>OX493389.1:9141271-19141271 GCA_950371165.1 Lacanobia oleracea
GTTTTCTTTGTCACCACTGTGACAAAACAACTGCAAAAGATTGTATTAGCAGAAACTAAGGAAAGCAGGTTACTACAGTACCAACAAACAATGGACTAGCATACTTGCACTGGTACTGGTACATACTGTTAATTCGCACTATTGACATGTAAGTCAATAGGTTTATAGCTTTGTCAAGTAACTACGCATTTCTTGCGTAAAACTTTGTATTGCGCTGTCTGTACTGTTGTAGTTTAGGAGCGCAAAGCATCAATGTTATGATAATGACAATAGACGAATGTCGATAAGTATGATAATTGTGATATTTTGATGAGCTCACGAGTGATCTCATGCGAGTCTGCACTGCGTGCTTGAGCGAAACGAACGTTTTAATTGTCGCAATTTACTTATAATTGAACATGACACGATGAGCCGAGACGCTACTCCGAACCTTATCGTGCTGCACCGTAATGAGATAAAGAATGTTCGTAAGTTTGTAACCGAGAAAGTAAACCTCAGGTATTCGTGCTACAGCTGTTTGTGATGACAATTAGCACGTGCACCTATTTCCTGGCTTCTAAACCTCATTCGTATGCAGTCACACGACAAAGGGCTAATGCGGTATGTTGGCTCTTGGCTCACAAAGCTACAAGCCTCGCCTTCCGTCCGTAATGGACGTCTTACAAAAACCAGCCCCTGCAACATGTTGAAGATAATACAGGATTGACAATATCGATGTCGACGCACTCGGCGGATGCTAATAATTAACGAAATATCTTGATTCTACGTGACTTCATTCAGACAAGTAGCGGAGCCGCTTTTTGTATGATGAAATATTACTTGGTGGGAATTGAAGACGATTTTCCTACGATAAAAGGTAGACCACACTTGTGTAAATGGAAGTGCGCTGTAGATTATATCTTTTTGAGTGGCGACTTAGACTTGCTAATGTGAAAAGTTTGAATAACCTTCTTTGTTAGAATGTAAATCCCAAGGATGTAATTTTATTCTTTTTTAATGTAACCAACACCGAGCACTTTATCATGGGAAATATTTGTTAAATATTAACAATTTGTAGAGTCAACACAACATACTATAATATAAAATTATATAGAGAACCCTCAAAACTCATCCGTTTGATATAAACCCATTGTGTATTTAACCTTGATATTAGTATAATTTGGGGCGGAAGCCGTGACTGGTACTGTCAAGGGTTGTAAAGGCAGGAACACAGGAAGCGGATGTGCGGCGTTGCGCGCACAGCAAGCACAGGTGCGGCGCCCGCGCACAACATGATTCAACTTTGACGTGGGCTAAACGTAAACACATGACTTTTTTGTTTAAGAAGATGTGCTTAGAATACATTAAAATGAGCTACTATTAAAAATCTGTTAATATTCAGAATCTCGCAGAGAACCGGTTGTCTGACTATCTTTGTATTAAGGTATTCAGAAGCCGTGTTCATACATTATTAGTCTGTAATTGTTGCTAAATACATCGATGATTTCAACCACATCTCAGGGAGGTAGATGAATATTTAATATATAGTGAATTCTAGAGACTACATGCAACTAAGGTCAGGTTATTTGTTCAAAGTCTGCGGAGATAAAAACATAAAGCACACTTGTTTTAAACACAATGAGAAAAACTGTATGTAATACAAAAGATAAGATAATACCACATAAGGAAAACAACGACCACATGGACCACACTATTAACACTTCCTTTAAAACAGATGATATCAAGGCAACATACAAGGGAATTTGACCTGTATTGTCATGGAGGTACATTGAAAATCATGTGAGATGCCATGAATCGGCGATAAGTACATAATACGTCAGGCTACCCACGTAAGAAGTATGGAGGCAAACGTAATGTACCTATCCGGTGTTATTGTGAGTCATAGTCAGCGAACACGCGAATATTACTGCGAATCAATGTCAAGACCGTATCATTGATATTATCACCTTGAATTTTTTAGCGAATAATGTCTGTAATAATGTTAGCGTTGATTGTTATGTTAACACTCTCGAGTGACGATATTCTTTGTGAATTTAGAGACAGTAAGGTTAGGTAGGGATTTTATACGATTTATCACAATCATGCTGTATTATATATATGCTTTTACATAGGTACCAGAGAATGGGCAGCAGCGGTCTCTGTAAAACGCAACACCATTCACTGCGATCGCCAACCCGCCTGCCAAACGTGGCGATTATGGCAAATCCCCAGGTGGACGTCTTTCAGCTGTTATAATGACATAGGTACCCGTTTTATAAGTTGAAACATTAGGTAACTTCACAAACTTTTCCACAAAACGCCTCAGGGTGTTTGAAAGCCCTAAACTTTAACTGAACGAACAGTTTGTTTCTTCATTAAAGTTTATGATTCTTTACAGAACATTATTTACCTTGTGTTTATTTCAGTAATCTATCTTTACCTTACCTTGGGCAAGATCCCTATAGCCACACATTGGAAGTTGCGTCTACAATGTTATTCCCATTGAAGAGTTTAAATTACACACGTATAAAGTTAGACACGGTTTTACTTCACAATCTGCGGTTAGTGGTCAGTCTGACAGTTAGATCACCCGCTTGTGATATGCCGTAAACGTACGTAATACCTTCCTTATATACTAGAATAGTTGTTCCGCGCAACTTCGTCTGCGTCACAATTTTCATTACTGCTCCGCTCCTATTGGTCTTAACGTGTTGTTATATAGCCTTCCTCGATAAATGGGCTATCCAACACTGAAAAAATTTTTCAAATAGGACCAGTAGTTCCTGAGATTAGCGCGTTCAAGTAAACAAACAAACAAACTCTTCAGCTTTATATATTAGTATAGACTAGGTACTTTTCTATTTATTTGTACCTAATGTGTAATGGGTATAATATGACTAGTATTTTTATAGTATAGTAAGTATAGTCTCTCGTTGGCGTTGGGGCTTTCGCATCCATACTAATACGTAAATGAATGAGAAGTTACTCTCTATGGCTACCTCTTCACGTCTGAAACGGCGGAGTGGATTTGGATGAAACTTGGCACACGTGTAGACCATTTCCTAGAATTGATTGTACGATATGGGAATACATATATACTATAAATAATTTTCACCGCTGGTAAAAGCTAGAAACAAATAATTCTGATCTTCCTTATACTTCTTTATTTATTTTATTATACACAAATCGTAAAAGATCGCAATACCATTAACCCACTGCAGGGACGCGTAAAATTGCCTGTATAAGTGCCACTTAATTAAAGTATGTTTGGGTCGTTTGGCATACCCTGGGCAATCGGTAATTTACCAGCCATGCTGCCTGGCTGTAGGTTAGGTATTCATATTTTTTCTACGAAATGCGAAAGTAAGAATTCCCCAAAAACAATCTAGATAGCAATCCATGGCTGAACAATGGTTCAGCCAAGGATTGTTAATGGATCAAAAGATAGTGACTTGAAGAAAACTACTGATACCTCATTATGTATCAGTAGTTTTCTTCATGTCACTATCTTATGACCAAACAAATGAGAATATTTTATCCACTAGCTTTGTAGTTTCTGACCGAAGGTTAAAGAGTTATATTGTAACATCCGTTTGCCAGATATCCAGCACATTGCTCTTTTCCCAGTCCATACACTCTCAGCCCACTTTCCTGTAGCCTGTCCTTCCTTATATGCCAGACACATACCCATATACCATATAGCAAATACGACGGAAACACTTAAAATACATTTACCATAAAAAGGACGCATCATTTACATAATAACAGATTGTAGTAACCTTATGTAATATTACAAGTTACTTTAGAAGGACCGGTTAAAAATACAGGTTCCAATGAGAGCGAGCAAAAAAATGTACTCTCATCTCATTATCTATGTAGTTAGTTCCTTAGTAATACAAGTTCATTTCGTTAATAAATTCATAAACAGCAGACAGGTTTTGAAGTAGACCTCCCTGTCATCTATGGAAATTATAGTCCCCTATATCACCTGAGGGATTTTGACGTAAGGATGTACAGAGGTTGCAAATTAGATCATCATCATCATCAGCCTAGCCCCTTCCCAACTATATTGGGGTCGGTTTCCAGTCAAAGCGGATTCAGCTGAATACCAGTATTTTACGTGGAGCGGCTGCTTACCAGACCTCCACAACCCATTACCTGGGTAACACGGTACTTCATGGCAAGACTGGAGTCAGATTTACTGGCTTCTGACTATCCGTAACGACTGCCAAAGATGTAGAAATGACAGCCGGGAGCAACGGCTTAACGTGCTTTCCGCGGCACGGAGGAAACTCGGTATGTTAAGATAGTCACCCATCCACAGACCAACCTTGGCTAGCGTTGCTTATCCTTGAAGATCGATCTGTGCGGCTGTTATTATTTAGCCACAGGCTCCTAAATCCTAATTCGAGGTTGCAAATTAGATGTAGTTTGTATATGATTAGTTATTTTAATGATCTTTACCTAATGACAAGCGCATTGGCGCCAATATTAACTAGTTAAGATTTTTACTCTTCAATCAACTTCTAATATGTACTAAGTTTCTATCTTGAATCAATTTTAATAATCAACACTCTTAATTTATAAACAATAATCACTTAATTTGCAAATAATGTCGTTACAGATTTGGTTAGATACAGGATCTTACTACATACCTAGAACTTTTACTAACTTCGACCTTGAAGTATCATTCATCAAGGTAACTTCTAATCATCATCATCATTATCATCATATCAGCCGAAAGAAGTCCACTGCTGGACATAGGCCTCCCCCAAGCGTCGTCGTCACAACGATCGGTCCTGCGCGACTCGCAACCATCCATATTATCTAATGTTTCAAGAAAATGAATTACTTTTTTTTTTTCTGGTCTTGATGTTTGATCAAGATCAATCACGTACTTTTGAAGTTGACTGTCCCTACGTCCTCGCATTATAATAACAACACGTCTATCTCAAACATATTAAAACTAACACATCCGGAAAACCGAAAGAGAAGAGAAGTCAGCTCTAACAAAAAAATAAAAGAAACAAACAGAATGATTTGTTTGTTAAACTAAATAGAGAACTACTGAACAGATTCGGCTAACAAATCTCAGGAGAGAAACCAAACATCATCCCATTTATTACGACGGAGAGAAACATAAACACCGGTGATTATGAATCTGACGGCAGTTCATAAAAATATAGTCGCCGGAATTAAAAATATAATGATGGGTTCACTGACGGATGGGTCCAGATAATGAGTCCGTTAATTAATAAATTCTTCGATCTTTATATGTCATACCCCTTTGTGGGTCAGCAAGCACATTAGGCACGTCCCAGTTGACATAGGAATACCTACTATTTTGTATATGTATGGCCACAGACGTGTTATAGAATATTCGTAAGTGCCTTAGGGCAAAATCTAGGAAAATTGTTATGATGGGAAGACCTATCTCAACAAATATCTATTATTATTCAGTATCACAACAGCAACTAGTGAAAATGGAGGTGGACTGGCGGATCCCAAAATCACAAAATCCCTTTAAGAATATTTAATTAAATAAGAAGAATCCCATTATTAACATAATTGGAATCCCATTGTTAAATACAAATAATCGGAATGTTAACAGTATTGCATTATCATTATTAAGCTGTTGATTACCCGAAACCAATTAAATAATTAATTCTAAATGTTAAGCGCGTGTAATTAAAATGTTATTCGTTTTCGCTGTGTTAACTTAAGCTTGATAGCATTTCGACTTAACAGTTACGAGTTACGACCAATGCATAAATTACTTTACTATTATTGATTAGTAGGTAATTAACAAATGAGTCGTCATTATTTGTCGACGTAAATTAAGGAACCGTCAGTAAAACGGTGACTGTTCAGGGGTTGACTGGTACAGGTATAAGAATGCCCTATAATTGACATGAGTCACCATATTTCACGCCGGTATTTGAACTGGGGAACCAGTTCAAATACCGGCGTGACCTGGAACTGGGGGGAACCGAGGAGCTCGTGGCTAAATAATAACAGCCGCACGGATCGATCTTTAAGGTTAAGCAACGCTTGCCAAGGTTGGTCTGTGGATGGGTGACCATCTTAGCATAACGAGTTTCCTCCGTGCCTCGGAAAGCACGTTAAGCCGTTGGTCCCGGCTGTCATTTGTAGATCTTTGGCAGTCGTTACGGGTTGTCAGAAGCCAGTAAATCTGACTCCAGTCTTGCCAAGAAGTACCGTGTTACCCAGTTAATGGGTTGTGGAGGTCTGGTAGGCAGCCGCTCCACGTAAAACACTGGTATTCAGCTGAATCTGGTTTGACTGGAAGCCGACCCCAATATAGTTGGGAAAAGGCTAGGCAGATGATTTGAACTGGGGAACCGATAAAATTAGTGGTGAAATATTGTCAAAGTGGTGTAAATACACACCCCAACCCCTGATTATACTTGAAAAGTATGTCAATTTGCAATACATACCATTCTCATCCTGCGCTTCGAAATCTGCTAAGGATATATTGGTCAAATCCTCGACATAGACTTGAGGCTGTGTCCTGTTCAAAGAGTGCCTCCCTCCAAGGGAGTGGTAGCAGCTTTCCTCATCGTCTGCCGCCTCCTCTGTGGAGGAACCCTTCAAGCACGAGTGGAAACTCCGGGAGAGGCGCCTCTCTGTACTCATCGTCACTCATGTCCCGAACCACGCACTAGTGTTAAACTTCACCACGTTTGAAACACGGAACTGCTCGTTATTTTTCATTCACTTAATTTTCGCACTTTTCTTAACACATTTAACCTTCCACTGATTAATTGATTTCGTTTATTACGTCACTTTCTGTATCTTCAGGGTTTCGCGATTGGTCGAGGTAGCGTTGAGTGTTCCGTGTAAACTGCACACCTTTTTAGATAACACTGTTTATTTCACATTGTCGTTTCCTTATCATTCGATATCGCGAAGGACTCTGTAATCGTAAGGATTCAATGATCTACTGCTCGAATGGTCTACATGCAAATAAACAGCATTTTTAAATCATTTTATAATTCGACTAGTTAACCCACGCAACTTCGTCTGCGTCACAATTTTCATTACAGCTCCGCTCCTTATAGTCATAGCGTGATGATATAGAACCTATAGCCTTCCTCGATAAATGGACTATCTAACACAGAAATATTTTTTCAAATCGGATCAGAAGTTCCTGAGATTAGCGCGTTCAAGCAAACAAACAAATTCTTCAGCTTTATATATTATTATAGATTATAGATAAGACTATGCATTTGCCCACGAATTTAATAAAAACTACATGGTGCTAAAGTATTGTATGCCGTCATAAATGGTCTAACAAAAATGCTCGCTGTCACAAAAAAAGTAACTGCATCTTCGTCACCGGTATCGCAACGGGAACTAAATAAATATTACGAATAATTTCACGTCTGTTATCTAAAAATTGTTTGCTTACATTTTGGGCTCTTTACATCACGACAGTCACGGTTAGACGAGCCTACACAATCAAAGTTCACGCCTTTACTAAAGGATTGGACATGCGTTATTTCCAGTTATCAACACTACTGAATAAACCATCATTTCATTTTGAGACCGCATAAATAATAACAATCTCAGTTTCGAGTATAATAATGCATAAAGATAAATAAGAAGCAAAAAGATACCTTCTTATCTCAATTTGTTGAATCTCGGCATGGTGAGCGATTGCAATATCGAAACGCACCAAAACGCGCGTCCACCCGTAAAACACGTTACATGCGGACACGCAGGAAACATGACAGTTCAACGCACTCCCCAAGAATGGGGACCATGCCACATTCGGCTAATGAATGGCAGACGAACAAAGGAGCACATCTTCGTGGCGCCGTGGACCTATTCACGTACTCGAATGCCTGCGACTGTCCGTGTGTGATGTTTCAGTTTTTAGTGTCGTAACTTTTTAGTACGGCCGCCTCATCGTTAACTAAAAATACAATACACCCTTTTCGTACAACAGCATCAGACGCAAAAACAGCGCAACCCGATATTTCCTCAGTCCTTGTAACCCTGACCATTATTTCACCAATGTTAATGGCAGAACCAATGGCTGAATTAACCATTAAGCTATTACAAACGAAAGATTTCATGACAATCTACCGAAGTGTTAATTAGACGAGCATTATGATTTACGAAATAATGAAGCTACTAGTAAAATGGTGTAGACATAACGGATTATAGTTTAGTTATTACGTTACGTTCCATATAAATCACAATTTCGAAAAATCGGTGTTGACCGAGTTATTAATATAAATTATTTGCAACTCACATTAAGAAACATTGCTAACATGAATACAAGCTATCAACAATCACATAACCCGGAATCATTGTATAAATGTAATTAACATTGAAACTACAATAGCAGAATTAGCTCTATCATGCAAGTTGCACTGACATCTAGGAACTGAATATCGAATGATATTCCGCTCACAGCAGGATTATGTTTACGCAAGAATCCGGACGTGATTGTGAAAAAGTGAAAAAAATATACATGACAAAGCTTGCACGAACGCATTGCAGTACTTAGGTGTGTGGGAGCTCGAGTTGTTTACATAACAATTAGTGAAACAAAATGTAAAACCTGAATCGAGGAAGAGACTGTTACCGCTGATTTTAATTAACACCGGATTGCGGCAAGTTGATGCGTTGACAAAAACAGTGAAATCTTCAACGACCTATTGTCTCGGTGGAAAGTTCTACGTGGGAGCCACTGACGACTAGAATCGGGCTGCCGAGGAAATTGCGGAATCAAGCAGTGAACTTTCATGAGTACTTATTTAATTTAGAAACAATTGGTGTTCTTCTGCTTTCACACTTATTTTGTACATTATATAAACACAGCTTCAGGCAGTCGTTTGTTCTACAGATGAGCACGTGGCTATTTACGCCGATTGACCCTCACCAAGCAACGGGCTCCCTGATGTAAACAATGCTACCAATTTCCCATTGTTCCGAAGGCCGTCTCAAGGTGCCAGACCACCCGGAACGACTCGATATATTATTTTATACCATTATAATAATGTTTCTATTCAAGTAAAATTAAATAATGGATATACAGATTCGGCTGGAATTGCAATCACGCTATCTTAAAGTATAGACGCAAAGTTATAGCTGTTAATGAGCTCATTAAAGACGAATTTACTAAAAGCAAAAATAAAGTCTATAAACAAAAACCCATTTGGCATAGTGCAGTTAATCAAGCCTAGCGTAACCGTAACACAGAGTCGGTACAATAATGGAAACGCGCGTGAGGACGAGGACTGGCACGAAGCCAATATTTTCCGTACGAGATCGAGATTTTCCCAAGATAAAGTACGCCAGGGCTCCGACCACTGGCCTCAACATCGCGTGTGCCACCTAAATCATTTTCAGATTATCAGCACAAAAACGCGAACCGGGTTAAATCATAATGCCAACACTATATTTAAGTATGTCATAAACAACAACCTTGTCATTCTCATAATCCAGATAAAGAAACCTTTGATTCGATAACTCGAGTGTTTTCGATGTTGACCTTTCTCTGAGATTTCCGTCCGAGCAGTATGCGATAAGATTATAGAACTGACGATGTTTTATTTTCAGGAGTTAATTTTAGAAAACTGTATGACAAGTTTCGTATGAATAACACAACGAACACAAGAATAGCATCGGTTATTCCTCTAAGTGAGACCTGTTAAGTCTCCATTCTTATAAAGCTGGTTATAAATAGAGGTAGTATTGGAGCAAATAAAATGCATCCGCTAGCGACAATCGTTGACATGTTAACTAATGATGGGTCAGGTATAAATCATGTTTATAATAGCGAGTCAACGCGAAGATGGTCGGAGGAAACGGTCGATTTGCGACGGATATGGCGATTGGAGCAAGTAGAGCGGCGTACGCGCGGTGAACTCGTGAACTGACTTATTAATCTCGCTCATTATGACGGCCACACTACAATGCCATCATTGTCCCACTCGCTACTGTCTGCTAATCATTGAATACTTTATATTTTTTCTGATATTTATTTTGTTTGGCGAGCGTATGTGTATTAGTGTGAGACATGTGTTTTGTTCTTGTATTGAACATTGTCTGTTTATTGTGTTTAGCAAATCAGGTTTGAAGAGCAAGTGCAAAAGTTTAAGATCTTCTCGTGGTAGAAACTCTAAAGTTAAAAAGAAATTAGATATGCACATTCAAAGTTTTGCTATACATACTTCTTTAAGTGATTAATTGCGAAACGTCTCATATTTCACTTTAAGTAAACTACGCATCAAACTCCACTTCTTAACGACAGAGTCGTGTGTAACCTTGTATGCCATCTCAGTCATGATACCATATTATCATCACTTTTATCATCGATTAGCTTAAAAAGTGATGAAAATCTTCAACTTTGCAACTACACGAAAAGCGAATACTAATATAAATGCTTATTGAACTACGGTAGATATTCAATAAATAACGAAGCTGTTTAATCACACGAAGAACATTACCACGAAAATAGAATTTACCCAGAAATAAATGTACACGTCACAATGGTGTTAAGAAACTCCAAACACAACACAACACTGGGATCCGTACGCGGACTGGTTAGGTCATGGGCCTAATCCACATACACACGGAATCGCCCGACTTTCGTACTACAACGTAATTATAGAGTAGAATAGAACACCGCGTGACTGTCTCCATTGACAGATAGCAACACACTGAACCAAGCGGCGACTCGGTGAGGCGCGAAGACAAGCAAGAGCGGCGCGCGCGCACGCCTGTGCCCTCCGCTACCAACCGTTTATTTACTATTCACAGTTTAAAATTCGAACGTGCTCTAATAATCAACATGGCGCAGATAGATCCAGGATACCTCAAGGTACTATCATAGGGCCAAGGATGAAAATGTTTTTATTAAACGTAAAGACCAAATGGGAAGAGAAACACATAGAAACATAGATTATTGTAAGCTCTAGCTAGACTAGATTGAGGAAATACTCTGAATGAAAGTGAAATGAATGCAAATGTCGTTAATAGACAAAGTATATGGAAACCGGATCAATAATACTGGGTAGGTATATGGATAAAATCGAAAGTGAAAGTCAAGTCGTCGCTACTCACAAAATCCACTCGACAAACCTGTTAAAAGTTTGGAACACTTTTACTCATATGCGAAAGAAATGTCAGGTAGCCAGACCTAAGGTGGAAGGTAAACCCGGGGGCAAGAAACTCTAAGGGGTAGGTTGCGCCATCGCACTTGTGTAATTATTTTAAGCCCGCTAGACGAGGACGGGTAAACAGAGAGACCGGCTGGAATGTCAACCGCATATTTAAGGAGGGCTTCCACACTGTCATAGAACACAGAAGCAAGACAATACACACACTATACACACATGCATATATTTGTATAACTTGAACGTGAATCAAATGTAACGAGATACCAAGTTTATCAGCGTCTTGTAAAAGTAAACATTACTCTTTTTCCACCACTTCTGTATGCAAACTGGTCGAATTTCTGCTTCTTCAGCTAACATACCGTAGCTATCTGGTGATGATCTTTTGCAAAACAATATACACTGTGGAAAAGAGCCAGTAAACATGAAACATTCATCGCAGACAATGGACGAAACCAGCATTCTTAGAAATAAAGTTTTGAACAAGATTGAAAAACTGATGGAACCCACATTTGTTTCATCATCTTCATCTTTATACCTAAATAATAAAATAAAACTTTTCTTCAGTACAGTTAATCCTGTCCCATTAAACCTTGCAGCAGGTG
The DNA here is from genome assembly GCA_950371165.1 of Lacanobia oleracea. NCBI lineage: Eukaryota > Metazoa > Arthropoda > Insecta > Lepidoptera > Noctuidae > Lacanobia > Lacanobia oleracea. The sequence goes on from OX493389.1 coordinate 9,153,009, forward strand.
GCCCAACGAGCAACTCACAACACCGGTTCACCGATAGCCCACATTTATTTGCAGAAAAAAATATTTTTAGGGGCTCGTGGCTCGTGATATCCTCTGATACGTAAAACCGTTGAACCCTGCTGTCGTATTATGCAAGGTATAACCAGACTGAAGCATAACTGGCCAAATCCCAAATACTCCTGCTGACATGCTATGACTAACCAACTCGACTATAAGTAACTATTTGGGCATAATTATGATGGCATTATATCAGGCAAAATGCAATTTTCCTTCAAAAACAAAATTATATAGTGAAAATGACTCTGTGATTCCTATTTTAAAAGCACAATAATCTGGCCAAGTACAAATCATAACTATTTTTTATTCAAATTTTTAGTATTTTCCTAATTGTTGGTTAGTAATATTCCAATTTTATTGAATCATCCTCAATTTTGCCGGGCTTATAATTTTGCAAACAGTAAATGTTAACGTTTCGCGGTCAAATTCTAAGTGGCTGAAGGGTTTACTCATTAATACAACTACATAATACAAATCAAATACTTCGTCAAAGTGTTCCGCTATTTGAACACAAACTTAGTTCTACTTTACAAGGTAAGAAACGCTCCAACGAACACTCCAATATTGTCTACAATTCAAACCTCACCACCAGAAATCACGTGCAATTGGAATTTGAAGATCTCAATTGGCAGTCGTGACAGGGCGCAAATCCAGTAACTTTTCCCAGTCGTTTACAACACGCATAGGATAATAAGCAGCTGTCGCACTGCATTTAATTTAATTCCCCGATCACTATGCGCATAAAAAGTAAAAAGCGAATTTTCCCATGGCAACACTTGAAACTGAAGGTATGTCAGTAGCTCAAGACGACGGCCTTGAGTACAGAACAATGTTACGCATACGATACTATACATCTTGTATCGCTGGTTCACGGACACGCGATATCTTGTCGTGCGAGATGCATGTGAGATTCACTCGATAAAAATAAACGGTTACATTAATCGTGGACGCAGGTGCGAGTGGATTTGAGAATGGCGGGCTAATGTTTTGACAGAAGACAGTGCATGCGGGAAAATGGTAAAGTTTTCCACATAAGGAGAGAGATGCGTACGTGCAGGAAGACACATTGGCCGGCACGATATTATACCTTTAATTAATCTTTATAGGTGTGCCATCGACTGATCATTACTCATCTGCGAATCCTTATTGATATGTATGTAAGTCTAAAAGGACTTAAGACAAAGATTAAGTTACAAATTCAAATCAGACAATTTTGTTCATTTCATTTATCTTCTCAATGCTATACCTCCTACGAGCACGTTGTTTACCGACTCTACTCTTGTATAGTCTGTTCGTCTGTCGGCTCCATATTTGAGATAGGCATACAATTGTCGAACATTAACAGTTATCTTTTGTTGATCGTTACAATCACAAATCCTAATGGATGCTAAGACCAGCTTACCGATGCTGCGTAGGAGCGTGTTGGGCGGAGGTGGGCGGCTGAACTTGGCACGCCGGCAACTCTTGCGCAACCAACACAAGCCCTTCTATATTCAATGACAACTCGAAAAGGATCGCAATTTGTTCATAATACAAGTAAACATCCACTTGTTAAATACAAAGCTACTATTGGACCGACGAATACACCTTTTGAATGGCAGAAGATTATTTTTCGGTGCAATACATGGAGTCGTAACAAATATACTGAAAATAACATTACATTAAACAGAATAGAATACCAACAGAACATACATTCTTTTTTTAGGGTTCCGTACCCGAAGGTTAACCAACGGAACCCTATTACTAAGCCTCCGCTGTCCGTCCGTCCGTCCGTCCGTCTGTCTGTCAGCGGGCTGTATCTCAAGAACCGTAATAGGTAGAGAGTTGAAATTTTCACAGATTGTGTATTTCTATTGCAGCTATAACAAAAAATAATAAAAATTAAGGATTTTGGTACGGGACCCTTCGTGTGCGAGTCCAATTCCCACTTGGCCGGTTTTTTTGTATTGTGCATTGTACGAATACAAATGAAAAGGAATTCAGTAGCTGCAAATCGAAATGTACAATCTTGAAGACTTTGATAAGTGGCCGACATGGCGCAAAATACATGGCGCGTGGCATCAAATCAATTATTAAATGAAACTGCTTATAAGAACACTGGATCAATGAACAAGTCTGTGGCAAGGAAAGCGCAAAAAGTGGAATAAATAACAAACTTTCGTTAGAGAGAAGTGTGCCAATAGAATGCCGAGGGAGTGTGCGTGTGCGCAGACAAACCGCCGACGAAGCCGTACAAATGAACTGAATAACTGCATGCGTAAATACTTCAGCAAACGTAAGTGAAACTGATGCGTTCCAGACACAAATACAGAATAATCGTGTTAATAATTAAACGAATGTGAGAAACGAAGGCGATGCAGCGGAATTTATAGTATTAAATTATATAACTGGACCAAGAATTAAGAAATAAGATTTCTAAACCACTTTTAACAAGGATAAACATGCAGTCTTCCTTATAAGTAATAATTTATTTGCATAACATCAAAATATATCGCGTTACTCCAACATCCATGAATATACGCTAGACGAGTCAATCAGGGTAGTAGGCTAAAAAGAATGCAGCCGCCTTACAAATGCTCAATGGAAGAGATTAAGCACGCACGCCGAACGCCGGCGACGCATTACCGTTGCAGTACATACCTACCTACCCATCTACTGTAGCTATGTGTTTACACTGACATACATTATAATAATGAGATCATCCTTATTGCTAAGGGGAAAATTTTACATCAACACTACATATCTTTGATGTTTGCATTTGAAAATGTTGGACGATCGACGATATGATCTCGAATTTAAAATAAGTACACAGTTCAATAATATTCCACGCGTTTTCAATGCGCCACTGGCAAATCGAACAGATTAAGTCATATGATTTAATAAATTAATTACCCGACATGACATGAGTTTATGACTTGGCCCTAGAAAAAAATATGTGGCCTTATAAAAAAATGTGACCATAATGTTGACTAAACAATGTAAAACGAAAAAATCTGCGATGATGATGATGGCACACAATTCCGAATAGAAACGTATCGCACACCATTTCTACGCTGATTGCAGTTAGCATTTCCGCATCCGGCACGAGCCGAACAACGCGTTTCGGTTCAGATAAAAGCTTGTAAAACCGGGAACATATTTAGGTGACGGCTCGGCTCGGTAAACAGTGTCAGCTATAAACTGTTGTTTGGACGAACGCCAGTGTTGATCCCGATCGGCTGCTCCCGGAATCGATGAAACTGTATCTGCCTTTGCAATGATATTGAAACATTTGTGTATCGCATCGCGCCTCTCAATTTAGACGGCCTTACGCTGGATAAATAGCTCAATGAGATAGACTCGACTGGAATGAACGACTCCCACAGAATACAGAATGGTACAGTTCTGTTCATCTATCAAGACCAACAACAATTAAGAAAGTCACAAGATCAGCTAGCGGATGTGGCAAGTGTATCTATTAATGAGAATGTTACGGATGTTACATTAAGAAATTAGGAAGTCTCACTTACTCCTATTAAAATTAACGTTGACTGAACCCAGTGATGGAATCATAAGTATAAACGCAAGTGAAGACACTGAAATGCACAGCCCTGATTAACGAATGAGCTTATATCACAGCTTAGTGTAATGACCACGCATAGTTTACATTGTAGCAATCTAGCATCATAAGCCAGCATCATTGGCAATTCGCATAATGTTCCATCAGAATGGTTTCGTAGAACTAAACCAAGCTTAGTTACAGAGCAATGTACTAATGACCGAAGATACGGCGCGTTCAGAATTTTAAAATAAACAAGCCATTATGTTATACAAAGCGTAAAGTGTACATTTATCAAGATTTCCTCTGACAGGAGGAGCTCTGCAATTATGCTAGGATTAATTTAAGTTCCAAATGGATCCGGTATTACGTTGGATATTGAATTAGAAATAGGTATCTCGAAATAACGCTCTCCACATCCCTCTTTAGATGTATCAAATTCCAGTACCAAAAGTAAAACTAGTTGATTTACGTTAAGGTGGATGCTCCAGGGTAGCCCGCGAAATTCAAATATTTTTATGGTTTTTGCAATTTGCCGGTCAGTGTGAAGCTGTATGTGGACCAAATGCGATCTGCGACCGTAACGCGTATTTATCTAAAGAATTATAACCATTTTAATCATCAATATAGCCCTCTAAGTTCATGTAGTTCGAAAGAATGATTATTTCTGAAATATTCATTCATCAATACGCGTTACGGTCGCAGATCGCATTTGGTCCACATACAGCTTCACACTGACCGGCAAATTGCAAAAAACATAAAAATATTTGAATTTCGCGGGCTACCCTGGAGCATTCACCTTAAGCAAACGTAAATAAAAACTCTAATTATGCTTTTGATCTCTCAAGGACTTTAAGATTCTTCATGAATAAGTTCCACTTCTGACACAATCGAGAAAAAAATTCTGGGCCTGGCATGCGATAATTGTAACGTATTAACTCATAGACAATATTTTTCCTTCACTGATGATTTTCCTTCTGTGAGAAAATTTTATACACGTACATTTAATTATAAATTATATATATAATTTTTCATATACGTGTGAATGTAGCTTCTGAGATTTATGACTGGCATTTCAAATATTATAATCTACTGCAACTCAAGAGTCAAGATTGCGCCAGCGCAGCATGTTTATGTTCTAATCTAAACATAACTCGGATGAAACCATTCTGCTGGCAGCGTGATGATTACCAGTTCGCATCTAGTAATATTACTTTAACGGAATGCCCGCAGGACATCAATAAGACATTATTACCCGTTCTTGCCTTTAACACTGTATCTAACGAGGTTAGCGTTGTTTAGCTTGCAATTCTCATTTGTTGCCTGCTAGTCTATTCTGTAAATAACTATTTCGATATCGAGCTTCACCTGAGTGATAAACCTCACGAAGTGATTATGAGTATGAGCACACAACATAAGGACTTACGTTTGACGTAATTTGATACTCACCTCGGATTCCGCTGTCGAGACACGAAAATGTTGTTACAGAATAGGGCTACTGTTTTAAATCTTTTTTTCAACGTTTTCTAAATTATTTATGTATAGTTGCTATATCGCTCGCTATCAGCGTTATCACAGATTTCGGTAAGTCAAAGAATTTCACTTTAAGTGGCACACGTGACACGAGTAAGTAGTCCGACAAGTTCCACATGCGGTCATAAAGTGCGACTCGAGTCCCGTAATTGACAGACCTTAGTGAGCTACCAGCGCACACGCCTATACAATGTAAGATTTCTCCACATTCACAAGTCTCTCACTAACTTAATAAGATCAAAGAAATCTTGATATAAGTAAATGTACCTTCACGTAATAGACTTTAAGCGCATTCGAAATTTTCATAAAAGTGAAAGCTCTTGTATAACCGTTACAAGAACAAAGTATACCATAAAAACCTCTGAAATAATACAATGTTTTATAATTTTATGTAGATTATTTCCATGTTTCCCACGTAATTACAAGAATTACTCTCATTATAGAGCGTTCCCAAACAAGATTGAATTCGTGACTATCACTAAACGTGTATACGAAATTTCTATAAGACATTGCACGTTGTGTACCGTTTCCTATTTGCACAATCGTTGTAAAATATGCCCTATGTAGTAAACTACCAAATATCGACTTGCAAAAGGTTAAGCATGCAAGAAGTTAACAATGGTTTACGGTAAATTGGTGATAAAGAATTACACTAGGTGAGTTAAAGCCTAGCTAAGTTTGTCAAATATGATAGTTTAGTTTGTACTCAGTTGCAGTTTAGTAGCAAATCACTTGGGAAAGCGAAAATAAAGTACTCGATAACTCGACACTTCCCCTCGGGCCGCTGATGTCAGTCGACATTAGCGCTAAGGGTACTATCAATATTTATCAACGGATTCCAGCGTATTCGATATGTTCTCGATTCACATTATTTTATCACTCATAAATCTAACTTGAACGGAAATAAAAGTCGACTTTCTAGTTGTAAAATCTAAAACTGTTTGCAGTAATCTTGTTAACTACGTAAACAATAATACTTGAGATTGATTTAGGAAAAAGTGTGAGCAAGTAGTTAGATAACACGAGAGATTACAAAGAGAACAATTACAAATAATTATGTTTCAAAACTTACGGGAAACACAACAATTATTCTGTTAAAACTACTATATTTATACATATATTTTTCCTATTATTATTCTAATCATAGCCCTAACAATTCAAGGATAATGCGATAATATTAGTGAATAATGGCACGAGTGACACCATGAGTGGATGTCAATATCCGGCGTATGCGCAGGTGCCGGAACTCCAGGGGAATGACCGCGATCCTATCTGACAACAGACAACTGACCACTTAAGCCTGCACGCTGCGAAAATTTACAATAAGTCCTGTTTGCTGCCACACTTTATATAGTACTATTGCTTTTATGAGCTAGTCGCACTTCAAAATGTTGATAATTGGCTCTTATTTCCGGCTGCTGAGCAAGGGTCCTTCCTCTTTTTATCAAAACTGGTCCTTGTAATGGTATATAATTATGTATATAGATGTTATTCTTGATTTTGTATGTGTTTTCCTTAACATTGCAGCAGTATTCTGCGTAAGTAATCAGATGTATTTTCATTGACCATGATTACGAAGCTCGGGTGACCAACACACTTCATTAGACATCAAGCTCAGTGCAACAACTTCCATGGTGAAAACCCCCACTTTCAAACCTTATGAAATAGTTGTAGTAATCTGGCATGTTTTGAGATAACCCCACGATAGTAACGTCCTGTTATCAGCATATTTAAATAGATATTTGATAGGACCAAAATAACGATAAAACGTTTAACTGTAATAAAACTTCATACAACTTGACAATGTAGCGCACGCCCTTAAATCTGAGGAAAGCTTCTATCGTAATCAGCTTGAGTTATAGTTATTGCCCCTAAATGTTCCCCAAAAATCCAGGATTATCCCCCGAATGCGTGTTCTCACGGCATGTTATCGGCTTCTCGGGGAATTCGGTTCAGTGACGATAAGCACGCACTTATCTGTCGCCGGAGACCACGGCCGCGATTTATAAACTGGTGACGGTGACGCTAGGGTACTGATCTTTACTTAAAATAAAACACTATTCATTTTTCAAGAAATTCCGTATTACGCGTTTGCTTCGCTCAAAGAAATTAACGTGGACCGCAGCTTTTATCTTCCGTACACAAACATTTAAGGATTCCAGCGGTGAATCACGGAATTTTATTTGTTAGCGGGCTTCGTAAAATATTTTTTTGCCAAACAGCGGTCCCCAAAATAAATTTCTATTATGAAAACAGCGATTAAAATTCCATCGCATATGTACGGGCCCGAATCGGATTCTCTTTGCATTCAACGTGGTTGCACGGTGTGGGTAAAAGACGTGGCGCGATTGACAAAACAGCCCATTGGACTATTATGAATCGTTTACCTGCCTTTATCGCGAACACATAACTTTATATTCCGTCAATGTTTGCAACCTCCTGCAGCCGCATGACAACACACGCATTTGATTTGCAGTATGTAATTGCGTTGATTACTCAAAAGGAGTTGTGCTTTATTAAGTAAGTAGTAATAAACTATAAATAGCCCGCCGAGGACGACGTAGGACGGTGCCAGCTGAACTTAACATTCTACTAATCAAGTGCAGCTACGATGGCGTACTTGAGAACAAAACAACGCGTTATTGTTGGTAGAACAAAACGGTAAGAAGGTCCATTAGACCACGAGGAGGGAAGAGAACAATGCGTGGGGACTTGGCGAGGCAGGTAGCGGGATACGGGCCCGAGACGTTGTACGTTGTACCGTGTACGCCGACACACGACATGTGCAAGCGTGATTTTAGAACACCCGGCACGACAGATGCTTCCATACTTTTTTAATCACCGTTCAAATATTCGCCATGATTCAACTCCACATTCCAAGTATTCGATCAATAGAGGAACTGAAAGTTATTACAAGATATTTTTTTATCAAATGTCAGATGATATTATGTGAACATCAAAACACGAACGCTTTTGTCAAAAATATTGGATACCAAATCGTTCGTGTGTATCTAAACTTTCCTTCATTGATGACAACCGAACCACGAAGTGTCGGCGCTCGGTCACGCCACTAGATCAGAAGATTTATCAAAATATCTTCAATATTTGAAACCCGATTAGTTAAATCGTTACCTGAGACTAGAACTAATTCATTTCCATATAAAAGGTAGTTATACATACATTTTAAACGATCATAACGAGCAATCAAAGAACGATAAATGTAATGTAACGATGAGGTGAAAAAGTTCAAAACAAACTGAAGAGAATTGATGATACATAGCCTCATTGGACACCCTAAGAGTAAACAGACAATAATTACAAGAAGTCCGATCGTAAAACTTGCTTACGCTTCACTTTAGAGCAACTTTACGCAGGTATCAGTATGAGAGCAGGTAAGTTAACGGCACTGTTGTGTTTAAACCCAACGTGACTGTCCCTCTCAAATTGTTTGGGTACAACCTGTCTGCATGCAAAACAGACGACAAGATCTGCTACAGAAAGATACAAATTATACCATAAATAAAACGTTGACACGCTAATTAACGTGACTATGTGTAGATGTGGCCGCAAAGGGTGACTGCTGTGACCGCCACACTCTGCCCAGCTATATTTAGGCTCCTCTTACACGGTGCGAGCCACCGACGTGTGAAGCCTGGGCCACTGGAGGCAATCAATATACTGAGTAATTAATTGATTTATTACAGAACACTGCTCTACAGGGCCACTGTCAACTTATCGGCTGACCTTATAATTTATGAAACTTGGCATTTTATATGGAGATGAAGACGTATTTGCAAGAAACGCAAGACGATCCGTCAGACGCTTTCGAAAACGTAAGCTGCGTAAAGTTCAGAGTGGTTTCGAATTTCTTATCGCAGTTATGTAAGTAAACTTGACTGGTTAGTTTTGAACGTTGCATGTAGTCATTCGATGGATCATTGAGGTAAAATGAAGTTAACAGTACACACCATAGAGGTATAGCTGACATACAAACTGTTTGAAACTGGTCACTGAACAAAACCACGAGGTGTAACACTTGACAAAAGCACGTAATGATTCCACAAAACAAGCACAATGGTATGGAGGTTCATTGGGAGCAGACCGCAGAGTTCCTGCGCATTGTGGTGCACACCCGGCACAAGTCACAACACACCAGTGTGGACGCACCTCGCACAATGTCGGGCAAGCGAGGCGCGACGTGCACGCGACACGGACCGATGCCAACTGTTTACCAACGCGCGCTCGGTGTGCACCCACCACTACCAGGGCTGCCACGTGATCATGCGTATGAGGATTGAGGATAGTAGTTTGTTTACTTTAACCATACGGTTCAAATCGGTGCTTTAAAGGCATTTATAGCGGAAACTGAAACGATCAAATTGAATCATACCCATATAGGAAAATTATAAATTAATCATCACATATTACCCAAGAGTGATTTTGTTATTAAAACTTAAAAAGTGAAATCCAACATTTAATAATTTCCTATTCTACAGATTTCAAATATTTTCCTTAATACAGAAGTAGCTTTAACGAAAATATTCGTAAAACATAAGCATGCTGCAGCTCTTAGCAACCCTATTTGCATCATAAAGCTTATTCTACAAAAGACTTGGTCATACACGTACGATAAGCATTATCATATCGCGTCGGAACTTCGAAGTTTGTGTTATTATTCCTATAGTTGGTCATAGAGATATAATATTTTCTCTATTAGACTTAATGTTGATATTATCAACACCACTTGGCTTATATGCCTACTGTGGTCAGTAGAAACCTAACATTAAGCCGTTGTAAGGTCATGTGCATAAACTAATAATACGAGTACTAGTGTCAGCTTACTGAACTAAACGCTCTTGATATAAACAGCTTACATCTGTGACAACCTAGCTTAGCGTACCTAACAACTGTTCCATTTTTAAATGTTAACATTTTTTTTATCCACACTTGACTTTTAGCGGATTACGAATATGGAAGTTGCAAGTATGTACGAGCCTTAAAATGCAAACTTTAAGCACTCAGCGACAGCGAGTGAGCTGTGCAAGTACAAGCGTACAAGTTTATAATTATGGAACATGGCTTGACACACTTTTGTACAAAATTAAAGCACTTTTATTTATTGTTTTTGAAATTAAATACGTTTCACTGGTAGTGTAGTTAAACAAACCTTTCAGATATGTTAAACATGGCTCGGAATAATAATACACGTGTCTAAGGGGAACCGAGCAGTGCAAGCTAACACGAACTGTGTGTACGTTGGACGTGTCGTTTACTTATACATAATTGAAACTTCACTTACACAAATTGACACTGATAGAACCGAAACGGGGTCGCACCAACTCGTAACAACGATAATTTGACGGCAGTTTTCTTTTGGTCTCGATTGCGCACCGATACGAATACTACAGAACGTTTGGAGCCCATCGTATGTAAATATCGATACGACATGACATGTGTTCAGTGGCAAACACTACTAGCCCCTTATCTGCATGCAATAATAATTGAGCAATACATTGCAGATAGCACTAAAGTGGGGCTGTTACGAAATACTTATTAACGATTTATTTTCCCATATGACAGCTATCTTAATTAACAGAAAAATGTAAATTATCAAGTATTTTCAGGATAATTTGTTTTGTTTATACTACGAATATTTACAGCTATCGCCGGAAGAAATAAGTAAACATAAATCTTGGGCTAAAATTGGCGTCCAAACAGCGTGAAAGCTGGGCTTTGTGCCGTGGGTGTACAACATGAAACCAATTTTTTTTATTATGGACAGGACTGCAGTACCTACAGCAGTCAGCATCGCTAAGGGTCGAGCCCATTAGGTCATGATTTCTGAATGTCTTACTCTAACGAGTTTTCCCGCACGTGGACAAGTACGTTTTCAACGCAAGAGAATAAATAAATCTCGATAACAACGACTTAATCCAACTTTAATCAAAACTTAATCATTTAAAAGGCAAGGTGTTGCACTGCATCTGCAATTCAATGATAATTTGAAAACAAAATTAAGATTATTGATGATCATGTTGTGAGGCAACACGCCACATCACTTTTTCAGGCCGATAAATTTTTACTAAATTCTTTTACATGCATGATTACCCCTATAATTACAGTCAACATATTTACGTAGATAAAGAATCAACGTTAATTCTATACGAGTGCTATGGTTAGACAGAAAAAGCGAATGCTGTTCGAGAAAGTTTAAAATTTCAAAATATTCGGCATATGAGCTCGGTACCCGGCTGTGTCCCAATTTGTATGCGTAAAATGGCACATCTGCATTGCCGTTGAATGTGGGAATAATATTTTTGGCACAAGAGATTTAAAATCGGGCCAAATCGCCGTAGCACGAACTATTGGTTTTGACGCGAAAGAAAAGGTGTGATTCACATTTTCTTGGTAGAAGTTAAAGATTATGACAAGAAAGTTGTCCTAAATGAGGATGGTTGAGTTATAGACGTAAGAAAATTCAATTTAGCAGTTAATGGCCAATTGCAATTATCAAATCGCCGTTACTATTTATCAACCCAACGGTTTTCAAAAGCACCACGTTAATGGAAATGTATTTACTTGTTTTACTGAGAACCATTTAACGGTCCGTTCAAAATGCGTATTTGTATCCAAATTCTCCATATAAATGTGAGTTTAAGTACAAACTGTTCCAAGACTCCCACACTCCTTATGCGTACAGAATCGTTAATGTGCGTGCACTATGGCTTATAGAGAAAATTTTAAATATCGACTGTATAACGATTCTAGGAAAAAATGTACCGAGCCAACCATGAAAGCTCAACATTCTGTTATGTGCCTCGCATAATTAATATGTATAATTTAAAATAAATTCTGCGTTGAATGGCAGTGAAGGTGAATACTTTTAAATGAATAACTTAGAAAATACGCAACATAGGAACAGGTTTCTTTAATGCCTACTTCAAAGTCATAATAAGCATTTAAATGCAAACAGAAATTCCACATATTCTATGTTATATTGTGTGAACACTCTAGTCCACAACTATGCAGATCGTCGAACGTAATACCGTTGAGAACGGTGCTCACAAATTGTAAGCGGCGGGTCATCATGACATAATCACAACAGGTTTATAAATCAATACGGACTAACAGTGGTGTTGATTAACTTGGCTGATTCAATAACGGTGAGTGACGACACGGTACAACACGCGCCTGATATCAACAGAAACAAAAATAACTATGTACTCGTAAACATCCTCGGGATCTGCTGTGAGAAGCAAGGGTAAAGGTGCAGTAGGGATATTTATAGTCATCGTAGTAGATGAGCAGCAGTTTATACTACAGTAGCTGAATACTGAGCCCAAGAAAAAACTTAATAAAACAGCATTATGTCGTCGTCGAAAGATGATAAGCCCGTATGGTACTTAGATGTCGGCTAAAAAAGACGATGGAACATAAAACAAAACAACCCATGATGAATTCGACCCTAAGTGAATTGGGATAAGGAAAAGATATTTAATTTTTTAAGGGAACGTAAGAAACGTACGTAGCTCATAGTCATCATCTGCCTAGCCTTTTCCCAACTATATTGGGGTCGACTTCCAGTCAAGCCGGATTTAGCTGAATACCAGTATTTTACGAGGAGCGGTTGCCTACTAGACCTCCACAACCCATTAACTGGGTAACACGGTACTTCATGGCAAGACTGGAGTCAGATTTATTGGTTTCTGACTATCCGTAACGACTGCCAATGATCTACAAATAACAGCCGGGACCAACGGCTTAACGTGCTTTCCGAGGCACGGAGGAAACTCGGTATGTTAAGATGGTCACCCATCCACAGACCAACCTTGGCAATCGTTGCTTTACCTTGAAGATCGACCCGTGCGGCTGTTATTATCTAGCCACGAGCTCCTCGTAACGTCGTAAACGTACGTTGCTCATAGTAACCAGTTAAAAATACTTAGAGAATTCTTCTCTGGCGCGTGATACTCAGTGAGGAATGTCACTCACGAAACTCAAACATAATACCAAAGATGACAGATTGCTCGGTGGTCTGAGCTGTCGTCCAGGGCCATTACGTTAAATCTGCGAGCATACAGGATTTTCACAGACCCAATTACGCACGTCAACCAGATATCTTGTTTGCGGTCGTCAGCTTGGAAGCCTGGAGCGTGTAACCCTAAGCTGCTCTTGTTTTCACAGGCCGGCGGCATCCGGCGCCCGGTAAGCCGGCCGAACCGAACGGCCTCGGACTAACGCGACACACGATACAAAAGGGCTTTAATTACACCAGTAAATTACTGCACTTTACTGCATCCGTTACACAATATATTCTCTTTTATTAACAGCGCGTCATGAAATTATCATTTTTTAAGTGGAATTGCATAAAATTCTCAACAAAATGTATTTAATTTGTTTTTAATAACGAGGGTTAAGTGCGTATCGGTACGACGCAATATAACTGTGTTACATAAATGATATTAAGGATGCCATAAAGAATCAGATAATCGCAAATTAATTCTTAACGATTTACTTGATACGATCAGAAATAGAATTAGCAAGTATCAGAGCAAAAGAGATAACACATCTTGATGGAAGTGGCGAAGTAGTAAGCGCGCGGCCAGTCACCAAATTAACTTACTGAATTTGCAGCAATTGTGTTCGAGATGACGCCGTGAAGACCTTTGTTTAGAGAGCGTGAATGTAAGATAAGTTGATATAAAGGCAAGCAGTACTTACCGTATAACGCCTCAATTAATTCATAAAGCAATTGACACTTACCTGTAACAAAATTATTACATAATTAGTGAAAGCTTATTATTTAAATATTTAAGAAAGTATTTGAATACATAAAACGGTGAGCCTATTACAATATTTCATCAAAAAAATGTTGATTAACAAACTAGCATTTAGAAATGAGCCTAATTAAAGTTTATAGTCGGAATGGAGTCGGTAGGCAGGCTAGGCTGGAGTATGTCAATTAGAGTCGACTCTCTCAAGCATTTACAATAAGTTGCTTACATGCAAACATTACAAATACCCATACTTAAGGGTAAACATAGAGGCTGAATACGAGATTATCTTTGTTAAGAAAAAAGGCAAGGATAAAGTGCGATATAGCATTTACAATGAGGTGGGGACGTCGGGAGGTGACTCACTAACGAGCACACCGCTGATTCATTGTTTTCATCGCTATAATGAAAAGTTATATAATTTGCTTCAAGACCCCACTCAGACATTGTATGTATAGGGCGAGGATACAATCATGCCTACCAGTCTGCCCACACTCTAACCTGGTAACTAATCCCACATCAATTCTCATCATTAAGTAGGTCAGACCAGAACTAGTAACTAGCAGCTTCATCATAATTCTAAATAAATCATACTGTCTTGATTTAACACTCTTTTTCCAGAGGATACATCAAAATCGTTGGATGTCATAATAAATAAAACCTTATTATCAGCCTCCAGCCTCCTTATTAACTGCCGGAAGCTGTGTTCTGTAAGCGTATTACGGTACAGTAATTTAAAATGCAAGAGGAAAAGATCGCTAATCGTATATTCGCATCCTGTTACCCCCAGCTGCGACGAAGGTACCCAGCGTCTCCCATATGTCGCGGACTGAACAATACATAAACAAAAAACAACAGTGTCGGCACTCTAATCATGTTTATACCATCTGACTTCTGAAAACAATCTCCTATTTATCGAAAAATCCAGGGCGATTTTTGGGAACATAAACAAAGGAACTGGTTTTTGAGAAACCTCTAAAGCTTTCTGAAACGTTTGAGAACTACAAACAGTGACTTGGGCAATCACAGATTTTGACCGATTGCTAACCTGCTGCTCACTTGAACGAACATTTCAAACAACAAACAGCTTTTCAATTAAGGTCTTATCTCTGTCTGCCTGTCCATCATGCAAACGTTTGATTGTCTAACATCGTCGTCCCTTTAATGGCAAACATAAAATCAAACAGCGTGTTAACATTAAGTACGTACCCTTAAAAAGTCGGACAACGCCATATAAAGAAAGGAAATAAAATGGACCAGGGGCACGAATGAGCACGAAACGCTCTTAACTCTTTCCTCAAGTATACGGGCACAGTAGAGATCGGTTTTCCGTATTCATCGAAAGAACGCAATTGAAATTACTTCTGAGAGCTTAGTCGAATAAAAACTATGGAGAATTTAGTAATGACGGCCTTCAGAGCGTAACAAGTTTTTTTTGTGGAAGCAGCTCTCGCTTCCACATCCACAGTAGGAGGTTGTCGCTTAAACGAGCTTGACATATACGGAGCATTAAATTGATCTCGGAAAATGGATATCGGAAGATCAAGAACACTTTACACTCAGTTTTGTGTTTGCAAATTGTTGTATTTATGCTAAGTAGTCTCTATTCGACATCACAGTCAGTATACGAAGCATGACTACGCAGCTCTTATTTTACCTTTTAGTAAACAAGGTAAAAGATTAAGTTGTAATAAAATATATATTCAGAGAAAGCCCTTTGTGCGAAGCTCGTAAGCAAAAAGATAAAATACCAAGCTCGTGGTACTACAGTATTAATTCGTCATGAGTCAGTTCTTAGAAAACGGATGCGTTAATTTGACACAATTTGAACACAATAGCAGGAGTTGCTCATTATCCGTGACGCGCTCGGGGACGCGGCCGCAATGAAGTTTTGCGAATCTCGTATCGGAAAGAGATGGAAACTCGAGAATAATTTACCCGTAAATTAAGGTTATCAACGAAATCGTTGTACTGCATTCACAATTATACTGAAGGAGACTTGATTAACAAAGTACCCACAAGAGTAGAAAGCAACTCGTGCGAATCATAAGCCTACAATTTGACTTGAAGCGTAACATTAGATAACAGTGAAGGGAATAGCAAAACTGTAATTATGCCCTAATTACAAATGACTTCCGAATGTTCCAAAATCATAATAATCAAGAACAGACCGCAACGCGTCTATTAAGACCGGATGCACTAGAAAATGTTGGCCTCATAATCTAATATATGCAAACCATTGAAGGGACTCATTATGCCGGTTATTGTTGATTCAGATATGCATAAATACATTCGAGAGTATGTGTGTATAGCTATGCTAGATGTCCCGAAGGAGGCGATCGTGCCGGAGACGATGGCCTGGCCAAGTATGTGGGTCAAACCTGTACACTGACTCCGACCATTGAGGCTTGCGTGAGCGACATTCAGTCACACATGTGCACAAACAAATGCTGCACGAAGTACATGTATGTACTTATGATCTTAACGACCACAAAGCCATGAACGATTCACAGAGGAAATGAAATGTTTTTTCAAGAAATTGGAGATACAGAGGTCGGTGGTACTCAAAGTTCAAAAGATAACAATAGAAAATGACACGAGAAAATTCAACAACAGTCTGTAACTTGACTAGTGGAAAGACCTTCGATTTTGAAATGCATGTAAATGTCGCCGATGATTGATGTTTCCTCTGTATTCATTTACATATTTTATATGTACACAACCTACTGAAAACGAGGTATATTTAAGCATATTCGACCGTCACGTCATCATTGCATTATTCTAGCCTTTCAAACGGCTATTACTAGGCATTTTAAAAATATTTTCCATTATGGGCATTTTATGTATATTAAAGTGAGGAAACATATCATTGTTATGTCTAAATGCGCGGTAATTAGCAGATTTACGTAAAGTCATGGAAACCGTGTCGTGGGAGTCATATTGTCTGCGTAGGCAACGTTCTTCGCTATGAGTATCAGTTTCTTTATAGTCGGCGCATTGTTCAGTGGTACCTAAAGATTACCTCCTCGCATTGCCAACTGATGTCCTTTCATGATTTTACTCGGAACAATGACAATTGTTTCCGAATAAGGACGGGGAACAAGACGAGTAAGCTCACAGGTAGGTATTACCTATTAGCGAATCTGTACTTGAGGACAACTGGCTCGTAAATGAATAAGATAAGATTTTAAAATTTAATCTCTGAAAAATACTGAAATCCAAAATATTTCACAGCTCCGGTAGGTACCTGTTACTTTTAAGTTACGAAATAAACAAAAACAGTTTTCTAAGGAGGTCTGAGAAGATAGTAATAATAATAGAGAATGCTTGTCTGTTGTCGCAAGGGCTCTGTTGTTGGTTGTAAACCGTGGGTCACGAGCGTAGTCGCCAGAAATGTAACAAAGATTGACCTCATTCAGAGAGCGGCAACGTTTGACGCGGTTGGAGTAGTAAATACAATGGTATGAATCATATTTTCCCACAATTGAAGTCCGAGAGGAGGCATTGGCCATGCCATTACGCGTCTCCACAAAAAATGCACACAATGACATCGTGTTGATTTTAAGTATTGTACATGATATTTGAATAATTTAGAACATGTCATTTAACTTAAGGCTGATTTTAAAACAGTGGATAGTTTAAAATGATACTTAACTACCAACGTCTGAGAACCTCTAATAAAATATATTTGAAACCTAATTTAGAATAACTAAAATTACTTAACCAATGTGTTTTAATGTCAACAATAACCTAATATAGGTACCTAATATTATGATATATTATATTAATATACTGTACACACCACAATGGCATCATAACAAAATTATTGCTCTAACCGACAATTAAACTATCAGTGCTGCCACCTAGCGTCGAGTAGCGATAATACTTACATGCTCTTAGTGCGTCAAGAGATGGCGGTAGTGTCGCAGAACTACCTCCCTGCATTGCCGCTAGAGCGGAATACGACTCTCGATCACATGGTAAAACTTCACTGTATTTCCTCTTCCTGTGTATAATCGCCTTCCACATATTAAATTTTGTACGTTTTTCTCTTTGAAGACTCATTTTACATAATTTTTAAATACACTTTTTATTACTAGACACCGCTAACTAAACTTGTACTTTAAAGCTTTATTTTTATCGAATGGTCATTGCTGGGGGTAAAAAAAATATTTTAGTGCTTAGGAATCGTAAAGTTTCTGTTGTAAATTGCAGCGAGTTCAAGGGTCGAGTGAATGGATGCGGACAATTGGCGTGTAAATCACTAGCATTACGACACGCCGATGTAACGAGATAACGATATGAGTGGAGATAGGGGCGCTGTCCTCAAGTGTCTCTCTCCGCATCATTGTACGATGTTACGCAGTCGTTTCACTTTAAAAGACGATTTGTCTACATCAAACTTCCGTCTGATGGTAAATATTTTGTTTTTGTTACATTTAGGTTATCATAGGTATTCATTTTATTTTGATAAAATTACCTTGGTACCTACTTTGAAAAAGTACTACTAAAGAGTAACAACTAATAAAACATAAACGAACTATAATAAAATAATAATAAATGAATCTGTATTATTTAATAATGGTTAATGAACGAGTCATTATATTTATTCAAAGTTTTCTTATAATTATATTTTCCCTATGTACGTGTAGGTATAGGTAATTCTTGAGTATTCATCCATAATAAAAAAAACATAAACTCGCCTAAAATTCAACAACATTCCTACGCGGATCATGCCTGAAACTATTTGATCTTAATTACTAGATCTAGTCGTGTCTAACGAGTAATTAATCGTCGTATTATTTAATTACAGTTCATGTAACAATGATACCTCTCATTTCAGATGTCTTCATTAATCTTTCGGAGCGTGTTATGTTTGTACAAATGATATCGTTCTGTTAAATGCATGTTTTATATAATTTAATTCAATGGCCGAAAGATTTTTTTTTAAATGTTACTAAAAATAATTAAGTACCTATACTTTGAAGAATGTGACCTTGAAATAAGTTAATCATACATCGATGCATGGTTTTCCTGTGAGGTCACATCCTAAATTCCCTACTTGGGGCACTTATGACTAAGTTATCAGGACGAATAACGGGCACCTTGCATTCCATACAGAGCGACGACATTAGTTAGGTCTCTTGACGATTAACGCACGTTATTGTCACGGAATTCAATGTCAAAACTTATTAGAATGTGCTGTTTTAAATTAGGTCACAACTCACGACAATATGAAAAAAAAAGAGGTTTCGCAAATTAATCATCATCATCGTCATCATCATCTGCCTAGCCTTTTCCCAACTATATTGGGGTCGGCTTCCAGTCAAGCCAGATTTAGCTGAATACCAGTATTTTACGTGGAGCGGCTGCCTACCAGACCTCCACAGCCCATTAACTGGGAAACACGGTACTTCATGGCAAGACTGGAGTCAGATTAACTGGCTTCTAACTATCCGTAACGACTGCCAAAGATCTACTAATGACAGCCGAGACCAACGGCTTAACGTGCTTTCCGAGGCACGGTATGTTAAGATGGTCACCCATCCACAGACCAACCTTGACAAGCGTTGCTTAACTATGAAGATCGACCCGTGCGGCTGTTATTATCTAGCCACGAGCTCCTCGAGGTTTCGCAAATTAATCTTCCATCGAAACTAACTCAAATCTACCAACTATGCTGAGTGTGGTTTCACTAAAATAAAATTGGTTTAACTAGGTATAGTAAGTATATTAGTACTTCAGTGCATAAACAATATTACAGGGCTTACTTCTGTACTTATATCGAGGCCAGCTCGAACGATTTGAGGAGCGCATTCAACTGGATCAAATAACTGTCCGTGACACTTTAAACAATAAAATCACAGGTGCACACTTTGCATTTTAATTGTGTTCCGATAATTAACAATAACGCGTCCATTTAAAAGAAAAAGCACGTCCCACCGCATTTAAAAAGTGCCGCAAATAGTTGTATTTGTTTAACAATTAAGTAAATGAGGACGCGTGTTGATACGCTCCGCAGACCCTGGACTCCGGCCAAGAACAAATCCTAATTAAAAATCTGATGAGATGTAATCGTCACGTCGTCGTTCACAAAATTAATGTACGCGCTTTTCAGCTCCCCTTTAACAATAGACTGCGTAAATCTTTGAAAGAAATTATATTTAACTGGCGATGTTTTAAGATTAAGCAAACAATCAAGAGAATTTGTTTACAAATCATTGTTAACGAACTAACAATTGTGTGAACTCAGTACAATTGAATAGATGTGACGTTTAATCCAATTCTATACAAATATCGGCTTTGTCACAGCTATTGTCTACTTCATCTGCTCAGCAGCACACGGCTCGTACTTGAAAAACGAAATTACGATATCAGTATTTTGGAATCTAAATTGACATATTTTGTTTGGCAACGGAATTAGGAGAGCACCTTGGTGTATCTAGGTCAAAAAAGGTTGAAAAAATTGTTTGGTGGGTTACTTAAGTTTGGTGTCTCAATTTCCTTGGTGAAGCATGACCAAGCTCAATGCAATACCATAACAAATCATCGGCTCTTTGTCTTAATTCGCCATTGTACCGAAACTAGCAGACGTCACCGCGTTGTTAGCATACAATGTCGCTAACTATTGCAGATGAGTCAACTGTACACGACTGTACTGTGGTTTCTGAGGGGTTTGCATCACCCAGTAATTTTAATTTGTGAGTAATCAATGTGGTTGTGGATGTACTTTAGGTATGTGACGTAGAAGGAAAGTCTTATTTTCTTAAGAAGTTGCGTAAATATCGGGTTTTAACATTGAAACGTGCTAGATAGCCGGAGTACTTCATATTTTTCCAATAAATTGGCAACAATAGTTTTTCCTTTAAAACCCCCTGGTTTCACCACCAGCACCAATATAAATGAAGTTCTAGTGGATAAAAACTGCTAGAACTTCAGAACTATTAAGTCTCCGAAGCATTTCAAACAACTTTACGTCCAACTTTCATAGACTACCAACATTAACAGCTCGCTGCGGAAACGGTAAACGTTTTACAAGTTGCTTGCAAACTTCCTTGAAACTAAAGTTTAGCATTTGATAGCGGTGGTGAAGGAACTCCTATAAGTTTCCAACGATTCAAATAAGTCCAAGAAAAAAATAGGGACCTTCTCAATATCTGTATTCATAATAGGTAATCATATTCAGTAACGCATTGATACCTTATCAGTGTATTTGAAAACACGTTTAACTAGACCATGATTGAACCCACGACATCTAATATCATGTTTTCATCCGATAACCTACCGCGTAGCAGCTTCTAATCTATAAATATATGAAAGTATAACATAAAATCACGAACGTTTTGAAAACAATAAGTCCATAAATAAGGTTTGCGTTACAAATTTATGAATAGCCTACAAACGTACGCTCTTTTAGATGTTTATTTTATACCTATTTATAGTGCTGATTATGATGTCGGTATTACAAATCTGCGCGCCTGCTTAGAAGGCGGTGCTGCCCATCCATCCCACATTAGGTAGGTACATCGAGTACCTCTCAACAAACGCTTTACTAATAATACTCTTATTATATTGTTTCATCATCGTATATTGACGTTGAAGGCATCCTACACAATCCATGGAAATGCATCCCAAATTAAAAATTATTGCAAAGTTATTTTTGGGTTTACTACTGAAACGTTACTTGTTTTTTCGTTGAATTTAAGGAGAGCAAACAAGATATAATTATGTGGGCTTTAAACTAGAAACCGCTGACTCTGTGTATTTTTAAAACCTTTAGCAACCTGTATTATGCAAATAAAAAATTTGATCAATCAATTCTTTTTGATTGTGAATACTTTTTAACCGACTTCAAAAAAAGGAGGAGGTTCTCAATTCGGTTGTATTCTTTTTTTTTTGTTTGTTACCTCATAACTCCGTCATTTATGAACCGATTTGAAAAATTTTTGTTTCTCGATTGGTCCCATTGTCACCATGTCAGAATCTGATGATGGGATCCCACAAAAATCGAGGGCAACCCTCAAATTTTATAGGCACATACAATGTTTTTCATAAACTTTCTAACGCAATTCAGATATTTGTGCCTGGTAATTATCATCTCATGTCGCTGAGCTGATGATGAAAGGTATAAATTAGGATCTGATGATAAGATCCCATGAAAAATGTTTGTTCAGCGATACTTTCGCCAATTGTCAGCCGATTTGGAGTATTTTTTTATGTTTGAAAGAATATTTTCCTGGACTGGTCCCGTTTCAATTTGGTGAAGATCTGACGAAGAACTTCGGAGGCAAGCAACGGAACTCTTCAATAAATGATAGCAAAGGGATCGGGATTGCTGAAATCGCATGTTTTTTTAGTGTTTACGCCAGTTCTTAACATAACATTGCGCTGGTACGCTGTTAATGGGTACGCAGGTACCACTAAAAAGTGAAAAATAAAAAACTTTTTACAAAAAATACAACCGACTTCCAAAAACAAAACACTACAAGGTACAAAATAACTTCAGTAGAAAGAAAAGATTTTTAATTTCGGAAGTCGGTGTCAAAAAACGAGAAAGTTAACCAAAAACACCGACTTCAGAAATTAAAGTTCTTTTCTTTCTACTGAAGTTATTTTGTACCTTGTAGTGTTTTGTTTTTGGAAGTCGGTTGTATTTTTTGTAAAAAGTTTTTTTTGTGTACCATATGAATATGATAGGTACACAAACTTCCGCTGACAGAACCTTAAAAATTACTACTTCACAAACCTATCGACTACCTACTAGCACTTCGTCCGCGAACATACAGACAGAAAGACGCGGCGGAGGACTTTGTTTTATAATAATATGTAGTGATTGAATAGGACAATAAAATGACTATATGTCAGTGTTTGTAAACAACCTGTAAACAACATGATAACTAACTATACTACTTACGACGTCGATTTAAGTACTCGTAGACTCGGAGGGGATGGCATTTTACGACTACCTTACCAGTTAACGAACGAAAGCTGTCATTATGCTGAGCACAAGTATAGAGGTCATCATCATCTGCCTAGCCTTTTCCCAACTACATTGGGGTCGGCTTCCAGTCAAACCGGATTCAGCTAAATACCAGTGTTTTACGTGGAGCGGCTGTCTACCAGACCTCCAAAACCCATTAACTGGGTAACACGGTACATCTTGGCAAGACTTGAGTCATATTTACTGGCTTCTGATAATCCGTAACGGCTGCCAAAGATCTACAAATGACAGCCGGGACCAACGGCTTAACGTGCTTTCGGGAAATTTATTATGTCAAGATGGTCACCCATCCACAGACCAACCTTGGCAAGCGTTGCTTAACCTTCAAGATCGAACCATGCGGCTGTTATTATTTAGCCACGAGATCCTCAAGCGAGCACAAGTATAGAGGTCGAGTTTACAAATCTCATGGTGGCCAGTTCAACACAGAAGCTAAAAGACATAGGTAAACCTGTCATATAAATTGCGAAAGTCAAACTTGTCTTTCCATCACAGCGTCAAATTTAAAAAGGGGCGATTTATGACCTGCTAGGACCGTGACTTGATGAAACCATAGACCCAAACAATCTAGCAAGTCTTCTGAAAGCCCTTAATTATAAACACGTCTCTGCATGGAGGTGGGATTACCAATCGCATCAGCGAGATTTGACAGGAGGACATAATATATCACGTCCTACATAAATAGTTGGCAGAGTAGATAATAACTTTACCTGTCTGCTATCGTTGCTAATGCAAGTAATAACCGCTATCAGCGTCATATCCCTGCAATAACCTTGTATTAGTCATCAGACGACCGCGCAGATCGCCGGCAGATGGCGCTGCGCCAACGCCATTGTTTACTCTAGCCATAGCCGTAAAACAGAAATAAGGCCGTAATCAAAAGAATACGGTTACTCTAACATTTGATACTATCAATGAATGGAAATAGAAACAGGAACTGCTCCAGAGAGCTTGCTACATTCTTGCCCATTTACTTTTGTAGGTACCTACTCGTAAATTGTAGGTATTTGCAATAGGGAATATGCATGCGATTTTTTTATTTGCAAAATGAAATACACTACTTATTAGTTCTAGTAAACAATCGTGAAATTATTTTTAAATGCCTACCTTCATCAGCGATGAAGTAATAAAGCTTCAAAGATTACAATTAGAAAGAGAAGTTTGATGAAAACGTTGACGACATCGTCTATGACGCCTATGCAGCTGCCATAGAAAACAGCGTTTTCGCGAGAGGGTCAGATTACATATTTATTTAAAATAATGATATCTCCTATAATTTTGATTCTATTTTCACTGTTAGTATTATATTTTTGTATATTTTTTAGATAAACTGTTTAGATTGTAACAAAAAAAATATATGTCCTTGATGCATATTCCCTATTCATGTGTTAATTCCCCTATCGGCAGAATTATTTGAACTTTGTCTGTAATAGGCACCTAGCTGCTACATTTTATAGTACCTAATGGAAAATCCACTTTATAATTTGAATTTACTTCAAGACAACAGTGGCTCCTACCTATGTCTATTCTTAGACTTCAATAAATTAACGCAATTAATCAAAAGAATGGAGATGGGGGGGATTGTGGCAACACTGCCCAAGTGACATGTAAAATATTTGTTCCGTATTTTAAAATTAGATTTAATTAGTATTTAAGTGAAATTAAGGGGTAATTGTTTGAGTATACACCATATAATTGCAAAAATACTCAGGATTATTGTTTTCCTGAAATTCTATCAAGAAAAACTCAATTTTTGGTACCGGCTGTCACCGGTAACCTAAAACCGCCGGCAACTTGTGAACTACGTATGGAACGATATTAAACGGGGAAGTATTGTTTACTTTTATTTTATAATAGCACACATTCGTCACTTTATCTCAGTGGCACGTCCTTGCAAAGTGTTAACTTTTATGTAGATTTTTAGGACTCAGCGTTGATATTATATTGCTTTGTTTACATCGTGGAAAACGTCAAAATACTTAGTTTCTGTTGATTTTCCGATATTTTTCAATAATGTTCAACAAAAATAACGCTTATATGATTGTTATTTTACATAGCTTACCTTTGATCTATTAAATCAAAAGTATATTTTAATCTAGTCATCCTACCCACATTAAGGAAATCATTATTTAAAAGATATCTTAAGCAATAAAATTCAATAATCAATATCTTTTAAAGCTAATTCAGCAGCCTACCTCATTTCTCCACTTAACTGCACTAATTTCTCCCCATTTTTATTACCTATTTCTTTTATTTCCCACTTTCCTTTATTTTGTCTTTTTTTTTTTTTTTTAGATTCTCACAAATTTCTTTTACTCTATTTTCAGTACTTAAACCTGAAAACATGCCTGTGATGACCCGCAAAGCTACAGCTCAGGATATGGAGCTTAAACTGAGAACGGCTCTCCAGGAATTAAAAGCCTCAAATGAACAATGCCAGGAAATGTTACAGGAACGAGAGGATAATGAGGTGGAAGTAAGAAAAATGGTCCATACAAACACCTGCCTTAAACGGGAGCTAGTAGACCTCAGCCAACAATATCAAGATGTTGTTGATGAACGTGACCAACTGCGGGTAATCACGGATGGTTTCAACAACTGTAGCAACTTGTATGAGGAGGCTTTACGTAAAGTTAGGGACCTAGAGGATGAACTTATTACTGCAAACAGTTGCATCATCAAATTGCAGAATGAAAAACAGAGTGCTCAGGTTAAGGAAACTTACCACTTATATAATGAATTAATAGGTATAAATAATAATTGTAACCCTCATTCCACAGTCACGATAGACCTAACTGAAGATTCCTTATTGAAACAGAACTATCCTAGTCATAATAAGTTAAAAAAGTATGCAAAATTAAATAGGTTTATTAAAAAATGTTATCGGTACAAAATACAACATAAACAGTTTTTAAAGAATATTCCACTCAGGAAGGAACGTGTTGACCTGATTAGTAAATTAAATAACTATCAAATTAAACTTGAAGATAGCATAAAAATATATGAAATTGATACACAGCACTTACAGTCTGAAATACAGGTACTCGAAGCTTCACTAAGTTCTCTTAATAGTAAATATATACAATCTCAGAACCAAATAAGAGAACACATTCTTGCTGCAAATGAGTTAGTCATGTGTCAGTGTACTTGCCAGACAGTATCAAATCTTGATGCTGTCCAGCCTGAGGTATCGGACGCCCCGTCCCAGGCGGTTAATTTATCCCAAGGCTGTGTCATCAACCAAGTTGTAATTGATTGTGAACAGGATTTATCTCAAATTGAACAGCCCAAGATTAATAGTTTCTTATCTGTGAAAAGTGGTTATCATTCAGTTATGTTCTCAGACAGCATAGGAAGAGGTTTAGGTAAATTATTAAGTAACAACCTGAGTTATCCTATACAAAATTACTGTATGCCAAGTTCATCATACAAGCATATTATGGCGTCATTAAGAAACAATAATTTTAGTTCTAATACCAATATTACAGTGTTTATAGGGAATAGTTTAAATGTAAAAAAAGCAGATATCACGGACAATCTAACTGAGATGTTAAAGTTAAATTGTAATAAAATTATATTGTGTGCATTTCCTTATTTTGAACAATTGTCAAGTAGACAAAATAATTATATTCATAGTTTAAATAAACACATGCACTTTTTAGTAAGTCACTATAGTGACAAGTTTATGTTTTTTGACACAAACATTTTTGTGGAAAATTTAAAATCGACTAGGGATACAGTGTATTTGCCAATTAGTTTTAGACACACAATAGCAAGGCTATTAGCTTATTTTATTAACTCAGACATAAGTAGTATGTCGCAGTCTTGTATAATTAAATCCACAATGTTTAGTAATTTTACTAAGAATCAGGTGGAGAGCCTTAGTAACGGTAGCTATAGTGCTACAAATACTTATAAAAATTGTACGGAGTTTCCATGTATCTCTATGGATACTCATTTAAACTAGTACATAAGACAACAGAGGATACCAGCGACAGAATAGTTATGCCTACCATTAACAAGGTATCTTCTTGCTCTTTAGTAAATAGTTGTCAAAAAGGGAGTCAGCAGCATGCCTTGAAATTATTTCATCAAAATATTCAAGGTGTCTCTTCCAAATTATTAGAAATTGAAATGTTTTTAGAAAAAACCATGTTTGACATTGTATGTTTTAGTGAGCACTGGTTGAAGGATTACCAGATGCTAATTAGTTATGAAAATTATAATGTGGGCAGTTGTTTTAACCGCAAATCTATGTTACGTGGTGGTTCCCTCATCTTATTAAAAAAAACCTTAAAATTTAAGCAACGTAATGACATCGTTAACTTATCAGTGGAACATTGCATCGAGCTGTCCTGTGTTGAGCTAGATAAGCATATCATAGTGTGCGTGTACAGACCCCCAAACCCTCAAAACTTTATTTTATTTGAGTCAACAATGGAAGATATCCTTGCGAAACTTGCAGCAGGTAACAAGCCCGCGATTATTTGTGGGGATTTTAATATTAATATTTTAGAAATTAATTCAAATAGCAGCAGATTTATAAGCCTTTTTAAATCGTTTAATTTGTCTAATGTGTTTACAGAACCGACTAGGGTAACACCAACTTCTTCAACCTGTATCGATAATGTATTCTGCGATTGTGAATATTTAGATAAAGCCATAGTTAATTACCTTCCCTCTGATCATAGTGGTCAATTGGTAACATTTCAGTTTAAAGCAGCCTTGGAAAAAATTCATATACAATATAGGCCAATTACAACTGGAAAACTAGCTAAATTCAATGGTACCTTACAAAATAAGTTAAATTTTCTAGGCCATAACATTGAAGATGCTAATAAATTTTATGATAATTTCTTTTCAGTGGTTCTAAAGGAATTCAATGCAACTTTTGAAAAGAAGTCTAAGGATACTTTCCCTAAGTATGTATTTAGTGACTGGGCGACTAAAGGCATTAGGATAAGTAGGGAAAGACTATATGAGCTATATGGCCTTAAGCCTGTCATAAACACTGATTCTTTTAATAAGTTTGTAAACAAATATTCTAAAGTGTTCAGAAATACTTGCAAGGTAGCTAAAGCCCTATATATTAGCAATAAGATCAAATCGTCAGAAAATAAAATAAAGACAGTTTGGAAAGTTATTAATAATGAAACTAATAGAAATAAAGAACGAAACACTGATTATTTACTGGAGACTACACATGGTGCCAAAAGCTCTAATTTAGAAGTAGCTCAAGAATTTGTAAATTTTTTCACCAATATACCAACTAAAACTACGGAATATTTAAATTCTTCACCTGAGGTCTCATATAATTTATTAAAAGCTAACGTTCCAGGTTGTACGGTTGAATTCCAGTTCAAACATATCAACCCTGTGACAGTCATAAAAGCTTTCCGGCAAATCAAAATCAAATTGACCGAAGACATATGGGGAATGTCTATTAAAGTGTGCACGTCCATAATTGAAACTATAGCACCATACTTGGCTTTAATATTTAATTTATGTGTGGACCAAGGAGTCTTTCCGGATATAATGAAATATAGTAGGGTTATACCACTATTTAAATCGGGCGACAGAAAAGACACCAATAATTATAGACCTGTATCTGTTTTGCCGGTTTTTAGCAAAGTGTTTGAAAAAGTAATGCTCAATCAGATGCTCAATCATTTTAACATCAATAAAATTTTGCACGATCAACAGTATGGTTTTACCAGGGGTCGTTGTACGACTGACGCTGGTGCCACGTTGTTAAAACACATATACTCAGCGTGGGAAGAGGCACAAGATGCCATAGGAATCTTTTGTGACCTCTCCAAGGCATTTGATTGTGTAAATCATGAAACCTTGCTCCTAAAGCTAGGACATTACGGACTAAGTAAACTTGCACTCAGTCTAATAAAATCTTACTTAAATGATAGACAGCAGCAAGTTCAAATAAATGGTGTCAATTCACGGGGTTTAAAAGTCAAAATGGGGGTACCTCAAGGCTCTATTTTGGGTCCTTTCCTCTTTCTAGTATATATTAATGATCTACCCCATCTTTTAAAAAATCACCCTCATATGGTATTATTTGCTGACGATACGTCCTTAATTTTTAAGATAGATAGACGTTCCATAAATCTTGACGACGTAAATAACGCCCTACAGCAGGTCCAAAATTGGTTTACTGCTAATAATTTAGTATTAAATGGGAAAAAAACTAAATGCATCAGATTTGCCTTACCGAACGTTAAAAGAAATGATTGCGACATAGTATTGAACAAGGAGAAACTTGAATTCGTCGAAAACACGGTTTTCCTGGGGATTACGCTTGACTCAAGGCTACAATGGGGTCCTCATTTATCATCTCTTGCGGGACGGCTAAGTTCAGCAGCATACGCTGTCAGAAAAATCCGTCAATTTACCGATATAAATACCGCGAGGCTGGTCTATTTTAGTTACTTTCATAGTATCATGTCTTACGGTATCTTATTATGGGGACGTGCTGCAGACATCGAGTCTATATTTATCCTGCAGAAAAGAGCCATCAGAGCCATTTACAATCTCCGTCGGCGTGATTCCCTAAGAGAACTGTTTAAGGATATCAACATCATGACGGTACCTTGTCAATACATTTACGAAAATATTATGTATGTTCGGAAAAATCTTCATCTCTTTAGCAAGATTAGTGACAGGCATAATTTTAATACTAGAAATAGGAACAAATTAGATCAACCCCGATTCAGATTGGCCAAAGTACACACTTCTTTTATGGGGTACTGTATTAAATTTTATAATAAAATACCAGTTGATATTCTCGAACTGAATGAGAGAAAATTTAAAGCATGCATAAAACGCACACTATGTAGGCAAGCGTATTATAAACTGGAAGATTATATCCTCGATAAAAACGCTTGGCTAAATGCTGGTCCTGCTCCACAGTCACAGCTGCTTAGGTCCACTTTTTAGGTTTTTATGTTTTCATATTTGGAAGAGATGCTCGCTCCTTTTAGAGGTTCTTACATTATTTCGTTTATTTATTCTTATATACATACAAATTATATTATTATATTAATTACTTATTTATTCTTTTTGATGTAAGAACTTAATCGTTCTCTTTATTAATTTATTTTTCATTATTTGGTCATTGACAACCATAGTTTTGTGTAAAGTAGAAGCATATTTTTCAAATTTTGTAAATGTGAGTACCATGAAACCATTTACATTTTATGTGAGTAGTTATAGTTTTACTTGTTGGACTTGAACGAGCATGGTGGTTGAGAGCATGTCATGCTCACTCAAATGTCTCGCTGATGGCGGCGCGTGGGTTTGATCATTCGGTTCCCTTCGAAATTGTTGAGCTGAAGGGTGCCGATACACGCGTCATGTTCGTGAACAGGCGCCGTCGGTTGAGACTGGTCATCTCTTAACTGCCATTGGCTTATTTTAATCTTTATATTTAAAATTCTTATAATAAGCCCTTTTTTTTTTCTTTGCATTGTCCTCACATGCAGAAGCAACAAGTATATGTAACTTGGAATTTTGTAAAACAGAACATGATTTAAAAGAGTGTCCGTGGAGTTTCTTGCACGTTCTTCTCCATAGAGATCTACGCTTTGGAACGTGCAAATAGCTTCCATGTTTTTGACTGACCGACCTTGACGTTTCAAAAGTGCCTGTGAATGGTTTATTTGAAATAAAATGCTTTGAATTTGAATTTGAATTTGAATTTGAATGGCGCCTTAGCTCTAACTTATTGCACACGGGAATGGCCCTACCGATAACTACCTAATAATTCTTAAGCATATCAGAAAATTCCCGAAAATATGAATGTAATTTTCAGTTGACAACGAGAAAATCGGCTTAATTCTTGTCAGTGTAACCACACCTTAATGTAACTAGTCATTGTTATAAAAATTAACGCATTTGACATTGAAGCGTCAGGGTTGCATACTTCATGCTCGCGGATTAATTTTAATGGTGACTATTACTGAAAGACTACGGACCATAGTCAATGTCATGACCTGTATGTGCCTATCTTATTATGTGGGTACATACAGTTATATAACGATACATTTAATATTATGGAGACGACCACCTACGGCGACCTACGACGTAGTCTTTACTAAAAATACACGTTAAAGTAAAGGAACATTTTATAGGCTACTAATTTTACCCATATCAGGTAAGTCGCCGGAACTAGCCATAGCTAAGATCTCGTAAAGTTATTAATACATTTTATTTAATAAGTAAACTCACTGGACGCCTGAAGAAGGACGTCGTCGTCGAGGTCGACCGCGGCGAAGGTGGTGTGACGGTCTCATATGTTTGAAGGACAAACTTGGCCAGAGATCGCCCAAGACAGAAAGATTCGGAAGGAGAAAGGGGAACACAAAAGTGCCTTTGCCCAGCAGTGGGACACAAGAGCAGGCTAACAAAAAATAAGTAGACTACTCGATATGATTGGAGAACCATTTTGTAAAAAAATTACTGTTTCTGCAAGATTTCAGATATTGCAAATAGCAGCAAAGGCGCATTTAGACAGCCAAAAGTTTATTAAAAGTTTTTACCCTTCGTTCTAGTTCGCCGTCTTAGACCAAAAAAGGGAATCGCGCATGACGTCAAGTTGCAAACGCTGATCATAACATCCCGACTTGAACATCCTTGCTGAGCGGATGCTGGCAGCTCGCCAACGCCACGTACGAACAGGAGAAATGATTTAACGCTTTATTTTCGACAGTTACACGGACTTCAGCAATATAAAGTTTACTACCATTGGTGCGCTAGAGTATAATTTTAGGAGCCATTCTGTACCTGAACCGAATGAATCTACACTAGAGATGGACATTCCACCCGGTTCAAACCCGGTGCTCTGGTAAAACACCCAAAAACACACAATTTTCTGAGTGAGCGAGAAAAAGCTATTCGTCTAATACAGTTCAGTTTGGCAGAGCGTATAGCTCTTATATTGCTTGCCTTTATTTTCTACGGCCTATTACTATTGTTTACTAGACAATTCGAAGACATTTGTATACCGCCTACACTACATTATTATATTCATCTAGCTTGCACACAGTAGGTACCTCGTAAATACGTTTCGATCTTCGAAGTAACGACGAGACTAGCAGGTTTATGTACTAGGCGATGATGACTCACAAGAGGTAAGTACCATTTTCTATAAGATTTATAGTTAATTGACCAGAGTGTAGTAAAAACCCATAGATCGCCGACTCTGAATATGACGTCACATGTCACACCCATATTAAATTAGGATAAGTACTAGAGACTCGTCCACAAAAATGAAAAGTAAATATGGATTCCAACTGTTGAGAATAATTAATGTAAATTAAATCAACCGTCTGTTTTATCTTTAAATGTGACGACCCGGAAAACAAGAGTATCTTATCTAGCTCGAACTATGACAGTTGTTGAAATCGCAATGCATTTGGTAATTATAATGTGCATCATGGGTGTTGGTTATGTTCCGATAGTGTGATGTTCTATTTACAAATATGTAGATTGTTTGGCGCGAAACGCAGACAAAAGTTCACAGAAGAATACGAGCATAGACAAAAATATATCCTACAGGCAGTGCGCCCAAATGAAGACTAACATCTAGATTTAACTTCTTTAGGGGACAATTTCTAGAAACCCTTCATGAATATTCATTTGAATCCCTGATCTTAAATTTCAACTATGTATATACACATTTGACTGCATTATATTTTCATTTTCAAAGACAGGCAGATGAGGGAAAGCGAAAGCTAGAGATGCAAAACTATTTTCTAGGTAAGACTTTCTAGAAAATTCAGGATACCTATGATTGTGGTGGACTATCTATAACTCCTACTGTTTCTGTACTTTGTTGACTGTTTTCTATCTCATGAAGGTAATGAAACAATAATATCTCGCATGTGTTTGCGGGCCTCCCATACTGACGATCAGTTTGCTAAACACGTGCTGACGTCGACGTCAGGAGCTATATTTATTATACCTACTTATAGAAATAAAACACACTCATAAACATATCAAATCAATATTTATTTCCTATCGTGAGCAGGTCAATAAGGCAGTTCGTCTTTGAAATAAGTGTCATTTGTATTTGAAATTTTAAAAGTAACTAACTGGAGTCTAGCTTGTCAATGGTTAAATATTTCACGATTTTCGAGTGTAAAACTACTTACAGGCATATTAGGCAAAGTCGCTGTCCTGTCTGCCTTCACCTGTTTCTCTGTTTACTTATGAAAATATTTTCAACTAACTATTTAAACCTGAATATCTAACGTATGCATAACAAGTCTCATTTAAATCAGTTCATTAATTTTAAGGTTGACTTGAAAGTTTGTATGAGACAAAAAAAGAAAAAAATTTGAAAGAAGAACAAAGTACGTAGTAGGGGGAGCTTACAAAGAGCCTCCTCGATCACATCCGATGGACCCTACATTGACAACCCCTTTACTAACTTTGCTGACATGCGCAATTGCGCATCTTTTCACTATAGCAAAAAAAACTCGTGAACGAAAAAAACAAGGGTTCGTACTGGGTGGCCTTCCAATGTTTACACCGAAGAAGCCACAAGTATTAATAATAATGCTAGTGATAACTTATTCACGATCAAGTCATTCACGCAAGCCTGTTATCTATATGTCAATCACGTTTAGTCTATGGCCGCCGCGGTCAAGACTTACGACGCAGCTACGTATATTAGAATCTATTACAGTAGATAAGTAACTTAAGGAATATTGATATATTTTCTTCTGGGTACCTACTTCCAGGGGTTCCATGCTCGAGGCACTAGATTGCAGCGCAAAATAAATTTGAATGAAGGATATATTATTTTTAAACTTTGATTAATTTGCGCGTAGACACCACTTGCTGAGCCGTAGTCTGATCAAGTCATAAATTTGAGAGATTTTTAAAGAGGAATTTATGATAATAAATTGTAGGTCACCTATGAAAATGATCAATAGACGTAATCGTTAACAACACCATACAGCCAGTTTTGTTTTGAAACACTATTCAACCACCACTCAATGTTAACCCCAAGACAAGGACCAAGAAACTTGGCTGTCTACAACTTAACATTAGAACAAATGAGTTACCATCCACGCTTTTCAATCAGTTTCAACAGCTATGTAACTCCAAACTAAGCTAAGATCACTTAAACCAATACATAGCATAGCTCCTTATATGGAAGAGTTTATTGTGTGGAGAAGACATACAGACAAACAACAAAGTATCGGCATTGAATCCGTGACGGCCGAGACCATGGCATCGATATCTGCTACCATTTAGCGATGATTTAGCACGATTAGTACTAAGTCTTAAAGTGAACTAGTTTCAATTAATTAATTTATAAACATCCTGACGTAACCTTTCTGATACTTTATCACAACAAACATACATTTAAGAAGGGAACCGCACACAAGAACGTGACAATTGAATTATTTCTTCAAAAACGTTCTGAGAAACATCGCACTTGTAATTCGATATTAAAAACTTCTAGGGCTTCTTAAAACATGGATACTACGTCAAACAGCATTCGTGTTTTATCACAACAAAACAGCGGTGGTTCTGTTTCGATGGCAAAATAAAATCTCCTTAATCCCATCAATGGGGAACAAAGACCCCTTGGTCATAAATATGTATGTACCATGTACCAATTACGAGCTGCACCCATTGCAGTTGATGCTCATCTAAGCATATCGACTGCACAAATGGATTCAGAGTGCGTCCCTCACAGGATTTAAGTTTGGGGGCCTAGGATACCCTCCAGGGGTGGCAAATAATGTGACTACCTAATGAATTGCGTCGTGTCTCCCCTAACAATATTGGAAAGGGTTGAATTCGCTAAGCTTGCAAATTTCGCAGGCAACAAAAGTGAACAGAAGTTAAAATACAATGGAAATTATCTGTTTGTAAAAGGCAATGATATATCTCTTGGACTGGACAAGCGTGTTGATTAGTATTCGAGAGGCCCAATGCCAAGAACCATTTAAAGCTTAAAGTATTCGGCGAAGTATCGAGCTAAACCTTTCAGAGGCAATCAGTTAATGGTTGCATTCCCCGATTGAGATAGTATTCTTCCAGTCGGCCTAACAACGAACTACAAATTAAAGCTAAGGATCAATTTAGATAGCTATCAGGCAGACATCTAAATAGAGGCAATAACATTAATTATGAACGTGATCTCATTTTAATTGGAAACAATGTTATCCGAGTGTTTGCTTTCACCAGTTCGCTAGACAAGATTTCCTACGTGTAATGTCCATTACTTAGTTGACAATGGAGATAATAAATTGTAACATCTATTTCCTGGTATTTGTCTACGCTCTACGCACAGTACGCACAGAACGCACTCATCCGATATTGATATTCTTGGCTGTCTTTGGCGATAAGAACCATGGCTCATCAACTTTTATGTATTGTAGCATTAGAAGTAGGCCATTCCTGCCAAGAAAACATTCATACATTTTGTATTTGTCTCATCAGCTTTTTGCCCTTATTTAAATGTATTTAGGGCTGGCGTAGGATGTCTTCTTCTTCCACTGGGAAATCATCAAATGACTCCAACCGCACTAGGTGGAGCAAAAGAGAGCATCAGCTTCTTACGGACTAGAACCCATCCATGTTCCTCCTAAAGCCCTTTGCTTTCCAGGGCCGCGGTGACTCTTTCGAACAAATTCCGCAACTCTTGTTCCACACCTATATTTCTATTTGAAGTTTTCTCATTAGTTACTTCCTTCCTGGTCATATAATTTTTCCCATCATCCATTTTCTTTCATTTCAAATTCATACATAATTCCTCTTAATTTTACATAATCCAACACATTCATACACAAGCCATATCAAACCGAGCATCCAACTGCAGCTAATTTCATGTGGAAATACTTCCAAAACAAACCTTTTAATTACATTAACAATAAATTACGGTTCAAGGCTATTAACGCCACCTACCAAACCAAATTCACTGGTAATCTTATTACGTTTTAGCATATCAACCTCCAACCAATGGTAAACAGCGATTCTATAGATCACACGCCATTAATGTTTACTTATATAATGGAAGGGAAAATGTTTCCACAATGTTAATAACGTATCGAGTCAACTTTCGCTAGAGACATAAGTTTCACTGCGGTGGGGAAATTGCGGTTTGACAAGCTGCGCATGAGTGGCGCTAATTATGATAAGGATTTAGATCAAGAGATATCGTTGCGTCATAGATTGAAACAGAAATGGAATGGGCTTTTTCTTTTCCTTTTTGGAAAAAGAAAAGTTTCAAGTGTCACAATTGAGAAAAATAAGTAGAGAACTTGGAGATTGCATATGAGGCTATCTTTTTGGAACAATCTCGCCACACCGTTCCTAATGCAACGACTGAAAGCTGGAATCGACAAAAAGGATCACCAGTAAAGTGTGCAGTTAGTAAAGATCGACTCCTGGAGATACGACTCAACTGGCTAGGATCCCGGAATGAAATAACACAGAAAAGAGCTGTGGAGGAGTTGGAAATATATAATTTAGGAGATGAAGATGAGGCTAGCGTGCACTTCGATAGAGTATGTATATCAAATCTCCTTGCTTGATTGTTCTTAGGACATTAGATTCCCGTAATTTCTGAATGATTATGTCTAGGGATGACACTTGAGACCGATTAAATTAATTTCTTATACAGGCAACATTGTGCAAAAAACACGTCTTGAATAAAACCTTCTTACAAAAACTGTCACCTTAAATTACCGTGTTTAAGAGCAGTAATTACACCATTTAGTGCCAATAAACATCACTACTTTGTTGTTATTTAACACTTCAGTAAATAAGGAAATTGTGTATCATTTATTGAATTAAACAAGATCACTTATGCTTCCTGAAATACATAAATTGACCGCAAATAAGACCTTGATGACCTTAATTAAATAAATAAATTAATGGATATGGATTTAATTCGTTTCGATTTTATTGTTGTAAGTGCTGAATGAAGTATTACTTGAAATAACGCTTGTACTTACTTCTTTAAGTATGATATGTAGTGTTATTTATTTAAAAAACCTTTAAAGAAGCCGACAGTTATCTAAACCTTATTTCCGTCATTAAGATTAATTTTGACTTGATTCTAGGTAAGTTATATGTTTGGATAAAAACTGTGTATAACGATTTAAAATTACCTCAATTTAACAATCAAAATTATAGTTTTTAAAGTTTCTAGCTTTTTGAACTCTTCTATCTTTTTAACCCTTTACATAAATATTTAACTCCCCATTCAGATATTAATATTAAAATGTTCAAAAAGCGAATAATATAGCAAACTCCAAAAGTAAAATGATTAAGTTGGAACGTACATTGTATAACTAATCTTATTAGTACGACTGATACAATTCACTACGGTTGTTCTACGCGAAAATCGAAGTTGTACCGGCTTCTGTGTCAATATTATGTAAGATAATAATACAATAATATAGCTAAAATACATAATAATACTCACAGACACATAATATAGTTATGGCGTACATATATCACAGTTGTGACGTATTTGATCATAAAAATGAATTATTATGATCAAAAAGTCAGGTATAAAGAATCATAAGACTCGCTCTACATCGAACAAAAAACAATTAGCTGCTGAAAAACTTCTTGAGATTATGCGAAACAATAGAATGAATCCGTTATCTCGTAATAAAATCTGTTATTCTAATAGTTTATTTAAAAAACTAATTATTTTTTTATCTTTTAGACAAAGATGTCTGACAATTACAATGAAATCCAAGGTTCTGAGAGCTGTGCAAGGAAAATCGAAAAACAATAGTTAAATCTGAAACCAACAATGTGTATCTAGGCTAAAGAAAAAATATCAGCGTGAATTCCTCAATTCAATTAAGTTTTTAATTAATTTGCATACTTTTCACTTTTATGTCCATGATTATAATATTTATAAACTGACTATAATTAAACACCTCTACGACTTTCGTGCAGCTAACCATCAACCATTTCGAACTAAGTACCCATAAACAGTGGAGTTTCTAGCAGATTAAATGGCAATAACTCCAATACGGTGGGCAATCAGACGTAACTGTCACAACTCATTTAGCATTTTATTCATCACATCAGAAAGTGCACATGTCCACATCGCCAGTAATTTCCCCTCGCGTGATCACATCTCGGATTACCTGCGAGCTGCGTATCATACTTCTCGATAGAAACTTGCGTATTAAACTATCAAGGCAATAAACGATTACTTGCCAAAATCATGCAAGCTACTGTGACCTCTGTTGTCATTCCGATAACGTTTTGAATAGTATTTGCCACTAATATTGTAGTGCATTGTAAGTTGATATGTCAAGTATTGGCTGCGCAAAGTTATCGATATCAACGAGGCAAGAATCGATGACTGAATTCCGATATCATCATCTGCCTAGCCTTTTCCCAACTATATTGGGGTCGGTCAGTCAAACCGGATTCAGCTAAATACTGAATTCCGATATCAATTCATGAAATACCCAACAATGGTCGAAAAGCAACGTTATGTGAGTGATGCTCAGATGTTTCGTGACTGTCATTGATGCTCGTCGTATTCGTAGTTTCGTGAAGAGTCTCGTAGAACGAGTCGGAACGAATCGTCGCAGTTAATAATTGCATCACACACGTCAGGAAGTGGCCATTATAACACTTTTACAAGGAGCACTGCTCGTGCGCACTGATCAATTAACGGTTGCTCTGATCGAGTTTGACACGATAGGTAGCACCGCACGGTATTTTTATGCAATACCTTACTACCATAGTGGCACGTTACATAATCTATGAAATCCATAATAATTATGCTGTAACAGTTACAAGCACAGGTGGAATGTTTAGAATTTAATCATTGCACGGATTCGCGTTAACGTGCTATCTCGAACAATTAGTGACACAGTGATTACGATCACACTTCTATTTGCTTGGATAACGATATAAAGTGGGTGATAAATCTCTAACACGCAATGGAAAACGTCTTCGTCTAGATTTATTTACGGCTGTCCATCTTCTACGTTCTATCAATGAAGCTCGTAGCTTTAATGAGGTTAAATACCTATATAACCGCGAATGTTAACATATAGACTGGTATTCAGCAGAATCATGAAATACTGGTATTCATCTGAAACCAGTTTGTCTGGAAGCCCACCTCAATATAGTTGGGAAAAAGCTAGGCAGATGATGATGATGATGTTAACGTAGACTGCTTATAAAGTCAAATATTAAACATGGAATGCCCACTCGCGAGCCTGACTCATCCGTAGCGAATTTTATCAGAATATCTAAATGTTTTTAAGTTTTCACCTGCGTTCCTAACGCTTTACGGATGAATGCAAAAAAACAGTATCTCAGGAATACGTAGAATTCTCACGGGTTAGTATGTAAAACACTTTGATCCACATAGACTTCCAATGTGCGTAATGATAATGACGGTTGGGTCGGTCATTAAGGTAAACTTGTACATTACTTCAGCGAGAGCCACTAGGGTCACTACTCTCTAAGCACTCTCTAAGTATGTACAAATGTCATTAATATGACAATAATTACTTTAATTTCGCCGGAAACTTTTATCGCTTATCGTAAATTATATTTTTGTATACATACGCGATTACGCGTGCTGTTTATACTCGTAAAGTACTATATTAGGACGGTATTTCACAACACTGCTAGGATTGTTTACTGTTTACGTTCACTTGGCATTTCAGTGGTTTAAAAACAGAATAAGAACTATAACGGGTACCGACAATAATACAATCCCAATAAAAATAAACAAGGGCTCGAATAAAATTAACATTAATAGGAGAAAATAAAATATTTTTAAAGTGGTGGAAAGAGTAGAATGACGTGATGTCATTCAACTTTTTCCACCATTTCGCAGTTTCTTTCTAGGTTTCTTTAAGAAAGGCAAGTCTACTTTATTCGGATTCACATAGGACAAAGTATGCTGGAATTTTCACAATACATATAGGCACGCACTGTCTACCGGCCATTAACGATACAACGAATATGCCTCATTCAAGTGCTTACACTTGAATGAAAGCTTATCTACATATTACATACCTAGATTACGTTGAAGCTTTATAACATCAATTCATAGAAGTTTTAAGAGCTTAACTCATTCGTGTCGAGGCCTCTAAATGATGGCCTTTAGCATTGCTGCGTATTATTTATTATAAACATAATTATAGTACTTATAATCAATTAAGACAAGGCAAACTGTGAGAACGTAATGACAGAC
This sequence comes from Lacanobia oleracea, assembly GCA_950371165.1. NCBI lineage: Eukaryota > Metazoa > Arthropoda > Insecta > Lepidoptera > Noctuidae > Lacanobia > Lacanobia oleracea. Next base: position 9,193,139 of record OX493389.1, read on the forward strand.
TCCTACGCATGTGTTCATGAGATCCAGCGGATGCTGATCCATGCTCTTTTTTTACTCAGCCAACGTGCGAAGCTTGCATTACAATTACAAAGTTAAAAAACGTAATAGTATTCTAGATTCTAGTACCCCAGTTTTTGTTGTTGTTAGGAAAATGAAAACAAGATATTATATAAAGGAAATTAATGTGGACATCTGAATGCGTAATATATATGTGTCTGATAACATGCATAATACTAGTGGATTGCTTAATATTCATGCGTTCGAGACGCCTAGGAATGTCTAAGATCTTGACTGGGACCTAGAAGATTAAGCTATGGGATAAATACCTTTATTTTATTAGGTTTTATTAGTAAGACGTATTGTACAGTCGATAACATAAATCCTTGACAAAATATCCTACAAAATAATAAGGTACGCGACCAGAACTGAGATATCAATAAGATTGATCAGTGCCTTATGAAAAACATTAGATTGAGCTAAAAGGTTTTTTGCGACAGTACATCGATTAGGAGTAAATAACAATCAATCTAACACCTATATATGTTCCTCAAGATAATAATCTATCAAGAAGATATATTACCTTGGGTACGTACAAGATTCAATTATAAACTATTGGGTAAAGCAGACCAAACAACTATAGTTTGTTAAAGATTCAGGATAAATCTGAGTTCAATGTGCATAAAAGACGTTAAAATTAATGCTTCCTTAAATAAATACTCTATTGAGCCTCCAATTGAAATTTAATGGCCGCTGTCAATATTATTGTTTTGTCAATGAGCTATTTGTTACAATTAGTTGAACATCACATTGTATTGCTTGAATTTATAAATAATCCGCTCGTCAAATTCTTTCGTGTAGGCAGTGTCGTATTGCTAGCAATATAATGCATTTAGAAATCCATGTAATGTAAAACCAATTTGTTGCAAATGTTAACACAGAACAACAGAAACCTTATGACGCTAATTCCAAAACAGCTGATCGAATCACAAGACACAACACAATATCACATTCACTATCAGATTTTATAGCTTTCAGTCAATTTCCACGCACTGAACTTTACTTTTAATCACAAAAGCACGTTGTGCGCTAAAATATTTTTAAGAAGAAAATCGCGCCCGATTGTTTTCGAAGTTTGAAAATCCGATCGGTGTTCGGCTCCGAAGTGTGGCGAGTCGGAAGCGGCGTCGCACACTGAGGCCGCCGCGTACGCTCGCGTCTGCCGCCATTGACTCAGAGAAAAGTAGGGGCGTCACTCACTAGTCACAATCAACGAACATATAATTTTCCGCTTGTTAACAATTAAAATCCAAACCGCACACGATTTTTCAGCGAAATGACTCTATTGTCGTATGAAAGCCCCAGAGAAAGCACATACAATTATCGTTAATTACTGTCTTTAACTGCGTTTGTTTACTTTCCTTTATTTTTATATTTACTGCTAAATATTTCACACAGTGATTAAGAATAATTACAATGAGATTTTATGAGGTCTTTATTAGTTATACTCTTACATTTCACACCTATTCTAAATGGTGGAAAGACAATGCATTTGAAAAGCCTATTCTTCGTACAGCGGACTTTTTCACAAGAGCGAGCTTGCCCGTCTATCGATGGCGTAGCAGCCCTAACAATACATTACGCAGAGACAATAGACAGTAGCTATATCAGTTCTGTCGCCGGCTGATATCAACGAACACTGGAAATGCATCGCGTCCAATATTGAAATTGGAAATATTATGATGAATCACTCGCTGCATCCAAAAACGCCGCGAGCTATATTTGGCAGGGTTGAAAACGTTATGGATGATATTCGTTAATGTCGCAGCCTCCCCGCCTACAAGCCATGCCAAAGCTGACTGCATGCTTGTGTACGATCGATATCAAATAATGCATCGATATGCAACTCAGTCATCAGTTTTTAATAACTAACAAATTCATGCTTAGGAATGCGGTTTTCTTTCCAACAAAGTGTTTGAATTAATTGTGTTGTGGTTCAAACTGTAAACGTTAATATTATAATTGCAAAGTCAAACAACCAACCGGAATCAAGTTCACAACCTTTACGAAGTTGTGGGCGACCATTACTAATACATAAAAATAGACTAATATTCTGTGTATTTATTACAATAGACATTTACATAGTCATAGGGCAAGGATACATCTATGAACAGTTATAAACATTGACGGTGTCCTACGATGCCTTATAGGGAACGTATGAATCACGTATGGTTACACACACAGTCGTATATTCCATAGGGTGTAGTGTATAGACAGGTGAGCTGTAATCCTTTCATGAAAGGTCAAAAACGTACGTCTGGCAGTGAAGACTGGAGTGAGGAAAGGAGTTGAGGACACACCTTTTAAGTCGAGTCACGCTTTACAGTTTTATTCCGTGACCATTTTAAGTATCGAATGTTTTGATTGGTTTTAATCCGTAAGAGTGACCGTAGTTTGACAATATTTCGACGTAAAGATATCTGTAATTTAGTATCTGGGTAGGTACTTATTCAATGATGATGTTCGAAAAATTTTCGTGTATTTCACAATATAATTCACATTAGAATACACAAATTCTTGATAACGACGAACAACGATATTATAATTCAGTCTGAAAATTTGACCATTATTTTCTGTGCCACCATATTATGTAGGTATGTATTTGTTCTACGAACTGTTGGTTTATCCATGTGTAATTGTTTTCAGTTAGTTTTCCTGCCTGATATTATATAAACTGTCATTGAATAACAAACATTAAGTAAACAGAATATACACTTTGTTCGGAGATACTAAGAAAATTTAAAAAGCCGGCCAAGGTCGAGTCGGACTCTCACGTTAAGGGTTCCGTACCATAAACCAAAAACAAAAACTCGTTTCTTGTATGGGGAACCCCCCTTTCAATTTTAATTCTATGTTCTAATGGCAATGGAAATACACATCTGAAAATTTCAACTGTCTACCTATTACGGTTCTTGAGAAACAAACCGCTGACAGACAGACGGACAGACAGTGGAGGCTTAGGAATAGGGTTTCGTGGTTACCCTTTGGGTACCCTAAAAAAGACTTATACAGGCCTCATTAGTTTAAACTAACACAAATTTACGTGTAAAAGTGTCATTTTTAACCAATTTGCGGAATAAATATCATTTGAAACTCCATCTACACTAACTACGCTAGTTATTCAAGAAGAATAAAATTAAACAAATTCAGTTTATCTCGTTACTTGATAAGTTATAAATTTATCGTTCCGACGTTTTTGCTGAATACTTTAGTAACAGTATAAGCTTGTGATTTACTGGATTGTAAACAAAGAGTATTCGACGGTAAAACTTGAAATTTCTCGCTCAGTACTTTCGAAACACTTGCATTAACCACTTGCTCGGTTTACCGACGCCAGTTCTATTAACAATTCAGTTTTTGTTCGGAAACCAGCCAGTCCTTATAGACAGACAATGTGTCGAATACGAATTAATATTCAGGACGGGCGTCAGTTCATAGGAACTGATGTGTAAGCCGCCTTTACTTCCCTATCAAGTCCTACTGACTCACGCCATATTTTATTTAGGTAAACGAGGCATCGAACTCGTAATTTCGAAGAGATTGGCACCAATAAAAGTTTTATGTTACTCTTAGTCACCGGACAGACCTAAATATGATGAGGTAGCTAGAAACCCAAGAAATGTGAAAAGAATCACTGAGTCGACCGAAATTAATCGTACCGGTCGTTAAATTACAATTAACTAAAATTGTTATTGAGTTATCTTCGTTCTTAGTTGTAATTAACACCCAATTTAAACAAGTCGCGAGTCAAGGCACACTGCACTTCGGCCAATAAATTCCGAATGTCAGTGACATCTTCAAAAGTTTGTCCATAAAAGTGCCAAACAAATAAACATTCCTAAAGAAATCCCCAAAGGGCTTCAGGAAGTCCCAAAAAGAGTAACAAATTACAGCGAAAGATCAATGGTTCTTCTCCACGCTAAGTGCTTAGGCCGCTGCTGCGGTTAGTTTTCCAACCACCAAAATATGACCAAGAAGAAAAAAAAAAGTTAAACTCTGGTTCGAATTTAGAATTTCTTTTTCGTTAACGTCCGCTATTTCGGAGTCGTCAATCGACCCGCGTTCGCTTACCGACAAAGTTCGTGTCGTGTTGTGCGACAGGTTAAACAGTTCGTATTTTAAGTCCTTCTCGAAAATATGAAAGCTGAAAGCTGACTGATGGTTCGTGCATTTGTATTGTAGCGCTGCGTTCTATTTTGGATACGAGCTTCAAAGACTGACTTTCTGGAATCGTATTTTGGTCTAGGAAGTCAATGGAAAGTAAAACAGTTTAGTTAAATAAAATATTAGGTTGAGTATATCGTTTAAGTAAATGAGTGTCCCAGCTTCCGTTACACAGTAAAATTAATGAATTATAATAATAATAATACAGGCCCAAAATACAGGCATTCCTTGCCTAGTTTGGGGGTCTATGGTCTCAATTCTAACCATATCCATAGACTAAAATACTCAACCAATTTCTACACAAGAATTATGTATCCATTAAATTCTAGATTATTTAGCTCTTGTATGTAATTTTAAAGTTATTGGATCAATAAATTATTATTATTAAAAAAAAATATACATATACTACTCTGTCAAGAAAGTACCGGGAAAAGATCAATAATACACAAAATGTCTGTTATTCATCCAAATTTATTTTATCACCTTCAAAGTATGCTCCTTTAGAAACGATACACTTGCGCCAATGAATAATCCATTCATCAAAACATTTTTTAAACGCTGCTTCCGGAATTGAGTTCAGTTCTCGCCGCGAATTCTCCTTTATGTCTTCTATCGATTGAAAACGGGTGCCACGAAGTGGTAATTTGAGTTTAGGAAAAAGAAAAAAGTCAGCAGGAGCCATATCTGGTGAATATGGTGGTTGCTAGATGGTATTTGTTGAGTGTTTGGTTAAAAATTCGTTCACAATGATAGCCTTGTGCGAAGGCGCATTGTCGTGGTGCAAAATCCAAGAATTTTCTTTCCACAAATCTGGCCTTTTTCGTCGAATTTGCTCTCTTAAACGCCGCATAACGATCAAATAATATTCTTTATTTACCGTTAGACCTTCCAGTAAGAATTCAGAGTGCACAACGCCGCGATAGTCAAAGAAAACAGTCAACATGACTTTGACTTTTGATCGACTTTGGCGTGGTTTTTTCGGTTTCGGTTCAGTTGGAAGGCGCCACTCCGAAGCTTGTTGACTAGTTTGCATGTCAAACTCGTAAACCCACGTCTCGTCACCAGTAACAATGCGTTTCATGGATGTTGGGTCCGAACAGACTCGTTCTAGCATGTCCTCAGAGACTTTCATGCGATTGAGTTTTTGGAGAAAATTCAGATCTTTTGGGACTAGCCGAGTAGCAACATGTTTCATACCCAAATGATTAGTTAAAATGGTACGGATCGACTCGTGAGATACAGAAAGTTCGGCGGCTATCTCTCTCAGAGTTGAATGGGGATTTTCAGTCACTATTTCCTTCACTTTTGCGATGTTAACTTCAGTTGCAGACGTTGACGGCCTACCAGAGCGAGGCAAATCTTCCATCACATCTCGACCGCTTTTGAACGCTTTGAACCACTCATAAGCACGAGTTTTTGATAAAGTCGATTCACCGTAAGCCTTCTGTAACATTTTCAGTGACTCCGAACACGAAATTCCATTGGCGATGCAAAATTTATGACAAACTCTTTGTTCGATATTTTTGTCCATTATGAAATTCGCAATACACACTATATATGATATTACTAAAACCAGCACTGTATTTAATATAAATAACAGATGCAACTCAAACTCCGCGCCAAAATGGAAAACAGTTGTGCCAATCTAACAACTACAAAAAAACAAAAATTTGAATTTGGAACCATAAATAAATCATCCATTCCCGATACTTTTTTGACTGAATGTATATTAAATTCAAAACATGGGCTGGCCTTTATTCCTGTTATAAGGACATACGATATAGATTAGTTACCGATTAGATACCGCACTGTTACCAAACTTGTTCTTGTTGACAAGGTCAAATTTATAAATATTTTCAAAGTCCTGCACCTTTAAAATAAGTAAGGCATTGCAATAACTTCCACCAACGTTGTCTATCTGGTCGTTGTCCTCATTTCTTAATGAATGTTTTCTTTCTCTACACGACATTCAACAATATGATTATTGTTTATTAGAATAACTTAAAACAGACAATTTGTTAAAAAGTAAAAATAAGTAAACACTTTTAAATATCTAGAACCGTATTGTCTTGATAAAACGATGATGGTGCTACGTACGGATGTAGAGGTCTTACTACGCTACGCTTTCTGGAGGCTACGCTCCATTATTTACTATCTCAGATACGTACATTAATTGTTGCAAAAACCCACGACCCTATCCAGTATAGCCTGATGCAGCTTAATTCCAGCATTTCAAATAGCTTCTGCCCGCGACGTCGTTCGCACATATCCCGATTTTTCCCGTTTCCGTAGGAATTTTCGGAAAACGCTCTCCTAGAGCTCCCCAAGGAACCAAATTTCAGCTCTCTACGTCTCACTAAATCAGTCAGTAACGGAAGAATTTTATATATTAGGATGGAGTGATTGCCTGTCTCAACTTTAAAACCGTAACTGTAACTGAGTGTCACGAGTCGAACCTTTGCCAAAACTGATGTATTTTTTTCTTGCCACAATTTGCCCGTAACCACTGTCAAAAATCTACAAATGACTGCTGGAGCAGCGGCTTAACTCGATGTGTACCTAATGAATGGTCCCCGTCCGCGGACTGGCCCCAGCAAGCGTTGCTTTGCTTTGAAGATAGATCCGTGCAGCTCTCATTATTAAGCCACGAGTCTATCAGCTGTAACAAAAATCTATAACGGAGGGTAAAATAAAGAAACTTCAAATTCAACCCCTTTTTATTTCATTTCGTGCTACAGCCAGATAAAAATCAAGTGCAGTACATATTTGCGTATCAACTCGGAGGTTGATAGTCACAGGGTGGGGCCACGGGGCAACGCACGAGAGACCGATGTCAATTAAAAACTGCTGGGGCCCTAATTGTGTCCATTTTAGCTCGATTGCGCCAGACGCCCGAAGGGACACCGAACGCTCTGTTGCGTGTCCAATCGCAATAGGTACGGCCACAGTGGAAAAACATACGTTTTATATAATCTACTTCATAAATTAAAGCAACTATTTGTCAAATGGCTTTACAAGTTTTTAGGTGGAAACTTTCAGAATTGTGTTTTGAAGTGGGACCACTCTGTTTTGTAAGCAACTTTTCGCAATCGATCTTGGCTGGTTATTTTCTTTTTGTCGCTCCAAATAAGTTACAAGTCTTTGGTTTTGCATTTCATTAAGGCACTGCCCTTTGCTAAAAAGAATATAATGTCCTCCTAAACAGGAACAATTAAAGTCAAAGTTTTCCTCGTCCACATCATTCGCATTTCCCGAAATTAATTAACAGTTCTTAATTTTAAGTCGTGGTGCAATGAAAGTAAAAATAAGAAAACTTTGAAAAAGTGAAAAAGAAAGAATTTTACTAAGCGTCGTCGTCCAAAAGATAAGACAATACCACTAACAAAAAATCTCGAGGACTGTTTTACAAGACACAACGCAACGAAGATAAGGAATTCGTTAAAGAAGCTAATATTCTCACTAATTTAAGGAGTAATAAAAAGAGTGACAAGTATGCAGCAGAGGCGTGAAACATTTGGTCGGAATCGATTGGTGACGGTGCGCCGGCGTCACGGTACGCGCCCTTCTTGCGTTACGTTGGTGCCACTGCCACTGCTCATAATGTCACTCAGCTGACTTCAACGCTTACTAATGAAGAGAAAACTTGTTATACATGATTAATGTAAAGTTTATGGAATTTGGTTACGCGGGAGCTAGTGAGTAAATACCTATGTACATTTGCCCTACTTCGTCCAATTAACAATTTCCTGTAAGTGCAGAGCCGAAAGCTAATAAGTTTCATAACAAATTAACCGAGCTTTCGTTAAAAACTTACAATATCAAAAGTGAAAATCACAGTTACTTGAATAAAATAAAATCCTAATTACTTGACTGATAATTCAGAAAAAAAATCCTCATTTATTAATATTGTCAGAAACTATGGGTTGGTATTGAGTTGAATTCTTAGTATCGAATTGAATTACCCTATAATCAGAATTTCCATCGCTATAACTGTCTCAAAATGAAATTGCAACAAACAATGTTAAAATTTACCATTGTTTCAATCACAGAACAGAAAAAACAGTGAAAATCAGTTTTTTTCTGTTTCGTGGTTTCAATAGTAACAGCTGTAACCCATTTCTCACACTAAATACTTTTGGTATAAAAGCATCTTCTTTGTAAGGATATACATAGTAGCAAACCTAGCGACATCTATGTGACGTAGTATAAAACTGTTACAGCGCCATCTAGCGTGGAGTAGAATGTTGCCGCCAGAAAGTGTTGATATAAAGTTACAGCTATTCAACGCTAGATGGCGCTGAACTAAAGATAAAATAATATTACAAACCTTGAACAGGCATCGCTCGAAGTGAAACTGCATCTTCTTCAATTTCTTCTTCGACTTCTTCCTCTGTTATCGACGGTGGTGCAGCCCAACAACGAAGTCTGACGCCGGCAGTGCCAATGTTTGCTCCGTTGTCAAGCCTCACGCGGGGAAGACTCCTCGATGAGTATTCCCCGTTATTATTGGTCTGGCAAACAAAAACATTTTTATTATTTTTTTGTCTTAGTGTGAAGATATTAACGTAATTTCTTCTCGCAAATTTTGTAATATTTATATTGGAGTGAAGGAATTAACGTAATTTCTTCTCGTAAAAATAATTAATGTCGACAGTTACCTGTCTACAGACGATTTATGCTAATAAGGTGTATTTGGCTAATGATGCAAATATAAAGCAATTAAGTAAAGGAAGTTGCTATCATTAACACACTACACGTGTATGCAAATTATCCATGCTAAAATTAAGCTAATCAAAACACATTGCAACGAAATAAAAACGAATAAGTAAGTAAAATGCAGCAAATGATAGCCGAAAAAGAATTCAGTATGAACTGTCTATTTTATTAGGAAGATTAGGATTTAACTAATTAGGAAACATACAAAACCCAGTAAGGATATATTACATAAAGTTTTTGAATGAGACTGTCGTAGACTGTCTGTCGAGTGTCTTTAGTAAAGGTCTTGGAAACCTCAAAATAAATGGTTTATTATAGACACTTAATAATAAACCCAAAATTCTACAAAACCGAACTTTTGGTTGACGCCTGTTTCGGATGAGGTGACTTTAAAGTGACTTTAATTTAAAATCTAAATAGAGTGAGAGTGCTTTTGTGTGCGAGTGGTGTCTGTTTCCTTTAAAACTTTATAGTTTTGTACTGGAAATCTAAATATATCATTAAAAAGATACAAGAGGTAGGTAAATAAATGCAGTGGTTTGTAATCACGCAGCCGCAGAACGAACCGCTCACATTTACTTAGTAGCTAGGCACGAAGTGGCAGCTGCTTACTGATAATGATACGTTATGAAAAATAAATACTGCTTTCAATAAGGCAATGTTGTGAGAAGGGATTTGTAAATCAAGCTCGGCAGCTTGTAGAGCTTATCGGTGCAATACTTGAAGATAAGCGAAGGACACGTCGACTGGAATATGATATTCTTTAAGTTAGGAATACAAAATTACTATTTGCAGTTTTCTCTTATGCTTAGACAAATCTTTATGAGAACAACAAGATTTCTAAGATAGGATTTCCCATCGTAGAAAAGCGCAATTTTCTCCTGTTCCATACAAACATTCTCTTATTTAACCGATTTAAGGATTATTTTCAAAAATCCTACCTCATGAAGGCAAGAATCGCATAACTCAAATCAGGTCACCTATTCTTGTGCAAAATTTCATGAACCTGCCCGAGCAATTCAAATTATGAGTGCTTTACAAAACATAACAGTATATCAACAGGAGATGGGGTAGAATCCAAAACAACTCCAATCAAAGAACCACGTCCACTCGCAAACGAATTTAGATTTTAACTTCGTACTTCAAACAAAATGACATGATCCAATCCTTGACTTATCCCAGACACATTAGTGATGTGAAAACATTTGATTATTCAAATCCTAAGCTAACATGCGGACCTCTAAGCAAACATATAAAAAATACATAAAAAGCTTGCTTGTTAATGCGTCTGTTCCTGAGGATGTCACTGCTAAAGCGTATTCTATCGCAGTGAGTAACGGGTCAACATCCCGTCATTGCTAAGCAAACTTTATCGCTGTTTTTTTGCTAAGCTATTTTAGGAGATCCTGCCGTACGACGGATTTCGCGTAAGTCACGGTGAATGAAACTGTCTTACATCTACTTACATGACTGTCACGATGCGTACGAGTGATATAAAAATAAGCTGTGTAAACGAAGATCAGAGTTGGGATTTAAGCTTCAGGTTTTGTCCCACATTCATGAGGCCTTACGGATATTTAGGCAGGTATTTTTGTTCTAAAAGTAAGAAACGCAGTCTAACAAGACTCACTACATGTAAACTCATTCCTAATAAAGAACCTCAAGCAAGCCCAATATGGCTGTAACATTAGGTACCTACCCTAATGTTGGTAATACAAAGTTTACAATAGCAATGCTTTGATTAGGTACACATGTTTATTTAAAACACGCACGTACTCAGTCAACGCAAGTGTTGTTATGAATAACCGGAGGCTTAACGTACGACAATTAATTATCTAATTAAGTGGCCGAGCAAATTACACATCGGTTTAATTTGCTGGCCTATAATGCGCGGTAATATAGAAGTGATTATGTACAATGTAGGTGAGCCAATCGGGTATCGGTATATCGTGGGAACGCGACTACATCGGTGCACTATATCGTGGTACCGGATTATTTCGAGGCCTTATACGGATCCTTTCGCCTCGAGATCATCTCACCCACTGAGATAGTGTTCGACTGTACGGTACAGGTAGCCACGTTACTGAGAAACGCTTACAAAGCTTAAACTTGATTGGATTGATTACAAACTAGTTGTTACCGTTGATTACACTGTGTGTGTTTATTAACAAGATCTTTAACACGGTGGGGGAAACGTTAAATGGATCTCACGGAGTTATTATGACTGAGATTAGTTGATTAGTTTCGAACACTACTGGAGCATTTGAATGTTGTGAAAATATGTGACCCGGTGTAAAAATATGTGTTTATTAAAAATAACTGGTTTTCATAATAATCATCGTGAATTCCGGTACGGACTATTGTTTCAGATAATGAACCTCGCAATTAACAAATGCTGAAGCACAATAACATATTTCACTCAAACTCACTATTCATAATTCTTCATTAACACACTCACATACTATATTATATTATTATACTATAATATAATATAGTATTTGAGTGTACATACATATTATATTATATTATTATATTATATTAATAAAGCCTGCAAAACAAATGAGGTAACTATAGAAAAAGGTCACAATCATACTGCTTCCATATCGTAATATAATATTGCACAATATCAGTGCACAATTTATGGAAGTGTGTAAGTACTTAGTTTATTGAACAAATGCCATACAATAGAGGTGTACCTAACACTCGAGCGGTGGCGGCGGAAGAATCCGAAGCACGCGTTTATTTCCCATTATTCCTCGCAAATGACATACCTACGTCATGTGAACGGAGTGAATACTTGGAGCGTGACGCTGATCGCCACCTGATACTAAGTCACTCAGTGTCCTTGCTGTGCCTCTCTAATGATACTGTGACATGATCACTTGGCCACATTTAAATAGCAAACGGAATTATTTAATTATTTGCGCCAAAAGTTAGTTTACAACTGGTAGAGCAAATATTAAGAGACTAGGAGAATTCAGTGAAGTAAAATTATTCACCATATAATTTCATATTTGCTGCAATAGTTGTTATTGTAACAAGTATATTTTTAGTAGGTTACCTAGAAAACCTGCCTATAAAACAGCTGAAATAATAGCACTCCACTTTTACTAAATGAATTAGTACATTCAAGATATCCCGTTCAGTAGCAGAACACTGACGTGGGAACGTAGCAATTAATTAACTTGTACGTATTTGTAATTTTGTATCACATAGAGGCACTATCGCCGACCGCATCATCGTTCCAAGCCAGTGACAGAAATAACAGTTCCGAGATTCACGATAGTGGTCGAGTGTAAGTTGACAAGTTGCGACAAAACTCCGAGGATAGCACAACACTAGTAAGTTTCTTAATTGACACTAATAGCTGGCGTGGGCCGATAAGTAGCCAATCTTAGCACGTCAACATACATTAAGAATTTAATTAAGTCATAAAGGGAGTCTTAAAAACAAACAGGTTTTTGCTCAATACATCTTTAACAGTAAAGGCTCCCACACACAGGCTGGACGCAACAGTGCGACAATGACAAGATCATGCTTTTACATTGAAATTGATCTATCTGAACTTGAATGAAAAATTTTAGAACAAGATATTTCTTTAAAAACGCGTCGTTTTTCACGTCTCACGATGTGTCCACTTAAGTACCTATCATGTTTGCTGTTGTTTTGTCTGACAACACTTTCATAAACACAACGAACTAGACACAACAATATTTCCGGTAAGCAAACAAACAAACTAGCATAGAATTGTTGATATTCTTATGGTTCAAATGTACAATACCCAGAATATAACTAATGTCCTTTTTCTTTTTGGCGGGAATCTGAGTAGGTACTTAGTGCAACGTCAAGTTGATATCTGTCAGATTCGTTCTAAATTCAACTACGTAAATCTCTTCGTCTTCCCAAGATCAGTTCTGTATTTTAGAGAAGTCTGCAGAATATAACGAATAGAACGTTCATAGATTTTTCATAACTCCATTGCATAGAACTCACACGACGACTGACCGATTGACGAGCATGCATGCACTGGCAGATTAATGAACGTAAATGATGATTCTAACGAGGACACGATAAAGTAGGACACTTGGTTCCTATCAGACAATTATTTTATGGGACAGTAAACCTATCTGTAGAATACTAAACGAAAACTTGTAAATATTTAAAGCTGGATTTTATCTCAATTATTTTGATAATGAGAAAAAAAAATATTTACTGGTTATGTGTTTGTAAAAGGTAATCTTTGAAAGGTCTGATTCAATTACAAAAAATCTTTTTCTGGTAGAAAACTACTATCCAGAGAAACGTATCTATGGATGGACCACGGGAGCAATGTCGCAAAACCTGGTTACTAATAGGAAAACAAAGTACCTTAACACACAGCCATTGAGACCCAAATGTCAGATAGTATGATATCACCGAACATACTCCCCAAGGTATCTTTTAATCATTCTCATAATTATAACAATTACTATTGAACTTTAAAAAGGCGTGTAGCAATTGGGAACGTGCCACGATCATAATATAAATTCTTCATGACCGATGGATCGGATCTACCAATAGGCACAGTAGTCAGACGATAATAAATACACGATTAAGAAAGCCCGATATATTATCGCCATGCGTCATGTATTTCCATACTTTCTAGCATCCATGTGTCTTGGGGTAAACTAATGCCAAGGCCACCCAAAGGCCTTAGGTCACTATTCCTACCTTTTCTCTACGCGTTTCGTCGTATTGTCGAACCCTCATAATTTCCGTCTGCATGGGTTATCCAGTCACACATCAGCTTATGTGTGTGGACTTGCAGTCGCTCCCAGACTTATGCTAACCAACATTACTGGTTTTTAACATGGGTCGAGAGGCTTTCCGTACCGCGACCGCGGATTTTTCTTGTGGTCCCAAAGTAACACTCAAAAATACATAATATAGGTGGAATCCGCGGTCCGAAAGCCCTTCGACCCTCTAATATTCATCAAGCAATATTTGAAATGTTACATTATCTAAGTGAAGCGTTACGAGCTTTTGAGTTTTGGCACACATAAAATATGTTTGGTAGAGTCATTTTACAGAAAAAAGATATTTTGAGAAGCTGCTTCGACAGTTAAAAACAGCTTAAAATCAACTTTAGGAAAATATTCCTCCGAATGCCTATCTTCAGTTAAATGTGACAAAGCCGGCGTTCTATATAAACGAACTTTTTATAACCCTATATGTTCCTTATTAACGACCGATTACTATTAGTATACATTAGTATAGTTGTACGTTATAACAACCTAGCATAGTGTTTCAACAAGTTATCTGCAGTGCCGCTCTTCCCGTTAGCTAGAATCTAGGTTCAAACCGAGCGATAAATAGCTTTTCCAGTTAATAGTCTGTGCTCACTCACTCTTCATACAAAACACTAAGTTCAAAGCAACTTGATGCATCTAACGGCTAATAAAAAGTGAACGATCAACATAACTCACGATGTTCGGAAAGCCGACGTGACCTAATTAGGAGGCTTCCTCCTTGTCGGGACTCAGTTTTCTGGGAGCAAGCGAGTTACGAATGCGTCGAATGATATTCCTTGTTTAACCTACATACTCGTACATAATCCTTAGAGCAAACAGACATGACCTCGAAATCTGAATTAAAGATTTGAAGTATTTTTCAAACTACTTACCACAATAACCTGAAAACCTAACAAACTTTGTAATTAAAGCAAGGTGTGAGACATTCTTAACTCCAAATGTACAATTCAGGAACCAGTCCATAGTTTTAAAATACCTAACTCAAAACTATTAAACGTGACTCGTCGTGACTTTAGCCGCGAGCTTTCGGTTCAACCACGGGCTTCGATATTATTCACACTAAGTAAACATAATATTGCAATTTAAAATAAAACGCTTTGAATAAGGCAAATTGATCACTGTCTTACCTCATAAATATTTCAATCAATCTCGAACTTTAGAACAATCTCACAATTCACTTTAATGTAGCCATGAAAATTAACATAATAATATACAGTAAATAAGTTGACTACATAACATTACCCTGAAGGAGCCGACAGAGGTGCATGGAGCATATTTGAATAGTTACTAGCAAGTTATACCTCCGATTTTTAACTCATGAATTTGAAATTGAATATTTATCAAACTCTAACTTGAGAACTTATGAAACTTAGGCAGTGACACGCTTTTAGAGCGATAAGATTTTAAAGTACAAATTCTCAACTAATACCCCAAAACCCTGCCCCACGATCGCACTCAAGACTAAGATTTATCTACTATGGTCATACTGGCTATAATTTGTAGTTTTTTGGCAGTTCGTTACGGATAGTCCGAAGCCAGAAAATCTGACACCAGTCTTGCCAAGGAGTACCGTGTTACCCAGTTAATGGGCTGTGGAGGTCTGGTAGGCAGCCCGTTCCATGTAAAATACTGGTAATCAGTTCAATCAGGAGTTATAATAACAACCGCAAGGGTCGCTCTTCAAGGTTAAGCAACGCTTGCCAAGGTTGGTCTGTGTATGGGTGACCATCTTAACATACCGAGTTTCCTCCGTGCCTCGGAAAGCACGTTAAGCCGTAGGTTCCGGCTGTCATTTGTAGGTCTTTGGCAGTCGTTACGGATAGTCAGAAGCCAGTTAATCTGACTCCAGTCTTGCTATGAAGGACCGTGTTACCCAGTTAATGGGTTGTGGAGGTCTGGTAGGCAGCCCGCTCCATGTAAAATACTGGTAATCAGTTGAATCAGGTTTGAGTGGGAGCCCGACCCCAATATAATTGGGAAAAGGCTAGATAGATGATGACGGTTACTAAGCAGAAATCGACCAATACCCACCTAATAAAGTTTTTCTAAGCGTCAGATCTAGTGTACGTAATGTATGACATGTAACACAATACTGGCGGACATTGCACCTTGTAATAGACACCTAAAAATAGGTCGGAGAAAGCTGTATGAAATTAGAAACGCTGTCGAGAGGCCGCCCTTTGATATGTAGGTAAATAAATTGTGAGGCCACTGCTTTGAATTAGCTTGATTAGGACGTAATTATCTCGAATGATTTTGTAAACATAGCATAGCGGGTGGTGGATGAACTAAGGATATTTTATGAAAATCGTTGCCATAGATCGGCGTCACTTGCCGTCAGATCTCTCTCTTATGTCAGACGTATACGAGTACGAGCATAGAGTGCTAGGTTTGGGTTCCGAGTGTTTCGACAGTCAATCTACGCAATTATGTAGGTATTTGTGAAATATTATTTTTATTTGGTAACTTATTGCAAGGGACCTATCCCTTGCAATAAGTTACCAAATAAAACTAAGTACTACATTCAGAAAAAAAAAATAGTTCTGCATGTAGTACAATTATTGCGATATAATCAATTGGTTAATTGATTCTTCTGGTAATGACCAGAAGAATCAATTAACCAATTTTATTAACGGTTGTTATTACCCAAAATGCCAAAATGTCTCATAAATTAATCTGAATAAGGAACATTTACCCTTAATATCAAGATGTCCCGTACTTACGTACTTGCAGTATCGATACTATCAATCATCCTTATTGAATTTAATTATTAATTAAACTTGATTAACGATCGAAGTGATTTTGATGAACACAAATTGTTACTTTAGGTACCTAACAAATAACGCTAAGTATTCAGTAAACTATGCACCCACGTGCTCAAGGAATACCACTAACATTTAATTTTGCTTCTTTCAATAACCCTATGAACCTAGGTAATAAATTATTTGACTAAAATTATGAATTCTTGTAAATTCGCAGTCATACTTCAATATTTCAATATATAAAGACAAAACTGTGATGCAGCTAATGAAAGAGAAATAATGGATAATAATATTGTACCTAAGCATAATTTTCGTAGCACCCGCGTAACACCATTGTGTAGATTAGATTTTTAAAGGGAACTTTATCTAAAACATAATTGTGTAAGTATTTCAATGACACGGTAAATGTACTTAACATTTTCGCGCATAAATAAAGTACAGTATTAATAAATAGTATGTCGGTTGAAGAAAGCGAGTTTTAAGTTCGTAGTAAGCGTAGCGGTCTATTTCCGAAACTGATGTTTGGAGTACTACAAACATTCTAACGTACTATTCATATTTTTGTCATCGTCCAAATCACCAAATTAATAATTATTATTGATTTATTTAAAATAATGTAAATAACACCTTTACAGCTATATATCGCCAATCCGATGTTACCACAACTGCGATTTGAAAAACAAATTAAATTAAAAAAAAGACATACAATGAAATTAAAAATACACTTAATCATTCAAATTCAATAAAAACAATTAGAATAAAAACCAATAAAAATACAATTCAAAATAATTAGATTAAAATAATAAAAAAACAGTATGAAATGAAAATTACAGGTAAAAACAATGAAAAGTAAATAAAAATAAATTATTTTTAAATTGTATTCTTCCTTTTCTTTGTAAATCAGAGGCCAACCCGCAGTCTCAAAATTACTATTACGATAAGAATTATTAGCGTAGCCGAGATAATGAATAATTACTCTCATCATCTGCCTAGCCTTTTCCCAACTATATTGGGGTCGGCTCTCCCAGTCAAACCGGATTCAGCTGTTTGACTGGGACCAGTATTTTACGTGAAGCGGCTGCTTAACAGACCTCCACCACCCATTAACTGGGTAATACGGCAGTTCTTGGCAAGACTGGTGTCAGACATTACTGACTTCTGACAGTCCGTAACAAATGCCAATCGGGACCCACGGCTTAACGCGCTTTCCGAGGCACGGAGGACACTTGGTATGTTAAGATGGTCACCCATCCACAGACCAACCTTGGCAAGCGTTGCTTAACATTAAAGATCGATCCGTGCGGCTGTTTTGTCAAGCCATGAAGTAATCTTTAGGCACAAGCTCCTCTATAATTAATAATTACTCTATTACTATAAAAAAGACCCGTTTTACTGAATTTTACATCCTCCTATATAAAACGATTAAACTCCATAAATATTATTACTTAAGTATACAAGTATGCAATAAATGCAATTTAACTAGTATGAATAAAATTTCAAAAGGAGTGTTAAGTAATATTTATATTTCATTTTATTTTAAAAAGCCTAGCTATTTCTTTTATATTGTATTCATTCATATTTTATAGCGCTTTGTGGCCATTTTGAGATGTACCAGGCTTGCATGAGGGGAGAGTGGCTATTTATGAAATGGCGTCATTGTGGCACGCATGTTTTATGAAGTTGTATTATCTTGAAGCAATAATATCAGCAGCATCGACTAATAGTAAATAAGGTATCAATAGAGCAAAGGAAAGTGAATAAAACTAGCAAGTAAAATTAATACGTTTGCTTAGGACAACTCTGACTATGACTAGAAGGGTTTTTTGGCTATAAATAAAGCTGGGTTAAACTTCAGGTCTGAATTAACAGAACTTTACAACTACTCCGGCAGGTCCTAACAATCATAAAGCCCACAAACGGACAACTCAACGCAACAAAGTGTATACAAATCCTTATACATACAAATCATGCAGAAAGTACAGAATTCCTTGACATAAAGCTCTTCACACATCGGCGCGTCGGGCGTCGCGTCTGTATGCAAACGAAGCGGCGACGACAGGACGAGACTACAATGTACCCTCCGTGTACCCACCGTGTAGATGTGCACATTTCATAACGTGCACGTGTGCTCGGCTATGCGATTGAACGCATCGGCCATATTTCAGATGCCAATCCATACGTTTATTGACGAGGAAACTCGACTTGGAATTGCAAGCGTGACATCGTTTAAGAAAATTGGTCTACCGTCATTCTATACAAGGTAGATATTGTAAACTATGTGTATTTTTTTGTTTTAAAAGCTTTAAAATACATATCTTATTTTCAAAAAGCTTACTATATTCACTTTAAAAATAAAAGCCACATTTCATAAAATCAGATCCTGTTTGTATTATTTACTATCATCTTTCATGACGACATGAGCAAAGAATTTTTAAATTGCTTTTATCAATTTTCAAATGCCAATCACATTATTGCTGTAGCTTAGTTATTACCAAAAATATTTCAACTGAAGAAAAAACTACAAGATTACGTGTGCCGAATTCGCCGTGGTCAATCAATCACTGAACTACCGCACTCGTAAAGTCGTAATTAGGTAGTTTATTACAGAACCATTTAAATAAATTACTTAGTTCCTGTGGCTTACGTGGATTATTATTTTAAATGTTATTATAGATATGAGAAACAAGTTCTTTTTAGGGTGCCGTACCTCAAAAAAAAATTGTTGGCCGTCCGTCTGGCTGTCGAGTTGAAATTAAAACCATATTCTCAAATCTATGGCCTCTCGCAGCTGTGAAAAAATCAAACTTCTAAATTACTTAACTTAATAAAAGATACGGTCGTTTATGCCGCATAAAACGAAAATTTCGACTCCCTCATGGAATAAAAATGTATAGGTATTTCCCGTTGACCTAGAACTATGAAATTTGACAAGTACATAATACCGTCTTATACTACAAGTATAGGGAAAACTATACATTTGTCATTAAATCATAAAAAATGTCTTTATTTAAAATATTTTGTAGCTTCTTGGCCGGGATTTTTCATGATTTGCGCACTGACTCGGCAAGTATACGGTCGGATATAGGTACGCCAGTCATACTACATTAAAACAGCATTTGTGACATAAAATATAGCAGCTTTGTTGATATTTGACATGTTGTTAAAGTTCACTCAAGATCAAAACCAATACTGAGGTAAAGTTAAACTTGTTTTCATCTTTTCATTTCAAGTCTCACACTTTATGAAACACTGTTGTTAATCTCTGTACCCGACAGAATACATAAATAGCTCCGACTGTGGCACCAGTGCAGTATTAATTGAGAGCGTTTGTTACTCGATATTCAAGGAACAATTGAGTGTACGCGACTGTACCAGAACGTAGTGCCCACAATTCACTAAATTCGTTGTTTTATTAGCAATCAAACTACTCGGTCTAGCTTTACTTATTAACTTGAACTTTAAACAAAATCTCTCATCAGTGTAACAAATACAAAAACAGATAAAAATTACGCGATGAAGGACATTTTCAATCCGATTAGCTAATTCTGTTATGTTAAGTTTTAAAGGTTACCTTCCATGTCTGTATTAATTACAGAACAATAACAAGCCAGTTGAATGGGCTTTGTTTCAATAAACCAATGTGATAATTCTACTGCGTGGAACAACTAACAAACACTTCTGTGCCATACGTTCCAAATCCATTATTTTTTTTATAAACGTTAAGGCTGCTATTATTTCTAGTCTGAAATTAAAATAGTTTTAAAAGCAATATTTCATCCTTGAAACATTTTTTAATTGAACAGTGCGTACGCCACGAACTGGATTATACCGCAGCGATCATATCTCTTAGTGGACCATACATATAATGGTAACGGTCGTCGATAGCCAGGCCTCAGGTATAAACACCAATTACGCACGATTTTATAAGCCACGCCACGCGATTACTCGATAGCCCGATTACCTACTTCAGTTTTAATGGTAAAACATTTACCAATTGTTCGAAAGGTCAATTCAACGTGAGAGCTGGTCGGTTTATGTTCCACAGGCCACCAGTCGCCTGGGAATGATCTGTCCTTGCCTTTACTCCCTTGAAAATACAATTTCAATTATTACATCAGACAGAGTTGGCTACAATCTCTGCATACGCGTACATATTCCATTGAATTAAGTTAAGATTTATACGTTCTAGAATTAACTGACATGTAGTTAAATTATACTCAATCAGTAATATTTATTTGACCGGTTTCCAGGCTCTCTGATTCAGAAACAGTTTAGAACTAATGCACGGTAACTTGAAATCACCTACTTATTTCTAACTTAATATAAAAATATCAACAACTGACTTGGAGACTAACAACGTGCTGACGAATCAATTAGGGCAAAAAATTCTAAATATACCTCCACTCTATATAAAAATAAACATTAGTCCGTATCCCTCCATGGTCCGGCGCGCACATGGCCTTTACAAGTCCATGACATCACCCAATGTGGTCCCATTTACATCGCCACCATAATCCAAGAGTAATTCCGAGAATCAGGACAAAGAGGTTTTAGTTATAAAAGCTTTATTAAATAGAACAAGAGTGTTTTCAAAAGACATCAAGTAATTGATAGTAATCATAAGTTATCGTAAACGTGTGCTGTGTGTATGAACGCGGGCTTGATTAGTCATTACTCGAGGTAGAAAGTGTATGTCCACACATATTGTATGTGTGTCGAGTCGTTTATGTTATACGGTGTAAACAATGGCCTACTTGATAAGGTATATTTATCTTTCAAAGTTTATTTGAGTAAGTTTCAGAAAAAATTGCACATATTCCAGTCAGTTTGAAGAATTCTCGATTAATGTTTAAAAATTTCATGATTCTGATTAAGCAATACTCATACTATTTAATAGCTGAAAAAATGAATACTACTCTCTAGAACACTGAACTACACAGAATTCGATTTTTTACATAGGAACAACAACTACTTAAAATACTACCTCTAGAACATTGGAGTAATAGCTCTGGCAATTCAAATCATGCGCATTGTTTGGGCAGAAAGGATATAACAAAAAAACAGCCTCACAGGTTTCCAAATCAAACTAAAACAAGGACAACCTCGAAACAAATCAAATGAAAAGGAATAATTTACACGTAGGTTTAATAATATCCATAAATCAGCTGATATAGGAGTGCAAGAGACGTAAAAATCCGGGGCACACATCTTACAACACCGATGGTCTCAAAGTCCAACTTAAACAAGGAAAATGTCCAAACAAACAAACAAACAAACAAAAAAATCAAAGGAATAGTATTTAATATATTGTTACGAGCTTGGGGTTCGTTACAATAAAAACAGCCGATTAAACCACCAAAAATAACACTTTAATTTAAAACAGTAATTAACACTTCAAACACACTAATTAAAACACAATCGCACTACTGAATACTTCACTTCACTTAATTCGCAGTTGAAGATCGCTTCCGAAGTTATCGCTTGTATCGCCCATTCAATACTGACCCTCGTCGCCGGATGTCCGCCCTTTATATATCGGTGACAGTTATTTCTAGAACCTTCTAGTATAGAAACTTCTGGAAAGTTCGGGTACATACCGGTCCCGATTGACCTGGTGTCGAAACATCGAGAATGTTCTAGCATAGAAAATTCTAGAAACATCTTGACCTCAGTAACTCCGCTATTCGATACTAGATGGCGGTACATGTACGTAAATGTCGTTATGTACCTAGCTTTAATTCTGGCGCGTAACACTGCCCCCTCCTAAGACATGCTCGTCCCGAGCATTATCAGCCCCATAATAACGCGCCAGTCGATCCACGTGGACGACCTTAGGAGCGCTTCTTGTTCCTTTTTGTATACGGTAGGTCACGTCATTAATTTTTGTCACAATCCGATACGGCCCGTCCCATTTAGCCTGAAGCTTAGGAGATTTCCCTTTATTACGAACTGGATTGTGCAACCACACTAGTGAACCTTCGTCGAAACCTTTATTGTTCATTTTGCGGTCATAACGGGTTTTCATCTTTTCAGACATTTGTTGGCCCGATTCTCTGACATGCTCATAAATGTCATTCATTTTGTTCCGCAAGTTGTTCGCATAATCAGTGATACTGCGTGGGGCGTCAGGCGGTATTCCGGTGATCAAGTCTGCAGGCAGCCGCAATTCTCTACCAAAGTTTGCGAAAGCTGGTGTCACTGATGTGCTTTCGTGAACAGCACTTCGGTATGACAACAAAAATGGTTGTATATGCTTGTCCCAATCGCGTTGCCGATTTTCCACAACTTTTGCCAGGTACCTCTCCAATGTCTGATTAAATCGTTCCACCATTCCATCAGATTGTGGGTGGTAAGAAGTTGTTCTCGTTTTATGAGTACCCATAACTCTACAAGTTTCCTGGAATATTTGTGACTCAAAATTCCTTCCTTGATCGCTGTGAATCTCCAAGGGTACTCCAAAACGACAGAAGACTTCATGAACCAGTTTATCTGCAACTGTTGAAGCTTCTTGATTTGGAATGGCAAAGACTTCCGGCCACTTAGTGAAGTAATCCATTACAACCATGAAATACTTGTTGCCACTTTCACTTTCCGGAAACGGTCCCGCAACATCCAGGGCTATCCTTTCCCATGGTGCACCAACATTGTACAATTTCAATGCACCTCTGCTACGAGTCTGAGGACCTTTTACAGCCGCACAACTAGTGCATTTGCGGCACCAGTCTTCAACATCATCACGACAATGAACCCAGTAAAACCGTTCCCGTATCTTCAGTAGAGTCCGTTTAACTCCCATATGGCCTCCTGAACAACCATCGTGGTACAGCTGTAGAACATCCGGTACTTTAGCCCTAGGGACGACCATTTGCAAATGACAGCTGTCTCCCCGAGCATTTTCCCATTTACGGCAAAGGACTCCATCCTGAATCACTAAGCTGTCCCATTGGGCCCAATAGCTTTTCGTGATCGAACTCATCGCTGAGACGTCGCTCCACGTGGGCTTAGGAGCACTGGCCTTTATCCACTCCAGAATCGGCCGGATGTCCGAATCTTCCTGCTGAGCATGTTGTAGGCTTTCCTTCCACTCGTTGCTGAGATCTGTTTTGAGCATCCTCACAGGTACGACTTCTTTGCCCTCCTGCCGAGTACAATGTTTGCAGTCTTCAGGGCAAGGTCTTCTTGACAATGCATCTGCGTTGCCATGAGATTTCCCACTGCGATGTTCGACCACAAAGTCGTATTCCTGCAGTAGTTCAATCCATCTCGCAACTTGTCCTTCTGGATTTTTAAACTGCAATAGCCATTTCAGTGCAGCATGGTCGGTTCGTAAGTGGAATTTCCGCCCCAGCAGATATTTGCTAAAATGTTGTAATGATTTTACCACAGCAAGCAATTCCCGTCTCGTGACACAATAATTCCTCTCTGGTTTTGACAACGACTTACTGAAGTACGCAATCACAACCTCTTGATCGCCATTACGTTGAGATAACACACCGCCAAGTCCTATATCACTTGCGTCTGTGTCAACTATAAATTCTTTGTTGGTATCAGGATACCCCAAAATAGGTGTTTTGCACAGACGGTCCTTTAGCTCCTGGAATGCGATGCCACAACTTTCATCCCAACAGAATTGTCGCTTCTCCTCGGTTAGCTTGTGCAAGGGTTTGGCTATATCTGCAAAGTTCTTGACAAATCGCCGATAATAGGAGCACAAACCCAAAAATGCTCTGACCTGCGTCTTGTCTTTTGGAACTGGCCAATCCTTGACAGCGGCGATTTTCTCTGGATCCGTACGGATACCTTGTTCCGACACTACATAACCCAAAAAGCTCACTTGCCGTTTGAAAAGAGAACACTTTTTCGGACTCAACTTGAGGTTGGCACTCTTGATCTTCATGAGCACGCGGTTCAGGTTTTGAAGATGTTCTTCAAATGTACGGCCTACGATGATGATGTCATCTAAGTAGACAAGGCAGGCATCACCAATTAATCCAGTTAGTACAAGTTCCATCAACCTTTCAAACGTTGCCGGAGCGTTACACAATCCAAACGGCATAACTTTGAATTGCCACAGACCCTTTCCTGTTGAGAATGCAGTTTTCTCCTTGTCCTTTGGGTCAATTTCTACTTGCCAGTAGCCACTTTTTAGATCTAACGTGCTAAACCACTTTACTCCAGTAAGCATGTCCAGCGTGTCATCAATTCTTGGCAAAGGATAGCTGTCTTTCTTCGTAATGTCGTTCAGACGACGATAGTCAACACAAAACCGCATGCTGCCGTCCTTCTTCCTTACCAGCACTACAGGTGAACACCATGGACTGGATGAAGGTTCTATAACACCATCCTTCACCATTCCCTCAATCATGGTTTCCACTTCCTTTTCACGTGCTACTGGTAATCTCCTTGGCCGCTGACGGATAGGCAATTCTTCTCCTGTGTTTATTTTGTGTTGAACTAAGCCAGTCTTCCCGATGTCAGCATCGTTCGAAGAGAAAACATCGGCGTATTTAAGTAACATCCTCTTCGCTTTGACCATTTCATTTTGAGACAGAGCGCTGCGACAGTCTCCTAAAAGTGTGGTCACACTCGTTTGTGCATCCTTGCTGAGGGTCTCAGTTGATAGATATTGGCATCGACGCAACCAATCCACTTCCTCGCAGGTGCCCATCAGTGTGCCTTTTTCTATCACCTGTTCCTTGTCACAAAGGTTCAACACACGTACTCCTGAGATGTCGGTGGCTCTAACCAAAGTTCGTGCCACTTTCCATGGAAGGTCATCGTTTACCTTTTCCACGAGTACGCAACGATGAGTCTGCCCAGGATTCCGAGGAAGACTAACCGGCACAACTGTTTCCGATCTCGGAGGAAGAACAATTTTCTTTAGGCTGTACACATTTCCAGGTAAAGCCCCTTCCATGAAAAGTTCCTCTTGTCCACATTTCATAACTCCTTGATTCACGTCGATCTCACAACGATTCTTCCTCATAAAGTCTAAGCCCAGGATGCAATCGTCCATTATATCGGCCAAGACAACCTTATGCAGGTAGATTTTGTTGCCTAGCTTCAACTCCATCTCTCTCTCTCCTCGGACGGGTATTCGCTGACCAGTGGCTGTTACCAAATTTATGCGTCCTTGGTTGTATGCAGAGTCCCCAAGGAATCGACTTATAAGTTGGGAACTGACAACCGTGCGAGAAGCTCCAGTGTCTATCGTCAGCTTACATGGTGTTCCGTTGACCTCGCCCTTGATGATAAGGCTGTTTCCGTCATGGGTTTGTGAGATCGAAATCCTTGGGGCTCCTTGTAGATCAGCCAGCACCCGCCCCGCAGTCCTGGCTTTTACTCGTTTCCCTGCTGTTGCTGGGCGTTGTTGTTAGCCGCCCTATCCTCTGAAGGTCTGCCATCTTCCCTCTGTGTAGGGCGCTTAGGGCAACTGGATCGAAGGTGGCCCCTTTCACCACAGCCGTAGCACCTAGGGCTGTACCCTTTAAATTGGTCGCGAACCGTAGTTGCTCCGACCTCCCTAACGCGGTGGGAACGATGATCCTGCCGTACAGCTTCCACCTCTAGTGCATGGGCCAAAGCGTCCTTAAGCGTCCCGTGATGCCCGAGTCTCACAGCAGCTCTAACCTCGAGGTCGCGGATGCCGTCGATGAATGTCTGTACCAAGTTCCCCTCAATGAGCGCAGGTACAGACTGGTACGCTTTTCGTACCAGCTTCTCGACTTCAAGGGCCCACTGCTGCAGGTTCTCACTGCTCCGTTGCACGCGATCCCTTAGCTGCGCACGAAATACGTGTTCCAGGTGAGCGTCACCATACCTGGCTTCCAACGCCTCAAGGAGCTGCTGGTAAGTCACCTCCTTACCGAGAGCTTCCAGGACGGTTAAGGCCTGGTCACGCAGGCCTAGGGTGAGGGCAGTCATGGCCTGGTCTTTACTCCACCCGTTTGCCTTCATTACAGCTTCAAACTGTATCTTGTACGCCGACCAAGAAGACGTGCCATCGAACGGCGGCACTTTAAACCCACGTAGCGAAGGTGTAGTAGCTGCGGAAGTAACAATCCCGTCTCCAAGTTTAAGGTTGCCCAACTCCTTCTTCACATCAGAAATGACGTCATCAAACTTGCTGATCCTGGTTTCAGCATCTGACAAGCGGTTGTCATGCTGAGCAACCTTATCCTTCACCTCCTTCATGTCTTTCCCGAAGGACGCGTGAAGTTCCTTCATGAGAAGCATCTGTTCTTCCTGTCGGCGGGCCTGCTCCTCCTTGTCGCGCTGCAGCTGTTCTTCCAAGCGTCGGGCCTGCTCCTCCTGTCGGCGGGCCTGCTCCTCCTGTCGGCGGGCCTGCTCCTCCTTGTCGCGCTGCAGCTGCTCTTCCAAGCGTCGGGCCTGCTCCTCCTGTCGGCGGGTCTGCTCCTGCAGCATCATCATCAGAGCAGCAAAGTCTGGTGCTGATGATGCCGGAGCTGCTGTGGACGGGCCGGCTTCCATAGTCGGTACCTGGTCTTCCGACGTCTGCGACGTTGTTCCACCAAAACGTCTCTGGTCCGTCTCCTGCTGGCGTTGACTACGGGTACGGATACCCTCCGTGTCGTCCTTTGGCAGAATCGGCATGATTATCCACTCTTCTGACACCAATTGTTACGAGCTTGGGGTTCGTTACAATAAAAACAGCCGATTAAACCACCAAAAATAACACTTTAATTTAAAACAGTAATTAACACTTCAAACACACTAATTAAAACACAATCGCACTACTGAATACTTCACTTCACTTAATTCGCAGTTGAAGATCGCTTCCGAAGTTATCGCTTGTATCGCCCATTCAATACTGACCCTCGTCGCCGGATGTCCGCCCTTTATATATCGGTGACAGTTATTTCTAGAACCTTCTAGTATAGAAACTTCTGGAAAGTTCGGGTACATACCGGTCCCGATTGACCTGGTGTCGAAACATCGAGAATGTTCTAGCATAGAAAATTCTAGAAACATCTTGACCTCAGTAACTCCGCTATTCGATACTAGATGGCGGTACATGTACGTAAATGTCGTTATGTACCTAGCTTTAATTCTGGCGCGTAACAATATCAATGAATCAGCTGATATAGGAGTGCAAGTGCGAGGGTCGTACAAGCTAGGGCACACATCTTATATCACCGATGGTCTCAAAATCAAACTAAAACAAGGAAAATTTCCAAACAAACAAATCAAAGGAATAGTTTTTAATTATATCAATGAATCAGCTGATATAGGAGTGCAAGTGCGAGGGTCGTAAAAGCTAGGGCACACATCTCACAACATTGATGGTCTCAAAGTCAAACTAAAACAAGGAAAATGTCCAAACAAACAAATCAAAGGAATAGTATTTAATTATATCAATGAATCAGCTGATATAGGAGTGCAAATGCGAGGGTCGTAAAAGCTAGGGCACACATCTTATATCACCGATGGTCTCAAATTTCAACTAAAACAAGGAAATCACCAAACAAACAAATCAAAGGAATAAACCCTACATACACAAGGAAATTGGCCAAACAAATCAAAGGAAAGGAAGCATTTAATGATATCCATGAATCAGCTGATATAGGAGTTCAATGGTCATAAAAAGCCGGAGCAAACATCTTACCTTGTCCACATAAAATCCGGGGAACGACTGGTCGGCCGCGTGCAAAAATACAAGTCACAATCAGTGATTTAATACACACAATAATACACAAGTACATAGAATAAATAGCAGGTGAAAAGGCCTTTAATAGCTTTTTAATGTAATTCTCTTTATCGTTTTCCACTTTTCCTTGAGAATAGTTAGAGACAGCAGAGTGTTTGTCTGCTTATGAAGAACACATGTGTTCCTTTTACCGCCACATCCATCACAACTTAGACTTAGGTCTTACGACGTCGAACCTCAATTTGATCTCATCGTGTGGCAGTAAGATAAGATGGTCTTAGCATAAGTTGATTTTGTTTATACAAGTTTTAATGATCTCTTACGAGTTAGGTGTATAAAAATAGATAATCCTGCTACCAATGTGCATTTGCGTAGAGTCAAGTTGTAAGTAAAAATAACTACACGGCGTTATGCTGTGATACCTATAATTCAAGCCTAGCTACAGATATCAGAAACTAGCGGATAGCCGCGACTTCCGCGTTGATATCGGCTTCAAAGAACAAAGAGTTTGAACAAAGTTCTTTGTCCAATTTCCTTTTTTCCAAATTCAAAAAAAAACCAAAAATCCTTACTTAGCTTATTCTTAAATGATAAAATGAACCTATATTTCAAATTTCAGCTATCTGGACTTAGTAGTTTTGCCTATGCCTTGTCATTTAATCCGTAAGGGCAAACGATTTTGTAAATAAAGAACACAAAAATGATAATCGCGGAAGACGTGAGAGTCAACGAGACAGTAGCCGGCAAAGAAAACGCTAAGGAAGCTGCTATTATGGTGATGGTGATGGTAAATGATTAGCTAACTACCCGTCAGCGCCATAACGTTATTTTCATCTTGCACCTGACACGTCGTTGATATTCGTGACAGTTTTATAGGAAAAAATAAGAAATAGCGTAAGAAAAGGATAGTTCAGCGTTCCTTGATTCCTTTTTTCTGTATCTTGTTTTTTGATACTGGCTTCAGAAACTTTACAAAACAAATATTTTGATCTTTTACATGCAGGAATGAGGGTCCTCATGTAAATTCCCGATACAGTGCTGCCACCTGGTATACGTAATTTTAGAAAACCCTCATTACATCTAAAGCAGCCGGAGTTCGCCCATAAAAAACCATAGTAAACCTGAAGTTCTTTTACCTTCAGGTTTACCTACAACACATTGGATTCTGAATTTAAATTCTAATTAGAATCGTATAAAGTGTCAAATTGACAATCTTACTGTCATATGAATCACGTCAATATTTTGTTCTAATAATTATGTTCTATCACAATTTCACAGCAATTGTAATAGAACATAATTTTGACAGATGAAGTTTTAAGTAACCCTACAGTTCCCTGCTCGGTTATAAATGTAATCTAAACAATTTTCCTTTTCTTTGCAGATGAACACCCATTTAGCCAAATAGACCAAGAGGTGACCCCCAAACTTCGCCTACTCTAGATGACACAACGCATCTGAAGTACTTCATGATTCAGCTAGAAAGCGATGCGTCTCCGTGAGAAGCGGAACCCAGTCACTCTACGTTTCCGTCCTCATTGTTTGAAGTCATCCTGCCTTTGATTAATAACTCCATGTAGGACGTATTTTACTATGTTCATAACATTTGGTCATAAAGTTCAAAAGCTTAAATAACCTCAAAAGCATGGCTTCTCACTTCGATGAGGAATGTAAATTTTTGGGACAAGAAACTCATTATATGAGTCATGAATCGCGTGTTGGCGCTCTCATCATGTGATTTTGAATAACGTTAAGGTTCAACGGAACAAATACTTACTGTATGGATAATTATATGGTGATGGCGATCTTATAAGGCTAAATGATTAAAGATACAGTAGCGGAATGATTTGACTTTTCTGGGTTTTTGTTTGGCCTGTCAAATTCTTGGTTAAGTTCATAAGGAAAGAAACGCTGTAAATTCAAACCGTTAGGTTTCAGTTTATAATAGTGACTTTCATATTTAATTAATCAGTTGCTACTCTATCTTTTAACTTTTAAAAGTTTCATTTTATTTCGCTAAACTATCATGTCTACGTCACAACACAACATACACAAAGCAGCCTAGGCCTCAGGAAAGAAACATCTTCATTTCAATTCACCACAAAGTGTCTAACAAGTATCAAATAGGCCATAAAACTGCGGTTCAAACAAAGCTTTAACTGCAGAGTTCATTCGTCTTATCCTGCGGCTGCGGCAAAAAGCCGCTCTTAGGCGTGCAACGCATAAGTTTGATTTATGCAGAGTGCCGGCCGCGCGCCCACGCCGCGATTGTCTGTTTGTACTCAATGCGCAGGCAACGCACGACAAAAATATTGTAGACCTATTCGTCAGAATAGGTTTGATATTATAAAATAAGTACATTCATCATGCAGTATCTAATATATTGACAAAGTTGGTGGCCCAGCGGTATAGGCCGCGACTTACGTGTGGTTTGAACCCAGACAGGCACATCTCTGTGTATCATTTTTCTGATCACCACTGCTCTCAAAAGTTGAAGGAACATCACATCGTGGGGAGGCCGGCCCTGTGCCCCAGTAGTGGGAACATTACAGGCTGAATATTCTAAACTAGATTTAACCCGCGACTACATCCGCGTGGATGTCGGTAAACATAATTTAATATCACAAAACATCAAGCCTATTTTCCCCGAAAATTTAGACCATAATAAATAGATTACAAGTGATTAATACATTACTGTAACTACTAACTACGAATATAAATCGTATGGATATGGACATAAAGAGCACGTAATAAACAGTAAGAACAGATTAATAATTTACTCCAAAATATTAAAGGCGTTAGAGCAAACTATTAATCCATCCACTCACTGTTATGACTTTATTAATGTGCTTCAAATTACTATAAATCTGTTGGAGGCCTACAATTAGGCCAAAAAATGTAAATGGAAAAATCCATCTCATTGTGTATCATCATTAAAACGGTTCATGTGTTCTCGTGCCCGTTTCAAACGCGTACAAATCGCGTTCTCTGTTACAACACTTAATCTAATTTCCCACAGAATGACGTAACGTTGGTCCCATAGTTATCATAATGAGTGTAATCAAAAACAAAATAATGCTAGGCTGTGCTGTCGAACGTATCGTGGAGGTATCGATATCGATGAGTTACAAATTAAAATCAACTTTCACTTATCTGATTAGGGTTGGTTAGATTTTACAAAAATATGTTTTTTTACTCACTTCTGAAATAAAAGGCTTGGGCAATATTATGTCTAACTAAATACCTACTTCTAGACATTATGTACTACGCTTAGGCTTAAACGTAACACCCACCAAATAAAATGCATTGACCTAGTAGTAATTTACAAATAACAGAAGTTATATCCAAAGCTCTACATTTGGAATTATTCGATGTTACTTCATATGGGAGTAATAAAAAAGTACTTCTTTTTTATTGAATGGTCTACGAAATATTATCACGTGTTAATGGCAGCCATTGGCAGCCCTGTACAAATGTGTAGGCATAATGGTCGGGAATGTTCCCTTGCTTTCCGATGAGCCACTCTTGCGCACGCGAGCCGCGCTCACGCCACCACAATGAGATCAACAGTCAAATTGAGCTATTTCTAACGCTAATGCATTAAGTAACTGCAGCTGTACTTTGTTTGTTTTATATGGCTTAAGTGTAAAAGATAAAATAAGAATTAAATGCAATAAAATCAAACTAGTGGTGGCGAGCCGACCTAGACGCCTACTGCAATAACTGGTTCGAGGTGGCTACAGAAAAGAATACAATTGAAAGATTTGAGAGCGGCCCTTGCCTAGCCCAGGATAGTATAAGCTGAATAAGAAAAAAATAATCCATGGAACGTGGAACGTATTTTCCTCGTTTTCGAGCAGATTTATTATTTCTTTGGTAACCATACTGGTTCATTGACTGTAATATAACGATAACCCAGGAAAATGTACCTATTTATAAAGTCTCGGTCACTAACGTCGTCTCTTGGAATTCGATTAAAGCAACGAAATGAGTTGCTGTAAACACTCCATCACTTTAAAAACCATCAAATGTACCGAACAAGCAATTTTCACAAGATTAGGAAAGCGGAACAAACGAACCGACGGATAAATCGCAATTTCGAAGATAATAAAGCAACTTTTAGGTGTATGTGAGAAAGTGACCATCATTACGTATAACGAGAACTACTCTTTTTTGTTAAGTGATAAAATAACTTTTATAGAGATTATAAAGAAATTTTCCTGCGAAGATAACTCTGTCAACTTTCACAACTCTATGATCAAGGGGCACATTATGGTAAGAAGCTAACTTCCTTTTATAATGTGCCCTATGTTTGCTTTCAGTTCTATTTATAATATTATTATGCAACAAGATCAATTAGCATTAGTGTCAACTGTAATTCATTTTATTCACCCAGCTAATAGTTTAGTGGATTAGCGTAAAATATGCAAAAGGTTTAATGCATTGTGGATACACAAAAGGACTTATGTGCCAAATACAAAAACCTAAACGTGTTCGACAAACGTCACGCTCTATCGCACTCGAATTTAGTAACATCACCGCATCCGGTTTTCTATGATTATACGGTAATAAATAAAACCTTCGTGTTGGCACTACCTACTGACCCATACGGAATGCTAAACTACACGATTTGTCTACATAAAATCGACATTAAAACGGGCAAAAGTTGAAAAAAATTAGAACGTCCTGGATACGACGAATTGTTACTTTGTTCAAGACATTCGACTCATAAGGTTATGCGTTTGTTAAATGGAGCGCGAGAACTGCATTTATGTTGGCCACTGAAAATTAGTCTAATTGGAACCGCGTGTTCAAATATGATATGGCCCAGACTGGGCTGTGAGAAAGACTGAGCTGCTGAGTTAAATAAGGTAGAGTACACTTCTCACAGACGCTTGTGTCCTATAATGTGAATGTTACAAGCCTATTCATGCCACCTGTTAAATTACAGTTTCAACAGTAATTCCATCGACCTTTAGCTACACAAATCGAATGTACGACACTTCAAAAGAATACTTTTACATCATGTGACAGATAGTTCCGTTTCAGTGAGCACACGGTAACATATCGATGCAAATAATTTTACTGGAAGCAATGAACGCTTTATAGCCTCAATCATGTTTATGCCAAATGCAATCATCATAAATATGTTAACAAACAACAATAATTCGTTCTTCGTATCGAGGTTATGAGAATGACATCTGCTGTGTTGAAATTTTAGGCACGGATGGTAGAAGGGTATTTACCGCACATTGATCAAAGGTTCTTTAAAGAATGACAATCTGTCACCGAAAATAAGTGTCAAAAATTCCAAATAATTTATATTATGCTCTGCCGATATAAATATCACAATAGGTAGTCAATTCAGCTAATTTTAAACATTTGACCACCGTTATTGCTGCCGTAGTCTGAATTTCCTGATAGCTACAACCTGGAGGACTTTAAGCCAAGTCAAATGATTAGGTTACCTTCTAGATTGCTCTGTTATATATCGTTGCTTCCACTAGGTGGAATAGTGTGGCCAAAAGCAAGTCAATCAATAGTAAAAAAAAAAATTGCTGATGGAATGTCGCTTTTTCTATCGCCCCAAGGGGAATGATGGAAGTACTTGAGTATATTATAAAGGTTGGGTACTTACAGCTAGCTCTTCGCTGGTGTAGGCAGTGAGGATGCGCCGGTCCTGCTGCAGCACGCAGTAGAACGGCTCCCAGGACAGCGGCACCCCCACAGCCGCGCCCGCCACCGCGCTTGAAGCCCCATCTGGTGATAAACACAAGGAAACTATAGATACTCGTATATAACATCAAAAGTTTGTCTCCGCGTAATATTTTTGATCAATACGGCCATTTCTCCATTATCATCCCATTGATATTTCAATGCCAGTAACTTTTCAAAGAGCAGGGAAATTATAGATGATTTCAAAATTTGCAACTGCGATGCGAATGCGAACGATCATTGAAAAAAAATACGAGAATTGCCTTAGTGTCACGCTGATGTTAATAACAAAAGAAGATCACCAATTCGATTTTCAATTCACGAGCGATTTGACAGTTTTTTTGGAGACTCGGTTCAGTTGAGACATTATATTGTTGGCCAGACATTTTACGCCATCATTTTGCGCGATTAGATTTAAGCATTAGCAATAAACGCTGTCCTCATTTGGGCACCCAATAAATCAATTAGCAGATACACAGACATTTCATAACACGTGGTGGCTGATGATGACATTAACGACATCTTCAGAATCTGTTTGTAATATCGCTCATCTTTATCTCTTAGTAGGTTATGGAACGTTATCTTACTGCAATATAAATGCGAATGTTAGTTACTCAATCACGCTACAACGACTGAACGTATCTCGGTGAAATTGGGGCAAAGCGATCGATTATAGTCTAGCACACAGGCTAGGTTCCCTTGGGATAATTTTCGACATTCACGCGGGAGATGCCGCCGGCAGAAGCTAGTGATCTATAGATCTGCATACACTTAGTAGCTTCTGTTCCACAAAGAAACTAAAGAAAACTTACATTTGAGGTTGAGTGAAAGTCATGAATAATACAACAACTGTGCTTTGAAAAACTTGTTTTTGCATAGCTTCTTTTACGACCTCAGTTTTATGTTAAAATAAAATGAAAAAGTGGAGAAATTCTTCAAGTGTCCAGGAGAGATTTGAGATATCGATTGCAATACTTTACAATTGACATGTTAGTTATAACAGCTTAGGTTAATAGCTACCTATTTAGACAAAGCAATAACATAATTGAGTCCCTTTCAATGCTAGGCGACATCGTGGCAGGGTAGACCAAGGTGCAGGTGGAGAGACGAACTTGACTCTTAACGGAAAGATTGGCCCGCAATTGCAGAAGACAGACTTGTGTGGGAAAGGGAGAGGGAGGCCTTTGCCCAGCAGTGGGATATAACGGGCTAGATTAGATTAAAATAATCATGAAAAATATTATATTGGTATAAATAGGTCCTTTAATTGTACTCAATATGTTTACAGAATGAGAGAGCGCCTTGACTTCCAAGATACAAGATTTACTTAGTTTGGAAGTCAAGAGTTCTCTTCTTTGTACATTTTTAACTATAATAAACTTTTTTCATGTAATATATATTTCCTTAGGTGCCTATTGGCATAGCTCTATTCTGTCTCCTGCTTGATAAGGAGGGAAGCGGAAATTATATATATTTTTTCCTACTCCTCCGCTGTACTTTTCTGATTAATTTCGTTGCGGGATCCAAGACAGTTGAATCGTTTCTCCGGGACTCGTCGGGCTTCATTGGCTCGGCGTTTTTCTGGTGGTTGCCACTGTTGATTCTGGCTTTCAGGAGTTGCAGTGGTTGGGAATGTGTGGCGAGCTTGTCCCAAAAAAAGGTATAAAATAGGTAAGACAATGCATGTTGCTATTCAAAATGGTTCTGGTAATGGTAAGTACATCGGTAATTATGATTGGCGGCACAGCATGTCGTGGATTCGATTCCCGCACGGAACATACAATATTTTTATGGCCTACAGATAGTTGTTCCGGGTCTGGGCGTTTTTCGAATATGTGAGTTTATATGTTTATAAACCCAACCACGATACTGGAGAATTTTCTACTGTGGGCCAAGCCTTTATAAAAAAAAATGTTTTAAACATCATTCTACATTTCTATCTATTGGCTAGCTCTCTTCGCAGTTACGACCAAACTTAGCTCACCATAACAGCAACATAAATATATAATTGAACAACTATGTAAACATAATAAACATAATAATTCAATAACAAAAACACTTACGTTACGTTATGGTATTGTAATATGAAGTGAAAGGTACTCTACCTAATTTAATTGTAAACATTACAGTATGATTACATTACATGCCACAAAATACCATAAGATTACGTGAAGTTTGTGATATAGGTAGTTAAATTATATGCTTATATCGTGTACCGACAGTTTTTAATTACCGTATACGACGATACAGCAAGATTTTATGGAAAGTGGGTCGTCTATCTAACAGATCAAATTGGAAAGATCTGAATTACATGCACGCGGCGCGGCGAGCTGTGGCGTAACGTAGCGTATATGGAAATTAATTTCACTGCACATGATAAGCTAATGTCTGTTGTCATCGGCTGAATGAAAGCTCTCGTGACTGATTGATGAAGAATACTGATTGTGTAGTCTTAAGTTGAGATACACTCTTTTATAAGCGCACACGCTGCCTAAAGGTAAATTACAAGTTTAATTATATTCAAAATAGATGTTGCATAACATTATCACATTTTTTTTTTTTTTGGATAGGGCCACTCACAGTTCACCTTTAGAAGGGTGGCTGCTGCTTAACCGGGCTAGCCTGTGGTGGCCTTAAATGATTCTAAGGCCCCCAGCCAAGGCAACATTATCACAATAATTAAGTCATTATTTATAGTTAACCCATCAAATCAGATACACCCACAATATAAGACAAGACTAACAAGCTGCCTCGTTATCTTCGTAAGTTATAAAAAGGTTTAGTTTACAATTTAAATAATCACTATGCAACTCGTCGGCAACTAAGTACTTTATGCAATATATTACGGCATCGATTGCAGACAGAGTAGAAAAACGAGTCAACCTGACTGATGATGGACCAATATCTTAGCTGCGGCACGACTGATCAAACAGACTACGTCCCATACATATTTTATTATAAACCTTTCAACGCGATCTTTAATCAGTGCTTTATAATAGCGTGCCCACATGTGATTAGTCACAGTACTAAGTATAAGCATAAAATAACCTCAAAACAAAGGCAGTGTTTTAAAACAATCTGAATAAACTGATTTCAATGGGTTATGTGCCTCGTTCACACTGCTCTTCCATACGAGGTAAACAAACGGCCCGAGAAACACAAACACGAGGTGTCCGTGCCCCTCGAAGCCACATAAGGTAATGATGCTCTGCGCTTTAAAACTATTTGTGGAGACGCAGCTGCGAATTCATCACTTGTGAATATGAACAACAGAAGCTTTCGCTCAATTGACTGTCAGAGCTCTTGAATAGAGCTTGTACCCGATGTCATATACATTACGGATGATTAATTAATCATCCGTAATATGTATGACGGACTAACTACATAATGCTAAATATAAAAGTTTATATGAAAATAAATACAAAAGTTTAGAAAAGGCAGCACAAATGACCGTGAGCTTACAGCCATCCGTATACAAACAATACTTATAAAAGCTTCTCTTCGAAGCCAATTAAGATCAACGATCTGAAAATAACTACTATATTTGTCTGCCATTGTATCTGTTTTCTAAAAATATCCCTTACAAAAAAATCCTGGAGTCGTTTTTAAGCAGGACAAAGGCAGCAATTGAAGCACTTGTTCAGCTAATAAAAGCCAGCGGTGGTGCGACGCAGCGTCCACATGGATTAATGCGTTCCATTT
Organism: Lacanobia oleracea; assembly: GCA_950371165.1. Classification (NCBI taxonomy): domain Eukaryota; kingdom Metazoa; phylum Arthropoda; class Insecta; order Lepidoptera; family Noctuidae; genus Lacanobia; species Lacanobia oleracea. The sequence goes on from OX493389.1 coordinate 9,230,710, forward strand.
AATCTATTAAACAGTGACTCATAGGGAGCGACGATTCAGAGCACGATAATCAAAAGGGACAAGGATATTAATTTCGTACTTAGGTCACAGGATATACATAAGTGCTGACGTCTAATATTTTACTTCGTCCGGGAAATTTGTTTGCAGACTAAGAGCTAAGTCACGCTCGCATGCGAATGAGGTATTTTCGATATTTTTCTGAAGACCGGAAACTGTACAAACTAAGCTGTGTAAGTCGGTGTAACTGCAATTGATAAGTAATCTTAGTCATCAAAAGATACATAGATATAACTTATTCAGAAAGCAAATTAACCTAACTAAACTTAAACGAAGCTCAAATGTCCATAAAATAACAGACAGAAATTGATTCACGCAATGTACAGTACCGTCTACGGCAGTGAAACTGTGCAACAAATAAATTTTACTCTCTTTGGGTTATTGCTATAACAGTTCGGCTTCGGCGTGACTCATACAGTTGCCGTAAACGCTATACGCCGCTGAATTAAGCTCGTAATATCAATCGTTTTGCGTCTATTTGTCTCGTGAAGCACGCGAGCTAGTAAACGGTATCAACTTACTACATAACATTGAATTATTAAGTGTAGTTTACATCGGTATAATAAGTAGTCTAAAGGCAGCATAGCGAACGATGCTGAAAATAGCTACCAACGATGGGCTAACAATGCCTAGCCAGTGTAAACAAGGCTTTTAAAGCTAGCAATGGTTTTTTTCAGTACTCTACGCCTCCACTAGACTAAACAATAGAGTTGTATGCAAGTATGCGCCCTAAAATTATATTATTGCGTAAGCAAGTAGTAATGTATGAAGTTGGTCCGGTAGCCAACCAATATGATCGTAAATCGTTTCCTTTCGAAATTTACTCAACTCGTACCGAATGATGCTCAGCTGCCGCAAGATTTTAAGAGATGCCTGTGCACCTACCTACACATAAAATGATACGTAGGTATAGTAAGCTAGTGTAGTACCCACCCACGGCGACGTAGTGAATTTTTGTGATAATCTATCGCGCAAAGCACACCTACTCGAACCAGCGCTAGATGGCTAGAGGCAAGTCGGCAAGTCGTATTGAATACGCGAGAATATTTAATCGTGTAGAAAGCACATTTATTAACGCCCATGGAGCTTAAACTTTTAATAGCGCTATTATCTACCTATATTCTATTGTATAATTAAATTAATTGATCTATTGGTATTGCGAATTTTATTAATAAAATTATCATGAAAAACGAAGGTGGATAATGGATTAATTATTGATTTCATGTGTCCATTTCTTATTGAACTGACTGGTTTGTTGCATGTTGATAGAACTGGTTTATTTATTGTTTAAAGTGATTGATGTCTTTATTTGTTTAGTAATATTTCGGAATTTTATTCTAATCGTTCATCAAATCGTTAGTAGTTCATTTTATACCTAATCGTTAGTTATTTAGGCTGTTTGACCATTACAAAATATTGATACGAATCTATAGAAAAATATTGGACCGACACCGTTGCTTCAAGAAGTACTCGAAATACCCGAACATGTGAAACGAAAAGTACATACAATCACACCTGCATTACAAAAGGTGCATAATGTACCTACTTAATTAGCATTAACTTCATTTGTTATCATTGAACGAAATGTTAATGCGTTTTGTGTTGCTTAAACTTGGAACTTAAGACACACACTGGCACATTATGTATGTGGACAGACCCCAATTATATTTCCCCGTGCAGTTCCAGTAACGAAGGACATTCCTATTAAATCTTAAGAAAACCAGACTGAACAAACTTCTAGGTGCTCAAGTCAAGCACTATCTTATCTCTTCTTTCTTTCAAGAATTCCTCAAAGCCGCCACAGAATACTTATAGTTAATGAGCGTAAACCTAGAATCGCCTTTAAAAGCCCGTCGTGCTTCGAAAATAGCCGGCGGCTATCAAAATCACTATCTCAGACTAAGTCACGCACGCTTCGCCGTCTCCATGATATGGCTACGAGCTAGGACAAGGAAAACCCCATAATAACAAACTAAATATTTCCAAACTATTGTTTGGGAACAATGTTAAATAGCTATTGAAGATTTTTTTTTTCACATTTGTAATGTTTTATAAAATCACATAATATCACACAGCTTATTAATGACGTAAGTTTAATTATGTTTTACATTATGTACTTTTATTATGTTTTTACGTCATTAATAAGCTATCATTCTGTATTAAGTGTAGCGTGACATTGCATTTCGATGCAAATTAATTATTTTTTATTAAGGCCTAATGAATTCAACACACATAGCTCATAATTCTGCCGGTGTACCTTTCACGTAGGTAGGCGTATCCGGCGATCGTATCTCAGATCGGAGATAGCCCTGATTACCAGTCAGTGTGGTAATGCCGGTGGCACCTAGTTAGCGCCAGCCGAAGGCAATGATTCAAGCCAAACCGAGCACAGTTCGCGACTCGTCAACGAACAAGAAAGACTTGTCTGGGTACAAGTTGCCTTATAATAACATTATACAACCGAGCCATGGACCTCTGACTCGCTTCGACTAAACTTGAAATTTTGTTCGTCTGTAAATCAAGTCAAATACTTTTCTAAAAAACAATAGTAAGTAGGACTGCATTAAGAAGTTTTATACGATCCATAAAACAACAAATTTTAGAGGGTAAACATGTAAACTGCAAGTCTGCACAGTATCATTACGTTTCGACTTAACAACAGAATCCACTTTCCAGTTTATTACTATTCCCTTCTTGGTTTGGCTTTACGCGTCCTACTGTAAACAGTAACCAGACGTTGATTTTTGTAGACAATATACAGCATAGTAACGACTCTTTTTCCAACGAGAGAAAGTTTTTAAGTTCTTGTTAAAATAATTTCAGTATTTGTTGAAGGGGTTTGGTTGCGTGGGAGGGCGGCGCGGCGGAGCGGGCGCAGGCTCGGCGCGCCTTCACGTGAGATGGCGCACAACAATGAACTTGAAATAAACAGGCGAACCTCACGACCGACGCAACATGTTGCCCGCTGTTTATTTATAAACAAACTGACACCACGACAGATAGATAAACGGATAGCTACCGATGCTGGTTCGGTAGATTGATCTAACTTCTAACATTGCAAATACTTTACTGCCTGTAATATTTTCATCTGCACGTACGCCACTGCACCCGAAGCAATTCATTACTACAAGCTCGCAGTAAATAAAACAATTCAAAATTGAACAATTAGAAAATTTGCATGACAGTTCTCCAATTCCAACTGGACATAATATTATCGTCTGCCTCTTCAATATTCTCCTACTTTATGTTATCTCGTCAAATCTCAAACACCAGGCAGATTCAGAAACAATGCTGCCTAATTTGAGAAATAAGTGACTTGTTTTCATTATATTTATCTTCATAACATCACGACAATAGCAGACTCACAAGTTATGTAAATACGATGCAAAGTAACGAGAGAATTTAACATTAATTGTTTCTCACGAGGTGTTGTACTTGTGCTTAATTTATTTTATAAATATGTCATTAAGATTTGAGGAATAGATTAACAATTGATTAAACTGGTTAACCTTGATGCCTGAGCTCGTCGACTGGCCACAACCAGGTTGAACTATGAAGGGAGTTGCGAAGTGTTTATAGCAATCTGTTCACTCCTACTATCTATACTTAATATATAAAGCTGAAGAGTGTGTTTGTTTGCTTGCTTGAAGCGCTAATCTCAGGTTGAATTGAAAAAATATTTCAGTGTTAGATAACCCATTTATCGAAGAAAAATATATAATCACGCTAAGACCAATAGGAGCGGAGCAGACGAAGTTGCGCGGCTAGTGTATAATATTTAAAGTTTCTATATGTCATTGCAATCCATGTTCTTAGTTTCTATACTTTCGACTGTTTTTCATTATATTATCAAGTACTAGCTGACCTGCACAACTTCTCTGCGTCACATTTTTCATTAATGCTCCATTCCTAAATTGATATTATGTAGCCTATAAATGGGCTAACCAACATTAACATATTTTTTCAATTCGAAGCAGTGGTTCGTGAGATTAGTGCGTTCAACTAATCAAACAAATTCTTCAGCTTTATAATTAGATGTGGAGGTTTTCAGATTTAATTACTGAAATAATTATGATACGTGCAATTGGTGCTTTGGAGAAGAATTGCATCGCTGAAAATTGCTTGAGAATATTTAGCTCATTGTAATACGGCATTCAATTCCCAGCTAGAGCGCCGATAGCTCCGCCAATAGGGAAGATGCAAATACAGAATTTATGAGAATGTTGTCAGTAAAATAATAAAAAAGTACAAAATAAAGGCCATTACAAAGTTTTTATTTTGGTTAATATCGTTTTTTAACAAAAATAATGAATTAAAGTAACGTGAAACGGAACGTATTTAAAAATAACAATCAGCGTTTAGTGACGTATCTGCTGTTATGCCAACGAAAAGGCAACCTTATGTCTTTGAGTTGGGACAGTTCTTGACCAGTGATAGACACGAGTGACGTCATCGTCCGTTTTCGCGCGAACCTTTAAACTGTCGGTTCAAAAACGCAATTTTGGCAATAAATTAAAGCGTTTTCATTTTTTATTTATGTGGTGGTCTATTCTAGATGGAGTTCTTTAAAATTAAATCAAAAATGGAAATATTGCATGTCCCTATTGTGAAACCGGTTTTCAAACTCTTTTTTTATTCGAAAGCCTAAATACTTCTGAGGTGGTCCCATTGTCACCAAGTCTGAAACTGATGATGGGTTCCCATGAAAATTGAGGGAATCCTCAAATTTTAGAGGCACATACAATGTTTTTCATAAACCTTCTAACGCAATTCAGAAATTTGTGCCCGGTAATCATCATCACATGTTGCTGTGCTGATGATGGAAGGTATAAGTTAGGATCTGATGATGGAATCCCATGAAAAATGTTTGTTCAGCGATATTTTCGCCAATTGTCAACCGATTTGCATGATTCTTTTTTGTTTGGAAGATTTTTTCCCGGACTGGCCCCATTTCATTTTGGTGAAGATCTGATGAAGAACTTTGGAGGTTAGGCAACAGAACTCTTCAATAGATAGCAAATAGATGGAGATTGCTGAAATAGCATGTCTGTTTATTGTTCATACCAGTTCATAACATAACATCACGCCGGTACACTGTGAATGAGTACGCCAGGTACCACTATAAAGTGAAAAATAAAAATCTTTTTACAAAAAAATACAACCGAGCTTTAATTTCGGAAGTCGGTGTTTTTGGATATTTTTTCGTTTTTTGACACCGACTTCTGAAATTAAAGTTATTTTACTTTGTAGTGTTTTGTTTTTGGAAATCGGTTGTATTTTTTTTTATATTAAGAAGTTCTTGTACATTTAACTGGCGTCCTCCATAGTCGCTTACAGCAATAAAGCAGTCATCTATTTTCAGTATTGAATAGATTGCTGGAAGCTGATAGTGACTTTTATACACGTATAAAACAAAACGTTCATGTGACCAACCAACGCGTATGTAAACAATGATTGCAAAAAAAAACAATTTCGGTAACTAAGGGCCCCTTATCCGAAATTTACGTTTCTGGATCGAGTTGTTTTCAGAGAAATCACCGTATATAAATTCGTAAAAAAATATATAGTATAGATACATGTGAGATCTAGTGACTTTTTTGGTTAAAAACACGATATTTAACATTTTGATCGATAAAAAAAAATCAGGAAGTAAAGTCGATTTTGAAAGTATTTTAAGTTGTATGAGACTTGTGGGAACGCAATTTTTATGAAAATTTAACATTTCATTTACTAATCGGGTTTGACAGGGATATTATTGGATAGATTTATAATATGGCACTTATTTTTTTTATATTAAATAAATACGTGAAAAACGGCTCGCGCGCACCGCGCTAGTGTCCTGCCGGGAAAAGGGAAAAGGTGCTGTCGGGAAAAGGGGCCATTAAACGTTAACACAGTAACATGTAACTTTTAACAAGGTACGTTACGTTATAATAACATTAATTCAATTTGCTATATCGTTTCATTCGTTACTCAATGAAAATTAAATGCCAGGTCAAACTGACGCAGGTTTTTAACACGTCAACCTCATTAACTTTGTAACATTCATGATTGAATATAAGTACGAAAAAAACTGAGCAAAATATGTGAGTTGGGCAGGAATTTTTATTTAAAATATTCTCATCATGTCACAAATGATTATAACAAATCTTTCGAGAAAATTTCAGAATTAATGGAATAATTGGCATTAGGTACCAAAGAATAATCTTACAGGAATTCACAATTATGAAAAATTCATACTTTAAGAATATGAAGCGCCACCACATGTTTGTTCTAAACGGTTTTTTCATAAATTGTACGGACTACTTACTTAACTGTATATAAAAACATAGTTACATCGTGTATCAGTTGTATAGACACGTATTTTCTTTTAAGAAACCATCCAGCGTAAAAATTTTACCTCAAGTTCATAAAAAATGAGGATTCCTGCATCTAGGTTTCCTGCCCTTAGTAGACCTAAAGGTCAGTTGTCGACCGACTGTAAAGGTCGTCGCCCTTTGAAGCTACGCCAAGCAGGCACAATTATAAATTATACGTTTGCACACACAGATCTGCGTTATACACGTAATTATATCACCCACATATACATGCACACATATAGTGTCCAGAACCTACATAAAAACTAACCATTAACGCAGACTGGACTAGGAACGTGGGAATCATAATAGTATGCTATTTTCTTCTTGTAGGTAAAACTATAATATTCATGCCGCCCTTATGCTAAAAGAGCTTACTGATTTTTAATGCATTACGTCCAGCCTGTAAAATAACATCAAGTTCGCAGGAAAGAGGCTATTCTTGTTGCCGCAGAGGCGAACAGGTTGAACAAGACCATAATTTTATTAGACTTTAACAACAATGGCACAGAAAACTAAACTTTTATTACGTGACATCACTCATTAGTAACAATTCCACGGAGTTAAATTCAAACACGGTCCTTTCATCACGACGTCGGCATACTTACATTTTCATTAATCATATTTGTAAGTCATTCACGTCATGTTCTGAGGAACGTCTTGAAGTACTAACGCATGAGATTCGCCTTTATATCTCTATCACGCCTGCATTGGGGACAATGTAAGCTTCCCGTCAGGCAGATTGTCGCGTAGGAGTTAATCTTCGTATAATATAATGCTGGGCGTTAAAATGTGAGCAAACGCTCACATTTTTTTGTCAAAACTGACAGACGATTACGTAGGCATGTGAACGCCTGCGCCTGCGCATGGGCACCGTTTGTGTCGAATTTCATGCGTTACATCGTGAGCTGAATACAATTACTAAGTGTTTCGAATAATAAAAGTTGTTTGGACGCTTTTGGGAATAATACCATTGAGGAGCTGTTTACTGGCTGTTATGAATTGTCTAATATTTGAAAAGTTCGACTATAATTCTGCTGGAAGCAACTTCATGTGATTTGGCAAGGAATTCTTGGGAACTGGATTACAATTAGCGAAACATTTTCAAGCTATTTTAGTGGCGCAATTCTTCTCCAAAGCACCTATTTATTACACGTATATCAGTAATTTTGTGGAGTTTTAATATTAAAAGGGGTTAGGAATCTAAGTTGGGGGATGCTTGATGAATTCATCTCGTACAAGCACGATTTCCCCATTCAGCATTGATAGGTACACGTACTCTAAATAATTCTCTCTTCGCAGAAGGGCACTCTCTGGAATAAATTGGGAATAATTTATAACACAATACGTGAGTGCATAGCTGGTGATAATTTCTGAAGTGCGTAGGCGCAACATGTCGACATGTCGCGCGACTGACTTTCGAGCCCTTCACGCGCTGTCGAGAAAGTAGATCAGATTATTCCTACGTTATAAGTCAACTAAGTATTCCAATGTTGTCTTAACGGTCTTCTGTGGCATAAACATAACATCAACCGCAGGGACTATTAAAGTCAAAAACCGACGCAACACAATTCATATCCATGAGAAATGTGTTTCAAATCTATCCCACTAAATCCACGTTGTATAATCAATCTTACGTATAAATAACATGAAAAGTTACAGGAAGAGTGTTGAAGTAGTTGTAATATGCTTGTAAAACAATGGCGGTTCGATGTACGTTCTTGATTATCATAAAATGCATATAGGTTGCGTAGGTGCTCTTATTACCTAGAAAGAAACCATAGTCAAACAATACTGTGATAATTACAAACGTATGCAACAGTTCCCACAATTGCACGGTTGATGTAACAGATGTGGCGTTGGATAACTGGCATTATTTGCAGCGGAAACCCTACGACCTCAAAGCTGATTAGCAGCAACACACACATCACGCGAGAGAGCAATAAACTGATCGAGCCGAGCACGAAAAATACAATCACACAAAGGTTTGAATTACCCTTAATTCTACCTTCAAGGATTTCCTCATAGCAGGAATTTTCCCTGGTCATGCTAGTAATACTATCTGGGTATTATTAATTCCATTGTTTCCTTCAGAAATAAAGGCGAATTAGATAGTGGTTCACATTTCATAATATGTCGTGTCCATTGTCAACGATGAACATTTAGCTGACAACGACGGCGTGTCCGCTGGCGGTGGCAGTTTCAAACGCATCGGCTGGAACATTAACTTGTGCGCATTTTACTTATTGTTCATATTTCGTATCAGGCACTACATCTATGCTCTTTGTCTGCAGGCAATTCGCCTTTAGCCTTACCTACACACGCTTGTTCTTAGTTTTTGTAAATTAGAACATGCTCCAGCATTGTTTTTAAACCTGATGAAGTTGATACACGTGGTTGCTTCAAGGCGAAGCAATATATGCATAAAGTATCGATCTCTCTATCATAAGAACCTCATTATTTTAGGACAAACGATTAACTTCCTGCAAAACCGACGGTAAGATCGAACGTTGGTAATGTTGGCGAACATCAATCACGTCGGTTTTCTATGAAGAACTCTGATATTAGTTTCATAATCTCTTCCTGCATCGACTAATCATCCAAAAAAAGCCGGAGACATGATGTAATGGCAAAATGTTAGAGCATTGTTAAGAAAGAAGGCTTGACAACTTTCTCCATGAGCGAGTACTCTGTCTTCACCGGAAACGCATTTGTTTGCGCACGCGTCACTCGTGTGAGCTTCCAAGAACTAACACTCAGACTTCCTTCGTATTATGCAAATAATATAAATTGATATAATACATGAATTTCATGAAAACCCATAAAGCAATAAGCGAACATACACTTCCCGCCGTATGAGGCCGTTATGCAAACTTCGCAGGATGTTCAAAGAATCACGTTATAGTAATACATATGGCCACACACTCTATTATATTTATCTGCTCACTGAATGAATTATGGAACGTTATGAATGAAACACAGAACAAAGATAAAAAGAGGTCACTTCTTCCGCGAGACTGAGTACATCCATTCATATAAGAAGAAATCAATTATAATCACATGAATAAACTATTCAAATTGCTATGTGCTGCACACCGGCAAGTCACACGCGAGCGTTGTGACTTAGTAGAATTGAGTCGTACGGTACAGTTGACACAAGTCACGAACTCTGCGCCTTTACATTCAATGCATGAATAACACTTTTGTCGGCTGTACCGAGGGGTTGCAGTCAATACCCATTTAAAAATCATTGATCATCCGTCTTCACTGTATTTATACGAAGCTGACTTTTTAATTTATTTATAGCTGACTGTTTAGGCCTGGCGTCGTTTATCTCATGTCATTTTAAACGCTTTGTCCGGATTATACAGTTTCCTTTCGCAGCTATTTTTATTAGAAAATTTATTCATTCTTGTTCTTAGTTTCAACTCTGAATGGTTTATTCCATGTAATGTACGCTAAACATGAAATTTGTAAGTCTAAGCGTACAATTAATACCAGTATTATGTAGATTAAAGCCGTTGTAGTACTTCAAATACCGTGCATAATTTAATGTTACTTTCGTGAGACTAAATCCGACATTTGAGCAACGCACCGTAAAAGTAATTCAAATGAATGAATTCACAATTTTGTATTCTTTGCTTGTCGTTTTACGTTGAATATATACATATGCTTACATATAACAAATGTTTAGATATAAACTGGTTCTTGAATGAAGACCACGTACCGAAATGAGCGTAGGTACATGACACACACAAGACAGCCAAAGTTACCTACGTTATGACCTAAAACTATTGTTACAACGTGGAACAATAAAAACGTGAGTTATAGAGATATGATCAAATACCTAACAAAAGCTACATGTTAACATTCAAGACAATTTAAGAAACTGGGCCACTTGTTTGGATACAAATATTATGAGTAAGCCAGCTCGTAGCGCAGGTGCAAAACAAACAAACAATCAATTTATCACTCGGCCTTGACTTTTAGTTAGTCACTATCACTTTGAAAGTTTTAATCGATTAGTACTCGGATATATATGTGAAGGTGACGTCAGCGTTGAAGTGAGCTGAGGAAACTGGACCAATCGGGCGACCGGGCGAGTGGCCGCACTGGTACAGGTGCGCCCGCGCCGGCGACGCGTGCCCCACACACCACAGCTGCCGAGCTGCCGACCGCTCATTGAAAACTGTTCAGAAAATTCGCAATGCAGCAAAAAATCCTATGAATGCAATTCAAAATTATTCTCAATCCTAGCAGCTTCAACTTTTACCCAACCGGTTCTAGCAAGTAGTTGTTATTTCTTGTAGAGAAATAAATCTTCGTTAACAGTAAGACAGCCGAATCTGGATGCTTGGTGAAAGGCTCTTAACATAATCAACAGTTATGCCATATCAAATAAATACCAGCCGGTGCTCAATCTATACGCAGCAACATATTTGAACATATTTTATGATATGGAAATAAATCACAAGGGTATTTATCTCACGTACCAAAACACCATAAATTGTCGAACGACGATGGATATCGGTACTCCTAATTTATTAACTAAACGCATTCCAATTCCCAGCAGTATGGAAATTTGATGCGATATACTTCGTTACTACATTCTAGGCTTCGTAGTCCGTTCCCATGATTATCGTGGATACTTGTCTCTCTACGAGTTACAAATTATTTGCAGATAGCAGTTATTTAAAGCGCTTTTTCAGTGAATAAGATACCAACAAGACGAACGACTTCGCTCAATTTCAGAATCGAACACATTTTTCTGATTCAACCATTTCAAAACGTGATAGAATTAAAAGTCGTTCTCCATTCTCCAACTGAATTTGCTATTACCAAGTGATTTTACATTGGTTGAACTATTAATCCTACCATTACATTATAATTAATATACTTTAAGTTCCTGAGGCTTTTAAATCAGAACCATTATGTCACAACAAATAGTTAAAGACTGATTAGTACCTGAACGCTTTCCAAGATGATATTATCAACTAGCTTTTGCCCGCGACTTCGTACGCGCATATACCGTTTTTTCCCATTCCTGTAGGAATTTCGGGAAATTCTCTCTTAGTTCTCGCCTTCACTCCCTAAGGAACCTACATGCCAAATTGCAGCGTTCTACGACCAGTAGTTTCGGCGGTGCGTTGTCTGGCAAGGCATTTCTGGCAATCACTCAGTAGAGGCGTATTTTATGTATTAGAATTACAGTTTAACCGGTTTCATAGAATCTATTTATTGTGTAGGTAGGTATAATCGTTTTTTTTTAAAGATATTTAGTAGGTACTGATTGAGGAGACTGATTGAATGAGGAGCTCGTAGCTGTCACACGGGTTGATGGACCCGTCGTCATCATCTTCCTGCACTTATCCCATGTTTTTCTTCCATTCTGTCCTATCAGTTATCACGCTATCACTCACTCCCATATTCTCTTTCATATTGCTCCTCACACAATCCATCCATCTTTTCTTCGGCCTTCCTCTCCTTCTCCATCCATCCACATAATTATATTCGAGTGTCAATCGACCAGTGTGTATGTTAAAATGGTCACCCATCCTAAGACCGACCTCGGCAAGTGTTGCTTAACCTTGAAGATCGACCCGTGTGACTGGTTCACTGTTATATTCAAGGCACGCCTAAAATCTCGGAGTCTCAGAAACAGATTGTTTAAATTTAAAAATGGTCTTGGTCACCCATCCATAGACCAACCTCGGCAAGCGTAGCTTAACCGTGATCGACTCGTGGGATAACAATTTCAATAAAACTCTTATGCCATGAGCTGAGGTCATATTCCTGAGGAGAATCTTAAAACCGCGATTCAGAAAAACGCGTCATTAGTACATCGCCATCTATTGACAATGTAGTTAAACTGACAAAAATGAGTTTGAACTTAAGAGCCCACATGTTACGATAAATAATAATATTATGATAATAACATGTTCAATTTTCTTTTGCTTGCTACATAATATTAAGAGTTTAGCAAATAACTCAACAATATGTTTTGAAGTTCGTTTCACACATTTGTTACTACTATTATTCTCAATAGATGGCATTGCAAGTCTCTGAAGACAATGAAAACTACCTATTTTAGCGCTCGATGAAGTTTCTTCCTAAACTTAAAAATTCAATATCTTTTTATTTTGTGGGTCGATTTTGATGAAATAAACGCTAAATGTTACTCGGATTATCACTTAATATTTTTAAGCACCTAGATTTGTAACCCAATCTGTAGTTTATGCGTGATGCTGCCTCAAACGCACAGACAAACAGACAAACAGATAAACAGACAAACAGATAAACAGACAAACAGACTAACAGACAAAAATTTCAAAAATAGCATATTTGTGTTATGTATCTTTTTCCTAACTTTTCTATGTAATTTTAATGCAAAAATATTCAATGTACAGACACGGTTGGTTTACGATTTTATTATATGTATAGATTGAACATGGTATTAAAACAAGAGATCATAACCATCATCCAACCGACTAGCAAACGCATGTTATGTAAACACATTCGTACGTAATGCATGATTAGTTATTGGAAACAAATATTAGATGCCATAACAAACCATCAACAACCAATACTCGATATATGGACACATGGCATTATCAGAGATGTGATTATAATCATTATTTTATAGACCATCGCCACCCAAATCGTACACACACCTTCACCATAATGGTAAAATAACGCAATGCTACATGTAGATATGAAGGTCGCATGATTGCGTTGAAATGAAAAATTGTTCAAATTAGTCTCAATCATGCATCAAATTATTTCATTTCACAACCACACGTCACGTCACTCAACAAACAATAGAGACAATACCCCTTGGATGGATGAAAAAGCCAATAGACATATTTATGCAATCGAAGCGAACAATATACCGGTATTCGGAATCGATATTGAAGATTTCTTCATTGTAAAACATTGCAGTTCCAAAGAAACGTTGTTAATTTTTATTCTCGGCAGTTGAAAGGATGCAGCGGGTCGTAAAAACTTCCTTCAAACAAATGCAAGTAACATTCATGGGAAACACGAACTCAGTTGTGAACTTTAAGTCAAGATTGATAAATATTTGGAAGGCGTTTCCTATATCAATAAGTAAACAGAAATGCACGAACGCCCTCACCTTGGACGCAATGGCAAACTTACTAATTAAACTAGAGTAAGTTGTCTGAGTCATACACACGATACCGATTATGTACTACCATAACTTGAAACACGTCTGTATTAGGAAAACACTCAGCTTAAGTCGAATGAACTACAGCAATAGGCCAAGTAGATAAAGCAAACACTATCATTTTCGAAACTTTTGAAAGGGATTTATACATTAATCGTTGTCGAGTCTCGGCAGTCCTTCTTGTGTAACTTATGTTCATTGGCCTGATGCCAGGATCCGCTTTCCTAATAGACTTTCTCCTTTGCATATAAGTAAACAGGCAACAGGACCTGCGACAGAAATAGCCTTCAAGACGTTATTATGATTGGAAATTGTTTTATGACTACATGTTCATACATTACGACTATTACCATACCTGTGTAAACATTACGTTGAGGTTCTAAGCGATAATTTTCTTTAACGTTTCATTTAGTTTTGTCTTAAGAATAAAACTTTATGAATTTCGAACTATGTTCATAATTTTTATAAACTTTAGTATTGAAGTATGCCGCCAAGTCTACAGCAACAACGTTATACCTGTATGTAACATTAAAAGTTCAGTACCAAAGTCGTACGAACTCAAGTAACTGTATACTCCCAAGTTACTCCAAAATCCACAACCGCATATAATCATTATGACATAATTAGATACCGTAAATTCAATTCCATATCCGTATTGTCTGTGAGTTTCTCACACAAATTGCTGGTTATTACGCGAAATTGCAACTACGGTAGTAGGTGACCGTCCTGGTATTTCTTTTTCTATTATCGAAACGTAAGAAGTTCTCAATGTGTCTAATTTTGTCACGATCTCATAAAAAATAAGTTGCTGTAACATTTATCATTATCTATGTTTTTATTTTCTTCGTCTCTTATTTGCGTTTTAGAATTTATGCAATTTTCGTTCATTCGTCATACATTAATATCTTGTCATATTCATACCTAAGTTCTTTTCATTTGCATGTAGAATTAAATAATTAAAATCGTATTCTGTTCGCTTGTCGCAACTAATATAATCACCAAGTTATTAATTATTCATATTCAAAATGCAGGTGACTGTCAAGCAAATTATGGAATTATTCGCAAGTTGACCGACATTTAAAGTCATGTTCATATTGAAAATAAGACTAAAACTTTCGACATTCTGATATCTAACAGTTGCAAAACTTGTATTTTAATCAAAACGTCGTGTAGTGAAATGTTAAATCCTGTGCTTGCCTCACATTGCAGTGCACGCGAAGTGCTAAGTGCATGCGCAAGTGGCTTCCTTCAAGAAGCGGCTTACAGGAAGGGCAAGCTCATTAGAAAGTATAAGCAAACGATTGCATCACATACATAACTGGACAAGGATGCGCACCCAGTCCCTGATCGAGTCTAGCGAGATTATTGACGTTATAAGTCTTGGGATTCCATATAAGAAACTTGAAAAGCATGTGAGGTTATAACTGAGCGGGATTTAGTGCTTGTACCGAGGCTTGTTATTGAATTAAATCGCCCCATCTTATAGTAGGCTCGATTTATTTCTGATGACGATCATAACTCGGACAGACGTACGACTCATTTAGCTAGTGGAGCTATGTTAGCCTCTAATAGCTTGTATATTGCAGACGTGTCGTAATTAAACAGTACGAATGTTAGAATAATATTTGCATAGAGTGTTAAGATAAGATTGCTTGTCGTATTGAAGTTTGACATGGGCTCTGATTGTACGGGACGGGCAACATTCTTGAGTACCGCGGAGGTGATGAAGTTGATGAGTAGCCGGACACCAACATAAAGTAATTATTGCCGTTTATCTACTCTGTACGAGTGCTGCTGCATATTATTACATATTGATGATCCCCTGTAATTATGAAGTCGATATATCGCACCGATTAGCAACTCGACATCTATACTAATACATATAAAGCTGAAGAGTTTGTTTGTTTGTTTGCTTGAACGCGCTAATCTCAGGAACTGCTGAAAAATTCTTTCAGTATTAGATAGCCCATTTATCGAGAAAGGCTATATATCATCACGCTAAGACCAATAGGAGCGGAGCAGTAATGAAAATTGTGACACAGACGAAGTTGCGCGGGAAAGCTAGTTTAGTATATTGGATAAGAAGTTGATAAATCTGATACCGAATGCTTAACCAGCTAGCTTGAGATTTAAGGAAGATTGAGGACTTGAAAACGGACTTCAACCAAAATCATGATCCAGTTACAAAACAGAGAAGACCCAAAAGCTTTGCAAAACAGCAACAAAGGAGGTGCACAAACACAAATCAGTACTTAAATTAGTTCAAAACACACTTCGCGAAATTAGTTAATAAATCAAGTTCAACAACAATAGACGCATAAACATGATGAATCACTTTCCGACTAAATCCGATACAAATGTTCTTTACAAGTTTACACTTTTTAGTGGCAAGTTGGCACAATGCGGTGTAAATCATCACAAGTTCCTTGTTTTGGCCTTTTGAGTACGCAAAGCATATGACGCAGAGGTGATCGCTCCCACGGCGGCTGTGTTTTTAAAACAGTTGGATATTTGGGATAAAGTAAACTTGGAGCATGGATAACTTAAAAAGTCATTTTTAGGGTTCCGTACCAAAATTGTAAAAAGGAACCCTTACGGTGTGACTAAGTCTGTCCGTCTGTCACAGCTGGATAACTCAAGAACAACTACTACTTGAGGAATAATTTTAGATGACGTTTGTTAAACTATTTTGCAAATAAGAAAGAAATAAAAATGTTTTTTTTTTTTTCACAACAGCGAATGAAAGGTGTTCTTAAAAAAAATGTACGCGTCGACTTAAGAACCTCCTGCGTGTTTTCGTCGGTTAAAAATTCGAAATGAGGCTGCTAGGGAATGTGGGGCAAAGGAAAGAGCGCTATTTGCGAATTGATAGCCTTTTTTTTTAAGCCACATGGTTTTAAACTTTTGACGAAAATTGTAGAAATTTTGACCATTCCCCCCCCCCCCCCCCATATCTCCGAAGTTTGCATAGAGAAAATTCGGAAATACGTCTATGTGATTGAAGTTTATGTAAAGATGACATGAAAATAATACGCTGCAATATACACCGCTGTGTTAAAATTCTATGACGAATAAAGGCCTCGGCGGTGAGAATTAAAAACATTTCACGTTTTATATGATGGACCCTCGGCCCGCGAGTCCGACTCGCTCTTGACCGGATTTTTTTTTTTGTTAGCATTGTACCGATAAACAAATCGTTTGCTCTCTGCTTTCACAATTTAAAGTTGGCCAGTGTAGAAAGAAGTTGTAAAAAAGTTGTTATCGTTAATTCACGTCTAGAATTTAGAAAATTGCTAATTTATGTATTAGTTGACATGATCTAAATCATCATACACTAAAAGACCAATACTCGAAATTCACCAAAATAATAAATCAATTGCATTGTATCGTTAACGAATAAATTATAATTTTATTACAAAACGACGACAGTGCAAATATAGCTTCAAACCGTAATCAGAATTAAAATTCATACCGAAGGATTTTACGTTACAACCGCGGCAAACCCTCGTAAAATATTAACAGCAATGACCCCTTAACTTTCTCACGTATTGTAAAATACTTGTTTATATGGTAGGCCACGTCCCGCGACTTTAGCTCTTTTAACAATGAACGCAATGACGTTTATTATAAATGTTCGCCACTCCATAACAATGTCATGAAAATACTCTTACCATTCCATATTCGTACAATTCACAAACTACGTCTGTCTGTAAGTTATCTGATTTTGATAACCTTGAAGTTTAACGGCTGCGTTTTGTTGCTACTCATTCTTAAATTTAACATTAGATTTGTTGATAGACACACAGGTACCTACTGTTTTTTTTTCCAAATTTTGGTCAAAGTATTATAACTTACGGAATTAGATCTATCAAGATTTGTTAACCCATATCAACCATGAATATTTTTATCTCAATAAGTATGTAGGTATAACTAACCAAAACTAATAAAATATACCAGTGTGTAAAGTTTTTCACAACACTTTATAACTATTAACCAGATTATAAACAAAAAAATCAAAAGGGCTATCTGCATCGTGGAAGTAGGTACATACAATATCAAAAACAGTCACATAGATATATAACCAGAATCTTTGTTTCTGTACCTGTCTGATCGTCAAGCACAATTGGGCCCCATTAAAAATCCATCGGAGCATATAAATGGAACGTGCTGTTTTTAACATTTAACGACGCCATTGCAAAATTTTTGTTCACACGGAAATAATTACTTATGCGTATAAGCGTACTTAAAATATTTATGAGCTCTATAAAGTTCTTAACTTTAGACTACTCGTTATTGTATTCGTTTACAGCAAACAATTTAATTTTCAAGTTATTTAAGCCTTTTTACTATTTAATTTCATTCTCACCCCCTTTTAATGCGTTCTTTTGACGTGCAAATAAAATTAAATAAGGGTCAAGTCATCTCTCATATGGATTTTGACCCAAACCACGCAAATGACCGTTACAGTTTCTCCACCGTGTGTGCTTTCAACGGGAAAAATACAGAGCATTGACTTACACCATATGTTTGCCTGCCTGTGTATATCTCTCTGTATCTTTGCTTATCTGCTCCGGTATCCATCGGATTTGCATGAGGCAACAATCGCCCTCTATCGCTACCGGTAATTAGAAACTTGCGACTAACGGTACGCAATTTGTAGCTAGCGCTGATACAATATAAAAGCTTCGTTGGCTTCCGCATTACAGAACGCTAACAGTTTTCAGTTTTTTTTTCTATCTGCAACTAGGCAGCACATCCGTGATACCTTTAATAGATAACTTTTTTTTCGCATCTATATTTTCGTCAATCTCATTTCAATTCAAATATCGATTTGTATACTAATGAAGGCTTACTCATATCAGCAACGTTACATCTAGTATTAAATAAGCAGACACTCGATCAAGATCAAGAACATGACTCGCGAGGTATGTAGGTAATGTTGCGTGTGTTATGATAAGTACCTTTACGGTCTATTATTCTAGCTTGCCGATAGCTGCCTCTGTTGTCACTACAAGTATGACAATGCTGCCAGTGATTGATGCGATAGTAATTTCCCGCACACCGTTGTTCGTATCGGATACGAGTCGGATCGACGCAGACCACACGGTGGTACGGCGCGGCTGCTCTATTCGCCGTGCTCCTAATCACTATAATTGAGCGTTATCACAACAGCAGTTCCGGGATGCTTGCGCTTAACTGCGAATAAATTAGTCTACATGTCACTTACCAATGCTGCTGTCGGGGAGCGCGTACAATATCCCGCACAATGTAGCTGATGCGGATACAGCGGTGTTTCGTGCGGGCCCCTCGATGCATTCTTCGGACTCAGTTTGTGCCGGTTCAAACAAAGCCAGGTCCAGACCGTCCATATCACTTCGGTTTGACACACCGTCCTCTTCCGCCACTCGATCACAAAAGTGTTCTGGTGAGTCGACATCCTTAGGACTACGACTACAAACACCGTCACTCAATGGGTCGCAACAACACGTATCCGAGAAAGGCTCAAAGTCCCTACAGTCAAACTCACATCGTTCAAAACTGTCACACGTACACGATGACAATGCATCTGAATCAGACTCTTCCACAAGAAAGACATCATTGCTTTGCACCACCTCTTTGCGTGCCGTGTCAGTTTTTGTGGTAATGTAAAACACGCCTGAAGTGTATGGCACTTTCTGAACTTGTAACGTCACATTTTCTGCCGAGTTTTCACCAGTGTATACCTGGTCTTCAGTTTCTGACAAGGTATCTTCGATATGTGGGCGGCAATCTTCATAGCGAGCAAAACTGGACGTGTCGGTGAGGTTGGACGATCTGTCTACAGAGTAGACGTCTGCATAGGGATCTATAGGATCGCTTTGCAGAGCTGGTAATCTGTAGGGAGCGTGATGCGAGCGAGCTCCCAGGAATATAGTGGTGTAGGGGCAGGTGTGGTGAGGCCTGCTGCGGTCGGCGCGCCGCGGGTAGCTGGCGGCCAGTGGGTCCCGCATGGGCGCCCCTTCAGTGTCTATGAACGCCTCGTTGGTCGAGAGCACGTTGTATCGCCAATCTGGCATTGCTGAATCACCACCATCACTTTACGACGACACAATGAAAAACTGTTGGTTTCATCCCAAGGTCACATTCACACTGGTGAGCTAACTAGCCTTATAAGCACATTATGTCACTCTCATTGTTCAACCTAAAGAAAATATCTGAACAATTTTACTACTGTCAGTGTCTGCAGCTGTGCAAACATGCGCTAAAGTATTATTCGGATCGTTTCGCATAAAAAATTGGCTCATAATTATGTTAGTTTTATGCTAAAATGGTCTAGGACTGTTTAACTAGCTATATGTTGATATTGGACGTATTCCAAAATAGTTATTGCAACGAAACCAATCATAGTAATTTAATAAATCCATATGAGGCGACAGGTTTGCATGCTGTAGCTGGCACCATAACAAAAAAAAATCATACATTAGATACTGGCCTGCTTATGGCCATAAACTGTATCAGTTCAAATAATGGTAACGACATAATAATATGATATGAGCAATCATATAATTTCTGTTTGACTGATTAATTTTAGTGAGCACACAGACACTAATCGAAAGCGCGTCACTTTTGTTAATGGGTGAAACAGCTTCAAATGGAACGGCTGTTATGTGGGTCAGCTGAGCACAGCAACGCGTACTAAAACCAAACAATGAACATATATGCATAGCATGCATGCTACATGTCTTACGAACTCCGATAACGTTACAATAACCGTTAACAAATAGTATCGAAATGGAATAGTAGCCATTGATCCTATATATTAACTTAACAGATATCAATTATTGGGAGATATCAAAGGATCTACTAGTTCTATTTCCGATCGTTTTAAAATAGGTAATATATACAAAGAGGCTTGTGTTAAAGTTGCCGGATGTTTGAGACTGGTTGTAGATATGGTAACAGGTCCAGTACGTTACGGTATCGTATCGGACCGGTGGACCCGTTACGTTCGAATTATTTGGACTCACGTCCGCTCCAAAAGTTAATTTTACTCTTTATGCTGGCTACTGTAAGTAGTAGCTATACATATTATATGACCGTAATGTGTATGTTCTTTTAAAGACTTATAATTTGAGACAGTAATTCGTTCGTGCCTAGTTTGAAAGCGTTGACCGGTTTCATTTCCTTCCCTCCAGGGACATTCTTCAGGGGCAAGTTGTTCTGCATATATTATGTGTAAGATTTAACTTGCGGATTTATTTTGAAGTATCGATAAGTATCTTTTGGTATCGAACAGACAACAACTAAACTTATGTCATCAAATAGAATTGTTTGTTATTTTATGGTTGTAAAAGGTAATCTGTGGTTCTACCAGAAGTATAAAGAAAATAGAATGTTGGTAATATTTCTAAAATTGATTTACTGGTATATGTAGAAAGCTAAACTTACTTTTGCTGAATATCATATTATACTTCCACTCCGATTACGTTTTTAATACATAAGAAAAAGCTACTACTACTACTACACTATTGCTGAATTTCAATGGCTGCGTTTCCACCAGAGATGTGCGAGAATGCTTTGTGAGGGGTGTATCTGTTAAGAACCAATAGGATCGCTCCAGTCACTTTGCCCCAGGAAAAAGAAGCAATTCTATTGGTTCTTAAAATACACATCCCTTGCTACGCATCTTTTAAATTTTAATCTCGGAAAAATGCACGGATCCTTCAGGATAGGTCCCGGAACAAAGTCATGGGAAAAAGTGTTTATTTACTTGCTACCAGAATCAATAGTGTCATTTAAACTGTAACAAAATAAAGGAGTGAGTGTGTACTGTGCAGTGTGTAAGCCCGTATGTCCAACTAGTTCGGGATCAATTGAAGCCCTAGTTCAATTAGTAATTGTCATCTGTGAGGGCATTATTATTTAATCAAACATGCTTTTATCCGCCAGCTTGTATTTCGGAAGCCTTTTGGTGTTGTTAGCTCAAATACATATCTTCCGTAGAATAAAACAATATTATGGAATTATCTTTTTTGGAACTTGGAAAGCTTGCAACTTGGAATGTAAACTTGAATGCAATTAACGTGTTGGTTAATTGCATTCAAGTTTACATTCACATTTTATCAGACATACATAGAAAATTAGGCACACAGCAGAAGACCAGAAACGGCAAAATTGTCCCGTATTAAATAATCGGGCACTTGGATTAAAACGTCACCTTTAGAGTGGTATAAAAAGCACATTTCTTTCACTGAAACAAACGCCA
This sequence comes from Lacanobia oleracea, assembly GCA_950371165.1. NCBI lineage: Eukaryota > Metazoa > Arthropoda > Insecta > Lepidoptera > Noctuidae > Lacanobia > Lacanobia oleracea. The sequence goes on from OX493389.1 coordinate 9,252,554, forward strand.
GTAAGTGAATAAAGGGTCAACGCCTGCGACTTGCGAGTCGTGCTTAGAAAACGCAATTATTTTGTAAGTACCTACCTACGTTGAAAATTGTTATAGCGGCTTGATAATAGGAGATGCGACGTCGTGACCACTGAGGTACTGAACACTTGGGAAAAAGTCCACAAGCTTACCGGCTTACTTAAGTAATCACGAAATACAAGACTGAAGAAAATGTCTGTGTCACCGGATTATTGTCGAAGCCGTAAGTTTGTAAAATATGTTGCTAGATTGTAAAAGTCGATTTTTTGTGATCTGTTCACATTGCAAATACAAAAAATCCGGTCCAAACGCTTATGGTTTAGGTGTTTGTTTAACATGCTAGTTTCAGCATGTTAAACAAACACCCTGTATATAAAATGTGTGTGTGTGTACTGTGTGTGTTTTAGAAGTGCGTATTCATTTTTGTGAGCAATAATCTAAAGCAACAATTGCAAGAAAAACGACCTGATAAAAAAACGCGACCGACGTAAAAGTTTCTAAGGAATCTTTTTTTAAGCAGCTTTTTTGTGAATGGGTTTACGAGTTTTACCTTAGCGAGAGAGAGTTCACAATCTTACGCGATTTATTATAAACTGATGGTGTTTGCAATTACCCGGTGACATCTCTAACATTTCGTGTAATTCAAGCTCACGTTTCAACGCTTTCGTCAGTGCAATCATGACAGATAATAATTTGATCGCCATAACTAGATGGTCAAATCGAGTACAAGATCCATTAAAAGCTGTTATAACGAACTAGGTCAAAACTATTGAGACTTTGCAGCTTTACATATGTAAACTAATTACTTATTATCAACGTATTTATCTTGTGCCTGTGAATAGTGACTTTTACTTGGCTGCTTAGATTTTAATTAGTGTACAATTTGTAGATAACAAATAGGAACAGTCACGGATTGTTAAATATTTAATCTGCAAGTAATTAGCATACAAATTGAATTATTTAAAAAGTTGTTTATTTTTGGAATGTAAGTATCTAACAAGCGACAGATTACAATATGACTAGATTTTTAACACGGCTTCGCTCCCGTGGCATTATGAGAAACCGCGCATTTTTAGGGATAAAAAAAGAGATATATGATAGTGAGAGAATTTCGGAAATCGGGTCTATTACAAACATATACACCAACAAACCAACAGCTGTTGTATTTGATGTATCTTAGACTTCCACAGTCTCCCATCATAAGTTAACCAGCATTCACAGAAAGAAGCAATAACAATTTTACCTCTTTATGGCATTAGTTTAGATTTACATGTTAGAAAAACCCGAGCTGTGATATATCGGCGGCGGCGCAGGCGCAGGCGCAGGCGGTCGTGGGCACGTGCTACAAGCTACAAATGCTACAATTCCTGAGGCTCGATGCGGTGGGCGACAAAAACATCAGTTAACCACGGTCAATGAACGAAAATAACCAACCATTTTACTCGTACACGAGTACCTGTGCACGCGTCTGATACCAAGAGGAAATGCTCCACATCTATCATTAAATAAATCACCCTACGGAATAATGGAGAATAAACGCTTTTATAATATGGACGTAACATTGCGCCTGCGCTGGTAGAAAGCATGCATCCGAAGTCGTTGATCTTATGTGTCGACGGAAAAGTAACAATTAGTAAAAAAGCTCGGCCAGCCATTAAATTACAGCGAAATGCACTTAACTGATAATAACGTTTTGCCAGAACTTAGGCTAGAGAAAATTTCATAAATATTTTATACACTTATTGTAGCGTATTTTATGTAATGTGAAACTAGAAATAATTTCTAATAAGTATTCTTTATTACATGTAACATTACACTGCAAGTTAGAAAATTACGACAGTATTTACAACTTCTAGTAGACAACTTGCTAACTTTTGTGATGTAATTCGAAGTAAAATCCGGACACTTTTATAAGTTGCAAGCCAGTGTTATGTTAAACATTGACATTATAATAATTTAGTTTCCTTGCAAACTGTTAAAATACTAGACCTACTAGATCCTAATGCACTTGTTACGTCGAAATGATCATAAATGTAGTAAATCTTTAGAGCTACTCGAACGTGCATCACGTACTATTTTATTGCATCGAAAAACAAAGTATGTGGGTGTAGTAAACTCATAAAATCGCCATATTCCTACACTTAAGCATTATTACTAGAAGATAAATAGTAAACTAGTCAAGTTTATACGCCAACTAAGCTATACGAAGCATAAAGCTGTGCCGATTCTTTTGGTTGATTTTGTAGACTTTTGATAACTTGTGTAGGTTATCGAATCATGGAGGTCGTAGTTTTTAGCCACGATTTTGCCTACTTTATTTTTGGATATACTTGAAAATCATTATAGCACATACTTGATAAACTGTTTTCTTCAGAAAGTCAGGAATAGATTTTTGAATTCTCTAGCCAAGAAGATTTTTTTGTTGTATTGTATTGTGAGCTTAATATGGTTATTAGGTTTTTCACGAGATTACCGAATTAAAAAAGAAATAGAAAGTACCTGATCATCACTTGTTTTTATGTAATAGAATAGCTTGAGATTTATGAATCTTGTAAGAATATAATCCTGTTTAATTGATGCCTTAACAAGCAATATAACTTTTCTAAACTATTAATTAATCACCGACTATTTATTTACGCCTGACTGCCCATTTACCCAATATCAAAGAAATGGCATTCACTTTCTATTTTATAGTTATTCGCGCATCGTTTTAATAGTGAACATGTAAATATAAAAATTTAGCATTTCGATGTTCGAATTTCGAAACGTTGTCAAGGAAAGTTGGCCTAGACATAGACAATCGCGGCCTCTTTGGAAAAGCTCCCAAGAGGTTTGACGCGAGCGCGGGGCCACCTCTAGATATTGCATGGTAAGTAGCGGTGAGAGTTGCACCCACTGGGCCACTATTGGGGATTATAAACCAGGTTTATTGTTGCCATCGCCTGGCTCCTAGCAACAGACATCGATATTTTATAGACTCGCATTATCAGACCGGCGCCCTTCGTTCTTGGCGTAGCAACAGGCGTAGCAAGAGCTTTCGTAGTTTGTTGATTTTTTAATGGGTGTTGTTAAAAATGTATCAAAGCCAATTATTGGTTTTTACTGCTCATATAACAATATCTAAGAACAAACAAAGCTCTGATTCTGGTGTACATAGAAAATATAAATTGCTCTATCGCTACTTATGTACGAGTTGTATGCGGAAGTAATAGGGAAGGATCTTAATTTAACATTTCTAAGACAAGGATAGTACCTACCTAAACCTTAATTAGTTCATAACTATATTTGTGGTAAATTACTAGAATTCATGATTAATCTTTACAATGCAATGAGTAAACACTTAGTGGAAAAACTTTTTCCTCAATGCCTGACCAACTAAAGTCTAACTGCAAGTAACATGCACGATTTCATAGAAAATACTTTAACTGTTACTCAATTATAAAAATAGTTTCCAGTAAACGCTGCTAGAATCTGAACACAGAAGCACTACCGAAGGAAGTAGGTAAACATGAGAATGCTACCATGATCAATAAGCACACATAAACACCAATCCAAACGAAGATGGTAAACAATCCGTTAAATTGAGCGCTTGGACATACAAAACATTTTCTTCTCAAATACTTTCAAATGAGGTAAATTCGTCAAATGACATGTGATTATGAGACGCCGACAGTAGTAAACATAAACAAATGACTGCTAGAAAAGTCGTACCGAACTCAAACACTGAACTTGACACTGGACATAAAGCTGTCACTTTTTAATTTGTGATTTGACAATGGACAGTTGACCGTTTCATTCGAATGTTTCGATTGTATATTCGTTTCGTAGTACGCGCGGGACAGAGGTGCGCGTGGCGGGTCGCGCTCGCACCGACTGCGCGCTCGCGGCGGCTGCGCGGAGGGCGCCTGCGCACGCAGACCCGCTCATCTGTTCGCAGCTGGTCGCCCGACGTCGCCGTCGCCCGCCGTCGTACGAACCGTTACCACTCGTGAGGGACACCAATTTCAACTCACAAACAAATTCCATTTGATATTCATGAATTCATGTCAACTATTAAAAACGCAACAAAGGATCTGAATCGAACGCGCCTATCCATAGCGTAGTTGTCAACACTTTTTCAAACTAGTTTGCGCACCTAGCTCCACAGTCGGCAAGGGCTAGGGAGCCCACGGGGGCACAACACCATTACACCGCTTTTTGAATTCGGAGATTTACAATAGAAGGCAGATACATGGTAGGTATTGTTATTATGTTCAACTATCATAGGGGTTGATACAATCCCCACAATCGCGTCTATTAGTTCAGAAAGAGAGTGTCAAAAAGTTTTTTTTTTATAATAGCTTGATATTGCTAGTTGGCACATAAGCGTTACTGTATCGCTGATTTCGAGCGGTGGACCGGTTAGTTCTGATATATTTGCATTTAACCGCCTGGGATCCAGCGAGTGGAGACAACAGCCGATGCCTGTTAAGCCGAGATAAAAATAGTACAAACAAATGAACATGTAGTATGTAAGCAATTTCACACTGAGCGTTTATAGCAATTGTGCAAGGAAATTGTATTGTGTTGCTTAATAGAGCTTAATTGAAAAGTCAAAGGTCTTATCTTGGACCATTACGGGCTGCGACGATTACCGACGCGTTATTGTACAATTACAGTTAATACTCTATATTTACTAATTGCACAATCATATTTTCGTTGACATTCATTCGGTGCATTTGCTCATGAGCTTTTTAAATCGCTCCCATAATTAGTTTCAATGCAAATGAGACGTTTTATTAATGAAAGTTGTTTTTGCGACTTGACATTATAATAAAACGGTATAGAATAGTATTTAACTGCAGCCTGTACCGTTAAACGAATATTTTATTTAACGCACTACGAAAGAGCTTTAAAAGGAGAGAGCTTTTTCAATGTCGATATTTGAAAACTAATTTATCCTCACAATTTATTTGAAGTGTACATAAAGCTGTAACTTAAGGATATCTCGGAGAAAGGCATAGTCTTTGCGTCCTTTTAAATCTCTTTGCTGCAGTTGCAGCAGACTTTGCTGAGGGCCGCTCTTTACCTCTCCATTAGCCATTCATCTTGATTGTCAACCATTCTCTTCCAGCTCGATTTCTCTTTCAGCATTGTTGCTTTATGTACCCTGAGGCCACCCTACCTTGAGTTTGTCAATTCGCGATTCTCACTCCAGTACACAGTCTATCCCAACGATAATTCGTCCCACGACTAGTATGGCCGACACATTGCCACTTCAGTTTACTTATTCTGTAAGGTACTATGTCAACCATTTTGCTCTATGCTAGATCCATTATCAGCATCATGTGCCTAGCCTTTTCCCAACTATATTGTGGTCGGGTTCCAGTCAATCCAGATTCAGCTGAATATCTAGTATTTTACGTGGAGTGACTGCTTACCTGACCTCCAAAACCCAGCAATAGGGTAAGACGGTACTTCTTGCCGGATCCATAGCTGACATTTGCAGAATTTGACAGCCCTGTACTTTACGGTATCACTTTACTGCTTCTTCTTTTCGTTGCGATGGTACATTTACTTACCTACATACCATAGCAGCGTCAGAGGTATTTTTCAGATCTTTGTGGGTGCAGGTGAGTGTACATTTAGGACACTCCAATAGATGGGTCATAGTTTGGTCAGTAGCACAGCACTTTGTGTTGTATCTATACTAATACATAAAGCTGAAGAGTTTGTTTGTTTGCTTGAACGCACTAATCTCAGGAACTACTGGTCCGATTTAAAAAAATCTTACAGTGTTCGATAGCCCATTTATCGAGGAAGGCTCGAAATATCAACACGCTAAGACCAATAGGAGCGGAGCAGTAGATAATGAAAATTGTGACGCAGACGAAGTTGCGCGGGTCAACTAGTGAACTAATAAAATAATCCCCCATTTCACAAAGTTACGTTGCAGCGATCTACTTGGGTACGAGCAATCGATTCAGAGCTCTCAATATAGGCCACTGCAGTTCAAGACCGGGCCTAACTGCATTCTTCATCACTTTACGACCTAGTATTAATTAAAAAATATGATATTATCTATGGATACAGTAACAATGTTGCTAAGTAAACAATCATAGCTGTAATCTTTCACACGGGAAGCGAGTGTTTACTGAGAGCTCCAAAGCAGATGGTTGCCCGTCATTGCTCCGTCAATATTGAAGTTTACAGTAGGTCACCTAAATAAATAGTTCCGGACATATCATATTCTGTTGGTCACCCTCTGTTTAAAATATCAAAAAGCGATTTTAGTCTAAAAAAGCTCCCCGATTCGGTGAACTTTGCTACGATAAGTACAGCAGTGTGATTCTGCAGTGTGATTCTTGTTTAAGTACAGTACCCCTATTCTGTAACAACATTTTCTGTCTCGACAACGGAATCCGAGGTGAGTATCAAATTACGTCAAACGTAAGACCTTTATGTTGTGTGCAATAAAGCTCACATTTTGTCACTCAGGTGAAGCTCGATATCGAAATGGTTATTTACAGAATAGACTAGCAAAATCGACCGGCTGTAAAACATGTCGAAGTGAGCTGTCAAACCATACAAACAAGATGGAATGACAGCTCACTTGTCGTTTACTTCGCCTGTGTACATGGTGAGACATCGACAGAATAGCGGCAGTTTATATTTGGGCCCAGTTTTTGAACAAATAAAAAAAAAACAGTTGAATATAGAACCTCCTCCATTTAGAAGTCTGTTAAAATTGACAAACGCACGTTAGCAGTTGTTGTGACTGGTTGAATGAATTTTCAAGAGCCAATGGCAGCTCTGATTTGCGGTTAGTACATATGTGTCGCGTCTAAAATTGCTTTCTAGAAACCGGATGTAAGTAGATTAACAATAGTAGGTATTTACCTAGTAAGTTTGTTCCGTTTTGTTTATATTTTTGTATTTTAACGGTTTTTGTTATTCAACCCCTTGAAGGGTTTGAGTAACAAAAACAAAATGTGAAAATGGGAGCCAAGTGCGTCAAAAGAATTGAAAACTAAATGGGTTCCGAGTTCTGTACATACTCTGAATCAAATAAAATAAATTAAGGCTCAAGTTTCGACTGGCTAGTTTTAACATACGTGTTATCATATAAAAAAGAAAGGTCAACATATCTGACTCTTCTAAAAATTAGATTTGCTAGTAAAAATTACCAAAGTTAAATCAGGAGCCTTGCTTGCAACAAGAAATCAATAAATCATCCAAAATACGTGAAAAATGCCTGAATTACGTAGTGACGTCATCGCTGGTCATGATTTTTATCAATATTCGAATATTCGTTAGTTTTTCTATTCTGACATCAACTACCACAAAACATTACGTCAGGCGGCGCGGTCAGACCAACACCGCAGACAGAACTTAAAAGGAGCCATTATAATTATAGATTTGTGAGTCAAAGTCTAAGTGTCTAAGTTGGCTTTAATGTGTTGCCTACAATTAATTAAATTCAGTGAAGTTCGATATTTTGTCAAAAATAGTTAATAACAGCACATGATAGAAGAAAGAAAAAGCGTTTATTTGCGCCAAGCATGACGCATACCTACCAAAAATAAATTAAATTAAACATAATTGCAATTTTGTGAAAATTGGGAAGATGTGCGTTACATTCGTGCAAAATAATGAATAAATAATTCAAGTTGTAACGACCACCAATACTGACGAATTTTGCGAATTTTCATAATACGTACACGAAACTGAAAAAATACATGTAATATTTATTACTAATACAATAAAGATGAAGAGTTTTTTTAACGCTCTAATCTGTGGAACTACCAGTTGGATTTGGAAAACTCTTTTTGTATATGATAGCCACATTTATGAGGACGGGGAAAATATGGATATGCGCGTACGAAGTCGCAAAAAAAAGCTAGCACCTACATAAAGTCACACGTTTTTCCCATGGGAGTAGGCAGAACCTACGCCACCTGCTGACACTAACCTTATATACCTACTCCTTTTGCTTTCTAGGACTTCCGCTACTGTTGCGGAATTTGTTCGAACGGCCCTGGAAAACAAAGGACACTAGGAGGAACGCGGACGGGTTTTAGTCAGTAAGAATCTGATACTGCCTTCTGCTTCACCCAGAGCGCGAGATTTGATGATTTCCCATCGTTAAAAAAAAAATTGTTTGTTAGCCGCCTTTAATTAATCTTCCCAACATGACTAAACCATCTTATGCGGGCCATACGCGTTCGAACAATCAAATCTGAACTGTTTGATCAAATTGACATGAATATCTGTCGGAGAATTTTCTTAAAAATTAGTCGTCAAATGGCATGAAGTAATACGAATTTTCGTATTTCTATTTGATCAAACAGTTTGACCCAGTATGTTTGATCGAATTACTTAAACGTGTATGGCCCGTATTAGAATACCTACTCTTAGTTCTTGTCAGTTCTCGATATTTAGAACCACAACATCGCCTTTTCACGTCATATTATTTCAATCTACCATTCAAAGTTACACCACACATAGTACTTGGCAAAGAAATCTATATAGAAAAGTTATCATTCAAAACTGTCTGCTACAAGCTCATACTGCCCATAATCGAATCCTATAGAAGTGACACTGTCGTCTTCACATGATACTTCGTCTTTATTCGTTGAATTAAGTAACGTAGCAAACTTGGCCCTCGATCAGGAATTATTTAAACACAGGACTTAAATGAATACGTATTGCTTGTTTACGTCGTCTAAGGCCTCAATTTCAATAAATCACATTTTCCTATCCGAAGGAAAAGCATCTCACGTAGCCATGCAGTGCTGCTATCGATATCGAGCTTTACCTGAGTGACAAACCTCACAAAGTGAGCTTTATTGCACACAACATAAGGTCTTACGTTTGACGTAATTTGATACTCACCTCTGATTCCGCAGTCGAGAGACGAGAATGTTGTTACAGAATAGGGGTACATGTATCATACAGCTAATGGTGGTGTCATCTTGTGACACTTTAGTCCTAACGTGTTCTCCATGATGTGGGACACCACGGATCCAATAAGATCTGCTTTTTAAATCTTCTTTTAGGTTTCCAAATATCTTTTAATCTTCTTCGGATCCACTCCTCAGAGGGTTAAAAGTTTCGAATATTCGAACTAGGTGTACTTCGCGGAACGCCGTACCCATCTATAAGTATCCTATCTGGAAAATTTCAAGTTTAAAAGCTTTACATAATAATATATTGTACCACCGGTTTCATGTCAGTAATTAAGTTAGATAAAGGCATTACTGACTTGTAAATTTCAAAATAATTATAGTGTTGATGTCGTAGACCGATACGTTATTATTGCCCTCAGGATCAGTGACCAGTTCTTAATACTAACTTGCCAAAACAAATATTGCTCGAACTTTATTTATCATCCCGCCCTCGCATATTTTAGGATTACCTACCGCTATCTAAGAATGAAATCAGAGAATATTTCACGCCTAACAAACAAATGAACGTAGGCGTCTGGCGCAGTGCGAATAGCATTCTCGCAGAGTTCCTCAATCCTGCGTCAATTAGTATGAACAATAACACCCACAGGGACTAAAGAGGTGCTTTACAAAACAAATTTTAATCACGATGTCGTTGACCGAGCAGACAAAAGAGCTGGAGCTATAGAATATGATGTGATGTTCCATCCATTTTATGTTCGCGTTTTTAAACTAGGTAGGTACGTATGTAGCTGTTCACATGTGGTAGCCACATTACTTACGTGTGATACATTCACAGAGACTGCCAGAGGCGATGGACGCAATGATGGTTTGTAGATGCCATAATGTGTCTATCCTAAAAATATTTGGGTATTTTTTCCGTGTCGTTTGACATCTTTTAGTTTGTAAATATTACAGATAAAATACTCCTACCTACTTCATCATCATCTACCTAGCCTTTTTCCAATTGCATTGGTTTCGGTTTCAGCTGAATACCAGAACCTATTTTACGTGGAGCGACTGCCTTTCTAAGCTTTATAACCAAGAAACTGGGTAAAACGGTACTTCTTGGGTCTGATTTTCTGGCTTCTCACAATTCGCAACGTCTGCCAAAGATCTACAAATGACAGCCGGAGCCAAAAGCTTCACGCGCTTTCCAAAGGACGTTGGAGTCTCGATATGTTGGGATGGTCACCCATCCATAAACTGACTTTGGCAAGCGTTGCAAAACCCTGAATATGAACCAAATATTTATCGGCGAAAAATATTAAAATGATGAAGTATTCATCAAACTTAATTTATTTAAAAGATTACTTGACTTTCCAATCAAGTAAAATTATAAAAGTTTAGTTATTCTAAAAAAAAATTGTGGAGAAAAAGCTCTAACAGCGACACGTAGACCACTAACACCACCTATTGTCGATTTAAACTAAGTTTAAACTGCGCCATCTAGCGACGCACGGCTTAAAGGTCGGGGAAAAATATTAAAATATACTTCATTAAACTTAATTTATTTAAAAAGATTACTTGACTTTCCAATCAAGTAAAATTATAAAAGTTTAGTTATTGTAATGAAAAATCGTGGAAAACAAAAGCTCAAACAGCGACATGTAGACCACTAACGCCATCTATTGTCGAATTAAAGTAAGTTTAAACAGAGCCATCTAGCGACGCACTAATACAGCAGACTGACGATAGGTTTACTTTCATTTGTAGTAGTTTTGCTACTAGCTGACAGATGGCAGTGCAAAAAGCATTTTATAAATTAGAAACAAAAACAACTTGCCGTAGCTGTTGAACACTTAAATTAATATAATGAGATTGTCAAACTGTAATAAAAAAAATTGCATTGCATAAATAGATAAATAAATAAATAAATAAATAAATAAATGCACTTCGCTTAACACTAACATTTGGCGCAGTGGTTGAACGGTAACATTCCTACATGTTGTAAGTTCGATTCCTGGACAGAACAAAATATTTATGATCAAACAAACGATTCTCCTCCGTGTAGAATAAAGAAATTGTGCCTAAGCTGTACTCCACCGGAGAAAGCCTTATCGGGATCGGGCTAACTGAGAAGACGCATTTTATTAACGAGGCAAGTATTCTCCTGCACTTTGATAAATTATTAAAACGTGTTATTGACCTTCAGGTAAATAGCTTGTGAGTTGTGACTCAGTACGTATAAGCTCATAAGATGTGTGTCAAGAGTTTCTCACGTTAAAATTAATTCACACCGTGGCTCATGCCAGTCTTCGTCAGGTCTCGTTTGTACCTACGGGCTATTTTAGACCTTGGACGGAAGTTCTGTCCTTTTTATACTAGACACTAGCTGCTGCACGTGGCTCCGCCCGCATGAAAGTCGGGATTATCCAAGCGAACATACTCTCGGGATAAAAATGTCCTATGTACTATGTCAGGACATGGACTACGTACGGCTATGTGAAGAGGTAACAAACAAACAAACTCACTTTTGCATTTCGTTTGCAGTTAGGATTAGAATTAACACATACTTATGTATAAACCCATACATTGTTTCCTCTCTCTGATTTATTTTATGTCTGTTCTATTTCCATTTTTTCTCGCCAAGCACGGAAATTATTTCCCAAGAGGATAAAGTGGGAACATAAGTTATCACTTTTATATTTGTGCTATTTATGTACCAGGCTGATACCGTTTAGTTATAGAATATCAAAAAATTCACAGTACGTAATCGATTCTGATCAAAGTTAGGATTGAAAGACATTAAAAAAAGTTTAGATAGATTCTGTCAAGCAAGTTCGATTATATAAAAATTGGATGTTTGACACACGACATGACCCATCTTAAGTTTAAAACAAAAGCTTTTAGTAACACCACACACAGTACAAGAATATACCATTAGCAAATACCGTGATCCTATATGAACATATCGGTAAGTAAACCTTAATGTTACAAAGCTATGTCATACAATTATGTATGTATGAGTTCAAATAACAGGTGGCGCAGCAAAGCCAAAACATGCTCATTGCTCACGGTTAGAATGCGCAACCGTTACGATGAGGTCACTGTATTAGAGGTGTCCCACACGTCCGGCAGGGTATCGCAGCGGCAGGACATGGCCCGTCCTTCCTCGTCCTCGCCCATCCGTCACAACTCACAAGTGCCAGTTTTGCGTACATCACTCGCTTACAGACTGTACATACCGTTAGCGCGTATTTGAACACCGTCACGACCGCTTTTAGGAGCACACAGCCATTAGAGCTTGCGATTTTTGAACACTCTTTGTTCAATGATGTGTGTAATGCTCGTTGAATAGTTAGGTCATTATTCTCGGAAAATTTTGAGCGTCTAACATTAACTAGGTTGTTCGATATCTTTCAATGATGATAGCGCAAAACGAGATGTTTCAAGCACGTGTTGCCTTCAAAAATTTAAGAACTGATTACTATTTATTGAGATTGATACGAATTGATTGCCAAATCTTGTATGGACAGTTCGATTTTATTCTATTGACAGTCGACAAATTGTCCTTCACGTAACGGATGAACAATAAATATAAAGATATGCATGCATCCTTAGTGGGCGTCACGCAATAAACTGTTTTGAATACACAAACAGTGTCTCTATTCAAATTAGTGTGAAGCAGCCTTTGATGACCCCGGGCGGACGTTTCGACATTCGCGGTATGGTACCTAAAACAACGTTTGGTATAAAAATATAAAGTCAGAAGAGTCTCCATGAATATTTATGAATAAATTAGCAGGTACAGTCATTATGTCGTTGAGCAAAGGATCTTCAAATTGATTTGATAAATCAATTCTTTTAAGTCTTATTTAACTTCGAATCGATATAGAATTTTTATTCAAAGGAACTTTTAAATTGACAAACAAAAGAATAATATGAGAAAGATTCTGCGTCCCCGTGGACCTCGTATATAAGATAAAAGTCTCCATTTCAGGATTTCATTTCCCAAGGGCCAGTAAATCCTGACTTTCCTCATTGTTTCTCAATTTTTCGAACTTAATTCAATTAAGTTGTTTTCCTTTTTAAAGCACATTTGTTCGTCTCCTGTTCGTATTTAAGATTTTCCTTAATCTAGGATTCTACAAACCCTATGTACGTAGTTCGTTAAAATCCTAGTAAGGAAATGTTGTGTATATTTCACAGAAATGCTGCCGATCTCATTTGTAAAAGAGACCGCAATATTAAACATGTCAGACAACGAGTCGTCCATTACTAAATATAGCTACAATAGCATAACAACACACCTATTTAATTAACACAAGCGTTTACGACTTACGAACTATAAACCTAAGCTTATATTCAAGATATTTATTATGCATTATATTTGCTATTATGTTCCATCGAGCAACACATTTATAATAGTTTGCCTCGTTTATTTTTATTTTTAGCGATCGACACGGAAGCCGAATGCAAGTCTATTCTACAGATTGCGTTACAAAGCGCTTCTGCTATTTAGGACACTCACACTGGGCATTTTCCAATAGTTCCACAAAAACTCAACGGGTTGGGCTGCTATTGGAGCATTTCAATACATAATGGTAATGAAATTGCGTAAGCTGCAAGTCACAGAATATTGACCTAATTAATTTAAAACGAGTGCTTGGATTAGTTCTAATTCAATTTACTAATAGTACCTACTTCATACCTAATTGGATTCGTACATTTACACCGATTTTCACGATTTGGGAAATCGTAACAAGCAAGAACGGCATTAGGTTCTTATCTTCCCGCATACAAGTCGTAAATAACTAAGCGAAATTGTTAATAAAAATGTTATTAGTGTAACAATGCCAATCACCATTTTATTTTAAATTCTGATGCAAAGTTGCCTCACTCCAGCATTAGGGCCATTAATGCCACACAGAAATTTCTGCTTGGAAATGGATTGAATAGGCCATACAATAATGTTAGTTAAAGGTAGCAATCAAAACAAATGTCTACTATTTTAGATCCAACTTTGCTTTGAATCCAATGTTTTTCATTGCACAATGTTCTTACACTCATAACCACTCGAACTATGTACACATGACTACCAGGAAAATGTAAACGCATACAAGTTCTTGTCAACCCACAGATACTAAAATAACGTATTACAAAATCAGTAAGGTCTAGCTTACAGTATTAATAACTGCAGTTTATTATTTCTAGGTAACAAACGTTCCAGTTTAATAAAGGAAAACTCGTAACCGGATAGTAGTACCCACGATTCACAAAAAAAGAAAAAGCAGGATATTTTATTACATTGCATAAAATTTGAATTGTGATGTACCATTTTCATTTGATGAAAATGGTACATCCAGGGAGGGATGAGCGCTGGGGCGGCATCCGGCAATCCCTCCGGAGAGAAATTACGTTACACGCTAGGATGGACACCTCACACCCGCCCGCGCGCCCGCGCCGCGCGCCTGCTGCACTCAGCGATTAACCGGAACGACGCAGATTAAGCTCACATACCCAGACTCATAGCGCCATAATGCATAGTAAGCCTATTCCAATTTATGCTGAGATCGTCTGCCTCGTAAATTGAAATAGCCCTAGAGAGGACCCTTTGGGAAGGCTACGATTTTAGTACAGTACGCTAATAGATTCTCCGTACCTATGATAACATACGCTCAATACCCACCTGTCTTCCAATATTTAAATAACATCGGACAAACCAGAACAAACTTAAAAAGACAATTTTGATTTCTTTAAATTAGAACTAGAATTGTTCGCAATAATCAGATTATTCGCCTGATAATTAAGTAGCAGGTATACGGGTACTTGGGCCGTTTCTATTATAATTTACTGCACAAATATAGCACTTTTATAGCACATTACTCGGAGCTGAGTAAATATATTCAATAATATATTTACTCAGCTCCGAGTTTATTGATTATTATTAAACTTGGTTTTTTGATGATTGCATATTAAAAAATAATAATTGAGTATATAACCTACCTACTTGAAGAAAATGCTACGATAATCCTGAATTTGTGGACCTATATATTGCATGCGTGTTTTTATTCCCCCTACGAAATCGTAGACGCTCCCGTAGCAGTCGTAGCACTGGCGTAGACCTTGCTACGAAAAGTCCCAAAAACGTAGTTTCCTTTTAAATGGGACTAAAGCACATCCGTAAACACGTTTACTCTCAACTTATTTGACTTCGTAGTTTGTATGCAGGCCAGCCGTTTGCCGTCGCGTCCATATTGAGTAGTCATCGCTGACGCAGCAGTTTATTTACAATCCAGTCCACTGACTTTGAGTTGCATTTCAATATCCGTGTCAAGGGCTCAGTGGGACGACAATATCGTTACACTCAACACTATGTTAATATATCGCACGTTTACAAGCTACATTTTATTGCCCAATCTACATATTTCATTGTGAAGTTATTGCGAAATCAATAGCGCAAGGTCGACAACCCCTCGCAGTCTAACTTGTTTATGATTTTACGCAAAAAGCTAATGTCAATATGTCCCAAGTCCATGAACATTAGATTCTAAAATCAATGCAAAGTAAATGTCAGCGTGCGCAGCTATCAACGGTAGAGTGAATTAATAGATTTCTATTACATATCATTAAATTCTACGCTCATAGCTCCAAGAATTTCTAATGTAAGATGCGCGAGTGCGTCATTCATTGTACTCGTTGCGGATTTGTGATTCAAATTCAGCAGGATTGTTAAAGGATTTTGAAACATTCATTTGAATTAATTATTTATTTTATTATAAATGTCTCGACGAATGCAAAGAAATAAGCAATCAGGAAGTAACAACCCAAAGCCCGCAACATGAAGCGCATTATAAATTATGGGTTCCGTAATAAAACTCATCCGTTCCTTTCTTTTGATCATCATTATGCTCAAAACGATAGCGACTCGTGCTGTCTGTCCCAATTTATGTGATTGACTTTTTTAATTTCACAGAATACCACTGGTCATTTTAGTGTTGTAAGTATTCAGAAAATTCGAAACAAATTACTTTTAAGCATTCACCAAGTTAACCCTTGTTAAAATGATGTGTGCGAGTGTGGCAGATGCATTAACACTTTAAATAGAGGCAATAAACTCCCCATTGCGAATCACACAATGGCAAGACACCTTATCAGTAATGAGCACGTCATCACTGTGGGGACTTTAATTCTTGTAAAAATATATCATTGGAGGCAGACACGCGTTTGGAACAGCGGCGGTGAGGGTTGTTTCGCTCTGTCTACTCCGCGTCTGTCAATATTCGGGAAGCGGCGTTGTCATGGCGACGAGGGAGAGCTTCCTACATGACGGTCGCTGCCCCCTGCACAATGCGCCGCGGAGGGTCGGAGGGCGAGAAGCGAAAGAGGCCTGTTGTCTGGGATTTATGCAAGGGCGTCCCCCGTGATGCGCTGCAAAGAGCCCGAGGAGGACTTTAATGACGTCTAAAATATTCACAGGATGATGTCACGCCATACAACCAGTGAAATCATGCTATTAATAAATACTAAAGCCGTCTCGATGGCTCCATAAATCTTGGTTTTAAAAATCAATAAAAAAACAGTTTTACGTTGACACATTCTTATTTTATTGAAATATTCGAGTAAATTAAGCAAGAATTAGGTTTTCCCCACGTTTGATCACGTAGCTTAGCTGTTCCAGTTCCCTTTGCCATTGCGTGACAATAATAACAGTACAATTCCCGTTAAACTTCGCCTAATCATTTTCGAATGCTACATGCATGCAGGCTGTCGGACAGAATTACTTGTGTACCTGATGTTGCTATGTAAACGAAAAACACATAACAAAATGAAAGCTTGCTCTCCATATAATGTTTACAGTACAAAAAGCGAAGTTTTATACAATACGCACTGGACTTCATAATTACGGTCGTAAGGTCAGTAACATATTCGCCCACGAAACGTTATGAACCCATGTCACGAAACCTTTTAAACATTTCTACATCATTCAACGAAATAAAAACGCACATTATGAATGGAAATTACGTCCAATCCGTTTTGTGGCGTATAATTATTATTTATTATCACAACACAAGAATCAAAGAACGGTGTAATTGTGAGGTGAATGTGAAATTAATATGATCCGTTGAGTGTGGCCAGCCTCCCACGCCGATGGTGGAGACGCGTAGTGTCACAGTGATGAGTTCTCATTGTAACACGAGATACTGTTCCAGCAATAATGGTCGTGCTTGACCGCATCGCAGGCATCCACTTCTCAGTGAAAAACGTAGTCCGTCAGACACAGATTTGTATAAATTAAAAATAAAAAATAAAGCTGAATCTAATACCTAAGTAACAGTATTACCAAAGTGGTCCGGCTGGATTCGATCCGGTGGTCAATAAACTTAACGAAATAAATTTATCATTTGCAGTCTTTTCGAAACCATGTGTCCGGTGCTCGTTAATGAATAAATAATTTACCGCTAACTAACAAAAGGTGCCAGGTTTAATATTGAATTTAAATTTGAGCTTAAATGACGCACCAAACCATTTTCGCCACATTAATTACTATCTGCAACGCAGCCGGAATTATCGGAATTGCGGGCTGAAAGCGGAAATGGAAATGTAACGTACTTTGGAACATCGATGATGGCTGAAAGCTTATTATTGTTTTGCACCTTTACAGCCGTATTGATTTTACGCTTTGTGGGTGCCAGGCTTTATTCAATATTGACATACAGACACCTAATAGAGTATCTTGGTAATAATGAACTTTGGCATTTCTGGCGCCAACCTGTTACAATAGAAATCATTGAATCGTGCTACTGACAGTTTAACAACCATAGCCTGAAGCTATTGACAACATTAACGTAAGTGCGTATATGTGTGTGGGACGGATGTATAACTTGACTTACAGGCAAACCTCAACCTCAAAACATTACAGAAGAAATAAGTGCATTAATAATGTATATCTATCTATACTAATACTAGTTGACCCGTGCAACTTCGTCTGCGTTCAATTTTCATTACTGCTCCGCTCCTATTGGTCTTAGCGTGATAATATATATTAGTATAGATATTAAGCTGAAGAGTTTATTTGTTTGTTCGTTTGCTTGAACGCGCTAATCCCAGGAACTACTGGTCCGATTTGAAAAATTCTTTCAGCGTTAGGTAGCCCATTTATCGAGGAAGGCTATTGGCTATATATCATCACGCTAAGACCAATAGGAGCGGAACAGACGATGTTGCGTGGGTCAACAGTTATGTGTAATTGTACATGAATATTTATCAAAATGAAACCCCCGAAACGTAGGACAGACGCGAGTCGTGACGGTCAATCGAAAACCATGCAATTTAACATTTTACGCTTTCAAAATCAATCTGAAGTAAACAATACAACTAATTACAAAAGTGCAATAATGTTTTTATAAGTATTATTAT
Organism: Lacanobia oleracea; assembly: GCA_950371165.1. Lineage (NCBI taxonomy): Eukaryota > Metazoa > Arthropoda > Insecta > Lepidoptera > Noctuidae > Lacanobia > Lacanobia oleracea. Next base: position 9,270,862 of record OX493389.1, read on the forward strand.
AATTTTAATTGCATAGTTAATACGAGCATAACAGTTACAATCAATATTATCTGACGGATCGGGTACAGGTGTGTAATTAAATTATGAAAGAGCGACTCGTAACACGCTTATATAAGTTCGAACATTTTTAAAGTTCTTCACATCGCTAGCTGTGTAAACAAATGTCTTTATTTTACACTATTTGACCCACGCAACTTCGACTGCATCACAATTTTCATTACTGCTCCGCTCCTGTTGGTTTTAACGTGATGATATAGCCTATAGCCTTCCTCGATAAATGGGCTATCTAACACTGAAAGAATATTTAAATCGGACAAGTAGTTTCTGAGATTAGCGCGTTCAAGTAAACAAACAAACAAACAAACTCTTCAGCTTTATATATAGTACTAGTTGACCCGCGCAACTTCGTCTGCGTCACAATTTTCATTACTGCTCCGCTCCTATTGGTCTTAGCGTGATGATATAGCCTATAGCCTTCCTCGATAAATGGGCTATCTAACACTGAAAGAATTTTTCAAATCGGACCAGTAGTTCCTGAGATTAGCGCGTTCAAGTAAACAAACAAACAAACAAACTCTTCAGCTTTATATATTAGTATTAGTATAGATAGATATAGAGGTACACTTAGAAACCAGTCTTTAGAATCAAGTTTTACCAAGAAGAAGAAGTTTAATGTTCACAATAACAACAATGCAAATCGTAGAGAGTTTTCTCTATTCCGAGATTTTTCTCAAAATGTCCTACGGCCAATAACCTACTGTCATCGATCGCCAAAATGGCAACTTGTATAATATTGGAATAAAAACAAGTGTGAAAGAAACTCGATATCCGAGCTGGTGGCACGAAGTCACGTTGCATTGATCAATAGCGAATTCTTCGGTTCCGATTACCACACATTGAGCTTTGAAATAGATCTCTAGGATTATAGATATTGGAAACCTATTCTGTGACCTTACGTTTCCAATTTTATATTTCCCTCTTACCTTATCTTAAATCTGCAAGTTATAAACAATAGCTGAGTCTGAAAATGAAAGCTTTCATTTGTAGTAGGTACAATTTGTACATTGATTACGATTTAAAATTGCACGACATCTTGTTCAATTTTCGGGGCATTTTAAAGCAAGAAATGTGCCTATCAATCTAAAATTAAAATATGGCGTACCTTAAAAATGGCACAATATGAAACTTTTCTCAATCGCAACATCCACATATCTACGTCATGAGGGCAGATAATATTATGTTACGCGTGGCAACATAAAAATTCTTTACAAAATTGCAGTTTACGAAATCGTTGGCACGGAAAACAGTCGGTTTCGACGACCAACGAACAAATAAAACTTGTCGCACGCCTTATCGTGATTGAAAGTGTGAAAGTAAAAATATATCAAGAGCCGGCACGACCACCAGTCTACCACGAGTTCGTTGCGTTTTCACGACAACTTTTATAAACATGTTTTTGTTTGTGTACGCATCTGCGTGACGTAATCAATCTTCAAGAATTTATCTTTCTTATCCACCTGTCCGCGACTTCAAATACCTCGGATCTGCAAATGCTTTTTCAACAATCATCAACGAGCCTGTTATCGGAATGTAATTTAATGCAACTCCTGAATTGAATGTGTAGACAATCAAACTAAATCTAATATGGGTACGTTTAAAATACATACATTTTAATGGCATTATTATTTAAAAAAGATACCTAGTTCGTTTTTATTTACATATTACACTATCGAAATTATGTAAAAAACAGCTTTTATTTAATTAGCACGCGATTTTATTAGCCTTTTTCCATATTATTATTATGAAAACATTGTAATTTTAAGATATTCAACGAATATCATTGACATTAATTAAAAAATTGCGTGTCTGCCGTGGTCCTTTGATACGGTTTAAATAATTCACGGAATACTTGACACACTGCGTCTAGCGCAGAAACAGTCCTTCAGTAATAGCTGATTAACTCAATTTATTGTACGGCTGGAGTGATATCCATCAGATTGGGGCTAAATATCCAGCTGACACGTAAAATGACAATTAGAAACGGGTTGCCGTTGTCACATCAACGTGGCCGGCCTGCCCGCCTGTCGCCGACCCCGGTCCAGTTCTGTTGATAAGCTGTGACCGTGGGAGGATACTCCATGACCTCACTATTCCTCTAATTGAATGATAGGCCTGTACTTCTCACTTATCAACACTATCATTAATGTGGCTGAAATGATACTTTTCTTGTGCGTTCTATTTTCTTAATGGCGTTCTATTTACGCTCGAGTTGCCGACTCTTAACAATGCGACGAAGACCAATCAGCGCTCACCAGCTATGCTGTTGCATTTTTCAGGCTGGAGTTTCAGACGTTCGTTACTTTTATTTTAGATAGACAAACCATTTATATCAATACGTAATCAACTCTACGCGACCAATGACCTATGTAACATGTAATTATACCTTGAGGCGATTACGCTTGGAACTGGGCACATCACGTAATGGAAAAGTTGTAGGTGCCTAAGGAAAAAACTATTGAGAGGTACAAATATTACGATAGAAATACCATTGTTTTAGTATTGAACAGTTGGAAAAGACCACAGAAATATGAAAAGACATTAAAAGACTATTAAATAATCTAGTAAATGGTAGGTAAGTATCTACTTAATCACTTTCAAATGTTACTGCCAGTATTTCAAATTCACACGAAAACCGTATTATCAACATTTCCTAAATTGTTTTACTTTGAAAAAGACAATAATTCTGTAGAATACTTAACAGGTAATAATAACCTGGTGCATCACAATCAAAACTCAACGACCATAAATGCACCGGCACTATCTTGTAAGCTGTTTGATTTGAACACTCAAGTCTTAAACCTCTCGTTAACAGGTATTTAAACTGAATGAGGATTAGAAAAGCCAATAATAATGGTTTGTTTACTCAGCTTGGCTTGGTGTTACCGGGAATTGCCGGTTTGCGCAACTCGAATGTTTGTAGGTGATGCAAGGCGGGTGTGGACACAGATGAACTGTCCTTTTGGCGTGCCCAAACATGAGGCATAACCAAGCCCCTGAACTAAAACCTTTAAAGTTAAACATTTCATACTTACAAGTACAACACATTCGTGTAATTTGTCAAGCTTGTTAGGTAACAAGGCTTATAAGGTTATAAGGAGACAGAATTAGAAGTTATTTGGACACAAGGACCTCTTAGCAGATACTAAAATAGTAGATTGACATGATTATAAATATCTTTTTGCCCTACAAATAAATCTGATTTTCCGTAGTCTTAGCATATATTCAGTTCTGTTGTGTGAGACCTTCATCAACTGCACTGGCATGCTCCCAAGTAGTAACTTCATCATGACGTTAAGGAGAAACAATTTAGTTGGGATTCCGATAGCGTGATCAGCTAAGCCGAGTTAGCAGTGATTTATACCCAAAACTCCAGAGGGCCCCTTGAAACGTCGCCCAGGGGCGGATAGTAATTACCCCGCGATTCGAAAAGACCCTCCACCAGAACATTCATTAGATTGTTACCACTCACCCCACGACGACCTACCAAATTACAACGTTTCAGGGAAAACTGCTACAAACTAATTGTTTCATTATAGTACTTTAGATACACTACAACAATTAAAACCACATAAAATTTGGAATGACACGCATGAGAATTTGGATGCTGACACAATATTATCAACTTTCTAACGCAAACAAAGCCGAGCAATTAGCAAAACGGTATGATCATTACTTAATTGTGTCGTAAACTGTGTGAGAATACATCAAACGCGAAAATACTTCAGTTTCTTTTATTTTATTCTTATTTTACGGGAGGCGTGTTGTAGAAAGTCGGTGGTAAAATTTCACGAGATGGAGATGTCACTTTGGAGAATGAAACAATGGCCTTTGCCGCCCTGCTTGGAGTAAAGCAGTGGTTCCCAAAATATGGTCCGCGACAGGGTGTAAATGTCAAACTTTTTACCTGAAAAATGTCAGTGACGCAAACTGATTTTTAGTTTCTCTCAAAATGACAATGCTCTTTACTTTTAATTAAAAATAATAGTTATGCTACAAGACAACTTTTGAATTTTTGATATTACCTTTATAATATAAGTTTATTATTAGATGGATTAACACAGTTTATTTTTATTCTCGATTTCTGGTTTTAGCTTGCAAGGACCAGAAATTATTTAACCCAATATTTGTATTCTTTGTAAGAAATCAACGTAGTCTCAGGTGTAATAAAGGTTGGGGTACACTGGTGTGGTAAGCTGTAGTATCGAGGAGTGTGGCTCATCGCGGCAGGTGCTGTGCCTACGTTAATGCGAGAGTTTACTTTCTACCAAGTGTCATTCGCAAGCGCGGCACGTGCCGGTCTCTATCCAAGTCAGTATTAAAATAACGGAGCTTCTCTCGTCACGATGAGAATGTATTTACTCGTCGCGAACAGGACGGAACTGCCATATTGTTGTCACTGCTCGCTGTCCCATAAGCATCTACTACCGACGGAATAAAATAATCATATCATGACGATATCTACCTCATTAACATGAAGATGACATTAACTCTAAATGGCACTGATTGTAATCGTCGATATTCGTAATAATCTGATAGCCGTTGGATTATAATGAGCTTATAAACTTATGCGACTTACTTATCCGGTCAGGTTGAAATGCAAACATTAGGCAGAGATGTAATCTGAGATAAATACAGCTTTACATTAGATATTATCAGATGTTGCGACTTTTTCTCACGCTTAAAGCTAATGACCGCTAATTGTTTGACGGAACGGTTCACTATATTAGCACTGAGTTTAGTCAGAGGTTTCCTTTTTAGAATTTGGCAAAATTTTATAGTGACTTCAAAAAGGAAATTGCTTTTTTTTTCAATTCGATTTTTGTGACAAATGAAGGTGCATTCTTTCAGTTGAAGACCACAATGTAAACAGCTACTTGATTCCTGATTTGTATGCTTATAAAATATGCAAAATGCCATGACGTGATTTGGTTTAATTCACGATACGTACCAACGACTGCGTGTTAGTTTTATTTAGGTCATTGATTTCGGTAGGTTCATTAACTTAGCTCTTACCTAAGTACCTAACGAAACAATGTAAGGAGTTAGCAATTAACTTCCAAAACACTGTAATAAAATTAGGAATGTTGCAAATGTAGACGCAACAAAAAAGTCGCACTCGACCAACGCGGCAACGCTCTGTAGTCAGTTTTCAGTATGGTCGTTGAACCTGTCGTTTCGTCAAATAATGCCGTGTCGTAAACTTTGCTTTGGGTTTATAATAAAAGATGAATTCAGATTGTAACTAATTATTTTTCGAGTAAACAAAACCTATTATTCGTCTAAGCATGGTGGGCAGCCACAAACAAACATGCTGTGAAGGGCACGGGATGACATCACTCCACGAAGTTCGTATTTCAACATTATAGACGAGGACGTGACTGAATAGGTCGGTAATAGGCATTAATTTGATTAAGGCACAGCAGAGCTACTTTATTATAGCTACTTTAATTTTGCTACCGTAGAATTGTTACGTCGAATAACAAGAACCTAATTTCTGAGTGTTATTTATTCGTGGTGAAAATTAGATTTGACGCTATATGATGTAAATAATCGAAAAATCGGAGCAGAACCAATTCAAATAGATTAGAACGATGATCAAGGTGAATGCGTCCTCACATCCGCATCCGCGTCCAGACGTGCAAGTGATTGATGTGGTACTTGGTACTGGGCACCTATACTTAAACTAAGATAAGACATTGGTAACTGTTCAAAAATTTTATTTTAGGAACTGCAACATTATGCAGAAAAAAATTGCACAATTACAAAAAAAATCGGCCACGTTCGAGTCGGTGTGCGAGTGCACACTAAGGGTTCCGTACAATATACCTTAATTTTTATTATTTGCTATTATAGCGGCAATAGAAATCCACAATCTGTGAAAATCTCAATTGTCTACCTACTACGGTTCTTGAGATCCAGCCCGCTGATAGACAGACGGACTTATGGACGGACGGAGGGACGGACGGGCGGATAGCGGAGGATTAGTAATGGGTTTCGTTGGGTACGGAACCCTAATACCACGCGCAACACGTTAGCCGAACTAACGTTTTCTATTTTCAAATTCCAACGAAAATGTTTTAGGTGACGTTTTGAATATTACGTGTCACAGCACAAGGTACCGTGTTTCGAATTTTTACAAAAACTTGGTAACTATGTAAATAAAACATGAGTACTTAATAAAATAACACATCATAATATATCAGAGGACCAAGTTATAACGAAACTTGTGGTTTTTTAATCCAACACTAGCATTGCGGTAAGAGGACCACAATGTTACAGGGGTAGTACCTGAGAACTTGCGCGTAGCACGTCGCTCGTAGCGGTCTTGAGGAAAACCGACTTTAACACTAAATACATTAAAAAAAAAACACTTTTTATGTGTCACAAGAATGTTTTTAACTAATTATGTTAAGAACTTCTATACTCTATATGTATACTAATATATAAGCTGAAGAGTTTGTTTCTTTGCTTGAACGCGCTAATCTCAGGAACTCTGAACCGATTTGAAAAATTCTTTCAGTGTTAGATAGACCATTTATAGCCTTCCTCGATAAATGGACTATCTAACACTGAAAGAATTTTTCAAATCGGCCCAGGCTATATCATCACGCTAATACCAATAGGAGCGGACCAGACGAAGTTGCGCGGGTCAACTAGTGTTTTAATATCATAGAACTGAAATTAGAATTATTGAGACACACACAGTTTTCCTGTAATGTGATTTTGAAGAGGTGCTTTAACGCGAAAACTAAAGTTTTCGGGTGGTTCTAATACAGGCACATTATCAAATTAAAGGATTGAAGGTACGTCAGAATACTCAACTATCCCTTTGTATTAAAAAAATTCAAAATTAAGCTCACATTTTGAGTTTGTTTTTTGAGTTTTAAAAGTGATGTCACCATAAATGTAAAGAAACTTGTCAGAATCTTTTGGACACTTCTTCCACATTTTGAAAGAATAAAATAACTCAGTAAACTGTAAACAAAACAGCTACTTTATGGAAAAATAATGAATCGAAATTTACAAGCTAAAGGGAATATGATGTCACTGGTAGTAGCTGCATGTAACACAAAAACTAGACCTAATCAAAGCTAAATACATATATATGGTTTTGTGATAAGGGTAGGTAGGCAATTCAAAATTAGTAAGCACATTCCTTGTGGCAAAATCCTTGTTGACCAGTGATAGGTATAGAATAATTTTATGTAGTAAAAACGAAAATTATAAGACATGTGGTGCCGTTCATTAGAATTCCTTTTTTATGTTTGAGTTTTCCACCTACAATTTGCCGAAAAATAAGAAGCATAGAAAAGTGGAAATTTCTTAGGTAACAAATCTACAAGTAGTAGGTACCTAATGTACCTACATTGTAGATAATTATTATGTAGGTGTCTTATCCACGTGTACCTAATGCGGGAAAAGCTGTGTGAAAAAAGCAGTTACCAGATTTCTTGTTTCTAAAACAAATAGTTTTTAGAACATAGAACACTTTTAGTTTACAAACAACGCAATAAGTTGTTTTACTGACGCGTTTATCACTGGCTGGTACAAATACTCATACAAAGACACATGCCTACGTGATATATCAAATTATAAAAAAAAAAACATAATGTATTTTATAAAATAAAATTCCTGGTATTCTATCGTCTCGATATTTCTGAACACTTAGATTGCATATAAATATTTATATAGCTGTTAAAGCTGCATGTACGAGTACTTTTGTGTGTATGAAACATGCATAACAATCAGTCAGATTGGAAGCCAATTACTGCAGAACAAAGGGAAAACGTTGGCTCAGATTTTACATGACTAATTTAACAACACTAGAAACTCTTCCTGCTGCAGGTGTCTAGGTATGGTTTCTTTTCAGAATAGATAGATGAAGGTTATCATAGTAAACGCTCTTTTACAACTCTCAGTTCCAGCATCGAGTACTAGGCATGCATTAGAAAAAGGAAGTCTGAAGAAAAAATACGGATTTTTTTTTAAATCAAAATAAAAGTCAGTAAATAAATTGAAATTTTCACTTAAATATTTTTATTACTTCCGAAGCAGATAGAATCGTTCAATTTGCTTCCAAAATAATCCAATGTAACGTAGGCTCTACTAGAAACTTCAACATTCTTATTTGCACATAAAGGTAGTGTGTTCATATGCGTAAAAATAATGATGGATTGAATATTTTATTAGCATATCACTGAATAATGTAAATGATTAGTATTCAGTAGGATATTGTAATGATGTAAGAAAATATGCAATAATGATACACTTGGCTTAACAGACGTGCCTATCACTAGATGCTCACTGGTCCGTGTAATGCATTATTTGTTCGAATTAACTGGATTTTAGGTAAAATATCTTCGCTCTAATGAATAAAACCAGTAATCCAAAACTCAATGAACGATTATGTATGGTAGATCAATATTTACGAGTGCTGTAACACATTGTGGGAACTTGCGGCAGCGAGATTAATCGAAGCTCTCATGAGAGCAAAACACGCATCATTGAAAGTTACGACGCTCTTGATCTAGATGACTAGAACGAACTCTAGAATCTAGGCCAGTTCTTACGATCAATCCCTAGAGAGGTTATTTGAAAAAGTTCCTAGTTCAACCAACCACTTACAAACGTACGAGTACATATCCATCTAGGTACCTACACTGTCCACGTCTAAGTTTTTTCCCGGACACAGCGCTAATCATTGTCACGGATACCACAGACCCTTAATTGAGACTAGAAAGTGAGTCAATTGGTCCCAGCCTGATGGACCGAAACTCAATAGAAACCGCAGAGCGGCGTATAGTTTTCACTGCAAGTGGGCCATACGCGAACGACCTGCTACTCTCTTGACGATAAGGTCCGTCATTGTATTAATTACTCTAGTGATTATATTATTGTAGTATGTAGTACGCACAGACAGAGAGTAGTAAATACTAACTTGTCAGTACGTCGAGGAGACGTTAACCTTTAGTAATAAATAGGTGCTAATTGCGGAACTAAATTATTGATAGATAGGTACAAACATAAACTCGGGCTCCCAGGCTAAAATTGGAATTTTATCTGCTTTCCAATGCCTCCGGAATGAACTAGGCAGGTTCTGCTTCTAAACAAAGCCTGTTCTTAAAAAGAAAGGTAACTAGCAGCGTTTTAGCTTCTAAAAAGTTTTTTTTGATTGACGCGAGAGTGACTGGAACTGGACGTAGCAAAAAGCTTTGTTTGAACACTTAGCATAGCAGTGAACCTTTCTAGTTTGATATTTCTTTTCTAGTCGTTTGCATAACTGTATAGATGATACGAATGACGAGAAGGTCATAGACAAATACCAAAAACAATTGGATTTTCCATACAAAGTTATAATCAGCTGATAAAATTAGTCGATTCCCAATAAAGGATTCGTTACCGGGTATGATTGCCAAGTGCGAGTCGGACTCGCACACGAAGGGTTCCGTACCATAAACCATAATTTTTATTATTTGATGTTATAGCGGCAATCGAAATACTTACATAGTCTGTGAAAATTTGAACTGTCTACCTATTACGGTTCTTGAGATACAGCCCGCTGACAGATAGACGGACGGACGGACTGACGGACGGACGGACGGAAGGACGGACGGACGGACAGCGGTGGCTTAGTAATAGGGTTCCGTTAATACTCTTCGGGTACGGAACCCTAAAAATCATACCCAGCGACGAATCCTGATGAATTCACCAACTATGACTTATTGACAAAGATTATTTATTGCCATGCGGAAGGAGTTTTTACAATATACTACGTTACACCCTGTATAGCGCTTCGAAGCCAGTCACACTCATATCAATTAAGATAATTTCAGCGCTTACTCAATCTCTTCAGATGATCAGAATGACTAAGCAGTGCGCACGTGGTTCAATTTAGGCCTTAAACAATTATTTGTAGGTTCGCGTCAAGACAATGTTCATAATTGCCGTATGACGGCAACATGACTGCGGCCCGTGGGCCCGTGGGGGCTGTGGGACGCCCGACACCCACTGTTGTGCAATACGACAATTAAATACAATCACAACATCTCGGCCACAAATCAAAAACAATTCATGCAACAGTTCCCATTTATTAGTCATCTATGAAACGTTTTCATTCATAAGTTTAGGTTCTGTAGGTGCATTTCATTTTTGCTAAGGTGATAGGATACTCAGTGAAAATGGACATTTTGTCTATTTAGCTTTTCTGAAAATATATCTAAGTTTGAAGCTTGCATGATTCAAATTAGATATCCGAAGCAGATATTATACTTATCGTTGATTTCTAGACTAATATGAAATTAAAATGTAGTAGAAAAGATTTGTTTATCCTCATAATTTCCATCTAAATCCGAGGCAGGTGTAGTTGGCAAAGCACGCGACCTTACTCACTTGCATACATGATACATGTCACTGATTGAGCACTTACGTAAAGCGCCCCAAATAACTTGCGAATAATTTCACGGTAAAAATAGCAGGCGTAATTGAACGTAAACTTTGTACACAGTACATTGAATTTGTAGTAGGTACTCACCACATCGGTCGAGCCAACCCTCGGCGCGGCAGGGGTACGCGATCACCACCAGCTGATCGCTACTCCTCATCTTAATCACAATCACTTCTCAAAAACAAACACTTGTAATAGTCCCACGAACGATACATACATCGCTTTACATTTCACTGTACACCGAACAGCTTGTCTAATCAAGCGCTTCAAGCACTGGACTCTTCGACCACACAACACTTTCACCAGCTGGCGATAAAAAGAGAACTATGTTAATCATTGGAAATAGCAGCGCTGCAGCGGTACACACTCGCACAATACGATAAAAATTGAAATGCTCTGCCTTCAGGATGCACATTCGGAATTTATTTATTCGCTGCGTGTTGCGATCTTTATTTCTAGCAGAATTTAAAAATCTCGTTTCTCATTCTGGAGCGGATTTTTTGAGGGTTCAAAAAAAATATTTCTAATTTCAACTAAGAATAAAACTAATTATTACGAATAAAACTAATATTAGCTATTATGTGTTGCTAACAATTAGGCTTTTTCTCAAAATGCAAAATTATTTTGCTAGCAAATAGAAAGTAATAATTATCTACCTCATTTGCTAATATTAAAGTATGTACACAGCACTTTCTGTATACTAATTAATCAACGTTTGTTATTGTTTATTTATTTATTTATCCCCCGCTACATTTACCTAATCGTTTTTCCTTCATCTTTCTTTGAAATGACTCGGACACATCAAAACTTAATTAATGGTTACGAAATTAAACCGTATTTAAAAAAAAGAAGGGTAGATTAAATTTTGAATCCCAACTATTTTCAATATTATTCACAATGTCAAAAACAACAACATATTATAAACATTTAAAATATTAATTGTTAAAAATTCTGTGATATTTACCTTAACTGAATAACCGATTCTGTACCCTAAATAAGTTATGAATTTTGAAAATTCACGCGCACGTGATAATTACACTAAATTGCTAACCATCAACACACCCACATCCGATACCAACAAAGAAAAAACTGAATTGACGTTTCCATTCTGTTTTCCGTTCTACTGGTGGATGAATGAAACAGCAATATGTTCTATCTCTATAACTTCTTTATTGACCCGCCTCCTTATCATTCATGTTATCAAAATGCGCGCGCATCTAAAGTGAGTATACCTCCATCAAATTACACTATTAATTCATATAGCAAATTTTCGGGCGAACTAGCCAATTTTAGTTGAGCCACAAAAAAAAACTGTTTACTTTAATTTATACAATACGTATAGATTTGGTCAAACAATTTGAAAACAACAAAAATAGCTATTGTCATTTAGAGCCATAGACAACTTCAATGACTCTTGAACATGCACGACGCGATGCATGGCTGATGATGGCCACTTATGGCCTATTCGTGTTCAAATAATCGCTACGGCTTCAAAGCAATACACCCGCAAGAAAATAAACTAAATAGATACATTTATGTAAGCAGATATTTACTAACATCAGCACCACAATTTGCTGACAATCAGCACCACCTAAGTCGAATTAAAATAGTTGAGTTCGTGTAACAGAGCGCGCAATTCTTCAACTTTTCTTCTTTGACAGTTCCCACATTCGTCTTTAGTCTACGGTTCAAGATGGCTCTCAAAGCACTTGTCGGGCAAAGTGAGTTAAAAAAAATATGTTTTTATCAGTATTTCATCGCATAAAACATTTTACTCGAGTTGATTTTGGAAGATTAATTTATATTACATATTTGAGTGTATTTTTTTTTTGCTCATTGTGTATTTTTTACATGATATCATTCTATCAACGGTTATCAACTTATCGATGACTAATAGTTTTATGTGTTTTGGTTGAATTATTTTGATATTTTTATCTGAAATTTCTTGGGGCTGACCTTATCAGCAAGCTTTTTGACACTAGTCGACATTTGTATAGTAGCATAGCGGCATACAAATAATGGGTTCCTCTAGCTTTGATAGAATTAGACAAAGGTAAAAGAAACTGTATTTAAAGTATCGATTCAAGTCATAATCATTATTGTGTTAGTTAAAGCATTGCATTATCTGTAAAAAAAACTTACGTGAAGAGACTGAAAAGCTGAGCACATATTATTGATTTTCTTGTGTCACTTGAGCTGGGGGGTGGGGTGCTACATACGTCACGAAGCGGCTGCGAACCGTGCGAAGCCTGAATGTATTGTTTTCAGACACTTCTTGATCTCCTCTGATGCAATTATTTTAATGAGTCATTGGCAGAAAACTTATCTTTGCAGTATCTTTCTTCACACTAATTCAATACGCTTTGTCTATTTGTCTCAAATCACAATTAGAAACTTTTCATTAACTATATTTATGTCAGAAACCAACATATTTTACATGATACAATCATTATGACTATTGTTTGCTGGTTTTACTTATTTTGAGGAGAAACACTAAACACTATTTTCTGGTGGCTAACAGAAAATAGGGCAGACAGATATCACCCAATAACCATGGTTTTACAAAGCATAGATATAATTTTTAATAGGATGTATGTTTATGAAAATGAAATCTATTATCAGTAGACGCCATGGGTATTATGGCTACAAAATCTGACCTATTTTTGTAAAAACTATTATTACCTAATGGAGCTTACTATGGTGCAATCCTCTTCACAGAGATTATGAACGAGGTGATCCGGTATCGGTCAAAAGGAAAGGACAAAATAGAATGGCGTGTTTTGGTGGTGGATCAGCTGTCTATGCGTATGGTGTCGGCCTGCTGCAAAATGCATGACATCTCTGCAGAGGGCATTACTTGTAAGTAATATCTCACTTATATTTATTAGAATATCAACCTTTTGTTAAATATCTTTCTTATCTGAGTCAGTACATGGATGCTAAATTGTTGACATAATATTGGGTAAAGAATATTCTTGTTCTATGATGAGGGCATTTATAGTCAAATATAATTTGAGTATTTATTCTTTGAGATGATTATGCTAGCAGGATGCTAGCTGCAGTTGTGATTTGTATTAATATATGCCTTAAAATAATCCAAAATTTTTCCTCATTAGCATTTGAATTAGATCTATGTAACCTACATGTTTTTGCAAAAAAATTGAATTTGAATCCAGAAAATGGTCTAAGTCAGATATTAAAATTAACAACAATATTTGAAATATTTCAGTGGTGGAGGATATCCACAAGAAGAGGGAGCCACTGTGCACCATGGATGGTATTTACCTCATCACACCGTCTGAGAAGTCTGTCCATGCCCTCATCAATGACTTCTCTGTGGGAAACCGCATCATGTACCGTGCTGCTCATGTGTTCTTCACTGAAGGTAGGATAAATTCTACTTCTATGTTATAAATATAGGGATATCTGGAAAAAATAATATATTTTTCAAATATGTAGCTACTCATTTTATTTCATTTATGCTTTATTTTTTATTTGCAATTTGATTTCTATTTTTACAGCTTGTCCCGATGCTCGATTTGATGAATTATCACGTAGTCCTGTAGCTAAATATATCAAAACATTAAAGGAAATCAACATTGCTTTCATTCCTTATGAACAGCAGGTTTGTCAAATTTTATTGTTGCTTCAGAAGGGAGAACTCTTTGGACAAAAGTGGAACTCATAATGATTCCAAAAACTAAAAATTAACTTGATGTCAGTTGAATAATTTAAAAATGGTTGAGTTTTGGGAGCATATTCTGGATTCTTCTTTAGTCTAGTCCTAAAACAGATAAGAGTTCAACCTTAATACTAATATCTAACACTTGTTACACGCTGCCAATTATTAGTCTGCCCTGAGGAACTGTTCAATGAACTCTGCAAGTCTTCAGCAGCAAGGAAAATTAAAACTTTGAAGGAAATTAACATTGCTTTCTTGCCTTATGAGAGCCAGGTCAGTATGAATACCTTACATTATTTATGACACCCTGACATTCATGTAAAATAATACTATCCTGCTCTTTTAATAAATGGCCTTTTTAGACCTGCAACTGATTATCTGTATCTACTATAAATAAATATACTAAATTGTAGTAATTATTCAATGTTGTAAATATTCATTGACAGGTATTCTCCTTGGACTCTCCAGAGACATTTCAGTGCATGTACAACCCAGCATTGGCACAGACTCGCAACGCTAACATGGAGCGCATCGCCGAACAGATCGCCACGCTCTGTGCTACTCTGGGAGAGTACCCGTCTGTGCGATACCGCAGGTAGGTGTTGATAGATGTTGTCTACATTTACATTTTTGCTACTACTTAGTTCCCATGGGAATCCTCCATTTTCTCTGGTAAAAAGAAGCCTTGTATGATACTTGGTAAAGCAGTACTTACTTTCAGAGTTTACTTTTAAACATATACACAAACAATTTAACCTCTTATCATATTAGTAAAGATAGCGACTTTGCATTCGTGTTTTTCGGAACTGCCCAAATTCTAATTCGAATGAAGCCCTTATGTGGGAATTTGTATCATTTATTATACAAAAATGTATTACACACGTTTAATTCTGTTTTGGACATTGATCAATAATAAAGAACTAGATACACAATCCCAAATAAAAGTTCTCTTTAAAACTGTCACCAAATTGTGTTAAGGTGATGCTAGTTGAAATAAACATACATTAATGTAAATTCAACCTTAAACGCAATGCTTAAATTTATTTCATAAATCTTTGTACAAAAAGCAATAAATTTTACGACCGATACCCACTGATCAACATTTATAATTATCAAAACAAATTCAACCTTACACGCATGTCTTAAAGTTCGAATTCGTCTCCAACAAATGGAACAGAATCAACGCGCATAACCCGAACAATTTAAGTGGGCATGCGATAGTATGATTAATACATTTAGTAAGAGTCTTTACAATTGAGATGCTTTATAACTTCTGCTGTTTAAAACAACTTAATTTAAAAAAATATTTTACATGATTTGTTGAAAAAAAAATCAGCATTTTACAATACAGTGATAACAATTATATAATGATAATATTAATACTTACCGAAAATATGAAACACCATACCTTTTTTTAACGCCCTAGATGTGTGATTTTTGCAATTTTTAAACAAGCACTGAGTCGTGATTATTGTCAGAGTGTTCAAATACTACTAAATTAAAAGCGCACCCATATGTTCCAGTGGGTGCTCATTCGGTGAGGACATTTTTTGTTGCTGATCTGTATCTAGTTCTTTATTAGTGATTGATGGTTTTGGAGGAATTGTAAATAAATATTGTTTGCAGTGACTGGGAACGCAATGTGGAGCTTGCCCAGCTGATCCAACAGAAGCTTGATGCATACAAGGTAAACTAAATCAATATTATCAACTAAACTGCAAATTTTACAATTCAGTAAGAGTTAAGTATCAAGATTGATTCACACTCTGCTTGCATCATTGCATCACAAGAGTTAGTCATATGACCTTCATGTCATTGAAATAAGGTTTTATTTTGCATGTGACGTCGGATGGACTCAAAATAGAATGAGTACTCAACTATAACATTTTATGTTCTTTTTCTTTAGGCCGACGAGCCGACAATGGGCGAGGGGCCCGAGAAGGCTCGCTCCCAGCTGCTGGTGATAGACCGTGGTTTCGACTGTGTGTCGCCGCTGCTGCACGAGCTTACGCTTCAAGCCATGGCTTACGATCTCTTGCCTATCGAGAATGACGTTTATAAGTGAGTAACTTTAGTTTACATGCCTCACTAACAGGAACTATAGATTTAGCCGTTTAACCGACTGTGACTTGGCCGCTGATGGGCGTCAACTCCACCCCTTACGCATCGCGCAGCTGTCTCACACATCGCGTGTCGGCTAAACAGTAGGCCTATGGAATATAAGAGTAATATAACGACAATGCATTTTACAAGTCACAATTACTTATTTATTTTGTAAAGAAACTGACTAAACTCAAAACTGTATGTGATGAAGTTCAAACCAACTTACACCTTTTGGAGTTGCATCTACATCAGTTCATAAGCTAAAGATATTTCTTCTCTCATTTTCTAGATACGATTCCTCAGGCAACATGAAGGAAGTGCTTCTGGATGAGAATGACGAGCTATGGGTGGAATTGCGACATCAGCACATTGCTGTCGTATCTACGTCGGTTACTAAGAACCTGAAGAAATTCACCGAGTCAAAACGGATGGGCGGAGGTAAATAAATTCTACTGTACTACATATTTTAATTCTGGTATTATGCAATTACTCTGAGTCACAGAAATAAAATTTTATATACATTTTAGAGGATCAAGATACAACATCGCTCAAAAATTTGAGCTTTTACTCTACAGTTTCGGGGCAACTAATTTCGCCTTTACACCGACTTTACAATGATAAAGTATTTCATATTATATACATTTGATCACAGGTGATAAGCAATCCATGAGAGACCTCTCCCAAATGATCAAGAAGATGCCTCAGTACCAGAAGGAGTTGTCCAAGTACGCCACCCATCTGCGCCTGGCTGAGGACTGCATGAAGTCTTACCAAGGCTATGTTGACAAACTGTGCAAGGTTGAACAGGTGAGTTGTTCTTCTTTTTTTTAAATAATTGATCTAGATCTCCCGTAATGGATAGTGGTAGTAATGAGACCTATGATGGAACGAACATTATAACAACTTTATCAGAAAACGGGTCATATCATACCTAATTGCATTTATGTGAACTTCATATTAGACTTTTATATCAACAGGACCTGGCTATGGGCACCGATGCTGAAGGCGAGAAGATCAAAGATCACATGAGGAGTATTGTGCCCGTGCTACTGGACCAGGTATGTACGACGTCTTACTATAACTTGTCTCATAAAATAGTCTCGTACGTAATTCGCGAGTTGTCAGGATTTATCGTCTGGTTAATTTAAAATTGTGCAGTCTGTTGAAAGGAATGGGCAATCATATGCCTTTTTATCATCTTATTATTTTATTGTTCTACTAACGGGTGAACTCCTGTAACACAGCGCTCATTTGATGCAACAATGACGTAATATAGGTGTACGTTTGGTGCAATAATTACGTCATTCTTGCACCAAATGAGCGACAGAGCGACAGGTACCACTTAGCTCAGGAGTCAGAGCTCCAAGTTCAAAATATTAAACCTACAAAACCAACCATGTCATTAAGACATCACCTTTCCGTATGCTTCCAGGCAGTGATAAACTTCAACAAGATGCGGATCATCGCGCTGTACATCATGTCCAAGAACGGCATATCGGAGGAGAACCTGAACAAGCTGGTGACTCACGCGCAGCTGGAGCCCTCCGACAAGCAGACGCTGCTCAACCTCGCCAACCTGGGACTCAATGTCGTTGTTGATGTATATTTATTATATATAGATATATTTATGTATTTTTTGCATGTAGCATGGTTTTTGGTTACTATTTTGTTCTACTTACACGGTGTCTTGTGATCGATTTTCCATCTAATCCCATTGATGTTCCTAAGATATACTGTTCCTTCAAATTAGAAAAGTTTGTATATTTTCATCATAACATTTGACAAAATTTAAACTTTTTACAAGCCAAATAATTACCAAGCATATTGAAACATCCCAAATAATTACCAAGCATATTGAAACATCAAGTTAATAGCCAATTTCGATGCTTTCTCATTGGATGTTTTTGAGACGCTGATTGAATGTGTATCTGTCCTTGTCTAACCCCCAAAACTGTCCGTCCTGTCTTCCTAACCCGTGTTTTTTATAAATATCTTAATGTTACATAGTCGCTTCAATTATGAAGTCTAGTTAAGTTTTCCTTATAAAATATTACCAATTAATTTTACCGTATAATACTCATTCTATAGGGGAACCGGAAGAAGCAATATCAAGTACCCAGGAAGGAAAGGATCACGGAGCAAACTTACCAAATGTCAAGATGGACACCCGTCATCAAAGTAGGTGGCACTCACCAATGTAATATAAGAAACCACAAAGTCAATGCAAGGTTACGTAAATTACAATATATATATTTTTTTTGTTTTAGGATATCATGGAAGACGCCATTGAAGACAAACTGGACCAACGTCACTTCCCGTTCTTAGCTGGGCGCGCGCAAACTTCTGGATATCAGGCACCAACTAGGTAAACACCTTACACCTTTCCATATAGAACTCGTTTAAAGTTTAAAATAGAGAGTGTTCTAAAATCAAGAAAGCAATTTCTTGTAAGCAATATTAATTTGATAATTTTGTATTTCAGTGTGCGCTATGGACACTGGCACAAGGACAAGGCACAGCAGACCATCAAGAACGTGCCGCGTCTGATCGTCTTCGTCGTTGGAGGTAACTATCTAAATATTATTTAATTTTCTTATTATGTTTATCCTCCATCTCAACAGATTGTCATCCTCCTTCGCATTATAGCCTCGCCTCCATTATTCAAACGTTGATGACGTTTCATTCTTCACAATTTCAGGTGTCTGTTTCTCTGAAATTCGCTGCGCGTACGAGGTGACCGCCGCGCTAAAGAACTGGGAGGTGATCATCGGCTCCTCGCACATACTGACACCAGACAACTTCCTGTCAGACCTGAGCTCTCTAACCGCCTAAACACCGATATTTCACGGATCAGCTATCGATATAAATATGAAATTTACAACGCTATAATCGCCTAAACTTGGTTTTAGTTGTCGAAGTAATAATAATTATTAGCAAATGCTTAGGCCCTTTATGTGTTAATAACATAATTTGTTTGTATTTATTACATGAACATTAGCATAGTGTTGCCGTATTTCGACCATTTTAGTGATATAAGCATATTGTAACTATGCAATTACTAATTAATGGCTAAACTTAATTTATTAGAAGGGCCACATTGATTTTATTTACTGCTCTGATTCTGCTTTTACTTACAAGTTTGGAGTAAGTTTTTCTGACGATGTCAGAAAGGTTGTTTTGGAATACAAATTGTGTGTACTATAATAACTTAGTATTTTAAATAAATTTTAAGATCAAAGTAAGTGCAAATGTGCTTTTTAATTATGTTTTAACTTACTATTACGTTTTGTTGTACAACAGAATGATCAAAATGTTTATATTGTTGAATTTTATTTAAAAAAAAAATTTAAATCAATCAGAATTATTAGTTTTTAAGAGTTTGATTTTTATTATGTTGTTGTTGATAGGAATGTCAAACATTGCATGGCATGGGTTTGCGTACTATTAATATAGACTGATTCAGACAACATGCTATTGTTAAATTATGGTACATATAAAATTTCTATTGAGGTAACGATTTGAGGGAAGTGTAGGCATAGTTTAAGAACTAAATTTTCTGCTAAACTATAGTAAGGTACAATGTCTTTTATCACTATGTATGTACTAGATGTAAAGTTCGCTTCCAAAAACCGTTGTGCAGTTGATTTAATGCCAAATGCTAGAATCTTAACAAGGATTAACCGTAGATATAATTTGTTGACAGGATTCGATTGTTCTTATAACTTGCACCTTCGATTGTCCCTGTTCGACGCACATTGTCGATGTCGCATGGTCGACGCACTGCAAGTAGTTCTCGACACGCTAGAGATTTACTCTGCATCGTATATATTTTATCTTTGATATTAATCTGCGTGTTTAATACTATTTATCTAATATTGACAGATGCGTTTACATTGATACATTCCAATCTATCTCGATATGTAGTTGTTAGACAGTCTTACATGTTACTCTTGAAATTTTGGTTTAGTGTTTACCTCTTCAACTTTTTCTGAACTATGTAAGGTACGTTTAACGTATTGGTGATTTACAATGTATTCATAAGATAATTTGTAGTGATGGTCTAGATAGGGGATTACAATTACATTTCATAATATAATATCTAAGTATCTATAACTCGATGTAGTTCACTGTTCAAGCAATACAAGTCCCCGACAGTATCTGGCCACTATAGCCTTAAAATTGTTATATCTATCAATTTGCATGAATTGTGTGTTAATGACGGATTGTGCAATTATGTAGGGAATATTCGTATTAATAGCCAGTCTAATTATAAATTTAAATATCAGTATTTAATTGTTAACAATTTCATTAAATTATTTAATCATCAATATTAACGATTTTTAATTGATCTAAAACCATGCTGAATATCGATAAACCAACGACATATTTCTGAGTATGCATAGTTTTTTTAATTACAATATCTAAAACTTGCAATGATCTTTCAAAATCACCGGACTTGCTGAAAGGCAGACCGTTCACGGGACGGTAGCCGGAGCAGTATATTTGGGGTCCCCTCCAATAAGGTCGACCTGAAGATGGCACGGGAAAAGGCATACAAAAATAATCCATTTTGAATAAAACTAATTATAAATAGTAACTCGGCAATATGGTGTATTTTGGGTTATCAATATAATTTAATTGAGAAAAGCAAATAATCATGTGACTAACGAAGTCTTGGGAGCATTACGCGCAGGTTCAGGTTATCACTTGTCGTGTTGATTGAGTGATGCGATCACAAACAATTCTGGAAATTGCTTTAATTTAATTAAAGTACTAAGGCGAAATGCCGCAATGACGTACCTACCTATAGCTTGAATCAGCTAACTTTCTTCCTCTATGGACCTCGATTCATAATTCAATAATGGCTTTTACTGCTGGCGGTGCGGGTGCAGACATTATTTAAATTTTTTGTACAATATAGTGGTACATGGGCGGACTTAATGCAACAAGGCATTCTCTACCGGTCAATCTTTGGGTTGAAAAAACTAGGTACACTGGTTGTAGATGTACAATAAGTAGAAAGAATATACAAATAATATATTTCGAATATATAAATAATAACTCCCTCAACTGATGCGACTTTGCGTGGGGTGATTAATATTGCATCCCTCGTGCTCTCTTTGAAGTCCTAGTTTTTGGAATCGAAACTACTGGATAATTTTTGCTTAGATTGTAAATCCGAAAAACAACATACTAGGTATAAAACTTGAACATCGGTATTACGCGAAGCCGAACCTTCAACTTAATTAAAATTTAATCGAATATCACAAAGAGACACTTCACTATTGTGTTAACCTCGGGGTTATCAGCCCACTGGCTACAGTTCATCGTCGCTTTCAGTCTATCGTCGATTTTCCGCAAGCAGTCACTCAATCAGCGTCATGGCGAAAGAACTTGTAATTCTTGCCTACTCTGGTGGCCTGGATACCAGCTGCATCCTAAAATGGTAATATTTATCCTACCCTCTCTTTTTTTGACGCTGCCGTTTTGGGAAAAAAAAAATAACGCCATCCTTATTTTTCCGGGTTTTCTTGTTCTAATAACGAAGGTATAAAGGACAGGGCGAGGACCGTGGTTTCCAAATCGGATAGACAAAAAGTTCCCATGATCCAATCCTCCAACTATCTGCCCAGCTGACACAATAAGGTATTTTACTGAAAACAATTGGATTAGATAGATTTACAAAAAATATTGGACACGTATTTTTTCTTTTTTCACGTGACCAAACAATGAATACGACACAGTGCGTTGAAAACACGCGTTACGTCACGTCGCTAATTACGGACTAACTACTCGTAATTAGATTTTTCAGTTAATTACTCTTCTCCTACCTATTGCTTCCTACCAATTAAAACCGGACAAGTACGAGTCTGACTTAGGCTCCAAGGGAGCGGAAACTCAGAGCGAGGTTATAAGGGTTTCGTTTTTGCCGACGGGTTCGGAACCCAACGTTTCAGGTACATAAACATAATTACATTATGAAACTTTGTTTCCCAGGTTAATCCAAAAAAACTATGAAGTGGTATGCTATATGGCCGATGTTGGCCAAAATGAAGATTTTAAAAAAGCTAAGGAAAAGGCTGTGGCAATAGGAGCCAAAGATGTAAGTATTTAGTATTTGTATTTCAAAATTATCAATTATTGGTATCCTATATTGCACGGTCCCATGATACTCTTATTCCAATTATTTTCAGGTGATAGTAGAAGATTTACGTAAAGAATTCGTATCCAACTATATGCTGCCTGCAGTGCAGATGGGACTGGTTTACGAAAGTCGATATTACTTAGGAACTTCTCTTGCACGACCATGCATTTCAGTTGGTCTCGTGAATGCTGCTAAAAAACTAGGCGCAAAGTACATCTCGCATGGCGCCACAGGCAAGGGCAACGACCAAGTCAGATTCGAACTCAGTGTTTATTCATTGTGGCCCGAAGGAAAGGTAATTACGGATACATCAAGTATTCCTACTAAACTTAAGACTTCGTAATAAATAGGTAACGATTTTTGCAGACACACCGCCGTGTGTCAAGGTATACGATAAACGTTTGTGTAAACAAATCATTTTATCTAGGTGATAGCGCCCTGGCGGCTCCCGGAATTCTTTGAAAGGTTCCAAGGTCGCAGTGATCTTATCGAATTCGCAAAACAGGAAAACATCCCTGTGTCAGCAACTCCGAAAGAACCCTGGTCAACTGACGAAAATATTATGCACATCAGGTAAAGCAAACATTTAATTTTATGCCTTGTAAATATGCCGAAATTAATTTAACCTCGTTATAAAAATTGCTTTCCTTGCATATGAATTCAGTTACGAATCCGGCGTACTTGAGGATCCTGGGGCAATTCCACCAAATGGCATTTTCAAAATTACTCGAGATTTAAGACAAGCTGAAGACTATCCAAGTGCGATTGATATTAATTTTGAAAACGGTGAGTAAACATTCACTAGCCCAGGCATTTCTCATTCCAAGAGTCAAAGAAGTGTATTGTAATACCTATGCATATTCCGACAGGATTACCCGTCTCTGTTCGGATCCCTAGTGGACACGAGAAGTCTCTAGTGGTTACCGATCCACTAGCTATAGTGGAAACCCTGAACAAACTTGGGGGGCAGCACGGAGTTGGACGCATCGACATTGTGGAAAATCGTTTCCTGGGGTTGAAGGTTAACAAAAACTACTTACCTACTTAATTAAACCCAAAAAAAAGAAGTTTTGGTCACAGTTTATATTTGGATTATACTTTTACTTCCTTTTGCTTGAAAAAACTCAAAACTTAGGACCTTGAGACAAACGTGAAATCATGTACCTACCGTTTCTCTACAGTCCCGAGGACTATACGAGACACCAGCGGGGACTATTCTGCATGTGGCCCATGTAGATCTAGAGGCCTACGCTCTCGATAAAGAAGTTTTGAGGTAAAACAATATTCCTGATATAATTAAGAACATTGACAATGAAAAAATACGAAACATACATACATACTTGTAATTCACTTTTTATGTCACAGAGTAAAGAAATATCTCCAAGAGAAAATGGCTGATTTCGTTTACAACGGATTTTGGTTTTCACCTGAAGCCGCCTACACGCGAAAATGCTTAGAGTGGTCTCAAGAAACCGTGAACGGAATGGTTACAGTCCAAATATATAAAGGAAATGGTAAAGTGCAAAAATGAACCTACCTACAGACGCCAGCACATCAAGCCACAACAATCTGTAATTTTATTTTAAAGATTTACAACGTTTTCGCGAATGCGATTAGGTTCAAGGTTGATTAACAAAATTTGGCAGCT
Organism: Lacanobia oleracea; assembly: GCA_950371165.1. Classification (NCBI taxonomy): domain Eukaryota; kingdom Metazoa; phylum Arthropoda; class Insecta; order Lepidoptera; family Noctuidae; genus Lacanobia; species Lacanobia oleracea. Next base: position 9,294,944 of record OX493389.1, read on the forward strand.
TCGGAAAGCCTGATGTGCTGACGTCTGTACCGATATCTTTTATTGGGTAATCATTTTAACATATGACCTAATTAACTGCTTGTTACAGTTACCATATTAGCAAGAAAGAGTACAGCGAGCTTGTACAACAAAGATCTGGTGTCGATGGATGTTGCCGGAGGATTTTCGCCTGAAGACAGTACTGGATTCATCAATATCAACGCTCTTCGTCTAAAAGAATATGCCAGATTTTCGAAACAAGCTAAATAACTCGATAACTCACTTAACGCAAAAATGGTTGTAACAAATACTTTAATCAAATAAATATACTTACCGCATCCTTACTAATCATCTTTTGTTTCACAACTCTCGAAAATTTTACGCCTAATATAAATAGCTCACGGTGTCGAATTATTCAGAAAAGTTTCTAATTACTCAGAGGACATAGAATGCAAAAGCATATCAGGAAAATACATATTTTTGAAGTTCCTAACGTCCCGTCCGTATAAAAAAAACGGAGCCCTTAAAGATTGTAACACATCCAGACACACGGACGTGAAAATAATCTAAATAACTTATAACAACAACTTATTATTTCGAAACGCAAGATCCTATAGGTCGATAACCCTGTAACACCTACATTCAGGACAAGTAAAACCTCACTTTTTTTTTGGTGACAGTCGGGTAAAAAGTTGATAACAATAGCGAAGTGGCGACGGTTCGGCCTGAGTTTTTGAGAAGTTCAGCGGCTTGATTCCCAGTGGATATTGTGATATATATTCAGGGTCAAATAGAGTTCGTGTATGAAACCTACTTACTTGTAACAACTTTACAGATATAATTTTGTGTCTCAAATTCTCAAACGTCTATGCAACTGGACCCAATACGTGGAATCATTGAAACAGGCGCGAAATTGGTTGCGTGAGATTGTAGTACAGTATATACTACCTCGGCGAAGCTTGCTGAGAAGGCTCTAACAAACATCAGAATAATTATATTGCACTCAGATTGATTTAAAGTGATTTAATATTGAAGCAAAGACTACGCCTACGCTGTACAGCGCCGATGTGCTTGCTAAATCTGATTTGTGTTTTTCATCAAGTTGACAAGGGAGACAATAATCTGTTTTATTTAATGATTAATTGACTACTTAATTCATAATTTTAAAATGCCATATGAACTGAGAAACAAGTGAAATTTATGATAAAATGTGCTTACTGAATTTGAAGGATATTTAGTAACAAGAAAATATCATAGAAAGGCACATTTTGGCATACTCTAATGATTAGGCACGCGCACTGATGCCGACGATAAGTCTATATCCAAAAGAAAAAAGATGAGATTAGGATGTTTTTATTATAAACCTGAATGATTCCGTATATAGTATGTTTTTCGATGTCTGACATAGATATTTCGTAAAATTTATAATAATATCTATGATGTCTGATAATCCATAGATATAGAATGATCGGAGACATATTATGGCATTCTATATCTATGATCGGAGATTCTTCTGCCAGATGTCAATGTCAAAAAAAATGTTTTGACTTTTGATTTGCTGGGAGTCGCAATTATTTATGTTTTGCTTCTGTGTCTGAACTAGTCTGAAGTTAAAATAAATAAATCAAAATGCAAAGAAATTTGCCCCAAAACAAGGAAGCGTTGCTAAAATCTTACACAACCCGATTAAAGGAAGATGTCAAGAGTATGTTAGAGAACTTTGACGGTAAGTAACAAATTAACACGTTGCTATGTTTGAGTTGATTCAGATGGGTAACAAAAGATACCTAAACATCTGTCGATTGTGTTACTACTTTTTGGCAAGAAATGTATAATTTGTGTTACATTGAAGATGCTGTACATAGTTATTATTTACCTTACCGGTGTGTCCTTTCGTATCTAGTTTGTTAGACGAACGAATCCTTGACTAGCCCTAAAACTGTCTATTGGGCTCAGCATTTATTTTGGATTTCAATCCTCATAGTTTTTACTAGTGGGGTTTCTTTACAAACCACACACACATTATCACATAGACGCGTCGCTGATTCTAGCTAGCGTATGCATTTATTTCCACTGCCACTGTGGGTGGTACGCCATCAGAAACAGCCTAAGATTCAGTAGATAATATCTATAAATGTGGGTGTAGCACAAAAATCAGATTGCTGCATTACTTCAAAATAGTCATTGCAGCCCTGGAATTTGGAGGAACATGGATAGGTTTTAGTCAGTAAGAATCTGACACTCCCTTTTCCACCATCTAGAGCAGTAATTCATTCATTTGATGAAATCTAATCCTTAAAAAAAATTGAGAAATTTTATTGTTGCATGCAACGGGATAGCACTGAAATGGGTGAGGTTTTATGTTTATAGGTACCTGCTAGCTGCCAATTCTAGTCTCAGTGTTATTCACATCACACATCATTAGTGACATTCAGTGTCATACTGGGGCATTGGATAAGCCTACATGTGAATGTGGTGTAGGTTTATGTTAAAGTTAGATAGAATGTAAGTACTAACACTAGTTTCTAAGTTTTTGAATACTAACCAAAAAATTGACTCTGTCTGAAATATAAGATTTTTATTTTTTTTATTCTTATGTCACTACTACATTACTGTTAAGTTTTATCAAAATCCATTTAGTTGTTTTTGTGTGAAATAGTAACAAATCCATCTATTCTATCCATTGTCCCAAACTATTTATAATAGTAATCAAAGAAATTGGACACTATTAGTAGGAACTAGTGGGAAGTGCAAATGGCAATCTGACATAGATTACAATAGGATTTAAGTCTGACTTTAGGAAAGGATAAGAAATAGAATGAGTAGTGATTGAAAATGATGCATCATAGTCTAGCACTATCTGTAACCACCACTAATATAAAAGGATTGGCATCAGAGTTCAAATCGTTAGTGTGCTTGCCAAATCTGACATGTTTTTCATCAAGTTGACAAGGGAGACAATTAACTGTTTTATTTAATGATTAACTGATAATTAATTGACTAGTTCATAATTTCAAAATGCCGTATGAGCTGAGATTCAAGTGACAATGATAAAATGTTTGTTAATATACTTGATTCTAAGGATATTTAGTAAAAAGAAAAATATCATAGAAATGCACATATCAGATTTGGCAAGCGTACTGATGAAATGATTAATGATGTTTATTTTGTAAATGCAATAAATCAGTTGTACTGTAAATAAATTATTGAAACATGTGTTAACCCAATCGCCTTACTAAATAGGTCAGGTTATGGGAATATTAGCACAATGCTTCATTTCTCTAATTTGTATTCTGATGGTCAAGAGCAGATAAAATAAGTCTTCTGATTATGACTATTCACGATTTGTTTCGATTTTCAGAAATCATCAAACTTGCAAAACTAGAAAATGAAACTCAACTCAACAGAATGACACAGATTGAACAAGATACATTTGAAATGCAAGTTCGAGCAGCCAACATTGGTAAGTTTTAAGTTAAAACTTTGTGTTACCTACTGATAGTTAAAACTTTTAACTATTAGTAACACAATCTTTCTATCATTTTTTGTGTTTTTATTGCTGGAACATAGAAATAATGTGCAATCAGTTGCTGGTTTCACATTTTTCGTAACATCATTATCTAGCAATTTTATTAGTTCGCCAAGTTGAAGCTTTGTATTCAATCACATTTAATAAAACGTAACACAAAAAAGAAAAAAAAAATGAAAGAAATAAATAAAAATTTTCAGAAATACTAACATTTGTTTTCTGTTTTAGTGCGAGCTGGTGAATCCTTGATGAAGCTGGTATCAGACATAAAACAGTATTTGATACTAAATGACTTCCCATCAGTCAATGAGGCTATAACACAAAACTCAAAACTATTCCGCACAAAACAGCAAGAATGTGACCAGAAACTAATGTCTCTCCGTGATGACATAGCAGCTGATCTCTATGACTTAGAAGATGAATATTTTACTAGTATTTATAAATGAAGTCTTAAATTGTAGTTATTTTATATTAATTTACCTTCTCAGACTTTTTTATAAAACTGTAACAATACTCAACAGTGTGTTATGCATCTGTTTTTCCCCACATTGAGAAGTTTCAAAAAAATACTGCATAATCTATGTGTTGCAATGTGGTAGTAACATTCATGAATTAGGGCCAGTTAGTTACTATTTTTGTTTCACTTAATCCTTATGCCACAGTTGTGGGCAAATTACTGTATACCACATGGTACAATTAGTTGATGAAGCTCACCAGGAAGGAATTTATACTAGATGTGAACAAGTAAAGCATAATTTTACTAAGAATATTCTAAGCTGCAATGTATTCTATGACATTGAATGAGGGATATTGTAAGGGTAAAATTATTATACATATTAATAAAAGGTTGTAAGCGACTCCTTGTTTTTATTTAGCCAAAATAGTATCATGAAACAACCTGTTTAAAATCAAATTGTTTTATTGCAACTAGTTTAAAATAATAATTCTAAATCTCCAGAGCAGAACACAAGCTTCTGTACTACTTAGCAGCATCAAATAAATAGTGAGGTCCAGCTGATGGGAATTGCTTAGCTGTAACAGGCCGTCCAATTTTATAATTTTCCAAATAGAAGAATAATGCAAAAGATCCTCCAATTACACCCAAAAACCATGCCCACTGGTGAGCCAATGAGAACCTTCTCTTCATAGCTGGGTCATAACGGTCACCACCAAATATTTCCATCCTTGCGTGTATCTGAAAATTAAAATAAACAATTTTTAGATGTAAGCACGAGAAAGCAGCTCCAATAAAGTAAAATTTTAAAACTCACAGGTTCATTGAAGTTTCTCTTCAATTCTGGATTATCATAAGGGTAGTGGGGATCCCTAGAATCTTCTCCAATATCAGGCAGTTTTGGGTAATCACCATAGCCCATATTTTCGGGATACGGTTGATACTCCTCAATAGTCATTCCATATTTTTTTGCCGCAGCCTCTCGCTCTTGTATGGTTCTAGGATACGGACCGGGCATGTATTGATAATTCCAATCTAAAATGAAATGACGTAACAGTCACAACACTGTTTAATAACTATTATAAACAAGAATAGTTAGGGTTTTTATGATTCTTACGGTTCCGAGTAGCATTGCAAATTATTCCAAACGTCTTCCGCACAGTGGCAGGGTTGGAAAAAATAGCCTTTTTGAGTAAACTCGATGCCATTTTTGCAAGGAACAGCACCTAAAAATTTCATAACATTTGACACTTTTGATAGACCTGCCCTGACAGTGACAACCGTCATGAACCGTCCGTGACATTTATATGTCTATTATATGGTGACAACCCAAGGACCATAGATCATTTATATACTACTAGCATCCCGGTACGTGCTTCGCAAAGTATCAGGCCACCGGTGGCCTGTGTTGCTCTATGGATGTGACAGCAAATTCCCCATCTCAAAAAAGTTTTAATACTAAATGATCCGCCATTTATTGAATTCATTTATTACAAAAAATGTGATAAATGAAGAACCACTCGACAGATTTTAAGCAAACTTCACATAAACCATCTGCTAAATATAATATGGTTTGGATAGGTGAGCCCGTTTTTGAGTTATAAAATAACAACGAAAAGTGGCATTGATTTTTATTTATACAGCGCTAATTTTTAATCGTTATAATCCCTTGGAGGGGTGGTTTTACTCACAAAATTCTATATCGTTATTCGAAGCATATATAAACAGTCGAGATAGGCTGTATCTTGTTTCCTGTGCCCATTTTCCTTGCGTTTCTAGCAATATAGCTCCGTCTCGCTCTCATGACGTCACCAGGTTAGAGAGGGGAGAGCGCACTTGTGAACGCGCGCGCCTCGGTCTTGTTCTTTGGCGTTCTTTTCTGTTCTTTTCCTTGCCCGAGACGGTTGTTGCTTAGCAGGTGAGTTATTTTAAAAAACTTTTTCCATCAACCGTCAATATTTTTCCTTCGGTCGAAAAATCATTCTTAAATTTTCGATAGTTATATACTGTTTCTAGTGAATAATTTATAGTGAATCATCGACGTTATATTTTAAAATTTACGGTTTTCCGTTCGTGTATTGTTAATCTAGTGTATTCGTGTTCAATTATTGTTTGAAATTTACGTAATGGATAGAGAAAAAACGTTTATTTCGCAAGATGAACCAGTTGCAGGCCCTTCAAATATTGCTAATGCTATTAATAAATAATCTAGTGCCAAACGGAAGCGTTCAAACTCCAGTAGCAGTAGTAGTTCTGACAGTAGTGATTCCAGTTCATCTAGTTCTTCTGACCATAGGTCGAAACATAAACATAAATTCCGCCGCCGTCATAAAAAGACACAAAAAGTGAAACAAATAAGTGATTTTTCCAATCAGTATTTAAATAATATTAGCATACCCGGCGGCCGATGACGCCCTTTCCCTCTTCACTGAGGACGATTTCGAACAAGACTTTCTTAGTAATTTAGGTGTCGAAATAAAGCTTAAGGAACCGGCTGTTCCAAAAACAGACGAGCGTTACTTACATATTTTAAAAGAAATTCAGTTTTTTAATAAATCGGACTGGAGTGAAGTACGTTACGCGGAAACTCAAAAATCTTATAACCATAGTCCGGGTTTCGTTGAACTGGAAGCTAACGAAGAGATCAGACCCTATGATACTTTAAAACACCTTACTTACTCGGAAAGAGCCATGCCTCGTTAACTTATGGTATGTTAAAACAAAAAGAATCCTTAAAAAAGGAACTTTGTGCGTTTATGACATGGGTTCGAGAACAAAAAGAAGTTAGTTTAGAGGCTATAAATCAAAAGCTTAATGATATATTTACTTCCGGTGAGTACAGCAAGGTTTCGGCAGACCTCTTGCAAATGATTTGTGGACATAGAGCTGAAACCATACAGATGCGTAGAGATAGCATAAAAAATGCGGTTCGCGACCCGTTAATTAAAGCATCAATTAAGAGAATACCTCCATCTGAGGTTAACTTGTTTAATGCCGAACAGTTGGTTGTTGCGTTAGAAAAAGCTGGCGGTATAAAAAAGGCTTTCTGGCCTGCTCATAAACCAGCGGGTACATCTTCTAGATCGGCTTATGGTAATACCTCCACTGCGCAAGCTGGTAAATGGCTCATACGTCCCTCGCAGGGGCAATATTCAAGTTCACCCTCACATGGTAAAAACAATATAAGCTTGCCTTCACAATGCTGTCAGAACTGCAATGCCCCCTCGCAGGGTGGTTTTCTACAGAACAATACACAATATCCTTCGCAAGGATTGTTACATGGGTACAATAACTATCCTCAGCAGGGTAGTGGCGCAATAAATAGAGGTTCCTTTCGCTCTCGCGGGGCAAGACCGAACCATGGGTATCATGCTCAAACGTGGCGGATGTAAGCGAAGATCATTACCTTCAGGCTTCAATGCTAGGAGAAATTGACATGAATGCATTTCAAGCCGGTCAGTTGTCGAATTTTGTCCATCATTGGAGGGAGATGCAAGCTCCAGAATTCCTAATCCAAATAATTCAAGGGTACCGTATACCTTTTCGACAAAAGCCTCCTTTACTCATGCCAAGAATCAGCAAAAAAGCGTTTCACACACCTGTGTCGCCAGAGATGACATTAATTATTCGAAAAATGTTGAACCAAGGAATTCTGGAAAATGCGAGTCCAACTCCGAGTTTCTTATCTACCCTCTTTCTAGTACTAAAGAGCGATGGATCGGCCCGACCAATCTTCAATTTAAAGGCTTTAAACGAATTCGTTCTGACCACCCCCTTCAGTCTAATAAATGTATTCAGAGTCCCAGATTTCATTCAGCCCAAAGATTGGATGTGCAAATTGGACATTTCCCAAGCTTACTTTCATCTAAGCGTAGCAAAATCTCACAGGCGATTCTTACGCCTCATATACCAAAATCAGCTTCTTCAACTGCCTATCCTTCGGTCTGAGCACGGCTCCAAAAACATTTGCCAGTTTGACAAATTGGATTGCCCAAATAATGAGAAGCAAAGGAGTGAGAATATTGGTTTTTCTCGACGATTTTTTTCTGGCTCACCAAGATGCGGAAGTTCTTGCCAGCCATGTCACGCTTCTCGTAAAGACATTGCAATACCTCGGTTGGAAAATAAATTTCGAAAAATCTACCCTAACATCAAAGAAATCTCTAGTTTACCTAGGTGTTCTGTGGGATCTACCCTAACATCAAAGAAATCTCTAGTTTACCTAGGTGTTCTGTGGGATCAAAAGTTTACCACCGGAAAAAGTTCCGTCATTACTGGCAAAGATTCGAGAAATCCTGAATTTGGGAAAAACAGACCTAAAAAAGTTTCAAAGCGTGATAGGAGCATTAAACTTTGCGAGTTTTGTTGTCCAAAGAGGGAGATGGCATTATCGAGCTCTTTTGAAATTCCTCAACATACTTCAATCACACGATCCAGCCAAGGTATACACTGTACCTGCGGGTGCAATGGGCGACCTACAGTGGTGAACTCACAATTTGCACTACCCGTCAATTCTACACTACGCACCAGCGACTCATTTTATCACGACAGACGCCTCCGACTTGGGTTGGGGTGCTCAGATGGACAACCTCTCACTATCGGGAACTTGGTCCCAGAGCGAGAAGAATTGTCACTGCAATGTAAAAGAAATGTTGGCAATTTTGAAGGTTTTCCAAAGTTATGCCTTGTATCTGAGGCAATCTACAGTCACGATACAATGCGACAATCGCACGGTAGTAGCATATCTCCGTCACGAAGGGGGCACCTAATCCTCGCGATTGATGGACATTACTTACGACCTGTTTTGTGTGATAGATCAGTACCGAATTCATTTGAACGTGTACTATATTCCGGGGAGATACAACAACCATGCCGACCACCTATCGCGATTTCGCCGGCTTCCCGAATGGCATCTGCTACCCGAGATGACCGGAATAATATTCTCAAAATGGGGAATCCCCCAAGTGGACCGGTTTGCCTCCAGCAACGCCCACGTGGTACGTCATTATGTATCAAACGATCAGAACGACAATCAAGCTGTAGCTCACGACGCATTCTCCATAGCTTGGAAATTCAAACTGGCATGGATATTCCCGCCCCCTTTCCTGATACCCAAAGTCCTGAGCTATCTCAACCAGGCGTCGGGAACTTACTTAATCGTGGCTCCAAAATGGGAGAGAGTCTTCTGGCGAGGAGATCTCAAAGCCCGGGCTCTAGCCCCACCGTTCACAATACAGAACCTGAACAGAGTATTGATCGATGTGACAACGGGTCTGCCTCCCCCTCGCGTCCAGGACCTAGTTTTGGAAGTGTGGAAATGTGGTGGTGGACACACCATTTAGAAGATTGGGATAGTTCTCAGATAGATCTTTTGAAAGGTTATTGGCGCGCTTCCACCCTAAGAACTTACAAACCTGCATGGAACCGCTGGGTTTCATGGTGTAGAACTAGCCATATTAACTCAAAGAACCCCTCAGGTTCTGACCTAGCTCGTTTTTTAGCTGATCTGCATATAAAATACAAACTGTCGTTTAATACCATCATGTTACATAAGTCCGTGGTTTCCACTCTTTGTAATGTCAATAATTCAGGGGTTCTAAGTAATCATGTTTTAGTAAAGCATATTTTAAAATCTATTTCTATTAAAAAACCCACTGTTTCTAAGCTACCCGTGTGGAATATTGATGAATTTGTAACATTTCTTAAGGACAGAACGATAAATAGTGACAATATTTTTGATGTATCGAGTCAAACCGCTGCCCTTTTAGTACTTTGTTCTGACAGGCGTATTCATGATTTAATATAATTATCTTATGACTGATAAAGATAATTATATTAAATCATCAGAGCATATTACTTTGTAGCCTGCCTTTGGTTCAAAAACTGATTCATCGGACCATATTATAGGCAATCAGGATGGAGATTATTTCACAATAAGGTTAATAGAAATTTAGATCCCGTATTCTGGATCGAACAGACAGTATCACTGCTTTCCAGTAGACGTCAGGAAGCTAAATGTCATAACCTGTTCGTAACTATGCGAGGTACAGCTCGTGCAGCTTCGCGAACTGTTATTGCTGGCTGGATCAAAACTCTGATGCGTCAGGCAGGTATTGTTGCTACTCCTGGAAGTGTCCGTTCCGCGGTTGCTTCCAAAAATTGGTTGGACAATTTTTCTATGGAAAACAAAAAAAAATTTGAAGAAATTGGAATTATTGGATTGAATTGGAGAAATTGGAGGTCCTCAAACACTTTTATTCGCTTTTCTAAAAGACAGGTTTTGAAAACTTCTAGGAATAATACTTTATTTAACCCTGTCTTATAGTGAATTATGTACTTAGTTGATTTACTGATGTTCTGAATTATAATTATATTCCTATGTTCCACCTATAATTACTAATAAACAAATTAAGATTACTATCTGTTTTTTCCTTCTTGGATTTTTCTTCACATTGGCGTTCGTCATGAACGTTCCGCTCGTACACCGAAGTTACTCAACGTCGTGCGGCTACACCAAAAGTAGGCGGAAAGGTCACCGATCCCTTGGAGATCGCGTCTAAAGGGGTGGAGGATGTTGATCGGGAAAATCCCGAGGCAAGTCTGCGGGATTGTTCGAAACCCCGTGTCGTCGTGCCGGTGGCAGCCGCTGTTGTTGACATCTCGATGGGCGACACAGAAAAAGATGGTTGGACGGAAGTTCGATACAGACGCTTCCAACGTTCACTCAGTAATGTGTTGCGTGGAACAGCAGCGCCCGGTACCACCAATCTAGAAGCCTCTGAAAGATGGAGATACCTGCACCTCTTCTACGTTAAGCAGGGCACATCTGATACTCAGGTACGTGATCACCTAACTACCATTTGTGGAACAGATGCCTGCACGGTAGAAGTCCTCAAATCCCGTGGTAAATACGCATCCTTCAAGCTGGGTGTGCCCTCAAAATTGGCTGATCAAGTTGTGGCTCCTGAAAATTGGGCAGAGGATATTTGCGTCAAACCATGGCACCGTAATTTTCGTGCCCGAAGCGATGAGACCCAATAAGCCCTATTGCGTACTCGCCGCTCCCGCCTCTCGTGGTTGTACGGATCGCAACGTCTATCTGCGCTTACTTTACCAAAATGTCCGTGGGCTCAAAACCAAGCTATCCATATGGAGGTCAAGCTTATTACTGTCTGAGCATGATTTGATAGCTGTTACCGAGACAAACCTGGATAATTCAGTGGAGGACTCAGAAATATCGGCTGGAGATTGGCGTACTCTTCGACGAGACAGGGTGACCACGGGTGGTGGTGTGCTGCTGGCTGCGCGGCCTGGGGTCACCGTGAATAGGCTACATGAACTTGAGACAGCCTGCGGCGAAGATTTGTGGGCTAAATATATATGTGTGTGTTGTTTACGTCAAACCTAGTGCAACTGACGAGGATTACCTTGCGTGGTTTTGCAAGGTCGAGGACATTATTCACAGTTTGAAGGGCACTATTATTATTTTAGGCGACCTTAATCTAAAAAGTGCGTCAGTAAATGTTAATAATTACTACTGTTATTTTCTAAGCTTTTGTAGACTGGTAGAGATGAATAAGGTGATGAATATGCGTGGCAGTAAGTTAGATGTAGTGTTGGCTCAGGAGGGCGCTGCTGTAAGCTGTGAGTATTTCGAGGGTACGGAACTGGTTCCGATTGATCTGTATCACCCTCCGTTGGATATTGCTGTTACCATCCCAAGGCGTAAGGTACATGAAAAACTTGACCCTAGCAATATTGACCGTAGTAAAGCTTGGAACTTTTGTAAAGGTGACTACACATTATTGTTTGATCTTGTTCGCTCTGCTCCATGGCAGGACGTTTTTCGCTGCAATGACGCGTCCACCGCTGCTTGTAAGTTTTATAATCTAATGTACGATATATTTGATTCCTCTATTCCAAAGAAAACGAGAAGGACCTCTGGTAATAAGCGGTACCCATTCTGGTTTACTAGAGATATCGTAAGCGACACTCGACGTAAATCACAACTCCATAATAAATGGAAACAATCCCGATGTGATGCTGCATATGCTCGGTTTAGCGCACTGCGGTCGGAATTAAAAGTGAGAACCGAGGAGGCATATAGATTGCATTGTTCTAATATGGAAAACAGCCTAGGCAAAAATCCAAAGGCATTTGCTAAGTATTTTTCCAGCGTATTTCTGCCGGACACACCAGAATTGGACCCTCCCTCACTTTTCACCGTGCTTGACGCACGGTGAAAAGTGAGGGAGATAATTTTCCCCTACCTGTTTTAGTCCCTCCGGACGTGTTTAGGGGTATTTCCAAACTCAAACCCTGCAGCTCGGTCGGCCCGGATAACATCCCTGCATATATCGTTAAAGGATGTAGCAGTATATTAGCAGCCCCTTTATGTCATGTTTTTAATCTAGCTCTTCAGTCGGGCGTGTATCCGGAGATGTGGAAGACTTCACGTGTTACTCCCATACCTAAAACCAGTGACAAGACATCTGTCGAGGAGCACAGACCCATCGCTATTTTATCAACCATTGCAAAGGTCTTTGAACATATACTTCACACTGTTATCTTTAAACAAACCAATATGTATCTTTCTGATGCCCAACATGGTTTTCGACCTGGTCGCTCCGTGAGCTCAAATCTGCTGGTTCATGTTGACTTCATATCCAGTAGCCTGGAATCCGGTAGGCATGTCGACACTCTGTATTTTGATTTCCGGAAGGCGTTCGACAGGGTGGACAACGATGTGCTTTTGGCAAAGTTAGGGGCTACGGGTTTCTCATCCGGCCTTATTAACTTCTTCGCCGACTACCTACGGGATCGCAAACAGTTCGTCCGGCATGGCTGCTTTGAGTCGAAGGCTTACTACACTCGCTCGGGTGTGAGTCAGGGATCCGTATTGGGGCCGCCTCTGTTTCTGATCATGAGCAATGACCTAATTTGTAAGATTCGATTCGCAAAATGTCTACTATATGCCGACGATCTAAAGCTAGCTGCACAAATCAGAACAGAGGTGGATTGCGAACTCCTACAAAAAGACATCGATACCGTCTATGGGTGGAGCATTGCGAACAGATTGTTGTTTAATATTAGTCAATGCAGCGTTATGACTTATGGTCGAGGGTTGAGACCAATAAAATACAATTATAGTTAGGGGGGTATAGTGATCACTCGTGTCACCAGCGTTAAGGACTTAGGAGTAACTTTCGACCGCAGTCTGACATTTAGAGACCACGTGTCTGCCCTTGCAAAGGAATCCTTCAGGCGTCTGGGATTTGTCTTGAGGAACGCTCGTGACTTCCGCAATCCCAGTATTATTAAACTCCTATACACCACTTTGGTTTGGAGTAAACTCGAGTCCAGCGCCTGTGTCTGGCATCCACATACTGCGTCACTGACACTGATGCTTGAGAAAGTTCAGAAAACCTTCCTGAGATTTTTGTATCAAAGGCCGTACCATTACTTTCCATTCATGTACCCAACGAACTATCTTCTAGGGGTGTTGGGCTTCAATTCGTTGGAGGTAAGAAGGGGCTTTGATCAGCTCACGATTGCCTGTAAAACCCTAAGCGGTCGTATTGACTGCCCTGAGCTCCACGGACTTTTCTGCTGCCTATTTGTGCCCGACAAATACCTTGGGCACCGTCTTAGCCGCCGTCATAACCTGTTCGCACTACCGCTATCTAGATCGGTTGCTAGAGCTGAATCCCCGGTATGTCGAACCCTAAGGATGCTTAACGCCCTCCTGACTGCCGACCCTGAATGTGATGTGTTTGCTGATGAATGGAAGAAAATAATGCGTGCCTGTCTGGTGTTTTGTGAGAGACAATATGCGAGGTTGTCCACTGTGACATAGTTTCTGTTAGTTTATGATGTTTCTAATTTATTTAACTATTTACGCAAATAATTATTAATAATTTTATCCACGAATTGTATATCTTTGAATTTGAATTAAATTTTTGTATTGTATGTTATTTGATTGCTTATTTTATTTTAACATTATAATTCTATGTTAATTAATGTAATTGGACCTGTGCCGTTTTAATTAACTATAAATAAATAAATAAATAAAAAAAACGTCACCAGGCGATAACAGACATCTCTCAACTGTTTATATATGCTTCGAATAACGGTCAAGTGGTAGCGGCGTTTTACCAGAAATAAAACGCTTATTAAACTACTTACCTTATTCGAAGCATAACAGTAATTTCTGCCTGGTGACCAAGTCATCAACCAATGAACAAGACCGAGGCGCGCGCGTTCACAAGTGCGCTCTCCCCTCTCTGACCTGGTGACGTCATGAGAGCGAGACGGAGCTATATTGCTAGAAACTCAAGGAAAATGGGCACAGGAAACAAGATACAGCCTATCTCGACTGTTTATATATGCTTCGAATAAGGTAAGTAGTTTAATAAGCGTTTTATTTCAGGTAAAAGGCCGCTATTAAAAGTTTGCCTAGCATGGTATCTCTTAAAATAAAAAAAACAGGAAGTGATCACGTAATATTCGCAAAATGCATGAAACCAGTAGTAGCGCCTCGAGTTAGTTACCTACGCGTTGTCGTCGGTGCGTACCTAACTACCTCCACTCCGCCCGATCAACTAAGGTTATTGAATCTGCTAGTCAGCTAATGTTCACGTATTAAATAATTCCAAATTCAAGGTTTATGACCGTCATAATTGCTAGGTTGCCTAGGTTTCGGGACATCCCATACAATAAAATTAAAAGATTTATGCTAAACGCTGTAAAATGAAAAAAATAAGCCCCAACAGGCCTGCTAGTTATGGCGTATTTAAAAATGATTTGAAAGACAAAAAGTGCTCATTACACGATAAAAAGTTATGTTACTTACCTAAATCAACTCCGATTTATTTGACACTTTCGGACAACCGGCGATACGTGATAATTGTTCATAAAATATGGAATCAAAATTATTTACGATTGAAAAAAGAGTTTTGTAACAAACCTAATAATTTGTAATCTCTGAATTACCTATCACTTAGGGCTACACTTCACGATAGCGTAATTTTCGATACACAATCTTACACATTTAATTTAATTGTCTTTTAATTTTAGTAATGTGTCTCTTCACTTCTTAAAACATCACACGCGTCCACTATCGCACTTTTCATTTGTTCTCGAGGTTGATGCTCATTTTTGTACACAAATTGCTTCACCTCACTCCACAAATAAAAATCCAGTGGTGTCAGGTCCGGGCTTCTTGCTGGCCAAGCAACTGGTCCCCACAGAATATTAGCTTCGCGATTGTTTAATAGCCACTGACAAAACGCGACTCTAGCCGTCCCGTTGTTCTTGGCGTGTAGTAACGCCTGGGATTTCGTTCAAAGTACTCCAGGATTTCTTCGTCTAGTTCAGGTGTGTACACTGACGGAACTTGGGGTTGGGAATACCACGCAGGCGCAAAGATTGCAAGTGGTTTGGTTCACTGTAGAGACGACGAGCCGCTTGCGCATCAAAACCCGCGATCGCGTACAATTGCACCATGGCAACGAACTCCAGATTGGAGTACACGTAATTACGAGACGCCATTACATTCGCGCGACAAGGACACTCGTAACAACAACACACCGACGACGTCTTAGGAGAACTGAATTGTTTACATGACTTGGTCAAGGTCATGCGCTGCACTGAGCGGGAGCCTCGCTCGCGGGAGCATCGGCTCGCGGGGTGCGCGGGGCGCGCGCCTTTTGGACTGCCAATCAAATGAGGTTTGGGGGCAGGGTTTGGTCTAGGATTGGCATTGTGAGTCCACGTTGACTGCGCTTACGCGTCATTGTTGTTAGTACCGAATGGTGACTACTAATAGTTCGCATTGCTTTTTCACTTCAGTGAGAATTAATTCGAGTTTATAAAAAAAAAGTACTTTATTTTTTTATTTTATCTTTACAAATCGATAGTGTTTCATGGACCGGATCGATCCTTCACGGGATTAAAACGATCAAAAAGTAACGCTGTATAGATAAAACAATTACACAGAATATAATAATGCTGTAGTGCGCAAATGGCACAGAAGTACAGAGAATAAATGCAATACCTAGAAAGCGTTCATAATGATGAGTGTAATGAACCCTTTGTTCATTACACTCATCATTATGAATGAACACAACTTTCATGGGACTGTTATGCGCCAGAATTAATGCTAGGTACATAACGACATTTACGTACATGTGGCGCCATCTAGTATCCAGTAGCGGAATTACTGAGGTCAAGGTGATTCTAGAATTTTCTGTGCTAGAACATTCTCGATGATTCGACACCTAGTCAGTCGGGACCGGTATGTACCCGAACTATCCAGAAGTTTCCATACTAGAAGGTTCTAGAATTAACTGTCGTCGGTATATAAAGGTTGGACATTCGGCGACTGGGTCAGTATTGAATTGGCGATACAAGCGATAACTTCGGAAGCGATCATCAACTGCGAATTGTTCTTCAAATACGTTGAGCTTCTCGCTAATGACGTCACTGCTTGCGTGCAATGCGCCTTAGAAGAGGCGACAACTCACCTGTCAGCGGAGGGGAGAGGGCTACAGCCGCCCCTACCGTCTCGGCTACGAGCCATGGTCGCCGACAAGAGGCGCCTGCGCAAGCAGTGGCAGCAAACACGCTGCCCGACACTTAAATCGTCTCTCAACCGTCTCGCGGAGAGGGTAAAGGCCGAGTTGCGAGCTCAGGCTGCCGCGAGTTGGAGGAACGCATTGACGGCGCAGTGGGTGACTGGCCGTCCGTGCACAAGTTATGTCGCCATATCACGAGCACCCCAGCTCCGGTGCGCCCTCTACTGGATTGCGACGGGGCGCTCAAGTACGTAGCGGAGGAGAGGGCGGAGGTCTTCGCCGCCCACCTGGAGCGTCAGTTCTGCCCGAACCCGACCGCCGAACACGCACATGTCGCGGCAGTCGAGCAACACCTTGGGGACTATTTCGCCACGCCGATAGCTCCCGAGGAAGAAGCCATCTTTTTCTCGCCGGGCGCAGTCAGACGCGCCCTTCTACGCACGAAGCCACGAAAGGCCCCCGGTGCTGACGGTATCTCCAACACAGCGCTGCGCCACCTGCCGCACCGCATGGTCGCGGCCTTGGCGCGCCTGTTTACGGGGATACTGCGCATGGGGGTCTTTCCTACACAATGGAAAGAGGGGCGCGTCATCATGCTGCCCAAGGCAGGGAAAGATATCCTGAAGCCGGCGAGCTATCGGCCGATCACTCTGCTGCCCACCATCTCCAAGGTGTTCGAGTCGCTCCTGCTGCGACATCTCCAGCCGCACATCGCTCCGAGACCGGAGCAGTTCGGGTTTAGGGCGGAGCACAGCACGACGCTTCAGCTTTCAAGGGTACTGCACCTGCTGTCTTCAACAAGAAACAAGAAAGAATACGCGGTAGCAGTATTCCTTGATATGGAGAAGGCCTTCGACCGAGTCTGGCACGAAGGGCTGATTTATAAACTGGCCACCTCCGCCGCGCCCCGCCGCGTGGTCGAAGTGGTCCAATCCTTTCTGTCCAACAGGAGCTTCCGAGTGGTGGTCGACGGCGCGCTGTCCACCCCCCGCCCTGTCCGGGCGGGCGTGCCGCAGGGCAGCTGCGTGTCGCCAGCGTGTTACTCACGTTACACCGACGACATCCCCGCCACCTCTCTCGTTACGCTCGCGCTGTTTGCCGACGACGCCGCGTACATAGCAACCTCGCTCAACACCAGCCACGCGGCGTCTAAGATGCAGCGCGCGCTCGACGAGCTTCCCACCTGGCTCGCCAAGTGGCGACTGTCGGTTAACGTGGGTAAGACTCAGGCGATCGCCATAGGCTCAGCGCGCCTCCCACCGCCCTTGAAGCTGCGAGGAGTCGACGTCGAGTGGTCCCCCCAGACGAAGTACCTCGGTGTGACCATCGTCCGTCGGCTCTCGATGGTGCCGCACGTCCGCCGGGTCGCCGCCCAGGCGAGGGCCGCCCGTGCACGGCTCTACCCAGTGCTCTCGTCCCAGCTGCCGGCGCACGTCAAGTTGGTCGTGTACAAGACATACATACGCCCGATTCTGACGTACGCCGCCCCCGCTTGGTTCGTCCTCACGTGCGAGGGGAACCGCGCGAAGCTCCGCGCGCAACAGCACCTTGCGCTGCGGACCATTGTGTACGCCCCTCACTTAGTGAGGAACGACGTAATCCAGCGGGACCTCGGGATCGAGAGCCTGGATGAGTTCATACAGCGCCTCGCGAAAGGCAGGTTCGCGCGCGCCGACGCATCCGCTTGGCCCCACGTCAAGCAAATTGCGCCCTGGCGCCCGCCTGACGCGAAGCGCCTACCGCGCGACCTGGTCGGGGACGTAGACGGCCCCGTCGCACCTCACCGGACTGACGCCTGAGTAGGCCGCTTCCCGCTACACGCGGCCTACTCAAACAGTGACACTGTACACATTACTCGCATCCCGGCGCGCGACCTGTGCTAAGTTAATATAGGCAGGTTGCGTTCCGAAAATCATACACTCACCACTAGACAGGCGCTAGTACTCACGCACCGAATATGTTTCCTAGGTTAATATAGCCTTATTCGGTGCATTACCATTGGGCGGCAGTACTCACAATACACGGCCGCCCATACACACATTCGGCTCTGCAGTCCGGGCCGCGATCGGCTAGATCTGAGAACCGGTGCGGGGACGAGAGCCACTCACTCCTTGCTGCAGGTGCATCACCACAGTCGACACCTTCGTCGCTGGTCGTTCTCGCTGGGCCTCCCCCTGGTCACTGGGGGTCTCACTCGGCGGGGACTGACCGCCGAAGGTGCCGTGAAGAAGCGACAAACAGTCGCGACGCGCCTGTAGTAAAACACTTCAGCGACCCAATAACAGGCGTGCGTCTGTTGCTATGAAAACAGTGGCAGGCGCACGCCAACATTTTGTGGCATTATCATTGCCTACCTAACGACCGGCCCGTAGTCACGGGCCGAGGAGTGACCACCGCGGTCAGGGGGCTTCGCCCCGACACCGCCTGCCGCGCCCCCGGGAGGGGACGCAGCGACATCCACCAGACTGCGAATTAAGTGAAGTGAAGTAGTAGTGCGATTGTGTGTTTAAAGTGTTAATTCATGTTGTAAATTAAAGTGTTATTTTTGGTGGTTTAATCGGCTATTTTTTCTGTAACGAACCCCAAGCTCGTAACAGGACCAACACTGAAATCTCCTTATAGCATTTAGCCTAATAGGGAATATGCATGTGATTTTTCATTTGCAAAATTAAATGCTTATTAGTTCTAATAAACAATCGTGAAATTATTTTTTAAATATCTTCATCAACGATAATAATAATATATATAATAATAAAATGTTTATTTTCTTCTACAAATAACACTTATAAACTAATATTTAAGGAAAAAAAATACAATTATTTCTATAACAATGTTCATTTGTGGGAGACTGGTGCCTAAACTAAGCCGTGACTTGTATTGACACCAGGGACTCCCCTCTACATGCAAGATAGACATACAATGCTTTGCAATTTTTAATTCTGGTGATAAAACAAATTATGGAAGAGAAAAAAAAAAAAAAAAAACTATTTGTATGAAGGGTTGTGTCGTAAGGTGCTTGTAGGATATGGATGAGGGGTATGTATATTGTGCTTGTCTATGATGTGTGTGTATGTGTGCGTGTGGTCGTGTAAGTAGTGTCAAGAGGTTGAGAAGCTATGTGAGTGGGTTACGTCTAATAAGATAAATTGTTGATAAAATATGGTACTTATTTATTTATTTATTTATTTATTAAAACTTTATGCACAAGTGAAACACTGTACAAAGGCGGACTTAATGCCGTAGGCATTTTCTACCAGTCGACCTTAGGGTGGTGCAGAGACAGCATGGCAGGTGCAACATAAAGAAAAGACAAATAGAGAGAAGAAAAATAAATACAATCTATAATAAATACATAGATACATACATACTAATAAACAAAACTAACAACGTTATTAAGAAAACACGAAACCAACGAATTAGCGATGTAGTGATTCTTCCAACATCTTGTGAATATGCTCACGAGCCTTCACCTTAAACGACAACCGACTTTTTGCCGTCCTGATGTTCAGAGGGAGCGCATTCCAAAGGAAGATCGCCTGGACAAAGAAAGAGGAGTGGATAAACCCAGAGCGGTGTGAAGGGCATCGTAGAAGGAGATTATTGGTAGAACGAAGATTTTTAGTGTGGGCGGAGCAAAGGAATTGAATTTGAGAAGTTAGATAAGAGGGACAAGAAGGATTGTTAAGAAAAGAAAACAGACTAGTCAAGGCCCTCACTTACTTATAGGTAGAATTCCTAATTTAAAACCTAATTACGTTTTCATTACCAGCAGTTCCTCTGTTTTTATGTAATTCAATTTTAGTAGCCAATTAGTTAATATTAGTTTGCATTTAGATTTATTGTAATTAAAAACACCTAATTCCTTATTTAATTTATTGTAGAATACAGGTCCTCGGAATGAATAACATTTTTGGGCAAAACCTGTTTTAGATTTAATGGTGCTACAAATTGCATAGTTCCTCCTCGTTGCTAATTTGGAAAGATCGAAAGACGATGAATCCGAATGTTGCCACAGAATCGTAAAAAGGATGTAAATTTGTCGAACAGTTAAAACCTCAGCTTCCTGGTACAATTCGGCAGTGGGGAAGAGTCGTGGTTTTGGAAGGCCAACTTTAAGAATTAACCTTTGGGCTCTCTCTCTATTTCTAACATTTTAGTTTTACCGGCTCCTCCCCAAGTTGTAATACAATATGACAATATAGATTGAACAAGGGCAAAATATACCATTTTGAGAGTTTTACCATTTGCTACCTGTCTAAGCTGTTTAAAAATATAAGTATGTTTCCGTACTCTTTTAGATAAGTTGTGAATGTGTTCATCAAAGGACAATCTTTTATCAATAGTTCCACCCAAATAACGAATAGTTTGCGTCGGCTGTATAGTTGGGCAGTTACAATGATTCACAGGAGGAAATGAACACTGATGAAAATATATGGGAGGCTTATCTTGTAAGAAGGTTTCTGTGCTCCTAATTGCAAAAGGAATGTATGAAGTTATAAAGCTTCAAAGATTACAATTAGACAGTGAAGTTCGATGAAAACTTTGACGTCATCGTCTGTGACGCCTATACAGCTGCCATAGAAAATAGCGTTTTCGTGAGAGGGACAGATATATTTGTATATTTTAAATAATTAGAAATTTTTAGAATAATTATATCTCACTCGTTTTTCGAATAATTTTGATTCTATTTTCACTGTTAGTGTTATATTTTTGTATATTGTTAGATTAACTGTATAAACGACAAATATGTTTTTCGTGCATATTCCCTATTGCTCCAAGTCTGACCCATACCTATCCCATACGAGTAAGTTCGTTGACAATCCAATAGATTTGTTTTTGTTTTAGATACTCGTAGGCGTAGCTCACCTCAGTTCGCACGTTATTATTCCTGAATAACAAAAATTTTCCTCTGACGATATCGCGGGCCCCCTGGTACCAGAATAATGAGCAAGCTTTCACGTGTGTCACTGACCGACGCACGTAGAGCCGAGTAAGTTCGCGATCAAAATAAACCGCTTACTATTAGTTCGTACGTCTATCACCCACTTAAGATTTTTATTGAATGTATCAAATCATGAAATTCCCAAAAAAAAAAAACAGTTGTGTTGTGTCACAATTGTCACATGTCAGTTTGACGTGTTTACGAACTTGACGTTGAACGTTTTCGTCACATATTTTGTTGTTCCATGTTTCGCTGAAAATAATTAATTAATTTACAAAGTTTTGATTCGTATTAAGTTCTTAAAACTTGAAATGATTTATAGTTAAATCCTAAATGATGGGTAACGACAGCTCACAGTTAAGTGGCCTAGAAATTGAAGAAAAAGCAATAGAGATAACCGATTTCTGGTGCCACTATCAGGCGACAATTAACGATAGTTGCAGGTATTTCAGCCTAAAAGGAGACGGCTCAGTTTCTGTTTTTAAGGGAGAAGCTGCAGTTGGTCCGCTTTGGTCAATATCAACACCATTAGAAAAGTTTTCGAATGTACGTATTCAAATCATATAAAAAACATTGTTTGTTTGTGGATAAAGGTGATAATGTTTTTAATTACTTTTAGAATCTTCTGAAGTATCGTCATCCATGCATTGTTCGATACATCTCTGCATGGCAACAGCGTTCTACTCTGCATTTAGCCACTGAATTTGTGCAGCCATTGTCACACATTTTGCCATCCTTAACACCACTCCAGATATGCATAGGACTAAACAACATCTTAAGAGCTCTAGTGTTTATTCATGAACAGGTTGGTATATGATTTGGTATTAAGCTATTTTTATCCTATCCAACAGTACAGTTAAATTTATTCATTAATTGAGTTTCCATTATTATTATATTATACACATGACTATCACAGCACACAAATAGTATAAAAATAAAGTAACTCTTTGTATGTTTTATAGGATTTTTTCTCAAGCAATTTTGAAATGGTTTTCAGTATTATTTAGATTTTTTCTTCCAGAAAGTATATTATATAAAATTGCAGTTATTTGTACAATGTAGAGAAAATATATTTTTTAAGTCATGAAAACCATGCCATACTGGGGTGGGGCTCCAGACACTATTACAAAAATTACAAGTTTCTAATATATTTTTAACTGAAATCATCCTATTTGTAGGCTGGCATGTCCCATAATAATGTGAGTGTGTCAGCTATATATGTTACTGGAGATGGCCAATGGAAACTTGGAGGATTGCAATACCTCTGCCCCTTTGCTGAGCTGACAGCAGCTTATTTGAGGCATGCTAGGATTCACAGGTAACTAATGGCAAATTGTCTATGACTCTAAACTGATATATTATAAGTACATTGCTAATACCACTTGTTTGTATGTGGTAATCTTATAAATATGAAGTTATGGTTATCTAAAAAAAAATGCTCACAAAATAATAAACTAAGGATTTTTTTCTTGCATACATTTATGCAGAATATAACATTTTTCATATATTTTAGGTATGATAAAGCAATTGATCCAAATGAAGATTCATATGAGATCACTACAAAAGTGGATCAATATGCATTTGCTGTATTGGTTGAAGATGTTTTCAAAGGCTGCAAAGATGGTAAGTATATTAATAAAATCATGTTTTTTTATACCATTTGTATTTCTTCATGCCATCAGCTATTTATGTGTGTTATTATTTGCTTTATTTTCAGATGAAGTACCTCATTTGAAAGAATTTAAGAAATATTGTAGAGATCACTTGCAGCATCAAAATCCATCCAAAAGGCCCAAGTTATCAGAAATAATGCCTCATAATTTTTTTAATCATGAATTTATTTCAATCTACAAGTTTCTCAATTTTCTTCCTTTGAATTCTGAAGAAGAAAAGGACCAGTTTTTTTCAAATATTTTGGAGAATCTTAAATGTTATGATGAAGAAACAGTGGCTAAGCAACTAGGAGGTCTTTTGCTCTCCAGGCTTACATTGTTAGACCATACAGCAAGAAGAGATGTCATTCCTTTCATTCTCAAACCTAAAAATGGTAATGTTGTAGTGTTTTATTTTTATTTCTTAATTATTCAAACAATGCTAAGAATAATCATAAAAAACAATTGAAACTTAAGTCTTTAAAATTATGTAATTGTTTTAATTTCCAGACCGCACACCTAATGGAGAAGTGCCAGGATTTTTCAGTCTTGGTGTGTTCAAAGAACATATTAAACCCAGATTAATGCAGTTATTTGGAGTGAGAGACAGTCAAATCAGGATGCTTCTCTTGAGACACTTTTCCAAGTTTGTTCATGTATTCTCACATGAAGAGCTCTCTCAACACATCCTTCCAGAGGTTATTACATTTATTTATATACACATACTCATTACATTTTTAAATATTTCTATAAAAATACAAAAAAAAAACATTTAAAAATATAAAAAATAGTAGCCCACTGGTATCGGGAACAGGGTCCAAGCTACCAGTGGTCAGGGCTTCTGAGAGAGGAACCTCCTAACGATGCGCGTCGTGTCCAGGAGTACTGCTTTCTGGATCAAGCCCTTGATCCAGCTGCCCAACGAGAGCCTCTTGAGATGTTGGTCGAGGCTCTTGGCAACAATGCCATTGGCCGTCACGATTATCGGCACAATAACTGCTGTGTTCACATCCCACATGTCGACAACCTCGCGAGCCAAGTCAAGACACTTCGTTTGTTTATCTTTCTCTGACTTCACGAGGTTCTCGTCATGAGGAACTGCTATATCAACAATCATTGCGCGACGCTCTAGTCGGTCTATCACCACTATATCAGGCTTATTGGCAACAATAGTCCTGTCAGTGATGATAGACCGATCCCAATACAATGTGCAACTACCACTTTCGAGAACTGGGTCGGGCACATACCTATAGTACGGTACTTCCGATTCCACAAGATTGTATTTAAGAGCAAGTTGCTGGTGGATAATCCTGGCTACAAGGTTGTGCCTGTGCAAATAGTCTCCGTTAGCCAGACTAGAACAACCGGAAATAATGTGGCGGATGGATTCCCCGGGCCGGTGACATGCCCGACATATGTCAACCGTACCGTCCTTCACAATGTATTTCCGGTAGTTATTAGTCATCATAACTTTGTCCATAATTGCACAGACAAAACCTTCGGTTTCCCCGAAGAGGTCACCAAAACGAAGCCAGGCTACGGACGCTAAGAAGTCTATATCAGGCCCATGTAGGACCCGATGAAAGCGTCCGTGAAGCTCCTTGCTCTGCCATACCTCCCTGCGGTCGTTAGTATCTAATACCACAGGTTTGCGCCAGTTCTCGTTAGCCAAGGAGAGCGCGGTAAGGCCTTTGTCCACCGCTACCACATCTCGATGCATACCCACGTCGGCCTCTAGGAAGTATTCCCTAAGGCTGCACAACCGCGAGGTAGTGCAGGTTCTTAGCATTTAAGAAGCCCCGACCCCCACACTTCCGCGGGATATACAGCCTCATCACCGATGACCGTGGGTGATGCATCCGATTTGCGGTAAGCAGTGAACGTACCCTCCTATCCAGGGCGTCAAGTTCCGTCTGAGTCCATTTGAGTATGCCGAAAGAATACATCAAAACCGGCATGACCCAACCGTTGAAGGCGCGCACCTTGTTTCCGCCTGATAAAAGACTGTTAAGTACTTTGTTCATTTATTTATTATTAGCTGACCCGCAACTTCGTCTGTGTCACATTTTTCGTTAATGCCCACTACTATTGGTCATAGCGTGATATTATATAGCAAAAGAAAAAACGAACTACTACTACTGCACACCACTTATTATACACTATTACTCACTACTTATTATTTACTAAATGATTTTTTCCATTCGAACCAGTAGTTCGACATTAGTGTGTTCTACCAAACAAAGTAAAACCAGCCAGCCAGCGTTATAAACCAGCCAGCCAGCGTTATAATCTATATATATAAAAGAAAGTCGGGTTTGTTCGAACACTTATAACTCAAGAACGGCTGGACCGATTTTCATGATTTGAGTGTTTTTGGATTAGTCTTTATCCGGAATAGCATAATAAGTATTGAAATATTTAAAAAAATAGTAGGTAGGTAGGGTAGGTAGGGTAGCCAGATGACGGGAGCGAAGCCGCGCGGGTCAGCTAGTCTTAATATATAAAACAAAGTCGGATTTGTTCGAACACATAACTCAAGAACAGCTGGACCGATTTTCATAATTTTTGTGTTTTTGGATTAGTCTTTGTCCGGAATAGCATAATAAGTATTAAAATATTAAACAAAATTGTAGGTAGGGTAGGTAGAGTAGCCGGATGACGGGAGCGAAGCCTCGCGGGTCAGCTAGTATTAGTATAAGTAGATGAAACAAAAATTGTACCAAGCATCACAGTTACAGTCAAAGTGCATATTACGGCTACTTCGCGAATTTCGGACTTTTACTAGCACTTCTTCGGCAAATGTTAGTTTTTATCTCAGACACAAGTAATGTTGAAAAATAGTCATACCTATGAAACTTTATAGCAAACATGGGTCTAGGATTTATTTCTGGGGTTGGGAGGGGGGATGTTTATGAAAATAGTTGGTTGATGCCTTGGTATAGGTACTGGAGATAAAGCAAATTTTATAAAAAGAGACATTCTTGTCCTCATGATCCTTGTTACCTACTAAAGATGACTTGAACCATTTCCTTTTATTCAAACAACGAAAGGTTAGTTGGATATAAGGTCTTTATATCACTACACGGTATTCAGGGTGTTGGGTCCTGATTTAGGGTGGTGTAATAATAGTTAGCGAGTTAGGGTAGAATCGACCTGCTAGTGTAATAAGAGGCTCCCTGGTCGGGGTCACGCCCACCCTTGCCACAGGGCCCTGAATACCATGTGCGTAGCCTTTTCCCAACTATATATTTACTTAACTTAAAGTTGCCATGACCTGTGAGAAATTGGGCATCACAGTGATCCACCTCCAGCCATGTCCTGTCCAGATGCTCACGAACTGATGGAAACAACTAGTGGAGGTCACGGCCTTTGATGGAATTTTCCCACCTACATTGCCATTCGGATAAAAGTTCCTCCCAGATATCAGTCTGGGGTTTTAGTAATCTGGTGATCTTAGCACGGTCGCGATGCGGTAAGAACTCTGTCTAGATCGACTGGTACTAACCGTCCTATACGCCTTGCATAAGAATATCAAAGCCAAACGCTGGCTTTGAAACAATTTACGTCGTACCGCACCTATCGTGTCCCTATCCGCCCAGACAGGTGCTCCGTAGCACATACAATCCAAGTAGGTAGCCCCGTAAATAGTTTTTAAAAACTATAGGAGCATTACTAGTTATTATTCTTAAAAAAATAAATGCATTATTTTGCTAATTAATTAGTGATTACTTTTTTCATTAACTTATCTATAGGTACGTCTCTGAGCATAGGCGTTTATAGGGGCAGGGGGGGCATGGCTGTGGGGTGCTAAAATTTTCAGCCTCACTGGTAAGGTTTTCTTCCATATCCCCAGAACCAATGGTTTCCCATGTACGGTCTAGAAAAAAAATTGATGCCTATAATTGGAACAAATAAAATTGATCTTCGTCGTTATCATTAAGGGTATTTTTACATCCGATATAAAAAAAAATAATCACAAAACGTGGAAGAGGCGCCACTATCACGTTTCTGCCCCGTTTCGGAAAAATTGCTATCCAGGTCTGGGTTACAACATATTCGAGCTCGCTTCGCTTGCTCTTGTACTCTTAAAAAATATAAAACAGTTTCTTACCTGTCCATGGCACTTCCTACCCGATAGCATTTTTAGCTCTCGAACTTTTGTTTATGTACAAAGTAACATCTATATCTGTAGTTCTAACCCAGATTCCCAGATGGGATGCAAAAATCTCGAGCTCGCTTCGCTCCCGTTAGCCCCGCTTCCGCTCCCCGGTCAGCAAGAACAATGTTTTTTGAACCTAACTTATACAAGACAAGGTTCCAAAAAGTCGAGCTCGCTTCGGTCGCTCATACATTTCCAATTTTCTTCAGTTTAAAGCTTTTCAGCAAAAGTCACCCGCGCGGTTTTGTCCGCGAGAACTCAAACGTATTGTTGGCCTGGTAATTTTTGTAAACGTCTCCGTTGCAGGAATGCAATGGTAGGTCCCACCCATCAATAGTGAGCTAGTCCGGAGTCCGATTTTCTCGATTTATTTTATAATTTGAACCCTACTATTAACTTTTAATATAACCCGCGACTGCGACTGCGACGGGCGACGGGCCTAAAATTCCATTTTTGATCGTGATCACCGACTGTGGTGTGTGTCTGGGCGTCGCGTCTTAGCTTAGGGGCCAGGCACTCCTGGAAAAAAGTCCTAGACACGCCAATGGCTCTGAGGCAAATCCAATTACTATATAAGTACCAGTAAACCTTAGTAATTAGCGATTATCACAGAATAGTTCGAACTTCTACCGACAAATTATTTGGTTTTAGTTGCCAGTAAAACCTTAGTATCTGCCAAAGATCGAACTTTTATAGTAGGTAACACATGTATACTAATTTTGCTGTTTCTTTTTTGTTGCAGTTACTCTTAGGCATCAAGGATATAGATGATAGTTTAGTGTCAGCAACTCTTGTATGTTTAAGTGAATTGGTACCAATATTAGGAGCTAGCACTGTCATAGGAGGAAAGAGATCGAAATTTTTCTCTGATGGTAGACCAAATTCAAAAACAAAGCCTTTGTTACCCGTAGCCAACCCAATAACTGAAACAGGTGTGTATCTGCCAAGTAAGTCATTGCGAGATTTGCCATGTTCTGGAGAAATCTACGAAAGTGACGATAGAAATGAAATCATTGCTTTTGATAAGTCATTAACGTTAAATGAAAGACCTTCCCCAGTTGGTGGGGAATCCATAGATGATGAGATTATAGTAACAGAATTACATACAAAGAGAGACAGTGAAGACGATTGGAGCGACTGGGAAAATAATCGCCATTTAACAACAAAAAGTGCATCTCCAATTTTAGATGAAGATACTATACATGAAAAGTTAGTCCATATCAAGAATATGGATGAAAAAGGTACTTCTACCTCAATCGAAAAGGTACTTCTACCTACGAAAATTGTTTCTGATTCAAGAACGACGTTACTGCAAAAAGCTGCGATCGAAGCAAAGAAGAATATATTAGATATTTCTGAACTAGATATAAAAAATCAAAAGTACGATTCGAAAAAGAATGCAGATGAATTCGATTTTTTTGCCGATATGACGCCTGTAATAGAGAAGCCGACCATTGTAAATATTGCTCAAAATAGCGGTACGCAAAATGTAAGCAGCAAATTAGAATTTATTCCAGATGACAATGTAGATGAGAATGAAGGCTGGGGTGAGGGTTGGAATGATTAGTAGAAAACCGGAATTTCTTAGAATATTTAAGAAATCTATAAGTAATTAATAGTTTGGGTACTTTCTACTTTTTATAAACAATGTGTACCTACATAACTGTAAATCAATGAAATTAATTAATAGGAGATTTTGTAACATTAGTCAAATACATAGTTCGTAGCTGAGTAATTTGCAGCATATTAATGTAGGTTTCATCAAGCGGTGATTTTGGTTTTAATTTAATTAGAACTGTAACCGAGTTTGTAACATAGGCTTACATTTTTACGGTTTACATTATTTCGAAATTCGAACGTACAAAGTTGCTCTTTGTTATAAGCGTGTTTACGCTATGCAAGCAGGATTTTCAAGCGAGAGACACTGGGGCTACGTATGCAACGCATTATGATATCTGGACGCAGGACTTTATATGAAAACTATGCAATAGAGACGCACTTATCGTATTCTAGTTGCGTACGTGGGACCAGTTTGTCTCTCGCTATAACGACGTCATCGCTTAGCTCAAGCGTTGCCCGATCTGCGCTGCGAGCTTGATCATTGAGTATTGTACGTGGTGAAAAGACATAAAATTAATTCCATTTCTGAGGAAAGACCGGCGCGAAGGCGCATTCTTCAAAGTGTTCAAATACGATGATTTTATAAACGAATTTATTTTTGGTCTCCTTTCTTGATTCCTGGTTGTAAGGGTAAATATTACTGATACAAATTAGAGAGTGCCTTTACAGACGGCACCGGCAGCTAATGTGGTCTTTGGTGCTGGCATACCTACATACAAGTAGCGGTGCTGATGTCCAAATTTGCCGGCGCTTGGATATCCAAAGTTTAAGAACAATGTGTTAAAGTTCTATTTACCCCAACCGTGCTACATCGGAGCGCATTTTACAATGGAAATAGAAGTGATTATAAGTAAAATTACATTATGCAGTTTTGAACTCGGATCTGCACGGTCTCGGTTTAGTAGTATTCTGTGGTCTCGGTCGAATCAGAAGCAACACTGACTACTACGGCATGGCGCGGCCGACTAAAATCCTACATTAACAAAATATCAGTATAATCATGTAAACTTTACCTTCGATACTATTAGCCCATGTATTGTAAAATACGGTAGTAAAATACTGTTTATTTTTTATGTGCAATATTATTTATTTGCTTATTTCTCTCGCACAAGTACTATTTGATCACATTATATCTTGTTGCAACAATTTTATTAGAATAATGTATTCCAAATTTTTATTAGTACCTGTGACAAGCTAGTATTGTGTAAATTACATCCAACGAATTTTGTAGACATTATTATGTGTAACACATATATTAGATTTGATTATAAAGGATATTAAATTCACGGAGTGTAAATCAACCATATATGATAGTAGGTTCTGCAAAGATTTTAAGGTAGCAAAAAAGTATTGTTAACAAACAACATCCTATTGGAGTCATGCCATAAGCCATTCATTTTAAGTGGACATCTTTGGGTAACAAGCACCATCTATTCCTCCACACTTTTTGGATAGATAAAAAAGGCGGGGCGCTCCCGCATAGTAGGACCTAACGCTCATTCTAATAGCCACTTTCAGTGATCTTCATCTATCGCAATAATAATTTATTATTGCTTAACACTCCCAAAGTACCTACTAATTTACGAGTTTTGTCACATGAAATTTATTTACTTAATCTAAAATATGGTCACACATAAAATTGATGTTTTATACAATTTATCTAAATTGCTTTTTAGATTCTAAGCTTCGTGTTAGGTGAAACTATGTGAAATTCTAACTCACAACCTCACCTTACAAAACACTTATTGTATAGTACCTATGATTACAAACACAGCCCAAACAATAAATTATATTGCAATATAGATTCAGTGGCTTAGCCAAATAAATATTTATCTATGATTCTAAAAACTTGTTTCATTATACATACATAATATCATACCATACATACATTTAGGCAAACTGTAAGTAACTTGTCTTGCTGCAGAATACAATCTATTTAGTGCAAATAATCAAAGTGAATGAATACTTGGCGCAATAATTAAATATTCTTGCATGCAATATGTGTGCAAGAATACAATAAATTGTTTAAATGCTGATGTGCATTGTACTTTTAGGACACTTATTTGCACAGATAGTAATGAGCAGATCTTAATAAAAATAATTATGAACGGCATCATGTTCAATGCTCCCTTTGTCATGCTTACATAACAAAGGGATCATAGACTTACAAAGCGTAAAGCCTCCACTACACTACTCGCGAAGTTGATCGAATACGATAGCGTAGAGGGGTATTTCGCTTCGCTTTGTGCAAATTTGCCTCGTCTCGCTTCGGGTGACTTCCAGTCAAAGGACTCGAAGTGGCTCGAAGCGTCTTACTACACAACTCGGCTCACTTCAGTTCGCGTTGAGTCGTGATAAATACGCACGTATTTATACTATGCGAGAGTACATATTGCAACGGCAGCTGCCACTTGAACGTTATTCATGATGCCTATCGTGCGGGTGCCGGGCGACGGAGCTCTTCGCGAGGTTGCACGAGTGTGTAGTCACGTACTTCGGACTTCGGTCAACTTCGTAGAGTACTTCGTCGAAGTTTCTTCGCGAGTAGTGTAGTGGAGGTTAACAGCTGGCGCCGGTCTGCTAGCCAGAGCTGTCACTTGCGAGTTAATATTGTAGTCTTTGCTTGCGAGCGTTGGCTGACCCGCGCCAACTGCCTGCTTTCCACGTGAATTGTCATAAAGTCGCATATTTTTAACTTGGAAAAACCAAGACATCCGTATTGCGTCATGCATGAGCCTAATTTTTTTTTTTCAATTCTTACTGGCTGATTAAATTCTAAATAAAATCAATTTATTATTTGATTGTTCACTTACTACTATACAATATTAATAACTTACAATATAAATACTACTTTAGATTAGAACATTCTAAAGGGCAAAAAGGAAGATCAAACATTTTAGGATAAGTACATCAGTCAACTAAATGGTGAGTATAACTTATAAATACATGACTAGTAAAGAAATAGGAAATAATCCTCTTATAAACTTCATTTGACTAAATAACAAAGTAAAAATTTGACTAGATAAAATGTTTACAAAAGGAACAATGGATTCCTAAGTTTAATAACGTATGGCTTCTTGGAGTAAACAAATGATTAGCACTTGTCTTCAAATATCACAACATGTCCACAATATTTGTGACCATGTTTTGACAAATTACAATTACCTCACATTCTAACAAATTTAAACATTACCAGTTACAAAAAGGCTAAATTATCAATGTTTAAAAAAATAATCAAATAGCTCTTAATTATCTAGGATGAGATTCTAGGAAATACTTTTAGATTTTTTTATACCAATGGAATGTAAGGTGGGTTAGGAAAAGGTTTAAATTGCAATTTTCTTTTGCATTACTAAATCTTTGGAACTCTCATGAAAAACATCTATCATTTGTTGGCGGGCCATTTCAGATAAAGTTTCAACATCATTCCGTGTCATTCCACTCGTTGGTATGGGGGGCAATGTTGTGATGACCACCTTTCCTGTAATTTGTTGAAAAGAAAAATTTAAGCACTTGTAACTCTTAAGTGTTAGAGATTGAAATAATTGATCAGTGGGTCTAAAAAGGCCACTTTAGTAGAATCGTCAAATTTCATTTCCGTCTTAATGGTAAAGCATTAGGTTCAAGGTAGATCGGGAAAATTTGTGTTTCTGATTCTCAATGTGCTTTCTGATTCTGCTAAAGTGGCCTATTTAGACCCACTGGGCATTTAATTAACATACCTGGTTCAAATGTCTTAGTCTCACTATCTAAGAAGTAGTATTGACTAAAGACAACTGGCATTATTGGTATCTGAGCATCAATAGCTAAATAAAATGCACCTTTCTTGAAAGATTGTATACTGCCTTTGTTGTATCTTGCCCCCTCGGGGAATATCCAAAGCTTTGTCTAAGAAAAGGTAGTAACATTTCAATTTTAATTCAGCGTAATTAAAATAATAATTAAAATCATGATTCAGCATAGAAACATACTTTTTCTTTAATGACTCGAGCAGTTGCATCTTTCATCAGTTGCCGAGCTTTCTCCGTTCTTAACCGGTCAATGAATACAAGACCAGAGAGCCAAGCACCAAATCCAAAAGCACCAGTGAACATTAATGGTCTCTTTGCCACCACAGTGCAGCGCTTCATGCGAGGCCACATTTCAAACATACCTGGTATTTGAAAAGATAATGATTATCGACATAATAGCGAATTTCGCATTTCAATAATAAGTGTAAAAAATGTAGTAGGTAAGATTTTACCTAATATATCTAATGAGCTTTGATGATTAGATATCACAATGTAGCATTGCTCGGTATTCCAATGTTCCATACCCCGCAATTCCCATTCTATACCTACTATATGAGAGGCATAGCGACAAAATCTGGAAGCAACTCTGTAGGAATAAAACATTAAACTTAAACATAAAAAATTTGCGACATTAGTGAATAGAATATTATAGTGAACACGAAATAATAAATAAATCGATATCTTACATTAGGTTTGTTACGTCGCGAGGATATATTAACACTACGGGCAAGAGCACCGTGCATGTTATTAACACATAAGCGTAGTAGAGAAAAAATTTCAAGTAATACCGAAATAGATTACTTTTTTCATATAAAAATGGCAAGGTAAATATAAAACCCGCCAAAAATAATTCAGGATATGAATAAGAGGAAGCCATAACGAAGAATTTAATTATTTGACGTTAAAGTTCTAAGGATTACCACACTAAATAAATAAGGTTGACAATTTTTCTAACATAAAACTAGGTTCCACGTAAAAAACTAAAATACTTTTTATAAAACGAAGAGAAAAATGTCGCAAAACTTGAACAGCCACGATACAATACATCATAGATGTTGGGTCATTAATTAGCACTGACTTATAAATCATAAATATGGACTTGGCATACCTACAAAAAAAAACGTGCATACCTACACTTTACCACACTTTACCAAGAACTTGTTATGGCGGCCAATAGGGTAGCCCTTAGTGATATTTCTCTAAAATAACATCGATAAAATATTGTAAGAATGTTTTTCATATTGTCACGGTATAATATCAACGGCTATTTTTAACACACTTTTCTTAGCTTCACTTTTATATAACTAACAAAATAACTATGTAAACAAATCTTAAAGTGAGTGACAGACGTGCGAGCAAATACGCGTAGGTGTGTTGTACTTGTGTTGTGGCTGGACGAGCTTTTTCGCCCGTGTGTCACCGTAAGCACGCTTACATAAAAACCGCCGAGTAAGTTTGTTTTCGATCCAACAGGTTTTAGATTTTGCTCGTAGCTTGCTTTGGCTCGCACGTCTGTCAGCGCCGCGAGCCTTTACTTTGTTTTATGACACGTCGAGTGCTATTGTGTTGCAAAAATTACTGAAGCTATGCACACTAATAATTAATTAAATTATTCACTTTGCTTCTCTCATACAAATTAAACTGTCTGGAAGTAATAAAATATTATTTCTGGATAAGAAAAAGTTTCCTACTGACATCGCACTTCCTGATGACATCGCAGTCCGCCTGGTTCATACTAGAGTGATGAGTAAGCTTTCACGTGTGTCACCGACGTCGAGCCGAGTTAGCTCGCGATCATAATGACCGCTATTGTACTCGGTCATTATGATCGCGAGCTCGTACATCTCCAACCACTTGAGTTATTTTGACCCACACTTTTCGGTTTTTGATAAAGTTAAAATTTTGCGTAGGTACATGTTTAGTTTGGATGACATTGCTGCTGATTCTCTTGTTCATTAACACTTTGCCGCTCGTACGCCGCCGACGCGCCGCACTTGCACCGATGCGTTCGTGAACAGTTCCATATAAATCTATGCATTTGGGTTCGTGTCTTCGGCCTTAGAAGGACGTCAGTTAGTAGTTAGGTCACCATGCATTGGTGTCGATTCTGTTGTGCACAAACGAAGTTTAGGCTATTGACGTAATTTAGAGCTGTCAAATATAATTGGAACTAATATTTCCATAAAAACTAATTAAGGCTAGTACACGTAAAAACATGTCGACTAAAAACAAGGTGAAGCGCAAGGCATAAACTAGTTTGATATTTCTTTTCTAACTTAGTTCATAGCTATAGCCGTACTTTTCTGCCTTTTAGTAAAAGATAGCATTCTCTAATTTTAGATTGGTTAAAATTCGAAGTGGATGAATCAGAGGTGGAGTCCACCATCATGAGCCTTAGGCAGGATAGTGCTACTGGCTGGGATGGAATACCGCCTACCCTGCTGAAGGTTTGTCGGAATGCCCTTGTTCCTCTAATAACACACATAATTAACATTTCTATTAGAAAAGGAGTATTCCCGGAACCTTTCAAGAAGGCCCTGGTTCATCCGATACATAAGAGTGGGGCCAGAGACTGTGTCAACAATTATAGACCCATTTCAGTACTCTCGGCTCTTTCTAAAGTTATGGAAAAGTTAATAAACAGCAGACTAGTAAATTACCTAAACAGATACAAAATTATAGCATCCAACCAATTCGGATTTAAAAAAGTTATTTCTACCGAAGACGCAGTCATTGATCTTACTCAGTTTGTATCAAAAAAACTAGACGAGCAACAAAAATGCGTCAGTATTTTCCTGGACCTAAAAAAGGCGTTCGACACAGTCTCTGTTCCCACCCTTCTCCACAAGCTGGAAAGTATAGGTATTCGTGGCAAACCTCTTGAACTCTTCAAGGATTACCTCCAAAACCGAAAAATGGCTGTTAAAATCAAATCAAGCCTGAGTGACGAAGAAACTGTCACATACGGAGTCCCGCAAGGCAGCGTGCTTGGACCCACACTTTTCCAAATTTACATAAATGACCTATGCACGCTGCCTTTACATAAATCCCAAATCGTCACTTATGCTGATGACACCGCGATTGTGGTCTATGGTAATACTTGGAGTGAGGTAAAGAATATTGCGGAGCAGTCCTTAAAAACTGTTATGAACTGGCTCTTATTCAACCTTCTTACCCTAAACGTGGCCAAAACAAACTTCATTCCCTTCTTTATTAACTGTAAGAATAAAGCTCCACCAGAGTTTCTTATCACTGCCCATACATGCTCTGACCCCAGTTCTTGCTCATGTGCGACGCTTACCCGAGTCAATCACACGAAAAACCTGGGTGTAGTGATTGATGATGGACTGAAATGGTATAACCAAATAGATAACACTGCTTCAAAAGTCAGAAGACTTATCTATATTTTTAAATCTCTGAGACACTGTGCAGACATTAACATTATAAAAATGGTTTACCTAGCACTCTGTCAGTCCGTCATCACCTACTGCATCCCGGTATGGGGAGGGGCTGCCAAAACCAAGTTTATTGTCATGGAGCGGGCGCAGAGAGCTGTTCTTAAGGTGATGCTTGGCAGACCATACAGATTCCCTACTACTGAATTATATGCGGACTGCAAAGTACTTACTGTGAGACAGCTCTTTGTCCTTCGAGCCACTCTCAGAAAGCATAAACAAATTCCCCCATTAGATCCTACAAAGCGCAAAGCAAAAAATGTATGCCCGACAGTACGTCACAAAACCGCATTCGCTAGGCGCCAGTTTTACGTTTTAAGTACGTTAATTTACAAAAACATATGCAAAGCCATTCAGATAGCTGGGCTGAATCTCCACCAAGTTAAGACTAAGGTACAAGGTTGACTACAGGATCAAGACTACGCTCGAACAGAAGAACTCCTACACGTCCAGCAGTAGGTGTATAAAATACAAACCTGTTCAAATGGTTGCAATTTCTCTCTGTATGTGGAACATATTAGCAGCACATATACTACACAATCTCAAATACTTCAATACACCCTCACACAAACGCCAAACACTACTACAGACACTTCTTCACACACACCATCACAAACATACCCTCATTCTAACACACATACCCTCACTCCCAGACACTAACACAAACACCTCAAAAGTCGTATCCAATAACCCCCAAATTTCCTTCTTGTTAATCTTATTATCCATACTTTGTTTCCTGCATTGTCAATGACTATTTTCGGTAATTTTTGAACACAGTATAAAGGTTTTTGGTATCACAGCGACAGCAGAACACTGACTCCTAAGTCACAGGATCACCTAGTTTAGGAGCCAGAGTTTATTTTTTCCGTATGACCTTTAGTTTACAAACATAATGTATCCTAGTCTTAAGCAATGTTAAAGGTTTTCGTATGAATAAAGATTTTTATTATTATTATTATTAATTTCCTTTATAGCCCGCTGATTTAAGGGACGCGGGGGTGGGAGGGGGAGGGGGGAGAAGGAGGTTTGCCCCCTGCACCACCCCCACCCCCCGGAGTCCCATGGTTATGGAGATATCCATGGTTTAAGTTTTGAGGTTAGAATAGAATTTGAGTTAGAAAAATAGGTAAAATTGAGTATCGTTTAGCAGGAGGAGGGAGTGGGGAGGTGTCCCCTGTGCCCTAGCACCACTCCCATGTAAAAGCGACGCACTATTCTTGAGAACATATAACACGTTTTGAGGTTAGGTTACTATAATTATTTATAGTAACCTAGCCTCAAAACGTGTTATAGCCGCTCAACATTGCAGTCACGGGAGGCCCGGACTACGGAACGTAAATGGTCAACTTTGACGTCTACAATGACAATTTATCTAACCTAAAAATTTGCAAATGGTATTTCTATTTTCCAATTTTTATTGAAACTTTAATGAATTTTATCTCGTAAATTGTGACTCCCCAAATGTTGAAACTTTGTAAAAAGCTTTCTATTTGTGAGTACTATCTACAAAAAAAATACGAACTTCCAAAGTAGCGGGCTATAATGGAAATTTTATCCTTTAGATTAGTTAAGGTGAATGCTCCAGGGTAGTCCGCGAAATTCAAATATTTTTATGTTTTTTGCAATTTGCCGGTCAGTGTGTAGCTGTATGTGGACCAAATGCGATCTGCGACCGTAACGCGTATTTATCTAAAGAATTGTAACCATTTTAATCATCAATATAGCCCTCTAAGTTCATGTAGTTCGAAAGAATAAATATTTCAGAAATAATCATTCTTTCGCGGGCTACCCTGGAGCATCCACCTTAAGTCTCTTTATCTTCTTGTTTTGTTTTTGACATTTGTCCTTTAATTTTTTAATCATTTTAACTGTGTGTACCTGAAATCAAATAAAATAAAAGTAAGCTTTAATAGATATTGACCACAAGCGAGAGATATCTCCCACCCAATCTTAATTCAGTTGATGACATCATGATCATTGAGATCAAATTCGCAAATAATGATGGCAGGAAAAACTGAAGCTAGTCATACCGGTAAATTTGGCGCAGCGGAGATGCTAGTGGCTAAACCTGGCGCAGCGGAGGTGCTAGCGGCCAAATCTGGTGCAGCGGAAATGCTAGCGGCTAACCCTGGCGAAGCGGAGGTGCTAGCGGCCAACTCTGGCGCAGCGTAGGTGCTGGTGACTAAATCTAGCGAAGCGGATGTGCTCTCTCCAGGTTGATATTGAATGGTAGGCACACAAACAGCTTTGACCTACAAACCACTCTTTATTAACATAAATATTAACAAAAACAGAAAAGGAAACACTCAAAAATTTTATGATATTTCAAAAACAGTAGGTGATCCTACTGATTAAAATTCCAAAAAAATATTACCATATTAAGAGCACCACACCCAGATATTGATTGTGTGTTTGTCTGATTTTGGTAAATTTCAATTAAAATGTCAGACATATTTGATCGAATCATAGGCTGTAAAAAAACAATAAAATTGTTAGTACTTTTGATATTTTTTTATTTTAGTAATCGGTTAATTTATTATTATAAAGCGCCCCATTTAATTTGAAATTGGTGGGTTGAGACGAGTCTCTTTTCACTTCTCTCTCATTCGCTACTTTAGTAGCTCTCAAGTTTTAATGAGCTAAATAATCAAACGGAAGTTCACTTCACATTTACCTCATCCAAATATTCACAGGGAGAGTTTTCCAGAATAGCACTGTTATTATACTATTCAAAAGACTACTAGTGACATTTGTAATTAAAAAAAAACCTTATAAAGGCAATTAATCTAAGGACCATACTTGTTCGCGACGGAGCATTTTGATTTATATAACTCGCATAAACAGCCTTATGTACTTATATTCGTAAGCTCATATATTTTTTAAGTTAGGAGCTTATATGCTTAAATAGTAATAGAAATGTTCGCGGAGACGCATTTAACATTGTGTAACTCGCATAGATAGTACCTATGTACCTATAGTCGTAGGCCTATGTACTGAATTTAGAAGCTTATGTACTTGCATAGTGATAGTTTGTAAGCTATGTAATCAATTTAAAATCATATGTTTGTCGTTTTCCCCAAACACGTAAAAGATGTTCTGGGGAAAACATATTTTCAAAGAAAATTATAGTCAATAGGTAGGGCTACACATTTCCCTTACACATTCCCGATAGCACCCTGAGGGCGTGTTCTGATTGGCTGATGGAAATCAGCCTAATCGAAGGTATACACAAAATAGTCATTTCACATTCAATCATAGTAGGGTGGTTGAAGAAAACCACCATGTACACGCACCTTCAGTGCTAAGTTTTTAGGGCATCTAGGAATTTAGGTCTTAAACCATAGGCACTGGAAAGCTGGCACTCAGCCCTATCCAGATATGTACACATCTTCATGGTCAGGCAAGGCATAAAGCCGCAAAATAGATAAGAAGATAAACATAGTTTTTTATCCTCTCCCGGGTTCCTGACCTATAGTACCTCCACCCTTGGAGGGGTGGCTTGGTAAGTTGTGTAGCTGGATGGAGGGATGATGCACCTACCCGAATATAGATAGTTTCATAGCCCATGGGGCACAGTTTTCCGGGGAATCAACCCTAAATAGTAAGCAAGCTCAAAACTTGTGATATTTTCGATAGTTAAATGCAACAAGCCCACTAGTGGGCAGGGTTGAAGGGTTGGTTTCCACCCCGTTCGACGGGGAATTTCGGGGGATTTGAATAGAGGTGCGTCAACCCCTATCCAGACCTAGAATAGACCTAGATATAGCCAAAAATGTTCTAGAACTATAGTTAAAATTCACAGTTAAAATAAACTGAAGCAGTTAGTGGTTTTTGGCCCTCGTTACGGTAAAGTAACCTCGTACCTTAGTAAATGGAAAAAAATAGCTAATTCGTAGTCACCGGCAGAAGAAACCCTAGAATCTATAAATAGAATCACAGTACTCGCGACTTTGCCCTTAAACCATTAGCTGCAGTGTTGTCAAATTCCTGCCTATTATTTAACCCTGGTCAGCATTCACCCTGCACCCCAATCTACCCCGAAGACAGCAAGTACTTGGCAAGATAGAAGAACGTTGTACGTTAGGTGCGGAAGAGCCTTAGTTTCCGGTACAGGACGTCAGCGCGGCTGGACGCCGTCGGTCGGTCACAGTTCACTTCGGAGGAGAAGAAAAAGAATAGACCTACCCCATCACAACCCCGTTCCAGTCGATCACGCCCGTCCGGTACAATACTCAAATACATTATTAACATCACTCTTTGTACCCATTAGGCAAGTGTTGCAATTGAAAACATCACCATCATTATTTTATCGGCCACAACACAATCATAACAAGCAATGTTACTTACCAATAAGGTTCGTGAAGGTATAGCATCGTCACGCAACATTACTTTATGCAGTGTCCGGTTGAAACAACATTCTTCAAAGTGCAGAGAACAAATATTTATTGTTTTTGATGACATCTTTAAATTTTCAACACCAATTTTATTGTTTCCATCCAAAACTTCTTTTTTTCTTTATTAACAGGCAGTCTTGAAAATAAAACAAAAATCAAATAAAGAACCATAATATAGCACTATCGATAAATATAAAATGACATGCATGCACTACCCTAGGTACAATAACAATAACAAGAAAATGATTTAAAATACAATGATTACTGTTGATAATAAAGGAAAAAGGGGAAATTGTAAATGCTTTACTATTGAAACTCTTCAACGAATGCTGAATCTTTTGTTTATTATCTAAAACTAAAGACATTTCAGCTGAATTAAGTACGTACTTGTGCAAACTGCAAAGTTATGTTCGGGTGATTTCCGCTTCTATTTATGCCACATCCGATTATATTGCAATTGGGCATCTTGCAATTGACGATATCCTCTGTAACACCAAGTTCAAACGCAATAATACAGTAAAATTACTCCAAAATTCACAAATTTATCAACAGCTCAAGAGTATTTGACAGTTGACGTACCCCACTTTGTTACCAAACAACTAGCGCTTGTAATGGCGACCGGCCGCAAATAGGTATTTCAATGAAGCTAGGAATGAAAAGTTTCCATTATAGGAAACTGTCAAAAATACTGCTATCCTTTTTCACTTACGCAAAATTATAAAAGTTAAAATGAGATGACAGTATTTTTATGATTTCAGTGTCGATATGCCACATACTTGTATAACTGTGTTTTCTCTAATCAATAATTTCAAGTCCATATGATTTATACGTCAGTGTTAATTAGCAACGATGACAAGTAAGTTTGAAATAAAAAAAAGTATTATTATTCATAAGTCTATCAAAATTCGTTTTTTGTAGTCGATTTTTTAAAAGGTTTAGGCTAATAAAAAGTAAGTACCTAAGTTTATTCCTTTCGTTTATAAGTTTTTCTAAACATTTTCATCCAGTAGGTTTTCTTAAAGCTGTTTTAAAAAATCAGAACGAACACAATGAAAAGAATGCACATAATTTTCGTATGATTCTGATGGTAGGTAGGTACTTATTGAAACTACTTATTGAATTACTTATACCTATTCTATCTTTTTTTTGAACAGATTTTCAAAAGATCCTGTAACAAGAGAAAAATGTAGGATATTTTGCGATAATACAGAAACTTGGAGACCCACGCGTACTAAGTAGTATATTTGTTCAGAACATTTTACGCCGTCTAGTTTCAAAGAACTTGCAAACAATAGAAGGAAATTGGTTGAGGGTGCGATACCCACTTTACAAAACACTTGTAACGGAAGCACCACCTGCATAATTACTTACTGCTGCAACGAAGATTGCAAAATCATATCTGCCATAGCAACGGAAGTTTCTTTTCATCTAGTCCATCCATCACGTGGTCAATACAGTCACACAGTCAATCCACTCCTCAATCATTACAGTCTCACAGCCTATCACACTCTCAACCATCAACTATTTACATACATGCGGCCCAACAACGACATCGTCTGTCAGTGAACTGGTTGAGACTCCAAGAAAAAGAAAACTGCGAAAGCGTAGTAAAATTCGTAGGCTACAAAACAAGCAAAAACAACAAATACTTAAAGAAGAAGGTCTTCTTGAAATACTTCACAAGCACTTCTTAACAATCTAGAGGAAAGATCACTGCTGATATACATTCAGTCAAAAAAGTAGCGGGAATGGATGATTTGTTTATGGTTCCAAATTCAAATTTTTGTTTTTTTGTAGTCGTTAGATTGGCACAACTCTTTTCCATTTTGGCGCGGAGTTTGAGTTGCATCTGTTATTTATATTAAATACAGTGCTGGTTTAATAATATCATATATAGTGTGTATTGCGAATTTCATAATGGACAAAAATATCGAACAAAGAGTTTGTCTTAAATTTTGCATCGCCAATGGAATTTCGTGTTCGGAGTCACTGAAAATGTTACAGAAGGCTTACGGTGAATCGACTTTATCAAAAACTCGTGCTTATGAGTGGTTCAAAGCGTCCAAAAGCGGTCGAGATGTGATGGAAGATTTGCCTCGCTCTGGTAGGCCGTCAACGTCTGCAACTGAACATCGCAAAAGTGAAGGAAATAATGACTGAAAATCCCCATTCAACTCTGAGAGAGATAGCCGCCGAACTTTCTGTATCTCACGAGTCGATCCGTACCATTTTAACTAATCATTTGGGTATGAAACATGTTGCTGCTCGGCTAGTCCCAAAAGATCTGAATTTTCTCCAAAAACTCAATCGCATGAAAGTCGCTGAGGACATGCTAGAACGAGTCAGTTCGGACCCAACATTCATGAAACGCATTGTTACTGGTGACGAGACGTGGGTTTACGAGTTTGACATGCAAACTAGTCAACAAGCTTCGGAGTGGCGCCTTCCAACTGAACCGAAGCCGAAAAAACCACGCCAAAGTCGATCAAAAGTCAAAGTCATGTTGACTGTTTTCTTTGACTATCGCGGTGTTGTGCACTCTGAATTCTTACCGGAAGGTCTAACGGTAAATAAAGAATATTATTTGAGCGTTATGCGGCGTTTAAGAGAGCAAATTCGACGAAAAAGGCCAGATTTGTGGAAAGAAAATTCTTGGATTTTGCACCACGACAATGCGCCTTCGCACAAGGCTATCATTGTGAACGAATTTTTAACCAAACACTCAACAAATACCATCCAGCAACCACCATATTCACCAGATATGGCTCCTGCTGACTTTTTTCTTTTTCCTAAACTCAAATTACTACTTCGTGGCACCCGTTTTCAATCGATAGAAGACATAAAGGAGAATTCGCGGCGAGAACTGAACTCAATTCCGGAAGCAGCGTTTAAAAAATGTTTTGATGAATGGATTATTCGTTGGCGCAAGTGTATCGTTTCTAAAGGAGCATACTTTGAAGGTGATAAAATAAATTTGGATGAATAACAGACATTTTGTGTATTATTGATCTTTTCCCGGTACTTTCTTGACAGAGTAGTATATTATTTGAACAAAAAACGGTCATTGTGACGGTAATTTGCCGAATTCCGACCCTAAATAAAACAGTGACAGTTTCATACAATGCTGAGCTGAAAACTAGATACTAATCTAATATTAAGGTACTAGTTTATGATAATATGACGTATGCCACCTTTTAATTACTATCCCCATCTACCATGCATGGGATTTTT
This sequence comes from Lacanobia oleracea, assembly GCA_950371165.1. Taxonomy (NCBI): domain Eukaryota; kingdom Metazoa; phylum Arthropoda; class Insecta; order Lepidoptera; family Noctuidae; genus Lacanobia; species Lacanobia oleracea. Next base: position 9,338,725 of record OX493389.1, read on the forward strand.
GGACATTTTATGGTCGCGGCATTCTAGAAAACGCACATTTCCATCAATATAATTATAATTTATAAAAACATATGTAACTATGAAAGAAATATTGCTTAAAAATACAACCGTTCTTTTTCTAGTGTATATGTTACGGCTAAAGATGGGTGTGAACATAAACTTAAGATTTGCCGGTTAAACTTAAGTTTATCTTCGAGAAGCAGCTAAAGTTCGATATAATGTTAGTTTGTGTCGTGAAATTCTATCTTTAGTCGGCTAATGTGCACATTAACCGAAACTCAACGGCTAAAAATGTATTCGATGGACACGCCGGGCCGGCGCGTAGGGCTTGAGGGGTGGTGGGCATGTCATTTCGCAATTATTCTGCGTATTTCTGCTCCTGTTATGAACAAATAGTTCCTTAATATTTTATTTTAATGATTAGGTAGATATTGTTTTAAGTAACTAATATTTTGTAATTGTAATTTTGAATACCTACATAGGTACATAAAAGTATGTGTAATGAGGGTGACTATTTTGTAATAAAAGTTTTCGTGTCAAAATAGTAAACATTATTACTTACATTGTCTCCTTTTTCATTTCCTTTTTCATTTCCTTCTACATTTCCTTCTACATTTTTAGCCAAGGGCCTGCGGTTACACTTAAGTTTAGCCTGCTAAAGTTAGAAGAAACTTAACATTAACACCTCCTCGAAGATAAACCTATGTTTAGCCGGCTAATCTTAAGTTTATGTTCACACCCAACTTTAGCCGTAACATATATACTATAAATTCTTTTGTCTTTACTGTTAACTACGTAGTTAATTTACACAAATAATATTGCGTATTTTTAGGTAGGAACTAAGTGTATTTTGTTAGTGTCCCAAAAATAAAACGAACGAATGGTTCATGGTAAAGTGCAATTCTATTCATTGTTTCATGTCACTAGCGTGATTGTCAAATTTTTGTGGTGTGCTGTACGTGTTTACCTCCCGCCCCGCAGAAAGTGGCAGAAAAATTGTTCGGTGATTCGCCGCTTGACATCTCCATAGGCTATTGCTCTAAGGCAACAGGTCAACGCGACTCAGCCTTACAGCGGCCGCTGTAAGGCGAACTGTGTCAACAACTATATAGACCTATCTCAATCCTTACATCACTGTCTAAAATATTTGAGCGCGTCATAAAGCGGGGCATGACAGCCTCAGCATCGAGCATCTGAGGTACGCTGGAATTCACCTTCCGAGAGTGCTGGCTTTATTTTTTAATATGTGTGTATCCCACTCTTATTTACCTGAGAAAATGATGCATACCATCGTAATTCCCGTTATTAAAAATAAAACTGGTGATTCTTCAGAGGTCGCAAATTATAGACCGATCTCTCTGGCTACAACTATAGCTAAGGTACTGGACAGTCTGATTGAGCGACAATTAGAGTCACACCTAAAGTTGAGCGACGCACAGTTTGGTTTTAGGTCAGGTCTCTCAACTGAAAGTGCTATTTTGTCGCTAAAACAGACGGTCAATTACTATACAGCTAGAAAAACTCCTGTCTATGCCTGCTTTTTAGACTTGTCAAAAGCTTTTGACCTAGTGTCTTACGACAAGCTGTGGGACAAGATACAGAATACCAGTGTCCCTAGGGAGATCGTTTCTGTACTGAGGTATTGGTATAGTACACAGAAAAATCAGGTGAGATGGGCTGGTACTTTTTCAGATGAGTACAAGCTGGAGTGCGGAGTGAGGCAAGGGGGACTCTCTTCCCCTCTTCTTTTTAACTTTTATATAAATGAGCTGATCGAGGAGCTCAGAAGCACCAGAATCGGATGTCATATAGATAGCGTCTGTATAAACAATATAAGCTATGCTGACGATATGGTGCTGCTGAGTCCCTCGATCTGTGCGTTGAGGGAGCTCATAAAGATTTGTGAGGCTTATGCTAACACTCATGGCCTAAAATACAACTCAACCAAATCTGAGCTTATGATATTTAAATCAGGTACCAAGCACTATGAAAATGTACCTGATATAGTCTTAAATGGTACCCCTTTAAAAAGGGTTAATAAATTTAAGTATTTAGGTCATTGGGTCACTGAGGATTTAAAGGACAGTACTGACATTGAGAGAGAGCGTAGGTCGTTGTCTGTTCGATGTAATATGCTGGCTCGCAGGTTTGCACGCTGTACAACACAAGTAAAGGTAAAGCTTTTTAAGGCATACTGTCAATCCTTTTACACGTGCAGCCTGTGGGTTGGCTATTTGCAGAGGGCATACAGTGACCTGCGGGTGCAGTACAATAATGCGTTTAGGATGCTGATGGGACTGCCGCGGTATTGCAGTGCCTCCGGCATGTTTGCCGAGGCCAACGTCGACAGTTTTGCGACAATCATGCGTAAACGTTGCACCTCGACCCTGACTCGCGTGCGAGCTAGTTCCAACAACATCTTGAGCGTATTGACGGACAGGTGGGATTGTCCGATGCTTGAGCGCTGGATACGACTGCACGCAGTAAAATAGCATGTTGTATGCGTTCTGGTGTCGGATTCTCCCAAAATCTGTATTATATTTTTTTTTGTCATACTCCATTTGTTTTGTTTATTAACATTAGTTTCTGAGTATTTTCGTGTTACTAACAATTTATATGGAGAAATCTGAAATAAATTATTATTATTATTATAAACAGTAGGCTTGTTAATTATCTCGAATCAAATGAGCTACTTTCTTCATCACAATATGTTTTCAGGGCTGGCAAGTCTACTGATGATGCTTATTCTTACTTGAGTATTCTTATTACAATTGGTTATGCTTTTTATAGAATTCCATAATTTTTAGCCATTTGTAACTGATCTCTTTCATAAAGTCGTTTTAGTTTCTTTAGGAGATTATTACAAAAGTTTCTGTAACGCTTATATGTTGAACAAAATACTATGTATATTGGTAGGTTCTTTTTTAGTTTTCAAGTGCATCATGTCCCTATTTCTTATACACCGCAGGAGGCCGGTGGTGGCTCCATGGCTTTAGAAGTGTTTTTTTGCGCGGAATTTTTAAGATCAGTGTATGCCTGTGTATCAGATCAGACATAACATTTACAAACATGCTGGTGACTTTACAGGGATCAATTTCATCATAGATTTGATCCAAATCTATCTCTCTACACTCAGATACAGCCTTCTCCCAATTAATTTTCCTAATCAAGCAAGTATCTTTAGCCTTTCCGAAAATTTTGTAATCAAGACAAAATAGCGCAATGATCAGATTTCGTAGTTTGCAGATTGAAGGTGAAAGCATTTTGCCTGGTTTAAACAATAACATGATCAAGACAATTTTCACCTCTAGTTGGTGAATAAATTGCAGGTAAAAGGCCGTAGAAAGAGGTAAAGTCAAGATAAGCTGAAGTGTTTGTGTCGGTATTTAATAAATTTATATTGATATCGCCCGTTATGATTATGTTACGAAAGTGTGATAATTTATCAAGTAGATTATTAGGTGAAAGCAAAAAGTTGTCCAGTTTTTTAAATGATGGCGGTCTATATATTGCAATATTGCAACTATAACTGTCTGATTTGTTCCTAACTTAATTACCAAGCAGTTAGCTTCCATAAACTGAGGTTCCTCAATTGTAAAGTTATGTCGATCGTTAATCATAATCACAATTTCGTCATTTTGGTTATAATTTTTAGAAGTTTTGTGTGAGCTGTAACCCATAATTTTTGAGAGACATGACACTTGTGAAAGCCAACACTCAGAAAGAACAATTATATCACACACACTCAAATGTTAGCTTAGCTATCATTATCATTAGTTCATCGAAATTGCGATTTAAACTGCGGTTGTTTTGTTGTAATTTTTTTTAATAATTAAAGGGTTTTTGAATGTATGAGCAGCACCGTTCAGGATTACAGGTAACAGGCTCTGAGACCCGAAATTGTTCTACGTTGTTAAGCAAATCGTTTACGGCAGCGAACACAATAAAGTAAGAAGTTCGATGGACAACGTTATTTGATAATTATTATAGTAGTTTCTGATAATTGCGCGAAAATATGTAATTTTGCAATATTTAAATAATGTAGTCACATACAAAGTAATAATATTATTACTTTTTTACTACTTACTTACTTTTTTATTACTTTTTTTTTATTATTACTTTGTATGTGAGTGTCAGGTGTAAATAGTTAAGAGGCGGTGAACCTCCAGGAGCTCGGTATCACAGGGGGCCTCCGGCACAGGTTGACCATGACTGGGGCCCGGATGCTGGAGATCTCCGGTGCAGCCAGTGGCCCGACCGCTGACGCTCTGGCCGAAAAGCTCAGAGCGTCCTTAAATGCGGACGAGGTCCGAGTGTCCAGGCCCACCAAGTGCGTCGACATGCGCATCCTGGGCCTGGACGACTCCGTCACGGAGGAGGAGGTGGTGGCCGCCGTTGTCAGGACTGGGGGGTGCTCTGACGAGCAGGTGAAGGCAGGCACCAGGTTCGTCACCAGGTTCGTCCTGACAACACGGGCATGCGAACCGTCGTGGTGAGCTGCCCAGTGACGGCGGCCAAAGAAATATCGGCGGGCCGAAGACTCCTGGTGGGCTGGGTTTCTGCGCAGGTCAAACTGCTGGAACCCAGACCTCTCAGGTGCTTCCGCTGCCAAGTGGGCGACCATGTGGGAGTTCAGTGCACTTCGGAGGTGGATCGCAGCGGTCTTTGTTTCCGCTGTGGTCAGCCCGGTCACAGGGCCGGCTCGTGTAACGCCACGCCGCACTGCTTTGTATGTGCGGCAGCTGGCAAGCCGGCCGATCGGCTGGGGGTAAAGCCTGCGCTCCACCCACCAAAACCAGGGGCAAAAAGAAGCCCTCCACCACCGCCGTCACTGCCGCCGCCGCCGCTTCGGTTGCTGCGAGAGAGCCCTCACAGGGGATTCAGGAGGAGGCTGAAGTGGAGTGTCAATAACGGCTCCATTACGCTTCCTCCAGGCGAATATCAACCACTGCGCTGCCGCTCAGAACCTGTTGGTCCAGAGCATGGCGCAGAGGTTGATTAACATCGCCGTGGTCGCTGAGCCGTACTTTGTTCCGCCCCGGGATGACTGGGTGAAGGACCTGAACGGCTCGGTGGCCCTAATTTCGTCGGCCGCTGCCGGTACCCCGTCTCTCGAAAGCGTCAGAGGAGGACAGGGGTGCGTAGCAGCACGGTTTGGGGAGATTGTCGTAGTAGGAGTGTACTTCTCCCCGAACCGAACTCTCGCCGAGTTCGAAAACTCCCTCACGGAGTTGGGCGTCGTCATCGCCGGGTATCATTCCCTCCCCGTGCTCGTTCTCGGGGACTTCAATGCCAAGCCAACTTGGCTTGGAGTTCCCGTTACACGGACACGCGGGGCAGGGTGGTGGAGGACTGGGCTCTGGAGACAGGCCTGGTCGTCTTAAACATGGGTTCTGTCCCAACGTGTGTGCGGATGCATGGGGAATCTGTGGTGGACATCTCATTCGCCAGCCCTGCTCTGTCACCGCGTGTCATTGACTGGCGCGTATTAGAGGAGGTGGAGACCTATTCTGATCACCGGTATATCCGGTTTGACGTCTCAACCCAGACCTCAACCGCGCCAGTCCGGCAGGCCCCGAGTGGTCCGCGGTGGGTACTGAAACAGCTTGACCGGGAGCTCCTCCTGGAAGCTTCGATCGTGCAGGCCTGGGTGTCACCTCCGGACAAGCTTGCTGACATCAATGACGAAGCGGAGTGGTTCCGGGAGGCCATGTCCGATATTTGTGACGTGGCAATGCCCCGGGTTAAGCCAGGACGTGCCCGCCGTCAGGTGTACTGGTGGTCGCAAGAGCTGGCAACGCTGCGTCAGGCATGCGTTGCTGCACGGCGCCGGTATACCAGGCACCGCAGCCTCCGCATCCGCCCTCCGGATTCGCAGGTCAGAGAGGCGGAGCTGTACGAGGAGTACAAAGTGGCAAAGGCCGCCCTCCGAGCGGGGATCCTGCAAGCCAAGGATCTGGCTCGCAAGGAGATGCTGGAGTCTCTGAACGGGGACCCTTGGGGAAGACCCTACAAAATGGTGCGGAATAAGCTCCGCACCTGGGCCCCCCCGTTGACGCAGAGTCTTCGGCCCCAGCTGTTGGAGGACGTGGTGAGCGCTCTGTTCCCCTCGCGAGGGGAGCATACTCCCCCGTCTATGGCTCCGCCACCTGCGGTGCCTGATGCGGACTACACCGCTGACGACGATGCTCCTGAGGTGACTGAGGTAGACCTGAGAGTGGCGATTAATAGGCTGAAGGCCAAAAATACCGCCCCAGGACCCGACGGCTTACCTGGGAAAGCCTGGGTCCTGGCCTTGGAGGCTCTTGGGCCTCGACTAAGAGGGTTCCTAAGTGCATGCTTGGAGAGGGGCCAGTTCCCACTTCGTTGGAAGACGGGGAAACTGGTCCTCATCAAAAAGCCGGGGCGCCCTGCGGACTCTCCGTCCGCATACCGGCCCATCGTGCTGCTCGATGAGGTGGGCAAGCTCTTTGAAAGAGTAATTGCAAACCGCCTCGTCGAGCACCTAGTGCGGGTGGGGCCGGATCTAGCAGAGAACCAGTTCGGTTTCCGCACGGGCCGCTCGACGGTGGATGCCATCATGCGCGTGAGAACCCTCTCGACGGGGGACGCGGTTTTCCGGGGTGTGGTCGTCTTGGCGGTGTCTCTAGACATCGCTAATGCCTTCAACCCTGCCCTGGAGTTGCATCAGAGAGGCACTTCGGTATCACCGGGTGCCGACCTACCTCCGTCGCGTAGTCGAGGCTTACTTGACGGACAGAGCCGTCATCTACCCCGGTCACCTGGGAGAGTGGAACCGGCGAGAGATGTCGTGCGGTGTTCCACAGGGTTCGGTTCTGGGGCCGCTCCTGTGGGACATCGGCTATGACTGGGTGCTGCGAGCTGTCTTCCCTAGTGGCGTCAGTGTGGTTTGTTACGCTGACGACACGCTGGTCCTGGCGCACGGGAGATCGCACCAGGCGGCGGCCGACGCTATGACACGCGGGGTTGCGACAATAATTGAGCGAGTCCAGCAGTTGGGTCTCGAGGTGGCCTTACACAAGTCCGAAGCCATGTGCTTCCATGGTCCTCGGAACAGGCCACCATCGGGATCCCAAATAATGGTAGGAGGAGATCACATGGAGGTCGGGTCGACGATGACATACCTGAGTCTCGTCCTCGATAGCCGGTGGAACTTCGTCGAGCATTTCCGACGTTTGGCTCCCAGACTGGGGCGGGTCGGAGCTGCCTTCAAGCGGCTGCTGCCCAATCTAGGGGGACCAAACGGCTCCTGCCGGAGGCTTTACGCGGGGGTTGTGCGGTCCATGGCCCTTTATGGGGCGCCTGTTTGGGCGCCTACTTTGAGGAAGCGACCTGCCCGTTACCTCAACGCGTCCCAGAGGGTCATGGCCATCCGGCTGGCCCGGGGATACCGCACGGTCTCTGGCGAGGCGGCGAGCCTTCTTGCTGGACTGCCACCATGGGATCTGGAGGCGAGAGCCCTCGCGCTCATTTACGAGTGGCGCGTGGAGGCGCAACGCCAAGGCGAGACTCCTCTGCCGCGGCAAATTGCAGCAAGGCGGACGGAGCTCCGGCAGGATCTCATGGCGGTATGGAGACAGCGACTGTCGCAACCCAGCGCTGGGCATGCCACAATCCAGGCAATTAGTCCCCTCTTTGAGGAGTGGCTGGAGCGGCGCCACGGCGTCCTCACTTTCCGCCTGACGCAGATACTCACCGGACACGGTTGTTTCGGGAGATACCTGTTTCGGATTCGGCGGGAGGATACGCCCGGGTGTCAACACTGCGAGGATCGCCCGGAGGACACGGTGGAGCATACGGTGGAGGTCTGCCCTGCTTGGGCGGAAAACCGCCGGGTCCTTGTTGAGGCGATCGGCGGCGGCGACCTCTCGCGACCGGCCCTAGTACAATCTATGGTCCAGAGCGAAGAGGCATGGGAAGCGGTCACCTCCTTCTGCGAAACAGTAATGCTAGCGAAGGAGGATGCCGAACGTGTGAGAGAGATGGAAACCTCACGACCCAGCCGCCGCAACAGAAGAAGACGTCCCAGGCGTCGGGAGTCGCAAGGCGATTTCCGGCCGCCGTAGGCGCGGGCCTGCGGACGGCGAGCATTGGGTGGCTCGCCGTCCGATCAGAACCAGGCCCGGGTCGGCGGCGCGCTGTGTTCCACGCGCGCCTCAAGGAGATGTCAGCATGGAAGACGGGGCCCGCTAGGGCCAGTGCCTGCCGGGGTGCGGAATCCGTTCGAAAGAGACGCCGCAGCCCTGGAACGCAAAGGGCATTGGGAGGAGCACGGATGGGTTTTAGTCAGTAAGAGTCTGACACTCCCTTCCGCCTCGCCCAGAGCGGAAGGAGTCATTTGATGATTTCCCATCCTTAAAAAAATAAAATATAAATAAAGGTGTAAGTAGTTATGTATACATGTGGTGAATTGGTTATGAGCGATTTTACTGAGTATTTGGTTGTTTAACTTATTATAACCCTAAGCCCTGATCATGTAATTCTAGTGAACACAACATTTAATAAATGTCCCCTTCAACAAGTAGTTACGCCCGACACTGTGGTCCTAACACAAGCAGCGTGCGGACGTATCCATTGGTTGTGAGCGAAATTACTGGGTATTTGGTTGTATGTGTTTGGTTGTTGTTGGTTAGCTGTATGTGGACCAAATGCGATCCGCGACCGTAACGCGTATTTATCTAAAGAATTATAACCATTTTAATCATCAATATAGCCCTCTAAGTTCATGTAGTTCGAAAGAATGATTATTTCTGAAATATTCATTAGATAAATACGCGTTACGGTCGCGGATCGCATTTGGTCCACATACAGTTTCACAGTGACCGGCAAATTGCAAAAAACATAAAAATATTTGAATTTCGCGGGCTACCCTGGAGCATCCACCTTAAGGTGAATGCTCCAGGGTGAAGCTGTATGTGGACCAAATGCGTTCCGCAACCGTAACGCGTATTTATCTAAAGAATTATAACCATTTTAATCATCAATATAGCCCTCTAAGTTCATGTAGTCCGAAAGAATGATTATTTCTGAAATATTCATTCTTTCGAACCACATGAACAAAGAGGGCAATATAGACGATTAAAATGGTTATAATTCTTTAGATAAATACGCGTTACGGTCGCAGATCGCATTTGGTACACATACAGCTTCACACTGACCGGCAAATTGCAAAAAACATAAAAATATTTGAATTTCGCGGGCTACCCTGGAGCATCCACCTTAAGTATTTATCATAGCAGCTGTAAAAATGTATCTCCTAAAGTGTTCTCGCTGCTGAAGTGAAAAGTTATGTGAGTTACACAAGAGCAAAGTTTTTTGCATCTCGTGCCTTTGAATCCCTCGCCACACTCAGGATTCAAAATCAGACCTCCATACCTACTAAAACTTTAATAATTTTCGTAACGCGTCCGTGTTTGAGTCACAGAAGTCCATATGTGTACCAAATTCCAACTGAATCGGTCCAGTGGATCCAGAGAAAACTGGCTGTGACAGACAGACCATTTTTATTGTATTTGCAGTGTATGTATGTTTCGGGTGGAATCTTGCTACTCAATTTTGAAGCAGATATCTTCAACCGATTGAACTGAAACTTTGTGTACACGTTTAAATTAAATGACAATTTACTGTAAGCTGTGTGACGTCATTCTAAATCCAATATGGCGGACCATCCAAGATGGCGAGTTAGTAATTTTTGATGCATTTCTACAATATGGATATCAAATGAAAGGGCATCAAATGAAACATTAAGAGTAACTCGAAAAATAATAAGAAGTTATTCTAAATCCAATATGGTGAAACATGCAAGATGGCGGAATAGTTATTTTTTATGCACTTCTACAATATGGGTATCAAATGAAAGGGCTTGTTGAGAGTAACTCAAAAAATAATGTGAGGTCATTCTAAATCCAATATGACGGAACATCCAAGATGGTGCAATAATTATTTTTTATGCACTTCTACAATATGGGTATCAAATGAAAGGGCTTGTTGAGAGTAACTCGAAATAACTTAAAATAAAAAAGAGTTGAAAAGAAAAAAAAACATAAAAATATGGTTTCATTTGAATGCTCTTAAAAGAAGAAAATATAATTTTCCTTTAAAATTGATCATAAAAGCTTGCGCGAGGTTTGATTAATTAAATACCTATAGGTACTTAGGCAAACCTCGCGACAAGCTTTTATGATACAGGAAAATTATATTGTTCGGAACCCTAAAAATTAAACCTAACTAGCTAGATCGATTTATAGCTCCCGGAACTCCCTGCATAATAAATTTCATGAAAATCGATCGAGCCGTATCCGATATTCCATAAATACGAAAACGATTATACGCATAAAGATTCTTTATTGTAATGTATAATCTATGGATTCCCTCTTCTTGCATATTACTAGAGCTGGCAACATAACGGAAAATGTCAGTTGTCATCTGTTAAAAAAAATTCTTTTTCCGGTGGTGTTCTTACTCGGACGCCCGATTATTCCTAAACAGTTTTAGGAATAAATAAAAATGGTGAGCATTGGTGCTAAAATAACTTCAATAGTTCGCAGTGCGGTTAAATCCTGTGTGTATTATGAAACGTAAATGTAATTTCGAATTGTGATTGTGGAAATATACTTCGATAACTCTGCCATGTTAGAGAAGAATTTACACTACTTGTTAGTAAAGATAAAAACATAATACCTTTAGCAGATCATGTATTAGTATCATATTTTACCAAGTTAAATATTCGGCTTATTCAATTACAATTCTTTTCAATGATTTCATGTCATAATTAAAGTTTTTAAATTCCTAACCTAAATGATGAAACACCGACACATGCGCGTCATCTGATGCTACAGAAGAAGCAAGATTGATGTGTAGTGCCATGTTTTATGTGTACTACAACATTGATTTCGTTTTAGACTGTAGCACTATTGATTATAAAGTGTCTCTGATAACTTAAAACAGTCCACGACATCAATGTTTATGTAAGTCCTAGTTGATTGAAACAAAGCTATGTTCTAGGGTTTCGTGAAAGTTGTGAAGAACAAGCAGTACTTCAAGAGGTACCAAGTTAAATTCAAGAGGCGTCGTGAGGGAAAGACCGACTACTATGCCCGTAAACGCCTAACTGTTCAAGTAAGTTGCTGTTTTAATGTTTTATTTTCGTTTAATTCCATATGCCTAAGTTCTAAATGTAGTTATGTTTATAACAGGACAAGAACAAGTACAACACTCCCAAGTACCGCCTCATAGTCCGTCTGTCCAACAAAGATGTGACCTGCCAGGTAGCTTACTCTCGTATTGAGGGTGACCACATTGTGTGTGCTGCTTACTCTCACGAACTGCCACGCTACGGCGTCAAGGTTAGTCACCTGTTTTGAATATTATTTCTAGTTAATTGTTAGCATAATAAAGTTGAAGTAAATGTATCCAACATACGGAGTTCTGTCAAATACACTTCAATGAGAATACTTTCTATGATGATTTTGAACGGGCGGTCTGAAGAGACGTACAAACTCATACAACCCTGTTGTTATATGGTTCAATACTGATACACTCAATACAATTATTGTGGTGTCCTGTCTAAAATGAAGTGTATAATTATGATTAGCTTTTTTAGGTTGGTTTAACAAACTATGCTGCTGCGTACTGTACGGGGCTGCTTCTCGCTAGAAGGTTACTCCAAAGGCTGGGCCTTGACTCCCTGTACACTGGCGCTACTGAGGTCACTGGTGATGAATACAATGTAGAACCTGTAGACAATGGCCCAGGTGCTTTCAGGTAATTAATATTTTCGTGGCATCACAATAACATAATTTTCCGCATTCTAATTGGGGCAAACAAAGAGAGGTCTTAACTTAGATATGTTGATTAACTATAATATTTATGATGAAGTCATTACGGGCGGTCTGAATAAGAATGTTGTTTTGTAATTTTCTGATTCCACTTCTCTAGTTACACAGTATTCATAGTTAGAGGTGCATTTTACATTAATATTGATTTATTTTAGATGTTACCTTGATGTTGGTCTGGCACGCACCACCACTGGTGCTCGTGTGTTTGGAGCCATGAAGGGTGCAGTTGATGGTGGCCTGAATGTTCCTCACTCCATCAAGAGGTTCCCAGGATATGATGCAGAATCAAAGAAATTCAATGCTGAAGTGCACAGGTGAGCTCCCCCTCCATTAAAAAAATAATAACAAATAGTAACTAAAAACTTTTATGCAGTAGCTCCATTCATCCTCTGAATAATGGTTTATCTATTGTTTAGACAGCGTTATTGGAGCAACAGTAAAATGTTAAGATTTATTGGTTGTGATAACAAGTTTGATCCAAACTTTTTGAAACCGGTTTTAAATACATTTATTTATTTAATATTATTTCTTGTAATCTCTGGAGTACTGATCCAACTACAAATACCCTTTATCTGATAGACAGCAATTATATGGTGGTGAATAATTATATTTCACTTGTATAAAATCAAATATGGTTTAAAACGTTATAAACCACATGTTTTACAGAGCGCACATCTTTGGTCTGCATGTGGCTGAATACATGCGCAGTCTTGAAGCAGATGATGAAGACTCTTTCAAGAGACAGTTTGGCAAGTACATCAAACTTGGTGTTAATGCTGATTCTGTAAGTATATTTTTTTATGAACACTTCTCTATTTACAATTTGCCATATAATATTTTGTGTACATAAAACCTGCACCAAAACACTTAAAGAGACATCAGTCGTGGTTTTGTTCAGGTTGGATATAAAATTTGCTTGAAGGTAGCATATTTAACATTTTTACGTCCAACCAAATTACTGTTCTTGTAAATATACTTGCACAGTGTCGAACTTGGACAAAATTATTGCAATTTTCCACACCTGAAATCTTCTTTAATTTTTTAGGTACTAAAATATTGCTACAGACTTTATTGTGGCTACAAAACGAAAATGACTTAATTGAAAAATAACTAATTTAAGTTTTTTTTTTTTTTAGATTGAAGCCACTTACAAGAAAGCACATGAACTGATCCGTGCAGACCCATCCCACACTAAGAAGGAAGCCAAGAAGAAGGATGATGCCAGCAAGCAGAAGCGCTGGAACAAGCGCAAGCTGACCCTGGCCGAAAGAAAGAACAGAATCAAGCAGAAGAAGGCATCTTACATCAAGAGGCTTCAGGCTCAACAAGAAGCATAGGCATTTGTAACAATATAAGCCTGTGCACTTTAATCATGTATTTTCATTTCCCCTTCCACTCATATACCCAATGATTTTATAATTTGTGGTAATATTGCTGGAAACTTTCCAAAACTGGAAATTTTAATAAGAAAAAAATATCTCACAGATCGCTCTGGAGATCAATTCATCAGTCAGAGGCACAACTGGACCATCATAGATCATTCCCAACTGCACCTTCAAATTAGTCTAAAACTAAACTTTTTGTTACCTTTTTTTTTTTTTTACTAAACAGGCACGCGTTTGACCACTATCTCACCTGATGGTAAGTGATGATGTGGTCGAAGATAGAGCACGCTTGCCTAGAAATAACCTATTCACTCTTGATTTAAAGACTCCCAGGTTGTAGCTATCAGGAAACACAGACTCCGGCAGGGAATTCCACTCCTTAGCTGTACGCATTATGAATGTGTTACCAAAACGTTTTGTGCGTATGGGTGGGATATCCACCGTGTACCGGTGGCGCATCGCCGTTCGTCTTGTGGTCCGATGATGGAACGGGCTTGGCGGAATTAAATTATGCAATTCTGACGCACATTCCCCAAAATGCAACCGGTAGAAAACCGACAGGCTAGCAACTCGTCGTCGATGTTCCAGACTTTGGAGCTTCGTCGCGACAAGCCTCTCATTGCCGATGATCCTCTTGGCTCGTTTCTCAATTGACTCAAGGGCATCAAGTTGGTATCTGGCAGATCCATCCCAAAGATGAGAGCAGTACTCCATACACGATCGAACTTGCGCTTGATAGAGTTTAAGCAGCTGTTCCGGCGTGAAGTATCGTCTCACCTTTGCCAGAATCCCCAACTTTGCAGCCACTTGGGCTTTTGCCTCTATGTAAGGGCCAAAATTGAGAGTAGATGTTAATGTAACCCCAAGAAGCTCAAGTTGGTCGGTTATCGGCACGGTAGCACCTCGGAAAGATGGAGCTGGGTGGAATTGGCTCCTTTTGGCGGAAAATAGACACGCTTGGGTCTTAGCAGCATTGAACTTGACCAGATTGGCATCGCCCCATTCAGAGACTGCCTGTAAGGACACGTTCAAGCGGTCAACCATTGCCTCGGCCCGGTTTTCTGATTCTGAGTCGCTAAGTGCCGCACGACTGTCGTGATGCTTTGTTATTGAATCCATACAAATAGTCTAATTTGAAGGAGCCCTAAACTACCTACCAATCACTAATACTGTACATACTTAATAAATAAATAATTCGTTCTAAATACACGCTTCCTGAGTAAACAAATTCTATAAACCGATTCATGGCCAATGACGCCCCAGGCGCGTTATAAGCAAATATCACGGAAGGCCATTGGCGCACCTGGAACTTACTTAAAAACAAATTTTAAATAATTGAGATACAGAGAATCCTAAATTAAACATTGAAGTCGACAATACCCTTGGCCACCTTTTGAACGCCAGAGCGAAAACGCATTGGCGCACCTCCCACGCCAGGCCACAAATTCAGCGCAAATACCTACAAAAAAAAAGGATTCTAAGTTATCGATAACCTATTAATCATTGCTTTTCGTCCCATATTTTGAAATAAATATGAGTCGATACTTCTTTTATTCAATTTGACCCTATTTCGTACCACACTATCGTTAAAAGCGATAAAGTTCTGAACAACCAAAAAGCAGACGGTGTTATAGGGTTGTTTCGTTTTTGAATACCGGCTTCCGAAATTAAAGTTATTTCTTACTTTGTGGTGTTTTGTTTTTGGAAGTCGGTTTTATTTTTTTGGAAAAATGTTTTTTATTTTTCACTTTTTAGTGAACGCAGGTACCACTAAAAAGTGAAACCACAAACACAGCGTGCCGGCGTGATGTTATTTTATGAACACAATCAACAGACATGCGATATCAGAAATCCCGGTCCATTTGCTATCATTTGTTGAAGAGTTCCGTTGTCTACCTCCGAAGTTCTTCGTCAGATCTTCACCAGATGAAATGGGGCCTGTCCGAGAAATTACTCTTCCAAACAAAAAAATAATCACCCAAATCGGTTAACAATTGGCGAAAAAATCGCTGAACAAACAGTTTTCATGAGATCCTGACATACCTTCCATCATCAGCTCAGCAACATGAGATGATGATTACCAGGCACAAATATCTGAATTGCGATAGAAAGTTTATGAAAAACATTGTATGTGCTTACAAAATTTGAGGGTTTCCCTGGATTTTCATGGGATCCCATCATCAGATTTTAACTCGGTAACAATGGGACCACCTCAGAAATACCTTTCGAATAAAAAAATATTTTTTTAAAAACGGTCCACAATTGGCGGAGAAATAGGTAAACATACAGAAAAAAAAATACATACTTCCGAACATAGAATCTCCTCCTTTTTTGAAGAAGTCGGTTAAAAACTACAAACGAATAATAATCAAATACCTGGGTACATCAATAATCTCGTTCGTGACGTCATGCGCTGTCGGGAAGAGACACTGAATTATAAATCATATGATTTATATTACGGACTTATAAATTATATAATAGGTCTTTACCTATGAAATTGCCGTTTTGTATAAAAAAAATTAAACGATTTTTTTTCATGTATTTTTTATTTGTATTAATCGAAGTAATCACCCATGCAATCAATGCATCTTTGCCAACGCAGTGGCAATTTATTGATGCCCTTCTTAAAGAAATCAGCTGGACGGGAGGCAACAAATTCTTGAAAAGCATTTTGTACTGCCTCTTGGGTATTGAATTTTTTTCCCGCAAAGAAGTTATCCAAATTCTGGAAAAAGTAGTAGTCTGTAGGCGCAAGGTCTGGTGAGTAGGGCGGATGACGGAGAGCTTCCAACCCCAGTTCTTGCAACTTGGAGACCGTCTGCTGTGCAGTATGAGGTCGCGCGTTGTCGTGCAGGAGCAGCGGAGACGAGCGATTGACCAATGCTGGTTGGAGATGTGCCAGCTTCTCCATCATTGTGTTCAGTTCTTCACAGTACACATCTGCAGTAATGCTCACCCCGTTTGGTAAGAAGCTGTGATGAATCACACCGGCGCTAGACCACCAAACAGTGACCATCACTTTTCTAGGGGTAAGTTTTCGTTTAGGGCATTGTTTAGGTGCTGAACCAGGATCCAACCAACTTGCTGAGCGCTTGCGGTTATCAAACAGAATCCATTTTTCATCGCAGGTAACAATGCGGTTCAAAATTCCTTCATTTGTGTGTCTGTTGAGCAGTGCAAAGCACGTCTCGACGCGTACTTCGCGCTGGCGATCATTGAGTTCGTGGGGCACCCATTTGTCAAGCTTTTTTACCTTGCCAATTTGACGCAAATGGACCAATATTGTTTTGACGCTAACGTCGAAAGCTGCTGCTAATTCAGCCGTAGATTGTGTATCATCAGCATCCACAATCGCCTTTAATTCGTCATTGTCGACCAAAGTCTTCGGACGACCGCGAGGTTCTTTATCAGGTCGTTTCCAGAACGGAAGCGAGCAAACCAATAACAGGTGGTGCGTTGGTTTGTAGTGTTAGCTCCGTAAACTTCGTTGATGTTGCGTGCCGCTTGTGCCGCGTTGCTGCCACGACGGTATTCATATTCCATAATTACTCGAATTTTTAACGTATCCATGATGACGAAAAGGATTGAAATGCGATGAAAATGTAACACTAATCAATAAACAAATTACCTACTACTTTTGAAAAAAAAAACCATGTTTTTAAAATAAAATTAATTTGAAATTAGAATTCTTAGCCAAACAAAAATTATTTTGATTTGAAATATCCAGTACTGCAGAACGGCAATTTCATAGGTAAAGACCTAATATTAGAATGACTCATAAATGTCGTGGCTTTCTATTGGTAAAAGAATTTTCAAAATCGGTTCAATAGATCCAGAGATTACCCCCTACAACCTCACAAACATTACCTCTTTATAATATTGGTATAGATATTGTTTTGTTTATTCATTTTCTTTACTTATTAGCAGTACCTACATTTTTAAATTTAAAAAAAAATATATAGTAGCCCACCGATGTCGGGAACAGGGTCCAATGGTCCAAGCTACGCTAGGCGGTCAGGACTCCAGAGAGAGGAACGTTTTTATAAAGAAATAAATAACCATCTGCCTACAATCTAAAATTTAATTTATAACACACACAAGAGATTTTACAAGCAAACAATGATATAAAGACGTTAAAAACAAATGAAGGCAAATAATATCTTTCAAGAACATTGATATTACCAATCATTATTATACTGGAATTGCAGTATTATTTCATAATGAAATAACATTTTTTGGTGTTTTATGTGGCGACTGGCATATTTTCGATAGTCGACAGAAAATACACATCACTGCATTGATATATCCATAGATATGTAGTGTCTAGTGTGTTGGGATGAATTAAACACACGCACTAACGTTCGTAAAAAGTTTATTATTTATGCAATATATCTATTTAAATAACAATAACAAGATCACTGTAAATTGCAATGAGCTGCGGGAGTACATAATATTAATTACGCGATGCGCGCGCGATCAATGTTGTACGTGTACTACCGAGGGCAAGCGAGGGGGACGCGGCTCGAGAGCGCGGGGTGGAGGCGGCGACAGCGCGCCGTGTGCCGCGCGGTTCTGCGAACTTGATTTTGATAGGTACTTTGGCAGAGCGGTCGCCGGGGCTTCGCTAGCGGCTGGATTGTAGGTATAGCTAAGGGTGTGTACAAACGTGCGGAAGCATAAGGCCTCGTTTACGGAGACGCGTGGCTTCGCGCGTCCCGTGCAGTGTGGCGTCTAGCGTTGCGTTGGACGTTTTTTGCGTTCACAAAGAGACGGCGCGTGCAGCGGTCCGCGTCTTCACACGCACAAAAACAAACATGATTAAGTACGAATTCGTTCATGGAGCCGAGGGTCATGGCGCGTCGCGTGAAGTGTAGCTGCGGACGCGGCGGTGGACGCGGCATTTACACACACATTTACACGTATTTACACGTTTGTTCGTTGTTACTATTCGAACAAGACTGCCCAGGACTCAAGAAAACTGGCGCTGCGCACGACGCTGCGACCGACGCCGCGTACGACGCTGCGACCAACGCCGCGTGCGGCGCTGCGTCCGACGCCCCGTGCGACGCGGCGTCGTCATCCGCAAATAATGCTACATTTCAAACAAACGCGTGTAAAAACGCCTCTCCGTAAACGCTCTCATACAACGCCGTAAGTTTCCAGAAACGAGGCCTAAGGCTGTGTACAGGTGTAAAGTAAAATATTTTCGTTAATTTTCTTATGCTTATACCTATTTATGTGGTATGTACATGGTATATAGATTTATTGTATATGAGTTATTTGGATATATGTATTTATGTATATAAATGTTAGGTATGTACCGTAGCTATATCCTACATCACTCCCCCGCTGAGACCGGTTCACGGTCGATAGTGAGACAAATGCTGTGGAAATCTCACAGTTCTCCCGCTTCTTGTTGTGGTTGTGGTGGAACTGGCGATGGTGCAGATGGTGGTTCTAGTAAAGGTGATGTTCTATGCGACAAACCATCATCGTTGCTTGCCATATAGGCTGGTTTCAGTCTATCAATGGTAACTATAACATGTTTTCCTTGGACGTCGATTGTAAATGTTTTAGTTCCCCTTTCTATGACTTTGTGTGGGCCAGAGTACGGTGATTCTAATGACTTCTTTAAGGGTCCTTTTCTCAGGAAAACGTGAGTGGCTGTATTGAGGTTTTTAGGAACATAAAATATTTTCTGGCCATGGCTTGAAGTTGATGCAGGTGATAGCTTCGAAATACGTTGTTTTAGTCGTGCTGCTAAGTCTGCTTCATCTATACTGTGATGTGTTACTGGTTTCAAAAACTCACCGGGTAACCGGAGTGGCTCGCCGTACACCAATTCGGCTGAGGAGGATTGTAGGTCATCCTTCCAGGCACTCCTCATACCCAGGAGAACAAGAGGAAGTGTCTCCGACCATTGTGTGTTGTTGTGGCACATTATGGCGGCCTTCAGCTGTCTGTGCATCCTCTCCACCAAACCGTTGCACTGCGGGTGGTAAGATGTTGTGGGACAATGGTAGGCACCTATGATAGACGAGATGCACTGGAACAGTTGAGAGTCGAATTGTTTCCCCCGATCTGTGGTGATTTTTTCTAGACATCCAAAACGAGCGACCCAGCCAGAAATGAAGGTACTAGCGCAGGTCTCCGCTGTGATGTCTGCTAGTGGATAGGCTTCTGGCCATCGAGTGAACCTATCTACCGCTGTAAGACAGTACCTGAAACCAGAAGAGGGTGGCATAGGGCCTATTATGTCAAGGTGGACATGGGAAAAACGTTTAGAAGGAACAGGGAATAAGGAAAGAGGAGAGTGAGTATGACGGGTAACTTTATTTCGTTGGCAATCTGTGCATTGTTGAGCCCATGTTCTGCAGTCACGACGAATCTTAGGCCACACAAATCTTTCTGAAATCAATTTTGCTGTTGCGTTGGGGCCTGGATGACTGAGATTATGCAGGTTGTTGAAAAACCTTGAAGGATTTCGTCTAAAAATCTTTGGAAAGTCTGTGCAGCATTTCTTAAACCAAATGTCATGGCGGTAAATTCAAAAAGTCCGAAGGGTGTTGTAATTGCAGTTTTTTTTATATCTTCTTCATAAACTGGTAATTGATTGAAAGCTTTGACAAGGTCAATTTTTGAAAATATTGTGGATCCTGACAGCTGGTACGCGAAGTCGTGGATGTGCCTCACTGGGTAACGATCTGGTATTGTCCGTGCATTTAGTTGTCTGTAATCGCCACATGGCCTCCAGCCATCATCTTTTTTGGGCACGAGATGTAATGGAGACGACCATGGACTTTCAGAGCGACGAGCTGTTCCATTTTGCAACATTTGTTCGAATTCCTTTTTTGCGATTTTCAGACGGTCAGGTGCCAAACGACGCGGTCGTGATGTTACCGGCGGGCCAGGTGTAGTTCTAATGTGATGCTTAGTGTTGTGAATTGGTTTGTTTTGTGATCCAGCTGGTCTCGTAATTTCGGGATAACGTCGGAGTAGGTCGAGGTAAGGTGAATGACCTGTAAAGGTTTTCAACGACAGCAGTTCATGCGTTATTTCGTGGGTTGAAGGCGCGCCGACGGTTAGGTTCGTAATGGAGTCTATCAACTTTTGTTGTCGGCAGTCGAATAGTAAATTGTAATAACTTAAAAAATCGACACCGATGATAGGTCTTGACACGTCTGCGATAATGAACTTCCAGATAAATTCACGGCGTAATCCGAGGTTGAGAGTAAGTTGGTAAGTGCCGAAGGTAGGTATCGGTGTGCCATTAGCAGCGACAAGCTCATAATTACATTGTTTATTGTAATGCAGTTGATTTTTTAAATATGATCTTGGATAGGCACATACGTCGGAACCAGTATCTACTAAAAACTGTACGCCGCCCGGTACGTTTGTCGGAGATGAATAGGCGGCCTTTACATGTTGAGCAGTCGTCAGCCACCATTACTGACAGCTTCTGAAGTTTTCCGGTTTGAAGTCACAGGGCTGATCACATTTAGTGGCCTTTTCACCAAATTTAAAATGGTACCAACAAGTTGGATGTATCTTCTTCCTTGAATGAGATCGGTTTAGGCGCGAAGACGAGCGGTCATTGCGACTTTTTGATCGGATTAGACGGGAAAGGTCATTAACCTTTTGTGATAACAATTCTACTTGTTTCGTAAGCTCGGCCATCTGTTTGTTCATGGTAAGTAAATTACTTACCCCTTGTGTTGCTGATGAGGCCGCAACTTCATGACCTCTCGGCACGACATCGTGAATCCTGTCGGCGAGATCTGCTAAAACTTCGAGAGGCGAGGATGCTTGTGACGCAATTATAGATTGGATGTTACTAGGCAAACGGCTGGACCATATAGTTCTTAAAAACTCGTCGGGTACCTTAGGACCGGCAAGGTGCTGCAGGTGTCGCAGGAATTGCGAAGGTTTCCGGTCGCCTAACTCCACGTGGGTCAGGAGTTAATGCACCTTCTTCTCATCAGATTCAGAAAGCCGCTTTATCAGCTCCGTTTTCAATTTGCCGTATTTGTCGGCCGCTGGTGGATTTACTATGATATCTTCCACCTCCGCTGCGTATCTTGGATCCAGATGGCTTACAACGTAATAGAATTTGGTTGTGTCCGCCGTAATACTGGAGATCGCGAATTGGCCTTCTATCTGCGCAAACCATAACGCGGGCTTTTCGGGCCAAAATGGCGGAACGCGCACTCCCACACAAAAAACATCCTGTGATGCCGCTGAATCGGTTTTCGCATCGCTCATTACTTGCTCTGATTCACTCATTTTGTATGGCACTTGGGGTTTATTGAGTCCACGTTCTCTCACACAAAGTATCTAGGTAGCACTTTAAAACACGTGTTAAGTCTTCGGGGTCACCACTGTAGTGTCTAGTGTGTTGGGATGAATTAAACACACGCACTAACGTTCGTAAAAAGTTTATTATTTATGCAATATATCTATTTAAATAACAATAACAAGATCACTGTAAATTGCAATGAGCTGCGGGAGTACATAATATTAATTACGCGATGCGCGCGCGATCAATGTTGTACGTGAACTACCGAGGGCAAGCGAGGGGGGCGCGGCTCGAGAGCGCGGGGTGGAGGCGGCGACAGCGCGCCGTGTGCCGCGCGGTTCTGCGAACTTGATTTGATAGGTACTTTGGCAGAGCGGTCGCCGGAGCTTCGCTAGCGGCTGGATTGTAGGTATAGCTAAAGGCGTGTACAAACGTGCGGAAGCATAAGGCTGTGTACAGTGTAAAGTAAAATATTTTCGTTAATTTTCTTATGCTTATATTTATGTGGTATGTACATGGTATATAGATTTATTGTATATGAGTTATTTGGATATATGTATTTATGTATATAAATGTTAGGTATGTACCGTAGCTATATCCTACAGATATATAATTATACTATATAGCCCTCTAAGTTCATGTAGCTCGACAGAATGAATATTTCAGAAATAATCATTCTGTCGAGCTACATGAACTTAGAGGGCTATATTGATGATTAAGGTGGTTATAATTCTTTAGATAAATACGCGTTACGGTCGCGGATCGTATTTGGTGCAATTTGCAATGTGCAATTTGCCGGTCAGTATGAAGCTGTATGTACAGCTTCACACTGACCGGCAAATTGCAAAAAAACATAAAAATATTTGAATTTCGCGGGCTACCCTGGAGCATCCACCTTAAACTTTCTTTTTTTTTCACATTCCTCTTCTTCAGAATCTATAATTTCTTCGATGCTAGTGTCTGAATTATATTTTGTACATTGACTATTGGTCATGGTACAGACGCCTGCACATCAAGCTACAACAATCTGTCAAGTTTTTTCTATAGATTTTCAATTCAATTCATTTATTTATTGCATCAAATATGGTAGGTATCTTATCAATATTAAGTAACACACATTTGGCCAATATATAGCATGCAATATTACAAGTCCTTACTTCACATATTAATTACTAGGTTAGTTAATATTTCGTCAATTTATGTAAATATATTTACTGAACAATTAAATATGTCTGTGCTTTAATGTATAGAATTTATAGGGACACTTTTGAAAGAACTCATCTATCGAATAAAAACACTCCTGTAACAACCACTTCCGCAACGTAACACAAAACTTATTGAAGGGTAGTTGAGTAATAAAATTGACCTTGGTAAAGCATTGTAAATTAAAGGAGCCATATAAACGCAGCTCTGCCGAAAAATTTCTAGCTTTGGAACGGGCATTTCAAAATCTAAATGTGTAGGTTTCCTTTTATTTGTGTTATCTTTCCGCTCAAACAGCCCAAGATTGGACCTCACAAATCTGGCAACTTCGTAAATATAAATTCATGGGGCCGTCAAAAGATTGTGCGACTTGAATAAAGGCTTGCATGAGTCAGACCAATGCATTTTGAATATTGCACGAATACACTTTTTTTGGGCGATGAAGATCTTTGCCAGTTCGGAAGAGTTTCCCCACACAACTATACCGTATCGTATTAGTGAGCTGACATATGCTTGATACACCATTATGGCGGTACGCAACGATGTAATCATTTTAATTCTTTTTAAAGCGAATACGAATTGATTGATTTTTTTAGCAATTATTTCGATGTGATTCTTCCAAGTAAAATGTTCATCAAGTGTTACACCCAGGAACTTTGCATTACGTACCTGTTCTATATTATTATTGTTAAGTGCAACATTCAACTTTAGTGCTAAACGATTATGTTAGAAGTTGATTGGGAAATTTTGACAGTTTTGGGTAGGTACCTTGATGTGTTGGCATCTGTACATGGTCCCATGAATTTATGCTTCTTTGAAATTAGCAAAATCGGGTAACGACATTCAGAAAAACTTTGTCTCCTTGCTGATTATCTACAAATAAATAAACTAATACAAAGAAAATACTAAAATGTTGACGACCCCTGTAACATTTTACTAAAGTAAATAAATCCTTCCTTGTGAGGCGATATTTCCATTGAATACCAACGAATACGAATCGAAGCACACAAAGAACTTTTTCTCTTAGCAGGTCGACGCAAGATAACGGCGAAATACGCATAAAACATCACAGAGGGCCAATGACGCTCTAGGTGCGTAATTCTTGATGTAGGCCCATGACTGGCGCGTCATCGTCCAAAGTTCGGGGCCTGGTTTTAGTATGCATGAAAATGACGGTGGCAATGAGTCGGTTAAGTCCACAGAACAGAAAAAACAGTAGAAGTGCAAAGTAGGCGTGGCACGCGTGCCGGTATTACGCGGAGTTACGCGTACTACAACCCAGTCGTGTTCTAACATCACGACCACGGAACAGAAAAAACAGGTGGAAATGCTATGCGACGAAATTTGTATCGGAACCTGTGTCGCCACACTCACACAACTATACCGATAATCATATAATTCACCACAAATCAAGGATACGATTGATTGGTCGTTTCAATTTTGGTCAAAACACGAATAAGTCAAAGAACCTACATTTGAAAATATACATTCGGCCTTACACGTAGGATTTATTTTGCTTTAAGGCGAAAAGTACTCACGGCGTTTCGTTCTCTGAATTCATTCTAAGTTGATTGTTTCGAGTAAATTCCGCTATTCGACCATAGATGGCGGTATTTTTAATGGTTGCAATTATAAACTTAAACTTATTAGCAATACAGTTCATTACTCTATGTTGGGATACTAACAGTTGCCACTCGATCACGGCTGTGACACATGAACTTTGACGTACAATGTCGATATCGATAAATAAGATAACTTTTTACAAAATTAATTCCAAAAAATATGACTTGCTTTGTGTTGTAGTTTTGTATGGGAGCCATACATGAAACTTGTTGTTGGAATCGTTATGAAATAAGCTATCACATTTAAAATGGATAAGTTCAGATTTGCTTTGTAATACATTTTCTACTTTCAAAATAGCGTAAGCGAAGTATTCCCAGTTTATTGTATAATAGTAGATAGAAACAAAAAATAACATTATTTGAAAGGTTTTTATTTTGTTAATATAAATATACCTTATTACACATTAATCCTATTACCTCAAAGGAAAATGGATAGTTGTACGGGTAGAGCTGATTGTATAGTCACATTCGACATAATTTTCGACGCACTATGCGTCGAAAATTATAGAATGTCGCCAGTTCGACTATACAATTCTACTTATTAATATATCAATGCACAGTGATGTGTATTTTCTGTCGACTATCGAAAATATGGCAGTCACCACATTCATTTTGAAATAATATTGTAATTCCATTATAATAATGATTGGTAATATCAAAATTTCTTGAAAGTTATTTTGTCTCCATTTGTTTTTGCCGTCTTTATATCTTTGTTTGCTTGTAAAATCTCTTGTGTTTGTGTTATAAACTAAATATTATAGTTATTTATTTCTTTGTAAAAGCGTTCCTCTCTCTGGAGCTCTGACCGCCTAGCGTAGCTTGGACCCTGTTCCTGATACCGGTAGGCTACTATTTATAGGGTTCCGTACCCAAAGGGTATCCAACGGAACACTATTACTAAGCCACCGCTGTCCGTCCGTCCGTCTGTCTAAGAACCGTAATTGGTAGACAGTTGAAATTTTCACTGTGTACCTATATCTTTTGCCGCTATAACAAAAAATAATAAAAACTAAGGTTTATGGTACGGAACCCTTCAATTGCGAGGTCGACTTGCACTTGGCCGGTTTTTTATATTTTTAAATGTTTTAATATTTTTGAAATATTTAAAAATGTACTAATAAGTAAAGAAAATGAATAAACGAAACAATATCTCTATACAAATATTAAAAACAGGTAATGTTTGTGAGGTTGTAGGGGGTAATGTCTGTATCAACTGAACCACTTTTGAAAATCCTTTTACCAATAGAAATCCACGATATTTGTGAGTCATTCTAATATATAAAATTCATCCGTTACTGATTGACTGACAGACAACGCACACCCGAAACCACTGGTCGTAGAAAGCTAAAATTTGTCATATAGTTTCCTTGGGGAATGCAGAGGAGCACTACTTCAGGATTTCTCAAAATTCCTACGGGAATGGTAAAAAACGGCATACGCGCGTACGAAGTCGTCGGGGAAAAGCTAGTCCTTATCCTTACTTTCTTACTAATATTATAAATGCGAAAGAATCTGTCCGTCTGTCACTCTGTCTCTTTCACGCCCAAGCTACTGAACCGATTTAAATGAAATTTGGTACACAGATAGTCTGACAGGTAGCATGAGAAAGGACATAGAGCTCCTTTTTATCCCAGGAGTATGTTCTCTAGGGACCACGCGGTAGGGACTACCGGGCCAGCTAGTTTCTAATAATCAGTAGGCAACTACGCAAAAAACGTATATTTTGATACTCTCAAGGGAATCAAAATGTATAGGGCATTTTTCGTTCACCTAGAACTATGTAATTTGGCAATTAAATACCGTCTTATACTACAATTAATGTAGAAAAAAGTCTGAAAACTATACATTTGTAATTAAATAAAAAAATTAGTCTTTTTTAAAGAAGTAATTAAATTTAATAAAACTTTATTTCAGACTATACAGTCCATACATTTAGTTAGTATTGGTGTTAGTAACAATGGGGCTTACTTATTTATTTAAGTAAACCTATGACTGTCCCCACCCAGTGGCCCTGAAAGGGACAGTCCGGTCTAGTAACACTACATTCCCTGATTGGCACAACCATAGCGTTGGCAGCCATTTTATGAGACATTTTGAGTTGTAGGTATGCACCTTTTTTTTAGGTTTTTCCAGTCCATACCAAAGAGTACTGTATATATAATGAAACCATACTATTTGTCTATGGCTAAAATGGACTTTTAGTCAAAGCCACGTTTCTCAATGTAAAAAAAAAACGAAAATGTCAGTCAGCCAGTCAATGTCAAATTATATTTCTCGTTCTCCGTCAAAGAGTAAAGTAATATATAGGGAATAATAATAGTAATATATATATATATATATATCAGGGCTGCCAGATTGTATATTTGGATACAAAATTTGTATAATCGGACGGTGTATTGTATCCATGATCATTCTGTATAATACGATACAAAAGAATACGACATGAAATGGAACGTGCGTTCGCCTCTTGCTTTTTTCGAAGTGTCCGCTGACTCTGTATAGGATGAACAGAGATGGAGATAAGATATTGCTAATTTTACAACTATGATAGAGTGTCGTGTTGTGTTGTGTGGCTATAATGTGGCTCAATGTGGCGTTAGTTCCTGATTGTGACTGCTTAAGTGGGTTGAGGTTTCGTTTGGTAGTCTGTGGAGTTTTTCTTTTTCAAAGTTGTCATATTGTTTTATCGTGTCGTAAGTTATTTCTTGCCGTTGGCGCCTTCGCATTATAGTAAAAGAGTGTGTTCCGAAATACAACCCAGTAAACTAGCCAGTGCTCATGACCTTATGAATCCGACGTATACATATTGTACTAGTGTGCCACCATAGTGAACTGGTGAGACAAATGTCAAAGGTGACGTATTAGTAGTATATCAAACGATAAACAGGCGTGTGTGCATCAGACTTTGAGGATTTTTTCAATATGGCGTCAATTTATGACGTCAACGTACTTGCAAGTATATTTCGGAACGACTCAACAGTATGGCGTCGATTCATGACGTCATGAGCACTGGCCAGTAGTTATACTGGTTTATATTTCGGAAAAATTTGAAGAAAATCTAATTAAAACCCTCACAGTTAGTCCTTTTATTTGATGTCACACGATATTGTTCAAAAATCTTTATTTTTGAAAATTCTAGTTTGACCCCCATACTAAAAAAAACATACTTAATTTGCATAACGCGTCCGTGTCTGGGTCACAGGAATCCATGTGTAACCATATATCAAATCCATAATAGAATCGATTTAGAGGATCCGGAGAAAACTGGCTGTGACAGACGGACAGACATCAGAGTGATCCTATAAGGGTTTCGTTTTTTGTTCGGAACCCTAAAACCGAAAGAGTTTTAACGTACAGTGGGTTTAAAAAAGCCACTTAAAAAAAATCATATTAGAATCATTGCATAAATCACCAAACAATCTGTCATATTTAGTTTTTACCGTTAAGGTGAATGCTCCAGGGTAGCCCGCGAAATTCAAATATTTTTATGTTTTTTGCAATTTGCCGGTCAGTGTGAAGCTGTATGTGGACCAAATGCGATCCGCGACCGTAACGCGTATTTATCTAAAGAATTATAACCATTTTAATAGTCTATATTGCCCTCTTTGTTCATGTAGTCCGAAAGAATGATTATTTCTGAAATATTCATTCTTTCGAACTACATGAACTTAGAGGGCTGACCGGCAAATTGCAAAAAACATAAAAATATTTGAATTTCGCGGGCTACCCTGGAGCATTCACCTTAACGCAGTAGCCTCAAGGTCGATTGGGAAAATTTGACAGTGACGGGTAGCGTGATGTGCTTACTGCTTTCTGATTCTGCTAAAGAGTTCTTTTTAGACCCGCAAGTCAGTACCTATGTTAGTTTTATGAAATTATGAAGAAAAATCGATTTATAGAATATTTATGTATAATGCGGTCCAATTTCGTATAATTGCAGATAATTAACCGTATAGCCGCGATTTATTTGCTGGCAGCCCTGATATATATGTTCTCCGTAGACAGAGAATAGGTTCTCGGTGTTTAGCAGTGTTTATCACAGATGTGTCTAAGTCTATCTCATCATCTTGCTACTTTATATATTAAAGCATTAAATATTGTGCATAATAGTAATCTGTGAGTGATCTCGTAATCAAAACAAGACGAGAATCCTCTGTGGAGAAGAATTAATTTACTTCGATTATTTACTTCTGTTCTCCGGCGTTTAAAATGGGCTTTTCAACAGTATATTATTGTACCTACATGAAAAAACAACGATGTCTCTTATTCCAGTGTTCGAGTCCCCTTTGATGTTTTGAGCCAATGTTCATGCATATTTTGATACTGTGCTGTTCTTTTCAACATACATGCTCTATTAACTTATTTGCTGTTGTAGCTTACTTAGCGTAAAATCAACCTGTAATCTAATTTAAAATTTATTATGGATAACTCTACTGTACCCTCAGAAATAGACATTCAAGGATTGTGTAGAATTTGTTTACATAATGCTAAAGAAAGTATCAATCTGTTCTCTGAGAGTGTTGAATCTCAAGAAGTTCTAAACAGAATATATCTTTGTTTTCAAGTGACTCTATCGCATGATAAATTCATGCCGTTTCTAATATGTGGTGACTGCTTACGAGAATTAAACAGTGCTAACAGCTTTAGACTCAAATGCATTACACTCAATGAACGGATAAAACTATATTACAAGGAACACTTACAAGAAAGCACTTTTAAAGTTGAGAAAGACTTAACAAATGATATGCCAACATATGATGAAAATTCTGACACAGGTCCATTCCTAAGTGACTTGACAGAATTTAATGATCTCTATTCAAAAGCTAATGAAAATGCAGAACCAGATCAAAGTGAGATAATAAATGTAAAGAACAGTTTTAAGTGCAATGTGTGTAATAAAGTTTTAAAAACTAAGACAACACTTTTGAAACATAATGAATCTATGCATGAAAAAAGAAAGCACATTGGTAAAGTGTCTGGATTTGGTGCTGCCAGAAGATACCATTGCACATCATGCTCTTACTCCACCCCACATAGCCAGACTTTAGTCAGTCACATGAGGACTCACAATGGAGAGAGACCATACAGCTGTGAATGTGGTAAAACTTTCACGCAGTCATCAAGCCTTGCTGCTCATCATAAAACACATAGTACAACCACATATTTCACTTGCAGTGTATGTGGAAAACAGTTCAAACATGCATTTTCAATGAAAAAGCATATGCGTGTCCATGAGAGCCCAAGCTTCTCTTGTGGGATTTGTTGTAAATCATTAAAATCTAAGGAATCACTCAAGGCTCATATGCACAGACATTACAAGATATGTAATTATAATTGCGAAGATTGTGGAGACACATTCGTCACATCTGCAGAGTTACATAACCACAGAAAAATACATAGTTTAGAAAAGAAATTACAATGTCATTTGTGTGGATATAAAACTCATACAAAGAAAAATCTAATTATTCATTTAAAAAGGTTAGATCTTACTATTTAGAGTAATATTATCGTACATAGTATTGTAAGATATATCAGAAAAAGAAAACAAAATTCTGAATTTCTTTTTCAGACATACTGGGAACAGAGCTTTCAAATGTGACCTGTGCCATGTAGGCTTCTATACACAGAGTAGCCTTCGGCGACATTTGAGAGTACATACTGGTGACAAACCATACTCATGTCCAACTTGCGGGCAAAAGTTCAGTTATAGTCCAAGTTTAAACAAACACATGAAAACAATTCATGGAGTTGACTACAAATGGGCAGACTGGAAATTAACTATAGTGAAACTTTCAGAAAAAACTGATGAAGTTGTACCTACTGCAACAAAATAAGATTTAAGTCAAATAAATAAAACATTGTTTAAAGATAGAAATTTGTTTATTGATGCCAAAGCATACACATACATAAAACCCTACATACCTAAATTCCAACAATGCCGTTTGATGTCTAGTAGTAAAAATATCAGTGTTAGAGTCAATAATTTAGGGCTTACTTTAGGTAATAATATACTATTATAGAAAGATTTAATGTTCATTGCCATAAAATAATGTAAAAATTCATGCGACCCGTACTTCAGGCACATAATAAGATTCAATTAGACTCACAGTTTTTTACTTGCAGGCATCTTGCCATAAATAGCTCAAATTGTTGCTATGCATACAAAAACAAAATGTTATGCTGTGGCCTGCCTCTTAAGTTTATTTGAATTTTAATATTTATAAGTCAGTTAATAATTCTTAACTATTAGTTTTTATTCCTATTAAGATACTTAACTACAAGTAAGACGTTACCAAATTAATTCAATGCACTATTTGGAATACCCTAATTTCCTTCTGATTACTATTATAAATATGAAATATTTCACTTCTTCAGTGATTTTTAAAAGAGACAGTTTGGGAAAATCTCATTCGGCGTAATATTGATACTCGCTTAAGGAAACCTTGAGTTCTTTCCTCATTAAAACTATTTCATCATTAACTAATTTCTTGGTAGTTTTAAAATTAGTCAAATTTACCACATTTTTTCAAGTGATATATTGGATTAAAAAGATTGCTTCCCTGTATCTCATATTGATTCATTCAGATTTCCCCATAATGACTCAGTTCAAAATAAACACTGTAAAGAAAGCTGAAGTAATTAATAGAAATTAAGTGTTACAAATACTCAATTGGTTCTGCTATTATAAACATTATAATAAATTTATTAATAAATGTCAAAATTGCGATAATTATAATCGAATTTAGTCTATAGAAGGATAGTTCGTGGATATTGTAAAAATGGCCTTATTTTATATAACCTGTAACAGAATAACGCAATACTTGAAAAGGTGTTATTGTACTAATCTTTTACTATGGGACTAACACTGAAATCTCGAACACAAAACCGACTGCCCCATACATTTATTTGAGCATAACTCGACAAAATGTACTGAACAGCTAATTTTTTTGCGGGATTCGTTTTTAATAATGATGAGTACAATGACCCCTTTTCAGGTATTTCGTTAATCTGTCACCAAATATGTGTATCATGTTGTATACATATTTTTGTTACAATAATTGATTGATCAAATTTCTATTTCTACTAGAAGGGTGATTGATACACTGAGTTTAATCCTCCTCATAATCTTCGTCGTCGGAGATATACTTTCGCTGTTTCCGCTTTCTGGATGGAGTGCTTTTACTCTTACCCTTCAACTTGATCTTCATTTTGACAGAGCGGTTAGATTCGCCATCGGAATCATCGTCATCTGTTGACAGAGTTTTATTTTAAGTTACACAATAGCCTGAAGACTAATTGACATAAATAATTACATGTACACAAGTTTATATGTTTATGTCAATGTTATTCATAAATATACGAAAAGTTAAGGGCGGATCCAGGT
Organism: Lacanobia oleracea; assembly: GCA_950371165.1. Taxonomy (NCBI): domain Eukaryota; kingdom Metazoa; phylum Arthropoda; class Insecta; order Lepidoptera; family Noctuidae; genus Lacanobia; species Lacanobia oleracea. The sequence continues at coordinate 9,370,473 of OX493389.1, forward strand.
GCGTGCGGGTGGTGTGGTGTGGGTGTGGTTTGGCTTAGGGCTCAAGCCCCCCCTTAAAGTCTGAGATATCTTTGCTCGTCTAGTACCTAATGAAGTCAATGAGGAATTTACGAAAGTAATCCCAAGGAATAGTATTGCGTTAAGCCATATAAAATGTTATGTGCTTTTTTTAGTGTTTACTTTGCTACAAACTACCCTCAGTGGGGTCAAACTCCCCCAAATGACAACCCCGGTTCCGCCCCTGCGACACGTCGTTGATTACTGACCTTTTTCATTATCTTCGGAATCGTCAGAGTTCTGTCCACTCTCGTAACGACGTCGCACTTCAATGAACACGTTGCGCAGGCGCACCGAGTCCTCATATATCAGCGACTGCTCTTCGTTGTACGTCTGGGCGTTGGCGCATAACGTGAAGAAATCACGCTCGAGGTCTGATATGTCGGTATACTGTTGATTAAAAATATTATATTAATGTTCTTATTAATTAGGTACCTAAAGGTAGCAAGTTTGGAAGAAGAATGGGAACTTCTTTGCCCATCAGTGGGACACAGCTGCAGGAAAACAAAAAGAAATGGTAGCAATTAACATTGCAGCATCATCCATTCCTCGTAATTTTTTTCATTGTATCTATTTACCTTGCCATCTTCAATTCTATTCATAATTTTCTTAATATCCAAGGGTTTCTTGATAACGTCATAATAATCTGGCAGCTCGCGACGTGAAGGAAGTTTCATAAATGGCTCAGATAGCACACGCCCAGCCCTGAAAATTTACATTACTTAGTACCTATGTGTTGTACACTATTGTATCTAACTACAACTAGAATGTCAGGCATTGAACCATTTGTTTAAAAAAGTCTTATCATGATTGTATACCTTTATTTAACTACCTAAACCTTGCTTGTATAATAGGACAGTGGCGCAACTCATGACGACGATATCAAAATATGCAGTGTAGTTCACTTACTCATCAGCATAATCAATAACTTTCTTCATTATATTCTTCCACCGCTTCTTTTGTTGGTTGATTTCTGTTTTACTCTTCTTCTTAGATGAACTCGGAGCTTCTTCTTCATCAGATTCTTCTTGACGGCTGTAAAAAATTACGTTAATTTTAAATAATGTCTTTTCGATTTCATGGTTTTAAAACTGAGCTCGATTGGTTCTAACGGTATTTTGGATAAAGGCCCAATAGACTGCAGTTTAAGAACAAATTTAAATGTATATATTTTTTTAATCATATGGGAAATCATCAAATGAATCCTCCCCCTCTGGGTAAAGCAGGAGGGAGTGTCAGACTCCTACTGACTAAAACCCGTCCGTGTTGCGTTCCAGGGCCACGGTGACTCTTTCGAACAAAGTCCGCAGTCCCAGCAGGCACTGGCCCTAGCGGGGCCAGTCTTCTATGCTGCCAGCTCTTTCGAGGCGCGCCGTCGACTCGGCCCTGGTTCTGATCAGACGGCGAGCCACTTAATGCTCTATGTCCGCAGGCCCGCGCCTACGGCGGCCGAGAATCGCCCTGCGACTCCCGACGCCCGGGGCGTCTTCTTCTGTAGCGGCGGCTGGGGCGTGAGGTTTGCCTCTCTCTCAAGCGTTCCTCCTTTGCTGGCATTACTGCTTCGCAGAAGGAGGTGACCGCTTCCCATGTCTCCTCGCTCCTAACCATGGCCTGAACCAGGGCCGGACGTGAGACGTCGTCGCCGCCGATCGCCTCAACGAGGACATGGTGGTGCTCCGCCCAAGCAGGGCAGACCTCCACCTTGTCCTCCGGTGATCCTCGCAGTGTTGACACCCGGATAACGTCGGTCTAGATGTGGCACCTCGTTTATGCAAACTGATAAACTTTTCAGGAGGGGCAAAATACTGCTTTACAAAGTATAAGATGTGTATTACACACGTCTTTTATTAAGTTTATCGTGTAACCTCGATCTAACTAGACAAGTATATCTTACGAGGTAAGGTACACCAAATTGAGTTGTCATCTAAGCTTGTTACGACAGGTCACTACAATTCATTTTTTGCCGTCAAATGAATAGTAATCGACGAGGCATCTACGAGTTATCACCAGAAGTATTGTTTAAATTTTTTGCATAAAAATCTAATTTCACCTAAAGAAGCCAAGAAATACCGTGTTACCCAGTTAATGGGTTGTGGAGGTCTGGTAGGCAGCCGCTCCACGTAAAATACTGGTATTCAGCTAAATCTGGCTTGACTGGAAGCCGACCCCAATATAGTTGGGAAAAGGCTAGGCAGATGATGATCTCTGCCTAGCTTTCCTCCACAACCCATTAACTGGGAAACACGGTACTTCATGGCACTGGAGTCAGATTAACTGCCTTCTGACTATCCGTAACGACTGCCAAAGATCTACAAATGACAGCCGGGACCAACGGCTTAACGTGCTTTCCGAGGCACGGAGGAAACTCGGTATGTTAAGATGGTCACCCATCCACAGACCAACTTTAGCAAGCGTTGCTTAACCTTGAAGATCGACCCATGCGGCTGTTATTATCTAGCCACGAGCTCCTCAAAAAGCTAGGCAGAGATGATGATCTGATTTTACCAAAAATTGGCAGTTACGAGGTATCTCCTATGATAAGTTAGTCCTACCGTCGCTTTCGTCCCTTCTTCCGTTTTTTGTCGAGAACTTCGTCGTCATCGTCCTCCTCCTCCTCCTCGTCGAACTCGTCGTCGATGGCCTTGAGCCACTCCTTCTCCGTGAGCGAGTCCGTGTAGTCCACCTCCTTGCGCTGGCGCGAGCCGCGCCCGAGCGTCTCGTCCTCGTCCAGGTAGTTCCAGCCTTGACCCTACACGTCCAAACTTTGCTTTAACGACGGCTGACACAGATTTATTCATATGGGTGATTATTGCACCCCAACTGCATGCGAAAAAGTATAAAACAATAGGTATTCCCCATCAATACATAGGAGACCTACATTTACTCACCTCTAAACATGGAATCTCAAAAATCTATTGATATTTTAAGATTTAACGAATAAAACAACGAAGCGATATCTCAGTGTTTTCTAGTCTTCTAAGTTACGAATTCGTCATAGTTGCAAGAGTCAGCATTCAAAAATAAAATTAAATATTCCTAACTAGCGTCTGCCAGCGGTTTCGCCCGCGTGGTCCCTGTGGGTGCATACTCCCGGGATAAAAAGTAGCCTATGTCCTTTCTCAGGCCCTAGACTACCTGTGTACCAATTTCATTTAAATCGGTTCAGTAGTTTTGGCGTGAAAGCGAGACAGACGGACAGACTTACTTTCGCATTTATTATATTAGTAAGGATGATCTGGACGTAAAAAAAAATAAAACAATGCTATACTCGTAATTGAGAAAGACTTACCTTGTTGCAGACGACCTCATCTTCATGTTTGACGAGCCAGTCAGGCAGCTCTGACTCCTCAATGAGTCGGGTTTGCGTCTCAGTCTTCTTGCGCTCAATGTCGATCTGTTTGAATATCTCCAGTTCTTCCTCTGACCGTGCAATCATCTCGTTTATAAGATCGTCATCTGGTAGCTCATTCTCTTCCTACAAATTAGAATGTTCATGTTTAATTCACGTAACATGGTGAACAATTTAAGACCATTCAACATCTCTTTAGGATATTATTCCTGTTACTAATGCTTTTTGTGATTGAAATAGCTTTACAAACCTCTTCATCATCTCCATCTTGATGTAGGATACTCTGAAGGAATTGTTGACGCTCCGAGCCTGTTGACTTCTGATCGAACATACCAGCTTGGATGACTTTTTCGTCCATATTCAGCTTGTACCTTTGAATGGAATAAGATCGGAGTTACAAAAAAAAAATCAATTTTATGATGCGAGAAAATGTATTATAATTATGACAATAAAAAATCTTACCTAGCTGCTGCTAGAATTCTCTCCTCCACGGAGTTGACGGTCATCAGTCTGAGCACTCGCACCTCGTTACGTTGACCAATACGATGCGCACGATCTTGCGCTTGGAGATCCTGTTACAATCATGAACACAACGAAATAGCTTCTAACATTTTACATGGTATAATTTAAACTACAATGACGTTTTCAATACAGTACCTGATGTGGATTCCAGTCGGAATCGAATATGATGACGGTGTCAGCGCTCTGCAGGTTGAGACCGAGCCCACCGGCGCGCGTCGACAGCAAGAAGATGAAGTAGTCGGAGCCCACGTCGTTGAACTTCTTGAGCAGCTCTCCGCGGTCCTCTGCCTTTGTCATGCCGTCCAACCTAGGACGGAACTATTATGTAGCGGACTCAGGAAGCTATGGAACTACGACTTTATTCGCCGCCAAAAACTATACACTTATACCATATTATATCTTGTTGAAGTTGAGTTACCACTTCAGTACTTGCTAAAACTGTTCAGAATCTTACCTCAAATATTGGAAAGCCCTCCATGAAAGGTAATCTTCTATGATGGTCATGCACTGAGTCATTTGACAGAACACTAATACTCTGTGTCCTGTTTGCTTGAGCTTTGGTAGGATGCGATCCAAGAGTTCGAATTTACCAGATACTCGGTATAGGTCGGGCCTGTGAATAAAAATAACAAGTTAGAATTCTTAGTTGTAAAGGGTGTCGTCTTTAATGTTAGCTTATATTATTAAGAGAACAAAGATGATTGTTTATTCGTGGCCATTACCACACATAGAGCAACCAGTAAGTCACTGCGGCAACAATACAGTTTTTTGTGTGCAGTCTTATTATGACACTCGAGGAAGCAGTGAATCAGCTAATACAAAAAAATATAGCTAACTCGTGAATGACTTACCCTGACACAACTCCGCCGCCGGTACCGATGTGGTCGCAGAACTTCTCTTCGATGTGTTGGAACATGAAGGGATGGTTGCAGAGCTTACGCAGTTGTACGATGGTGTTCATCAAAGCCTTCGCGCCGCCCTTGCCCTTGTTTCCCTTTTCTGATCCATCGGTCAGCAGGACTCCCTTAGACTGCATGTGCCTGTGAAATAATAATATGGTTCGTAACAGGGTTTTCTACAATGGCAGCTTGTGTTAATCAGAAGTTAGAAGGTGTTAAAATTGTGCTTTTAATTGGGTGCTTTTAGCCTTAGAGATTTATATTTTACTAGCGGACTCGACAGACGTTGTCCTGCCCGACTGCAGCGCCATCTGCCGGGCTGATTTGTGAATCTAAACCATCCAGGGCGCCACACAAACGCATACAAAAAAATTCATTCAAATCGGTCCAGCCGTTTAGGAGGATTTCAGTGACATACACACGTACAGTAGAATTATATATATAAAGATGTGAAAGAATGCAGAAAGATAGGAAATGAACCACCTTTTACCTACTACAAGTTTTGATAACTCCTTTAAAAAATAAATGACTCATCAAAACTGATGAAATGTGTAAAGAGATCCATCAATATTAAATTTATAAAATTCTTCTGTTACTGGTGTCTGACTGAGTGAGTGACTGATTGACAGACAACAGACAGCTACTAAGAGAGGATTTCCCGAAATTCCTACGGGAACTGGATACTGCGGTTACGCAGGCGCGGGCAAAAGCTATTTTACTACAATACCGTTCCCTGAATGTGTGTCCACTTACTTGTAGAGCACTCGCTGCAGGCCGCTCATGTCGCACTTGATGATGTACTCCACCTTGTCGGGCAGCTGACTCTCGACCTCCTTCTTCAGCCTCCGCAACAAGAACGGACGCAGCACTTTGTGTAGACGACGGATGATAAGGATTGTCTCTTCCTCGTTCAGTTCCACCTAGTAAAATAAATGATTTATGTTGTTCGTGAACATTATTTAACACTTTTGCCTTGTAATTAGCATGACTAACGAAAACTATGCTCAAATTCAGTTAATTATTATTACAGCAGTTAGCTGTAGACTAACCTGTGTAGTACTGAGATATATTGAAACAAAGACCATGATTTACATTACAATTTTGACTTTTCTTGTATCCAGAGTTTTGAAAGTGCATGGTCCACATAAAATAACAAGTCTCACCTTTTCACCAGTAGTAGCGAAAGGGGCATTGAACCACTGTTCGAAGGTGGAGCAACTCTTGAAGATGGACGGCAGCAGGAAGTTGAGCAGCGCCCACAGCTCGGGCAGCTTGTTCTGCAGCGGGGTGCCCGTCAGCAGCAGGCGGTGCGGCGCGATGTAGTGCGTGTTCAGCACTTGTGTCAGCTTGCAGTGGTGGTTCTTCATGCGGTGACCTTCGTCGATTATCATGTACTTCCATTGCACCTGAGGGATATTGAGGGATTCGATTATGACGTCATTGTAGTATGTTGGCCTATTGAGTCATGCTTCCAACTGATTCATCTTACAAATGCGAAAATTTGGGTCGATGGACGAATGTTTGTTACTCAGTCACGCCATAACGGCTGAATGGACCTGGATGAAAATTGACATAGGGATAGATTAGCCTGGAATAGCACATAGGTTACTTTTACCCGGGAGTATGTTGCCTTGGGATAATTTCCGACAGTGACGCGGACGAAGCCACTGGCTGAAGCTGGTTATTGAATACGTAGTTGTTGTTAAGTCCGCCTTTGTACAGTATTTTTACTAGTGCATCAAGTTTTAATAAATAAATAAATATAGTAAGAATAATTAAAAAATCGGCCAAGTGCGAGTCGGACTCGCACACGAATGGTTCCACACCATAAACATCATTTTTTATTATTTGTTGTTATAGAGGCAATAGAAATACACAATCTGTGAAAATTTCAACTGTTTATCTATTACGGTTCTTGAGATACAGCCCGCTGACAGACCGACGAACGGATGGACGGACGGACAGTGGAAGCTTAGTAATAGGGCTACGATGGTTACCTTTTGGGTACGGAACCCTAAAAACGATACGAAGCATTTAAAATTCTCAATACGTCACGCCGTGGTATAATTTTTAGTGCGTTCTGACGTCACGAGCCCCCATTCCCGGTTTTTTATGCGTTTTATTTTTGTCAATATTCATTGATTTACACAAACAAGAAATACGTGTCCATTATTATAGACGGACTAAATAAATTAGCAATTTATTGATGGTGAAAACTAGCCTATTCAAGATTATCGCAATTACCTTAGCCAGTACAGCCTTGTCCTTGATGACGTACTCGTAGGTGGTGAGGAGCACGTTGAACTTGGTGGAGCGCATCTGCGTCTGCACGATTGTCGCACTTACCTTAGCCAGTACAGCCTTGTCCTTGATGACGTACTCGTAGGTGGTGAGGAGCACGTTGAACTTGGTGGAGCGCATCTGCGTCTGCACGATTGTCGCACTTACCTTAGCCAGTACAGCCTTGTCCTTGATGACGTACTCGTAGGTGGTGAGGAGCACGTTGAACTTGGTGGAGCGCATCTGCGTCTGCACGAGGCGGCGCGACTGCGGCGAGCCCTTGTACGACACCACCGTCACGGTAGGCGCCCACTTCTCGAACTCCAGCACCCAGTTGGATAGAGTACTGAAAATAACAACTTCATTGTTACAACCGTGGGTGTCGTAAAAGGCGACTAAGAGACTCGGCAGCAGCGTTCTCTGCAAAATTCAACACCATACACTGCAATCGCCAAGCCGTCTGCCAAGCGTGGCGATCATTGGCTTATCTAGGGTGTTTTTCCAGAGGGGGCCTGGCCCCCAACTTGAGATGCGACGTGCATGAAGAAAAATCGTTGCGGTGTGCCCGATCAAAATAAGAATTTTAGGACACAGTCATAGTCAGGAGAAACCCCCCCCCCATCTTGGGGGAGGCCTATGTCCAGTAGTGGAAATCTTTCGGCTGAAATGATGATGATGGTAGTCAGGAGGTAGCTCCCCGCAATCCCGGGGCCGGGGACGATATAAGTAACTTTGTTGACTGATGCAGGAAAGCTTAGGAATTTAGAAAGTGCAGAAAGCAAGAGCGAGTGAAGTGACCTCGAAAGTTTTTGTACCCTTTATCGGATAGGTTTGATTTTCTGTCATTAACATCTGAATAGAGGTAACTTTTGCCTCATACAGGAAAGGTTAACAACTTAGAGATAAAATTCATGAGCGAGCAAAGCAAGTTCGAAACTTTGTGTACCCTTTATTCATATTCATTTATTTAGTTTGTTACAGGTATACAGGTTCTTAAAATAAGCATTAACTGTATCACTGTAACATACCCATGGGGTGTACAATATTTATAATGATGTATGTCATTGGCTATGTTCAAAATAATTCATAATGATACAATACACTCTTAATTTTTAGAGGTTATTATCCATTGTATTGATTGTTTTAGTCACCTCATTCTAAATTTATTATACATAATTTTACGGTCATACAATTAAAGTATAATAAATCAAATAAAATAAGTTAAAAATGACAATTTTTAGTATATTAATACACAAAATTGTTACGGTCATGACGTTTACATTAAATAAGTCAAAAAATAATATAAAAACAAGTTTAACATGTCAAATTTTAGTCAACCTCATACCTACTACTACAACCATTATTAGTCATCATTTTTTACGGTCAGATAATACAATATTAAAGAAGTCAAGAATAATTTTAATCAATAATTCGGTCATTAAGAAATTCGTTAATTGAATAATACGTCTTACCTAAGTGATTTTTTTAGGTTTGATTTTCTGTCATTAATATCTAAATAGAAGTAACTTTTGCCTCATATAGTAAGTGAGAGATACAGCAAAATGTACGAGCAAGCGAAGCAAGCTCGAAAATTTTTGTATCCTATCGGATAGGTTTGATTACGAGACGGCCCACCCGGCTCCCCCCCCCCCCCTATGGTGGCGATTATAGCAAACCCTCATCTTGCGAGATCTATGTCCAATAGTGGACGTCTTTCGGCTGAAATGATGATGGTTGGCTCAAATTCGTGCAATAAAGAATATTATTATTTGTGTTACAGCTGCCTTGAAAAGATATTTCTTGTAATCCAATCAATTTTTAAACAGTCAAATAATAAATGACACTCATGAATCACATCCGATATTTTCGTTACTTTGATTAACGTTGGAAGTAAGCCTGTAGAATTTTCATTATCTCTTAAAAATCTAAACATGAGAAGAAACCAACAATGTTAGATGAAGTTAGCAGTTTTCCCTAGTGACCTTATTTGGGAGAAAAATACAAATGGATGATCAGGCGAAATATAGATATACCCCTGCATAATCCTTCAAGGAATTAAGGAGGTTGTAATGTCAAGGACAACATTTTAGATCGAGTATAGATCTTACTTAAGACCCAAAAAAAAACATTTGAAACTCCTTACCTGAGTGGCACAATAATAAGGAAGGGCCCATTGACTTTCTTCTTCTCCATCAGATAGGTAACCAGCGCAATAGTCTGGATGGTCTTACCGAGACCCATCTCATCGGCCAGGATACCGTTCAGATTGTTATTAAACAGAGAAACCAGCCATTCCAGACCCTACAAAGTTAATTAAAACACTTATTTATATGAAAAATAAACGAAAATAAAGGTTGATCATAAAAATTGGTTCGAAACCCCACCTTGATTTGATATTCCTTTAGTTTTCCGTTAACCAAAATGTTGGCTTGTTCGGTGACAGACTCGTGGACTGTGTGGGCAATGCTGAAAAATTTAATGATTTGTTATTCACAAATTGACCCTCTCGGCTATATAATAAAAACCGGCCAAGTTTGACTCGGACTCTCCCACGAAGGGTTCCACCAACCAACGGCACCATAAACCGAAAAAAAAAAACACATTTTTTGTATGGGCACCCCCTTTATTTAAATTTTATTATTTGTTTGTGAAAATTTCAACTGTCTACCTATTATGAATTGGTGTGTATCTCAAGAGATACAACTCGCTGACAGACAGACGGATGGACGGACAACAGAGGCTTAGAGGATTTCGGTGGTTACCCTTTGGGTATGGAACTCCAAAAACAAAGCGTCGAGTGAACCGACAAATCAGCTAGCCTAATATAAAAGGGACATACCTGTAGTAGGTCTGTTCTTCTGTCTTGTACTCGTCGTCCTCGACCTTGGCCTTCTTGATCATTTCCCGCGCCTTCTCCTCATCAGTCTTTTCCTTGTCGCTCCTCTCGTCTCTGTGGCCTCGCCTCTTTTCTGTTAACGAAATATGAGTTTTTTGGTGGATGTTTTTTTTTTTCAATTACGATTGCCGAACCTAAACAGTCTTGTTATACAATAGGGTATTATATTAGATAATAATAGTACTTAGTCCATCCGTTACATATTCAAAAATATTGGGCATGTATTTTTTGCCTATCAAATCGAAAAAAATTGAAAAATTGTTAAAGCGCAGTGGAACGTCACGTTCAGTAAAAATTGTACTAACGCTATGACGTCACGCCAGTTTTCAACGCACTGTATCATCTTATTTTTTAACCGACTTCAAAAAAGGAGGACGTTCTCAATTCGATTGTACTACTCTGTCAAGAAAGTACCGGGAAAAGATCAATAATACACAAAATATCTGTTATTCATCCAAATTTATTTTATCACTTTCAAAGTATGCTCCTTTAGAAACGATACACTTGCGCCAACGAGTAATCCATTCATCAAAACATTTTTTAAACGCTGCTTCCGGAATTGAGTTCAGTTCTCGCCGCAAATTCTCCTTTATGTCTTCTATCGATTGAAAACGGGTGCCACGGTAATTTGAGTTTAGGAAAAAAAAAAATGACAGGAGCCATATCTGGTGAATATGGTGGTTGCTGGATGGTATTTGTTGAGTGTTTGGTTAAAAATTCGTTCACAATGATAGCCTTGTGCGAAGGCGCATTGCCGTGGTGCAAAATCCAAGAATTTTCTTTCCACAAATCTGGCCTTTTTCGTCGAATTTGCTCTCTTAAACGCCGCATAACGCTCAAATAATATTCTTTATTTACCGTTAGACCTTCCGGTAAGAATTCAGAGTGCACAACACCGCGATAGTCAAAGAAAACAGTCAACATGACTTTGACTTTTGATCGACTTTGGCGTGGTTTTTTCGGTTTCGGTTCAGTTGGAAGGCGCCACTCCGAAGCTTGTTGACTAGTTTGCATGTCATACTCGTAAACCCACGTCTCGTCACCAGTAACAATGCGTTTCATGAATGTTGGGTCCGAACTGACTCGTTCTAGCATGTCCTCAGCGACTTTCATGCGATTGAGTTTTTGGATAAAATTCAGATCTTTTGGGACTAGCCGAGCAGCAACATGTTTCATACCCAAATGATTAGTTAAAATGGTACGGATCGACTCGTGAGATACAGAAAGTTCGGCGGCTATCTCTCTCAGAGTTGAATGGGGATTTTCAGTCACTATTTCCTTCACTTTTGCGATGTTAACTTCAGTTGCAGACGTTGACGGCCTACCAGAGCGAGGCAAATCTTCCATCACATCTCGACCGCTTTTGGACGCTTTGAACCACTCATAAGCACGAGTTTTTGATAAAGTCGATTCACCGTAAGCCTTCTGTAACATTTTCAGTGACTCCGAACACGAAATTCCATTGGCAATGCAAAATTTAAGACAAACTCTTTGTTCGATATTTTTGTCCATTATGAAATTCGCAATACACACTATATATGATATTACTAAAACCAGCACTGTATTTAATATAAATAACAGATGCAACTCAAACTCCGCGCCAAAATGGAAAACAGTTGTGCCAATCTAACAACTACAACAAAACAAAAATTTGAATTTGGAACCATAAACAAATCATCCATTCCCGATACTTTTTTGACTGAATGTATTATTATTATTTTTTTTTTTTTATGTTTGTTACCTCATAACTCCGACATTTATGAACCGATTTGAAAAATTTTTGTTTCATCTGAAAGGGTATACTTCTCGATTGGTCCCATTGTCACCATGTCAGAATCTGATGATGGGATCCCACGAAAATCGAGGTCAACCCTCAAATTTTATAGGCACATACAATGTTTTTCATGAACTTTCCAACGCAATTCAGATATTTGTGCCTGGTAATCATCATCTCATGTTGCTGAGCTGATGATGAAAGGTATATATTAGGATCTGATGATGAGATCCCATGAAAAATGTTTGTTCAGCGATACGATTTGGATGATTCTTTTTTTGTTTGAAAGAATATTCTCCTTGACTGGTCCCGTTTCAATTTGGTGAAGATCTAACGAAGAACTTCGGAGGTAGGCAACGGAACTCTTCAATAAATGATAGCAAAGGGATCGGGATTGCTGAAATCGCATGTTTTTTTAGTATTTACACCAGTTCTTAACATAACATTGCGCCGGTACGCTGTTAATGGGTATGTAGGTACCTAGGTACCACTAAAAAGTGAAAAATAAAAAACTTTTTCACAAAAAATACAACCGACTTCCAAAAACAAAACACTACAAGGTACAAAATAACTTCGGAAGAAAGAAAATAACTTTATTTTCTGAAGTCGGTGTTTTTGGTTAATTTTTCCTTTTTTTGACACCGACTTCCGAAATTAATGTTTTTTCTTATCTGTTTATTTACGTGAAAAATACTGGGTGGGCCAAAAGAAATCACCCTATTGGAAGATGCTCTCATTTTTGCAAATGACCGCCAAAGTCAAATCTGTTTTGACATTGGTGTAGTTTATCTATAATATGTATGTATTTAGAAATATATAAGTATGTTTATCAGTTGTCTAGTACCCATAACACAAGCTCTGCTTAGCTTGGGACTAGATGGCGTTGTGTGATAGTTGTGTGGATTATTATTATTATTATTATTGGTGGACCAGACAGATGCAGAATACAAGTGATCAAGCCATGGAGCGATACACACCCCGGAAACGCGGAATAATCGTGTCTATTTTTTTGCGTAACAATTCGTCTGTAGTGTTGGCGCAGCGCGAATTCCGTCGCCGATTCCCCGGCCGTCCGGCACCGACTGCGCAAACACAGCGCCGTTTGGCCACCAACCTTGAAGAGTATGGGACCACACGAGACGTTACCAAGAGTGGCCGGCCACGGAGCGCCCGTTCTGCCGAGAATATCGCCGCTGTTGCCGAGGATGTCGAGCTGTCGCCGGAAACATCGACCAGACGCCGTGCCATGCAATTAGCCATCAGCCGGACGTCCCTAAGGCGAATTTTGGTCAAAGACTTGCGCATGTTCCCGTACAAAGTCCAGTCCGTGCTGATGCACGCTGCCTGTCGACCGCGAAACGCGCGCAACCTACGCTCAAGCCATCCTCAATCTCGAGGAAGAAGAGGACGATTTTGCGATCAAAATCATAATGAGCGATGTGGCACATTTCCACCTCAGCGGGTACGTGAACAAGCAAAACTATCGCTTTTGGGGCACCGAAAATCCACGAATGATGCACGAGGAGCCATTACACCCGCTCAAAGTACCATACGACAACAGTGGACAGTGCGCGCTAAAGGGCCATGTTTACCACAGAGTTTTTTCAGCCGCAATTGGACGAATTAGGACTGAGGGACATGTGGTTCTAACAGGACGGAGCAACAGCACACACTGCGCGAGCCACAACCGATATTCTGAAGGCAGCGTTCCCAGGTCGCCTCATCTCTCGTTTTGACGATTTGCACTGGCCCGCAAGACCGCCCGATTTAAGCGTTCCAGACTTTTATTGTGGGGTTTTTTGAAGTCCTGTGTTTACGTGAACAAGCCCGAGACTGAAGGCCCTCAAGGACAACAATCGACACTAGTGCGAGAATCTGTCGCCCGAAGTTCTCGGAGAAGTGATGAAAAATGCCATAAAACGAGATCAATTGTGACGGCGCCCATTTGGCCGATATAATCTTCTCGACTTGACCAATAAAATTCTAAAGGTTCAAATAAACATAATCAAAAAACAAAATCGAAGTTTTTCATTTAGAAAAAAAAAGAGAGCCAAACAACATCGGATGACTTCTTTTGGCCCACCTTGTACGTTTCCAATATATTTTGGAAATCTATTTTATGGTCAAATTATTTTTTTTTAGTAAAATACCCAATTGTTAATACAATTTTTTTTTTGTATAAGACGTGTTTCAAACAAAACAATAGAGGGCCTGGTGCCGTTCCGTTTCTTATAAGTACCAAAGACCAAAACATAAAGCAGCGCGCTTTACACTGAAGAACCAGGTGAGAGCAGCGACCTTCGTACGTCTTGTGCATTAAACAGATCAAGAAACACTGCAACAGATAATAGAATATATACCGCTACAAGCCTTTTAAGCAGACCGATTGTGACTCAGGTGTAGGCTGCCTTCAGACGGACTGCATCGTAGCAACTGCACATAGTCGATATATTCAACTGCATGCAGTTGTATGTTGCATGCGATTGCTGCGGTGCAATCCGTCTGATGGCAGCCTAACGTCTTTTTAACGACTCTATTCACACTGAATTCACTGTCCAATTTTAACGTTAGACGCGACTGACGAGCGATCCCGTGTTCCTTAACTAACTGCACACTAACTGTATGCGGCTAGCGATGGACAGCGTGCGTCGACACTACACGAATGTAGCCGACCGCGTGAAGTTGATATCATGACTGAACGAAGTCGAACGTACAACTGCATGCAGTTAAATATATCAACTGCGCGCGGTTGCTGCGATGCAGTCCGTCTGATGGCAGCCTAAAGGATTTATTGTGGCAATATGAATGGACACAAACAAATGTGATTGATAGGTAGCCGTTTACATAGCTAGGTAAGTTAATATGAATATTTCGTTTTCGAGACCTTTCTTACCGTCATCGTCTTGGCTGTCATCGCCCGAGTCCTCGGAATCGGACAGTACCTCCCAGCCGGGATGCGTCTCCATCCAGTCCTTCAGTTGAGACAACAGCGGCGCTTCTTCTCCTCTCAGTATCTACAATGTTAAAGTACTGATAAACATGACTGAAACTAAAATGTGTCTGCCTAAATCTTCGAGGAAATACAGGCTGATGTTAATTTATATGAAAACCTATCCATAGAGATTGCTAATATAAATGGTTTTATTGCATATTTATATGATATTTTTTTTTTTGCAATTTGTGGCTTTTAATAAACTACAGTTAGACATACAACGTTGATACGACAGAGGGGCTTTCCTTGAAACTGCCTATACTAGGTACCATTTTCAAGCTCTGTACCAAAAATAAATTAATTAGGAGCAGTAGTTTAGTCGCAAATGATTTTTAAAGTTTTTGCACGGTTTGAACACGATGTATCTTTTCTAACAGCTGAATATCGTCTAAGCATAGGTCATGCACCTTACAACGATGAATCTACGATGCGTTGTTGCCGCTCTGACGCATGTCGAAGGACATTCACTAAAAATTGGCAATGCAAACAAGGAAGCAATCAATACACACACACTTAGACTTTCACTACGAAAACGACGAACGTAGCGCATTTGAATGAAACAGAACTAGGTCAGTTAGTTGCATCCATGTTTTTTTGCGATCGGTAAGTGGGGCCTGCTCAGTGACGCCGACGCTGTCGTTTCGGAACGTAGGGTTTGTGGAATTCGCGCGCAAAGAATTGTGATTTTATTTTGTTATTGTGAGAGGACACGTAACTTGGGATTATTATTATTTAGTATTTGTGTTTTTTTTTTGTGATTGACTGTTTTTTATGGTGATAGGACACGTAACTTGGGATTATTATTATTTAGTATTAGTATCTCCGGACCTCACTCCCATGGATTTCTTTTTGTGGGGGTACATTAAGGGTGAAGTGTATGCCTCAGAGGTAAATACAATTGATGAGTTAAAAAATAGGTTTTTTTAAGCATTTCACAAATTAAAGTGCTTAGCGACGGACAGTGATCTAATTAGAAAAATAAATAACAATATTCTCCGTCGGTATAATTTGTGCATCAATGTAAATGGAGGACACATCGAAAATTTTAAAATTATGTGTGTTTTGTTTTTGTGCGCGTACTTCGAAACGTTACCTAACATAAAAGCCAGTGCGAGCGGAGGCCTAAGTCGCCGGCCGCCACCCCGGCCCGGCCCCCGCCGAGCACACGAGATACCGTACACCGCGCTCCGGCGCGCGCGCGACGTTGCCGCTTTGTTACCTAGCGGTATCTAAGGTCAGTGTCTTTTTTTTTACAAAGGGTGGTTGCGTTTTATTCGGATTTGCAAGCTATTTAGTTTGTTTGAAAAAAATATTTTCTCATTTATGGCGCTTTTTGTTTTTGTACCGTATCGAATTAATACTGTACACGTATAGTATACGTAGTTTAATTTAATGCCCCTCTGTCGTATCAACTCTGTATATATTTTTGATTCTGGTTAGTGCAAGAATTTTTAATCCTTATTAGAAACAGGATTGATTGGTATAGTTTTTGTGTGAAATGCTCATTTTCGGACAAAATTTATTTTCTTAAATCAGTGTATGCTGGTTAGTAATTCCCAATAAGTCAAAAACAGTCTCCTAAGAACGTTTTTCATATCTGCAAACCATAGTTTTTGCTGAAATAGTTTTCTTTTAAATCTTAAGCTCCAATCGTTTCACAAACTAAATATCTATGTATTGTATAACTATGGTTTTACAAACCTCGCCAGTCTTGGGGTCCATGACGTTAACGCGAGAGTCGGACGTCTGCGAGCTGTCGTCCATGGCGTCGATCTCGCCGCCCTCCAACAACTTCTTCTTTCTCGACTTCTGCATTTGCATAATAAACTATTTCAATTTAACTTATAGAATTCTTTTGAATCCAGTCCGGCGTCCCAACCTAACCTAACATAGGGGAAACATTCACATAAAATAACACAATACCACTCCATCTTTCTTCCTATACTTTTTATTGTTATTAGATGGCAAACAAGCCAATTTCAAACCTTCAAATTCGCAACACCAAGGATAAATGATAGTTATTTATCAACTCAAAACTGAAACTCAACAAATGAACCTTTTCTGAGTCTTTTGTTTTTGCTGCTAGGAGGAGAAAGACAGAGTGGCCCATGTCTACATGTACAGCAAGTTCTAAAACCAACCCTTTTCCTGCGCTCCTCCTCCTGTTGTTTCTTGCGTTGCTCCTGCTTGTGCTGCTTGACCATCTCCGTGAGGCTGGCGATGTACTCGTCAGTCTGCGACAGAAGGAACGCCAGACGCTTGTCTTTCTTCTGATCAATGAGCTTACGGTAACCCTCTTCATCCTCCGCCATCAAACTAGGATAAATAATGATAGGATATTGAACAAATTTAACTTGAAAAAATAAAACTCATGGAGTAAGTGTTATTCTTGGTAAAGTTGTATCAAAGAACCAATTTTCTTAGGTCTTGAATAAACTAACCAGAAGTGAGCTGGTCAATGACATATTCACACCTATTTACCACCCTCTGTTTTAATTTTAAACCTATCATAGATTTCTCCATTCCAGAAGCTGTCAGTTCAAGCACAAGTTATCATTAAAAAGGTTATCTCACCGTCTCATACGCTCCTTCTCGATACGTTCTTGTTCCTTCTTCTGTTCGCGCTCGGCGTTGGCGTGGTGGTTCATGATGGCTTTGTTCATGCGCGACAGCTTAGCGATATTATTGCGGTGGTACTCCTTGAAGTCCTTAGCTGAAAAAGCAGTAGAGGTTAGAATGATGTGACTTAGTGTGCTGGAAATGCTCTCTGTGAGCCGTGTCAATACTGCGTCATACGCACTTCACTGAACACTGTTCTGTCTATCATCACTTCATTACGCATAATTTGAACGAGACAACCCTCACAATTATTGCACATGAAGTTTAGTTTCAACAATGCCAATGTCATCAGAAAACTTCTAGTCTTTGCTGAGATTTAGTATTTCTGGAATTGCTTTGGATATAAGTAAAATGATACAAATATAAGGCTCATGAGTGTTACACAGTACATGACAGGTATGTGGCGACATGTGGGGAAAATCAGTTAAGTTCTTATACCACTGCCTAGACCTTTGGGGAAAAAGACTTGATGATATTATGTAGTAATAGAGTATTCTAATTATAACTACGTCAGATAGATTTCCAAAAAATATTGGACACGTATATTTCTTTTTTCACGTAAACAAAAAACGAAGAGGTTGCGCGATAAACTCGCGTGACGTCATTGCGATAGTACAATTTTTATAAGCGACGTGTCATCACCAGCCCCTTCTCTTGAGCTTTGATGCTCTTTGTCTGTATCATTTTTATTGATTTGAAATGGCTATAAATACGTGTCTAATATTATTTGAAAATCTTACGGACGGATTAAATAGAATTATAATTTTTCTATCTAGTGACTCCGTGGCAGCCCTAGCAGCATTCCGATTCTACGCGCTATAGCCTGTAGACATGACACCCCGTTGATGAGGTCACTTGTGTTTTTATTTTTATTTTCTTTCAAAAAATTATTAAATCAAGTTGGGAACTATTATTTTTAATTAAATTTATTGCATATAAGCACATAATTAAGTAATTTTTAATGATAGTCATAATGCCACATGGTGACTTTACCTCGACATAGTTATCTCGGGTTGAGGAGCTCGTGGCTAAATAATAACAGCCGCACGGGTCAATCTTTAAGGTTAAGCTACGCTTGCCAAGGTTGGTCTGTGGATGGGTGACCATCTTAATATACCGAGTTTTCTCCGTGCCTCGGAAAGCACGTTAAGCCGTTGGTCCCGGCTGTCATTTGTAGATCTTTGGCAGTCATTACGGATTGACAGAAGCCAGTAAATCTGACTCCAGTCTTGGGTTGTGGAGGTCTGGTAGGCAGCCGCTCCACGTAAAACACTGGTATTCAGCTGAATCCGGTTTGAATGGAAGCCGACCACAATATAGTTGGGAAAAGGCTGGGCAGATGATGATGATGATGAGTTATCTCGGCAACGTGACACTTTAGGCCACCATGTTCATAACATTTCTGAATTGTTGAAGTGTCCTCTACGCATATTACGCATGTTAGATCGTGCGCCGCAACTTTGGAAAAAATAAATAAAATGGCGGCAGGGGGGGCTATGCCAGAATGATTCTATGCCCATACATGAAGATCCTTTCAGGCGTTCTGAAGTGAAAAAGTAAGAAACAGCCATCCATCCATCCATCCTCACAAACTTTCGCATTTATCTATCATATATGAAACAGGATTATGACGACGACTGACCATGTTGCAGCACGGTCTGCAGGAACTCCTGGTGCTTCTGGCGCCGCTTGCGCTCGGCCTCCAGCTTCTGCTGCTTCTCCAGCTTCTCGGTGGCGCGCGCCTCGCGCAGGCCCTGCCGCTTGGTGCGCTTGTACGCCTTGATGTTCACCGCCGTCTCCAGCGTCGTGTCGCGCCGCACGCCGCCCAGGATCTGTATCATATCATCTATTCACAATACATCCAGACTTTATAACCTAATAAAGATTTATTACAATCTAACAGAGTTTGCGATGCAATATGCGGAACAAATGTCACCTAGCGTACCTCAGACCGTAATTGCTTCTGGAAGTTGAGAACTCGAAGAGCCCTGAGCTCGATCTGTGCTTGCAAGCGGAGGTCATCTGGCATATTGGCTGGCAAGTTTGACAGCATCTCGATGCGATGGGCGATGCGCGCTGCTATTCTATTATATTAAAAAGAAGTAAGTAAGGCTTTATTTACTTATTGGATCGCCAAAAGAGGCTACACAATCACATGCATGATAAGATAACACAAACAGGGATACATACAAGTGGGCGCTTTCAAGTCTAGGCGAACACAACATCATGAAATTGCTTACCTATTTTCTCTTTCATTCAAGATCTGGAGAGGATCAATGCCCACTGGCTTTGGCATGCTCGTTATCCGATTCTGTTTCGCTCCTGGTATGGGAACGCCCGGCTGCGGAAAATATTTTATGTAATTTAGATAAAATATTGTATTCTTTAGTAGTATTATGTAACGTAAACCTTCTTAAACTATTCAGGATTTCTGAGTTCAGGAGGCTGAGTCCACAAGAATGTCGTTTACTGAAGTTTTAACGAGCGAAAGAACGCTTGTGATGCCTACTCACTTACGTTCGATCAGCCTCCACCCGGGATGTGTATAGTTCTAATTGTGTCCACAAACATACAGTTTTTTTATAACTTTGTACACTATTCAATATCGCATATATGTATATATTATCGTAATATTGAGAGATACTAAAATAGAAGTGTTATTATTATTACTTTACAATTCTCATATTATGTTTGATATTTGTCAAACAGAGTACCATAAACGGTGTTACCTGATGTTGCGGCTGCGAGCCCGGCGCTTGCGGGCGCAGCGGCGCGGGGCCTCGCATCGGCGGCCCGCCACTCATCGGCTACAAGAGTAAATACACATTTAGTATGAAGTCACACACAACACACATTAACATAAATGCATTTAGTTATATTTGCTGCAAGACAGTCCATTACAAACAATACGAATTAATATGCAACCAACTTAGTGGAGCGAAACTGGTGGGGTTGGGCCCGGATCTGGCGGAGATCCATACGGTTTCCGCAAGAGGCACTCAACGGTGGGCGCCAGCGTAGTCTACGCTGGTCCTGGCGCGGGGGGGGGGTCGCACTTAGCAGCGGTCGACGTATACGCGGAGTTGCGACAGTCATTGACAGGATCCGGCCACCGTAGGCGCGGGCCTAGGGACAGAGAGCGATGGGTGGCTCGCCGTTTGATCAGAACCAAGCCCGGGTTGACGGAGTTGCCTTGCATGCGCGCTTCAAAGAGATGTCCGCATAATAGACGGGAGACGCGGTCATTGAACGCAAACGGGATTTGGAGGAACACGGATAGTTTTAGTCAGACACTCCCTTCCGCACCGCCCTGAGTGGAAGGAGCCATTTGATGACTTCCAATCCTAAAAAAAATATTATGAGGGAGGATATTGATTGCACACGGGCGCTCAAGAGGAGCCGCCTCTGAGCTAACTTCGAAATACTTTAATACAATAGGCTAGACAGATGATCATGTGGGTTGGAGGAGCGCTATTAAAATCTGATAATGTCAAGATGACTCGAAACCTACCGGGTTAACTAACGGTGGAGTCAGCTGCGTCGGTGGAGCCATCTGACCGGTCATGGGCAGCGGCGTGGGAGGGGCGCCGCCACCCCCCCGCGCCGCGTCGCCAGCCGCACCGCCCGCGCCCGCCTTGCCGCCCGTGGCGCCCGCCGGCGCGCCTCCCTGGCCTTGCCCCTCATAGGGCGGCTGCGCGGGCGGCGTAGGGCACTCCGGCGGCGCCTCGCCCGTCCGCTTGCCGGCCGCCATCATTGCTATCTGCTGCGACAGCGCCTGGTTTCGCGCGAGACTCCGGTACGCTGTTATTTGTGCCCTAAGATAAGATTGTTAATAGTTTAGAACGGTAACAAAACAACCACGGAGGTAGAAAGTTATCTTTCGGTAGCACAATACTTACTTTAGCTGGCAGAGCTGATTGTTGCTGAACAATCCCTTGCCGGGGTCCTGGGGGTTCGAGCGTGCTCTTAGAGCTAGCAACTGCGAAAATCTCGGGTCCTCCTGTAGCCCTTTTTCTTCCATAGAATCAATAGTCCGTTGAATTGCGTGCAAATTATCAGGGCCGGGCGCCGGCAGCGAACCCTGCATAGGGGACGAAGCCGGGGGAGCACCGTTGGCCGAGGAAGTGCTCGGCGGCGGCTGGGCGTGCGGCGGCGTCTGCGCGGCCGGCGGGTGGGGCGGCGCGCCTGGCTGCGGTGCCGAGCCCGGCGCGCCCGACGGGGACGAGCCAGGCCCGCCGGCGCCGTAGCCGGGCGACGCGGCGTGCGGCGGCGGGCCCTGGCCTGGCATCATGGCGTGGTGCGGCGCCAGGTGGGCGGGCGCCCCCTGCGGCATGCCCTGCGGGTGCACGCCGTGCGGCGGGGGGCCCGGCAGCGGCAGCGGCCCGCCAGGCGCGCCCGGTGGACCCTGCGGCCCACTGCCCGGCGGTGGTCCCCCTCCCATAGGCATCGGGGCCTGTGTAATCCAATTTATTATTTAAGAGCTTCTTGACGACAACAAGCATTTCATCCGAATTATGATTATGAACACTGTTACTCGTACTTCTCGTGCTGGCTGGCTGGCCTACAAACATAACGGAACTTGTTTATCATGTTAAACTATTTTTTTTCAGTGTTTTGTGCCATAGCCTTACTGAATAAGATGCCATAGATACGCCACTTAATATTATTATGTCGAGTGTTTTAGTTATTTATATTTGCATGTTTGTATTACAAATAACATGTCGTTTCCAGGGTGGTAATTATACATTATATGAAGTGACAGCATTTAACTATCGAGAACGAGCCCTCTTATATTTTCTATATGTAAGAAATGATAACATAGTGTTTCTTAATGGAATAACTAATCAAGCTGCTTTGCCTATGGATATCATCGTTGATGGCTGCTGCACTAAATATTTCGAAGACAAGATGAGAGATAATGATATAGAATTTGTTAAGTTACCAAAGCAAAACTTGTAAGTTTGCAAAATTTAGGTGTATTGAAGATTGTAGTAAAACCATTGACTTAAAAAGTATGGACAGGGCCGACTGCGCGTTTTTCTGTCGTCACAAATTAGCTCGACATAGGCTCTTTTCTGTCACCACAATTTGGCTCGACATAAGCTCTTTTCTGTCACCACAATTTGGCTCGACATAAGCTCTTTTCTGTCACCACAATTTGGCTCGACATAAGCTCTTTTCTGTCGCCACAATTTGGCTCGATATAGGGTTTTTTCTGTCACCACAATTTGGCTCGACATAAGCTCTTTTCTGTCGCCACAATTTGGCTCGATATAGGGTTTTTTCTGTCACTACAATTTGGCTCGACACAGGCTTTGTTCTGTCGCCATAATTTGGCTCGACATAATGTATTTTCTGCCGCCACAATTTGGCTCGACAAAGGCTATTTTCTGTCGCCACAAAATTTGTCTCGACATAGGCTCTTTCTGTACTTAATATTTTCTGTTGGCACAATTTGATTCCACACAGGCTCTTTTCTGTCGCCACAATTTGGCTCGACATAGGCTCTTTTTGTCGCCACAATTTGGCTCGACATAGTATTCTCTGTCGTCACAGTTTGGTAGAGCCTCAAGTAGACCGGTGCAAACTTGCCACGCGGACGCGGTCAGCTATCTTTGAGAACTGTCGAACGACTGTTGTAACTACTTAAATCGATGAGTACCTACAATTATGTAAGAAATAATAATTAATTAAATGATAAATAAAATATGATGGTACGTTTACACGCTTGCCGTGGCTTGGTCAGCGTCCACCAACGCAAGCGTGTGAACGGGGTGTTTGGCATGGCTTGCGTGAGCTTGCCTCCGATCCGGACTAGTGTCGGTTTTTGAACACAGATCAAAGGAAATTTGCGGCAAGCTTTTGGGGCACATTTACACGTTGGCGCGTGTTTTGGTTTCGGTCACTCGCAGCACGCACCGAACGGACGTTTTTAGTTTTATGCTACGATCATTTAATACCTACGATTATTATATATATGGAATCTCAGAAACGGCTTCATTTATTTTCATGAAATTTAGTATGCAGCGGGAGTTATAAATCGGGTCGGGAGCTATAAATCGATCTAGCTAGCTAGGTTTAATTTTTAGGATTCCGAACAAAAAATGGTCTGTCTGTCCGTAAAAAGAATAGTTTTTTTTAACAACACCGTGTGACATATCAAATGAAAGGGTTTCCTGTGAGGGTTTTAGTTTTTTTTTCATAATTTTAAAATAAATGGTTTTGAAGTTATTCAAGAAAATAGACGAAAAATGACCATTCCCCCCGAATTATTTTTGAAACTACTGAGCTTAAAATTTTGAAAAAATTAGAGATAAAAGTAATCTTATAGGTTTTTCTTACAGGAAAACCTATAAGAAGTCTATAAAATGTGTTAAAATAACATGTTCAGAAAAATTAAATTCGGTTCGGAACCCTTGGCACGCGAGTCCTACTCGCACTTGGCTAGTTTTTAGAAAAACTCGTAAAAAAAAACCATCATCCAGGTACTGAGTAGTAATTGCTCTTACGACGATATTATGACCTTACTCGAGGCCTCACAACTTTAACGTCTACGTTCGTCATGCTTGCCTGTCCGGAACACAATGACGCACTCGCAAGCGTGTATATGGCATCCAAGAGTTTGACTTGCGAGCTTGTGGACGCTTGCCAAACCATGGCAAGCGTGTAAACGTAGCATGAGATGTGCATTCCTACTCTGAGACAATAATAATATAATTCTTTAATAGGATGGAAAACAAATTGGACCGAATTACTAAAGCACTTTCAAATTATCCCTTCACACATGTGCCTAATTTAACTACCGATTTTCATCGCTGGGAATTACTCTTGCGTTGGGTTGAATCCAAACTACTAAAGTTTCCAATTTTAAGTAAAATCCAAATAGCAAAATCTTTCGAAAAAAGAGAAATATTTGTTTTAAAGATATCTACGGGAAGAAAGAATATAGCTGTTTTTCTTCTGGGAGGTGAAGAAGGACGAGACTGGTTAACTCCAGCAATACTGTTAAACTTTGTAAGTTACATTTTAGAACAGAAACTACATCTTGAGCAATTGATAAAGCATTATGATTTTTACATTCTACCAATGTTAAATCCTGATGGATATGAATATAGTATGACAAAGGTAATTGATTTTACTCATGTTGCATTGCTTATTTCATCTGGTTGTGGCAAACGTAATGTTAAATTGACACCATTTCACAGGATCATTACTGGGCACCAAATAGAAAATTGTATTTTACAAAAAAAATGTGTCAAAAAAATGAATCAACTGTTGGTATAAACATAGACAGAAACTGGTTCCTCAGCAAAGAAATAAGTAAGTATCCTAAATTATCTATACTAATATCATACAGCTTTTTTTGATTGAAGCGCTAAATAAGCCCATAAGATCACGCTACGACCAATAGGAGCAGAGCCTTAATGAAAAAGACGCAGACGAAGATTCGCGGGTCAGCTAGTATGTTATAAATGCGACAGTGAGTTTGGTTGTTACGCCTTGCTTGCCCTAAATCTCTGAACCGATTTTGATGAATTTTGAGAGTGTGCAACCCAAGATACAGTTATGGCCTACTTTTTTATGCGAAAATCCATATTAATGCGAGCAAAGCCACGGACAAAAGCTAGTTTAGTCGTAAATGAGTGTAAAGATGCACTTATAATTTGCATTAACCTCCAGGCGGGAGCTTTAATCAATTCTAGATAATAAAACCAACCTATGGTGGGTACTACTACCTGTATGATGCTAAGATTGCATGATTTGCATGGCATGTAGATGTAGGAGATGATAATGTGCAGTGAATATATTATATTACATAAAGTTTGAAAGTTGCCACTTTCATGTGAATAAAAGAGTGAAATTCAGGTTTATGGCACGGAACCCTTCGTGTGCGAGTCCGACTCGAACTTGGCCGGTTTTTTTTTTCGAAATTTTAGGCTCAGTAGTTTTGGACATAAGGAACAATGGTCATTATTGATGTAATTTCTTGAATAGCTTCAAAACTATTAACTTTAAAATTATGTAGTGTTTGGGTCACAAAAATCTATTTGTGTACCAAAGCTCAACAGAACCGGTCTAGTGGATCCGGAAAATATCTGACGCCTACCATGGTCTAGTTCATCATCTTCCTTCTGTTCCCATTTTAATTTGTTAGTGTAGCTACTCAACTAACAAACATAGAACTGAACAATGCCATGTATATGTAATATAATGTACTTTTTTATTTTACTAGTAAGAAATGAAGAATGTGATCCAGTTTATTCTGGTGCTAAATCATTATCTGAGCAAGAAACTGCAGGTTTGGCAAAGTTTTTGGATAGCATAGCTCTTCAAATGTTGGCATTCATCAATTTGAGAAGTTTTGAATACCTCATAACTATACCATATGGATATGATTATGAATCCTGTTATAATTACCCTGTATTGGTAAGCATTTTTAATATATGTATATACATAATCAGAAATTATGATAATTACAATGATACTTAATCATCATCTGGTATGACATTCAGCAGTGATCAGATTAGGTAGAGCTATTTCATGCCAGAAATTGTATGTTCCAAGGCCGATATCAGTAAATTCTATTGAATTTAATTCTTTGATGTAGACTGTAACCCTACTTTTAATCAGGGTTTGACACAACTCCAAATACTCACTTGAAAGAATGTTTTGAAAACCTCCTTTTTTTAAGAGAATCAAGTATATTTTGTTTCAAATTCTCTATTCACTACATCAAATGGACATTAATATTTTTTACAGCCTTTCATGACATGGTTTTCCATTACTTCACTCTCAATAGTTAGCTAGTAGTAGAGTAAGACTAGTGTCTTACTCTACTACTAGCTTCATTTGTACAGTTATTAGAGGGATGATAAAGCAATAGAGTAGACTTTGGGTATGAAACCTTAAAAAAACTGATGACTGACAATTTTATTGGAAATTATGTTCATTTATTAATTTTCAGTATGACATACTATCATCTGTGCATGATAGAGTTACTGAAGAGCACAATAAAAGCTTTTTCTATGGCACTACTTCCCACTATTTATGTGAGTACTGGTTTGTCCAAAATTACTGACAAGAATATGTAATAATATAATTTCTAAGACGGAACAATATAAAAATTAGGTATAAGTACATAGCCAGTATAAAGAATATCCAAGCAGGTATTTTTCAAAATTGTTCAATAACCATTCTGAATACAATCTGGCTGGCCCATAGTTACATTTTTAACATTGTTCTAATGTACTTCTCTTTACTATTATAGTACAGTGGGATGATTTTGTATGGACTGTGAACCTTCTAACATTAACTTGGGATTATACAATGTTTTTATTCTTCAGATAACTTCACTGGTAATGTTGCTGACTGGGTCAAGTGGAAATTAAATACTCCCATAGTATACACATTGTACATGAAAGAAGATGATTACTTTTTTCCTAGTCCGAAGAATGTACAACCACTGACAGAAGTATTATCCACTATGATGAAGGAAATATTACTCTTGTCTAGCAGTGTCTATAGTCCACTATTCAATCACCAGCCAAGACATTCCATTCAGATCACAGTTATAATTGTAAATATAATATGTGCTGTGATGATATAAAATGTTGTCCCAGATAATCCTATTTGAAATATCTTAGATACCATTCACAAAATAAAGCTTTTTTTTTTCTTAACAAATTACCTTGTATAAGTGATGTATCCATGCAAGTGAGACAATTTTTATAGCTAGGTGGCGGGTGTGGGTTATATTAAGACAGCTCCACAAATACAAGAATTAATTCTGAGAATAATGCTTGTTGTTACTCTATTTGACATACATATATAGTACAAATCTCAAAACTATTGTAGTTCCCATAAATATGAATATAGGCATTAACAATACAATGATATGGCAAAACAAGAAGCAACTGATGTGGACTTCATTCTGGTAGTAAGACAGTGACTGTTAAGAATAAGGTATTTGATGAAATATTTACCTGTCCCGGTGGCATATGTCCAAGTTGATGTTGCATGTATCCGTGTGGTGGACCTTGCCCTGGCATGTTAGGATGTTGGGGTGCACCTGGGTGACCGTTGGGTCCAGGTGGGTGAGCTCCTCCAGGACCCAATGGGTGACCAGATGGACCTTGCATGTGTGGGCCTACCATATGCGGAGGCATTTGATGTCCAGTTGGCGGCATGCCAGGATGCTGTTGTGGTACACCAGGGGGGCCATTAGAGTTAGACCCGATAGGATGCGCTGGACCTGACGGCGACATGTGATTGGGCATCGGAGGCTGACCGCCACCAGACGGATGCGACGGCGGCGGTCCGTTGATATGTTGCTGGTTATAAGGGCTGTGCGGAGACTGAGGCGGAGCCGGACTCTGAGTTGGTGGACCCATTGGGCTCGGCGCTTGCGGCGGCGGCATTGGGCTACTCTGAGGTGACGGACTTGCCATCTTTTCAAAACAATTATCACTGACTGCACATATCACATTGATCTAAACCAAACAGTTACACACGCTAACTCTGTGTTCAGAGAAAAGTTTAATGTCAATGACAGTTCACTGTAATTTAGTACACTATTGCGAAGTTTTCACCCAGTGGATATAAATAAGAGTATCACATTTGTCCCTCTGAGCACTGATGACGATATTTTTTAATTAAAACACTAAAATAATAAAATACAACATCCCAATCAATGCAACTTCACATACAATGTTGCCACCAAACAAATTTCACATAAGTTACTAGAGTGAGTTACTCTATGAATTTCACAGCTAGTAAAAGCTTTCTTGAGTTGCCATGCCAAATCCTTTAGCCCAGCCGGCTCCACGTAGCATTTTGGCGCTTGTGGGCTTATTGTGGGTGAAAGACGTGCGAGCAAGTACGCATACTTGTAGCTCGACGATGTCTTTCGTCTGAATATCAAAAAGTTTCCTCCGTTCACGTTTGTTACCGACGTCAATCCGTGAAAAAAAAAACCGCATTCTGTAAGTTCGTACGTTTATCACCCAATTCATTTAAAATTTGTGTAGATATTTATACCAAACACAACTTTATACACTAGAAAAATTAAATTAATCTCTCCTTCCAAAGGCCCCCTAAAATATGGCGTCAAAAAATTCATCCGCGTCACTGTCCACTGGAAGTGCCCATAATTTGGCAGCATCGGCAATGCCATTGGGCGTTTTTCCACTTACCGGCACGGCATGAGCACAGATTTGGGCTCTGTTTTTCAACGCTCGGATTTCATGAGCAGTACTGACACGAATTTTAATTCTACAACACGTAAAATTATGCCCTCAAGTCGTCGTATTTATTTGTTATATTATCTCTTACATTTAAGAAGAATATATAATCAATGCAAAGAAGTCAATTATTACGTTGATCCACTTTTTACTAGTCTAAGTATTTAGAAGGAACTTGAAAAGTTGAAAATGGACCCCAAAAATTATTTCCGGATGAGTGAAGAAACATAAAATTATTTGTTGGGGAAATTATATGAAAAAACGTGACGCATCCCTTCTACCTATCTCGTCCGCGCGCGCACACAGACACACACACGCAAATGACCACGTACGTATACAAAACACAGCAGTTATGCCGGCCGACACCAAGCGGCAAGCGGGAAGCTTGCTGTTCGGGCACCAGTAGGAGTCATCGCCGTGCCGTCGCCACCAACACGCATACATTTGCGGGCGCCCCGCTTTCGCCTGAGCTTTGTTAAGAAAAACTTTTTGTTTTCCAAGAAAAATGCAACCGAGCCTAATTTCTTCTTGTTTTCCGAATCGATGGTAAACTATTACTGCACTATTCAGGCGAATCCACACTGCATTAATAACTGTCGACACGCGAATGTAGATTATCGTCACGACAGCGTGACGATAATTATACAAAGCTATAGAAGTATTCCGTGCTCAAGGCAGGGAGCCTTCTAATTCTGGTAGATTTAAGTAGTAATAGATGGTACTAGTCCTCCAAAATGGACAGCAAATATTTGTGCAATAATGACGTAGGTCGCAGGACGATAAGCGCAAAACACGTGTGGTTACGCCATCATGGTTTTGCGTCAGTATAATGAATATTCCATGATTGATTTGCGCACTGCTGATTTTTCGTGGAAAGAGTCGACAGAGGTTGAAATAGTGAATACGTCTGGATCTATAGATAGATACTAATGACTGGAATTGGAATTAATTAAGGATCAATGTAAAACTAATGAATTTTATTGGATTTCCTTGTATTATGGATTTACATACTGGATCTACCCTACTCAAGAAAATTCTAACTGGTGACTAGGCAGCATGGTCTCAGATCTTAGCCTGTTCCGTCAGGAACCAAAATATAAAAAATGACTTTTGACTTGACATTACTATACTCTTTGGATTTGACAGTGACACTTATCAAGTAAAATAATCGAATGCACATTGCACAGTTTGCACACAAAATGTGCCGAAAAGATTTGAAATCCCAAGCACTGGTTATCTTTTATTTAACAGTATAGCTATCGATAAACAACAAAGAAATCATTATTGTTTGAATCATATCATGAGGAAGTAGCCCACTCTTACGAACACGACACAAAGAAACCGGTTTGATACCGGCGGTAAAATATGGATGAAGATGAGGAATACACTGAAACTGCTTGGACGTACATAGCATTATGTGGTGAACCCACATTATATGAAGGACTCCGATTTGCCAAGGATTTAATTATCGCCAATGTAACACTGCGCCTAATCATACAGTTCGTACCGCTGCCTCATAACGTTCGCCACAGTTTAAGTTTAGTTATTGGAAGTTTTCTCATGTATCATAACATTGGACCACCATTTATTTGGACTGTGGGACTTACAACTGGTGCTTACATATTTATGATATTAGTATCATTTGTTACAAAAAAATGGCGAGGACTTTTGATGTCCATATCTGTTATTGCATTCTTGTTGTTATGCGAACTTTATGTGCTGAATCCTAAAATGTGGCAACAAATAAGAGGCATCCAGATGATAGCAGCTATGAAGATTATTTCTGTAGCCATTGAATTTGACAGGGATTTATTCAAAAGAATGCTGAACCCAGTTGAATTTGGAGGTTACGTACTTTGTCCAGCTAATTGCATATTAGGCCCTTGGATATCATTTCATGCTTACAATCAATACCTTGAAGTTAAGTTTTTGTCTAAACGATGGGTTAAAATTATAGTGTTAAATCTCTTTTTGTCCATGGCATTTTTAGTGTTGTCTAACTGCATTGTACCATGGTATATTGATGACGAAATGCCAAAATGGTTAATAGCTTATAGAGATGCACAAGCTTTTAGAATGTCACACTATTTCGTGTCAAGCATGTCTATTGTGTCAATGATAAGTGCAGGATTTGGACTAACAAATGATTGTCACTCTGAGGTTCATGTCACCAAACCATTTTTTATTGAAATGCCAAGATCTCTGGTGCAAGTTGTGATTTATTGGAATATTCCCATGCATCAGTGGTTGAAGAACTATGTTTTCAAAACTTGCCAGCCTTATGGTCAATTTACTGGCATATTTATAACCTATGCTGTGTCATCATTGCTTCATGGGTTAAATTTTCAATTTTCTGCAGTTCTTCTCAGTATAGGGACATTCTCATATGTTGAGTATAATCTACGCTATAAAGTAGCTGCAGCCCTGGAGGTGTGTTGTTTAGCAAATCCTTGTGGGAAACAATGTGATCACAAGTATAAGAAAAACAGTTTACTTGCTATATTCACAAACACCATATTTTCTATCATAACTATCATTCACCTTGCATATTTAGGTGTGATGTTTGAAGCATCATTTTCAGTGCAAGAGTCAGGTTACTCATATTTTCATACTATAAGTAAGTGGGAAAATCTAAATTATTTTAGTCATGCTCTTGCTGCCTTTTTGTATGTAGTTTATTTACTGATGTGATAAGTTATATACCTAGTGAGTAAGCATCTTTTTATAGTATTTTCTGAATCTCCTCTTGTGATCTCTTTCAGTATTATATATTTTTCTTTTATTTAGATAAGGAACATGATTGAGCAAAATAGATTTAGTAAATTATATTTCTCTTGGTAGAAACTTTAAGGCTTGAATTTAGAAGTTGAATAGAATATAATATCATTCATTTCATAAAAACCATTTTAGATTGTTAGATACCTACTTGATGCAATTTTGTTATTATGTAAGACAATTACTAGTCTCTTTCAAATCAAACTAAAAGTTTTAGGACATTCCTTATACTTAGTACAAGTTCTTATGAAATAGAACTGATAACATTTAACACTTTCATTGCCACCTCTACTTTCATGAATTCCTTGGCGGGTGCCGTGTACAACTCTGAAGAAAACCACCAAAATGTTAGTGACACCCAACACCGAAATAACAAAAGGCCTTCGAGGCACTAAGTAGTTAGGATCGACCCGAGCGCCACATAGGCGTTGTTGGCACTGAAAGTGATAATAGAATGGTTTTGATGCTCATTTCTATGCACATTATTAATATGTTAAATGCACAATGAGCAATAATATTGTAAGTTATATTATCATTTTCAAATACTCTTTATCTTTTATCTAATATAATTAAAATTGGGTAAAAAAATAATACCAGTAATATCATATTCACTGCCAATTTATTTCATTGTCAAGTGTACTTATAGATTTCTTATTATAACATAAATCAATTGTTCTTACATTTACTTCATAAGCCCCTGTGCTATTATTATCTACTAGCTGGACTTTAAAATTAATGCCTTCTGTGATATGGACTTCACCATTATTACCTGAATCTTTGCTTGAATTGAAATATCCTGGTCTTGTAAAAATTAGTATTACTTTATATTCTTTGGAAACTTTTTGTATCATTCTAAGTAAATTTTTGATATATAAATCCATCTTTGTTATTTTGAATCCTTGTTCTGACCAATAGAATGCTGTTAGTGTATCAAAAATCAGCAATGAAATATTTTGATGATTTGCTAAAATGTTGTCCAAATTATGAATAGTGGTATAGAATTGTGTTGCATCATAAATGTCTAGTATATACAAATTGTTGAGAGTTTTGTGAAGAATAGTATCCAATTCAGCATCACAATCAGTATTCAATGATGATGCTATCTTTTGTTTCAGTGCACTGATCAGTTCATTGTAGTTTAATTGTCCAACTGTGCTAAAAACTAAAACACCTAATGGTTCTTCATTAGACCTGCTAGGTGCTAATGCTTCATTTATCAAATCAATCAATAAAGCAGAAGACTTATTACCATATACTTCAACAACATCATCATTTTTTAATCCAGGCTGGAATAAATTTGAGTAAAAGTTTGTAATAACTGGCTTCTTGATTAGTCTTGCTAGCAGTTGCACTCCTGACTCCACCTTACATTTAGTCGTTGCCATTCTAACATTCTATGACTTCTCGGTTTCAAAAAAGAATTTGTTTTTTTTCTGTCTTGATGAGTAAATAAAACGACGAAAAGTATTCGTTTGCTGTCTACCACTCAGATTTATTGAAAAGATAGGTTTCGGTGGATGTGCGTAGGATATCGTAATAGGTATTCTGTGAGGATATCGTAATAGGTATTCTGTGAGGATATCTATCTAAGAGTCTCTAAAACAATAATTCTCGCTATAAACAATGTACTTTGTCACAATATTAAAGTTTGTATATTTTAAATAATTATATGCAAAGTCAATGTGATGTCTGTCAATCTCTGTCTGTAGTCTACCCGATATATTATATTCCTCTATGCTGTAGTCTGTCTGTGATTTCAAAACGTGAAGCGCGTTATGCTTTGTTTTTGGGATTCAATGACCTTGCTACTGAGGCCTTTAAGACGTGTTTTTTTTTTTAGAAAACCACTTTTTTGTTTTTTTTTTTTACAGGGGAATGCGGATTCTAATAATTGTTGGACTATTCTCAATGCTTATAAAATTCTCAGCTCCACGTATTATTCATCCAGTATTTTGGGTACACTGGCGGACAAGGTTAAGGCATTTCTCATTGCGTTGCACATGGCAAGCCTTTCAATTCATAAACAATATTCAAACGACCCTTGACCAAGCAAATGCATAGCGTTCTGAGCTCTGTGATTGGTTCGTTTGTGTTGCGTAGTTCACTTCGCTGCTTGACGTTCATTTCTAGGTCTTCATTTATCAGTGGCAAGAGTATAAAAAGTATCACATCTTTAGAAAACCTGTAGCGTCGTCTATACTCATCCGAACTGTAATAATCAAAAGGAATTTGGAAATACTGTATTACTTTTCTGGAATTTATTATGCTTCTCTCATTGATATAATTATCAAATTCTTCTTCACTACTATAATCCATTGTGAAAGGACGCTATTAAAATGGGAAATTTTCACAAACAGTAAAATCCAACCCCGAAAAATATTACTCGTAACATGCTGTGCGTTCATTCTGGGACGCATAGTGCAAGCTGTGCAAGCCGCCACTCAAGTATTGTCTATGAGTAAGTTTTCCTGTGCGCTCGCGCGCACTATGATACCGCATTTACACATTCGTGTTCGCTATTCGCCTCGTCATTGTTCGAAACATTCGTATACGATACGAGAGTCGTCGCGAACTAGGTACTGTTCACACATTCGCAGGGTGAATTATTTTGACATTCGCACACGAACACGGAGGATTTAACAATAATTGCGGCATACGTGCTACATTTTGAATGAATGAGTTTATTACTAATACCTATTATAAATGCGAAAGTAAGTCTGTCTGTCGCGCTTTCACGCAAAAGCCACTGAACCGATTTGAATGAAATTTGGTACACAGATAGTCTAGAGCCTGAGAAAGGACATAAGCATTTTTACCCCGGGAGTATGCTCCCTAGGCATCACGCGGGCGAAGCCACTGGCAGAAGCTAGTGATTTATATATCATGCGTAGAAAAGTAAAAAACAAGCCAAGCGCGAGTCAGACACGCGTGTAAAGGGTTCCGAACGAATAATTGTTTTTAAACGTTATTTTAACACTATAGATTTCTTATAGGTTTTCCTGTAATCTATAAGTAAAGATCTGTTATCTCCATTTTTTTTTTTATTTTAGGAGATATGTGGGGAATGGTCTTTTTCGTCTAATTTCTTGAATAACTTCAAAACCATTAATTTTAAAATTATGAAAAAAATATGATTAAAACCCTCACAGAAAGCCCTTTCATTTTGTTTACACGTCCTATTGGATCGGGCACTAGTTGTCCAACTGAATGCAGGCGAATGTGTAAACAGTAAGTTCGTGTTCGCCTTCGCCATTCGTGCCCTTTGATTCGCGTCCGAAAAACCGCTCCCAACGCGAACAGCGAACACTCGAATCGCGAGGTGAATCACGAGGCGAATAGCGAGCGGACTGTTTACATAAATATGCGTGTTCGTTATTCGCCTCGCCATTTGCCTCGCGATTCGCACGAATGTGTAAATGCGGTATGAGACCACATAGTAACGTTTGTGAATACAGGTGTCAATGTTATGTTAGTTAGTCAATTAGTCATAGTCATGTCAGTATATAGTCGAAACATAGTCGAAATTAGTTTTGTGATGTTGCTGAGATTTATTCATATTTTTTTCTCTTACAAGAATCTATGCGAACAGGAACAAAATATTGTTCTTAGCGGATATAAGTAGAATAAAATTACTTTTCCTAAAATGAACTATAAAAAATTAAGGAGATTGAAGTATTTGATCGTGTAAAACAAATTCGATAACTCAATATTCCCGCCTGTCAAAAACTCCCGTGCTTCAAAATGTTGTTAAGAAGTTCCTTTATTGTTTTACCTTTTCTATTTGTGTTATTCCAATGTGCTTTGTCTGAATTAATTACTTTGTCCTTACTTGGTACCTCTGCTCTTGCGGCAGGCTGGTACAAATGGAATACGATAAAAGATAACACGTATTGTCGGTATGTGGAATGTTGTAATGATCAGCATGTGCCTTTTGATATAAATAGTGAGTAGAAATTATAAATAATCTATTGGTGTTTGTTTAAATGTGTTATTAACTCGTAATTCTCAATAGTAGTATGATTCATACTACTATTGAGGAACTACTTTTTATATTATACTAACTTTGCAAGACATGTTAAACATAAACAATGCAACTTACAGTAACAAAACCAGGAACAATTCTTCATGACCTTGTGTTAATTTAATTTTTTACAGAGTTAAAATTATCATTATCACTAAGAATGTTTGGGCAGCCATTGGTGGATGAATTAGTTAACATTATGCATGCACACAAAGAGGCAGTACATGATGAGAACAAAAGAAACAAAAAGGCTTTAGTTATAAGCCTCCATGGCTGGCCGGGTGTTGGTAAAAACTATGCAGCTACTATGATAGCCGAAGCACTTTATGCTAAAGGTATGCACAGCAAATATGTGAAGCTGTTTATGGGGAAAAAAGATTTTGACTGCTCTGACTTGCAGCAGAAAAAAGTGAGTTTGTGATAAAAATATGGATGAATGCCCGCACTATCAAACAACTTATCTTACCTCAAACTTATAAATTATTAAATATATTTCAGGAAGACTTGGTGGCAACTTTAAATAAGATTGTAAAAAAATGTCCAAGATCTCTTATTATTTTTGATGAGATCCATGACATGTGTCCTTCTGTATTGGACACCATCAAACCAATGCTTGATCACCATCATGCTGTAGATGGGATTGATTATAGGTAAGCATAGTGTTCACACAATTAAGGCCCATTCTAAGGCAAATCTATTTTTAGAAATTTTTTTCTCTTTTTGTGGTATGTTCCATTGCTTGTTTATGAGTGCTTTGCCATTATGAAGTTAGTAAGCTGATATTTTATAACTACTGTTTCAAACAATATAATTCTAGTATACCAACCACTGTTTTCTGTGTGATTCTAGAGATAGCATATTTATATTTATATCAAATATTGGAGGACAAGAAATAGCAACAAAGCTGTTAGATCTATATGAGCAAGGTGTAAAAAGGAGTGATGTTGAATTTCATGACTTTGAGCCAATCATAAGGAGAACAGCATATTTCCAAGGTTATTTTTCAATCTTATATTACTTTTACAATCCTGCAATAATTTTCTAGGATTTTAAATGATTAGTCTGTACCTGTGGCTTTCATAGCAGACAAGTGATGATGTCTGCTATGAAAGCCACAGTTGATGATAGTTGTATTAATATTTTTATAGAAAGGTTACTATATATAATTTAATCTTTCAGGAGGGTTTGAAAAGGCAGCTGCAATAGCAAATCATTTGATTGACCATTATGTGCCATTTTTACCATTGGAACAGCAGCATGTAGAAATGTGTGCCCTCTCTGAGTTCCGTTCACATGCTGTGTATCATCCTACCGAGGAAATGATGGCGTAAGTTTTCTGAATTATTTATTACCAGAAAAATATTTTAAATTCTTTACACTAAATTCATTTTTGCAGAATAATTGTAAATAAAACTCAGTCATAATTAAATAATAATTTATTTACAATAAGCTTAAAATAACATAATTTTTCATTAACATCTTTTACAGGGAAGCTTTATCTGTTATAACATATGGGCCGAATGAAGACCAGCCTATATTTGCAAACAACGGCTGCAAGCGATTTACGAGACACATTCCTTACATCATTCAAAAGCATAAACAGAAAATAGAGTTGTAATCTTTCTCTTGTTTAAGGGTAACCTTGTGATATTTAAAACTGATAATTATTTGTTGAGTTAATAATATTTACTTAGCTTTAAACCTTGTTTGTACAAATAGTTGTTAATCTAAAAAACTGTTTTTTTTTATGTGCATTTGGTATGTATTTATTTATTTATTTATATATACTTTATTGTACACCAAATTCATTCATTTGTATATGTTAATAAACTGATACAAATTCTATTTGCTTCAAACTGATTTCTTATGTTTTGGAAAAATCATGTATTAATTGTTTTAGTTGTTATGGACTGGGTATCTAACTTTTATTTCAATTAATTTACATATACATGCTTATGAATGATCTGTAAATAATACCTCAGCTTAGTAAATGTTTTATTTTTGCAAGAAATAAGGAATGTTCTCTCTATGTGTAAATTGTGTTTTTTTTTATGATCACTAAAAGTAACCTCTTGCAATAAACAAGTAAATACAACATTGTCTATCATTCAATTGCATTCTTAGCTATAAATCACACTTTACCTTATGGCTGTAGAAAAAATGAGATATCAAGCAGTTTTAAAAGACACACAAATGTAGGAAGTTATCTGGATAACTCATATGCTCAGAAAGCCATTGTAGTGGTGTGTCTGAAGGAACTACTATACCGTGTGTTCTCATTTGCACTGAAAGTGAAGAGGTAATTAATTTTTTTAAAACATTGCTTCATGACAAAAAATTCATAGCAAACTAATGGAAAAAAAGTCTACGAACCATCATGTTTGTCAGGGTACAGCTCGGCAACCATTTGTTGC
Source organism: Lacanobia oleracea (assembly GCA_950371165.1). NCBI lineage: Eukaryota > Metazoa > Arthropoda > Insecta > Lepidoptera > Noctuidae > Lacanobia > Lacanobia oleracea. The sequence continues at coordinate 9,408,311 of OX493389.1, forward strand.
AACGTCTTCCTACTGCCGTCGTTATTCTTAGGACTGACTAGGCGTTGACTACAGGTTCCATCATCTGAGTATAACTTTATGGGAATGTGTTTAAAACCTTCATTGTCTCCATGTGATTCCATCAATCGTCTGTTTATAGCCCAGAACTGATCGAATTTGTCTGTAATAGAAGTAACAGAATAAATAGTTTTTACTATTCCCAAATTTATAACATTACTTATTTACTGGTAAACAAAGTTGCAGCAAATCTACATAAATAAAGGGAAACCCATAATAGTATAAATATAATTACCGTTTTGTAAACCAAGCCATAACTGATTGTGATCTTTTTTCTGCATAGTGGACATGACTTGTCCTCTGTGTTTAAGAACATCAGCCTCTTTTACAGTTGACATAAAATGAGCTTCCACTACGTCCCTGAAACAAATTCGAATATAACTTGAAAATTATGTCCAAAACAAACAAAATAGAAAATCTTGATGAGATTGATTAGAATGTAAAATTATTAATTGTTTCAACTTACTTATTGATACAATGGAGAAGGACATCTTCAGGGAATTTAGTGAAGTGTACGGTCAGATGCCAGGGCAGTTGAGGGTCATTGCCACAAAACAAATCATAGAGAAAGCCTATTGGGTAATGCCATTTCAGTGGCTGTCCATTATAATCTAGCCACATTTCACTATCGGCATTTTCTTGAGATATATAGCGCAAAAAATGTCTTTTCATCTGAAAATACCAATGTTTTATAATTTTATTACATTCGAAAGTTTCACCAGTGACTTAATCAACACGCTTTTTTGGTAAAATATATCCCACCAACCTTGTCCGTTACAAGAGGGAAGTAGCTTAGTCTAGGAACCATCACATAAAATGCATCAGGTTGTTGTATTTCCATAATTTCTTCTTGAGCCAATTGAAAACAAATTGGCAACTTTCCGTCCCATATTTCACGTAGAACTTCTCTATCGTTAGCCATTAAGAAACACAAGAGCGTGTATTTTAAACTAGCTTTAGCACAAAGTTCAATTTTCGAAAGCCAATTTGATTCGACACTTCGAATTATCTGTAATAAAATTCTGTGTTGTATTTCGATAACAAAGGGAAGGGGTGAGGTGAGGGGGCGCTCGCTGATGATGACACTGGCAGTGACAAGTAGATAAGAATGACATTTGATTTCTAGAGTGCGCGCAAGATAGGCTACGTGCGGATGGCAGCGCTGCTTCAAATTGTAGGCCCACAGACATATAAATGATGTCTGTGTGCAGGCCTAATAGCAAAAATGAAAATATATTTACGAATATTATTTCGTTTATTTATTCTTATTTACATACAAATTAAATTTTTTAAAATATCTCTAAAAAAACATAAAAAAATACATTTAAAATTAAAAAAAAAAAGTAGTAGTCCGCCGTTGTCGGGAGCAGGGTCCAAGCTATCGGTGGTTAGGGCTCCAAAGAAAGGAAGCTCCTCACAATACGAGCCGTATCGAGGAGTACTGCCTTCCGTATCAGGCCCTTTACCCAACCGCGTAACGCCAGCTGCGACAAATGTTCGTCGAAGCTTTTGGCCATCAGGTCAGGCATCAAGCATTGGCCGTTATGACTATCGGCACTATGACAGCTGAGTCCACATTCCACATGTCGACAACCTCGTGCGCTAAGTCGAGACACTTGATTTGTTTCTCCTTCTCGGCCTTCACGAGGTTCTCGTCATGCGGGATGGTAATATCAATTATCATTGTGCAGCGCGCTAATCGGTCTATCACCACTATATCAGGCTTATTGGCAACAATAGTCCTATCAGTGATAGATCGATCCTAGTACAACGTGACATGGTCATTTTCGAGAACTGGGTCGGGCACATACTTATAATACGGTACCTCAGAAACCACAAGTTTGTATTTCAAAGCTAGTTGCTGATGGATAATCCTGACCACTTGGTTATGCCTGTGCAAATATTCACCGTTAGCTAAACGAGAACAACCAGAGTTAATATGTCTGATGGACTCACCTGGACGGTGGCATGCTCGACACACGTCCACCGTCCCATCCTTCATAATATGTCTCCGGTAGTTATTCGTCAAAATAACTTCGTCCATAATCGCACAGACAAAACCTTCAGTTTCTCCGAAGAGAAACCAGTCCCAAATAATCATTTTTTCTTTCTTTGTTTTCACTGAATCGTAGCCAGGCCACGGACGCTGAAAAATCTACATCGGACCCATGAAGAGCCCGATAGAAGCGCCCGTGAAGCTCCTTGCCTTTCCATACTTCCTTGCGGCCATCTGTGGTAAGTATCACAGGTTTGCGCCAGTTCTCCTTAGCCATGGTTAACGGGGTGAGACCCTTGTCTATGGGACAACATCTCGGTGCATACACACATCAGCTTTGAGAAAATATTTTCTGAGATTGCACATCTCGCGGCTGTGGAGAGTCTTGGCGTTTAAAAAGCCTCGACCTCCACACTTTCGCGGGATGTACAATCTCATCACGGACGATCGTGGGTGATGCATCCGGTTTGCGGTCAGTAGTGTACGGACCCCCCCATCCAGTGGCCTTAGTGCGAGTTTTTTAACGTTCTCGATCACGTTAGCGTAAACGTCAATTTGTATTGAAACTGAATAAACGCTGTCTGGTGACAATAACGGACAACCTCTTTTTTTCTATACAATTTGACATAAGCGAACGTTTACGTTAACGCGATCGAGTGCGTTAAAAAAGTTACACTAAGAGCCCTCAGGGCGTCAAGCTCAGTTTGAGTCCATTTGAGTATGCCGAAAGAGTACATTAAAACCGGCATGACCCAACCGTTTAAGGCGCGCCCCTTATTTCCGCCCGACAAAAGGCTATTCAAAACCTTTTTCAGGCGGCCAAAGAAGCATTCCTTCAACGACTGCGAATTATTATTATTCCATTTATTTATTTATATATACATACTAATTACATTTTTAAATATTTCTATAAAAATACAAAAAACATTTAAATATATAAAAAATTGTAGCCCACCGGTATCGGGAACAGGATCCAAGCTACCGGTGGTCAGGGCTCCTGAGAGAGGAACCTCCTAACGATGCGCGCCGTGTCCAGGAGTACTGCTTTCTGGATCAAGCCCTTGATTCAGCTGCCCAACGAGACCTTCTTGAGATGTTGGTCGAGGCTCTTGGCAATAATGCCATTGGCCGTCACGACTATCGGCACAATGACTGCTGTGGTCACATCCCACATGTCGACAACCTCGCGAGCCAAGTCAAGATACTTTGTTTGTTTATCTTTCTCTGACTTCACGAGGTTCTCGTCATGAGGGACTGTTATACCAACAATCATTGCGCGACGCTCCAGTCGGTCTATCACCACTATATCAGGCTTATTGGCAACAATAGTCCTGTCAGTGATGATAGACCGATCCCAATACAATGTGCAACTACCACTTTCGAGAACTGGGTCGGGCACATACCTATAGTACGGTACTTCCGATTCCACAAGATTGTATTTAAGAGCAAGTTGCTGGTGGATAATCCTGGCTACAAGGTTGTGCCTGTGCAAATAGTCTCCGTTAGCCAGACTAGAACAACCGGAAATAATGTGGCAGATGGATTCCCCGGGCCGGTGACATGCCCGACATATCACCGGCCATACACTTTACCAAGAGCTTGTAATGGCGCCAATAGGGCAGCCCTTACCGATATTTCTCTACAATAACATCGATAAAAGATTGTGAGAAGTTTTTATATTGTCACGGTACACTTTTCTTAGCTTCTCTTTTATATAACTAACAAAATAACTATGGAAACAAATCTAAAAGTGTGTGACAGTGTAGGTACTTGTGTTGTGGCTGGACGAGCTTTTCGCCCGTGTCGTGTGTCACCGTAAGCACGCGTACATAAAAACCGCCGAGTAAGTTTGTTTTCAATCAAACAGGTTTGAAATTTGCTCGTAGCTTGCCTCAGCTCACACGTCTGTCAGCGCCGCGAGCCATTACTTTTTTTTGTGACACGTCGAGTGCTATTGTGTTGCAAACATTTCTGATATTCGAAGCTATTCACTCTAATAACTAATTTAATTATTTTCTTTGCTTCTCTCATACAAATGATACTGTCTGGATATATAAAAATATTCCTAACTAAGAAAAAGTGTCCTCCATTGATGACATCGCGGTCCGCCTGGTACCAGAGTGATGAGTAAGCTTTCACGTGTCACCGACGTCGAGCCGAGTAAGATCTTAATAACCGCGTACTATAAGTTCGTACGTCTCTCACCCACTTAAGTTATTTTTGACCAACACCTCTCGGTTTTTGATAAAGCTAAAATTTTGCGTAGGTAAATGTTTAGTTTGGATGACATTGCTGCTGATTCTCTTGTACAACTATATAACTAATCTAAAATAATAGAATCGCTATCTTTTACTAAAGGCAGTGCGAGAACAGTACCCCTATTCTGTAACAACATTTACGCGTCTCGACAGCCGAATCCGAGGTGAGTATAAACATAAGACCTTTATGCTGTGTGCAATAAAGTTCACTTTGTGAGACAGCTCACAAAGTGAACTTTATTGCACTCTGGTGAAGCTCGATATCGAAATGTTTACTTACAGAATAGACTTGCAGTACGGCTATAGCTATGCACTAAGTTAGAGATATCAAACTAGTTTATGCCTTGCGCTCACCTTGTATATAATCGACATGTTTTTACGTGTACCAGCCTTTATTAGTTTGTATGGAAATATTAGTTCAATTATATTTGACAGATCTAAATTGTGTCTGTCTTTTTCTCGTTTTATTAGAGATTGTGTTGCATCCGCAATTGGCTATAGGTACGGACGTCTCCAACACCTATCTTTTCTAACATGCCGATGATTTCGGGTGTAAATTAAAAGTCAATAATAATTATTTATTATTTATAAAAAAGTATATAATATTTAACAAATTAAAATGTCATTCATTTCTGAACAATATAATTTATTTATTTGTTATGGCACTCCAACAACAAAGTCACAGAGACATCCTTACAAACAAAATTTCTTATCTGAGTACTATTGTGACCTTGTCTCTTATAGGTGTGCACAGCTTTTACATTATGTGCTACTATGTTAATAATAAACATGAAAATTGTACACAAAGTACATTACATTAAATTTTTAAGGTAATTTCTGTGTGATATTCTTACAGTAGATTTCTTCCCATTAAATTTGTATCTCAAATTCATGTATACCTCTATTACACTTTTAATTAATTTAATATTCATGTTTCCAGACAAATTTTCTTTTTTCCTTTATTAGCAGGCAGCCTTGAAAATAACACAAAAAACCAATAAAGAATATAGCATTATCTATATGTCAAACATGCACTACTCCACAGAACAGAAAAAACAGTTTTTCTGTTCCGTGCAATACTCTAAGTATACCTAAAATAACAATAACAAGAAAATGTTTTGAAGTACAATTATTACTGTTGATAATAAAGGCAAAAGGGAAATTGTGAATGCTTTACTGTTGTAACTGTTCAACGAATGTAGAATCTTTTGTTTATTTTCAAAATCTAAAGATATTTTAGCTAAAAATAAGTACGTACTGGTGTCAAGTTCGGGTGATTTCCGCTTCTTGATTGCCACATCCGATTATATTGCACATTGGGCATCTTGCAATTGACAATTTCCACTATAAAACCAATTTATAATGCAATAACACAGCAAAATGACTCCAAAATCTATACTAATATATAAAGCTGAAGAGTTTGTTTGTTTGTTTACTTGAACGCGCTAATCTCAGGAACTACTGGTCTGATTTGAAAAATTATTTCAGTGTTAGATAGCCCATTTATCGAGTAAGGCTATAGGCTATAAATCATCACGCTAAGAGGAGCGGAGCAGTAATGAAAATTGTGACGCAAACGAAGTGGCGCGGGGCAACTAGTTCACGAAATATATCCACAGTTCAAGAGCATTTGACAGTTGAAGTACCCCAATTTGTACCAAACAGCGGGAGCTCCTAATGACGAACCGGCCGCAAATAGGTATTTCATGGATTTACTGGCTTCTGACAATCCGTAACGACTGCCAAAGTTCTACAAATGACAGCCGGGACCAACAGCTTAACGTGCTTTCCGAGGCACGAAGGAAACTCGGTATGTTAAGATGGTCACCCATCCACAGACCAACCTTGGCAAACGTTGCTTGTGCGGCTGTTATTATTTAGCCACGAGCACCTCGAGCACCTTTTAAAAATCGAATTTTCATTCCAAAAAAATCAAGTCACTCATGTATCAAAATTAATTTAGGCGTGCTAATGCTCTCATTATGGACTTGAAATAAAGCATTATTATAATAAAGCCACTATTTTCACCTTTAATGCTACGAATATTTATAATGAATTTTTATGCCACGCTGTACAACATAGATTTTAGCATTTTCTACTAAAGGTAAAAGGTTCAAGGAAACTGGCGACACTGTTCACAGATCTTACTTCATCTTACATCAATGTCAATGTTACTGTCTGTCAAAGACACGTGCAAGTTTTAGTTAAAGTGTGTTGTTCTTTCACAAATAACTAAACAAATTGTGTTTTTTTACTGCTTAAATTTTTGCTTGGTGATTTTTGTGAAAAAGACCTTGTAAATCATGGGAAAGAAAAGGAAACTTGGAGCGAAAGATGATGAATTTGAATTCGACCCAATACCAAGACATTTAGTCACTTCACATATAAAAAAACAAGAAAAACGCCTCGTGGTAATATTGGAAAAAGCTCAGCTGGAGACGGTTAAGGTAGATAGAGCTAAAATAGTCCTTTTTTAAACCTAATTACAGCAATTTTAGTTAGGTTTAAGTGTTGAACAAATAAATATTGTTTCCTTATTAATATTTTCTTGTGTATGTATAAAAACTATCTTGTTTTGTTTCTAGACTGGCAATAGTTTTGAGCTGTTAAACTGTGATGATCATGCAAACATACTAAGGAAAAATGACAGAGATCCTGGATCATGTAGACCTGACATCACTCATCAATCACTTCTAATGTTGATGGACTCTCCATTGAACAGGGCCGGCTTACTGCAAGTTTATATTCACACAGAGAAGAATGTTCTAATAGAAATAAATCCACAAACTAGAATTCCACGAACTTTTAAGAGATTTGCTGGCTTAATGGGTAAGATAACGAATAGTTGTTATGGTAGAGTAATTAGAATATGGCAGGGGTGGTCAACTGACGAAAACCCTGTGCAATCTACTAATTTCATTGATCTTAAAATTACAAATGTAAATAAACAGTAGGTAAAAGAAGAAAGTTACGTAAAGTTCAGTATACAATTATCTAGTATTTTTCATTTTGTGATCAACTGGAGTTATAGCCGTGATTGACTGGTTTGCCATCCCTGGAATATGGCAACCAATTTGTAACATTAATTTTGTTGTTTCCAGTTCAACTTCTTCACAAGTTTGCCATAAGAGCTTCAGATGGTCCAATGAAGCTGCTCAAGGTTATAAAAAACCCTGTGACAACACATTTACCTGTTGGTGTGAGGAAAGTGACTATGTCTTTCAGTTCCACAGTTGTGAAGAACTGTAGAGAGTTAGTCCCGAAAGATGAGCCTATAGTAATGATTATTGGTGCCATGGCTCATGGTAAAGTAGAAGTAGACTACTCAGAAGATGTTATATCAATCAGTAATTACCCTTTGTCAGCTGCTTTGACTTGTGCTAAATTATGTACTGCCTTCGAAGAAGTTTGGGATGTTGCATAAATAATAAAATGTTGAAAGTTCCTACATGCGTTTTAAATACCTAGGGCATTAACTCCGCGCTTGTTCCCATGTGCCTTAAGGTGGATGTATTATTTCATGAAGTCATACAAGACAGACCGACAAATTGCAAATAACATAAAAGTCTTTGAATTTCGCGGGATACCCTGGCGCTTCCACCTTGTCTAAATCATCATCTGCCTAGCCTTTTCCCAACTATATTGGGGTCGGCTTCCTGTCAATCTGGATTTAGCTGAATACCAGTCTTCTCAATATTTTGAATTTAGCGCCATCTATTACTAGTTCACGAGTTTGCGACGTGTTACGTTTCTATGATGGCTAATAGATGGCGCTTCAAGGTATGGCAAATAATTATGATCTCGTTATCAAAATAAACACCATCGCGCATCGGCCCGCACTCACATCAGTCATTTCTTGCTTTTTATTGAATTAAACATTGCCGGAATAACGGTGACTGTCTAACGGCGAAAGACGAATATTATAGTAGTTTTCGATTTTGAATTCCGGGATGAGTATTTTTCAAAAAAAGTGTACATTTGTGAATAAAAATGTTGTCGTTAATTTGAAAACTAAAAAAGTCAATAAATACATCTTGTAACTTTTAATCTTCGCATTGTATTTGGCAGTAATATACTAAATGAATTCGTAAACAGTCTCATGACTTACTATTCTATGTTTTTTTTACAAAAATATTTATTATAATACCACTTAAAATTTTGGTTCCATACAAAAAACGTCGTGTCACTATCAGCTTTAAAATATTTGGATTCGTTAAAATGGCTTTTAACTTCGATTTATTACGCGTGATTTGTATTTAATACGTTATACATATCCTCTAGTATTTGAATCTTTGTTTATTTGGGGCTTTCATAATAATATACTTCATTAAAAATAGTTTTATTACCGTGTCTCAATATTTTACAAGTTAGTTACAAGCAGTTTCGTTGCCAATTTTTACACTGGTTTCTTAATATTACTGAACGCAAACGTAAATTTTAATATTGGCAACACTAGCCTGAACCTAATTGGCTGTTTAAAAACTGTCAAACGCAACGATTAACCATTTTCTTGTGCAAGTCGTGAACGGAGCTCCGAAGAAACATTTTCGTTATCATTAATTTACAACACGCTATTTCGGTGAGTAATTTAGATGCATGATTGTGGATTTGATATGTTAATTAGTAGAATATTATCTTTTTACTTAGTTCTTCTTGTGAACGTTAAACATTGTTTTTTGCAGTAAATTTATTTTTGAGGTTATTTTGTTCTTACATTTTAGTGACATTTCGTTATGTAACGAAAAGATTTTCTTACATTTTAGTTGCATTTTATCACTAAAATGTTACGTAACGAAAATGATGAATATAAAGCTGCATGCACATGAATATTTTAACCGACTTTATCTAAAAAGGAGGTAAATCGTGATCTGATCAATAAAAAACAAATTCATTTAATTTTTTTTTTTAAGTAGAGGTGGGTTCAAAGTGGGGAGGGTGGGGAGGGTGGGATGGGATTTAAAGTTAAATGACGAGTAATTTTTTATTTTATTATTATATGCAAGCAGCTAGTTTAGTCACCTGCACCTATTATAGGGGTGATTCTACCCGTACGAATTTGTATAAATTAATACTTCTTCCTATACAAAAGTAGACTGAACACAATGTAGGCAAGTAGCAAGATGTTTATTCTTTTTTCACGAATCAGTGCTGTTATCCAGTATGACGGGTAGAATGACCCTTGCGACAGATGTAGGTAACTTAATTGGTAGCCTGTATTTGAAATACTGTTTTTTATCTGATCTGTATCAGAAAAGTTGAGAAATAATTTGTAATGAGATTTATTAACAGAAGCTATTCTTAGTTTATTTTTTGTTTTTCAGATATGCCGATGTCTAATGCCGAAAGGCAAAAGCGATACAGGGAGCGATTAAAAGTTGAAAAACCAGAAAAACACGAAGAATTTAGGATTAAACATCTAGAAAAAGTAAAAAAAAATGTAAAAAAGATAGCAGAAATGACAGAAGAAGAAAAAAATATACAGCGTCAGAAATGGAAAGAAGCAAACAACAGAAGAAGCCAGAAGAAAAATAATTCTGCTCCCCAGAATTTAGATCAAAGAAATAATAGTAGTACACAGAAAAAAGCCAAAATAAATTTGATAACAGCAATTAAATCAGAAAACGAAACACTGAAGAAAAAAAATAGGAACCTGAAGAGACAATTGTATCGTTACAAAGCTCAAATAAAAAATCTTACCAATAAATTAACATCAGCAATTCAGAGAATAAATAGTTTTACAATCAACAACCCCCAGCTCGAGCAAAAACTTGAAAATGAACACCCTTCTGAAAATTCGGTAATTAATCAAGCAGAGGTCGCTGATGCTACTCCAGTCACAAAGACTAATCAATTTCTAGAACAACTGCCGTCAATAAGTCAAGATGAAAAAGAGAAAGTTAAAAAGAAGATTTTTTTACTGAACACTCTGACAGATTGTTTAAAAGAGTCATATAATAATGCTGATAGCCATGAGAAGAAAACTGTCTTGAAAAGTATTGCACTAAATGAGACGGCAAGAAAATATAAAATGAAAACAAAAATGTCAAGCACTCTTGGACTGAAGGGCAGATCAAGGATATTTAAAAGTAAAAATTTTGGAATAAAGCAACACGTAAAAGATATACAGACTTTTTTTAACAGAGATGATATAAGCCGAGCAAGTGCAGGTAAGCAAGAATTTAAAACAAGAAATAAACGGAAAATGCAAAAACGATATCTAATGGACACTATGCAAAAGCTTCATGCAAAATACATGTCTGAGGGAGGCAGAGCATCCTATGTTAGTTTTACACGTCATCGACCATTTTATGTAGTACCACCTAGACTCCAAGATAGAAACACATGTGGGTGTATCAAACACTCGAACATTTCTTTCAAAGCAATAGTTCTAAAAAAGCTAGGAGTGATTCAAACTTCAGATATGGATGATTTTATTAAAAACATTACATGTGCAGAATGTTATGACTGCATGTATTCTAAATATACTAATTGCATCAATTTGGTTAATGATCATGTTAATGTGAATTCAAGCATTAACAAAGACACTCCAGTACAATGGTTGCAGTGGAAGTTAAAAAATCACCAATACACCAAAATGACCAAGGGGAAAGCAGAGGTGAAAACAGTAAAAAGATACATAAAAGAAATTGTTACTGGGACTGTCACCGAACTGACTAAAACATTCATCAAAGATTTGATAACTTTTAAAATTCACTACTTTAATAAGAATTACCAGTACAAGGCTTACAGAAAATATATTGAAAATCTGGATAATGATGCAGTTGCTATAGTATGTGACTTTTCTGAAAATTACACGTGTAAACTATCTGAAGAAATCCAAGCTGTGCATTTTCAAACAAACCAAATAACTTTACATACATCCGTATTATACCAAAAAAATAAAAAGCCGAAGCCTATCTGCTCTATTTCACCAGTTAATGAGCATGGTCCAGGTGCTATATGGGCTCATCTGGACCCCATTCTTAGAGATATTATAACTAATACACCATATGTTAAAAAAATTCACATATTTAGTGACGGGCCGACAACGCAGTATCGCCAAAAAAACAATTTTTATTTATTTACAAGAAGACTTTCCGACTACGGGTTTGAAGTAGGGACATGGAATTATTTTGAAGCCTCACATGGGAAAGGTGCTGCTGATGGTGTTGGTGGAGCCATTAAAAGAAAACTTGATTACTACGTAGCTCACGGGCATGATATTACCAGTGCTGAAGATGCATTTATTTATTTACAAGAAAACATAAAAGTTAAACTGTACATGATAACTGCGAAAGATGTTCAAGATATGTGCGAAATTATTCCTCAAAATGTCATACCTGTTAAGGGGACAATGAAGCTACACCAAATTATTTACACTCTTCAAGACAAACAAAAGATTTGTTATAGGACATTGAGTTGCATATGTGAAGAAAAAGTGTGTTGCAGATGCGAAGGCGATACTGGATATCACGAACTGTTGCCATCATTAAATCCAATTCATCAATTAAATATAACAGATGAATCAACAAACAATATTAATAATGATCAAGAGAATATACAATATACGGACATCACTGAAAACCCGACAGACAGCATTGAAAAGGTTACTATACTGTCTTCAGTAAAGTTGACGCCTGAAAACCGCGTCTTCCTGGGTTCGAAAATGTTACCCTCCGCACTAAAGCCTATCGACACCAATTTTAATATTTTTACCAGCCACAAAATTAATAAAATACCTAAAAAATCAGCTCAAAAGCATAAAAAAAGCAGTGGCCTAAAAAACAAGACTTTCAAATGTGCAAAGACATCAACAAAATCTACATACAGTAGTGATTCTACATCTACAGAAACAAATTTCAGTGTTTATGATGATTCTGACCTATCACTGGACTTAGACAGTGATAATTCCTGTTTTGATCAAGATTTGGAAAGAACTCAAATAGTCACTAAAGCACAAGTACATAACAATACAGATACCACAAATAAAAAGAATAAAATGGAAGAAAATGTTAATGTAGAAAGCAATATTAAGTTGGAATTAACAAAACAACTTGAAAGCAAAATACATGATCAAAGATTGATAATGTACGAAGAAAAAGAAAACTATGAAAGTACTATTACAAATAAGAATACGACTGATAAGAAACGAAATAAGACTGTAAACGCATTAAAACTGGAGACTGAATTAGAGTTAGCCAAAACAAACTATATGGAACATAATAAAGAAAAAGACTTATACACCAAAGAAATCTGTAAAATTGAGAGAAAACTGAAACCAAGTGAGATTGACGCCATGAAAGGAGATGATGATGGAGACTTTGGTATGACAGATCGTGATGAGAATAAAAGTGAAAAGAATTACGAAGTGAAAGATTTTGACATTGATGATACAGTCTTGGTTCGGTATTTTCTTAAAAAAACTTGGAAGTATTTTGTTGGCGTAATAGAGAATATTAATATTGAGTCAAGAATGTACTCCATAAATTTTTACAGAACTGATTACTCAGGCAAAACTCCCACATTTACTGTACCAAAGCGCCAAGACAAAGACGTAGTGCCTTATCTTTCACTAGTTAAAGTTACTGAATTGCTTCAAATTCGTGACAATCCCAAAGTTTATGTTTTGATGAATGATGAAGATCTGGTGTATTTTTAAGAATTAACTAAACTTTATTTCATTATCTTTATTTTATTTTTACCTTTTTTATAAGCTAAAAGCTAACTTGTCTGCAACCAACCAAAGTAAACCTAATTTTGTTACCAATTATTATTCTAATAAAACGTTTATAATATTTCGTTTTCTTTCTTATTGTTAAAGTAATTTGAATTGATAAGCAATCCACTACTGCACACATCACGTCCTGTGTACATTGTAATAATACATAAATAAATAAGAAGAAACAAAAATATTGAACACTGTGTGTATAAAGCTTAATAATTACTTATTAGTTACAAGGTTACAATTTCATTACAACATATTAGTTATAACATTTTCGTTACGTACAAAAAAATTGAAAAGTACTCGGATGAGGTGTTAAGTTTTACACCGTACCTACCGCTTGTACCCAAACTTAGAACTTTTTAAGGGTTCCGCACCCAAAGGGTTACCAACGGAAACCTATTAGGTACTAAGCCTCCACTGTCCGTCCGTCCGTCCGTCAACGGGCTGTTACTCAAGAACCGTTATAGGTAGACAGTTGAAATTTTCATAGATTGGGTAGGTATTTCTATTGCCGCTATAACAAGAAATACCTAGGTTATAAAAATTAAGGTTTATGGTACGGAACTCTTCGTGTGCGAGTCCGTTATGTAGGTAAATGTGAATGCAGCAAGTAGATAAAGTCATAAGTGACTTAGGTACCTATGGCCTGTCTGAAAACTTGAGACACTTTCTCATAAAGTCACCCGTTGGCAAAAACCGTTAAATATTAGGTATTGTAACATCAAATCATGATGTCAGAGAGATAGTAGCAAACGCGTCGAATTATAACATGCATCCAACTGCCTATGTATTTTTTTTTATTTTTTTTTTAAAAACGTTGCCCCACACTAGGAATTTATCCTGTATCGTGGGTGCATTTACAAACATACAAACTCACATACACAAACAGCCAGACCCGGAACAACTATCTGTAGGCCATACAAATATTTGTTCCGTGCGGGAATCGAACCCGCGACACACAGCGCAGCAGCCGATCACTCAACCACTGCGCCAACCGTGTCGTCTTAATAGGATTAGGTCGAATTAATAGGATTTAGGAACCATGACATCTCATTCGGTCCATCGGCTGTGTTGTGTGCGAAAGCTACGCTTGCAAAAACTGTTTCAACAAAAACTAAAATTAAGTGACATCCGTTGGAACTACTAGTAAACGGGATCACACCCTCTTGAAACTAACTAATTGGCTAATTAGTTCCAAAAGGCAAGTCGGATACATAAGGGAGAAGAGTGACAGGAGTCATTTTCTATACAAAATCTATTAATATAGACCTAAAATTAAAGTAGACATCATTTCAAACGATAGATTATCGTTTTAAAATAATCTCAAGGAATACTGTTATTCAAATTTAACGGAATTTTATAATTAGTAGGTGTTAGTCGCTGGTAACATGATATTAATTTGCAATCAAGAACACCATATTTAGAGGTATTCTTGGAAACATCAATCTATTTTTTTTGACGAGATATGATTCCTGAGTGAACTACCGCCTCTCTTCAACTATCTCGATGGAATGCGAGGGCGGGGCGGAAGGCCGGGAACTATGGAATGCGTTGATGAGGTTTTGTTTTCTTTTTAAATGAAACAAAAAAGTGTACCACCGCCGCTATTATAAAATACAATCATATCGTATTATTAGATAAAATACTGCTCAGTGCAGCACAAGCCAGCTATCTTGTATACCTAATTCATGAATGTCAATGATACCTATCTGTTCGTTCTTTCTACACGATCGTGCTAGTTGATTTTATTTAAGTTATGGGTGTGTACGACGATTATTTCCAAGTGGTGGTGCACTATCCACATACACGTCATGCCAACATTGTGCACACCGACTAGTAAAAGGATAATGCTTGACAAAAGTAATCGTGGCATGATGAAAGCGGTTGGCCAGCCGCCGCCGCCGCCGCGCCACACGTCGACTTGTGGGACTAGATTCTCGGCGACTTGCCTTATACGGCGTATGGTCCGACTCTGTGAGCCAATTAACTGCACAATAATGTAAACAACTACCTACTAGAATGTACGTACCTAGCTACTGGACATACCGATGAACTAATATAACGCGTCATGAATAACACAAGGACTAGCGTGTCCTTGTCCACTGAGCTGAATAGAGAGCTGAGATCAACTACCTTGGCTCATAGGGAATTCAGAACAGCAGGTAGGTGGGAAGTGGGAACATTCAGACAAAATGTTCTGCGATACAGTTCAAAGTGTAGGTACTTACGGTGAATCGTTTTCTTATATTAAGTATTTCAACTCGCATTATAAATTTATTTTGGAGTGTTGGCTGCGGCGCGTTGTACTTAGGTAGGTAGATGACGCGGGAACGCATTGATTTCTTCCATATTTAAAAAAATAATAATTTGTGTAATGTTTTTCTTCATTCGTTAATATCGTAATCATTTTCAGTGTAAGAACAAAGCTAACAGCCGGATTTCCCTCATCAAATCCGTTTTAGAAACTAACATTAACACGTTCGCGCGGCGGGCGTCTACGTGTCTGCTATGCTACGCGACAGCGACGCCAGTATGGCTACTTGTTTGCTGTACGACTGCTTTGCTACGCCACGGCTAGGAGCAGAACTGTCTACGCGGCCACGCGGCGCTGCTACGCGTCTGCTACGGAACTGCTACGCTAGATCTGCGATGTGTAGCCGCCTACGCGACTACGCGACGGCAGAGTCGCTAAGCATCTGCTACGCTCCGACTACATTGGCCTTAGTGCGAGTTTTTTAACGTTCTCGATCGTAAACGTAAACGTCAATTTTTATTGAAACTGGATAAGTGCCGTCTGGTGACAGTAACGCAAAACCTTTTTTGACATAATATGTCAAATTGTATAGAAAAAAAAGCTTTAACGTTCGCTTATATTATAAGCGAACGTTTACGTTAACGCGATCGAGTGCGTTAAAAAACTTACACTAAGCCCTCCGAAACGTAACAACCTATGCGGCTACACAACCGACAGTGGCTACGAGTCGTACTTTCGCAATATACAAAACTGCTACGGTTCTGCTACGAAACTACTACGCAGGGTCCTACGATGCGTAGCCGCCTACGTGGCTCCGGTACAAAAATAGTAATTATAGCGTTTGTACAGCGTCTACGTATCTGCTATGCGACGGCGACGGCAGAATTATACAGTTATTCCCCGTATGTAAAGGAATAACTGTACAAGGAATAGAAACACGATTTCCTTCAAATTGTGATTAATTCTGAATCGTTTGTAAATCAGTTAAGACCTCATATCAGACCCAAATAATAGTACCTACCTAAGTACTCGCGTTACCCCGCTACGTATAAGGACAATTTAAAAGGTAAGTATTATTCATTTTCATCGTAACATAGATGGGTGATTTTCTTGTTTTAATATGTTATATTTTCCTTATTTCTTTTACCTTATCATGATCTAGGCTGATGACGTATTTCATTCATCTTGACTTAAATTGCTACCTTTATGTAAAGTAACTTTGCACTTTATAGAAAACAATTAATTCCTTATGTATTTTTTTATGGTTGAAGTTGATACTAACAACATTTTATTGTCATTCTGACCACATCGGCTTGTGAAGTACAAAGATTAAAAACGCTACGCGATTTCCACAAGGCTAGGCGGCGACGCCAAGCAGTAATTTCTTGGAATTTGTCGAATGCACAGTTCTGACTAATTTATATATCTAACAGCCATAATAATCCATGTACAGTGTGGTTACTTGCGTCGTGCTAACGTTGTAGTTAAGTCCATATAAACAATATAGAACGCTGTTTATAATTACGGACAAAGTATGTAACGTACACTTGAGAATAAGTGTTCTGTGTCAATAATAACCGCATTAGTATCTGATTACGCGGTTCCTTGAATTTGGTTGCTCAAAGGCGAGCAGAATATAGTTGTAGACTTGTTGTTCGTTCATGTTACAGTTCACCAATTGACGTGATAACGTCTTATAAATCGGTGAACGCCGGCTGCACGCACTAAAAAGTGTCACGTTCCGAGAGCTAAAGCGCGGAACAAGTGATAGAGAGGGAAGATCGGCCTAAGCGTTCGGCTTGCTTGTTTAGAATTCAATTGTTTTTTTATGACGTTACCACGTAAAATTATCGCCCGTAAACCAACTTTACAGACAACCAATTTTTTATATATTTTGTTTCAAGTGTCATTATTAGCTTAATTTCTAAGTTCTGTACTTTAAAAGCAGCATCACGTAACCCGAGATTTTTTCCGAAGTTCAGGATTCGTTGAAAGGTATCAAAGTCAACGCATAATGATTTCAATTATACCATTAAAAGACACTTTTAAATATCAAGATTTACACGTACAAAAAATAAGTGAAACTAGTTGCCCATTCCCAAATGCAGGTTATTATTACTATGGAGAAGAACGGACACGAAACTCCATAGTTACATAATTATACTTCTTTCCTCCTGCTACACTGATGTTGGACGAACTACTAACGTCTATAGAGACAATTAGGCTCTAGACAAGTGACATTCTGTCAGCGGTAGCGTGGCGAAGGCGATTGTCAAAACGACAAAACTGTATGAGATTGACAAACGCTGTCGAAATGTCACGTGATCAGTATCTTGGCATTTTGACAATCGCGTTCGTTAATCGAATGGCACTTTGTTTGTCTAGAGACTATTAAGGATAGCAAAGTGTGAGAACCGACTAGCCAAAACTTATCTATTGGTTCTTTTTGGTTTTGAGCTAGAGGAGTACGGCACACTACATTGCTATTCGTCGTGCATAGTAAAAGTCTTAACTCTTGAATCATCTCTGAATGGCACCTTTGTTGTTACCTTTCATTCATTGTTTTTTTTGTATGCTTAGTGACCGTTTCTTCTTGTTCTGTATTTTCTGGCCAACTGAGCATTTTCTTAATCTCGTCAGCGGCAATGGTCCAGTACCGGATGAATGAGTTATGGTTGTTTCAGATATTTCCTATTAAAATTACAATTATAAACAATTACCAGCCTTTGTAATTTAATGCTCACAACTATTGTTTTATACTCAACAGATTTTTTTTAATCACCTATAAATATATGAAGCCGTCATCAGTCAGTTCATCGTATTTGCAACGACGTCTCATCATTCCAGTAGGTATATGATCTACGGTACGGACATAATATCTTCTGCGCAATGTACAAATGGATAAATTGTACACAGGAGTGTACAATTTATCCATTTGTACATTGCGCATGATCGGAAGCTCTACAGTAATCATCACCTAGGCGCGCAGATATTCCACATTCCTGACGCATGAGAAAGATAAGTTATTTCTTAGTCGGTAAAGTATGTTATCAAGCTCAATCTACGGGAACAGAAAGGCATGCCGCGCAGTTAGTTGCGTCAGTGACTTGACTGCATGTCCTTCGTTGAGTCAGACACGTCGCGTTTCATAGGCCAAGTGCTGGTGGTGTGATGTGTGACGACAGAGCTGAATCACGTGCTCCATGTAAACCCCGGCGGGACATTATTTAATACCTTTTACTGCTATGTGCTCGCAGGTGAATTCATATTTAAAATTACCTTCTGCTAAAAGTCCAAGGCAGATGTATCATCAATGAACATTCATTGATGTAATCGTCAAACCGGAGCTTCATTTACTCTCAGCTTCTGGTGTTCACAGTTTAAAGAGAAGCTTGTATTGTGTGTCGGCTTAAATTGGTTGTACAGGGCGCTGCACGTTGCACTCTATCATGTTGTGCGTTGCGCTTGCGCCTCAAGTTGACGGGCGAGGATGACCGCGGCGGGATAAAGTATCGCATTGTATGCAGATGCAAGCGCGCGCCGACTCTAGCGCACCGCCGCGCCCGCCATATCGGGATCGTGGACGTGCGTGACAAAGCGCCCGCTAGCGCGACAAGTCCACACGTGTAGGAGCGAGCGCGCCAGACGCGGCGGCGGCGGTGCGCGGATCCGTGCGCCCGCGCCGCCAGACCGATCGGCGCCTGGCTCACAAAGGACTCTATTGTATTCCTCGCCGCCCGACTCTATAGAATGGACCCTTAGCTTCTTCGCTTTTTTCCCCGAAATTCCTGATACCAGAATAACAGTCAAACAATGGGTTTCCGTCCTTTTATTGGCACCTTATTTTTTGTGGCACCTTAAACGGACCCGCCTAAGTTCTAAACAAAATCACAACCTGTTCTAATGTCGGTGAAGATTTTGCCGCCATTCCTCAATTTATTGCTTTTTCATTGTTTTGCAACTTTATGATTTTTAGAGACTTTTCTTTTGATAAGTAATTTGACATGCCATTGTTCATCGCGCGGGGCAATTGCAAGAGTTAGCAACTCTTCACATGTAAGTATGGCGTTTCCTCACGGTGTTATAAACAATTAGATGTATAATGGTTATGCTGAGCCGCATTAGCATTAGGTGTGGCCGGTCCGCAGGCTCGGCAGACGCCCACGACCGGCACCAGCTCTCCGACCAAACAGGTTTCCTCTCACCGGCAGCGCCGCCGCCGCCGACGTCGACCACGCCACGTTCTCAGCCGCGCCGCGCCGCCTCGCCTCACCCAAAAACTGCACGAAACACGACACCAAACAAAAATGTCTCTGTAACTGGAACTAAAGGTTAAATTAAAAGTTCTGTCCGTTGAAACTTACGGGCAGGTACAGACCTAAGCTTTATCAGAGAGTTTAAAGAAAATGGAGAGTTTTAAAGCTAACACCTGAATACTGACGAATTAGGTTTTAAAAGGTAAATCAAGCTACGTACCTATTAGCTTTTTTTTAAAGTGAAAACTTCTTTAGGCGCGTTGAGCACATTTTCGTCACGTCACGTCACGTCACGTCACCTCACCGAACGCTTTCCATCTACACTAATATTATAAAGAGGAAAGATTTGTATCTTAAAATCTACTGGACCGATTTCAAAAAATATTTTGCCGTTCGAAAGTTATATTATATCTTATCACTGAGAATCTAAAAGATCTATAGAATATTATCAAAAAAGTTTGGGATCCGTATAAAAACTTCGATAATGTAACCCATGGTGTGAAAAAAATACTAAAAAGCCAGCCAAGTGCGAGTCGGACTCGCACACGAAGGGTTCCGTACCATAAACCTTGATTTTAATTATTTGTTGTTATAGCGGCAACAGAAATACACAATCTGTGAAAATTTGAACTGTCTACCTATTCTTTTCTTGAGATACAGCCCGCTGATAGACAGACGGACGGACGGACCGACAGCGGAGGGTTCCGTTAAAAATTAAGATCCTTATATCGCGTAGGTACGCTGCGGTTACTATTGACAATAGAGCAAAGTGATGTACCTACTACAGTTGTATAGAGGACATCAATATCTACAAAAAACGTCCACGACTTACTATTATGGTTAAGTCACAATGACCGCTTTTTGTTTAAATTATTCAATCAAAACCCGGATGAAATGGAATAAGTGGTGATTTTAGTATCATGATATTAATCCTTATCTATTTAAATCACTTAATAATTAAGGTTTGTTATGTGCACTTTAAATTATTCTAATCAGACCATCCGTTTAAAAGTTACGACGGGTATAAAAATACTCTATTTAAGGCTTGTATACCTTATGCATACTACGGAGCTAACTACACCTCTACGCGCCACTCCGCTACCCGTGTTTTTATTTTTATTTTATTATAAAATAGTACATATTTGAAAAAGTAACAAAACCAAACTATTTTTGTTTGTATTGCAAAGCAGTAAATATTTTTTTTGTACTCTTTGATAAAAAATGAAAGAGTAAAATGGTTTTATCTCAACTATTTGGAGGTGATTTGGTGTTTTTTTTTCTTATTATGTGATACAGATACATAAATTCTGGCTAAACCAAATTACGTAGGTATCATATCATGTAGATTACTAGGTACTAAATTTTTTCAAATTTAATTTCTCAGTTAATGAAGACGAAAACTGCTTCATCTGCACGCTATTTTTAAGTTTTTTTCGAGAGAGCCTTAAGTAAACTGTGTTTACTTAGTTTTCACTTCTATCGGCAGTTCCCAGACTGCTCGATTTTTTATGAATAGGAAATTATCAAATGACTCCTCTCGCTTTGGGCGAAGAACAAGGGAGTGTCAGACTTTTACTGACTAAAACCCATCCGTTCGCCGTTTGCGTTCCAGGGCCGCGGTAAATATTTCGAACATATTCCGAAACCTTGGCAGGCAGACCTTGGTTGACATACGTACTAGCTGCGTATTGTCCTTGCACAATAAATAACAAAAGATAAGCATATATCTATAGATACTAAGTCCATGATGCATGCTCCAGGCATGGAGTTGACAATGTTTAGCAGCAAGTTAAAATTGACGCATCAGGAAACATTACGCAATCAAATAATTGCGCACTAGAAGTCCAGTTCCTTTACTGTCGGTTACATTTTCCCCGTTATCTTGTGTTACAATATCGGCTCGACAAGTTTACTTGAATGATGTCAACGCAGCGAAATGTTATCTACATCCGCCTGTGGGCTCCTATGTACCTATATGGCAGACGGCACGGTAATGTACTCGCCGTGCGCTACTGCACAATGCACATTTATTTATTTATGATCATACACATGTATGACGTGACGCAGTTACAATAGCAATATTTCACGTACTCAAACGTTATCATGTTTATTACTTTTAGTAAGTGACACTACTTGCTGCAAGGTTTTATAACTATTTATATGCAGCGATGATTGAAGGTGCTAAATATTGGGACAGCGGAGCCGAGACCAGTTTGTGTCTACAAATAACTCGCTGCATCGCATCGCATGGCCATGGTTCGTCGGCTGGCTAGGCGCCACCGTCACCGTTGCACAATAGGTGCAAAATCTGCAGAGGTAACTCGGACAGATTATCATACTGGGCATTATCTAGATCAGAATTATCTAGATCGAGTAGACTAAAATAATCTAGACTGCAATTTACATATAAATCAATGCGTTGGTCTCTAACTCAGCCTAAGTTTATCAAAGATACCTTAAATAATTTAATTAAAATATACATTTACCATAAATTACGTAAATTGACAACTTTCGTTCTGCTAGCTTTCTTGCGGGTTTTCTTTATGAAGGTATGAGTGAATTAAGCATAAAATGCTATCAAACTTAGGTTTTATTATACCTACCTAATGTACCAACAGAATTGTCAGAGTCATGCATGATAGAGTCAGTAAGATTGCTAAAGTTGCACGTGTACGCATTCTTTTGTCCTCTGGGCATGAACTGTGAACATGTCTCGGTGTGGCG
Organism: Lacanobia oleracea; assembly: GCA_950371165.1. Classification (NCBI taxonomy): domain Eukaryota; kingdom Metazoa; phylum Arthropoda; class Insecta; order Lepidoptera; family Noctuidae; genus Lacanobia; species Lacanobia oleracea. The sequence goes on from OX493389.1 coordinate 9,430,581, forward strand.
ATGGCACGCTGGCGCGATGGCGTGGCTGGCTCAAGCTGGCGAGTGGCAATGGCGCCTGCGTCGCGTGTCGATCGATGACGTGCGCACGCGCACCCGCACCGCTACACTTGCACAACGCTTACCCGAGCGCGTCGCCATCGCATCAAGTTCATTAGCGTGAAAGAACAGAATTACATATACCTACCACTTTTGAACTGGGAGGCTGAAGACCAACCTACATAGGTACCTAAGTACTTACTCACTGACTGCTTTGACCTACGACGTTTGTGTAACGCCTATAAAATCACAAAGAGAGTAAGAGTCATTGTGACTGAGCACAGATACTTAGCTCCAAGGAATTATGCAATTTTGCTAGAGGCACGACCCTAATCTATTCTATTTTAAGCTGTTTTAGATTTCAAACTGATTCTAATTTTTCGTGGAAATCGCAAGGAAATGCCAACTAAACAATTTGATAAGAACTATGACCAATTTTCCAATTCATTCATTGATACTATCATCACGTCAGATAAATAGTTACACATATTTTCGTGTAATTTGTCCTAAAACATTGATTATAATGTACGAACGTACAATGTGGAACTTAATCTCAGCCTTACATGACAGGAAAAGCGGATATTCCATGGTCATAAACCCGAACGTTTAAATTCGATGAATCGAAGTAAATTAGTCATTACTCATCTATTGCAATGATTTATTATTTCATTGTCTTTGTTGCAAAATCGTACTGTGCGTCAAGCGTTAGGTGCTAAGTACGTTTGTTATCTATCGTATATTTTATTTACCTATAGTGCTGCGTAATAATTGGCAACGCGAATTAGCGCACGTAGGCGCCTACTCGTGGTGATATGAACTCCAATACACACGTGGTTATCAATATTTCTATATGACAATAAGTACTCATTCCCTTTACGTTCTAACAACGAGGCATGCCTTGACTCACAATGAGCTTGTTTGCTCGGAAACGTACCGGATGTAGTTTAGAGTCAAGAGTTACTGAGTGGGATTCGTTAATGAAATCAATAAAATGCTGGCCTTTTTAACGTTCTCAATAATGAGCATGATATGAATGAACACAATTATTTCCCCTTTGTACATTCACTTAAGTACAGTTAATAATATCACCATTTAACAAAGGAATGTCATCATAATGCATGGGCATAAAATATTCATACTCAGGTGCGAAGTTAAACCGAATATTTTAATAACTAAATGAGGTGTTATAGAGCCGTTGAGTTGGTAATAATGATCATATGAAATTGAGTGAGAATTTTCGGCAGATTACCTCATAAATTTTTATTTTATTTAAGCTGGACAGACAGCGTAATAAGGTAAGGAGGTACCTACTATTATAACATCGATGGGGTAACTTTCCATCCCCCACAAGCAGGCCAAACGTTTTGTGATCATTGTATCGCGTAGCAGAAGAAGAACACTTTGGCTATGTAAGTTACTAGGTAGGTATATAGAACCTTGTGCAGGTTCAATCAACCGAAGCTTAACACCTTACATCATCAGACTTTTCAGATCATGGCCTGATTATTAAATACTCAGGTATTTAATCACTTCTCCACCTATAAACTGAAGAAAGTTTGGTGACTTTGTGATGGGTTCAGCGAGGAGGACCGTTTTAGACTTGGAACTTGAATTGTTCTACTTTTTTGAGCGATTTTTCTTTGTTTTATCATTATACTTGTATAATCTAAATTTACTCTACTAAGAAATAACGTTTCCCATTTCTCGGATAATATGGAGAGCGGAAACCCACTTCATTTGGTACGGTGCAACCGAACGTTATCTCAAGGACGTCTCTAATCATCGCTCTTAGTTAGGCTGATAAAATCATCAATAAAATTAACAAATAAAAATAAAACTAGTCAGTGCACATGAACAACGCTTTAAAAAAATCAGCATCGATTACTTGTTGAATATACCTTCAACGAACAGTCGATCATTATCGCTCAGCAATGAATGCTGCGTATTACCTAATTCGCGATAATCGATGCATTGCCTGCTACTTGGTCGAAGTGATTGGCGCTCTATCAACGCGTGACCGCTATATTTGGACGTGATGCAATCGCGCCGTGTGATTGTGTCGGTGAATGACTGCAAAATTGTATCACAAACATTTGTCGTGCGTACCGCCTTCTTTAGTTTACGATGATCTGAAATCGATAGCCAATCAGCGTCGGGTACTGTCGAAAGATCTGGCTCTATTATTTTAAGGTCGAAATAAAAACGTCTTTTTCGGTAAACATTATCGCTAGCTAGCAAAACATATTACTCACAGGTTTTGTAGGTACGTATACCTATTACCTATACTGCTGTACATGATACGAATAACCTACATAACAAATCCAGACAAATATTGTACATTTTCCTTTGTTTTTGGTGTAACGAACTCTATTTGAGGCAGTTAGATAAAGCGGAGATGTTGCGTTGCAACTGCAAGTAGATAAATGCGTATATAAATATTAATTAGATTAAATAGGTCGCAGTACCAGCTAGAGGATAGCGGTTCGTTGCTGTCGGCTAGTCTAGCATAAACTATGATTAGCTCGTAGTTGTAGTAGGCGGCGCCAAGCGTGATTGCGCCTGCGCCGCCTGTTGCGCCGCGCGCCGACCGCGACCGCGTACTGCGTCCCACACGCATTCATTAAAATATCTTTCAAATAATAATTTAATAACACATAATAACAACACGCTATGACGCTACACAAAAACACTGGCATCTTAATATACGTTATTGTTTCGTAGGTATATTTCAGAAATTTCAATAGCCTATGGGCTATTGAAATTTAACTTTTGACAATAAGTAACTCTAACTGTTGCTTGCATCTGTTGTACAAAGTGAGTTGATAAGTAAGGGCTTGACCTGTTCCGAACTTCAGAAGAAGTGTCTGTCAGATAATAATAATATATATTAATATAAATGCCAATAGAAGCATAATCTAGTCTTAATTACCGCTAATTTTTTAACAGCTGTGTTAGTTCTGTCAATGAATGATAACATCAGTATTTTAGTTTGCGAGCGATCCGATGACTTCATGATCTACAGAGCAGATAAACATGTATCTACCTCGTAGTGGAAGATTTAAACGCTTTTCATAGTGTTTACTACGAATTTATGTAATTAACATAGAAGTTTTCCTCGTGTGTGCGCCGTAGAAAGCTAACGTGGTCGTGAATGAGGCGAGCAGCCTTGTGTAAGTAGGTACCTGGCGTGGCTGCGCGCGCGCTGGTCCAAGCCGGGCGCGCGGCGAGAGGAAGCGCGCACTCGCGCAGGTGAGCCGACGTGCCGACATCACCACAAACCGGTTGCCTCGCATCAGCGTCTCGCTACATCTTCACATCCACTCCAAATCAACTAAATACTTATTCACATTATTAACTTAATAGCTATTTCTTTCGATTTCATCACTTTTCGTCATTTCATGCATCAAAATAGCACTCGTATATTTAATTCTTATCAAAACGCAGTGCGCAAACAATCAATGAGGAAGGCGGTTGCCGTAATATATTGAAATCAAAGCATCTTTATATTCCTAACAGTCGTGGAGAACTTAGCATGGAGTTTACATAAGCAGGTGAATCATACTTGATGGTAACCAGATCCTGCCAACAGGAGGAAAATGTAAACTTGCAGAGATACAGTATATTCTAAAATAACAACAAGGTAAGCACATTTTGCCTCAACTTCCCCAAGTTGAATCATAGTTTATCTATAACATTTTGTCGGTGCAATTTGGACGTGGTTTAAAACTTAAAACCTGCAATAAGGTACCTAGGTAATAGTAGCGTCATTGATCAAATACTTCAACCGATATTATAATGTTCTAAATCAAAATTTTCCAGACATTTGGCATTTTTGCGTCGACAACCTACGACATATCAGATTTGTGAAACACATTCAGATAAGTAAAACAAATGACTAACGAGGCAAAGTCGGCAAGACAAGAAGGTCACGTGATAATAATGATCCAAATGCAACTCTTGAGTCTATTGACGTAGAAGCTGCTGTTATTAATGCATATCCTACATAATCTGGGTTTATTAATACTCCGCTAAAAGTGAATCCTCCTTCGACTGTTTGCGTAGAGCTTATTGACTCTAATCGGAAGAGCAAACTGATTGGCGCACGCGCATCGCATTTGTTATGAGAGTGAGAGCTTAGTGTCCACTGTCCAGTGTGTTTTATAGTTTGTCGAGGCGGATGTTTTTATTAAATCGTAAGTAGCTATAGATTTCAAAGAAAACATAGTTATATGTAAATCTAAATTATATAATGGATACTCCCATTCATCCAACCAACCGATGAGTATTCCTTAGAGAGCTATCAGCGCAAAACATTCTCCCAGAAAGGCTGTAAACAGTTTTAAAACACTCGCTCCACAGGATGTGTCTCACAAGTTCCATAGATATTAACGAAGCAAGAAACAGCCCATTAAGTCCCGACAGAGGCCGGTATTGATACAGTTATCAATGCTACGATCTCAGGAGATATATTATGGAACTCTAACTGGTCCCCATTTGGGTGACGCTTGAAACACACGTGTGCTTGACATTTAAATTTCTACAAACTCCAACAATACATGCCACGACAAAATACACCTTCCAAGATCAACTAAGGACTCGGTTTCCAACGCAACACATTTGATATAAGCCATTATGGCTATGGGATTACGTTTACGACTGAAGTATTTTATAGCTTCGGAGCATGATTTTCAAGTTAGCATCGTATCGCTTTGACGCAGAGTTGATAATGCAAAATGTTGATACGGTAGATAAACCACTTCGTTATCGTGAAAGACTCATTGGTATGGCGAGCAGGCAGCGGCGTCGATGTGTCTGTAGGTTTGATTAGCTGATTTTATGAGCGGCGACTGCTTGTCTTGTCTCTCTGGGTTGGTGTTGGGCTTTCAAATGTTCTAAGACGAAACACATTTGAGGAAATAATACTGGTTTTAAAAAACTATCATTATAATAATCACAAATAGATCTGAAAATGTCAAGAACACTTGGATGTGGTTAACATTCGAAATATTCTGTGCTAATGGATTCCGAAGTTGCGTGTTTTATTCGTGTGTAAATATGTGGTAGAAAACTTTGATTTAGCTGAATTCAATATCTGCTAGAATGCATGCGACTTCATCGAAGTTCATCTGAGATTTGAAATCAATCTCCAAGTAATCCAATATCCAGTACGGCCTGCACTCTTTGTTCAAGTTCACATTAAGTGTATTGTTACACTCAACTACATTAATAGCTTCTATGAGATGGTCATGGTTTAAGCAAAAAGTCGTTTCTGGTCAGGTTCAACCTTCCATGCTTTGTCGCAAATTCTTCGCCCCATTCAGAAGGGCACTTGACCGAACAATGAATTCAAACGGAATGGGGCCCTACGCATATTATATAAAAAGTTGTTGCTATGGTATCCAAAGTGGATATTCGTCGTCCGCGTCGCAATTAACTAACCTGTCTAATGTGATGTGAGCGGCATAGCGTGGCACCATGCAAAAACTCGAGCCAGCTCAGTGGAATATTTTACAAACGCCATGATGTCATGGTGGATTAAATTACTGAGTACTATGACCTTGCCTGTCAGTTGTAGGTAGTTAGTCAACGAATATTATCGGTACCGTACTTACAACAGCAATATTACTTCAATTGAACGGCAAGCCACAAATCATCGTGCCTTCGCTATGCTGCATAAGTTAGTGTTCCAGTCTAATCCAGTATTCCATTTCAGTGCAGTGGTAAACTGGCAACAGAATTTACGACGTGAATTCAAAATTGCAAACTGGAAGCAATATTTTAAGCGTAGGTAACTATCTAGAATAATAACACGCTATAGATAGCTATCGCATTTTATTTTTATTGATTCGATTAATTTTATCTATCTCGGGAGATTACGTTGATGATATTTTATAACGACTGTAGAACTCGTTTTGGCATGAGCGGTTGTCGCCTGGAGGGGCCTCATATTAGCATGGATTAATTTCAATCAAGTGAATTTGGTCCGCAGTTGAATGAGCGGTGATGGCGGAGCGGCGGCGGCGGGCGACGCGACGCTTGCGCACACCGGTTTGATGGCTCCACTGTCACCATCCTGTTGCCGTTTTGTAACATTATCTGACGCTTAAATAGTCTGGCCATGGATTTTAAAAGAAGAAGCATTGCATTATATCTTGGATGCTTTGTTATTTAATTACCATTTTAAATAAAAACTGGACCATATAGTTGATTTTATGCCATTTCTGTAACTGTTTTCAAAGGCCAGGCACTTCTTAGCATTATGTCCGGAAGTTTTGCGAAAATATTGCGTATCGTAGTTCTGAAGTCAGCCGATTCTTTAAACCTACCTAAAGTAATAGCCACTACCTATATCCACCTACATCATAGGTATACCATAAAAATGATGACTACCTACAATAATTAATTATATGATTTATATTACCGTTGATGATACGTTTAGCTATTTCTGCTTACTGCTAGCTACTACAGCTATATTAACCACATAATAACATAGATAAGTAGGTAGCCATAGGTACACATAATGGACTCGGACCATAGCAAGTTTCTTAAGAAGCACATAATCAAAAAACTACATAGGTACACACATGTATACCCATTACCCACCTGTCAACTTTTTGCTTAGGTACCTACCGTTCTTTTGGCTGATTGCAAACACCAAAAGTTCGTAGAATATAATTATCTGAAACATTCTAAGTAGCAAGCAGATTACATCACAAATCTTAGGTACCGTTTGGGCCGCGGACACGAACTCAGCGGCGCGGCGGGCGGCAGTTCGTGTTCGCGGCCTTATAGTTAGCAAGTAACAATTCTTCTTCTTCTTCTTAGACACAACAACAACAATTACAGCAACAATTTAGATTTCTGTTTATCATTAGGGGGTTAAGGGGCTCAATCTCCCCCCCCCCAAAAAGACCGAGATATCTTTGTTAGTCACATGGTCACATCCTACGAAGTCTTTGTTATGTTTGTAGTCTTTTTCTAATTTTTATTGAACGGTGCCTAGATAGCCCGAACTGTCACACTGCTGGGCAAAGACCTCCCTCCATAACATTAGCGTTATGCGTTGAATATATTTTATGTGATTAATTTAATAGTGTTGCTACTTTGCTAAAACCTACCCTCGGCTGGGCCAAGCCCAATTGACAATCTTGGATTCGCCGCTGCTGTGCGTTCATTGAAAACGTACACTCATAAAAAAACAACGGGTTGCACTCTGGGAGTGCCGGCAGAAGTGAAAACTTGAATACGTGCTTTTCTCCCACCGTCTTACGAATTTTCGATCAGGTCACGTATCCTGACGCGAGTTTAGCATTTTTAACCCATCACATAAAAATGCACAACGCCGCTTAAGAAGTTTTCACAATTTATGAAAAAATTGTGAAAATTATGACATTTAACGTTTTTAATGTCATAAAAAATTATGACATTAAAAACGTTAAATGTCATAATTTTCATTTCATTTTGATTAGTTAACAAACTGATCCTTATGATCAGGAATAACATTAAAATAAGGTCAATATTTTGTTATTCTCTTTACAAGGACAATTGTAATTAGAATTACCGGAAAGACTTGAAAAGCAAGAGTCCTGAAAAGCAAACTTAACTTCAAGGTCACGATCAAAGCTCTACGAGGGCTTAGTTTGCACGGGGGTTCGACTAACGGGCCTAGCTTGACAGCGTAGGTAATTATGTACAGTCAACCAAGCTATTTGGTATAGGTACAGACAAAAATATTATTTCGAATAACTTTTTCAAATATGCCTAGATAAGTTGCTACATGCATGAAACAGAAGAACTTGCACCTTGCGGTAAAAGACAATTTTAACGTTATCGTTTTAAATGTTCTAGAGTGGTGTGATTCGCCTTGGTTGTGTTTATGATCTGCAAAACTCTCTATTATTCCTAGTCGGGTGATTGTCAAGAACCCAACAATTATAGGCCTGTGTCAATTATGCTAGTTCTTAGTAAGGTGTTTGAAAAGTTAATGCTTCATGAACATCAGTATGGTTTCACCAAAGGGCGTTGCACAACGGACGCCGGTTTCACCCTAGTAAACAACGTCATTGGAATATTCTGCGACCTCTCGAAGGCGTTCGACTGCGTTAACCATAAGACGCTTCTGTTGAAATTGGAGCTCTATAGGATTAAGAATAGAGTCTTGATTTACTTAGTGCATACTTAATGGACAGACAAGTTAAAGTTCAGGTAAATGGTGTAAACTCACTAGGGTCGAAAATGACAATGGGCGTACCTCAAGGCTCAATATTGGGTCTTTTCCTTTGCCCCATTAATTCATGATCAATCAAAGATGGTATTATTTGCATGTGGTCGGGAGACCGCTAATAATACTTATACTTAGTAAATATGTACAAAAGATTTGCGGTCTCCCGAGGCGAAGACGTGGCCCAAAGAATCATACATATAAATTAAAGTAAAAGGGTCTATATAAATTATTATTTACTTTTTAAAGTTTTTTTGTCGGGGATTTTTAATATTTTTTTAAATTTAATTTTTATCAAATATAATTTTGAATTTAATGATTACGTTCAAAAGTGCCGTCAATGCTAATGAAATAAAAGTTTTGACTTTGACTTTGATAAATTTCCAATGATTTCAAAATTCCCTGGAATGGACATCACTCGTCCTGATAATCAAAATTATAAATAAAAAATAAAGTTAATTTGAACTTGTTTTCTCTTACTGATGATGAACTTTTTCAAAATACTTGCGATGTGAATGACATGGTGGCAATTTTTTACAAATGTCTCCGTGACGCTATTGGGAAATTTGTGCCTGGTCGGAAACCAAACAATAGTCGCTATCCGCCGTGGTTTGATATTGCATTAAGGTGGATGCTCCAGGGTAGCCCGCGAAATTCAAATATTTTTATGTTTTTTGCAATTTGCCGGTCAGTGTGAAGCTGTATGTGGACCAAATACGATCCGCGACCGTAACGCGTATTTATTTAAAGAATTATAACCATTTTAATCATCAATGCTTAAATAGCTCGACAGAATTTCGCGGGCTACCCTGGAGCATTCACCTTAATAAAATTAATAAAAAAGAAAAACATAGGCTGAGGTTGCATCACAGAAAATACAAAAATCCTTTAGATAAGATGTAGTTGAAACTGGTTTCCAAGCGGTGTGAAAAGCTAGCCATGAGTTTATATAATGACTATATTGATAGAATTGAAAAGGACATAAAAGATAATCCCAAACTTCTTAGGAGTTACATAAAAGCGAAACGCGGTGGCTCTAGTGGCTACACTTTGGCAATGACTGATGGACAGGTTGTTACATCTAACGGTTCTGAAATCTGCGACCTTTTCGCTAACCATTTCGTAACCGTGTACACGACTGACAAAGATACAGAAATTAACTGCCATACAAAATACCTCCAAGCACTGCATAATAATAGTCAGGGCCTAAGTATTCCAGTGATTGACCGCGACTGTTTACTAAAAAAACAAAAAACAGTAAACATTAGTAAAGGACCAGGCCCGGATGACATCCCACCTGTTTTCATTTCTAACTGTGCCACAGCTCTAGTGTCTCCATTACTAATAATATATAAGGCATCGCTGGCTACTGGAATTTTTCCATTAGAACGGAAAAAAGCCAAGGTAGTTCCAGTGCACAAGTCAGATAAAAAAGATACCGTAAGTAACTACAGGCCAATTTCAATTTTATCCACATTCGCAAAGATTTTTGAATCAATTATATGTCCACACATTCAGCAACATTTACGATTGTATCTTAATGATAATCAACACGGTTTTGTGTCATCTAGATATACAGCCACTTTAGATTCAGTCACAGAGTCCCTAATACAGGCTGTAGATGGAAGCAAACAATTTGATGTAGTATATACCGACTTTAGTAAGGCATTTGATAAAATGCCCCATTCTATACTGCTATATAAACTAGCAGCCTATGGTATAACAGGGCCTTTATTGAGTTGGTTCAAGTCCTATCTCACTGAACGCGAATTCTTTGTCGTTGTAAACGGTTTTCGATCGGCTACACACAAAATAACATCGGGCGCCCCCCTAGGATCCCACTTAGCTCCAATACTATTTATTATGTTCATTAATGACCTTCCTGAGTGTTTTCGTTTTTCCGAACCTTTTTTGTATACTGATGACTTAAAATTTGCACGAGTTATAGAGTCAAAAAGAGACTGCGAACTTCTGCAGCACGATCTTAACCAAGTTATAAAATGGTGCCACGATAATAAAATGCAACTACACCCGAAGAAATGTTATCATGTTAAATATACGCGAAAACTGAGTTGTATTGATGCAGAGGACTTCATAGACCAAGAGCGAGTCCAAGAAGTCGAAGGGATCTTGGAGTACACTTTGACAAAAAGGTCACTTTTGTGCTTCATATTAATAACATTATTAAAAAGTCATCAAAAATGTTAGGGTTCCTACTTCGTAACACCAAAGGCTTTCGTAAAAGTAGCACCAAGATAATGTTATATTACAGTTTCGTACGCGGTGTTATGGAGTATTGTAGTGTTGTGTGGAGACCTCACTATGTCACTCACATGTTGCGTCTAGAAAGGGTCCAGAAACGTTTTGTGTGACATTTAGCCTTTAGTGAGGGGAAATCCAAGCGTCTAAAAAAAAATGGCACAGTCGGACTTTGTAAGAGCCCTCTTACAAAGTCCGACTGTGCCATTTTTTTTTTTTTTTTTTTTTTTAATAAAACGTAGCCCTACACTAGGAATTTCTCCTGTATTGTCGGTGCGTTTACAAACATACAAACTCACGTACACAAACAGCCAGACCCGGAACAACTATCTGTAGGCCACACAAATATTTGTTCCGTGCGGGAATCGAACCCGCGACATGCAGCGCAGCAGCCGATCGCTCAACCACTGCGCCCCACTGCGCCAACCGTGTCGTCAAATTTCAAGATACAATCTTTGATTATACGTAGAGATATAACCGATGCTTTGTTTCTTTACAAACTATTGCGCAATAAGATCGACTGCCCCGGTTTATTGAAGCTTATTACATTCCGTGCGCCTTCTAGATATCCTAGGAATAAGATAACGCCCCTGTGTCCGCCACTCCGAAAGTCAGTGCTTGGTGCGAATTCGCCGATGCCTAGATTGTGCAGAATCCTTAATGGCCGCAGTGACTAGGTAGATGTACACCACGACAATATTAATAAATTCCTACGAGCTTTTGTAAATAATCCAATGGCAATTTAATTTTAATTATTTATTTAAAATTTTAACATGTAAGTTCTCATTTTTTTTTTACTGTATTCAGTTTATTCTTTGTATTCTAATGATATTCTTTTTTTTTAATTTATTTCATGTTTTTTTAATTTTTATCAATTTATAATCATGATAACTATATTCATAATTTCAATTTAATAAATCATAATTTAATCAAATATAATTGTAATCAGTAATTTACATACGAGTACATGCAGTATTGAATGATCTGATAATTTTCTTTATTATTTATTTTTGATTGTTATTTTTTTATGTATAAATTCTAATTTAAATAATATGTCATGTGAATCTGTAATGTAAATATATTTTGTGCATGTGGTGTTAACCTGTTATTAGTTGTTGCACTTGTAAATGTAACTCTAGTCATTAAATCAGAAATGTATAGTGTAAACAATTGTTGGTTAACCTAAATAAATAAATAATACTATTAACATAACTTCTACTATTTAGTAGCCTTGTAGTTAGCAAGAAACAGGTTTCAAAATCTTATGTTCGACCAGTCTGATCGGTCGGAGCTTCAGACCCCTCAAATATTCTCCTACCCGTGCAATGCTACTCAGCTGCGGTCAGCTGTTCTACTTTCCAACTTTTTGGAGGTACATATTACGGAAGCTAATAATAAAGTTTATGTTGGGGGCAAAATAAGTTTTTGGTTTGAGATGGAACGAGCTTACATCCGAAAGTTTCTCTACAAGGAAGGTCACCGAAGCTTTCTTTGTACTAAGAAAATAAATAATCCATAACCTAGGTTTTAAATTAACCACAATTTTACTGTTACTTTTTAACTGAAAATACCGACTTGGTATAAGCATAATTTAAGTAATTTTGCATATTTCTTAGGCGAGATCACAACTTTCCTTACAATAGTTTACATTTTTTATTTAATCCGCTCACAGTTCCTAGTATTCTTCGGAAAATATCACTATTTTCCTCTCAGCTCGGCCGCGATGACGTGATCTCTAAACATACTGTACTCGTTCTTGTATTGCTATCTAGATGAGTCGATGTTTTATTTAATGTGTAGTACTTATCTGTATTCTAATTATGTACAATTGTGCAGCTCGTCACTATTTACTTGATTATGTACCCACAGAGATGAGAATGTTGTAGAATAGATGGGTAAACGTTCTAACAACAGCTACTTATATAATTTTCACCCACTTATAAGTAAATATCTTGGCGATATCGTAGTATTGGCCCTTTCGTGATGTGGCTGATCTAAAACCGCTAAAACTGACCACATCGTTAAAATGTCAAAATCAAAATGGGAGCAAAACTCTCATTCCAAGAGTTTATTGATAAGGTACCTAAGTAGTTAGAATGTGCGCCTTAGGCCTCTATAGAAAATTTCGTCGTTTTACCTTGTAATATTCCTATCTAACTATCTTTTCTTCTTTCTTTTATATAGGTATAGGTACTCGTACGTAAGTAGGTACCTAAGTATCCAATACATTTATTTATTTATTGATATTTAAACGAGGACAATTAATATCCCATAGAGTTTGTTAGTAATCGCTTAAACTATGTTAGTATATAATAAACACTGACTTAGACATCTGACTTATACCTAATTATTATACATAATAATTATGTACTTACCTATATTGGTAGGTACTAGTGGTCACCCGTGGTAATTCGACCATATCTTTTATTAATTTAATGTATTTTTGAAGCATTATTATAAAAAATGCCTTCTACGCTCCTTCTCTATAAAACTTAAATTGTGCTAGAAATGTAGCACAATTTAAGTTTTACTCCTCCGTCCGCGTCATTTTCGTAAAAATGGATACAAAGCTTTTGCTTCACGTATGACTTTAATAGATTTTAATCTAAAGCTTTTTATCACCAGACAAGAAAAGTGCCGACGACACCGAAAATAGCACGGAACCCTAACTTGAGTTGAGGACCAACCTCATTGCATTTTCCAGTTGAATTTTGTCATAGAGCATCTTAAGGCTTGTATATTTGCCAATGACCTTGTGCATACAAACGGAGCTAACTACACCTCAGCGCGCCACTCCGCTACCCGTGTTTTTATTTTTTTATAGTAAAACAAATACATATTTTAAAAAAGTAACAAAACCAAGTTATTTTCGTTTGTATTGCACAGTAGTAAATATTATTTTTGTAGTCTTTTGTTAAGAAATGAAGGAGTAAAATGGTTTCATCTCAACGAGTTGGAGTTGATTTGGTGATTTTTTTTCCTATTATGCGATACCAATACATAAATTCTGACTAAACCAAGTTACGTGCAATATTATGTAGATTACTACCAATTTTTTTCAGATGTAATTTCTCAGGATATGTCGACGAAAAACTGCTGCATCTGCACGCTATTTTTAAGCCTTTTCGAGAGAGCACCGAGAGAACGTATCCTTAAAATAGAGCATTATATAATATAACGATATTATATGTATAACCAACCCGTAATTATTAAAATGATATTTTTATTAATAATATTTACCTACAGAGGATCTAGGTAATTCATTTAATTGAAAAAAAAACATTGAATGAGTTACGATTACTTATTTCCTCAATAGCAATGTAGTAGTTTCGTATTTTGTTAGATAAATTTTAATAGAACTAAAAATAAAGTATGAATATACATTATATGTTATGAATTTAATTTATTTACATGGCTATCATTTTTATATTTATTTTAACATAACACTATGTCAGTTTTAACGTAAACATTGATCCTACATAATTATTACAACTACGTGCGTTTGCAATTTGCAACAAAATAAGCAGTTAGAGATGTCCAAAAAACGATAAATGGTATCGGTATCGGTATGATAATTAGTAATAAACATCAGTTTCAAAAGAATTTTATCATTAAAGCGGTACCTACTTAATTAATTAACTTACCAAAATCAAATGACGTACCTACTTACGACTATTTTTTTTAACAGCTCCCTTGTTTTATTAAATATAAAAAAATCTCTTCTAAACAAATTGTTTCAAGGTCGATACCTTGAAAAATTTTGTTTTTATTTACTTTATCAATTTCTCGTAAACTAGATATTTTTTCTAAACCTAGGTAGGTAGGTACTCAATAATATTTATTTCCTCCTTATAATTTTTAAAATTCAGTTAAACATTTTGAAACTTATTTGTACCGTCCTTTTTGAGTTGGATCGCTATTTTCACGGTCGCCGGACGCGAGCGAGGCAGGCGCAGCAGGCGGCCGCTCAACAAAAAAACAACTTTCCTCGAAACAGCGATGGCGCTAAGTTTGCAACGTAACCTAAAACGTCGTAACTGCCCGCTGAAAGCATGTTACTTGAGATCTTATAACAACGCAACAGGCTGGGCCGAAATAACTTGTTGATGTGCGTTGCGGGTGGGACGGGTGCACGCGGGTGTAAGGGGGGCTAGCGCCGCCGAGCGACGGCCTGTCTACGGCGGCGAGTCGGCGACACCCTGTCTGCCACGGTCGGCGCCGTTGCCGTTTCGTGCGCATTCCTATCCGCCCGCACCCCTCGATGTTCGTGAGCCGCCCGCGCGCACACAGTGGCAACATCGCATGCAAACTTGTTTCGTAAACGGATGTGGCAGCGACCGGGGCAGGGCATGTTTGTCTGTCTTCTTCTACAATGAGAAATTCTGTAAGTTCGAAAGAGATAGAAATGGTGGCGCTACGTGCTATCGGCTCCCACTTGCGGCATTTTTTAACGCCGAGAATGAGGCGAGATTACTGTCTAAAGCAACGTACACATGCGATTTTTTGTAATACCTTTTTGTTTTATAAGTTGCGCATTAGTTATAAACTATTTTTATAAAATATACTAACGGAAAACAAAAGGTACCGAAATGCTCTTTCAGAGGTGAAACACTTGTACCTAATCGTTCTCTCTAAAATAATTTACAGACTTAATGATACCATGTAGAGATTTTATGATTAATAAAAGCTTTAATGACTGGCAAACGGGAGGCTTACAAATGGAATTATTATTCACGCGCGTACGACAAAATATAAGGTCAAATCACATTAGTATTAAAAATACCAAATAAATATGGTCCACTAAAATAGCAGTGTGAACAGCGTTTTATATGTATACGAGACTCACGTCGCACACTCACGCACGTTGGACAGGCAGCGGCGCGCCACCAACATCCGCGCCGTGTCGAGGCGAGAGAGCAGCCACAGTCAGTTCGGCGCCGTCAACCGCCACGCGCACACGTATTCTCCTCAGAATGGCCGCCGCCCACACGCACCCGGCCCCCGCGCCCTCAGACCGTCGCTCAGAGGGCCGCGCCGGTTCCCGCCGTATCTTCCCACCACAATTTAAGCTGCAAGTTCTCGAAGCGTATAGACGCGACGCTCAATGTCGCGGAAATCAACGTGCTACAGCCAGAAAGTTCGGTATACATCGCCGTCAAATCCAAAAGTGGCTTCAAGCGGAACCTGCACTGCGAGCGGCTCTCCTGAGGCGAGCGCCGCAGCCAGCACCGTCACCTCCACCGTACGCAGCTGGGTCTCCAGAGAGCGCCCGGTTACCTTCGCCACCGCCAGTTACAGTACCCACACCGGTGCAAGTGCCCACGCCTCTGCCGGTACCAGTGCCTGTTCCTGTGCCTATGCAAATTGCCGAGCCTATCGACCTGTCTGTACGCCGGCCTACACCACCACCTGCGCCTCAACCGGCATATGTGCCTCCCACGGCACCATGTCCACCACGCAAGCCTTTCAAACTATTCCGGCCGTATCTCCTCGGGGACGAAGACGAAAAGCGGCCATCGCTAGCCTCGCTACCAGTATCTAGCGGCGTACATGTGTCAGCGTTCGTGCCGGTGCAGAGTGCGGCGGGCTGCGCGCTTGCTGCGTGCTCCGCACCGCGTTGGTGCTCGCCAGTTCCCTCCTTCCCGGCTCCGCTCAGATGAGAGTATGCCGTCGGAGCCCTGCTCCGTAACTCCTGTGATCTAGTCGCCGACGCCCGCCTGGCGCCGCCTGGGGCTTAGCCCTCTATCATCGTGCCTTAATGTTCACGCCGCCATAGTGCATTATGCCGTCATCACCCGATGACAGATATTTTGTGTATAAAGTTTAAGATTGTATTTTTATATGTGGGGTTTATGAAGCTTACCTACATTTATAAAGAGTAAATATATTATAACTTCTATTATTATTATGAAATAAATAAAGAGGATTGTTTATTAAAACGTTTTTTGAATTCATTAAGTAATCACCTACTGGCCGCTCTAGAGCAGGTAGCGCCGGCGCCATCCTCGTGCCTACCTGACTGATGTAATCCCCTATTCTATTATGTTTTACATTAAACTATTTTTTCTAGTGAGGGAAGTACTCTTCACTCTTCTCGGTCGAATATTCAACTTTATTATTTCTACTTATAGTTCCTATTGAGTATTACCTTAGTACCTTTTATTTGAAATGAACAAAGAGACATTATAAAGGCTTGCTTGGTTACAGTAACTCGTTTTACAAACTGATTGATCAGTTGACTGTTCAATCAGTTTGTAAAACGATCTAGATCTGGAGATCCTATAAAACGTCTACACAAAACATCTGAATCCTTTCAGGACCACATGACACGTGACTACGTGGAAATTACTGGACATCCTCTTGAACGCAACTGGGACCTGTTATTTACTGTATATTATTTATGGTACTTATATTCATACCACAACAAAATAGTTTTAAAATAATACAGTAATTTCATTAAGTCTTCTTAATGAAAGTATTAATAATTCACACCTTGGCAACATAACTATCATGACGATGTAAAACAATAAAAGATTAATTTAAAAAACGATGACTGATTTTATTTAAGACAACACAAAGCACAGAATTTATTTCTATCGAGTCAAAAAGTATGAGTATGAAGTCTATTAAAATCAACGAAGCCATAGACTTTTTTCACTTTCAGGTTTGGTGTTGAGTTCTCTAACAAACGTACTACTACTCTTGTTTGTTAAAATATATTTTTTACTTCGTCCATCGACTGTTACTAACACTAGACATAATTGTTGACTTAAAATAATACTAATTAATATCGTTCTTAAATTAACATTTTTAATAATAATTAAGTATAAATGTTTTTTTTGATAAATTAATTTCATTATAATTAAACATTAATGAAAATAATTTTCCAGCAGAAAGCAAAGGATCATCATTTATAAATTACATTTTTATCATCTTTCTACCTACTACAACAATAGCGCCAAAAGGACTTTTGAAACAAAACTCTGTAGTGATGGGACAACCTGGTATCAATCGATACCGATTCAGAAAAAAGAGCGATTATGCATTTATTCAGACTCAAATGAAAATATTGGTATTTATATATAAAAATCTCGTGTCACAGTGTTTTTATCGAACTACTCCGAAACAACTTGACCGATTTTTATGTTTTTTTTTGTGTATGTATATTTGGTAGGTCTAAGAATAGGTCGTACCTAACCTTTTTTTATTTATATGGCAAAACAACGTTTTCCTAGTCAGATAGTTATTTTAATTTAATAAAACATCTGTAAATGGGTAGGTAAGTACTTATAATAAATGCGCTACAGTTTTGTTTCATTGTTTTAGATTAGTTAAAGTACCTAGTTCGTTGGAATAACTAATAACTTATTAATTCCTTCTTAAATCATTTATAATTAAAAGACCCCTTATAGTAATTAGTCGCATCGTTGGCCAAATCCAATCTAATTGACGGCACGGTTGGCGCAGTGGTTGAGCGATTGTCTGCTGCGCTGCGTGTCGCGGGTTCAATCCCCGCACGGAACAAATATTTGTATGGCCTACAGATAGTAGTACCGGGTCTGGCTGTTTGTGTATGTGTATTTATATGTTTGTAACCGCACCCACGATAGAGGAGAAACTCCTCGTGTGGGGAAACGTTTAAAAAAAAAGTAAATATTGAAGTGGTGCTAGATAATAGTTACAATATTGTTGAATCTTAACTATTTGGACACAAAGTTTTACAGACTGTCTAATCTCACTAGACGAATTAATAAATGCCTTAATAAAGTACGCTATTTCGATTTTTGTTTTAAAGCTCGGTGCAGCATCAAGAGTTGAAAATCCATCAGCGAACGTTTATTTAGGAACTCATTTACTTAACAAAATTGTCCACAGTTATAGCGTGACATGTGCGTAAATCACACATACTACTCTGTCAAGAAAGTACCGGGAAAAGATCAATAATACACAAAATGTCTGTTATTCATCCAAATTTATTTTATCACCTTCAAAGTATGCTCCTTTAGAAACGATACACTTGCGCCAACGAATAATCCATTCATCAAAACATTTTTTAAACGCTGCTTCCGGAATTGAGTTCAGTTCTCGCCGCGAATTCTCCTTTATGTCTTCTATCGATTGAAAACGGGTGCCACGAAGTGGTAATTTGAGTTTAGGAAAAAGAAAAAAATCAGCAGGAGCCATATCTGGTGAATATGGTGGTTGCTGGATGGTATTTGTTGAGTGTTTGGTTAAAAATTCGTTCACAATGATAGCCTTGTGCGAAGGCGCATTGTCGTGGTGCAAAATCCAAGAATTTTCTTTCCACAAATCTGGCCTTTTTCGTCGAATTTGCTCTCTTAAACGCCGCATAACGCTCAAATAATATTCTTTATTTACCGTTAGACCTTCCGGTAAGAATTCAGAGTGCACAACACCGCGATAGTCAAAGAAAACAGTCAACATGACTTTGACTTTTGATCGACTTTGGCGTGGTTTTTTCGGTTTCGGTTCGGTTCGGTGAAAACCAGTAATTCTTGAGATTAGCGCCTTCAAGCAAGCAAACAAACAAAGAAACAAACTCTTCAGCTTTATATATTAGTATAGATGATAATCATTCATTATTATAATAGTAATTATAAATATACGGTTTTTTTGTAAGGTGCCGTACTTACCTCAAAAGGAAAAAAAACGCAACGATTCTAGGATCTACTCTACATACCTATATCATAGCAAATAAGTAAATAGTTTTATTTTAAAAAGGTACTATAATAAAAATTTAATGTCAATCATGTTCTCCAGGTAAGTGGTGGTATAATTAAAATTTTTGGGGTTTAAATACGTAGGGCCAATTTTTCAACAGCCGGATAACTTTTAACGGAGGAATAGGAATGGCGGTTTAGCAAATATGGCCGTTTGACACTCTCGTCCGTCTGTCTGTCAGCGGGCTATATCTCATAAACCGTAATAGGTACCTAGACAGTTGAAATTTTGTATCAGCAAAGTGTGTACTTCTGTTGCCGCTTTAACAAAAAATAATAAAACTTAAAAAAAAAAATAAGCCTCCGAAAAAACTGAAAAGCAAAAAATAATAAACCTTTTTACAAAAAAATTACTTTACTTACGGAAGTCGATGTTTTCTATTGTTTCTTTGTATTTTAACACCGACTTTCCTTTTTATTTTATATTTTTTTGTGGCTATAATTTACTAATTACTACAAGCGTAATTTTTGATTACTTTTCAAATAGCTACCTACTTTACTTTAGCTATTACCTGTTATGTATAACCCGACTTTAATTATTATTTGTTGTAATACTATAAAAACAGGCTTTACACCAACATGGTTAGGCCTACAAAAATTCTACACAACTTGCATTAAAATCTGTGAGTGAACAATAAATCACAATCTATTTTCCCACCTTTAGGGTAGGATTTTTTTCCCAAATTTATATGGGACCAACTTCAGCGTATTAACCTATCTTTTCATTTTCAGAATTTATTATCAAAATCGGACTACTCTGTAAAAAGTTATGCGTGTTTATACATAAAAACTTGAGAACCCCAAGGCTCCGTTTTTTCGTCGGTTAAAAAATACGGAACCCTGCATGTGCAAGTCCGACTCGTATTTCTTTTATTATTTCAAGAGGATATAACTCATTTATGGTAAATTTTTATAATGATCTAACAAGAGGTATGTGCCATTTTTATTGATTAATGTGTAGCGATTTCATAGAAAATCCCACTCGTTAAGTGCTCCACTTAAAATTCCAAAGGTAGCTAGATTGATGGGCATTGGCGTATCTAGAGATTTTTTCCAGGGGGGCCTGGCCCCCAACCTGAGATGCGACGTGCAATAAGAAAAATCGTTGCGGTGTATACGATCAAAAGTGGAATTTTAGGTCAGCCATAGTCAGAGTCAGAAGGCCCAGGCCCCTCCACAATCGAGGGGCCCGGGACGATAATAGTAACTTTCTTGACTGATATAGGAAAGCTCCAGAATTCTGAGAGTGTAGAATACAAGAGCGAGCGAAGCGCGCTCGAAAATTTTTGTACCCTTTATCGGATAGGTTTGATTTTTATGAGACAAAAAGTTGTTTAAAATTTAGATTTTAATGGCATACAAGAAATGTTAAGAAACTCAGAGATTTTAAAATCCAAGAGCGAGCTAAGCGAGCTTGAAATTTTTTGCACTCCATCTTGTCCAGGTTTGATTTGTTATACTTAAATGGAAGAAACTTTTTTGACATACCTAATGCACAAAAGTATTCTACACTTGAGAGTGTAGAATGCAAAACCGAGCGAAACGAGCTCGAAAGTTACACTACGCAACAAATAAAATCCTTTTTTAACGAGATTTGATTATGAGATTTGTAATTATCATGGTACAGAAAACTTTGGACAGTAAATCAAACTTTTTGGTCACGCATAGATTTTAAGATACGACGACACACGACGTACAGAACGACGACACCCTGATGACAACGATTTTTTTTTTGGGTTTTTGAGATATCTCTAAAAATCAATATGTGACGAAAAAGTTTTTTTGACATAATGCACAAAAGTGTAAATGAAATGATCGAAGCGAGCTCGAAAATTACACTACGCAACAAATAAAATCGTTTTAGGGTTATTCCCCCCCCCCCCCTATATACGCCTATGTTATTGGTTCCATTGTTATGGATAAGCGTTTGTTACCTATATTCCTAATTCCAAGTCGTGTAACATCAGAGGGTAGATAGGTACAGGAATTCAAAACCGTCGTGATTCTACTGTGTGAGAGAGACGGATCTATAACTGGCGAATAGGTAGCACTATCCCTGTTTCACAATGGATTCAGAATGGCAACCTAGTTGGTCAAAAAAGCAGTTGTAACAGACAGACAGATAAACCATTATACATCCTACTAACTTCATTTATGGTCGAATATCATTCTGATCTACATCGCCCCAGTATGTTCAATCAACGTACTGCCCAAGTTTGCATTTTATTAGGGACAAAGAGTATACGGTTTTGTGGTCTTATTTTCCAGCGAAAGCATTCAGTGTGGAGACTGAAACAATAAAGTAGTTGTTTTATTATTGAGTACATTTGCGGTGTGGGGTAACGTAATGGCGACGAGCAGTCTGGCGCGGCGCAAGGCCCGCCGGCTCGCTCGCAACACATGCGGAATGCCTGTATCTCATGCCGCAGTAGGGCCACCACAGCCACGATAATGGACGAGAAAAAACTCTACCACTTATACATAGAGAGTTACTGCTCATTAAAATAATTGCTTCAGTAAAATTCAATTAAAACACGTAACTACTGGAACTCATAGGAACGTAGTAGATAGGGCGTGCCATTTTCTCCCATTTGCCAACAGGCGGAATTCTCTATCCTACTTGTTGTCGTTGATACTCCACGGTCCGCTACACCTTACACTCGGTTTCTTAAAAGCTTATAAAAATATGGCCAAGTGCGTGCAGGGCCACGCACTTTGTAGGGCTCCGCGGTTACCCGCCATGACAAAAATAGAAAATTTTCCTATTTATGTTAAGAAGTTAGGATACAATTAGTTTTAAGTAATTTTTACTGATCCAGTAAAATTTAAAAGTTGGATCACTATCACTCGTTAACTTGTTACGCCTAGTTGGCGATGATAGTTTTCCTTATAAATTCGTTATTTAATAAAATAATAGTTAAGTTGGTAGGTGGGGGGAGGGGGGAGGGCATACAAACCTCTAAAAAAGTCTTTACTGCCCAATATATCGCAAACGGATCTCTAAATCGTAAAAAAAGTCTGGAGGGACCCGAAATATTTCTGAAATATCTATCTAATGGCACCCCATACGATGACGTACACGAGGTATTAACAACTTTCTTGGCGGAATAAATGTTTGTATCTATGGCAGATTAAAGCTTTCCACGACCAAAGTCTCTGAGATAAATCGGGTACGGACGAACGGACTTGTGAAATTATAAGGGTTGTATGTTGTTTAACTACGGAACCCTGAAAGCATGACCAAATTATAGTTATCTATCTATCTATATACTATACTAATATATAAAGTTTGTTTGTTTGTTTACTTGAACGCGCTAATCTCAGGAACTACTGGTCCGATTTGAAAAATTCATTCCGTGTTAGATAGCCCATTTATCGAGGAAGGCTATAGGCCAATATATGATCATCGCGCTAAGACCAAATAGTAGCGGAGCAGTAATGAAAATTGTGACGCAGACGAAGTTGCGCGGGTCAACTAGTTTATTAATACATATCATGACGTTCACACAAGGTCAGACATTGATTTTTTAAAGTAACCTGTGGCTCCTGGGAACCAGTGGGGAGTAGCGCTAGCGGGGCCCAAACTTCATGAACAAATGGGTTCCTCTAAGAATTTTGATTTTCCATGATCAAGACAATCAGCAGTCGCATTCAGGCGTATGTTCGACTATTTACTACAACATATCTATCATAATCATCATACATCATCAATAAGGTTGTACAACTTGTTCTAATAAATCAATTCCGGATCGTGGTTTTGATGAGGTGATGGCGGATCAACGAACCGTTCAATTTTCCTGTTGTGACCACAAAGAAGGATTAGTATATTAATACAATATTTTCGTTTAATTATTAAATTAAACGAAAATATCACAAATATCGGAAATATAAATGACAGAGGGATAAACATGACTAATTATCTCATTCCAAAACTGAAATTATTATTTTGTACAAACCATACGCCCGATGGGATTTCTCCCAATATTTCAAAAATCTTCTTCATACCTAAGGAACTTTCACTGTCACTTGTGATTTAAAGTGTTCGGAAACGCGTGGAGGTACCTATCGAGTTGAAATTAAAACCATGTACTCAGGTCCAAGCTGTGAAAATATCAAACTTCTAAGTTAACGTAAAACAAAGATATGGCCGTTTATGCCGCAAAAAACGAATATATTAGGACATTCTTAAGGTAACAAATTTATAGGATATTTTCCAGTCACCTAGAATATGAATTTTAGCAAGTAATACCGTCTTATACACAAATATACCTAGGAAAATATCTGAAAACTATACATTTGTTATTAAATCATAAAAATATAGTGTTTACTTAATCTGTACATGTCTTTACTTAGAGTAATAGATCCATTTATCGAGGAATTTTTTCTATAGCATTCCTCGCTAAATGGGCTATCTAACAATTTTTCAAATCGAACTGGAGTAGTTCCTGAGATTAGCGCGTTCAAGCAAACAAACAAACACTTCAGTTTTATAGATTAGTATAGATAAATTTGTACGGAACCCTCGGTGGGTGAGTCCGACTCGCCCTTGTTCGGTTTAGGTTTAGGAAGATAACACTTCTAGTTCCAGACTAAAGCCTTTTTTATGGCTTTAAAGTTTTCTATTATTTGATGTTACTTTGACAATGCAATAAACTATTAACGCGAATCAAGTCGGTCTATAATCGCGGCTTATCAGAATATCCGGTAATCCAGGACATTGGATAATGGCAGCCTTGATTTTCTAAACTTTTCTAAAGATCTAACTGTTGCAGAGCATAACAAATGCAAAGGTCCGGGGTCGTCGAGACCCATGTGGGCCGTCTTAGGGCGGAGATACCTGAGATACTATGCCTGAGAGTAGCTGATTCTAAAATGAGAATCTCGTCTAATCGGCTAGCTGTATTTTTTTTTTGTAAAAACTTGTATGTTACATAAGACTATTTTCTTAATAATTTGAAATATGCGAATTTAGAGTTTTATTCGTTCAACATAGTGTAATTAATTTGTAAAGTTATGTCTAACACGGACATAAAAACGTCAATCGGCACAAAACCGCCGGGCGTATTTTAATGGAATTAACCCTATTTCAAAGACAATTCTACTATCTACATTTTGATATACGATTTTTTTTAAGTCTTTAAATAATGAGGTAAGTACAAATTTCGAAGATATAATAAATATTGGATAGGTTAAATTTTCTTTTGACCATTCAGATAAACAGGAAGTTACTAATATTGAAGTATAAAGAAAAACTTTCGAAGACTTAATCTTGCGAGCGAAGCGAATTCGAGAATTTTTACATGACACCTGGGATAGATTCGACAGAAGTTGGTCAAGAGCTAGTGCAGTAACTTGAGGTCCCCAAATGAAGTGGGGCCCTGGGCACGTGCCTCTTGTGCCCTTATGGTAAAGATAGAGCTGCTAAGCGCGATACCTTTAGCAAAAAGCTAGCAAGCTATTTTCCTGAACGTACTGATAACTTAATGCAGTACATAAGACTTAAGCCTTGGGTATGATTTTTACAAGTAACAATTTTAAAAGTTCGCTCATATAAATTAAATTCAATCCATTACAAAACTGTGTTCTAGAGAACAGCGAAATTCCTTTTGGGAACTTAATTTTGAGTCGTCAAGCTTACAGAGACTTTTAACAATTTATTTTATATCCCAACATTGTTCCCGCAAACTTATCTGGTGCTCTTTCAGAAAATTCGAAGTGAATTTGAATTTGAATCACGTTAAAAGTGAGCAGTCTGTTGCATTAAACTAAAAAGATAGATTGACTACGTAACATCTGTTTATCTTGCTTGATCTAGAAAAGCTTTGTTAAATTTTTACTAATAGACCGTACAAGAAACTTAAATAAAAATATAAGGATATTTAATTTATAGATATTTACATTATTTTCTATATTTATAATAACTAAAATTAACAAATACACTAAACTAAAAACAAACTAAAATATAGCATAAAAAAATTCATCCTCATTAAATAAATGAGTAAACCTATGCTGTCAAATTCCCAAGATATTAAATAGAACCACAAAACAAAAACAGGTCGGTGAAAAGGTAGGGAAGTACAGAAAAGAATTTGTTGGATCTAAAAAGTATAATGTATGGGATGTATGGTATACTACTTACATACATGTAAGAAGAACATGTCGAGACAGAAAAGATCAGCAAGATGTTAACACAGAATCGTGGAAAACTTTAGTAATTACAAATACGATGAAGTGAAGAGCGAAAACAAATATTTTAAGAAAATCCCTAAAGAAACATCTAGTGGAAGCTGAAAACCATGTCAGAGCTTAAAATAATTGCAAACTACTTAAGTTGCCAAATGTTTCCCTTCAGCTCACATTAAAAATATGCTTTAGGACCTGTAAGTATTTCTGTGGCTCGGCCGGGCTCTGACGCCAGCGTCCACTGACGTCTCTTTGACGTATTGGAATATCTCGCCATGTTTTCGAGCTCAGGCGGATAATTTAGCGAGCCGCATAAAACCTAGTGTTCGAGCTGCATTCGCAGATGTGAGTGTGATATTTACGATGCGCTGCCGGACGACGCGATGGCCCATAAAGCAAGTAGGCACAGCGTCTACTATGAAGTCAAGGATATTTTTGGCACACGCGAGCACAGGATACTCTCTGTTATAGTTCACGGGTCATTTAACAATAGTCTTTCTTTGTACGTTTACTTTTTAAGCTTTGACGCAGTGTCGTTTTGTTTTAAATTGTGTACATCTGTATTTTTATAAACTATAAAAGGATATAAGTTATTATTCTATAAGGGTAGGTAGTTAGGTACCTAATATAAAACTCCTCAACCCCTTTCAAGACTAGTCACATAGTCGTATAAGAGTTTCAGGAGTCGATACAGTTCGTATTGACTACGACTCCTAAAACTCTTATACGACTAAACATATGATGTTAAGTTAATCTTACAGTGTTTTAAAAGTTTGCAATGTTGACGATCCTTATCAAAAAATAAATAGGCAAAGGGTTATGAAGTAGGCAACTGCTCAGACAAATCTTAGCAGACTGCTAAATTATGTTTGGCAGGACTATTCATAATATGACGACGAAAAGCCTTTTTGATGCTGCTATTGAAAGCCCGTTACACGTATTTGCTGCGACTTGCTAGATACCGACTTAGTACAAAATCAGGACTTTTGAATTTGGACTGTTTTTAGCGAAGACCTGTAACGTACCTATAAGGCGTCTGCCTCAAGTTTTGCGGGCAGCGGGGCGGCGGCGGCGGTGCCGCGGGAGCGGCAGGATCTAACGTGTAAAATCAAATGGACCCTCGAAAAGAGCGGCGCGGCAGCGGCGCGAAGGCGGGCAACGAGCGGTGCGCGCCAGTCGAGCGGTGACCGCCTGCGCGTCTGCATTCAGTGTTGGTGTAATTTATTTTCTTCTTTTGCCCATAAATCGAGCGTTACGAATAAATTTGAATCAAAAAAATGTTGTCGCCATTGTTCAGACATTTCGTTCGCCAATAAAAACAAATATCTCGACGACACAACCACGAACACAACACTACGCCGCTATAGTGCCGGGCGATCTGCCCGCTGGTTTCGAAAACGACCCATTACGTTGCCCGCACCGCTCCTGTACATCTATTCTGTAACAACATTTTCGTATCTCGACAGCGGAATCCGAGGTGTGTATCAAATTACGTCAAACTTAAGACCTTTATGCTGTCTGTAATAAAGATCACTTTGTGAGGTTTATCACTCAGGTGAAGCTCGATATCGAAGTGGTCATTTACAGAATAGACTAGCTGCTCCGCCGCCGCCGCCGCCGCCGCCGCCCCGCTGCCCGCAAAACTCGGGCACAGGCCTTAGTTTCTTCGCCAGTCTTTGCCTGTCATCAAAGAAAGGTTAGGTCACTGATCTAACTCTGCAACTTAGGCATGCCAGTTACAATAACGGTTTAAGCTTTAAGTCATTCATTAAGATCACTGGAAAATAATCTTCATGACTTGAAGCATAAGTAACTACCTCTTTAATATGTTTTCCTTTTGACTACACCTAAAACCACAGTTTTCTTTTTTGCCTGAAGTGTCCTGAACCCTGAAGGTGTTTAATTTAGCCTATTCGCAAGTTGGACTGTGAAGTGAATTTATTTTCCGTTTTTCCGCATGACTGCCGGTATTCTTACTTTTGTTAAACTTATTTCCATTACTACTATAAGTGGTTAGTTTCCGGATGTATGCGTGTCGGCATAAAGGATATTCACTTTGGAGTTGTCTGTCTGTAGAGCGCGTTTGTTTCTTCAGCGCAAACACCGACTAATTAACCGCGGTCCCTTTGTTTGCCTCTTCCAGAAATTGCTTTAAATGTTAAGATGTTTGAATTTACCCGTTGCAACTCGATTTCTAATATGGTTTGCTTTGATGTCAGAGTCCAGTCCAGCTAGTTGTAATCACACAGAAATATCTTAACTCTCACTGCTTTGTTGGGGTACAACTCAGATGAATGGAATGTGGTCCTTCCACCTTTATTATTTCACTTCTAACTTTGATTGTTATCAACATTTCAAGCAATGCATTTCGTTCACAACCCATGCATGAATAGAACACAATAATATGCACACGGCTATACGTAATATATGTAAGTTTATGTAACAGCTCACCATGTAATAAAACTAAATGAACGGTAAATGGTGTGTTGTACTTGCTGCCAATACTTAGCAGGTAGCTTAGGCAGGCTAGGACTAGTTTCCAAGAAGCCTTATACAGTGCAATGCGCTATTGCAATGTACCTATACGATCTAAGATATCTTTTAAATACTAGGCAAGATATTAAGAGGCAATTACTTATAATTTTGTTTATTAGTGGCAATAGGTCAACATGAGATGGACAAGGATACTGTGGTCTTTGCAAGTAAAAGAAAAGAAAGAAAGAACAAAACATATGTTTGTCATGATGTCTAACAGTAGGCCTGAAGTTATAACAATAATAGAGCAACCTTTAAGTCTCCGTGAGATGATCTCCTAAATAAATCAGCTCGGAGTCGCGTCACTCCTTAGCACATAAATAGCTCAAGTCACAAGACAGACCGGTCGGCGGCGCGCACAGCTCGGGGGGGATGCGCTGCGCCTGTGTGCGCTGCTCGATGGCCGCTCCGCTTGGCGCCAACGCCGCCCGCGTGTTATTTCCGACGCCATTACTCACACCGGCTTCGACTAATTATAATATTCAGCGAGCTCACATCGGCCGACTGTCCGACGAGTCCGTTCACATACGAGTATCCTGCACGCACAGCACAGCCAAATTGTTTTCTCGTGAATGTTATTTTGAGGTCTACGTAGAATTTTAGTGCTGTACCTACTAAAGATGCAGTTAGTAGATCTATCCAAACTTTCCACACAGAGTATAATCGCGTGATCATCCTCAAAACAAGGCATTGTTGAAAGGCACACAAGCCGGCCGGTTCTGTTAATTGATGTCGTCTGGCTTTGATAGCGGCCGTTCGGTGAGATCAGAGAGGTGTCGGCGACGTTAAAACGGCTCTTCTCTGTAAACACGCCTGTTGCCTGTGTAGTCGTGTAACGCAATCAGCACGCCCTTTGACACCAGCATCGGTACCTCTGATAATGTAGTGCGAGCTCTTCGTACCGTTTGGCACGTTAGTAGCAATGTTAACCTCATTTAATTTACTTTCTTTCTGATGAATATTTTCATAATGATATTTGTGTTCATACTTGTCATACACGGATCCCATGTTACTTTAGGATTTTTAGACTATTTTATCGAACTCGAACAAAAGCCTATAAATTGAATCAAACATCATTTTATTGAACACTGTTTTATCATTAAAGCATGTTCTAAGACGTCAACTTGATGTGACAAATTCAGTTAAAAGTTCTTCATAGAAGGAGGTATAATCCGGGGCAGGTGATTATAAAACAAACAGGATCAAGATCGACTTCTATTATCTGCAAAATGTTGTTACCAAAAACAAGACAGTCAAAAACCAGTAAAATTTAGAAGTTGAGATTTAGCAAAGCTTTGAAGGTATTAAAAGATCTCTATAAGTACCTCTCTATTTGAATTATTATTTATTTATTTATTTATTATAAACTTAGAGCTATCATTACAGATTAATCCGGTGAGGCGGTGACATAAGCAAACCACAAAGATTTAGTCTTGATTCATGAATCTCGATTAGGAGCTGGATTAAGTCAGCCATTAAAACAAGATAGCTGATCATCATCCTCCTGAATTGCGCGGACCATAGCGTTTATTGGGCTGATCATCCTGCTAGGAATCATGCCGGAAAGGAAACACGTATTGAAGCATGACTACACATTAATGAATGAGCTAATGAGGCAGAGCACGCGAACCTTTCTCGGTTGCTTGCTACGATAGAATAGATGGCCGGTGATATCCTAGGTAATAAGTTTGACCGGCAGATTGGATGACACTGTCGGTCAAGGTTATCCCATTCAGATCCGGCCGCTCATCTGTCACTAGTTTAGCATTCTTGGTCAACGCAAACATCGATTTATTAAATTTTGTTTTTTTTTTTTTCAGAAATATACAGGCAATTGACTGAGGGACAGGTCTAAGTTCTAATCCAGTAATGATTAGTTAATAGTTATTAGGTATATGTACTTACGTTCATGGAATCTTCATTAATTTTATACTTAACTTTCGTCGTTATCAAGTTATTTCAAGATTTTTTCAATATCTCAATTATGCCAGATTGTTTACTAGCCCTCACCTATACCTGTTAGATAAAATGATTGCAACAGCGTTTACTCATTAAAGTGTTGTGAAACAGAACACCCTAGATATGAAAACGTCAATGAGATAAGATTTTTTCAATACCGATGACCGACCGTGACGTACATCGGTACATGTGACTGGTGCCAAAATAATGGTGTATGTGTTGTTTGTCACATCACCAGTTTTTGTGAATAGGTATTACTGGCTTTGTTAGTCATCACGTCCCGTCGTTTAGTCTACAGTGTTTATACTGTTTGTTAGTATTTACTTCATGTTATGCACTGCTCTAACACTGCGTTTATAGGTCATCGTGATAAAGTTACTCGCCCTTGTTTCTATCATGAACCTACTGATGCATTAGTGTCTCTATGGACAGGTTCTATGGACGCCAACGTATCAATAAATAGAACTACAATCTGAAACATAAAACCGGGATAAGCAGGTTACTTCAAAACGAAACCCAACACGTTGCTGCGTTACTGTAAGGCTACTTTTCCACCAGAGATGTGCAACTGCGAATATGCGTAGCGAGGCTAGGTCAATGAAGCGATTCTATTGGTTCTTAATTATCAAACAAAACCCTCGCTACGTATCCTCGCACTTCTATGATGGAAACACATCCCTCGCTACGTATCTTCGCACTTCTCTGATGGAAACACAACCCTCGCTACGTATCCTCGCACTTCTCTGATGGAAACACATCCCTCGCTATGTATCCTCGCACTTCTCTGGTGGAAACACAACCCTCGCTACATATCCTCGCACTTCTCTGGTGGAAACACAACCCTCGCTACGTATCCTCGCACTTCTCTGGTGGAAACAACCCTCGCTACGTATCCTCGCACTTCTCTGATGGAAACACATCCCTCGCTACGTATCCTCGCACTTCTCTGATGGAAACACAACCCTTGCTACGTATCCTCGCACTTCTCTGTTGGAAACACAACCCTCGCTACGTATCCTCGAACTTCTCTGGTGGAAACACAACCCTCGCTACGTATCCTCGCACTTCTCTGGTGGAAACACAACCTGAAGCGAGAACTAGGATTTATCTCATTATGAGAGTTTTATTCACGCAAGTTAAATGTGGCCTAACATTTTATTTTCTCTGTATGAGAGGATATTGATGTGCAATAAAGAATTGACCATTTATCTGCCGAAACCATCAACAATCACTCGTATAAAAATTAACGATAAAAAATATAGTTCTATAACACTGCATTACAGTAGCTTGATATGGGTTTAAATTGTAATTTTTAAAGAAAAGACTATGTGTATATTTGCTAATCTATGGCTATTTTAAAACGTGCAACAAATAATTACAAACATATATGTATTATTGACGTCAAAGCATTTCAAAAAAATATACTAGCTTATGGTTAAAATGCGAAATCATTCACATCTTCGCTACATATAAGGATTGCCCTTAGATGTAGAAGATGTGAATGATGTCGTTTAGTGGAGTACTTTATTAAAATTATCAATTTATTTTTATTACGTCCT
This sequence comes from Lacanobia oleracea, assembly GCA_950371165.1. Classification (NCBI taxonomy): domain Eukaryota; kingdom Metazoa; phylum Arthropoda; class Insecta; order Lepidoptera; family Noctuidae; genus Lacanobia; species Lacanobia oleracea. The sequence continues at coordinate 9,462,074 of OX493389.1, forward strand.
TAAAGTGTACTGCATGATAATGCCAGAGAGAGCAATTTGTCTCAAGGGAGCGTGTCGTACGTACCTACTCGTAATGAACTTTACCTTCATGACAAGGGTCAATGGTGTGACAGTGGACATTTTTCGCGCAGTTTTAGGAACGACGACCGGCCATGACGCAAATAAAGTCGTGCCAATGAAAGCACTAACCACTTACATTTCTTCTTGTGGGCATTGTTAGGTACACCTACCGAGTGTCAACGTGCCAAGACAATATTTTTGGCATTCTAAATTTATCGTTACCAGGCTAATTTCTGATTCCAAGTAGTAGAAAAAACTCTTCACAATTCACAATGTTCTCTACGAATCTTGTCTATTAAAATCAAATCAGTTTTTCTAGGAAACTGTTAAGTAATGTGGACTACACGATTTTTTACCCATACTTACTTAATACTTAAAAAGGACTTCATAAACTTGTTTGTGTTCATAGCAAGCGCTACAGGCTGAGATCATTAAAACGGGTTCATATCAGTTTCCATGAGTTTTTAACGGTTGCCCTCTTGATAAACTCCTGTTGATTGTGCGGCTCCGCCACACTGGCGGACCACCCGAGCGTCAGAACATTCTGTGACCGGTGCCATAAATATCTGTGGCGCAACGAGGATCATCCACGACACCACCTTGAGTCCTGATAAGCCTAATATACTGATAGCGCACGACCACCAAATCTGTGTAGATATATTAATCCTCTTTGTTAAGGGCTTTTACAGCACAGATTTAAGCCTAATCCATTGTGCTACTTGCGTCACAATAGCTACACTATTATTACTTAGACACTCAAAATGAATGTAACGACTATAATGAATAGTTACAAAATAGTTGTTCTTATCAATTAGTAGTAAATCCATATGGAGTAGATGACCCAGTTTGAAACAAAGAATGAGTCAGGCTCGTTGTCATTGTGGAAGTATGCCCGGCCGGTCAACATCGGGTGCTGAATATTGCACAAAATCATGCCCAATAAGAATAACTTTACCTACCTTCAATGACGATACTTGAGAATTTTTATCTGCCTTTCATGATATTTAGTTCACTTTTATCTCATAACGTTAATTTTTAATTAAAATTAGGCAAGTAAACTTAGTTACTTGTGTAGCTCAGATTGCTTTATGGTATTGTTAAAAAAGTTTATGCAGACGAATAACACATAGGTAGAAGTTAAAAAAAAAATTCAAAATAACAGCTTTCTTGCCGTGACGTTTCTTATAAAATTTCGTTCAGATCGTAATGATGTTATCGATACCCAATTCCACATAGGTTATAAACTGGTTAGTTAAGAAGTTGGGTGCGCCAAGTAATTTGCTGCGAGCCGGCGCGCGGGGCAGGGTAGGCCACTGAACATCGGTTCCGGGGTTCAGCGACAACTTGTCTGGCAGGGCCGGCGCCCGGGCTCCGCGCCGCGCCCTCCTTGCCGCATTATTATACGCCGCCGGCCTGTGCCCCTCTTGCTCTTCACCGCGCCTCCTGCCGCTGCGCCCGCGCCACCGCTTCTCAGAAAACGAATCCGGCGATATGGTGACGCACACATTGACATTTGGCAGTTGATACGACGACGACACAGTTTCTACGACGAGAAAATTTAATCGATGCGCTAATGAACTAAGAAGATAACTAATTAACTCTAGATTTTAAACCCTTAAATAATTAGGATTTCCTTGAATAATTAGGAAGTCATAATCATAATACGGGGCCCTACGACAGTTACATTTATGTATGTTATTAATAAAACCAATTATTCTTCGCGACTATAACTTTCTGTTTCTACTAGTCTTCTTATTAAGTATACTGCATTCAGAACCTACTTTGGTTTTTAAGATGACAGCAGGAATAAAAATCCATGAATCTTTCTGAAATTAATGAGCTGGCAAATAGCGCTTGAATTCAAGAAACGTGTCGGACAAGAAAGATGCGTACCTATTACGTCCACTTTCAATAAACAGGTGACGCCGCCAGACGACTGAATTCACGTGTCGAACATAAACAAAAGCAATCATTCGCTGTGTTATGCAACCAGAAAATATGGTAGCCCTACATTATGTGAGCATTTATCAAAATCTGGAAACTGATTGCTTTTTGGAAAAATGCTGTATGTACCTAGCTAGATTTGAGCGAGATTTGAGTCTACGAGCATGTCTGGTGTTTTAGAAGTAACGATTCCTTCTGTACGAAATTCAACTAGTAGGAACCTATATCTTTGGGATGATCTAAAATCAAAGCGTCGTCCAAGTACTAGCTTTATCTTTGACTAACCTCTTACCAGTCATTGAATCGGACTGATACGTTTGCATCATGTGGATAATGCCCACACAAAGGAATATTATGTTCAATGCTCGTGCTTGGTGGACGCATCACAGCACGCCTACATAGATAATGTATTGGCGTTACATATAAATAGGTGTGTCAAAGTAGGTGTGATGCCGACTATGTGTGCGTTGTCGGTGCGAGTAGATAATTTATCGAGTAGTGAGCACCGCTTGCCGCTACGCAGCAACTCGCCGGTGTGGTGAGGTGGGTCGCACTTTATATGGAGAGTTGTCTAATCCACTGAATAAATTACCATTGGGCCTAGGTTTCTCCTGAATGACTAATGGACATTTAAAGAATTAGCTCAATGCGCATGCCATACGCTTTCCAATTTCTGCCTATGTAAATAGCGACGTACGAGTTGATATTTTTCACTTTGAGGATCATTTAAGCTAAAATCTTAACGTAATTAGGTACTACTTTCGTTGCTCATGTTGGTTTTCATTTAGGTATCAAAACAAAAAAAAATAATATGTTAGATTTGGCGGATTCATTTCTATTTTTGCGAAATACTGTGCCAAAATAGACTGGCCACACAATTCTAAAGGGATTCATAGAAGACTCCTGTTTAATTGACTACGTTCTGAACAGTGAACAGTCCGTTGTTAATACTAGATGACAACATAACCATGTGCCTAGTGGTAGGTATTGCTAAGAGTTCAACAATGAGTGCATCTAGAACTATCTGTTTACCTATCAGTTACCGCAGGATATGTTTATACACACGGCTTTAGTTCATGAAGGTGGCGCTACCCGGTACCGCTACTTTTATTGCGCCTGCATTTATGCGTGCATTTGTTTTTCAAAGTAGGTTGGTAGTTGTGCTTTTCTCAGTAGCCAGATAGACTAAGCAACTTTGGAGATAATTAAATCTAGTAATTCAATGTAAACTTCTGATTAATTTATAACTAGCTGACCCGCGGGGCATTTATCGGGTTAATATACAATGTGTAACAGTATAAACGCAATACCTCTTAAGGGGTCATTGTACTCATAATTATGGACAACTTTTACTGTGGGATCAATCCCGAACTCGCGTTATTCTGTGACAGGTTGTATAGGTAGCCTATGACACTCACAAATAACGTGGCTTTCTATTGGTAAAAGAATTTTCAAAATCGGTTCTGTAGATCCAGAGATTACCCCTACAACCTTACAAATTCAAACTTTACCTCTTCATAATATTAGTACCTATAGAAAATACAAAAAAAAATTAGTAAAGGCTGGAATCAATAAAGTTAAATGACGGAAATAGAAAAAAAAATGATCGTTCTAAACGTAGAAAATAAACGAGTAAGATTATTTTTTATCAAGTTAGACATCTGTGAAATGGTCGCGCTCTGGCGCAGGCGCAGGTAGAGCTCGCACTTCGGCGAAAGAGGAGCAAGCGGCCGAGCGGTAAACGTGCTCAGGCAGGAAAAAGGAGGAAAAGACGCACAGTGTGAGAAATACGCACTAACAAACTAAAATATAAGCACCTATTCTATTGTTTTATAGTTCAATGGGAATTCTTAGTGTAAGAATAATCTCCAATACCACAAAAAATATAGGTAAGTACCTAGCTTCTGACAGCCGTCAGCAACCGGGTTATACAACCATTTCCAAAGATAAGCGTGTAAATCTATAATTCGAACAAATCAAAATACAATAAGAGTACGGAAGCGTTAAGAACACTACAGTTAAACTGCAATTATAATGCTTTATAACGACATTTAAAAAGTCTTCTACCATTTATGGTTTCATTTTAGATATCTACATTGTTTTATTTTACTTTACTTTAGTAATGTTAAAATAGTGAACAAAGATTTCATCATGCTGAGAAAACCTCTAAAGAGTCATTCAAAAGCTCCCCTTAGACCGCTAAACAGCCGTTAAAACACTTTTTACTTTAGAAGCCTTCGATTATTTTAATTTATTGCCAAAATTCACAATATTAATAAATACTTAGGTAATTATGTACCTACTTATTATCTACATATGTGTTAGAGTGATAACGTTACGCGACTGTAAACTAAACTTGCAAAATTGAGTATTTCGCATACTTTTGTTGACGTTTTTTCGTAGGTAGCATTTATGCACTTCTTCTTCTTATCGTGTGGGCAATAAGGTCTAACGACCCCACAGACCCTAGTGTCAGTTTCTAAACCGCCTCAAGGGCCTCTGACATGGTTTAATACACTATGCGCACGTTTTTGTTTGTAGCCCAAGTTTAGACTCCACCTACCGCGAATTGTAGAGCTGTCCTTATGATTAAGGGCAAATTAGGTACTATTATGGGCATTCTTGAGTTATTAAGTTCAGAGACACGAAGCCAGCGAACCGTTGAAGGTCAAATGCTCAAGTTACATTGCCATGCACAATATAGTTATAGGGCATGAACGAAGATTATTAATCTTTATTCTATGTCTAGATGATGAAGGATCTAGGCACCTAGTTATTGAAAACAATACGTTCATTAGCGTCAGTAAAACGAACATTTTTAAAACCAATTAAGTCTAGTTCAACATATATGTACAACACTAGCACCCGATTTTGACGTTGAGTAAGTAATTTCAAACTACTCTCTTTCTCTCCTCTGATTTCAAAATTAAGAATTAAAAAATCCCGCTGTCACACTCTTTTTTAGTCTAACAACCTGACAACTTGGACATTAAATTAGCGATTGATCCACCGATACGGTCTTAATTCAATTGAGAAACCGACCCTAAATTTGTCCTCTTTAGAGCTGATGCCAATTTGCCAATCAATTTCGTTGGTTTTACTTCCACCAATAGGAAACGTAAGAAGCTTAACTCCATAATCCCATCTTTACAATCTAAGACCGCGTTTTAACCTGCAAGCACCTCCCGTGTAAGTTTAGTACGTTGCGGGACACGATGGAGCGATTGATCAAATTTTACCTCGGTACCATGCAATGTAATGCAACTTACATGCAAGCAGCACGTGAAAATGTGTCCTAAGAAAAGAGGGCTATTTACCTCTATTCTCAATCTAGGAATGGAGCCGAGTGACTGTGGGATAATACAGCAAGGTATTTGGGTTGACAGCAATAAATAAATAATTAACAAGCAACAACACTTAACTTGTTAATTTTAATGAGGTGCCTCTAATGACTACTTCATTACAATTTACAATTAGATTAAATGTAGATTGGTAGTGTTGTATAAATGTGTGTATCTTGACGTTTTCCCTTGATAGCTACAAGAGTCGAATCACTAGACGAGTTGAGGTCGAGGATGATAGATAAAGCAATGAGTTGTGTGTATGATCCCTGTAATAACTTAATCGTTTTCCTGAGCTAGATTGGACCCAGTCGGTGCCTACAGCTGAATTCAGTTCTGTATTAACAGTCGACATGTATCCTTCGGTCAGTTCTATCTTAGTTTAAAATAGTTGAAGGTATTTGGTAGGTATTCAATGCAATAATATGAAAAATTGATTGATTTGTGCCTGGTAATCATCATCTCATGTTGCTGAGCTGATGATGGAAGGTATAAGTCAGCATCTGATGATGGGATCCCATGAAAAATGTTTGTTCAGCGATATTTTCGCCAATTTTTAACCTATTTAGATGATTATTTTTTTGTTTGGAAGAATATTTTCCCGGACTGGTCACATTTTTTTGGTGAAGATCTGATCAAGATCTTCGGAGGTAGGCCACGGAACTCTTCAATCAATGATAGCAAATGGATCGGGATTTCTGAAATCGCATGTCTGTTCATTGTTTACACCAGTTCATAACATAACGTCACGCCGGTACGCTGTGTTTGTCGTTTCACTTTTTAGTGGTACCGACGTACCACTAAAAAGTGAAAAATAAAAACTTTTTTACACTACAAAGTAAAAAATAACTTTAATTTTGGAAGTCGGTGTTTTTGGTTTTATGACACCGACTTCCGAAATTAAAGTTATTTTTTACTTTGTAGTGTTTTGTTTTTGGAAGTCGGTTTTATTTTCGTATAATATAAATTTTTGAAAGTACCTTTCAGAAAAATACCTAATACCTAGTTATTCAAAAGAACCTTGAGCAAAGACACTTTTTCTGCTGTTTCTGTTTAAGTACTCACCTACTCGAGTACATTAGTATCTAAGTACATACTTATCTCTAAGTACCTACCTACCTAAGTCAAAATTATAATAATGTTACACAATATTATCTGAAATAATAAGTAGCGGCAAGTTGCCAAGCTACTCGCACACACCCACACGGTACCCACCATGGAAACTGCGCCCATTCCCTATAAACCGCCATCCAAGTGACGCGGGCATAGGGTTACCAGATAAAAAAATCAAAAGTCCGGAGAAAAAGCCTGATTTCCATTGAAAAATCCTGAGATTTTTTACAGTTTGAGAATTTTTCATAAATCCATAATTAAGGAAAAAACCTAACTTAAAAATGTATCATATAAAACTGATAAAACTGAAACTGACGGTACCTAAGTACTTGGATAAATAAGTACTGATTTGAATTGTGCAATTATTACCAAAGGAAGATTATTTTTATTTTGTTTAACTTTTTATTAAAGAGATCTTTAAAATGTAAGCTGTATTTTATGGAAAAATAAAAAAATCCTGAGATTTCATGAGATTTGCAAAATCCAGCCGCAATCCTGAGAAGAGTCCAAAAATCCTGAAATCTCAGGACAAATCCTGAGATATGGTAACCCTACGCGGGCACCGCGTGACCGCCAACGCTTTACTCACCTACCTAGGTAGGTCCATGCTTTGTTTTTATTCATTCTCCAAGACTATAGTTATATTATTATTGTAAAAAGAAGAAGGTAGGTACCCACATTTATGACTAATGAATGATTGACGTAGGTAGTTACCTATACCTACTACCATTTTACCCATTTTTCGTCACCTTTGCATTAGGTATTGCCATTGCCTACCTATTGGGTAGGTAGGTAACTAGTTACCTTGTCACCTACTGTCGGCGTGGTAAGAAAACGAGGGGATAATGAAAAAACAAGAATTGCTGGAACGTAAGTACCAGATTCTTGTTTGAACATTTAATTTTGTATTTTTACAATAAACCTTGCCTGGTCTATGTAAGATACTTACAATCAAAACCAAACAAGGGCCCTATTATGACGAACTAATGCATCATGATTAAGATGTCAAAAAGGAATAGAGTTATGCGTTTTGTATAACTCCGTCTCCCTCCCATACCGTTATCATGATGGTTTTACGATGTCATAATAGGTAAACAGCTGTCAATAAGCGGTTTAAAAGTTTGAAGGTGATTAGTGATTACTCTACATTCTACAAGTCTGCTCAGACTGATGTTTGACCCGTTGTAATCACCATGCCAACTAATATGCACAAAAAGTTATCGATAATTTCTGTTAGACTTTGGATGATAATTACATTAAAATTGCAAGCCTTATTAATCCTTATCATGTCATTGTTGCGAACTTATCATTAATTGCTGCTTGCGTTGCTTTAGCATTAGCAAGCATAGTAGGTACCTATGTGCAGAGTCGTGCGCAATCATTTTCACAACTGCAATTGGAAATCAGGCAAATCACCATCGGTTTCGAATGCAGTTATCTGAAGTACCTTTGTATCAGTATTTAAGGGCCCTCCAGCTTGGGTGAGCGTCAAGGCAAACCGGCACGGCTGCGCAGCGCCAGCGAGTCTGGTGCGGACAGCGCCGACCCCCCCCCCCCTCCCGCTATCCCCGCAGCACCTACCTGTCATGCTGCCCACGCAACCGATCGGCCTACGCGCCTTTGCTATGTTCATAAGTGTCTACGCATGATGCATAATAATGAGCAATCGTGATTCGTGCGTAAAGGATGTCTAATCAATGTTGACAGGAGTCGTTGGGTTTTCTTGATAGGTATTTGAATTGTCATAGAGTTCTAAACAGGATCACTAAATCATGAAAGAACGATTAGGATGCGAATAGCACAGTCATTCTATCTTATTTATTTGCGAAGAGATACTGAAAACAAGTTTAATGAGAACGTATTTTCCAAACAACAAAATCAACCTTTAAGCTGGTGGAGGCACCGTTTACCCAGCATCAAGTAATCACGTTGTCGGCCGGCCTTTCCCACTATCTGGTCACTACAAAAAAAGCAGTCAGTAACAGAAATAGTAATTAAAGGACTTGGCACGTCTTATCTGTACCTTGAGGTCAGGGGGTGTGCATCTCATTATAATAATGATCCGCGACGGAGCAGCTCACAGTGAGTCATCAGAGGCATCGTGATACCGCTCACGTTCGTCGCCATTCGCTCGCAAGTCGCCCCATCACTACCTACAGCCGCATATTATAACTTAGAAAACCAACGACCAACTTCTACTCTTCAACATACCTGTTCTTAATGTTACATAACAAAACTCTGATTAGAAAAAATCAAAGAACATTCACATGCTAGCCCATTGAAAATTCAATTATTTTGATCTCATAATTTTCATATGAGCATTTAATTAAATGATAAGAAAGTCAGAAACTACATTGAACAATTTCTTTTTTATTAGAAGCTATGGATATAAGATTGGATATCTGGATCCTTTTATTTGTTTTTAGTAAGTTTATCATGTCACTGTTTTATCAACATTTATTTCTGGTTCTGTTTAATTTATGTGCGTTGAATTGTTGTTATGAACAGGTGCAGTAGAAGCGCTGGACTATGATTCCGTGAAGCCATTCAATTTTAAAAAAGGACCTGGCGCAGATGGCCGCAGGTTGTATTACTAACTATCTTATGCCAGCGGTTTCGCCCGCATGAAATTCGGAAATTATGCGAAGGACATGAGATACTTTTATATCGGGAATAATATACTGCCGGGAAAAAGATATCTCAGGAATAATATATTCTGAGATAAAAATGATCATATACTTAACGTATCCTATTCCAGCACATGGTTGAATTTTATAAAATGCTGAAAAAGTGTTTTAATAATCATTTAAAAAAGAGTTAGTTTCAACTGGCCGCAAACAAAAATGTTCCTATTAACTTTGCATCCCCTTTTTACCTTTTAGAGGATGAATTTTCGAAATACTCATTCATAGCCCTTTTTTACAAAATATGAAGCTCTCTAGATCCATGGGTTTCGCTGGGACGATGATACGTGTGCCTATCAAGAGTAATAAATAAAAAAAATATTTATTTGTGTTATATATGTAAAGATTTTATTTTTTATCTGTAAGAATGTTACACCTTCCATACAATACTTATGAACGATTCGCGATACAAACTCAGCAACTTAAAGGACAATAAACAAGTAATGTCAGACAAATTGATCAGTGACTATCGCGCATCCTCGCAACGTAGGTCTAAAGCCAGAGTCAGCCGTAACGAGGAAAGTAAGAACATCTTCATCACAGTGCAATGCATTGAGGAAATAAAGAAATTTAAGCCAGATCTCGCTTTTATAGCTCCGAAACCTCGTGTAGAGCAGATACGAACGACCAAAGTCGTAATCAGGAATATGACAAACGACTATACCCACGATGAGCAACTAGAAGGAATAGAATGGTGCATTGGCATCCGTCTGCTAAGCATGTACTACTCTGTATTTTTGACAGCTCGTTCTCGTATGTTGAGCTGGCAGAAAAAGTTAAGAATGCCGCTGAGGCCTTCTTTTGCGCTCACATAATAAAACCAGAGCGCTACACAACGTGTAACGTGTGTGTGTAGTGACAGGATAATACAATGCAAGAACTGTCTTCGCTTCAACCACGCAACGAGCGCCTGTCACGCTCAATAGCGCGATCCGACCATCGACATCATTAACAGTCACGGTGAAACGATTAAAGTGAGCAAACTGTAAAGACCTGAAGCCCGAACAACACACGGCAACACAGCGCAAATGCCCGAACTTTCAGCGGGAGATGAACAAGTAGAAAACGAAACATCGTAATAAGCAACTACAACAGGCTCCTAAACAGGAGAGCGGACGCGAACATCAATCCCACCCACGCGAAAGACAAATGAGAGGTGAACGTTACTACGCTAACGTCACTGCTAACACTCAACAGCAAGAGGAACCCAGCGAGTAGAATCGAAGACCTTTCAAAACAAGGCTTCCTCGAGATTTTCGAGAGCTGCTTCAGAGAACTGCGCAATGCCAACCTTGACTACGACTGGAACTAAGAAGCAAGTACGAATAATGCACATCAACGTTCAAGGCCTCCGTGGCAAATTCTTGGAAATTAAGCACATCGTGAACAAGTATAACATTGACATTCTCATACTCAACGAATTCAAAATTAACCCGGACGAGTAAAATATCCCCGGCTACGATAAAATTCACGATAGAAAAGAGCGACATCTAGGCACATTAATGTATACCAAACGAGGTCTAAGATGGGTTAAAACACCGCTAACAGACGCATCGAAAGATGCAGCATCAAACTCTTCACCAACCATAAAACCAACGACAAGATCACAATCATACCATATACCCATACCGAAACAAGAAGACCTCGTTGACGAGTTTGAGACACTGATACTCGGTGTAAACGCAATCATCATAGGTGACTCCAACCTACGTATGAGACAACTTGATCACAATAGAGATGTAGGCCTGGGTTTTATTCCGTGATGCGATTCAACGCAGCTCCGTCAGAATCGTTAACACTGGCAAACCGTCACGGCCCACGAGTCTAAGAAACAGCATAATCGCACAGCAATCGTGAACCACAATCACTCACAACTGGAATTTAAGTTCCAGCAGTCAGCAGCAGCAGTATATATCCTCAGACCACCTCTCGTGTTCACTAGACGTAATAATCGACAGTGACTACGAACAACCGATGAATCGCGATCTCACATGGTTAAAACCACCCGAGAAGGCAGGCAAGCTTTCGAAGAGCTACTCGCCAACAACATGAACTCTGAATTAAAAATCTCTTCAAACGCCGACTGTTTATTGTATATCACTGAAACAGATCAGGACATCATTAAAACACTAGATGAGCTGGCCCCGCTGAGAATTGTGGATCCCAAAGATAAACTCCCAGTACACATAAGAGAAAGAATAGCAACGCTAAGAAGCTGCGTGCCTGGCGACTCAAGCATCAATTGCAACTGCAAGTATCAATTGGCCAAAGAAAGTTTCCAACATAAAGAAGCCATTGGGACCAAGCTACTCGATAGTACAGAAGACAATCGGAAATGCTTGTGGGCCGTACAACAGCCCACCATGAAACTGCCTCACTTTAGCGACTGCTGCAGTGAATTAGAAATCATCGACAAAATGGTCGATATAGCCATAATCAAGGAAGCCAGCATCAGTGCTAGTGACGAATGTACTGAAATTTATTCACCATGCGCTCCACTCGATCAAGCATCAAAACACGAGCTCAAATTAGCTCTTAAGACGCTTCAAGAATAGCAAAGCTCCGGGTGGCGACGCCATAATCGCAATATTCAAACGAATCATGGACTAAGTACCTACTCAAGACAAGTTACTTCTCGAAACGGTGGAAAATCTGTATATGTATAATTCTACATAAAATGTGTAAGGAAAGGACCACAGTGATCCCAAATCTTATAGACCTATCATTCTACTAAACATCATGGGCAAATGGACGGACAGAATAATACACAAACGCCCCTCAATTTTTCGCATAGGCAAATACATATTATCGCTGATGGATTGGAGTGGCCATAGCGTCGCCATGATATCCAGAGTTTTCGATCCAATCAATGACAGCCTCTGTCATTGATTGGATCTGACGAAACGGACTCTGTCGAAAGTTGATCGACGCTGGTGCTTGGAACAACATCGTTAAGATGGTCGACAACTGTTTCAGCGACAGGACAACAAGGGGGAAAGTTCAGAATTACTTAGGGAACGGAGCAGAGTGTGCCACACGGATCGATACTCGGTCCGGCAATCTTCAACCTCTATATGGCTGACCTATCAAATGAAAGAATAGCAAGTCAGAAGCTGTCACAGTACGCGGGCGGTCTATGTTTACTTAACGCAGCTGGAAGACCGGACCACGCTACACGCCGAGCAGAGTGAACCGCCATCGATATAATCGACTATTACAAGAAATGGGGCCTCAAATGCAAAGTCGACAAGACAGAAAGTATCATGGTCTCTTAAAAGAGACCCAGACTCAATAATTAAAACACAGGCTGCAACTACGTTCAAATTCGTGGCGAACACATCCCGTTCAAACAAGAAATAAAATACTTCGGAGTCTGGCTAGACACAAGGCTCTCGATGAATAAACATGTCAAAGAAAACATCGCAAAGGCCAAAGGAGCGCTATACCCGGTTATCGGCTACCACTCCAAGCGTTGACGTCAAGCTGCTAGTCGTTCAAGCATGTTTACTTCCAGTGATAGACTACGGAATAATACAACTACTACCAAGGTACAGCAAATAAAACCTGCTGAAAATTGAGAGACATACAACATGGCATTGAAGAGTGCCGTACAGTTACCCAGACACATCGATACCAATCTACTCTGGGAAATACTACAAGACCTATGGCTCATTTGTGCGCACGATCTGCACGGCGACATGATAGAACGTCTCAAATCTCTGTCTATCGAGAGGACAAGAACAAAGCCCTACGGATAACACAATCCCTTTCTTTTTGCCACAAGAGTAGGTGAAATCCAGTACATCAATAAAAAAGATAGGGACAAGCCGCTCTTCAAACGACTGGCCCCGTTCCGACAGCGTAGGTTATGAATGACAGTAGCGTCATTCCTAAATAATAAACGGTTAACCGCTGGGGCTAATCCCCGTTCCTTTATCGTTATACTCACCTAGATTATATGTTAATTTTATAAAAAAACAGTAATACGAGGAAACGACTAGGATAGGTTTCAAAAGCTCTCACTTTGCAGACAAAATGAACACGTACATTTTTGTAAAATGAAGTTCATTGTGTAAGTGATATATTATATTACAATTAGAGAAATAAAAGCATTCTGATCCTGATTCCATACAAATGTAACTGTTCCTAAATTACTCTAGCCTGATAAAATTTTCGTTTTAACCTAGTTTTAGAATCGGCTCCCCCTGTAGGGCAGCAGTCGGGCTCCACCTCCGCCCGACTCTATAGAGCTCGACACCAAACTGGACACTGATCCGTACTAAATAGTCTTTTGGAGGAAAACTAATATAGTCAATTTTTAATATTTACTCCGGCCAGTATTATTACGAGGCTTTAAGTAAATTGCTCCAAGGAATATGATTCTTCCATAAAACTTTAGCACCCCTTATATTGTCTTTTGGGGGTAATTGTGAGAAACGAAGATCTTTATTATTTACTTTAGCCAGTAAATATTGGTACCAAGTTTCAAGTATAAGAAATAAGACTTCATACAAATTTTCATTCCATACAATATTTCACCCCCTTAAGGGACAAAGTTTCAAAATTTCTTTCTTGTCGGATGCATATTTGACCTACATCATATACACGGAATACGTCCTCAAAATTTAAGTCCCTTCTATCAGCGTTTAGGATTTGCGTTGATGCATCGGTCGAAACAAAGCATTTTATCCATAGAGATATACCTAGTTTTAATACGGTATTTATTTTCAGCATTATTTTAACAAAATCATTTTCTTTCATAGAATAGATAGAATCCTCTTTATTATGTACACCAATTAAGTTACAGAAAAGATAGGTGAGAAACATTACATAGGGTGACACAATGGGTGGCCTTATCGCTAAAAGCGATCTTTTCATGCATCATGCATATTATTTACCCTTTACAATTTGGGATAGAAGATTAGCGATAAACACATTTTTATGAATGATTAGTTCAACTGTTTAGACACAATAACAAAATTTGATATTCAGGTCAAACGACTATTTACTTGAATATATAAACAATTATTGCGTCCCACAGATGCGGCGTGTGTCCCACGTATTTCCAAAAGATATGTGCGTTCGACTTCACAACCAACGCCACGCATATATTCGACAATCACTGTATACTGGACTTGTACAACTGCATAGAAGGCACCGGTCTGTTGCTTAAGCATATTATTAGCGTTTCCATGATTTGTGGGTGTGTGTCTGTACGTTATCATGCTTTTTAGTTCAGTTGCCAATAACTGCTGCTAAAATAATGGAGTGGTACCTGGATGACCGATCTGTGCTCGGTTTTTTTTTTACGACGTTTTCTAAAAATGAAACCTAGCTAGATCGTTTTACGCTCCCGGAACCCCTGCATACTAAATTTCATGAAAATCGTTGCAGCCGATTTTGAGATTCAGATTATATTTATATACATATACACAAGAATTGCTCGTTTAAAGGTATTAGACAAACAAAACTTGGCCAGTGATCGCGCCATACAGTGGTCTAGCAGTGGATCACAAATCAGGCTAGCAAAAAAAAGCAGACTGTTGTTTCAACAGGAAAGATTTGATGTTAATTTATCCAAGGAATTGTCTTAATGATGATGTACTGAAAGAAGAATGGGTTTGAATGACCCACTGAGTGACTATAGGCCGACCGTTTAACTCGCGTATCGCCTGCGCGGTAAGAAGGGAGCGGGGGCGGGTAACGCTACACACGGAGTCAATAATCCAAAGATTTATCTCGAGATAGACATTGTTGGTAAAGAATAAAATAATAGGTATCTTTTTTTTAAGTATTTATTTTTAAGTTTTACAAATATTTTATTAATAGCTTCTTAGGTACAAAATCATAAAAACAATAATTAACTCCGTTTAAGAAATATTTAACCACAGATAAAAGTTGTATAGGACTACTCATCACTAATATCCATATCGCTTGAATCATCATCACTGTCTGTGTAGCTTGAGGAGTCAGAATCTTGCAAATTAATAATAAATCGGTCCTTGTCCACCAGCATGTACAATAATTAAACGTGGCCCTTTGCCAATATGCGACAGCACCCCTCGTTCTTCATTGGATTGCCAACACGCCGGTACATTTAATGACGAATTGACATATGTTTCATCGAGGTAAACAATGTTTTTTTGATCTCTTCTGTGCTTCTTTATCGCATTAAGATAACGCCACCGCCACGATACGATGTTTGGTTGTTCAATCAGTAATTTTCTTTTTGATTGACATTTCTTAAATCGAAAGCCAAGTTTATGAATCAATGTTCTCAAATATTCTCGGCCACAATTTAAAATTCCTTCTTCTCTGAGTTTCGCATTCAAAATTTTTAATGTAGGAACCTTCTTATAAACCGTTTAAAATTGAGTTATTTTTCTTCTAACAACGCCCTCTGTAAAACTGTCAACTTCAATTTTTTTCTTTCGGATCTGTTTATTTTTTTTGGGTGATTTAAAATTTACATTATTTTGTTCATCTTTTAGTTCATTTCCTTCTTTTATTATTTTACATATGGTAGTCACCGAGAGTCTTGTAGCTTTAGCAACAAGTTTGTTTAGGTTTACGTCTTCAAGATACTCTGTAGAATTATGATCTTGTTTTCTGGCTTTAAAAAAGGAATATACATTGTATGCTATTTGTTTAGCTTGCTTTTTAATTTTGTTCGCAAAACTGCAAGAGCGATTCATCTTGAGATTTATCTTGGCAAGTCGTATACCTTGTGCGTTTATGTCCAAGCGTCCGTAACAAAAATACCAACCGCGCGCTGCGAGCACAGGCAGCGCACTGTCGCACTTGACGTAAGCTCTCTGCTCCGCGCACCCCTTTCACCCACCCGCTAACATCTCCCCCCGCTCCCTTCTTACCGCGCAGGCGATACGCGAGTTAAACGGTCGGCCTATAGGCTATTTTACTAATAAAAAAAAAAATAGTCCCGTCAGCTTGATTTTCAAAAAATATTGGACACGTATTTCATCTTTTTTCACGTATTCAAAAAATGAAGAGGATACAGCGAGTTGAACACACGCGTGACGTCATGTGGCTTGGTAAAATTGTACCAAATTTTCCAATATTTTTTTAAAAACTATCTGACAGACTAATTACATTTTTTAAGTAAAATACCCTATTGAAGTAGTTGGTAGTGCCCTGTCACGCTGAGACCTCTAGAGTCGTCAATTGCAGATCTCAAGCACCTCGTTTTACATTTAGGAACAGCTAAATAAATAATGAGATTAATCTACTTTGGCACTAGCTAACGGTAAATCTAATTTCTATATTTGATGCAACACCTGATTTACTGCAGTGGAAAAAATCTACAGAAAAAGTTTTGGCTGGTGTTTCCAACAAACCCAGTAAATCAATTAATTTATGGGCTTTGATAGATAAATGAAAATAAATCTTTTTTCAGAATTTGCACCAATAAAGTATGAAAAGTGTCTGTACTTCGGGAACTTCGCTTACGTTCACGGATACAAACATGAAGATGAGGACTATGGAGAGGATCATTTCGTAATCACACATTCAAAGAAGAACCCAGATTTTATATAACATAAAGTATTTTATTTTCGCTGATATTATATAAAATTAAACCTAGTACTCCTAGACAAACATATCAATTCATCATCATAATTATTATATTCTGTATGTGGAACGACAAATCAGTTATACAATATCCTGAGTTAATATACTTTTTTTGATATGACCTTCGGTTAACTTAACTAATTAGTGAATACCATAAATAATTTCTTAGTGTTAGGTAATTGTTTTACAGTACTATTGTTTAAACAAACAGACAATGAATTATCACTCAGTAAAAATTATGTATTACTGTGTACATCGGCTCCTAATTATTAACAAATAAGTGTTGTATGTTTAGACATTGGTGGGCAGTTAACTTGTTCAGGCACTGAACCGATACCGATTCAAACAATTAATTATTCTGCACAACATGTCTATTTACAGTTTTATATAACAATGCTTAATAAATAAAAGTCCATTTGTATTAAAGAGCTACCACTTGCTTTCACAAGAGAGGCTGGCTTCACACTAACCTACATCTGTGTCCACGACGCCGCGTCGCTCAGTGTGAGGCCAGCGGGCGCGAGGAACATGGGTTATGTGCCGGTCATGTGCCCGAGCCGCTTGTAGTCGATCTTGTCCAGTAGCACGAGGGGGCGCAGCTGGTCGGCGAACGCGCGCATGTCGTCAGCTATCATATCTTGGCCTTGTGGCGCGAGCACCTGAATCATTTATAAACAAGTTATTTTCTTAACTTTTTTTTCCCATTTATCTGGAATAAACTGGATAACTGGGAGTGTGACTCGCGTACCGACGGTTCCGTACAAAATCGAATGTAGATAGTTCGTCTATTACGGGAATCGAGTCTCGATTTTTTCTAAATTCACTTCTGAAACCTAAAAAGGATTCGCTTTGTCCACATAATACGCAGAAAAGTGAAGAAAAAAGAGAATATAATATTGAAGAACGAGTGACGAAAATTCGAAAATTTGATCGTCCTACCCCTACCTACGATTATTCGGGAGGGGGATAGAACCTATGTGGCATAGCCGCCATTGTCTTTTTTTTTTCAAAATTACGGCAGACGTATATATACGCGTTATATTGTAATATGGGGCAGAAGGCACTTCAACAGACAGACAAAATGGCTTTACAGCTTGCATAGTCATTTTCATTTTTTTTTTTAATTTTTAATTTTCGTATTTTCTTACAATTAAGTTTAAAGTAGCTAGCTACCTACCTGCAATACAATTTTACATCCCCTCATTTCTACTGCTCTGGACATTTCACCCAGCTTACCTTAGATTGGGCCCTAGTTTCTTGCTGCTCACTATCCCAGAACTTGGGTTCCTATGAATTAATTACTGTGCATCATATTGAAAGCAGCCAAAAAGTTTACATCAAGGTACTTATAGTTTGTTTGAGCACTTTAGAACCTCTTTTTTTAAGTTGTTTAGAATACTAGAGCTCTAAACTTTCTATAGCCAAAAAACATCTCAATTACTGTCAAACCAACTGAGTTGCAGCTAAAGAATTAGAGCTTTCATATTTATAATTGTCACAAAACTGTTACTTACAGATAATTCCACTAGATAACTCTGAGATATAGGCTCTGGGGGCATTGACCCTTGGGATATCTTGAATACCTTTGCAACTGTTATCTTCATGCGTCCTTTCCTAAACATGTAACCTGTAAAAGTATAACAAGTAATAATGAAAGATCAATTGAATGAATTGATATGTGAACAATATCTTAGCTAATCAGTTTGGGTGCTCTTATAATACTTAAGTACTTTCCTTCAGTGGTTCATATTATGAATTTGAGTTGAAACATTTCTTATCAAAAGGGCTAAATAGAAAAACATTCATCATTTCCCATGAGTAATTTTCCATCTAGAATTTAGAATATAGATGTGATGTACTCAAATGTCACCGGAAAATGACAAACTCCGTAAAATTATAAAATAGCTTGACGAGATTGTATTTCTTTTTTATTTCGATAAATTATCAACTGAACATTGGGAATGCTTATTTTTACGCATCAAAATTTGAAAATTAATAATTTCTAGAATTTATTCCGAGAAGTTGTGAACTTCTAGTCTATTCTGTAACTAAGCATTCGATATCGAGCTTCACCTGAGTGACAAACCTCACAAGGTGATCTTTATTGCACACAACATAAAGGTCTTACGTCTGACGTAATTTGATACTTACCTCGGATTCCGCTGTCGATACACGAAAATGTTGTTACAGAATAAGGGAACTAAAATAAAATGACGACCATTAGAGCACAAGTCTACAAGAAAAAAGCTCTCATAGTCAGTTCAGATGTGACGTCACATGTACGCCATAGGGTCAAGTCACACCGAGATGGCAGCGAAGCGGCGAGCAGTTTCAGTGTCATATAATTTTAAACTTTATCTTCGTTACTATAACACATATAATCGCGGGAGTCGTCGGAAAGCTCGCGGCGCCGCGGGCGGCCGCACGTCCTTTTCAAGTTTCTCAAGCGATCAAGCGATACTATGTGTTACTGTGATGAGGATTAAGTTTAAAATTATATGACACTGAAACTGCTCGCCGCTTCGCTGCCATATCGGTTTGACTTGAGCCATAGAGTTAAGAATTAAATGGACTTCCCGTTGTCCGATGCTAGTTGGGTTTAATTTGGGTGTGTAATATTAGGTACCTAATATTACACACAGTATAACAGTACCTATAGGTTATATTCGGTTTAAACTACGCTCGCTCACTTCTTTCCCACAATCCCTTTCGAACCTAACTTATCCGTGTCGGGGTGCCCTAAGTTCCTGACCTGGCGCGGTCGCTTTTTGTTCAGCGGTAAGATCAAATGACAATTATACAAGATGATAATTAGATCAAAAGAACATTATACTGAATAAGAATATAATTATACGAGCGACAAAATCCCAATTTTTTGTCATGGTTACTTTATATTTCGCGTAATCGAAAACGACTCCATTCAATTCGAAACTCTATGACGTACACGTGAGCTGACACCAACAAAGACCAAGTTTTAATTTTAACTATCACACCAAAACAGATAAATTGTAAACTTGTGCTCTGATTGGTCGCCATTTCATGTCAGTTCACAATTTCTCGGAATGAATTCGAGAAATTTTAAACTTTCAATTTTTAATGCGTAAAACGCATTCCAAATGTTCAGTTGACAATTTAACGAAAGTTTACAGTCTCTCAAGTTATTTTATAGTCTTACGAAGTTTGACATTTTCCGGTGACATACATATTGACAGCGAAGATAAATTAATGATTGAGCCAAATTAGATTCAGTAACTGAATACATTGACTATTAGCTTTTCCTGAACCATGTCTACAAAAGATTTGACCAAATATTACCTTTCACACTGTATTCAAATTCAATTCTGCAGCCTAGTTCATTCAGGAAATCTATAAGCATTCCACTGCAAGCAATGTCAAGGCTTGATCGAACTACTGTGGGCCTGTTTTTGTCTCCCAGATCTGGCTGACCAATGTATCGCAGCTGGAACGGCATGTCACGGTAGTCCAAAGCTTTTCGAACTCTCAGCATCAATGGTGCTGCCTGAAAATTTAAAATACAAATTATATGGTCAATGTTTAACTTCAAGTGCCTTCAGTCAAACTGGACACCAACCTCAACATCGTTGAGAAAAGGCTAGGTATTATTTTAATAATACTTTATTTGATTTCTATTGAATCAGAAATGTTAATAAGTAATAAGGTTGACGCTGCCCCGATACTGCAGCGAATCAGGGATGGTAGCAGATGCACATGTGGATTGTTTCTTTGCAACAATGCATAAATGAAGTGTATCTCTGGTGCGTTGAGTGTGGGACGGCAACAACAGCATCCTATCTCTGATTTCGAGCAGGCTTTAAATGTCCATACATGAATAACTGTTGAACCATTTCCCATGAACTGGTGCAGCTGTGGTGAAGTGTCGGGCAGTACTGCCGCTGTGTATCTTGTGTTGTGTATGTTTGTTTTCTTGTGTTCTGTGTAATTTGTTGTGGATAAAATTAATTTAATTACTAACATATATAACGTAAGTTTTTTTACTAACAATTGTGTCATAGTTACTTGATAAATAAATAAATTCAATTGAATAAAAACTTTACCTGTTGGTTAGGATCTCGCAAACTAAAGCAAACTTCTTGATCATCAAAGGTCTCGGGTCCAGCGTCAACATTATCACACAATCCTCGCAGGCGATGAAGTAAAACCTCTACTGCCGAATCCAGAACCGAACCCTAAACATAATGTTAAATTAACAAAACTAATACGTATTATAAAGATGAAGAGTTTGTATGGTTAAATGTGACAATCTCAGGAACTACTGGTTTGAATTGAAAAAATATTATTGTGTTGAATAGCCCATTTATCGAGGAAGGCTATAGGCTATTATATTATCACATACAACCAATTAGACAGACTAGTACCCAGTAACCAGTAAAGCAGAGCATTAATGAAAAATGTGACGCAAAGTAGCGCGGATCAGCTAGTAAATAATTCAGTGTATAAAATGTATATATGTTTTTAATATTTTAGGCACGCGTTTGACCACTATCTCACCTGTTGGTAAGCGATGATGTGGTCGAAGATGTAGCACGCCTGCCTAGAAATAACCTATTCACTCTTGACTTAAAGACTCCCAGGTTGTAGTTATCAGGAAACACAGACTCCGGCAGGTTATTTCACCCCTTAGCTGTACGCTGTATCTTCAAAATAAACTAAATTGAGGGACTTGCCTGTAAAAGGTACTCTTGATTCGGGATTATGTTAGCTTTTAATGCTTGTGATAAGCTGTCCGTAGCCGTTATAGGAGCTGCGTTGGCAGCTGATTGAATTCCAGCCATTTTTCACCACGATATTACAATATAAGTGCACTGGCTTTATAACTTCAGTTGTATTTTGTACTTTTTGTAGCGAACAGTAATTGACAGTAATGGTGCTAATGACATTGCCTTGACACTTGACAGCACAGAGCATTCTATTCTATTCTATATTTTTGTATGGCAAGCAAAGCCGATGTCGACTATTCTGCCAATGTCTAAAGTGAATTGAAAAAGCAAGTGGGTATATTACTAGTAAGTAGCACAGAGTATATTAACCACAGAACACATATTTCCTAGTGGTAGGTAGAGTTTGAGGACAGTTCTAAAATAAACATTCTTCGCTCAAGCAGTAATCGGTTGAACGCAGTAGTAGTACTTGAGTAAGGATCTGTAATACGTGACTAATTAGTAAGGAAGGATTGCTGAATGGTCCTAGCAACAGGCGTAAAAAACTTGTTGTCAAATGTCAATGTCAAAAATTGACAATTATCGGAAACGCTGAAAAACTGAAAAACATCGTGTTGTTTTGGTTAAATTAAAATTGTTTTCTAATTAATTTGCGGCTTCAAAATGACGAGTCATGTTAAAATACGTTTGGCTTCCGAAAGGGTAAATCATTCTGTTACGACTAACAATGATTTACCTCGATTTTATACTCCTGGTCAGGTTGTTACAGGCATGGAAGATTTCATGCGGTAAGATTTGTGGATTGTTTATCAACTAGAATTACAAAGATTGGTCAGTGAGTCGTCTTAGCGGAAGTAGAACACATAATATTATTTTAACCAATTTTCTGTATTGCAGTGGGCATGGTACTTATGCAGTAGATGATTCTCTTAAAGCTGCAGTAGCTGGGGTCATGCAAAAAGTAAACAAGTTGATATGTATCCGACCCAGAAAGAATCGATATGTTGGCGAAATAGGTGACGTTATTGTGGGGCGTGTACTTGAAGTCCAACAGCGCAGATGGAAGGTGGAAACTAATTCACGTTTGGACTCTGTACTTCAGTTATCAGCTGTGAATCTCCCTGGTGGAGAACTGGTATGTCATTTTCCTTTTGGTTTAGTATAAGATGGAATTGTGGTATTTAATTGGATATATTAAATGTATCTGTATATGTGGATCAGGATGAAGAAGCACATTTTTGTTTTGTGATTAGGCTTCTCAAGTCGTATTAAAAGTTTGTTTATTTATTACATTTTGTTTACTTGGTATGCAACTGTTACAGAGGCGGAGATCAGCAGAAGATGAACAGATGATGAGGAAACATTTACAAGAAGGAGACCTAATCAGCGCTGAGGTACAGAGTGTGTTCTCAGATGGTTCACTCTCTTTGCATACAAGGAGCTTGAAGTATGGCAAGGTA
Organism: Lacanobia oleracea; assembly: GCA_950371165.1. Classification (NCBI taxonomy): domain Eukaryota; kingdom Metazoa; phylum Arthropoda; class Insecta; order Lepidoptera; family Noctuidae; genus Lacanobia; species Lacanobia oleracea. The sequence continues at coordinate 9,484,963 of OX493389.1, forward strand.
GACAGGCTGTTGTTTCCATTTAAGAGTAATTTAACATAAGGCTTTTAGGTACTATGGAAGCAAAAGATTGTTAGTCAATCACATCTCTTAGGCTGTATTTATTAGGCTCATGACCATGTCCTGGATTAGCAAATAAGATACTGTTTATCCCATCACTATGTTTTATTTGGATGATTTCTGCCCATTATGGTGGCCAAATATGCTAGAGTATGCATGATGGTTATAACCTTACATGCACAACTCCAGGCATAACCAACAGTACAAGCACCAATATTTGCACAGTTTTATAATATACATGCTAGAGTTTGCCTGTTGGTTAATCTTGTAAGGTTTACAACCATTTGTAATGGCACAAAGCTGCTGACAGAAGCGAATAGTATATCTTTCATTAGGGGTTTTCCATTAATCACGTGAGACTCGAAAGGGGGGAGGGGTTTAGGAATAATCACGAAATATCACAAGGAGGGAAGAGTTAGATAGCATGTGTACAAATTAATTTTTTCGTTGAATGTGAATTTTCCAGAATTGAATTTATTAGAGAATTTAAAGATAATTTTTTTTTTTTTTTTTTTTAAGAAACTTACAAAATATCTCATGATTATGAGAGGGGTAGTACTCATCAGGGGGGAGGGGCACCGAAAATTTGCTAAATAAACATCATGTGATTAATGGACAACCCCATAAGATGATAAAATATCAGTTTGACACCCATCTGTAACATAATGATTGTTTCAGCTTTCACAAGGGATATTAATCAAAGTATTTCCCTCATATATCAAACGCAGAAAGAACCATTTCCACCACCTGCCTTGTGGTGTATCAGTGATCATTGGTAACAATGGTTACATCTGGATCAGTCCACCAGAACATAATAATATGGTTGAAGGAGACAAAGATGATATTGCAAATGACGAAGCACAGGTAAGTTTGCCATCACAACTTCTTGAGACTCTTTATTATTTTTATTTTTCATTGCTTGTCTTTTTTTTGGATGGTTTATCATCAAATGACTCCTCCTACTCTGGACGGAGTGGAAGGGCGTGTCAGACTTACTGACTAAAACCCACCTGTGTCCCTCCAAATGCTCTGCCTGTGTTCTAAACCAGGATTCAACTGTTATACCCTTCCTTCCTTCCACTGGCGTTAATCCCGGCCATTGCCAGGGTCCGCCTTCCGACTGAGCTTCCTCCACTTGGCCTGATCTTGAACATCCTTCTCAGTCAGGCCATTGGCTCTCATGTCGGACTTGACGACGTCCAGCCAGTGTTTGCGAGGGCGACTACGGGACCTAACCCCAAGGACAGCCATATTCATGCATCTCCGGCCAACGTACTCCATAGGGCGGCACATGATGTAGCCATACCATCGCAGACGACACTCTTGCAGTTTTTCCCCCACGTCACGGACACCAAGACTACCTCGGATGAAAGAGTTGCGTATGCGATCGGATTGCGTTACGCCGCTCATCCACCTCAGCATCTTCATCTCCGTGACGCGAAGCTCCTGGGTGTGTCTGCTTAGTGCTGGCCAACACTTGCCGCTGTACAGGAGGACAGGCCGCATGATGCATTTATATATCTGCCTCTTGAGCTTCGGAGATGTTTTTCGGTCGCATACAACGCCCGTTACCTCGCGCTACTTCGCCCAAGCCAAGCCTATACGTGCTTGGACATCGTCGTCCACGTTGCCAGACTCCTGCAGCACGGATCGAAGGTACCTGAACGTATCGGACTTCGTGATCAGGTCCAAACCTATTCGGATGGTGTTTGAATCCGTGCTGCCACAGGACATGTACTCAGTCTTCGCCACATCTAGTCTCAGACAACCGTTTTCAAGCGTGTCCTTCCAAATGTTGACTTAGCGCTCAAGATGGGCTTTGTTCTGATTAACGAGGGCGATGTCATCGGCATACATCATTAGGATGTTTGCCGTAACTACATCGAGCACCACGTTAAACAAGCACGGGCTAAGAGCCGAGCCTTGGTGAACGCCAACAGATATTGGGAAGCCATTGGATTCGCCAACAGCGGTCTGGACAGAGGCCACGGAATCCCGGTACATGTCGTTGATAATGTTAATCTAGGCCTTGGGAACGCCCCTGAAGCGAAGTGCCCACCAGATGGACTGCCGAGGTATACAGTCGAAGGCCTTCTGCAGGTCTAAAAAGTCCATACGCAAAGCTTTCCTTCTCTTTCTGTAAGCCTCAGCCAGAGTCTGTAAGGCGAACACTGCGTCCATGGTGCTGCTACCCGCCCGGAAGCCTGAAGCAACATTGGCACTCAGAGACAGTGCTCCTTGTCATCCGGAGAGTTGGAGCCTTGCCACTGTTTAAATAAACCCTTCTTCTTCCGAGACGCCTCGTGCACCCCGTCATCCCACCACCACATCTCCTTGTCTACGGTGCGGCCACCACGAGAAGTGCCAAGGACGCGTTTACCCGCAGCGGTGATTGCTGAATGGATCCTACTCCAGATCTCTTGAGCGGACTCATGCGGAGCACTGATCTCGAGATGCTCGACCTCCGCGATGAAGTCCGACTGCCTAGGACCATCAAGCAACCACCACTTAGTGCGGTGTTTGCGTTTCTCGATCACTCTCTTCTTCGGTACAACCGCAAAGTCCAGGACAAGGAGGCGGTGTTGAGCCGTTAGGCTTTCGCCTGGGATGACTTTGCAGTTGGTAACCTTGTCAATGTGGCACCGTCGCACCAGCCCGATGTCACGTGACTTATTTCCCTTCCAGCGCGTCTCCTGAAGGAAGGCGCACTGGACCCGATGCTTCGCAAGTACGTTCGTGAGTTCTCTGCAACGTCCGGCTAGGGAGCCAATGTCTCAGGTGGCAAAGCGGAACTTCCTTTTGGGTACTAACTTCTTTAGCCGTGCCCGTACTTGACACAGTAGCCCTAGCCCACTTATCGCAGGTTTAGGGCGATGTGCCTGCGCGTCGTTGTGTGGCAACGCCCTAGACCGAGTACCCTTACCTGACTTGTCCCTGTCCATATTATTACATGACTGAAGTTGGTGTTACGTGGGGCGACCAGCCGTCTCACCCCGACGTCTCGCTAGCAGGTAAGGTTGGCTTGGGTCCTTAAGATGGTAACGGACCCCATACACCCCGCAGGATCCAACTGTTATACATACCGAATTAATGAATGATGGTGAAAATTTACTCTTTTCCTGATGTTCTGTTTGAAACACCTATATGTTATTTGCTAATGAATATTTTCGATTAATGTTACGTAGGTACATATATTTTTCTTAATATTCCCGTTGTCTCTTTACAGGCTATTAGTAGATCGGACAGAGAAACAATGGCAAGAGTGAAGAATTGTATTTTGGCACTTGCAGCTTCCAAAATGATGCTGGACGATACTAGCATCATGTTTGCATATGAAGAGAGCCTCAAATATGATGATGTCAAAGACTTGCTCGACCCTGAGGCTATGCTTGACGTAGCCTTCCTAACTCAGCACAGAATAAACTATGTTATTGAAGAGTAACAGGTTACATTTTTACTTTCTCTCTTTTTACTTACCTGAAAATAATTTTTGTTCATCATGGTTTAATAACACAAATTCATTTTCCTTTCTAATTATTTATTTGCATTATAAGTATCACAAACCACGTAATCAAATAATAGAAGTGGAGTCTTTTCTCGATTTATATTAAAATATCTTAGCATCTCTTAAAAATGGTGTGATCTCCATCATCATAAATTTTTAAAAGGTACATAACAAAATTATTTTTGGTGTTTACATTATAATCTATGGTACAATACTATAAAAGAGTACAAATCTAAATTAGTAAAAATATTTTACAAATAGAAACATCATAAAAAATTCTATAAAAAATGTAAATCGAAGTACAAGGTGATAGAAAAAATTGTGACAATGATTTGAAAACTTTGACACAGTTAAGTTATTCTTTTACTTCTTACATTTGTAAAACTCGTACGTACACTAATAATATTTGGCACTTTATAATTTCTTATTTCTTTTCCCAAGAATTTTCATAAGATTTTTCGACATGAAGTATGGTTTTTCTACTGAACCATCATTTCGTTCGCAGTCTTCAACTGAAATAAAAAACAGGTTTAAATACTTCAGAATTACTAATAAAAAAAACAAGTGATAGATAGTAATTTATGTTACTTATTTCTGTGTGTGTGATACTTACGGAAACAAAGGAACAACGTGTCAACCGCCATCTCATAGACATTGAAGAATATAGTGCAGATGAGGTAGGTGGCGATGCTAAGAATGATGGCGGGAATGTGGTTGTAATGCAGAGGCTGTCCCTGCGTCACCTCGTATATCAAGTTCCATTGGAGCAGGTAGTACACGCCCACGCCCACTCCCACCGATATCAGCAGTTTGGACAGAAAGAACAGGAAGTCTGTCACCTGGAAATATATTCTCATTAATAAGATACTGGATAAAAAAAAACTGGTAACAATGATACAAGAGGATCGATACAGTTGTGCATAGTTGTAATATTTAAAGGGTCTGTACTCATGGATCGAAAATCTTTTACATTTCACATGACCAAATTACGTACCTTGTCAATCACGACTACTCTGATGATATTTCTCATGAGCAACGAGAAAGCATCTCTCGCGCTCTTACAGAAGCTATTTCCGTGAACCGCGCACATTATATACGCGTTCTTATTGATGAACTTGAGGAAGTTCTCCAGGCACCAACAGAAACATTTGCAGAAGCACATGAGGCACTTCGTGAGCGGGTTGTCGAACTTCTTCAGTTTCTGGTCGATCCACTCCAGGATGACGCGGATGACCCGCACTATGGCGATGATCAGCGCTCCTAAGGCGACGGTACCCAGGTGGTACCTGTAAAATGTGTTAAAAAACCGTTAAGACACTTAAAGATAAGGTTGAATTCTTTGGTCTCATCTCGCGAAGAATAAAAGTGGCGCAAAGAGTGTTAATCTGTGGAAAATATGTCGAGTTCGATTAGGAGTTGTGTATACGGAAGCCACAAGAACGGGTCAGGTCCCAGATAACGTCACGATCACGCTGACATTAACTTTTGAGTAACCGATTGCAAAGAAAGACAGAAGATATAACACTGCGTCTTCGGTCTTTCTTTACAATTGGTTTCTAAACTTCGTCTTACCGTAATACTCGCCAAATGCCAGAAGTAAGCGTGAAGAACGGAAGGTCCCTCTTATTGTAAGTCCAGTACCACGTGGAGAACGTGCTGGCGAGCATCATGTCCGCTACGCCGCTGATAAAGAACATCGTCCAGAAGAAACCCAGCAAGTTGGCCACTGTGGGGGAAAATCAGTTATTTTCAAGACCAAGTAAACTATTATAAACGGCTTGTTAAAATGAACTGGACCGTAAGTAACAAATTTTTGAAGATAATTCGACGTTCATCAAGATGTGATCGATTCTTATATTCACACAAAGCGTTTTTAACTCGATTTCATTTTAACGATTGAATGATTTTTAATTGAATCCTTTTTTTAAGTTTAATTTATGGAAATCATCAAATGAATCCTTCCACTCTGGGCGGAGCAGAAGGGAGTGTTACTCTTACTGACTAAAACCCATCAGTGTTTCTCGTAATGCTCTTTGCGACTCTTTAGAATTACTGTAATAAAATATATAATACTAACAGTGCAAATAGACGACGCTATGTGGGCTATCCAAGCCAGTGAAATGGCAGGTGGCTAGTTTACAGGCTTCTACTCCTCCATTGTGAGTACACCCGGCCAAGAAGGCGACAGGATTGCAAGCTTCATTGTCCTAAAATGTAAACAGAATTAAACTTGTATACTCATTTCATAGGATATTACGAGTACCGATATGTTTGTATCTAAGGTGGTTCGCGTCCTCAAGTCTTTCTGGATTGTGCTGGGACGACATGCCACTAGGCATAAGTAAATAAATATTGTCTACTAGTATAGTTACGAATAATTGCTCTGGAGAGTTGAGAAACCCAGGTCTTGAAAACAAGAGACTGCGCTAGGATTGGCGGCCGTCAGCGGGGGAATGACTGAGCTTCCGCGTAGCATCGCCGATAAACTGTAGGCCTGTACCACTAATAAGCTTAGAATACTTCCTGTCTACACCCTCATCGTACCTTAGTATAAGGAGCAATCGCAGAATTACAGACACACGTATCGTTCTGAAAATTAACTGTTTTGAAAGCTGGTTCTCCGATTGACATCAAGTACATTAGCACGAACACGCCGTAAGCGATCACGCCGCACTGAAGGATCCAAGGGAATATCGGAAACAGTATTGTTGTTTTTACAGCAGTCACAGCTCTGGAAATTATAAAAAAAAAACATTAATGTGGTTGTATGAAAGAAAATAGATGAATTCTTCCTAAGCTTTTGTTTACTTTACTACCGTGTAGATACTTTATACCGGTGAGTCATGAGAGTGGTCTAAGTTTTGTTTGGCATTTGTTGGTTTTGTTTGGAAGGTTCGGTTTCACACATTGGTTCACGGTAAACTTCAATCACAAGAAGAACTGGCCAATGGCATCTATAACTCTCATATTCAAAGCTGAATCAGAGACTGTTGAACTCTGAACATGCATGCTTGTCTTTAATCCCAAATCGTACTCACTTGCTTCCTTCTCGTATGAGTGCAATGGCAATAGCGATCCGGTTCCGTAGGAAAATTACTATTAACACCAGGATGAGTAGCAAGATGGCAACTATGATGAGGATCACCATCCAGGTCTCTGGCTTACTGAACATGGACTCTGCGTAGCCCTTGAGATTGGTCGTCTGATGCATTATCGATGGGTTAGCTTTGTAATACGCGTAGTTCTTGTAGCAAAGGTATACGCCTGCAAAGAGGATTATGAATCGTAATTGTGTATTTCCTTTCTTATAACGCTAGCGACGTGGCAGAATACTGGACGAAGCCTGTAGGTGTAAAATATCTAATTGTAATCTTTGACACGAAGACCATAATAAACGTAGTTGATTTACATCATCATCATATCAGCCAATTGCCGTCTACATAGCACGTTATTAAAAACATGTTTATTATATCACAATACGTTGCTTGAGTTTTAGATTTTTATTTTTATTGAAATAACAAAACAATAGATAAAATACCCAGAAGAAAAAATTGAAATAAAAAACCCGACACAGGAATAACCCGAAGAAGCGATAAAACAATTGGCCGGACGGGTTCTTCTCTGATAACATTCTTGTATTGTACCAACCAATGTCAACAATTTTTGATATTTTGCACTGTTTTAAAACAACTTTTAGGTAGGTATGTGAATTCTTCCGTTACTGCATGATTGAGTGATTGAGTTACTGACAGACAACGTACAGCCGAAACTACTGAAAGCTGAAATTTTGCATAATATGTAGGAAGTGTAGGGGAGCACTAAAAAGATTTTCCGAAATTCTTATAGGAACGGGAAAAAACGAGATATGCGCGTGCGAAGTCGCGGGCATAAGCTAGTCTAATATATAAAAATCTGGTGTCACGGAGTTTGTTATCGACCTCCCCCGAAACGGCATGACCAATTTTATGATTTTTGTTTTGTGTATAGGTATATTTTTTTAACTATTGATAGGCACACGTTTGACCACTATCACACCTGATGATGGTCAAACGTGTGGCGATGATGTTGTCGAAGATGGAGCACGCTTGCCTAGAAGGTCTAGGTCTGAAAATAGGTCGTAAGCTATTTTTTTATAAGGCTAAACAAAGTTTGCAAAGATCTTATAAAAAAAGAAACTTACAAAATCCCATAAGTCCAATGAGACCGACGATAGAGGCCCACACGATAGGTGCGACCACCCAGCGCAGCAGCAGAATGTACAGGAAGCACAGTAGGACGACTCCGAACACCGCGCCCAGCAGGTACCACCGCGACTGCACCAAGTCTTGAACTATTTGCGCCGACAACTGGGGCACACAACTTTTGTTACAAACGTCTTAACTTCCACTTTACCTGAATAAAATATATCAGCCAATCGATTGATGTGTTACTTAATATTGATCGGAAAATTCTTAAAAACAAATTATTGAACTTTAACATGCTTTTTTGCAAATTAGTCATTTTTACCTTCACCATATTATGATGCCCTCACCAAACTTAGTCAAAGCTAAGAGAAAGTTACTGAAAAACGCAGAATGTCTGGGGTGCTATTACCGCTACTAGCCTAGTAGAAATCATTTTTCAAAGTACGTTCAAACGGGGTGAACAGGGACGCGATGGTGAATAGGGACAACATTTTGACAGGGATTTTCACATTAATATCACATTATTGGTTTCAAAAAAGCATATATTTATTTTAATTTAAATTGTTTCAGAATTTGGAATCCTAAAAACCGGTAAACTATTCATAACAAAAATAACGAAAAAATTGCCATCAAAGATTTGTCCCTATTCACCGTTTGACGGTATCGAGCTAGCGAATGTAGTTAATGGTAACGAGCTTAAAAGTAACTGCAACGTTATCTACAATATGATAATACCGAGGTTTAGTTTTTAATAGGTAGTGTTGTTAAATTTTTGACTTTTCTTACAAAATTCGTTAACAACAGTATTTTTATAAACTGGTGGTAATCTTTGTATCTCCCTCGTGCCGCAACGTATTGGTTACATTATAATAATGAATATTTGCAGCAATCCCGGGTTCTCTGTTCAATGTTCTATCACCAATATTGTGTTGATTAACGATGGTCTGCCGCGTCCACAGAAATATTTTCGCCAGTGAGATGATGATACGAGTAGGATCGCTTGACCCACAGAGAACAATGTTTTAAAATATCTTGCTACATAATATTGTAGGTATTAGCCATAATTGTAATTATTATATTATCTAACATGCAAATCAAATGAAATCAGAAATTATTTGTTAGAAAGTATAGCAATGAGCCTCAAAAATGAGTTCTATCTACCTCTTGGAACTGCACCAGATTTACGAGTTGTGAGATCACCTCGTCCGTGGTCATTTCCCCCATGCCCGCTATGGTATTCTGCAGTTCGGCAACGTCCACGAAACACCGTCCCATCACTGCTCCGATCACCGAACATGCACAGCAACGTCGACCGCAACGTTAATGAAGTGATATGAGTTATTATTAATTACATGTGAATGTGAAAAAGCAGTGAGTTGTGAGGAATTAAATTGGGGAAGTATGTACAATTTTGAGTAGGACAGATAGAGCATTCCTCAATCGATTACGACAGATAATATTAGTAGTTGTGTGTCAGTTAGGGACAGGTGCACATGCGCGAAGGTTACAGTCAAGCGTCATGCGCGAAGGTTCAGCAAGTTACGCGTGCAGCAGATCATGCGCGGCGCCGCCGCGCTACCTACAATGTGGGTGTCGCGCTCATCCGCCTTAGTGAAGAAGGACATCCAGCTGGCTACGATCCAGCCCACGTACGAGTCGAGTGCCGTGGCTCTGTTCACCAGCGACTTGCGCGCTTCGCTAGGGTTCCTCACGCAGCTGGTCACAGGACTAACCGACGCCCTGAGACTTGTCTTGCTGTTTCCCTGGCATTGTAGAGTCGATAGATCGCCGATGCAACGGGATAACACTGAAGTGTAGTTAATATACAATGTCTAACACAGGTCAAAGTTAGGTCAAGCGGACTTAATAGGAAATCCGAAGGGACATGCCACACATTAAACCATGTGGTCCAAATACTAAGCATCACAAAATTAGTGGCAAATTTTCACTCAAACCATAACACCAATCATCTGCCATTTTCACAACAATTACGTAAATTAAAGAACTGAATAATTACCTGCTTGACTTTGCAAAACGTAGGAGGCGCAGTTTCCATTGTCAATGTTTGCCACTGCTTGCTCGTAAGTTAAGGAGTTGGCATTAATGTTGTTTTGACACACCATGTGTGATTTATATTCGTCAAAGGTGTCTACATTCATTTGAGATTTGAATAGTATCGTTTTAGTCGGGCATTGCTCCACGCACACCTGAAAAACGAGAATGTACAATGTTTAGGTAGGTACAGCAAACATTGTGTCATTGATGTAAGGGTTTTAAAATCGATCGGATAATATCTTGCCTGTGGCGTTGGACAGCCAACGATGGGTGAGCCCGGTTGCAAGCATTTGGAAATGTCAAAGAACACGAGGTAGGGCTTGTCCTTGACGGCCGAGTCCATGCCGCAGCGCGCGCCCCGCGAGTCGATGGGTGCCAGCAGCTTCTGGATGTTGCCGTGGGTCATACCTAGAATTGGTTTTATAACTTTTATTAGTGATAATCGTTTAATTTTTTACCCGACTGCCAAGACAGGGTTATGTTTTTCGTGCGTATCTTGTATGTATGTTTGTTTGCTTGTGAATTTCGTTATTACCCTACAGGTATCTTCCAAACGGCTGGATGGATTTATACAATTAAAGTTTCGTTAGATTTGACTAAAAACCCAAGTGATCTTAGATTTTTTTCAGAACTTTTATTGTCATTAATATATCAGTTTCATTAAGTATCCACAATATTATATTTAAATAATATCTAGTTTTATCTGCGGCTACTTACCGTACCAGCCGACATATCCCCATACTCCGAGAAAGAGAATGAAGAGTATTAGCCATAGGATGTCCGTACATGACCGGTTGTGGATAGGACCGTTGAAGTTCGGATCATACCGAATCGGCTCTCCTGAAAAAATAGAACAAAAGCAGGTTAATTTTCTGCTGCATCGGCAAACGTTTTAAACAAACTGGGTGCCTATTCTATCATATTATTTATTTACTAGCTGATCCCGGCAAATTTTGTTTTGCCATATAAATTAAAAATACCCTACGACCTATTCTCAGACCTAACAAAAATATACACAATAAAAACATAAAAATCGGTCAAGCCGTTTCGGAGGAGTTTGATAACAAACACAGTGACACGAGTTTTTTTTATACCTACTATGATATTAGAAGATATTTCTTTAATATAAATACCGTTCCTAAGATTAGGTTTTATCATTTACATTATGCGGCGGCCGTTTCAAAAGGTTGAAGGTCTTAACTACTTTTGGTACCTACACTCTCAATCTATGATGGTGAGTTACTTGACCAAATAAGAAATATTTTTTAGCAAGGCGATTCCAGTACCATACGTGTTGTTTTTGGCTTCTTAATTCAGTCATGATCTAGAATTTGAACAGAATTTCCGTTGTCTCTGTCTTTCCCAGTAGGCTAACTATCTAAGCTAGATATCTAACAAAAAAGCTGTGAGTGTGGGTTCCTAAGTTTTACTGAACTTTAATGAATCTAACTCAACAACTAAGACCTAATTAGTATATCTGTCGATACAAAAACATTTGTAGATCGAAAAAATGTTGAGCTTGCTTTTGCTTTAATAATTATGGCACCATTGGCGAAGAAACTTTACCTTGTAAAATTAATCTCATTAAAACTTAGGTATCTAGGTAACGAAGCAGTTAAAAACAGGATAAATTATCAAATGTATTGTTTCAGTATAGTGTTAAACAAAGCTCTGGCAATCTATACCTAGATTTAGAACTGGCTACAATACTAATAAATGAAATAACTAATATTTTCAATAGGTACGAGTACCTATATAACAAGCAAAAAAATAATGCAACAACGCTTATCAAAACTTACTGGACTCTTTCGGCGGTATGCAGCAATCAGTAAAACCCATTATGTTAATTATTTATCATTTTGTTTTCCTCAACAGTGTCATCACAGTCATAAAACCACCCACTTGTTACAATTTTGTTTTAAACAAAATACACATAATCTTCGAGCCGACGTCTATCGTACACGCTTATCGCCACAGATTTTGATAAGGATTAATCAACCAATAGTCTTGAGCTGATGTTTGCTTTATGTCCCAGTAGTATTTGGAAAGGGAATTCTCATATCTTCGCGAAATAATCGGACGGCGCCGGTAACCTACGCGATTTTATTTCAACAAATTATGACCAACTGAGCGGATAAATTCTCCGTGTTAGTACAGCGTACCTACCTACCGAGGTTGTAGTTAAGTGGTAAAGATGTTAGATTCGGTGATATCATTGAAGAAATAAATAGTCGTGACGCTACCCAGTAACTAGATCTCACCAAACAGGCGAACATCGAGTTAGAATAGCTGTTTGTTATGGTGGTCTGTGGTCAGCGATCACAGTCCATTTTAAGCCGGACTAACTGATTCTGCCGGCCCTTTTTAAAAGCTGTTCTAATTCATAAAAGTTCATTATTAGGTAGGACCCGTGTTTGATAGTAGTAGTACTACCTACCTTGACCGAAAACATTATGAAGTACTAACCTAATTTAATCCTATGATTTGCGAGCATTTCATGAGGTACCTACTCTAAATGTAAATTTTGCATTGCGCTCGCATTTCAACTGAAATAGCATTATTTCCGTGTTCGGTCTGACATACCTAATCTGTGTTGCTAATTCACTACTGGCCGATTATGCCAGGTTATTATTCATTTGTGTCAATCAGCATCTTGCCTCATTCTCAAATAAGAATTACAAACGCGAAGACTGTTTCTACTTACATAATATTTGTGGTCTCATTAATCGAAGATCACTAATAGCCAATTCAACTTGTTTTTTATCGCTAACCTCTAGCTACTGACGTGGTTTTTATTTTTACGTAAGTTCTGACGTAGGGGATCCCTACAACCCGGCCGGCCCACCAAGGACTTAAAAAATTTAAATTGTCGATTTATTAAAGTTTTTAAGTTCCAATAAATTATTCACTTGCAAAAGTTAGTACTTACCTTATGTATTTAAATAAATAATATATTAAAACATGCACATTATCAAACATTTTTTTTTTATTAGGCCGCATAGATTTCGTAATTTGACGAATATTTTTGAAATTTTGACCATTTCCCCCCTTATCTCCGTAATTGCGCACGCGATGTTTGAAATTTTTTAGGTCATTTTTTGCAGACCTCTTCAATCTCAACCTTCATATTTCAGCCAATTTGCGAAAAAACAAAACCGTGACAAATTATACACCTAAACCTTTCTCATTCATGATTCTTCACTATTGGTGAAAACCGCATAAAATATTTGTTCAGGGGTTTTTGAATTTCTCACGAACAAACAGACAGACAGGCGCGGTGGTGGACTTTGTTTTATAATATGTATGTAGGGGGGAAATGGTCAAAATTTCAAAAATATTCGTCAAATTTCGAAATCTATGCGGCCTAATAAAAAAAAATGTTTGATAATGTGCATGTTTTAATATATTATTTATTTAAATACATAAGGTAAGTACTAACTTTTGCAAGTGAATAATTTATTGGAACTTAAAAACTTTAATAAATCGACAATTTAAATTTTTTAAGTCCTTGGTGGGCCGGCCGGGTTGTAGGGATCCCCTACGTCAGAACTTATGTAAAAAAAAAACCACGTCAGTAGCTAGAGGTTAGCGTACCGTATGAAATTTTTTTTACACAAAATTTGTAGAGAATTTTGTATTCTACAATATTGATAATTAATACAAATAGCAAAAAACCCATAGGAAATGAGATATTTACAAAAAAAGCGCAAAAAACCGATTTTTGTGACCTTTGACCTTGAAATTTAATAGTTGCGTACACCCTACCATATGTAGGTTTTGAGACAACTTTTAGGGTGTCAATATACAAGTATTTACAGACTTACAGCTGGGTATCTCGAATTCCGAGATTCTTACTTAATTTAAGCTTAAATGACTGGACTATAATGATAAAACCACACATAAGGTGACACTGAAGTAAAATAAAGCTACTTAGGTAAATAGCAGTAATTAAGGCATACTATTGATAATTAGTTTATGTGGGCTGACTGCTATAACGTCACGGCCTTCGACGTAAGCGCTCTCATTGTCACACGTTAATTGCAAACAGGTAAGGATAGATCGTCTCGACCGAATTGTTAATCAGCGTGTTATCTTATCTTAAATAGGTTAATCAATAGGTGGGTACTTCCCTTGATTGATTAAAAGTGCGATTGTTATTATTGCAATGATTTCTCGGAATATTGTTGCTTTGTTGGTAACCTATCTAGGTTAACATGTAGACATAAAGTTGTTTAATGTAGTATAATCTATGCTCCATTTCCTGTAATATTGTCTTTTCTCATTGTATGTCATAAATACTAAGCCGAGTAGGTATTACTTATGTAAACGTTTTGGTATAATCTATCCATTGGTATATTACATAAATGTGTGTTCTTTGTTGAGAAGCCCTAGATTTACACTTAGCTTCCTGTTAGCTTACTTAGCAGTTGAATATGTAGGTAAGTACCTTGTTTACTTCAGAAATGTGTTGTGGAATTGTGGTGGTTTAATGAATCATAATAATTGGAAATAAATAGGTACCTAGGTAACTGGCTTCTGCGGCTACGCTCGCTTGAAATTCGGAACATATTCCCGGGATAGAAAGTATATCCTAATTCCTAATCTAGGACATAGTCTACCCGTGTGCGAATTTTTATACAAATCTGTTCAGTCGTTAAGAAATTAGACAGGCAGTAATAGTAAACCTTGAATGGATGTATAGGGAAAATAAATTGGGCCGTCGAAACTACGCAAATGGATTAAGTACCTATTTACCTATCTTATGGTTATTAACGTGTGAAAGTATTTTACTTAATTTATAGGTAACATAAATACAGATCTTGTAATCTGCCATAGATGTTTCAAATGTATAGTGCTGTGCTCAGATAATTATAATCTGCACCTATCTATAATTACAATATTACAATCGAATGATGACTGGGAAAGATTGCGGAGATAGGTCATTGCGGCGCGGATTAAAACAAGGTGGTTCCTCCTCACCGCTCTGTCTTAGATACTCGGTTGCATCCTCAATCTAGTTTACTGTTTGAACAATGTAGGTTACATCTCCCAGCCTACGCAAACAGTAGATCAACTATGAATAGTCCATGACTCACAGAAGTCTAAATAGAACTTTGATAGTAGATCGCATTCACGCAACATTGATAAAGTTAGTCAAACGTGTAATGTTATCAAGTCCATTAAAACCTGTTTGCGGTCGTCTACTTTTCCTTTTATCCTACCGGGCCGCATTCCAGATGAATCAAATTCGAAGACAACAATATTACCTGTCTAAAGCGGGCCATACGCGTTCAATTATTTTGATCAAATAGGTGGTTCAAACTGTTTGATCAAACAGAAATACGAAATTTCGGAATTCTTCATGCCACTTGACTTTTTGCATGACTTTTCTGGGCATGAATGTCTGGGATTTTTTTAATCAAAAATTTAAATAATAATTATTATAATTAATTTATATAATAATTTTTATAATGAAACTGTTTTAAAAGCCTGTTTGATCAAATTGAACGTGTAGGTATGGCCCACATTAAACTTCTATCTCAGTTAGATTGTCCAGTTAAACACGTATTTTCATTCCTTAATGTGCTAATTTAAGTACGCTGCCGGGTACGCGTGTACCGAATGTAAAACTCGTTTATAATAACGCGATTCTACGTAATGCTTAGTGTATATTGTTTTGACTATTTTATCCTCGTTCGTCTGATAATCCTGTTTTATCGATTTTTATTAACCACGACTAGTATGATATAGGTACTGCCAAAATAATCACTTAAGAATAACTATGGTGTTACTATGTACTTAACAAGGATATTAAATTGAATAACTGCTATTTTCCGCACAAGGTAGGTACTTACTCACTTATTAAAAAAACCATTAGTAGGTACGGTGTTGCTACGGCCTGGTAAGTTTCTTTTGGGTAGATAAGTACGTATAGGTACTTAAGGTAAGTACTTATTTTTCCAAAGTAAACATTTGTAGATTATTTTGTGTCTATTTTTCTCAAAAGCCATTAGATTAAAAGAATAGTTATAGAATGTATATATAAAGCTGTTATTAAAGAACACGAGTTCGGAAATCCTATGTGGCACATAATTAAATTTCTTTCCGGAAAACCGAGACAATTTTCACGCGGACACAGGTGTTAGTAATAGTATTACGTAGATCCTTGTATCACTGTAATGCACTGTTTGTCGATATAAACCAAACAAACACGTTATCTAGAAAACCGGATTCGTTTTTATGATAAAAAAAAAACTTAAAAGGAAGTTCACAAATCTTATAGATATGCGCTCGCCTCAGCGTCGCATAGTAAACTGTCTGTGCTCGTGTCATCACCATGATATAAGGTATGTTTCACACAGAACCACCTTGGCTAAATTAAGACAATGGTGTCGTACAGTTTTTGTATAATATGTCTTTTAATTTCACTTGTGAAGGTGACTTACGAGTGTATAGTAGAATGGCCTGGAAGCCAAACAACATATTATTTCAATTAAGTACCTACACCAATTAGTGAACGATGTTTTCGGTCTATTTTTATTGTCTCATATTATTTATTATTTGGCTTATCTTACTGACAGCGGAAATGACGGAGGTCTAGGCGCGTAGGTACTCAGTTTAGGATTCAAACAATTTAACGTTTTAAGGCACAGGGATTAGGTGGCAATTTAACACAACCGCACTCTCTGGCATGTAGATTATCAAGTTATCAAAATATGTGTAGGTGAACTTCGGGGTCACGGCAAACAATGACAAGTTCTATCACAGTGATTGGTTATTTCCTTTAAAACGAAATAGATAATGTAGGTCGGGGGGTTTTTCTTATACTGATAGCAATGTGAAATAACCAGTTAAGACGAAGAAGTAGTATTATTTAAGCTCTATTTGATGTGGGACAGTTAAATTGGCGCATACTGTGCGGCGCCTTATGTCAACATCAGTGTGAATGGCGGTGAGTGGTGACGGTAACTTTATTTACGTCTTGAGCAGCCGATCATCGCACGAATCGCGTGTGCCGCAAATAAACACAACGTACACTAGTTTTATGAAGCTATTAACTGTCCAAAGATATACAGACTCCAGCCTGTACATAGGCAAGCAATTCCTCAAAGGAAAAAACCCAAAATGCTTTTGCATTTTTCCCTTGAGGAATTGCCCAATCTGGGAATCGAGACTTGGCCCGACCGATGACGATTTGGGGACTCCCAATTAAGCACATGAAGCTTGAACATAACAGGCGAATATGAATGCAATAGAACGAAAACATAGGCATACCGCATACGTGTTGATACCCATGCCATAAGAAGCTGAATCATGTCCAATAACGCTGATCGATTGACTATTATCTTCCAGTCCTGACTCCCGACCGGCCGTATTTTACTTGTCTTAATAAGTAGAAACACTGATTCTAGGATATTGCCATTAATCTGGTTCAACTATTCCCTTTTTTTTAGGATAATGTAATAACATAAACCACAATATATGATGAACAAAAATGTTGTTGTTCGGAATTTGTTTCATGAAGACTTTTCAATAAATTAACGCTTACTCGTGGCAATATTGAAATTAGTTGCAACGGTAATTGACCCTGCGCGATATACCTACCGACGTAGCTGTTCACGGAAAATCCAAACGTGCGTCACATAGGCTGATGGACAGTCCTTATGGCTATCAGTTATTGTTCATTCATTCATTTCTTGTTTGTGGTCATCTAGGCCATTTTAAATATACCCTTGACCGTCTACTTAAGGCTATGATTGTGGAAGAACATACTCGTAATGATGTCAATAATTTTTGACACAATTTTACTTTATCAGAGAGATTTAGACTGGTTTCAATCTGAATATTTCAGCTTTCGAGCCACCTAGGAAAAACCGGCTTCATCCAATGAGCTATTTACAAAATAAATAACATTTTTATCATTTAGAACGTTTGAAACCCTTTTTAAGGTTGCGTACCAAAATGGTAAAAAGGAACCCTTATGGTGTGACTAAGTCTGTCCGTCTGTCACAGCTGGATATCTCAAGAACTACTAATGCTATCAACTTGAAATTTGGAATAGTTTTATATTACCTACGTTTGCTCAACTATTTTGCAAATTAGAAAGAAATCAAAATGTTTTTTTTGCAACAGCAACTGAAAGTGGTTCTTAAAAAATCGAAGTGTGTGTTTTAGCGGTACGTAAAAACCGCTATTTGCACATTCTCAAACATTTTTTTTAGATCGTATGGTTTTTTTTTTAATTTAAAATATCTGAAACTCGCTCCCTCCGAATCTGAAATTATTCTATATGATAGAAGATAGATATATAGATAGAAGTTAATGTAAATATTACAGGAAAAATTAAACGATGTCTCTAAAAAGCACGCTTTTTCAAAAATCATCAACAAAAATTGCATTACGTCCATTATCGGTCAAGAACCTCGGCGCGAGTCCGACTCGCTCTTGATCGGTTTTTTTTTTCTTTTTATGTTTAGAAATCTCCTCCGTCTCGAAGCAGTCGGAGGGGTCTGTCAGGCTACTGACTGAAACAACAAGGTGTTCCGTTTCAGGCTAAACTAGACTGATAAATCAACATTACTTAAATTCTGAATTCAGTAATGGAAGTTTACAAAACGTGTTTTCTTTATGTTTTAGTAATGCCAATATTAGTCCTGCAATAACGGCTTTGTACGCAACTACGCATGTGTGAAGAGCAAGAGCATAGATTTTTTTATATTTCTGTGGTGAAGAGCGTTTTAAGTTTCCAATGGATTAAATATTATTAATGAATTATGTAACATGACGAGTTTTTATAATAAGTCATAAGGACTCTACAAAATGTGCCCTAGTTGTGTTTATTTTGTTGTAAGTTGACGATATATCTATCTTGTTAAAACATGCCACCAGAAATTGTTTTAACTAGTTTTTAATACAAAAAACAAGTGCAAGTCGTAGGTACTCGCGTGCAATGGGTTCCGAACCATTTTCATTTTTGTAGCATACCTATTATTTTAACTTTATATGTATTATATAATTTATTATATTATTTCTTATAGGTTTTCCTGTAATCTGTTAGTAATAGACTACCTTTCCATTTGTGTAACAGAATCGGTCCAGTAGATCCGGAGAAAACTGGCTGTGACAGACGACAGACACCGAGTGATTCTATAAAGGTTCCGTTTCTTACGGATGTTTGGAACCTGTTTTTTCTGTTCTGTGTTCGGAACGCTAAAAATTTTTTTGGTTGGTTAGGTTATTACGTGTGTATCAGAAGATTATTATCGCCCCGATCGCGGAAAAACATCCTTTTAGGAAATAACTTTTCCTTGTTATTAACGTCAATGCGGAAACGGACGAACTAAACGAACATAAGAATAGAAATAACAAAAACCGGCCAAGTGCGAGTCAGACTCTCACACGAAGGGTTCCATACCATAAACTGAAAAAAAAAACACGTTGAAATACACGCTCTGTGAAAATTTCAACTGTCTACCTGTTGCGGTTCTTATACAGCTCTCTGACAAAGGAGGCTTAGTAATAGGGTTCCGTTGGTTACCCTTCAGTTACGTTACGGAATCCTAAAAAGTGTTTCAGTATCTCAGAATTAATTAATTTTTATGATGATTCCCAATTTAAAGTCTAGTGCCTGAAGATCAACAAATTAATAAAACAAAGCAGTCAAATTTCAACTAACTTCATCTTTCTAACACAAGAACTTCTTGACAGTTGAGTTGAGTTGCGACTTCTAGATGGTTCTAAAGTTCTAGTCAGTACCTAAATGGTTTAATTGAAAAAATAAATATTACGAGTTTGACAGTAATATTTGGTTCATAACGCAAAGAAATTGGCGTACAAAATTGTAAAATGTAGTTAGCGCAGTCTACTAAAGTACGAGTAAGTTATAGTACAATAAGATTAGTTATTTTTAAATTTATGAGTATGAACATACCATGAAGCGTAGCTGTAACAAATTATTAGTTTCAGGTTATTAACTCAAGACAGAACCTATACCTAGAAAGAAAACTGTGGTTCAAAATCCATATAGGTACCCAGAAGATTGAGATACCTACTGCTGCCAACATATGTGGTTTTTAAGTTAATCGTGATTATGATATTTCGGTGCAGTTCCATCACACTAATTTCGACATTTTCCTCAGTGCTTACGTCCATGGCTGTCTTTGCTTGTGCTAATCTCCATGCACCTTCCTAGGATCGGACTCCATCGCCACGTAGAGTTCCATAATCACTTAACTTTTTTTTTAACAGTCTTATACTTACGTTTCAAATAAGTATATGGGCTTGCGTAGGTATTGATATCTTATTTTTCCTCTGGCCGTTTTTACAACATCCGCCACATCGTGATTAAAATTGTATTTGTATTTTAAACTCAATATGAAAATTAAAATAAGACTACAATGTTTACAAATTTTGTTATTAATAAACGTGACAGACGCCTTTCTATATTGTCATAGAGGTAATTCCCTGAGGACGAAACAGGGCTGAAAACCAACGACGAATGGTAGTTAGCACCTTACCTAGTTACAGTACAATCACATGGATAGGGAACAAGCCTAAAAAATCACTAAAAAATTAAAACCTTCAGATAATTAATATCTACTAACAGTTTTTCCACTCCAAGAACAAATCCGGAAAAAACACTCGACTGCTGCCCTGGCGTCCTAATGCGTCTAATAAAATGACTCATGTATGTTTCACATTTTAATTAAAATGGTTGTAAGAATGACGTACCTAGGTATATTTCATATCATAGATAATGGCGACGCGTCGGTGATGGGGTTTAAAAGTATATTTAAAGTGCTTAAGTGGAATATTGCGTGTTGAGTGTGCCTCGTCCTTGATAAGCCACTCGCATAATGAGAACAACTGCAAATTACTCATCGTTGCTTCTTCTTCATCTACTTTGGTTAATACGTTTTTGAAGGAACTAGGAATAAAGAACTCATTTGAATTGGATGGTTAAAACTGTAGTCGTATCAGTACCTCCAACATAAATTATTTCAGTTTCACAATTCTTGGCACTGCTCAGGTTCAAATCGCCGGAAGACTTAAGATATAAGTGCACAGTCAATAAATATGTAGATTTCCTGGAAGTAGGTGTAGGTAGGCAAGTAGGGACCGTCTACGTTGAGCTATTTTAAAATGAATTTGTTTGGGAAATATAAACAGCACGTCGATATGCAATCTGCAATATTTTATGCGTCATGGGGAACGGGAGATTTAGAAAGTTGTAAAGTGCGAATTTCCGACAGTCAACTGGGCGAACCACAGCGGTTCTAAAAAGGCCACTTTAGCAGAATCAGCTAGCACTAGCACAACAAGCTACCCAAAACTGTCAAATTTTCCCAATCAACCTTGAACCTAATGCTTTAGTGATAAAGACGAAAATAAAATTTGACAGATTGCTGTTTGTTTAAAATATTATTATCCTAATATGATTCTACTAAAGTGGGCGGAGCTCGTGGCTAGATAATAACAGCCGCACGGGTCGATCTTCAAGGTTAAGCAACGCTTGCCAAGGTTGGTCTGTGGATGGGTGACCATCTTAACATACTGAGTTTCTTTCGTGCCTCGGAAAGCACGTTAAGTCAGGTCCCGGCTGTCATTTGTAGATCTTTCGCAGACGGCCCGTAAATCTGACTCCAGTCTTGCCATGAAGTACCGTGTTACCTAGTTAATGGGTTGTGGAGGTCTGGTAGGTAGCCGCTCCACGTAAAATACTGGTATTCAGCTAAATCCGGCTTGACTGGAAGCCGACCCCAATATAGTTGGGAAAAGGCTAGGCAGATGATGATGATTCTACTAAAGTGGCCTTTTTAGACCTGCTGACTAGAACTTGTCAGTTTTCTCATACAAATGTGACAAAGCCATGTCTCATGTCTTTCCTGACAAGCGTTCGTGCTCAACCTGTGAACTAGTGTTGCATTTGCTACTGCCCGCTGAGCCGCGACGTGCATAACATAAACACGCACATTCGACCTTCCAACCTTAGAATCTCCCCGATGATTCACTGCATAATCATGTCAAAGACATAACGGGCATGTTACTTGGTGAACGGGCAGTGTCGGGTAGGTAATACTAACAGGCCAACTTATTTCACAACATCGTAACTTGTACAACCAAGTCTTTCAGCATTGGGACAGAAAGCGGTCTTGTTTTTAGTACCTAAAGTAGGTAATTAAACGGTGATCTATATATTCCATAACCCAACTATTTATAGTTATGATCATATACACGTACGACACTGCGTCAGCAGTGATAATAATTGATCGATAAATACCGCAAATTGGCTAATAGATTAGGGCGTCGGGATATAAATTGATTGATAAAAAGCCGTCCATATAAAAAAATGTTTGACTGATAAATGTAATGAATAATCTCGAAATATGGCCCATTGACGTGAAATCGCAATCACATATTAAAATCCTATCAGCTTTTCATACAGTTTGCTTGTAAAGGTATCTAAATCCTCGTTGAATATAACCGATTAGAAATCTTTAACGGATATTAGATACGGAAAGAATCAATCATAGGTAAAATTATTATCTGATTTTCAATTATAGAGGTCCTATAGCCAATTAGGATTTTAGTTACCTATACCTACACAACTGACAGTAGGAACTTACTATGAATAAAACCTAGTACTTAGGTGAGTATTGTTTCCATAAACGTTTGTTTTATTCAAAACTGCCTAATCATAAAATTATTGGCATAAGTAGTTACAAACCATGATACACCTCCAGCTATCTTGCCCACTGCCCCAAAACATGCACCCAAAGAGACCTTTGTGCTGCCACCAGTGATGCCCGTGTAGCTGGCAAAGTTTTGGGCCAACCAAATCTAAAAAATCTGTCGTGCCAGCGGCATGAAGAAGAAGACCTTCCACATGTAGACAATAGGCACCTCCTACAAGTCCTACATTAATAGGGTAATGAGTAGAGGTATTATAAAATTCACATGAATCAGAATAGTTAACATCAAGAGTAAGTATTTCAAAATACTTATTCATAACGTTTTGCATGTGAACAGTCGCACATAATTTTATTATGCAAACGATACTGTTAGCAGCATACCCAGTGTTATGCAGCGACACTGCACAGTCTGCACTTGTGAAATATAGGAAGCTATCTTGATGCTGCTAATTTCGCTCGATGCTGTTTTTATTTCATGTTTAATTCTTTAATAACGTATATTAGCCCTACTATAGGCAGCTATTAAATATTCAATGTTGTAACATAACTTTGGTAACATACTAATTTCAATGGTAACTTAATTTTTTATAGGCCGATTTAGTACTGTAAAAATGTGAAATTGCCCAATAAAATAGGTATTTCCAGCGACCCCATCTCGGCACAATACATCTGACGTTTGTCAGGTCTATCTAAATTGTGAACCAAAAACCCAATTGCAATTGCAATAAGCATTGCCGAATTTGGCGTAAACAACAGTGGATGCGTTACAGGTTCTTTGAAGGCACTCAATGCCGATAGGCGTTACATCCCGGTGTAGATGCCACTTGTAAAGTTTGATGGTTAAATGCTGTGATGCTTGGTGGATAAAGCTACTTAACATTCATGCAGACGTTGACGACATAAATTTTCCCATTATTCGTTAAAAACCCGATCCTATTATTATTTTAAAAGAGTTAACTAAATGCTTAACATATTCCTCAAGGTCAATCTCCCGGAAAATGGACCGGAGTCGCAACTTCACGAGCTAGTAAGAGCATGGCCTTGTTGCGACATTCAGATTCATGGCAAAATAGTTATCAAAAGAACTACATATTTGTTGCTACCGGAAATCCTACATGGTAAAGGGGGAAGGACGTAGGAAATACTAAAGGTTACTTTTCTGTAAGACCTTGATGGCCAGAGTGGGGTCTCTGACCGCGAAACGAGTGATTCCAGAAAAGACGGTGCCTCAGTGATCGTGCAGCCGTGCAAAGCGAGGCTGTGGACACACCCCTTTACAGTCTCCCCAGAGATATGTCCTAACAGGGGGGCACAGGGGGGATCCTGAGTGGTCTTTTAAGAGGGACCTTTCATGTGCTGATGATAATCACCGGGGTGGTTTTAGTCAGGTAAAAAATTTCACACTTCCTGCTCTTTTTCCCCAAAAGTCCCGAAAACAACAATTATTTTTTTAAGGCTTGTGTTTAAACACCGCCCAAAAAAGTACCTATTTTACTACCAAAAAAGTTCTAAACGGTTACCAAAACGGATAGCTGGTCACCAAATAATATTCGAGAAGTAGCGCTCGCTTCGCTCGCACCTATTTTATCCAGTTTGTAACCCCAAGCCTACATTTTATGGCAATCACAGTTGAGTTGGATAGAATTTGGTGACCATTGATCCATCAACCATTTGGTGACCATTGATCCATTTTTGGTGACCGTCTAAATTATACCCTTTTTTAATTTTATCGATACTCTTTAGATCTTTATAGTCACAGCAAACCTTTGATATCAAGTAGGTACTTACTATATCTAAATAATAGTAATTTATCAGCCTGGCACGCACAATAACTGTTACACTTCGGTGTTTGCCTGCCCCTCTGCGACTGTGCAAATATCACCAAATGTAATTATCGCAGTTTATCTCCTGTGTAAGTAAATAAGATAATTTCATGCCACTGCAACTCACACAGCACATATTTCGAAACTAGTGAGAATGGTAACTAAGTGATTGTTGCGCAACTACATAAAATGACCTAATTGCCAAAGTTTCAATCATTTTTAGGGTTCCGTACTCAAAGGGTATCCAACGGAACCCTATTACTAAGCCTCCACTGTCCGTCCGTCCGTCAGTCCGGACTCCGTCCGTCTGTCTGTCAGCGGGCTGTATCTCAAGAACCGTAACAGATAGACAGTAGAAATGTTTACAGATTATGTACGAGTATATCTACTGCCGCTATTACAACCAATTATAAAAACTAAGGTTTATGGTACGGAAAAATTCGTGTGCGAGCCTGACTCGCACTTGGCCGGTTTTTTATTAATTGATTGAGTTATCTGAATATATCCATTAAACAGTCCATCATCATCATAATTGGTACCGCAATATAACATGACAGACACAGTTCAGTGATCTGCTCCATTGTAATGGATTTAAATTGAATTACGCTTCCTCGCTCTCTTGTTACTCTTCTCATAAAAGGATTCCGATATCCAAAACTGAAAATTACTCGAAAAAAAACTAAGCTCAGAACCGGCAATTCAATGCATTCATCCAAAACAAAAAAAATGTCAAAACTTTCATGCCATCACATGTTGGTCCAACAAAAATAGAAATCTAAAACTGTAGTAGGCAGAAATAATAGTCGGTCACAGCATTGAATTAGATTTGAAAAGAATCGGGTAGTCTTACATTAACTTTTCTGTTAAGTATTTTACTACCTACTACAAAGGTAAATACTTCTTCTTCTCGGGTGGGCTGTAAGGTCTAACGACACCCTAGTGTCAGAGTTTAGATAAATACTAATAAAAGTACATGAATCCTTGATTTTTCTCTAGGCGCACTGTGTGGTAGGTATTAGATCTCTCCCAAGACCACAAAAGCACTAATACTTAACTCCACTACCTAAGTTGGTTCTGAAAGATTAATTTGATTTACGGAACGTGATCTCTGTAACATGAACTTACCATAATCCTTGCCCATGGTGGATCACCACACAAGTACTTAGTTAAATTAGTCACTGCACAATTGGAACATTCAGTCAATTTAATGCTCAACACGGCTCGCTGTGATGCAATGAAACTTTATGACGAACAAATCCCCAGCGACCAACGTTTCTGTGATATTTTCAATTGTTACACATCGAGCAAGAAAAAAACACCAGCAACACTTTTCACCACGAATAATACTCTTATTAATTGATCTAATTGAGTTGTTTGTTAGCTACAAGAATCAGCGCGTTAGGAAAATTGAAACTGTTTATAGAATTTCCTCGTATATTTTGTTTGTTATTGTCGAGGTGAAAGTTTGTTGACATTCGAAGAAGTCGAATGCAAAGCGTTATGCGGCGGTGCTAGCGCGTCGCGCGCCGAGTGCTGACTGGGTAGCGGAGTGCGCGGCGCTACACACGGGCGGCGGGCGACAATGCCGACAGTGGCCACTGGCCTGTCTGATTCACTGCACTCGTACAAACAAAGGCAGCTTAGCTTTGTCTTGAAGACTTGTTTTCTAGCTGTGATCAGCGTTGTTCTTTGGAATTTGTTTCTGCATTAACTGGAGCAACAATAAGCTCAATTAACTGTTTCATTAAAGTACTTGTTAAGTAGGTACTGTTAATTTCTTTGATGAGACATTTATTTGATGTTAAACTTTGTTTTCAAAGTTTGTTTATAATCATTGCCTCGTTTAAATTTTAAAGGGAATTCACACCACTGTGCACCCTGAAAATACTTAGTATTGCGAGGTTTTCACGTCCATTGTTAGGTATATCAAGGTAAACTAACCTGTGGAATTACAAAAATATCTTGCATACAAAGCTTGACTATATTAGCTGAGGCTAGATAGACCAAGAGCTTCAAAAAAAATTGCACATTTTTACAGTTCACTGAAAGCCCGAATAGACAGTGGCAATTTTATTTTGAAACACTAAATTTATTTCTTCCTTTGTCATCAGTGAACTAACTCCTACATGGCATACAAAACGTCAAATAAGATGTCCTTTTACAGCAAAACATAGTTTTATTAGCATCACTTATTAGAGCAAAAGCCTCATTACAACAACGGTTAAAGGATTTCATGTAACATGGACCATGGCAACTTAGAAACTAAGGCTGGGCGTAGCTATTATGTTTATACGTTTTTGCCCCGAGTTCAGCAGGAAAGACAATTCGGAAAGCAAACCTCATTCGCAGTGCTAGTAATTATATGTATATTTTGATGCACGGACTATTTTTTTTGTATGCTAAGGGGGTAGTCCGGACTCCCTAAACACCCCCTTTATATACGCCTGTGGCAGGTAGGACAGGTAGGTAACATCGTACACGAACCACTGCGCTTAGGCATTGTTCCATTTTTTCCTTGTAACAAATAAGCAAACATTCATACTTAATTGGGTACCTACTGACTGTTAACAATTTAGGTTTGTATAGGTAATATTATTACTGTAATGTGTAGAAAATATTAAATTGGTTAGTCATCCGCCTAGCCAGGTGGGTGTTAGGTATTAGGTGTTTCTACGGTTCCATACCCAAAGTGTAACTAATGGAACGCCGTCCGAACGTTTGTCTGTCAGCGGGCAAATTTTTAAAGACGTTTCGGAAAGATTATTAATAATTAACATGCATTCGGCCATCACCATGATTCGTTACTGCTGTTTCGGTCCCAAAATTGACATATTTCCTTCGTGCTTCCCATTTGTGGAAGCACCCTCCACCTTTTGGAAAAAATGGACCAAATTATCAAGCATACACTCTTTTCAATTTTAAATGTGGCCATAGATGACCGATCTTGGGCTCAAGCTACTCTTCCCATTCGTATGGAAGGCCTCGGCGTCCGCAAAATTACCAATCTAAGTTTACCGGCTTTTATATCCTCGGTTCATGGCACTGACAAATTAATCAGGAATATCATAGCGTCCACACTGATTGATTTTGATGTGCCGTGCTTCACCGAGGCTGTGAATGCCTGGAAACTCGCTTGCCCGAATTTTTTACCTGACGGCCCATCATACCAGAGACCGTGGGATGAGCCGTTCTGCAGAGAAGTTCAAAAGGAACCTAATAGCCACTTCTGCTTCTACTGCGGAGCGTGCGCGCCTGCTGGCTGTGGGTGAGTGGGAGTCAGGCCTCGGGCTTCACGCACTACCGTACGATACTACTTTCCGCCTCGCTGCTTCTCTTCGCTTAGGCGTCTCGTGTTGTTCAGTTGTTCTCCTCATCGCTGTCACTGTGGCGAAGCGGTCAACAGCCTCGGGTACCACGGCCTCTCGTGCAGTCGTAGTACATTATCCGACGTGCTCTTGTAGCTTTCGGCGTTCCAGCCATACCAGAACCCAATGGCCTGGCAAGAGACCGGACGGTATCTCTTTGTTTCCATGAAAGATGGATAGGCCTACTTGTGTCGATACTCTTGCGCCATCCCATCTTCCTAGCTCGTGCTGTGCTGGTACTGCCGCTGCGGCTGCTGAGAACCTCAAGCGGCGAAAATATAACAACCTTGTTGACAATTATATTTTTGAGCCGTTTGGGGTTTGAGACTCTTGGACCGTGGGGTCCGAGTGCGCATGCCTTATTTAAAGATCTTTCTTAACGCTTAGTTGACACTTCGCGTAACCCAAGGGCTAGCTTACCTCGAACAGAGGATAAGCATTGCCATACAACGTGGCAATGCCGCCAGTCTTTTGGGCTCACTTCCAGTGGACAGCGATGCGGACGAATTTTTTGACGCCTTATTTTAGTTAGGATTTTTTATTTTAAGTGTATATATTTTGTTTTAATAAATAAACTTTTAAATTAAAACTTAATTATGATAATAATAAGGGGGCATACAAGAAACGTGATTGTGTTTCGGTTTATGGTACCTACGGAACCCTTCGTGTAAGAATCCGACTCGCACTTGGCGGTTTTTATAGTATTTATGACGTTTCTTGTCATCTCTGCCATAGACTAGAGTCAAGAGCAAACCCATTACAAATAAAAAAAAACATAATTTTGTAGATAGCTGCCACCATTAATGTACTTAGGTTTACCTACCTATTCCCAATTTCCCAAGTCTCACTGCGACACTCGTTTCCCGAGAATAACTCTGACTCAATTTCATAAATAATTTCAATGCAGTTTGCTCGATTTTAGCATTGCAAAGGGAAAACCACATTACAATTCAACGAGAAATACCTAGTTTAGATACTGACATTATCAAACAGGAAACAGGAAAGTAATTTTGGTACAATACGTGTAGGTACCAAAATTACTTTAAATGTCAGATTTAATATAATATTTATTTATCCAATATCGGCAGTAATAAATAGATTTTTAATTATATTGTTTTTTATTAATAACATGGTTTGATTTAACCCTCCTTTTTATATATATTTTGGTACCTACTTATATACATAGGCATGAAGGTAGGTACTTGGCAGATAAAAACGAGATATCCTTCAAATGTCTTTAGTAAAAAGTATAGTTGTATTTAGGAACACTAACACTGATTAGAGCATTATTTGATTACACCGCATATGAACAGTACAGTAAAGTCAACAAAGCTATTAGGTATACAGGCAGCTAACTTACAACTACTTTTAAATAATGTTGTGAGTGTGCTGAGTAGACAATTATTGTACAGCACACTCGTAAGTATGTCAAAAGCTTAAAAAAATATTTAATACACACATAAGAAATAAACATTGGCAGTGCTATGGAAAAAATAATAATTTTTTCATTTAACCATGTAGGTTTTATGGTTTTCATAACCTAATTCGATTGAGTCTAAGTCACACAAATTGAAAAGGTTTTATGGTTTTCATAGCGACCTACCTAATTCGATTGAGTCTAAGTCATACAAATTGAAATCCATTGTTATTCCGTTAGCAAGTCCTTGCTCAGATAACAAACTTCTGATGATCGATATCCTTCAGTGTTTGTCTGCATTGATAAAATAGAATATGTGAAATAAACAAGGTTGTTGTGGAGCTGACGTGAACGGGTATATTATTCGGGGTAAATGGCCAGGCGCCCCTCAGAGTCGGGACAAAGCACTAGCGTTGCATCCCCGTCTGGTTGTTGACCCGCCTGAACTTTTATTAAATTAACTAATTGTTTCTATGTTTCCATTTGTATATCTCCTGTAAGTATAATATGTGCGTATGTTATATGCCACTCTTTAACTGTATATAGGTACTTGGCGCCATTAGTATGAAGTTATTTCGTAAATCTGATAACGTCCATACACCCAATGGAAACAACAACGCTTAAGTGGTAATAATTACGTATAACTGTACCTACCTACGATTTCTACAGAAAATTGATAAGGATAACGAATTATCATAATAAATTATAATCTGTATTCATTTTCTACATAGTGTTCATTACCTTTCTATTTATACAAATGGGTAATCGGGAAATACCTAACTTGCATGTCATCGTTTAGGTAAACAAAACAATGTTATCTTTAATTAATTTTTCAATAGGTTAAGCTCAGCTGCGTGACTCAGGCACCACTCCTCACCACAATAACACTCAACAGCACCATATCATAATAGCACATGCATTGCATATTTACAGGCACTCGTACCCACCTATTCTCCCTAGGTATAGAGGTACCACCTATAGCTGCTTGCAACGTGGTAACTTTTATGATCGTCTGCTCTTCGTTCGTCTGAACCCCGCCCCGCCTCGTCAGATTTAGGAACTTTAGTGCAAATTATTTTGTTATCAAGTTATTAATATTTCGTTCTACTGGTGCGACTCAAAAAAGTTCCACGAATTGAAGGCCCCGGCGAGATTCGAGCTCACGATCTCCTGTTTACTAGACAGGCGCTTTAACCAACTAAGCCACGGCGCCCTTGCGCTACTGTGTGAAATTAAATATTCTCTGAATTTCCTAATCCGAAGTTTCTAAGGTGGGCCTAAGAGCATCTGTTTAATAAAAACGAGAATCCAGAAAATAAGCCCAGAAAATGAGGAAGTCGATAATGATTCAATTTAAATAAAGCAAGGCAATAACTCATCTAGCGCAGTTCTAGACCTTCTAGTAGTTTGCTGTAAGTTTGTAACACAGTTTACACTTTTCCAGACATTTTCTTAACACGCTACTATACACTGGCGCCACTTCGGCGGGAGGCCGAACCAGAACCCTCCTCAATAGCCCTCAGTCGGGGGCGAAGTTGTTTTGGCTCTCAGCCAAACATGGATCGTTTTTGTCATAAAACATACGATTTTGTTTTCATACCCGCACCTATCGTGCACTTGGAATATGACCCATATTATGAAAAATATTACTGTCTCGTATTATAACAATTTAGCCAGAATATGAACACGACCACATGCTCAGTTTAGGTACCAGTTAGGTTTTTTCCATCAGGATTTTCGTTGTAGCAGCTTGAACTATAATATCAGTAGCCTTGCTCTCAAAACGCGGGGCTTCGATTACACCTCTACAGATAAGGTAATGTTACGAATGCTGAGTAAAGGAAAGAAAACACAAAAACGAAAAATTATGCTTATTCAACCCATAGGTACCTACAAAATCTGGTTCCTATTGCACTGCCTTTAGGTTTAGTGTGCAATATATTTCAAGCGCAGTACATTTGTTTCCATTTCCACGCTATAGTGCGGGAAAGTGTGCCTTTTTATATTTTTCATATTTATGAGTATTTGACCAGGTGACGGCAGGCCTCCTTCTATAAAATTCAACACGCGAGCTATTGCCATTTTTTAAATGAATGTTCAGAGTCTTGAAAATATCTTTTTCATTACTCATACTCGGAAAGTAGGCCTGAAGTTGCCTGTGGTGCGGTTAGCCCGCGGACAACGCCCTCTTCCAGCCCCCGTAGAAAGGTCCGGAGGGACGGTGGACTCGGGGTCGTCCGCCGCCCCAAATCCAGCAGGACCCGAGACGGTGGCGCGTATTGTTCCAGACGCGCCCCTACTGGACGTTGCGGGGGGACCTTGCTCCTCCCGCGGGCCTGAGGTGGCCCGCATACGCGGGCAATAGCCGGGGATTATGGAAGGCGTACTAGCTCTCACAATCCTCGCTCAAGTGTGAGATGGAACACCGGGGTGGTTTTTAGTCAGTAAGAGTCTGACAGACCCCTTCGCCCGCCCCAGGCGAGGCACATCCATGAGGATTTTCCACCCCGGCAACAAAAAAAAAAAAAATGTGCGGTTAGCCTCAGGAAGAATCGTTTTTAACTGAGAGCCAACATATTATTAAAAAAACTTGTTGAACACTTCAATTGAACCATGTCCCAACTTTTTTTATAGCTAGTCAATTACAGCGCGATGTAAAATTGAAATAATTTAAAGATGATGAATAATTTAGAGATTTAAAAGTATGATCTTTAGTTAATACTCATTTCAATTATAATCATAATTTATTTTCAACTATTTCTTCAACATGACAGATTTGGGCAAAATATTTACTACTATTTCAATAATAATAATTATTAACATACTGTGGACCAAAAGTCTTGTCTCTGAATAAATATATTTTTTTATAGCTGGACGGTCACAGAAAAAAAAACAACATAGGCGGGAAAGCAGCAGTCCTAATTTAATTTGTTTTTGTTAGTGTTTGCTTCGGGTGAAAGACTTATTTAGTCCCTCGAACTATTAGCGCCCTCGCTACTACGTCTCAGGGCCAAATCAGTTACTTTCAGCCCTAAGATAACAATGTACTATTGAGTTCATGAGCATTTATTTATCATTACCCCTCGCTCCGGCTCGGGCGTCAGTTTCACTTCGGCAGCAACAACTAAGTGCAACTTGCACCAAATTGTATCTATGTAATGTACTCGTGCTATGTTAGAATGCCAAATGAAACTAAATCTTAAACATACGTCGTAATTTGTTTATTTATTTGTGGCAAACTTACTAGTTGAATAGCATATATTCTTACCACAGCACGGGTGTGGCAAGGTCGGCAGGGCTATATATATATCCGTAGCCTCGTAGCAATTACAGTAGCCGCGTAACACGGATTGTAGGGCTCTATGTAGCAAGTTCTGTAGTCGCGTAGCACGGGCTGTAGCACTCGATGTAGCAAGTTCTGTAGCGGCGTAGCACGGACTGTAGCGCTCGGCGTAGCAAGTTCTGTAGCAGCGTAGCACCGACTAGCTAGACTGTAGCACTCGTAGCAATACTGTAGTTGCATAGCATGGGCTGTAGCACCCGGCGTAGCAAGTTCTGTAGCCGCGTAGCACGGGCACTATACATATCCATGTCTATCCGTGGGTGGAGAGAAATAACCTCTTCACTGTAGTTTAGGTGTTATACGCACCTAGCTAAGACCTTTCACAACCTTTTAACAACCACCGCTTAGGAATATTTTAAGCGTCGAGGTTGTGCCTAACTGTCGCGATTTCCACACAACCCATGTCAGCATACTCCCCTTATCCTAATGGCCCTTTTCTTTCTCACACGAAAGCCTATAACCCAGCATGAATTTCAGCTTGGGTTTCAATTCCTTAGACGCTGAACGGTCACGTTGTGTCAGGACTCGACCGGCACAAATTTGTACCAACTAGTACTACCGATACCGGTTACGGGGCCTAGCTGGAGATGATTGTGACATTAAATATAAGTACCCTGGATGACCGAGCCCTGCTCGGTTTTGTTTACGACTTTTTCTAAACTGAAACCTAAGCTAGATCGATTTATCGCTCCCGAAACCCCCTGCATACTAAATTTCGTGAAAATCGTTAGAGTCGTTTCCGAGATTCAGATTATACAACCTATCACAGAATATGCGCACATACAAGTATGGGGGAGTCGATTTTTTTTCGCAATTTCGGCAGGGCTTGTTAACTTTACCAAATAACAGAATAACAACCGTTAAGTAACGTTATTTCCAATGTGATACCTTACTAACTTTACAAAAATATAACGTTACTTGAGAACATTACCAGTAATTTCACGTTAATTAACATTAATGTAAAATACACAACTAACTTTACTTTTACCGTTCATTTAGCTACGTTGCCGTGCTGTAGGTATACATTTTTGTGCGCTTGCTTGGCATTGGATCAGATATATTGTGACCGCGTGTTGCCCAGGGCTTGTAAACGTTACTAAATAACAAAATAATAACCGTTAAGTAACGTTAATTCCAATGTGATACCTTACTAACGTTACAAAAATATAACATTACTTGGGAACATTACCAGTAATTTAACGTTAATTAACATTAACGTAAGATACACAACGAACGTTACTTTTACCATTAATTTAGATACGTTGCCGTGCTGTAGGTATACATTTTTGTGCGCTTGCTTGGCATTGGGTCAGATATATTGTGACCGCGTGTTGCCGTTCCTCGTAGGTAAACATTTTTGTGCGCTCGCGCCACTCGCTTAGCATTGGATCAGTTTAGATTTAGAATGTAATGTTTAGTACTTTAGGTGCACCTTTGCCGCTCCGCCGCCGCCAGCGACGCCCCGCCGCCGCGCCTCAGTCGTGTGTAATACCTACATTGATTTGATTTGTGTGAGACGTTTACAAGATGGGACGTAAAAAAACAAAGTAATATCTATAGATATTTTGAACTGAACGAAAATAAAACATTTAATTTTTTATTTCCAGATTGTAGAAAAACACTAAAAGTAAGTTACATGTCCCTTTGTTATGATTTATCTTACCATAATTAAGTAGGTAATTACCGAAGGTTTTTACCGTATTTTTATACTCAAGGTATTTAGCATGTTTTTGTTAGTTCAATGATGTTTTTTGATGCTATCTTAATATGAAAATACTTAGGCAATTGACACGGTGGCTATTGGGTACCAAAGCTTAATCTAGGCACCAAAAAAATACTATTTTCAGCATTCTTGAGCGTTTTTGGTTATATATTATTTAAAGGTGAATTGACGTTACTTATTACCACTGCACAATTTAATTTTATTTAAATTGATTTCTGTGTTTGGCGTGTCATTTTGCGGTAAAAAGACAGGCCTGTGTTTTGGTGGTGTTAAAAGTGACCAGATTGTCATCCCCCCACTGGGACACAACGCTTAAGGCCAAATTTGTCCGCTTTATCATGGCCTCTCTCAAGGAACGGGCTTCATCCCCGCTGGTTGTTGCGCTGGACAAGTAGGTATCTCTCTGAAACCTGTCTGTCATCTGCGTACCCAACAAGGCCAGGCTGAAGAGGTCAGAGGAGTAGCCGTCAACGACTACTTGGATCGACCGTTCACTTAGGAAGTCTGATATCCAGCTACAAAAACCAGCTGGGATTCCATAAGCAGGAGCTTTCTGAGTAGACCTGCGTGCCAGACCCTGTCAAAAGCCTTCGAGATATTGAGCAACACGGCAAGTGTTCGCCGTATCTCTCGATGGCTTCGTCCCAGCAGTGCGTGACATACACAAGAAGATCGCCTGACCATCCCCGGCGAAAGCCATATTGACGGTCACTGAGGAGATCATTGTCTTTAAGGTAGGTCATCTTACTGTTCAGCCCTTTTCATAACCTTGCATAGGAAGGTAATGGCGATCGGACAGTAATGTGCAGGGTCAGCACGTTCTCCCTTTTTGGACACCGGTTGCAAATTCGCAATCTCCGGCATCGAAGAGTCACAACGAGGTAAATTGCTTGCAAAGAGAATTGCAAATAAATTTGCTTTCTCTCTTGCAGAGTGAGTCAGCGACCATCAGGTTAGGTTTTTTTTTTTTTAGGTTGGAGGTAAAGTGGGTCGACAGAAATTTGTTTTGAACCGCTTTCGACAGGGACCACTTACAACCCGGAGGGTGCGATGCTAGTTTGGCCCCGATACGTCCGACATGGTCAAAACTTGCCCTACGTAAAACCCGCTTGCAGAACTTAGCGGCAGAATTAAAGGCTCTTTTCCTCGCGCGAACCCTACGTGATTTAGCCTTTCGCCTTCGGGCCTTGATCCAAGCTTGGTAAGCAGACTCTTTAAGGGCCTCAGCGCATTCTGCATTATACCAAGGCCGGGATTTGTAACCGAGCGGGATGTCGGAGAATGGAATAAACAACTCCCTGCCGAATCACGTCCGCAATCACATCAGCACAATATGAGGGGTCACCCGAGGAGAAGCACTCTTGCCGCCAAGGATAAGATGCAAAAAAGTGCCGCATCTCATCCCAATCTGCTGACTCGTATCGCCATACTCGTCTCGTGCCTCTAGGACTCTTATCTGATAGAGCAGGTCAACACGGATTTCACCAGGCAGTGGTTAGACGTTCCCAGCGGGGCTGAGAACGATACTGAATGATTGCCCGAATTAGTTGTCAGCAGAAGGTCCAAGCAATTGGGTGCATGGGCGGACCAGCGGGATTAGATCTGGCGTTACAGCAAACTTGCACGCCTCTAACCCGGCATGGTCTGTTTTCTGGTACGGGTCCCCCAGAAAAATGAGCTTCGCTGTCGGGTGCCGTTGCTGGGCTACGTCGGTCGACTCCACGAGGGAATTAAATAGCGCTGTTGTCTCCTGGTCACCGCTGTGCGATCGGTATACGCCGATGCGATGTCGAGAAGTTTCTCCACGCCAGTGTCCACAAGTAGCCATATGGCAGAAAAACCCGATTTTTCAAAGCAACGGAGACGACGACAACAGATGTCATCGCGGACGTACACTCAGACCCCAGCCTGCTTCTTGAACTTGTGTTCCAGAGAGTAGCCCGGGTAGTTAACGTACGCCACGACTGACGGGGTTGTTATCTTCGTCTCCGTTAGGAAAAACAGGTGTGAAAACACTTGTCGGTCTCAAGAGATTTGAGACGTTACACCTTAATTCATTTGCATTCCGTTTATACATTATTGCACTCGTTAAATCTTCTGCAAAAACTTGTATTTCTTTCGTTTTTTTACACAGACTTCTTCGTTTGACGATGCCTTCCTTTTACAACTAATACGACTTATGTCACTTAATATACTTGGTGAGGAAGGTCCAGCTATATCCTCAAGAGAAGACATTATTAATGTCGCCGTCACTATTATTAGATCGAAAAATGAAATTATGAAAAGAATGAAAACTACCCGTTATGGATCTCAAACAACTGACACAAAGAAAATAAATTATTGGACAAAATATGCCTTGTATTACGTTAACAGTTATCACTGACTACATCAGATTACTGTACTACCAGCACTTCTCGCACTTAACAATCTGGCAACGTTTTGATCGAGCGAGACGGCACGACGTGACAGCGCGTAGGGCAGCTTAGCTTAGGCGGCTCGCCGATTGCCTCTCTGCCCCCGCTTCTTCCACCCCACAAACTTAACCGTTTAAAAATAACTATAAAATTAACGTTATTAAATAATTAACGGTTATAAAGATTAACCATAAAATGTTGCGAAAATAACGTTAAATCTATTAACGTTATTTTAATAATTAACTGTAACTCTGTCAAATGAAGGTAAGTTACGAAAATTTTACCGGTATATAAAGCCCTGGATTTCGGGATTGAACCCGTAGTAAAAGTTGTTCATAATGATGAGTGCAATGACCCCTTAAGAGATATTGCGTTCATTCTGTTACACTTTGTATATGTATATATGAAGGCGCGCAGCTAAATTAAAGGAGAATCCAACATTTAATTTGCGTTAACAATCAACAAATTTCTGAACCAAAACTGATTGTGTAATTTTGTCGAATACCTAGTATTAGTAGTAATTGTTAAATTCTAAATTAAAATGGTGATTTACTTAAATTGGTCGAATATAAAAATATGAGCTAGTAATCTAACATTCGTTTTATAGAAAGCGCGCTAGGTGCACGCGTGCTAACACCTATTAGCTCGTAATCCTACAATACAACCCTAATCTCTTCAAAGTTAGAGTGAACAGGCTCCTTCTGGGTAGGCTCGCTCCATCGTAGACTTTGTCTCTGTCATCTCTGACATAGACTAGAGTTAAGAGCAAAGCCATTAAAAAAAAAAACAGTTTCCTCGTGTATTCCACCGTAGGTACTTTGTGTACAAGTGTAATCGAATAAAACGAGTGACTGATATTTCAACGATCCTAA
This sequence comes from Lacanobia oleracea, assembly GCA_950371165.1. Lineage (NCBI taxonomy): Eukaryota > Metazoa > Arthropoda > Insecta > Lepidoptera > Noctuidae > Lacanobia > Lacanobia oleracea. The sequence goes on from OX493389.1 coordinate 9,522,413, forward strand.
TATAACACGCCCATGATGGATGACGATTATCAAGACCGGTCCGCTGCCTTTCCTGAAATTCCGTTATATACCTATGTTACCGGCAATCTGTATAATTCAGGCATTCTACAGAATACCTAGGTAATGTATAGAATGCCTGGGGCGTCTAGGCAGTGTATGAAATATAATGAATATTATTGTCGATTTTATGGTTTACCTTGGTGTTTCCGGCAATCTGTATAATCCGGTATTCTATAGAGTACCTAGGCATTGTATAGAATGCCTTAAACATTCAGGGTATGTATGAAATATTATTCATTTTATACTTTGCCTAGGCATTCCATAGAATACCGAATACGCAACAGGCAATGTGGGTAAAAGACGATAGCTGGGAAGGGGAAGATGTGTGGGGTGGCAGTAACGATACGTTCACACGACAACATATATTTCTTAGCCGCTAAACCGTATCCTTTTTACAGGATACGGTTTAGTGACAATACTATTTATATGAATGAGTTCACACGTGCATTCGGTTTTAAGATCCGACATATAACCGAAACGGGCAAAACTTAAGATCTGATTATGCTTATAAAAATACGGCCGTTTATGCCGCAAAAATAAATCCTATTGCTAAAACTACATGATCTCGGCATTAACAGACCCCTTCTGAATTGGTTCAGATCATATTTGAGCGAGCGTACACAAAGAGTGGTGGTGAACGGGTACGAGTCTTCCGAGTACATTGCAACATCCGGTGTGCCCCAGGGATCTCATACCGGGCCCATACTCTTCATTGTGTTCATTAATGATATACCCAGTAGTAGACTGCATCAAACATAGCCAATGCTCCTTGTTTGCCGATGACCTCAAGATCTACCGTCAAATAAACAAAAAGACATTACTCTGCTCCAATGTGATTTGAACTCATTGCAGAATTGGTGTGTGGTGAATGGGATGGGTTTGAATGCCAGCAAATGTTATCACATCACATTTACACGGAAAAAGCGTCCCATACAGACCTTACTCCCTCGACAGAGCATCACTGCCAAAAGTTAAAAACTTTCGTTTACCACACATACCTATTGATAATACTCGTACCTATAATTAAAAAAGCAGTGAAGTGGTTGGATTCATAAACCGAGTTGGCAAAGAATTTAGGCGAACCTTGGCTTTGAAAGTGTTATTATACATATATATATTTCACTTTTGTGCGCAGTCTATTAGAATATGCATCTCCAGTCTGGAGCCCGACCTACAAAATCCACATGGATCGTATTGAACGTGTTAAAAAAAAATTACTAGATGCCCTTACAGGGCCGACTACGAGGAACGTCTAAGTTACTTCAAACTTGACTCATTGAAAAAACGAAGGGTTCTAAATGATCTGTTAACACTTCATAAAACAGTAAACGGGACATCTTCAACGCCAGATCTACTTAGCAAAGTCAGACTAGACGTTCCCCGTCATTCTCACCTCCGGTCCAAGCGAACCAATAGTACGTTTGCTACTAACGCTTGTCGTACAAACCTTAGGCCGGCAAGCTCCTCTGGAACAGAATGTTGACTCACTACAATAGCGCCTGCGCTATCGATAGCAGCATCGATATATTCTTCAATAGTCTGCCAAAATTTAAAACTAAAATCATTAAAATTAACCTGTGATCAGCCGCCCACCTACATCTACTTCTACTGCATATTTAACTGTATTCTTTATTGTATTTTATAATGTTTTAATTTGACACCGTAATAATATTTTGAATAGTATAACTGAATGTAATAATTGGAATTGTATTGTTTTGTTGATAATTTAATTAATAATGTTATATTGTTGATTATGTAATTCAGTTTAGTTAATTTTATTTTATTTGACATTGATAATTCAATTTTCATTTAACTCAGGACAGGACATCTATAGGTACCTACTATTTATTCATTCTTAAAATTTTCATTTTAATTAGACCTATTCTGACAATGATGTGCATGCCTTTTTTTTTTTTAAGGATGGGAAATCATCAAATGACTCCTCCCGCTCTGGGTAAAGCAAGAGGGAGGGTCAGACTCTTACAGACTAAAACCCATCCGTGTTCCTCCTGGTGCCCTTTGTGTTCCAAGGCTACGGCACCCCTCTCGAACAGATTCCGCATCCCCAGCAGGCATCTGCCCTAGCGGGCCCCGTCTTCCACGCTGACATCTCTTTGAGGCGCGCTGGGATCGCAGCGTTGATGATTAAAATGGTTATAATTCTTTAGATAAATACGCGTTACGGTCGCGGATCGTATTTGGTCCACATACAGCTTCACACTGACCGGCAAATTGCAAAAAACATAAAAATATTTGAATTTCGCGGGCTACCCAAACTACTCAAAACTAAATAGGGCCCACCATGTTTTTTTGCTGCAACTTAAAATTGAACCAAAACATTCAGTTTTTATGAATACACAAGTTTCAAGTGAGCATTTAGGAATAGTGTAAACATGAACAATAGAAACATTTGTTTTTTTTTAATAAAAACACAAAATAACAGTTTTTAGGAAAAATTACACAAAATAAAGGAAAAACATAATCTTGTAAAGCACAACTATTCTGGAAAAAAATATGGTGCTTGTTATTTTTTAATAACGAGTGGGTCCTCCTCTGCTCCGTATGCACTCTCTGAGCCTATCTGGGACACTTTCAATCAAGTGAGTTACGTTTAGTTCCGGTATTTATTCCCAACCTGCTGGCTGTTCACATCACTGTTAACGTTCTTTCAGGCGTCTTTTGAGCTAATCCCATAAATGTTCGATGTTCGACGGGACTCATTGCTGGCCATGGCAAAACGGTGATATTGGCTTCAGAGAGTGCTCTTTGTGTAGTGCGGGCTGTGTGTGCGCGAGCATTGTCATGCATAAAGACAAAGTTATTGCCCACTCTTTGTGAAAATGGGATGACATGTGGCCGGATTACTTGCTCGATGTAACTGGCGGCGGTACGGTACGTTCATTCAGAATTACCAGCTCTGTTTTGCCGTGTAAGCTAATTCCACCCCATACCATAACACTGGGACCCCCAAATCGGTCTGTTACATGCACGCATGGTTCAGAAAAACGTTCCCCTTCTCTTCTCCACACGCGTATCCGTCTGTCGTCACTGTAAAACTTCACTTTACACTCGTCCGTAAAAAGCACATACCTCCAGTTATCCATAGTCCATTCATGTTTCCGGGCGTACCTTAAGCGTGCTGCACGATGAGCCCTCGTTAGTTTTAGTCGAATAGCACGTACTCTGGAGTGTTGTCCTTCTTCGTGAAGCCGATTCCGAATGGTTTGATCGCCGACTCTCGTCCCTGTAGATTGCCGTAGTCAAGTTTGTAAGGTCCGAGCGGTTACAGTGCGCTCCCGACGTGCGGTTAACCTTACGTATCGGTCTTCCTGGGCAGTTGTAGCCCTTACTCTTTCTGTGCCAGGTCTCCTAGCTATACTTCCGGTCTCCTGATACCGTTCCCAAACGTTTCGGATCGCTCGTCGCGATACACCGAGGTGTATAGCCACAGATCTCTGAGACTGTCCCTCTTGTAGCAAAGATACTGCTCTTGCAGCGGTTTCCATGTCCATATGTCGTCGAGAACCAGGCATAGTGATCCCAACTAACACAGGAAACAAACAAAATGGTTAAAAACGTGAGTGTTCCACAACAGCGTTTGGTGTAGACTGAAAACTTAAGTGACTGAGAATTTGTGCATTCGATGTTTCTTCCGAGTACTTCACTTTTTTAGCTACCCTCTTGAAATCAGTATGTTGTCGGAATAAATATTGATAAGGGCTCTTAAACATGTCACCTTGACGGTTCAAACCATAACTTTGTCAACAACTACACAGATAACTTTATTTAGACCAAAATAGTGACTGATTCGAGGTGGGCCCTATTTTGTTTTGAGTAGTTTATAACCGTTTATAGTCTGTTTTTTAATCTCAGACTAAATTGACAAGTGAAAATGGCAAACAAATAGATTTCAATAGCATTCAAGTCTATTTTGACATCTGAAGTTGTCAATTTAGTCTCCGAGATTAAAAAACAGACAGCTGTTTGGGAAACATACTTTATGGACTTGCGGAAAAATTAAAAGCGGAGATTCGGTCATTATAATTTTATTCGCATATAATAATATTAATTGATTATGATACATGGAGCGTTAATCTGCGTCGATCGGCAGACGCGCCGAGCGGCGCTCGGTCGTCTGCGCTCCAAATTATATTTATTATTCGGTTACATCGCATCGACGTACGCTCTGCAAAATCCGTAGCTACATATTCACTAATGAGAAGTCTCGAGGCAGCATCGGACAAGGACGCGCGGTCCCCGGGTACTCCGATCGTCCAGCGGAGCCGCCGACCGGTCGCGTCTATATATATACTTAAATATAACAGTCAAGGAGTCGGATGGCCGTCCGATCGACATATTTACATACGAACAGAACGCGCCGCGCATCGTCGCGGCCGACTCGGCGGCGGCCACGGGGGCACCACGAGTCTAACGGCTCAGAATCACTTCCATAATTTACGTCCCTAATTAAAATACCGAAAATCTAAAGTCGGCGTCGTCGAGGTGCGTACGCCGCGCGCGGGCTCGGCGCGCTCGTGTCCGGCGTCCGGCGGGCTCGGGGGGCAGGCGGCGGGCCGCGCGGCCCTTCACTCCGCCTTCACGTCGGCGGGCGCGGCCGCGTCCGGCGCCGCCGCCTCGCCCTCGTCTGCGCCCGGCGCCGCCTCGCCGTCCGCCGCGCGGTCGCCGGCGCCGCCGTCTGCGCACACAACACACGGGTGAGCTGGGCGCTGCGCGCTGGGCGCTGGGCGCACGCACAGGCGCGGGCTGCGCGAGAGGTACTAACTGCGCTGGTGCTGGTGGTAGTAGAGGTTGGGGCGCGGCTGGTGCGGCGCGTGGTGCGGGCGCGGCTGCGCGGCGGGCGGCGCGCGGTACATGGGCAGCGCGGGCGCGTGCGGGCGCTGGCCGATGGGCGCGGGGTAGCGCGGCGCCACCATGCCGCCGCGCCCCATGCCTCCTCCTCCTCCGCCGCCTCCGCATCGCCCGTTGTTTCCGCCGCTCACCATCTGCGTCATCATAAAATAAATCACAAGTCATTTTAGTTTTAGAAGCGACAAATTTTTTCGAAATTACGCATTAAAGGTGCGATACATACACAACCTGATTATATTTAAAAAAATGCGATTTTATTTTATAAATAGCGAAAGCGTACTAACTGGTATTGTAGCACTTCGGAAAAGGCTTGTTTGCATTTTGCTGTTTCCATAAGACATTCATAACAATAAATACCTCAGCTTAATGTTTATATACCAATAGGTATAGGCAGGCTGGTGTCGCTACAATTAAATGTTTTTCTAGTAGCTTTCGAACCGAGCTTGTAAGGTTTATGCCAGGTTAAGAAAACATCACGAGAGCCGCTAACCTGTTGCTGGTGGTGTTGGTGCGGAGTGTGAGCGGGCGGCGGGTGCGGCGGCGGCGCGTGGTACTTGTGTTGCGGCGGAGAGTGCGGCGGCTTCTGCGGCTTGGCGGCGCCTTTGGGCGTCGGCGATGCCGCGTCGCACAGCGGCGCGAAGCCGTTGGCGTGCTCGTGCAGCGGACTCTTGAGCTGCTGCGGCGGAGGCCGAGGCTGCGGCGGCGCGTACTGCTGTTGCAGCGGTGCGCGATATTGCTGCTGCAAATGTTCAGTTATATATAGTGATCGTAGATTTCGGTATCGAGGATACAGATGAGGTGCGGCACAGCACACTACCTGCATCTGCTGCACGGCCGCGGCGACCTGCAGCTGCGACGACAGGAACTGCGAGCCGAAGGCGCCCGACTGCGCCGGCTGCGTGAACTGCAGCGGGTAGGTGGGCGCGGGCGCGGCGGGCGGCTGGTAGGGCGAGTAGTACGAGCTGGCGGGCGGCGCGGGGCGCGGCAGCAGGCCGGGCAGCGAGTAGGGCGCCTCGCCCACGGGCGCCGAGTAGCCCAGGTACTGCTGCTGGTACGTGCTCACGCCGCCGACGCCGCCTACGCCTCCGCCTTTGCTGCCTGCAATTTATCAACTGTTCTGACTCTCCGTTTCCATTTGTAAAGATATCAAATAAATGGATGTCGAGTCTTTTTTTTTCTAAGATTTACTCATATTAAACATTAATCCAAATATAAGTTTACTTCAACTATAATTCAGCCCTTTTGAAAAAAGAATATATTGTGTTTTTCTATCAGATTTCATTTCTGTTTTCTCATTTGTGAGATGTTATACGCACCAATAGCGCCTATTTGTTGAGTGGAAGGCTTGACAGTGGCTGACATGAGAGAATTAGAAGTGCTCGAGATTAGAACAGTACTGGGACTATTACCCAGTTGGCCCGACTGGCCGAATGCTGCGCCACCACCAGCGGCTGCGGCCTGGACATGGGATAAAACAAACATTAAACATAATTTACACAATTCAACATAGTTACAATTACACTTGCGATAGCCACATAACTCCTTTTAACTTCGATATACATCAGGTAATTAAGAAGTGAACAAAGAAACAAATATTAAATCACTTGTTCTATTTCCATGAAACAAACAATGAATTTACCCACAAATTACTAGCATTTTTCCTGACTAAGAACCAGTCTGGAACGAGTCAGCAACTGAATACAGGTGACAATTGCCGTAAATACTCCCAAATATACAAACTATGCTGTAAAATGAAAAGTATTCAATAAATGCTTCATGTTCAAATACAGTCAGGCATGTTTTCAATAAATTAAAAAAAATATTTCTAGTGAGAGTTTGAGACAGTGAACAAAACATCCAGTGATAAAGGACATGTTCATTTGTTCAGTTATACAATTGAATGTGTTCATCAACAACTTCAGCAGAAGAATTATAAAATGAATGCCAATTTGTGCTTACCATGCGATATTGATTTGGTAGGCTCTGGAACATGTCTGGAGGAGGTTGATAGTTGTATGGTGCGGCTGATCCGGCGCCGTACGGGGTGCCCGGGAACCCTCCGAACTGACCACGGCTCTGATCTAGGAAGGCTCCGTACAGACCGCTCTGTTGCGGCATCTGCTGCGAGGAACTCAACAGTTGCTGGGAAGAATTGAACATGACGGCGGGCGGTGATGGTACCGACAGCCCTCCGTAGCCACCTTGGTAGCCTACGTGATTGTAATGTTGGGGCGGCGGCGACTGTAGTTGTTGCGTAGGCTTCACTTTACAAACGTTAGGTGGAGCAGTCTCCGTATTGTTTTCTTCAAAACCTGCGAATTGTATATCTTCGGTGCCTTCAGCTACCGCAGGCATCTCCCAAACTTTCTTAACACTAGCGATTTTTAAATTGAGATCAGCTGCCAGTGGAGAAATTGTGTTCGATGTGCTCATGTGTACGCCGCGTGGCAAGCCGAGAGATTTCGCAGATTTATCTTCAGTCAATTGTCCAAGGTCAGAATCAAAAGCAAAATCGAGTTTCATATCAGATGAATCTTCTGGTTTTTGTGATGTATCGAATGTCATTTGTAGACCTAAACCAGCAGCTTCAGCATCAGTTACTACTGGTCTGTCAGATATAAGTTCTTGAATAGATCTAGGTCGTGGTCTAACTTCACCATTGAATGCTAAGGCTCGATTTTCTAATTCTGCGTTTATTTCCTCTGCTTGAGTTTTAGGAATAGGGGTAGTTATCTGATATTTTTGCTGTAGTGTTTCATCAGGTGTTGTAGTCTTGTAATTAGTATTTTCAAATATAATAGTTTCAACTGGAGGTGTAGCTCCATCAAGCACACCACTCTTATCAGCAACAATAGTGCAAGTAGGCTGAGTAGCTGTTTTAGTTTCAATTGGAGTATCTCCTGGCGTACTGCGTTGGCTCGACTGAGCTGACTTGTTCTCTACTGTTTCTACAGGCTCTTCTACGTTACCACGTAGTGTTTGCGATATAGGTTTGTCCCATGCGTTGACGGGTGGTGGAGGGGGCGCGGCGCCTGTGTCAGGCCCGAAACCAGACACCAACCCCATCTGTTGCTTTTGTCTTTGTTTCACAAAACGCGGTGCCAAGTTAGCCTGACGAGGGCGATCATACTGAGCATTTGATTTGTTAGAAACCGGAGCTGACCCACGTGGGTTTGTTTTATCATTAGGGTTTCTAGTCGTTGATCCATTTCTGCCACCACCTTGATTGGAATGAGATCTGGGCTGCTTTGCTGCATGTTGATTATCCTCTTTTGTGGGTCCTCTAGCATCTTTAGAATTCTTTTTATTCCTTACCTCCTGGAAACCATCATCAACCACTTCTTCATCTTTTTTCCCAGAACTAAGCTTGAGATCTGTCATAGCCTCTGTAATATCACCAGTTTTATTATCAGTCGCAGTGTCTTTTTTGGACTGAGGGTTTCGTCCATTGTTTTGACGATTACCAGAATTCTGATTACGCCCACCTTGACCTTTCTGAGATTGACCAGATGGTCTTCCCGCTGCAGAACGGCGGTGACTAGATGTACCACCGCCTTCGGAATGTTCAGATGTTGTTTCCCAATTTTCGTCCTCGCCACTCGGGGGCCCTGTGCCCTTCGGACGTCGATCGCGACCCCTTGCAGTAGATGAACCTGCTCGCGACTTATTATTATTTCCTTTAATTTTATCATCAATTTGAGAGTTATCTTTAATTTCATCTTCTTTTACAGCTCGATTGGCCTGGCTAAATGGGCTTTTGGTATTGGGAGGTCCATATCCAGTTACTCGTTTAGCAGGAGCAGGCGGACGCGAGGCACCTTGAAAACCTCCACGACCTCGACGAGACGGTTGCCCACGTGGTGCAAACGGTTCTCTATTTTCCATACCATCAGTTACGGGAGTTGGCTGATCCATTGTCAGGGGTCGATTAGCATCGTCTGATTTATCGTGAGAATTCTTTGGACCACGTGGACTACGCGGTGCTCTTCGTCTCTCTTTGCGCTCTGTGTTAGGAGCACCGTCAGTAGAGCCATCAGATTCGCTGGCTCTGTTGTTGGATCGTGAGCTACGATGAGAACGTCTTCTTGGTCCCCAACCTCTATTGTAAACAGCATACCCACCTCCAAGATATCCTCTGCCTTTCTTCTCAGATCCTGACCCACTTGATTTGCGCTCAACAGGCTCTTTAGCAGGAATTTTATTGAGCTGTTCATTGCTGACTCTTTCGTTTTTCTTTTCATCAGCAGAACGTTTTTGGGTAGCTGCAACAGCATGAAGAGATTCTGCAGAGTATGTTTCACTAACTTTAATTCCTCCTAAGCTTGAAGGGTCCGTGCTAGACTTAGAAGCTATTGATTCAGATTCTGAAAGTTCTTTTTCAGACTTTTGAGATGAAAACATTGGTTTAGGAATATTTTGTTGGGTTATTGGTTCAGAAGGGACTTGTTTCTGTGTTTGAGTAGCTTCTGTTGGGGTATGGTGTTTAGGAACAGTTTGTGCGGGTTTACATTGGCTATCTGTGAATGAAGTTTGAGATTGGCTCACAGGTACTTGTGACTGAAAGGTTGTTTGAGGTGCTTGTTGATTTTGTCCAAAAGATTGAACATTAGTGGCATGGTTATTTGGGCTCTTTTGAATTGGAGCTTGAGATGTCGGCGGATTAGTTGCGACACTTGACGCGACCTGTGATTGTTGCGCATGAGACGGTTGAGAACTACGCGTATCATCGTTCACATTTTCGCGGTCAAGGACCTCTTTTGGGTTTGGTTCGTTATCTTTCGTTATTGAGATTTTTTCTATGGATACCTTCTGTTGGCTGGAGTTATTCGGTTCTTCCTGAGTAACTTCAGCCCAGGATGTCTTGCCAAAATCTCTTTCAATGGATTCCCTTTGTGATAAACTAGGAGGAGAATTGCGTCGCTCAGTAGCAAGCAACTGAGATGACGACTCGGAGGAGGCGAAAGGCTCAGCAAGCCCTATGCTTTTCCTTTCAAATACTTCTGTCAGTTTATCAGCAGCAGTACGACTGCTAGGTTCAATAGTATCTATTGATTTTTTATCAGATTCATTTCTCCTATCTTTATAGTCATTATATGAATCTTTCGAATTTGATCTGTCCAACTCTCGGCCAGATCTTTCGTAGTCTTGCATTTCAGACCGCCATTGCGGCCCAGGTCCATCTTTTTGATCTCTTCTAAAGTCATCTTCACGGTCTGAATAATCCCTAGAAAAACAAATAAATTGTAAGTTAATGAATTTTATTATTAATATTACCTTATTACATTTCAAGGAGAAATATCTTACCGTGAATAAGAACGACGACCATTGTGCGGTGCATGTCGTGGAGCATTGTAGGACGGCGGTTCTTGCCGCCTAGGCGCTGGTTTCCCAGAGAACGCCCAGCCTTTGTGATCGTCTTGCTGTCTATTTTGCTGCTGTTTCAAAAATCGCGGTGGTATATTCGCTTGGAACGTTTTAGAAAATGCTGGGTTTGTTTGGTCACGGTCACGACCATAGTCGCGGTCTCTCTCTCTAAAATCACGTTCACGATCACGGTCTCTTTCGCGATCGTTTCGCTCTCTGTCTACGCGATCACGATCGCGGTCTCTGTCTGAGCGGTCTCGTTCCCTGTCAAACCTCTCACGATCAATGCGATCTCTATTATCGTTACGATCTCGATCGCGTGTTTCCATCCTTTCTTTGTCACTCTCTGCACGATCTCTATTTTCAACACGACCCCGATCATTTCCTCTATTATCTATTCTATCACGCTCACGGTCACGTTCCCTATCGCGATCACGGTCACGCTCGCGATCGCGTTCACGGTCACGTTCGCGGTCACGGTCGCGATCGCGTTCGCGGTCACGATCGCGGTCTCTTACGTCCCGATCACGGTCTCGGTTGTCATAACGATCTCTATTATCAATACGATCCCGATCCCGGCTTTCGACGCGATCTTTTTCTCTATCACGTAGATCATTACGCTCCTTGTCTCTAATGTCCATTCGATCCCTATTGTCGGCACGATCCCGGTCTCTATTATCACCCCTATCCTTTTCTCTTCCATCCTGCTCCCTGTCCCTGTTGTCGTTGCGGTCTCGGTCGGGCCGCGGCTCCGTGCGCTCGCGCGCGTCCTTGGGCGGGCCGGGCGGCGGCGCGTCGCGGTGCTGCCGCCGCTGCTCCTCCTCCTTGCGCTGGCGAGCGCGCGCGACGGCCTGGGCTACCTCGTTACTTTGCTTCTGCCGACGTTCAGCCCAAAGCTGATCTTCGTCACCAGGTTCGTGAAGCTTAGCGTCGGTACGTTCGCTATCGACGCTAGCACGGTTTCCGCCGCTCCTCCCGTGCCCCTTGTTCGGAGCCGAGGACTCGCCGTCGGAAAAGTCCAGCTTCTGACTGTAATCACAAAAAAGAGGTTCAATCCTAGTACAACCAAACACAGAATACCCTGGGTCGGGTTGCGGCGAGACTCACTCGTAGTCGATGTCATCCTGTTGCGCCCAGCCGGCGTCGCGGGAGATGTCATCGAGCGAAGAGATTTGATCGTCACGCAGGATCGGGCGCGCGGTGAGCACCTCGACGGCGCGCGGCGTGGCGGGCGCGCGCTGCTGCTGGCGCTGCGGGCCGCCGCCGCCGCCGCCGCCCCGGCTGTCGCGCAGGGCTCCCAGGGTACCCATCCCGAGCCCGCCACCGCTGCTACCTTTCATCTGTGTACAAAATAACTCATCTCATTGTTACACAGGCAACCACTAAAACCTAACTCAATCGTATCGGATAACTGCTATACGTACGAAGGATGGTAGAATCGATCTCGGGAGGCAGGCAGGAGTCTGTTGTGAGTTTCCCGCGGAGGCGGGCGCGGCGGCGGCCGAGGCGGCTTCCGGGCGGACGCCCGCCGTGCCACCGGACGTCCAGCTGCCTTCCGCTGCAACAAGGTTAGTACGAAAGGTAAGGCAAACTATACTAGGCGTCTTTTGAATTTTGCTGGCAAAATGTTCTGAAACAGTGAACTTTTTTTTTTGCTTGAAACAGTTCTAATACATGATCCAAAAAAATGAGGGGTCATTGGCCCCATTCTTTAAAAACCTTTATAGTAAAACCAAAACTGGAAATGAGAAAATAATCGACCAAGTGCAAGTCAGACTCAAAGGGTTCCTGCTGCACCATAAACAAAAAAAAAAACAACTTTAATTTTTAATTTTGTCTACCTATTGTAGTTTTTGAGACACAGCCTGCCAACAAACAGACAGATGGACAGCAGTAGCATAGTAATAGTTGCGATGGTTACCCTTTGGGTACCTACAGAACCCTAAAAGGTCTCATACTTGACAACACTCACAATTAATATTAGTCATCTAAATACAAAAATGTTAAATAAATAAAAAAAATTTAAGAATAACAAAAATGGAAAGTAGTAATTTAAAATATTTTATTAAACTTACTTTGTGGTCTCAGTTGTGGCTGTGGTGCTGCATGTTCTGCTGAGCGATGTGAAGGTTGGGCAGCTGCCTCCAATGAAGGGAACTCTGTGCGAAAGTGTGGAGACGTTGGTGGTGGCAGTGCCACCCATCCGCCGGCTCCAGTTCCAGCAACCACACTGCTGTTCGACGTTGTTGACTAAGGAAACATAGTTATCTCTTACACTCTTGTGAAAGATAAAATAAAAAAATAAAAAAAACTTGAGACGCTAAAATTTTACTATTATAAAGTATGAGTCTTCATCATGGGCACGGTCGCTCCATCATAGACCTCATCTATAGCTTTCCATCAGGCGTGATTGTGGTCAAGAGCAAGCCCATTACCAAATAAAAAACAAATGAAAAAAATAGCCCAAAGACGTCCACTGCTGGACATAGGCCTCCCCACATTTGGGCCATGGGTTGGTAGGTTGCCCCATATTGGGGAGGTTCGAATAATCGCCATGCTGTGCAGGCAGGTATGAGTAGGCAAAGATATTATAAGACAGGAGTCATTGAACTTTTATCATAACAATGAAAGGTAAGAAATAAAAACTTAGACCACCTGAAGCAACATTTCTTTGTTTAAAATATTCAAAGCAAAATATGAAATAATATTAATTACTTACTATAGCTTGAGAGGTACATGTTGAGGTTGTAGATACAGTTGTAGCAACAGCAGAAATAGAGCTGAAAATAAATTTATTGCTTCAGTCAGTACATGTCAATAGGTCAAAAAACTCATCACAGAATCATTCACCTCAACATAAAAGTGTAGTCTTTCTTATATATAAGTGAAATACGTAATACTGTATCTCACACTAAACCATAATTTAGGCCCATTTTTGAAAAATAATACTTTTAAGTAATTAGGCCAAAATACCCACTTGTCACTCTTTATCATAAACACATTAAACTTCTTGTTGCTCTTTGTCTTGGGAGACCAATTGCAGGATTACATAAGTTTACTTACTTTATGTTAGGGTCTTGACCAGTTTCTGTTTTCAAAGAAGGCAAGTTGGCAGGTGGCCGCCTAGCTGAAGGAACTTTTCCAAGACTTTGCATTCCATGTTTGCGGCTTAGTTGAGATTTCACTGATGACGGCTCTGAGTTCTCGTTCTACAATACATTAAGAATTCTTCAATTTTGAATAAGTGAAGAATGTGATGTGGGTTGGAATGGGAGGTGAGTGGTTGTGATGCATCAAAATTTTTTTCAGTTTTATTTCACAACATTTCGTCAGGTAAATAATGTTTTATTACAAATTGTTTTAATTTTGTAGGCATATTTCCATACAATCTATAAAATTGCAAAAATCTGTGAAACAAGGTCATTGTCTATTTCACTGTTGCAACTAGATATGCACAAGGCAGCTGAAGGTCAATTTATTCAACCATGACTACTACAATTGTTTTACAGCTGGCTTGCAGACTGGTAACATGATGAAGCTAGAAAAAATTTTGTTCAGGATTTTCTGCATAGATACATATTGTAATGTACTTATTTTCAAGTTAGGTGAAATTAACAGTTCTCAGAAGACCAACATATTGATTTACACAAGTATTCAGGTCATAAGGAATGTACTGGTGGGCGTGTACTCTCTTGACATTGACCCAAAAAATATGATCAGGAGCAGTATACTTACTCTGTTGGCGCAGTACAAGCTATTGATGTCCAACTTCTGATATCTTTGTTTGCCGGACGTCGGCTTGCTCTGCGCCGTAGTACCTCCGCCGCCCGGCGTTGAGAGTGCAGACATGCTGCGATGTACACACCATCAGGAGATCACCCTCGCAACGACCACCAACTGTAATCAGCGAAAACTTCGCTGTAATGGCCACACAGTAAACGCAATTCACTGTAATCACAAGCAACTATCCACTACCAAAGACAATCGTCCTTCAATGTAATCCGTTCCAATCCATTATTAGTAATAACAAGAAGTATTCATACTATTTCGAAGCACTAATTAATATTAACACTTTTGATTACATTCACTGTTACACAAAACACTTTCACAGCACTGATAGAACAATAAATTGGAGCCCTGCCCTCAAAGGTTTATTGACGTGTTACATCCGTCTGCTGAACGCTGGATCGATGACTCCAATAATTTCACTTACGTTTTTTGTTACACTCTCTAATCCGTTATTCTTTTTTAACTTTCTACTATATACCTCAAATTAACGGTACTAACAAGATTGAAGGAAAAGAACGGTAAATAAACTAATTTTTATCTTTCCAGAAAACAATAAAAGCAAAATACATCAGTACCTTGGTCCGTTACACTTGTTATCACGGAATAAAAATTACCTAAGCTCGATTGCTAATTTCTTAAAGAAGATTACTTTAGATTTAAACTATAATCTACGCTACCAAAAACTTATATCACTTTATTTTAAGATGGCGTCTCCAAAAGACGATCTCCTTCTTTTTTACAATCAATAGCGTGACGTCACAAAGACGCGACACAGCGCACTCTAGTGGATAAAGAGACAAGTAATGCGCAAGATTTGCCAGACATATAAAATATTTTTATTGGTATTGCTGAATGTAAAAATTATAGAGCTACTAAAATAGTAAGTCGTCGCGATCGGTCAGCCTGCTGGGACTGTGGCTGGGACCCAAACTAAAAGCCAAAGAAAGTTAGCAATAATACTCGTAATTATCCGGATACTTATAGTATACTCTTTGGTTAGCAATTTCGGAGTTCCGTTTAAGGTGAATGCTCCAGGGTAGCCCGCGAAATTCAAATATTTTTATGTTTTTTGCAATTTGCCGGTCAGTGTGAAGCTGTATGTGGACCAAATGCGATCTGCGACCGTAACGCGTATTTATCTAAAGAATTATAACCATTTTAATCATCAATATAGCCCTCTAAGTTCATGTAGTTCGAAAGAATGAATATTTCAGAAATAATCATTCTTTCGAACTACATGAACTTAATGGTTATAATTCTTTAGATAAATACGCGTTACGGTCGCAGATCGCATTTGGTCCACATACAGCTTCACACTGACCGGCAAATTGCAAAAAACATAAAAATATTTGAATTTCGCGGGCTACCCTGGAGCATCCACCTTAAGCGAAACTCTATTCAAAAAAGACTCAGTAGATTGCAAATCCAAGCGGCCACTTTCTAGTTAGTGGTTAGACATAACTTTGAGGATTCAAACGACACGAATCGAAATCAAGAAGAAATGGATTATAGTTATTCAATATTATAGTAATGGGTATGGGCATCTCCACAGAAGGTCAGGGTACAACACACCCCGCCGCAAAAATATTATTGAAGGAAATGGAGCTATAAGCTATCTATTAGAGTTAAATTAGCTAACTAGCGCTTCGCCCGCGACTTCGTTCGCGCGGGTTTAGTAGGTACTCCACGAACTTCATCTCCATAAGACCTCCCTCTATAATGGGTAGCGTGTAAATTACTTATTAATAGACTCCCCTTCTTCTTCTTATCGTGTGGGTAGTAAAGTCTAACGACCACACACCCTTTTTTTTGTCTGGGTGGAGCAGGAGGGATTGTCAGACTCTTACTGACTAAAACCCATCCCTGTTTCTCCTAGTGCCCTTTGCGTTCCAGAGCTACGGTACCTCTTTCGAACGACCACACACCCTATTGTCAGAGTTTCTAAACCACCTCAAGCGAGTATTTTTATACCCGTCGTAACTTTTAAACGCAAGGTCCGATTGCATAATTTAAATTGTAATTTACGTATAAATAACCAACCTAAATTACCAAACCATTTAAATGGATAAGAAATAATATCATGATACCAACATCTGTCACCACTATTCCATTCCACCTGGGTTTTGATCGAATAATTTGAACAAAAAGCGGTTATTGTGACTTGACCATAATAGTTATATTAGCCAACAACCAATACGGGTTCAGAAATGGAGTGAGTACCGAGGACGCGGTTATAGATTTATCTAGTCACGTAGCTAGGGTGTTGGATGGTAAGCGCAAGTGCCTGGGTATTTTCTTGGATCTGTCAAAGGCCTTTGACACCGTTTCTGCCCCAGCCTTATTTAACAAAATGGAGCGTATCGGAATACGTGGTCTCGCATTAAAAATCTTCGCAGATTATCTCAGCGATCGTACGCAAAAGGTAGAAATCGGCAAACACGTAAGTGATGAGCTTCCAATCACATACGGCGTTCCGCAAGGTAGCATCCTGGGGCCCACTCTCTTTCTCATTTATATTAATGATCTCTTCAAACTAACCCTTGACAATTGTAAGATCTATACATACGCGGATGATACTGCCTTTGTCATAGATGGTGATGACTAGCCCCAGGCATACCATAACGCCGAGGTTGCCCTCTCCTCTGTGATGAAATGTTTGTCTGATAATTTGCTTACCTAAAACGTTGAGAAATCGGTATATGTTCCATTTGCTATTAGGTCAAATCTTTGTCCCTCAAATTCCCTGATCCTGCAAGCTCACGCTTGTGATTCCTTAACGCAGTGTTGCTGCCTCTCCCTTATTAGATCCCCATGCGTGAGGTACCTGGGAGTGCTTATCGATCAGCATCTTAACTGGCACCCGCATATAGTCAAAGCCACGTCACGAATACGTAAACTCATATACGTTTTCAAGAAGCTACGTGATAGTGAGACACTAAAACTTGTATACTTTGCCCTTTGCCGGTCCGTGCTTACGTACTGCCTTCCTGTTTGGGGTGGTGCCACACAAAATGTATTTATCCACATTGAGAGAGCCCAGAGAGCTGTCCTCAAAGTAATGTTCTCTCGTCCACGAAGGTATTCCACTGTACAGCTCTATTCCGACTGCAAGGTTCTCATTGTCAGGCAACTTTATGTGCTCCTATGTACCTTACGCAAGTACTCAATGCGTCCCCTAGAGGAACCCACTGGCCGACTTAAGCATAATTTTTTCCCTCCCGAATGCCATAGAACTGCCTTTGCCAAACGTCAATATTATGTTATAAGCACTATAATTTATAACCTAAAAAATAAAAATGTATTCATGCCTTAAACGTCAGTGCAAAACCTTAAGGTGAATGCTCCAGGGTAGCCCGCGAAATTCAAATATTTTTATGTTTTTTGCAATTTGCCGGTCAGTGTGAAGCTGTATGTGGACCAAATGCGATCTGCGACCGTAACGCGTATTTATCTAAAGAATTATAACCATTTTAATCATCAATATAGCCCTCTAAGTTCATGTAGTTCGAAAGAATGAATATTTCAGAAATAATCTAACTTTCGAACTACATGAACTTAGAGGGCTATATTGATGATTAAAATGGTTATAATTCTTTAGATAAATACGCGTTACGGTCGCAGATCGCATTTGGTCCACATACAGCTTCACACTGACCGGCAAATTGCAAAAAACATAAAAATATTTGAATTTCGCGGGCCACCCTGGAGCATCCACCTTAATTAGAGACTACCTTCAAAATACTGAGGATATTCTGCTGGGTATCTCACGGTGTTGCAATGTTTTTTTTCTAATTTGTCCATAGACTGTATATGCTTTACTTATACCTACATTTACCCACTACAAATTCACACACTCTACACACACTCACCATTTAGTTTAGTTTTCTCATTATATTTGTTTTAGTTTCTGTTTTTAACCACCACTTGCTTAATTTTGAATTGTCCTACTTTAATATGATCTTTGGCTTTGTTTGTTACGAAGAATCACTGACTCCTAAGTTACAGGCCCACACCTAGTTTAGAAGTCAGAGTACCTACCAATATATTTGTACCTAATAAGCCTATATGTTCATAGTTTTATGGTGCAAATGTTGTTTTTGTGTGAAATAAAAATTATTAATTCTTTTATTTTATTTTTTTAGTTAGATATGTATATCGCGGTATTTTTTTCGGGTTACATTATCGAAGTTTTCATACGGATCTAACCTAACTTGTTTGAAAATAGCCTACGTTCATCAGGGATAATGTAGGATTCTAATGGTGAAAGAATTTTTCAATCGGTCTAGTAGTTTCGAAGCCTATTCAATTCAAACAATCAATTTTTTCCTCTTTATAATAGTAGTAGTAGATAGTTACTTGAACTTTGAAGATTGGAGTTTTAATTGTTGCCTTTTGACTTTATAAGTGAATCGAAACGAGTTATTTCTAATTGCAGACGAGAAATGCAGAGATAAAAAAAATAGCTCTCCTTCTTTCGTAGTCAGGTAATAAAAACAGGGCCGCATTAAGCATATTCGGAGTTCGAAAAGTTACAATAAAATACCTTGTGACATATTAGAACTAAATGAAAGAAAATTTAAAACCTACATTAAAAGCAAACTTTGTAAACAAGCATATTACAAACAATTAGAAGATTACATTCAGGATAAGAATGCTTGGAAATATGCTGGTCCTGCTCCATAGGACAATCAATGGTGGAGACAAGATCAAACTGGTTGGTTTATGTATTTACTTTTGAACCTACTGTTTCATTTTTGGGTTTTTATTTTTCTGTTCATTCACTCTCTGCTAATTAATGGTTCCAATATTTATAAATATGTGAGTACCATGTACTTATGTAGATATGTGAGTACCATGTACATATTTAGAAAATTAATAAGTCTACCTCTGCTTATTCTAGGTTCATGGTCCTCAAGTTATTAACTATGGAGTTTTTGTCCGTTCTTCTCCAGAAGAATCTACCCTTCCGGATGGACAGTAGAGTCACTATGTTATTTAATTATTTTAAATGTAATGATGCCATTCAAAAGTGCCGTTTAATGGCCTAATTGTAATAAACGTTTTTGACTTTTGACTTTGACTTTGACTTTACCGGGATGCGAAAGTTGGATTCACTTTTTTTAATTTTCACTAAGTGAAGTTTGACTTCAATTTAGTGGAAATTAAAATTAATAAATTAAATTCTTACAGAAACACTATGTGTAAACCACTTATTAATAGACAACGTAGGGCAGTTCGCTCAAACCGCATCATTTTTCTTACTTATACTCGTCGTAACTTTTAAACAAAAGGTTCGATTTAAAAATTCTAAGTTTAATTTACATGTACATAACCAACCTGAATTTTTAAATAATTTAAATAGATAAGGATTAATTTCATGATACTAAAATGACCATTATTTCATTCCCCCGGGTTTTAATTGAATAATCTGAACAAAAAGCGGTCATTGTGACGTAACCATAATAGTTAGATATGTACCCACGCGGACTTTTTGTAGATATTGATGTCCTCTATAAAAATGTAGTACATTACTTTCCGCAGCGTACCTTCACACCTTCACACCTTCGGTTATATTATCGCAGTTTTCATACGGATCCCTAACCTTTTTTCAAAATATTCTGCAGCCTTTGTTCATCATGGATAATGTAGGATTCTAATGGTGAAAGAATTTTTCAAATCGGTCCAGTAGTTTCGGAACCTATTCCATTCAAACAAATAAATAAAAACTTTATTCTTTATAATATTATTAGTATAGATGTAGATAAGTTAATGGTTAAATGGTTAATCACAGGTAAGTGGTTAAATTATTAAAAACTTGAATGGTTAACCACATAAGCACAAAATACTGAATGAAGAGAATGTATGATGCACTATGATGTTGCAAGACTGAACTCGAAAATAAGCACACCGTCGAGGATAGAACAGATTCTTTTACTCCTATTTCTGTATGAATTATGAATACCTACAGAAAATAGGAGTGACGATTTGGTAGAACAAAACACAAAAAAATAATAATTAAGAAACCTCACTAGATTTCTTAATTGTTTTGTATTCAACAGTCTGTGACTGACTGTGAGATCGTGGTGAAGCAATTAGCCTGGGACTGTTCAGGTTCTCCCTTGTCTTTTTGCTAAGGATAAAACAAACAGTTTGTAAATAGCTTGGGTTGTTGTGCGAGGCTCCTCTAAGAGCGAGATCCGGGTGAATACCCTATTCGTCACCCTCTAAAACCGCTACTGGTAAAATGTAAATTAAGTTCCAAAATTTTCGAGCTCGCTTAGCTCGTCCTGGCTGAAAAGTATCTTCTGATTATGTTTGAAAGATCGATAAATCTAAGCATTCAAGTTCATTTCGTTCGCTCTTTCATTCTACATTCTCAATCTTTTGCACATAAGCCATAAAAGATACCTACTGATTTTTATGTGTAACTGTTCAAAAGAAATATAAACCTACCACATGCAGGCAAAAAAAAACGAGATGTCTTCACTCATTGCTGTAGGTACCTGGGTTGAATTAGTAGGTACTTACTGCAATTTCGTTTTTCCGCAAAAGTGTAGCGAAAGGTACAAAAGTGAAACTAAAACCTGAAACAAAGTACAAAATTTAACAAGTTCGCATCGCTCACTTTTCCATTTAAATATTCTTTCGTCTTGACTCGGGCTTTGGGCCACCGACGACTTATCGAGTTTTCTTACTATTGCCCAACGCCTTAGCTGGGGACCTATGTCAATGAGTCATAAATCATTTATTATTTGTCATAGGTACAATAATAATGGTACCTAAATCTCACTGTAAATTATGGCCAATCTGCAACTAAAGTGGGTGACAGACGTATGAACACTATGAACTTATAGCACATGGTTTTTAAGATCGCCTTACTCGATTCGACGTGGGTGACACAAGGGGGTGACGCACGTAAAAGCTTGCTCATTACGGTACCTGGAGGACCGCGATGTTGTCAATGGAGGTTTTTTTTGTTATTCAGGAATAATATTTTATTATAGCCAGACAGGATACTTGTTTGAGAGAAGCAATTTCACATTGAATATCAGTTAACTTTAGTGCTATAATATCGGCACATAATGTTTGGTCGACTCCTGAACCTGTTACAATTCTGTTCCTGAAACAATCAAGAATTCTGTAAATAATTAGTGTGAATAGCTTCGGAAATCCGTAATTTTTGCAACACAATGGCACTCCGCATTCGACGTGTTACAAAACGTATAAACCAGTGTAATGGCTCGCGCGCGGCATGCAGTTTGTGGCACTGACAGACGTGCGAGTCGAGGCGAGCTACGAGCAAAATTTCAAACCTGTTGGATCGCCAACGAACTTACTCGTCGAGCCATAAACACGCGTTACAATTGTACTTACGATGATACACGAGCGAAAAAGCTCGTCGAGCCACAAGTACGCATACTTGCTCGTACGTCTGTCACCCACTTAAAGTGGGTGATAGACGTACGAACTTATAGTACGCGGTTTTTAAGACCTCCAACTTACTCGGCTCGACGTCGGTGACACACGTGACAGCTTGCTCATTATTCTGGTACCAGGAGGACCGCAATGTCGTAAATGGAAGAAACATTTTTTTGCTATTCTGGAATAATATTTTACTATAGCCAGACAGGATTTTGGTATGAGAAAAGCAATTTCTCATTGAGTAGCAGTTGACTTTAGTGCCATAATTTTGGCATTTATAATATTTGATCGACTCTTGAACCTGAAACAATTAAGAATGCTGTATCAGTGTGAATAGCTTCGAAAATCAGTAATTTTTGCAACACAATAACACTCGACGTGTCCCTAAACAAAGTAATGGCTCGCGGCGCTGACGGACGTGCGAGCTGAGTGAGGCGAGCTACGAGCAAAATTTCAAACCTGTTGGATCGCCAACGAATTACTCGGCGGTTTTTATGTACGCCTACTTAGGGTGACTCACGAGCGAAAAAGATCGTCGAGCCATAAGTACGCGTACTTGCTCGTACGTCTATCACCCACTTTAAGATAAGGTTTTAATTATTTATTGTACCTACACGGTGTAGGTACAATAAAACTGGTGTAGGCTACACCAAAACAACTTATAGCACAGTGATGATAAACTTACTATAAAAGTTAAGTCCATCGACTATCCTTTGGTTGATTCTTAGTAGATGAAGTCACTTTTGTAGAGTGTTTTTTATGTATTATTTACAGGTTTTACTAGATAAATGTGATGATTATGCATCAGCATAGGTCCATGAGTAGCTTAACCCTAACACTACCAGACACAAAAATATTTACCCATAGATAGCCATATACCTACTTATTTTGCTTTTTAAGTTTTCTCTGCATTTACGCCTGCGCACTAGGACTTTGCACCATATTGATGAAAGAAAAATCAGTAGGCGAGGATCTGCGGAGAAGCTCATAATACGAGAAGTGTTTGAGAAAACCGGCAGCCATGGCCGGGAATATGGGAATGGAACAATTGATTCCAATTGTTAACAAGCTGCAAGATGCTTTTACACAGTTGGGTGTTCATATGCAGCTGGATTTGCCGCAAATAGCAGTTGTGGGTGGACAGTCTGCGGGCAAAAGCTCTGTTTTAGAAAATTTTGTGGGCAGGTAAGTGATATAGAACCTCCTCATAAATTGTGTCTGTTGGTCAATTTTAGCATATTTTTGAGGTAAGCAGAATTCATACCAAGCGGCATACTACAGCTAATTTCGTGTAAAACGTTGCAGCGGTTTCGTAAAGTTTAGTATTTCATAATCTACGCATGATTTTATGGTTTATAATTTTTTAAGGTTCTAAACTTATTCCGTTTATATTTTAGTAACAGAAAACCTAATTACGTAACTGATGGAAAATTAAGCAAGCAATTTATTTAGCAATTAAATAGTTGTACAAAATACAACTCTTTAAAAAAACGTACTATTCGTTCTAAAGTTTCATACAAGGTGTTTTAACCTCTCCGGTATCAAAGGGATCATACTATTTTATTTACATTATTGAATTTTTCACAACTTTTATTCTCATTTTTCTGATGGCAACTAAAAAACGATTATTGTTATAGAAAATGCGTTTAATTATTTTACATATGTTTTTAAATATTTGTCCAATAAATTGATAAAAAATGTGATCTACTACGAAATATATATTTTTATTCTGGCCTAGATTTAGTGCGCATGTCGGGCAGTATTGATTTACTAATGCTCAAATGTCAATGGTTGCGAAGGGTACTTCATTGAAATAATTGGTTGAGAGACCGAGCTATAATTTGAATAGATGAATATGAAACACGCAAAAACATATATTTATATAAACAATCAATCTTACCAAATCTTTTCTAAGTACTATTATTAATTTCTCTCAAGCTTTTTGAAGCGGTTTATCTACTCGTTGTACTGACAGAGACAGATAATGTTTTGAAATGTTCTGTACTACGCTTTGTTTCTTTTTGACAGTAGTCGAATCTAGCTGAATCGAAACGTAACGTAACCACCCACCACCATATTGAAAAATAAATTAGTTTATCGATGATGAATTGATGATGAGCAAGTGTTATTAGTGTTTTAGAGTGATTAAAGTTTAATGTATCTTAGAAAAAATGGCTGGAAATTTTGGAATGCAGCAGCTAATCCCTGTTGTAAACAAATTGCAAGATGCATTTGTGCAAATGGGCGTGCACATGTCTTTAGATCTTCCCCAAATTGCAGTTGTGGGTGGTCAGTCTGCAGGAAAGAGTTCGGTGTTAGAAAATTTTGTAGGCAGGTAAGATTTCGTATCCAGTAGGAAGTGGTGTTGTTCGTTATAAAACGTTCTAATGTGCCAAAGATATCGGAAGTATGTATACCTTCTTTGTTTATTGTAAAGGCCATTGATTTATTGGTGCAGTGTGTGGTGTAGTCAGCAGGGATAAACCACTTCCTTGGTGCATACAACACATTGCATTTGTTTAGAGCAACACTAGAAGGTAATAGGTAGGTTTTATATCATATTATACAGTTGTTGTGATGAGTCATATGTAACCATTTCAAACAACAATAATATTAGTCTGTTACAATTCTGTGAGACTTCCATGTAGTATTTTTTCAT
This sequence comes from Lacanobia oleracea, assembly GCA_950371165.1. Lineage (NCBI taxonomy): Eukaryota > Metazoa > Arthropoda > Insecta > Lepidoptera > Noctuidae > Lacanobia > Lacanobia oleracea. The sequence continues at coordinate 9,546,576 of OX493389.1, forward strand.
ATGTCTTGAAAATAAGCAAAACTTTTTACACACTTAGCAAGTTATGTAATAAAAATGAGAGTTAAGAAAAATCATGTAAAGAATTATGTCCAAAGATGAGCCACTCCGTTAAAGATTGTGCCCATATCAGTTTCCTGAAACTCTTGAAAAACTTTTAAACAAGTTGAAATCCTTTGTAATTGAAAGCATACCTCTGCATTTTTTAGCTATTGTGTGCATAATGGTGATTAACATTCAGGTCAGAGATGCTGCTTTTTGACAATGAAGGCTCATAAAACTTGTATTCTAGACAAATACTGGAATTGACCTAATAATAATTAAGCATTTCTTTTAATAATATTCATAGTACAAAGTCCTGAACTCCTGACCTAGTTACTTATCAGAATCCTATATTTTGGTTAATTTTTGTTATGAGGTTTGTCTTCTGTATCCATATTCTGCTTAGAGAAGAGTTCATGTAAATTAAATAATAATTTGTTTCATGTTTTTTAAAAGTTTAGACACATTATTGTGGTTTTTTAAAGTTTAAGGTTGGTATTTTATGATTAAGGTGGATGCTCCAGGGTAGCCCGCGAAATTCAAAATATTCATTCTTTCGAACTACATGAACTTAGAGGGCTATAATTCTTTAGATAAATACGCGTTACGGTTGCGGATCGCATTTGGTCCACATACAGCTTCACACTGACCGGCAAATTGCAAAGAACAAAAATATTTGAATTTCGCGGGCTACCCTGGAGCATTCACCTTAAGTCTTATCACACTTATCTGACAGTAAAAAAAAATGTGTTGACAAAGAATTTACTCCACTTAACTGTTTATGGTTTTTAATCAATCATAAACAGTCTGTTAAAAGAGTTGTTTTTTTAGCGAGTTTTACAAGCTTAATATTTATAGGTCAACCCTTAGTGATATATAAAATTATTGAACTTGAGAGAGAGGAGCTCATCCTAATGTACATGGTGCCATTTTAGTTGTCTTACAAAGGTGGCCCACTTAATGCTCAGCCTGTGCTTGCTCCTGAATGTTTCAAACTGCGTTGTGTGTCATGATGTAAAAAGTAATTTTTTATTTATTCTGTTGTCATAAATATATTTTTTAATGTGTGTGCAGTAGTCATTGGACAGATGAAGTGAACTGCCGCTGTAAGACTACTAAAATGGCACCATGTATAAAATTCTTCCATTACTGTATGGTTGAGTGAGTGACTGACAGACAACGCACAGCCGAAACTAACAGGCGTAGAAAGCTGAAATTTGGCATGTAGCTTCCCAACACACAATAGGGGAGCGCTAAGAGAGGATTTCCCGAAATAAGTATGGGAACGGAAAAAAAAATTGGTTGTCTGTAAAGTTGGTTTACAGACGATAATTTTACGTGATAACGTCATAAGAAAACAATTAAATTCTTAACAAACAAGCCGAACGCTTAGGCCGATCGTGCCTCTCTAACGCTTGTTCCGCACTCTCGCTCTCGAACGTGACTCTTTTTCGTGCAAGCAACCGGCGTTTATCAATTTAAGACATACAAATTCGCAGGCATAAGCTGGTTTAAAATAAAGTGCTTAAATGATTAAGTATTGAATAGGATTTTATGGCACTAGACATAACATAACCAACACCCCTTTCTGAAATTTTGAGCAATATTAAGTAATCCTGTGTAATAAAAAAACCAAGTTGAAATTCATATTGTTTATGTCGATCTATCCATTATTTGTTCACATTCTATTTATGAAAAAATATTGAGAAACATGTTTTCGATAATAATAAATAGTAATAGATAAAACAATTAAACATTGTTATCTACCATAATTAAACATAAAACATAGTGGTTGAATTGAGGAATATTATGTTACCTAAAATATTAATATTATTATTAGTAGTAGTGGTATAATCATTTTTAAGCATTGCATCCCACTTGCATGCTGTAAAAACCTAGGGAAATTAGAGGTGTTTTTGACAGATTTCAATTGACCATCAACAGCCTGTTCTAATCACAATCTATTTGAGGTTACTGCAGCATTTCTTCTTATTACAAGTGTTATCTATCAAATATCACAGACCTGTCAAACTCTATCTGTTGTAATTGATGGTTTAAACTAACAGCAAACAAATTAAATCAAAATGATTGTTTCTATGTAGCCCTGGAAATAATTTATTAGTTTTGTAAATCAGACCTGTAAATGAAAATTAATTCTGCAAAAATGTGTGTTATTTATAACTATACTCCATCTGAGTAGGTAGTTGACTAAAGGTAAACGATCTTCACATGTCTTTTTACATAAACACTTATTAATTAAATACAACTACTGCTTAAACAAATTGTTTAATTGATTATGTAATTGTTTTTGTTGTATTAAATTTGTTTTCAGCTGCATTTTATTTTTAAACTGTGTTGTTAAGTAAAAAGGCATGTGAAGATTGTTTACCTTTAGTTACTACTGACTCGGATAGAGTATAAGTATCTAAATAATTTTATCATTAAAATCAATATTTCTAGATCTCTAGAAAAAATAATTTTCTTGGTTCTATTATAGAGCTTTTCAGTGAAAAGCATTTTTAAGTTTAAAAAGCTATAGTAAAAAACTGGCCAAATGCGACTCGGACTCCAGTGCGGGGGTTTCGAACGAATTTTTGTTTTTTAACATGTTATATTGACACTATATACTTCTTATAGATTTCTATTATCTCCATTTTTTCAAAATTTTCGGTTCAGTAGTTTCGGAGATAAGGGGGGGGGGGAATGGTTATTTTTCGTCTAATTTCTTGAGTAACTTCAAAACCATTTATTTGATTTGATTTTTTTGATTTTTTTTTATTTTATTTTTTTATTATTTTTTTTATTTTTTTATTTGATATGTCACACGATAGTTTCACCCCCAAAAGTATTATACTAAAAATTTATAATTTACGTAACACATCCATGGTTGGGTCACAGAATTCCATATGTGTACCAAATTTCAACAGAATAGGTCCAGTGGATCCGGATAAAACTGGCTGTGACAGACGGACAGACAGACAGACATCTGAGTGATCTTATAAGGGTTCCGATTTTTGTTCAAAAAAAATACTTGTATTTTTTTCCGAAAATGCAATTAAAGTTCATTTAAAGTTTTAGATCCATACAATGGCTTTGGTTTTGTGGTCTATCCCACAGATGCCATGCAATTTTCCGAGAGAATGTTACATTGTTTTTAGCAGTAGTAGTAATATTCAGTGAAATATTTTTTTCTAATTGAATTAGTAGTTCTTGAGATTAAATACAAGTAAATAACCAATTTTACTTCTTTAATTTATTCTTATTTTTTATTTGTTTATGGCCTCTTGAAGCCTGTCAATTAAATACAGGGTTGTCAAGTAGAAGGTTGGTAGTTGCCAAGGGAGTTTTTACCAACAACAATTATTGACCAGGATACTGCAACTCTGATAGTACATGAGACACACAATTTTAATATGTTGGTGATAAAGAATATGAATAATAATATGGCATTCATTTATTTTTGATTTGGTGTCGTTTAACACGCAATTCGTAAGGGATGCTATTGCGTAACTGTACAAATATATTATTTGAACAGTTACGCCCATATGGATCACTCCACGTTTTGTCGATTTCGATCCACTGTGGGACTTACAGCTTTACCTAGTTGCGCTCTAATACATGGAGCTCCTCTTCACAAATTTCTCATCCAGAACGTATTTTACGGGCGTCGCTTTTCACAATACGTATCTACCGTAAAGGGAACGTGCACAGCATTGACTATGCCATCTAGTGTTGCATATTCGAAACTTTAACGTTAAGAATACTTGACGTTGACGTTTCTGTGCTGCCACCTATAGTTTCTGCACGTTCCCTATAGCCCACTGAATGACGTACAATTTGTGGACCATCGTTATTGTCAATATCTATGTTTCTGCCTGCAAGCAGAGACTTGGGCTACCTAGCTTCTGGCCTAGGGGAGGCAAGTCAGATTTTTTAAGTCAGATCGTCCGCGGCTGTTTTATCATACACACTACACAAAGACACCTACATGAAACATTAGGTATACACACGTCAAAAAAAGTTTGCGATAGTTTGCGTTTGCATAAGCTGTAATATTTTTTTTTTAATTTACCTTTATCAAGAAAAATATTTGTCGTGTTTTTTCTTTAAATAGAAAAACCCTGTTTGAAATTAAAAATAAAGAACTATTTTTATTAACAAAAATGGAGTTATAAAACAGAATGTAATTTTAACAGGAATATGATACCCAAACATAAACAACAATTTATTCATAAAAGGTTTATGTGCAATATAATATAACTCCTCCCCTGGCTCGAACACTTGCGGAGATCGTCCGGGGCATGCTGAGGATCAAGTTATCCAGCATTTCTTGGGATAACCTGTCCCATTCTTGAATAGCGGCTTCCCTGAGCTCTGGCACCGTCAACGACAGAGATTGCAGTGGGTTAGGCTTCGGCAAAATGAAGAAGAAAACATTGGGCAAAACTGTCTCTTCGTTGACGAATCGCGAATCAGTACTCATCCAGATAACCGACGTGTCCGTGTCTGGAGAAGACCAGGAGACCGTGAAAGGCAAAGAACTGCCACTAGAACAGTTCAGCAAGGCGAGAAACCCATGTGTTATTTCATACTATAACCTACCTCTGTGCCAAATTTCATTAAGATCCTTTCAGGCGTTCCGACGTGAAAGAGTAGCAAACAAACATTGGATAGATGAATCAATCCTCGCAAACTTTTTATCCCGGGAGTATGTGAGCCGCTGGCAGAAGCTAGTTCCTCAATAAAGGGTCCTCGTCGAGGCGATCGGCGACCTCTCGCGACCAGCCCTGGTTCAATCTATGGTCCGGAGCGAGGAGGAATGGGAAGCGGTCACCTCCTTCTGCGAAGCAGTAATGCTAGCAAAGGAGGAGGCCGAACGAGTCAGAGAGATCGAAACCTCACGCCCCAGTCGCCGCAACAGAAGAAGACGCCCCGGGCGTCGGGAGTCGCAGGGCGATTCCCGGCCACCGTAGGAGCGGGCTTGCGGATGGCGAGCATTGGGTGGCTCGCCGTCCGATCAGAACCAGACCCGGGTCAACGGTGCGCTGTGTTCCACTCGCGTCTCAAAGAGCTGTCAGCATAGGAGACGGGGCCCGCTAGGGCCAGTGCTTGCCGGGGTTGTGGAATCCGTTCGAAAGAGTCGCCGCGACCCTGGAACGCAAGGGTTCGTAAGAGTCTGACACTCCCTCCTGATTCACCCAGAGCGGGAGGAGTTATTTGATGATTTCCCATCCTTAAAAAAAGATACCTAAAAGAAAAAAAAATCTGCTAACTTATCAGAAGCTCTACGACGTAAATTATGCGCTAGTTCAAAATGCGCGTCAAGTTCGTTTTTTTCTGATATCACTGTTATTAATTCTTGCAGACATTACCTTCTATGACTCATTTATCAGTACGTTATGATTAGATGATTACATCTGCGTAAATTCCGTGACATCAACCATCTTTACTTTAGGTTTATTTTTTTTCTGTACAAACAGTTTAGAATAGGCGGTATTCAGGCGGAGGTACCTGAGAGTAGCTGATTTTAAAATGAGAATCACGTCTAAACGCCTAGTCGTTATTTTTTTGAAAAAAATATGTGTTAAATTAGACTATTTCCGTAATAAAAAAAAAAAAATATATGTAAAAAAAATGAGTTTTTTTTCGTTCAACATAGTGTAATTAATTTGTAAAGTTATGTCTAACACGTACATAAAAGCGACAATAGGATCAAAACCGCTAGGCGTATTTTAATGGAATTTACACTATCTGAAAGACAATTTAATTATCTACATTTTGATGTACTTACTGCAATTTAATTAAAGTCTTAGAATAATAAGGTAAGTACAAAAACTACTGAATTTTGGGTCGCGCGTGTGTTAAACGAGTGCGCGTTTTGTTCCCTCATGGTCGCTGGCATATGTCGTCTTAATTTAAGGTAGTCATCACACCTTTAAAAAAAATGCATTGGCGGGCGGTACGATCGTCTGTAGTATCCTGTGCTAGGCAGTCAGACCGGTCCCAACCCTAAAACTTTTGCTGACTGGTGATGTTTTCTCTTTAGCATGAACATTTTATTGTTTGTGCCGGATAAACATTTGAATATACGAGGGTGCGTTTTTAAGTTCGCGGAATGGGAGGGTAGATGATAAAAATAGGTCATTATCGAGGTGGCCACGACTTCAGCCACTCAATATTAGTATAAATACCAGGTTTTGTCTTAATTGGGTCATTAGCTTTGTAGCCTCGGCTGGGGGCCTTAAATTCTTGAGGCCCACACAGGCAAGTCCGGTTCAGTAGTTGACAACCCTCTAGGGTTGAAACTGCGAGTGGCCATCGACAAAAAAAAAAAAAAAAAATGGGTCATTAGTCTTTGAACTATCGTCAAGCAAACAACTCAATCGGGAAGAAAGTGTGCATTATGGAAAAAATCGAGTACCGTGCCGTAATAAAGTTCCTTACCAAGCAAGGAAAGTCAGTTCAAAACATACTGGAAGAGATGGAATCCGTTTACGGGGACTCTTGCCCGGGTAAAACCATGGTTTACAAGTGGCATTGTCTTTTTAAACAAGGCAGGACCTCACTTGAAGACGACCCGCGGCCCGGACGGGCGATCGAGGTGACTACTCCGGAAATCATTAAAAATGTCGAAAAAATAATATTGGAATATGCCAGACTAAAGAAGAAACAGCTTGCAGAAATGGTTGGAGTATCGGATACAACAATTTTCAAAATTCTACACGATCATCTTGGCATGACAAAGGTCAGTGCAAGATGGGTGCCAAGAATGCTCACGCCGCCTCAGAAACAACGCCGCGTGGAGTGTTCTCGCACGTTTTTGGACCTCTGTAACGAAGATAAGGATGGACTATTGAGTCGAATTGTTACTGGAGATGAAACTTGGGTTTATCATTATGAGCCTGAGTCAAAACAGGACTCTATGCAGTGGCACAAAAAAGGTACACCACCACCCAAGAAGTTTAAAGTGTCACAATCGGCTGGTAAAATCATGGCAACAGTGTTTTGGGATTCGGAAGGGATTCTGTTGACCGATTATAAAGATAAAGGCGTTTCTATAACCGGAGAATACTATGCTTCTATCCTCGAGAGGTTGAGAGAAAGTATTAAAGAAAAAAGGAGGGGAAAATTGACCAAAGGTGTCCTTCTTCTTCACGACAACGCGCCTGTTCACAAGAGCCGTGTTGCGTTGGCTGCCCTGCATAAGGTGGGCTTCGATATTTTAGACAATCCACCCTACAGCCCAGACCTGGCTCCCAGTGATTATTACCTCTTTCCAAATCTAAAAAAAGAACTTCGTGGAAAGAAATTTTCAACTGATGAAGAAGTGAAGGACGCGGTTTCAGCTTATTTTTCGGACAAAGACAAAACTTTTTTTATGAAGGTATACATAAGCTAATTGAAAGATCTGAAAAATGTATTAGGGTAGCAGGGGAATATATTGAAAAAGAAAAATAATTAAGTATTTTTATTTTCACTCCTTGCCCTCCATTCCGCGAACTTAAAAACGCCCCCTCGTACGTTCTACAGCTGCACAAGATTTGGCAGTTCATTGTACAAACTATTTTGTTTCAGGGACTTCCTTCCCCGAGGTTCCGGAATCGTAACGCGCCGTCCACTGATCCTGCAGCTTATACATGGAAATGCAGGTATTAATAATACGATGAGTGTTTAGATAAAATTAGGTGTTACATCAAAATTACATATTATGGGGAAAATAAACATAGTTGGCATGTTAGTTTATTTTTATATCTGGCTGTGATGTAGTCCATTATTGTGCAAAATGTGATCATTAACCTTCAGCTGTATTCTGAATGTTAGTTAAAACAACTAATTGGCTTACTAATACGCGCCTATTACTGTATGAGGTGTACTTTGTCAAAATTTTAAACAGAATAAATGGCAGTGTTTTAAGAAAATCATTACGGTACAAAACATTGCATATTTTGGTATTATTTTATACTGTGATAGTTTTTTCCGGTCACGTACTTAAAGGTTACTAACCTTCCGTTCTGCATGATTGAAAACTTGCTTCTCGTGATATATTTTAATGATAGACGATTTTTAAGAGACTTAATAGTAAGACAATTATTTGGGCTTGTACCTAGGTACCTATAATGTCCAAAATCTATCAGTTTAATAAAATACGTTTATAGTTATGCTTTAGAAAACCAAATCGAAGCCTAAGCTTTGTTGTTTACTTATTCTGTTGCTTTTCTTATCGTAATCGAAATTGAATAAAAGAGCAAAACAAAATGAGACTGCCTAATGGCCACTTATCTTTGTGTCAATGGCATTATGCATAAAGTTAATCGACCAAGGATATTCATTGACTCGAGGAAATGGCAGTGGCAGGTGGTCACGTGATGATGGGCTTGCCATCGGTCATTAAAATATTCTGGGTTAAGGTGGATGCTCCAGGGTAGCCCGCGAAATTCAAATATTTTTATGTTTTTTGCAATTTGCCGGTCAGTGTGAAGCTGCATGTTGAAGAAAATACGATTTGCGGCCGTAACGCGTATTTATCTAAAGAATTATAACCATTTTAATCATCAATATAGCCCTCAAAGTTCATTCATAAAAATATTTGAATTTCGCGGGCTACCCTGGCGCTTCCACCTTAACCAACTTTTTTGTTGTGTTTTACTCGCTTTAAAGTCAATCTTGGGTTCACGTAGCCTCCCAAATTTTACAAGAAATATGGAAGACTACGAGCATAGTCATAATAAAGTAATATTTAAAGTGTTATACCAAATACTTTTTTTTCCCTAGAATACGCGGAGTTTCTCCATTGCAAAGGCAAGAAATTCGTTGATTTCAATGAAGTACGCGCAGAGATTGAATCGGAGACTGATCGTATCACCGGATCCAACAAGGGCATATCACCAGTGCCGATCAATCTTCGTGTATATTCCCCAAATGGTAAGGTTCAAAATGCAAAAATATTATCTGTTTGACTTAGTTTCCAAAAGAGAGATAAAACTAATCGCTCTTTGTTATATTATGTTCATCCACAGTTTAGTAGATAAAATGGTCGGAGGGGCCGTTGTTTACACCAATCTTTGCTCGTAAGCCGCAATGCTGCTTGCACCAGATGATAACTCCCGTGACCGACAGAAGCGTTAAACCATGGCTATAATTTGAGACCTTTTTTACATAGCCTTCATGAGATGGTGCTACAATACAGTTATGACGAAACCGGAAGTATCTTCATACGCATGCGTAACGTTATAGATTGTCAATTTTACGAAGTCATTGGCCGGCAAATGCGTGACACTTGTTATCATTCACAATAACGACATTTATATTTTACTGTTCCCTTCTGTTTAGGAATCAAAGCAAAGCATTGTGTTACGCAAATACTTATGAGGACAAAAGGGAATAGGCCCACTTACAAGATCAATGGTGATGCAAGGCCGCAGTTGTTCACCTTTGACAGGGCTTATTTATAGGTCTCAGTTAACGAACGAAGATTGCTCTGGTTTTATTTTGTGACGCATTAACGAGTATCTTCACGGAGGCATCTTGTCGTAGTATTTAATTACAGTTCCATCAGACTAATTATTGAAACGTTAAACGTCTTTTTTGTTTTTCAATAAAATTAAGTCTGATTCATGCCCGACATTATGACAAATTTAAGTAACTCAGAAACCGGACATGCCATTCAAATAATGTTATCATTCAACAAGTTATATTGTTTTTTTTTCGGTAATCAATGACCTGAGGTGTTTGTTTAGACAGTTTATCATATGATAGATAATAGAGATTCCTCGCAAAAAATAATCGATAAAACTGTAGAACTGTTGTAAGGTTGTATACGAATTCAAGGTACAAAAAAAAAAAAAGGAATTTCAACGCGTAAAAACCCATGTACGAGCTGTATGTGTGATGAAGATGTCTCCTGGGCCTGGCGATAAATAATGAGTCAGTGTTAATCATGTGCTTTAGATAAGCCAATACCCAGTTAATTGATAATAATATAAAATACTCCATTATCAATTTACTGCTAATGTAAATATAGGTTTTTGCGCCCATTTTGCTATAGAACAATAATTGAACGTTCGATGATAAGTTCATTCATTATTAATTTATTATCTATGCATATTGTAGTCCAGGAATTCTGTTGAAGCTCGTGAAAGAATATGTGTCAATAGACATAAATATTTCACTGCTTATATGGAGAGAAAACGTTTATTGCTAAGTAGTTTGTACCACGTTGTACTGACATGGATGCGTGTGCAGTCATCTTAATTATGCAATCATGATTATAACACTGATTTAATATTCTATGTGTAGATTGATAATGACCTACATAACAAATACTTGTTTGATGGTTACGTTAAAATTACTGTAGAGTATTTACACTGTAATGGTAATACAAATAAGCATGTAGGTACCTACTCAGCATCCTATGGCTATCATCCTATGATCTCCGCATATGGATATCATACTATGGATATGTCATATGAGTATATGGTACCAATGGGAATTCCCATTGGAAAAATCCCTTCATAACGACTGTGTGGGTTTAATTTTTCTAAAAAGTCCTGGGAAGTCTAGAACGACTGAAATTCAGTCAATCAATGAGCTTTAACAGCATCCTGATCACCAAGGAAATGCCGAACCAGTGGCGATTTAGCCTGATTATCCCTGTATACAAAGGCAAAGGTAGCGTACAGGATTGTAGTAGCTACCGCGGTATCAAGATCATGTGCCACACCATGAACCTCTTCGAGCGCATCATTGACACACGGCTCCGTAGCGAGTGTACTGTCTCTGAGTGTCAATATGGCTTCCGGGCGGGTAACAGCACCATGGACGCAGTATTCGCCTTACGGAATCTGGCTGAGGCTTACAGAGAGAGAAGGAGAGCTTTGCATATGGCCTTTTTAGACCTGCAGAAGGCCTTCGACTGTATACCTCGGCAGTCCATCTGGTGGGCACTGCGCTTCAAAGGCGTTCCCGAGGCCTATATTGACATTATCAGAGACATGTACCGCGATTCCGTGTCCTCTGTCCAGACCGCTGTTGGCGAATCGAATGGCTTCCCAATATCTGTTGGCGTTCACCAAGGCTCGGCTCTTAGCCCGTTCTTGTTTAACGTAGTGCTCGATGTAGTTACGGCAAACATCCAAGATAAGCCCCCATGGCTAATGATGTATGCCGATGACATCGCCCTCGTTAATCAGAACAAAGCCCATCTTGAGCGCAAAGTCAACATTTGGAAGGACACGCTTGAAAACGGTGGTCTGAGACTAAATGTGGCGAAGAGTACATGTCCTGTGGCGGCACGGATTCAAATAGGTTCATCCGAATAGGTTCGGACCTGATCAGAAAGTCCGATACGTTCAGGTACCTTGGATCCGTGCTGCACGAGTCTGGCAACGTAGACGACGATGTCCAAGCTCGTATAGGCGCGGTTTGGGCGAAGTGGCGCGAGGTAACGGGCGTTGTATGCGACCGCAAAATGCCTCCGAAGCTCAAGGGGCAGATATATAAATGCATCATACGGCCTGTCCTACTGTACGGCGGTGAATGTTGGCCAGCACTAAGCAGACACACCCAGGAGCTTCGCGTCACGGAGATGAAGATGCTGAGGTGGATGAGTGGCGTAACGCGATCCGATCGCATACGCAACTCTTTCATCAGAGGTAGTCTTGGTGTCCGTGACGTGGGGGAAAAACTGCAAGAGTGTCGTCTGCGATGGTATGGCCACATCACGCGCCGCCCTATGGAGTACGTTGGTCGGGGATGCATGAATATGGCTGTTCTTGGGGCTAGGTCCCGTGGTCGCCCTCGCAAGCGCTGGTTGGACGTCGTTAAGTCCGACATGAGAGCCAATGGCCTAACTGAGAAGGATGTTCAAGATCGGGCAAAGTGGAGGAAGCTAAGTAGGAAGGCGGACCCTGGCAATAGCCGGGATTAACGCCAGGTAGAAGAAGAAGAAGAAGAATGAGCTTTAACAGCGCATTTTGTACGTGCTGCATAAACTGATGTACGATAATGGGTTCTAAAGCATGCAATTTTGAATAAGAGTTCCTTAGGGGCCCTCTACAAGAGCGAGAGAATCGAGCAATATTGTCATCGTGCCACGTAATTCTACATATAATAACTCTATGAACGTGTCTCCACACGGCGATATTATCGCGGCGATTCGACGAGTGAAAAATCGTCGACTCGCCGCGATTCTCCTTCGATTCTCGATCAGTCGTTCTAGACTTCAGAGGTGTTACGGTTATATAATTAATGCAGAAATAAATAAATGATAGTACACATTCCCCAGATTGGCGTGCAAGTACAAGTAGAAAACGTTTCCTATGACGTTATCATTACATACATACATTATAGGTTTCTTCATTAGCTCACAAATAAAACATTAACTACGCTTATTGTTTGACATTATCTTAAATACTCAGAATGCTCAGTATACGTACAAGTCCTTTTATCGGGGCTTCAGGTCTACACGATTATTGCCTTCTTATTGACAAAATATAATTATACCTTCAGTGTTCCTGAAAAAACTACCTAACAAATTGCCTATTGTTGTGAAGGTCATGACAAATCTTTGCACAGATGTGAACGTAGAATTAAAAAGGCGGTAAAGAGTTACTATTGGTACTTATAACGATTACGAAGTTTGCCTGTAACCATCAAAATGATATAAATCTTACATTATCTTACCTTATCATGCAATACAATATTATCTATTTTACTGATCGGTACAGTGCGTATAAAATGTTATTTTCTCGTATCTAGTCCACCCAATATTATCGCTATTCGCTATTTCCCCTATTAATAAATAGGTGAAAAAGCGAATAGCTAAGGGGGTATAAAGGTACCTTTTTTAGTTTTCGTAAATAACTTGTAAACGATGGCTCGTAGCAAAAAAAAAAACATAAACATAGAAACAATCTACATAAAATTTTATAAAAAAATGATTCTGTTCACTCTTTCGCTAGGATTAGTATTTAATGAGATACGGAGGGAAGATGGACGTAAAAATATAAACTTTCTTTAAGAATGGCATGTACTTATAATACAAAAAATAAAATAAGTACCTATTATTTAATAAAATTTCATTATTGTAATATTTTATTTTAACACTACAAACTTCATATAAAACCTATATGAAGTTTGTAGTGTTGTCCTGTAATCTATATCTTTATGTATAGAAATATTATCAGCATTTTTTCATAATTTTAGACTCGGTACTTTCAAAGTTATTCGTCTAATATATTGAATATAAAAAAAAATAATAATTTAAGAAATTTCTATTATATTAAAATCTATGTATTTATTATATAATTATGTAAAAATATATTTTAAAAAACTTCACAATAAGCCCTTTCATTAGATCTGTCACACGTTACAGTTTGAAAAACCTTTACCTGATAGCTTCACCCCCACTCTTCAATACTTTTAGTATGTTGTTTAAAAAAACCAAGCCAAAATACACTTATTCACGAATTATTTCCCCTATTTGGCAGTTTTTGATTTTCGTTTGGTGAGCTAATCGTCGTACCTACTACAAACATTCTAAATTTTATAAAATTTTACGTTTCGTGTCATGTTTAGTCATATTAAGGCTCAAGTCAAACCGAGATGGCAGCGAAGCGGCGAGCAGGTTCAGTGTCATATAATTTTAAACTTAATCCTCATCACAGTAACACATATTATCGCTTGAGAAACTTGAAAAGGTCGCGCGGCCGCCCGCGGCGCCGCGAGCATTCCGACGACTCCCGCGATAATATGTGTTATAGTAATGAAGATAAAGTTTAAAATTATATGACACTGAAACTGCTCGCCGCTTCGCTGCCATCTCGGTGTGACTTGACCCTAAGGTATACTTTCGAATGACATATAAAAATATTTATCACACTTAAAAATGTTGTCTTTGCCAATAAATTTTAAATTATTTATGTACCTACACTATTATTGAAAACATAGATTTTGTTGTTAAACAGTAGGTATTGTTAATTATTAACTGATAACAATGACCTTGTGTTATTCTTCAACTGCAAACATTCCGTGCTACCTAACGTATGCAACTTACTCACTAGTTGTTCAAGATTCGACTATTTAAGAAATATTTTGGCACGCATCGCAGGTTTATAGGTCATTTTAGCATTTACGCTTAAGTTGCTATCTATGTCATGCTTTCTGACAGAAACGTTAAATTTTAGTTTAATGGTATTTTGTTGTAGGGATCCGTCGTTGCGGTTAGCCATATCATGGCATGACGAAGAGTTTTAAGCTTGAAAGCTTTGTAATGTCAATGGCCTGAATATGTCGGATATGAATATTGAATAATATTCCTTGAATTATCTTTTGAAAACGAATGATTTCTAATGTAAACTTACTTATTTTCCTCGTAGTGATAGAAACTGTAGGCAATGCTCTTATTTTCCAGTGCTCAATCTGACCCTGATTGACTTGCCGGGTCTGACGAAGGTGCCCATCGGCGACCAGCCGGTAGACATCGAGCAACAGATCAAAGGGATGATCTTCCAGTTCATCAGGCGTGAATCCTGCCTCATCCTCGCCGTCACGCCCGCTAACACCGATTTGGCAAACAGCGATGCCTTGAAACTTGCAAAGGAAGTCGACCCACAAGGCTAGTTTACTAAAAGTTGTTTTACAATGAAAATGACTCATAAGTCTGATTAGGCAAATAAATAACCCATACCGTTTTATGGTTACATTTAATATGAATGAATTTAGTAGCTGGCGACAACTGCTTTATCTGCACACAGCTGAAATATACATGTATGTAGGTGGTCAACCACATAATAGTTTGCAACGACAGACTAGGTATTTCAGTTTTTTGTTCAAATCCAAATCTATTTCATCCTACATACTTATATATTTTTTGCTTCTAAGGTTCATTCAACTTTTGAAACCAACAGCCTTTTTTGTCTTCATTGTTACAAAGTTTAGGCATTATAACCATTCCCACAGTGAAGATCGCAAATATTTACGCTAGAAATGAGTCGAATGCTTAAAAATAGGACGATGTTGGTACAGGTCTCCGCACAATCGGTGTGATTACGAAGCTGGACTTGATGGACGAAGGCACAGACGCTCGCGATGTGCTGGAGAACAAACTGCTGCCCCTGAGGCGAGGGTACATCGGCGTGGTCAACCGGTCGCAGAAGGACATCGATGGACGGAAGGACATCACCGCGGCTTTGGCCGCTGAAAGGAAGTTCTTCCTTAGGTATGTAAATAAGGAAGGCGGCTTACTGGCTAGTTTCAAATACTTTTACAGAAATGGCGCTGCGGATTAGTACTTTTGCAGGCGTAAATAGCTAAATAGGTCATGACTTGTGCTGTTGAGTGAGCGGCTGCAAGTTCGGATCTCGGATGTTGCACTATTGATTGAAATTTACTTCTACAACGAGCGTAACTGGCTCAGTTCATAGGGTTTACAGTTACATACGTTTTGCTGGTAAACGTTTCGAAAAGGTTAGACTTGAATGATTCTGAGACAAAAAGCTGAGTCATACTATTAAGGACTAGTACGAAATGAATCATGTCCTCCTCAATTTATCACCGTGTAGTAAATACTTATCGAGTCGACGTCACCGGCGCGCGGCGGGCCTAGTACTACTTGTACGAGAAGTTGCGACATACGAATATTCTGATAGACTTTATAGTTTGCTCTCGACTATCAGACTGACCTACTTCCGTACTTCGTCGATTGCATTTGCAATTTGTGAGATGAAAACCACTTATTTTATTGGGCCATTTTAGTTTATTTACTTATTTATTATATTGCTAGATGACTCTGCAAACGTTGTTTTGCCAAAGAAAAAAAAATAGCCTCAGACCTAACGAATATACAAAAAAAAAAAACAAAAACATCGGTCAAGCCGTTTCGGAGGAATCCGATAGCAAACATCGTGACACGAGATTTTCGTTATATTTGATAAAATCTTTTGTT
This sequence comes from Lacanobia oleracea, assembly GCA_950371165.1. Lineage (NCBI taxonomy): Eukaryota > Metazoa > Arthropoda > Insecta > Lepidoptera > Noctuidae > Lacanobia > Lacanobia oleracea. Next base: position 9,562,558 of record OX493389.1, read on the forward strand.
TCAGTAATAGAATTTAATTTAATTATTATTATTATATTAATGAATGAATAAGAATACAATATGAATAATAAATATTAGGAAATATTTTTCAATAAAAGCAGGAAACAGGAAAAATACTGTAAAACATAGTATTTGTTTCAATGCTTTCTTTCAGTATACGCATTTATTGGTAATTAATAAAACATTTGGCTCAGCCAAATGTTTTTTTAGTTTCGCTTGTTAGTAATCCTATAACATGTACATATACGGATTTCTGCTTAATGGCTTTTTGCGCAAGAGATCGTGGGCTCTATGCCGTACGTAGAGACGTGAAAAAAAAAAAAGAATAGATAATAATGAATTCTCCTCTTTTATTGCAGCCACCCATCCTACCGACACTTGGCAGACCGGCTCGGCACCCCATATCTGCAACGCGTACTTAATCAGCAGCTGACCAATCACATCCGGGATACTCTGCCCGGCCTTCGAGATAAACTTCAGAAACAATTGCTCGCGCTCGAGAAAGATGTCGACCAGTACAAACACTTCAGGCCCGATGACCCCTCCATTAAGACTAAGGCTATGTTGCAGTAAGTATTACACTGTGATATTGTAGTAAATCGTAAATAGTTATAATCAAATCAAATCAAATCAAATTATTTATTACGAGCAACAAAGACTCATAGTGTTAGTAGGTACAATAAATAAACTTACAACTATGTTAGTGACACAATACAACAACAACTACATGAACACACACAACATAACTATCACCGCTTCAGCATCCCAGCTGAGATACTGGAGCAATGATTAACAGTACTGCAGTCCAGCCTGTCAGCAATCATACCCAGGATGCTGTTGGAACTGGCTCGCACCCTGCACACCAAGGACGCACATCTTTTACGCATTAATGCATAAAAGCAATCAACACGCATTTCCGCAAACATCCCTGATGCGCTACAGAAGCGAGGCAGCCCCATCAACACCCTGAATGCATTATTATACTGAACGCGAAGGGCACTGTACGATCTTCGCGTAAAATGTACCCACAGGCTACAGGTGTAAAACGAGGAACAGAAGGTTCTAAACAGTGTTTTTTTAACCTCCGTAGAAGCACGCTTAAACCTGCGGGCAATCACATTCGCTCTGTCCGACAGCGCCCTTCGCTCCCTCTCAATGTCGTCATCGTCCTTAAGGGTAGTGGTCAAGACATGCCCAAGGTATTTGAAAGAGTGCACTCTCGATAACGGTACACCATTCAACTTTATTGGGGGTAATGCCAGTTCAAAACTACAACTTTGCTGAAGCTGAGGCTAGGAATTAACGTTGCTTTTTTCTTCATTATGACCCTACGTACTTCAATCTCGTCGATCTTCGTAATATACTCATAATGTTGTAGGTTTCGGATAACTAAATAAAAATACTGATTCGTGTACTAGAACTAATTTTCGACTTAACTAAAACGTTACTTTAATTTTCCAGAATGATCCAGACTTTGCAAACTGACTTTGAACGCACAATCGAAGGTTCTGGCTCGGCACAGATCAACACTAACGAACTATCTGGCGGTGCGAAAATCAATCGGTTGTTCCACGAACGATTCCCATTCGAGATTGTCAAAATGGAGTTCGATGAGAAAGAACTCCGTAGAGAGATTGCATTCGCGATTAGAAATATCCATGGTATTAGGGTAAGCATACAGTTTAGACTAGCTTTAAAAAAATGCATGATATAAGCTTCAAAACCGTACCTCGGCTGTCTTGTCGGGGTTGTGGTCGAAAGCAAAACTAATTAATGTGGGTTCGATTCCTGACTGGTCACAATTTCAGTATCATCGTCATAGATTCGCCCCCTTATAGGACTAGTAGCACGATTGGCGAAAACTGAGTCTATTTAAGTATTTAGTAAGTAGTATGCCTACCCAACAAGGTTATGTTCCACAGGTGGGCTTGTTCACTCCGGACATGGCGTTCGAGGCTATCGTAAAGAAACAAATAGCGCGTCTGAAGGAGCCCAGTCTCAAGTGCGTCGACCTCGTCGTCTCCGAACTGTCTAACGTCGTCCGTATCTGCACTGAAAGGGTAATTACCGTGTTAAATTTTAGTTTTATTGCTGAAGAATGGGTCCTTTGAGGTTATAATTATGCTCTACTAAAAGCTACTTAAATAATCATCGATATCATTAATTGCTCAAGCTCCCTTTCAAAGATCCTTGCTAATCTCACCCATGAGAAACCTGATCTTTCACAGGCTCTTTCGCACTACATGTCCATATTATTTGTATCTAGGTACGTTTCTTAGAAAATATTCGGGCATTTGATGTATTTTTCTAACTAAAAATAAAATTCATCTTTCTCCAGATGTCCCGATACCCGCGGTTGCGTGAAGAGACTGAGCGCATTATCATGTCTTACGTTCGTTCTCGCGAACAAATGTGCAAGGACCAACTGGTACTGCTGATCGACTGCGAGCTCGCTTACATGAATACCAACCACGAGGACTTCATCGGATTTGCCAAGTAAAGCATTTTTTTTAATATTTTCCAACTACACCAGAAAGCAAAAAAGGTTAAAATTAAATTTCGTAGAAGGACTTCCACTGCAAAAGAATGAACGGAGCGGACTGAACGAGTAATAAGAGTTACTAAAGTGGTTGGAGAGTTATCAGATTTTCAATGGACTCTCAACTCGCACCGAGCGGAACTGCCTTAGTCTGTTGTGTCGTGCTGTCGACAATTAGTTTTTATCTGACTCTGCATTCACCCCGCCCCTTCCAACCGTCGCTGCGACATTTTAAGTGACAGCCAGTATACAAACTGTACTAAATTGACCTTAAAATATTTTTTCAATATTATTCATCTTGTAAATCGTAGTAAATCGCCTTTTAACAGGTCTCTCTCTAATATGGCTGCTCATCAACCATCAGGGTTTGTTATTTTTTTTTCTTATTATACCTGTAGAGTAGCATTTACTTGTATTTTTTAAAATCATCTTCACTAATATCGTCCAACACCATCATGAAAAAAACTGCAAAGACGTGTCCGCAACGACGCTCGCTCTTCAATTCTCGCTGATAATGGATGTGAACTGCCTCGCTCATCTGACCCATCTTATTTCACGCCTAGCTCACTCCTCGAAACCTCCTCCTGAAATGGAAGGCAAAATCAGTGTTCTATAAGTCTTCAAGTAAGAAAGACTGTTAACCCGTACCGCTTAGCTATTTCCTGCTCATTATTCTTTCGCAGTGGAAGGCGTAAAATTGAAAATTTACAACTTAAAATCTTCGAAAACGGAATGTCATTGAATTGTTGGTTTTGTTACAGTGCTCAAAACCAGTCTGAGAACTCTACGAAGTCAGGACATCGCGCACTAGGTAACCAGGTCATCAGGAAAGGATACATGTGCATTCATAACTTGGGAATCATGAAAGGTGAGTTGCTATGTCGTAATTATTCAATATTTTACGAGTTCTGCATTCAAAGCTTTGCTATAATAATTGGTGTCTGTAATGGTCTTTTGAGCAAAGAATCACACAAATTGGAGTAGACTGCTGTCCAGTCAGTGCAAACTTTTGTCTGTAGTTGAGAAGCTTAACTTAGCTCAACTACTCGCCGAAAAATGTCAAAGAAAGGACATTTGGGTAAAAAAAGACAGTCTTCACATTTAAAATAATTCTATGAAATATTCACTTTACAAAGTATGTGAGTATTTAACTCATGTCAAAATGTAAATGGATGTAAGGAATAATGACGTACATAGTATAGTAATCTGGCTCGCCTGTAACCATGATCTGTAGAAAAGATCACGCAGTGAGCTGTCATTCCATTTTGATTACATGCATTGCTCACTTTACACACATGAATCGACTTGTTATGTGAAGAAACTCATAACCAGTATTGCATCTACAACAATTTATCTCTGCATTACCAAAAGGTAGACTGGTAGGGAATAGCATTAAGTCCGTGTCTGTTTTTTTGTGCATAATGTTTTAAATAAATAAATAGATTGCTAAGAATTATTATTACCTGTCCAGGAGGCTCCAAAGACTACTGGTTCGTGTTGACTGCTGAGAGCATCTCCTGGTTCAAAGACGAGGAAGAACGAGAGAAGAAGTACATGTTGCCTCTGGACGGACTGAAGCTGCGGGATTTGGAGCAAGGGTTCATGTCGCGGCGGCATATGTTCGCGCTCTTCAACCCTGAGGGCAGGAACGTCTACAAGGTACAAGACAATATGACACGTGTTTGTCTTGATAAGAAGATTTATTGTTATTTATGAGTTAAGGCTACAGGAGTCTTATTTTCTTGTTTTTCATGGTTTTAAATATAGGTATTATTGTGTCAAAGGAAAGGTACTTTTCGCCCTTTACATTTCTCTGTAAGGACTTTCATGCATTCATGTTCACATATTATGACGAATGATATCAAGATTGCTTTTGGTTTATACAGGATTACAAACAACTAGAGCTGTCGTGTGAGACACAAGACGACGTCGACTCTTGGAAGGCTTCCTTCCTGCGCGCTGGTGTCTACCCAGAAAAGACCTCCGAAGCTGCCAATGGAGACGAGGTGAACATAGCTCATGCTGATCAAAGTATTATTTGTACTGCGTGTCTTATTATTATTCCAATCTTTCTTACCCCCTATATTATCCCCACGTTCAAACAATTGCGGACATAACTTATTTTTACTTTTTAGAGCTTATTTACTTCCTATATGGCTTTATAATAATAATGGTGTTTAATATAATTGTGAATTATATTATATATTTTAATATACCTATTGTATGTCAGTTTTATGTTATAAAATCTGTTGTTTTGCCATGCTATTCAGAGTGAAGGACATGAGGTTTGTTTATACAGGCTTATGAAACATTTACACAAGTACAAGTACATAGATCACACAGAACACGGTGGTCGCACTTTTAACATGCGTTTGATGTGGATTTCAAGAATAACTTTTGTGGAATATCAATAAATTTACTAACCATTTAACGTAATATTCAGTTTCTTGAAATACATTTTAGCCGAAGCATGAGACGTGTAGAGTGCTGTTTTGTCATTTTAATATTAGTCTCACATGCACTTCATTATCATAATGTATGCGCCACCCGCTGCTAACAAACGTTTGTAATAACACAATATACCTACCACAAAATTGTCACGATTAATCTGTTTATAATAGATAGTAGGAATAACATCTGGATGTCGTTTTTCGTTTGGTTGAGCATATAATAATCTGCGAGAATCTGGCGGTTTTTTTAGTTATTTTAATTTTCAAAATACATTTTATGGAAGTTTAATAATTCTATTTTGTTTTAGCATGTTTATGTTTTTATTTTTTAGTTATTTCTGCCTTCCATGGGGTTGGGTGGAAATAAATCAAGAGTAAGTGACTCGTATTTTAAAGCTTGTTTGCTGGATTTGACTTGTTTACAACGGTGATGTGCGATATATTTAGGCGGTAGTTATCAATTTGTATTATAAACGATTGCATGTGCAATTAATAATTTACAAATGATAGCTCTGTGCATCATATTGTAAGGCATATCATATGGGAGCGTCATGGAGCGTCCAGTAACATGGTTTTGGTTGTGAATTTTGTTGGTAGCACTGACTTCATTGATTCATGATTCATTGCGTGGTTGGTGAGTATGGTAGTGTTGTAACCTTGCATCATCCAAAAATAAAAGATGGTCTGCTGTTTTATTATAACCATTAATGTTGTCGTTAGAAGTCTTGGTTGTTTTGGATTTACAATACTAATACTGAAAGTAGACGTCATTGGTGAAGCATGCCGTAACTAAGTGCTCTTTTGGTTATCCTATGCACACAAAGTTTATTTTAATAGGTTCAAGCCGCATAAGTTTTGACAAGTACATATTCAGATAATTCTATGTTTAGACGATATAAAGTGCTGCAACTATTAAAACGTTCTTCATAATAATAAGGCGCATTGAAATCTATTAATGATTTCATATTGACAGTTTGTAGTGGACAGTGTGAACACTCGGAAAATTTATTAATAACATGCTTGTCGATATTCCTTCAACTGCTTCATACCATTGAGGCCAGAATTGCTTTTCCAATTTAAAGCTGCGTTTAGATCAAACAAAAACCTAGCTAAAAGTTTTAAGCGGTTGCTTAGCGCAACAATTCACATAGCGCGCAGTTTGTTTCTTCTAAACGCGCTTTCCCTGCATGCTATTTAAAAATTATAAGAAGTTTGGTTTAGTGGGTTCCCATTTAACATATCGGATGGATTGGCAAAGCCGTACTGTATCTCGTCTCATGTGGTGCTCGGCATTGCTTTTTGACGAACTGCGATATTCATCGCGAAAACGCTGGTTCAACTATAACAGATTTTACTCTATAATACAATATTTTTTGCTGTAGCAAGTGATTGTTTATGTAAGCTACAAACAAAGCTTGAATTAGCGCATTTATGATTATTAGAAGAAGTTGTATGTAGTAGTTTTTCATCATTGCAATCAAGATTATCACATCATGGGAATGCTTAAAGGTAAAACACCTGTGAAATCGGTCGACGCGCGACGGTCAGAACTGGGATTTGTGATTATTTCGTCGTTTTGGCTACAAGGTGTCACTGTTCTTAGCTTATAAGTTTTTGCAAATTATTGTTATCGGCCAAATTTGTACCAACAACTTTGTGGTAATCTTCATAACGCCGTCGGGACACACGTTCTAAGGAAAGAATAATAAAACCTATTATTGCATGGAGGAATTTTCTATTTTCAGAGTTCAGACAGCTCGGGCACAAGTAGCATGGACCCTCAGTTGGAGCGGCAGGTGGAGACCATCCGCAACCTGGTGGACTCGTACATGCGCATCGTGACCAAGACGACGCGGGATCTGGTGCCCAAGACCATCATGATGATGATCATCAACAATGCCAAAGACTTTATCAATGGAGAGCTTCTCGCACATCTCTACGCTTCCGGCGATCAGGTGAGAATTGGATGTTTTATAGTGCGCGCGGAACTAGTCGGCCGCGCCTTAGGTGGCGACAGGGGTGAGGGGGCGGGTTGCCTACTGCTCGCAACGCACATGTGATTAGACAGTGATGACCAATCTCGAGATATCGTGAACAAAATTGTTCAATTATTGAAAAGAATAAATAAAAAAACAATTGAACTTTTAGAAGTTTATATTGTACCAATCTAATTATATTGTAATAATAGTAAAATAAACCAAAAACAAAATAAGTATATGAAATTATTCTGACATATCCCCTGAATCACTTGATTCTGAACTTTCTGAACTTCATTCAGAATCATCTTCTAAGTTTATAATGATTTCGTCCATCATGTATCAAATCTCATATTATCATGATTCCACTATTCTTGTTCGTTTTTTTGTACGTGGTCATCGCATTTTTGCCATTGCTCGGCAGAGAATTCGGAAAATAGCCTTGTTAGTATTATAATTTTCTCGTCCAACGTACCATTAATGTGATCTCTGGTCAGGCAATTTTTAATATTTGCCCACACAAGCTCGATCGGGTTGAGGTCTAGATGATGTGGAGGTAGTCTTAGAACAGTATGACCTGCAGCTTTCAGAAATTCATCAACAGTGTATATTTTTTCTGATTGGGTCGTATTAATCAACCTCAAGAGTTCGGCTTTGATCATCGTGGTAGAAAATAGCACGTTATGATTTTGCAACCAGTTCTGCATATTAATTTTCAAACCGGACATAGTCGGTTTCTTCTCAACTTGCACACAATGATAGGCAACATTATCCATAACTATGACTGAGTTAGATGGAAGTTTAGGTATTAATTTTCGATCAACCCAGTTGTAAAAATTTGTAGAGTTCATGTCTCCATGATAATCCCACGTTTTTAAATCTGATTTAAAAATTAGCAAAGCATCGTCAACTAACCCGTTCCGGCTACCAGCGTGAACTATTATTAAACGCCTTCCTTTGCCTATAGCTGTATAAATTCCAGGCTCAGACGAAGATTGCCAACATTTTTGGACGTTGTGACTTTGGTTAACATAAGTTTCGTCCAAAAAGAATATATTTCGTTTGTCTTCTCTGAATTTTCTTATGGCCCTCAAATATTTCACTCGCCATTTAACAATGTTTGGTCTCTCTATTAAAAGGGATCTCTTGGATTTACATTTTTTAAATGAATATCCCAGTTTGTGCAAAAGTTGTCTTAAAAAAGTTAATCCGCAATTTAAAATATTATCCTAAAAGAGGATAATATTTTAAATTGCGGATTAACTTTTTTACACAGCATTTAGTTTTCGAAGACTTATAATTTTTTTTCTCTACCGTATAAAACTGGTTTATTGTTCACTCCTAAATCAGAATCATCAACTTGTATTTTCTTTTTTACTCCCTGTATTTTGTAAGGAAGTTTTACTTTCAGCAATCACTCTCCTTACACTTCGTTCGGATATCCCTTTTGCTTCTGCTACTAATTTATGTATATTCGCATCAGTTTTATATTCTAAACTATTGACATCGGCTTTCCGTTTTTTAAAAAACGTATGCACTTTAAATATTATTTCCTTAGATTGTCTTTTTATTGGCGGACTCATCTCGCTATTGCAATCTCATGCGCGTTTTGTCTAAACTAGCCGGAACTTTCAACGCGTGTTGCCGTCGCGAAGTACGGCGCCGCACTGAGTAATGACCGCAAGCGCCCCCGCCTCTCTGTCCCACCGCTCACATACCTAAGGCGCGGCCAACTAGTTCCGCGCGCATTATAGCCTGGTTGGACCGGGCCAACTGACTGGAAATCTCTCGAGCAAGGCGCATGGTGTTTGCTTATACTTAAGGCGACGGACATCTGGGTTTGGCTAATCACTGAATTTGAACGACCTTTGGTAATGTCGTTGTAATTAAATTGATCTTTAGCTAAAACTTTTACTTTCTCTTCAGTCACAAATGATGGAAGAATCCCCCGAGGAGGCCCTAAAACGCGAGGAAATGCTGCGCATGTACCACGCCTGCAAGGAAGCACTGCGGATCATCGGCGACGTGTCCATGGCGACGGTGAGCACGCCCGTGCCGCCGCCCGTCAAGAACGACTGGCTGGAGAGCCGCCTGGACTCCAACCCGCGCCTGTCGCCGCCCTCGCCCGGCGGCCCGCGCCGCGCTACGCCTGCGCAACAAGGTGGGTTGTTAGCTCAGCGCCAGCCGTGTTAATGTGGCGCATGTACCGCGCCTGCAAGGATCATGGTGACGGTGAGCACAAGAACGACTGGCTGGAGAGCCGCCTGGACTCCAACCCGCGCCTGTCGCCGCCCTCGCCCGGCGGCCCGCGCCGCGCTACGCCTGCGCAACAAGGTGGGTTGTTAGCTCAGCGCCAGCCGTGTTAATGTGGCGCATGTACCGCGCCTGCAAGGATCATGGTGACGGTGAGCACAAGAACGACTGGCTGGAGAGCCGCCTGGACTCCAACCCGCGCCTGTCGCCGCCCTCGCCCGGCGGCCCGCGCCGCGCTACGCCTGCGCAACAAGGTGGGTTGTTAGCTCAGCGCCAGCCGTGTTAATGTGGCGCATGTACCGCGCCTGCAAGGATCATGGTGACGGTGAGCACAAGAACGACTGGCTGGAGAGCCGCCTGGACTCCAACCCGCGCCTGTCGCCGCCCTCGCCCGGCGGCCCGCGCCGCGCTACGCCTGCGCAACAAGGTGGGTTGTTAGCTCAGCGCCAGCCGTGTTAATGTGGCGCATGTACCGCGCCTGCAAGGATCATGGTGACGGTGAGCACAAGAACGACTGGCTGGAGAGCCGCCTGGACTCCAACCCGCGCCTGTCGCCGCCCTCGCCCGGCGGCCCGCGCCGCGCTACGCCTGCGCAACAAGGTGGGTTGTTAGCTCAGCGCTACCCGTGTTAATGTGGCGCATGTACCGCGCCTGCAAGGATCATGGTGACGGTGAGCACAAGAACGACTGGCTGGAGAGCCGCCTGGACTCCAACCCGCGCCTGTCGCCGCCCTCGCCCGGCGGCCCGCGCCGCGCTACGCCTGCGCAACAAGGTGGGTTGTTAGCTCAGCGCTACCCGTGTTAATGTGGCGCATGTACCGCGCCTGCAAGGATCATGGTGACGGTGAGCACAAGAACGACTGGCTGGAGAGCCGCCTGGACTCCAACCCGCGCCTGTCGCCGCCCTCGCCCGGCGGCCCGCGCCGCGCTACGCCTGCGCAACAAGGTGGGTTGTTAGCTCAGCGCCAGCCGTGTTAATGTGGCGCATGTACCGCGCCTGCAAGGATCATGGTGACGGTGAGCACAAGAACGACTGGCTGGAGAGCCGCCTGGACTCCAACCCGCGCCTGTCGCCGCCCTCGCCCGGCGGCCCGCGCCGCGCTACGCCTGCGCAACAAGGTGGGTTGTTAGCTCAGCGCTACCCGTGTTAATGTGGCGCATGTACCGCGCCTGCAAGGGTCATGGTGACGGTGAGCACGACCGTGCCCGAGCTCAGCGCCAACCAAGTTAATCATAGTCTCCGCCGACACCAGCTTTCTAAAAGGAACGGTAAGGTGTCACATTGATGGAGTATTTAAGTCCTAGCGTGCGCCGTCGAGCTCCACATGACCGCTCACCAGCAGCTGCGGTACTAGTTCGCGAGTCTATCAGTAATACATAGTATTTCTTAGCCAACTGCAAGATGGTCTATGCGTAGCTGCTGATTGAACTATTACATAGTAATAATTAATGTGCATGGCTCTTAAGTAGATAGGATAGTACGTGTGACAGTTATGATCTCATTCGGATCTCCGTCTGACGCTCAACGCTCTAAGCTTTTTGGCTTAGGGAAAATCAAGTTGCACGGTATTGAGAGCTCTGATGCTCTGATCTTTTTGGTAAAGAATCGTGAGCCGCCTTCAGCTGCATGCAGAATCCGAATGGGAAACCACGGTGTCGGCGACTCATCGTCGGCATCTCACCAATTGATTTATGAATGCACTGAAAGGCGAACACGCCGAGTTAAGATGGGAGTGACTTCGCAGGGTCCATGGCAGGCAGCCGCGGCGCGCCCCCGCCCCCGGGCGGTGCGGGGCGGCCGGCGCCCCCGCTGCCGTCCCGCCCGGGCGGCGGCGCGCCCCCGCCCCCCGCGGGCCGCCCCGCGCCGCAGCAGCCCGGCCTGCCCGCGCCACTTGTTCCCACGTGAGTACCACTATTCTATTATGGGGGCTTCTTCTCCCCAAGTCTTTCCCTCTTCCCTCTGTCAACAGTACTGGGTGGTCTCCGTTTGTTTGACGCCCGAAATTAATCATCTAACTCAATCCTAATCTTGACCAATCAACCTCCAACTTTGCCAAGATTTCATAGGGTAAAATAACAAGCAGCAGTCAATATTCAATATTGGGTTTGAGATACATTGTTACTTTGGTTGAGACTTGTGATTTGTGACCCCATAGAAAATGGGAAGGCAATTGAATGGTGAAAAGTTGTTTGGATAAAGTTGGTTTTTGTACCTGTTATCTTATTTCATGTTAACTTCTAATTTGGACGGAGGCCACCCTTTACCTGTGTTGATGCATTTATTTGAGTATAGAGCTCGGTATAGCAAAAAAGAAATGATCAGGGGTAATATTGGTTGTATTCAGTTCTTGAAGTTTTTAGAGTACACACGATGGACGTGGTGATTGTTCTCGAACCTTGTGTCAGTATGAATTGCATAAGTACTTATATTGCCGCAGCACTAGCGGTGTGTGAGCTTTGCTTAAGTACAGTAGGAGGCGTTTGTGTGGGTGATGTAACAGCCATAATGTGCAGTAAACACGTATTGTGCTTTATATACTAGTATCTATTAACGTAACTTTGACTATGCATTACATATTATGCACGTTATTAAACATATTTAAGGAAACTAATGGTTTGGGAACATAAATTCTTATATTTCGGGTTGTGTTTTAACTTTCTGAGGCGTAGTAGAACTAATATAGATAAATGAAGTATGCAGAGTGAGGCAGTGTGTGTATGTGTTCGCAGGCGGCGCTAAGCGGCCCGGCGCGCGCACTAACTCACTAACATAAGTTACGTATCGACGTAAGGCACTAACTACGAACTTGTTAACTTATTACACGGTCACATCACTATACCAACGTTAAACCTAACATATTGCTGTAATTCACGAACGTCGCGAGCCAAAGTAACCTCTAACCAATACGATCCAATTCTTGTGAGATCCAAGCTACCACGAGGCTGTAGTAAGTTAACAAATATCGACAAATTTATAAATAAATTATACATATGTTATATACAATATTATTATTAGTCATGTAAATGATCAATACTTATGATACGTATAAAAGTTAAAAAAAATGGTTGCTTCCATAAAATTATTAAAATAACAGTGGAATTTATTACCTTTTGGTAGAATACAAATTAAAAATAATAATATTATCTGCTATGAATCCTCTGCCGGCAGTCTTTCGTTAGACGAAACCTATTTTTGAACGGTTTTATTCAAGTACCTATATTTTTATTCCATAATGTGTATGAACTTCCCGAATGTTATAATTATTTTTGATGAAACTGGTTGTGTACTCATCGAACAGTACAGGCTGCCCACAGACCGATACATATTTATTCCACATAAACAATATTGATTATAATATTATTATGAAAATAAATGTCTATGCAAGACTACTAATATTTGTGTGACTATGATGAGAATCAGCTAAAAGGAGAGGCTAACAATAATTTACTTGGTTTTTGGGTGTAATTAACAAAAAGGTGTTATATTCATAATATGTCAAGTTTCACTTTCCAATGTGTTACCAATATCGAAGCACCGCATGCATTGTGCACTAATTTGTGTGATCTTCATGATTTTAAAAATAAAGTGTTCGTTTCTCCTGTTTTGTCATGTATCAGAACCTTCTATTTTTCGTCACCACAATATAATATGTTACTCGACAGTTTAGTAGGTAAACTTCACAATTGAATCGTAGTGCTATGTGTTTCTGCTTTATATAATACAGATAAAATGCGAAATAATGTTTTACCACTAAATTCCAATGATCTTTTCTATACATTACCGAACTAGATGGATTTCCTCTCGATAAAGTGTGACGTTGTGATTAGTAGTAGTGATGTGTGTTAGTGATTACATTCACAGTTACCCTGTAAGAGTTGTGTGTCAGCATATTTTACCACATTCAATAAGAAACGTGCATTATTATGGCGGTTACGTTACTCCGAAATGTCTTACAGAGAAGCTGTGACAGCTTTATAAAAAATCGAATTATTCGTTTGTATCGTAACAGTATCAACGCACTTACTTCCTCTTTATATGCAACTATCTTGTCTGTGTGTATAATAAAGTAGCTCGGGTTGCTCTCTTGTAAAACTTTCTAAAACAGGTAACTAAATAACAATCACTTTGCCATGGATGTTTGAGAAACTAAATCTTAACAATCATCTGAATCCTCCCTCTCTGCTCGTGTATGTTTGTCATGTTTGAAAAGGAAATGTTCGCAATAAACCAATTAGGAGGCCGGGAGGAGCGATGCCTGCGAGCGCGGCCGCCGGCGTCATGAACCAGATGCCGCCGCACATGCGCCAGCAAGTGAACCAGGCCGTGGGCCAGGCCGTCACCAACGCCGCCATCAACGAACTCAGCTCCGCCTTCGCCAGATTCAAGTAAACACGACAATGTTGTCCGTCTCGACACTGTCTGTATGTACGCCGCGCACTTGCGGGAAACGTCGTCACTTCGAGCAGCCGCTGTCGAGCATACACTGACACATATCAGTATCGACATTCCTAGTACACTATACAACCTCGCGGACATATCAATGTTGTTACCCCCACTGCCCCCCACATGACATGCGGTATCACACTATATATTTGAGAATGTGTGAACCAGTAGATGCTGATTTAGTTAGATAGTCTTTTGTAGATTTAGGTTAATAATGAAATTTATTATGAATTTATTCGAAGTGACTACGTTTGTTGCAAGTAAGGTCTGTGTTAGTAACCAATTTTCTCCTTGATATTATAAAAACTTCTGTAAATTATTGAACACACATTATAAATGTGTTCATTTTAAAACATCGCTTAAATTAAAAAACATGAATTAATATATTTCGAATTGTTACTCTTTAAGCGTTATTCTCGAATCTTTAAGCGATGTTTTAGAGGTTATGAGATTTTCTGTTGCTTATGATGTTTTACAAGATAACTTGATCCAAGCATTTTCAGAGCACATTGTATAACCGCTTGATTGTTTAGTGTGAACTAAACCTCTCGTATGTACCTGGGTATAGAGCGCAGTGTTGTGTTACATTGCTTTTCGTCCAAACGTGTTAATGTAATCCAATGTGCCTGTGTAACACTGTACGCTACACATCAACTCCGCTTGTGATACATAAACAACGTTACCTTAGGGTTTATACTATTTTATGTATTTAAATTATTTCTGTTAGGCATTTCCGATAATTCGAACATCACAATATCAAAATCACGGAGATCACACATGCTATAAAACGTTGTATCAAAAATAATATAAAATACGCGTAATTAGAACTCATGTATTGTTACCAATTTCGAGGCATAGTTTTCTGTGTACATTCCAATGGTTATATTTCGATAGGAGCAGATGCGTTTGCAAGGCTTTCAATATAGTGTAACAGGTAAAACCGGCCAATGATCACATTGAGCACTTGCAGACTTATCTACATTTCTCGTACATGTTGCTTTACTTAATGGAATTTAGGTTATAATTATTGAATTAGGGTTGTTACCCAAAGATTAATACAATTAAAACTTATTAATGTATAGCGTCAAAATTATGAAACGACTAAATTGTTCAGTATTAACTGTGAACGGAGTATTGTTCCACAGCGCTTCATGTTCATGTAGTGATGCATACGTATACTGGAGCGCGGAGGCGTCCACGCCGCGTCTTGCAAAATACTTTAGTTATACTTAATTATGATGTAATTAAATTTATGTTACGATTAATTGTAAATGTTAAATTCAGTGGCTTAATATAGGTGTATATTGGGATTACGTAGTTGAGTTGTTTCGCGGAGGGCATTACGGGCTCCCGGCGTCGGGCGGGGAGTCCACGAGCATATCATATTGTTTTGTAACGTGCTAGAGTTGTTTGTACACTATGTAAAGACAAGTTTACAGTTTGTTGATGTTGCCGCACCATTTCGCGTAGAACTAGCTGCGTAGTAACAGTCGTTGCAACATGTATCACGTCAGTGTCTAGGTGTTACAGTAGTTTAGAACTTTGACACGCTCGTCTAATCTCTTTCCGTCTCCAGTAGCGACGATGCGTATCTAACGTTTATGCATTTACTCTAAATAATACCCAGCTTGATTGTTGTTGTATATTTACAACTATGTCAGTATAATCTGGTATCTAGTGACACTAGTAACACGTTACTTATGAACTCGTAACGATATATCTATCGATAAAGTTTGTATGTAAAATTAATTGTACTTATATTGGATAAGACCAAAGCAGTTGTCTCGTATATTTTTGCTGTTAGCAATACCTTTGGTCAATTATTAGAACATTTTATTGATGGTGATACAATATGAATTCGTTATTAAAAATATTAAATAAAGCTTATCGATATTTTAATCTTGAAATCATCTTGCATCCACTTTTCATCGTTAACTATTGGGAATATCAGTGATTCGCAAAGAATGGACACTGAACATCATGTTATGATAGAGTGGTACCACTGCACACGGGCCACGCTCGACTGCTCTGAGCGGAGTCTCGCTGACCAACAAGAGGACCATCAGGAGGAGTCGCCGCGTACGACGGCGCCCTGCGTCGGACCCAGTTCCTACACGTAAAGAAGTGTTTAACGCTATAGCTGTACTACTACTCATTGCTCTATCGATATTAGCTGAACACTATACAAAAGTAATCGATCATTAAACGTTTTGCTCTCTCTAACTTGTTAATAGCGTTAGTACCATCGAAAAAGGTATAGGCAGTGATTGTTGGATTTGATATAGTTTATGAATATTGTTAATCTTATGCTGTATAAATAGAGTAATTAAATGCTATATGTGTACTAAAGACGTTTGATTTATTCCAGTAGTTTTGGCAAACATAATGCCCATTGGCTTCACTATTTACTAACAGTTTCGGATAATAATATCTACAGGATGTAATATTAGGTAAGCTGAGTTTGAATAACTTTAGAAATGTTTCAATAAGAATTCGTTTGCTTAGTTAACTCATTATTCGACAATAGTTCTTGACTTAATTATAAGTTGTGTTTTCAAAAGCTAGTCAATATTCTGTTCTATTCACAGAAATTGTATTGTTTTTTTATTTTTATACTCCAACTACACTATTGTAAAAGTTGTTAAAATAAAAGGAATTAGACCTACTGAAATTGCACGTTATACATATAAAACTGATTTTGTTCTTATTGAAATATTTATCTTCTTGCTGAACCGTTACGTAGGATGTGCTTGCGTTAAGTATCGGTTCTAGGTATTGGTGCATGCGATTGAAACTTGAAAGCCTGTTTACATAATAAGAACAAATTATTTAAGTATAAGCATTGCTATTTTAATAGTTTTTGAGGAATAGTAGCATGGTGATTTGAACATTATTATTAGGATAGGACTTATCCATAAAACCCCTAATGACGGTGCATGGTATTGTTCGTTCATTTCGTGAAGTTCCCCATTTTGCTTTATGCTTATGAATGTGACTGCGTACTAACGAAATCTTCTCATTTTCATTTACATTTCCCGGTGGCACAGCCCACGTTTATTTGTCAATTGTACATTTCCAATATAGTTAGATATCACTGTAAATAATATTTGCATTGTATGTATTTGTTGGTGAAGCATTTTTTAATGTTAATTTTGTATGTCAATAGCCGCCCGGTGCCGAACATGCCGCCGAAGCTGCCCGAGCGGCCGCAGAACGGACGGCCATTTTGAACGCGCCCGATCTTCGCCGCCTTCTTGTGATACTAAGCGTCAATGTAAATATGTTCCCTACTATGTACCTATACTGCTTACAATTATTTAATGCTTAGCATTGACTAATGGCTTTAAGTCGATGAAATTCGTATTTACATTTATAATTTATAACAAGGTTAGTTCAATTTTTTTATCTTCCTAATAATACGAGCCGTTACATAAACGAGCGCTTGCTGAATGAGTAGTGTAAATTGTAAGGTGAAGAACTTTCATGAACTAGTTACTGAAATACTTAATATTGGTCGCGTTTTGGGTTGGGTGCACCAGTGCGCCTTTTGTTTTCAAAAACTATCAAAATTGTGTTAGTTTCATGCAAGTCAAGCAAAGCTATTAGATGGTGTCTATACTTACGTTTCATAATAGTATTTTTCAGCACGAGCACGCGATCTTGTAGAATTACAGACAAACAAATTGATTCATGACCCATTCAGCCTATAATTTGTATGAAAACTAATGATTTTTCAATTAATCGCTCATGGTGCACTTAGGACGTTTTAAATATTAAAGAAACTATGTCAATACAGGCATCGTGCAATTCCGACCATTGAGTTCGATAATTCGAAAAATTTTTGTCATACCGTGCATAAAACTTCCGCGTATTAAAAGTTTTAAATATAAACTTTCGATAAGGCCATCGTGTTATTTTGACCGTTGTGTTCAACGTAGAAGAAAGAAGCACATAACAATTTTCATCATTGATATGACAGCAAGATGAGTTTACTAAGCACTGAATTTAAATAACAAGCAAAAAAACAAGCTAAGTTAAATAAGCAAAATCCTGACGACCTAATTGTACAATTTGTGTAGTAAAATGCGCTTGATACGGGTCTCGAATCAATTATGTCGTTAGTACGGATGTAAAGTAATGACACAAGTGTATTATGACTTATAATCAATTCTATAAATGATAAAATTTATATAAATACTTACCTATGAAATTCCTGTATCTGATTTGGATGTTCAAATACATTTTAAAATGTCCTTGTGCTGGAACTAAGTGTGTAGCAAGCAAGCTGTCGGATTGCGACTGATATTATAAATAGGATATTGGCATGTTTGTGATAGAAGAGGCTACTCAATAAAATGGTTGCGCCTTCAAGTAGAAATTAACTGTTTCACATTTTATCGTGTTATTGTGGCATTTAGTATTAATACCTGGCACGGGAGCAATGAGGCGTTTATGCATCGAGTTCTCAGATTTTTATATACAGACGAAGCATTTATAAAGTGACATACAGACTATGTATTCTCTTGTCTATGACGCATGTCTGTACGTGCCTTAAGCCTAGTCAAATTTTATCTTTTACTTTATTTGAATAGTATTTTTAATTAATCCCAGTTTACTTAGGTTTGTTTTCTAGGAAAATACTTTAGTTTTCATACATTCCTTTGGTCTCATGGTCCCGCGGCAGGTTATTACATGTATATAAATGTATAAATATTATTATAGACCTGTTTATACTTGTGTACTGTTGTATGCAACTGTAATAAATGTGTAAATAAAAATAGAAATCTTGTTTATTTTCCTTTGTAAAGCACTATTCATCATACAATATGGACCCCATTATCGGGGTCGGGAGTTTCTTGAAAGGGTTAATGTCCCTAATGGTTTCAGTTATATCGATAAATGTAAATATATTGACAACATTAGTGTACTGGATTGTGAAAGCTAATATCATAATGAGTTTTATTGCAAATATGTTTCCACAACTGTCGTTAATAAAATAGATTTAGATAATATATACTTTTTATGAGTAACTGATCAAACATTTATTTATTGGTAAAAGTTCATCCAACGAATGGAATACAATGAATCTTACCAACATAGCCATGTTGAATGGCAATGCTGATTCTTTGAATTAAAAAAAAAGGCTATAGTTCCTAAAGATTTTAAAATAAAAATGAAGTTTTCATTCAGTAAAATTTTCTATCTGCATTTAAGGTACTTACTTTTCCGCTATGTGGCAAACGTCTTGGGACGCCCTGTTTTTGGCCGCTCTAAGCGGAGCAGGGATGGTGTCTGACGTTTCATGACCGTCGAATCAGAAACAGATACCACCCGAAACGACCGTGTCCGGTGAGGACCTGCTTCGGGCGGAAGGAGGTGTGGATGCCCTGGCACCTCTCTAGTCACTCCTCAACTTATCACCACGATAAAGTCGCTCTCTCCGTACACCGGCTACCCTTGAATGACTTTCCTTCAAACCGCTACACATTTCAGCAACAACACTTCCTTTCCTCTAAAGAACTACTAACTACCGATTTCAGTTAGATAGTATGTTCACATGTAAAAAGATGTGTTTGCAACAAATTCAACATCAGCTTCTTGTTTCCCGAAGGATTAGATAGAAGGTTGGGTTCGTTGATCACAGCAAATTGGGCATTTGCCTGCAACCTTGTTCGGGTCGGTTCATTCCTAGTTGAACAACAAAGTTGATCCGAAGCTATTATTAGGTAGGTATATACTTTATATGGTATACCTACGGCTTTCATTCGCTTATTGCATGGTAGTCGATTTTTCGCTTGTTTCGGCCGTGCGACGCTTTGCGAGGTTTTTCCGAACATCCATTTCAAGCTGAACGAGTGTAAGGTCCGGACTCCACCAAAGCGGAGACGAGACGAACCGAGGTGTTTTTTAAAAAGCCAATAGAATTTCGTAATTCACGAATCTCATCTCCACTTAGTTTAAGTGGATACCACCGAGCGGACATTTATGTAGGTATCATGTTTGTATGGCGCGATGGAAGCGGAGGTGTGAGTTGTTCCTCGCTGAGATTGAGCTGGGCCGCGGCACAAGAGGAGATGTGGCCTCACAAGCTGACGACGTCGGCGCGCAGCGGAGACGAGATGTGTGCGGCATGCAGTGAGCGGTGCCACTCCCCGCCCTCGCGTCACACGATCCGCCCTCGCGTCACACGATCCGCCCTCCAGGCGCGCCCGTGCCACTCACTAGTTCTATACTTCTCATGCGGCCTACTTGTATAGCGTGCAGCAACGCTCGCCGCACGCAGCTCAGTTCCGCTCTAGTCAGCGCACATCTCCACCCTAGCCAGCACACATCTCCGCTACATTCTAGCCAGTACGCATCTCGGCACAGTTTCGGTGGATAGGTACTCCCTAGACGAAAAACTTCTCGTCTCCACTTCGGACAGAGGAGCGGAGGCACATCTCTATAGGTGAATTCTATGAACCAAGTACCTTAGGTTTGGATTTAAACGGGGAAAAAGCCAGACTCCAAACTTTACCTAGGTGCCGAACTTTTTTTACCCTACCTGGATCGAACTGAGGACCTCGCGTTCCTGCTGTTGCGGTTGCCACTACACCAGCCAGCGATTCGAAATCTCTAACAAAATTGAATAGACGAACATTTATTAAGTATTGCTGAATAACAACCATCAGCAAACACTATCAACAAAAATCGTTCTGCGCATCGTGAGTTTTCATCAATACCAATTAAAAAAAATCTTAGTACGTTGTTTTATTAAGTAAGTATCTACCTACATAAGTAATAATATCTCGTGATACTTAGTTTGGCAAACCGTACCGAATAGACAAATATCTATCTCGCCCGCATTTCCGTAGCGATAGGCAGATTCTTCGTACTATAAAGGACCTACTTGGGTAGGTACTTTATAGTCCTTGGGTAGGCACTCGGATTCGACAGTCATGATTGCACAAATCCAAATTCGGCGTCTACTGAGATGGCAATTAACCCTGCTTTACTTCTGCTGCTTGCTAGACCCTGAGGAGTTCATGCTCAGCAGATCAACGAGGTAGTAAATGCACCTACAGTGTAATACCAGCCTAGATAGGTGTAGTTTCAAGCTACTAGTTTAAAGTACCTAAAGACTAAGGCGTGGAAATTCCTCTCCCCGGAAACTCAACTCAAGCCCAGATGGGGCTTTGACATCTGCAGTTGGGCACTTCCTGGAGAGGGATACTTATATCGGCTTTTAGCATTAGTGAGCATCTTGCTTGGCATAATAAAGGAGAATTTGCGTTATAAAGAATTTATTCAATAGGTACATTATGAGTGAACGCTTAATTTCTTGTAGCCTAACTTTATTTTGATCGCTCCCATGCACCCCTGGGTGTTCTAACTAATTATCAAATCGCATGTTGGGTAGCACGTTTAACTACGTGAAAACGTTTCCGAAAACAAGCTAGTTCTTCAACATAAATTAGGTAACTTTGAAAAACTTAGCGTTGATGAAAATCATGATTTAGGTGCTAATGTGTCTCAGATAAACATCAAAGTAGTTTTTGTACGTCAAGACGTTTTTAGGTTTCTGAGGCAAGGCAATTAGGTATTAAGGAATAAAATATTTTGGAACATAACGGTAGGCAGGTTTGTTCTCAATAACATCAAGAGGTCGGTAGGTAGAGATCATTAGCTGCATTAAGCTGGCCCCGCCCAATATCCACCGCAAAGACAAAAACAGTGTCCATTATTACAATTTAATGAAGAGAGAAAGCCATTAGGAACGGGGACTTGATTAAATCGTCGGTGAGCAATTGTCGGGTTTGTGGCGGCGCGGCGCGCGGCGCCCTGTGTCGCGGGACGTGGGGGCCTAATCGCACCGACACGATTCTGATTACGTGTGATTGTTGTATCAATCATTTTCCCTATCAAATTATTCAGTGGCTGGTAATTGTATCGGCGTCGTCTCGTAATGGCCGCGAGACGGGCCGGCGGAAACATTCGGCTGCACTTAGTCTCGGTTTGTTACCCGAAGGATTGTAATTCATATGCTATTACTATCGAAAATTAGAGAGAATTGTCGTAGACAGTCGTTTGACTCGTTTGTTGTTGATTGCCGTGCCTATCATCAGATCTACGGTGTAATATTGAAAAGTTGCTACAAGCGTTATAATAGATTTGAGTTTGAGTGGATTTCTTTTATCGTTATTGACAGACATCTTCTGTTAGGTAGGTAATGTGATGCTGCAGGTTACTGCCGCTGCAGCATCACTGGAAACTAAGTATAAATCAAACAGCGATTGGGTTTAAGAGATAATTATTGGTGCACTTGACAAATCTATTATTAGGTACATCGTTCTAATTCATTTGAATCCGATCTCTAACCCCCGACGCAAAAACGACGGGGCTAATAAGTTTGATGTATCTGTGTGTGTGTGTGTGTGTGTGTCTGTCTGTGGTATCGTAACTCCCGAACGGATGAAACGATTTTGATTTTTTTTTTCCATTAAAGAAAGTCGTACCATGTTAAACCGGCATTAATTACCTAGGGACCACGAAAGCTACAAATTGCCTTGTTATGTCTAATAAATGTAGGTAGCCACTTAATACTTAATATGAAGTGCCGAATATAAATCATTGAACAGCACATTTCCCTTATCGCGGTGTGCGTGTAGCTAACCAGCCGATTAGCTATGCAAATCCGAGGAATTTACTACGAGTGCTAAACGGCGCTGTACCGACGGAGCTTTGCATAACGCTACTAAACGTTACCATAACGAACTGTGCTTTACAAGTTTATTTTCCTCATTTTTTAACATGCTAGGCGAAGCGTAATTTTTTATGATTTTCACAAACCCGTGATGTAGGTAAGTAAGTTCCTAGGTTTACCAACTTTGGGAAACCTAGATCAGGTCATGATCAGAAGTGGAAGTTGCTAATTACTTACAAAGCTTTGATATTTGTATCATTGCATTGTAGAGAATAGGAACATGGGTTTACTGCAAATCTAAGATCCATGATCTTCAAACACAGGTTAGTTTCCGAGTCAGTAGATCTGACTCGGAAACTAACATCTCAATGCCTATCTATCAAATATTATGGACTGTGTTTTTTGGATAACTTTAGGTACGAAGGTAACTGTATGTTGCCTCAAGATTGCAATTGGATATTGGACGAATATCTATATGTACCTACCTATATTTAGTTTACTTGCCACAAACCCTAGAAATAAGTGTTGATAACTGTCAAAAATAACTAAATTAATGGCCTCTTTTACAAATGAATAAAGAAAAAATAGAGCATCAAAAACTCAAAATCTTTCGTAATACCACATTTAACGGCCTCCAATTAAAGAAAATCAGCTCATTTCTGTAACATTACCAACTTATTAAATCCCTCCCCACATTGTAAAAACGCCTAGTAATTCGTAGATAACTATCCTTAATTAGTTAGCCACTGGCGCGAGTGACAGTTACATGAGCCTCAAATTAGCGGCAGTAAGAATCGGAACTCGGTAGAGATATAATTAAACAGTTGTCTAATTTAATTGGCAATAGGCGCGTTCCCACAAGTCAGAAAGTCACCCTCGTTTGTTACGTGCGTTCCGAATTTTCCCAACAATTAACATGCGAGTTGTATATGTGTAATTATAGGTGTGTTGTGCGGTAAACGGCGGCTCAATCACGCCACAGCCGCGCTGCGCCGTATTGCTGGCCGTGTTGCACACATTGATTTATAGCGAGACTGACGGACTATTGGAACGTTTAAACTATTTATGAGCAATTCGTTCCAACATAGTATAATAATAATAATTTATTCATCAAAATCACTGTACAATTTACAGAATTGGTCATAGTGTACCTACAAAGACTACAATAAAATGTTGGGTGAGGTGCTGTACTCGTAGCTAGGTTAGTAGATAACCTGTGTTAAGGAGTACAGTACAGTGCCGGTCCCCAAGGAAACAAACAACAATGTCGTACACAGTATACATTTTAGGACATTATGATGTGCTTACTACAATCATTATTGCTTAAAACTATAACAGTAAAATAACAAGTTAAGAAAAAGAACAATAGTGAAAATAAATAAACTAAAAGTAAATCTTGTAACTAGTGGGTAGGTGCATATTTGTTGTTACCAGCTAGTTGAGGTCACGAGTCATAAGCTGTAGCGGATTTCGATGTATATCTTTAAGTAATTCTTAATTTATTTTACTTATTGTATAATGTTATAGTTGTATAGTAATTCATACATTCCATTTTTACGGATTGCTATATCATATGTGGCAAAAGTTTACCTACCTAATTGCTTTTACCTAATGTAGCTTTTAGGAAGTAAGTACTGTAAGTATGGAGCTTTAAAATAAATTGCGCCCATTTTATACTTGTTTCGGATAAAATTCACATTAATTTCTCATTTGGCTGTAGTAGGGGATACTTCCTCTAACAGTAGGCTGACATGTAATTACAATTATTATTTCGCTGTTACGATAATTATGCCCCTGCCACAGTAATTGAAAAAGTTTGCCAGCGATAGAGTCCCCGAACAGCCTGAAATTACATTCTTTATTGTTATTTCTTCTCTCTCGATTCCTATCAGCTTTATTTAGCGGTTATTACTATTTGAACTTTTAATAATACGACCGCAACGTGGCCAAGGATTTCATGTCGAATTCGACATAATAACTCGAGGAGAGTACTTATAATTTAAAAACTTACAAAGTGATTACATTGTAGTAGGTCGCTATTTGATGGTTTTGCTCAGTACGAATTAACTCCTAACTCCTACACAGTTACGTTAGAAGTTACCGAATAAAATAATAGTAGGTAGTAATACCATATACAGCGAACTTTATAGTAATGACGTGGGTGTCTAATAGAGTCTAACATACACAGCTTTGTATACAACGTCACTTAATAGTGTAGTGGAGTCATGTGCTCGTCATTAAACAAAAGTTCGTCGGTTACCGAAAAAGGCAGCACCACTCGAATGCTCGAGGAGCAATTTAACTTTTTGTAAAGTGCAACACTTTCCCAGTCCGCGTAGGGCCCTTCAAACCGCTACTGCGTTTAGACAAATGAACAGCGTTGCACCCTTCGTGGCACACGACACGCGACATCGAGTACGATTTTATGGAAGTGACTGGCGTACTTTGTGCCTTGTGTGAGTGTACTGCATCGGTCTCTAGAGGAAACGATGTGAATGATAAAAATGATTCTCAGAAAATATATATTAAAGTCGTACTTTTTCATCTGAAATAAATCCAAGTAGTGGAAATTAGATACTTACCTAGATCATAATACAACGTGTTGCCTGAATGTCTCCAATTTAGTCATTATGATTTGAGTACTGAGTATGAATTATGTTACAATACACCCGGAAGATCTGTTAGACTCCTCCCATCTCCAGGGTTTGCGAATTGATTGCTGATGTCAGCAGCTTTGTAGGTACAGGTGGCTACGTTGTTGTTTGGGTAAGTGAACAGATGGTAAATTGGTAAGGAAACAAGGTGCCTCTTTATAGGTTCTGTGATGACATTTACAACTTCCGTGTTCTTTCCAATATCTGCATCCTTAAGTATTTCTAGCAAATTTTTTTTAACGAAATGTTCAGGACCACAAAAGAGCACTTCCAGTGAATAACAATTAGTTGTAACACGCATCCGCCACAAAATGGCGGAACTCGTAGGACACAATAAATCAATTGGAGTGGGTGGTTGACTTTTCACTCAAATGTGTGGTTAATTGTAACCGAAAATGACTGTTGATCGAGCCACACTTAATTTGAGTGGTGCTTTAGAACGCAGGGGTTGCGCAGTGGGGTGACTTCCAGAGTAATGGGTCCGTTGGTTTTGTGATTATTTCGATACTAATTTCCTAAACCTGCCGGAAATAGTACAGCAATTATACTTATTATTGTTTGTATATCGTGTGTCATGCAGTTGTAAGGGACACAGATTTTAATAACAGACTAAGTAGTTTAAATATTTGACTGCCTGATTGGATTTTTTTTGGGAAAACTAGATATTTTTTTTTTACTATTGATAGGCACGCGCTTGACCACCCTCACCTGATGGTAAGCGATGATGTGGATATAACATATTTCTATCATGAATTCAAAAGCTTTATCTGTGAAGCTTATTTGGTGCCAAAATAACATGTGGTTGAGGTATGACAAGGTATTAAATTAGTAGTAGTGCAGACATTTAAAAATTTTATTTCATAGTAACGTTCTCCACCAATTTTCACATTAAATTGATCAACGAAACTAATTACCTAAATCAGATATGGTATAAAAAAAACTATTACTAAATAATTATGTCCCTTTAAAAAGGGAATAAATACTAATAAAGTTACTGTTCTTCTGGCCAGTAGACCTCGATCATCTTCTTTAGCTTCTCGTCGATTTCCTTGCCTTCTGGAGGTTGCTTGCCGAGGATGAAGACGAATTTCTCGTGACAATCCATCATGCCAAGGTACTGTCCTTCGATGACCTTCAACCGCATCGGGTAGCGGTGGAACTCTGCCAGGTCTAGCTTAGCTGTGACATAATAATTTATTAATTGGTATTTTTTTGAACTCCCCCTTTCTCATTTACAATACAATCATGACAGGTGTAGGTAGTCATCATAATGATTGTACAGTCACCTGCTCGAACTCAACGAAGTTGTATTGTTGTAAAGGAATTAAAAAAATACCTGCAACTGATTATTATGATAGCCACGACTACCTTTATAAATATAAGTACCATAGTAGGTACCTACGACTTGTCCAGGGTTGCGGAATTTGTTCGAAAGAATCACCGATGGGTTTTAGTGAGATTCTGACTCTGCCTCTTGCGGGTCCGTAATTTAACTTCGATAGATAACATTTGTTCGATGAACAGAAAGTTAACTAAACGATTGTACGAATGGACTTTATTGCGAAACAACTTTTTATCAACAAACGCTACTTCGACGATTCACCTAAAGATTCACAAGTACCAGGAAATCAGAAACATCGAATTATTTACCTCGATACCTCCACGCGTTCCCGAGATAAACGGTCTTGACAGACTGACGGACGGACAGCAAAGTGATCCTATACCTAAGGGTTCCTATTTTTCCTTTTGAGTAACGGAACTCTAAAAAGGTACGACTTATGACTGTTGAAGATTACTGGGCGACTTTCTATTTCTTCAGAATCTGGATCAATGCCCATGTATGCACAGGACGACCATAAACTTTACATATATCAAATTTAATGTCGAATTTATTGATCGATTCATACCTGTGGATGGCGGCATCTGTAGGGTCCTGTAGGACCCATCCCCTTCAAGTTTCTCGAGGTAATAGTCCCGAGTCTTGTTGGTCTTCAGACTTGCGCACGGGATTTGCATTTTCAGGACAAGGTTCTCCCATTTCAGGTTTTCCACGAATTTTCCGATCAGGTCTTTAAGGTCCTTCCGTTCCTGTTAATTCAAATGTAAGATAATTAGATTTAGAGGGACTATTAAAATCCCCAAAAACTCAAAATCTAATCCAAAATTTTGAATGATTATGGTAGTATCTGGAGAGTACTGTATACAAAGCTTGGTTTTGACTGTACGGTTTTTTTTACAAGATTTGCCTATGCTATAGCTAAAGAAACGTAAAACACAGGTACCTATAACGATCCAGACAAGCCGTCGGGAATGAGTGGGTGAGATGCGCAGTTATGAGATAAACGATACTACACAAGGACCTTGTAAATACCTATAATTGGTTGACCTTTGTCGTAACCGGCAGTCAACAAAGTAAAACAAAGAATCTCATAAAATAACTCAGGCTTTATGATTTAGATATACACTCTACTTTTATGCTCCAGGCACTCCAAACCATTTCTTCTTAGGCCAAACTTCGACTCCCATTTTTTTTTAAGGATGGGAAATCATCAAATGACTCCTCCCGCTCTGGGTAAAGCAGGAGGGATTATCAGAGTTTTACTGACTAAAACCATCCGTGTTCCTCCTAGCCCTTTGCGTTCCAGAGTACGGTGCCTCTTTCGAACGAAGTCCGCAGCCCCAGCAGGCACTGGCCCTAGCGGGCCCCGTCTGTTATGCTGACAGCTCTTTGAGGCGCGCGTGGAACAAAGCGCGCCGTCGACCCGGGCCTGGTTCTGATCAGACGGCGAGCCACCCAATGCTCGCCGTCCGCAGACGCGCGCCTACGGTGGCATCTTCGACTCACTGAATTTCGTTTTAAAAAATTATTGCTAGAAAATTTTGAATATTGGTCACAATGCCACAATGATCCAGTTTGCTAATTAATGCTCCTTTATTTTGCAATAGCTGTCTCTAAAACCTACTCGTAGGTATTGGTATTAAAAAGTATTGTCCACTGTTCGTACCTTATCGTTGACTAAGCTGAACTGAACGCAATGCGAATCTCCTGCTCCATTAGTCTTCTCAGTCCTGTAGTGCAGTAGGTGCCATGAGCCAATAGCTTGGCTGTCGTTGAAGGAGAGGCCGTGGGTAAAGTCCTGGCATGTTGGGTGCTGCTTTTCCGGCTTCTCATGTCTTTCGCTTTTGTCGTGAGAGTGATGGGCTACGGGCACGGCGTCCACTGCCGCGTTTAACGCTAGCACTGTAATAAAAATAGTGTAGGTAAGTAGTCTCGGAGTTTAAATACGCTTTGCAGATTAAAGATAACTAAAATCAAAAATGTAAACTTTTGATCGGGATTAGCATTGCTTCTATATTCTTTTTGAATCTATATAGAGAGAATGGGAAGGTGAAAATACTGAAAACTACCTATGTAAAATATCACTAACTCTTTTGTTGTATGCGAGGTAATAAAGAATGTAAGAAGTGCTAAGTTCCATGGAAGACGTAAGTAACATTATGACCAAGAGGCAATATTCAGACTCAGATATTGCGCTAAAGAATTTTTTTTGTGGGAGAGACTTTGTGGTTCCTTATGATACTCGTATGTCTCATAAACAAATCGAGTTATTTTTAAGAGGAATCAAGGCACATGCGAGTGCAAAAATATCAAGGAAGATAGAGAGAATAAAAGTTCTGAACCAAATACCTGTGACAATGAACGTGATCGTCGGCGACATGTCGGGAGCTGGGCCGCGCACAGGCTACTGCGGTAATGAACTGAATGACTTGATTGCAACTAACGATGCCGGGATTAACTCCCATTGCGCAGCACCAAAGATAGGACACGGCGTATATATTCCTCCTTCTGCCAGCGGCTTGTTAAAAAGTTCGAAATTGTACCAAGGGAAATTACTCCCGGAATACAGACGGACATACTGAATAGTACTTCCGCATTTATAATATTAGTAAGGTTAGATGGATAGTGTGGATTTAGAGATGTGTATTAAATTTAAAAGGACCTATTCTTGCTTTACACAGTAAAATAATAACTGAGGTCACCACATTTGATCATTATGACCACGGTCCACGGTACCCAAAATCCCCAATTAGCCACACCGATCCAGTGAAGGTCATCATCATCATTATTTCAGCCAAAAGACGTCCACTACGAGACATAGGCCTCCCCCAAGATGGAGGGGGTTTGCAGTGTATGGTGTTGAGTTTTGCAGAGAACGCTGCTGCCCATTCTCTGGCGAGTCCCTTAGTCGCCTAAGCTCTTACGACACCTACAGGAAGTGATAGGATGGTATTATTCTTTTACGGCTCCCTACGGCACCAGCCGACACCATACGGCAAAAGGTGAAGGTACTTTCACTGAAATTGGCCTATACTGGTTTTGTTTCCTTTGCCAGGACCAGCTGTCAACTGCTGGTCGATTCTGTAAACATGTCGAAGATGATCACGAAGTGAGCTGTCAATCCAATTAATCAATATGGAATGACAGCTCACTTCGTGATCACTTCACCCAAGCACACACATGTTTTTAAAATCGCAATACTGTACATTGCTGAGTTAAGCCACCACCGCGGGACCTGTGAAAAAATTACTAAGGGGGCCTCCCTAAACCTAAAACCTTCTTAAAATATAGTTCTGCACGTATTTCATATGGCAGGCTTTGTTTCTGCCCGAAGGAAAGGAATCTGCCCTCTTGAGGGCAGGGGACTTCAAAAGTGTCTCTACCAAAACTGGATCACTAAATCCCTAATATTTAAAAAGACTCATCCACTGATGCTCCTGACACATGCATGATATTGAGAGCTGCACTCTCGAGGATGGGGAAACTGCCTTCTCAAGGATGGAGGGTAACAAAGAAATCTCTTTCAAAACTGGATCAGTAAATCCCTAACAAAAAGACTCATCCACCGATCCTCCCGACTCGAGCATCGATGTCACGATGACCGCTCGGTAAACAGAATAAACAGCCACTTCCCGTCCTCGTCGTCAGCGCGACGAGACACTTCCCCGTAATGCAATAATACTAATCAATCCTCGCTACTTGCACGAAAATTATTTGGTGGATGTGTCTGTCCTGTTTTATTTGCTTTTTGAGAAAATGCTAAATTTAATTATTTACATTTGCACGTCACATAACATGTCTGGACTAATAATGTTGTTACCATCTAGCATGCATGTCTTTTATGTATGTCACATGTTTTAGTAAATAAATAAATATTATCTTATCTTATCTTATGAGCAATTCATAATGCAAAAGTAAATCTGTCTGACTGTTCTTTATGTTTTCACACTTAATCTGGTTAACCAATATTGATTAATTTTGCTATAGATAGTATCCGTTTATTCCGTCGACACAGCTGTACGTGTAGAGGCATCACTAAGGTAGAGGAGATCGTGGAGTAATAAGGATGAAGACCAAATTCACCCTGAGAGTCGAAAAGTTGGAATCACGCCACAAGACTAACTTCAAATATTTTGTGGTGCGGGTTCCGACTCACCATGTAGACTAGAGACTTTTATGAAGGAGTAATTTTGGCCGACGAGTGTCGTGTATCGGCGTTTCTGCGGAAGGCTACATGACACCACAACTCAGCGCAATATGTCACCGACCCAACTTATTTACATTACTAAGTTTTTATGTTTTTAATATGTATTAGTTTAATTGTCTGTGAGATTATTTGTATTGTAAACTTTTGTATTTTTTCTATGGGTCTTAGTTGCCTGCAATAAAACATTATTATTATTATTTACGAAAAGACATAGGATAGGAACTATTTAGTTTATTTTTTATCCCGGGAGTACATTCCTTTGGGATGATTTCCTACTATCACGCAAGCGAAACCGTTGATAGAAGCCAGTATAAGATGTTTTAAAAAAAATCCACTACTCCATCTTCATTTTAGCCGTATGATTCATATTAATTTTAGCCGTAAATACACTAATTCATTTTATTATGTTACTCTTTACAAGCTAGAAATGTATTATATGGCCAAATCGTCATGAAGAATTTAATTATTCATATGAAAACTGACCGTGCGACCTGCACCCAGCAGCGGTAGCCGACCAGCACCGCAGGCGAAACCAAATATCGCGCTGTATCTAAAAGTAGATATACTCCTAGGATTTTTATGTTGCCTACTTGGTCAAGCTTGAATCCCCTGCTGCATTCAGAATTATAGTTTTAATGATTTTTATACTTTTCAGCACATTTTGCTAGTTGCGAGTAGGCCTTAGAAATCAACTTATGATAATAATCGTATATGAAATAGACTAATTAGCAACAACGTGGTAACGATCATTCTTTATTATTATTATTATTATTATTTTTATGTTTTTGACATTCTCGGGTCCCTAGAGACCCGGTCCTTTGGTAGGCGTACGAGGGGCCGATGCCAACTCGCAAAGACCTCTTTAGACATTTCAAATGGAATGGGACACCAACCGACGATTATCCCTGTATGCACTATGAAAGTATACCCAAGGACAATCCCCGGTTGGAGCAAAACTATTGCAAAATATGGAAACAAAAGATGAAACGCTATGGGTTTGGCTGGTTTAGTGGACTAATAACTACTACTATGGAAGAACTACTGGCCCCTGCCTGACCATTGACAATTAAAACGGCTTTAAAATAGCAGGGGGTGACTTGCACACTCAATAAATGGGCCCCCCGAAAAGGGTCGCTAGCACAAAGTGACGTAGCGCCAAGGGGGCAACATATCCTGAGGTGCTAGAGGAGTGGAGAGGTATACCACGGCTATCAGGACAATCCCGGAAGTACGGTCAAGATCCCTACCAGCACCTTACTGGATTATATGTCCTTCTCCCGAGCACGTTTGCTCTTGCGAATCTCCACTCAGACCGGCCAATTAAGGCTAGAAAGAGGTGGGAGCTCTGTTCCTCGTCAGTGTTCACTACGGCCAGCCAATAAAGGCAAGTCGGAGATGAGGAACAAGAATTCTCCCTGGAGATCAGGTCCGTGGGGTCGCTAGTGCCCAACAGTTCGCCACAAAACTGCCTTGCAGATTTATATTATATTTATATTATTATTATTATTATATACTTTATTGTACACCTCATAACAAGCACAGTAAAAACGCTTATAAAACTAGTGTACAATGGGCGGTCTTATCGCACAGGGCAATCTCTTACAGACAACCTTTACCACAACCTTTTTTTTTTTTCTTTCTTCCTTTCTTTAAAATAATGCACACATGTATATATATATTTAGCTGTTAAGGTAAAAATGATTACAGCGTTGCGAAATGCTTAAAACATCATAAGTGTTGTGTTACCGTTGGACCACAAGTTTTCGAATCCTGTGTGGTTAAAGATAAAACCAAGCGCGTGTCTTTTGTTTTGCGTTTATCCATCACCTACTTGCGAATTGTTACCATTTTCATTCACACTAAAAAAAAAACTTTATTCATGGGTATTAAGGTACTTTATCCCATATGTAAAGTTGGGAATCGCATGAGGGTTGCGGTTAGGTGCGCACGCGCTTCTTGTATCGAACATTTGATTACCATCCTTTGTTGCGTTGCACGAAGTGTGACATCTGTCGTTTCTTTTGATTTCAATAAAGTCGTACGAATTAGGTACTCATTGTTTTATGTATACTTCAACCAGAATTCTTGAAGTGCATATTCATTAGCCAGTAGATAGGTGGTGGTGCGTTATAAAGAAGGATAGCACAATCGTTGATTTCAGAAAAATCGAATCTTTGTCTAGTATCTTTGCACTAGGCCGTAGAGCAGTGCAACTGTAGCGTTGGCCTGCCTAGACGCTACGAAAGCGTAGCACTGCCTGGTGAAGAACGCTGCTTAGTCGCTGTCAAAGCGTAGGGCAGGTGCAGCGTAGGTCCGCGTAGGCGTCGTAGTCTCGTAGACACGCGTAGGCGTCGTAGCTCTTACGAAGCGTGGGCCGTAGTAGCTCTAACGAAGCGAAGCCACAGAGCGCGTAGCCGGCGTAGATACCTAGCAAAAACGTGGCGTAGACGCTGAACTGGTTCGGTGCGTTTTTAGTGCGCTTTTTATTTCTCTTAATAACTACGTTAATCAAGTGTGTATTTGAGTAAAAGTAGTACGTATTCCATCGATATTAGTAATGAGGTACTAAGGAATATGCTGAACTAGGAACTGAATGACAGAATCTGATATTAAAATGGTTAGATATTCTAAGTTAAGTTGAATAAGGACTTAATCTTATGATTATTGATTTATTAGTACTAAGTTGCGTTCACAAGTGAACTGGACCTTTGGGAAATAGAGCCTGGCAGGAATTAGTAACACTCAACAAGGCACGCATAACCAATTACATGAGCGTTTCGTTACTCCATTGCCAATTTATATCGGACAATAAATCATCGCTGGACGTCGAGTGCGCTCATTAAATCTATTATTAGGTGCTACATTCATTTACCTACATACATACGCGTGTCTAATTTATAAAATGTGTCTAATAACTGTGTCATCAATCAACCAATTTATTGACACACATATACTGGAACTTTCTAAAAGTGACGGAATTCAAATTAGATGTAACATAAAGCTGTACCTACGCCATCGTTGTTTCGTACTGCTTTAGATGATTGTTTTATTCATTTGGGAATATTGATTTTAAGGAGGTAGATCTCTAATATAACCAATTTGTGTAATTTTATTACGTTAAAATGGTGTTACAATTTGTCATAGGATGTCAGTGTTCGGTATAGGTTAATAGGATGGTCAGTAGATAAGGATGTAGCCTACTTTATTTAGGTACATTCAATGTTTATTATTAATGTACCTAAAACAGCTACTTACCAAAAAAAAAGTAAAAACGTTATCTGAAAACTACAACTATTGATAATATTATATAATTGTCTCATTGTCAACTGCATCGCGAAGGTGACTTTGGAATCGGTAGGCGGAGGCACAATGAGTTTTAGGTTACATCTGATTGATTTTTATTTTTTTTGTTTCTTTTTTTAATTTTATCTACTTGGATGTCATCTATACTTTTATACTTTATAAAGAGGTTATTTTTGTGAGTTTGTGAGGTTGTAGGGAGTAATCTCATCGGGTATCGCAGGACGATTCTCGGCCACCGTAAGCGCGGGTCTGCGGACGGCGAGCATTGGGTGGCTCGCCGTCTGATCAGAACCAGGCCCGAGTCGACGGCGCACTGTGTTCCACGCGCGCCTCAAAGAGCTGTCAGCATAAAAGACGGGGCCCGCTAGGGCTAGTGCCTGCTGGGGCTGCGGACTTCCGAAAGAGACACCGTACCCTGGAACGCAAAGGGCACTAGGAGGAACACGGATGGGTTTTAGTCAGTAAGAGTCTGACTCTCCCTCCTGCTTTACCCAGAGCGGGAGTAGTCATTTGTTGATTTCCCATCCTAAAAGAAAAGGTGGTGATCTCTGGATCCACTAAACTGATTTTGAAAATTCTTTTACCAATAGAAAGCCATGTTATTTTTAAGTGTCATAGGCGATATATTAACCTCAAAAATACCACCCAACGAAGAGGGCACGGTTCATATTTGATAATTGGGTCCGAATACATTACGTCTTCATAGTGGAACTATGATTAAGTACGAAGTCCTTACTAAGAAAATCTCTTTCAAGGAATTTTCTCGTCTCATACTATGTATATTCAGAATACCATTGACCCCAGCCCCCCAAACACCTTCCAAATTGAATTCTTACTTTGGAAATAGTATCAACACCATTTACGAGTCATCAAAACACAATAAACTCTATCCAGAATATAAAAACAGTATTAAATGTTCCAGTACCTCGCAGTACATTCAGTTAGGTGCGTCAGCGCAGCGTTGCCGCTAGTTTATGTGGCTCGGTTATCTTCAGAGATTAGATCGCGCCTCGTCGGGACTTCACGCCCACCGTGGCCCACCAGGGGATCAGCACAACACGACGTATGAATATACTAGTAGAACTGAGGAAAGCTCGCATGATAATGTTGTTTATATAAAATTTGTAATGTGTTATGCGTTGGAGTGTTCTGAATGGAGAGTGGCGATTGGTTTTTTTTAATGTTCTGTTGGCTGAATAAATACGTTACAGAAGGTTTTGTTTGTGTCTTCGATTTTGTATAAGTATGCCCCGTTATTGAAGATTTTGTATTATTGCCTTTCGTATTATTTCATTAGTTGGTACCCCACCCCAATTAATGCAATAAATAATCAGAAACAATATTTTTCTAAATTAGGCAAACAATTTATTTTCTTTATTTTTACGGCGGTACGGCTGGGACAGGTATATAATATACCTGTCGCAGCCGTACCGTCGTACAACGCCAAGGCTAGCAGTCAATTAAACGAATGATTATTAAGCTAGTAGGCTGCGACATATCCATCAAGGTTTTCTGATTTCTCAATAAACTAGATCCTGTCATATGATGTCAGATGTCTGGTAATTTCTGACAAAGAAAAATTCTTGAAATTTTACATTTGTTGTTTTAGAGATTTATTTGTTATATGAAGATTATTCGAACAATCTGCAACTGCAAAATTAGGTAAATTAAAAGTGGGTAATTATCTAAATATTTTCTACTATTATCTAGCTAACCTAATCTAATTATAAACCCTATCTAGGCTTACATCAATTTTTTCAAATAATAAAAGTAATGTTAAAGCCATAAAATTAATGAAAAGTAAAATAGTTACACAAGGAGCTTTTTATGGCGTTTTCTATTTGCGTTTGAAATGTCTCTCACGGCCCGTGGGCAACAATAAATTTAGCGCAGATACAATCAAATAATTACTTGTTAATACTTCTAATATCGCAAAAGAAGCCATAAGAGCAATTACGTACAAATAGGAAAAGGTTTAATTTAACGATTTATATCTTTATGAAGTTAACGAGCAGTAGAATTATGTCTCACATTAAAATGTTTTTATTATTATTATTTATAGATTGAGATGGATTCGCATGAGATAGGCTTCGTACAAAACGTGTGCATTTATAAGAGAAGTTTATTAGTAGTTATTATCTTATTTCCACAGTTACTTAATATCTTATTTTAGCTGTGTTTATGGCTCGTTTGAAGATGGCTTAGCTGTCGTAAGCAGCTTAAGACATCAAACGTAATGTTTCCCTGTTCTAGCTGCATTCTACAAACGCAGGTGAGAATCTAATCGAAGGAGGCACCTGCATTAGCGAAATCATTTTTCTTCTGCTTCCATTAAAACTGATATAATTGACGCTGCCTAAACCGCAGCCTTTTGTTCATCGGGTCCGCGGACATCCCGGCGTGGTTTTAATTACTGCCGGCCAAATGCGTTAATGTAATCAAAGCTCAATACATCATACTCGCGCTATCGCCCCGCCTCGGTTTGATTAATAATTCTAATGAGCGGCGGTGCCAAACGAGTTAATTAAGCGTCGTTTTTTACCGGCCGGTGCCACCGCGGCTGGTAAACGGCGCATCAATCACCGCTTTGTGCCTGCCGCCGAACTTCTTAATGATTGAAATGATGCCCGACGAGGCTGCGCTGCCCTTTGACCGCTGGGCCTGCGCCCCGCAGCCTCCTCTGCAGGGAGCTGGTGCTAAGCGCGCGATTATTGTGCTGCAGGGTGGCTTCCACATATAGGTATCAGTCTGATTTCACTAACAGGTGATGCACCTATGCTTTTCTAGATACAAACAAAAACACTTCATAAGTAATATTGACTGACAAAAACATATAAGTAGTAGTACCTATCAGTTTATCTGTAGCAAAAACGTAGCCAAAACACCTCCAATCCCATATAACAATAAAACGAAGATCTTATATTGAAGTATCAACACAAAAACTATAGTAATTAGGACAATCAGTTTCTCAATATTAAAATGTAAGAGGTATAATAAAAAAGAAGAGTTCAGATAAAAAATACGTTACCCTAATGTAATATCTAGACCGGTAGCGACAAGATTTTGGTACATACATTATGTATTTTAGCCCGAGGCTTCATCTGGCTACCGGCAACTTCTCTAACAACATTTAAAGATTTACATAAAATAACATTTAATAGTCTTCCACCAATCAGTGCACTGCCTTTTATATACCATGTACCTATTACTTTTATGAAAATATAACTTATCTTAAATTATACAAATCGAGTTTTTAACGCTACCTAGTAAAGCTGTATCGCCAAGTAGAGTACTTTTTGTACGAGTAAAACACGTATCTCATGTTTTTTGCTGTGAGCTTTAGGCGTTCTGAATACCAAAATTAAATTTTCATCATTTATAAAACGACAAATCAAAATATCTTTGCCCGGGGATGATCTACGAGACAAATGGCAAACATTAATATGAATCAAAACAGTTTATTCTGTAAAACTAGTGGGACCGGTGTTCGTCAAACATTATCAATCATTTTCGTTTCGGCCGCGGGCAGAATAGCTTTAATTTGATAAAACGCAATTAGCTACCAAAAAGAAATCTAATCTCAAGAGGCGGCTCCAACTTTTTTGGCCGCCATCTTTTTGGGTTTCACATTGACGCCTCGAATAAATAGAATGAATTACAAAAGTTAACTATAGCGAATGGTTAATAGAAACAAAGCTTTAACTAATTAAGAAGATTGTTTTTATAGAATGATACCTACCTAATCGAATATCACATATAAATTGTACCTTTCTTCTTATTGCGTCTGCGTAGAAAATGATTGCAGAAGAGTTCTATGGTACCTACCTAACAAAGAGCGGTCTAAATGAATAATTTTATTTTGTTATATTATAATCGCGTGTTTTCTATGATTGAATGGTCCTTCAATTTAGTGGCGAGTCATTCCAGTGGCAGTATCAAGTGGAACGCGCCGCGGGGTTTAATGTCTAATTCACCGCGCTACCAACAGGTGGCGGCTGCGCGGCTTTTCAAATCTGACAGACGCCATTGCCTTTACGTCAGAAAGCCGCGAATAAAATTAATGATGTTCGCGCCTTAATGACGTTTCACGACGCCGCTCCATTGTGTCCGTAATACAACAATTATTGAGATCATTTATTAAGTTTATTGATCTTTTAACTTAATCTTTTATTTCGTAATTTAGCTCCGTGCGAGAGCGCGAACTCTGAAAAAAATATCTCATATGCGGAGGTATTTTTTGGACTATTTTTGTCATTATACGGCGTGATGTGAGCGGGGTCTTTGAATATAGAGGCAATTACTGCCCCGCATGTGGTTTGATTATGTACGACGGTTCCATTCCAACTAGCGATGAGGCTATAAAACGCCGGTAAAAACATTACCTACTAAAACCTTTGCGAGCTGTAGTTTTTGAGCTTCCGTTGCTAAATTGATGCTGATGTTAAGGCTATTGTTATGATTTTGTGAACGTTAGAGAGTAACTGTCTGTTTTTTGTGTTCTAAAATAGATTAAGTTTTCGGTTGGCTTCAGGTTTTGATTGCTTGCGGCGTGGAGAGTGTGTGTGTGCACTTTGTGCAGTCTGTGGGAAGTTGATGCCGCCAGTGTAGACGCAGTTAATTAGCAGTTAGTTGACAGTTAGGTTCCTTTGAGGGGTTAATGTCGAAGCTTTGCCGTCTTAGTGCTATTAAGTCTGAGCTCGACTGGCATGCTAATGCCTCTCCGCTTGTTGCAAATTAACCAACGTCTTGTGGGAGAAGTTGATGCATTTCTGATTAGGAATTTCTGGAAAAAATACGTACAACATTGAGACATGTCCTGCTTCAAAAAGTTTCACATTCACTGACACTGGAAACATGACATTTTCAGGATATTTTTAATATTCTTCCCTTTACAAATTAACAATAGACATAAAAAAGGACATCATGTAAGTTTGTATGACAATCCATAATTAACCTACTAAAACCCTAGAAAACAACGTTTTATTGATATATCAATAAATAATTGCTTTTAGGGTTTCAGTAAAAACATATGACATGCATGTTTCGGATTTAAGAAAATTATGTTCTATTAGATGCAGGTAAACAAGCGTTTAAACTTTATTAAGCTTTCTGAATCAGAAACATATATTTTGTGAAAACATAATTTTCTTAACCTTAACTAACTTAAGAAGGATAAATTTTCGAGTTTTTGTTTGTAAAGGGAAGTAGGTTATAGATTTTTTTTCTGTAGTTAGACACGCGTTTGACCACCATCTCACCTGATGGTAAGCGATGATGTGGTCGAAGATGGAGCACGCTTGCTTAGAAATAACTTATTCACTCTTGACTTAAAGACTCCCAGGTTGTAGCTATCAGGAAACACAGACTCTGGCAGGGAATTCCACTCCTTAGCTGTACGCATTATGAATGTGTTACCAAAACGTTTAGTGCGTATGGGTGGGATATCCACCGTGTACCGGTGGCGCATCGCCGTTCGTCTTTTGGTCCGATGATGGAACGGGCTTGGCGGAATTAAATTATGCAATTCCGTCGCACATTCCCCAAAATGCAACCGGTAAAAAACCGATAGGCTAGCAACTCGTCGTCGATGTTCAAGACTTTGGAGCTTCGTCGCGACGAGCCTCTCATTGCCGATGATCCTCTTGGCTCGTTTCTCAATTGACTCAAGGGCATCAAGTTGGTATCCCAAAGATGAAAGCAGTATTCCATACACGATCGAACTTGCGCTTGATAGAGTTTAAGCAGCTGTTCCGGCGTGAAGTATCGTCTCACCTTTGCTAGAATCCCCAACTTTTTTGCAGACACTTGAGCTTTTGCCTCTATGTAAGGGCCAAAATTGAGAGTAGATGTTAATGTAACCCCAAGAAGCTCAAGTTGGTCGGTTATCGGCACGGTTAAACCTCGGAAAGATAGAGCTGGGTGCAATTGGCTCCTTTTGGCGGAAAATAGACACGTTTGGGTCTTAGCAGCATTGAACTTGACCAGATTGGCATCGCCCCATTCAGAGACAGCCTGTAAGGACACGTTCAAGAGCTCAACCATTGCCTCCCGGAGAGACCGGATCTGCGACCCACCAGCTCGTGCGTCGGACACGCATCTCTCAGCAACAGTGCTGTCGTCTGCATACCCAAAGGAACCGGGTTTAAGCAGATTATTAATATGCAGCAAGAACAGTGTTGGCGAAAACACCGACACTCAGGAAATCTGCGATCCAATCACACAAACCGGCGGGCAGACCGAAGGAAGGAAGCTTACCAATAAGGCTATCGTGCCAGACCCTGTCGAAGGCCTTCGAGATGTCAAGGGAGACCGCTAGTGCCTCCCCGTACTTCTCTATGGCTTCACTCCAGATGTGAATGGCATACGCTAGAAGATCTCCAGTTGACCGATTTCGGCGGAACCGGTATTGACGGTCACTAAGAATATCATTCGCTTCTAGGTACGCCAGGAGCTTATGATTCAGCACGCGTTCCATAGTCTTACAGAGTATGGACGTTACCGAGATGGGTCTATAATTCGACGGGTCAGCTCGACCACCCTTCTTGGGCACGGGCTGCACGTTAGCTTGCTTCCAAATTCTTTCACTTATATGCGAAGTCGCGGGCAAAAGTTAGTTACCTTATCTATACCTGCTTAAAACTAACCTTTGACAATTCAAAGGTCAGTTTTTGCCCCGAAAAAATGTATGGTTTCTTTAGGATAGGCCACTATAAGCAGGTATAAGGTACCTTTTGCCCGCGACTTTGCACATATCCCGTTCCCGTTGGTACTTGGGGAAATCCTCTTTTAGTGCTTCCTTAAACTCTCCAAGGAACCTACATGCCAAATTTCAGCTTTCTACACCCTAGTTTCCGCTGTGCGAAAAAATTTATATTAGGACAGTTACAGCACTGGCCAGATAGTAAAACCATTAACGCTTACGCCGCAATTGCTGCCGCAAATAAAACAGCTGCGCCACAACCTACGCAGCAGAAAGGGGGAAAGCAGAACCGTCGCTGTGAAACCCTTCCGGGGAATCCGGTACAGCGCTGTCCAGCGAAGTCAGAGTGTGATGAGGATGGCTTCACCAAAGTGCAGAAGAAGAAGAAGAAGCCTACTTGTCGCAATCAATGCGATACTGGACTGACAGAACCAAATATGCTGCTACGTCCAGCGGTGCCTACGACGTTGCTGTATGTATCCCGACTACATCACTCCACGAAGGTTGAGGAGATCGTGGAGTACATGAAGGTGAAGACCAACTGGACCTTGAGGGTCGAGAAGCTAGAGCCGCGTCACAACACCAACTTCAAGTCGTTTGTGGTGCGGGTTCCGACACAACATCTTGACAGACTCTTAAAGGAAGAGTTTTGGCCGAAGGGTGTAGTCTACCGACGTTTTCGTGGCAGGCTACGCGACACCGCGCAGCGTAACACGACGCCGTCACTTCGTGTGTCTTAGTTTATATTTTACATGTAAGTATTAGTTTACTTTTATTTTGTGTATTGTATTTGTATGGGCCACCATTGCCTGAAATAAAGGAATAATAATAAAAAATAAAATAATAATAATTAACATATATCCTACAAGTTTACTCACAAGTTTCTCTACAAGTTTACTTGTCAAATAAAAAGACAGCTTAACTTCATTTAATATCTAATATTCAACCCCTTTTGTTTCCTACCTATATTAGCGGGTAAATAAATTCAAAATAATGTTCGCATTGGTCGATCTTCAAGGCAATGCTAGCCGAGGTCAGTCTGTGGATGGGGGATGGAGGACCGGTTTGACTGAAAGCCGACCCCGATATGGTGGGGAAAAAGGCTAGGCAAATGATGACATATAGGCACTATAAACTGATGAAGGTGTTTTCAACAACCTTGAAAAATAACTCCGAAGCTTTTTATGTTGAGGACGTTTTCAAAACGCTTGATTCTAAAGGACGGGGCATAATTATCAACGGTCAGCACATCTCGAACTTCCGATTTGTGGATCACATTGTCATCATTGCACAATCTCTGCAGGAACTAGAGGTGATGCTGAACAGAGCTGGAGTTGATGAATCTGGACAAATACAAAGTCATGTATAATGGACATGACACTCCGAAACCTTTGCGCTAGGTACCCTCGAGGTTGTACATACAAAAATACATACATAATTATATCTAAGTCAAATTACACAACTGAGGCCGCACAACTTTGAGAAGGAGGCGACCAGAAGAATACGCTTGGGCTGCATTAGGGAAGCTGCGTGATATGATGGATAGAATTCGCAACGAAGTCATTTGCCAGATAACTAAAGACACCGACATTGCGCGTAGAACCCGCATGCTGAACTGGAAGTGGGCTGGCCATGTCTGTAGACGGACAGACGGTCGATAGAACAGATATGTTTTAGAGTGGAGACCAGCGGCACGATGGATCGATGATTTAAAGAAGGTGGCGAAAAAGAAGAAGAAGGTGGTGAAATCATGATAAATTTGGATAAAAATACACCCATCTGTGCAATATACTGCGCAATGACGTAGGCATTCGATTATGTTCAGCATAATGTTCTATTAAAACAGCTTGAAACGTATGGTGTTCGAGGAAATGTTCAGAAGCTCTTAGAATCATATCTACAAGACAAGAAGCAAACAACAGAAATAACGGCGATTAATGCGAACACTAAACGAAGTAATTTTTACATCTGGGGAGCGTAAAGTCAACTATGGCGTACCACAAGGAAGCGTAATAACTGTAATAATGCATTTTAGCCAATGGCAGTTAAAATTTCCATTTTTTAAAATTAAATGTAATAATAATGTACTTGAAGCAGTCAATTCTACTAAATTACTAAATTACCATAGATCGAAATTTAAATTGGAAGGCACTACCAAAAAACTAAGTAATAGTGTATTCGCACTATATAAACTATCGCGGATACCAAATACTGATGCCCTATAAACCGCCTATTACGGAATAGCTGAGCCCATTATCAGATACGGCAATACGGCATTATGTTTTGGGGACTCTCAACGGACAGAATTATCGCATTTAAAGCTCAAAAGAAATGCCTTAGATACATATTTAAATGAAAAGTGACGGATAGTTGCAAGCCGTTCTTTATTAACAACATCTTGACTTTACCATCAATTTACATTTTAGAAATCGCATTATTTGTTATAACAAATCGTAATCTATTTTACCGCATGGCCGACTTGTTTCCTAGAAAAAGACGTGATAACAGTCAACTTTGTCAACATAGGTCTCGGACTTATGCTCAAGAGTATTTTTTATATGGCTCCCATTATTTACAATAAGCTTCCAAATAACTGAAAAGAGCTGAGTGTAGAACAATTTAAAAAGAAAGTAAAATCGTTTTTGGCTAGTAAAAACGATCCAAAAAATCGTTAAATATTCGTTTAATATAATGATTCCATATAAAATGGAATCATTTTATATGGACATGTTCTTTTCTTCTTTTTTAATATTATTTTAATGTAATTTAATTATGATTTTGATAATGGTTTTTTGGGTGTACCCTTGTTTCGTAGACAGAACTTTCATAGAATATCGTTTCGCAGAAAATGTTCCACATAATATTTGGTTGTTGTAATTTTATGTCAAAAATTTCAAAGACTTTTTACTCGAATGAAACCTATTTCACAGAAACACCATTCAATGAAAACAGTAGAATATTTTTTTAACAAATATTGTTTGTCCGGTGTTTTTTTCCACAGTGTTTTATACTTCAGAGAAATGTAATTTTAATTAAATATTATTGTTTTATAATATGTCCATGGCATACTTTTAAGATGGCAGAATTTTATTCGGAATAATTTAACTACACATATTGCCATTTTTATAAAATAGCATTTAACCAAAATAATATATGATCTTAAAAAATCTACATGTGTGCTAAAAAAATTTGTGACAGAAATGAATCGCTGTAAAACCGACCCCACGTAGTATTGTCTGCCCTACCCCTAGAGTGTAATTTAAGCCCGCGTAGGCGCGGAGGGGCGAGGCGGCCCGCGAGCTAAGGAGCAGGTGTTATAACGCCCGCCACCGCGGCTGACGGCAAGCCGAAGCTGCGGTGGTGAGCGTTATAACCATCTGCGACGATAAGATCGCGTGGGATCGCCGGAGCCCCGCAGCGCCGGAGCCGTGTCAGAAACCATGCCTGCTGCATGTTGCATGCTTGCCTGCATACTGTGTTGCTTGCTTGCATTCTGCATGTTGCCTGCTCGTTTGCGTGCTGCATGCTTGCTTGCTTGCATGCTGCATGTTGCAAGCCGCATGCTTGCTTGATTGTTGCATGCTTGCTGCATTCATGTTGCATGCTCGCCTGCATACTGCATGCTTGCTTGCATTC
The DNA here is from genome assembly GCA_950371165.1 of Lacanobia oleracea. Lineage (NCBI taxonomy): Eukaryota > Metazoa > Arthropoda > Insecta > Lepidoptera > Noctuidae > Lacanobia > Lacanobia oleracea. Next base: position 9,606,742 of record OX493389.1, read on the forward strand.
TGCATATTGCATGGTCGCTTGCATACTGCATGCTTGCTTGCATTATGCATGTTGCATGCTCGTTTATGTGCTGTATGCTTGCTTACTTACATGCTGCATGTCGTTTGCTTGCTGCATGCTTGTTGTATGCTTCCTGCATGCTAGCTGTATGCTTGCTACATTTGTGGTTAGGCTTGTTTGCATAGTTTTGTCTTTTATTCCCATCGCCATTTGCCACCATTGCCGCTTCACGGGGTTCCGTCGAGCGGGCCCGAATAAAAAGTTTTACTTGAGTACAATTTACCCGCATTTTTTTTGTGACTGCGATGTTGTAAAACTTGTATTTTTATAGGAGGGTATGCATTTTGTCAAACGTTTAGAAACTGTCAGTTGATGAAATGTTTTTCTTGGTAACAAGTTTTGTGTTAACTACTCATTATGCGGATAAAGAATATTTGATTTGTAATTCTATGATATCATAAATATCGAAACAAAGTTTATTTGTAACAAAAATCTATGATTTAAATTTATTCAAAATAAGTATTCTGCGTATTGATTATTCTATGAATTTATGTGAAACGAAATTCTATGAAACTATCGTCTATAAAACAACGTACAACCGGTTTTTGACTAGTGTTTTTTGACATTTATTTTTTGTGTTTATTTCTATATGAATTAATTATGTGATCAATCAATTTAATTATTATGTCGAAATTTTCATTATTACTACTGAATGTTATTATTTTTTTATTCTAAACTTGTACATTTAATATTTGCACACCATGACAATATGGTAAACATGTTAGCACAACTCCTTGTACTTTTACCACTTAGCATGCATTTGTTTATAATTGTATGTACACACATGTTTAAACAAATAAATTTATCAGAATCTGGACTGTTCTAATGCGGACTGCTCAATCCGGGATGGTTGGGGATCTCTGGGGGAGGTTAACGTTCAGCAGTGGACGGCAATTGGCTGTTATGATGGTGGAAAATGAAAGGAAGATCTTCCCATTACTTGGGTTTTTATACTTACAAATCTAGGAAAGGCAAACACAATTCTGTATTCAACAAGTGTTACGTAAACAAGCGAAAATCAAATTAACGTGGAGGAAATTGCCTGAACCAATTTCAGCGCTGTTATTACTCTGTAACATGCTGTAAGAGCACTTCACGCCAGTGTAACAGACATTTGTTGCCTGCCAACGACGGTCAGGGAAACACGTACCGCAAAATGATATCTAATAAGGCGACGTTAAGATTATCGACGCGATACGCTTCCCTCAACGAGCTCCGATTTCCCAATAACATTCCGTATCTTACCTACTATAATTTCAAAGAGCCTTCATGAACGTACCTACGTAGATAATCCGTAATTCCTTGTCTTCGGTCCACGATCGTCGGAAACCAGCGCAATTAGATGCAATCGTGTCGGAATTATTGTAATAACCAAAAAGAATCGATGGTCTAACGATGGGCGATCGCTGCGCGGCCATTGGCGCGGCACTCACCAATGCGCGCGCGCACGACTCGCGTTGTTAGCCGATCTACACGAGATAAGCTAATTATACAACAGCGGACGTTGATTGTTATTCTACTTTCCTTCTTTATTTTTCAGATGTTAAGCTTTCGAAGTATATCTTAATCGTTGTACGCATACATAAAGCTCAAAGTGGTTATTAAAATATCGATCGGAAAGCGAAACACGTTATTATTGTACGAATCGTCTAATCATTAACGATTGAATGGACCACCGACGATAGCCATTACGGATATTAAAACGGGGTCCATATGTGCCTTTACCTATGAACAAACATAATGTAGGTACTTGAACCAACACTGTGCCTACATTTTGTATTAATGTTAGGAATATGTTTTTTATCATTTACCTTTGTCAACTTAATATATTTCAGGAATGTTTTGCTGTTTTATTTTAAAATTTTAATTGTCTACCATTGTTTTCGTAGTCTATACTACCTATACTGTAACATACGTAAACATTCATACTGTTAGTTATTATAATCTCCTGCATATAGGTATTTCATTTACCAAAAATATTTCCTCTTCATGAGTAACGGGAGTATTATTGGCTATACTTTAATATGGCGTTACTACCTACTTGATATTTCAGATATCATTTTGTAATGAGGAAAACTGTGGGGAATGCCACTGAAACAGGTACAAACTGAAAGTGATTATCGCTAGTAAGATTAACGAAGTTCAGTTCCTAATATTATTTCAGCAAACTACAAATAAAGCTAGCAAAGTGGTTGATTCGTGGTGAAATTTGAAAATGTTCAAAGAATGTTGGTAAGAATATGAATTTTCCACTTTCTAGGATGTACTGTGTAAGGCATTTTTTTTAAGCATGGGTTATTATCAATGACTCCTTCGTCTCTGGGCAAGCAGAAGCGAGTGTCAGACTCTTACTGACTAATACCTATCCGTGTTCCTCCTAATGCTCGTTGCGTTCCAGAGTCGCGGTGATTCTTTGAAACAAATTTCGTTTTATTGTTTCTTTTCCCTATTATTGTTCTCTAGTCCACTTTATTTGGTATTGAATACTGGGATTCCGGTAGTAGCTACCTCAACAAGAACAAGAAAACTTGAAAAAATATAAACATAACGTTGTTACATGAATTACCTACTGAGCAGTAGAAATATTATGCCGACGGAAACGATTTTTTATCCAGACTAGATTGGGTTATATATTATTCATCATGGTAATGGTAATATCAGGCAATAGCTTCGGTCGGTTAAAAAAACTTGACCATAATTTAAATATTTTTTTTTTTAATATTTTCCAAACAAACTTTGCCACCACGACGTGAAAAGGGGTTCACCTCTTTAGGCACTTGTCTCGCCACTCGAAACGAGTTGGCGAGCGGCGAGTAGCGAGTGAGTAGATCCGATAGTTTTGTTGCTCGGCTTTAAGCGAGTGCTTTTGTGCGACGGGTGATTACTCGCACCACTCGCTCGTAGAAATTGCTGCTGGTTGGTGAGTTCTAACCGTCAAGCGAGTATCGCTGAGCGAGTATTACGAGTATCTTTGATGAGCTAGTATAGTTCTTGTCGCTGCGACCAACTGAGCGTGGTAAGAGCCGACTCGCCGGCAGTGTGAACAGCCAGCTATCGACTATAAATATATATGTGTCTCTTTAAGGCTGCTCTCACGAAAAAATCTTAAAAATAGCGTGCAGATGAAGCAGTTTTTCGTCGGCATTTACTGAGAAATTACATTTGAAAAAATACCGGCCAAGTGCGAGTTGGACTCGCTCACGAAGGGTTCCGTACCATAAACCTTAGTTTTTATTATTTGTTGTTATAGCGGCAATAGAAACACACAATCTGTGACAATTTTAGCGCTCTACCTATTAGGGTTCTTGAGATACAGCCCGCTGACAGACAGACAGACGGACGGACGGACGGACAGCGGAGGCTTAATAATAGGGTTCCGTTGGTTGCCCTTCGGGTACGTAACCCTAAAAAGGTTTAGCCAGAAATTATGTATCGGTATCACATAATAAGAAAAAAAAAGGACCAAAATCACCTCCTGAGATGAAACCATTTTATTGCTTCATTTTGTGTCAAAAGCGCAAATAAACGCTTTTTCTTTCTTTACTGCTTTGCAATACAAACGAAAATAATTTGGTTTTGTTATGTTTAATAAATATGCACTATTTTTATTATAAAAAATAAAAACACGGGTAGCGGAGTGGCGCGTAGAGGTGTAGTTAACTCCGTTTGTATGCACAAGGTCATTGTCATGTAAACAAGCCTAAACTCACACGAGAACTGTAGGTATTGTCCCTTTCCTCGGTCGGAAAGGTCGGAATTTTACACTATATATGTTAATAGTAAGTTTTCTAGGTAATCTCACCACCAACACTAATGTTCCATACAAACTTTGCCACCCTTTTTCATCTGTAACCTAATACCTATATAAAATTCTTCCTTTACAAACTCATTGAGTGACTAAGTGATTTTTTTTTTTTAAAACGTTGCCTTACACTAGGTATTTCTCCTGTATCGTGGGTGCGTTTACACACATATAATCTCACATACACAAACAGCCAGACCCGGAACAACTATTTGTAGGCCATACAAATATTTGTTCCGTGCGGGAATCGAACCCGCGACTCGCAGCGTAGCAGTCAATCGCTCAACCACTGCGCCAACCGTGTCGTCAATCTCACCACCAACACTATTGTTCCATACAAACTTTGCCACCCTTTTTCATCTGTAACCTAATCTTAATATATATAAATCTCGTGTCACAATGTTTGTCCTCAATGGACTCCTAAACCACTTAACCGATTATAATAAAATTCGCACACCATGTGCAGTTCGATCCAACTTGAGAGATAGGATAGTTTAAATCTCAAATTATAGTCGCAATTTTAATTTATTGCTAATTATTTGTCTGTTATTATTTGACAGCGGGTAGGGTAGGTAGGGTAGGTAGGGTAGGTAGGGTAAGTAGGGTAGGTAGGGTAGGTAGGGTAGGTAGGGTAGGTAGGGTAGGTAGGGTAGGTAGGGTAGGTAGGGTAGGTAGGGTAGGTAGGGTAGGTAGGGTAGGTAGGGTAGGTAGGGTAGGTAGGGTAGGTAGGGTAGGTAGGGTAGGTAGGGTAGGTAGGGTAGGTAGGGTAGGTAGGGTAGGTAGGGTAGGTAGGGTAGGTAGGGTAGGTAGGGTAGGTAGGGTAGGTAGGGTAGGTAGGGTAGGTGGGGTAGGTGGGGTAGGTAGGGTAGGTAGGGTAGGTAGGGTAGGTAGGGTAGGTAGGGTAGGTAGGGTAGCCAGTTGACGGGAGCGAAGCCGCGCGGGTCAGCTAGTACCTATATAAAATTCTTCCTTTAATGACTCATTGAGTGACTGACAGACAAAGCACAACCGAAACTACTGGTCGTAGAAAGCTGAAATTTGGCATGTAGCTTCCCTACACTCCGTACGGGAGCACTAAGCGAGGATTTTCCGAAAATCCTAACGGGAATAATCGGGATATGCGCGTACGAAGTCGCGGACAAAAGCTAGTTTCTTATACAAAACTAAAGTGTTGTATAAATCTTAAGTCTTGTATAAAACTTTAGTCTTGTATAAAACTGTAGTCTTGTATAAAACTTTAGTCTTGTATAAAACTTTAGTCTGGGCGTCGATAAGTAATGAGGGGTCAGGACTATTCTATTATGGAAATAGATAGATAGATAATAATAGATTTCCTAAGTAGAATTGAAGACAGGTCAGAAATTAGCTCGCGTTATAATTTCAAATTATCCTAATATACAACGTGTAACAGAATAAAAGCAATGTAACCTGAAAGTTCTCATTGTACTCATTCATCGTTTGAACCACTTGTACAACGGTACCAAAAGTGTAATCGCGAAAAAAAAAGTGTCCTCCCCCACACATTTATGTGCGTTTAACTCGACAAACAGATTTCTCAGATTTTTTTTTCGAGTTTTCGGGGTTGTTCCGATAGTAAAAGTGGTTCATATTGTTGTCTCTTACGGTTTTCTCTGTTACACCTATAACCCTAATATAAGTATACCTACCTAATAAATACTGGGATAAAATAAAGCTTGGCGTAGCTTGCTTGATTTGGCTTAGGTTAGCAAATGGTTTACCGACAACTGGCTCAGCTGATGGTGCTTGTGAACCATAATTTTCAGTGAAGCCTTCAAGTAACGTACCTACACCGGTAATGGCGAAGCCTTCTTCTAGGTACGTACTAAGTTTTATTTTTGTCTATTGTTTTTCTTGTGAACTCATTTTTCAGGGTTCCGTACCTCAAAAGGAAAAAACGGAACCCTTATAGGATCACTTTGTTGTCCGTCCGTCTGTCTGTCAAGATTCTTATCTCGGGAACAGGAGTATCGAGTTGGAATTTTGAACCGTTTACTCTGGTCTACGGTACCTTGAAGCTGTGAAAAAATCATAGTTATAAGTTAACAACAAAAAAGATAAGGTCGTTTATGCCACAAGAAACGAATATTTCGACACTCTCAAGGGAATCAAAATTCATAGGGTATTTCCCGTTGACCTAGAACTATGAAATTTGGCAAGTAATACCGTCTTACACAAAACCTTACAATAAACCATTGATTGAATTCTATATTTAAGTGCTTACAAAAAATAAGTATTATCCCGAGTAACATTTAGCGTTTAATTCATCAAAATTGACCCACAAAATCAAAAGATATTGAATTTTTAAGTTTAGGAAGAAACGACATCGAGTGCTAAAATAGGTAGTTTTCATTGAGACTCCAGAGACTTTTTTATATTTTTAACCGACTTCGAAAAAAGGAGGGGGTTCTGAATTCGGTTGTATTTTTTGTTACCTCATAACTCCGTCATTTCTGAACCGATTTGAAAAAAATATTTTTTTATTTCATCTGAAAGGATATACTTCTCGATTAGTCCCATTGTCACCATGTCAGAATCTGATGATGGGATCCCACGAAAATCGAGGGCAACCCTCAAATTTTATAGGCACATACAATGTTTTTCATGAACTTTCTAACGCAATTCAGATATTTGTGCCTGGTAATCATCATCTCATGTTGCCGAGCTGATGATGAAAGGTATAAATTAGAATCTGATGATAAGATCCCATGAAAAATGTTTGTTCAGCGATACTTTTGCCAATTGTCAGCCGATTTGGATGATTCTGTCCCGTTTCAATTTGGTGAACATCTGACGAAGAACTTCGGAGGTAGGTAACGGAACTCTTCAATAAATGATAGCAAAGGGATCGGGTTTGCTGAAATCGCATGTATTTTTTGTGTTTACACCAGTTCTTGACGTAACATTGCGGTGGTACGCTGTTAATGGGTACGCAGGTACCTAGGTACCACTAAAAAGTGAAAAATAAAAAACTTTTTTACAAAAAATAACTTATAGTGTTTTTTTTATATAAAGTCGTTCCTAACGGAAAGGCTAAGGTCTGAGACCATGCTGTCTAGTCAACAGTTAGCATTTTTCTTGAGTAGGGTAGCTCCAGTTCAATTCATCAGCATGTATATCCATAATTTAGGGAAATCCAATAAAATTCGTTAGTTTTATATTTATCCTTAAGTAAGTAATTCCAATTCCAGTCATTAGTACTTATCCATAGGTATTCAAATTCAGGTAAGATCATCAGTTTCTTATTTTCCATGTAAAATTAATCCATTTTAAGTCTTCAGTTTATTTCAATAAGACTCCAGAGACTTGGAATGCCATCTATATTTTTGCGTTGGGTTTACTCTTGACTCTAGTCTAGGTCAGAGATGACAGAGACAAAGTCTACAATGGAGCGAATTTACCCAGAAGGAGTCTGTTCACTTTAACTTTGAAGAGATTAGGATTGTAAAATATTGAGAAAAATAGTAGTAACAAATGTGTGAAAAAAAACACAAATACTTATATTTTTGTTTTAATATGTAGTAAAAGAAAAATGAACATTTTATCATGTAATCATTATTTATCGTAACAATTTGTGAGCTTCTGAGTTCGATCTTATATTTGACAGTTCTACTACATTGTCGATAGGGGGGTGTATGGGGTCCGTTGCCATCTTAAAGACCCAAGCCAACCTCACCTGCTAGCGGTGCACCCTGCTGTCCAACGGACGAGGCTCTGGCGAACCTGGTTTCCCTCTTGTAGGGTTGTGGGGGTCAGACGGCTGGTCGCCCCACGTAAAACCAACTTCAGTCATATATGAATGGAGAGAAAGAAGTTAGGTAAGGGTACTCGGTCTAGGGCGTCGCCGCATAACGACGCGCAGGCACATCGCCCTAAACCTGCGATAAGTGGGCTAGGGCTACCGTGTCAAGTACGGGCACGGCTAAAGAGGATAGTACCCAAGAAGAAGTTCCGCTTTGCCACCTGGAACATTGGCTCCCTAACCGGACGTTGCCAAGAACTCGCAGACGTACTTGCGAAGCGTCGGGTCCAGTGCGCCTTCCTTCAGGAGACGCGCTGGAAGGGAAATAAGTCACGTGACATCGGGCAGGGGTACCGGCTAGTGTACACCGGATCACCAACGGGTAGGAGCGGAGTGGCCGTGGTGCTGTCTAAGGACCTTCAGGATGGACTCCTTGAAGTAGACCGATGCAGCGACCGGTTGATGCGAGTTAGGGTGCTGATCGAAGGGTCGGTAACGAACCTAATCAGCGCCTATGCTCCTCAGACTGGTTGCTGTGAGTCTGAAAAGGAGGCCTTCTGGGATGAGTTCGAGGACGTATTACGCGCTATCCCGAATTCCGAAGGTGTTTTGGTTGGGGGGGATCTCAACGGTCACGTAGGTCAGTTTGCTGGAGAGTATGGACGTGTTCACGGTGGTTTTGGTTATGGCCAGCTAAACGCAGAGGGAGTCAATATACTTAGCACCTGCGCTGTGTCTGACCTAGCCATCGCGAACACATTCTTTCAGAAGAAGCCCCAGCATCTTATTACGTACCGTAGTGGTGCCTACTCAACCCAAATAGATTACCTGCTGGTGCGACGGTGCCACATTGGCAAGGTTACCAACTGCAAAGTCATCCCAGGCGAAAGCCTAACGGCTCAACACCGCCTCCTTGTCCTGGACTTTGCGGTTGTACCGAAGAAGAGAGTGAACGAGAAACGCAAACCCCGCACTAAGTGGTGGTTGCTTGATGGTCCTAGGCAGTCGGACTTCATCGCGGAGGTCGAGAATCTTAAGATCAGTGCTCCGCATGAGTCCGCTCAAGAGATCTGGAGTAGGATCCATTCAGCAATCACCGGTGCGGGTAAGCGCGTCCTTGGCACTTCTCGTGGTGGCCGCACCATAGGAAAGGAGACGTGGTGGTGGGATGACGGGGTGCAGGAGGCGACTCGGAAGAAGAAGGTTTTGTTTAAACAGTGGCAAGGGTCCAACTCTCCGGATGACAGGGAGGCATATGGAGCGGCTAAGCGCGCTTGCAAAAAAGCTGTAGCCAGAGCCCGCAGCAAAAGTCTGGCGCCCTTATACGACAAGCTGGAAACTGCGGAGGGGCAAAAGCTTATCTTTAAGCTGGCGCGTGGCCGGGAGAAAGCTACACGGGACATTAGCAAATGTCTTTGTGTAAGGGACGCCCAGGGTAAGCTGCTCTACGATGCCCCCTCTGTTAAGGAGAGATGGTGTACATACTTCGCGGAGCTGTCTAACAAACAGCATCCCCATAACCTTCCTCCGGAACCGCCTCCTAACCTTGGGCTTATTTCCCCTATTTCCCCCGACGAAACCCGCATTGCTCTTCGCCACATGAAGAACCGGAAAGCGGTCGGGCCTGACAATGTGCCAATTGAAGTGTGGAAGGCGATGGGCCCTCATGGTGTGGACCTTCTGACGGATCTTTTTAACCGCATCCTGATCACCAAGGAAATGCCGAACCAGTGGCGATTTAGCCTGATTATCCCTGTTTACAAAGGCAAAGGTAGCGTACAGGATTGTGGTAGCTACCGCGGTATCAAGATCATGTGCCACACCATGAAGCTCTTCGAGCGCATCATTGACACACGGCTCCGTAGCGAGTGTACTGTCTCTGAGTGTCAATATGGCTTCCGGGCGGGTAACAGCACCATGGACGCAGTGTTCGCCTTACGGAATCTGGCTGAGGCTTACAGAGAGAGAAGGAGAGCTTTGCATATGGCCTTTTTAGACCTGCAGAAGGCCTTCGACTGTATACCTCGGCAGTCCATCTGGTGGGCACTGCGCTTCAAGGGCGTTCCCGAGGCCTATATTGACATTATCAGAGACATGTACCGCGATTCCGTGTCCTCTGTCCAGACCGCTGTTGGCGAATCGAATGGCTTCCCAATATCTGTTGGCGTTCACCAAGGCTCGGCTCTTAGCCCGTTCTTGTTTAACGTAGTGCTCGATGTAGTTACGGCAAACATCCAAGATCAGCCTCCATGGCTAATGATGTATGCCGATGACATCGCCCTCGTTAATCAGAACAAAGCCCATCTTGAGCGCAAAGTCAACATTTGGAAGGACACGCTTGAAAACGGTGGTCTGAGACTAAATGTGGCGAAGACTGAGTACATGTCCTGTGGCAGCACGGATACAAACACCATCCGAATAGGTTCGGACCTGATCAGAAAGTCCGATACGTTCAGGTACCTTGGATCCGTGCTGCACGAATCTGGCATCGTGGACGACGATGTCCAAGCACGTATTGGCGCGGCTTGGGCGAAGTGGCGCGAGGTGATGGGCGTTGTATGCGACCGCAAAATGCCTCCGAAGCTCAAGGGGCAGATATATAAATGCATCATTCGGCCTGTCCTACTGTACGGGGGCGAGTGTTGGCCAGCACTAAGCAGACACACCCAGGAGCTTCGCGTCACGGAGATGAAGATGCTGAGGTGGATGAGTGGCGTAACGCGATCCGATCGCATGCGCAACTCATACATCCGAGGTAGTCTTGGTGTCCGTGACGTGGGGGAAAAACTGCAAGAGTGTCGTCTGCGATGGTATGGCCACATCATGCGCCGCCCTATGGAGTACGTTGGTCGGAGATGCATGAATATGGCTGTTCTTGGGGCTAGGCCCCGTGGTCGCCCTCGCAAGCGCTGGCTGGACGTCGTCAAGTCCGACATGAGAGCCAATGGCCTGACTGAGAAGGATGTTGAAGATCGGGCAAAGTGGAGGAAGCTAAGTAGGAAGGCGGACCCTGGCAATAGCCGGGATTAACGCCAGGTGGAAGAAGAAGAAGAAGAACTACATTGTCGATAGATAGATACTGATGACGCGTTTTTCTGAATGGCGGTGTTAAGATTTTCCGCAGAAATATGAATTGTTTGTTGATAAATCATCGCACGGGTCGATCATATTTAAGGATAAACTACGCTTGTTGAGGTTGGTCTATGGATGGGTGACTATTTTCACATGCCGAGACTTGCCTTGTAAATTGGAATATACCAGTCACACGAGTCTATCTTCAAGGTTAAGTAACACTTGCCGAGATCGGTCTGAGGATGGGTGACCATTTTAACACACATACGGGTCGGTCGACCCGTGCGACCTGTTATTACTTAGCTACGAGCTCCTCATTCATCAATCTCCTCATTCAGTACCTTCTAAATATCAATTTAAAAAATCGATTGTTCTTACACTATACATCGATTCTATGAAAACTGTAATCCTAATATATAAAATACGTCGTAAGAAGCTGAAATTTGCCATGAAGGTTCCTTGAGGAGTGTAAGGGGGCACTAAGAGAGGATTTCCCGATTTTTTTACAGGAACGGGAAAAAACGGGATGTGCGCGTACGAAGTCACGGGCAAAAACTAGTTTATAATACGTACCTACAAATTTGTACGGAACCCTCGGTGCGCGTACATTTTACGTGAATGAAGCTGAAATATTATGTTTTAAAATGACTTGAGCGGCATTGAGTTAACAATTTTGTGATATTAAGGCGACGTTTACACGTATTAATTCGTCGCTCTAGCATATTTTATAATAAGTATCTGTCTTGAGGCTAGGGTTGCTAGTTGTTGCGATTGTCACTGAAAGACTGAAAATCGATTCGTTCCATGTTACAAAAATAAAAACTACCTAGATCCCTCTAGATCTACCTTTATCCTAGATTCTGAATGAAACACAAAAAGTTCCATTTAAAAACACCTAACTATATCATATTGCTTTGGATATGCGTTTTTTGAGGATTTAACCACGCTCAAATAAAGTAGGAATCCTATTGTGTCAGTAGTAGCGTGTAGGTACCTATCCTCTATTTCGGTGTCATGATATAGCCTATTGTGATTGAATTCTGGATAAACACATGGGGCTGTTGGTTCAAGATATTTTAGCTGGCTGTATGCTTGGAAGGAAAACTATTTTTGAAAAAGCAATGTGAAAGATATCCAATATGTCTTTTCTTAATTACTCTACATACCTACCTCCTTAATTTTAATAGCCGGGCGAGCACAAAGATTAGGCAATTCAGTAAGAACTGCAAAGCTCAGCGGGTCAATAAGGCCACTTTAGCAGAATCAGAAAGTAAAATACTCTACCCGTCACTGTCAAATTTTTCCAATCAAACTTGAACCTTATGCGTTAACGATAAAGATGAAAATTAAATTTGATAGATTGTTGTATGCTTAATATTATGATTCTCTTAAAGTGGCGCTTTAAGCCCCCCTGAAACTGAATGAAAAATCAATTTCTTTAGCAAAAATTGCTAAAGCTGCCAATTCAAAATGTTTATAGGTAGGTCAGGCGAGTTTTGCCTGACAACCATGGTCGGGCCTAGCATTATCCTGGATCGTAGGCACGCGGTCACGTCCCGGCGATTGAGCCGGCTCTTCATTGCGCAGACGTGCGCGCGCCGCTCGCGCCTGCGTCCTGAGCGCGCATTCAACGCGCCATGTGTGCGCGCAGCCATTATGTGAACTTCGTACATAATCGCTATGTGCTCGTGTCAATTGTTTTGCTTAAAGCGAAGGAGGTTTTACTAAAGTTCGCTGTAATTTAGTCTTAAAACTTTTAACCCTACAGTGCATAGTGTGCCACAAATGGGCCATACAGGAATATTGCTCTTATTTTCGTACATTACATAGTTAAGCGCCATCTAGTCATAATTATGATAACTACGCACTCCAGTGAAGTATAAAATAGGTTACCTTTTTCACCACAGAGGCGGTAAAGGGTAGGGCGTAAATATGAATTTGAATTTGCAGGCAGTTGAGAAAAAGTTCAATTACGTGAATTTTGATCCGACAAAATAAATAGAAAATACTGTGTTTTCGTGCATATAAAATTATCAGAGGTAAGTTTATTTTATGATTGTCTTGTGAATTACTTTTAATTACAATATTTCTAATAAATTATTGATTTATCGAGGTTTTATCGTATGTGCCTAATGTGGCACAGTGTGCAATATGGTAATATAAAACTTTTTTCCATTTCAGATGAAGCCTCACAAATTGGAAACAGAATCAAAAATTGAACACTTTTTGAATGTCTCATCGGGGAGTGAAGATGATCTGGAAGCATCTGATGGGGACAGTGATGATGACCTGATAAAAATCAGTGATTTGGTGATGGATGAAGTAGATAGAACATCTCAACTGCTGCAGACTGACTTTGAAACGCCATTGCAGTATTTTTTATATTTCTTTTATGACAATTTACTGCAACATATTTCTGAGGAATCTACAAAATTTTGTATCCAAAAAAATACTTCTTATTCATGCCATATTCATCCATATGCCAAGGAAGAGATCTAGAAGTACTTAGATACCTGTCTTATACTTGGACTAAATCCTCAGCCTAATATCTGAACACTGTGGAATAATGAATTAGGCAGGTCTCTCGTATCTCATTGGAAGCCACTAACCCAATTCAAGAAGATACGACGTTTTATACACTTCAATGATAACCAAAATATGAAAGCCAGAGGGGAACCAGGACATGACAGACTATTCCGTATCAGACCTATGTCTTTGTCTATCTGGACCCTCACTTACACGCCAAAGAGGAAGACCGTCATCATTGGTTGCCGATATGCTTGAGGAAAGGAGAAAGAAAAAAACAAACTCTGGCGTCTTTAGGTAGTACTGTAGTACCACCCAGAGTTGATGGCATCGAACACTTCCCTTTATGGTCCAGTGCTAGACAACGTTGCAAATTACACAGCTTGTAAGGGAAAATCATTCATTATGTGCCAGAAACGCAGAGTGGCACAGTGCTTGAATAAAGATAAGAACTGTTTTTGCAATTTCATCAGTAAATAAAACAATTGTAATGTCAAGGATTAAATAACTTGCATTTATAAAATTTTGATCTTAATTTGTTCGTTTTTCAATTATTTTTTGTCACTTTTTTAATTTTTTTATTACAATAATTTGTTGATAATTTCATTAGTTTGTTTATAGTTCATTAAAATTTGCTTTTAATTTCTTTAAAGTTTAATTATATACTATTTTGTTTAATTGCTGCTGAGTATCTTAGATAATACTTTTTCAGCCTTAATGCTATTTGGGACATATTAGGCACATACACTAAAAAAACACATATCTCAATAAATAATGCATATTGATTTTTTTTATTATTTTTCCATGTATAGAAATGGCCTTTGGAATCATATTTATTTTTTTCGTAACAAAATAAAAAATCGTGCATTGTAGGGTTAAAACTTTGGCGTTGAATAAGTTATGGTCTAATATTAACTATTTCATTATTTCAGCAAAGAAAAATAAGTCAAAAATGAATTTGGTGACACCAAAGTGGTCACAGCTATATTATTTGATGTGATCATTTTTATTATGAAGGGTCCCGTTTTGCTCGCTCTACTCACGTGTACGCATGCTCTAGCTATTGTCTTGAAGGTGGGTTTGCTTTGCTCCCTCGTCTATAAAGACGAGCGAGCAAAGCAAACCCACCACACAGCGTGTGCTTCCACATAGCGTGAATAAGAGCTCTTGCTTCGCTGTATCATTCAGGCGTTTGCTTTGCTCGTTAGTCTCGTGGGTAATTTGTGCTTCTCTCGTTCTGCTGCGAGCGAGAAGAGCCCAGGAGACGTGTACATAGTTCTGTATTGAGCTGTAGTAATCGGATAGGTTTTCACCAGACACGGCAGTGACTGTACCTACAGTTCCTTTACTTTACAGAGAGGTCTATTTCCTTAGTCTACGAGTACTTCCATTGGATTGAGCCGTTTGACTCATATTGTGGTGGAATATTCACGCATAGATATTCGTGTGATTACATGGCGCCACCGAATGATATCACGAAGATTTTCGATGCTTGATTGCGATGATTTTAAATGTCAATCCACCAGGTAGCCTATTACTTATTGAATGATGTGCCTTCAATGCCTAAAAATCGCTGGGAGTATCTGTAGTTGATTGACTAGGTATGGTAGACACCAAATAAATGTGCAATAATGATTATTGACCCGAATACTTTATTGACTTTCCCAAAACTGGAAAAAACGACATACTTAATGCTCTCCTGAATCGACTTCTATCGGGAACCTTTACGCTCTCTAGTAATGAAAAACGGTTCATAATTTATTGTTCGGGTATCTACGAAGCTACGAAGTCATATTAGGGAAGTTTAATGTTCTTCGTTGTAAGTTTATTTGGCGCCTACTTTAGGGACGTAGCTATGAAAATATTATAAGTAAACAAAGTTAAAAAACCATAATATTAAATGTTGAACAAGTAGTGAAGCCTAATGAGAGAAAATTGTATTATTTTCAGGTAGTCTGAGGAAACACTGGCAAGACTCGGAGACTATAGGTAAGTATCTGTTATAATTTCGCGAAAGAGCAAAACAAAATACGGCAGAATTTTGCTTAGTAGAAAAATTATTACCTTTATTTCCTTTTATAGGATATTGACTGGTGTTTATTTTATAAAGTAAGTCAGTACCCTCTAGTTGATGAATGCCACCTTTATACCTCCTCTCCTCCATACTTACTTCAAACAGAAAATTGATATTGATTTTAGCTCTAGAGCCACCTGCCTAATTAAACGTTATTGGCTCCCAATTAAAGCTAACTGCCACCAAATGGCGGAACATTGCCAGTGTTTTAACAAGAATGACTTCACTCGACCGCATTTCATTTTATTGCTCCCCCATAACACATAATTGTTTGCGGTTAAACCCACCCTTAAATACGTAAGCGAAACGTGCGCACTTCGGCACTACGCATCGCAAATAATTCCACAAACAAGCCGTAATCATACCTATACATAATTTGTATAATTATTTGTCATTTGTAAGTAAATTGCTTTGAATTTTTTTAATGTCATCTTCCGTAGCTTCGGGCCCTTAATGTTACGAGTCACGCCCGTTTTCACTGTATACAACATGTGTTAAAATAAAAATAAATAAATTTCCTTAACTGTCATGTTCACATTTGTTTTTTTTTGTCCTCCGAACAATGACACAAGCGCATACCTATGTCTTGCGATGTTCATACAGCAGAAAGTATTACATAAATCAATTAACATCTCTGCTTATTACATACAATAACTAAGAACTTGCCTTGTAAGTTCTAAATAATTAATTAATTGTTTATTAAAGCTGGTAGTGTGGATATAAAAAGTGTGGCTTGTGCGACATAACGACTCGCACAGTCGCACCGCGAGCGTGGCGAGCGTGGCGTGCGTGGCGTGCGTGGCGTGCGTGGCGTGCGTGGGCGGCGACATGTTCAACACATTTGTTCCGATGACGACCGCCGCGTTTTTATTATAATTCATTTACCGTGTTTTAAACAGATACAGTATTCGGTGATCGCATTCCCTTCTCAATTGTTAAGATATCAGGCCACATGAGCAGATCGACATTTCAATTCATAAAGATAGTGAAGATTGAAGCTGGACTATCTAAATATAAAATATTTCTTATCTAAACTATCAAACACCTAGACATTTTATTACCTTGAGATGGTTACAGTTATAATAAAGAGGGTGAAGAAATATGACTGTCTTTAGTGCCTATAAAAAGATCTTTTCTCTAACACGTTAATTTCAATTATGATAGAAAATTGCCGAACAGTCTCCGCAATTCATTACAACAACTGCTAACATCTAATCATGGAGTTATACGGCTCCAAACTACCTCCTATACAACTAGTGAATTAAATCGAAATGGACTTGACTTGAGACACAAAAATGGGTAAAAAACACTGTTGTCTTCGGCTTGCTCACCCACGGGAAATAATTGGCGTATGAAAAAATACAGGAAGTCATTAGTGGCAAAGCGAGCGAGCGGCATCTATTTCACGAGAATGGTCGCTCCAATACCGTGGCCGCGTGTCACACCGGATTCCAAGGTGCTAATAGGATTTGTTAAAATCAGTACCAATCGGTACGCATTTTTTGTCTATGAGTTCTATTACATTTTCAATTATAACTTACAAACTAAATTTTCATTTTAAATCGGATTCGGATTATACCTACAACTATTTATTTATTAACTAGAGTAGATTTAGTCAAGAAATACTGATAAAACCCCCTTGAGAGGTTGAAAAGCTTTAATTTGAGAGAGCATATCAAGCAAACAGCAACTCTACTCCATATGAAGAAGTCTGCTAGGATTGTAAAGCCATAGACGTGGCTCTGTAATTCAAACTCCTTTTCATATTACGCTACGGTCTCATAGGAGGCGAACAGCATTCGTCACTAATAAGCCTTGTGTCCTCGCAATTTGACATTTCAGACATTTTAATTCACTTTTAATTCGACTTATGAATAGCTCTTTTACGCGGTTTGTACATCATTTTATATTCATTAATATGATACTAATGTGTCTCGTTATATGTGGCCAGTGTAGTGGGACGGGGGGTGCCCGTTAGCGATCTGTGTCACCCATTGTCGACTGTTCCTACGATCATTTCGGCAACAAATCTTTTGTTCGCCTGTTGTTATAGTGGCTGTACGGAAAACGGTTACAAGCGTAATTTGTAGTAATAAACGGTATTTAGAGCGTATCTAATTTCGTATTTTAAACATTATCTTTATCAATTTCTCGAATCGTAGATGCAGTAATTCATGTCTTCTGGAAGTTTTCTGAGTCTCCGATGTTAATGTATCTTATTATGGGCAATTATTTATGCAAAGATAATAGCTCACAGCAATAATTTTTAATTACACATCGTTAATTTATGTAACACATTCAGAATTTAATGCTTTTGTAAGCTGAGTTTTTAAATATGATAATGTTGAACACAAAACGGTAGTGGGAAACACGAACGGTGACTTTTGAAATATTTACTTCGTCAACCGAAAGCCTTTTGCGTTTGGAGCCTACCTACGAGACAAAATAACGCGCAGGTGCATGACTCTAATTACAAAATAGTTTATTATTATATTATAAAATATCTAAAACACGTCATACTTTTACCAGTTTAGATTGGGAAATATTTTAGTGATAGCTTTATAGTCTGTTTTTACAACGAATGCGCTATTGCGTCGGGTTGGAGAGTCGAGAGCATCGCCAGCACTGCGCCATAAAGCGAGTCTTCAGAACCGACACCCATAAAACCTTTATGATTAGTCAAACCGCTGGCGAGGACGATTCATTATGGGCCATTATGCGTCGTGTTTATCGACTTACTCTATACAAGCCAATAAAATAACGAACGACCGAGATAAGAGGTGGACAGTCCTCTAATCTCCGGAACAAGGGACACTAATTCGATTGTGGTTTTGGTCGAGCCTTTTTTGGGGTTTACGGCACAAATTGAAGTGTTAAAAAAACTACAAATTGGCTTTTTCGAGGGCCATTCATTAGTTCCACGCTGAATGGCGTTCGTTGTGTCGTTTTCGCTCAATTAGTTAAACGGAAATTCGAGCTTCGAACGCACACGGCGCGCGCCTCCCGTGAAATATTACGACGTTTTAAGTGTTGCCATCAGCATTACGATTATACTGAAATGGAATAAACTATTTGTCGCCTCATAAATATAAAATTTATATCAGTTGATTTAGATACCCATACCTAAGCTGAGTGCGGACAATTCCTAATTGAATTAAGCATTCAGTTAACGGTTATCATATTTTACATTTGCATTAGTGTTTTGGTAATCTATTCATATTAAATTTAGTTTATGTCTTTTAGATTTCTAAAAAATCTTGTAACAAACAACTGTGTTAGGTATACGAATTACGAACTTATAGGAGAGCGTGCGTTTCGAAAATAATAAATTATGTCATGTTCAATAGTTATGAATGTTTTTAAAACATTAATTAGATGCGCAAGTTGAGTTAAGAGTTCTGGTTTGGCACGGGCATGTCCGCCAATGCCGTTAATTAAGTAATTCATTGAATAAATTAGTAACTTGTTCCTCACAGTCAATCAAGCTCTATTATCGTATCGGTGATAGATTGCTCACAAAGTTATTCGAAATATTTAACTTTCTATCTACCTACATACATGTATGGAGTGGTTATGAAACTTATTCGCAATAATATGCATAACTAATGTTACTTTCACAGTCTCGTTGAATATTTGTAAAAGGTTTGACAGGTAAACATTTGAATATTATAACAGCGACAAATTGACTTCCTATTCAAAGCGAAGGGTGAAAGCTTTCGCGACCAAGTGAATACCTACTTATAGAATTTCTATTGATCTGAATAAAAAAAAAAAATGTTCAGAAAAACAATTATGATTCAAACAAATAAGGCCAATTTGGGAAGAAGAACTTTGTTGACAAAAAATATGATGCTACAATAAGTACTCGCAGATCTGTGTGCAATAACACCAATACTAGGTATTAGTGTTATTTATATTTAGATAAACAAAACGTCCCTTTGCTATGTAGTAAATGTCATAACGAAGATATAAAAAAAAAACATAAAATTAAAACACGATTGTGATAAGAGGTGCTCTACGATTTCCGGTGATAAAGAGGTTTCTCTTGTTGAAAAATAAGAGGTTTTCATAATAATAGTACAGAAGACTGAAGCCACAACCATACAATTAGCAGTACAAATTGGAAAGCTCATGACAAAAGAAGATCGACACACATCTATCTATACTAATATAGGACGGCACGGTTGGCGCAGTGGTTGAGCGATTGACTGCTGCTCTGCGTGTCGCGGGTTCGATCGACACGGAACAAATATTAGTATGGCCTACAGATAGTAGTTCCGGGTCTGGCTGTTTGTGTATGTGAGATTATATGTATGTAAGCGCACCCTCGATACAGGAGAAATTCCAAGTGCGGGGCAAAGTTAAAAAAAAAAAAAACTAATATATTAAGCTGAAGAGTTTGTTTGTTTGCTTGAACGCGCTAATCTCTGGAACTACTGGTCTGATTTGAAAAATTCTTTCAGTGTTAGATAGCCCATCTATCGAGAAAGCCATGACCAAAAGGAGCTTAGCGGAGTTACCGCTATCTACAAATATTTTATTATTTTTATGATAATGACATACCAATTAATTGCCATTTCGAAGAAGTTTATGACTTTCATTGAGGAAATGAAATAAACTAGTAACGATAATACTTATTCATTTACTTTGTTATATGTCTAGTCATCTTAATCCGTCGAAATTAATATAGGTACCTCCACGGTGTCAATTTATTCGTCGTGCAAAGGCGGCCCACTAAATTTACCCGACAAATACTACATTTGGGCGCGATTATTTTTTTAAAATTATTCATTAAGATGATGGGTAAAATAAAAATAAATTACACATTCGAATTATGAAACAACCTGTTAATAATGTTTATGTATCAAAACAACGTCGCCGTTCCATTCGGCGCCGTTCTTGGAACGCAAGACTCAAACTGCACTCGCTCCTCGATGTTTCAAACTACGCGTCATGATAATGAATAATATCGTTTTTTAGGGTTGCGTACCCAAAGGGTATCTAACGGAACCCTATTACTAAGCCTCCGCTGTCCGTCCGTCCGTCCGTCCGTCGATCCGTTTGTCTGTCAGCGGGCTGTATCTCAAGAACCGTAATAGGTAGACAGTTGAAATTTTCACAGATTGTGTATATCTATTGCTGCTATAACAACAAAATAAAAACTAAGGTTTATGGAACCCTTCGTGTTCGTTTTTTTTATAATTCTTATGTTCATAAATGTATTTATTTTTTAAATGTAGAGTCATTGGACATATGAAGTGGGCTGCCGTTGTAAGATTACTAAAATGGCGACGTGTATATCTATATCTAGATATTTTTGTAAAAGTTTCAGCTGCTGGTTTTAATATTAAGTGCATAACTTGTTCAATGTTTTTAAAATAGTCGTATCGTTAATGGAAAAATAAATGGAACATATATTAACGTCTGCATTCAAATTGCCATTTAAATATTCACAAACAAAAATCAATAACAATCTATTTGTTATCCGTTTCATTTCATTTAGCCCACGCACCACATCTGCGCAGGTGACCCATACATTTAAACATTCTTTTACCTTAAAAACACACACAATAAGTTGATTTTAACACATTTAGCGTATCGTCTGTATAGTTAAAAGCTGTATAATAGCGTTATCTTAGGGCCGGCACTAAATTGGGATGTCTCGGGCGAGCGTGGCGGGACCTTATCAGTTTTGTCGTGTTCATCTTGAGTTGTGTTAGGCTTTACTCGGGATATTTATGTCGCCCCACGTCGGGGTGGCGAGTCCTGCCCGCGAGCCTACACGCGACAATGTCGAAAACTTATTGTTGACGTCGCGCAAGGAATGTAGAATTCTATTCTGTTTTCATACAGAAATTGTATTGATATTTACAAGAGAATGGCGTAGGCTGGAGATTTACCTATATCTTACGCTGATTTTGATGTGTGCACCTAACTTTACTGCTGTATCAGGCCTTAAGGCATCATTCTGACTAATGATTGAACTAGTGACCACAATACGTCGTAATTTAAACAAAGATGTCGGTTATGCTCGTGGGCGCATTAGAAGGTGACAGTAACGGACGGATAACCGTCGGCGGCGATAGCGCGACAACCCTTGCCGGACGCATCGGTTTGATGAAGCGCTTTTTTGATACTCTTTCACATTTTTTTTCACCTTATTGTCCGTGGTCCATTGATAAACGGACAGGTATACGTACTCAGACAGGCGCCAACATTCCTCGCTCCGACCTCACACTTACTCGTTGCCTTATAAAAACGGGCACACTTTTTTATATTAGCACTTTTTGGACTTATTTGCCTCCCTTTGTGTTCGTCGCTGTTGTTTGTTTTGGTTATTAGAGCGGCTGTAGGAAGTGGACGCGATAAACCTATTGGGCCTAAGCGTTTTATTGTACCAATTTTGGATATCCGTTTTCATTTCACTTAGAGATATCTATTGAGAGTCCCGATGTCCGTTCGTAGTCTCTATTTATTTGTGTGAGCCAAATGATATCCATTAACACCTCGCTGTGGACGTAGTTAGGTAATAAATGTATGAGAACGTCATAAAAACTCCAGAGTAATGTTGTTATTTGTCGCGTTCCAAGACGTATATTCATTAGCATAATGTGTTCATATTAAATGTTTTTGCCAGGTGTTAATTATAAAATTAATGGCACAAGCTGAACAGGTTGGTGGGTTTGTCGCTCCGAGCAATAAATTTAGCAAAAACAATGCGGAACTAATCGCATTAGCATTTTATGAATGGGTTGTAGCGTGTGACAAACATTTGAAAGTTGTGATGTCGCCGGCCCTGGCGGCCGACTGACCGGAGTGTGGTCATCTACGGACAGCTAGGGTCACTGACATCCTCGGACTAAGACCACCATTAATTAGAAAACTACCTAAACCTAAAACATAAACTTTACGACTCCGTATAGTAAAGTCTCTTGTGTTTCCCTGACCATCAGACTTTACGTGGCTGTACGTAGGTACCTATTCCGACAGAAAGCAATCTTCTTATTTCATAACGTGAGAAAGATCATCGCTTTTATTGATTAATTTCAGTACTGTTAATATTTAATGTTTTCTATTCCTTTTGTCCATTTCATGAGAGTTTCATACTTGTACAAAATATATTTCCTAGAGCCTAGATCAACCGTGTAATTTGGATGAAATAAGTTGTATCAAAGACACTGCCTCAGGCGACGTGAGCCGGCATGGCAGCCCACAGCCTCAGGATCTCGTGTGATGTCTCAAATTAGGCACAATTAGAGCGGTGGGAGCCGCCTCTGGGTTCTCGAGAAATTAATAAATAGGCCGCAGAGTGCGCAGCGTCACGGGTCCTTTGCGAGCGCCGCCTAATCGCTGCGTTTACGTTCCTAGTGCAATTTTGATTTATTTGCCAAACGGGTCATTTCCGGCACTAAATGACCATTTGGGATTGTTTAGAGTTCATTCATGGGTTTTTATGTTTCAACTAATTTGGAAATGAAATGTGGGGAAGTTAAATTACGACGGCTTTTTTTGTCTTTTCGATAATTTGTTTATGTTTCCAGTTTTATGTGAATGGCAGGTACGTTCGTTCGGATTGAAACCTGATTTGATGTCAGTTTTTTAGGTTACTACGGTCATTGTGGGAACTGATGCTGCGGCCTTGCATCTGTCTCTACTCAGATGATTTACTAACACATAGGTAATTTGCAATGTACTTACATAGAAAAATAGATACTCTGACATGGATAATTACCTATGTAACCACATTTTATAAATTGCAAGCAATCTAATGCTGTTTGTAATGATTTCTCATGATTGCATTGGCCTTAGAATCTATTATTTGTTATTAGGAACGAAGTCAACCACAACTTGTAGAATAACTAAGAAGTAATTTTCCATATCGAAATCATTTTTGATTCGTGATTACGTGTAAGGTAATACGTGCAGTTGGTACTTATTGTCTTCTGCTTAGCGTTCTTATTATACCTATTTATATCTAATCTTAAGCTTGGAATGCGCACTCAGGAATTTTCCTTTAATTCTGTGGATCTAGGATTATTTTAATTTTCTTATAAATCGATAAAGTTGTTATAGATAGGTAAGCAGAGTAATTATTGTTACTCATGAGCATTCCTCATGTATTATTTTGCAGCATCCGTTATGAGGTATGAGGTGCATTTCATCATTTAAGATTGGCTACACGGGACTTCCTTCCATGACTAATTTTTAATTGCACGATTAAAATCCGCATTAACTTTTGAAACCGGACGTTCGTTTAGTTAATACCAAATGTTAAGAATCGAATTTCGCGGTTAGATGATATTTTAATCTTTGATCGTCAATTCTGACACCTTACTTCCACATTTTTCTCAGAACCTAACTATGAGAAAAGAATGGATATTATAGGCTTTATAAACAAAGCTTCTATCAAACATACCAATAATCTGTTTCATGATATCAGACCCACTGATTATTCTGCAGATGAAGTACCCTACCATCGCAAATTTTAATCTAAATTCGATTCTCGATTGCTCCAAACCAGTACGGATAGCAGCTCATCCCTGAGGGCGCCTGCATATCGATTATATTGACGTTAACTGTTGACATAGGACAATGTGCCTGTTTGATTAGCTAGCCGAACAAACACTACATTAGTATTGTTTTGCTGCCGATCAATCGGTAGGGTCGGTGTATTTGCACGGGATCGCTTCGACGTAACATTGACACTTGGCCGTAGAATTTAGAGGTGGAGTTGAAGTTTTTTATGGATTTAAATGGAATGGTAAATATTTTGGCGATTGGGGTTTCTTGTGTCTCTAGTACAGATAATGTCTGCCTTGCTGATTTCAGAGTCCATGACATTTTGGTGGTGGTTTTTTCGGGATGAAAAAAATGGAAAATCAGAAGGTGGGTTGAAATCATTTGAGCCTATTTCATAGTGCTGTGGTAATGCAAATAGCTTCATGTTTTTGACTGACTGACACGTACACGTCAATGGTTCATTTGAAATAAATGATTTGAATCTTGAATGGCAAAACAGGCACTACGGTGTCTGACCATGAGTATACGTACTCCCTATGCCTTTTTGAAGACTTCTGAGAGGTTTTCTTTCTCGTAGCATGATTCCGGCTATAAACTCACAACACAACAAGCACGTTGAGAAACACCTTTTAAAATGACAAGTAAACGTTGTACACATCGATTAAATCAATGAAAACCACCACTCAAACGTTATGTCATCAAAATCCTTGGTACCTATTGAATTATTCTTATCTCCCCACTTACAATACTGCGTGTGATGTCATCAGGCCCGAGCAGGTATCATTAAGTACCTTTAACTTGACAAACTTACTTTAATACTCATTGAAATACACCTTAAATCTTATGTCTTGAAAGATAGAGTTCAATATCCAAGTGGAAAAAATTCAGTAACGCTGAATAAGGTTGTATTTGTTATCTGTACCCCGACTTGTGACACCTCGGCCGGACCGGACGGATGGAGTAGTGTCCGACTGGGGGACTCCAATAACTTTTAATAAAATTGCATAATTATTGACATGTTTCATTGTATTTATGGACTTTCAAAAATATTGGGAAATGTAATTTTTAAGTTTATTTTCTCATAAAGAGGTCATAAAGTTGAGCCAGTAACAGTTCCATTATAAGCAATTCTGGAAAAATAAACCACTCGCGTTCGGTAAATAGTAATTTGGAATTTGGTAAGTATGAACTACATAACTACTAACTAATGTAGGTAACACTATTATTGAATCATCCAAGCAACAGAAGAATAGTGATACTACCTAAGAATATCCAAGTTAGTTGCTTGACAGAAAGTCAGTTAGCGATCATAACTTATAGCGGAAATATGTGAAAAAGACCTGAACCTGAAATTAATAGCGAATTACTGACGCTGTTTGGTCTCTGAAAAAATAACTCTTAACAAAACATTTTTTTATATGTAGCTAAGTTTGAACAGGGACGTGCGTAAGAGGCGCCAAGCAGATTAGATGCCGCGCTCGCTTCAAATTAATTTGTTTTAAGACTCATAAACAGACTAATTAACCAATTAACATTATATTCGAGTGTGAGTGCGATAATACCTCTCGATGTTACATCGAATGAGTAAACAAATCGGATTTAAATCGGTCCCGAGAGCCATCGATATGCATCAAGTGACGGTACCACTTTTATTCACACTAAAGATAAGTCTCTGACGATTAATTTTGTTCGAGAACTTTATGTTTATTTAATTGGTGAATGGTGCTTCCTTATTTATGTGAAAGCATTAATTCTTCAATCAATACGTCGATTAACCTTCGACAAACTATTAATCAATGTAGGTACTACTTCAGTCTTATGGCACTAATAAAATAGAATTTTCAAGACATTGAAAATCGATATCAATAAAACATTAGTCGAAAGTTTGAATGATACTCACAATGTCTAATGATATGTTAACGAATAATTGATTCAGCTTCCAAAGAATAGCGAACCATAGATCTTAATGGTTGAATACGATCATAAACCTTCAGTTATTAAAGTTTTAATAGTCAAATCCATCATAACAGAACATCAAAAGCCGGAGCAATTTATTCGTTCAATGGTTTCGCTACTCACTTTTTATTCATCCACAGTACATTCCGACGCGTAGGCGAACTCAAAAATTCTCACAGAAACGAACATTTAATAATACGAATGAATAGAATGCGATTCAAACGATTTATTTTCCGTGTAAGCACATCACGTACGAACTAAATCATCGGTCGGAGAGCCGAAAAATATACCAGAATCGCTCCTATTAGCTTACGATGGGATCATTCGATACAAATCGTATGAAATCGATTCGTATCGAGACTAAACACTACAATCAGCGGCGACTCGTTGCAGCTGTTAGTTATGCGATCGCCGATCGGCGTCATCCACTAAAATAATATGACACAGCCATTTCTGTATCTCCTTCGTGCACCCAAAAAGGAAAACTATTGATATAGCCATAATTAAGTGTAGTGGTGTAGCGATCGCAGAAAAAATACTTAATCCCCAATTAAATAAATTGTTAAGGCATTGTGGTTGCGATAATATGTTTTTAAAGTAGAAGGCAACATCTAGATAATGTTGCTTAGCTAAAACAGTATTGGACAAAAATTCAGAAGATTAGACTGTGCCTAATCATACTTAAGTGCATTTTTTAAAGAAAATACATACCATATATTGCCTGTCTTCATGCCAGGTAATAAAAAGATTTGGAAAATCAGTATCCAGAATTTTATCCACAATATCGCATCGATTACTGTTAAAGTTACAGGCTGAATAAAACCTTTGTTACCATTCAATCCTGTCCAGTAACAACAAATACTTAACAAGGCCGTGTCGTATACATATGTTGACGCTACCCAGGGATCACCGGCAGACATTGTAAGTGGTTACCCATGCTTTCAGAGCCTATAATTTGACAATATTTTGTGTCATTTGGCCTTTATTATTACTTACGCCATTACCCGACTGTGGATATAACGTTAATACACGAACAGCGCCGTCCGAAGGCCCGATTAAGGCGCTGTAACCACAGGGTCCCCTAATTCAATATTAAAAGCATCCTACGACGTGATCGCTAACTAATAATAGTTTAATTTGAAGAAATGTCCCTGAGAAAATGACGGAATGTCAACCTTTTTCTAATGTTTTTTTGAAAGTCAAAATGAAATGGCTCGTTTCGAAATTTTTGATCGGAATTACAGTGTTTACTGACACGATTTTTGAGTACTAACGTCAGTTGTATTGCAGTTAAATTGGATATTACCGTCGGTTATGATCTGTCATTAAGCCTTTAATGGGTTTCAAACATATGTGATGTGCCCGTTTTCGGAAAATAACGAAAAACGAGATTTCTCATTGAAGCATTTAATAATTTCATTGCTTTTCTACAAATTCGTGTGGGGTCCGACTTAGTAAATGAAGTGCATGCCTGGAGGTACTTAATCGGCTAATTAATGTGTTGGTCAATTAACTTCTTGGATATATTATCCTAATTGCGAATGAAGAGAAAAAAAGCGTTATGCACATGATCACATTAGGAAAAAACGCTCGGAAAATTTAAGGTAGAGTAGACTTAGCTAAAAATATTAAAATACAAAGATGGGGAAAATACTATTATCTAATAATAATAATAGAGTTTGGCTCGTATAGTGCAGAGGTTCCTTTTTTTACTACAGGTAGCTTCCTACACCGGCTGACAATATTTTTTTTAAAGAACTTTAAAAAAAATATGGACTAACGAAATAATATTTGTACTTAGAGCTAATCTTTGTAAGTCTAGTGTAGTGCAGTGTGTGTGGTAGTGTTTGTAGTTTGTGTGTCTTGTTTGTTTGTTTGTGTGTCTTGTTTTGATAGTCTTTGTTTGTGTTTTTCTTCTTGTAGTTATAATAATAGGATGTAAGGATTAGATACCTTTTTTTTAAGGATGGGAAATCATCAAATGACTCCTCCCGCTCTGGGTGAAGCAGAAGGGAGTGTCAGACTCTTACTGACTAAAACCCATCCGTGTTCTTTCTTCTAATTCTAATAGCGTTCCAGGGCCGCGGTGGCTCTTACAAACAAATTCCGCAATCCCAGTAGGCACTGGCCCTAGCGGGGCCCGTCTTCTATGCAGACAACTCTATGAGGCGCGCGATGAACACAGCGCGTCGTCGACCCGGGCCTGGTTCTGATCGTCCGCAGGCCCGCGCCTACGGTGGCCGGGAATCATCCTGCGACTCCCAACGCCCGGGTCTTCTCCTGTAGCGGCGGCTGGGGCGTGAGGTTTCCCTCTCTCTCACGCGTTCGGCCTCCTCCTTCGCTAGCATTACTGCTTCGCAAAAAGAGGTGACCGCTTCCCATGCCTCATCGCTCCGGACCATGGATTGAAACAGAGCCGGACGCGAGAGGTCACCACCGCCGATCGCCTCGCGATGACCAGGATTAGATACCCACCTAAATGAAAGTACACAAGTGAACATACACTATGAAAAATTAAAATGTAAATGACAGAAAAACTGGTTTTTGTGACATTTCTTCTTTGGCTCTGTACCTTTAGATAATTAAATGCAATTCCCAACAACAGCTCAATCTGCAACCAACAAAACTGAACTAAAACAAAACAGAATCGCGACATCACGTAATAAAATCTAAATTGAGTCGGTCTGCATCCAAGGGTGCGCCGGGTGCCGGGTGGCTGAATCTAGTTACGTGTAAAATGGAGGCATCGTTTATGTACGGAGCGCCGTAATGCAGTAGGGCGCAGGGCTCCCAACCCATGCATACTAACGCGCTGGGTAATAAGTAGCCTGATTCCATGTTTACCCCTCATCTCTAGCTGGCCTCCGACACCCGACTCAACCGCTCAATATACTGCGAATTTGAATGTAAACGGAAAATTTCGCTTATGACTGCTTTTGATTGTGTGATGCGTTAGTATAATGTTTTTTGAGTGCATTTGTCGGATTTGGCCTCGTGGAAATTTCCGGTTTAATTGGTAACGTAGATAACAATAGGGTATTTTACTAAACAAATCGAATTAGTCCGTCCAATAGATTTGCAAGAAATATTGGATATGTAATTTTTTTTTCACGTAAACCAAAATTGGAAATGACACACGTGACGTCACTATGACGGTACGATTTTTCCTAGTGAAGTGAGGTGACGAGTGTTTGCATCGTCTTCATTTTTGTTTACGTGAAAAAAAAGACAAACGTGTCCATTTTCAGTTCAGTTTTTCCACCAAATATCAACGCTTTGTTACTAAAGTAAAGTTTGTCAAAGTTTAGTTATATGTGAATTAATTAGACTTTTCTTGGAGAACCCGACTGATATGGGTTTCCTAATAATAATAAATCTATAATTATATAATATGAATAAGGAACATATCTTAGGCTATAACGACCAGCCTTCGATACTAGTATGTGATGCGTACAAAGTCATTAATGCAAAAAGTGTTAGCTCACAGCCAGGCCATGGGCAGTCATGGTTTATTACGACCTAAATGTAATAATACTGTACGAGTTAGTGTTATTATAAAATATAATAACCATGATAATATGACTAGTAAAATTGTTGCATCGTCACAGGTTCTCTTGAGCGATGTATAGTAAGCTTGTAAGCAAAAAGTTAGTAACACGAATTCAGGCGTGATGACTTTTGCCTGTTTCATGAAAACCTATTATGGGGTGCAATAAAATATTTATAATGTACAAAAAACGGTGTAGTTTTTTTCTGAAATTCATTACGCACTATTTATGAGTCATGTAACACTAACACATAAAGTACCCAAATAAATCAATCACGGTTTGTCTACCTACACACCTGAGCGACTCTACGGCAAAACCTATCTACCAACAAGCAGTTATTTAAGAGGGGAAGTAACCAACTGACGGTAATCACAATAAATACAATTATGCAATGAACACTTTTTAACAATAGAACATAAATCGACGCCAGAACGCGACGCGGATGTACGACATGACACTCTAATGCAGAAATAAATATTGTCATTAAAAAAATAACAAAACGCTTATTACAAACGTGGTTTTTACCGATAAAATGACATTTAATGTCTGTTTGATGCTGAATTAAATTCTTATTGTGGATGCCAGCCATTATTTTATTAATAGCATTATAAATGGAGGCGAATTGTCATAGAGCAGATAATGAGGAGAGTTTTTGTCATGTGTCCTTTGCACCGGCTATTAAGTGCGGCCCTGCGGCTGCGCTCCCAACACGTATCACTTACTAGTTTACTACTACGCGACGTTATTTGGGGGATAATGGTCGAAAACAGTCGCAGTCGCATGCAGACGAGGCTTTTTTGCTTTAGGAATACTTAGACATATTTAAAAAGTTTTTTTTTTTACAAAACGGTCACATTTTTCCATTCTGTGACTTGAAATGGGAATTCCATTTTTAAATTGTACGACAAACTGTAATAGTCGAAATGACTCTAGAACATGGTAACCCGCGGCGGCGAGCTGGGCGCCCTGCGCACGCGCACCGTTGCGTAAAAAGCACTGCGAACGGCGAGCGGTGCTTAATGCAGATAATGAGACCATCATCGTTTACAGAAGTAAGTTTAATTAACGTAAAAAAGCGCGTTTACTCTAACCGCCGCGTTATCGCGACCATCTCGCCACTTATAATGACTTTTGTTCATTATTTAGTTGCGCGGTACGTGTCTGAGCGGTTTCCGGCGCACACTGCTTCTAAACACCAATTTTATGCTCATGTGACTGTTTGATTTCATATGTGCGCTCATTTTAGTTTCAATTTAAGAATCAGTTTAATTAATTTCAGCCATAAAGCATAGTCTGTTAGATAACATCGCTGTGGAAAGTAGGATTTAGGCACGAATAAGTATAATTAGTGTAATTGCTAACTGTTCTCGTAAGTATAGAGCCGAGCGATCTCGGCTTTGTTCGAAAAATGAGATAGGTTTTAAATAAAAATAATGGTTTTATTTATTTTGGTGTAATTCCTAAGAAGAGCCATTACGTAGCGCTTTTCCTTCCTCTTTCAGGAAAGGTGAATAGTATTCGGCCGAGCTAACTTGACACCTGACTCGCATGACGTTTTACTTTAAATTGAACAATCCGATTTCGATGCAAATAATATAAACGCGTTTGCATCATTTTTACCGCTGCCTTTGTATTATTTTCATCGAAATCGAATTGTTCAATTTAAATTACTCGTAAAACGTCAAAACTTCATTCGAGGCAGGTGTCAAGTTTACTCAGCCTAGTAGTACATAATGCGGTATAGTTTTGAATCTTTTAGCTGGTTTCCTATAGTCGTATAAGGAAACACTAATGTTTTTATCCAATAATTTTAGCGTATGTACTCGTGTAAAATTGAATTCAGTTTCAAATAAATTATTAAACGTGCAAGCCTCATGTTAAAAAAATATTTTAAACAAAATACCACAATACATTATTTAAATGTTATTTAATAACGTTTAATAAATATAATGTAAGGTATGATTCTTTTATTACTTCGGTCATAGGTATACCTACAATACTTACCTACTTATATTATTTTTCCGCTATTAAGTTCCCATGAGATATTTTCTTTATAAATTATCCTAATATATAAAATTCTTCTGACAATCTGATAGACAATCGCACAGCTGAAACAACGAGTAGTAGAAAGCTGTTTGTCGTGTAGGTTTCTTGGGGAGAATAGGGGAGCAGTAAGAGATGGTTTTCCAAAATTCCTACGAGAACGGAATATATAATGGCAAAATAAAGAAAACCTGTACAATAGTAGTGACCTAAGTTTTTCACCATCCATGTACACAAAAGAAGGTACAAAATTAATAGTCATGCACACATGCCATTACATTTTCACGCTCCGCGGCGTACATTGCTCAACACAAGTTTCGGACTAACGTTCATGGTGATCTCTTACATAACTACTCCACATTATGTGACCGACTGTACATAACGTTACTGCTATTCGTTTTATCAAGCGGTCAATTGTTTTTAATGACTATATTTAGGTTTTATGTTTGTGTTACGGGTCCCTGAAACATGGGCTATTGCCGTTAGGGACGTAACAATATGGTTAGCAGTGGTGGACGAGTGACCAGCCAATATCGTTCCTTTCAGAGGGCCTAGCACGAATGTTTTTGACTAAGTCAAAACGTTATTTCAATTAGGTCAAAAACGGCACTTTAAAACGTTATCATTTACATTTAAAATAATATAGTGTCTCTACTGTCCATTCGGAAAGGTAGATACTTATAGACATGAACGGACAAGAAACTCCACAGTTGCTCTTTTCAAAGTTTTATAATATGATCTGGTTTTACTTACTAATGAAATTTAATTACTACGTAGTTGACGTAAGGTGCCGTATGGTATCGGCCGGTGCCGTATGGTGCCGTAAAATAATAATACCATCCCATCATTTCCCGTGGGTGTCGTAAGAGGCGACTAAGGGATTCGCCAGAAAATTCGCAGCAGCGTTCTCTGTAAAACTCAATACCATGCACTGCGATCGCCAACCCGCCTGCCAAGCGTGGCGATTTTGGCAAACCCCCCTGTCTTGGGACAGACCTATGTCCAGCAGTGGACGTCTTTCAGCTGATATGATGATGATGACGTAAAGTAACGTAACGTAAACTTTTACTATAACTAGATATAATATATAAGTATGTTTATCAGTTGTCTAGTACCCATAACACAAGCTCTGCTTAGCTTGGGACTAGATGGCGTTGTGTGATAGTTGTGTGGAATATTATTATTATATTATTATTATTATTATACTCGTTTTGCGCCTAATATTTATTAGAATTGGATACGATATTCTTATTTTTGTGTGATACAAATTGTGTATGTCGCATAAGATTATACCAAAATACTATGGGGTTGTAGTTTTTTATGCTTATTCAAAAATCACTAACGTTAATGATTTATCGTTACTATACGTCAAAATATTCGTGCTAGGCTCTCTCATTTAATAATATGCGGCAGTTTGTCATTAATGAACTGACGAAGTGTCTATAAATTTTCATATTTTTGTGGTAAACTTAGGATAAATTATATTCCGTCTATCTTTCTATTATTTTGTAAGCTTGCCTTGTGTGTTAAGGCACATCTAAATTATAAGACGAGTTAAAACAACAAGCCAAGCCAAGTCAGACTTGCGCGCTTTGTGTCAAATTTTTTGCCCAAAAGTGACTCCATTACGAAATTATGATGCATCCGTCTTTTGATCACAGAAGTTTATAAAAGTATACCAAAGGAGACCTTTCAAGTTTCATACAAAGTTGGGCCCAAAATCGTAAGTGACCAAGGATGATGTACCGAACGGATTAAAAAATTTTTTTTCCGTTGGAAAAAATTTCGATTTTGGGCCCAATATGAATGGTCTCTTTTCAAGTCGATCGTTCCAATAGGTTCGGAACTAATCGGCTGTGACATATAGACAAACAGACTCACAAGTGATGTTTTTAAGGTTTAGATTTTTCGTTTACATTTGGAACCCTAACAAAACATAATTAGGTAGGCACTAATTTCTGTTAACGACGAAGTAATTTAACAAAGATTCTATTTATAGCCAAAAAAGATAAACGTTGTTTTTCCTAGACTTAAATGATGTGGTTAATTAGTTTAAACTCAGAATTTCAACCAATTATTTAGTACACGTGTCTTGATTATTTGGCGTTACATGTGTATGTACAATGTTATGTGTTTTTAATCATACTTACTAAGTTACTATTTAACCAACCATACTTTATTTAAAATAGGAGGAGCTCGTGGCTAAATAATAACAGCTGCACAGGTCGATCTTCAAGGTTAAGCAATGCTTGCCAAGGTTGGTCTGTGGATGGGTGACCATCTTAACATAACGAGTTTCCTCCGTGCCTCGGAAAGCACGTTAAGCCGTTGGTCCCGGCTGTCAATTGAAGATCTTTGGCATTCGTTACGGATTGTCAAGAAGTACAGTGTTACCCTGTTAATGGGTTGCGGAGGTCTGGTAGGCAGCCGCTCCACGTAAAACACTGCTATTTAGCTAAATCCGGTTTGACTGGAAGCCGACCCCAATTTAGTTGGGAAAAGGCTAGGCAGATGATGACTTTGTTTAAAATAGGATATAGAGATTCTTAGATAGGTATTTAGGTTAGTTATTTGATCCTAAATCTTGGCTTCATGTTTCGAGTGAATTGGTAAGGAAATCTAACACCACCTTCGGTTATTATCACGTCGGAAACATAAAACACATCGGGTATTCCGATGTTGTAAGAGTTTTAATGATGATAATAAAAACAGGCAGCCTATGTTATATTAAAAATATCATAAACAATTCTGTCAATTATTCAATTTCTCGAATCGTTACAATAACGCCATTACTCTGTCAATAGATTATTATATGACTGGGCTAAAGGTTAAAGCGTCACATAAAATAAAACAAAGTTAATTAATGAACCGAAATAGACCTATCTACGAAAAACCATAAATTAGTGCTAACAGCTACACGAAGCAGAAGATATCATAATGGAAATACCGTCGGAGTAATTAAAGGCATAAATAGCCCACGTAACCATAAACTATATGTGTTTTACAATTGAAATTATTTCGAATTACGATTGTCTCGCCTTCCTAAGTACAAGAGCAGTTGCACCTCACTCTGCATGTCCTTTGAAGGATATCATTTTATTACCAATTCAACATAACTGACCGCAACAGTAATAGGAAAAATAAAAAAATTGACTCCACATAAATTCTTGAACGTACAACAAAACATAATGTGAGCAAGTATCAAACAGTTTTACATTTGCAAGTGTACAGCTGTCATTAATGTGGGTTACACAGACTATTAAACTGTCAGGGAAATAGTCAATAGGCGCGTAAAAAGAAATTAGTGCCGTGGTTACCTAACAGTGCCGTATTAACTAAGTTAGTGCATTTACAAGTCGGCGATATTGTCAGAGAATCACTTCTAGACACAACAAAGAATATCTGATTAAGGGTACGCGAGCACGCGAACTATCTCGCATGCGCAATACAGCGTCAACTTTTTACTCGTCTCAAGATTGCTTGCACAACGATCAAAATTGTGTGATGCTAGTATACTGTATAACCGGGTTGCGTCACCAACCTAATAATGTTGGTGGAACAAAGACGAGCAATTAAATAAGTATTTGTTAAGCTTGCTGAAGTAAAAACTCTAAATTAATGTGCCAAGCTTCCTGATAATGAGTAATTATTGCAATTAGAGTACGGTCAGCGAGTTAGCTGTCAGGTATTTTATTTGAGCTCGCTTGTTTAATTAATTATTAAAATATTTAATTAACGCATGTCATGCTGTTGTTCTTTAGGCATGGATCATTTTAAATGGACAAATTAGTTTTATATTAATTTGGTGTTTTTTTGTAGAAATGAGACTGTAGCGTCACTTAGGCAAGAAGCAAACCAACCTAATGTTTTCTCGAGATGTAATTAAACATCATAAATATTCGAGTGTATTTTCCGTTGTGTTCATTGAGACAGACACTTACTAAGATGAAACTTTGTTGCACAATGAGGGCATATTATTAAGTAGGTACTAATTTGAATCTCTGCAAACATGTCATACAAGATTACAGTTGTCTATGGATTCGGAAAATAAGCCTACTTTTTATTTAAAAAAAAGTAGACATATGTTAGGAGTATGTCGATGCTGACGTTACTGAGCGGGGGAGAGTGGGGTGCGGTGCGCAGGCGCAACCCGCGACACAATTATGTCATTCGATCACAACAATTACGTGGGAATACATTAGATCTCTGCACAATTATTGATTTTGTTAGCTGCGCCCACGGTGATTATGACTTGCATGTGAAATGATAATAATCTTCAAGATGATTACGGATAACTTGCACTTTTCTTACAGTCTGATTTTAATTGAAAAGTAGTCATTGATGGAATGGAAACTTTGAGTGCTAAATGTTGAAAAGCCCACAGTCCTAAGTGAGGATCCCTTAAGACTGTGGAGATGTGACACTCATAACAATCCTAAACCCAAAAGACACAAAACTCGATGGTTTTTTAGCTCGAATATGTCTAGGATACAAGACTAGATCCGTTTTAATCATGGATGCTGGGTGCAAGAGGATGCGCATGCTTTCAATAAAATATACTTGAAAAATTAAAAAAAAGCGATGAACGACTGAGTTCGACTCCTAAGCTGAAAAGTCTGGCCCGTACTAGCAAAGGACACAGTTGTGTTGACAAGGAAGAGTAAAATGGTCCAGCAGTGGGCCATTATAGGCTAGATTGACTTTGCCGTAGGCGACCTATTCAGGCAAGCTTGAAACCTCAAGTAAGTACCTGTGACATTAGAGCACCTCTCCTTGTATATGTAGTTTATCAGATATAAAAAAACTGGCCAAGTGCTAGTCGCACTCGCGTGCAAAGGGTTCTGAACGAATTTCTTTAATTTATCTGTTATCTCCATTTTTTATTTTAGGCTCAGTAATTTTGGAGATAAGGAGGGGGGGGGGGAATAGTAATATTTCGTCTAATTTCTTGAATAAATTCAAAACCATTTAGTTTAAAATTATGAAGAAAATATAATTAAAATCCTCACATCCCTTTCATTTGATAAGTCACACGATATAGTTCAAAGATATTTTTTTGAAATTTTCTAGTTTTTCCCCCAAAAGCGACTAAAAATTTCATAATTTACGTAACGCTTCCGTGTTTGGGTCACAGAAGTCCATATGTGTACCAAATTTCAACAGAATCGGTCTAGTGGATCCAGAGAAAACTGGCTGTGACAGACGGACAGCCAGACAGATAGACAGACACCCGAGTGATCCTATAAGGGTTCCGTTTTTTTTGGAACCCTAAAAATTTAGCTTTTAGCAATCTAAATATTCGAAATCAACTGGTACATAAAGTAGACTTTATTTAAAAAAAAATCGAATAAGAATCGTAGTCACCGTAGGTAGTTAGTAAGGTGGATCTTCATGTTAATTGTGGTGTGACCCGTCAAAGAGAAAACTTTATCAAGTAATCACACATTTTTTTCGACGAATTCGTATTCTTAAACGTCAAAATACTTGAAGTGCCATTAAAAGTCTCGCCTGTGGAACAAAAAAGACGCCACACGGTCTACAAATTGTACTTACTATTTGTAGACCGTGTGGTTTAGTTAATGAACTACTAGAATAATAATTTCCTAACTCATGAATGAAGTAGAAATTGCCATTATATCAAGAAACCGTGACTGATTGGCAACACGTTTGATAACATTTCCGGAGCCACATCCGATGACGTACCTAACCTTGTGTATTTTTGGAAGACATCATTAACAAAGAGCACATGAAAGACCAACCGCACCGGAAAAGTGCAGAAACGTTACAATTGTAATTAAAAGCAACGATTCCTTGGAAATCGATAGCAAAAAAAAAACAACTGTAACGCGACTCGATACCGAGAACGGAAACGCTCGATAAACGCTCTAGTTTGCTGAGTACGAGTGGCTAATAAATTTATTATCATTTAAAATTATCATATTTGTAATATAAATTGCGAGTAGGAGCCATAAAAGCGATGTGATAGAGTTTTTCAGGTGGTGGCGGGCGGCGGGAAGCGTGAAATTACTGCCGACGCACACCAGCCTAGCTGTGCAGGCGGTGCTGCGACGAGGAGCGATGCCGAGCGACACTAGGCTATGGCACACGAGAGAACATAGGTTAGGAATATTCATGCTGATGAAAAGCCACACGTCTGCAATTTTGATCACCCCAACGTGAAAACTTCATATCCAGCTCGAAGGACTAATGTTAAGGTCTTGATTTGTAGTGGACTGTATAGTAGAACGATTGCTTTAAATACTTATGTTCTTCACTGAGCACTTTGATACACACACAACAACGGACGTTAATGGTAAGAGAGATCTTCAGAAAATAGCCATGACAATAACATTATAATTATTTTAACTTAGATTAAAATTAACTTTGAGTTGCCATCAACACACTCAATGTTTTCTTTCTCAATATATAAAACTGTATTTGCTAAAATTTGTAGTCTCTAGAGTATCCTAATACATAACTCATCTGACCTTTTCAATTTTTACAAAACGTTTTGTTCAACAGGATGATGACCATTCACCCGGTGATGCCATAACCTTAAACTTGAACAAACAGCTCTCGATTCTATCGCAAACATATCTTATGTACCACATACCCAACTCTGCACGTGAAGAAGGTACCAGTGTGAGTGTGCACACACTCGTGTTACTTTCAATAAACGCTTAGAGCATTTGTACTATTAAATAGCCTTACATGCGATTAAAGGTTCACGCGAGCGTGAAATGAAAATTCTAAATGCAGTATACAGATGGAATTCGCTGGAAGTCGTTTTTTTACTTCATATAACTCATTTAATGGTTCTCTTGACCCACGTATTGTATTAATGGAAGCGTCAAGAATGAGGGATATTATCGATTGCTTCATTAACAGCTTGTCGTGTACACTTGAGTTATAAATTTTCATCGGCATAAGCAATGACGTAATAAAACAGTTATAGGTCCTTTCTTCAGGCGATGTGGATAATCTAGTAGCCGCTACTGCAAAATATTTAGGTTCAAATGTGTTGAATAGCGCATTTGTATGATAATAAATCTTTTTTGTGCACCGGTAAGAAGGAACACGATGGACGCTAAGTTTGGTGCTATGAATTTTAAGTTATTTAGACGTAGCAAAAACTTATTAGAAAAAAATTTACACAAATCCCCTACAACGGAATGAAAAATGTATGACCCCATCACTGCTGCTTTCAAAGATTAGTATATGTTTGGAAGCAGAAACTTTAGCAGCATAAGAATGTCAAGACAAAAAGAATTGAGCACAATTTCGTAAAACTGATTTCAATACATATTTTGATACTATCTAGGTATACTTATAAGGCGCCGACCCCACTGCACGCGGTCTAGCTTTCACAGTTCCGAGTTCTGTGTTCCGCGTCCACTTGGCTAAGAATCCTACACACACAAAAGCTGTTAGACCGCGACGGTCAAAGTAGACGCGCGTTCTGTCGGAGTTCTATTTTTTTGCAAAAGCTGGAATGTCACGATGTCCGACGAGATCGAAATTTTTATTTAATTAGTTTGAAAAAAACGTTTTTGACGTGATATTTGTTTTTCAGTAAAAAGAGCGTCTGACGTGTTATCACTGCTTAAGATTACTGAACTCTAGATTTTTAGACCGCTCGCAGTGTGCGCGTGTGTGGACGCGAAACGGGCCGCGGAACAGACCACGCGCATTGGGGTCGGTGCCTAAACTTCTTAATGCCCTTATTTGGGTTACTACTCCACTTCTAATTTTTTTTTGCAGTGCAGCTGTATTAATTTGTTCATTGTCTAGCTATCTCTACCATTACAAGGCTATACCTTTTTCAATAACTTGCTCAGGTTTCTCTCCTCAATCTTCTTACCACAGAATACTGAATCACCTTACCATCTTCATGACATAACTACACGTACCTATTGTTAAAGATATTGTATTCGTGTGTGTTGTTTTAATTGTGTATATAATCGCTGGCTGCGCCTGAGTCGCTCTACTGTGACCTAACAGTAATTGCAGCACTTTGCCGTTTTTTCCTTCGGCCATTAGTGCTCTTTACGAGTTGCACCGAGCATGCACGAATTGCACGATATAAGCATTAAAATTTATATTAGCTTATTCGTTATTTCGTCTGCAAATGTGGAAATAGCACATTCGTTTCCGTGTTGTTATCTAATAGTAAAACTATTTGTTAGTTGGATAAGTTTTACATGGGTGGAGTTATTTGTTTAAATAGAACAGAAATGATGACTGGTGATATTCAAATAAACGGATTTTGAAAACTTTGTGTCTGTTCTTTGACGTTGATTTGTTGATATGGTTGCTTTGTAACTTCCTTAAAAATATCAGGTGAAGTTTGGTATTTAAAGAAATGTATGAAATAAAAAGTGAAAAAGAAAATCTGGATGTTATCCCCTGGTTGGGCAGAGTGATAGGTGTTTTCCATTAGGATGTTCTCTTCTTTTTAAGTTTTCTTAAAAGAGAGTTCAGCGGTAACGGCCTGGACTGACGTGTCGAAGCTCTTGGGATCATCATCCTCATTTTCTAAACAGAGGAGTAAAACATCGTGAAAAAAGAACCAAAATTTACTAAACTATGATGGTATGCTGGATTATTATGGCCCACTCCCTCTCACAGAGAGAAGGTCTGTGTCTCGGCGGTTAAAACGTTATGAGTGAGTTGAAATTTAAATTAGTAAGTTGTGGTTATCCGATTGCGTCTTTATCTTTGTACATAAACTTTATTATCATTCATACACTCACTCATATCAGCCGAAAGACGTCCACTGCTGGACATAAACCTACCCCACATTGAGGGGGGGGGGGTTGCCATAATCGCCACGCTTGGCAGGCGGGTTAGCCTTATTATGTCTGTAACTAATATTAGTTTATTTATTTATTTAACACTTTACGCACACAGATGTACAGAGGCGGACTTAATGCCTGAGGCATTTTCTACCAGTCAACCTTTGGGTGATGCAGAGAATAATACTAGTAGGTGCAAATTATGAAAAAAAATAATAGAATAGAATTAGTTGTTTTGGTGTACAATAAAGAATTAAGAACTTCTTTAAATATTGTATATAAAACAGAGTCTGGATTACAGTCCCGTTCGACATTGCATAGTCGACGTCCTCGCAGTTTTACATGCATGTGTCTTGAAACATACCTAACTGGCCAAATGTAGGTGTACTTTTTTCTCTCGGTATAATAGTTGTGGTAAGTGTTATGAGTTTCATTTTGAAAAAATTACGAATATCTGAAGTATTTTCTTAAATAGTAGGTCAGTAAAAAAAACAATGGCTCCGCTAAACAGGCTTCGATAAAGCAGACAGTGTGGCGGTCTTGCTTTGAAGCTATTTTCAAGAATTTGAACAATACTATGTAGAACACACTATCGACCGAGTGAAGGCCTGGAAACCTTTGCCCTCTGATAATAAATATAGTTTAAATACAACATTTATATTTGGTTTCATTTTTAAGAAATTGTGATAAGGAGACTTCATTCACATTACACCTATGTAAACTTAACTAGCTTATGAATTTGTTTTTAATAATTTGGGTGCCGAAGTAGGATTAATTTGAATTAATCATAAATAGCTATCTAAGGCGATTCACACTGCGGGGTGCGTGGCGACGAAGTCAAAATACGCGTGAAAGCGTTTTCAGTGTGTTGCATTACGCGTGTTTTTTTAATACAAAGAGAGGTACTTTCAGGCAAATCGCCTTAAAGGTTAAGAACTACACTGCAGCACTTCTGACTTAAACTAAAATTTTAATATAATTTTCTTTTTGCATCTATTAAAACACAAAAACGTTTTTACTGTGCAGGTTCATAAAGTGTAAAAATTAAAAATCCACTTCATCAAGCATTAAACGTATATTCTTGACATTTCTATCTATAGGTATTATTAGTCATATTGAGAC
Organism: Lacanobia oleracea; assembly: GCA_950371165.1. Taxonomy (NCBI): domain Eukaryota; kingdom Metazoa; phylum Arthropoda; class Insecta; order Lepidoptera; family Noctuidae; genus Lacanobia; species Lacanobia oleracea. The sequence continues at coordinate 9,648,020 of OX493389.1, forward strand.
ATAGGTTTTTGTAGAATAACTGCGCATGTACCATAAGGTGAAATGAAATAAGCAGTACTTTTGTGCTCTTTTCTCTGTTTTAATTTTGTGTACATAAATAAATAAATTAGGTGTAGATCAAACTTCAGCCGTTGGCTATCTCTCTTTTAAACGCCATAAAAACGTATCAATAGTGTTTATTTTAATTGAGACAATTATTGTAGTTACCCGGTACCTAAGTCATTGTTGTGTTCATAGCTTCCAGGGACATGTGAACTACACTGTAATAGCTAGCTGGAAAGTGAACACGACTACCTGAGCACTATATTTCATGGGATTTAACGAGTACCATTTCTTTTAAGAAATATTATTGTTCGTTTTTGTTGTTAAGAACTGGAATGGAACAATTAAAAACGAGCATTTTTAGTATAATAATGACGTGCGTATGGTGATTGAATTGTGTGAGGTTATAGGTTATCCTCCTGAGCGGATTTTGCATTTGTGGCCAATCTCATGGACATTAACCATCAACGCAGTAGTGCACAATTGTTTGCTCAAACACAGATCATGCACACTTCTTTTCTTCGCTTTCATAGTCGGATAGAATGTCAATCCGACACGACCGGGGAGAGATCAGCAGTGTGATTCTGTAAACATGTCGAAGTAAAAACTTAGCGATGTAAACAAAAAGTGAGCTGTCAAACCATATAAACAAAGAAAGTATGACAGCCGGTTGATTCTGTAAACATGTCAAAGTGAAGGCTTGGGTGAAGTGATCTCGAGGTGAGCAGTCATTCCATATTAAATACATGGATTGACAACTCACTTCGTGATTACACCACGCACTCACGCATCCAAGCCTTCACTTCGAGATGTTTACAGAATCGACCGGCTACTCACTGGTCGTTCACTCCACTTAAGGTAGAAGCGCTACGTAATACGAATTCATCTAAAGAATTATAACCATTTTAATATAGCCCTCTAAGTTCATGAAGCCCTGTAGAATGACTTTTTCATGAAATAACCATTCTATAGGGCATCATGAACTTAGTATTTCGCGGGCTACCCTGGCGTTTCCACCTTAAGTGTACCCAGTGAGATGTCCACAGAATAGATCGGTAGGTGCAGGAGGAACGGTTGCCGGATGTAACCTGAATACACTGAAGAAGGTTTTCAGGATTTCTAAACATGGAGACAGTACATTTACCTAGTAGGTGATTTCATGTAAATGTTCTTTGAAAGACTGTGAACTTGTAGTTGCCACTGTTGTCAAATAATCAAGTATAGCTTTTTAAACATAAAAAGAAACAAATAATTATGAAGCGCGCAGTGTTTATGGGGAAAATAATTATATAACCCGGAAAAATATTTTTCAAAGTTTGTGCTCTTTTGAGTTTTTTTTTTAAATTCATTTGATGATTAAGTGCAAAAAATAACTTGACCTATTACATAGCTCGATTCCATTCATTGCAACGTAACATCTGCGCCTTCTTGAGTTTCTTTACAATTTTGGAGTAGATACCTACTTAAATTATAGGTACTTCATCCTATTTATATTCTACTAGCTTCTGCCAGCAGCTTCGCCCGCGTAGTCCCTAGGGAACATGTTCCCGGGATAAAAAGTAGCCTATGTCCTTTCTCAAGCTTTAGGCTATCTCTGTACCAAATTTCATTTAAATCGGTTCAGTAGTTTTGGCGTGAAAGAGCGACAGACAGACAGAGTTAAATTACTTTCGCATTTATAATATTATTAGTAAGGAGTAAGGCTAAGGATCTATAGTAATCAATGGGTGTCAAACTGGAGTACTTGTCTAAGTCAAAGCAGTGGTTACACAGTTCAGTAGCAGCTCTAAACGCATTGCTCAAAAGTTTAGTGCTGGTTTTTCACCCGTAGTGGCATCAGAAACAGTAGGAACTAGGTTTAGCCCACGGCCTTCTTCATTCCCGTGGTCTACCCTCAAGAAGCGTGGATTTTTTGAGATATAAATCAGCCTTACCTTTCAATGTAGTAGAGCTTTTTGACTAATTCAGACAAAAAACAAGCACGACAGATACGCATCATACTCGTACACTCGCATCCGCACTAAATACCGGCTACACATTTCTTTTGTTTCTATATATTATTAACTTTATTTTCTTACTTCAATCATTGCGTCTAATCCGTTGTATCTCCGAATTTGCCTGTATTCATTGAAAAATATAATATATGTATGAACACAAGTCTAAGGGTGCCTGTCCATTACAGCTGAGCGAGGCAGCGGAGTGGAGAAACGGAGAAACATTAACCACCCAACTAGCACCAAAGCGTTAAAAAAACCTATATAAGACTCGTATATCAGTTCCATTTGAGTATAAAAGTGTTAACGCATACCTGTGCAACTGAGTTAGAGCATGCTCTAACTCACTTATAACCACGAAAGAGGCCCACAGTTTTACAGGTAAAAGTTATAGAAAGCCTATAGTACGGTGTCACAAAGATATTAAAGCTGCACAAGAGCGCTTATTCATCGTCAGCTACTACTTTAATCTGTATTACCGTTGTAAAATAGAGTTGGTAAACGCTACAGGTGCTATAAATCCTATAGTAAGGTGTCAAAAAGATCGTAAAGCTCCACAAGAGCGCTTATTCATCGTCAGCTACTACTTTAACCGGTATTACCGCGTTAGTGGACACTACTGGTGGTAAAAAGCGCACGTCAAGATAAAAAAGCCTGTAACCTTACTAAAATTAAATCTGTTCGTAATGGAAGTGTTATGTCATCCATTATTCAACACAGCAGAATAATATTATGGAATATTATGTTATTTAAGTATGTGAAGTGAAAAATGACTGCCCTTATGATTTCACAGTAAATGTATACCATGTTTCTCATCTCAATTTTAACGCGCCTAGGATTTATTAAAGATTTAAAAGAAAAATTATGATAACAAAATAGGTACCTCAAGCTAAACATTACTATTCATTCTTGCTTCTTGAGCAGTGGTATGTAAAATTAAGTGGCATTCATGGAATGCTTCAAATAATGTAAGAAATTTTGTTTATTGTAGTCAAATGTTGAATAACTCGAAATAATATTAATTGTTAGGTTACCAAAACAATGGCGAACTTTACAAAAGTGAGGTTAGTGTTAATAACGACCCATACTTGCGTTGTTTGACACCAATACCTTTAGAACGTCTGTAAAAGAGGACTGCCTAACACAATAAGCTTTAGTTAAACCCTTTATTACAGGTTAAACCTAGATAGAGGAGTCGTTTGACACCTTTAGTTTCTCGTGTTACTAAACTCTCGATAAACTCTATTTTATAGCTTATGACTGCAATAATAGTCAATATAGCACCTTAAGTGGTATAAAAGAGTTCATTGCAATAACTATACAACAATAAGTGTTAAGAGGTGTCGGCGAACACTTTTATAAAGACTTGGGTGTCACAAAAAGGTTAAAGCTATAACGTATTAAGTATACTTGCTGCTACTAGCGCCATTATAACTCTCAAAGCTGTATTACATCATCCATTAACGCTATAGTGCTGCGATTGGGGCTAAAACTTGTTTGTTAACTCCTCTATATCGTCTTTAGTAATAACTGAGATAATTATAACCCTGTTATATTACTTAAAGTCATAAAAAAGCCTGTAACTGACACCAAAATGTTAGTTGGGCAATCACGTCAGCCAAAATGTTAGTGAGTCACGTGGTGCGGAGATTACTATATATGCAATTCCATTGGTTACAATCTCTCCGATTCTCCTCTAAGCTGCCTTGCTCCGCTGTAATGGAAAGGCGCCCTAAGAGGATGCCCATTAAATGCCTGAAAAAGACGGAACCTACCTAATAGTCCTAAAATCAATAAAAAATAAGAAAAGAACCGGCTGATTAAACCTCTTGGCTGCAACAGATTGCAGCCAAGAGGTTTAATCAGCCGGTTCGTTAACCGCCCCAATGACATCCAGCCAATACGTCTAATGAACGGGCTGGCAAATGCTTAGGATACGATATTATAGGACGTTCATAGAATAGGGTAACCATGTGAAGAATGTACATGGATCATATTTTAAAACCTACGTTCACAGACTTATAGCTGGAAGTAGCTTTTGCCTGCGACTTCGTGCGCGCATATCCCGTTTTTTCTGTTCCCGTAGAAATTTCAGGAAATCCTCTCTTTGTGCCACACTCCCTATGGAAGCTACATGGCAAATTTCAGCTTTCAACGACCAGCAATTTCGGCTGTGCGTTGTCTCTCAGTCACGCAGTCAGTAATTGAAGAATTTTATGTACATATTTGGATAAATGTTGCTAGGTAGTCGTACAGCGTATGTCGTACGCCTACTGGCACCGAACTCCAAAAAATTGTTGGCATCTTTATTTAGATTTTTAAAGGTAATCTTTAATTATCCCTTTTTCTTTTTTAATTAAATAAATGACTTACTGTTCTGAAGCCGGTTTATTTTCTTTCTTTTAAAGAGGTTTGTGTTTATTTGACATAATTGGGTGACATTCAGCCAAACAGGAAATGTCAAATAATTCTTTAAAACTATTTTATATAATAGTGTACAGTTACTTTTCATGTCTTTTGCCTTACTTTTTAACAGTTGGACGTTACCACATTTCGTTTTGTGTGTTGTGTTGTAAATTAATTCCCGACATTGACATAACCTTTACTGCAGAAAACATATTTGAGACAAGCTTCTACCAAGGGATTTGATAATAATTGTTAAAATTGTTTTGGGCGTTTCCTACGATTTGAAGTTCCTAGGTATTGTATTCGGTATATGTTATATACTTAGTGTGTGTTTCATTTTTGTTCTTTTCTGGAATTCCTTTAGCTTGAGTGCCCGAAGTCAAAAATATGTGAAAAACCTATGCAAATTATATAAAACAGTTGAAAACCTGTTTCTGTTAAGTTTATACACTTAGTTAATCGGCACCGATCGTGCTTCAAGAATTATTTTTACAAACAAAAAATGTAACCCCTTTATAATATTAGTTTAGTCAGATTAACATATCTAATTGGTGCTAAAAATCTTAGAACCTCCAATAAGGAAAATAAATTTGATAGTGTCGGTCTGTCTAGTCAGATTGTGGACACCGATGAGCTAAACTGCAACTATGAGGCACAATATCGTATCCTCATCTCTTATTCTGTTCTTTATTAGTAGACCTGCACCGTGACAAACAAGAAGATCGTATAATCTGGGCAAGTCGTTTTGGAACGACTCTTGTCAAAGCCAGATCAGACGACAGTCGAAAATAAGAAGTAAATACATGAATGTTATATACCTAATAGACAGGGATATTCGCAATTTGGTATAGTACAAGTACCGTGTTACCCTGTTAATGGCTTGTGGAGCACTGGTAAGCAGCTGCTCCACGTAAAATACTGGTATTTAGCTAAATTCCGTTTGACTGGAAGCCGACCTCAGTATAGTTGGGAAAAGGCAATCCTATACGACATGAAAACTATCTATGAAAACTGACAATACCGTTTAAAACTTGACGTTTGATGATATTTCAATTCACGTTTGCCACGGAGCCCGACTACGGGGCTCCTATTTCTGTCTGCTGGGTTTAAAGGAGTCGGGGTACCCTAAGTTCCTTCATACCTAACCTGAACCAACCTCGACCACATCATGAAATGTCTTTTTTTTTCAGCTAGCGCAAATATAATGAGCTTTTTATATTGGAATAATTATCCGCATCACATAAACAAAACGATATCAGCGCCTCTAACAATGGATAATGGAAATTTTACAAATGCTGTTTTTTATTTTTTTCTTAAAAACTACTTTTCTAGTGCATCATGAGGGAGCCGTGTGTAGCTGTTAATATCGACAAGCTCTCAGTTATTCATTGATCTACCCAGAAAATTTAAAATGATGAGGGCAGTGCGTATTTTCCATTTCATAAAAGTGCATGAAATTAACTCATAAACAACTACATTAATTAACACGAAATTATGTACAAACGCGTATAAAAACAAAATAAATCATAGGGCATCAAAAAATAATCCATATCGCAGTCAATGGCAAAAGTGCCTGTAACAGGCAGCATTGCCGTGTTGAATGGCAATACTATCAGTGTTCTGGGCATTTTTAGCTGCTTACTTAAAACTATATTTTGAACGCTATCAATCCCTAACATATTGAGCCTATAGCAAATGTTACCACTTCTTAGACTTAGGCCTCCTCAGACCAGAGTTATAACCATCGCAGCCCACCAGAATAAAATTGCGCATACCCTTGAAGTAACAGCAAGCATAAGCTTATGCTTATGCTAATCAGCCTATAATGTTCCCACTGCTGGGACGCAGGCCTCTTCTCGGTGAGAGGGCGTGGGCAACAACAGCAAGAAGAGTTGAAAAATATTGTTCTGCAATAGGGGAGACCATAGGGGAGGCATCAATTTGGGAGGTGGCGATCATAAGAATTAAATTTTCTTATATAATTCTTAAATTATAATAGGTACCTACAAGAGATTTTCTGGTCTTTTTAAAGTACGAAAAAGATAACGTTTAGGATTATTTAGATATTATTATTTAGATAACGTTTAACCTAATGAAATGCATTTTAAGTAGTCAGGCAAGTAAAATCGCCAGAATTTGTATATTAAAATCGTTGATTTTTATTCCCTTTATTTTGTATTCACTTGTAATCTGGGTGAAATTGTGAAAGAAAGTGGGAGAAATTTAAATATTCGTAAAATGTGAGTCTGTGCGCGTAGATAGGTTTTTAGTGTATTATTTAAATTACAATCCGGCTACCTAATGGTAAAATGTGACCGCAACACAGGAAAACAGAGGCAGTTGGTATTTACGAACACCTGTGTTGTGTAAATGTTTAAATTGTTTACCTATTAATACAAAAAATAATAATAAATCATCATAAACATTCATCTTTTAAAACGTAACGTTTACTGTAAATGAGTTTATTTAGCGTAACAGGTAAATAAAATGCCAGCACAGTGTGACATATGACATCATTGACATTCCTTTAGTTTAAATTAGCTAACAGTACATGCCTGGAAGGTTCATGTATTTCACTGTAGTATTTTTTAATCCATTTTGTTTCTTGTGAAACGCCATTGCTAGTTTTAATTCAAATTAGCGGTATTCTCTGTAATATTTCATAATATTGCTCGACCTACAAAGGATATCTACTATTGTAGTCCAGGTGAGCTACATTCACCCTTAAAGGCCAACCCTCTTTAGAAGTATAAATGTACTTACAAACCTAGATGCCTATCAACTTTAGTTTGATTAAATCTTCCTTCTTTGTCTATATGTACTTATAGGCACACACCGATTGTAACTATGGCATGTGTATTTCATACATTGCAAGTACTAAAATTGGCATTTCTTTGAAACACAAATATATTTTTTTATCAAAAAGTTCTTTTATAACAAGAGATAAATAACTAACCAGTCTGTATCATAAATATAAGTTATTCATGTTCGGGCACAAAGCTGCGGTGGCTGACACGCTAGCCTCAATTTGGCGGGCGTGAACCAATTACTAGAGTATAGTGTCGCCAACTTTCAGTAAAACGCCGTCATAAAGTGCGATATCCCGCTGCGAGAACGCTTTATTTTCCTATAAAAGCGTTTTATCCACGTATAAAAGCTTAAATCCGCGCGGAGCTTTCTCCCGGCGGCGAGTTGGTAAAAAGAGCATTAAGTTGGAGCGGCAACATGGCCGGGGCACGCCCCGCGGCGCCGCGCGCCGGTTGGCTGGCGGCGCGCCTCCCGCGGCGGCCCGCCCCCAGCGCCGCCGCGCCAGTCGAGCCCTGCCGCGCCGCGCCCGCGCATGTACACGCGAGCCGCCACGCGCGACACACGGAGCCTCCGTAGCGAGTAGTCTGCGCGACACGATCCGCACTAAACTTTATTTCGTGAGAACTATAAGTGTGTAAACTTTATTGTGGTGTGCCTGATAACAATTATCTGGAGTTGCACTATTAATAAATAAAAATAGACGTTGCAAACTATTGGAAGAAAAAGTGAAAAACAAACTTATCTCGTTCGGAATTTCGGGAGCACGTGACTTTTGGAAAAAGAAGGACTAATCTTTGGTGTGCCGGCAATGCGAGTTCGGAAACACTGTTGATTAAGTGTCGCTAGAGTTGCATACTCAGTTTGGTATTATTTTGGACTGTGATGGTACGGTGAGTGGCGAGCTGGGGGCGATCGAGCTGTGCGTGGGGCGGGGGTGGCCCGCGCTGGATGCGCTAGGGGCGGCTCCGGGCGGCGGCAGCGGCCCCGCCGGCGGCGCGCTGGCGATGACGGTGCAGCGCGACGAGCGCGAGCGCGCGCCGCGCACCCGCTTCATGATCACGGACATCCTGGACGCGCCCCACCGGGACCTCAGCGCGCACCGTGACTCCGACTCCGACAGATCCGCCACTGATTCTCCAGGTTTGTTGCTCAATTGTTTATTTTTACGTGCGGCTATAGTCGATCATTAGCCAGTTATTTATTCCCTTGAACATTGAAGATAGGCGCACACAAGTGATCACCCATTTATCAGTTATAAGAATAACTAGTTACAGTTATGCTAATATTCTGACAAAGTTGATAGTTTTACAGTTGATGGAAAGTCTATCGCAGAAGACAGTTTTTAATTTAAGTATTTAGTTAAGAAAAAAAGTATCTGATTAAACAGTTTAGGTAGTTACTATAAAATGTCACTGTGGATTAGGGTTTTTGTCGAAGCATCCGTTTAGTCGCAGGCTATAGTGGCACTATCAAAATAATATCTAGGAAATGTGTGGCGGTAATTGATCAATAATTAACCACATTGGGTTGGCTACGTTATCTGACAAACCTTGGTAAAATTACCTAAATCCATAGTATTTTATATTAAATTAAATAACATGGTCGTTTCAAAATATCTAACACAAAAAAAACATGGGAATAGATAGGTAGATATGAAACATTTTAAACTAGTTTTATTGTTTTAAATCTATAAACATTCTAATAAGAATTAGCCAACAGGGTCCAATTCAGGTATTAACATCAGATTTTCCAGTGATAAGCTTTATAAATTGTGACATTGGAACGGGTCACACACACATTAGCTATCATAAATCTATCGTGTTATAAAAACTAGAGTGGAATAGTGCAGAATTATATCTTATAACACGAAATAACAATACTATTTTTTTTTAAGTTTTATGTTATGTTTAAAAATAATCAAATAAAACAACGCGTAACTAAAACTAACAAATAAAAGCTACAAGAAGACTACAACAGTAAATAAAAAAAGACCTTCTCAGGGGTTGCTACGAAATAACGGCATTCGCCTACAGGAGCGCTACGACGTAGCACTTAAGATTTAAGAAAAGACATCAACGCGACAATGCACTCATTACGCCTTATCTTTCCCGGAGACGATGTTAAACGTTTTCCTGCAGGCTCATAATACTAGCACAGTGTGCGTTTCTCATTATGAAATCAGCAACACGGTGAGCACGGTATTATAATTTGATCTACTTCGATTGCTGGGAACCGCGATAAAGTGCTGCGAACAGTCACGCGACGACTCAGGGTGTCTATTAGGAGACTTTACTGTGAAACGATTGTGGTAAACACGTTAACTTATGTAATGTTTACGTGTTAAGTGTGCTTCAAGTGACGGACTGGTGGTGGTATGTTTATTAGTTGTTAGAGGGAGGGAGTTTAGTTAAAATAAATATTTTGGACACAAATTCTACTTAACTATAAATTCTGTTTGCAATTCTAAAACTTTCTTTTCCCAATCACATTTGTAGGTTATTAGGACATAAGGTACCTCGTTTTTTTACTTTTTTATATTACATAGGTTTGCTACTTAAGACGACACGCATAATTTTCTCCTGGTTTACTAAATTACTTGTTGCTTAGAACCCTTTGGTCAGGCGACCATCAGTGCAACAACCTTACTAACACGTACGAACCTAGTTATTAGCTGTACGCAAAGTTGCCTAAAGCTAATACGTACGGCTTCACTTCCTACTTCCCATCCTTATTGCTACTGTGATATTATTTAAACTAGCTATCCCGTACCCACTTCGAATAACGTGGCTTTCTATTGATAAAAGAATTATCAAAATCGGTTCAGTAGATCCAGAGATTACGCCCTACAACCTCACAAGCACACAAACTTTACCTCTTTATAATATTAGTATAGCAGTATAGATTTAAAAGTTATATCAAGACGGATGGCACATACATTTGCTACTCTTTCTCGAAAAAACTTCTGAGCAGATTGGGATTGGCACACATTTAGTTTGTAACCACATATTTTTTATCCCGGAAATCCTTTTGAGATGATTTCTGACTTTCACATTGGTGGAGCCGCGGGCGGCAACTATAGTACCTATTATATAAATAAGTAGAAAACTCAACGCTATTTAATGACAAATATTTCAACTCTGTTCAGTTTATCTAATGTTGAATCCAAGCACTGATTCGATGAGGAATTTAATATAATATTTTTTATCATAGCAATTGCACTGTTCTCAAACTCCTGAAAGAATCTACTGGAAAATGCATGCCCAAAAATAAAATCGCATATAGGTAGGCTATCGAGGTGGTGACGGACCAGCACCGTCAAAATTCTTAGCTCTACTTCTGCATGAGTTAACTAATGTGATATCACAAGATGCATGAAAAAATATTTATTAACCATTGAATTTAATGCCAAGTAGATAATCCATTTTTATTCTTTATTCGTTTCGGTAATAGCAAGAATTGGTGTTGTTTGCATTTCGTAATATTTTTTTCCGTTCTCATGGAAGATAACTTCTTCATACCAAACGTTGTTGCAGGCCTAATTTGCGTTTCTTCAATATTCCATGACATGTTTTAGTTACAAGTAGATGATGCTATTGTTCTAAAGTTAAACAAAGATTATAGAAGACAGTCATGCAATCGCGACACTACAAAATGCCCAAAATATCACACATTGTAGTCTATGTACCACATAATAATTTTGTAATACCTCTATTTTGAGTTAACTAGATTGAACACCTTATTTTGTCTCACCTACAGACATCTATAACGTGACTTATATTAAGTGAGTTAAACTGAACACGTTTATATTGCCATAGACAAGATCTTTATTTTCTATAAAGTTTGAATTGCTAAATTAGATTGCTTCAGTTTTAAGTAAAACATTTTAGGCACAGGTTACCTTTTAGCCTAACACAATGTCTTCCCTTCCAAAAAAAATATTATGTAGCAGTTATCTTAAGTTCTTAATTAAAATCGACTTTACAAATTGTTATTTTATAAAACAAACTTAATCCGATTGAAATATAAAGACATTCTTTACGATGTTATTTTTCGACCTTGTTAGGGTCAAACGTCACGCAGGTGCATATGAGGTACCCCTGGACCCCCTTAGTCCGGTGCGGTGCGGGGCGGGGGATGCAATCCGATCCGGAGGCTTTTGTCACAACCGACCTCTTCCGATGCCGGCCGAGCGACTGAGCGGCACTAATGCAGTGTGACTACCAATTTTATTGTTTTGATTGAACTTTGAATATTGAAGGTTTGGATTTACATCCTTTTTCAAAAATGGAATATTATTGAATAACTTTATTAACATACCTACATAGTTTGATTAGTACTTGTAAATTCTATAATATCACCTACTGATATACTTTGGAGACTCTAAAACTAATGGAGTCTATAGGCTAAACAGTAAAAGAGTCACTCGGTATGTAAACCACTACCTCAGAATGCGGAAGTTAGGTAAAGTCGGCAATTAATTTTACTAAACAAAAGACATTCTCACTATGTGAACTTACAACGATTAAAAACAGAATTTAGAACGTAGGTAGGCAAAAAAGGAAGACAATAAATGAAAAACCAGATAAGCTTCAAATATACCACTTTACATAGTTCAAACTAAAGTCATGTTTATGGAACAAAAACAAGTTTTATTTTACTATATTAAAAAATAAAACAACATTGATCGAGCGCTTAGTGTATCTAAACTTAATAAATACTATTGACCCGCCCGGGCTTTGCACGGGTGCAAATTATATACTAAAACCTTCCTCGAGAACTATTCTATTAAAAAACCCGCATCAAAATCCGTTGCGTAGTTTTAAAGATCTAAGCATACATAGGACAGACAGACAACGGAAGCGACTTTGATTTATACTATGTAGTGACTACGGAAACTTTAATGTGTGTATACCTAATTAGAACTTAAACTATTCAAAGTTTTTACGACTAAACGAAGGCTTATTAGCAAACATTATTTAATTAAGTGTTCTTAAAAGTTATTACCGTATAATTAATTATTATATTTTTTCAAATAATAATGACATGCGAAAAAATTGCGCTCTATAACGCGGAACCAAAGCTATGTCTATAATTCTCATAATTTGTTTCTAGATAATTATCTGCTAGTCTGAACTAAGTATTAATTGATAAATGCAGACATGTTACAGTACTGCACTAATTAAGTGCCATTATTAATTCAGTTACATAATTGAATCTGTATGGAGTCTATGACTTATGGAACATGCATGCGATTTTTATTTGCAAAATGAAATATTTAATAGTTCTAGTAGACAAACATGAAATTGTTTTTTAAATACCTTCATCAGCGATGAAGTTTTAAAGCTTCAAATAATACAATCAGAAAGAAAAGTTCGATATGAACTTTGACGTCAAAGTCCATGACGCCTAAACAGCTGCCATATAAAACAGCGTTTTCGCGAAAGAGATATATATTTGTTTAAATAAAGATATCTCGTTTGTTTTCGAGCAATTTTGCTTCTATTTTCACCGTTAGTGTTATATTTTTAGATAAACTGTATAGATACTCGTAATAAATATTTTTTTATGCATAATTATTCCCTATTCACTTCACAAAATTTCAAATGAACAATTGAAAGCTGGATCTACACAATTCAAACGTCGTGATTGTTTTATATTTGGAGTAAAAGCGAATAAAAAATAAAAAGATTTGATTCGTTTCTTTCAAACACCACAAATATTTTGGCAAGTTTTTATTGTTATTGTTTATTCAATCTTCACACACTGCAAGGAGTCTGTAATACGGATTATAATAGAAAAACTTTATTAAAATGTTTTGATCACAAAGCTTTTAAGTATAACATTGGAAAGTTACATTCAATAAACTAGTGGGCACTTAAGGCGGCGTATTAAGGGCAATGCATATGATTATTATAATTTATTAATTTAAAGCTCCGACCGTGTAATCCCAGCTTCATTATAATTCCTCATTAATGTTTAATACGGCTCGGCTTCAAACTAATTAATGTATACTAAGACAAATGCTTGTTATCAAGATTTTATATTTACAACACGCGCTATTTGCATAAAATCTTTTAAATTGCTATAAATTAAAAATAATACGATCCTATTTTATCACCCAAACAGCTAATAAAATCAACTCTACTTTATCGGTTATGTCTCCGACAACATTTCCATTAGATACCACTAATATCCCAATCTACCAAACCATTTTAATCACAAACGAGCTGTTAGAAAGTTAAATATAAATAAATTAATAAAACAACACATTTAGGAGTAAGTAATGTTTGAGTTTAGATCGCATTATCCCATCGACGATTTAATAGTCAAGCGACTAAACCCGAAGCGTTAAATAAATTAAATAATAAAATGTATAATGGGTTGCGATAAATACAACCCGTTCCTAACACTCGGCTTCGAGATAAGTAAGCCCTTATAAAACGGACCAAATTAATCCTGGCTCAAAGGACTCTCGGTGTCACACGGGGGAAAAAGAAAAAAAAACTGACGTCATAATCAGCTTTTGTCAAATGTCAAGCTACATTCGCTTTTTAAATTTTAAAATAGCTCACCGAAATCCAACAGATCTGTATGAGCGCTGTACAGTCGACTACAAATATATTTTGAGTACCTACATTTATTTTCGTGTGTCCATCAAGTTATTTTGTTCGTAGGCCACGTAAATACACCCCATGCTTATTATATTTCTTAACTTATACGTTATCTTACGAATTTACCTCCCAATTACTGTATTTAACATCCGTTGGAGGCAATTAAACGTTTCATGCAACTGTAAATACAAAACCTCTGGCATCGTAATTTGAAAAAAACCCACTTACCGAGAATGTGAAAAAAACACAACGTTTACAGCAATTAGTGACCATACAAGCCAAGACGATTTAACTAAGTAATTAATCTATGAGTAATGACAGGGTACTCAGTCGCACGATCAAATTGAATGTTCGGTTTCTACGAATTGAGACAAAGACTGCAATGAAATAAACATATTACGATGCATATTCGAATTTTGCTGCACAAAATTCGTGTTTTCCTTGACATTACTAAATGAGTATCTTATCTGAACCGAGTAAGCAAAGCGATTAGTTTTCATTGCAAAACTTATTTATTATTAGTGATCACGTGAACTGAATACTGCAAAATATCTTGCAAAGGTTTATTTTGTGCCATTAGTCGTTGTGAAATACATTTTCGCGCGTATCAAATAGCAAGGTGTTTTATGTTTAACAGGTGTTTATTTCCCACCCAGTTTCCTTAGTCACGATTACATTACTACAATTTAATTACTTGTCAATAGCTATTTGTCGTTGGCTGTACTTGTAGTGCTCAACCGATGCCACCGGATCGACTCGTCACTCACTCCAAACGTCAGGCAAGCCTCACCTCGAGTCCGCACCATCGCATCACTAAGCTGCTTAGCATACCTTCCATGAAAATATCATCAAGCTAATATAATTCTTATCTACTTAACAATAACGTCTAAAGTAACTTGAAGATTGCAGTATAACGTGACTTTTGGCATCGCGATAAGGATGAGAGGAAGGTGACGATTCTTTCATCACTGCGAGTTGATAACATCAAAAGTTTTTATTGTGACAATAAATAGATTATCATTGATATAAATAGGGTCAGTTTGAGTTCTCTCATAATACGGCTGCGATTGGCTTTGTGTCACATTTGACAGGCGATGCGAGCTGTGAAATTGGGTTCGATTTAAAAAATAAAGGTTCGTCTCAAGGCTTTGTGATTAGTTTTTTTTTTCCAATGGGGATTATTTAAAGTTTGTTTAGTTGTAGTAGTGTTACAAATGTCAACCATATGCTTTGATAGCTTTAATGAGAACTTGAATCTGTTTTTAATACATTTGTATTTAATTTTTTAAATCATTTGTTTGTTATGTAAATCAAAGTATGAAAGTAAATAAGAACGGCTAATTAGTTCATCTACTTAGTCGCGAGTGTGGACTGTCCGTAGATGAACAAGCTCAACGAAGTGTTAAGTAGTAGAAATTATACCGAGATAATCTTAAACAGACAGTGACTAATATTTATTTTTCTAGATCTTAAGATTCCGCTATAATTTACAACAGTAGGTACCCCACTCGGACTTTATATGCGAATTCTGAAATTAGAAACAATTTACAACGTGAAGATTTTAATGGATTAGCTTATTTAGCTAGCAAGTGTACGCGCTATGGTAATATAATGTTATAATGTTTTGTAAACTATCTATCTACATTTATACTTGGTTGTTATATACCGTAACTACTTCAATTTTCAATATAATTTCGACACTTACCGAGCGTTGATATCCATCAATAAATTAAATACATGTACCGTTTACCAATAGCGCATTGGTAAATTATATCAATATTTACAGATCAAAGAAGTTTTTTGTAATAACAACTTAGTAATTTAGCGTTTTCCTACTAATAGCGCTACACTCGATAACGTGTTACTTTCCGAGAATCTAAAGGAGTCAGTAACATTAATCCATCCTTCCATAGTAATATCATAAATGCGAAAGTAAGTGTGTCTGTTTGTTACCTCTTCACGTCTGATCGGCAGAACAGATTGGGATTAAACTTGGCACACGGGTAGACCATGTCTTGGTATAGGACATAGGAATTTTAATCACGGAAGTTTGTTCCCGGTCTAGGTATATATATTTAAATCCGAGACTCAAATTCTTCATCCATATTTAACGACTAGTTGACCCGCGCAACTTCGTCTGCTCCTGCTCCGCTCTCCGTCTTAGCGTGATGATATGTGCAAACTATAAAAATCATACATAAAAAGCATAATCAGAGATCAAAACATCAAACCATCTTAGAGTCTAGGGGCCTATTAAATAAAACAAGTGACAAGCGACAATCTGACAATTCGACAATTTTGTACGTTTATTTCATACATTCTCTGATTTATGAATGCTCAAGTGTCACGAAATTGGGACACTTATGTCAGTTTGTGACAAATTTTTCGTATTGTCAGTTATATTAAATAGGTCTCTGGAAACAAAATATGTAAAGCAAGAACGACGTAAGTGTAGAAGTAGGTATTTACGATTGGTTATCGAACCTTATCTCATTGGTACTTACGTAGATATTAGCTTGGCCCACGCACACGTAACTTGTGTGAACACACCGTGTAATGGCCTCTCAGAGTCCACTTGAACGGTAGCTAGAAAAGCTATCGGAAAATGCATAATTTTTCATTCGATTTCACATCGGCAGGCCCGAATATGTCGCGAAACGATACCGCTTTGATACGTCGTTATTTTGTATTCGATACATTTGATATCGATATGTTTTTTATGATGAAGCGTTACGTCCCTTTTTGAGGTTTAGTTCGATGTTTAATCATGCAGAGTTGATATGAATTTGAATGTTTTGATATCCAGTTATGTCCATAAACTTGTAACTACGAGTAATCTTTGCTCTTGATTGTTACAAAATTAGATGTGAAATGGCTTAACAAATAATTTCTTGAATTCTAAGGTGCCACATCAAAATTCATTACTTTCACGCTTTCGCAGTCAATTACGTTTAGTCATAAAAGCAGGTGAAATAAGTTAAAATCGTAAATATTTTATTACGTTTCCGGATCCAATTGGACTAGCCAGCCTTAATACCTTTCTTTAGCGGGGAAAATGTATTAAAATGCATGTTGTAAGCGAACAATTACATTAATCACAATTGCACGTAATTGGTGCTAGCGCAAAATCACCGCATTGTTAAGCAGCATGTATTGACTTACGTGAACGATTGAATTAACGTACCTTATAGTTAACTGTTAAGTTTGTTCGTAGTTAACGTTCCTGCCGTTTTTCTAGCAATATCATCATTTTATGGTATTATAAATTGTCCTTATCTGTGTCCACTTGTACTCGTCGTATCTATGATATAACTTGGAAGTTTATTGGGAGCCCCAGTTGTCATAAATAAGTTATACTCTTTTGTTTTTTCTTCCCTTTAATCGGCACCCTTCATTTCCATTCATCTACTTATATCGGCAATACTATCATAAGTACTGACATGCTCAATTAATCAAACAATCCATTACATCGTATTTGTCTAATGCGATCTGGATTTTCGACAGTTTTCTTCAACTTGTGTCATCATCTGCCTAGCCTTTACCCAACTATATTGGGGTCGGCTTCCAGTCAAACCGGATTTAGCTGAATACCAGTATTTTAAGCGGAGCGGCTGCCTACCAGACCTCCACAATCCATTAACTGGGTAACACGGAACTTCATGGCAAGACTGGAATCAGATTTATTGGGTTCTGACTATCCGTATCGACTGCCAAAGATGTTCAAATGACAGCCGGGACCAACGGCTTAACGTGCTTTCCGAGGCACGGAGGAAACTCGGTATGTTAAGATTCACAGACCAACCTTGGCAAGCGTTGCTTAACCTTGAAGATCGACCCGTGCGGCTGTTATTATCTAGCCACGAGCTCCTCAAGCTCGAGCTCTTATTTTCGACTTGTGTGATGCTGTCAAATACCCGAAAATACCCGCGACTTTCCATCAGTATAATCTTTAGCTAGGAAGCAGCCAGACTTTGAAAGTAACCCACTAACACCCGCAAACGGTTAATACTGGTTCCATTATTAAATGATTTACACAGAAACATTACTTTCAACATGTTAATAGTTCTACGAGGCACTTAAACTAGTAACCAGATAATATTGTTCAACTGCATTGAAAAGGGAAATCGATTTAGATATCATTTATTCAGAAAGTGAAATGGTTTTAGTGGTAGAATCTTCCAAAAACTAATCAATCAATCGGCCTAGCTTCACCCCAATTATGGTCGAACAACCGTCCAACCGTCTCGTGAATTCGTCCGGATGCAGTTGAATACCAGTAGGTATTTCACATAGAGCAACTCTCCTCTGGCCTTCGTAACACAGCAACTTGGCAACACCAAATTCCTTGGCAAGACTGGTATCAGATTTTCTGGCTTCTGACGCCTTAACGACGGTCAAAGATCCACAAATGACAGCTGGGACCAAAAGCTTAACTTGCTTTTCGGGGACGAGACTCGGTTTAAAATGGACGTTCACATCCAGACGTCCATTTTAAACCGAGTTCTCTTTTGGATTAAGCTATCCTACAATGTAATTTCCTAAGCCTGATTTCTCATTGCGGTGCCGTGTCGCTATCTGACGCAATATTATCCAGTCAAAACTCTTTATAATAGGATGATCTTCAGATCAGATCTCGTTTGATTGGTCAATCAAACACGGCAAACTAGTCAACTAGTGGGAATTCGGCTTAAGAGGTGAATAATATGAGGAGGATAAATAGCTCGAAATGTTTCGTGTAAAACACACACTGCGTACGTTAGGCTAGATTAGCATTCAAATACTTAAAAATTATCGGCTCTTTAACGCAAACTCTGCGAGTTTCTGAATTGAGAGTGAAGTTGAGTAGTTTGTTAAGTCTGCTTTAGACACAAAACTTGTTAAGCTTTGGCGATAATTTCTTAACTCCAAATAAAACCGAATAAGAAACTTCTCCATTTTTTGAAGTCGGTTAAAAATAACCCCTCCTGATCCTTAGGACCATGATCAAAACAAGAAAACTCCGCTGAAAAAAGTAAATTGTAGCTTTATGCTGAATGATGTTGAGCATGGGTTGCTTGGCTATGATTGCGCGTGTTATGCCACAGTCGTGACATAACGCGCATGCGCGGTGCATTGTGCAGCGTCCGCGCCGCTCACACGCCGCCTGCGCCCGCGCGCCCATTGTGCATCAATTCATTAAGGGTTAGCGCACGCTGCACAGCGACAGCGATTTTTAGAGTCTAAATTGCGTCTTTGGCGTCTCTTGTGCTGGTCTGACTGTTAATGGCCATTGTGTATTCAGAAAAATATTTGGTGGTCAATTAAAATAGATTTGGGTTTTTTATCACTTCCATATTTGACTCGTTTACGCAAGTTATTCAGAAAGGATAAAACTTCCTGCCAATGAAATGCCTATGAATAGAAAACTGGTACTGCGGTTAACTAGTATATTTCCCATAGCTAGCTAATTATCTAAAATGTGTTTAGACCGAAAAGAAATAAGGCAAAATCTGAGTATAGGTATGGGAAATGTGAAATGCATAGTCGCTATCGCTCATCGCGTGTGTCCGCTACATTATTCTTGCATCGCCGCTCTGGAAAGCAAGCGTTACAGTAATTAGGCAAATTGTATAAACGGCATATAGACTATTATTTAGTTGCTCGCTACCGGTTTAGATTTTAATTGCCATTAGATTAGATATCTATTACATAGAAATGCTACTGACGTTCTAACTTTATGTAATGCTTCCCAAAATAAATATTTTGCAATCCGTCTCTTTTGTTATTTGATTAATTATTTCCTTTGTTTCAAGAATATCGTCGTTAAGAGCTAGGAGGTTATCTAAGCAGTTAGTACACTTATTACTAAAGGTTTAAGTCAACTTCAACTATGGTAACCGTAATTCCTGTTTGATTAACGCGAACGTCCCCACATAGCAATGAATAGAGAATAGTTCCCACTAATCGAACAATTATATTAATTACGTAGTTAAGAGTGGGAGTACCTATATAGTGATTAAAACAATCTATTGTTAAATGAATTTCCTACAGGGTATTAGAGTTAATTAAACGGCTGACAAGCCTATAAATCTACGTTCTTGTTTCTAGGTTAAGTCATCATTGTATTGTGATCGATGTGGCTATTCATTTGTTGGCAATTTTCTCCTTTCGGGTCCGTCTGATGACGGAGGTAATGATAAGAACACAATATTCCATGATGATCAGTCATTTAATTTGAATAACGTTCGTAATTTATTGCTTCGTCGTTACCTTGTCATTGTTTATTAAGTGTTACATTTGCTATCTGAGAAGCTATAGGCGACCCGCAGAATGCTCTCTACGCCCACTCCGAACAATAACGACATTTTAGGCGCTAGCTCCAGTTTGATACATCCATTTAGGGTATCATTTTATCGCAGCATATCGAGCGCGTCCTATCCCTGTTCCATCCGAAATGTCTACTCTTCTTTATCTTCATATCTCGTAACCATTTTATTGTATTACTAGTTGACCCGCGCAACTTCGTCTGCGTCACAATTTTCATTACTGCTCCGCTCTTATTGGTCTTAGCGTGATGATACTTGATAAACAGGCTATTTAAGACGGAAATAATCTTTCAAATCGGACCAGGAGTTCCTGAGATTAGCGCGTTTAATCAATCAAACAAAAAAACAAACTCTTCAGTTTTATATATTAGTACCAGTGGAACCACGCAACTTCGTCTGCGTCACAATTTTCATTACTGCTCCGCTCCTATTGGTCTTACCGTGATGATACTTCCTTGATAAACAGGCTGTTATAGCCTTCCTCAGTAAATGGGCTATCTAACACTGAAATAATTTTTCAAATCAGATCAGTAGTTCCTGTGATTAACGCGTTCAAGTAAACGAACAAACAAACTCTTCAGCTTTATATATTAGTATAGATATAGATATTTTGTTAGAATCTAGAAATAATTCAGTCACTTCGAGGTACCCAGCCTTGCACAAATTCAGGCGATCTTATCACCAGCTGTCAGTCTCATTAATCTAGGTTGTCATTGAAATTCAATGTCTCGGGACACACCTGCCTTAATACTTTTAATTACTTAATTACAATCGCTTGATATAAGTTATAACTATTGCATAGCATTGTGAACGTTGAAAACCTAATTAAAATAGTCGATTCAGTCAGTCGATTTTAAGTTTAATTAGGATAATCGTTATTAGATTTTGAGATAACATTTCAGCTAATACTTACGTCAAATTCAATTAAAATTAATGATAAAATTGCATTTACAATATCTTTGATTGATATAATTATTCAAATGCATATTTTAACGCAATACGAGGTGAATTAATACTGCATGTGTAAGTATAACAGTTCACTAAACAAAGCTTTTAGCGTGTCGTTACTTTTGACAAGAACTAATACACTAATACAACGGCCTTCACTATCAGATTTGTTAATCGAGCTATCGCCGTAATTATCGAATAATTAAAACTAGTTTGAAACCAACCGCGCGTACTTAACTAACTCAATATTCAATTAGCGCCTAAACTTGTGTACATAGATACTCGTACGTAGGTAAGTACTGGAGTGTCCTCTAAGAGTTATTGCGCGGATAGACAGACGGACGAGGCCGTTTATTGCCGGATCTACACATTGGTCCGACGCTACATTCGTCGGCATTAATTAGCATCCATTGCTGTGTCACTTACTTCTTCAGCTAACCTCTTGTACGCAAATCCTACAGTGGATGTCACTCAAGCCGGTGAGTGCCGACGTGTAATGCCAGCACAAGTCATAATTTCAATTATAAAGCCATTAGTAGCCGCTCCTACGCATATTGTTTCATATTCATATTTAGCAGAGGTCGAACCAGTGATTATTTTGTCCGCGACAAAAAACACAATTATAGTCAGTTATTGAACGGGTTTGTTTTAGCAGAATCAAAGGTGTTATTAAATAAAGTAGAGTTAATAATACCTATGATTTTAAGGCATACGGAACAACTGGGCTGTTTGTCGGCGAGGGGACACCATAAGGAAATTGCTTCTGTTGAAGTTAAATAGTGGGGTGCCCTGTAGTGGGCTACTAGTGTAACATGGCTGCGTGATAAACAAGTCGTATTATAGATATTTGACGTCATTTAGGTAATCAGGCCTTTATTAAAATTATCAGCTCATATTATTAACAATGTTATGCCAAACGGTATAAATGGAATTCCCAGTATTTAGATTGATTCAATAAAGTCGTAAGTAACAACATGGGCCGCAATGGATCAAATAACATTCGATACTGCTAGTCTATTCTGTAAATAACCATTTCGATATCGAGCTTCACCTGAGTGACAAACCTCACAAACTGAGCTTTATAACACACAACATAAAGTTCTTAGTTGATACTCACCACGGATTCCGCTGGCGAGATACGAAAATGTTGTTACAGAACAAGGGTACTGTTCTCAATGATCTCAGTACGATCGCCAACAGCGAGAGTTACGCCAGGCAGCGCCCGGTCGACCGGCCCGCCGCCGTCGCCGCGCCGCTCGGATCGTGTGTCCGTGCTCCGCTGCCAACTGAACCATTTAGCATTTGCGTCACGTCATCATGCCGATTTCTCAATTAGTCGATTGAAATCCGTGTTCATGTAGATTGTTGGCTGGTTAATAATTTCAGCCGCTGTGAAATCGATGAAAACAAATCGATCGGAAGTCTCACTTGATAGCCGCAGCTAAATAAGGTTCTCATTCAGTTCTGGCTGTTAATAACATTTTCATATCTCAGGAAACGACCCGCAGATTAATGTACAACAATATGAAGGAAAATGATACACAATACCTATATCAACGGCTATTTCAAGTGCCATATGTATTTATACAAGCTTTAGGAGCAGTCCTGATAAGGGCAGTAGCTTAATGTGTGCATTGTGAGGTACATTACTGTGCACTAATGATAATAATTTTCACGGTCGAGTAAGTGCAGTCGGCAGTTGGACCTTATTATAATAAATTAACGGCGGTGTACCCTAATGGCTTGCCTGTACATAATTATACTCAATATTACAAACGGCTAAAGGGTCGCTGGTAAAAAATCCGCTCGAACCTCCAACGAGCAATTTATATCCAAGGTTGTTTATTACGGAAAACGTTTATGTGTAAACATTTTAACCACTTGTAATTGAAAACAAAGTTGTTTTTGATCTGCAAATTGATTGCGGTACATTTTGCAATAAAATATTTTTTTTTTATTTTAAGTACTTGCTAATAACGTAAGATGACAGTAGTTTTGCTCCTTTGTTCGTTTAATGGAAAAATATAATTACACTCGTTTGCATAATTCAGTAAGTTACAATTTCCTCTTGTTAAGAAATAATGTAAATCACGTACCTTCAAGTACCAACTGCTTTAAACGACACAGTGCGGCCAAAGAAAAGTACCTATGTTACTCAAAAAAATTATTAAAAAATTCAATCATTAAATTAAAATAAAGTTCAAATCAATGAATTACATCACAATCAAATCTGATAACTAGGTAACAGATTGATGAAAGCCGAAATAAAAACGCTGTGTTATTTTCTACGGTGGGCTCTGACGCAGTTGAAAATCCAATAGTGAAATGAAGTGAAGGCGTTCATTGAGGTTTTCCTCAGTGTTAGTGGAATCAGGCATACAAGTCTGTAGTCTACCTTTGTAGGTAAGCAACGTCTTCCAAAAAAAAACTGTACACTCATAGGCTTCATAGTAAGCTTATCGATCTTCGTCCTCCTGCAATCAATTTCTCAAATCATTCAATAGTTAACGTAAACGTGACGGTTTACGTTACAGCCGCGCCTCGGGTAGCGGTGACCGCGTACTTGGGTGGCAAACCACAACGCCGCAAGTCGCGACCGCAACCACCGCTCCACTGCGCTAATTCCTCGCGCATTATACACTTAATCCTTTGTCTCCTCAGTGTGTTTAACACGTATTATATTATGTTGACTTTAAGGATATTACCTGCGTGGAGATAAGCAGCTTTTCTTTTGTTTTAGGTCAAGAAAATGAACTGTAGCCGGGCGTGAATGTGCCAAACCGAGTTTCAGAAAAACGTTCGCTTTCGTAGATAATATGAAATTCTATCAGCAATAGTGAATATCGTCAAAAACTCTAAACTGTATGAAATTGACAAGCGGTAGCTAAATGTCACGTGGTTTGACTCTTCGACAATCGTTGATGCTGAGATTGACACATTGTGGAGGGCCTATTGTGACAGTTTCTTTCAAAGCTTGACGTGTCATTCTTACATCCGTATCTTTACACTTTTCCAGTCAGAGCCTAGTCAGAATTATATTTGTTTCAGTTACTTATATGTCTTGTATTTTCGATTACTATTAAGAAGCTCTAACTCGTTTCACAGGTACTGTTGTAAAGCTTTACATCAAAACAGCAAGCCGCTCAATAAATTGCTAATACACTAACTTTTTTATGAGCCGTATACCTTACAATAAGCAAAGGAAACAACTATAAATATTTACCGTGAACTGCGAATTTATAAGCCATAAAAAGGCCGAAAACACAAGCATTTAATATCGCATTATCAAAACTTTTCGACACGTAACCAGTTTTATTGGAAGGTGATTAGGAACAAAGAATAAAAACGAATGTTTTCTTTTCCAAACTTCTGCACTTAGAATCTTGGCATTAATCCCGCTTCACATAGTGCGCGCAGCGAAGCGTAGCGTCTTTGAGATACGTCGTACCGTAGTCTCGTAGACCGTACACACAACCATGATTATAATATGTGTAGATGCAACTGCAAGATGAATTATTTTGAACACACACTAGTCTGCTATGCACCCAATAGTGTGACGTGTGTAGGTTCTCGTATGGTGCGATATCCCTTAGCGCACAGCTTTTGTTTTCGGTTAGAACAGCGACAAAATTATGCACAAGTGGACAAATGACGGTACAGAATATTGTGTCTCGATAGTTTAATTGTGTAAAACATACGTGTAACTGTTATTTCAAATACCGATGATATCTACAGTTTTAGTGCGGCCCGAACTAGGCCGTCTGGTCTATCTACTAAGGTACTTGGTAGATCTAGTCTATCTACTCCTATAAAGGTAAACGTAGATATAGAAAGGAAAAAAAGAAAATATAAACTAAACATGTATTCTGTCAAAATCACGTGTCAATCATGTACATTAAAGACATGTGTCGTGAAGGAAGCGACCGAGGCCCAGTGACCGCAAGAAGCCCTACCGTGACTCCGAGAGGAAGGCTTCTGTGGTGACTGACTGACTGCTGACCGAGGACAAGCACTCTCTAATGAGAAACACGTTTCAGTGAGGTCGTTGACTGAGGCTTGTCTCGAAGACCAAATATGATTATCGTGGTGACTTTACATATTAATTAAGTAGCCGATAAACAACATTATGCGATCAGATACAATAGAAAAGAAACTACGTAATCTCGTGACGTTTGACGCGGATGACACTAGCTTTCCTGGGGGGAAATTTATATAGAAAAAACCGGCAAAGTGCGAGTCGGACTCGCACACTAAGGGTTCAGTACCAAAAACCTTTATTTTTATTATTTGGTGTTATAGCGGCAATAGAAATACACAATCTGTGAAAATGTTAACTGTCTACCTATTACGGTTCTTGAGATACAGCCCGCTGACAGACAGACGAACGGAAGGACGGATGGACGGACGGACGGACAGCGGAGGCTTAGTAATAGGGTTCCGGCGGATACCCTATGGGTCGGAACCCTAAAAAGTTTGTATTTACATTGATTTCCTCTATTATCGGACATTACTGGTGCTGTGCGTAATGTGTAAGTTGGTAACTAACCCATTAACCAACTGCCAAAAGTTTCATGACATTTAAGTGTAGGCTAGTAGACCCAAAGACAAAATTTTGACTAAGTTGCTTCCTTGTCCCTCGTATAACTATTGAACATAATTTTGTTTGTAAACCATATAGTGTATATAATAAAGTCTATTCTTCTCCAACAGGTGTAAAAGATGACTCAGACGACGTATCAAGCAAAAGCTGTGGGGGAGACTCATCGGGACTGGTGAAGAAACAAAGGAAGGCGCGGACAGCCTTTACGGACCATCAGCTCCAGACCTTGGAGAAGTCCTTCGAGAGACAGAAGTACCTCAGCGTGCAGGATCGGATGGAACTGGCTGCCAAACTAGGACTCACGGATACGCAGGTCAAGACCTGGTATCAGAATAGGAGGTTAGTTCTTTTTGGAGTTAATTTTAAGGGTTCCGTACCTCATAAGGAAAAACGGAACCCTTATAAGATCACTTTGTTCTCCGTCCTTCTGCCTATTAAGACCCTTTATCTCGGGAACGCGTTGAGGTACCAATTTGAAATTAAAACTATATACTCAAGTCTACGGTCCCTTGCAGCTGTGGTGATAAAATCAAGCTTCTATGTTAACGTAAAAAACGCCGTTTATGGCGCAAAATAGGGGTATTTCGCTCACCCTCTCAAGGGAATCAAAATGTATAGGGTATTTCCCGTTGACCTAGAACTACGAAATTGGCAATTAATATCGTCTTATACTAAAGGTATAGGGAAAAGTCTGAAAACTATACATTTGTAATTAAATCATAAAAAATATAGTCTAATTTAAAATTTCATATGTACCTACAAATTTGTACGGAACCCTCGGTAGGTACGGTACACTCGCACTTTGTTTGTTTTTTTTTGTTTTTGTGCCTCGAGGAATGCTCTACTAAACATCGTCTCTCCAATATTGATGTGAGGTTCAATGGGACACGGAGGACGGATATAGCTCTGTTCTGTGTCAAAACTAACTTTGACTTGAAGCTCAAATTGAGATAAACTAATGGGTTTTGAGTGATGATTTTAATGAAAGTATAGTTCCGTAATTGTCGGTAAAAAATGAAAAAAACTTTGTCGTTATCATCACAACAGCTTATTATTGAATTGTTAATATCTAACAAAAGGTTCCTTGGCTTTGCTTTCACTTACATGGTCACACACACATCATTCTGTATCTTACCAATTTGCCATTGTTTCCTTGTACGCAACCCTTCAACGCACCAGTTTCTCTGAATTAAAATATTTGTGATTGCCAAAACAATTTAATAACTAATTTTGTCTGAAACACTAGGGAAAAATATTAACGTTTACAGGTTTATATAGTCTAATAGGTAATTGTTCGCGATAATTATTTTGTAACAATATGAGTTAGAGTGTTGGTCATTCAAATAATCTGTAGGTACACGACACAGACACGTCTTTTACAGTCGATTTTAAAATACGTAGGTAAACTATGTATATGTGCGTGTTTAGTAATGTTAATAATGTGATAAATTATAAGGAAATTAACCAAATACATGTTGTTGTTTCGTTCAATATGCCTAATCAGGGTCCTAGTGAGCTTGATTGGGTTACGAACAGAAGTTTCTGCTTCGGTAGCTAGCTCCCTCTGTTGGTCTTAAAAATATACCTACTACTTAATAGGTATTCATCTATACTAATATATAAAGCTGAAGAGTTTGTTTGTTTACTTGAACGCGCTAATCTCAGGAACTACTGGTATGATTTGAAAAATTCTTTCAGTGTTAGATAGCCTATTTATTGAGGAAGGCTATAGGCTATATATCATCACGCTAAGACCAATAGGAGCAGAGCTGTAATGAAAATTGTGACGCAGACGAAGTTGAGCGGGGCAACTAGTCTATACATATAAAAATCTCGAAACTACTGAACCGATTTTGATCAAACTTTGTAACTATCTGTTATTTGATCCAACTTTAAAGATAGGATAGTAGGGTAGCAAATAGGGGGGTGGAGGGTAGCGGTTGGGTTTATTAGCAAATATTAATTTTATTGTATCAAAATATGAGTAAAAAAATAATTTAATCTATTATACCTACCTAGTGAGTCATAGCACCGCGTGGCTGGGTCAGCTAGTAGTATAATAATAATATTTATCATTTATTTCGATTAACAATAACAAACGACATTACATAATTATATACCTTACAGACTATCATACATCATACATATTTATAAAAACCACAAAAATATTAATGAACTACATAATACTACCTACATAGTATGGTATCTACCCGAAGTGACGGCGTCATGTTGCGCTGTGTGTTGTCGCGTTGCCTTCCGAATGACTTGAAATTCGTGTTGGGGCGCAACTCCAACTTCTCGACCCTTAAAGTCCAGCTGGTTTTCGCTCGAACATACTCCACGATCTCCTCAACCTTCGTGGTGTGATGTAGCCGGTACACATAACTACGTCGAAGGTGTTGCTGGACGCAGCATATCTCAGCCAGTGCGGTCCGTCGAGCACTGGTTCCGACTAGGAGGCTTCTTCCTCTTCTTCCTCTCCACCTTCACAAAGCCATCCGTGTCATACGTGCCTGTAGCTGGGCTTTGTTGTTCACAGCAGTTTTTCTTATCCCCCGTCGTGTTCTGCGACACAGGTTTGTGCGTGGCGACGTTAGCAGCGTTGGCACGTTTTGGGGTCGACGCCCAAAAGGGAGCTCTTTTAACTAATTAATATATTAATTAATTAATTAGTAATGCGAGGCTAGTAATACACGCTTCTTTCTATACTCTATCTCCTGTACTAAACTGGCCTAAATTGAAATGACTCATACGTAACATAGAAGTGGAGTGAAGAAAACTATTAACTAACAATTTATTTTTAGCTGACTGCTGTGAAGGCAAAAAGGAGGGTACCTACTGTTTTAAAAGATTGTGGTCCAATTCTCAAGCGATAGGCTAATCGTAGACTCATATTAAAGTTGCGAAATAATGATGATAATTTTAATCACGTAGCAAAAGTGATCTACCTAAACTTCAAGTTACTTACCTATCTTACTTCTTCATATCATAAATACGAAAATAACTTTGTTATTTTTTACGCCTAAACCGCTTTAGCGATTTTGATGATTTTTTGTATAGAAATGAATTTTACCTTGTAAATGGACAAAGGATACATAACTGGGAAGCAGCTGGCAGAAGTTTACGATTAGAATACTTTCATAAAATCATCTAGAATCTTGCGTAGCTAATAACTAGGACCAACTACTAGGTATTTGGCACATTTAGATCGCTTAGTTTGAAAAACACATTACCATCGCTAAACGCTTGTAACTTGGGACAGCTACTGACAGTAGTCGTGAGATAGTCGGCGTTCTTCACAGAGCAATGCTGAGTCAGCGGGACCGTCGACATGTTACTGCTACTGCCCGAAACTGGGCTCAATCTCCATGTATACAATTATATACAAATTAAACATTTACTTCCTAAAAGTAATGCATGTAATTGTTTACAGAGAATTTATTAAATTCAACATTGTTTCCCAAGAAAAGGTTAAAATTAAATAATGACGAATTAAAAACGACAACCAGTAAACATTTTTTACAAACTCGTTTCATTTCAAGTTCGCAATAAAGTCATAAAAATAATATAACCTTATAAACAGAATTATAGCTACAATTAATTGCCTATTCTTTAAATAATTAACATTCTGAAGTGCTATTATATTTTATAAGAAAAAATATCGTAGTACAAAGGACTTTTATGGACGACAGTACGGCGGCTATTTCAAAAACAAACGTTTGTAATTAGGGTCTGATCGCCGCCTCCCATGCCTCCTTTACAAAAAACTACGGTAGCTAATAACAAACTACACTAATTTTCTATTGATTGAATACATCTTTCTAATCACGATTGTACTGTGTTAAAAACTGTCTAAGTTGTAGTAATAGTGTATCAGGTTTTTGTGCGTATGCTACGTTCAAAAAAAAATCTGATGTAAGGATAGGTACATACGATTTAATTCATTGAGTAGGATTTGATTCGGTAGTCTAAAGCAGTTAAGTTGCTCCGCGCTATTACTATACTTCAGTCCTGTATCCGAGATGATTGCAAGTACTGTGACAGGAGTGTCAAGCCCTGCGCAGGCGCCGCGCAGTGTCCCCGCCCCCGCCCTCACCCCGGCCGCTGCGACCCGTCTGCACCTTTTTGTGGAACTTTTTGTTGATTTTCTATAATTTCGGTTAAACTAATGTTTGGGCTTCGATTTTTCGGTTCGTGAAAGGGTGTGAAATCGGAGTTAATTGAAGGATGTAATGGGCTTTTGTGTGCGGTCACTTTCCTTTGGTTTTTGTAGCGGCTGCCCAAATAGAATACTGCCACTACCTACTAATAATAGGCACCGATTTTCTGGTTCCCGGATACAGAATAAATTATACTAATATATGGATTATTTTTTAACAATGGTTACTCCTAATTTGGAAAAACACAAAGCTTTTTAATAACGACCCAAAGTGAAACAGTTAATTTTAATTACCTATTTACAAGACACGCCGTTTGCTTTTTGCTTAATTATAAATAATTACATAGCTACATAACTTCTTGCCTACTTGCTTAGTGATTTTCTACAAACTATTTAAATGAAAAACATTATCATTTTGATTATTAGCAGCGATCAGTTTTAATTGGTATTAGATAATTTGTTTCACACATTCGCCAATTTTGTAATTAGTGAGAGAGTGGTCGTTTCGTTTTGAATTGCATGCATTTTTCGCAATTAGATCAGTAATTTGTAGTGTTGTTACGTCGATATGAGCTTGATGGCAACATTAGCAACATAAGTGTCCCAGCTGCTGACGTTCCCACGCGACAGGTGTAAGAGCCGAGGAGAATATTACTTGCCACAATGTAATGCTTTTCAGGTTAAATTCTGTTCGTTGTATCACTGCACTTTGTGAGCTGAAGAGTTTAATTTCCAAGAAACAAGTGTTTTCTTGGAAATTAAACTCTTCAGCTTCTCTTCGTTGGTTAACAATGCTTAATAGTAAATTCCTGAAAAATTACCACTTGATAATACAGGCGCAACTTAGCTAACTTGAACGTTACTTGCCGCTTTCATTTAGCACCTGAAAAGTTTCTGTCAGTAGTTAAAACGTGTGATGTGCTACAATGTAACTGTAGTTCGTACCCATCCTCTCAGCAGCGTGTGACCGTCGGCACTCGCTCTCATCACAAAGGCTGCAAGTCACCGGCCGACCGGCGCCGGCGCAGCTCCACACCTCTTATTAATCGCCACACCGCCGACAATCTGCCTCTCCGGCCACTGCCGTGTGTTTACTTAATTGTTTTCAAATAGCTTCCTTATTTGGTGAGCTGAATGTGTCATGCCGAAATTAAAGCTGAAAAATACAGTATAAAGAAACGATAGAATCATTGTAGAATCAAATAATGTAGACCTTAAAATTTAAGGTCTACATAAATTGCAACTGATTCTCTATTGTATAATTTGGTTTTACTCAGTTTTGAAACACTGCAATTAAGCAACAACTAAAATTAGTAACACCGGTAAATAAATCGAACTGCAACCTTTCAGGAAAATGCTCTTCTTATCGCTAAACATTCCTTACGTGTGAAAAACCCTTAAATATTTTCCTCCATAACTGTGTTAACGAGCCATCGTTTTAAAATAACGTTTTGATCGAGACAAAAGACCTAGATATCGAACTTCAATAGACTGATTCATGGTATGATTCATCAATAGTTATAATATTTTGTTGGAGCGATCGTGAATTCACAATAAGCCGGGGGCCGCGAACAAAATGTCGTTTATCGGCGTTTAGTCCATCGCGATTACCTAATGACGTATTCTGTAATGACGCTCGTAACAACACCTACCTGTGTTGCGACTAGTTCGGCCGCACGACTATGTCTGTTATTAAGTCAACTTGTACCTAATGCTCGAGGGAATTGTTGTAGATGTCGATTTTATAGGTTTAGAAGTGCGAAATTGAGTGTTATGTTAAAGGGAAAGTAGGTTTCGAGGTGTAGCTTCTTATTAAGACATCTAAATGCTTCCAGGGTAGATAGACGGCTGCTTTGATGTATGTTAAGCTTTTAAGGCTAAAATATTTCAGTGCTCAGATTAAGCTAATGAATAAAAATTCGCTTTCCTTGAAAATTCGTTAGGAAATCTAAACACGAGATCGCATAAGTAACCACGATACCAAAAATATCATACACTAAATCAGATGACAAGACCGATAATTTTCCTATATGGAAACTGAAACGTACGCGTAAGTGCGAATATTTCTTAGAGACTAAACGGTTAAGGTTTCTCGTAAATTCGTATCATTTGTATAAACGCCGCCGATCGCCCAGCTTCGAGGAGCCTCGGTTCACACCACTTGAAACACTGGATACGCATGACTGCTGATTTTGTTCGAGATTCTGGTTTCGTTTAGTGTGTAGCGACGATATTGCCCTCACAAGGAGAAACGAACTTATGATTTGATCTCTACAATTTCTTAATTTCAATAGGATGCATTGGTACCATTTTTATCCAGTTCCTGTAGCGACAAGACGATTGAATAAGTTAAGATATTCTATTTTATTGAATGTCATTGAAACTGAAGTTCACGTGTAAAAGTATAGCTACGATACGATACGATAAACACCGCTGTAAATATACCCACGAAGGGCATGTAGTTTAATAAGCAGAAATTTCCTATTATTGCACCATTTACGTCTCCCTCGTCGATTACAAACCGTGGCGTACCTAAAGAATCGCTAACAAGTCGATAAGTCGTAAATTACATCGAACAATCGGAACGGCGCGTGCTTTTAAAACAATAGATTGTTCAATTGATTGATTCTAGCATTCTAAATAGCAGCAGCTTTATTAAAATTCCTTACGTGTGCTTACACATCTCTAATGACATAATTCGCGGGTTCCGCGGGTCCGCGTAGCTACCGAGAACAGACTAATCGGTTATAGCGAACCCTTCCAAATTACACGGCAGAGACACGGGATTCGAAGCAAGGACGCTCCGGTCGCCCGGCTTATCATTTAACCACTAATCATTATACTGCAAATGCCATTTCAGTTTTGGCCGGGTTTTAATAAGCGGATTGCGAGACGGATTATTCGTTCTATAGCAATTTTGCAGTTCTAAGTCTGGTTCTGATGCAATCTGATATTAGTGAACGTTCGAGTTGCAGGAAATGTTTTATTGTATACCTACCTACTTGTTCATTAAAATAAGATTACGTAGGTTAGATTTAGCAGACAAATTGCTACATTTGTTATTTCTTCTATTAAATGTGGTTCATATTTTTTGTGAGTCGCTCTACGGTAGTGCTAGTGAATAATACGAGTAGCATCAAATAGTTATTCGTTTAGATGACCTTTGCAATGTGTAATTTCAAAGGTTCTTTATATTAATTCGATATTCATGAATGCAGATAAATAATGTCTTTCTAAATAAGTTATTCACAAAGTTATTTTAATCATTGTTCTACTTATTCGCATAACTGTGATGGCATTTTCATTCGAATCCGGATTGAAGGCGTTATTTATCCATATCTAAAAAACCAGACAAGTAGTCACCACTGTTAGGTATTTGATGGCCCGACTTTTGTAACTGATGAGATATAGCTCATCGTCATCATTGCACATTCTGAATAAAATATTAAAGAATTCGTAGCGGCGTCGTAGCGGAGTCATAGCGATGTCGTAGCGGCGTTTGGCGATGTTGTAGCGGCGTCGTAGTGGTGAAGCGTAGGTTGGGGGAATCTATACTTCTATACTAATATATAAAGCAAACAAACAAACTCTTCAGTTTGTTTGTTTACTTGAACGCGCTAATCTCAGGAACTACTGGTCCGATTTAAAAAATTCTTTCAGTGATAGCCCATTTATCGAGGAAGGCTATAGGCTATATATCATCACGCTAAGTCCAATAGGAGCGTAATGAAAATTGTGACGCAGTCGAAGTTGCGCGGGTCAACTAGTATAATTATAATCACATTCACATTATGTAGAAATACTATGAAATGTTAAGTTAAATCTAGTTTACATGGCAGACATGTAATTAGGTAAGTACGCAAAGTATTGTGTGGCGGCCAAAGGCATGACAAAAGTGTTTGTACTTAAAAAAAAATACAAAAAATATTTATTATCATCTCAAGACATTGTAACTACATAAATTTAGGCAGTCCCTGCAAGTTACAGAGGTACTTGTGTTGGCTGTCTTGCTTCTTCCCTTATTTACCAACTAAACAATGCTTGACCAGTTTTTAAAAGAAAAAAACATAAAAAAGAAAAAGCCGGTCAAGTGCGAGTCGGACTCGCACACGAAGGGCTCCGTACCATAAACCTTAGTTTTTATTATTTGTTGTTATAGCGGCAATAGATATACCTACACAATATGTGAAAATTTCAACAGCGGGCTGTATCTCAAGAACCGTAATAGGTACATTACGGTTCTTGAGATATAGCCCGCTGACAGACAGACGGACGGACGAACGGACTGCGGAGGCTTAGTAATAGGGTTCCGTTGGATACCCTTTGGGTACGGAATCCTACAAAGAACAAAAACTACAAAAATAGAAATCAGCAGCTCTATGTGTGGGTAATAGAGTAGTAGGACTTTAAAATCCCTTTAAAAGTAAAGTTGTCTTATAAAATATGTGTAGTTTTTTTTATGGATTTACAAGATGCTCAAAGAATTTATATTAGAGAGCAATATTCCACCAGCTTCTACGACAAATCTTTTACGGTTCTAGCGGTGCGGTTATGGAATGCTTTGCCCGTATCAGTAAGACGTGCTCAATCTTTGTCCATTTTCAAAACAATGGTCAAAAATCACTACCTTTCTGTTTGATCGTTTTCACTCGATTCCTATGCTTTTTATTTATTTGTAACATAATTATAATTGTTTATATTTATCTATTATGTATTTATTTATATAATTCGTACACCTAAGACTACCTGCAGTACTGTATTTCCGTTATTGTTGAAATCCATCCAAAGGTTGTCTTGAAAAGATCGCTTTTAGCGATAAGGCCGCCCATTGTGTCACCCTATGTAATGTTTTCTTCATCTATCTTTTCTGTAACTTATATGGTGTACATAATAAAGAGTATTCTATTCTATTCTATTTTAAAACTAAATTTCGTTTCCAGTTAGAAACTTGCCTGAATCTATTTCTTATTTACTTCAAGTTTGAAAAATGAGAACCATTTAAAACAATCGAGATTATAAACAATTTTTCTTTAAGGAAGCTTTTGGAATTGGTATAAATTAATAAGGAGACTATGCGTATGCACATAAGTTATTGTTGATGCTTATCCTTGTTTATATTTGTATGACAGCTAAACATACCAATAAGAGGTTTAATTTTAAACTTAGGTACTTATATTTTGTTTCGTATACAGTTTTTTTTAGCATAGAACTTATCTTTAAAATCATTATCATTACCTACATCAAAAAAAGTTTACATTATAAAAACAAGATTGCAAGTAAAAATAAATTATAATGGTTATAAAAATACCAAAGTGCTTTTTAATTTTCAAATTAAAATGCAATTTAGTCCCCAAATAGCCGTTGATAATAACATCAACTTCATATTTTTGAACATTTTATGTAATGCTAATTTTTTTCTGTACATGTCATAAATAGGCTGACTCTTTCCTTCTCAGCTGAGTTCAAGCCTAAAAGCCATATATTTAAAATAAGTGGGCAAAAGTGGCACGACTCCAATCTAATTACTGAAGTAGTTTTCCTTAAACCCTACCAAAACCGTCTTAAATGCCACTGCATAGCCGGAGGCTCAGAAATTGTTTGAGATAGGCATGTGTCATGTTCACAACAATAAAGATGCTCAAACTTCAAACAATTCCCATAAGAGCGCTCACACAAACATGTTTCTGAAACTTTCTAAGCAGCGTATAAATAACGTTCGATAAAGCTCAAATTGGGCCCGACGACGTGTCGGAGCCTTAAGAGCGTAAGCGGCCACCGCCACTCGCGCGATCGATGAAAGTGCTCTTTGTTTGCCGGATATACAAGCCGAATTCGCATCACGTCGCCGAAAAACGCAAACTGAGATAAACAACCTCCCCCCCGGAGAGGTCGTAAGCGGGATCGTTTTACCGGACAATTTTCGTCTTTAACGAGAGCTGTTAAGGCCCGTTTTTGGACGGGTCTACTCGAACAACAATTGAATCAGTTCACGCAGCATCAAATCACTAAACCACTGGGCGGGGCGTACTCAGACTCCACCGGGGGACGCGGGACAGGGACGGAGGAGTGTGCTCTCACCGCGCGCCTTCGAGTTAGACAGAGAAGAGCGTATTGTCTGCGGAGAGGTGAGACTTGAGATGGCAGTCCAAATTTAAGTGCGCTTCGAGAGCTTTTTGTTCGTAGCCCGCGGCGGCAATAAAAAGAATAGTGTCACTGAGCAGATTGCCCCTCATTCAGCACTTGACAATTAAATAAGTGCTCTCGAGTGACGTACACTAAGAGCGAGCCGTCATAATATAATGATTAATGAGAGCGCAGCTTTCTATCGATCATTTGTCAGCTACCGATAATTAAAGTGTAGTATTTAAATTAGGAACGAGTTTAATACGGCTTAAAGTGTTAACGTTATATTTGAAACTAAAATGCTTCTATTGTGAGGCTGGTTTATGTATTAGGCTCTGCGTTAACTATACAGATGATAATAAATGGGGTTCCAAATAAATTTTAGTAATGAAACGAATGACGAGCACTAAACATGAACTCCCCCTCATTTGCATTTAATAAAATTAAATGATGCATTTATAGAAATTAATTAACGAGGTGGCCAGTGAAGCGTCTGGTAGTACGGCTAACAATGGCTGCACACTACGCCACTAATAATAGCGATGATAATACGACGCGACTCCCCACGAATTAATAAAAAGCTCACTCGACGACAATCGACAATAACAACCACTTCGGAACTAATCGAGAACCCACTACGAAATTATATTAAATTTTCAAATGGGGATGCGTTTGTTTGTTCGATGTGTGCGGAAAATAAATGCGAAATTCAGAAATAGAGATCTATTTTTATTATTGTAATATTTGTAATGCTAGTTGCGTTTAATAAATTTCTGATGGGGGAATAGACGTAAATGAGTATGTGCTTGAAACCTATAATTATTTGGATTAAAACACTGAAAAAGTTATTTAAGTAGAAAATAATACATTTAATAGGTCGTAGGTAAACCAAAAAAAGCTCTTTTATGAAACTTTCAGCAGTTTTAAGGTGCAATGTATAACGATTCTAAATTAAAATGCTATCGATGATCACAATGAAAGTCTCTCTTTGGAAGTCGCATAGAATTGAGATCATCATTCTTTACAAGTATGCAACCATTAAACTTTTTGCTAAATAGCATTGTGGGACGGAGCAGTTGTAAACTAAAGTAATAACCGTGAGTATTGTAGCGTAATTTAAACGCGCTTACCCTTTTCAAATAAATCAAATTAAAGTACTCGACCACGCTCCGGCGACTCCACTAGTGCCCAAGACGTTTTGTCAAATTTATTATTTTATTTACATTTTTTTTATTAGTTTTACAATTGCGGTGTCTCCATTGTGCCTCGAGTGCACTGTGACAAATTTGATGACGATTGGGGTCACATCGCGTGATCTATCGCCGTGGGGTCCATAAACGACAGTTCACAGAATTTTAGAGTCCGTTTGAGTTTGTAATGTGACATAAATCGTTTCTCTGTATTTGTGGGATTCTCATAACGATTTATTTCAATTTTAAATGGACTGTGAACTTTCATCAATCGTACTTTTTTGCTGTTGAGTCAAGTTTTTTATTTCAGTTCTTAATAGTTGTTATTATGTTCTTAGATTTAATTTTGGGAATTTTTATCTGCAGTTAACGGAAAAAATGTCAAGATGAGAGAGTTGCAAGAAGTCTCGACAAGTCGAGCAATGTCTAATATACATATAAAAATTATCCCCAATTTCTGAATTAAGTCTGAATATTCATATCTGTCAATTTAATATGAAGTTGAGTATTTCTCCAACTTCTTTTGCCTGAAAACCTTTTTTATTTTCCAGTTCCGAACGACAAAAGGAAAAAAACGGAAATCTTTTTGTGTGTCACTTTGTTGTCCGTCCGTCCATCTGTCTGTTAAGACCCTTTGTCTAGGGAACGCGTGAAGGTATTGAGTTGAAATTATAACCATATACTCAGGTCTACAGTTCCTTAAAGCTGTAAAAAAATCAGACTTCTAAATTAACGTAAAAAAAGAAACGCCCGTTTATGCCGCAAAAAACGTATATTTCGACACTCTCAAGGGAATAAAAATTCGTAGGGTATTTTCCGTAGACCTAGAACTATGAAATTTGGCAAATAATACCGTCTTATACTAAAAATGTAGGGAAAACTCTAAAAATTATATATTTGTAAAAAAAAATATATACCTAGTCTTTATTTATCCCTCGGTGGGCGAGGCCGACTCAAATTTGTCCAGATTTTTTATTGAGGAATGGGTTGCTCTTGACTTCGATTACGCTTGATGGAAAGCGATGGATGAGCCTGTTCAGTCTCGCTTTGAAGGCAGACGGGTATTATGTGGAACACAGACGCTGGCAGAGAGTTCCACACTTTGGCTGTGCGCATAATAAATGTGGAAGAGAAGCGCTGATCACGACTAAACCTATCAAAAAACATCAAAGTGGAGTTTCACAAGTTTTCAACACAAAATACGCAATTCAGACATTTGTTCTTGTTCAAAACATTGTAGACGCTATCTTCATGTTGAGTAAACCAACCAAAAACAACGGAAATCCACGAAAACAAACCTTTTATTCACAACCTCTTTTCCTTCACCAGGACGAAATGGAAGCGACAGACAGCAGTAGGGCTGGAACTGTTGGCCGAGGCGGGCAACTACGCGGCGTTCCAGCGGCTGTACGGCGGGTACTGGCCCGGGGTGCCGGCGTACCCCGCGCAGCCCGCACCCGCCGCCGCTGACCTCTACTACCGACAGGCTGCTGCTACTGCTGCGGCAGCCGCGTCGGCCAGTGCTAACACGCTGCAGAAGCCCTTGCCTTATCGGTAAGTTTGATACTTGTTAATTCGCCTACTGTCTGAATCTTAGGACCAATTCTCGTATTTTATTGAGGGTTCGCTGTCGCAAACTATCAAAAACATTTAGAATTTCCCTTGTAAGTATTTGACATGGATTGTCATTGAAATGATAGTGCGCCGTGAATTTTAACGTTTTCAAGTACGAATAAGGGCCTTCTGATCATGATCATCATCATCTGCCTAGCCTTTTCCCAACTATATTGGGGTCGTCTTCGAGTCAAACCGGATTCAGCTGAATACCAGTGTTTTACGTGGAGCGGCTGCCTACCAGACCTCCACAACCCATTAACTGGGTAACACGGTACACGTTGGCAAGACTGCAGTGAGATTTACTGGCTTCTGACAATCCGTAACGACTTCCAAAGTTCTACAAATGACAGCCGGGACCAACGGCTTAACGTGCTTTCCGAGGCACGGAGGAAACTCGATATGTTAAGATGGTCACCCATCCACAGACCAACCTTGGTAAGCGTTGCTTAACCTGCAAGATCGACCCGTGCGGCTGTTATTATTTAGCCACGAGCTGGTCAAGAGCCTTCTGATATAAATGTGTTTCTAGTTAAATCAAATCTTGCTTTTTTCCCTTTATCATTTTGCATAATGTGGCTAAATCGTTAATTCAGCGTTGAGTCTCCTCCTTCAATGCACTGTTGGTTATAGGCTTGATTTTAAAGAACTCCTAGAAAATTAAATCCAGTAGGAAGTGTTGTATTACATAATTTAGAATGATAGACTTTCTGAACTTTGACCACCAAAATTTTTTTTTTTTTGTAATATTGTTCATCAGAACCGCTGCTCTCTCGGATCCGTTATTACAAACCTCTACTACTCAAAACTATCAGATATATACTGTTATATTGCCAACACTTTACTGCACAAATGACGGTAAATTCAAACCTTGCGTTATTTTGGAACACCCTTTAAAATGGCAGAAGCAGATGAATAAACTATATGCACTTCTGCTGCTCATGTGATTCGTTAAATATGCCTTTTTTACAAATTTGTGTTCTTTTTCACCAGGTTATACCCTGGTACGCCGCTAGGAGGCGTCCCACCTCTAGGGCTGGGCTTGCCAGGGCCGTCGGCACACCTGGGCTCGCTGGGTGCGCCGGCGCTGGGCGCGCTGGGCTACTACGCGCATGCGCGGCGAACACCCTCGCCCGACCTCGACCCAGGCAGCCCCGCGCCCCCGCACCGCTCGCCCCCCGACACCCCCGCAGACAGGCGCTCCGATGACGAAGACGACGATGAGCCCATACACGTATAATGTGAACAAACCCTTACGCATCACAAGTGACAATCTCTATCCAAAGTGACGTTGACATTACAAAAACAAAAGTGAAAAACTCTCAAAGACGAGTGCTTTGGATATTAGGAAAGAAGCCATTTCCCGGTTAACTTACGTGTTTGGTTATGGTTTCTCTTGACTCGGTTTTCGTCCGCTGCACTGTTGTTTTGCACGAGAATTTCTTGTTCGAATATTACATTTCGAATATTCTTTCCTTGAGACGGACATGCCTGTCCGAGATATGTGATATTATAAGCCCAGATTTGAATTAAGAACGTGTAAAATATAATTGATGTCGTGTTAACTACTTATTGATAAACTAGTGATTAGACAAAGCTTTGTAAGTTACAATAGAGAATAAATAGGCTGGAATTCAAAC
The DNA here is from genome assembly GCA_950371165.1 of Lacanobia oleracea. Lineage (NCBI taxonomy): Eukaryota > Metazoa > Arthropoda > Insecta > Lepidoptera > Noctuidae > Lacanobia > Lacanobia oleracea. The sequence goes on from OX493389.1 coordinate 9,688,460, forward strand.
ATTCCATAATCGATTAATTTATATTTAAGAAATGTTCCACAAGGTTTGCTTCGGTGTTGCATCTTCGTGATAAAAGGATATTAACCATTGAGTTATAAATAATATCAGTGATCTACGATTGCCAATTCGCGATCTCAACTCAAGGATTCATCTGCTTCTAGCCGCACAGCCATGAGTTTTCCGACAGGTCAGATGCGCGTTATTGCAAACTAGTTTTGCTACTTTAGTGACTTCAAATCTTTGTTAAGTTATTGGTTCAAACTTTGTTTTTTTTTTCATATTCTATGAAGTGAATCCTAGTAGAGTAATTAAAACCGTCTTGTCATAAGATATCAAACATAATTACGAGATTAATATACAAAACATTTGCGATAACTGATGTAACTATAAGAAAAATTGGCAGTCGTTGTTGACAAACAAGTGAATCTCATACTGAGTGATATTGTGACGGGTGTACCTACCTACTATGATGTGGCACTGAAGTGCACCGCACTGTACTTAGTGAGTCGGAACACCAGTCGACGAGATTGTGCAAACATACTGTATATTATAATATAAATATATAACTATTCATATACGATGTATGTATTGTTAGTATTAAATACACAACTTAAAGTATTAAATGTATGTAATAAAGTACCTAATGCTATAATAGTAATTAACACAGCGATGTACTTAAGCAATCCGAGATGCGGCATTTTATGTCCCATAGATTTTGTGGTGTTTTGTAATTAAAATGTTGTCAATTAAAATTAGCAATTGTTTTTCTGTTGTCACACCTATTACATAGATGTTCGCTTACGATTTTGTATTACGATGACGTTTATATTTGCCAGATATTAATTTTATTTACGAAATTAAAGAAAAATGCACTCGATCAATTGGTTTCAATACAGCACAAGAAGGCGAAATTCTGTCATTAATAACTTTGACACTTCTGTATTTATATACAACGACATCAACAGTTACATGAACTCATATTTCTAGTGACATGTTGAACAGCATAAAAAATAGAGTCGCCGATCGACCTATTACATGCAAATTTATTGGTCAAGCAAACAGAGGCAAACGAGGTTAAAGTAAAGATTAATTAGAAGTACTATATAAAAGCAAATTTAATACATTCTCCGTGGCACTTTACCAGTTGTAACGAACACCTCGCGAGCAGCCACGCGGCGTGGAGCTAACGCCGCGCTGTCACGCCATCGGCTCAGACTCGGTTAATAGGCCCGTGTTAAATTGTGTGTGCTATCTCCATTTGTAACTGCTCCATTAGGGCTGTTACGAATATGAGCCTATATACCGAGCTATGTGCAACGTTCTGATTGCACGCTATGTAACTTTATGTCTGCAAATAAAAGTGTTTACGTGTACGCCAATTTATTAACGTGCTTGCTTAGTTTTTTTGCGGCTAATGCCAACTTTTCGCCGACTTTGGACATCCTTATTATGGTACCGTTATTTGGTTTTTCGTCTTCATTCTTTCACGGTACTTTGTTTTTAATAATTTGACATTTAACATGACGGGCTAGTCAGAAATTGAAACAATTATAAAGTCGTAGAGTACGCAACATTTCAGGGCACGTCACGGCCGTCACGCCAGATTCGCGTTTTATAAAACAACTTGTCCTCGGTCGCGTTTACACAATCGGCCCTCACGAAAACTTCTCTTTGATTTCCTTCGAAACATTTTTAGCGGGCATAAAACCTATTTAAAAAGCAATCAGTCAGAGGCCGCTGATTGCCCACGGGGCACGCCACCGACCGTGTTCACAAAACGGAGCAATTAACAGCACCCCTCCCCCCACCGCTGCACACCCCTGTGTTTCCTCCCGCACAGATCTAATCGCAAAACGACCGTTTTCTAGAATCGCCTCTACAAACCATTGCGTGCTTCAGCGCGCTGGCGCTGGGGTAACGCGGTGACCACGATCAACAGCCATGTTACTTTGAAAATACAAACATATTTACTTGATGCCTTGATGGTCATCATAACTTATTGGGAACGATAGGATCGGAGCCACCTGTACTGTGGGGCAGTAAAGAAACATCCAATTAGCTATTCATTGTACTTATCAGCTTTATTTTTAATTCAGACGACTGCATCAATCTTCACCATATCATCAATATCAGGCGGTCGTACAATTATAATTTCTAAGTTCAACTGTTTACTTAGACTTTTTTTACATAATCGTTTACTGCAAAAAAGTAGGAGCTGATATAATCACAGGGTATAAATGCAAAGTTTATTTATTACACATATTTACGTACGAACAACGCGTTACATAAAAACTAGGCTGGTTTTACGCCACGCCACGCCAATAGCCACTCGTGCCGTATTAATATTTATGTTGTTTAAACGATGTTTAATCACAACAGACACGAATACTTTTTGCTGTCAGTTATAGTGAAATGAGTATTTTCTGATTGAAATCAATACCTTACTAAAGGCACGAAATCATAGCGTGGGATTTATGAACGGTCAAGTTCGACCTAAAACTGGGATAACGCTTTAAGCAAGAACACGTCTCTTTTCAGTTTTTTCTTAAACTAGTAGTAGGTGCTGACTATACTGTGTAAATGTTAAAGTTGATAACTTTACATACGACCCCTAAAAAAACCAAAATAATTACAGAAATAAATGTTTATTACCACATAATTTAATTAGAAAAAAACTGACCGCACCAGAATGTCGTGTAATAAAACATATAATTTAATTGGCATTTAACTTATCCCTTTATCGGTTGTCTGTATCTACAGTCTACGAGTCTGTTATGAGTAGAAAAAAACCACGACGCTATGGTCAGTTTACTTAAACGACTTCCTCGCGTTGCATTGTTGCCGTTAAAAGATTGTTTAATTGAGTGAGTTATGGCTGATGCTTCCTCAATTCGCGTAATATTTAACATTTTATTGCTGTTCACCTAGTAATGCTTCCTGCGCTTTCGGTAAGTACTCGTTTTAACAAAGCAAAATACGTTTCACTTAAGATGCATTGCGATCGTTAACTGTAATGCGCGATAATGAACCACTACTACTCATTCTGAGAGCTATATTTGTAGATTAACTCTTAAAATGGCCGTATTGGCCCGGATACATCGGAATGGGTGTGTAAAGTGCCAATTTTGAGCAATCCTCGGTAACTACTAACTGTTACATGTGTTAATGAATGTATGAAGTTATTTCGTGAGGTTTGGGGAATTGTTACACTTATTCTGTTGTGTTTTTGCAAACTGTACTAATAAACATACCAACACTCACCTATGCACCGTCTCTATAACTTGGATCTACGGCTGTTATCTGAAAAGAAAACAAAATAATTTCAATCAAAATACTTAAAAACATTTAGCAAACACTGTTTTATATACCTTTACTTCTGAAGGCAAAGCATTAAAGCATTTAACGAGTGTTTAGCACTAAATCAATGGGCCACAAGCGCGCCGGCGCCCGCGCCGTTGCGTTGTAGATCTCTATCTGCTTCCGTCGCTGCCACCACTCGTAATTACTGATTACAAACGATTTTAGGCTTTTTGTCCAGCGAGCCGACTACACACAGACATTAAAACACTGTATGAGTCACTAAAAAAACATTGACGTTGACACTTAAGGGCTGGAAGCGATCGATCATACTGCTTTGGTGAGTCAAGGGCGCAACTGTCATTTGTGGGCAAATATGGATTAATTGAGTTGATCATCCAATATGCAAATGCCACTTTTTTCAAATACTTTTTAAAATAAAGCTGTTTTCACGACACATATGTAAACTTTGCCAAATAATTACATTTCTATGAATTCAAATGTTTTCGAATGTGTCTATGAATCGTTGTATGGTATTTAAAAATGTCGTGTCCAGCTCTTATCGGTACATGGCGAAGTCAAACAGACAACAATTACTGTGTACTAATGCCAGCATTAGTTCGGTGTAACTGTATTTGTGATCGATGTCGGATAAAGGGCTGCAACGTTTTTATTGGGACAGGAAAGCGATAGAGTCTACATACAAAAGTTTTGTTTGAGCAGCGAAGTGTTCTACATCAACAGTTTTTATGGAAAACAAAGGTGTGCTCACACGGGCAACTAAATTGATACATGCTGAGCAATATTGGTCAAATTTCTATAGCATCGACTTTCAATTTCCATATAGGTACTTAGCAATCATCATCATCATCTGCCTATCCTTTTTCTCAACTAGGTATATTGGGGTAGGCTTCCAGTCAAACCGGATTTAGCTGAATACCAGTAGGTATTTTACGCGGAGCGACTGCCTACCAGACCTCGAAAACCCAATAACTGGGTAATACGGTACTTCATGGCAAGACTCGAGACAGATTAACTGGCTTCTGACAATCCGTAACGACCGTCAAAGATCTAAAAATGACAGCCGGGACCAACGGCTTATCGTGCTTACCGAGGCACGGAGAAAACTCGGTATGTTAAGATAGTCAACCATCCACAGACCAACCTTGGCAAGCGTTGCTTAACCTTGAAGATCGACCCGTACGGCTGTTATTATTTAGCCACGAGCTCCTGTCAATTCTCAATTCCATATACTTAGCAATATTGTTGCTAAAAAGATACCGCCTTATGTATTGAGACATATTTAGCTAGTTACAACTTAAAAACTATTGGTAATAATAATTGTTGCCGGCAACAATAATAACTGCTGAAAAAATCACCGGTGTAAGCGGAACTTTACGTTCTATCTAGATGAGCACTCGTTTGTTGACAGTGGGAAAATATTTATAGGTAGTCTTTATATATTTCCTTCAGAATGCGGATGTTTGTTTACGGTGCAACACTTATGTTATCATGTCTATTTAATAGAGCCTGAAGAGTTGCACTTGTCTGCTTGTCGACGTTTTTGTTTTCGCTTCATGAAGACGTTATTTATTCTACATTGGAAGACTATAAAGATTTAATCTTATTAGTAGGCATTGATTTGTGTTTTCCTGTGCCTTTTTTCTTACCTTCCATGAGATCTGGATCTGCTCTTGAGGTCTCTATTTGATCACTCGCTTCTCAATCGTAAGGTCTGCGATTCCCTAGAAACGAAATCATAGCATCAACCCTTTTATCTACTCTTCGCAACGACACTTAATTACCACCAAAACCATAAAGTCTAACCGTACTTTTATGCACGCTTTTAAAAACTAAGGTGTGATATAAAGAGTAACGACATGTGAAAGTGGCTGCACCACATTTCAGGCACCGCACAGGGATATTAAAATATTAATGTACAATACATTAGCATATTAATCAGGCCGGTAACGTAAACGCAGCTAATGGGAGCCATTAAAACAGCAGAGCGGTTCATATTGTATGCACTTAATGCATTGTTACAATGCAATGTGTGAATTAACACAGTATCTGCATAACAGGGATGTAGCTAAGTGTGGAGCTAACTATCCTTTGTTGGCTAAAGTTTAGTAACAGACTAACAATACATAACTAAACAAAGCTAAGAGATAAGTGACATTTTGTCAGCGTTACGAAAGCGATTATCAAAACGTCAAAAATAACATCGACAAACGCTGTCGAAATGTCACGTCGATTTTGACCAACGCTGATATAATGACACTTTGTCATTAAGCATCTAAATGCTTGTAAGTTTTTTGACTTGATTCCTATTTCCAGACCAACCTCGGCAGATTATCTCCAAAATATTACGTCACTTTACTTAGATGATACGAGAAATTATCATCACTTTTCTGTATTCCTAGCAATGCTGAATGCTGCAGGTTGCTTTAGACACTACAATCTTATTATCTTAGTAATTCATAAGTTAGAGGCGCAGCTGTAGAGCTTTTTTTTCTTACTTAGGTTCATGAAACATCATCATTGCAATAAAAATTAACCAAAGCCAGAATCCGCGAACGTTTTGCAATCAAGGCGACTTAAAATATTTTTTCTTAACGCATTCACACCTTTAAGCTTTTCCACAATTTAAAAACTCTGCTATCGCTAAGTAACTTAGCAAAAACATCATAACATGCTTAAGTAGGTTTTATTTTAAGTTAGTTTTTTCAAACACTCTTCTTTCTAGTTGTAATTACAAGCACTCTACAATAATCATTGGAATTAATGGAATCGAATCGAATGCAACACTTGTCTCTGTCGAACAGAAAAAACGCGTGGATGCACGAATCGTTGTGTTATATGTACTCGAATGGTAATAACTACGAGTTGAACTGAATAAATAACAGCGAAAGACTTAATTATCAACAAGACAAAGAATTAGCTGGGGATATCAAACCATGTATGCTGGAATGGAAAGATGTCTGGAAAGTGTGTCTCTTTTTGAGAAATATCTCAAAAAGGGACACCCTCCAGTGTTTGCCAATGAAATCATTAAAAGGTAAATAATGTCGTTTATATAAATAGCATGGTTGTAATAGTACATTGTTATCTTAGGGGTGAAAGAAACTGATTAAGTGCCGAGACCTTCAGGTCTACTTTCCGTTCTATGTGTGGTTATAGACTAATGTGTGTTTGCTTGAACGCGCTAATCTCAGGAACTACTAGTCCGATTTGAAAAATTCTTCTTTCGGTTTTAGATAGCCCATTTATTGAGGAAGGCTATAGGTTATATATCATCACGAACACCAATAAGAGTGGAGCAGTAATGAAAATTGTGACGCAGACGAAGTTGCGCGGGTTAGCTAATAAAACATAAATACTCGTAGCAACGGCGAGGCTACCTCTGTGATAAAACACTTATCAATCGGTCTAGCCTTTTCTTAACTCTGTTGAGGCCCGTTTTCAGTCTAACCGGAAGCAGGAGACCATTATTTTACGTGAACAGACTGCCTAAAATTTTCGCTAGTAAACATACAGCCTAATTAGGTATGTACCTACTTGATATTTATAATAATAATAATTTATTCTCCAAAAAGTACAAAAGCTTTACCAGAAAGAAAAATAAAAAAAATCTATCTATTTTGTGAAGTGAATGTACAGAAGCATTCTATTCTGAGACAACGACTTCCGAACTGAGACATGCTCGTATAGTCGGCGTATTTCCTCACAACACATCATTCTCTACACAAAAGTGGCAAATAAGACACTAGGTCTTATTTGCCCGGCTTATCTCATCATCTGCCTAGCCTATTCCCAAGTATATTGGGGTCGGCTTCCAGTCAAACGGAATTTAGCTGAATACCACTATTTTACGCGGAGCGGCTGCCTACCAGACCTCCACAACCCAGTAACTGGGTAAAACGGTACTTCATGGCAAGACTGGAGTCAGATTACTTGGCTTCTGACTATCCGTAAGGACTGCCAAAGATCTACAAATGAAAGCCGGGAACCAACAGCTTAACGTGCTTTCCGAGGCACGGAGGAAACTCGCTATGTTAAGATGGTCACCCATCCACAGACCAACCTTGGCAAGCTTTGCTTAACCTTGAAGATCGACCGTGCGGCTGTTATTATCTAGCCACGAGCTCCTCATTTGCCCGGCTTATCTGCCAGGTCTTATTTGGGCTAAAAAGGCCACATTAGGAGAATCATATTAGAATCATAATAGTAATCACACAACAATCTGTCAAATTAAATTTTTACCTTTATCGCTAACGTCTTAGGTTCAAAGTCGATTAAAATGATTTGACAGTGACAGGTAGCGTGATTTGCTTTCTGATTCTGCTAAAGTGACCTTTTGATCCGCTGAAGGTGTCATAATGAAAACTCAACATGAAAAATATCCATTCTTCGGAATTTCGGTAAGTCGTCGCAGCCCTGCGCACCGTAACGGGTAAGTGCTGCATAAACGCTATTATATTATAGCATTAATTGATTATATAGACATTTTATTTGCACGCAATACTGCTAGTAAGTGGAACAGGAGCGCTCCAGTTAATGATATCTCGCCATTAGGATACGTAATTGCACAGACACTGCGATTTGAATAGCAAAGCGAAGCGATTTTTATTTTAAACCAGGTGATTCTATCGCGCCGTAATTAACCGTAGCATTTAGTCGCGCCGTAAACGAAACGGCCGCGCGTTTGCTACACGAATAAAATCACTATGAATAATAAAATATTAGGCATTACCGAGCACTGTTATTCTAATTCATTATTAATTACAATTGTGCGTATCGCGGTGAGTAGCGTTTATAATAACAGTCGTAAGGACGAATGAAAGTTTTTATTTTTATTCCTTCATGTTTTCCGTTCGACAACTCACGCTAGAGAATTTGATCGAAATCTTATACCAGTGTTTTACTTCTATGTTTACTTTAAAATTATTTCTTTATTCATATATCAATTTTCATTCCAAAATAACTACTAAAAATAACTATATACATTAAGAATATACATATGTATATAATATATGTTTACTTTCCTTTGTTTTGTATTTACACTTTGTCATAATATCACACATTTCTTTCAATATGTTTGTCTACATTGAACATTTACATAAAATAACAAATACATATTAATTTTGTAAGTTTGATTTACAGGATGCGTGCATGCACACTGCATAGTTATCTATTTAAAGTTCATATCTACCTTTATGGGCTTACATTGTTTTTTTAATTGTCAGTCTGTGTTTCCTTTCATTTCAATCAAAATGATTAACAAAGTGTTGTGTTTAAAACCGCTGTGTGGCCGGTGAGGTCGCGGGCAGTGCGGCGCGGCGCGGCGCGGCGGTGCGCGATACGAGATGCTATCGCGCGACCACTGGGTAATTAGTCGTTTCATTTTAGTCGCGTCGCGTTCTGTCGCGATAACTCGCTGCACGCTTTGTATGCATTTTTTGAAATTAATTTCTTTGTATCGATTGATTCACCCCGTATTATTTGTGCCACGCACGATCCGATTGAGATATAGGTACCTAACTGTTTATTCATCATATGCAACCAGAACATACAGTTAAGTCAGTAACTCGTGTTATTACAAGACCAATTAGTTTCGTTACATTTATATACAGAATGCGTACCTTTTATGGCCTTTTATTATTGTGATTGGCTAGGTATCGCGTCACGTAATGCGCTCGCGCAACGTTTTTGACAAGCAAATTGGATAATGCGCGGGAAGCGCGGCGTGGCGCATTGTTCTGTCGCGGCGCGATTGTCAGCGCTGTTTTCGAATTTTAATCTGCCATTTTGTGAAATTATGGAAATGAAATGGACGTTTCGCGGTTAGCTGCGTCCGAGCCAGGCCGGCGGCGGCCGCGTGTCATTTTATTGTTACGATATTAAATTGTTTTTAATAAAGGTCGTAATTGATTCGGTAGTTAAACATTGGATGTAGGTGCTAGAAATTTATAAACAGCTAGTTTTCATACCCATATTAATTCGTATGAGTACGGTAGGTAGTTACGATAAACTCTTTTTATGACACTGCACTAAAACGTTTTTTGGTCTAATTAGCACAGAAAACCGTCTGTATTCATAATAAAGAACGATTTCACTAGATTTCCTCTCTATTATACCTGCTATTGAATCTCAAATTTCAGTCAAACTTAAAAAGCTTGTAAAAGTTGTAATGATTACGCGTATTACGATATCGGCGACATAAAAGCGAGATGGTCTGTAAATATCCATTATGCGGGTAACCTGTGTTGGTAATGAGCGCGCGATATCGTCCGTTTTGTAGCGCGTAATCGCGATGTTATCGCGGCCCCCTCCCCCCACCTCTCGCCACTCACAGGTCACCCACCCCCGCACACCCACCCTTGCCGGACCATAGCCCCCTAAGGATTTTATCACCGTTTTTAAACCGCTCATTTGCCACTCACGTCTGTTAAATGTGTAATACAAGAATATGTTTAGAAAACTGCTTTGTTGTGATTTTTAATTGAAATTCTTGGTTGTTTATAAATGTGGGTTGTTCTTATTTCATTTAAATGTTGTCAATGAAAAATTAGTCTAAAATACATTGCAAAACAAGTTTAGGTGCCTAACGCAGCTACGAACAGAAAAAATATGACATGTATTATTCTGTCACACTTATACTGTAATGTTTAACTGTTTTATGTTCCAATAAAGTAAAAATAAATAAAAATAAATTGTAGTTTGAGACTAGTCCAGTAGTTTTAGAGTCAACACTACCATTTTTTTCGTAAGTACACATTCATGTTCAATCCGGAAATGTCCAAATCATTCTGTTTGTAAAGTAAAATAACCTGTCAAATTAAATAAAAAGTTCACATTAAAGAACTCATTGTTTCGTTAAAAATCGATTAAAAAAATTAACAAGAACAATGAGTCTCCCATAAAAGGAGGTTTAATTATCATACGAACAGGTTTAGTTTTAACTTCACATTAACGCAACGAAATTATGAATAATGAACTTTGATTTTAAGCTTCGTTACTTCTTGTCCGAACTGGGGTTGTAAATATCAAACGATGAATAGTTAATTATTTTTACATGTCATTTTATAACGTTTTTGGTGAGCTAGAAAAGTATTTACAACGAATAGGTTTATTTCGAGATGGGTTTGTAGGCGGGTGGATGGGCTCTTGACTTTAGTCTAGGTCTGAGATGACAGAGAAAACTGCAATGGTAAAATAAACTGTGACCACTACTTTACGATCCGTTACTTTTTGAAGTATATTTTTAAGGCACTGTTTTTGCAGTAATCCAGAGACATAGACAATCAGACCGTTCTCATTTCAATTTTGGTTAACATTGTTATTGTTTATCCGAACGTTTCGAAAGGAAAATCCTAATTAGTCACAATCCATTCTACTTAATGCCTCAATCGACCACTTCAAGTTCAACCCAATAATACAGTTACAGTGGCTATGCGAAATAATCCTTTTACATAGGGACAAAAAAGTTTTAATTCAAATAAATTTACTTTTGTATTCTATGGAATGCAGTTTATTATTTATTTATTGCACAATGTACACAGAGTTACAGGCTTTGCTTATCATACTAACTAGCGACTAACTAGCGACCCGCCTCGGCTTTGCACGGGTGCATATTACATACTAAAACATTTCTCGAGAGTTACTCTATTCTATTAAAAAAAACCGCATCAAAATCCGTTGCGCGGTTTTAAAGATCTAAGCATACTTACATATAACTTGTTTAATAAACTGTATAATTTTAATAAGCTGTAGTCACTGTGAAAATTTTGATATGCTCACTTCTTAATTTTAAGTCTGTCACTATACGTGAGGACTTGTAATTGGCTTTTCGTAGTTTATGTTGGCTTCTATTTTTAGTTAGTTTAAGCTGTAAGTCCTCCAGGGTGTAATAAATAAATATAGACAGACAGACAGCGGAAGCGACTTTGTTTAATACTATGTAGTGATGTGAATGTAAGTTTGTTTGTTACGCTTTCACGCGAAAACTACTAAACTGATGGTCATGAAACTTTGTACACATATTCTTGGAAGTATTAGAAGTAACATAGGATACTTTTTATTAAAACAAAAACAGTCCAACGAAGTGGGCACGGGTCAGCTACGGGTCAGTACCTAATAGGTACCCCTGTATAAAATAAGTACCCTGTTAGGGCGCAGCAAGATAACTTAATACGAAAATATTATGGTAAGTACGTTTATTAAATTTCATTATATTATTCATTATTCATGCATGTTACCGTTTTTACCGTTGGTGTATATTCATTGGCATTAATGACGATTTTAAACAAACGATTAGACCGTGATTTGAATAACCATATTATCGTTTTAATTATGTTCGTAATTTTCTGCTTGTTCAAGGCTTTTTTCAGAAAGTACTTTGGGCTAATTATTATATTCTAATTTAAATCATGGGTTAAGGTTCTTACACTTACTTACTTATATAGTAAATCAATCTTGCCATAATGCCCAAAAAATTTCTTATTCTTACTTATCAGAGTCAAAACTATTAATCTACATTTTAAGTCAAAATTAATTAAAAAAGAGCTTATTCTCTGACCGGTCGTTGTGGCGACGCGTGGGGGAAGCCTATGTCCAGCAGTGGACGTCTTTTGGCTGATATGATGATGATGATATTCTCCGAATGAGAAAAACTCAAATTCTCAAAGAAGAACCTAATTCCTAAGCAGGTTTTTTTATAAGCATCAGAGTGGCCATTCGCTCATTTCAAAAGAATTTTGGTTTTTTTAAAGAATATTCGTGTGCGCATCGTAGTCGCGACTACACAAACTTTCATCAAATTTTGTAAATTTTTTGCCATTAATTGTCGCAGAGATGATATTTCGACTTGAATTTATACTTTTTAAATACGAGATGATAGGTACTGCGTTACAATTTTTTTTTTTGCTATTGATAGGCACGCGTTTCACCACTATCTCACCTGATGGTAAGCGGTGGTGTGGTCGAAGATGGAGCGCGCTTGCCTAGAAGTAACCTATTCACTCTTGACTTAAAGATTACCTAAACAATAGCCACTGCAGCACGCCCAATAATTCTTACACAGTCCTGTTACTCTTCATCCATTTGACCTTTTTCGAGGACAGCACCAATAAGGTCAGCGTAATTAATTAATACTTCTTACTATAGACAAACAAACACTAGCGAGTACAGTCTACCGCACGGCAAGCTGCTTCTATGCTTTCCTGCTATCATATACACTGTGTAGGTAATTGAAAAAACTGCGAATCTCAAAGTTGCCATTGTACTATCATTAAAATCAAATTTGTAAATTAAAGGGACTAACCCTGAAATTACAAAAGTAAATAAGATGTTCAGTACTTTTTTTCAGTTATTAAAACACTAGCTTTTGCCAGTGACTTCGCCCGCGTGAATTTCGAAACTATCCCTGGTGAATGTACTCCCTAGATTAAAAGATACTATGTCCCCTCTCCAAGGCCTATCTCTAAACCAAAATGTATAAAAACTGATACAACTTTTAGGCGTGAAAACGACAGAATTATACGCTGATAACATAGGCACTACAGGAGCTCGTTGCTAGATAATAACAGCCGCACGGGTCGATCTTCAAGGTTAAGCAACGCTTGCCAATGTTGGTCTGTTGATGACCATCTTAACATAGCGAGTTTCCTCCGTGCCTCGGAAAGCACGTTAAGCCGTTGGTCCCGGCTGTCATTTGTAGATCGTTGGCAGTCGTTACGGATAGTCAGAAGCCAGTAAATCTGACTCCAGTCTTGCCATAAAGTACCGTGTTACGTGTTACCCAATAGTTGGAAAAAGGCTAGGCAGATGATGGTGAACATAGGCACTACAGAATTACAGACAGACACAGACAGACAGGAATACAGGTGATATGTGTTTTTTGTTGATGACTTGTAAATGTTTTTTTTTTTATTTATCAAAGAAATATTTTTAGGTATATCAGTTCACCTAGACATGCAGCAGACTGTACGAGTATTAGTCGCTAAACAATTAGCTTGGCAGCTTCTTAACACACGTGTAAGTGGGCATATCGGTGCGTGCATGTGTGGTGTGCGGTAATTGCCGCGTCCGCCGGAAGTGGCCGGTTCCGACGGACTACGGAGTCAGGTGACGTTTGCACCTGTGTGTGTCCGACACACAAGCACAGTGCTAGGGAGAATGACGCAGTGCTTTCCAGCCATCCAGCTTGATCTCAGACACTGTGTTTGGGTAATTTTGATTGAACTTTGTGAATTCATGATATTTTTGGGTGCGAATTTAGTCATTCATAGTGGCAGGCATCATTAATTGTTCAAAAGTAAAAGGAATAAAAAAACGAGATTAGGAAATTTTCATACCAATCATCGGAATTAGGCCGAGTGAACCAGAGACATGATGCTTTTTGGTGTTCCGTACCCAAAGGGTAACCAACGGAACCCTATTACTAAGCCTCCGCTGTCCGTCCGTCCGTCTGTCTGTCAGCGGGCTGTATCTCAAGAACCGTAATAGGTAGACAGTTGAAATTTTCACAGATTTTGTATTTCTATTGCCGCTATAACAACAAATAATAAAAAATAACGTTTATGGTACGGAATCCTTCGTGTGCGAGTCCGACTCGCACTTGGCTGGTTTCATTCTACTTGACCACTTCAAACACTCGTGACAACTAATTACAGCTTAACAGTTACCTAATTTAGAATTTTGTTATTTCGTCTTTTAATAAAGTTAGTTAGAAGATAATTAATTAATACAATTACCTACCGTATTCAACATAAACCATTATGCAAAACTCTAAATTAAAAATCTAGCAAGATTGCCGTAACAAAAAAAAAACATAAAATAGACCACCTTCCCACACATGACAAAACGCGAAACTTAATTTATTCTGATAGATGATATAATAAATTACGGACAAGCATAATATTACGACACAACAGTGCATTTGTGTCCAGTGACCATTGAAAGTGCACGTGTGTGGTGTACACACATGGGTGCAGTGCGTCAGTGTGAGTGCGACTAATTAGCTATTCGACGATCGAGCGATAAGGACAACAATTAACTTTTGTTGCCAACATAATAATGTAAAAAAGTAATAACGTTTATGATAAAATTTGAAATTGTTCTAGAATGCTTTTTGGGTTTGTTTCTTTTTCAGTTTATGGGGCACAGGCTGTCAAATGTGAAGCTAATTAGCTATACAAGAAAGATTATGACTTTAGTTGACCCTTGTTTTACTCTGCTGACAACGTTCAGTTGATTCAAATTATGTTTTACTTCGGACATTGGACAAATACATCAAGACGATTTAAAAGCGCTGAAAAAATACAATTTATTTCAGTAGGTAGTCTCTCCTTAAAACAAAATTCCATCTTTTCCTAAAATTAACTAAAAACAGGAAAAACAATCAATCAAAAACCAAATTAAATACATTCAATTACTTACCTAGTTTTTATTCGAACCACTCAGTATTCTAGACAGCGCACGACCCAACAAACGACTAGCTAATGAAATTGCCGCTAACATCAATCCGACAACAGAACCAACTATTACATTGACGTAATTAAGCATTTTAGTCATCAAACTCATATTTTAAACGCTCATGCATGACTTTCAATTTGCGGAAAAAAAATATTACGGTGAAGAAATGTCGTGAGCTAATGTGTCGAACGGGCTCGGGGAATGCTCGCCATTCGGTTTTTTTTTCTCTCCTCCCCCATAATTACGTAATTAGTGGCGATGCGAATTGGAAGTGCATTTGTTGTGGGTCCTTTTGTCCGCGCTCGGTGCGCCCGCGCCTGCGCTGCGCCTGCGCACAACCGAACAGCTGTTCCACGGCCCGTTGAGCTGCGACTTTCTCGTTTGACAATTACGAGCTTTTTATAATTGATACGTAGGAATAGAAAGAGTTCAGTTGTGTTTAAATACCTTTAACGAAGCATGTTTGTTTATTTTTTGTAATTGCTTAAGAAGCCATGATGTGTCAAGTTAATGTTATACCGTAAGCTCTTCGAAATATATCACTTGTATTCTGATGAACTGATCCATACATACACACATGAACTTCATGAAGATGCGTTTTGTGTACTTTGGATAAAATAATATGCCTTCGGGGTGGATAACGCTCCAGCCAGGAAACGAGATATAGAAGTTCCTATGCAAAAATTTCACTCGACATTTTTAAACGAACATGATGTCGACCCATTAATGACCTATCATCACACAATGTGTTACCAAAACATGAGTGCAGTGTTCACAAGTCGATTGGCCACGGCCGCTACTCGCGAGGGTAGTAGACTTGCCGACTAGCTGCGACATTTGGCGCGCGGGCGTCGTGTCGTGCCTCGCTGCACGCAATCGATCGCTAATCGATTACTCAGATATCGACCTTTGTTTATGATAATAATATCGAATTGCGAAATACATCGAATGCCAGAAACATTAGCTCAAACCAACATAAAAGCATCCATAAATACAATGAACGGATTTAGATTACTTAGAATGGGTATTCAAGAATTCAGATAAATCTTCCAAAACTGCAAAAGATTTAGTGGACTGCTCAAGAATAGGACATTGATTTATAACTGTAAATGTGCAATAAATGTATAGAAACTCAAGTACGCCCCAATTTATGTTAGATTTATAGCAGGATGTGGTGTGATGATATTCCTTTTCAATTAGCACTCAATGAATGTAACCGAGTGGCGTTCGAGCGGTTGCACGATTGGATACGCAATATCGACGCGAACAACAAGCGATGCTCCATTCATCATTATTATAAATGTGCCACACTCGCTTATTTACGGAAATCGATATTTTTTTCGGTATCGACTTTGAATGCTTGATTTCGACACGTCGATAAACGTAACGCTATTGTGTGGGATGACCCCGGTATTGTGTGCGACTGCCGCCGGTGTGGTGCGGCGGAGTGGAGCAGGCGGCCTGCTGCGCGCTCTCCTCGTCACATGAAAGTAGGAACAGCATCATTAGTTCCGCGTCTACATTATGTTATATTGTAATTATTGATTAACACAGGTCACGGTTATTGCTGAGTAGCGTTTGTAAAACAGACCGACTTAATTAATGATAGGCGCTTCTTTGTAGTTATGATTAGTTTAATTATCAATAACAAAAGCGACAAGAGAGCTGTTTCGTGCGTCTAATTTTTCATCTGTCGCGTGTTTCCCATACAATCACTCAATCTATGACATGATAGCGGGGACGGGGAAGGCGCGGTGGAAATGGTAGCTGCAATATTGATAAACGTCGACGGGCAATCAGTGGCCGGGCAATTTGCGAGCGATTGTCCGTGGTGAGATGCGAACACACGCAAATTGGAAGCGGTGCTCGTTCAAACGGAGCTGTTTAGAGCGCACATCATAGTTAGTGCCGGCCGGTTACCGCGGAATGTTACTATTATTTAGTTATGTTTATGTACGGCCTAATTGACTTCACACATGATTTCGATTGAGAGATAGGTAAGAGCGGTTGGAAAACTCTACAACAGCATTCATATCTACTTACTGAAATTCACAAATAGGACTCATGAGCATGGCTTTTCTTCAAAATCTAAACTAATCATGCAAAACTTTTCCTAATTTTCCGCAACATTCTATGATCGCTGACGATAAGTCCAATGTGCACAATACTGTATCCATCATTGTATAACCGAAGGCGATCGACGATCGAGGAGGAAGAGAAGGGCTCTCACGGGGTCACACATAAATATCTAATGAGAAATACGATTGCGCAAGAAAATGATATCGATATCAATTCGATATTCGTTCCAAAGCTAGCAATCACGAAAACAAATTTGCGTTCATTTCCTTTCCCTCGGAACAAACGTATAGCGAATCCGGCGTAGCAATATCTTTTATAAGGCGGTAGATCGTAATGGAAACCATTTCTCATCAATTTTCTAAATAAAGGCGCACAGAAGCTAGCGGATAAAACAAAGCGCGAGCGCTCACGACATAGATTGAGCTGAATTATCGCTTTACCGCAGAACACAATCTACCCTCGAGTGTACTCGTACCGGACCGCCTGTACCTACGTACTACACACAGCCAGTACATGTAGCGTGGTATCGGTCCGAGCCCGACCGCCTTGTGCACTCAGCCCGGGACCAGATAACAAGTGTGAATTATGTTAAATCTAGACAGTTTTTCTCTCTTTTATCAATTTACTACTTCACTAAGTACAGCGTTTGGCTCTGATCAAATTTAAACAATAATTTCACCTTTGCAATCGCGCTCGCTAACTTTGAAATTGTAGCAGTAGGTAAAAGGCGAACAGCGTGCAAAGCAAAATGCGGAGGTAGGTTTTAGTTGTAAGTTCAATGAAACGTAAAATGAAATGTGTGGAAATAATCTTTAGATATTAATTGTTTAATACCTTCTGCAGAGACCCATTACGTTGATTACAGACAAGAAGGGTTAGAGAGTCAATGTGTCAAGATTACGGAAACCCAGCTGCTCACATGGCATACAACAAAACAACATTTTTCATACATTAACGTGCGCCTGTCGTAATCAAATTACATTTAATAGCGAATTTTCTGTCATTACAACAACAATATTAATAATTGTAAATAAAAGAATTACAGTAATTTCAGCGACAGGGCAATCAAAACGTCGAGTTACAAAACCACCAGCAAATTGGGTGAAAGTGTGACGTTAATATTCGTACGGATGACAAATGGCCGAATCTTGCGCAGGAGAGCCGTAATGAGACCAAATCAAATGGAGAACGAAGTAATTCGCGTGTTAGTGCAGCCATTGTGGCGTTCGTGCGGGCAGGCATTACCGTCAGACTGTCAACTCGTCACCGAGAATAATGAAATCAAACATACTTAGGCTTTAGCTAGCGACCTTCGCCTTTGTGCCACCTTTTACTACTAGGAAATATTATTTAAAGAAAATCTGTAAGTGTGTTCAAATACACGTGTGGCATTGTGGCCTTCACATACATGCACTAGTTGACCCGCGCAACTTCGTCTTCTTCACAATTTTCATTACTGCTCCGTTCCTATTGGTCTTAGCGTGATGATATATAGCCTTCCGCGATAAATGGGCTATCTAACACCAGTTACTATCTGACCAGTAGTTCCTGAGATTATCGCGTTCAAGTAAACAAACAAACTCTTCAGCTTTATATATTAGTATAGATGACGTAGGTAATAAACAGCTCTTCAATGGGATTTCTGTTGTATAAATGTTACTCGTCAGGTACCGTAAAATTAAAAGACAGTAGACGCGCCCCACATGTGGGACGGCCGGGGCCTGACGGGAGAGCTACTGTTAATAGGCAATTTGATGAACTTTTACCTTAAGCTTAGTCAAGTTTGACATCGCTGGCATAGTTCCAGTTTTGACTGAAATCTTGGGAACATTTAAGGTAAACTTTCATGATTGAAAACAACGAACGACAATTGCATGTAGGTAATTGAATGAGACATATGTTACTCCTACAGTTCTGCTAAATACAGTTTTAATGATCAAATTAATATGATGGATGGTGCATTATTCAACAGCCTATTATGTGGCTTGTAGCAATAACTTACCCAGTATAGATTACCCCAACGGGATATCATACAACCTTTTTATACGAGAACCAATAAATATTCCCGGGCCACTATCATTATTGACGAATAAGGTTGAACTTACAGACAATTAAATGTGTAAACGTGTGATAAATTGTGGCGTGGCCAGGTTTTATGGCAACCGATAACGGAGCTCTGTTCGTTTTATCGACACAACTTATTGAACTATTTACTATTAATTTAAACAGACTTCGACTGATTAAACAGACATTTAGTGAGAACGTACTTTATTGTTCGTACTGATTTATTTTTTTAAGTGTTGGTGTGTCTGTGTACCTACACTTGTTTTAGAGGATGAATGGAGGAATGGATGGTTTGAATACAATGATTAAATCGCTTGAAACTTTCAACCTTATTCTTCCTACATAAAACAAAATTAACATTCGATGATTGGCCACTGACATTTTATGAACGAAAACTCGATGATTTAAAAAATGTTGGTGAATTTCTCAAATTAAACTTATTCTATCCCACTTCCTACTAATCCATCAATAAAAATACGAAAATCTGTGTGTTTTTAAGTCGCGAATAACACGAGCAGAGTGAACGTATTTGAATAGTACCTACCACGATTATAAAAAGACCTAGTACATAGGACAGTGTCCATACCTCTGGGAAACTATGTTCCCAAAGGATATTTTTTGCCTTTCACTTGAGCACAGTCAGTGGAAAAGTGAAGAAATAATTTTAAGAAATCTAATATTTTAATGTGGCTCTATAACAGCTGCCACCACAAACTTACTATTAAATTCCAGCTATTTCTAACAGCTTTCACTAACAAAAGATAATTGCTTCATTAGAAACAAACGCTTATATTTCCATGGCTTACCATATTTTTATGGGAAACCATTTAAATACATTACACTGTAAAGAATTGTATCTTTCATACATATATGGATAGGGTTGTCAAACTGAAATGCCATAGTGGAGGTACATCTTTCTGTAAAACACTTTGGTAACTTTTCAGGCAGACACTAAATACGTCATAAAATTTATTAACCCTTGAGTGTCCCACAAGGTGAACCGAAGATCTAGTGAGGGTCGTGATTGGCCGATGGATGGGAGACGCACAAGACCAGCTGTTGTGGTGACACTTGGGGGAGGCCTATCTCCAGCAGTAAACGTCTTTCGGCTGAAATGATGGTGAAGAGTGTCGACCCTGAAATATCAATGATCATTGGTGACCGATTAGTTTGAATCTTCGAGGTTCAGTTTGTTGTTTGAGCGCTTTATTCGATATGTATATTACACGGTATCTTTCTACACGAAAACGATAAAAAAAACTGCTGCATAACGCGATTGGCGATTTCCGAGATGTATATTATTAAGCTACTTTTATTTTGGTACATTGTGGTATACCTATGCTGCTATAATAATGTTCTTCAACAATGAACTTTTAAATAAAAAATCTTTATTTTTATACTATAGAGCTTTACCGAATGACCAACCCTAAAAGTGTCAAGAACTAGCGGATGGGTCATTTTACGTAGTGGGCGCGTAACCGGTGGGCGACTCGTAACGCATCGGTTATCTATGCGTCATTTACGTAAGAACTGTTTGATGCACTGCCCTACGATCTACGTCTGTCCACCGGTAGCCGTCGGTAGCAGCTACGAGACGTTTATTACCCGTTACCTGTCAAATTATGAGCATTTTAACTGATTTTGAAAGTATTTCGGTGGTGGTACAATATGTTAATTCTCCATTTCTTATCAAATTATGACCTTTTTAATCGATTTGGAAGTGTCACTATGCGTTTTCTTCACGTTGTCAAATTATGACCGATTTTGAGAGTGCTACGATGGTGCTACGTCGCGTCGCTACGACGACACGTATTCTCGTTTTCTGATCAAATTAACTGTTTGACTGATTTTGGAAATATAGTATTTCCAATGCGTTTTCTTTTCGTTTTTATGAGTGTAATAAGTGCTCTTTTTATTTTCAGTTGTGTCTTATTCTCATTTGACTCTTTGTTTGGGGTTATTTAGACCTTTATTTAAAATATAACTGATTTTATGAGTGTAATAAGTGTATTTTTATGTTCAGTTGTGTACTTGTGCCTTATTCTAATTTGATTAAATTGAATTGTTTCGGGTTATTTATACCCTTTTCTATACTAATATTATAAAGAGGAAAGATTTGTGTTTTTGTATGTAACGAACAAACTTAAAAACTACTGGACCGATTTGAAAAATTATTTTAGCATTCTACAGCTACATTATCAGCAAGTATTATAGGCTATATTTTATTGCCGTTCTCCCAAGGGAACGGGAACTACGCGGGTGAAACCGCGTGACGTCCGCTAGTTTAAAATATAATAATGCATAACATATATACATATAATCCTCGATGATATACACTGACTTCACACTACATGCAACATGTTATGTTGTTTACTTTTAACTTCAGCCTATTAAACTCGTAAGTCTACCTCTTTTCTCTGCCTTCAGGGAATGAGGGTGCAACAGACGAGGATAATTTCCTGTTGTGAATGCATGCAGTAAACACATAGAGTAGCCCCGATAAACGAATAAATCCCGGATCATAAATAGGTGAGGTCCTTCCCTGCACCTTACAATTTAGAATTATACGTGCAGAGATATCTCTGTATGTAAATTAGTAGTTTATCTACTTTTTTTTTCAGAAATCACACATCTAAACCTACTGGTTTTGCCTTGCTCTGCAGCCTTGTTACTGACTAGCAACAAGGCTGATAAGAGGAGCCTTCATTAAGGGCCGGAGCACATATTATTATGGCGAAACGCAGCGCAGAACATGCCCGCGAAATTTTCTAAACGCGTGAACATTACGCTTTTCTATCCGAGAATGCACGCGGACGTGAGAGTATGCGCGAGACTGCGCTTACTGCGAGACACCATCGTCTTCGAAAAGCTTATCTCTTTCACATTTTTTTTTCGGAAATTGCAAAATACCAAGTGCAACGATCCAAGTTTTGGTTTTATTAAATAGAAATTTTAAAATAAGAGACTTCCCAGGCTTTTGGTACCTATTAAAACTTCTTCATTTGAAAATGAAACGTATAAGATTGGCAAATTTTTTTTTCGTCCCCTCAGTTTTAGTGCGTAGCGTTCATCTTACTATAAGTGGTCATAGTGCGACAGAAGCGTGTCTAACCGGCGGACACCTGCGCCTGCGCTAATGCGCCGTAATGTGCCGTGATGCGCCGTAATGCGCTGGTTCTGTCTTACGCTGCACCGTGTCCGATGCGCGTCATTCGGTCATTCCGCCTCACCCTCGCGTTTACCGCACTTACGCGACCTTACACACAAATGACGTGAAGACGATCGTCGCTTGCCGGTAGTCTATTGTAACCCTCAGTCTCTGGGAATAAAATTATCGTCATGTCACAAATTAAACATATAAATCCAGTGACGCGTTGTTGTTAAAAATTCGTTCGACCAATCATTGCGAATTTGACAATTTGTACCCTTGAACTTTACAAAAGTATCAGTAAATGCCAGTAATATATCAGGAAATATTCAAGGAATAGGTGCACCTTTATAATAAGATTGCTAATAGGTGCATCTATTTCAGTCGTAGCATTGCGAATTTATTTAGAACAACAGATCTCTTGTACATCAGTAAACTCATGCTTTACACGGTATCGGTTCTCGATCCTTAGGTACATCCAAAATTCAAATTCTGTAACTGACTGAAAATAAAGGCTAATTTAAGTACTACCATCAACATCTAAAGTAGTTCGACCATTGTGCATATTAAGTATTAGACTTGGGTAAGTAACAAAAAAAAACAAACCAAGAACTAGTAATATACGAGAAAAACGTGTGATCAATAAGAAGCCAACCTATGACCGTAGAAATATTTATTACAGTAAACAAATTAAAAGAGCAGTACACGACAACGACTCCAAAGGAGTCAACAAACAAAAAGTCTACACCAACTTCCTTTTAAAAATGTAATCTGCGTCAAGCGCGGCCGTGCGGCCTGCGGGGAGCGGGGCGCGGGGTAATCATCGAATATTCCGTATCTAACTACAACTTTATACCGCGCGTTATCATGGCCGTATAATGAGTTATGTGCTCTTGCTCGTTTTGTGTCCATCACGGGGTATCGGCGAAGGGCGTCATCCATCATCCGCTGCGACTAATTGCCTGCTACCTTGCTTCGGCTCTCTTATCCTTTTAATTCGTCCTCCGAACACCTATACGACGTCGGAGCGAGCTGTTACGAATAATTGCTTGCGAGATACCGACGTCCACTTGATTGCAAAATTAAAATGTAAGAGCAAAAAGTGCAAGCTGCATAAGTTGTTGTTAAGTGAGCATGTTATTTATCCTTTATGTATCAACAACACCCTTTTACATAAGCTGTTTCATTTACGCACCTTTAGTTTGAGAAAAGTTGTACGGAAATGTTTGTTGTCAAACAATATCAAAACCAAATATCTATATAAGGCACCATTCCGATCCACGATCTCTCATACATCAACGAACCGCTTAATGCAATACAAAAATCGTGCTCGACCAATTCGTAAGCAATCCAGCGTCTGCGCTAGTGGCGGGGCTAGTCACGAACGACCGCCGAGTCCATTGGCAAATAAAAATAAGGCCGAGGACAGCGATCCCGAATCCCGCCGAAAGGGGTAGCTGTATTAAGTGTCGGTTTGGGTTTTATTCGCGCGGGGCGAGGGGGCCGTGTGAGCCCGGCGCCGCATTAATCATTAACACAGCCTGCCTAATGACACCGCCGAAATGGGCCCAATAGTGATGCACCTTGTTGTCGACAGTTGTGAGATAGGGTTTATAGGAGCAATGATGAACTAGCTAGAACGTCTGTTTGGTAGATCGTATCGTCGGTCGTGTATGATTGGTCAACAATGAAGAGGTTTCCATATCTCATCTTGATTTGTTTAAAATGCCTTGTTAAGTACCATACATAAATATTTCAAATATCCAATCTGAAATAGGTATAAATGAGGATTTTTCAACTAACCTATCTGTAGGTGATTGAGAGATTTTATATTTATTCACGCAGTTTTGTTACCTATTTTGGTACGTCTGTGACAAAATTAAAATGTTTTTTAACTGAATTAACTCAAAAACATATATTGAATAACACGTTACACGTTTAAGTTTAAGAAATAACAACCAGAATCGAAATCAAAGCAGAAAAAGTTCAGCTAAACTGAACCGCGAATCATCGACACGATGCCGCGCACATCACTACGCCCGATATTAGATGTCGCTATTAACTCCGCAAAACGTAATTAATCGAATAAGTTTATGATTGATATAACCAGTTTGTGGGGCGCTTAATTCACTTTCCCAATTCCTGGGAGCCGGCGCTTTTATAAAGTTATCCTTTAAGAAAATTGATTGGCTCTATCGCTACTTAAGTGATTTAGTAATGAATCAATTCAATTACTATAATACGAGTACCTTCCGAAGTAACGATCGAGGAAGCGTAAATAACAAGTGAACTTAGTCAACAGCAACTTTATAATTGTGTTATGTTGTTATTTGGTTAGATTTTCTATTGGAATCTGGTATGTTGGCTAATAAACTGATGAGCTTACGCTTCACTTGTTTTGTGGTTGCGTTAATCTGACTCTGTTCTATAGATTAATATTTAATTAACGCAAATTATGGAAGTTCAAGTTAGTTCAGTGTTAAACAAAACATACAAGTAACTATGGAAAATAAAGAAATGTAAGTTTTCTTTTTCGCTTGCCTTTACCTTTTTAGGGTTCCGTACCCAAAGGGTAACCAACGGAACCCTATTACTAAGCCTTCGCTGTCCGTTCGTCTGTCTGTCAGCGGGCTGTATCTCAAGAACCGTAATAGTTAGACAGCTGAAATTGTCACAGATGTGTATTTCTAATGCCGCTACAACAACAAATAATAAAAATAATGGTTAATGGTACGAAACCCTTCTTGTGCAAGTCCAACTCGCACTTGGCCGGTTTTTTTTAGTTAGCTAATAAGTTACTTATATAATTAGCCCTAAGTCACTTGATTGGTTTAAACCTAATGCATTCGAACAAAATGAAATCCAATTTTTCAAAATGAAAAATAATAAAATAAGAGTCGTCGAACAGTGTTTAAGGGCACATAAGGCGTGAGCAGTGCAGAGCATGCCCGCGAAGTATTCTAAAGCCTGACACATTTTAAGCGAATTTCTACCCGAGAATGCTCGCGTATGCGTTACTTGACACAACGTCGTCATTCGTTTTTCTATTTTTCCGAGCGGGTGCGCGCGGAGTAGCGCGGATGCTCGAGCAGTCGCGCTACTGCGCGCTACCTGTCGTATGTAGTCGCTTCGATGCTCTTCAGGAGTTAATTGTTGTCTTAACTGATTTTAGATATTATTTCAATGAGGACAATGTCGATAATAGTCTGACAGTGAAAAATGCTTTGCGTTTCGCTCTACCATATGTACACCGGCCCTAAAGGTGATACCTGAGTCAGCAATAACGATGATCGAAAAGTTATAAAAATATGAGACATGCGCTACCGAAATGTCACGTGAGACTCTAGACTAGTGACATTCTGTCAGCGGTATCGCGGCTAAAGCTTTGTCAAAACGTGATAAAAATGTGATTGACAAATGCTGTCGAAATGTCACGTGACCAATCCCTAATATTTTGGTATTACGATAATCGCATTCGCAGAAATGGCACGCGCCACAAAAATATGCAATTACGGTCATTGACTCACATACATTTATTGACTAGGTATCTGAATAATAAAAACCGAAATAAAGACGTAAAGTTGTCCCGAATCGACTTTTATCGTGATCCTTTACGTTCTCAAGTAATGAAAAATGGTTCGTAATTTACTGTCAGGTATCTAATATCTACACTTCTACACTAATATTATAAAGAGGAAAGATTTGTGTGTTTGCATGTTTGTTTGTTTGTTTGAATTGAATAGGCTCCAAAACTACTGGACCGATTTGAAAAATTCTTTCAACATTAGAATCCTACATTATCCCTGATGAACATGGGCTATAGAATATTTTCAAAAAGTTAGGAATCTGTATGAAAACTTCGATAATGTAACCCAAGGTGTGAAAAAAATACCAAAAACGAGCCTTATATCGCGTACGCTGTGGAAATTATTGACAGTAGAGCAAAGTGATGTACTACAGTTTTATAGAAGACATAAATATTTCCAAAAAAATCTGCAATGGTATGTATCTAACTATTATGGTTAAGTCACAATGACCGCTTTTTGTTCAAATTGTTCAATCAAAACCCGAGTGAAATGGAATAGTAGTGATTTTAGTATCATGATGTTAATCCTTATCTATTTAAATTGGTTAATAATTAATTTATGGTTATGTGCATGTAAATCACACTTTCAATTATCGAAATCGGACCTTTCGTTTAAAAGTTACAACGATTTTAAAAATACTCTAACCAAGAAAAATGTTGCGCGTGAACGAACTGCCCTACGTAATTTACATGTACCCTATAATATGAGGTTAGATGGGAGATAAAGTTCGTGGAGTACCAACAAATCCTGCGCGAACGAAGTCGCGGGCGAAGTGCTAGTTCCTTATATTAGGGAATGATCAATGTAATTTATTGCAAGTTTATTGGCGACTACCATAGACTTGGCATTTTGTCTAGGGTCAACTCTAAACATTTTGACAATTTGACAATCGCTAGCGCATATAATTTCACTTTGTCTAGATCATCTTAAAATATTTACGACACAGCGGAAATGTTCTGTTCTTTTCACCCATCGGCTAATTGGAAAGCAAATAAATATACGAATGTATAGTCGCACAATCTTCCCGCGCAAATGTAAAGTGAGATAAAGGAAATGGATTATTATTATAATGTAGGAAATGGCAGCAACTCTCACTATTAAGTTACATTAGTAATCTAATTACTTCGTACTAAGTATCCGCCATGCATTGCGATTTGCGCCAAGACATCTTGCTAAGACTATTTTTAAAACAAGCCATATTATTTAAAGGAAGTTTATCAGAAAGGTGAGTTAACCACGGCATTGTCAAGGCTACATATTCGGAATAATTCAAACAATCAATTAATTAATCATAGAAAGACGCTTGTCTTTAAATATAGGCTTGTGACCATGTGTGTTTTGTAAACTTGACAAGTTAATGTTACTGAAATTCAAGCTCACGAAAGCTGTCGATAGAAATCCATACCTCTTCGTTGTGACTGTTACGCGTATAACGTAGATAGATTCATGTACATATTGCTCATTCTACTATCTGATGTTTAGCACTTTAGGAACTATCTGTAGAACTTAATAAGCTTTCCCAAAAATCAAATGCTTTTAAGAACGTACACATAATACATACTTAATTTAACACTTGATGATCGAGTACCCCTGACATGGCAGCGTGAAAAAGGCAGAGTGAAAGTAGAGGGGGTGCTCAGACGCGAGGGGTGGGGGGACGCAATTTGTAATATTTCACGAGCCAGTAGACGCTTATTAACTAGGCGTGCAAAAAATCGACGCCACAGAAGCGCTCAACCTTTGATCACAAATGATAAAATCTAAATCTAAATCAAAAATGTGTGAAGTGGGTAATACTTCCGGTATAATACTAAAGATCAAAAGATAAATTATAAAAAAAGCCTTTCTTAAATTATATAGGTACTTTATCTTAGAATTTTCACCATCTCCGCCGTTTAAAAGAGCGTCGAAGTTACAGGTTAATTTACAGCACGATTAAAATATTGTTTCTTAGTTGACACACACACAGCTAATCAAAAACTTTAAACTGACATTATTTGGTATCACACAGACACAGCTAATGAAAAACTTTAAACATTGTTTGGTATTACAAATTTAATGCAAAAAAATAAAAGAATTGTATTTCAAACATGATATCAACAGCGATGCAAATTACAAGGCAGCGAATAAAACTGTGCAGCACCTCTGACTAATGCAAAAAGTCGTATCTAGTCAGGGCCAGAGTATTACGGGGCGGAAAATAGCAGGCACGTAGTCGGAAACCCGCTCGATGCCTTTATTATTTTACAAACATACTATTTTTATCCTATTATCCTGACTCCTAGTTGTAATGGTGTACAAAACCTTTTTAACATAAAAATACAACCGACTTTCAAATAAAAAAAACATTACAAAGAAGGTATAATTTAAAAATACTTAAATTTCGGAAGTCGGTGAGAAACAACGAAAATAACCGGCTTCCGAAGTTTGGTGTAATTTTTTGTAAAAAAAGTTTGTTATTTGCACTTTTTAGTGGTACCCCACACCTAACAACCGCTCAAAAGTCAAAGGAAAACAAAATACGCAATTTCGATTCATAAATGACAGATTTATGAGGTAACAAACATAAAAAAATACAACCGAATTGAGAGCCTCCTCCTTTTTTGAAGCCGGTTAAAAAAGAGTACCTATCCATCTATCGTTAATAGTTCTCAGGCGTTTTGAGGGACTGCCTTTATGTAGAATGACTTTTGATTTTCATGTATCTCCATTTTTTTTTTCATAATTAGCAGCCAAGTGCATGCATTTGGCACACACGGTGTTATATCTGTTAAATTCTGGAAATCTCATCGTCCTTTAAAACTCTATAAGAAAAATCTTATTTTTTTTATTCTTACACAAGACATTTAAGTCTTGTATTCAGAAACTAAAATTCTTATACGATTGAGTGATGAGAATCTGACGAGCCGTATCAATAATTAGGAAAAAACAATATTCTAAGTACGAGTACTATTTTAAGACAGAAATTTTCATTCAGTGTTGTTTTTTCCATCAGAAGGTTGTCACTATTGATTCATTCTACCCATTGGTCATCCTGGCCTTAAGCCAAACTTAGACACGAAAACATACAGCCACTTATCTATTTTGTTTGACCTAACATTTGTCCGGACTAGAAAAGACATTTCGTTGAAATGACGGTAAAAAAACCTGATGTTTTTCAAGAACAATAAGTCTAGGCTCAGTAAATATTCATTTTAATTTGTCATGTCATGCCATTCTGATGCTTGAAATGTTTATTATACCTGCTAAAAAAACGCTTTTGATACAATTCTGAAGAAAGAGTATAAGAAGAGAGGAAATTTTGAACTATGCTCTTCAAGTTTATGACCTGACCCACGCAACTTCGTCTGCGTCACTTTTTCATTAATGAATGATGTTATTTTGCCTATAGCCTTCCTCGATAAATGGGCTAGCCAACACTAAAAGAATTTTTCAATTCGAACTACGCGCGTTCAATCGAACAAACAAACTCTTCAACTGTATCACATTAGTACAGATACAAACAAACATCAGCCACGTTACCGTGAACTCATTGCACAGCCACGTCAATAAATATAGTTTCACTAGCTTCTGCCAGAAGCTTTGCCCGTGTGGAAGTCAAAAAGATCCCAAGAAAAACATCTACCGGATTAAAAGTAGGTATCATATGTCCTATTCCAGGACATGGTCTACCTGAATGCCACATCAAAATCCGTAAACAGACGGACAGACAGAGTTACTTTCATATTCGTATTCATATCTTTTGCATTTCATAATGTGTGAAGATCTTACAATCCTGGCCTTACTCTGTAGGGCAAAGCAAAAAGAATAAAATTTATGTTTGAAATAAAAATAATACATTATAAATTAACAATTTTAAAACATGTCCTTAATATAATAATATTTCGCAATTATAATATTAGTATGGACCGATCGCAGCATCCCAAGCCGTCCCTGTATGGTGCACGTACTTTTTCCGAGAGGCTATTAATCGCGGGAGAAGAGGGGGAGGACATTTAGCCGCTCTCGACCGCTGGCCACTCAATAAGCGCTTTGCAGATACTCTGTGTACTCTAAAACTGTGTGATCGATAACAAGGAAGTTTGTATGGCATCCTTCTGTCATTAAACACAGGAGATAGTGGAGGAATTATTTTATCAAAACAGGAAATACATTTCTGGCTCTTATTATAGCGCTTAGGACATGTATTTCTTTGTATTTGTATTTATTTTGCACAAAACAGCGATAGTTAATGTAGAACCTTCTTTTTTACCCGACTGCAAAAGAAGGAGGGTTATTTTTTTGAGTGTATGTACTGTAGACACTCTTGCAGTTTTTCCCCCACGTCACGGACACCAAGACTACCTCTGATGGAAGAGTTGCGTATGCGATCGGATCGCGTTACGCCACTCATCCACCCCAGCATCTTCATCTCCGTGACGCGAAGCTCCTGGGTGTGTCTGCTTAGTGCTGGCCAACATTCACCGCCGTACAGTAGGACAGGCCGAATGATGCATTTATATATCTGCCCCTTGAGCTTCGGAGGCATTTTGCGGTCGCATACAAAGCCCGTTACCTCGCGCCACTTCGCCCAAGCCGCGCCTATACGTGCTTGGACATCGTCGTCCACGTTGCCAGACACGTGCAGCACGGATCCAAGGTACCTGAACGTATCGGACTTTCTGATCAGGTCCGAAACTATTCGGATGAACCTATTTGAATCCGTGCCGCCACAGGACATGTACTCAGTCTTCGCCACATTTAGTCTCAGACCACCGTTTTCAAGCGTGTCCTTCCAAATGTTGACTTTGCGCTCAAGATGGGCTTTGTTCTGATTAACGAGGGCGATGTCATCGGCATACATCATTAGCCATGGGGGCTTATCTTGGATGTTTGCCGTAACTACATCGAGCACTACGTTAAACAAGAACGGGCTAAGAGCCGAGCCTTGGTGAACGCCAACAGATATTGGGAAGCCATTCGATTCGCCAACAGCGGTCTGAACAGAGGACACGGAATCGCGGTACATGTCTCTGATAATGTCAATATAGGCCTCGGGAACGCCCTTGAAGCGCAGTGCCCACCAGATGGACTGCCGAGGTATACAGTCGAAGGCCTTCTGCAGGTCTAAAAAGGCCATATGCAAAGCTCTCCTTCTCTCTCTGTAAGCCTCAGCCAGATTCCGTAAGGCGAATACTGCGTCCATGGTGCTGTTACCCGCCCGGAAGCCATATTGACACTCAGAGACAGTACACTCGCTACGGAGCCGTGTGTCAATGATGCGCTCGAAGAGCTTCATGGTGTGGCACATGATCTTGATACCGCGGTAGCTACTACAATCCTGTACGCTACCTTTGCCTTTGTATACAGGGATAATCAGGCTAAATCGCCACTGGTTCGGCATTTCCTTGGTGATCAGGATGCGGTTAAAAAGATCCATCAGAAGGTCCACGCCATGTGGGCCCATCGCCTTCCACACTTCAATTGGCACATTGTCAGGCCCGACCGCTTTCCGGTTCTTCATGTGGCGAAGAGCAATGCGGGTTTCATCGGGGGAAATAGGGGAAATAAGTCCAAGGTTAGGAGGCGGTTCGGGAGGAAGGTTATGGGGATGCTGTTTGTTAGACAGCTCCACGAAGTATGTACACCATCTCTCCTTTACAGAGGGGGCATCGTAGAGCAGCTTACCCTGGGCGTCCCTTACACAAAGACATTTGCTAATGTCCCGTTTAGCTATCTCCCAGGCACGCGCCAGCTTAAAAATAAGCTTTTGCCCCTCCGCAGTTTCCAGCTTGTCGTACAAGGGCGCCAGACTTTTGCTGCGGGCTCTGGCTACAGCTTTTTTGCAAGCGCGCTTAGCCGCTCCATATGCCTCTCTGTCATCCGGAGAGTTGGACCCTTGCCACTGTTTAAATAAAACCTTCTTCTTCCGAGTCGCCTCCTGCACCCCGTCATCCCACCACCACGTCTCCTTTTCTATGGTGCGGCCACCACGAGAAGTGCCAAGGACGCGCTTACCCGCATCGGTGATTGCTGAATGGATCCTACTCCAGATCTCTTGAGCGGACTCATGCGGAGCACTGATCTCGAGATGCTCGACCTCCGCGATGAAGTCCGACTGCCTAGGACCATCAAGCAACCACCACTTTGTGCGGGGTTTGCGTTTTTCGGTCACTTTCTTTTTCGGTACAACCGCAAAGTCTAGGACAAGGAGGCGGTGTTGAGCCGTTAGGCTTTCACCTGGGATGACTTTGCAGTTGGTAACCTTGCCAATGTGGCACCGTCGCACCAGCAGGTAATCTATTTGGGTTGAGTAGGCACCACTACGGTACGTAATAAGATGCTGGGGCTTCTTCTGAAAGAACGTGTTCGCGATGGCTAGGTCAGACAAAGCGCAGGTGCTGAGTATACTGACTCCCTCTGAATTTAGCTGGCCATATCCAAAACCACCGTGAACACGTCCGTACTCTCCAGCAAACTGACCTACGTGACCGTTGAGATCCCCCCCAACCAAAACACCTTCGGAATTCGGAATAGCGCGTAGTACGTCTTCGAACTCATCCCAGAAGGCCTCCTTTTCAGACTCACAGCAACCAGTTTGAGGAGCATAGGCGCTGATTAGGTTCGTTACCGACCCTTCGATCAGCACCCTAACTCACATCAACCGGTCGCTGCATCGGTCTACTTCAAGGAGTCCATCCTGAAGGTCCTTAGACAGCACCACGGCCACTCCGCCCCTGCCCGTTGGTGATCCGGTGTACACTAGCCGGTACCCCTGCCCGATGTCACGTGACTTATTTCCCTTCCAGCGCGTCTCCTGAAGGAAGGCGCACTGGACCCGACGCTTCGCAAGTACGTCCGCGAGTTCTCGGCAACGTCCGGTTAGGGAGCCAATGTTCCAGGTGGCAAAGCGGAACTTCTTCTTGGGTACTATCCTCTTTAGCCGTGCCCGTACTCGACACGGTAGCCCTAGCCCACTTATCGCAGGTTTAGGGCGATGTGCCTGCGCGTCGTTATGCGGCGACGCCCTAGCCCGAGTACCCGTTTTCAACTTCTTGTCCATTTTAATATTTGGCTGAAGTTGGTTTTACGTGGGGCGACCAGCCGTCTGACCCCCACAACCCTACGAGAGGGAAACCAGGTTCGCCAGAGCCTCGTCCGTTGGACAGCAGGGTGCACCGCTAGCAGGTGAGGTTGGCTTGGGTCTTAAGATGGTAACAGACCCCATGCACCCGCGCCATATTATGCCTTCAATAAATTTTTAATTTTCAATACCTATCGAGTGGGGTATCAAAATGAAGGGCTCGAGGAAATGATTCCAAAAATGTATCTCACTGAAAAGTAGGATATAAAAAATTACTTTGTCCAAAACCCCGACCGCTAAACGGGTTTTTTGACAAAGTCATTTTTTAAAAATTAGTTTGTTGTGTTCAAATCTCTAAGTTCCTGTCCAAATAGAAAACTATTCTATAATGCAAAGTCTAAGTAGGTATCAGAGCATATTATGTACCTAGGTACATAATATCCTTGTAAGCAGCCTTAAGACTTATTTAATAAATAGTCAGTGACTTACCTATGAATATGGGAAATGGAATACAAATAAGTCAAGTAGCTCCTTATAAGAATAAATTCAAACATTGGTGGTGGCTATGAGTTACTTTGTTTCCCTCACCAGAAAGTACATACAACTTCAATCACTGCTGAGTACATAAAAGGGAAAACAGGAACGCCCTACCTAATAATAGGTAGAACAAACGTTTAAACTATACGTAGAGACATTAGTGCACTTTTACTTTGAGAAAGTCCCACAACATAACTCCTAAAACAAGAATAAACTTTGAGTGTTGAGGCATAGGGTTGGATTTTGGGTTTTAGGGTGTTGTAAGTGACTTTGTCGTATCGAAGTACGTAGGGCGGGCCGCCCAAACGTTTAGCAGCGTTTAACGAAAGCCTCGAGGTGGGCTGGGGACACACCCCCGGGGTTGCACTCTCGACTCATCCATATTTCATATTAGGTAAGCTTATGTTCTGTTCAACTTACGTACCTAACCTTGGAACCAGCAATTACATAAGAAAATTCGTTTGTAAAACTTGATTGAAGAATATAATTATGGGAAATAGATATATACGAGTATATCGCTAAGCAAGTTCACGAAAATCGTTATAAATGTAAAATGTTTATGTGTGTAACCGAGAGAAATGAAATCTCCAAACATTTTCAAACACATAAGCTTAATTTTCAACGGCAGTCAGCTTAAAGCCATTTAAGTAGTAAGGATGTCTTACAAGTATTTTCTCCTCGAAACTTTCAGTTCTC
This sequence comes from Lacanobia oleracea, assembly GCA_950371165.1. Classification (NCBI taxonomy): domain Eukaryota; kingdom Metazoa; phylum Arthropoda; class Insecta; order Lepidoptera; family Noctuidae; genus Lacanobia; species Lacanobia oleracea. The sequence goes on from OX493389.1 coordinate 9,722,406, forward strand.
AGATCAAAGGCACAATTGAGACGGTACCAATGCCAGTGGTCATAGATTTAAGTCCAACTTCCGCTCTTACTCTATTATAAGATTGCGAATCTGGCAATCTCAATCAGCAAAAGATTGTTTTGTTGCACCGCCCAGTGTAACATACAAAAGCTTATACCTTAATACCACCCCTTCTTCACACCTATAGCACGTAGATGTAAATAATTCAGGCACTAGTTGGCACTGAGCGTCGAGGGTTGCACTTACACTCGTTCCAATTTAAAATGTCATTTATTTCTGCGAATGCAACCCCACTACTATTTGCGAGCTTCAACCTTCTTGATACTCGGAATCGAACTACGCGACGGCGCGTTCGAAAAGTATTTGGTCTAAAAACTTAACATAGGTCGATAGATTTTCAGTACCAAAACAAAATGACCCATAAACTCACTAAAAGGAATATTGGCTGAAATCGTGTTTTTATTTATGAAATACATAGTTACTAAACACTTATCTTTTCAAATAAGTAGGTACCTATCTACTGTCTTTGCATTTGATATCCGAGACGTAAGAATTTGATTTCACAAGACTCGCTGCTTTCAGATAACGTGTATATTCATAAAATGACCCTGATCTGTTTTAAATATTTACAAATATGTAGATTGTACCCACAGAAGGACACTAGGCTGTGGCATAAGTGGCTTTGCTCAATAAGATAAAGCTTGTTTTCTAAACGTTAGATGTAGGTTAGCAATCTCAGTTTTAATTTTATCGTGAGATTCCATTGTAATTTTATACAATGGTTTATTGCTTTTCGCACAGTAAAGTTTAAAATGTTTGTAAAATTAAGTATTTGACGTCTGGCAACAAAGTTAATTGATGAGAACCATTTGGTAAAGTCAACACATTTTCATTAAGTTCATCAAATGAAAAAAAAAAACTCTACCTATCGGTATTACGTTTACCGAACGCACTCCTCGACATAAGTGATAGAAACTGCAAGCCGTAGACCAGATAAATTATCAACGTACCACTTCAATTAGAAGCTTAACATTTGTATAATTTCCTCAAAGCTTTGCGTACACTTACAAGAAAAACCACATAGTCCTTTCAAGTATCAAAAGTGCTTGGTCATGGTACAGTAGGGTGGTGTAGCGAATAACGAAGGCGCGTTTGATATGTTAATTTATATAATTCGTAGCTTTTCACTGCTTTTACAAGCTGTTGCGATACGTTCTTCGTGTGAATATCTATGTAACACAATTTGCTACTGCTATTAATAGGAATGGAATGAATAAGTGGAGATGTAGATCTTGTGTGTTTGTTTTGGTAAGTATTGAAACTTATTCCGAAAGCTGTAGCACCTAGATCAGCTTAGTGATAATGGGTATTCATCTGATCGCGGTCATTGCCCTATTTTGAATATCTCACAACTGTTTAGAACTCAAAAATATCGGGATATTTGAGGACCAGCAAGATAGCCAGCTCACTAGTCTTTGTTGATTTTCAGAACTATGTAAATCTTACGGAGTCAGTAAGATATGAAAAATACTGAAAATTATTTAGATTCAGGATTCTTCTATTATTTTTATAGCTCTTGTTGCCAATCTGTTATAAATAGCAATTGTAAAACACCTGCATAGGGTTCTTAATAAAATCATAGTACTTCGGAACTTGCAATCTGCCCCAATTTATTACAATCATGTTGTAATGATATCTATATAATAGTATATATTAAACCCGCTACACCCAGACATCGTCGGCGTCGCCGCATCGATTTAATGATAAACTCGTTAAAATCAATTTGCGACACTTCTGTCTCGATACAATAATCTAATTTTCATATTTAAAAGTGACAACATTAAACCTACGCCCGCTCTTCTCTGATTCCACGTTCTGAATACGAAATGTAAACGGGAAGCGCGCGAAAAGGCGGCCATGTTGCTTTTAGCACCCTTTAATGGAAAATATTTGTGAAATAAAATGAAGCGCCCTGATTAAAGTGTAAATGAAAGTGAATTGATATTTTAGCAACTGTTTGTAGATGCTTTACACGATGACGATTGAGTTTAATATTAAAGAGGCGCGATGTTTTTATTTTTGACAAGTGCTACTTGGTATTTTGTATCAGTAACCGGTTTTATTATCTTTTTTGAAAGCTTTTATATAAACACTTTGATGTCTTAAGTTAGTGTACTTACTAAAGACACGCATTTTGCTATTAGGTAGGTACCTAAAGAAGAAAACGCATTGGCTTGCTTAGCTCCTAGTCTGGAGACTAGAGAGCATCGCCTGTCGCGTTATCGCTCTAATAGTAAAGTAGTAAATAGTACTTAGTTATTAAGTTTGATTACTGTCAAAAAGTTACTTTCTTGCTTTTTCTTTCATATATTTTTATATAGCCTGAAAAAAAAAAATATTTTAGCACTAAATACAATAACTTACTGAAGATTACATGCTAAATGGCTTCTTCTTAAGATCATCGCAAATCTTACATTTCAATTACCAATAATTTCATAAGAAAATCTTTCCAAGAAGTCTTAAGCAGTGAATATCGTCAAAGCAAAACAGACAAGTTCGTGTTACAAATCCTCAATTAGCGAGCTTACAGCTCAGTTTAAGCCGGCGTTTAAATTCGTTAGGAGCGGGCTACGTTGTTTTCGTTCGCGGGTTTCTCATAGACTAAAACCTATAGATGTGCTACACCAAGTAGGAATTAACTGACGGCTGTATGGCTGGTAAATTAGAATATTTTGGAGTATAAAATGTTTCATCTTTGGTAATGTGGCAAGTAAGAGGTGTATAATAGTTTCTCTGGTTATCCAAAACATCAATTTTAATTGGTTTATTTCAGCTAGGTACTATACAGGTGAACGGTAATTGAGAGCTGATATGCAACGATATTTTTTTTTTATTATTGACCGGGTAACTTGAGGGCTACGTTGGGTAGGTAGTCTTCGAGTAATTCTTTAGGTAATTCTTTTCTACCTATAAAATTTGTAGCTACTTATACTTAAAGAAAACTAAGCGGAAAAGAATAATTAAAACGGATAGCATGTGTACAAAACAAGCTAAAATCTACTATATTACTTCTAAAACCGCACACAACTTTAAAAACACGAACTTCTTATCCAACTATCGTGTCCTCTCTACCATCAAAATCTTTAGCGGCGCCATCAATTGCGTATGTGAGCTGCGTAGCCCGCTAAGTGGATCTCCATTTTAACTCCTGAAACAAGCCGGTTGAGGCTTTCAGTCGGATCTCGGCATTTGCATGATTGGCATTACGCTGATTACCTCTCCCCCCCTTCGGCCCGGCGGTTCTTCCGTCACGCTTCACCCCGCGCTCCTCATTCGTGCCTCGTGCCGATTTCAGAAAGCTAAACACATGCAAATTAACGTTTTAGTGAACGATGCTGAACAGAAAGTAGAAGAGTTTCTTTTAATATTTTGAGTCGATTAGCGATTTATATAAAACCAGTCAAGTGCGATTCGACTCGCCCACCGAGGGTTCCGTACAAATTTGTAGCTACAAATTACTTTATGACTAGATTTTGTAATGATTTAATTACAAATACAATATTGTTTTCAGACTTTTCCCTATACTTGTAGTACATGACGTTATACAAGTTCATAGTTCTTGGTCAACGGGAAATACCCTATACATTTTGATTCCCTATATAAACGTAAATTTTACGTACGATTATCGATATAAACGTCTTTTGCGGCATAAGCGATCGTATCTTTTTTTTCGTTAACTTAGAAGTTTGATTTAAGCCATAGACCTGACTGAGTATTCGGTTTTAATTTCAATCCGATACGTCCACGCGTTCCCGAAATAAACGGTCTTGACAGACAGACAGACGGACGGACAACAAAGTGATCCTATAAGGGTTCCGTTTTTTTCTTTTGAGGTACGGAACCCTAAAAACCAATGACAGTAAGCAACTGGAAGTTCGAATAAAAAAAATCATAATAGGCGTAACTTTGTCCGGCTTAAATCCGTTAATCTGCCCCCCACCCCTGCTTTGCGACACTTCCCCCCCACACCGGTACCGACAGTTGAAAGTGCTCCAGAAAGTGTCGTTTATGTACTCAAAGCATATGCAAATGGATGTTTTAAAATTTTAGGGAGAGAACGCCACTTTAGTCCCTGAAGCACTTGCGAATATCAAAATGTAAATTTACCCTTTTATGTTTACAAATCTTGTAAATGAAAGCGTTCATTTTATTGACTTTAGCCCGACAAACATTGAGTACACGGCCATTTTGATGTAAAACCCGTTGAAATATGCATAAACAATTTTCATATACACATTCATATTTCATTTCATACTAAACGATTTTAAATTATTTTTCAGTGCCTAGCTAAGTACGGTGCGACTGTGCGAGTATTTCTTTTACACCAGGTATTAATAGTTAGATATTACGCCCTTTATTTATAAAAGCTTATTTACAAATTCTATAGTATAGGGAACGTGCAGAAACTATAAGTGGCAGTACAGAAATGTATGATCTCAAGTATATTTTACCTATAAATTTCGAAATGGCAACGCTAGATGGCACAATCTTCTTCGTGCACGTTCCCCTAAACTGCGCGTGCAGGAACCGCAGGTGGCAGTACAGAAGCGACAATATCAAGTATTCTGAACCTAAAAGTTTCGAATATGCAACACTAGGTGGCAAAATCAACGCCGTGCACGTTCCCTATAGGGCTGTAAGTATTTTTTCATTACTCATACTCGGAAATTAGGCCTGAATTTGTCTGGCGGTTTTGATGCTGTTCTATATTTATCTACTTTTTGTAAAATCAATATTTATTTTAATTTTGGTACTACGGTTTTTTATTTTGTCACAGTAGGTGTGATAAGTAGAGCATCCTCCTCGGGGATAAAGGTGTCTTTGCCTTAGGCTAGCTTAAATCCCAATATAACGCCCGTGACATAAGACACTTCTATATCCCCTAGTTGCATAATGTACTATTAGACAAAGGTAACATTTGGGCCCTCAGACTCAGACTAAATATATGTCGATATAATCAATCGTATCATTTATACACTGCTCTAAATGGCGTCCATGTTGTCTTGACAATCGCCTAAGTTACAACGAAGTATCAGTCTCACGCAACAAACTGTTAAATAACACAGATTATGTTTTGGTCAAACTCCGTTTACCGGGTGTAAAGTGAGAAGTAGGAATAGGAAGACGGTGTCGCTCGGTCCGGTGCGCGCGCGCCGATCTCAGCTGATCGAGTTACCTGTGTGTGACGCAGGATTATTAGAAAAATCGTATTTTTGTTAAAATCCTAAAATTATTGCAAAAGATATAGCACTGAAGCGATTTCTGAGAAAAAAAATAGCGGGGAGTTTGTTGCGCCACTTCATCTTCGCAGCTCAGACAGTATTTGGCGATTTGGGGGACTGTCTTCATGTACATTTTGTTTGAATAAATGTCTTTTAATTGTGATTTTGAAAAATCACGATTATTTCCGTATGGACTTAGGGATGGGCTGATTGGTAGACAGCTACATCTTAGATTAGCCTGCTAGCATTCAAGTTCTCGACAGCCCTTAACAAACTAAGCTTTCTGCAAAGATAGGAGCTCCTATGATATCGATTTTTTTTTAGTTAGCAAAAATATCTAGGATCTTCGCGAAAAAGCTTTCTTTCCGAGGTTCCTGCGACATAAGCACGCTAACGTCAATCCATCGAGAATCGACGTGGTGTGAGAAAATCATCGCAGATTTAAACCAAGTATTTGTTATCTCGCATACCTTAGTAACAATTAAGTGTTCAATAGAAAAGTGTTGATTGCATTTATTAATGAGTTTAAATTCGCGGAAATAATGAGCAATCATTGACGGTTTGACGTGGAAAATTCTTGGCGGTAAAGCGAGTAAATAAGAGCGGTAGTTATCGTTTAGTAGCACGATTTTAATAACTTTGATTGGGTCTACTATGTCAAATTAAATGCCAAATAATCGAATATCAATTGATCGTACACTATAAATTGATTTTCTAAATACTCGAACGTTCATAATATCGAATTACTTAATATTATAAATGCGAAAGTAACTCTGTCTGTACTTATGTCAGTCAGTCGCGCTTTCACGCCAAAACTACTGAACCGATTTAAATTAAATTTGGTACAGAGATAGTCTAGAGCCTGAGAAAGGACATAGGCTACTTTTTATCCCTTTTTATTTTTAGTATGTTCCCTGGGGACCACGCGGGCGAAGCCGCTAGCAGAAGTTAGGGTTAATAAATCGGACATTCAATATGTCGCACACTCGATACATCGAATGTTAAAAATATCGAATGTTGTTTGATCGAGCGTTCAAAGTTATGTAAAATACAAGAAAACTACAAAAATAACTAATAAATCACATTTTAATCTGTAATTATTTATCTTACCTATATATTTCAAAATTGTACACCCAGTTTGTTTGGAGGCGTTTCGTAAAAATTGTTATGTCTTATCCGAAACCGATAGGTACTTAAGTAGGTAGGTATTACGCAACAATCTGCCTAATTTTGTTTGTCAATAAATGTTTTGTTTCCTGGCAACTTAGATTTTGCACGACTTGTTGACATTCTTGCACACCACAACAACAGGGATAATGGTTCCGTACCATACCTAACCCGAAAAAAAAACCGTTTCTTGTGTGGTACTTGGGAGTAGGGAGTCTTTTTTTTTATTTGTAATGGGTTTGCTCTTGACTCTAGTCTATGTCAGAGATGACCGAGACAAAGTCTACGATGGAGCGAGCCTACCCAGAAGGTCGACTTAAATTTGTAATCTAATTAAATTTTTAAGTTCCGTAGGTTACCCTTTGGGTACGGAACCCTAGGTTGCTATAATATGAACATAATTCCGACATGACTTTTAATAGTTGTAATATCAGTGCTATATATTCGTAATAATTACACCCTCAGCATTTCTGGTATCAAGTGTCCTTCGAAGGTGTTCATTACAGAATGTCAGATTTTTCGTTCGTTTAAACCCGTTGTGGCGCAGTGGTGCGAGAAACATAACGTCACGCCCCATGGCTATATGTGACGATATCAATGCACTCTTTGTATCCGATTACTGTAACAATTTGAATAAATCTTCCATTACACTCATTAATACAGTGCTAATGGTCTGCTTCAGCGAGTCACGCCGATGTTAATGAACATTTTAAACGATGAAGTGGTGATCGATGCAGATGGTTTTCTTTTTCTTCTTATACCCAGAAAAACAAAAGAATAGTTTCTCGTTGTGGCAAACAATTGAAATGTGGTAATCGACTGAGTTTTGTATTTCATTTGCAGATACTAAAAAAGCTCATCAATAACCTCCTTTTTGAAGTCGGATAAAAACATAAGGCGTCGACGGACGGTAACTGTGGACAATCAGCCTAAATTAAATTTCTGTCAATATGTCAGTCTCAATCAATGTTACCAACTGAAAATCGAAAAAAAAACACATCTTTTTCACAGTTCATAGTCAGCAAACAGCAAAAAGTGCAATGTTTTTACAGCAATCTAATTTGTTCCAATAATCAAGAAGCTTTTGTCTGTTAAAATAAATCAACGGTCAATTAAAAACAAAATCATTTGAACGCAAGTGGTCGCGACCGCAATGTCCCTTCCTGTCACGTCGGCGCGGAGTAGCGTTCACGTCAGACCAATGAGTTGAGAGCCCAGTGGCTAATACCAGCTGGATATCATGTTCACATACTCTATTAAACATGATAACCATCGCACCGGGTGTTGACCACACTTTGTTTGGATTAGAATTCAGTCTTTCATTCGTTGTTGAATGAGCAACGATTTTGGTAGCAGACGGTCGCTTTTTGTCGGTGCCGATTCTATGTAAATCGAATGATTAGAAACGGAAAGATTAGCTGTGTTCTTTGCTACTGAACTGTAGCCCTTTATCTAAGCCATTTATGATTTATGAAAATATTGCTGTAACACCTACGACATAACAATTACATACTTATGTAGATCGTAAACTCTCAAGATTATGCTGAGCTATTAATATTATCAGATTAATCCTGACTATATGCATGAAAAACAAAGCAACAGAAGTATGTTACAGATGGCGTTCTGTAATTTCTACCTACTCCAAATGGGAAAAGCCGGTCAAGTGCAAGTCGGACACTCACACGAAGGGTTCCGTACAGAAGGTAAACAACGGAAACCTATTACTCAGCTGACTGACGGACAGCGGAGGCTTAGTAATAGGGTTCCCTTTGGGTACGATACCCTAAAAAGGCTTGAATGAACGGCTGAAAGGCTGAAAATCAGACTCAAGTTATCTACATTACGGATGTAAACCTACCACTTAACAGAAATCCAAATCGAACCCAAGAATTAGCTGTTCACAGCAGTATTAGCTTCGAAACCAATCAAGCATGCAGAAATTCTAATACAATTTCCTTACATGTTTAATTTCACAATTTGCCTGCAGCACCCACACTGGCTCACCAGCACTGACCATTGTGTGCACGCATGACAACTGACGCTCGGTCGAGTGTGAGTGCGTGCTCGGTTGCTTGTGGTCACCGCGGCTCGGTTGGTAAACGGACGTAATCTCGACTAAACACTGATCAACTGCCAATACACCTTTGCGTTGGGTGGTTGAAAAGACGCAGCGGTCGTACCGAGTTCGATTACTGAGTAAATTATTCTGAAATTATTAAATTGCAGGTAGTATAAGGTTTCCTTCTGACATCCAACACGATTTCTTCCTACTGACCACACATTTTCTTGATCGAAAAATTTCGTAGCAGGCGTAGGCCACTCGTAGACTGCTACGCGGCGTTGATGTCTTTTCGGGGAACAATCTTCTTACTAAACAGTCATCACATTTACTACAATTTCACTCTGAATTTTTTTATCAAGGTGTACAACTTGGCAAGCTAGGAATTCGCGCAGTATAAGCTTAACTACGATAAATTTTTTCACATGCACTTACGGCACTTTTATTTCGGAAATAATACCTAAATCGATTCCAGTCTCATCTTCATTCTGAGCCTATGTGCACCTAGTTTCATTGTTACTCGGGGAAGTCGAATGTAGGTACCCATTTGTGTAGCCTATACTTCCATCGATAATGATTTCTACAAAATCACTCAGAAAAATGGTTGAAAATAGGACTAATCCCTAGAATATAAATAACTCATAGTCACTCGAGGTGTAATCACCCTAAAAAGGAAAAAGACATGTACTTAGACACCACTTCACATGGTTTATGCATCACTTAATATAATCTAAATACGAATGCAAAGTTGAGTAGCCAGTAGAAGTTATCGCAGATCCTCTAGACATAATTACATACATTAGAAACACATATTCGTTGTAAACGAGACAGTGAAGCTATATCGGGGGGCAGTAGTAAATCGATATGATCAAGTTAAACTATTGGTTAATGTATCAGTGACGGGTAAAGTGATACACGGTGTGGCTACCAAGACGCACACATCAATATAACTCAGTCGCCGTGAACATGAGGTATGCGGACAGTTATAATTACAACATTTATAAATGTTAGGCTTCTTGTTGAGGAGCTCGTGGCTAAATAATAACAGCCGCACGGGTCGATTTTAAAGGTTAAGCACCGCTTGCCAAGGTTGGTCTGTGGACGTGTGACCATCTGAGCATACCGAGTTTTCTCTGTGCCTCGGAAAGCACGTTAAGCCGTTGGTCCCGGCTGTCATTTGTAGATCTTTGGCAGTCGTTACGGATTTTCAGATGCCAGTAAATCTGACTCCAGTCTTGCCAAGAAATACCGTGTTACCTATTTAATGGGTTGCGGAGGTCTGGTAGGCAACCATTCCACGTAAAACACTGGTATTCAGCTGAATCCAGTTTGACTGGAAGCCGACCCCAATATAGTTGGGAAAAGGCTAGGCAGATGATGAGGCTTCTTGTTGAGACAAATTGTGCTACTTGTGACGAGGAATTTCAGCGTAAGCAAAGTTTTTATTTTTCAAAGTTTTTTGATTCTATCAAATAAATTAGGAAGTCTCCGGGAAAATCTTTACCGATACGCATTTTAATCTTGTACTAAACAAAATATGAGTGGCCACATAATGGTTCCTAAAATGTTGGCATCTGAAATGATTTTAGGACCCAAATGGAAACAAAAGAAGACCCGTGGAACTGACTTTTGTAGTAGCGCGTTTATTCTGCGGGGACGGCGCTATGTTCATTGTCTCTCTCTCTTTCTATATCTTTATGTTTTTCTCAACAAATATCTTTGATCTGGTGGACTATCCCTATAAATATAATATTAAACAAACTGCACCTAATAAAGTACACAGCAGATATGACTTCGATAACGAGAAAGCTAAGCTAAGTTAAGTATATATACTCAGACAAACGCAAGCTTTTCCTTAACTGCCTACTTCGGCCTGAAGTTTAACTACCTACTTAATTATTTCGCAACAAAAAGCTACACGTAGGTACGTCCATATTAAGTGCACACAGTAACATATATGACAGCTTACGTTTCGTGCAACTATGTGTGTGTTACGGGTTATGCGCAGGCGCAATTTCGCAGTGTTTTGTATCGTCGTGCGACCGCAGGCTCCGTTCAACTGATACAGTGCTCTCAGGTTACACCCAAGTGAAATCGTTTCATAAAAGGGCCTTTTGGCTTCTACAACACTTTGTAGGATTCTAGTGTGTCAAAGAATTTGAATAAGTTTAAGATCATAAGAACACACACACGACAGCGAAAAAATCTTTGAGAAATTGTGGTAACATAACATGAAGGAAATCAGATTTCCACCAAACCTGTAAACCATATAACTACAGTTCATCAGTTGTCTTACGGAAGCAGCACCAAGCACTATATCTTATAAGTGGGGTATAGAAATGGGAAGGTCGAATTTCGGAATCAAAAAAAGCAAAAGGAAAAAGCTCTTAGCTGGTAGATTGATGTGTTACAGAGACCTGAGAGGGTGTGCAGCTTACAATAACTCAGTTCTCAGTTCATCCGTCCAAAGCTTTCAAAGTCAACACCCTCCTTATGCACCCACTAAAGTAATGTGATTTAACATTAACAACAATCACAATATTATCACTTTTTCCGACACGTTTTCCCCTCTCGTAACGTGTTTAGCGTACGACTGCGTTGGTGTGAGAGCTCCGCCGTTAATTTACTCATGAATAGTAACAAGTGGGCTCCGGCTCCAGCCATTAATAGCCACTTTTTGCCACCTACACCGTGATTATTTCTAGTAAAACGGTTGTTTCTTGCTATTATTCAGTGTTATACAAAGTGACTGCTCCAGCCTATTGTTTTTTCCTTTCGTGGCTGTCCGACTGTTTCCACATCATTAGCTACAACGCAAGTCTACCGATATTGCTTCGCGATGCAATTGCTATTTTATTATTCATTGTTTAAACGTACATTAAAAACTATTTTGCACGATCTGTTTGCTATCATCCGCAGTTTTTACTTGAGGCTATTTATTTACGTAGACAGGCCATCAACATGTAAAATTATTCAGAATTCGATTTATTTGTGAACAGGATCGTAAAACCTAATCATGTGTTTTGAACTTAATCAATGATATTCAGCGCTATGTCATTGACTATCTGAGATTGTTGTGAAACGTTTAACATTGTCAAAGAATTTGCTAACAATAAGTTTTTCCAGCGACAGCGGCGGCGCGCCGACTATGAGGCTTTCTATGGAAAACGCTTATAATGGAGTTTCTACTAAAAGTATGCGTCGTAACCATTATAATTGATAACGTTTCTCATTCGCTCAATTATATTAAATGGAGTGAATGTTAGCTGTTTCCCGGTTTGAAACAATAACGATAATCAGATGGCAACATCTCGCGAACAATGACACTGCGCCGGCTGCGGTGGCCATGATGATGCCGATTTAAGGAATTTTCATAGTCATTATACAAATAATAAATATATCCAGATAGAAAAATTCTATTACCTACTTAGGTAATATTGTTAAAATAAACTTTTAATACAGTTGCCTATCTTATTCTCCGTATGATACCTATATTGTACTTAGGTATATCTACATCTGTGTCAATAAGTTTGAGACCGGTTTATGGCTCTAAAGATGGCTTTGACAGGTCTTAACTAAACGCAGTGATTTGATTCAAGTTGGCAGCTACGGGATGCCACAGAGACACATGATACGAGGGTGCGTTTTTAAGTTCGCGGAATGGGAGGGTAGATGATAAAAATAGGTCATTATCGAGGTGGCCACGACTTCAGCCACTCAATATTAGTATAAATACCAGGTTTTGTCTTAATTTGGTCATTAGTCTTTGAACTATCGTCAAGCAAACAACTCAATCGGGAAGAAAGTGTACATTATGGAAAAAATCGAGTACCGGGCCGTAATAAAGTTCCTTACCAAGCAAGGAAAGTCACTTCAAAACATACTGGAAGAGATGGAATCCGTTTACGGGGACTCTTGCCCGGGTAAAACCATGGTTTACAAGTGGCATTGTCTTTTTAAACAAGGCAGGACCTCACTTGAAGACGACCCGCGGCCCGGACGGGCGATCGAGGTGACTCCGGAAATCATTAAAAATGTCGAAAAAATAATATTGGAAGATCCAGACTAAAGAAGAAACAGCTTGTAGAAATGGTTGGAGTATCGGATACAACAATTTTCAAAATTCTACACGATCATCTTGGCATGACAAAGGTCAGTGCAAGATGGGTGCCAAGAATGCTCACGCCGCCTCAGAAACAACGCCGCGTGGAGTGTTCTCGCACGTTTTTGGACCTCTGTAACGAAGATAAGGATGGACTATTGAGTCGAATTGTTACTGGAGATGAAACTTGGGTTCATCATTATGAGCCTGAGTCAAAACAGGACTCTATGCAGTGGCACAAAAAAGGTACACCACCACCCAAGAAGTTTAAAGTGTCACAATCGGCTGGGAAAATCATGGCAACAGTGTTTTGGGATTCGGAAGGGATTCTGTTGACCGATTATAAAGATAAAGGCGTTTCTATAACCGGAGAATACTATGCTTCTATCCTCGAGAGGTTGAAAGAAAGCATTAAAGAAAAAAGGAGGGGAAAATTGACCAAAGGTGTCCTTCTTCTTCACGACAACGCGCCTGTTCACAAGAGCCGTGTTGCGTTGGCTGCCCTGCATAAGGTGGGCTTCGATATTTTAGACCATCCACCCTACAGCCCAGACCTGGCTCCCAGTGATTATTACCTCTTTCCAAATCTGAAAAAAGAACTTCGTGGAAAGAAATTTTCAACTGATGAAGAAGTGAAGGACGCGGTTTCAGCTTATTTTTCGGACAAAGACAAAACATTTTTTTATGAAGGTATACATAAGCTAATTGAAAGATCTGAAAAATGTATTAGGGTAGCAGTTGAATATATTGAAAAAGAAAAATAATTTAGTATTTTTATTTTCACTCCTTGCCCTCCATTCCGCGAACTTAAAAACGCCCCCTCGTAACTCCTAACACAAAGATTAAATACAGCCAACATAAATAACATTAAAAAAAGACTATAATTACTAATAGTGGAAGTAGTTGCCAATAAGGTATACTTATCCACTTCATCGATACATAGGTAAGTAAGTAAGGAGGCGAATGTCAGTAAATCAGAGGAAGTGAGACGACGCAACACCACCACGGGATATCATAAAACGCTTATAGTTTTCCTCCATACGCACATTACGCACCCGTTTGAATATCCAATGCGTTTTGTAATTAGCAATTCAATAGATACTTACTTACGTACTTTATAGGTAAGCAACTGCACAGACGACAAGTCCGATGTTTAATAAAATTGGACCGCAAATTGACAATGAAATGACAGATAGAGTGAAAGCAACGTCCAATTTTTTTGAACACACACAGTCTGTGTATGAGGCACCGAAAAAGTTGTGTAGAGATCAGTTTCATGGTAGGTATGGGCAGAGGGATAAGGAAAACATCGTGAGGAAAGTTTTGAGTGTGAATGTCATCATATCATATCAGCCGAAAGACGTCCTCTGCTGGACATAGGCCTCTCCCAAACGTCGCCACAACGACCGGTCCGAGTGTGAATATAAATGATTATAATGTGGAGGTACCAAGAACCACCCTTGAGTGAACTGTGTGATGAATGATGAGATGACACCTACCTAAGTCTAGAAAGAGGGTGAATACTCCAGTAACAACTTAGGTACCAATAGTGAAGTATTTTGACAAGAACGCAGTTTAATTTTACGATATAATACGCCTTGAACGATTTATCAGCTAATTAAAACTTAGATGGCAAAACTTAGGAACAGGACGACTGCACCATGCATTAGACTGGTAGAATAATGGCAATGGCACACCCCATCAATCTTGACAAAGCTTCGTACTTAGCCAATAAGCAACATTACCTTTATAACCTTTTACGTGATAAGTATCCGTTATCGCTTACAAATAAGACTATCTGCTGTTGACGCCAACAAATCGGTGGGCAAATCGGCCGTCTGCGGCAGGCCTACGAGCCACTCTATTTGAATAGGAAGGCCCGGCTATCTAACCGATTCATTGCAACATGCAAATTGCGAACTGTTATTTTATTTTAGCATATCTAATAAGACGAATGAGAAAAACTGGAGAATCAGCTTGTAACCGTTCCGTCCGATGTCGTTCGTGTCAGGAGAAAAAGCTGTTCCTAGTGGATTTACATGTCTGTCTGAACCGAACTTTGCGCATTAATTATATATGTTTTCCATCCATGTCTCTAAACATAGTGTCTACGTTTCTCATCCTACTCTTCTGTTGCAGGCCAGGCTGAAATAAGCGGTACCTATGTGCTCTTCTCTCTGTATATGATTTACATAAGTATATAATATTATATCTATACTAATATTTAAAGCTGAAGAGTTTGTTTGTTTGTTTGCTTGAACGCACTAATCTCAGAAACAACTGGTCCGATTTGAAAAATTCTTTCAGTGTTAGATAGCCAGGTTAGGCAGGGTATGTATCATCACGCTAAGACCAATAGGAGCGGAGCAGACGAAGCTGCGCGGGTCAACTAGTCAACAATAAATACAATACGAGATAGCCCTGAAAGTGTGGCGACTGCCAGCTTTTAGCCGAGTTCCCACGGCGCTGTTACTGTTAACCTAACTGCCGGTAAGCGGTGCACTCATAATACTTAAAAATTAAAAGTTATTGTATTTATGAAACGTGTGAGAATGTTTAATTAAATAAGTGGAATAAACGGAACTAAGCACTTATTAGAGCTAATGAAAGTGACGACACACTGGTAAACATTGTGGAAACAACGCGTAATGAGATTTAACTAATCCTCTAAGTTCTCAAGCCGATTAGGCAATATGTAACCATACCTGAGTTAGTTAAAAACGCATTGGAGTTTTAATTTATGGCAATACAATGAGCCAATTAAAAATAATACTTCCTACCTTTGTTCCTTTAAAAGATTTTAATCATGGTAAACATTTTTCTGCAAAAGACTATGTAAATATCTACCTATTTCAAATAACGTGTCTTTCCCGCCGTAAGACTTCAAAATGAGTCTCTGTATACTGATAAAATCATACTTAGGTAGGTATTTCGAGTTGAGGTAGGGTAAATTAGCTCATTCTGTACTAGTCTGCATATTCCACAAAAAAATATTAACGGCGATCGGTTAGATCGGTAGCACAAACAAAGATTAGTTCCACATTATTTGACGTGTATCCTGGAGTTATCGTGAATTAGTTGCGCGATCTGGCGGAGTACGCCCTCGGCGTCATGTGTTAGACTCGATCATTAATGAGTTACAGCAAAAAATATGTTCGTCTACACAATACAGGCGCATGACTCGCCGCTCCGCGATCAATTATTAATAAAAAGCGGGCCGCTTCATTGAAAGGGCGATTAGCTCAATATTTATATGGAATATTCGGTATCAACGGCGCTTTGTGGCCATAATTCGGTGGGTCGTGACGCGGCGCGTTTGACTCTCCCGCCCGCGCCATAGACCAACTGCCTCGCTGATGCGGAGACTTGATACTGCGTTAATTACCTATTAAATGTTACAACTCATCTAAATAAATAAAATAAGTAACATAACATAAACAGAAACCAAATCTAACGAACAACACTTGGACAAAACAAATGAAAAATACTAGACTTACCTTTAGAAATATTCATATTTTGTGCAGTAGCATAAATTGTTCCTTACACTATACCGAGTTGCTGACTGAGAGAGACGACTAACACAACACATACTAAAACGTTTTCATGAAGCTTGCAAGGCTACTTAATTTTATTTCCCTACCAAGGTATACCAACCCAAGCAACGAGTAAACACGGATAAGCTTAGTGTAAATGCATGACATTGTATCAAAATTATTTACGTGAAAATGAAAACAGAACCTCTATGAGTTCCACCAAACGCAGGCAACATACTTCGGTACGCGTGTCGTCAGGCTGGCGGTACGGGCCGGGCCACCACGCTCGCCTCATTGTCCTACCGAATTGACTCGCCGACTCTTTCAATAGAATTCTTCGCCGTGAAAGCAGCCACTATGTCGGCATAAATCTATTTAATCTGATACATTTCCCGAACGTCAATCAAATTCACGCACTCGACACTAGCGAATTATTGAATCACGATTAGATAGATGTGTTATTTATTTTAAAACTTCAAGCTTTCCGGTAGTGGTAATATTAACTAACGAACACTGCGACCACTATGATCACTATGATGCTACATATTATAGGTAGAAACAAAAGGCTATCACGCTCTATCGAGTCTAGCCTACCCGCTATTACCTCGCCAACATATTCCTCGGACGATAAATGAACTGTTTATAGAATGCCAAAACAACGGTCTAATGCCAATTAATTATATTTGTATAATTCATACGGCATTACCGATTCACATAGCAACCAATGGCTGCCAGAACAATTTTTCAGTAGAGCTGATGCTAATGAAAAGGCATTTTCACGAGCTTTGGCGCCGGCCGACATGCAAATGTGCTGTTTAATGACGCGCGAAGCCACGCCACACAACTATACTACATAGCGTCGCGGACACAAAACGTTACATTACACACAGTTTATTGTGAAAACTCGTTTCAGAACTGTAAACGTTCCTATCTACAACTTTACCGATACCTAGTCAATCACAAACTATGTGACTTTTGAATACATCTTGACCCCTCACTGGCTTGTATTGACCATCGTAATTTATTGTGAGAAACACGGAAATACATATTGCAAACAGAAAATAAATTTCATACACAAACCATCCAGCCATGAGAACTGAAAGCAGAGACATTCTCCGTCTAGCGGTGCCTATTCACTGATTTTAACTAAATGTTTTACGATGCAAGCGTCAGTAAGAGGACATCCTTAAGATAAATGTGTCACGATTGAGTCATTCGACCCGCCTTCAAAATGAAAAGCCCCTCAACCTTGAAAAGGCCAGAGAATGCGGCATGAAAGCGCCTCACAATACTCTTTTAATTTGTCATTATGCAGCAATAAAAACATGGTAAATGAGAGCGACAAAAAACTCGTTCAGAGACAAACAAAAACCGCGAGCTGGGGCGAAATTCGCAAATCATTCGACGATAATGACGGCCGCTTGAAAAAAATTTAAATATCAAAAGGCCGGACGGGGCACGGTAATGGTTTAAAATCATTTTTCATTCGAGACACTCGTGAGTCAGAAATATGAAAACGGTAGCCATCGCATCGGGCGCGCTTCCATTAACTCTAGCCCACTCGCGATTAGAATTTTGGACGAGCTCCATCTTTCATTTATTACCTTCTTCGGAATAAATAAAACAAAAATGTTGATCAATTACGGTGTTCGAATGAAACTACATAAGTACCAGCGTCGTTAAAGGTTTTTATTTACAAAGGTCCTTTTTAATATTAAATCGCATGACTTATGTTATTTAAATGTCATTTGTTCTTCTTTTTCTTGTTCTTGGGTTGCGATTGATCGGCAGCGGGTAGCCCGCTATCAAATTCGCTTGCTGTATGCATGGAGCTCTGTTTCGATGCTCGAGGACCGAACGAACCGAACTTTGCTTTTGGGAATCTGTGAAGAATAAGTACACAT
The DNA here is from genome assembly GCA_950371165.1 of Lacanobia oleracea. Taxonomy (NCBI): domain Eukaryota; kingdom Metazoa; phylum Arthropoda; class Insecta; order Lepidoptera; family Noctuidae; genus Lacanobia; species Lacanobia oleracea. The sequence goes on from OX493389.1 coordinate 9,740,453, forward strand.
TTTGATGATGAAGTACTGACATCAAAAGTCAAGGTCTCTTTCTAGAAAGAGGAGTTAGAAAACAGACAAAAAATATGAAACTTGTAGTTTGCTCACCCTGGTCGCTTCTTCTCTTCGTCTTCGTGAACAGTAAGCCTATTGCTTGGTTTGTCCTTGTTGGTCGGGTTAGACTTCACACGGCGGGCGAGCGTCGCAGGCGCGTCGCGCAGAGCGAAGGCCTTCGCCGCGTGCCCTAAGTGCAGCTGTCTGGAGTCGAGGTACTCCTTCACGTCGCGAGGGTAGCCCGCGTAGAAACGGACCCAGGATGTGTACGCTAGACGAGAAAAAAGTTGTTTGAAAAGCCGAGTCTTTTTAGAGTAAGTCGATTACATTGATGACACTGATGGTAACCAAGTGTCAACTCTCTGAGTGGGAGTGAGCGAGCAGATTAATCCACCATGTTGGTCCAGGTTAGTTGATAAACCTGGAGGCAAAAGTCCTCGCGTCATTGCATCGGTGGCGTGAGGTAGCGCGGGCGCGCGGCGAGCTACTAATGCAGCGGCACATTGAGCTTCGTCTGTCGCAGCTGCGCGAGGTCCTGGTGGCGGAATGGCGGGACAGGCTCTCACGCCCTTCCGCCGTCCTCGTCACTATCGAGGCCATCCGGCCAGTGCCCGACCTGTGGCTCGGGAGAAGACACGGCTCCCTGTCGTTTCGTGCAAGGAGGAGTAGGAAAAAAGAAATATATATATAATTTTCACTTCCCTCCGTATCAAGCAGGAGACAGAATAGAACTAGGCCAGTAGGCACCAAGAGACATATACAACTGGGTTAAGCCCAGTTGCCAAGCACCACGGATTATATCTTACCACTAAAAGTAATGGGCCCTAAATTGTGAGCTACTTTTGATTCCAGTAATAGGTATGGCAAATTCGCTTGAACGCACGGAAATTTGTTCTGTTTTCAACAAGGTCCGTATAGTAAACTACCCCACACGTAACCTTAATACTATCTAACATAATATTGCGGTCAGTTTGCCAAAGAATACACTCCCATAAGATGTGATGTACGGATAGTTTGTATCCATGGTCAGCTGTTAAACATTGACATAAAGGCGAGGCCACATGCTTAAAGGAAAATAATTTACTCTTAACGTTGCCATGACCTGTGAGAAATTGGGCAACACAGTGATTCACCTCCAGGCATTTCTTGTCCAGCCGCTCACGAACAGATGGAAAAAACTGGTGGAGGTGACGGCCTTTGATGGAATTTTCCCACCTACATTGCCATTCGGATAAAAGTTCCTCCCAGACATCAGTCTAGGCCCTAGACTGATGTCTGGGAGGAACTTTTCAGATTACTAAAACCCTAGACTCTAGGGTTTTAGTAATCTGATGATCTTAGCACGGTCGCGATGCGGTAAGAACTCTGGGTCCGTGATCTTTCTAGCGTAGTAGTAGATTGCAGCACGCCGCTGCACCTCTAGATCGACTGGGAGAACACCCGCCAGCAGTAAGGCTTCAATACTAACCCTAGTCCTATACGCCTTGCATAAGAATATCAAAGCAGAAGGAGGCTGCGGAAAGGGAGAGGGAGATCTCGACCTCTCTCCCAGCCCGCAGCAGGCGCACCGGGCGTCGGAGGAGGGCATACGCTGTCCTCTCCCGGCCCGGCCCCCTAACGGGGTCCAGGGGCGGCGGACTTGGGGATGTCTGTCGCCTCCCATTCACCCGGACCCGAGGTGACGGCGCGTGGTGTTCTCGTGCGCCCCTCTTTGACGTCGCGGCGGGAGTCAATCACGGGGATTAAGAAAGTCGCATAAGTTCCCGCGATCCCCGGCGTAGGTGAGAGATGGAACAGCAGGGTGGCTTTAGTCATTAAAAGTGTGATAGACCCAGAAGACATCCATGAGGATTTCCCCCCGTAAAAAAAAAGTTCATCGATAAATCTAAGCGTGCAACTAAGTTGTACTTGAGCTCCAACGGTTGTTGGTCCCGCGTACTGTGTGGTAAACCGCGTATTTGTGTCTAGATGCTGCTTAGTATTTTCCAATACTTTTTTAGTGTTATATGTACGTACCTCTGCTAGCTCTCAGCAGCCAGTCTCTGTTGGTGTGCGCAATGTGCTCGAGGCGCGCCTGCACGGCGACCGCGGCGCACTGCGGCGTCCCAGCCGCGGGCACCACAGTATGCAGCGCTTCAAGCGCTCGCGACTCATGTCCTGCACTAGTACGTACCTCTGCTAGCTCTCAGCAGCCAGTCTCTGTTGGTGTGCGCGGTGTGCTCGAGGCGCGCCTGCACGGCGACCGCGGCGCGCTGCGGCGTCCCAGCCGCGGGCACCACAGTGCGCAGCGCTTCAAGCGCTCGCGACTCGTCTCCTTGACGCAACCTGTGATAACGCTTGAATATGTAGATGTGGAAAAAAACACAAATTCTCGTGGAAATATTTGAAGTGTAGCTAAAAGCCGAGAGTACACCTGACAAATATAGGGGTTTATTAGCGGAGGCTGCTTTATTGCATTGCATGCTGAAATAATAATACAATAATAATAGTTTGTTTAATTACAAATTAATGAAATAAATTATTATTATTATATTACGTTATATTAACAATGGTCTAATGGTTAGTACAACAATAACTTATCAACTAAGGGAAAAAAAAGGAAAAGAAGGGAGATACATATCTAAAGAATATGGCTCACCTGATCCTCTTTTCCTCTAAATGCCTAATGTAGCGTGCTTCGCTGGGTAGAAGGAACATCACGGCTGCACCCACCTGAGCCGCACGCCCTGTGCGACCCACCCTACAAGCAAAAATATATTTAGTAACCGTAACGCGATTTTAGGACTCACCTACAGATCGCAGTTGTCAACAATACCTAATTAAAAAGAAGATAAATTAATTTTATAGAGTACATATTTTCCGGAATTCAAGAAATAAACAAATCCCCTACTACCTCCAATGATTTTGTATTTTGATCGTCTTTAAATGCGGTAATGCTAGAACATAATACTCTTCATACCTATGAACATAGTCGGTGGCTGATGCCGGAACGCAGAACTGCAGGACGAGGTCAACTCGGGGCACGTCTATTCCTCTGGCCGCGACATCCTGACAAATAAATTAACAAAATTGATATTACACTGCAAAAAACCGCTGTCCAAACAGATCCTGAAAAAATGTTTATCACGATTTGGATTGGTCAGTCAGCAGTTCAGCGATACCCAATGTCTTCTGATCAGTGATCGTCTTTTCGAACTTAGTGAAAGTAAGGTGTCCTAAATAAATGATAATATTTAAAAATGCAGACGAGCTGCGTTATGGTTAATATTGTAATTGGGAACTTGCCATTTCTTGTACTAATTATTACTATTTTTATTTTTGTTGTTGTTTGCGATTACGCTTTCGATCACAATCAGGTCAAAGCCTATGATGTGATTTTATTTTTATTTTTTTATGATTGTAATTGCCTTGTGAATAAATAAATAAATGCCAAATCCCCATGCAAAAGTCAGTGTATACCAAACAGTCGTCAGTAGTCGGGCGGCGTCGCGCCGCGTAACCGAGTGAGCCCCGCCGCGGTAGCCACCGCCCGCTGCGACCGAGATTAAACCCGATACCATCTCGCCTTCGCGCCGTCATTATCTACACTATGGAGGACATTACACCGCCGCTATTGCTGTATTAATGCAATTAAAAACACACTACCACGTACAACGTATTCGTCGTGGCTAATTACACGATTAGAAAATTATTTTACGCTTCACCTCCACCGCTGACCAACCGTGGAAAATTTTCAAATGATATTAAAGCGCTTTCTATGGAATCTGCGATATAACCCTTTGAAACATGTAGTCGATTACTAATTATCAAATCCGGAATAGATGCAACATCAAGACGTTTAGTTTTTGTTGCATCATTAATAGAGTATTAATTCTTGTGGTTAATATTCATCTCGAGGCAAAAAGTCTTAAAAGGGAAAATAAAGATTTATAAAAACTAAATCCTAAGTTAGAACCAATTTGCTCCACTTCATTAAATTGAGTCTACATGAGAGTCAGAGATCCTATTTCAGGTGTAAAAACAACTGAAAACATATTCAACCTTGTCCTAGTGCCGGCTGCTACATTTAATGAACATTTTTACACAATAAGCTTGTAATTAGAATCCCTACCGTATCAGTAAGGTTCCGATGTCGGCGTTGATAGATGTAATAAACACATATAATAGTACATAATCGGCGCGTATTGTGGCGGCGGTGTGGGAGCGCACAGAGAGCTAGATGAATGACCAGCTAATAGGCAGCCAGCCACAATAGCCCGCGACAAAGGTGAGCGGGAATACGAACGCCATTATTGAACTAAGAATGCGATCATTAATCTGGTAGCACGTTTTCGAAGATAATAAATTGAAATTCTATTGTACGCGTAAACACGATTAAAAAATATTCAAGAGATCGGAATTAAATGTGTTGTGCGCGGTAATAACTGAAGACAATGATGGTAACGGTGAGATTGGAAGTACGTGCGCATCGAAATATATATAAAAACTTTAACAAAATTAGAACTCAGCATCCTCCAATATCGTCATATGAAAAATAAACTTAGTAGGTACTTAAAACATTACAAAGAACTTCTTCGTGCGCAATTAATTTCTGTGAGAATTCTGCTGATCGAACCAGTGAAGAAAAATTCTATAACTTACAGTGCAAATCAGAACTCCATTCCTAGCTGCGCGGAACTGTTTAAAAACCTCCATCCTCTGCTCATGTGGCATGGATCCGTGCAAACTGAACATATCCAGGTCGACAGGCACTAGACCACCTTCAGTAGGCTCTTCGTATTCCACTTTAAAGTCATCTGAATCGTCGGACGATGAATCTTTGTCCTAAAAAATACATTTCAGTTTTACATTTTTTGGAAATTTACAGGCGCTTTACTAAAACTAAGTTCATCTATTTTGTACATACTTACATCATCATCATTATCGTTGGCAGACTTTCTTTTCTTTGCTTTAGATTTATTTTGATTTTTCTTCTTCACCTTGGCATCTTTCCCAGTTAGAGCAGTCTCTATCAAATCTGAAAGGTAATCGACCATTTCCAGCGTTGCCATGAAAACGATCATTTTACCACCTTTCTTATTCATGACGCAGTGTTCCACAATAAGGCCGACAAGTGTGACTAGTCTTAGTTTCATGGGTACTACAAGGAAGGTTTGATTGACTGACGCTGGTAGAACTAATTCGTCTTCTCCTATGGCCGATTTTACTGCTGCTGCGAAAGTATTAACAGCTGGGGCCGTTTCCTCTTCATCGTCATCACTCTCATCTTCTTCACTGTCATCGTCTTTCTCTACTTTAGGGTTTTTAACCTCGTAATCTCTTTGTGCTTTGAAATATTCGTAGTCAGAACCACTGTCGCTATCTTCGTCAATTTTCGCGGCCTCGATTTTAGGTGGTGGTGCAGTATTACTTTGAGAAGAGCCTTCACTTTTGAATAACTCTTTGTGATTAAGTCCAGTGAATGCTTTCAATCCTAAAGTAAAAGGAATCATTTTAAATATTTTTGTTGCATTAACATTTCTATTATGAATACAAACCGACTTACCTCTTCTAGCCTCTGCATTCTTGTCTTTGTCAGGTAGAGCTTTTTCTTCTTCTTTTTCATTTTCACCTTCATCTTCTTCTTCATCATCATCATCATCATCATCATCATCATCATCATCATCTTCTTGATCTTCATCATCATCATCTTCTTCTTGGTCTTCATCATCATTATCGTTTTCGTCGTCATCATCATCATCATCATCTGGATCTACATCTTCTTCTTCTTCGGACTTCACCTTTATTTCTTTTACTGGCTTTGATTTTTCTGATTTCGGCTTTTCAGGTATAATTTTAACTTCAAGTTTATTTTTCTCTCCACTTACGTTTTTACTCTTCATGATTAGGCTGGATTTAAGTGAATCGGCAATAACAGCCTTGCCTTCAGACGTGTCTACAAAGACTGGATCCACTAAAGTAATTCCTGCCAGATTTTCGACAGCCTAAAAAAAATATTAGTGAGTTGTTTTTTCTATAAAACATGACATTACAAATTTCAGAAAAAAAAGGATTGTGATTCATTACCTTTGTAAGAGTGGCAGAGAGCAAAATAGTTTGTTTCTCTTTAGACAAAAATACGTCAGTCAAATGATGTTTTATTTCTTCCACTTGTGCTTCATTACTTTCATTTGTTTCATTACGACTAGCTTCTTCTTCATCAGGAATTTTCTTTATTACATTCTGTTTCATCATAGCCATAGGATCGTAAGTGGCAGCTTTCTTGTGATCCTCTATAGCTTTTACGATTGCTGCTACATCCTTCTCATAACCCATGTCTAATAAACGATCAGCTTCATCCAGAATTAAACATCTGCAATTTTATTTTACTGTTCATTTATAGGCACACGTTTGATCATTATCTCAACAAACCCACACACAGTAACCTATTTAATTTCATATCAAAATACATTTTTCCATATTTATAAAATTTCCTCAAAATTAAATTTTACTTGCCACCTGAATTTCTGTTATTATATCATCCTTTGCCTGGCATCGGGATAGTATGTATACAGAAAAAGTTTCCAATGGCTAAGATAGAAATAGATAGTTTTTTGACCATGAAAATGTTTTAAAAAGCTGCCTATTTAGCATAATAATTTATATTCATCAAGTTTTAGACATTCAAATGTCATTCAAACATTAATTACATATTCAAATGTCACTTACCCAGTCTTAGCAAAGTTAAAGGATGCAGTGTGTCTCAAGTGATCATTAATGCGTCCTGGTGTTCCAACTAATATGTTGATACCTTTTCGAAGTCTCGCTTTCTCGGCTTTCCTCTTTTGTCCACCACTTAGCAGGCCAGGCACAATCCAATGAAATGGCTTACAATGGAAGTTGAAAAATTTAAAATATAGTTTTTATAGCCTTTAAAATGCAGCAGTAGTTTTATAAACAGTTTTAGACTTAATATTAACAAACAATACAATCAATTGTAGATTTAGAAAATACCCTTTTATCAAAAACTAGCTTTTGCCAGCGACTTTGTATGCGCATATCCCATTTTTTCCCATTCCCGATTAGTCTTCATCATGAATGTGGCTATCATATACAAAAAAAACAAATTCAACTGGTAGTTCTAGAGATAAGCGCATTCAAACAAACAAACCAACAAAGTCTTCAGCTTTATTATATTAGTATAGATATTTTGTGTTTAAACGGAATTATATGTATTTTTACACTTATTATACCAAAAGCTTATTATACCCCAGAGGTTGAAACTGCAAATGGCCATCGACAAAAAACAAAAAAAAAAGAAAATGCATGTACCTTGACTAGCTTAATAAATAGCTCATATGTCTGCACCGCAAGCTCCCTAGTTGGTATCACCACTATGACCCTGATCCCATCATTCCTGCTTATTTTGGGTCTGATGGCTTGGAGCCCCTCAATGATTGGCAATGCATAAGCCAGTGTCTTGCCTGACCCAGTCTGTGACCTAGATAAAAATAATGTAAACAATTGCATTATCACTAGAGGTCGGAATTAGGTAGGAGTTATTTATGTACTTACACTGTTTTCATATAGCGAAAGAATAAAGAGGATATGCCTCAAAACCCGAGATTAACTTTAAAAATCCCGTGATTTATTAAATAACAAAGTTATTTACTCTTACACAATTTAAACCACTGCACACGCGACATTGCCAAATTTTCATAATCAACGACACCGGATGTCCGAAGTTGCAAAATTCCAATGTTGCTACATTTGTAGTTTGCTTGTGAGAACAAAAGAAAACAATAATGGAAATGTGGAGCACTCCCCGCTTAATCTGGGGATTTAATCCCGATATGATCCATATTAATATCAACTTTTCGATGCAAGTACATAAATAACTCTACCTAATTCCGACCTCGAATTATCAATTAAAAGCTATAAAAAAATAGCCTGTTTTTATAAATATTTCTGCAAACTATTCTTAAAAAAGAGCTGTAAACAGTACAATAAAGATATAGTTGTGCAATTATTATTGCACCATACTACGTGTTTTGTGCAATTTCAGAAAACAATTTCATTTTTTTACTAATATAAAATACTAAAATTATCATTTTAACTCACCTAATGAGAACATCTCGCCCCTGTAAGATAACCGGTATTGCATTCTGTTGCACCGTCATCAGTTCTTTCAAACCTAAGTTTTGCTGCAAGTTTGCAACACTATGGGGGTGTATATCTAAGTCTGAGAAGGTCTTTCCCGCAAATACTTGTTCAACAATTGGCTTTACAGCCCGCTGCCCAATACGGGGCACTTGTGGGTTGTTCTTGAAAAGTGAAGATATCCATCCGCCACTCCTAGGCTTGTTTTGCTTTAACTGTATTGTGTCACTTAGATCCTGATAGTTCTTCCCTTGGTATTTGCCTTTGTTTTCACTGAGATCTCGCAGTTTAGCTCCCAAATCATCAGATTTGTCGGCCACAGGTGGTGACACTTTAGCCACCTTTTTAGGAGGGCCTTCTGCGTTTTTTATGACTAAGCGATTTGTTGCAGCTAAGTTCTGGGGTCTCTTCCTGGCTATGGTCTTACCAGTGAACTTTGGATTGGATATAAACTTGTATTCACTCGCATTCTTATGAGGAGCACTTAATTTTTTCTTATCCTATCAAAACAAACCTTTTAGCACCAAGTCTAGAGTAAATAATATGATTGTTACAACAATATTTCACACTTACCTTTTTGGGAACTGATATATTTAATTGTAAGTCATCCATATTTCACTATTTCACAAATTATTTACGTTTCTTGAGCACATTAATTTGAGGTTATACGCACGTTTTGACGTTTCTTATGTTGTGAATGTTGTGATTGTTTTGTAGGTTCGTTCTGAAACAGAGTGCCATGCTAATTTCTCAAAAAAAAAAAATTCTTTCCGTTTCGCAAATAAAAATCCTTCCATTGTGTTTTCCATTGAGATTTGCTAATCACTAGTAAAATTGTTGACATTTTTTTCTGATTGAACATAAAAGTTTTTAACTCGTAGCAGTACGGCTTTTGTAAGCACCTTCTGACGTGCGATTGATTTACAATTGCAAAGGCTTACATGCAAGTTACAAAAAAAGCAGATGCAAGTTTGAGTTCCACAAAACAATATACGGAACTTGCTTGCACGACGATACCGCGGTTGTTTTTAATTTTCAAAATGCCCGTGGCATTGTTGAGTACCTAGAGGACGGATCGAACTTGGCAATAGTACCTACAACTGTTACACGATGCGAATTGGTATTCAGCCTACGACCACTTTCCTCAACCCTCACCGTTCGCCCAACAACCGTTGGTGAAATTCCTATGTCGAGTTAATTTATCAAATCGAAATAATTTAAAAATAATGAGTAGGTAGGTACCTAAACTAAACCGATTTATTTTCCCAAAGACTTCTTACACATAGGTCTACTTGCACACCCCGCACTCTACTGTTATAGCCTATTATAAAATAAAGTGTAAAAGTATTTTGTGAGCAAAGTACTTATGAACACGTGGCCAAAACACAGTGATGATGCGAATTACGCACAGATCACGTGGCGACGCGTGGCGCCAAAATATCCCTTTGTGCCGTCTATGGGGCGAAACAAATATTAGAATTTAAAACCCCATGTAAGTAAATAGATGCCTTTTTAATCGTTTTCGTTAGGGGTTATTATACGAGTACCTAAACTGAATGATTTGTAGGAAGTGTGCATAAAGCATAGATAGGCTGGTGGTCATCCTAAAGCCGGTTTTGCTGAACAAATTAACGTGACAACCGCGTTTTCGCACGATGTTTGCTTTAGAGTATCTAGATAAGGATACTTACTATAACTCCAGAGTCCAGACCTCCTTCGATAGCTGCCAATGGCACAGGCCCCTCTTTTCCACGGGCATTCTGGGCAAGTGCCCACTAGTTTCATTAATTTCACCTGTCTAATATCATATACTTATTAATTTTAATAAAAAACTTGAGAGGTGTCAAGGGACACCCGGATGGTACGAAGTTCTTTTCGATTAATTAGTGAAGGAATTGTAATAAAACTAGAAACATGACTATGTTTTACGACTTTATCCTAATCTCTAAGATGGTATTGTATCGTTGGCAACTAATGACCCACTGTTTGGCATCTCAATGGTCAGTCCCTACCATATCGGGATTAAATACTCCATGCAGGATCGGATTTGTGTATTCCATTCCATTCCAAGGGACACCCGGATGGAACGAAGTTCCTACGCCGCATGGCTTACAACCTGTTATTTATATTTCTGTGCTTACAATTATAGCAAAAAGTGTCGTTACAACTTTTGATCTTAATGTGTCGTTACAACTTTTGGTCATAATTTTTTCCATCTAGCCCCCTTTCGCAACGCGCGATAAAGAACTTCGTTCCAAAACCAGCTAAAAAATATGATCATTTCACTCTTTATATTTCTCTTCTCTTTCTCGCTAGATTTGTAAGCACTACTAACTATCGAACTTGTAAAATGCTAAAAGTTTCTGTGTCGGGTGAAAATACAATTACCTACCGTTTCATTTAATGTGACTTAATAAACAGTTGATTCAATCTAGATTTTATAGAGTTTATATATTTAAAAGTCATCAGAACTATCTCAGAAATGACTTTCATTCGTTTATTATTTTTACCAATGCATCATGTTACATGAATTCCTTCATCATGGCAAAATAGCTGCCTTATATGGTGGAAAAAGGATTGGACGAGTCCTCGAACAACCCTGGTCTGGACATTTGGTAGTTAAAAAAGTTGTATACGATAATTATTCATCGATTTTGAAGACTTTGAAAGAAATTAAAAATGGCAGACTCAAGGGTGATGACGTCGCCAAGAGTATCGGTATTAAAAAAGTCATGCTTGATCTGGAATTCCGAATGGCCATGGTTGTGGCCAAAAAATCTTATCCACGCTACAACCTGCAGACGCAGCTTTGCAAGCCCGAAGCGCAGAATTGAAAGACGCCATAACAATCATAAAGTGTATCGAATATGAAATGACGAGGGGGAAGTCCCCGGGTCACGATGGTTTAAGCATTGAGCACTTGCAGCATGCTGGTCCTCATATAGCTAGAGTACTATGTTTTACTCGGTTTGTATATGTCACTCATACCTTCTGTCTGATCTCATGCGAACTATTGTCGTGCCTCTTATTAAGAATAAAACGGGTGACGTTGCTGATAAGTGTAACTATCGACCTATCTCCCTGGCTACTATTGTCGCGAAGGTACTCGACAGTCTGCTGGACGCTCGGTTGGATAGTTTGTTGAAATTACTCGACGCACAATTTGGGTTTCGTCATGATCTTGGCACTGAAAGTGCGATTCTCAGCCTCAAACCTATGGTGCAATACTACACGAAACGTCGTACACCAGTGTATGCTTGCCTTTGACTTTTTATCTTACGAAGCTATGTGGAAAAAGCTGCGGGATAGAAAAGCGCCAGCGGAGCTATTGCGTATCATCCGTTATTGGTATTACAACCAGATGAACAGTGTAAGATGGGCCGACGGACTGTCTGTGTCATATGGGCTAGTGTGCGGGGTTAGACAAGGAGGGATAGCGTCACCTAAACTGTTTAACCTCTATATAAACAATCTGATCGTAGAGCTCAGCAGCAAGAAAATCGGGTGTCGCATTGGTGGCGTCAGTGTCAACAACATCAGCTACGCTGACGATATGGTGCTGCTGAGCCCTACGGTTAGGGCGCTTAGAGAGCTGCTGAGTTGTTGTTAGGGCTATGCTCGTGATAATGGCCTGGTTTATAATGTCAAGAAAAGCGAGTTCTTGGTCTTTAAGGCTGAAGTTGCTAAATATCCAGAGTATGTACCCCCGATTAAACTGAATGGGAATGACATATTGCGAGTCTACCAGTTCAAATACTTGGGGCATTATGTAACTGACGACCTTAGCGACCAGGTGGATATTGAGAGGAAACGTAGGGCGCTGGCAGTTCGATGTAAATAAAATATTTAAAAATATAAAAAATAGTAGCCCACCGACATCAGGAATAGGGTCCAAGCTACCGTTGGTCAGTGGCCTTAGTGCGAGTTTTTCAACGCTCTCGATCGCGTTAGCGTAAACTTCAATTTGTATTGAAACTGGATAAGCGCCGTCTGGTGGCAGTAACAAAAAACCTTTTTTTTTCTATAAAATTTGACATAAGCGAAAGTTTACTTTAACGCGATCGGGTGCGTAAAAAAACTTACACTAAGCCCTCAGGGCTCCCGAGAGAGGAACCTCCTCAATATACGCGCCGTGTCCAGGAAAACTGCTTTCTGGATCAAGCCTTTGATCCAGCTGCCCAACGAGAGCCTCTTGAGATATTGGTCGAGGCTCTTGACAATAATGCCATTGGCCGTCACGACTATCGGCACAATGACTGCTGTGTTCACATCCCACATCGACAACCCCGCGAGCCAAGTCAAGATACTTCGTTTGTTTGTCTTTCTTCGACTTCACGAGGTTCTCGTCATGAGGGACTGCTATTAAATATATATTAAATCGGTCCAGTAGTTTTTAAGTTTATTCGTTACATACAAAAATATTATTAGCATAGAATTAATTTAACAGCCAATTTGACACCCAAACAAAAAAACTTAGATAAGAACCCATAAAGCTAGGTAATGCCCTCAACACCTACCTACAAAGTACCTACATATCCCCTGTTTGCATAAACTCCATTGAAAGGAAGAACCGCTAAATCCGTACACTTGAAATTCAGCAAACGCACGGTTTGGGCACACAGGGAAAATGGCGCGGGGGCAAAAGGACGCGGAGGCGTGAGGGCGCGTCGTGATTACTGGCGCCCAACCGGGACGACCCCGCGTGCCCGACGGTCCTAACACCCTTCTCTTATTTAAAGCAAACACGCTATGATTTCTATGTACCTACCAATATGTAGGGCCTTTCAAAGTCAATAAGTTACATGGCAAGTGTATTTCATATTTAACTTTAGAAAGTAGCTGTCTTACTGTCGTGGTTTGCAACTAAAAAGTTTACTTTAAAAACCATATGGGACGGGTGTTAGTCTAGCAGGAAACAAAATATGAATAGAATTTAAAATACACTTTGTCGATACAAAAATTACTTTTGGATCTTAAAAATGTAACCACAAAAGTTAAATATAATAAAATATGAGTTGAAATCCTAACCCGAATATAGGTACCTACCTATAGAAAGATAGGTGTAGGTAATATAATTATAACTGAACGGTAGTGGTCCATAACCATAATCTATTTTGAAACCTAAACACTGCACTCTGCAGGAATAAAAAAGAAAAACCTCTTTTATTAAATTACAACCTTTAAAAAATAAGAAGTAAAATTTTGACACTTTAGACAGTAGAACGTCAATGTCAGCAGTGTTAACTTGCTCGCTTAAGGCAAAAAAAGTAAAATAGAACTGAAAGATAAAGTTGAAAAGTCTGTCTCAGGTACCTAACTACATAAATATTGCTATCTTGGTTTTCTTCAAAACAACTTAGTTTCTATTTATTAGGCCCCTGGTGACACCCATGTGGCTACATGGGTGTCACCGTGTAAGGGTGAAACTCGACTATTCGTGGACATTTTTTGTCCCAGTCGGGTGTCACCTCTAAGGCTAAGTATATGCTAAGATGCAGGTGGCGCAGCACAGCACAGATTTTGTAGGGCAGGGCCGACGATGCAAACATGGGCCACGATCATGTCTGCATCCCACGTGCCTGCGCCGCAACGTACGCAGCTCTTAGTAGTTTCATGCATTACAAAATTTGCTCCGCCTTACGCTACGTGGACCTGCGTCACCTGATTCTCAGCATACGTTACGTTTAGCCTAAACGATTGACGCAGCTTTCTTTAGGAAATTACCAAAACAATAAAACCTTTCCGATGTGGGATGCAATCATTTTCGAGCTCGCCTTGCATGCTTCTAGTACACAAGTTCTAATACTCTCGTACTTGCGGGATAATGCTCCATATAAAACACCATATAAAATAGACCCTGTAAAATTGGGTCGCGACTGCCGACACCAGGACGAAACTTAATTATATTACGGGGTCGACACCAAATTATCTGCACCGGGCGCTACCCATGCTAACTACGGCACTGCTACGCTTATTAGTTTCTTTATTCCCATACCTAGATAGGATACGGACAGGCATAAACAGAAGTTTTAAAACGATTTTTCGTTCGAAACCAATTAAGTTAAATTCAATTCAATTCAAATATTTTATTTCGGATAATATCCATTAATTAAATGTTAATGGTAAAGCCTAATGTTAGTAGGGTATTAAATTAAATTATTTTGCCTTTGAAAATAACTGCTGAAGTTTGCAGATATTATACTAACATCGGTCCCTTTGTTTAATCAGTAAATACTAGCTGTTATGGCAGCTCCAAAACCCACCACATGCAAGGAAGCGATAGCTCGCTGGGAGCAGGCGAAAGGAGAGACTGCGGCGGAAGCAAAAGTCGTCGAGCTCCAGTTCCGGTGGCCTCCAATAGAAAAGATGGATGGGGCTCTGTCCACTCTAGTAGCCTGCGAGTGAGTTTTTGTAATATCGAAACACAGATATTTCGTAATCGATTTAGGTAGGCACCAATACTTATCTTTCTACTTTTATAAATGCAAATGTTTTCATGGATGGATGTTTGTTAAGTAGGTACTCAATTACGACAGATCTGATCTGGATGAAGGCACAGATATGGACTAGAATAATAGCATAAAGGCTACTTTTAACCCGGGAGTATGTTCCCTTAAGGTAATTTCCGACATTAACGCGGGCGAAGTCGCCGGGCAGGAGCTAGCTATAGAATAAAATTAACGAAGAGAATAAACGTGTTAGGAGCTCGAAGCTAAGAAATAATAGTTGGTACCGGCTCGGATGTTGGTTGTGTATATCTTTAAATTTCGTTACGGTAATCAGAATCCGGATAGCCGATGGCTGCGAGACGCACGGGACCGGTTGTTGTGGCGACACTAGGGGGAGGCCGATGTCCAGCAGTGGACGTCTTTCGGCTGATATGATGATGAATCAGAAATCAAAGAAGCTGCCGCCAGTCTTACCAAGTACTCAGTACTAGTTACTCAGCTCAACTGCATCCTAATGCTACGTTTACACGCTTGCCATGGTTTGGCAAGCGTCCACAAACTCCAAGCCATTACAAACGTTTGGATGCCATTTACACGCTTGCGAGTGCGTCAGTGTGTTCCGGACAGACAAGCATGACGGACGTAGACGTCAAAGTTGTCACGCCTTTTTTTTTTTTAACGGCGGCAAATCCTCATGGAGGTCCTCCGCCCTGGGGCAGGCGGAGGGGTCTGTCAGACTCTTACTGACTAAAACCACCCCGGTGTTCCATCTCTCACCAACGCCGGGGATCGCGAGAACTTAATTAGCTTTCCGCGATCCCCGACTGGTGCCGGCCCGCCTCTGCGGGCCACCTCGGGTCAGCGGGGGGAGTGAGGTGTTTGACTCCCCCTGCGACGTCAAAGAGGGGCGCACGGGAACACTACGCGCCGCCACCTCGGGTCCGTATGAATGGGGGGCGACGGCCATCCCCAGGACCGCCGCCCCTGGACCCAGTTAGGGGGACCGGAAGAGGGCAGCGTATGCCCTCCTCCGACGCCCGGTGCGCCTGCTGCGGGCCAGGAGAGAGGTCGAAATCTCCCTCTCCCTTTCCGCAGCCTCCTTCTGCGGGATGACTATTTCGCAGAAGGAAACCACCGTGTCTCAGGACTCCTCGCCGTTGACCATAGCACGAACTATGGTCGGCAGCGAGTGATCACTGCCTACCACAGATATGAGGGCACGGCGCGGCTCATCCCAAGCGGCACACTCTGCGAGCGTATGCCGCACCGTATCCTCCCGACAGTCGACGCAGTGGTGACACCGAGCGTCCGGCTCTCTGCCTATGCGACACAGGAACTTCCCGAAGCAGCCATGCCCTGAGAGGACCTGCGTCACCCGAAACGACAGGGAGCCGTGCCTTCCCCCGAGCCACAGGTCGAGCACTGGCCGGATGGCCTCAATAGGGCCGAGGCCGGCGGAAGGGCGTGAGAGCCTGTCCCACCATTCCACCACCAGGACCTCGCGCAGTTGCGACTGACGCAGCTGAATGTGCCGCTGCATCAGTCGCTCACCGCGCGCCCGCGCGTCCTCACGCCACTGGTGCAGTGACGTGAGGGCTTTTGCCTCCAGGTCCCAGGGCGGAGATCCGGCCAGTACGCAAGCCGCCTCGTAAGAGATCGTGTGATAACCCCTGATGACTCTGATGGCCATCACCCTCTGCGGCTTCCGCAGAACAGTGATGGTGCTGGCCGTCAGGTCAGCCGCCCAGATCGGGGCCCCATACAGGGCCATCGATCGCACGATCCCCACGTACAACCGCCTGCAGGCGGTGCTCGGGTCCCCCAGACCAGAAGCAGCGTTGACAGCGCCCCAGCCGAAAGTTGTCACGCCTCGAGTCGGGTCATAATCTCGTCGTAAGACCAATTAGTACTCAGTACCTGGACGATGGGCCTTTTTTACGACATTTTCTAAAAACTGGCCAAGTGCGAGTCGGACTCGCGTGCATAGAATTCCGAACGAATTTCATTTTTCTGAACATGTTATTTTAACACTATAGACTTCTTATAGGTTTTCCTGTAATCGTAAAGATCTATTATCTCTAATTTTTTCAAAATTTTAAGCTCAGTAGCTTCAGATATAATTCGGAGGAATGGTCATTTTTCGTCTATTTTCTTAAATAACTTCAAAACCATTTATTTTAAAATTATGAAAAATAATTAAAGCCCTAACAGAAAGCCCTTTCATTTGATATGTCACACACACACGGTATTGTTCAAAAAACTATTTTTTTTACGGACAGACATACCATTTTTTGTTCGGAACCCTAAAAATTAAACCTAGCTAGCTAGATCGATTTATAGCTCCCGAAACCCCCTGCAATCTGCATTCTAAATTTCATGAAAATCAATGGAGCCGTTTCCGAGATTCCATATATACAATAATTGCTCGTTTAAAGGTATTAGATGATCGTAGCATAAAATTAAAAACGTCCGTATGGTGCGAGCATGTGACCGAAACTAAACACGCGCCAACGTGTATATGCGTCCCAAATGCTTACCGCAAATTTCTTTTGATCTGTGTTCAAAAAACGACACTAGTCCGGATCGGAGACAAGCTCACGCAAGCTCACGCAAACCATGCCAAACACCCCGTTTACACGCTTGCGTTGGTGGCCAAGCCACGGCAAGCGTGTAAACGTAGCATAACCAGATGGACTAGGAGCCAACCTCAATTTAGTTGGGAAAAGCTAGGCTATTGATTGACTAATTATAGAAATAGTTCTTTTTACCTGATTGCACCAGAACGACGGTTATGTTTTTCTACAGTATGTACGTATATTGTTTGGCACGCTCTGCGGCCTGAACGGCTTCGTCTTGATTGTGAGAGTGACACTGCGTATATAAAAAATAAAATGGCCGATTTTTGGCGCCATATTATGCCTACAAAATTTTTTTAACTTTCAAAACCAACAGAATAAGGGCTCGAGGGAACGATTCCAAAAATGTAACACATTAAAATGTAGGAAATAAAAATAGACTGTCAAAAAACGACTAAGAAGTTCGGGTTTTTTGACAAAGTCAATTTTTTTAGCTCTATAGATACCTAATGCTGAACATTTTCTCAAACTCGATATGCCTTATTTACTTTCGTTATATTAACTAAGTAGGAACATAAGTATTGTAATGTTTTGTAATTTCAGGAAATTAAGCCTGTCATCGAACATGATTGACAAAATAGCTGGCATTGCTGGAATGAAAAGTCTCAAGATCTTATCCGTTGGACGGAACTATATAAAATCTTTATCAGGAGTGGTGAGCCTTGTGCACATGACAAGCTTATAAAATCAAACACATATTATAGTCATTTTGAAATTTCAGAATTCCCTTCTCATAATATTCACATTCATGGGTATTCCGCCAACCAATTTAAGTTACCTACATTCAAAAGCGACCCTATTCCATATCATTCTTTTTAGGGTTTCGTACCTCAAAAGGAAAAAACGGAACCCTTATAGGACCTCTTTGTTGTCTGTCCGTCCGTCTGTCTGTCAAGGTCGTTTACGAGTATCTCGGGAGCGCGTGGACGTATTGAGTTGAAATTAAAACCATATATCAGGTCTCTGGCCCCTTGCAGCTGTGAAAAAATCAAACATCTAAGTTAACATAAAAAAAAGAGACGGTCGTGTATGCCGCAAATAACGTATATTTAGAAACTCTCAAGGGAATCAAAATGTAGGTACTTCCCGTTGACCTAGAACTATGAAAGGAGATGGGGAGAAAATGTATGTGCTCTGGTCCAAGAAGCTATTGACATTTGACTATACTCAAATCTATTGTCGTGTATGGTGCTTTTCAAATACCAAAGCTCATGGAAATAGCTAAAAAAAAGGTTATATATAGCGTTCTTCTTAATTACTTCTAAGCAAATCTATAAAGTCTTTGACTGTATAAAGATTATGCAAACGATCATAGATATAAGAAATTCTGTGCAAACGATATTCATTACTCTACGAGTATTATAACTACTATATACTTCTAACCTTCACGACTACTATCCTTAAAGGGGGAAGCAGAAATGTGCTGTTGTTTGCCAAAGTTCATCTTGGTTACATTAGTCCTTATGAGATGCCCGTGAAGGGTTCACCAAGTTCTCGTCACACGAAATCATCACGACTATTATGCTTAAAGGGGTACGCAGACATGTGTTGTTGTAGGATAACGTTCACAGTTGGTTGCAATAATCCTTATGAGATGAAAGCAAAGTGTTCGCCAAGTTCTTGTCACACCGAACCTTCACGACTATAATCCTTAAAGGGGTATACAGACATGTTCATCACAGTCACAGTTGGTTTCATTTCGCCATGTCCGTATGTCTGTCTGTCTGTGTGCGGTTTAGATCAGAGACGATTAACACTAGAAAATTGGAATTAGGTATGGGTATAACTACATATTAATCACGCCGACAAAGTGGTAACACAAAATCATGAAAACAAAAAAGGACAACCCCAACACATAAAGTGGGGATGTTTTCTTATATATTTTCTATCTCATAATGTGGTGTGTCGTTGGATAAAACGTGACGATGACGTGCCTAGTCTAAAAACCATAACCACAGACATAATGTGTGCGCAACAGCCTTTAGTTCGTTGACTGATTAACACACGCAATAATAATGCATATGGCAACTCGATTTATCTATTCTAATATATAAAGCTGAAGAGTTTCTTTGTTTGTTTGTTTATTTACTTGAACGCGTTAATCTCAGGAACTACTGGTCTGATTTGAAAAATTCTTTCAGTGTTAGATAGCCCATTTATCGAGGAAGGCTATAGGCTATATATCATCACGCAAATACCAATAGGTGCGGAGCAGTAATGAAAATTGTGACGCAGACGAAGTTGCTCGGATCAACTAGTTTCTGTATAAAATTCGTAAGTTATTGAAAGGGAGTTAACAAGATTGAATCTGAAACCAAATAATAATAAATACTACACATACCACGCAAACACGTTAATGACGCTTAACTTTTTTCGTCATACCAAAGCCGATTTTAGAGTGCTCAAAAATAATACAACTCTAACGAGCTGATGAATGATGTCTTTCATTCATAGACGCTCTTTGTAACTCTTGCATTCGACGAATTTATTTCTGGCAAGACACATTTATGGCTTTTTGCTCTATAGGCCGATTTTATTGTGTTCATAATGAAAAATAACACATTTTTGCGTGCTGTAAAATGATGTATGAGACCATCATCACCGACGCTCCCTGAAACTCTTGCATTTGACGATTTCTTTTCTCGCAAAACACATTTATGGCTTCTAACTTTTTTCTCTCCATAGGCCGATTTTTTGGTGTCCATAATGAAAAAAAACACACTTTTCACGAGCTGTAAAATGATGTATGATTCATACACCGATGCTCTTTGAATTTCTTGCATTCGACGACTTTATTTCTGGCAAAACACATTTATGGCTTCTAACTTTTTCTCCATAGGCCGATTTTTTTTTGTCCAGCGTAAAAAAGAACAGACTTCGAGCTGTAAAATGATGTATGTCTCATTCACCGACGCTCCTTGAAACTCTTGCAATCGACAATTTCTTTTCTAGCAAAACACATTTATGACTTCTATTTTTTTCTCCATAGGCCGATTTTGTTTTATTTTGTGTCTATAGTATAAAAGAACACACTTACACCTAGCTTTTAAATGAGATCTGTTTTACTATCCAACGCTTCCTATTATGTCTCCAATGAGACCAAAATATTGGTCTCATTCGCCGACGCCACTTGGACCGGTTCCTCCCCATCTCCTTTGACAAGTAATACGGTCTTATACTACAAGTATAGTAGGCCAGTCACCGTAGTCGTTAGGTCGCAGAATTGGATCATCCTGATTTTTTGGATGGTCGTTAGGATAGATGCCAGTAGTGTCCTCCCAATTTTTCAACCTCGAAAGACCTGTGCTGGTGGTGCTTAGATAACTTCTTAATTTTCGGTCATCTTTAAGAGTTAAGCTTAATTCTCCTAAACGGTGCGTTCTACAGAGAAAGTCAATTCGGATACTTTTAAAGTACCTAGATAAAATTTGCTACAATTTGACTGTAGCAGTTACTGTTACAGTCAAATTGTACAGTGTTGACCTACAGCACTTACACACACCATAGCTAATTTTTTCCAAAAAGTTCGGGATTGGAGTTATAGTTTTAAAGTTGGGCTTGGGGTAGACAATATCATTACATTACTATATATTTCTGCATAAAACATTCTAAGAACATTTTAATGACTACACGGTGACGTATAAATTACTCATGTAAACTTTTCCGTCGTGAAATTATAGGTAATTCTTTGGTCGCGCAGAGGATCTAGAGGATTATTTTTTAATTCCCTCTCTGCTCACTGATATCTGCACACGACATTGTAAGTACTTTCATGGGCAAGGCGAATCAATATATTTACAGAATACATACCGCTTAAGGCGATGCAATTTTTGAATTACAAGATTTATACATTTTTGTTGACGTCGAAATCGGTTAATTTCGACTTTAGTATCTCTGCCTTTTTAAAAACGTTTGCAGACTAAAAATCTCACTCTACAAGGAAAGTCGCAAGAGATGAAGTCGTAAACCAGTTGATTCAGGCGATTCTCATTTTTTTTTTTTTTTTTTCAGAAAGTTAACTTCAGTAAAAGTCGATTTCGTTGTCCTTATTTACTTTCTCTATACTAAAAATGTTGGTATTAGTCGATTTTGTTAGGGGATTATAGCTGGGCGCTAACAATCTTTAACTTTGATACTCAAAATTAGTCACCTAACTAAGTCATTAACTCCGAACATACTGACAATTACAAAGTCAGGTCACTACCAAAGGTTCTTTTCGGGAAGCTCTTTTTACTGTTGTGACTTATGGTTATTATGAACTGAACAAAAACTTTAACTTTGGAGTGTAATTTTTGCACATTTTAAGGTAAACGGACTTAAAATTAGAACTAGTTATATTTATAACAAAAGTCCTATTTTTAATAGCTCTTTACAACGATGACTATAGTGATGCTATGGAGTGCTAAAAAATGCTTAACTCCAGTATATAAAATTATTTGTCCGTTCAAGTTAACTTCATTCATTAACTCAAACGAATTCATAATTGGCAAAAGTCGAATTAGTAGCAAATGATCTTCTAGAACAGGGCTTTCCAACGATAAATGTATTAAAGAGATTGAACATTCGGGTATCTTCCCATAGTTGAACAACCACTATTATTATAAATTATCGAAAATACTTTTAGAGGTATGCGGAACAGAGAGTAAAGTCTCACACACCTCAATTGAAAAGGAGGATCCTCCGACCAGGCGGCTGTTGTGCCTGGCGGGCTACTGCCCGATAGTTGATATTCGGGCTGATGTATATGTTCAAATCGCACGGTAAACTTTGCTTGCGCGATGCAGGATTTCAACGTTGTAGTTCGCTGCTAATCGGATAGATGGCGTCGCGGTGCTTTTTGTTGCGATGTAGATTTGCTTCGTAGGTTTTTCTTGTGGCGGTCTTGATGCCGCTACATCACTCCCCTCCGGAGACCGGAGGTCGATAGTGGATGAGTCGTCCATGCATCTTGAGATGCTTGCCAGGCCAGTGGAAGGTTGGTTCCAGTGAGTAGGAACCGGAAGTCGCAGAGTTCTCGGTGAGTCGGAACTATATGCGGTGCCCCAGTGAGTCGGGGTGATGAGATATCCCAGTGAGTCGGGATGATGCTGCAGGCTCCAGTGAGTCGGAACCGGATGTCGCAGAGTTCACGGTGAGTCGGTACTATATGCGATGCCCCAGTGAGTCGGGGTGATGGGATCCCAGTGAGTCGGGATGATGCTGCAGGCTCCAGTGAGTCGGAGTGGTGCTGTTGCTGGCTCCAGTGAGTCGGAACCGGTAGTCGCAGAGTTCACGGTGAGTCGGAACTGTATGCGGTACCCCAGTGAGTCGAGGTGATGATTGAGGCTGAGGATGCTGAACAGGAATGCGCGGCTGCTGCATGCTGGTGGTCAGGATATCCGTAGAAGCCGTGGGTACTGGCTAGCTGTATGACTCGCTGCTCGAGAGCTTGAGGTCACGATGAGGAGAAGTGATGATGACGTCACGCTGAAGTAGTTGCACGAAGGCTGCGCTGACGTTCAATGTCGAGGGTCACCAGTTTAGAGGTATGCGGAACAGAGAGTAAAGTCTCACACACCTCAATTGAAAAGGAGGATCCTCCGACCAGGCGGCTGTTGTGCCTGGCGGGCTACTGCCCGATAGTTGATATTCGGGCTGATGTATATGTTCAAATCGCACGGTAAACTTTGCTTGCGCGATGCAGGATTTCAACGTTGTAGTTCGCTGCTAATCGGATAGATGGCGTCGCGGTGCTTTTTGTTGCGATGTAGATTTGCTTCGTAGGTTTTTCTTGTGGCGGTCTTGATGCCGCTACATACTAATTTACATTATGCCGTGAACTTCTGTTGCAGAAGTCAGCTGAGGTCCCGTTATCACGGAACGTAAATCATTTCCCTTAATTCCTACCCGATTTCATTTTATATGATAAGAAACATTTTCCACTGATCTATCTAATGTATTTTTCGAAAGTCCAGCTAATCAAAAAGTTCTATTTTAGAAACTTCAATTTCGACTTTTATGAAAAATGGTTCGTGTTTGATGTGCTATATTTCAATACCTGTAAAACCAATTCATCTGCATTTGCATTCTAATTGAAGCAAATTTTATCTTCTTTAATAGTCTACTGACTGACTTTTTATGTAGAATTCACCGTTTAGATAGATGATATAAGCCAAAGTCTGAAAAATTACAGAAAATTTTGAAGTTTCCCGAGCACCACGCAGTTGGCACAGGTCTTTCGAGGTTGAAAAATTGGGTGTACACTACTGGCATCTACCCTAATAACTTCCCAAAAAAAAACCGACTTCCAAAAATAAAACACTACAAAGTATAAAATAACATTAATTTTGGAAGTCAGTGTCAAAAAACAAAAAAAAATCAAAAGCATTGACTTCCGAGATTAAATTTTTGGAAGTCGGTTTTATTTTTTTGTAAAAAAGTTTTTTATTGTGAAACCACAAACACAGTGTACCGGGCGGCGTGATGTTATGTTATGAACTGGTGTAAACAATCACCAGACATGAGATTTCAGAAGATCCCGATCCATTTGCTATCATTGATTGAAGAGTTCCGTTGCCCACCTCCGAAGTTCTTCATCAGAACTTCACCAAATTAAAATGGGACCAGTCCGGGAATCATCCAAATCGGTTAAAAATTGACGAAAATATCGCTAAACGAACATTTTCATGGGATCCCATCATCAGATCCTTACTTATACCATCCATCATCAGCTCAGCAACATGATGATGATTATCTTCAGGCACAAATATCTGAATTGCGTTAAAAAAATTCATGAAAATCATTGTAAGTATGTGCCTATAAAATTTGAGGGTTTCCCTCGATTTTCATGGGTTCCTATCATTTACCATTCTAACTTGGTTACAATGGGACTATCTCAGGAGTATAGGCTTTCGAATAAAAAAAGAATTTTAAAAATCGGTCCACAATTGGCGGAGAAATAGGTGAACATAAATAAAAAAAAATACGAACAGCCGAACATAGAACCTCCTCCTTTTTGAAGAAGTCGGTTAAAAATCAGGATGCTGCAAAATACTGCTACCTAAAATGTCTTGTATGACTGGCATATAGGGAAAAGTCTGAAAACTATACATTTGCAAATATATCATAAAAAATATAGTCTTTGTAGCTGCAAATTAGTACGGAACCCTCGGTGGGTGAGTCCGACTCGCACTGTGCCGGTTTTTTTGTAACAATTAGCATTTAATGCTAGATTGGTGCTTACCACATTTCATCATCATCAGTTATCCTAGGCATTTAACATGGGTTAAATGTTTTATAATTATGTAGATTGATATCATTATTTCTCTACCACTGTTATTCAAATATCAGGCGATATCTACTGTAGATACATACATGTCGATACATGTTTTTAGGGTTCTGTACCCGAAGGGTAACCAACGGACCCCAATAACTAAGCCTCCGCTGTCCGTCCGTCCGTCTGTCTGTCTGTCTGTCTCAGGAACCGTAATAGAATAGATAGGCAGTTTACATTTTCTCACAATATTGCCGCTATAGCCGCTATAATAGCAACAGCAAATAATAAAATTAAATTGAAAATTAAAGGGGGCTCCCATTCAAGAAACGTGTTCTTTTGGTTACGGAATCCTACGTGTGAGAGTCCGACTCGCACTTAACCGGTTTTTAATACCTTTCAGGAAACTGTGGCGGAGACATTGGAAGAGTTGTGGATAAGCTACAATCCAATCGATAAACTGAAAGGCATCGGACAACTCAAACAATTAAAGGTTCTGTACATGTCCAACAACAACGTCAAAGAATGGGTGGAGTTCAATAGACTACAGGTATGTTTTATATGTCAATTTTTACAGCCCTTTAGTATGTAGGTAGACAGGGATTTGGTCAGGGCACTGGTTATCCCGATTTTATTCTATGTAGTTGAGACGTTGCAAGGAAAAGACAGAGGATAGACGCATTCGAAATGTTGTTTTGGAGGCGGCACAAATGTGTCTGTCCTTTCTTAACTCAATTTCCAGAGCCGATTGTCTACAGTTTGCTTACAACGTATTTTGACCAATTTTGGCCACATTTTTTATACTATTTATAGGCACGCGTTTGGTCACTATCTCACCTGATGGTAAGCGATGATGAGGCTGAAGATGGAGCACGCTTACCTGGAAGTAGTCTATTCACTCTTGACTTAAAGACTCCCAGGTTGTAGCTATCAGGAAACAGAATCGGGCAGGAAATTCCACTCCACAAAATGCAACCGGTAGGAAATCGACAGGCTAGCATCTCGGCGTCTGTGCTCAAGACTTTGGAGCTTCGACTCGACGACCCTATCATTGCCGCTGATCCTCTTGGCTTGTTTATCAATTGACTCAAGGGCATCAAGCTGGTATCTGGAAGATCCGTTAGGAGGATCACGGATGGGTTTTAGTCAGTATGACTCTGACGCTCCCTTCTGCTTCACCCAGAGCGGGAGGAGTCATTTGATGATTTAAAAAAACTACCTACTCCATACACGATCGAATTTGCGCTTGACAGAGTTTGAGCAGGTGTTTCGACGTAAAGCCACCATCCACCACCACACCTCACCTACCATCTCACCTTTGCTAGGATCCCCAACTTTTTTGCAGCTACTTCAGCTTTAGCCTCTATGAAAGGAACAAAATTGAGGGTAGATGTTAATGTAACACCAAAAAGCTCAAGTTGGTCGGTTATCGGCACGGTTATACCTCGGAAAGATGGAGCTGGATAGAATTGGCTTCTTTTAGTGGAAAAAAAGACGCGCTTGGATCTTAGCAGCATTAAACTTGATCAGATTAGCGCCACCCTATTTCAGAGACAGCCTGTTAGGAACGTTCAAGCGCTCAACCATATAGCCTCCCGGAGAGACCGGATCTGCGACCCACCAGCTCGTGCATCGGACACGGTATCTCTCAGCAACAGTGCTGTCGTCTGCACACCCAAAGGTAAAGGGTTTAAGCAGATCATTAATATTCAACAAGAACTATGTTCTCAAAAGCACCGGAACCCAGGCATTAATCTCTAGCAGTCCAGATGAGCAGCCATCTATGACCACTCGGATAGACCGATCTCGCAGGAAATTTGCGATCCAATCACACAATCCGGCCGGCAGACCGAAGGAAGGAAGCTTACCAATAAGGTTATCGTGCCAGACCCTGTCGAAGGCCTTCGAGATGGTAAGATGGTAAAGGGGAGATTTCAGCCTTGAAAAACTGGTTATTGTTAGCAATACCGAAGGAAAGGAAGTACGAGACTGGTCGCCAACACGATAAACCAAGTGAAAGAAGCTACATCCTCAAGCAAATTCTAGCGGGTGGTGATGGCAACTTTGGACCGGAATCGCTGAAAACAGATTGTCCGCTTAAAGGGGAGGGGGGGAGAGACAGGTAGCTTTAATCGAGCAATTCTTGAATATAACGATTTTCATTAAAATTCAGTATGCAGGGGGTTTCGGGACCGACAAATCGATCTAGCTAGGTTTAATTTTTATAGAACG
Source organism: Lacanobia oleracea (assembly GCA_950371165.1). NCBI lineage: Eukaryota > Metazoa > Arthropoda > Insecta > Lepidoptera > Noctuidae > Lacanobia > Lacanobia oleracea. Next base: position 9,767,203 of record OX493389.1, read on the forward strand.
TCGTAAAAAAATAAACCGAGCACAGCTCCGTCATCCAGGTACTATTACTTTAGTTAGAGACTATATTTTTTTATGATTTAAACAGTCCGTTCCCTTCCAGATACCTCTGGGACCCTTGAGTTTCGCTTTTGAGCGTCGTAATGTTGACAAGCATTTTTTTTCTGTCAGCGTCCACAGTTGAAAAATACACTTCTGGACACATCTATTGGCCCACCTTAGAGTTTAGGTTTCGATGGCCCCTACCGAAATATGATTGCTAGATTGAACAAAAACTGTTGATGCAGTTTTAAACCTGATACATTTTACCATCTTTTTCGATCGTATTGTTTTAAATTTGAATTCAGAATACCATACGACATGGAGCTACGCCTAACAAGTCGGATATGCGCCTTGTTAAAGGCAATTGATTTTTGAATAAAAAACATGTTTTATCAAATAAAGGTTTAATTTAATAACGCGTGTTGCCTCCATGGGCATCTACCACAGCTCTCATACGATTAGGCATAGAGTTTATCAAACGCTCTATGAAATTTTGAGGGATCATCTCCCATTCCTCTTCTATGGCAGTTTTCAACTCCTGCATCGTCTGGGCAACTGGCTGACGAGCCCTAACACGTCTTTTTAGCTCGTCCCACATGTGCTCAATGGGGTTCATGTCTGGGCTTCTGGCTGGCCAGTCCATAACTGTGATGTTCACATCCCGAAGATATTCCCTGACGATACCGGCCGCATGGGCTCTTGCATTATCATGCATAAAAAGGAAATTTGGGCCCACATAGTCCGCGTATGGTATCACGTGAGGTTCTAAGCACTCACGAATGTACCTTTCAGCATTTAATGTTGGCAGCCGTGGTCCTGTAACAACCTCAAGTTGAGTTTTGCCGCTCGCGGATATACCGCCCCAGACAGTCCATGAGCCACCGCCATAAGCAACCCTCTCTTCAAAGCAGCATTGTGCGAAACGCTCTCCCTTACATCGGTAGACCTTCTTCCTTCCATCATTGGCATGTAACACAATTTTAGACTCACCAGAAAAGAGTACACGGCTCCAATCTTGCTGTGTCCAATTTAAATGACTGCGTGCGAAATGAAGGCGCGCTGTTCGGTGGGCTCGCGTTAGTTTGGGCCCATTAGCTGGCTTGTGTGGTACCATATCGCGATCTTTTAACCTTCTCCGAACAGTTCGAGCGCTCACAGATACTCCGTGGAAGTCGCGAAGTTGGTTGTGTATTTCAATGGAGGTAAGGTGACGATTTCTCAAGCTGGTCGTCACGATGAATCGATCCTGCCTTTCAGTTGTGACCCGAGATCGTGGCCTTCCTTGGCGACGAACAAAGCCGCCAGTCTCTAGGTACCTCCGATAAACATTTCGGACCGCAGATCGACTTAAATTAAGTTGAGCACTCACGTTTCTTTGGCTGTATCCGGCCTGAATAAGTGCCACAGCTTGGGCGGCGACTTCAGGTGAAGTATCCATAGATTATTGGTAGAACCTCACCTTAATGTTAAGAATAAGTAATGTTTGTTGCAAAACCAATGATATCAGTCACTTTTTCAAGAATTAAATCCAAGTAAACCAATAAAACCAAGTTTTCTTAGTATTCGATTGTTTGAAATCAACAAACAGGCTCCAAATTGTCTTTTGTTACTTTAAATTCTGTGTTCGAAATTCAAAAAAAAGACTATTGAATGAAATTGTGAATGTGCCAGGTTCAAGACTGCATAAAAACTTTTTGCTCGACCTAATATAAAATTTTAGCTAGGACCAAACGAAACTGAAAATACAAGGTGGGCCAATAGATGTGTCCAGAAGTGTATTATCTACCACGCAAGACACATAGAAATAATTTTTTAATCAGTTGCGTCCCTGGGACCAATGGTCCGGTTTTACTAATGTATAGTTTTCAGATTTTCCCTATACTTCTAGTATAAGACGGTATTACTTGCCAAATTTCATAGTTTTAGGTCAACCAGAAATACCCTAGGTATACATTTTGATTTCCAAGAGAGTGTCGAAATATCGGTTTTTTGCGGCATAATGCCGCATTTTTTTTAGGTTAACTTAAGTTTGATTTTTTCACAGCTTCATGGGACTGTAGTCCTCAGTAAATGGTTAATTTCAACTCGATACCTACACGGGCTCCCGAGATAAAGGGTCTTGACAGACATACGCACGGTCGGACAACAAAGTGATCCTATAAGCGTTCCGTTTTTTCCTTTTGAGGTACGGAACCCTAAAAATGTAAGACTCGTGATTTTCACCATCCGACCGTGACCTCGCATGGTGAAAAACCCATATGCCCTCAGCTTGGCTTTGAATGCTTGGAAAACACAGCTCCATCAGTCTCATATCATCGATGCGACTGACCATGCGGCCATTAGGTACCTATTTAACCTATTCCCATTCAATTCAAACATCCCTTCCGTAATCACTATTAAAAAAATATGCTCAATAAGATAAGGTGTTCTTCGTTTATTTAATTTTATGAACGTTTTAACTTTTTTACAGGAGTGTCCTAATCTCAGAGACTTGGTTTTTATCGGGAACCCGATAGTTGAAGCCCAACCAGATGTTGATGCGTGGCGCAACCAGGCTGCTAACAGACTCCAACAAATAATCAAGCTGGATGGCATACCTATCTTACGGGATACGGACTGATTTATTTTGAGGTAGCTAATTTTAATCGTGCAAATAAAGCATTTAATATGATTGTAAACAGTGTTTTAAATGATGCTCTTATTATCTTTTCACTACTAACATTTAACCACGATAGGTTAATTACAAAACTATTTCGATCGTTATTTTGTGGCAGGTATTCATCAAAGTCCCTCAAAATTTAACTCTGAATAAGAATTTTGATTGCGTGACACTTTCCGTAACAATGGGTGATAGAGGACCACTTGTTTAGCCTACGAATTGAAATGACGATAATATTCGAAATAATAGCCTCGCCGCATCGCCTCGCTTGCTTGACATTTATGACAGATTATGACTCTGGCAACACTAATAACTGCTGCACACGCCATCTATCTATTAGGTGACGCAACTATAAGTAACATGACAGCGTTAAGATTGAATTCCATTAATCGAATAATGATTGCGATGGACAGATTGAAGATTACAGAGTAATTGAACTAACTCCATGAAGCGATTAATTGACTCATTCGTTGATAAGGTCTATCACCATAGCTATCAAAATTTTATCAATACACACCTCATAACCATAGTAATGTCTGCCTTCCCACCTAACAGCTCCCAAGTATGCAGTAACTAGATGAATAGATGATATTGCTTACTATGTAGCAATTGACTGCTCACATTTCCACCGGAAATCGAATGCTATAGAGAAAAACGCGTGGAAATAGCTAAATAACATAAATGACTCCCCTGATCTGGTACTAAAAAGTCGCTTATTTTATTGCAAATCGTCCAAATCTTCATGTGAATGCGTCGCTATTGTCCGTACGGCTTTATGATTCGTCATACGTCTCAAAGCCGACTTAATAGCCTGCTTAATTCGCGCCAAAAGGAAATACGAATCGGCCGGGGACGCCATTGCCGGCGGAAAAGTCCCTCTCTCCGTAGATGCGCGAATGGCTCTGCCATTGTGTTGCCACTAATAAAATTTAATGATGTAAACGGATAGCACGAATTTATCTAACTCAGAACTCGAAGGGAGCGGGGCACTGAGGGGAAATCAATTAACGACAATATATCAGCTGTAAAGCAAATTGAATTCGGTATTGTTATACGATACTGTTGGAGTTTGATTATGGGCTTTCTTTATTTATATTGCTAATTTGTATTTTAAGTGCACGAATAAAGTAGGTAGAGCTTTTGAAGTGAAACCCAACGGAACCAAGAAATAAGTAGGTATATGCGCTTGTTTTTTTGCAAAACTGAAGACTTATTGCGAAAAATGACTTACTGGAGACTACCCAAATTTTATTTCCTACTTTCTCTTTTACTTTTTATAAGTAAATCTACTCGATCAATGTGCTAACACTACCCTCGTGGTAATAGTATCACCTAAATGCATATAAATATGTATACGAGTAGGTGGCATATGTGTAAACGAGCCATGTGTATCAGTAGGTAAGCGACATTTGAATAGAGCTCAATAATTTAATGGAAAACCGGTCATTGTGTACTCAGCGTAATGGACCGATAATTGTCCATCCAAACAGAAGTAACTCTGTTAATCAAAATGAAGCTCACACCTTCCCCCCCCCCTCGCATTATAAATGAAGTAAGCTCCCCAGTTAATGCGTACAAATGCCGCCGACCGCCACCTAGCCCGTCATTATTTAATTATTAACACTACAATCGACCTAATTTTGATTTCTATTTGACATTTCGATTACGCAGCACGTAGCCGCCGGCAAGCAGCCATTTTGTGACATCTGTCCTCGAATGTGTTACGAACTATAAAATTCAATTTCCCCAATCGGCCAGCTCGACACATTTATTATTCATAGGTCGGTACCTAGATGCCCGGCCACTAACAGATGTGATCTTTTACGTGAAGGAATATCAAAAAACATGACTTCGATATAAAGAGCAGTGATTCTAAGGGACATGAATTTAATATAAGATCATGTGAATCCAATTTATGGGCATATTCGGATAGTATGAAAGAAAGTCCGAATACATTCACAAATAAGCTATTCAATCGCGTGACATCAGAGTTTTCCCGTAGCGGGAAATGAGTTTTCATTTCAGTTATTGAAAATTTGACTCAGTATTGTTTCTGAAAACCTATTAATATTGTAGGAATGTAGCTCGTGCTTTATTGGCAATCGACTTCAGGTCACGCTACTGATCGCGTTTAATACTTGATTCGATTGATTGATAGTCATGCTGTAATGACTGTATCGTCCCAGCTGGCTGAAAGTTTCCACTCTAATTTAATGTGCGATTCGTGCTTTTATAAACGTACGTACGTTGCTGCTGAATATCGGGTTTGTGTTCTATTAGCCAATAAATCAATCCATGTCCTCGGTAATGCACAATCCATTTGCTCGCATGTAGCCTAATTGCCGTTAGCGCCGCCCAATAGCCGCATTAGGTTAAAACGCTAGTCGAGCAGCCCGCCCCGCACCGGCTCGTACTCGTACGATAAACTCATGAAACTCCTATACATTCGACTATAATGGCTGATTTTCTAGCTCACGAGATGTATCCCCAGCAAACGGTCGCGCTTACGCCACTCAAAGGCGGAGAAAATGGCTTAAGTGCTTTCTCTATTATGCTTAAGGTCGTTCGTGAAAAGGATAATTTTCAACTCTCCAGCGCCCTCGTTTCGTCCGGATGTGGAATTAGTAAGGGTGTGACTACGTTCTTAATACTTTCATATTTTTTCAACAAAACATTAAAACTTTTATTCCCTATCCACATTTATTAGTTAAATGAACAGTTAAAAATATGATGATTCTTATAATCAAGTAGTTAGTACCCCTATTAGTAATGAGGGTAGGGAAACAACCTCACTAGTTAGTATTTGCGGATATTATATTCCGCAGCCGACTTAACCCACTGCGAGGTATATAGACCTTCTTAGCTTAGGTGTATCCTTCCTACCTCAACATTATATTCCACAGTATTTCTACTAGCCATGTTCATACTATTCCAACGTCAAGTCAGATAATATATTTTTAAGTTGGGTAACCTATTGTCGCGGCAAGCGTCGAGGGTAGCGAAATAAAGCTTTTCCAACAAACAATAGTTCCGGCCCTTTGTCGCATTTGGAGTTGAGTAAACATTAGTAGTTGAGGGCATTGTGAGAGGTTTCCTCCGCCTCCGACCTCCTTCAAGCGTTCGCCGCGCTCTGCCGACTCCAGGCCTAACAGTTTACGGCCAGATAACTCCCACTTACCCCTCATTACCTTTTGTTTCTAGAGAATTGTTTGTTTTGTTTAAGAATACGTAGAACCCATTTCGTTATAGGTATATTCAGGCTCCTATTCTGTATTTCAGTAGGTACGATTCTTTCATTTTGAAATTATTACTATTTCGTTATTTTGCTGATTCTGCACAAGGGATTAGCTAATGTATCATTCAATAAAAACGGCTGTTTCAGCTTAATAACAACGAAGTATAGTGCAAACAGTAGAAGTCACGATCGTATCATAAATTTCTTTCAACATTAACACCTACTTTCCATAATAGCCGATAAACCAAATTTAGTTTTCATGTTACGCACCCTCCACAACTACTTATAATAAGCAATGATCAATGGAGAATAATCCTATTGTGTCGCGCGCACACAAAAAACCATGTCGGAATTATTCCGCTACGGTTTCGCGCTAATATCTACATTACATTAGAGTAGAACCTCATTGTTAGCCACACTACATCTACATGAAAAGATTACGCGCCAAAATGTTGACAGTTGTCGCATAGACAATAGAAAAGTGAGTGCATTTCGATATACGCATAATGGTTTGTGTTTATTTAATTTAAGTCACTGGCAACATAGAATAATGGCATGTTTTCGCCAGCGGCAGCGCTCAGCGTTCCGACTTGAGCCGGGAGCGCCTCGGGGCAATAAAATTAATGAAGCGTGGAGATGGGACCATTTTACTTGTATTATTCGTCTCCTGCGGCCTGAGACTGGAGCGAATGTCCATTAGTTCTGTTTTAACATGTTAGCGAGGTTGAAACGTTGTAAATGCGATTTACTTTGTAGAGAGGGTGGAAAAGTAGCCGGAGAGATTTGATCGCGATCAGTAGCCAAAGCGATCGGAAGTGATCTCAAATACCTATTTGTTCGTAGTAAGAGTTCATAATTTATTTACGGCCAACTTTTAGATGGCTCCGAGGTTCTTTTACGTTTACAAATTAGATCCATCAACTCTATTTAGGTATTTGCATGGGTTATTTATGAACACAATGTCAGAATAGGTCTACTTAGCAATATCTGTAAGTAATAATCTAGTGGTAAATGCTACAGATAATACCGTGACGTGAACAAAGAGCGCATTACACCGCATCAGATGGTAACTGATGATCAGCCCCTGGAAGAGCGGCGGTTACGCGCGTCAAATTCCCGCGATATCATCTTAATCCGCCAATATTAGTCCTGCACTAACGGCTCATTGTACGCATGTGTGAAGAGCGTTTATTTTTAAGTTTCCAATGGATTAAATATTATTAATAAATTATGTGACACTAGTTGACCCGCGCAACTTCGTCTGCTCCGCTCCTATTGGTCTTAGCGTGATGATATATAGCATATAGCCTTCCTCGATAAATGTGCTATCTAAAACTAAAAGATTTTTTTCAAATCAGACCAGTATTTCCTGAGATTAGCGCGTTCAAGCAAACAAACAAACTCTCCAATTTTATATATTAGCATAGATATAGATGACGAGTTTTTATAATAAGAAAAAAGGACTCTACAAAAAGTGCCCTAGTTGTGTTTCTTTTGTTGTAAGTTGACGATATATCTTGATAAAACATGCCACCAGATTTTGTTTTAAAGAACCTGATCCATTACCTACAAAAAACAGTTTTACACAAAACCAGCGCTTTAGAAGCCGGACACTCAATCACGCCTCACACAACATTCCGCTAACTGCAGAAAATTACATAGAAGTCATTCCTTTACAAAAGCATCGTCGAGCACAAAGGGAGTATCGCAGGCGCTAAACCGTCGCACGCTCATTACGAGAACATTTGCTACCACTATTAGCATATCAAACGGTCTTATCAGATGTAACGGCTGCCGACCACTGCGCCCGACTAATGTTCCTACGAGACAATAACACGATTAGCGATATAAATACAGTAACAAGAGCATAACAAGGGATTTTAGCAGGATACGCTGATTCTTATCAGGCGTCGCGTTTACAAGGGTAAGGTATGTGCTTTTGAGAATTTTGAGATTCAAACGTATCGAGTTGCTTTAAATTATTGGTGATGGCTATTTCACGCGATGGAGGGGTATGATCTTGATCATCAAACAGAATAATGAATCAATGTATTCTGCAGTGCGATTCTGTAAACATTTCGAAGTGAAAGTTTGGCTGAAGTGATCACGAAGTGAGCTGCCAATGCAAGTAATCAGGATGGATAAACAGCTCACTTGTCGTTCACTTCGACAAGTTTACAAGGTGAGACGTCGACAGAAGAGGGCGGCTGTCAATCCATGTAATCAAGATGGAATGACAGCTCACTTCGTGATCACTTCACCCGAGCTTTCACTTCGACATGTTTACAGAATCGTACTACTGCTATTTAACTACCTAGGTGCAATTTAGCCGTTTTGTATTATAAACGAGTATAATACTAATTCGGTGCATTCGGCAAAACTCGAATTAGGTATCAGGTATTTTGTGACGTAGGTACCTACACGGTTTATTATTTTTCCCAAGAAAAAAGTACATCCTACATCCGAAACAGGGCTTGCAAAAAAAATATAACAGCGGAATTTGTTTTACACGCGAATGATAAACTTTTATGAGGTTGTTACGTAGCAACAATAGGCGGAGCGCTCCCGGGCCCCGGAGGTTTAGTGCGTCCGATTTCCATACAAAAACTTCTATTTCCCCGACTAAATGGCACGTGAGAGGACATAAAACTGCGGGAAAACTACACCCAGCTACCAACTAGTTAACTATTCGCTTTTATTTATTTTTTACCCCTTGCAGCCAAGATAAATACCTCACTGGTTTGTGGCTGCAACCAGATCTATTATTAGAGTAATCAGGAAATATACACAGTAATGCTACGTTTACTTTTGTGGAATGTAAATTCAAACTATTAAAACATTGGCAGCTCAACAAGCTCTGGCGGAAAATATTTCCGACTTACATCACATTCTGAGCCAAGACTACTTTGTTTACACAAGACTGTAAAGTTTTAAGCCATAAAATGTAAGACTACTAAATGATTTTGCTCTCGTAACAATTTATAGAGATACCTGCCTGATAGTTGTTGTGACGAAAATACATCAAATGTTACAAAAACATCAAGAAAACATTTGATATGTACCAACGACGTAGAAGTCAATAAATCGAATAGATCTAACAACTCAGTTAAGTCATACTAACTAAATCCAAGAATGTTAAGTAGGCATCATAAAAACTTATAGGGCCGCTGGGCTCGGAGACGTATCCTCCGCGAGTACACGAGTACACGCGTCAAGCTGATCTCCAGCCCACCGACTTGTGCCATCTCTTAGGAAGTGATTTGTCAGCGCCGCCCCCTCTCGATTGAATAATTCAAATAATCGAGGTATTTATATGTAAATAGCGAGCCACATCTCCATACGAAAGGGCCGATCGGTACATAAATTTGGCAAGACGACGAGAAAACTGCGACGCACCACCGATCTGATTTATTCGCTAAGTTTTAGAAAAAGTGGCGCGCGTCAGGAAATGTTTGTCTAATCGCGTTTATTGCCCCGAGCCGGGATTTTGCGCCCCACAGCACACAGGGGTGAGGTCGACTACGTAATACTGTGGTGCTGTGCAAAAACAACTAGATACTTACTCTATGAAAAGAAATAAAAGGGCCTCAAGTAAATTTCAGCACAATAGATCAAACAACAACAAATCACAAGGAACACTCACTTCAAGAAAATTAACTTTATCTCAAGGTTGTTTTCAAATGAAGCGTCTTGTTTGTATAAATAAAATGGGTTTTTTTTTTCAGCATCATGGTAGCATCAGTTCCCAAATATGTATTTAATGGCGAAAACCCAAATAAACTATAACAAAGTTTATATTGTTAGCCAAGCTCGTCTCAGTCTCATTATCATAACAGGAGCTCCAAGGAAGAAAGCTATCCCTAAATGAAAACATAACAGTCTAATAACAGCAATTAATATCACTCTCTCAATTAGAGCAACCTATGACACTTATCCATGGAAATAATAACGTTGTTTATGAGCGCTGCTAGTTCCCAGCAGCGCCATCATATGGCAACACACTATTAGTCATAGGAGCTGGCAACACCGGCTCATCAATCATTTTAGTACGAGCGGGGAGGAACGGGTAAAGTGTTAATAATCGCTACCGCCACTATTGTTCATTTCTAACTAAATTCACGTACGGAATGATACTACTAACCTGACGTAGACCGTGGAACTTCATTAGTAGGTAGTTAGATAGAGTTTTAGAAACGTTTTACGGGGGTCGCAAGATTGACCGATAGAAAATAATAATGACTAAGTATATAAGTGACTTTTGAGGGTATATGTTGTTATCGTGTAATATTGTAGTTTCAAAGTAAATTCAGTAGGTATGCCAGTAGCCAATCACCCCTCTTTTTGTCCCTATTAATGATTAATCTATGGACCTATATGTAAAGGAATCAACCTATAGTTTTAAGCAGGACTGGACAATAAACAAATTTTTAACGAAATCATTAAAAAAGTTCGTAAACACTATCTTAACTATCAAACCACCAATACTTTAAATTGAGACCATTCCCGTCTTCATCAATCTCAAAATAAAATCCACGTTCGTTTCTGAAAATTCTACACAAAATCTGCTCTAGACCGCTCTCGATAAATAACGTTCTGACCTGACTCAAGGGTAAAAAGTTCAACCCTAAAAAATACATTCAGCTTTATAGAACAGAGAAATAAGCAAGTGAGCAACAAAACGCACTTTATCAGGTGGCGGCCGCTTTATCCCGCTAATGACCAACCCCTCTGGAGTAATAAAAGTCGATATCAGCCTCCCTACTGCCACCGCTGGCGAAGCGATCTTGATACTTTGATGTTTTTGGCTCTTGGCATTGGAATTGAATTTGACAATGTGTTACCTACGTTCATATTTGGCAACTATGTATGAATATATCTGTTTTTTATTATATTTTGACTATCACAGGGACACTAATTTATTTTAAGGACATCCCTTTACATAAAGGGGTAATAGACTCGTGTTATTGTATCGTAAACTTTTCATTACTCATACTCGGAAAGTAGGCCTGAAGTAGCCTGAGGAGCGGGTTGAAAATATTACTTTTCAGCCTTAGGGAGAATCGTTTTCAACTGACAGCCGTCAAATCATAAAAAACAATGATGAATATGTTATAGCTGAATAGTCACAGAAAAAAAAATGCAAAAATTATTTTTCACTTCTTAGTGGTACGCAGGTATCACTAAAAAGTGAAACCACAAGCACAGCGTGCCGGTTTGATATTATGTTATGAACTGGTGTAAACAATCATCAGACATGCGATTACAGAAATCCCGATCCATTTGCTATCATTGATTGAAGAGTTCCGTTGCCCACCTCCGAAGTTCTTCATCAGATCTTCACCAAATTTAAACACCAAATAAAATACTCTTCCAAACAAAAAAAGAATCATCCAAATTGGTTAACAATTGGCGAAAATATCGCTGAACAAACATTTTTCAAGGGATTCCATCATCAGATCCTGACTTATACCTTCCATCATCAGCTCAGCAACATAAGATGATGATTACCAGATATCTGAATTGCGTTAGAAAGTTTATAAAAAACAGTGTATGTGCTTATAAAATTTGAGGGTTTCCCTCGATTTTCATAGGATCCCATCATCAGATTCAGACATGGTGACAATGGGACCAATCGGGAAGTATACCCTTTCAGATGAAACAAAGATTTTTTCAAATCGGTTCATAAATGACGGAATGACGTGACAATGGGACCACCTCAGGAGTATAGGCTTTCGAATAAAAAAATAATTTTTAAAATCGGTCCAGAATTGGCGGAGAAATCGGTGAACATACATAAAAAAAAAAAAACATACAGCCGAACATAGAACCTCCTCCTTTTTGAAGGAGTCGGTTAAAAATTGGCGGATAGTAGCAATCCGATCTTCATTTGTTTTTTGGAGTTGTAGAGTTTTGTTCTTACTTTCGCATAGCAGAGATTTTTATTAACACGATCATCAGTTCATCAGATTCAATATGGAATTTTTCTACAGCTAATTCGTGTTTTTATTTTTAGGTACTTCCCTTGTATTCGTAATGAGAAGCACAGTGTTTACCTCGGGTGTAAGACATATTTAGTCCCTCGAACCATCGGCGCCCTCGCACCGCTCGGGCGACAAACGCCGTCTCGGGACTAAATAAGTTACTTTCAAAACTAGCATAACAATGTAGGTACTATTGGCATTCTGCAGACCCTAACTAAACTACTAGTTGTTCTTAATAAAGGCCTGTATATCAATTCTAGAGGACTTGGTAGTTATTGACTTACCAATGAAATAAAATGGCGAAAGGACCAAAAATATAGATTGTCGTACATGCCCAGCGAACCGCGGCTGAGAATTAGCGGCGGCGGGAAAGAAAAATGATTGTGACAGTCCGGCGAACACCACTAATGGAGTCTGCGTCTGCGAAATATCCCCACTTAGACCAGTAGTGGGTAGCGTACCAACTACCTACCCACCCCATAATACGTGAGTCGGTGGCTCAGACCTTTACCCACGTTTAAAATTAAAACAACGGTCGCCTGAACTATCAAACATTCATTTTTATAACACTTCCATTATCCATGATATTCGAAACTTCCATGCCAGTTGTTAACGCACTAATCTTTAGTTTAAAAGTGATCAATAGTTAGATAACAGTGTAATAGGGCGACTATCTGATTCATGTATCTACTTAAATTCAAATCGCCGCCGAAATACACAGAGGGCAATTCGAATGTAGCAATAACGGGGCCCCACCCCTACGATACAATACAACACTCCCCTCACAAATTAAGTGTAAAACAAACCTAATGAAATTTAAATATCTTTTCGGCGACGCAATAACTGCACAAATAAAATCATGTCGCGGGGGAGAGTATAATCGCTTCTATTGTGTACACATTGTATGAAATTATTCTGTTGAAGAGTTTTACAACCCTGTCGCAGTGCGATGGTAGTATGGTCCCCTCGTATTGTTATCTTCATGCGTAGGACGGTTAGTGCGACAAGGTAGCAGGGGCTCGTGACGTCGTAAGAAGGGGCGGGAATGCTCTCTAGACAGTAATAGGCTCTTGCGGTGATGATAAGCCTCTCATTGTTAGCTTGTTAGTGGATAATTCGCAGTAATGTGTTTAGCGTGCGTGGAGAGGAAATCTGCGTGCGGTGTTTGTTTTTAGCTATTGTTTTGGTTAGCTTGAGAGATAAGTAGTAGGTACTTTGTTTCTGGTTTTAGCCGTTAAATTTAACTTTGAGGACAACATCAGTAAACATCATTTTCCACTACTCTATTAGTCAAAGCAGAACATTAATACAGATTTTCATTAAGGATTCTGATCAATCAGTTCATTCTGAAATGAGATAAAAGAACGTGCACAATATTTTCACGTAATTGGACAAGTATTCAGCAGCGGAAACATTATTATTCTAGCAGATTAAGTCGCGTATCCAAATGAATCTCTTAAAAGACGCGCTCGCCCCTCAAAGGGGAGGATACTAATTTTCTTTCAACTTTAAAAGAAGGTTCCTTTCAAGAAGTGGAAAAAAGTTACAATCGAAAAGGAAATTTGCGTTTTAAATCCTCTAATGAAGCTGAGAAGTTTGTAATGGAGGGGCGAAAGGCTGCCGGCAAATTGAGGAAAAAACTTACGCTCGGATCTGAACCGAGATTGTTAGGTAGAAGAAATAATTAACTGGTATAATCTTTGTTTTTTTGAACCTATAGGTACAAGAATTTGTATTTTGGTAGATAATAGGTAAGAATTCATCGATACTATATCATCATATCATATTAGCTTAGCACAATTGAGTTTATTATTTTATAGATCAAGCTGACTCGCGCAACTTCGTCTGCGTCACATTTTTCATTAATGCTCCGTTCCTATTGTGAGTGTGATTTTACATTCAATTCGAACCAGTAGTTCCGCATGTGCTGCGAAAACTTGATGATAGAATAAAATAGTGTACTACAGTTTTAGATACCACATCAATACTTACGAAAAAGTCCGCGCTAGCATTGTGTCCTTTTATGGTTGACTCACAGTAACTATTTATATGATATTAAAATTTGAAATAAAATACTGCTTCATTTGCAGATGTGCTTTCACCAATACAATACAAATTCTTATCTTAATAAATATGTTAGTCATCTTGAATGCTTCATTTAGAGCAAAATTGCCGTTCCCACCATTTAATTTAGGTGAATATCTTAAGGAGAAATCTCAAAATTAAAGTAAGTCGCCCAACCAAATAATTATAACGGAGGTAGAGATGTCCCGAACTGGTAGACACCTGAGAGCAGATGTCATTGACGGTTGTCAATTGCACTTTTATCTATTTCTGCCTGAACCACAATATTATTGATTTTGGTAATTAGATGTTCACTTTGTTAGTTCATTATATTTATAGCTAAGCCCGTCTTTGGAGATAAGCTGTCGTATTATATTTGTATATATTTAGTATAATAATAATAGGTAGGTAAGAAAGACAGTTTCTCCCGTTTTAATAAACAATAATAAAGTAACATCGTAAACGCGCAAAACCTTTTAACGAAGTCTTTAAGACATAACACATTGCTCGCTCGAAACATACCGATCGCGCTACGAAGGGACAGCTCCCACCAATTAGACTAGGAATTTAATACAGCCATCTCATTGTTCCTAAATGTTTGGTTTAAGATACTAAAATGGATTGCATATATAAGTCTTTATTCAATATCCGCCTAGTGGTACGCCCACTAGGCGGTTTGAGAAGCGAGCATCTTTGGATCATCGTAACGACATCGCATCCATTTTTCTCGACTACGGAGGGTTATAATTTTTTTTTTGCAAGAAAGCTATTAAAAAATTGAGATTTCAGGTAAAAGCTATAAGATTTAGCGTTATCTGCACAACCTACTTCAATCACCTACTTCATCTTTTTTTTTTGTTTTGAATGACATTTATAAGATATTTTTTTTTTGCTGCAAAAATCGACTATATTGTTTTCGAAAACCATAAAAAATTAAACTTATTATATTATGTCCTAGCTATTCTAAAACAAACAAATTAGAATTTTCTCTGTTTTATACACTTTTGTTACGAGTGCTACGACGTAGCGGATATTCTAACTTTGCGTAGCAGGCTACACTGTCGTGTCGTAGCAGGTATTCGTAGCTGATTCACTACCGGTCTACCGCTCGTAGCGCAGACCTGCAATAGCGTAGCGTCGAAACTACGTAGCCGAACCTCGGCGGCAAAATATACGCTTCAAAGTATTCGGTTACTTTTGCCATGATTACCAATATTGAAAATTACGCGTCTTATACAATAAAGGCGCTACGCTGATATTATTACGCTATAAACGCGGATAAAAAATCTTCTGTTATGTTTCATAATGGTATGAGGAAAAGCCTTTGGTTATGGTAACAAAGAAAAGGTAATTCTCAAAAAAACCGACCAAGTGCGAGTCGGACTCACGCGCAAACTGGTTGTCACGCGCAAACCTTGCTATTTTTTTAGACGTTTGTGGTTCCGAATGCCCTAAGAAACGAAACCCAAATAGGATCACTCGGGTGTCTGTCCGTCTGTCTGCCACAGCCAGTTTTCTCCGCGTCTACCGGAACGATTCCGTATGCGTCAGGTACGTACCTAAATAAATAAACTTTGAGTATGGGGGGCATTTGGGGGTCAAACTAGAAAATTAAAAAGAAGTTTTTCAATCTGTATCATGTGTGTCATATCAAATTAAAACCCTCACAATAAGCCCTTTCGCTTATTGTGAGGGTTTTAATTGTATATATTGTGCATAATTTTAATATAGTCTTGAAGTTATTCCAGAAATTAGACCCTTATCTTGGAAACCCAAAATTTGGAAGAAAATGCAGAACATAGTTCTTTACCTGCAGATAACAGGAACACCTACAAGAAATCTATAGTGTTTAAATAACATGTTACAAAAATAAAATTGGTTCGGAACCCTTTGCTAATTACTACCCTGCTGTAACCGGGTAGATACAAATAAAGTTTATTTTTTAAACTTCCGTTGTACCTACTTAATTCACGCGAGTCCAACTCGCACTTGGGTAGTTTTTTTAAAAACATACTTCTTGCACAATATTCCTGTAATCTATATTCAAAGAACTACTTTTCTACATATTTTTATCAATATTTGAGGCTCAGACGTGTCGGAGATGAATGGTCGATTTTCATCGGTTTGCTCATGGTTTGCTTAAATAACTATAAGCCTATTTATTTAAAAAATATTTAAAAAATCAGGCTCTTACAATAATAAGAGGGTTTGAAAGGTTTCATCCTTACATATAAAATTCTTCCGTTACTGAGTGAGTGACTGACAGACAATGAACAGCCAAAACTACTGGTTGTAAAAAGCAGAAATTTGGCATGAAGTTCCATGAGGAATGTACTAAGCACTAAGAGAGGATTTCAGGAACGGGAAGAAACGGATTATGCGCGTACGAAGTCACCTTCAAAGGTATCAGTTCTAATCTCAAGGAAACAAGAGTCTGCTACCCCAGACCCTGACCTTGTTAACAAATTGGCCTAGTGCGAGTCAGACTCGCAGACGAAGGGTTTCGTACCATAAACCTTAATTTATAACCGACTTCAAAAAAAGGAGGTTCTCAATTCGATTGTATTTTTTTTGTTTTTTTTTTTTATTTTTGTTACCTCATAACTCCGTCGTTTATAAAAAATTTAAAAAAGAAACTTGTTGATGGGATCCCATGAAAATTGAGGGAAACCCTCAAATTTTATAGGCACATACAATGTTTTTCATAACCTTTATAACACAATCCAGGTATTTGTGCCTGGTAATCATCATCTCATGTTGCTGAGCTAATGATGGAAGGTAAAAATTAGGATCTAATGATGAGATCCCATAAAAAATGTTTGTTCAGAGATATTTTCGCCAATTGTCAGCCGATTCGGATGATTCTTTTTTGTTTGGCAGAGAATTTTCCTAGAATGACAGACAAAGTTCTTTGGAGGTAGGCAATGGAACTCTTCAATAAAAAATGATAGCAAATGGATCGGGATTGCTGAAATCGCATGTATTTTTATTGTTTACACCAGTTCTTAACATACGCAGGCATCACTAAAAAGTGAAAAGTAAAAAACTTTTTAACAAAAAATACAACCGACTTCCAAAAACAAAACACTGTCGGTGTTTTTGGTTACTTTTTCGTTTTTTGACACCGACTTCCGTAATTATTAAAGTTCTTTTCTTTCTTCTGAAGTTATTTTTTACTGTGCAGTGTTTTGTTTTTGGAAGTCGGTTGTATTTTTTGTAAAAAAGTTTTTTTATTATTTGTTATTGTAGCGGCAATAGACATACAAAATCTGTGAAAATTACAACTAGTCTACCTATTACGGTTCTTGAGATACAGCCCGCTGACAGACAGGGTTCCGTTGGTTACCCAGTCCTGAGCATTCCGCATCCATCCGCTGCCAGCCACTTTCTTTAAATCATCGACCCATCGTGCCGCAGAGCGTCCCACACTACGATTGCCCATAGGTACCGGTCTCCACTCTAACACATGTCTGCTCCATCGACCGTCTGTCCGTCTGCAGACATGGCCGGCCCACTTCCGCTTAAGCATGCTGATTCTGTGCGCAATGTCGGTGACTTTAATTCTCTAACGAATGAATCGTTGCGAATTCTATCCACCAGAGAAACCCCGAGCATTACTCTCTCTATTGCACGCTGAACAACCTTGAATTTGTGGACCAGCTAGGCCTATGGTGAGTGTCCACGTTTCGGCTCCATAAGTCATTACGGGTAGGACGCACTGGTTATAATGTAAACATTAAATTGGTTCGGAACCCTTTGCACGCGAGTCCGACTCGCACTTGGTCAGTTTTTTTTGTATATTTCTTCAGCGATAATTTCGCCAATTGTCAACCGATTTTAATGATTCGTTTTTTGTTTGGAAGAGTATTTTCCCGGAATGGTCCCATTTAAATTTGGTAAGATCTGATGCAGAACTTCGAAGATAGATAACGGGACTCTACAATAAATGTTAGCAATGAACTGTGAGTGTAGGTACCTACATACACAGTTCATAACATAACATCACGCTGTGAACTGTGTTCAAGTCAATCATGGTTTTGGGGTTATCTATTCGGGCATAACTTTATTATTTATATTCGATCTTGATGATTCTTTTTACGGTGGAGCTATCTTGAATTTGCATTGGACGTTGACCTTCAAAGAAAAACCAGTTATCTCCTCAACTTAAAATTCAATAAAGTTAGATATTGTCAGTAGGTACCCCGTTAATTATGCTGACGAGTGAGCCGTGCATGGAACACAACGCGCTGTCCAACAGGGGCTGCCGGTCAACTCTGTAACCATGAAGGTGAATTGATCACGAAGTGAGCAGTCATTCCATCCTCATTTGGTTTGACAGCTCACCCAAGCATTCACTTAAACATTTTTACAGAATTGCACTGCTGTTCTTAACCGAACGGCGAGCTACCCATTGCTCACCGTCCGCAAGTCAACGACTTCGGTGGCCGGGAATCGTCCTGCGACTCCCGCCGCCCGGGGCATCTTCTGCTGCGGCGGCTGAGGCGACAACTTTGCCTCTCCCTCTCGCGTCCCGCCTCCTCCTTCGCTTGCATTACTGCTTCGCAGGAGGTGACTGCTTCCCATGCCCTGTCACTCCGACCCAAGGATTGAACCAGCCGGGCGATTCTGACATCACGAGGACACGGCAGTGCTCCGCCCACGCAGGGCAGACCTCCATCACATGTAGTGAATAGTCCCGGGATATCCCGGAACCGAAAGTACCGGGAAATCCCGGAAATTTGCGTCGTTTTAGGAACCGGAATTTCCAAAACCAAATCCCGGTTCTTTCGGTACTTTCGGCAAAAGATACTTCGCGTTTAGAATTTTTCTAATTTTATTGCCTAAAATCCGACCGCTGCACTGTTACTATACTACCTAGCTACCACCGTTGCTACCTAGTAATACAAAATTCCAAAACCAAATCCCGGTTCTTTCGGTACTTTCGGCAAAAGATACTTCGCGTTTAGAATTTTTCTAATTTTATTGCCTAAAATCCGACCGCTGCACTGTTACTATACTACCTAGCTACCACCGTTGCTACCTAGTAATACAAAAATAACGCGAAATGCAAAACGTGTAAAAGAATTTTGAAGCGTACTGGAGGTAGTACGAGTGGTCTCCAATGGCATTTGAAAAATGTGCATCAGATAAGCATGAACACAGCAGATAGTCAAGTTCCTCAAAGTGTTGAATCTCCTTCAACATCGACAAATACTGAAATAATACCAAAGAAAAAAGCGAAATTAACTGATTACTACGAATCTGACGCAAATCCTTCCATGGAACTTATGGTTTCCCGAATGTCAGCTATGGATGGATATCCTTTCCGAACATTAATGGAGTCTGAAGATCTGCGAATGCCGTTTAGAAAATCCGGACATAAATTGCCGAAGGCTGCAAATTCAATTCAAAATATTGTAATGAAACAAGCAGACAAAAGAAAACAACAACTGATCGGCGAAATCCAGAACCTATTAACAGAAGGACATAAGTTTTCGATATCTTTTGACGAGTGGACGTCCATTTGCAACAGAAGATATATTAGCCTGAATCTGCACTCAAAGCGTTTTCCCAAAAATTTCAAAAATCTAGGACTACTGTTACTGGCATAATATGCCAGCAACAGTACGGTACCAGTTAAATTATACTAAATAAGACTGATTTAGTGTCTATAAAACAAGAAATAAAGCGTTTTATTTGATTTAATTAAAATGTTTTTACTTTGCCCTGTCATTTCGTCTTTTTTTTACTTTCTCCGTTTCAACACTTTCAACTCTCTTACAAAGACTTATTAAAGTATCAAAAGTATCGATAGTACCGGGAATCCCGGTTCTTACGCCAGAAGGTCCCAAAAATCCCGGTTCTTTAAAACAGCACCGGTTCTGCATTCCCTAGTCACATGCTTCACCGTGTCCTCCGGGCTTTTTACAAAGTGGTGACACAAGCTGACCTGATACTAAGGCGCGAGTTACTCATGGATTTGTAATAAAAAACAAGAGTTTATAATTTTGTAACAAAATTTATTCATGTATATAAATATTTTAAATATGTTACATTTCAATTCAATAGCATGTAAGAAACATTACCCAATACAGTATGGCTAATCGACGGAGACAAACAGAAAGTATAGAGAATTTTAAAATAAGCAGTCCCAATTAAATTAATTAATTAATTTGTTAAAAATATTTAATTTGTTCAAAAAAGAATCGGTTTAATTTAACTACAGATTCATGACGTTTTCTTCATTTTCTATGTTTTTATTGTATTCGTCAAACCTACTAAAGTTTGGTTAAAATTATGTCCAGGGTAGCATGTAGCAATCATGATTCCGTTGTAAAGAAGAGAATACGCTATTAGTCCAGTATAGCTCCGTCCCTGTTTTACATTAGAATTATGATCATATTTTTTTTTTACTTAAATTACTACATTGGAGCCCAACATAACACTTTAGTTACGATAAAATGGAGTCGTGTGATAATGTGAAATCATGAACTAAGATGAAAACATTGGAAGACATTCATCATGAAACTAGTTTTGCTATTTCTCGCTACATTGTTTATTATATGACATGGCTCAAAGAGTAAATATTCGTTTTCATTTAACTATTAATCTGCACGACAATAAAACACGAAGACACCATGTATGTAAATAATTATAATACTTTATTATCTGTTAAAAACACATTTTAAAATAATGCTTGCACTTGTGGGACAAGAAAATAATCTCATTATCTGTAAGCTTGTGATACTGTGTTAAACAGTAATGAATTTGATTATTTAGTAAATTTTAAAATATTCAACATTAATAGAGCTGTACTATTTGTCAAAATTACTAATGGCACTTGTGGATTCGAGATTAACATGAATACCTATCTAAAATGATCATAAATAACAGTCCATCATACAAACAACGTTGCGTGACACGCTGATACGTTCATCAAACAACATTGTGTTTTTATTGGAGATCACATAAATCAATGATTTTCTTGAAATTTTCGGGCTACATTTAAAAAGTAGCTGCGCAAGCGCAACGCCTATGAAAGATCAGGGCTGGAGAGCCGCGGGCGGAGAGTCATTCTGTAAAATCTCACCGTGAAAAGAAACATGAAGTAAGCTTGAAGTAAGCTGTCAGTCTCTAGCATGAGGTGCAATACCAGTAATTCATTTCACACTCACATCACCTAAGTTGTCACAGTGTGACTTTTACAAAACATACCGGCTCTTGTGCTGCCTTTTTAACGCAGTCCATAAAACACTTACCGTTTATGGAACTTTCTTGAAGATACCTAGACGGTCATATTTACATAACAATTCGTTTTCTGACAGCCTTATAACACTTTACAAAGAATTTATCTACCATGTCTTTACAAATTACAACCCTATTACAAATACATTTTATACGAAAGCATTTGGAAAATGAACTAACAAAAATAAGTACAAACAAAATAATTTTAACAAATCGTACAACGGGTTGTGTGTGTTCAGTTGCTCTACTGTTCAACCGCTGCGTTCGCGATGATTGACGGGGAGTTGATGGTCTCTCCGAGGCTGTCCAACAACTCTCTACGGTAGTCGTCGAAGTCGCCGTCAACCTGCGAAGAAAGGAAGATATGTATTAAAGACTTTTGTCCGTGACTTCGTACACGCCTATTCCCTTTGCCGTAGGAATTTCGAGTAATTCTCTTAGTGAAAACTCTTAGTGCTTCACAGTGTTCGAGGAACCTAAATACTAAATTTCAGCTTCCTAGGACCACTCACGGAGGAATTGTATTTATAGTGATTGATTTGTTCCATATCTTATTGTAAGAACGGTATGATAGTCCACCAATATACCAATTAAACTAAGTAATCTATATTTACGTCTTCTTTGGCACTGTGGTACGGCAACTATTGGTACTGCTCCCACTATCACGACGTTCATCAGCACATCGATCAAACTCGTGCAGGGCGTATTCATGCCACACCTAACAGTTCGCAGTAATCACGTCAGAACTCTTCGGACCCATCAGCATCCGTTTTACAAGCACGCTAACCATCACTTAAGTTAGTTAATTCTCCAGGCTATGGGTGGTAACCATACCAATTGATCGATAGTTTCTACTTCACCAAAAGCTAATCGACCGTCGGCGATCAACATTAACCAATGCCATCGATCAACAATCTATTGGTGTGGGAACATCCTATGTCTGTCAACTTGTAACGGACTCATCAACTGCCTAGCCTTTTCCCAACTATATTGAGGTCGGCTTCCAGTCAAACCGGATTCAGCTGAATACCAGTGTTTTACGTGGAGCGGCTGCCTACCAGACCTCCACAACCCATTAACTGGGTAACACAGTACTTCATCGCGAGACTGGAGTCAGATTAATTGGCTTATGACTATCCGTAACGACTACCAAAGATCTACAAATGACAGCCGGGACCAACGGCTTAACGTGCTTTCCGAGGCACGGAGGAAACTCGGTATGTTAAGATGGTCACCCATCCACACAACCTTGGCAAGCGTTCTTAACCTTAAAGATCGACACGTGCGGCTATTATTATCTAGCCACGAGCTCCTCAACTTGTAACGGACTATGAATTGGAAATAAAAAATGTTTATCGATGATCGTACCTCATTGATAGTCTGGTCCTCAATAACGTAGAGCGCGCAGTCCGTCTCCCTAATGAGTCGCTCGTCGTGGGACACTATGACGACGCCTCCCTTGTAGTCGTTGATCGCGTCGGCCAGCGCGTCTATACTCTCGATATCCAGGTTGTTTGTAGGCTCGTCCTGGGGTGCAAGAGTGTTTTATGTCAATTTATTGGGTAAACATAAAGAGCCAAGTTTGAATAAAAAAGGAAGAATTAGACACGGTACTGATCTACTTATCTTTTTAACGAAGCATGAGCTACTTCTTACAGGCATATATTTAACGCGGCGACTAATTAATGTTAATTAAGTTTTCAAAATAATTAAAGCCACAACAGCTACCAACACCAGCTGCTAACAGTTTTGTTTTAATTTAAACTGGCATCGAGGTTTTGTTTGCTTCTATTTCTTCCTGCAGGGTTTAAAGGAACCTAAGCGGATAGATAATTCAGCTCTTCTAATAACTATAATGATTGCTAAAATATTAAATCACTGCCAAGTTATCTCTTTTTAGTAGCAAATAATTAGTCGCCCTTTGTCAGTCGCCTGGAACATAATCAACCTTCTTAAATAGCTTGTTTGTTAGTTGAACTCCTATAAAACTTAATCGAAGTATCTATTTTCTATGTAATTGTATTATTTAGACTATAACTTAAATGTAAGACGAAGCATGAGCTAGTTCTTAGATAGCTTGTATCAACAGGGAATTAAAATTATTGAGAATTTAGTTTGAAAGTTTATCGTTAGCATCTCCTACGAAATTGATTTTTAACACACATAATTATGTAGTCTATTCACGTCATAATACCTCAAAAATAAAAATGCATACTACGACAAAAAATAAATTAAGGGCTTCAACAATTATTAATTAAACACACATAGCTGATGACGGCGCAGGAGAAGAATATCTGGAAAGACTTGGGGGCTTTTGACCAGCAGAGAGACTAGCTATAAAAAAGGTATCTTACCAAAATAACAACATCAGGCGCCATAAGGGTGAGCTCTGCTAAGGCGACCCGCGCCTTCTGCCCCCCGCTGAGGTCCATCATCTTGATGGTGTGCGCATGGCTGGCCAGGCCGAAGGTGCCCAGCGCCTTGCGCGCCTTCTCGTACTGCAGCCCGAACAGGCGCTGCAGGTACTCCGCCGGCGTCTCCTCCGCCGTCAGGTGCTCGCCCGAGTGCTGGTCGAAGCGGCCTATCCTCTAAGGGAGAACATGCTGTTGTGTTACATTTGTGACCTTTACAATTTTACCTCCAAAATGGCGCGAAGAGATTATTAGGATCTTATACACCAGCTATGCCTTTTTTTGTTGACATATTTATTTAACGGAGGTGTCACGATCATAAGCAGCAATTAAGGTTTCTAAATTAGACCTTTGGCCGAATAAAATTAAAACGTATTGGTTTACTTGATGCGACACGCTAAACCGCCTCACGTAAAAACTCGATAATGCATGTCTTCTATGGAAAAAACGGTGGTGGTCAAAAGGTTTAGCAAACCTAAATTAAATCTAGGTTAGCTAATCTCATGTCCTTTATGGCTTTTAAAATACCTCAAAAATAAACCATATAGTTCTACCAACCAGTCTATGATTCCTTATGAGCTCTCCTTGCACAGGCGTTAGGTCTCCCACAAGCAGTTTGAGGAAGGTGGACTTGCCCACTCCGTTGGGGCCGACGATGGCGATACGCGAGTTCAAGTCTATGCCGAAGTCAACGCCGCGGAACAGAGGCTTTTGGCCAGGGAAGTTGAAGTTAACGTCTGTTGATAAAAGGTGAAATGTTAGACGGAATGGCGACTATTTTGTTTGTTAATAATTGATTTCTTACACATTGGTCACCAACATAGTGAAATACAAAAAATTTGACTGACTGAGTTTTGAATTTTGTTTCAACAATGATGACGATTAGCAATGAGAACAGCGCAGGCCTGTTACTTTTACATGTTTTGCACTGCGTATATGGTGGTGGCACGCATCATTTACAGTATCTTGCCGCTCATCAAATCAAAAAAATAAACAAAAAGAATAAAAAAAACCAGCTCATCTGAGTTTAAAAGAGCTACTTTAAAGAGCGTTGTCCTTTGTATGGTTCAAGGTCTAAATGAGCGTCCAGGTACTCTCCAGACCGACAGCTATTCTACCTATGACAGCAAGTTTACTATCGTATAGAATTTATACTGCTACGAGAATTAATATCACTGTGATGAAAAATCCTGGTGGAAACAGGAATACACCTAACGGTGTTACATACTGAGTAATCCGAGTATAGGCGGCTGCAGCGGCGGCGGGTCGGGGAAGGAGAACTTGACGATGTACTCCTTGGGGCGCTGCAGCAGCGCGGTGGGCGCCGCCGCGTCCTCGTCCTCGCGCTGCGCCTTGCTGCGGTTCTTCTGCTTGCGGGTCAACAGTAGTCCAGTGATACATACTGAGTAATCCGAGTATAGGCGGCTGCAGCGGCGGCGGGTCGGGGAAGGAGAACTTGACGATGTACTCCTTGGGGCGCTGCAGCAGCGCGGTGGGCGCCGCCGCGTCCTCGTCCTCGCGCTGCGCCTTGCTGCGGTTCTTCTGCTTGCGGGTCAACAGTAGTCCAGTGATACATACTGAGTAATCCGAGTATAGGCGGCTGCAGCGGCGGCGGGTCGGGGAAGGAGAACTTGACGATGTACTCCTTGGGGCGCTGCAGCAGCGCGGTGGGCGCCGCCGCGTCCTCGTCCTCGCGCTGCGCCTTGCTGCGGTTCTTCTGCTTGCGGGTCAACAGTAGTCCAGTGATACATACTGAGTAATCCGAGTATAGGCGGCTGCAGCGGCGGCGGGTCGGGGAAGGAGAACTTGACGATGTACTCCTTGGGGCGCTGCAGCAGCGCGGTGGGCGCCGCCGCGTCCTCGTCCTCGCGCTGCGCCTTGCTGCGGTTCTTCTCCTGCTTGCGGGTCAACGCGTCCTTCTGCTTCTTTTCCTGTTGGCAATGAATGGTCATTTAAGACACGGTTATAGACAACATTTCCTTTCTTTCTTTCTATTTTCCTTTTGGCGCCGCAGTCAAAGAAATAAAACAAAAAAGATTGATTTTAGGTCAATGTAATGTGTCTTTTGACTGGTTAAGATTGACAACAAAAATACTAGCAAACAAAGGTCACGACACCACTATAAGTAATTAAATTATCCGCAATATTTGAAGGGGTTGGAAGTGTACGGCGTACCTAAAAGTTGAATGCGACGAACGGAGTGCTAAAACCAATGACGCACAGCACAATCATAAGTTTTTATCCGTCCTCCATCGCTCGTGAACCAGTGAACAGCCGGAAAAATGGTTTTGTTTATAGGCGTTGTCTTAGTACAAAGCTACCATCGCGCGGATACACTATCGACGCGATTAGTTGTTCAGCAAAACAAGAACGAGCCCTCTGTCAGTGCGACAAAACAATCGGGATTCCCGAACAAATGATCGTGATGATTACTTTCTATTCTACACATTTGGCGACACCTAATACTATATAAATTTATTGAACTTACAGCTTGTTTCTTCGACTGACCATGCGCCTTTAAATCCTTAATCCTCTTTTCCTGCTTCTCATATTCCTTGATCATCTCTTTCCTCTTCTGAGCGTACATCTTCTTGAACATGGAGTAGTTGCCCTTGTAGTAGTACAACTTCTGCGTGTCCAAGTGAATGATCTCATTACATACGTTGTCTAAGAAAGACTGGTCGTGGGACACTACTAGAAGAGTCTTCTTCCAGCCTTGGAGGTAACTGAAATAGGTAAGTTATTGTACTTCTACTGCGCCTAAAGTATGTAATCCTTAGCAAGGAAATGCTCCACAGCTATGGGCTTATAGCGTGGTGTTGTTATACCTTTTACCTAACACGGTTATTCTCGGCACAAACCAAATTCATTTTTATGACGTCCTGAAGTGACGTTCTGTAGTTCTAAGAGATAGAGCCCCATAAAAAAACTGTATAGTAATGGCTGTACTTACTTGTCTAACCAAATGACAGCATTCAGATCTAAATGATTGGTAGGTTCGTCAAGCATCAATAGCGTCGGTTCTATGTATAGAGCTCTGCAAATAACAATATATAAATAAATTAATAGTGAACGGGAAACGTAATATTAAAAACTTATTAAGTTGAGCCGTATGGTAACGGCCGGTGCCGAATGGTGCCGTAAAAGAATAATATCATCCCATCACTTCCCGTGGGTGTCGTAAGAGGCGACTAAGGGACTCACCAGAGAATGGGCAGCAGCGTTCTCTGTAAAACTCAACACCATACACTGCGATCGCCAAACCACCACAAGTCACAGTACAAGTCAAGTGTGGCGATTATGGCAAACCCGCACTTGCTTGGGGGAGGCCTAAGTCCAGCAGTGGATGTCTTTCGGCTGATATGATGATGATTAAGTTCTGCTATGTGGAAGTAAAAGTATGAGAGCGCGGATTTCGTCAGTCTTAGGCGTCGTGGTAATACAAAGCGACGATCGCGCGAATACGCTCACCATATCGTGTCGTCGCGCCGACAGAGAGCACCTTCGATGTTAACGTACTAATCAACGACCTGAAGGCGTAAGACAACGTCTAAGCCAAGCTATATTTATTTATTTATTTATTTATATATGCTTTATTGTACACCAAAAAAGAAAAAACAAAAAATACCTTAATTAAACTAAAACAATATACAATCGGCGGCCTTATCGCGTTCCGCGATCTCTTCCAGGCAATCTGCTATACTGCTGATCATCAGAATCAATCAGAACAATACTTTAGAAAATTCTAATTCAACTTGTATTTTGATGTGTTATATCAATCCCAATGTTCCGTTTACAATGATCATTAAATGGTCGTCAAATAAACCATGTCAGAGGCCCTTGAGGCGGTTTAGAAACTTTGACATTAGTGTGTGTGGGGTGGGGTCGTTAGACCTTACTGCCCACACGATAAGAAGAAATGGTCATTAGATTGGTGAGCGTACCTAGCGAGCGACACCCTCATGCGCCAGCCTCCAGAGAAGTTCTTGGTGGCGCGGTCCTGCATGGGGCGGCTGAAGCCCAGGCCGGCCAGGATGCGGCGCGCGCGCGGCTCCGCCGAGTCCGCGCCGATGGCCTTCAGTTCCGCGTAAACCTGCCGAACAAGCCTATGTTAAATACACGAACTTCTGGTTCTATTCATATGGGACCGTGCAAGGCGTTGACTATGCCATCTAGTGTCACACATTCGAAGTTTTAAGGGTCAGAATACTTGACATTGTCGCTTCTGTAATGCCACCTGTGGTTCCTCCACGCTCAGTTTAGGGGAACGTACGCGAAGAAGACTGTGCCATATAGCGAAGCTATTTGGAATTTCATACTTGAAACATACTTGACACGTGACATTTCTGTGCTGCCACATGTAGTTTCTGCACGCTCCCTATGTTTAAATGTTGCTCTTGCTTACCTCATTTAATTTATCTTGCTTGCTTAGATCACCTTTTTCTATTAAAGCTTCTAATTCCTTACATTCGTTTAGTAATTCTGAAAAATAAAAAAAATAATTTTGATTTAACATAACAGATAAAGAATTTTTCAATTAAGAATGCTTATATGATGGCAATGCTTTTATCATAATTTGATAACAATATTTTTTTTTTATTGACTCTGACTGGCTCGTGTTTGCCTGCTATTGCACCTGATAAACTTCATGCCATATAAACGTGAAATATAATTAAAGTAACTCTTACCAGTCCTCTTAACATCAGCCTCGAGCAAAGTATCAACGGCGCTCATATCACTAGCGGTGACCTCTTGCTCACACAACAGTATATCTATATGGGGAGGGAGCGGGAAGGCACGCTGCGCCAGATGCCTCAGTAGTGTAGTCTTCCCGTGACCATTGGGGCCCACGAGACCGTACCGTCGACCGTTTGCGATCAAAAGGTTAGCGTTCACGAACAAATCTTTGCCTTTCGCACTAATTGAGAAATTTTCCACTTTGATATCCACTGCATTCTCTAGGGCTGCCATTTGACCTGAAATAAAAATTAAGCAATCGGAAACCTTAGATCAGTGCCAACATTTGAACTATTACAGGAGCTATGATTAACAAATTGATTCTAAAGACGTGGGGCTTCTTCTTAGCGTGTGGTTGGCAAATAGAGTGATTAAATTTTATGTTGGACTCAGCAATGGTAACACCATTCGCTGACGCAGCCATAAGGTCCTCACAAGTACAGTTACAGGGCATGCGACGCAAGACGGAAGGTGGACTATGGACTGCAGGACGATGCCACACAAACACTGGAGATTGGAGCAATCCCAGAACCCTCACCTGAGGTTGTAATCTTTATGGCGACCAACCTGACGCGATGTCTATTCTGAGTGCGGAGTCTATTTAGACTTTCAGGTCGGCCATGGCAGCTCATGCCCAGATGGAAGGTTCTCCCAGAAATTCACAGGATGTGGGGCGGACCGCACACAAAATAAAAAATACTGTTTTTTTTTTTTGTTTCACACTCACAAAAAAGAACAATGTTAATTATTCCTTGAAATGACACAAAAATGTAAGCTTACTACATACCAGCAGTTTTCTGTGCCTGACTGACAGTGAAGTTGGCGTCAAGGTCACTGTGGCCCTGACCTCCCTTCTTGGTCAGCAGTTCCATCTGCTTCTCATACTCCTGCATCTTCTTCAACTTCTTCTTCTCTTTGTGACTCATTTTCTTCTCTGCCGGCTCTTCCTTCTCCTTGTCGGGAAGTTCCGCCACTTTGTCATCAGTCTCCATGGGTGCTTCGTCAGCTGAACCTATTGCTTCTGGAGTTTCTTCCTTCTTACTTTTCTTCGTTTTATCCTGTTTGCAACATGCAACCAAATAAACATAGTGATCCTGACGTTTGAATCAATCTTATTATATTGTTTCTATGTTTTGTAAATAATTTGAATTTGAATAAATAAACTAAATTACTCAAAAACCTAAGCCCCTTTTTTATGTATGTAAATCGGGCTGATTTCCGCAACTCCACGCTAAGCGCGTATTTTTGTGCAGGTGGGACAAACACATTTGTGAAACACGTGAATGACACATCATTTGATCCAGCAGGCCTTTGTTGAGGAGCTGGGGTGGTTAAGTACTTATATTGGGCTGGTATGACTCTCAAGATGATGCCCTTATATTTGGTACAGTCAACTTTATCAAATGAATATCATCTAAGATCGTACCTTTGCCTTAACTGCTGGTGGAGGTGGTTCCTCGACTTCTGGTTCAGGTTCAGGGTCCTTCACTTCGAACTTCTTTAATTCAGCCTCTAAATCATCCATGTTGTTCTTCTTTTTATTTTTACCTATTAAAGGAAGTAGTTAGAATAAGGTTAATATGTTATGGAGAAATAATTAGTTTTAGAAGCAATTTTGCACAAAACAATGTTGTTTGATACCTTTACTCTTAACTACAGGAATAACAATTTCTTCCTCATCCTCTGATGGTTCTATTTTCAATTCCTTGTCACTCTCTTCATCTGGCCAGTCGTCTTTCTTTCCTTTACCTGAAGCAGTTAAAATAATGATATTAACTAAACCCAACATGATGCCGTTACTGATAAAAAAACTGATTAAATTACTTTTTTCGCACAATCGTTTTTTAATACCGCTTGGGGCTTTTACAGATCAAAAGAACGCAGTTGAACGAAAGCTAGAAAAAGAACGCGGTCGTTTTATCGAAAACGAGCGAAATGTTCGTTTGCGTTTGGCTGTTCCAAGCCGCGTTTTCAAAACATCATATGAAAATATAGCAAACAGGTACTTGAGGTATACAAGTCAGAACATACCAGCGAATGCTCATTCAAAGCGAACTAATGATACAGAATCACACATTTGTATTTCCCATGATAGATGACTATTGCTTTAGCGCATACTTAAATCTGAAAAATAGGTACCTTTTTTGTTCTTTGACTTGACAGCAGGTTTGGCTTGATTACTAGAAACATTACTGACTACTGACTTCGAGTCATCGTGATCTTCATCCTCTGACGATTCTGCTTCTATATTTTTCTTTTTATTTTTTGCTGCAAAATATAATATTTTTTTATAACAACAAACCTTCTTTTCAAAAGTTCTAAATTACCATAACACTGTACATACTTTGTTTTTATTGTATGTAGATGCAAACGGTCAAGATAGACAAGCAAGCAGTCATGAGAAGGTTATTAATATGGTCCAATTTCTAGCTAAAAACACAATCACCTTTTCCCAATTATGTTAGTTTCCCGTATCTACATAGAACAACTGCCCATATGACTAGACTTGTCTGGGTAACAGAATACTCTTTGGCAAGGCTACCCGTAACAAATGACAGCAGAGACCAAGTAGTACCGTTATGTAATGAACGGTCATCCATTCCTGACTGACACAGTGGAAATACAAAGTTATGACTAATATATTTCACTTAACCCTTTCAGACCTGAATTATTATTTTTTCTCCCATCAATCTAAAAAAAATCCTGTAACTATATTAGGGTATAAGAACAAAGGGAAAAATAAAGAAAAAAATCCTGCCTGTAATTTTTTCAAGAAAAAACAGTTTTTCTTTTTGTGTACAAATGTTCACATCCGTCCTACGTAATGAAAAAAAATAGTGTATGCATGTTTCTCCGAAATAAAAAAAAATGTTTAATTTAGTATTGTTTATTAGGATATTATAATTTTATAAAATTACCAAAACGAAATATGTATAATCATTCATAAAACTAACAAAAAAAAATAGATTACTTCTTTGGAGCTTATCAGTAATTGGCAAATAAATCAGTCTTAGATTCAATCAGTTTACGAATTAGTTTATTATTTCAGGTATGAAATGCTAAGAAACAATTTTTATCTTTAGTGAGACACAAGTGAACTTTGCATTTTATGCATTTTATCCGGGTTCGGCCCTTGCACCCTACCATTTTGCACCGCGTCCCAAGTCCCTCATCATGTGCAGGAAAATGTCCAACACCATCTCGAGCTATTTCAGCTACAGGGCGAATCTCTCCTGGTCGTCTTGGTAAGATCTGCGGAGTTGGGCTACTGCCACTTGGCCGTCCTCTTTTACCAAGCGTAACTTTATTTCGCATCACCAGACATTCAGCTAGCCGACGACGAAAGTGGAGCAAAGTGAGTTGTTTATTTTTTGGTATGCCTAGCAAGTCACTATCAATTTGGTACTCTCGATATGCCTGAACCACTGCTAAATCGGATGCATGAAAAATCATACGAAGAGTCCACTTTTTAGATTTTATAAAAGTCCTGTAGTAACTCATTAGTTGATCTAATAAGTCAACTCCTCCCATTGCATGATTATACTTCTTGACAATTTCGGGGCGTTCGACTTCAATAAATTGTTTATCCTTTTTACACCATCTTCTAACGCGATCTGTTTCTCCAATACCAACGAAATTAGAAGCTAGATGCGTAATTTTGCTGTCTAACCACTTGACCACAGTTACGTCTTCGTCATAACTACTCACTTCTTGAGAAAATCCTCGAGGTTTTTTTTTTATTTCATTATCCGTCACTAATGTTGGGTTAGCAAATCTATTCACACGAGCGGTACATGCAGCCATGATACCCTTTTTTTTCAAAATTTGTAATATGTGATACGATGAAAAGTAATTGTCAAAGTACAGCTCGTGACCTGTGCTTTCTCCAATTCTCTTTGTGAGATGAAGGACAATAGCTGCACCGTATCCAATTTTTTTTGTGAAATTATTGTCAAGTTCCGGACTAGAGCTTTGATACAGTATAAAATCGTAGGCTTGGCCATTTTTACCGCATAAAAAAAATATCTTGAGTCCCCATGTACAAGGTTTACCTTTTATGTACTGCTTAGCAACATGTCTTCCAGTAAAGGGAACTATTTGCTCATCGATGCAAAGTTCCTTTTCAAGTGGTAATTCCAAACATCGTTTCCTAACAGCATCAAATATTGGTCGTACTTTGTAAAAAGCATCATTGCAATCAGCAGGTACTCTTGTATTATCAACAAGGTGTAAATGATTGCGTAGTTCAAAAAATCGATCCCTGGACATATTTTCTGAGAACAAGGGAATGCTGATGGTTGTTTCCCAGAACATTTTCAAGCAAGGGTAGCCAAATATACCCGTGGCTAAATGTAAGCCAAATAAGGTTTCCAATTCTTCCGCGGAGGTAGGTTTGAACCTGGGCCTATTTGAAAAAGTTGCGTATAAGTTCGTCATTTCCGCCATGGTTTCAAATAACTGTTTTGGCACATACCTGTAATAATAATCCACTGGGGCTTCTACTTTAGGGTCAACTGATATTGGTGGAAACCAATCTGATCTAATCGTGTTTACTAGCTCCCTGTGTCTCCATCTAATGTTCTGCTTGGGCGTAACATTCCGTAAAATATTTTCATAAGAGGTGTCTAGTTCAATGGTCGGTGTTACTCCGGGTACTACCTCATTGTAGGTGTCAGGAACATCTAGTTCCTGGTCAATCATTCCGACCCAGGATGAGCTAGGTTCTTCATCATCGTCCGAGTCAGGTGGGAATACCTCGCGTTGGTTGTGGTTTATGACATCTGCACCAACTCGAACAGTCCGCAACTCCCTTTCAGACGTAAATCCCAACCGGTCTTCATCACCAGATGATAATTCCAAATCAGAGAGATCTCCTTCATGTAGCGCTCTCAAAGCATCTGGGGTAAACATATTGATGTTTTTTATCTGAAAATATAAACTAAGGTTTTACACCAATTTATAGGATCAAATCACATCAAAATAGTATCTTCAAATAACATTCATAATAGATTTTTATAATATCGTTATAATAGTTGGACAAACCGTAAAAACATCGTTTACGCCTGATGTGTACATTTGTGTACAATTATAAAAAATGAGTTATTGGGTACAAAAATAGAATAACAAACTCAAAATATAGCTTACATTTCACTATTATAATATAACACATCAATTAATATTTTGCAATACGTATATTTCGCGATATTCTATTTTTTTTAGAAATAAAATAATGAGCTTACCTACTCAGCTCCAACTTTGGTCACCCACTGGTCGAAACTTGTCGAAAAAATTACAAAATATGCTAAGAGATGGCATTAGTTGTATCGTATTTTGTACTTTATAATGTGAACTTTTGCATACAATCGTCCTCAATTGCACTTCATGCGAAATTAATACTTAAATATTTTTTTACATTTAATGTGTACATTTATGTACGCCAGGTCTGAAAGGGTTAATAAAAAAATTAGATTCTTAATTTAATAACCACTCACTTTTCTTTTTACTAACAGGTTTTGCAGTTTCTTCTTCAGATAATTCTTTGAGCTCAACATCACTTTCTTCTGAAGACCAGTCCTCATCTTTCTTACCTTTGCCTGTGAACAAAAATTTATATCAATTTAACTGGCCGAGTTGAAAGGTGGAAACATAGCCAAATAAAGGGATTCTATTAGAATTAATTAATTATATTCATTTTATACATTGCTACACAAAGCTTGACTAAAGTTAAACAAAGGAATGCATTTATTTTTTGTGTAGTAAAAAAATGCCATATAAAGGCAAAGAAATTAGTGAACATACTATGTGACACGTTTTACAATTTTTTAACAACCTCACCCCCCCCTTGGTGACCACCCGTAGTATTTGCTAAGCCCTCTCCACCTCCCCCTCGAGTTTTCACGTAATAAATCACAAGTATTTAAATAAATTTTTGCCAACAGAAACTAAAAAAAATATATTGTGGCTCATGTTTGTCTTTATTTTTTTTTTTTATCGTTTGCCGTGTGAGTGAGTGAGATTTAAAGACAGGGGAGTCTCCCCCTGAACGAGTTACGTAGTATGGGTATGTTCCCTTATATTAAAATCATGATGTTTACCCTTCTTCTTTTTGTTAGACTTGGCTGTGGGTTTTACTGTAGTGTTTGGTGTATTACTGACTGTTGACTTGCTATCATCCAGCTCTTCATCCGACTCGTGACCCTTCTTTTTATTTTTCCCTGAAATTTATGTTTCAAGTATATAGTTAGTTTTTATTATAGACCTGAGATAACTAATTAAAACCAACAAACTTAATATATATTTAGCGTTCTATTGGTGAAAAAATGGTTAAAATCGGTTCAGTAGTTTTGGAGCCTCTAGCGTACAAATAAACAAAAAAAAATTCCTCTATAAAATAATAGTATTAGTATAGATATCAGAGTAAAGACTAA
Organism: Lacanobia oleracea; assembly: GCA_950371165.1. Classification (NCBI taxonomy): domain Eukaryota; kingdom Metazoa; phylum Arthropoda; class Insecta; order Lepidoptera; family Noctuidae; genus Lacanobia; species Lacanobia oleracea. The sequence goes on from OX493389.1 coordinate 9,802,002, forward strand.
AGATATGTTGTTAGGCTATTATGGCCTTACATGGTGTGGTTTGTCTCAAAACTTTCAAGTTTCAAAATAACTTACAGTTGCAAAACATTCAAATCTCATAAGATCCAAATCTCAAAACCTCCAAAATGCAAAATGTCTACATCTCAAAACGTTCAATTTGCAAAATATCAACATCTCAAAACGTTCAAGTTGCAAAATAGTCATGTCTCAAAACATCCGTTTCTCATAACATGCAATTTTTTGTATGAGCGGATGTGTCAGAGTAATGTTTAGTATTAGTCAGAAAATTTTATTTTAAGTAAATGTATTTTTTCTTTATTTTTCTCTGAATATTTTGAAATTGCTTCTGCCTGCAACTTCGTCTGCGTAGACTTTTGAGCTGGCGCGTAACTTCTTTGTTCCTTATCATATTCTCATCGTCGGAAATACATCTTCATGGTTCTGGTATCCTAATATTTTGTGAGTCTTTACTGTTAGTAATTTCAACCAAGAGACGGCAAAAGAGGTAGGGGTAGGGGGCGCCTAGTCAGGAGATGGGAAGATGATTTGAAACAGACAATGGGACCATTCTGGTTGAGAGTAGCAAGGGGCAGGACGCATTGGAAGGAATTGGAGGAGGCCTATGCCAAAAAGCACACCGAGGTTAGGGACCTCTTGTAACCCTATGTTTAGGAATAAAAGGCTATTATTATTGTTTCATTTATTAATTTTATAAACATATATAACAACATTTTGATTTTGTTGATATATATGTTATATAAACATATATATCAAAATTACAACATTTTGAAATATTTCATTAAAAAAATATTAAAAAATATAAAAATAGTAGCCCACCGGTATCGAGAACAGGGTCCAAGCTACCGGTGGTCCGGGCTCCTGAGAGAGGAACCTCCTCAATATACGTGCCGCGTCCAGGAGTACTGCTTTCTGGATCAAGCCCTTGATCCTGCTGCCCAACGAGAGCCACTTGAGATGTTGGTCGAGACTCTTGGCAATTATGCCATTGGCCGTCACAACTATCGGCACAATGACTGCTGTACTCACATTCCACATGTCGAAAACCTGCGAGCGAGCCAAGTCAAGATACTTTGTTTCTTTATCTTTCTCTAACTTCACGAGGTTCTCGTCATGAGGGACTGCTATATCAACAATCATTGCTCTAGTCGGTCTATCACCACTATATCAGGCTTATTGGCAACAATAGTCCTGTCAGTGATGATAGACCGATCCCAATACAATGTGCAATTGCCACTTTCGAGAACTGGGTCGGGCACATACGAGTACCTATAGTACGGTACTTCCAATTCCACAAGAATGTATTTAAGAGCAGGTTGCTGGTGGATAATCCTGGCTACAAGGTTGTGCCTGTGTAAATAGTCTCCGTTAGCCAGACAAGAACAACCGGAAATAATGTGGCGGATGGATTCCCCGGGCCGGTGACATGCCCGACATAATATGTCAACCATACCGTCCTTCACAATATATTTCCGGTAGTTGTTCGTCATCATAACGGCACAGACAAAACCTCCGACATACCCAAATACTTGTAAGTTTCGGTTGAGGAGAGGGACCTAAGGTGTATGGAATCCGAGAGTTGTGTTCCCACGGATTTCATGATCTTCCCTCGCTTTACTTGCATAACCGCACATTTTTCCAATCCAAATTCTATCCTGATGGCGCTACTGAAGGTTTCTGTTACCTTTAGTAACTTCATCAGTTGCAAGTTGTTAGGAGCAAAGAGTTTAAAGGAGGTGCGATATGACCTGACCACCTCTTCTCAACCGGTAGCCTTGGCCCGAACCCTCCAGGGATGTACTGAAAGGGTTGAGAGCCAGACAAAACCACAGTGGACTCAGACTGTCACCCTGAAATATGCCACGTTCGATCCTTATCGGTTCGCTGTTCGCCTGGGTCTGTCGACATCCTAGATAGTGAAGGACCGTCCTCCACTGCCCATACAAGACATCAGGAAGGTGCATAGGACTGCATCAACTTTGTACAGCTCCAGCACCCTCATGAGCCATGTATGTGGCAATGAGTCATAAGCCTTCTTATAGTCTATCCAGCATGTCGCAGATCCCTTCGGGAACAACGAACCTGTTGGCTAATGGCAATGTCGATGAGGAGCAGCTCCTTAGTACCGCGGGACCCGTTCCTACATCCATTCTGAGAGGCAGACATAATTGAATTACTATCAACATGATGGTTAATCTTTGCTCTCAAAATAGATGTAAGAACTTTATAGAGCACGTGTAACCACGTGATCGGCCTATAATTTTTAGGTTCTGCAGTACTTCCTGATTTATGGAGCAGGTGGGTTAATCCAGTATTTAGGTACTGGGGCAGTGACCCTGACTCTAAGGCAGACTGGAATTGAAATGTCAAGCGAGCATGCGATCTTTGAAACCATTTAATCCAAAAGTTATGCAGCCCATCCGGTCCTGGAGATTTCCAATTAGACAATGGACGAACTGCACGAGCTACATCTTGGGGGCTGATGGTAATTGCCCCCATTTTTGGTATCTGATCGCACGCACGTTCGACCTCCCGAGTCCAATCACCCTAGGTGTGACTGACAGGCACCGACCAGATGCTGCACCAGAATAGACTCATGGCTTCATCATCCGGTAGGCACATATCAGTCACGCCTTGGTCCGGTCGCTCCCAAGCCCTATAAACCTACCTTTATTATTTTTATACTGTTCATAGTTTAAGCTTCTGAATTACTTCGACATGTTTTATGGTCTACTGTTAGCCGTTCACAATTTTAGCCCAGGAAATACTCCAACATGTTTCTGGTCTCCTGGTGATTCCATACTTCGACATGTCTCTGGTCCGTTGGTACTTTTGATTTCTAACAGCTCACAATTCCAGCCCCCTAAATACTTCGACATGTTTATGGTCTCCTGGTACTTGTGAATCTGACGTACAAGGCAGCAGCAGCTCTGAATTAGTAGTAGTATTTAAGACTTGTGACTTTTAATTTAATATAACATTTTACTTACACATCCACTCATACAAAAAATTTAATATTCTTAGTTTTGAAACTTGACTATTTTGCATTTTGCAACTTGAACATTTGAGATGTATATATTTTGCAACTTGGAGGTTTTGAGATTTACATTTTATGAGATTTGAATGTTTTGCACCCATGTGGTGAGCATTACTGCTTCGCAGAAGGAGGTGACCGTTTCCCATGTCTCCTTGCTCCAAACCATGGCTTGAACCAGGGCCGGAAGCAAGAGATCCCCGCCGCTGATCACTCGAGGCGATCGGAGGACACGGCGGTACACCGCCCAAAGGATATAACCCCCCTCCCCACGCTCTTAAAACAGCCACATCATAAAAGACCTCAAATTATTGAAATAATTGAGACTAAAACTGCGGGAGTGTACCGTCTCACATGTGGGACGCCAGTACTGGACGGGTTAAGACTTGTGACTTTTAATTTAATATAACATTTTACTTACACATCCACTAATACAAAAAATTTAATATTATGAGACATAGATGTTTTGAGACTTGACTATTTTGCAACTTGAATGTTTTAAGATGTAGATATTTTGCAACTGGGAGGTTTTGCGATTTGCATCTTATAAGCTTTTAACATTTTGCACCCATGTGGTGATTTTGCAACTTTGAGACAAAACCCATGGTATGTGCTGCAAGTTATTAATTTATGTTGCATTACACACATGCAATAGCAAAAATGACATGGTTAAAAGGCCTTTAATTTGCATGCATTATTAACATGCTTTTTGTTTTAAATAGACACCGTTGTAGTTAGTATGGCACAAAATTTTAAGTTTCGGGTTGCAGCCTGTGAAGAGCCTACTTGAATGCGTATTACATAGATTAGTTTTTAAGCATATGAGCACCTTTCTTTTGTGATTTCTTCGCCGCTGGCTTGGGTACGTCTTCGTCATCGGATGCTATGACCTTCTTCTGTACATTTCCTTCGTCACTGTCACTCCAATCCCCAGCATTGTTTTTACCTTTCTTCTTTCCTTTTCCCTTACTTTTAGAGGTTACCTCATTATCGTTTGCTAAAGCCTTTTTCTCTTCAAAATCTTCATCGAAGTCTTGGTTTTTCTTGGTTCCTTTCTTCTTCGACATTTTGGTGTCTTGTCCAAAGAATTGGTTACAAGAAAAATCACGGAATCAGCCAACTCACTAAACTTAGTTTAGGAAATTCACAGGTATCAACTAACCGTATGCTAGAGTGTAAGAATAGTGACTGCGACTGACACTGACAAGAGACTGTCAATGTCACAAAAAATCATGGATTTATAAAGTATTTACTAAAAGTAAACTTTTCTAAATCACAAACTTTTTATCTACAATGAAGTGCAAATAATTAATTAATAGGATTTTTGTAACTTGTCATAGTTTAAAATAAAGAGCGTTTCTAAATTGTAAAGAAATCATTTTGTAATGAGCTTAGAGGCCTCATTGTGGGCTTCATGAACTTAGAGGGCTATATTGATTGGTTATAATTATTTAGATGAATACGAGTTACGGCCGCGAATCGTATTTTGTTCAACATGCAGCTTCACACTGACTGGCAAATTTCAAAAATCATACAAATATTTGAATTTCGCGGGCTACCCTTTTTTATTATTATTATTTTTTTTGTGACGGGGGGAAATCCTCATGGATGTCCTCCGCCCTGGGACGGACGGAGGGGTCTGTCAGACTCTTACTGACTAAAACCACCCCGGTGCTCCATCTCTCACCAACCGGAGACCGCGAGAACTAATGCGACTTCCGTAATCCCAGCCCGTCTCTGCGGGCCACCTCGGGTCAGCGGGGGGAGTGAGGTGTTTGACTCCCCCCACGACGTCAAAGAGGGGCGCACGGGAACACCACGCACCGCCACCTCGGGGCCGAATGAATGGGGGGCGACGTACATCCCCAATTCCGCCGCCCCTGGACCCAGTTAGGGGGGCCGGAAGAGGGCTGCGCCCTCCTCCGACGCCCGGTGCGCCTGCTGCGGGCTGGGAGAGAGGTTGAGATCTCCCTCTCCCTTTCCGCAGCCTCCTTCTGCGCGATAACTGTTTCGCAGAAGGAGACCACCGCGTCCCAGGACTCCTCGCCGTCGGCCATAGCACGAACTACAGCCGACAGCGAGAGATCACTGCCTACCACAGAGATGAGGGCACGGTGCGGCTCCTCCCAAGCGGCACATTCTGCCAGCGTATGCCGCGCTGTGTCCTCCCGACAGTCGACGCAGTGGTGACACCGAGCGTCCGGCTCCCTGCCTATGCAACACAAGAACCTCCCGAAGCAGCCATGCCCCGAGAGGACCTGCGTCACACGAAATGTCAAGGAGCCGTGCCTTCTCCCGAGCCACAGCTCGAGCACTGGCCGGATGGCCTCGATAGTGACGAGGCTACCCTGGCGCAACCACCTTTATTTTTTTTCAAATTTGCAGTACTCGATCTAACATGCACACATACATCATAAATTTTATTACAGCAAAAATTGTTAGGAACACGTTGGCCTAAAGTGTCACGTTGCCGAGATATTTCGGGGTAAATTCACCAGGTGAAATCATGACTATCATTAAAAAATACTTAATTATGGACATACATATATGCATTAGATTAAATTCAAATAATAGTTCCCAAATTGATTTAATATTTTTTTGGAAGAAAATAAAAATAAAACACATGGAACTTCGCAAAATAATAGCGGTTGATTTATATAAATGGTTAAATCAAGCCCACAAATATTATACAATCTATTGCATATTATTATAAGAGCGTGATAAGCTAATTTTTAACGATTTTCATTGTTCTTGTCCATACACCTTGTGGACTTTACCTTCAAATATTTCGGCAACGTAATACTTTAGGGCACCAAGTTGCTAACATATTTTGTTGGTTTATCCTGCTCAAGGCAGGAGGAACACCTGCCTTGACTGAGCTTATAAATAAAGCTCTTCCCACTCTGGCATAACACCGGAGGCATAGCACCGCGACCTCGCGATCTCCGGCGTAGGCGAGAGATGGAACACCGGGGTGGTTTTAGTCAGTAAGAGTCTGACAGACAGACCCCTCCGCCCGCCCCAGGGTTGAGGATATCCATGAGGATTTCCCCACGTAAAAAAAAGGAGGAACACCTATCTTGACAGAGCTTATAAAGCTCTTCAATTCCGTCATCCACACTGGCATAACACCGGAAGCATGGAACAGGAGCGTGGTGATATTATTCTTCAAAAAGGGCAATAACACGCTCCTCAAGAACTAACGACCCATTTAATTCCTGAGCCATGTCTACAAGCAGTTTTCGAAGGTTATCTTGAATCGTCTCGCCTAAAAGTTCGATGACTTCCAATTTTCATAGCATTGCGAACGGCCCATCGTGCTCCTCGACGAGGTGGGCAAGCTCTTTATAAGTGTTAATGCTAACCACCTCGTCGGGCACCTGGTTGGGTTGGGCCCTGATCTGACGGAAAACCAGTACGGCTTCCGCAAGAGGGACTCGACGGTGGGCGCCAGTGTAGTCTGCTACGCTACAATTTCGAAGCCAAGTGCTTTCATGGCTCTCGGAACGCACCACTGTGAGGATCCTAAATAACGGTAACACCTCACGCCCAGCCGCCGCAACAAAAGAAGACGCCCCGACCGCCGTACGCGCAAGCCTGCAGACGGCGAGCGATGAGTGGCTCCGATCGAGTGAGTCCGATCAGAACCTGGCCCGGGTCGACGGCGCGGTTTTTATTCATCCTAATATCCTTCACTGGAAAACCTTCGCTAGTTATCTAAGGTCACCATAAACGAGTAGAAAAATCTCTATTTCATCAAAGATAATAAAGAGAACAGTAGGTGAGTTCTAAAATCTCTATTTCATCAAATATAAGAAAGAGAACATAGTTTGCTGGCTGCTAAAGAAATTTTAATAAAAAAGGAACAAATTGACATGACAGATATGAAAAAAGAACTAGAATTTTCATTCTTCTAAAAAGAATTAGCTCATTTTGATAATGAAGACTGGATACGTTTTTTTGAATTTTTTGGTTTCCATTGTATTTGTATTTTGTTTTATAACTACGTGTGCTGGTGAAAATGTAAAAAAAAGTGTGGATGAAAATAGAGATGACAACGGTGAAACAGGCGAGGACTCCAAAGACGAATCCCTGGACATCCCAGTTGAAAATGAGCCCAATAACCTTACTTGCACGAGAAGACAAAATAGTCAAATGCATGAAATACGGGACGCCACTATCGGGAAGTTTCCATTCATGGCCGCTATAATGTCTCAACAAAATGAATATTTGTGTTCTGGTGTTCTAATCTCCAATGGAATGGTATTAACAACAGCTCACTGTACTCAATTTGCTTTAAGTTACGTGCTCTTGAATGCTACCACTGACAAGAAGAACGATAAAACTATATCGCTTCATGTTATAAAAACGGAAAGATTCCCAACTTTTAGTTCATCAGACTCGAAAGATGTTGGAATTGTTTACACCGAGAAACATAATAGTAGTGTTGGATCAAAACTACTTCTCAGCAATTACACAAACCCTCGCAACGTCATCGATTTAGAGGGGATAGGGTTTGGATTAAATGCAGATGTTGGCCAGACGAAACACCTTCAGTACATAGGCATGGAAAACCGTTCCCCAGATGAAGTTACTAATATTTTGAAAATTTATTTTGACTGCGTTGAAACTAAGGTAGTCACCTGTTTCAAAGATACCGGTGGTCCTGTGTTATTTAATAACGAGCTTATGGGTATTGTTTTCAAAGGTCAAGAGGAATGCTCTAGAGAGATGTCGGCCACTTATGCTGTAAACAAAAAAATGGTAGATGTTTTACCAACATATACTTTTAAGGCGTGGATTGATGAAAAAATAAAAAAGAATGAGGACCAAGCAATACCTCCTCTAGCAGCCTATCCGTCGCCAATTCTACGTTCACTACCACCTGAGCCATCTCTGCGTCGTCGCCATAGACTGACATACGTATTTACCGCGGGAACACGACCAACGGTGAATCCAATATATCCCATATATGTTTTTACAGGATTTTTATCTATCTTGGTGCTTTATTGATATGTATGAAATTTATCTTATAGTAATATAAATTGTTGGTGAATTTAAACAATAAACATTTTTAGGTCTACAATATTGCTTTTAACTCGTTCATTAAGGCGCAAACCCACCGCAGTGCACGCTGTGCACGGACACGCGACGCGTTTTAGTTGCGGTTCATTTGTTTGACAACGTGGGTCTACGTTTCCACTGCAGAATACACTACACACCCACGACTATGTACAAACGTAGCGTGGTCCAACGCGGCACACTGAGGCTACGCACGTTTTTTTGCAAGAGAATGATTTTGACATAGTAATATTCGTGTATAGCGTGTACCGCATGCACAGCGTGCATGGCGTTGACAACGTTGAGCTGTGTGAGTGCCATATTAGAGCAAGCCACGCGTGTACCAATGACGTTAATCGATGCGTAGCGTGTCCGTGGTTGGATTGCAGTGGAAACAATCTCATATACTTTTATGCAAGGCGAAGCCTCACACACGACCGTAGCCTCTCCGTGCGCCGCGGTGGGTTTCCGCCTTTAATCAAACGTCAGATAGACTGTATCCATTTTTAACCTACTTCAAAAAAAGGAGGAGGTTCTTAATTCGGTTGTATTTTTTTTTTTTTTTTTATGTTACCTCATAACTCCGTCATTTATGCACCGATTTGATTTTTTTTTGTTTCGTCTGAAAGGGTATACTTCTCGATTGATCCCATTGTCACCATGTCAGAATCTGATCATGGGATCCCAGGAAAATCGAGGGCAACCCTCAAATTTTATAGGCACATACAATGTTTTTCATAAATTTTCTAACGCGATTCAGATATTTGTGCCTGGTAATCATCATCTCATGTTGCTGAGCTGATGATGAAAGGTATAAATTAGGATCTGATGATAAGATCCATGAAAAATGTTTGTTCAGCGATACTTTGCCAATTGTCAGCCGGTTTGGATGATTCTTTTTTCGTTTGAAAGAGTATTTTCCTGGACTGGTCCCTTTTCAATTTGGTGTAGATCTGACGAAGAACTTCGGAGGTAGGCAACGGAACTCTTCAATAAATGATAGCAAAGGGATCGGGATTGCTGAAATCGCATGTTTTTTTAGTGTTTACACCAGTTCTTAAAATAACATTGCGCTGGTACGCTGTTAATGGGTACGCAGGTACCTAGGTACCACTAAAAAGTGAAAAATAAAAACTTTTTCACAAAAAATACAACCGACTTCCAAAAACAAAACACTACAAGGTAGGTACAAAATAACTTCGGAAGAAAGAAAAGAACTTTAATTTCTGAAGTCGGTGTTTTTGGTTATTTTTTTCGTTTTTTTGACACCGGCTGGAAGTCGCTTGTATTTTTTGTGAAAAAGTTTTTTATAATTTATCGTTCGCGATTTGCATCTGACGCAATCTGTCAAACTACCCTACCTAGTTTCCTTAAAATAGAAAAAAGAGCACCCTGAATGAACAACACAAGCCACACACAACAACTAGCGCGCCGGACCCTAGCTTGCGGTTAGCCCCGCTAGTCACGACTGTGGGGGCTCCCGTAAGCTAGGGCCTAGCTGGAAAACATCACTTCGAATGTATGAGCAGTCTGACCCTGCTTGTGCATTACAATATCTCCAGCGTAGGTATTTGGTTGACCCCTCGCGCTCATTTACGAGTGGCGCGTGGAGGCGCAACGCCGTGGCGAGACTCCTCTGCCACAGCAAATCGCAGTAAGGCGGACGGAGCTCCGGCAGGATCTCATGGTGGTATGGAGACAGCGACTGTCGAAATCCAGCGCTGGGCATGCCACAATCCAGGCAATTAGTCCCCTCTTTGAGGAGTAGCTGGAGCGGCGCCACGGCGTCCTCACCTTCCGCCTGACGCAGGTACTCACCGGACACGGTTTGTACCAGACGGGCGTGATCGACTGGAACGGGGGTGTGATGGGTTAGGTCTATCCTTCTTCTAATCCTTCGACGTGAACTGTGACGACCCGACTGCGTCCAGCCACGCTGACGTCCTGTACCGGGATACTGAGGTTCTCCGCAGCACGCGTGCAACGTTCTTCTTTCTTGTTATTTACTTGCTGTCTTCGGGGTAGATTGGGGTAAGAGATGTATGCTTACCAGGGATAAATAAGATGCAGGAATTTTGATAACACTGCAGCTAGCGGTTTAATTCGCGACTATTTTGCTTCTAGTTAAAAATTCTATATTTCTTCTGCCGGTGACTACAAATTTTCTATTTTCTATGTGTTATGTCTTATGTGTTTACTAACGTACTTTACCGTAACGAGGCCCAAAAACCACTAACTGTTTCATTTTATTTTTAACTGAAACTTTAACTATAACTGGAGTACATTTCTGGCTATATCTAGGTCTATTCTAGGTCTGGATAGGGGTTGATGCACCTCTCTGTAAAGCCCCCAAAATTCCCCGTCGAATGGGGTGAAAATCAACCCTTCAACCTTGCCCACTGGTAGACTTGTTGCATTTAACTATCGAATCTATTTACAAGTATGAACTTGTCTACTATTTAGGGTTGATTTCCCGTAAAACTATGTCCCATGGGCTATGGTACTATATGTCATAGGGTAGGTGCATCATCCCTCTATCTAGATACTATTGAAGCCACCCCTCTAAGGGTAGAAGTACTATAAGGTCAGGAACCCGGAAGAGGAAAAAATCTTTGTTTTTACATTTTCCTAAATTATGGCTTTATGCCTCATCTGACCATAAATATACATATTTGAAAAGGGCTCAGTGTCAGGCTTCTAGTGCCTACTATTTTCACTAATGAACCTTCACTAGTGAAAATCTAGGTATACCGTCTGTAAAAGATGGTTTATTGCTGTCCACCCTTTTACCTTTGAGTAACTGTCCTGTGTCGGTCGGTGTGAAATGTTAGTAGGGGAAATGTGTAGCCCTACCTATCTATTTATTCAAATAAATAAGTTCCCCAAGAACATCTTATGTGTCCGGGGGAAAACGACAACAATTTCATTACATAGGCATGTTCGCGAGTTAATTAAAACTATTGTGATGTTTCGTCGCAAATATCTTTCCTGCCGTGCAGTGCATAGACGACTCGATGCGATGTCGACGCGGCGCTGCATCTCGCCGGTGAGCGACGACTGTAGCTGGGACGCCCGATGTCACGGTGACCGTTGTCTCGACGCTCGTCGACGCGATGCTCGTCGCCCTGACGATTGTCGCCTCCTTTGCGAAGCAGTAATGCTAGCGAAGGAGGATGCCGAATGTGTGAGAGAGAGGGAAAATTCACGACCCAGCCGCCGCAACAGAAGAAGACGCCCCAGGCGTCGGGAGTCGCAGGGCAATTTCCGGCCACCGTAGGCGCGGGCCTGCGGACGGCGAGCATTTTGTGGCACGCCGTCCGATCAGTACCAGGCCCGGGTCGGCGGCGCGCTGTGTTCCACGCGCGCCTCAAGGAGCTGTCAGCATGGGAGACGGGGCCTGCTAGGGCCAGTGCTTGTGCATTTCTTCTAAATGAAACCATGAAAGGGATTACAACTTTTTTCTGTGAGAGCTGGCATAATAGCAATGGGGACCCCTTTTGAAAACCCCGCCCGGACGCCCCCCCAAACTATTAACAATTTGGGAAAACCCGAGCGGATGGCAGCCCTAGCAGCCCTACCATTGTAACACAAGACGTGTTTTAGAGTTCGTGTGAGAGTCCGCACTTGGCCAGTTTTTCAAACGTAAATCTTTTTAAACTACTGAACCGATTTAATGAAATTTGGTACAGAGATAGTCTAGCCTGAGAAAAGACATAAGTAGGCTACTTTTAATCCCGGGCACGGGCGTAGTCAGGAGGTTCAACCCCCCCCCCCCCCCCCCCCGACATTAAAATCTACGCCCGTGATCCCGGGAGTATTTTCCCTAGGGACCACGCGGGTGAAGTAGCTGGCAGAACTGCAGAACCTTGTTTCTTATATGTTTTAGTTTTAACCTTCTTTTCTGTCTAAATAACTTCATTGCATCGCAATTAATTTTTGGCTTTATTTCTGCAACTCCTTCTGTAAAATAATGGTAAAATAATTTTCAATATGTATATGTCATGGGAGTGCAGTGGTGGCTGCAACTTACGAGTTGTAGGTCGTAGGTTCGAACCCAGACAGACGCTTTACTTTGTGTAAATTATTTCACCACCATTGCTCTCCAAGCGGTGAAGGAAAACATCGTGAGGAAACCGGCATATCCTAGAACCAAAAAATCGAGGAGGCCTGTGTCCCAGCAGTGGGAACAATATAGGCTGATTATGTTATGTCATCATCTCCTAGCCTTTTCCCAACTATATTGGGGTCGGCATCCAGTCAAACCAGATTCAGCTGAATACCAGTGTTTTACGTGGAGCGGCTGCCTACCAGACCTCCACAACCCATTAACTGGGTAACACGGTATACTTCTTGGCAAGACTGGAGTCAGATTTACTGGCTTCTGCCAACCCGTAACGACTGCCAAAGATCTACAAATGACAGCCGGGATCAACGGCTTAACGTGCTTTCCGAGGCACGGAGGAAACTCGTTATGTTAAGATGGTCACCCATCCACAGACCAACCTTGGCAAGCGTTGCTTAACCTTGAAGATCGACCCGTGCGGCTGTTATTATTTAGCCACGAGCTCCTCAGGCTGATTATGTTATGTATGATATACATATTATTATAATTCTAGTAAGTTAAACTAGTAAGTTCTTTTATAGGGAACTGTGTTAAATTTTATAATAAAATACAAGTTTATGATATTCTCGAACCGAATCAGAGAAAATTTAAAGCATGCATAAAACGCACAAGCATATTACAAACTGGAAGATTATATCATCCATAAAAGCGTGACGGCGCCACTGTCATTATTTTGTAAATTGCGGGTACAACGGGCACGCAGTGAATAAACAACTGATCGACAACACCGAGCGTTATATAAGGCAGCGCGCGCGACGCTCACCCGTGACGGACGTGCCTCCTGCCGCTCCCTGATTCTCCGCTACGCTCGCTGCTCCCGTCTCGCCTGCCGTGAGGCCATCTGATCCGACGCCGTCTTTTTCAAGGCGGCCGACGATATATTGTTCTTCATCAGAGTGATCACAAAAAACGTTGTGCCCCATCAGGGAAAATCCACGTTTCCCGTGGTTACTTGGTTGAAACCTTACGGTGCCAACGAATCCAAGTAGGTGTGGATCCGACACACCTACCTAACCCCCTCAGGGAAAGGTAAGAGTCGGAAGGGCATTGGACCCGCGGCCTTGGGGGATCTCCTAGTCGCGACCAATTGTTTAACCCGTTCTCTTCCAGCCTGTACGACCGGTCGCAAGACCCATAGGAACCCGCTGCACAATAAGACTGGCAGCGGCTCCCTGTCTTCACCCGACAGGGAGGTACACATCCCCGGGAACTCCTACCCGGGGAGTTAGGTCTTTAGGCATATTCCTCCCCTGCCCTTAAGGCAATGAACTAAAGCCCCCAGTCCTCCCAATTGTACAAGATGGGTGTGGACAAGATCCTTCTGGATCTTGTCCAGCTACTCATCGAAGGCCATCCCGACAGGGATCTCGTAAAGAGGGTCAGCGACAGGCTGACCGACCTATCTAAATCTAATTCGCCCCCCCAGGGTGATCTATGCCCCCCTCCCGCAAGACCCTCTCCCCCGTGCCCCCTCAGGGCTCTTCTGAAGAGTTAACTCCAGAAGCCCGAGATGTAGAGCTAAACGGCTCCATCGCCCCCGAGAGGGAAATCTCCCGCACTCCATCACCTGTGGAACTTCTGTATGAGTCCGAATCCTCGGACTCATCAGAAGGTTCAGACGACTCCGCCGAATTTACCCTTGTGGGTAAAGGAAAGCGGAGGAAAAAGTCTTTCGCTGTAGAGTCTGCAGCCAAAGCAAGGAAGACAGTAGTCCCGGCTGTCTCCCCCGCCCCCCTCGCTGCCTCAGTCCCCGCAGCCTCAGCCCCTGCTGCTACTACCTCCCAGCAGCCCTCTCGCCCCCCAGCCCGTTGGTCATAGCCGCTCCGGCTAACACCGTCCCCGCCCCGGGCAAGGCCAAGGTTAAGGCTCCCCCGCCCCTCTTTATCCATGATTCAGCGAAGTGGGGTGAAGTGTCAACCGCCTGCAAGGAGCGGCGTATAAACTTCACTCACGCGCGCGGAATCAACAGTGGCGTCAAAGTCACTGTTCCCACCTCGACCGACTACCGGGAATTACACAAACTCCTGGTAGCACGGAATGTCCCGTTCCACAGTTTCTCCTTTCAGGAGGAACAGTTAGTTAGATTTGTCGTGAGGAACGTACCCCACGGCATCTCATCTGACCTCATAAAGGAGGATCTGGTAGCCCAGGGAATCCCTATCGCTGCGGTTCACCGTATGCACCGCCGTGGTGGAGCACCACACAACATGGTGCTCATTGTAGCCAATCCTACCACAGAGAAGTACCACCCGATTTTTAAGATCTCTAAGATATGCAACTTAGAAGGTCTCAAAATCGAGAAACCCCGCCGTAGCGGTATTGTTGGCCAGTGCCACAACTTCCAACTGTACGGCCACTCGCAGCGGAATTGCTTCGGCAAGCCCCGCTGTGTAAAATGCCTGGGTGACCACGGCACCCCGACTGCCCCCGACCCAAGGACCGCTCCCAGTGCACCGATCCACCCAGCTGCGTGCTATGTGGAGAGGCTGGGCACCCGGCCAACTACAGGGGTTGTCCCAAGGCCCCAAATCCTCCGCTCCCAAGCTGATGAAGCGTGCGAACGCTCGTCAGCAGAGGGAAACTCCCTCAGCCAGAACCCCCGTGGCCCTATGCGCTCAGCGCCCCAGCCCATGGAACGCGCTGAACCACCTGGCTCATTTCCCGGCGCTTAAACCCGCGACTACGCAGACCCCAGCGCCCACCCCGGCTCCTGCGGCCCCAAAACCCACCCCGGCCATCCATGCCAACGGCCTTCCCAACCAACGCGATGAGATCGCCACCTTCCTCCGCGACCATCGCTTAGACATTCTTCTGGTGCAGGAGACCTTCCTGAAGCCCCATCACCGTGACCCTAAAATTGCCAACTATCGCATAGTTCGCAACGATAGGACTCGGTGTCACAGGGGAGGTACTCTTATTTATTATAAATCGTCCCTCTATTGCATCCCTATGGATCCGCCCACTCTAACCGAGCTTGAGGTCTCTGTCTGTCGGCTGGGCATGACAGGCCATCAACCCATAACGGTCATCTCTGCCTACGTCCCTCCCGCCACCTCTGACTCTCCTCCCATAAGAGATGATCTCTCCAAACTTCTTGGTTTGAGCGACTACGGCCTGCTGGCGGGGGCCCTCAACGCCAAACACCCCTCGTGGAATAGTCTCACGACTAATCCCAGAGGCAAAGCTCTTTTCGAGCTATGCAGCCCCCTCAATTTTGATGTCATCGCACCGATGCATCCTACCCATTTCCCCTTTGACCCTGACCGCCGACCGGACGTGCTCGACATCGCTCTCCTCAAGAATGTAAACTTACGTTTGCAGGCTGTTGAGACGATTGACGAGCTCGATTCCGATCACCGGCCAGTAGTTCTGGAGCTCATTCCCAGACATGGTCCAATTGACCCCTCTCAACCCCCTCCTTCCCGAGTGATCACTGACTGGCGGAAAGTAAGTGAAAAACTGAAAACCACCACGTCACATCACTTGGACAAGATCCCGGACCACATCGAGTCTGCTGCCGACACGGCGGCCGCGATCGGCTCGCTCACTGACCACGTGCAATCCGTCCTGAACGAATGTTCAAGGGAGGCTCCGGCGACGAATGACCGTCGCTGGAAACTCTCGGACGATATGCGTGAGCTGTTGACCGAGAAGAACGCGGCCGTCCGTGCCTACAGCGCTTTTACCTGTGCTAGCAACAAAGCTTTTATGCGCTACTTACAGCGTAAAGTAAGCAGACGCATCAAAGAACTGCGTAGCGAGAACTGGGAACAGATGCTCGGTGAACTCCAGCCCACCCACCTTGCATTCTGGGAACTTCAGAGGAAGTTACGCGCTTCTGAGGTTACTTCAATGCCTCCCCTCACCCGGCCCGACAACTCTCTCGCGTTTGACGACGACGAGAAGGCTGAATGCCTGGCTGACAGTCTAGAGTCCCAGTGTTCCTCAAGCTCGAATTCAGTCGACCCGGCCCACCTCGCTGAGGTTGACGCTGAGGTCGAACGTAGGACCTCCCTCCCACCCGTCGAGGACCCCGATGACCCCTCCCCTCGTCACTCCGGACGAGGTGGAGGAGATCATCGGAAGACTCAAACCCAGGAAAGCCCCTGGGTTGGACGGAATAACCAACAGGGTGTTCCGCCTATTCCCCAAGACACTCATCGTGTTGATGACTGCCATTTTCAATGGCGCTCTGTCCAACAACATGTTCCCGCAAGAGTGGAAAGAGGCTACCGTGATTGGTATTCCCAAGCCGGGTAAGCCCAAGTCCTCCCCGTCCTCCTATCGCCCCATCAGCTTGCTCAGCGCTCTCGGCAAGATCTATGAGAGGCTTATTTATAAGCGTCTCAGAGATTACGTCGAACGCAAGAGCCTCATCCCTAACGAGCAGTTTGGCTTTAGGGCCGACCACTCGTGTATCCAACAGGTCTACCGCATCGTTGAGCATATCAACGGCCGCTTTCAACGCGGCCAGATGACGGGAGCCCTGTTCTTCGACATTGCAAAAGCTTTCGACAAGGTCTGGCACATCGGCCTGATATACAAGTTGTATCAACTCGGTATGCCAGATCGTCTCGTGCTCATCTTACGAGACTATCTGTCGAACCGCACCTATCGGTACCGCATCGAAGGTGCGCTTTCCACCCCCCGACCCATCCGCGCTGGCGTACCGCAAGGCGGTGTGCTCTCGCCACTCATCTTCACGCTGTTCACTAGCGATATCCCCTCCGACCCCAAGTCGCAGTTAGCGCTTTTTGCCGACGACACGGCCATCTACTACTCTGGCAAGAGTAGTAACGCCATAACTCAAAACCTCCAAAAGTCCGCCAAACGCCTAGGCGATTGGTTCCTGAAATGGAGGATTAAGGTCAACCCTGAAAAGAGTCGGGCAGTTTTGTTCCGCAAACCGCGGTCAAAACCCCCCCGACTCCAAAACAGATCATCATGTTTGGTAAGCCGATCCCTTGGGAGAAGCAAGCCAAATATCTTGGTGTTATCCTCGACCAATGCCTCACCTTCGGAGAGCACATAAAGGCGGTGCGTTCGCGTGCCGCCTTCGCTCTCAGTAGGCTCCACTCCATGCTGAATGCACGCAGCAACCTGTCCCTAAAATGCAAACTGCACATTTATACCACGTGCATTCGTCCGATTATGACCTATGCGTGTGCTGCATTCGCCCACACAAAGTCATCCCGGATCCATAGGATGCAGACCCTCCAGAACCGGTTTCTCCGAAAGGCCACGGGCGCCCCGTGGTTCATTAGGAATGAGCGACTCCATGTAGACCTCAAAGTCCCTACCATCAAGCAATTCATGAAACGCCTTACAAAGCGTTTCATAGATTCCGCCGAATTGCACCAGAACCCGCTTATCGCTTCGGCTGCCCGATACGCTCCCTCTCGGATCAGTAGGATTCGACGTCCCCGTCATACCCTAGTCGAACCCGACGATCCCATTACCCTTATCCAAGAAAGCTGTAGGGAAACAAGCACTCTTAGGACACAAATACACAGACCGCGACCCGCCGCCTTCCGGCCTCGCCGACGTGGCCCTCCGCGACGTCCCAGTAACGTAAACACTCCCCGTCTTTTGCCTAACGAGCCAGCCCGCGTCGCTGAGCCCTTAGCTTTAAACTCCCTAAATAATATAATCATGACCCAGCTTGTCCCTAGCTGTCCCCCCGATAACGACGCTCCTGAGCCGAGGTCCGTACCCCACAGGGGGTGCGCTCAGCGAGCGGAGTTGTAGGTTAAGGCTAGCCCGATTAAGCAGTATCCACCCTTCTAGAGGTGAACTGCGAGTGGCCCGTATAAAAAAAAAAAAAAACGACTCGGTTCAGTCGTTCATCGACCGTTGCCCGGTGCACACGTTACGTAATCGCTGAGTAATCTTTTATCGAGTAGTTTTTATAATCAGTGCAGATTAATTAAGTTATTCTAATTATGAAAATTGTTTTGTGAAAGGAGAAAGAGCAAAATGGTCTATGAGCGGCCAACAACGAAATAGGTATTAAATGAAAGTACTATTACTATAAGGACTAACTTTTACTATGAACGTAACATTGCAGCTCATTTAGAAAAAAAAATACATATAGGTAAAATACTTAGATAATAAGTGCAAGAAAATGTGCAAACCCATTTTATAAAATACTTATTAACATTAGTTTATGTCTTCAAAAGTATTTCAAAACGTTGTCAGCATACCGTTTACAAGACTCAGCTCAACAATGGGTTTACTACATGGACTACCTGAGTTCGAACGGCCCAATCAGCTTCGAGTGCAAACAAAAGAGCCGAGGTGTGGGGTGCGTGTGCGTCACTCGGCGCAGTCCTTCGCTTACCCTTGTGACGTTGTGTACTGTGCGCTCATCTACGGATTCTTTTTCAAACGTTTTGACCCTGGCTACCCTCTGGACTGTGTTTCTTCCTAACCTGATAACCTGGCTATTAACTCTGAACTTCTGTACGTTTGTGCTTGTGTACTTGGACTCTGGACTTGTGTACGCCAACGGAACATTATTGAAAAATGGCAGAAAATCGACCTATATGTGTTTTGTGCAATCGATCAGTGGTTAATAGAAGAAGGTTAGAAATAACCCATGCTCTTTTTGAGGAAAATGCTGCCAATGCTCAATATATTATTGAAGCTATAGCTCCACAGCAAGTAAGTATTTTTAGACTATTTTTTGGTTGTTTTTACCCGTATGTACGCACCCTATAGCGGTGATGGCCTCATAATATTGTGTCACGATGTGCATATGCGACACATCGTTGGGTGAAGTGTGGGCTCTTTATTGAAAGTCCACGTTACAGTTTTGATTGTATTTTTATGTACGTCCTTTTAGTGAATTATGTTATTTCCTTAAGCGTATGGTTCTTTTCTAACAATACTTAAGTTATAGTCAAAACAGATCTTCTCTCTCTTTTACACACATGGTGCATATGGAAACAGAGCCAACGTTATCTAGCTTCGAAATATAATAGAGGCCAACCACTCATTAACAATGCGTATGAGCATGACTCATTCGTCACGTTGAAAAAGAGCTCGGCATGTTCTACTATACAACACATGATTTAACTGAAACTGCTGTGAGTTTTAAATACTATGTTATAAACTATTTTCCTTTTCAGGTTGAATACAACGGCCGAGAATACGTTTGTCGACCCTGTTGGCAACGAGCTCAACGGGCTGTGCAGCCAAACAATAACCCTGCCCCGCACGAATGTGTTCTTCAAGTGGAAGAATATTCACGAGTGCCTAGCACCTCGGCAAACTGTATGTTTGACAGATGCCGTAGTGTTTCACGTCGTCGAATGCCTGAGAATGTAAGGATTACTCTTATGTTACATTCTAACTTATTCGTACCAGACAGTGCCAGAATATGTGATGCACATTTAACATCAAATGATTGGGAAGAGCTCATTGATAGTCCAAATCTCAGACATGATTTTAACAGCTCTCATTTTGTGCAAATACTAGAGCTTTTTAAAAAAGCTGTTTTAAATAAAAATATTCTGGACTTTGAAGATATTGCAAATATGGATCCTAATGAGATTCATATTCGATTGGGCGTTAGCAGAGATCAATTCAATACAATCTTGGAACAAACGCCTTCTTTGTCTGAGTCAAACGCCAAAACAAAACTAGCCATTTATTTAATGAAGTTGCGAACTGGTGATAGCAACGAGAGATTAGCCACGCTCTTTAACATAAGTAGTAGAAGGACTCTAGAAAGGCATTTAAAAACCGCGCGTGATGCTATATCTCTGGATTTTAAGCCACGACACCTGGGACTCGACCATTTAAATAGAAGAATGGTCGCTGACCGTAATCTTATTGTACCAAACGCGTTATTTGGAAATCCCGAGTCTTCTCCAGAAGAAAGGAAGGCAGTAACAATCATGGATGGAACATATATTTATATACAGAAGAGCTCCAACTTTTCGTTCCAGCGACAGACCTACAGTCTACACAAATACGAAAATCTATTAAAACCGTTCTTAATGGTGTGTTCCGATGGGCATATAATTGATGTTTGCGGGCCCTATGCTGCTACCGACTCAGATGCCAGTATTTTGGAAAGAATTATAAATGACGAAGAAGGCACATTTCACTGGTTTTACCGGGCTGGCGACATATTCATTTTAGATCGTGGGTTTAGAGACGTCTGTGGCGATTTGGAGCGATGCAACTACAGTGCCTATATGCCAGAAACCAAAGACCGCGGTGCAGACCAGCTTACTACTGAACAGGCCAATAGAACTAGGCTGGTAACTCTATGCCGCTGGGTAGTGGAAGTTATAAATGGCAGGTTCAAGCGAGATTTCAAATTGTTTAGGCAAGAATATTTTAATCGCGCCTTAAGTCACATGTTTGAGGACTTTCAAAACGCAGCGGCACTCATCAATGCGTTCCAAACACCAATACAAGATAGTATTCATGCATCATCGTTCGTAAATATAATTAATGAACGTTTTGAAATACCGAACCTCTTAGCGGACTATGTTATCCGTCATAACATAAATAGACAGAGGGCATCATTTGAAAGACTCAGCAGCGACCAACCTATTTTTGAAGACTTTCCGGTTTTTTCTGAAGAAGACCTAATTCTGTTTGCACTTGGCACATACCAAATCAAGTTGGCTCGCAGCTACTACGCTGAACACTTAATTGAAGGCTTATACAATATCGAAGTATACCGGGAGCGACAAATAAGTCAGCTCAGAGATTTTATTGAAGAAGAAGATATTTGGTTATTACGTGTGCGAATACAATCTAGACATGTAAGGTCCAGAATATATTATTCTTATATTGTAATTAACCGACAAAGACAAAATAGAGAAGCAATTGCTCATTATTATTGCAGTTGTTTGAGTGGAAGGCGCACAATCGGTTGTTGCGCACACGTTATGTGTGTAGTGTGGTATCTGGCATGGGCTAGACATCAAGACGAGGATATTTTATTACCGGCATCAGAACTCAGTGCTATTATTGTACATTAAATGTATGAATGTGGACGAGGCAAAAGGAGTATGTAAGGATCGTAGCAAGTGGCGTTCTGTGGTTTCTGCCTACCCCCATGGGAAAAGGGCGTGAGTTTATGTATGTAAATGTATTGAAGTAAACAAGTCATTTTATTTTATTTCCTTATTTTTAAGACTAAATCTTAGTAATTAATACGCTAAATCACAGGCTTACATATCTAAAATAAAAATGTATTTAGTTCCATTAATAATGACACTACAGATATAAAACTTCTTGAACCCGTTATTGTAGGGTGATATTAAACCAAAAAAAAATAAAATGTTCCTGGCCGCTGATAGACCAAGTGCCGTACGATTTTGCCCATTCTCCTTTGTTTTGTGAAATTAATAAGGTTTATTTAATCGAAATAAACTAAGTAAGTAACTAATTGTGTGAAAACTTTTGTGTTTTTTTTAAATAATGTCGGACCCTGACGCTACATCAGAAGTTACGGATCTACCCCCACAATCATCGCAGTTAAATCCAGTCATGGAGCAAATGATGTTATTCTCGACTGGTATGGAAGCGATCTTCAAAAAAATCGCTGACTATATGACATCTTGTCAGCCTGTTCAGCATGCGCCGACAAAATTAGTAAATTATGACCCGGATGAACCTGAATCCGACGTCGTTAATTGGTGCACACTCAGCGAATTGATAATTGAGCAGAAGAAAATAAAAAAAAGACGTGTGGCACTCGGAGACTGCCGCGGTAAAGCTAACATTTTTTATCAACTTATGCGTAATTATATATTAATTTTATTTATGCAGTATTTTTTTTTTTCTTTGATATTAATTCAAGTTACACTTTGAGCTAAAAAAAAAGTAAAAAGTATCACCGCTGTGCCGGTCGGAGTGGGGGGTGTTAGGTTTTTTTCGTTACGGAATTTCTGGATTCGGTCTCCACGCTCAAGGCCCGCGATAGAAGCTATGCAATAGCTTAAAAGGAATCGACTTAATCCTATCCCTAACACATTCTCTTAAGGGGCGTGCGGCAACGTGTCTAACGAATATCAAACCTGACCAAATATCATGGCCTGCTATCAAAGAGATGCTGATATCAAGATTTGCGAAGCCTTTGATGATGCAAGTCCATTTCGATCACATCATCAAATTTCAGTTAGACGGCAAAGAGAGCCCTGCTGAAGCGGGAATGCGATTATGGCAATTAATCGAGAAGATTCCAGAAGTGAATATGCCAGAGAAAGTGATCACAGGCTTTGCCAATTCCGTACTGTCGCAGTGCGATGACAAGATTCGTCGAGAGCTAAATTCAGTGATTATAAACGACAAAAGCCAGTTATTTCGCACGTTACGCGGTTTCACATTAAAAAGACGTAACAAAGACATCGGTTCGACTGATCCGGACGCGAAACGCTTTAAAAGCAATATTCCGTTTCGCGGCAACTGCCACTTTTGCGGTAGACACGGTCACCGGAGTCAAGATTGCCGCGACAGAAACAGATTCATCGCAAAGAACTCTTCAGTGGCATTCAGGGCGGAGCCGCCGCATTCTTCAGCCCCTCCGCGGAATCCTCGTCCATCTGTCGTCTGCTTCGTGTGTACCGACCCCGGCCTCCACTTGTCCTATGCGCTACAAGAAAAAGGAAGACACTGCGGGCCCTACCGCCAGCTCCAGCAAGCAGGTCAACGTGTGTACCCGAGCTGCGCATGGAGTGATGGAGATAAGTGGTATTAAATTACCTTTTGTTTTCGATTCTGGGTCGGAGTGTAGTTTAATCAAACAGAGCTATTGTAAATTTCTTAAGACGAGCAGTTTCATGAACAAATAGTTTTAAAGGGCGTAGGCAATAATAATGTGATTTCTATGCTACAAATTAGATGTCCAACTATAGTTCAAAATCTTAATTTCGACATCACTTATCACGCTTTGTCAGATGTTTTTCTTAGTGAAGGAGTTTTATTAGGCCGTGACGTTTTAGAACTAGGAATTTCCGTTCAGATTAGTGACGCTCATTTAACTTTTATCAAGAATAAGATATCCAACTCTTGCGCGCTCTCACTTTTTTCACGAAGATACGATACACACCGACCTTGTAGGAACTGATAGAGAGCGGTTGTTAGGCATACTCAAAAAATATTCCGCCAATTTCGTACAGAGTTTACCAAGGACTCGCATTAAAACCGGCGAACTAAAAATTGATCTTATTGATCCTGCTAAAATAGTTCGCAGAAGACCATATAGTTTGTCTCCTCTAGAACTTGATATCGTTCACGAAAAGATTAAAAAAATGTTAGATGCCAATATAAATCGAGAAAGTTCGTCCCCGTTTTCAAGACCCATCCTATTAGTGAAAAAGAGAGACGGAAGCGATCGTTTGGTTGTAGATTACAGAGAGCTCGACAGCAATACTCGTGCGGATAGTTACCCTCTTCCTTTGATCAGTGACCAAATCAATAAATTACATGGAGCTTATTATTACAGTATTGTGGACATGGCTTCTGGTTTCCACCAGGTAAGGGTTCATGAGGATACAGTGGAGAAGACTGCTTTTGTTTCACCAACAGGCCAATACGAATTTTTAACGATGCCATTTGGTTTTAGAAATGCTCCACATGTGTTTCAAAGGGCTATTAATTCCGCGTTAAAACCATTAAAAGATGACAGAATCCTGGTCTACATGGATGATGTCCTTGCAGCATTAGTAACCGTTGATGAAAGCCTTTCTCGACTAGATAAATTGCTAGAGACTTTATCTATTGCTGGATTCTCATTTAACTTTAAGAAATGCTCTTTTATGAAAAAGGAGATCGAGTATTTAGGCTATATTGTATCCTCAGGAGCTCTCAAGCCTAATCCGCGCAAAGTTGAAGCCTTACAAAATGCTCCAAAGCCATCCACAGTTAAACAGGTTAGGCAGTTTATTGGATTAGCAACATATTTCAGGCAATTTATCCCAAATTTCTCAAAGTTACTAAAACCCCTGTATCCACTTACTTCTGGCAAAGGCCGCATCATTTGAACTGCTGAACATGAGAAGATTCATAGCGAAATAGTTAGGTACTTGATTACAGAACCAGTACTCAAAATCTTTGATCCCTCTTTGCCCATCGAGTTACATACCGTTGCCAGCAGTGACGGATACGGGGCTGTCCTAATTCAGAAGTATGACTCTCTTCCACATGTTGTAGCTTATTTTAGTCATAAGACCACTTGTGCAGAAAGCCGCTACCACTCATACGAGTTGGAAACGTTAGCCGTTGTAAAATCTGTGGAACACTTTAGACATTATCTGTATGGCCGACATTTTACCGTGTATAGGGATTGTAATGCTTTGAAAGCCTCTCATTCCAAAATGGACCTTGCACCCAGAGTCCATAGATGGTGGCCTATTCTACAATCATATAATTTTGATATTGTCTATAAAGAAGGTAGGTGGTACATGGCTCACGCAGACTTTTTATCCCGTAACTCCCCTCTAGATATTAAAGATAACATGGCAGATTCTAAAGTAATAGTTCAGAAACCTCTAATTTCGAAAGTCGTTAACTTTTCAGAACTTGATAAGGGATGGCTATCCGTAGAACAACAACGAGACTCTGAAATAACGGACTTGATTTCTAAAATACAATCAAACCAATTACCCTCTGAAATCGCACACACTTACGATATTAGGCAAGGCATACTGTACCGTAAAATAGAACGAGCCAAAACTACTAAATGGTTACCAATCCTTCCTCACTCCTTGATATGGTCGCCACGTTCATAATGATATAAAACATTTAGGATATGAAAAAACACTACATAAGTTATACGATCTTTACTGGTTCGGTAACATGTCCAAATATGTAAAGAAGTTTGTAGATTCCTGTGTAGTCTGCAAGTCATCAAAGGGCCCATCGGGTGCGCAACAAGTACGCCTGCATCCAATCCCCAAGGTACATCTTCCCTGGCACACTCTGCACTTGGATCTTACAGGGAAACTCAGCGGTAAGAGTGACCGCAAAGAAATTGTTCCGTCACTATTGATGCCTTTACAAAATATGTCTTACTGAAACACACATAGACATTAAATTCCGTTGACGCTATTAAAGCAGTAAAGGACTCAGTACATTTATTCGGAGCGCCAAAAAGAATAATAGCCGATCGTGGGCGCTCTTACGACAATATAGATTTAGAAAATTTGTAAAGACAACAATATTGAGTTACACCTTATCGCTACGGGTGCCTGCAGAGCCAACGGACAAGTGGAGCGCGTGATGCGAACTCTTAAGAGCTTGCTCACAGTAGCTGAAGGTAACTCCGATAGGTCATGGCAGGAACAGTTAGGTGAGATCCAACTAGCCCTTAATAGTACCCGATGCAGAGTTACAGGCTTCACCCCAATCGAGCTGATGTTTGGAGTTCAAGGTAACTCGTTAGGTATTTCTAGAATAGCTACGAATCCCGACAATCCTAGTAGACTAGATTTGGAAGCGGCGCGGTCTAGTGCGTCAGACAATATAAAGAGACTGGCTCAGTCTGACGTCATTCGCTTTAACCGGGGTAAGGCTAAGATAAAACCCTTTTCTATTGGAGACTTTGTTTTCGTAAAAAGTGAAGAAAGACACCAAACTAAGTTGGACCCGAAGTATAAAGGCCCCTATAAAATCACTGCTGTCTTAGAAAACGATAGGTACGAATTAAAACTTGTTAACGGGTCTAGTCGAACGTACAAGGTCGCCCACGAGAACTTACGTGAAGTACCCCGCGGTCCATTAGGTTTTATAGAAGGAGCCGAAATTTATAATGATGATGACGTGACGGCGTATGTTAGCCAGAGTAATGTTGTCCATGAATCTGATCGTGATATTAATAACGTAGCTGTGATTGGTTTTGCTGAGGATGAACTTTCCGATAGCGACACTATATCTGTTAGTAGTAGCACTGTATCAGCTAATTCACGTACCTTGAGCGCTATTAGTGATAATATAGAAAGTCCATCATCAGATTTACCAAAGTCAATAAATGTTATAACTGAGGCCATTGTACACCACGACGATAGTAATTAAAAATAAAAAATAAAAATAAAAAGGGGAAATGTGATATTAAATTGTTCAAAAAAAATGTAGGAAGTAAAAAAATTTAGGAAAGAGTCATTGAAGGGAAATTCCGGTTTAATGACTCGGCTAAAGGGATTGCGATCCGGCCTAGCCCTGCGGCTATAGGGATTGCAATCTGGTCTAGCATGTTTGGCTATAGGGTCTGGTATCCGGTCTAGCATTCGCTAAAGGGATATTTGTCCGGTCTAGCCACGGAATCGTCTCCAGTTATAATACTGATGAGATAACGTAGAAGTTGTGGTAAGCTGAAGGGTTAACCGGGCCAGCACATTATTGAAACCTTTTAGTAAAGACCATACTAGATAGAGAACAGCGATAAAAAAAAATAAAAAATAAGCCAGGATGAACGAACAGGTTATTGTTTTGTTGCCAGATGCTCAGAAGACGCTCGAGGACGAGCGTACGTCAGTATGGCCGTGACGGCGCCACTGTCATTATTTTGTAAATTGCGGGTACAACGGGCACGCAGTGAACAAACAACTGACCGACAACACCGAGCGTTATATAAGGCAGCGCGCGCGCACGACTCGGTTCTATTCTTCGATATTGCGAAAGCCTTCGACAAAGTTTGGCACAACGGCTTGATTTACAAGCTGTATAAACTTGGTGTGCCAGACCGTCTCGTGCTCATCCTGCGAGACTATCTGTCGAACCACACCTTTCGTTATTGTATCGAAGGGGCGCTCTCTAGCCCCCGTCCTATCCGTGCCGCAAGGCGGTGTGCTCTCCCCCCTAATATTCACGATATTCACTAGCGATGTTCCCAAAAACCCCAAGACGCAGTTAGCATTATTTGCCGTAGACACGGCCATCTACTGCTCCGACACGAGCACCAAGGCCATCACCCACAACCTCCAAAGATCCGCCAACGCCCTAGGCGCATGGTTTCGGAAATGGAGGATTGAAGTCAACCCGGAGAAGAGTCAGGCGGTCTTGTTTTACAAGCCGTGGACTAGAACTCCACCCCCCCTTAGTCCGATCACCATGTTTGGTAAGCCGATCCCTTGGGAAAAGCAAGCTAAATATCTAGGTGTGATCCTTGACAAAAACCTCACCTTTGGCGAGCACATAAAGGCGGTACGCTCGCGTGCTGCTTTTGCTCTCGGTAGGCTTCATCCCATGCTGAATGCACGCAGCAAGCTATCCCTTAAATGCAAACTGCGCATCTATACCACGTGCATACGTCCGATAATGACCTATGCGTGTGCCGCTTTCGCACACACAAAGGATCGATATATCCATAGGATGCAGACCATCCAAAACCGATTTCTCCGAAAGGCCACGGGCGCTCCGTGGTTCGTTAGGAATGACCGACTGCATGTCGACCTCAAAGTCCCAACTATCAAGCAATTCATGAAGCGTCTTACTAAGCACTTCATCGAATCTGCAGAAAAGCACCAGAACCCCTTAATCGCATCGGCTACCCGATACGTACCCTCCAAGATTAGTAGGATTCGCCGTCCTAGGCATATTCTCGTCGATCCTGACGACTCAATCACCGTTCTTCAAGAAAGCTGTAGGGAAACCAGCACTCTCAAGAAACACAGAAACAGACCGCGTTTAGTATTCCGACCTCGCCGCCGAGGTCCGTCGCGACGTCCCAGTAATGCTCCCCCCCGTCTTTTGCCAAACGAGCCGGCCCGCGAAGCTGCTCGAAATGGTTGAGCTGAAAGGTGCCGCGTCATGTTCGTGAACGGGCGCCGTCGGTTGAGACTGGTCATCTCTTAACTGCCATTGGCTTATTTTAACCTTAATATTTTAAATTCTTATAATAAGGCAAGGTAAATTGCAAAGAGTATGAACAATCGAACCATCACATATTCGGAAATCCAAATCGCGTCTTTCATCTCACATGAGATCGGTCGATTGTTCATAATACTCTGCCTTGCTGAATTCACTTACGCAACAAGGATTCTTTAAAAATAAAATAATATTATTTTAAATACTAAACAATGACAGCTTCTGTAAAACTTACGAGTTGCCTACTGATTATTAGAAACCAACTGCCCCGGTAGTCCCTACCGCGTGGTTCCAGGAGAGCATACTCGTGGGATAAAAAGGAGCCTATGTCCTTTCTCATGCTACCTGTCAGACTATCTGTGTACCAAATTTCATTTAAATCGGTTCAGTAGCTTCGGCGTGAAAGAGACAGATGACAGAAACAGACAGACAGTTACTTTCGCATTTATATTATTAGTAAGAAATTAAGGACAAGGACTAGCTTTTACCCGCGACTTCGTACGCGCGTATCTCGTTTTTGACCATCCCCGTAGGAATTTTGGGAAATCTTCTGCATTCCTCAAGGAACCTATATGCCAAATTTTAGCTTTCTACGACCCCGTGGTTTCGGGTGTGCGTTGTCTGTCAGTCACTCAGTAACGGATGAATTTTAAATATTAAAATGACTCACAAATATCGTGGCTTTCGGTAAATGAATTTTCAAAATCGGTTCAGTAGTTCCAGAGATTACCCCTACAACCTCACAAACATTACCTCTTTATAATATTGGTATAGATATTGTTTCGTTTACTCATTTTGTTTACTTATTAGTACATTTTTAAATATTTAAAAAAATAAAAACATTTAAAAATATAAAAATAGTAGCCCACTGGTATCGGAAACAGGGTCCAAGCTAGGCTAGGCTGTCAGGGCTCCAGAGAGAGGAACACTTTTATAAATAAATAAATAACCAATCTGCCTACAATCTAATATTTTCAGTTTATAATACAAGCACAAGAGATTTTACAAGCAAACAAAGATACGAGTATAAAGACGGTAAAAACTAATAGAGACAAATAATATCTTTAAAGAAATTTTGATATTACCAATCATTATTATAATGGAATTACAGTATTATTTCAAAATGAAATAAAATTTTTTGGTGTTTAATATGGCGACTGGCATATTTTCGATAGTCGACAGAAAATACACATCACTGTACATTGATATATCAATAGGTAGAATTGTATAGTCGAACTGGCGTCATTCTATGGTTTTCGACGCACTATGGACACTATACCTTTTCTGTTTCAGGCACATG
This sequence comes from Lacanobia oleracea, assembly GCA_950371165.1. NCBI lineage: Eukaryota > Metazoa > Arthropoda > Insecta > Lepidoptera > Noctuidae > Lacanobia > Lacanobia oleracea. The sequence continues at coordinate 9,831,366 of OX493389.1, forward strand.
ACACTTTGCTTTTGAAAAGAGGAGCCGCAACGTGCTCGCAAGTTTCGGTTTAATACAGTCTATCTAGGGATTCTATATCTATGACCGCATCGAACTAAAAAAGAATCACAAAAATCGGACCATAAATTCATTCCTAACGGAACAGGCTAAGGTCTGAGACCATGCTGCCTTTAGGACCAGAAACCTCGGAGTAATCGGTGTATATGTTACGGCTAAAGATGCATGTGTACATATACTTAAGATTAGCCGGCTAAACTTAAGTTTATCTTCGAGAAGCAGGTAAAGTTCGATATCATGTTAGTTTGTGTCGTGATATTCTATCTTTAGCCGGCTAATGTGCACATTAACCGAAACGCAACGGCTAAAAATTTATTCGATGGACGCGCCGGGCCGACGCGGAGGGCTTGAAGGGTGGTGGGGAGACAATGCGCGTGTTATAAAATATGTGAATATGTAGATATGTAACTAGATTCATATATTATTCAATCTTCGTTACTTGTTATATAATATGTAAATATGTAGCTATGTGACTAGATGTACGTGCTATTTAATCTTCGTTATTAAAGGTATTAAGGGAAATATAAACAATAGGATCCAATTCATAATAATCATCTTGTTATCAAAGGACACGTATATAACAATTATTTAACATAGTAGTAGTGTATATAACACAACGTTACATTAAAATATACTAACCATAATCAATAATTAAGTTATTACGACCCGTATCACAAATACCCCAAACATCATAATAACATTACATTATTCATAAATATAATATACTTAATACACATCAACAATAATCAAAATAATATCATACCTTAGATGTTAACGCCTTAAAAGTCAAAGAGCAACTAGCTTGCTCCGATTGGGTCATCTCTCAATTTAGTGGAACAGGAGGAAACTGTTCTACCTATTTGGTATTGCAGTGATGTCAACGCCGCCTGTATATACAGGCGGGTCATTGGGTTGTGGCGGTGGCCACGTAGCGTCATATCCGGGCGTCAAGTCCGGTGTTCTTCCCTGTACGTTGGCGAGAGCTGCCCCCACCGGCAGGGCCTCCGGTGAGTGCTCTACGAGCCAACGGCGCTTAATGTAATGTGTGCTTCAGCTGGTTATGGCGAGGTCGAGCACGTCAGGGTGGATTCCCGGCGTGCGCCCGTCAGCCATAATCAGTGAGCGGCGTCGGTCCGGTGGGCGTCGGTGATAGGGCGCTAGCTCTCGCAGGTGGCGGAAGGTGGAGGCCCCCGCGCGGCTGAACTACGTGGTAGTCAGGCGGCCTATGAAGTCGTCGAGGCTCTCCATGCGTAGGTCTCTCGCGATTACCGCGTTTTTCACGTATCTGGGGGCGTCTACAATGCTGCGTAGTGACAGCAACTGCTGCGCGCGCAGCCGGTTTAGGTTGGTTTCCGAAACCAGCGCGTACCACGCAGGGGCAGCATAAGTGAGTCGGCTGCGCACATACGCCTTGTAGACGCCCAGCTTCGCCTTGAGCGACAGGGGCAATGACAAGACGGGACGCAGGAGAGCTCGAGCGGCGCGGGTTTGAACCACGACGTTCTTGACGTGGGAGCCCATGGTGAGTCGTTGGTCGATGGTCACGCCCAGATATTTGACTGTGCGCGACCATTCGACTTGGCGACCCAGCATAGTGAGGCGGGGTGGGTGGCGTCGTCCTCCAAACGATATCGCCTGGGTCTTCGCCACGTTCACCGACAATCTACAGTCCTCCAGCCATGGCGGGAGCGCATCCAATGCTCGCTGCATCTTGACCGCCGCATGCAGCAGATATTGAACATAATCGTTCAGAAGCGAAATTAAATTTAGAGTACCAAGCCATTAAAATGAAACAAAATTCTGCTGCAAAGTTCCCATGTCATATAGGCGATACAGTAAGAGTGAAGATACCGGAAGTAGACCGAGGCCGAGGCGATTTTAGGAACATTATTGACAGTCTTAGATAAAAATGAAGACGAACTTTATAAATTGCCCAACGAAAACGGTACGATCGAACAACTTTTTCACGAAATCAGTGTATAGTTTGTGAACAAAAATTCGTAGAATTGGAAAAAGTGTCGTCAGTGAAAAAGACTATTCGCCATCTTGCTAATGAACAGTCAACATCAGGTAGACAAGGCTTTCAAAGATGTCATTGACAAAATGTGGTACACGCAAATGCAGCTGCGGAATAAATAATGTTATTTGTAATTCGAAATACCATTCCAGTTTATCATGTTCCAACAAATAGCTCAGCCGATTAACCTTCAAAGTCAAGGTTCGAGAGCACATCCGTAAGAAGTTGGCAATAGTATCGTTACAGCACTAGTTATAATTATTCATTGTTTGCTTGCATCACTTGTTCAAATATAATTGTGTATTAGTTTATTAATGTAAGCATATATAATAGTATTTTATAGTATTTATAGTTTATATATATTTATCTTTGTATTAAATTAAATATTAATCGCGTTTCTGTTCTTTTTTTCACAATTTGCACGTACTAGTATTATTCTCTGCATCACCCAAAGGTTGACTGGTAGAAAATGCCTCAGGAATTAAGTCCGCTTCTGTACATCTGTGTGCGTAAAGTGTTAAATAAATATTATTTTATAATTGTGATTAGATATTGTTTTAAGTATAATTAACACTAAAGAAGTTTTATTTTGCAATTTTAAATACCTACAGTAGTATCTGTATTGAACAAATGGTTCCTTATTTTTTTATTTGAATGACTAGAATTTTCAGTAATAAATTAACACTGCAGAAGTTTTATTTTGTTGTAAGTTACATTGAAATGCTAATACGAAGGCTAATACCTAATAGTTGATGTTGTCATGGCAACCAGACAACAAATCGTGATAAATGCCATTTCGCAATAATTCTGCGTATTTCTGCTCCTGTTATGAACAAATAGTTCCTTAATATTTTATTTTAATGATTAGGTAGATAGTGTTTTAAGTAACTAATATTTTGTAATGAGAAGTTTCTTTTTTGAGTATTAAAAAAAAAGTAGTTTCCAAGAACTCTGTAGATGGCGTTGAACTGACTACGTTACTAGGTGCCAAAGCAAAAAAAAAAACATTGCGTTTATAAATGTCAATGCGTTTGCATCACGCCATCACGCTCGTTGACAACAGATTTTTAATTTCTCATAAGATTACCACCCAAAGTATTAACTATTCAATCGACAGGATGAAATCAACACCATTTTGACAAACTTTCCTGCTGTACCTACCTACCCACCATACAAAAGCCAAATCAATAACTTCTTGACCAAAATGAGTGGTATAGCATGGATTTCTTGTTGACTAGGTAGTTAGTCCTGATGAAAAGTTGTTCTTACTCATGAGCAGATTCATCGCTGAATATGATCTACCTATTTATAGCTTGCCTCCCATCTAACTCTTTTTTTTAGATAATTCAGTTTCTCTGTAAAGGTAGGGTAGCAATCCAAATAAGCTATTCACTCACACTACGCTTGTGTGGTATGGTAGAAATGGAACCATTCACACCAATAATGCGGTAACGTTTTCAATGCTACGTTATGGGGCACAGGGTGGTTTGTGCAGAGCTTAAGGCCTCGCGCAGACGGACTATTACGATGATTCCAAAAAATATGATTACAAAAAAAAAAAATTGTAATCATCGTAATAATCCATCGACTGCGCGAGGCCTTATTCATGCCATACTCTATTAGGGCTTTACAATGATTTATAAAATGAAAATACATTTTTTGCCAGCTTATGCATTTTTACTAACAATACCTACTTGAGCGGAAATTAACTAACATAGCACAAATGAATACAATGTCACTGGACAACATTGTTTCAGTCTGATTTAAGGGTTGAGATAGTATTTTATATGTTTTCAATAAGCCAATTATCCTTTCCACATGAATTCTTTTGCTGGCTACTTTCCGGTTTGATACAAGTGTTTGCGGACCGATTTGATTCCCTTTCTTGAAAAACGACGGCATATTAACCTTAACTCCATATGGCATGAAAATGTCTTGGACATTTAGGCCTTTATCCACCATAGAGCAACACAGGCCACCGGCGAACCGGAGGGGAGTAGCCATTGCGTTTTTTACCGATACAAATATGTCTGTCATTTTTCGCGGGGGGAAATCACACATTCTCAAATTCTCACACAAAAACAGTTGTCTGTCACTACGAAACTCACACCATAACAATTACAAAATACACTAACAATTTCACACACACATTGAATAAATCGTGTCATAACAGTATAATAATATGATGCAACTACACTGACAACTCCTTGCAGCCATAGCTGTAACAACTGTCGATACGCATTATCGATAAATTCAAGAAATCGGTTAAGGAAATTAGGTTTAATAAGTTATTCAAAAGTAGATATTATTATGATTGACTTTATTTATTATGTATCACAATAATCATAAAACTAATAAAATTAACGTTCATTTTTTTTTATACATTTTAAAATGAATATGATAATAATAATGGTAATTTTTTACACAAACCTGTAAAGTTGCTTTTTAACCGCGTGCTCAATTTTGATGACTGAGCAAGCGAAGGATTCAAAAATTAGAATCCTGAGCGTTAGCGAGAGAATCAAAAGAGCACAAAGTGAAAAATCTTTGCACTCGAGTTCAATACGTAACTTTTCATCCCACCTCAGCGAGGAAATGGCTAAATGCAAAAAAAAAAACATTTACAATCACAAGACTATACGTTTATTTCAGTTTAGGTATTAACTACTACATTATGATAGTATTACAGAATAATCTTTAAAAAGCACAGATACATGTCTATAATTAGAGAGATCACTCTTACTACCTGATTTGAAAATTGGTATTACTTTACTAAGTTTCACTTGATCACGGAACGTACCACTGGCTAAACATTGATTAAATATGCCTGTTAGGACTGGAGCAATTGTATCAATAATGTCTCCAATTGTCTCCAAGAACCTTAACGGATATACCCCATAAGTCCTTAGTGTTTTTTTATGTTGAGACTTAAAGGTTTTCTGAATTGTATCGATTGTGATACGCTTAAATTCAAAGGTTGGTATATCCTTAGTGAAATTTTCTATAAAAAAAGATTCAAGTCTCAAATTAAGATTAATATGATTGACTTGACGGATCTGGAAGATTTGAATATATAAATATTTTAAATACATGGATTTTGTATTAAATATTGAAATATAATCTTAATAATTGACATAAACAAAACCGTTGCTAGGCAAATAAGTCAACAAACTTGTTTTAAACATAGGACTAACGAATTTTTTTTTTTGTAATAGGACGGAAAAAGTTTAAGCTAATCAATTATAAAAACCAGCGATTAAAAATAGGTACTGTTACAGAACTATCACTGGTTTTTAATATGTATTAGTTTTCTATAAATATGACGAATACATTTTTGGGGGTTTGTTTTTTTCATTAAGAAAGAAATTCGTGTATCAGCATATTTTTGCATGATTAATCTTGCTAGTTCCAAGTTATGATTTGTAAAATCGTTTTCGTGTGAATGATAACTAATTGAGGGAAATAAGTCTTTGCCAATAAACTTTTTCAAAGAGCGTGTCACGACTTCATGTGTGGTACAAGATCGTGTAGGTTTATTGTCGGCACTTAAATGTCTTCTTATTTCTTTTTCACAAATCCGGCATAAAAGTATCACCTCTTTTGAGGCATACAGTAACTTTCCTTTGCTTTTTTGGTGAATTAAACTTTTTTCATCAAGCGGCCCAAGCAAACCTTTAATGCACGTATCGCATTTAATTATTTTTTTGTCGAGAACATAACATATCCAGCTATATACTCCACAACTTTTTCCGCAAACGGGGATAAAAAAGTTAGAGTTTCAATCTCATCGACTAAATCGTCAATAAAATTGGTAAAATTGACTTCGTCAGTAGCGTCATTGCTATTGTATTGTCGTACGGTTGAAGCATTAATTTTGTCAAGTGCAGATGTGCAATTTAGTATAGTAATTTTTTCCAACGGAATGCAGTTCGTTCCGTTTCCCGTTTGTGTTATTTCTGTATTAACAAGATTTTTTTTATAAATCGCTTCAAACTGGGAGCTTGAGGGATTATCGCAATAACCACCATGACTCCTTACTATGGAAAAAAAAAGTTCGATATGATCTTGGCTTATTCTGTGTAGTGGCATATATTTGAGGCCATTTTGTTGGCTTTGTATTAAATCATGAAAGATAGCTTTGGTACTTTCAATACAGATCAAAATTCCCAAAAAACCTGTGTATCTTGGAGAATCTACTAATTTCATTTTACGCGACTCCCCGTTACGGTTTTTTACAAAAGTTGATAAACTCAGCAAAATCTTTTGAGCTTCGTCCATTTTTTTAAAAACTTTGTCAAAGTTTTCCAAGTTTAATGCTCTTTTATATCCAATTTGACGTGACCGGGAATCCAAAATATCAAAAATATCGTTTATCAGTGAAATAAATTTCGAAGTTGCGGTTGCTCCATTAAACTCTGGCAAATCTAATTCTTGTTCGCAAAACACAAGTGCATCAGCAACACTTGCGCTGAACAATTGTGCTGCAAGGCGAACATTCATTATTTTCGTTTTATAGTAAATGTGATTAGCTTTTAACTTATTAGCCATATAAAATAACTCATCTTCCTGGATTTTATGTAACGCTTCCACAAATGACCATTGAATGTTATTTTCATTATCATCGTAAAAACATTTGTAGTCACAAAAAGTGTTTCGAATTAATTTTAACATGTGACTTGGATCTAAAAAAAAGTAAACCCGTTGTCCCGTTGTAGGATCTAATATGGTAGTTTGCAATTTATTTGCAACTAAGCAGCAACCCAGTTCTGTAGCCATTGCTAAATTTGCCTTTGCGCCGTCACACGTTAACGCTTTTATTTCTATTCCAGTTTCATGTACTAATTCAAATGCTTTAGTAACAAGTTGAGCTTTTAACTTAGCACTTGTACCTTTTACTAAAAAATATCCAATTGGGACTTTCCATGGAGTATTAATGCCTACTAATAGAAATACTAAGACATCTGTTGCTTCTTCTGTATTATCAGTTATAAAATCGAAACCATAATCAATATACCCAAATCGTCTGTCACCGCTTGGATTGTCATGTGATTGTGTCTTTATTTTCATTTCGTCGAAAACCAAAGTACAGTAAATTTTACTATGTGGATTGGCATCGGCTTTATATTTTAAAGCCGCCAAGGCTTCCTTGGTAAAACCGGGCCGTCCATCAATATTACTATACCATTTTGTTAAAGTACGTGGAGCAGGTAAACACGTCCCAAACGTTTTACGAACATATTTGTAAGCTTTGGGGGAATAAAAGTTGAGAGTTAGAGCAAAGCACCTCAGTTCTGGTGAATACTTAGCTCGTGAGAGCTTCCCACTTTTACACTTCTTTAGTTGACGCTTAATAAGCTCAGCTTCTTCAACGCCAATTTTCTCCAGGACCATCCTTTCCTCTTTATCTATCAAAGCTTTTTCATCCAGACTCTGAAGAATTTCTTCTAGCCCAGCAACTTTTTTTTTTAAGAAAAGATTTTTAGCTTGTAGCCTTTTAATTTTTTTTTTCTGATAATCTAATTGTTGCTGCATTTTTCTTTTTCGTGGAGTAAGTGCAGTAGTGGGAACCGAAGTAGATTTTTTAGATGTTTCCTCTGATTGGGCCTGAAAAACAAATAAATAAATATGCTCTTATCATATTTTTACATAGCTTACTTAATCTCAATAGTAAAATAGTGGAAATGACCATTTTATCAATATGCGATTCTACAATAAACGATTTAAAACCAACTCACATTTTGAGGAGTTGACGATCTACACGGAGATGTCAATGAATTAGGAACAGTACGAGTGTCATTAATGGCATCATAAGATGATAGTCTCTCATCTGGCATATTGAATGTTTGTTGATGGTTCTGGAAAATTAGATTTAATATCTTTAATTGTAAAAATCTACGCTTCATTTCACTATGAATAAGTTCAACTAAGTAAATCATTACTAGGGATTGAGGTCCGCTTTCGAAAAGAAGGCTCGGTCCTGGTATTAAAGGCAACGAACGGGGTGGGTTGTTTAGTTCGTAAGAGTCTGACATACCCTCTCACTCCACTCAAGGGCGGTGGTACGGTGTACGGTGGGTAAAATCATCAAACATGATCCCCTGTTTGATGATTTTACCCACCGTAAAAAAAAAACTAATCAAATCATGTAGAATGTACGCTCGTTTACCTCGTCCATGAATAAATAAAACTTACGGAACAAATACAGGTCTGCGTCAGAGTTGGTTTGGCGCCATCAACTAATCTCCGTCTATTGTTCACCAACACTTGAAAGTCAGAAGACTTAAAATGGTTTGAGCAAATGACACTATTTCTCGTGGGAATCCAGGTTGGTCTGTTATTACAAAATGCCTTCCATGTATCCTTTAAATTTGGATCTTTAGGAAACCTAAAAAAAAATACATTTTAGTTGACGTTCTTAATGAGTAATTTTAATAAAATGTGCTAATACGCGTAAGTATTGTATTATATTTAATTTATGTATACAACTATAAATAAAAAAATAAAGCCCACAATATGATGGGTATTTAAATCAGAAAACCTAATCTCAAAAATTCCATTTTCATCGATAACTAGGTATCTACAAACAAATCGGCAACATCACTACCGCTCGGCGACAGCGACTTCTAGGAAAAAGACTCGGATCTGTCGTACGATCGATCGTTCGATTGAACGAAAACGTGCGGCCTTTGTTGGTAAACAAAGCCGAACAACACGATTGATAATATTGCAGATTTTTTAATTTAAAAGAAGTAAATAGCAATAATGTGATTAAAAATTACTTACATATGAAAGGTAATCTTTTTGTAGACTTGACGTGGCAGATCTCTTTTTGCAGCAAAATACAGAACAATTCGGCATTTTTTTACGACGTCGATTCCGTTACGCAACTAGATTTAGTCTAGTGACCTGGGCGCAGTGACTGGAAAAGCAATGACTACACAATTACGTTCTAATGGTAGGTCACTGATCGATGGAACTGTCAAAATTTTAGCAGATTACCGCATACGACTGTCATTATGTACGAGATTACCATTCTACGCCATTTCGTTCAGTGGAGTGTCAGTGATTGTTCATTGGAAAGTCATAATGACACTATTATGTTAGTAGATTACCAAACTTGTCAAAATCAACAATTATGAGATCAGTGATCGACCATTCTGACACTATTGTAATAGTAGACTTGGGGCCCTGTGCGGTTGCAACTAGTTTTATTGTAGGCGTAGGACCATGTGGACTTATACTTTGACAGAGGGGAACGCCTGCATATGGCTGCTCCCCTCCGGTTCGCCGGTGGCCTGTGTTGCTCTATGTTATCTACCATTATTTCATCGTTGTAATCAAATCTGCTTATTCTATATATATCCTTCTTTCTATGATTTGCCTGTCAGTGGCCGATCCACCATAACATGGAGACACATAACTTATCATGCCACTGGGAGTAATCCCAATAAGAAACTTAATGGTATTTCTATTTTTGTACATAGAAAATGTTACTTGTTGCGCAAAGGGGAGTTTTGTTTTTTTTATTGGACATTCCGTAGCATCTATAACAACCCGTGTTGATGGAAACTTATCATAAAAGTCTAAAGGCATGTATGCTCTGACACTATCTTTATCAAGCCAGAGATCTAAGTTTTTCCACTGAAGTGACATAAATCTTATCCAAGTTATGAAAATATTATACACTTGGTTTATTGTGACAGCAAACATCATTGCTATTTCCTCAAAGGGTTTATGTCTTCTCAGGATTAAAAGAGTTATAAAAAATTGTTCTAAACCATCAACTTTCTTTGGAGGCTTTCCATAAAAATATTTTAATTTATTTACACATTGCCCTAAAGTTTAGCAAGCAAACAAAGATACGAGTATAAAGACGGTAAAAACTAATAGAGACAAATAATATCTTTAAAGAAATTTTGATATTACCAATCATTATTATAATGGAATTACAGTATTATTTCAAAATGAAATAAAATTTTTTGGTGTTTAATATGGCGACTGGCATATTTTCGATAGTCGACAGAAAATACACATCACTGTACATTGATATATCAATAGGTAGAATTGTATAGTCGAACTGGCGTCATTCTATGGTTTTCGACGCACTATGGACACTATACTTTTCTGTTTCAGGCACATGACACTTTGCTTTTGAAAAGAGGAGCCGCAACGTGCTCGCAAGTTTCGGTTTAATACAGTCTATCTAGGGGATTCTATATCTATAGTATCGACTATTCTGCCAGTGTCACGTCGTGACGACAGCAGAGAAGCAGGCCGTCGATTTTTGTACTTCGTGGTAGATGTTAGTTAGGCTGAAAGGACGAACACATGGGTTAGTAAAACAAATAATCTAAAAAAACATACGTTTATACTATACACAGGCTATTTACACTCACGTTACGCACCAATTAAAATTATTCTCATTTAGGAATGTGGCCAAAATATTAATTAATTTAGGGGAGAAGGGTGTGGAAGTTGGTTGGGAGAGGAATGTTCAATTTGGATTTTTTTTGGTACAGGTCAAAGGATTTATTGTTTAGGGAGCAGGATAAGAAAATATGGTCTAAAGTATCCTCCGCAAGACCACACTCGCACAGGGAACTATCTCGGACATGAATCTTTTTCAGGAACACAGGGCTACAACAATGTCCGATTCTAAGTCTACAGAGGGACGAAACAGTTCTCTTTGACAAGTGAGGACATTTAAAAAACCAAGTCCTACGCTGGATATCAGGCTGTATAGCAGCGTAGTAGAGACCCTTAGTTTTAGAAGTTGTTTTCCATGTTCAAGTCCACGAGTTAAATAACTTGGGTTTGGCACCATTCCGCAAGTCGTAGTTATGAGCTACGTAGTGCTTTCGATCAACCGGATTCGATGTGGCATACTTTGCTAACGAATCAGCGCACTCATTGCCAACAATACCCGAGTATCCGGGGATCCAGGTTATCTCGATGTCCAAGCCGTTTTGGGAACAATCAAATAACAAGATCTTTATATCCATAATGATTTGACTATTAATTTTACTGTGAAGTTGATTTTGTTTAAGGGTCTGAATACTACTGCGAGCATCTGTAAAAAATACTGACCTTGTTATTTGATGGGATTTGATATAGTGTATGGCTTCTAAAATACCAATACACTCTCCTATAAAGACTGATGCTTCTGGTGGGCATTCAAAAAGTAAAGCTATTTTAGAATTTTGAAAATAAACTGCCACACCAGTACATTCTGTTTCGGAAAATTTGGAAGCGTCTGTGAAGAAGAAATTCCATCCTTCCCAATAACGTTTGACAGCCGACTCGAAGTTATCTCTAGCGTCTTGAGAATTCCTTGATATTTCTAGGCCCAAAACGACTTTTGGTTCGAAATGAATCACCTCGTATGCGGCGGAGAAGACCGGAAAAGTGGGATATTGACAAATAGGCGAGGAAAGTTGTTTAAGCTCTCTGTTACAGTACCTATTCATCAATAGAGGGACAACTTTATGTTTCCAGTAGGGAGAATTATTAAAGGAGAGATCAATTTGTTCTAAAATTGGGAGCAGGGGATGGGATGAGAGGAAGAAAACTTTCGTTAGAAAGTGATCTGCCAAATACTGTCTCCTAAGGTTAAGGGGTGGGTTTGCACATTCTACTTGGAGCGCATTTATGGGAGAGGATTTCATGGCTCCAATAACAATTCTTAGGCATTTGGACTGGATGCTGTCTAATTTTTTAAGCGCTTCTTTGTTGTAGGGCTCAATAAGGTAGCTGCAGTAACCCATAGCGCTTCTGACCAACGCATTATAGACTAGTTTGAGGGTATAGGGGTGAGCTCCCCACCATACCCCGGCCAAAGCCTTCAGGACCGACACAGAACGTTCACATTTTTTGACCGTGTTTTTGATGTGATCGACCCCAGACAGTCTTGAATCCAAAGTTACTCCCAGAATCCTTGCCTTATCTCCGAATGGAATGCTTTGTCCATTAATATTTATATCAATTACAGGTACAGAAGGCTTGCGTGTAAAAATGACAGCTTTACTCTTTGGTGCACTTAAAGACAGACCATTACCATCCACCATTCCATTGACCATTGGAAGTAGTCATTGGTTTAATGAAGCCAGAGAGACATTCATTGAAAGTGCGGCATCCTGAATGGAACTGCCACATACCATTAATGCAATATCGTCAGCATACTGAAGGATTTTGCAGTCGAAATTGAGGGAAGACGGGAGGTTCGCTGTATAGATGTTGTATAATGGGGGACTAAGAACTGATCCTTGAGGTAATCCTCTCCAGACCGACCTTTGTTCAGAGTCACCCCCAGGTATTCTCAATTGAATGGTGCGATTGGTAAAAACGCTACAAATGATGCGACAAATCCTAGCCGGAACTCTCAGCTCGTGCAGCTTTTGCCTGAGATTAGGGGAGAGAACCGAATCATAGGCAGCTGATATATCCAGAAAAACAGCAACCACAGACTCATTCCTGCTGAGGGCCAGCCGGACCTCTGACGTGAGTATTAAAGTAAACGAACTATAGGCATGAAAGCAAAATATAATTTTAATTCTATCTTACAGGAACAAAATATTTTAAGAAGTGACAGGCAATATTTTTCTTTAGTTAGTGGCTATTCCAACCATGGAGGTTTCATAGCTTCACCTTCTTAGAGGTTTAGTATTCAAACTCTAACATCTTCTCTTGAAGCTAGGGAACAACAAAGCCTTTAAAAGTGCACGCCAATCTCACGACAAAACATAACCAGTCTTGGTTTATACAATGCCTTTGTAAACATGTCGGCAACTTGGTTGTCTGTACCAATTTTTGCAATCATCATAGTTCCATCAGCTATGGCTTCTCGTATAAAGAAGTGTTGTAGCTTGGTATGCTTAGTTCTGTTGTGGAACTCATACGGGGGATTCAGTGCAAGCTTGATGGCAGACTCGTTATCCACGTGTAGAACAGGAGTGATCGTTGATTGCTCAATTTTTTCAATCAGTCGTTTCAACCATATTATTTCTCTTTTCCATGATATTGGACCTTTGTAAACACATACAAGTCCTGAAGTCGACCTTCCAGTATCAGGATGACCACCATGATCTGCATCGCTGTAACAGACCAGTTCTTTCTGCATACCTTTTCCATATGTAATGCAGTAATCTCGAGGACCATTTAAATATCGAAATATTCTTTTCAGTTTTGTGATATATCTTTTTGTCTGGATGCAACACTAAGAGCGTAAGCTATATCGGGCCTAATGCCCACCATTAGATATGCAAGGGCTCCAACCGCTTCTCTATAAGGAAATGAATTGTCTCCTCCAGCATCTTCTCTCAATTCGGAGTCTTTGACTATTGGTGTAGCAGCAGCCTTACTATTTTGCATACAAAATTTTTCAAGTACCTTCTTGGTGTGGGCACCTTGATGTATTTTGATACAATCTTCCTCTTTCTTTATTTCAAGTCCTAGAAAGTAATAGGAATCTTTGTGGCTTTGGACCTTTATTTTAAATCGCTTCGTTAAATTCTCGAGAAAATCATCGATTAGTGTCTGTGACGTGCCAGCAATGATGACATCGTCAAAATATAGGGCTAAAAGCAGCCTGTCTTCTCCCTTTTTCATAGAGAATATACAAGGATCTTCTCCAGGTTTGAATCCTTCTTCTAATAGAAAGCCTTTAATGCAATTGTTCCAACACAACGGTGCTTGTTTAAGTCCATATAAACTGCGTTTCAACTTGCAAACTTTGCTTGTTCCGTCGTTATATCCTTCTGGCTGGTTGACGTAAATTTCTTCAGTTAAACTTCCATAAAGAAATGCTGTATATACATCAAATTGCGCAAGTACCATACTATATCGTGCAGCAATACTTAGTAGCGTCCTGATTGAGCTCATTCTTGCGACTGGGCTGAATGTTTTCTTATAGTCAACGCCTTTCTTTTGAGAATAACCAACAGCTACTGGTCTGGCTTTATACTTCTCGATATTTCCGTTCGAGTTTCGTTTAATCTTGTAAACCCATTTAGTTGAAATAGCTTTGCTTCCTTTAGGCAATGGCATTAAGTCCCAAGTGTTGTTATCTCTCAGGGAACTTATTTCATCATCCATAGCATTGCGCCATTTATGTTTATCAATAGACTTCATCGCATCTTTGAACGTCTTTGGTTCTTCCTCATAGTCATAGACCCTTTCAACACAATTAAGAACAAATTCATCAAACCTATCAGGCGGTTTGAACTTGGAACGATCTCTTAAAGTCATTCTATGTGACACTTGTTCTCGACGTTGATCAATATGAACGTCTTCTTGGGACGCTTCTTGAGTTGCAACATCTTCTCTTAATAAATCATCTCTAGACTCATTTTGAAGATCTGTATCAGGGTGCAGTAAAATACTTCCAGTTGATGTAGTCTCGTCAACATCAGAGTCAGAATAAGCAGTATCAAAATTAACAGAGTCATTAATTGGATCAATTGCCATTTGTGAATCTTCTTCTGGTATGATAGGCTGTGTCTCTGGTTCAATAGTGGGTATTGGTATATCAAAACTATTTTTGTCTACCTTAGGTGCCTCCACTGCCGTCAGATTCATAGGTTTTTCTATGAGAGGACATTCAACAAATATCTCGTCTCTTGATCTGATAAGCCTATGATCTTCTTTAGACCATATTCGATAGCCTTCATCACCATCATATCCGATAAGTATTGATTTTTCGGCTTTCTTACAAAGTTTATTATATCCAAAACGTTCATGATACAATTGTAAAGATAGTGAATTTGTGACAAGATTTACTTCTTGCGTTGGTGTAACAATTTTAACATTAAGTTTATAAAGCTCACCAAGCTTTCTTCGCTTTCCGTTTTCTTTATCTTTTACCTTCAATGTACATGATTCTGTGCGAGATTCGAATGTACTATTCTGTAGTTTGTCTTGAGCTGCAAGAACGGAAAATAAATTTCTTTGCAATGCTGGAATATACCATACATCTTTTAAAAGAAGTGGTTCGACTCGTCCATTAACATCAGCATTGAGACGTATAGATCCTTTGCCAATAGCATTGATTGTCTGTCCAGATGCTGTAGTGACAGTGTGATTATTTTGAAAATATTCAAATCTTTCAAATATGTCAGACCTATTCGTAACATGACAAGTTGCGCCATTGTCTACGTACCAACTATTTTTATCTGCTTCTGTAGTATCTTCAACTAACAGAACTGTTAAATGCATGTTGTTCACACTCCTGGTCGAATTTTTTGGTGGTCTTCCGTCGGAAATCCATTTATGACATTTCTTGACAATGTGACCGACCTGTCCGCAATATTTGCACTTTATCTCCTTTTTGTTAAACTTATTCTTCTTCTCAGATTTTACTACAAGAGCTTTCACATTAGTACTACACTCTGCTTTATTTATTAGCGCTCTTTCATATGCACACAACTGTATCGTCAAATTCTCAATGTTTCTATCCTGTTTTGCCATCAAAAGCCAACTTGACTTAAATGCAAAATACTGTTCCGGAAGTGTATCTAATATCTTGCAAATTACTAGAATTACTGGTAAATCATTTCCTTCTAATTCAGTATTCAGGTCGTAAAACAAAGATTATACTGCAGATATATGTGTGGTCATATCATGCTCAGGATCTTTTTGGTAACTAAAGAACTTCATGCATAAGTTGTAGCTCTTATCTTCTGTAGCTCCGTCGTATAGCCTGACAAGTTCATCCCACATGTCCTTTGCTATGCTGAATCTCATCACCTTGTGTATTAGCATATCCTCAGTCGTATTTGCTGATAGTACTAATTGTGCATTATTATCTAACATTTCAAACTTGTTTGACTCCTTTTTTAATTTCTTCAATATTTCGGGTGTGGCATTGACTCCTGGATGAGTAGGCATTTTAATTGCACCCTTTATTTATAACATCCGTCGTACCTGGATAACTTTTAAGTAATCGAGTAATCATGAATTTCCATGTTTGCCAATTCTGTCCATCCAATTTGTTTATTTCGATCTTTAGCCCAGCTACAGACTGCATGATGACGATCGTAATTTTTTCAAATATCGTAGATACAGTAGACTTTTATGTAAAATTCAAGTTTCTTACTTTTGTTTTGCTATCTACCCGTAGAATTTAGCCTCAGGCAACTCATCGCACTGCTACCATATTAAATTAAACGAAATAGAGACATGAAAGCAAAATATAATTTTAATTCTAAATCTTACAGGAACAAAATATTTTAAGATGTGACAGGCAATATTTTTCTTTAGTTAGTGGCTATTCCAACCATGGAGGTTTCATAGCTTCACCTTCTTAGAGGTTTAGTATTCAAACTCTAACAGTGAGGATACCCACACTATCAGCAGTGACCAGACCTTTCCTAAAACTGAATTGAGTCGTTGGGAGCAGTTTCCTGTTTTCCACCAACCACACTAACCGGTTTTTGAATAAATGTTCCAAAAGTTTGAAAAGTATGGACGATAAAGCAATAGGTCTGTATGAGCAATGATCATTAAGATCTTTGCCTGGTTTTAAAATCGGAATGACAACTTGAACCTTCTACTCTGTGGGAATGTAGCCGGAAGTAAAGCAGAAATCAGCCAAGTCCAAGTAATATTTGTGAGTTTTTGGACCAGCTTTAGAAATAAAGGAGTACGGGAATCCATCCACGCCCGGCTCGGAATCCTTGACATGGGATAGAACAGTTTTTAGTTCCTCTAAGTTAAATGGCATGTTCATTGGGTCGTCAATGTTGTCTGCATCATCGATGTCAACACTGGTTTCCTCAACACTTGGAACATAGACTGGTGCGATTTTCGAGAAAAACTGATATCCCAGTTCTTCCCTGAGGTTGTTAGAGGAGGTAGGTGCTAAACTGCTCCTAAAACGTTTCACCTTGCGCCAAACCACCGGGTGGACGGACTCAGCGAACTACAATATTTTGCCCAACCTTCGCGTTTTTTTCTTTTTAGGAATTTCCTGGACTTGGCTAGTATCTGTTTGAAGGCAATTAGGTTATCTAGGTTCATATTGCCGTTGACTGTCTTTTCAGCCTCATTCCTGGTCTTGACCATGTTAGTGCATTCCCTTTCCCACCATGGCGGGGAAGGGAGTTTACCGGATTGGGTTTTTTTGGACGGGAAGCAATCATCAGCTGTAGAGGCAATAGTGGAGGATAAGGACAAAAAACAATTCTGGGCATTATCTCTATTAACTTCTGGAAGAGGAGATATTCTTAGGTCCAGAATTTTAGAATAAAAGTCCCAGTCAGCTGAATTTAATGTTTTAAAAGAGGGGGGAAACTTAAGGAGTATTTTTGGAAGGGAATTCAATTATGACGGGGTAGTGATCACTTCCATAGGTCATATCCAAGCGACGCCAAATGAGTAGACTAGACATATTGGATGAGCTGAATGTCAAATCAACACAACTATTATTTTGACCAGGGTGCAGACCTGCGCGTGGCACTGCCATCGTTGATCAGAAAAAGTTGAGGTCATCCAATATATCAAGCAAACCTATGCCGAAGTTATCGCAAGTATCCCCAACGATAATGGTGGCAATTAAATCACCCATGACAACTATTGGTCCACTAACGCTACATAATAAATTTCTAATTACTGTAAGATATTCGATTTGTGGGTGCGCAATATAAAAGGAAAAAATATTTATATCCTCAGCCTTCACAGCAACAACATTTATGTCATCGCCACCAAAGGTTAGAGGAATCTGGGTGGATGATACCTTGCTATTGATGAACAAGGCACATCCCCCATATCCATTGGATCTATCAATACGTACACTGTCGAAACACGGCAACCTGAAATTGCTCTCAGGCAAAAGCCATGTCTCAGCAATGCCGCAGATCGCTGGTTTAAATTAAATAATTAAAAAAGAAAGATCAGGCTTTCTGGGAGTAATACTCCTCACGTTCCACTGGAGTAATATCAGGGGATGGAATGTTATGGATATAGTTTAGGATAGAGGTCAATTTTGATGCAACGTGGTCAGGTATAGATTAGGTTGGACTTGCAAGAGCAGACATTAGCATGTCTGTGATTAATTTTAAGATATTTGTCGATTTATCCTCTTGTCTGTAGAATATTGGCTCTGCAGCTTCCATTGGAAGGGCACAGCCGTTCTCGGATGGGGAAAAGGAGTAATTTTGAGTGAGGTTCTGGTGAGCTCGTCTATCATAGCTAGGTGAAAGGGGAATACGGGGTTTAGGTTTCAAAAGTACCGTTTTACGGTATGAGGTTTGGGGGTGGCACAGTAGCCTTGTTGCGTGGGGAAGATTTGAAGACTTCAGCATATGATCTGGACACAGGTGGAAAAACCCGGCTTGCATCCGCATACGAAATCGATTTTTCCGCTATCAGAGCTTTGATACTCTTCTGTCGGCCCAATTCAGGACAAGCACTGTCATTTGCGAAATGGTTGCCAGTATACGAAACACAGAAACTCAATTCAGGGGTGACTTCACATCCATCACCAGGATGATCTGCACCACACTTAAAGCACTTAGGTTTCGATCTGCAAAATGTGAACCGTTGGGTAAGTGTCACGCTCAACTGGGAGAGCCGAGTAGAAGCTGTACACACGCTTAGGTACGACTTGTCCGTCAAAAGTTAGCACAACAGTCTGTGTGGGCTTCCACTCAGTCACACCAGAAGAGGAAACCTTACGGTTCATCCTTCTGGCTTTGATAAAGGAGCCACAACCCTCAGGGACCTGAATATTTTCGATGATTTCCTCTTCTGACCACTCAACTGTAATATCCCTTACAATACCCATTCTTGTAATGACATACGATTTCTGATTTTCTGCCTATACGTTTGATACCATCGAGACGTATGTTATTCACGTTATTTATCGTCAAAAACATACCGAACTTATAGATTGTAGCACTGTGCCTGAGGTTTATAGGTCTTTAAGCGAAACATTTACAATACAAGGTGGATTATCTCTAGCAGTATAAGAAAGTCTGCCGATTATGTTTTTCGCAATCAGAAGATGCAGGGGGCGAATTAGCGACCTTCTTGCGACTAGAAGTGTCCGTATCCATAATAGGATCCTGTGGGCTTATTTCGGTGTCATGGGGGAGAGTAATTGTTAGTCCGGGGGAGAGATCAAATAGTTCATCCGGGGGGTCAGGATCAGGGGGCTTTTTCGAATTCATATTGGCTTATTCTAGTTAAAAAGGACACTTACAACTAAAAACAAACCTTGTACCAAGAACACAAACTTGAAGAACACTTTCGATCGAGTTTCACACTAGAAAAGTTCACTAAAATCAAAAATATTCGTAGCACTGACAAAAGCACGCCTTCACCACTACCAACGAAAGTTCCTACTAAAAAAAAAAAAGAAAAACTATAGTTTTGTTATCTTAACCTGTCATCCTGTCATGTGAAGTGTCAGTTCAGTCGTTCGTCTGTCTACATGTAAAATGTGTTCTGCAAGCAAATAAAATTATAAAAAGTAAGAACTACATGAATATTTTAATTAAAAAACTTTTATGTAAAATTTCACATTTATGTATTCTTGTGGATTGTGTGACAGACAGTTTATTCGTATTTCCGTAATTTACAGGACGCCTCGGGAATTCAGTATAAAATAAATGAATACTGACCGACTAGAGGGGGTAAGATATTTCTCAACTGTTACTCTGTCAGATTTATTACACTTCTAATGTGTTCGTATTCGTATATTATAATTCTAATGTGTAGCGTATTGGCACCTAAAGCAAAGCTACACAAAGACACAGTAATACATAGCAGCACAAGAACAATAAAAATACCCTCTATGAAAACCCGTTTTAGGAAACGAACATAGTTTAAATACTGAGTTATTATTCAGTCCCAAATTAGAACATACAGCTATGGACAATAAGTGTAACCTTTTTAGTTTGTGCTGTGTTATTTAATGACAAAAGTATCAAAATACTTGATGAACAGAATATAAAGCTACTTATAGCCATTATTAGTAGGAAAAGCCTTTTCACCAATAGGTTATCAATTAATGTAGCAAAGAGGAATTTAATTTTAAAGCCATTGGGGTGACAACTCCCATCATAGATATTATAGTTACCGATCCAATATTATAATTTCCAGAAAGGGGGGGCACCTTCTCATCCATCAGCACGACCATCCATTCATAACTATAGAGTTAAAAATCAAAAAGTGAATGAGATAATGGGCAGGTATGGAATAAATAGGTCCAACAACCAGAGTGACCAAGATGGCCGTCCAAGAAATCCGCAGGGTCAAGGAGAAGATGTAGTGGACAATGTGATGAGGTAATAAACTTGTACATGCTTTGTTGGGGACGGCTTATAGTCTAGCTGGATGCATACCTACTACTATCAACTAAACAAAAATAAACTTATGTTTTCAGTAAAATGTCTCGTCAAACCAGTCCACTATCAATACGAAAAAAAAAGATACCAAGAAGTAATTCATATTCACAGGATGAGGAAAATACTGATGAGACGTGAGTCACCCTTGTAATGTTGCTTGTATCATATTCTAACATAAATATATGTTGTTTTTGTATAGGAATAAAACCATAATAAATAATACACACAATAAATTCACGTGGATTGTCCTTAGGTATACTTTCATAGTAGGAGTGGGCAATACAAATTGTACATAGACATAATACTTATGTATTGTCACAATATCCAATACAAATATATTAGAACGCACTGAATCTTTATATCAGGTATCTGCATATCTAATATGTTGATGAGTCACAGAACAACACACAATACCTACCATATCCCTTTAAAATATTCGGTTCAAAGCGATTCGGGTACTTGAAATAATGTGCTACCGTATGCGATTCCAATATGTGCCTAACCTAAAAATCATAGTACTTATATACCACTTCAGATTTCCTATTTTGCTGTTGACTCTACCAAAACTTTTGAGGTTTAAGTGGAATGTACCACAGAGTTTTGAGAACAATGGCTTTGAGGTTTAGTGGAATAAACTAATTACATGCAGTTGCAGACATTTCATTTAAACTACTTGTTCTTTATTCTGAATTTATCATTGTGGTAAACTTTTATGAGAGTGATATGAACATTCGAATGACTTTCTTGCGACGCATTTCGAAAAACTTTACGAGTGGTATGCCAGTCCGAAAACCGCTGTATCGAATTACGCTGTCGCGAACACGCTGATTCGAAAATCTGCTTGATTGGTACGCTACTACGAAAGCCTTGGTATCGAAATCCAGTGTAGCGAATAGCATATTCCAATCTGAATTTGTTTAAGGATCGACCTCGCGTCTCAATGATTACCAAGAACTACCTAAATGATAAAACTGACATTGAGCTAGTTGTCTATACCACAAATTTATTTAGCTATGTATCTATCCAATCTGAAAAGAAGCTTCCCATTTTTCAGAATAGCATACGTTGCAATAACGACTTACGAATCTTTATAATTAAATATCACTTTCAACATTTATGGTAATGTTTAATATTATGCATTAATTTACTTCCCGTATGGTAATCCAAATGAGATGTAAATGTAGAAATGAAGTCTATACAAAGGGAATTGAACCTTATGGACCTAATCACTCATCGCCATTTTAGATTTTTCTTGAAAATAGGCTTGTCCACTGAAAAATTCTAATTAGTCCGTCAGTTAGATTATCAAAAAATACACTTCTCATCAGAAAAAACGAAACACTTCCGTTATTATGGTTTTTGTCCTAATTTAATACAAAAGAGCTTTCATTCCATGTAAAAAATCACATGATTGTATAGCTGGCAGTTTAGCCATTACAGTGATAAGCGAAAATTCAAAATTAGAATTTCATTTGTTTATTCTATAAATGAAATGATTCACTGTTTTGTGTGTACAAATGTGTGTATACATTTCACCTTTGAATACTAAAAATTAGCGCTTATCTTAAAACTTTTTGTTCTTCATTTGTTTATTGTGACTTAGGACGTCTGAAAAAGTTTATTTTTTCTTAAACATACTTCGCCTGCAGAAGCCACCCAAGTGGTGGCATTGCTGGATTTTGGACTTAGTCAGCGTGTTGTGGCTGAAAGATTGCATCTAAGCCTGTTGTCTGTTCATAGAATCTACAAACTGTAATAAAACTCCGATCACAGCACAACTTTATATATTTTGTTTCTTCTCTTGCACACATTATACAATATTCAAATCCTGCCGTCTCAACACACGTCCGAACCGTACGGCTGTCGAGATATACTATTCTGTCAAGAAAGTACCGGGAAAAGATCAATAATACACAAAATGTCTGCTATTCATCCAAATTTATTTTATCACCTTCAAAGTATGCTCCTTTAGAAATGATACACTTGCGCCAACGAATAATCCATTCATCAAAACATTTTCTAAACGCTGCTTCCGGAATTGAGTTCAGTTCTCGCCGCGAATTCTCCTTTATGTCTTCTATCGATTGAAAACGGGTACCACGAAGTGGTAATTTGAGTTTAGGAAAAAGAAAAAAGTCAGCAGGAGCCATATCTGGTGAATATGGTGGTTGCTGGATGGTATTTGTTGAGTGTTTGGTTAAAAATTCGTTCACAATGATAGCCTTGTGCGAAGGCGCATTGTCGTGGTGCAAAATCCAAGAATTTTCTTTCCACAAATCTGGCCTTTTTCGTCGAATTTGCTCTCTTAAACGCCGCATAACGCTCAAATAATATTCTTTATTTACCGTTAGACCTTCCGGTAAGAATTCAGAGTGCACAACACCGCGATAGTCAAAGAAAACAGTCAACATGACTTTGACTTTTGATCGACTTTGGCGTGGTTTTTTCGGTTTCGGTTCAGTTGGAAGGCGCCACTCCGAAGCTTGTTGACTAGTTTGCATGTCAAACTCGTAAACCCACGTCTCGTCACCAGTAACAATGCGTTTCATGAATGTTGGGTCCGAACTGACTCGTTCTAGCATGACCTCAGCGACTTTCATGCGATTGAGTTTTTGGAGAAAATTCAGATCTTTTGGGACTAGCCGAGCAGCAACATGTTTCATACCCAAATGATTAGTTAAAATGGTACGGATCGACTCGTGAGATACAGAAAGTTCGGCGGCTATCTCTCTCAGAGTTGAATGGGGATTTTCAGTCACTATTTCCTTCACTTTTGCGATGTTAACTTCAGTTGCAGACGTTGACGGCCTACCAGAGCGAGGCAAATCTTCCATCACATCTCGACCGCTTTTGAACGCTTTGAACCACTCATAAGCACGAGTTTTTGATAAAGTCGATTCACCGTAAGCCTTCTGTAACATTTTCAGTGACTCGGAACACGAAATTCTATTGGCGATGCAAAATTTAAGACAAACTCTTTGTTCGATATTTTTGTCCATTATGAAATTCGCAATACACACTATATATGATATTACTAAAACCAGCACTGTTTTTAATATAAATAACAGATGCAACTCAAACTCCGCGCCAAAATGGAAAACAGTTGTGCCAATCTAACAACTACAAAAAAAAAACAAAAAATTGAATTTGGAAGCATAAACAGATCATCCATTCCCGATACTTTTTTGACTGAATGTATATAAAAATGAATTGCTGTTCGTTAGGCTCGGACGGCGGGAACGATTTAAATAATTCTTTTTTTGTTAGTTTCGGCAGAATACAGGGAAGTTTAAAAGTCAAAAAAAGGGTAAGTAGGTAGGGTAGGTAGAGTAGCCAGTTGACGGGAGCGAAGCCGTGCGGGTCAGCTAGTATTATTTATTTTTGTAAAATCTTCTAATAATTTACTTGAAATCATAAACCTTACACTCGTCCATCCTGACCTCGTGTATGTCCTCATACACGGGCTGGAGAGCACTCCTTAATCTTACAATCGGCGAGAGAGAACATCCGTTATCCTTTACATTTATAAGCAAAAGAAAAAGAAACACAATTTCAACGGAACACCTAGTCAGCAATTCTTATGAAATAACCAATAGTAGGTCTATTTTTTTACAGTAGGTATAATATCAAACAGTGTGTTGTTACTGTAAACCCATGCAATTCTTACAGCAACGGCAACATTATGATTTGCGAACCCATCCAATTCTAGCAAGAATTCTATCCAATTTAAATTACAATAAAATTCATGCCAACCCATCCAGTTCTGGCAAGAAAATTATCATATCTTTACAATTACAAACTTATATTTATAATATCAACATCATTCATTCATTCATTGAGGAGCTCGTGGCTAAATAATAACATCCGCACGATCGTTAAGTTTAAGCAACGCTTGCCAAGGTTGGTCTGTGGATGGGTGACCATCTTAACATACCGAGTTTCCTCCGTGCCTCGGAAAGCACGTTAAGTTGTTGGTCCCGGCCATCATTTGTAGATCTTCGGCCGTTACGGATTGTCAGAAGCCAGTAAATTTGACTCCAGTCTTGCCAAGAAGTACCGTGTTACCCAGTTAATGGGTTGTGGAGGTCTGGTAGGCCGCTTCATGTAAACACTGGTATTCAGCTGAATCAGGTTTGCCTGGAAGTCGACCCCAACATCGTTGGGAAAAGGCTAGGCAGATGATCAACATCTTTCATAAGACATGAGAACAGTTGAAATCCTCAAGATAATTATAACAGTAATAATTCAGCTTATAATTAATAATCAACTAATTTATCATATAACCATAAATCGTAATAAAAAAGAATAAAATAAATAAATAAAACTTTATTTCAGACTATACAGTCCATACATTTAGTTAGTATTGGTGTTAGTAACAATGGGGCTTACTTAAGTAGGTTAGTATTGTTAGTTATTCGATCGGCAGCTACCGTTGTATTGCGCTCACTTTTAGTGCTCGTTAAGCCTGGTATTGCTACCAGCTCATAACGGTCATTTTCCAGTGTCACAACATATACATACAGAGTTGATACGACAGAGGGGCATTAAATTAAACTACGTATACTATACGTGTACAGTATTAATTCGATACGGTACAAAAACAAAAAGCGCCATAAATGAGAAAATATTTTTTTCAAACAAACTAAATAGCTTGCAAATCCGAATAAAACGCAACCACCCTTTGTAAAAAAAAAGACACTGACCTTAGATACCGCTAGGTAACAAAGCGGCAACGTCGCGCGCGCGCCGGAGCGCGGTGTGCGGTATCTCGTGTGCTCGGTGGGGGCCGGGCCGGGGTGGCGGCCGGCGACTTAGGCCTCCGCTGGGCTCCGCTCGCACTGGCTTTTATGTTAGGTAACGTGTCGAAGTACGCGCACAAAAACAAACACAATAAATTTTTAAATTTTCGATGTGTCCTCCATTCACATTGATGCACAAATTATACCGACGGAGAATATTGTTATTTATTTTTCTAATTAGATCACTGTTCGTCGCTAAGCACTTTAATTTGTGAAATGCTAAAATAATCCTATTTTTTAACTCATCAATAATTTTATCCACCACTGAGGCATACACTTCACCCTTAATGTAATCCCACAAAAAGAAATCCATGGGAGTGAGGTCCGGAGATACTAATACTAAATAATAATAATCCCAAGTTACGTGTCCTCTCACAATAACAAAATAAAATTACAATTGTTTGCGCGCGAAATCCACAAACCGTACGTTCCGAAAAACAAGCGTCGGCGCACTGAGCTGAGGGACTTACCGATCGCAAAAAACAAGGATGCAACAAACTGACCTATCTCTATTTCTTTCGCTCGCTTTATGTTAGTCGCTTTCGTAGTGAAAGTGCAAGTGTGTGTGTATTGATTGCTTCCTTGTTTGCATTGCCAATTTTTAGTGAATGTCCTTCGACATGCGTCAGAGCGGCAACAACGCATCGTAGATTTATCGTTGTAAGGTGCATGACCTATGCTTAGACGATAATCAACTGTTAGAAAAGATACATCGTGTTCAAACCGTGCAAAAACTTTAAAAATCATTTGCGACTAAACTACTGCTCCTAATTAATTTATTTTTGGTACAGAGCTTGAAAATGGTACCTAGTATAGGCAGTTTAAAGGAAGCCCCTCTGTCGTATCAACGTTGTATAATTGATTTTGTTAAGAGTTTTTTTCCCGATTTGCCATTTTCAGTCCGATGGCCAAATTTCTTACAAGTTAGGCACTTAATAAAGGGTTTGGGGCATTTCATGAAAGGGTGACCCTGTGTGTTGGAGACACGCGTGGACGTCATCTGGCTTGGTAAAAATGTACTAAATTTACCAAGCCAGATGACGCCACGTGTGTCTTTAACTCGCTGTATCCTCTTTATTTTTTGTTTAGTGAAAAAAGAAAAATACGTGTCCAATATTTTTTGAAAATCTATCAGACGGACTAATTAGATTTTTTTTGTAAAATACCCTATTGTAAGAGCTCAAACCGGGATTAACTGCTGTGAGATTATTTTTTTCACCATATGCATTATTATTATCTAAATGTTTATTAGCGTCCTGTACCGTCCTACTCCTAAAGCTTGTACGATCCTGGGGTAAGAACGTTTGTGCAAAATCTCTGTTATTATGAGAAACTAAGAGCTGGTCAGGATGAGTGCAACGTAACGTCAATGCACTAGTTTTCAGCATTTTGTCGGCCAAACCATGTATAAGGCAATCAACGGCTCGCTTACCAACGATGTCACATCCATTCAACAAGGCTATTTTGTCATAAAAAACACCTCAATAGGCTCAGTATGCTTACTCCTACGTCTTAACATATCCTCCAGGGATGGACCATAATTCTCCTCACATGGAAAAGCTGTCAAAAGCTTTTCCATGTGAGGAGCCACATGCCACTCTGACAAATTAAAAATAATAGAATGCAACCCTTCTGCATCGCGACAACAGTTTTGTAATCCCAGCTATAAACGGCAGCACATTCCTTCACTTTTCGTAGCCAAATTTCAGTCTCTGATTCTCTGATGAAGGGTCGAAATCAGGTAAAATGTTTTTAATTTTTTTTTGATTCAAATCATGTGAACCGTGTGCAACCGTAGATAGGCATCTACGGTTCACATGATTAAGATGGTTTAAAAGACTTTAAAATATCGACTACATCCTTCGCGGAAAAAGCTGGACTTCATGATCTTCGAAAATAACGAGAAGTGGGTACCTTTTTTTTTACTATTGATAGGCACGCGTTTGACCACTATCTCACCTGATGGTAAGCGATGATGTAGTCGAAGATGGAGCACGCTTGCCTAGAAGTAACCTATTCCCAAAAAGTTTTGTACGTGTGAGTGGGATGTCCACCATGACCTCTTGGTCATGGTGAACATCATCATATCACGGTGCCGGTTGTCCACTCCAGAAGGCTGCTGCTCCACTTGCCGCGTAGATGCGGCCCGGCTGGAGTCAACGACACGTTTTGAGCGGCCACATGGGCCCGAATCGGTTCCGCTCCCGGTCGATTTCCTGTTCCAAGAGCCTGACTCTGTCTCGTTCCCGTTCCAACACGCGATCCTTCTCCCTGATGCTCCTACTGCGTCCGCTGTGACGACCTGAGCTGCGATGGCGAGTGTGGCTTCGGCGTCCTCCTTGCGTCTCAATGCAGCTTGTTCAGGCGTCTTTAAACGACGGCTTGTACGGCTCCTATTTTGTTCCATTTTCTGAAACTCGGAAACCAAACGTCCGCGTCAATTTGAATTTGTTCATTAAAATGTGTGAAAACAGAAAACAGGACGTAACTCGGAAACGGTGCGTCCTAGCTTAAAAATAATTATAAAAAAAATCCCTTTGTAACAACTGGCATGTAACACCGAGCACCTTAATGTGCCGAAAAACTTACCTTGACCCTTGAGCTCTTAAGGCTTTGCAAAAACTCCAGTAAACATTTATTTATAATATCACTGCGGTCACTGTATCGACTGAAAAATCTTCTCCCAGCTCACATAAAGGCAATGCTTGTACAGTCCCTAATTTTCCCCATAATTGACTATGGTGATGTGTGCTACTATGACCTGAATGCAGATCTCCTCAATAAACTTGACCGCCTTCTAAATAACTGCATTCGATTCGTCTTCAATCTTCGTAAGTATGATCACATATCTGCGCATCTATCACTATTAAAATGGGTACCCATTCGCCAGCGCAGAGCGCTGAGGGCCTCGACTAGTCTGTTTTCTTTTCTTAACAACCCTTCTTGTCCCTCTTATCTAACTTGTCAAATTCAATTCCTTTGCTCCGCCCACAGTAAAAATCTTCGTTCTACCAATAATCTCCTTCTACGATGCCCCTCACACTGCTCTTGGTTTATCCACTCCTCTTTCTTTGTCCAGGCGATCTTCCTTTGGAATGCGCTCCCTTTGAATATCAGGACGGCAAAAAGTCGGTTGTCGTTTAAGGTGAAGGCTCGTGAGCATATTCACAAGATGTTGGAAGAATCACTACATCGCTAATTCGTTGGTTTCGTGTTTTCTTAATAACGTTGTTAGTTTTGTTTATTAGTATGTATGTATCTATGTATTTATTATAGATTGTATTTATTTTTCTTCTCTCTGTTTATCTTTTTTTATGTTGCACCTGCCATGCTGTCTCTGCACCACCCTAAGGTCGACTGGTAGAAAATGCCTACGGCATTAAGTCCGCCTTTGTACAGTGTTTCACTAGTGCATAAAGTTTTAATAAATAATAAATAAATATCATAAAAAAAACCTTTCCACTCGAAAACAAAGATACTAACCTACCATACCATTAAATAGTGTTCATTGAATAATCGAACCTCTAAAACAATGGATTGAAACTACGCCCTAATAAAACCTAATCCATACCCATTGTGCAGCAATAAACATTTTTACTTTTATATATAAAGCTGAAGAGTTTGTTTGTTTGTTTGTTTACTTGAACGCCCTAATCTCAGGAACTACTGGTCAGATTTGAAAATTTCTCACATTCAGTGTTAGATAGCCCATTTATCGAAGAAGGCTATATATAGGCTATATATATCATCACGCTAAGACCAATAGGAGTAGAGCAGTAATGAAAATTGTAAGGCAGACGAATTTGCGCAGGTCAACTAGTAAAATATACTTTGAAACAGCATAAGTATTTAAAACTATTTACTGCACCAATTAATACGTACAAACGGTTTTCTTCTTTTAAAATTACCGTTTTAAAATTGTACACAACTGCAATTTGAAAACTGTGATTTAAATAAATCGTTACGCTAGTATTCCTCGACATCACAATTGATATTCTTTTTTACCCGTCCGTATCGGTTAGTACAACCGTACAAAATTCAATGGAATGGCCAGCAAGAAGCCCGGACATGAATCCGATTGAACATCTATGGGATGAATTTTGATATACATATATTCCTAAGTATTTTTCTGATAATCCTTACAAAACATAAACTTGCAAGGTGTTTCGTTTTTTCTGATGAGAAGTGTATTTGACTCGTGTGTTTTTTCTTTTTTTGCGTAATCCAAAATTGACGAAGTTATGACGCTTTTAACATTCTCAATACGTCAACCCCGGCCGTGGTATAATTTTTAGTTCGTTCTAACGTCACGAGTTTAGATGCGTTTTATCTATGTCAATATTCATTGATTTACAAAAACGAAAACTACGTGTCCATTATTTTTCAATACTCTAAGGGTTCTTCGTCGCAAAGTGCCGCGCCGCTGCCGCTGCTGGATATGAGGTATCCAAATATCTTGTCAATATGGCCTATGTTACCAAGAAATAACATTTTTTTATTATTTTTTGGTGTAGGTAACTAGATTATATGGAGAAGACACTAAAATGATAAAAATATAATACAGTGCCACGTTGCCGACATATTTGGACACTCTCTGGACATGTTTTAATTATTTAAGTGTCCTCGAGACATATATTTGTGCTGCTGGTTATAATGTACGCCGCAACTTTCAATTGATCCAACTTCCATAGAGAAAAAGTTCTATTTAATTAAAGGTGGATACAGACATTGCGAGGCATGCGCCGCGTACGCCTCGCTACGCACACATTTCGATGTTTTGCCTGCGTAACCATGCCTCACCACGAATAAGAACGTCCACACATTGCGAAGCATGCGACGAGCGCCCGTGCGCTGCGTTTGCCTCGCAATGTCTGTATCCACCCTAAACCGTTTAAATTTGCTTTAACAAATCATCATTATTAAGCTTTTTGCTTTCTGATTGTTACAACATCTTGTTTATCAATGATATTGTACCAACTTCTCATAAGTATTTTCAAACCACATTGCTGCTCTGCTCATTACTTAATATCATCATAAGCTTGTATCAGTCATCAAATTTTTATTTGATTCATCATGTGACTAAGCTTTTGTGAAAAGTCTGTGTGTTTCATTGCAGCAATGTGCTTTCAAAATCATTACCTGCAACTCTCCCGTCACATTTGCCTTACAGTGATGATTCTGAAATTGAAGGGTACTACTCTACTAACTCATTGAAAGAATCAAGACATGAAGAGGAAAGTTATCCGATGAATAGAAGCAATAGAAGTGATAGGAGCGTTACGCTTGAACGCGCCCAACCGTCACCTTACCAACAGAGGTTGCCTGCTTCACCAAGAGAAAAAACTCAACCACAATCCAGCAACGCACTGCGAAGTATCTTTATCACATTAATAGTTATTATAGCTGTGATGGTACGCTGGAAGTTCCCCAATTTAATAACATCAATAACAAATAACCTTCATGATAAATCAACACAAACTGAGAATCATGATTTAATTATATTTGAAAATAATATGAAAAACCTCCAGAAAAAATACAATATCGATGATAATTCGATTCTAAAACTAAAGACTGGTAAGTAATCGGTTAAATACTTTATATTAATTTGTATATTGAATCAATTATATTTTCATAGTAGTTAGACATTAATTAAGACAGAAAAATACAACCGACTTCCAAAAACAAAACACTACAAGGTACAAAATAACTTCGGAAGAAAGAAAAGAACTTTAATTTCGGATGTCGGTGTTTTTGGTTATTTTTTCGTTTTTTGACATAATTTTTTTTTATTTAATTTCCGAAATTAAAGTTCTTTTCATTCTTCCGAAGTTATTTTGTACCTTGTAGTGTTTTGTTTTTGTAAGTCAGTTGTATTTTTTGTAAAAAAGCTTTAACTTTTTAGTGGTACCTGCGTACCCATTAACAGCGTACCGGCGCAATGTTATGTTAAGAACTAGTGTAAACACTAAAAAAAAAGCGATTTCAGCAATCCCGATCCATTTTATTGAAGAGTTCCGTTGCCTACCTCCGACGTTCTTTGTCAGATCTTCAACAAAACGGGAAAATACTCTTCTAACAAAAAAAAAGAGTCATCCAAATCCGCTGACAATTGGCGAAAATATCGCTGAACAAACATTTTTCATGGGATCTCATCAGAACCTAATTTATACCTTCCATCATCAGCTCAGCAACATGATGATTACAAGGCACAAATATCTGAATTGCGTTAGAAAGTTAATGAAAAACATTGTATGTGCCTATCAAATTTGAGGGTTGCCCTCGATTTTCATGGGATTCCTATCATCAGATTCTGACTTGGTGACAATGGGACCAATCGGGAAGTATACCCTTTCAGAGGAAACAAAGAATTTTTCAAATCGGTTCATAAATGACGGGAGTTATGAGGTAACAAAAAAAAAACAGCCGAATTGAGAACCTCCTCCTTTTTTTGAAGTCGGTTAGTTAATAAGAGCTCGTGGCTAAATAATAACAGCCGCATGGGTTGATCTTGAAGGTTAAGCAACGCTTGCCATGGTTGGTCTGTAGATGGGTGACCATCTTAACATAACGAGTTTCGTCCGTGCTTCGGAAAGCACATTAAGCCGTTGGTCCCGGCTGTCATTAGTAGATCTTTGGCACTCGTTACGGATTGTCAGAAAAAATCTAAATCCAGTCTTGCCAAGATGTACCGTGTTACCCAGTTAATCGGTTGTGGAGGTCTGGTAGGCAGCCGCTCCATGTAAAACATGGTATTCAGCTGAATCCGGTTGACTGGAAGCCGACCCCAACGTAGTTGGGAAAAGGCTAGGCAGATGATGAGTAGTTAGACATTAATATGAGTACTTAGATTTTATTACGGTCCTCTCAGATAGTTGACCATCAGTTACATTCCGTGTGCTTCGGAATCGTTAAGCTGTTTGTCCGGCTGTCATTCGTGGTGACAAAAAGTGGTCTGCAAGCCCGAAAGTTTGACAGCTAATCTTTCCAAGGGCTATCGTTTTACCAAGTAATTTGGTTGAAGAAGTCAGATATTATCATAGATATAATAAACAAGGAGATATGCCCGGTAGACGAAATTGTATCGGTACCCTGTGTCTCCAGAATGCCCCTTCCACCCGGCAACTACTACACATGCACTTCAGTAAAAGTAATAGATACGCAGTCTCGCACACACCCGCATTTCTCAAAACAGAACGTACTACTCAATCAATAATAAACTTTATCCTTTCGAACACACGGTGTATTTACTATGCACCGTACAACTAACCCACACAAAAACAGCGCACGCTATCGTTGTGCTGTGCAAAAACAACTTATTTTTCATACACGCTAGTGATTGACTAAATCGGAAAGTTGAATCTTCCGTATATTATTGTACAAAAAAAGGTTTTTTGCGGTCCTTAAAATAAAATAAATAAAAAATGGCATGTTCAGAAAATATTATATACCTACTAATATAATATACTCCACCAATTATTAACCTAAAATTGAATTAACTTAATTTACGAAAGTTAGTTACGCATTTCTGTACTACGCTGTAAAATAATTAAATTATTTAAAAAAAAACGTTACTGTTCGATTTTCTAACCCAGTAAAAAACAGTTAACAAATAGAAAAATAAACTGTTACAGCAAGATTTCCTTTGTCAATCGACATTATTGTCGATCACCTACGTAAGTTGACAAGCACCTCACTAACTCGTCGCATGAAGCAGCGACCGTAATACGCGATGAACGCGCATACTAAAGTATCGTTTTGTGATTTTGACATTGCTTGTTCAGACAAGTGACTAACTTAGATAGTGGTTAAGGAGCAATGTATTCATTGCAAAATTAATACAGTCGCTGTGATATTTGAACACAAGAATAACATAGTAAAATCAAGACATATGTTACGATTTGTTTTTCATGATTTCAAAGACAAATATAGTAAAATACTTATATTTAGAAATGGTACCTAAGTGATTCCATAATTTACCAAGTTTTGGTTTAGGCTTCGGTTTTTACAAGAAACCAATGAATAACACTTCTTCTTCTACCTGGCGTTAATCCCGGCTATTGCCAGGGTCCGCCTTCCTACTTAGCTTCCTCCACTTTGCCCGATCTTGAACATCCTTCTCAGTTAGGCCATTGGCTCTCATGTCGGACTTAACGACGTCCAACCAGCGCTTGCGAGGGCGACCACGGGACCTAGCCCCAAGAACAGCCATATTCATGCATCCCCGACCAACGTACTCCATAGGGCGGCGCAGGATGTGGCCATACCATCGCAGACGACACTCTTGCAGTTTTACCCCCACGTCACGGACACCAAGACTACCTCTGATGAAAGAGTTGCGCATGCGATCTGATCGCGTTACGCCACTCATCCACCTCAGCATCTTCATCTCCGTGACGCGAAGCTCCCGGTTGTGTCTGCTTAGTGCTGGCCAACATTCACCGCCGTACAGTAGGACAGGCCGTATGATGCATTTATATATCTGCCCCTTGAGCTTAGGAGGCATTTTGCGGTCGCATACAACGCCCGTTACCTCGCGCCACTTCGCCCAAGCCGCGCCTATACGTGCTTGGACATCGTCGTCCACGTTGCCAGACTCGTGCAGCACGGATCCAAGGTACCTGAACGTATCGGACTTTCTGATCAGGTCCGAACCTATTCGGATGAACCTATTTGAATCCGTGCCGCCACAGGACATGTACTCAGTCTTCGCCACATTTAGTCTCAGACCACCGTTTTCAAGCGTGTCCTTCCAAATGTTGACTTTGCGCTCAAGATGGGCTTTGTTCTGATTAACGAGGGCGATGTCATCGGCATACATCATTAGCCATGGGGGCTTATCTTGGATGTTTGCCGTAACTACATCGAGCACTACGTTAAACAAGAACGGGCTAAGAGCCGAGCCTTGGTGAACGCCAACAGATATTGGGAAGCCATTCGATTCGCCAACAGCGGTCTGGACAGAGGACACGGAATCGCGGTACATGTCTCTGATAATGTCAATATAGGCCTCGGGAACGCCTTTGAAGCGCAATGCCCACCAGATGGACTGCCGAGGTATACAGTCGAAGGCCTTGCAGGTCTAAAAAGGTCATATGCAAAGCTCTCCTTCTCTCTCTGTAAGCCTCAACCAGATTCCGTAAGGCGAATACTGCGTCCATGGTGCTGTTACCCGCCCGGAAGCCATATTGACACTCAGAGACAGTACACTCGCTACGGAGTCGTGTGTCAATGATGCGCTCGAAGAGCTTCATGGTGTGGCACATGATCTTGATACCGCGGTAGCTACTACAATCCTGTACGCTACCTTTGCCTTTGTATACAGGGATAATCAGGCTAAATCGCCACTGGTTCGGCATTTCCTTGGTGATCAGGATGCGGTTAAAAAGATCCGTCAGAAGGTCCACGCCATGTGGGCCC
This sequence comes from Lacanobia oleracea, assembly GCA_950371165.1. Lineage (NCBI taxonomy): Eukaryota > Metazoa > Arthropoda > Insecta > Lepidoptera > Noctuidae > Lacanobia > Lacanobia oleracea. Next base: position 9,865,997 of record OX493389.1, read on the forward strand.
ATCGCCTTCCACACCTCAATTGGCACATTGTCAGGCCCGACCGCTTTCCGGTTCTTCATGTGGCGGAGCAATGCGGGTTTCGTCGGGGGAAATAGGGGAAATAAGTCCAAGGTTAGGAGGCGGTTCGGGAGGAAGGTTATGGGGATGCTGTTTGTTAGACAGCTCCGCGAAGTATGTACACCATCTCTCCTTAACAGAGGGGGCATCGTAGAGCAGCTTACCCTGGGCGTCCCTTACACAGAGACATTTGCTAATGTCCCGTGCAGCTTTCTCCCGGGCACGCGCCAGCTTATAAATAAGCTTTTGCCCCTCCGCAGTTTCCAGCTTGTCGTACAGGGGCGCCAGACTTTTGCTGCGGGCTCTGGCTACAGCTTTTTTGCAAGCGCGCTTAGCCGCTCCATATGCCTCTCTGTCATCCGGAGAGTTGGACCCTTGCCACTGTTTAAATAAAACCTTCTTCCGAGTCGCCTCCTGCACCCCGTCATCCCACCACCACGTCTCCTTTTCTATGGTGCGGCCACCACGTGAAGTGCCAAGGACGCGCTTACCCGCATCGGTGATTGCTGAATGGATCCTACTCCAGATCTCTTGAGCGGACTCATGCGGAGCACTGATCTCGAGATGCTCGACCTCCGCGATGAAGTCCGACTGCCTAGGACCATCAAGCAACCACCACTTTGTGCGGGGTTTGCGTTTTTCGGTCACTTTCTTTTTCGGTACAACCGCAAAGTCCAGGACAAGGAGGCGGTGTTGAGCCGTTAGGCTTTCACCTGTGATGACTTTGCGGTTGGTAACCTTGCCAATGTGGCACCGTCTCACCAGCAGGTAATCTATTTGGGTTGAGTAGGCACCACTACGGTACGTAATAAGATGCTGGGGCTTTTTCTGAAAGAACGTGTTCGCGATGGCTAGGTCAGACAAAGCGCAGGTGCTGAGTATACTGACTCCCTCTGCATTTAGCTGGCCATATCCAAAACCACCGTGAACACGTCCGTACTCTCCAGCAAACTGACCTACGTGACCGTTGAGATCCCCCCCAACCAAAACACCTTCGGAATTCGGAATAGCGCGTAGTACGTCCTCGAACTCATCCCAGAAGGCCTCCTTTTCAGACTCACAGCAACCAGTTTGAGGAGCATAGGCGCTGATTAGGTTCGTTACCGACCCTTCGATCAGCACCCTAACTCGCATCAACCGGTCGCTGCATCGGTCTACTTCAAGGAGTCCATCCTGGAGGTCCTTAGACAGCACCACGGCCACTCCGCCCCTGCCCGTTGGTGATCCGGTGTACACTAGCCGGTACCCCTGCCCGATGTCACGTGACTTATTTCCCTTCCAGCGCGTCTCCTGAAGGAAGGCGCACTGGACCCGACGCTTCGCAAGTACGTCCGCGAGTTCTCGGCAACGTCCGGTTAGGGAGCCAATGTTCCAGGTGGCAAAGCGGAACTTCTTCTTGGGTACTATCCTCTTTAGCCGTGCCCGTACTCGACACGGTAGCCCTAGCCCACTTATCGCAGGTTTAGGGCGATGTGCCTGCGCGTCGTTATGCGGCGACGCCCTAGCCCGAGTACCCGTTTTCAACTTCTTGTCCATTTTATTTGGCTGAAGTTGGTTTTACGTGGGGCGACCAGCCGTCTGACCCCCACAACCCTACGAGAGGGAAACCAGGTTCGCCAGAGCCTCGTCCGTTGGACAGCAGGGTGCACCGCTAGCAGGTGAGGTTGGCTTGGGTCTTAAGATGGTAACAGACCCCATGCACCCCAATCACTAATGAATAACACTGAATTCTTATAATTTGTCACGATCGTGGTCGAAAGCGCACTAGTTCGCCGAGATGGCCATTTATTTGCCTATGACATGCTTAGCGTGAGCATGTCGCGCGGACACTGACACGCCCTCTTGCCACTTCTCCTGTTTTTTATATTTCTATGGATATTATAATCTTGGACTCGATGTAAAATATTCGTATTCAGCTGCTTGTGGTGTCCCAGAAGCCGATCTCAATCTCCAACCTTGTTGTAAAAAGCAAGGCAGATGATGATTATGAAACGTCCGAAAATTAAAAGCAAGTCAAGAGATGTGTTTAGCTGTAAATAATTAATTAAGGTGCCACTCTTACCATTACTCCACATCATAGTGGATACGTTTGCGAACTTGGAGCGTGCAACGTTGCGCTCTCCGCGGCAGGCGATTCGAGCTGTGTCGGGTTTTAGCGCGAACACAAAGCGGAGCGCATTGTGTTCGTGGACGCGAGTAAAGCAAAACGGAAAAGATCCAAAACTGAGGAAGATTGTTAGTCTAGTCTAGTCTTTAATAATAAAATGTATGACAATAGTTGGCGCGAGAATATTGTTACAGAAACTGGGTTAATATTTTATTTTTTGCTTTATTTCAGGTTTATCAACAATATTCTCACGAATGGATACCGGCTCCTTCATGTTAGTATACAGTAAAACAAACAATTTCAACCTCGTGAGATTCGACAAGTTCGCAGATGAAGTTGCTTATACTGCCGCAAGATTTTTACGTAAGAATCCATACCAATATAATAAATGTGAAAGTGTGCACGGTGTGAAGGGATTTTGATGTCATGTGGCACACGGATCAACTCGAATCAGCCCTTGTTGCAGTAGACGTCTTGGTTGGTAGTCTCGCTACCTCAATGATTTCCATAGAAGTTTAAAATTAAAATATTATTTGTGATTTCTTACAATAAAGAAACATTTTTCAGGTAACGACATTTCGTCAATACGCCACACAGTAGTTGAAAGCTCCAACCTCGATATGCAAGAGCACGGAGAACTGATCTCGCGCTACCGGGACGATGTTGATAAGTCCGGTGTGATGCTTGTCAAGGAGATCGACGCAGTGCCCTCAGATCTCGCAATGGCCTTCCACTACTATTGCGATGAATATGAGCCACTGGTCAAAAGGAGCGCTATATTTTTCACTCTAAATATGGCAAACTGTTCTAACACATCAGGTAAAAATGCACTTGTCTAGTGCGTACGTTGTATAGCAAGCGGACCTAGTAAACCTCATTTCAAGGAATGCACTAATCCCACCACCGTGTATTCTGTATTATTTCATTTATTGTTTTGTATAGTGTTAGGTACAATGTTGAAGAAAACGAAACGCGATTTATATTTTATTAAAATACAAAGATCTATCTATACTTATCTATACTAATTATAAAGCTGAAGAGTTTGTTTGCTTGAACGCGCTTAAACGAAAAATTATTTCAGTGTTAGATAGTCCAATTATCGAGGAAGACTATATATCAGGGGTGGCCAACTTGATTAGACCCAAGATCGACTTTTTACTGACGAAACCCTGTGCGATCTACTAATTTCATAGGTACTTCTTAAGATTACAAATGTAACAGCAGTTAAAGTTCAGTATAGAATTATGTAATATTTTTAATTTTATTAACATAACCTATTTAGTATTTACATAGTTGCGCAGTCTGTTATTCGTACCTGTTTATATTTTTTGTCTTGCCGTTGCCGCGATCGACCAGTTGGCCATCCCTGCGATATATTATCACGCTAAGCTCAATAGGAGCGGAGCTGACGAAGTCGCGCGGGTCAACTAGTAATTAATATATAAAGCTGAAGAGTTTTTTTGCTTGAACGTGCTAATCAAAGGAACTACTGGTCCGATTTGAAAAATAATTTCAGTGTTAGATAACCCATTTATCGAGGAAAGCTATTGGCTATATATTATCACGCTAAGACCAATAGGAGCGGAGCTGACGAATTTGCGCAGGTCAACTAGTATACATATAAACTACGATTTGGTACAAACAAATACTAATGAATAAAAAATTTCAGATCCGAAATCTACGCATGATTTCATTGAGAAATGCCTTGCACGGAAATGGAAGACTGTGCCTCCAGAGAATATGAGACCACTACTAACCAGAGTGGTGGATGTAATCATTGATGTCACCAGTGCGTTTTAAAATCAGTATTTATAAAATAATGTAATAATTTGTTATCTTTTATGATCTTTTATTTATTTATAAGTTTTAAATAAAAATTATTGATACAATTATGACTTTCTATTATTTTTCTTGCAGCAGCTAGCAACGGTAAAATCAAACTTTACAAATTTTTAGTAAGTTTAGTTGCGTACTCATTATTGAAGAAGCTTGTTGCTAAATAATCAGCTGCACAGGTCGATCTTCAAGGTTAAGCAACGCTTGCCAAGGTTGGTCTGTGGATGGGTGACCATCTTAACATACCGAGTTTCCTCCTCCGTCCCTCGGAAAGCACGTTAAGCCGTTGGTCCCAGCTGCAGCTATCAATTGAAGATCTTTGGCAGTCGTTGCGGATTGTCAGAAGCCAGTAAATCTGACTCCAGTTTTGCCGAGAAGTACAGTGTTACCCTGTTAATGGGTTTTGGAGGTCTGGTAGGCAGCCGCTCCACGTGAAATACTGGTATTCAGCTAAATTCGGTTTGACTGGAAGCTGACCCCAACGTATTAGTTGGGAAAAGGCAGCGAGATGTTGTGGACGCACACTGCGAAGGCTGGTTCAAGGTGGCGTAAGAAGAGTGGCTGGAAGGATATGGTAGAGGCACTTCACTTAGGTACTTCTAATCAAGTTCGGAGTTCCGGACCGGGTTACATTGGCTACTATTTCGGCGTCCGCAAGATACCCATATTCTATTCCTTTACTATCTATCAAAGTCAAAAACTTTTATTTCAATTAGGCCATTAAACGGCACTTTTAAACGTCATCATTACAGACATTATATTTAAAACAACATAGTGACTCTACTGTCCATTCGGAAGGGTAGATTCTTATGGAGAAGAACGGACAAGAAACTCCATAGTTACTCTTTTCAAATCAATGTTTTACATGTGCTGTGGTATACCTACAAAACTTCTGTTACCTAATATATGTGAGGACCATGAAACTAGAGTATGCAGAGGTAGACTTATTATATTTTTAAATAAGTACATGGTACTCACATTTCTACATAAGTACATGGTACTCACATATTTACAAATATTGGAACCATTAGCAGAGTGAGTGAACAGAAAAATAAAAACCCAAAAATGAAAAAGTAGGTACAAAAGTAAATACATAAACCAACCACTTTGATCTTGTCTCCACCATTGATTGTCCTATGGAGCAGGATCAGCATGTTTCCAAGCATTCTTATCCTGAACGTAATCTTCTAATTTGTAATATGCTTTTTTACAAAGTGTGCTTTTAATGTAGGTTTTAAATTTTCTTTCATTTAGTTCTAATATGTCACAAGGTATTTTATTGTAACATTTAACACAGTACCCCATGAAAGATGTGTGTACTTCAGCTAATCTATAAAATGGTTGATCTAATTTATCTTATTTCTAGTATTAATATTATGTCTATCACTAACTTTATCCTCCTCAATACCTTTCGAAGAACCTCATCCTGAGAAGTAAAACCTGTCGCACTGCCACTTCTCCTTTTAGGGTTCCATAGTCAACCCTTTATAGTTTCGCCATGTCCGTCTGTCTATCCGCGGTTCGCACTTGGCCGGTTTTTTACTCCACATACTCTTCCAGCCGTTAGCTATAATATAATGGCTCATTCCTCTGGCACATTCTTTCGCATTGACATAACATTAGTATTTATTTACACATTCGTTCATTATTATGTAAATGATTAAGTATAGGTTTACATATGCATAAGCTATTGTACACATTCAGACTCATCCAGTGTACCTTACCCTCGAATCTCTTTATCACTTAAAGGTTCGCTGGAAGTAAACACAAAATATTTTCAAAAATAATAATTTAATTTAAAACTACTTTCACAAAAATTTACTCGCGTCCAAAAAAAATATTGAAGACCTATTACTTATATTATATCTATTACATAAGTCTTTATCCAAGCACTATTGTATGGGCCAGAGTGCGCTCTGGTCAGAGTTGTTGAGGTCGGGCCCGCCGTCATTTAGGTCGTCAAGGCTGTCGGGCTCCAGCTCGTTGTTGTTCCTTGCAGGAGAGTATACCGCCGGGATATCTTCCTCCTCGTCTTCATCATGAGACTCCTCAGATTCATCTGATTCGTCATTACCTGCAACAAGAAATCAACACCACATCATATTTTTGTAAATTCAAGTTTTCCAACCGCAATAAACCGCGTAGTCTTCTTTCAGAAATTTCATGCGGCAGCCGCGCGCTGTCCACAGTCGGTCGCTGCGCTTTACGACATAAATGCCAAATATGGATTCTATTTATCAGGTCCGGTAGGTAGGATTTAACAATATTAACATTTCTCAGTACCATGAACCGTGCGGACGTCGTATCGTAAACTGCATCGCGTATGATGGTACCTAAATCAAATAAATAGAACCTACTTTGCTGTAGCAACGTCGTTGGGTTGGCGCGCTCAAATTCGTCACACATACTTGCGCTCTGACGTGTAAAATTAAAACTCCCAATTATTATTTCCCTTGATTAATTTACTAGTTTCATTATTTAAGTATTATTTATTAGAGATAATTTATACGTTATAATTCCTTTGTAACACCACGCTGCGTTCCAAAACGGGTATAATGGACGTGGGTAAGAAGGCTGCCAGGCTCGTGGGATTGGGCGGGTCACGTAAGCCGCATGCACAGCGACTGTTGGGCAAAATTCTCCACACAATAGGTGCCCGAAGATGGGTGGCCGGGCGAGGCCGGCCCAGAAAGAGGTGGCGAGACGAGCTGGACGCGTAACGTGAGGGCTGGTACGAAGTGGCGCGGGAAAAGATTACTCGGAAGGATCTGGGGGAAGCCTTTGCCCAGCAGGCTAAATTTAAAAAAAATCCTTTGTACTTACCTTCTTCTTCATCAGTGTCTGCTTCTTCTTCCATAGGCTCAGGGTCAGCCTTACCGAGAGGAGCACGCTTCATGTACTGTTGTCCAATTGAGTTTAACTGTAATTAAACCAATCATGTTTTAAATGTGAAAAATGTTGCTAAAAGCAAAGGATGTTTGGGGAATTAGAGGTTTCCTAAAAATAATAGAAACTACCAAATCAAATCATAAAGGCTAATAATAATTTACCTACAAGAGCAAATTGGAAGCTACACAGTGCAAACCACAATCTATGAATAATTAATTATTTAAAATAGTTATTTTTCTTTCCTAAGGAACCTTAGGTTTACAAAAAACCGGCCAAGTGCGAGTCGGGCTCGCACACAAAGGTTTCCGTACCATAAACCTTAATTTTTATTATTAGTTGTTATAGCGGCAATAGAAATACACAATCTGTGAAAATTTAAACTGTCTACCTATTACGGTTATTGAGATACAGCCCGCTGACAGACAGACGGACAGCGGAGGCTTAGTAATAGTGTTCCGTTGGTTACCCTTGGGTACGGAACCCTAAAAAAGCAATTCCTTCCGTAATGCCTGGTTCACCATTCACATTATTCAGAACGGGTCTAGACCATAATATCGACAGTCGCTGTATCGAAAACGTTCCATCGACGGGTTACTGAATCGACAGTACCCCAAATCGATGGTACGCTACATCGACAGTATTCTAAATGGACGGTACGCTACATCGACAGTCCACCAAATCGATAGTACGTTGTATCAACAGTAAGCCCCATCGAAAATACTTTGTATCGACAGTACAACATATCGATGGTATGCTACAACCCGTGGCTACAACGAATACCCGACCTGAGCCAGATTTAAATAAAAAACATAAGCTTTTTGATCACAATTTGTTTTTGTATATTTATTTAATCCACATATAGGGTAGGTAGAGTAGGGTAGGTAAGTAGGCTAGGTAGGTAGAGTAGGTACAGGTTGGTAGGTTGGGTAGGTGTCGATACAACATACTGTAGATTTGGTGTACTGTCGATGTAGCATACTGACGATTTAGAGTAGGTACTATTGATTCCGTAACCCGTCGATGGAACGTTTTCGATACAGACTGTCGATATTATGGTCTAGACTCATTCAGAACAGCAGTTGAAACCAGGGCTGATAATGTGAACAGGCACTGGAATGTACCTACCTATTCCAGAGACAGAGAGCAATCCAGTCCTGTGACTGGACATGATATAAAATGATTTTCTCAACCAGAACAAATGACTGAGGCTTCTGTAACTATTTCCAGTACATTAAAAGGTAGGAGTGACTTTGATTTTAATTTTTGTAGACCACCTCTGAAAAACATTCCACTACCTACTTTAAAAAGTATTAGAAATTATCAGTGACAACTTATCTTCAGAGGGATCTTGTGACTCCAGCAGTCTAAAAATCATTGCACTTCCATTTTTCTTTCCCTAGGTATTTTACTAGATGGAAAAATTATATTCTATTTAGGCGCTTGGCTAGATTTACAAAAATTATTGGACACATATTTTGCCATTTCAAATCAATTAAAAATGATAAAAATAAAGCTCATCCAAGTTCAGGAGTGGGCGTTGGAGTCACATTGCTTGTAATGTTTTTTGTATTATTTTAGTGATGTCACATGAGTTTTCAACGCAGTGTATTGTCTTAATTTTATGTTTGCCTAGAATGATAAAAAATTACGTGACCAATATTATTTGAATATCTATCTGACGAACTAATTACATTTATTTGGTAAAATACCCTATTATTTTTTCCCTACATCAATTTTATTACTTCTCTAGTGAACAAAAGTATTTGAACAGTCCTTAAATCAATTGTTGAAATCCAAAAAAATCTAATTAAATTAAACGAAATGTAATAATTTAATTTAAGTAAGTACTTATTTATGTTAACTTATTGTAAATACTTAAAAAATTCACAAATACTTAATTAACATACACTAATTAACACGAAATTATGTACAAACGCGTATAAAAACAAAATTAATCATTGGGCATCAAAAAAATAATCCACATCGCTGTCAATGGCAAAAGTTCCCAGAACACTGGCAGCATTGCCACGTTGAATGGCAATGCTGATGCTTTGGCCGAAAAAAAGCCCAGCCACTGGTCACGTGAACAGTCGACAAGTTGTTTGCTAATGTCTAGAAAGACTCAATGCGCAATCAGACCCCACGGGCCTAGTTTTTCAACGCCAAACAGCTCAAATATGTAACCTCTTAATTAAGTTATTATATTTGCGCCGTTCCAGATTTTCTGCACCTGCAGCAGCCGCCCCAGCACAGCCCGGCGTGCTAAGAAGATGGGATGGCGCAAGGGTGACACATGTTGCATCCCATACCAAAGGCCTACCCACCTTCCAATGCATTATGGTCATCCCATCTGGCCTTTTCCCATCGTCACGTGCCAAGCCGTTGGGTTCTAAAACAGCTGGCACCCCGGCGGTGACAAGAGCCCGACGGATAATGCATTAATGCTGGCGTGTCATGCTAACCGACCAGTGCTCCTACTGCAGGACAGGCCATGGTGTCCGAGGCGGTTGACTGCTTCACCGCATTGACACCGATGTTGAGCTCCGCTAGGAGCACCCAAATGCAGACACGTAGCAATCCAATTATTTATGTTGGTTAAAATTTGTATTACTTTTAACATTGGTTAAAAAGTGCATTTAACATATTTTTCGAATATTTGTATGCCAGTGTATGTCGAAACATGTCAGATCATCCTAGATTTAATAAGACCTTAAAATATATACCATGTTTTATCCAAATAAAAATATTCTTATCATTATCTCTATTGTGTTGACGATTCAGCAGCTTTTTATGACTGGCTTACTGAAGACATTAAGAACTACTCGAGCACTGGACGTGACTGACTCGTTAGATAACTGGAAAAGAATAATGTGAACTGGATATTCATAAAACTTAAAATACAGCTCGAATGGTTCAATACTTGCCCAATGTTGATTCGCCTGTTCTAACGCTGTTAATTCCGTTTCTTCGTCGCATGGACTATCAGCATTGAACCACAATGGGTCCACTAATCGAGGAGTTAACACTGGAAAAGGAATATTCATTGTTAATTATAATGAAAATTAGCACTTTGGTAAACAAAACAAATAAACGTCAACGGTCGGTAAACGTCAATTTAGTCGACCACAGAACACCTAGTAGGTACCTACCTAGCGGGGTTGTAGACTGGTCAACGTCAAAACAATCCTAGTCCTTCTATTGTATTCTATATTTGTATATGGCAAACAAAGCCGATGTCGACTATTCTGCCAATGTCCAAGAGCCCACGACGGCCAGAATTCACGAAATTAAAAACCGCATACCGTTCGTACGTCTATCTATCACCCACTTAACAATATCAGGTATATTATAATAACTTAATTGCTAAAAAGGCAAGTTAGTGTTCCTAGAGCGAACAATTAAAGTTCGCACTTTAATTTTTTGTTATACGCACTTCACACTTCCTTCTCCAATCTACTTTATAGAGTAAGAGCCCACGACACCCAGACCTTGGTTATTTTATAAATGCTGAAAGTTTTTCTGTGCATGTCCCCTATATAGGTAAGACCGACAAGCGACCATAGAGTTTAAGTTGTGGTTACTTGGGCAGGTAATCACCCACTTTAAGCCTCGAATTGTTGCGGCAAAGGACATAATAAACTATATTTATTTTTAATTCTGTCTTATCTCTTTTCATTGTAAAGGAAAAGAAAGTTGAATTCTTTTGCACATGTTAAAATTCTGTGTTCAGGGAACTTAATCACATTAAAAATAATATGAAGCTTAGAGCGAATTTCAATAAAATACAGTTTCAGTTTTGTTAGGTACTGATGTGCTGTCGACTACAAAAACAAAACCTCCAAATGGTTTTCTAGCCTTTCGCAGGTCTTTGCTGAGTGCTCAGCAATAGGTGCCTGGAGGAGGGTGCAAAGGGGTGCACTTGCACAACGAGTTACACCTCCCTGGGTTTCAATAAAACATACAAAAACATGAAGATAAAAAAAACAGCAGCATTTCATAATAAGATACTTAGCAAATCCAAGACGAGGTACTTCGATATCCTTCGCGTCAATGCCGGATTATGACTACTTTATGCCCTAAGTAATCCACGCCTGTATCCACTAGTCAACTAGTACTCTTTAAAATAACAACCAAACTTCCAAAACATTTTTGTTTTGTAATTTATAGAAATGCGAGTTCAACGTTTTTAGCGTAAAGGCTTCTACTATAAGTATACAACATTGATAAACTCTTAGGATAAACTGCGTCGTAGTTCCCCTTAGGTACTCTTATTTTTACCAGACTGCCCCAGAAGGAGGGTTATATTTTTCGAGAGTATGTTTATTTCTTTGTCACGGTACCAACGGCTGGATCGATTTTAACTAGTGTCTTTTCGCCATCTGGTGGTAGCTTTTCTTTTGCGTAAAGTTCTAATCAAAGTCGGCTCGTAATTCGAAAAATTGGTGCACGTCTCTAGAGTGACTTCCGGTACCTTGCTGACTTTTCGGAAGGTTTGCGAAATTTTGTCCCACTTGACCAAAATAAGTAAGTTCCTATAGTTTATCTGTTTAAGGTACCATCCGAGACGTGATGCTCTTAGTAACTGCTTAATTTGCTTATGGGCTAATCCGGCACTGCCTCCCGTTCGGCCTTCCATCCGTCTTCTTTAGTTTTGGGCAAAAGAAAACCTATCCTATTCGAGGCGGAGTTTTGGAGATGCAAAATAGTCCTGTCGCCGGCGCCCATGATGCTAAGCAATACACTGAAGTCGGAGTAGGTGCATCTGGTGCATGCTAACACAGATAATATTATACTAGCTATCAGGTATTCTAAATCTATGAGCGTATGGTAATGTACAGTGAGAGGTTTTTTTGCATTTGAGTATGTCGCCATAAGCGCTAGTGTAGCGTGAAAGAGTATATTTTCTCATTTGTTGTGACTATTTTACCTAAACAGCCTGACTATGGCGGATTAAGTTACGGTTCTACTGACAACTGGATTGTTTTTTTTTGTCGGAAGTGAATATATGTGTCATAGGTACACTTATTCTTCACTTGTTCTTTAAAGTTTTTCGCGTGTAGTATCATGAATGTATGTTTGTTTGTTTATTTTGTTTATAAACAAATTTCTTTATAACCTCGTACTTTTAAACGACTGAATGGATTTTGACTATTAAGGTGTCATATTTTTTGATTTTTCTAATTTGCAAGTTGTTTTTCAATAATGATGAGTCCGCGTAACACCACGTTACGATCTATATTGTATTGAGTCGCACATTGACAGCATTATAAATTAATTATCTTTAACTTTGTTCTCATACGCGTAATACCAACATGCTAACTCGCCATGCAGTGGCGCCAACTGGTGGCCACGAAGATGATAAGTCACTCCTATTAAGACTGACAGAAGTAGGTAACAGCGACACTCATCCAGTAGTTAATCCATCCACCAAGATTCTTGAAACTGTACTAAATTTCTGCAGAAAAGATTTGTTAGAAGGATAAAATTAAGAAAAAAATACAACCAAGTCCTTGACACGCTCTAAACATAACATTCAACAGTCAACACAACTGAATCTCCTTATCACGATCGTAAAAAATTTTAACGAGCGCTTGTTCATTGTTAATTCCGTAAACATTCACAAGATAGGCAACTTCTTTTTATGAGAAAGAAGCTATTGAGCATTCAGCCGTTTAATTAAACTTACATTGACCGCATAAGTATTAATCTTTCTTTGATACAATCATGTTTCCGCATTTTAGTGATTATAGGATAATAGTTTTCTCTTGTTGGGTAAGTTGAATTGTTTTCTAAAATAAATTGGTCAAACTATTATTTTAAAGGGGGTAGGTACGTTTTTGTTATAACGGTAAGTTAACATACATATCAAAATCAATATTAATTAAAATCCTTTTGATAAAGAAATTATTATTCCGAAAACTACGCATTTTTAATCATAAATATAACTTTGGCAGATACAGACAGCGTTATCGATGGCGTTATTGAATAAAAATCCGATGTACCTCGTCGGTAATGAAGCTGAAAATGATGTATCGGAGTACATAGTCTCCAAAGGGTATTTGCCACATGAAAAAGATTTGCCTATGTCCTCGATCCTAAAAAATGTTGGTAAGTCAATAATGAAAGCAATTTTTGTAAGACGGTGTTCTCAGTTAGGGGTATAATATCGTTTTCACACCACGTGCATTAAAACGTCAGATTATATGTCATGCAAACTCAACCTAAAGTACGTCATTCTAACCCACGAGCGGCTCCCGTCCGCCTCCGCTGCGCGTAGGTTCAGCGAGCGCAGTCAAAATGTGTTCCAAATTCAAATCAGATTATAGCCCGTGGGTTATAATAACATTCAGTACTATGTTATTGCTCGGCGGTGGGCTGGAGACACAACTTCGGACGCGCGACCAGCTCCTTGCGACGGGGGCCGACGCACGCTACCTGTTTTCATAGCTAGAGCACAATTTTCTCGCAGTATATATGCAAAGTAGAGTGTGCTCCTCAGGGATAAAGGTGTCTTTGCCTTGGGCTAGCTTAAGTCCCTCGCTGCATTAAAGATTCTTGTATCTACTCCCTCGTTTCACTCGTGTGTTGAACTTTAAACTCCCTCGCGAGTCCTTCATTGTGTTTGGGATTCAATATGACGCCCGTGTCATAAGACACTGCTTTATCCCCTCGATGCATAATCTATACTCTATACTAATATATAAAGCGCTAATCTCAGGAACTACTGATTTGAAAAATTCTTTCAGTGTTAGATAGCTCATTTATCGAGGAATTATATGTGCTATATATCATCACGCTAAAACCAATAGGAGCGGAGCAATAATGAAAATTGTGACGCAAACGAAGTTGCGCGGATCCACGACTACTATAAATCATCGGCTGTTAGCATATAAGCTGTTTAGTCCGGTTCAGTAGTTGACAACCCTCTAGGGTTGAAACTGCGAGTGGCCATCGACAAAAAAAAAATATATATATATAAGCTGTTTATATAAATCTCCACATCATCATATCATCCGAAAGACGTCCACTGCTGAATATGGCCCCCCGTCAAGCGTCGCCACCATGACCGGTTCTGCGCGTCTCGCATCCACAATCTCCACATCAACTAGTGTAAAATATTATTTAGTGTTTTTCGCCGGGGATAGCGGGAACTAATGCGACTACCGTGGGACGGCTAGTGCCGGCCCGCCTCTGTGGGCCACCTCGGGTCAGCGGGAGTGAGGCGTTTGGCCGCGGCGTCAAAGAGGGGCGTATGGGAAGACCACGCGACGCCACCTCGGGCCCGAATAAATGGGAGCCAGCGTCAGCGCCTATTGGGCCTAATTGTGTTTCGGAGGCACTGCGCTGATTATACTGCACCTAAATATTGTCAAAAAAAATATGAATGGTATTTGATACAGTTTTGCCTGGGGTGGGCTGAGTATTGGTATATGGTATAGACACAGATAATACAATAGTAATTATATATAATAAATTACTATAACGCATAATAACCGGCACGAGTCGAGTGACGACGACAGCTCTGACGCTACTATATGCATTATGATCACAAATAGAGATTGTAACAGACGAGATTTTTACTCAATTCTATTTTCTATTTCAGATGGTGACGTTACGTATCTCCTCTCGAAATTATCAGACGATGAACTCATTAAGCTACTTCGCGAACAACCCAATAAAATTGAATATAATTTGAAAGACATCGTGAAAATTGCTGCTGGTTCAAAAGTTGTAAACAATTACAATGCGGTAGCCGATTTACCAAGCAAACCTTTACCAGCGCTGAATGATATCTTTGAAACACCTAAAAAAAATAAGAGATTTCAAAAGGTTTCAGATAGACCTAAACCAAGCGGAGCTTTTTTTCGGTTAGAAAATAAAGAAGTTTATCCGTACTCTCCTAACAGTGATGGAGATCCTCAGTATGCTGCTATACAAAAACTGAACAATTTATTATACAGCCGTCCCTCAGAAGTGGATGTAGAAAGTAAAAACGACGATGAAGATGAAAAAAAAGAACTGCTATTTGATGTTCTCGTTGCACAACTAAAAACACTTTGTTGTAAAAGAAATAAACCGACGAAGAAGAAGGAGAATACCAATTTGAAACTCAAAGCCTTATTAAGTGATATAATGCCACAAGAAATAGTTCAAAAGCCTTACGTACAAGCGCATGTATACTCACAAACTACAACTACAATGCCAAATGAACATATGTTTTTAATTATAAATGACGAAATAAAGAGTAATGGGAGTGATGATGGGCTCATCTCGGTTGATCCAGAAAGTCTTGGCTCGAATAGCAGTGTTATGTTTCTGGGTCCAATAGCAACACCTCTTTCAGAAGCTCAACTTAAAGTTGTGGTATGTATCCGTATTCTGCATGGCACGTCATAGGCTGTTGCCGATGCTTATCCGTTTTACCACCTTCCATAATGGGGATTAACGATAAAGTTTACCCAAGTCCTGCTACAATTGGTTAGTGATCGGACATAGGTATCAACTTGTATAGGTAGTCGAGTATAGTTGAGATTGTTAATTACCTAGAGGTTCTTTATTTAATTTGAGATATGTACCTAACTAACTTTTCTCGTCTTTTCAGATGACGCGTATAACAAACGAACTATCAAAACCAGAATATATGCCACTTTTGCAGCAAATAGCTGATGGTACTCTGAGTGATGATAATATAAGGCTTGTTAACAGCTTAGTATCCGGACCACAAACACGAAGATATATTAAACCCCATAGATGCAATCACCAGTCCAAATTAGCACGGATACATGATGGTGGCCCCAAGTGGCTAGTCTGTACAGGATACTTAAATATAAATACTCCAAGCTTGTATGATTAAACTTGGGTTTTGTTAAAGCCGCTATTAGATTACATAAGTTTAGTCGATTTAGGAAAATAAAGACACAGAGTATTCATCAAGGGAGAAGAATACTTTAAATGTAGTCTAAACTGGGCAGAACGGCTAAGCGCTGCGATACTTTATACCTACCTTGTAATAACTTGTGAGTTGTAGAAATGTATGCGAAAGCGTAATAGTCAAAGTATGACATTCAACACACAGCATGAATCCTTGATTAAATTGTGTGTCTTTACTGTATAAACGAAACAGTTCGTGCAGTCAACAAAACAAAATGGGATAATATTATTTGTGTGCGTATGTATCATTATGACACTGAGATAGCTATGTCTCGAACAACATAGGACACGCAGAACATTCATAGAAACCTTCTGCGAGACTAGAGGATGCACTACTTCACGTCTGAATATACTTCTAGAAACGTCCAGGCCAACGGTTTTACGGTTAGGTACCTGTAATTCGGACGGTGGAAGGTGGACGCACATTGTGACGCGTATCCCTCTCTAGTTACCAAATTGGTGGAGCTGTACAGTGTCCGAATTATAGCATCGGTCTGACTGCCTGCTTTTATATTCGAGACATGCAATATTTGTGATCTCTGTTATATGCGTGATTTTTAACGACAAAACTACGAAGGTGATTCATTCCTGTTTAATACTGTGAATAACTTTCGCAGAAAGTAACACACAATATAAAAATAAGTAAATCATACAAATGGTATTTTAATATTCCTTTAATATACTTTCCATTTATTGAGTCAATTATTCAGCTGCATCCCGTTATACTTTTGATGTTGACCAGTGAACAGGCTCACGGGCTCACTCAGCAGATGATGATGAGTCTAAACTCCGCGAGTGGTTCACGGTGAACGAATGGTTGATGCCATCGGTCCCTCATCCATCCCAGTAACTACTGCTATGATTATAGTACTACATTACGAGTATACTTCTATGTTTTACTACTCGAACAATAGAATTCTAATAATTTATTTATATAACTAATAATCTAGTTATTAATTTTCATTTAAACAATTAATGAAACGTAACATTGACCTTTCCGTTAAAAAAAATCCATTGATTAGTGGGTCAATTACCGTTATTGCATACTTATTTGGCGCCAACCATAACTACAAAAAAAAAACCCAAAACTAAGTGCCAATATTTTTTATCTGTGGTTATTGAAGAATTTAGGTTAGGGTTTTTATTTATGCACGATACAAAAATAGTCTCTATGATACGAATGTTATTAACCATATTAACGCTTACCAAAATCAACTTTCACGAAATACAAGCACGAAAAAATACTAAACACAGTTTATTTAGAACGTTCAATGAGTGATGTGACGACAGTGGTGATGGCAGAAGATAAATTTCTACGATGTGGATGGTTAACAGAAGATCCACTTTACATTAAGTACCATGATGAAGAATGGGGTCGACCACAATATAACAATTATGCTTTGTTTGAAATGTTATGTTTAGAAGGTCAACAAGCCGGCCTATCGTGGTTAACAATATTGAAAAAAAGAGAAAACTATCGGAAGATCTTTCATAAGTTTAACCCTCGCAAAGTATCAAAATTAACGGAAAAGGATGTGAACAACTGTTTAAAAGAATCAGGAATTGTAAGGCATAGAGGAAAAATAGAAGCAATAATAAACAATTCAAAGTGTTTTGTAAAAATGGAAAACGAGGGCGAAGATTTTTCGAATTTTGTTTGGAGCTTCGTGAACCAAAAACCCATGATTAATAATTGGAACCACTACAAAGAAATCCCGTCCGAAACACCAATATCAATCGCATTATCGAAAGCTTTAAAAAAACGGGGTTTTAAGTATGTTGGTTCCAAAATTTGTTACTCTTTTATGCAAGCGTGTGGTCTTGTGAATGATCACGTCATCACCTGTATGTGTTTCAATAAACAGTAAAACATAAAAATTTTCTTTACGATACGAGCTTTTTCTAAAATACACCTGTAACACTTTGCGTTGTAAGCAAATTCACATCGCGATACTTTTAGCAAAATTGCTGTTTATCAGTTGAAAAATTGATATTTTAATTTCTTTGACTGTTGACTTGTCCAGACATGTACTCACTATGACTTATACATATACTACTCTCCTCAAGTCTCCTCTTTGGACTCACAGTATGCTTTTTATTTTAGTCTTATCTTACAGTGATTGAGAGATATAGTAACAGAGCAGTACTTTCAGTTTTACGTATTATCGTTTTACCTACAGTGCGCCCGGGATATAATTCAATGGTGGAAGTTTGGGTTTTTATTTAATAGCTCCACGAAAAGTGCCAGATTTAGAATAAACTCCACTCTGCTATAAAAACATTAAAAAAAACATCGATATTGTTGAAAATGATTTTATCACAACTATAATAAGCAACAGTAAAACTATCGAGAATATATTGCCAGATTCATCAAAAGAAAGACATGAAGTGGATCGATTTGCTAACACGCACTGCGATTCAGCTCTAGTAGAGTTGCTAAAATAAGTTATTATATGATAGTCCGTGAATATTTAGTTATTCTTACGTATGGAATCTGTAGTGGTATTTAATAAGACAATATTTTCATTTATCAAGCTATTCGATGTTTAAAAAATCTATTGTTTTTATTAAATAAACCGCACAATTTACGACCCTGATCGCTTTTTTTGCTATAGATCCAGCACTGTATATACAATCTGTGGGTGATTTTGTGACGCGAAACGATATCTTCCTTTTTCGTATGATTGCCACTTTGGTGTACCTTTTAATCCATCTCAGACGCGCCGGCTACACGTTAATAAAAGTCATAATGGCGGAACAACGTGAAAGAACTTTTCTCATGATTAAACCCGACGGTGTCCAACGTGGACTGGTTGGCACCATCATCGAGCGTTTTGAGAAGAAAGGATTCAAGTTGGTCGGCCTTAAATTCATGTGGCCATCTGAAGAATTACTGCAGAAACATTACAGTGACTTGTCGTCCAAGCCCTTCTTCCCTGGTCTAGTGAAATACATGAGCTCCGGACCTGTAGTTCCCATGGTTTGGGAAGGCCTCAACGCTGTGAAAACTGGCCGTCAAATGCTTGGCGCTACAAACCCAGCTGATTCCCTACCCGGTACAATTCGTGGTGACCTCTGCATTCAAGTTGGCCGCAACATAATCCACGGTTCTGACAGTGTGGAATCTGCTAAGAAAGAAATCGCGCTGTGGTTTGGTGATAAAGAAGTCGTCGGATGGACACCAGCTGCCGATAACTGGGTTTACGAGTAAACTTTAACCACTGTTATTATTCCGTTATAACCTTTCGCCACGTGTAATAGGTTAAGTGGTATGTAATGATTTTAAGTTTAACCAGTGATATAATAAAATCTTAATTTTATATGTACGACTTTTCTTTGTTCATTCTAAACCTCCTTCCTACCTAGATTTAAAATCAGTACGCACCTACTTGTTGTAAAAGTAGCCAGCAAGTAGGTACATTTACACTATACATAGCTGCATTTTCTCATTGCGGATTTGTGTCACAATGTTCCCGGTTTCGAACCCTGTAACCTGTTTGTAAGAGTTTGCAACACCTCTAGATCATAACGACTCTCGGAAACCGAACTTCAACTGCTTGGTTGAATTAACATCCATAATTTCAGAAAACAACATTCGTCAAATTAGCCCTTGTTGCGAGTTGGGTCGCTCTTGATGGAATATTGAAGAAAAAATATGTAATATTCGTGCTATACATAAAAGTGGCTGTTTTTTAGAGTTCCCTACCAACCCGCAGAATCGTTATACTAAGCCTCTGCTGTCCTTCCGTCTGTATCAACACAATAAAAATTAAAGGGGATTGCTTCCACACAAGTTTGTTTTTTTGTGTATGGTACGGAACCCTTCATGTGAGAGTCCGATTCGCACTTGGCCGATTCTTCCCAAGTAGATGTGAATAGCCAAACCAGAAACTATGAGGAATAGTGAACGAAACTTAATGAGTCTCAGGCTCATGAAAACTAATCTCTAATAACTGCATTATTCATGTTATTAATCAATAACCTAGCCAGGAATCAAACCTGCTGATTTTGGGCAAAAATGCATTCCAGGTACTATTGCACCATTCAATGGTGTCTGAATGAAAGAGCTCATTTTTTTAAAATTCTTTCTAATTTTTTACTATATAAAAATCCATTGAAGCAGCATTTCATCAAAATCGGGACTGACATACTTCAGTCGTTTCGGATTTGGCCTTCCACGCCCACGTCTTGTTAAATTCGCCTTGTTTTGCCAGGATATGTCTGTGAATCAGTCTGATTTTCCTTCACTATGTGGTAATTTCATGGTAAAAAGCCCGTAAATAGATTAACTACTAATTTTTTCGTTACATAACTAAGGCCAACTTGCAGAAACCAGATTTTTAAGTTCGTTGCTAATTCAGGCCAGTATGTAGGCAATATTATTTAGCCTCATGTTAGCAACTAGAAGTTAAAAGATAACACAAAATCCCTAAAACGTTTTTATTGATGTGTCTGTTCAGTTTTTTAGGTTTAGAACCTGGCAACATGTTGTAATTTGTTTTCATACTAGTTCATAATGTTTTGAATTATCGTAACTTCATTCTGCATTGTATGCACTTTATGACCCAGAAATGACGCAGTAATTCTCCATTCGTTAAATGCGTAATTAATTATTGACACCAACGTCAAAACGATAAAACCACAGGTTAAACTGCTAGATAGATAATCTCTGTCGAAAGGTTTACAAATGATATTCGTAATCATTATGTGAACAGACGAGGAACGCGTAAGGTATCGTATGCGTGAACACTACCATCCTAAAAAATAATAAAACAAAAATAGACAAAAATTTTACTATTATATTTCATAATTAAAAATTCCTGGTTTAACTTACAAAACGCATCACTATGATACGGGTGCTTCTGGATGAGCTGCACTTACTTCAAAGTTATTAGATAAAATTAATGTCTATATAAATATATTGTATAGCAGCTAGTCGGAATATTGTACTGCAGAGAACCATTTACCTATAACAAAGTATTGCTTCTAATATTAGTAAGTTCACCCCATCCACATACTATGATAACAAAAAAATATTGACATCTCCTTGGATATGCTAAAATACTTAATCACATAGGCTTTGTGATGCACCTGAATTAGTTGTATTTACATTTCTGAAAAATAAAATAAAAGGGAATATATGGAGCCTTTTAGATAAAAAGTGTGTCACATCATTACACAGCCAATAACTTGAAGAAGGCTAGATTCCAGATTTTAAAATGATAACCTTGTAAATGTAATTCTGAGAAAAGAACCTTTACACGTTATCACATTAGTAACCTGCGTTTTACTTGAACACATAAATAAGTCAATGCCGCAGAGTTTGCAATAATAAAAAGATAATTATATCATCATCTTTGTTAAGAATACTATTGAATTTGACCACCATTGAATGCAAGGTTGGTCATAGTGTATCACAATACTATTTCTTCAGCCTGTATGTATTCAGTTGTCGGTGTTTCGACGCGCTTCTCATCAAGGTAATAAAAATTAACTGACAAGGTGGGATTATCTTGAAACACAAAACAGTTGTCAGACTCTAAAGTGTTTGTTCTGCGTGGTGTTCAACTTCGACGGCCGGGGTGCTTTGTTGCTCGCTATTCTGAGTTTGCTGTTGGTCTTGTTGATTTTGCTGTATTCTTGAAGGTAAAGGCGCAGTTTGACCTAAAAATAAAAATATTTTGTGAAAATATAGTGATGTAATATTAGTATCCAGCAAATTTTATCATATATTTTAGATGCGAACTTTGTATATATTTATAATATGCGTACCATATTTATCGTGAATCCCCCGATGCCTCTTGAGCGCGAACCTATCTGCAAAGGCAGCCGAGCAAATGTCGCACTTGAAAGGTTTCTCTCCAGAATG
Organism: Lacanobia oleracea; assembly: GCA_950371165.1. NCBI lineage: Eukaryota > Metazoa > Arthropoda > Insecta > Lepidoptera > Noctuidae > Lacanobia > Lacanobia oleracea. The sequence continues at coordinate 9,887,686 of OX493389.1, forward strand.
CACTTTAGCGTGGTTCTTGAGGTGGGCTGCTTGACTGAACGCCGATCCGCACGTCTCACACCTGTGTTGCACGAGATACATATTTTATGTGAAATGATAATAATTCAAGATTTATCTATACTATATCTATCTATACTAATATATAAAGCTGAAGAGTTTGATTGTTTGCCTGAACGCGCTATCTCAGGAACTACTGGTCCGATTTGAATAATTATTTCAGTGTTAGATAGCCCATTTATCGAGAAAGGCTATAGGCTATATATCATAACGCTAAGGCCAAAAGGGGCGGATCAGACGATGTTGCGCGGGTCAACTAGTAAATTTATTGTATTGAAAAAGAAGGGTTGCCGGCCAAGTTTCACAAGTTCATAACAGGTCAAACATGAGCTTATAAAAATGTCCAATCACATATTTAAAAGCCTGTTCCTTTTTATTGCAGTTGGTATTTTGGGTTCCGAACAAAATAATATATTATTAAGAAACAACTGTGTATAAAGCCTACTGTTAAAATGAATGATTTATCGTTCGATGATAATGAAACAGCTCTTCAATTCATATTATTGCCTCGAGTTTATACAAAACTTATCAGACCTGGCCTAGCTTTGCATACATGGACTAAAACCGTAACAGGTCAGCTAATAGAATAAACATTTATACTTAGGCATACAAGGTACTTTACTTACTTGTATGGCTTCTCCCCAGTGTGTATACGTCGATGATTCCATAAGGTAGCGTGCCGCGCAAAACCCTTGTCACATACCTGAATAAAAAAAAGGTTTTTTATTGTTAGTATACTAGGTCAATTTCCATCAAACATTGTGGTCTGCTTAAAATTTCGGGGAACACTACCTAGCCAGATGAATGCCAAGGTAACACCCACAACAATTTAACTTGTTGTGGGTGTTATCTACCTAGTTTGTTAGTGTAAGTATTATTTGTATTTTTTATTATTATTTAACAACATGGCATGGTTTTGGGTTAGGGCCGTTAGTATTATGACATGAAACCTCAGCCTTTAAGTCTGCCTACATTATGACAGTTTTGGTTTTTTCATTCTTCCAAAAAATTAAAAATGTGAACCTAATGTTTTTTAAATTGTTTTATGATAATTTTATGTAACTAGGCAAGCTATTTTTCGGATTAATCAATATTACTGATCAGTAGAAATGACTGATGTTTATTAGATTATAGATATTTATTTTATGTTGTTCCTAAAGAAAACAAATATACATCTGATTCAACTGATTTCACTAGACATAATTATCATGTCAATAAGTTGGTTTTAAAATGATACTTTCTACGTTAGTAAAACTACAATCATTGAATGCCAGGCCCGTACCTTACATATTTTTCCGCGTGCCTTTCTTCAAATTTCGCATGGTTTGGCCAGAAAACAAAATAAACGAACTTCTTAACAAATTCATGCTTCACACGCAAGGTGTTGTAACCCACAAAATAGGGAACATGCAATATTTCCATTTTTGCTTTAATTTTAAAGAACTCCATCTAGAATAGACCACCACATAAATAAAAACGCTTTAATTTATTGCCAAAATTGCGTTTTCAAACCGACAGTTTAAAGGTTCACGCGAAACGGACGATGACGTCACTCGTGTCTATCACTGGTCAAGAACTGTCCCAACTCAAAGACATAAGGTTGCCTTTTCGTTGGCATAACAGCAGATACGTCACTAAACGCTGATTGTTGTTTTTAGATACGTGTCGTTTCACGTTACTTTAATTCATTATTTTTGGTAAAAATCGATATTAACCAAAATAAAAACCTCTATTTTATATTTTTTTATCATTTTATTGACACCATCATCTGCCTAGCCTTTTCCCAATTTTATTGGGGTCGGATTCCAATCAAGCCGGATTTAGCTGAATACCAGTATCATTTTACTGACACCATTCTCATAAATTCTGTATTTGCATCTTCCCTATTGTTGTATCCTTCTTTTTTTTTTTATCTACTATAAATTTAGGGGCTTTTGGTTACAATACGACCACGCCAGCCCCAGTATCCAATGTGTCTTATTTAATATACATTATCCCATACCACAATTTTGTGGGTTACAACAACTTACTTGGGAAGCATCGAAATGATTACGGGCAGATTGCAGGCAGTCAAAAATAACAATGCTAAGCTTACACCCGCGATTAAGGCTGTCTGTCTATTGAAGCGAAGCGAGGCAGCGGAGCGGAGAAACGGAGTATTTAAATTGTATAAAACTTCAGTGACTGAGCGGAGATTTTATGCTATTCCATTGGTTGATATTTCTCCGCTCCTCTCCTCTCCGCTCCAGTGGAATGTCAGCTTAAGGCTGCCTGTCCATTGACGCGGAGAGAGAGGGCGGAGCGAGCGATGAGGAATGCATGCGGAGCGATAAAGAGCGGAGCGGTGTTGCGGACTGAGAAGTCTGCTAGTTAGCGAATTGACGTGACGAGTAATTTGGTGGCTGGTTTTTTTCCGCTTCCCCGCTTCGCTTCACCGCGCCGCAGCGGCTGCCCGATTTTGTATTAATTTTCAAACTAGTCCACAAAACCTTGTCCACTGATGCGGAGCGGAGGTTTTATGCAATTTCATTGAATAATATTGGCATGCTTCAGCTCTGCTCTTTACCTCTCCGCCCCAGTGGACAGTCAGCCTAACTTAACGACTTCTAAGCCTAAGTAGAAATAACCTCAGAATAATAATAGGCACAATTACGGGCCATTGCATTCTTAACAAAAATATCTTTAACATAGGCGCCACGGTCAGCCCACTCTGCAAAGGCTGCATTGACGCAGAGGAGTCGGCCACCCACGTGGTCATGGAATGCGAGGGAGTGGCTTCCCAAAGTGAACAAAACCTCAGAATGGTAAAGTTACGATTTCAGGCATTGTATTGGTCCTCGATTTCAAAAACTTTCATAATATTCGTGACGTCGTTATTTAAATGTTTACTTACTTCACAAACATAAGGCTTTTCCCCTGAATGTGTTCGTTCATGGTTTTTCAAGTGTGGTGATTGTGAAAACTGCATACCACAAGTATTACATCTGAAATTTTATTCAATTATTTTCTATTGTGCAAGAACAGGCAATAAGAAACACAACACAATATTCTCTTTTTGTTTTAAAATTGGTTAACAAGATGAAAAAAATCATATACATACCTATATGGTTTTTCTCCTGTATGTATTCTTGAATGATTCTTAAGATAAACAGCCTTAGCAAATGCAATTCCACATATTCCACATTTAAAGTTTTTTTCACCAGAGTGCAACTTTTTATGTGACCACAATGAGGAGTATCTCGCAAAGGAACCTCCACAGATATTACAGTGGAATGGTTTATCCAAATTTGCATTATTTAACTTATTCTTATTCCCTCCTACGAAAATAATGCCAGAGCCATTGCAGTTCTGACATTTTGTTACCGATGCTAAGTTTCTCCTCTTTACAGGATGGTGGCCAGGAACTGAAACATTTTTTTTTTTATTAGAAGCTTTTTCTTATCAAAATATAAGCATACTCATACTTAACTACTCAGGATCTGTACGCGAGCGTCGGATTGTCCCGAAAGGGATTTACGGATTCTGATGGCTGGGGCGTTTTGTCCCGAAAGGAACACGGATCCTGAGTGGTTAAATCGAACGCCTTGAAAGGAGATAAAGCTACAATAAAAGGACGGAACAAAATAACTATCTGTAGGCCATATAAATATTTCTTCTGTGCGGGAATTGAACCCGCGACACGAAGCGCAGCCGCTCAAACACTGCGCCAACCGTGTCTCCAAAATAATGTGCTGAATTTTTGGTTAAAATGTAATATACTCACGAGGTTTCTGTTGCTGCTGTGGCTGTTGTTGTGTCTGCTGATTGGTCTGCGCATTTGACAGAGGGTCCGAACTCGGTTGTACCGTGCTTACTTCAAACTTAACATTGTCTTCCGCCGCCACAAATATTTGGGTTGCACTTACTGTAAAAAGATATATTACATACATTATAGAATTTTGGGTTTAGTGTAAAAAGTTTGTATTAATAATAAAGGAGTGTCAAACGCCTGTCTACACCTACATCCAATTTTAAAACTTATATATACTCACATTGACTATTTCTCTGGTCTACAGAATCTTGTGCAATGCAGTTTTCACAGCGAATTAACTTGGGTCCCTTTCTCTTAGGATTATTGGGAATTGGTCCACCACAAGTAATACATTTCTGGACCTTTTCAATTATAACCGGTTTAGCTGGAACATAGATGACATACATCATTGACTAGGGCTGCTTATCTGAATACTTAAAAGGATTAAGAGTCCAAATATAATATTCAGTATCCAGGTTTAGCACTGAAGCAGGACAATATTCTTACATTATCTCAACATTTTAAAGGAAGCAGTGTAGAAACTTCTCACCTAAAAGAGCTTGATGATACATATGGTATTGTGCGATTATGCAGTACATAGCACAACATAGCTTCAACAGATTATAGCAACTTAGCTGACTAATTTAAATTTTAATTAACTAGCTGGACAATACAAATACATAGAGGTTTTGAAATCAATAGGTAGAAGAGATGTTTAGTCAGCAGTGGAAAACTAAAGATAAAAATAAATAGTGCCTACTAACTGTCTTGAATTTGTACATGGTGTTGCTGCTGCTCATTGGGATCAGAGGAGAGGATTTGAATGTGTGGAGGCATGGCAACATCGTTTCCAGTACTTACACCTGTTGCTACCACCGTAATATTGTTTTCTGTAATCATACAATTAAGGTCAGTATAATTTTTATATTACTGAAAGATTACTATCATATTTTTTTTATGAAACAAAACTTTTTTTTTTTTCTTGATCTGTACAATAAATTAATTGTAGCACTAAGGAACTTCGTCCTCACTGCTACTTCTTGTTGTAATATATATGTCTGTTAAACATATAAAAACAATCCATATTTTTAAATTTTTCTTTTTTTTAGTATGCATTTATTCTTGCAATCTGCCTGCTTCAGGGTATTTATTTAGCTAGAGTTCACTAACTTCTAGTTTTTCTTGAATGAAACTAGCCCAGTGGCTAGTCCATCAGCTTTTTTCTTAGGTCATATGAGGTCTTGGAGGACTTTACTTTTGTTCATTTTTTTTTACATTTGTAGTTTAAATAGTATTTAGTTTTCTGCTATTCTTAAGTTCTATCAACTAACTTGTCTGCCAGAGACCTGCAGCCAAGGAGGTCACGTTGTGACAATATAAAGTATACTGGGTGAATTTTTAGTGAAGGTACACATGGCCAAATCCAAAACTATAAGGAATATCGAAAAGCATTGAAAGCAGTCGCAAATCCGATTTTGGTGCAAACTAAAACTGCATCATTGGTTTGTTGAAAAATCGTCATTCCTACCCAGGAATCAAACCGATTCATTTTGAAAAAAAAAAAAAAAACATCTTGTTTTATGACACCATCCAAAAGTGTAGCTAATAAGGATCAAATTCTAGGAAGTAATAATACATGGCAAAAGGAAAGAGCTCATTTTTGTGTTTTGCTCTTTCAGTGTTTTTTGATAATTCATAAAGTTTTGAATTTGGGCATGAAGGCATTTAAAAATTTACCCTGTATATCACAGACAATTTATCAGAACCAGAAGACAATTAGCATGTACATTGCTCTAGATATTAAAACAGAAATCTACAATTTCATTGATAAACAAACAAGAGACAAAAACAATTACCTGTATCCTGAGCATGAATTCTTTTATGAGCATTTAGAAGAGTAAGATGCCCAAACATTAGACCACAAACATCACATTTAAAACTTATATTTGATATTGTATTCTGAATTCCATTTGGAGCTATTTGCATTTGATTCACTAATGCATAGTTGTAGGAAAATGGTTGGGCTATGTAACAAGTCTTATCATCGCTGGTAGTCAGCTGTGTTATATTGACACCACCGGTCACATTGCCAGCTCCACTGGTGGCACCTGTGCCTAGTTTACCAATCATATTCACGTTGGTAGTATAACAAAATGTAGGAAACTCCTGAAATTAAAGACAACAAAAAAAGTTGATAAATTGTGTAAGTCTTGATAAAAAAGTTGGACAATTTTTAAAGGGCTGCCATGCACATTGTTGATTTAATATTAGTAAACCTGCTTTCCTTTTTTCTATCTTCTTTATCTGCTGACTGATATCTCATTATATAATTTGGTGGAATAAAATAACTTGTTGAGATCACTAATTTAAAAGAAAATAATTGTAAATAAACATGTGTAAGAAAGAACAGCCTTGTTACTTTGTTCAATAAACTTATCATCACTGCTAGACAAAATGTTTTCTTTTCCTAAGGGTTACCAATAATACCACTTGGTCTTATTTATAATAGTGTGTAGTTATCTAAGTATTTGTTTTATTATAAGTATTCAAGTCAAAGTTAAAATAATCTATCCCACAAAGGATATATATTATCACACAAAGATCTATTAATATGAACTTTGTGTGTAATCTGTTTGTGTACAAAACATTTATAATTACCTGTTGTTGTTGAGTTTGCTGAGCATTCTTCTGCTGAACGTTTTCAATGTTTTTGCCTTGAGACTTTTGTGGATGCTCTTGATACTGCAGCGTCGGCACTGTGCCGGTTTGAACGGCGTTCGTAGTGAACATATCGACACATCAATTAATTCATCACAAAATTTCAATCAGCTGCACATTGTATATATCTGTTATAACATAAAATATACACTGTAAATATGTTTAAAAACATATTTGCGCATTCAACAAAAGCGCGGCTAATTGTACGTGAAAGAGAAACTCAAACACAAAGTGCGAAGGTAACGGGGAATATTTCTTATCAGTCTACTCTACTCGTAAAAAGATCATTCGTTGGAAAGGCAGTGTCTCCTGAATAGTCGATATATGCAAGAAAAGGATGACGGAATATCCATACGCGCTACGAGTAAGCGGACGCCATTGTACTCGAAAAAGAGATGAGACGCGGTCACGATTAAAATTAAAAAAAGTTGAACAGGAACTGATTGGTAATAACTCAATTTACTAACCTGATATCAATTTTCCTAAATTACTTAGAATGACTTTAAAATAGACTAATAATATCAATACGATTCAGATTATTTTATTTCTGTCTCACTTTCTTGCCCAATTCTCCATCTCACGAAAGAAACGAAATGGCGATACAATACAAATAAAATGGCGGCTTTAGAAGGGGCGGGTGCAGCACAACTATTGCCAGTCTAAAATATACTCCTTTTTTGAGTAGTGAAAAAACTTGCACTTCGCGTAATTTTTTACATATTGCGACAAAAAAAAAAACAAGAGTATACTAACCTTCGGATTTTTTTCGGATTATTTTATAGTGAATAAATAAAACAGCTACTTGCAACGGCTCGGCTTGTTTCTGCTTCTGCTGCAAAAAGACAGTGTGCTCAGTATATTTTAGGAGTTGGATGCTCCAGGGTAGCCCGCGAAATTCAAATAAATGAGAATGAATATTTCAGAAATAATCATTCTTTCGAACTACATGAACTTAGAGGGCTATATTGATGATTAAAATGGTTATAATTCTTTAGATAAATACGCGTTACGGTCGCGGATCGCATTTGGTCCACATACAGCTTCACACTGACCGGCAAATTTCAAAAAACATAAAAATATTTGAATTTCGCGGGCTACCCTGGAGCATTCACCTCAGGGTAGCCCGCAAAATTCTAATATTTTTATGTTTGTTTTGCAATTTGTCAGTCAGTGTGAAGCTGTATGTTGAACAATGTACGATTCGCGGCCGTAAAAACATAAAAATATTTGAATTTCTCGGGCTGCCCTGACGCTTCTTTTCTGTGTACAGAAAACCTACTTTAACATTGCTATCATCACAAACTTGCACATATCTTCAGGATATTAGTAGAATTAGGATAGGGTAGGACTAGTAGGACAGAGTATGATTTGTAGGATAGGGTATGATTTGTAGGATAGGGTAAGATTTGTAGGATAGGGTAAGATTTGTAGGATAGGGTATGATTTGTAGGATAGGGTATGATTTGTAGGATAGGGTATGATTTGTAGGATAGGGTAAGATTTGTAGGATAGGGTAAGATTTGAAGGAAAGTGTATGATTTGTAGGATAAGGTAAGATTTGTAGGATAGGTTATGATTTGTAGGATAGGGTATGATTTGTAGGATAGGGTATGATTTGTAGGATAGGGTATGATTTGTAGAATAGGGTAAGATTTGTAGGATAGTGTATGATTTGTAAGATTTGTAGGATAGGGTATGATTTGTTGGATAGGGTAAGACTCGTAGGATAGGTTATGATTTGTAGGATAGGTTATTATTTGTAGGATAGGGTATGATTTGTAGGATAGGGTAAGATTTGTAGGATAGGGTATGATTTGTAGGATAGGGTAAGATTTGTAGGATAGCTTATGATTTGTAGGATAGGTTATGATTTGTAGGATAGGGTATGATTTGTAGGATAGGGTAAGATTTGTAGGATAGGTTATGATTTGTAGGATAGGGTATGATTTGTAGAATAGCGTATGATTTGTAGGATAGGGTATGATTTGAAGGATAGGGTATGATTTGTAGGGTAGGGTATGATTTGTAGAATAGGGCGCCAAAGTCGAGTTGGTTTTCATGGATTTACGGTTGATAGTCTGTACCAGTCTGGTTGTTGTTTTCCCCTTCCCGACTGCAACTCATAATACGAGTAGTATGGTCGCCAGATAAACTTGTAATACCGGTCATTGACCCACTATTTAATGACATAGTTAATTCCGATAACAGAAATAAAGACATTAAGCTGTCCTGGAATCGTTTTAAAAAGGAAGAGGTTCTCCAATTCGTCGGAATCTTTTTTTATTTTTATTTTTTTATGTATGTTCCCCCGACTACTCGAAGACGCTTGGACCGATTAGGAACATTCTCTTTTTTTATTGAAAGGGTAGACTTCCCAGTTGATCATCAGGTCGGAATCTGAAGAGTTCCTGGAGAAATAGAGGGAGCTCTACAAATTTTATAGGCACACTTGCGATTAGGGTTGTTTTTGAAAGAGTATTTTCTGGAAGTTGTCCCATTTCAATTTGGTGACGGATTTTGGATATAGGCAACGGAAGTCCTCAATAAATGATAGCAAACGATAGCAAACCAGTTCATGACATAACGCCCGGACACTGTGAAGGGGTACCGACGCATTTGTGAATGTCAATTTAGTTGTGGAGAATCACCACTAAAAAGTGAAAAGTAAAAAATTTCTTACAAACATCTTACAAAACAAATGCAACCGATTTCCACTTGTTTTTGGTTTGTTTCTTCGTTTTTTGACAGCGACTTGCTAATTATAGTTATTTCATGCTTTGTAGTGTTTTTATTTGGAAGTCGGTTGTATTTTTTTGTAAAAAGATTTTTTATAAATTTCCTAGTAGATGATGAAAAACGGTTCATAATTTATTGGTCCAGGGATATTAAGGAAAGGGCAACGACCGTTATTGCAAATTTATCTGGCGTCGAGCATAGTGGTGTCTGGAGTAGTAAGTAGGTACCTACTGTAAGGGTCTCAGAAATATCAGGAATGAAGAAATTACCTATATAAAATAACAATTTAATTAACGAATAAATATTGTTTTTCCTTTATTTTGCACATTATTACATAACGTTACTCTAGGTACTTATTTAAGGTTTTAATCGATTACTTATTACATTATTTATGCATACAAAAATAACCAACTTATTGAATACTGATGTTCAATGATAATGATTCAATTTTCTAGTAGATATACAAGCATAATATTAATATTTAGACACTTAATTTGTAAAATATTTTAATACAATATGTGGATTCGTTAATTTATTTCTTTCTATATCGTTAATTATATTAGTTATTCGATTACTCCAATTTTGACAGGTTTCCTGCTTAATTTTCTCGAGAAGATTGTGATCGCAGCACCAGAAATTGTTAATAGTTGCGATTGCCAAACAATCTCTTAATTTTTGTAACATATAAAGTACTAAAAAAGTCAATGAGTTTTTTTTCCAAAAATCATCGTCCTTTTCTACAATTTCCCATAAAAACAATGTTTTTATGAAATAGCTAGCCAATTTGTTAAATCCTTGAATATCTCGAAATAGCTTCAAAAGTTTTAAAGCACTTTTTAAATTATTCGTACTGTCCGTATAATATCGTTCTTGATACGGAAAAGCTAATCTCCAACTAAAATCATTATCACTAGGTTTTGGTACTGCAAAATAGAAACTAGTTTTTGTCTTTCTAACTTTATCAAAATCTATTTTCGAGTTAAATGGTACTTTTGGTAGCTCAAAAGCTAAGGTTGGAACCAAATCCACATCAATAACATAATCGTTTTCAATACATATTGTAATGGTATTAGCAGGACCCGACATCTTATAGAGCATTCTAAAATAGTTATTTTTCACTTTTAAAATTCGTTTACCATCTTCTAGTGGTAGTTGATTCAAAGCAGCATCCACAACACTTTGCATCCAGGATCTAAAACTTTTAACGGATAGGCGGTAAGATCTGTCGCACCAGAATTCAGTCTTTTTGAAACCTTTTGTAGCAGTGGCAGGAGTTTTCGACAGCCTGCGGAATTCTTCCGGCATTATAATACTTGTATAACCATTTTGAGTTTCACGGGCATCTAAACTAATTTTACTATAATTAACGTGTATAGTCAGAATAACATTAATGTCATATTCATTTGGTTGGCCAACGCGCATCCCATCAAAGTAGCTACCTAAATATTCAAGTTTCGGGTTCATACTGTCGAATAAGCTGTCACATTTACGCATTCTTTTCAAAAGTTCTTGCAGTACTTTGTAAAGAATAGAATTATTGTCCTTCCTGTCTTTTCTTTTAATTCGTACATGTCTTCTATTCACCTCTTGGAAAATTTCTTCCAATGTCTTCACAGGTCGACCTCGATGCCGACCTAGGCCAGTGTTTGTCATCTTGCTGAAACAAATTAATATCTTATGAATATATATTTACTATATATACCGTGGATGATAGAGCTGGTTAGATACCACCGCAGCTTTGAATTTGTGAGCCCCACTATGCTTGAAAAAAACCTGGGTAGGGGAGTATGCAAGGCAGCAGGTATGTTAAAACTAATGGGCCTCTTGGCCTAAAATTTTAAGGCTTAGTATGGTTTGATCTGGTGTCGTACGACTAGCTGTGGCAAAAAATTATTAAAAGATACATCAATGGATAGGAAAATTATATCAATATTACGGTACTGGTATAACAATCTGATTAAGTGTAAGTTGGGCATGCTCATTATCAGTTGAGTATAGGTTGGAGTGCGGGGTGAGGCAGGGCGGCCTGACCTCCCCCGCCTCTTCAGCCTGTATACATATAAGCCGGTTGATCGACGAGCTAAGCAACACGCTTTCCGGCCTCGCTAACGAGGCCCATCGCGACGTCCCAGTAATTCTACTCCCAGACTTTTCCCTAACGAGCCAGCCCGTGCCGCTAAGCCATTAGCTTTAAATCTCCTAAATAATAATGCCAGGACCCAGCCAGTCCCTTGCTGTCCTCCCCAAAACGACGCTCCTGAGCCGAGGTCCGTACCCCACAGGTGGTGCCCACAGGTGGTGCCCTCAGCGAGCCGAGTTGAAGGTTTTGTTGCCTTGACTGGAGGCCTTAAATTCATTTTAGGCCACCACAGGCTAGCCCGGTTGAGCAGTAACCACTCTTGGCGAGATGAACTGCGAGTGGTCCCAACAAAAAAAAAAGAGCTCACTATAAAACAAAGTCGCTTCCTGCTCTCTGTCTGTCTCTATGTATGATTTGATATTTAAAACTGCGCAACGGATTTTGATGCGGGTTTTTAATAGATAGAGTGATTCAAGAGGAAGGATATATGTATATAAAATGCATAATATAGTAGAGAAACACTGATAATTTTAGAAGTTTCTAATGTGATTTCTTAAATAAACACATTTTTTGAGCTTACATTGCAAACGCTGGCTAAACCCTACGAGATAAATAATGTACTACAGTATTGAACACACAAAGGTCTACAAAGAAGTCCGAGATGCTATACGTCGACCTCTTAGGGATAACCCTGAATACACTTTTTATCTTTTACTTTTTACAAGAAATAATAGCTTATTTAAGAAGCAATTTTAAGCAATACAGCATTAATCCTTATCCAATTAAGTACTTTAAATACATTGTTCAGGTTGTTGATGGAGGTGCCGCGCTACTGTAGTGCGGAGGCGGAGATTGATGGTTTTCATGCCATCATGCGCAAGCGATGCGCTGCCACCATGCGCCGGGTCGCGCCAGCCCCAATAGCATCCTAAGAGCTATAGCGGACAGGTGGGACAGCCCCATACTGGGATATTATAGGCCTACATGTGACTGTGACGTAGGTAGGTAGTTATGTTAAAATTAGATCGTATGCAATTAGCATTTTTCCAGTAGTTAAAAAGTTCTCCGCCTTTAAAAAAAACACCCTGTACTCCTTAATGCAAAGGTAGCAAATATTCTATTATAGGTAAGTAGTAAATAGAAGTAAACAGGTATTCATCTGCCTAGCCTTTTCCCAACTACATTGGGGTCGGCTTCCAGTCAAACCGGATTCAGCTGAATACCAGTGTTTTTACATGGAGCGGCTGCCTACCAGACCTCCACAACCCTTTAACTGGGTAACACGGTACATCTTGGCAAGACTGGAGTCAGATTTACTGGCTTCTGACAATCCGTAACGACTGCCAAAGATCCACAAATGACAACTGGGACCAACGACCAAAGACCGGGGCCAACTTTCCGAGGCACGGAGGCAACTCATATTCATATTCATTTACTTGCGTTCTACAAGGTATTTACAAAAGAGATGTCATAAAAAGGCTTACAGCTAAGAACCGTTGTAGACCCTGTTAGGGATCAGCAAAAGGCACTTAAAAATACAAATAAATAATACTAACGAGATATTTTTTTCGTGTATCACAATTAGAGGTAGGTAATTACACACTCAGTATAGTGTCAAATAATCTTCTTGACATATATAACTATACAATTAAAATATTAAAGTACTTAACCAAAACAAAATACATAATATATATTAAAGAATGTATGTATTTATTTATATCAGTTATAGTTTATCATTTAAGTATTCATTTGTATCATAATAGCACTTGTTTTTTTTAAAGAAATAGTTTAAATTTATTAATAAAAAAATATTGTACTTATTTATATTTCTAATTTGAGGAGCTCGTGGCTATATAATAATAGCCGCACGGGTCAATCTCCAAGGTTAAGCTACACTTGCCAAGGTTGGTCCGTGGATAGGTGACCATCTTAACATACCGAGTTTCCTCCGTGCCTCGGTCCCGGCTGTCATTTGTAGATCTTTGGCAGTCGTGACGGATAGTCAGAAGCCAGTTAATCTGACTCCAGTCTTGCCATGAAGTACCGTGTTACCCAGTTACTGGGTTGTGGAGGTCTGGTAGGCAGCCGCTCCGCGTAAAATACTGGTATTTAGCTAAATCCGGTTTGACTGGAAGCCGACCCCAATATAGTTGGGAAAAGGCTAGGTAGATGATATTTCTAATTTCTTCTGGTAACTTATTATGTATTTTTATCGACATAACGTAGGAGGTTGAGGAGTGAATTTTTAATCGGGATGTGGGTATGTTTAGTCTATTTTTAACCGACTTCAAAAAAAGGAGGAGGTTCTCAATTCGGTTGTATTTTTTTTGTTTGTTACCTCACAACTCCGTCATTTATGAACCGATTTGAAAAACTTTTGTTTCATCTGAAACAAAAATTCGATTCGATTGGACCCATTGTCACCATGTCAGAATCTGATGATGGGATCCCATGAAAATCGAGGGCAACCCTCAAATTTTATAGGCACATACAATGTTTTTCATGAACTTTCTAACGCAATTCAGATATTTGTGCCTGTTAATCATTATTTTATGTTGCTGACCTGATGATGAAAGGTATGAATTAGGATCTGATGAGATCCCATGAAAAATGTTTGTTCAGCAATACTTTAGCCAATTGTCAACCGATTTGGATGATTCTTTTTTTGTTTGACAGAGTATTTTCCTAGACTGGTCCCGTTTCAATTTGGTGAAGATCTGATGAAGAACTTCGGAGGTAGGCAACGGAACTCTTCAATAAATGATAGCAAAGGGATCGGGATTGCTGAAATCGCATGTTTTTTTAGTGTTTACACCAGTTCTTAACATAACATTGCGCCGGTACGCTGTTAATGGTACCTAGGTACCACAAAAAGTGAAAAATAAAAAACTTTTTTACACAAAATTCAACCGGCTTCCAAAAACTAAACACTACAAGGTAAAAATAACTTCGAAAGAAAGAAAGAAACTTTAATTTCTGGTCGGTGTCAAAAAACGAAAAAATAACCAAAAACACCGACTTCAGAAATTAAAGTTTCTTTCTTTCTTTCGAAGTTATTTTGTACCTTGTAGTGTTTTGTTTTTGGAAGTCGGTTGTATTTTTTGTAAGTTTTTTTAAGTTTGAAGGTAAATTTGGTTTGTATATCTTCTCTTTTTGTGTAGAATTCCGGGTATTTACATACAAATTTACAGAGCTCAAAGATGTAGAGGCAAGTCTTGGAAGTGTGGTTTACAGCTATCGGTTTGTTTGATGTTGACTAGAATTCTAATAAGTTTCTTTTGTAGGGTGAATAGAGTGGGTGCGTCAGTACTATTCCCCCATAATATGACACCGTATTTTAGCCATGCATAAGCATATGTGTAATATGTTACCAAAGCAGTATTTTGATCTGTCGTTTTTTTAATTTCCCGAAGGGCGTCTGAAAATTTAGATATTTTTGCTTTTAATTTTTGAATGTGCGTCTTCCAATTTATGTGTGTGTCTATATCTAAGCCTAATAGGGTGAATTTATTAACTACTTCGAACTGATAATTTTTAAAACTGAAGTTGTCATTATTTTTGTTTTATTATAGTTTATTTCTAGGTTATGCTCCGTCATCCGTTGAGTTGTAGCGTCAAGTATTGTATTGAGTTTATCGTTAAGGTTGGTACTAGTTTCGCATGAGGCAAGAATGGATATATCATCCGCAAACAAAACGCAAGGTTCGCTGATATGCTTTTGGAGGTCGTTTATGTAAACTAAGAATAGGAAACAACCTATTACACTGCCCTGTGGTATTGAAGCGGTGATTGGGATGTTTTCAGAACGAATCGATTCTATTTCGTTCGATTTTTGGTTAAAAATTCCAATTCCACCAATTGCTCTCTTCTCTATGCTGTAAATATGATTCGAACCATTCATGACATTTACCACGGATCCCTATTCCATGTAGTTTATTTAGTAATACGAGTATGTTGAATTGAACTTTGTCATGAGCTTTTGTCATATCCAACAGTAAGCCTATTGCATACTTTTTGGAGTTTATTATGTTAAGATGGTCATCCATCCACAGACCAACCTTGGCAAGCGTTGCTTAACCTTCAAGATCGACCCGTGCGGCTGTTATTATTTAGCCACGAGCTCCTCAGTAGTAAAAAGGTATTAAACAGCGCATAATTATGGTCTCCTGTACATATCTCGTTTGGCCCAGCGATCCTGACGGTCACCAAAGTTTAGCACTAGCATTTTTTACATAATATATTTGTTTGACCTTTGCTAAAAAGTATATCTTTGGCAGTCGTTACGGACTGTCAGAAGCCAGTAAATCTGACTCCAGTCTTGCCAAGATGTACCGTGTTACCCAGTTAATGGGTTCTGGAGGTCTGGTAGGCAGCCGCTCCACGTAAAACACAGGTATTCAGCTGAATCCGGTTTGACTGGAAGCCGACCCCAATAAAGTTGGGAAAAGGTTAGGCAGATGATGACATATATTTGTTTGACATCATCAAAGCAGTTTTTGAGATTTGGCACATCCAGTGATGTGTCATCTCCTTAATTGGAATAGCTTCAGATTGAAGCAAATCTTGTTCTTCTCAGTCGGAATACGCATAGTTTTTGGTCTAATTTATTTTGGTATAATTTAGCGTAGCATAAATTTTCTTGCCTAGCCAAGTAGCAGAACATAGGGCACAAGGAGCTTGGACTTAGCTTGACAAGAATAGGTTAGGTTCGAATCGTACCTATCACAGAACAGATAAACCTCCTTTATCTGTTCTGTGGTACCTATGCTATTCATGTTAGGTTCCTTTAAACCCTGCAAACAGAATTAGGTCTCCGACGTCCAGGCATCTAATATACATATACCTAAATAATTTAGGTCTGACTCGTCTAACCCTGGTTTCATCAAATTGAGATTATGCGTTTATAACATTACTAGCGATCTGCCCCGGTTTCGCACGGCAAATATAAAATGCAAAATATGTTTATTTAGCCCAAACTAACAAAGTGAACATCTCATTACCAGAGTCAATAATATTGTGGTTCAGCTGAAATAAAAAGTGAAATAGACAACCGTCAACGACATCTCTACCTCCGTTATAATTATTTGGTTGCGCGACTTACTTTAATTTTGAGATAACTCCTAAGATATTCATCCAAATTAAGTGGCGTGGACGGCAATTTTGCTCTAAATTAAACACTTAAGATGACTAACATATTTATTAAGATAAGAATTTTTACTATATTGTTGAAAACACCTCTGCAAATGAAGCAGTATTTTATATCAAATATGAATATCATAAAAATGGTTATTGTGAGTTAACCATAAAAGATAGACACATGCTATCGCGGAGTTTTTCGTAGGTATTGATTCAATGTGTTATCTAAAACTGTAGTACATTGTTTTGTTCTATAATCAATAGTTTTCGCAGCGCACGCGATGTAAATAATTTTTTAGATCATTTTTTCCGACCTCTTCAGTAATAATCTTCATATATCAGCCAATTTACACAAAACCTTGACAAATTATAAACTTAAACCTTACTCGAGAACCACTCTATCTATTAAAAAAACCTGCATCAAAATCCGTTGCGTAATTTTAAAGATCTAAGCATACATAGGGACAGACAGACGCGGGAAGCGACTTTGTTTTATACTATGCATTGATAAGGCTATACAAAATTATGCTTCAATATAATTACGCCAACAGTATTTATGGCAATAAACATTATGGCAAAACACTTATGACTAATATGATGCGCTAAAATTATGCGTTATAACCATTATGCTGAATTTCGTTGTACCCATGTTAATTATGACAATATATTTTATGCTTTTTTTTTTTTTTTTTGACATTCTCGGGTCCCTAGAGAACCGGTCCTTTGGTAGGCGTACGAGGGGCCGATGCCAACTCGCAGAGGCCTCTTTAGACATTTCAAATGGAATGGAACACCAATTTTATGCTTATCATTAGTAAACCAAAACTAATTGACATCTTGTAATGTTGAAAATTGAAGATCGATTAAGTATTCCGACGTAAACATGATCACCAAACAATAAGTTAATTAAGTATCTACTATCTTTGTTATTTTTTTTTAATAACTCCATATTTATCTAAGGATGCTTCCTGCTTGACAATGAAATAGAAACAGGAAACATGTCGTAGTTATTTGATAATAATCTATACTAATTATATAAAGCTGAAGAGTTTGTTTCTTTACTTGTACGCGCTAATCTCAGGAACTACTGGTCCGATTTGAAAAAATATTTCAGTGTTAGATACCTAGCTTATTTATCGAGGAAGGCTATAGGCTATATATCGTCACGCTAAGACCAATAGGAGCGGAGCAGTATATGTAGCCTATAGCCTTCCTCGATAAATGGGCTATCTAACACTGAAAGAACTTTTCAAATCAGACCAGCAGATCCTGAGATTAGCGCGTTCAAATAAACAAACAAACTCTTCAGCTATGGCTTTATATAATTATTAAGTATAGATCCAGGTAATTAAAAAAACTTGTACAGTACAGAACTTACCTAACGCAATCAAACGAAACTATTGGAACAACACACGAGTCATTGGCAGCAAATATAAAACAGTTATGAAAACATAAATAAGTTTGTTCGTGCTTCAAGCTTTTATACGTTAGCCAGTAAATAACGGCCACGTGTCCACGTTATACTCGTAAGTCGTAACTCAATACACCACGATACGTCCACGTACGGGTGAACAACAACGGCGGATTCAGGGGGGGGGTCATGGGGGTCATGACCCCCCCCTGAGCTAGTTCCAGGACTTAGGTGGACCACTAATTGAACATAATAATTTTATTTTTATATTTTGTCACCATACAGATTTTATGTAACTACATACATTAAATATTTAATTAATTTAATATAATAACTTTGTATGATGGCAAACGTTTGGGAACGAACGCATCGAAAATTTGAATTTTACCGCGCCACACTTGCGCGCGCTTGTCGACTACGTAACGTCTAGCTAGACCTAACCTCAATCGGAATCGGAACGACTAAACTTCAACATATCATAACATAGTTCTAAGTTAAAAAACTAAAATTTCTTTCTACCTATAATGTGCTTATAAAGACATGTCGCATAAAGACCAGGGTCTTTACTGCAAGTACTGTGCTTTGTTTGTCGTAGCTCCTGGAGGTGGTGTACAGACAAAAACACCTTTATGTCGACTCGTAGAAGAACTATTATAAGCTTTCGATAATTTGCTAGCTAAAAATGGTGTTCTGCTAACACACCAGCGAAAAAAATACCACGAATTAGCTGTCGAAGCAGGGAAGAACTTTTTATTGAGTTTTCATAAACCAGAAATTAACATAATGAACAAAGAAAATAGTCAAAGACTGAAACAAATTAATGAAAATAGAGAACGCTTGCGACCAATCGTAAAAACTATAATATTTTGTGGCCATTAAAATATATCGTTACGTGGCCATCGCGACGATGGTAAATTGCTGAACTATGACAGCGTAGTAGCCGATGAAGGGAATTTTAGAGCCCTTTTAAAATTCCGTATTGATTCTGGCGATATTGCATTGCAGCAACCTTTAGAATCTTCAAAATCCAACGCCACGTACATGTTGTACAGATGTTTGCGCAGAAATCATCCAGGAAAACATTTTACAGAATGTGCGGGAAGCTAAATATTTTTTAATTTTGTTCGATGAAACAACAGATATACTCGTATCACATATCTCACAGCCGAGCCTATCATTCCGATATTTGCATGATGGTATTATTAAGGGACATTTTGTGACTTTTTGTGATACCTACGATGCTCTTAGACGTGAAAATAACAATTCAGGTGACATAGAGCCTCGATTGACAGGTGTAGTATTGGCGAAAATCGTTGAAAATATGTGTACCAAATTTAACTTAGATTTATCTTGGTGTGTGGGTATTGGAACTGACAGCTGCTCGGTTATGGCATCAGATACAAAAGCTGCAGTGCAAGAATTGATGAAAATAGCCATTCATGCTAAACGTTGCCCGTGCAACAACTATGTGCTCAATAACTCATTGGCAAGATCATCCAAAGTAGTTTCCTGTCGCAATACATCTGGCACAATGAGAAAAGTTGTGGCATTTACCAATGCATCCGCTAAGAGGCATGAAATTTTTAAAATAGAACTCGGAGCTGCCATGCAAGGTATTTGTGAGACACGTTGGGTAGAGAGGCATGATGGGCATCTTCAATTTCAAGGAGACAACCTAGTCAAAATTTGTAGCGCTCTGGAGAAGATTTCTGCTTGGCAAGACAATAAAACTGCCAATGATGCGCATTGCTTGCTGCAAACATTGCGCAGTTCTGACATTATTATATCCTCCATCTGTTTAAGTGATGTATTAGGTGGGTACTTCCCTAAATTATTTTATTTCTTATTGTTTGGCAAATGAACTTATACGAGTATACTATACCTACTTTAAAATTATGTTGTTGTTCTGTTAATATTTTATGCTACGTGTACATACCGTTTATATTAAGTTATAAATTCTTGGTTTATGCACTACAGTCACAGTTACTTACTTTTTATTTTTCAGGTACTACTGTATCTTTAAGCAGAATACTGCAATCGAACTCAGTTGATTTAAAAAAAGGTACGGACGCTATTAATGATACTTTAAGTGTTTTAAAGAAAAAATGTGGACGTAATCTACCGACAGCTTTTTGAAGAGGCTAAAGAAGTAGCTGAGCAGCTAGATGTAGAAATTAAATGCCCCAGAATAGGATCAAAATAGATTCAATAATAAGTGATCTCCAGGACCGCCTGTCTCCTGATGTACTTAATTTGTTTCAGCTAAGCGTTTTCATGCCAAAAAGCGAATGTAGTAATGAAGACATTTAAATGAAACAACTAGCTACCGACTATACAAGTATATTATTACTAGATAACATTCCGCAGTCGATTTCTGATCTTATTTTAAATTGTGACATCGATATGTATCCTAACTAATATAAGAACATTTTTATGTATTATGGCTACACTACCTGTCAGGGTAGCGACAGCAGAAAGGTGTTGCGCAGAATTAAATCGTAGTTAAGATCTTCTAAAGTTGAAGATCACTTAACCGGACTGGCACTTCTCCACGTTCATAAAAACGTACCCATTGACGTAAATGACGTAATAACGCGTTTCGGGAGAAGACGTAAAAGAAAAATTGATTTTGTTATTTAAAATATGTATTTTGTCTGTTTCTATTATGTTTGTTGGAAAACCTTGTCGTACCACTTCTTCACTTTTGCGGAGTTTTGCGTCATACCCCTCGACATACCTCTAGCTGTTATGACAAATCATTCACCACGGTTATGGGATATAAATAGGGTGCCTCATTCCGTGCGTGATAGTGCTTCTCTGGATGTCTTCAAGAGAAGATGGCAATATGTACGTGTATATGTACAAGTTATTATTTGTTAAGTTTTTCAATTGTTCAATAAAGAATAAATATTTTTAAGTACAGTACTTAAGTACATTAATAAAATACCTACTTTTTACTTGTATCTATTGTTATCAAAATTAAATTATAAGTTCTTGACTTGACCACGACTATGTGACCCCCTCCTGGCGCCAAAGCTGGATCCGCCCTTGGTGAACAATAATGCATACTAAATTACTAAACTAACTCTTTGCTTCCCCAGCGGTAATTATATATTCGCGCGCTTGCTGTGTTCTTCCCCGTATTCATTTAGCGGACTTTTAGTAAATTTATTGCATAGCTGTTTGTTATAATGGGGACTTTTTGATCAACAGTAACAGGGGAATTACAACAGTAAAATAAAAAGTGGATTAACCTTATCGTCAAAGAAATGAGGATCAAATGGGTAGCCCACGAAATTTAATTGTTGGTACTTATTCTCTTTTTTGCAAAAACCTGGACCACTGTAGGATTTGCTCATTTCCCAAGTAGAAAATAGGAACGAAAACGTTTGAACCTCTGCTGTCACATGAATTTGTTACTGAAGCGTAATTAGGTTTAATTTTACTTTAGGTTTGACCTAGTTTACGTTTTGAACCTACGAAGAGTCCTTGCCAGTTCGAAAATGTTTGCTTTGGATAGGTTCGACCAAAGAAAAAACAGTTGTTTATTATATCTATGCTATGGGTTCGACTATCTTTTTATAGATAATTATAACATTTTTAACCGAGTTAAAAAAAAGATTTCGGTTCTTTTTTTTTTGTTTGTTTCGTCATAACTCCGTCATTTATGAACCGATTTGAAAAAATCTTGTTTTATGAGAAAGGATATACATATTGTTCGCGACGGAGCATTTTGCGTTATATAACTCGCATAGACAGCCCCATGTACCTATAGTCGTAAGCTTATATACTTAAAAGTTAGGAGCTTATGTACTCGCATAGTGATAGTTTATAAGCTATGTAATTGATTAAAACCGTATATTTGTCGTTTTTCCCCAAACACGTAAAAGATGTTCTGGGGAAAACTTATTTTCATTTGAAAAATTAAACAGATAGGTAGGGCTACACATTTCCCCTACACATTCCCGACAGCACCCAAAAGGCATGTTCTGATTGGTTGATGGAAGTCAACGGTAACGAGGGTGCACGAGTAATAGACATTTCACACTCAAAGGTGGTAGGTTGGATGTAGAAAACCACCGTTTACAGACACCTTCAGTTACTGAGCCTATAGAGAATCTAGGAATATAGGTCTTAAACCATAGGCACTGGAAACCTGGCACTCAGCCCTATCCAGATGTGTACACATCTTTATGGTCAGGCAGGGCATAGAGCCGCAAATTGGGAAAATGTAAAATCACAGATTTTTATCCCCTTCCGGGTTCCTGACCCACAGTGCCTCCACCCTTGGAGGGGTGGCTTCATAAGTTGTGTATCCGGATAGAGGGATGATAGTTTCATAGCCCATGGGGCACTGTTTTTCGGGAAATCAACCCTTAATAGTAAACAAGTTCACACTTGTAAAACAGTTTCGACAAGCCCACTAGTGGGCAGGGTTGAAGGGTTGGTTTCCACCCCGTTCGACGGGGAATTTCGGGGGATTTACATAGAGGTGCATCAACCCCTATCCAGACCTAGAATAGACCTAGATATAGCCGGAAATTTGGAAGAACCACAGTTAAATTGTACAGTTAAAATAATCCGAAACAGTTAGTGGTTTTTGGGCTTCGTTACGGTAAGGTAACCTCGTACCTTAGTAAATTGTTCAAAAATGGAAACTCGTAGTCACCGGCAGAAGAAATATAGAAACTATAAATAGAATCACAGTACTCGCGAATTTGCCCTTAAACCATTAGCTGCAGTGTTGTCAAATTCCTGCCTATTATTTAACCCTGGTAAGCATTCAACCTGCACCCCAATCTACCCCGAAGACAGCAATTAATTGGCAAAATAGAAAAACGTTGTACGTGTGGTACGGAGACCCTCAGATCCCGGTACAGGACGTCAGCGCGGTTGGACGCAGTCGATTGGTCACAGTTCACATCGGAGGAGTAGAAGAAGGATAGACCTACCCCATCACACCCCCGTTCCAGTCGATCAAGCCCGTCCGGTACACATATTTTCCGATTGGCCCCATTTAAATTTCATCAAAATCGGTAAAGAAGTTTGGTTTTTAAATCAAAATAGTTGGAATTCGTTTACTTGGATGACGTATTTTGTTTGTCATCCAAGTAAACGAAATTGCGGTTTTTGGTATCGTGCGACTTTCCAGTGATGTGGTTTCCATGGGAGCAGGGCTGGATGGTATCTTTCCGGCTCGGCTCAGATGGAGCGGTGACTCGCTAGCTGAATACTTTGTTAAAATAATTTTTATTCCGAAACCTGGTAGAAGCGATTATACTCAGCCCAAATCCTTCAGAGTTCAGACCCATCAGCCACACCTCGTTTTTCCTGAAGACGCTGTAGAGGCTTGGGGACAAAAGGATCAGGAACCAAATTTCGCTAAATAACTACTGTGCAGGCAAATCAACTGAATCCGCACTCCACTATGTAGTCACAAGCATAGGAAATGCTTTCAAAGCTAAAAACTCAACACTGGGCGTTTTCTTTGACAAAACAAACTTCGCCAGCATCGGTCAGCCACTAGCCGTTCACCGTGTGGCACCAACGCTTATAGAATGGATTCATAACATGTTAAAATACCGCACTATTCAATTTACTTTGAATACCACCACACGAGGCATCGTAAGTAAAGGCTGCCCATAGGGTGGGGTGCTGTCACCACTACTGTGGAATTTAGTTGTAAATGAGCTCATCACAGAGCTCAACGCTAGCAGTCTGTACTCGGTGGGTTATGCAGATGACATAGCAATTCTAATCGTGGAAATTTGAAGGCATCTTGTGTGACCTCATGAAGAAAGCTTTCAAAATAATCGAGAATTGGTGTGCAAAACACGAACTATTGGTCAACCCCTCCAAAACAGAACTCTCGACCACCATCTGTAGGCTCCAGCGATTCCAAAGGCTAGACTGTTCCGCTATCACTGGCTGTATGAGGACAACCCCAACTACAGCAATGGAGATAGCCCTACTATTAACTCCCCTGGACATGTACATACAGCAAGAAACAGCACTAGCAGCTGTCAGACATTTAGGTATAGGTATGGGGCAAAAACTAATCAAATCAAACTAAAAAATCTAATCTTGATATGTATTGAAATTAATAAAATAACATTAATGAAATCTAATAAAAAAAAAAAGTATCTAATAAAATTGTAGTATCTAAATTTAAATTCATATTTAAGATGAAAAGGTTACTATTTTCATTTATTGTAATTGTTTTATATGGGTTTGATAGCCTAAAATAAAAATATTTTTTTAAATTTATCATTATGATAAATCCAGCGTCAGTTTAGAGTAGGTAGCAGTTTTATTTCTCTTAGTCAGCAGTGGATTATTATTAGAGGTCTAATAAAGTTTAAAATGTTAATGTAGCTTACCTTATGGATCTATGACTTCAGTGGGTGACTTAGTTTCAAAATGATTTTTAAACTTTTCAATAGCTTCTTGTAATGACTTAAAATTGACAGGTTCTATGTTGTCATCAACTTCAAGTTTTGTGTGCTGCAGATCATGGCCTATTGATATGAAAAAAGGTAATTTAAACAGCTGTTTACAGGACAAAACAAGCCAGTATCTAAAGCTGAATTATTTCTATGATCAATCAGAAAATTGAATATGTAGTTCATTACAAGCAGTCAAATTCATTATAGGAAAGATTTTTATCATACAGTTACTATGAGTATTTTGTGATAGAATTTTCTATATCACAATGTTGGAATGGTCACTACTTACAAATTGTGGCAAGTAATTTAATGGGGGTTTCTATATGATTGTAATTGGTAAATAAAGCCATAAATAAAGCATTTGTTATCTTTACCTTCTTTAGGAGTAACATATGCATGTTCCATATTCAATAACTTCTTGGTCTTGCACAAGTACTTTAAATTCTTTTCAGGCAATTTGTCAAATAATGGGTCTTCTGATTTTGGTTCTGGATCTTCTTCAAAAAACATGTATGTTCCGAGAGCATTTTCGTATTTTCCTATTTGATGACAAACAATTGATTAATTTACAGGTCATTTACACTAATATTAAAAATATGAAAGCTTTGTACGTTTGAAACAAATAAACTCAAAAAATACCGGAGCCATATTAAAGACAGACAGAGTTACTTTCGCATTTATAATAATACTAGTTGACTCATGCAACTTCGTCTGCTCGGCTCCTATTGGTCTTACCGTGATAATATTTAGCATTTAGCCTTCCTTGATAAATGGGCTATCTAACATAGAAAGATTTTTTTTATTGGACCAGTAGGTCCTGAGATTAGTGCGTTCATGCAAACAAACTCTTCAGTTTTATACATATGTATATGTATTAGTATAGATAGAAGTATAGATATAAGTAAATAAGTAATGATCAGGAGACAGGAAGTAATATGTTACATTGATATTTTCGTAAAAAATAGAGATCCCTACGAAATATGAAATACTAAAACAGCAGGCCAAGTGCTAGTATCGAATCACAGGTTCTGCCACAAACTGCTCTACAGATGTTATATTTAATTAACAATGTATATATGTAAATCGGGCTGGTTTCCGCAACTCCACGACTAAGCACGTATTTTGCGTGCAGCCCGAATTAACTATGTAACATTATTAATTTAGTGAATACGATGAAACACGTCATTTATAAGCTAATCAGTGACTTGTTGAATGGATTTCCTTATAAACAGATATATACCTAGCATTCGCTTTTAAAGACGAATATATATTAGTCATCAATGACTACCGACACTGTAGTGGAGTGGTAAACAACCACTAGAGTATGATTCGTGTTATAAAATCACATTACAACAACCTGTGAAAAACGTATCATCCATTTGAATAACAGGATTTTTGCCATTAACTCCCAATACGTGAACCGCTCGATACTTTTCAATATTTACAGTGTCTTCAAACTCAGCGTACACTAATAATTCCTCTTCTGAATCTGTAATTTCTTCACTCATTCTAATTGTTTATTTATGTATCACGTGTGTTTTTGTACAATGTTTATAAATTTGTAGCACAGATTTGTAGGTTAAGCTAAGTTATGGAGCTGACCGTTACTGTCAGCTTCTAAGTTCACCACACAGATTAAAAACAAAAATTAGTTACTCGCCTAACCGTACGCACATGACCACTGAATCGCTGTATCAATAGATTTTTGGCTTGCATCACTAGTTTTAGTTAAGAGTTATAGTATTTTTGCTTTGCAGCTTAGCTTTGCATAAAGCTCTGCAGTGTTCTAGTAAGTTGGAAAAATCTCTAGACAATATGATATTATGAAGAACACCTTTTTTTAGCTTTTGAACTAGATATACTTACATAAACCTATGACTTTTTCAACCTATGCGCCTGGTTGTTTGCAAAGACTACAATATTAATATTGGTTGTTTGGGAGTCATGGGCCATATACATAGTACTTTTTTAAGTGGGTGACAAACGTGCGAGCAAGTACGCGTACTTGTGGCTCGACGAGCTTTTTCGCTCGTGTGTCACCGTAAGCACGCGTATATAAAAACCCCCGAGTAAGTTTGTTGGCGATCCAACATCAACAGGTTTGAAATTTTGCTCGTAGCTCGTCTTGGTCGTCTCGGGTCACACGTCTGTCAACGCTGCGAGCCGCAAGCCGCGAGCCATTAAATACTTTGTTTTGCGACGCTTCGAGTGAAATTGTGTTCCAAAAATTACTGATTTTCAAAGCAATTCACACTAATTATTAACAGAATTATTTTCTTTGCTTCTCTCAAACAAGTATCCTGTCTGGCTATAATAAAATATTATTCCTGAAACAAAAAGTTTCCTCCATTGACGACATTGGTACCTTTTTGGTATCAGAGTAAAAAGTGAGTAAAGTAAAGAGCAAGCTTTCACGTGTGTCATCGACGTCGAGTTGAGTAAGTTCACGATCTTAAAATCGCGTACAAGTTCGTACGTCTCGTACGTCTATCACCCACTAAGGGAAACAACTCAAACAACGTACCTAGAGATTGAAGTCGATTTTTATTATTGAATTAGTACAGCACTAGCGTAGTACGTACACCACGGCAGAGCACGGCACGCACGAAGTAAGCAGAAAAATTTTCGTACTAACCCATAATCAGTAATTTTTATTGTGAAACCAGTGGTATCAGCTGCGCAAAAATGTCCGACTGGGATACAGTCACGATTCTCCGTAAAAAACCACCAAAAGCATCAGCTTTGAAGACTGAACAAGCAGTAAATGCGGCACGGCGTCAAGGCTTACCAGTTGATACTCAACAAAAATATGGAGCTGGAACCAATAAACAACACGTTACCACTAAAAACACTGCTAAACTCGACAGAGAGACTGAAGAATTGCGTCATGAAAAAGTACCCCTTGACCTGGGGAAGCTTATAATGCAAGGAAGACAGTCTAAAGGCATGAGTCAAAAAGATTTGGCAACTAAAATATGCGAGAAACCTCAAATTGTTAATGATTATGAGGCCGGTCGTGGCATTCCAAATAACATTGTTCTTGGTAAGATAGAAAGGGCAATTGGGTTAAAACTTCGAGGAAAAGAACGTGGCCAGCCACTACAGCCTCCTGGAGGAAAGAAATAACGGATTCCCTGGGAGGCGAAGACATAACTCCGATTTGTTTATTGCATAATTATAATTCTATCTCATTTTTGCTGTTGAATGTGTTCTTTATTAATGTATACTTACAAAAACTAACAAAGTAAAATGATGTAAGCATATTTTATTTTCCTCTGGAATGTTCCATCTGTGATGTGCAATGTGTTACCACCAAGGAAAAAACTGTTCAGATCACATTGAATTTGGAGATAGTGGTGGAGTGGTGATGTGATATGCAATAAAATAGCTATTTATGATTGTTTTATCTTTCATTTTATTTGTACACAAAAATATTTATGATTTTTAGGTTAGGTATTGTCTATTTTATTTTCATTCTGCAATAACATTAATGACACATTGGTTCTTTATAAAAGAATGCTAGTATATCAGCTTATGTAGTGAGGTGTGTTCATATTTTTTAAACTTTCCTTTACATGTGCATTATTTAATTAAAACAATATTGGTCAGATCTAATGTCAAATCACATGTTTTCAAATAATTTCCATTAATTATTGTGCAAGAAAATCATAGTTATTGCCATTATTTTGACAACATAACCATTTGAGCAGCTGAGCTGATAACGGCAGTAAAACTCTGAACACAAACAATTTTAATTGAAATACAACTTCAGTGGTTGAGATTGGTAGTGTATTTTTTACATAATCCTCATGCACTTATTTTAATTTATTTGGGGGTGGTGCAGGGTGACTTCTGTTGCTCTTCATGTCATCATCTTAATAAACTTCTTTCTAGCCATATCATTGTTCACATTCCATTCTTTGAAGTTGGCACAGTGCACGGTAGTTTGACACATCTCGCGGCTCATTTCTACTAAAAATTAGAGAGTCCAACAGTTACTTGCACTTGGTTGTTTTTTTTTTTAATTATTTTTTCATTCCATCCAAAAGTTGTAAAGGATTACCCTGTGCAATAACCACCCATTGCACACTTGTAAATATAATGTTCACATAGTGGAAAATCGTCAACTCAAACATGGACCAAGTATTGTGCCCTGGAGTACTCCCTTTTGTTTCTACAGATCTGGGAGATCTTGTTCCGTTTGTATCAACTCTGAATTTGTTTATTTAGAGATTGGTTGGATTCCAGATTGGTGTAGCTTCCTTATTAATCTTTTGTGATAAGGGTTGGGTTGGTTAGGGGTTTTCGTCTGCTTAACAGGACTTTTGGCGGCGTCAATTAAAATAAAAGCCTCCAGACAAGGATGGGAGGATGGCAGTCAGGGTGTGCAGAGAGTGCTAGTTTCCTTACAGCTCTCATGGAGCAAGGTAATAACGTCATCAGGGGTGATGAGAGTGTGCCTCGGTTGGCGTTTCTTGGAGATACGGGAGGGATCCCATAGGGTGGCGAATGCGATAGGGGTTGCGGTGCTTCAGATGCTTGACAGCATTTTTAACTGACTTCTTCTAAAAAGAAGAGGTTATGTTCGGCAGCATGTATGTTTTTTTTTTATGTATGTTCACCAATTTAAAAAATTCTTTTTATTTGAAAGAATTGAGGAAAAGCAATCATGAAAATCGATGGAAAACCTCAAATTTTATAATCACATACAATGTTTTTCATAAACTTTCTAACGCATATCAGATATTTGTGCCTGGTAATCCGATCCATTTGCTATCATTTCTTGAAGAGTTCCATCATCAGCTCATGTTGCATGGCGTCCCATGAAAAATGTTTGTTTAGCGATATTTTCGTCAATTGTTAACCGATTTGGATGATTCTTTTTTTTTTTTGGAAGTGTATTTACCCGGACTGGCCCCATTTCAATTTGGTGAAGATGTGATGAAGAACTTCGGAGGTAGTCAATGGAACTCTTCAAGAAATGATAGCAAATGGATCGGGATTTCTGAAATGGCATGCCTGTTGATAGTTTACGCCAGTTCATAACATCACGCCGGTACGCTGTGTTTGTGGTTTCACTTTTTAGTGGTACGTACCACTAAAAAGCGAAAAATAAAACAAAAACTTTTTTACAAAAAATATATATTTTTTTTTGTAAAAAAGTTTTTCAAAGGAATACTTCGAAAAGCATTTCATGAACTGCTGGTTATGACAATATGAGATCTACTAGGAATTACACTCTCATTGCGAACATAGTAGATCCCGTGACGCTGCGAAGGAATTGGTTCGTATTGTATCGTTTACAACTAGTAGTAACTTTGTAACTTGTATTCTTATTAGTATTATACACTTCTCATCACAAAAATCAAAACACTTCTGTTTTTAGGTTTCCGTACCCAAAGGGTAACCAACGGAACCCTATTACTAAGCCTCCGCTGTCCGTCCGTCCGTCTGTCTGTCAGTTGACTGTATCTCAAGAACCGTAATAGCTAGACAGTTTTAATTTTCACAGATTGTGTATTTCTTTTGCCGCTATAACAGCAAATTATAAAAAATAAGATTTATGGTACGGAACCATTCGTATGTGAGTCCGACTCGCACTTGGCCGGTTTTTATAGTTTCTGTCCTAATTTAACACAAAAGAGTTCTCATTCCATAAAAAAATCACATGATTGTATAGCTGGCAGTGATAAAAATTCGAAAATTCTAAATTCAAAATTAGAATTTTATTTGTTTATCCAATTAATGAAATGATTCACTGTTTTGAGATGAGTGTAAAATTATGCTGTATGGTAACGACGGAAGGAACAAGGTCTACAGAAGAGATGGAGAACCAGAGAACGCTTTACAGCAATGGTTCGTGGACGGTTCGGACGGGACGGGGAGGAATCAGCGCCGACGGTAAGACAGAGCTTGTCTTTGTATCTAGGCCACGTCTGCCTGCACTAAACAGTCATTGGTACATCGAACAGTGTCTTGAGCCTCACGTGATGCCCTATGCACATTTTATTGGCATTATATTTTATTGGAAACAAGTCGCTTTTCAAGCAGTCTGATGCAGTTCAATCACTGATCTGATGCCACCAACTGCATCAGACTGCTTGAAAAGTGACTTGCTTCGAACTTTTTAGTCGTTTTAGCGGTCGGGTTTTTTGAGTCATTTTTTTTCATTTATGTGTTGTTTTATCAATTTCCTTCATTTAACCGATTTGAATGATTCTTTTATTGTTTGGAAGAGTATTTTCTCGGACTGGTTCCATTTAAATTTGGTGGAGATCTGATGAAGAACTTCGGAGGTAGGCAACGGAACTCTTCAACAAATGATAGCAAATGGATCGGGATTTCTGATATCGCATCTTTTGATTGTTTACACCAGTTAACATTATAACATCACGCCGGCACGCTTTGTGGTTTTACTTTTTATTGGAACCTGCGTACTACTCAAAAGTGAATAAAAAAAATCTTTTTTACAAAAAAATAATGTAATTTTTTACTTTGTGGTGTTTTTTTTTACCATTCCTTTATAATTCCGGCACAGTTTAATTGCACATACCGTCATTGTATCGCTGTTATTTATTTATTTCTTAGTGCGAGTAATACGCAGTGACACCAAGATGGCACGATCGGTACTAAACGGCGGGAAACTACTTATAAGCCAACATACTTATAAAATAACTAAACGATCTCAAAATGATTACATACAGTATTAAGCAAAGACATTAAATATATATATTAAAACTTCATACAGTAAAAGCAAAATTACACGGAAAATAATAAAAAAAACCCTAAATGAAATCTACCTAATGACAATGAAATAATAAACACACCTCAATTAATTGCTGACAAATTCATCGACTACTTCGTAGGAAAAAATATTGCAGTACCAGCAATAGTGCAAAAATCTATGTTTACGGCTCCATGACAACCGATACAAATATATAACTATAAAAAAAATAGATCAGAAGGGTTAAAATGAAACAAATAATCCGATCAGAAACTTATTTATTCTACTTAATAATCACGAATTCCCTTTTCGCTGAATTCCGACCGGCCGCCGAAACAAAAAAACAAAAGCCAACCCAACTACCGACTACTATATAAAAATCTCTTGACGTTTACCACAGACTAGATAGGTTCGTTTATGACACAGGCTAAATTCTTCTTAAAGGAGGTTTTATATTATTTTGATATAAAGCCTCTTACAAATTAAATTGTTCTAATTATTTGGTAACGAAATAATCACCAAAAGCTTACAGTCGGCCATTCTGAAATAACAGAGTCCTCTCGTTACGCTATAATGCCAGAAATGTATAGTCAAAGAAGTTAATAACAAACAGATCTAATACCAAACTTTAAACAAATAACAATTATAAAATTCAAAACCCAACACATATTTTACTACTCCTAAAGAATAGGGAAACATTTTATACAAAATTGTTACATTTGCTAACTAACTTAGGTATGTTAAAAACATTATTTGTTCGGCCATCTTAAAGATTGATTGTTCCATCAATTAATAGAAAAAAGTACAAATTTTAATACTAAAATCTAATTTATCTTAATTATCAACATATTTTATTTAATCTATGTCCAATTGTCCATATCAAAACTTACTGAGAAAGCGCTCAAATCCTTGGCCTGCAGCCTCCTTGCGCAATTTTGCCATATTCCATAAAATCTAACACACTCATAATTATTGTCATACGACTCCATTGTGTGTAGATTTTTCCATATCAATTTTCAAGTCCGTTGAAATCAAAATCATCATCAATTACATAAAGTTGAAATAATATATTATTAATCCATAAAATCTAACACACTCATAATTGTCAACCGACTCCATTGTGTGTAGATTTTCACATATCAATCTTAAAGTCTAATCAAAATCATCATTAATTCCACAAGTTTAAAACATAAAATAATATTAATCCATAAAATCTATCACACTCATATTTTTGTCAAACGACTCCATTGTGTGTGGATTTTTACATATCAATTTTAAAGTCTTAATCAAAATCATCATTAATTCCACAAGTTTAAAACATAAAATCATATTAATCCATAAAATCTAACGCACTCATAATTGTCAAACGACTTCATTGTGAGTAGATTTTTAGCAAAAAAAATAAGGGAAGCATTCATGATATCATTTTTTTTTATTAATTTTTCGTTAAAGGTCCAGTGCTCTCCACACCCGTATCAACTGACATTTCTGACGGTTCCATGTTCATGTTATCAGTACCTTCAGTAATTCCGTTTACATCTACATCCTCCGTTGAGCTTTCTTCATCGGAATCGTTTAAGCCTTCTTGAGTAAAGGTCAACCAAGGATGTATCTTATCTAACGCAATTACTGCCTCATATTTCCTGTTCTGTTTTCGAGTTAACGGTGTATCTTGAACTACATATCTATCTTTATCTAGTACTTTGGCAATCCTGTATGGACCTTGTAACTTAGCGAGTAGTTTCCTCGACTGTCCGTTATTGCTACTTATTTCTCTTTCGATTCTTACTAAGTCACCTATTTGATATTTCCTACCAAATTTCCTATTCTTGTCATATCTTTCCTTTTGTCTTACTTGATTTTCAGTTATGTTGGTATTCACCTCTTCTCTTATACTCTCTAACGTTTCTTGTGAACACCCGGACTCACCCTGGTCAAGTATTGAAGCAACTATTCCATCACTCTTGACCCTCAACCTTATACCAAACAGTATTTCAGCTGGTGTTTTACCTGTACCTTTGTTAAGAGTTGTATTGAGACCTAGCTGAATTTCTTCTAAATGTGTGTCCCACTCATTTTCCTTACAATTGTGATTTTTGACTGCAAGCGAAGCCAATATGGTGCGATTATATCGCTCCACTTGACCATTTGCTCGTGGAGTTGCTACCGCATTTAAAACGTGCTTTATGCCTAGTTTGTTAACAAAGTCTTTAAAACTTTTACTTGTAAAAGAAGTTCCGCGATCACTGATAATCCTACTTGGTATACCAAACAAGCTAAAATAGTGGTTTAAAACTTTGATGGTTGATTTCGTTTTCGTATTTTTGACGGCGAATAGAGTAACATATTTTGTAAATGCTTCCACAAGTACCAACAAGTAAGTGTTTTTAGATTTACTCCGAACAAATGGACCTAAATGGTCCATATGTATAGTGTGAAACGGTTTATCAACTTTTGGTATTGGATGGAGCATACCTTGTCTTTTTCCTGGAGGTACTTTGTGATAACTACATTCCAGGCATGATTGTACATACTTTTTGACAAAGGAGAATGGGCAAAATCGTACGGCACTTGGTCTATCAGCGGCCAGGAACATTTTATTTTTTTTTGGTTTAATATCACCCTACAATAACGGGTTCAAGAAGTTTTATATCTGTAGTGTCATTATTAATGGAACTAAATACATTTTTATTTTAGATATGTAAGCCTGTGATTTAGCGTATTAATTACTAAGATTTAGTCTTAAAAATAAGGAAATAAAATAAAATGACTTGTTTACTTCAATACATTTATTTTACATACATTTACATACATAAACTCACGCCCTTTTCCCATGGGGGTAGGCAGAAACCACAGAACGCCACTTGCTACGATCCTTACATACTCCTTTTGCCTCGTCCACATTCATACATTTAATGTACAATAATAGCACTGAGTTCTGATGCCGGTAATAAAATATCCTCGTCTCGATGTCTAGCCCATGCCAGATACCACACTACACACATAACGTGTGCGCAACAACCGATTGTGCGCCTTCCACTCAAACAACTGCAATAATAATGAGCAATTGCTTCTCTATTTTGTCTTTGTCGGTTAATTACAATATAAGAATAATATATTCTGGACCTTACATGTCTAGATTGTATTCGCACACGTAATAACCAAATATCTTCTTCTTCAATAAAATCTCTGAGCTGACTTATTTGTCGCTCCCGGTATACTTCGATATTGTATAAGCCTTCAATTAAGTGTTCAGCGTAGTAGCTGCGAGCCAACTTGATTTGGTATGTGCCAAGTGCAAACAGAATTAGGTCTTCTTCAGAAAAAACCGGAAAGTCTTCAAAAATAGGTTGGTCGCTGCTGAGTCTTTCAAATGATGCCCTCTGTCTATTTATGTTATGACGGATAACATAGTCCGCTAAGAGGTTCGGTATTTCAAAACGTTCATTAATTATATTACGAACGATGATGCATGAATACTATCTTGTATTGGTGTTTGGAACGCATTGATGAGTGCCGCTGCGTTTTGAAAGTCCTCAAACATGTGACTTAAGGCGCGATTAAAATATTCTTGCCTAAACAATTTGAAATCTCGCTTGAACCTGCCATTTATAACTTCCACTACCCAGCGGCATAGAGTTACCAGCCTAGTTCTATTGGCCTGTTTTTTTAAAAAGCTCTAGTATTTGCACAAAATGAGAGCTGTTAAAATCATGTCTGAGATTTGGACTATCAATGAGCTCTTCCCAATCATTTGATGTTAAATGTGCATCACACATTCTGGCACATCAAATATTCTTGCCTAAACAATTTGAAATCTCGCTTGAACCTGCCATTTATAACTTCCACTACCCAGCGGTATAGAGTTACCAGCCTAGTTCTATTGGCCTGCTTTTTTAAAAAGCTCTAGTATTTGCACAAAATGAGAGCTGTTAAAATCATGTCTGAGATTTGGACTATCAATGAGCTCTTCCCAATCATTTGATGTTAAATGTGCATCACATATTCTGGCACTGTCTGGTATGAATAAGTTAGAATGTAACATAAGAGTAATCCTTACATTCTCAGGCATTCGACGACGTGAAACACTACGGCATCTGTCAAACATACAGTTTGCCGAGGTGCTAGGCACTCGTGAATATTCTTCCACTTGAAGAACACATTCGTGCGGGGCAGGGTTATTGTTTGGCTGCACAGCCCGTTGAGCTCGTTGCCAACAGGGTCGACAAACGTATTCTCGGCCGTTGTATTCAACCTGAAAAGGAAAATAGTTTATAACATAGTATTTAAAACTCACAGCAGTTTCAGTTAAATCATGTGTTGTATAGTAGAACATGCCGAGCTCTTTTTCAACGTGACGAATGAGTCATGCTCATACGCATTGTTAATGAGTGGTTGGCCTCTATTATATTTCGAAGCTAGATAACGTTGGCTCTGTTTCCATATGCACCATGTGTGTAAAAGAGAGAGAAGATCTGTTTTGACTATAACTTAAGTATTGTTAGAAAAGAACCATACGCTTAAGGAAATAACATAATTCACTAAAAGGACGTAGGGTAGACTGGGTACGGTTGTAACGGGGTACGGTTGTAACAATTCAAATATTGGCAGAAATATTCACCGTGCGGGGAGGGGTACAAGGGGAAAGACACGCGGCTTACGTGTTCGGACATGATCACCAGTGTTGCGTCGCAGTCCGCGCGCTGTATACGTGTACAGAGTGGCCTATTGTGTTTTGTCAAGCAAAAGTAAGTATTTTTGATCGATTTCTTTCCTCAATTTTATTGTTATTATAGTGTTCTAAGTTTTGCTCGTTCTTATTTATGATTATTAGACTTTAGAGTTTCAAATACAGGATATTCTTTTTTTGTAGGTTAATTTGAATTGATACTGAGATCGTTTTATTGGCAAAAGGGAAGGGTGGGTACAATTGTAACACTTTTTGTGGGTACGGTTGTAACATTAATTATTTTTTTATTTTGCATTGCAGATGCCTAGAAAACGCGTAAGAAAGACTTCAAGAGGAGAAAGCGAGATATTCCGATATAGAGATGCTTACAATGATCTTAAAACTGGAGTTTCTTTGAGACAAGCGGCAGATACTCATGGTATTAACTATGTCTCCCTGCTACGGTACAAACGAAAGAGAGATACAGCGAACGAAAGTAATGTGGAGTTGGAAAATGTAACAATGGGATTTAGAGCGCATAACAAAGTTTTTACAGAAGACCAAGAACGACAGCTTGCCAAATACCTGACTCGTTCTGCAGATATATACTTCGGACTTTCTACAAAAGAGGTAAGAAAGTTGGCGTATGAACTTGCTATAAAATACAACTTGCAGATTCCTCCTACTTGGGTTGAAAACGAAAGGGCTGGGGAGGAGTGGTTTCGATCCTTCATGAAGAGGAACCCTGAGCTATCTGTGCGCGCAGCTCAAGCTACAAGCTTGTCCAGAGCGACCAGTTTCAACAGGACTAATGTTGATACCTTTTATAATAATCTACAAATTGTTATGGACCGTGATCATTTCGAACCTCAAGACATATATAATGTCGATGAAACCGGCGTGACCACCGTGCAAAAACCCGACAGGGTCGTGGCTAGACGTGGCACAAGGCAAGTAGGAGCCATTACCTCAGCTGAGCGAGGCACATTGGTCACATTGGCTTTTGCGGCAAACGCGTTGGGCAATGCTATTCCCCCCATGTTCGTATTCCCTCGCATACGATATCAAGAACATTTCATCAGGGATGGACCTGTGGGTTCCATTGGAACAGGCAATCCATCGGGCTGGATGCAAGATGACACGTTCTTAATTTTCTTAAAACATTTCAAAAAACATACAAATGCGTCTCCTTCACACAAAGTTTTGCTAGTTTTGGACAACCACTCATCCCATATACACATAAATTCTCTAGATTTCTGTAAAGAAAATGGAATAGTTCTATTATCGTTTCCACCCCACTGCTCACACAAACTCCAGCCCCTGGATCGATCTGTGTACGGACCTTTGAAAAAAGCCTTCAATACAGCCTGTGACGCCTGGATGCGAAATCATCCAGGAAGAACTATGACCATTTACGACATACCCGGTATTACGACAACCGCAATGCCACTTGCTCTGACCCAATCAAATATTCAGGCTGGTTTTCGAAAGACAGGAATATACCCTTTCAACCGTGACATATTTCAAGATATTGACTTTTCGCCTTCATTTGTGACAGACAGGCCAAACCCAAACAATATAGAAGAAGTGATTATGGATCAGAACATTCCTGTATCGGCTCCTAACGATGAAACACCACCGCTATCACCTTCGTTGTTGAACGAGGCTTCAGCCAGCCTAGTAGCTTCAATACAAAACGCTGAAATTCATATTCCTGAAAACATTGACGGCCTAGCGACTACTACACCACCAAGACAAATACCTGATCAGCAACCATCGCCTAAGCCGTCTACGAGCCATCAAATACCTGATCAGCAACCATCGCCTAAGCCGTCTACGAGCCATCAAATACCTGATCAGCAACCATCGCCTAAGCCGTCTACGAGCCGTCAAACAATATTTTCACCAGAGGCAATACGGCCCTACCCAAAAGCTGCCCCTAGGAAAACTGCAAATAGGGGTCGAAAAACTAAAAAATCTGCTATTTATACAGACACCCCTGAAAAGGAAGCTGTTAGAAAGGAGTATGAAGAGCGACAGAAAAGATTGAAAGATAAACAAGTGAAGAAAAAAGTATTAGAATCATAGACTGGTATGAAACACAAAGGTAAAGGAAAGGGAAAAGCAAGAAAGAAAGCTAACACACCACCTGCATCATCAGAAGAAGAAGAGTATTATTGCCTGGTTTGCCTAGAAGCCTTCTCAGATAGTAGATCAGGTGAAAAATGGGTACAATGCCAAGGGCCCTGTCGTCTTTGGTCACACATTGATTGTACCGACGGTAATAGATATTACATCTGTCATAATTGCAGTGAATCTGATTAAATACTGTCATTATTATGTTTTGTTTAAAATATCATTTAATTAGTTTAATTAGAAGTTGTACTTGTTTAAAAATCAAAATGTCATAGACTGATTAAAAAGACTGATTACAAATTAATGTTCCTTAAATGGTGCCATATTAATCTTAAGTAATACGTAAGTACTTGATTGTCATTTATAAGCAATAAAAGTGATTGAAACGCATTCACTGTACTTTATTTGAGTGTGTTACAATTGACCCCCCTCACTGTTACAACCGCCCCTGGTATGGGGGTCAGTTGTAACAGTAGCCGACATTTCAGTTAATGGTAACTGTCTGGAAACTACTGACTTTAACTATCTAATTGTTATGTCTTTTTGAAGACAGATGTATACGGATTTATTTCAAACGTTTATTATGTTGTTAGTCCTATAAATGTCACTTGTACGAACGATTAACGCAAAAATGTTACAACCGTACCCAGTCTACCCTACATAAAAATACAATCAAAACTGTAACGTGGACTTTCAATAAAGAGCCCACACTTCACCCAACGATGTGTCGCATATGCACATCGTGACCCAATATTATGAGGCCATCACCGCTATAGGGTGCGTACATACGGGTAAAAACAACCAAAAAATAGTCTAAAAATACTTACTTGCTGCGGAGCTATAGCTTCAATAATATATTGAGCATTGGCAGCATTTTCCTCAAAAAGAGCATGGGTTATTTCTAACCTTCTTCTATTAACCACTGATCGATTGCACAAAACACATATAGGTCGATTTTCTGCCATTTTTCAATAATGTTCCGTTGGCGTACACAAGTCCAGAGTCCAAGTACACAAGCACAAACGTACAGATGTTCAGAGTTAATAGCCAGGTTATCAGGTTAGGAAGAAACACAGTCCAGAGGGTAGCCAGGGTCAAAACGTTTGAAAAAGAATCCGTTGATGAGCGCACAGTACACAACGTCACAAGGGTAAGCGAAGGACTGCGCCGAGTGACGCACACGCACCCCACACCTCGGCTCTTTTGTTTGCACTCGAAGCTGATTGGGCCGTTCGAACTCAGGTAGTCCATGTAGTAAACCCATTGTTGAGCTGAGTCTTGTAAACGGTATGCTGACAACGTTTTGAAATACTTTTGAAGACATAAACTAATGTTAATAAGTATTTTATAAAATGGGTTTGCACATTTTCTTGCACTTATTATCTAAGTATTTTACCTATATGTATTTTTTTTTCTAAATGAGCTGCAATGTTACGTTCATAGTAAAAGTTAGTCCTTAGTAATAGTACTTTCATTTAATACCTATTTCGTTGTTGGCCGCTCATAGACCATTTTGCTCTTTCTCCTTTGTTCATTTTTGGGAACCAGTACAGAGATTTCAATTTGTCGAGAGTTTTATCGAAACCAAAATGACCAAGATCATCGTGACACTTCTTGAGTAGTTGCCACCTAAATCCTTTAGGGACCAACCATTTCAGTTGACTATCCAGAACCCTATAAACCTTTCCTCCCTTTAACTTATAATTTTGAAAAATGTCATGGATTTTAGGGGTTTCAGGGTCTTCTAAAATACTTTTTATTCGTTGGACCTCTTCATCAGTACTCTGAATAGTAGTTAACCAATCTTCTGTTTCTACAACTAAAACATCGAATACAGACTCTGGTTCATCTGACATAGGAATAGCATTCCTGCTAAGTGCATCTACATGGGTCATACGGTTACCTGGCCTATACTCAATACTACAATCGTATTCTTGAAACTGTAGCCACCACCTACTTATACGAGGTATAATATCTCTCTTAGATAAAGTAGTACGTAATGCACTACAGTCAGTTATAATTGTAAATTTGAGGCCTAAAACATAAACTCTAAACCGTTGCAAAGACGCTATTACCGCAAGCGTTTCCAATTCGAACGAATGGTATTTCTGCTCTTCGTGGGTAGTTTGTCTACTGTAATACGCTACCGCTCGCCACCTACCTAATTCATCTTCCTGCAAAAGCATACCTGCTATACCCAATTTGCACGCATCTGTATGTATTTGAGTTTTAGCATTTGGGTTGTACAACGCTAAAATTGGTCTTTTTATTAGCTCTGTCTTTAGGGTCATAAAGGATTTCTCTTGTTCGGAACCCTACTCCCATTTACAGTCCTTTTTTAATAATTTCGTCAAAGGATTAGCAATTATAGCGAAATTTTTTACAAAACGCCTAAAGAAACTAGCTAAACCAACAAACTGGCGTATTTCGTGTTGGTTAGTGGGGCACTTAAAATTTTCTACTGCTGCAGTTTTTCTTGAACCCGGTCTGACCCCCTCTTTGCTTATTTCAAAACCTAAGTAATCAATTAAAAAAAAAAAAAATACACATTTTGATAATTTTAACGTCAACCCCGCTTCTTTAATGAGCTTAAGTACTGTTTCTAATCGTTCCATTCCTTGTAAAATACTGTGAGCTGGAATTATTATATCGTCCATGAAAGCAAAAGCTTGGCCTTTGACGTCTTTCAATATGGTATTAATAGTTTTCTGAAAGACTGAGGGTGCATTGGCCAATCCAAAAGGCATGCGGGTGAATTGATACTGACCGTCCGGCGTTACAAAAGCAGTTTTATCTTGTGAAGAAAGAGCTATTGGAATTTGGTAATAACCTGAGGCCAAATCAAGTGTTATAAAATATTCATAACCATTTAACTGATCTATTTGATCGTCTATTCTCGGCATAGGATAATGTTCCTTGACAGTTTTTGCATTTAAAGCCCGATAGTCGACGCAGAGCCGCTGATCACCTGTCTTCTTCTGCACTAAAATAATAGGGCTTGCATAAGAAGATGTTGACTCAGTAACTATACCTGAGTCCAACATGTCTTGAACTATCTCTTTAACTTTATTCCTTTCCGAATAGGCTAGCCTATACGGCCTATACACAACCGGGGTAGCATCTTTTAACGTGATACACATTTCTGTCAAATTAGTCAGTCCTAAGTCAGATAAACCAAATGAAAAACAGTCCCTATACTCTTTTAGCAACCTTTCTAACCGTTCTCTATCTTTAGTACTAAATTCATCACCTGTTTTAAGATCATTTGATATGGAGTCACAATCCCTGTTTTCTATCAGTCTAACATTTAAACAATCATCATCATTTAAAGTGTAGACTCTCGTTAATAATTCCCCTTTTTGGAATTTGATTTCGTTACTATTTAAATTCATTACTAAAACGTGACCTTTACCTTGCAAAACTGTATATAATCCAGGCATAATAAAATAACAATTTTCACCTATTTTCCTCAAAGATTCCTTTACGTAAAATTTTATGGTGATATCAGTATTTATATTTACTGGTACCATATTGATAGAGTTAACAATTATATTAGAGTCTACAACTAAATTAAATTTTTGACAGTTTTTAAACTCAGAATTATTTAACGAATCAGGCTTTTTTTGAAAAACTAAATGTTCGTCTGTCTTTATAATAATTATACCTGTTTGCTCGGTGAAAGTGTGTCCCAAAAGTACAGCATGTTTAAGTAATTCGTCTGGTACCACTAATACTTCTACGGATGTTGTAATGGCTTGTACTTGTATTTGGACCACTGCTTTACCTATAGGTTCTATGATTGAATTTCCAAAACCTTTCAATGTTGGCAGATCATTTTGATTGTAAGCGGTGTTTAGTATATTAAAGTCACTTATCCGAATCAAAGTACTTTGGCTACCAAAATCTACATAGCAAGACATTGTTTTGCCATTAACTAGAACTGGAATAATATACTTATTATCTAAATCACCCGTTAATTTAACTTCTAATACTGCTTTACTAATTTCATTATTTTTACTACCTTCATTACCGTTTCTTGGAAGCCGTCTACAATTTGCGCTCTGATGCCCAAGTTTCTTACAAATGTTACAAGTCAACAAGGGTTTGTAGCACTTAAAAGAGGGGTGACCCACCTCATTACAATTGAAACATTTTATATTACCACTCATTTTGGAATTATCATTGTTGTTATCAGAGCGCCTTTTTGTAAATGGTTGACGAAATACTCTGTCTCTTATATCCTCCAACTTAATAGATTTAAAATAAGATAATAATTCTTCAGGTTGCGAATAGTTCGCAGCCTGAGCTCCTAGTCGCATACCCTTGTCCTCTAATCCATATATAAAACAATCCACAGCCCGCTTACCAGTTATATCGCATCGGTTGAGTAAACTTATTTTGTGATAAAAATAAGTTTCTAATGTTTCATTATGTCTAACCTTCCGATCCAACATTTCGTGCAAAAGTTGTGCATAATTCTGAACTGTTGGAAATGTCTTTGTCAATTTATCCTTCCACTCCAACCAACTATAATTTAAGGAAGTTAAGCCTTGGTACCACACTTTAGCTACTCCAGTCAATTTAGGCAACGCATAATGAAGCTGTTGGGTTTCAGTCCATTTATACAAGGTCGCACATTCTTCAACTTTGGTAATCCATAAATCGATAGTTTGCTCCTTAATAGCAGGATCAAATTCTGGTACTGCATTTGTTGACATATTAAAGTGGTTTTGAGCTTGGGACGCTGACGAGGGCAGTGATTTAATTAACTCCATGACATCATGAATACTAAAACTAGGGTCATTCACAGTTTTGTTTTTAGACGTCTTATCTATATTAGCTACATCTATGTTCAAATTACTATCCACGCTGCTAGAACGTGATAACTGACTTACAGCTTCACGTCGTCTTCGACTCGTCCTGTGGTGACGGGATCTCCGTCTCACTTCGCCTTTGCTACGCTGCCGTCGCCGTGTCTCCCTCCTCGAGTGTGCAGATCGGGAACGCGAGCGCGTACCTTTTCTCACACGCCGCGACTCCGGCCGACGCCGCTTACGACGCTCAAGGCTCTTATAAGAACCCGCGCGTCTCTTTGGCGTGCGACCTCTGGAACCTGCGCGGCTCAAGGACCTTGAGCTGGTCCGCACAGAACGCGGGTGCCGCGTACTGGAACAGCTCCTCCTGCTCAATGGCCTCTCGCGACCGCGACTGCGGCTGCACGAGAGCGTAGCTCCGCTATTCCTCGGCATTTTATTTAAGTCTGTAATCATATTTTAACCGACATTTTACTATTTTTAATGAGAATACCTACTCATAAAATCACGTCTTCTTGTGGGGTATGCAAGGATTACCTTATAACATTAAAATCAACGACATGAGTTAGATAATTCTTCAGAATACAAACACAGTGACATCTTCTTAGTAATTATCATTAAACAATGCCTTTCAGTTCTTTAAACTGACTTCCATCAAATTGATTTTCTCTTATTTTTTTTGAGAAAGAAAAAAAAATACCTACATTTAATTTTGAAATACAACTTACCGAGTTTAGGCTTCTTACTTAACCTGTCCTGACCTGTACATAGGACCAATACAATCCAATCGTTCTTAGTCCGATATTCCAACGCTAGCGGGCGTGATTAGAATATTAAGTAATATTCATTCATCCCACTTCTGAACTATAAAAAAAATAGATCAGA
This sequence comes from Lacanobia oleracea, assembly GCA_950371165.1. NCBI lineage: Eukaryota > Metazoa > Arthropoda > Insecta > Lepidoptera > Noctuidae > Lacanobia > Lacanobia oleracea. Next base: position 9,931,288 of record OX493389.1, read on the forward strand.
AGGGTTAAAATGAAACAAATAATCCTTAATACCAATCAGAAACTTATTTATTCTACTTAATAATCACGAATTCCCTTTTCGCTGAATTCCGACCGGCCGCCGAAACAAAAAAATAAAAGCCAACTACCGACTACTATATAAAAATCTCTTGACGTTTACCACAGACTAGATAGGTTCGTTTATGACACAGGCTAAATTCTTCTTAAAGGAGGTTTTATATTATTTTGATATAAAGCCTCTTACAAATTAAATTGTTCTAATTATTTGGTAACGAAATAATCACCAAAAGCTTACATAACATTATAAAAAGTCATAAACACTAATAGCGTAGGGTATAACGATATTTCAACTAAGATTATAAAAATGTTGCCGATTTAATTTCTGAACACTTGAGTCATATTCTTAGTCTGTGTATCAGCTAGGGTGTTTTTCCTGACCGTCTTAATTCGATACGGTACAAAAACAAAAAGCGCCAAAAATGAGAAAATATTTTTTTCAAACAAACTAAATAGCTTGCAAATCAGAATAAAACGCAACCACCCTTAAAAAAATGGCACTGATCTTAGATACCTAGGCCACTAGGTAACAAAGCGGCAACGTCGCGCGCGCGCCGGAGCGCGGTGTGCGGTATCTCGTGTGCTCGGCGGGGGCCGGAGCGGGGTGGCGGCCGGCGACTTAGGCCTCCGCTCGCACTGGCTTTTATGTTAGGTAACGTTTCGAAGTACGCGCACAAAAACAAACACACTAAATTTTTAAATTTTCGATGTGTCCTCCATTCACATTGATGCACAAATTATACCAACGGAGAATATTGTTATTTATTTTTCTAATTAGATCACTGTCCGTCGCTAAGCACTTTAATTTGTGAAATGCTAAAATAATCCTATTTTTTAACTCATCAATTGTATTTACCTCTGAGGCATACACTTCACCCCCACAAAAAGAAATCCATGGGAATGAGGTCCGGAGATACTAATACTAAATAATAATAATCCCAAGTTACGTGTCCTCTCACAATAAAAGAAAGAAATACTGCCAGCCGTGCCAGCCGAGAGGTTAAACGATAATCAGCTGTTAGAAAAGATACATCGTGTTTTCAAACGGTGCAAAAACTTTAAAAATCATTTGCGACTAAACTACTGCTCCTATTTAATTTATTGTTGGTACAGAGCTTGAAAATGGTACCTAGTATAGGCAGTTTAAAGGAAAGCCCCTCTGTCGTATCAACGTTGTATAGGCTTACTTCAACTACAATAAAATTATGGTTAATTACTGTTGCCGGACTGGCAAAGAGTCCCTGAATCTAAAAACAATAAACGGAAAAAATTGTCACGGACACCATCGCCAGAAACTATAAAAACCCAGAACCGCTACAAGGATTTATCTGTAGACGAGACAGAGAATTCTAGTCAACCAAAGGAAAAACGACCTAGCAAACCACCACCAATCATTTTATATGGTATTGAGGACGTAAACAGACTCACACAACTGTTGGAATCAGCAGCTGATCATAACCTCTTTACTTTCAAAATAGTAAATTGTAAAGATGTTACCACCTACAAAAAAGTTATCACTGTAGTTCGAGAGAATGGACTCATAGGTCACACTTTCAACCTTAAGGACCAACGCTGCTTCAGATTGGTTATAAAAAACCTCCACCACTCTACTCCGCCCAGTGCAATTGTGGAGGAAATTGAAAAAACTGGAAACAAAGTCTATGGAGAGATTGTTAACGCCAAGTATGGACCAGACAAAAAACCAACATCTACGTTCTTTGTAAATATTGCCCCTGGGCCAAACAACAAGGCAGTTAAAGACATCAAATACATATATCACCAGTCAATTGTCATTGAAGACCCCAAAGAGAGGACAACATTACCACAGTGCCAGAGGTGCCAACAATATGGTCACTCAAAAAATTACTACATGCGACCATCTTCTTCTTCTTCTTCTACCTGGCGTTAATCCCGGCTATTGCCAGGGTCCGCCTTCCTACTTAGCTTCCTCCACTTTACCCGATCTTGAACATCCTTCTCAGTCAGGCCATTGGCTCTCATGTCGGACTTAACGACGTCCAACCAGCGCTTGCGAGGGCGACCACGGGACCTAGCCCCAAGAACAGCCATATTCATGCATCCCCGACCAACGTACTCCATAGGGCGGCGCATGATGTGGCCATACCATCGCAGACGACACTCTTGCAGTTTTTCCCCCACGTCACGGACACCAAGACTACCTCTGATGAAAGAGTTGCGTATGCGATCGGATCGCGTTACGCCACTCATCCACCTCAGCATCTTCATCTCCGTGACGCGAAGCTCCTGGGTGTGTCTGCTTAGTGCTGGCCAACATTCACCGCCGTACAGTAGGACAGGCCGTATGATGCATTTATATATCTGCCCCTTGAGCTTAGGAGGCATTTTGCGGTCGCATACAACGCCCGTTACCTCGCGCCACTTCGCCCAAGCCGCGCCTATACGTGCTTGGACATCGTCGTCCACGTTGCCAGACTCGTGCAGCACGGATCCAAGGTACCTGAACGTATCGGACTTTCTGATCAGGTCCGAACCTATTCGGATGAACCTATTTGAATCCGTGCCGCCACAGGACATGTACTCAGTCTTCGCCACATTTAGTCTCAGACCACCGTTTTCAAGCGTGTCCTTCCAAATGTTGACTTTGCGCTCAAGATGGGCTTTGTTCTGATTAACGAGGGCGATGTCATCGGCATACATCATTAGCCATGGGGGCTTATCTTGGATGTTTGCCGTAACCACATCGAGCACTACGTTAAACAAGAACGGGCTAAGAGCCGAGCCTTGGTGAACGCCAACAGATATTGGGAAGCCATTCGATTCGCCAACAGCGGTCTGGACAGAGGACACGGAATCGCGGTACATGTCTCTGATAATGTCAATATAGGCCTCGGGAACGCCTTTGAAGCGCAGTGCCCACCAGATGGACTGCCGAGGTATACAGTCGAAGGCCTTCTGCAGGTCTAAAAAGGCCATATGCAAAGCTCTCCTTCTCTCTCTGTAAGCCTCAGCCAGATTCCGTAAGGCGAATACTGCGTCCATGGTGCTGTTACCCGCCCGGAAGCCATATTGACACTCAGAGACAGTACACTCGCTACGGAGCCGTGTGTCAATGATGCGCTCGAAGAGCTTCATGGTGTGGCACATGATCTTGATACCGCGGTAGGTACTACAATCCTGTACGCTACCTTTGCCTTTGTATACAGGGATAATCAGGCTAAATCGCCACTGGTTCGGCATTTCCTTGGTGATCAGGATGCGGTTAAAAAGATCCATCAGAAGGTCCACGCCATGTGGGCCCATCGCCTTCCACACCTCAATTGGCACATTGTCAGGCCCGACCGCTTTCCGGTTCTTCATGTGGCGAAGAGCAATGCGGGTTTCGTCGGGGAAAATAGGGGAAATAAGTCCAAGGTTAGGAGGCGGTTCGGGAGGAAGGTTATGGGGATGCTGTTTGTTAGACAGCTCCGCGAAGTATGTACACCATCTCTCCTTAACAGAGGGGGCATCGTAGAGCAGCTTACCCTGGGCGTCCCTTACACAGAGACATTTGCTAATGTCCCGTGCAGCTTTCTCCCGGGCACGCGCCAGCTTAAAAATAAGCTTTTGCCCCTCCGCAGTTTCCAGCTTGTCGTACAAGGGCGCTAGACTTTTGCTGCGGGCTCTGGCTACAGCTTTTTTGCAAGCGCGCTTAGCCGCTCCATATGCCTCTCTGTCATCCGGAGAGTTGGACCCTTGCCACTGTTTAAATAAAACCTTCTTCTTCCGAGTCGCCTCCTGCACCCCGTCATCCCACCACCACGTCTCCTTTTCTATGGTGCGGCCACCACGAGAAGTGCCAAGGACGCGCTTACCCGCATCGGTGATTGCTGAATGGATCCTAGTCCAGATCTCTTGAGCGGACTCATGCGGAGCACTGATCTCGAGATGCTCGAGCTCCGCGATGAAGTCCGACTGCCTAGGACCATCAAGCAACCACCACTTTGTGCGGGGTTTGCGTTTTTCGGTCACTTTCTTTTTCGGTACAACCGCAAAGTCCAGGACAAGGAGGCGGTGTTGAGCCGTTAGGCTTTCACCTGGGATGACTTTGCAGTTGGTAACCTTGCCAATGTGGCACCGTCTCACCAGCAGGTAATCTATTTGGGTTGAGTAGGCACCACTACGGTACGTAATAAGATGCTGGGGCTTCTTCTGAAAGAACGTGTTCGCGATGGCTAGGTCAGACAAAGCGCAGGTGCTGAGTATACTGACTCCCTCTGCATTTAGCTGGCCATATCCAAAACCACCGTGAACACGTCCGTACTCTCCAGCAAACTGACCTACGTGACCGTTGAGATCCCCCCCACCCAAAATACCTTCGGAATTCGGAATAGCGCGTAGTACGTCCTCGAACTCATCCCAGAAGGCCTCCTTTTCAGACTCACAGCAACCAGTTTGAGGAGCATAGGCGCTGATTAGGTTCGTTACCGACCCTTCGATCAGCACCCTAACTCGCATCAACCGGTCGCTGCATCGGTCTACTTCAAGGAGTCCATCCTGGAGGTCCTTAGACAGCACCACGGCCACTCCGCCCCTGCCCGTTGGTGGTCCGGTGTACACTAGCCGGTACCCCTGCCCGATGTCACGTGACTTATTTCCCTTCCAGCGCGTCTCCTGAAGGAAGGCGCACTGGACCCGACGCTTCGCAAGTACGTCCGCGAGTTCTCGGCAACGTCCGGTTAGGGAGCCAATGTTCCAGGTGGCAAAGCGGAACTTCTTGGGTACTATCCTCTTTAGCCGTGCCCGTACTCGACACGGTAGCCCTAGCCCACTTATCGCAGGTTTAGGGCGATGTGCCTGCGCGTCGTTATGCGGCGACGCCCTAGCCCGAGTACCCGTTATCAACTTCTTGTCCATTTTATTTGGCTGAAGTTGGTTTTACGTGGGACGACCAGCCGTCTGACCCCCACAACCCTACGAGAGGGAAACCAGGTTCGCCAGAGCCTCGTCCGTTGGACAGCAGGGTGCACCGCTAGCAGGTGAGGTTGGCTTGGGTCTTAAGATGGTAACAGACCCCATGCGACCATATCGTTGCGTAAAATGCGCTCAAGGGCACAAAACTGCTGACTGCCCAAAGAAAGATCGTAATACACCAGCCCTATGCGCTCTCTGTGAAGGTGAACACCCTGCAAATTATAAAGGCTGTGCTGTATACAGGGAGATCCTCGCTAGAAGAATGCCACAGAGGACAACTCACAAAAACACCACCAGACCACCAGACTCGAAAAGCACCACGGAAGCAAACCCCACCAACCCTGGAGGAAGTAGACCAAATGACACCTATGCTGAAAGATTGAAGAAGAACACAAACGAACTGAATCCTGAAGTAAAACCATATAATAAATTAGAAGAACTCATATTAAAGCAATCAGAAAAATTTGATCTCATCTTACAACAAATGAGCACTCTCTTCAGTCTCATAACAACACTGCTAGATAAAATCCCAAAATGACTTCTCTCAGGATAGCCACGTGGAACATTAATGGCTTAACACCAAATAAGTCCGAGCTAGAGGTGCTAATTGCAAGTAATAAACTTGATGTTGTGCTCATATCTGAAGCACACTGTACGGAAAAAAGCAACATAAAAATTAAGGGCTGCTGCACCTACATTACTTGTCACCCTGATGGCACTGGCCACGCTGGAACTGCTATAGCCATTAGAGCGAACATTAAACACTATGTCATGCCCGAATATAAAACAAGCTATATCCAGGCAACGTCTGTTGTAGTTGAGAGTAAGGATGGACCCCTCAATATATCTGCGGTATATAGCCCACCGAAGCATAGAATAGATAGTGCAAAGTACTCCGAGTTCTTCCACACACTGGGAAACAGATTCATTGCTGGTGGCGACTGGAATGCCAAGCACTCGTACTGGGGCTCCAGGTTAATAACAACAAGAGGTAGACAGCTTAAGGGATGCATTGACGGAAATAACCTTGACTCAATCTCATCCGGTGAACCGACATACTGGCCTACAGACCCAAAGAAAAAGCCTGACCTGCTAGACTTCTTTATCACCAGAGGACTCTCGAGACACTATCTCAAAGCTGAGCCCTGTTATGATAGTAACTCTGATCATTCCCCTGTAATTCTAACCGTAAGCACGACAATAATTTGCTACGAAGAACCCGAGACATTGTCCAACAAATTTACAGACTGGGAAGGATTTAGAGAATACATAGAGGAAACTATACAACTACATGTATCCCAAAAAACATCAGATGAGATAGAAGATGCCACAAGCTACATTACTAGCCTAATACAGAATTCATGCTGGATGAACACCCCAATCAAAAAGAAAAGGGCTACTACTGGAAACATTCCTCTCGATATAAAAAATAAAGTTCTGGAAAAAAGAAGGCTTAGAAGGGTCTGGCATCAATCTAGACATAAATCTGTTAAGACCGCCTTAAACAAAGCCGCAAGTGAATTGAAAGAAATGTTGGATAGTATAAATAATGCAACGCTACAAAGTAATCTGCAAAATCTGACCGCTACTGCATCATCTCAGTACGCGCTCTGGAAATTCACAAAAACGTTTAAAAGACCGCAACCATTTAAGTCTGCAATAAGAAACAATAGCGGAGGTTGGGCTAGGACTGGTAAAGAAAAGGCAGAAACATTCGCAAAACATCTAGCTAACGTATTTAAACCAAACGATAGTGAATGCGAAGAATTCGAGAGAGAAGTAGATAACCAACTACAGCAAGACCTTCAATTATCACTTCCACCAAGGCCAGTAACAGTGCGTGAGCTTACATGGGCCTTGAAAAGAATGAAGAACAACAAAGCCCGAGGTTCTTATGCAACTTCCTAGAAAAGCTTTAGTATTCATTACAACACTCTTTAATGGTGTCCTCAGGGTCCAACACTTCCCAACTATGTGAAAAGTATCCATCATCTCCATGATACATAAGCCAGGAAAACCTCCAGATCATGCTACATCATACAGGCCGATAAGTCTTCTACCTGTCCTGTCTAAAGTGTTTGAAAGGATTCTCCTGAACAGAATACTGCCGCTATTGGATGAAAATGAAGCCATCTCCAAGCACCAATTTGGGTTCAGAAAACACCACTCGACCATCGAGCAGGTCCACCGAGTTTGTGACAAAATACGGCATTCCCTTGAAGCCAAAGAGTACTGCTCTGCTGTGTTTCTTGATATCCAGCAGGCATTTGACAAGGTACGGCATAAAGGCCTGCTCTCCAAAATAAAAACTTTGCTACCACATACCTACTATACTCGGATGAATTCTTACTTGTCAAATCGCATGTTTCAAGTACGAGAAAGTGGTGATGCATCAGAAATTTATAAGATCTCGGCCGGTGTGCCCCAAGGCTCGGTTCTTGGCCCAATCCTGTACACCTTGTACACTGCAGACCTCCCTCAGTCAACACAAGTAATGAACGCTACGTTTGCTGATGACACTGCACTATTAGCAAGCAGTCCAGATCCACAAACTGCTTCAAATATTTTACAAGAAAGCCTCAACAAAGTAGGTGACTGGCTGCAGAAGTGGCGCATCAAAGCAAGCGCTTCTAAATCGACCCACATAACATTCACGCTTAGAAAAGGAAACTGTTCACCCGTGCAACTGAGAAACAATACCCTGCCCCAAAGTGACTCTGTCAAGTACCTTGGAATACACCTAGACAGAAGGCTGACATGGAAAAATCATGTCGAAACAAAGCGCGATGAAACAAACATACGGTTCTGGACCATGTATTGGCTGATGGCACACAACTCTAAACTTTCGGTGGACAACAAGCTACTAATCTATAAAATGATCCTCAAACCTGTGTGGATGTACGGGATCCAACTCTGGGGAAGTGCTTGTAACTCCAATCTAAATATTATACAGAGACTGCAGAATGGCATACTTCGTACCTTGTCGAATGCTCCATGGTTTCTCACTAACTCTGAAATCCATGAAGCTCTGGAAACTAAAACAGTAAAGGAAGAGATCCAACAGTCCTCCACTAACTACAAAAATCGGCTCGACAACCACCCGAATGACTTAGCTGCCGAATTAACAAAAGTCAGCTACAGGAAACGCCTTAAACGCCATGATATTCAGACTCTACATGCTTGATGTTAAACAGGAGTGTCTCCTGCTGGGGAGACCCTCACAATGCTTCAACCGCCCAACAAATCTGCTTATAGTCCTGGGACTGATTGTAGATGCAGACAAAAAAAAAAAAAAAATACTGTTGTAAATTAAGGTGTTATTTTTCCAAGCTGGTCACAATAATTTAACATCCTAGATAAATTGTGTGTGTGTTTAATAATATTTATTTTTAATTGACATTTATCGGAAATATTGTAATTTTTATTCGTAACTATTATCAGTTGAATCACTACTTGAATGATATTTTGACATCCCAATTGAATTGTAATAATTTATATACTTTGACATCTATTCTTACTCTTTTTTTTATTATTGATGGGTTTCTGCGAAATTACGATTTCGCAGAAGGAAATCACCGCATTCCATGACTCGGCGATCCCGACCATCGAACGAGCGACGGCCGGCAGCGACAGGTCGGGTCCCACTTCGGATACGAGGGCACGGCGCTGCTCCTCCCATGCGGCACACTCTGCCAGTGTGTGCTGCGCCGTGTCCTCCCGACAGTCGGTGCAGTGATGGCACCGAGCGTCCGGCTCCCTGTTTATGCGACACAGGTACTTCCCGAAGCAGCCATGCCCAGAGAGCACCTGCGTCGCCCGAAACGACAGGGAGCCGTGCTTCCTCCCGAGCCATTCATCGAGCACTGGCCGGATGGCCTCGATAGTGGCGAGGCCGGCGGTAGGTCGCGAAAGCCTTTCCCGCCATTCCCTCACCATGGCCTCGCGGAGCTGTGACCGACGCAACTCTATCTCGCGCTGCATCGGTTCACCAACCCGCGTCCGCACCTCCTCGCGCCACCGGTAAAGCGAGGCGAGAACCCTCGCCTCTAAGTCCCAGGGCTGTGATCCGGCCAGTGCACAACCCGCCTCGTAGGAGATCGTGCGATACCCCCTGATAGCCCTGACGGCCATCGCCCTCTGCGATTTTCGCAGTATCGCGATGCTGCCGGCCGTCAGGTCAGAAGCCCACACCGGGACCCCGTAAAGTGTCATGGATCGCACGATCCCTAAGTATAACCGCCTACAGGCGGTGCTCGGGCCCCCCAGATTGGGAAGCAGCGTTGCGAGCGCGCCTGCGGCGCCCGTAAATCTGGGCGTCAGCCGCCGAAAGTGGGGGCCAAAGTTTCACTGGCTGTCGAGCACCAATCCTAGGTACTTCATGGTAGACTCGACGGCAATTTCGACCCCCCCGATCACGATGTGCGACCCTGGTGGTGGCGCCCGTCGGGGGCCGTGAAAGACCATGGCCTCCGACTTCTCCAAGGCTACCTCTAGACCCAGGCGCCATATGCGACTCACCACTTGTGAGACCACAGCCGTCACAAGCAACGCTGCCTCCCTGTACGAGCTCCCCGGGCCGTGACCAGCGTATCGTCCGCATAACACGTCAGGTCTACTCCCGGTTGGAGCTCGCCCCCTCAGCACCCAGTCGTAACCGATGTTCCACAGGGGTGGGCCCAAGACCGAACCCTGTGGAACACCGCACGACATATCACGACGGCCCTCACCGTCACGTCCCCTGTAGGTGACACACCTTTCCGTCAAGTAAGCCCCAATTATGCGGCGGAGGTAACTGGGCACTCTGTGGTACTTCAGTGCCTCCCGAATACAATTCAATTCAATTCAATTCAATTTATTTATTTTAAATCAGATAGATTACAATCATAATAATTACAATTATAAACATCCATAGCAATTTAAATAAAATATCACGAGACACAAACACAACAAGGGAAACAAACAAACACAAAACATTGGAAACATTGGATCAGGTCCGCACTACCCGTATATGTAACTTTGTCCAATGCTCCATGAAGTGGCAATCCACATCCATTCTCCCCACAACACACACAGCTCCAGGGCAGGGTGTTAAATGCGTTGGAGATGTCCAGGGACACCGCCAGCATTACCCCGCCCTGGGTTACCGCTTCCTTCGCCAGGACTCTCACCCGCATTATGGCGTCGATAGTGGAGCGCCCGTGCCGAAAACCGAACTGACTGCCGTCTAGATCCGGCCCCTCTCTGTACAAGTGACTGACCAGGCGGGCAGCAAGTATCCGCTCAAAAAGCTTACCCACCTCGTCTAACAGAACTATGGGTCGGTATGCGGACGGCGAGTCTGCTGGGTGCCCCACCTTCTTGAGAAGGACCAGACGACCTATCTTCCACTGAGCGGGAAAGAGGCCCTGCTCAAGGCAAGCTGTGTATAGTCCTCTCAGCATGGGCGTTACGCTAACCTGCAGCAAGGATAGACACGAATATTTCGTGGACTTAAATAATTAGTTAAGTATCGGGTAATTTATAACAAGAAAGTTGACAACACTAACCTGTCGCTGCCGAAATTCGTTTGTATATTTTGAAGGACACCCCGCCCGAGCTTCTTCTTCAAAAAAGGTTTTAACATTTAGAATAATGTTTTGAGCATCACTTTTAATAGCTTTCGGCATATTTAACTTTATAAATTCAGCACATCACGACAAAACAACCAGAGAACCCGAATGTAGTAGACACTGACAATCGAATCATCGAATGACATTTCAACATGACGGCCGTAGTTCCAATTTTCGCCATTTCACAGATTAGTTGGTAGGAGTGTAAACATTTTTCAGATAATCCATACAAAACATAAACTTGCAAGGTGTTTCGATTTTTTTTATGAGAAGTGTAGTAGTGTTGTTCAGCTAAAATGTGGAACTCTCTATGAGCGTCTGGTTCCCGTCTACCTTCAAAGCAAAAGTCAACAGGCATCTTCTGGGCACGCTCGCTCCATCATAGACCTCATCAAGCGCTTCAGGCGTGATTGTGTTCAAGAACAAGCCCGTTCTTCAATAAAAAAAGTATCCTAATAGAATTTTTTAGTGAAATTTTGTTGTGTAAGGCAGTTGAAGATGTTTGCGAAGGATTTGACAGGATTAGACATTGCAAGTAGAGATGGGCGGCGGATAAATACTCGAATATTTATCCAAAATGAGTAAATACTCATTTTTACCCATTTTAATTGGATATTTACTCAAAGTGATGGATATTTACTCAAAATGAAATGATGTTTATTTTTATGCAAATCGAATGGTTATTTTAGGGATTAATGACTAATATTTTTACCTTTAGAGATTTAAAAAAGGAGTACTTAGTTACTTAATTGGAACTTTCGAAAACACTACATTACCATCAATTTATTAGTTCTGATGTCAATAATATTTTCAATGCACGCTACCCCGGTTTCCTTTTGTGCAGTTTCTTTTGTTTTGCTTATCTTACCCTCCGCTCCCACGCTCTGTAGTGTATGTCCCGTTCAGTGCCCTATTACGCATCATAAAGAGCGCACGCGCTCTATTATTTTGGATGTTGTGTTAAAACGTCTCAAGGTAAGTTTACTATTCTTATTCATTTGTGCTAATCCAAATGGTTACTTGGGTTCTTACGGTCATACCTATGTTAACGTGCTTGATAACCAATTTTTTTTACATAACATCTTTTTTAAAACGTTTTAAATATTTTTTACCAATTTTTAACATACCTTCAACGTCCCAATAAGCTGAAAACTTGTAACTCTGAACATAGCTAGAATAATATGACAATGTCATATTAACTCGCTTTCCTGTGTTAACTTAATGTTTTGTTGTTTTAGGTATCATGGGAGACCAAAAAATGAATGTGTTTGGAAATACTATCGCATTGTTTTTTTTTTTTTTTTTTTTTTTTACTATTAATAGGCACGCGCTTGACACCTGATGGTAAGCGATGATGTGGTCGAAGATGGAGCACGCTTGCCTAGAAGTAACCTATTCACTCTTGACTTAAAGACTCCCAGGTTGTAGCTATCGGGAAACACAGACTCCGGCAGGGAATTCCACTCCTTAGCTGTACGCATTATGAATGTGTTCCCAAAACGTTTTGTGCGTGTGGGTGGGATGTCCACCATGTACCGGTGGCGCATCGGCGTTCGTCTTGTGGTCCGATGATGGAAAGGGCTTGGCGGAATTAAATTATGCAATTCCGTCGCACATTCCCCAAAATGCCGGTAAAAAACCGACAAGTTAGCAACTCGTCGTCGATGCTCAAGACTTTGGAGCTTCGTAGCGACGAGCCTCTCATTGCCAATGATCCTCTTGGCTCGTTTCTCAATTGACTCAAGGGCATCAAGCTGGTATCTGGCAGATCCGTCCCAAAGATGAGAGCAGTATTCCATACACGATCGAACTTGCGCTTGATAGAGTTTGAGCAGCTGTTCCGGCGTGAAGTACCGTCTAACCTTTGCTAGGATCCCCAACTTTCTTGCAGCCACTTGAGCTTTTGCCTCTATGAAAGGGCCAAAATTGAGAGTAGATGTATGTTAATGTAACCCCAAGAAGTTCAAGTTGGTCGGTTATTGGCACTGTTGCACCTCGGAAAGATGGAGCTGGGTGGAATTGGCTCCTTTTGGCGGAAAATAGACACGCTTGGGTCTTAGCAGCATTGAACTTGACCAGATTGGCATCACCCCGTTCAGCGACAGCCTGTAAGGACACATTCAAGCGCTCAACCATAGCCTCCCGGAGAGACCGAATCTGCGACCCACCAGCTCGTGCGTCGGACACGTATCTCTCAGCAACAGTGCTGTCGTCTGCATACCCAAAGGTACCGGGTTTGAGCAGATCATTAATATTCATTCATATTTATTCATTTTTATTTATTTTTTTTTATTTTTTTTATTTTTTTATTAATATGCAGCAAGAAGAGTGTTGCCGAAAGCACCGACCCCTGAGGAACCCCGGCATTAATATCCAGCAGTCCAGACGAGCAGCCATCTATGACCACTCGGATAGACCGGTCCCTCAGGAAATCTGCGATCCAATCACACAAACTGGCGGGCAGACCGAAGTAAGGAAGCTTACTAATAAGGCTATCGTGCCAGACCCTGTCGAAGGCCTTCGAGATGTCAAGGGAGACCGCTAGTGCCTCCCCGTGCTTTTCTATGGCTTCACTCCAGATGTGAATGAAATACGCTAAAAGATCCCCAGTTGACCGATTTCGGCGGAACCCGTATTGTCGGTCACTAAGGATATCATTCGTTTCTAGGTACGTCAGGAGCTTATGATTCAGCACGCGTTCCATAGTCTTACAGAGTATGGACGTTACCGAGATGGGTCTATAATTCGACGGGTCAGCACGACTACCCTTCTTGGGCACGGGTTGCACGTTAGCTTGCTTCCAAGCCCTCGGCACTTTTCCAGTCTCAAACGAAAGGCGAAATAGGCGTGTCAAGATCGGAGACAACTCAGGCGCACAAGTTTTCAGAACAATTGCCGGTATCCCGTCGGGGGGCCACTAGCCTTGTTCACGTCTAGGTTACGCAGCACCCTACGGACTTCCTTCTGATGAATGCGAATGTTCGACATGCTCGACTCGCATCCACCAGGAGAAGCAGGGGGCCTCGCGCCACCAGGATCCAGACACGAAGATTCCGCAAACAAGGAAGCAAACAAATTCGCTTTCTCCTCAGCGGAGTGGGCAAGCGTCCCGTCAGGTCTCAGCAGTGGTGGTAGTGAGGGGCGGCAGAAGTTCGATTCGACCGACTTAGCCAGGGACCAAAAAGCCTTACTACCTGATGGGTATGAAGCAAGTTTGTTCCCTATTCGGCTGATGTGGTCAAACCGTGCCCTCCGCAACACCTTCTTGCAGGACTTGGCAGCCCTGTTGAAGGCTCTCTTCTTCCGAGTCACGTCATTTGCTTTGCGCGTGCGAGCGTCGACCCATGCCAGGTAAGCCGCATGCTTAAGCGCATCAGCGCGACTGCACTCGGCACCAAACCATGGACGAGCTTCGCCAGACATAGTAATGTCAGAGAACGGAATGTAGTACTCCATTCCCCTCCGCAACACATCCGTCACGGCGTCTGTGCACGACGAAGCATCAGTCGAAGAAAAGCAAGTAGGCTGCCAAGGATAACATGCGAAGAAATATCGCATGCCATCCCAATCAGCTGAACTGTACCGCCATACCCGCCGTGTGCCTCTTGGGCTAGGATCGGGCGGGGAGTATACGGATACAGACTTCACCAGACAGTGGTCGGAACTACCCAGTGGTGAAGAAATCGACACCGAATAGCGGTCTGGATCTGTTGTCAGCAAAAGGTCCAAGCAATTGGCAGTGTGCGATTCAACATCCGGCACCCTCGTTGCCCCCTGGACCAGCTGGGAAAGATTTAACGCAAGCGCTAGCTTTCGCGTCTCTCGTCCAGCATGGTCTGTGCACTGGTATGGGAAGAGCCACTCCTGATGGTGGGCGTTGAGTCCCCCAGTAACACCAATTGGGCAGAAGGGTACCGTTGCTGAGCTGCATCCGCCGCCTCACTCAGGTGCTGTGTGAGCTCAGTTGTCTCCAAATCACCGCTGTGCGAACGGTAGACACAAGCGTAGACAATTTTATCCAGGCCTGTGTCCACTAAAACCCACAGCGTTGAGAACCTGGAGTCCTCAAGGTTACGGAGACGCCGATAACAGATGTCGTCACGGGCGTACATACATACGCCCGCACGTGGTTTGAAATGGTGCTCCAGGGTAAACCCTGGGTACGAAAGGTAAGACACGTCTGACGGACATCTGATCTGCGTCTCGGAAAGGAACGGAGTTGATTCGAAATCTGTACAATGCAAGTATTGCGTAAAGAAATATAAACTCGGAAACGTAAACTGGAACAAAAATAACTCGTGTTCGAAACAAATGCCGTTACAAAAAAAAAAACAGAAAACGTGCCTCCGGCGTATCATCAGTCTTGTAATGTTCCTAATGAATGAAACACCTAGTAGAAATAGTAATTACACAAATATGAGCATCCAGAGCTCAAATATGTTTTGTTCAGGTGTTGATCAATCTGCTCTACCTGAAAAACTTGCCAGAGCTGTAATTGTGTCAGGAGCCCCGCTGTCACTGATAGAACATCCTCTTTGGATAGATTTTTTTGATCATCTTCAGCTATCGTTTAAGTTGCCTTCCAGAAATATTTAAATAAAATCTACAACGAATGCAGAAATAAGTGAAGGAAGAACTTTCTGCCGTTAACCATTTGCATCTTTAGTTGGACGGATGGAGTAATATAAACATTAAAATATTATTAATTTTATCATTACAAAACCAGAATTATTCTTTGTTGAGAGACACAGAACATAATCGCCACACTAGTGAATATCTCCAGGAAGATATTTGAAAAGTCATGCGAATGTTCGGTGGAGAAAAATTTGTGATTAGTGATTGATGTTTTAAAATATTTATAATTGTTGTAAACCAAATTCTGGTGACTATAGTTGCCAAAATGATGATTTAAATATCTACCACGTAATTTGAGGATGTGTGACATTTACAAACCCGCACTGGGCCTGCGTGGTGGATTATATTTTAGTCCATTCCCTCTCATGGATTCAAATTCAAATTCAAAGCATTTTATTTCAGGCACTTTTGAAACGTTAAGGTCGGTCAGTCAAAAACATTGAAGCTATTTGCACGTTCCAAAGCGTAGATCTCTATGGAGAAGAACGTGCAAGAAACTCCACGGACACTCTTTTAAATTATGTTCTGTTTTACAAAATTCCAAGTTACATATACCTGTTGCTTCTGCATGTGAGGACAATGCAAAGGAAATAAAAAGGGCTTATTATAAGAATTTAAAATATAAAGATTAAATTGAGCCAATGGCAGTTAAGACATGACCAGTCTCAACCGATGGCGCCCGTTCATGAACATGATGCGTGTATCGGCACCAATCAGCTCAACCATTTTGAAGGGAACCGAATGATCCAACCCAGGCGCCGCCATCAGCGAGATATTGAGTGAGCATGACATGCTCTCAACCACCATGCTCGTTCATGTCCAACAAGTAAAACTATAACTAATCACATAAAAATGTTAATGGCTTCATGGTACTCACATTTACAAAATTTGAAAAATATGCTTCTACTTTACACAAAACTATGGTTGTCAATGACCAAATAATGAAAAATAAATTGAGAGGAGTAAGACTATGTCCCAGCAGTGGAAACATTAAAAATACTGATGACGAAGAATCTACTGTTTTGTGTATTAATGCTATGAACAAGGCAATATACTAATTCTAACTTTGATAATGCTTGACGAAAATATTCAAGATGAAACATAATTGCCGATTGTCATAATTGAACGGCTTTGTTATTTTAAATGTGATTAACAATTAATAACGTTACAAGTGTATATTTTCCGTATTTTTATTATTTTAATCCTTTTGTAGGTAAAATTACAAGATTTAAGCTAAATAACGCAATCCAAACCGTAGGGAGTATTTATCCATGATTTGGATATTTACTCGGGTAAAAACGGGTATTTATTGAGTATTTATCCATTTTGAGTATTTACTCGGATAAAATCCCAACACTAATTGCAAGCGATTGAGTCAGGGTTGCGGTATAGTAAATGGCCGTGTCCTGAGTGATTAGTCCCAACCTTTTTACTTTTGGGAATATCGGTGATGTACAGCGTAAAGATAAGGTGGATATAGCGGAGCTCTGAGGGTACCTGCTCGAATGGGGTGAGAGGAGTAGCTCCATCGATGTGATAGTGAGAGGTGCGATAGATGAGGGCTTGCCTGGTTGTGGGATACCGTTGACAGTGGCATATTTCCATGTTTGAGGGAATATTATTATTGCTGTATGCGCCATTGAAGATGGCAGTCATAAGCAATTAAGTTGGGCTTGCTTTAGTTATCTATCCACTTGCTATCACTTGCTTATAAAAACAAATTGACGAAACAAAACGTTTCAGTAATGTCAAATCACTGACGTAAAAATAGATCAGTGTGTCAAATCGTCAACTTGACAACTTCAATCAATGTCAATTGTCAAATTCAAATCGGTGTTTACCTGTAACACAGCAAACTAACCTCACATTGTTAACTTCTATTGTTTACATATTTATTTCCAGGTTTGGTGTATTCATATGCAAAGTATACAAAAGAAATCTAAAAAGCTTTGTGTGATGTATTAATTTCATTTAGTCATTTTTATTAAAAAGAAAAATAATAACGAATAAGTAACAGAATGGCTTTCTCATTTGGAACACCTAGTACTCAAAGCTCAACCTTCGGCGCTGCAGCGAAACGTAAGTCTTAATTTTTATATTAAAACTTTGTACTGCTATTTATGAGAATAAACATTCATAAGTCATTTAGGCAAGTTGTGTCTTGTGTATTAGATTGGTGCTATTAACTTATTCACCCATTTCATACCATACACAGGTCAGTACCTCGTTTTATCAGTTGCACATTTTGTTCTATAGCAATGAGTATTATTTCAATTATGTTTATTCATTTATGTTTTAGCTACCTTTTCCTTTGGAGGTGGAGCAACAACTACTACTACATCTGGGTTTGGTGGTTTTGGAGCCCCAGCCACATCTTCAGGTTTTGGCTCATTTGGTGCACCAGCAACAAGTACAGGTAAACACTTCATGTGTCACTTAAGTAGCCAGCAACCACCAACCCATTGTACCAATCTATTATGTAGCTGTTATTTCATAACAACTGTATTTATTGTTTCAATGGCTGAGTTGTTTATGCATGAGTAAAACATTGTGAAAATTAAAAATCTTAATGTTTTTATTTCACAGCTACACCATTTGGGACTTTAGGAAGTGCCCCTGCTTCTACAGCACCCTCTTTATTTGGTGGGACTGGGTTTGGTGCTACTCCAGCTAAACCTACAACAGGTACTGTATGCACAATGTCCACTTGTAAGATTTATTGTGTGAGTACAAAGTTTAACATTGACTGATTAATTTTTTATCTTCAGGTTTTGGAAATACCTCATTTGGCACCAACACATTTGGTACCACACCAGCATTTGGTGCACCAACATTTGGTAGCACTGCTCCAACATTTGGCAGCACTGCACCAACATTTGGTACAGGCAGCACTCTTGGTGGAGCCAATACTTTTGGCACCCCATTTGGTGGTGGTGGAAATTTTGGTCAATCATTTGGAACCAAACCAAATACTGGATTCACTGGTTTTGGCAATGTTCTTGGTTCAGCACCACAGTTTGGACAGGTATTCATTTTATATTACTATTACTTACTTATTACATATTTACTTTTAGTCCATCTGCCTTAACTATAATGATTGTGCTGTATCCCTTTGTATAATATTTTACTTAATGTCCTCAACCTATTCTGTTGACAGCAGCAGCAACAACAACAGCAACAACAGCCGCAAGGGCCGTCGTCTGCTCATGAAGCGCTGGTGGCTGCAGTATTCAACTGCTGTGTGTTTGGAGATGAAAGGGATCAAGTGCTTGCCAAGTGGAACCTTATACAAGCACAGTGGGGCACCGGTAAGTCAAGTTATGTTAAGAGGACAATAATATGGCTTTGTAGAGTTCTGTGTCTGACTCTCGCTGAGCTGCATCACATTCATCATTTTTCTAGACTTTTCACACTATGTTAGGCAGTACTTTCTTTCCCTGTCCCGATTGAAAATAGTATTTGCTATATTGGTGTTTAGTTACTGTATTTACTATCTTAACCTTTTACAGTATTATTCATAAAAGTCTCTTTTTTTACTAATGATAGGCAGGCGGTTGACCACTATCTCACCTGATGGGTAAGCGATGATGCAGTCGAAGATGGAGCACGCTTGCCTAGAAGTAACCTATACACTCTTGACTTAAAGACTGCCAGACTGACTCTTGAGCACCAGTTAAGCAACTCAGCAACAAAATTCTGTACAGAAAATTAGAACAAGGAATATGTTTAACTGTTGCTAAACAACTCAGTATTTTTTTTTAATTCTGAAACAATGAGTGGCTTATCATTCAGTTGGCATACTGAAACGTTTTATTTATTTAATTCTTTAACTAGCTAACCTGCGCAACTTCGTCTGTGTCACATTTTCATCATTAATGCTCTGCTCCTATTGGTCGTAATGTGATGTTATATAGCCTATCTATACTATAGGGTATTTATCAAGGAAACCTATATAGCCATCCTTGATAAATGGGATATCCAACACAAAGAATTTTTCAATTTGTACCAGTAGTTCCTGAGATAAGCGCATTCAACCAAACAAACAAACTCTTCTGCTTTATAATAGTAGTATAGGTTGGTATAGATTGGCCAAACTAAAACTTGATCGGAGAAATGCTAAATTTTTGACTATTGGTTGAATTAAGTATGGAACAAAAAAGGGTAGTATAAGGGTTCAGTTTTTTCCTTTTGAGGTACGGAACCCTAAAAAATAGCACTTAACCAACGGAGCAGTATTACCTATCCTAAATTAATCTTGCAGGACAAGCCTACTACAGTCGTAACGCGCCTCCTTTGGAATTGAACGAGCAGAACCCGCTTTGCAGGTTCAAAGCGGTGGGCTACTCTAGACTCGGCGGGCGCGAGGACAAAGACGGTCATGTCGCCATGTTGTTCAACAAGGCTGAACAGGATATCAAGTACGTGTTTAAAGACAGTTTTGCTTACATTATGTGAGCATTCTAGACTAAAATATTATTATGATTGGGTACAGAGTGAGTGCATGCATCATTCATTCATGTCTGATTGATTATAAACATTTATAATTCTTATTTAATAAAAAACTAGTACTGACTTATTTGGAAGTGGAACATAAAAGTATATGTATATGTTTCATTTTTCACAAATAACCTTACAAAATGTTATTTCTGTTCTAGAACCAACCAGCAAGCTTTGACTACGTCTCTGCATAGTTTGTTGGGAAACAAACCAAACTTAGCCGTTAATATAGAATGTGTTAAAGCTGTTTCCGACAACAAGACTCAGGTACGTTTTTTTTTTCATTTGATTTTGATTTTTATGCTTTATATGTATTTAGTTTTCTTTTGCTTGAGGGCTAACTTTCGATTCTTCGATTTGTGCCCAGGTAATTGCAAAAGGGTGGAGAGTAGGTTATAAACAAAACCTTTTTACAAAAATACACAGCCGACGACCAAATAAAAAAGAACTAATTTGGGAAGTCGGTGGTTTTGGTGGTTTCTTCGTATTTTAACACCAACTACCTAAATTAAAGTTATTTATCCCACACCTAACAACACTACTGCATAGTCGCTGGAAAGCAACTAAAACACATACAATGGGCCGCCTTACCGCATTTCCGTTTCCATTTATTTGCGTTTACTTGGATGACAAACCAAACGTCAACCAAGTAAACGAATTCCAGCTTTTTTTATTTAAAAGCCAAACTACTAAACCGATTTTGATGAAATTTAAATGGGACCAAAAGGAATGTAAGTATATCCTTTCACATAAAACAAGAATTTTCAAATCGGTTCGTACCTAAATGACGGAGTTATGAGGTAACATACATAAAAAACTCGGTAAAAAATGGCGTATTCTCCACCATTCAGTGGTGCTAATTTGAAACTTTTACCCAAAATACTTGAAATTGGCTGTTCATGCACGCTCCCTATATTATGCACTATGCAATATGCAGTGGGAGGAGGTGCTAGGGTTGCGAAATGGTTTGAAAATTTATATCGACCCTGGAACATAAATGGCATTTGGAGGAACACGGCTGCCTCCGCTCAGAGCGGGAGGAGTAATTTGATGATGTACCTAATCACAGGCGTGATTTTTCTAGATGTTTAAGTATATCCTTGCTATAGGTGGTGATATACGTGGTGGACAAAGGCGCGGGCGGCACGCACATCTCGGCGTCAGAGCTGGGCGCCTTCCTTAACGCTGGCAACGCGCGCAACGCACTGCAAGGAGCCGGCTGTTCTTCCGTGTCCGCCGTCACTGCGCCCTCGCCGCAGATGCTGGCGCAGTACCTGCAGACTGCGCCGCCTGGTATGTGGAAATTAACTTTAAGTAAATATGTTTAAAGTCCAGTTTCGATTGCTTCCACTCTCGCTTGTCTGTGCCTCTGTGTTCGGACTTTCGGAGTCACCGCGCCGCGTATTAGCAAACCGCGCAGCTTGTAGGCGAAATTCAATTTTAGTAGGTAAATACATATAAAGTTAGGTAAGGTGTAAGGTTGAAAAGATCGTGGAGTATGTTCGAGCGAAGACCAGTTGGACCTTAAGGGTCGCGAAATTGGAGTCGCGCCACAACACGAATTTCAAGTCGTTCGTGGTGCGAGTACCAATTCATCATATTGAGACCTTCCTCTAGTAAGGAAGAGTTTTGGCCGAAGTGTGTCGTGTATCGGCGATTTCGCGAAAGGCTACGCGACTCCACGCAGCGCAATGCGACATCGTCAGTTCGTGTATAATAGTTAAAGTTAACTTCAAAATAAACTTTAACACGTTCACATAAGGTGTAGTTTTTGGTATAGCTGCAATGTATCTATGATATTTTCAAAAAACTTCTTATTCCGAAAACGCACTAGCGGTTTGTTTCAGCGGCCAACCGCCTGACTCGGTTAGAATAGCGGCTGATCGCTTTGGCGGCCAACTGCGATAAAACCGCGTTAAGTGGTTGAACTGCTCCATGGAGTGTTAGTCCATAAACGATTGTTTAACAAGCAAGAGAGTGGCACAAGATGCAAGATATTATATAAACTCTTTAAAACAAAGTCATCGGTTAGCCGCGGCTAATCGCTAGTGCGTGGGAGCGCATTTATTGCAGTTTTAATGTAGTGTGAATTTTCAGCAATGTCTATGTTTCAGGTATGGACATGCGACTATGGAAGCAAGCGCAGGCTGATAACCCCGACTCTGAGAACTACATACCCGTACCAATTATTGGTTTTTCCGAGGTAACTATGTAGTTTATTTTAAGCTAAAGTTGTATTTTCGTAACCTGTTGCCGTATTTCACAAAACATTTACGTTCTTAGCACAAATATTCAACGGATTGGGTATTCCTTTTTCTTTTAAGGAGTAGCGTATGTAGAGGTATGTGGTATTCTGCAAACCTCTATAATAAGGAATAATAAATAATGGAGGTTGGGTTGGGTGGTGGCCATACCCGAGGTGGCCTGCAGAGGCGGGCCGTCACCAGCCGGGGATTGGTGGTGAGAGATGGAGCACGGGGTGGTTTTAGTCAGTAAGAGTCTGACAGACCCCTCCGCCCGCCCCAGGGCGGAGGACATCCATGAGGATTTTCCCCGGTTATAAAAAAAAAAAAGGGTGGTGGCCATTGAAAAGGGAAGTTCCTTCGACCAGACGATTGTTGTGTCTGGCGAGCAACTGCTCGATAGCTGATATTCGGACTTTTGCATATGTTCAAATCGCACGGTAAACTCTGATATCGCAATGCAGGATTCCGTAGTAGTAGTTCGTTGCTCGTTGTATAGACGGCGTAGCGGTTCTTTTTGTTAGATTATGCTACGATGGTCTTTCTTGTGGCTTTTTTTAACCTTGTGGCGGCAATGATGTCGCTACAAGGTTAAAAACGACTAGCACAGCTAATGCGTATGTATGTTTGGTAGATAAAGTTCCGCAGCCGCTGCCAGTCGGAGCAGGCGAAGCTGCAGGCGCAGTGGCTGCAGCGCGCCGCCGCCGAGCTGGCCGAGCTGCGCACGCGGCGCGCCGCCGCCAGCGCGCGCCTGGCGCACCTGGCGGCGCGGCTGCACGCCCGCCGGCACACGCTGCTACAGGTATGCCTGCGAAACTTCCCGGCGTTGTACTAAGCCTCCGCTGTCAGTCCGTCTGCCCGTCCCTCCGTCCGTCCGTAAGGTGCTTCGCTAGATGTGCGCCGACCGTGATAGCAATTGCTCACCATAGCCCTAATGTAAGATTTGTGTCGCAGGTGGTAGCCCGGCGGGAGGTGGTGGGTCGCGTGGGCGCGGCGCTGGGCCCCGAGGAGGAGGCGGCGCGCGCGCGGCTGCACGAGCTGACGTCACAGCTCGCCGCGCCGCCGCTCTATAACGTAAGTACAAAGTGTCGCAGGTGGTAGCCCGGCGGGAGGTGGTGGGTCGCGTGGGCGCGGCGCTGGGCCCCGAGGAGGAGGCGGCGCGCGCGCGGCTGCACGAGCTGACGTCACAGCTCGCCGCGCCGCCGCTCTATAACGTAAGTACAAAGTGTCGCAGGTGGTAGCCCGGCGGGAGGTGGTGGGTCGCGTGGGCGCGGCGCTGGGCCCCGAGGAGGAGGCGGCGCGCGCGCGGCTGCACGAGCTGACGTCACAGCTCGCCGCGCCGCCGCTCTATAACGTAAGTACAAAGTGTCGCAGGTGGTAGCCCGGCGGGAGGTGGTGGGTCGCGTGGGCGCGGCGCTGGGCCCCGAGGAGGAGGCGGCGCGCGCGCGGCTGCACGAGCTGACGTCACAGCTCGCCGCGCCGCCGCTCTATAACGTAAGTACAAAGTGTCGCAGGTGGTAGCCCGGCGGGAGGTGGTGGGTCGCGTGGGCGCGGCGCTGGGCCCCGAGGAGGAGGCGGCGCGCGCGCGGCTGCACGAGCTGACGTCACAGCTCGCCGCGCCGCCGCTCTATAACGTAAGTACAAAGTGTCGCAGGTGGTAGCCCGGCGGGAGGTGGTGGGTCGCGTGGGCGCGGCGCTGGGCCCCGAGGAGGAGGCGGCGCGCGCGCGGCTGCACGAGCTGACGTCACAGCTCGCCGCGCCGCCGCTCTATAACGTAAGTACAAAGTGTCGCAGGTGGTAGCCCGGCGGGAGGTGGTGGGTCGCGTGGGCGCGGCGCTGGGCCCCGAGGAGGAGGCGGCGCGCGCGCGGCTGCACGAGCTGACGTCACAGCTCGCCGCGCCGCCGCTCTATAACGTAAGTACAAAGTGTCGCAGGTGGTAGCCCGGCGGGAGGTGGTGGGTCGCGTGGGCGCGGCGCTGGGCCCCGAGGAGGAGGCGGCGCGCGCGCGGCTGCACGAGCTGACGTCACAGCTCGCCGCGCCGCCGCTCTATAACGTAAGTACAAAGTGTCGCAGGTGGTAGCCCGGCGGGAGGTGGTGGGTCGCGTGGGCGCGGCGCTGGGCCCCGAGGAGGAGGCGGCGCGCGCGCGGCTGCACGAGCTGACGTCACAGCTCGCCGCGCCGCCGCTCTATAACGTAAGTACAAAGTGTCGCAGGTGGTAGCCCGGCGGGAGGTGGTGGGTCGCGTGGGCGCGGCGCTGGGCCCCGAGGAGGAGGCGGCGCGCGCGCGGCTGCACGAGCTGACGTCACAGCTCGCCGCGCCGCCGCTCTATAACGTAAGTACAAAGTGTCGCAGGTGGTAGCCCGGCGGGAGGTGGTGGGTCGCGTGGGCGCGGCGCTGGGCCCCGAGGAGGAGGCGGCGCGCGCGCGGCTGCACGAGCTGACGTCACAGCTCGCCGCGCCGCCGCTCTATAACGTAAGTACAAAGTGTCGCAGGTGGTAGCCCGGCGGGAGGTGGTGGGTCGCGTGGGCGCGGCGCTGGGCCCCGAGGAGCTGCTGCACGAGCTGACGTCACAGCTCGCCGCGCCGCCGCTCTATAACGTAAGTACAAAGTACCACACGAAAATGTTAATCAATTTCAAAGTTCGAATTTTGCCTCGATAAATCGCTGATTGTATTTTGGTATAGCGTGATTATGAAGTCGTTGATGCGACATTTTTCACGTGACTATTTTCACCGTATTATCTAAAGGTTCTAGATTTTTCAAGGTGCATATGTTCTTAATTTGATTGAACTGCAAATGTTATCAAAATCTAAAACATATTAAATACATTATTTACATTGGTACTAGTAATTTTTCATGCGAAGAAGTGGTTACTTTCGAAATGATAGAATACACTCAATAATCCTGCAGGATTGTAGATTTACATTCAGATACGCCTTGTTGCTAAATCCAAGAGCGTCATTTGCGTACCTACAAGGTAAACCTTGTAGGTACGCAAAGGACGCTCTTGGACGTAGAGTAGCGAACATCAGCCCGATTTATAAAATAAAACAAAGTTATCTGCTGAATAAGTTGAAGTTTGGCATCATCAGGTCAAAACAAGTTCGCCTGGTTAGTCCCACTTCATAATTACGAGTCATCATCTGCCTAGCCTTTTCCCAACCATGGGTCGCCTTCCAGTCAAGCCGGATTTAGCTGAATACCAGTATTTTACGAGGAGCGGCTGCTTACCAGACCTCCACAACCCATTAACTGGGTAACACGGTACTTCATGGCAAGACTGGAGTCAGATTTACTGGCTTCTGACTATCCGTAACGACTGCCAAAGATCTACAAATGACAGCCGGGACCAACGGCTTAACGTGGTTTCCGAGGCACGGAGGGAGCTCGGTATGTTAATATCACCTGGTCACCCATCCACAGACCAGCCTTGGCAAGCGTTGCTTAACCTTCAAGATCGACCCGTGCGGCTGTTATTATCTAGCCACGAACTCCTCACTTCATAATTATACGAGTATATGATGGAATTCCGTGGAGTTAGCAGGCTTGTTATTTGTAGAGATGACGATGTAACAACTTGAACTATTTAGTTTGGTTGTGGTGTGTTTGTAATTAATTTCAGAAATGTGCATACTACCCAACTACTTACTACTTACTGTATACTACCCAAACCTACCTCAAAAAATTATAAGATGTCATTGCCATAAATATTTATTTCGCGACGATCTTTTACATAAGGCGTGACGAAACGCCATTTTGGGTTCGTTTGAGGAGCTTTAACGTTTTGATCACTGTGGTCGACAGCAGGTAAATTTGAAAGGAAAATATCAGATGATGATTTGGTAGGTCTGAGAATAGGTCGTAAGCTATTTTTAATTTTATATGGCAAAACAACGTTCGCCGTTGGGTCAGCTAGTAATGACATAAACCTGTCCCGAATCTATCGTGATCTTTTAATTTTTCTAGTTATAAAAATCATAATTTATCATAATTCGTCATAATTTATTGTCAGGGTACCTACGAAAATAAATGATTGAAATGACAATGTCTGTCGCGTCTGTCTGTGAAATGTGTCGCGCCTACCATATAAGAAATGCTGATTTAATAACATGTAGCGCACATAATTATGCCTAAAATATGAGGTTCTATTATATTTTTGCAGATTTTATCGCAAATACAATAATCATATTTTTCTACAAACATCAAATCTATTTACTAATGTTTGTATGTATATATATGTGTGTGTTCTTTATTTATGTTTGGTAAAATTAGTTGTGTGTGGCATACAAAAAATAAAAGAAGCGCCGAAAGCCTGATGTATTTCACACCACAAAAGTACGAGGGGGCGTTTTTAAGTTCGCGGAATGGAGGGCAAGGAGTGAAAATAAAAATACTAAATTATTTTTCTTTTTCAATATATTCACCTGCTACCCTAATACATTTTTCAGATCTTTCAATTAGCTTATGTATACCTTCATAAAAAAATGTTTTGTCTTTGTCCGAAAAATAAGCTGAAACCGCGTCCTTCACTTCTTCATCAGTTGAAAATTTCTTTCCACGAAGTTCTTTTTTCAGATTTGGAAAGAGGTAATAATCACTGGGAGCCAGGTCTGGGCTGTAGGGTGGATGGTCTAAAATATCGAAGCCCACCTTATGCAGGGCAGCCAACGCAACATGGCTCTTGTGAACAGGCGCGTTGTCGTGAAGAAGAAGGACACCTTTGGTCAATTTTCCCCTCCTTTTTTCTTTAATACTTTCTTTCAACCTCTCGAGGATAGAAGCATAGTATTCTCCGGTTATAGAAACGCCTTTATCTTTATAATCGGTCAACAGAATCCCTTCCGAATCCCAAAACACTGTTGCCATGATTTTCCCAGCCGATTGTGACACTTTAAACTTCTTGGGTGGTGGTGTACTTTTTTGTGCCACTGCATAGAGTCCTGTTTTGACTCAGGCTCATAATGATGAACCCAAGTTTCATCTCCAGTAACAATTTGACTCAATAGTCCATCCTTATCTTCGTTACAGAGGTCCAAAAACGTGTGAGAACACTCCACGCGGCGTTGTTTCTGAGGCGGCGTGAGCATTCTTGGCACCCATCTTGCACTGACCTTTGTCATGCCAAGATGATCGTGTAGAATTTTGAAAATTGTTGTATCCGATACTCCAACCATTTCTGCAAGCTGTTTCTTCTTTAGTCTGGCAGCTTCCAATATTATTTTTTCGACATTTTTAATGATTTCCGGAGTAGTCACCTCGATCGCCCGTCCGAGCCGCGGGTCGTCTTCAAGTGAGGTCCTGCCTTGTTTAAAAAGACAATGCCACTTGTAAACCATGGTTTTACCCGGGCAAGAGTCCCCGTAAACGGATTCCATCTCTTCCAGTATGTTTTGAACTGACTTTCCTTGCTTGGTAAGGAACTTTATTACGGCACGGTACCCGATTTTTTCCATAATGCACACTTTCTTCCCGATTGAGTTGTTTGCTTGACGATAGTTCAAAGACTAATGACCCAATTAAGACAAAACCTGGTATTTATACTAATATTGAGTGGCTGAAGTCGTGGCCACCTCGATAATGACCTATTTTTATCATGTACCCTCCCATTCCGCGAACTTAAAAACGCACCCTCGTAGCATCGTTTTTCCATGTGAGTATCTACATATCTGTTTCCCATCTACACGTATGGTACTTAGCCAGCATATGTTACTTATCACACAGGTACAGACTGTATTCTGATAAGCCAGCAGTGCAAAGTTAATTTTAGTATAGAACGACCTTGTCTGCCCAAATTCTTGGATCACTCGCCCTACGCGTGCTCGCTTATCGGTGACTATCGCCTTATCTCCAGACACCAGACAGTGTTATAACACAAGTAGATATATCGCTGTTACGCTGTTGTTGACAAACTAATAATTAACACCCGCAAAGAACAACAATGAGGTTGCTGAATGGCGTACTTACATATTTTGTTACCTAATATGTTCTTTTGCCATAAATATTTTTTGTTCCTAAAAGGAGTATTTCAATAAAACAAAGCATTCACAGTAATGTAAATAGCTCTTTGCTTTCATGTGCTATAAAATGATAATTAGTTCTCCTATCTTTGAGTCACTTAATAATAATATCTATAAAAGTCTTATGAAATGCCTGAAGTACCAGATATTACTGGTTTAGAATGTAACTTTGGATCAAAAGTAAATGGTTTGATTATCATGCAGGAAACGAGTGTAACCAAGATATGAGTACTATCTCGAGGTATCATTCATGTCAAATCTACTTTTATTTTTAGATTAGACTGGTAAAATGGATTTTGTTTTTGCTTGGTCATTAACAACGCATTTTGTATCGCGATTGGGGGTTTAGAAATATCTAAATTAAATAATAATGGTGATTATTATCGGTACAATAAGATAATGCCGTTTATGTTTTCCTCATAAAGCAAAGATGAGTAATAAGCCTAACTTCATTGAAGTGTTTTATGGCCTAATTGTATAGAATTCTGCTAGTTACATTTTCCTGAAATTCAAAACATGGTGCTGAAACAATGGTGTGAAAACTATGTTTCCCATGGATGTGTGTGCTATTAAATACTCCGAAAAGAGCCTATTTATAGCAGCTATTAAGGAAAGGTTTTTAATGATTAAATTATTGCACAGTAACTCACAAATAAATTGCGCTTGAAATTTAAACAACCATTTGGATAGCATCCAGTTGAATTTACTGTGCTCACCTAATTTTGTGTTGAGTTGAATTGTTGTTTTTGATTTTTTTTCGTTTTTGAACACCGACTTCCGAAATTAAAGTTATTTTTTACTTTGTAGTATTTTGTTTTTGGAAGTCGGGTTTTTGTAAAATCGTTTTCCTACCCAGGAATCGAACCAGTTGATTTGAAAAAAAAACATACCCTGTTTTAGTACACCATCTGAAGTGTAGCAAATAAGGATCAAATTCTGGGAAGTATTAATACATGACAAACTAAAGGAAAGAGTATTCTTAACAAAAAAAAAATTCAAAGAAAAATAATGTACTCGTTTTTTTTGCAAAAATCCATAATGCAGGTTTCAACAACATCAGGTCCAATAATCTACAACTGCATCATTTGATTTAAAAAAATATGAGTTACGGCTTAGATAGGTAGCTTTAGACAGAAATTTTATAACTAATTTGATAAAAACCGGACCCGTGCGAGTCGGACTCACACATGGAGGGTTCCGTACCATAAATCTTAATTTTTATTATTTGTTATAGCGGCAAAAGAAATACTTACACAATCTGTGAAAATTTCAACTGTCTACCTATTACGGTTCTTGAGATACAGCCCGCTGACAGACAGACGGACGGACTTGCGGACGGACGAATGGAAGGATGGACGGACAGCAGAGGCTTAGTAATAGGGTTGCGTTGGTTACCCTTTGGGTACGGAACCCCCAAAAATGAGTTTTTTAGTTCGTTTGGTGACCAGGCTGTTTTTTTTTTCAAAATCAACTGGTTCGATTCCTGGTTAGGGAAAACGATTTTTCAAAAATCCAATGATGCAGTTTTAGTTTTCATCAAAATCGGGCTCGAGACTTCTTTCAGTGTTTTGACTTGAAATATTCATTTATCTATACTTCTATACTAATATATAAAGCTGAAGAGTTTGTTTGTTTGTTTACTTAAACGCGCTAATCTCAGGAACTACTGGTCCGATTTAAAAAAATCTTTCACTGTTAGATAGCCCATTTATCGAGGAAGGCTATAGGCTATCATCACGCTAAGACCAGTAGGAGCGGAGCAATAATGAAAATTGTGACGCAAACGAAGTTGCGCGGGTCAACTAGTCCTTTATATAATTGTTTGCTTGAACGCGCTAATCTCTGGAGCTACTGGTCCGATTTGAAAAATTATTTCTGTGTTAGATAGCACATTTATCGAGGAAGGCTAATATATCATCACGCTAAGACCAATAGGAGCGGAGCATTAATTACCAATAGGAGCGGAGCAGACGAAGTTGCGCGGGTCAACTAGTTATGTGTAATTCGTCCCGAAATTCCTGCGGGAACGGGACAAAAGAGGTACGCGCATATGAAGTTGCGGGCTAAAGCTAGTTCAATATAAGTGCATGTCATTTTTAGGGTTCCGTACCGTAGGGTCAGTCCGTCCGTCCGTCCGTCTGTCTGTCCGTCTGTCTGTCAGTGAGCTCTATCTCAAGAACCGTAACACGTAGACAGTTGAAATTTTCACAGATTACGTATTTCTCTTGCTGCTATAACAAATAATAAAATTTAAGGATTATGGTACGGAACTCTTCGTGTGCGAGTCCGACTCGCACTTGGCCTTGGCTTTTTGCATACCGCTGCATCTTGATGAATCTCTAAAATATAATTTACAAATCATTATTCTTTTGTTAAATGACTTTACATGGTTATGCTATGATACTGATTAGAATCTATGTATGTTTGACAAATGGCGCTGACGAAACAATAAATTTTCATTTATCATTTTGTACATTTACAATGATTAAGGAAACAATGTTTGCATGCTCCTAATGAGTGACTTTGGCGGATAGGTGATGATCAACAATATTTGCGTTACATAATTTCTTTACTGTACTGAAAAAGGTCTTTGTCCTGAAGTGGAAAAATAACTAGTCTTATCCTCTCGTGTTGGCAACTACGGAAAACTATTTGAGGAAAAATCTTACCTTGTTCAAAAGATTGACCACTCATCAAGGCTGGAAGCATGAAGGAGTACTGAAGCATTGTACTTGCGGAGGGTCTTTTAATAATAATCAAATATGGAAATTTTTAGCGATAAAACCATGAAAATTTCCAAAGCGCATGCCTTTTTTGGTTTTATAAGCCAATACGTTTCTATCTCTATGACGACAGATGAGTGTCGGTTTGATGCGACTCGTGATTGTGATAAAAAATCATCTCTTCATCAGGCAACCCCGAACACATGTCTGAAGTGTGATTTCAATATGATATAAAACAGGTTAACTTGTTATAGAAATACGTGGCACGACGAAAATATCACCGCGATTCTCTTGCTCGTGGTGACGGCCCCTAACTGTCTGACAATATCTGATAATGATGATGACGAATCTCTAAAAAAACACAACCGACTTCCAAAAAAAAAAACACTATAAGGTATAAAATAACTTCCGAATAAAGAAAGGAACTTTCATTTCGGAAGTCGGTGATTTTGGTTATTTTTTAGTTTTTTGACACCGACTTCCGAAATTAAAGTTCTTTTCTTTCTCGATCTTCGGAAGTCGGTTGTATTTTTTGTAAAAAAGTTTTTTTTATTTTCCCCTTTTTCGTGGTAAATAGGTACCTACCTGCGTACCTATTTACCACAATCAAGAGTGAACAGGTTATTTCTAGGCAAGCGTGCTCCATCTTCGACCACATCCTCGCTTACCATCAGGTGAGATAGTGGTCAAACGCGTGCCTATCAATAGTAAAAAAAAAAAAAAAATACTCTTCCAAGCAAAAAAGGACTCATCCAAATCGGCTGACATCAGATCTTAATTTATACCTTCCATCATCAGCTCAGCGACATGAGATGATAAATACCAGGCATAAATATCTGAATTGTGTTAGAAAATTTGTGAAAAACATTGTATGTGCCTATAAAATTAGTGGGTTGCCCTCGATTTTCATATCCCATCATCAGATTCTGACTTGGTGACAATGGAACCAATCGGGAAGTATAGTCTTTCAGATGAAACAAGAATTTTTCAAATCGGTTCATTAATGATGGAGTTATGAGGTCACAAACATAAAAAAGAAAATACAACCGAATTGAGAACCTCCTCCTTTTTTTGAAGTCGGTTAAAAATGACACCTAAGTCACATAACGTTGCCGCATTTTAAACTTTATCGACAATATATATGTCCAATAGGCGATGGTAATAAATTATTTTCATACAACCTTTTGCCAGACTACACAGCCGGATGTCTAAAAACTGTCTAATCGATTAATCTGGTTGTAACCAGTTATTTTGTTTCATTGCGAACGTGCGGGGCAAACCGCATTACCGCATGATTAACTTATCATTCAATAATCGGTAGGTACTTAGTTATGCTCGGATTGAGGCAGACAAGCAGGTATCGAAGTGTCACGATATTGCCACATCCCTATCACGCACTGCTAAACTTTTATATCTAAACAAATCATGTGGTACTGATGTCTCATCCACATCAATACTACATGATTTGTGATAGAAAAAAGCGACACTAACGATACATCAGCCACTTCGCCGCTTAGAACTTAGACACGATAGATCTGTTCAAGATAAAAACTGTGACATAAACTGTCTTTTGATATAAATTAGCGGTACACGCGTGACTGGTTGTCAAGTAAAATTTTCCTTTGTCTTCCTTCGTAGTGCTTCCTATTATCGGTTATTTTTTGTTATAATGATGATGATTACATATTATTTTAAGGAGGTGGAGGGGAAGAGGTTTTAAATAATACTAATACAGTCTGTAGAAAGCCTGTTCTCATTTTAATCTTTCGACCAATGGTTATAGACTACTGATTTGTGCAATTGAACACTTTAAACGCCACTTCTGATGTCTATTTTAATTTACCTCTTCCTTGCTAGTTAACAAGCCGATGGGATTACCTATCAAAAACGGTAATTATTTTCCATACAAATTTTCATCTCTTCGGTCATGTTCCGACCTGGTATTAAATGTACCTAATATGTAAAATCTTAATATTTGTACGGCGGAAATGCCGAATATAGTGAAATCAAAATAATTTATTGTTTGTCACAGGTTTAAAAGTAGTTCTTAGTGAAACCCCTAGATCTTTATATGAGCTACCTAAATTCTTGCAAATAAATATATCATTCATACTATCAGAGGCGGCGCAAGGCGTGGGCGACGTGGGCCACCGCCTACGCTTCGCGGTCCAAAGGGCTAAAAAAAGTCGGTAAAAAGTCAAAGCTGCGAAGCTTTGACTTTTTTCAACTCAAAAAAATCGTAGCTAAGACAACTTATTCGTATCTATTTTCAATATTTTTGAACTCGCTTTGCTTGCTCTTGCTATATTAATTCTTTTTTAATGTTTTTTATTTTATCGGGTCCCTGGAGACCCGGTCCTTTGATGGGCGTACGAGGGGCTAAAGTCAACTCGCAGAGGCCCCGTTAGACATTTCAAATAGAATGGTACACCAACCGACGATTATCCCTGTATGCACTGTGAAAGTATACCCAAGGACAATCCCCGGTTGGAGCAGGACTATTGCAGAATATGGAAACAAAAGATGAAACGCTATGGGTTTGGGTGGTTTAGTGGACTGGTAATCGTTTAGTATGGAAGAACTATTAGCCCCTGCCTGAACACTGACAATTAAATCGGCTTTAAAATGGCAGGGGGTGACTTGCGCACTCAATAAATGGGCCCTCCGAAAACGGTCGCTAGCACAAAGTGACGTAGCGCCAAGGGGGCAACATATCCTGAGGTGCTAGAGGAGTGGAGAGGTATACCACGGCTATCAGGACAATCCCGGAAGTACGGTCAAGATCCCTACCAGCATCTTACTGGATTATACATCCTTCTTCCGAGCACGTTTGCTCTTGCGAATCTCCACTCAGACCGGCCGATTAAGGCAAAAAAGAGGTGGGAGCTCTGTTCCTCATCAGTGGTCACTCCGGCCAGCCAATAGAGGCAAGCCGGAAATGAGGAACAAGACTTCTCCCGGGAGATCAGGTCCGTGGGGTCAAGTTTTGTCAACATATTAGCTGCGGCAGGATAGGCACTATGATACACTCGTACAAGCTCACTACGCTCGTTCTTATATCATAGCTTCTTTTACTTTAGTTCTTTTTTTAATTTTCCCACATTCGCCCAATATCTACTATTATTGCACAAAAAGTAAAAAAGATCAACACCTACTTCTCGTGGCGGGGTGCATTAAGTTCGCCGCATCTCACCCTCAACTGTAGAATCAAACCTCTGAAAACCTAAAAAAATCACTCTATTTTCAGGTAGGACCTAAAGGGCCTCGCAGAATGCCATCTTGCCCACATAAAATTTTAGTCTTGCTCCGCCATTGCTGATAAAAGTTTATTCATCGCATGCAAGTTGAATTACCTACAACTATACCGTGATCAGACGGTCGATCGTGTACCGCAATGGAATTAAACTTGCATGCAAGTTGTTTGTAGGTGGAAAAACGGCTTTATTTAACCTCCGCTGCCGCCGAAGATAACGCACCGACCCCTTTGATATTTGCGTGGATCCAGGCTTAGGGGATCAGGCCAAAAGACCGAGATACCTTTTTTAGTTTAAAAACTAATGAAGTAATTGGGGAATTTACGACAAGTGTAATCCAAGGAGGCCTGTTGATGGATGGATGGATTGTGTGAGGAGCGATATGAAAGAGAAGGGAGTTAGTGATAGCGTGACGGCTGTTAGGACAGAATGGAAGAAAAAACAGTTGCGCCGACCCTAAGTAACATGGGATATCAAGTTTTTTGTGCTCTTTTTACTGTTTTCTTAGCTAAAAATCTAACCTCAGCGGGATCAAGCACCCCCCCCCCCACCTAAACGACAATCCTGGATCCGCCTCTTCTACGAAATACCTATGCTCTCCCGTGCCGTCCTATGGAATTAAGGACTCCTTTTCAAAAATTCTCTGGGATATTGTGTCTGTGTGTTGTCTGTCAAAGAATTTTCAAAATCGGTTCAATAGATCCAGAGATTAACCCCCTACAACTTCACAAACTTTATCTCTTTGTAATATTATTAAAGTAAAAGTATAGATGGGTATTTAAATAATTTACCAACCATCGTCTTTGTTTAGGGTCGCCTGAACGAGCTGCTATGTGCGGTGCGTCTGCAACGCAGCGCAAGCGCAGGAGCGTCGCATGAACGTTATCACCTAGATCCAGGTAAGATGGCTGATACTAGTATTTATATTTATTTTACTTACTCAAAATCCTTCAGACAAAAGGAGTCCGTCCATAGTAGTTCTTTGTTACGAACGCTTCCTTCTATTTTACTGAATTACTATAAACCAAATAATAGAAATAATATTTGAATTGGTTAGTCGAGACACCTGTAGTGCTATTCTGTAATAACATTTTCGTGTCTCCACGTATCAAATTCGTATATACATAAGACCTTTATGTTGTGTGCAATAAAGCTCAATTTGTGAGCTTTGTCACCCAGGTGAAGCTCGATATCGAAATGGTTATTTACAGCATAGACTAGCTGAACCGACTGTCCGTTAAAGAGACAAAATGACTGGTTTTTCATAGAGTTTCTCGATGGCTAGATCTGTTGTGCAAAACTTCCTAAGCGATAATGGGGGAGAATTTTATAATGAACAAGTACGCAATACGTTAGGTACGACAGAATGGTATAAAACAGCGTTTCACTATGCTTTATACGCCAGAAGTCCAGAACAGAATGGATGCTCGGAACGAGATAATAGGACTATAGTAGAAACTGCTAGGGCAATCATGCATGCTCATGATGTTATACCACAAAGTCTTTGGGCGGAATTAATTAATACTTCTGTCTACATACTTAATTGAACGGGACCGACAACAGTTGAAGGAAAGTCACTTTTCGAGTTATTTTTTGGGAAGAAACCAGGCATCAAACATTTGAGAATAATTGGATCGACGTGTTATGCACACGTACCGAAACAAAGACGAAATAAACTTTGTAAGAAAGCCGAAAAAGGAATACTTATCGGATATGATGGTGATGAAGGCTATCGAATATGGTCTAAAGAAGATCATAGGCTTATCAGATCAAGAGACGTGATATTTGTTGAATGTCCTCTCATAGAAAAACCTATGAATCTGACAGCAGTGGAGGCACCTAAGGTAGACAAAAATAGTTTTGATATACCAATACCCACTATTGAACCAAAGACACAGCCTTTCATACTAGAAGATTCACAAATGGCAATTGATCCAATTAATGACTCTGTTAATTTTGATACTGCTGATTAAAGGCTCTGTTGTTCCCTAGCTTCAAGAGAAGATGTTAGAGTTTGAATACTAAACCTCTAAGAAGGTGAAGCTATGAAACCTCCATGGTTGGAATAGCCACTAACTAAAGAAAAATATTGCCTGTCACTTCTTAAAATATTTTGTTCCTGTAAGATAGAATTAAAATTATATTTTGATTTCATGCCTCTATTTCGTTTACTTTAATAAGATCTGATTAGATATCTCATGGGGAATATGCTGTCACAGCGTGTTTTCCCAATGTCAACATCGTACCGTATTTAAAGATAAGATGATTTATATATTTTTTTATTTTGGCTTTTTTCTACACTAAACTGAACTGATAAGGAATTTAGGCCATATTTCGGGGAAATACTTCCATTGTGCCCATTACGACTGTCTAGAAGCGTTGCACTATCTTGAGTCTCACAATCACTAGTTTGAAGGGGAATTAGAACATAAAATATCACCGTGGGTTTTCCACCACGAATATCTGGATTCGCTGAATATTTTTATATTTTTAACATGGTTCTTAAATAAAGTTAAACGTCTAATGGGTCCAAGTGCCAATTTTAATATTTCTAGATATAACAGAAGTGGGGCGCTGTAACATTTGGCTCTTAGGGTGCTTGTCTAATTTAATTTTGTGTGTTTAAAAAAAACAAGGAAGTAAGTGCTTGGTTTATTTTGAATACTGTGAGGTTTGGCAAATATGTGGATTGTATTTTATAAAATACCAGAATTTTGTATTTTTGTCACTTAGACCTTTTTAGACTTCAGTTGGAAAAATGTAAGTTGAACCTATTCCTTCGAAAAAAACGGTCATGATATAGCTATTTAAAGTTGCTTTTATTTGTGTGTAGGTGCACAAGAAGACGTGAAGCAGTTCCTGTCTATGGAGCAGAAAGGCATGGCTCACTTGTTGGACACGGCGCGTAAGGACCTCGCCGCTCTCGGGACCATCGCCGAAGGCATGTCGCGTCTCGTCAGGGCTTGAATAATGAATACTGTGACATTTTTACTACCTAATCAATATTCCTTTTTCAATTTGTATTACCATAAACTCATTTCGACATCTAGGATGGATTATTATTATTATTATGAAGTAGTTGCATCGCAAAAATATTTCAAATTTTTACTTCTCAGTAATAAAATGTGTTTTTCTAAATAAAATAGCTTTTTTTCTACCGAATAAATGTGATTAGTTTACGTCAATTGTATGTGTATGCATATATGTCAAATAAAGTTGATTGAAAGTTATTTTGGTGTATAAATAGTATGTCACCTAAATGAGGCTTATCTCCCAGACCCCAGTACAAAATTACAAAGTCACCAGATTTTTCCGGTTGACAAAAATATTCCACAGTTGATCGTCTTATTGCACTGATAGAAATCTATAGTTTTTATGTATCTTATTGTATTTTGAATGCATGAGTTTTATTTTGTCATCAGATAAGGAAATAATCCGTGTGTATGTCTCGTCACGTAGGTACTATGTTTGCACTTTGATAAAGATGTGCTGAATATGATGAACAATACCAAACAGGTGCTAATATTTATCATAGACTTCGTACATTGGCCCAAAAGGAAATTGTTTATGGAAATTAATTAAAACGAAAATGTTGTTAGGAGTAAGTTTATTAAAAATAAATATAAATATTAACTCTTAGTACTTAAATCTAAAGGTAAGTCTGTGCGTCTGACTAGTTCTTCAATAGAAGTGTATTCACGTCTTTTTGAGCAAATAAGGTTCAAAGGCATCTCTTCGTCCATTGTCCTGTAGATCTGTGGGCTCTCCTCCACTCGTTTGAGTGACTCTTCCAATCGAGGTTGGTCTTCATATGTGAACACTTTGTCACTAATACTTGATCCCAATGACGGGTAGCTGAGGGTGCTGGAGTAGTAGTTTCTGTACGCATGCTCGTACATCTGCGTGTATTCCATGTAAGACATTTCACTTGTTGGAATTCTTACTGGGTACATAGGTTCCAGAGGCCTGATGTAGGTGACTTGGTCCATGGGGGCGTAGGACATTGTTGTGGGGACGGAGTCTGATAGCACGGGCGCGTATGTCGGTAGCGTCGGGGATAGAGAGCTGACTGGTGCGTTGTACACTCTGCTAACATGTATCGGTGATGTGGGCTCTATAACTGTGTACGAAGAGCTATTTTCTTTTGAAGGAGAGAAGGTGCCGGGGCTGTAGACTTCGTCGGATGATTCTCTTCTTGTGACTTGCTCTGTGGTATAATGCTTGTAGGTTTTGACGTGCTTCCTCAAGCTGGACGGATCGGTGTAACGCTTGTTGCAGCCGGGGACTTTGCAGCAATAGGGCTTCTCTACCGCGTGTGTTCGTGTGTGCTTGAATCTGTCGCTTGAGTTTGAGTATGCTTTGCCGCAGCCCTGGTGAAGAAAAAAATATAAATTAGAACTTTGTTGACAGAAAACATATCTGTTGTCTTAGAAAATATTTTTTTTTTTTTTTTTTTAGTTTAGTCAACGTTTGAAATAAACACAGCTTACCTCATAAGGACAAACGTAGGGTTTCTCTCCAGAATGTGATCTGAGATGAATCTTCAAATTTTCAGCTCTGGAGAAACTCTTGTTGCACTGGTTGCATGTGTGAGGCCGTTCATTTGTGTGTGTGCGTACATGCACCAGCATTTTGTATCTGTTGGCGAAAATAAACAAAGCAATAAACAAAAATTCTACAAAATCTTAGTACTACAAAAATAATTATATTGAAGTTTAATTTGTACAAAAACAAACCATAAACGTACCGTGCATTAAAGCCCCTTTGTGGTCTGGTGCATCCCTTCCATCCGCAGTAGAAGAGTCCGTCTCTGTGCGCAAGCGCATGCGCGCGCGCGACGTGCGCGGATAGGCGCGCCACGCTGGGGAAGTGCGCACCACAGCCGCGCCACAGACACACACCCTCGGCGTTATCTACTGTGTCCGAATTCCTCTCGGGAGACGAACCGCCCGACGAATCTTCATCTTCCAACTGTGAAAACACAAAAAATATAAAACAATTGTTTTTTTTTAAAGGACATTGAAATGTTTTTCTGGCAAAACATGTTTTGATATTTTTTTAATATTCCCGACTGCAAAAATATCGCACCTGTGGCGGATGAGGCGGCAAAGCTACAGGCCTCGCAAAATAAGGAGCAAATCTCTCAGCAGGCATCCACTGTGGCACCCTGCACCCATCCCGGGGCAAATCCGACCTCCAAGCCGGAAACACTAACATCGTAACACTTGTCCACTAAGAAAATTCTAACAAATAAAAACTAGTTGTGGTCACCGCGCGGTCGCTACGGACAATGATGGCGGGCGCCCGCGTCGCCTACTTATAAAACGTCTACGAGTGACAACGCGCTGATAAGAGGACGAGTCCCCCGCGAACATGATACCTCCGTACATTTCCCGAAATTTTCCCTTCCGAGTTAACAATAGGTGTGTTTTCCTTTTTATGCAAATTCAGGAATTATTGGATATTTTTTGGTTAAAAAGGTCTATGGCAATAAGGGTTAGTTTGGCTTGAGCGGGTTGAATGATTAAACTCACGTAGCGTCGTGTGTATGTGGGAGCGTTATCAGAAGCCGCCTGCCGCGGCTGCTGTCCAGTTATTACCGGTCCGATAGGCCGCGGTTCAATAGGTGACTGATATCGCAGTGTCGGTGTGAAGCGACCTCTTACTGGTTCTTATTGACGATCTCATTACTAATCGCCTTCAGGACAGTAGTTTCAAGAACAAAGCGTTTATGTGCCGTGGTGGCTACCACGTATTCATAGGCGGAAGATAGATCGTAAGGGAAATGTTTACAGAAAGATTAAGATAAAAAATGCTTCACAAATATCTTGTGCAAATAATGTAATGTTTTATGCAATATTTGTAAAATTATCGAATATGTAATTTTATTGTCTAAAGTAGCTTCGGGAAATTACGTGCAACGCTGCTTTGCCGGTGTTACTATTTATGTAACCTATCAAGGTACCTAGTTATAATAAAAATAACTCGGAAAAGGTGGTACGCGTTAAAAGTTTGACACTAATCTTTATGTTTATCTTTGCACGTGCACCTATTGAATAAGTATGTTTGTTTCTTCAGATAAATTTCGGTCGTGATTCTAGTGTGTTCTAGCAAAACCTATTTGTCTTATCGTCGTGAGAACACCCAATGATTGCGAAGTTCAGAGGTAAATTCTCTGTTCGGGCAGTTAACTTTTACTTGATTTAATCTCAGACGAAATTCTTGGCAACAATAAACTTTTATTAAGCACAGTCGGAATGTGTATGTAACGTACCATAGTCTTCATTCGTGAAATTAACATCGATTACGACGATTACAACCACAGATTTTTGTGATAAGGCTTGTCAAAGGCATTTTAAAGTTATCGATGTTGCAGCAGAAATTGCGTCGTAAAAGCAACCTTTATACCTGAAAGTGAAGTCATTTCAAATAATGTCTCAATTTGTGATACGAATCCGCCAGACAGATATATCTAGCTGTCTGATAATGATATAGTATCAGCTAGGTCATCGGAAAATTTGAGGTGCGTTGTGCGTACGCGTGGTCGGACAGTGATGAGGGTGGCCCATGTAGCCGGCTGCATCGTGGTAGGCTTATCTATCACGTGACCAGCTGCCCGGATCACTGATTACCTATGTTCTAACACTACTTACACCTGTCGCCGCTTAGATGAAGATTATTATTTTTCATTCCGTTTTATTGGGAAAAGCGAAGAAAAGATGTGCTATTTGTATCCATTAAAAGACAGCGGTTTGAAAAATGACGGAAATGGATATAGTGATAGAAAAAATTCAGGGGACCTAGTATATGAAAAGAAGAATGGAACGCATGTATCTAAAAGACTGATGAACGTAAATGTTAATGAATAAAAAACGGACAATTGACGCAATGCAGACGTGCGGGCGGTCACCGCTCGACTGGCGCACACCGCTCGTTGCCCGCCAACGCGCCGCTGCCTCGCCGCTCTTTCCGAGGGTCGGTCCATTTGATTATACACTTTAGATCTTGCCGAGCCCGCGCCGCCGCCGCTGCCGCCCCGCTGCCCGCAAAACCCGAGGCAGAGGCATTAGGGGATATAAAAGGTGGAATTTAAGGTAGATGTAGGTAATTGAAAAATGCGATGATGCCGCTTGCTACGTTGGCTAATCCTAAAGTTAAAATAATTAATCAATTGCGCATCTATAGTACCATTTCTGCTTAGCTTGGGACTAGATGGCGTTGTGTGTTAGTTGTGTGGAATATTATATTATATATTATATTTATAATTTTGTGTAATGTAAGGAAGTCCGAATGGATCCGTCATTATTTTAAGCTAAACATCTTATAGTGCTTTAACCTGCCATTGTAGTCAGGTATAGCTTTTGGGATCCCATTCTTCATACATAGACATCTAACAAAACGGACCTGAACATATTCAACATTGTTGATTATAACTTGAGTAATAGGGAGACCAAATAGTGGAACAATACTGCAAGGAGCCGCTTACCAGTGCGTGCGTTATAAAGTAGAATACTTAATGCTACTATAATTACGGAAGGGTTTGGACATGCGGATTATAAGCCAAGCATTCTTTTAGCTTTAGCACCTATAGTCTCTACATGCTCACGGAAGGATAGGGATGTATCAAAGATAAAGATAAGAATGGTGGGAGAAGTTAGCAAATTACATATATGCAGTCACGTAGCTATGTACCTAATCGCTGTTGGAATCAAAATTTGTCAGTATTTTAGGCTTACTTAGTGGGCTCATATACATGAATTCAAGATAATATGAAGTCTTCAAAAGACCTTAGCTTTCGGACAATCGACACACCAAGAAGTATTAATTTAAAGATTTTGGTATAAAATTGTCCAACTAGCAGATAACTAGAGGATGAAGGCGCGATTGAGAAAAATTATAAAAAATTCAATTTCCTGAAAAACTCTCGTAGCATATTTGTTGTGCAATATTCAACGTGACAAAGCACCTAATTCTCCGCTGCCATCGTACCGTAAGCAAATACACTGCAAAACTGTGCGTCATTGAATACTTGTTCAAACGAGTGATAATGTTATCAGCGGTTGCGTGAGCCTGTGTGCGTGCGCTCAATACGTGTGTTCTCGTCCATGGCGGGCGCGTGTGAGCGCGCTCGGCCCCCTGCGGCCGGCGCGCGGCGCGTGCGCCGGTTACAGCCGGTTCGCTTATCACCGCTGTCGTCTTCAACGCTCAGTCTCAGTGCTAAAGTTTATGAAGGACTTAATAAAAATATACCTATTTATGCCACAATGCCGACGTGTGCAATGATAAATAGCAACATTAAATTTACTTTATCGACGGTTTAAGTATTTTGGGGAAAAGTATGAAATTTTATGCTATTGAGGGCAGATTGTGTTTTTTATTGCTAGCGATCAATATTTAGGTGGTCGACGACGCTTCGTATTATGTTAATTTTATTTGAGATAAAGGTCATTTTGTTTGGAATTTTATTCGCAATCGATATCATAATTCTTTTCAGACGCTGTGTCCATATTTTTCCACAGCTATTGCATACCTACATTAAATTTTACGTTCACACTTAATTAATATTGGGCAATCTTTATCTATACTTTAATTATAAAGCTGAAGAGGTTGTTTGTTTGCTTGAAAGCGCTAATCTCTGGAACTAGGTACTTGTTCGAATTGAAACATTATTTTATTGTTGGATAGCCCATTTATTGAGTAAGGCTTTACACCATCACGCTATGACGAATTGGAGCGGATCATTAATGAAAAATGTGATGCAGACGAAGTTGTGTGGGTCAGCTAGTTAAGTAATACCTACTTATAGCTTTATGGGTTACTAACTTGACCTT
This sequence comes from Lacanobia oleracea, assembly GCA_950371165.1. Classification (NCBI taxonomy): domain Eukaryota; kingdom Metazoa; phylum Arthropoda; class Insecta; order Lepidoptera; family Noctuidae; genus Lacanobia; species Lacanobia oleracea. The sequence goes on from OX493389.1 coordinate 9,974,087, forward strand.
GTTACAGATTGTAACTCACACAGATCTAATTCTAAGGAACTCTGCGAGTAGGTACCTACCTACTTATCGTTACAATACAACGCCTTGGAATTACACTCCACACTGACCGGCAGTCTGAAGAGTGAATTTCCGGAGTCCTTTGAGGCCAGATTACGAGAATAGGTACACCTCGAGAGAACCGCTGCGCGTCTGACGTCATGACTGTGACTTGTTTGCCACATGCTGCCTCAGAGCCAGCGTCATTCAGCTGTTGGTTTGTGTCTGCCATACAGTAATAATAAGGCTACTGGACATCCTATCAGTAAAAGACAATTTAAGTTCGGAGCATTTGTTAAAAACAAGGTAAATTTTTCACTTTCAGTAGATAGGTACTCCGAACTGTAGCGTTTATGGTTTATTTACTAGACAGAGATTGTGACCATTTTTTTTCGAAATCAACATAAAATAAGAATGTCATTTATTCACTTGCCGGGAAATCTTGACCACTGATTTTCCATGCGTTCAAGCGAACACCTACGCAATATGGACAAACATCAGTGATTCGATTATGCCTTATTAACACTGTAGCAAGAATACAGCGATGTGTTTGTTCACGTGTCGTCAAAGTAGACGTGTTTACTTGTCCATATCGCGAAGTCCGCCGGGGGCAGGCGCACAGGCCGCAGCGGCCGGTTTGCGCCGGTTATCCCTTATCACAACCCCGCTACATTCAGCTTAATGTATTTCATCATCATGCCAATGTTATAAGTAAACAACTTTAAATTAAATAGATACTTATAATTCTGACATGTATGAAAGTGTATGGCTGATAATAAACGGTATAAGGTTCTTTCTACCTCTACCGGCAGCTAATGGCAAGGATAAGTAGGTACCTAATTATGGAAACCCTACAGCAAGTTTCTTTGAGGTTAAACATAATGCTGACTTATATTTATATTTAGTTTACCTTTAACGATTTGTTTTTAGGTAAGTAGGTAATCAAGCCCTGGGGCCTTGAACATAAGGCCAAATAAAACTGGCAATAATGACAACCTAATGTTCGATAATTTCTTAAGGGCCCTATCACCATCTTGCGTTTTCACTCACAAAACTGAGAACACAAACAGGAGAAACTTGAATTCGTCGAAAACACGGTTTTCCTGGGGATTACGCTTGACTCAAGGCTACAATGGGGTCCTCATTTAACATCTCTTGCGGGACGGCTAAGTTCAGCAGCATACGCTGTCAGAAAAATCCGTCAATTTACCGATATAGATACCGCGAGGCTGGTCTATTTTAGTTACTTTCATAGTATCATGTCTTACGGTATCTTATTATGGGGACGTGCTGCAGACATCGAGTCTATATTTATCCTGCAGAAAAGAGCCATCAGAGCCATTTACAATCTCCGTCGGCGTGATTCCCTAAGAGAACTGTTTAAGGATATCAACATCATGACGGTACCTTGTCAATACATTTACGAAAATATTATGTATGTTCGGAAAAATCTTCATCTCTTTAGCAAGATTAGTGACAGGCATAATTTTAATACTAGAAATAGGAACAAATTAGATCAACCCCGATTCAGATTGGCCAAAGTACACACTTCTTTTATGGGGTACTGTATTAAATTTTATAATAAAATACCAGTTGATATTCTCGAACTGAATGAGAGAAAATTTAAAGCATGCATAAAACGCACACTATGTAGACAAGCGTATTATAAACTGGAAGATTATATCCTCGATAGAAACGCTTGGCTAAATGCTGGTCCTGCTCCACAGTCACAGCTGCTTAGGTCCACTTTTTAGGTTTTTATGTTTTTATATTTGGAAGAGATGCTCGCTCCTTTTAGAGGTTCTTACATTATTTCGTTTATTTATTCTTATGTACATACAAATTATATTATTATATTAATTACTTATTTATTCTTTTTGATGTAAGAACTTAATCGTTCTCTTTATTAATTTATTTTTCATTATTTGGTCATTGACAACCATAGTTTTGTGTAAAGTAGAAGCATATTTTTCAAATTTTGTAAATGTGAGTACCATGAAACCATTTACATTTTATGTGAGTAGTTATAGTTTTACTTGTTGGACATGAACGAGCATGGTGGTTGAGAGCATGTCATGCTCACTCAAATGTCTCGCTGATGGCGGCGCGTGGGTTTGATCATTCGGTTCCCTTCGAAATGGTTGAGCTGAAGGGTGCCGATACACGCGTCATGTTCGTGAACAGGCGCCGTCGGTTGAGACTGGTCATCTCTTAACTGCCATTGGCTTATTTTAATCTTTATATTTAAAATTCTTATAATAAGCCCTTTTTTTTCCTTTGCATTGTCCTCACATGCAGAAGCAACAAGTATATGTAACTTGAAATTTTGTAAAACCAGAACATGATTTAAAAGAGTGTCCGTGGAGTTTCTTGCACGTTCTTCTCCATAGAGATCTACGCTTTGGAACGTGCAAATAGCTTCCATGTTTTTGACTGACCGACCTTGACGTTTCAAAAGTGCCTGTGAATGGTTTATTTGAAATAAAATGCTTTGAATTTGAATTTGAATTTGAAAACTGCTGACTCATCGCATTATGGAGAAATTAGGCAGTTGCGATTACAGCTGCGATTATTTTAGTGTTTATAGTTAATTTATCACATTTTCATTTCTTATGAACTATGGTTTATTTTGGTATAAATTTTACGTAAAAATATTACTGTGCTATGGAGAAATTGACAGTTGATTCTGAGCGTTTTTTGTAGTTTTTATGGAACTGAATGGGATTTTCTTTTTATGGATATTCCATTTTTATTTCAAACTGAGGCCGCTATGCACGAAACCACTATATATCGAAGTTTCTTATCGCGCGTTGTGAAAGAGGGCTAGACGGAAAAAATTGTTACGAAAAGTTGTCACGACACTTTTTGCTATAGTAAGCTATTGTAAGCTGTGCGAATGGAATGGAGTGGAATGGAATGGAGTGGAATGGAATGGAGTGGGATGGAATGGAGTGGAATGGAATGGAGTGGAATGGAATGGAGTGGAATGAAATGGAGTGGAATGAAATGGAGTGGAATGAAATGGAGTGGAGTGGAGTGGAGTGGGGTGGAGTGGAGTGGAGTGGAGTGGAATGGAATGGAATGGAATGGAATAGAATTTCTCATCTCAATAGGGACTAATTGAGATGAGAAACAGTGGGTCATTAGTTGCCAACGATACGATACCATCTTAGGGAAAAGGATAAAGTAAAACACAGTTATTTTTCTAGTTTTATTACAATTCGCGCGTTGAGAAAGGGGGCTAGACGGAAAAAATTAAGACCAAAAGTTGTAACGACACATTAAGACCAAAAGTTGTAACGACACTTTTTGCTATAGTTGTAAGCCATGCGGCGTAGGAACTTCGTTCCATCCGGGTGTCCCTTGACACCTCTCAAGTTTTTTTTTTTTCATTTCATTTGGTTAGTAGGTACAGTAGTTCAATCCACGAGCTCAAAAAATGCCGTCACGCTTTTCATGAGAAACTTACTTCGAAATTTTGGCTATTTTACCAATAGATAAGAAAAAAATGCGAAAAGTGAGGCCGCTATGCACAACACTAATAACTGTTATCAACTACCCAATAAGCCAAAGTTGTAGTATTTCAGTTTCTGAGAATAAGAAAGCCAAAATTGAATCATTTTACGCAATTTACAGACAAATTGTAATAGGGCTCTTAACAAGGGTGTTAATCTAGGTAAGCAATCAACGAGTCATAATGATGGTACATACGTATGCTCGCTTACCTATCTTTTATAATCAAAGTGCCGAAACAGCAATATTAGAATTCATTATAATGAAAAATTGTTTTCCAGGATACAATGTATAAAATATCGCAGTTAGGCAGGCTTTGTCTATTTCGGTCTAAGGTGATCGAGATGCTTATGAGATATATGCGACAATAAGTAAATAGTTTATGTTTGGCTACTCAAGGTTTGTGTTCCGCACTTCCCAATAGTTGAGATATTCCGGAAAAAAGATAAAGACCACTGTTTATGTATTGAATCATTGGAGTCTGATGAAATCCAAACATTGAATTAATATTAATTTATTTTATGTTGATATCGTCGTCAGTGTATTGAAAATCGTCATTTGATGCAAGTGGGCAAGCTTGTTTGTGGCAATCAAGAAGGAATTGAAGTCCGAGCTGAAGGCGATGTAGATGAATGGGGGTGTTCTGTAATCTCGAATTCTCGACTGCAATGACAACTTCGTTTCGTTATATAGTTCACCGAATGTCGCTTTTGAACACGTAGGAAATATATAAATAAAATTTGTGAACACTATATTAGGTAAAAAATGTTTGTGAGAAATGCCTTGCAAGTTTATTTTCGTGCTTAATGTTCGATTTTTGTAGAGGCATAAGGCCAATCCGCCTAATATTAGGAGTTTGAATAGATTGGCGCTGGCTGCCGCACATTTCGAGCCTTTGCAAGGGATACGAAAGTAGCCAGTTTTCGCGAAATTGTGTGTTGATTATATTTTATGTATACTTATCACACCTAAATTAGAATGCTTCACATTTATTTTTCTAAAACGTCTTGCCGACTACCGTCAGAAGGAATTGGTACTTACCTAATTAACATTAGATTCACGTGCAAACAATAATTTGAACTTGCTCTAAGGTACTTGGGCTTTGATTAAATTATGTTGAGAATTATTAATACACGTAATTCCATTATTCGCATTGTTCGTGTTAATTTTACACGAATTTCCGGTACCTTTAATGTAAATATTAAAAGATATTTGAGGTAAATAGTGTATAATTCATTACATTTTTTGCATGGTGGATTATTTCCTAAGCGAAGAAATAATCCACCATACAAAAAAGTTTAGTCAGTTTAGATATGAGCCAGACACCAATCTCGGTAGTAGTTGATGGCGGGCGATAACACCGATAAGAGATAAGACATGCCTAATCCTCCAGTCTTTGATGTCATCATCATGTTGCAGTGTAATCATGCTGTCAATGCGTGATTTACTAAATTTTGTATACCTGCGCAATGATGCCTAGCCACCACAAAACGCTTCACTTAGCACCTATTTTAAAGGCTTTTCGTAATGTATTTGAGATATGTTTTAAAGCATAGGTATTTTAAATGTTACAAAGTTGGTCATTGCAGCCGTGGCGGAATAGACGCCCGGCTCCCGAGCCTAAGGCGAGCGTGTGCATCAAACGACGATTTTTAATACACCTATTCTCGAAAAAAATAAGTATAAGCCCTAAATATAATATTTTCTAGGTATAAAAATATTTGTGAGTAATAGCTTTATCGCTCAAAGATACATAATATTCTGCTAGCTCGCTTATCAGTTTTTAGGGTTCTGTACCCAAAGGAAAACCAACGGAACCCTATTACTAAGCCTCCGCTGTCCGTCCGTCCGTCCGTCCATCTGTCTGTCAGCGGGCTGTATCTCGAGAACCAGTAATAGGTAGAGAGTTGAAATTTTCACAAACTGTGTATTTTTATTGTCGCTATAACAACAAAAGGATTATGGTACGGAATTCTTCGTGAGCGAGCTCGACTCGCACTTGGCTGGTTGTTCTATGTCTATTCATAGTTTGAAACAATTATTAGGTCTCTTTCATCTGCCTAGCCTTTTCCCAACTATATTGGGGTCGGCTTCCCAGTCAAGCCGGATTTAGCTGAATACCAGTATTTTACGAGGAGCGGCTGCCTACCAGACCTCCACAACCCAATAACTGGGGTAACACGGTATTTCATGGCAAGACTGGAGTCAGATTTACTGGCTTCTGACTATCCGTAACGACTGCCAAAGATCTACAAATGACAGCCGGGACCAACGGCTTAACGTGCTTTCCGAGGCACGGAGGAAACTCGGTATGTTAAGATGGTCACCCATCCACAGACCAACCTTGGCAAGCGTTGCTTAACCTTGAAGATCGACCCGTGCGGCTGTTATTATCTAGCCACGAGCTCCTCAATTATTAGGTCTCTTTGCTGAATTAAAAAACTCTCTATATGGAACAAAAAACACCTTTTTTATTTGTGATGGGTTTGCTAGTCTAGGTCAGAGATGACAGAGACAAAGTCTACCTGCTACTATTCTGTTATTAGCTGCTGCTGCTATTCTGTAACAACATTTTCGTGTCTCGACAGCGGAATATCAAATTACGTCAAACGTAAGACCTTTATGTTGTGTGCAATAAAGCTCACTTTGTGAGGTTTGTCACTCAGGTGAAGCTCGATATCGAAATGGTTATTCACAGAATAGACTAGCAGGTGCTTAGGTGTGGTTTTTATACATTGGATTTTGAACCTAGCTCCAAGTGCAATAAAGGCCAGTTTTTAGTAAGCTTGTTCAGAAATACTGCTTTACCTTTTAGCAAAAGTCAGGAACATTAAATAAGAAATAGCATAACAATATGCTGCTTCCTTTTGCTAATACAAGGTACATCCAGTACAACAAAGTAAACCTATAATGATAAGATTACATTTTAAAGTACAAATAAAACCAACGTAAGTAAGTATCTAGATATCAAGTGAACTTCGCGCTTCCTTGACTAAAAACCAAAGGTCGCTCATAATTGTAATGAGTGATGTCATAATACACTCAAATATTATTTTAACTTTTCAATAAAATATACCTAAGGTATTATTTTAATGCTTACTAGGTACTCGCTACCTTACTAAGATTGGATTTTGAAGTTATTCCTATTAGGCGACACTTGGGGGAGGCCTATGTCCAGCAGAGGACGTCTTTCGGCTGATATGATGATGATGATAGGTAGGTATGTATAGTGGGCATAAAAGCATCCTACTACCACTCTGAGGATTTTTAGATCTTCATGTGGATTTCCTCTGACCGCGGAAAATAACCCATCCCCTTGCTTGTCACACGCAAACAAAATAAATTTGACGAAAAAGTCATAACGAGAGTACCTAGCAATTACTTCATCTGGAGCTACTACACATAAAATGGATATTTCCAATCTATAAATGACACGACAGTAGTTATGTATGTTTACTTACCATTGTTTAATCCAGGCACCTTGGCTTCTTCAAAACTGTGTTATTAAAACAGATTATCGATGTCACGTCAGCGGCTGCACCGGTGGCCAACGTCAACCATTATGATTTTTCCCGCCAAAACATCATGGCGACTTCGACCACACGCGAACTACGCCAAAATAAAAAGTCGAAAATAGCCTGCTCGATTATGCCGCGGTGAAATTAAAATAGTCATACGTAATGTGACGTACGACGTGTTTTCCCCCCCAACTGAGTTTTCTTTGGGGTTTGATTTTTTTAACTTACCGAATACCTACGTAGGTAACTTTTACAGATAGATGATGAGAGAGATGGAAGATTTGTTTTTTTTTTTTTTAGTATTGATAGGCACACGTTTGACCACTATCTCACCTGTTGGTAAGTGATGATGATTAACTTCTCTTTCGAGGTTTATATAATAAGTCTAGTCTATAGACCTCTGCCTACACCTTCCAAAATACCGGCGTCATAATGTCAAAGTGTTTTCTCAGCATCTTTCTTTGTCATACCTTTAGCTCTTGATGCAGTGCTGTGATTTACTTAGTGGGGACAAAAATATCTTGCTAACGACCCCCCGTGACTGCGTCCTCGCTCACCTAAGATTAATGGTCTTTAAAAAGTTTGTCTTAAATTATTTGTTAATTTAACCAAAAAAGAGGTTTTGGTTAGTTTTAATGTATTTTAATTTTGCCTGTTTTGTGCGAGTCCGAAATTCTTTCTTTCTTTAATTTCTTAGCTGCTTATTGGGGGTTCACGACTATCGAAAGTACAGCGTAACCAAAGCCGTAATGGTTCGGAGGTTGGTAGAAGTGAGTGGTGTGTGGAGATGAGGGTTCTGGCCCAGTGTTGTTGAAAGCACGACGATGCAGCGACGTTGATTGGTGAGTGTGTATAATTTGCGGGGGTGGGGAGCATAGTCGACGACATTGTAGTAGGTCCCAGGCTGTGGTTTTGGTGATAAGGATTACTATAGATAGTTTTTGTTTCTGGTTAGTTTACTGCCGGCGGATAGCTGCAGTTTTTTTGTGGTTTTTAATGATACGGTTGCACGTGGAAGTCATACAATGTACGAGTATGCTGACGATGATGATATCCTGTTATAAATTATAAGGATATTTCATTATTAATCACAAAATGTATGAATTTGAATTTGATCCTCATAAGGATCAAATTCTGGGAATTAATATTACATGGCCAATTAAAGGAAAGTTCTCACTTTTATCTAATTATTTTTTAAATTTCTGACTAAAGCTAACTGATATTTAAAAAAAAATCCAATGATGCAGTTGTAGATTCTCAGGTTTGATGTTGATGAAAACTGAAACTGCATCATTATTTTTGAAAAACCTTCGCACACGAAGGGTTCCGTACCAAAAACCTCATTTTTTATTTGTTGTTATAGCGGCAATAGCTACTTATACACAATCTGGGAAAATTTCAACTATCTACCTATTACGGTTCTCGAAATGCAGCCCGCTGACAGACAGACGGACGGACGGACAGACGGCGGAGACTATTACTAAGCCTCCTCTCAGTTTTAGGTTTGTTTTTGACTTGAATGTACCCTGGCGGTTGAGAGTGTCATGCTCACTCAAAAGTCTAGCTGATGGTGTCGTATGCGTTGGACCATTTGTCTCTCTTCAAAATGGTTGAACCGAATGGTGCTAGCGCATGCGTCATGTTCGTGAACGGGCGACGTCAGTTGGTACTGGTCATTTCTCAGCTGCCATGGTTTTTTTAAATTATTTCTTTGAATTGCTCCTTTATTTCCGAACGCTTTTATCCTGCTCGTCTTTTACATCGTTCTCACATGTACGTATAATTTTAATTGATGTAAAGAAAACTTTATTACAATTTATTATTTTTAAAAGAGTGTCTGTAGAGTTTCTTGCGCGTTCTTCTCCATAGAGATCTACGCTTTGGAACGTGCAAATAGTTCATATTTTTGGACAGACCGACCTAGAAAATTCAAAAGTGCCTGTATGGTTTTTTGGAACGTGCAAATAGTGCATCTTTTTGAACCGACCGACCTAGACAATTCAAAAGTGCCTGTAAATGGTTTATTTGAAATAAATATGTTTTGAGTTTGAATCAACGAGCGTAATAACTAATAAACCACTGATTGGATTAAAAATATAAGTACTTAAAAATATTAAGTGTTATAATAATAATGATGGATTTTGGTGTGGACAAATGTGCAGTCATGCATGTAAAGAAAGGGGAGATTATGGAATCTAAGGGAATTCAACTCTCGGATTCCATACAGGATAGATCCCTCAGCTCAACCGAAACCTACAAGTATTTTGGTATGTCGGAAGCGTTGGGCATTAATGTTACTAATATGAAGCAATCGTTGAAGGAACGCTTCTATGGCCGCCTGAAAAAGGTTTTGAATAGCCTTTTGTCGGGCGGAAATAAGGTGCGCGCCTTCAATGGTTGGGTCACGCCGGTATTAATGTACTCTTTCGGCATACTCAAATGGACTCAAACTGAGCTTGACGCTCTGGATAGGAGAGTCCGTACACTGCTGACCGCAAACCGGATGCATCACCCACGATCGTCGATGATGAGACACTCCACGGAAGTGTGGAGGTCGAGACTTTTTAAACGCCAAGACTCTCCACAACCGCGAGATGTGCAGTCTCAGAGAATATTTCCTCAAAGCTGATGTGGGTATGCACCGAGATGTGGTCGCAGTGGACAAGGGTCTCACCCCGTTGTCCATGGCTAAGGAGAACTGGCGCAAACCTGTGATACTTATCACGGATGACCGCAAGAAGGTATGGAAAGGCAAGCAGCTTCACGGGCGCTTCTATCGGGCTCTGCATGGATCCGATGTAGATTTTTCAGCATCCGTGGCCTGGCTACGTTTCAGTGATCTCTTCGGGGAAACTGAAGGTTTTGTCTGTGCGATTATGGACGAAGTTATCTTAACGAATAACTACCGGAGGCATATTATGAAGGACGGGACGGTGGACATGTGTCGGGCATGCCAACGTCCGGGTGAGTCCATCAGACATATTATCTCTGGTTGTACTCGTCTGGCTAACGGCGAGTACTTGCACAGGCACAACCAAGTGGCCAGGATTATTCATTAGCAACTTGCTTTAAATTACAAACATGTGAATTCTGAGGTACCCTATTACAAGTATGTGCCCGAACCAGTTCTCGAAAATGACCATGTCACGTCGTACTGGGATCGGTCTATCATCACTGATAGGACTATTGCTGCCAATAAGCCTGATATAGTGGTGATAGAACACAACAGATAATTGATGTTACCATCCCGCCTGACGAAAACCTTGTGAAGGCCGAGAAAGAGAAACAAATCAAGTATCTCGACTTAGCGCACGAGGTTGTCGACATGTGGAATGTGGTCTCAGCTGTCATTGTGCGGATAGTCGTTACGGCCAATGGTCTGATGGCCAAAAGCTTCGACGAACATCTGTCGAAGCTAGCGTTACGCGGTTGGGTAAAGGGTCTGATACAGAAGGCAGTACTCCTCGATACGGCTCGTATTGTGAGGAGGTTCCTTTCTCTGGAGCCCTAACCACCGGTGGCTTGGACCCTGCTACCGACACCGGCGGACTACTACTTTTATATATTTTTAAATGTATTTTTTATGGTTTTTTAGAGATTTATTTAAAAATATAATTTGTATTTAATAAAGATAAATAAACGAAATAATAATAAAATGTAGAATAGTTCGAAAATTCATGCAGTTAGAAGATGAAAACACTCTCTCATCTTAAATAGGTAAACATTACACACTGCATTTACTTGGCCTTGGCCCGTAAATATAGTCGAAACCAGCCAAGAGCTGAGAAAAAGAAAACATCCGAAAATAATAATAATAAAGTTTTATTGCAGGCAACTACGACCCATAGAAAAACAAAATACACAATATAATTAAAAAAAAAAAAAAATGTTATGCGTATAAAAAAAAACATAAAACTATGTAATCTAAATACGTTGGGTCGGCGATGTATTGCGCTGAGTCGTGGTGCCATGTAGCCGGCCGCAAAAACGCCGATAGACAACACCCGTCATCCAAAACTCCTCCTTCGTTAAAGTCGCTAGATGGTAGTCGGAACCCGCACCACAAAAGATTTGAAGTTAATCTTGTGGCGTGATTCCAACCTCTCGACTCTCAGGGTGAATTTGTTCTTCATCCTTATGTATTCCACGACCTCCTCTACCTTCGTGGTGTGATGAAGCCGCGACACGTACAGTTGCGTCGACGGAATCGCAGGACGCAGCAACAGGTTCGGTTCGGACAATGCGGTACCGCATTGATTGCGGGAAGTCGGCTTCTACTTGTTCTTCTTCACCACACGAATGAGACCTTCTTCATCTGCTTAGAACTATACCGGGAGGCTCCTGGGCATCCCTCACTTGCTTAGGCTGCCGCTGTTTTTTTTGCAGGAGCAGCAATTACGGCAGCGGAGTAAGAACGTTCCGGTGTTGTCATGCTTACATTCTTCGGCGCCCAAACGGGGGACGCGGGGAGAGCGGGGCGCGCTTGTGCAGCGCTCGCAGTGATGACAGCCGGCGATGAGTCGAATTTTGCTGACTCAAAACTCAGCTGCGATGCATTGACCGCGCCGTGACGTGTGTTGACGTTGGTAGTAGCCTTGTGTGACCTACATACCGTATTGCGTAAATCTGCTACCTCGGTACGTAGATCACTGATGGTGGTTTTTTTTTTTTACTATTGTTAGGCACGCGCTTGACCACCATCTCACCTGATGGTAAGCGATGATGTGGTCGAAGATGGAGCACGCTTGCCTAGAAGTAACCTATTCACTCTTGACTTAAAGACTCCCATTCACATTCCCCAAAACCAACCGGTAGAAAACCGACATGCTAGCAACTCGTCGTCGATGCTCAAGACTGGAGCTTCGTCGCGACGAGCCTCTCATTGCCAATTATCATCTTGGCTCGTTTCTTAATTGACTCAAGGGCATCAAGCTGGTATCTGGCAGATCCGTCCCAAAGATGAGAGCAGTATTCCATACACGATCGAACTTGCGCTTGATAGAGTTTAAGCAGCTGTTCCGGCGTGAAGTACCGTCTCACCTTTAATAGGATCCCCAACTTCCTTGCAGCCACTTGAGCTTTTGCCTCTATGAAAGGGCAAAATTGAGAGTAGATGTTAATGTAGCCCCAAGAAGCTCAAGTTGGTCGGTTATCGGCACGGTTGCACCTCGGAAAGATGGAGCTGGGTGGAATTGGCTCCTTTTGGCGGAAAATAGACACGCTTGGGTCTTAGCAGCATTGGACTTGACCACATTGGCATCACCCCATTCAGAGACAGCCTGTAAGGACACATTCAAGCGCTCAACCATAACCTCCCGGAGAGACCGGATCTGCGACCCACCAGCTCGTGCGTCGGACACGTATCTCTCAGCAACAGTGCTGTCGTCTGCATACCCAAAGGTACCGGGTTTAAGCAGATCATTAATATGCAGCAAGAACAGTGTTGCCGAAAGCACCGACCCCTGAGGAACCCCGGCATTAATATCCAGCAGTACAGACGAGCAGCCATCTATGTCCACTCGGATAGACCGATCCCTCAGGAAATTTGCGATCCAATCACACAAACCGGCGGGCAGACCGAAGAAAGAAGCTTACTAAAAAGGCTATCGTGCCAGACCCTGTCGAAGGCCTTCGAGATGTCAAGGGAGACCGCTAGTGCCTCCCCGTGCTTCTCTATGGCTTCACTCCAGATGTGAATGGCATACGCTAGAAGATCCCCAGTTGACCGATTTCGGCGGAACCCGTATTGTCGGTCACTAAGGTTATCATTCGCTTCTAGGTATGCCAGGAGCTTATGATTCAGCACGCGCTCCATAGTCTTACAGAGTATGGACGTTACCGAGATGGGTCTATAATTCGACGGGTCAGCTCGACTACCCTTCTTGGGCACGGGTTGCACGTTAGCTTGCTTCCAAGCCTTCGGCGCTTTTCCAGTCTCAAACGAAAGGCGAAATAGGCGTTTCAAGATCGGAGACAACTCAGGCACATAAGTTTTCAGAACAATTGCCGGTATCCTGTCGGCGCCACTAGTTTTGTTCACGGCTAGGTTACGCAGTACCCTTCGGACGTCTTTCTGATGAATGCGAATGTTCGACATGCTCGACTCGCAGCCACCAGGAGAAGCAGGGGGCCTCGCGCCACCAGGATCTAGACGCGAAGATTCCGCAAACAAGGAAGCAAACAAGTTCGCTTTCTCCTCAGCGGAGTGGGCAAGCGTTCCGTCGGATCTCAGCAGTGGTGGTAGTGAGGGGCGGCAGAAGTTCGATTCGACCGACTAAGCCAGGGACCAAAAAGCCTTACTACCTGCTGGGTATGAAGCAAGTTTGTTCCCTATTCGGCTGATGTGGTCAAACCGTGCCCTCCGCAACACCTTCTTGCAGGACTTGGCAGCCCTATTGGAGGCTCTCTTCTTCCGAGTCACGTCATTTGCTTTGCGCGTACGAGCGTCGACCCATGCCAGGTAAGCCGCGTGCTTAAGCGCATCAGCGCGATTACACTCGGCACCAAACCATGGACGAACTTCGCCAGACATTGTTATGTCAGAGAACGGAATGTAGTACTCCATTCCCCTCCGCAACACATCCGTCACGGCGTCCGCACACGACGAAGCATCAGTCGAAGAAAAGCAAGTTGGCTGCCAAGGATAACATGCGAAGAAAGATCGCATGCCATCCCAATCTGCTGACCTGTACCGCCAATGGCAGTGTGCGAATCAACATCCGGCACCCTCGTTGCCCCCTGGACCAGCTGGGTAAGATTCAGCGCTAGGGCTAGCTTTCTCGTCTCTCGTCCAGCTTGGTCTGTGCACTGGTATGGGAAGAGCCAATCCTGATGGTGGGCGTTGAAGTCCCCCAGCGCCAATTGGGCAGAAAGGTACCGTTGCTGGCCGCATCCGCCGCCTCACTTAGGTGCTGTGTGAGCCCAGTTGTCTCCAAATCATCGCTGTGCGAACGGTAGACACAAGCGTATACAATTTTATCCAGGCCTGTGTCCACTAAAACCTACAGCGTTGATAACCTGGAGTCCTCAAGATTACGGAGACGCCGATAACAGAGGTCGTCAAGGGCGTACATACATACGCCCGCAAGTGGTTTGAAATGGTGCTCCAGAGTAAACCCTGGGTAGGAAAGGTAAGACACGTCTGACGGACATCTGATCTGCGTCTCGGAAAGGAACAAGAGTGCTGGTTTCTCAGTCTCCAGGTGGTGATGGACTGCGGCGAGATTTGAGTGCAGACCTCGAATATTGCTGAGGTGCTCTTTGTGGGGGAGGATGTGCTGCCGCTGTACAGCTTTTCTTCTTTTGTTCCTTTAGGCCATAAGTTTGAGTGAAGGAAGGAGAGGAGAAGAAAGTGAAATGAGGTTCCATGCTGCTACCCTCAGGCACGCTCTGACAGGACGACATCATTGGGGGACTAGTCTGGAGATTGCGGGGACGCCCGAGCCCCCCCGGAAATGTCCATCGGGTCCTCCCCCGTCTGGTCGCCAGCCAGCACGATGGCGCACCTCGGGATTTTTCGGCAGTTGGCGGAGCAGCCTTTCATGTGTGGCTAGCACACTGCTTGGGCCCCCAACTACCTGCGGTTGGCCAGCGGCGCACCGTGCCTCGGATCCCGCTACTCTCTGTGACTAGTCTCCCGATACGCCCATTTCAACGCGAGCCTGGTCGGTCTGCCTGCATTGGAACAACTATTTCGACCCAACTCCTCTGTATTGGCTACACTGGGTATCGTACCGGAACACGGCTAGGCCGCTTGGCGGTACGTCTTTGCACAGTGGGTGGTCACAAGCCATCGGCCGAAGCCTACCACCAGTTAGTGTCACCTGATTAGCACCACCCGGGGACCACGTGTCATTCTCCTACAGACGCGGGTGACTCGGCCCCAAAAATTGGATTGCGACGCTTCCAACTTCAACTGCATTTCGACCAAGCTTGATCTGAGGGTTGTGATGTCCCGCAGCAGCCTGGTGACGTCGACGTGGTCGAACGTTACGGGCGGCAGCTTGCGCAAGTCCTTCGCCACGAAAGTCGGCACGTCGTCCGGGTCGGTCTCCGCCCGAGTAACATTTAGCGTTTACTTAAACATACTACAAAAAAATAAAATCGACTTCCAAAAACAAAACACAACAACATTTTTTACTTTGTAGT
The DNA here is from genome assembly GCA_950371165.1 of Lacanobia oleracea. Classification (NCBI taxonomy): domain Eukaryota; kingdom Metazoa; phylum Arthropoda; class Insecta; order Lepidoptera; family Noctuidae; genus Lacanobia; species Lacanobia oleracea. Next base: position 9,989,302 of record OX493389.1, read on the forward strand.
GTTTTGTTTTTGGAAGTCGGTTTTATTTTTTTGTAAAAAAGTTTTTTTTTTATTTTTCACTTTTTAGTGGTACCTGCGTACCACAAACACAGCGTGTCGGCGTGATGTTATGATATGAACTGGTGTAAACAATCAACAGATATGCGATTTTAGAAATCCCGATCCATTTGCTATCATTTATTGAAGAGTTCCGTTGCCTACCTCCGAAGTTCTTCATCAGATCTTCACCAAATTTAAATGGGACCAGTCCGAGAAAATACTCTTCCAAACAAAAAAAAAATCATCCAAAACGGCTGACAATTGGCGAAAATATCGCTGAACAAAAATTTTTCATCAGATCCTGACTTATACTTTCCATCGTCAGCTCAGCAACATGAGATGATGATTACCAGGCACAAATATCTGAATTGCGTTAGAAAGTTTATGAAAAACATTGAGTGTGCTTATAAAATTTGAGGATTTCCCTCGATTTTCATAGGATTCCATCATCAGATTCTGACTTGGTGACAATGGGACCACCTCAGGAGTATAGACTTTCGAATCAAAAAAGCATTTTTAAAATCGGTCCAGAATTGGCGGAGAAATCGGTGAACATACATAAAAAAAAGATACATACAGCCGAACATATTATAGATCCTCCTCCTTTTTGAAGAAGTAGGTTAAAAAAAAACTCCATGTCACCTTTCGTCCGGAGTTTTGGTCTATTCTTGAATTCCATTATTTTCGAGTAGCAAGGTCTCTCTAAGCAATTTGATGCTACTATCAGCTGCGCCGAGTCAATGATGTGCATGTGGAGAATATTTTGTACGGAATCATTTGAAATGACACAGATAGCTCCATCTATTGGAAACGACCAAAAACAATAATATACGTCGAGAACTTTTTGTGGCACGCTGTTTGTTTTACTTTTTAGTAGTACGCAGGTACCACTAAAAAGTGAAAAAAAAAAATACAAAAAAATAAAACCGACTTCGGAAATTAAAGTAATTTTTTACTTTGTAGTGTTTTGTTTTTGGAAGTCGGTTTTATTTTTTTGTAAAAAGTTTTCATTTATGTGTTTTTTTTCTAATGTTTTTTTTTACCCAAAATATCACGTATTCTCCGAAGGCTTAGATTCAGGTACCTACCTCTATGGCAATCAGTCAAGTTTTTTACTTAATGTTCTCGATCGCGTTAGCGTTTCGTCAGCTTGTATAGAAACTGAATAAGCACCGTCTGGTGACAATGACGGAAAACCTTTTTTTCCAGAAAATTTGACATAAGCAAATATTTATGTTAACGCTATCGAGTACGTTCAAAATTCGCACTTAGCACTGCACTCAGTACAGTAGCATGTGGTAAAGAATGTAGCACTGTTTCAAGGTTCTTAACTCCGTAGCAAGTTTCTTAGGGCTGTAGCGAGGTTCGTAGCGTGGTAGCAAGGTCCATAGCGCTGTAGCAAAGTTCGTAGTGTTGTTGCAAGTCCCGTAGCGCTGTAGCACGGTCCGTAGCGCCGTAGGAAGGACCATTAGCGCTCTAGCAAGGTCCGTAGCGTTGTAGCAAGGTACGTAGCGTTGTAGCAAGGTACGTAGCATTGTAGCAAGGTTCGTAGTGCTGTAGCAAGATTCGTAGCGCTATAGCAAGCAAGGCCCGCAGCGCTGTAGCAAGGATCGTAGCACTTTAGCAAGGCCTGTAGAATTGTACCAGGGTCCGTAACGCTGTAGCAAGGTCCGTAGCGCTGTAGCTAGGTCCGTAGCGCTGTAGCAAGGTCCGCAGCACTGTTATATGGTCCGTAGCGCTGTAGCAAGGTCCGTAGCGCTCTCGCAAGGTTTGTGGCGCTATAACAAGGTCTGTAGCGCTGTAGCAAGGTCCGTAGCGATCTCACAAGGTTTGTGCCTTGTGGCGCTATAGCAAGGCCCGTAGCGCTATAGCAAGGTTCGTAGCAATCTCGCAAGGTTTGTGGCGCTATAGCAAGGCCCGTAGCGCTGTTGCAAGGTTCGTAGCGCTCTCGCAAGGTTTGTAGCAAGGGCTGTAGCGCTGTAGACGCGTAGTTGCGTAGCAAGGGCCGTAGCGCTGTAGACCCGTAGCTGCGTAGCAAGGGCTGTAGCGCTGTAGACCCGTAGTTGCGTAGCAAGGGCTGTAGCGCTGTAGACTCGTAGCAAGGGCGGATTCGGTGCCTATCTGCATACCACTTAGCTCTACTTTTGTTATCTTTTATTCAGCCTTTACTGTCCCACTGCTGAGCAAATGCTTCCGTCCACCTCTCCCAGACATGCTGATTGATTTAAATAAAACTCTAAAAAGTCTAAAAAGGCCACTTAAGTAGAATCATAATATTAATCAAACAACAATATGTCAAGTTTCATTTTCATCTTTATCGTTAAAGCTTGATTGGGAAAATTTGACGGTGACGGGTAGAGTGATGTGATTTCTGATTCTGCTAAAGTGACCTTTTTAGACCCGCTTGTGTATGGTTTTACATTTTAACGTTCAATACTAATAACGTTTACGTAATTTAGGTACTACATCAGAGAAAGCCTGAATTAATCAAATTCATCGCAGGATCTCTTAGTACATAGAAATAAAACAAACATTTATCTTAGTCAGCATATTATTTAATTTCACTATATTATAAAAAGTATTTCATGTCAACCGTCATTCCGACAGGAACATTGCATAAACAGAGGTAATGTACGGTTTTACAAAATTCGTCGAATTAACAATCTCTTTCATTCCAATCAAGTTATTAATATTGTCAAATTAATAGTTTTATTACCTACTTACATTTAAATTGTTTGTAATGAACAGATCGCCTAAACTTACAGAGAATCGCAGTTGTTTTCTATTGTTGTATTACAATTAATTTTGTACCCAAATTTCACTTAATTATTACGTCAAAAATACCACATCGCTAGTACTGGAGGGGTCTGTTAATTTTTATCATTTAAATTATCGGGACACACAAACTATAATGACACTAATAATACCTTCTCAATACATTCATTTAAGTCTCATCTAAGTACCAAAGTAACTGGTTCTTTAAGTACTAGGTCGTAATTCAACTAATATTAAACAACGTTCGCACTTTCATCTCAGTCGATAAAATGACAAAAAATCTTCATAATATCCTGATATTTTTGACAGATTACAACTGACAATAAGTGAATGAGATTGTTGCTTAAAAATTAGTAGAATCGGCCCGCTGATCGTCATTTGTAAAAACTAATAAAAAAAGTTGAAATATTTTCTCATACTTTCGATGTTCGAACACAATGTTATCGTATACTTAAGTACAGACATAAAATTGAGCTACAAAGTTATCACACGATTCACTTAATAAAATGCAATAAGTAGTCGTGAAAATGGACAGTGTATAATAAATAGAAAAACAAACTATACTTCATTATAAAATGCTATAGCAAGAACACATAACGAAGAGGATACAAGGGTGTAAAGCAATACTAATATATATTTTGACTTCACGCCGCTAATTGCTAAGTATGATAATATAATTATAAAATAAGCTAGTTAAATCTGGCGAAAAGCATATAATGAAATTATTCTCTACTTGAATGAAATGACACGCTTATGCTGAAATGCAATATTTTCGGGAATGAATAGAATTATAAGTCTTTAGTTAACAAATCTCGGTTTTAGCCAATGGAAATGCTCGCATAAAACTCGGAGAGCAATTTAAGAAAAATAAAAATGCATACACGCGAACACGATACCTAAAATCCTTTTGAAGCCAGTCAATAAGAACATTTGGTACTGCAAAAGAGGATTCTAAAACCTGGTACTTAACCTGGGAATTCTTGAAGTATTGTTTACAATTAAAATGCTTTAAGTACTTTATTTTAAAGTGAATTAAGTAATTTGTGAGTACTATTACTAATATGATGTTACTTTTAACAATGAAATGATGATTCTATTATACTAACTTGTCAGTGACAGACTGCTTTGAGTTTTTGTTTGAAATATATTCACGACGGAATAATGAAGTAGGTAGGTGTACCTATCGAGTTCTAGGAGAGCTCCGACATTATTAAAATACAAAGATGACGATAAAAGAACTGTGCGCATTGACATCATTGTTCTATTGTCTTTCGATTTTATTTTTCCTTCCGCCTATTTCATTATTAAGTAAACTTAAGTACATTGTGAAATAAAAACAATACGGTCCTATAACTACGTGCCTACTGATGATCTTATAGCGATTGTCGCGCAAATACGCGATCGGCGCGATCACTATGTCCGGCTAATCGACGCGGCGTTCGGATATTGTGAATTAAATTAGTGGCAAATAAATGATCGCGTCAATCATGTATATATCGCGTCTATCGCTAACGAATCTGACACGGTATAACTCAGTCCAATCAGTCATTTCTTTTTGAACAATTTGCTAATCGTAGAGAACAATAATAAAGTAACATAGTTAACTAAACGCCGATTCAATTCTTAAATTCACTTTCGTTTCAGCAAAGTTTACGTGTATATATATCGAAAAAAGTTTTTAACCGCAAGGAGAGTGGTGGTAAATATACCTCACGACTCGCAGTGCGGCGTCAAGTGCATTGCACGTAGTCTCAAAGATGTTATCTAACGGATAAGACGATACCTTTGAAATTACGCATTTTCCACGCGCGCTTAGGGGCAATATATGTACCCTAAGACCGAGATGTATACCTAAATGTTTCCTAGGCCCACTTGTACCTACCCCATATCACCAAATACAACGTACCTATTTATAACATCATTCTGTCGTTGTTTTCTTCAAACAAATGACAGAAATAGAACGCTGATTTAAGCTTGTTTAGCGCTAAATGCGTTTAGTGATTTGTGGTGCAAGTAGAGCTTAGTCAAAACAGTAGTGCTATTCTGCAAACATCTCACCGAGAAAACTAAAGTGAAGTGAAATTGACGTTTCAAAGTCACAACTCCCTTCTCTAAAGTTTTTATGGAGAGATGTTTACAAAGTACACCGGGTTATAAGTAGGTAGTGTTTATAGATCTCGGCCAAATCCATATTGCCCCTGAACGTGGGTTAAGGGGCGGTGTGGCGGCGTGTGAGCCTCGTTTTGTAGACGGGTTCAATGTCGCCACCGTGCGCTAGTCACGCGTACGTCTCTCGGAAGCGTTTCTGCAAGTGGTGCGCCGCGTTGAGCAGGCGGTTGTGCAGCGTGAGGTGCGTGTGCGGCGTGAAGGTGGGGGGCGGGGGGGCGGGCACGGCGCGCAGCGGCAGCGGCGGCAGCTCGGCGTCCGTGTCGGGGTGGCAGAAGAACGCCACGCAGTGCCGCCCGCGCGCGCGCGCGTACTCGCCCGGCGGCACCACCACGCGGTGCACCTGTGGACGCAGAGAGAGGCACAATAAAAACCAGTCTCCTCATTTCTCTCTCATTTATTTATTATTTACTAGCTTCTGCCAGCGGCTTCGCCCGCGTAGTCTCTAGGGAACATATTCCAGGGATAAAAAGTACCCTATGTCCTTTTTCAGGCTCTAGACTACCTCTGCAACAAATTTCATTTAAATCGGTTCAGTAGATTTGGCGTGAAAGCGCGACAGACAGACAGAGTTACTTTCGCATTTATAATATTAGTAAGGATAAGGATTTCTCGGTCTCCAGTGTTTTCGTATGGTGTCGCTGTCTGTCTTGCCATATGGTGTCGGTTGCCGTATAGTGTCGGCCGGTGCCGTATGGCGCCGTAAAAGAATAATACCAACTCATCACTTCCCGTGGGTGTCGTAAGAGGCGACTTAGGGATTCACCAGAGAATGGGCAGCAGCGTTCTCTGTAAAATGCAACATCATACACTGCGATCGCCAACCCGCCTGCTGCCAAGCGTGGCGATTATGGCAAAACCCCCTTTGGGGAGGCCTATGTCCAGCTGTGGACGTCTATCGGCTGTAATGATGATGATGAATGTTCTCGATGTTACACCATCTTTTTGAACGAAATTGTCTCCACTTTTTTTTTAAGTATGAGAAATCATCAAATGACTCATCCCGCTCTGGGCGGAGCAGAAGGGAGTGTTAGACTCTTACTGACATTGTCCATGTTCCTCCTAATGCTCTGTTCCAGGGCCGCGGTTACTTTTTCGAAATAATCCCGCAACCCTGGCAGGCACTGACCCTAGATGACCCTAGCGCGCCCCGTATAAATATTGTCGCCACTGCAGTCGTCTCGACGACAAAATTTTCGAGTCGTTAAGCGACAAAATATCTAACGTACTACAACAGCACAACTGCTAATTTTGCTCACTAAAGGTTGAATCGAGCTGAGGAGATGAGTGAGACTAGGTATGGGTGATATTTGATAATCGCTGACTCGACTTAATAGTGTGGCAGCGGCGCCCTATAGGATATGAAGACTTCATCTGCGAGGACAGCAAATTAAGAGGATTTTATTTGAATTAGATACCTTAAAACAGTTATGAATAGTGATGTTTCGGTTAATTCGTAGCAAGGTGTAGGACCATTTCAAGTTTGTTAAATAATAAAGAGTAAGATACTAACCAGTGCCGGGAGAACGTTAGCAGTCCAGGCGGCGAGGAACTCTCCAGACTGAACGAGGATCGCCCCGGGGAGGTGGCCTACCTTCTCCCACTTGTCACTGCCGTTCAACTTCACCTGCACATAAAAACATCGAAATCACAACAGGTCCAGTGCTTGTTTCCCACTCTGTGGCAATGAAGTCCTCAAAAATATTATTATGAAAATACTTCAAGTACGGTACCCGGTACATAATAATTGTAGTAGATGGTCTAAAAATAGTTTTTCAGTCATTGCATGTAAAAATCGCGTGATAACCCGAAAATACTAAATTATAGTGCGGAAAAAGTAATGACTGCAGAGTAATTTTTGTTGCATTTGGAATGAGTCACATTAATCTGTGTGAACGTGTTTCCGATAATTTTAGATACAAAGCGGTTTTGGGTATTTGGGTTTACCCAGTGCGTTATTTACAAAGGCTAATCTTTAATTCATGTAGTCCCATTACGGGCCAAACATGCCTCTTGTTGTTCATTCTAATATCATTTATCTTTATAATATGACTAGTTGACCCGCGCAACTTCGTCTGCGTCACAATTTTCATTACTGCTCCGCTCCTATTGGTCATATATAGCCTATAGCCTTCCACGATAAATGGGCTAGCTAACACTGAAATAATTTTTCAAATCGGACCTGTAGTTCGTAAGATTTACGTATATATTACTATAGATTTAACTACCTTTGCTTGTAATGACTTCCGGATATAACGACAAAATGATAGTGGTCCCATCATCGTCGTTATACCCGAAATCCACTATCTATAAGGTTAGTATCTCGAATACATAACATGTTGGACTGTTATGGGGCCAAACAGGCTATCGCTCCATGTAAAATACGAGTAGGTATTCATGTGCAAAAGGTTGACCTAGACCCGGACCCCTAACAAAGTACCAAGGCAAGATCAATGTTGCTCCTCACCTCAAGTCCTCCCTCAGAATCCTGCGCCAACAGCGTGAAGGTCCCGTAGTCGGCGTGTGCGCCACACCTCGTGTAGTGAACAGCGTCGTTCTGACAGCAAGGACCCACGTCTTCTGGGGGTACGGGGGGATAGTACAGCAGACGCATCGTCGACGGGTTGCGGCCCTCTGCCATCAGCATGCCGGAGTGGCTCGCAAGTAAAGAGGTCGGTGCCACACCTGGAATTAGAAGATTCTTTTTTATTGAGACTGTTTGGCTTGATGTCTACCTTGTTTACCAAAAGGCGGAATAAGATGTTGATGTTGATAATGAGAGTTGATTGTTGGAGTTAAGATTTTCACACAGCATTACAGAATCAGTTTATATATATATTTCCTCTGCTGTAACACAGGCCTCTTCCTCTCTGTAAGAGGGAGCGCGGTCCCAATGCGGGCTGGTGGGTGTTGCATGTCTTCGGCTTTTTGGTTCTAGGACAAGATTTTCACTTTCGTCATTATTTTCTGGGTCATGTTTGATGAAGACGGTACTTAAAAAATCTTTGTGTACCTATTAAAATTCACAGTTTTGTATGTTCCAAACGAGAGGTTTTATGAATGAAAGTCATAGTTACGAAATTAACCGTTTCGCTGACGTCAATAAAACATGATGGTAGGTAATTAACCCAGAAATGAGAGCATTAGCGAATATTTGCATACTCGCACTACCTAATTAGTACCTACTCAATGGCCTTTACTGTTAGTTAATATTCGTTAAAGGTGCCAAATTAAAATAAAATGTAAATTGGTGGCGCTAAATAAAAATGTAATTGAAACCTTGTCCAATAATGTTGGCGACAAGTCTATACCAATATTTGTGACAAGCACGGTCTTTAATTACTCCCACGAGTGTTAAGACACTCTCTAAAAATCCCGTTGTCAAAATACAGTCGTTGTCCTACTTATAAGTTTTATGAATTCGATTGCCACGATTCTTCTTATTCGTTAGCCAAAGCCCAAAGTTCAATGAGTATTTTAAAGAAAGCACTTTATTAAATCGCAGACCAGATCGCACCCGGGTAGGAATGAAGCAGAAGCAAAGGGAGTTTCTGCCTATAAGGCAAAAAGGCGTGTGTTTAAATCAGTATAAATTAAAACTCACCCATGGCATAGGCGAGGGCCTGCAGTACGACTCGCGAGAGGTTGGTGAGGTCCTGCGCGAGCGGCACGGCGTGCTTAGTGAACTCGGGCACGTCCTCCTGCGCCGGCATCGAGGCTGCTGCCAGCGTGGTGATGTTGAACGAGTGACGTAACTCCTGGGGCACAACGAGAGAATTAAAAAAACTGCATAATCATCTAGACCAGTGATCCTAGTCCTTTTACTCCTTACTATTTGGGGAATGGTAATGACGTCAAGTAACTTGTGAGTGCAAGAAGAAAATTTCCGTGACCTTCGTGAGTTCAGGAAAACGAGTTGGGTATTTTGAATATTGTGGAATATAAAGAAAGAAAGGAATGAAAATGTGCAGAGATAAAGCGATAGATAAACAGGAAGATAGTAATGTGCTCTCGGGTTCTGGTTGTAGCACATACCTGACGCATTGAGCAAGCTTAGTTTCTAATTAGCCAAGAAGTAGTTGCTCCATTTAAATGTCTTTTGAGACTTTCAAACATTAGCTGCATTGTGTATTGTGCGAAGTAATCACAATGAGAGTGGAGAAAGTCTGTCTAGGTTTTCGGGTTATGCTAATTTATTATTCAGCCGCTAGATGGCATCACTCGTTAGTCGCTCGCTCGTGGGAAACATTATGCAATTTTAGATAGTCGTAGGTATAGCATTAACTTGTAGGTTATTACCTGCAAAATTACCGAGAAACAACGTAATGACAGTGCTTGAAAGAATATTCGAGATAAATAAGTCGACTCAAACTTTATAATTCTGAACTTTAACTTATCCGAATAAGTCGAAGGATGGAATGGGAGCTAAGGCGACCCCGATAATTTGTGATGTTGTGTGACCTAGGAGACCCAGGAATGACGTAACGTAAAGTAATCCTGCATGTCTCTATATGTGATAGTTTACCTTCTTAGTGGTGTCAAACTGTTCCATCCCTGGTTTCACATAACCGTGGTTGCTGACGGGGTTACGGAGGTACTGAGCCTGGCAACCTTCCGGCAGCGCGCAGAAGTTGTCCAGGTCAGCATAGACCGCCTTCAGCTGGAAAGCCAATAACTTAATTTCAAGGATTGGTTATAGGTTCATTTAAGCTAGAATTATAGAATCTAAGTAGAAGATTGGACAATCTACTGAATATAGAAAGTAGTTAACATAGATGTGCCTTTTTTGGGTCAGCTCTTATACTAGTTTATAGGCATCGAAACGTTGGTTTATGCTTAGCTGATGACGAATGCTGACTACACATTGCCTTCAAAGACAAAGATGATGAGAATGCCTAGGTTTTGTGATCTCACAATCTGAGAATCATTACGAAATCTTTAAAATGCTATCCAAATACAAAATGTCGTCGCGTCATTGTTTTCGTAATGCGACCTTACAATGTGTTGATTGAGACCATTTTTGCTCGTTTGTTCAAAATGTTATTTTAATGTTAAAGTCCTTTTTCCGAGCAGCCTTGATCAAATCTGTATGTCAACTTGTCAAGATTAAACGATAAGATACTGTTTTATTCCAAACTAAACATAAGTAAATGAGCCTAAAGATCTGTTGTTACACGTTTGCCTTGACTACATTCTACATTTTTAAACTATTAGTTTATTTTAAAGAACCCCTAGGTACACTTCGATTCGAAGCCTGTCAAATGTTAGGAGCGAGTATCGCACTAAGCTGAGTGACTGCACCTCTAAAGCATCGTAGACTTTGTCTCTGTCATCTCTGACATAGACTAGAGTCAAGAGCAAACTCATAAATAAAAAAAAAAAACAAAGCGGGCCCAAGTAAAGTACAGTTATTGACGTCCAAGACGATGATTGAAGCTACAAAAATTGATAACACACGAATGTCAAGTGAATTGTTGTCGTTTTTCACTCAGACAAACAACTGTTAGCAAAAGTTTGACAACAAACAATATAATTGATTGACCATGTGTCATCTGCAGGACTGAGGACATGATTGTGTTGAGTATGATCCCAAATACAGGTGTAAGAGGTTAAGCCATATACATAAGTGGATTCGTGCAGAATAGTGAGAATAAGATAAACAGGTAGAAGCGGCCAAGTCTTCAAACTTCAAAGTCACAAACCTGCAGTTCAGAAAAGAGACAGGTAATGACCGCACTTTGACCTCTTTCGACAGAGTGGTCAATTTTGAGAGAGTAGGTATTGGCTCAGTCCATTCTCAACGTCTATATGCCATGCTGACATCAAAGTCATGATTAATTATGCAAACTGGTAATAACAAGTGCCTATCGGTTCATAAGGTTGCAGCCTAGAAGCCCATGAACCTGCTAGTACCGATACTGCCTTGAAATGTTAAACGACTGTGAGTTCTGTTCACTCATTCAGGAAAAAGCGATGCGTTTGCTGATAGAACTGTATTTTTTTCCTTCCTTCTATATTTCCTACTATTTATCATTTTATTCTGACAATGGCAATGCCAATGGAACCATTGTTACCGAGTGCCGTCACTGGGTACAACAATGTTGGTTTAATGATAAAGATAAAGCCATACCAAAGGAACTGGCCCCACAACAATTATTATGAGACGGAGCCGTATCGAGGTCAAGAAGTTCTTAGTTGGTCCTAAGTTTCCTCATACCATATTTGTCATTTAAAAAGACAAATAAAAGGATAACACGCTCACAGTTTATGCCTGGTGACTTTGCTGTCATCCATACACCTACCTACGCGGATTTTTATTAGGAAACAATTAGATTGGGGTCTACAGATCGCCTTAATTAAAATATAAGCTATGGTCAATAGATGAATCTCATCTAGCAGCCATGCTGATCTGTCATCAATTGACCGTCGATCGATCACAATCCAGATGCACCTTAAACCTTCTTCTGAATGCTCACCTTCTCGTCAGCAATGCCATGGTTGACTAGCACCGCCAGCCCTTTGGTGCTGAGCGCAGTGAACAGATGCTGTCCTATGCGTCTCAGCACTGATTTCATAGGGCACACATCTGTACCTGAAACGATGGAAATAAATTATTTCATAAAGGCTGTCAGTTGCAAAACGATTCTCCCTAGGGCTGGAAAGTAATACTTTGAACCCGCTCCTCAGACAACTTCAGGCCTACTTTCCGAGTATGAGTAATGAAAAATCTATCTAACCTGGCCAGGCAATTGATGAATTAGGTAAAACGCGACTTAAGTGGTTTACCTTTGCCAGTACTATTGCCAAGTAATTAGATATAATTTAAATGAATGCGACATTATCGGTGTTGGCATCGTTCTACTAGGTACTCGAAGAGACATCCATTCAACAAAATTGACTGCGGCTACTATTTTGTTTAGCCGCACAGAACGACCAAATTAACTCGGTATCCAATCAACCATGATCCCTTCGATATAACTAAGATAAAGATATCGTGATAAATGTGATAATTATAGTAAGAATAGCACAAGAATTTTAAAATAATTGACTTGATAATTTATGAACGCCATAATAACGAAAGTTTAGGTAGGTTCCTATTATATTTTTAAACTATCATGATTGATACAATAATTATAATTTTGTAATTTTACAGTACCTACGCACATACATGTTGCAGGATTTTACAGTAATTTTATTCAAGTATTTTATCTTTGTATTCTTTAACTTTTGCGTAAACATATTGTAAATATGTGTGTTTTAAGAATGTATTTATCAATGAACAGACTAATAATTAAGTAATTGTTAGGGTTTTCCGAAGACAGTTAGTTGCGTAGCTACCTACGTATAAATGCGGAATTGTATTTAAATAAACGTTGACCTGAAAGATGTTACATGTAAAATGGCAGTTCACCTCGTCTTGTGCAATATGAATAAAATATACGGCCGTCTGTACATACATTGTGAGTTAGCTGAAGGTCTGACCGTGGCCCCGTTCTGCCGATGGCATACACTGGCACATTTTGCGCAGGCTTCGAAATGCGTGTGTTTTATTTGGTATTAAGTAAACAATGCCAGGTACAATAGGTAATCCTAACGAATGCAGAGGTGCTATTGAGATATTTCGTATTTGTTTTTCAATTCTTGAAGGTTATTTAGATATAGGTAACATGATGTTCATCTGAAACATATACATTCTTTATATTTTCAGACAAAAGGCTAATTTTCTGCCTTTTTTCCAAATTGTCACAACGAGAGTAAAATAATTTTGCCAGTTCCATAAAATCGCTTCGTTACACAATAACTATTGTGGCACTGACATACACGGCCGTTAGCCACAAGATTGATAAGATTTGACCGTTACCGACAACCGTCATCTGTTACTGACGTGTGACGTCACAACCCTGTCTTGTTAGTCAAACGGTTCACTCAATTTATAAATTGGTTCACAATAGTAAACAACCCTACACAAGCCATAATAATAGTATTTAATGGAGAGTAAATCTCACTCTAACCTGCACCAAATTAACTCATTTATATGAGTTATCATTTTTATGGTAGCGCAGTCACTAGCAAATGAGTCATATTTTCTCTTGCATTGGGTTTTCATCGTAGTACACTCTGATTCATGACATGACGGACTGTTAACAATAAATATTTATGAATTTACACTTATGTACTCACAACGCGACATCCCATGAGTAGGAGTTTTCATTGTATTTTCATAATAGAAAGATGATGCAGATTTTCCCACGTAATTTTATGGAAGTAGAACGTTTTTGTTGACTTTTAAATCATCGATAAATATAGTTTAAAACAAGCCCTTGTGCATTTTATACGTCTAAAGTTACATAATTTTTGTTCTAATTTAAAAGAGGAATGCGTGTTTTGTCCCACTTTTGATACGAGGTGGCAGTCGCCGCGTGGGGCGTGCTGTAACATAAACTGTGTTGTAACATGAACGTTCACAGATTGCCATGTTGCTTGACAACGACACGATGAGATATTCAGTGTCGTCCATTAACGTTCGAAGTTTATTATGAATGGAGCTGGCTGCCACCCAGATGAAGAAAAAATATTTTAATAATATTATTTTGTATGATGATAGGTATGTATAGGCTGAACGCGTGGGCGTCTTGTGAAACAGGGAAACCCTTCATCAATACAGACTTTCCTAAGATTAACTTTGTCGATTGGCGCTTGGACAGTTTCAGAGGCTTTTATCATAATATAATCGTATATTCACTTCAAAGCTTCGAAGCTCACGTTTTCTTATCGCCTCGTAAAAGTCGAGGGTCAAGGCAATTCAATAGTGCGATTCGGTCATTCTCAGTAGTGTTATAATAAATTATTTACCTCTTGGCGACAGGGCACTTGAGCAGCCATAGTCTTCAGCAAACCGGTTATCATATTATGTGTCTTTGAATTTTAATTGTGAACGACGAGAATCTTTATACAATTCCCGCCTTCACATTTTGCTGTCTCACGTTCTGTTTTATCCTACAATACGTGGCTGCCACGCTTGTAGATTATGTTGTACGATCTGTTATTTAGATTTCTTTACATATTCTAAGTGCTGCGCTTGCATGTGCAGAGAATACTGAATTATCTCGTTGCTTTATAGGCTCCTGGCTGCAATATTTTGCCTCCATTCGTAACAATGTCTTCTCAAGAATATCAAGATGCCAGTAACTCTACACTGATTTTCTCCGCGACTACGAGTATGTCTGTATCCTTGTCGTTGCGTGAGTAGTAACATCTGCTCGATCACTTTAGTATTGGTTTCTAGGACTTGCATTGACACAATTTACAGAGGAGTGTCTGAAACCGTCCTTCATTATAAACTGCCCTTGACCGGCAATACGTAGGCACATATTTATACAGAATTATTCGTGCATCATCATAGTGACCAATAGCAAATTTTCCTTTGTTGGAACTTTATGACTAGTTTTACTTTCAGACAAACGTGGACAAAGATGATTGGTGTATATTTTTAGATGATTTGTGGCTACTATTATAATATTGAGATTTTATACCTAAATTCAGAAGTGACTTAGGTAATACTTGCCAACGTGGATACGTTTAAAGTATTTAACCTGCGTGTAAGTTAAGGTTTTTTTCTTTAGGTATTATTTTCAACCATTTTTAAATGGCTAGGTATAAAACAAATTAAATAAACTAAACATGAAAGCTTTCCCATCTAATTCTACAGGTGTTCGTGTTCTCATGGACAGTAATGATAGAAAGAGTTTGCCTCAGTACAATATTCATGATAATATAATAATAAGCCTTTAGGTATATTCTAATACAATTTTCAATAAACATATTCTATTTTTCACGCAAGTGTTAAATATGTTTGGGTTAATGGATAATAACAACTAACCATAAGTCTTGTAACCATAAACTATTCGTTAGCATAAAAATGTCGAACATGAAAATATTAAATCTAATAACAATAAGCTGTAATAAACTTTGGACTATAGTGGATAAGTGGCTAATAAAGCATAACAATTAATTGATAGTAAGGGCATTACAAATGGTATGCAATGACATAACAAAGTTGAAGAAAGTGCAAATACTGCACTATGCAATGTGTTACCTAAACTATTATAAAATGATTATGACATCAACAACAAAAGATTAGCTACAGTTGCTAATGAATCTAACGTTATGACGCTAACAGTGCTTAAACAAAGACTCACGGAAGTTAAACATGTTAGCCTAAATTAATATGGTTACGTTTAATTGCAGAACGTGACGAAATAAAGAAGGCCATCAAGTTTTATCCGTTACTACAGCAGTTCAAAATGGAAGAATAAGTACTCGCCATAATTGCGATATCTTTGTAATTACATTCATCAGTATTTGTATTTGCTTTATCTCAGTTGTGTGTACGTAATTCATAAGAATATTTTGTAGTCCTTGCTGATGTTAAAATGCTCTCGTGCATGAAACATACAATAGAGAATTACGTTTAATGTCAGTTGTATTCTTTTTACTCTCATATTTATAGATGAATTTGTAACCTATATACTTACAGTGGGTACCTACATAAATCTAACAGCGTGCTATGACTAATATCATTCTCCAAGCTAGTTGGTATCCGCAATGGGTGTTGTGTCGAAATCGCTTGGCCGCCGGCCGCCTTAGCATTGTGGGCTAGATTGGGTTAGTAGGTCTGTGTTAGTTATTGAGTTTGCTATGTACCTATAGTTATCTTTGCCTAGTTTCAATTTACAATAAATAACAACCATTGTTGAAGCTGTAAGGCGTAAAAGCAGCCGCAACGAAACATTTTATCATCAAAATAAAATGTTTGTTATGTTTTACTGTTATCACAAATATTGTTTTTTATTTAGCACCTGTCTTGCAGCAATTGGGTGCTGAGTGAGCTGACAAGTCAACAACGATATCCAATAATTAGCAGGAAACTGCAAATCCCAGTTCAGTCACACGCTAAATTCGATCATGCGCGTCAAAATGTTCTCCAGGCCAAAGACACGATGTCAAAGACTGATGGAAAAAAGCGAAAAAATGAATTAATGACACAAATGAGGTAAACTAGAATGAAGCCTTCCAAGATTGACATTGGGTTTCTGTAATGAAAATGCTACCTACTGAATGAGTTCTACGAGTCAATGATGTCACATAATTTTTCGCCGTTTTAGCAGTTATTGTGAAATGTTTGGTTATTTTGAGTTTATATTATTCATCATACGCAGGAAGTCAGCAGCTAAGGCTCAAGTCACACCGAGATGGCAGCGAAGCGGCGAGCAGGTTCAGTGTCATATAATTTTAAACTTAATCCTTATTACAGTAACACATAGTATCGCTTGATCGCTTGAGCGGTCGTCAGAATGCTCGCGGCCGCCCGCGGCGCCGCGAGCATTCCGACGACTCCCGCGCTAATATGTGCTATAGTAATGAAGATAAAGTTTAAAATTATACGACACTGAAACTGCTCGCCGCTTCGCTGCCATCTCGGTGTGACTTGACCCTAATGGTTCATAAGTATAAAAGAAAACACCGTGAATAATTGTGAATACACATTTATGTTTGATAATTATAATTTTATAAACATATTAAATTTGAAACGATATTATTGTTAAAGAAAGACAGGGCTTTCAAGTTATTATTGGCAGTGTGTCATACATTTCTTTACAATTGCTGCATCAAGATACTAATTGTACCTACCATTACCTACCACACAGTTTTGGTCAAGCAAAGCCTACACTGATAGTTCCTCCAATTATCATAGCTTAATTATCGTGCATGAGAAAGTGATGTGTCTTACAGGACCATTGACTAAAGTCACTATGACACACATCAATTAACCTATCTTTATGGTTATGATTAGACAAGAGATAAGTAAATAGGCTATAGGCGTAGCCATGAGATTACACACCAAAGAATCGATAACGAATACATTAACTTTTATAATGACGCAGTAATTTTGAGTTACTACTGCGGAATGCTACAAGGAGCAGCTAGGTCACCTTTTGATTTAGTATCTACAATAACTGAATTGGTATCTACATTAACTTAAAGATTTCCTTATCTAACACGAAGTTAGGCTTCGATATTGTGATGATATTATAAACAAAACAAAATACTTAGTTACTTGTGCTTGTTTTTACCTAGGGTTCTATCGATTCCAAGTCGGAAATTTAAACAAATGCATCTGTCAAATAATAGTACACATTGTTATCCTACGCCGTCTCGGAACTAAATCAATTGCTTTTAAAGCAATTGATTTAGTTCCGAGACGGCGTTTGGTGCCCGAGCATAGGGAGGGTGCCAATAGTTCGAGGGACTAAATAAGTCTTTCACCCTAGGTAAACACTGTGCTTTTCATTACGAATACAAGGAAAGGAAAAATAAAAACACGAATCAGCTAAAGAAAAAATCCATATCTGAATCTGATGAACTCGTCGACGTGTGACAAATCTCTCGAAAAAACAAATGAAGATCGGACTGCCGCTTCCCATCTATTTATTTTTTCTGTGACCGGCCAGCTATTCAGCCATTACTTGACATTATCATCATTGAAGAAATGGTAAATATTTGGTTATTTTAAAGAAATAGTTGAAAGTAAATTATAATAAAGTAATTTAAAAAATATAATCTTAAGTTAAAAATCACGTTTACGTTATTTCAATTTGACATCGCGTTGTAATTGACTGGCTACACAGTTGGGACATGGTTCAGCAGAAATGTTCAACGTTTTTTGTTTTATAATTTGAAGGCTGTCAGTTGCAAAACGATTCTCCCTAGGGTTGGAAAGTAATACAGTACAGCCTTAGGCAACTTCAGGCCTACTTTCCGAGTATGAGTAATTTAATGAAAACACATTTATTGTATTAACTAGAATGGGTGTAGGATATAATAGCCAATAACGAGTGCGGGCATGGAAAGGATGACGTACAAAATAAAACACATGTATTCAAGTGGCAGCGTGTTGTGTGCTGATCCTAGTAATTGACCGATAAGGATCGGTGTGCCAGTTATCTAGTTAGTAACTATATGTATCTACTTTAATGGTGGGAATAGCTTTATTGGGGCCACAAGTTACTCACTCTATGGACACTATTAAGACACGCTAGATAAAATTTGACGACTCTTTGACAGCTGTTTTGCAATATGACTTTCTAAATACAAGTCGCTTTTAAATCGTCAATGCTTTTATTTGACGAATGGTGTGCCGAAAATGAGGAACGTGTTTTGGCATATTCTGGAACGGAAGGAAAACCTGAATCCTACGTTTTTTGAAGAGGTATTTATTGCTTGTTTTTAAGAGGTAATAATGATCATATTACGAAAAGTATCCTCTGATAGAAAGACACTATCACCGTGGTATCTCGATAAAATACACGGTTCCTATTGAAGTGATGCCGCCAAATAATGTAGTTTACAAAACTAAAAATGAACTTAAATGGAAACTGAAGTAGTTAAGGAAATATATACCTTAATAAGTTTTTTAAACCCATTATCATGACAAGGTGGAACCCGCAATAATATTTCCAAGAACGAAGATTTATTATAAACATCGGGGCATTAACTCTTAGATTTTTTTATTTGAATATTGTATTGTAACCTCGTAATGAAAGAGACATGAGTGAACCTTCAACGGCTGATGGGTATAATACCTACCTAATTTCTTGGAAAACGTTTACAGTAGGTACCGACTCGCTTAAGGCGATCTTATCGTTGACAGCAGGTGCCCGGGCCGAGATTGTGCCGTGCTACATACATAGGTAACTACGTTTGTATAGGTACGTATAAGAACAGGATATGACTGTATTTCAACGACGAATTACCTAACCTATTTCTGTAATTCAGTTAACAATTGTGACTAATTCATTTATTCTGTTTCCTTACCGGTATCCCCGATCCATGAATATATGGGTACAATCCACAGATGTTAACTTGATTTTTAAGGATGGATGTCATGAGAATAGGTAAACACTTATGCCTACTAGTTAAGCATAATGGTGACTGCAATAGGTTAGTATAGTATTAATATGCTTATAAATTTCCTTACTAGAAGTCGATAACCATACTTCGAAGTTTTTCCTAAAACCGGTATGCTCGCATAATTTGTTGCTTAGACAAAAGGGTGGTAAAAAACTGCTTAAATCGTGGATTTATTTATTCCTGCGCCCGGCGGTACCGAAGGGGAATAATAAATTGTTATAATAGAAACTGTTATTTTCCCACGACTCAGGGAACCCATACATGTGGCGCCCCTCCAATCCGAAACAACGAGTTATTATTTAAAATCCGTTGAATTTCGAGTAGGACGTAGCAGCCATTGTTAGGGTGTAGCCACACCAATCGGTCGTGAATCGATGAAATTATCAACCGATCGAACAAAGTTCGCGGTAATAGACACTGTGAAGATCTCCCCCCTCGATGACGACTTAATGAATCAAGCAGATCGACATGATGTAGTAGGAAATGACGATTGACTTATGGACTGATCCATTCTACCATCGATCGATGCGACGATCGACCAATTAGTATGACAACAACCTATGCAGAACCTAAGATATGTTTACATAGCAATCACTTTACGACGTGGGACGGTGGGACACGTGCACCGACCAACGTGAATGCTAATTTTCTTATCAATACACATGTCAGCGCGAAAAAAAAAACACGTTTTTAAAATGGCAACAATGAAGTCTTGAGATTTGAATGTTAGTATTTCTAGATTAAAATTTCCGGTAGTGATTGATGACTGGATGAGGTAAGTAAAAGACGATATGATTTGAGATTGATAAAAAGACTTACTTTTAATAATTATACAGAATGGATTTTATTTTGCTTTCGTTTTATACTTCAGATCTTTTGTCGTTTTAGTTCCAACTTCGACCAAAATTTTTACATATTAAAGATCCGATTGAAATGTAATGTCAATTACTTGCATAGTACCTATTCGCAGGTGCACCTATCAAAGAAACATTACCAACCTGGGTGATTTCAATAATACACATACACATAACAAGACTGCGCAAGTAATGCAAAAAACCAATCTAGCAAATGCAATTAAATTAGTTGAATAACACAACAAAGGCGAAAGCATGAAATGTAATATTCCAATTTAAACACGTCCAATCTTATTTCATGATTTTAATCAAACCTATTTATATAGGAATTTAAGTAGGTACCTAGGTGCTTTTGTTCTTTTAGTTACAGAGAACCACTTCGAAAAGGAGATTCTATTTTCGAATGTATGTATTTTTAGGGTTCTGTACCTAAAAAGGAAAAAACGGAAACCATATATTAGGTCAACGGTCCCTTGAAGCTGTGAAAAAATCAAAGTTCTGAGTTAACGTAAAAAAAGATGGCCGTTTATGCCGCAAAAAACATACCTATATTTCGACACCCTCAGATAATCAAAATGTAAAGGGTATTTCCCGTCGACCTAGAACTATGAAATTAGCCAATTAATACCGTCCTACACTACAAGTACCTATAGGAAAAAGTATGAAACTTTAATTTTGTAATTAAATCATTAATAATATAATCTTTATTTAAATTAATACGTAGGTAACTACAACTTTGTACGGAACCCTTGGTGGGCGAGGCCAACTCGCACTTGGCGGGTTTTATATTTTTGTCACAATAGACTTTGTTTTTCTTCTAATATTGGAAAATAGCTACAGTGCGTACAAACGCCGTAGAAAATGTATCTTTCGTTACACATGGCATTGTTAAAGAATTTCATTTTCTTACATTCATCTTTGTTCAGATGTTAGCAGGAAGTAAGTCTGCGAACAAAAGTAATCTATCTACCATTGTCTTACTATAAATAAGACCTCCTACGTCAGCGGTCAACACAAGGTGGCTATACTTAGGTAATAAAATAAATTTAAAACTTTTACTGTAATCTATACTAATATCAGCGTTGCCAGACGTCCCGATTTTTACGTCTCGGGCGGGATATCCCGCGCGTAACAGACTCAGTCGGCTTTTCGGGGATAACTCGACCACAGTATAAATATCTACCGCGAAAACGCACGATTAGGTACGTACGAAGGACGAATACCTATTGAAGACGAAGAAGACTCAACTACCTAACGATAGGGCAAATCTGATCCTTTTCAACAGACAGCCGTCTAATTATTATATAAAAAAAAAACTTCTATACAGCCTCTCAATTACAGCGCGACGAAAAATTTAAATAACATAAAGATGAGTATTAATTAAAGTTTATGTTTTTTTAAATTACTTTGTTATAATTTACTTTTAACTATTTCTTTAAAATAACATAGATTTGGGCAATAAAATTGACTATTTTTTCAATATGAAAATGAACATAATGGCTGAGTAGCTGGCCGGTCACAGAGAAAAAAAAACAAAATAGGTGGGAAAGCGGCAATCCGATCTCATTTGTTTTTCGAGTTGTAGATCACATACTTTCGTGTAGCAGAGATTTGTATTAACTTTAACACGATGAGTTAATCAGATTCAGATATGGATTTTTTCTTTAGCTGATTCGTGTTTTTTTTTACTGTCCTTGTATTCGTAATGAAAAGTGCAGTGTTTACCTCGGGTGAAAGACTTAATTATAGTCCCTCTAACTATTGTAACTTCAAACGCCGTCTCGGGACTAAATCAGTTGCTTTCACCCCATTTTTTTTATGGATGGGAAATCTTCAAATGACTCCTTCCGCTCTGGGCGGAGCGGAAGGGAGTGTCAGACTCTTACTGACTAAAACTCATCCGTGTTCCTCCTACTGCCCTTTGCGTTCCAGGGTATGGTGCCTCTTTCGAACGGATTCCGCACCCCGGCAGACACTGGCCCTAGCGGGCCCCGTTTCCCATGCTGACAGTTCTTTGAGCCGACACGGGCCTGGTTCTGATCGGACGGCGAGCCGCCCAATGCTCGCCGTCCGCAGTCTCGCGCCTAGTTGCTTTCACCCCTAAGATAACAATGTGCTATTAGTTTTGTATAGCCCATTTATCGAGGAAGGCTACTAGCTATATAACATCACGCTACGACTAATAAAACCGGAGCATTAATGAAAAATGTGACGCATACGAAGTTGCAAGGGTTAGCTATAGTGTAGAAATAAATGTAACGTGCTCACTTAAGCATTGAGTAAGATATTTTAGTAGAAACATAAAACTGTAAAAGAAATACAAGACCAATGTACGGTATAAAAACGTTTTGTATTTATGTAACACTGATTGGTTAGTTCCACATTTCACGGAAAACTAAATATCATTTAAGTGCCTGACTCATTCTTATTAGACGTAGGCATGTTTTATTATTTAACTAGCAATACAATTCAGTACAACCTGTTCAATATTAGTAGTAATACCTATTGGTCACGTTTTCGTTTTATTCATAAAAATGAAATACAAAATCAAAATGCAATATTGAAGAAAAGATAAATTAAAAAAAAAAGTTCCAAGCAATTAACACGTGAAGAAATCCAACTATGAACGTATGGTTGCAAATTAAACTTAGGCTACGAAATAAACGGACGGTCAAAGTGAGAGGTTTTTGTTGTTGACTGTACGAACATGTTTTACATTGGGTTCGGTGCGAGTCTGGGGCGACTGATTCAGAACGACAGTTGTGCCCCTTTATCCTTGAAAAGACATTGGCGGAGGTCAGTTCTGCAGCGGAACAAAGGACTTTGGGCCCTTAAAAAAATTATTGTAACTTTGGAGGTGGATAAGGCAAAACAAAGTGAATAAAATCAAATGCCCCTTACAAAGTAAAACTTAGATACTTACGACACAGATTTTAAAAAGTCTCCGTGATCTTTGGTTTTCCTCAAAACTTTTCCTCAGCTCGGCCTCAGAGAATTTATAAGAAGCGCTTGCGCAACTGCGCAAGAGGGCAGGGAAAAAACATGTTCCTTTAGTATACCGAACAAAAATATGTATTTTGGTGGCTCGCTGAATATAGTTCAGTTAATCTATACTAATAAATAAACACACTAATAATATACTAATAAAGAGAAAAGGTTTTTGCTTTTGTTTGTATCGAATAAGCTCCAAAACTACTGGTCCGATTTAATCACTTTTTCACCTATAGAAAGCTAAATTACAGTAAAAAATAGGCAATAAGTTTATTTTCGAAAAAAATAGAGCGCGAACGAAGTCACGGGCAAATTGCTAGTAAATAATATAGGTAATTGATGCTAATCGATAAAAACCTAATAGGAGGGGTTTTTACGAGACGTGATAAAATTCGAACTGAAAGTAGGTACCTAACTAACTATTAAGCCGTGTACTTACGCATGAACGAACAGAGACAAGGTGAACACGAACATCGAACACTTTGTTCCCACATGTGTACCACTAACGGACATCAAATACTCTGTTCATCAAAAATTTTCGTGGCGATCCAATTTGGTTGTTCTATGCGGATGGTGTTCGGAGAAATTTTTGGCTGCCAACTACACTGTCGACCATCCAATGGTGAATCCATGGTTGGTTACTGCGGGTTGTGTTCAACCCCGCAGACTGCGGGGCTTAGCGCGAACACAAGTAGAACTGTGTCCGCAAGGTGTTCGTGACGCTTTGCTAATTTACGTCGTGTTCATCATGTTTTGTTCGTTCGTGCGTGCGTACACGGCTTTGTAAACAATTGTGTATCTTAATTACATTTCAATGATCTAATCAATAAATAAAAATTTTCCACTAGCCACCAAAACTCGGTTTTCCCGCGTTTCCTTGTTATGCACCGCTATTTGAAATGTCTTCACATCTGTATTACTCGTACTTGCCGACTTATTATTTCGGAATTCCCTAAGACTACCTACTAGTGCACTGGAAATGTTCCTTAAATAACCACATAATTGTGGCGTAATAATATTGGTGGGTCCAAGTATGTTGCCTTGCTTGACATGCGATTGCGACCGAGGATTCACCATCCTGTCACTCCACTTTCACTTCGTGTCAATTTGTGAAAGATGGTCATTCTATATAATCACCACAACAATTAATTTCAATGTTTCGAAAACTATTCTAAATTAAAAAGGCATAATTTTTTTCGGGGAGGGTTATGTTTTTTGAGAGTATGTATGTATATTTCTTTGCCACGCTCTATAGCCTAAACGGCTCAATGCATTTTAGGTTGAGAGGTGTCGTTAGATTTGTCTTGCTTGCGAGAGTGACACTGGGTAGGTATATAAAAATTAAAATGGCAGATTTTTGGTACCATATGATGCCTTCAAAAAATTTTAGTTTTCAAAACCTATCGAGTGGGGTATCAAGATAAAGGGCGCAGGAGACGATTCCAAAAATGTATCTCACTAAAATGTAGGAAAATAAAAAAATTACAAGTCGCTTTTCAAGCAGCAAACTGCTTGAAAAGCGACTTGTTTCGAACTTCAAGCGTACTCCATCTCCATCGTCCACCACATCAGCTGAGAGCCTGAGATAGCTATCAAAGGCGAGTCTATCAATAACATAATATCATTTAAAAAGCTTTGTATATCTACTAGATAAATTGATTGTATTGATTCATGCTTTTTATCGATATTTAGCAAAGTACACGTCATGCCTTTTTTATTTCACGAACGACAAGATAATGTTATGGTTATTAGTGACCCGAACAGCACATGTGAGCAGTTGAGCACGTTGCAAGTGAAAATTAACCACAACATGGAGCCGAACCTTTCATTCCACGACTGAAAGACGGTACCTGTGTAGGTTTCGTTAGGTAGGTTGTACCTGCATACTAGGTATCAATGTGGTTTCTAGTGACCACATAGTAGGTAGGCACCCTTTTAGTGTATGGAGTTTGGTCAACGAAAAAAAAAAATTGTGACCTCATCAATAAACAAAGTAGATTACATTTTGGTGCAATCAATAATACATTGTTGCAATCGTACACCTAAGACTACCTACAGTACTGTCTTTCCATTGTCTTTGCAATCCATCCAAAGGTTGTCTTGAAAAGATCGCTTTTAGCGTTAAGGCCGACCATTGTGTCACCCTATGTTATGTTTTCTTCATCTGTCTTTTCTGTGACTTATATGGTGTACGTAATAAAGAGTATTCTATTCTATTGTTGTCTTAGGGGTGAAAGCAACTGATTTAGTCCCGAAACGGCGCGAGGGCGCCAATAGTTCGAGGGACTAAATAAGTCTTTCACCCGAGGTAAACACTGTGCTTTTCATTACGAATAGGTACCTACAAGAAAAGTAAAAATAAAACACGAATCAGCTAAAGAAAAAATCCATATCTGAATCTGATGAACTCATCGTGTTAATACAAAACTCTGCCATACGAAAGCATGAGAACAAAACACTACAATTCGAAAAAACAAATGAAGATAGGATTGCCGTTTCCGGGAGCCTTTTCTTTTTCTGTGACCGGCCTGCTACGCAGTAGGTATATTACATTTGTTACATTTTCATGATTGAAAGTAAATTACTTATAACAAAGATTTGACTACATAAGTACTACTTATTAGGCACTTATCTAAGTTTTTAATATCTAGTCAGAATTTTAGTGTGTACCTACGAGTAACCTATCTATTTATTTCATTCATAATAAGCATTGCCAAGACGTACTCGACGTATGTTTACTTTCGGAAGAGTATCGTAGTACTATTTACGTGAATCACGTAGTAAGTGCTAAAAATAATTATAGAAGACTAGACAAGCAATATCCGTCCGCGACCTAGGTCACACACAAACTTCAATCTACCGTTTGGAGTTGCGCAAACTCGCTTTTACTGAGAAAACATTCATTCTAATATAGTATAGTAAAACGCGCTCGCGCGACTTCGTCCGCCCGAATTTAGTAGTTTAGTAATCCACGAACTTTAGCTACCTCGTTTGTAGGGTAGTTTTGGAAAATATTATAACGAATGTTGGTTTTGTTATTAGCCATTTTTGCTGCTGAGACTACAGGATCAGCGCAATGCTCCACCTTTCAGCTGATCTTTTCCCGCTCGTGTCGTATAACCGTCCCAACGGACAATGAAGCATAGGAAAAAAGAGTGCATCTGTATTTGCGCATACGTACTCTTGAGCACTTTTAAAATATCACATAAACACGACTGGGGACCATTCGGTACGACCGGGGCTCGTAAACAAAGTATAATAATATAACATAATATTAATATGTAATTCAATGCAATAGATACCTTCCTGTTTACGTTCTTTGAGGAAACTGTAGAAAAATGTATCTCTTGTGCTTACCTGTAACAAAGAAAGGTGAAACATTGAGTAAATTTAACATAACACTTGAATTTGTTCAGATAGTTAGGATGCGTGTGTTAATTATTTACAAAACATGTCGTTTATATAATGAGTTGTTATGCTAAGTATTTTTTAATAATTGAAGGTCTGTCCTGCCTTCTTGACTTTCGATTAGGTCCCTACAAATGCTTTCCACGAATGCGTCAGTTGACTATAATAAAGGATCTCTAGAACCTACAATATGAGTACGTTCATAATGAGTAGTAGGTTAGGTGCCTACCTAGCACCTACTCTGTGGCTTAACATATTTATAGAAGTAAGTACTTTAATGTTCCATGGAAACGATAGAATCCCGGTCACAAATGTAGAGGAAAACGTTGCTAATACACAATTACACAATCTAATCATCTAATCAACCACCGTATCACCAACTCAATATATTATTTTAGTTTTTGTTATAACATTACAGATATCTTTGGTGTTTGTGTCTATTATCGGTCGCAAATCCACGTTATCAACGTATCAATAAAGATAAAGGCAGCCATTATTTTTGCAGATTTTCAAATCAGAGGTTTGACGAAGCAAGACATCCCTATCGGCTGCCCATACTATCGTAACTAAGTCTGATTGATGAGACAGTGTCATTAACCACTTATCTCTGCCACATTCGCATATCTTCGAAGATGAAGATTAATCAGTAGTAAAACAGATTGATTCATCAGACCATCACGCGCTCATGTTTTCAATACCTAACATTATGAATCACTGAAATATTGTAAACTTACTACATTGCATTGTAAAAACTTACTACATGGCTTGAACATATTGTTATAAAAGTAACAAACTACGACATTTTTGTACAACAATGCCTTTGTAAATAAATAACAATATATTTGGGGAACCGTCTGGTCGGTATATAAAAAGGGTGTGCTCACAACAGAATAAGTAAGTACCAACCAGGTAATTTAATGTTGATTGAAATCGATTTCATTTATCGTTAAATGACAATGAATCTGATTTCAATTACCATGACTAACCGGTACTCACGGCAGGCATACCTCTATAAGTAGCTATCGACTTACAATTCGTGTAATAACAGTGAGCTAGCTGTTTTTCACGGCGTCGCTCTACTGGAATATTTTACAGGAACTCATTTTCCGGAATAAATAAGAATTTTCGAAGATTATCAATTCAACATTTACAGACATAAATAATCAAACAAAACTTCCGGACCCGAAGGGTAACCAACGGTCCAACGGAGCTCTAGTACTAAGCGTCCGTTATCCGCCTATCTGTCAGCGGGCTGTATCTCAGCACCGTAGGTACCTATAGGTAGACAGTTGAAATTTTAATAGAGGGTGTACCTACTTGTATATATAGGTATTCCTATTGCCGCCAACTACAAGAAATGACAAAAATTAAAATAGGATTAAGGAAGGAGGAAGATTAAAAATAAGGGGGCTCCCATACAAAAAACGTGTTTTTTTTTCGGGATTATGGAACGGAACCGTTGCGGTGAGACTCCGAATCGCACTTGGCCGGTTTTTAACATTACCTATTTATTTTGCATTGCTCCCTGTCCGATATTCAGCGTTAGTTTAGCTGCGTGGTTTTGAGTCAGATGGTCACGTTTTAACATCAGGTTCTTTGCGATTAAATACTATGCTAATAATAGTGTCCGTGGCGGTTGGCAGTCCCACCAGTTTAGCCACTTTTACCCAACATTATTGTTAATTCGCCTTGTAACTCGTTTCTCTTTTATGCGATTCAATTATCTGATTGATTGAAGTCTAAACACTGTGGCATATCTAGGTAGGTACCTAAATTTAATTTTCTCAACGTCATTGGTTGAAGCACACTTTAATTGTTGAAAATCTTGAAAAAATCTTTAAGATTTCATTTATGTGCTTTAGCGAATATCTATTATATACAGTCATGTTGAGCTAGAGATAGCATCAGACATTTTAAATTATTTGTCTTTCATAACTAGATAATTGCTTTGTAACGGAATTTTTAGAATGTTCAATACACTCAACTGATAATGGACCATGTAGGTACATACCTTTTTTTTGTTATTAAAAAACTGATATTGGTAACTCAAACGATATTATTTCTTTTTTCTTCTGAAGAAGTCACGTAACACGTAGGTAGTAGATATTTTAAGGAGAATGTCTTTTGGCTATAAGAACATAATGTTACATTTTCTACCTTGAGTCCCTACTGGCAGTAATAGTCTTCTCGAAACTCCAGCCGCCATTTTGAAAATGAATACCTTTTAAACAGTTATCGCCATTACAGGCCCAAGGTGACAAGACAAGGATAGAAAGTGAAATCTATTTATGAAGTGCCGTTCACCGGTTGCATTTCTGACTGGCTGAAGTGTTTATATAAGGCAATAACTATTTACAGACACCTATTGTTTGTTCAGGAGAAATACAAGCCGCCAAGCTAAGATTAGGAAATGGTACCGAACTTATTGTTATGGTGTTTTTAGAATTTGTTGTAAATAGATTCTATTCATTGGCTATTTACCGTGATAGTAGGTACCTATTATCGAATGTTATGTAAGGTTAGGCGCGCTTAGGTTCTCCATTTGAGGATTATGGTGTATCTAAAGAGGATTTTTTGGATTGCGGGTGCTTAGAAAGGCCTTTGAGATTAACCGCTACCTATTGATAACAACTCGATACTCACCTAAGTACCTAAGCAATTCGTTCTGTTGGAATTTTCAGATAAATGATCGATTCAGCTTTGTCGTTTGCCACGGGACATAAATAAATGTTACTGTAGTAACGAACTGTAATACTCTTCACAAGTATTCTTATAAATAAATTACTCACTTCAAAATAATTAAATGCAATCGAGTGTGTCATTGGATTGAGTTCTTGGAACTTTAAGTTTGGAATCTGCCTACCACTGTTAAGAGGTGCCGATTAGACTAGTCGAAGCCAGTAGCCTCGCGTTTTCTAAACTTAGATTAGTTTACAGTACGTAAAAGTGTACCTATTAAGGAAGATTGCAGTAAATAGGATTTACTGCAATCGCAGTTTCTCTAACGGCGTCGAAAACATCCTTGTTTACATCCATTCTCACAAATCACGCATTGACAAAGACTACTACCGAGAAGTATAACCTACGTTTGTTTGATTTCTAAATATTGAACATAATTTTTAATAGAAAAAAAAAATGTATTTAGGTGTCATAATATAGTAGTAGGTATGCAATTAGCGTGAAACGGAATAACCATCGCAAAAAGTTTTGCTACAAACTTTGACATGCACATTATTTTGCATTGTTCCACTTTGTATCATATACTTATTCCTGTCCCGTTTACAGAACACCTTATTTTCATCCTCAAAGTTATGCAACGTTGGCCTCTAAATACAACATCAAGAAGTTCAATGCAAAAACGACCTTACTTGTATGCAGCTTTGCAATGGCAGTGCATAGAGCGAAACCCTAGCGCCTGTTAGCCTGTTACGGCTTGATTTATGTCGTCTCGGAAAATATATGTGGGCAACTGGGCAACTCGTTGTTCACGAGGACGCATTCGAGGTACACGTGCCGACTCAATAAACTACTCATAAATCAAATTGAACCAATACAAGGCACGCGGTGTAAGTGCATCGTTGCATACGCACTTGACATGCATCCAATCGGCGAATCTAATGCACGATAAGAATGATTGATGTCTGGCCTTAATTTCAGAACTTCAGGAGGCTTACACTAAACAGTTCGCCTCTTGTGATGATGAGGTCGACATATGAACGATCTCTACTCTGACGTTCTTGAAACTTCTCATTTCCTTGACGCTAAAGGTCATTGAGAAACCTTAGGTAGGTACTATAATTATGTTCTGTCTTCTAAACATTTCCAAAGTAAGGACAGGTGATTTCTTTTTCACTGCTTGCGATTAATAAATAAGCGGCGTACATCAATTAACAATACTTATGCAAAAAGCACTAAATCACAATTGCGACATGAATACGAAATGAGCTACGTTTCCAGCGTTTTTTGTGACGTCCTTGCTCGGAGCTCGGTGCTGTGACGTGTACATGCAAATATTCGCATCGAATTTGCAGCGAATTCGGTGTACACAGATGGCATGGTAAACAATAGCAGAGCGCGCGTCATTTGGATGTACAGCATACTAGTCGAGGACAATGGTTGGCGGGCGCGAGGCGACCGGTTCTGTAAACCGACAGTCCGTCTGTCGGACACGGTGCTGGTGTTGTCTTAACAAATATGGCTCGACAAGAGGCCCCGTGAGAGCCTTCGTTTTAATGTCAACACGTAGCTGCGATATAGGATTCTTAAGTTTATAGCTTACGGAGACGTGACTGCCTCAAGTGTAAAAGCTTTTCCCGAAGACAAATTACATTGTTTTAAGTATTTCTATTTGATCGTAGCGACCAACGGTTTTTGTTTACATGTAAAATAAATGAGTATGTCGACCTACGGTATTTTCATATTTTTCTTTAGGTAGGCACTTTTATATGAAAAATAAAGATGCCCTTAGAAAATAAGTACCTATCTAAGTTCTAGGCTTGCTTAATATTCGCATAGCATCAGTCGTTGATGTCTTTGTTTTGGTGATGCTGATGATACAAATGATCGCATATTTTAAAACTATTGCAGTTTTCGCGAGCAAACATTTTTCACAAGTAAATCGGATAAATATAGGAGAATAGTTGTTTATTGCAGTCTGACAAAGGTACCCATTACAAACATTTACATCACAAGTTAGATGTGACATTTCGCATTTGTGTAAAAAGCGTGAAGGTGAAATGTAACAAACAGTTCAAAAACCTATGCAAATATAGAAGAAAACATATTTACAAACTAAATCACGTCTTGAAAAACTCGTCAGTTTTCTTAAAATGTTTATGTTTACAAATATTTGGCAAGGCATACCTAAGGCATAGGATAAATTGTAAATAGAAAATTCAAGAGAAATCAGTCGGGAAAACCGTAATCGAAATACAGCACTGAAAATCACTCTATTTATTTAGTAAACCAATTTACAATTTCTGCATTCAAGTTATTTATTGCAATTGCCAGTTGTCGCTTTCTCTAGTCTAGTGGGTGTACCTTCGTGGTATAGGAAATCAACTCGTTTGGCTAGCTCAGTCAGAAGAAAGACCAGCCAGCCCTAGTTTTATACCCTAGGTACTAGTAGGTACTTACCTAAGTGAACCTACTTGAATGGATATCTTTTACCTGGTTTGTACTTAAAATTTTCTCAATTCTTGAAAAATAAAACTATCTGACGTTTTGTTAGCGGGTACCAACAAGGAGATTAAGTCGTTTTAATATTGAGGTTTGTATTTTTGAATAAGGGGAATGCCCTGATCTTCTAAACAGTTCCAGTAATTTCTATGCATGAATCTTTTTGTAAGCTACTTCCTGCATCAGTGACTTTGATTTAAAATGAACCTGGTTTCATGCATCAAGGCCCTTGATGCATGAAACCAGGTTCACCTCATAAACGGCTTACCCCTTCGAAAGACTTAAGTGACTCTTAACCGGGGTTGTACGGTCCCCTATCAAGGGAGGAAACTGTCAGTGATAGGAACCTAATAATCTTTAGCTATCTGCGGTTGATTCCGCTTCCTAGTGAGCACTTTATTTTCCATCATCCACTTCAAATTATGCATAAAATTGCTCTCCACCGTAACAGGCATGTCAAGTGCCATTAGTTTCGACTTCCTCATATCTAACATCATTATTCTGCTTCTGATAACAGGAAAATTATATTGTTCAGTGTAATTTTAAAATAAGTACCTACCTATAGGTAGACATGGCGCACGTTACAACGTCTATTATAATATCTGTATTATTTACAGGCAGGTATTTATATCTATTTTATGGAATGATTAATATAATGGCAGTCATTATATGACTGAAACCGTGTACTTACCTAAATGCTAAACTATAGTAAATAGACAACTTCCGTGTGTAATAAATATTTATATGGGCACGTTAACAGCGGTCTAGTGGGCTAGACAGCTTTACAAATTTCGTGATTAGACGTCATTTAGCAGAACAACACGTCGGCACGAAGTGAACTGCGTGGCCGAGTAACCGAGTTTGGCGCGTTTGCAACATGTTACCAAAAGATAAAAAGAAATATAAACGAGTTCAACAAATTCGGGGAAGTAGCGGAACTTTATTACGGTTTTTGAGCGACGATGGCGTTGCCCCTGCGCACTCGCAGGATGTCGAGATGACGCGCTGCGCAAGAGCACATCACAGCTGCGGCGCTCGCACAGCCGTCAACGAGGCAACTGTCTCACTGTTAACCCGCCATTAAAATTATCTCGGCTCATCAAACCGCACGCTATAATAAATTGCGTGTTTTACGCACTGATGCCCCGTAACCATCACTCTAGTCTGCAATAGATTAGAACTCTTATCTTTCAATTAAATTCTGACGGCTTAATTCCGCAGAATTACTCACTTTCAGCAGTTTTAGCGGCGTTAACAAGTTGTATGAAAATAGCTGAATTGACGTTTAATTTAGAGTGATGTATAAATAGTCGTGTAGGCAAAGCGTGGCGTGACGCAACCGTCGGCTGCGTCTAGGAAGGCGTGAGCCGTAAGACATCTCCGAGACGCGGTTCACATAATGGGGGAAACTATCAATTAGTTCCGCTCTATTTAGCTCTATGAACTCAACGCGATAATGCCACCTACTAAAGATAAATGATAAATAGTACCTAGAATATAATAAATAGCTAGGAACATTTGCAGCAATCGAAATCTTGAGTAGATATAATTTTAAAAGGCTTGCAGATTTTTTGTATTTTTGTTAGGTACTTACTAGTTTCACGTGAGGCAGTGTAGGTATCTTTATATTAAATTTCACGTGTTCAACAAATCTGAGATAAATGTAATAAAAAACAAATTCTTATCTTGTCAACAACAAAGTTATTAGCGTACCAACTCAGTACTTACCTACACATAGGTACAATCTTTAATTCATCAATGAATTAACTCCTTGTTGTATTCTGAAAGTTTGATACCAATAAGGTTGCATTACAATTTTGGCTCAGAGACTGGTTATTATTATTATTGACGAAAAAAACTTTGACAGCCGTTAAGATTTGGAGAAAAAAAATAAAAGAAAGAAATCTTTAATGGCTTCATTTCATTTCATTTACTTATAAAGGCCAGTTGGTATTACATTTAAGTGATAGGTATCTATGAATTAGTCAAAAAAAATATTAAAAATGGTTGCAATTGTCTGCGGGTCTAAGGGCCTTCAAATTTGTTGCGGCGGCAGCGCGGCACTTTGCGACTTTGAAAGCGCCCTAAAAAGGCCACTTTAATAGAATCATAGTATGATCATAATCATAATATTTATCATACAACAATCTGTAAAATTTCGTTTTCCTCTATAACGCTAAAGCATTAGGTTCAAGGTTGATTGGGAAAATTTGACAGTTTCGGGTAGCTTGATGGCTGATTCTACAAAGTGGCCTGTTTAGAACCGCTGATTGGTTATTAATTGATATTGCTCTTTGATGAGTATTATTTTGGGTGCGACTTATTTCTAATGTTGTAATAAGAGTTTGATAAGATTATCTACAAAGAAAACGGGACCATTAAGGGACCAAGTAGTATTTGGCAGCGAACGTTCGTTCGTTCGTTCGTTCCTGTGCACAAACTGTAACCCATTAAGGAGGAGGCCTGGTGTCCTGAAACACAGGCAATAAGCCTAGCTTAGGCACCAGTCTCCCACAATATCCATAATAATTATATTGATGTACAATGTGTAAAATATTTGTATTGTGGCGAGAAAATAAACTATTTACTTACTTACTTACTTACTTACTTAGTTATAAAATGTTCACGATTATTTTGGTTCGTATTGAAAGTTTAACGAATAACTCAAACTGGTGTTATTTTCATGCTTTCGTGCAATTTTATTTTTTCTCAATAGATGGCGCTCTGACTGATCAGAAATTCAGAAAACTTACATTAGAAAGTTTCTTCCTAAACTAAATGTCGACTTTTTTTTTCCAAAGGGACCGTAGACCTGAGTATATGGTTATTTCAACACGATACCTTCACGCGTTCCCGAGATAAAGGGTATTGACAGACAGGCGGACGCTCAACGAAGGTTTCCATTTTTTCCTTTTGAGGTACGGGAACCCTAAAAAGGGTCAATCTTTTTAAGGTTCCCGGGTAGAGAATGCATCGATGCATCAAGTTCGCCTATGTACCATTATTGCACATGAATTTTAAATAAATAAATAAATAATAATGATATAGCATTGGGGAATACGATAAGTTTTAAAACTCAAACATGTGATTCAAAACAAAAATAACAGTCGTCGTTTACTCTGAAACATCGATTAGTCATTCCTTTCTCAACGATACAGTCATCCTAAGAGATCGTCGAAAGAGAAATAAACTCGTATTTTTTGTGTGAAACTGCCTGTCAGACTGAAGAATGATGAATGGTCCCGAATGTGGGTCAGTGGTCGAAAGCAGGATCAAATGTGACAGTCCAATTAACACTGCGTTTGAATACGAACTAAATAAAATATCTAGTCATTTCCATTGTGTTTGTGTACATAACCTTCCTCGGTGACGCTTTCAAGAGGCGGTAACGGTAAATCTAATCACAAATTTATCTGATAGGGGAATATAAAACAAAGGTTATGCTAATATGGCGCTAAATAACATTAGCGATGTTTTTGTACCTTAAAAAATATATATTTGATAATCAAATTTACAGCCGTGATGAATTACGCGGTAAGCACAGCACGGTGGAGTCTACGCTGCTACGTGCGTGGCACCATAAGGAAAATCCTTCCGAGAAGCGAACCCATAGTAAGTATATATTTTAGTATTCGCTTGGGTTGCGACAGTTCCGTAAATTGTGAACCTTTTAAGCCTTTTCCATCGGCTTTCAGAACCTTAGGTACCTATTCAAGCGGAAAGTTGGTTTTAAAAACAAAATATCTTATCAATCGAATGTTTTTGATATTATTTTGCAATACGACTTTGGTTTACCCACTTACTATCTTATCTTTTTCTGTCTTTCATAATCCAATAACAAATAACATGATGGATGACGTTTCTTGCAATGTTCAAAACGCGTTCTACAAGTGATCTTTTTTTCGCTATAACAAAGTTGTTTCAAGGAAAACAAAGACACTCCCGGGTATGTTATTATTAGGTAACCAAGTCATTCTGATATTATATCTAATTATTTTCAAGTAGATACCTAGGTATGCGGTGTTTCTCTCGTAATTCCATTTACTTGAGGTTAATTACAGCCCGCATTTCATTAAAAATCGAATTGAGACCAGTTTTATAGACATGCGTAACTCCTGAATGCATTTAATTGAATGCACAATGCACATACCAAAACGAACTGGGTTTATGTAGTATGCCATTGGTATTTCCGGATGCTACGTCATTTTATCATCCCGGGAAATGCCTTTGTTTAGTGAATGTGCAACTGACTCGGCTTCCCTATTCAGAGTAGGTATGACTAATTCGATTTCCCAAAGCTGAAATAATTTAAAAAAATCAGGGATTATATTTCCCGATTCTTTACGGTTTCAATCGTTGTTCAATCAATAAGCTAGACCGAAAGTCACTTATCAGTTCTTTAAGCTGAGATTTAAAGCTTAACTTTGCTTTTTATGGTAATGCAATAAACAAAGACAAAGAAAGGCATTAAAATAAAGACACTGTATTTGATAGATAGTGTTTTGTTTTTAAAAGATGCGTGCTTACACGGGGGCGTGGTGCGTCGGCAAATGCATTGATAGCGTGCGCCGCCTGCCCGAGTGGACTTACAAAGGGCCGATCGGCCAATGCCCCCACATTGCAAAGGTTTCTTTTTTATGTCTGCCCCGTTTAGAGTGAGCTTCCGACGTATTCATGCGACTAAACAAGTATAACAATCGGGATTCTTTAGATTCTCGTTAGAAGTTAGAAAGGTACTTAATCACTTAGGTTACAGTTTTTAAAACGGGATATTGCTGTTATAAAACGGTGTCCAGCATATTATATTACAATACAAAAAATACAAAAATACAATACAAAATAGTTTATTGTGACTAATAGAAAATACATCACATTTGAACGTGTTCGGAGCCTCCAGTTAAGCAAACAATGCCTGTATTAGAAGGCTCCGCTCTTTCATATCACTGTAGTAGGTACACTTATACAAACTAGAGTTATAGTGGACTGTGACCTTAAGGGTAATTATGCAATGTAAGTATATTATTTGTTATTATACCTATCTAATATTGCAGAGTACCTAGTTGCCCACCTTCTGTTATGAAAGCTAGTGCAGTGATTGCACAGCATTGTTTATGACATAAGTAATCAATTCACTTTAACAACTAATTAGCAGTGCTTAGTGATGCCCACGCAGGTAACTGACAAACGTGTATTAAATGCAAAAAAGAAATGCAGGCAGGTAAAGCTTACCTACAGATTTTTATAGTTAGATACCTAACCTTCCCTACCTTCACAGTTCCACCTCCGTATGTAATGGTCTAAGATTCAATCTACGGTACCTACCCTACTTTTGTGTATTGCCCAATATTATAGGTACTTAACCTACCTACGTATAGGCTCCGCTCGCTTTTTTTTCATAATTCGGCATACCTACCAAACTTAATATTAATAAACCACGAAACGCATCCCACTTACTCATCGCCACAAAGAAACCTTCCTTTGTTTACAATTTACACATATAACCCTCATCGCATGTTGTAGTGCCCTCTTAAAACGTCCACAGTTTACATGCAGTATACATTAGGATGGGTTAAACTTTAATTTATCTCGGAATTAGGCGGATGAACTGCGATGAACGGTTCGGATCTGGGTGTCCGGTCTTTGAACTCGAGAGCGAGATGCCGAGATTGTTTAATGACAACAAATAAAGCATCTCGGTGCACAGCTGTCGCCCTGTAGCCCTGTCGCTTGGCTGTCGGCTCGCATGCGACGCGAGGAGCGAGGGTCCCTCTATTATAGCGAAGGGTCTGCAGGTAGTCAACTTGATGTATTTCATTTTTGTCTGCCTTTACATCCTTTATAAAAACCATTTGAATAAAACTGTTTAGGTACCTGAACCCCGGACTTATACGTACATATGACGCTTTCAGCTTTTGGACCGTTGGGGAAAAAAAGGAAAACAAAAAGAACTACGGCCAACTCACTGAAATTTTAAATGATGCCTATCAGAAGCTGATTAGGTACTATAATTACGCAATAACGACTGGCGATTTACGCTCAATGTTTTGGCAAGTGAATGTGCAGTGTCTGTTGAACAGAGGACTTTCGCTGATCAGTGTGTCACGGGCGGCCTGTGAGGCGAGTGTATGGCAGTGCAGCTCACCTATATGCGCCAGGTCGATGATGGGGATCGCGCAGCGTGAGAGCAGGCTCTCCTCCTGCTGGGCCGCCATTGTCGTCGCCTGATACAACAGCTCTGATTTCCACTTGCCGATCGCTCGTTCAGTCAACACTCCTTATCACTCGACTCCCACAGTAATTAGCAATTAGCGAACGCGACACCGAAAGATAATTTAAAGTAGAGAAACGATAGATAAGCACTTTTAATACACCGTAAGGATACAACGTAAATGTTAAAGTTTATTGAAGTTATGAATGGTCTTTTGATTATTCCTGGTATAGAAGCGTTCAGAACTCATTTGCATAACCTTGTAGTTCTTGCTCGAGGCGTTCGTCTTTCTGACGTAGCAGCAATAAGCTATACTGACTTGACACATTAAAAATTGGTTTCCGTTGCTTCTCTCACAGTAAGTAACTATGTGTAAAGGTTGTCCCGCGTGTGCGACCCGACGCGTCTCGCGCCCCCCGTCCCTCACAGCTGGCGAGTTTCGAATGTCTCTCGTCGAAAAACTGGCTCACCGTGTGCGATGAGCGTTACCCTGGCATCCGATGGCGGCTCTCACTTGTATATCATCGCGCAGACTTTCGCAACCGAGTGGCGTGTCGAAACAGCTCTGCCTTGAGCACGCTGCCGTGTGGAGAAAGCGTAGTTTGTGACGGGTGCAGACGGATGTGCGCGCGTGGATCGGCGACCAGAGTAACACTGACGAGGGCGCGATGCTAGCGAGGCGCTCGGGCGCTGCTCCGTGGCGGTGTCGGACTGTCGGCGACTGACTCACGCGGCCCTTGATCGCGGCTCACTTCGCGCCACTCGCGTGGGGCGGCGGCGCGCGGCGTTGCCCTGGTGCGCTGTGTCGCCGCTGTTGAGCCGACTGTAACCTCGTCTCGTTTGCCATTCACTCGTCAGACTTTTAGTAAACGTGGGTTGGCAAACTTTGTTGCTGCCTTACAAATTCAACTCTTCCGATACAGATTAAAGTTCACACATTATGCAGTTGTATGGGACATTAATCGGCTTATCTGTGCAGTTCATCACGCACATCAATGACGAGGGAGATGCATATTCTTCCTAAAACGTACTTTAATTTCTGAATGTGTTTTTTATGAGACCATTAGGTAACGCCATCTATACTACAACTTATGTAAAATGCTGCATTAAGCGCCATCTATGTATGCAAACCAACTTAAAACTAAAATAATAAAAACAAAAACGCATTTAATTTTGTGGTTTATATAATTTCCAATTCTACGAGGCTGTCATTTGAAACCAGCACCTCCACTTCAATATAATAAAAAAATATTCGTTAAATAATGTATAAAAATATAGGACGAAACCCTTATCAATACGACGACATTGACCTTGTAAATAATTATGTCAATCCACACTTGTTTTAGTTGAATAATAAATAAGTAAATGCTTTAATTTAAAGTGAGATTGTTTTATTTATATAGGGCTGGTAGCATTAATTTACAGTAGTGTTGTGTTCATTTGAGGCATCGTTCGAAGTACGAGGAGCCGACGTATCCGCCGCGCATCGCTCGTTGCACGTGCTGCTCAAACAGCCTCCTGTTACTTTGCAGTTCGTCCGCAGCCTCCTTGTTCAAAGGATCTTCAGGATTTGGTTCCTGAAAAACAAAAGCAAAAATAAAATTTAATATGTCATAGAATGAGAGCAATGTATTCACGGTTGGTTCCCTCGTTGGTTTAGTGACTGCAAAGGCCACGGGCTGATATAATGATATAAGGTCCAGTATTCAATTCTCGCTTCATCCAGTTTTATTGGGTCTTTGTATTACGAGATTCTCATCGCTGAGTCTGGATTAGTGCCTGTTTAGTGTCAACGGCTCGTTTATAACATGGAACTTAAACATTAGGTACTCGTATATTATGACACTACTGGAAGTGTAGTGTCATACGCCTTAGTTATGTTTTAAATCCAAGTTCATCAAAGCTTTTTCGTATTCCTCTCAGCAAACCTTTTGATTTGATACTGATTTGAGTATCAAATTATCTTCTATATATATAAAAGAAAGTCGGGTTTGTTCGAACACTTATAACTCAAGAACGGCTGGACCGATTTTCATGATTTTAGTGTTTTTGGATTAGTCTTTATCCGGAATAGCATAATAAGTATTGAAATATTTAAAAAAATAGTAGGTAGGTAGGGTAGGTAGGGTAGGTAGGGTAGGTAGGGTAGGTAGGGTAGGTAGGGTAGGTAGGGTAGGTAGGGTAGGTAGGGTAGGTAGAGTAGCCAGATGACGGGAGCGAAGCCGCGCGGGTCATCTAGTTTTTTTATATATAGGGATGCATAGAAAACAATTGCATTTAAGATTGCCTTAGTTACAAAGAACTTAATAACTAAGACGTAATCTAGTGAAATATGTAGCTAATGTCTGTTTTTTTAATCTCGGAGACTCAATTGACAGCTCCAAATGTCAAAAATGACTTAAATGCTATTGAAATCTATGTGAGTTTACCATTTGCACTTCTCAATTTAGTCTCTGAGATTAAAAAACAGAATTTAGATAGTGATAAAATTACAGATCGCCACACAGTAAGTACCAACCTATAGGAGAGCATATCATCAAACCTTGTTTGTGAGACGCAGTATCGTTCGTTATTGATGATCATGT
Source organism: Lacanobia oleracea (assembly GCA_950371165.1). NCBI lineage: Eukaryota > Metazoa > Arthropoda > Insecta > Lepidoptera > Noctuidae > Lacanobia > Lacanobia oleracea. The sequence goes on from OX493389.1 coordinate 10,029,477, forward strand.
GGATCAAACAAATATAGCAGTTCAAAGTCGCATTTCAGACATGTGTATATTTTGTAAACTATTATTTCTGAAACTGAAGAAAGTCCTATGTTTGCAGTTGGGGATAAAATTTCACGATAGGTCACAGGGGTAACAATATTGAAAAGGGTAGGAACCATTAATAATAATAATAATAATCTGTGGCTCGACTGTCAACTAAAGTGACGGAAAAAAAATTCTACGAATATTTTACGAAAAATTTATAGAAATAAAACAAAATGAAACGAAACCAAGATAAATTCAATAGCGACAAACAAATTTAAATAGTAAAGATATCAAAATACAAAAATATGCAATAAAATTATGACCACCTCCACCACAATAAGTCGAAAAGAAATATGTTGACAAGAGCCGCAGCTCGTCGAGCACGCCCACGATCTCCGGCCTCGTCGCTCAGCTCCGCCTCGCCGCCGCCGGAAACCAGCCCCACCGTGAGTGCTGTGATACCGGCCGTGGCAGTCGCGTCGAGCTCCAGCGATGAGTACTTCTCGCCGCCCACGACGCCACCACATGCTCGTCGGCGAGGAGGACGCCGGCCGCCGGACGGCTTAGGACCTCGAGGCCCACCGGCCTCTGACAGGGTCCCAGCTCCCGGCGGAAGTGTGCAGCGTATGCGATGGACACGTTCCATAAATGAAAATGTGATACGCGCATACTTTGGGGCTACAGAGGGAGGAAACAACCTGACCGCGTACCGTGTTCGGATGCTCTCTTTGTTTCAGGTGCTTGAGCCAGCAGTCAACGTATCGGCCCAACGTCTATCGGATCAGGTGCGGGTCATCCTGCGTAACCATATGTTGGATGCGGCTGCACTTGATCGCCTCCGAGCTGAACTGAGTAGCCGTGCCATTGCCCCCTCGTCGCAGACTGTGGTACTACCACAGTCTCACCAAATTCCCAGCCATGTTGACGAGGAGAGTAGTGACAGGGTTACAAATGTAAGTACCCAGTGCAGTGACGAATTGAGGAGTGCTTTGGAGTGTGCTATTCGGGAGTATCGTTACATGCTGCCTGAACTTAGGCCACGCTTACCTCTTTTGCCCATGCATAACAAGAATAGGGCGCTGGTGGCTGCTCTGGATTCGCAGTTGTTATTAAGCTATTTTGATAACTGTGATAGCCTCACCGATACACATTCGATCATGTACTGCGCGGCTGTGGCGGCTTGTCGTGTAGCTCACGTCAAATTTGCTGATCACAGAGCTACACGACCAAAAAAAGCCGTGCCGGCTTGGCAGTGCAGGATCGAGCGTCGTATTGGTGGGGCCAGAGCACTCATCGGCAAACTAGTTTGCTTCAGGGAGGGCAACACTCGCCCAAGAGTGATGCGCTTTGTGAGACGGGCGTTTTCGGGGACTGATATTAGTCCCCGAGAGTATTTGTCCCGGGTCACAGAGCGCATCGACTTCCTGAAGCAGAAGGTGTATGCATGGGCAAACCGTATTCGGAGGTATAAGCGGCGCGTGGAGCGATACACCCAGAATCGCACATTCCAGAGTAATGAAAGTTGGGTATACAGAGCTTGGGAGCGACCGGACCAAGGTGTGACTGACACGCCCTTGCCGGATGATGATGCCATGTCTTCGTTCTGGCGCAGCATCTGGTCGGTGCCTGTCAGTCACACCGAAGGTGGTTGGACTAGAGAGGTCGAACGAGCGTGCGATTCAATACCAGAAATGGGGGCAATCACAATCAGCCCCCAAGATGTAGCTCGTGCAGTCCGTCCGTTGTCTAATTGGAAATCTCCAGGACCAGACGGACTGCACAATTTTTGGATTAAGTGGCTTCAAAAGTCGCACGTTCGGTTGGCATTTCAGTACCAGACTGCCTTGGATACCGGCTCACTACCTGAGTTTCTTACAACAGGAGTTACCCACCTGCTTCACAAATCTGGTAGCACCGCGGAACCCAAAAATTATAGACCGATCACGTGCCTACCGACGGTCTATAAGGTTCTTACATCCATTTTAAGAGCTAAAATTAACACTCATATAGACAGCAACTCGATTATGTCTGCCTCTCAGAATGGATGTAGGAATGGGTCCCGCGGTGCTAAGGAGCTGCTCCTCATAGATATGGCCATTAGCCAACAGGTTCGGCGTTCCCGAAAGGATCTGTCGACATGCTGGATAGACTATAAGAAGGCCTATGACTCGGTGCCTCATACATGGCTCATGAGGGTGCTAGAATTGTATAAAATTGATACAACGCTACGCACCTTCCTGATGTCGTGTATGAGGCAATGGAGAACAGTCCTTCGCTATCCAGGATGTCGAAATATCCAGAGAACTAGCGAACCGATAAGGATTGAGCGGGGAATTTTTCAGGGCGATAGTTTGAGTCCGCTTTGGTTTTGTCTAGCCTTGAATCCTCTAAGCACACTGCTGGAGAATTCAGGGCTAGGATATCGGTTGAAGAGAGGTGGTCAGGTTATATCTCACCTCTTTTACATGGATGATCTGAAACTCTTTGCCACCACTAATCTGCAACTGATGGAGCTACTGAAGGTAACTGAAACTTTCAGTAGTGCCATCAGGATGGAGTTTGGTGTAGACAAATGTGCAGTCATGCATGTAAAACGTGGAGAGATTATGGAATCCGTGGGAACTCAACTTTCGGATTCTATAAACCTGAGATCCCTCTCTCCAACTGAAACTTACAAGTATTTGGGTATGTCGGAAGCGTTAGATATCAATATTACTGACATGAAACAATCGTTGAAAGAGCGCTTCTTTGGCCGCCTGAAGAAGGTATTCAATAGCTTTCTATCGGGCGGGAACAAGGTGCGCGCCTTCAACGGTTGGGTCATGCCGGTATTGATGTACTCTTTCGGCGTACTCAAATGGACTCAAACGGAACTTGACGCCTTGGATAGACGGGTCCGTACACTGCTTACTGCGTATCGAATGCATCACCCACGGTCATCGGTAATGAGACTGTATATCTCGCGAAAGTGTGGAGGTCGAGGCTTTTTAAATGCTAAGACTCTCCACAATCGCGAGATATGCAGTCTCAGGGAATACTTCCTAGCTGTCGACGTGGGTATGCATCGAGATGTAGTGGCGGTGGACAAGGGACTCACCCCGCTCTCCTTGGCAAATGAGAACTGGCGCAAACCTGCAGTACTTGACACCAACGATCGCAGGGCGGTATGGCAGAGCAAGGAGCTTCACGGACGCTTTTTCCGGGCCCTACATGGGCCTGACGTTGATCAACTAGCGTCCGTAGCCTGGCTGCGTTTCGGTGATCTTTTTGGAGAAACCGAAGGTTTTGTCTGTGCAATTATGGACGAAGTTATCATGACAAGGAACTACCGGAAATTTATTGTGAAGGACGGCACGGTTGACATATGTCGGGCATGTCACTGTCCGGGAGAATCAATTCGCCACATTATTTCTGGTTGTTCTCGTCTAGCTAACGGAGAATACTTGCATAGGCACAACCTTGTAGCCAGGATTATCCATCAGCAACTTGCTCTGAAATACTCTCTTGTGGAGTCGGAGGTGCCGTACTACAGGTATGCGCCCGACCCAGTTCTCGATAATGGCAATATTACATTGTACTGGGATCGGTCCATCATCACTGACAGGACTATTGTTGCCAATAAGCCTGATATAGTGGTGTTGGACCGAATCGAGAGGCGTGCAATGATTGTAGACATAACCGTCCCACATGACGAGAACCTCGTGAAAGCCGAGAAAGATAAACAAATCAAGTATATTGACTTGGCTCGCGAGGTTGTCGACATGTGGGATGTGGATTCCGCAATCATTGTACCGATAGTCGTATCAGCCAATGGCTTAATAGCCACGAGCCTCGACCAATACCTCAAGAGACTCTCGTTAGGCTGCTGGATCAAGGGCTTGATTCAGAAAGCGGTACTTCTGGACACGGCTCGTATTGTTAGGAGGTTCCTCTCTCTGGAGCCCTGACCGCCGGTAGCTTGGACCCTGTTCCCGATACCGGTGGGCTACTATTTATTATATTTTTAAATGTTTTTATAATTCTTTTTTTCGAATATTTAAAAATGTAATTTGTAGGTTAATTTGTTGAATAAAGGAAATAATAATAATAATAATTTATTTCATAACCATAAATCGATACATTTTGTTTGTAATGGCGCCTCCTTTTAAGCAGATAATGCTTGTGTTAGAAGACGCCGCTCTCTCTCTCACCACTGATCTAAACCTAACATGTATGCTATAATTTCTGGAAGAAAATAACTGTTTTATTTAAAAATCTGTTGGAAGATCAGGAGGGCTAAAAAGGCCACTTTAGGAGAATCGGAGAATCATATTATAATCATAATATTAATCACGCAACAATCTGTCAAAGAAGAATGGTCATTTCAGACCCAGAGTCCGACAGAATTGAGACCTACCGTACTATTTTTGGTCATCTGGAGTTGAGCAAGAACTTTTTTTATTTTTTATTTCGATGGCTAACGCGTAACTTTGAATATGTCTACAGACGTAGTCCAGAAATGTAATTTCACATCCATCCCTACAAGTAAGCCGATCGTGTTTAAGCTCATTTGAATTGTCTTGGTGAGTATTATGCATAGTTGATAACGAGGGTCTGATGATGAAAAGGAGAGAGGTGGAAAACGTCAAATTTGAGGTTTAGTATTTCTTTAGAGAAAATATAGAAAGGTCATTCTTTCTCAACTCTTACAAGTATGCCTCTGATGTCTGCGCTCATTTCATTGTTGGGTACCATTTACTGTAGTTAACCATAAAGGTGAGTAGTAGCTCTCTTAGTTGAATACTACTAGACCCAACATGTTTGGGTTCATTTGAATCCTTGTGATCAGCACTATCCAATGCAGTTGGTAAAAACGATCTGATGATGGAAACCATAAAGTTGAGTAGTGGCTCTCTTAGTTGACTACTCCTATACCCATCGTGTTTGGGCACATATAAATTGTACAGATGGGTTCTATCGATTGCAGCTAGTAACAGCGGTCTGATGATCGAAACTATAAAGATGAGTAGTGGTTTTTTTAGTTGATTACTCTTACACTTGTCGTGTTTAGGCTCATATGATTTGTGAGGGGTGGTACTATTCACTGTAGCTGGCAACAGTGACCTGCTAAAGGAAACCATGAAGGTGTTCGCCGTTGCTGTGGCCGACATTTGGCTGATCCAGTGCCTGTTAGGAAATTAAAATTATTGTTTTGTGTATTATAATAATGTAGACGTACAAATTGGTGAATAACTTGATTCAATTTAATTGTGTGTCTTGTATGTTTTGTGTTGTTCTTTGTAATTTTGTGCTAATAATGAGTCTATGTTATTTGACAATTAATAATAAATTAAAAGCAGTGAATAGCAGACATCAGAAGGATTGAAACGAGCTCAAACACGATGGTTATACTAGTATCAACTAAGAGATCCACTGTCCACCTTTCTACTCTTCATCATCAGATCCTTGTTCCAAACGACAATGAATCGTGCTCATCACAAAGATTCAAATGAGCCCAAACACGATGGCTATACTAGTAGCCAAATGAGGGATCTACTATCCACCTTTCTGGTCTGCATCATCAGATCCTTATTCCCAACAGCAATAAATAGTGCTCATCAGACGGATTCAAATGAGCCCAAACACGATGGCTAAACTAGTAGCCAATTTAGAGATCCACTATCCCCTTTCTGGTCACCATCAACAGACCCTTTTTCTCAATAACAATGAATAGTACCCATCAGACGGATTCAAATGAGCCCAAACACGATGATTAGCTAGCGAGAGCGTATGAAAAATAGCTTTTCTTTACTTCGTATGAACAAACACTATTCTCACCTATTTCTCTCATATTTCAGGCGAAAAACTAGGATATGTGTGATTTCTGTCGGAGGTGGGTTAATTTTGTATGGGCCGTGACCATTCTTCTTTCATTTTCATCTTTATCGCTGACAAATTAGGTTCAAGTTGATTGGGAAAATTCGACAGCGACCGGTAGCGTGATTTGCTTTCTAATAAAATTCTGCTAAAGTGGCCTTTTATCCCCTCTGACCCCTGAACTAAGGCAAATTAAATAAAAGCTTGTTAAAATCCTTTTCCTTTTTATCTATACACTAGTTGACTCCGCCACTTCGGTTGCGTCACAATTTTCTTTACTGCTCCGCCCCTATTGGTTTTAGCGTGATGATATATAGCCTATAGCCTTCCTCGATACATTTATCGAGGAAGGCTATCTAACAATGAAATAATTTTTCAAATCGGACCTGTAGTATCTGTGCGTTTGTGGGAGCATCACGCATAAACCATAGATTGGGTTCCAAATCTAGGTACTTACTTCAAAATATTAAGTGATAACCCGAAAACCCGCTAAACATTTAGCCTTTATTTCATCAAAATCGACCCACAAAATCAAAAGATATTTAATTTTTAAGTTTAGGAAGAAACTTCATCGAGCGCTAAAATAGGTAGTTTTCAAAGTCATCGCACGGGTCTATCTTGAATGTTAAGCTACGCTTGCCGAGGTTAGTTTGTGGATGGTTGACCATTTTAACATAGCGAATGAATTAGTCTGCTATGAGCTCTTCTCCTACTAAATATCTATTTAAAAATCGATTATTCTTACACAATAAATCGATTCTATGAAACCGGTAAAACTGTAATCCTAATATACATATAAAATACGTCGGAAGCTGAAATTTGGCATGAAAGTTCTTTGGAGAGTGTAGGGGAGCACTAAGAGAGGATTTCCCGATTTTTTTACAGGAACGGGAAAAAACGGGATGTGCGCGTACGAAGTCGCGGGCAAAAGCTACTAATGAATATAATCCATACTTCTTCGGTAAACACTCTTTTTTCTTTTACTTTGTGTTTGTTTGAATCTGTACCTACATTTTTGTCTAGGTACCATAAAACCAATGCAAGGATGTATGACACCACTAAACTTAACAATTACAGCCCCATTTATCACTATCTGTGTATACTTGAATTGATTACTCATTGTCTTTTATCAACTGTATTTATTGTGCCAGCTCATTTTGTGCAGTGTCATTTTCTTATACGATTGTAAGAGTATTAAGACTTGTTTCACTCATTTTACAAGCCGGGTATTCATTAGGCAACATTTGTATTTTATTTTTATTTGTGTTTTATTCTATGCTCTGTACTAAGAACAGTCGAAAATCTTAAATGAGCAGATTTTTATATTGAAATTTCATGCAATTACTAGATAAATTTATTATAATTGACTAGCTGCTGCCCGCGAATTCGTTCGCGACATACACGCGAAAGCAAACGATAAATTATGTCGCTTTGTAAGATCGCTAAGATAAGATATGCAAACAGTCAATATCTAACACTAGTTGACCCGCGCAACTTCGTCTGCGTCACAATTTTCATTACTGCTCCGCTCCTATTGGTCTTAGTGTGATGATACCCTATAGAATTCCCCGATAAATGGGCTATCTAACACTGAAATAATTTTTAAAATTGGACCAGTAGTTCCTGAGATTAGCGCATATTCAAGCAAACAAACAAACTCTTCTGCTTTATATATTAAAGTATAGATATGTATACATATTGGGTTACACCCTCTAACAAAGGGCAGACCCGATTCTCGTGTTGGGCTTATTTTGTTTGTAAGCAACATTTTTAAGTCAGTCAAATAATATTATTCTGTGGCATTGTGATTTGAGATAGGAAGAGATTTATTTTTAGGTATTAATGCATAACATAATGTGAGTTTAAAATATAACATCATGCTAGCTACATTGTTATGTCACAAAAGCACACATAATCAAAGGTGTGTTTGAACCATAGGTGCCACTGCCACACAAGTTGCATTTCCACCTCAAGCTCAACAAAACTCGAAAGTTTCTTATAAATTTGGTACCATTGTAGAATCTATAATTAGATGCCATTGCCAATGTAGTGAAGAACTAAAGACCCTTAATTAGATATAATAATAAGATATAATAATTAGAATATTTCAAAGTCTAACCAATAAATTTACGTATGACCATGAGTAATACATTGAGTAAGTACTATTAGGACAGAATGTAGGTAATTTCTTTTTTGTAAAAATGTAAACTGCAAACCAAGTTTAACAGACATTGAAGCAAAAGGAAGGATATAATTATGTTGTACATTCTGTTGATTTTTACTGTGTATTGAAGTTGTGTTGTAATATTAGATGAGAAAAATTCACTACATAATACTACAAGCAATGGGAAAGTGTTTGTCATAATTATTCAGTTTTATGATCAGGTATATTAAGGCTTTTTAACACCATCATGATATCTGATGAGGAGCTAGTGGCTAGATAATAACAGCCGCATGGGTTGATCTTTAAGGTTAAGCAACGCTTGCCAAGGTTGATCTGTGGATGGGTAACCATCTTAACATACCGAGTTTCCTCCGTGCCTCAGAAAGCATGTTAAGCCGTTGGTCCCTGCTATCTTTTGTAGATCTTTGGCAGTTGTTACAGATAGTCAGATGCCAGCTAATCTGACTCCAGTCTTGCCATGAAGTACCGTGTTACCCGCCGCTCCACATAAAATACTGGTATTCAGCTAAATCTGGTTTGACTGGAAGCCGACCCCAATATAGTTGGGAAAAGGCTAGGCAGATGAACACCATCATGATACCAGTTTAACAAAGAGACTGAGTTTATACATAGCTCATAGCATCATTCCATTTTGGCAAAGGGATCCTGATGGCTTTAATGGCTTGATAGCTCCTACTCTTACTCGAACAAAAGTTTTTGCAAAATTATGACATAAGCATAACACATACCAAGAATAAATACTGGAGTCCATAAACTATAGAGTTGACAGTAAGCACAGGTTTCCAGTCTTCTCTTAAGATGTTGAGACACACATTGCCCTCCAGGTCTATGTTCGGATGGTATACTGCTGTTTCACACTTCACCTTGGGAGGCTCATGAGGATAGTTTGGTCCTACCTGAAAATGTAACAATTGACATTACTTAGTCATGAAAATTAACATCAGGCAGGACTTGGTTAGAATTTTAGTTCTGAAGGATTATTACCATATCATCCCAATTGTGTCATGCAGGTTTTTGAAAGGAGTTGACTCACTTCTTATATTCATTTGAAAAGTTTAAAGATATAAAATTAACTTGAGCTTCTTATAACCTACAGATATTGGTTAAAAAATTATAAGTGATGTTTCTAGTATTATTTTGGTAACTTAAATGGACTTGATGCCGTAATAAACATGAAATAGAACTGAGGATTATCACAATATTTTGGAAACAAGATCATGTTTCTAAAAATAAATTACAGACCAGCTGTCAAAATTACCTTAAAACTAAATACAAATCTTCCGCCTCGATAGAATCCTTCATCAGGGCATATGATAAGTTTGAAATTAAGTAAATCATCAGGATCTGGAAACTCTGTGTTGCATGTCTTGGGCAAATTCAATTCATTCAAATCTGAAATTAAAATATTTGAAGTTACAATTAGGCGAAGATGTTGTTAACACTGTATTCAGCAAGTAAAGTTGTGAAAATTTGCCTCAATATCATCACAAGGAAGTCTTAGAGCAATTATTCAGTACTTTTTTACAGGATTACCCCCTAACTTTGAACTCACTGGTAACCGAAGATAGGGCATTGTTAGCTTTTGTACATGAATTCTTCACAGCAGAAATAAAATAACAATGAAAACACAACGCGTAAATTGTTCCATTTTCTGAACTTTACCTTTTGTGATCCGCAACTGAGCGGCTGATGCTTTTTTCTGTGAACCTCCAGCTCTCGCTGAGCCTTCCTCATCTTTCTTTTGTTGTTTTAATGAAAAAAGTTTAATCATTGTCCTAACTAATCGATAAAATAGAAATTATTAGAAATAAAACCACGATCTATTTTGACAGCTTTAATTTTTGTACGAAACTTCAATTTAGGTAGATTGCAATTTGTAAATAAACTAACTCTTTTATTTCATTGGCAAACTTACAAAAAAGAAATAAATTTTGAAAATATTGACCAATCGGAATGTAATTTATAGTTTCTGTAAGATTTTATAAACGTTGTTTTCCTTTCGGTTCGGTTGAAACCTCTGGTTTAACTGGGTTTAACAAGGTTTGACACGATTTTGCGCAAATACAGTGTTGAAAAAACCAACACTGAAAAAATCAACTCTAGATATTTACTTCACTACAATCATAGATATAGAATACCTAGATCATAGCTTTTCCCTAGATAGCTTCTAATGTATACATATAGTAGCCTATCTTGTACTCAACATTTTGAAACATTTCATGTGACAAAAAGAGATAGCAATAGCATTCCCGACCGTCTTCAAATGCCGCGCGCCACCAGCCAAGAATCGCCATTTTGTTTGTTAAACAGCTGGTTAACACATTAGTCTGCCAATTTTATCAAAAATACTGTCAAATTGTGAAAAATATTGTGGTTTCAGTGCGGTTTTCGTTTTTCCATGAACAATGGCATTTCTATTGTACCATTTCACCATTCTACCATTTCTATTCGAACAACTGGGCACAGTAGTGCCCAGTTGTTCGAATAGAAATGGTGTTTTGAAAGAAAATATTGCAAAAGTAGTGTTTCACCAGTAAGTAGGTAAATCTAATCATAATTTATTGTTAAAATACATTTTGAGCAGAAAAGTTAATAAAATCAGATCTTTATTATATGAACATAAAGACACAACTGCTTCTACATTGTTGTCAGTTCCCAATTTAGAAATAAAAATAAAAACAAAAAAATATTGAACCGTTTTGACACATCATGTACTTCATAAAGATGTGGCTTCTTAGATGTTTTATCGATAGAGTAAAATTATAATCACATACATATTCTAGTTCGTTTAGAATACGTACGAGTACAATTAAATAAAAAGAGAGAGTTAGTTGTTAGAGTTTGAATACTAAACCTCTAAGAAGGTGAAGCTATGAAACCTCCATGGTTGGAATAACCACTAAGACAATCAATGCTATTGGCAAAGGATCTATACGTCTCAATGCTGATGTTAATGGACGAGTCGAAAACTTCTTTTAAACGATGTATGGTATATTCCAGCATTACAAAAAAAAAATATTTTCCGTTCTTGCAGCTCAAGACAAACCACAGAATAGTACATTTGAATCTCGCACAGAATCATGTACGTTGAAGGTAAAAGATAAAGAAATAGTGAACGGAAAGCGAAGAAAGCTTGGTGGGCTTTATAAATTTAATGTTAAAATTGTTACACCAAAGCAAGCAGTAAATCTTGTCACAAATTCACAATCTTTACAATTGTATCATGAACGTTTTGGACATCAGAATAAAAAACATGTAAAAAAGATAGAAGAAAAGGAATTTGACATAAAATTGGACGACAATACAGATTGGTGTGAAGGTTGTATCAATGGCAAAGCACACAGGTTGAAGTTCGGAACACAAGAGCGAGCAACGAAGCCAGGAGAGCTTATTCACTCTGATGTTTGTGGACCTTATAAGCACTCAATTTCCAAATTTCGATACTTTGTTCTTTTCAAAGACGACTATTCTCGGTATCGTCACGTCTACTTCATGAAATTCAAAAGCGAAGTTTACAGCAAACTTAAACAGTTTCTAGCTGAGATAAGAACCGCTGGGCATGTTGTGCAAAACTTCCTAAGCGATAATGGAGGAGAATTTGATAATGAACAAGTACGCAATACGTTACGACAGAATGGTATAAAACAGCGTTTCACTATGCCTTATACGCCAGAACAGAATGGATGCTCGGAACGAGATAATAGGACTATAGTAGAAACTGCTAGGGCAATCATGCATGCTCATGATGTTATACCACAAGGTCTTTGGGCGGAATTAATTAATACTTCTGTCTACATACTTAATCGAACAGGACCGACAACAGTTGAAGGAAAGTCACCTTTCGAGTTATTTTTTGGGAAGAAACCAGGCATCAAACATTTGAGAATAATTGGACCGACGTGTTATGCACACGTACCGAAACAAAGACGAAATAAACTTTGTAAGAAAGCCGAAAAAGGAATACTTATCGGATATGATGGTGATGAAGGCTATCGAATATGGTCTAAAGAAGATCATAGGCTTATCAGATCAAGAGACGTGATATTTGTTGAATGTACTCTCATAGAAAAACCTATGAATCAGACGGCAGTGGAGGCACCTAAGGTAGACAAAAATAGTTTTGATATACCAATACCCACTATTGAACCAGAGACACAGCCTATCATACCAGAAGAAGATTCACAAATGGCAATTGATCAAATTAATGACTCTGTTAATTTTGATACTGCTGATTCTGACTCTGATGTTGACGAGACTACATCAACTGGAAGTATTTTACCGCATCGTGATACAGATCTTCAAAATGAGTCTAGAGATGATTTATTAAGAGAAGATGTTGCAACTCAAGAAGCGTCCCAAGAAGACGTTCATTTTGATCAACGTCGAGAACAAGTGTCACATAGAATGACTTAAGAGATCGTTCCAAGATCAAACCGCCTGATAGGTTTGATGAATTTGTTCTGAATTGTGTTGAAATGACCATGAGGAAGTATCAAAGACGTTCAAAGATGCGATGAAGTCTATTGATAAACATAAATGGCGCAATGCTATGGATGATGAAATAAGTTCCCTGAGAGATAACAACACTTGGGACTTAATGCCATTGCCTAAAGAACGTAACTTATTTCAACTAAATGGGTTTACAAGATTGAAACGAAACTCGAACGGAAATATCGAGAAGTATAAAGCCAGACTAGTAGCTGTTGGTTATTCTCAAAAGAAAGGCGTTGACTATGAGAAAACATTCGGCCCAATCGCAAGAATGAGCTCAATCAGGACGCTACTAAGTATTGCTGCACGAGATAGTATGGTCCTTGCGCAATTTGATATATCATTTTTTTTATACAGCATTTCTTTATGGAAGAAATGATGAAATTTACGTCAGCCAGCCAGAAGGATATAACAACGGAACTAGCAAAGTTTGCAAGTTGAAATGCAGTTTATATGGACTTAAACAAGCGCCATTGTGTTGGAACAATTGCATTAAAGGCTTTCTATTAATAGAAGGATTTAAACCTGGAGAAGATCCTTGTATATTCTCTATGAAAAAGGGAGAAGACAGGCTGCTTTTAGCCCTATATGTTGACGATGGCATCATTGCTGGCACGTCACGGACACTAATCGATGATTTTCTCGAGAATTTAACGAAGCGATTTAAATTAAAGGTCCAAAGCCACAAAGATTCCTATTACTTTCTAGGACTTGAAATAAAGAAAGAGGAAGATTGTATCAAAATACATCAAGGTACACCAAGAAGGTACTTGAAAAATTTGGTATGCAGAATAGTAAGGCTGCCGCTACACCAATAGTCAAAGACTCCGAATTGTGAGAAGATGCTGGAGGAGACAATTCATTTCCTTACAGAGAAGCGGTTGGAGCCCTTGCATATCTAATGGTGGGCACTAGGCCCGATATAGCTTACGCTCTTAGTGTTGCATCCAGACACTTAGAAGCTCCTACAAAAAGAGATATCACAAAACTGAAAAGAATTTTTCGATATTTGAATGGTACTCGAGATTACTGCATTACATATGGAAAAGGTGTGCAGAAAGAACTGGTCTGTTACAGCGATGCAGATCATGGTGGTGATCCTGACACTGGAAGGTCGACTTCAGGACTTGTATGTGTTTACGGAGGTCCAATATCATGGAAGAGTAAATTGCAGTTATCGGTCGCAATCTCGAGCACAGAAGCCGAAATTGCAGCTGCAAGTGAGGCTGCGAGAGAAATAATATGGTTGAAACGACTGATTGAAAAAATTGAGCAATCGACGATCACTTCTCTTCTACACGTGGATAACGAGTCTGCTATCAAGCTTGCACTGAATCCCCCGTATGAGTTCCACAACAGAACTAAGCATATCAAGCTACGACACTTCTTTATACGAGAAGCCATAGCTGATGGGACTATGATGATTACAAAAATTGTTGCCGACATGTTCACAAAGGCATTGTATAAACCAAGACTGATTATGTTTTGACGTGAGATTGGCCTGCACTTTTAAAGGCTCTGTTGTTCCCAAGCTTCAAGAGAAGATGTTAGAGTTTGAATACTAAACCTCTAAGAAGGTGAAGCTATGAAACCTCCATGGTTGGAATAGCCACTAACTAAAGAAAAATATTGCCTGTCACTTCTTAATATATTTTGTCCCTGTAAGATAGAATTAAATTAGAATTATATTTTGATTTCATGCCTCTATTTCGTTTACTTTAATAATTTTGAGCAGAAAAGTCAATAAAATCAGATCTCTATTATATGAACATAAAGACACAACTGCTTCTACATTGTTGTCAATTTCCAATAGAAATAAAAATAAAAACAAAAAAATATTGAACCGTTTTGACAAATCATGTACTTCATAAGGATGTGGCTTCTTAGATGTTTTATCGATAGAGTAAAAGTATAATTACAGACATATTCTAGTTCGTTATAATACGTACAATTAAATAAAACAATGTAAGTGGTCAGATTTTGGAAATTCAATCTAAATTTTTCGTACTGATTGCGCCATGCTGAACCTGGAACATGCTGAAGTAATTGGACTCAGCTTTGGTCTCAATGATAAAAGATTACAGAATATTTTAGCATGCCAAAATAAGGAATTAACGAAAAATCCTACTTTTCCCAAATCAATATTGCATTATATTTGTCCATAACCTTTTACTTAGTTAATTACTACTATTTATTACTACTGAATTATTATAATGATTCGGACGTCCGTAGGGTGCTGCGTAACCTAGACGTGAACAAGGCTAGTGGCCCCGACGGGATACCGGCAATTGTTCTGAAAACTTGTGCGCCTGAGTTGTCTCCGATCTTGACACGCCTATTTCGCCATTCGTTTGAGACTGGAAAGGTGCCGAAGGCTTGGAAGCAAGCTAACGTGCAACCCGTGCCCAAGAAGGGTAGTCGAGCTGACCCGTCGAATTATAGACCCATCTCGGTAACGTCCATACTCTGTAAGACTATGGAACGCGTGCTGAATCATAAGCTCCTGGCGTACCTAGAAGGAAATGATATCCTTAGTGACCGACAATACGGGTTCCGCCGAAATCGGTCAACTGGGGATCTTCTAGCGTATGCCATTCACATCTGGAGTGAAGCCATAGAAAAGCACGGGGAGGCACTAGCGGTCTCCCTTGACATCTCGAAGGCTTTCGACAGGGTCTGGCACGATAGCCTTATTAGTAAGCTTCCTTCCTTCGGTCTGCCCGCCGGTTTGTGTGATTAGATTGCAGATTTCCTGAGGGATCGGTCTATCCGAGTGGTCATAGATGGCTGCTCGTCTGGACTGCTGGATATTAATGCCGGGGTTCCTCAGGGGTCGGTGCTTTCGGCAACACTGTTCTTGCTGCATATTAATGATCTTCTTAAACCCGGTACCTTTGGGTATGCAGACGACAGCACTGTTGTTGAGAGATACGTGTCCGACGCACGAGCTGGTGGGTCGCAGATCCGGTCTCTTCGGGAGGCTATGGTTGAGCGCTTGAATGTGTCCTTACAGGCTGTCTCTGAATGGGGCGATGCCAATCTGGTCAAGTTCAATGCTGCTAAGACCCAAGCGTGTCTATTTTCCGCCAAAAGGAGCCAATTCCACCCAGCTCCATCTTTCCGAGGTGCAACCGTGCCGATAACCGACCAACTTGAGCTTCTTGGGGTTACATTAACATCTACTCTCAATTTTAGCCCTTACATAGAGGCAAAAGCTCAAGTGGCTGCAAAGAAGTTGGGGATCCTATCAAAGGTGAGACGGTACTTCACGCCGGAACAGCTGCTCAAACTCTATCAAGCGCAAGTTCGATCGTGTATGGAATACTGCTCTCATCTTTGGGACGGATCTGCGAGATACCAGCTTGATGCCCTTGAGTCAATTGAGAAACGAGCCAAGAGGATCATTGGCAATGAGAGGCTCGTCGCGACGAAGCTCCAAAGTCTTGAGCATCGACGACGAGTTGCTAGCCTGTCGGTTTTCTACCGGTTGCATTTTGGGGAATGTGCGACGGAATTGCATAATTTAATTCCGCCAAGCCCGTTCCATCATCGGACCACAAGACGAACGGCGATGCGCCACCGGTACATGGTGGACATCCCACCCACACGCACAAAACGTTTTGGGAACACATTCATAATGCGTACAGCTAAGGAGTGGAATTCCCTGCCGGAGTCTGTGTTTCCCGATAGCTACAACCTGGGAGTCTTTAAGTCAAGAGTGAATAGGTTGCTTCTAGGCAGGCGTGCTCCATCTTCGACCACATCCTCGCTTACCATCAGGTGAGATGGTGGTCAAGCGCGTGCCTATTATTAGTAAAAAAAAAAAAAAAATGATGTATTTTTTGTTATTTTTACAGGTTTCCTGCAGATAATGAGTTTAAAAGTAAATTGATACAAAATTGATATTAATGGTAATATAAATTTAATAATTGGAGGCCTACACAGTAAACAAGGATATGTTATGAACACTTTGAAGAATCTTGCTTTCGTGAAGAATATGAACGTAGAGTATATCATTCGCACGCAGTGCCAATAATATTTCCAAAACAGCCAGCATCTTGCCAACCAGTAAGTCACCCAAAACCAACAATCCAACATCATCAATTAATCAAACTGTTACTTTTTTTAATGTTTTATAAATAGTAGTGGTAGAGGATACTTTTTATCTGTTTATGTTAAGAAAATGCTAAAATTGTATAGGATCTTCATAAACCAACCTGACATCCATTTTGCTTTATTTCAAAAAGTGAAGAGTTTGCTCGTAAAGTACAAAAAGAGCGATAAGAGTGGACCCTCTCCCACACCTAGGTCTCATCAAGAATCATCTCGATATGATGAGGTTGACCTCTTGGTTCAATATAGTGCGCTGTTTGCAAAGTGAAAAACTTTTTTATTTGTCAAAAATAAAATTCATTTACTACCTAAGAACTGTTTTAAGGCAAATCATAGTCAAACTCAATAACGAGCGTATGTGTTTGTGTTTGTATGGTTATAATTAAACGTAATTTTGTGTTTTATACTTTATAATCTGATTAAATACTAATTCTATAGTACTTTGTGTCTTTACTACGATTAAGTCCGCCATACATGTAAATGACCCCCACATTACGACCGGCCTTTTAAAAGGTCACCACAGGTGTATTCGGCAAGGTAAAATGCAAAGAGTATAAACTATCGAACAATCATACATTCGGAAATCCAAACCGCGTCTTTCATCTATCTCGCATGATATCGGTCGATTGTTCATACTCTGCCATGCTGAATTCACTTACGCAACAACGATTCTTATAAAATAATAATAACATAACTTTAAACACTAAACAATGCCTGATTCTGTAAAACTTACGAGTTGCCTACTGATTATTAGAAACTAGCTGCCCCGGTAGTCTTTACCGCGTGGTTCCTAGAGAGCATACTCCTGAGATGAAAAGGAGCCTATGTCCTTTCTCATGCCTCACCTTTCAGACTATCTGTGTACCAAATCTGATTTAAATCTTTTTAGTAGCTTCGGCGTGAAAGAGACAGATGACAGAGTGACAGACAGACAGTTACTTTCGCATTTATATTATTAGTAAGAAAGTAAGAATAAGGACTAGCTTTTACCCGCGACTTCGTACGCGCATATCCCGTTTTTTACCATTTCCGTAGGAATTTTGGGAAATCCTGCCTTAGTGCTCCTCTGCATTCTTCAGGGAACCCATATGCAAAATTTTAGCTTTCTACGACCAGTGGTTTTGGGTGTGCGTTGTCTGTCAGTCACTCAGTAACGGATTATTTTATATATATTAGAATTACTCACAAATATCGTGGCTTTCTATTGGTAAAAGAATTTTCAAAATCGGTTCAGTAGGTTCAGAGATTACCCCCTACAACCTCACAAACATTACCTCTTCATAACATTGGTATAGATATTGTTTCGTTTATTGATTTTCTTTACTTATTAGTACATTTTTAAATATTTAAAAAAAATCAAAATATTTAAAAACATAAAATAGTAGCCCACCGATATCGGGAACATGGTCCAAGCTACGCTAGGTGGTCAGGGCTCCAGAGAAAGGAACGCTTTTATAAATATATAAATAACCAATCTGCCTACAATCTAATATTTTTAGTTTATAAGACAAACACAAGAGATTTTACAAGCAAACAAAGATATAAAGACGGTAAAAACAAATTAAGACAAATAATATCTTTCATGAAATTTTGATATTACCAATCATTATTATAATGAAATTACACTATTATTTCAAAATGAAATAACAGTTGACTGGTATATTTTCGTTAGTCGACAGAAAATACACATGTGCATTGACATATCAATAGGTAGACTTGTATAGTCGAACTGGCGACATTCTATAGTTTCCGACGCACTATGGACACTATACTTTTCTCTTTCAGGCACATGACACTTTGCTTTTGAGAAAAGGAGACGCAACGTGCTTGCAAGTTTCGGTATAATACAGTCTATCTAGGGATTCTATATCTATGGTCCTAGCTTGGGTCTTTGGTTGTGATAATGATAATTTATTCTGTGGTTGCGACTGTGGTGAACAGATATAAAATGTGAACCATGGTGAAATGTGATTGCGGCAAGGTAGCCCGCGAAATTCAAATTTTCTTACGTTTTTTGCAATTTGCAAGTTATTATTAATTATATGTTGATTAAAGTATGATTCGCGGGCGTAAGAATTATGTATTTTCATTTTTTTTTATATTAGTAATAAATAAAAGTTTTATTTCAAAATAACTAATAAAAATAACTATATACATTATGAATATACAAAACCAAATACAATCAGGCGTCGAAAAATTCCTCTGCATCGCTGTCATCCGGAAACGTGCCCAGAAGACTGGCAGCATTGCCACGTTGAATGGCAATGCCAATTCTTTGAGCAAAGAACGAGTCAGTCCTCTGGTCACGCAAAGTGTCGACCAGTCGGCGAGAAATGTCCTTAAAAAGGAAACGCGCACTCGGACTCCATGACCCTAGCGTATATTCCTAAGTCGGTATAATCCTAAAATGTCAAGATTTCATGAAATAGTTTAGTGTAGCACTATGGAGTTTTATTGCTGACTTAAATGGTTATAATTCTGAAAATACATAATTTTTACGCCTGCCAATCATACTTTTATCAACATAAAACCTAATACTGACTTGCAAATTGCAAAACATCGTAAGAAAATTTGAATTTCGCGGGCTACCCTGGAGCATCCACCACAGTGTCTCTGGTTCCCACTTTTGAAACTGGCAACTCTATGGTGCCTGGACTATGGTCGAGTAATGGTAACACCACGAGAGGCGCCAAGGTTTGACTTTTCAAGATATTGTACCAATTTTATTATTCAAGTTACTAGCGAGAATTTCCATGATGTTATGAAATACATGTGGTGATACTGTGTAACGATCAAATTATTCAACAATTATACGAATGTGATTCGAGCACCAGCATTTCATTATCAAAATGTTAGGCGGACTCCCGCGCCTAAACGACCATAGATTATATAAGTGCGACTCGGTGCCACATTAACCTATGGTTGTGACTTCGTTTCGTAGTGTTGCTATATCAACATTGCGCCAAAGACTACAATTGTATACTGGCATGCACCATTGTTTATACTATTATGGACTCCGATTTTGCTTCAATAATAAAATAATTTGCAAGATGTTATTGCAGACAGCCTCATAATCTGCTAATCTGTAGATTGGCACAAGACTTAGCAACCTGCGAGTACGGTGTATGTGTTTTTGGGCACTAGCAAGTGGCAACTCCGATTTAAGAATTTGTCAAACATTTTCGTTTCGATGTGTCGTTGTGTGTTAATATTTGAGATTTAAGAGAATGCTGTAACTAACTCTTGTTTTTATGGTTTCCTTATAAATGATTAGTACACCTGACTCATCTAGTTACAATACAATGTGAGCACAAGATACAATAGTTCAATCTTATTGGTACTTACCATTCGATACAAGATGGCAAGTGAGGATGTGATAGAATTAGGGTCTTCGGACGACGAAGCAGAACCGGCGCCGAAGAAGGTTTGAAGATTTACGTTAGACAGTTACTAATTTTGTTTATAATCGAGATTATTATATAAATTAATTGTTTTGTTACAGAGTAAACCAATGCCAAATGCAATGGTGTGTATTCCTAGAAAAATACATGAAGTTACAATAAGACCCTCTAAACTAACCTTGGGAAAATCGGCACCCGCATCAAAAGGAGTGCCAAAAGTAAAAGGAATACCACCTGCAGCAAAAGGAATACCACCTGCAGCAAAAGGAATAGCATCTGCAACAAAAGGAATACCACTTGTAGCAAAAGGAACACCACTTGCAGCAAAAGGAACACCACTTGCAGCAAAAGGAACACCACTTGCAGCAAAAGGAACACCACTTGCAGCAAAAGCATTACCTGTAGGAAAAGGAATACAAGCTGCAAATAATGTGTTTACATCAAATGAAATAACTATAGTAAAAGCAGTACCATTGGCTAAGAAACGGACAACCACTACAAAAGCTCCAAGCATTGTAACCAATCCTTTTGCTAGCAAAAGTGTAAGCAATGGCAAGACCATACATAAGAATATTATGAAACCACATCTCAAAGTAATAAAACCTGTAAAAATCCAAAAACCTTCAACATCCCATCCCAATTTTCTTCATGTAAAATCATTAAACACTACTAATATTAGTAGTGGTACTTCAGCACTTTTAATGAAATCCATTAGAATACAAGACGGTAAATCTCTCAATATTTTGCCACCAAGCATTACTGTGAAGAAAACAACTCAGTCCTCCAATCAACCCATAATTTATATGAAAAACGCAAGTCAAATGTTAAACCCCAGTAAAAAATTGAAACAAGTTAATGAAGTCCAAACTGTGGAATTAGATGATGATGAAGGCTCTCCTACTACTTCAAGTCCTGCTTGGTATTTAAGACCTGAAGAGCAAACAGAGGAACCTGAGGAACCCACAATAGAGCAACAAAATAATGCAGAGCCAGAGCCCCCTACCATGATTGAAATAACTATAGAAGACAGCCCCATAAAACCACTGAACAAACGAACATGTGAAATAGGTGCTGAACTTGCCATCACTATAGATGATAGCCCTGTTAAACCAACTGCTGAGAAGAATGCATCTCCCAGTGGGAGTGATGATGAAGAAACTTGTTCTAAAGAACATAATAGTAAGAAAAAGTTGGAGTA
Organism: Lacanobia oleracea; assembly: GCA_950371165.1. Classification (NCBI taxonomy): domain Eukaryota; kingdom Metazoa; phylum Arthropoda; class Insecta; order Lepidoptera; family Noctuidae; genus Lacanobia; species Lacanobia oleracea. Next base: position 10,050,745 of record OX493389.1, read on the forward strand.
TCCCAAAGAAGGTCAAAATGAGAGTGGGAAAACTGTAGAAATTGAAATTGATTTTCCATTTGAAGTTAGTTTAGAAACAAATAGTAAAGACAAAGATAAGAATGATGAGTTTCAAGAAGTTAGTATTGTTAGTGTTGTGGATGTTCCAGAATCGAGTAATAAACATGACAGTGCAGAAAAAGCAAATTCTTCAGAAAAAAGTGCACAAAAGACTAATTCTACAGCAATAAAAGAATATAAAGTTGAGACTCCAAGTAGTAGTGCCCAAAGTGAATTTCATAGTGTGTATCAAAGCTTCATAGATAGTTGTTTGCTATTGGAAAACTCAGAGGATATGAAAAAAATAGTAGAAAAGAAAATCAAAGCATACTATAGACAAGTTCCAAAAGAGTATACTGAATCTGAGGACTTTGTTGATATGGTTGCAAGTAAAATTCTTGCAATGAAAGCTTGCCCTGAAAGAATGTATTTGTACATAAAAGATATTGTTGATGAATTAAACATGCAAAGAAAGATTGCCAAATCACAGATAGTAAATGTGGAGAAAAAATCAGAAGGTTTGTATATTTATTTTTTTGTTTTATGGTCTGTTCCTTAAAGAGAAAAAAGGAATCCTTATAGATTCTTATACTCTTTGTGCTCTGTCTACATGTCAGTTTGTCAAGAGTTTTAGTCTCAGAAAAGCTGAGAAGTATTAAGTTTCTATTTTTTTGATAGACTATGTTTACACAGTAAAAGAGGTCCTACTAACAATACAACCTTGAAATGTACTCCTAGACATCATTGTATTAAATTATATATTTTTCTTCAGAGCCAGAAAAGTTTACATTCACAGAAGAGAGTGAATATGATGCTAAACGCCAAAGACAGATACATAAGCTAGAGAAGACCATCAAGAAACTTCACAGAGCTATTCAGAAGCTAGAAGAACAAGAGGTTGACTTTGATGATGATGATGACTCTGTTTATCTGTTAACTGAAAGGTATTAAAAACATACTAGCCTCCAACTGTCCTGACTGTTTCTAAAAGTTCTGATTTGAGCTATGTATTACCTGACAAATGCTTGCACTGCTTGGAAAGGTCCACTTTAATCTGTGTGGTACTTTTCGCAATAGTCCACTTCAGACATTAACCTACATAGTTTTCATATAATTTAACCATTACATGTTTACCATTGTATGGATTTTAAAAGAAACTGGCTCCTGAGGGTAGTCAGCTGGCCAGTGTTTCAACACCGGCCTCATCTAGTTAAAATTAACAAAAGTTGATGTGTTATTTGTGTTTTTAAAATAATTATTATTTGTCCCACTGCAGGGCAAGGGCCTCTTCTCTCATACAGAGAAGACATCAAGCATTCATCATCATATGTACTTGTTCAAGTTGGATTGGCAGTTTCAGACTTATATTATCTATAAAAAATATTTTACAATTGCTCATTCTTTTTAAATATTTATGTACAGAACAAAAACATTTGGACACTTTCTCAAGGTGTACTTTGCTAAGTATCTGTATACATTTGGGCTACTCCTATTTAAATTCAGCCATGCTGGTCATTCCTTTAGGGTGTAAATAACAATGTTTGTTTGTCCTTAGTAAAGAAGTGGAGAAGGACACTTAAAGGGCAATTATGAGATGGCAATTTGTAACAATAACAATTAATGCAGCTTCTAATGGGGTTTCAACGAGTTGGCTTCAGCCCCTCGTAGGTCTTCAGAAATTCTGGGACCTCAGGGGACCCAGAAATGTCAATGACATAGTAAAGAATTAATGCTAACATAATAAAAACAAGCTACTTAATGCCTTTTATATCGTTCAAGGTACAAAGAGCGAATGGTGCGCGTTTACGCGAAATTTTGTCAGTTGACAAACACAAAAATGCCGTCAGAGCCTCGTGTTGTATTGGACGCGCGTCCAGGTCAGCCATCGGGGCCGGCGAAACGACTTGAAAAGTGGATCAATAAGAAAGTCCCCATTGGAACACCACTGCCTTTCCCAGATTTTCACGATGTTCTCCGTTGTGTTAGAGAAGCTAATGATGAAGATAAATTGTGCTGGAATGAAGCTGATATTATGGAAGAAGGTATTTATATAACAATTATAATAATTACTTTATTTCGGACCAAAATCCATATTGTGTTAGTAAAACATACCGAGGAGCTCGTGGCTAGATAGTTACAGCCGCACGGGTCGATCTTCAAGGTTAAGCAACGCTTGCCAAGGTTGGTCTGTGGACGGGTGACCATCTTAACATGCCGATTTTCCTCCGTGCCTCGGAAAGCACGTTAAGCCGTTGGTCCCGGCTGTCATTTGTAGATCTTTGGCAGTTGTTACGGATAGTCAGAAGCCAGTAAATCTGACTCCAGTCTTGCCATGAAGTACCGTGTTACCCAGTTAATGGGTTGTGGAGGTCTGGTAGGCAGCTGCTCCTCGTAAAATATTGGTATTCATTCAGCTAAATCTGGCTTGTCTGGAAGCCGACCCCAATATAGTTGGGAAAAAGCTAGGTAGATGATAGTAAAACAGACAAAAATAAATTATTGCCTAGTGTTAGTAAAAATTAACCTCCACACAAACTGCTGTACAATCGAAGAGCCGAAGCTCTCGGCTATAGTTTTCAGGATGCTGTTTTGACTGTCTCACTCTCCTCAGTAGCGACGCAGTTTTTTTGCGTATAATGCGTTTTTGCGCTGACTGGTGGTAGGCTTCGGCCGGGCGACCTAGTCGTGTTCCGGTACGATGCTCAGTGTAGCCAATTCAGAGGAGTTGTGTCGAAATAGTTCGTTCCAATGCAGGCAGACCGACCAGGCTCGCGGTGGTATGGGTGTGTGTATCGGGAGACTAGTCGCAGAGGGTAGCGGGATCCGAGGCACGGTGTGCCGCTGGCCGACCGCTAGTAGTTGGGGGCCCAAGTAGTGTCCTAGCCACACATGAAAGGCTGCCCCGCCAACTGTCGAAAAATCCCGGGGTGCGCCATCGTGCTGGCTGGCGACCAGACGGGAGGACCCGATGGACATTCCCGGGGGGGCTCAGGCGTCCCCGCAGTCTCCAGACTAGTCCCCCAATGATGTCGTCCTGTCAGCGTGCCTGAGGGTAGCAGCATGGAACCTCATTTCACTTCTTTCTCCTCAACCACCTTCACTCAAACATGACGAAAAGGAACAAAATAAGAAAAGCTGTACAGCGCGCAGCGGCAGCACTTCCTCCCCCACAAAGTGCACCTCAGCAATATTCGAGGTCTGCACTCAAATCTCGCCGCAGTCCATCACCACCTGGAGACCGAGAAACCAACGCTCTTGTTCCTTTCCTACCCAGGGTTTACCCTGGAGCACCATTTCAAACCACGTGCGGGCGTATGTATGTACGCCCTTGACGACATCTGTTATCGGCGTCTCCGTAATCTTGAGGACTCCAGGTTCTCAACGCTTTGGGTTTTAGTGGACACAGGCCTGCAAAAATTGTCTACGCTTGTGTCTACCGTTCACACAGCGGTGATTTGGAGACAACTGGGCTCACACAGCACCTAAGTGAGGCGGCGGATGCGGCTCAGCAGCGGTACCCTTCTGCCCAATTGGTGTTACTGGGGGACTTCAACGCCCACCATCAGGAGTGGCTCTTCCCATACCAGTGCACAGACCATGCTGGACGAGAGACGAGAAAGCTAGCCCTAGCGCTAAATCTTACCCAGCTGGTCCAGGGGGCAACGAGGGTGCCGGATGTTGATTCGCACATTGCTAATTGCTTGGACCTTCTACTGATAACAGATCCAGACTGCTACTCGGTGTCGATTTCTTCTCCACTGGGTAGCTCCGACCACTGTCTGGTGAAGTCTGTGTCCGTTTACTCCCCGCCCGATCCTAGCCCAAGAGGCACCCGGCGGGTATGGCGGTACAAGTCAGCAGATTGGGATGGCATGCAATCTTTCTTCGCGTGTTATCCTTGGCAGCCTACTTGCTTTTCTTCGATTAATGCTTCGTCGTGCGCGGACGCTGTGGCGGATGTGTTGCGGAGAGAAATGGAGTACTACATTCCGGTCTCTGACATAACAATGCCTGGCAAAGCTCGTCCATGGTTTGGTGCCGAGTGTAATCGCGCTGATGCGCTTAAACACGCGGCTTACCAAGCATGGGTCCACGCTCGCACGCGCAAAGCAAATTATGTGACTCTGAAAAAGAAAGCCTTCAACAGGGCTGCCAAGTCCTGCAAGAAGGTGTTGCGGAGGGCACGGTTTGACCACATTAGCCGAATAGGGAACAAACTTGCTTCATACCCAGCAGGTAGTAAGGCTTTTTGGTCCCTGGCTAATTCGGTCGAATCGAACTTCTGCCGCCCCTCACTACCACCATTGCTGAGACCCGACGGGACGCTGGCCCACTCCGCTGAGGAAAAAGCGAACCTGTTTGCTTCCTTGTTTGCGGAATCTTCGCGTCTGGATTCTGGTGGCGCGAGGCCCCCTGCTTCTCCTGGTGGATGCGAGTCGAGCATGTCGAACATTCGCATTCGTCAGAAGGACGTCCGTAGGGTACTGCGTAACCTAGACGTGAACAAGGCTAGTGGCCCCGATGGGATACCGGCAATTGTTCTGAAAACTTGTACGCCTGAATTGTCTCCGATCTTGACACGCCTATTTCGCCTTTTGTTTGAGACTGGAAAAGTGACGAAGGCTTGGATTGGAAGCAAGCTAACGTGCAACCCGTGCCCAAGAAGGGTAGTCGAGCTGACTCGTCGAATTATAGACCCATCTCAGTAACGTCCATACTCTGTAAGACTATGGAACGCGTGCTGAATCATAAGCTCCTGGCGTACCTAGAAGCGAATGATATCCTTAGTGACCGACAATACGGGTTCTGCCGAAATCGGTCAACTGGGGATCTTCTAGCGTATTCCATTCACGTCTGGAGTGAGGCCATAGAGAAGCACGGGGAGGCACTAGCGGTCTCCCTTGACATCTCGAAGGCCTTCGACAGGGTCTGGCACGATAGCCTTATTAGTAAGCTTTCCTTCCTTCGGTCTGCCCGCCGGTTTATGTGATTGGATCGCAGATTTCCTGAGGGATCGGTCTATCCGAATGGTCATAGATGGCTAATCGTCTAACTGCTGGATATTAATGCCGGGGTTCCTCAGGGGTCGGTGCTTTCGGCAACACTGTTCTTGCTGCATATTAATGATCTGCTTAAACCAGGTACCTTTGGGTATGCAGACGACAGCACTGTTGCTGAGAGATACGTGTCCGACGCACGAGCTGGTGGGTCGCAGATCCGGTCTCTCCGGGAGGCTATGGTTGAGCGCTTGAATGTGTCCTTACAGGTTGTCTCTGAATGGGGTGATGCCAATGTGGTCAAGTTCAATGCTGCTACGACCCAAGCGTGTCTATTTTCCGCCAAAAGGAGCCAATTCCACCCAGCTCCATCTTTCCGAGGTGCAACCGTGCCGATAACCGACCAACTTGAGCTTCTTGGGGCTACATTTACATCTACTCTCAATTTTGGCCCTTTCATAGAGGCAAAAGTTCAAGTGGCTTGGAGGCAAGGAAGTTGGGGGTCCTAGCGAAGGTGAGACGGTACTTCACGCCGGAACAGCTGCTCAAACTCTATCAAGCGCAAATTCGATCGTGTATGGAGTACTGCTCTCATCTTTGGGATGGATCTGCCTGATACCAGCTTGATGCCCTTGAGTCAATTGAAAATAGAGCCAAGAGGATCATTGGCAATGAGAGCAACGTCGCGACGAAGCTCCAAAGTCTTGAGCATCGACGACGAGTGGCTAGCTTGTCGGTTTTCTACCGGTTGCATTTTGGGGAATGTGCGACGGAATTGCATAATTTAATTCCGCCAAGCCCGTTCCATCATCGAACCACAACACGAACGGCGATGCTCCACCGGTACATGGTGGACATCCCACCCACGCGCACAAAACGTTTTGGGAACACATTACATTCATAATGCATACAGCTAAGGAGTGGAATTCCCTGCCGGAGTCTGTGTTTCCTGATAGCTACAACCTGGGAGTTTTTAAGTCAGGAGTGAATAGGTTACTTCTAGGCAAGCATGCTCCATCTTCGACCACATCATCGCTTATCATCAGGTGAGATGGTGGTCAAGCGCGGGCCTATCAATAATAAAAAAAAAAAATTGCAAAGAAGCCGTTAGTACGGGCTTGCGTAAACATTTCCGACGCGCTACAGTAACGAGGTAGCCTCAAAACCTTCCTGAAAGCATTGCTATATTGGACGCGCAGGACATCCAGCGATCTCTTAGCATAATTGATCCATAGACTGCCCGTGTACGAACTTTGGCAATAAGCCTTGAAAAGTGTTACTTTCACTTGGTCTGTACACTGCTCAAATCTACGGGACAACATATTGCTACGGACCGCTAGAGCCCTGTGCTCCCTCTCTCGTCTCACGTCGCCTTTGAGGTCAGCGGCAAGACAGTGCCCTGGGTACTTAAAAGTTGTCACCCTAATAATTGGTGACCCGTTCACCAGCAACTCCGGTCCTTCTCCACGGCGCTTGCCGCTGACCTCAAAGACCATGTATTCACAAAAATGCACTAAGTGTGTAAGTTAATGAAAATAGTAACTTAAACACTTAGTGCGGCTTCATTAAATGTGTCGGTGTATTTATTATCTACATGCAATTTATTCAAAATAATATATTTCTTTATTAGCTCGTGACTTATTCACAAGATGTGGCAGGAAACTTCAACGACGTAGACAAGAGAATGAATGGAGACTAGCAGCATCAAGGATTGCCATGGAAGTAGATCCGGCAGAAAATAACGAGCTGCTGAAATGCAAGCTTGATGAAAATAAAAAGTTAGCAAGGAATAAGGAGACTGAAATATTTAATAAGTAAGTGTTGTTTGGATCACTTAAATTTCCTAATCACTAAGTCCCACCTGCCAATAAGTTTTGAACAATCAAAACTTAACAAATATAACATTATTATTATTATAGTATACTACTCTGTCAAGAAAGTACCGGGAAAAGATCAATAATACACAAAATGTCTGTTATTCATCCAAATTTATTTTATCACCTTCAAAGTATGCTCCTTTAGAAACGATACACTTGCGCCAACGAATAATCCATTCATCAAAACATTTTTTAAACGCTGCTTCCGGAATTGAGTTCAGTTCTCGCCGCGAATTCTCCTTTATGTCTTCTATCGATTGAAAACGGGTGCTACGAAGTGGTAATTTGAGTTTAGGAAAAAGAAAAAAGTCAGCAGGAGCCATATCTGGTGAATATGGTGGTTGCTGGATGGTATTTGTTGAGTGTTTGGTTAAAAATTCGTTCACAATGATAGCCTTGAGCGAAGGTGCATTGTCGTGGTGCAAAATCCAAGAATTTTCTTTCCACAAATCTGGCCTTTTTCGTCGAATTTGCTCTCGTAAACGCCGCATAACGCTCAAATAATATTCTTTATTTACCGTTAGACCTTCCGGTAAGAATTCAGAGTGCACAACACCGCGATAGTCAAAGAAAACAGTCAACATGACTTTGACTTTTGATCGCCTTTGGCGTGGTTTTTTCGGTTTCGGTTCAGTTGGAAGGCGCCACTCCGAAGCTTGTTGACTAGTTTGCATGTCAAACTCGTAAACCCACGTCTCGTCACCAGTAACAATGCGTTTCATGAATGTTGGGTCCGAACTGACTCGTTCTAGCATGTCCTCAGCGACTTTCATGCGATTGAGTTTTTGGAGAAAATTCAGATCTTTTGGGACTAGCCGAGCACCAACATGTTTCATACCCAAATGATTAGTTAAAATGGTACGGATCGACTCGTGAGATACAGAAAGTTCGGCGGCTATCTCTCTCAGAGTTGAATGGGGATTTTCAGTCACTATTTCCTTCGCTTTTGCGATGTTAACTTCAGTTGCAGACGTTGACGGCCTACCAGAGCGAGGCAAATCTTCCATCACATCTCGACCGCTTTTGAACGCTTTGAACCACTCATAAGCACGAGTTTTTGATAAAGTCGATTCACCGTAAGCCTTCTGTAACATTTTCAGTGACTCCGAACACGAAATTCCATTGGCGATGCAAAATTTAAGACAAACTCTTTGTTCGATATTTTTGTCCATTATGAAATTCGCAATACACACTATATATGATATTACTAAAACCAGCACTGTATTTAATATAAATAACAGATGCAACTCAAACTCCGCGCCAAAATGGAAAACAGTTGTGCCAATCTAACAACTACAAAAAAACAAAAATTTTAATTTGGAACCATAAACAAATCATCCATTCCCGATACTTTTTTGACTGAATGTATGTACAAAGAAAAGTTTACATTGAAAATTAAGTTTTCTCCTTGTCTTTTGATATTGTTTAATTTATCAATTTGATTCTTCTAGTGTAACTAATCTACTAATGAGCAAATATGTTGCTTCAGGTTTGCAGACAGACAGAATCAACTCAACTTAGAAGCTGTAGAAATTGGGGATAAAGAAGCAGAAGAATCACCAGTTGAGAGTGAAGAAGAAGAAGCTAATGATGAAAGTGCTTCATTAGAAAACAAAGGTAAGAGGAAGGAAAGGCTGAAAAGACTAATACAGGAAATATCTAAAGGGCCGAGTGAAGGAAAAGAAAATCAACCATCTGAAGAACCCAAGGTTGAAATAGAAACTAAAAAAACTAAAGTAAATGAGGAGTTAGTAACAACAGAAAATAAGGAAGATTCTGGTGAAATCTTAGAGAACCCTAAAAATAATAGTGTCAAAGACTCTCATGATCCTGCAGAAACACTTTCTGTAAGTAGTGATGACAGCAATGGTGTAGATTCAGATATAGATGAACTCCATCTATTACAGAAATTGCACTCATGTAATGAAGCTGAAAGTTCAACTATCGAATCTTCTGATTCTGATAGTTCTGGCTCTGCCGAATCTGGCAGTGACACTAAAAAGCAGTTAAGTGATAATATCATCAGTATCGAAAATTCAAGTTATTCAGAAAGTGAGGCTGATAAAGTGGATAATACAGCAGGAACTGTTGATAATATAGAAACTGTATTCTGTCAGCCAAATGATGAAAGTGTAGCCCAACCTGTCAGCGAAATAGAAAAACACTGTTCCATTATTGAAGAAACATCTTTTGCTAATGATACTATGGACACGGAAAATTCCGATAGTAAGAAGGTAAACATTAAATCAAACAACAATGAATATAGTGAGGCGGTTGAAGATATATTACTTGCGTCATCAGATGAAGAAACTGGTGGAAGTCAAGAAGAGGGCCCTTCCTCTGCTGAGGGTGCGTGTATTAATCTTAGAGATGATCTCATTTCAATTGATGAAACTATTGTTGGGAGTGTTATTGTCGAACCCGAAATGGTCGTCGAAAAAGAAACAGTTGTGACTGTTGATGAACCCGAAAAAGAGGCAACTGTGAATGTTGTTGATAAACCCGTCAAACTTGTTGAAAAAGAGCCAAGTGAAACCATACCTGAAAAGGTAAGTAGTGTTGATGAACCTAGTGTAGTAGAAAATAGTACTAATGATGATGATGTTAAAGATGACAATAAAGTTGCAGAGAAAACGAATGCCATTGAATCTATATCTATAGAATCATCACAAGAAATAGCACCTAGTGCTTCCAAGGAAGAATCTGCTCAGAATGAGGTCTGTGTCCTATCTGATGATACCAAAGCTGCTGACACTGTTATTCCTATGGATGTTGATGAAGTAGATCAAGAACAGGAGAAAAATTCAATAGAAGAAAATAATTTACCATCAGTGTTATCCTCACAATCATAGTAACTCAAACTTACATGTAAAAATGACTGAAGTTTAAAAATAAATAAAATAGGACTATTTTGTTTACGTTTATATGAGTACACAGTTAAACTAAGCTACGATTTTAAGGTGCATGGTCATTCAAATATAATTATTTTCTACGCATTGTGTCGTAACTGAAATGCTTTTTCTAAATCATTTTTACTATTATAAATACTTCTCTGCTGTTTATAAAATTCTACTGCCTAAGAACTACTTATATCGATTCAGAAGTCAAGCCTAGTTGAATAATGGATATACATTGTATAAGATTTGTGTATATAGAAATAATTGAATTTATTCTTCCAAATAATGCTAAACCGTGTTTATTTCGTTCAACATTTTATGTTTGCACATAAGTTTCATTTTAATTTCATAAGTTATTTTTAATAGTAAGGTATGATTATAAATTTGATCACAACCGTAATCTTAACCTACAATAAATAGTCTTAGACTTGAATAATCTTTTCTTTGTATTATTTTACGAATACATGCGTTTGGCTACCTGATTACTGACGGTTTTCTGAAGTTATTCAATAAGGTCTGGTGCGTTGTGAGAAAAGGCGACGTCATCTGTTGGCCTGATTGGTTTTCCTAAAACCTAAATGACTAAAGCAATATAAAGAGTGATTGGTTCCTTGAAATGGGTTATACTAGAGCTGAAATGCGATGATTTTGACCCGTCAGGGTCGTTCATGAGCTGTCTGAAAGTTTCAGTTAACTATTCTGAGTGCTGTGTAGATTTCGCACCATCAGTGCCGGATTAGACTACTTGATGCCCTAAGCAATCGAAGCCTGTGGATTCCTGTGGATTCTTTAAAATAAAAACCAAACTACCAAAACATAGGTACATTTTCATTTATTGAAATGCGAGTTTAACGTATGTGGAATTCCCTGCCGGAGTCTGTGTTTCCTGATAGCTACAACCTGGGAGTCTAAGTCAAGGGTGAATAGGTTACTTCTAGGCAAGCGTGCTCCATCTTCGATCACATCATCGCTTACCATCAGGTGAGATAGTGGTCAATCGCGTGCCTATCAATAGACATAAAAAAAAAATTAAACGCGTCGTAGTTAGGGTACGTACTTCGTGTGAGGGTAATGTTTATCGAAAGTAGCTTTTTCTTTGTCACGCTCTCTAGCCTAAACAGCTGGATAGACTTTAACAAATGAAGCCTTCCTATCATTAGCTTCATCGTAAGTGCATGGGAAATAAATTAAGGAATTTTCAAAAAAAGAAAACAATATAGCGGACGCCCACGCCGTTTTCACGAACTATCTTGCTCCAATCCAACGGGGACGCTAGCATTGATACAGCATACATCTCTAGTACATTTCGTATATCAATGACGGCATTCAAACTCTTAAATTAAATTGTTCTCTCTGGCCTTGGGCTGATGAGATTTACCTGGACCGTCAATAGGCATTTTTTCTTTCGTTTTTTATGGGTGTTATAAAATCCAAATACATTTGGTATCTTTTCTTTCGCGCAGGCTTCTAATCCCTCTAAACCTCGTATTTTCTGTAAAAAATAGGCTGGCGATTCGAAAGACTTCCGGGTCTTGTAACACCTTGCTGACTTCGCAAGGTTTGAGTAATTTCGTCCCACTTGAGCAACATAAGTACGACCTCTCAATCCTGTACTTGTGTCTGTTTATGGTGCCCTCAAGATGTGATGCCCTTCGCAATTGCTTAATTTGCTTATGGGTTAATCTGGCACTGCGCACTATTTGTAGTTTTTAATCGATAGACACAATAATTATAAAAAAAACTTACAGCCTCGATAACTGGAAAATAACCCAATTTGAACCCCAAGTTATCGGAATCAAAATATTGTTGCAAATTAGCTCTAGAACATCCCATTTGAAAGAACACAATTACCAGCTTTACACGGTTACTTTGATCATGTGACTAGTCGTAAATTAGTTACATTATCCAACGTTAGAGGCGCTGATATAGTTCTATTTTTTATTCGTCTATTCAATTATTCCGATAAAAAGTAAATAATGCGGCAGCTGAAGAAAATAAAGCCATTTCATGACGTGACCGAGGTTTGAGGGAACTTAAGGCACGCCGACACGGATAGTTTATGTAGGTTCGAATGGGATGGCGGGAGCTAGAGTGAGCGAGCGAACTTAGCTCCCGTCATACGTTGACGTTAAAACGATATTGCTAGTTTTCATTGGCGATTTCATGAAATACAACCATTACATCATTTTTTTTAAATGAATATTGCCTATGTTATCATCATCATCATCATATCAGCCGAAAGACGTCCACTGCTGGACATAGGCCACCCCCAAGCGTCGCCACAATGACCGGTCCTGTGCGTCTCGCATCCATCGGCTACCCGCGACCGTCACCAGATCATCGGTCCACTTTGTGGGAGGCCTTCCAACTTTGTTTCCTATGTTATTGCTTCATGATAATTTAGGTTTCTATTGGTGAAAACATGATTAAAATCGGTCCAATAGTTTCGAATCCTATTTGGTACAAACAAACAAAAAAATATTTCCTCTTTATTTTGTAATACATATTACGCGTGTATAGATAGAGAAATGCCATGACAGCTCGATTGACTGCCAGATCAACTGTCGTAAGTGGAGATGGATTGGTCAAACGGTCCGGAGTGATTCCGATCACATTTCCGGACAGGCGTTGGACTGGAATCCTCAAGGGAAAAGAAAGCGTGGCCGTCCCCCTCAAACCTGGCGACCATAAATCGTAACTTTGTAGTTTAAATAGGTGTCGAAATACAGCACTTCAAAGTATAATAGTATTAAATAATAGTAGTAATAGTAGTATTAAGCATTTCTTTTTTCTCCTGGTTTGCGGGGCAGGCCGCAAGGCAGGTGATCGGTGGGCTAGGGGTAGGGCTGTCATACTTCCGGGTTTCCCCGGATTTATCCTAGTTTGGAGGGCCGTCCGGAGAGGATCCGGGCGGGGTTTTTAAAAAAGGGTTTTTTGCGTCCGTTGATTGAAAGGTTAAAAAGGTAGAAATAAATCAAAATAAAACTTAGTTAATAATTAATTCGTAATTATTGGCTTTTTTGTTCCTCATACTAAGAGATTTTGTTAACTCTAGGTTGCAAGTGCTAGTAGTAAAAAAATGTAATCTACTCAAGCCTGAGTGTAAAATTTTCGAGCTCGCTCCGCTCGCTCTTACATCAATGGTTTATCTACCATAAGTCCGACAAACATTTGACCGAATTTCATTTCACCGACTTTTCAACTGTTATGCCTTCAAACCACCTGCTCCTCAGCTCGAGGGCCGCCCCACCCCTACGCGCCTTCGCGGGCTTGAATTACACTCTAGGGCTAGGGCAGACAAGACTAGTTAAAGTCGGTTTTGCAGCGATTCGTCTCTGTCACTAAATTTTGTAGCACAATTTACTTTTTATGACTATTTAATTTAAAATTGAAAATGCTACTTCGGTTGGTTGCTTTTAACCAGCTATATATTTGTGTTAAATATTCCGTAAAATGTTGTTTCTGTGTAGTGAAAATATGGCAAATAAATCATTTGGCAAATGAAAAAAAAGCTCAAAAGAGGCTTCGGCCAATAGTAAAATATAGTTCGGTAAAATAATACCTATGACACATGGTACTTCGATGATCTAAAAATATTTCAAGTAATGCATATAGCAAATAAAACGTCGGTTTTCGGTATTGGAAATCGAAATGAAAATCGACCAAAAAAAAATTCGGAAAAGTTATCGGATCCCTACATCATTTTTCTCACACACATAATTTTTCTCACACTTTTTTAGGCGTAGGTAAGTTCAGAAAGAAACTTTTATCTAACTAGTTATAAGTGGTTAATATAAATTTTCTATCTGATCCGAGCCGGGGTACTAAAATTAGCGAGCTTACTTCGCTCGCCTCGATTTCGAGTTGGCTTAATTTTCCCTTTCCGCATAATCCGCGTTTCTGTGCAAATGGTCGAAAAACCTATGGTATTTTTAACCTACGAGTTTCTAAAATATAGCGCTCGCTTCGCTCGCGTTTAGTGACGATTAATTTCGTTATTTTTCTAAAAACACCGTTAAACAAAACTGTCTGACACGTTGTGACAATGAAATTATCCCTTGTACAAATATTTGCTCCCCTCCTGGAGCGAAATCCTAGATCCGCGTCTGAGTTACATTCTATACAGGGTTATTTGTAAAACACCAGCAACCTCTTAGGCAGTGAAAGTACACGTGATTATAAGCGACTTTTACTTTGGGAAAACTCCGAAAGCTCGAGAAAAATATTAGCTGTTCCATACATTTTTATTGGCTAAATATTGCATTTGGTATGAAACAGCTGATATTTTTTTTCGAGATTTCGGAGTTTTCCCAAAGTAAAAGTTGCTTATAATCATATGTACTTTTACTGCCTAAGAGGTTGCTGGTGTTTTACAAATAACCCTGAATAAGACTATTACATATATTTGCTTATTTTGGTGCATTTATCAAAAAGTTTCTTCTAAGAGTGAAAAAAATTTCAAGCTAGATTCGCTCGCTCTTAAATTTTGATATCTCTTAACTTTTCCTGTATGAGGCATAAATTTACTTCTGTTTGATATTTAGGCAGAAATGAATCTTTCCGATAAAGGGTACAAAAATTTTCGAGCTCGCTTCGCTCGCTCTTACATTATATACTCTGTACATTTTTGAGTCTTCCTGTATCAGTCATCAAAGTTATTTATATCGTCCCGGGCCCCAGGATCATGGGGAGCTGGGACCTGGGCCTTTTAAATATGATTGGCCTAAAATTCCATTTTTGATTGTGCACACCTCAACGATTATTCTTGACGTGTAAAAGTGTTATGTTTAACTTATTTACCAAACATGTATCATTTATCATTGGGCGTCGCATCTCAGGGTGGGGGCCAGGCCCCCTCTATAAAAAATCCCTAGATACGCCAATGCTGGCGACGTACCGTGTGAGCAGAAGCGACGAGCATCGGATTGATGTGGAGCGAGGTGAAGCGTGAAGCTCAAGACCGCTCACAATGGCGAACTACTGTGGACTATAGATAGGCAAAGCACCGGGTTTAAACCTGGTGCTTAAACACCCGATAAACACCCGGTAGCAACCATAAACATCCAGAAAATTGAGTGTTTACTTGATTTGACGAAATTACATAAGTGACGTTAAAAATATGTTTTAAAAGTGAATTTTATTCAAATGAAAATCACTTTAATTACAATATTTATCTTACATCTTTGTAGGCAACATTAGTCAGATCAGGGAGGGTAAAATAAAATGGTACGAGATAAAACGAAATTAAAAGAAATCACATTTTCTATTATTTCTACTTTTGAATAGTTTATTTTATGTTGTAGTGTATAATTAGTGTTGAAGACTCGAGATTTAGCGTGTTAGTTGTCATCTTCTTCATTTGTAAGTTGATTTACATGATACTCCTTAGCGTTCTGAAAATGCTTTAAGATTTGTTCATAGCATTTGGTGCGCACAACATGGCTTAATATACTTCAATTCCTCAGCCTTCCGAATAGTTCATTTGGGGGCAGAAAGAATTATAATAACCCCATCCGTGTTCCTCCTAATGCTCTTTGCGTTCCAGGGCCGCGGTGGCTCTTGGTGCTCCGCCAAAGCAGGGCAGAGCTCCACCGTATACTCCACCGTGCCCTCCGGGCGATCCTAGCAGTTTTGACACCCGGGCGTATCCTGCCGCCGAATCCGAAACAGGTACCTCCCGAAGCAACCGTGTCCGGTAAGTACCTGCGTCAAGCGGAAGATGAGGAAGCCGTGACGCCGCTCTAGTCACTCTTCAAAGAGAGGACTTATCGCCTGGATTGTGGCGTGCCCAGCGCTGGGTTGCGACAGTCGCTGTCTCCATACCGCCATGAGATCCTGCCGGAGCTCCGTCCGCCGTGCCACAATTTGACGCTGCAGAGGAGTCTCGCCCCGGCGTTGCGCCTCCACGCGCCATTCGTAAATGAGCGCGAGGGCTTTCGCCTCCAGATCTCATGGCGGTAGTCTGGCAAGGAGACTCGTCGCCTCGCCAGTGACCGTGCGGTATCCCTGGGCCAGCCGGATGGCCATGGCCCCTTGGGACGCGTTGAGGTAGCGGGCAGGTCGCTTCCTCAAAGAAGGTGCCCACACCGGCGCCCCATATAGGGCCATGGACCGCACAAACCCCGCGTAGAGCCTCCGGCAGGAGGCGTTTGGACCCTGGCAGTCTGGGTACCAAACGTCGGAAATGCTCGACGAAGTTCGACCTGTCAAGGACGAGACCCGGTACGTCATCGTTGCATCGTCGCACCGACGCCGATGTGAACCCCGCTATCGTTATTTGGAATCCCGTCGGTGGCCTGTTCCGAGATCCATGAAAGCACATGGCTTCGGACTTGTGTAGGGCCACCTCGAGACCCGCGTGGCATAGCGTCGGCCGCCGCCTGGTGCGACCTCCCTTGCGCCAGGACGAGCGTGTCGTCAGCATAGCACATAACGCTGACGCCACTAGCGAGGTCGGCGTGCAGCACCCAGTAGTAGCCGATATGCCACAGGAACGGAACCCTGTGGAACACCGCACGACATCTCTGGCCGGTTCCATTCTCCCAGGTGACCGGGGTAGATGACGGCTCTGTCCGTCAAGTAAGCCTCGACTACGCGACGGAGGTAGGTCGGCACGCTTTAGGAACCCTCTTAGTCGAGGCCCGAGAGCCTCCAAGGTAAGCTTTTCCAGGTAAGACTTCGGAGCTCTAAAGAGGATTCCTCGAAATTCCTACGGGAACGGGAATATGTGCGTACGAAGTCGGGGGTAAAAGTTAGTTACAGATAATTTGATTCCAACGCCAAAAACGGTATCGCTTTCATAGCGAAACAGGTGTCAAATAATAAAATTAATTTACTATTTAGTAAAAACTGGCCAAGTGCGAGTTGGACTCGCGTGCAAAAAGTTCTGAAAGAATTTTTTTTAACATGTTATTTTAACACTATGTATAGGTATAGACTTATAGGTTTTCATGTAATTTGGAGGTAAAGAACTATTATCTCCATTTTTAGGGTTCCGTACCCAAAGGGTAACCAACGGAACCCTATTACTAAGCCTCCGCTGTCTTTCCGTCCGTCCGTCCGTCTGTCAGCGGGCTGTATATCAAGAACCGTAATAAGTAGAGAGTTGAAATTTTCACTGATTGTGTATTTCTATTGCCGATGTAGTAAAAATAATAAAAGTTAAGGTTAATGGTACGGAACCCTTCGTGTGCGAGTCCGACTTGCACTTGGCCGGTTTTTTTTTCAAAATTAAAGGCTCAGTAGTTTTGGAGACAAGCGAGGGGGGGGAAGGGTTATTTTTCGTGTAATTTCTTGAATAACTTCAAAACCATTGATTTTAAAATTATGAAAAAATTTAAGTAAAACCCTCACAGTATTGTTCATCTGCCTAGCCTTTTCCCAACTATATTGGGGTCGGCTTCCAGTCAAACCGGATTTAGCTGAATACCAATATTTTACGAGGAGCGGCTGCCTACCAGACCTCCACAACCCTTTAACTGGATAACACGGTACTTCATGGCAAGACTGGAGTCAGATTTACTGGCTTCTAACAGACTGCCAAAGATCTACAAATGACAGCCGGGACCAACGGCTTAACGTGCTTTCCGAGGCACGGAGGAAACTCGGTATGTTAAGATTGTCACCCATCCACAGACCAACCTTGGCAAGCTTTGCTTAACCTTGAAGATCGACCTGTGCGGCTGTTATTATCTAGCCACGAGCTCCTCTTGGACACAGGCTAAATACATTAATTGATCTACTTTTTCGAAGTCGGTTAAATGAAACAAAACTGCTAGTTGGCATACAGTTTATTTTAGTTTCCTCACAGTATTGTTAAAAAAACATTTTTTTATTTTCTAGTTTGATCCTCAAAAGTCACGCCCCTTAGGTACTAACAATATAATAATTTACGTAACACGTCCGTTTTTGAGTCACAGAAGTCTATATGTGTACCAAATTTCAACAGAATCGATCCAGTGGGTCCGGAGAAAACTGGCTGTGACAGACGGACAGATAGACAGACAGACACCCGCGTGATCGTATAAGGGTTCCGTTTTTTGTTCGGCTCCCTAAAAATATGTATTAAGTATATCTTTCTTAAATAATAAATTGGAAAGCTATTATAAAAATTAAACTAAATTCCCCGTCACGAAAAGCTATAAATTATGTAAACACACATTTAGAGGTTCGCAACCTTTGGATTAATAAAAAAAAAGAGTTTTGTAACTAATTTTTAAGGGGGAAATTAGGAGTTCGCAACATTTGGATTAATAAAAAAATAGAGTTTTGTAATTTATTTTTAAGGGGAAATAATTATATGTTAACACACACATTTAATCACTGTCGTCAGACGATTCCGCTGATTCTGTTTCAGAATCTGTTTCATGGATAACAAAACTGTCTACCGTGCTATCTATTCTTTCATCAAGTTTGCCGTAAAACTTATTTTCTTCCTTGATGACGTGCTCCACACAACGCTTCCACCTTTCAACAGTAATCTGCTGCAGTCCTTGTTGGAGCAACGACTTCATCTCCTCAAATTTAAATTTTGTGTTGTTGCGAGCAACATATGACCCCTTAACGTCGGCCAAAACACGCTCAATTGGATTAAGCTCGCAATGATAAGGCGGAAGTCTCAATACTGCCACCTTATATTTTTTTGCGAGCTCATCCACTGCATAAATTTTAAAATTATCTTTAATGGTTTTTACCTTTTGCAGCAATTCGGTTTTAATTTCATTTTGATCAAAAGATATGTTTTTAATTAAAAGCCAGTTTTGTATGTCTTCTTTTTTCCAGGCAGCAGTAGGGGTATTGTCAAGACGCCTTGAATGATATGGTGCATCGTCCATTACCACCACAGCATTTTCGCCAAGTTTAGGTAGTACTGTTTCAAACCAGTGTTCGAAATGTGTAGTGTCCATCGACTCATGGTAATCTCCTGCCTTCTTAGATTCAAATATATTTTCAGCTCCATCCACAAAACCATTTTCACTTCCTATGTGCGTGATGATTAATCGTCTAACTGTACCTATGTCCTGTTAATGAAAATAATACTTAGTCATCATGTCAATATAATTATTCCTAATATAACTACATTATTATACAACGTGTAACAGAATTCACTCAACGCTTCTTAAGGGGTCATTGTACTCGTAATTATGAAGAAATTTTTGAGTTTGAATGATTTCATTGTTATTTGTTGGTCCCATAGTAAAAGTTGTTCGTAATAATGAGTACAATGACCCCTTAAACTATTGCGTTTATTCTATTACACGATGTATACAATAGAAGTATATTATAATATAACATTCAGTACTTATTGTTAAACACTAACCTGCATTAACCCATGTCTCATCCATGTAATATATGTGTCGCTTTTGCAGTCTGTATTCTTTTATTTTTCTCAAGTACGTTCGCCGCCATATTATTATATCGTCTCTATCCATGAGCGAATAATTTTTCTGTCGTTTTATATATTTGAAGTGCAAATGCTTTAATAGCCGCCTGAGAGTAGTTTCGCTAAAATTTGGTAATTCAACGTCATCATTGACTGCCTGAAGAACTTTTGGTATTGTAGGCAATTCACCTCTTAAATAGAAACTGTGAATTTTTTTCCTAATCGCACTTTTATCAAAGTCATCGACCTTCTCATGACATTTAGGTCTCACTTTTGTTTTAACCGGTGACTTTATTCCCTCATCGGATTTGTGTTCTCTTAATATATTATACACAGAGGCTATGCCAATACCAAGAATATTTGCCGTTTTTTTATTTATTTCTGTTTTGAATGGATATTGATTCGGCGGCCAAGTTTCTTTCACGTAATTGTATACATTAATAACCATGTTTTTTTCGTTAGTCGTAAAACTCGTTATCTGTTAAAAATATTATACAAATTACAAAATATACAAAGTGTAACAAAATAAAACGCAATTACCTTCTAAGCGGTTATAGTACTCATCATTATGAAAAACTTTAACTACGGGACCAAACGCCAATCGCGAAAAAAATCAGCTATTCGACATTTTGTCGAGTCGCATAACTCGACTAAATGTCGAATAGCTGATTTTTCACATAAATTTATGGGGTAGTCGATTCTTTTTCGCGATTTCAGTGTTGGTCCAATAGTAAACGTTGTTTATAATGATGAGTTCAATAATAATTCGTTGGGCAGCAGGAGCAAGGGCTTGATCCAGACAGAAGTATTCCTGGACACAGCACGTATAGTGAGGAGGTTCCTCTCTCGGGAGCCCTGACCACCGGTAGCTTGAAGCCTGTTCCCGATACCGGTGAGCTACTATTTTTTTATGTTTTAAAATGTTGTGTTTGGGGGGCCGAGTCACCCGCGTCCATAGGAGAATACCCAATGTAAGACCCTACACGTGGTCCCCGGGTGGTGCTAATCAGGTGACACTAACTGGTGGTAGGCTTCGGCCGATGGCTTGTGACCACCCACTGGGCAAAGACGTACCGCCAAGCGGCTTAGCTGTGTTCCGGTACGATGCTCAGTGTAGCCAATTCAGATGAGTTGGGTCGAAATAGTTGTTCCAATGCAGGCAGACCAGCCAGGCTAGCCCTGGCATGGGCGTATCGGGAGACTAGTCTTGGAGGGTAGCGGGATCCGAGGCACGGTGCACCGCTGGCCGACCGCAGATAGTTGGGGGCCCAAGTAGTGTGCTAGCCACACATGAAAGGCTGCCCCGCCATCTGACGAAAAATCCCGGAATGCACCATCGTGCTGGTTGGCGACCAGATGAAAGGGCCCGATGGACATTCCCGGGGGGGCTCGGGCGTCCCCGCAGTCTCCAGACTAGTCCCCCAAAGATGTCGTCCTGTCAGGGCGTGCCTGAAGGTTAGCAGCTTGGAACCTCATTTCACTTCCTTCTCCTCAACCTCCATCACTCAAGTTTATTAATGAACAGGAATAAAAAGAGAAAAGCTGTACGGCGGCAGCAGGTCCTTTCGCATAAAGTGCACCTCTCTAATATACGAGGTCTGCACTCAAATCTCGCCGCAGTCCATCACCATCTTGAGACCGAGAAACCAGCGCTCTTGTTCCTGTCGGAGACGCAGATCGGATGCCCGTCGGACGTGTCATACCTGTCTTACCCTGGGTTTACCCTGGAGCACCACTTTAGACCCCGCGCGGGCGTATGCATGTACGCCCGGGACGACATCTGCTATCGGCGTCTCCGCTACCTTGAAGACTCCAGGTTCTCAACGCTGTGGGCTATGGTGGACACAGGTCTAGACAAAATTGTCTACGCATGCGTCTACCGTTCGCACAGCGGTGATTTGGAGACAACTGGGCTTACACAGCACCTGAGTGAGGCGGCGGATGCGGCTCAGCAGCGGTACCCTTCTGCCCAATTGGTGTTACTGGGGGACTTCAATGCCCACCATCAGGAGTGGCTCTTCCCATACCAGTGCACAGACCATGCTGGACGAGAGACGCGAAAGCTAGCGCTTGCGTTAAATCTTACCCAGCTGGTTCAGGGGGCAACGAGGGTGCCGGATGTTGATTCGCACACTGCCAATTGCTTGGACCTTGGAATGGAGTACTACATTCCGTTCTCTAACATAGCAATATCTGGCGAAGCTCGTCCTTGGTTTGGTGCCGAGTGCAATCGCGCCGATGCGCTTAAGCACGCGGCGTACCTAGCATGGGTCGACGCTCGTACGCGCAAAGCAAATGACGTGAGTCAGAAGAAGAGAGCCTTCAACAGGGCTGCTAAGTCCTGCAAGAAGGTGTTGCGGAGGGCTCGGTTTGACCACATTAGCCGAATAGGGAACAAACTTGCTTCATACCCAGCAGGTAGTAAGGCTTTTTGGTCCCTGGCTAAGTCGGTCGAATCGAACTTCTGCCGCCCCTCACTACCACCACTGCTGAGACCCGATGGGACGCTGGCCCACTCCACTGAGGAGAAAGCGAACTTGTTTGCTTCTTTGTTTGCGGAATCTTCACGTCTGGATCCTGGTGGCGCGACGCCCTCCGCCTCTCCTGGTGAATGCGAGTCGAGTATGTCGAATATTCGCATTCATCAGAAGGACGTCCGTAGGGTACTGCGTAACCTAGACGTGAACAAGGCTAGTGGTCCCGACGGAATACCGGCAATTGTTCTGAAGACTTGTGCGCCTGAGTTGTCTCCGATCTTGACACGCCTATTTCGCATTTCGTTTGAGACTGGAAAAGTGCCGAAGGCTTGGAAGCAAGCTAACGTGCAGCCCGTGCCCAAGAAGGGTAGTCGAGCTGACCCGTCGAATTATAGACCCATCTCGGTAACGTCCATACTCTGTAAGACTATGGAACGCGTGCTGAATC
Organism: Lacanobia oleracea; assembly: GCA_950371165.1. Lineage (NCBI taxonomy): Eukaryota > Metazoa > Arthropoda > Insecta > Lepidoptera > Noctuidae > Lacanobia > Lacanobia oleracea. The sequence continues at coordinate 10,072,862 of OX493389.1, forward strand.
ATAAGCTCCTGGCGTACCTAGAAGCGAATGATATCCTTAGTGCATTACGCGCGAGACGCGACCGTGAGCGCACGCGCAGACAGCGAGTCCCGCGTTTGTAGCTACATACTTTATTTACATCTACCTACAATTACATTTTATTACATGTTTTTGTACGATGAATAACGAAAGGGAGAATTTGGAGTTTTGCGACTCCAGTGGGAGTGATGTTATGGAAGAGGAGATCTTAAGAAGCGAGCAACAAGTTACGGTAGAAATTCACAAAGAAAATGAAGACAATTCAAGTCTGAGTCAAAAAATCCCTGAAAAAAGGACAAGAGAAGATAGTGAAGAGTTAATAGAAGAAGATGAGGGCTTCGTCACAGTCAGAAAAGGCAAAAAACGGTTGACAAAGGGTTTGTCTATGTCTAACAATACAGATAGAAGAAATTTAGAGTTGGAAGTGCAAAAAGAAATAGCCATGGTTATGGTTATTTCAAAAGAAATTTTACCCAAACAATTTGGAATGGCAAAGCTACTGAGGGCGGAAAGTATCCAAAACATTTTAAGAATTCAATACAAAAGCCCATATAAGGTATTGATTCAGTTTGAAAATAAAGAAAGTGCAAGGAAATTAGTTAGCTGTGAAAAAATGATTACTTTGGGATACAGGTGCCAACTGATCGATGAAATAAATTTATCGTATGGTGTTTTGCGAGACATAGATTTAGAAATTGAAGATAAGGAGATTGGTGACAATTTGAAATGTGATCATGAGATAATTTCGGTAAAAAGATTAAAACGACTAGATGATTCAAATAAATGGACAGATAGCAGTACTATACGGCTATGTTTTAAAAGTTCCACTTTACCCTCATACGTATATGGGTATGGATGCCGGTTTAAAGTGGAACCATATACATTTCCCGTGACGCAATGCTCAGGATGCTGGAGGTTCGGTCACCTAATAAGATACTGTCCTAACAAAAAAAAAGTATGTCCAAAATGTAATGGCCCACACGATAACTGTGCAGTGACGGACTTTAAATGTGCTAATTGTAAAGGCGCTCATATGGCTCTCGATAAATCTTGCCCTATATTCGCCAAAGAAAAGGCAATTAGGAAAATTATGTCCACTGAAAGCTGTACTTATCGAAAAGCCTTATCAGTTTGGCTGGAGAATAGAAAATCGCAGATGGAGGAAACTGAAAGGACTGAGACGATAGATTTTAGGACAACTACAAGGGAGAACAAAACGTTAGGCCAATCAAAATCATATAGGGATGCGGTTGTAAACAATTCATTTGAGGCATTAGTAGTGGATGATGAGGCACATGAAACTGAAACTTCAGATGATGAAGAAAAGCGAGCAGATTACCCACAATCACAACAAAAAAAGAAAAGAAAAGGAAGGAAAGATGTCACAACAATCAGAACCATATTTGGGAAAAAGAAAATACTTCTAGAGCAGAACCTGATTTTGAAATGAGCACCAACAAACCTTATGAGCGAAGACAGAAAAACACCAACTTTAAGAGTTTCATGAGTAAGATTAAAGATATTTGTCTTTTAAATGTCGATTTCGAAGATAAAATTAAAATGTTTTGTAGTTATGTAGTGAAAGAATGCATAGAATTTGTTGTTGAACTAGTACAAAAACAAGAGGTATTTACGAAATTAATTTCAATATTTACCAATGGCTAATAATGTGCAAAAAGTTTTCGGCTTAAATATAATGCAGTGGAATGCGCGAAGCTTACGACCAAAACTTACAGACTTAAAACTTTTGCTGTCTTACAATAAAATTCACATAGCTCTGATATGCGAGACTTGGTTAGAACCGGATTCTAGTTTACACGTAAGTGGTTACCACCTACATCGCAAAGACCGAGATGATGGATATGGAGGTGTCGCTATCATGGTACATAAGTCAATCAAAGTTCAAGAGTGTAGTTTAAATTATGTTAACCGTGGCATAGAAGTGGTATGTATCAAATTATTGAACTGTAATCAAATTAAGTTTTTAATGCTAGTGTATTGTCCCCCGTCAGTACACACTACTCAATCCGACTGGGATAATCTTTTTTCAACTTTTAAACACAATTGTCTAATAGCAGGTGACTTTAATGCTCATCATACCAATTGGTCGAATAAAAATGACTGTAGAGGAAGACAAATATATGATGCAACTTTGGAAAATTTTGTCTCGCTAAATAATGGACAGTCAACAAGAGTGAAATTGGTTAACAATGTTGTCCAACAAACTTCTCCAGATATTTCATTTATGTCGAGTGACATAGCTATATGTTGTGATTGGCAACCCAACTAACACTAAAGCGTTAAAAAAACCTATATAAGACTCGTATATCAGTTCCATTTGAGTTTAAAAGTGTTAATGCATACCTGTGCAACTGAGTTAGAGCATGCTCCAACTCACTTATAACCACGAAAGAGGCCCACAGTTTTACAGGTAAAAGTTATAGAAAGCCTATAGTATGGTGTCACAAAGATATTAAAGCTGCACAAGAGCGTTTATTCATCGTCAGCTACTACTTTAATCTGTATTACCGTTGTAAAATAGAGTTGGTAAACGCTACAGGTTGCATAAATCCTATAGTAAGGTGTCAAAAAGATCTTAAAGCTGCACAAAAGCGTTTATTCATCGTCAGCTACTACTTTAACCTGTATTACCGCGTTAGTGAGCACTACAGGTGGTAAAAAGCGCACGTCAAGATGGCAAAGCCTATAACCTTACTAAAATTAAATCTGTTCGTAATGGAAGTGTTATGTCATCCATTATTCAACACAGCAGAATAATATTATGGAATATTATGTTATTTAAGTATGTGAAGTGAAAAATGACTGCCCTTATGATTTCACGGTAAATGTACCCATGTTTCTCATCTCAATTTTAACGCGCCTAGGATTTATTAAAGATTTAAAATAAAAGTTATGATAATAAAATAGGTACCTCAAGCTAAACATTATTATTCATTCCTGCTTCCTTAGCAGTGGTATGTAAAATTAAGTGGCATTCATGGAATGCTTCAAATAATGTAAGAAGTTTTGTTTATTGTAGTCAAATGTTGAATAACTCGAAAAAATATTAATTGTTAGGTTATCAAAACAATGGCGAACTTTACAAAAGTGAGGTTAGTGTTAATAACGACCCATTCTTGCGTTGTTTGACACCAATACCTTTAGAACGTCTGTAAAAGAGTACTGCCTAACACAATAAGCTTTAGTTAAACCCTTTACTACAGGTTAAACCTAGATAGAGGAATTGTTTGACACCTTTAGTTTCTCGTGTTACTAAACTCTCGATAAACTCTATTTTATAGCCTATGTCTGCGATTACAGTCAATGTAGTACCTTAAGTGGTATAAAAGAGTTCATTGCAGTAACTATACAACAATAAGTGTTAAACGGTGTCGGCGAACACTTTAATAAAGACTTGGGTGTCACAAAAAGGTTAAAGCTATAACGTATTAAGTATACTAGCTGCTACTAGCGCCATTATAACTCTCAAAGCTGTATTACGTCGTCCATTAAAGCTTTAGTGCTGCGATTGTGGCTAAAACTTGTTGGTTACCTCTTCTATATCGTCATTAGTAATAACTGAGATAATTATAACCCAGTTATATTACTTAAAATCATAAAAAAGCCTGTAACTGACACCAAAATGTTATTTGGGAAGTTACGAATGATAGTCTTGGAAGTGATCATCTTATTATTAATATGAAATTTAATTTCAAAGATACCCAACGAGTACATAAAAAACGCAATTTTCAATTTGCAAACTGGGTTGATTATAAAAAATACTTAGAAAATTATTACTCTACAATTAATAGCAAAGTTAGTAACGTTCAAATGGAGTATAATAATTTTATTGAAAAACTTAATAGTGCAGCGGATCTTTACATTCCGATGGCCAAAGAATTTAATAATCCTACTAGGAATTTTCGGCCCCAACCATATTGGAATCAATCGCTCTCTAAACTTATTGCTCAACGTAGGTTAGCTCTTAGTCAGTTTAGAAGAAACCCTACACCATCAAATCTAAGTACACTAGAACACATTAGCGTAAACACTAAATTAGCTATCCAACGAGCTAGGAGTCAAAATTGGCAGAAATACTGTGACGACATTAATGAAACAACGTCTATATCAGAAATGTGGAAAAAACTAGGATGGTTAAAGGGACGTCGGTCACATATGACGTATATTTCTGATGATAAAAAAGAAGTTCTTTTAAATAGTCTGGCTCCCGATTATGTGGGCTGACGTTGTCGACTACTAAAATCAAGTTGTGTTTATTTAGCAGAGGACGAAAAAATCTCCAGTTACCGATCTTAATTAGTAACAATCGTCTAGAATTAGTCACATCGTATAAGTATTTAGGTTTCTGGCTTGATAGTTGTTTAAGATGGGGTAAACAAATAAACGAATGTTACCAAAAGACACAAAGGCATCTTAACTTGCTTAAAGTATTGGCGGGGTCGAAATGGGGGGTACATCCAAAACATTTGCGTAAACTTTACTTATCTTTAATTAGAAGCAGAGTAGATTATAGTTCCTTTTTATTTGATAATAGTTGCAAAATCAACACTTATAAGCTCGACAAGGTTCAGAACCAAGCATTACGGATTATAGGCGGTTTTATAAGAAGCACTCCCATACATGTAATGGAGTCGGAGCTTTGCGTTCCTCCCCTGCATTTACGTAGAAAATATTTAGCATGCAAATTTTGTTTGAAAGCTTTGTCTCAGTCTGACAATGTTACTATTAATTTACTATCCGAACTAAGTTCCCTTTGTAATAATAGCTATTGGGTCAGGAAAAAAACACCGCAACTTGTAGTCATTTATAACATGATTAAAAACGAGATTATGTCATCGTCATCAACGTTAAGAATGTTTTCTCTTAAAACATGGGTGACTAACATCAATGTCAATAATGTAATTAAATTTCACTTAGACAGTTTAGTTCACGCAAAAAAGAAGCACGATTACAACATTTTAAAAAACAATGTTATATCCGAGTTGAGAGAAAAATATGACGGTTGGTACGTTATATTTACTGATGGCTCAATTAGCGCAAGTGGTCGCGGTGCTGTATTTTATGATCCTCATGTAGTAAATCAGACTTCTTACAATAATTGTTTTAAATCAACCTACGAATTTTCAGTTATGTCGATGGAACTCATAGCAATTTTAGAGGCGCTTTTGTATTCGCGAACAATTCAACAGAATAAAGTGCTAATTTGTTCCGATAGTAGAAGCGCTTTATATCATATAGCTCGATGCGCCTCTGGTGGCAGAGGTACATCGATAGCTTATGACATCCTCTCTGAAATTTATGAGAACAATTTAAAGGGCATTCAGGTGAGATTGCAATGGATTCCATCACATATTGGTATCAGAGGTAACGAGGAGGCTGACATATTAGCGAGAAAAGCAGCAGTAGATGGAAAAGAGGTTCTAAGTTTGCCAAATTACACTGAGTTGTTACCTAAATACAAAAAGTACTGCCACAATAACTGGGCGGAATATTTTAATGAGAGATCTCTGGTAAAAGGAATTTGGTACAAAACAATACAAAGTGAGCCTCCTCGAATTCCATGGTTCATTAATTCGAATTTGAGTAGGTCTTTAATTGTAACAGCGCTCAGGTTAAGATCTGGTCACGTTCCTCTAAACAAGTTCGCACACATGATGAAAAAATCTGATTCTCCAAATTGTGATGTGTGCGGTGTTATTGAAGACGTGCATCACCTGTTGGTGGAATGTGTCCGTTACGATACCGATCGAGAGCTCTTACTAAGAACTTACAACTTGAGCAGAACTAATGTGGGTATGTTCCACGAGACGTTGTCCTCTCCATTGTCCGAAGCCGCTAAAGCGCTTTTTATGTTATTTAGTCGTAAGCCATAACTAGTGAGTAGATGTAGTTTAGTTTAAGTTAGGTTACGATGGAATTGACATGTACTGTGTATAAAAATTCCTTAAAAAAAAAGAAAAAAAAAAAAAAAAAAAATGATATCCTTAGTGACCGGCAATACGGGTTTCGCCGAAATCGGTCAACTGGGGATCTTCTAGCGTATGCCATTCACATCTGGAGTGAGGCCATAGAGAAGCACGGGGAGGCACTGGCGGTCTCCCTTGACATCTCGAAGGCCTTCGACAGGGTCTGGCACGATGGCCTTATTAGTAAGCTTCCTTCCTTCGGTCTGCCCGCCGGTTTGTGGGTGCGGCTGGTGGGTCGCAGATCCGGTCTCTCCGGGAGGCAATGGTTGAGCGCTTGAACGTGTCCCTACAGGCGGTCTCTGATTGGGGCGATGCCAATCTGGTCAAGTTCAATGCTGCTAAGACCCAAGCGTGTCTATTTTCCGCCAAAAGGAGCCAATTCCGCCCAGCTCCATCTTTCCGCGGTGAAACCATGCCGATAACCGACCATCTTGAGCTTCTTGGGGTTACATTAACATCTACTCTCAATTTTGGCCCTTACATAGAGGCAAAAGCTCAAGTGGCTGCAAAGAAGTTGGGGATTCTGGCTAAGGTGAGACGGTACTTCACGCCGGAACAGCTGCTCAAACTCTATCAAGCGCAAGTTCGATCGTGTATGGAATACTGCTCTCATCTTTGAGATGGATCTGCCAGATACCAGCTTGATGCCCTTGAGTCAATTGAGAAACGAGCCAAGAGGATCATCGGCAATGAGAGGCTCGTCGCGTCGAAGCTACAAAGTCTTGAACATCGACGACGAGTTGCTAGCCTGTCGGTTTTTTACCGGTTGCATTTTGGGGAATGTGCGACGGAATTGCATAATTTAATTCCGCCAAGCCCGTTCCATCATCGGACCACAAGACGAACGGCGATGCGCCACCGGTACATGGTGGACATCCCACCCATACGCACAAAACGTTTTGGGAACACATTCATAGTGCGTACAGCTAAGGAGTGGAATTCCCTGCCGGAGTCTGTGTTTCCTGATAGCTACAACCTGGGAGTTTTTAAATCAAGAGTGAATAGGTTATTTCTAGGTAAGCGTGCTCCATCTTCGACCACATCCTCGCTTACCATCAGGTGAGATAGTGGTCAAAGGCGTGCCTATCAATAGTAAAAAAAAAAAAAAAAATGTTTTTTCTTTTAATTTTTATAGAAAAAATATTAAAAATATAAATACAATGAACAAATGGAATAATAGTCATAAATCTCTTTATTTTCAGGCTACTTTTGCCCATAGATACCTTACAACATAACAGAAATATAATAATAATACAAATTGTGTTAATATATAGAAACTTCAAACCTATGTTAGTAAAACACTTCACTTCCACTTAGCAGTAGGTACGTCATTTATGCGTTCTGGTGGCACCTGTCCGCGGAAGCGACGGAGCACCACGTCCTGCGGCCAAAAGTCATCCTCCATGACGAGGTGCAGAAAACATGTTGGTACGCGCACCACGATTGCCTTGAAACATGTTGGTACGCTCTCGGCGCGTAGGTGATCTTTTGGCAGACGTACTCCACGATGTCCTCAGCCTTAGTGGTGTAGTGTAGGCGGGAGATATAGAGATATACACCGGAGTGTTCGGCATCGCAGCACGAATAGTGTTGGGCTCCGCAGGAGCCGTGCCACAGCGGTTCTTGTTGGTACGCTGACGGCGCTTCCTCCTTTGCACCATCACGACACCATCATCATCATCAGCCCGCTTCGATACCTTTTCAGGCACGGGCTTCGTAGAGCGAGGATTGATCTGGCTTACAGTAACAATGTTTTTTGCTGACTCTGTGGACATGGGCAGCTGCTTGAAGAGCTGCAGGGGCTGGAGCAGGGCAGCGGGGCGCGCACGGAGCACGTTTTGCAGGTTCAGCGTTCGATGGTGATGGCGACGACAATACTGCTGACGCGAAACTTGCCCGCGATAAATCGAGGCCCAGTCTGCGATGCATGTTGCCAGAGGATGTACACTCGATGGTGACCCAGTTACTGCTACCGTTTGACGCAACTCTATAAGTTTGTAGCGGCATCAAGGCCGCCACAAGAAAAACCTACGGAGCAAATCTACATCGCAACAAAAAAGAACTGCGACGCCATCGATCCGACTAGCAGCGAACTGCAACGTTGAAATCCTGTATCGCGCAAGCAGAGTTTACCGTGCGATTTGAAAATATACAACAGCCCGAATATCAACTATCGAGCAGTAGCCCGCCAGGCACAACAGCCGCCTGGTTGGAGGATCCTCCTTTTCAATGAGGTATGCGGGACTTTACTCAAAAAAGTTAATTGTGCAAATCGACAACTGTTTCCAACCGTTTCTGCACATCCACAAGGCTAGCCTTCAGAAAAACGATCTCTTTCAGCAGGCTCGTTATATCGAAGTTGTCGAAGGTGACGGAAGGGAGCTTGTTAGATCCATTATAAAATGAAACTATTATTAAAAAAAGGTTTATATTCAACATAACCCCTGGCTCGAACATATGCAGAGATCCTCTTGGGCATGCTGAGGATCTTGTTATCCAGCATTTCTTGGGGCAACCTATCTTGAATAGCGGCTTCCTTGAGCTTTGGCACTGTCTGGGGACGTGGCTGACGGTTCCAAATAGCTCGTTTAAGAGTAATCCACGCGTGATCTATTGGGTTTAAGTCAGGCGAGCCGGCAGGCCCGTCTAATCTTGTGATGTCGTATTTTTGGAGAGCAGCATTGCCTCGTTGAGCTCGACGTGCGGGCGCATTTTCAATGACCAGTACAAATTGGTGTCCATAGTTTACTCGGAATGGTCTGAAAATTCCTTCAATAGCAATTGCTTTATACATGTCTGCTTTCATGAAGCCTCGATACGGGATCAAAGGCGTTCTAGCTCCATTCATAATACCATCCCAAAAGGACACCGATTTCCCGCCTTGCTGAACTGTTCCAGTAGCAGTTCTTTGCCTTTCACGGTCACCTGATCTTCTCCAGACACGGCCACGTCAGTTATCTGGATGAGCACTGATTCTTCAACAAAGAGACAGTTTTGACGAACTTCTACTTTTATTTTAGGAGCGTTGATTTTTGGGTCACGGGCTGCCAGCAATCTAATATAGCGCTTTTGGGCAGCAGTCCAAACAGTGGGGGCTCTTAAGCGAGCTATATGGAACCGTCAGCCAGGTCCCCAGACAGTGTCAGAGCTCAGAGAAGCCACTTTTCCAGAATGAGCCAGGTTACCCCATGAAATGCTGGATAACTTGATCCTCAGCATGCCCAGGAGAATCTCCGCATGGGGAATTGGGGAACCGATCAGTTTTCCGATTTTTTTTTTGATCGATTTTAATTTTACTGAAAACTATTGACCGACGTCTTATTTGCTATATGCATTATTTTTACATATTTTTAAATCATCGAAGTATCTTGTGTTATAGGTATTATTTTATCGAACTACATTTCGCCGATTTACATTATAACTGTTTGCTATTGGCCGAAGCCTCTTTTGAACTTTTTTCATTTGCCAAATGATTTATTTGCCATATCTTCACCACACCAAAACAACATTTTACGAAATATTTATCACAAATATATAGCCGGTTACTTGGTAGCATTTTAAATTAAAATAGTGTCATTAAAGTCAATATGTTGTGCTACAAAATTAATGACAGAAACAAATCGCTGCAAAACCGACTTCACGCAGTCTTGTTTGCCCTACCCCTAGAGTGTAATTTAAGCCCGCGCAGGTGCGGAGGGGTGGTGCGGCCCGCGAGCTGAGGAGCAGCCAGCAAGCCGATGCTGCGGTGGTGAGCGTTAAAACCATCTGCGACGATAAGCTCACGTGGGGCCGCCTAAACCCCGCAGCGCCGGAGCCGTGACAGAAACAATGCTTGCTGCATGTTGCATGCATGCTTGCATGTAACATGCTTGTTTTCACGCTGCATGCTTGCTTGTATGCTGCATGCTTGTTTGCATGCTGCCACATGTCTGCTTGAATGCTGCATGCCTGCTTGCACGATGCGTGCCTGCTTGCACGCTGCATGCCTGCTTGCATGTCTGCTTGCATGCTGCACGCCTGCTTGCATGCTTCTAACTGGGACCACTTAAAACCACTTTTGTTAACCATCACCACCACCACCATCACCACCACCACCAGACCACCATTACATCACTTAAATTAAAACAGTGGCATAATAACACACACATACACGTAACAACACGAAGATTCAGACAACAACAACATCAACAACATTCAACATTCAGATTCGTTCACCGAACGAACGAATGATATTTCGGCTAAGTGTAACTTCGGTAAAAAGTTTTTCGACCGAATGAAACGTCGGAGTTGCGAAAAAAATCAAATTGATAATAGGTCAATTGATATAGTGGCAGACGTGATTTCGATGAAGTAAAAAAAAAAAAACGAAAATAGTTTTTAGCCGAAATGAAATTCGGTCAAACGTTTTTCGAACTTATGATAGGTAAATGCGTGTGTTCGAGCCAGGGGAGGAGTTATATTGAATATAAACCTTTTATTAATAATTCGTTGTTTAAGTTTGGTTAAACAGTCTTTTTCTTTCTATCAAATTCCTGTTACAATTACCTACATTCTGATTAATTACTCAATTTTTGTTAATAAAAAATAAATATAGTTCCATTTTTAATTTCAAACAGGGTTTTTCAGATTTCTATACTTATACTCGAAAAACATTACCTACTCCCCATTTTGACGCAATCGGTCAAAAAGTGCATACCTTTTGACGTTTTTTTCGAGGCGCGCTAATTTCATTGGACGTACTGGGTCCTGGATCCATTACATGTACCTAGAAAAAATAACAATAATACAATATTAAGTAACAAAAACAACAATTTTTAACTAGTTTGAAAAAATAAAATCAACAATAACACAATACGACTTAATCTGCTAAAACGACACAAACCAACTGAGACACATTCGAAACTCGAATAGCAGCATTGATAGCGACAGCGTGAACTTGCTTCAAAATGGCTGCCCAAATGTTTACGTTCCATGAGTCAGACTCAGACGCGTTCCAGTAATACAAAACCTTAGACGACAGCGCTATAGATCGCTAAATTATAACCCGACCAAGTGAAATTGCCCGTTAGTTTCGTATTGCACGTATGTTACTTTTAGTTGATTGAATTTGGGATTATTTGTTGTTGATTGAATTATCGTCACGTAAGTAACTTGTAGAAGTTTTTTATTGATAAAATTTATTGTTTCTTGGGACGGGGATTATATTAGCTTTTGCTCGCGCCTTCGTAAGCGATTACCCTGTTTTTATTAGGATCCGTAGTCAATAAGGAATCTTTAGGTATAGTTTCGGCATGGCCGTCTGTCTATCTGTCCGCGCTTTAGCTCAGAGACGCTTAGCACTAAAAAGTTGGAATTTGGTATGGGTAGGGTAGGTATACAATAAATACGTAACTATTAATCACGCCGACAAAGTGGTAAAATAAAATCTTGCACTTTTTTATCGTCTATCCCATGGCTTAGTGAAGTCGTTGTATAGGTTGTATTTTCCACCCTAGGATCCGTTTGCGAAATATAAAGCTTTAAAGTGCTAACATTTGGAGTCAAGTGTCCCTTCCTTCTGTCAACTAAGCAAACGGTTGTTTTTGGAGACGTGAAAAAATCATTGTAGTAGCAATTACAGGTAAGTATAACAAATTTAAAAGGAAAACTATCAAAGCTAAGTAGGCTTTCCAAGTTAACGAGTAGGTTACAGTCGACCAACCTATAAAGTGTAAAATTTCGTACAAATTACAACAACTACGTACTTCTTAATTTATAACATCAGCTATCTGCTAGTGAAAGTCCCGTCAAAATCGGCCGAGCCTTTCCGGAGATAAGCCGGAATAAACATACAGACAGACAACAATTTCAAAAGTGATAGGGATATACTCTCATATGCACTTAGTTAACTTTTATTTTGATATTAGGTACAAACAGATACTTCAATTTTATTGATTTATGTATAGATGTAATCAAGGTGAATTTTTAACGTGTACGGGGCCAAATCCACGGTTGTGTAAGGTAATCTAGGGTAGTTTTTTTTTTTTCTTGTGATTGGTTTGCTCTTGTCTCTAGTTTATGTCAGAGATGACAGAGACAAAGTCTACGATGGAGCGAGCTTACCCAGAAGGAGCCTGTTCACTCTAACTTTGAAGAGATTAGGGTTGTTAGGTTGTGGGTTCTTTGTGAAAAAACCGGCCATGTGCGTGTCGGGTCACGTTTTTCAAGGTTTTATTTTGGCACTTTATCGGCGTGATTAATAGGTATGTACCTATTGTATACTTATAGATACCAAATCTAACTTTCTAGTGCTAAGCGAGACATACAGACTTGGCGAAACTATAAGTATCCTTTCTTGACTACGGACTCTGAAAACGGGATATGCGCGTACGAAATCGCGAGCAAAAGTAGAATTTTATTGACAGTTGGTAGGTATTAATTTTTAAAGGTTTCTCCTATTGGGTACCTATCTTGGTAATCATTCAACAACAACATGGTTATTAAAATTTGCTATTTTTTTTTTAATGATGGTAAATCATCAAATGACTCCTCCCGCTCGGGGTGAACAGAAGATGTGGGCAGAAGGGAGTGTCAGACTCTTACTGACTAAAACCCATCCGTGTTCCTCCTAGTGCCCTTTGCGTTTCAGGGCTACGGTACCTCTTTTAAACAGATTCCGGAGCCCCAGTAGGCACTTGACCTAGCGGGCCCCGTCTTCGGTGCTGACAGCTCTTTGAGGCGCGTGGGGATTACAGCGCGCCGTCGACCCGGGACTGGTTTTGATCAGACGGCGAGCCAACAAACAGACGGCGAGCCACCCATGCTCTCTATTCTAAATGTTCTACTTCCAATCTCAATGAATTTCAATTTAATGATCTTAAATAAAACGAACGTAAACATAAGGTCGTCACAACATTTATTTACAATATTTACAAAGGTCCACTCTTAAACTGTACATAATACTCAATCTATCCTTATTTACAAAAGTCTTCAACAATAGTATCATGCGCAAATGTCATGTGAAACAAACAGGTCCTGGGGTGAACGTAAACTGGTGTTCAGCATCAACGAACGATAGAGGTTGGAAGTCGCTGATTGGCAGTCTATCTGTCCTGGATGTCTTTATTTCCAGCACTATTTCACCGGTTCCTTCCTGAAACATTAAGCAGCAATCGTGTTAAAGACGCCATTCTCCGTATTCTGCATTTAAGAGCTGTGAATTGAGTTTGAATTGGCTTTAGCTAGACTTCAGCTAAGTACTTCTTTGTTTTGTGGAAACGTTTTTAGTTAAAAAAAAATAACCTTGCATTCGTCTTTTATCAGTTGTGGTTCTCTGAATTCTACGGAGTTGTAACCGAAAAGCTTTAGGTTGTTTTTTCTGGCCAAATCGGCTGGGATGTCGGATCTGAAACAAAGTTGAGAATGTCTAAGCAAAGGTCTAAGTACAATCTTATTGGATGCTGAAGTTTTAATACAGAACAATTGAAGGATTAAGTTTGAACACAAGGTAGATATAGTATACCTCTGTGGAGCTTTGGTATTCAAACAGGAGTATGTGAAGTTCTGCCGGGCTCCGTTTGACAGCAATCTCAAGAAGCGAAGCTGTATTGCGCCGGATCCTTCACCGTCGTATGTAAGCTGAAAACCAATGTTTTTTTGCCAATCAATATTAGTAACAGTATAGTATTATATTTATTTATTTAAAATTGTATATACCTACAGTGGTGGTCTACCACCACTGTATATAAAATTACCTACATAGGCAGACTTAATACAACAGAACTCTACCAGAAGAAACTTTAGGTTTAATAAAGACTATAGTCCCCGTTACGGGAAGCTATAATTTTTGTAAACACACACTTGTTTCAAATGTTTGTTCCATGAGTCAGACGCGTTCCAGTACCACAAAACATTAGACGACAGCGTTTTATATCGCTAAAATATAACCCGACCAAGTGAAATTGCTTGTTAGTTTCGTATTATACGTAGGATAATTTGAGTTGATTGAAGTTGGGATTACAACAAGTGCATTAAGTAAAAACATGCTATGTTTATGCTTATATTTACCCTGTAGCCATTGTCTGATTGCGAGAACTTATGGGCTGTGGCTTCAGCGGTGAAGATAGCTGGTTCCCTTTCGCCTGGGTACACGCAGGTGCTATGGCCCTTGCAGTACACTCTTATGGGCCGTCCGCTGGTGGCGCCGCCACGAGCATCTATCCAGTAGTATCCTATGGAACAGGTAAATATTTACCAACATTGAAAATCGTTCTTTATGAGGCACTGGTCTTACCGCCGGCTATCAGCGAGTAGCGACTAAATCTTCAATCTCGAAACGAGTTGGCGAGCAGCGAGTAGCGAGTGAAGTTACGATAGCTTTGACACTCAGCTTTCAGCGAGTGCTTTTGTGCGACGGGCTTTTAATCGCAATACTCGCTCCGGCCCGCACTATAGGTAGAAATGACCGCTGTTTGTTGAGTTCTGACCGCCAAGCGAGTATTGCCGAGCGACTGTCGCTGAGCGAGTACAATCTTTGACAGCTCTAGTCGCTGCGATCAACTAGAGCTAAGAGCCGCTCGCCGGCAGTGTGAACAGCCAGCTATCGACTTTGAATGTATGTGTCTCTTTTACTCACACGAGATCTATATCTTTTGTCCTTTTCCTCAGCGAGCAAATAGTCGATAGCTACTCGTTTCCCCACCGGCGGTGAGACAAGTTCCTGAGTCTTGATTTTTTACGAGTATTATTTTATATTTTCAGCTTGGGTTTGGTCATCCAACTGCATGGCGAAAGCCTTTCACCCTTTCCCTGTCTGTTGAGAATACCTATAAATCAATATTTTCAAGTGATTTGATTACAGAAGAATATGTCTTTTGTAATTCGACCTAAGTTCGTGCATCCAGAACGAGAGAATTTTGTCCATCTTACCCTTGTTTCGACTGGAGCAAATTTTATCTTAGGTACTTATTCCGTCGACTTTATAAATTGCCGAACGTAGACTCCCTACCTACGTAAACCAAATGATCTATTCTTATAAGATGTTGTTTCTAAGTTCTTACCATCAGTGAGATTAACGTGCGATGTCCTAAGATCACGACAAGACAGTGCAGGATAACTCCTGCTCCCTCGAGGCCTCCTCACAGCCTCAAGTGCCCCACGCGCTGCCAACACGCCTGTCATGATTTCTTTCACCCATTCTATGTCTTCCTCTGTTGAGTAAGTATTTTGCTAGTTATAATAGCAAGAAGATATTGTCAAGATTTGTTTGACCATGGATCGTGATTGACTCTTTCCGCTAAAAGTTGAAACTAAGTACTAAATGATTATAGCATACAATTTAAAATGAATATCTTTGGATACAATAGCAACATCACAGTATACTTGGTTCTTCATAACATGGTAAAAAATATGCCGTAATAGTAGTGTGTAAGGAAAGTATTTGCGAGGTGGATGGTGGATGCCAGAGCATAATACTAGAAAAATTTCCTTACAGTCGCAGAAGCAGAGTCAGAAGTCGAAAAGTGCTTTGCACGAAAGGGAAACCTTACCTTCGTCGAAGTTATCCTCAGTAACAGATTCCGTAGACTGCATTTCTACACTGCGACGTCTTCTGGTGTATGACGTGAATAGTTCAGGAGATATCTGTGGCGTTGGAGCAGGCGGGCCTGGCGGTCCCGGGGTTCCGGGCGGCCCGGGGGATCCCGGCCTTCCTTCTGGTCCCGTTGAGCCTTTTGGTCCAAGTGGACCTTCCGGTCCAGCTGGCCCTAACGGCCCAGTATCTCCTTTTAGTCCTGGAGGTCCTATGGGTCCCTGAAATGACAATTAGCGTTATAATAATAAATATCTCCAGTTATATCATAGTATCAAATCTAATTGAATATCTTAATGCCTACCATGTCTCCTTTAGGCCCAGGTGGTCCAATCGGGCCAGGCAGACCTTGCTTGCCAACTTCCCCTTGATCACCTTTAAGTCCCATTTGTCCAGTATCGCCAATGTGACCCTTCGGCCCTCGGTTGCCCTTGTCGCCTCTGATTCCTTGGTTTCCTGGAGGTCCTGCCTTACCTGGTGGACCCGAAGGTCCCAAGATTCCTGGGGCACCATTTTCACCCTGTTAGAATTTAATATTTTCATTATAATGTGTTTAGACTACTTAATTCTGTTAATTTAATTAAATTTACATCTGTCTGTTGAGTGCGAGTCCCAAATAAACATTTTTTTTTTTATTCTTTCTTTCTTTATTCTTGTTAATTTCTGTTAGTTTCTACGAATATTCTTTATTATAACTTTTCAGAGGTACTTTCAAAGTTTCATATGTGCAATGGCGGTCTCATCGCTGATAGCCAGTGCCACAAACAAACATCTTAATTTGTTAACTGACAGTGTCTTGCGAATCTGGAGCACGGGCGAGCAAAGAGTTCAAAACAAGCATGTTACACGGATTTAAGGACACAGCGTAACGTTACGTGTTCGCTGCGAATGGTACATAATGACCCATAATACCTGTCCGTACCTACCTAAACAGACACATACGTAATTACTATGTGTGCATGTTATAAAGACATGTACTTACAATAGGCCCTGGCAGTCCTCTTAGCCCCCGTTGTCCTTCTGGCCCTGCTGGTCCGGCGGGTCCGTTTGGCCCTTGCTCCCCGGGAACGCCTTTCGGACCCATATCACCCTTTTCTCCAGTTAGGCCGGGGCTGCCTTGAAGTCCTGCTGGACCTTCTGAACCCTGTTTATAAAAACCATCATCAGTAATTAATTTAGTGTAACTACATAAATGCTAAAGGCGGGTTGTATTAACATTCAAGGGCAGCTTACAGGATTGCCGGGCATCCCAGTTTCTCCAGGTTTTCCTGACGGTCCTACCGGCCCAGGTGACCCTGGTGGCCCTGTGCTACCTTCAGGTCCGTCAGAACCTGGTTCGCCCTTGATGCCTTGTGGGCCTGTTTCTCCTCTTTCTCCCGGGAATCCAGCTGGTCCAGTGTCTCCTTTAGGGCCTTCGGGCCCCGGAGGTCCTTTAGGTCCGGTTTCGCCTTGTAATCCTGTCGGGCCATCATCGCCTTTTGGTCCGACTGCTCCTCTAGGTCCCTGTAATTTTTTTTAGTTTTAGTTTCCTTTTGTATTTCTTATTTGCTGTACAATAAAGTATACAATAATAATAAATATGAAATGTTAAATAGCGACTTGTTTCGTTGCTTCAGTTACATTTCAGACGTTATTTGTAGATGTTTACCAGTTTCCCTTCAGCCCCTTGGACTCCCGGAGGTCCAGGTGCCCCGGGACTGCCAATATCTCCCTGTTGTCCCTCAGCGCCTCGCGGCCCTGCTTCTCCTTGCACACCTTTGGTTCCTCGGCGACCTGGGGGTCCTGTAGGTCCAGCTGGACCTGTCGCCCCTTTAACCAGCCAAAACGCATTGGGTTAGTTTCAAATGATCACAGTTAATTTACATTACTTGCTGTAATTTGATGAAGGTTCTTATTGAATGTGACTAAGATCAACTTTTATGTATTACAACTTCGGCGGCAAGTAAAAACTGTCCAAAAGCGTACTTATGGCATTCTTCCTAAATACATACATAGATATAAACAAAGTTATTGAGAACGTATTCAACAACCGCAGTTACTCGTATATAAGTTCAGAGACTTTGCGGCTCTTAAATACATATAACGCCGCAATAAACTATTCCGATCCATTGCTCAATTATTATGTGAAATAAGGAAAAGTCAAAAAATACACTTTACATTTAAAAAAGGACAAGCAGAAATATGGAGGGTTATATTAGGATTCTTACCCAAAGCTCCAGCATCTCCAATATCTCCCTTAGGTCCCTGTTGTCCTTTAGACCCTTGTGGTCCCGCTGGTCCAAGAGGACCAGGTGGACCGCGGTCCCCGTCTGTACCCGGTTGTCCAGGAGCGCCTGCGTCACCAGGCGGTCCCTTATCACCGGGTAAGCCTACGGGCCCGGCTTCTCCACGAAGTCCTTGTATACCGGTTGATCCAGGTGGACCCTGAAAATAAGACGTAATATAGTTGTTAGTTATTGTTTGTACACATCGAAGTAAATATTGTTCTAGATATTTGTTTTTACATCATCAGAATAAGTAAGTATACTTACAGATTCACCTTGAGCTCCTTTAAATCCTTTTTCCCCAGGTGGTCCAGCTTCTCCTTTGTCACCATCTTCGCCAGGGGGCCCTACTGGGCCAGGGGCTCCAGTTAAACCTCTAGGTCCAGGCAAGCCGTCGCGACCAATTGCCCCTTGAAAACGGTATTAATTTTTAATTTTTAACAGAACTCCTTGCACACAGGCGTACTCTTGTGAATATGTAGATAGGTGTGAGCAGTTTACTGACCTACTGGTCCTGCTTCACCAATTTCGCCCTTTTGTCCACCAGATCCTGGCGATCCTCGTGGTCCTTCACGGCCTTGTGGTCCCTGCGGTCCTTCGTTACCGGTCTCACCAGGCTCTCCCTTATCTCCTCTGATACCTGCTGGGCCAGGTGGACCTGCGTCGCCTTTAGCTCCAGGGATTCCCTTTAACCAAAGCATAAACATTTTAGGAAAGGTTTATTCAATATAGGAAATTGGCAACCGAGTACGGGATACATTTAATTATATTATTTCTTGCTAAATAAGCGATGTAAATACTCACAGCTGCTCCGGGTAGTCCAGGCTCTCCGTTATTTCCTGGCGGACCTGGAGATCCCACGGGGCCAGGTTTTCCCTCGGGGCCCGCTGGTCCAGGTGGCCCCTCTTTCCCCACTTCTCCTGGAGTTCCTACATCACCCGGCGTTCCAGGAATGCCAGAAGCACCGGGAGGGCCCGGTGGGCCAGGTTCACCATTAGAACCCTGAGGCCCTACAGGTCCTGAGGGTCCAGTTAGTCCAGTTGCACCGGGTTCACCCTGTTTGATACGTACATTTGTGAATTAGGCTGCCTGTGATGTAGAGTAAAATATATTTTTTTGATGTAGCACTGTATCGCGTGATATAATATTTATTTATTTCTTACGGTAGGGCCTCGTTCTCCGGGCGGGCCCGGTAAACCAGCTTTCCCATCAGGTCCAGGGGGTCCCACAGCTCCCGGAAAGCCTCGAACACCTTCTAACCCTTGTGGTCCTCTTTCGCCTGTTGAACCTGGCGGTCCGGGCTGTCCCGTATCTCCTTTAGGTCCCGGAGGACCATCTGAGCCTCTACGGCCGCGTGGTCCTCTGTAACCCTACAAAGACGTCATAAAATTACAGTTAAGTTTTCAAAACGATGCTGTCTGACCTCACTAGGGTAATGACCTTCAGTAATGAAGGTTAAAAAAAATACTCACTCTGGGTCCAGTTTCACCCCGATCACCTGTTTGTCCCACTAAACCCTGTGATAAAAAAATATAATCAAAGGTCAATCCAATTAAAATAATATATATATAAAATTGAAATAAAATATATACATCATATATACAAGTTATAACGTAATAATTATTATTGTCAAATATTATCGTTGTTTTGTTTTCTTATAGTCGTAAGAAATATTACCATTAATCCCTTAGTGCCTCTTCTGCCCCTCCTTCCAGATGCACCTTTATCTCCCTTTTCACCTTGGCTACCTGGATATCCTTGTGGGCCTTGAGGTCCTGTCGCTCCTTTTTCCCCGGCTGGACCTATAGGTCCAGTTTCACCTCTTGGTCCTTCTACACCCTAAAGTCAAGATTGTGAATTAGTTTCTGATACAAGGAAATTGGTGTAATAAGATAGTTGAAAGGGTTGAAGAGTTTTTCTACCTTTTGTCCTTCAAGTCCTTCAATGCCAGGAGGTCCAGGTTCTCCAGTCAATCCCCTCTCTCCTTTTGGTCCCATATCACCCTTTTCTCCTTCTACACCTGTAGGTTAAAACTAACTATTAACTACATACAATTTGGTTTACGTAAAACAAAGCAATAAAATATATAAAACCCTAAGATCTTGCCTCTTATGCCTTTATCGCCTTTGTCTCCTGGAAAGCCTCGTGGGCCCTCATCTCCTTTTAAACCCCGGCTGCCAGGAAATCCCAACATTCCCTGTAATTCAGTTTTGATGTTTTACAAAATGTTACAATGTTTAGAAAATAAAAGTACACCACAGTTATTTTCACTACAGACCTGAGGTCCCTGAGGGCCTACGTCTCCTGAAGCTCCCTGTTGTCCTGGGTTGCCGGGTGTACCTGGTGACCCCTCCGGGCCGGGTAGCCCTGAAATACCTGGTTTTCCTTGAGGGCCCTAGAAAATAAAATTATATTAAGCTTATTTGGGTGTCTTTGCAACCAACAATATAAAAAAAAATCTCCACGGTACCTGTATTCCTGGAGCCCCAGTAGGACCTTGTGGTCCCGATGACCCTGGGGAACCGATAGTGCCCGGCTGACCGGGTGGGCCCGGTGGACCTGGTTGGCCAGTCGATCCCTTTGCTCCATGGGGCCCTTCAAGACCAGGTATGCCTGGGTATCCTATCAGTCCAGGAAATCCTCTTGGTCCCATAAAGCCTCGGGGTCCCTAGAACAATTCAGTTAATGTAATTATTTCGGCTACCTGATTTCGCTAAGGTCTCCTTAACTAATAAAAAAAAAAAATATTTACCAATTCCCCAGAAATTCCAGGCGGGCCAGGGGGTCCGTCGTCTCCCGGTGGTCCGTCCTGACCAGGTGCTCCCGCTTCGCCTTGTAGACCCGCATTTCCTCTTTCACCTTTGTCGCCAGGCATACCAAGAAGTCCAGGGTAACCTTGCTCGCCTTTAGTTCCGGGTGCACCAGTAGATCCCCTCTCTCCATCCCTGCCTGCGTGACCCCGACGTCCTAATCTTCCAGGTGGGCCTTGCAGACCCCTAGGGCCAGGAGGACCCTAAAATCAAAGCTACTATGTCAAACTTATTTCACCCAAAATAATTTTTGATGTTGCAACAGTAGTAGACTTACAGGTTCTCCTTGTTCTCCCAGTTCTCCTTTAGGACCTTCTGGGCCAACTTCGCCTTCAGGGCCTGGTGGACCCGTCAATCCCATTGGTCCCTCTGCTCCTCGCATAGCAGCCTGTATTATATTAAGTTATTAATAGATGCATTACAAAAAAAGGGTTTTACAGTGAAAATGTTTGAACAGAACATACCATGTGTTGTGAGAACATTTGTCGAAGAGCTTCTGATTGAGCGTCGGGTCCTTTGTCGGTAGACGACTGTTGTAGCTGCAAATGACGTTTATAAATTTACTGAATAAAGACGGAAAGGAATAGAGATAAGAAAAATGTAATCTACTTTATGATTGTTGTGATACTTACAGGAATAACAAACACATTGCCTGGAGGGCCTGGGAATCCTTGCGACCCTTCGAAGCCAGGCTTTCCTGGCTCTCCCTTGGGTCCTCTAGGACCCTGCGGACCAGGTGGCCCAGGGTATCCTCGAGGGCCCATGTATGTGCCAGAACTGCCGTAATCATAGTAAGTTTCAGAAGAATCGTAGTTTGTTGTTGAATTGTCCTGAAACAGGCATGAATTGTTTCCGTTGGAGGTTGAACTGTAGAAACGGCATGAGTATTCCTTTTCATCAGTATTTCAAAACTCAGTTCTTAAAGATAAGTATACTTAATCTAAATCGAATCTCAAAAAATGGGTAGGTATTACGAATAATCACTCCTATTATCCCCTAAATACCAGAAAAAAGGGTTGAACAGCTAAAGAGAATGTTGCACGTTATCTCACTTGGGCAACATCCGGAGGATGTGTGAGCCAATCTGTATCTTCCGTGGTCGTCATAGGGCTGTACGTCGTCTCGGTGACGACGAGGGTGGTCCCGGACGCATCCGCTTCGTCATCGTCCCCTCGTTTAGACTGGAACAAGATACGTTATGGAAATAATCTCACGTGTCATAAAAACATGATAATTCCATTAAAAACCCCATACGTTGAGGTGTGGCTGGCATCGAAAATAAAATGAAAATAATATTTTTGCTGTACAAAAGAGCTTTTTTTGTACATTATAATAAATTGACATGACAAGCCTATTACGTTTTCCTTCCGATTTTTGAAGAAAGGAGTTTGTTTTTGTTAATGCACAATACGACATTTGATTCACTTTAAATGTTAAACTATCATATCATTAGCAGAAAATTTGATTTATTTACAGTCAGAAAAAAAATAACTTACTCTTGCAGTAGTCAGTTCCAAAGCGTCCTCAGGTTCGTTCTCAAATGGAGTCGGCGGTGGCGGCTGTATAAACTCGTTTTCATCCGGAAATCGGCCGAAGATGCTGTTTTCATCTGAAATAAATGCGTGAACTTTTAACAAAAGAAACTAGTACTGTAAAATAATAAAAGGTCCTTGAAATGTATAGATTTGATACCTGAATCTGTGGATGTAGTTGGTGAATACTGACTGTTGATTGGGAATGAGTTAGCGACCTGCCATACTGGTTCAGGGGTAGTCAATATTCTGTTCGGCAACCGATAATTCGACTCGTTTCTATCGAAGAATCGGTTCCGGCTGTGAGGTGAGATTCTCCTCCGTGGATCGTCTTCTGTTAAAGTCCCTAAGTTCGGGTGTTCTGTGGTATCTTGTCGTAGTTCAGGTTCGTAGATTATGGGTTTGATTTCGGGTTCCAATTGTCGTGCTGCCACGGGGACGTACGGTACTCCAGGTCCCCCTACACAGTCGGGAGCTATTGATAAACACATGTCGTAGGCCACGTCCGGTTTGTTTGCGAATTGCAGTAACTCGATATCACCCTAGAAGATAAAAAAAGGTTTATTTTCTCTGAAAAGCAAATGCACCTTCCAAGTATAATATTATAGCTTTGTACCAGCCGGATAATTATATTCTCTAGGTTGTAATATTTGTCATTTGAATCAAAATTTAAGTTAAATTCGAAGTGTTTTAGATCTTTTTTTGCGTAAATGTAATAAATTCATGTTAATTAATGCACAGTACTCCAGAGAGCAAATAAGTTGTAATTGCAGTCTAAGAATATCATTATGGAGCCTTTTAAATGTATTGTGAGTTTGTGCCAATTGGACTTTCATAACGACGTAAATGTGTTTTTAACAAAGGTAAAGCTCTTATTTGCAACTCAGGTCCTAATTAACATTCACTTCGGTCCTAATGCTCGTGCGAAACGTGTGAATTCAGTAAAGGTACTATTATTTTATAAAAGTACAAAGTAATTTAAAAGTACTACTGATTTCTCAATACGAATAATATTGGAAGTGTGTATAAAATATAATTATTTTAATTTTATAGCTAACACAAGATAATAATCAAAATTTTCCTCTTTCAATCACTTTGTCTTGAAAGTATCGATCAGACAAAAACCTGTTAAATAGAGCGTGTAACAGAATAAACGCTATACCTCTTAAGGCATCATTGTGTAGCGGCATCAATGCCGCCACAAGAAAAAAACAACGGAGCATATCGCATCAAGATCGCACGAGCATCGCAACAAAAAAGAACCGTGACATCTATCCAACTAGCAGCGAACTACTATGTCGAAATCCTGCATCGCGCAAGCAGAGTTTACCGTGCGATTTGAACATATACATCAGCCCGATTATACACTATCGGGCAGTAGTCCGCTAGACACAACAACCTTCTCGTCGGAGGATCCTCTCTTTTAACGGAGGTTTACGGGACTTTAATCTCTGTACCGCATACCTCCATATTTATTTATTTATTTAACACTTTACGCACACAGATGTACAGAGGCGGACTTAATGCCTGAGGCATTTTATATTGTGTTTGGTATTGTGTTGTTTTGTGTTGTATTGTATTGTATTGTATTGTTGTGTTGTGTGTTTTTTTTGTATTTTTATATTGTATTCATACATAGTCCTGAACAACTTTTATTATGGAACCAACTCTGAAGCCGGGACACACGTACTATACGTTGTGTGTAGCAATTTTTTTTATGCATCTCAGTTCTTTGGCTTGTACTGGAAGTTCTTTCAATAGTGCTCTGTCCACCTACCTCATAATACTGATCGGCCGTGACTTGGGAGCCGACTACCAGCGCTCCAGCCAGGTTGAAAGTGCTGCCAGGCTTGCGATCCAGTCGTAATGTTCCCTTGACTTCACAATCCACTAGCAGAGTTGCTGAATCGCCTTTGATACTGATCGCTATGCGATGCCACCTAAGAAAAACCATAATGATTAATCTATCACTAGCACCTGCCAGCGGCTTCGCCCGCGAAAATTTCATAATTTATACCAACGTAGTATGCTTGTATACTCCGGTAGTATACCGGCCTTTATGGAACGGGAAAAAACAGGATATGCGCGTACGAAGTCGATGGCAAAAGCTAGTAGATAATATAATGTTAACTTAATACATAACAATAATACATTAATTTATTCTGGTAATTTACAGCCATTGCATAAATGCATACTAAATAAAATAACGTCCAATCAAACAGCAAAACAAAAATAAAATCAGACTATAATATTTAATTGACGACACGGGTGGCGCAGTGGTTGAGCGATCAGCTGCTGCACCGCGTGTCGTAGGTTCGATTCCCGCACGGCACAAATATGAGTACGGCCTACAGATAGTTGTTCCGGGTATGGCTGTTTGTGTATGTGACTTTGTATGTTTGTAAGCGCACCCACGATACAGGAGAAATTACTATAGTCTGTTTTTTAATCTCGGAGACTAAATTGACAACTGCAAATGTCAAAATTGACTTAAATGCTATTGAAATCTATGTCAGTTTGCCATTTGCACTTCTTAATTTAGTCTCCGAGATTAAAAAACAGACTTTAGTGTGGGGCTACGTTTATTAAAAAAAAAAAACAAATAAAGTCTAAAAATACCTTAAGCTTAAACACCGTTAACCTTTTCCCTTTTGCTCAGTTATTCAGTCTTCTCGGAAATCGGAACACATTCTAACACCTCCATTCATCAGCGAACAGAGGGCCTAGCACGAATATTTTGACGTAACGTTAAAGTGAATTTTGAATATGAAAACTACAACCCCATAGTATTTTGTTTTAATTTTATGGGACATCCACAATTTATATCATTCGATAATATGAATATAGTATCTAATTCAAATGAATAGTATGTGCGGAACGAGTATTCTAGCTATGGAAACAAATTACGTTACGTTACTATACGTCAAAAATAATTGTGCAAAATTAAATCTAGTATTTTTTTATCTAAAAACTTACAAATATTCATCAAGACTGTAAAATATAAGAACAAGCAAAAAATACAGACTAAAGTAAACCCCGAAAAGTCAACCATCCACAGACCAACCCTGGCAAGCGTTGCTTAACCTTGAAGAGCGACCCGTGCGGCTGTTATTATCTAGGCACGAGCTCCTCATTGTTATTTTTATTGCACTAAAAAACATAAATTACTTGAAAATATCAAGTTGTTGTTTGTGCGGGCGACATTCTACAGCTACTTTTTGTCCAAACATTCGATATTTGCACCAAAGGTTTATGTGGACGAAAGTTTTATTTCAGTAGACAAAGAAGTACCAAAAAAGTTTTTATAGCTTGTTTCCAACCTAAGCCAATAAAGATCGCATCGAAGAACCGGAGTAATCACAATATTTGTTTTTTCCGAGGCAAGTTTTTAAACCTTGTTGGAAATTGAGGAACGCACGCACACGCGGAACACGCACGCACATATAGTATTATGCAACTTAGCATACGCACACGAGGCACACGCGGCAACCAACCGCAAAATAGTTGGAAAAGGTTGGTCGATCGAATATTAGAAAATGTACTTACCTTCCATCAGCGATATCAACCCGGTATGTAAGGAGCTCGTGGTCGGCAGGGTCTCCTCTCGTGTCCTCATAGTACAGTTCTATCAGATTGCCCGCCACCAGCTGCAACTGCTCATCACCAGCGTCCGAATACAAAATGAAGATCGGATATTGGTCCGTTCCTGTGTCATAAACAGATTTTTACTTTAAGGGGAAATTAATTATACATTCAAGGCGTAGCTTGGTTTTCCAGATAATTACTTTGAAGACAGACGAACAGGCGTTAATTTATTGCGTAAAGAAAGCTCCCTAAATTTGTTATCGTTGTAGCAATGTACTTCGCTACGCGCTACGCCGTAGCACGATGCGTAGCGCTGCATTCTTTAATCTTAAAAAAAAAAAACTGGTAGTGCGTTACTAATGACTACAAAATGTAACTTTTAATTGCATCGATTTTTGATTTCAGTTTAGATTGATATAAATACAAAATTATTTTGTGATTTTTCTTCTTTGAATTTGTTTTGTTTACAAGATACGTTCTGAAAACATAAATAATGAAAAATAATACGAATCGGTTAATGATCACACAAATTCTTGGTAAAGCAAATTCCTTTCGTTATTACACTGTTTTGTATTGTCGTACGATTTGAAGTACCTTTGTAATGGGGCCGTTTGAACCAGCTTAATAGTCGGAAAACCGGAAAATCCCGAGAGTAAAGTGATTATGTTGTTTAGGTTATCCCCGAGACGCGTTTAGATAGGTGCTATTAATAGGCAATGGAAAAGGTGTTATGTGCTTTTTTCTTCTTATTTTTCTGTGATAAGTATATACTAAGTACGTTAAAAAGTGTCTAACCTGGCAGTCGAACTACAGCCAAAATTGAGAAGTCTTCTGGAAAACTGTTGTAGAACATTCCGGCGGCCAGTCGGTGCAGAGTGGCATTCTCATTCAGGGCAAGAGCGGTGTAGTCGGAGTCGTTCTCCAGGGGTGACTGGCACCGCCCCGGGGCCCGAGTCACCCCATCAGGGAGCTCGTCGCTGTCCCGAACCACAGACAAAACGTCGAAAAATTCGGTCTCATTCTCTTCTGAAATAAAAGGTTACATTAGAATTGATAGTCGACATTCTACGAACATTATAGTCCCGTGGGATTCACAGTTTATTCGGTGACATCAGCTCCAGGTCTGCAACAAATACGATTCCGATATCTCCGACCTAATCCTGTTGACCTCTCACAATAACTTCGATTCCCAGTGGAGGCATACTGCTGATCTAACCATTATTTGGACCAACAACTTTAAGGTTTATTTATAGAGCTACTTTTTCTTAGAAGGTGCCATCAACTTCTCTCTCAATTGTATGCGCAGTCATGCGTCTCGATATCGCAATAAAAATGTTTAAAGTAATAATATTTACTCACCGTCCCCGTTGCCCCCGCTGAGTGCGCAAAACAATAATAAAAGGAGAAATAGTCCTTTTGTCTGTGGAGCCATTGCGGCCAGAATAAATGTGTGAGGTGATTGATGTTTATATTTGGTCCCATCCCGGTGGGTGCGCCGGGGGTGTTAGTTCGAGGCTGTGGGGAGTGGCAGCCTCTCGCCGAGCTCGCGGGAGCGGCGCATGTCGGCTAGCCAGCGGCGCCACGGACGGTACTGAGCCTCCCAGCCGCCGGCACCACACCACATCGCCAGCGATCTTTATTGGATTGGTGTCAAAATAATGAACGCTAATGAAACGACAGAGATCGTAAACTATCTTCATTGAATATGATCTGAAACAATTAGGAATCTGACAGTTGTTGCAGCTATTTGCGAAGGGACCGTTATTGATCATGATCAAAATGATTCGGGCTTAGTCAGTGGCAAAGATTAGTAACTGCATTAGAGTTGATACAGCTAAGTCAAAAGCAAACTTCACATGAATCATATTAATAGGAGTTTAATAACTATGAATACTTAATATCTTGTGCTTGCTTTTGTAAAATGTTGATGTCGCCTGGCTCGCGTATATTGATCAAATCCAATTCGGCACTATCAACTCTCTAATAGAGATTCATTTGTTTTGCGACTAGACACCATATTTATACGTACTAGTTCCAGCAGTTAAATATCGATGTGGATGTAGTTTGCGTTCGCATTCGCATCTCAGTCGCAATCTGTCAGCAATGTAGGGGAATTGAGGCTTTTATGACAGACTAGCTTCTGCTAGCGGCTTCGCCCGCGTGGTCCCTAGGGAACATACTCCCGGGATAAAAAGTGGCCTATGTTCTTTCTCAGTCTCTAGGATATCTGTGTACCAAATTTCATTTAAATCGGTTCAGTAGTTTTGGCGTGAAAGCGCGAGAGACAGACAGACAGATAGACAGACAGACAGAGTTACTTTCGCATTTATAATATTAGTAAGGATAAGGATTTCGGAATGTTGCTTAAAAATTTGCAGAATTGGCACTCTTACAAAAACGTTGATGGTGTCTAAGTTAGGTAGACATTTCTGTCATTAGTTTCAAGTCTATGCAAATATGAATATTAAATTCGTGATGCTATCTTTTCTCAAAGTTCCAGACCTGAAGTCTTGAATAATTCAATAATAATATCTACCTAGTCTGTGCAGTAGACCGCACGCCTACATCCACTTCTGAAAGTTTTTCAGAGGAACTGCAAAGTCATCAAGCAAGGTCATTTGATGTTCATCCCTTTGGTTGTGTAGTTTTGGTTTAATGGCAGGTTTTCTTTTAGTTAAAGTACGCTGCTATTGCGACGGTAAGGCGCTGGGAATGCTTCGAGTAGTTGTTCGTAAATAGGTAGCTTAAGTACCGACAGACCGAAAACGCTTCTAGGTTACGACTAGGACTAACGGCTATGCACCTCCTAAGGTAATTTTAGGATTTACCTACACTATCACTATCTGTTTTATATAGAGATTTAGTTAGCCTATTTAAGCATATGCAACATACTGGGTGTAAATAGCCTAGGTTCCTCAACTTACAGTTGGTATGGGAGAGATAATATACCTACATGACACGTGGTGACAACAGAACAAAGTAGCAAAGTTGGCCTCATTACACACTGGATGCGACGTACTTTTAGTTCGAAGCGTGTATTTGTCACGGAACTCCGTCTTAACGAACTTTCGCATAGTTCCTTGAATGTACTTGGGGACTGGTAGTACCTACCTTGTACTTTTCTTTTGCCTACATATTGTGTGAATAATTTTCATAGTAGCCTGTCAGCCGACTGCTACGAAAAGTCATAATCTATTATTGTTAATATCCCAAAAGAAACTGTTTGCTAAAGGAGTGTGATTGAACACAGTTTGATTTTATAATCATGGATCATAGCAGAACCAATCGCCTGGTAGGCAAATTCTTCAAGAACATAAAAGCATACCTACAGAATAGTAACCTTTTTTTTTTAAGGTTGGTAAATCATCAAATGACTCCTTCCGCTCTAGGCGGAGCGGAAGGGAGTCTCAGACTCTTACTGATTAAAACCTATCCGTGTTCCTCCTAATGCCCTTTGCGTTCCAGGGTACGGTGCCTCTTTCGAACGGATTCCGCACCCCGGCCAGCACTGGCCCTAGCGGGCCCCGTCTCTTCTCTCAGCTCTTTGAGGCGCGCGTGGAACACAGCGCGCCGTCCACACGGGCCTGGTCCTGATCGGACGGCTAGCCACCCAATGCTCGCCGTCCGCAGGCCCTCGCCTACGGTGGCCGGAAATCGCCCTGCGACTCTCGACGCCCAGGGCGTCTTCTTCTGTTGCGGCGGCTGGGTCGAGAGGTTGGATGAGGCCGAACGTGTGAGAGAGAGGGATCTCACACGTTCGGCCTCATCCTTCGCTAGAATTACTGCTTCGCAAAAGGAGGTGACTGCTTCCCATGCCTCCTCGCTCCGGACCAAAGATTGAACCAGGGCCGGTCGCGAGAGGTCGCCGCCGCCGCGCCGGCAGAATAGTTACCTACGGTATACTTTTATGTTTTCTTAGGGGACCTCTTTACCTACCTAACGTAGGCCTTGGGAATGTAAAGGGTTAAGGTTTAAAGCTTTCCACAATAATAGAACCATTAACATAACATCGTCGATTGTTGTAGATACACATAAAAGTTAACTGGTCCCTTGTCGGCAATCAAAAGGATATCAAAGTAAGATTCCTACAAACTAACCTTGGCCCTTGTTTCTTTGTCTTTACTCTGAATCTAAATAATCCAAAATATCAATCCGCCAAGCCTTTTTCCAACCGCGTAGGAGTCGGCCAGTCAGGCCCCTCTTTTTCACTAGGCACTCTGGACAAGTGCCCTGGGCCGCACGATCGATAGGGGTTAGGTTAGTTTCTGCTCCCCCTAGTTTCTGCCAGATCACCAACCGATAGCCGATAAAATATAATTACATTTTTTTAAATACAATTTTATCTACTAGTTGACCCGCGCAACTTCGTCTGCTCCGCTCCTATTGGTCTTACCGTTTTTGTTTGTTTGCTTGTTTGCTTGAACGCGCACGTTCAAGCAAACAAGCAAGAAAACAAAGTCTTCAGCTTTATATATTAGTATATAGATTATCTATACTTAATATATAAAGTCTTATCTCTAATCTAATCTAATCTCAGGATCTCCTGGTCCGATTTGAAAAAATCTTTCAGCCACAGCCCATTTATCGAGGAAGGCTATAGGATACCATCACGCTAAGGCCAATAAGAGCGGAGCAAACGAAGATGTGCGGGTCAACTAGTTTCTGATATATTATCTATTCATTTTAATATGACTTAAGAAAATACTAAGTATCATAATATGCCCGAGGGCCTCCAATGGTTAAAAGACGGCCTTGCTTCCAGTCTACCAGCAGAGCACCAATATATAACTAGGAACGTCTGTCTACCAGACCTCCACAACCCAGCAACTGGGTTACACGATACCTACCTCTTGGCAAGACCGGTGTCACATGTTTTGTCTTCTGATCACTCGTGACGGTAGTTAAAGATCTAAGTACAAATGACAACCGAGATCGACGGCTTAACGTGTTTCCGAAGCACGGAAAAATGCTGATATGTCCGCAACAAGCGTTGCTAAGCTGCGAAGATCGACCCTAAATGTTAACAGCCGCACTGTTATCATTTAGCCACGAGATCCCACTAAAATAATCAACACCATGTGGGTTTAAGAACTCATTCAACTTTTCAGGGAAAACTTATTTATGGATGTTTGACTTAAGCCTACTTAAGCTTTAATTAGAATGTCGCGACATGAGTGAGGATTTATGTCCCTTATGGTATGTAAATACCTACTTTTATTAAAAAAATCAGAGACATATATGTATAAAGCTGGAGTATGGCCGAGGTATATTGATAACTTTTTTTATTTAATTTACTAAAATCTTAACTTAAGAACTATGCCCCGAAAACCGTTTTCACGGATTGTTGAACACCATTTGCAGATTGCTGAAGCGTAGTCCGACCTTTATATTATATGGTCATGGTAGACCGTGCGTGCATGGCCACATAGCCACATTTTAAATCGTAAAGATTTCTAGAAAATGTTCTTTTCTAAGCAACTCCGAAAATGCGGTTTTAAAGTCAATGCAGGCAAATGTGAGGAACTAGCACCATACTTTATGTTTCTTACGATTAATAAACTGAAACGTCTTGTAACTTTAGTCGAAGATCAATCAAACAAACTAAAGATCTTCAAAATCGGTGCAGTCGTTCTTCAGATATTAATGGTGTAAATAATATTTATTTTATTATTCCTGAATGCTGCGGGAAAATCTTCGAAATTAACCCGTGAAGAGAGTACTTAATTTTCTTCATGGGTTCAGTTTGATCATTTTCCGTCAAAAACCGACAAATCGAAAGCTGTACCTGCAGCGTTTGCCACATCGGTAACTAGACAAGTGTTGTGTAAGCTGTAATTTATATTATTAAAAAAAAATGCGACACCAACTGGCCTTCGACCGTGAAAAAATTGAAATGATGCCATTAAAATTTCCTTTTTCTGATTATTTATTTTTTCTCTTTTATTGGCTTTCAATTTTTTTAGATAATAATGACCAGTCTAGATCAATATTGTAACGCAAACTTATAGGTTGGTTTTCTTTATCACGGCCTCATTGGGTTTTCAAAAAGAAAAAAAAAACACGAGGATTCTTACTTTTTAATTACAAAAAAAAAAGAATTTCAGTTTCATTGGTGGGCTTCGGGTTGGATTACACACCATTAGAATTTTATACACGATCAGACTGGAACGAAACCATTATATTAAGAAAATAATTATTTTCATTTCGTGCATTAGTTGTAAAAGGTCTTGTTCATTTATAAATGTCACTCTCCTGAAAGGTAAGGAAAGCTACTAGGAATGAGGAATACTATGACTCAGCCATCTGATATAATACGACAACGTTTTTAAAGTAATTGTAACTCTGTAAGACCATGTTCACAAGGTATTGAACTGCAAGTTTTTATAGCATATTGAGGGCTGTGTTACCAAGGCACAAATATCCTGCTGTTTTAGTTTAATTTCAGGCTCTTCAATCCTTACCATTCCATCCTCCCAGCTTAGGGCAAGTGTGAATCAATCATGTCGACAGGCGCCAAGCTCGTTATGCCATCTTCGACTGGGTCTGCCGCGATGTATCCGGATGTTTTTTTGGACCCACATTGATGTTGATATAGCCCATGAGCCGTTCGGTTTTCGGCATCATGGACGTCCCATTCCGTCCGCTTAGTCCGCGATTTGGATCCTGCTATTGAAAACGTCAAAATTGTAAGTGCCTTGAGGTATTGTACCACTGACAAAATCAATCGCATCCATGCCTTTACTCGTTCTAGCTATAACTATGAAAAAGGAAGCTATAACTGCGCATAGATTCAACAATGATGTCAATAGCTGGCATAGTTACAGAGTTCAACAGAAAACATTACGCATCAGTGTAATTGCTTTTTACCGAAGAAACCTTGGATCAATTGTTCGATGTAATGAATGGAAAGAATTTACGATACCTATTACTGAAAATGACATATGTTTATATACAGTTTATAGTGTACAGGCATGAGTTGTGTAACGTTTATTTCGAACTCATTCAAAACAGAGTTTCATAAAACAATGGGCGATGAGGTGCAAAAGTCGGACTTCACAGAATCACAGTCTAGCATATCGGCGTAGTTGCGAAATAGTTTGAACGAGTTAAGGCGTTACATACATGCGTTACGGGGCTCAAAAAAACCCACGCGTGTTCCTCCAAATGCCCTTTGGTATTTGGAGGAACACGCGTGAGTTTTTTTCACAAAGAGTCCCTTCCGCTCCGCCCAGAGCGGGAGGAGTCATTTGAAGATTTACCTTCGAAAAAAAGTATATCGATGAAACCTTGCTTGCCTTTCAAATTTCTACAGATTATACTAGGCGATGACGTCAGTAAGGACAAGAACTGCACCACCTGATCCAAGCAGCTCTTTTTCACTACCAAACTACTACAATGACTACCAGATATATTATATACTGTCGGGTACCGTCGGCACTTTGTTTATATCCCGACTACCAACCCGTGCAAAATTCTTCTGCCCTACATTTATAATAGGCTCAGCTAAAGTGTGACAATATGTGTATAATCTACCAGCTTTAAGGTAGGAGTGAACAGGTATTTTCTAGGCTTGCTCGTTTCATAATCTATCGGTTTACCAACAGTAATATCGTGTAATCGGTTGGAATGATAGACAATTTCTGTGGTTTTTATCACTTTCAGATTCAGTCTGTATCGTTCCGACCTTTAGTGATTTAAAGCAACTACTAATTTAAGTCTAATCTTCTAACATAATTGTTATTACATGTATAGGTTAGATTAAGGAATTTATTTGATGGGTCTTTGTAACCTGAAAATATATGGTAATATGTTTTAATATTTTAGAGCTGTTACAGCTGGAGGCAAACAATAATTCTGCCTACATACATCAATTTAACTCACATTACCCAAGAATCTGTTCAATATTTAATACCTAGACAATTTATCCATTGATGTTAATGTTCAGAAACATTTTATAGCAGCCATTATTTAGCCGGTACAACGAGAATAATTGCGAATAAATTCGCTTTTAGCTAAGTAGTACGTGGTAGGCAATCATGTTAGTATTCACAAGGCGTAATATTTCTTATTGCAGCTGCGACCTAAATATGCAGAGCTAGTCGTAATTCAACGATTTATGACACACGTAAAGACTTTGTCGTATAGTGAGCGAAGCAGCAGCGATGTGGCTTCGGTTGCCAGGTGTCTGACTGACTAAGTGAATGATGCACAGCCGAAACTACTGGACGTAGAAAGCTGGATATGTATGTTCCTAGGGGAGTGTTGGAGTGCACTAGAGAGAATTTCTCAAAATTCCTATGGGAACGGGAAAAAATGGAATATGCGCGTACGAAGTCGCAGGCAAAAACTGTTATGCTACATAGGCAAGTGGCTTGGCTTGATTAGCACACGAATCCCAGCTTATATTTGCTTAGTTCCAAGAGCTGGGCAACAGGTGTATTAGCCAGGAGACGTACAAAACCGTAACACAGGTGCGCGTGGGATCTCGAAGCTCTAACTGTGCTCAGTAAGTCAGTAGTGGCCGACGTAATCCTCCGTTTTGAGACTTGAGACTTATCGGGCTAGTTAATAATGGATTAGTGAATCGCTAGTAAATACCTATATAGCGAACGGTCCCGAAAGAAGTCCTGCACGAACGTTGGCTTTTCGTAAGAAAATTGTTTTATAATCCGATTGCAGCGTCAATAACCACGTCCAATTGTATAAACCATCAAGAGAACCACTAAAAGATACACAAAATAAAAATAAAAATTCAGCAATTTGGAGATTCAGTGACAAACACACTTACAGGAGAGGAATATGTATCGTGATAATTTAGACGTTTTCAATCACTTTCTAATTGTAACGTCACTCATGAAGTAAATGATATCTATGTATTGGTACTTCATCATCAGTCTATATTGTCCAATAGGTTACAAGACATAAATACCTATGTGACACAGCCTTAAAACACCGCTAAACTATGTTTGGAAGTTCTGTAAGTAAGCTCATTCGGCGTAGTTATGCTGATGTTATGGCTCGTTAACATCGCTGATGTGAAGGAACTTCAAGAGATAGGGCGTAAGTGCAGCACTTTATAAAACGACAAGAGAAACGTGGACATAATTAATGGCTTCTGTTATAGGGTTCCGTGCTTCCGAATGAAGTTAGCGGAACCCTATAGGATGTCTTGTGTGTCTGTCCGTCTGTCACATTCAATTTTCTCTGAATCTACTGGACTGATCCAGTTGAAATTTAGAACACGTATAAACTTCTGTGACCCAATCAAGAATGCGTCACAAAAATTACTGCTGGATGAAAATTGAAGACAAAAGTTTTTCAAACTGTACCGTATGATATGACATATTGAATCAAAGGAGACATAATATTATATTAGGTTTATAATTTTAGAATAATAAGTAATTCAAAGCAATGAACAAATAGATGAATAAAATTAATCCGATATAACAGAGCCTAAAATTTTGACACAAATCCAGAAAATTGTTCTTTACTTACTGGCTCTGTATTTAACTACTTGGAAAGCTCTATTTACAACTGATTTCAGTCTTTACTTTTAAAGAATAGGATATTTTTATTGCTAAGCGAATAAGGGATTAAGACTGAGGCTTGAAACCTGAAACTTCGAATGCCGAAATATGATGTACTAATGCCTTCCGTTTTTAACCCTTTCAACGGCTCTTTGATTCAACTAAACTTTGAGGGGCGCCTCCGACCCTTCATAGTCATTGTCTTCCGAAAGTGGGGCCATCTTGACTGCGTGACAGATAAGTGTAAACTTAATTAATGCAAGGCGAGTGAATGGGGTACTGTTTGTTTTATAAGGGCTCTTAAGAAAATTACTCCAAGTTCTCTATGAGACGTTTTAAATACGTAGTGTATTTAAAACGTCTCATAGAGAACTTGTAAGCGCTTTTAACCCCCCTTCTGGAGGAGGCCTATATCCAGCAGTGGACGTCTTTCGGCTGTTATGATGATGATGATGAAGCGCTTTTTCATAGCATGGTTATCTTCGGCTATTCTATGATTAAAATAAAATAAACAACAAAAAGTCGGTTCGGTTTATCCCCTTTTTCGAAGAGCGGAGAACGAGAGGAACTCGTGGTTCAATCTTAGTACCCACACTGTTCGATCTTCGAAGTTAAGCAGCGCTTTCCGAAGTCGGTCTGTCGATGGGTGAAGCACTTTAAGAAATTTGTAGATCCTTGACTGTTGTTGTGAATAGTCTAATACGCATAGCCTTGCCAATGGGTACCGTATCTACCCAGTCACAGCAGTCGCTACTTGTACCAAAAATAGCGGTACTCAGCTGAATCTGGTGAGACTGTAACCTGGCCCCAACATATTTGGACACAGGCTCATCTGCCTAGTCTTTTCCCAACTATATTGGGGTCGGCTTTCAGTCAAACCGGATTCAGCTGAATACCAGTGTTTTACGTGGAGCGGCTGTCTACCAGACCTCCACAACCCATTAACTGGGTAACACGGTATTTCTTGGCAAGACTGGAGTCAGATTTACTGGCTTCTGACAATCCGTAACGACTGCCAAAGTTCTACAAATGACAGCCGGGACCAACAGCTTAACGTGCTTTCTGAGGTATGGAGGAAACTCGTTATGTTAAGATAGTCACCCATCCACAGACCAACCTTGGCAAGCGTTGCTTAACCTTGAAGATCGACCTGTGCGGCTGTTATTCTTTAGCCACGAGCTCCTCTTGGACATAGGCTAAATACATTAATTGATCTACTTTTTCGAAGTCGGTTAAATGAAACAAAACTGCTAGTTGGCATACAGTTTATTTTAGGTCCCAGACATCCAACTATTACAAAACATCTCGGATCTGAAGCATGGACGACGAAGCAACCCACGTAATTAGAGGGTCTTAGTTTAATTTAATAAAGCATTAATCGAAAATCCCCATCTGAGACTAGAAACGCACTTGTTAATTTGTGTTCGCAAAGACTGATTCGTTATTAGACATTAGATTTATAATTGTGCACGTGCAGACTTAGAAGACAATATTCCAACTTTAAATTATGGATCAAATTTCTTGAAACCAAAGATTACAGCGCTCTTTTATTGTGTTTTATGGTTTCAGGATGAGTTTTTTCAAAAACTTTCTCCTTTAACAAAGTCTCGTATACTTTTGTAACTGTCGGGTACTGGCTGATGTCCAGTTTATGTCTGAAAAAAAAAACAAACACATTTAAATTAAGTATTTCTTTTGTATCGAAACTTTTATGATAGTTTGTGTGTGGTGTTTGAGATTTCTGATCACAATTTTCAGATAAAGAGTGAAGAAATGAAAAACAAACAGATTTGTCAAACCTTCGAGATAAAGTGAATTGTTTTAGTTTTTTATTGGGCCCACAGGCCTCACACGCTTGTAGGCCGAGCTGTTATAATATTGTCTATGGTGAAAAGTGTATAATGGAATAAAAACATGGATTGTTAGCTTTGTGTCTCGCAAGATGAGTGGTTGTGAAACTTCTTTGTAATTTTCATCAACCTTTAACAGCCTAAATTATAAATATGCGCGCAAATGGAAATATTGCTTAATTAACATGTTAATTACTAACTAGGTCTGTCATCAGTACTTAAGTTCTTCTTTATCGGTGTACTGTTTTTTCTCTTTTCAGCCTTTTTTTATAGGTAATGTGTGCAGATTTGCCTGTTTTATTCCTCGGGTACCACGTTACGTATCTATTTGGAATAGTAAATTATGACAAGTGGACGATATTCGTGACAGTATTTTCTAGACTCCTCAGACCTACCGATACTTTAAGTTTTTAAACCTACCTGGTAACAGCATTGTACAGCTGGGGTACAAGACACAAATCAGCGATAGTGATCTGGTTGCCAACGCAGTATTTCCCAGCAGTCTTCTGCAGCAAATCCTCCAAGGTGCTAAGACCGCGGGCAGTCCAATACTTTGTGAAGCTCGTGTACTGCTCCGTCGTCTCGAACTGGGGCCTCAGACCGACGTTTTGTAAAGGCTGGATGCCTGAGACTATTATCTGCGAATGAATATGATGGGGATTTTTCTCTGACATCGCCTTAAATTTGGAGTTGGTAAACGATCGATTCCGACGCTTTCTGAACGTCAGATGATTTCAAAAGA
Source organism: Lacanobia oleracea (assembly GCA_950371165.1). Classification (NCBI taxonomy): domain Eukaryota; kingdom Metazoa; phylum Arthropoda; class Insecta; order Lepidoptera; family Noctuidae; genus Lacanobia; species Lacanobia oleracea. Next base: position 10,110,745 of record OX493389.1, read on the forward strand.
CATCAGTGCGATTCTGTAAACATCTCACCGTGTTAGCTTAGGGGTCGTCCATTAATCACGTGATGTATTTTTAGCAATTTTTTTAGTCCCCCCTCCCCCTGTTTGAGATTTGGTAAGGTTTACACTAAAAAATAAAAAAAATCCGAATATTATCTTTAATTACAGGCATCATCTACAAAAATTTATTCTAGAAAATTCGCATTCAATGAAAAAATAATACCCTCCCCCTTGTGATATTTCGTGATTTTTTCTCAACCCCCTCCCCCCTTTTGTGCCTCACGTGATTAATGGACGACCCCTTAGGTGAAGTGAACATGAAATGAACTGTCAATTCATACTAGGAAGATAGAACTATAGAAATCTCTACCTGCGTTTGTGTTTCCGAACGCATTCAACCCTAATCTCTTCAAAGTTAGAGTGAACAGGATCACCTACGGACTTACGATTAATCGAAAACCCGAACTAAGAATGAATGAATACACGATTTGACAGTTGGCAAATCGAGGTGTCATTCATTCTTAATAGTTAGGTGATACGGAGTTTCTACTCCGTGTCACCTAACCATTACGCCCGCCACTATGAGGCCGAAACTCGGACTTCAGGCTTAGAGAGTAGCCCTCTGTTACCTCTGACCTAGGCTAGAGTCAAGAGCAAACCCAACTCAAATAAAAAAAAAAAACCGGTCAAGTGCGAATCAGAATTGCCCACCGAGGGTTTCGTATAAATATGTGGCTACAAATTACTTTAAATAAATTCTATAGTTTTTATGATTTAATTATTACAAATGTATTTTTTTCGGATTTTTCCCTATACTTGTTGTATAAGAAGGTATTACTTGCCAAATTACATAATTCTAGGTCAACGGGTCAAATTCCCTTGAGAGTGTCAAAATATACTTTTTTGAGGCATAATCTTTTTTTACGTTAACTTAGAACTTTGATTTTTTCACAGCTGCAAGGGGCCATAAACCTGAGTATATATTTTATTTTAAATCGATACCTCCACGTGTTCCCGAGATAAACTGTCTTGACAAACAGACGGACGGACAACAAAGTGATCCTATAAGGGTTCCGTTTTTTCCTATTGAGGTACAGAACCCTAAAAATTAAAAAGACGGAATGATAATTCACTTCATGCTAACTATAACTAAGTTTACATGGTGAGATGTTGACAAAATAGATCGGTTGTTTCAGTGGCCGTAGTGCGAGTTTTTATAACTTTCTCGATTGCGTTAGCGTTAACTTCGATTTAAACTGAATAAGCACCGTCTGGTGACAATAACAGAAAACTTAACTTTCTCCATACAATTTGACATAAACAAAAGTTGACGTTAACGCGATCGAGTACGTTAAAAAACTTGCACTAAGCTTTGGGTACATTAAGTAAGGCTACGTTGTGATAACATTATGCTTTAAACTTTATACTTTTATTAATTTTATTGGTAGGTACATCCTCATATTTTGGTAAAGTTTCTCTGAAATCTATTAGGTACCAAAAGTAAATTATTCGTAAAAGATAGTGAAAAAGAGGCAAGATTTTTTCTTTACTAATGCTGACGACTTCAGATTTTTCAGGGACCCTAGATAATTATGAGTTTCATGATAATTGCCGAAATGCTGAGCGAACGCGAAAGGGGTGCCGCTAGAGAATTAACACCTCGAATACCCTTTAAAGGCGGACAGGTTAAATGGTTAATTCAATTAATTGTTTAATTCGGAGAACAGTTAGCGAAAGTTGAACCATTAGCCGTTTTTATTATTGGGTTATGTTTTGTCATCGTTATCAAGTTAGGATTAATGGTCTTTAGGAGTTGCCTAATGTGCTCACTATTCGCATACTAATACGAAGCAGGAAAGAAACTGTAGGTCCATTCTGTGATTTCTGCAAACATTTTGCTTAACTGATCGATCCTGTGGCAGTTCAAAAGTATCATCCTTTTTTTAATTTAAACCATCTCGCCACACATTCCCAACCACTGCAACTCCTGAAAGCCAGATATAACAGTGGCGACCACCACAAAAATGCATCAAAAACATAACCCTCCTCCTGGCGCAGTCGGGTAATTAGAACTACAAAATAAATGAGACGATAGTAATTTTTTTCCTTTAGTATTTTACAAACGTACTGAAATAAAACCTCTTCCGTCTGCGTCTGCGTCTGCGTGAGTTTAGTTTCACAATACGAGAATAAAAAAGCATTGCTTGATGCATTCAGAAGCTATGCATCAAGCAATGCTTCCTTTTATTTTTCAATAATACTCAATTAATTATTAACACAATTATAAATTCAACTTTCCATGGCGGTAAAATCGCGAATACCACAGATTAAAAATTACCGCCACTAAAAACTAGCTCATTAATTTTATGTCGGTAAGTACTTAAAATCAACTATATTAAAAATGGAACATCCGAAATTACTAATACTTATTAATTTTAAGTATTTTCAATTCAAATATTTTATTTCGGATAATGTTAGTAGTAGTAAAAAACAGCGCAGTTCATTTTGTGCAGTTTAAAAAAAGAAAATCAGCAAAATAATAAAAGAAAACAGTTAATAAGCTGAATGATCAAATATCCTTGGAAGCGCTCTTGCCCAATACGTTTGTCTCAATATAATACTAAAGAAAAAAAAAATGAGACGCAAGATGTTGTTCTAATTTTAAATTTGCAAAATTGAGGCATTTTTAAATAGAAAAAAAAAATGTTGCGGCTTTCCGACTGATACTAAAAACAAAAAGTTTGTCTTATTGTACTGTTTTCTCGCAAATGTGTTGATAAATGTTGTATGATATTGGTATTTACAAACTCGTGACTATGGTAAGCCCTGCATTCGTCCAATCGTTTGTAAAATCCAACTAACCGCACTTGTACCTATCATAAATAACTATTATGGCGCGGAACCCTCCGTGTGAGAGTCCGACTCGCACTTGTCCGGTATTATATTTTATTATCCTAAACATTCTCAATCCCCAGTAATTGTTTAAATAAAAATCTTTGATTTTCTCGTAGGTATACAAATACAAACCTCACAAAGCTCCCTCATCCTGGCCTTCTGTAAAGGAGACTTCGGCGTCAGGGCGGGCTCCGGACGAGTATCCTCCAGGTACTGCACGATAGCCATGGACTCCACCAGTGTCTCATTATCTAAACAAAAATTATGACATTTATTTTACAAGAGCAACATCATCTTCCTGCCCTTATTCCATGTTTCTAGGGGTCGGCGCAACACGTTTTTTTCTTCCATTCTGATCTATCAGTCGTCGCTCTATCACTAACTCCCTTTTCTTTCATATCGCTCCTCACAGAATCCATCCATCTTTTTTTTTTGCTTTCCTCTCCCTCTCCATCCATCCACATTTATGTTCATAACCTTTCTAGTTACTTATGCGTTTCATCTCTCCTCTTAACTGTTCCTTTCACTCGCGGTCTTAAAAAATGCGAGCAAGATCACATGAGACTAATAGCTAGTTAGTGCTACCACAGTGCGAGCTGCTGCCTAGACAATAGACAGATTCTCGGATAGCCTGCTCGTAAGCCAGCAGCAGCTCGGCTCGCAGTGCACGATGACAGTAGCTGCCCAGTCTATTGCGAGGCGCAGCACATTAAAAAAAATACAGGTTTCACTCGCAACTGTCAGGTTGACACTGGCGAGCTACTGCCGAATGCGTCCGGACGATGCGAGTGATGACCGAGCTGCTGCTATGTGCGATTTACTATTAGGCGAGTGGGATGGTAAGATGCAGTGCGTCTGGATGTCCGATGGTAGAAGAGGGCCGGTGGGATGAGGTCGTGGAGTTCTTGGGCACACTCACCGAAGTACAATCTGTGGAAGACCGACAAGCAGGCAACCTTAAGGCGATGAGCCAAGCTATTTAGCTTAGCATCCACCAGTTTTACGTCACCGATGAGCCTCTTAGCTCTGCGTTCCACCGAGACATGCGTGGAAACAAAAAATATATTGAAATAACTCGGATGCGAGCTACTAGCCAACTCGCACGAGGCAGTAACTCGTAAGTGGAGGATTCCACACGATGCGAGTTACTGCACCGCTGCTACTCGGCGAGCTGATTTGCACGCTAGCTCGCACTGTGTAAACTAGCCATTAGGTGAGTGTCTTCAGACCTCCCGTGCAAAATATGATGATGATCCTACTCGCATATTGTTTCAAGGCTGCGATTACTAAGAATCTTGACGTTAACTGTAATTCTTGTTAGTCAAAATTGATTAGGAATCTTTAAAGCTTCCTGCGGGACAGGCCTAGCCTAGTGCAGGAAGTCTTTGAAAATTATTTAAAGCAATAGAAAAGAAACTAAACGTTCTAGTAATAGAACTACTACGACGATTACTAGAACGTTTAGTTTCTTTTCTTTTGCTTTTGTTATTTGTAACCATTACTTTCTTTTTAATTAATTTATTCTTATTCTTATTTTTATTAAAATTACCGAAATCTCAAATTCAAATAAAAAATGTACTTATCAAAAATTATGTTTTAATGTCTCCAATAAAACAACGGTCATCTCAAGTATACGGTTATTAAAGACACGAAATTCCAATATAAACATGACGCAAATAATTGAAAGCGATTGATTGATCAATGAATGAAACATCAATCGGTGACAAATGGTGTGACTTGAATTGAACCAATCAAAAGTTAGAGACACCTATAATATACACAGAGATGATATTGTGCGAAAAGTGTTAAGTAAATCAAAATAATTATTCGATTTAATAGATTCTAATTTGATTCTTACTCGGCTGATCGATCCTGTTGTGACTACAAAACCATTTAATTTGTTAAAAGATCATTATTCATCCTCCTATAACGTAGCCGTCCCTAGAATTGTCAAATAATTCACTTAATTCGTCTCGTATTTGATTTGCAGGTAAATTAAGCGAACTTTACAAATTCCTCGAGGCGGAAAGTTTGTGCAAATAAGCTTGCCAAGTGGTAAATTATTTTCCTAAGTAACAGAGGGTGTGATTTAATTTGAACCTTCTGCTACGGAGATACGTGTGACTATGTAGTGGGGAATAGCTTTTGTTTTCTGTAGCAGCTTTGATCGCTGTCCCGAGAGCACATATTATACATAATTTCTGTCAATATTAGTTCCCACACTAGTTTTCAACAGGAGGACATGTCGTTTGGCGCGTTTTTTCATCCAGACTTGGAACTGCTGTTCTCTTACTATGCTGTTCACTGTTTTCGACATTATTTACTTAGTTCTCAAATTAATGTACACAGTCTGAGTAGGAGTGAGGTAATTACTTAGCGTGTCCACTCGTTATGTGGACATTGTTTCGTTTCATATTTACTTGAGCCGTTCCTAATGGATGAGTATTCGAAGTGAATTGAATAGGGAAGATGCAAATACAGAATTTATGAGAATTTTGTCAGTAAAATGATACAAAAATATAAAATAAAGGCCATTGCAACGTTTTTATTTTAGTTAATAAACGAGTAGATTTTTAACAAAAATAATGAATTAAAGTAACGTGAAACGGAACGTATTTAAAAACAAAAATTCAGCGTTTAGTGACGTATCTGCTGTTATGCCAACGAAAAGGCAACCTTATGTCTTTGAGTTAGGACAGTTCTTGACCAGTGATAGACACGAGTGACGTCATCGTCCGTTTTCGCGCGAACTGTCGGTTTCAAAACGCAATTTTGGCAATAAATTAAAGCATTTTCATTTCTTATTTATGTGGTGGTCTATTCTAGATGGAGTTCTTTGAAATTAAAGCAAAAATGGAAATATTGCATGTTCCCTATTGCGCAGATGTAGTCACATCTTTCCATATTTGAATGGTAACCGCAGTGTAAACAGGTATCTAAATCTTGTAGCGAATTCACACCAAAACTGTTGAAAAAAGAAATAAATATTGATTATTTTCACGGTTATACAAAACGATATTCCAAAATAAAGCTTTTCATGCAAAAACATAGTTATTTTTGTCCATTGGCAGCATTCAGTAGAGCGTCAGAAGCAAGCAAGCAGCAGATTGAGTTCAAATAAGTCAGTTAATAAAATCAATTTGTTCCATGAATAAAGCTGTAACAATAATTGCTTCTACCATCAAAATGCTTTACAATTATTCGCAATTTACTATTGTCTTGTAGTCGTAAAGTTGAACAAACTGATCAGATAATAATGTATGAGGAGCCGACGCACTTTACAGGATTCAATGACCCAAATAGTTACCAATTCAGTTAGAGTTTTTCTATGTGCGATGTTATTAGGTGGCGACACATCCATTAAATAGCTATTTGCGGAGTTATTGACCGGTCCACTTAAACAAACGGTCGCTCGCCTCGGCCACGCAAATGATGTTTGATTGTAGTGGACCGCGGCCCACGGACCGACGACACTGCTTGAATTTTTAATATTGCAGCTTTAGACCTTACTACAGCGAGCTCGACCACTTAGAAAGAAAATAAAAAAAGATTTAGGTTCGCATTTTGAGTGCATTTTAATGGGTCAGAATGGACCCATTTGTTTACGTGTCCAGCATAGATTAACAATTCTTTCTTTGCAAACATTTCATTGCACTTATTTATGTACCTACTTATGAGGAGCTCGTGGCTAAATAATAGTCGCACGGGTCGATCTTTAAGGTTAAGCAACGTTCTTTAAGGTTGGTCTGTGGATGGGTGACCATCTTAACATATCGAGTTTCCTCCGTGCCTCGGAAAGCACGTTAAGCCGTTGGCCCCAGCTGTCATTTGTAGATCTTTGGCAGTCGTTACGGATTGTCAGAAGCCAGTAAATCTGACTCCAGTCTTGCCAAGAAGTATTGTGTTGCCCAGTTAATGGGTTGTGGAGGTCTGGTAGACAGCCGCTCCACGTAAAACATTGGTATTCAGCTGAATCCGGTTTGACTGGATGCCGACCTCAATATAGTTGGGAAAAGGCTAGGCAGATGATGATGATTTATGTACCTACTTATTGAGTTTCAATATTGCAATATCATGTTTTTACGCATCATTAAAATCCTATCAAATAGCTTTGAAAATTACATTTCAAATAAAAAATCTTCGAGTAGGTACATTACTTTGAATAAATAAATACCCGCAGAATTTTCGGGACTCAATTTGTTTACGCTGTGATCACACAAAACAGTTTACCAGATACATCTAGTTAAGCTTTTATCATCGTCTGCAATCTTTGCCAAACCGTTTCACAGCGACTAACGGGTCTTTAATACCAGAGATAGGGAATTATAGGGGTGGGCAAATCAGCAGATCTACTTCTGTTGGGTCTACCTCTAACATTAATGGTACTGCACTTATCAATCCGAAGCTGTAAATATAGTGATAAGAAATAAACTTGGGATACTGTGATATATTTATTATTCTATTTCGTGTACAATGTATTTTGTTTGAGATAGATGGCCGTTCTTTAGACTTTATGTCTGTATTCACCTTTACAGTAGGTATTTGTCCTAATGTTTCCAAATAAATTCTTGGTTGGTGCTACCATGATCATGATAGTCAATGTAAATTTAGGTTTTAGGTACCTATGTGTGACCAGTCTGTTGCTAAACCTGGTTTGTATAAATTTACGGAGTTTGCATTAATCCGGAGACATAATTATTCAAAGCGTCCCTTACATTTGCGCAGGCGACGGGCGCCTTTGATTACTGATTAGACCGGTTTCATCCGTTTTTCTCGTTTCGCCTCGTCCTCATTCAATATGCCCCTCGTTAAACCAATCAGTTTGGTTCCCAAGGAAAAGTTACTAGTGTTCTTAGTGTTGAATGTAATCCATGCGGGTACGAGTCTCTAGGCTTATTCCAGTTACTCCTATTTATAACAGTGACTAAAGAGATTGCCTCGCAGCAGAGCTGATACCTAAATCTAAACTCGTTTGAGATTGTTTTCCATCCTCCTTAGAAATTCTACTAAGTAAGTACAATAGCTGCCATTAATTTCAATTTAATATCGACAGCGCGCAAATATTGCAGGCTGTCGATATTAATTTTGGGATATTAACATTGGAATGTTCTCTGGTTATTACAAAGACGCTTTCATTGGACCCAAGCTACGATAAGGCTACTTGTGACTGTGTAGCAACATAGTGAAGAGATGAGTGATGGCTACTGTTTATTGACTTGCCAGCCACCCCTCAATTTAAGGCTTGTATTCATGCCAATGACCTTGTGTATATAAACGAGCTAACTACTCCTCTACGCTCCGCTACCCGCATCTGTAATGTTTTATAATAAAAATAATAATCATCATCATCATCATCTGCTTAGCCTTTTCACAACTACATTGGGGTCGGCTTCCAGTCAAACCGGATTCAGCTGAATACCAGTGTTTTACGTGGAGCGGTTGCCTAGCAGACCTCCACAACATATTAACTGGGTAACACGGTACATCTTGGCAAGACTGGAGTCAGATTTACTGGCTTCTGACAATCCGTAACGACTGCCAAAGATCTACAAATGACAGCCGGGACCAACGGCTTAACGTGCTTTCCGAGGCACGGAGGAAACTCGGTATGTTAAGATGGTCACCCATCCACATACCAACCTTGGCAAGCGTTGCTTAACCTTCAAAATAATAAAAATAATACATGTTTTTAAAAAGTAACAAAACCAAATCATTGTCGTTTGTATTGCAAAGCAGTAAATATTATTTTATACCCTTTTGATAAAAATCCCCGTTGGTCCCGGCTGTCATTTGTAGATCTTTGGCAGTCGTTACGGATAGTCAGAAGCCAGTAAATATGACTCCAGTCTTGCCATGAAGTACCGTGTTACCCAGTTAATAGGTTGTGGAGGTCTCGTAGACAGCCGCTCCTCGTAAAATACTGGTATTCAGCTAAATCCGGCTTGACTGGAAGCCGACCCCAATATACTTAGTTGGGAAAAGGCTAGGCAGATGAGTGGTGAACAAATAAGGTTATGTGTTCCAAAAAAATTACCTAGTTTTAGTTAGAATAACTGGCTTGTTGGTTCATCATAATTTTCATAACGGCTTTGGTAACCTTTAATTGAGTACTTTGTACATATGTCCCTAATAAATCAACTTAGACAGGCACTTATGAGGCTAGTAGCTACATATGTGCTACTAGTACTACTGGTACCTAGTAGCTACCAGCTTAGTAACGATTAGTAACTCGTACATAATGAACTACGAGCACCGAATCGATCTCATTCCCTTGAATGACATTTTATCAATCCGAATCGTTCGAAAATCAAATTTAGACGCGAAAGTACCCTATGACGTGTCGAGAATTCATGATTGAAGTGTGCGTATTAAACGTGTTAATGGGGAGGCTATTAGCGCAACCAAAGTGCACTCTATCGGGCCAAGAGGCTATTGTGGCGTGGTGACATCAGCGAATATACCCAATGCATGTTAGAACATTTATCGACCTAATATGATGAATAGACGCTGTCGGAGCGTGATTATGCTGATTTATCGTTAGGTATCCTGGCAGTTATTAGATCGTTAATGTTAATGATGATGATTTATGAGGCTGTTAATAATTATAATTAGATTTTTGCCTTGTCGTTTTAGGTGTAGGTTCACATACAACTTTAATATAGTTCAGACTACGGTATGGGGCGTTTATTTTGACGTAGCTTCGCTAATTATTTTGTAATTTACAGTACCTAGTTAATTGAATTTACCATTAAACGCCTTCACGTTTTATCTCTGAAAGCTATCTGCCTCTCTCCTTTTAGTTTCAGTAATAAAGGAACAATCGAGTTCTCAAAACTATGTCAATACGATCAGAACACAGAAAGTGTATTTGGAAATGAAGCCGAGTGGAAAATGGCCGTCCAGCCTCGGCAATTTCCTCCCCGCAACTTAATCTGAACTAAAGGGGTTTAACAACTAAAGAGATGACAACTAAAGGGTTAAAAGTATCTCTTAACTATTCCTAGCGATCGTTTGTACCTATTGTATCAACAAAACGCTATAGTACCTAAAGACTTCTGCAGTCAGGCTCGTTGCGAAAATTTTTTCTATGGTAAGTATGTATGTGTAGAGACATGATCGTTATCTTTAGAACAAAACGAGTCGTTGCATCATTGTCGCATTATCGCATCGCACCTTTCTGCGGGCGCCTTACATGGTATTCTTTTACATGGTATTCGATGACTGGCCATGGTGGTTCTACAAACATAACAAAACTAATTTCAAGAAAGTTTCTTGGAGTCAATTATCATTCTATTGCCAAGTTTACTTCCCATGCTTTGCAAAATTAATTTGTGGAACAAATGTTGTAGGTACTAACGTTATATCTTGGCATAACGCAACATAACAACACAACACAGAAAATTAATTTGTTAAACAAGACTTGTTCTTGAAACACTTTTTTTCACTAATTAATTTTCTTAATTTTCTGGTTAAAAAAAAATACAAATATTTGCTTGCAGGTTGCAGTCCATTCGTGTTGGATAATTGAAAATTAAACTTTGTACGAATGAATTTTACGCAATTAGGCTGTTACAGCGGCTGCCAGAATGAAATGGAATGGAAAATAGTCACCCCGAAAATAAAAACCACTTACTTATGAAAGTGCAAGTAACGATAGGTATTCCACGTGGTTTTATATATTGAAATGCAGAAATAAATGAGGATATACCAAGTTATGTATTTGATAACACAAAGGATATTAAAAAGAGTTATCGGATTTTGTGAAATTAAAATCTCTCACCATTATAAAGCTATCGCAGAGCCGAATATTTTATACTCATTTCCTTTTCATGAAATCGAGCGGATATTGGTGTATTAGGCGCTTTTATCGACGGGCGAACGTGTGGATATCATAACCTCATATCATACGTCTCCAAGACGTACTTACATCTCGAAGACGTGTACCTACGTCTTCAATACGTACGCACGTCAACAGCCACCTGCATAAGTGATAAAGGTAACGCTCGCAAATTCAATTATGGAAACACCCCAAAATGTTCACGCATTCGTGAATTTCAGACACATTTTCAGAATTTTCCCAATGTCGAGGTAGCGTTGTCGTCTATTATCAATGCAAGAGGATGCAGCTTTGGAGCCGTGAAAATAACGATGTGAGTTACCGAAAGCTACCAAAATATGACAATAATTAAAGCCAGAGTTGGTGTTGTTCAGTTGAGTTTTGTTTCAATTATGGCCATAATTATTGCAGAATTAAAAAAGCGTGCCTATCAAAAGTATAAAAAAAAAATTACCGTAGTGTAGCCGTAGCATAGGTAAGTAAAGTTTACTTTGAACATCTTTGACAAACGGAGAAGTAAAAGATCGCGAAGTCTGGGCTTGTAAACATAAGCCTAATTCTTTGAAATCTATTTTTAGCAAGTGGTGCCGCAAATTCTGAAAGGGTGTCCCGCCGAGAGTTTTTTTAGCTAGAATTAAACTTTTCTTGCAAACTTCACTGGCTTTTCTAAACAACATCGTCACATACGTAACACGTCACATACGTAACACGTCACATACGTAACACGTCACATACGTAACACGTCACATACGTAACACGTCACATTTCATAGTTCGCGTCATTTAATCATATTCCGTAGCGGAATCTTTTACAAGAGTTACTTATTATTTCTTTTGCCTAGGGGAAATTACATTTTGGTCCTTTTGGGATATCGTGGCCACAATCAACCCATAAATATTTAGGTACAGCGAAAACGAATGACATAATACATAAATATTGTGTTCGTCACAATAGCCAAGTATTATTTACCTTACCTTATTCTAAGGAACTGAGAAAATTATATATAAATATATATTTTTTACTATTATATATTATAGCACGCGCTTGACCACCATCTCACCTGCCAGCGATGATGTGGTCGAAGATGGAGCACGCTTGCCTAGAAGTAACCTATTCAATCTTGACTTAAAGACTCCTAGGTTGTAACTTGTAGCTATCAGGAAACACAGTATAAGTAAGTAAAGTGATAGGGTAAAATAGAACTACTTACCTAGCCAATCTTTTTTGCGACAGTATTTTTTTTCTATATGATCCACTAGACATTTAAATAGAAGATAGCAAACTTTTTTGCAATTTCATTTAAAAAATAAGTGATCTAAGTACTTACTCGTCATAATGATAGCAGTTAACTTATTCCAATGGTTTTCTATAACTGCCAACATAAGAGTAAATGTTAAGTAAGTTAAGTAACTATCAATCGATAATAATATGTACATCTTGTTACAAAATAGAAGAAATACCTGAAAAGGGGTCATTGTACATCATTATGAACAACTTTTGCTACGGGACGAACCCCGAAATCGCGAAAACAAATTAGCTGTTCAGAACATTTTGTCGAGTTATGCGCATAGAATAATGGGTCTTTCGATATTTTTTTTCGCGATATAAAAATCTTTTTTTTTAAACTTTTATCATTGTAAAAGTTGTTCATAATTATGTACAATGACCCCTTTTCAGGTACTGCGTCTATTCTGTAAGACGATGTAGGTACATATTATTGATTGGTAGTTGCTGTCACTGTCATTGTGTTGTCATTGTGATTTTGTTTGTATTGCGTGTATTCTGGTAAATGTTGTACAATCTCTTTCTCCCCTCCTCCAATTTTTTCCCTTTCTCTTTCTTCCTTTTTTTCAAACTACTTTTACATCTACTTCAAAGAAGAAAATATTTTTTAGAGTCAGCTGATTTATTTCCAAGTCATTATTTGCAAGTATCAACTTGCAGTTTGCACGTTTTTATGAAATATCGCGAGGATTAACTTAATCTTGAAATTCAAAATACGCCTAGTCAATACTATCAGTTTGTAACCATGACAAAAGTTAAACGAAATAATGCTGAGAAGAGTGATATTTATTTATCACATTAGTAACGACTTGTGATTTTCGTATCTGTATCTTTTATTGATGTCTGGCTATAGTAGATAATATAAAGAAACAGTGAAATGACTTGCTCATTTTGTCTATAGATCAACTAACACGTAGTCGCTTCAACGCTCTTCAGGAATTATCTCTTGTGTTCATTCATTTTAGATATTATTACAATGAATACTATGTCGATAATAGTTTGACAGTAAAAAATGCTCTGCGCTGTGCTCCGCCATATATGTGTACGGCGGGCCCTTACTGACTAATACCCATCCGTGTTCCTCCCAATGCCCTTTGCGTTCCAGGGTCGCGTGACTCTTTATAACAAATTCCACAACGCTCTGGAAGGCTGGCTGCCATACAGTACAATATTGGAAATATTTATGAAATATTAAATGGCTCCATGACTCTGAATACCAAGTACTAAAATTGATATATCGAATTACTGACGTCATGAGCGAGCATTGTCCAAGGTTCGTATGAGTTCCGGAACAATTAGTTATTAAGAATTGAAGGTGACATCAGGCTGTTTTCAAACACCACAGTTTATGTCATGATGCATTTTCTTTGGTTAGGTTTTATAACTTGTAAGTTCTTTATTAATTTTTTGGCCGGTAGGCGGCAGTTTTTTTTAAGAATGGAATTTCTGGGCCGGACATTTCTGCTGCATATTGGATGAGCTGTAGGCTAGAAGCAGAAGCACTTATTGACAGGCTTTAATGATAGGCGACATCGCGGTACACCAAGACGAAGCTGGAGAGATTATCATCAACTTGACCCTTACCGGAAGACCTGGCCCGCAATAGCAGAGGACATACCTGTATGGAGAAGGAAGAGAAAGTCTTTGCCCAGCCGTAATTAGATACAGATATAATGTTCTTTGTGTCAGATTTATGAGGAGTTTTCAGAAAAGCAGACATGTTTTTAACGGTAAAATTGTAATGACCAGATTGTTGGTCTGCACAACTGATGCAACTTGCAAAAGATATGTTTTTCCCTACTCTAAGTTTTTCATTACTTACCTATAATCAAGGCAGGAACTTTCTGGTGAGGGTTGATGGCTCGGTACTCCTCGGTGTTCTGCTGGCCCTCCTTCACGATGTCTATGGGCCTCTCCTCGAATGGGATCCGCTTCCAATGCAGAGCAGCTCGCACTCTCCACGAGCATGATGACAGCCAATAGGCGTAGAGGATTGCGCGGTTTTCAGCCTTTGAAAGTAGGGCAGAGTTTGCGCTATTGATTAGAGCAGCTATACTAAACCTTTTCCGTGTGGCCCTGAAGCCTAGCACATTATATTATTGATGCTACATATATTTAGTCAGTGTATCACTGTGTTATTATCTATACTATACTGATTTGACTGTCCTTGACCATGTGTTGCTATTTCGCAACCACTATCAACGTGAAAAAGTTGGCCTATGCCATATGAAAATCCTTCTGTAGCAAATTCAAAAGTCCCATTCATCTAGATACTATTAAATGTATAATCTTATTTCACTGTAGGTTATTGCCGCCCATCATGACAATAGTAGAAGCCCAATGTGGCCCTCAGAGAAAAAAGGTTGAGTACGGCTGAATTAGAGTTATAGACCTGGCTTGTACGTACAAGCGTATTTTCATGTATTGTCGAGCAAGTCATTTTAATAAAGAAGTTTTTGAGTTTTCACCTTCAACAATATAATTATCGTCCATTTAAACAATGTTTTGACTCAAAATTGGCTACCTCCAGTCTACCACCTTTTTAAGTCCATTCAAAGGTTATCTGGGCGTCTGAAATCGAATGACGTGAGATCGAATAACACTTGCTCGAAAACGTTAATTTGCTCCATAATTTATGAGCGCGACAGTTCACTACCTCGATGCATCAAAATTTTGGTAAGTATATACTAAGTATATATATCTTGCTAACTTTTAATTCATTAGCTCAGACTTCTCTGTACCATAGATAGGTACGTCTCATACTGACTGACAAAGAGACACCATATATTCCAAGTAGTTTAGTCCGACTGTGTATTGCCAATCGTTAACTTGAGAAAGTGGTAGCGCGGGTCCAGTTAGTTTACCTACTGAATAACAAACAGAACTCGTCTAGACAACCCGTGAATTGATTTGCCTTGCCTGTGATTTAGATTTAGAATTGAGTTTGAAAGCTGCACTAGTTTTATAAATTCTTCATACGCGCATATCCCGCTTTTTCCCGTTCCCGTAGGAATTTCGGGAAATCCTCCCTTAGTGCTTATATACTACCAGTAGTTTCGATTGTGCGTTGTCTGACAGTCACTCAGTCACCTAAACTAAAAACACCGGCCAAGTGCGAGTCGGACTCGCATACGAAGGGTTCCGTACCATAAACCTTAGTTTTTATTATTTGTTGTTATAGCGGCAATAGATATAGGTACACAATCTGTGAAAATCAACTGTCTACCTATTACGGTTCTTGAGCTACAGCCCGCTGACAGACAGACGGACGGACGGACGGACAGCGGAGGCTTAGTTCCGGCGGGTTCCGTTATATACCCTTTGGGTACGGAACCCTAAAAACTAAACCATTTGCGGAAAAACTATCTAGATTCTAGATAGTATTAATTACATGGCTAACTAAAATGTCTGGAATACATACCTGTATCCTATCCTACCTCATTTAAATAACAATCAAATGTACAGGACCTACAGTTATTTGTAATGATAAAATTGGAACCGGTCTTACCGCTATGTTATTCTAAACTCGGAAGATTTAAATACCATTTTGAGTTTGTGTTTTTAATGCTTTTGCGCGATTTTATAATTGATTGATTTTTTTACAATTTTAGGTTAAAATCTAAGAATAATAAAATTCAATCGTCATGGTACCTATAACCTAATATTGATCAGTAAGAACAAGATATATTTTTATGGCATAGCCAATGAACCAACTAAAGACATACGAACATAACTATGCGAGTTCTCTTAGTGCCTAGGGATTCCATCAAAGTTTGACATTGGTCTACCTACTCTCAATAAAAATCAAACTATCATGCTGGCTAGTCTATTAATCATAATTATGAAGATCTATATAGTTACTGACACTTGACGTAGTAGATAATTAGGAACTAATTAGCCTATAATGACCCGTACCTACGTACGTATTAGTGAAAATAAATAGGTACTTACCATGTCAGGTTGCGTGTTCTCTCATGTAGTATCTGAATGACTAGATAGGTACCTATCTTCTTATTTATAAAGTGTTTTGTGATAACTCTTATCAAAACATTGGTTGTTTTGAGAGTGACACTGACAGTTCGATAATTATATCTATTGTTGTTTTTTTTTTCAATAATGCCTATTATTTTGTTTATTATTTGTTTGTGTTAACGTTTTCCAGGTGAACTTGATTCAAGGCGATTGTAAGTGTATTATAATTTTAATAAGATAAATATTGTTGAGAAAATATATCCGAACATCCGTTTTCGTGTATCTGTGGCGTCCAATTCTATTTCACGTAGTTCCCTGCTTTAAACCTAGATGTCACTATTACCAATGAAAGTTTATATTGGCGGGAATATTCAAATGACGTAAATAATAATAGGAGGCTTTAAATCAAACATGATAGCTGATATACATTTTTTTTATTTACATATATAATGGCAATATACGTAATTATTTTATTATCACTAATATATTATTCAAATACTTTTTGTTTTAAACCTTATAGACACAATAGAAGTGGAAGTTATAGATATTACATTCTATGAATATTAATAACAAATAGAAGATAATAAGCATTGTTTTTGCGCACAAGAACAAAAATATTATGTCCACAGTCAGTAATGTTTAACATTTAATTTTATTCAATTAACATACATAGCTTATTGTAAGTAGACAATATTGTTTCTGAATGTATAAACAGTCGTTACAATTATTTTTTTATAAATTATTAATTACTACCAGACAACCATCAAAAATGATAGTAGGTAATGATTTGGTCATTTTATTGTACTATTCAGCATTATTAAAAAAAAAACTATTTAATCTCTCAGTCAACATTAGAGATTTGACTAGAAAATGGTCTTCTTTAGTATAAGAGACAAAGTTGTCTTGAAATATTTGAAGGTGCTATAAAAAAAATAGTGCTATCTTTAACATGCATGCTGCTTGTGGACAAGTAAGTTCCAAAAACTTCGATTAAAAATGTAAAACTGAGCAAACATCAAATTTTATTGCTTTAAATACACATTTTTGTCATAAACACGATGAGACATCTATCGCTAAGACAAAGATTAACTGGTCTGAAGATACTTTTAGCTTACAAAAGCGCGTCGAACGTAATCAAACTTTCACTGAACAGAATTGTTTCAGCCAGTGTCTTATTCCTACTGTTTTAACAAATTTGGAGTTGTCCTACACTGTTGCTACTTCCATTCAAATTTTTCCTATCATGTTCATCATTTATTTATCTAACACGTAACTGCAAAACAATCGAACTTAGAAAAGCTTCAACAGTTCTAGTATATTCATCCCCATCGTAGTGGTGAGCCGGGTGGTCGCATGAGGGTCGCCCTGGTCTCCGCCGTGAGGGTGCCTCCTCCGTCGGAGTCAGGTAGACCGTAGAAAGCGTGGAGGTGTCGTCGATGTTGTAATTCGTGCCCTTTGTGATTGAGGCTCTGCAGACGACTCCATAGTGAGAAAATCCTCTTGTTCACTGCTTTATTCTGCGTTGGGTTTTCTGAAATACATGGAAATTTTCTTTGAATGAAATTGGATAGAAAGTGAATTCAGGAACTGTATCTTACTGTTTATTCAGATTTTCGTATTCCTACATTAAAATAAAGTCAGTAGTTGGCAACACGAGAACCAAACAAAGGTGCAGGATATTGTCGTATCCATAAAGTTTCAAGAAAATATTAATACACGTGTCCCTAATGTACCTATGTAACTTTGTCTTCACATATTTATTTAAATGTTGAACTCACCTGTTAACTCACTTTGCGTATTAGCTACGCCTTCCCGTTTCACTTTGATGACGTTCACTTCGGGGTTTTCATTCCTGAATTCATTCTTTTCATCCTCTCTCAGGTTATTAGATTCTAGCCCAGAATTTATAAGATTAGCATATTGGGCATTTGCATTGTCGATATCTTTATTCAAGCTTGCTAAACGCATTTTAAGTATTAACAAGGGGTTAGTGGCAGCTATGACTGCATCGTAGACATTATTCATACCAGGGTTACTGTCTAAGTAGATTTCGTTGGCTCTATCATTAACATCTTGATTGTTAGGTGCAACTTCTTCAGTATATTCCTTATTAGGGTCGGGGTCGAAATTCCTTTTATCCGTATTGTGTTCATATAACTGGTGGAGGCGATCCAATTGTCTCGGATAGTTATGCCATTGTTCTTTCCGAAATCCCTCTCCATTGTAGTTGTCATCTTTACTTATAATATTGAAAATATCATCATTCTGTTTATTGTCTGTATCTGCAAATTTGAGTTGCCATTTATTCGATCCTGGTTTATTATCGTGTGCGACGTACATTTCGTATATTTCATCAAGAGCGTTTCTTGCTTGATATCTATCACTAAATGTATTGTCATTATGTTGGCTATCAAAGCTGAGTTGTTCTCTGTTCAAGTCATTTTCGGACATTGGAAGAACATTACTTGAGGAGAGTGCCACTATTGTAAGAAGAAGTACTGGGACAATGTATTGCCGCATCTGTAACAAGCAAACGTATAAGTTTATAAGACCTGTTGTGCTTGTCGGGTGTGCGAGTAAGAACTGAGAAAATTTAATCTGAGTTAATTGGTTTTTGGAAACGTCTCGCGCCGTCGACGGCGACGTTCGTCTGTGTTTATTCATTAAAATTCTAATGTCACCTGATTTGCTTCTGACTAGTAGTGAATATTCAAAGATTAGGCGCTTCAGTAGATAGAGTGACTAGGGGTCGTAGCGTCGTTCCACAGACGTGATTTGCATATCTTTTGGTCGCGTTCTCGAGATAATACGGCACATGGCGAAGTTATGTGCAAACCTCTCAACATTAATAAGGTTTCGGCAAACAGCCGCGCTAAGAGAAAATCAATTCACGCTTATTTATCTTGCTGCGAGTGCTGCGACACGATTCCTAACTTTTAGGTTGTTTCGTTAAAATGTGTAAAGTTTACTTTATTTACTGGAACTGTTAATATTTTATATCCCTAAGGTTCAAGCGACCTATGTAGAAAGTTTTTCACTTCCAATTTTCTTTTATTCATTTATCGATTTGGTTATTTATTTTACTTAGAAAATAAAACGTTGCCCTGGGGTCGGTTCCTAACATAGTCAATACTCTTGAGAGTGTTAAAATACGCGCAGCTACCGATGAATAGACTGAAAAATAAACTTGAAACGAAGACAGAATAAAAAATAAATAAACGTGAAAGTAAAAAGGTAGGAGTGTTAGTAGAATGAATGAACGAATGTCAAGTTAGTGAAGTTAGAAGTGCAATTTAAGTACCACGCAAAAAGGAACATAGTTTAAATGTCAGGTTTCCTTCATCAATGGAGCTGTCTGTGAAGCTCAAATGTTTACTGAACTTTCGGAACCTGCAACTTCACGCTCGGAAGAAGTTCCCTAAAGCTTTGAGCCATTACGAAATTCTGTAGTGTAACATTAAATGAGAAACTTAGGAAGTCACGAGTCACCTAACGTTATTTATATCCGTTTCCGACGGGCAGACAGTCGGCGTCGCGTCGATATTAAAAAGCAATAAAGGTTATTAATGAATGGCAGAAATGTTCGCAATTAACGAAGTCCCGACATTTCAGAACGTTCACGGAAGAATATTGAACAGAAATTAACTATCGGTTCGCAATACTTGAAGGTTTTTGTTCCTTTTTCTTTCTTTTCTACTGTTTATGTCAGCGGATTCGCCCGCGTGAAGATACGAGAAGTATCATAATATGAGGACATTTGGATTCGATACAGGACTCGTGACGTAAATGAGCAACAATCATCCAGATTTCAAATTAAATAAGCATCGAATCATCAATAGCAAGACAGGACTTTGGATCCACTTCCTGTCTTGTGGATTTTTTCCCGTGTGCGTATCTGAGTCTACTCTCTAAGCCCGAAGTCCGTAGTTTCACTCCGTATCACCTAAACACTAAGAATGAATGACGACACGATTTGGTAGTTACTGTCAAACCGTGCTGTCATTCATTCTTAGTTCGGGTTCGGGATTAATCGTAAGTCCGTTGGTGATACGGAGTAGAATACGCCCGCATCTAAGCCCGAAACTACGGACTTCGGGCTTAGAGAGTAGCCCCCCAGGTGTCCGTGTCCAGGTTACTCTCTAAGCTAGCTACCAGAGGCCACACGCATGGCAAAGATTTCGTTCGCCGTAGTAGCAGTAGTGCCGGCGTGTCGTGTCGCCAGTGAGAACACTTGTACAAAGAGATGAAAGCAAAGAAAGAAAAAGTTTATTTTGTTTAAATGGACCATCTCTTGTATAAAATTAGAAACTTTCTAAATATTTATAAGTGTTGAGAAATATACATAATTGCCTACTGCTTCTCTGAAGTTTTGATGGTCAAAAAAGATTTGTACTCAAAGACATCCTTTGAAATATTCCTTGCTTGGTTAAACCAGTTCTATCATGTTCTGTAAAAGGATGTTTCATGAACTTAGATGTATGAATGGACAGGGCGAGTTTTGTGAAAAGTCAGATGAGAACCGAAATCGCAAAGTTTTGGGGAATTGGATGTAAAAACTTTTCTCGCATCCAATATTGAGAAGTGACTTATAAAATAGTCTTGCTTAAAGTAAGAGTTTTATATTTGAAGTTTACCAAGTAGATATGCTTCTTATTTAGAACTATGTGACTTTATACTTCTGTTTTCGAGGTGAAACTTTAGAGGAAAAATAGAGAAAAGTTTTTGAAAAAATTGAGCATGTTTTTTTGGGTATAATAAATAATAGCCAACAATTTCATTCGTTTTGAATTTCTTAAATAATAGGGTTTATCCGCAAAATAGTAAAAATCATATAATTACATAATTTTATTCATCAAACCGATGATTAAAATTATGTGAATTTGATTTATTAGGTATGGATTTTTTTTTAATATTGTTTGGCAATTACATTCAAATAAGAATAAAGACCTACAAGGGTATGTCAGGTAGGTATCAGTGCAGTGTGCAGCTACCTACATAAGTTGGTTAACTTTTACAAAAAACCCATCTCAGCTTCCCCAAAACATAAATGAGGTTTTCAAGCCGAGAAAAGATACGAAGGTAACGTTAATTGTAAAAGTTACGAAACCTTAAAATACCTTAAGTAAAGCCGCGAGATTACAACTGTTTTGTTGACTTTAATCTGTTCTGGAGCGCCACTAATCTTGGAGCAGGAGCCTGGAGTCGGCGATTAAAACGTAAGTATATCATTTACTTAAGTAAACGAAATGCTTGGCTTTACGGTCTTGTAGATATTTTTTTATGATCCCTGATATTTTTACTTCCTTCTTGCAAGCGTATATACTTGCTGTAGGTACAACTACTTATATTTATAAATAAACTAGTTGACCCGCGCAACTTCGTCTGCGTCACAACTTTCATTACTGCTCCGCTCCTATTGGTCTTAGCGTGATGATATATAGCATATAGCCTTCCTCGATAAATGGGCTATCTAATACTGAAAGATTTTTCAAATCGGACCAGCAGTTCCTGAGATTAGCGCGTCAAGCAAACCAACAAACTCTTCAGCTTTATTTATTAGTATAGAAATATAGAGTGTAGATATAGATATCAGTAGGGTGACTAGGTAACTAGTGACAAAAACCTTCTTGTTATTGATGTGAAACTCTAGATGTTAGTCAATCACGCCTCAACGGCTAAGCGGATTAGGATGAATCTTGCCGCACTTATAGACAATGAATGACCTGGATAGGACACGACGTTTCCAGCGATTTGGACTGCCATTAATTGGAGCTGTGGTCGCAGTGGTGGGTGGTCCCACTCGCCGCAAGAATTTTATTAAAATGAAATGGATCCGGCAATTGGGACCGCGGTTCCAGTTAATTGCGGTCCCAGTCGCCGGAAACCTCAGGACACTAGATAGGTACTTCTTTTTGTCAGCACTTATCAAGCGGGCAACGTCACTCGCAAAAGCTAGTTCACAATAATTTTCTCTAAGCATAGGTACTTAAATTCATATAATTTTCTCTCTTCGCTAGTCCTGTGACTCACGCAAATGACTTCTGGAATACTCATAAAAATAGATGATTTGGAAATTTTTAAGAGTCGTAAAAGTTTATAACTTATCCCGAGGAGTTAAGCCTGCGTGATATTTGAACTTTCATTTCATAAAATGCATCTGTGGATGGCTGACAAGAAATATCTTTTTCTACACGAAATGCCAAGGAATTATCTGAGCTTGATTAAACATTGAAACCGCTGAGATGATAAAATATGAAATTGTGATCGACGTGGATTGTTCGGTAAGGCACGTGATATTTATGGTCATTACAAATTCAACCAAGCGATGTTTTGTGTCATGTAGATGTGGTATATCTTCACTGATGAAAGTCTAACTTCAGTAAATACAGTGGCTGGTCAACGGCCTCCAAATCCAGCTACGTTTTCATTTAAAAACGTAGTTTTTAATTCTGGCTTTGCATTTTAATGTTTTTGTTTTGATTTAAATTGAAGTTTGTTTCGTTATTTAGTAACTTAAAATTAAATTTGAATCAAAATGTATATCTCATTTTGATTCAAATTTAATAGTTTTGCCTTCCAATTTTACTCGTGTGCAATTAGTCCCATAAATATTTTGTTATGTTTAAAATGTGGACAACGTCGTAGGTTATACATATGTTACTTTTTCTTTTTGTTAAAAGCTTTTACTGTACCATCTTTGTGTAACTGTTTGTTTTCCCGAAATAAATAAATAAAAATACTCTATGGTCCTTAATTACAAGTCTTAAAAAGCCCTTAGTCTTAGGATTGGGTACATTCTTTGATCCGTCGTAGCGTCATTATGTCTTAGGGACCGAATTATTTCACAAACGATATCATTTTTGCATTTTAAGCTACCATTTTGTGGTTTCAAGAAATTTTCAATTGTTTGTTGGAGATATTTTTTAATTTTACTTATAAGTTATTATAATATATTTTTAATTTTACATAAAAGCTAATACTTATTACTGAAACATATCTCAATAAAATGCAAATTTCAAATTAGGACGTCTTTTAAGTTTTTAACAGTTATTGGATCGTGGAAAACAGTTTCTAATAATGTAAAGTTTGGGCTTGCCAGATAAATATGTATATAAACTTAAATGACACTGTACTTGTAGGTATAAAAAAAAAAAAATATTGTAGATATTATATTAAATAAATATTTATATTAAATAAATATTATATTTACCGTAAATATCGTATTTACGGTAAATATAATATTTATTTATTTAACACTTTACGCACACAGATGTACAGAGGCGGACTTAATGCCTGAGGCATTTTCTACCAGTCAACCTTTCAATATCTGTCACCGGAAAAATACAAACTCCTTAAGATTGTAATAAGTAGATATAGGTATCATTATTAGATTAGGATTTCTCGATAAACGTTAACAAATGATTTTGAATACAATAAATTCTATCCGAATTCACTAACCAATTATTTCATGGAATATTTTATAGTGTTACGGCGCGGCGGCGCCGGCGGCGACTGCAATTATCCGAGAGGAAATGCGGGCGGCGAGACTTTTTAAGAACGATTAGATATTGCATAAACTGAATTAGATGGATATACTGTGTCCCCATATTTTCCTTTTTGATTCGATATATTAACCGTATAAGCACTAGAACTCATACAAAATGTTCAAAACTGTCCGATAAATTCGAGAGGAGGATTCACGAGGAGCTCGTGGCTAGATAATAACAGCCGCACGGGTCGATCTTCAAGGTTAAGCAACGCTTGCCGAGGTTGGTCTGTGGATGGGTGACCATCTTAACATAACGAGTTTCCTCCGTGCCTCGGAAAGCACGTTAAGCCGTTGGTCCCGGCTGTCATTTGTAGATCTTTGGCAGTCGTTACGGATAGTCAGAAGCCAGTAAATCTGACTCCAGTCTTGCCATGAAGTACCTACCGTTTTACCCAGTTAATGGGTTGTGGAGGTCTGGTAGGCAGCCGCTCCATGTAAAATACTGGTATTCAGCTAAATCCGACTTGACTGGAAGCCGACCCCAATATAGTTGGGAAAAGGCTAGGCAGATGATGATGATAATGAAGCACTAGAACTCATACAAAATGTTCAAAACTGTCCGATAAATCGCTGTCAACAGAGCCCTAGTGTACAAATTTGGCAACTATTAATCAAAAAAGAAAAACATAGAGACAGAGGGCTTAGTGCAAGTTATTTAACGCACTCGATCGCGTTAACGTAAACGTTCGCTTATGTCAAATTGTATAGAAAAAAAAGGATTTCCGTTCTGTCACCAGACGGCGCTTACTCAGTTTCCATACAAATTGACGTTTACGCTAACGCCATCGAGAACGTTAAAAAACTCGCACCAAGGCCACTGTATACATCCTTATTCTTATTCAGTTTGTGAAATAGCTCCTAAATCGGTCCAATATTGGAGGAGAAAACAGTTGAGAGCCAAACCTCGACTTTTACATACAAAGTCTCGCCGCCCGAATTTCCTCTTAAGTTCAACGAGAGGATATTATTATAACAAAGCTATAGAGATGTTTTGGTTTCAGTGGGTGATTCATAAAGTTGAATGTCTTGTTGAACATGTGCATGCAACAGGATCACTAAACAATTAATTGACTGGTGCTACCTGGTACTATTATTCGTGTAAAGGTACACTCTTGGTTACTTTTCGAAGTGATTAATAGTTTCTACTGTAACTGCGATTAGTGAAATGAGTGAATAGAACTTCGAAACCTAATGATTCACAATAACTTAACCCTTCACTATTATTCACAAGTCTACAAATCAATTTAGAAAGTAGAAAACTCATATTATTCATGCCTATCAATGTATTACTAAGCGTTGTTAATATTTTTTTTCTTCGAAAATGAACAACGAATACGCTTTGATGATACCTACCTACTAAATATTTCGGTGAATCGATTCATTATAAATTATATGTAGTTTTGCCCTTTTACGAAACACGTGAGTCAGAAAAACTTTCGGGAAAACTGTACCTACCTACTTATTTTTTCCCAGAATATACTTATTGTTCGTGTTGCTTGGAAACCGATAAGTGTATCAACAATAGTCTTTTGCTAACCTATCAAATGAATTTGTTAAGAGGAGTTGTAGCATGTATGTAGGTACTACAAAATTGCTTGCTTTCTATCTATACATATAGTTACCTACGTATCGTGCTTAGAAACCCCTTAGCTCGTTACGAAGATAAGAGCTCTTCCTATCCCTTTCGGGAATACAGTCGAAATGTTGTTATGAACTTTATCTAGAGCTACTTTTACATTTTACTATGTTAACTACAGCATAACTCATTAATTAATCAGTTGTTGGTAGACAAAACGCAGCAGCGATTCTCGGGTAGGTACACCTCTGCCGCTGCGCAGCGCGATTTGCGGCGAGCTAAATGTCATAATCGTAATGCTCAAGCGATGTAAAATGTTGCGTGGTATGACGGCCGGCTGAATGGCGCCACACTCGTCGAGCGTCTGTCCTCTTTGCGTCTGTCTACGGCGAGGGCGAGGGGGCGACTGGGGCGCGGAGCGGGGCGTCACGGCCGCCGCACCGCCGCCGCGCGCCGCATGCCGCATACCGTGGCGTCCCGCGTCACCGGCACCTTCGCACGGCGTGGCGGCGAGCGCGGCGCGTCCTATCATCAACATGAGTATGTTCGACGACGATTTAATCGAAAATGTCAAGAAATACCCAATTCTCTACCGCCATAAAGGAAAGAACTATAAGAACATGATTAACAAAGGCAACTGTTGGATCAAAATTGGTGAGGCGCTTAACAAAACACGTGAGTAAATTCGCTTCAATATTACTATTTATTTATGTTGTATGTACCTTATGTTTTGTGTGGTTCATACAAGTTGCATTACTACTTACTGTTATCTTTCAATGTTTATGTTGCAATGAACATGTGGATGCATGCAGTAGCCCTAGCCAATCAGTATCGAGTATTAGGTAGTGTTCGTGGGGGACTAGTTGGCTAGAATTATTGTTCAAGCAGCAATGGAACATTTTACAACAGTTGTACCGTCCACAGAACAAATATGTTCCCCTTGGCAGTATCTTCGCGTCGCGTTTTGTCGGTTATTAGGTAACAGCCGCTACTAGTAAACGTTTATTTTGTATTGCTGTGGTATTTAGGTACTTGGTAGGGATGCCATCCGTCCAGGATTCTCCGGATTTTTTTCTACTTTCCAGGTTTTTTACAAAGGGACCCGGAAACTTCTAGATATAGCTACTGGTAAAAAGATCGAATATACCCTAGACTGGGTGTAATAAATTTCGATTGTTGTATATGTAGAGAAAAACTCAATTGCATCCGGGGTTATTAAAGTTTTTGTCTGAAGTCGACCAAATAAGGTGATGGCCGCCCTGTAGGTATTTTAAGCTTGCAACGGTAACCTAATAATTGTGACGCGTCATGCATACCATTATTGAGTTATCTGCGTCGCAGTAATCGATGTACATTAGTAAAGTACCTACATAGATATCTACTATCAGATAAATAAATGGCTTTTACCGATGTTGTTGATCGACGTCGATCGATTAGTTTTAGGCCTGGTCTACTATCGGCATAATTGATTCTTGACCCTTCTTATTCTAATTGGTCGGATTTTGCTTAAACTTAAATACAACAAATTAGTTATCGAATTATTAAGACAGGGACAATTAGTTCGCCGATCTCGCTGCCCTTTTTATATAGGTACGTACCTACCTACTCTGTGCGCTGCGGCATGCGATTTGCGACGACGAGCGATTGCACCAAATGGATAGTAAAAAAAAATACGAGTATGTATATTTGAAGTTTTATATTTAAGATTTTTTCTATGAATGTAAAAAAATGCGTCTGCAGGTAAAAGTGTTTACAAAACAAGGTCGATCGACGTTAACTGATCCATTGTACTATCAACGAATGACATCTTTTAACGGTCTATTGACTTGCGGTTAAACATTGGCAATGAAATGAATAATAGGTTGTTTGTTACAGCTGAGGAATGCAAATCAAAATGGCGCAACATAAGAGACAATTACATGAAAAATAAAAAGAAAAAGATTGCTGGTAACGCCACATCATATTCCAAGTACGATGATGAGAGACTGAACTTCTTGTCAGAATCGTTTGAAAATGAATTGTCATGCGAATACATCGGGGAGAATTCTTCCCACTCCATGTCCCATGATCCCATTGAGATTCGTTTCGAGAATGTGAAGGAAGAATACGACTCAACTGAAGAGGTTCCACTATCAGAGTCTCCTTTTATAAAGGGACCATCGGGTAGCAGTATCGCGGACCAGCCTACATTTGCTCCAACAGTTGTAGCCGCGAAGTACGATGCCAGTCAGTCATTGGTTGCACAGCAGAATTTCACCGTTGAAGAGCAAAATGTAACTCCACCACCAAAACGAGCCATGAAACGAAAGATGGACTCAATAATAGATGAATTGAAAAAGGATAGAGAGGAGAGGAACTTAATTTTACAACAATTGGTAACTAAAGCGACTAGTCCAGCGGGACTGTCCCCTATCCATAACTTTTTCGCCAGCATGGCGGATATTGTCAGTAATTTCCCGCCGGATAAAATTGCAGAAGTGCGTATGAGGGTGTGTAGCCTGGTGAGTGAGGTGGAACTTTCAGTATTGAGAGACTCGAGTCAGTCCGATTCGGTTTTTTGACTTACAATAATGTTGTGTTAGTGGCCAAATCTTTATTCTTGATCATTGCTAGAGTTTTAATAAAAGTAAATTATTTTATTGTGAATATTTTTCTTATACCTCTAAATAAAAACTTGAATTTATCTCTTAGCGATTTTTTCCTAATACTTAAAACTTTTCCGTTACTGAGTGACCGAAGAACAACGCACAACGGAAACTGCTGGTTGTAGAAAGCTGAAATTTGGCAATAAGGTTCCTTAGAGAGTGTAAAGGAGCATAAGAGAGGATTTTCAGAAATTCTTACGGGAACGGGAAAAAACGGGATATGCGCGTACGAAGTCGCTTGCAAAAGCTAGTTTTTCAATAAATTTTAAATCCAAAGTAAAATTCGATTTAAACAGTTCAGTAAGAAATGAAGTTTTTTTTTTTAATAAATAATACTCATAATCTTTAAACGCCCTGTACAAAATAGAAAAAGTCTTGCTTAAACAATGTCTGAACTCTTTTGGTAGTGCGCCTGGGGCGAAAAACATGAAAACATCGAGTTCAGGTTCAGTAAATGAAAAAACTTCAAAATGGAATGTGCAGCTAATATATAAAATATTTAAAAAGTTTGCGTAAAACATATTTTTTTTTGGCAAATAAATAATTTGATTGATTCGTTGTTTGAAAAAATCTATTTAAAAGTTCAAAAAACACAAAGTGTAATTTATAGTAGGCTAAATACTTAGGTACCTAAATTCACAAACAATAACAAAAGTCCCAGGTGAGGAGCTCGTGGCTAGATAATAACAGCCGCACGGGTCGATCTTCAAGGTTAAGCAACGCTTGCCAAGGTTGGTCTGTGGATGGGTGACCATCTTAACATACCGAGTTTCCTCCGTGCCTCGGATAGCACGTTAAGCCGTTGGTCCCGGCTGTCATTTGTAGATCTTTGGCAGTCGTTACGGATAGTCAGAAGCCAGTTAATCTGACTCCAGTCTTACCATGAAGTACAGTGTTACCTAGTTAATGGGTTGTGGAGGTCTGGTAGGCAGCCGCTCCGCGTAAAATACTGGTATTCAGCTAAATCCGGTTTGACTGGAAGCCGACCCCAATATAGTTGGGAAAAGGCTAGGCGGATGATGAACAAAAGTCCCAGGTGAACAGGCGCTCTACTACCTATTTGAAAATCTGTCGAAATGTAGTCGAAGGAAGCGTTTCATTATGATCTCCAATGAAATTGGTTTGTTTGCATGCAAATAGTTCGGTCCCTCAATATCCATTATACCTTCTAAGGTACGTATGTACCGTCCTGAGGGCAACTAATACATATTTATTGTTAATTAAACATTTATCACCTGGTGCTAGCTACGTCATGTGTTTACAAATAAGTATGTCGCCTGGTTAATGCAACCACTTTAGTTTTAGTTTAATAAATCGCATGAGATTGTAAACTCTTTACTTTGACAAGACACGGATAATTAAATACTAGAAATAATGTAATTTGGATGGTACCAGTCTTGCCAAAAAGCGGGTTGTGGAGATCTGGTAGGCAGCCGCTCCACGTAAAATACTGACCTTTATGGGGCGCCGGTGTGGGCGCCTACTTTGAGGAAGCGACCTGCCTGTTACCTCAACGCGTCCCAGAGGGTCATGGCCATCCGGCTGGCCCGGGGATACCGCACGGTTTCTAGCGAGGCGGTGAGCCTCCTTGCCGGACTGCCGCCATGGGATCTAGAGGCGAGAGCCCTCGCGCTCATTTACGAATGGCGCGTGGAGGCGCTACGCTGGGGCGAGACTCCTCTGCCGCGGCAAATCGCAGCCGGACGGAGCTCCGGCAGGATCTCATGGTGGTATGGAGACAACGACTGTCGCAACCCAGCGCTGGGCACGCCACAATCCAGGCGATAAGTCCCCTCTTTGAGGAGTGGCTAGAGCGGCGCCACGGCGTCCGTACCTTCCGCTTGACGCAGGTACTCACCGGACACGGTTGTTTCGGGAGGTACCTGTTTTGAATTCGGCGGGAGGATACGCCCGGGTGTCAACACTGCGGGAATCGCTCGGAGGACACGGTGGAGCATACGGTGGAGCATATGGTGGAGTTATGCTCTGCTTGGGCGGAGAACCGCCGCGTCCTCGTCGAAGCGATCGGCGGCGGAGACTTCTCGCGTCCGGCCCTGGTTCAAGCCATGGTCCGGAGCGAGGAGACATGGGAAGCGGTCACCTCTTCTGCGAAGCGAAGTAATGCTAGCAAAGGAGGAAACCGAACGCGTGAGAGAGAGAGGGACACCTCACGCCCCAGCCGCCGCAACGAAAGAAGACGCCCCGGGCGTCGGGAGTAGCAGGGCGGTTCTCGGCCACCGTAGGCGTGGGCCTGCGGACGACGAGCACTGGGTGGTTCGCCGTCTGATCATAACTAGGAGGCACACTGATGGGTTTTAGTCAGTAAGAGTCTGACACTCCCTTCAGCTTTACCCAAAGCAGGAGGAGTCATTTGATGATTTCCCATCCTTAAAAAAAAAGACAGCCGCTCCACGTAAAATACTGGTATTGTAATGAAACCGGATTGACTGGAAGCCGACCCGAATATAGTTGAAAAAAGGATAGGCAGATG
This sequence comes from Lacanobia oleracea, assembly GCA_950371165.1. Taxonomy (NCBI): domain Eukaryota; kingdom Metazoa; phylum Arthropoda; class Insecta; order Lepidoptera; family Noctuidae; genus Lacanobia; species Lacanobia oleracea. The sequence continues at coordinate 10,140,991 of OX493389.1, forward strand.
ATGATGATCGAATTTGCATGGGATTCATCGCATTTGGAATGATCTCTTCACAATATATCTATCAATTGTTTTCCGTGCTTTTTATGAGGGTAAAATAAACTATAATTATAATAAAAAGGTATCTAAATGAATGACGGCATATGACGGTGTTTGCAATAATCCGTTAATATTTATAAACATATAGCAGTCAGTAGTTGGCACTTGGCAGGCATCGCAAGAAGTTATGGAATGTTTAGAACGAAGCGTGATCAATCTTATACAACGTTTTACCGGTAGTAAAACGAGCTCAAGCGAGTAGCTGAAAAAATAATATTTTATGCAATTCCGTAACGAATTAAGTACAGGCAACAAAGCTATTAGCTATGCGCGCAGCTAACTGGCAAGCTTGCAACTATTTTTAAACAATGTTGTGAATGTGCTGAGTAGACACTTATTGTACCCCACACTCGTGAGTATGTCATAAGCTTAAAAAGTTATAATGCACACGTTAGAAATAAATATTGGCAGTGCAGTGGAAAAAGAAATATTTTTGCCTGTATACCAAATAGCTTTGTTCACTGTACACTGATATTAATTATAAGCTTGCTTGATTAATTGTTCTTTTGACACTTGCTTGTAATTAAATATTGACATCTAAGTACGAGTAATAAGAGCATTAAAATGTTCCAAATTAAAACTTAACGTAACGTATAATTAATTAATTTACTAGTTGATTCCTACCGAATTTAAGAAACGAAGGCCTACTGAAATGTTAATTAATTTTATTTATTCTGCGTCGGACAGGTAATATGGCCTTCTTGTCCGTAGGCCGTCGTGTCGACATACTAGTTTCTGTTTTGAAGTCGGCTTAATTACGACTTCTTTTATAGTTTCTACTAATAAGGGCTCCTAAAGAAGATAATTACGAACTTGCCGTTCCCTTTCTCGCATTTTCTCAACCTTTTTCAGAAAAGCTGAATGGGATAATGAAATATACAGGTACCCTACGAATATATCACTAATGTTAAATCGATTTTGAAAGGCTTTTGAAGCATAATTATTGTATTATGGGGGTTTATTACGTTACAAGACTTTTTTGTAGCAGGGAAATATTCTTTTAAGTTTAACCTCCGTTAGGGCAGAATGGGGGTTATGTCGGACTCTTACTGACTAAAAACCCACGGTTTCTTTCTACCACTTGTATGAGCCGAGAACCCGGGAGAGACCTTCTTATGTTACTTCTTGTACAATAATATCTTTACATAAAAAAGTCGCTTCTTGCGTCTGTCCCTAAACATCTTTTATAGATTACGATTTAAATGCGGATTTCGTGTGTCGAATAGACTGAGTGATTCAAGAGAAAGGTTTATATGTATAATTCATCTAGAAAATCCTACGGGAACGGGAGAAATGGGATATGCACGTACGAAGTCGCGGGTTAAAGCTAATTTAGTTTTATTTACGTGGGTCCTCGTAATCTATATTTATACGTAATCTATATAGGTATAAAGCTGAAGAGTTGGTTTGTTTGTTTGTTTACTTGAACGCGCTAATCCCAGGAACTACTGGTCTTATTTCAAAAATTCTTTCAGTGTTAGATAGCCCATCGAACGAGGAATATATCATCACGCTATGACCAATAGGAGCGGAGCAGTAATGAAAGTTGTGACGCAGACGAAGTCGCGCCGGTCAACTAGTAACTAATTTTATGAACAGGTAATATTGTTTTGTTGATGATGATCGGGACTGAAATTTTAACCAATTTGTAAATAAAAGTATTCATCATGCATATTGTAAATAAATCCTTGGTTGCAGGAGTCTATTTCCCATACAAATACTGTGAGACTTCAAAGAGCAATGAATGATAAAAATCCGGTTGCCTTTGGCTATCTGCAGTATTCAACGATTCAGAAAAAAATGAGCGCTTTTATATTGAGTTTCTTAATTTAAGAAAAAATGGTTACATTTTCAGTACCTAAGACCTGAGGAACAAAATATGAATTTCTTTGTGGTGAAAGAAACGCATATTGGTTTTTATAACAAATGACTGTTATATTATTGTACTAGCTTTTGCCCGCGACTTCGTACGCGCATATACCGTTTTCCCATTCCTGTAGAAATATCGGGAAATTCTCTCTTAGTTCTCGCCTTCGCTCCCTAAGGAACCTACATGCCAAATATCAGCGTTCTACGACCAGTAGTTTCGGCGGTGCGTTGTCTGGCAAGGCATTTCTGGCAATCACTCAGTAGAGGCGTATTTTATGTATTACAATTACAGTTTAACCGGTTTCATAGAATCTATTTATTGTGTAGATATAATCGATTTTTTTAAAGATATTTAGTAGGTACTGAATGAGGAGACTGATTGAATGAGGAGCTCGTAGCTAAGTTATAACAGTCACACGGGTTGATGGACCCGTCATCATCATCTTCCTGCACTTATCCCAGGTTTTTCTTCCATTCTGTCCTATTAGCTATCACGCTATCACTCACTCCCATATTCTCTTTCATATCGCTCCTCACACAATCCATCCATCTTTTCTTCGGCCTTCCTCTCCTTCTCCATCCATCCACATAATTATATTCGAGTGTCAATCGACCTGTGTGTATGTTAAAATGGTCACCCATCCTAAGACCGACCTCGGCAAGTGTTGCTTAACCTTGAAGATCGACCCGTGTGACCGGTTCATTCACTGTTATGTTCAAGGCACGCCTAAAATCTCGGAGTCTCAGAAACAGAATGTTTAAATTTAAATGGTCACCCATCCATCAGACCAACCTCGGCAAGCGTAGCTTAACCTTGATCGACCCGTGGGATAACAAATTCAGTCAAATTCGAAAGAAAAGCTAATGCCCATGGGCTGAAGTCATATTCCTGAGGAGAATCTTAACACCGCGATTCAGAAAAACGCGTCATCAGTACGTCGCCGCATCTATCGACAATGTAGTTAAACTGTCAAAAATGGGCTTGCACTTAGGAGCCCACATGTGTTACGATAAATAATAATATTATGATAATAACATGTTCACTTTTCTTTTGCTTGCTACATAATATTAAGAGTTTATCAAATAACTCAACAATATGTTTTGAAGTTCGTTTCACACATTTGATACTACTATTATTCTCAATAGATGGCATTGCAAATCTCTGGAGTCTCAATGAAAACTGCCTATTTTAGCGCTCGATGAAGTTTCTTCCTAAACTTAAAAATTCAATATCTTTTTATTTTGTGGGTCGATTTTGATGAAATAAACGCTAAATGTTACTCGGGTTATCACTTAATATTTTTAAGTACCTAGATTTGTAACCCAATCTGTAGTTTATGCGTGATGCTCCCTCAAACGCACAGACAAACAGACAAACAGATAAACAGACAAAAATTTCAAAAATAGCATATTTGTGTTTTGTATCTTTTTCCTAACTTTTTTATGTAATTTTTGTGCAAAAATATTCAATGCACAGACACGGTTGGTCTACGATTTTATTATATGTATAGATAAGAATAAGATAGTAGGTAGGTACTTCAGTTATTACCTTACGTCCTACTGTCCTAAACGCAAAAGTTTGCGTGGATGCTTGTTGCTCTTTCACGCAAAAACTACTGAACGGATTGTGATGAAACTTTACAGGGATAGGTATTTAACTATGTAGGTAAAGTTGATACAATAAAATAATACATGGAAACGAATAAAACAAAAAACGGAACGTTCGGGGTCACCACTTGTTGTGCGTGTTATGTTAGGGTCTAGAATAAATGATATGTACTTTGGGTTTGTACTGAATGTGACAAAAGTTTAATGAACGTTCATAATTACCGGGTTATATTGTTACGGTAATATGAGAGCTCGTGGCTAGACAATAACAGCCGCACGGGTCGATCTTTAAGGTTAAGCAACGCTTGCCAAGGTTGGTCTGTGGATGGGTGACCATTTTAACATACCGAGTTTCCTCCGTGCCTCGGAAAGCACGTTAAACCGTTGGTCCCGGCTGTCATTTGTAGATCTTTGGCAGTCGTTACGGACAGTCAGAAGCCAGTAAATCTGACTCCAATCTTACCGTGAAGTACCGTGTTACCCAGTTGATGGGTTATGCAGGTCTGGTAGGCAGCCGCTCCTCATAAAATACTGGTCTTCAGCTAAATCCGGCTTGACTGGAAGCCGACCCCAATATACATAGCTGGGAAAAGGCTAGGCAGATGATTACTACGGTATTTATTGTTACGGTAAAATGGGACGTGGCTAAACGGTGATACGAGTACGCAAGCGACTGGCCAGCTGGCTCTGGTGTTCCTTTACAATATCAAAAGTGCAATTCAGCCAATCGCATCGCTAGGGTCGCTATGCATAAAATTCTTCCGGTACTGATGAGTGACTGACGGAAAACGCACAGTCGAAACTACTGGTCCTAGAAAGCTGAGATTTGGTATGTAGGTTCCTTGTAGGAGTTGTAGGGGAGCTTCGACTAAGAATTCCCGAAATTCCTACGGGAGCTGGAAAAAACGGAATATCGCGCATATTCCGTCGCTACGAAGTCGCTGGCACAAAGCTAATCCTCACTTATTTTAATTTTTATAATATTATAAATGCGACAGTAACTCTGTCTGTCTGTCTATCGCGCTTTCACGCCAAAACTACTGAACCGATTTAAATGAAATTTGGTGTACAGATAGTCTAGATTCTTTTTATCCCGGGAGTATTATCTCTAGGGACCACGCGGGTGAAGCCGCTGGCAGAAGCTAGTAATTTATAAAGAGTGAAGTACTGGGTGGCAAGTTCCAGTACCTACATTAGGAAATGTGAAAGTTAGGTTAGGTTAGGATTTTTGTCAACTGCTGAAAGGATTGAGATGAAACTTGTCACAGGGGTAGACTATGATATGACATAGGTAGGTACTGTCTATCCTCAGGGAACGTACTACTACGTTCCCTAAGGATACTGAAACATCATGAAGGCGAATCAAGTGTGTGAGTGGCGTACCAAAAAACGTTAGGTATTTAAACCCGTAAGTAGGTAGACGTTGTTTATTTCTGTACATTTTGATCTTAAAATGGATCGAAGCTTAAGTCTGAACAGAAAATATATTCACTATGTAGGTATTTGTTTTGAATATATATTGTACCTCATATTTATTTATTTATTCAATCCCAGATAAATGCTGAATTTAAAATCAGTTTAGCGTATCCAGTGCATTTGTGCAGCGGGCCCGTTTTACCCGAGCGACCAATGAGCTAACCGCTTTGAGCGAATGCTACGCCTGCATTAGCCACTGCATTGTTTAGCGGAACAGAAATAGTGTAAGTATTTAATTAAACAAAAAACACAAATGAAATTTTTCATTTAGATTGAGCGCTTAACGAGCTGCACAGATAACCTTTCTAGCTACCTATATTCAAGTTAGTAAAGGTCTTCAAACCTTTCTCACTATATTCAGGTTATAAAGGTCTTCACTTCACCTACTTCAATGAAAATGTATTGTTAAGGTACAAGCGTGCTCCATCTTCGACCACATCATCGCTTACCATCAGGTGAGATAGTGGTCAAACGCATGCCTATCATTAGTACAAAAAAAAAAATCGTAGCTGACTGTAGGCTGCAGCAGCAGGCGACTTCCAGTTTCTATGCATTTCTATGAAATTAATTTTGTAGCACGCTGTCTGTCGCTATTTCATAGTAATACATAGAAACCAGTGCTGCGCGGCGACACGTCGCCTGCTGCTGCTACCTGCAGTCGGACACGAACTTGTACTCAATACTCAATATTTTATTGCATTCCATATTGTACCCTAACAATACATTTTTATTCAAGTACCTAAGTGAAGTTTGTCAGTGCAGTAGAGGCAGAGCTTCACGCGGTTGAATAGCTTCTCCGCTCTTCAAGAATCGAACTCGGCGCTCGAAAAAAAAACTGCGAGTCACAAAGCCATTTCTCACAAATATTTGTTACAAAATATAATGTTCATAAAAATGTACATATTGTCCCTTCGCTCCGTGCTGAAAAAGATTGCTTGATCGCATCGTAGAAGCGATGACCAACAGGTTTTACTTGGTTTGACTACCAGTAGTCCCATGTGTACATATACTTATTAATCCTCGGCCAGTTTCATCCATCGGTGATAGGTACCAGGGGGGCTACTCTCTAAGCCCGAAGTCCGTGATTTCGGGCTTAGTTGCGGGCGTATTCTACTCCGTATCACCTACCCACTAAGAAATAATGACAGTGTTGTCATTCATTCTCAGTTCTGGTTCGGGACTAATCGTAAGTCCGTAGGTGATACGGAGTAGAATACGCCCGCAACCAAGCCCCAAGCTACGGACTTCGGGCTTAGAGAGTAGCCGCCCCTGTCATCTTACGAATATCGTCGTTCCACATATCGCGAGGGCGGCCTGCACTTCGGAAGTAAAAACCGATAAAAGCCTTTATGACTTATCGTTCACAAGCTTTTAAGTAGAGCCGGGGTCGTATCGAAGGGAGCAATTATTGTCACCACTTTACGACGGTTTGTTATGCCTACACACGGTCAACTTGTGGCTTGATGGATGGTGGAGGAGAAGATGGATGGTGTCTGCCAGTAGAATAACAGTCCTATATATAAATTTTAAACGGGATCACTTCAAGAAAAAACAACATAACCAGCTATGCACTTAAGCACTGATTTTGGTTCCCAGTTTAGAAATGTCACTAAATAATAAAATAATGCAAAAAAAAGCTAATGTTTTGTATTGTGTCTTCATCTATGTCTAAGTCAGTGTTTATTATACTAACATAGTTTAAGCGATTACTAACACACCCTATGGGATATTAATTGTCCTGATTTAAATATCAATAAATAATAATAAATAAATTACATTAAAGGATGGAGTCGTGCAACGGCCGCTACGCGTACCGTCCGTTTATGGCTCTATTATATTTGGAAGATGCATTTTTTTAGATCGATTGCATAACGGCCGATCGATTAGTCGCTCTACGTCCATCAGCTGAGTACAGTCAAAACGAAAAGTATTTTTGAAAATAATATTACTTATGTTAATTACGTTTAAAAATATCAAATAACGATGTTATGAGTGTCCCACGAATAGGACGTTATGGTGTCTCTTTTAATCATATCTAGTTTATAGGACAAAATCCTTTCTTTAATAAAGCTTGAGAAAAAAATTGTCTGTCTAAAACCGCAACTATACTCACAATAATATTGCAGATACATACAATATTGTCAACATTATTGCGTGTGTGTGGGCGACAAAAAGTATCTCCTGATAGTCTGATCGCCTAGTATCATGCTTCACAAAATGTTAATGATCTGTGTGATTCTTTTCTCATCACAGGTACTTCTAACGTTAAGTATAATTAGGTAAAACGGTTGTAACGCGACTGATCCGACAAATACGCACCTTCAAGAATTCGATAGGGGGCCATAAACGGACGTTACACGTAGGCTAAAGTTTAATGAAGGCCTACTTCGTCAAAAAAGCTATTAATACCACTAATTATAATTCTGAACTAATCAATATTAAGAGCCCAAAATAATATCTGAAAATGAACACGAAAAGCAATAAAAAGTTGGGCCAATTATAAAACGAAACAGCTGCCGTGACTGACGAACGCTCAATTTCCACAACTGTACGACAAAGTCTTTAAACAGAAACTTTGTTACTTTTATGCTCAATCTGCCGTGTGTGGCACAATGAGTTTTTGCTACGAACCATTAAATTACGTCTAGAATGGTTCAAGTTGAACTTTTGATTAATCATGTGTGCTTACTGAGCTTAGCTCCGTTCTGGGCTATGTATTAAGTTGCCAACTTACGTTAGACTGGGGGCTTTACTTAAGTCGCGACTTGATTCTCTGCGGTGATAGTCAAGGTACTTAAGTGCTTATTTCATTCAATATATTTTGCTACTTTGATTCAATTTTAGAGAAGAAGATTTTGAAGACTTAATTTGAATATTCTATGTCTATTGAACAAAAAACACACATGTGTAGAACTTTAAACGTAGATCGTACGAGTAAAGATTTTAGAATTTAGGTAGATACGAATTCACGTGTGAAACAAAAATTTCTAAGCATGACAGAATAATCAACGTTGATTGTTTTTGATGTAGTTCTTACGTCTTTATTAAATGTATGTATTTTTTTATTAAACGTATGCATTTCTATGTATCCAAGTTTACTTTATTATAAATGGCCACCCTTTCTAATATTATAAATATTAAAGTAACTCGGTCTGTCTGCCTGTTTATCTGTCTGCCTGTCTGTTTACTCTGTTTGTCTGTCTGTTGCGCTTTCACGCCAAAACTATTCTAGAGCCTGAGAAACTAGGTGAGATATAGGTCACTTTTTATCCCTGGGGTATGTTCCCTAGGGACCACGCGGGCGAAGCCGCTGGCAGGAGCTAATTTCTAATAAATACAGTAAACAAGCAAAACATTTATTATTACTCCGCAAAGGCTTAGCTTGTGGCTTCGCGAGACAAGTGTCGCGCGGTTTGAGGTTGTTCAGACAAACTTTCATTTACTTACCCGTAGTTTGAACTTAAACTTCGTGCTATATTTGATTCTGAACCACTGTCAAACAACACAGTCAAATACAATGTTTTTGTTTGCGATTCATTTGTAAGTTTTACGTAAACCCTTTGAAATATTTGTTTGCGGAATAAAATAAATAGGATTGATTTACAGTCGTTTTTTAAACAAATATCCTAACTTTTAAAATGTGTGAGTTATTTTGAAATGTGTAAGTTAGTTGTGTAACCGATTTTGATGAATTTTTGGTACTTACAAAGATGGATGGGACGTTTACAGTTTTTAACCGACTTCCAAAAAAACCAGTGTAGAGCGTGTCGGACTCGCGCACCGATGGTTCCGTAGGTACAAATTTGTAGGTACGTATTATAAATAGTTCAGGAATCAAGTCTCGCAGTTTTTTCAGAGCTAGGAATATATCGCGGAGGCTTAATATAGTAGGGTCTCCTCAGCACCTTAGATGCGCTACAGGCCTGATCCGCAATTCGAACCGTCCAGTACTTTGCAAGTTTATTATATTAGTATATTAGTTCAAGACAGTTCTACGATAAATGCTTAAAGCACAATTAACGAACCAGAACAAATCAGAGATTTCACTATTATTTTGGTACGTATTATAAGTTTAACAAATAACTCAACAATTTGTTATGGTGTTATTTTCATGCTTTCGTGCATTTTATTTTTTCTCAATAGATGGCGCTCTGACTAATTAGTAATACGTTAGGAAGTTTCTTCCCAAACTTAAAAATTCAATATCTTTTGATTTTGTGTGTCGATTTTGATGAAGTAAACGCTAAATGTGATTGGTTATTACGTACTTTAAACAAAGACTATGTTTTTCATGATTTAATTACAAATGTATAGTTTTTAGACTTTTCCCTATACCTACCTGTAGTATAAAACGGTATTACTTGCCAAATTTCATAGTTTTTGCTCAACGGAAAAAACCCTATGAATTTTGATTCCCTTGAGAGTGTCGAAATATCTCGTATTGTTCTTTATGTTAACTTATAACTATGATTTTTTCACAGCTTCAAGGGACCGCAGACCTCAGTATATGGTTTAAATTCCAACTCGATACCTTTACGCGTTCTCGAGATAAAGGGTCTTGACAGACGACGGACGGACAAAAAAGTGATCCTATAAGGGTTCCGTTTTTCTTTTTGAGGTGTAGAACCTTAAAAAGAGGAGGTTATAAATTCAGTTGGTATTTTTTTTCTATATAGGTATGCACACTGATTACTCCGAGGTTTCTGATCCAATTTCTGTGCTTCTATTTTTAGTTCGATGCGGCATACGTACTCGTACATTTGGTTCCGTAAAAATTTAATTCAGTTTGGCTCAGTAGTCAGTAAGTTTGTCACCACTTAAAAGTGACAAATAAAAGAAGACGTTTTTTATTTTATTAAAGTCAGTGTTTAAAAAACAACGATTTCCGAAATTAAAGTTATTTTATGCTTTGTAGTGTTTTGTTTGCAAGTCGGTTATATCCTTTTGTAAAAAGTATTATTAAAGTAAAGCAAAAAGGGCGTTTAAACAATTGGTGATTAAATAAACCTAAGAGCCTATGTGTGTCATCTGCCTAACCTTTTCCCAAATATATTGGGGTCGGCTTCCAGTCAAGCCGGATTTAGCTGAATACTAGTATTTTACGAGGAGCGGCTGCTTACCAGACCTCCACAACCCATTAATTAGGTAACACGGTACTTCATGGCAAGACTGGAGTCTGATTTACTGGCTTCTGACTATCCGTAACGACTGCCAAAGATCTACAAATGACAGCCGGGACTAACGGCTTAACGTGCTTTCCGAGGCACGGAGGAAACTCGCTATGTTAAGGTGGTCATCCATCCACAGACCAACCTTGCGTTGCTTAACCTTGAAGATCGACCCGTGCGGCTGTTATAATCTAGCCACGAGCTCCTCACACATAGGCTAAGCACTGTAGCAGAAACTTTATAAAATTGCACTCTTCAATGTTTTAATAAAGTGGACTGTGTGGTTGCCGGAAATTAATAGCAACTTCTCCAACAGAGGGATTATATCAAGGGTAGCAGACTAGCAGCGACCACTGTAAATAAATTCCTTTGCGAAGCGTGGGAAGAGACTCGCTCAAATATGGGAAACAGAACATTTTCTAAAACGCGACACTAGTACCAAAATTATTCTAATTGTATGTTACTTTTTCGATCCTAGTGTACATTTACTCTCACGCAGTTGATAAAAATATTTGAGGAAAAGAACACATCCCGTGTGTTCCCGTTGCCGTGAGAATTTCGGGAAATCTCTTACACCCGTATTCACAAACGTTACTATGAGGTCTCACAGTGCGCGCGATCGCACACTAAAACTTATTCATAGACAATACTTTAGTGGCGGCTAAGGCACAGCTAAGGTAGCCTGCTAGCTGTTTTAAGCAACGCATAGCGTCTCTCGATTCTCTGTGGTCTATTACGTGTTACGAGAAATATTTACTGTTTGTGCTAATTTTTCATTTTAATAGCGTCCTTTTACAATGGATTATAGTAGTGAAGAAGAATTTGATAATTATATCAAAGAGAAGCACAATAAATACCAGAAAAGTGATACGGGATTTCTAAAATCCTTTTGATTATTACAGTTTGGATGAATTTAGGTAACGCTACAGGTTTTCCAAAGATGTGGTACGTTTTATACTCTTGCCACTGATCAATTTAGACTTAGGAATAAACGTCAATCAGCGAAGTGAATTACGCAACACAAACGAACCAATCACAGAGCTCTATTCAACGCTGTGCGTTTGCTTAGTCAAGGGTCGTTTGAGTATTGTTTATGAATTGAAAAGCTTGCCATATGCAATGCAGTGAGAAATGCCTTACTTCGCATAGCGTTGCTACTTTACTGAGAAAAGTATTGTTTGTGAATACGGGTGATAGTGCTCTTTTACGGAGTATAGGGTAGCTACGTGCCAAATTTTAACTTTCTACGAACAGTAGTTTCGGCTGTGCGTTGTCTGTCAGTCACTCACTCAGTCAGTAACGGAAGAATTTTATCTATCTATCTATACTAATATATAAAGCTGAAGAGTTTGTTTGTTTGTTTGATCCGATTTGAAAAATTCTTTCAGTGTTAGATAGCCCATCTATCAAGGAAGGCTATAGGCTATATATATATCATCACGCTTAGACCAATAGGAGCGGAGCAGACGAAGTTGCGCGGGTCATCTAGTGTTACGAGTATACATATATATTGATATATGTAGTCCTTATAAAATTGCAAGATGTCATTTACTATCAAATTTCATAAATATAAACAATACAGTTTAATTTTAGGGATCCGCTAAGGTTCCCAAAAAAATAGGAAATCCCAAAACAAACACTTAACTTAGCAAAACTGTAAAAGATAATGAATTTCTTAATTTAATTACGTTTGCTTAACATTAACTATTAACGCTATTAGTTACAATAATAAACTTCATTTATTATTGTAACTAATAGCGTAATTACATCAGAAAATGTAGAACCTTTAAAGGCATGTAATTCAGCAAAATAATTTGGGGAACCTTACTCAGTAAACAGTTCTCAGGAAAGTTTTAAGGCTGTAAGTAATATATGGAGGGCTTCGCTTTATTAAATGTGTCTCTACTTGGAAATAATTAGAGCCATTAAGTAGAACTGTTTAATTGTCATTAAAGTTGTTCTTTATTACTTTGATACCTTTCCTAACAACTGTCGTACCTGGGAAGTTACTCGCAAGTTACAAAATATTTCGCGAAATTGAGAATATACAAAGTATTGTTCATATTAAGTTACAAGGTTATTCTTTAATAACCAGTCACTTATTTTCCGGGCATTTCGTATTAATCGACGATTTACACAGAAAAAAAAACGCATAAGAAAAACCGGTCAAGTGCTAGTCGGACTCGCGCATGAAGGGTTCCGTTTCCGTCTTTCCGTACCATCGCCATTATCACAATCCACTATTATACCGTTCAAATTGAGTAAAAAACTGTGTGTGATTTTTAACGTAATTTTATATTATTACTAGTTGACCCGCGCAACTTCGTCCTGCTCCGCTCCATATGGTCTTAGCGTGATAATATAGCCTATAGCCTTCCTCGATAAATGGGCTATCTAACACCGAAAGAATTTTTCAAATCGGACCAGTAGTTCCTGAGATTAGCGCGTTCAAGTAAAGAAACAAACTCTTCAGCTTTATATATTAGTATAGATATAGGAGTATAGATAGATTATTTTTTTAGCGAATGTAGCAAAACAAACTTTGTGAGTATTTCAAGCGTCTACCTGTTGCCATTATTAATCAATAAGTTTTATTCATAACGACAATTAGTTTGAAAAACCCTTCCTGAAGAAAAAGGTAATAGATAAACAGGAAACAAATGCGGATAAAATCCAATTATGTTCTTAATTTAAGTATGAATGTCAAACAGCACGTTCTTGAGTTAATAGGTAATCCAGAATGAACTTATGCCCGATTAACGTAGACTCCCTCCCTAATTATTGGCGTAATACCAACTCTCCAGGGATTACAAACGCAATGGTATGTATATTATGTTATACATCTCTGTCTGCCGGCAAATACTACGTGCCATGTTATGTTAAATAATTAATCCAAAAATACCCAAAACAACCTTATTCGTTGGCTCCTTTTGTGTGGCATAAAGCTAGAGACATACTGGTCCCACGTACGCAACGTATGCAACGCATTATGATATCTGTACTATTGATTTTGTATGAAAAACTATATAATAGACATAATTATCGTATGGAACGACCGACGAGACCGAGTACCGAACAGACGATACGACACAAGCGTTGCATACGTTGCGTACGTAGGACCATGACCTCAAGTCTGCTATTACAATAGTGTCAATAATTTTAATGGTCTATCGTTGATACCATAACTGTTGATTTTGACAAGTTTGGTAATCTACTAATATAAAAGCGTCATTATGACTCTCCAATGGTTAACCACTGACACTATTGAAAGAAATGGCATAGAATGAAAATCTCGTACAAATAAATAAATAATATGTAAAAATATCATCATCTGCCTAGCCTTTTCCCAACTATATTGGGGTCGGCTTCCAGTCAAACCGGATTCAGCTGAATACCAGTGTTTTACATGTAGCGGCTGCCTACCAGACCTCTACAACCCATTAACTGGGTAACACGGTACTTCTTGGCTAGACTGGAGTCAGATTTACTGGCTTCTGACAATCCATAAAGACTGCCAAAGTTCTACAAATAACAGCAGGGACCAACAGCTTAACATGCTTTCCGAGACACGGAGGAAACTCGTTATGTTAAGATGGTCACCCATCCCAAACCAACCTTGGCAAGCGTTGCTTAACATTGAAGATCGACCGGTGCGGCTGTTATTATCTAGCCTCGTAAAAATATATATAAAAGAAATCTGGCATAACTTAATGTTCAAATTTATTTTTTATATGTAGTAGATAGTTTTTCGAAAATCATTTCTACTAACGGGTTTTATAATAATGGCAGTTCGAAAAAGTCTTTCTACCACGATTCTATTACGAGACCATTGACCGACCAGTGATCGACCATTATGAATTAGCAGATTACGAACTTTTAGCAAAATGACCATGGGATCGTGTTGGAATGACGAATTTATAAAAATAGCAGACTTGGGGCCCAGTGTGTCTCTCGCTTTACCTACAATATTTTTACGTCTTCTACGCATTTCGATTCAGAATTTGGGTCACAAGTCACAAAACCACGTGAGGGTTGATTTTACTGGGTATTCTGATGGAAATCAGAGATTATACTAAAAGCGATTTCCGTTCAATCTACATATGAGTACCTACGTCGCCGCACCGGGCTGTCACAACTCACACTTGTGTCGCACGCGGTTGTGTCATCAATCATCTTACCGTTTGATGTTTTTCGTTTTTATCTAGATGTCTTTATAAACCGATTGCGGGTTTGTCTGTTTTTAGGGTTCCTTACCCAAAGGGTATCCAACGGAACCATATTACTAAGCCTCCGCTGTCCGTCCGTCCGTCCGTAATTTTCTTTTTTTTTACTATTTATACGCACGCGCTTGACCACCATCTCATCTAATGGTAAGCGATGATGTGGTTGAAGATGGAGCACGCTTGCCTAGAAGTAACCTATTCACTCTTGACTTAAAGACTCCCAGGTTGTAGCTATCGGGAAACACAGACTTCGGCAGGGAATTCTACTCCTTAGCTGTACGCATTTATGAATGTGTTCCCAAAACGTTTTGTGCGCGTGGGCGGGATGTCCACCATGTACCGTTGGCGCATCGCACCGTTTGTCTAGTGGTCCGATGATGGAACGGGCTTGGCGGAATTAAATTATGCAATTCCGTCGCACATTCCCCACAATGCAACCGGTAGAAAACCGACAAGCCAGCAACTCGTTGTCGATGCTCTAGACTTTCGTCTGTCTGTCAGCGGGCTGTATCTCAGGAACCGTAATAGGTAGACAGTTGAAATTTTCACAGATTGTGTATTTCTATTGTCGCTATAACAACAAATAATAAAAGTTAAGGTTTATGGTACGGAACCCTTCGTCTGCGAGTCCAACTCGCACTTGGTTTTTTGTGTCTATTTCTGGCTTTGGTTGGTACTCTATTATACCTGTTTAAAATGTCGCGTTTGACTTGATTTCATCAAAACATTAATTAGCAAATTAAGAGAGCTCAGAAATGGTTGTTAATTTTTATTCGTGGTATGTACTTAAATCAATCAATATATTCGCTGCTATTTAAGTCGTCTTACAACGGCAGCCCACTTCATCTATACAATGACTACCTACTTATTGCACATTCATTAAAAAAAATGAAACGTATGAACACATGAATTATTTAAAAAAATATCATATAATTCATTGTCATGCCGCATGACGAAGTTTGAAACTTGTATCAATATTTGAAACAAACGAGAGCGAGCTGGAAAACCGGATTTAGCTGAATACCAGTATTTTACGCGGAGCATCTGCCTACAAGACCTCCACAACCCATTAACTGGGTAAAACAGTACTTCGTAGGAAGACTGGAGTCAGATTGTTTTGATACGTAAACATTATACTTAATACATTATTTTATTTTAACTGTACTAATATCATAATAATTATAATATAATAATAATTCCATTTATTTGTATAAAATGTGGTAGAAACAGATGTTACAATTATATATTTAGTGCAAAGACACATTCTGCCATTTAGTTATATTTAAAAATAATCGCGCCTAGAGGTAGTTTAGGTCGGGTACATTAAGTGGGCCGCCTTTGCGACTAAAATCGCAGTGAATATGTAAAACTGTTGCGTTAATGATGACTGACTGACAACGCACGGCCGAAACTACTGATCGTAGAAAGCTGAAATTTGGCACGTAAAAAGTGAAAATGGCAAACTGACATAGATTTCAATAGCATTTAAGTCAATTATGACATTTGAAGTTGTCAATTTAGTCTCCGAAATTAAAAAAACAGACATAAGAGGCTAAGAGTTCGAAGTCCCGAAGTTCCTACGGGAACGGGAAAAGCGGGACTTGCGAGTACGAAGCACGGGCAAAAGCTAACATTAAAGACTGCGTTAGACTTGACTACAAAATAATAGGCTATAAAGTATATACCTATAATAAAAATAATAAAAATCTAGGTATCTTACTAAATTTGAAGATTTTATAAACGAAAAATTACCTAAATAATAATTGACATTTAATGTTTTATCTCCTTGACTTCATTGAATTTTGACTTATATAATCTCTTTCCAAACTATTATTCAATTTTTGTTGTAATTCCTATTATTAATAACTTTATGTACCTCTTAACGTAATGATGACCCATAATTTTTATCAACTATATTTGTACGCCGGAAACGGTATAATATTTTGGACGTAATACGTAATAACGCACATAACAGCTTTGTACAATATTCTGACAAATAAATGCATTCATTCATTCATTCATTCAAATGTATCAACAATTGTTTCTCCCTACCACGCAATATTCCAATATTCCAAAAATAGTTATACATAAAAGACATACCTACGTATGCTTTTTATCATAAAGACAAATTGGAACAGAATATATAGATATTATTTTAGCGAAATCGGAGATTTACGAAAGATCATACGAGATTGAAAGATGATTCGCATTCGAGAGTGAAATTGATAGATCTCACCTCTACAGGTTGTTGATATTTTGTCTTTATTTACTGACTTGACTTAGAGTTAAATTACTTTTTAGTTTAATTATTGAAGTCTTTAGTGTTGTTGATGGCATGAATTTTGCAGATTCACATCTCAACTGCTTAATTTAAAGATGTTGGAGTTACAAACTTAATCTTGTGGATAGTTATTTAAAAACAGACAGAATTCAAGGTAGGTATTTACTTAGCATGTTCGAACTTAACTCCTTTCAGCGTTCCAACTCTCTTTGGTTATGGTTTGAATTATAGAAATGCGTGAATTACAAATGTTGGAATGCGCTGAAACCTCGTTGGGTGTGCCCAACGAGGTTTCAGCGCATTTAACGATTAACTTAATTTGAAGATTTTAAAGCATTTTTGATGGGATTTAGGCAAATCGCTTCGACTTGCTTTTTTCCTCCGCGTCCATTGTGGAATTCGTAATTCTTATTATCATAATCTATTGAATCTTCTCAAAGGATTATTAATTCCTTTTTTCTCTTTACAATTGAATTTTGTAATCCCTCGAATTTCCTAAACCTTTTCATGAAACGTTTATCCGATTGTATTTTTCTTTTGTGTGATTTGGTCTTTTGTGTGCTAATAAAGTGTGTTTGGATCGGATGCAGCTAAGAGTTTTAGAAATTGTTACCTAAGTTCTCGTAGGTCTTAACTAAAGTTGAGCTAGATTACGAAAAATAACCTTCATAGCTTTAAAACCATTCTTAAAGTCAAGAGTGAATAGATTACTTCTAGGCAAGCATGCTTCATCTTCGACCACATCATCGCTTATCATCAGGTGAGATAGAGGTCAAACGTGGGCCTATCAAAAAAAATAATGTCGAAAATATCAATAATGATGTCAAATAAAGGATAATGTAAAAATAAAAATTACAATGTCAAAATTAAAATATCAAATAACAATTTATAATGTCAAAATTGAAATGTAAAAAGAACTACAGTGTCAAAGAATTCATATTATGTGTACTGAAGTCATTAATAAAATCATTTCAAAATGTATGATTTAAAAATTCATTGACGGAATAAAAACACATGTCCAAGACCAAAAAAACATTTTATACTTAAACTTATGAATTGGTAACATTCCCAGGCCAGGTGGTTTTTTTTTTTTTTTTTTAGTACGTCTATCTAGACATTCACGTAATGTTAGAGGACCTAGACTAGCCGCTATCAGACGATACGACCCTTTGAACCCGAGGCCCTATATAATGTCTTCCAATAATTACTTGGTGTGATATACCCCTTCAGTGCCCCGTAAAGGTCGCCCCGACCGGAATCCTTTTAGGCAACGTAACTCAATAGTGTTTAAAATCGACTTACCCAACATTATTCAATCAAGACCATTTGCTATAAGGATCGGTGCATACTGGCGGGATGGCACGGAAGTGTTTTTTAGGTTAGGTATATTTAGATAAAAAAAAACATATCTATATATATAATCATACATAAATGTTTGGACTTTATAGTTGACAATTATAACTTGGGGCGGGCTCGGCTCTAGAAAGTGTATTCTATTATGGATAACGATTTTCGAGAGTAATCCAAGTCTCCAGTCAAGTACCTTACATTCTGACAGCAGCGATAGCGCAGTGAAGTCGATTGTCAAAACGTCAAAAATATATGGGACTAACAAACGCTGTCATGGCACGTGAACATTCCCTTACATTTTGGCATTTCGACCAGCGAATGCTAATAGAATGTCAGTTGTCTAGAGCCTCTGGTGATATTTCGGTAGCGCAAAGCAATCCCATCTATTTTAGTAAGCAGTTTAAATATTTATAATTAAAAAGAGAGCCGCAGAAAGCGACAGAAACAAACTATGTCAGTGCTGGTCTTTAAAATATAATATTACATTTACGTTCATATAAATGATTCTTCAAATAAATCCCTAACCGTGCCGATCCTCCAGTGAGCGCTGGGCCTAAGGTTCGTATCAGAAATGATATTGTTCGTAAAGCTTCGGGATATCGTGAATGGAGGTCGTAGGTCAACGGTAGTGGACAATTGGATAAAAATATGATAATATTATCTTTTTACGAAAATTCGATAGCCCAAGCTTTATATATTTTCTTACAATACCAGTTCAGGAGATTAGTTATATGTTGTTATCTTTTTTTTGAGAAAATGCGCTGACATGTATAATCACGAAGCATAATACATAAAAATAAAATAACTACGTACCTAAATTGCACGGGTGTTCTTCCTAAAGATAAACAATATGACAAGTCGCTATTCAAGCAGTCTGATGCAGTTGGTGGCATCAGTGCTTGGACTGCATCAGACTGCTTGAAAAGCGACTTGTTTCGAACTTTTTAGTTGTTTTTAGGGGTAGGGATTTTTAACAAAGTATTTTTTTTATTTCCTACATTTTTTTGAGTTACATTTTTGGAATCGTCTCCTCGAGCCCTTTATCTTGATACCCCACTCGATAGGCTTTGAAAATTAAGAATTATTGAATGCATAATATAGCGCCAAAACTCGGGATTTATTTTTTTGTACCCAGTGTCACTCTCGCAATTAATACAAATCTAACGAAACCTTTGAAGTTAATATCCATCAAACCGTTTAGGCAACAGAGCGAGCCAAACATTTGAATTTGGCGCCAAAAATCCGCCATTTTGTTTTATTTTGAAATGCGCGTTGTCACTCTCACAGTAAATACGAATCGAACGACACCTCTCAAGCTAAAATCCATCGAGCCGTTTAGGCTCAAGGTCGTGCCATAGAAATATACATATCTACATACATACACTCGAAAAACATAACCCTCCTTCTTTCGCAGTCGGGTAAAAATAGTGATGTAGTATCTTATTTAATTTTAATAATTGAAACGTCAATGTTTAATTGGCCGGTCGGCTGGTCAATATGAAACGTGCATATTTAATTATTGGCTGCAGTTATCCAAATATTATTAAGTGTTAATGGCTTTCAGTGTTTCGTTCTATTTTATCTCTGTAGCAGATTTATAGAAACAATTTTAATTTTATGTCTTTACTAGCTTTTTCCCGCTCCTGTAGAAATTTCGGGAAATCCCATGCTAAATTTCAGTTTTCTACAACCAGCAGTACCTACCTAGTCTTGGCTGTGCGTTGCATGTCTGTCGCTCAGTAACGTAACAGTTATATTAATCGTGTACTAGTTGATCCGGCAAACGTTGTTTTGCCATATGAATAAAAAAACACCCTACGACCTAGCCTATATTCTCAGTCATATCGAATATACACAAAAAAAAAATGCATAAAAATTGGTCAGAAGTCGTTTCGGAGGAGATCGATAACAAACGCTGTGACACGAGATTTTTATGTATTAGAAGCAATTGATGACTGGAAACTTGCAAATCATAAGATAAGCAAACAATAAACATACGAGAAGACCTACTAGTCTGGAAAGCCAACTTTTGGATCACCTATATAGTCGGCGACTAATCGACGATTAGTTGGCAAACCATGCCAACTAGTCGGCAAGTATTGAGCTACGTACTTACAGGAAATAAAATAATACACCTTTACTTACAAGAGCAGTGCGTAAACTATTATGTACTTAGTCTAAAATAAATAAATAAATAAAAGTAAACGAATAATACCATCCCATCACTTCCCGTGGGTGTCGTAAGAGGCGACTAAGGGACTCGCCAGAGAATGGGAATGAGAATGGCGTTCTCTGTAAAACTGAACATCATACACTGTGATCGCCATTCCGCCTGCCATATGACAAACCCCCCTTTTGAGGGAGGCCTACGTCCAGCAGTGGTCGTCTTTCAGCTGATATGATTATGATGATGAATTTAGTCTATGGAGCCGAATGGAATATATGTCGAATAGTCAGCCGTTTACACACCGACTGTTCGTCTAGTCGTCCAGGTTCATAGCATAAGCTCATCTTTGAACAAAGCACGAATTTATCTGGCTAAGTACTAAGGTACCTATATGATTTACAGGTAATAGGCAAACAGTTGAAATTTTCACAGATTGTGTATTTCTATTGCCGCTATAACAACAAATAATAATTAAGGTTTATGGTACGGAACCCTTCGTGTGCGAGTCCAACTCGCACTTGGCCGGTATTCGTTCAGGCTACCTTCCGTTTGGGGTGAATGAACGGTGATAAACTTATGGCAGACTCCTACCGACAGAAATCTTACTATTTCTTCTTGCTACCGTAAGTTGGGGACTCGGGAAATAAAATTTAAGTAGGTATCTACATTTATCTACCATCACAGTAAGTACCCATCCTTGTTGTCTGAAAGGTTTATTCAAGCCTTTGATCATCAGATGACAGCTGTTTTGATCGATCAATATTAACAACAGAAGAGTCAAATCACTTGACAAGCTCCTGATTTGGCAATGTTTCAATTAAATACTGTTTCATTTAAGAAGATTTGATTGGATGAAAAAGACCTTACAAGATTTAATTAAAGACAGTAAAAGCCTAATTTTATACCTATAAACATGGAACACTGTAGCTTTAAAAATACCAGATGTAGACAAAAGAAAATGCAGGTATTCGTAGAAAGGAAAACTCATAAGAGCGGCAAGCGAAACAACACATGTCATGCATTTTATTGATAAAGGAAACACACATGTGTTATTGTGAAACGGAAACCGATGCGAATGTTTTTCTGGGATGTGTTGTAAACGTGCGCGCTAAAGGGATAAATTTCGGGTCATTAACCCCGAATTACGTTTCAGATTATAGTAAACAGGTCATGGGGAGTTAGCCCTTTTTTGTACACATGAATAATAGGTATGCATGTAAATTGTGTTGGGTGTCCATTATCCAATTTGTTTCTTTTTTTTAAGGATGGGAAATCATCAAATATCTCCTCCCGCTCTGGGTGTAGCAGAATGTCAAACTGTTACTGACTTAAACCCATCCGTGTTCCTCCTAATGCCCTTTGCGTTCTAGGGCCGCGACGACTCTTTCGAACAAATCCCGCAGCCCTGGCAGGATCCAATTGGTTTATAGGTAGGTATTATCGAGCCAAACGCTCGAATGCTGCGTTTTTGAACGATACCTACGATAATCGATATCAAAACAAACAAAATAATTTCAAGTAAGTAATGAGTTTATTATCTAAACCTCACTTTATTATCGAATGGTGCAAAAATTAACATGGCTAAACCAAACGGTATCTACTTAATTATTGTAGGTTGGTATAGAAAAACTATCTATTAGGCGAGTTCACAAAAAGTGGAACAGCTCGTATTTCAGGCGATATCCACGTCGTTATCTCTAATGTTCTTTCTATCACGTTTCTTTTAGCTCTATAAAAGATAGCCTTTGAATTAAAGACTCTGTAATATCTATTTATAATAATATCTACGTACACAATAAACAATATAAAAAATGTATAAGTACATAATCGTCGCAGTTGACTTCATGAATAACTTCGTTGTTCTCCGCGACTTGGTTCGGAAAAATTTTCGACCCCCACTTTATAAAACACAAACTGAAATATTTACGGCTGAGGCCAGTGAATATCTATAATTTTATTATAATTTAAAGTGTAAAACATGTACATAACCAACCTTAATTATCAAACAATTTAAATGGAAAAGGATTAATATTATGATACCAAAATCATCACTATTCCATTCCGCCCGAGTTATGATTGAATTTGAACAAAAAGCGGTCATTGTGATCTAACCATACCTAACCGTTTAATATATAAATCGCGGACTTTTTATAGACTTACTTTAATCAAATACTACATTATTTTTATGTATCATGAATAGTTTTCTCAGCGCACGCCAAATAATGAATTTTATAGTCCAAATTTTGCTACTTTGGGTTACATTGTAGTAATTTTCTTTAGGATCTATTTTTTTTTAATAAACTATAGCTATTTTACTTCCTTATAGTTTAGATTTCTAATGTTGAAATGGTGAAAAAAATAATTAAAATTTGTTGAGTAGTTTTTGAGTTAAATCGAAACAAACAAAACATCAAATGTTTCTTTATAATATTAGTTAAGATTCGTGCGCTTTCAGAAAACTGTCCAAAGAGACACTGTTGTTTTAGAATAAAGTGTTAATTTTAATTTGATGGCTATATTTCAGGAGGTCGTAAAAGTCAAGCATTTTATTATAGAATCAACTTAAAAATGTTTAAAAATCTGATAATCGGTTGGCATAAAATGAAAGGAACAGCTATTTGGCAAGCTTTTCTAAAATGATCTAGCTAGCTAATAAGTAATTATGGGTCACATTTTTTTTAAGCATGAGAAATTGTCAAATGACTCCTTCCGCTCTGGGTGGAGCAGAAGGGAGTGTCAGACTCTTACTGACTAAAACCCATCCGTGTTCCTCCTAGTGCCCTTTGCGTTCCAGGGTACGGTGCATCTTTCGAACAAATTCCGCAAATTTTAAAACAGTTACCACAACCGATTGAGCTGATGTTTTGTTTGGCTGACCATGCACGGTTAGCTAAATGACATCGTTCTAAATAGAATATGGATCACTTTTTTGTGCACCACATAATATTATGGGTATCAAATGATATGCAAAATGGTTTGCTGAAAATAATACAAAAAAATAAATCAGTTTGTGCCATCATATTTCAGCAAAGTTGTTTTTATTCATGAACCAGTTGACCCGCGCAACTCCGTTTGCGTCACAATTTTCATTACTGCTCCGCCCCTATTGGTCTTAGCGTGTTGATATATAGCCTACAGCCTTCCTCGATAAATGGGCTATCTAACACTGAAAGAATTTTTCAAATTGAAATGGCTCTAAATTGAATAAACAGAAGGCAATAAACAACAATTACCGTCAGAGCAGTTCGAGTGTTAATTAGGGTAATTATTTGCCCGCTAATCAAGTCATTAGTTAGTGTGGGGAGATCCTGCCATCCATTACGGCGGCTTTGGACTGCATTGTCTTGGGGACATGTTCGCGACCTAGTTGCCGGTGACTTGGCTATGATTAACGTCTTTAGTGACGTGTGACGTCACACCTGTGTGGGTTCGGTATTTGAATGTTGTGGAGTGCTAAGGGCCTTTGCACGCGGAGATTTTTTAACGCGCCGACGACGCGCAGATGACACGCACTAACTCGCTTTAGAGGCAGACAGTACCGCTTTTGGTTGGTCTGTTGAACGCGCGTTCGTAAACCTACTTCTACGGCATGTTAAAAATACGCCATGATAGGCTTTGACGTTTCTTTAATAGATCATCATTTCAGACAAAAGACGTACTCTTTTGGATGGGGTCACCGGTCGATGTAGCGATACTTGACACCTGCTCGCATCGCATGATACAGCATTTTCAGGTAGGTAGGAATAAAATTTCGGCCAAAGACGAAATGTAACTACCAAAGTAAATGTCAATGTCTTAGAAAGTATGAACTTGATAGACCACAGACTTAAATAAACACAGAACAAAAATACCTGCGTTATTTCTGTTTACTTGTATTGGTTAGAAGCACTAGTAGCTACTTTATGAAGGAGCTTCGTCGTGGCGTCGATAGTCTCAAACGACACGAGGATTTGTTTAGTAAAACATTCTTATTTTAAAAATAATTAATAACGGATACTAGTAGGCAGGTGTTAGTAAGAAAATGCAAATTTGAAATGATGAAAAAATCCGGCCAAGTTCAAGTCGGACTCGCACACGAAAGGTTTCGTACCATAAACCTTAATTCTTATTATTTGTTGTTACAGCGGCAATAAAAATACACGATTTGTGAAATTTTTAGTCTACCTATATCGGTTTTTGAGATACAGCCCGCTGACAGACAGACGGACGGATACGGAGGCTTTTAGGAGTAATAGGATTCCGTAGGTTTCTCTGCGGGCACAGAACCCTAAAAACATGGCGATTCATGGTCACTCTTAGCATCATTTCAGATTGCATAGGTAAGTACTGCAAACTGTTGCCGTTATTTACTGTACAGTGGGTCTTCTATCTAAAGGTTGCATATCGTTTTCACTTCAAAACGAGTCTGTATATTTGACAATGCGTCAAATATCGGCAGCAAACAGCTTGACGAATCTTTACGTGACTTTTTGATTTTGGATTTTTCTTCGGCTAGATTTATCTTTGCCGTTTGGTGTCGGCCGGTGCCGTATGGTGCCGTAAAAGAATAATACCATCCCATCACTTCCCGTGGGTGTCGTAATGCTACGGCCACACTATCGTAATATGGCAGTAATTATGGCCACAATTGGTGTTGTTTCAGTTGATTTTGCTTCAATTATGGCCATAATCATTGCCATATTACGGTAGTGTAGCCGTAGCATAAGAGACGACTTAGGGACTCACCATTCTCAGCAGCAGCGTTCTCTATAAAACGCAACCACACACACACACACACACCACACTACACTACACACACACTCACCACACACACACTGCGATCGCCAACCCGCCTGCCGAGCGTGGCGATTATGGCAAACTCAGGCCTTTGGGGGAGGCCTATGTCCAGCAGTGGACGTCTTTCAGTTGTTATGATGATGATGATGATGAGAGAATGAGCATTGCTATTGAACGCGTTAGGTTATGCTGACAGTGTTGGCACTTTTCCTCTTGACAGCGTTGCGGATGATTTTTTATGTTCAATGAGTTGTTTTTATACACCTTTGTACTTTATTATATTTTATTACGCGTTTATATTTACAAAGCTTTTTATTAGTCTAGTAGTGTCTGTTTGTTAAAATCCTGCTGTACATAAAGTTCTATGCTAATTCTAAATAGTTTGTGGTCTAAATGGAATGTAAACTCCCTGATATTAGATACTTTCTTATGAGTACTAGCTTTCAAAATAGGTACCAAGATTGATTGAGTAGCGGTAAATACAACTGGATTCAACAATTGATTTAGACATTAATAATAATTATTATTAAATCTAAAACTCGAATTAAACATCGACGTTGTCTTCAAAACGATACCTAAGGTAAATTCAGTTTATTGACCAGCAGGTAAATAGCTGAGGGAAGAGCGAGAGTAAGTTCGTCATAAATTAAATTCTACGACGCCATATTTAAGTAACGTTTCAAAGCAAGCAGACCCAGATATCTAAGATTGAAATTAGCTTATTGAATTCATATTTCGTTCATTTTCTCCGGATCGAGCTAATTTACTTCGATAATTAAATGTATAATGTGATTGTTTACCCTATTGTCTTTAAAACCCCTTTTATATTAAATGAAAACACAGATTAGGTATGGTACTTAGGGAGGTTTTTGAATAATTAGTGTAATGTATGAAACATTGTAATAGGGTCGCAGTGAACGCGGGTTTGACATTGACGTAGGAAAGCATACAGCAAGCATACAGCTGCCCCAAAAAACTTTATAGGATAATGTTTATCTTATATTATAATGTTTTCATACTGCGATCTAGATTAAACATGATTAAATTAAAATGCGCAAACATCGGTTTCATTAACCCTATGTTAAATTGTTTTTTTAGACATTGCATATAGATATGTATAACACATGGTCTAAGAGCTAGACCAGTAGCTTAAGGCTGCTCTCTCGAAAATAGCTTAAAATAGCGTGTAGATAAAGCAGCTTTTCGTTGGCACTAAGAGAGAAATTACATCAGAAAAAAAAAATAGTAATCTACATGATATGATTCGTAATTTGGTTTAGCCAGAATTTAACATAATAATAAAAAAAAACCACCAAATCACCTCCAAATCGTTGAGATGAAACCATTTTACTCCTTCATTTTTATAAAAAGAGATTAAAAAATATTTACTGCTTTTCAATACAAATAATTTGGTTTTGATACTTTTAAAAACATGCATTATTTTTACTATAAAAAGTAAAAATGCGGGTAGCGGATTGTCGCGTAGAGGCGTAGTTAGCTAGCTCCGTTTGTATGCATAAGGTCATTGACATTAATACAAGCCTTAAGAAAATGATTGTAATCGACGCGAGCCGACGATTTTTTAAACATATCTAAAGCAATATATCTGAAATAAAATTAGATTGTGAATAACATTGCGATTTTATTAGTCACACAAAAGGAGATACAGCGAGTTGAAGACAGCGTGACGTCATCTAGCTTGGTAAAAATGTACCAAATTTACCAAGCCAGATGACGTCACGCGTATCTTCAACTCGCTGTATCTCCTTTATGTTTTGTTTACGTGAAAAAAGAAAAAATACGTGTCGAATATTTTATTAAAATCTATCAGACGGACTAATTAGATTTTTTTTAGTAAAATAGCCCAAAAGTCAAAAAAAGTCAAAAGTCAAAAACGTTTATTTCAATTAGGCCATTAAACGGCACTTTTGAACGTCATCATTACATTTAAAATAACATAGTGACTCTACTGTCCATTCGGAAGGGTAGATTCTTATGGAGAAGAACGGACAAGAAACTCCATAGTTACTCTTTTCAAATCAATGTTTTACATGTGCTGTGGTAGGTATACAAAACTTCTGGTAATATATTGAGGACCAGAGTGTGCAGAGGTAGACTTATTTTTTTTCTTTAAATAAGTACATTGTACTCACATTTCTACATAAGTACATGGTACTCACATATTTACAAATATTGGAACCATTATTTAGCAGAGTGAACAGAAAAATAAAAACCCAAAAATGAAACAGTAGGTATAAAAGTAAATACATAAACCAACCAGTTTGATCTTGTCTCCACCATTGATTGTCCTATTGCCCATTCTACAAATGTCAAAATTTTACATTAAATACATACAGACATTAATCTCTCGCACCACGTAGGTACATTAGGTATATAGGTTCGGTATGCGTCGATGATGTCTCGATAAAACTAATAAGCCTACTGGTTGTTTACTACCTACACATTTCTCTACTCCCCGCTGTGGTAGAAACCGCTCCTCTGGCTATTTGTCGTGTCAATGTCGTAAAGTGGCTATTTAACATCCGGTGGGTTATTAGACTAAGTCAACACTTCAACAGCGAAAGTTTCAATGATTCAATCCGGAATATGTTATGTACTTAAATAACTTAAATTGTGTCCTATTCGGTTTCATCATCGTCATCATTTCAGCCGAAAGACGTCCTATGCTGAACACAATCCTCCCCAAGCGTTGTAACATCGACCAGAGTAAGGATAATCAATTCACATGGAATCAAAGAAGCACTGAAAAGACATACCATAAACAGAAGATAATAATCTTATTAAATAGTTAATTCATGAGGCGTCTAATGTCAAATCAATAAAACTCGGGCGCCGATGGGCAGCGGCCCGGCCAACTGTAAAAATTTAATGCCCCTGTACACTATCGATCCGCAGTGTACGAGAATTTCACACTTGCCACAAGCTACGCTAGTTAGGACTCATTTACCTCATTCATTTGACTGCACAGGGTCACAAAATATTTATCGAACACCGATTTTGGAAACATTCGTTCTTTAAAAAAGAGGCAGTGGGTGTTTTTCTATTGTCTCTCTATTAAAATTACCTACGTGTATAGTTTTAGTTTTATTAATATGTAAAAGGTTATTATTGTTTATGATAATTTTGTGTATTTTATCTATTGGCTTCAGTTGCCTGATAATAATAAAATGATTTTTCTCTTTATTAATTGTTTACACATATTATTTATATTTTTAAATATTACTATAAAAAACTTTAAAAAATATAAAGTATAGTTGCCCACCGGTTTTGGGAACAGTGTTCAAGCAACGCAACGGTCAGGGTTCCAGAGAGTGGGACCTCCTAACGAGTCATGTCGAGAAGAACTGCTTTATGAACCAATCCCTGATGATTATATTATTAAATCATGATTATTATCATAATGGGCTGGTTGTCATAATCTACATCATCCCCTTGTGCTGTTACCGTTTTATTCGCGGATCGGTGCAGCTTGCCTTCTTCTTTCATTCATTTGTTTTCTCCGTCATCTCAATAATAACTTTCTAGCCACCTCCTATTATCTGAGGTATCTAATAAAAATAATAAATATTTTACAACGAATCAGCGACCCGTATGAACTCTTGTGAAAGCTCCGTTCTACAGCCATACATATCCTTCTAGATGGTGTAGAAGAATCCCTCAGTGAATGTAGGCACACTAGGCACTAATATACTTAGAATTAGAAACTTATAGGTTCGATTGATACGATATAGTGATCAAAGGTGTGCTTCGCCATGCGTGAAACCCTATTCACATAATTGTGAGGTTGTGCCTCAGATTTATTTAGCTTCTATCACACTACCGATAGACATCTAAGATTAGATTATTTTTAAATAAGGCTAATGGAAAAATCATAATTATAATTCAAATTAATTATTATTACATTATAATTTTTAATTATAATTATTTTTTGGTCATAATTATAATTGTTTTCAGAATAGAGTTCACGGTGGACGCCTTGTTGGGACCCCTGGTCCCACAAGAGACACTGATTAAAACTTTATTTCTATGCGTCTTGCGCTTTTTTTTTTTCGTTTTTGAACGATTGAACTCTATGGTAGGTAACGTTTTTTAACTGAGACTGACAGAAAAAAAATACTTACTTGTCAACATTACGACGCTTAAAAACGAAACTCTAAGGTCACGGTCCCAGAGAAATCTAGGGCTGGTCTGACCGATTAAAATATTAGAATTATGAAAGTCTGCTTGCTTAGACAATCAGACCTCAACGGCTGTACAGGCATTGGAGCTTTTTTTTTTTGTAGCCTTGGATTTTATAGTCTTCTAGCTTCTTCACTTTAGATATGACCGGTTCGAACCGTTTACTAGTAGATTTAGGTATGTGAAACAAAATATTTTGAATTTGAATTTGATTAAAAATGCAGACTATTTATACAGGCAGAAGCAGTTCCGTGGGATAGTTTTCGAAAGTACAAACCACTGGGAAAACAAGTGTGTATTTGAAATTGTGTTAATTAAATACAGTTGTTTTGAAAGCTTACCCCAAGTCTGACATGAATCGGCGGTCGCAGGCAACGGAACAAGAGATCAAGCCAGTAACAATCAATTAAATGTTTAAAATAACCGCAGTCGAGCTCTTTGACTAACGTATCAATCAGCGCATAGATCCACCGAAATTGGCTTGTGCGGGATGTGCCTCAAAATATTGCAATAAAGCCTTTGATTGGATAGGATATCTATCGGGTCTGATCGAGCCCCGACCCGACCCGTCCACAAATAATTTTGCTAAATACTGACACAAACTGTGCCAGTGGGACATCGAAAATAGCTTTATGTTACACAAAACGTGTAATGGAAGTGGAGGGACTACCGCTGTTTAATCTATTATTGAATGGACGACATGTTGAGCCGATAACCTTTTACCGAAGGTTGCCGTAGTTTTTTTTACATTTTTACACATAGCTTTTGTGGACGACACGCTCGTTCGTGTCACCGTATGGGTATGACGTGTTTTGTTGTAAAACAACTACTGGCTTTCATTGTTTGGTTTTTACGGCGATCTTTGTCTATGGTTGCTTGTAAAATTAGAGTAAAAAGTTGTTATATTTTTTTAGTTGGGTCTCTGTTGTTGAAGTTTCATCAGAGAACGATTAGGAGTTCGTTACCCACGACTGTCACTCGTTTGAGTTATTCACAGATGCATCCATCCATGCACCCATAATCCCTATTCAAACCATTCTAAAATAGCAGAAATAACATTAATAACCAATTAACTAACAACATTGTATTTTGAAAGAAAATTAC
The DNA here is from genome assembly GCA_950371165.1 of Lacanobia oleracea. Lineage (NCBI taxonomy): Eukaryota > Metazoa > Arthropoda > Insecta > Lepidoptera > Noctuidae > Lacanobia > Lacanobia oleracea. The sequence continues at coordinate 10,171,309 of OX493389.1, forward strand.
AAGTATTTGTCTAATTTTTAAGCTTATAAAATTTTATTTCACTCGCACTGTTCCAATTGAATCTTGATAAAAAAATCCTGCTTTTTTATCATTGAAAACCAATATTTCGAACTGCAAAAACGTTTCTCAGGTAAAAATATAAATAGAGCGTGCCATCGGGCATGGCATCATCTCAACAAATGCAGTTAGGCGCAATCTTCTCTTAATTCAGTCGCTCGCAAATCTCATCGCACAATCTAGCCTATTTGTGGTGGACCGGGCCACCGGGCGCTGTGGACCGGGCCACCGAGCGCTGCAAGCCGTCCTTTAAAACAATATCTTGCCTCAGCAATATCTGAGCTCTTATCTATATAAAGGCACTCTGTTCAATGGCGCATTCTCTTCAGTGTTTCATTTCATTCAGCAGTCGAACCATCAATTTTGTTGGTAAATTCTTGTTTATATTTTGGTCTGGCTGGGGTACCGATTCGATCTAGGGTCAGGGTACCTAATTAATGTCACGTGCAGGCCTTTAAAGTGATAAAGTCTATTAGTTTATGTGACAATTAGTTTCAAGATTCAATTTACCGGGAATTGTTGTCAAAAGTGTTAACCAATTAATTTCCTTGAATTCAAAGGGTATAATTTAGACGGTCACCAAAAATAATATTTTTAAGACTAAATTCAAATTCAAATTCAAATTCAAAGCATTTTATTTCAAATAAACCATTCACAGGCACTTTTGAAACGTCAAGGTCGGTCAGTCAAAAACATGGAAGCTATTTGCACGTTCCAAAGCGTAGATCTCTATGGAGAAGAACGTGCAAGAAACTCCACGGACACTCTTTTAAATCATGTTCTGTTTTACAAAATTCCAAGTTACATATACTTGTTGCTTCTGCATGTGAGGACAATGCAAAGAAAAAAAAAAGGGCTTATTATAAGAATTTTAAATATAAAGATTAAAATAAGCCAATGGCAGTTAAGAGATGACCAGTCTCAACCGACGGCGCCTGTTCACGAACATGACGCGTGTATCGGCACCCTTCAGCTCAACAATTTCGAAGGGAACCGAATGATCAAACCCACGCGCCGCCATCAGCGAGACATTTGAGTGAGCATGACATGCTCTCAACCACCATGCTCGTTCAAGTCCAACAAGTAAAACTATAACTACTCACATAAAATGTAAATGGTTTCATGGTACTCACATTTACAAAATTTGAAAAATATGCTTCTACTTTACACAAAACTATGGTTGTCAATGACCAAATAATCTATATGACTCTAAGCCTAGGCACCAAAATGGATCAATGGTCACCAAATTCTATCCAACTCTACTGTGATTGCCATAAAATGTAGGCTTGGGGTTAAACAAACTGGATAAAATAGGTTAGGTTAGGTTAGAATTGTGACCAACCGCGCGCGAGCCGAGCGAGCGAAGCGAGCGGTGCCGCGGCAGCGGCCGGCGAGCGCTACTTCTCGAATATTATTTGGTGACCATTTATCTGTTTTGGTAACCGTTTAGAACTTTTTTGGTAGTAAAATAGGTACTTTTTTGGGCGGTGTTTAAACCCAAGCCGAATTCAAATAAGTTTTATCTTTTTGTACGTTTGTTTAAAATAAATGCTATTTATAAGTCAACGAAAAGTCAATAACATTCTATTTCTGACACAGGATTTTTTCTAAAAAAAAAATCTTTTTTCTCGTTTCGTGTTCCGTTCCCATTTCGAAAAGTAAACTGCGAAAGTTTTCAAAGGCAAACATTTTTTTAAAGTCCATAACTGTTAGATACTGTAGTTATTTCATGCGCAATATTTTAATTTCTCGCTCTGTACTCTATTGCATGGGGCTTTCTAAACGAGGAATATGGTTTTTCGTGTCCCTTTTTTGCCTAACCCTTCGGGAAATATAGGAATGATGTTATGTAACGAGATTTATTTTAATTCAGATAGCTACGTTATAATTCCAGCCAAGTGCGTGTCGGACGAGCACACGAAGGGTTCCGTACCATAACCAAATGTTACTTTTTCTGTAATTTTTAATTTAATTTTCATAATTTCTTGTCATAGCTGCAATAGCGATAGGTACTCATTCTGTAATAATTTCCACCGTCATCTGTTCATGTGAAATAGCCATAATGTCAGGGACAGACAAACGGACGGACGGATGGACAGCCGATGCTTAGTAATGGTAGTAGCGATCTACACATATATTTAAATATCACCTCTAACTGTATAGCTTTTTAAATTACTGTATTTATTAACGGTTTATTTTTATTGTATCATGTCCGTGTGTCACTGCGGGGTGCCAACCGAAAAACGCGCTGAGTGTCTAATGCCCAGCAAATGCTGAGATGGCTACAAACACGGGCACACTCAGCGCAATTATTGTGCAATTATTGTGTGTGTTTGTTGCGTACCTACTATTATTTCTGTTCACTTTGTCTATGTTGCTGTGTGTTTGTGTCTATGCTGAATAAATGTTTTCCTATATATTCTTTTCTAGTAATAGGGTTTCATTAGTAACCGATCGGCTATAACCTAAAAAAGCTCTGGGGCTGGTATTAGATATTAGAATACCATCACGACAGCTGTCAAAAGGGCATCTAATAACGGGCATTGTACCGAAATATTCTTTAGATCGACCATCACACAATGATAGAGCGGTCTTATTGAACTGAGAACATGGCATGTGTGAATGGGAACAGTCGTGAATTAAATGAATGAACCAGTATAATGTTCCTACAATATGAAGAAGGTTTGATTTATAGGTACTTAGATATTACATAAGGGTCAATCAGGTCAATGCCCCGTAAACCCTAGGTTCTTAAGACAGTGTATTAGAACCCAAAATCGATAAAATGTAAGTATCTCGTAATCGTAAATATCGTAAAGTCTGCAATAGTTTGGATGAATGGATGTTTGTTATTCAATCACGCCAGAACGGCTGAACGGATCTGGATGAAACTTGAAAGACAAAGAGATAGATGATAGTCTGGAATAGCACATAGGCTACTTTTTATCCCAAGAATATAGGTAATCCCTTGGGATGATTTTCGAAATCCACGCAGGGCGAAGCCGTTGGCGGAAGCGTGTATCTACTGGGCAAAGATATTATTACTCGTAAATGCCATCCAGGTTAGTAATTTTTGAATTAATTTAAAAAAATGCGATATTTTCCCTATTTGACACATTTCCGAACTAGTGACAAAATAATAACAGCCACAAATGTCGATCTTCAAATTTAAACAACGCTTTCTGCGGTTGGTCCGTGGATGGGTGACCATCTTAACTCACCGAGATTTATTCATGCCTCAAAAAGCATGTTAAGCTACTGGTCCCGGCTGTCATTTTATTTGTAGATCTTTGACAATCGTTGCGGGTAGTTAGAAGCCAAGAAGTCTGATACCGTATCGTTTTACCCAGTTATGTGGAGGTCGACTAGGCAGTCGCTTCAAGTAAAACAGATACTACTCTGTCAAGAAAGTACCGGGAAAAGATCAATAATACACAAAATGTCTGTTATTCATCCAAATTTATTTTATCACCTTCAAAGTATGCTCCTTTAGAAACGATACACTTGCGCCAACGAATAATCCATTTATCAAAACATTTTTTAAACGCTGCTTCCGGAATTGAGTTCAGTTCTCGCCGCGAATTCTCCTTTATGTCTTCTATCGATTGAAAACGGGTGCCACGAAGTGGTAATTTGAGTTTAGGAAAAAGAAAAAAGTCAGCAGAAGCCATATCTGGTGAATATGGTGGTTGCTGGATGGTATTTGTTGAGTGTTTGATTAAAAATTCGTTCACATTGATAGCCTTGAGCGAAGGCGCATTGTCGTGGTGCAAAATCCAAGAATTTTCTTTCCACAAATCTGGCCTTTTTCGTCGAATTTGCTCTCGTAAACGCCGCATAACGCTCAAATAATATTCTTTATTTACCGTTAGACCTTCCGGTAAGAATTCAGAGTGCACAACACCGCGATAGTCAAAGAAAACAGTCAACATGACTTTGACTTTTGATCGCCTTTGGCGTGGTTTTTTCGGTTTCGGTTCAGTTGGAAGGCGCCACTCCGAAGCTTGTTGACTAGTTTGCATGTCAAACTCGTAAACCCACGTCTCGTCACCAGTAACAATGCGTTTCATGAATGTTGGGTCCGAACTGACTCGTTCTAGCATGTCCTCAGCGACTTTCATGCGATTGAGTTTTTGAAGAAAATTCAGATCTTTTGGGACTAGCCGAGCAGCAGCATGTTTCATACCCAAATGATTAGTTAAAATGGTACGTATCGACTCGTGAGATACAGAAAGTTCGGCGGCTATCTCTCTTAGAGTTGAATGGGGATTTTCAGTCACTATTTCCTTCACTTTTGCGATGTTAACTTCAGTTGCAGACGTTGACGGCCTACCAGAGCGAGGCAAATCTTCCATCACATCTCGACCGCTTTTGAACGCTTTGAACCACTCATAAGCACGAGTTTTTGATAAAGTCGATTCACCGTAAGCCTTCTGTAACATTTTCAGTGACTCCGAACACGAAATTCCATTCCATTTTCATTTTTTTGTCCATTATGAAATTCGCAATACACACTATATGATATTACTAAAACCAGCACTGTATTTAATATAAATAACAGATGCAACTCAAACTCCGCGCCAAAATGGAAAACAGTTGTGCCAATCTAACAACTACAAAAAAACAATAATTTGAGTTTGGAACCATAAACAAATCATCCATTCCCGATACTTTTTTGAGTGAATGTACATCTGGCTAGACGTGAAGCTGACCCCAATAGACCTGGGAAAAGGGCAGATAACGACATATTGAAAAAAAAAATGACTTTGCCAAAAAACCCGACCACTAAAAGCGACTAAAAAGTTCGAAACAAGTCGCATTTCAAGCAGTCTGATGCAGTTGGTGGTATCAGATCAGAGATTGAACTGCATCAGACTGCTTGAAAAGCGACTTGTTTTAGCGCTCGGGTTTTTTGACAAAGTATTTTTTTTTACGGAGTTACATTTTTGCAAAGGTCTCCTCGAGCCCTTTATCTATGTACCCTACTCGATAGGCTATGAAAATTTTAAATTTTTTGATGGCATAATATGGCGCCAAAAATCGGCCATTTTAACTTTTATATACCCAGTGTCACTCTCACAATCAAGACGAATCTAACGAATCTAATCTAATCACCTCTCAAGCTAGAATCCATCGAGCCGTTCAGGACTTCTGCTAGTCTATTCTGTAAGTAACAATTTCGATATCGAGCTTCACCTGAGTGAGATAGCTCACAATGTGAACTTTATTGCACACAACATAAAGGTGTTACGTTTATATTCACCTCGGATTCCACTGTAGAGACACGAAAATGTTGTTACAGAATAGCACTACAGGCCGCGGAGCAACCCTACTTAGCTCATCATTAAAAACGTGGCACATGTATCACTTACTTTCATTCATGCCTACTATGTTCTGGTCGAAAACGTCACGCGAAAAATACAATCAATAATTTATGAAGCCACTTATCATTCAGTCGTAAAAGTGGCTACGAATGACAACACACTATAAACCAACGTAGAGGTAGTCTCGAGTAAGTGTTACTACATATTGCTGTTTTATTGCCTGTAAAAGCGTGAAGCTTTTTACACAGTTTGAAGTAGTGTTGGTTACGACAGCCTGTAATGTGAGTATGACATGCTTTCCGTAGAAGAATGGCTTTGTAAATTGTAGTTACATAAAAAAGGTAGCTATGTTAATTTGCAATAGGAGTTTATTGAGCTATCCTAATCTACTTAGGCTTATTTCACACGTACCACAACCACACTACACCGTCGCGACAAAAGGTGGCCAAGCTGTGGTTACGTGTGAATAGTGTCGCTGCGACTTTTTGCGGTTACGTTGAGGTACCTTTAAAATGTAGATGTGTTTGCGATGTGGCCAGCCACTAGTTCGTGGAATCGCTGGTGGTTGCGTTGTGATTGCGACGTGACTATGAAATGGTCGGTATCACACACGCGGTCAAATATGTCGGCAAAATATGGTCCGTGTGAATTTAACTATTACTTTTCATACAATTTAGCGCCCGCCGACTATATTATAAATTATAATAAATTTCAAATTCGGTTGTAAATGCTGGTTAAGAGCATTGAGGTGTGATTTATTCCTCGCAAGCCCTTATTCTTGTAATGTACTGATTTAAATGAAACCTACGTTTCATTGCACGTGCTAGTTTGGGATTACTTCCGACTTTCTTCCGAAGTTTCGTCGGAAGCAAGTGCTTAATAGATTTTCGGGAGCATTATAGGTATAAAGCTTCTGTTTACTACTCACTTATTTTGTAAGGCGTCTTGCACACTAATGCCTGATACTTTATCGGTCGTTTATCTGTAAGTTAACTACTAACTAACCAGTGACGTAACGACGGATAGACTACAGAAACTGGGCCTATGTATTTTTTTCACGGAAATAAAATACAGTACAGAGACTATTTAAGAACAAGCTTAGACGTATCTATAATGAAATTAAACAATGAAAACGAAATGATCAATCAGTACAATTAATTAAAATGTTCGGATCAGAGTAAAATAAAAGATCAAGCAATCGTGAATGTCTCGGATCGCCTTATTTCATTAGTCTAGGACAGACTTAATTTAATAATTGAATCATACAATTTTTCTTTGTCTCGACTAACTTCAAGCATTACTAAGATTTTTATAATCCCTTAGAAGAACTTTACTGCCAAAAGCAGATGCACAAGAGCGGTTCAATTAAATACTTATATTAAATTAAGTATTTGTTTAATTAATTGAAAGCTTATTTTTAGTTCGAAACTTAATTATTTTGGTAAAGATAATATTTAGAAATAGTTATTTCAGAAAATATCCATTTGGTGTTTACTTAAAAGCCTTTTATCTAAACCAAAAGTACATAAGAAAATAGTCTATAGTTATTTAGTTGGGATTAAACAAGCGATTATCTGAAATAATAGTGAAAAAGCTCATCCAATCTAAAGCAATGTTTTTTATTTATTTAATGCAGGATTTGAAGCAAAACGTAATCAAAGATTTTATCAAGCCGGCCGATCGCATCAAATCAGTCGTGGAAAATGGATGATATTGTTCTCGTTGACGTTTGATAAACTGAGAGATAGATTACGCTGTGAAGATAGTTATTAAAATAGAAACTTAACAATTTTGTTCTATTTACTAGACACTTGTTGTCATTGATTTGCATTTACATTCAGTCAAAAAAGTATCGGGAATGGATGATTTGTTTATGGTTCCAAATTCAAATTTTTGTTTTTTTGTAGTTGTTAGATTGGCACAACTGTTTTCTATTTTGGCGCGGAGTTTGAGTTGCATCTGTTGTTTATATTAAATACAGTGCTGGTTTTAGTAATATCATATATAGTGTGTATTGCGAATTTCATAATGGACAAAAATATCGCCAATGGAATTTCGTGTTCGGAGTCACTGAAAATTTTACAGAAGGCTTACGGTGAATCGACTTTATCAAAAACTCGTGCTTATGACTGGTTCAAAGCGTTCAAAAACGGTCGAGATGTGATGGAAGATTTGCCTCGCTCTGGTAGGCCGTCAACGTCTGCAACTGAAGTTAACATCGCAAAAGTGAAGGAAATAGTGACTGAAAATCCCCATTCAACTCTGAGAGAGATAGCCGCCGAACTTTCTGTATCTCACGAGTCGATCCGTACCATTTTAACTAATCATTTGGGTATGAAACATGTTGCTGCTCGGCTAGTCCCAAAAGATCTGAATTTTCTCCAAAAACTCAATCGCATGAAAGTCGCTGAGGACATGCTAGAACGAGTCAGTTCGGACCCAACATTCATGAAACGCATTGTTACTGGTGACGAGACGTGGGTTTACAAGTTTGACATGCAAACTAGTCAACAAGCTTCGGAGTGGCGCCTTCCAACTGAACCGAAACCGAAAAAACCACGCCAAAGTCGATCAAAAGTCAAAGTCATGTTGACTGTTTTCTTTGACTATCGCGGTGTTGTGCACTCTGAATTCTTACCGAAAGGTCTAACGGTAAATAAAGAATATTATTTGAGCGTTATGCGGCGTTTAAGAGAGCAAATTCGACGAAAAAGGCCAGATTTGTGGAAAGAAAATTCTTGGATTTTGCACCACGACAATGCGCCTTCGCACAAGGCTATCATTGTGAACGAATTTTTAACCAAACACTCAACAAATACCATCCAGCAACCACCATATTCACCAGATATGGCTCCTGCTGACTTTTTTCTTTTTCCTAAACTCAAATTACCACTTCGTGGCACCCGCTTTCAATCGATAGAAGACATAAAGGAGAATTCGCGGCGAGAACTGAACTCAATTCCGGAAGCAGCGTTTAAAAAATGTTTTGATGAATGGATTATTCGTTGGCGCAAGTGTATCGTTTCTAAAGGAGCATACTTTGAAGGTGATAAAATAAATTTGGATGAATAACAGACATTTTGTGTATTATTGATCTTTTCCCGGTACTTTCTTGACAGAGTAGTATTATTGAATTTTAATATTTTTTATTGTTTTTTTTGTGGTATTTTCTTTTATCGTGTATTTAATGTTACTTTTGGTTATTTGCTACATTTATTTTAATATTCTTTTTATATATCCTTGGGTGTTCTTTGAAGCGCGTAATTAATATTTTCATTGTTTTCTGTGAATAACGCCGCTGATCGCATAATTGTTTATTTCATATTTAATTTTCTGTACTGCATATTATGTAATTGTTAGTTATTCCTAATAAATAAAATAAAATAAAAATAGACATAGTATTAATCAAAAGTGGTCTATGGAGGCTCGAATATCTTTGCTCATCTTGATTATCACTTTAAATATTATATACTTCATTCAACAAAGCCATTTCTTACTATAATTTGTTACTAAATATTTTATTAAAAATATTTTAGAGTGATTACGTCCGATAATGACCTATGCGTGTGCCGTCTTCGCACACACAAAGGATCGACATATCCATAGGATGCAGACCATCCAAAATCGTTTTCTCCGAAAGGCCACGGGCGCTCCGTGGTTCGTTAGGAATGACCGACTACATGTCGACCTCAAAGTCCCAACCATCAAGCAATTCATGAAGCGTCTTACTAAGCACTTCATCGAATCTGCAGAAAAGCACCAGAATCCCTTAATCGTATCGGCTACCCGATACGCTCCCTCAAAGATTAGTAAGATTCGCCGTCCTCGGCATACCCTCGTCGACCCTGACGACCCAATCACCGTCCTTCAAGAAAGCTGTAGGGAAACCAGCACTCTCAAGAAACACAAACACAGACCGCGATCCGTATTCCGACCTCGCCGCCGAGGTCCGTCGCGACGTCCCAGTAACGCTCCCCCCGTCTTTTGCCAAACGAGCCAGCCCGCGAAGCTGAGCCAGTAGTGACAAATATCTCCCTAAATAATGACATGACCCAGCCAGTCTCTTGCTGCCCCCCCCCTAAACGACGCCGCTGAGCCGAGGTCCGTACCCCACAGGGGGTGCCCTCAGCGAGCGGAGTTTTAATATATATAAATTTTGTAGCCTCGGCTGGGGGCCTTAAATTCTAGAGGCCCACACAGGCAAGTCCGGTTCAGTAGTTGACAACCCTCTAGGGTTGAAACTGCGAGTGGCCATCGACAAAAAAAAAAAAATTTTAGAGTGATTTATTTTAAATAGAACGGCCGAACCCATTTACACTATTTAAACATATAATTTATTTAAATCAGTCACGCATTCTTCTCACAAAATGTGATTGTATTGAAAAACGTCGTAATGGTACTCGTGAGCTTTTGACATTGCTGCCTGTCGGCTCTATAACGGCCTCTCCATCGGTTCAGGTGACATAGTTGGCCCACTTGCACAACATTTATCTAATTTGTAGCAGGTGGTAGAAAACGGACGTTTCGTAATCAACGGATCTAAAAAGGCTACTTTAGAAAAATCACATTAGAATCATAATATTTATTTGCCGGCACGGTTGGCGCAGTGGTTGAGCAATCGGCTGCTGCGCCGCGTGTCGCAGGTTCGATTCCCGCACGGAACAAATATTTGTATGGCCTCCAGATAGTTTTGTTCCGGGTCTGGTATAATTGTAAACACACCCACGATACAGCAGAAATTCCTAGTGTGGGGCAACGTTTAAAAAAAAAGGCATACAACAGTGTGTCAAACATTTTTGTGTGTCACGGTTCAAGATTGATTCGGAACATTTGACAGTGACGGGTTTTTTTTCAAAAAACGTGACGTGCTTTTTTTTTATTTGTAATGGGTTTGCTCTTGACTCTAGTCTATGTCAGAAACGACTGAGACAAAGTCTACGATGGAGCGAGCCTACCCAGAAGGAGCCTGTTCACTCTAACTTTGAAGAGATTAGGGTTGTAAGCTTTTGGAAACACAGACGCAGGCAGAGAGTTCCACTCCTTTGCTGTGCGCATTATAAAAGATATAAAAAGCCTTTTTAGACAAGCTGTTTTTTTTTCAGGTCGCTACGTCGTTCTCATCTTATTTTCAGGCACCTTTTGCAATACTTGGCTGTCTTGATTGTTAGTCAGACACTGAATGGAAAAAGTCCGTGAACATGTGAAAATGTACTGAATGAATAAAGTCCGCGAACACGTGAAAATGTGTATGATCTAGGTGCTAAATTTATTTATTTCATACTTCATGCAGACAAATGTACAGAGGCGGAATGCCATAGGCATTTTCTACCAGTCAACCCTTCTACCAGAACCGGAACAGAACGGCAATAAGTACAGAATTTTGATTATTTTTAGGGTTCCGAACATCCGTAAGAAATGGAACCCTTATAGGATCACTCGGGTGTCTATCTGTCTGTCCGTCTGTCAAAGCCAGTTTTCTACGGATCGACTGGACCGATTCTTCATAGTTTTAAGATAAATATTTTTGAAGTTCGTCAAGAAATTAGACAAAAAATTACCATTGCCCCCCATTATCTCCTAAACTTCTGAGCCTAAAATGTATGAGCAGGTATCAACCGATTTACCTACAGATTACAGGACAACCTATTACTATAACCTATTACAAAAACATTTTATTATTTATTTATTTAAGTAAATGGTTTTAAAATAACATACTATGTATCACAAAAATGAAATTAGTTCGGAACCCTTTGCAAGCGAGTCCGACTCGCACTTGGCCAGGTTTTTCATAATTATTAAGCTACGGAAACGAGGAAGGCTGGTAATAATAGAACAGATTAATATTGTAGTACCTACACCACAACCACATACAAAACACGAGATACTTACCTCTAATACTTTTAAAATTACTTTCATGATCTCTACTTAGCCCGTCCAAGCAGTTAAACTACTGAAAGATTTAATAACAATAAATTGGAGCCGTAAAACCCGTTATGGCATGTTCAGGTGGGACGAAGTTCGGCGTAATCAAGCCACGCCTGTTGGTGACTGGGACAAATGAATGCCGAATTAGGGTTCTCCGTAAATTGTGAGATGTCATGTCGGCAGTGTTGAGAACAATTCCATATAGCATAGGTATGTGCCAGAGATGGCGAGCCAAATAAACGACTCATTTACTTGATGATTTGTTTAAATAGGTGAAACTTAAACTATATGTGATATTTCCTTTCTTGGGTTGTGATCTGGTTACTCAATAGGGTTGGCTTTTCATTTCGTCAGAGTCTGGATTAAATTTGATATCTACGTAATCGAAAAAAAAATACAACTGAATTGAGAACCTCCTCATTTTTTTGAAGTCGGTTAAAATTTATACAAGCTGCGGTCTAAATACATTTTATAATCGAGTAATTAGGTGGTAGGGTATTGCATTTATTAGATATAGCATTTGGCCAGCGACTTCGTTCGCGCGGGTTTAGTTAGTACTCCACGAACTTCATCTCCCCCTGGAAATTACTTATTAATACACTAAACGTTCGACGACGGCAGTTCGCGCAAACTGCAACATTATTCTTACTTAGAGTATTTTTATACACATAATAACTTTTAGATGAAAGGTCCGATTTAAATAATTTAAAGTGTAATTTACTTGTAAATTAACAACCTTAATTACTAAACAATTTAAATAATAATGATTGTTATCATGATACTAAAATCACCAATATTCCATTTCACCCGGGTTTTGATTGAATAATTTGAACAAAAAGCGGTCATTGACTTAACCGTAATAGTTAGATGTATACTCTTGCAAATTTTTTTGTAGTTATTAATGTCTTCTATAAAACTGTAGTACATCATTTTGCTCTATTGTCAATAGTTTCCACAGCGTACGCGAGATAAGGATCCTTTTGGTATATTTTCACACCTTTGGTTACATTATCTTTCATACGGATCCCTAACTTTTTTTAAAATATTTGATAGCCAGCATGTTCATCAGCGATAATATAGAATTATAATGGTGAAATTATTTTTCAAATCGGTCCAGTAGTTTCGGAGCCTATTCCATTCAAACAAACAAACAAACAAATGAAATATTAGTGTAATAGAAAAAACCTTTTTTGTGTTCGTTATTTCAAACTCTCCTGTCCATCAGAGATAAAACCAAAATTTCCTATAATACTTAGAATAGATTGTCACTTCCAAAGGTAAATATTATGTATGTTTTCGCTTTAACTAAGGAAGGAAATGTTTTCATTAGAATACGGTTATCGTCACGTAAAATTGGGGCAAGGTCAGCCCATGTTTACGGCTTATGTAAATGAGTTACTATATTCTTTAGTGTTCTATCTAGATAAAAGTTCTAGAAAACTGCCTCGTTGTTCAAGTAGTCACAAACCCTACCAAACATGAGGTCCTGGGTTCGATTCCCCCGTCAAGCAAAGTGTTATTGAGGTTTTCCATGTGGAAAGTAAATTTCTGGAGTCTAGACTCCGAGTGTAGCCAAGTAGTCTCTATAAGTGGGATATTACAGCAAAATGAAGGTCTATTTATGTATTACTATAGGTACACCTCTTTTTTAAGGATGGGAAATCATCAAAAGACTCCTCCTGCTCTGGGCAGAGCAGAACGGAGTGTCAGACTCTTACTGACTAAAACCCATCCGTGTTTCTCATAATGCCCTTTGCGCTCCAGGGCCGCGGTGACTCCTTCGAACAAATTCCGCAACCCTGGTAGGCACTGGCTCTAGCGGGCCCTTCTACTGTGCTGACATCTCGGTACTTAGGTACTTACGCCTCTGCTGAGCTCTTCGGGGAATGCTGGCGTGATGGTATGTTCTAGATAATGTACTGAAAGTTTATTGTGTGTTAAAGTATAAGGGATTATCATAACGAGTGTTTTATGCAATTGGGCTTTTTTGAAAAAGACTAAACTTGCACGAAAGCTGGTCTGTAACACACCTCATCTCGTACCCATTAAAACAACAAACAAACAAACTTGATCATAATTTAAAATACTGTAGGTATGGAAGGAAGGAACCAGCTGTTGGATTACTGTAGCCGTAGTGCATATTACCGTCTGCCGTGGTGTAATTAACCGTCTGTAGCTTCGTTGGAAATTCTAAAAATTACAGAGGCTGGATTTTGGACAAAACAACAGACCTGCCCCTACTATGACATACCAAGCAATCCCAAGATTTCGGTGTGAAAAAGGAATAGTATTATACAGCGTTTGTAAAACACTAACTACCTCTTAGGCTGCCTGTCCACTGTCGCGGAGCGAGGCAGCTGAGCGGAGAAATGGAGAAATTTTAACCAATGGAAGTGTATAAAATCTCAGTGACTCACGTGATGCGGAGATTTGGACAGGCGGTCTTGGGCTGTAGCCTGAGGCAGCGGAGCGGAGAAACCGAGAAGTCTAACCAATGGAATTGTAAGCAATTCCATAAGAGTTTTGGTGCTTGTCCATTACAGCGGAGCGAGGCAGCGGAGCGGAGAAACGGAGAAATATTAACCAATCATGTCAGTCAAAATGTCAGTGACTCACGTGGTGTGGAGATTTTATGCAATTATTTCTCCGTTTCCGCGACAAGCAGCCTTAGGGAGTGAGAGTACACATGATCACAAAGAACTATTACTTTGAGACCATCCCCAAAAACTCTAGAACACATCAGCTGTTTCATACTCATGCAATCCTTATGCAATATTTAGCCAATGAAAATGTATGAAACAGCTGATATTTTTCTCGAGATTTCGGGGTTTTCTCAAAGTAAAAGTTGCTTATAATCATGAGTACTTTCACTGCCTAAGAGGTTGCTGGTCTTTTACAAATAACCCTGTATATTGCGCATAGGTATTCATAGTGCGTACAGCTAAGGAGTGGCATTCCCTGCCGGAGTCTGTTTCCTGATAGCTACAACCTGGAAGTCTTTAAGTAAAGAGTGAATAGGTTACTTCTAGGCAAGCGTGCTCCATCTTCGACTATATCGTCGTTTACCAGCAGATGAGATAGTGGTCAAACGCGTGCCTATAGATAATTTAAAAAAATATATTTGCAAACCGTTCTCATTTCTCAGTTATAGTTATAAAGTAGCAGGCAGCAGCTCAATGTTCGCGTTCCTCTCTTTTCTTTAATGCTTCACATTTTATAGGTTTCTTGTTCAATATCGCACAAAAGGCCGGAAATAACAATAAAAATTACTGAAATCAATTGTAGTGCTCGCCCCCGGATGTCAAATGTTTTATACAAAAGTTTTGTTTTGTATAAAAACAAAACTCCTCGTTTATTTCGTTAGTTAAAGATAATATAAGCAGCGAGGTTTAAAAATCAAAATAGGGATTTAGTTGTCAATTCTATATACGAATCAGTATTCACAAAGTGTTATTTGAAATAGAAACATACATACATGTTAATGACACAACAATATTACTATATAATATAGAATTTTTGTCCTAGTGTTTCGGTTGGTGCAGCATTTCAGCCTAAGTAAAATTATGCCCAGGAATCCTAGAATATGAGGTATGCTTATTGGAGCTGACCAGCAACGTGGGCTCCATGGATGCAAAAGGTAAAATAACAAAATCTTACGTTATAAAAACGTTTCCATAAAAATAATAGAAAATCGATAGGTACATATCGCTGTTGCATGTTAGGGTTAAAAGCGACAGATAGTATCGGTAATAACTCGACTAATCTCGACCCCACTAATAGGTACATCGGATTTGAAATACTACGGGGAAAGATTAGTAAAGTACTGTATGAGCTCATCTGTATTTCCTCGAATTCAGAAGTTTTGCTTTAGGCTTGATAAGTACTATTCACTTAGATTACACAATACCGGTATATTATCCCCAACCACTGTTACTCAAGAGCAGCCATAATCAGCAGTGGCGACCACCAGAAAAACGCCTAGTCAATGAAACTTGACAAGTCTTGGAGAATCGATTTAACTGTCTTGGATCCCGCAATGATATCGATCATAAAATAATAGTGGAGGAGTAAGAAATTAGGATCCGTTGTTCTAAGGTATCTTCTTATCGTGTGGGCAGTAAGGTCTAACGACCCACACACATTGGTATCAGAGTTTCTAAGACGTCTTCCTAAGTAGTCGTTCTAAGGCGTCGTTCTAAGACGTCTTCCTAAGGTGTCGTTCTAAGGCGTCGATCTAACGCATCGTTCTAAAACGTTCTCCTAAGAAGTCGTTCTAAGACGTCTTAATCAGGCGTTGTTCTAAGACGTCCTCCTGTGGCGTCGTTCTTATATGTCATACTCGGGCGTCGTTTTTAGGCGTCGTTCTAAGACGTTGTTACAATAAATCGATCATCTCGCTCAGAAGTGACCCGATACTTGCCAGGTCCTGAACGGTGCATGAACAAACCAGTCTCCCGATAGCGTTTGTAGACTCTTTGAACAGACGACAGGCTTAGATGCAATCTTTCAGCCATAACACGCTGACTTAGTCCAGAATCCAGCAATGCCACCACATAGTCGGCTTCTGTAGGCGAAGTATCCATATGTTTTATAAAAAAACTTTTTCAGACGTCGGAAAGTTACAGTAAACCAAGAAAGAACAAAAGTTTAAAGATAAGCGCTCATGTTCAGTTTTCAAAGGTGAAATGTAGCCCAACTTAAACACACATTTGTCACAAAACAGCGAATCATTTCATTTACAGGATAAACAAATGATATCCTAATTTTGAATTTTCGTTTATCACTGTAATGGCCAAACTGCCAGCTATACAATCATGTGAACTTTTTGTGTTAAATTAGGACAGAAACCATAAAAACGAAGAAGTGTTTCGAAATCATAAAAAATATAGATTTTATTTAAAGTACGAGTAATTTGTGGCTACAAATTTGTACGGAACCCTCGGTTGGCGAGTCTGACTCGCACTTGGCCGGTTTTTAATTATAAAGGTCAGGGATATAAATTTAGTTAACTTAGTGAGCCACTACTCACGTTTATGGTTTCCATAATCAGATCGTTGTTACCAAGTGCGTAGATAGTGCTAATCAAAAAGATTTAAATGAGTTGAAACACCATGGTTATAGGAGTAGTCAACTAAGAGAGCCACTACTCACCTTTGTGGTTTCCATCATCAGAGAATTGCTATTGTTACTAGCTGCAATGGATAGAACCCATCTGTACAATACATATGAGCCCAAACATGATGGGTATACGACTATCTATAAAATTTAATGTAGATAATTAATGTAGAAGTGAGCAAGGAGATATTTTTAAAGGTTTTGGAGATACAAGCAAAAAACTGAAAAAGGTACCTTTCCATCCCTCCCCCTTTTTTATGATGGGGAATCATCAAATGACTCCTTCCGCTCTGGGCGGAGCGGAAGGGTGTGTCAGACTCTTACTGACTAAAACCCATCCGTGTTCCTCCTACTGCATTTTGCGTTCCAGGGTATGGTGCCTCTTTCGAACGGATTCCGCACCCCGTCTTCCCTCCCCCACCGCCGGCTCAACTCCCACCCTCGGGGTTGGCATGTTCATCCGGACACCTCAAAGAACAACTGTACCAATTTTCAAAAGTACACGAAGTATTCACTCAGATTTCCCTAATTTGCCTGCACTAAAAACAGAAAGTATACGTGGCAATAGCTGTCTTAGGAGGACAATGTTTAGCCACCGATCAATCTCTTTTGCTGTTGTTAGTGCAAAATTAAGTACATAAGAACACATGAAGTTTTTATACAAATTCCGGTATCCAACAAAATATGTATGGGAATGGGAAACATGGGTTGCCGCGTTAATATCATGTCAAAATATTTGTACGTCGACCTTTTACCCGTGAGGACGGTATGCAAGTAATTAAAAGAAAATGTTTACGATGCTACACACCAACATTTTGTAATTAAGTAAATGTACAAATTAACATTTATTTTAGTGGGGAATAAGCAAGTTTATTAGGAATTCGACTTATTTCAGACAGACAGGGCATGATAGTGTGACCTATTTGCAACGAATAAGCATCCGATGGGTAGAAATTGGAGCGACAACCATCTACCGGAAAGGCAGCATTGGAAGGCCCCCCACAAGGTGGACCGATGACTTGCTGAAGGTAGCGGGAGTCCGCTGGATGTGTGACGGACCAGAACTGTCGATTTGAGGACACTTGGGGGAGGCCTACCTATGTCCAGCAGTGGTCCTATTTCGATAATGTAGGAGGAAACTAATTACTTCCGAAAATACCCAAGTTGTAAAATGATGATTATTATGGTATCGTTTTGAGCATAAATAAAGTAACTAAAGATAAGACCCAACGCTTCTGCATTAAAACAAAAAAAAAACCCTAATTTCCGTCGAATGTGCTACCAATTACAAATAAAACCTTTAGATATCCTTTTTATCGAACACTTTCAAAGAATACGAGCATCATTATGGCACAAAAAAACTTGTATGGCAAAACATAAAAGCTTTGACTGATGTCAAGTTAATGGTTTCACAAAGATGGCGCAATTTGCCAGGATAAAGGCAAGTGTACGTATTGTCTTTTATGCCGTTGGCGTTTTGGAGGACTCGGTGCGGCCTACTGACATATGTCTTGGCTGTATTAAGGCGGCGATTATGAGCCGATTGCTGTACTGGAGATAAAATATGCCGATCATTTGGTACACTCTCTTTAAATAGCTCAGTTGTGGTATGTTTTGTATTTTTTTTATTTAAAAAAGGAACAACCAACAGCTACAATATAAAACAAAGAAAACAAAGTTACACAAAACATATCACAATATTGTGGCCCACAACGCTGTTCACGGATAAGCGGTAGGGTACATATAAGAAAAAAATCGCTAGGATGACAAATACATAAAACTTAATTAAAATTACTTAACTATCGTGCTATACAATATAAAATAGATTAATATACCAAATTTGAATAAATAGAGACATGGAGAGCAAAAATGTATGGTATGGATGAGGTGCACGCAGCGTGTTCTATGGCGTTGTTGGCTAGTTATCTAACACAAGAAATACCTAGTTAAAAGTTGACCTTTCAACAGACAGATAAGGTTAGAAAAACCAGCCAATTGCGAGTCGGACTCGCCCACCGAGGGTTCCGTACAAATTTGCATCATAACACGCATATTACTTCAAATTAAGACTATATTTTTTTATGATTTAATTACAAATGTATAGTTTTTAGACTTTTTCCTATACTTGCACCTTGAGAGTGTCGAAATATACGTTTTTTGCAGCATAAACGGCCGTATCTTTTTTCTACATTAACTTAGAAGTTTGATTTTTTACAATATCAAGGGACCGTAGACTTGAGTATATGGTTTTAATTTCTACTCGATACCTCTACACGTTCCCGAGATAAAGGGTCTTGACACACGGATGGACTACAAAATGATCTTATTAGAGTTCCGTTTTTTGAGACGGAACCCTGAAAATCAGTCCCATAAGGAATTAAAATGGCGGATTGACAGCTTTGTTAAGAAAATATCCAGTAAAAAAAATCTGTTCATTTAAAAAACAGCCATAAGTGTACTGAAATTAGTAAGGATAATGATAGTTGTTAGGTACTTGATCAGGATTTTATTTTAATAAGAATACATTAGGAAGTATCTTACTAAACTTAAAAATTCAATATCTTTTGATTTTGTTGGTAGATTTTGATGAAATAAACGTTAAATGATACTCGGGTTATCACTTAATATTTTTAAGTACCTAGATTTGGAACCCCATCTGTGGTTTATGCGTGATGCTTCCTCAAACGCACAGACAAACAGACAAACAGATAAACAGACAAACAGACAAAAATTTCAAAAATAGCATATTTGTGTTTTGTATCTTTTTCCTAACTTTTCTATGTAATTTTTATGCAAAAATATTCAATGTACAGACACGGTTGGTCTACGATTTTATTATATGTATAGATTAATTCCAACTCTGAACTGAATAATTTCGGGATTGACCACTGCCACTAATATAGGGACCTAGATGTAAAGGTACTTAGAACCTTAGTACGTGGTGAAATAGATAGCCTATGTCCGATAATTTCGGCTAGCCTTGCCTAACTAGTGCTTTGTCCTCATTAGCAAACGCATCAGCTAGTCGGACCATCGTCAGACTACGTTTAGGCCAGGTACGTATGTTAGACAAGATTTTAATTCCATAACAATTGATGCTTAAAGCCTAGATTCAATCTCATCGCCAAAAGCGTCGTCTAGTTAACCTGTGGTTAGTATTTATCTTGTATTTTTATTTTAGCTTTGCTGAATTAGGCAAACGGGAATTATATCAGCGAAATTTGATCAAAGACTAAAAATATGTAGATGGCGTAAAGGCATGAACCATGTCTTTTCGTTGACAACATCACATTCAATTCGTTACAATTCATTCAAATCGCCTTTGCTTTCGACCTCTCCTAACCACATTTATTCTTATTTATATACTCTGTGTCTCATACGTTTCGTCTTTCATTTGCAGGGGTGCAATGTTCATTCATCCCCCATTGAATATCTAATAAAGCAATAGAGTTACTTACTCGAGTATATATGTTTCCACTCGATATTTTTGGATTTCATTCTATATTTAGAGTGGAGTCAAAGGCGTCAACTGTAATCAAATAAGTTCAGTTTCTCTGAAACGGTTGTATCGTAAAAGACGAATGTACATGTAGGTACAGTAAACGGCATATTAGAGTTCTGGCTTTTTATTTATATTTTTGTCACCAGGTTAGTTTATAATAAATTGTGTGAGATTATAATCCCTCCTTCTCAGTAAGACACCGATATACTGTACACCATTAAAATTGGATTGGACTTAGTGTATTTGCTCACAATATATCGAAAGTTTATAATATCGCCAGATGTATTACAATCTTAGGGAGTTTGTAATATTTCAGTCATATCGACTACGAAACTAAAGCAAAAACAGCTGACTTCTATTAATTCAATTCAAATTGCACTAAAAGGCTCTATTGAATGGGACAAGTTTTATAAAAGGTTCATTAAAGTTTTAAAGCCCGGACTGCACGAGAAAAATCTTTTATTTTTAATAAAATGTTATATTACTGGAATTATGCAAATTCCAGACACACTAAAGTTAAGAGGTGGAGTGTTGGTAACAGTACTTAGGTACTTACAGCTTAAGTACTCAAGAGTCAGAGAAAGTTATTCTTATAAAAAAAAAGTCGGCACTTCGGTCAATCTGTGATAATGCGACTATTTGACCGGCCTGTGCGGCATTTGGTCTAACTTTTTGTTTTATTAAGTTCGTCTAAAACTTTTGCTTTATGTTACGTTTGTTGTTTCTGGTAGAACAATATTTGTACATTATGAATTAAGAATTAGTTCAAAGTCCACACTGATTGAAATGAAAGTAACTGATTAAACAAAACCTTGTTACGTATTTGCCTAAATCACAAGTAGAATCGAAAGTTAGGTGTTGTTTTTAAGATAATAAATATGTAATGATAATTTTTTTGGTCGGCTTTGAACAACTTCGCGACAACGAACGCATGCTACGCGAATACGTGTGCTACGAGACTACCTGTGCTACGCGGCTACGAACGCTACGCGACTACCTGTGCTACGAGACGGTTCCGCGTAGTCAAGCCGCGTAGCAAGTCGTAATACAGCACTGAACTACGAGAGCTTTATAATTGATTCATGTTTAAAGATGATTATTAAAAGCCATTACTAGTTTGAACTGCTTATGTACATATAACAAATTAATATAAAACCTTTCACGTATACCTGATTACATAAACACCAATATCTATAATGGAAAAGGGCTAATGAATAAAAGTGAGAACAATTAGCAGTCGCTCATTAAGGCTCAGCCATTACTAATGACTGGTGTCGGAATTTCCGGGAGATTCCTTACGCTCATCTCATTAAGTTGCTGATGGACGCTACGGAGGCGTCGGCATTCGTTTGATGCGCCATTTACAGTTACAGGTAATCTTACGCTTAACGAAGTACTATATAGCTACTTCAAAACTTATTTGAATTCGCAAGTGGAGTATTTTGGCAGAGAATTTCGCGTTTGAGTTTAAGTACATTTTGACTCAGTCTGATGACTGTGATTGGGGTAGACAGAGCTATTTTTGGTACTTGCGACATGTTGTCATAGTATTGACCTACCTAAGATTCTGGGATTCACTAGGATTTAGAAAATATAATAATTGTTAAAGTTGGTATGTTAATATGATTTTAAAGGTACTCGTGAATGCATTTTTCCCTGGGAATAACTGAACTTCGATAAAACGCCCGCGCAAATCGCATAGCATCAGAGTGACATTGCCAAAAGTATGCACATACTTCCGACATTTTTTTATATCTAACAAGTTTTAACTAAACCAATTAAAAAAAAAACTCAATTAATTTTAAATCCCGGTGTTATGCCAGTGTCATGTCCATATTAGTACATACAAACGAGGTCTGTGGCTAAAAATGGCTCTACCTACTCCAATCAATGCTTATAACACCATAAGTAAAAGGTAAGGAATCCATTAAAGTTAAATTGTCTCTCTACTTTTATTATTATGCCTGTAACACGATGCAGATAAACGACCTCTTATTGGCCAGAAAACCGAGCTAACACAGATCAAAAGAGAAAATTTGTTGTAAGTATTTAATTTATTGGTTATATGCTGCACATTATGAGCAGAAAAATTACCTAAACCTTTCATTGAGGAATCAACAGCTAAGTCAT
Source organism: Lacanobia oleracea (assembly GCA_950371165.1). Classification (NCBI taxonomy): domain Eukaryota; kingdom Metazoa; phylum Arthropoda; class Insecta; order Lepidoptera; family Noctuidae; genus Lacanobia; species Lacanobia oleracea. The sequence continues at coordinate 10,193,362 of OX493389.1, forward strand.
TCTCTTTCATAAAAAATAGTGCCTACCTCAAGATTAGAAAGTCAAAACGGTTTAAAGTAAGAATAAATAAGTCCCTGGCTAGAACATATACCCATTTATAACATTTAAAGTACTGAACAGAAACGTAAACAACAATTATGTCTTCGCCGCTCTCAAATACTCTAACCACTCTTGAGTCTGCACTAGCCTCAAAGTGACGTCACAAATAAATAAACAAACTTAACGACCTAAGTACTCAACAGTTTCAACCAAAATAGAGAGAGTAAATCCGACTCATCCCGCCAATCCGAGCTTATTCGATTTCGAACTTGATTTTGCTTCGAATCCAACATTACGATTTCCATTTTCATTTTGACAAACAAGTGGGACACGAACCGACACTCATGTATTCAGTTCGTAATAGCACTGCCAAAGTTTAAGAGCATAGCGGTTTAAATTGAAAATATACGTCATCCGGAATCCACGGATTTTTTTTTGGGGAAAATTGGATGTTTTAGCCCAACCTCTGGGCCAAAACAAGGCAAGCTTGGTTGATTTTAAAAGTCTGGCATAGTTTTTTTTTTCTTTTGAAATACTAAGGTGATGTTGGGTTTACCCTTCCTAATCCTATAAACATAGGGTAAAGGTAGTTCGTTGAAGAGATACGGAACGTCGCAGTTTTCTGAGACGAAAATTGAATTTTGTTTGCTTAGGACTTCAATCAATCTAAAAAAGATGGATACAACTAGTAACAAACAAAAATAGGTGCTATATGTATTGTTTCAAGCTTTCAGATCATTATCAAAATAACTTTTTTATTAAGGATGAGAAATCATTAAATGATTCCTCCCGTTCTGGGCGGAGGAGAAGGGAGTGTCTAAAACCCGACTGTTACTGACTTAAACTCATCCGTGTTGTGTCCCTTGCATTTTAGGGCCGCGGTGACTCTTTCGAACAAATTCTACAACATCATCAAAATATATATATATATATTTTTTTTTTTTAAGGATGGGAAATCATCAAATGACTCCTCCCGCTCTGGGTGACGCAAGAGGGAGTGTCAGACTCTTACTGACTAAAACCCATCCGTGTTCCTCCTGGTTCCCTTTGCATTCCAAGGCTACGGCACCTCTTTCGAACAGATTCCGCAGCCCCAGCAGGCACCCGCCCTAGCGGGCCCCGTCTTCCACGCTGACATCTCTTTGAGGCGCGCTGGGATCGCAGCGCGCCGCCGACCCGGGCCTAGCTCTGATCAGACGGCGAGCCACCCACTGCTTGCCGTCCGCAGGCCCGCGATCATCAAAATACCTACGATACCCATCACCATTGAGAGATCAATTAAAGTCCAATAAGTTTTACTATTTTTATCAACGTAACAATGTGACACGTATCTATAAAACCGGCCCAGTGCGAGTCAGACTTTCACACGAAGGGTTCCGAACCATAAACCTTATTTTTTATGTGCAGCGGCAGACACACACAATCTGTGATTAGTTCAACGTTACTGTCTACCTATTACGGTTCTTGAGATAGAGCCCGCTGACAGAGAGACGGACGGACGGACGGACAGCGGAGGTTTAGTAATAGGGGTTACCCTTTGGGTATGGAACCCTAAAAAAAGGGTCTAACTCTTGAAATGGTTTTGGAATAGATAATCTGAGTTTAAATACAGCTGGTCTATTCTGTCAACGTCTCACCGTGACACTTAGGTGAACGTGAAGTGAACTGTCATTCCTGTAGTGTCATTCTGTAACAACATTTTCGTGTCTCGACTGCGGAATCCGGGGTGAGTATAAACGTAACACCTTTATGTTGTGTATTATAAAGTCCACTTTGTGAGCTATCTCACTCATGTGAAGCTCGATATCGAAATGGTTACTTACAGAATAGACTAGCAGCTTGTTTGTATGGATTGACAGCTCACTTCCTGTTTACTTTACCTAAGCTTACAAGGTTAGACGGACTTCGAAAAAATGAGCATTGTAACATAGTGAGAAAATATACGTGATTTTTAGTTTATTAGAATTCCAGGTAGCATTACAAATAACTTTCAAATGAGAGTTTCAGTTAATCAATCAATCAAATATCTTTATTAGGGCACCAAGTCCCAATATTAAAATTAAAATAAAACATATAGTCACAAAATTAGTAAGTTCAAATTAAAAAATTACAATTCAATTTAATTCAATTCAATTAAATCAATTGACGAACGTTAGGTCAATATAATTCAAATGAAAATAAAATAATCATTAAAATAAATCCACTAAAAACATAATATAGTTACCGTCGGTTAGCACTCCGGTGGACTTCCAGCTAGTACCTATGGATTGGACCGCACCAATCCTCACCAGGCGCGGTCACAGCCCTAAACTTTGAGGACTTTCGAACACTTAAATGTGTTTTTTATCAAAACACAAACAGATGTTTATTGGTCGACTTAAGCCTAAGCTTGAGAAGCACGGATGCTAGAGCGAGCGAAGCGAGCTCGAAAAATGTTAGTACGAAACCTTCTTTCGGATAGGTTAGATCTTTTTATCACAGACAGTATGTTGCATATGTTTTCTTGTCGATTGATGAGTATGTAAACCGGAGAGCTAAGGGTGCTAGGGCAAGCGAAGCGAACCCCGAAAATTTATTTCCTTTCCTTGACTCAGAAACGCTAATTATCTTCTTATTATACATCCATACACAAGTGCGAGCGAAGCGAGCTCAAGACCTATTAATTTCCTTAACTCAAAAACGCTAGATTTTCTTCTTATTGTAAAGATTTCTTCATTTTAAAGGTATTTTTTGTTTCTCAAATTAAGCGTAAACTGGAGAGCTAAGATGTTTTCTTTATGTCATACAGACAGATGTTCCTTTGAAAAAATAGATGATACAGCGAGTGAAGTGAACTCGAAAATTTTCTCGCAAGAGGATGATCCTCGAATAGGTAAAATCCTCTGTTTACTATCGATACAGACATATATATATCAATTTGGTGAGTACGGTTTTGGGTACGGACATGACCCCATGTGACCCCCCCCCCCATTGAATCACAACAGCGAACATGCTCGACGCACTACAGTACCTACCGCGCAAGTTTCATTATGATACGGTAAACATCGTTGTACTACTCACGCATACTTATTGTTGACCTCTTAAATTTCGTCCATAACTGGCATAATGCTATCGCTATCAAAGGTATAGTGGTACCCCGGTTGCACAAGAGCTAAGGTAATTTTTCATACCTAGTGCAAAGACTGCAAACTGTGTTATTAAGCATGAAAAATTACCTTAGCTATGCGTCTATGGTTAACTAATTTCTGCAGCCGGTTTTATCTTGGCATCAGTGTATAGCACATATAATATTAAAATATAAGCTTTTGTTTAATGTACGATATTTGGTATAGGTATGTACGATACTTGGTATAACATTTTTTTAGTCCGTCGATTTATCTGTTTTTTCCAACTAATCTTCAAAACGACACTCACTAGCAGATAGTTGATGTTATGAGGAGTAACTTACGCTATTTTTATTTAAAAAAAAGGATTGGAGTTCCCTGCAAAGTGAAATGTGTGTTGTTTACGAGTTTATCACGAACGAAGTTACGGGACTTGAATTTGAAATCCTAATGAACTAATAAATATTCTCGTATAAGCAAACTAGTATAAATAATGATTACAATGATTGGGCATCAATAAATTAATCCACATCGCGGGCACTTTACCCATTATTTAAAGTGCCCAGAACATTGGCAGGATTGCCACGCTGATTTTTTGGTCCCAGAAAAGTTCAGCCCTCTGGTCACGTGAAGTAATGATAATGATTCCAATGTATTGTTTTTAGGGTTCTGTACCCAAAGGGTAACAACGGAACCCTATTACTAAGCCTCCACTGTCATCCGTCCGTCCGTCCATCCGTCCGGCCGTCCGTCCGTCTGTCTGTCAGCAGGCTGTATCTCAAGAACCGTAATAGGTAGACACTTGAAAATTTTCACAGTTTGTATATATTTCGATTGCCTCTATAACAACAAATAATAAAAATTAAGGTGTATGGTACGGAACCCTTCGTGTGCGAGTTCGGCTTGCACTTGGCCGGTTTTTAAGTCAATCTTCGATTTTATACCACTAACTGTACCTATCTGTTTTTTTGCAGATGCTGTTTATATCATCAGAAAACAACTATTTAGAAGCTAAAGAATGTCGAAAAATATGCGAAAAATCAAAATTTATTGGAACTTTTCAATCACTAATATATCATCAGAGGGGAAATTCTACTATTATATTCATGTAATATGATCACAATATCATCCTAGCGACAACAATCAAAGTCAAAATATAGAGAAATATGTGGTGTTTTTACAGTTTTCGAATGCGCGAACACTCCTTAAAAATACTATGCTAGGTAAACAAATAAGGAATACTACTATGGTAGTATAAACTTACAATAAAGTACATTGACCTTTCCTTCGTAGGTACCCGAACAATAAATTATAAACCGTTTATCATTACCACAGAACATAAAAGTCGATTCAAGACAGCTTTGTCTTTATTTCTGTTTTTGGTATTAAGAAAGTCAATAATTGTGTGTGGGTCAATGATCATTACAAAATTATCTGTGTTCACCATAGAATTGCCCCTCTGTATCTCTGGATACAGAGGATACTCTGGATACTCGACTGTAAAGACGCTCTAGCTAGAGTCTGCTCTAGCTAGAGCGTCTTTACAGTCGAGTTAAACGGCAGTTTGGTAATTAATACTAGTGTATCTCAGGGATGGCCAACCGGTCGATTGCGGCAAGGCAATAAATATAAATAGGTACGAATAACACACAGCGTAATAACTATTGTAAATATTAAATAGCTTATGTTGATAAAATGAAAATACTACATGATTGTTTTATTAGTTACAGTAGTAACTTTAAGAAGTACCTATGAAATTAGTACATCGCACTGGGTTTCGTCAGTAAAAAGTCGATCTTGGGTCTAATCAAGTTGGCCACACCTGGTGTTTCAGTTATCTATATAGGCTCGGAGGGCGGGCACTACCACGTTGCATGCATATAATAATACCGTTGCTATATTTCATTATGAAGACATTGATTTATGTTGTGGCAAATGGTGAATGGCATCCGTTATATCCAAACTAAAACCTTATTTTTATTATACTTACTCTTCCTATTCCCCCGGATGATTAATGGTGAATGAAATCTGGTGGTAGCGAATTGTTTATTCTACGCAACCAATTTTTGTTGGCCTGACTTTCCCCGACATTTGTCAGTACTTACTTACATTTATATTAAAATCTATTTCGGCGAATTTTCGGCAAACGTAGGTTGTGATTTCCCAAAGGTTTTTTTTTAATTCCTGTCATAATATAGGTCACACATAGGTATATTGAAAATATCCAGCACAATGTTCTCGTGCGACCTCGCCTATTTTCGTTTCGAATCAAAGATGGTTTCTTTGGGCAAGTTGGGCTACAAATAGAATGTTCCTTTAATAAGAATGGGTTTTCCTTCAAGATATACCTACATGTCAAATTTACACTTGAGTAATTTTGTTGTAAACAATAACCTTTTCTCGGGCCCACATCATTGGCTCACGGCCGGCGGTTCGGTAAGTTGATATTTGTTGTTTTTCTTTTATAGGACAAGTCCGCTAAACTTTTCTCGATCACCGCAACTTCTGAAAGCCAATCTGGCAATCACTACAAAAGCGGCGCTTGACAAGTCCCACAGACACAATTCAACTGTTATTTTAAGAGCGGTGTATGTATAATTTTTTTTTGTTGGGTAATTATCAAATGACATCTTTCGCTCTGCCAAAAGCGGAAGGCAGTGGTAGACACTAACGGACTAAAACTTTTTACAAAAAAATATAACCGACTTCCAAAAAACCACTGCAAAGTATAAAATAACCTTAATTTCGGAAGGGTGTTTTTGGTTTTGTATCTTTGTTTTTTAACAGCGACTTTCACTTTTAAGTGGTGATACTTGGACGACGTCTTCATGTATGCAAAAATTGAAAAAAGGAAAAATTATTATAAAATAAAAATTACTAAACCAAACTGAATCAATATTTACGGGACCAAACTACAAGCATGCCGCAAGAATCACGCAAATCGGATGAGATAACTCGGAGTAATCGGTGTAGATCAATAAAAAATACCCGCCGAATAGGGTATTTTACTAAAAAAATCGAATTAGTCCGTCTGATAGATTTTCAAAAAAATATTAGACACGTATTTTTTCTTGAAGACACGCGTGACGTCATCTGGCTTGGTAATTTTCAACTCGCTGTATCCTCTTTATTTTTTGTTTAAGTGAAAAAAGAAAAATACGTGTCTAATATTTTTTGAAATCTATCAGACGGACTAATTATATTTTTTTTGTAAAATAACCCATTGAGAACCTCCTCCTTTTTTGGAAGTCGGTTAAAAACCCATCCTTGTTCCTCGTTATGTGTTCCACAAATTCCGCAACAAGCACCGTGCATTAACAATAATAATGGGTCCTAAGTTGTGGCTGTTACGTTTTAGGTACATGCGATTTACGATTTTTACCGATTAAAAATGTATGTAAGAAAAGCCATTTTCCACGGTAATAAATTAACCAGTTCTGTGTGGTGGCGGCGCCGACTGAATGTTACATGAGCCTTGACACGATTTAGTCCAAATGTATCAAATCCAAGGCTCGGCCGGTCGCTGCAGACGGTCACACATCGGACTAAGAACTAGGCATTTGTTTCGATGATGTGATTTATTCGATTCGATTTAGTTTTTACCCTCCTGGGGCAGAAAAGGGTAATGTTTTTATTATAGCTATTTATTATTTGAGAAAGACAGGCTATTCTGTCCAGATGTTTTATTTGGTGAATTATAAAGGGGTTAGCAGTACAACTAAGTCTGCAAAATAACGAAAGAAGTGAAGTGTGTAAGAATATGTTGGCTCTAACACTCCATGTTTATATTAACGAGTATCCTAAGTTTTGACAAGTAAAAGTTAGCGAATCAAATTTGTTTTTATTTTTTGTGGGAAGTATTAGTTTTGACTGGAGATATGTGTCTGCTTGACCCTTCGAATACAGGCATGGCGTTATGATATCTCCCTAAGTATAGTTCGAAGATAAGATTAACTTCCAATGTTGTACACAGGTTAGGTACTCATAGATGGTAAGGCACTTGTCTCACCGCCAGCGATCAGCGAGAAGCGAGTAAAACTTGAAACTCGAAACGAGTTGGCGAGCAGCGAGTGAGTAGTTTCAATAGTTTTGTCGCTCGACTTTTAGCTAGTGCTTTTGTGCGACGGGAGATTACGACCACTCAGTCCGGCCCGCACTATAGGTAGAAATTACTGGTGGCTACAGCATCGCCGAGCGAGTATTATTTTGGTAGCTCTTGTCGCTGTGACCAACTAGTGGGAGGAGCCGGCTCGCTGGCAGTGTGGACAGCCAGTTATCGACTGTAAATGTATGTCTCTTTTACTCATACGAGCTCTATATCTTTTGTTCCTTTCCTCAGCAAGGTAAATAGGCGATAGCTTCCTCGTCGGCGGTGAGACAAGTGCCTAAGGGTGCCTGCGGAGCGAGGTAGCAGAGTGGAGAAACGGAGAAATTTTAAACAATGGAGTTGTATAAAATCTCCGTACACTGCTGGATATAGGCCTCCTCCAAGATGCCCCCCCCCCCGTTTGCCATAATAGCCACGCTTGGCAGGCGGGTTGGCGATCGCAGTGCATGGTGTTGAGTTTTACAGGGAACGCTGCTGATTGACTGACATGATGACCCTCTTAGGGTGGGTTTCTGTATTGAGTAGGTGGGTACTTTTTTTGAATTAAGAACATGTTACCCCACCAAATTTTTGCCGGTTTCTACTTTAAATGCTTAATTCAGAAATCGAGGAAACATCAACCAGATTTTGTGATGTTTCCATACCAAACACGGACACATAAAATTTAAATAATGTTTATTTATGTAAAATACTAATTCACAAAGAAAAATAATGTCCAAAATTCTTTGTACATAAAGAAATTCCATCACTTCATCAATTTCGGTGACAGCTTACTAATATGTCAATTTGTTGTTAATCGTATGATATGTTATGTCATTAAACATAACATATTCAGTAATTAGAATCGGCCGAAAATGCCGCATGAAAGAGGCCCCGGTGACGGTGGAGTAATGTGGAAATCGCCATTAATATGGTGTGGGCATATAATGCAGAGGAATGACAGAAACCTCGTGTGGAATGTCTTTGTATGAATATGGATAGCTAGAGGCCGGGGAAGAGAAGATACCAAAGAAAAAATGGATAGATTGTGTGAAAGACGATATATCGGATGGATTCGTCCTTATCAATATCATTGTTAAAATTGGATATTTATAATTAATAATAATAATAAAAATTGTTTATTTCTCACCACAAGCCAAAAAATACAAACAGAATTTACACACAAGCAAAAGCTAGTAATTAAGTGGAAGTTTTAAGGGTTCCGCACCCGAAGGGTAACCAAAGGTACCCTCGTTTACTAAGTATTACTAAGCCTCGGCTGTCCGTCCGTCCGTCAGTCTGTCAACGGGCTAAATCTCAAGAACGTACTAATAGATAGACAGTTGAAATTTTCACAGAGTGTTTATTTCTATTGCCTCCATATCAATCAATAATAAAAATTTAATTAAATTAAAAATTAAAGAAGGTGTATATTCCCATACGTGTTTTTTTACGGTTACGGAACCCGTTGAGAGTCGGACGCGCACTTGGCACTTTTTCATTATGTCTTTCCTTTATGTTCCACCAGCCATGTTCTATTTCTGCACCATCTTAGGGTCGACTACTATAATACCTTAGGCAACGTACACCTTTGCACAGTGTGATAACTTGTGCATAAAGTTTTAATAAATAAATAGTTGACTAAATTAGAAAAAATAAATGTATCGTGTCATTTCTTTTTTCTAATTTAGTCAAGCATTTTCTCGTATGAGGAGCTCGTGGCTAGATAATAACAGCCGCACGGGTCGGTCTTCAAGGTTCGTCGGTCCGTCGATTTGTCTGGTTTTTCCGGCTAATCTTCAAAACGACTTTCACTGGCGGATAGTTGATGTTATGATGAATAACTTACGCTATTTTTTTTATGAATTGGGTTTATTGCAATGTGCAATGTGTGCTGTTTACGCAAACCCATTACAAATAAAATAAAAAAAAAAAACGATTTGAATTTGAGATACTAATGAACAACAACACTGAAGAGCTCGTGGCTAGATAATAACAGCCGCACGGGTCGATCCTCAAGGTAAAGCAATGCTTACCAAGGTTGGTCTGTGGATGGGTGACCATCTTAACATACCGAGTTTCCTTCGTGTCTCGGAAAGCACGTTAAGCCGTTGGTTCTGGCTGTCGTTTATAGATCTTTGATAGTCGTTACGGATTGTCAGAAGCCAGTAAATCTGACTCCAGTCTTGCCAAGAAGTACCTTTTTACCGAGTTAATGGCTTGTGAAGGTCTGGTAGGCAGGAGCTCCTCGTAAAATACTGGTATTCAGCTAAATCCGGCTTGACTGGAGGCCGACCCCAATATAGTTGGGAAAAGGCTAGGCAGATGATGCAGATGATGAGTCAAGTATCTACTAACTCCAAATAAAATGCAATATAGACAGGCTGCCGATTAGAATTTAAATTCCGAGCGCATTATGAATTACGATTCAAAAGTAACCAGATTACTAATTTTAGTTTATAAATTAAAATAAATTGGATTAAAAAAAGGTTTTGTTTCAAAATTATACGTACCTAGATATGTTATTATAATTATCTAGATTACTTTTAAAACTTTTACTACATTTACTTTTTACACATTAAAAATATTTGTGCTAAAATCATTCGTCATTTATTAGAAATGCTGAATCTATTTTATTTCTTGTTTAATTACAATTATGTTTTGTCTTAATTTTATAGAAAAAATTCTTTACGTAAACCCTGCAGTTTATGATGAAATTCTTAAAATTTTCGGGAATATGGCAAGGTTGAAACATTTCCGATTTCGAAAAGCTAAAATCGTATTCCTGTAACTCTGTCCTCCAAAGTTAGTTATTTTTTTTTGATTTACCTAGTCTAAAAAAGTGTGAAGAAAAAATATTTCGATATATTTTTATTTTTTATAAAATACTCGGTTAAAATGCAGTGAAAATTCTTCATTTATGCAGTGATTTTTAAAAACGAAACTTGAAAATTTCAAAAATATCTACACAAGTTTTCGCGCTTAAAATAACTTCTCAACATTAGTCAGAAACAAATCCGACTCCAAAAAATATTCAAAGTTACTTAAAGTAAATACTTGTGTATAAATTAATTCAAAAACTTACCTTTAAAGTAGACAAAAAGCACATCAACAACTTTTACGACATTTACTAACACGTAATAATACTGGTGTTTAAACTTTAAAACTACTATAAACTTTATTTTTATCAAGAATAAGAGTGGTATTGCTTCGCAGCCTCACGTGTTAAAGAACAAGAAGAAGGTCTTATAAGCTTATTGTTTTGTTAGTTGGGCATTTTGTTCGATCGCTGTGGTCACATGGTGCGCCGCGGTGTGGCCTGGGCGGCGGTTCGCGACTCTCTGCCGCCCGCCCAAAGCCCGCCCAACGCTAACTTGCACAGTAACTTTGTACGCAGTTTCTAGTTTTGGCGGATAACTTGGAGTTAATCGCATTTCGCTTCTTCGGAATGCTCAAGGACTTGAACTAGATGCTTGTGCGATAGCTACATTACATACATTGTTTATTATGGATGTTTATGTTTCAGTATAATTTCATTTGCACTCATAGAATAAGCAAAATACATTTTTCATTGTTGATGACGGGATAGAACGGATGCGCGTAAGCTTTTTTTGAAACAAACTGATGCAGATTGGCTAGTTCAAAATTGTTTATCTATGACTTTTTAGACATTCGGATGTTAGAAAAGAAAGAGATGCTCGGTGACACAACATAAAATATTAATCATTCTGAAGCCTCCATCTAAAAATATTTACAAAAAAAATTACAAGACCAGCAATTTTCCAGTTTCTGCTGACTGACAACCAAAGGGGTTATTATTCAAGAAAAAACTCTGGCTTCAGAATTTTAATATTTTGTGTTGTGTCATCGCGCATCTCTTTCTTTTGTATGCAGTCCGATTGTAACCGTGCGCTTAGGTCAATCTCGCCTGAAATGCAACGCTAAATGGATTTCAATGAGCTCTGAAACCCAAGTAGATTATGGCCTCGACAAGGGCATAGCATACTCTTTAATTTACCCGATAGTAAGTTCACTAGGAATATATAATCTAGTATAACGCAGGCGAAGTCGCTGGTAAAACATGTTATTCCATAGAAAAATAATATAAACAAACGTCGTACCTAAGTTTCACACTTTCGCTCCCCTTAAGGTGGAAGCGCCAGGGTAGCCCGCAAAATTCAAATATTTTTATGTTTTTTGCAATTTGCCGATCAGTGTGAATGGTTATTTCATGAAAAAGTCATTCAATAGGGCTTTGTGAACTTAAGGGTGCTCTCTCGGAAAGGGCTTAAAAATAGCGTGCAGATGAAGCAGTTTTTCGTCGGCATTTACTGAAAAATTACATCTAAAAAAAATAAATAGTAATCTACACGATATTGCACGTAACTTGGTTTAGCCAGAATTTACGTATTGGTATCACATAATAGGAAAAAAAATCTCCAAATCAACTCCAAATCGTTGAGATGAAACCATTTTACTCCTTCGTTTTTTAACAAAAGACTAAAAAAATAATATCTACTGTTGTGCAATACAAACGAAGAGAACTTGGTTTTGTTACTTTTTTAAAATATGTATTTGTTTTATTATAAAAAAATAAAAAGACGGCTAGCGGAGTGGCGCGCCGAGGTGTAGTTAGCTCCGTTTGTATGCACAATGTCATTGGCAAATATACAAGCCTTAAAGGGCTATATTGATGATTAAAATGGTTATAATTCTTTAGATAAATACGCGTTACGGCCGCGAATCGTATTTTGTTCAACATATAGCTCCACACTGACAATCTTAACATACCGAGTTTCCTCCGTAATTCTTCAGATAAATACGCGTTACGGCCGGGAATCGTGTTTTGTTCAACATATAGCTCCACACTGACCATCTTAACATACCGAGTTTCCTCCGTGCCTCGGAAAGCACGTTAAGCCGTTGGTCCCGGCTGTCATTTGTGTATCTTTGACAGTCGTTACGGATTGTCAGAACATTAAATCTGACTCCAGTCTTGCCAAGAAGTACCTTTTTACCGAGTTAATGGGTTTTGGAGGTCTGGTAGGCAGCCGCTCCACGTAAAACACTGGTATTCAGCTGAATCGGGTTTGACTGGAAGCCGGCCCCAATATATAGTTGGGAAAAGGCTAGGCAGATGACAGCTCTACACTGACCGGCAAATTGCAAAAAACATAAAAATATTTTAATTTCTCGGGCTATTCTGGCGCATCCACCTTAAGTAAATATAACCGTGTAAGTACTTAGTTGAGCTGAGTACACTCAAATAAACCATAAAAACTCCGGGAAAAGTGCAAATTCAGCGTCATAAATTATTTGTACGTACATTAGTAGTTATCTAGTTACGCTTATTTCTTATGAAACTACTTTTCTGCAACGACGTGAATACAGATGTGGTTAGTTAGATACTTGATGACGTATTCAGTTATAAGTAAGGTATAAATCTATACTAATATATAAAGCTGAAGAGTTTGTTTGTTTGTTTGTTAACTTGAACGCGCTAGTCTCAGGAACTACTAGTCCGATTTGAAAATTTATTTCAGTGTTAGATAGCCCATTTATAGAGGAAGGCTATAGGCTACATATCATCACGCTAAGACCAATAGAAGCGGAGCAGTAATGAAAATTGTGACGCAGACGAAATTGCACGGGTCAACTAGTGAATGATAATTTTTATTTATTTTTTTACAAATATTACTTTTTAATAACATCTATCAAATAAGTAGGTTGAGCCATTGAGCTATTGTTACAGAAAATTCTTATTGATACTTATACTTAGTCGGTAATTGTAACAGGTTGAGTTTACATTAAATAACACCGTGGTCCCCGAACTAGGCAGCGCCTGTATCTCGGGGGCCGGAGTTGCGTTAACATGTATTTGGGTTATTCAGATTTGTTAGCAATGTGAGTTGATACAGTTATCAATATGATTAATAGGTTCGAGGGGTTTTCAGGACTGAGACCGCGGTCCTGGATTTCACCGTGGTTCATATTATTTTTGAGTAGTATTTAACCGCGGCCCGGTCCCAAAATACCCTCGATCCAATTAATCATGATTATGACACTGGTGCTTACTTATTTTTGTAGCTAGATAACCATTAAAGCTTTTTTTATACCAGGTATTAATTAGAACTAAAAAGCTTCAATAACAAGGTATTTACTAATTGGCAAGCCTAAAGCAAACAACTTCTAAAAAAAATGGTAGGCACCCAATTATTATATATATATATATATTTATTTCATACATAATCCATCACATATTTTACAAGTGAAGACATAATTTTCCGCTCAAGTGGTTTGATTACACCGCATCATGATTCTGTTCAAGAAGTGTACTCAAATGTTTGGCCAAGGGAAATCGTTCAAGTGTGACATTTACAATGATAGGTACGTCTAAAAATAATAGTTTACATTATGTTGAGTGAGCATAAAAATAAACTTGAAGTGTTTGTAACTGGAATTCACATGAACTGAACGTTTTATGAGCGTCACGCGCTTTTATCTCTGAACAAATAAGTTCCAACCATTTTGTGTAGGTACAGTTTCCAAATCTCATGTAAATCCATCGTTTCGTATGTACACACGAAATAGGGCTTATATTGTACTAGCGACCCGCCCGGCTTCGAACGGGTGCAAATGTTCATTTAGCCCGAACTAAAAAAGTGAAGATCTAATTACCCGAGTCAATAATATTGCGATTCAGGCTGAAATAAAAAGTGCAATAGACAACCGTCAACGATGTCTGCTCTCGGGTGTCTACCAGTTCGGGTCATCTCATAGGTTACTTCTAGGCAAGCGTGCTCCATCTTCGACATCTTCGACCACATCATCGCTTAACATCAGGTGAGATAGTGGTCAACCGCGTGCGTGCCTATCAATAGTAAAAAAATAATCTCTACCTCCGTTATAATTATTTGGTTTTGAGATATCTCCTAAGATATTCATCCAAATTAAATGGTATGAACGGCAAATTTACTCTAAATTAAACAGTCAAGATCACTAACATATTTATTAAGATAAGATATGTACTATACTGGTGAAAACACATCTGCAAATGAAGCAGTATTTTATATGAAATTTGAAAATCATAAAAATGGTTATTGTGACTCAACCATAAAAGATAGACATATACTATTGCGTACTTTTTCGTAGGTATTGTTGCATTATCTTAAATTGTAGTACGTTTTTTGTTCTATCATCAATAGTTTTCGCACCGCACGTGATGCAAAGTATTTTTTTGATAAATTTTTTCCAACCACTTCAATAATAATCTTCATATATCAGCCAATTTACACAAAACCTTGACAAATTATATTCTCTCGAGAACCACTCTATCTATTAAAAAACCCGCATCAAAATACGTTGTTTTAAAGATCGAATCATATATAGTGACAGACAGACGCGAGAAGCGACTTTGTTTTATACTATGTAGTGATTTTTCAACCAGATTTGCCCTTATAGCAACGTGCTTATATTATGTACCGGATCTGTAGAAGAAAAGCTCAGACTGAAATGTTATAGAGGAAAGCTTCGTGTCACCTAAGGATTACCGTTGCCTTAAGGCATGGTCTTACAGTCTATCTCATTTAAAAAATAGTACTACATTGTTATCTTACGGTTGACGAGACGGCGTTTGGCGCCCGAACAATAGCGAGGGTGCCAATACTTCGAGGGACTAAATAAGTCTTTCACCCTAGGTAAACACTGTGCTTTTCATTACTAATACAAGGAAAGTAAAAATAAAAACACGAGTTAGCTAAAGAAAAAATCCATATCTGAATCTGATGAACTAATCGTGTTAATACTAATCTCTGCTATATGTAAAAATATACAATTCGAAAAAACAAATGAAGATCAGACTGCCATATTCCCGCTTCTTTTGTTTTTAGAGTTCCGTACCTCAAAAGGAAAAAACGGAACCCTTATAGGATCAGTTTGTTGTTCGTCCGTCTGTCTGTCAAGACCCTTTATCTCGGGAACGCGTGGAGGTATCGAGTTGGAATTTAAACTACATACTCAGGTCTACGGTCCTTTGAAGCCGTGAAGAAATCATAGTTATAAATTAACGAAAAAAAACGATACGCCCGTTTATGCCGCAAAAAACGAATATTTCAACCCGTTGACCTAGAAATTAAATTTGGCAAATAATACCGTCAAAACATTTGTAATTAAATCATGAAAAATATAGTCTTTATTTAAAGTACGTAATCAATCACCGAGTATAATAAACCACTGATTGGATTCAAAATAGGCGTATGCACTAAAGCTCCTGCGCACATGACCCGGGTGTGCTGCGTCAACTGAAGCTGTGCGTGCCAGACCGGTACGTGTGGAGGTGGAGGCGACCACCACTGTTGGCCGTGCCTGATGCCAAAACCAACTTGCTGTCAAAAACACCCCTCACCCACACAATATGTGTTTTAAATGAGGTTCATGATGACATGTTTTCGTGCAATTTAAGTGAATTCGCAAGAGTTTTGTTGAATTTTGTTAGTTAAATATTAATATTCTGTGTTAAGTGATTAAGTCTAATTTCATATTTTAGGTTAAAATTTTTGTAACATTAAAAAAGGTTCAGTTGTTCATTTTTACTTATTACATTATATATTATGATATCATGATATTGTACATAATATGGAATATGATTCTAATACAGTTTAGTGTTGTTTTTTTTTATTTTTAAAGTTTAGGTTTTTAAGTATTAGCTGTAATTATTTTTAAATTTATTGGGTTTGTGTTTGCAAACCACTATTGTATTGGGGTCATCTTGTAAAGATAGTGTAAGTTGAAAAAATAAATAAATTAACGAAATGTAAGTACTTAAAAAAAATAAGTGTCATTTCTATGGAACGTCGTTCAATAGAAATATTCAACAAGTTTTTTTTTATAATTTGACGGCTGTCAGTGGAAAACGATTCTCCCTAGGGCTGAAAAGTAATACTTTCAACCCGCTCCTCAGGCAACTTCAGGCCTACTTTCCAAGTATGAGTAATTAAAAAATATTAATGTACCTTGGCACTCATTTATTAGGTATTCCAATGTATATTGCCAGGGTTGTCAACAGCCCGAAAGTGTGACAACCAGTCTTGCCTTGGGGTTTCGTGTTATCCAGTTACTGGAGTCAGATAAGCAGTCGCTCAGACTTAGATGGAAGCCGAGGCCGATTCTAACATGGTTGGAAAAAGGGTGAAAGATGATACTTGTGTTCACTGATCAGTTAAACTTACGCCACTGAAACTAACGTGATCCTTAACAATAAAATTACTCTCATAGAAGGCTCCTAAACGTTTTTTAGGGTTTCGTACCCAAAGGGTAACTAACGGAACCCTATTACTTAGCCTCCGCTGTCCGTCCGTCCGTCCGTCTGTCTGTCCGTCTGTCTGTCTGTCTGACAGCGGACTCGAGAACCGTAATAGGTAGACAATTGAAATTTTCACAGATTGTGCATTTCTATTGCCGCTATAACAACAAATAATAAAAATTGAGGTTAATGGTACGGAACCCTTCGTGTACGAGTCCGACTCGCATTTGGCGGTTGTATAATGTTATTATGTAGGACCTGTTTGCACATCGTTTGTCCACTTCTTTGTTACTTTTTGGCCTGTAATTGAATTAGTCAACACTGGGATTACTTTTGATTTAGTTACGCGGTTAAATTATTCTTGTGTTACCCATAGTTATATTGTTATTGTTCAGCAGCAGCCCGGAGTATGCATTTGTGCCCGCTTGGTATTTTTTCCTTCATTACTTGTCAGTACTGTTATACACACAGCATGGCCTGTCAAACACTTTAATGTAAAAGTAGATATCAGTAGGGTTTAAGTCCAGTGAAGTGTACACCGCTGGAAAACGTGTGAAACGTTTGTTTCAAAGTATTTTTTACACATGGATGGCCGTTTTCTCGGGGGAAATAATAAAACGGAAAGTAGTAGCAGTAAATATCGACTTAAATACTGTTGCCAATGCTTTCAATTAGATCGACGGTCACGTAGGTCAGTTTGCTGGAGAGTACGGACGTGTTCACGGTGGTTTTGGATATGGCCAGCTAAATGCAGAGGGAGTCAGTATACTCAGCACCTGCGCTTTGTCTGACCTAGCCATCGCGAACACGTTCTTTCAGAAGAAGCCCCAGCATCTTATTACGTACCGTAGTGGTGCCTACTCAACCCAAATAGATTACCTGCTGGTGAGACGGTGCCACATTGGCAAGGTTACCAACTGCAAAGTCATCCCAGGTGAAAGCCTAACGGCTCAACACCGCCTCCTTGTCCTGGACTTTGCGGTTGTACCGAAAAAGAAAGTGGCCGAAAAACGCAAACCCCGCACAAAGTGGTGGTTGCTTGATGGTCCTAGGCAGTCGGACTTCATCGCGGAGCTCGAGCATCTCGAGATCAGTGCTCCGCATGAGTCCGCTCAAGAGATCTGGAGTAGGATCCATTCAGCAATCACCGATGCGGGTAAGCGCGTCCTTGGCACTTCTCGTGGTGGCCGCACCATAGAAAAGGAGACGTGGTGGTGGGATGACGGGGTGCAGGAGGCGACTCGGAAGAAGAAGGTTTTATTTAAACAGTGGCAAGGGTCCAACTCTCCGGATGACAGAGAGGCATATGGAGCGGCTAAGCGCGCTTGCAAAAAAGCTGTAGCCAGAGCCCGCAGCAAAAGTCTGGCGCCCTTGTACGACAAGCTGGAAACTGCGGAGGGGCAAAAGCTTATTTTTAAGCTGGCGCGTGCCCGGGAGAAAGCTGCACGGGATATTAGCAAATGTCTCTGTGTAAGGGACGCCCAGGGTAAGCTGCTCTACGATGCCCCCTCTGTTAAGGAGAGATGGTGTACATACTTCGCGGAGCTGTCTAACAAACAGCATCCCCATAACCTTCCTCCCGAACCGCCTCCTAACCTTGGACTTATTTCCCCTATTTCCCCCGACGAAACCCGCATTGCTCTTCGCCACATGAAGAACCGGAAAGCGGTCGGGCCTGACAATGTGCCAATTGAGGTGTGGAAGGCGATGGGCCCACATGGCGTGGACCTTCTGACGGATCTTTTTAACCGCATCCTGATCACCAAGGAAATGCCGAACCAGTGGCGATTTAGCCTGATTATCCCTGTATACAAAGGCAAAGGTAGCGTACAGGATTGTAGTAGCTACCGCGGTATCAAGATCATGTGCCACACCATGAAGCTCTTCGAGCGCATCATTGACACACGGCTCCGTAGCGAGTGTACTGTCTCTGAGTGTCAATATGGCTTCCGGGCGGGTAACAGCACCATGGACGCAGTATTCGCCTTACGGAATCTGGCTGAGGCTTACAGAGAGAGAAGGAGAGCTTTGCATATGGCCTTTTTAGACCTGCAGAAGGCCTTCGACTGTATACCTCGGCAGTCCATCTGGTGGGCACTGCGCTTCAAAGGCGTTCCCGAGGCCTATATTGACATTATCAGAGACATGTACCGCGATTCCGTGTCCTCTGTCCAGACCGCTGTTGGCGAATCGAATGGCTTCCCAATATCTGTTGGCGTTCACCAAGGCTCGGCTCTTAGCCCGTTCTTGTTTAACGTAGTGCTCGATGTAGTTACGGCAAACATCCAAGATAAGCCCCCATGGCTAATGATGTATGCCGATGACATCGCCCTCGTTAATCAGAACAAAGCCCATCTTGAGCGCAAAGTCAACATTTGGAAGGACACGCTTGAAAACGGTGGTCTGAGACTAAATGTGGCGAAGACTGAGTACATGTCCTGTGGCGGCACGGATTCAAATAGGTTCATCCGAATAGGTTCGGACCTGATCAGAAAGTCCGATACGTTCAGGTACCTTGGATCCGTGCTGCACGAGTCTGGCAACGTGGACGACGATGTCCAAGCACGTATAGGCGCGGCTTGGGCGAAGTGGCGCGAGGTAACGGGCGTTGTATGCGACCGCAAAATGCCTCCTAAGCTCAAGGGGCAGATATATAAATGCATCATACGGCCTGTCCTACTGTACGGCGGTGAATGTTGGCCAGCACTAAGCAGACACACCCAGGAGCTTCGCGTCACGGAGATGAAGATGCTGAGGTGGATGAGTGGCGTAACGCGATCCGATCGCATACGCAACTCTTTCATCAGAGGTAGTCTTGGTGTCCGTGACGTGGGGGAAAAACTGCAAGAGTGTCGTCTGCGATGGTATGGCCACATCATGCGCCGCCCTATGGAGTACGTTGGTCGGGGATGCATGAATATGGCTGTTCTTGGGGCTAGGTCCCGTGGTCGCCCTCGCAAGCGCTGGTTGGACGTCGTTAAGTCCGACATGAGAGCCAATGGCCTAACTGAGAAGGATGTTCAAGATCGGGCAAAGTGGAGGAAGCTAAGTAGGAAGGCGGACCCTGGCAATAGCCGGGATTAACGCCAGGTAGAAGAGAGAGAGAGAGAATGCTTTCAATTAGATATGATATTAAAATGAAAACCAGTTTTGAAAACTATATAATTATATTCTATTAATAAACGACTCTGAATGTAAAATAATATAGTAGGTTGACCGCCCGTCATCGTCAGAAATTATCTCAAGTGAACTTAAATAGTTGAATCTTTATTTGTAACAAATTACAATAAGGGGTCCAAAAATTAGAGGGGATACTATTGAGTGATCTTATCATTAAAAACGATGTTTTACAAACAACCTTTGGATGGGTTTGACAGAGCCCTGGAACGCAAAGGGCATTAGGAAGAACACGGGTGGGCTTGAGTCGGTCACTCCCTTCCGCTGTGAGGAGGAGCCATTTTGATGATTTCCCATCCCTAAAAAAAATACCCCTAAAAAGTATACTAAGTATGTGCTTATACAGGTCCGTGTGCCAGCCAAGTTTCTTGAAAATTTCTTCAGCTGTTGAGACATGATTAAAATACAAACACAAATGTGCAGAGCTTTCACATTTATAATATCACTGGCTGCCGGCGGCACCGCCTGCGTGGAATTAGTGTACTTCCCCCATCATAAATTGCAGTCTACGTGCTATTCAGATGATACGCTATAAGGGCCTTTGCGTTTTTTTGAAACGCCGCCGACGTGCAGATGTCGCGCGCTATCGCGCTTTAAACGAAATTCAGACGCAGACAGTGCTGCTTTTTGTTTATCTACAGCGCCGTGAGCGCGCGAAAAAACGCCGTGTGTATGCACATGGCGTATTTGTAATTCTCATACAGTAAAGTTTCATCAAATGCCGTTCAGTAGTTTTTGCGTGAAAGAGTAACAAACATCCATCCTTACTCACATTGAGAGTACACTGACAGTGAGTACTAGGATATACTATAAGTAGGATAATGAGGAGAGATTAAGAAACTGACTTATTATTAAATATCTCGTAGTTAAGCCGGCAACACAAAAGCAGTTCATCCATGGTTCCAAGCTGTCTGTTCCTACGAAAGGTTACCTCATCAAAGACCGTCTTCAAATCATTACATCCTTTGATAAAGATCACAATTTTCCAAGAGATTCCTCTCTAAATAAGTAATTTATTTCTAAGCTCGGTACACAACTGAGATAATTTCGTAAATATTTGTCTTTTTAAATAACCTCCCGTGTTAAAAGCTTTGCTAGAGACAAAATGAAATGGAGGTATGTTGGCATTCGGTTTCGTTTTGCTTTGATGGACGAGTTTTTTGTGTAAATCCAGTATCTGTTCTGAGGGTCAACTCTCATATTTATGTGGAGTACTTGTATTTTTGAGGACCGCATGCATGCGTATCGTAGGCGCAAAACTGTCAAAAACAGCTCTACATTTTGACATTGATTGTTATTAAAGTGATATTATTGCAACTGAAACTGAAAACAAGCATTCTGTAAACAATTCAGAACGTTATCTTTTGGGCATTCTTCAGACGAACAGGGGTGAAACATGAGCTAAGTAGGCTTTTACAAGTTAACGAGTAGTAATTACAACTACGGAACCACTGCGAGTGGTTTGTCACGCGCGCCCGGTTTTTTCAATGGTATGATTGAAATAAATTATTTGGCTTCATTTACCTAAGTACATTATTTGTACCTACCTCCTACATACCTTAACTCGTGAGTGTTGCAGTACCTAGTAATATACACCCACATTTTTCCAGAAATGTTTACCAATATTCATCAATAACGCACTTATTTATAAAGGTAAAAGAAAGTCCTCCAGTTGCCTGTTCAACACCTACGGAAAGTAAAGGGTGACCCATATATTCCTCATTTGGGAATTACTTGTCACTCAATTCTATTGCGTAGGCTGTAGCTATTAAGGGGCAGATATACGAAAGTATATGATTAATAAATAAATTGAGCAAAATGATCATCACGTCCAATGGAAAACTTACAACGTTCTGAAAAAAATTGTCATTGTGTTTATAAGTACTAAACCATTTCTTTATATAGTCATATGTGTTCGGGCTATGGTACGCGGCATAATTGGAGTTCATCGAAACACCACCCCGCGCTTCATAACTAAAGTAATAGTTGTTGGGGAAAAAACTGCCAGGCTAAACTGGGAGTGGGGTGGCCATGTCGCACGAAAGCACCAGGAAAGGTGGGCGAAGATCGTCACTCACTTGACACCTGAGGAAGGCCGTCGGCCGACCGCGGTGCAGGCGGTGTGACGATTTCATCATGTTTGCGAGGCAAACTTGGCCAGAGACCGCTCAAGACAGAGATTTGAAGGAGAAAGGGCAGACCTTTTTCCAGTAGTGGGACACATCACACAAGTGCAGGCAAACAAGAAAAAAACAGTTTGAAAGTTAGTCATCGGGTGTATCTATTTTATGAAATTTTCACCATCTCAAAGTCACTTTGACCTACTAACATTTTTATTTTTAAGTCAAAAAATATTTTGTAAAATAGTTTTTTCTACTAAGTTTTGTGTCGCAAGGGTGTGAAGCGCGTGCCCATTTAACTCCCCCAAGGTTGTTGGCAGCTGTCCCGTTAAGATGCCTACACCCTTTACAAAACAAGAAAAGGCCGAAACACTATTCAGCTGAAGATTACATAAATAAATTCCTCCTCACTCCAATATTTCGTTTTTACTGACCGCAAAATATTTTCTTTGACCAAAGCTGCCCAAAGTAAGCAAGGTCTTTTGTAGGATCACGGTTATGGCGGGAATGGCCAAGTTTTTGCGCAGACGATCAACAATAGACGGTCCTCCCATTTGCACGACAGTTCTTTGTGTTTATCATAGTTATTGGGTTTAAATGAAAGGTCGCGCATTAAGAATAGCGTTATTTGATGAGATTTTTTGGTTACAGGGCTTTTAGTAGGTAATCTACGGTTTTCATTAAAAAAAAATTAGGGTTTCGTATCCAAAGGATAACCAACGGAACCCTATTACTAAGCCTCCGTCCATCCTTCCGTATATCCGTCTGTCTGTCAGCGGACTATATCTCTAGAACCGTAACAGATAGACAGTTGAAATTTTCTGAAACTGTGTATTTCTATTTGACGCTATAACAACAAATAATAAATTAAATTAAAAATTAACGGAGGATCCCATAAAAGAAACGTGTTTTTTCGGTTTATGGTACGGAACCCTTCGTGTGAGAGTCCGACTGCCCACTGCGCCACTGGTCGGGTTTTATACTATATATATATAGGTATGTTATCTCAGACTTTAAAATATTTGTGAGACGGGGTCGCGGCACAGCGAAGAGAACATGGCGTGACAGAAAACAACATAGATATGTTGTGTTCTTCCACGCCTATTCTCGTCGAATCAACAAGGCCTACTCCGATTCCTTTCAGTTCATGAATCGTAGTAGGCCTTGTCCAGGAGTAGGATATAGCTCAAACTGACAAAGAAATGTGAGATCCTTTAATTTCGGTAAGCGGTGTTTTTGGTTTTGTTTCTTCGTTTTTTTTACACTGACTCCGAAATTAAAGTTATTTTATACTTTGTAGTGGTTTACTGGGAAGTCAGTTGTATTTTTTTTCGTCTAAGTATTACCATTAAAAAATGAAAAATAAAAACTATTAAGCCAAACTGAAACAAAAATGACAATTATACCGCATCGAACTACAAAATCACAGAAATCGGAGATAACTCGGAGAAATCGGTGTACCTACATACAAAAAACAATACCAACCGAAGTGTGAAGTTCCTGCTTTTTTGGAAGTCGGTTATAAAAGTGAGATCCTAGTCTGACATAAATATGGGAACAACAAGAACACTGATCAAAAATAGAAGTTGAGCATCTAAAATAAAAACCACTCTAATAAATGGCGAACCAGAGGAGTAGGTAACTTCCCTCAAGATGAAATAGTTATGTACACATAACTATAGGCAAAAATAATAATTTTTCCACTGCACTGCAAATATTTATTTCTAATGTGTGCCATTATAACTTACTAGTTGACCCGCGTAACTTCGTCTGCGTAACAATTTTCATTACTGCTCCGCTCCTGTTGGTCTTAGCGTGATGATATATAGCCTATAGCCCACTGATAAAAGGACTATCTAACACTGAAAGAATTTTTCAAATCGGACCAGTAGTTCCTGAGATTAGCGCGTTCAAGTAAACAAACAAACAAACTTTACAGCTTTATATAGGTATTAGTATAGATAGATATAGAGCTCATGACATAATTACGAGTGTGGTGTACCATAATTGTCTGCTCAGCTCACAACATATTTTAAAAGTAGTTGCAAGTTAGCTGCCTTCATATCAAATAACTTTGTTGACTGTACCAACCCGTCTATTTATATCCCAACAGATTTCCATTAAAACCTTTTAACTTTCGAAATCGTGTCACTTCTTATTTTGTGAGACTGCGTACGGGGCGCTGAAGTTTTTGAACTCTGCTTCGACATATTGTACTTGATGGGAACCCACTTTTCCTTTGAAGATTTAGCTTATAAGTGCAGCCGTGCATAAATTGAAATTTTCTGCCACCTGGGCGGGAAGTCTCAACATAGATACCGATCGTCTATCGACCGAATTTGCTGGTTAAGTCCTCGGATCAGTGGAGCTACTCTCTAAGCCCGGGCGTATTCTACTCCGTATCACCTAACCACTAAGAAAAAATGACAACACGGTTTGAGGAGTTCGGGTTCGGGACTAATTGTAAGTCTGTAGGTGATTCGGAGTAGAATACGCCCGCAACTAAGCCTTAGAGAGTAGAGGCCCGGATCATTGATATTGATCATGAATCGCGTTCGGGATTGACTGTGTACGAATGACCTTACCGAATTCAGTCGGTAGGCGGTAGTTTGGGTGGCTCGGATCAAGACCAGGCCTCGGTCGACAGCGTGTTGGGTTCCACGCGCGCCTCAAAGAGGTGTCAGCATACAAGATGGAGCCCGCTATGGCCAGTGCCTGTCAGGGTTGGGGAATTCATTGGAACGAGTCACCGCGGCCCTGGAACGCAAAAGGCATAAGAAGAACACGGATAGGTTTAGTCAGTAGGAGTCTGACACTCCCTTCTGCTCCGCCCTGAGCGGGAAGAGTTGTTGGATGATTTCCCATCATTAAAACAAAAAAAAGGCGATCGTTAACTACGTCTCCCGCCCGCGATTCCGTTGTGTAAAACGGATTCCTAGTGCAATTCATCCTGCAGAATATGTATGTAACTCCGTCGTTCTCTCACAGCGGAATCATGACGGCATTGGCACGTCATAAGTGAGAACTTTTCATAACGACATTAATCATTCCCTCTTAGCATCTAGATAAGGAAGAACAAATCCCTAACTAACCCATCTCCACGCGTCAAGTTAAACTCAAAATCATTAACTAGTCACTAACGGCATGTTCGGTGCGTTTCAATTAAACTTTAAGATCAAAAGGAACAAACGGCGCGTAGAGGAATTAATTCTCGCGTCAAGGAGCGGCCGTTTCGTCCCCTGAATTAGGAACGGAGTAATTTCCGACGCGACGTAAATAAGATGTAAGGGACATCGAGCGCACTTAATGAAGCGAGAACGAACTTTGTCGCCGCCTGACATTTTAAATGTCAAACATTTTTTAATGTAATTTGAACGTTTTTATCCGGTTGTTGTAATAGGGATGATTCCGCATGGGTCGATCTTCAAGGTTAAGCAACGCTTGCCAAAGTTGGTCTGTGGATGGGTGACCATCTTAACATACCGAGTTTTCTCCGTGCCTCGGAAAGCACGTTAAGCCGTTGGTCCCGGCTGTCATTTGTAGATCTTTGGCAGTAGTTACGGAAAGTCAGAAGCCAGTAAATCTGACTCCAGTCTTGCCATGAAGTACCGTGTTACCCATTTAACGGGTTGTGGAGGTCTGGTAGGCAGCCGCTCTTCGTAAAATGCTGGTATTCAGCTAAATCCGGCTTGACTGGAAGCCGACCCCAATATACTTAGTTGGGTAAAGGCTAGTCATGTAATGTAATAGAAATGATAGTCATGATATTCATGTAACAATGATACTCATCATGTAACATGTACAATGATAGTCATGTAATGTAATGTAATGTAATAGAAATGATTCCTGAGTAAAAACAATATGATTCTATTTAGTCCGTCAGTTGGATTATCGAAAAATATTGGACACGTATTTTTTGCTTAAAAAATAAAAATTCACGAAATAAAAAAATAATAAATAAAATCAATAAAAATTGACGAAGAAAACCCTGAAAGGGCTGTCGACGTCACTTGTTTGTAAAAGTGTACATACAAGTGACGTCACACGAGTTTTCAACGCAGTTTCGTCTTAATCTTGTTTACGAGATAAAAGAAAAGTACATGTCCAATATTTTTTTAGAAATCTATCTGACGAACTAATAAGAAGTTTCAGTAATCTATCCTATTAAAGGTTTAGCTAGAAATTAGGTACTGTTGTTATATGGATTTACTAGTTGACCCACGCAACTTTGTCTGCGTCACAATTTTCATAACTGCTCCGCTCCTATTGGTCTTTGCGTGATGATATATAGCCTATAGCCCACTGAAAGAATTTTTCAAATCGGACCAGTAGTTTCTAAGATTAGCGCGTTCAAGCAAACAAACAAACTCTTCAGCTTTATATATTAGTATAGATTGAACGAAATAATGTGCAAGAGCTCTTATTTATTTGGGAATGCAGATATTAGTTCGAATAATCCTCCAAAACTAAATTCTCAAGTGGAGATAATGCAGGATTTATTAATTAGTACACAAGTGTGTGCAAACAATGTGCACTATCTGTTTTTTTTACTGTCATAGTCCGATGGGACGGCCAGAAGACACGATCGGAGAGAGATCAGGGACCTTTAAGTTCCAAACTCATCGAATTACTCAATAACAGCCCGTGTTACTGAGTAATTTTTAATGGTAAAATTTAAAAAAAAAACGGAAAATGCGAGTCGGACTCGCCCACCGAGGGTTCCGTACAAAGCAGGTACTTACATATTACTTTAAATAAAGACATTTTATGATTTAATTACAAATGTAGGTATAGTTTTTAGACGTTTCCCTATACTTGTAGTATAAGACGGTATTACTTGCCAAATTGTATAGTTCCAGCTAGTCTATTCTGTAAATAACCATTTCGATATCGAGCTTCACCTGAATGACAAACCTCACAAAGTGAGCTTTATTGCACACAACATAAAAGTCTTACGTTTGACGTAATTTGATACTCACCTCGGATTCCGCTGTCGAGGCACGAAAATGTTGTTACAGAATAGGGGTACCTACAGGTCAACGGGAAATACCCTATACATTCCTATTTAGTATAGAAACGGCCACAATAATGATGCTGCATAAAAAGTATATATCGCCGTTTTTTGCGGCATAAATGGCCATATCTTTTTTTTTAAGTTAAAACTTGGAAGTTTGATTTTTTCACAGCTACAAGGGACTGTAGACCTGAGTATATGGTTTTAATTTGAAACGCAGCCTAAAGCTGAGGCCAAACTTGCGCGACCAAAGCGACTGCGAAGCGGGAGCGTCTACCGCGCGACGGACGCTACCCATAACATCTAATGGCGCTTTGCATACCTACGCGACCGCATCGCGGGACGGCCGCGTCGGCAGAGCGGGACGCACGCGTTCAGTGGTCAGACGTGTGTTGTGAGCGAGTTTGTTTGTTATTTAATTCCACAATGACTACAACAGGAGATACTACAGAGTTGTTTATAGAAAAAGTAAGAGAATATCCTATTTTATATGATTTGAAAAATCCACACTATAAGAATTTACGAAAAAAGGATAAAATATGGGATTTGATCGGTCCGGTGTTTAAAATGGATGGTAAGTAAATAAAACACATTTCACTACTAATTTTGTAGTATATTCTCTATAATATGTATATAATATCCGATTATAATTATATGAGGAGGGGGGAGGTTGAAACAAGGAAGCACAACTCTTTCTAAATTCATTGATAAACAACCAACCAAAGTCTCTGCGTAGGTACAGTTCGAACCGAACTTAATGGCGGCTCGGAACATCGTGCGTTTCGCTGCGCAAAACGCAATTTTGAAGGTGAAGACGGGCGGGGGACACCCCGCGCACCCTCTGTCTCACTCGCACTCGCACGACTCGTCATGCTTTCAGTGCTGTCTGTTGTCAACTTGACGTTACCTGCGCGAAATTGCACTCGCGGCTAACTTCCGAGCCGCCATTAAGTTTGGTTCGAACTGTACGCTGCACAAAATGGCAACGTCGCTCACGTTCGCAAGTACTTGAACTGGGTATACATGTCGCAGAGGCATATTGTAGGTATGAATAGCCCGTTTGCAAACGGCTACGAAAATGTTTAGGAAATCGCAATAATCCACGTCTTATATTTTTTTTACACAGCATTATTATTCATATTATTATTATTAAAGTAGTTTACAAAACGGTCACGTATTTGGAAAGGAACGTTAGCTGCTCTTCTTACATCGACATCAAAGTTCACAAAGACCGTAGTCGTAGGAGATGGTAATAAATGCAAAAAAGTATCTGCCTTTTTACAAATCAAGTAGTTATGTAAAATGCAAGTTGTTTTTACAACAAGTTTAGAAGTTTCAACATCTATTTCTAAGGGTCTATCATATATCCTCCATTTTTTTGCTAGAATACCAAAAGCGTTTTCTACGACACGTCTTGCTCTGCAAAGTCGATAATTGTAATTGTCTTTACTATTGTCCTCCCTTGCTGACCGCCTTGGAAAAGGTCTCATCAAATATGTTTTCAAGGCAAATGCTTCATCTCCAATTAAAACATGAGGCGTAGGTATATTTTGCTCGAGAAGAGGTTTAGGTGGCGGAATATTTAGCGAATTGTTTGACAACTTTTGTCCCATTGATGATTCTTCAAGTATTCCTCCATCACTATTTTTTCCATATCCTCCAATGTCCACACCAATGAACTTATAGTCTGGTCCAACTATTGCCAGAAGTACTATGGAAAACACAAATAACAGAAATAGTTAGATCCACTGTTTGGAGGACTTTTAATGGTAACATGCTTGCCGTCAATACTACCCACGCAATTTGGGAACTGCCACCGTTCGTGGAACATGTTAGCCGATGCTTCCCAAATTTTTCGTGTAGGCACGGGCATGTAAGTGGATTGTAGTCTCGAGCAAATATAGTAACATACTTGTTTTACTATGTGTGCTACTGTAGAAAATCCAACCCTGTAGCTGTGAGAAATGGTTTTGTAGCTATCGCCGGTTGCAAGAAATCTGAAAAATAAAACAAATTATTATAATAGACACTCACATCAACACCTCCTCCACACATCCCATACACGTGCACACACACACACACACACACACACACACACACACCACACACACACACACATATATACATCAAGAGAGAAATACCATAAAATAATTAAATATAAATATATTATATTAAAATTCCAGGTGATGCTGCGAAAAAAAAGTGGAAAAATCTCCGTGATACATTTGCAAAATATCTTAAAAGTACGAAAACCACTACAGGACAAGCAGCAAAGAAAAACTACGGCCAGTGGCAGTGGGCCGAACAAATGAAATTTCTAAAACCACATTTAACTTTTGCTAAAACGATAGATAATATTAATGATCCCTCTGAAAACGAAAGCATTGATCAAACCGACGATGCCCAAATTGCAGCTGAGAATAATGAATCACAACCGGTAACACAAACTTCTGCATCACAGGCTGAGATCATTGCTGCACGAAATGCACCTATTTCAAATACTCCGCCTGGATCTAACACTCTTACGCAAAAAAATAACAATAAAGTCACGCCAGTCAACCAAGTGCTAGAATATTTTGAAAGGAAATCGCAAAAGAGATCACAATCACAAATGGACGATTTGGAACATATATTTATTGGATATGCAAAGAGTGTTAAGAGATTGTCGCTCCGTAGACAGACTATTATAAAAATGAAACTAGCTCAAATCATAGCAGAACAAGAATTAGCAGAGATCGATGAAAGCACACGTGTCTCGCCTTACACTAATTCATCGACTCCTTCAATCTTTTCCGATGATGGCAATTATTCTAATACTTACAATACAAGTGCACCAAATATTTTGGACTTAATTAATAACAGTAACACAGAAATGACATCATCTGCGGCTACGGCAACTTTAAACTTTTCTAATTACGCCGATTATTCCAACACTCCTAATACAAGTTCAACAGTTAATTTACAACCGATTATTCATAATAATAATTCAGACGAGACAACAGCCGAGGCTGTGGTTACAACTCGTGAACATGAACTGCACGGTTTGAATGAAGAGGCAGTAAATGCTGATGGTGATTCTACTGCAGCGAAATATTTCAAAACATTCTCGGCTCAAATCTGATTTTCATATTATATTGACTTCATAATTTTAAATGATTAAACCTCTGAATGATTAAATCTTAGTCTTTTTTCTTTAACCTATGTCATTTATATGTCAGAAATAATTTTGGTTATAGAGATTTTGCAAAATTGGGTGTGAGCAGATGCAAAACATAGGTACTAACCTTAAAGTTATTGCTAACCGTTCCTCTGCAGAAATAGCTTCGCGGTATTTTGTATCTTGTTTTGTTATGTCTTCTTTAATCAGTTCTAAAATTTCATCGAAACATGCTTCTGGCATTCTGAAATAGATAAAAAACCGTTGTGGGCTGTTTCGTAAATCTCTCATTAGGGTATGGTATTCCCCATATTTTTTTCTTTCCTTGTTAATATCGTGTACCCATAACCTTTTCCTGTAAGTAATAATAATTAAGTTAAAATATAAGAATACTTTGTGATAATACTTATAAGGCACAGTCAGCGGCTCACTATGAGCCGTCATTAAGCGCGCCATGCTCTTTTTAGGGTTCCGTAGTCTACTAGGAACCCTTATAGTTTCGTCATGTCTGTCCGTCTGTCCGTCCGTCCTGGCTCGTTCTCCGCCGTTTCTGCACCGATTGCCACGAAAATTGGTGGAGAGATGTATATTGATAATCCAAAAATTGGTTTTTAAAATTATCGAAAAATAATTATTTTTTCCCCCCCTCCCATACAGCGAAAAGTTAATTCGAAGAAAAAAATCGACTTACCCCATCGTGTGGGGTATCGTTAAAAAGGTCTCTTTAAATACAACAAAAGTTGCCTTGAAACCATGTAGATCAAAAACCCCAGTCTCGAGATATATTAATACAAAGTTAAAATTAGAGCGTCCCCCCCCCCCCTTAACTTTTGAAATACTATTACAATAATTCTGAAAAAAATGTGCTGTATACCTCCAAGTAAGTACTTTCAACTAAAACTATAGCGGACTCTGTATCATACATAGTTATTTTTATACAACTCGACCAACTTATGAAGTGCAGTTGCCCTAACTAAATGGTAATGTATGGAAATAACTACCTACTTATGGCTACGGAACCCTTTCATGTGCGTGTCCGACACGCTCTTGGCCGGTTTTTGAATAGAGCTTTCACATCAAGCGTAACTGCCAATTATGCGCTAGGTGTGAAAGGTCTAATCAAAATAGTATTGTGCGCTTACTGATGGCACATAGTAAGCCGCTGTCTGCGCCTTATATGTGAAAGTGCCCTAAGTTATTTGTGCAAACTCGTATAAGCACACGTGGGGCGTTGCGCGTCGCGTGTGGCTTAAACGGTCGCATACAACACCATACGTTTAACGAGTAGTAGTAGTAGTAACGTAGACGATCCTGGCCTTCGCCACACAATAATTTGTGGCTTAGGGGTCTTACAGACGAGCGACAGTTTGTCAGCAACAGTTCGCGACACTGGTCGACGGTCTGCGACCGTCGCCGACAAGTGTCGCGAACTGTCGCCGACACACTGTCGCTCGTCTGTGAGCTCTTACTCAATCACTAAATACAATACTTACCGTGTTGTTTGTTCCGCAAGAGCAAGCAATAAAAGGTCTTCCTCATCAGAGTCAGACTCTGATGTTAAGTACCAGGATGTCATCACCACAACAATTTAGTAGTTACACCAGATAAAGTCGCGCGTCTTCAGTGATTGTTCATCAATTAATGAAGTTGGCGATTCGCGCCGCAGTCGCGCAGGTATGCACGTCAGTTTCGCTTTGCAGACGCTCCCGCATCGCGTCCCACGTCCCGCTTTACTGACGCGCAGGTTTGGCCGAGGCTTTATGCTCGGCCCACAAGACCGATATCTGTATAATATTTTCTATGAAGATTAATTATAATTTGATATATTTATTTTGAACTGGTACTATAAATAAATCTTAAAAGCTATAAATCAAACGCAATTTAATCTCAACGTCAAGTAACGAATTAATAAATGAATGATTACTAACAAGATTGCAGCAAACTGTAGCAAGGCAACTCTGAATTAAATTAAAATAAGTACTTCGAGTTTAAAAATAAAATATTAATAAATTATGCTAATAAATGCTGCAAGTAAAAAGATTAGACCTAGAGTTATGGATGAAATAAATCCCAAATGAGCAGTTAGGCACATGGGAATTCAATTTAATATTGAAAGTCAGCACCGACAGTCTATATAATATCACATAAGGGCTATGTATTACCAATAACGTTATTTGTAAGGCGAATTGGGAAGGAGGTAGACATTTGTGTATATTTTTCAGATTGCCTAATTCAGTTATTCAGTCACGCTTTTGATCCGAAGCCGAGTTAAGATGTCACGGGCTTAGGTTACGTTTATTCTGTGCTTAAAGTTTTTCGCAGACAGGTGCGACGCGACAGTGCGAAACTTTTTTTCTAATAATAAAATTCTATGAAGAGTGGTCGTCGTTTCGATACCGCATTGTAGCGATGCGCCTGTTTGTGGGAGTTTTAAACCCTGATTTAGTAACATGATTTGGTCGGGCGCCTTTAGACAGCCGTTCGTAAGTTTTAGGTACCTTACTTAAATTACATATTATTGTAGAACGTTTTCTAAAATATTCCTTTTAGGTGGAAGCGCCAGGGTAGCCTGCGAAATTCATTTTTTTTTTTTGCGTTTTGCGGGTCAGTGTGAAGCTGTGTTGAACAAAATACAATTCGCGGCCGTAACGCGTATTTATCTGCTTACTACGGCTACCCTGGAGCTTCCACCTTAAGGACTTTTACCTGAAGTACTACCATGACTATTTCAGCTTCCATAGTTCCAGTTTCAAGAGTGCTAAGAGTTTCAATTTATTCAGCCGGTCTATTCTGTCTACACCTCATCGTGGAGGTACCTACACTAAGGTGGAATCAGCGTGAGTTGAACTGTCATTCCATAATCTTTGAATGGATTGACATCTCACTTCCTCTTCACTTCACCTAAGCTATCATAGTAAGTGGTTTACAGAATCGCCCTGCAGTTACAGTTACAGCACATGAGACATTTGATCGCTGCCTCTGGTAGGTATTGTAGACCTTCCATAGCGACGAATACTTACTCATCTCTTTATCATAAAATAAATGGATATAATAAAAACAAAAAAATGTGTGTATAAAAATCAATTATTATATTTAATCATTAATAATGAGCATTTTACCTAATACTTACAGACTACTCAGTAACAAATTTAATCGACATTGCAAGAAAACTTAATAACTAAATATTATGATTAATATAATCATTACAATTATGCGTACGGTACGACACAAATGCTTTTTTTCTAAAGCTGGCAGTTCAGGTTCCAGTAAATACGAGGAGAATGTAGTAGATAGCTAACCAGCTTTAAGGCTCCCCCAGACAGGTGCAATGCGACCGCAATATTTCATAGAAATTGTTCTATTTCGTAGAATAACGTTGTCGCATGTCACGTCGCACCTTTCTAAGGATGCCCTTACTCACGTATGTGCTTATGTTACTTCGAAAATTATTTTTAGCGACTAGTTATAAAACATAGGTCATATTATGTTACGAGTGTTGTATACGTGTGAGAAATATTTATTTCTCGTACCTACACAGTCTATTCAAGACGTATAAAATGCTTAGATACCTAGAACATACGATCATAAAGATCTTTATTATTGAACTTAAACTTAACATACAACAGGTTTATAGTTTTGTATAAAACACTACATTATGCTCACTTTTCAGTCATACTCGTTATACCTAGATAGGTATAATTATTATATAATTATCAGCTTATTTCCTAATGCAATTTTAAATTTTATTAGTTGTCAATAGATCGGTACATATTAAAGATATTTTTTTTTTCAATTAAGTTATTTAGAAAAAAGGGAAAAACATCTCCAGTTGCAGATCTGACCGTTATCTAATAGCATAACCATTAGGTCACAGTCCAGAATTTAAGTTAGATATCATATTAGCAATATTTTTTTTTGTACACAAATATTAGAGAAATGCGTTATTTGGTACTTCAATATTCATTTGATTTAGTATTTCTGAATCATATTTAAGCTCTTAACACAATCATACCAACGCGACCATGCAACAACGATGCGGCGATCATTTTTATTGAAATTGTACCATACAATAATGTCTTTCAAGAATGGTTGTCGCATTGTCGCGGCACGCCTGTCTAAAGAAATCCTAATTCAAATACAACACCTTTGAATAATAGAAACACCTTTGATAAGCAATTTACATCAAATGCTTACGAATATCGTGAATCAACAGGTTCTTCATATAGTTGTCGTGATTCGAGAAACACTCGACTATGTCAAAGTGGTCCATGCCATCCTTAATCTCTAAATACATATTCTGCATTAAGCAGGTATTGTGAAGGATCTCGTAGAACTCCCTGGACTGTTTTTTGAAGGTGGGACTGTCATTTTGACCTGCCAGGATGTACAAACGTATTCTCCTCCCTTGTAGGTGGGTGAAGTCGTCGAACTGTGGCGACAGGGGTACAGCCCATTCATTCGGAAGTTGTACAGCGTCGTTGACAGTTGTGTGGACGATCTCCCTGAGGTCGTACACCCCTGAGACGAGGAATGCGCCCTGAAGACGAGAGACTCCTGGCGTGTTCTCGAAGAAGTCTGCGCTGGCGAGGAGTTTGGCGACGAGGTGCGCGCCTGCCGAGTGACCCGCGAAGTATACTCCTCTGAAAATTATAAACAAAGTGTTAATTTTTCATCTTGCGATTTCGTTACGTAGGTACCCTACAATTTAATTTAAAAACTTTAATCATATTATCTTCTTTTTAATGACCTTTTAGGTAGATAAATATAATAATTAGTATCAGCCAAATGAGGAGCTCGTGTCTAGATAATAATACCCGCACGGGTCGATCTTCAAGGTTAAGCAAAGATTGCCAAGGTTGGTCTGTGGATGGGTGACCATCTTAATATATCGAGTTTCTTCCGTGCCTCGGAAAGCACGTTAAGCCATTGGTCCCGGCTGTCATCTGTAGATCTTTGGAAGTCGTTACGGATAGTCAGAAGCCAGTAAATCTGACTCCAGTCTTGCCATGAAGTACCGCCGTGTTACCCAGCAGCCGCTTCACGTAAAGTACCGGTATTTAGCTAAGTCCGGTTTGACTGGAAGCCGACCCCAATATGTTTGGGAAAAGGCTAGGCAGAAGAGAAGAAGAGGGGCAGTCTATTTAGGCGACCCTGGCAATAGCCGGGATTAACGCCAGGTGGAAGAAGAAGTATCAGCTAAATGGTAACACGTGCAAGAACGATGCGAAAAGTTATTAAGTAGGTATGTCTTGTCACAACAAACAAACGATCCTGCATTGGACTTTATCTTCAAATCAAGGCAGCGAATAATAAATTGTTCGTTCGCCAAATTGTTTATTCTTGTCCATTCGACATAAAATATTTAATTCTCTAAATAAACTGAATATTCTTGTCCGTCTTATCTGTTTTCGGTTCATTACATCACAATTTTATTTATCTAAGTGAAGGGTTATCTTACTTGGAGGCCATTTTTTCTGCGTACTCGAACACGAACCGCGCGGCTTTTTGTATCTGGCTGACGATGTCGGCGAGGGTGACGGTCGGGCAGAGGTCGTAGCCGACCACGATCGTCTTCACCCTGGACTTGTGGAGGGGGCCTGCAGGGTATCTCGACACCTCGCGGGACAGCTCCTGCCAGTAGCCGCCGTGAACGTAGACCAGGATTGGCGCATCTGGGTAGGAATTAAACATGAATAAACAATCTGAAACTTCTAGGCAGGCGTGCTACATGTTCGACCACATCATCGATTACCAACAGATGAGATAGTGGTCAAACGCGTGCCTATCAATAGTAAAAAAAAAAGATACCTTCTTTCAGGAACGTAAACTGCTCTAATTGGTTGAATGAATTTTCAACGTATGTTCGCAGCAATTTTCGTTCCAGAAGGGCTACTCTCTAAGCCCGAAGTCCGTAGTTTCAGCCTTCGGGCTTTTTCAACTCCGTACCTATCACCTACGGACTTAGTCTTGACCCGTTAGGTGCTACGGACTTCGGGCTTAAATAAATAAAATAAAATTCATATCATCTGCCTAGCCTTTTCCCAACTATACTGCCTGCCGTGGCTAAATTATAACAGCCGCACGGGTCGATCTTTAAGGTTAAGCAATGCTTGCCAAGGTTGGTCTGTGGATGGGTGACCATCTTAACATACCTAGTTTCCTCCGTGCCTCGGAAAGCACGTTTAGCCGTTGGTCCCGGCTGTCATTTGTAGATCTTTGGCAGTCGTTACGGATTGTCAGAGCTAGTAAATCTGACTCGTCTTGCCAAGATGTACCGTGTTACCAAGTTAATGGGTTGTGGAGGTCTGGTAGGCAGCCGCTCCACGTAAAACACCGGTTTGACTGGAAGCCGACCCCAATGTAGTTGGGAAAAGGCTAGGCAGATGATGAGAGAAGTAGATGAGCATGAACCGGGAGTCTGTGTGGTGCAAGCTAGCAATTTTAAGCTATCATTCACGAACTCAAGGGGAACTCACCACGTAGGTAGATACCAGAATTATAATTAAGTAGTTGATCCGCGCAACTTTGTCTGCGTCACAATTTTCATTACTGCTCCGCTTCTATTGGTCTAAGCGTGATGATATATAACCAATAGCCTTCCTCGATAAAGGACTATCATAACTGAAATAATTTTTCGAATCGGACCAGTAGTTTCTGAGATTAGCGCGTTCAAGTAAACAAACAAACAAACTAACTCTTTAGCTTTATACGAGTATATTAGTATAGATATAGATTCATTCCCAGATTTAGTCTATAATCTGTATATTATCCTAATCCGTCTGTATGATTGAGCAACAAACATGACAAACGTGACCCAAACGTTGGCCTGTGCTGGGATACCGTTGATACCAACCATTAGGTAGCAAATTTTGTCAAGAGTTCAAGACCGTTAACTAAGGCAAGGTTGTTCAATGAGTTCAAGTTTAGAAGCGTTTTTTTAGCCTATAAGAAACCTTTGCTGGTACACGGCCTCCTTTTTAAGAGATGGAGTGGATCCACCACGTGAGCTTAGTTCCAATTTCCACATCTTCGAATCTTGTTAAAATTTTAGTTCTGGGGCAGGTCTTCGCCATTTTTTCAATTTTATTCATTACAATAAAATAATGCTATCAGCAATTTCCGTGTACCAATTTACTGTAGTATCTACGTAGGTATCAGAGTACATTTGCATAATTTCAATAAACATAAAACTGCACCATTTCAGTATCATTGATAGGACATTCACACTAATAGGATTGTCGATGACACTGTATCCATCAATTAGTTCTAATTTCATTTGATACTACACGTAATTTTACGTAGGTAATTATATTGTCCTGGTAATTTGGCTGTCAATAAAAATGAAGAGATGATGGGCACAACATTTGGGAACATGACAGTGTAAGTAGTAGACTTGCCCTAGTTTGTTTTCCTGTAAAATGAGGGCTATCGCGTTTGAATTCGCTGCTAGTAGCGTGAGGTTTTAAATGTCAAATTTCAGTGTTGGTTGGCTATAGACGCGAGTTTATTTACTTAGTTTGTTTGATTTTGATTTTACTTCTATCTTTGTTCACATGCGCGTAATAACAATTTGAATGCTATGATTAAGAACCTCACTCGACAGTGGCGCCAACTGGTGAGTACAAAAACGGGTAGCCCTCATTGCGAATGATCTAGAGTCGAGGCGTCAGGCGATGATAAGTGTGTCTTTTATCAGGTTACTAATTTATGTTTTAGAAAATATAAAAAAGGGAACAGCTCCTCTATCTATTTGTTCTTCTTATTCTCACAGTGCTTGGAGACTGAAGTAGGGTTAACACTCATCATGTAATTGAACAAAACTGATTTATCCGGACTATAAACCTGGGTAGTAGAGGTCAGGCTGGCAGTCGACACTCTTTGTACAATACGAGTAGACCTTTGAATCCTCCTGCTCTGGGCGGAGCGGAAGGGTGTGTCAGACTCTTACTGACTAAAACCCATCCGTGTTTCTCCCAGTGCTCGTTGCGTTCCAAGGCCGCGGTGACTCTTTCGAATAAATTCCACAACCCATTTTTTTAAGTATGGGAAGTCATCAAATGACTCCTCCCGCTCAGGGTGAAGCAGAAGGGAGTGTCACACACTTACTGACTATAACCCATCCGTGTTTCTCCCAGTGCTCGTTGCGTTCCAAGGCCGCGGTGACTCTTTCGAATAAATTCCACAACCCATTTTTTTAAGTATGGGAAGTCATCAAATGACTCCTCCCGCTCAGGGTGAAGCAGAAGGGAATGTCAGACACTTACTGACTATAACCCATCCGTGTTTCTCCCAGTGCTCGTTGCGTTCCAAGGCCGCGGTGACTCTTTCGAATAAATTCCACAACCCATTTTTTTAAGTATGGGAAGTCATCAAATGACTCCTCCCGCTCAGGGTGAAGCAGAAGGGAGTGTCACACACTTACTGACTATAACCCATCCGTGTTTCTCCCAGTGCTCGTTGCGTTCCAAGGCCGCGGTGACTCTTTCGAATAAATTCCACAACCCATTTTTTTAAGTATGGGAAGTCATCAAATGACTCCTCCCGCTCAGGGTGAAGCAGAAGGGAGTGTCACACACTTACTGACTATAACCCATCCGTGTTTCTCCCAGTGCTCGTTGCGTTCCAAGGCCGCGGTGACTCTTTCGAATAAATTCCACAACCCATTTTTTTAAGTATGGGAAGTCATCAAATGACTCCTCCCGCTCAGGGTGAAGCAGAAGGGAATGTCAGACACTTACTGACTATAACCCATCCGTGTTTCTCCCAGTGCTCGTTGCGTTCCAAGGCCGCGGTGACTCTTTCGAATAAATTCCACAACCCATTTTTTTAAGTATGGGAAGTCATCAAATGACTCCTCCCGCTCAGGGTGAAGCAGAAGGGAATGTCAGACACTTACTGACTATAACCCATCCGTGTTTCTCCCAGTGCTCGTTGCGTTCCAAGGCCGCGGTGACTCTTTCGAATAAATTCCACAACCCATTTTTTTAAGTATGGGAAGTCATCAAATGACTCCTCCCGCTCAGGGTGAAGCAGAAGGGAGTGTCACACACTTACTGACTATAACCCATCCGTGTTTCTCCCAGTGCTCGTTGCGTTCCAAGGCCGCGGTGACTCTTTCGAATAAATTCCACAACCCATTTTTTTAAGTATGGGAAGTCATCAAATGACTCCTCCCGCTCAGGGTGAAGCAGAAGGGAGTGTCAGACACTTACTGACTATAACCCATCCGTGTTTCTCCCAGTGCTCGTTGCGTTCCAAGGCCGCGGTGACTCTTTCGAATAAATTCCACAACCCATTTTTTTAAGTATGGGAAGTCATCAAATGACTCCTCCCGCTCAGGGTGAAGCAGAAGGGAATGTCAGACACTTACTGACTATAACCCATCCGTGTTTCTCCCAGTGCTCGTTGCGTTCCAAGGCCGCGGTGACTCTTTCGAATAAATTCCACAACCCATTTTTTTAAGTATGGGAAGTCATCAAATGACTCCTCCCGCTCAGGGTGAAGCAGAAGGGAATGTCAGACACTTACTGACTATAACCCATCCGTGTTTCTCCCAGTGCTCGTTGCGTTCCAAGGCCGCGGTGACTCTTTCGAATAAATTCCACAACCCATTTTTTTAAGTATGGGAAGTCATCAAATGACTCCTCCCGCTCAGGGTGAAGCAGAAGGGAATGTCAGACACTTACTGACTATAACCCATCCGTGTTTCTCCCAGTGCTCGTTGCGTTCCAAGGCCGCGGTGACTCTTTCGAATAAATTCCACAACCCATTTTTTTAAGTATGGGAAGTCATCAAATGACTCCTCCCGCTCAGGGTGAAGCAGAAGGGAATGTCAGACACTTACTGACTATAACCCATCCGTGTTTCTCCCAGTGCTCGTTGCGTTCCAAGGCCGCGGTGACTCTTTCGAATAAATTCCACAACCCATTTTTTTAAGTATGGGAAGTCATCAAATGACTCCTCCCGCTCAGGGTGAAGCAGAAGGGAGTGTCACACACTTACTGACTATAACCCATCCGTGTTTCTCCCAGTGCTCGTTGCGTTCCAAGGCCGCGGTGACTCTTTCGAATAAATTCCACAACCCATTTTTTTAAGTATGGGAAGTCATCAAATGACTCCTCCCGCTCAGGGTGAAGCAGAAGGGAATGTCAGACACTTACTGACTATAACCCATCCGTGTTTCTCCCAGTGCTCGTTGCGTTCCAAGGCCGCGGTGACTCTTTCGAATAAATTCCACAACCCATTTTTTTAAGTATGGGAAGTCATCAAATGACTCCTCCCGCTCAGGGTGAAGCAGAAGGGAATGTCAGACACTTACTGACTATAACCCATCCGTGTTTCTCCCAGTGCTCGTTGCGTTCCAAGGCCGCGGTGACTCTTTCGAATAAATTCCACAACCCATTTTTTTAAGTATGGGAAGTCATCAAATGACTCCTCCCGCTCAGGGTGAAGCAGAAGGGAGTGTCAGACACTTACTGACTATAACCCATCCGTGTTTCTCCCAGTGCTCGTTGCGTTCCAAGGCCGCGGTGACTCTTTCGAATAAATTCCACAACCCATTTTTTTAAGTATGGGAAGTCATCAAATGACTCCTCCCGCTCAGGGTGAAGCAGAAGGGAATGTCAGACACTTACTGACTATAACCCATCCGTGTTTCTCCCAGTGCTCGTTGCGTTCCAAGGCCGCGGTGACTCTTTCGAATAAATTCCACAACCCATTTTTTTAAGTATGGGAAGTCATCAAATGACTCCTCCCGCTCAGGGTGAAGCAGAAGGGAATGTCAGACACTTACTGACTATAACCCATCCGTGTTTCTCCCAGTGCTCGTTGCGTTCCAAGGCCGCGGTGACTCTTTCGAATAAATTCCACAACCCATTTTTTTAAGTATGGGAAGTCATCAAATGACTCCTCCCGCTCAGGGTGAAGCAGAAGGGAATGTCAGACACTTACTGACTATAACCCATCCGTGTTTCTCCCAGTGCTCGTTGCGTTCCAAGGCCGCGGTGACTCTTTCGAATAAATTCCACAACCCATTTTTTTAAGTATGGGAAGTCATCAAATGACTCCTCCCGCTCAGGGTGAAGCAGAAGGGAATGTCAGACACTTACTGACTATAACCCATCCGTGTTTCTCCCAGTGCTCGTTGCGTTCCAAGGCCGCGGTGACTCTTTCGAATAAATTCCACAACCCATTTTTTTAAGTATGGGAAGTCATCAAATGACTCCTCCCGCTCAGGGTGAAGCAGAAGGGAGTGTCACACACTTACTGACTATAACCCATCCGTGTTTCTCCCAGTGCTCGTTGCGTTCCAAGGCCGCGGTGACTCTTTCGAATAAATTCCACAACCCATTTTTTTAAGTATGGGAAGTCATCAAATGACTCCTCCCGCTCAGGGTGAAGCAGAAGGGAATGTCAGACACTTACTGACTATAACCCATGTTCCTCCTAATGCCCTTTGCATTCCAGGGCCGCGGTGGCTCTTTCAAACGAATTCCGCAACCCTGGACGTGGACCTGTACACATAAATAACTAAACTACTACAAACCAATACTAACTATAACTACTCAGTACTTCTGGTATTCAGCTGCAGACTGAAGCCGACCCCAAGCTCTCTAGTCGCCACAAGGTTAGACAAGATGATAAGTATCCGAATGTCTGAAATGTCTCCTAGGACTATCAAGAAACAACATAAAAACCTTTCCTTCGTCTCATTTACATTCACGCAGTCTACGATACGTCGTTTCTCAATTTATTTGGGATGA
Source organism: Lacanobia oleracea (assembly GCA_950371165.1). Taxonomy (NCBI): domain Eukaryota; kingdom Metazoa; phylum Arthropoda; class Insecta; order Lepidoptera; family Noctuidae; genus Lacanobia; species Lacanobia oleracea. Next base: position 10,235,123 of record OX493389.1, read on the forward strand.
ATAAGATACATTTGAATCCGAAGTACCTAATCCACATCGGGAGACAAGATACTTACGTCTGACGTTGAGTTTTCTTATTGTTTATTTTTATGGTTCGCTCGTAATGTGGCCACATCTGTTGCATCTATAGACAGTGCCGGATTAGGTAAGCCAGCGCGGGCCTGTAGCAAATTTTACCTATGTACAACTCCCACCCAGACCAGATTTCTGTCTTTGAACATATAATCTTTAAGTAGGTACCGCATTTGTTTGTAACATGATTGTCAGTCACTCGACTGACAAACAACGCACAGCCGAAACTACTGGTACTTATTGTAGAAAGCTGAAATTTGGCATGTACCTACGTTCCTTGGGGAGTGTGGGGAGCACTAAGTGAGGTTTTCCCGAAATTCCTACGGGAACGGGAAGCAACGGGATATGCGCATACGAAGTCGCGGGCAAAAACTAGTTTTCTTATAATTATGTTAGGTTTTTCAGCCGCCAAATCATAATCTATGCCACGTACGGAAATTGAAGTTAGTTGTCGCCTTGTGCAGAAAAGATAACTAATAGTATACGGGTAAGTACATCCTGTATATTTTCTTTTTTTTTTATTAGTGATGGGTTTGCTCTTGACTCTAGTCTTTGTCAGAGATGACAGAGACAAAGTCTACGATGGAGCGAGCTTACGTATTCTATGAAATCTATCGAACGCGAAAACTTTGTCAAAAATTGGTATTGCTTTTTACGTCAAAGCGCGAGGCCCGTAGCTACTTTGCTAGCCGTCTCTGCCTATAGCAACGCGTTTTATAACGTGCCACAAACCCTCTAGTACTATAAACCTTACGGTGTAATATGGACCACTGAGTCGTATGTAGAAACGTTTTTACGCGAACCGTTTAAAGGTTGGAAGCATCGTCAACGAAATGAATATTGGCGGTATAGTGGAGGAGCACGTGGCTAGATAATAACAGCCGCACGGGTCGGTCTTCAAGGTTAAGCAACGCTTGCCAATTGGTTGGTCTGTGGATGGGTGACCATCTTAACATACCGAGTTTCTTCCGTGCCTCGGAAAGCACGTTAAGCCGTTGGTCCCGGCTCTCAATTGTAGATCTTTGACAGTCGTTACGGATTGTCAGAAGCCAGTAAATCTGACTCCAGTCTTGCCATGAAGTACCGTGTTACCCATTTAATGGGTTGTGGAGGTCGGGTAGGCTAAAATACTGGTATTCAGCTAAATCCGGTTTGACTTTAAGCCGACCACAATATAGTTGGGAAAAGGCTAGGCAGATGAGATGATTGATGAGTGGGGGAGTTTTCTGCTTGTACCTCGGATGAATTTTTTGAGTTCGCTAAAATAAATTTTTGGTTGCAGTAGTAGACTTTTCCTCTAGCAGATAAGTCATAAAGAATATTTTACAGTCTTTAAGATAAGTAGTGTGTAAAGTCGACTAACGGCGATAGGCGTGTACGTTTTGTTTTTTGTTTACTGTGTAACAAATTAACAATAAGTATTCAAAGACAACAGTATTGTGAAGACGTCAATATGAAATTTCTTACGGTCACAACCAAAAACGTGTTGTAGGTACGTAGGTACTTCACCAAAAAACAAATCACACCTTAGATTATTCTAAACTTTCTTCATTTAGAGGTATGCGGTACAGAGAGTAAAGTCTCGCAAAACTCCACTGAAAAGGAAGGATCCTCCGACCGAACAGTTGTGATGACCGGTGTGGGCAACTGCCCGATAGTTGATATTCGGGCTGATGTATATGTTCTAATCGCACGGTAAACTCTGGTACCGCAATGCAAGATTTCGACGTAGTAGTTCGCTGCTAGTTGGATAGATGGCGTTGCGGTTCTTTTTGTTGCGATGTAGGTTTGTTCCGTTGGTTTTTCTTGTGGCGGCATTGATGCCGCTACACTTCACTTATCATCTGCTGCCTAGCCTTGTTCCAACTACGCTAGTGTCAGATACCAGTCCAATGGGTTTCTGCTGAATACTTATACTGGTAGGTAGGAGGATATTTCTATCTACAGTTCTATAGTAATATTATAAAACGGAAGATCTTTTCTGTTTGTTTGGTTGAACGCGTTAATCGCGTTAAGCGAATTGAATTGAACTATAGTTTTGGATAGCCCATTTATCGAGGTACGATATAACATCACCGTCCGACCAATAGGAGCGAAGTATTTATGAAAAATGTGACGCAGACGAAGTAGCACGGATCAGCTAGTTTTACATAAAGCGCAAACCTCTCTATAGGCCAGGTGATGTGTATGGTGACTGAAACCAAGATTCTTGTAATACAAAACATGATTTAAAATTGTAACGGTAGAAGTTTTTGCACGTTTTTCTCCATAGAGATCTACGCTTTTGAACGTGCAAATATCTTCATGCTTTTGACTGACTGACCTCGACAGTTCAAAAGTGCCTGTAAATGGTTTATACTTACTAATATTATAAATGCGAAAGTAACTTTGTCTGTCTGTCTGTCGCGCTTTCACGCCAAAACTACTGAACCGATTAAAATACTACTGCTACTATTGTAAGTGCAGAGATTAATTGATATTAAATAAATAAATAAATAAGTAAATAAAATTAAATAAATATAAGTAAATGAAAGTATACAGATAGTCTAGAGCCTGAAAAAGGACATGGGCTATTTTTAATTCCGGGAGTACGCTCCCTAGAAGCCACGCAGGCGAAGCGGCTGGCAGAAGCTTGTTTGAAATAAACGCTTTGAATATTGAATGTTGACAGACTTTCGGGCTTTTGGCTACTCAAAACGACTATCAAAGATCTATTAATGACAGCAGGGATCTGCTAAACAAGCTTTACAAGCCACGGGCTACGCAGGCATGACCTTTCAATATACCTACATACCCGTCAGGAAATGGATTTTCCATATGAAGTTGACCCAAAATTAACAATACCTTGGTAATTAAGAGTGCTTATTAATTTTTCCACATTAAACATTTCATCCCAATGACTGTTTGTTAATTAAAACAAAATTAAGTACCACTGAATGCTGGGCTACGTGGCTTTCATCATAAAATAAGGTATGTACGTAAGTTTTTTTTGTTGGTAGGTAAGTATTAAGCTTATGCAAACAGACGTGATACTGGATGGAACAATGAAAACAACAGAAGATGAGCAATATTATAGATAAGGAGATAGGTAATTTTTGGAAGTAGTGACCCGATAGAAGATTTTATAAAAAAAATCTTACAATGTTAGAAGGCTAGCTGTTGAGAGCCATATGCTAAAAACATACCTACCTGTATGTTTTTAAAACATGGGTTACAGGAGCGTAGCCGCGTGTAAAGATAGTTTATTTATATTTTGTTAAAAAAATATAAGCAAGCAGTAATGAAGCGGCCTTGTCCAGTATGTACCTATTTAACAATTTAGTTTACTTATTCAACAGTTACCTGATTTTTTAGAGAGCCTTGGAAATAAACGAAGGTTCTGACCAGTTTTAAATTAGATTGTGATCGTGTGATAAGTTAATTATAATGTCATTGACCGGTTTAAAATTAAATATGTGCATGTTTTGTTATTTTTGAACGAGTATATTATATTTTAAACTTTTGGACGCTTACATGTACCTACTGTACCTGTAACTACACTAATGGTAGTCTAAAATACAGACTTTTAATAAACTTCTAGATATTGAATTTTGTCTTTACACCAAAATCCTGTACGTACAGACAAAAGTCTGTATGCGATGTAAGTATCGTGGGGACCATCTGTAACGTTTCAAATAAGTATCAGTTTTTCTTGTGAATTTATGGTTGGCGTTGAGGGTACACCATGGGTACACCGATGTATTTCATTAAAATTTCACTTACTTAAAATCCGAAGCACAAGTAAACTATTCCGTCACTAATCGTCCAAGAGCTACAGGTAAATAAATAACAATATTATGTAGGTACTAGTTGACCCGCGCAACTTCGTCTGCGTCACAATTTTCATTACTGCTCCGTTCCTATTGGTCTTAGCATGATGATATATTACCTATAGCCTTCCTCAATAAATAGGCTATTTAGATAGCCTATTTATTGAGGAAGGCTGAAAGAATTTTTCAAATCGGACCAGATAGTTCCTGAGATTAGCGCGTTCAAGTAAACAAACAAACAAACTCTTGAGCTTTATATATTAGTAATTTATATAGATTATTATATAGAAAAAAGTTTATATAGATTATATATTAGTATAGATTTCCCATAAGTTTAATTGAAACAAAACATTAAGAGCTCATAATATTATGCAGGTATTATCTAAGCATGCCCCACGGAACAGAAAGAACAGGAAATTGTTTTTTTTGTTCTGTGCATGCCCCTGCCGGTCGTACAATCACCTTGTAGAGTACCTATTGAGGGCCCAAGATATAGTCAGCTACCTTGAATAACTACTCGTATTATCTGTTTTTGGTTACATAGGCCAACGTTTATCTCAAATTAATGTATGTAATGAAAAAACCTGTAATCAACTATTGACGTCGTTTTGGAAGGTCGAAAGGCAAACTCAAATATCGTTTGATTACAGTACTGTTTTCTGGTAATAGAATAGTATGTTTTTATTTCAGACCGGAGTCCTTAGGGTTAGTAACAATTATACTTAAATTCTGGTGTTAGTACTAGGGTTCGGAAATTTCTGACAATTTCAAAGTCCCGGGACACGAGACTGCCTACAATCAAAGTCCCGGGACTTCGAGACTTTACATGTTTTTTGTTTTTTTTTTTCTGGTGAAACATATTAGAAAAGCCAATTTTTGTAAAAGTCCGAATTTATTAAACAGAAAATTAAATCTTAATAACTTTAACGTTAATTTCAGTCTTAATACTTGCCTCATTTCTTTTAATCACACACAGATTCACTTTCAAGCAGTTATATCTTATTTCATGAATTTTTTTATTAGTTAAAAATCATACTAATTCTTAATAACTTACTATTATTTGGTAACTCTAGTATCCAATCATAGGTCATAACCACAACATTGTAAATTCTCATAATCATAGATGTGTTTAATACTCGTAATTAAATAATCTTAATATAAATAATAAAACACACTTATAAATTCAGTGTTTTATAATATAATCAACTAACACATTAGTCATTAATCAGAGCGTCAACAGCTTTGTCCGACAATCTGTTTCTGTTTTTTTTTAATAATGCCACCGGACAAAGAGAATACTCTCTCATTTCAACAGATGTCAGTTTAATTGTGTTTTTAAGGCTTTCAGTACTTCCAAACTAACAATTTCGACAATTTTGTCACGTCACTCTCGAGCCGAAAGTACCGGGACTCGAGAAAACGAAAATTACGAAAAATCCCGGGACTTCAAGACACGAGACGTCCCGGGACCCAAACCCTAGTTAGTACCTAGGGTACAGACACAGATAAAAAAAAAACAAATAACATTCAGCGTGGAGCCGCTAATGATGCGCGTAATGATGGTACACATATAATATTATTGACGACGATTCCTAAACTTTTTATTGATAAACGCGTAATTACTTACGTCATAACGTCTGACTGACTTAGCGAAAAATAGAATAATGTGAGAATCGATCCCCAGGAATGTTATACGGATGGGTTTTAGTCAGTAAGACACTCCCTTCCGCTCCGTAGCTCAGCCGTCAAGAAATCTCTCAGAATGACTCCTTTCAGAGTCCAGCGGAAGGATTCATTTGATGATTTCCTATAGATCTATAAAAAAGGAGTGCTAAACATAAAAGAAAAAACTCTTACCGTCTGGTAAATCGGTTCCAAGAATGTCAAGTTTTTGTCCAGGTGTTGAGCCGTACTGGATCTCCAGTTTGTGTGGGATGTTGTTCGTTGCTTCTTCGCTTGCTGTGAGGAAATAAACTGTCTTTAATAAGTGCCAGGCTTTATAACACAAGCTATATTTTGAATGGAGAATATCCTGAGTTAGTGAACCATGCAGAATCACTGAACAATCTGTACGAGTTTATAGTCTACAACTAGACAACGACATAAATCTACAAATTCTATCGACGCTCATTTTCTGACTAGTCATCTGCCTAGCCTTTTCCCAACTATATTGGGGTCGGCTTCCAGTTAAGCCGGATTTAGCTGAATACTAGTATTTTACGAGGAGCGGCTGCCTACCAGACCTCCACAACCCATTAACTGGGAAACACGGTACCTACTTCATGGCAAGACTGGAGTCAGATTTACTGGCTTCTGACTATCCGTAACGACTGCCAAAGATCTACAAATGACAGCCGGGACCAACGGCTTAGCGTGCTTTCCAAGGCACGGAAGAAACTCGGTATGTTAAGATGGTCACCCATCCACAGACCAACCTTGGCAAGCGTTGCTTAACCTTGAAGATCGACCCGTGCGGCTGTTATTATCTAGCCACGAGCTCTTCGCTCATTTTCTGACTACTTAGCTTTTTCCAACTATGTTGGTGTCGGCTGTCAGTTTAACCGCGTATCTTCTTCTACAGTCCTATCATATGGATCTAAAATAAGTTATGATACAATAAGGTTTGAGCACTTTCGGGCCTGATGGTAAGCGATAACGGAACACGCTTGCATATACGAAACCCATTCACTCTAGATTTTAAAACCTCCATATTTAGCTATCCGGAAACACCGACTTCGGAAGGGAGTTCCTTAGCTGACCTGCTTCTCTTTACCTGCTGTGACTTGCTTGACGTGGTTCTGAAGCACCTCTATCGCCGTAGGGAACCTCGGTGACCACCGACTGGGGGAGTACTCCCGCTCAAGATCGATGGCGTCCAGGATCAACGACATTGTGCTTTGCTGCTGCGTCTGAAAGTAAAGTGATAGATATGGTTAATGATGGGATTAACTTTTAGGTAATGGTACACGGACCAACCGTATTATGTACTAAGCCTCCGCTGTCCCAGGGTCTGTCTGTCTGACAACAGGCGGTATCTCACTAACCACCTAATAGTCCATTTCTATTGCCAATACAACAAAAATATCTAAAATTAAAAATCAAAAGGGAGCTGCCATACAAGAAATGCGATTTTTCTGGTTTGGGGACCCTTTTCTGTGTGAGTCCGACTCGTATTTGGTCCATTTTTCTTATCACAAACACACACTCGAAAAGTAGTGTCAGGCAATGTGACAGCATATCACTTGCCCCGTAAAATAATTGTGCTGTCATGGTATAACTAAAATGACGTTTTCCGATTTATTTTTGATGATATACTAATGAGAAAAAAAACTATCGAACTGTTTTTGCGAATTTTCAATACCTTGGATAGCTTTGGAAATTCTCATTATTTTAGGTATCATCAAAAATAAAAAAATCCACCAGATGTCGGATAACAGCATTTCTGTTATAGGTATCACGATAGTGTGGCTTTCTTCACACCCTGTCATAATTTCTTTGATGAGTAAGTCAACGTTTTTGGTTAGTATGTATGTACCTATCTACTATTTATTCACTACTTTCTGAGAAAAGTGTAAAGACATCATAGTTGTGGGCCTAGTGGGCGGGCCAGCGGACAACTCAAACCAGCTAGGATAGGATTCATATTACGTTTTGTTGTAACTTAATCATCCCGAAACCGTTGACCGCTCTTCTAAGATGAATTTTAATCCGGCTCAGTAGGTTCGATACGTTTCTCCTTTTCGTTGAAATGTTGACCAATACATCAATACCGATATATATTTATTGTAAAGACGTTGGGGTAAAATGTCGCGTACCTTCATCTATTTATTGAGACTGCCTTAAAGCCGGTTCTACACCCAAAACTTAGTTTAAGCTTAAAAAAGTTCATGGACTTATTTATTTTATGGACTACTGCTCCGCTCCTGTTGGTCTTAGTTAGTGTAATGATATATACTTAGCCTTCCTCGATAAATGGGCTATCTAACACTGAAAGAATTTTTCAATTCGGACCAGTAGTTCCTGAGATTAGCGCGTTCAAGTAAACAAACAAACTCTTCAGCTTTATACATATATTAGTACAGATAGATAAATTTATAAAATTCATTACCTCTTGCCCTTTCTCGATCTTCGGAATTTTTCTATTCCGTCGAATCACTTTTAAAACAGTCCTGAACAACTGTTTCAGTCTAACCATGAAACATTTCATGTCGGAAACTAAGTAGGTAAACTGTTCCGCAGCGATGCTTATCGCTTCTATTTCAAGTAAATAGAGCGAATGCGAATCCAAAACATCAACAAACTTCGTGATAAGGGAACTAACAAAGTGTTTATCAAATAATTACATCATATCACAGATGTTTTATGCGACCACCTAACTGCTATCTAATCTTTGTGCTAAATATTGTTGCTTTATTGGTTTTTACACTGAATTTGAACTGTTCACAGTAGCTGTCCACTTTTTTTTTTAAAGTAGGTACGCGATAAAATTTCAAACGTAGCCCGTGCGTAGTTTTATTTCTTTATGTTTTATTGAAAGCCAGGGGTGTGCACGTCTGCCGGGTTGCGGACTTTGTTCGAAAGAGGCACCGTACCCTCGAACGCAAAGGGCACTAGGAAAAACACAGATGGGTTTTAGTCAGTAAGAGTCGGACATGAACCTAATTAATTTAATCGAATGCTCCTATGTCATTGCAAATGCCAACAACACGACAAGATTTTTAATACCATTCCGAGGTACAGAAATAGAACGTAGAGAATAATAAATCGATTGACTTTTAAAAAAATTTAGGTAAACATCAAATTCCTAAGCCAATATTTTTCGTGTTTTTTTTATTTGCTAACGGTCTCCTTTTTGCTTTCATTTGCGGTTCAACTCATCGATAGAAAAAAATAATTTGACACCGAACTTTTGTAAATATCAGTCTAGTACAATACTGGCTCTGTAATATTGGTTCACAACACTAGTGACTTTCACTTTTCAATATAATTCTAAAAATTAATTCAACAGTTATTTTAAAAGTAAACTGAATTGTTCAAACTACACTGAAAACTTAATACTAGATACGCCAGATGCGCTACAGGATTTTGTGACACTTTCGCTCTCACTGTCTCAACTCAACAGATATCTATCTACTACGAGGACAGTTAGCGTGATAAGAATATCTTGCGTGATATTAATCGTTATTATTTTATCTAAGTTTCATAATATATTTTTTCAACTAACGACGTCATTGTCCGCAATTAGCTTAGGAACTATTAAAATGTAATTAGACACTTATTACAACTCAGATTCCTAGAAATGGTTTAAATTTCCAGAACATTATTATTAACTTATTGATCAAAGCGAAGTCAAATCATTTAATTCACTTGAATCATTTATAGACACGATTGAACGTCAGAATTGACAATTGAAAAAAAAAAGTGATGTTGCTAAATTAAGAAGAGCATTCCAAGAAGCGCAAGAGAGCATACCATACATATTGTAAATACAGAACTTCTAAGTTACGTAGCAACCGCAAATAATCCCAAATTTAATCAACTCAAAGTATCTAATACGAAACTAACGAACAATTTCACTTGGTCGGCTTATATTCTATCGACATAAAGCGCTGTCTAATATTTTGTGGTACTGTCTGAACAACCATTTGAAACAATTGAATGTATGTTTACTTAATTTATAGCTTCTCGTGACAGTGAGTATAATAGAGAAGTATGGAAGAAGAAGACAATGTTGCGCCGACCTCCAAACAAAGCAGGACGAGGGCAAGAGATTGATGATAAGGAGCACAAGCCCAATATTTACCTCAGTAAAATGATATATGCGTGACATGCATCGTATACATACATTTTCAGTGGGAATAGGTACACAGAGTTTGAATGAGTATATTGCTGTTATAAATGTTTTATCATGACAGTGAGTGGGTTTTGTCTATGAAGAGTGAACAAGTTACTTCTAGCAAGCGTGCTACATCGGCGATCCTCATCATCAGGTGAGATAGTATTTAAACTAAAAGAAGTATAGAATAGAATAGAATAGAATACTCTTTATTATGTACACCATATAAGCTACAGAAAAGATAGATGAAGAAAACATTACATAGGGTGACACAATGGGCGGCCTTATCGCTAAAAGCGATCTTTTCAAGACAACCTTTGGATGGATTTCAACGATAACGGAAATACAGTACTGCAGGTAGTCTTAGGTGTACCTACGTTACAATAGGTACCTTCCGAAATGGAAGATAGGTCAGTATCCGAGAAGAAAGCAGTGAGACGAACCAAGGCTCGCGGTAAAGTAACGAAACAGTGAACTCATCAAATCAACTAAGAAGAAACTAATAAAAGAAGCAAAATGAGTCCTCCAGTAGATCTGCTATGTTGTACTTACGTAAGAAAAAAACAGTCAAAAATTGGAACGTTTAATTGTAAGAGATTATCTCTGGGAGATCTGATTATGAAACTCTTCTCCTAACGAAAGCTACTTTATTTCAATGATCGTTGTCTGCCACAGGATAATTCATATAAATCCTGAAATAAATTACGATTGCGTTGTAAGTACCTATAGGCATTTTTTTTTTAAGGATGGGAAATCATCAAATGACTCCTCCCGCCCTGGGTAAAGCAGAAGGGAGTGTCAGACTGTTACTGACTAAAACCCATCCGTGTTCCTCCTAGTGCCTTTGCGTTCCAGGGTACGGTGCCTCTTTCGAACGAAGTCCGCAGCCCTAGCAGGCACTGGCCCTAGTGGGCCCCGTCTTTTGTGCTGACAGCTCTTTGAGGCGCGCGTGGAACACAGCGCGCCGTCGACCCGGGCCTGGTTCTGATCAGACGGCAAGCCACCCAAAGCTCACCGTCCGCAGGCCCGCGCCTACGTTGGCCGAGAATCGCCCTGCGACTCGCGACACCCGGGGCGTCTTCTTCTGTTGCGGCGGCTGGGGCGTGAGGTTTCCCTCTCTCTCACACGTTCGGCTTCCTCCTTTACTAGCATTACTGCTTCGCAGAAGGAGGTGACCGCTTCCCATGTCTCCTCACTCCGGACCATGGCCTGAACCAGGGCCGGACGCGAGATATCGCCGCCGCCGATCGCCTCGACGAGGACACGGCGGTGCTCCGCCCAATCAGGGCAGACCTCCACCGTATGCTCCACCGTGTCCTCTGGGCGATCCTCGCAGTGTTGATACCCGGGCGTCCTCCCGCCGAATCCGAAACAGGTGGGTACCTCCCAAAAGTACCTATAGGCTGCGAACGCAATCCACGGGAAAAAAAGCTAGTCAAGAAATAGATATATAAATAAACTGATATCGCCTCACTGTTTTATAAATTGCCACTGGCAAAGAGAATTTGCTAATAATCAAGATTTTCCGGATTGGCTATTGTTTTATAATTTAATTGGTAATATAATCTAGGTATAGATACCGAATGACGATAAAAGTGGATTGATTCTGCGAAATTGAAAATCCAAGGTTTGCGTAATAAGACGCCAACACTTCGGTACTATGAATTAAATAAATTACATTAATTTGCATTATTTTCCGTATACAGAGGCTTTAATCAAAACAATAAAGTTACGCAACCTTCATCTGTTTTTATGTAGTTTGCAAACTTGCTATGCCGATTCGGATTTTGTTGTTAATGACAGTGTTTTCCCCCCATAAAGTGTAAGTTAAGTATAAAGCACCGTAATACTGCAATTCCCCAAACTATTAAGCTACTGTGAACAAATTCAAACTCATTTCCAGAATTTAGTAAGGTTCAAAAACCAAAATCAGGAGTATAGGTACCAAATTTATTCAAAAGAACTGGATCTCAGGCTGAGAGCCAGCAGGTATTTTTGAACGGCAAAGTTTTACTTCCGATATTGTTTTCTGAACCTCAACACAGCTGTCACCTAAATTATTTATTTCTATAATCTTGGTTGTTCATCATATCAGCTGAGTGCCATTTCTACTAATTTTTAAGCAACGTTTGCATTCGCATCTCTCTCGTAATCTGTCAAAAAAGACTCATTTTCCCGTAGACAGAGAATAGATATAGACATGCTCTTAGAATAATAATAATTGTTAAAGTAAGACGACGCATATGCAAAATGTCTATGTGTGAGCAAGACGCAGCATAGTTTTTCTATCTCTATTTGCGTATCGGTTTTTGTTGTCTGCCATCAATAGTCATTGGTGGCAAACAAATTGTGCTGTCAGCGTATTTTCGTTGATAGAAGCTTATTTTGTGTGATTTACTGCTTTAGTGATATTCCAGAAGGTATTATTAAAGTGTGTAGTGATGGTGAATTGCAGTATTTACGGCTGTAAAAGCCGTAGTGAACGAAATCAACCAAACATAACCTTTCATCGGTAAGTAGCATTTTTTATCTATTACAGCAAGTAAATGAAAGATTATTGTACTCAAGACTATTTTCTGTCAATAACAAGCAAAGTTTATTGATAATTAACGTCTAAAAAGACGATAAATCCTAACTTGTTTTTCATATTAGGGGGGGGTCTGTATGTATGCTTTTACGGTTGCACAACGACACGCTTTGCTTTGCTTTGCTTGGTAGTATAGATGCAGGCCTACCTTGCTGTCTCCTTCAGAGGCGGGAAGGTGGCGTGGTCTTGAGGGGGAGCGCAACGGTCGTGTAGATCCTCAAGGCAAGTCCGGTGGATATACCTTCTCGAGGTTGCCACCCCGTTTTTGGTCTAGTTCCTTACGAAATAGACGTAACTGAAACCACCGGGCGACCCGCAGAGTGGAGGGCTTTCCACTCAGTCCCATCCCATATCCCACTAAACCCCTTTTCCCCTCTATAACCCCTCCCAACTCCCCTCCTAACTGTGACCCTTCTGTGACGAAGTGGTTGCGGGCTCGGCCGTCACTAAACTCAGCTGACGGCGGGTAGGAGAAATTTGTCACCTGCGCTAGGACCTGCGCAGTCGAGCGCCGTAAGCGGGGATGAAGGAGTCCTGGGGGGTTGAGCCGATCGGCACTGGCGGTAATGTGTCCGTGAGGCAACACGCCCCCTTTGGTCTGGATTTCAAGCAAAACGGTGGCCCTATCTTCTAGCCAAGGGTAGGGAAATGGCCAAAGTGTCCCGTCAGAGGGCCACAGGCGAGGTGCGTGGGGTCCGCTAAGGTCGTCCTTGGGCGGCCGAAGCGGTAGGTAAAGGCCATGCTGACGGTGTAAGTGAGGGTTGATTAGTTGCCAACCCGATCGAGCACCCGATGTCGCGCTGTAAACCAGCCTTGCGCACCTATATCTTCCTGGTAGTCCTAACGTTCGCACTCACAGTAGTGCGACGTTCCCAGGTGCGGGCTCCATGGTGGGTGGGAGCCAGGAAGATGAAGTTAAAAAAATTTTTAGTATGGACGTATTGAAGCCAACTGAAAATACCGCAGGAGTGGAGTCGGCGAAAGCTGGCAAAGCTCCTAAGCAAGGTACCTCTGGTGCCTTGCTCGCCCCTGGATGCCCTGCGGCTCACGCCGTGGGCGCCAGCGCGGGCGCTGGTCCGGCTGTGGCGAAAACCGCAGCTAAGACCAAAAAGTCCCACTCCAAACAAAGGAGAACGGCGCTGCATGGGACCAGTACCGATCCTTTAAACACAAAGGCGAAAACGGAGACGGCTAACACCTCTGCCGGAAGTAGCCTTCCCAAACACCCTCCCGCTCCTCCTGTGGCTCCTCAAGCCGCTTCCCAAGTCGCGGCCGCCTCCGGTCACACGGAGGCGATCAGCAACACCGAGGACGTTTTTACCAGCGCCTGGCAGGTGCCTACTCGTAAGGGTAAAGGTAAAGGCAAGGGCAAGGGTAAAAAATCTATTCCACAAGCCCATTGCTCTTGTTCGGGCCCCTCGGGTCCTACAGCTCCTACAAGCCAGGGTAAGAGGAGGGAAAGACTGACGCGCAAGGAGCGGCGTCACGAACGCAGGCGGGGACGCAAAGCCCCCCAAAACAAGCAGGTTGCTGCCACCAGCTCGGTTAAACCGACCAAGCAAGGTAAGCTGAACTTCTCTGAGGGGAAGCGGTCGCAGGCTGAGGCCGGCACTAGCCGACCAACGCCTAGCACACTGCAATCTAAATCCGCAGGAGGTCCGGCCGAGGAGGCAACCACAACGCAGCGATCCGATGGAAGTGACCAGGCTGCGGTCAAGCGGGCTCTCAACGAGACGATTTCGCCCCGTGGAGAGCACAAGCGGCCGCGGCTTGACCAATCCCAGAGGATCGCTAACAGAAGCTACGCCCAAGCTGCCAGTGCGTCCCTAAACGTCGCAATAACCTGCGACCGGAGGGGCATTATAAGCCAGGGAGTATCGGACCAGGTCTTGGCTGCTATCCACAAGCGGATCATCAGTGAGGCCTGCTCTGCTATGCAGGATACACCGGGACCAACCTTCAACGCGAAGCCGCTGTTCACCGGTGGAGTCCTCAAGCTGTGGTGCGGTAACAACTTCACCTTAGCCTGGCTGAAAAAAACAGTCTCCAGCCTGGCTCTCCCGGCTGGCACCTCGCTAGTCGTCAAGAGCCAGGCGGAGATCCAGAAGCGGGTGCGCTGCGGCATCGCCATCCCCGACGACCAGGGAGTCTACGAGGACTCGACCTTTATTGGACGAGCCCTCTGGTACCAGAATCGCTGGATCGACGTAAGGAGGTGGGTAGTGCTGCACGCCGAGAAGCAGAAGGCTTGCTGGTTCGTGGTGCTGGGTATCCCCGAGGACCAGGTTCCGACCCTGATGAGCGCCGAGCGCCGTCTCTCAATTGGTTTGGGAGCGGTGTACGTCAAGTTCCAGGGTCCGAACGGCAGGTTCGTCGACGTCCCTCGGGGTTGGGACCCGATCACGAAACAGCCGCTGGAAGACGCAGAGGACACCGATTCTCCGCCAAACAACCCGGAAGCAACTGCGGCCGACCCTGCTGTAGCAGCAGACTCAGCCGACCCTGCCGCCACCGTGGGTGCCGTCCCTTCGTCGGGGGGGGAGCCGGACGACGTAATGTTGTCCCCGGCTTCAGACCCGGGAGGGGACGGGTTCGACGAGGGCGACCTGTTTGCCGGGCTGCGACTTGAGGGCGACGAGGAGGGTCTTGCCGGTGATGGCGTCCCTTTTGTCGGCCTGTAAAGTCGTGCAGGCTAACCTCCACCACAGCCAGACCGCGACGGCTCAACTCCGCAAGTGGCTGGAGGTTCAACACACGGCCATTGCCCTGATCCAAGAGCCGTGGATTAGGGGTGGCCACATACGAGGACTCTCCAATCTTGGTGGTAAGCTCCTTGTTACTGCAGACCATGATCACCCTAGATCGTGCATCTATGTCACAGGTAACCTTAAAACACAGCTATTAAACGACTTCTGTTGCAGAGATGTCTCTGCTGCTAGGCTGAACATACAGCGGGGAGCCACTAAGTTGGCTATCGTCTTCGCCTCGGTATATATGCCTGAGGCGGAGGAACCGCCCCCACACGACCTGGTCCGCCTCATCACGCACTGTGAAAACAGCAGGGATGAGATTGTCATTGGGACCGACGCAAACGCACACCATCCACTGTGGGGGATGGAGACGCAAAACGCAAGGGGTAAGACATTAGTTGATTATCTGTTCACTACTAACCTATCCCTACTAAACACGGGTTCGGAACCAACCTTCGTGACCAGACGCAGTCGTACTATCATAGACCTGACTCTGGCTACGGAGGGAGCAGCGGAACTAATCACTGGGTGGCAAGTCTCGAATGAGGCTTCCTGCTCAGACCACAGGTGGATCCGCTTCGACATCCAGGTCTGTATACCACCCAAACAACCTACGCGTAATCCTCGCAACACGGATATATCGGTGTACACACGCAACCTTACCTCAAGGCTTGTACCATCATGCGATTCGGAGTTGCTTGCGGACACGGCACAGATCGATGCGCAAGTAACACTACTCACCGAATCGCTGATAAACAGCTACCGAATCGCCTGCCCAGAAACGATTCCGCGCGACACACCGGGTAAACAACCTTGGTGGGGTGCAGACCTGGAGCGCAAACGCGGTAAGGTAAGAAAGGCTCTTAACAGAGCCATGAACACATGTAGTGATGAGGACTGGGACGCTTATTACGCGGCCAAATCGAGCTACAAGAGATGCATCAGATTCAGAAGAACTACAGGGTGGCGTAAATTCTGTGGTAACATTGAATCATGCCAACAAGCAAACAGGGTAAGGAAAATACTGGCGCAACAGAACAAACCTGAGATCGCCACACTCCGGAAACCCGATAACACGTTGACCACGACACCTGAAGAAGCGCAACGTCTCCTAGTAGAAACTCACTTCCCAGGCAGCGTATTCGCGCAGGTAAATGAATGGCTTGACGTTATCCAAACACCATCAGATGATGACTGGCTTTATGCAGAAAAGATGATTACGCTGGAAAAACTTCAGTGGGCCATCAAAAGCTTCCAACCTTTCAAGGCACCAGGTCCCGACGGCGTGTTTCCTGCCTTACTACAGTGGGGAGGTACCGCTGTTGCAACAAAACTGGTGCTCTTAATGCGAGCGTGCCTGGCCTTTAGATACGTTCCTAAAGGATGGAGGGAAGTGAAAGTCATATTCATTCCGAAGCCAGGTAAAAGTGACTACACAAACGCTAAATCCTATCGACCTATTAGTCTGACCTCGTTTTTACTAAAGACAATGGAAAGACTGTGTGAAAGGGAACTACGTGATGGCGTTTTAAAAACAATACCACTGCATGGTAACCAACACGCATACAGCTCGGGTAAGTCGACAGAGTCCGCTCTTCATCTGGTGGTGAACCAGATTGAGGAAGCGATTCACCAGAAAGGGTCCTGCCTGGGCACATTCATAGACATCGAAGGAGCCTTCGACAAGACAAACTTTTCCAGCATTAGTGCCGCTCTCTCCAAACACGGCGTGGAACAGGTACTAAATGACTGGATAACTAATATGTTAAGCAAACGAGTGGTTCGCCTTGAGGAAGAGCAGCAGTTGGCTCTGATAGCCAGAGGCTGCCCGCAGGGGGGTGTACTCTCCCCTCTTCTGTGGAATCTGGTAATTGATGACCTGATCACCAAACTCAACGCACATCGTTACTACACAATAGGTTATGCTGACGACCTCGCAATCCTAGTGTCAGGGAAAGTGACGGGAACGATCTGCAACCTTACTCAACAAGCACTACGCATCGTGGAAAGATGGTGCGACGAATATGATCTGTCGGTAAACCCCACGAAAACTGAATTAGTCATGTTCACTCAAAAGCGAGCACTAGGCCACTACCGGCTACCTATGCTCTTCAATACAGAGCTCCAGCTGTCTAACGAGGTAAAGTATCTAGGCGTCATCCTAGACAGTAAGTTAAGCTGGAGTAATCACCTAGACTACAAACTAAACAGGGCCTGCATTACCTTCTGGCAATGCAGGAAAATGATAGGGAAGAAGTGGGGCCTATCTCCCAAAATAATACTATGGCTGTACAGCGCAGTAATTCGGCCCATGGTAACCTACGGGGCCGTGGTGTGGTGGCCACGCTCAAAGCTAGCTACAGCCGTAAACAAGTTACAACACATGCAAAGGCTGGCCTGCATGGCAACGACGGGCTGCATGAGGACTACTCCAACTGCGGCGCTGGAAGCCATGCTGGGGCTCCCTCCGCTACACTTGTTTATACAACAGGAAGCGACGATGGCAGCAGTACGCCTTAAAACATTAGGTCTCTGGAGTAAGAGAGACACACGACACACCGCTCTGCTCGAGGAGCTCAACAATGAACTCCCCATAACAAAGGCAATCAATGACCGGGTGCCCAAGCAATTTATCTTCGATAAAAAATACAAAATCCAATTGCATGAGGATCATCGGTGCGAGGGGCTCTGCCCCGCCGAGCTGCGGATCTTCACAGATGGATCAAAAACAGGTACAGGTACTGGTGCGGGAATCTTCTCAGAGGATCTCAATATCCACATAGCCACACCATTGGGGGTCCACAACACAGTGTTCCAGGCTGAATGCATGGGCATTTCTCTGGCGGCATCAGCCATCCTAACCAGGGAAGTTAAGGACCACTCAATACGCATACTCTCGGACAGCATGGCTGTCCTGCAAGCTCTGAACAGCCACACAGTGAGCTCTGGGTTGATTCTCGAGTGTCACCAACGTCTAAACCAGGTTGGTAGACACAACAAAGTAACCATTCAATGGATCAAGGGACACAGTGAATCTCGAGGCAACGACGCTGCGGATGAACTCGCCCGAAGGGGGTCTAGTTTGTCAGCAATGGGACCTGAGCCCATCGTGCCGCTGCCTTTCGGGTACTTACGCAATCTGGTAAGGAAACGCACCGGAGATAAACATCACAAGCTATGGGCTGACCATAGTGAGTGTAGGCAGGCCAAGGAGGCACTTCCCTCTATAAATGGCCGTTTCACAAAACAAGCCCTAAGACTGACTAAACAACAGTTGCGTTCAGTCACAGCCGTAACAACTGGCCATGGGTCTTTTAATAAACACCTCTATGCTATAGGAGTCACTGACAGCCCGCTATGCAGAGCCTGCATGGAGGAGAATGAGACAGCAGCACACCTGCTTCTAAGCTGCCCGGTGGTTGCGGATTACAGGGCAAAGTACTTCGGAAACCCAGGTACCCTCTGCGAGATAGTTAGTAACACCAAGGCGTTGCTGGCCTTCCTTGGGGAGCTGGGGTGGATCGAATGACGCATTTGTCCCACCTACACGCAAAATACGCGCTTAGTCGTGGAGTTGCGGAAACCAGCCCGATTTACATACATACATACATACATTCATATTAGCCGGCCAAAGTGTGAGGCAATTTATGTTAGGTTGTTATCTATGTCACTTCATGTCATTTGTAAATTGTCGGATAATAACTTGACGGGGATACCAGCACTTGATTATTTTTACCCCTAAACGTATTTTTCTTTTTAGGTTTCCGAATGATCGATTTTTAAAAAATAAATGGATTGACTGTACGGGCCGAGTTAACTGGCATCCAAGTCGTCACTCCCGTATTTGCTCACGACATTTCGAAGACAGTTGCTTTCGACAGAACTTAAATCGTACCTACTTAAACCCACGTGCGATACCCACACTTTTCATCCAGGTAAAGTAAATATATTACTTAATTTGTTATTAAGTAACTAAACATCAAAAAATTTAAATATACTAACTCATCTTCTTGATTACATTAGCAGTTAAGGCATTCAGTTCGCGCGCGAACACAATCAAATAGTAATAAATACATACGTTACCCCTTAAAAAGTAAAAAAAAAAACGTGTTATTAATTGATATGAATTACATTAGGTACTCGTAGTAGACGTACAACCAAAATAATAAGAACGAGATTACCCACACAATGGGGTAAAAGTCTAAGTATGGCAATATTAAATGCACGAAGTTGTAATGATGTACTTATGTCGAACTATCGCTATCCCTTACCGTTATACGCTGAGGACTTGTCTATATCTATTCTCTGTCTACGCATTTTCCATACAATTGACAGATTGCGATTGACATTAGGATAGAATTAGGGCTATCGCTTTTGAATTGAGTGTAGCGTGAAGTTTTAAATGTCAAATTTCTCTGTTGGTTGGCTATTGACGCGAGTTTATTTACTTACCTATTTATTTTGTTTTTATTTTTTATTTTCCTTCTAACTTTGTGCACATGCGCGTAATAACAACTTTTATGCTATAATTTAGAACCTTACTCGACAGTGGCGCCAACTGGTAAGAACAAAAACAGTAGCCCTCATTGGCACTCTGAACCTATACCTACTGGTCAAAACATTGGACCATAATAATAGAAATCTCCCAATCACCAATTTGTGATGTTTAGGACCAAAGAGACTGAGGCAAATCAGATGGCAAAGAATCCTCTGTACCGTGGTGCTATCAACCATTTATAAAAAACTGACACAACTGTTTAATATCACGCTATTAGAAAGACGACACATTAAGTTCTCGAAAAAAAAAAAAGTTCACAGTTCACACCACACAAAAACAACCAAACAGCGTTACTTCACTATACGCAGCTGTACTAAAACTGAAGGTGGGTAGTACGTACCTGCCTATCTTTACCAAACTCGTTTCATAAAGTCGACCCACTAACGACTGATGGCATTAACATATTTTGTAGGTACCTAAAAGAAGTCAATGCAAGTGATAAATAAACAAGAAAATGGTTACAGATACGAGTACTTAGGGGCTTAGTGTGAGTTTTTTAACGTTGGTACCGACTCGATCGCATTAAGGTGAATGCTCCAGGGTAGCCCGCGAAATTCAAATATTTTTATGTTTTTTGCAATTTGCCGGTCCGTGTGAAGCTGTATGTGGTATGATTATTTCTGAAATATTCATTCTTTCGAACTAGGTACATGAACTTAGAGGGCTATATTGATGATTAAAATGGTTATAATTCTTTAGATAAATACGCGTTACGGTCGCGGATCGCATTTGGTCCACATACATCACACTGACCGGCAAATTGCAAAAAACATAAAAATATTTGAATTTCGCGGGCTACCCTGGAGCATCCACCTTAACGTAAACGTTCGATAATTCACCGTATCTATTGTAGATGTGCTGTTACGTGCATCTGTAGAAGATAAGACCTTGGAGCCGCTTATTGGATACATTAACGCGAGGGAATCTGTGGGAAAAAAACTAGTAAATTGCACCATTCGCACCCAGAAATTAACACCTACCTGGAACTCACCGTATCCTCTATGAGGCCAAATTTTAAATTAAGAGAAATCAGTAATAGGTAAAAGCCAATAGTGAGGTAAGTAAATAATATAAATAAACCATGACGGATTCATCCCTGGTCTTGTTTTAACTGCATAAGTCATAACGATAATTCGTGATAACGCGTTCAAGGTGAATAGCTGCGGGCGACGTTATGCCAACATATCACTCGCGATAACTGAGCAACGACCCCAGTTTTTCCAGTCTTTTATTTATACACTAGCTGACCCGCGCCACTTCGTCTGCGTCACATTTTTCATTAAAGCTAGCGTAGCGTGATGTTATAATATAGCCTTCCTCGATAAATGGGCTATCCAACACTTAATTCTTTTTTTAATTCGAACCAATAGTTCCTGAGATTAGCGCGTTCAATCAAACAAACAAACTCTTCAGCTTAATAATAAGTACTAGTAAGTATTACAGAGGGGACTTGCAGAGCCAAAGGATAATCTATATATGAAAATGACAGAATGAAAATAACTAATTATTGAGAAAGAAGTGTGAGAAAGCTGATCAATTTATCAAGTAAAACAGCCCATAATCTGGAAGCAAAGCATCGCAAAATCAACAAGACTTATAAAAATCGCATTCCGCTATACAATAGGTCGCTTCAAACTTATTGACGTCTATGAAGTTCACCTATATTTGTAGGTAATTACGATAGCTAGCTATCAGTCCAATGTGACCACAAATAATTGTTGAATTCATCAGAAAAAAGTGAATATCGTTATGTTTTATGCCAGCTGGATGATATGAAATAATAAAATTGTTCGTTGGTGATCAGCCGCGTAGTCAGAGTTGTCTGCGGGACCTCTATAATGCATTTACCTTGAACTAATTTATTTACATAGTAATTTAGCAAAACCGGTAAGAAGATTTGCCATTTTTAACCGATGTCTTCAAAAAGGAGGGGGTTCTATGTTCGGCTGTATGTTTGTTTTTTTTATGCATGTTAACCGATTTATCCGCCAATTGTGGACCGATTTTAAAAATTTTTTCAAGTCAGAATCTGATGATGGGATCCCATGAAAATCGAGGGAAACCTTTAAATTTTATAGGTTCATACAATGTTTTTCATGACATTTCTAACGCAATCACGATATTTGTGCCTGGTGATCATCATCTCATGTTGCTGAACCGATGATGGAAGGTATAAGTCAGGATCTGATGATAAGATCCCATGAAAAATGTTTGTTCAGCGATATTTTCGCCAATTGTTAACCGATTTGGAGTATTCTTTTTTTGTTTGGAAGAGTATTTTTTCGGACTGGTCCATTTTATTTGCTGAAGATCTGATAAAGAACTTCCGAGGTAGGCAACGGAACTCTTCAATCAATGATAGCAAATCGATCGGGATTTCTGAAATCGCATGTCTGTTTACAAAAAAAATATATTATAATAGCAAAAATTTTTACAAAAAAATAATCTACGCATAAAACGTATCGTACTATGTAGTCATTAAAAATAAGGACACAATAATTTCGCGCACACTTGGGTATTAGGTACTTGATGCAGAATTTTCGCCAAATTTCCAATTTGCTGAATGACCTGAATGTTCAATTTGCTAAAGGTTCACACACCTTCTTTATAGGATAGAATAGAATAGAATATAACAGAATAGAAAAGAACAGAATAAAATTCATTTGCATATAATTGTTCCATCCTCTATAAAATTCTATCGTTACTGATGTGATGAGTGACTGACAGACACACAGCTGAAACTACTTGTCGTAGAAAGCTGAAAATTTGGCATGTATCTATGTATGTGTCCTTGGGAAGGGTAGAGGAGCACTAAGAGAGAATTTTCCGAAATACCCACGGGCACGGGAAAAAACGGGATATGCGCGTACAAAGTCGCGGGCAACAGCTAGATTATATTTTATTATATTTCACCCCTCAATTATAACTTCTTTCAGTTGTATGTTTAACAGGGCGTGTATATATTATTATAATTGGACAGAGAGTTTCATACAAATCTTCTTCAAACTACACTTATAGCACAAGTTGGTTCCCGCTAGAGCCTTAGATACTTTTGTGGGAATAGTTCTCTTTGGAAATGTTTGGGCTTGTTTACAAGTCTTGCAAGTTCCTAGATATAAATAGGTATCAAAAATATCAATAGATCTACAATCACGGAAAGAAACAAAATACCTAACGATAAACTCTAAACCGCATTCCGTACTCAATTGTATCTACTTTTTGTAGGTAGGTATCGTATCTACGGTCAACCGCAACAAATCAATCGATACCAAACACGAGCGTTAGTAAAGTATCGGTATCATATCGATACTTAGCTAATAGTATCGAATACTCGTAAGCTTGCATTACTCGAGTGTACCGTACCGTAATCAAATCTAGTCTATTGAGTTCCGAGATGTGTCAAAGGCAACTGAGTTAATTTAAATCTCATGAGTACAATTTGCGCCAATCACAGTGTTTGCTCTCATACTTTTATTTCCTGTTTAGTATCCACGGTTTCAGATGTAGCGCGGAAATAAAATAAAATTATTGAGCAGCGCGCAGCGTTAGGGATGGGTCATTGAGCTCCCTATGGTGTGTATAAATATGTATTTAGGTACCTATTACACTAGCGTCCCGCAAAAGGTTGTGAATGGATGCACTATATACAACAACTCCTTTCTTGTTTATCGTTATTTTATTCGTGAAAACCGCATTAAATTTCAAATACTTCCATACAAAGTTCCTATTAACCCCATAAAAAATTCAAAAAATTCTTTCTTAGCAAATACTTACGTTAAAATACCTGTATTCCTTTCATCTTTCCAGTCTCAATTGGTAGTTTTTGCTGCGCGTTGATCGTCAGCCAAGACAAACGGTTTTATAAGTTTAGCATATTGACGCTCAAGTAAATATAAAAACATAGTTTTATGCTTTAACTCTCAATTAGCTTAAAAACATTTAAGACTGGTAATTACCTGCTCTCAAAACGGTTAAGGAAAACATCGTGAGGAAACCGGCATGTCCTAGAACCAAAAATTTGAAGACATGTGACATCTACTAACCCGCACTAGGCGTAGGCATAGTGGATTACGGCCCACTCCCTCTCACCGAGAGGCCTGTGTCCCAGCAGTGGGAACATTATAGGCTGATTATGGTTATGGTAAGTACCTACTAAAGTAAGAAAAGAATTGCTCCGAAAACCAAACCTGATGAAGTAAACAGGACAATCACAGGTGGTGGTTGCGGAACCGCAGAGCTTTTGACTAAGCTCAAAACAGTGCTCTTCCTACAAACTGAACAAACAAATTAACCACAACGAACCGTCCATCGATCCCTTTGTAAGCCTTTAAATAGCGCCGTGAAGAGTTCCCGCACAAAGAGCACGGTTATCTAAGTAGATACTTAATAAAAAGGACGTTTTTAAACGACTGCGCCAGAAGAGGTTTTTTAAACTCTAAGGGCCTGTTTCACGATCACTGAGTAACCACTACTCACCGAATAAATTCGAAAATGGAACATAATTTGTATGGAATTATCTGCCAAGTAAACTATCGGGAACTTAATCGTAGGTTTTGAAACAGGCACTTAGGCGCATTAAGTCGCTTTTGATCCTGCTAATATGCTCAATATTTACTACAATGGACCTAAAAATTAGTTATTTACTTTTGTACAAAGCTATCACTTAGTTAATCTATATACTTTTTCTTTGCACACTAAATTATGTTGGACTATGCCTTACCAAATGTCAAGTAAAAAAAAAACTTAAATTTCGGAAGTCGGTGTTTTTGGTTATTTCGTTTTTGAACACCGACTTCCAAAATTTAAGTTAAAAAATAAAAATAAACTTTTTAACACAAAAATAAAACCGACTTCCAAAAACAAAACACTACAAGTAAAAAAATAACTTTATTTTTTTACCACAAGCACAGCGTGCGGTGTGATATTATGTTATGAACTGGTGTAAACAATCAAGAGACATGCGATTATAGAAATCCCGATCCATTTGCTATCATTTATTGAAGAGTTCCGATGCCTACCTCCGAAGTTCTTCATCAGATCTTCACCAAATTTAAATGGAACCAGTCCGAAAAAATACTCTTCCAAACAAAAAAAGAATCATCCAAATCCATCCATTCCATCATCAGCTCAGTAACATAAGATGATGATTACCAGGCACAAATATCTGAATTGCGTTAGAAAGTTTATGAAAAACAATGTATGTGCTTAAAAAATTTGAGGGTTTCCCTCGATTTTCATGGGATCCCATCATCAGATTCTGACTTGGTGACCATGGGACCACCTCAGGAGTATAGGCTTTCGAATAAAAAAAGAATTTTTAAAGTCGGTCTTGAATTGGTGAATAAAAGATACATACAGCCGCTATAGAGTAGAGACATAGAATCTCCTCCTTTTTGAAGAAGTCGGTTAAAAATAGACCACGCTGAAACCAAACTGCTACGGTTGTGCTACGCTATAACAAAGCTTCTACGACGGTGCTACGACGACGCAACGACAGCACTACCTCAATGCTACGACGTCGCTTCGTTAAATCTACGAGTAAGTACGACAATGTTACGAAGATGTCACGAAGCTACAATACAATGGAGCTACGCCGATAAATTATGGTTTCGGTAAATTGAGACATCATTTATGATACCATTTCTATTTCAATGAAAGCGTTTAAAATAGATCGCATTTCGAAGAATAATCTTATGCCTACTTAAATAGAGAAGCTAAACTTCCAACTGTATCACTAAAATCGAACTTGTTTGGTTTGTAGTGAGTGACGTTATTCGCGGGATACCGTGGCAAAAGTGAAAAATTAAGAACAATACATTTACTTCGGTCGAGTGTTATTCGACCTCGACTCTAAGGTGCCTACCAATTTTTCACAGAACACACATGCCCGGTATTCTTTATATCTACAATGAAAAGTATTAGATACGCCGCATACCTATAGAGTAGTACCTAACAGGCCAAACAGAATGAACGTTGAAGGAAAAATTATTTGGTTTAAACTAAAGCAAAATGATTACAGTTGATTATATTTTACTAGCTGACCCGCGCAATTTCGTCTGCTCCGCTCCTATTTCGTATCTTCCTCGATAAATGTGCTATTTAACACTAAAAAGAAATTTCAAATCGGACCAGTAGTTCCTGAGATTAGCACGTTCAAGCAAACAAACAAACAGTCTTCAGGGTCCCATGTATCTCTGCACCAAAATTCATCAAAGTCTCTTCAACAACTTCGGCGTAAAAACGTAACAAACAGACTTATTTCCGCAGTTATAGTATTAATTAGGATTCTCGAGACGTATTAGCAGTTACTTACCTACTGTAAACTTCTTATTCTTCTCGAATCCATGGACAACTCTCTAGATCGGTTGGCCCAGTTTGTGGCTACGTTAATTGCAGCATCGGTGGCGTTCATCAAATCCCACATAGTACAGGTGTATGGGCACTTGCGGCACTCCAACATGTGGCTCATATTCTGAACAGGGGCATCGCACTCACATTGAGTAAAGGATGCATGAAACCCCATTTCGCCAAGTTGTGTTTACAGCGGCCTACCTGAATGCGTGAACTGTTCAAAGCTTTCGAGACAGGCCACCGCAATTACTGTACAATGAAAGGGATCGACTTGCATAGGGATGGTTTTATAAGCCACTTCCTAAAAGTTTTTGCTCCACGTATAACCACGTACACATATTAAATATTATTAGATAATCATGTTATTAAAAATAAAAACTTTAAGAAATGATCATCGACTTTGGCCACCGAATATAAGTACCTATTTATGAGATTTCCTACGTTAATGACGATGAAAACTAGTTCTAGTAGATATTTTTGTATTTACACTTAAAATATCTAACTAATACTAGGTAGTAATATAAAAGATGTAAGTTGTATAATTCTCACATTCTCTCACAATTTGCTGCCCCTTCCCTGCCTGAATAAATAGTTCTTAGACTAACGATTTTTCAATTTATCCATTCTAATATTATAAATGCGAATGATACCTTGTCTGTTACCTCTTAAAAGCTGAACAAATTTGGATGCAACTTAGGATACTTTTTATCCTGGGATTATATTCCTTTGGTATAATTATATATTCGACTACCACGGGGGCGATGTCGCTGCCAGAAGTTAATTACATATTATACAAATGCGAAAGTCTGTGTGTTTAATGAATTACGGCTCACGGACCGGCTCAACGATTTTGGATGAAATTTGACGCACAAACAAATCGGGACTTGGCTTAGAAGGTAATGTTATCCACTGTAGTAATTTCCGGACAGACAGTATCTAGACATTGTTATAAAAAATCTCCAATCAATAGATACCTACGTACCTATCTATAGGTATAAGAATTCTTTGTATCTGAACACAATACTATACTTACACAATTCAACCTCATAATGATCCTAGTAATTAGATCATGACGCTATGTTCTGTTAAATCTAGACAATGTTCTATTATCTTCGTCCTTGCTAGAGTACCTGCGCACAATAGTGAGTGTTGCTGTTATCATTGTCACGACGATTACATTGATTACCTAATAAAGCCAGTATTGTCACATTAATGAGGTCGCACTAACAGATTTCTTTAGTAAGTCTTTTGTCACGAATCTAACTGGCTGTTACAGATAAGTTTTAAGTATATGCAACCTGTTAAGGGGTCATTATACTCATAACACCACACCAACTTCAAGTCATTTGTGGTGCAAGTTCCGACACAACATCTTGACAGATTCCTAAAGGAAGAGTTTTGGCCGAAGGGTCTACCGACGTTTTCGTGGTAGGCTACGCGACACCGCGCAGCGTAACACGACGCCGTCACTTCGTGTGTCTTAGTTTATATTTTATATACGTAGGTACTTATTAGTTTATTTTTATTTTAATGTTTTGTTGTGTATTGTATTTGTATGGGCCACCGTTGCCTGAAATAAAGGAATAATAACAATTATTAATCAGTTTGACACTGAAATCACGAAAATAAAATCGACTGCCCTGCCTACACAAACACATCTACACTAATATTATTAAGAGGAAAGATTTGTTTGTTTGAAATGAATAGTCTCAGAAACTACTGGACCGATTTGAAAAATTCTTTAACCATTAATTAGAATCCTACATTACCTCTGATGAACATAGGTTATATTATATTTAAAAAAAAAAATAGAAATCCTCAAGAAAATTGTTATAATGTAACCCAAAGTAAATATTGCATAAAAAAATCATGAATTGGCGTGCGCCAACCCATTAACTGGGTAACACGCGGGTATGTACTTCATGGCGAGACTGGAGTCAGATTAACTGGTTTCTAACTATCCGTAACTACTGCCAAAGATCTATAAATGACAGACGGGACCAACGGCCACCCATCCACAGACCAAACTTGGCAAGCCTTGCTTAACATTAAAGATAGACCCGTGCGGCTGTTATTATCTAGCCACGACCTCCTCATGCATGATGATATATATGAAAATAATGTATTACATAGGTAATTGAAATCATCATCATCATCTGCCTAGCCTTTTCCCTACAACTATATTGGGGTCGTGATCAATGACAGCCGGGACCAACGGCTTAACGTGCTTTCCGAGGCACGGGGGAAACTCTGTTTGTTATGATGGTCACCCATCCACAGACTAACCTTGGCAAGCGTTGCTTAACCTTTAAGATCAACCCGTGCGGCTGTTATTATTTAGCCACGAGCTCCTCTATGTGAATTTTTACGGTGTATGATTATAATCCTTAACTTTTGATATTATTAATGTGATAACGACTATGTTTGTCTGATTGTCTAGTTCAGTACATAATTGAAGTAAGTACTCAATATTACCTATAAAACAGTCCGCGAGGGTATATATCGAACTATTATGGTTAAGTCGCAATGACCACTTTTTATTTAAATAATTGAATCTAAACCCGGGCGGAATGGAATAGTGGTTATTTTGGTATCATGATATTAACCCATTCATCCCCATACCCATTCAAATGGTATCATACCGGTATTAAGGCTGATTATGTACCTACATGTAAATTACACTTTAAATTATTCAAATCTGACTTTTCGTCTTAAAGTTACGACGGGTATAAAATGCTCTAAGTAAGAAAAATGTTGTGGTTAGAGCGAACTGCACTACGTTCAGTCTATTAATAGACTGAACGTAGTGCAGTTCGCTCAGGAGATTCTTCAGGAGATAAAGTTCGAGGAGTACCTACTGAACCCGCACGAACGAAGTCGTGGGCGAAGTGCCAGTAACAAATAAACTAATTGATTAAGCATTTGTTATTGTTGTTTACATTGGTTTTTAATTGCATTTTATTTTTAAACTGATTTGTGAATAAAAAGATTAAGACACATAAAGATTGTTTAACTACCTAAACCTTTCTAGTATAGGTATATAACATAGCCCTTGTGACTAAAAGGTCCTGGGTTCGATTCCCAGGTCGTGTCTGCGTACTTACGTACCTAGTAGGTAGTCAGGTACGTACACGTTTGTGCTGATAATGGCTTTTTTATCGCTGGAGAATGGACTCCGCAATCGACCTTCTGTCAGAAGGATATTATACAATGTCAAAAGTGTACCTAAATAAGCTAGCGGACCCCCGAAAAGTACCTACTAACAGTCATGAGCCTGTAGTCAGGTGTCTGAAATTGAAAGCTTTTTTTCTACAGCGTAAACTAAGTAAATATATGCCTACTGAACTCTTTATGCATTGTATTATGTCGACGACGCCAGCCAGCACATCAGGGTACGACAACCTGTCTATATTTTTTTTAAGATTTTCAACTTTATTGCTGAAACGAAAAATCAAAACTTGCGGTTCAAGGTTGATTGGGAAAATTTGACAGTTTCGGGTGCTGGCGTCTACCTATACATACAATTTCTGTTTCGAATGCCAAGGTTATTAGAACAACGTGCTCGTACCTACCTAAAAGAAACTATTTTTCCGGTATAATCAATTCCACAGCAGGCCTAAAATGTTACTTCCTTATTAGGTAGGTAATATAGATAGGTAGGCCTAAAATAAGCCTATAGCCCAAGTTTTCGAAGTTCTAGAACCAATATATAAGTTCGAGTTAGGTATTTTTTGAGGTTTCATTATTTTTACAAAAAACTTGTCTTCCAAAAACAAAACACTACAAAGTATAAGATAACATTAGTTTCGGAAGTCGGTGGTTTTGGTAATTTTTTGACACCGACTTCTGAAATTAAAGATATTATATACTTTGTAGTGTTTTTTGTTTTTGGAAGTCGGTTTTACATTTTTGTAAGAAAGTTTTATATTTAGTTTTTTATTTTAGTTTTTTTAGTTTTATATATTTTCACAAACACAGCGTACCGGCGTGATGTTAGGTATGTTATAAACTGGTGTAAGCAATCAACAGACATGCGATTTCAGAAATCCCGATCCATTTGCTATCATTGATTGAAGAGTTCCGTTGCCTACAAAATTCCTATACAAAATTACTGTATGCCAAGTTCATCATACAAGCATATTATGGCGTCATTAAGAAACAATAATTTTAGTTCTAATACCAATATTACAGTGTTTATAGGGAATAGTTTAAATGTAAAAAAAGCAGATATCACGGACAATCTAACTGAGATGTTAAAGTTAAATTGTAATAAAATAATATTGTGTGCATTTCCTTATTTTGAACAATTGTCAATTAGACAAAATAATTATATTCATATTTTAAATAAACACATGCACTTTTTAGTAAGTCACTATAGTGACAAGTTTATGTTTTTTGACACAAACATTTTTGTGGAAAATTTAAAATCGACTAGGGATACAGTGTATTTGCCAATTAGTTTTAGACACACAATAGCAAGGCTATTAGCTTATTTTATTAACTCAGACATAAGTAGTATGTCGCAGTCATGTATAATTAAATCCACAATGTTTAGTAATTTTACTAAGAATCAGGTGGAGAGCCTTAGTAACAGTAGCTCTAGTGCTACAAATACTTATAAAAATTGTACGGAGTTTCCATGCATCATGGATAATCATTTAAACTAGTTCATAAGACAACAGAGGATACCAGCGACAGAATAGTTATGCCTACCATCAACAAGGAATCTTCTTGCGCTTTAGTAAATAATTGTCAAAAAGGGAGTCAGCAGCATGCCTTGAAATTATTTCATCAAAATATTCAAGGTGTCTCTTCCAAATTATTAGAAATTGAAATGTTTTTAGAAAAAACAATGTTTGACATTGTATGTTTTAGTGAGCACTGGTTGAAGGATTACCAGATGCTAATTAGTTATGAAAATTATAATGTGGGCAGTTGTTTTAACCGCAAATCTATGTTACGTGGTGGTTCCCTCATCTTATAAAAAAAAACTTAAAATTTAAGCAACGTAATGACATCGTTAACTTATCAGTGGAACATTGCATCGAACTGTCCTGTGTTGAGCTAGATAAGCATATCATAGTGTGCGTGTACAGACCCCCAAACCCTCAAAACTTTACTTTATTTGAGTCAACAATGGAAGATATCCTTGCGAAACTTGCAGCAGGTAACAAGCCCGCGATTATTTGTGGGGATTTTAATATTAATATTTTAGAAATTAATTCAAATAGCAGCAGATTTATAAGCCTTTTTAAATCGTTTAATTTGTCTAATGTGTTTACAGAACCGACTAGGGTAACACCAACTTCTTCAACCTGTATCGATAATGTATTCTGCGATTGTGAATATTTAGATAAAACCATAGTTAATTACCTTCCCTCTGATCATAGTGGTCAATTGGTAACATTTCAGTTTAAAGCAGCCTTGGAAAAAATTCATATACAATATAGGCCAATTACAACTGGCAAACTAGCTAAATTCAATGGTACCTTACAAAATAAGTTAAATTTTCTAGGCCATAACATTGAAGATGCTAATAAATTTTATGATAATTTCTTTTCAGTGGTTCTAAAGGAATTCAATGCAACTTTTGAAAGGAAGTCTAAGGATACTTTCCCCAAGTATGTATTTAGTGACTGGGCGACTAAAGGCATTAGGATAAGTAGGGAAAGACTTTATGAGCTATATGGCCTTAAGCCTGTCATAAACACTGATTCTTTTAATAAGTTTGTAAACAAATATTCTAAAGTGTTCAGAAATACTTGCAAGGAAGCTAAAGCCCTATATATTAGCAACAAGATCAAATCGCCAGAAAATAAAATAAAGACAGTTTGGAAAGTTATTAATAATGAAACTAATAGAAATAAAGAACGAAACACTGATTATGTACTGGAGACTACACATGGTGCTAAAAGCTCTAATTTAGAAGTAGCTCAAGAATTTGTAAAATTTTTCACCAATATACCAACTAAAACTACGAAATATTTAAATTCTTCACCTGAGGTCTCATATAATTTATTAAAAGCTAACGTTCCAGGTTGTACGGTTGAATTCCAGTTCAAACATATCAACCCTGTGACAGTCATAAAAGCTTTCCGGCAAATCAAAATCAAATTGACCGAAGACATATGGGGAATGTCTATTAAAGTGTGCACGTCCATAATTGAAACTATAGCACCTTACTTGGCTTTAATATTTAATTTATGTGTGGACCAAGGAGTCTTTCCGGATATAATGAAATATAGTAAGGTTATACCACTATTTAAATCGGGCGACAGCAAAGACACCAATAATTATAGACCTGTATCTGTATTGCCGGTTTTTAGCAAAGTGTTTGAAAAAGTAATGCTCATTCAGATGCTCAATCATTTTAACATCAATAAAATCTTACACGATCAACAGTATGGTTTTACCAGGGGTCGTTGTACGACTGACGCTGGTGCCACGTTGTTAAAACACATATATTCAGCGTGGGAAGAGGCACAAGATGCCATAGGAATCTTTTGTGACCTCTCCAAGACATTTGATTGTGTAAATCACGAAACCTTGCTCCTAAAGCTAGGACATTACGGACTAGGTAAACTTGCACTCAGTCTAATAAAATCTTACTTAAATGATAGACAGCAGCAAGTTCAAGTAAATGGTGTCAATTCACGGGGTTTAAAAGTCAAAATGGGGGTACCATAAGGCTCTATTTTGGGTCCTTTCCTCTTTCTAGTATATATTAATGATCTACCCCATCTTTTAAAAAATCAACCTCATATAATAATAATAATAATAATTAATAATTATTTATTTATTTTGGACCAAACATTATACGTATCATATACACCCACCAAACTGCGTGGCAGTTTGTCGGCAGGATTAGCGCTCGTCTTAAAACATCTGGCTCAAATACATAATTAATACTTATTTGAAGAAAATACAGTCAAGTTATAACAGGTATCCTGACTCTTAACAACAGTTATATTAAATAAACAACGACATGTTAGTGTATATTTGCACACCTTGCGGCAACCTCATTAAGAAAAACAGTTCTTAATTTATGTTTTAGTGTTTGTTTACTTATTTTCAAACTATCTTTTCTCAGCCAATCGAGATCATTAAAAAGTGTAGGGGTCAAGTACTTGTTGGTTCTTTTGCCATAGAAATTTTTTACTGTTGGTCGCACCAGTTTACGTTCTTTAACGCTTCTAGTGTTGTATCTATTTTGCACCGGCACTTTGAATTGATTGCTATAGTGCTGTTCTAGTACCAACAAGTACTTTACCTTCTCATGCACAGGAAGCACCTTACATACAACAAAAAGTTCCTCATAATTATCCCTACAAGCATGTTTTGTCTTTGGGTTAACAAGGTATTTCATAAAACGAATTTGCAGCAGTTTTATGCTGTTAAGATAGGTTTTAAATGTACGGCCATAAGTATTTAATCCATAGCTCAGCAATGACTCGGCGAGAGCAAAATAAATGACACGGAGGGTTTTCCTACTCAATGGTGCCTTCAGAATGTAAAACTTACTCAACACTGCCCTAAGCTTTGTGCACACCGTGTCAACCTGTGTTTTCCAATTCATGTTTCGGTCTACCCACAAGCCTAGATACTTAAATTTGTTAACATATTCCAGCCTTTGGCAAACACAATTTGCATTACTAACGTGCATGCACTCATACGTGTGACCCACGATACCTATATCCACGCTACTGACATTTTTTGCGACTAAGTTGTGCGGTGAATGCAAATGCATCACTTTCGTCTTATTCAGGTTAAGTATGATGCCATTATCGTGCGCCCACCGGGTAATGTTATCAAAATCCGCCTGCAGCACAGCCCTAACCTCTTGTACATTCTTAGAGGAGTACATAAGACACATGTCGTCCGCGTACATATACACCCGACAATTCTTCACCACATTACTGACGCTATTGACATGCATGACATAGCCAACCGGACCATAGACCGAACCAGTCGGAACACCAAGCTGTACCGCTGCTTCCTTGCCAGTGACGCCCGAAATACAAGTCTGCAAGGTTCTGCCACTCAGGTAATTCCGGAACCACCTGTTTGTGGGGCCCCTGATTCCACACTCATCCATAGCCTGCAACAGCACCTCGTGATCCAGGGTATCGAACGCTTTTTTATAATCAATGAACAGCGCCAAGACCTGATGGCCCTGATCAAGACTGCTATTCATATCTTCGGAAAACTGTGAAAGTGCTGTAACGGTGCTACGACCAGACCTAAAACCATGTTGTGCATCCGCAAGTATACTATTTTGTTCTAAGAATTCGCTAACCTGGCCGACTACTATCTTTTCAACAATTTTATTAATCACTGATAAGATAGCAATCGGCCTATAGTTAGCGTAATCTGAGTGCGCTCCCTGTTTATAAATGGGCCTAATTAAAGCTTTTTTAAGTGAGCTGGGATATTCCCCCTTCGATAAACACAGGTTGACAAAATGTGCCAAGACCGGTGAGATCTCATTCTTGATCATTTTTAAGTCTATGACTCGAATACCGTCGGTGCCCGGCGCCTTATCACTGCTCAGCTGATCGATAATTTTACACACTGTGTTAGAGGTTGCTGGTTTAAAACGGAACGTCACATCACTCGCCCTAACATATTTACTTCTATCTAATAATTTAATATTACAATTATGTTTAATAGCAATGATTTCGCTAGTAAATGTTTCTGCAAATTGACTACATATATTGTACATTGTGTCTTTATTTCCAAAGTATCTATTTACAATATCATCTATATTGGCTTTTTTCCGACCTGTCCAGCTATTAATTTTGTCCCAGATTTTTTTTGGGTCTCCATTACACTTTTTAATTTCTTCCTGCCGAAAACTATTTTTAGCTTTAAATATTAATTTGTTTACCTTATTTCTAAATCGTGTGTATTCTAATCTTTTCGTGTTATTGCTTGGTGTTTCTTTCCAATCCCTAAATAACCTATCCCTACGCATCATCATTTTATTTAAGTCTCTGCCTATCCACGGTTGTGTAACCCGTGTTTTAATCTTTGGCATTACAGTCTTACTACCTTTATATATTTCATTGAAAACACTTTCCATCTTACAATACACAGTTAACGGACAATCAATAAACAACAGTTGAGACCAATCGTACTCAGTGATCTGCTTAGCTACTAGTTTATTATTAATTACATACCGAAAGTCCGGGTTCACACTATCAGTGAAGGTTTGCGTCACCTGTAACGGTACCGAGATTCCAACCACGTGATGATCCGACATGAAGCACTCAATAACAAACGAATAGCAGTCTCGCAGCTGTCTAACTCGCACCCAAACATGATCAATACACGACACTTCTTTTACACCCGCGACGATAGCCTCTCGCGTCACCTCCGTAGCTGGTATTACGCACTGCAGGCCCAGTCCACATAGGCAGTCCATATATTTTGACACCAATTGACTTTCACTCACTCCTAAAAGATTTATGTTGACGTCACCTAACAAGATAACTTCCTCGCTCGCCGGGATCTTCTTGATATGGTATTATTTGCTGACGTCCTTAATTTTTAAGATAGATAGACGTTCCATAAATCTTGACGACGTAAATAACGCCCTACAGCAGGTCCAAAATTGGTTTACTGCTAATAATTTAGTATTAAATGGGAAAAAAACTAAATGCATCAGATTTGCCTTACCGAACGTTAAAGGAAATGATTGCGACATAGTATTGAACAAGGAGAAACTTGAATTCGTCGAAAACACGGTTTTCCTGGGGATTATGCTTGACTCTAGGCTACAATGGGGTCCTCATTTAACATCTCTTGCGGGACGGTTAAGTTCAGCAGCATACGCTGTCAGAAAAATCCGTCAATTTACTGATATAGATACCGCGAGGCTGGTCTATTTTAGTTACTTTCATAGTATCATGTCTTACGGTATCTTATTATGGGGTCGTGCTGCAGACATCGAGTCTATATTTATCCTGCAGAAAAGAGCCATCAGAGCCATTTACAATCTCCGTCAGCGTGATTCCCTAAGAGAACTGTTTAAGGATATCAACATCATGACGGTACCTTGTCAATACATTTACGAAAATATTATGTATGTTCGGAAAAATCTTCATCTTTTTAGCAAGATTAGTGACAATTTTAATACTAGAAATAGGAACAAATTAGATCAACCCCGATTCAGATTGGCCAAAGTACACACTTCTTTTATGGGGTACTGTGTTAAATTTTATAATAAAATACCAGTTGATATTCTCGAACTGAATGAGAGAAAATTTAAAGCATGCATAAAACGCACACTATGTAGACAAGCGTATTATAAACTGGAAGATTATATCCTCGATAAAAACGCTTGGCTAAATGCTGGTCCTGCTCCACAGTCACAGCTGCTTAGGTCCACTTTTTAGGTTTTTATATTTGGAAGAGATGCTCGCTCTCTTTTTTTATATATTATTGTTATAATAATTATATACTATATTATTATTATTATAATTACTTATTTATTATTTTTGATGTAAGAACTTAATCGTTGTCTTTATTAATTTATTTTTCATTATTTGGTCATTGACAACCATAGTTTTGTGTAAAGTAGAAGCATATTTTTCAAATTTTGTAAATGTGAGTACCATGAAGCCATTAACATTTTTATGTGATTAGTTATAGTTTTACTTGTTGGACATGAACGAGCATGGTGGTTGAGAGCATGTCATGCTCACTCAATATCTCGCTGATGGCGGCGCGTGGGTTGGATCATTCGGTTCCCTTCGAAATGGTTAAGCTGAATGGTCCCGATACACGCGTCATGTTCATGAACGGGCGCCGTCGGTTGAGACTGGTCATGTCTTAACTGCCATTGGCTCAATTTAATCTTTATATTTTAAATTCTTATAATAAGCCCTTTTTTTCCTTTGCATTGTCCTCACATGCAGAAGCAACAGGTATATGTAACTTGGAATTTTGTAAAACAGAACATAATTTAAAAGAGTGTCCGTGGAGTTTCTTGCACGTTCTTCTCCATAGAGATCTACGCTTTAGAACGTGCAAATAACTTCCATGTTTTTGACTGACCGACCTTGACGTTTCAAAAGTGCCTGTGAATGGTTTATTTGAAATAAAATGCTTTGAATTTGAATTTGAATTTACCCCTGAAGTTCTTCATCAGATCTTCACCAATTTAAAAAATTGGCGAAAATATCGCTGAACAAACCTTTTTCATGGGATCCCATCATCAGATCCTGACTTATACCTTCCATCATCAGCTCAGCAACATGAGATGATGATTACCAGGCACAAATATCTGAATTGCGTTAAAAAGTTAATCAAAAACAGCTGATCAACAGTATGTGCCTATAAAATTTGAGGGTGGCCCTCGATTTTCATAGGATCCCATCATCAGATTTTGACCGGGTGACAATGGGACCAATCGAGAAGTATATTCTTTCAGATGAAACGAGAATTTTTCAAATTGGTTCATAAATGACAGAGTTATGAGGTAACAAACATAAAAAAATACAGCCGAATTGAGAACCTCCTCCTTTTTATAAAGACGGTTAAAAATATAGAGACGGCTAAAACAAAAAATTTACTGTCAAAAACCCGACCGCTAAAACCGACTAAAAAGTTGGAAACAAGTCGCTTTTCAAGCAGTCTGATGTAGTTCAATCACTGATTTGATGCCACCAACTGCATCAGACTGCTTGAAAAGCGACTTGTTTCGAACGCGGTCGTGTGTGTTCTTGAGCATCGACGTCGAGTTGCTAGCTTGTCGGTTTTCTACCGGTTGCATTTTGGGGAATGTGCGACGGAATTGCATAATTTAATTCCGCCAAGCCCGTTCCATCATCGGACCACAAGACGAACGGCGATGCGCCACCGGTACATGGTGGACATCCCACCCACGCGCACAAAACGTTTTGGGAACACATTCATAATGCGTACAGCTAAGGAGTGGAATTCCCTGCCGGAGTCTGTGTTTCCCGATAGCTACAACCTGGGAGTCTTTAAGTCAAGAGTGAATAGGTCACTTCTAGGCAAGCGTGCTCCGTTTTCGACCACATCATCGCTTACCATCAGGTGAGATGGTGGTCAAGCGCGTGCCTATTATTAATAGTAAAACTTATACCCTGCTTAATTGGTCCAATTTCAGAAACTATAAACATAAGGGCAATATTACATTCGTACCTACATATTAACGGGAAAATCTCATCTTGACAACGGTAGTTTTTGTACTTGTTCATCTTCCATTCGATAGTTATGTCCCCCTTATCACTAGAGCCCCAGTATTATAGGACGTTGTTCTTTGAATCTATTTCTGAAAGTAGTTCACAACGTGGGTGAACTAAATATATGTAGGTTCCTAGCAACCATCTGTAGATAGGTACATTTTGATGTTTTTTATAATGCGCGTGAGGTTATCTGCCTACGTGTTAAGAAGACTTAATGAGTCTATAATGGATGGACGAGACTCACTCCTGACCTACATTGTAGGTAGGTAAGTAGATAAGGAGTGAAACTCCTTAGGAGAGTACCTACGGTGTAGGTCCTACACCGAGCTCTCCTAAGGATAAGAGTAGGAGTTTATCGCATGGCTTTCAGCCATAGGCCGATCGAAATTGAAACCATATAAGTTCCCGCCTACAACTTGGTGTAGGGTGATACTTTCCTATCTTTTTAAAAACACCCTGTATGTATGAACGCATGGCCGCCAGGAGGGGGGAACAAGGTGATGCACGTGCACACCCCTGACTTTCAATAAAACATGATGAAATAACTAACAAATCCGAGGTGCGGTAAGTACCTAGGTAGGTACGCTTCCTTCACTCGAACTTGCTCCCGTCTTCTTTAGTTCTATACTATATCTGTAGGCTGGGCAAACGAAAACCCATCCTATTCTTTTTGATGATGAAAACAGCCCTGAAAACAGTCCTGTAGTCCATGTAGTACTTAACACGCTAGTACCTTTTTTTTTTAAGGATGGGAAATCATCAAATGACTCCCCCCGCTTTGGGTGAAGCTGAAGGGAGTGTCAGACTCTTACTGACTAAAACTCATCCACGTTCCTCCTAGTGCCCTTTGCGTTCCAGGGTACGGTGCCTCTTTCGAACGATGTCCGCAGCCCCAGAACACGCTAGTACCTACCGATCTAGTGAATTAGTTATTTAAAATATAACAATTGACATTTAAGTAGACACTACCTGATCAAGCAACATTACCATAATAATAAGAACTTTTGTAAACAGCTTTATTTTTAGATTCAAAATTTGTCAATGACATTGAGGATCGAGCTTCAAAACAAACATGAATAAGCTTTTAAAAAAAGCACAAAGTCACATTGTAATTTAAAAGCACAGTTCCTATTCCTTATTGCTAATTAACGATCATCGAAGGTAGTTGGCTGCATCAACAACGTAGTTATGATAATGTTCACTATTAATACATAAGTATAGAAAGTACTATACTTACTTTGTTTTTGTAGCTTTAGAAGTGACGCTGTCTACTCCAGGAACTGCATATTTGCAAAAGTATAAACATGCATACCATCAATAAAATCATACATAATACCTACACGAAACATGTTGTGTACCTATACAATCATCGTATGAGGAATCGTTTAATACCTACTGGCTTACTTTTTAGCATCAAAATCCGAATCAGAAACGCATGACAGATAGATACAATATTTATAAACATAGGTACACACGTTATTCAGTGACTCGATTTTAATCAGCACCTTTAAAAGTAAAATGAACAACCTACCTTTGTAAAAATATCACAAGTTTTTTTGTATCGTTGTTTGTAAACAAAGACGGAATGGAACGCGCGCGCACCCGCGTTCGTATGGAATCGGATTGAGCGTCGTGTATTCGGCCGGACGCCCCACGCCCGCGCAGCGACTGGCGCGACTACAAAACCCGTCTAATTATAACTCTAGTAACGCAGAGCACAGTAGGACAACCTGCTCGAAGTTCTTCCGATAACAATGTTATTGACGTTTAGTGCAGTCTCAGGTCAGCGAAATAAAGCCCGATAAGCTAATTGCGAGCCAGCTGATCAAACAATATTAGTTATGCTTGGTAAACAATGGCATAATATATCAAAATAACAAATAAATACTTAATATTTTCGGAGTACAGACCACAAACAGAGTAACAAAATTACGCAGGCAAAAATGACTAGCACCGCTCTTTACGTATTTGTCTTGTTTATAGAAATACCTCTCAAATTTTTTATCAATTTATCATAATTTTAATGTTATTAACCACTACTAACACTCAACTCTTACCCAACTACATACAGCATTATATTCTAATACCGAAATCAAAATGTACATCACAAATGTATTTACGATTACTTCTAACTATAATACGATTTCCACCAGATATTAAACGCCTTTGTAAAACTAATAGCAAAGTTCCTCTCCACCTAAAAGGTGCTACGCAAATATTAAAGTGCACAAAATTTCTTAGAAACATCTACACAAACCACAAAAATAGCTTGATCACATTCAAACCACATATACACACTCACATCTACACTACACACCTAACTTTCTTGATCGCCAGTACTTATCAACTTAATACATCATCATATAAAATTAATAACTTCCCTACCTGTGCCAGTAACAGAGCTTATCTAAAGCATAAAGCAATGAATAACAGTCCATCCCTAAAACTAATGTCTTTAAATGTAAACAAGAATAAATTATTATTTACCATTACAAAATAACTGCTCCAATATAGATTCCATCTCTGTGTCGGATTCAACTACATGTGACCTTGACAATTGTATTCCATCCAATATTAAACCCACTGATTCACTCAAAATTCTTAATCAAAATATCAGAAGTATCTCTAAAAATATGTTAGGTCTACACACGATACTAGCTAGAACTAAAATAGCTTGGGACATAATTACCTTAACTGAATGCTGGCTGCCCAACATCACACTATCCCTGACTTGCCAGGTTGCAACTCGTTTTCATCCAAGAACAACATAACACAGAATGAGGGAGTAGTAGTCTATGTACATACATACCTTAACGTTTCTGTACAAGAACCCTCTTTTTCAGATGCAAATTGTCTCCTAATAAAAGTAGACCACAACACTATAGTACTAGTAATTTACCGCCCTCCAAGCTACAGAGACATTACCAACTTTCTAAACTCCTTGAACATGACTTTAACTAGTATCGCACACTATAATAACATCATAATCACTGGTGATATAAATATAAATATCAATGACCAATGCGGTGATTCAATCAAGTATAACTACCTAAACTTATTAGCATCACATGGCCTATTGCCTTCACATACTCTGCCCACACGACTCAACTCTTGTCTTGATCATTTCATTCAGAAAACCCAATACTCCGCCTCAACACTAGTGGCGCACTCTGCATTAACTGACCATGATACAGTACTGTTATTTCTAGCTAAAGACGTCCAAAAAATCTATAAAAAAAAACAATTTTACGCACTGATCATGATCAGTTAAATGCAGACTTAAGGCTAGCTGACTTTAATCATGTTTACAATACACAAAATCCCGACGAAGCGGCTGAAATCATGGTCAACTCGATTAAACAAGTGATTGAAATTAATTCTAAAACTGTAAAGTACCCAACCGTAAACAACTGTAAAGCCATGGATAACTCCAGGTCTTCTTCGTTGCATTTGACACAGAGACAACCTTCATAAAAAAAACTTAAAAAGTCACCTAATAATGAGACAGTAAAAATAACTTTCACTAGGTACAGAAACTTCTGTAACAAGCTGCTAAAGAACTTGAAAATAGAACATGAAAAAAGCGAGCTGACAAAGGCTGGTAATAATCCTAGGCAACTCTGGTCAGCAATAAATACATTGACAAATAGGGTAACTCACAAAGAAAATTCTAAACCTCTCCTGAAGTTGGCAAATACCCCGAAGCTCTCGGTTAACAGTGTTAATGACTTCTTCTCTGCTATTGGTGAACGTCTTGCTGAGAAGATAATAAGCCAGCGATAATACCCCCAATCCATGATACTCTTGCCTACCGACGAGGTCGAAGTGGGAAATTTCATAATGAATCTCTGGGATGGGATAGGATATCCAGTGACCTGTTAAAAAGACATCGGGTCTTAATTACTCCACCTCTAACATGCATATGTAATTTTGCACTCTCCACAGGCAAATTCCCAAAAGTTAAAAAAAATCTATTGTACACCCGATCTTTAAGAATGGGGACAGAAATCGTGTTGATAACTACAGGCCTATAGCAGTGCTCCCAGCCCTGTCAAAGGTACTAGAAAAAATAATGAACACTAGATGGTCAATTACCTGGAAAAGCAAAACCTTCTTTCCTCAACTCAGTTTGGTTTTCGTACCGGTAAGTCAACTTCGGACGCAGTCCATGAATTGACAAACTATATTGTTACAAACCTAGACAAAGGGCAAACAGTTCTTGGCATATTCTTAGATCTTGCTAAGGCATTCGACACCGTTTCTGTACTAACTGAAAAGATGGAGAATATGGGAATTAGAGGGATTCAACTTCAGCTCTTTAAAGACTACCTCAGTGCGTTAGGATAGATGTACGTTTTTCTTAGTGATGAACGGAAAGTCACCTACGGCGTGCCCCAGGGCAGCGTGCTCGGCCCAACCCTTTTTCTCATCTATATTAACGACCTAGGTATGCTCGCCCTTCCTAGGGGCAGAATCATAAGCTTTGCCGATGACACAGTT
Source organism: Lacanobia oleracea (assembly GCA_950371165.1). Lineage (NCBI taxonomy): Eukaryota > Metazoa > Arthropoda > Insecta > Lepidoptera > Noctuidae > Lacanobia > Lacanobia oleracea. The sequence continues at coordinate 10,277,801 of OX493389.1, forward strand.
CTCCTGTTTAGTGCGGATTCCAGGCGTGATGTGTACTCGTACGCTCAGTTGGGCTTCAATACCGTCACAAAATGTCTGCGTAGTATCGTGCTAACACTAAATGAGAGTAAAACTCATTACGTTACCTTTGCACTCAAAAAATCTAACTTACCTACAGTGCCGGACACCATTAAAGTTAATTCGTGCCCAACACCGCACGATGTTACCTGCACTTGTTTCCAACTCTCTAAAGCCGAGTCTGTGAAATATCTGGGGCTAATAGTCGACAACACCCTTAGATTTCAAAAATATATAGACTCACTCATAACTAGACTACGTGAGTGAATATGTTTTCAAAACCCTGAGGCAAATGGCGGATGACAAACGAAAGAGATCTGTATACTTCGCCTTCGTTCAATCGCTGATAAGTTACTGTATAACAATTTTGGGAGGTGCACCTAAAACCACTCTCCTTGAACTAGAGAGAGCCCAGAGAGCTATCTTAAAAGTCTCTAATTTTCTTCCATACCGTTATCCCACAGATCTGCTATACAAGCAATCAAAAATCCTAACAGTACGCCAACTATTTATTTTGAACACCCTACTAAAACAACATTCCTTTTTTTTTTTAATGGGTTTGCTCTTGACTCTAGTCTATGTCAGAGATGACAGAGACAAAGTCTACGATGGAGTGAGCCTACCCAGAAGAAGCCTGTTCACTCTAACTTTGAAGAGATTAGGGTTGTAAGCTTTTGGAAACACAGACGCAGGCAGAGAGTTCCACTCCTTTGCTGTGCGCATTATAAAACCCATCAATCATTCTCCATTTTCGAATGTATTTTCTAAACGCTTTTTTTTTCTATCTGGGACGATATTTGTACAACAACATTAATAAAATTTAACCTTAACAAGGCCCAATGCAAAAAGAAGCTTACCACGTGGCTCCAGGTTCTCAATTATAATGACACCGAAAATCTACTAACCAGCGTGACTTAACTAATATCAACTGCTATCTGATAAATCCTCACTTACACTCTCCCACACACGCACCCCCACACACCACCCTCACACGTACACACACGAAACACATCTTACACACGTTCACACTACAAATATTTACTAACATTACTAACACTCCAAACCATTTAATTTTCTGTTTTCTACTCGTTCGTTTTAAGAATTGTTTTTTATTTGCTTTTTTAAATACTACTTTTCTAAAGTCCAGATTGAAACTTCCAAATTGTACGAACAGCTAGTGCGGAGATCTGGTGACCTGAAACACAGGCCCTTAAAGCCTAGCTTAGGCGTCAGTCTCCCACAGTAAACTAAACAAAGCATGTACTTTAATTGAAACAATATATGTAATGTTTATTGTGGTGAGAAATAAATAAATAAAAAAAGAGTAAAGGTTGCCTCGTTGGTCTACTGACCGGTGTGGGTTCGATTCCCAAATACAACAGAATATTTGGGTTGTTCCATCAGTAATTTCTTTGCATCTTATAGTACCTATGTTTGCGCCAGGTTAATCTAGGCTCTTCTCATTTTATATGGGAGCAAACCAAACTAGCGGAAAAGTGCTTAAAACTTCTTTAAGTTTGAGTAAAACGGAACTTTTTTTATCTCTGGCAACTGACTAAGTGTCATTGTCAGATTTTTCATGGCTGCTTTATATATTATCAAGCGCAGTACAGTATTACAGTATTCCTCTAATAGTAATAAGTTGTGCATTTGATTTAATTTTAGTTTTAGTAAATAAATTAAGTTAAGCAAAAATGCCTCTAGCTATAGTTACAAGGTGAACATTTTCGTTATTTATAAATACTTTCGAGCCTGCTTGCATTTAAATAAAGATTTAACCATTATTTGATACAGCAAGTAGGTTCCTACCCGTAGTAGTGACTGCAAGTTTCTGAATAGACCTTACTTATACGGCGTTGGGCTACAGTCATAAAGTACCTGCATTACTCCTAGTAGTGCTATTCAGTAGCCTGGGCTCGGTTCGGTGGGTCTAGCCACGCTGACGCAACTGCCTGTGGTTATGGCCACTAATAGAGTACCTACCTATTATAGACGTTGGTCACATATTTGAACTATCACGGAAGACGCAGGGTTGTGAAGGCTTCATACAAAGTAGACCGATGACAGCAGGAATCCGCTGCATGCGAGACGGACCAGTCTATGTGGCCTCGCTTGGGTGAGACATGGTGTTGAAGAAGTTTAACTATGACTCGCTCCATCCAATTACAGCTACTACAATTAGAGCTTAGTGCCTCAGAGATTAAAAAGCCGAAGAAGTTTTCTTGGATGCGTGAGCTACCGCCAACACTACCTCGGCCTCGGAAAGACGCAACGTACCTATGGCGAGAGTTGCTCAAACCCTCAGACTATTTAATCGAACCTACGGAGCACCTGCCGCCTGGGCACGCCTTGCCGTGGGCTACCTGGAACACACTTAATAGACTCCGTAGGTACCTACTCGGGACGGCTGCAGGAAACTTGACACGGTTGGCGCAGTGGTTGTGCAATTGGCTACTGCGCTGCGTGTCGCGGGTTGTATTCCCTCACGGAACAAATATTTGTGTGTTTTTTGTATTTGTTCCGGGTCTGGCTGTTTGGGTATTTGAGTTTGTATGTTTGTGAACGCACCCTCGATACAGGAGAAATTTCTAGAGTGAGACAACGTTTATTTACAAAAAAAAAACAAAAAAATAACCTCCTCAGGTGTGGGTTCTCGGATGGCTCCAATCTTCAGTTTTTGTGTGGCGTCTCTCAACATCATCATCATCTGCCTAGCCTTTTCCCAACTATATTGGGGTCGGCTTCCAGTCAAACCGGATTCAGCTGAATACCAGTGTTTTACGTGGAGCGGCTGCCTGCCAGACCTCCGCAACCCATTAACTGGGTAACACGGTATTTTTTGGCAAGACTGGAGTCAGATTTACTGGCTTCTGACAATCCGTAACGACTGCCAAAGATCTACTATGACAGCCGGGACCAACGGCTTAATGTGCTTTCCGGAAACTCGGTATGTTAAGATGGTCACCCATCTACAGACCAACCTTGGCAAGCGTTGCTTAACCTTTAAGATCGACCCGTGCGGCTTTTTTTGTGTGTGCCATATATATTTCGTCCTGTCACCTGTAGATGTGAGGACCCTAAGGCTGCATCAGCGAGTAGTGTTATCGTTATCAAATACTGGGCCAAAAGTAAAATTTAATGTTTTCCCATCGAAACGCTAAGAAGTTCAACAGTCTGGCAATCTGTCATTCACGAAGCCACTTCGGACAACGTCCTACACGGCTGTTTAATTTCAAAGTTTGATAAATTTTCTTTTTTATCATTATCAAAGAACCTGCCTGGCCCTTTCCCACTGTTGGTAAAATAGAAATATAAATTATATCAGTTGGTAAGATCGGCATCTAATCTAACTGGAAGCAGTTCTTTTCGACCTCTGATTACCCTGTTTATAATGATAATTACATATTCCAGTGACGCGCAGTCGAGGCACAGCATACTTCTAGTGTTGAACATAGGTGGTGTCTGCGCTTGCATTTGTACCCAGGTTCTGCTTGTGCTTACAGCTCTCAGTAAGTATTGTGTATTAGTTAAACCTGTATAGGTATGTATAATATTTTCTTAGTGCAGCAGGTCCAGTCAACTAACTGCGTGAGAGTACTACGAAAACCGCTCTTACGTAGTAGTGGGTAGTGACAGTAAAGTGAACCCGCAAGCCAGTTTCAACACATGCTTGCACACGAAAATACACCTTTATTGCTACAACATAAAAGCGATGATAGCTATAATGAACAACGCAAGGGCGGACTTCGTAGTTCGCAAACAAATGCTGGTATATTTTAAAAAACAAAACCACGAGAACGTTCGTTCTGTTTGTCACAACTTTAGATAATTATTTTTTTCAGCAAGTTCAAATAAATGGTGTCAATTCACGGGGTTTAAAAGTCAAAATGGGGGTACCACAAGGCTCTATTTTGGGTCCTTTCCTCTTTCTAGTATATATTAATGATCTACCCCATCTTTTAAAAAATCAACCTCATATGGTATTATTTGCTGACGATACGTCCTTAATTTTTAAGATAGATAGACGTTCCATAAATCTTGACGACGTAAATAACGCCCTACAGCAGGTCCAAAATTGGTTTACTGCTAATAATTTAGTATTAAATGGGAAAAAAACTAAATGCATCAGATTTGCCTTACCGAACGTTAAAAGAAATGATTGCGACATAGTATTGAACAAGGAGAAACTTGAATTCGTCGAAAACACGGTTTTCCTGGGGATTACGCTTGACTCAAGGCTACAATGGGGTCCTCATTTAACATCTCTTGCGGGACGGCTAAGTTCAGCAGCATACGCTGTCAGAAAAATCCGTCAATTTACCGATATAGATACCGCGAGGCTGGTCTATTTTAGTTACTTTCATAGTATCATGTCTTACGGTATCTTATTATGGGGACGTGCTGCAGACATCGAGTCTATATTTATCCTGCAGAAAAGAGCCATCAGAGCCATTTACAATCTACGTCGGCGTGATTCCCTAAGAGAACTGTTTAAGGATATCAACATCATGACGGTACCTTGTCAATACATTTACGAAAATATTATGTATGTTCGGAAAAATCTTCATCTCTTTAGCAAGATTAGTGACAGGCATAATTTTAATACTAGAAATAGGAACAAATTAGATCAACCCCGATTCAGATTGGCCAAAGTACACACTTCTTTTATGGGGTACTGTATTAAATTTTATAATAAAATACCAGTTGATATTCTCGAACTGAATGAGAGAAAATTTAAAGCATGCATAAAACGCACACTATGTAGACAAGCGTATTATAAACTGGAAGATTATATCCTCGATAAAAACGCTTGGCTAAATGCTGGTCCTGCTCCACAGTCACAGCTGCTTAGGTCCACTTTTTAGGTTTCTATGTTTTTATATTTGGAAGAGATGCTCGCTCCTTTTAGAGGTTCTTACATTATTTCGTTTATTTATTCTTATAAACATACAAATTATATTATTATATTAATTACTTATTTATTCTTTTTGATGTAAGATCTTAATCGTTCTCTTTATTAATTTATTTTTCATTATTTGGTCATTGACAACCATAGTTTTGTGTAAAGTAGAAGCATATTTTTCAAATTTTGTAAATGTGAGTACCATGAAACCATTTACATTTTATGAGTAGTTATAGTTTTACTTGTTGGACATGAACGAGCATGGTGGTTGAGAGCATGTCATGCTCACTCAAATGTCTCGCTGATGGCGGCGCGTGGGTTTGATCATTCGGTTCCCTTCGAAATGGTTGAGCTGAAGGGTGCCGATACACGCGTCATGTTCGTGAACAGGCGCCGTCGGTTGAGACTGGTCATCTCTTAACTGCCATTGGCTTATTTTAATCTTTATATTTAAAATTCTTATAATAAGCCTTTTTTTTTTTTCCTTTGCATTGTCCTCACATGCAGAAGCAACAAGTATATGTAACTTGAAATTTTGTAAAACCAGAACATGATTTAAAAGAGTGTCCGTGGAGTTTCTTGCACGTTCTTCTCCATAGAGATCTACGCTTTGGAACGTGCAAATAGCTTCCATGTTTTTGACTGACCGACCTTGACTTTTCAAAAGTGCCTGTGAATGGTTTATTTGAAATAAAATGCTTTGAATTTGAATTTGAATTTTCATGTGTGGAATATATTTTTTATTAATTCATTTTTTTTTTTACTTTTTGCAGAAGTGATATTCTTAGAACCTGATATTAGTCCAGTGATGCAAAACTGTGTTACAAACTTTTACAACCATACATATACCTACGAGCATCATAACATACTTACCGAGTGGGCGACTTTATGATATCCCATATCTTCAAACTGAAGACACATATTTACTTGTTTTACCTACTTTAAATTGTTTTAGGAAATACATTGATTAAACTTTTGATTGACGAAGTGTGCTTTTATTATCCGACTACAGAGAGTTATGATTTTAGCGTTTTTCAATTCAATCCTAATATATGAATTCTTATGTCCGTGACCAACGCGGGACCCCGACGCCTATCGCTTCCATATTTGCTAAGTAATTAGCACTCAATTGCTACTAATTGGTACTCTAACAAAAAAATTGGTACCTTCGTAGTTTTCGAGAAAATTGACTTTGAAGGTGGTCCCGCGGGACCACCATGAGCGCCGAAAAAGGGAGCATGCTACAGCTATTCGAAGTGTACAAATAATTAATACTTACCCTTGTATGTGATTCATTTCGTAAAAAAAAACAAAACTGAAACATTATATTTATCGAGAAATCAACGATGATAACTTTCGCGCGCTCGTTCATTAGGACCACGACTTTGAATGTTGATTCCAAGCTTGAAAAGCTAGTCGCTTTCCTCAAACCTATATAGAAAATTAGTACCCAAAATCCAAAATTAGCACTCCAGTAGTTTACGAGATATACCATGCCATTGGTGGGGTGGCCGTAGTCATGGTGTCAAAATTTCATTTCAAGATTTCCATACTAAAATCTGTGATTTCTTCCCAAATTTCTACAAAAAATAGTACTCCTAAAGAATTTATAGTACTCAAAATTCAGATTCCTAAGTGTTGTATTTTAAGAGAAATAAGTTTTCATTAATTCTCCATACTAATTCTCCGCGTATAACCCGGCCAAATTAAGTTGCCAAAGATAATGTTGCTGTGAGATGAAGGGTCAACTCACACCGAAAGAGCGGCGAAGGGCAGCGAAGAGGAGCGCAGTTTCAGTGTCAAATAAATTTTAATTTTATTTTCATTACTTTAAGGGTCAACTCACAGCTCCGTCAACGCACGGCTCCGTTTAAGGAATTCCCCGGAATTCCTGCGGCGCCGCGGGCATCCGCGCGACTCGTTCGAGTTTCTCATGCGATAATAAGTACCTATAGTAATGAAAATAAAGTTAAAATTCATATGACACTGAAACTGCGCTCCGATTCGCTGCCCTTCGCCGCTCTTTCGGTGTGAGTTGACCCGAAGTGAGTGTGTACATCCATAAAACATAAATTTATGGATGTCGGAATAGTAATAACAACCGTTCAATATTTTAAATAGGTTTAACCTGTGATCATCTGGACGCAATAGCCGTTGCGACGACAACAATCGAGTAGTTTTATTGTAAAAAAATCGGCGGCCGCCATGTTTTTTGGTCGATCGGAGGCCCAACACTACGTTTTAAAAAAAATAGAAGTTTAAACTGCGTGATTTGGTATGGCATGTGGGGTGCCATTAAGCGTCCATTTCCGTTGACTCCCAATGGCATTCACGTGTGCCGACGACGACTGACAGGTTAAACTAGTTAAAAAAGTGTATTTTTAATCGAAAACACATTTATAAATCGAATAAGTTCTATTAATTATACGTTTATACGGTTTTGTGCGTGTACCCACACGCACAAAACGTTTTGGGAACACATTCATAATGCGTACAGCTAAGGAGTGGAATTCCCTGCCGGAGTCTGTGTTTCCCGATAGCTACAACCTGGGAGTCTTTAAGTCAAGAGTGAATAGGTTGCTTCTAGGCAGGCGTGCTCCATCTTCGACCACATCATCGCTTACCATCAGGTGAGATGGTGGTCAAGCGCGTGCCTATTATTAGTAAAAAAAAAAAAAAAAATTATAGATCACAGTTCGATAACAATTAGTAGAACCAATTATAAAAATAGACGGTGGCTGGTCACAGAAAAAAAATTGACGGGAAAGCGGCAGTCCGATCTTCATTTGTTTTTTCGAGAGATTTGAATTGACACGTCGACGAGTTCATCAGATTCAGATATGGATTTTTTCTTTAGTTGATTCGTGTTTTTATTTTTACTTGTATTCGTAATGAAAAGCACAGTGTTTACCTCGGGTGAAAGACTTATTTAGTCCCTCGAACTACATATATTGCCGTCTCGGAACTAAATCAGTTGCTTTCACCCCTAGGATAACAATGTACTATAAGTGTTGAATAGCCCATTTTACGAGAAATACTGTATAGGTTATTGTTATAACATCATGCTACGACCAATAGGACCATGAATGATAAAATGTGATGCAAAGTTGTAAGTAGGTAGGTACATATTATTTGTATTTAATCAATATACTTATTATTATTACATGCATGTTATCTAGACAAACTTACATAAATATGTTTAGTTAAAAAACGTGAGACAAGACGCGTTCAAACGGAGATCAACTGACTATAAGTTGTAACTAGCTAACCCGCGCAATTATGTCTTCGCGTCACATTTTTCATTTATGCTCCGCTTCTATTGGTCGTAGCATGATGTTGCTAATGGGCTATCCAACACTAAAAGAATTTATCAACTCGAACCAGTAGTTCCTGAAATCCTGAGTTTTTTTTTTACTATTAATAAAAAAAAAACTCGGGATTTCAGGAACTACTGGTTCGAGTTGATAGATTAACGCATTCAACCAAACTCTTCAGCTTCATAATATTTGTCCTATAGATTCACAGAAAGTAATATTATGTAGGTATTTATGTTAATAGGTATGTTCAAAATACAGGGCACATTTGAAGTTCTAAGCAACAAAAGAAACTAGCTGACTGACAGATTCAGATGATTTTAAATCTCACTATTTTGTCGATGGCCCATCCAATACTTTTTAGGGTTCCGTACCCAAAGGGTAACCACCGGAACCCTATTACTAAGCCTCCGTTGTCCGTCTGTCCGTGTGTATGTCAGCGGACTGTAACTCAAGAACCGTAATATGTAGATAGTTGAAATTTACACAGGTATTGCTTTTTAACAACATATTATAAAATTAAATGATTTTATTTACTTTTCTTTATTTACCCTTTCTTTATTAATTTCCTTAAATTCAATAGTCGTGTTTTTTTTTCGGATTTTGTGTCCGACACCTGGCCGGTTTTTTTTACTCGTATATGGTTTTATTCGTTTATGGTTCGAGATTATTTTTAAGACAAGTAAACAAATATGCAATTTCATAAGGGTGTCAATGTTTTATGTTCCGCCTATAAGGTTGAACGGTTTTAATTTAAAGAGTTCAACAGTTTAAATATCTCCGGCATATCGTGATCTGTAGAACGATGCGGGCATCGATAGAGATCGGAGGGCGTTGTCTATGAGGGCCAATATGATCGCGCGAAAGTTTGTTCGTTGATCGCGTGACGTCAAAATAACTCTTTATAAGCAGTATAAAACTCTACGTGTTCAGTATAATAATGCGTTCAGGGTGTTGTTGGGGGTGCCCCGGCATTGCAGCGCCTCGGGGATGTTCGCCGATGCCCGTGTTGACTGTTTCTTTACGACCGACCGCGACGATGCGAAAGCGATGCACATCTCTGGGGTCTCCAACACCATTTTGAGCGTATTTTGTCAGTACATTAATCGAAACAAACAATTGACTCAAAGGCAGGTGCTTTACTGAAATTCTCATGTTATGTTATTTTATGATATTATTTTATTTAATTTTGCGATTTTATGTTATTTTATGATTTTAATTTAGGTAAGGTTTGGCTTTGACATTTCAATTTTAATTTTATATTATTTGATTAATTTATTATTTATAAGTATCTAATTATAATAACTGTGGTTTAAATTTTATTTATGATCTGAATGGATTGAAATAAATGATTATTCATTTAAATTTAATGTGCCTTTTGCAATGCATATTATATTAATAAAAAAGTAGCTATTATTTATTTATTATATACTTTATTGTACAACTCATAACAAGCACAGTAAAAAGAGCTCGTGGCTGAATACTAACAGCCGCACGGGTCGACCTTTAAGGTTAAGCAACGCTTGCCGAGTATGGTCTGTGGATGGGTGAACATCTTAACATACCGAGTTTCCTCCGTGCCTCGGAAAGCACGTTAAGCCGTTGGTCCCGGCTGTCATTTGTAGATCTTTGGCAGTCGTTACGTATAGTCAGAAGCCAGTAAATCTAGCTCGTCTTGCGAAGAAGTACCATTTTGCCCTGTTAATGGGTTTTGGAGGTCTGGTAGGAAAGAAAAGTAGAAAGAAAAAGCGTTTATTTGCGCAAAGCAAGCAGGCAGGCAGGTAGGCAGCCGCTCCACGTAAAATACTGGTATTCAGCTAAATCTGGTTTGACTGGAAGCCGAACCCCATATAGTTGGGAAAAGGCTAGGCAGATGATGATTATTTTATACCTGCTTACGTTATTAGCAACGTATTGCTACTGCAGTTAATTACGTAGGTATTACTAGGTACTTTGGGTAGAAAACTTACAATACTTCCAGAATAATTATTTTCACAGAGCATGGCCAACGAACTCCAGTTAGTAGGTATATTAGTTTTCCGACATCCATAAATTTATGTGCTCGAGTTTACATACATCTCCTCACAGCTAAATACCACTGGCAATTTAATTCGGCCGGGTTATACGCGGAGATATTGTGTGGAGAAGTAATGAAAGCTTATTTCTCTTAAAATACAACACCTTAGGAATTGGGTCACTATAACTTCTGAGTACTCATTTTTGTAGAAATCTGGGAAGAAATCAGTTTATAATATGGAAATCTTGAAATGAAATTTTAACACCGTGACTACGGCCACCCCACCAATGGCATGGTATATCTCGTAAACTACTGGAGTGCTAATTTTGGATTTTGGGTACTATTTTTATCTAGCAGGGTACTAATTTTGGGGTCCGTTACCATCTTAAAGACCCAAGCCAACCTCACCTGCTCGCGGTGCACCCTGCTGTCCAACGGACGAGGCTCTGGCAAACCTGGTTACCCTCTCGTAGGGTTGTGGGGGTCAGATGGCTGGTCGCCCCACGTAAAACCAACTTCAGTCAAATATTAATATGGACAAGGACAAGTCGAGAAAGGGTACTCGGGCTAGGGCGTCGCCGCATAACGACGCGCAGGCACATCGCCCTAAACCTGCGATAAGTGGGCTAGGGCTACCGTGTCAAGTACGGGCACGGCTAAAGAGGATAGTACCCAAAAAGAAGTTCCGCTTTGCCACCTGGAACGTACTTGCGAAGCGTCGGGTCCAGTGCGCCTTCCTTCAGGAGACGCGCTGGAAGGGAAATAAGTCACGTAACATTGGGCAGGGGTACCGGCTAGTGTAAGCCGGATCACCAGCGGGCAGGGGCGGAGTGGCCGTGGTGCTTTCTAGGGACCTTCAGGATGGACTCCTTGAAGTAGACCGATGCAGCGACTGGTTGATGCGAGTTAGGGTGCTGATCGAAGGGTCGGTAACGAACCTAATCAGCGCCTATGCTCCTCAAACTGGTTGCTGTGAGTCTGAAAAGGAGGCCTTCTGGGATGAGTTCGGGGACGTATTACGTGCTATTCCGAATTCCGAAGGTGTTTTGGTTGGGGGGGATCTCAACAGTCACGTAGGTCAGTTTGCTGGAGAGTACGGACGTGTTCACGGTGGTTTTGGTTATGGCCAGCTAAATGCAGAGGGCGTCAGTATACTCAGCACCTGTGCTGTGTCTGATCTAGCCATCGCGAACACATTCTTTCAGAAGAAGCCCCAGCATCTTATTACGTACCGTAGTGGTGCCTACTCAACCCAAATAGATCGGTATCCGCTTGTTGTGGTTTGATATTCTCGCTAGCTTACTTTTTAAATTCGCACTTTTATTTTATATTATGTTTGAAACTTTCTTAGTATATGTTGTTGTTAAAATCTCTTCCATCTACAGCGATCAGGTGGTTTTATTACTTAAGCATATTTAGTTTTTCCGTTTTGTTTTTTGGTGTTTTTTATTATATTATATAAACATACTTAGTTATTTATTTATATATATACTTTATTTCTTATATTTTGCAACCATGATCGATGGTAATTTTGATGATGACTTTTTCTCCTGTTCTTCCTCTTCTAGCAGCTTCCATAGTGTAGCAAGTGGTTCTTCCACTCCTTTGGTACTTGGCGATCAGATTTCCTCTTTGCTTTCCCACTACCCTAATAACCTTAACATAGCCCACATCAATGCCCAGAGTGTTCCTTCCCATTACTCTGATCTTCTGGCGTCCATTAACAGTGCCCATTTAGATGCTTTACTGATCTCTGAGTCGTTTCTGAAACCTTCTTTATTGTCTGTTCATTATGCCCTCCCTGGCTTTGTCCTTATTCGTAATGATAGAACGGGGAAAGGTGGCGGTGGTGTTGCCATTTATTTGCGTGCTGGTATACCCTTCAGGATTATCAGTGCATCACCATCATCCTACTCGGGATCAGCTGAACATCTATTTCTTGAAATATCCTTACATCATGTTAAAATGCTTCTTGGGGTGATGTATAGTCCCAACCTTAGTATCGATTACTTAGATTCTTTTGATTCGCTCCTAAGCGATCTCTGTCCTACTTATGACCACGTAGTCTTGATGGGTGATTTCAATACATGCCTTCTTAAGAATGACTGTCGTACTCACAAGCTTCAGTCTCTCTTATCTTCTTTTAACCTCAGTATTCTACCTCTCTCCGCTACTCATCATTTCCCTAATTGCACTCCTTCTCTTTTGGATGTTATGATCGTTTCAAAACCTAATAATGTGGCTTCGTATCACGATCTAATTTTTATGTCATATAAGATTCGCTCTCCCAAGCGCAAACCGCAATATATTTTCCTTCGGAACTACAAGGGCATAGACCTCGAGGCATTGCTGCGTGATGCTGGTAGCATTGATTGGACGGCAGTTTTTGAGAGTTCCTCTATTAACGATATGGTTAACATGTTTAACAGTAAAATACTTAGTTTATATGACCAACACGCCCCTTTACGTCGAGTTAAAGTTAAATATGTTCCAGTTCCCTGGCTCACTCCTGCCATTAAGGATGCGATGGCCAGCAGAGACCGAGCCAAAAGGAGGCTCAAGCGTTGTCCTTCAGAGCGCAATCTGAGTTTTTATAGAGAGCTGCGTAATCGCTGCAGTCGTATGTGTAGAGATGCAAAGAGACGCTATTTTCATAATTCTCTTGACAACCGGAACTCCTCTGAGGTCTGGAAGTTTCTGAAAACTGTTGGCATTGGCAAATCTCCGGCAGTTTCTAGTAAAGACATTGACGTGTGCGCTCTGAATCAATATTTCTCTCTCCCTCCTGTTACTTTAGATCCACACGTCAAATCAGCAACATTAACTAAGCTTTCCTGTTTGCCAAGGCCACAGTGTTCCTCTTTCGATTTCAGTCCTGTGAGTGAAAGTGACGTCAAAAAAGCAATTTCTGCTGTCTCCTCTTCCGCTGCTGGCAATGACAACCTTTGCTCTAGAATGATCTCTCCTATTCTGTCCACTATCCTTCCTGTTTTGACCCACATTTTTAACTTTTCCTTGTTCTCTTGTTCTGTTCCCGATGCTTGGAAACAAGCCCATATCATTCCGTTATCTAAAAGCTCTAACCCGGTCTCTCCGACCGATTTTAGACCAATTTCCATCCCTCCTTATCTATCCAAAGTTCTTGAGCATATTGTTCATCAGCAACTTTCTTTGTTTCTTTCCAGCAATGACCTTCTTAGTCCTTTCCAATCCGGCTTTCGGCCTGGCCATAGCACTGTTACAGCTCTTTTAAAGGTTACTGATGACATCCGCTGGGCTATGGACCACAAATCTTTGACGTTACTTGTTCTTCTGGATTTTAGCAGCGCCTTCAACTCTGTTGACTTTGATATCCTTCTTGGGATACTCAAAACTCTCAATATCTCCTCTTCCATAATTAAATGGTTTGACTCCTATCTTCGAGGTCGCTCGCAGCGGGTGCGCCTTGATGAATATTTTTCGGATTGGTGTGCCCTTACTGCGGGTGTTCCTCAGGGTGGCGTTCTCTCTCCTCTTCTTTTTTCTATTTTTATAAACTCTGTCACTAAAGTCATCTCCTCTAACTTCCATCTCTATGCCGACGATCTGCAGCTATACCATCACTTTCTAAGGCAAGATGCAGAAGCTGCTGTGTCCTCCGTGAACCGTGACCTGAGGTTAATTGAGGAGTGGTCGCAGTCCTTTGGGCTGCAAATCAATCCCAAGAAGTCTCAGGCCTTGGTTATCGGCGGCAGGTATATGCGGAACAGGCTAGATATTGCAACGCTGTCTCCACTCTGGCTGAATGGAGTACAGATTGAATACGCAAAGACAGCTAGAAACCTGGGGGTGATCATGGACTCCTATTTATCGTGGACTAACCATATCGCTGAAGTCAGTCGTAAGGTCCATTACACGTTTCATTCGCTGAAGTGTCTCCAGAGCTTTTTGCCCTTGAAAACCAAAATTTCCCTGGCTCAAACTCTCATTCAGCCCATCATTGACTACGCTGATGCCTGTTATTTGGATGCCACCGAGGAGCTTTTAAATAAACTTGAGCGTTTGCAAAATATCTGTATTCGTTTTGTGTTCAATCTTAAAAAATATGATCATGTTTCAGGATTTCGCAAGGTTCTCAAGTGGCTCCCTATTCGACTTCGCAGGAACTCTCGGATATTGTGTTTGCTATTTAACATACTTCACAATCCTAAAACGCCTACCTACCTGCGAGAACGTTTCTCCTATTCCCGTCCTTCGGATGCGCCTTGCAGGTCGCATCTTAGAAATCTTCTTAAATCCCCTCCCCACTCTACCGATTTTTACTCCTACTCCTTTACTGCACATGCGGTACGGTTGTGGAATTTACTACCGCCTGACATTAGGGCTTGCCAAACTCTTGCAGTTTTCAAAAGAAGAGTGAAAGATCACTATCTTTCCTTCTCGTCATAGTTGCAAATAGGTATGTATTATTATTTATCTTTTATATCATATAGTATGTATTAGTATGTTAATTATGTATTGTATGTTAAATTTAATATGTATAGTTTTTATTTTAGCTTCTTACTGTTACACACTATGTCTACATCTCTTTTTACTCTACTCTCCTTTCGCAGGTATGCTGGAAGAGATTTCTTTTGAAATAAGCATCACCTTTGTACTTATTTTTCTGTTTCTTTCTTCTTATCCTATAAAATGTGTGTACATAAATTGTTAAATAAAATAAATAAAAAGATTACCTGCTGGTGCGACGGTGCCACATTGGCAAGGTTACCAACTGCAAAGTCATCCCAGGCGAAAGCCTAACGGCTCAACACCGCCTCCTTGTCCTGGACTTTGCGGTTTTACCGAAGAAGAAAGTGATAGAGAAACGCAAACCCCGCACTAAGTGGTGGTTGCTTGATGGTCCTAGGCAGTCGGACTTCATCGCGGAGGTCAAGCATC
Organism: Lacanobia oleracea; assembly: GCA_950371165.1. Classification (NCBI taxonomy): domain Eukaryota; kingdom Metazoa; phylum Arthropoda; class Insecta; order Lepidoptera; family Noctuidae; genus Lacanobia; species Lacanobia oleracea. The sequence goes on from OX493389.1 coordinate 10,293,012, forward strand.
TCGAGATCAGTGCTCCGCATGAGTCCGCTCAAGAGATCTGGAGTAGGATCCATTCAGCGATCACCGATGCGGGTAAGCGCGTCCTTGGCACTTCTCGTGGTGGCCGCACCATGGACAAGGAGACGTGGTGGTGGGATGACGGAGTGCAGGAAGCGACTCGGAAGAAGAAGGTTTTATTTAAATATTGGCAAGGGTCCAACTCTCCGGATGACAGGGAGGCATATGGAGCGGCTAAGCGCGCTTGCAAAAAAGCTGTAGCCAGAGCCCGCAGTAAAAGTCTGGCGCCCTTATACGACAAGCTGGAAACTGCGGAGGGGCAAAAGCTTATTTTTAAACTGGCGCGTGCCCGGGAGAAAGCTACACGGGACATTAGCAAATGTCTCTGTGTAAGGGACGCCCAGGGTAAGCTGCTCTATGATGCCCTCTCTTTTAAGGAGAGATGGTGTACATACTTCGCGGAGCTGTCTAACAAACAGCAACCCCATAACCTTCCTCCCGAACCGCCTCCTAACCTTGGACTTATTTCCCCTATTTCCCCCGACGAAACCCGCATTGCTCTTCGCCACATGAAGAACCGGAAAGCGGTCGGGTCTGACAATGTGCCAATTGAAGTGTAGAAGGCGATGGGCCCACATGGTGTGGACCTTCTGACGGATCTTTTTAATCGCATCCTGATCACCAAGGAAATGCCGAACCAGTGGCGATTTAGCCTGATTATCCCTGTTTACAAAGGCAAAGGTAGCGTACAGGATTGTAGTAGCTACCGCAGTATCAAGATCATGTGCCACACCATGAAGCTCTTCGAGCGCATCATTGACACACGGCTCCGTAGCGAGTGTGCTGTCTCTGAGTGTCAATATGGCTTCCGGGCGGGTAACAGCACCATGGACGCAGTGTTCGCCTTACGGAATCTGGCTGAGGCTTACAGAGAGAGGAGAGCTTTGCATATAGCCTTTTTAGACCTGCAGAAGGCCTTCGACTGTATACCTCGGCAGTCCATTTGGTGGGCACTGCGCTTCAAGGGCATTCCCGAGGCCTATATTGACATTATCAGAGGCATGTATCGCGATTCCGTATCCTCTGTCCAGACCGCTGTTTGCGAATCGAATGGCTTCCCAATATCTGTTGGCGTTCACCAAGGCTCGGCTCTTAGCCCGTTCTTGTTTAACGTAGTGCTCGATGTAGTTACGGCAAACATCCACCGATGACATCGCCCTCGTTAATCAGAACAAAGCCCATCTTCAGCGCAAAGTCAACATTTGGAAGGGCACGCTTGAAAACGGTGGTCTGAGACTAAATGTGGCGAAGACTGAGTACATGTCCTGTGGCAGCACGGATTCAAACACCATCCGGATAGGTTCGGACCTGATCAGAAAGTCCGATACGTTCAGGTACCTTGGATCCGTGCTGCACGAGTCTGGCAACGTGGACGACGATGTCCAAGCACGTATAGGCGCGGCTTGGGCGATGTGGCTCAAGGGGCAGATATATAAATGCATCATATGGCCTGTCCTACTGTACGGGGGCGAGTGTTGGCCAGCACTAAGCAGTCGACACACCCAGGAGCTTCGCGTCACGGAGATGAAGACGCTGAGGTGGATGAGTGGCGTAACGCGATCCGATCGCATACGCAACTCTTACATTCGAGGTAGTCTTGGTGTCCGTGACGTGGGGGAAAACTGCAAGAGTGTCGTCTGCGATGGTATGGCCACATCATGCGCCGCCCTATGAAGTACGTTGGTCGGAGATGCATGAATATCGCTGTTCTTGGGGCTAGGTCCAGTGGTCGCCCTCCCGCGCTGGCTGGACGTCATCAAGTCCGACATGAGAGCCAATGGCCTGACTGAGAAGGATGTTCAAGATCGGGCAAAGTGGAGGAAGCTAAGTAGGAAGGCGGACCCTGGCAATAGCCGGGATTAACGCCAGGTGGAAGAAGAAGAAGAAGCGTATTAATTTTCTATATAGGTTTGAGGAAAGCGACTAACTTCTCAAGCTTGAAATCAACATTTGAAGTCGTGGTCCTACTGGTTTTCACGAAAACTTCGAAGGTACCAATTTTATTGTGTTCCAATAAGTAGCAATTGAGTACTAATTTAATTATTTACCAAATATGGAAGCGATAGGCGTCGGGGTCTTGCGGTGGTCACGGACATAAAATTCTACTGTTATTCAGTGTGACTGACAGAGAACGCACAGCCGGAACAGCTTGTCGTAGAAAGCTGAAATTTGCAGTTGGCATGTTTTTTTTTACTATTCATAGGCACGCGTTTGACCACTATCTAACCTGATGGTAAGCGATGAGGTGTTCAGAGATGCTTGCCTATTGCAAGTAACCTATTCACTCATGACTTAAAGATTCCCAGGTTGTAGCTATCAGGAAACACAGACGAACGAAGTCGCGGGCGAAATCTAGTAAGTTATAAAGATAAACTATTGATTTTTTGATGGGATTTACTCAATCTTACGATGTCTGCAAATAAAAAGGTGACATTGATCTATATTTAAAAATAAAACCAAATGTTTTTATTGTAACTTTATTAACTTCAAATAAAAAGATAATACAATGTTTGCAATTATAACGCCGGCTGTGCTATTACAATCTATAGATTAAAACTTCAACATTCTTATTCATTCAATCGTAACTCTTATTCTAATAAGGCTACCCTTAAATTCTACCACTTTCACTCTTAAGTAAGGGCCAATTAATGCAGTTTATTTTATTATTGCTTGCGTAATTTAGTAACCGCACGATATAAAAAAGTCGATATAATTATTAGGAATCCTGAATCTAAAAAGAATTCCATATATTATGCAATGATATAAATTCGCTAGCATCCTTACAAAAATCAACTATTTTATTACAATTCCACACCCAGTACAATGCTATAAACGACGCACCTAAACTTGTGCTCTAATAAAAATATAAGAATCTACTACAACCGATCAAAATAATTGATTCGATACTATACACCCAAACGAACAAAATACAACGGAATACCACACGACCAATACAGAGCAATAATATTAATGTTTGAAAAGCAAACTTGTAATGAGTAAACATTTTACAATAAGTGTATACCTTATGATATGGTAATGATATGATAAAAAATCTACTCTGGGTCCGACCAGCCACCAGAAATTTTATTTTATAATATAACTAACATGCAATTCAATAATAAACCTTACCTATATCACTACCAGTATTTCGTTAAGGCATAACTGAATATTTATATTGTCCAATCTATCAGGAAGCATGTTATCTTAATTTAGTAATTGATGGCGTTTTATTGACATTGGTTTTTGTAAGCTTCATTCCTTAGTCCTGGCACACATGAGTGCAATAGACATTAAACACGCATAACATTACACTCATGTACACCAGCTATTATTGTATAACTAGTTTAGAGAGACAAGTTCAAAATTATAATACGTAAAGAAAGTTATTTTTATTAAAATACATACCTACTAATGCATAGAGTAGGCAAGTACAGTAATGTTTAAAAGCTATAGCTTAAACTCGATATGAAATTAAAACACCAAGATTTTTTTTTCAATATTTTCGTTAGAATTGCTAGTATTGGTTTCAAACCATAAAGGCCCATTTACACGGAGAGTTTCTCGCCCTATATGTGGCGAGTGTGGAGAACATGCATGCGAGTCGTGTAGGCGATAATGGCACTTATACGCGAAAACACTAAAAACTCCCCTACGATTGTGTCATACGAAATATCAAGACTCTTTAGGCTTTAGGCACACGCCAACGATCTAGGCAACTACCTCCCGATTGAGTTTCCAAGCCATATTTTTGTCTATAACAGCATCGTTCATGCAAAAGACTCTCCGGGTGAATGAGACTTTATTCAATGTGTTTAAATAACGACTGTTACAACAAAATGTCAGAGAAACTTGAATAAAACTGAATACATCCAAATACAACATTGTTGATTTAATCAAATATTTTTATCCTAATTGTTACTACTTTATAATCAAGTGCACTTAATGAATTCTCACTACATTAATAGTTCCATTTGTTTGAGTTTATTATTAGCGTACTTATACCTACAGAAATACTAAATGTCCCATGTAAATGGTCCACAGTAACTGAAGGACAGTCACTAGAGAGCGAAGTCTCCTTATTGTTTTATCTGAGCATAAGCACTCCAAATATTTTGTTCCCTACGATGCCTGCTAGAAGTACCGCCCAAGTTGAACATCTAGAATATTCTAGAATCCTAGGATCCAACTCTACATGGGTCACTAAGTACCTCGCAAATGACGTATACGCTTATAGGCATTTATGTCTGTCGATAATTCGATATAACAACTGAGCATGATAATTTGACTTTTGAATTCATGTACTTAGTGTATGCAAAGCATTCAAATCCCACAATTTTTTCTCCCGAATATAATATTTTCTAAAAGCAAATGACTAGACCTTAATGCAATTCCGTTTTTGTTTTAGAAATCATTTCGAACTGTTTGAGTTTTTTTAACATCAGGACATCAGAGCGAAAAAATATCCTTATCAGCAATAGTGATCACTGTTTAAGTTTCACTTTTTTCATAAATTGAATAATTTGCTTTCTTGCAACATAGGTTACCGCCCTGGAGTCTCATATAAGGTTAGCCTGTATTATAGTTACTCGTACGTTTATCATTCGTTACGTATAATTCACTGGAGGAACTCGACGGCGATAGTTTGGGGCCGTTATAAATTGTGGATCGTATTATATCTCATGGACGGAGATTACGTTCACTTACTACATTGTTCCATTATTGTTAACATTACTACATGTATCGGGGTATCGGGCAATATCACACGCGATATGCTTAATATTATGTATGTACTTATTAATTTGTGTTTGGGATGGCGTATCGAACACCACCAAGTCTAGTTTCTGTATCACAATAGGCTTACTGCCTGAAAGCCTCGGATCCTCGATCTCTTCGCTACTCATACAACTATTTATTAGGTTTATTTAGAGCCTAATATTATTATGTAATCATTGTCCGACTTTTAAGATTCATGTAATGGAGATTCAGTATAAATTACGTAGTTTGTAGTTTACTTTAAGTTTTAATTTAAAGGGGTCATGCCTTACCGAGTATTATTTCAGTAACAATTGGTAATGGACGATTCTACTTTCATTATTATTTATTTTCAAACTGATAAGCATAAACCTTTGCAAAAAGAGAATATTAATGTATAAATATTTATAGCAGCCCCACTAATACCACAGTGTACCTACACTACTTGCAGAGAGCCAAAGCCCATATGACTGGACTTACGACACGAAGCACTCAAATGGGTCTGAATCAAATAAGCATAATCAATGGTACCTTTATCGCATCTAATGGATTCGTATTTTCTACATTAGAGCTCTACATCAACTATCACTATGTGAACAATACCCATAACATTTTTGTGCGTATATAATAGATGCGGTTTATTTGATACCATTATCACCATTATCAACAGCACTCTGCAACTTCTGGATTTATTAAACTCTTTGTTGACCCACTGAAAGTAGCTAAATGCAGGTAGACTGTGCAAAAACTAAGAGGGCTTTTCACTACGTCTAAATAGAAGAGCACTGTTTGAACCCTTACACGTTAATACTTAGTAAAAAATAATGCATCTCTAAACTATACGTGTCTATAATGGAAGCATTAACAATCGGTCAATTCCGTGAGTGCGAAGTTGCCTAAGCTTAATAATTAAATGCGTAAATATGAATAAGGAGTAAAATTGTTTGAACACAACCTTATTCATCAATGAGTAGAATACTGAACTCGTTCAAACAATTTTGACCCTTATATCATTATGGTCCATCTTTTACATTTTGATATAATGACACACTCGCAGTGCTATACACAACCAGAGTTCACTAATTATTACTACCAAGTACTTTTTCCATTGGAATATAATGTTAAAGCGCAAACTTTAGTCGTGTAAAATGTATGGAAGAGATTAGGATCGATAGAAACATGATCAGTCTTGAAGATAAATAAACAGTAAGAAAATCAACTAGCATCGGTCTTACATTCAATAAATTAATAATATTATATATTGCATGCTATTCACGAAGATTCAATTCGATGTTTTAGTTATACATAACTAAACAATGAGATTATAATGATAATGTTATTTCTAGGCAGCGCTAATGATTTGAAAACATATGAAATATGTTTTCGCATTAGTTCTATTATATAGTGCGTTCTAGGACTGACTCAAGCTGCTTATTTCATAGCTTGAAAGTTTTGAAAATACGGATCTGATTTGGCATAATACCGTAAGAAAAATGTCATAAGTAATAAATTATTCTGTCAGTGTGATTTACAGTCAATTTGATTCTGAGAAGAAAATCATGTCGCACCTTTAACGCCACCCAGTGCATTATTATGGATATAAAAGACCTTTAACGAAACTCAAAGAAATACTTTTAATTTTAAAGATGTTTTAGCAAGCAATTAAGCTAAAGACAAATTGGTCCCACGTACGCAACGTATGCAACGCAACATACGATACGATACAAAAGCGTTGCAAACGTTGAGTACGTAGGAACAGTGTTTCTCGCTTTATGCTTGATATCGTAAAATTCGGCTTCGTTAAAGGTATCACACCCTTGCATAAGACCATAACACAGTTATACATATGTGTTGACAATGTAATTCTACGACGATTTCATCTTCAAAATGATAAATTAATTTAAACCTATTCATCACATCTTAATAATACAATTTAGCTTTCGGGCTTATTGAAATAATGAGAAAAGCCAACATGTAGGCCTCAAATAAATACCTTAATTTTTGCAATAGCAACACCACTCTAAGTATTAGGAAACAGCCAATTCTTTTTCTGGAGCAGAAGTAATGGAACACTTTCTGGAACATAAAGAATAACTATTTTAATAATAGATTAGGTAGGTACACATATTTCAGGTGGACTCGCCAGAATGCAATATTCTAGCAAAGATAAAAACAAAAAATTTGGTTGGCTAACAAACAAGATCAAATTAAATTAGCCACTGAAACTTCACATGAGTCGCGTGTATCGATATCTAATAATAAAATGAAACAAAAACTATGTCAATACATATAACAAACTAGTTCGTCTAGTAACTCTTATTGTTGGTTGTTAATTAGACTAAGAACAATGTTAATCAATCAATGCATTATGGTGTCGGCCGGTGTCGTATGGTGCCGTAAAAGAATAATACCATCCCATCACTTCCCGTGGGTGTCGTAAGAGGCGACTGAAGAACTCGCCAGAGAATGGGCAGCAGCGTTCTCTGTAAAACGCAACACCATACACTGCGATCACCAACCCGCCTACCAAGCGTGGCGGTTATGGCAACCCCTCCTTTGGTTTGGTCCCGAGGCCTATGTTCAGCAGTGAACGTCTTCCGGCCGATATGATGATGAATTATGCATTTATTTCAGGTACAAAATCTGTCAAGGTCTGGTGTAGGAACAGTAGGCTACCTAAACGAGAATAGGGAATATGCATGCGATTTTTTTGTTTGCAAAATGAAATACTTTATTAGCTCTAAACAAACATGAAATTATTTTTTAAATACCTTCATCAGCGATGAAGTTATAAAGCTTCAAAGATTACAGCTAGAAAGAGAAATCCGATGTAAACTTTGACGTCATTACGCCTATACAGCTGCCATAGAAACTAGCGTTTTCGCGAGAGGGACAGATATATTTGTTTAAAATAATTATATCTCCTTTGTTTTTCGAATAATTTTGATTCTATTTTCACTGTTAGTATTATATTTTTGTATAAACTGTACAGATGATAAATATGTTTTTCATGCATATTCCTTATTAATAGACACGTGGCACACCAAGGTCATGCACAACTGGCGGAAAGTGATGTGAATACATTATTTATGTGCCTCAACAGCTGTTTTCAGCACTACTGAAGCGAGGGCTGCCTCACACATAACTAAACAAAATCGAAGCAATCAATAAGAAAAAAAAAATATACTCACAAGATATGAATCTATTCACTCTTCACGTGTATATTAAATGTAAAACGTCGAAGTGAAATGTTCCATTATTATAGTAAATGAGTAGTTTGTTATGTTCACTGTGAGATTGAATAATAATCAATGGGGTTGAAATTTTTGCTTTTCATGTGTGTCTCGTTGTACGCCATCTTGTAGCCCCACAGGAGCATAGCTTCTTTGCAGGCAATCTGAAACATAGTTCATTGATTAGTAAACGTTTCATCTCACACTCTCGAGGTTGTTTGTTTACCTGCAGAGTGTGTGCAGATTCAGTCGTGTAAACGTGTTCACATAATAAAAACAGCTCGTTTAAAACTTGTTCGCTTCGTTAGATGTAATATAGTATTTTTAAACTTCATGCTTCCGTACTACTGTGAAATCACAATAAATCTGACGGAATATAAACCAGACTAGTAATTAAAAACAGATTGTTTTCTTCCTAATATTGGTCCGGATCGAAAAAGCAATAACAAGTCTTACATAATAAACTTTATTTGAATTTAAAACTCGAAGTCCAACCGAAGTTCCATGCCCGAAAAGAAAGCAACGTCATAGGTACAGGCCAAAATAACTAATGTTTTAAAAAAATAATGGCCAAGCGCGAGTAGGACTCGCGTGCAAAGGGTTCCGAACCAATATAATTTTTTTAACATGTTATTTTAAAACTACAGACTACTTATAGGTTTCCTGTAATCTTAAGGTATTTCTATATCTATTATCTGCAATTTTCAAAATTTTAGTCTCAGAAGTTTATGTGATAAAGGGGGGAATGGTTATTTTTGGTCTAATTTCTCGAATAACTTCAAAAACATTAATTTTATGTAAATTAAAATCCTCACAGTAAGCCCTTTCATTTGATGTCACACAGTTCACAAAACTTTTTTTTTTATTTTCACTCAAACCAGACTCAAAATCGATGTATTTACATAACACGTCCGTGTTTGGGTTACAGAACTCCATGTGTACTAAATTTCAACAGAATCGGTCTAATAGATCCGGAGAAAACAGGCTGTGACAGACGGACAGACAGACAGACACCCGAGTGATCCTATAAGCGTTCCGTTTCTTACGGATGTTCGGAACCCTAAAAATTAGCAGAATTGGCCCTCAGTTCTCATATTTTTAGAGAAGTTAATTCTGGAGTATCAACACAACACAGTGTACGAATCGTTATGAGAATAACGGTATTCTTTAGATTTAGATTATGAAAACACGGTATTGTCTAGATTTAGATTATGTTGCCACAGTAAAAATATCTTCACCGTGGTGTTACCGTCGAACATAATTAAGTATTATTAATTCCAGGGTTGATAACTGAAAATACTAATCTTTTTAGGGTTCCGTAATAAAATAATTCTCATTTGATACGGACGGTCAGGAAACGTGTACGAATTCTCCCAAAATTTCTAGTGTAATAATATTTTGCAATATTTGAAAGAAGATAGAATTTTCATCCATAAAAAGAAATCACGTTGTTCATTCATTTTAGATACGAGGAGTTTAAGAGTTGATATAGAGCGAAATCCAATGTTAGAATTGAGTTATTGAAGACCTTCGAATATTAAGAAATTATGGTAATAACTTGCTAAGATATATAAATATGTACCTACATACAATACGAGACAACAATAGCACATTAATCACAACTATCTAAATTCGTTTATAGCCTCTAGTGTGTATCACTGTACATTACATCAGCGTATTGATATGAAAATGTCTAGCTACCCACAAACTACTCGTTCTAAATAAAACATTGACCACAGGTAGAAAGTGTTTCCAGCCGATGCTGATCTGGCAAAGCGCAGCATGGTTTCACTGGCAAACGAATATCAACCGTGCACTTGTAGAAATATATAAAAACTCATTAGCCCGAGAAAGCATAAACACATTTATTATCGACTTTATTTCTAAAGGCGCAATCTTGATATTTGTTTGAAATGGATAATCGTGCTTAACTGGGCTTGGCTAGACCTGCGCCGGCCCTTGAAAGATGTTTAGTACAAAAAGTAAAACTTTCAACATGTATATTCTTTAATATTGAACTAACTTTCCAGTTTCAGACGACGTCCAAAGCATCATGAACTTGTTTACTTTTTAATTGGCAGACATGTTTTCACTGTAAAGAGTATAATATGTTCATGTATTTAAAAACATAAGAAGCTTCTTAAGTTAATAAATGAGTACACGGACCTCATTCATTTTCAAGCATGCCTGATAAAACATACTAGAACAGTACAACACAACTATAACAATTACCTGTATCTCGTCAACATAATTGAAGTTCAGTGCAGTCTTCCATCTGAAAGGCACGTTTCGGGAGACCCTGAAGGTGGAACTCACACCAGGCACTTCCAAGTTTGTGTGCGACTGCACGAACTCATCAATGGATTGCGTGGCACTAAGCCGTAGGAACTTTAGAATTCGATGTGAAGTGATATTAGGCTTCAGCGCTAATTCTTCGTACCGCAACACCCTGGAAACATTGAAATAAATTTGCCATGTTTAGTACTACATACTCCTCGCACTCCTGTATATTTACACAAAGGTCATTTAAGTGGCTGGCCGGAAGGAAGACGGCTGCCCAGTTTAACCGACGACTCATGGCCAATGACGCCCCAGGCGCGTCATAAGCAAATCTCACGGGAGGCCATTGACGCACCTGACGCGTCACATCGAACTTACTTAAAAACAGATTTTAAAAAAAATAGATAAACAGAACTACCACTTTTATCCTAAATTAAATATTGTAGTCGACAATACCCTTGGCCATTTATTTATAATTCATATTTTATAAGTCAGGGGTGGAAAACTTTTGGTAACAGTTTACAAACGTATACGGGGTGGAAGGAATTTTAAATTCACCATTATTAATTATTACAAACACTCGTACAAATCTATACTAATATATAAAGCTGAAGAGTTTGTTTGTTTGTTTACTTGAACGCGCTAATCTCAGGAACTACTGGTCCGATTTGGAAAATTCTTTCAGTATTAGATAACCTATTTATCATCACGCTACGACCAATAGGAGCGGAGCTGTAATAAAATTTGAAACGCAGACGAAGTTGCACGGGACAACTAGTGTTCAATAATTGTGGTGAAAAAGCAGATTTTTATTAGATTTATAAAAATAAATCTAATCAAAATCAACCTTTTAGGTATCAAAAATTCCTTCTGTTATTATGTCAATGTCTTTTATATCAGTCTTTATATTGTTTCACCAAGTCTCCATATTAATTCACTTTTCATAACACTCTAAACGTTTGCTTGCTGGTAAATTTCGTAATCTGAAGCTAGAATTATACCCAAAGTCATGTTCAAACTGAGCATAAATTAATTGGAGGCAGTTCGTTTGTGTATTCAGTCTTGTTTTTCATTTTTTTGAGAATAATACTTTAAAATATATTTTGTCCTGCCTGTCCTACTGTACGGCGGTGAATGTTGGCCAGCACTAAGCAGACACACCCAGGAGCTTCGCGTCACGGAGATGAAGATGCTGAGGTGGATGAGTGGCGTAACGCGATCCGATCGCATACGCAACTCTTTCATCAGAGGTAGTCTTGGTGTCCGTGACGTGGGGGAAAAACTGCAAGAGTGTCGTCTGCGATGGTATGGCCACATCATGCGCCGCCCTATGGAGAACGTTGGTCGGGGATGCATGAATATGGCTGTTCTTGGGGCTAGGTCCCGTGGTCGCCCTCGCAAGCGCTGGTTGGACGTCGTTAAGTCCGACATGAGAGCCAATGGCCTAACTGAGAAGGATGTTCAAGATCGGGCAAAGTGAAGGAAGCTAAGTAGGAAGGCGGACCCTGGCAATAGCCGGGATTAACGCCAGGTAGAAGAAGAAGACTTTAAAATATATTTTGCTGCACTACAATCAGGGTCTGACTTATTTTTAATGAGCGACTTAGGTTTCTCCTTAGATAGACAGGGGTTGGCCACCCCTGTAACATTTTACTAAAATAAATGTCATTCTTGATGTAAGTTCATGACGCGCCTGGCGCGTCATCGTCCAATGTTCGGTACCTGGCTAAAGTATGCATGAAAATGACGGTGGCAATGAGTCGGTTAAGGCTGCGTTTCCACCAGAGATGTGGGGAAACGCAGCCTTGGTGCGTAGCGAGGGTGCGTAGCGAGGACGTGTTTGTTAAGAACCAATAGAATCGCTTCATTTGGCTATACTTGATCAGCGCAAGCGATTCTATTGGTTCTAATACCATTCATGTTAGGTTCCTTTAAACCCTGCAGACAAAAATAGGACGTCAAAGAGGATAGAATGTTGAAACTGATTTTTAGATTTCTTAACTGACCACTAATAACTGCCCGTTCAGTGATATTTCTGCTCAATATTTATATAATTGCCAATTTAAATATTTCTTACGTGCCATTTCTACATTACTGCTCAGTTTTTACTGCTGAACTTGTTAATAAAAATGCGTTTTCAACTTACACACATATAGATACAACTGCCGCTTTAAATCAATGCCATTTATATATATGTTTGGTAATTAAATAATATTTTAACTGATTAGTCACTGAGCTGGTAGTCACCTCGAGTGAGATCCTATTCACAAGGCTGTTTGGGCATAGTTTATTTACTTGGTAAAAATAACGAAAGCTTAAGTTTGCCAGGATTTGGGAGGATGCAAAATTACCTCTATTTCAGTAGTCAATGAAATACCTTTTATGCATCACAAAAAACAATATACACGCTATGTAGCAAGCAGGCAACCTATGCGTAGGTACGAGGGTGCGTTTTTAAGTTCGCGGAATGGGAGGGTAGATGATAAAAATAGGTCATTATCGAGGTGGCCACGACTTCAGCCACTCAATATTAGTATAAATACCAGGTTTTGTCTTAATTGGGTCATTAGTCTTTGAACTATCGTCAAGCAAACAACTCAATCGGGAAGAAAGTGTGCATTATGGAAAAAATCGGGTACCGTGCCGTAATTAAGTTCCTTACTAAGCAAGGAAAGTCAGTTCAAAACATACTGGAAGAGATGGAATCCGTTTACGGGGACTCTTGCCCGGGTAAAACCATGGTTTACAAGTGGCATTGTCTTTTTAAACAAGGCAGGACCTCACTTGAAGACGACCCACGGCCCAGACGGGCGATCGAGGTGACTACTCCGAAAATCATTAAAAATGTCGAAAAAATAATATTGGAAGATGCCAGACTAAAGAAGAAACAGCTTGCAGAAATGGTTGGAGTATCGGATACAACAATTTTCAAAATTCTACACGATCATCTTGGCATGACAAAGGTCAGTGCAAGATGGGTGCCAAGAATGCTCACGCCGCCTCAGAAACAACGCCGCGTGGAGTGTTCTCGCACGTTTTTGGACCTCTGTAACGAAGATAAGGATGGACTATTGAGTCGAATTGTTACTGGAGATGAAACTTGGGTTCATCATTATGAGCCTGAGTCAAAACAAATAAGAGTCAAAATAAAGAAGTTATATAGGATCTTAATCTATTATATAGGGTGACTGATAATTAGTGACCGATAATTTACCAGTTTTTTGACAATTTATGTTCGCCTACTAGGCGAACATAATTACTGAACAGATTTTTTTCGCGATTTCAGGTTTGGTCCTGTAGTAAAAGTTGTTTGTTATCATGAGTACAATCACATGTTAAAGTATCGGTCACTAATTACCAGTCACCCTATAGATTAACAATGACAATAATTTCCTCACACAGAAATGGACTTTAAATTGTAAAGTTTTGAAAGATTTTTTTAAGCTTAATTCATGTCAAGGGGAGACATCCAGAGGTTGCCACAACATAAAAAATAGATAAATAACATATAATTTATCATTTCCTGTACTATAATGTAATGTCAACTCACCTTGTCAACAATCATACGTCACCTTGAAGAAAAATACAATTAAGCTTGCTAGTACTTACTTTAAATTAGTTAGTTGGTTCTGTCTGTGTTATCCTCCCACACGATAAGAAGTTATTTTTAGGGTTTCGAAAATTTTGAGCAAATGCAGATAATAGTTCTATACCTAAAGATAACAGGAAAACCTATAAGAAGTCTGTAGTGTTAAAATAATATGTTAAAAAAAATTGGTTCGGAACCCTTTGCACGCGAGTCCGACTCGCACTTGGCCAGTTTTTATAATAGTGACCTACCAAAATTTCGGTTTCGGTTAGTTTCAGCCAAAAAATCTAGTTTCAGCTTTAGTTTCGGTTTCGGCCACAATATAGCCCAAACTTTCGGTCACGCCGAAACTCGAGTGTTCGTGAATTTTCGTGCGCCGTTCGGCAAACTTCGCAGCTTACTCGTGCCTGCTCGCAGGTGCGGCGAATTACGAGCTATATCCTTATTTTAACATAATTTCTCGCCCAAACGATAAATGCTATGATTATAATTGTGTGTGACCTATATTTTGTTTGACTATGAAGGAATAGTTAACCATCTCGCCTCGTTCTTTTCCGTTTACCGTGCGTTTTTTTTTTTTATATTTAAAATTAAATTTGTATTTGTTTACCCCAGTAAAATTCCCCTAATTAAGACTGAATGCTTTGTGCCTATTGGCAATTAATTCCGGTGATTTTTCGTTGGGACATCCGCATGCCATTGGGCGTCAACTGAAATTGACGCATAATGACATGCCATATCAAATCACGCGGTTTATACTTCTTTTTTTTTTTAAAACACAGTGTTTAATATCCCCGATCGACCAAAAAACATGGCGGCCGCCGATTAAAAAAAAAAAAAAAAACTATTAAATTGTTGTTGCGCAGCGACTGCTATTGCACCCAGGTGATCACAGGTTAATAATAATGATAACATTACTTATGTGAAATTATTTATTACGTCTTTTATATTCTTGACATAAAAAATATACATGTTACGATTTTAATGATTGTTTTTTGTTTTTTGATTTTTAATTTATTGAACTCTATTCAACTGTCTATAATATATACGCAAATAAATGTTAAAAAAACAATCATTAAAATCGTAACATGTATATTTTTTATGCAGCAAATTTCAGTAATTAATCGTAATTTTAATTTTTTTTTGCTAAAAAACTAGTTTCGGTCGTACACTAGATTTAAACTTTTGACCTCAAAGTGGTTTTATTCCTTCCCTTAAAAATGCTATTCTATTATCCTAGTACCAATATCACTACATATTATAAAATAAAGTTCTCCACCGAATCTGTCTATCTGTCTAACCGCGATAAACTCAAAAACTACTGAACGGATGTTTATACGGTTTTCACCAATATATGATGATTCATGAGGATGGTTTAAATATCTATACTTATAATTTGTCAAGGCTTTGTGGAAATTAGCAGAAATATGACGATTAATTATTATTGAAAATGTATAAAAAGTTACCTAAAAAAATCCTTACATGGTGTGCGCTGCGAAAATTATTGGTAATAGAACAAAACAATGTACTACAGGTTTACAGAACACCTTTATCAATACCCACAAAAGTCCGCGATATATGTCTGTTTTATTTATGGTTGACTCATGCCCGTTTTCACCAACATCCCCTAAGTTTACGGGATCCCCTAAACATGTTTAGGGGGCCGTTAGAGGATGGTTTCTGTTTCACCAACGTTTAGGGGTCAACTAAACGTTAAAAGGTCTGCTAAATTTAGGTGGTCGAAATTTTGCCCCATAAACCGGCACCTACGTATGTGATCGTTTAAGGTGAATGCTCCAGGGTAGCCCGCGAAATTCAAATATTTTTATGTTTTTTTGCAATTTGCCGGTCAGTGTGAAGCTGTATGTGGACCAAATGCGTTCCGCGACCGTAACGCATTCGACATAAATATTTCAGAAATAATCATTCTTTCGGACTACATGAACTTAGAGGGCTATATTGATGATTAAAATGGTTATAATTCTTTAGATAAATACGCGTTACGGTCGCGGAACGCATTTGGTCCACATACAGCTTCACACTGACCGGCAAATTGCAAAAAACATAAAAATATTTGAATTTCGCGGGCTACCCTGGAGCATCCACCTTAAACAACGAAGATGGATAGTGATTTATATGATTTTTTTGAATATATTGAAACTGTTTCGACGCAAATAATAGCCGTAGACCAAAATATATCGAAAACGATCAAATTACTTTGAATTTTTTGATGAAACTGACTTTTCGGAGATATAGGTTACGTAAATTTTCAGTGTTGTATTTATTGGAAAATATTGAACACGCTTTAGAATTTCCTGATAATAGGTGAGTACATATTAACTAATCACATTTTTTTATACTACGTAATGTAGCCCGTAAAATAAAATAACAAAAAACTATGCGCATGGTATTTTTTTTAGTTGACGATACGACAATGTTTCCTTGTGTTTATTTGATTTGCATGATAAATTTTATTTTATTCCAGGAATAATTCTATATCTCCAATAAATCAGTTATTAATAGCATTGAGATTTCATGCTACTGGTAATCATTTGTTGGCTGTGGGAGACATGGGTGGGATCAGTGTGGCTACTTGCAGTCGAATAATAAAAAGAGTGTCTAATGTACTCTGTGGAGTGTCTGCAGCAACGCTTCCTTTTTTCTGCCATTTTATTATATCGTAACTAAATACGTAACGTTAACGGAACAAAATAAGATGCAAGCAAGCGATCACAACAAACTATCCACGAAAACAAACGAAAGTAAAGTGTCAAATTCAAATATGACCACAGATTAAACGTGAGTTTCGTAATGTATCCACAGAGTAAATATGTAAGAAAATATGAAATTAATTAAAAATATGAAGGAATTAATATTGATTATTGCTATTAAAACATAATTTATTATAAACTGTATCTATTTGTGTATATACTTTAGAGAATTTGTTAAAAAACTATATTATTTCAAAGTATCGATAAGTTTAAAGACGAATCATTCACTATTATCGAAAACAAAACGTCACATAGTTATGTGTCCCCTAGTTAGGTGATAAAAACGATGGTGAAACGAAATTTCATTTAGGGGCTAGTTTAGGGGTACTGTTAAGTAAAGGGCCCCATACTTAGGTGGTAGTATAGGGGATGTTGGTGAAAACGGGCATCACACTCACAATAACCATTTTTAAGATTTTGTATTTATTTGGTATTTATTTATTTAATAAACGTAAAATACTGGTATTCAGCTGAATTCGGTGTGACTGGAAGCCGACCATATTTTAGTTGGGAAAAGGCTAAGCAGATGATGATCCTTTATTTCAGGCTGCTTTTACAACATAATACATACTTATTATAAGTATAAGATCAATAACTATAAACTAATAAATATTTTCGGAATTTCGAGATATTCTCTCTCAGTGCTCCCCAACACTCTCAAAGGAACCTACATGCCAAATTTCAGCTTTCTACTACAAGTAGATTCGTCTGTGCGTTGTCTGTCAGTCATTCAGTAACGAAATAATCTATATCTATACTAATATATAAAGCTGAAGAGTTTGTTTTAGTTTTATATATTAGGATATGAAAGTTAGTGAGGATGGATTTAAGGATGTTACTCTTTATAATTTAACCCCGGACCAAAAGAGGGGTGTTATAAGTTTGACTGCTATGTGTGTCTGTCTGTGGCACCGCAGCTCTTAAACGGGTCAACCGATTTGGATGCGGTTTTTTTTATGTGACAGCAGGTTTTCTAGCGAAGTTTTATCAAGATCGGTTGAGCCGTTTGGAGATCATCGGCTCTTTTCTAGTTGATGAAGGCATTTAACCAGATTTTACAGGTCTGATCGATGCGAACTTTGGTATTCTGTTACTTCAATGACATTGCATAAACTTGGTTATATTGACCTGATGCTGAAGCATAACCTGAGGTCTGCAAAATACCCAACTCCTGACTTAGTTACAGCAGAAGTATCGTGTTTGAACTTACTGGAATGGTATTAATGAACAGATTATGTTTAGATCAGTACCCTTAACCTGATACTGAAGCATGTCCTGAAATCTGCAGGATACCCAACTCCTCACTTACAGCAGACCTTCCGTTTCCGTATTCATTTTAACGGTCGCAATGGTCTGATGGTGAAGCAGAAAAGAGAAATGAGTGAATACATTGGTGAGAGATACAAAGCTACTTTCACTCGTTCTACCGATATGATATTTTGGTATAAGATGTAGGATGTAGTGCCGTTCTGGTGAGTGTAGATCATATATGTGGATGGATGGATTGTGTGAGGAGCAATATGAAAGAAAAGGGAGTTAGTGATAGCGTGACGGCTGATAGGACAGAATGGAAGTAAGAACGTAATGCGCCGACTCCAAGTAACATAATATTTTAAGGGCAGGAAGATGATGAGATCATAGATTTTCTAGTAGTACTTATTCGGTAAATTAATTAAAAAGCAAGAAATAAAAATTAAATTTAAAAAACCCCCGACTAAAAAAAATACTTAAAAAAGTGAAAAAATAATACGTATTGATCTCTCAGATTGTCCTGAATGGATTTTGATAAATAGAACAACAAAACATACAAATTAATATTACTTTTTAGTTTTACTTTATTTATTAGGGTTCCGTAAGGTTCCTAAGGGTAACCAACGGAACCCTATTACTGAGCCTCCGCTGTCCGTCCAGCCGTCCATCTGTCTGTCAGCGGGCTGTATCTCAAGAACCGTAATAGGTATACACTTGAAATTTTCTTTTAATATTATGCTTTGCTGCTTTGCTTTTGCTTGCTTGCTGGTTTTTTTTTAATATTATGTGTATCTTGTGCGATTCCCAATTAAACATATTTCTTTCTTTATAGCATACAATTTTATTAAAGAATAAGTTCCTAATACAAGCCGGCGGAGCCACATGCTACAGTTTCCAGTTTAATATGCACATGCTTGTCATTCAAATGGCGGCTAAATGCGTACAATCATTAGCGAATGAGTTTAAACTTGAAAAGCGGCCAGCCGCACGGTCAACCGCTCCCGCGGCCAACCGCTAGTGCGTAGGACTTACGCACACTTTTTCCACATTATACTCTATCATATCTTGGTAATAAGAACCTAATAACATGGAAAAATAGTCATTCTATTTATACCCACATTAGTAACTAATTTTCCGCATTAGTATTGGTGATGTGGAACTAAATAGATTTAATTGCACATCAAGGAATCACTTTATTTTAACAATATAAACTTTTGCAGATAAGGTTTCTTAAATTATTTATCTACACTAATATTATAAAGAGGTAAGATTTGTTTGTTTGAATTTAAAAGGCACCGAAACTACTGGACCGATTTGAAAAATTATTTCAAGGATCCTACCAGTAGCATAGCGAGGGAGGAGGCGGGGGGCGGTCCGCACCGGGTGACACCCGACCATTCGTTGACTGGTTTTTGTCACTGTCGGGTGTCACCCCTAAACATAAAACACGTCGTATGAAGCTGAAATTTGCCAAAAAGGTTGGGGAGTGTAGGGGGGCACTAAGAGAGGATATCCCGAAATTTTTACAGGAACGGGAAATAACGGGATATGCGCCTATGAAGTCGCGGGCAAATGCTTGTTTATAATACGTAGGTACCTACAAATTTGTACGAAACCCTCGGTGCGCGAAACCGACTCGCTCTTGACCGGTTTTTTTTAAACAGCTCTTGTTTACTAGTTGTGTACAGTGTTAGATTGCTGATAATTAAAAAGGATTAAGTTCATTTCTTTATATAATTCGGTATCTTCAAAACAAGTTTGTGTGAATGATCCGAATCATTTTTATTTCATTTGAGGAGAGTATATGTATGTCTAAAGAATACCGTATGAATGTGGCTTTCAAAAATTAATTAATAGATTTAGGTACGAAATGATCTGGAATGAACCCATGAACCACCACGACGACTGTTATATTTGTTTGGTGAACATAATTGGCATAAACCGAAAAAAACGAGCCACATGGGAATACCCTTTAGACCTTAAAATTTTCAAGACTACTGTATTATTAATAAGTTACATTTAAATGCCTTAAAGTGTTATGTTTGCTCCTTTACACGGATATCTATCCCGATCTTCCATAACTATATGCTGTTGGATACAGCACTTAATTGGGTCAACACTATCAGGGATCTGGGAGTTACCTTTGACGCTAAGCTCTTCTTTGATGTACACATACACAATATAGTTAAGAAAGCATCAAAAGCACTTTGTTTCATTCTCCGGGTGTCCTCGGAGTTCAGAAATATAAAGACTTGGCGTGTGTATGACTCAGCAAGCTTACGTCATCGGCGTAGTCTAGATCTTCCAAGACATTGGATAATCCCCACTCTATCCCGCGGCGCCTTAAGTCATATATGCGAAGCATAATTCCGTCGAGAACGACTATGAAAAGAAGCGGCGAAAGTAGGCAGCCTTGGCGAACACCTGCATGCACTACGAGATGAGGCCGTCGTGAATCACCTTGCAAGAATATTTCTTGTAGATACTCTCCAACAGGCGGACCATTTTTGGCGGCACCCCAAGGTAAAGAAGACGGAACCAGATACAGGACCACTTCAACGTGTCAAAGGCATTTTCGAAGTCGACAAAGGTAAGATAAATCTCCCTTTGCCATTCTGATGCCTGCTCCAGTATGATACGGAGAGTGTTGATCTGGTCCGTGTGCGAGCGGTCCGATCGAAAACCAGCCTGCTCCCTCCGTAGTAGGTATGGGTTCCACGGCCTTTGACAGCCTACCCAGAATTATTCTGCAGAAGACTTTAAGAGGGAATCGACAGCAACGTAATGCCTCTTCAGTTACCGTATTTACTTAGATCACCTTTCTTGGGTACGGTAATTAAATCCCCTTGTTCCAGTCAACCGGTAGTTTTTCAGCGGTCCAGAACTTTAATCAAAGGCGTCAATACGTCGACGGCAGACGCTAAGTCGGCTTGTAGCATTTCCGCAGTTATTAGGTCGAGTCCGGGTGCTTGGCCTGTCTTCAAAAAGAGGATCGCTTCAGCCACTTCGGACGCTGACGGTGGTTCCGTATTGATGTTGAGGAGCCGTGGCGATAAGGAACTGACCTGTAGAGCGTCAGGTGTCGAAGCTGCTGACAGTCGGAAGACTTCCTTAAAGTGTTGGCACCATCGAAGTAGCTCCCATTCTGCCGTCACAATGAGCTGCTCCTCTTTTGAGCAGCTGCTGCGGCTGCTGTTTCCTGCCAAGGTCTTAGTGACTTTTAATCTACCCAAGGCTGCGTGTTAAAAGTTTCTAGCTCGCTTCACTTGCTCCTTTATCATTGTTACTTAAGTTTCTAGGCATAGGTTGACAAGGTTTTTGTGGCATTTCCGAATGAGTCGATAAACTCAATCCTGTTTCCTTGCGTATGCTATACCAACGAAATCATAAAAATTTCACACTCGCTACGCTTGCTAAAATTTTCTTTGTCAAGCCGCTTTTGTTATTTCAATAGCCACCCCCTTCCTCAGAGACAAATATCCCCCCCCCTCTCCCGAGCGAAATTCTGGACCCGCGGCTGCTCGTGACCACCTTGGGGGCGCCGATGAGATGCTTGCCTAGGACGCTGGCAACATTTAATCCGCCTCTGCCTCAATTATTACACACGCCTGTGGTAGCCACTGCGTACAGACGGAACTCGGTCATGGTGAGAGCGTGTCATAATATGTACAACGCAACCTGCCAAGAAGCTAATATCGACATTTTCTGTACTAGTGTTACTAATTAAAAAAAAAAAAAATCTGATAGCTTCTTTGTGAATAAATCTTAGTCGATTTTCTGTTTTGTGTAGTCTACTATCTATTTCATATTTATATACATACTAGCTGACTTGACAAACGTTGTTTTCCCATATTAAAAAAATAGCCTACGACCTATTCTCAGACCTACCGAATATACACAAAATATTTCATAAAATCCGTTCCAGCCGTTCCAGAGGAGTTCGGTAACAAACACTGTGACACGAGATTTTTATATATTAGAAGATTACATGTGAAAGCTTGTAATTGGCCATATTTTGTTTAAATGTTTACTTAGTTAATATGTTTAGCTGTAAGTTTTCCAAAAAATAATAAAATAAACTAATCCTTTCCACATAGACGTGCTTTGAGCCCTAAAATAGGTACATAAAAAAATGGAAATTGTTTTTTTTTTGTCAATCAAAGAAGTTTCCAAAACTGAGTGCAAAAAAAGATAAAAGCGGAGCTCCAACTTTACGGACACTATGACAGAGATTGACGAAAAGGTATGGAATAAGTTTGTTTGGCTTGTTCATATTTTTTAGGAAATATGAAAAGTTCGGACTATTTTTAACATGTCGTACAACTAATCGTCACTTTCAATTCAAAGGCTTGGATCTGACATGAGCATCAAGTTACACTTTCTTCACAACTACATGGACTATTTCCCTGTCAATCTTGGGGATCTAAGTGAAAAACAGGGCGAGCGATTCCCCCAAGACCTTGGTTCGATGGAGGTACGCTATCAAAGCTAATGGAACGCCCACGTGATGGCCGACTATTGTTGGAGCATGCAGAATAACTCTATGCCCTCAGCTTCAGCAAGGAAATTGAATAAAAGAAAGTTTTTTCAACCTAAGAATTAAACAAATTAGGATTATCTCTATATTATATTGTGTTTTATTATAAAAATAGCCATGTGTCACAATTTTTTAACTAGAACGTGATACATAAACAGTCGCAGATTTGAAATCGTCATTGAACATTGGATTAGTACTCGTATCATGTAACATAGTAACCCAATCATCAGAAATGCTGTTGTGCAACAGTGTTATTATTCACACATACTTACTTACATAATGACAAAATGTAATTAGCACGTAATTATTCGTAAAACATAAAGTACAGTACGATAAAAGAGATTTAAAAAAAAATTGTGGCGCTCATTAACTGTCAATTTTGTTCGTACACCACATAATTTTCATTAAGAAATTCCAGATCTTGACTAGACAATTTTTAAAATAAAGTATAATAATAAAATCACTTCTGACTCAAACGGTATAGCAGCTCACAGGCGCTCCTGGCATCTTAATTCCAGTCATCCTAAGAGTCTAGGTCGCTACCACAGTTTCTAACAACTGGCGCTACCCACCTAATCATAAGACCGGTAGTCACGCGGAACCCAAGAACTATAGCCAACAGGTTGGTCGATCCCGCATAGATCTGTCGACATGTTGGATAGACTACATGAAGGCCTATAACTCTGTGCCACATACATGGCTCATGAAACGCAACTCTACGCACCTTACTTGAGTCATGTATGAGGCATTGGAAAACAGTCCGATTCAGAGGAATGATGAGCCTGTATGGATTAAGGTGGATGCTCCAGGGTAGCCCGCGAAATTCAAATATTTTTTGCATTTTGCCGGTCAGTGTGAAGCTTGAAGTTAATGTAGTTCGAAAGAATGAATATTTCAGAAATAATCATTCTTTCGAACTACATGAACTTAGAGGGCTATATTGATGATTAAAATGGTTATAATTCTTTAGATAAATACGCGTTACGGTCGCGGATCGCATTTGGTCCACATACAGCTTCACACTGACCGGCTAATTGCAAAAAACATAAAAATATTTGAATTTCGCGGGCTACCCTGGAGCATCCACCTTAAACGGGGAATATTTCAGGGCATCAGTTTTGTTTTTGCTGTCCGCTTTGGTTTTGGTTAGCTCTGTATTCTCTAACCACATTGCAGGATTCAGGCCTAGGCTATCGGTTGAGAAGAGGTAGTCAGGCCATATTTCACCTTCTTTACATGGATGATCTGAAACTCTTTGCCCCCAACAATTCGCGACTGATTGAGCTACTAACGGTAACTGAAACCGTCAGTAGTGCCATCAGGATGGAATTTGGTGTCGACAAATGTGCAGTCAAGCATGTAAAGAAAGGGGAGATTATGGAATCTGAGGGAATTCAACTCTCGGATTCAACACAGGTTAGATCCCTCAGCTGAACCGAAACCTTAAAGTATTTGAGTATGTTGGAAGCGTTGGGCATTAATGTTGCCGACATGAAGCAATTGTCTAAGGAGCGTTTCTTTGGCCGACTGAAAAAAGCCCAGTAAGCCATTTAATGACATAGTGGTGATAGACCGATTAGCGCGCCGCACAATGATAATAAGCGATGTTACCATTCCATATGACGAGAATCTCGTGAAAACTGATAAAGATAAACAATAATTATCCTGACTAACACGAGGTTGTCGACTTGTGGAATGTGGAATCGGCTGTTTTTGTGCCGATTGTCATTACGGTCAATAGCCTGATCGCCAAAAGCTTCGACGACCACCTGTCGAAGTTGGCGTTACGCGGTTGGGTAAAGAGAGTGAGACAGAAGGCATTAGTCCTCGATATGGCTCATATTGTGAGGAGGTTCATTTCTCTAGAGCCCTAACCACGGGTAGCTTGGACCCTGCTCCCGACACCGGCGGACTACTATTTTTTACTAATGTGTTTTTACTAATGTGTTTTTTAAAGAAATACATATACAGGGTGGCCAGAACATTGACATCCAAAAATAAAATGTATGTCCCTTGTATCCTGGGGTATCCGAATCACCCCCATGTTCGTTCCTATGCTTGCAGAGCTATGATTTATTTTCGGAATTTATTATCTACCTGATCAACTTGAAAAAATTCTAAAAATAAAAGTAGTAGACTTTGTCGAGATTTCTTTTATGCAATAGAACCTTCATGAGTTGTACTTTTATGCATAAAATTATCAGCTTCATAACTGTGTAAATGTTACTAATGGTACAGTTGTAAAAATGTTGGTCTAAAGTGAAAAATTTACGTTCTGTAAATTATGAACTAAATTTTCAACTTATAAAAAACTACTATTGCTGAAATTTACCTTCATAGACGGCGAGGTGGATTATTCTGAACATCAGCCATCTGATTGATTAAACATAACTTTTGGGCCATTTTACCATAATCACCACATGTGGGCGATTGAAAATCCACATGAAGTGACGGTGTCAACGTTACAGCATTATTTCAGCTTTAACTTGAGGTCTGGTATCCTTAATACGAACTAAGTGGTCTGTTTGAACTGCCATCTAGATTTAATGGACAAACTTGGAAAATGAACTTCCATTGTTGCTGGAAGATGTGTCATGAACTAAGACGAATTGCAGAACAAACATGGGGGTGATTCAGATACCCCAGGATACAAGGTACCTAAATTTTATTGTTGGATGTCAATGTTCAGGCCACCCTGTATATATATGTAATTTATATGTAAGAAAATGAATCATCTGCCTAGCCTTTTCCCAACTATATTGGGGTCGGCTTCCAGTCAAACCGGATTTAGCTGAATTTTATTTATTTAGTATTTTACCTTCAGACCTCCACAACTCTATGTAAGAAAATGAATAAACGAAATTAATAAATCACTCACATAAGTCTGTCAGGATACTGCTGCTGTATGCGACCTGCTGCAACATAGTCGCTAATCATGTCTGCACAAAGAAGTGATGGCTCCCAGCAATCCGGAGCAGGCTTGCAGAAATCACGGTGCTGCCTGGACTGCATAACACCTCTAGGGTCACGGACCAACAGTAGCACCTTCACATTTAATCTAAAATTTCAAACTGGTTGTTTAATATTTAATTTTGAAAAACTATTCAAAATTAAATACTTAACAACTTTAGCAACAAACATTAATTAAACTTTTTTAAACAGATCCCTTTGTAGATACCCAAACAATAAACTTTGATATTTGGTATGTGGGTCAATGACCATTATTGCACATTTATCTGGTGCTTACATAGCATGAATAACAACAAACATGAATTTTGTTTTCACAATAACTGTTACTCATTTTTTAAATTTGAAATTGATTTATCACAAACCAAATCAGTATGCTTTTTATGTAGAGTCCAGTAATTTGACCTGGGACTTATAATTAGGCAACAATGTTAATGCAATAAACTCACTCTTTGTCATCCAGTATTTCCTGTATGAGCCGCAACCTGAGCCGTACAACCTTCATGGCTTGGAAAGGAAAGAGCTTACAAAACCGGGTTGTGAACTCAGCATCAGAACACAGTTCCTTCTTATATTTACAATGGTCCCAAAGTCTGGTGTTATGGTTAAACTGATACAAATGTGTACTTCCAAACTTAAAGTAATCATCTAAGCCTTTATAGTCACATTTCAACATAGCCCTGATGGTGCTCAATGCTTGATCTGCCTCTGGTGGCCCCCTTATTTGTATAATTCCATATTTAAGTAATGGTTCATAATGATAATAAGTACCTGGGATTGCATCTAATAATTCTCCAAGAAATGTGGTTCCTGATCTCCATGTTGAAATAATTAAACTTTGCAGAGGCCGGCCCCCTGATTCCATAACTAAATCTTCCAATACATGAGCACCAGATTCTGTAAAGTTGTACTTAGAGAGCTGATACTTGATTTCTGATCGTGTTTTTTCCAGTAACTTCTTGATATCTGGGGAACCATCATAGGGTACTGTGGGTATGTGTTGCGTATAGGTTTCCTCACCATATTCAACCTTTAAAAAATTCCTAACATGTCTCCGGCTTTCAATGGACGGACGATAATAAGTGTTATCTGTATATCGACTTCCAGCAAGAATTAGAAGAACACTCAGACCAAATGCGAAACATATTGAGTAAAAGTTAACTCGCCGCAACATCACGTTATAAAACGAACAAAACAATATCGTAGAATTGTAAGGATGAAGATAATTTATTAAACAATACGAGTACTACCAATACACACTCACTGTCATTTTTTTATTGGATTTGATTGCATTTAAATTATAATTCCATATTTTTCGTTTCCGCGGAAACACCGCATTGCACCTTCACCGCCATTTTGAACGAATGACGTACGATTTGTCAAAAGTAACTTTTTAATCTTTCTTTGTGTGACTCCGGAAAGTTACATCACTCTGCGTTAGCTTAAAGCTCACACCACTCACACTCACTTGTGTAGATCTGTCTGTTAGAAAACTGCAAACTGACACTTATTCAGGAAAAATATTAAAAATGCACCAATATATATATTTTTAAATTTATAAATAAAGCACGATACCGCTTTCGACGTGACCAACTTAGACGGCTGATATTCTTGTAGTAAGCTGCGAACGTACGCAGCGGTTTGTTTAGGTATTCTACCTATTCAGATTCACTGATAGGAAAATGCAATATAAAACAGCCTTCGTCATAGGCGTACTTATATGGGGGAGGGGCTGGGTGGGCCGTGAAAATACACTTAGGTGTTATTTTCTGAACAGTCCAAATAATCATGAACGTGGGCAAGGGTGAAGCAGAGGATTGTAAAAAGCGGCTAGGTACAAAAATTTTTCGAGCTCACTTCGCTCGCTCTGACATTCTAATTTGTCATGTCATACTCGTCAGTCGACGACATTACTTTTATATCTGTATGGATAGCAAAAAGAGGATCTTTTCCCCTGGGTCTAGGGGAGGGCAAGTTCAATGAGCACCAAACTCAAATGTTTAAATAAATAACCCATCAATTTAATTTTGGCGTAGTCGGGTAAAAACTTATTCGATGTGGCTGTGACTGTGTGAGTTCAATTTTACACTCTTTTGAAGCTCTATGTAAAAAATAGATACGAATAACCATGGTAAGGGGTCCGCTTTTTCCCAAAAAGTTAGAAACTGTGGTTTTTGTAGGCATTTCTTCTTCGTTCTGGCTTGCGGGGCAGGCCGCAAGACAAGCGATCGGTAAGCTAGGGGTAGGGCTGCCATCCGTCCGGGTTTCCCCGGATTTCTCCTAGTTTGGAGGGCGTCGGGAGAGCGTCCGAGCGGAGTTTTCAAAATGGGTTTTTTGCGTCCG
This sequence comes from Lacanobia oleracea, assembly GCA_950371165.1. Classification (NCBI taxonomy): domain Eukaryota; kingdom Metazoa; phylum Arthropoda; class Insecta; order Lepidoptera; family Noctuidae; genus Lacanobia; species Lacanobia oleracea. Next base: position 10,320,792 of record OX493389.1, read on the forward strand.
GGGAAGCTTTATTGATTGAAAGGTTAAAATAAATTAAAACAAAACTTAGTTAATAATTAATTCCTAATTATTGGCTTTTTCGTCCCTCATACTAAGAGTTTTTGTTAATACTAGTTGGTAAGCGCTAGTAGTAAAGAAATCTAATCTACTGAAGCCTGGGTGTAAAAATTTTCAGGCTAGCTTCGCTCGCTCTTGAATTTTAAAATCTCTTAGTTCTTAACTTTTCCTGTATGAGGCAAAAAGTTATTACTATTTAGATATTGAGGCAGAAAATCAAACTCCGATAAAGGGTACAAACATTTTCGAGCACGCTTCGCTTGCTCTTACGTAAAAGTAAAAAAATTATAGAGTATTATACTCTATAATTTTTTTACTTTTTCTGTATCAGTCAACAAAATTGTTTATGTCGTCCCGGGCCTCAGGATGGGGAGCTGGGACCTGGGTCTACTAACTATGACTGGCTTAAAATTCGATTTTAACCGACTTCTTCAAAAAGGTCTGTATGCCAATTCTCGACCGATTTAAAAAAATATTTTTTTATTCGAAAGCCTATTTGTATAAGTACACCTTAGGTGGTCCCATTCCCACCAAGTTAGAGTCTGATGATGGGATCCCATGAAAATCGAGGGAAACCCTCAAATTTTACAAGCACATACAATGTTTTTCATAAACTTTCTAACGCAATTTCAGATACTTGTGCCTGGTAATCATCATCTCATTTTGCTGATGATGGAAGGTATAAGTCAGGATCAGGATGATGGGATCCCATGAGAAATTTTTGTTCAGCGATATTTACGCCAATTGTTAACCGATTTGGATAATTCTTTTTTTTTTTTGTTTGGAGCAGTTTTTCTCGGACTAGTTCCATTTTAATTTGGTGAAGATCTGATACACGGAGGCACGCTATTTGTGAAAAATAACTTAAATAAAAACTGACTTCCAAAAACAAAACACTACAAAGTAAAAAATGACTTTAATTTTGGAAGTTGGTATTTTTGGTTATTTCGTTTTTGAACCCCGACTTCCGAAATTAAAGTTATTTTTTGGTCGTGCTTTTATTTTTAACTTATTTACAAAACAAATGTCATTTATCATTGGGCGTCGCATCTCAGGTTGGGGGCCCTAGAAAAAATCCCTAGATACGCCAATGGATGCCAATGATTAGTACAGTGGGTCTTCGTCGTTATCGTTAAGGGTATTTTTGCATCTGATTTATAATAAAATAAGAGAGGGGGGTGCAACTATAATGTTTCTTTCCCGATTCAGAAAAATCGTAGTTCCGAAGCTGCCTTCCAGGGCTGGGTTAAAAAAATTTCGAGCTTGCTTTGCGCGCGCTCTTGTATTCTTCGTTTTATTAATATTTTGTCGAGTTTATTACTTTTATAGCTGTATGAATAATTAACAGTGTATCGTACTTGTCCATGGCACATCCTATCCGATAAAATTTTAGAGCGAGTTCTTAGTTCGCTGCTAGTTGGATAGATGGCGTTGCGGTTTTTTTCTGCAACGTAGATTTGCTCCGTTGGTTTTTCTGATGGCGGCATTAACGCCGCTACAGAACCATTACGAACACCGATCAAGCAGTTCTTTATTCAAGTAACGTTAGCCTAACGCTAGTTACCTAGGTACGGTAGTGTCTTGCCATGAAAATACAATTTTTGTGCAAAAAGCCTGCAGTAGCAGCAATTTTTACCGTTCATACTACATTTATTTAGGTACGCGACGTTATTTTACCTATGGTGATATAAAATATATTTATTTGTCACACAGGTAAAATGTTGGACATTGGCGGTGTTATTTATTTATAATGAAATGTTTCACTATGAGGCAGCACATAGTTATATGATAGCACATGTTGGGCATACAAATATTGTTTGAGAGTCGACATACTTAAACTCAAACTCAAAGCATTTAATTCAACCATCCACATCAGGAATTTCTCCTGTATCGTGGGTGCGTTTACAAACACACAAAGTCACATACACAAACAGCCAGACCCGGAACAACTCCTGTCCCAAATTACACATAAGTACGTGTGAGAACGATGTAAAAAGCTGGGCAGGATAAAAGCGTCCGGAAAAAAACCAAACAATTGAAAAAAATCATGGCAGCTGAGAAACCACCCAAACCCAAACACTAAGAATTTCTCCTGTATCATGGGTGCGTTTACAAACATCAATGAAAACATCATGCGCTCAACCACTGCTCCAACCGTGCCGTCAACTGGGCCTCAAGTCTGCTATTACAATAGTGTCAGAATGGTCTATCATTGATTTCATAATTGTTGATTTTGACAAGTTTGGTAATCTACTAATATAATAGCGTCATTATGACTTTCCAATGGTCAACCAGTGGTCAGACACTCCATTGAAAGAAATGGCATAGAATAGTAATCTCGTGCATAAAGACAAATGAATAAATGATATGTAAAAATATATATAAAAGAAATCTGGCATGACTTAATGTTCAAATTTAGTAGTAGTTTTACGAAAATAATGACTACTAACGGATTTTATAATAATGGAAATACGAAAATGTCTTCTACCACGATTCTATTACGGGCCCATTGACCGACCAGTGATCGACCATTATGAATTAGCAGATTACGAACTTTTATCAAAATGACAAAGGGATCGTGTTGGAATGACGAATTTACAAAAAATAGCAGACTTGGGGCCCTGAACAGTGGGTCGATTAGGAACCTATTGTAGCCTTGGGTCAAGCGTAAGTCTAAGGAAAACCGTTTTATAGACAATTGTAGTTTTCCCTGTTCAATAGCTTGTCACAATCACTGGTTTTGACATTTGGTAAAGCAAATCTAATGCATTTCGCTTTATTTTCATTCAGAACCAAATTATTCACCATGAATTAATTTTGGGCTTGCATTAGGGCGTTATTTTATGGTTCAATCAAACGCCTTCGAGAGATCACAAAAGACTCCTGTGCGTCCCCCCCCCCCCGCGCATTAAGGTATATGAAGTAAGGTAACACCAGCGTCAGTTGTACAACGTCCGTTGCTAGAACCATACTATTTATCATGCAATTCGTGTAAAAATTATTAAGCATCTGATTTAGCATTACTTTTTCAAACAAATACCTATAATTATTTGCGTCTTTACTGTCCCCAGACTTAAAAAGTGCTTACGTCCTTGATCCACACAAATTATATATTAGGTCTTTACCTATGAAATTGCCGTTCTGCAGTACTGGCCATTTCGAATCAAAATAATTTTTGTTTGGCTAAGAATTCTAATTTCAAATTAATTTTATTTTAAAAACTTGTTTTTTTTTTCCAAAAGTAGTCATTTGTTTATTGATTAGTGTTACATTTTCATCGCATTTCAATCTTTTTCGTCATCATGGATACGTTAAAAATTCGAGTAATTATAGAATATGAATACCGTCGTGGCAGCAACGCGGCACAAGCGGCACGCAACATCAACGACGTTTACGGAGCTAACACTACAAACCAACGCACCGCCTGTTATTGGTTTGCTCGCTTCCGTTCTGGAAATTTCGACCTAAAAATGAACCTCGCGGTCGTCCGAAGACTTTGGTCGACAATGACGAATTAAAAGAGATTGTGGAAGCTGATGATACACAATCTACGGCTGAATTAGCAGCAGCTTTCGACGTTAGCGTCAAAACAATATTGGTCCATTTGCGACAAATTGGCAAGGTAAAAAAGCTTGACAAATGGGTGCCCCACGAACTCAATGATCGCCAGCGCGAAGTACGCGTCGAGACGTGCCTTGCACTGCTCAACAGACACACAAATGAAGGAATTTTGAACCGCATTGTTACCTGTGATGAAAAATGGATTCTGTTTGATAACCGTAAGCGCTCAGCAAGTTGGTTGGATCCTGGTTCAGCACCTAAACAATGCCCTAAACGAAAACTTACCCCTAGAAAAGTGATGGTCACTGTTTGGTGGAAGCTGGCACATCTCCAACCAGCATTGGTCAATCGCTCGTCTCCGCTGCTCCTGCACGACAACGCGCGACCTCATACTGCACAGCAGACGGTCTCCAAGTTGCATGAACTGGGGTTGGAAGCTCTCCGTCATCCGCCCTACTCACCAGACCTTGCGCCTACAGACTACTATTTTTTCCAGAATTTGGATAACTTCTTGGCGGGAAAAAAATTCAATACCCGAGAGGCAGTACAAAATGCCTTTGAAGAATTTGTTGCCTCCCGTCCAGCTGATTTCTTTAAGAAGGGCATCAATAAACTGCCACTGCGTTGGCAAAGATGCATTGATTGCATGGGTGATTACTTCGATTAATACAAATAAAAAATACATGAAAAAATTCGTTGAAATTTTTTCATACAAAACGGCAACTTCATAGGTATGGCATAAAGACCTATTATTAAAGCTAAGTACGGTGCTAGTCTCGATAATTGAGGTAAAAACTTTGATACACAATTCCCCATTGATGTTCGGTCAATTTAATTTTGATTTGTTTAAAAGCTTTTATTACTAGTTTGGGAGTTTATATGTTTAAAATTACATTCAATCGGGCAGGCTCAAACGTTCGACTGTATTAAATCAAAAGCAAGCGAAGGCGAGGAATTTAAGGCTTCAGTAGTTTTTATAGGGATATTTGTAAAGAAATTTGCAAAATTCTTAAGCAACTTGTTTGCTATCGCTAATAAGTCCATGAGAAGTCTCCAATAATTAGCGTTATGTCTTTTGTTTCTATTTTTTCATTATTTATAATTTTCTATACCGTCTTTATTTTACTGTCTGCTGTTTATACCTTATTGCTTATGTATGAAGCCTTAGCTACCTTACAAGTACAATTTGTATTATTATAAATTTTTGATCAGGTAATTACATAGTTATTAATAGTTTCAGTGCTAGTACTTACCTGCCTATACTGTCCTCCATTGGCTAACTTCAGATCTGACTGATGGTCTAATCTGACCGTCTGGTATCTACAGTATAGGTACTACTTAAGGTACGATAAAGTACGGTCCAGTATAGGTACCTACTACGAACGATGTTATCATCATCATATTAGCCAAAAGACTTCCACTGCTGGCCATAAGTTCGTGCTAGTACATTATTTCGTTAGTTTTGTTTCTGGTGCAAATAATAAGCAATTTAAATAATATTTATATAAATCAAACATGAGTAAAAAATCTCTATCATTTAATCTATTTAAGAAACCAAGTACCAATATTTTAGCGACTAAACTGAAAGTATTGATAATTACAGCCTCTGCTTTCTTGTAGCAATAGGTATCGCCTCGGCTGTGATTTTCAACTTACCGCAATTATATCATAATGTAGTATTAAGTAGGTACCTATTTCTTAATACGAATGAACCAGATTCTTCTGATTGATACGATAGTTTCCTAAATGTAGGTATTAAAGTAGTTTACTATAGGTAGGTAATTACTTACTTACTGACTTAGGTATTAACTTCAAAATTTTAAGTTTAAAATATTTGTTATTCGGCAAGGAGTGGCGATAGGTAGGCTGGGAACTGATATGAACGGATGTGTGGTTATACCGGTCGTGGTGGTCGCACTTCTGGTGATGGTCTGATGGGTCCCACGCTCGGCATGTGGCGGGTTGATAACAGGCATGGTTTGCGTACGAACGTACCTACTTGTATCTCCTAATCTCCCCGTCCGTCCCCGGCCGGCCTCCGACTTATGGTTGCAGGGTACTTCCTAGATGGAGGCCTACCCTCCACCAAAGAATGTAGGTACGTAAGGATTTCTTATTTAACCCTTAAACAGGCCTAGCGTTTTTTTTTCTCATGAAAACAGATTTTGGTAGATTACAGGGTTATAACAAATATAATCTACCTATCTATCATCCCTACCTTATAGCTATTCGTCGAATTCGCACTAAGCGTTTTCAAACGTCTTTTATAATGCGCACAGCAAAGGAGTGGAACTCTGTGCCTGCCTCTGTGTTTCCAAAAGCTTACAACCCTAATCTCATCAAAGTTAGAGTGAACAGGCTCCTTCTGGGTAAGCTCGCTCCATCGTACACTTTGTCTCTGTCATCTCTGACATAGACTAGAGTCAAGAGCAAACCTCTCATCTAATAATTTAGTTTAAGGTGGATGCTCCGGGGTGGCCCGGAGAAAGATTATTTCTGAAATATTCATTCTTTCGAACTACATGAACTTAGAGGGCTATATTGATGATTAAAATGGTTATAATTCTTTAGATAAATACGCGTTACGGTCGCAGATCGCCTTTGGTCCACATACAGCTTCACACTGACCGGCAAATTGCAAAAAACATAAAAATATTTGAATTTCGCGGGCCACCCTGGAGCATCCACCTTAATAGTCATTTAATTTCTTGAAAAAAAAACCCTTTGGTCTTTATATGACCACTGCCTGTTGCCCATGCAGATATGTGGTATGAAACTGTCCTACATTTTATCTACCCAGCTCTTAAGGGTTAGACTACTCACTGTTAAAGAATCCTAAACATAATAAAACCACGATATAACTAAGAAAACTGGTGTTTATTAGTTTTAATGGTGAAAATCATCAAAGCAAGGTGCTGCATACAATGGTGCCCGGCAGATCTTGCACATTATTTTCGAACTTTGGGGTTTATGACTTGTGCTGCAGTACCGACATCGCTTCCGGGTTCCCTCACTAGGCATGTGAACCCCAACATAATTATGTGGTTTCTGCGTGTTCTGAAATGATCAAACAGTGTTTTTTAGGAGATTTTTGTATGATTTAGTGGGTTTAGCATGTTAACGATTAATTTACCGTGATCTAGTATAACCCTTAATTTTTTTTTTTTTTTACTATGGATAGGCACGCGCTTGGCCACCATCTCACCTGATGGTAAGCGATGATGTGGTCGAAGATGGAGCTTGCTTGCCTAAAAGTAACCTATTCCTAACCTAGTATATTTGTGTGATGAGCATGATCATTTGTTCTGTGTCTGGGTGTAGTTTATCTATAATATGTATGTATTTAGAAATATATAAGTATGTTTATCAGTTGTCTAGTACCCATAACACAAGCTCTGCTTAGCTTGGGACTAGATGGCGTTGTGTGATAGTTGTGTGGAATATTATTATTATTCACTCTTGACTTAAAGACTCCTAAGTTGTAGCTATCAGGAAACACAAACTCCGTCAGGAGACAACTTACAGGACAGTGGCCATAAAGAGGCCATATTTCTTTGTTATCAATGACCACAAACTTTGGGAGTAAATATTTCACAAAAAGGAAACTAATATTGTAATAAATCAAATAATATTACAGATGAATAAACTTGTGTCATAAAGTAGTAATAATATATATAGCACTTACCATTACTTATTATTTTCGGCATAATCACATTTATAATGAACACAAACCCACGAAAACGACCGTTTTTACCCGACTGCGAAAGAAGGAGGGTTATGATTTCAGAGTGTATATATGTATGTATGTATATTTCTTGGGCACGCCCTAGAGCCTAAACAGCTGGATGGATTTTAGCTTGAGAGGTGTCGTTAGATTCGTTTTTACTGTGAGAGTGACACTGGGTAAGTATATCAAAATGAAAAAAAAAAAAAAAAACAAAATGGTGGATTTTTGGCGCCTATGCCTTCAATATTTTTTTTTTTTATTTTCAAAACCTATCGACTAGGGTCTCAAGATAAAGGTCTCGGGGAGACGATTCCAAAAATTTAACACACTAAAAAGTAGGAAATAAAAAAAAAATACTTTGTCAAAAAATCCCGACCGCTAAAAACAACAAAAAAGTAGGAAACAAGTCGCTTTTCAAGCAGTCTGATGCAGTTCAATCACTGATCTGATGCCACCAACTGCTTCAAACTGCTTGAAAAGGTTTTTTTCAAGAGTAGTATTTTACAATCGAAACGTCACAAAAATGTTCGGGCACATGCTTTTTTTGGTCGTTCAGAAATCGACTGTTTCATAGACAATTATAATAATGACATTTAGTGGCCCCTATACGTTATGTGATCACTGCCTGATTAGGCACTTGTCTCACCGCCGCCGGCGAGTAAGCGAGTAATAGCTATCGACCATTTGCTCGCTGAGGAAAGGGACAAAAGAAATAGATCTCGTGTGAGTAAAAGAGACACAAATATTTATAGTCGATAGCTGTCTGTTCACACTGCCATCGAGCGGCTCTTACCTCAAGTTGATCGCAGCGACAAGAGCTATCAAAGTTTGTAGTCGCTCAGCGACATTCGCTCGGCGATGCTCGCTTGGTGGTCGGAACTCACCAAACAGCGGTAATTTCTACCTATAGCGCGGTGGGCGGTGAGACCAGAGCCTACGGGTTAAAAGAAAAGGCTGGGCTGTGGCCAGTGTCAGCACCCACTCTAACTCCTTGATGATTGGTCAAATAGAATCGACACGTGTACATTTTACTTCTTTAATAATATTTAACTTAAGTTTTGTAGGTACCTAATGAGACTGATTACTGCCGAAAAGATAATTAGCTAGTAGGTATCTAAGCTACCAAAAAAAAATTAGAATAATAAAAAAGTTGTTACTACAAAAATAGTTTTAGTTTTAAATTTCTTACCAAGGGGTCTAAAAAGATCACTTTAGCAGAAACAGAAAGCACATCACGCTACCCGTCATTGTCAAATTTTCCCAATCAACCTTGAACCGAATGCCTAAGCGATAAAGATGAAAATGAAATGTGACTGATTGTTGTGTGATGAATAAATGTTATGATTCTCTTAAAGTGGCCTTTTCAGCCCTCCTGGTTCATTAATAATTCATTTTTAGCCAAGGGCTTTCGTTTAAAGGATGGGAATACATCAAATTTTATCACTCCCGCTCTGGGCGGTGCAGAAGGGAGTGTCAGACTGTCACTGACTAAAACCCATCCGTGTTCCCCCTAGTGCCCTTTGCGCTCCAGCCGCGGTCACTCTTTCAACAAATTCCGCAACCCTGACAGACACTGACCCTAGAGCCCTGTCGCTGTCTACTACGCTGACATCTCTTTGAGGCGCGCGTGGTATACCTACAAATTGGTTACGGCTACGCTTAAGTTTATCCGGCTAAAGTTAAAAGAAATTAAAATACCTAATCCTCTCCTCGAAAATAAACTCAAGTTTAGCAGGCTAATCTTACGTTTTTTTCTACAGCCATCATTAGCCGAAACAGACATTTTAAACTAATATAATATGTATTTGTAGTATTCCTATAGTGTAGGTAAGTAGGTGACGTATGTAAGTGTGGTCCAGGTTCCAATGAAAATATACCTAATCAAGTAAATAACGGAAACTCCATGTCGTGGCTAACAAAGCGTGTTATTTTAATAGCTAGGTACTATCTAGATAGGTACAATCAAACAGCAACGTTGGGATTTTTATTTTATTTTGTAATCATTGAATGGCATTTTTTGCAGTGAAATATCAAAGTTTTGATTTTTACTATACTTTGTAGCCAACTAAATGACGCTTCCCAATAGTTTCTCCGATGAAGAACCATAAGAATATTTCCAGCCCGACCAGGAAAAGCAGCCACGCTTGTCTCACCGTTATGTAATTGTAGCATTTGTTATTGAAGAAATCTTTTATTAAATTGATGTCAGCAGTGAGTTTCTGTGAACAAAAGATGGGCGTCACATATAAATATCAAGGAGGGACCTGAAATATTGTTTTTCACACCAACTGCACGAAAACTTCTGATTGCTTACCTAAATATGTCATGCAAACTCCACCTAAAGTTAGTCATTATTGCCCGGGTTATAATGAAATTCAGTACAATATTATTGCCCGGAGTTAAATAATGTAATTCGAATTTGGAATTCAACTTGGAGACCAACGGAAACTGTTCGCGGCCAGCCACCTCTCTTCATGACTTGTGAACAGTTTTCTCGCAGTAGGTGTGAAAAGCAGAGTATGCTCCTCAGGCAGGGATAGGTTAAAGTGTCTTTGCCTTGGGCTAGCTTGAATCCCTCTTCACTGCATTCAGGACTCTTGTTAGCTCACGAGCGAAATGAGGGATTTAAATCCCTCGCTTCGCTCGTGACCTAAACTCTAAACTCATTCGCTACACTCGGGAGTTATTTTTCAAATCCTTCATTAGGTTTGGGATTCAATACGACGCCTGTGACATAAGACGCTGCTTTATCCCCTCGGTGCGTAATCTACTTTTTTATAACAATGGAGAGATTGTCTACCAAATCTTAACTTTATGTTTACTGATTAAGTCGGTTAGCTCCAATAACCTTATTAGGTTCCTACGCGAAAATACAGCCTTGTACATATCTTGGTTAACCAGTTTAGTGTTGGTAAATTTTAATTAATTCCGGTTTAGCGAGTGGTTGAAACCAGCTTAAAATATTATTACTGTTTTCAGCGTTGATAAAGTTTTATAGCCCAGGCTGAATTTTTGAAGTGTGCGTGGATGGCCAAATCCGAAACTATGAGGAATTTCGAAAGACACTGAAAGGAGCCCGATTTTGACGAAAACTTAAACTTTATCAATAGATTTTTGAAAATCGCCAGGAATCGAAACGGCTGATTTAAAAAAAATCACACGCGAACCTGTATTATTACACCATTTGAAATTGTCTTTAATGCTACGGCCACACTGCTGTAACAGCCCGTTCCCACTTGTCGGCTGTCACACATCACAGCCCGGATTTTAATCGGATGTTTCAGTGGCAGAGCATTTTATATGAAGTTATTGCACACTTGTTTGACACCGATTTGACTGAGGCACCGACAGCCGATTAAAATCCGGGCCCGGCAACCGACAAGTGGGAAAGGGCTGTAATATGGCAATAATTATGGCCATAATTTTGCAATGTCAATCAATATGGCATATGACGGTAGGCAATAGCTCCGGTGGCGGTCTTTATTCGCACATCATAGACGATTACCTACCGCAGTAATTTTTGCGTGCGTGGCCACACTACAGTTTGTCTTTGTTCAGTGTGCGACATGAGCTCAATGGAAAGTGTGCGCCGGGTTGCCGACCGACATGGAGTGGTCGAATGAAAAGGTACCTACTAGGAGGAGGAGCATTTTTGGAAGCATTTCCATCGGAATCAAGTCTATGGGATACCCGACAAAAGAATCATAAAAATCCTGGTGTACGTCATTTTACGTATCGAATTATTATTATTTTATTGTATTTATCGTTTATATATATTTTACTTTGTATTAATTTAAATATTAATCGCGTTTCTGTTTTTTTTTTCACAATTCGCACCTACTAGTATTATTCTCTGCATCACCCAAAAGTCGACTGGTAGAAAATGCCTCAGGATTTAAGTCCGCCTCTGTACATCTGTGTGCGTAAAGTATTAAATAATTAAATAATAAATAAATAAATAAACAACGTTTATTATTTCTCAGTACCTTAGATGATATGAGGAAAAATAATCTATGATGAATGATTACCGAATCCATCTAAACAAATGTAAAAAAAAACACATAAGTACATAAAGTACCTACAACAACGCCGCCGCTTCAATTTCCATCTTGAAAAATTTCATTTTTTGCCGCCTAGTTTATTGTCATATCTAGTAAACATTAATCATATCTAGTTAACGTAATTTAATTCCATAATATTGCGGTAAATGGAGGGTAGACGTTAAGGTAGAGTGGCCGCAGAATAATCGAAATCTGGAAAGTAATAACAAACTAAAGGAAAGAGCTAATTTCGCCTTCTGGGATATCGACTACTGCAACATCAGGTACGTTGTCACAGGAGGCGGCTGCAGTGCCTGCAGACTGATGAGCATTTCAACCCTGCCTTCCTGCATCAGCACGCCGGCCGTGGCCGGAAATCGTCCTGCGACCCCCGACGCCCGGGCCGTCTTCTTCTGTGAGAGACCCAGCCGCCGCAGGGTCGTGAGGTTTCCCTCTCTCTTACACGTTCGACTTCCTCCATTGCTAGCATTACTGCTTCGCAGAAGGAGGTGCTCGCTTTCCCATGCCTCCTCGCTCCGGACCATAGATTGAACCAGGGCCGGCCGCGAGAGGTCGCCGCCGCGATCGCCTCAACGAGGATCCGGCGGTTCTCCACCCAAGCAGGGCAGACCTCCACCGTATGCTCCACCGTGTCCTCCGGGCGATCCTCGCAGTGATGACACCCGGGCGTGTCCTCCCGCCGAATCCGAAACAGGTATCTCCCGAAACAACCGTGAGAGACAATAAAATTCTAGTCTCATATTGATGCTAATTTAGTCTATTTTAAAAACTTCCTGAGAAGGTACTATCATAAAGTAGTTTTTTAGGGTCAATCTGAAAAGAAAAAACCGAAATTATCCCGGTTTTTCCGATTTTAAACAAAGCTGCGTTCGGCGCTCGAGGTTGAAACACTTCATTGAAGTGATTATTCATTGAAGTCTGCAAAAAAACAGAATTAGGTACCGAACCTGACGCAAAGTACCCCGTACTTTCAGTCGACAAGGTTACTGGACTAATCGAGCGCCATGGCCAGAAATCAAAAATCATTTATTTTGCGATGAATGTGGGTGCAAAATGAGATGTCAATATTATAATAAATAACGGTTCCAACACACTCTACCTTACGGCATGCAAAAGTAAAACAAAACTTGTAGCAATTCAAACATCTTGAAATTTTTTAACAAACACATTAATTAAAAATCTTCTATTTGCTTCCATTACAAATACAAAAACGAAATTTTACATTAAATTTGAAATAAAATAAAATTAAATAATATAACATTATAAACTTTTATCATTCAAAAAGTCTTGTATAGAATAATAATATTTATCCAAAAGTAAGGATGTAGGTGAGGATGTAAGCCTCTTTTTAAATATAATGGTTCTTCTTTATACACGTGAGGTAGGTACCTATTTTAATATGAATGACTGGCCCCATTGATAAAAAGCTTTTTCTTAATAATGCTGTTTTGTACCTACCTGTGAACATTAGATTTTTATATTGCGATCTAACAGATCCCTCCCGGACGTGACAATGTGTAGGTACATTTGTTCTAACAAACAATGCAACTTCTAATATACTTACTTATGTAAAGACGGAAAGGTGAGTACTTTTAAAGACTTGAACACAGGTGCACAACTGTCGGTATTTTTAAGACTAGTCATTGATCATCATGAGATTTTAAAATATAATTGTAATAATAATATTTTGTAATAATTTGAATTGCATGATAACAATAATTATGATAAAATTGACATAATTATGAATAATTTGCACGCTTGCTTGCAGGCAAAATACAATGACTTTTAGGATGTAAGATATTTCCTTGTAATTTGTTATGTATTTTCTGGCAAATAAATATTTTTGATTTGATTTGATCTTATACAACGTTTCTGGGCCTTGAATATGGGCCACTTTGCTATTTAGGAGAGATGTGAAAGAATCGAGTTTTGTATGATCCATTATTTAGATGTGGGCTGTGGGGTAGACAAATTAGCATGTTGTTTGATATTAAAAGTATCTATTAATTTAAAATTCATTCATTGACATAAGGAGTAGTCTAAAGCACTCAAGCTCAGTTGTTATCGCCTGAAAGAAGATCTAATAAGTCTGTAATCTGTTATTAGATGTTATCACTGTCGGAACCGATGGTGGGTACCTACAGGGTTGTCCTGGCCGTATAATCGAGGTGGCGCGGGCTTTTGCCTGCTACTACCCACGACTCCAAGCCCACACAATTTGAAAAACGAAGATCACCAGAAATCACCAATCATCGAAATGTTTTTTTTTTTTTTTTTACTATTGATAGGCACGCGTTTGACCACTATCTCACCTGATGGTAAGCGAGGATGTGGTCGAAGATGGAGCACGCTTGCCTAGAAATAACCTATTCACTCTTGATTTAAAGACTCCCAGGTTGTTGTAGCTATCAGGAAACACAGACTCCGGCAGGGAATTCCACTCCTTAGCTGTACGCACTATGAATGTGTTCCCAAAACGTTTTGTGCGTATGGGTGGGATGTCCACCATGTACCGGTGGCGCATCGCCGTTCGTCTTGTGGTCCGATGATGGAACGGGCTTGGCGGAATTAAATTATGCAATTCCGTCGCACATTCCCCAAAATGCAACCGGTAAAAAACCGACAGGCTAGCAACTCGTCGTCGATGTTCAAGACTTTGAAGCTTCGACGCGACGAGCCTCTCATTGCCGATGATCCTCTTGGCTCGTTTCTCAATTGACTCAAGGGCATCAAGCTGGTATCTGGCAGATCCATCCCAAAGATGAGAGCAGTATTCCATACACGATCGAACTTGCGCTTGATAGAGTTTGAGCAGCTGTTCCGGCGTGAAGTACCGTCTCACCTTAGCCAGAATCCCCAACTTCTTTGCAGCCACTTGAGCTTTTGCCTCTATGTAAGGGCCAAAATTGAGAGTAGATGTTAATGTAACCCCAAGAAGCTCAAGATGGTCGGTTATCGGCACGGTTTCACCGCGGAAAGATGGAGCTGGGCGGAATTGGCTCCTTTTGGCGGAAAATAGACACGCTTGGGTCTTAGCAGCATTGAACTTGACCAGATTGGCATCGCCCCAATCAGAGACCGCCTGTAGGGACACGTTCAAGCGCTCAACCATTGCCTCCCGGAGAGACCGGATCTGCGACCCACCAGCTCGTGCGTCGGACACGTATCTTTCAGAAACAGTGCTGTCGTCTGCATACCCAAAGGTACCGGGTTTAAGCAGATCATTGATATGCAGCAAGAACAGTGTTGCCGAAAGCACCGACCCCTGAGGAACCCCGGCATTAATATCCAGCAGTCCAGACGAGCAGCCATCTATGACCACTCGGATAGACCGATCCCTCAGGAAATCTGCGATCCAATCACACAAACCGGCGGGCAGACCGAAGGAAGGAAGCTTACTAATAAGGCCATCGTGCCAGACCCTGTCGAAGGCCTTCGAGATGTCAAGGGAGACCGCCAGTGCCTCCCCGTGCTTCTCTATGGCCTCACTCCAGATGTGAATGGCATACGCTAGAAGATCCCCAGTTGACCGATTTCGGCGAAACCCGTATTGCCGGTCACTAAGGATATCATTCGCTTCTAGGTACGCCAGGAGCTTATGATTCAGCACGCGTTCCATAGTCTTACAGAGTATGGACGTTACCGAGATGGGTCTATAATTCGACAGGTCAGCTCGACTACCCTTCTTGGGCACGGGCTGCACGTTAGCTTACTTCCAAGCCTTCGGCACTTTTCCAGTCTCAAACGAAAGGCGAAATAGGCGTGTCAAGATCGGAGACAACTCAGGCGCACAAGTCTTCAGAACAATTGCCGGTATCCCGTCGGGACCACTAGCCTTGTTCACGTCTAGGTTACGCAGTACCCTACGGACGTCCTTCTGATGAATGCGAATGTTCGACATACTCGACTCGCATTCACCAGGAGAGGCGGAGGGCGTCGCGCCACCAGGATCCAGACGTGAAGATTCCGCAAACAAAGAAGCAAACAAGTTCGCTTTCTCCTCAGCGGAGTGGGCCAGCATCCCGTCGGGTCTCAGCAGTGGTGGTAGTGAGGGGCGGCAGAAGTTCGATTCGACCGACTTAGCCAGGGACCAAAAAGCCTTACTACCTGCTGGGTATGAAGCAAGTTTGTTCCCTATTCGGCTAATGTGGTCAAACCGAGCCCTCCGCAACACCTTCTTGCAGGACTTAGCAGCCCTGTTGAAGGCTCTCTTCTTCTGACTTACGTCATTTGCTTTGCGCGTACGAGCGTCGACCCATGCTAGGTACGCCGCGTGCTTAAGCGCATCGGCGCGATTGCACTCGGCACCAAACCAAGGACGAGCTTCGCCAGATATTGCTATGTTAGAGAACGGAATGTAGTACTCCATTCCCCTCCGCAACACATCCGTCACGGCGTCCGCGCACGACGTAACATCAGTGGAAGAAAAGCAAGTAGGCTGCCAAGGGTAACATGCGAAGAAAGATCGCATGCCATCCCAATCTGCTGACTTGTATCGCCATACCCGCCGGGTGCCTCTTGGGCTAGGATCGGGCGGAGAGTAGACAGACACAGACTTCACCAGACAGTGGTCGGAACTACCCAGTGGTGATGAAATCGACACCGAATAGCGGTCTGGATCTGTTGTCAGCAGAAGGTCCAAGCAATTGGCAGTGTGCGAATCAACATCCGGCACCCTCGTTGCCCCCTGGACCAGCTGGGTAAGATTTAACGCAAGCGCTAGCTTTCGCGTCTCTCGTCCAGCATGGTCTGTGCACTGGTATGGGAAGAGCCACTCCTGATGGTGGGCATTGAAGTCCCCCAGAAACACCAATTGGGCAGAAGGGTACCGCTGCTGAGCCGTATCCGCCGCCTCACTCAGGTGCTGTGTAAGCCCAGTTGTCTCCAAATCACCGCTGTGCGAACGGTAGACGCATGCGTAGACAATTTTGTCTAGACCTGTGTCCACCATAGCCCACAGCGTTGAGAACCTGGAGTCTTCAAGGTAGCGGAGACGCCGATAGCAGATGTCGTCCCGGGCGTACATGCATACGCCCGCGCGGGGTCTAAAGTGGTGCTCCAGGGTAAACCCAGGGTAAGACAGGTATGACACGTCCGACGGACATCCGATCTGCGTCTCCGACAGGAACAAGAGCGCTGGTTTCTCGGTCTCAAGAGAGGTGCACTTTATGCGAAAGGACGTGCTGCCGCTGTACAGCTTTTCTATTTTTATTCCTGTTCATTAATAAACTTGAGTGATGGAGGTTGAGGAGAAGGAAGTGAAATGAGGTTCCAAGCTGCTAACCTTCAGGCACGCCCTGACAGGACGACATCTTTGGGGGACTAGTCTGGAGACTGCGGGGACGCCCGAGCCCCCCCGGGAATGTCCATCGGGCCCTTTCATCTGGTCGCCAACCAGCACGATGGTGCATTCCGGGATTTTTCGTCAGATGGCGGGGCAGCCTTTCATGTGTGGCTAGCACACTACTTGGGCCCCCAACTATCTGCGGTCGGCCAGCGGTGCACCGTGCCTCGGATCCCGCTACCCTCCAAGACTAGTCTTCCGATACGCCCATGCCAGGGCTAGCCTGGCTGGTCTGCCTGCATTGGAACAACTATTTCGACCCAACTCCTCTGAATTGGCTACACTGAGCATCGTACCGGAACACAGCTAAGCCGCTTGGCGGTACGTCTTTGCCCAGTGGGTGGTCACAAGCCATCGGCCGAAGCCTACCACCAGTTAGTGTCACCTGATTAGCACCACCCGGGGACCACGTGTAGGGTCTTACATTGGGTATTCTTATACGGACGCGGGTGACTCGGCCCCCAAAAAAGTACCTGCTGAAGGTGTCCTTTCCTTTTAGAAACGTTTATCATCTGCTTAGCAGATGTTTTTCCTATTTATATTGGGGTCAGCTTCCAGTCACACCCGATACAGTTCAAAACCAGTATTGTACGTAGAGATACTGCCTATCTTACCTTCACGACTGGGTAAGCCGCCACTGAAAACTATTATGATCCAAAAAGATAGAGGCGGATGAAACAAACATTTTGGTGCATCGCGATTCGCGATAAAGTAGGTACCTACCAACCTCGTTTAGGGGGCAATGGCACAATAATATATATAGAAACTTGTAGCAATGGTCGAAAGATTACGCGCGGGACATGACTACATGCCATTCACTGCCATTCGTGAGGTCATTATGTTTGTGTAGGTTTAGTGTTCCTTTGTCCCTTTCCCGGGCAATAGTATGTGCTTAGTCTACTTTGATCTGGGACTACAGAGTGACAATGTTCTTAAAAAGCAGGAATCGCATGCTTGTAGCCCATTCACAAAAGCTGTTTAGATATTCGACTGACTTTGGGCTGCCATCCGTCTGGATTTCCCCGGATTTTTCCTAGTTTGGAGGGCGCCGGGGAGCATCCGCGGAGCGTCCGGGCGCACAATTGATGGAAAGGTAGAAATAAATTGAAAACAAATCTTAATTAGAAATTAATTCCTAATAACGCCGCATATTAGCTAACTTGCCAAAAAAAATTAGAGCTCGCTCCGTTCGCTTTTACATCATTATTTCTCGTTTTTTAAGATTATTTGACAAAGAAACTTTTATCTTACTACGAGGGTGGATTGAAAAGTTCGCGGCCTAACACGTAAATACTTAAACTATTTTAATGTAACTGACCTCATTCGATTAGTTTACTCTCTGGTTGTCAAATTGTAAAATTCTATCGCAATAGCATTAACTGTATTTAAATTAGACTGAATGTTGTGAGCCTTTGTGCAGCGTTTTTAAAGAATGGAGAAAATTAGCAACGTGCGGTCATCAAATACCTGTTTTAAAAAAAACTAACTCCAAAAGAGATTCACGAAGATATGTCAACAACATTGAGGGAATCTGCTCCGTCGTATAGGACTGTGAAAAAGTGGGTTGCTGAATTTAAACGCGGACGAGAGAGTATTGAAGATGACCCTCGCTCTGGCGCCTATGACGTCTACGACTGAAGAAAACATCGGGAAAATCTGTGATCTGATATTGACAAGATCCACAAGAATTTTTGGCCAAAGGAGATGTTCCAAAATATATGGACCCTGGGCCAGGTTCTTGTACACTATACTTAAAAATAGAGAAATATATTTAAAACAGTTCTCAACTGTCCAATTTCTTTAAAATGGCTTTGTTTGCTGGTAAAACAAAAGAATTACACTTGAAATTGCAACACGCAACAAAAACCCGTCATGGCGGTAAGCTGTCATTTTGATTGATTAATGACGTTTGACATTTATATCTGACATATTTATTTACCGGCAACGAGACGAAAGTGACTGAAGTGACATTGTTATGACAGCTGACAGTATTATTCTATGATCTGTAACTAAATCGGTGCGGTCTATTCCCCTGATTTGGCACCTTCAGATTTTCATTTATTCCCAAACCTAAAAAAAAAACACCTTGGAGGTCAAAAATTTTCATCAAATGAGGAGGTCGAAGCTGCGGTGGGTGACTTTTTTGAAGGCCTTGAAGAAACTTTTTTTATGACCGGCATAAAAGCGTTGGAAACCAGATGGAAGAAGTGCATAGAGTTAAGTGGAGATTACGTGGAAAAATAAAATTACTTTTGCTTATATTTCATATTGTTTTCTTGCTGAGGCCGCGAACTTTTCAATCCACCCTCGTAGATACTCGTATGAGTGATTTACAGAAGTTTCCAATCCTGATCCGAGCCGAGGTACTAAAAATAGCGACACTTGCCCTCGATTTCGAGTTCGCTTGGTTGTTACAGCCTTTCTGCAAACGCGAATTTCTGTGCAAATAGTCAAAAAACCTAAGACATTAAATATCAATTCAAATTAAATTACAAACTACTCGTTCTCATGTATAATCTGTGTACAAAAATAACTAGGCTTTGGTATGAAGTTAAAAACAATTTACATCTTCAAGTTTTTGTTCTATCAATAAATTAAATAAGCCTGCCTGCGTCTGTGTTTTCAAAAGCTTACAACCCATCTCTTCAAAGTTAGAGTGAAGAGGCTCCTTCTGGGTAGGCTCACTCTATCGTAGACTTTGTCTGTGTCGTCTCTGATATAGACTACAGCCAAGAGCAAACCCATAACAAATAAAAAAATACTTATAAAAGTCTAAAATGTAGAACTAGTTGACCCGCGCAACTTCGTCTGCGTCACGATTTTCATTACTGCTTCGCTCCTATTGGTCGTGATGATATCCTCGATAAATAGGCTATCCAACACTGAAATATTTTTTCAAATCGGACCAGTAGTTCCTGAGATTAGCGCGTTCAAGTAAACAAACAATAATGTGGGTAAAGTTTTTCTTTATAAACAGTGATTTTTTGTTGGTTGCGCCTGGAGAAAAAAACAATTTCACTCAAATATTCGGGGTTTTTAAAGTTTTTGTCCGACATCGGAAAATTATGTGATAGCAGCCCTAAACCGACTTAATATTCGAGATATAATAAATCCAAATGTTATGTATTTTTATTTAAGTTGTTTTTTATGGGGCCAATAGTATTAAAAAAAAACCGGTCAAGTGCGAGTCGGACTCGCACACGAATGGTTCCGTTATTATTTTTTGTTATAGTGGCGATAGAAATGTGTGAATAGAGCTCTCTACCTATTACGGTTCTTGAGATACAGCATGCTGACAGACAGACGGACGGACGGAAAGCGGAGGCTTAGTAATAGGATTCCGTTGGTTACCCTTCGGGTACGGAACCCTAAAAGTGACATGTTTGTTTTTTCCAAAAAGAGATAGAATAAATTAGAAGAGATAGATATTTAGGTAGTTTTGTTAAACTTTGAGGATTTCAAACAAAATAAAACTCTTAACTAAGTAAGCTTGCCTCATTACCTCCAATACCCCAGTACTACCCAACTTACGAAGGTACGTAATGTGTGTCATGCATGACAATGTGAATGCCAATTTTGTTTTTGACCATTATTAAATTTAATACATACTCTTTCGATGGAATTGATTGGTGAGACGACTTTTGTCGATTATGAGGTTTTAGAAAAGTATATATTTATGTAAGTACTTACCTAGTAGCAGGTATATTTATTACTTACCTAGTAGCAAGTATATTTATGACTTACCTAGTAGCAGGTATATTTATTACTTACCTAGTAGCAGGTATATTCATTACTTACCTAGTAGCAAGTATATTTATGACTTACCTAGTAGCAGGTATATTTATTACTTACCTAGTAGCAGGTATATTCATTACTTACCTAGTAGCAAGTATATTTATGACTTACCTAGTAGCAGGTATATTTATTACTTACCTAGTAGCAAGTATAGTTATTACTTACCTAATAACAGGTATATTTATAACTTACCTAGTAGCAGGTATATTCATTACTTACCTAGTAGCAAGTATATTTATGACTTACCTAGTAGCAGGTATATTTATTACTTACCTAGTAGCAAGTATAGTTATTACTTACCTAATAACAGGTATATTTATAACTTACCTAGTAGCAGGTATATTTATTACTTACCTAGTAGCAAGTATATTTATGACTTACCTAGTAGCAGGTATATTTATTACTTACCTAGTAGCAGGTATATTCATTACTTACCTAGTAGCAAGTATATTTATGACTTACCTAGTAGCAGGTGTATTTATTACTTACCTAGTAGCAGGTATATTTGTTACTTACCTAGTAGCAGGTAGGTATATTTATTACTCACATGCGTTTCAGACATCCTTGGCGGCGCCATCTCAACGGTGTAAAATCCTTTCAGAACTCGCATTTTTTTTGCAAGCTCAGACTTGGTGGCAGCCTCTGCTTTTTCTAAACCAGAATAAAGATTATTATATTGATGATAAGCAATATTATAAATTCATATGTGCGGTAGTGACGAGGGTAGTAGTTAGTACCTAAGTAGATATACTTAGTTCGACTTCTATTGCCGCAACGTTCAATTCAGTTCTTTTACAGTTTGTGTTAATTTAGTTACTGCCCACGGCTGCATGAATAGTATGATGATGGTTTTTTTTTTGCATGGTACCCTGATCCTTTTTCTAAAATAAAAATAACTCCTTATGACATTAGCTACTAAAATTGCCAGTGAGTAGCCGCTGCTGCCCAGCCGTTTCGGAGTTTAGCTGAAACAAACAGACAGATAGACGTCAGTCTATCTATCTGTCTGTCGAGACAGACCGGCCGACAGACAGACCTACCGACGCGACGGACAGACGCTGTAAATAGCTGTTATTTTTATAAAACAAACAGACACTTCAATTTTATTTATTTTTATGTACAATTTATTGTACGTAATACTACTCTGTCAAGAAAGTACCGGGAAAAGATCAATAATACACAAAATGTCTGTTATTCATCCAAATTTATTTTATCACCTTCAAAGTATGCTCCTTTAGAAACGATACACTTGCGCCAACGAATAATCCATTCATCAAAACATTTTTTAAACGCTGCTTCCGGAATTGAGTTCAGTTCTCGCCGCGAATTCTCCTTTATGTCTTCTATCGATTGAAAACGGGTGCCACGAAGTGGTAATTTGAGTTTAGGAAAAAGAAAAAAGTCAGCAGGAGCCATATCTGGTGAATATGGTGGTTGCTGGATGGTATTTGTTGAGTGTTTGGTTAAAAATTCGTTCACAATGATAGCCTTGTGCGAAGGCGCATTTTCTTTCCACAAATCTGGCCTTTTTCGTCGAATTTGCTCTCTTAAACGCCGCATAACGCTCAAATAATATTCTTCATTTACCGTTAGACCTTCCGGTAAGAATTCAGAGTGCACAACACCGCGATAGTCAAAGAAAACAGTCAACATGACTTTGACTTTTGACTTTGGCGTGGTTTTTTCGGTTTCGGTTCAGTTGGAAGGCGCCACTCCGAAGCTTGTTGACTAGTTTGCATGTCAAACTCGTAAACCCACGTCTCGTCACCAGTAACAATGCGTTTCATGAATGTTGGGTCCGAACTGACTCGTTCTAGCATGTCCTCAGCGACTTTCATGCGATTGAGTTTTTGGAGAAAATTGAGATCTTTTGGGACTAGCCGAGCAGCAACATGTTTCATACCGAAATGATTAGTTAAAATGGTACGGATCGACTCGTGAGATACAGAAAGTTCGGCGGCTATCTCTCTCAGAGTTGAATGGGGATTTTCAGTCACTATTTCCTTCACTTTTGCGATGTTAACTTCAGTTGCAGACGTTGACGGCCTACCAGAGCGAGGCAAATCTTCCATCACATCTCGACCGCTTTTGAACGCTTTGAACCACTCATAAGCACGAGTTTTTGATAAAGTCGATTCACCGTAAGCCTTCTGTAACATTTTCAGTGACTCCGAACACGAAATTCCATTGGCGATGCAAAATTCAAGACAAACTCTTTGTTCGATATTTTTGTCCATTATGAAATTCGCAATACACACTATACATATATGATATTACTAAAACCAGCACTGTATTTAATATAAATAACAGATGCAACTCAAACTCCGCGCCAAAATGGAAAACAGTTGTGCCAATCTAACAACTACAAAAAAACAAAAATTTGAATTTGGAACCATAAACAAATCATCCATTCCCGATACTTTTTTGACTGAATGTAGATGTATGAACTCTGCCACTTAATGTAAAAACAATATAATCCCATAATTTGAACGATAAGTTACCTAATATGTGTAATAATCATAATCTGCCTATCCTTTTCCCAACTATATTGGGGTCGGCTTTCAGTCAGGTTTACCTGAATACCAGTATTTTACGAGGGTAACATAGTATTTCATGGCAAGACTGGAGTTAGATTAATTTGCTAATAATAATCACCTTACTTAGTTAGTTTTATTACCTACTTTTATAAGCAAGTCAAATAAATGGTGTCAATTCACGGGGTTTAAAAGTCAAAATGGGGGTACCACAAGGCTCTATTTTGGGTCCTTTCCTCTTTCTAGTATATATTAATGATCTACCCCATCTTTTAAAAAATCAACCTCATATGGTATTATTTGCTGACGATACGTCCTTAATTTTTAAGATAGATAGACGTTCCATAAATCTTGACGACGTAAATAACGCCCTACAGCAGGTCCAAAATTGGATTACTGCTAATTTTGTAGTATTAAATGGGAAAAAACTAAATGCATCAGATTTGCCTTACCGAACGTTAAAAGAAATGATTGCGACATAGTATTGAACAAGGAGAAACTTGAATTCGTCGAAAACACGGTTTTCCTGGGGATTACGCTTGACTCAAGGCTACAATGGGGTCCTTATTTAACATCTCCTTCCTTTGCATTGTCCTCACATGCAGAAGCAACAAGTATATGTAACTTGGAATTTTGTAAAACAGAACATGATTTAAAAGAGTGTCCGTGGAGTTTCTTGCACGTTCTTCTCTATAGAGATCTACGCTTTGGAACGTGCAAATAGCTTCCATGTTTTTGACTGACCGACCTTGACGTTTCAAAAGTTCCTGTAAATGGTTTATTTGAAATAAAATGCTTTGAATTTGAATTTGAATTTATTACACACTGAAACGCGAAACCTGATTAATTGAAAATCATGAAAAGAGGGTCGAGCGAGAGACACAAGTGTAACAGGTCCCGAAAAAAAATAAATGCTCATAAGTCATTTTTTTTTAAGTATGAGAAATTATCAAATGACTTCTCCCGCTTTAGGTGAAGCAGAAGGGAGTCTCAGACTTTTACTGACTAAAACCTATCCGCGTTCCTCTAAGTGCCTGTTGCGTTTCAGGGTACGGTGCCTCTTTCGAACAAAGTCCGCAGCCCCAGCAAGCACTGGCCCCGTAGCGGACCCAGTCTTTTATGCTGACAGCTCTTTGAGGCGAGCGTGGTACACAGCGCGCCGTCGACCCGGGCCTGGTTCTGATCGGACAACGAGCCACCCAATGCTCGCCGTCCACAGGCCCGCACCTACGGTGGCCGAGAATCGCCCTGCGACTTCCGACGCCCGGGGCGTCTTCTTCTGTTGCGGTGGCTGGAGCGTGAGGTTTCCCTCTCTCTCTCACACGTTCGGTTTCCTCCTTTGCTAGCATTACTCCTTCACAGAAGGAGGTGACTGCTTCCCATATCTCCTCGCTCCGGACCATGGCTTGAACCAGGGCCGGAAGCGAGAGATCGCCGCCGCCGATCGCCTCGACGAGGACACGGCGGTGCTCCGCCCAAAAGAGCAGACCTCCACCGTATGCTCAACCATGTCCTCCGGGCGATACTCGCAGTGTTGACACCCGGGCGTATCCTCACGCCGTATTCGAAACAGATACCTCCCGAAACAACCGTGTCCGGTGAATACCTGCATCAAGCGGAAGGTAAGGACGCCGTGGCGCCGTTCTAGCCACTTCTCAAAGAGAGGACTTATCGCCGCAATTGTGGCGTAGCCAGCGATGGGTTGCGACTGTCGTTGTCTCCATACTGCCATGAGATCCTGCCGGAGCTTCGTCCGTCGTGCTGTGATTTGACGCGGCAGAGGAGTAGCGCCAATGAGCGCGAGGGCTTTCGCCTCTAGATCCCATGGTGGCAGTCCGGCAAGAAAGCTCGCCACCTCGCCAGATACCATGCGTATCCCTAAACCAGCCGGATGGCCATGACCCTCTGGGACACGTTGAGGTAACGAGTAGGTCGCTTCCTCAAAGTAGGCGCGCACACCGGCGCCCCATAAAGAGCCATGGACCACACGACTCCCTAGATTTGGCAGAAGCCGCTTGAAGGCAGCCCCGGCTCGGCCCAGTCTGGGAGCCAAACGTCGGAAATACTAGACGAAGTTCCACCGGCTGTCAAGGATGAGACCCAGATACGTCATCGTCGATCTGACGCCAATGTGAACCCCTCCTACCGTTATTTAGGATCCCGACGTGGCCTGTTCCGAGATACATGAAAGCACATGGCTTCGGACTTGTGTAGGGCCATCTCGAGACCCAATTTCCAGATCCTCTCAACGACTATCGCAACCCCGCGTTTCCCCCCCCGCCTGGTGCGGCCTCCCCTGCGCCAGGACCAACTTGTCGTCAGTATAGCACACAACGCTGATGCCACTAGGGAGGTTGGCGCGTAGCATCCAGTCGTAGCCGATATCCCACAAGAGCGGCCCCACAACGGAACCCTGTAGGACAATTTTTTTACCGACATTCGTCTAGCTTAGCTATGTCCGACCACAGCAGGCACATATTTTGTCGAAATCGTTCTAGTGTTTTTGGCTGGCTGGATCTCTGGTGGCTGTGTGTCAGGGGGAGGGATGGTTTGACTGAAAGTTATCTTTCTAAATAATCGAACTCACCTTTCATAACTTCCAATAGTTTCTCCTTGTTCCTGGTTATAGCCGGTTTGTATATTTCAGACAATTCATGCATCATCGTCAATCTGCCACCTGCGCATAAGTCGACATATTTGACAATAACGATATTATGTGTACTTTAAGCGAGAAACACACTGGTCATACGTACGCAACGTATGTAACGCTTTTTTACCGACATCTTCAATAAGGAAGAGTGCTATGTTCAGCTGTATGCCATTTTTTTTTATGTTTTTGTATGTACCAGGTCAAGTTCTGATGATGGGATCCCAATGTATTTCATAAAAATTTTAACGCAACTCAGATATTTGTACCAAGTTATCATCATCTTATGTTGCTGAGCTGATGATGGAAGGTGTAAGTTAGAATCAGATGATGGGATCCCATGAAAAATGTGTTTGTTCAGCGATATTTTCGCAAATTGTCAACCGATTTGGATGATTACTTTTTTGTTTGGAAGAGATTTTTTCCGGACGACTTGTCCGGAAAATAAATTCAATTTGGTGAAGATCCTGATGAAGAACTTCGGAGGTAGGCAACGGAATTCTTCAGTAAATGATAGCAAATGGATCGGGATTGCTGAAATCGCATGTCTGCTTATTGTTTATGCCAGTTCATAACATAACATCACGCCGGTACGCTGAGGATGGGTACGCAGGTTCCACAATAAAGTAAAAATAAAAAATATAACTTTTTACAAAAAGAACCGACTTCGAAACAAAACACTACTAGGTATAAAATAACTGTAATTTGATTGTCGTTGTGTGTTTGGAAGTCGGTGTTATCTTTTTGAAAAAAAGTTTTTGTATCGTATTGTACGTCGCGGTGCATACGACAAGTGTGTTTCTGTTGCATAGTTTTTCATATAAAATCAAGAGCTTAAAACTTGACGGATATTCTACTATTATCCACCGTAGTAACACCGACCATTTTTATGAACATACGGAAAACTACCGTGCGTGGCGACCGCGTACCG
The DNA here is from genome assembly GCA_950371165.1 of Lacanobia oleracea. NCBI lineage: Eukaryota > Metazoa > Arthropoda > Insecta > Lepidoptera > Noctuidae > Lacanobia > Lacanobia oleracea. The sequence goes on from OX493389.1 coordinate 10,347,449, forward strand.
GAAGACGCAATGTTGGAAGGCCTCCCACAAGGTGAACTGATGACTTGGTGAGGATCGCGGGTAGCCGATGGATACAAGACGCACAAGACCGGTTGTTATGGCGACGCTTGGGGGAGGCCTATGACCAGCAGTGGACGTCTTTCTGCTGATAACAATAATATGATGATGATGATGACGGAACCCTATAAACACCCTCAAGTGGATAAACTGCTGCTTTACCGCCTTTATAGTTAAAACTACTGTACCTAGTCCAGAAAAAAGAAGCGAAAGAAGAGAAAATACCAATATTCTCAGCTCATGGCTTGCGGGATGGCCGGACTTTCGGACATAGTACAAACTTTTCTCAAGCCTTGACCGCCAGTAGCTTAGACCCTTGTTCCCGATACCGGTGCTACACGAAACACTTCTTCACACGTCTTTACAATGAATAAACTAGTAGAAATATCAGTCTATACAGCTGGGACCATGAATGTGAAGTAGCACTGCACTGCACATGTGAAATGTAGGTACTGATACTTACGGAAGACATTCGTCAATTTTGCTACATTCACGCCAATGGACATAATGATTTTTATATGGCCAAGTAAAAACAACGTTAATTCTTCGATAGACGACTTCTAAATGCTTATCCGGGACGTTTTAGATTATTTCTGCGCTCTTCGAGTTGTTATTGTATGACTGTTAGACTTGTAATTCTGTAATTGTCAAAACGATAGGGTATATTTAAGTAAATTTACGCCAATTTGTTTCTTTTTTATAATTTATCTTGTTAGGTACATATCTAATATAAAAACTCCTTGTCATGTACCTCTCCTTCGATCAATGTGTCGATTCCCAACTTTCCCAACAATTTTGGGGCCGGTTTCGGTTTCCAGTCATACTGGATTTAGCTTTAGTGTGTGCGGAACTTGTTGGCCGCGCCTTAGGTGGCGACAGAGGTGAGGGGGCGAGTTGCCGGCTGCTCGCAACGCACATGAGATTAAACAGTGATGACCAATCTCGAGATATCGTGAACAATAATTTTTCAATTATTGAAAAGAATAAATAAAAAACAATTGAACTTTTATTTTATATTGTACCAATCTAATTATATTGTAATTAATAGTAAAATAAATTAAGTATATGAAATTATTCTAACATATCCTCCGAATCACTTGATTCTGAACTCTCTGAACTTGATTCAGAATCATCTTGTAAGTTTATAGTGATTTCGTCCATCATAGTATCAAATCTCATATCATGATTCCAGTATTCTTGTTCGTTTTTTTTTGTACGTGGTCATCGCATTTTTGCCATTGTTCGGCAGAGAATTCGGAATATAGCCTTGTTAGAATTGTAATTTTCTCGTCCAATGTAGCATTCATTAATGTGATCTCTGGCCAGGCAATTATTAATATTTGCCCATACAAGCTCAATCGGGTTGAGGTCTGGATGATATGGAGGTAGTCATCAGTGTATACTTTTGTAGTCAACAGTGTATATTTTTTCTGATTGGGTCGTATTAATCAACCTCAAGAGTTCGGCTTTGATCATCGTGGGAGAAAATGGCACGATATGATTTTGCAACCAGTTCTGCATATTAATTTTCCAACTGGACATACCTAGTCGGTTTCTTCTCAACTTGCACACAATAATAGGCAGCATTATCCATAACTATGATTGAGTTAGGAGGAAGTATAGGTATTAATTTTCGATCAAGCCAGTTGTAAAAATTTGTAGAGTTCTGTCTCCATGATAATCCCCAGTTTATGAATCTGATTTAAAAATTAGCAAATATCGTCAAATAAGCCGTTCCGGCTACCAGCGTGAACTATTATTAAACGCCTTCCTTTGCCTATAGCTGTATAAATTCCAGGCTCCGACGAAGATTGCCAACATTTTTGGACATTGTGACTTTGGTTAACGTAAGTTTCGTCCGAAAAGAATATATTTCGTTTGTCTTCTCTGAATTTTCTTATGGCCCTCAAATATTTCACTTGCCATTCAACAATGTTTGGTCTCTCTATTAAAAGGGATCTCTTCGATTTACATTTTTTAAATGAAAATCCTAGTTTGTGCAAAAGTTCTCTTAAAAAAGTTAATCCGCAATCTAAAACATTATCCTCTTTTAACACAGCATTTAGTTTTCGTACATGGAATTTTTTCTCTATCGTATAAAACTGATTTATTTTTCTTCTTATCAGTAAATCAAAATCATCAACTTGTATTTTCTTTTTTATTTATTTTGGTGTCCGTGGAGAACTAAATTTTGCTTACCCTGTATTTTGCAAGGAAGTTTTACTTACAGCAATCACCTTACACTTCTTTCTGATATCCCTGTTGCTTCTGCTACTTTTTAAAACGTATGTACTTTAAATATTATTTCCTTAGATTGTCTTTTTATCGGCGGACTCATCTCGCTATTGCAATCTCAAGTGCATTTTGTCTAAACTAGCCGGAACTGTCAACGCGTGTTGTCGTCGCGAAGTACGGCGCCGCACTGAGTAATGACATGACAGCAAGCGCCCCCGCCTCTCCGTCCCACCGCTCACATACCTAAGGCGCGGCCAACTAGAAACGCGCGCATTATAAGAAACTATATTTTACATTGAGCGATTGCCTAGCACAACCCACAACCCAGTAACTGATTGGCACGATACCCTTTGGCAGTGGCGGCGCAAGACTAAAATTTGATGTGGGCAAGATTGGCATTTAGCGGGGCCGGGGTAAAAAAACACTTTTTCTTAGGTAGGATCTAAAGGGATCCCCTTTAGATCCTACCTAAGTAAAAGTGTTTTTTTTTTATGTTTTCAGAGGTTGGATTCTACAATTGAGGGTGAAATGCAGCGAACTCAATCGCATTCCGCCACGAGAAATGTTGATTTTCTTTTGACTTTTTGTGCAAAATAGTAAATTTTTGGCGAATGTTGGAAAATTCAAGAAATAACTACACTAAAACAAGCTTTGTTGCAAGAGCAATCGTAGTGAGCTTGTATGTAATACGAGTAAATCATAGTGCATATCCTGCCGTGGCTAATATTATGACAAAACTTACTGAAGTAAACCTTACTGAATAAATGAATTCAAATAGCAAGAGCCAGCAAAGCGAGCTCAAAATTTTATATAGACACGGAATTTTTTTTTATGGTCTTAGCTACCGTGTTTCTGAATTGAAAAAAAAGCCAAAGCTGCGAGGTCCTTGGGACCGCGAAGCCGTAGGTGGTGGCCCACATCACCCACGCCTTGCGCCGCCTCTGCCCTTTGGCAAGACTGTTGTCAGATTTTCAAGATTCTGTCTATCTGTAACCACTTTTAAAGATCTACAAATGACAGTCAGGACCAACAGCTTCAGGTAAAAAAAACAGAGAATTCTAGGTACAATACCCGGCGATAAATATTGCACATCGACCTTTGGAAAGAGACAATCGGCTAATTTCGGCTTCGTAGAGCGTTATCTCTGTCGTACACTACCTATGTGACGTCTTGTCAGTCGTTGTTCAAAATATATATTTAGAGTTGTTGACACCCCCAAATTTTAATAATTTAAAGTTGTACTATGGCATCTTTAGGAAAAAGAGGGAAACCTTTACGAGGTCAGTCTCGCGAAATCATCTACAATGTTTATAAATATTTTGTAACCGAAGCTGACAGATTAAAAAAAAATGAAGATGAAAATGTAAGTTGTTATTTTAAGAAGGTTCAAGAGCGAGTTGCAAATGCCACTGGAATTTCAAGAAGAACTTAACAATATATTAAACGAAGTCAGTACTGAAACACATTCTACTGAAATTAAGTTCAGCACTCCAAAAAAAGGGAGACCAAAAAAGCAATTTCGTTTGGATATAGACGATTTTGATTATGATGTTGTTCGAAGAATGGTGTATGATTTTCACTTACGATTTAATGAACTGCCAACAATAAAATCATTAAATCTTCTTTTCATTAAATCTTTAATCAGCTGTAATTTTCCAAAATAATTAAAATAGACACATAATGTGAACATGTTTTTTTATTTATTTTACCCTAACCTAAAGCCATCACTTATAGAAAAATTGGTGTATTTTATACAAAGAATAACAAGAATTATCAAAAGAAGCAAATCATAATTGTTTTAACAGCTCCTAATAGATACCCGACTGTTTGTATTTCGTGCGACAGAGATAACGCTCTACGAAGCCGATATTAGCCGATTGTCTCTTTCCAAAGGTCGACGTGCAATATTTATCGCCGGTACTGTGGTTAATAGGTGATCATCATTGATCATGATCACCCATCCACTGACCGACCTCGAAAACCGAGTTGTAGTCTCGAATTCTTGTTCCTATATAAAATATTTATTTATTTTATTTAAAAGAAAAAAAAACATAAGCAAATAAAATAAACTAATTTAACAACAAACTAAAATAAAGCAACGAAAAATTTTTCCTCGTCCGTTTCGGACTTAGAGCATTTAGCCTATGGAGATGTCATAGCTGAACTTACCCCTCTGCCAAAATCGACTGGCCATTATGACCATGCACGTTATATAAAACTAGTTCATTCCATAGACTAGTATAGTATATATATTATATAATATGGTTCATTCGCCGACCGCCGTCATTGTGTATCGTATTGTGTCGCAACTAAGTGCTCCCAAAAATGGTTAATTGTGCAGTTTCCTATTTAGTATTTCCTATCACATGTAAATACAAACGATATATCAACATAGTTTTATTTAATTATAATCTATACTCTATAAACTAATATATATACTAATATATAAAGCTTAAGAGTTTGTTTGTTTACTGGAACGTGCTAATCTCAGGAACTACTGGTCCGATTTGAAAAATTATTTCAGTGTTAGAAAGCCCATTTGTCGAGGAAGGCTATAGGCTATATCATCACGCTAAGACCAATAGGAGCGGAACAGTAATGAAAATTGTGACGCAGACGAAGTTGCGCGGGTCCACTAGTAACAATATAATCGTCAATATCATAAGGATAGAAAAGTTCAGTGGTACGTTGGTAGTGCAAACGTGGTACAGGGGCTGACAGGATAGCGATTGGGATAGGGCTGGGACAACATGAGTGATTATTTCAAGTAGTATGTTCAGTAACATTTTTTTTGTGTATGTGTGACAAGAAAGGTTGAAATAAAAAGCGATTATCCTTACTTAATATTATAAATGCGAAAGTAACTCTGTCTGTCGGTCTGTCGCGCTTTCACACCAATACTAATGATCCGATTTAAATGAAATTTGGTACAGAGATAGTCTAGAGCCTGAGAAAGGACATTTTTATCTCGGGAATATGTTCCCTAGGGACCACGCGGGCGAAGCCATTGGCAGAAGCTAGTAATTTATAAATATAAAATTCAGTTTTTTGTAGTCGATTTTTTTAAAGGTTTATGCTAATAAAAAGTAAGTGCCTAAGTTTGTTTGTTTCGCTTATAAGTTTTTCTATTATTTTTCATCCAGTACATTTTCTTAAGGCTGATATAAAAATTCAGAACGAACACAATGAAAAGAATGGTCATAATTTTCATATTATTCTGATGGTAGGTAGTTATTGAATTACTTAATATATCTTTTTTTCAACAGATTTCCAAAAGATCCTAAAACAAGAGAAAAATGGAGAATATTTTGCGATAATATAGAAACTTGGAGACCCACGCGTACTATTACATTTGTTCGGAACATCACACTCTCAACCATCAACTACCTACATATTATAGTTAATGCGGCCAAACAACGACATCATCTGTCAGTGAACTGGTTGAGACTCCAAGAAATTGCAGTTTAAAAACAAATAAAAATCGTAGGCAACAAGCAAATTAAAGAAAAAGGTCAATACTCCACAAAAACTGCTTAACAATTTAGAAGAGAGGTCACTAATATATATTATTTGAACAAAAAGCGGTCATTGTGACGTATACATTGGGCCTGAATTCCGACCGTAAATAAAACAGTGACAGTTTCATACTATTCTGAGCTGAATACTAGGTACTAGTCTAATATTAAGGTACTAGTTTAAATATTATGACGTATGCCACCATTTCATTAGTTCATCTACCATGCATGGGGTTTTTGGACATTTAACTGTCGCGGCATTCTAGGAAAGTCACAGGACCATCAATATAATTATAATTTAAAAAAATATATTATTATTTAATTATGAAAGAAATTTTGCCTAAAACTACAACCGTTATTTTTCTAGTACTTCTAATTCTTTTGTCGTTACTACTTACCATGTAGTTAATTTACACAAATAATATTGCATATTTTTAGGTAGGAAGTGTATTTTGTTAGCGCTAACTTTATTACGGTTTAATCACAGATTGCAGACTTAAAAAACTACACTAATTAACAAGAAATTATGTACAAACGCGTATAAAAAAAAAGACGTGTGGCACTCTGAGACTGCCGCGGTAAAGCTATTGCATAGCATTTTTTATCAACTTATGCAATTATAATTATATATTTATTTTATTTATGCAGTATTTTTTTTTCTTTGATATTTATTCAAGTTACACTTTGAGCTAAAAAAAGTAAAAAGTAAAACTAAAAAGTATCACCGCTGTGCCGGTCGGAGTGGGGGGTGTTAGGTTTTTTCGTTACGGAATTTCTGGATTCGGTCTCCATCTCCACGCTCAAGGCCCGCGATAGAAGCTATGCAATGGCTTAAAAAAAATTGAATTATATAATTTTGTTAGTGTACCAAAAAATAAAACGAATGAATGGTTCATTCACTCACGCATTAAATGCAATTCCATTCATTGTTTCACGTCACTAGCGTGATTGTTAAATTTTACCTCCCGCCCCGTTGAAAGTGACAGAAAAATTTGTTCGATGATTCACCGCTTGCCATCTCCTATTTATTCTATTCTGACTTCTTGTCTGTTTTATTTTGTCTACTAATATTAGTAATAGGTTATACCTAATATTGTTTACTAACATTGTTGTCCGAAAATAAAGAATTATTATTACTCATCATCATCTTCCTGCCCTTATCCCATGTTACTTGGGGTCGGCGCAACACGTGTTATTCTTCCATTCTGTTCTATCAGTCGTCACTCTATCACTAACTCCCTTTTCTTTCATTAAAGAATTATTAAAGAATTATTATTACTATTATAGGCTAAATGCTCTAAGGTTTCGAAATTTCTTTGACAAGGCTGTGAGCACGCACACTCAAAAGCTCGAAAAATAGTTTCCAATAAGGTATTATTTTACGCTTGAAGTTTGGTCTGCGTGAACTTAGCAGATCATATCCTGACAAAGCTTAAAAAAAATATTAAAAAATATTCGAGTTCTATTTGCATGCAGCATATTTTTAGAGTTCCTGATACTTTTTGGAAATAGTTCTGGCGTGATATGATCTGTTAAGTTCACCGGCATTGAGGTTTGCCGCAGCCGCAGCGGGCGCGCCAACCCAACACGGTGTACTAGGGAGATGGGAGGGAGATATTATCTACAAGATTGTCTCTACAAAAATAAAATATTCAAAATCTTTTTGTAAAAATTTAATCATCATCATCAAATTTTACTAAACATAAATTAAACTTATTTCAAATATTACTTCCCCGTACTACTAATAAGGTAAAGAAAGTTCTAAAAGGTTGGGTTAGTAAAATCCCCTCAACAAGCTGGGAATCAAAAATTCCCGTCATTAAATATTTTTTGTACTCTTGTTACACTTGCATCATTTTGAGAACCGATACGATAATGGAGAAAATATTGAAGGTTAAAGTTTCTTTGTCTCGGGTTTCATTAACTTTTTCTCAGTGTGATTTTGCCTCATTGCTTAGCGTTCGTGGACTACGAGAAAGCCTTCCATTCGATAGAGCCTTGGGCTGTGCTGCTGTCTTTCCAACGGTGCCAGATCGACTATCGGTACATCGAGGTGCTTGAAATGATTGAACAAAAATGCCACCATGTCAGTCCGACTTCAGGATCAGACCTCGAAACCTATCCTCCTGCAGCGGGGTGTGAGGCAGGGAAACGTCATTTCTCCGAAACTGTTCACGGCCGCAATGGAGGATGTCTTCAAGGCTTTGGAGAAGGCTAGGCATACATGTCAATGGAGAGTACATCAGCTACCTTCGATTTGCCGACAATATAGTCGTCATGACTGAAACTACGGAGGACCTCAGTACAATGCTCGATGACCTCAGTGAGCTTCCGAAAGAGTGGGTCTTAAAATGAACATGGACAAAACCAAGATCATGGTTAATACCGATGCAGTACCATCGATCACTAATAAAGAACTAGATACACAAGCCCAAGTAAAAGTTCTCTTAAAACTGTCACCAAATTGTGTTTAGGTAATGCTAGTTGAAATAAACATACATTAATGTAAATTCTACCTTAAACGCATTACTCAAAGTTTATTTCACAAACCTTTGTACAAAAAGCAATAAATTTTTACTACCGATAGATACCCACTAATCAATATATATCAAAACAAATTCAACCTTACTCGCATGTCTTAAAGTTCGAATGGAACAGGATCAATGCGCATAACTCCAACAATTTAAGTGGGCATGCGATACTATGATTAATACGTTTAGTAAGAGTTTTTACAATTTAGATGCTTTATAACTCCTGCTGTTTAAAACAACTTAATTTAAAAAATGTTTTTACATGATTTATTGACAAAATATCAGCATTTACAATACAGTGATAATGATAATATTAATACTTACCGAAAATATGAAACACCATTTTTTTTTACGTCCTAGATGTGTGATTTTTGCAATTTTTAAACGAGCACTGAGGCATGTTTCCCGTCGAGCGTTCGAATGCTACTAAATGAAAAACGCATCAAATGTTCCAGTAGGTGCTAATTCGGTGAGGACATTTTTGCCACTGATTGTGTATCTAGTTCTTTATTAGTGATCGATGTGTAGCACCCACTCTTATCAAGATTTTACACTTGAAGTTGTAGACGAGTACGCCTTCCTGGGACAAACGGTTCAGTTAGGTAGGGCTAACATTGAGAAAGAGGTCACCGTCGAATCCGACACGATTGGGCAGCTTTCGGTTGCACGGTATCTTCTCGTCCTGAATCACCAGAATCTCAAGACGAAAGTTTATGACCAGTGCATTGCCAGTGATGACTTATGGAACTGAAACGTGGTCGCTTACAATGGGCCTCATCACAAGGCTTAAATTTACTCAAAGGGCAATGGAGAGGGAGGGCAATGCTTAGAGTTTCCTTATGTGATCGAATCAGGAATGATGATTTTCGCAAGAGAACCAAAGTTACCGACGTAGCCTGCAGGAACGCCAAATTAAACGGGCAGGGCACATTGCTCGCAAAACAAATGATCGATGGGGCTGAAAAGTTCTGGAGTGACGACCGCGTACCGGAAGACGTAACGTTGGAAGGCCTCCTACAAGGTGGACCCATGACCTGGTGAGGGTTGCGGGTAGCCGATGGATGCGAGACGCACAGGACTGGTAGTTGTGGCGACACTTGGAGGAGGCCTATATCCAGCAGTGGGCATCTTTTGGCTGATGTGATTTTGTCTATTGCGATTCATCGGGCACGAACCCAGGCTTCGGGCTGTAACTGGGAGAAATCCAAAAATAATTTTGCTGAACTAAGCCTAGCGGTCAACTGCATTATTCTTGGGACTACTAGACATACGAAACCGAAGAACTATACGTAGTTAGTTGTTTTTTTCTAGGTTTTTTTTCCTTTGTCAGACCAGCAGGTCTTAATTGATACTTTATTTCACTTATTTTATTTTGGCGGCTGCTTTTTAGACCTGCCTTTGCGTCTATCTTTTGGCTTAGTTTCGGCTTTGCGTTTTTTTGGTTCTTCCTTTGGTTTTGCTTTTACCTCTTCAGCTTTCTTCTGTTCAGCTAATATCTTTGCTGCTTTAACAGCTTCGGCAGCCTTCCTTGCTATCTCTTTGATTCGCGCGACTTCCTTCGCCTTCGCTTCAGCTTTAAGTTTAATCTCATGTGCTTTTAGTGCGGCTAATTTTTCCTGCCTTGTTCTTTCCTCTTCAGCATCTATTTCTCTTAATCTAGTATCTATCGCGTTAATGAAACCGTTTGTTAACTTCCCAGCATACATTTCCATTTTCTTACCAATCGGTCCATTAAACATGCTAACAGTCAGAGGCGGTACCGCTTCAACTTTTAGGTACTTCCATGAAGTAGCTCCAAAACTCTGTAGTGATTTCGCGGCATCTAAAATGTAAATTAGTATAAAAAACCTTTACTTTCCTTTTTATAATAAGTATCTATCTGTTTCCGAACCAACCTTTCCGTAAATTTAGAGATTTATTTTTTTCCTTGCACTCTCTTTTTAGCGGTTTGTAACTCTCTCTCAAGATAAACTATTTCATGTTGGAGGGTTATGTCACGTAACTCTTTCATTTTTATTGTTATCTTAACCAGTATGTATGACAAAGTGTCTTCCATTTTAGGTATAATTTTATTGTTCACAAGCGATTTTGCACTAGTGTTCATAATATAAGCTTTAGTTGAACCCCAACCTCTTTTAATGTAAGGTTGAGCTGTGTCCAGAGAAACTGCAAACAAAACAAATGCGGAATTATCTTGAATATTAGAAAATAAATTGTTATATAATTAAATAAGTTGTTACCAATTATTAATAACTAAATAGTTGATACATTATTATTTTACTGTAATTACCATTTTGTGCCAAATCCAAGCATTTGGTATAACCCACTTTTGTTTTGCAACAGTTTCTTTAAAATATTGGTTATATTATTATAAATACCAACAGAGTACATACCTAGTGTTATGTCAAGAGCCTTTCTGGCCATCCTGGCCGCCATTTCAAATAATATCGATGCTTTTAAAACTGCTATTAAATTAAAATACCAATAATTTGGATTTATTCGTAGATTTTTGAGACATGAATACGACACAATTTAATCTGTCTTCGTCTGGTGGTGGTAGAAAGTGGAACTATTGCAACCACTATGTTAGGTGACAAGGCCTGTCACATTTTATTCACCGCCAGCGCCACCGCCGCCCTCCGCCACCGGGTCATCATATTTTGGTTGTTGGGGAGTGTAATTGTCATTCTGTTGACAGTGTTTGATTTGGTCTGTAAATTACTTTAATTTTTTAACAAGCATCGTAAGTGCCTGAATTAAAATTAGAATAAAAGGGAATTCAATCTCCTTCGTGACCTAATAGGTACAACCATAAACTAATAGGTAACACTTGTACAAACTAATACTCACCTAGAAGAAATTTTCGTTATTCTAGTATCTATAATTATACCAAGTAGCACCATTATAATTACTAGCTTTTTCTCGTTGCCTCGCGCCCGCAAGCTCTCGTTGGTCGCGTCGATCCCAAAAGAACTAAAAAACCCGGCCGGGACAAGACTTCAGAGCGAGTCGGACTCGCGCACCTAAGGTTCCGTATCATCATATAAAACGTAAAATGTTCATAAATTTTCATCGGCGGTGTCTATATTCGACAGACAATTTTAACACTGCGGTGTATATTGCAGTTTTAGATCAGTGCCATCCACAGATATTATAATATATTTATGGTGCTATCTCTTCACCGATAGTGGAACTAATGTGATTTTTGTTGATGATTTCTGAAAAACTGCGCTATTTAGAGACATCGTTTTATTTTTCCTGTAATCTTTACGTTAACTTCTATCACATAGAATATTTTCAGACTTTTCTCTATGCAAACTTCGGTCTTGAGCATGGCCGAGAAGCCTCAACTTGAGACAGACTGAGGCTGCTCAGCTTGAGGCAGAGGGTCGAGACACGTAGCGGATCAAAGTGAGGCGACGCGATCCAGTTAAGAGCAAAAGCGCGATGGACCAGACCCGCGTAGAGTAGCTGTAGTTTTAATAGTCATCTACAGCGTTAATTTTTAATCGTTTTAATCCCTTGGGGTCGTTTTACTCACAAAATACTATTCATTAAAAGTTTGCCTAACATGGTATCTCTTAAAATAAAAAAAAACAGGAGGTGATCACTTAATATTCGCAAAATGCATGAAACCAGTAGTAGCGCCTCGGGTTAGTTACCTACGCGTTGTCGTCGGTGCGTTCCTAACTACCTACCTACACTCCGCCCGATCAACTAAGGTTATTGACTCTGCTAGTCAACTAATGTTCACGTATTAAATAATTCCAAATTCAAGGTTTAGGACCGTCATAATAGCTCTGTGCCTAGGTTTCGGGACATACCATACAATAAAATTAAAAGATTTATGCTAAACGCTGTAAAATGAAAAAATAAGCCCCAACAGGCCTGCTAGTTATGGCGTATTTAAAAATGATTTGAAAAGACAAAAAGTGCTTATTACTCGATTTAAAAAAAGTTATGTTACTTACCTAAATCAACTCCGATTTATTTAACACTTTCGGACACTCGGCGATACGTGATAATTGTTCATAAAATATGGAATCAAAATTATTTACGATTGAAAAAAGAGTTTTGTAACAAACCTAATAATTTGTAACCTCTGAATTACCTATCACTTAGGGCTACACTTCACGATAGCGTAATTTTCGATACATAATCTTACACGTTTAATTAAATTGTCTTTTAATTTTAGTAATGTGTCTCTGTCACTTCTTAAACATCACACGCGTCCACTATAGCACTTTTCATTTGTTCACGAGGTTGATGCTCATTTTTGTACACAAATCGCTTCACCTCACTCCACAAGTAAAAATCCAGCGGTGTCAGGTCCGGGCTTCTTGCTGGCCAAGCAACTGGTCCCTCTGGCAACTGGTGGTTTAATAGCCACTGACAAAACGCGACTCTAGCCGTCCCGTCGTTCTTGGCGTGTAGTAACGCCTGGGATTTCGTTCAAAGTACTCCAGGATTTCTTCGTCTAGTTCAGGTGTGTACACTGTCGGAACTTGGGGGTTGGGAATACCACGCAGACGCAAAGATTGCAAGTGGTTTGGTTCACTGTAGAGACGACGAGCCGCTTGCGCATCAAAACCCGCGATCGCGTACAATTGCACCATGGCAACGAACTCCAGATTGGAGTACCTACACGTAATTACGAGACGCCATTACATTCGCGCGACAAGGATACTCGTAACAACAACACACCGACGACGCGACGTCTTAGGAGAACTGAATTGTTTACATGACTTGGTCAAGGTCATGCGCTGCACTGAGCGGGAGCCTCGCTCAGTGCAGCGCATCGGCTCGCGGGGTGCGCGGGGCGCGCGCCTTTTTGCACTGCCAATCAAATGAGGTTTGGGGGCGGGGTTTGGTCTAGGATTGGCAAATTTTTGTGAGTCCACGTTGACTGCTCTTACGCGTCATTGTTGTTAGTACCGAATGGTGACTACTAATAGTTCGCATTGCTTTTTCGCTTCGGCGAGAATTAATTCGAGTTTATAAAAAAAAAAACTTTATTTTTTTTATTTTATCTTTACAAATTGATAGTGTTTCATGGACCGGATCGATCCTTCACGGGATTAAAACGATCAAAAAGTAACGCTGTATATGTTACCGGCAATCTGTATAATCCGGTATTATATAGAATACCTAGGCATTGTATGGAATGCCCAAAACATTCAGGTAATGTATGAAATATTATTCATTTTATACTTTGCCTAGGTATTCTACCTATAGAATATCGAATACGCAACCGGCAATGTGTGTAAAAGACGATAGCTGGGAAAGGGAAGACGTGTGGGGCGGCAGTAACGCTACGTTCATACGACGACATAAATTTCTTAGCAAGATCTTCTAGAAGTCTTGAACATCGACGACGAGTTGCTAGCCTGTCGGTCTTTTACCGGTTGCATTTTGGGGAATGTGCGACGGAATTGCATAATTTAATTCCGCCAAGCCCGTTCCATCATCGGACCACAAGACGAACGGCGATGCGCCACCGGTATATGGTGGACATCCCACCCATACGCACAAAACGTTTTGGGAACACATTCATAGTGCGTACAGCTAAGGAGTGGAATTCCCTGCCGGAGTCTGTGTTTCCTGATAGCTACAACCTGGGAGTCTTTAAATCAAGAGTGAATAGGTTATTTCTAGGCAAGCGTGCTCCATCTTCGACCATATCCTCGCTTACCATCAGGTGAGATAGTGGTCAAACGCGTGCCTATCAATAGTAAAAAAAAAAAAAAAAAAAAAAAGATCCGATTTTTACAGTATACGGTTTAGACACAATACAATTTATATGAATTGCCTTTTAAAAAAAAAAATATTTTTTCAACATAGGTGCTGTAGACAGCTCAATTTTCAGAGGTTGCTTCGAACTGAGGAATCAGTTGCCCACGTCGTTCAAAAAGTAATGCCGAGTCTGCCTGACGTGAATAAATTCTCCGAGCGATGAGCTCGCTCCGCAAAACGTGCATTTAGGCGGAGCTAGGCTGGCTAACTTTGCCAGGACCGACTGAGAATGGGAGTCTGACATGGTGCGGATAGCGGAGTCTCTATTCTACTCTACTCTCTCCGTTGCAGGGGTAGACTTCTCTTCTGGTTGGTTTCCTCATAGCCTACTTTATGTAGCTCTATCGCATGTTAACAACCCTTTTTTTGTAATATTTTCAAGGATGGGAAATCATCAAATGACTTCACTCGCTCTAGGTAGAGCAGAAGGGATTGTCAGACTCTTACTGTTCAAAACCCATTCGTGTTCCTTCTTATGCCCTTTGCATGGCAGGGCTGCGATGACTCTTTCGAATAAATTCCCCAACGTGTTAACAACCCTAGCAAATTTCTTAAACACCACACGTAGAGAAGCGTTATCATTAAAACGTTTCTCATTACGAAAAATTACTAGGGCTGGTCGGCATTTGGAACAGAAGAGGCGAAACAGCCAGTGCCTTGCATAATACCTTCTAAATTCCTAAATCTAAAAGAAGTCAAGATAAGCAAGATATTGATTGTTCGTATATCTTATCTTAGAGATGTTATCTAGCGATAACATTTTACTTTACGACATAATCGCGAACGAAGTCGCGGGCAACAGATACCTAGTTAAAACTATAATAAAAAGTGATTACAACAAAAAATAAAACATAAGAGGAAACATCGATGGTGGATAATGAGATTATATTATTATTAACTAGCTGACCCGGCAAACGTTGTTCTGCCATATAAATTAACACAAAAATTTTATATAAATCGGTCAAGCCATTTCGGAGGAGTTCGATAACAAACACTGTGATCCGAGATTTTTGTACATTAGAAGGTTAGAAAAAGATAACTGTTGCACGCAACTTTGTTTGCGTGTATGTCATATAGTTTGATGTCGCTGGGTAAGATCGCTAAGATAAGATATAGATATATAGATCATATCAGCCGAAAGACCTCTACTGCTGAACATAGCGCCGCGATAGCCCCAAGCGTTATATATTTTTTTTCCTACTCCTCCGCTGTACTTTTCTGATTAATTTCGTTGCAGGATCCAAGACAGTTGAATCGTTTCTCCGGGACTCGTCGGGTTTCATTGGCTCGGCGTTTTTCTGGTGGTCGCCACTGTTGATTCTGGCTTGGAGTTGTAGTGGTTGGGAATGTGTGGCGGGCTTGTCCCAAAAAAAAAAAAATATAGCCCCAAGCGTTGCCACAACGACCGGTTCTGCGCGTCTCGCATCCATCGGCTACCCGCGATCTTCATCGGTCCACCTTGTGAAAGGCTTTTCAACGTTGCGTCTTCTGGTTCGCGGTCGTCGCTCCAGAATTTTTTGGCCCCATCGACCGTCTTTTTTGCGAGCAATATACCTTGCCCACTGCCACTTTAGTTTGGCGATGCTTCGGGCTATGTCGGTAACCTTGGTTCTCTACGAATATCATCATTCCTGATTCGATCACGCAAGGAAACTCCAAGCCAATGCCCTCTCCATTGCCCTTTGAGTGACTTTAAGCCTTCTGGTGAGGCCCATTGTGAGCGACCAGCAACCATTGTGGCATAAGATATACGAACAGTCAACTTCTAGCAATGCTCGACCCCTTAGAATGCAAGGTATTGGCTGTTTCACCTATTCTATTCAAAACGCCGACCAACCTTAGTAATTTTTCGTAATGTTTTAATTTGAAAAAAGTTGCTAGGGTAGAGCTCCATAAAGTTGAAATGGAAAACTATCCAGAAGAAAAGACTACGCAACGGACAGAGTACAGTTGGGATTCCGTTATCCGCACTTAGACTCCCATTCCCGCCATTGTGCTTAGGAGTTCTGGCAAGGTTAGCCAGCGAAGCTACGCAAATAGATTTGGCTGAGTGTCCTCATCTTTCCGAAGATTTTTGCACATCGGGTAGCAAAGGCCTCATTTCCAGAATGAAGTGGGCTACTGATTTCTCGGTATCGAAGCAACCTCCGTACATTGGGCTGTCTATGGCTACTATCATCATCATTTCAGCCAATTGCCGTCCACTGTTAAATGTAAGCCTCCCACAAAGCGCCAACCATCCCGGTCTTGTGCAGTCCACGTCCATCCACTGCCAGCCACCTCTTTTAAATCAACGATCCATCGTGCCGCAGTGCCTATGTTGAAAAGATATTTTTTTACGGGGAAATGACCCGTAATTATATCTATTATTATTCGGAGGGTATTTCTACTTGGGTTGAGAAGTCGCTTAGTTAGTCGCATGTATAGGCTGCACTGTAATTTGTAGATGGTGACCATCTGTTATCTTGAAGTTCAGTTGATCTCTGGAAAATTCATGTACGAATCAGTGAGAAAGGTAAGAGGAGAAGTGGGTACAGGTCCAGCAGTACCGTCCCGGAAACTCTCTTCGCAAAGTTCGTCTCTGGCGTCATTGCCTGGGAATCTACAGTTTCTCATGAGCCACTGGAGGGTGAAACCCGCAACGGATAATTTTTGGCCCTCAGCTGTTGCTTCACTGGGAATTTAACAGTTTTAAGCCATGCTGGAGCAATCAACTGAAATCTTATTTCAGTTACTATGACATTTTGTTGGATACGTGTAACATTCAGCCAAGTGCCTTTGCAAAGTTTTTTATAAATTAATTATTTAAATAGAAATCATAAAATTTGAATGGTTTGATCTTTTGTTGCTTTGCGTTTTCATGGAAATATTTTCCTTATTTTTCCCATTTGGCAATATTACCCGTGTCGTAATGGTCTGCTTGGTCGGTGGATTCCCCGTTCACAGAATTAATGAATTATTGCTGAACAACGGACAACACAGGCTATCTTCTAAAATAACCTAACCATCTCTTGTTTGTGGTGTTGCCGTCAAGAAAACAATGCGCATTTGAATGGCCTTCTTATATATTAATGTTCGCATTTTTCTTCTTCTCCGTCGTTCCTGGAATGCTGAGGATCGCGAAAATACACGCCGCGTATCATCAATCAATGCGGTCTTCTGCAGTGTAGACCGCTCTGTGCATGCTGCCTTTAACAGCCTTCTTTATGGCGTCGGGTCATAAAAAAGGTCATATGTTTGCATTTTTGATCTTTAGTATGCTAATATTATTTTGCGCTATATGAATGGTGCTATACTTCAAACTACTAAGTTAAGAAACTACTTGATGAATCAAGTTAATTCTAAATTGATTTCGAATCGGAAACGTAAATCGAAACGATTTAAGTTTTTAGAACCCAATTAGACGTCCAATTAACCAATCCAATTCAACTCTTTTCGCGACTCTTCTACCATGGGACTTCGCCAGCTGCTCGCGGGTGGTATGACGTGACTCCAGGCCCTAGACCCGTAAAGATTCATTTTTGAGCAACTCAAGTTAAGCTTAGCAAATGTAAGCGGACGCCTATTGACGATTTAAAAAAATGAGATCAAATACATAACGCCATCTATGGAATCTGAAGTTGAACTGTCTATACCTATATTAGTTCTGAGTTTGTTTTATTTTTATTAATAGGAATTCATTCAGAACGATATTTTTAAGGTATTAAAAGAATCCCTTTTTTTCAGACGTCTTAAAAGTACCACTAATAACTAAAAAATATGTTTTGATGTAATTCTCATGCTGTCTTGAGGTCAATAGCTGGCATTATGGGTATCTGCATTATGTAATGTTGAATTCATGTAAATTGCCACAATTCCTATCCGGTTTATGTATAAAAGTTATTTACATTGGTTTTGTACTTTTGAACGTGATGAGTTCTGTTAATTATCTATCATTTAACATGTGGGTGATTATATTTTGGCATAGATAAATGCCAAAAAAATACAAAATACTATAATAACATGTTATCAATGTATAAACATATTAGTGAAAATAAAAAAGAAAGGAAATTAATTAAATTAATAATTTAAAAATATGTACAAAACTGTCACAAGTGGCTTCGAACCCACACCAAGTCGTTATAAAGGCTGTCTCTAAACCGATGGTCTATGGGAGCCGTTGACAAAACGGTTGAAATAGCCGATCTTATTTATGTCATGGTTTTTCGCTGCTTAGCTCCTTGAAAGTATATCGTGATGATAAACATTGCTAAGGTTAGACGCATAAGTATCTGCAAATATGTATTAAGTTGTGGTTTTTATAACAATTCCCCACTACATTGTTTGGCAAAATGTGAAATATAAATTTAAATGTTATTTTAAGTGCAAAAAAAACATTTTATTATTTTTTGACAATACCTTGGTGTAAAAATAAAGTTCAAAAGATAAAATAAATACAAAAATAATAGCTGTTGCTGGCCGGGGATCGAACCTTGCGCCTGTCGTTAAAACAGACTTTTTTGAAAATTGCTCATCCTCCAAAGCACATGGCGTGATAATATATAGTCTAAAACCTTCTCGTGACCAAAACGCACACAACAAAAAAAGAATTATCGAAATCGGTCCAGCCGTTCAAGCGCGATGCGATGACCAAGGGAAATAGGGATTCATTTTTATATATATAGATTTAACTGCAGTATCGTTGTCGATCTCCATTGCGAGTTGTGATGTGAGACTACATGCCCACCAAAAAACTGACTAAATATGGCTCGTGGCGATAAATTGGCTCATGGCGCGGAGTGCTTCAATTTGATGCATGAGTGATGCATCCCGTCTCCAGTTGCGCAGCCTCGGGTCGAGGCTGCCTCTAGTGGGTACTTAGCTATAGATACACCTCAGCTGTTAGAAGTACACATAAGCCTGCTTATAAATTTGCACAGAACAACCTCAACCTTTTTTAGGGGGAACCCTAAAAACAGTTCGGAAGAACATCCGGAAGAAACGGAACTCTTATAGCTTAACTCGGGTGGTTGTCTGTCCGTCTTGAAGTTAGTCTTGTTGTCAGTTTTGAAGTTATTCAAGAAATTAGACCCAAAATGACCACTCCACCCTCTTAGTTCTGAAACTACTGAGCCTAAAATTTTGAAAAAAAAATGCAGATTTTCTTTACAGATAAACTTATAAGAAGTCTATAGTGCTAAAATAACATGTTACAACATGGAATTAGATTGGAACCCTTTGCCCGCAAGTTCGACTCGCACTCTCGCACTTGGCCAGTTTTTTGGCTGAACCTATAGTTTACCTTCATCTCCGTTAACCTTCGGACCTTCGTATCCGTGGACGAAAAGCTCTACACCTACGCCTCCCCACCAGTCTCGCTAAATGACCTCCATCTGCAGGTCTAAAAGACCACTTTAGGAGAATCAGAAAGCACATCACGCTACCCGAACTGTCAAATTTTCCCAATCAACCTTGAACATGCATTAATGCATTACATTAGCGATAAAAGTGAAAATGGGCAGATTGTTGTGGGATATTATGATTCTAATTCTTCGCTTCTGCTAAAGCGGCCTAAAGTGGCCGCTTTAGCAGAATTTATTTTATTTGTGCGTCTTTTATGGGGTTGTTTTCTGCAAAAAAGTGCCTTTTCATCAGCCCCGGTTGCAGGGTAGCCGGTGCCGGGTACTCAGCGGAGAAGTGTAGGGCCATGCCGGACAAATTACGCTGTACGCTGGTACGTGTGAAAGCTAACGTACATACGTAGCTATACACTTTATTTAGACGATAAGAATAGTTGGTCGCCGGGTTAAACGAAGACAATGTTATATTTATCATGATCTTTCTCTATAAGTAATTAGCATAAGACAGGTTATATGCGTTCACATAATATTGTTTTCTTTTTAATTTATCTGGTTTAGGTTTTTGCTTTGTTTCAGTATCATGGAGTGTGCCAGCTAACCAGTGATAAATAATATTTAATTATTATTATTGTCTTTTTTCGTGTTATATATTGATTACTTTGTATACTTATTATATAAATTCGAGTTTTTAAAACGTAACAGACAGATGTGTTGCTGAGGAGTCTGTTGGCCACTTCTTCTCCACAGCTAAAACACTAGGAAGTGGTGACGGGCGGGCGTTTCGGGGGCTGTCTTTTGTAAAACTTGACGTACAAAAAGTGCTGGCTCTTAGCCTAATTTGAATGAACGACTTTGATTTTTTTTTTTGACTTCGTCGCTGAGTACCCGGCGGCACCGGCTACCCGGCACCCGGAACGTATGAAAAGGCACTAAGGCTTTTCAGATGACTTTCAAGTAAGACAATGTTCGGCCTGTTTGGCTGTATTTCACATAATATTACCAGCCACGTAAAGGGTATTTTATAAAGAAAATTCATTACCTACTTATTGTTGATATTTCATTACAGGTCAAATGGACCATTTACAAGCACTTTTGGATTGTCAAGATCTGAAAATCAAATACCTAGATGAAGCTAGTTCTGCCACGCTAGCGACAAGAGCAACAATTTGTTCTGCAGCAAAACACACTCACCGACCCTACCTTCAGCGCAGCAGTTGCACGTCCCTGAAGTAGATTCTATGGAGAATAGCGTGCAAGAAAATCCAGAGGCAGCATTTTAAATCAGTGTTTACTTACAAAATGCACAAATGGCCTTACGATCTTCAATAGCAAAGTGTGCCACGGACGACATGTGGTGGACTGAAATACAAATGTAGTTGTATTGTAGGTACCTGTAGTTCTAGCTAGGTCTCAGTCGCATTATTTACTCACGTGGTAAGTAAATGGGTAACATCACCTATTGCTGACATTTATTTAATTTCCGAAATGAGAATTTTTGACCCAAATAAATTGTCTTTATTAACGTATTGCATGTGCCTACGAAAATATACTAATATACCTATGTATTTAATGTGTTGTGGAGCTCGTGGCTAAATAATAACAGCCACACGAGTCGATCTTCAAGGTTAAGCAACGCTTGCCTAGGTTGGTCTGTGGATGGATGACCATCTTAACATACCTACCGAGTTTCCTACGTGTTTCGGAAAGCACGTTAAGCCGTTGGTCCCGGCTGTGATTTGTAGATCTTTGGCAATCGTTACGGATAGTCAGAAGCTAGTAAATCTGACTCCAGTCTTGCCATGAAGTACCGTGTTACCCAGTTAATAGGTTTTAGAGGTCTGGTAGGCAGCCGCACCGCGTAAAATACTGGTATTCAGCTAAATCCGGCTTGACTGGAAGCCGACCCCAATATAGTTGGGAAAGGGCTGGGCAGGTTTATTTAATGTGTTGTGGAGGTCTGGTAGGCAGCCGCTCCATGTAAAATACTGCAATGGTATTCAGTGGAATCCGGTTTGACTGGAAGCCGACCCAAATATAGTTGGGAAAAGGTTAGGCAAATGATGATGTGCCTATGAATTAGCTAACCTAATATTCAATAGTATATACGTAAGTATGCGAAGATGAGTAGGCCTTAGTGTGGGCTACTTGTGTCATCCCATCTTTCGTCGTGCTGTGCTGGTTCTGCCGCTGCGGCTGCTGAGAACCTCAAACGGCGGAAATATAATAGCCTTGCTGGCAATTATATTTTTGCGCCGTTTGGGGTTGAAACTCTTGGACCGTGGGGTCCGAGTTTTCACGTTTTACTTAAAGAGATAGCTAAACGCTTAGTTGACAGTTCGTGTGATCCAAGGGCTGGCTTTTACCTCGTACAGAGGATTAGCATTGCCAAACAACGTGGCAATGCCGCCAGTCTTTTGGGCTCACTTCCAGTCGACAGCGATGCGGACGAATTTTTTGACGCCATGTTATAGTTAGGAGTTTTATTTTCAATTGTAAGTGTATATAGTTTGTTATTTAAAGAACAGTATGCGATATTTTGAAAGCAATACGCGTACCTACGCTACGAGTGTTTGCGCGTAGGAACACGGAGCCAAAACATTATTACTAACCAAAAGTAAAAACACCTGTTTGACTCGTCATTGAAAAATGATTTCGTAATTTCAACAATTAGAATCCCAAATATTTGGTTTTGATTTATTAATGATTGCATTTACTTGCCCTAATTACTTTTCCGCTTACCATAATAAGGGTGCCTGCCCATTACGGCAGAGCGAGGCAGCGGAGCGGAGAAACGGAGAACTTTTAACCAATAGAATTGCATAAAATCTTCGCACCACGTGAGTCATTGACATTTTGACTGACATGATCGGTTAATATTTTTCTGATTCTCCGCTCCGCTGCCTGACTCCGCGCAAATAGACAGGCACCTTAAGATATCCTTGACACGTACTAATATGTGTTGCTTTGTTTGTGAACCGTAAACCAATTAACCTAATTAAAGAAATGCAAATTGATCTAGACTAGTTGAAGGTCTCTATCGGAATAAAGAATTGATTCTTTCAGGATGCCAATTTGCTTCCTCAGGGTTCAGTGTATCTAAAAACCTCTTTTAAAAATCGGTTCAGCGCAAAAACTATGAAATGCATCGATAGGTACATCATTTTGTAATGCATGTTACCAATATGCAGTAAAAGTTACTAATATTATATACCAGGAATCCAAAACCGATGTATAGGCCCGCCTCACCTCTCAGCAATGTCGGCCACAGAACAGATTAAGTGCTGGCAAACCAGAAATGTACCAACTACTAAAAGGCCAGCGATGACATTCGCTGGCTTTTGATGACTTCCAAATGTTCAAATCATCATCATATGAGACGAAAGACGTCCACTGCTGGACATAGGACTCTTTCAAGTACCTATCGCCTGTCCGCTACCTGTGACGTCACCAGGGCATCGGTCCACCTTGTGGGATGTTCAAATTGTTAGGACTTATCGACCAAATTCGTTCGCTACGCGATTGCTAACTATGTCGAGAGAGGCCCAGCTTACTCAATTAGATACATAATAAATTAATAATCATCTTAGGCGTCCGAGTAGTACCCCTATTCTGTAACAACATTTTCGTGTCTCGACAGCGGAATCCGAGGTGAGTATTAAACATAAGACCTTCATGTTGTGTGTAATAAAGCTCACTTTGTGAGCTTTGTCACTCAGGTGAAGCTCGATATCGAAATAGTTATTTACAGAATAGACTAGCTGCACTGGGCCGCACCGATACCAACTGATAGTGGGCGCCGCGCCTTAGTCAAGGCTTTTTTCAGCCAAGTGTTCGCGTTCAAGCTGGATGCAGCCGAACACTAGATTTAACTCACTTGACTTTTACTTCGAGTGACTATTTGACCTCCTAGGTAGCATGTCTTCTTTTGTTAAATAATAAAATTATTATCTAATTCTATGGCATCTTACTCATCTGCCTAGCCTTTTCCCAACTATATTGGGGTCGGGTTCCAGTCAAGCCGAATTTAGCTGAATACCAGTATTTTACGAAGAGCGGCTGCCTACCAGACCTCCACAACCCATTAACTGGGTAACACGGTACTTCATGGCAAGACTGGAGTCAGATTTACTGGCTTCTGACAATCCGTAACGACTGCCAAAGATCTACAAATGACAGTCGGGACCAACGGCTTAACGTGCTTTCCGAAGCACGGAGGAAACTCGGTATGTTAAGATGGTCACCCATCCACAGACCATCCTTGGCAAGCGTTGCTTAACCTTGAAGATCGACCCGTGCGGCTGTTATTATCTAGCCACGAGCTCCTAAGGCATCTTACTATCGTAACGAATGTCAAAGATCTACGGATAACATGACGTTGCTAATTAATTCTCGCCTATAAAATAATGTGGTTCGCTATTAAACTTTTAACAGGAATAACCGAACATGAGCCGCTTTATGCCTCCTTCACACGAAACTGTAGTTCTGTTACAACATTTTCGTGTCTCGACAGCGGAATCCGAGGTGAGTATAAACATTAGACCTTTATGTTGTGTACAATAATGACGGTTGAATTCCAGTTCAAACATATCAACCCTGTGACAGTCATAAAAGCTTTCCGGCAAATCAAAATCAAATTGACCGAAGACATATGGGGAATGTCTATTAAAGTGTGCACGTCCATAATTGAAACTATAGCACCATACTTGGCTTTAATATTTAATTTATGTGTGGACCAAGGAGTCTTTCCGGATATAATGAAATATAGTAAGGTTATACCACTATTTAAGTCGGGCGACAGCAAAGACACCAATAATTATAGACTTGTATCTGTTTTGCCGGTTTTTAGCAAAGTGTTTGAAAAAGTAATGCTCAATCAGATGCTCAATCATTTTAACATCAATAAAATTTTACACGATCAACAGTATGGTTTTACCAGGGGTCGTTGTACGACTGACGCTGGTGCCACGTTGTTAAAACACATATACTCAGCGTGGGAAGAGGCACAAGATGCCATAGGAATCTTTTGTGACCTCTCCAAGGCATTTGATTGTGTAAATCACGAAACCTTGCTCCTAAAGCTAGGACATTACGGACTAGGTAAACTTGCACTCAGTCTAATAAAATCTTACTTAAATAATAGACAGCAGCAAGTTCAAATAAATGGTGTCAATTCACGGGGTTTAAAAGTCAAAATGGGGGTACCACAAGGCTCTATTTTGGGTCCTTTCCTCTTTCTAGTATATATTAATGATCTACCCCATCTTTTAAAAAATCAACCTCATATGGTATTATTTGCTGACGATACGTCCTTAATTTTTAAGATAGATAGACGTTCCATAAATCTTGACGACGTAAATAACGCCCTACAGCAGGTCCAAAATTGGTTTACTGCTAATAATTTAGTATTAAATGGGAAAAAAACTAAATGCATCAGATTTGCCTTACCGAACGTTAAAAGAAATGATTGCGACATAGTATTGAACAAGGAGAAACTTGAATTCGTCGAAAACACGGTTTTCCTGGGGATTACGCTTGACTCAAGGCTACAATGGGGTCCTCATTTAACATCTCTTGCGGGACGGCTAAATTCAGCAGCATACGCTGTCAGAAAAATCCGTCAATTTACCGATATAGATACCGCGAGGCTGGTCTATTTTAGTTACTTTCATAGTATCATGTCTTACGGTATCTTATTATGGGGACGTGCTGCAGACATCGAGTCTATATTTATCCTGCAGAAAAGAGCCATCAGAGCCATTTGCAATCTCCGTCGGCGTGTTTCCCTAAGAGAACTGTTTAAGGATATCAACATCATGACGGTACCTTGTCAATACATTTACGAAAATATTATGTATGTTCGGAAAAATCTTCATCTCTTTAGCAAGATTAGTGACAGGCATAATTTTAATACTAGAAATAGGAACAAATTAGATCAACCCCGATTCAGATTGGCCAAAGTACACACTTCTTTTAAGGGGTACTGTATTAAATTTTATAATAAAATACCAGTTGATATTCTCGAACTGAATGAGAGAAAATTTAAAGCATGCATAAAACGCACACTATGTAGACAAGCGTATTATAAACTGGAAGATTATATCCTCGATAAAAACGCTTGGCTAAATGCTGGTCCTGCTCCACAGTCACAGCTGCTTAGGTCCACTTTTTAGGTTTTTATGTTTTTATATTTGGAAGAGATGCTCGCTCCTTTTAGAGGTTCTTACATTATTTCGTTTATTTATTCTTATATACATACAAATTATATTATTATATTAAATACTTATTTATTATTTTTGATGTAAGAACTTAATCGTTCTCTTTATTAATTTATTTTTCATTATTTGGTCATTGACAACCATAGTTTTGTGTAAAGTAGAAGCATATTTTTCAAATTTTGTAAATGTGAGTACCATGAAACCATTTACATTTTATGTGAGTAGTTATAGTTTTACTTGTTGGACATGAACGAGCATGGTGGTTGAGAGCATGTCATGCTCACTCAAATGTCTCGCTGATGGCGGCGCGTGGGTTTGATCATTCGGTTCCCTTCGAAATGGTTGAGCTGAAAGGTGCCGATTCACGCGTCATGTTCGTGAACAGGCGCCGTCGGTTGAGACTGGTCATCTCTTAACTGCCATTGGCTTATTTTAATCTTTAAATTTAAAATACTTATAATAAGCCCTTTTTTTTTTTTTTCCTTTGCATTGTCCTCACATGCAGAAGCAACAAGTATATGTAACTTGGAATGTTGTAAAACAGAACATGATTTAAAAGAGTGTCCGTGGAGTTTCTTGCGCGTTCTTCTCCATAGAGATCTACGCTTTGGAACGTGCAAATAGCTTCCATGTTTTTGACTGACCGACCTTGACGTTTCAAAAGTGCCTGTGAATGGTTTATTTGAAATAAAATGCTTTGAATTTGAATTTGAAATTTGAATTTGAATTTGAATAAAGTTCACTTTGTGAGCTTTGTCACTTAGGTGAAGTTCGATATCGAAATGGTTACTTACAGAATAGACTAGCTGTTTAGATGGACAGCGGTGATGAATCAGACACGCTATGTCTTGTAAATAATGCGACTGCCTAACTGATGATAGTGATGATGTGGCGAGAAACTTAAGTAGTTTTTTTTTTTTGGAAAGTTAAATTCGAGTGTGATGAACGTTCACTGTGCAGATATATAGAGCTGTTAGATGGTTATATTCTATTAGAATCCTGTAAGCAGGCAAAAGCTTTCATATAATTGTGATTAGTAGGTACACCAATGAAAAAAGATTGGTCATTTCAGACCCAGAGTCTGACAGAATTGAGACCTAGTCTTTTTATCATCTGGAGTAGAGCAAGAATAATTATGTGTTTATTTTTTTTCGATTTCGAATAGCTTGACCTCGATCTTGAATATGTCTTCAAACGAAGTCTTGAACAGTAATTTCAGATCCATTCCGACAAGTAAGCCGATCGTGTTTCATTGAGCTCATTTGAATTGTCTCGATGGGTATTATGCGTGATTGAGATAGAGAACGAGGGTCTGATGATGAAGAGCAGAAAGCTAGAAAACGGTAAAACGTGTTCTGCGCCATTTCAGACCCAGAGTCTGACAGAATTGATACCTATCGTATTTTTTTCTTTATTTGAAATAGAGCAAGAACATGCATTTTTTTTATTTCGATGGCTAACACACATAGGTGTTAGCCGATATGACGGAACACATGAAGGTGAGTAGTGGCTTTTTAGTTGATTACTCTTAAACACTTCCAAACCAGGGATGTTGCGAACATTCGCATCCGCATCCGCGAATGCGGATCATCCGCATAGATTTGGACATCTGTATCTGCATCCGCATTCGCATTAATCAGTGCGGATATTCATGCGGATGCGAATATCATGCAAGTAGCGACAAGAAAGAATTGGGCGGGGCCCGGCGATTGGCGCGTGCCGGTCGCACGTGGCAATATCCAATGGGAGCAAAGAAATTGGTGACAAGATTCGACACGTTTGTTGTGGTGCATCATTTGTTTCTTGTAAATAAATCATTACGTGTTTGTTTACGCTGTGAAATACTTATCGTATAAATAGATATTTTAAAAGTTGTTGTAATACAGTGATCATTGTGTGTATAAAGAGTTTACAAAATAAGTGTTATGGGTAAACTTTACATTACTTAGACTAATACAACGTTGATACGACAGAGGGGCTTTCCTTGAAACTGCCTATACTAGGTACCATTTTCAAGCTCTGTACCAAAAATAAATTAATTGGGAGCAGTAGTTTAGTCGCAAATGATTTTTTAAGTTTTTGCACGGTTTGAACACGACGTATCTTTTCTAACAGCTGAATATCGTCTAAGCATAGGTCATGCACCTTACAACGATGAATCTACGATGCGTTGTTGCCGCTCTGACGCATGTCGAAAGACATTCACTAAAAATTGGCAATGCAAACAAGGAAGCAATCAATACACACACACTTGCACTTTCACTACGAAAGCGACGAACGTAGCGCATTTGAATGAAACAGAACTAGGTCAGTTAGTTGCATCCTTGTTTTTTGCGATCGGTAAGTGGGGCCTGCTCAGTGACGCCGACGCTGTCGTTTCGGAACGTAGGGTTTGTGGAATTCGCGCGCAAAGAATTGTGATTTTATTTTGTTATTGTGAGAGGACACGTAACTTGGGATTATTATTATTTAGTATTTGTGTTTTTTTTTTGTGATTGACTGTTTTTTATGGTGATAGGACACGTAACTTGGGATTATTATTATTTAGTATTAGTATCTCCGGACCTCACTCCCATGGATTTCTTTTTGTGGGGGTACATTAAGGGTGAAGTGTATGCCTCAGAGGTAAATACAATTGATGAGTTAAAAAATAGGATTATTTTAGCATTTCACAAATTAAAGTGCTTAGCGACGGACAGTGATCTAATTAGAAAAATAAATAACAATATTCTCCGTCGGTATAATTTGTGCATCAATGTAAATGGAGGACACATCGAAAATTTTAAAATTTTGTGTGTTTGTTTTTGTGCGCGTACTTCGAAACGTTACCTAACATAAAAGCCAGTGCGAGCGGAGGCCTAAGTCGCCGGCCGCCACCCCGGCCCGGCCCCCACCGAGCACACGAGATACCGCACACCGCGCTCCGGCGCGCGCGCGACGTTGCCGCTTTGTTACCTAGCGGTATCTAAGGTCAGTGTCTTTTTTTTTTACAAAGGGTGGTTGCGTTTTATTCGGATTTGCAAGCTATTTAGTTTGTTTGAAAAAAATATTTTCTCATTTATGGCGCTTTTTGTTTTTGTACCGTATCGAATTAATACTGTACACGTATAGTATACGTAGTTTAATTTAATGCCCCTCTGTCGTATCAACTCTGTATAAGATCGCAAGGTAAATTCCATTATGTTACACCGGTAATACGTTTTATTGTTGGTAAAGAATATCGTTGACCAAACTTCTTCAAACATAATATCTTAAACTAAACATCCGCATCTGCATTCGCATCCGCGGATGTGAGCCTTCAAAACTCCGCATCCGCATTCGCAACCGCGGATGTGAAAACATCAGCATCCGCAACATCCCTGTTCCAAACACGAAGTGTTTGAATCGTCCTAACAAGTACAGTCTGTGACCAGCATTATTTAACCCACTTGACTATAATTCGCTGATAGTCAAGTGGGTTAGTTAATGTTGGTCACAGACCCTACTATTTATTTTAGTTGGTAACAAGATTCTTATGATGGGGAGACAGAAATAGCCTAAAGGTAAGCCAATTAAGAGATTCAGTAGGATCTTTTAATTAGCTCTTTATACACATCGTGTTTGAGTTCATTCCAATTCATACAATGGTACAATTCATTGAAGTTATGTCGCTGGTATAGTGTTGGGTCGCATGATATTAAAAATTGTATGTTGAAGTAAGTCCTACCGTCATAAAAGTCTCAATTTAAACTGTAATACTAACTGCCCGCGACTTCGCTCGCGTGAATAGTATTTTATTTTTTTTAGCACGGATCCCTTATTATTTTTCGAAGAAAAATAAGTTACTTACTCCTTATAATATCAGTGATCTGCTAGTGAAAGTTCCGCCAAAATTAGTCAAGCCGTTTCAGAGATCTCGATCGGAGATATTTTTATTTTTTGATTGGAATCCTCATAATTTTTCTAAAATTAAAGTAGCCTTAGTTATTTATTCTCTATAAAATTAGCTATCTGTCAAGGAAAGTTCTGGAAATTAGCCGGAACAAACAGACGGACAGACAAAAGTTTTACAAATTGTGTTGTTATAGGAACCGTATACATATTTATATTTGTTTCATATGCATTTAGTACAAACAGACAATACAATTTTTCTACTCTTTTTTTTTTTTTTTTTTTTCTTATCGGACCAGTAGTTCTTGAGAATAGCGCGATCAAACAAACAAACAAACTCTGCAGCTTTTTGTATTAGTCATTCATCTGCCTAGCCTTTTCCCAACTATATTGGGGTCGGCTTCCAGTCAAACCAGATTCAGCTGAATACCAGTGTTTTACGTGGAGCGGCTGCCTACCAGACCTCCACAACCCATTAACTGGGTAACACTGTACTTCTTGGCAAGACTGGGGTCAGATTTACTGGCTTCTGACAACCCCTAACGACTGCCAAAGATCTACAAAGGACAGCCGGGACCAACGGCTTAACGTGCTTTCCGAGGCACGGAGGAAACTCGTTATGTTAAGATGGTCACCCATCCACAGACCAACCTTGGCAAGCGTTGCTTAACCTTAAGCTTTATGTATTAGTATATATAGATTAATTTACACTTCACAACAAGTTATTTTTACAATTAAACCAGCTCTGATGACTAACTGCAGTACACATCCGGACGATTCAAATGAGCCCAAACACGGTGTTTATACTAATAACCAGTAAAGAGAGCTCCACTATTCAACTATCTTGTCTCTATCATCAGATCCTTGTTCCCAACAATAATAAATAGTGCTCATCAGACGGATTCAAATGCGCTCAAACACTTCATTCGCGCGGGTTTAGTTGGTACTCCACGAACTTTATTTCCCATCTAACTCAATATAGAGCAAATGTAAGTTACTTATTAATAAAAACTTATTATAGATTAAACGTAGGGCAATTCGTTCACTCGCAACATTTTTCTTACTTAGAGTATTTTTAAAACCGTCATAACTTTTAAACGAAAGGTCCGATTGAGATAGTTTAAAATGCAATTTACATGCACATAACCAAACTTAATTATTAACTAATTTAAATAGCTGAGGATTAACGTCATGATACTAAAATCACTACTATTCCATTTCACCCGTGTTTTGATTGAATAATTTGAACAAAAAGCGGTTATTGTGATTTAACCATAATACACACCTTCCCTTACCTTACCTTAGGTTACATTATCGGAGTTTTCATACGGATCCTTGAATTTTTTAAATATTCTATAACCATGTTCATCAAGGATAATGTAGGATTCCAATGGTGAAATAATTTTTACAAACAAACAAATCTTTCCTATTTATAATATTAGTTTTGTAGCGGCATCAATGCCGCCACAAGAAAAACCAACGCAGCAAATGTACATCGCAATAAAAAGAACCGTACCGTCATCTATCCAACTAGCAGCGAACTACAACGTTGAAATCCTGCATCGCGCAAGCATAGTTTACCGTGCGATTTGAACATATACATCAGCTCAAATATCAACAATCGGGCAGTAGCCAGGCACAACAGCCGCCTGGTCGGAGGATCCTCCTTTCCATTTGAGGTGTGCGAGACTTTACTCTCTGTTCCGCATACCTCCAAAGTTTAGAAGTGTAGATGTGTGTTGTAGGTGTGTGTATTTTTAAGTTATTGATTTTACTAATATAGCCAAAGTTCATACTAAATGGATCCCTTGTTTTGAAATATAATTTTCATTAATTTGGATTTGAATGCGACCGCCACACGTAGTGAGTCCTTTCCTTTGTTTTTTTTATTAAGTATGGGAAATCATCAAATGACTCCTCCCGCTCTGGGTGAAGCAGGAGGGAGTGTCAGACTCTTACGGACTAAAACCCATCCGTGTTTATCCTAGTGCTCTTTGCGTTCCAGGGCTACGGCACCTCTTTCGGACAGATTCCGCAGCCCCAGCAGGCACTTGACCTAGCGGGCCCCGGTTTCCATGCTGATATCTCTTTGAGGCGCGCTGGGATCGCAGCGCGCCGCCGCGCGACCCGGGCCTAGTTCTGATCGAACGGCGAGCCACCCACTGCTCGCGGTCCGCAGGCCCGCGCCTACGGCGGCCGGGAATCGTCCTGCGACTCCCGACGCCTGGGGCGTCTTCTTCTGACGTAGTGAGCCCTGCGGTCCCCACAGCAAAGGAAATCAATCAGTATCTTCTGCATCGCATTATCAGCAGTGGGATAGCATTGGACAGCTGCTAAAACATCTTCTAGTCATTTTAAAATCATTGATGAATATGCCGTTATAAAAATTCTTTTACAACAAACTGAAGGCATTTCGATTTATCTGCAAAGTTATTCAGTCATTGAAAGATTTAATTTATGTTTACCGTAGAAGTTTTCGGCATAAAACAAATGTACAATACAATAGACGATGATGATGAAAAGACACCGCGTCGTGGACAAAAAAGTAATAAAATTTTAAGTAGCTAGTCTTCATTTAGAATCAAGGTTTTCTCAATAATTACTGTCATATAAAGTTGAAAGGAAATTATAAAAAACCGGCCAAGTGGAGTCGGACTCGCACACGACGGGTTCCGTACCATAAACCTTATTATTTGTTGTTATAGCGGCAATAGAAATACACAATTTGTGGAAGTTTCAACTCCCTATCTATTACGGTTCTTGAGATACAGACCGCCGACAGACAGACGGACAGACGGACGGACAGCGGAGGCTTAGTAATAGGGTTCCGTTGGTTACCCTTTGGGTACGGAACCCTAATAAGTACTTACGTCTTGGAGGCTAAAAGTATTCTTCGTAATAGACCACTCATCATGAGTCATAAGTTAATAACACTAAATTACTATCATTCCATGAATAAATCACACAATTTATTCATAATCCATCGCAAACGGGGACAAGGATGGCCCTTATTTGCAAAAATAAATATGTATGTACGAGTAGTTATTTTGTAAACACTCTTTGAGTAATTGTTTTTCGGTTTTCTTGTTTTCGGTTACATTACGGACGTGCGACGGAATTGCGTAATTTAATTCTGCCAAGCACGTTCCATCATTCGGAATTTCGCACCACAAGACGAACGGCGATGCGCCACCGGTAACATGGATATCCCGCCCACACGCACAAAACGTTTTGGGAACACATTCATTGTGCATAAAGCTAAGGAATGGAATTATCTGCCAGAGCCTGTGTTTCCTGATAGCTAATAAAGTCAAGAGTGAATAGATTACTTCTAGGCAAGCGTGCTCCATCTTCGACCCTATCATCGCAATGGTGAATAGAAAAAAAATATCGCTATATTTTTAGGGTTCCGTACCCAAAGGGTAACCAAAGGAACCCTATTACTAAGCCTCTGCTGTCCGTCCGTCTGTCCATCCGTCCGTCCGTCTGTCTGTCTGTCTGTCAGTAGGCTGTATCTCATAAGCCGTTATAGGTAGAGAGTTGAAATTTTCACAGATTGTGTAGGTATTTTTGTTGCCGCTATGCCAACAAATAATAAAAATAAAGGTTTTTGGCACGGAACCGGTGAGCGAGTCCGACTCGCACTTGGCCGGTTTTTTTAGGAGCTAAGACTTTCTTTGTAATCTACTCTAGCGAAGGCTTTTAGAGCACCGGTGGCTTCTGGGATCTGCTCCAGATAGTAGATACCAATAGAGTAATGTGTGGTGAAACCAATGGACCGAAGAGCTTAAAAGTCTGTTAATCGAAACGGGCTAAATGCAGACTAAATGAGTCAGAAGGAGATCCGGGTGTTATCTTCTTGAAACTAGAAAGAGGTTGACATCCAGCTGTGGCCTATGATAGACTAGAAGCATGATATTTCTACCCACAGAACAGATAAAGGAGGATCCCTTTTATGTGTTCTGTGGTTCTACAGTATCACCAATCAAGTAACCGACGTATTAGTACAAGTAAAAAACCGGCCAAGTGCGAGATGGACTCGCACACGAAGGGTTACCGTACCTTAATAAACCTTAATTTTTAGGGTTCAACGGAACCCTATTACGAAGCCTCCGCTGTCCGTCCGTCGTCCGTCCATCGGTCCGTCCGTCTGTCTGTCAACGGGCTGTATCGCAAGAACCGTAATAGGTAGACAGTTGAACCTTAATTTCCGTACCATAAACCTTAATTTTTATTATTTGTTGTTATAGCGGCAATAGAAATACACAATCTGAAAATTTCAGCTCTCTACCTTTTACAGTTCTTGAGATACAGCCCGCTGACAGACAGACGGACGGACGGACGGACAGCGGAGGCTTATTAATAGGGTTCCGTTGGTTACCCTTCGGGTACGGAATCCTGAAAAGGCTACGTAACAGCATCGTGAACCCGTCATCCATCGCTCTGTAACGTCATATCACAACACACTACGCACGATCGCGTGCAACACGACGTATTCTACACTTTCGCCGCGGTCAATGTTGTCTGTTGATGCAACATTGCAACACCAAATTGTCCCCGAGACGTTGCAGCGCACGTTACATCTTACCGGTTTAGACAATAAGCACATATTGTCCCACCAGACGGTCAGGCGGTGACCCAATGACGGATTTGAGTACAGTCACAAACAAAAGTCGGTAACAGTATATTTCTAGCAGGGTACTTTAGGACAAACCATGCGGGCTTTTGTATAGGCTACTGTGCACTGAGGTTTTAATTGGCAAATTGGCGATCAGATGAGATGTCTGAACATTCTTTTATCCTTCG
This sequence comes from Lacanobia oleracea, assembly GCA_950371165.1. Classification (NCBI taxonomy): domain Eukaryota; kingdom Metazoa; phylum Arthropoda; class Insecta; order Lepidoptera; family Noctuidae; genus Lacanobia; species Lacanobia oleracea. The sequence continues at coordinate 10,381,810 of OX493389.1, forward strand.
TGTATTTTCGTACATCTCGTTAGCTTTTGATTTATATAATAAAAGGGCACGATTTTTTAATTTAACCAAAATGAAATGTGATTACAGCAAATGCCTATTATTCATATTTCAGCGCCTGAAGTTTATGTTATACTTACTTGTAAGCATAGGTAATATAAACTTCAGGCGCTGAAAATGGAAATTCTTTTTTGTTGTCGTACCATGAACACTTACTTAGGTAATAAGAATAACCTATGATTTTATGAACACAAGATATTTACTTATACATAGTTAATAGTAGTTTAGAAGTCTCTCTTGGCCAAATTATAATAGCTGCACTTATCAATTTTCAAGGTAAATCAATACCAGCTAAGGTTGGTCCGTGAATGGGTATTTGGGTATCTATCTCTTCTATCTTCTATCTTCCTCTTTGCCTTGGAAGGCACGTTAAGCAGTTGGTCCCGGCTTAATTTTTACAGGGTACTCCATAAATGAGTGGTCATATTTAAGGATAATGGTGGGCAAAAAATACTTATACTTTTTTTCAAATACGTATATTAAAGCCTTTTTGGGGTCGTAACCCCAAAAAGGCTTTTATTTAAAAAAAAACACAAAGACCGACTAAAATTTTACGACTTTTCAAGTAGTTTGTTACAGTTGGAGGCATTAGCATTAGCTCAACCACAGAACACTTGCTTGAAAATCATCACTCTTTAATATGGCCACGTACTTCTAATACCTGGTGCCGGAAGACGCAACGTTTGAAAGCCTCCCACAAGGCGGAACGATGACCTGGTGAAGGTCGCGGGTAGCCGATGGATGCGAGATGCGCGGGAACGGTCATTGTGGTGACGCTTGTGGGAGGCCTATGTCCAGCAGTGTACGTCTTTCGGCTGATGACGATGACTTCTGGGTCATCCTTTAGATCTTTGACGGTGGTTACGGGTTGTCAAACCGAAGCCCGAAAGAATATTATCCAGTAACTGTCGTAACTGGTTTGTGGTGGTCAGAAGGCTATCACAGGAGTCACAGGCGTGACTTCATGTAAAACGTGGGTACCTATTCAATTGCATCTGACTAAACTGGAAGTCGATGTGAGGATTTCGTGGTTAGATAATAACAGCTGCACGGGTCGATCTTCAAGGTTAAGCAACGCTTGCCAACGCTTGCCAGTTGGTCTGTGGATGGATGACCGTCTTAACATACCGAGTTTTCTCCGTGCCTCGGAAAGCACGTTTAGCCGTTGGTTCTGGCTGTCATTTGTAGATCTTTGGCAGTCGTTACGGATAGTCAGAAGCCAGTAAATCTGACTCCAGTCTTGCCATGAAGTACCGTGTTACCCAGTTAATGGGTTGTAGAGGTCTGGTAGGCAGCCGCTCCTCGTAAAATACTGGTATTCAGCTAAATCCCACTTGACTGGAAGTCGACCCCAATACAGTTGGGCAAAGGCTGGAAGTCGATTTCCAAGCAGCTAGTCTGTAAATAACCATTTCGAAATCCAGCTCACAAACTGAGCTTTATTACACACAACATAAAGGTCCTATGTCTATACAAATTTGAAACTCACGTTGGGTTCCACTATCGAGATACGAAAATATTGTTACAGAACAGCACTACAGATGATAATGAGATAGTAGAAGTTTTTGGTCACAATTATTTTTTTACTTTTATTAAAGAAAACCGCTGTTTCTGTCTGTACGTTGACATCTTACGCAACGAATAAAATGCGGTTTTCATCAATAGACAGAGTGATTCAAGAGGAAGGTTTATATGTATAATTCGTCCCGAAATTTCTACGGGAACGGGACAAATGGGATATGCGCGTACGAAGTCGTGGGCAACAGCTTGAACAGTAAACTGGAAAAATGTGAATAGGTACGGTATTGTACTTCCTGCTAGTCTAAATTTTTTGCAACTTTTTAACTATTTACTCTATTTTTATTTCAAAATTTTCGGCTCAATAGTTACTGCCACAAGGGGAGTGGTGCTTTAGGCCGCGCGCCGCGTCTTTGTTCGCGGTAATATAAATTTTCGCAAAATCTCCTTTTCAAAATTTATCAAAATTGGTTATTTGGGCGAAAAAACCTTAGAATCAGATTAGGATATTTTTATTATTGTTAGGTTCGCCATTCACCACTATCTCGGCTGATGGTTAGCGATAATAATATGATTGAGGATGGTGCACCCTAGTTAGAAATAACCAAATTCATGCTAGACTTAAAAAGTAACACAGTCTCCAGCAGGGAATTCCACTCCTTAGTTATACGCAGTTACGCACAAATTAAATAACAATTAAAAAACTGAACTGTAACTGTTGTCACCGACTGTACAAACAATAAAAAGTGTGAATGAAACAATGTGTGTATCTCGTAAACAATAGACGCAGCATTGTGAGCGAAGGCAAGTCTGATTCAACCGTGACTGCTGGATATTTGAGGCTAAGTACCTATTATAGTTATGTAACGCAACCTCATCGTTATCAAATACTGGGTAATGTGTGCCGGTTACAGTTGTTCACATCATTGTGCTGGTAAGGTTCTGTTGCTGACATTGAACGCTTTTGGTTAGGTTTGCACAACGGTTTTGATGCAATACTGGAAATATTCTACGGTCTTTTGATGTTGTTTGTAATAAGACAAGGCCAATATATCTTTAGAATGAGGCTTGATCTTTGAATAGTCAGATAATTACACAGTGTAGTCTTTGACTGGTAGAGAATGCCTAGTTGCATTTAGTTCACCCATGTGCCAGTATATTGTACATTAAGTTTAAATTAATAGATAAATATTTTGAACTGAAGAATAAATTTAGCAGTTAGACAGTTTTTTCTATGTTACCAAAAAATGTGAAACAGCCAGTTTTATTCCCAACCTACCTATTACCTGTGCAACACGCCCCAATTGCGTGTTTCATGACGTACTTTCCACGTGGAAGCATGCGGGGTAGGCGCGGGGTGCGCGGTGCGCCTCAGCGCTTTCGAGCTACCATTAATTTCCAAGGTATAAGTTAATAGTAGTCATTACCAGATAAATTACTTGGTTTTAATTAGCTACAAATTGAGATCCATTTTCATTATCACATCGTGAAACAATAAAAGGGTCTAAGTGATGTTAATTTCAATGCGCATAAAATCCAAAAACTTAAAGAAAAATGGCGTCTAAAATACTTAGTTAATTAATCACTATTCATGTATCAATGAAAGCCGGGGCGTGACTTCTCTGCCGCGGCAAATCGCAGCAAGGCGGACGGAGCTCCGGCAGGATCTCATGGCGGTATGGAGACAGCGACTGTCGCAACCCAGCGCTGGGCACGCCACAATACAGGCGATTAGTCCCCTCTTTGAGGAGTGGCTGGAGCGGCGCCACGGCCACGGCGTCCTCACCTTCCGTCTAACACAGGTACTCACCGGACACGGTTGTTTCGGGAGATACCTGTTTCGGATTCGGCGGGAGGACACGCCCGGGTGTCAACATTGCGAGGATCGCCCGGAAGACACGGTGGAGCATACGTTAGAGGTCTGCCCTGCTTAGGCGGAGCACCGCCAAGTTCACGTCGAGGCGATCGGCGGCGGCGACCTCTCGCGACTGGCTTGTTCAGTCTATGGTCCGGACAGAGGAGGCATGGGAAGCGGTCACCTCCTTCTGCGAAGCAGTAATGCACAAAGCCCGATGTAACAAAGCATGGGTGCCTATCCTTTGTTACGTCAGGGCGAACGGGCTGCACTCTCCGCAGCGCCGGAGACGATGCAGAAGCAACTTTGTTTTGACAACAAGCGTTTTGCCTAGTTTTATTCTGTCTCCTGCTTGATACGGAGGGAAGTAGAAATTATATTTTTGTTTTTTTTCCTACTCCTCCGCTGTACTTTTCTGATTAATTTCGTTGCAGGATCCAAGACAGTTGAATCGTTTCTCCGGGATTCGTCGGGTTTCATTGGCTTGGCGTTTTTCTGGTGGTCGCCACTGTTGATTCTGGCTTTCAAGAGTTGCAGTGGTTGGGAATGTGTGGCGGGCTTGTCCCAAAAAAAAAAAAAAAAGTGTTTTGAGGTTAGGTTGCAATAATTTGTTTTTCTCAAGAATGGCGCGTTACCTTTTCATGGGAGAAGACTCATTATTGAGGACCAGTAGGTACCCCTATTCTGTAACAACATTTTCGTATCTCGACAGCGGAAATCTCGCAGGAAATGTATGAACTCGCACTAATCACTAATCAAAGTGTAAACGGGGCCTTATGCGCTAACTATTGAATAAACCGCGCAGAAGACACTGGCAAAATGCATGATCAAAGACAGGTTAAATGAACTTTGAATGCTTAGTGTAGGTACATAAAAAAAACTTATAAACAGTATGGGCGATTCTTTCATGGAAGACGTCATAAACCATTTTGCTGAAGATCCTCGAAAAGTTACTTTTAAAGTAGAAGTCAAATTAAAGAATGCCTTGTTGCATTAAGTCCGCCTATGTACCACTATTGTATATGAAGTTTAAATAAATAATAAAATTTACTTTTATTTATTAAACTACCTATAACGCATTTGCGGCTGTTTGTTCTATAGCCCAGTAGAAATCAACGCTAAAACACTGGCCAAGTGCGAGTCGGACTCGCACACGAAGGGTTCCGTACCATAAACCTTCTTTTTAATTATTTGTTGTTATAGCGGCAATAAAAATACATAATCTGTGAAATTTTCAACTTTCTACCTATAACGGTTCTTGAGACAGACGGACGGACGGACGAACAGCGGAGGCTTAGTAATAGGGTTCCGTTGGTTACCCTTTGGGTAAGGAACCCTAAAAAGGCTAAATTCGCAAAGCTGGATGTAGTTCTGATATTTAGGCATGTTGTTTGGACTAGTTAGAATAGTGTGAATCAAAATTAGCGACTTCGAAAAACTTGTGCTGTGCTGTGCGAAATTTAAGGACTTTTTTCACTTTTTGCTCTAAAGTAAGAAACTGCATTTTCGACCCATAACGTTCAGTAATCAAGGACACCTAGATTTGCAACTATCTAAGCCCCAAAATTTCGCAGTTTATCGCGTGGTGCGCAGCGAGCTCAAGTTTATCGAAATTGCAAATTTGGAAACTACGTCCAGCTTTGCTAATTTAATGTTAATTTCCACTGGGCTACAACACCCTACACATATACCTAATGTTTCATGTAGGTATCGTTGTGTAGTGTGTATGACAAACAGCCGCGAGAGATCTGACCTAAAAATTCTGACTTGCCCCCCCCCTTCCCTAGGCCAGAAGCTGGGTACGCCCATGGTAGCGTCCCAAATCGTCTCTTGTGTTGCCACTTAACAATATTGCGACATAAATATTAAAACATACAATACTACATCCAATCCAGATATTATATGCACAATACGTAAAGCCTACAGTCTTGAACCAAATACGTATTACAACATAACTCACGTGAATCAGCTGGGCAAACATCTTAATTTATTGATACAGTAGGCTACTTATTCGTTTTGTTGATATGAACATAAGTTATCAGTGCTAAATACATAGCTCTATTCTTGACATTCATAACAGTATCCAAATACTTCAGAGCAGATGTTGAGCTGTGAAACAAATACCAAAAATGAAATATTTGCCAGTCGAATACGTAATTAGGAAAAGAATGATGACAGTAAAGTTACGTGTTACTACAAAATTACGATTAAATGGAAATATTATTCAAATTGCTGTAACAATTAGTGTTAACATGTAAATAATTTCATAGCTGCTACGTTTTGTTGTTTTATGTTCGAAGATTATGTAGCGCCACGCGTGTTTGTTACGGATATTACGGAATAAATACATCTTTATTTACCTAAACACCTATATCATGCAGTTCCTGAAACTCAAGGCCTACATTTTGCCATTTCGTCTTCTCCTTTCGGCATACAAACTCCAATCATTGCTGACCAGTGTGTCTTTTTTTTAAGGATGGGTAATCACACTAATCATCAAATGACTCTTCCCGCTCGCGCGCTCTGGGCGGAGCAGACGGGAGTGTCTGACTCAACTGACTAAAACCCATCCGTGTTCCATTCATAATGCAGTGACTCTTTCGAACAAATTCCGTAACTCATGTCACCCACTGACACTTGTTTGAGCAAGAGTTTACTCGCTCGTCTCCTTAAGGACTAAAGCACTTGAAGGAGGCAATTTATGAGGTCGTTATGTGTACAGAGACTCTGGCAGGGAATCCCACTCCTTAGCTGTACGCACTGTGAATGTGTTCCCAAAACGTTTTGTTCTTGTACGTGGGATGTCTAACATGTATCGGTGGCGCATCGCCGTTCGTTTTATGGTCCGATGATGGAACGGCCTTGGCGGAATTAAATTATGAAATTCTGTCGCACAAATGCAACCGATAGAAAACCGACAGGCTAGCAACCCGGCGCCGATTTTCAAGACTTTGGAGCTTCGTCTCGACGAGCCTATCACTACCGATGATCCTCTTGGCTCGTTTCTCAATTGACTCAAGGGTATCAATCTGGTATCTGGCAGATCCGTCCCAAAGATGAGAGCAGTACTCCATACACGATCAAACTTGCGTTTGAAAGAGTTTGAGCAGCTGATCCGGCGTGAAGTACCGTCTCAGCTTTGCTTTTGCAGCCACTATAGCAGCCTCTATGAAAGGACCAAAATTGAGGGTAGATGTTAATGTAACCCCAAGAAGCTTAAGTCGGTCTGTTATCGTCACGGTTGCACCTCGGAAATATGGAGCTCGGTAGAATTGGCTCCTTTTGGCGGAAAAAAAGATACGCTTGGGTCTTAGCAGCATTAAACTTGACCAGATTGGCATCGCCTCATTCAGAGACAACCTGTAAGGACACGTTCAAGCGCTCAACCATAGCCTCTCGGAGAGACCGGATCTGCGACCCACCAGGCATCGGACACGTATCTCTCAGCAACAGTGCTGATGTCTGCATACCTAAAGATACTGGGTTTAAGCTGATCATTAATATGCAGCAAGAACAGTGTTGCCAACAGCACCGACCCCTGAGGAACCCCGGCAATAATATGCAGCAGAGCGGACGAGCAGCCATCTATGACCACTCGGATAGACCGATCCCTCAGGAAATCTGCGATCCAATCACACAATCCGACGGGCAGACCGAAGGAAGGAAGCTTACTAATAAGACTATAGTGCCAGACCCTCTCGAAGGCCTTTGAATCCAGACCCTGTCGAAGGTTGAGCAAGCAGTGCGATTGCGTAATAATTTCGCCGTATAAACTTAGGTGAAATGACCACCAAGCGAGCTGTCAACCCAAGTAACCAAGATGGAATGACAGCTCAGTTCGTGATCTCTTCACCCAAGACTTCACTTCGACATGTTCACAGAATCGATCGGCAGCCGGTCGACTCCACCTAAGTTTACACGGTAAGATGTTGACAGAATAGACCGGCTGCAATGGCAATCGACTTTAAAAACTAGTTCACTAGTTAAAATCAAACAAATCAGAACTTCAGAAGACAAAAGCTCTGCAGCAGAGATTGATACAAACAACTCATAAATCTCATTCATTCAATTACGTTTGACGTCTAATCACGTACCGTCTGGTTCCGTTGTCGTAAGCTCCAATTTTGTTTGATGTTGTTTCACAAATTGGTTCTAACAAGCGATGCGATGAGGTCGGGCCATACAGCGAGCTAAGCTAACTTAGCTTAGCCTAGCCTACACAGGTACAGCGTCTATCATACTGGAACAGCGTTTAACTCGAGTGATTATGAAGCGAAACCTGTTTCTACGTCCGATGCAAGGTAGGCTAATCAAATCAGTATAGCTTGCAGTGTGGCCTGCACTTTACTGTCACAACGTTTGTAGTAAACGATAGTACGGATATTTATGAAAACAAGGAAGCAAACGAACTGGTGGCGCACGTGGGAAGTAAAAAAACCTTCTTGCATTTCTGCTCCACAAATCATCATCTGACTAGCCTTTTCCCAACTACGAGTACATTGGGGTCGGCTTCCAGTCAAACCGGATTCAGCTGAATACCAGTGTTTTACGTGGAGTGGCTGTAAATGGTCTATCGATTAATTTAAATTAGAACCTTCCTATCTCAACAAATGCCTTGACATTGATTTTTGATAGAAATTACTACTTCCGTAATAATTACTTCGATGTTTTTGTTCAGAGGACAGTTTGTTAAGTAGGTAAACTTGGAAAACATGTCGTTAATATTACTGTACCAACACCTACACTTATATCGAGAAGACCACAAAAAAATGTCAAAACAAGTGTTGCTGGGTTCCGTTCACGAATATCGTTTTAAAACGGCTAAATGGCCCAATGTGCTCTGAAGTTATTACCATCCGACTTTATGACAAACTCTATCAAACGAAGTTCAGTAAACAAATCTCATGTCCACAAGTTTACTAAGTAGCCCAGAAAGCATTTCCACCTGTAAGCAACTTGCATGCGACTTTAATTATGTAGGTAGGTACATTCATCTGCCTAGCCTTTTCCCAACTATATTGGGATCGGTTTCAAGGCAAACCGGATTTAGCTGAATACCAGTATTTTTAAGCGGAGCGGCTGCCTACCAGACCTTCACAACCCATTAACTGGGTAACACGGTACTTCTTGGCAAGACTGGGAGTCAGATTTACTGGCTTCTGACAATCCGTAACGACTGCCAAAGATCTACAAATGACAGCCGGGACCAACGGCTTACGTGCTTTCCGAGACACGGAGGAAACTCGTTATGTTAAGACGGTCACCCATCCACAGACCAACCTTGGCAAGCGTTGCTTAACCTTCAAGATCGACCCGTGCGGCTGTTATTATTAAGCTACGAGCTCCACAAATGCGAGTGCCAAAACAAGTGTTTTCGATGACTAAACCTAAAAAACAGATCTCAGAGCTGCCAGACATCCCTCATTTTCTCACAAACAAAATATGTGGGATTGAGTTGTGTTAGTATGTAGGTACTGTTAACATACACATACCTGCTAGCTTGGGCCGTACCATACACACAGACATCCGTGAAAGCGATACATCTTGCGGTATTCTTGCCAACTCTGAAAGCTTTGCCAGTAACTCAAGTTCTTTCTATTTATGCTTCAAAGAAAAATACATAGCTCGCTTCATAGACTGCTGAGCGACCTGCCTACTACTCTGTTGTAACGTTGCAGGTTGGAGGTAATCGTAACGATTAATATCAAACATGAAGGAAGCCGCAGGCCACGACAATGCAGCGCCACTCACTATTTCAAAACATTTGAACCCGTTCTTTTCTTCATGTGTTCTTACAGCTGTTGTAACGCATCTGCTGATGTGCTCATAGAATAACACTAGTTAGTTACTTAGAGATGTGTTAATGTAATGCAATTTGGTCTGTGTTAAGTAGGAAAAGAGAATGTTTACGTTTTTGAGTTGTTACGGGCGATTTCGTATCTATCGTATATGTGCTCTTTTAGTAGATCCAATGACTCCATTGGATCTTCGATTGTTTCATCCCCTAAGATAGATTATTATATTTAATCTATCTAGTTTCTTGTTACACTGATATATGATAAAGCTTACGCTTTTCGAGTTCAAAGTCAAGTAATAAGGAAATCATATAATGAACGTATCTCTTATGAATGTACAAGTATGTAGATGTAAGGATAACATTCAATTGCGGTCTACTCGAAATTATCTGGAGTGGCGATTACTGACAGGCCATCATATCGTACGGACAAGGACGATTCTAAAAGGATATACCTAAACACATAGGTATACATATTTAGTATAGAGGAAAAGTGTGCACTCTACAATACGTGAGCATTAAAATTTTCACGCTTGTGTTCCCTGAAAGGGTCAGCTGAGAGGTGACCGTATGGTGTAGTTGACATTGTTTTTTTTGCAAATCCATTATATCAGCCAATTGCCGTCCACTGCTGGACGTAAGCCTACCCCAAGCAGAACGATCCCGGTCTTGAGCAGTCTGCACCTTGTTCAAATCATCGATCCATCGTGCCGCAGGGCGTCCCACACTGCGTTTGCCCATAGGCGGTCTCCGCTATGTCTGCTCCATCCACGGAGTTGTAATTACATAAAGGTTTGGTAACACGGTACTTCTTGGCAAGACTGGAGTCAAATTTACTGGCTTCTGTCAATCCGAAAAGACTGCCAAAGATCTAAAAAGGACAGCCAGGACCAACGGCTTAACGTGCTTTCCGAGGCACGGAGGAAACTCGTTAAGTTAAGATGTTCACCCATCCACAGACCAACCTTAATTTATCCACGAGCTCCCCTTTGTTAGGAATTTGATAGTAGGGAAATGATGATGGTGATAAGGTGCCTATATCCATCAACCGAACAATGAAAAAGAGCCGGCTTAAAGCGATACTGGGAAATCCTTACTCCTTACTATTATTATAAATGCGGAAGTAACTCTGTCTGTCTGTCTCTCGCGCTTTCACATCAAAACTACTGTACCGATTTACACACAGACAGACAGAGACAGAGAGATTTACAGAGATAGTCTAAAGCCTGAGAAAGGACATATGCCACTTTTTATCCCGGGAGTATGTTCCCCAGGGACCACGCGGACGAAGCCGCTGGCAGAAGCTAGTTCCCAATATAAATTGCATTTTAATACACCCTGTCCAGTTAATACCCTAACATGTTAGTTTTTCCAGCCTTCTTCTTTGTTTAGAATGTTTTGTGCTTCGTTCACAGGTTCGTTGCCTTCGGCGTCTAACTGGACGGTTTTTTGCTGTCCAGTAGGTACCGGACAATCTCGACGGCCTCTTGTTATGAATAGCGGGCGTGACGTCATAGTTTTAGAGTTCACCACTTTAGTTGTTATCAGTTTAGATAAACACTACCTTGCTACTTCGTCTGCGTGGATGTCAGGTCGCGATAAAAAGTATTTCATGGCATAGTATATTTTTACAATATTTATGCGTTTTTATTCAAGTAATTTTTTAAATCCATCTACGTAAACCTTCAAATATTCTTCTTTTTAAGATTATTTGAACTTTCAACACTTACTGATTTTTAGGTGCAATGTACTGTGGTGTTTGCTCTGGTATGTTTTTGAGTAATTTCCTGAGTTTGTACGTTACGTAAAATTGCATTCTCTACGAAGCGTGCAGCTCAAGTTGATTTAAACTTAATCTCAAATGCAGATGATCTACAAATCTAAAAGATGTACTCGCATTTTATTTGTGTTTCGTGAAATAGACGCGTGAAGGAAGTTGCTTACTCTTGAGTGACAAGTGTATTATCACATTCATTTTCATCGACCGAAACAAAGCATTTCTTAACAATTCATTTGAGATCTGAAAAATCAAGCAGTAAATTGTAATTTTTTGCTTAAAGTGAATTTTAGATTATCAACAAAATTTGCAGAAGTTCGCTTCGAAAAATTGCGGAAACTAAGCTTGCTGCAAATGCTTCGGCTGCTGCTGTTATTGGTTCGTCAGTCAATGCTCATCGATTAGTCGTTGCATGTTTCGTTCGCCCACCGTACACACGCGAGATCACCCCGCTGCATTTATCTGTGCTCACGACTCTTGACGGATAAATTGGTTGTAGAAGCGTGCTTTTGCAAGTTTTGGTTATACTCTAAACTAAGTTTTTGTTGAGGTTCCCACCTACAAATAGCTGGCAAGTTACGTTTTATTAAGGGCTACCGAGGTATATGTTTCATCAATCGCTCGATTGTGCCCCGCAACGTTAATAAAAAAATAAATGCAGTGCAATGCACCTACCTACAGAGGAGGTGGCTAAATAATAACAGCCGCACGGGACGATCTTTAAGGTTAAGCAATGCTTGCCGAGGTTGGTCTGTGGATGGGTGATCATCTTACAATCTGAGTTTCCTCCGTGCCTCGGAAAGCACGTTAAGCCGTTGGTCCCGGCTGTCATTTGTAGATCTTTGGCAGTCGTTACGGATTGTCAGAAGCCAGTAAATCTAACTCCCAGTCTTGCCAAGAAGTACCGTGTTACCCAGTTAATGGGTTGTGAAGGTCTGGTAGGCAGCCGCTCCGCTTAAAAATACTGGTATTCAGCTAAATCCGGTTTGCCTTGAAGCCGATCCCAATATAGTTGGGAAAAGGCTAGGCAGATGAATGTACCTACCTACATAATTAAAGTCGCATGCAAGTTGCTTACAGGTGGAAATGCTTTCTGGGCTACTTAGTAAACTTGTGGACATGAGATTTGTTTACTGAACTTCGTTTGATAGAGTTTGTCATAAAGTCATAATAATAATAATAACTTCAGAGCACATTGGGCCATTTAGCCGTTTTAAAACGATATTCGTGAACGGAACCCAGCAACACTTGTTTTGTCATTTTTTTGTGGTCTTCTCGATATAAGTGTAGGTGTTGGTACAGTAATATTAACGACATGTTTTCCAAGTTTACTTAACAAACTGTCCTCTGAACAAAAACATCGAAGTAATTATTACGGAAGTAGTAATTTCTATCAAAAATCAATGTCAAGGCATTTGTTGAGATAGGAAGGTTCTAATTTAAATTAATCGATAGACCATTTACAGCCACTTTGAACTAAAAAACTACTAAGTAGGTACTTAATGGTGTCCATTTTTTCTGTCCCTAACTGTAGTCTGTAATTAATCAGTGATAAAAATAGCAATTTGTACACCACATTAGTGGTAATTTTCTACGCTCTAATAAATTGAAGCGGTATACGGTATCGTAGACGAAATTTTGTTAAAAAAAAGTGAGTCTAATAAAAAAACCGGCGAAGTGCGAGACGGGCTTGCCCACTAAGGGTTCCGTACTAATTTGCAGGTACAAAATATAACTTTAAATAAAGACTAGTTTTTATGATTCAAATTACAAATGTGTAGTTTTCAGACTTTCCCCTATAGGTACTTGTGGTATTAGACGATATTACTTGCCAAATTTCATAGTTCTAGGTCAACGGAAAATACCCTATAAATATTGATTCCCTTGAGAGTGTCGAAATATACGTTTTTTTACTTTTTTTTGCGGTATAATCGGTTGTATCTATTTTTACCTTAACTTAGAACTTTAATTTTTTTACAGCTTCAAGGGACTGTAAACTTGAATGATATGGTTTAATTTCAACTCAAAACCTTTACGCGTTCCCGAGATAAAGGGTCTTGACAGACAGACGGACGGACAACAAAGTGATCTTATAAGGGTTCTGTTTTTGAACCCTAAAAAACACATGTGTACAGAATAATGAAATTTAAAGATTGAAAGCTAGGTCTTTTTTGGCCAAATCCAATTTAATCCTCGTTGGTAAAGGACTTACGATTACGGTCGTCGTCCTGGAGCGACCCAGCAGTCATTATTTTTTTTTTTTTTTTTATTCCAATTCCATGATATCAAGAGGTTTCAAGTGTAATTTTATCCGATTTAATACTGTATGAAGAAACTACAGAACCAGCAGTGACTATTACAAACGCCTTACTTATATCTCGTTGTTTCTAAAAAATAATAAATCGCTTATATGTAGAGCCTTAATAAAAAGACAGCAAATCTCGTAAATCCACACACATTCCCACGGGAAATCACAGCGAACGGGCCGTTTCCTCTTATTATAGGAGTACTGTCATTAAAAGGACTGCAATCTGCAAGGAACAGCCTGTTACACAAGAAAATTAACTGAACCTATGATCAACGCCTGTAACTCATAGTATTATTCAATCAATATTAAACTGACACAGGAGCAAAAAACTGAGGATGTTGAAGATGAGACTAAATAAAGAAAATTGTAGGTATGTTTTTAACAGAGCCTTAGGCAGTCTACCAATTATTTGCTGGTCATAAGGGAAGTCTCAAGTTAACAGATAGTACTTACGCATTAACCTAGTAAATCTTCACTTTGCAAGACTCTAAGGCCTGTGCCTCAAGTTTTGCGGGCAGCGAGGCTGCGGCGCGGGAGTGGGGCGGGCTACGCAAACTCGTTCTCGAAACCAGCGGGCAGATCGCGCGGGACTATAGCGGCGTAGTGTTGTGTTCGTGGGTGTGTCGTCGAAATATTTGTTTATATTCGCGAACGAAATCTCTGAACAACGGCGACAACATTTTTTTGATTCAAATTTATTCATAACACTCGATTTATTGTGGGCAAAAGAAGAAAATAAATTGGACAACACTACAATGCAGACGCGCGGGCGGTCACCGCTTGACTGGAGTGCACCGCTCTTTGCCCGCCCCCGCGCCGATGTTTTCGAGGGCCGGTCCATTTGGTTTTATACGTTAGATCCTGCCGCTCCCGCGCCGCCGCTGCCGCTGCCGCCGCCCCACTGCCCGCAAGATTCCAGGCAGAGGCCTTAAACATCTCTGCATTTGAACGCGCCGCCTGCAGTGCTGGTCGCGTCAAATCATCTGAAATTCAACTAAATAACCCTAAAATTCAGCAGATTCAGTACTTTGTCTTACTAAGAGAACACTATTACTGACGAGCTCCAAAATGTCAAAATCAAAATTGTTTGTTAAACGGTTCTGTTGCATCAGTTGTCAAAATAAAAAAAAAAGCTAAGTCAAGCCAGGTTAAAAGGCTAGATTACATTATAATTACTCAATATTTGCTTATTAGAACTGTGTATGCCGCCGATCAATCATGCGTGACGGCATTGAAATCGTGACGAGAAGAGCCCCACGAATTCTTACGTGTATTTGTAAGACGGTCACGGTATTCAAATATTATGATGATTTTTTTAGATTTCTCATTCACCATCATTCTATGTTTAATTATAAGTATTTAGAAAAATTAAGGAAGTGTTTATGAATGAGGAAACAAAAGCTAATATTGTTAAATGTGATGTGATTAAACAACAAGGTGAGCCTTGTGTTCATATTCAACTTATGTGTTCCGGGACTTTTAGGACGGCGTTAGTTATTCTGGATTGATGAACATTATGTATTAGGATAATCCATACGACGAACACTCAAAATGTATATAAAAACACTAGCTGACTCGGCAAACGTTGGTTTGCCATATAAAAAGAAAATAGCCTACGACCTATTCTCAGACCTACCAAATATACACAAAAAGAATCATAAAAATTGGTCAAGCCGTTTCGGAGGAGTTCGATAGCAAACAAATTTTGATTGATTGAGATTTTTATATATTAGAAGATTAGACACGGCACTAAACTTATTTCCAATGCACAATGCTATTACCAAATGAGGATTCTATTTCATGGATACGTACTCTTCGTAGATTTCAAAATAAGTATCGAAATCACAATTACATAAAATAGTTTCGAAAAAGCTTGCCGCTGGCTCAGAAATTCTAATAATACAGTGACTTTTCTAGCACTAAAGTGCAGTTCAGATGTAGTTACTGTAAAAACAAAACAACGCAACAATGTTTACTGAGAACTTTAGAAGCCATTTACTTAAATAAACATCTAGTATCAAGTTACATTGTAGATTCCGTTGCGTGCAAGGATGTTCTGCGATATGCGCCTGCGCAAGAGTGCCTAAGCATTACCTATTAAAAATAACAATGTTGTAAACTGGGCCGGTTTTACAGCAATCTTGTGGATAGATATGACTCAGAAATAATGGGTTTCACACATGGGTTAAAGCGTGATTACGTCATCCGGTAATATAAACTTTTTTTTCTTGGTATGATGACGGAATTGGTAGGTGATGCACCTTATAGATTTAGCCGAGCTCTGTCCGCCTAGGATGAGAAGGATACATTAACCTCGACCTCGACGACCTCCTTCGCTAGCATCACTGCTTCGCAGAAGGAAGTGACCGCTTCCCATGCCTCCTCGCTCCGGACCATTGAAACAGGGCCGGTCCCGGCGGTGCCCCGCCCAAGCAGGGCCGACCTCCACCGTATGTTCCTCCGTGTCCTCCGGACGATCCACACAGTGTTGACACCCGAGCGGGTCCTCCCGCCGAATCCGAAACAGGTATCTCTCGAAACAACCGTGTCCGGTACCTTTGTCAGGCGGAAGGTGAGGACGCCGTGGCACCGCTCTAGCTACTCCTCAAAGAGGGGACTTACCGCCGCAATTGTGGCGTCGCTGTCTCCATATCATGGGGTAGGAGCATAGACGCTGGCAAAAGCTTGAGTTTTGGAAACCGTAGGGCCGGGCCTCGGCCAAAGATGCACATGTAAGGTGAGGGAGTTGCATGAAGCAGGGTAGGCCGACACCTGGCATACATATGTGAGTTTATCCAACGCTCTTAATCTATGGTTTGTACCTGGCAACGGAAACAGGGCGGGAATGTTTTTGAACATAACCCTCTGTTCACTCTCATCATATCAGCCGAAAGACGTCCACTGCTGGACATAAGCCTCCCCCAAGCGTCGCCACAACTACCGGTCCTGCGCGTCTCGCATCCATTGGCTACCCGCTACCTTCACCAGGTCATCGGTCCACCTTGTGGGAGGCTTTCCAACATTGCGTCTTCCGGTACGCACCTGTTCACCCTAGTCCCTCGGTATGCATCATCATCGTATCGTGGGGACTTCCAGTAGTTGTCCAGCGTGGCAAAGTAACTCAAGTAAATAGGTTATTGTGAATCATAAACAAGTCCTCTACTCATTCGTGCATTCATAGAATTTATAAAGGAAGTAGATAAAAAACGATAATTACAGAAACTTGGCTGCCATTCAAGACTTGTTGGGAATTCTTTAAATATGCATAAATCGTGATGGCAAAGATTCAAAAGGCTTCAATGGCGTCACTAGGTCGTGCCTTATCATCGCACATCCTTGGGATGATAGCATGATGATCTCACACGTATCAGGGGCCGCTTCTTAATCTTGTCTATTCGTTAAGCTGTGGTTTTTCATGTAAACAGGTTGAACATGGTACTTACTTGCGATGTTATGTATGTTAGTACTTATATGTTTTTTATAAATATGCGTACTTTATAACCCGTGTAGAAGTAACAAGGCTGTAAATTGATTAAGCACCATTGTAAATTATAATTATGAAGTATCAATATTGTTCTAACTTATGTTTTAATTTTATGTATTTATGTAGGTATATTTGGAAGAACTGTTGTTGATGGTAATGATGAGGAGCTCGTGGCTAAATAATAACAGCCGCACGGGTCAATCATCAAGGTTAAGCAACGCTTGCCGAGGTTGGTCTGTGGATGGGTGACCATCTTAACGTAACGAGTTTCCTCCGTGCCTCGGAAAGCACGTTAATCCGTTGGTCCCGGCTGTCATTTGTAGATCTTTGGCAGTCGTAACGGATTGTCAGAAGCCAGTAAATCTGACTCCAGTCTTGCCAAGAGGTACCGTGTTACCCAGTTAATGGGTTATGGAGGTCTGGTAGGCAGCCGCTTCACGTAAAACACTGGTATTCAGCTGAATCCGGTTTGACTGGAAGCCGACCCCAATATAGTTGGGAAAAGGCTAGGCAGATGATGATGATGAGATGTTGTTGATGGTAATGATGTTATGAAAATATATATCACCAATTAAAGTTTCTTTAGTGAATCATAATATTTTAATAATACTAAATTAATTCATTCGATCGTCTATCGATAACAAATTGCGATAAGTCATCACATTCATACATTGATTTCGACCACAACTGAGTGGCCTCAGTTTTTGCGCTAATCCCTATGCTCCTGTGCCAAATTCATCTCGGTTCTATTCGCGATAGCATCTTTATCAACTTGATGCCTAGAGTCCATTACCACTCCCAGTCTTTGTCATGAATAATACTGACGAACTAAATAGATTTGCAATTTATTGATGGTGGAAACTAGCCTATTCTTCCCGAAATTACTTCGGGAACAGACAAAATGGTCGCGGGCACAAGCTAGGAGTATATTCCGGTATTTATAAAGATATTGTTTATTTATAATGCGATTTTTAAAATTATTTTCCACAACAGTGAGTAAAAGGTGCGCTTCCCTAGGCCTCAAGTCTGCTATTACAATAGTGTCAGAATGGTCTATCATTGATTTCACAATAATTGTTGATTTTGACAAGTTTGGTAATCTACTAATATAAAAGCGTCATTATGACTTTCCAATGGTCAACCACTGACACTCCATTGAAAGAAATGGCATAGAATGGTAATCTCTCTTTTACATAATGACAAATAAATATTTATATATTTTTTTACATATTATTTAATGTAAAAAAATATATATAAGAAAACTGGCATAACTTAATGTTCAAATTTAGTAGAAGTTTTTCGAAAATCATGTCTACTAACGGGTTTAATAATAATGGCAATACGAAAATGTCCTTCTAACACGATTCTATTACGAGACCATTGACCGACCAGAGATCGACCATTATGAATTAGCAGATTACGAACTTTTAGCAAAATGACAGTGGGATCGTGTTGGAATGACGAATTTATAAAAAATAGCAGACTTGGGGCCCTGGTGCGCAGGGTGTGGGGCAGTACCAACAGTATCCTAAGCATGATTGCCAGTCGCCTGGACTATATGTATGTGGGTCGCTGTTGTTGAATCACGCATGGTTTGTCGCAGCAGTGATCCACCATTATTTGTTGTGTTGTTTTGTTTTTATCAGTGTTTACTAACATAGTCCTAAGTTTTACTAACAGTAATAGCTGAGTCGTGATACTTGAATAAAGATAAATTCTATTCTATTTTTATTAATTCTTATCTAATTGTGTCAATTGTTAGTTAAACTTATCTAATTTATAACATGTATGTATGGTCTACTTAAAACGTTATATAGGTCCTTGGTCCGCGATTCCCGTCGGACTCGCCACAATTAATGTTAACACACCTTACTTAGCACATTATTACGTAATACACTTTGAATATAAATAAATTGCCCACTGATACAGGTATCTAGTTATCTTATTTATTATTAAAAGCTTTTATTTAACTTGCAATGTATGTATGTATGTATGTATGTATGTTTGTTCGGGTGGAATCTTGCTACTCAATTTTGAAACAAATATCTTCAACCGATTGAGCGGAAATTTTATGTACACGTTTAGTTTCGATGGCAATACACAATAAGCTATGTGACATTATTCTAAATCCAATAGCGGACCATCCAAGATGGAGGAATAGTTATTTTTAATGCATTTCTACAATATGGGTATCGAATGAAAGGGCTTGTTGAGAGTAACTCGAAATAACTAAAAAGTAAAAAATGAATTAAAAGCATAAAAAAGCTTTTATTTAAGCTTAAGTAGTCGTAGTATAATCAGCCTATAATGTTCCCACTGCTGGGAACAGGCCTCCTCTCGGTGAGAGGGAGTGGGCCGTAATCCACCACGCGGCCCAGTGCGGGTTGGTAGATGTCACATGTCTTCTTAGTTCTAGGACATGCCGGTTTCCTCACGATGTTTTCTTTCACCGTTTTGAGTGGTTGGTACTACAGGTTGTGGGACAGTGTTGAGCAAGCTGCTTGCTGCATGCCCTGGCAAAGCACGTGAAAAACTTTAATTCAGAAAAAGATCCATTGGATGCCAACCTACCCGTATAGTGTGGGAGAAAGAAAGTGCAGTTTAATATTTTCCTTGTCGTTATGTGAGGCGACAATTTTATTTTTATTTGACTTGCCTTATTCGTACTTATAATGTCATGCATCAGTTATCCCCAACCGATTGAACTGAAGTTTTTAATATCTACACGTTTGGTCCAAACCAAACGTGTAGATATTCAAAACTTCAAAAGTTATCCCTTTCTTTTGAAATCCATCCAAACTAATTTGGATGGATTTCAAAAGAAAGGGATAACTTTTGAAAACAAGTTGTTTTCGATTACTACTTATACGAAAAAGCTTTTAATTTTTTTTTTTTTTACTGAAAACAATAATCAGTTGTTTTTTTTTACTTTGTTTTAATTTTATTGAACTTGCAATGTACTCGTATGTATGTTTGTTCGGGTGGAACCTTGCTACTCAATTTTGAAGCAAATATCTTCAACTGATTGAGGTGAAATTTTGTATACTCGTTTAGTTTGAATGACAATAGACGGTAAGTTATCGTATTCTAAATCCAATATGGCGGACCATCCAAGATGGCGGAATAGTTATTTTTAATGCATTTCTACAATATGGGTATCAAATGAAAAGACTTGTTGCAAGTAACTCGAAATAACTAAAAAGTAAAAAATAAATTAAGAGAAAAAAAACTTTTTAAAAATAAGCTTTTATTTCAATGCTCTAAAAAGAAGAAAATAAAATTTTCCTTTAAAATTGATCATAAAAGCTTGTCGCAAGGTTTGCGTAAGTACCTACCTATAAGTATTTAATTAATCAAACCTCTCGACATAGCGTTATTTTAGTTGTCACGTTTTACCTATTCAAATAAGAGAATGATGAGAATCATTGAATTTGATGCAGATACTGAATCAATGACGTTTCGTTGCATTGTGGTATTTCGGCCGTCACTTAATTGTTTACAAAAATCCAGAGGCCTTTAGAACATTCGCCTTGTCATAACTTTATAAGTACCATAGCTTTGTGAGGTCAGCTTCCAGTCTGAGGTGGCGAATCCACGCGAGAGGTCAATTGGGGTCATGACCATCCTGCGAAGGTAATCACACGGTTCAGTGATTTCGATGGCCGTACGAGCACCTAGTGAAGTTGAAGTGGCTCGGTGGCACATTTTTGACCCCAAAAACATTTGTAACGTTAGTATTTAGAGTTCTCTATGAGCTGAATTACATATTTTAAAAATAACTGTTCCTAAATAGCGATAAAAGAATAGAAAGAAAGAATTCTTTCTATTCTTTTCAGACTGGCCTTTGCCTGGTCGAAAAATATAGGCTTATTAAATAATTATTATCTAGCTGACCCGTGCCCACTTCGTTGGGCGGTATGTTTCGGGTTTAATATATTATATTCTTTGACACTCACCCATAACGTGCCTTTCTATTAGCAAAATAATTTTTATAATCGGTTACGCAGATCCAGAAATTACCCGCTACAACCTCACAATCTTAACCTCTTTAGAATATTGGTATAGATTAAATAGTAACTACCTCCAATTAAATAGTGGACCTATTACAATAAGAACTATACCGCTCAATAGTAGGTATTTCATAGTAGTTATTTTATTTTTTATTTTTATAACTAGTTGTCCCGCGCAACTTCGTCTGCGTCACAATTATAATTACTGCTCCACTCCTATTGGTCTTAGCGTGATGATATATAGCCTATAACCTTATTCGATAAATAGGCTATCTAACACTGAAATAATTTTTCAAATCGGACCAGAAGTTCCTGAGATTACCGCATTCAAGTAAACAAACAAACTCTTCAGCTTTATATATTAGTATAGACTAAGTAATAGCAATTCCTTTACCATAATAACGATACTGTTCGCAGACTCATCTATGTGTCCACCTTTGTTTTTGATGACGGCCTCACTAAGCTTAGGCCTCTAATAATGTAGAAACGGTAATATCGCAGCCAATTAGCTTAATCAGCCGTTTAGTTGGCGGCCTAGCCTTTTCAGCGGCATAAGTGACATCCCGACATTAAATTGAACAGCTAGACACATCATCATCATCATCATCTGCCTAGCCTTTTCCCAACTATATTGGGGTCGGCTTCCAGTCAAACCGGATTTAGCCGAATACCAGTATTTTACGCGGAGCGGCTACTACCAGACCTGCACAACCCATTAACTGGGTAACACGGTACTTCATGGCAAGACTGGAGTCAGATTAACTGACTTCTGACTATCCGTAACGACTGCCAAAGATCTACAAACGACAGCCGGGACCAACGGCTTAACGTGCTTTCCGAGGCACGGAGGAAAATCGCTATGTTAAGACGGTCACCCATCCACAGACCAACCTTGGCAAGCGCTGCTTAACCTTGAAGATCGGCCCGTGCGGCTGTTATTATCTAGCCACGAGCTCCTCAATTGAACAGCTAGGCACATGACTTGGTTCAATATCATTTAATGACATGCCTAGTCAACAAGGACTAGTAGCGGAACATAGTGTACGGGAAGCTTAGGGTACAGACACGGATAGGGTAAGTTCAAATGGTATGATTAAAATAGACTTATGGTTTCGGCCGGTGCCGTATGGTGCCGTAAAAGAATAATACCATCCCATCACTTCCCGTGGGTGTCGTAAGAGGCGACTAAGGGACTCGCCAGAGAATGGGCAGCAGCGTTCTCTGTAAAACGCAACACCATACATTGCGATCACCAACCCGCCTGCCAAGCGTGGCGATTATGGCAAACCCCTCCCCCAAGTTTGGAGGAGGCGTAGGTCCAGCAGTGGAAATCATTCGGGTGATATGAGTCAGTGATTAGAGTAGAATGTTTTCAAAATGTTGCATTTTGCAAGATTCTGTGCTTAGTGATAGCTACAACTTGGAGGTCTTTATGTCAAGATTGAACTACTTCTCGGCAAGCATGCGCCATAGTCTACCAAATCATCAGTTTCCATCTACCAGGTGTAATTGTAGTCAAAAGCAGCCATCAATAATATAAAAAAAACTAGCAGACCCGCGTAACTTCGTCTGCGTCACATTGTTCATTAATGCTCCGCTCCTATTGGTCGTAGCGTGACGCTATAACCTTCCTCGACAACCAACACTAAAATATTTTTTCAATACAAACCAGTAGTTCCTGAGAATAGCGCGAACAACCAAACAAACTCAACCAATCATACCTTTTCTCGTTTTATAATATTAGTAGGTACCGAATACCGATAGATAGATTCTCCAAGATTAAGATTAAGACATATTCAATGTCATTTCCACAGATTACGTCCTGACCTTCAAAGGATGTTTTCCCTATCGTGATATAAGCCGTGTCAAATCTACGTAACCTCGCCACGGAGTTTACTTTATTCATCAATGTTCTTCCTCGTTCTGGCTTGTTCGTGAGTACTCAATTATTACAAGACATGGGTAATATGTGTATAGCTCCATCGCAATAATTGCATCCGAAACGATTATATTTGTTATCCAACACAAAAGAAAGACTAAAAATAAAGTCACTGTGTATTTAATTACTGTCAAATAGCTCGTTAGATAACATGTAAATTAATTGTTTTGTCATCACTGAACAGCGGGTCTAAAAAGACGTTTATTTTCGTTGGATCCCACTTTTATTAAATTTTAATATTTTTGACGTTGGATCCCACAAAACATTTTTATGTACTTCCGTTGGATCCCGAATCATAAGAATACATGAAAATTATGTTTTATTGCCGTATAATCCCAAAAACTATTTCCGTTCGATCCCAAATGCTTGAAAAAATCTAAATAAGGGTACTATCTACAACAAAATTGTTTAAAAGCAAAATGAGTATAGGTATATGTATAAATACATATATATACCTCTATAAAATTTTATAAGAGTGACCACATAATATTGCTAATTATAATATTGCTGTTTATCTTTTTCATTACTTCTATCTATTTACGCGCGTAACCATTGCATAAGGTGCAAAAAATTATTATAGTTTTCAGTGACTGTTGTTATTTTGTATAAAACTGAATCTTATCACAAAGTATGAGTGATGAACTCCCATCTACTTCTTCATCAATAGATTTGAATTTTATTTACAGACAAAGTGGTACAAATCACACGCTACTTTTTAGGGTTCCGTACCCAAAGGGTAACCAACGGAACCCTATTACTAAGCCTCCGCTGTCCGTCCGTCTGTGCGTCCGTCTGTCTGTTAGCGGGCTGTATCTCGAAAACCCTAACAGGTAGACACTTGAATTTTCACAGATTGTGTATATCTATTGCCGCTATAATAACAAATAATATAAATTAAGGTTTGTGGTACGGAACCCTTCGAGTGCGAGTCTGACTCGCACTTGGCCAGTTTTTTTTAATTTTGATAAATATACCTAAATCACTTTTCTTCTGAATAGTACACATGTCGTTATAACATGGGATTCATTGGAAAAAGCAAATGGGATCCAACGAAAATAAATCTAAAATCAAAATGGCTACTTTAGCAGAATCAGAAAGCACATCACCCTCCCCGTCACTGTCAAATTTTCCCAATCAATCTTGAACCTAATGCTTTAGTGATAAAGATGAAAATGAAATGTGACAGATTGTTATAACAATCTGTCAAATTTCATTTTATATTATATTATTTTACGAGTATAAACCACATAAATGTGGTTTATACTCGTATTATGATTATAATATGATCTCTATAGTGGCCTTTTTAGAACCACAGAAGCGTTGGAGACTCCGCATTTCACTAGACAATATATTAAGTCTCATATCGGAGCGACGCTATTGATATAAACCGGGTTCACAAGTCCAGATTCCTTTCTGCCATTGGGAAATACATGAAGGAAAAACCCAATGACTGTGCTCGACCTGGGGATCGAAAATATCCCGTGTAAGAACAACGACACAATAAAAAAACTCTCACAAAAAAGCATTATCTAATAATACGTTATTATGATGAATGGTTTGTTAAGGAGTTCATTCACCGGTCGCATAAATCAAACATATAAGCCATAAATACTAAGATGACATGTACTAATACTACCTGTAACACAGTATATGAATATTTATTACATGTTCACTAGATTCTAATTTAAGACCGTTGGGTCTTGCGTTCCACTGTAAATTCAGTGGCATGAGAAGATACTAGTTTTCTTTTTGTTATGTATTGGGGTCTATAATAGCCTGAAGTGTTGGTCTAGACACAACTTGACAGAATTATATGTAATAATATCGCTAACAAGTAGCCTGGGAAAAGTAGCCATTGAGATACCTACAATCGTATTTACCACGTGGGTAGTCAGGCGACAAATAAAAGCCACCATAACTCGGTAGAAGTACCATGGACCATGCAGATTATAATATTCCATATACGGGTCCTCGAACAATAACATAAATTGCAGATTCCTAGTTTTGTTTGCTGATTGAAGCTGTTTGCTTCTATGTTCGTTTTTTATATGAATATATTTTATTGCTCGCCGTGCAATCGAATTGGAAATTATGTTTATCCTTTAACAATCTAGATTGTGTTGTTAGTGTTGTGCACATACATGTTTGTCTGGTTTTCTTGTTCAATGTTTGATGATCACAGATTAAATATTCAGTTGTTGAGACTCCAGCAGCCTTAGTAAACAAACATCATCACAGACACATCAAACGGATGCTGCACTTTCATGGTTGCTACTCCATTCATGCAAGGTTTTAGGTTCAAGGACAATATTATTTGAGTCAAATTTTTCGAAACCCAGCCACAATACAATTTTGTTTATTAGGTAATTCCGACATTTCAAGACGGACAGTTCAGCTGCTCAGAATATTTCCGAAGGTGCTCTTTTCACTCGTTGTTTATTTTCCGAACGAGAAATAACAGTTAACAGTTTCTATTTCCATGCATAAAAGTATATTTCACGTAACCTCAATAAGCCAGCCTAAACGATGTCTACCAGTAATTAATTGCTCCAAAAATGTTACACGAGCCAACGCAGTTTTATTACTAATAATAGCTCAAAAGTTCAAATGAGAGAGATAGCTTTAATGGATGGGTGGAGTAAGTCGAAAATAATTGTAGAGTTCCGCATTCTACTGACCTTGTACTTTGTACTTGTACTTACATAATTGAGATAGAGAGCAAGCCTGCGCCCGCGCAAGCTAGATGACATGACTCTAACTAACTGTAGTTAGACTATAACATGGTATTAATGGCGGCCCGGTGGTAATGGCTGCGACTTACGAACCCATCAGGCAGGCGCTTTACATTGTGTAAATTATTTCATAACCACTGCTCTCAAAACGGTGAAGGAAAACATCGTGAGGAAACCGGCATGTCCTAGAACCAAAAATTTCGAAGACATGTGACATCTACCAACCCGCACTGAGCCCGCGTGGTGGATTACGGCCCTCTCCCTCTCACCCAGAGAGGCTTGTGTCCCAGCAGTGGGAACATTATAGGCTGATTATGCTTATACTAATACTATGGTAATTATGGACAGAACTGGCACAAGATGGAGAATAATATTTGGTGGTTTGGTGTCCAACCGACTTCCAAATAAAAACCGGAGTCGGTGCCACAAAACGAAGAAACAAAACTAAAAACACCGACGGACGGTTGTACGGTTAAAAGTCGGCTGTATTTTTTGTAAAAAAGGTTTTGTAGTGAAATCTTTTCTTTCCTTCCAGAACGCCTCTCCTCGAAAATAAAATTAAGTTCATGAACAGGGGTTAAAAAATATTTCGCCAGTTTATGAATTTCATGAGTAAATAAATAAATATTCACTAAGGAAGGATTATTGGAAATTCCAACCCCTGTGGAGTAAGCTAAGAGATGAACGATTGTATAGAAACCGTATTTTCAAAATTGGAAGCATGAAATTTCATAAACAAGTTTCTGGTTAGAAATAAATAAATACATATTTAAGTTTAATAATGGAAACATAACACAAGATTTCTTTATAATCTCGGAGTAAAATATAGGTACCTACGGCTGCGGTTGAGTCTGTGGCGAAATTTTCTTTGGTTTATTCACCTGTTGACATGCGCGCCCTCTACATGCTTGTTTGTTCAGTAGGTACAAGCTGCAATAGTTTTGTATACAAGAATGAACATAATATTGTTATAATAGTGTTATTGTAATAGTGTTTATTAGTAGCAAAGCAAAAAAGCACATTTTTTAGGGTTCCGTACCTATGTATAGAAAAACAGAACCCTTTTAGGATCACTCGGTTGTTTGTCAAAGCCAATTTTCTCCAAATCTACTAAACCAATTCAGTTACCAACTAATTTGTAGTTACAGATAATTATAATCTTCTGTGACCCAAACACGGACGCATAAAAAGAAAACAAAAAATGGGGGAAAACTAGAAAATAAAATAAAAGGTTTTCCAATGGTCCTGTGTAACCGAAAAAGTTTCAAAAGTATTTTATAATTATAGAGAATATATGAAAATTGGCCAACCTGATCTCCGAAACTACTGAAGCCTAAAATATTGGAAAAATACATAAACAATAGGTCTTATCTATGATTTTAAAGTGACATGTTCCAAAAAAAATATTGTTTGTTCGGTAATCTTTGCACGCGAGTCCGACTCGCTTTTTCGAATTCAGAAAGAATAAATATTTTAGGTTGACACAGTGACTCATAATGTTAACACAGTGACAGACAATGGTAAACTTAATGAATTCATTACCCTGTTAGCAATCAACATTATGACTAATACCGTAATAACAAAACTTTATCAATATTATTTAGAACTTAAGCTGAAAAATTTGAGTGCGTGCGCTTAGGTAGGTACTCAAAAAATAGTTTACTTAAAAAAAACTGTTTCCAAAAAAGAAAAACTGACTTCCAAAAACAAAGCACTACAAAGTATAAAATAAGTAACTTTAATTTTGGAAGTCGGTGTTTTTGGTTATTTATTCGTTTTTTGACACCGACTTTGTATAGTTTAAAGTGTTTTGTTTTTGGAAGTCCGTTTTTTCAAACAGTTTTTTACCTACGTATCCATTCACAGCGTTCCGGAGTTATGTTATGTAATGAACTGGTATAAACAATAAACAGACATGCGATTTCAGCAATCCCGATCCATTTTGCTATCATTTATTGAAGAACTCCGTTGCCTATCTCCGAAGTACTTCATCAGATCTTCACCAAATTGAAATAGGCCCAGACCGAGAAAATACTCTTTGAAACAAAAAAAAATAATCATCCAAATTGGTTGTCAATTAACGAAAATATCGCTGAACAAACATTTTTCATGGGATCCCATCATCAGATCCTAACTTATACCTTCCATCATCAGCTCAGCAACATGAGATGATGATAACTTGGCACAAATATCTGAATTGCGTTAGTAAGTTTATGAAAAACATTGTATGTTCCTTTTAAATTTGAGGGCTTCCCTCGATTTTCACGGGATCCCATCATCAAATTCTGACTTGGTGACAATGGGACCACAGCAGGAGTATAAGCTTTCAAATAAAAAAAAAAATTTATAGTCGGTTCACAATTGGCGGAGAAATCGGTGAACATACATAGAACCTAGCCTCCTTTTTGAAGAAGTCGGTTAAAAATACAGTTAATAAATATTGATGTTTGATATTTGGATGCTTCGGCATTCTCGGCTATTTCTGTAAAATATCTAGTCTCAGTAATGGTAGAATTAGTTTAGTTTATAGGCGATTATTCTTACCCATCAGTTTTTAACCGACTTCTTTAAAAAGGAGGAGGTTCTATGTTCGGCTGTATGTTTTTTTATGTATGTTCACAGATTTCTCCGCCAATCGTGAACCTATTTTAAAAATTCTTTTTTTGTTCGAAAGCCTATACTCCTGAGGTGGTCCCATTGTCACCAAGTCAGAATCTGATGATGGGATCCGATCTGAAGTCGGTGTTTTTGGTTATTTCGTTTTTGAACACCGACTTCCGAAATTAAAGTTATTTTTTACTTTGTAGTGTTTTGTTTTTGGAAGTCGATTTTATTTTTTTGTTAAAAAGTTTTTTTTAGTTTAGCTGATTTTACTGCTTGCATCAATTAGTTCGATAATTTATATAAATGATCTAAAGTATAAATATCCTTACCTACGCAGGTACTCACCGGACACGGTTGTTTCGGGAGATACCTGTTTCGGATTCACCGTAGGCGCGGGCCTGCGGACGGCGAGCCTGGGTGGCTCGCCGTCCGATCAAAACCAGGCCCGTGTCGACGGCGCGCTGTGTTCCACGCGCGCCTCAAAGAGCTGTCAGCATGGGAGACGGGGCCCACTAGGGCCAGTGCCTGCCGGGGTGCGGAATCCGTTCGAAAGAGGCACCGCACCCTGGAACGCAAAGAGCATTAGGAGGAACACGGATGGGTTTTAGTCAGTAAGAGTCTGACACTCTCTTCCGCTCCGCCCTGAGCGGAAGGAGTCATTTGATGATTTCCCAACCTTAAAAAAAGGGGGGTTTAAGATTGTAAAGGAAATCACGAAATCCGCGCAGACGAGTCGAGGGTGAAGTGCTAGTGCACTAATATAGGTACTCCAAAACGCCGATTTTTACAACATGTTTTGTTCGATCTCTCAATTGCGAAGGGTATACCTACCTTAATATTGACACAATTGGCACATAATATTTTATCGAGCCCATAAACAATTATATTGTTAATTCTTGGTTCAGATGTCTGATAACAATATCACTTGCAGTTGTAAACTATTATTATTTGCTAAGCAAGGCAGGTGGTGTGTAGGGACTGTAGGACAAGTAAAGACAAGGTGACCGTTAGTTGCTCGGTATGAGGTTGAGATCGCGTGACTTTTATTATTACACTAGTTGACCCGCGCAACTTCGTCTGCGTCACAGTTTTCATTACTGCTCCGCTCCTATTGGTCTTAGCGTGATGATAAATGGGTTATCTAACACTGAAATATTGTTTCTAATCGGACCAGGTTCCTGAGATCAAGTAAACAAACCAACAAACTCTTCAGCTTTATATATTAGTATAGATTAACCGGGTAACACCCCAAATAACACAGACATGCTGAATAAAGTTTGTTTGTAAAATACAAAAACCAACTTAAGAAAATTCTAAAGAAACACTATCTGTCATTGTGTCCATAGGTTCTTTATTGAAATTAAAATTGCATAAGTTAGTAATTTAAGTAAATAAGTTTAAGTAACACACACACGTTTGTTAAAACAATTTTTTTTTAATACTGTGAACGAGATCAACTGCCGACAAACTGCTATGTAGTTTGGCAGAATAGGGTACATACACTATGTTTTGTGATGATTTGAATAAATACATAAAAAAAGTAATAACAATTCACAGCTATAAGCTACATAACGTGTGAGAAGTAGCTATTGAAGGAGTCAAAGTTCTGAATATTATTCTTTTTCAGTTTTTATAACTTTTGAAGCTTAGTAAAAGTTGTAATAAAGGTTTTATTAAGCATTTTGAAAAATTTGACAGTATGATGATATCGTCCATAACTGATATGAATACATAAAGAAAATGTTTCACCCTGAACACCCTTTTGAAAATTATTAGGTTTCGAAACAATTTGTTAGATGGCGCTGTCTGTAGTATCATAGTGCCACATCATCCACGATATATTATAAATTAAGCTACATAGAGAAATATTATGTAGCAATAACAGCCGCACGGATCGATCTTCAAGGTAAAGCAACGCTTGCCAAGGTGGGTGACCATCATAACATAGCGAGTTTCCTCCGTGCCTCGGAAAGCACGTTAAGCCGTTGGTCCCGGCTGTCATTTGTAGATCTTTGGCAATCGTTACGGATAGTCAGAAGCCAGTTAATCTGACTCCAGTCTTGCCATGAAGTACTGTGTTACCCAGTTACTGGGTTGTGGAGGTCTGGTAGGCAGCCGCTCCGCGTAAAATACTGGTAATCAGCTAAATCTGGTTTGACTGGAAGCCGAGCCCAATATAGTTGGGAAAAGGCTAGGCAGATGATGATGAGAGAAATATTATGTAGCGTTAAAAATCCGTTTCGACACATGGGCGCCGGTAGGACTACTTTCAGGGGGTGCAACTTCAAAACTCAGCCTCGAATGAAAATAGGTTTTCTTTGGCCCACTCACACAGACATGCAACTAACTTTATTGACTAAACAAAATAGGCTTGTCCACTAAAAAATCGAATTAGTCCGGCAGTTAGATTATCAAAAAATATTTGACCCGTTTTTTTTTCCTTTCGTTACGTAAACCAAAATTGACAAAGATACTTCGCTTTTCAAATTCTCAATACGTCACGCCATGGTATATATACTTTTTAGTGCGTTCTGACGTCACGAGCCCCCATTCCCGAGTTTCGATGCGTTTTATCCTTGTCAATATTCATTGATTTACAAAAAGAAAAAATACGTGTCCATTATTTTTCAATACGACTCTAACTGACGGACTATTATTGCAATTTATTGATGATGGAAATTAGCCCATTATGCAGAGAAGCCTAACTAATGAAGATGGCTGCAAAGACGCAGGCGAGGGAGCTCGAAGTAACTCGGATTTGCTAATTCTATTTTAATACATTCCACTTGTCTTGCACTTTTTTTAATATCTTCATGTTTATTAGAATACTATGGGGTGCAAGCGCACCCCCTTGCACTTTTGTCCCGGCGCTTATGCTTGGATACGACAGTCGGCGGAGGTGACGAGAACTGGCGTGGCAGAGCGTGGTCGGTGGTGGTCGCTCTAGATCACGGACACTCTCATTCGATTATAAAAAAAAAATAGATTTAACGCTCGCGTACCTGCGTCAGTGTCTACACCCAAAACTATGTCGGATTATGAAGAAGAACCCGGTGCTTCGCATCTAGGCCACCCATGATGCGATATATTATAGACGTGTAGAAGTACCCGCGGTAGAGTCTGGTGAATATTTCTTTAGAACGGTTACTCACCTGTCGACCTATGTGCCCTCTATATGCTTGTTTCTCCTACAAACTACAATTGTGTTTACGTGTATTTACATCATAATATTAATGTTGTTATAACAGTATTGTTGTGATAGTATTTATTAGTATGCGTCAACAAAAAAAGTGGGTTTCAAATCACTCGGTTGTCTTTAATATTTCGTAACGTCAATACTCTTATTTTTAAATTATGAAAAAATATATTCAAAACACCATACGTACACTACAACTCTCATGAAAGGGTGTAGTGTTCCAAATTAAGAGATTTTTCGAACCTTTTGCATGCGAGACCGACTCGCACTTGGTCGGTATTTCGTTAGAGTAGGTAATGATTTAGTCTGGTTTTAATTATATCTATTGTATTTTTGGATGCTTCTTTGGATGCTTCGGTATTCTCGTCTACTTCTGTACATCTCTAGTCTCAGTACAGGTAGAATTAATTTAGTTTTGTGGCGCTTAATCTTGTCAAAATGTTATATTCTTTTTAACAAATAAGGCTATTACTAGTATTTATGATTTAAACAAAGTTTGCAGCTCTTTCTATGGTTCTTTGGTCATGTTAAACGTAGAAACAGTGTTTCCATTGGTAGTTTCTTCGTTGTTTGACACCGGATCCCAAAATTAAGGTAATTTTGTATTTTATAGTTGTATTTTGTACTTAGTGGTTTTCTTGAAGTCGGTTGTATTTTTCATAAAAAGTTTTTCATTAAAGAAAACCAAACTGGCTGTTATAAAATCTCTACTTTCTACTAATCTATTCTTCTTCTTCTAATATATAAAGCTGAAGAGTTGGTTTGTTTGTATGTTTGCTTGAACGCGCTAATCTCAGGAACTGCTGGTCCGATTTGAAATTCTTTCAGTGTTAGATAGCCCATTTACCGAAGACGGCTATAGGCTATCATCACGCTAAGACCAATAGGAGCAGAGCAGGCGAATTGGCGCTGTTCAATTAGTATTAGGATGAGGTCAAAATTCGAATCACTAAAAGTACGTATCTAGCAATGTTTTTAAGATAGTATTATTTTTGTACGACTTTGTAAAACTGCATTCGTCTCATAATATTTTCTCAAACAAAGTGAAGATGAGAGAAATATTTTTATAAATACGCTCATCTTCGGATAATTTTGTTATTGTAACATCAATCTACGTTGTTTACTTTTCGATAATATTGAATTTTTATTTCGTCGTGTTGTATCTCTTGTATCCTGGAGCAATTAATTGGTGCAAAAATAACACAATTATACAAAAATGTTCATGTAATACTTATATCTGCTGCTGAAAATTGACTGCGACCGCGCCTGCCATATCAAGAGATCGAGTTATACTGTCCTGCTATAGCTTTGAGGTATGTGGAGTAAGGGATATTGAGACAAACTTATATAATCTGTTGCAATATAAACACCCGTAAATAAAAACTTTGACGATTTTCTAGATAGATTGGAAAAAATACTGCGGAACTTTTTCAATAAAATATGCTTTATCTGCGGTGATTTAATATTGACTTGTCAAAACAGGACAATAAAAGAAGTTCGTTTGCTATAATTTTAGATGTTTATTTGATGAATTACTCCGAATCGTGCATAGTTAATATATTGACCAACGCCTGTGATAGAAACATTGGTAGTACAGACATTGACTATAATCGTTAAGCGGATGGACTTGGACATGCAGCCCTCTTTTGTACAGCTTATTTGGAAAAAGTTACTACTAAACATCGCGTTAGTTTTAAATACACAGAGAGAAGATTATTTAATGACAAGAATAAAAATGTATTATGTGTACCTACTGGAGCGCGACTGGAATTTAGGTACAAATACGTTTATACGAAAAATTAAAGAACTAAATTACTTTTAAAAACGTAAAGTTAAAATCAACACAAAAAGAACTGGTCAATCTAAATGGCTAACGAAAGGAATTTGTGGATATCCAGCAAAATGAAAAGATTGAATTTTATAGATAAAGCAAATTGTGACAAATCGTTATTAAAATGTCGTGAACATTTTAATAACGATTATAAAAAGATGATTAGGAACACTAAAAAAAAGGAAAGTAACTGATCAAATAAACAAAGCAGCTAACTCTAGAAAAGAAATTTGGAAAATAGTCAGTAAAACTAGGAACAAAATTGACAATTATTTCGAAAATGATGATATAATACTTAAATACGATAATAAACATTTTTGTTGAGCACAAATGTTTATTTTCGTGTTTAAGTTTGTCAGTTTGACAATAGTAAAGGTGTAATCACTGGCAATCCAGGACTGGCTAGGAAGCATTTAATTGATAATATTGAGAGAGTTGAGAAGTCTTCGTTTTTTAATCCCGTCATGCCGATAGAGATTTACAAAATGGTAAAGGTTATGGATAGTAAAAAGTCATTTGGACACGATGAAACATCGCTGAGCATAATTAAAGATAATGTAGATATACTGACATACCCAATATCTGAAATACTAAATAACAGTGTCTTTCCTGAATTTCCTGATCAATTTAAGTTAGCCAGACTTCTACCACTATTTAAGAAAGGTGCTAAAACAGATCCAGGCAATTTCAGGCCAATTTCATTGTTACCAGTTCTATCCAAACTTTAAAAAAAAGTAATCGAATCTAGGCTTGTAGGAAATTTGAGTACATAGTCTAAAAATAATAAACCGCAATCAGTTTGAATACCAAAAAAGTAAAGGGATAATAGATGCAATAGACTCGTTAATTAATTACGTTGTAAATAAGCTGAACAATAAACTTAAAGTTGCTGGTTTGTTCCTACTCTTAAGTTCTGCTTTTGATACTGTATGTACTGCATTCTGATGGATAAGTTAGAGCATTATGGTATAAGAGAAAATATTTTAAAACTTTTAAGTTCTTATTTGACCAAAAGAAAACAGTACATCACTTCACGAAGTTGTGGACAGTTCACAAATCGAAATTATTTACTGTAACTAGAGGTGTTCCGTAGGGTTCGGTGTTGAGCCCCATTTTCTTTATAATATTTCTTAACGATCTAACTGAATATATTAGAAACATTTTACCAGATGCTGTCTTGATAATATTTGCTGACGATACGAGTGTTTTTATAGCTGCTGACGACATGGAGACCTTAAAATGTAAATTAAATATATTAATAGCTGCATGTGAAAGCTGGTTTTCTATGAATAATCTAAAATTAAATTTAAGTAAGACAAAATGCATGATATTTAGATCTACAGTTGGAAATAAATCTTTAGTAAACGTAGAATGTTTAGAAAGAAAAAAAAAATATAGTGGAAAGAAAAAAAATTTCGAGGGGCACAAATTGATTCTTTGCTTAGTTGGAAGCTAGAACTAGATTCTATTACGAATATAATAAGTAGCGCGTATTATGCTATCAGATATCTGAGGGATTTTTTGTCCATTGCCCAACTTCGTACCGTCTATTTTGCTCTAGTTGAATCCAAACTTAGATATAGCATTAATTTTTGGGGAAACAGCTATAAATATAATATTAAGGCAGCCTTTACTATGCAAAAGCGGGCCTTAAGATCTATGCTTCGGTTAAACCAGATGGAATTATGTAAGGAGCATTTTGTTAAACTAAGAATTTTAACGGTCCCATGTCTTTATATTTTAGCTCTACTTACTTAATTAAACAAAAACTTAATCCAGTTTGAAACAGAAGAAGAAAGAAAAAATAGAGTAGATACTCGCAGAAAAGATCTTCCAACTAAACTGCAGGCAAAGCTAAATGTTGTTAAACACTCGTCACGCGTGCAGTCTGTCAATCTGTTTAACAGATTACCACCAGGTTTAAAAAATATTCAGTATGCGAACGTGTTTTAAAAAAACTCAGGGCGTTATAATCTATAAAGACTATTAAACAGCATTGATGAATATTGTAATGACAAAAATCTTAAAATAGTATTGAAGTAAAATTTGTTTAACTTTGTTTTCATTGTTTGTGTTGCTTGTTTTTTTATTCGACCTACTGTGTAAATATTTCGAAACAGGTGTATTTTGTTTATGAAATAAATAACTTGAACTTGCTGCTGGGTAAAGGCCCTAAATCTTGCCAGGTATTTTTTACGAGCCATCTTGAACCAATACGTGCATTATGCATCTAGGTCATCTCGCCACCTTTTGGCGGCCTAGTCAGTATGTGAGTCTGTTTCTCTGTAGAGATGTTGATACCCGTCTCCGAAGTAACCCCTTATATTATGTTATGTTAACTAAAAACATATTTTTCGGGCGAAAACAACTATGATGGTTCTCTGCATTTTTGCAATATAGTAAGTATACCTAAGTGTTGCTGATATTGATGTGCTGAATGAATAGGTTAATGGAGGGTAAGCGGAACAGAGAGAAAGACCCGCAAACCTCAATTGAAAACGGTGGATCCTCCGACCAGACGGTTGTTGTGTCTAGCGAGCAACTGATATCCGAACTGTTTTGTATGTTTGAATCACACGGTAAACTCTGTCACCGCAATGCAGGATTTTATAAATAATAATAAAACATTTATTTTCAGGTTACAATGACCCAGAGATATAAGTTTTAGTTCGCTGATATTTGGATAGATGGCGTTGCGGTTCTTTTTGTCGCGTTGTAGATTTTACTACGATGATTTTTCTTGTGGCGGCATTGATGCCGCTACAAGTTCAACCAGGTTTCAGACTGACTAAAGTAGTCACATATTCTATGGGGTTCAAAAAAGATTGTCCGTGGAGTTTCTTGTACATTATTCTCCATAGAGATCTACGCCTTGGAACGTGCAAATAGACTCACCTCTTTGAATAATCACAATTGAGTGAGCCAACTAACCTGCCAGATTTCAAATTTCTACTAACATTTAATTTTATTTTCTTATATTTCAGGTGTGAGTCAAGGACTAATTTCAAAAATAGTTAGGAAAGGGCACGCAGCAGAAGAAACTGGTACAAAAATTCGGACACCGGGCAACGACAGAAACCATAAAAGTGAATTTGTGCATGTTGATGATTTTGACATGGGATTTATACGGAGGAAAGTACATGAATTTTATTCTGCTAAAAAGAGTTCCCTACTGTTAAAAAGCTTCTAGATGTCTTGAAGACAGAAATAAATTACACAGGACAGCGAAAGAGTGGGATTTCGTTTAAAAAAAATGCAATCCAATCGGAAGGTTCTTATGGAGCGTAATGAAATATCAGCTTGGAGAGCTAAATACTTGCGTGAAGTAGATAAAAATAATAAATCTCCCCAGCCTCGACCCATAATTTATTCAGATGGGACCTGTATTCACTCTTCGCATGCATAGAGTAAATGTTGGCAAGGAGAGAGTGAAGACGGAGTATTGGAGCCTGTATCGAAAGGGCAAAGATATATTATTGAGGAGGAGATACTGGATTTGTTACAAATGCACTACTTGTGTTTTAATCAAACACAAAAAGTGGCGATTATCATTACGAGATGAATATCCACTTTAAAAAGTGGGTTATTGAAAAACTGTACGAGAACCATCCATAATAATGATGGATAATGCTCCTTATCACAGGCCCTATCATAAAACCAGCGCTGTGTTATTTATTTTTAAATTTCGCAGCCTATGCTGAGATAGGGACCTTTTTGGCCTCGCACAGACTATTGTAAAATGTTTATAGACTTAGTAATACTGTTAGTTTTAATTAAATCTAAATCTGTCTGTTTTGTGCGAGTCCCAAATAAACATTTTTCTTTCTTTCTTTTCTTATCACCGTATTTGTGTGAATAAAGTCGCAAATACGAATTTCATAAAAAAATATATGCAATTATGGTTGACCCAAAACAAAATTGGAAAGGATTTGACTAAACCTCAGCTTTTAGAAACACTTAAGAAAAACAAGCCTGAACCAGTATATGAGATTTAAAAAAATTTAGAAGACAATAGACACAAATGTTTATATTTACCACCTTATCTCAATCCCATTGAACTCATTTGGAGCACAATGAAAAGAAAAGGTGCAGATGTAAATATTGAGCTCAAAAATGCTGGAATTCCCCGCCTAGTTAGAGAAGCTTTTGACGCTATTAGAAGGAGAATACTTAAAACATGATTTGTATTTAGGTAAACCTTTTATTATAGAAGTGGGAAGTGACACTGAAACCGAAAGCGATAGTGATAATGATAATAGTAGTACGGAAATAAGCGGAGTATGGCCTCACAACCAGGACGTAGTTATGTATGCAGTTTCATCTAAAGATCATAATTACTATAAACCTGGTTTTCAATAAGTTATTGTAAAGCAATTTGTTTTTTTTATTACACTACACTTCCTGAGCGATTAAACTGTTAGCGTACCTATGTAACTGTAAATTATCAAATTATTTTTATTTATTTTATTATTTTTATATAGGTATCACACTGTCTTTAATTTGTAAATGTCTAATGTGAAATTTCCTTCTTGAAAACTTACTCAATTTTGGGCACCTTATATTAATTACGAGCAACACTGAATCACAGTACCGTCCTCTTTCAGTTCACAGATAAGTTGGTAGGACTGTAATCGGTGGTTTGCCTTTCACTGCAGTAACAATAACAAACTGGCCGCTTATCTCGACAAGATGGGTAAATAATAAAAGGAGTCACCAAGTGTTTTTCCTGATACCAACGGGTGTTTTTGGCATTCGATTTGGTATGCCAAATAATCGAATATCAATTGATCGAAGACTAAGTCGAACGTCTAAATACTCGAACGTTCATTATATCGAATGGTTCATAAATCGATCATTCAATATATCGTACACTCAATAGTCCAGATGAAACCCCTAATATTATCTATGATAATTCTCAACCATATTCGGTCAGCTTTCCAGTCTCAGCCCTTGTACTACGGGTCTAATAAAGGCCGCTTGAGCAGAATCAGAAAATCACGCTACCCATCACTGTAAAACTTTCCCAATCAACCTTGAACCTAATGCGTTAGCGATAAAGATGAAAATGAAATTTAACAGATTGCTGTGTGATTCATATCATGATTCTGATATGATTCTTCTAAAGTGGCCTTTTTAGCCGTCCTGACAAGGATTCTGACAAAAGTCAAATCATATTTCGTATTGAAATCAAACGTGTACTCTAGTCTTCGAATCAACTCCTATTGCAACTCTAACTCAAGCTCGAAAAAACGTCAATGGAAGCTTATTATAAATTGACGTTTTCATGCTCGAGAGATGAGTTGAAGTTGACAAGCTCTGCGTGTCTAAAAAGGCCAATTTAGCAGAATCAGAAAGCTTAAAATCACGCTACTCGTCACTGTCAAACTTTCCCAATCAATTTTGAACCTAATGTGTTAGCAATAAAGATGAAAATGAAATTCGATTCAAATATGATTCTTCTAAACTGGCCTTTTTGCCCCCTTTGGTCTTTTTCACTTTTCCATCTTGTTTATATGGATTGACAGCTTACTCATATTCACTTCACTTAAGGTAAATGCGCCAGGGTAGCCCGCGTAATTCAAATATTTGTTTATGTTTTTTTGCAATTTGCCGGTCAGTGTGAAGCTGTATGTTGAACGAAATACGATTCGCGGCCGTAACGCGTATTTGTCTAAAGAATTATAACCATTGTTTGTGACATGTTTTTGAATTTATTTATTGTCTGACAAAATTAAATGTACTAACACTAGTTTGTAAGTTGTGTATGTTCTTACTAACAATATTGGATTGTACTGATCTGACAAATAAAGAAATTATTATTATTATTTCCTTTATTTATTTTCTTTACATATTTAGATATTTTTAAACATTTTTAAATAATATATACATTAGAAAAATAAAAACATTTAAAAATATAAAAATAGTAGCCCACCGATATCGGGAACAGGGTCCAAGCTACCGGTGGTCAGGGCTCCAGAGATAGGAACCTCCTGACAATGCGAGCCGTGTCCAGAAGTACCGCTTTCTGAATCAAGCCCTTGATCCAGCTGCCCAACGAGAGCCTCCTAAGGTGTTGGTCGAGGCTCGTGGCTATTAAGCCATTGGCCGATACGACTATCGGTACAATGATTGCGGAGTCCACTTCCCACATGTCGACAACCTCGCGAGCCAAGTCAATATACTTGATTTGTTTGTCTTTCTCGGCTTTCACGAGGTTCTCGTCATGCGGGACGGTTATGTCTACAATCATTGCACGCCTCACAATTCGGTCCACCACCACTATATCAGGCTTATTGGCAACAATAGTCCTGTCAGTGATGATGGACCGATCCCAGTACAATGTGATATTGCCATTATCGAGAACTGGGTCGGGCGCATACCTATAGTATGGCACCTCCGACTCCACAAGAGAGTATTTCAGAGCAAGTTGCTGATGGATAATCCTGGCTACAAGGTTGTGCCTATGCAAGTATTCTCCGTTAGCTAGACGAGAACAACCAGAGACAATGTGGCGAATTGATTCTCCCGGACGGTGACATGCCCGACATATGTCGACCGTGCCGTCTTTCACAATAAATCTCCGGTAGTTATTCGTCATGATAACTTCGTCCATAATTGCACAAACAAAACCTTCGGTTTCTCCAAAAAGATCACCGAAACGCAGCCAGGCTACGGACGCTAGTTGGTCTACGTCAGGCCCATGTAGGGCCCGGAAAAAGCGTCCGTGAAGCTCCTTACTCTGCCATACCGCCCTGCGATCGTTAGTGTCAAGCACTGCAGGTTTGCGCCAGTTCTCATGTGCCAAGGAGAGCGGAGTGAGTCCCTTGTCCACCGCCACTACATTTCGATGCATACCCACGTCGACAGCTAGGAAATATTCCCTAAGACTGCATATCTCGCGATTGTGGAGAGTCTTAGCATTTAAAAATCCTCGACCTCCACACTTTCGCGGGATATACAGTCTCATTACCGACGATCGTGGGTGATGCATTCGATACGCAGTAAGCAGTGTACGGACCCGCCTATCCAGGGCGTCAAGTTCCGTTTGAGTCCATTTGAGTACGCCGAAAGAGTACATCAATACTGGCATGACCCAACCGTTGAAGGCGCGCACCTTGTTTCCGCCCGATAGAAGACTATTAAATACCTTCTTCAGGCGGCCAAAGAAGCGCTCCTTCAACGATTGCTTCATGTCAGTAACATTGATACCTAACGCTTCCGACATACCCAAATACTTGTAAGTTTCAGTTGGAGAGAGGGATCTCAGGTTTATGGAATCCGAGAGTTGAGTTCCCACGGATTCCATAATCTCTCCACGCTTTACATGCATGACCGCACATTTGTCTACACCAAATTCCATCCTGATGGCGTTACTGAATGTTTCAGTTACTTTCAGTAGCTCCATCAGTTGCAGATTAGTGGGGGCAAAGAGTTTCAGATCATCCATGTAAAGGAGGTGAGATATAACCTGACCACCTCTCTTCAACCGATAGCCTAGCCCTGAATTCTCTAGCAGTGTGCTAAGAGGATTCAAGGCTAGACAAAACCAAAGTGGACTCAAACTATCGCCCTGAAATATACCCCGCTCGATCCTTACCGATTCGATATTCCTCTGGATATTTCGACATCCTGGATAGCGAAGGACTGTCCTCCATTGCCCCATACACGACATCAGGAAGGTGCGTAGCGTTGCATCAACTTTATACAATTCTAGCACCCTCATGAGCCATGTATGAGGCACCAAGTCATAGGCCTTCTTATAGTCTATCCAGCATGTCGACAGATCCTTTCGGGAACGCCGAACCTGTTGGCTAATGGCCATATCAATAAGGAGTAGCTCCTTAGTACCGCGGGACCCATTCCTACATCCATTCTGAGAGGCAGACATGATGTTGTTGTTGTTAATATGACTATTAATCTTTGCCCTCAAAATGGATGTAAGAACTTTATAGACCGTCGGCAAACACGTGATCGGTCTATAATTTTTAGGTTCCGCAGTACTACCTGATTTATGGAGCAGGTGGGTTATTCCTGTAGTTAGGAACTGGGGTAGCGACCCAGACTCTAAGGCAGACTGGAATTGAGACGCCAAGCAAGCGTGCGATCTCGTAAACCATTTAATCCAGAAATTGTGCAGCCCGTCCGGCCCTGGAGATTTCCAGTTAGGCAACGGACGGACTGCACAAGCTACATCTTGGGGGCTGATGGAAATTGCCCCCATTTCTGGTATCGGATCGCACACACGCTCGACCTCCCGAGTCCAGTTACCCTCAGTATGACTGACAGGAACCGACCAGATGCTGCGCCAGAATGAACACATAGCATCATCATCCGGCAAGCGCGTGTCAGTCACACCTTGGTCCGGTCGCTCCCAATCCCTATATACCCACCTTTCGTTACTTCGGAATGTGCGATTCTGGGTGTATCGTTCCACTCGCCGCCTGTACCTACGAATACGGCTTGCCCATGCATACACCTTCTGCTTCAGGAAGTCGATGCGCTCTGTGACACGAGATAAATAATCTCGGGGATTGACATCAGTCCCCGAAAACGCCCGTCTCACAAAGCGCATCACTCTAGGGCGTGTGTTGCCCTCCCTGAAGCAGATCAGTTTGCCGATTAGCGCTCTGGCCTCACCAATACGACGCTCGATCCTGCACTGCCAAGCTGGTACGGCTGGTTTTGGTCGTGTAGCTCTGTCATTGGTTATTTTTATTTTGACATGAGCTACACGACATGCCGCTACAGCCGCGCAGTACATAATCGAATGTGCATCGGTGAGGTTATCACAGTTATCAAAATAGCTTGACAACTGCGAATCCAGAGCAGCCACCAGCGCCCTGTTCTTGTTATGCATGGGCAAACGAGGTAAGCGTGGTCTAAGTTCAGGCGGCATGTAGCGGTATTCCCGAATAGCACACTCCAAAGCACTCCTCAATTCGTTATTGCACTGGGTACTTACGTTTGTAACCCTGTCATTACTCTCCTCGTCAGCGTGGCTGGGCAATTGGGTTGACGATGCTGGTGCCACAGTCTGCGACGGAGGAGCAATGACATGGCTACACATTTCAGTTCGGAGGCGATCAAGCACACTATCATCCAACATACGGTTACGCTGGATGACGCGCACCTGATCCGACAGTCGTTGGGCCGATACGCTGACAGCTGGTTCAAGTACCTGAAACAGAGAGAGCATCCGACCACGGTACGCAGTCAGGTTAGTTCCCCCCTCTGTAGCCCCAAAGTATGAGCGTATTACGTTCTCATTTATGGCTTGAGTCCATTTCATACGCTGCACACTTTCACCGATAGCGGGGACCCTATCAGAGACCGGTGGGCCTCGAGGTCCTAAGCTGGCCGGTGGTCGGCCTCGTCCGCGCCGACGCGCAGGTGGTGGTGTCGTCGGCGGCGAGAAGTATTCGTCGCTCGAGCTCGACGCAACTGCAGCTACCGGAATCTCTGGACTCGCGGCTGGCGCAGGTCCCGGCGGCTGCGAGGCGGAGCTCGGCGACGAACCCGAAGATGGTGTTGGTGCGGCTTGTAGTCGTGCTCGGCGTCGTGTCAACATTTTATTTCCATATTGTCATTTTTTTTTCCATTTAGTGAGTTGTTTTTAATTTCGTGTGGTTCTATTTTTTTTTTCTTGATGTGTTCGGTATAAAATGCATTGTTTCTATGGTTTTTTTAAATTGAAATCGATAAAAATACGGGATGAAAAATTCCTTACGTCAGTTGGCTTGACAGCCGAGCCACAGATTATTATTATTATTATTAATCAATAATATAGCCCTCTAAGCTCATAAAGCCTTACAGAATGATTATTTCATGAAAAGGTCATTCAATAGGGCTTCATTTGAGTTTGGCGGGCTACCTAGCTTCCACATTAAGCTTACACGTTGAGAGGGTTACAGAATCGCACTGAAAATTGTTAATGTGATGTAACTTAGACACTGACGTAAGTAGTAGGTAAGTACCTACGTACCAATTCAAACTTATTGTATAAATTATTAGTTTATTTGTTTGTAACAATAAAATCCTAATCCGAAGACGATAATTCAGCCACCGCCCACTGATACTTAGAAAGTTACCTTTTCACCAAACACAGGCATTTTAAGACGAAAAATTATTCTTTTGGCCGCACGAATCGCGTGAAAAAGCTAGTTAAAATATTACTCGTAGGTACATAGACGAAATAGGCCATTATTCAAGCAGGAAGCGC
This sequence comes from Lacanobia oleracea, assembly GCA_950371165.1. Taxonomy (NCBI): domain Eukaryota; kingdom Metazoa; phylum Arthropoda; class Insecta; order Lepidoptera; family Noctuidae; genus Lacanobia; species Lacanobia oleracea. Next base: position 10,425,134 of record OX493389.1, read on the forward strand.
GAATCAGTTGCAGTCACCGCACAGCTAATACCTACCGAGTACGTAATGCTGGCCTGTGGTATCAATTCTCGTAATACTCGCGTGCCAGCGACACACAATAGATACTATTGTCACACACATTTGGCATATCATACGCCTTTATTTTCTAATTATCGACATTCGACAAGTTCCTATTCAATATTGCTTCATATTAATGCGTAGGTTTATAATAACTGACAATCATTGATATTATGTAAAAAGCACATTTCACGTTTTGTCCGACTCACTCTTAACCGGTTTTTTTATTTGGTAGTCGGTTGTATGCTTAGTTATTGTTTTGTAAAAAGTAAAATTTAAAGTGGAAACCGAGATACCATTTTTCCAGCTTTTCTTGTAACCGAAATGCGAACCTTCTCCTTTTTTTGAAAACTGACTGTTATCTTGGTTTTCTGTCTGATTACTTTGCTCCACACTTTTTCTATTTCTCGTATGTTTAGGATAGTTCTCTCCATAGCTCTTTGTGTTGTTGTGATCCTTTGTTTTGCTTTTGTCGTATACATACAAACACCCAGACCATGACGTCTGCCCTCTTAGACACTAACAACCTGAGAGAAAGATCGGAAAATAGAAGAAGCACAGGCAGAACTGTCACGAGTTTATTCATTTCTCTATCAGGAAAATTAAAACCTGCTTCAAATCCAAGTTTGGCAGCCATAAGTAGACAAGGCAGTATACAGGTATCTAATACCGTTTTCTTAAGGTTTATCGAGTAGGCCCCTTTTAGATATTATATGTTAATCAAAATATTATTCGTTCGGAACCTTTGCGCCCGAGTCCGACTCGCTCTCAGCTGATTTTGTCCTGATGCAGGCGCCCTAAAGACTTGAGAAGGTAGACACTATTAGGATGTTTTTTTTATTCTTCATCAAAGCCATACGTATAACAGTTTTAAGGGGTGATAAATATATGTAAAAAAAAACTAAAATTACAAACAATGAAACCCTGACTTCTAAACTAGGCATATGCCTGTATCTTAGAAGTCGGTGTCCCTCAAAGAATATAAGAATATAACAAATATAAGAATGAGTGCACAACTTTCCACTCACTCAGTTTAAATAAGTTGAATTAATTAAATTAAATTTATTGGTTTAGTATTCAATAATTTTTTTTATTTAAAATGATATTATACACAAACCAACAAAAAAAAAATATTTGAAATTTTTGCGTGAACAAACAGGACAAAATTGAATTGCAATAAACAATTATATAGTCATGAGATTGAAATTGCATAGAAATAAAATAATATTAGGGACATTGACTGTGAAAAAAAAAAAAAATAATTAAAAAAATATATAGTAAAATGAATAATTCCCATTATTGAGTGTACAAGTTACCCCCTGCTATTTTAAAGCCTTTATAATTGTCAGTGGTCAGGCATGGCAATAATTGCTCCGTAGTAAACGGTTACAGTTCACTAAACCACCCAAACCCATAGCGTTTCATCTTTTGTTTCCATATTCTGCAATAGTCCTGCTCCAAACGAATCCCCGTTTGGGTGTTATTTCACAGTCCATACAGGGATAATCGTCGGTTGGTGTCCCATTCCATTTGAAATGCTTAACGGGGCCTCTGCGAGTTGGCTTCGGCTTCTCGTACGCCTATCAAAGGACCGGGTCTCCAGGGATCCGAGAAAGTGAAAAACGTAGAAAAATTACAAACGTCTTAAAAAATTATTTTATGTGGGGTCATTTATTCCTGCTTAGACGTCCTCGGTTTCATCGTAATTTAAGGTAAGCACTAAGCGATCTTTGTCGGTCGTTGCGGATAATCAGAATCCAGAATATCTGACATCAGTCTTCCACTTGGCAAAATTGGTGTCGGATCGTGTTACTCAGTTACTGGGTTGTAGAGGTGAGATAGGCTGTCGCTCCATGTCAAGAGGAAACATGGGCAGCGAGACCTCGTATGTATGCCCCTATGTTTTTTGATGATTTATTAACCGTTTAAGCACCAGTACCCTCACAAAATTCTCCGAAATTGTCCGATAAATCGCTGTAAACAGAGACCTAGTGTACAAATTTGCCAACTATTAATCAAAAAAGGAATACATATGGACACAGTATACTTCTATTCTTCTTATTCAGTCTGATATATATCTCTTCAATCGGTCCAATATTGGAGGAGAAAACAATCGAAAGCCAAACCCCGAATTATGCTTTTTACATACAAAGTCTCGCCGCCATGTTTTCTCTTAAATACTCATCATCATCATCTGCCTAGCCTTTTCCCAACTATATTGTGGTCGGCTTCCAGTCAAGTCGGATTTAGATGAATACCAGTATTTTACGAGGAGCGGCTGCCTACCAGACCTCCACAACCCATTAACTGGGTAACACGGTAGGTACTTTATGGCAAGACTGGAGTCAGATTTACTGGCTTCTGACGGTCACCCATCCACATACCAACCTTGGCAAGCGTTGCTTAACCTTAAAGATCGAACCGTGTGGCTGTTATTAATTAGCCACAAGCTCCTCGACCTAACTTGCTAACTGTTATTACACCACCCTAATTAGACCCTAAACCCTGAATACCATGTCGTGTAATAAGCCCTTAAGGTTTACCTGATACCTAAATAAATACATAATACATACAACCGCGCGCTGTGATGATTTTCAACCCACGTCGCTGAGCCTAGCGTTGAAAAAGATTTCACTTATTTTTGTATCTATATTTAATATACCTACTTAGGTAGTTCAAATACGATTCGGTCTAGTACTATTCCAACAGATCAGGAAATTGTGCAATACGTTTTCTATTACATTACGTCGTGGCTTCCATACCGGCAATCCCGGAAGTCTGACACACTCGGCCTCTCGGCCTCTCGGCCTCTCGGCCTCTCGGCTTCAATAGCACATTTGTATCTCAATGTTTTATCCCAGATCTGACCTCTGTAGGTACATCCAGGATTTTCGCAAAAGAAGACTTTGTATCTGATTAATGAAACTCAAATTTTTCAGATGGTAGGTAGGTACATACCTGCTGCGGACTTTGTTCGAAAGAGGCACCGTACCCTGGAACGCAAAGGGGGTAGGGGGAACACGGATGGGTTTTTAGTCAGTAAGAGTCAGACACTCCCTTCTGCTTTGCCCAAAGCGGGAGGAGTCATTTGATGACTTCCCATCCTTAAAAAAAAAGGTAGTTACATATCTACCTATACATAAATAACCCTAAACCGTACGAAATCTGGTTAGCATCTCTTAGCTTATGAACCTGGCACGGTATTCGTGTACCTAAATATACCAAGATCAGGTACGCACTAATTTTATCCAAAATCCAGTAACCAAATCTCCTCATAGCATGTTGACGGCGCGCCGGTTACACTGCAGTGCTAAAACAGCGTGTCATCACTTATGACCAATCCGACCCCTTTCAATGGTCCCAGACGTTTGTTGCTAATCTTAGACGGGACAAAAAACGCAGTCGGGTTGTGGCCCTTCTTTCACGGTCGGTCCCTCGTCCCGCGTCGTCGCCGGCCGCTTGTGAGCCGCGCCGCGCGACCGAGCGAGTATGCCCCTACCAGCAGTACGCCGCGTGCCGCCACCCGGGTCGCCTGTGTCGCTACGGTACATGTGCATTATAAAAACTTGCTCCATCGCAAGTTTAAACATATGAGTGCATAAAAACCGACTGATATCCCATGTATTTTTGGACAGTGCTTTAACAAGCCGTGTAACGGCACGATTGCGTGCATCCTGGCCACGCAAATGTGGGTTTTGTACAACAGTGGGTGGAAAAATAAACAGAACACTCCGGTAAGTTTATTAATGCTCTAAATGGCTTATCTGTCTTATAAGAAAGAATGCACCAGGGAGGCTGGGGTCTTTATATTGCAAGTGAGTGTCGAGACCCAACTCCGAATGAGTTGAATTCGAAGGTGTCGCCAAGGTGCCGTTTGTGACATTTTAAAACATCAGCGACTGTTTAATAAAGATCTCAGAGAAAGTGAAACGTATCTTTTTATCAATCAACTCATTTCTCGACCGATATTTATTGTTCATTAAAACTGTAATAATGGTGTACATTACATGATCAAATGCGGACTCATGTCTGCAGCTTATCGCCATAACATCATTCAAACTTCCGCGCCACACTGTGTCACATAAAACATTAACCAAAACTTTAAACAGTATATTATAATACCCTGCCATTTATTCATGTCGTTAAACTTTTGGGAACCAATAGCTCCAAATATTTAGAAGCAAAATCTTTTGAAATAACCGATCAGAATGCTATAAAGCGAATGGAGCGGAGCATCTATAATTAAAAGGATTGTCGAACTTTCAAAACAAACATAGGTATATATACATACAATAAAAAATATCCAATCTTTGGGAAGGTCACATTCACGATGATGACAAAAAGTAGCTGCATCATTCGACTGGCAATCTGTTTGATTACACAACGATATCTTTGGATCATCTAAGACATTATAATGATGCTAAGAAGTTGCTCCACTGATCTTACGAAAGGCTTAAAGAGAGGAACATTCGTTCATACTGTCTATTCAGTTTTAAAGAAGCAATAATTATTTACACAATAACTATTGTGTATATAATTATTGCTTCTTTTCTTGCAGAAGCATTTTGAGGTAAACGTTGACATATTAAGTAATATAGTATTTAACGTTGAAGCAGCTTATGCGAAGAGGTTAAAAGCACAAAGTGAGTACAAAGACTCAAATCGGCTTACTTTTGCTTTATAAATGTATTCCACAGCATTAATATAAATCAAGATAAGCGGAAGCTATGGCATCTTCATCCTCGGCTTTGTTTAACTATACTAGCAGTTTTACCATATTTACCAGCTTTAAACATCTATCTACTTATTAGAATCATAATTCATAAAAAATTTGAAGTTGGTTCTTCAAAAAGATGTTCCCCGATCATTGAATATCGACACCCCCAGGGTGACCTAAGGTCAAACTGAAGAGAGACCTTAATGTTTGACCAGTTCACCAGACCCTTCATCAATCATTCTTGATCTGACATCCAATTGTCAGTCAGTTGGCAATAAGGGGCCTTGTTTCATTTTAGTTCCGACAGTGGTTCATGCACTACTGGATAAGTTTTGTTCCTTATAACTCTCATTTAAAATTTTATTTATAAAATCAAACTTGGATACCTCCGATCAAGAAGCAAGTAATAAATAGATCTTGAAAATTTTGTAAAGAGGTCAATCCGAATAGCGCAGTAATAAATAATTACAGGTGCCGCAGTAAAACCCATCAATACTGACATGCTAGAAAGGATGCGTGACTGCAGTTTTTGCATTGGCCATGACCAGCCGGCCACCCTTCGACTATCTCCCATCCAACATGCCCTTGAATATTGCAGTACTTATTCCCTAATGAATACGCTGCCATACCTAGCGTCACGCTCGAATCACGCCCCTCTGTCGTTGGCCTCAGTAAATCAATAGAGCGGCACATATGTACGGCGACGGACCGACAGACCGACAACCGACAGCACATAGGTATACGCAGGACACACAATGGACCAGACGGACTAAATAAGATGAAAGGTGAATAGCCAAAAGTTAAATAGATTCAGCCAATGAAGCGTGTCATGTAGAAAGTTATGATCTATATTGAAGCTGGACCACAAAAGATTTAGGACAAAACCAACTCGAGGTTTGTTAGATGAGACCTGCTTGAATCTAGTCTAACTTTTGATAAAAGGCATTGTATATTTAAGGTCTAAAATCTTCCATGAATGTCTCTAGATGCAAATGAATCAAAATCTCTTTGTATAGGTAGTTTATGACGCCTGTAAACCACTTGAATTTTGAAGCAGCTACTTAAATTGGATATTTATCAGCGTTCAAATTGCCAACGGCCTCACATTGAATGCGACTTGGCTTCAATGAGACACGTGTTCGAAGAAATTAGATTTTCTGCGATAAATCTGATATCCAAAAGGTAGGTTGTTCACAAATAACGCGCTTGTCGTTTATGAGCACATCCAAGCGTAGCAATTCGCACAATTGTCTGTAGGCAGTATTCTTATTAGTCTGGCTTGGACAAAAAACTGTGTCTATTCATAAGCTCATCCAACTGACACGACCAGGTAAACATGGCCGTTCAAAATACAGAAACGCTTACGGCTGAACGAAATTGTAATTGGTTTTGGGGGCCATCTTACGTTGGTGACTAGGCTCCCACCCTTTGCTTTCAACGAAAAGCACTTTAGTGACTGCTGGAGCATCAACTTGATGAATTTATGGTTTGTTCAAAGGGAATGGAAAGCGATATTTTATTGCGATGATTGTTTACCCCTTCAAATATTAATGGACGTCATGCATTAGTAGTTAAAAAGCCAATTGTTAGTATGCAGGCTGAATTTTTCAAGTGGACGTGCAAGGCCTAATCCGGAACAATGAGTAATAGCAAAAAATCGGATAAGTGCGAGTCGGACTCGCCCACCGAGGGTTCCGTACATAATATTACTTTAAATGAAAGCTATATTTCTTTTTGATTTAATGACAAATGTGTATTTTCAGACATTTTCCTATACTTATAGTGTAAACAATATTACTTGCCGAATTTCATAGTTCTAGGTCAACGTTAAATACCCTATTAGTTTTGATTCCCTTGAGAGTGTCAAAATATACGTTTTTTGCCGCATGAACGGCGTATCTCTTTTACGTTGACTTAGGAGTTTGTTTTTTTACAGCTTCAAGGGACGGGGGAGGGATGAGGGTAGATTTAAAATATGGTTTTAATTTCAACTCGATACCTCCACACGTTCGCGAGATAAAGGATCTTGACAGACAGATGGACGGACTACAAAGTGATCCTATAAGGGTTCCGTTTTTTCCTTTTGAGGTACGGAACCCTAAAAACGGGCAAAAGAGTCTTTTTTTAATGATGGGAAATCATCAAACGACTCCTCCCACTTTGGGTGAAGCAGAAGGGAGTGTCAGACTCTTACTGACTATGTATGTACTTATGTAAATCGGGCTAGTTTCCACAACTCCACGACTAAGCGCGTATTTTGCGTGCAGGTCGGACAAATGTGTCATTCGATCCACCCCAGCTCCCCAAGGAAGGGCAGCAACGCCTTGGTGTTACCAACTATCTCACAGAGGGTACCTGGGTTTCCGAAGTACGTAGCCCTGTAATCCGCGACTACCGGGCAGCTTAGAAGCAGGTGGGCTGTTGTCTCATTCTCCTCCATGCAGGCTCTGCATAGCGGGCTGTCCGTACTCCTATAGCATAGAGGTGTTTATTAAAAGACCCGTGGCCAGTTGTTACGGCTGTAACTTGTTGTGGGCCCCCAATGGTGCGGCTATGTGGATATTGAGATCCTCTGAGAAGATTCCCACACCAGTACCTGTAACTGATTTTGATCCATCAGTGAAGATCCGCAGCTCTGCGGGGCAGAACCCTGCAACGATGATCCTCATGCAATTGGATTTTGTATTTTTTATCAAAGACTCTTACTGCCTAAAACCCATCCGTGTTCCTCCTAGTGCCCTTTACGTTCAGGGTACGTAAAGTCCACAGCCCCAGCAGGTACTGGCCCTAGCGGGCCCCGTCTTCTATGCTGACAGCTCTTTGAGGCGCGCGTGGAACACAGCGCGCCGTTGACCCGGGCCTGGGGGGCTACTCTCTAAGCCCGATTTCCATAGTTTCGGGCTTAGTTGCGGGCGTATTCTACTCCGTATCACCTACAGACTTACAATTAGTCCCGAACCTGAACTGAGAATGAATAACAACACGATTTAACAGTAACTGTCAAATTGTGTTATCATTCATTCTTAGTGGTTAGGTGATACGGAGTAGAATACGCGCGCAACTAAACCCGAAACTACGGACTTCGGGCTTAGAGAGTAGCCCCTCAAGAGACGATGGACTTTCGGAAAGACACTTGTCTTACAAAGTAGACAATATCTTCTAAACATCAAAGAGAGATTCTTTAACAGACAGCTGTACGTTTTCTGTCCGGCCGTCAGTCAATCTGATTATAAAGGAACTGATTATTACGTAAAGATCTGTAGATAGATAGGCACACAATTGCGGTCTTCAGTGTGACGAAATCTGAAGTCATGTCAGGTATTACATGGCTATTACCGTGTTCAGTATGGCCTCTTAGTATGAATTTGTAATTAGTTAAATATACATACGTTGACGGACAGGAGTAGACGAACCGAATTCAGAACCTCCTCCGGTTCTGAATTCAGTTCGTATCCTTTTTTTTCATGTAAGGCTTTCAGCTTGCGACTTTCTTCGTTTTTTGGAGTTGTTTAAAAAATTGTATAATTTAGCCGTTTAGCGCCTTAATAAAAACTTATGTTAAACTAACTTATGTTGGGACGCAACATGTGTCGACACCCTTTGCGCCATCACATGTTCCAAGTACGGCAAGCTGTGCCGGCGCTGCTGCTGCGGCTGCTGAGGCCCTCAAGCGGCGCAAATACTGTAACCTTATTGGTAATTACAGTTTTGAGCCGTTTGGGGTTGAAACGCTAGGGTCATGGGGTCCGAGTGCGCGTCTCCTTTTTAAGGACATTTCTCGCCGACTGGTCGACACTTTGCGTGACCAGAGGGCTGGCTCGTTCTTTGCTCAAAGAGTTAGCATTGCCATTCAACGTGGCAATGCTGCCAGTCTTCTGGGAACGTTTCCGGATGACAGCGATACGGAGGAATTTTTCGACGCCTGATCGTATTTGGTTTTGTATATTCATAATGTATATAGTTATTTTTATTAGTTAACGAAAATAAAAATTAATAAACCTAGAGGTAGATACCCAAATCTAACTTTTTATGTTATGAGAAAAATATTTTTTCAAAAATATTCATAGCGGTAAAACCGTTGATGAATCAGCTACCTATTTCATAATAATGAATTTTACAAATTACTGTACGGAGGGGCGGAGGTCTAACGTAGGCTGCCTTTAGTTTAAATAAACTACGGCTCGATGAATAGAATAGAATAGAATACTCTTTATTATGTTCACCATAAAACTGAAAACAGCTCCCTCATGGAGTGAAAAATCTTCCAAAAATTCTCTTTTGCCACAAGAAAAACCGCTATGATACAGATGAAACAGTTGTCATCGTACTTTGTTTTAGTGTGAATAAAATGTGTTAAAGTTCCTGATAAGTTAAATCCTTATATAAAACAAACTATAATGATAACGAACGATCCCAAGCGACATGCGTATGCCATAGTGGCATAGCATTTAGTGGTAAGCCAGGTTCGACTGTTTAGATAAGCGAGTACAATGCGCCGTGCTGCATTCCACGCCACCGGCTCAAGTCAGGAATTAGCCATAACTTATTTTAGAGCCTTTCGCGCCGTCAGGTCGACAACAAGCTTCGTTTCACACAGGCTGGGACTCGCCTGGGACCTTTATGGTATGTGCGGTATTGTTTTTGCACACGCCAAAGGTTTATGCGTTGGGTTTTGTAGACATTTTGAAGGGAGGGACATTTTCGGGGACATTAATATTGTGGGTCACGAGGAAATGGCAATTGAGCTCAGGAGGTTTGGTGTTAAAAATCATGAAATTGTAAAAATGCAGAACTAACACTCTAATAATTTTGACAAACGATTATTTAATGCTTAACATTGAAATTAATAATTATTAGTCTTTTTCAATGTCATAAGCTACAATTCCAATTAAACTAGCACTCAAAGTCATTTTTTATACTTAGCTATGAAATTTTCGCCATTTTCATGGCAGTGTAAGTTCATCAGCGTAGCCTTGCATCTGCAGTCTGGGTCCGAGAGTCCGAGTGCAATGGTCGGGCGTTAATCAGAATCTATCACCGGTACTGTTACATTACATTTGTATAACAAAGCTCGCTTACGAACGACGTTGTAAATAAATTCCTGGCCTGCAATAAAAGTCGTGGTATGCGGCATTCACACCCTCAAGCCTTACCTACAGTAAGTAATTAATAATTAATAGTCCTGAATCTCGGGAAAGATAATAAAATGTGCCTAGATTACTTATCTTGATTTCGTACCAATTTGGTATTAAGGAAATAACGACTTCGACCGGTGTTATTGCATATTGTGTCTGTATTAATCCATACTAATAGGTATTATAATGTGAAATTAATTATGTCAATCTGACTTTTAGTTATTCACGTCTGAACGGATTTGTATGTAGATTATTCTGGAAATTTCCAGGCTAAAAAGTATCCCATGTCATATCATAAGATACTTTTTATCGCCTGGAGTTTGCTTCCTTGGAGTGAACGCAGAAGCTACTTTTATCTATATCAAAATTAAATAGAAAAGCATACAACCTTATTTCAAATTGGCTATCAAAATGTAAAACGAGTTATTTAAAAGCAGATATCAAAGTCGACGGTTTGCCGAAGATCTAAAAAAATCTAACTCTAATCTTGACCTACGCTACGTCTGCCGATGTGCCGTTGTACTCTTTACTATACTCTTGCAAATGGAAACTTTTTCTTCTTCTTTTTAATCAAATATATGCCATTAACGGTCCTACCAAGTTTTTGTCAACATCTGATTAAATACATTATGCAGTATACTTAATAAAAGTCTTCAAGCAAAAAAATCCACATCGAACAGAATGTTTTGCGACATTCTACAAACATCTTTTGAGTATTCCAATTGCTGACTTAGCTCTTTCTAACGCGCAGAGTTCCAAAACCCGATTTCAATCTCCGGAGTAAACGACTACGGTGACGATATTGCAAGCGGACTACTAAGACATGGTTTTAAAAAACCAGCTACATACGAGTCGTACTCACACACGAAGGGTTCTATATCATAATACCAACCTGATCTTATATTTAAATTTTATTATTAAGTAGTGGATATAGCGGCAACAGAAATAAATAGACCGGCGAAAATTTCAACAGTCTACCTATTATGGTTCATAAGGTACTTACATTACAGCCCGCTGACAGTCAGGTGGACGGAATACAGAACGCTAAAATCGAATATGTCACTACTATTAATAATGTTTATAATAATAATAATGTTTATTTATTTCTCCTCACAAAAAACAGACCTTACATCATTACAACAGACCATAAATTACAACGTTACTTATATCTATTTTAATACAGGTACCTACGTGTATAGTCTAGAATATGTGAGAAGCTGGTGTCTGAGGTGGGCATGGGAATACCTGTATTTCAAATCACCCACGGAAGGAACAAGAAGTATTTGAGTGGTACTGATATAATGGCACTTTTTGATATAAGGAGCGATTATATAACGACACCTGCAAGGAATAACATTGTAACTCATATTTTGCAACTTTCGAAGAGAGCGCGTCAAAGATTCAAAAAATTCTCTCAGATTCCGGTTAATTCAAAATGTCAGCCAATTTTGAAAATTTGAATAAACGAAGGAATAGCTTCACTTTCATAACATTATATTATTATGTCTATGTATATTTAATTTCTTTCTATGAGTTACAATGATATTTCACAAGGTATACTGTATAAAATTACATTGTAAATTGTAACTCAGACATACAATCGCATAAAGTGAGTTACAGCTTATTTAATAAGGAATAAACTTTACCAAAAACAAAATTGTATCTTGTATTACAATGTTATACTAATAATGGCGAGCTTAAAGAATGATTACGACGACGTGTAACTAAATATACCCTTTTATTAACTGCAGTTGTTTCTCACTTACAATGTTTTTACTCTGTAAAAATCTTAACGCAAAGGAATTTAGACACTGGGGTGAGTGCAAAAAAAATCTTATTTTTTTATACAGCACGAATATGATTGTAACTTGAAACTGCCTAAAGTTGAGTTACGATGTTATTCCTTGCAGGTGTCGATAATATTACAGTAGGAGAAACATGGGTAGGTAGTTAAATTAATTTTATTTTTTTTACTAAGCATGAATTAATAATTCTTAAGTAGAACTGAAATATTCGGCACCCACTGAAAATATGACACATCAAGTCTTCGCGTTCTGATGCAGTGTCAAACATTTTCTTCTGTGTGTGACAGAGACATACACCTGTGTGATGAGAACGACAACAATACTAAGCAACAATGAAACTTAATCCAGTAATTATCCACGTGCCAGTTGATGCTGAAACCTGAGGCTTGTGAGTAACTGAGAGTCATGCATAAGGTAGGCTGCATAAACAGCAACGCTACTTCAATCATTCCTTCAAGTGATGGTGAACTGAGTTCGTATTTCCGCGTGAGATGAGAGCTGTTGAAGATACATTTAAAAGTAAACCATGTTATAAATACTGAAAATATAATACAAGCAAAAAGATCTCGTAGGTAGTCCAACGAGATGATCCTGCCACAATGGTTTCGCCACATTCACCGGTGATTTCTTTTCTCTTCTTCTTCTATTGGTTTCTCCTTCTTGGTTCATTTTTGTCGTCTTGTATTCAGACTAAGGTCACGATCCTCAAGCGCTAGTCACCTTTGCAAACGCTAGTCAGCTCTAAAATTACAATGTTTACCGTCTAGAAATGCTACCGCAGTTCACTTCCATTCTTTATTTAAAGTAGCAAACTATTTACGCGCCCGGCTCCTCTTACTTGCTAACGTAGACACTCCTAATACCCTCTGTCGACTTACAGCCGCTTCTGTGCGATAAACAAACATCCAGAGTGTTCAGTATCAAGTGTAATTAGATAGCCGTGTTTACTTTTCAGCTGGGTTGGTCCGATGCGATCGATGCTTCGTTTTTTAATGAGTTTGCAATGTTTTTTATTAGCTTAGTCGACGATTTAATTTATTGAAAGGTCAATGAATGGATTACCTTCAGTTGTTTTTTGTTAGTTGCTTTTGTCTGTTAAATATTTACCCAATTATATTGTTTCTACAATAGTAAGGGTCCTGTCCATTACAGCGGAGCGAGGCAGCGGAGCGGAGAAATTTTAACCAATGGAATTGCATAAAATCTCCATACCACGTGTGTCACTGACATTTTAACTGACATGATTGGTTAATATTTCCCCGTTTCTCCGCTCCGCTGCCTCGCTCTGCTGTAATAGACATGCACACTTATTGGTTAAAACTTTTATTTTCGTCAACGCAAATGGCTAGTTATTTTCCAAAAGATTTCCTTGCCAAAATCCATTTCAAATTTTTGAGGCTTGTTGGTCAACAATAGCAACCAATCAACTTGTGGAGCTGGTTAACCTAATGGGAACGTAATCAGTAATCATTTATTTTAATGTTCGAAACTGTATGTACCCAACGGTACCGGGGACTGGACGCTAGGCTAGTGGCATTCCTATGAGCCGCAGCGCGCACCGTGCGTGAGGGGCGCCATGCCCGTGATCGACTTACAGATTCACGCCGCTGCACCACTGCACGCTATTTTTACTAAAACAACACAAATGTAGGATTTGAAACGAGTTTTATCTATAAATAGCGGCATAGCATTACATGTCAATGATTTAAGGATCTTACACCAGCAGAGAATGGAAATTGACGTTTTCATTTTTTTAATAGCTAGTTCGTAATTGGCAATGGATTCTTAACAAGGTATGATTCATAAGGGATTATAAATTCTTGGCTCCTTCAGCGTCTTCCTTCTTACAGCTGTGTCTTGACCTCGTGCCAAACACAAAGAAATAACTAATAACCAAACAAAGTAACGCCTAACAATACTGCATTTGAAGTTTATGTTTGTAGTTTGTCATTCATCACATTGGATTTACACCAGACAGCGCCAAATGCTGTCGAATAAGCGTTAACTAACAATAGATACTTAAATTAAGCTTATGAGTAGATATTTTCAAAGTCTCACAGTGCATGCAACAACGAGCTACATTACGGGATAGCGAGACAATGGAATCCATCAAAAAGTATGTAGAACTGCCATTTTATACGTTGCTATTTAATTAGTCGCATGCATTTACACCAACAGTAAAAGCACCAGTTCAATATGGCGTTGGCTTTGCGCCAAAGCATTTGACATTTTACTGCAAAACCGTTTTCCACCGACAATCAGTCTCGACCACCCACCATGATTTAATGAAAGCCTTTTACGACCAACCAATGTCCCGCACAAAGTAACAAAAGTCACACCCTTATGGTACAAACCACTAAACTGTTCGACACAGTCTCTCAAATCATTTAAATAACTAAATAGCTAAAAAAAATGTTTCCGATGACGACTGCTATTCTAGAAATTGCTACGTTGAATGTAAAAAATTCTATTCCACAAATCTAAATAAAAACAAAGTGTTGCGGTCATTAAATAAGCTTTACTATGAACTTGAAATCGAAGCCTGAAGCTATAAACTCGTGGGAAGTTCCAGCTCGAGTGGAAAGGAATAAAAAGGGGTTATGATTCATGCATACCTTTACGCGCAGTTTGCGTACGTCATTGATCAGGAGTTTAATACGCAATACGAAGAAATGTACAATCATTGGAGAGATTATTTACACCAGACGTATGATTATACTGGCACAAAAACAAATGGAAGTGACGTGGAACTCCTTTATTTTCAATGGAGACTCATTGATATAATTGAGCGAGTACCTATCCATTCATTGGTTGTCTCGTACGATTTAGAAGGAACCAATACTTATGGTGAAGCAAGGTCTTGCCAAGTTGATACTTGCGTGACATATCGGAGTAAATGCATGTTTTTAGAAACCTCTTAGAGCCAGTTTACATCGGATAAAAAGCGAACAATCGAATGAGGAAGTAGTTTAATGCAATTTAACTTCCCAAAATTATCTTGCGGTAAACGAAAACCGATCAATGGAGCAATAAGACAAGTTAACACAAAAAAGGCGACCGTAGCCACCAGGAAGCCCTACAGCCGATACTTGATATCCTTGAAAAATGGCTGCTGTATTTTAAGCAAGTTGTTGAAGAAAGTCAATTTATGTTCTTGTATTATTATATTTATTAATTTATATATTTCCATCATAATTTTATAGTTAAGTATTACTATTCCAGTAGGTCTTTTCGGGGTAAGATTATACCAAATGTTATAGTTTAACAGTGGATGTCATTTATTAACATTCCGTCATTACCATTCCAGTTACCTACATTGTAACTTTGATGATTTGCTGAGTTGGTTTCGTTTTAGACTTTCCTTATCTTTTCGATTTACTCAGTCTGGCCTGAAACGTGACTTGGCAAAAGAAATAAAGGAAGCTGTTAGACCTCCCCTCTGTTAGTATGTTTCCAAAGTAGCGTTCAAACGGGTGCCTTGACCTGACAATGACTGGCCTTATTGTCACAATCGAACATTTTGCACTCTTGTCAATGAAAACAGGTAAAAATAATCCTCAAAGTCTGATTACCTGGTAGAGATAAGCCGAGTAACAAAGTTGTTGATTGCAATACAATAGATACAATTGAATAGACAATGACATTCAATACGGAGAGTGGAACGGCAAGGGCGTTGAGACGCTTGAGTTGAGACCCACTTAGCCATGCCTCAATGAATAACGACAGTACTAGTCGTCTGTCATGTTACGAACCTGTTATTATGATCAGATACACGAATACTGGATAGTGATATTATGAAAGGGGTGTTATTATTATATTCTAAAAATAACGACATACCTAGCCAAAGGCAATTTCACAAGAAAGTAATGTTCATCAATGAAGAGACTGCAGGTACTAAAATGGATAACAGAGTAACCTTAGTGGCCGATACAAGGTCAAAAGGAACAAAATCGTTTATTTTGAAAGATACAGGTATAGCAAAAACCCCAGATTGATGAATCATGTTATCAACAATAGCTGTTGATAATGATATTCATGATGAACATCAACGATCGCAAGTTCATGATTGGACTACAAATCGTCGTGGACACTTTAAGCGTTTATATCTATCTACGCAACTGACAATCAACATTTGTATTATTTTTGTATTAAAATTACTTGGCTTGGAATTCAGAAATAATTTAATGCAGCAGTGCAGCTAAATGTAAAATAGTAATGTCTACCTACATTCTATTAGATTCCAGACGCTGCAATAGGTCAAATTGCAGATATTACTCAAAAGATCTTCGTATGCATCCGTGCAAATGTCAGAGGAAACCACGGCAAACAGGTAAAATACTTGGAAGTGTTCCAAATTTTGTATTTACGAAACACTCTAGCGGAACGAATAGTTTTAAACACTTGAATTTACCTCCCAAGCTGAAAGATTAATGCCTTGAAGACGCGGTAGCGATTATAACTCCCCGATAGACGAAGAATTGCTAGTAAGTGAATCTATTTTTAAAAAATCTTAATTTCTTCTGAAATGTAGATTGCTTCTCTGTCTCTTGCCTGTTATGTTAATTTCTAATACACATCCTGATTTTTGTAAAGTATCACTTAGCTATTTGAACCCATTCCAACATAGTTCACCGACTTCTAAACTACTTAAATCGGTTTCCAGACCAGATAACAGTTTAAACAATGCTAGGAAATAAACATGACCACATTTACCATTCTAAAAGGATACTTAGGAGAACGACTTCACCATTCGAACGTAAAATGGCTGATTAGGGAGGAATGTCAATGATTCTGAGTCACAAGAAGTAAGAACTACAAAATGTATCTCACAGAATTGCCTTGACCCGCGCAATTACGTCGTGTGGCCAATCTGTTTTATAGACAGTGTATCTAGGCTTATTGAATAGCCAATAAGTTTGGCCGTGTAGGCAAGCACAATTGTTGCGCACTGCGCTTTCGTACAGCGCCGTCCTTGAATGCGTTTGCGTTGAGTTAAATAGTGCTGCATTTTAATTGAGGTAATTGCCGTATAAATTATGCCATATTGATCTTTGCCTACATTTTATTCACATTGCTTACATGTATTTATGAACTAGATTGTGAGTTTTTATTTTTGTTGTTTAGTTTGTTTATCTCAGTTCGCCATAGAACTACCGCCACGATCTCGTGATTTTAGATCTCGTTTGCTTTGAAACCAGACACCATATCGTTGTCTTAATTGATGAGAACACGACAATACACCATATAATAACAGTCACAGTAGAATTAATCTACTTATTTCACCTGCATAGCAATATTTTTAATCACCAGTTTAGGTAGGTACTCCAAATAAACTTTCCAGTAAGTACCTACTTTTAAAAAAGATACTTACCTACATTTCTTGAAAATGTATTGGCGAATAAGTGAACCAATAAGATCACAAAACAAAGCAGCACTAAACGTTTCGGATGAATGAACCTAGTTAGTAGTTAGTTCAGCAGTACGATTATACGTAATAATTGATTTCTGAGATATACGTAGATAAAGTATGTAGACGCCCCACTAGCCTAGCCTATTAATATTAAAAAAAAAGAAAATGTATGCCTTTAGACTTTTACTTGCTGTCATAAAATGTAAATGAAAATATAATTTATGCAAACTTCATCATTTACATTGCGTGACGTTCCAATGAACACGATTCGGAGTTTATAAACAGTTAAATATCAGGTTTTGTTGGAATATAAACAAACCTATCTTAAAAATGTAATGTTATATTTCATTATGTTATGTAAAATTAACTGCAGGATTCCAATTACCCAAACTTCGGTGAGCACCAAGATATCATAAATAAAATATTTTGTGCAACAAAGTATTAACATACTAAGTTTAACGTATCGTAAAATATTTACGAAGGAAAACGCAAAACTGTATGCGGGAGCTCCATTACACTTTAGCGCGATTAAAATCGTGATTCTGGCAGTGGTCGGGAGGGCCTTTTTTGTAGCTGCTGGTTCTCGGAACTTCCTTAAAGAAGCATCAATTTGCCGCGGCACCGCTCAACGTGGGGCGACGACCTTCGCCATAGTGAGTCATTTATACAGTGATTAAGTTAAGGAAACGAGATTGTTGGACAACGGCCACTTAGAGAGAATTACGGGGATTAATTACTTTTGCTGCATCCTTAGTGCCAACACCGTCTTGGGCGAAGTTTTGTACTGTTGGTCCTATACGTCTTTAACTATTAATTTATGTATAAAATTCTTCCGTTACTGACAACGCACAGCCGAAACTACTGGTCGTAAAAAGCCAAAATGTGGCATGTAGGTTCATTAGTGTTCACTTACACTCCGTAAGTGAACACTAAGAGGGGATTTCCCGAAATTCCTACGGAAACCGGAAAAAATACTGGATATGCGAGTACGATAGAAAGTCGTATAAATAAATGCGGAGTATTCCCGTCTGTCCCCGAACGTCTGTACCCAAATGGGGACAAATGGGAATTTTCGTGTCGTCTGTCCCCAGACTTATAAATGACGACAGATGGGAATAAACAGTTTTATCTGTACCCAAAATACTTAATAGTTAAAGTGTCTGTCTCCAAATGTGTCCCCATATAGAGACAGACACTTTAATTAAAATGTACCAGGAAACCAGTAACGTCTTGAAGTATCTCCGGGATTGGAGTTGTGAGCGGTTAGGATTCAAAAGTACCAGGAGCCTCTCCCTTTTACACAGAATCGCAAATAAAAACATGAATACTATGCCACGAAGGTAGGTTTGTCTTTGGTTTTATGAATGCTCGTTTAGTTAATAAACGGCCTTCGCGCATCAATTTTGACAGCCGTTACACTACATCATTAGCAGGTCACGGTTAATCATAGTGGAAAACAGCGTAGCTATTCAATTTAGGTAATTGAAAGATACAACTAAACATGAATGATTCCACTGCTGGCGATAAGCGGTGTGTGTCTAGAAACTGGAAATGTCCCGTCATACCCCGCCGTCCCACATATGGGTATTGTCCCTCATTATGTGCTAATGTCTTACTATATTTTCTTTTACTTTTGCAAGGCCTGACAGATTAAATTATCCAATGCTCTTAAATTCACGATTTTTATTAAAGAAAAAGAAGAAGCATAAAATAAATATTTAAAGTCAGACTGAAATGTCGACTTAATAAAATGAAAAAGCATTTCGTTTGGAGTGCAATGCAAACCGGAATGAATCACGGGTATCGGTTCGGGTACAGTTTTTGGCGTTCTTTTGCATAACGGGTTCCAATGCCAAATAACATGTCTTTTCCTTTAGCCTGCTCCTGAATTCTTAATTTAAGTACTTACTTATCAACTTGGAAAAGTACCACAACGTCATGTATTTTGGAATTCCCAATTATTAACATTTTTGCAATTCAAGGAAACGACGACTTTTAATAATATCGTGAACTATAATTGAGATTATTGTAAGTAACTGGAAGGTGTATTATAATTTTTTTATCAACGGTTTGTATGTTTTTTGTAATTATGACTGTGTAAGTTTTTGTCGTCAATTTTCGAAAAAGAGTTTCAAAGAATATAAATGTCACCGGAAAATTGCAGACTTCGTAAGTTTGTAATAAATCTTTAGTAGATTAATGAATTCACGATATATTATGAAAAAATCGATTCATATACAATAATCACATCCCACGCAAATGAAATAGTTTTCCAATGTCCGTGACTTATTAAAAAAAAGTATTTTAAAATTTCACGCGATTTTTTTACAATTAATTCGACGACGACGTTTGCAATTTTTCGGTGACATAAATACAATAAAATTTGTTTAATCAATTTGAGTTATAATACTCAAAACTATAAATAGGACTAACTTAGTTGTTGAAAGGACCTGGTACGTAGTTGTAATACCTAATGAAAGGTAACTTACAGTTCGAAGCCTTTCTTATTAAATAAGTCTCAGTGTCAACAACCATTAAAAGCCCAATCCCTTCATAATAAAAATGCCTACTTAATTGAGATAAACACATTAGCAGCATAATAAAAAGCAAAATACGGATAAGCGGCAATTGAGAGCGCGTGCGCATACAAGTTGCGACCTTTTAACCGACACGCGCGCGCGCCGTTATGACTGTATTGTCGTGTTTATGTACTCGTATTAATTATTATCCAGATACCTAGTTATCATCTCACATAAAACAATTAAATGCAGATTCATTTGTTGCAATGTTTCATGGAACTTAGCAACACAATCTATCTGTACCTAGAGTCAGATATTAGAAAAATTGGTTAAAATGTGTGAAGATTATTATTAATCCGACTGCAAGACTGCAGCCTGTAGATTAATCAAAAATGAGTTGGTTGTAACTTATCCTGAATTTCGACTCAACTTTCCGGGTATCTTGCATAATGCCTCCAAGGCTTTAATAGATACAAGTACAGCCTATAAACTTATTTATGTGGCCATAAATAATAAAATAAACGGTCTTTATCCCCTCTGGTAGCCGATCATCCAGTGTTTATGGCCCAATCGTCTTTGCCTTCACGTCTCTTTCCTCAATATTCTCATTTAGTGTACGTGATCCAAATATAAAGTGTATGTCTCAAAACTTCCTTGACAATATACATCTGATACGATATATCAAGACTGTTCCTTGAATGACCATTTCGTCATAAGTTACAACAATTTCGAGGTCGTGATCTTTGTTTACGGTACCTTTGATCTAGATTCGCATTAATTCATTAGTCGCGCCCATTGCCCATAAATAAACCAATTTAACACACCCGCTTTGAATTGAATTAAGTAACCGATTTTAAAAAACAATAAATATTCTTTAACAGAACGAATATCTGAACGAGTGTTTTTAGGCAAGCATTTTTCAAAAATTTAATCTCAGTAAAATGTAAAATTCACATCGCTTCAAAACTATTTGTTTAAAACGAAAAACCTTGTATATAATGACAATGCACATTTACCAGCTAAAACAAAAAAAAATGAAGGGAAAACCGTCGTTATTTTTAATGTAGATCCTAATCTCAGCCACTATAATAATACCGGTCATAATAACGAAACTATGCAAAACAAATCCTTGTGCCAGTTTCGCTGGAAACTTTTATATTCATCAGAACACCCGCATAAACGTTATTCAAGTAACCAAAGTCAGAAGTAAGCCACAACCCACAAGTCTACTGGTGACTGCAAACAAAGGGTAACCGTGCTGTGCTATAAGCATCTTGTGAGCAGCGAATATAGGGTTGACAGATGTACCAATAGCTGTCCAAGACTTTCTTGAGGCAATCATAATGCTTTCTTATTGTCCGGTAGATCTTGGTAACTCATATCATTGTTCATCATCATCCTCATTCATCAGTCGTCGATTCTTTGTTTTCCTTGGCCCTTACCTGTATAATAATATCCATAAAAAACTAGCTGTACACCAAATAAACCAACACAATCTCAGGATTGTTGTTCGGGATTGACTCCATAAGCAGTCTTATACTGCAACAGAGGGTCTGCTGCAGGTACCGACTTAGCTAAGTTAATCCTTCAGTCACACATTTTACACACACACAACACACACAGTCACACAACACAACCCACACCATATTCTATTTTTATTTTTTGCTTGTCTACCCTGTTCTTTATTATTGGTATCATACAATGATTTTGTGAAATAATATCTGAGAGGTGAGATGCTGGTGACCTGTAATACAGGTTGTAATTACCTACCACAGGCACCAGTGTTTCACGACCAATGTAATATGTGTTCTTGTGTATGCCAATAAAAAAATATTATTATATCATATAATCCAATAGATATCCACCGTCAAGGGCACTCCTAAGCGTTGCCAAATAAAATAATAAAACATGATTTTCTCAATATTATTAAGTAAATAATAGCCTAATACTGTTTTTATTCTTATCACAGCAGTTAAAATGATATCTTGAATTTACCAACACAATTATTTTGATTTATTATAGTGGTATAAAATCGGAGCTTATTTCTGCATTCACCTGTAAAGTTCGTCTTCTTGTCGTAATTTTGTTTAACCTTTCACCCTATTTAATGTTTTCCTGATCTATCTTTTCTGTAAATTAATATACGCTGTACATTATAAAAGGAACCTATTATGTTCTTTTATTTCATCATTGACTTGGTTGACAACAAAATCATGTAATTTTATAGACAACCCTACACGCACTATACAGTTGTTCTTCAACCAACCTTCTAAGCTAAGTTACAGGTCCCTGCGGTTGCGGTGAAAGACAACAATTTGTTTCGAATTAGTTTTATAAATTGTGTGTTTCGCAAATTAAATGACAAGGCTGGTTCACGAGGCTCGCGGTTAGAACCTTGGCTTCTGTTGTGATGAGCTTGGCTTTGTTTATTATCTCTCACTCTACACTTGCACTAAGAGCTTTTGTAGTATCAGTGAGCGTAAATCTTTTACAAGTAATAATTTTTGCAAATATTTTTGTTTTTAATTAATTGATTCTTATAGTATCAATTGTACATGTTTCCAACACTTTTTATTTTGCTTCTTCTTCTCGTTCATGTGGACGCTTGATATTAAAACAATGTATGCAGTATCTGAAGTTTACAATTTTTTCTAATTTAATGTCAGCATTGCCACATGTTGCAAGTACCTAACCACTGTCAATCAACTCATATATGTAGTTAGCGATTTATCTGCGCCGTTAAAAACAATGATATAACTAAGTTTCTGATTGCAATTCTTTACGAATAAAAAAGCTCCACCGCAAAAATTACAAACAAAAAATAATAATGAGGAAGACACGAATTCCCAAATCAAAACGAAATTACTTTTGGTATACTCCGTAAACGCTATAGATGTATTACAAAACCAGTAGCTTAATATAATAGAACAGTCCCAGGGAGACTACACAGATAGATTCTCCTTACCTACATCTGACCGCAGCTACGTGATCTGGTACAGCGCACAGCATTCGATTCAGAAAATAAACCGTTTGTCCGTTTGTCTCACAAAATGACAGTTCTAGGTCTTTGAACTTTGCCATCTGACGTGATCTATGCAACAGACTGTAGGATCAACACACATAAAACCAGTACTATCGGTAACTCGGTACAGTTATTAGGCTTGGCTTATTAACGACTTTTTATTTCAAATAAAAGCTGCTGGCGGCCTTTTTGATTTTTGGTTGGGACATCGTCGAATCCCTCCTTCCGCTTTGGGCGGAGCGGAGGGGAGTGTCAGACTTTTACTGACTAAACCCCATCCGTGATTCTCCCAATGCCATTGTGTTCCAGGGCTGGCAAGCCTCGTCTACTATGATGACATCTCTTTGAAGCGTGCGTGGAACACAACGCGCCGTTGACCCGGGCCTGGTTCTCCGCAGGTCCGCGCCTACGGTGGCAGGGAATCTCCCTGCGACTCCGGAGGGGCGTGAGGTTTGCCTGTCCCTCACACGGCTCGCCTCCTTCTTCGCCAGCGTTACTGCTTTGCAGAAGGAGGTGACTGCTTCCCTTACCTCCTCGCTTCAAACCATAGATTGACCCAAGACCGGACGCAAGAGGTTGCCGCAGCAACCTGCAACCCTGGCTTTGCACGGGTGCAATTTTTATAATAAACAAAACCATAAAGTTCTTTCTTTCTTTTATTAATAATTATCAAATTCTGTTGAGTGATGTTGAAGAAGTAAGCAGTGAAACTGGCATAGGCAGACAGCATCTTTATTTTACACTATTTAGAGATTTAGTTTTGACAAGGATATGATTCTCCTTAATATCAATTTGAAATTCTATTACAGCTAAGTATCAAATACAATTGTAGCTAAGCTTATAGGTACCAAAAACATTGTCTTAACGTTGTTATGAACTCTTACAATAAACACAATCATTATAATTTATAAATAAATACACTCGGTCTGTTACATAAGTTCAACATTGGACATTACTACCACTTATATTATGAAGAACCTTATGTACAACCAATGACTCTGGAGAGTCTTTTTATGCGAGCCATGTTAATTTAGAACTATAATATTAGCACAGAGACATCATACATGTGCATGATATGTCTATCAAAGTATTAACGAATACAGCCCACACATTCATTGATGTCTTCATTTGAAAAGTGATTTTAATTTTAAACAGCTGCGGTGTTGCTAGCAAATTCCTCGTAGCATATTAGCATAAAAAGAGCCGCATTTACTCGTCAACTGAACACATCCTATCCACAATAGAATTGTCCTTGTGACGCGACTCAGGTTTCTTATTCCCACAATGTGATTCTAAGTAGACGGTGTTGTCAGTCACAATTCTTACAATATCGATTATAATGATTCTTACAGTACCTACATCATCACCGTTATTACTACACCATTCATGTAACGTATCATCCAGAGGCTCAAGTCACACCGAGATGGCAGCGAAGCGGCGAGCAGGTTCAGTGTCATATAATTTTAAACTTAATCCTTATTACAGTAACACATAGTATCGCTTGATCGCTTGAGAAACTAGAAAAGATCGCGCGGCCGCCCGCGGCGCCGCGAGCATTCCGACGACTCCCGCGATAATATGTGTTATAGTAATGAAGATAAAGTTTAAAATTATACGACACTGAAACTGCTCGCCGCTTCGCTGCCATCTCGGTGTGACTTGTTACCCTTAGCCCAATTCATTTGAGAACGGCGCTGTCGTTCTTCTTCTTCCCAGTCTCTATTACATTATTCAACTAAACCATCAGTAACTGTTATAGTTATAAAATTAACCTAACAGTCGTAATATAATAACTAACGGTGCTTTTTAAACAAAGACCTCCAATCCAATTTGCAAATTACATCATTTACAGAAACAGTGCCAGGTAAATGAAAATACTCGTTTTTCGTATTGTTTCGAGTTCATGGAACCATATCGCCGATGGAAAGGTTAATTGTTGTACCCGCGAAGATGAAACAGAAAAAAGCTCCTTGTCTACTTCGACGATTCTATTTGTGTAGTTTTAAGTGCTCCGACTTCGTTCGAGTTTAAAAGTTACAAAAAAATTAAGACAATTTGAGCTCTTTAAACATGTTCGTCTTCAAAGCTTTCAAGCAACGTAATAGAATTTGTATTGAATTAAAATATCATTATGTTGTCTTTTTTATGTTTTTACAAGAAAAACCGTTCCTATTTTGTATTTCACCGGTTCGAAGAATACCTCTCATTTCCACGAAGACATTTCATTAGCCTACTAGACTATTAATGACATTCGTCTGCTTCTTTCACACAGATTTTGAAATCTAGCAATGTTATTTGCATATCGTGAGTCGTCGCTTCCAGTTCGGGGTATGGTTCGTTGTGTATGCGCGCCGTGGCCACTGCTTCCTGTTAATGAAGCGCTAGAGTCGATGTGCCCAGCTGTATAAGACTGTATAGCATTACTGCTGCTGCCAGTCATTGATGTTAAGTGACCGGATAAGGCGGCATTATCAATGACACAGTATCTCTAAATTATTAAGGCTGTGATCTTATAAGTAACGATGTAATAGAAAAAGAGGACTGACTTGAATGTGAACGAAATGAAGTTCCGTAAGGAGAACACAGCATCTACCTATGCTGTTGAATATTGAACAAGTCACTGTCTGTAATAAAAATGGTCGTCACATCGAGAAACATCTTGCTTATACTCGTTTTAACAAAGGTGATTAGATATTATTAACAAGCGTGGATGCACAAGACAACATTAATTGTGCATCTGTGCTGGATGATAATCCAGCCATAAATTATTTCAATAAAAATGCAGATAATTACTCATTCAATATTGATGAACCTTTGCTCATACATTTTACCGAACCGGTTACTTCTAGGTACATATACGAGTAGTTTACTGCGGAGGTGCCTATACAGGTTTGGATTATAAATGATTATTGATTCATATCTGCTCTTCCCAAAATAGACGGGAGTGAAATGAGTTAGGTATTGTTAAAGAAAAGAAGTTCACAATATACAGGGTTGTTGGACCCACATAAATGGTTGGTGTTGATTTTATAGCCGGTAAATTGTAATTAAAATATTTTTTATTCAGTCAATTGGATACCTATGAATAATATTTTGACAAGTATTATTGGTTTCTTACTTGTTTACGTCGGAGTTTCCTAGCCACACCTGTGGGAAGAAATACTCTTATTAAATCCATAAAATTACTTGTATAATCGTCAAATCATGCTGAAACCAGGTTGGTAAAGGTATCAGTTAGTGGTGGAATAGTGGATTGTAAAACTTCAATAATGAAAATTTTTGAATTTTAAAAAATAATGACCGATTTTTTTCGACAAATCTGAAAAAATTTAAAGGATTAATTTTTGTAATTTTCAGATTCTAAAACATGGAAAAAGAAAGTAGTTTAAGGACCGGAACTCATGAAATACCTAACAATCATTAGCACAATTTTCTCCCAATGTTCGACCATGTCTTTATGTCGTAATGCTGACATGTTCATACATCTCGTGAAAATTATCACTTTCACACCAAAACGTTATGTTACGTGGAGCAACGCCAAATAGAGCGAATTGCTACTGCAAATAAACTGAAATGAAGTCTTATGTAACTTAGTTGAACATCATATCGTTGAATATCAATATTGTTGTTATTTTGAATATCAATGGTGCTGTTTTGATGAAAAATATGACGTATCGGCAGGAAAGAACTGTCATTTTGGGGAGAAGAATGTTGATGAGGGACAATTAAAAATGATTGAAATGACAGATCTACCCAGATTCGTGTGTTTAAAACAGATACGGTGCTAAATAAAAAAAAACTGGCCAAGTGCGAGTCGGACTCGCGTGCAAGGGTCCGAACAATATTTTTTTAACATTTTATTTTTACTCCATAGACTTCTTATAGATTTTCCTGTAATCTCTAGGTAAGGATCTATTATTTCCACTTTTTTCTTCAAAATTTAAGGCTAATTAGTTTCGGAGATGATCATTTTTCGCCTGATTTCTTGAAAAACATTTATTTAAAATTATTAAAAAAATATAATTAA
Organism: Lacanobia oleracea; assembly: GCA_950371165.1. Lineage (NCBI taxonomy): Eukaryota > Metazoa > Arthropoda > Insecta > Lepidoptera > Noctuidae > Lacanobia > Lacanobia oleracea. The sequence goes on from OX493389.1 coordinate 10,451,826, forward strand.
ATCCTTTACCACTAAGCCCTTTCATTTGATATGTCACACGATATTGTTCAAAAATTTTTTTTTTAGTTTTCCATGCTAAAAATTTGATAATTTACGTAACACGTCCGTGTTTGGGTCACTAAATTATGTGTACCAAATTTCTACAGAATCAGTCCAGTGTATCCAGAGGAAAATGGCTGTGACAGACGGACAGACAGACAGACTGACAGACAGACACCCAAGTGATCCTATCAGGGTTCCGTTTTTTATTCGGAGCCCTAAAAAAACGATGAAGTGTAGACAAGACTAATACAGTCCAATAAAACATACATGTTGGTATGTACTAGTAGCCTGAAACTTAAATACTTAGTCAAACATAAAAAACTAGACAAGACATATTTAATACACAATAGACGTATAAAACAGAGCAACGCAATCTCAACTAAAAAAGAAGGAAAAAAATAAATAATTCCGTTAATGTTTCCACAAGAACAAGAAAATGTTAGGCTCTCGTGGAATTACGCAGAAAAACTACTTGCACAATTACAAAAGGGATTATAAACTTCAATTAACATTTTTACAACGCATAATATCCTAGTATTAACACAGCGGAGGATGCGGTTTATATGTATTGCTTCTATTGGCTGCTGCATGAATTTAAATGCCTATATATCTTTGTTAATTCCCTTAATTAAAGCGTGGCATTTTAATTACTGAGTTTATTACTTTCGAAGTATTCCTTCTTCTTTTATTTACTTATTTGTTGATTATATGCGATTTTCTAAGCTGCGAGTGCGTAACTCATAAAATCGCATAATTATCATCATCTGCCTAGCCTTTTCCAAACTTTATTAGGGTCGGCTTCCAGTCAAGCTGGATTTAGCTGAATACCAGTACCTATTTTACGAGGAGCGGCTGCCTACCAGACCTCCACATCCCATTAACTGGGTAACACGGTATTTCGTGGCAAGACAGGAGTCAGATTTACTAGCTTCTGACTATCCGTAACGACTGCCAAGATCTACAAATGACAACCGGGACCAACGGCTTAACATGCTTTCCGAGGCACGGAGGAAACTCGGTATGTTAAGATGGCCACCCATCCACAGACCATCCTAAGCAAGGGTTGCTTAAACTTGAAGATCGACCCATGCGGCTGTTATTATGTAGCCACGAGCTCCTCTCGCATAATTATCCTAATATATAAAATTCTTTCAACACTGACTGATTGAGAGACCGACAGACAACGCACAGTCGAAACTATTGGTCGTAGGAAGCTAAAATTTGACAAGTTCCTTGGGAAGTGTAAGGAGCATTTAGAGAGAATTTCCCGAAATTTCTACGGGAACGGGAAAAACCGGGATATGTGCGAACGAAGTCGCGGGCAAAAGCTAGTTCATTCATAAATGTAATGAAACTGTAGATTCATTACTTTATATGTTTGATAAATCGTGTGCTCGGTAACGTTAGACACGCAATGGATACGGTTGCAATGTCTAAATGAAAGCACTGTATTCCTTTTTGTTATTTAGGCTGAAGGTTTGACAAAATATTAAAAAAGCGAATATCAAAAACCCGGCCAAGTGCGAGTCGGACTCGCACAGGAAGGGTTCCGTACTATAGGTAAACTGTCGACCTATTACGGTTCTTGAGATACAGCCCGCTCACAGACAGACGGACGGACGGATGACAGACAAACAGACGGACGGCAGGACGGACAGACAGACGGATGGACAGTGGAGGCTTAGTAATAGGGTTTCGTTGGTTACCCTTTGTGTACGGAAACCAAAAAATACATAATTTATTCTTTCTGTTGTCGTTTACACTAATGAATTATATCTAATTAGCAAGCACCGTAGCTCCAGGTATCAATGATAATATTAATTTCTCAGAACAGTATTTTTTTTTCAAGTTATTAATGTTTGTTTCTAAAGAGGTGGCTACTTGAAAGGTATCTTTCAAGGGCATAAACATAAAACATTTTCTTAATTACATTACTCAACATAAATACATAACAATTCACCCATTAGCAAATTCAGAACTAGCGTCCATGAAAATAATTCACGGTCGAAATGAAAATTATTTTAAAAGTAAAATTGTGGCTGTTATACGCATTGCGTGCCCCACTTTCTGGTCAAATGCCACTCATAATTTGAGGACTCAAGCTAACTTGACTTTTAATAACAATTTTTTTAATACCAAAAACAAAAATAAAGACGTAAAGCTATCCTAAATCTTCTATGGTGGTTCTTTACGTTCTCTAGTAATAAAAAACGGTTCAAAGTTGTTCGAGAATCTTTGAAGGGATATAAGGGAAAGGTCAATTTAGTATACTGTAATATATCTGGCGCCTTCAAAGTCGATCTTCGAGGTTAAGCAACGCTTGCCAAGGTTGGTCTGTGGATGGGTGACCATCTTAACATACTAAGTTTTCTCCGTGCCTCGGAAAGCACGTTGAGCAGTTGGTCCCGGCTGTTTTTGGCAGATCTTTGTCAGTCATTACGGAAAGTCAGAAGCCAGTAAATCTGACTCCAGTTTTGCCATGAAATACCGTGTTACCCAGTTAATGGGTTGTGGAGGTCTGGTAGGCAGCCGCTCCTCGTAAAATACTGGTATTCAGCTGAATCGAGTTTGACTGGAAGCCGACCCCAATATAGTTGGGAAAAGGCTATACAGCACTAAAATATTTTAAGTTCCTGAGATAAGCGTGTTCAACCAAACAAACAAACAAACTCTTCAGCTTTATAATATTAGTATATAGATTGAATAACTTGACCTACATTCTAAAATAGGTATCTCACTTTTGCTTCGCTGTTATGACTTGTCAATGCCATCATGTTTCGTTTATGAAAAGAGGATAGTGCTAACCTATATATCCGTGTAGCTTCGTCTCTGTCTCACAACGGAATGTTTTACTAAAGATGCGAAATCATCAAATGACTTCTTCCGCTCTGGGCAGAGCGGAAAGGAGCGTCAGACTCTTACTGACTCTTACCCACAGCTAAAACCCATAATTATGTGTTCCTCATAATGCCCTCTGTATTCCAGAGCTGCGGTGATTCTTTCGAACAAATTCCGCAACTCTGTAATGGAATCATGATGGAGGTTGTTCTAAAAACTCTTCAAAATTATAATCTGGAAAATTGTAAATCCCTGCAACTATGTTATTCATTCCGTACTTATTCCGAAGCTTATCCAGTTCATTATCTGCGGTGGCTTTATTGAGTAACAAAACTATATTTTATCAAAAGTTACGTAACATAACAGACCACCTAACTCTTTCACAATGCTAGTCAGACCATTATTCCTTTTCATGTGTAGTAACGAATCACAATCAATTATTGTTATGGTTTAGAACATTGTTGTTAAAGCTTTTCAAATATTCAAAGATCAACCCTTGAACAATACCTATACTAATATCTCAGCCTTCTTATCATTATTTCTCTCTTTATTCTGAAGCTCATCCAGTAGATTATTATCTGTTTTAGCAATAAATATGTCAATATTTATCAATAGACTTAAGACTGCTGTATGGTGTCGACCGGTGTCGTATGGTACCGTAAAAAAATAATACCATCCCATCATTTCCCGTGGGTGTCGTAAGAGGCGACTAAGGGACTCACCAGAGAATGGGCAGCAGCGTTCTCTGTTAAACGCAACAACATACACTGCGATCACCAACCCGCCTGCCAAGCGAGGCGATTATGTCAGACCCCTTTGGGGGAGGCCTATGTCCAGCAGTGGACGTCTTTTGGCTGTTATGATGATGATGAGACTTCCTTCGTTTTTGCGGCATACTTCCCTACAGCTACAAAATTCCAAAGTAGACAAAAGTCAGTTCTATGTATTTATGTGTTATTAAAATAAACATTTGTCATGCTTTCCACGTATACAGACCAGCTCTAAGTGGCATTATAATCCATTTAAGTAAAACACTTTCGCCTGTGAAGGTCGCTCTGTGCTTTGAATGTTACGCCTTGCGCCCGCGCAGTCGTGTGCTGTGAATAAACTATTGCTTTACATTTTACATAACGAGATGAGCGTACGTAGATTCTGTGTTCGGTTAAGTGACCTTGACGCTTCCATTTTGTTAATTTGTGTCATTTTTAGGGTTCCGTACCCAAAGGGTAACCAACGGAACCCTATTAATAAGCCTCCGCTGTCCGTCCGACCGTCCGTCCGTCCGTCCGTCTGTCTGTCAGCGGGCTGTATCTCAAGAACCGTTATAGGCAGAGTTGAAATTTTCACAGATTGTGTATTTCTATTGCCGCTATAACAGCAAATAATAAAAAGTGAGCTTTATGGTACGGAACTCTTCGCGTGCGAGTCTAACTCGCACTTGGCCGGTTTTTTGAGAATATTGTGACAGTTGCACTGTCTGCATTTGTAAAAAGTTAAAACTTAACCTGTACTATACTAATATATACTAATATTATAAAGAGGTAAAGTTTGTGTGTTTGTGAGGTTATAGAGCGTAATCTCTGGATTTACTGAACCGATTTTGAATATTTTTTACCAATAGATAGCCACGTTATTTGTGAGTGTTATGTTATAGGCTATAATTATATTAACCCGAAATATACCGCCCAACGAAGTGGGCACGGGTCATCTAGTATTTTATAATAATCTAGGAAAACAACATTCATGTTGAGATTTAACTCTTAAATCTGTTTAAGTTTATTTTTAAAGTTGTTTGCATTTATAGCTTTGCAGTGATTTAAATCACCACATATTCAAAACTGGCACTTCGCCCGCGGCCGCCACTTCGTTCGCGCATCATCATCATCTGCCTAGCCTTTTCCCAACTATATTGGGGTCGGCTTCCAGTCAAACTGGATTTAGTTGAATACCAATATTGACTGACTTCGTTCGCGCATACTTAGTAGGTATTGCAATTTTCGTAGGGATCCCTGTTTTCCCGACAATTAATTGTATGCGCGACATGTCTATGTTACTTCCTGATAGTTTCGCTTTCTATTGGTGAAAAATTTAAAAAAATCGGTGCAGTAGTTTCGGAGCCTATTCGGTACAAACAAACAAAAATGAAGGGTTCTGTACCTTCGTATTTTTTTATTTGTTGTTATAGCGGCAACAGAAATACACATTCTGTGAAAATTTCGACTGTCTACCTATTACGGTCCATGAGATATAGCCCGCTGACGCATGTACGGATGGACAGCGGAGGCTTAGTAATATGGTTCCGTTGGTTACCCTCTGGGTACGAAACCCTAAAAATATACTGACTTAAAACTGAAAGATTAAAATAAGACACGCTTAGTTTAGTCATACCTACATTAAGTGAGCATCCCACTTATCATACGATTAGTGAACTCCCGCAACTTCGTCTGCCTCACAATCTTTATTACTGCTCCGCACCTATTGATCTGAACTTGAAGATACATTGTCTGTCATTCAGTCGCTCACTCATTCACTCAGTAACGGATGAATTTTACACATTAGGATATCTCTTCTGCCGATTTTATAGAAAACTAGTTGACCCACGCAACTTCGTCTGCGTCACAATTTTCATTACTGCTCCGCTCCTATTGATCTTAGCGTGATGATATATAACCTATAGCCTTCCTCGATAAATGGGCTATCTAACACTGAAAGAATTTTTCAAATCGGACCAGTAGTTGCTGAGATTAGCGCGTACAAGCAAACAAACAAACAAACTCTTCAGCTTAATATGTTAGTACTAGTTGACCCACGCAACTTCGTCTGAGTACATTTCATTACTTCTCCGCTCCTATTGGTCTTAGCGTGATGATATATAACCTATAGCCTTCCTCGATAAATGGGCTATCTAACACTGAAAGAATTTTTCAAATCGGACCAGTAGTTCCTGAGATTAAGCGCGTTCAAGCAAACAAACAAACAAACAAACTCTTCAGCTTTATATATTAGTATAGATAGATAGATAGGTTCTACTACAAAATTAAATGATCCAGTTAAATGTTACAGACAAAGTTAATACGACTGGTTTTTTCATTACTTTTTGAAATAGAACTCTTTAATTACACCACAATTACTTAGCTACAAAGCCGTTATCACAATGATAGCTCAAGCTAAAGTCTTCAGTATAAAATAAAATGGTGGAATTCTCATAGATAAACTAGAATTTAAGTACCGCATTAGCACAATTTTGTAAATAGAATAGTTATTACTAGCTTATCGAGCATAGATACAGAATTAATGAGTTTGCAACACGTTAGTAGTATTTCTTTCACTTTATCACACCGTTGGAGTATGGCGGTTGCGGTTTGGTGGTGCAATATCGGTCAATGACCCACCTACGCTTATTCAGGTTTATTTTTTCAACAAAACGGTTTTGGGTTATAAATCCACTTAGACGACGTCCAATGTCCATTGGTATAAAATACCTACATGGTTTATTATGCGAGCTTCAGGAAAGAAATACCTACCTATTCAGGAAAGTCCAGTGCCACTCTCTCCTTCACAGGATAAATGCGTCACCTCCTTTACTGCTTGCAACACACCATACGGAGACTAGTTTTAGCCCGCGATCTCGTACGCGTATATACAGTTTCTTTCCGTTCCCGTAGGAATTTTGGGAAATCCTCTCTTAGTGCTCTCCCTACACTCCCCAAGGAACCTACATGCTAAATTTCAGCTTTCATGACAGTTACGGAAAAAAATTATTTACTTTCCTCTGATTTTGTCAGAGAAGCAATCCAGAACAGACTGGTCGGAAAAAATAAAAAAAAACAAATCGACAAAAAAAGAAGACAAGGGAAAGGGCAATGAACGTTATCGCAAAAGCTAAAAAGAAACACCTATATTTAATTGCGATCGAGCACTTAACCGAAGCGCTGCAATGATCATGTTCCACTGAGCGGACGCGTATGTTCTCATTAATCTGTTATTTGCGAGGTACCTCCTTCTGCACAGGCTCTTAATTTATTCGTTTCGAATACACTTTTAATTAATTAATTAATCGATACCCGGTGGAGTTGATTAGCCTTTCAGTACGTCTACCATGAGTTTTATCAATCTATACTCGCTAGCGACTTTAGTTAAAAAAAATATATATGAAAGCTTTTAAAAAACAAGTTTCTATTTCATTTTTTTTGTTGTAAACTAAAGTTTTACTTGCAACTTGCTTGCTTGTTAGTTAACAACTAAAAAAAAAAATTAGAAACTTGTTTTATTTAAAGTTTCATACACGTTTTTAACTACTGTCGCTAGCGAGTATACATTGATAAAACTCATACGTACAGAGCCGAGGGCTTCGTGTAAATTTTTTAACGCACTCGATCGCGTTAACGTAAACGCTCGCTTATATCAAATTGTATAGAAAAAAAAGGTATTCTGTTAGTGCCACCAGACGGCGCTTATCCAGTTTCAATACAAATTGACGTTTGACGCTAACGCGATCGAGAACGTTAAAAAACTCGCACTAAGGCCACTGATCAAGACTCGCTGCAACTGAGTGAATCGCTGACTGAAATAATAACTGCCAACCATTAACTGCAAATAGTCTTGACAATCTGTTAGCTAATTTTTTGATTAGCCTTTTATAAAAAAATTATGTTAGGATATATTTCTCGATTTTTAATTGTACAAAATGTCTCTTCTGCCGATACTAACTAGCTTTTGCCCGCAACTTCGTACGCGCATATCCCGTTTTTCCCGTTCTCGTAAGAATTTCGGGAAATCCTCTCTTAATGCTCCCCTTTTTTTTTAGGGATGGTACATCACCAAATGACTCCTTCCGCTCTGGGCGGAGCGGAAGGGAGTGTCAGACTCTTACTGACCAAAACCCATCCGTGTTCCTCCCAGTGCCCTTTGCGTTCCAGGGACGCGGCGTCTCTTTCGAACGGATTCCGCACCCCGGCAGGCACTGGCTCTAGCGGGCTCCGTGTCCCTTGCTGACAGCTCCTTGAGGCGCGCGTGGAACACAGCGCGCCGCCAACCCGGGCCTAGTTCTGATCGGACGGCGAGCCACCCAAAGCTCGCCGTCCGCAGGCGCGCGCCTACGGTGGCCGGAAATCGCCCTGCGACCCCCGACGCCCGGGACTTCTTCTTCTGTTGCGGCGTCTGGGTCGTGAGGTTTCACTCTCTCTTACACCTTCGGCCTCCTCCTTTGCTAGCATTACTGCTTCGCAGAAGGAGGTGGTCGCTTCCCATGCCTCCTTGCTCCGGTCTTAGTGCTTCCCTACGCTCCCCATGGAACCTACATGCCAAATTTCAGCTTCCTACGACCAGTAGGTTCAGCTATGCGTTGTCTGTTCATTCAGTCGCTCACTCATTCACTCAGTAATGGATGAATTTTACATATTAGGATATCTCTTCTGCTGATTTTATAGAAAACTAGTTGACCCACGCAACTTCGTCTGCGTCACAATTTTCATTACTGCTCCGCTCCTATTGATCTTAGCGTGATGATATATAACCTATAGCCTTCCTCGATAAATGGGCTATCGAACACTGAAAGAACTTTTCAAATCGGACCAGTAGTTCCTGAGATTAGCGCGTTCAAGCAAACAAACAAGCAAACAAACTCTTCAGCTTTATATATTAGTATAGAAATATAGATGACTCTTAAGTTTCACTCTAAAACACGTTGTTATTGTATTTAAATCAAGCTAACTTCACAAACGGTGCAAAACGATTTCTGACCACTGCACTCGCACAGCCAAGATTTCAACTTTCAGATGTTTTCAAGTAACTCGCCTTGTAACGTTTTTCAAGGTTTATTTAGCGTTTAAGATAATATTAAGGTGACACTAAACGTTAACATGAGCTTTATATTTGTTGTCAGATATTTTGTGATCGTTCAGATTTAGTAGATAACTATTTAAATCAATCAATCAATCAAATTTATTTATTAAGGCACTCAGTCCTAATCCTATTATTAAAATTACCATATGCTAAAATACAATACATTTGACAATAACTTTAATACTAAAATATAATAATCATCATATTCTTCAGTAAATTATTTAAAAAGGTACTTACAACAAAAATCTAAAAATTAAGTAGGGAACAATTGACTTCTAGCGCAATTTCTGGTGTAAGTTCTTGGTATTCATAAATGCTTGCTTGCTTGTACAAGGTGTTCCAGAAATGGCTGGTAGGTACAAATTAACGAAAAACAGAGAAATAAAAAAACACTATAAACTATTAAAATTTTCCGAACAATACACTTGGTTGGAGACATTAACTTTAGCTCAATCACAGTTTGATGTCACCAACTGCTTGAAAAGTTATTTGTTCCGAACATTTTTGTCGTTGGAATAAAAAAAATCCAAGTTTTTTATGAAAAAAATTCACATTATTTTTTGGTTTTGCTATTTTTTTTTCCTTAATTTTCTAGGTTCCTGATATAAATCAAGGAAAAAAATAACATTATTATACAATTCCATATTTAAAGGCGATACTGGTATCGCCTTATTTTTTTATTATTTCTCTGAAGTAATTTTTATTTTTTTCCTTAATTTTCTATTTTGTGTTAATGTTATTGTTAACTTAATTTACCTATTTCCTGATATAAATTAAGGAACAAAATAACATTATTACACAATTCCCTATTTAAAGGCGATACTGGTATCGCCTTATTTTTTATTATTTCATTTAAGTACTTTATATTTTTTTCCTTAATATTCTTTTTTGTGTTAATGTTGTTGTGTAACAGCCTGTACAACGCTAGGTACTTCTAAACTACTTACATTGTAATTTAGTTAACATGACCTACGACTGACAGTCTGACACACACATTCCCAAAGTGATGGATGGCCACAGTCCACCTCACGTCGAACCGCAAAAGCTAACATATTTGCATAGTTGAGGGAAACTGAATAGCTAAAATCACTGGAGGCGAATTCCTGGTTGGCGTAAGAACTTACGATCTATTGTGGTGGTCGTCGTGACAAAGTAGCTGATGGAATGGACACGAACTATTTTCGCACCTGACTGGCAGAAGTACTATTTCAAATTCGAAACAATTCCAGTTCTAGATTGTGTACTTATGTTTTTTTTAACTGTTCCTAAAAAGTTTTTAACTAGCTATTTTCGAACCTGACTAGCTGAATTCCAAATTCGAAACTATTCCAGTTCTAGATTGTGTACTTACCTATGTATTTTTTAACTTTTCCTAAAAAGTTTTTAAAAAACAAAGAAATTCATTGAAACTAATTTTACGGTTTTCGGAAATACGTCTTCACTAACTTTTTTAATCCTAGTTATCTTGCGTATACATAATGAACATTCTTATCGGTTAATAAGGATTCATACTTCGAAACGAATTTCCGGGTAAAACTTGGCAGACGGATGGACCATGCCCCGGATAATGTTGCTATTGCACCAATTCGCTCTAAGCGTTTCCAAACGTCTTTTATAATAGGTACGCACAGCAAAGGAGTGGAAATCTCTATCTGCGTCTGTGTTTCCGAGTCAATCCTAATCTTTTCAAAGTTAGAGTGAACAGGCTTCTTCTGGGTAAGCTCACTCCATCGTTGACTTCTGACCTAGACTAGAGTCACACATGAGACATTTTATCCCGGATTCTTTATTCCCTGTATTCCGTTCCATTCTGATAACTCCCTAATTCACGGGTAGCAATAAACAATAGTATGTTTGAGGAGCTCGTGGCTAAATAATAACAGCCACACGGGTCGATCTTAAAGGTTAAGCAACGCTTGCCAAGGTTGGTCTATGGATGGGTGACCATCTTAACATACCGATTTTCCTCCGTGCCTCGGAAAGCACGTTAAGCCGTTGGTCCCGGCTGTCATTTGTAGATCTTTGGCAGTAGTTACGGCTTGTCAGAAGCCTGTAAATCTGACTCAAGTCTTGCCAAGAAATACCGTGTTACCCTGTTAATGGGTTGCGGAGTTCTGGTAGGCAGCCCCTCCGCGTAAAACACTGATATTCAGCTGAATCCGGGTTGACTGGAAGCCGACCCCAATATAGTTGGGAAAAGGCTAGGCAGATGATGAATAAGCAATAAGTAGTATGTTTATATTTATCGTCGCAACGAAAAATTGTTCACGATTTAGGTGGCTATGTCAAATTCAAAGTCACGTGCAAACCCAATTAAAAACTGACAAAATCAGCGTACCTAGTTAAAGCAATTTTCCATACAAAAACGCAATCCACTAATTAAATTTTGCGTTTTTCCCACAAGCAGATGATAGATAAGACTATTACTGGCATAAGAAATAAAACCGTAAAGGAACTATTCATATTTAATAGCGACTGAAGTGTTCACTTACTCTCTGGTGGGTATTCTGGTCATCTAATCCTTACTTATCATCTGCCTAGCCTTTTCCCAACTATATTGGGGTCGGCTTCCAGTCAAGCCGGATTTAGCTGAATACCAGTATTTTTCGAGGAGCGGCTGCCTACCAGACCTCCGCAACCCATTAACTGGGTAACACAGTACTTCATGGCAACACTGGAGTCAGATTTACTGGCTTCTGACTATCCGTAACGACTGCCAAAGATCTACAAATGACAGCCAGGACCAACGGCTTAAGTGTTTTCCGAGGCACGGAGGAAATAAATGTTAAGATGGTCACCCATCCACAGACCAACCTTAGCAAGCGTTGCTTAACCTTGAAGATCGACCTGTGCGGCTGTTATTATCTAGCCACGAACTCCTCTAATCCTTACTAATATTATAAATGCTAAAGTAACTCTGTCTTTCTGTCTGTCGCGCTTTCACGCCAGAGCTACTGAACCGATTTAAATGAAATTTGGTACACAGATAGTCTAGAGCCAGAGAAAGGACATAGGCTACTTATTATCCCAGGATTATGTTCCCTAGGACCACGAGGGCAAAGCCGCTAGCAGAAGCTAGTAAGTACTATATCGTTCACAGAAGTTTTATGGTCGAATGCTATTACGACCGAAGCCAAGGTCGGATTCCGGATAACCATCAAAATAATAGATTTTCCCTACCGCAAACATCGTGGCTTTTTTAACTAACCACTTCGGTAGATCCTGAAGACCTGTGCTACTCTTTCAGAATTTTCATAGTCTAATGAGAATGATGACGTCACAAAATCCCCGCCCACCCCTTACCTATATACGTCCAAGTATATAACAATTATATTTAGTATCGAGATATGTACATGTCTAAAGCAATTATATTTATTTTCACAAGCACGTACTCAAAAACTAATGATATTTGATATCTCCAATAAACAATATTACGATAAACGTCCTCTGACACATTTTCATTATTCATGGGCTGTTCGCGTGTCCTTTGAAAGTCGATAAAAAGCCCCAACTAATAGTAGCCACTTACGTAGTTAGAGCCCTACATATTGGGGCTTGCTTTACTATTCAGACTACCATCAAGGCCAGAAAACGTAGGTCACAGTCATTCTTTATTCGAAGCTCGAAGCTACGTTATTGGCTCTTGGTTTTAGCATCGATCGTTTCAAACAAATACGTAATTGAGAAAGTATATTATTTAACAGTGACATTATTATGACAACTTTATTCTCTTGAGGTAATTTGAAGTGCATGTGAGATCGTTTGTAGCGAATGTTCCCACTTAATGAACGTGAGAATTTTAATTCAATACCTTACACTTATTGTAATGGTGATATTTAACATATCTAATGTAATCGCTCTGACATTGATTTGAGAGAGGCTATCTTGCCTCTTGAGATCGTATTTTATGTAGATAATACCAAAAGATTGGTTTTTATTAAAGCAAATATATTCATTCATACATTTTTCAGTAAAAAACCAAATATGTTTGCGACGACTAACGCTATAATTGCACGACATTCAACACATCATGTTGCAATTTAATCTCGTTAAATGTCACGAACAGTAAAGATAAAATCAGTTCTCTGCCATAAAATACTAATTAGTCTTAGTTTATAAGAAGCTCAAAAGACGGTAACATCTTAGAGCTCGTAGCCTCCATAAAGGCGCCTCATAACTAGTCGTTCTTCGGTCCGTCTGGGCAGAAAGCTCGCATGTCCAACGTCCAGTTCACCGGGAACACAGATAAACTGCATGGATTAATCTATCCCAAGTCGGCAGATAGCAATCTAAATTGCGAGGATCGTGGGTCGATAAAGACTAATCAGAACTCAGCTTGCTAATTAAAGATTGAATTGCTCGCGAGGCACCATTACCGTCGCCCAATTAGTGGAGATAAAACTTTATAATATACACTTGAGAGTGCGCCAAGTTTAATGCACAAATAAAACGTGCATTCAATTTTGAACGGTTTTACGAAAAGCTATTAAAAACTTCCCGGACTAAAACAAATTCTGTCATGCATGACTCGTGTGATAAATTGATATGAAATAAAAGGAAATTAATAATACACCCTTTTCATGTTTGAGAACTTAACTGTCGCCTGCCAGTCAGGTTTCAGGTTTAAAAACAAATAATCTTTATAATTACGTACTATTAAAAAACGTCTTTTTGTACCTACCAACTTGTTTAGGTACAGAATAACCAAATATCTAAAAAAAGTTAAACAAATAACTTACAAATTCATTTAAAAAGTTTATTTTCTTGAGGAACTTTATTGCTTTTCCACTAGTTTTACGGGTTACACGATCTGCTATAGGTACCTCAGATGCAAGATGTTGTGATGAGATTGAAATTCCTTTTGATTTGATTAGTATTTTATGGAAGAAAATAATAACGCATTTCCCTTGACGGGCGCAATAAGTCTTATTCATTTCCTGAACAATCATGGGAAAACGTTTGAAATAAGTATTGAAATGAAAACTTCGGAGAGAAGCATAAAATATTGAAGTGGTTTTTTGTTTTGTTGCAGAGGCAGGCGCGGCATCTCTCCCGTGGCGGCTGGCCACACACCTGTGCTGATGACACAATAAATTGTGATGCTGACACGAACAGAAGCCTATAGGAACCTACGTCCTAGAGGACGAAGACGGACGTTGTAGCTAAAACCTTAAAGTTAACTCTAGTTCTAAAAATGCAAGTGCCTAATTTTATAATAATGTTGGGTAATCGCCGTAACTTAATATTTAGAGTAAGCATCGTGTTTAACATCGCCGTTTTTTTATACGCGGCGGTGCATTACTCCGGGAACAGTCCCCAGGGGGTGGAGTGGGTGCCCATCACCAGTGACGGATCGGAGAGGGCGGCCGAGTTGAGGTATCTCAAAGAAGATGTGCGGAACAACACTCTGCTGAAAATGGCAGAACCTAGTGCGCGTGCGTTTGGGGAATTCACATCCCAGAAGGTGGTTCCGTCGACGATGTCCACAGTTAAACAGAAAGATAAGAGTCCCAGCACCGCGTCGGACCTTGATAAGAATATAAGTGCAGTGCCGTCTGAAGCTAACACTATCAATGTGACTCTTGAACCATACGATGAGAATGTCTTGTCTGATTCTACGTTGATGCTACTTCGGACTGTACTCGGGTGCAACGACAAGGACTACTACTCCGAGACGTTGCAGCGCGGAGAGTTCTGGGTGCTGAAGAACTACGTGCGAGCTAACCATGGTGCGATTGGATGTCACGAGACCATCACGTACACGACGCACGGCGGCTTCGAGTTCCTCGACAACTTGGTTCCTCTGCTAGAACGGTAAGTTTTGCTTTATTTACGAGTGTATTCATTCCAAGATTAGATTGTGTTTTAGTTGAAATTGTAGCGCCTCACTTTGCGTTGGCGTTTCGTCACAGTGTTGACACTCACTCTTGAACTCTTTGGCAACAGACCTCGTCTGAGCGTTAACGTCTGCTTCGGCATCGTGTGTTGCCATAATAATGTGAACAATACCCGAATTAAATTAGTACAACAATAGTCCATCCATCTTTTGTTTTCCGGTGCATTGAACAGCCTACGATCAAGATGTTGAACGATATTATATCGAAGGTCGAAAATTACGATTATTTAACTTCTAAGCATTCAAGGTGTTCATTTTAAAGAGTTTGGAGCACTATACATTGCTTCTGTTAATGTCAATCAAGATTTTTTGTTATTTTCTTTTTTTATCTCACTACTTATAAATGCTGACTGGTAAATTAAATAGCGCTGTGCGGTACAGGTTCTAAGCATTTCGTATTGCAGGCCGTCGTAATAGATAAAATTTTAATAACATATCGTTAATAATCGTAATTGACATGGTATCAACTAGCGGCTTATAAGTATACAAAGACGTAAATTAAATGTTTCAATGTGACGTTTGTGATTTTTTCTCTCAGTCGATCCAAAATCCCGTTTCAAATTGAGTAGAGAAATCAATATATTATTCTTTCGTTACTGATGAAAGGCGACGCACAGCCGAAACTACTGTCGTGGAAAGCTTAAATTTGGCATGTGGGTTCCTTGGGGTGTGTAGGGAGCACTTGAGAGAGGATTTCCCGAAATTCCTACGGGAACGAGAAAAAACGGGATTATTTTAACAATAACTCACAAAACAGACTAGCCAGAGGCAGTCAAAATATTGCCAGACGCAAAATCTCAAAGAAGTGTGTGAGCGTTATTTCTCACGGTTTAAATAAAGTGGTCATTTTAACGTCGGTAATGTGTACGGTTTATAGATCTATGCAGAACCTGTTAGGCAAAAAAATAACACGCCAGTATCACGTCTAAAACTAAGAAAATAGCGTCGAAAATGGCATGTACAAAAACAGCTATTACTCAGTATGTCGCCTGAAGGAAAATAATAACTTTTATGCTTTATGTTATGTAGATAACTAGGTTTTTATGTCTTGCGGTGCCAGAATGCACTGTATTATTTTCTTAATAAACAATAAACTGTGATGCCATGGATTATCACAAATTAAAATAATAACTTGAACTTATGAAGTTTGAATAAACGAAGGTACCTACCTAATTATGGTGTCATAAAGAAATCGTTAAACATTTCTAAGGCACTAGGCAGTAGACTTACACGCAGTTTCATAAAATATAATTAACACACTTCTCTGTAGTTCTCAACGGTCTGCAGTGGTGGCTATTTCAAAAGTTATTGAACAGCCTAACTTTTTATGGCTAGCCTGAAATGTTCCACTGATGGGCAAAGGCCTCCCTCTACTTCTTCAATTGTTCTCAATTTCAAGCCACATCTTGTCGATTTCTAAGGAAGACATCAAAGTCGTCTTTTCCCAACTATATTGGGGTCGGCTTAAAGTCAAGCCGGATTTAGCTGAATACCAGTATATTACGAGGAGCGGCTGCCTACCAGACCTCCACAACCCATTAACTGGGTAACACGGTACTTCATGACAAGACTGGAGTTAGATTTACTGGCTTCTGACTATCCGTAACGACTGCCAAAGATCTACAAATGACAGCCGGGACCAACGGCTTAACGTGCTTTCCAAGGCACGGAGGAAACTCGGTATGTTAAGATGGTCACCCATCCACAGACCAACCTAGGCAAGCGTTGCTAAACCTTGAAGTTCGACCCGTGCGGCTGTTATTATTTAGCCACGAGCTCGTCAAACACCCTGTATATAACTATCAAATTATAACAGCTATCTGCTTAGTCATTGGGAAATCCATATCAGCCTCTTCCGCCAAACTTTTTTGTGTCTAATATCAGCTCGTCCCGCCATCACTTTCGTGTACATTGATTAAAAAGCCATTGCAAGATTTTTCATTCCAGTAAAGTTCATTTTACCTCAATTTTATTACGTAAGTCACTCATTCTAATATACATAGGTGTATGGCCTTATTAAATAGCATTTATATATCAATAATACCTACCATTAACAGTATGTATAACGGCAGCACATTATCCCACCTAACACAAACCTAGGAATACTAAACTTTGGTTTCTAACAAAATGGCTTCTACAGTCTGCTCTCAGAGCCTAGTTTTATAATATTATCTGTGCCCAGGGTAATCATGTTTGCGAAATATAGGTAATATTATTACCTACGTACAGTATACTGTATTCCATCAATGATTGTCCCAATTGAGTTATTCGAAACTCATTATGCGTATTTCGTAATTGATATGAACCACACAATGAAATAAGTCGATCAAAAGCCTGCACTCATAATGCTCTATAATTATCCGGTGCTGATGCAATAATTTTGAATGGATACCTTTTACGTAGGTACCTATTTGAATGCATTATTGAGTTGTTCTCTTTTGATGTCAGAAGTGAAAGTTAGGTTACCATGCCAAGCCGTAAGTCCTATTTCCATTCGAAGTTCGAGACAAAAGATGATTAGTGCTTGAATCACAGGCACTCGAAAAAAGCTAAAGGTGAATTTAAATACAAAGGAATTAAGCCTTCAAATTGATGTCGTGTCTAAAACAAATTAGTTGTCGTGCTGATACACACACAATATAAAGTCGGTGTTACTTTTTTGACAGCCCTGTGCTTAATGTGTTTGGTATCTAATACTTAATTATCGTTTGTGGTGTGCACGGTCGCCCGGATTGCGTTTTATACCTGCATATTTTATTCGTGTCTCATTTGATATTGTGGTTTTATTATATAAACTAGTTTTAAAAAAAGAATGACGAAATGGGAATGGATGTATGAAGATCAAAATCTTGACGAAATGCCACTTGTATTCAGTTGTTTTTAAAACTTTTGACATGTTGACGAACGTACGGTCACATTCCTGATTTCTAGCCGAGAAATGGTCCAAATTATATTTTTCTTTCACCTCCGTTGATCTTTCTTGATTAATTTCGTTCGGGATCAAAGACAATGAATCGTTTCTCCGGGACTTGTGTTTTTTGGTGGCCACTGTTCATTCTGGTTCTAGTTCTCAAGAATAGCAGTGGTGGGGAATAGAGCGGCGAGCTTTCGCAAAAATAATGACATACATAGATCCATGTAATCGATATCTATACATAACTTTAATATTAAATAAAACATGTTTCCCATGAAATTCAGATTAAGTTGCAATGCAGGTGACGAATCGGCATTGCACTGACATTAAAAAATAAATAATTTAAATAGTTGGGTACGGTTGCTACTGAGCATTTAGTTCGTTTTTTGGATAGCAAAACGTCATATTATCCTCCCGTTCTGGGCAGAGCGTTAAGGAGTGACAGACTCTTACTGACTAAAACCTACCCGTGTTCCATAAAGTGCCCTTTGAGTTCGAGGGCCGCTGTAAGTCTTTCGAACAATAGGCTAGTTTCCACCATCAATAAAGTGCAAATTTATTTAGTCCGTCAGTTAGAGTATTGAAAAATAATGGACACGTATTTTTTGTTTCTGTAAATCAATGAATATTGACAAAGATAAAACGCATCAAAACTCGGGAATGGGGGCTCGTGACGTCAGAACGCAATAAAAATTATACCACGGCGTGACGTATTGAGAATTTTAAAAGCGTCGTATCTTCGTCAATTTGGTTTTCGTAAAAAAATGAAAAAAATCGGTTCAAATATTTTTTGATAATCCAACGGATGGACTAATTAGATTTTTCAGTTGACAAGCCTGTTCCGTGACCCTGCCAGGTAGAGCATCATCCTTGATGGTCCTGGGTTCAGTTATCGAGGCGGTCAACACGTACTTGGGGTTGTCCTTGTTGAAATTCTCAGCAGCAGCCCAGAGGTTCCGCGGGCCTGCGGACGGCGAGCATTGGGTTGCTCGCCGTCCGATCAGAACCATATCGACGGCGCGCTGTGTTCTACGCGTGCCTCAAAGAGCTGTCTGCATGGGAAACGGGGCCCGCTAGGGCCAGTGCCTGCTGGGGTGCGGAATCCGTTCGAAAGAGGCACCGTACCCTGGAACGCAAAGGGCATTAGGAGGAACACGGATGGGTTTTAGTCAGTAAGAGTCTGACACTCCCTTCCGCTCATTTGATTTCCCGTCCATAAAAAAATAAAAATAAAAAGCCCAGAGACTCAAATTTTCACTCTTGGAGACAATTGGCTCTCCCGTTATTAAATAGTAGGTACAGTTGTTAGTGAAGAAACCTCTACGTTCTTAAGAGCTGGCTGTACTCTAATATTTTGATGTGGAGCGAAACTAACCAGGTAAAATTGATGTGACTGGATATTAAAAAGAAATGAGTTTTCTTAACAAAGCTTGAAGCATGGTGAACTGACTGATAATAGGAAACTGTGTTAGTAATTGCATTTTTGAAGCAAACCAATTAATTATTATGGCATTAACGAGAGGTTTAAAGCATAGGCTGATCAATTAAAGTGATCGTTCGTTAATGTCTATCAAATACTTACCTACCAGTTTAAATGACTGATTTTTCACTTGGGCTTGCACTTTTTAGTTCAGAATTCGAGATAGTTATCAAATTTTGGAACAAAAACTATGTCATAGATACGTGACGAAGTTTAATCTCCATTGCAGTCCATACATTCAGGGTATTTTTAACAATAGATAACGCTTGCTTAGAGGAGGAGGAGGAGCTCGTGGCTAAATAATAACAGCCGCACGGGTCAATCGCGGTTAAGCAACGCTTTCCAAGGTTGGTCTGTGGATGGGTGACCATCTTAACATAACGAGTTTCTTCCGTGCCTTGGAAAGCACGTTAAGCCGTTGGTCCCGGCTGTCATTTGTAGATCTTTGGCAGTCGTTACGGGTTGTCAGCAGCCAGTAAATTTGACTTCAGTCTTGCCAAGGAGTATCGTGTTACCCAGTTAATGGGTTGTGGACATCTGGTAGGCAGCAGCTCAACGTAAAAACACTAGTAATCAGCTGAATCTAGCTTGACTGGAAGCTGACCCCAATATAGTCGGGAAAAGGCTAGGCAGATGATGATGATGATAACGGTTGCTTAGAATCAACTTACGCCAGTCGATACTTGAATGACATATCATCTCGAATTATAATAAAATTATGAGTATAGTTCCGATAATATCTCTGATGCTCAACTTGACTAGGGTCGTTGCACTTTTCTGTTGAAATGGTATTTTCATTCAAAGTAATCATTTTGGAGTACTCAGAAAATACCATGGCACTTTGTTAAAATGTATTGTTAATTTATGAATTAAAGATAGAATGATCAGAAATGTAACATTTACTAAAACATTTTGCAAGACTCAATAACTTTTAAATGTTTAGAATAATATATAATTTATACCGTCGAATGCTTAGAATAATTTTAATTATTTTTATATGCACTTTTACAAGTAGAATGAACGTAAAATGTTTATTAGACATTATTGTAATGAATTGACCTTTACAAATTAATGTAATCTATCTTACATTAATTTGTAAAGGTCAATTCATTACAATAATTTCGTAATTTAAACAATTTCAATCAATTTCAAAATCAAAACAATTTTACTAACCTTTTAGGTTCAATTATATTTTACTAGCTTCTGCCAGCGTTTTCGGAGGTGCTCGTGGCTAAAGAACAACAGCTGCACAGGTCGATCTTCAAGGTTAAGCAACGCTTGCCAAGGTTAGTCTGTGGATGGGTGACCATCTTAACATAACGAGTTTCCTCCGTGCCTCGGAAAGCACGTTAAGCCGTTGGTCCCGGCTGTCATTTGTAGATCTTTGGCAGTCGTTGCGGATTGTCAAAAGCCAGTAAATCTGACTCCAGTCTTACCAAGAAGTACCGTGTTACCCAGTTAATGGGTTGTGCAGGTCTGGTAGGCAGCCATTCCACGTAAAACACTGGTATTCAGCTGAATGCGGTTTGACTGGAAGCCGACCCCAATGTAGTTGGGAAAAGGCTAGGCAGATGAGCTTCTGCCAGCGTTTTCGCCTGCGTGGTCCCTAGGGAACATCCTCCCGGGATAAAAGCCAGAGATAGGTCTCTGGCTCTAGACTATCAGTGTACCAAATTTCATTTAAATCGGTTCAATAGTTCTGACAGACAGACAGACAGACAGAGTTAGTTTCGCATTTATAATATTAGTAAGGATTATAGTTAGGAAAAAGTAAGGATTGTATTAGCTATACTTAGTTTAAAAAATATCACAGTGGGATGGTTTGAACGCAACTGAAGGGATTGGCTGTTCAGCCTAATACACCTGCAAACGCGCGTTTCACATAAGAAATGATTACTGAATAAAAACAGATGATATTTACTCCGTCAGTTAGATTATCGAAAAATATTGGACAAGTTTTTAACGCACTGTATCTTCTTTATGTTTTGATTACGTGAAAAAAAACGTGTTCAATATATATTTTAGAAATCTGACGGACTATAAGACGCTTTTTTAGTCATCTACCCTACTTGTTACATTTATTTTGCAGTAATATTCGTTTCGAAAACTGGACTTGAATGACTGAGATGTGCACCTACTTCTTTATGATCTACCCATAGATATACGAGTAATACTGTTTTTTTTTTTATATATTTCTAAGGATCTACCCATATCATTACTAAGAACGAATGTTTCAAAAATAAAACCGGCCAAGTGCGAGTGTTTGGCAGCAATAGAAATACACAATCTGTGACAATTTCAACTCTCTACCTATTACGGTTTTGAGATACAGCCCGCTGACAGACAGATGGACGAACGAACGGACGGACAGCGAAGGCTTAGTAATAGGGTTCCGTTGGCTACCCTTTGGGTACGGAACCCTAAAAACATGTATCACTTAGATAGCAGTCCATTCTACCTTTGTTTGGTGTTGCAACACTGATCACTATCACACGTTTGTCCTAATTAGAATTGCGCTGAATAAATAACAGCAATTGAAAGTTAAGAAATACACAACATACATAACTTTTAGCACAAAATACCCACCGAATTGAGAATCTCCTCCTTTTATGAAATCGGTTAAAAAATAACTTAACGCTCTTGCTGGCAAGCTCCCATGAACTACTTAAACATACAGGTACCATAAGAACCGCGCATCTTTCATCAATATTACACATATACACACACACTAGTATAGCTCTCTAAAAACTCTCTTTCTCTCTCTCTCTCTTAAACATTTTATCTATTTTTATTTATATATGTACTAAGTACAAATATTTCTACGTGCATCTACACAACATAATTTGCACATACAGGTAATTAAATACTCGTGAATCTAAGTTGCTGACATAGGTAAATCACGATGTTATACATATAACATGATTGCAAGCGACGATGTATATGTAGATACTGAAGCCTCAAAGAATAAGGTAAATCAGTTTCAAACTGGTTATTTTTTTCATTAATTTAGTTAGTATATATGAACTCTGTGGTGGTCTTTAAACCTTGAACAATTTTTTGGTGAGAAAATTTTAAATACAACTGTGAATGTGGTCAACCACATATCTTGATAGTAGGTACGAGTACATACAATATGTGATATGTGTACTAAAATAGACATACACCAGGATCTCATACTAATACAATCATGAAGAGAGGACTTTGTAGCCATTTCAATGCGGACCATAAACGTTCAAGTAATTTGAACAAACAAGCTAGTTCAAACTGTTTGATAAATACAAAATTTCATATTTCTTCATACCATTTGACGACTCTTTTTTTATTACGGCGGTTGATAAAACTATGACACTGTTTAAACCAGCTTGTTTGATCAAACTACTTGAACGTGTTTGGCCCGCAAAGCAAATTGCGCGTACTGAGGAGGAACGATATTTAGGAAGAAGTGCCGAAAACAAAAAAAAAAAACAACGGGTGTGCAGAAGTGAAAACTTGAATACGTGTTTCTCTCCCTCCGTCTTTCGAATTTCCGATCAGGTCACGTGTCCTGACACGAGTTTAACATTTTTACCCATCACAAAAGTGCACAACGCTGCTAAAGAAGTTTGCAGGACACATGACCGTCTTACAAATTTTCGATCAGGGTCACGTGTCCTGACGTGAGTTTAACATTTTTTACCCATCACAAAAAAGTGCACGAGGCCGCTAAAGAAGTTTTCACTTAAAAAAAGGCCTGTTTCTACAAGTGGGCGAGCACACTACATAGTTAATAAATTATTAATTAGTAATGTTACAAGAACAAAGTTGTCATGCACATAGGTACGATCTATTCTACGTAGTGCTGCGCAAGATTACGTTAACAATATTTATGGACCATTAAATCCTCAAACAGGTATCTTCAACGTGCTCGGTCCATACCCGGCGTTGTCCTCAAGTGAGGACAGAGGGCAAGCTATCATACCCAACCAGAGGCCATGTCATTGCCACTCCGGCACAGTCCGGTCATACTCCTGACCTACGAATGGACACTAATTACTCTGTCTAATCACATGTAAACGTTTTGTTCAAGTCGTTTGTCGTCGTGTCGTGTCTCCAGTTTATTTGACGTAACCCCGCTAACTAGGTAACTTAATTGCGCAGTCAATTTAGTTCAGTAATATAAAATTGTATGAAATGTTAAATGAAAGATCATTAATTTAATGCACCGCTGTTGCTAGGAAAGTTTAAAGGTTATTAAACATGCAACTTTGCCGTTCTAAAAGAAAAATGAGGAAAAGTTTCGTTCAATGTTAAGTCAGTATTCTTAGTTGGGTACCTACATTTTTAAACTTTACTCAACCTTTTGCAAGGCAAAATTATGTTTTGAACATTTACAACGTATATTTTTAAACCTTTCAGCAAAATCCTTGCTACAGTTAGCGTTCAATAAAACATTCATTATCACTTCATACTCGGAAATGAGTCGTATTAGGATTGTACCGCATGACGGCCTTTAAAAACTGATATCAAGGTTGTGGCCCGTCCATCGTTTACACATAGAGCTCTGGCTCCGACAATTGCACAAGAGATAAGTGGTACAATTTGCGAACACGGCGCGTATCGGCGAACGGCGGATACGGCGATACCGCGCCGGTCGCCAGCGCCCGCGCAGCCATGTGCCAGCGTCCAACGTGCGCATGCGCAGGCCGGTGGCCCCGTTTCGGTGCTCACAGCTCGCACACCACCGGATTTACGGATGAATTCACATGAATATGCACTTTCATATTTATAAATGAATGCTAATTAATTATGTTTTTTTTTTTCGATCGCCAAGTTACTGAACTTTTGCACGCTTTTACCTAATTTTGTATGAAAATTATGCTTGGTGAATTCGAAAAACACAAATCGGTGAGAACTGTTTTGATCAAAACTTACGTTTTCTCATTTGATAAATACACAAAGCGTTAATTGAAGCGAGGACAATTGTTTGCTCTTTTGATAACTTTAATTTCACTATCTAATTGAAACGAGTGAGTTCATCCTTCAAAATATTTTCTTCGCTTATTTGATTGACCTCAAAACCGCCAATAAAAGTGCGTTTGCCGAATGTTCTTAATTAATTCAAAGATCTAATTCGCGGATGAGACAAGAGAAACGTCACGCAGACTCCGAATATCTGAGTTGTCGAATAACTGTGTTAATATGATACGGAACCGGTTCGCGTTCGTCTCTAGTTTCCACAACGAAAAGTGAAAATTCCCGCATCGATGTGTGTTGTGTTGACAGCGAGTAACGTAAACATTGTGTGTCCCGCGCCTCCCGTAACTCTCATCTAAATAAATAAAAGTGAAAGGTCATTCATTCATTCACTGATTAATCACGGAATCTTAAAATCTACTATACCTATGAAGATGAAATTTCATAGCAAGGAGATAGATTATGAATAGGAGACGTCAGCTAAGAAAGGATTTTAGGAGACTCCCCCCGTAAAGGGGTGAAGTAGGGGGTGAAATTTATTTGTAGGTACTAAATCTGCGCGGACGAAGTGTTAGTATCTGTATTTGGACGAGTTTTTTAATCTGTAGTTAACTCAAGCAATGGTTTGGTAACCTTAACAATATGTATCTTAATATTTCCATGCACCATTTCTAAATATTTCAGTCTCCCAATACAGGCATTACTTTGCTTAAAGGGAGGCTCCAATCACAATTCTGTTTATGTTACTTAGCTGAAGAAATAAATGGTTTTTGATTTTTTATTTTGATCTATCTTCTTAAAAACAAATTAAGGAAAAGGCTAATTTGATGTAATATTATCAAAATCATGTTAATTATTGTGATCAGCATATAGGGGCCGTACGAAGCCGCATTCATACGTCATCATAATTTCGTTATGAGAAAGGGATGTCTACGCTAGTCGTCTTGTTTAGCTCTGTCTCTCTCTCGCACTAGAACCTGATTGATGGCTTTGGAAAATCATAGTATGACGTTACTAGACGTCCCAAATCCACCATCATACACCACAATTACAACAACCAATCAAATAATTTAACAATCCGACAGTTATTGTTAAGTCGGGTGTTAGATTTCCTTACAGTGGAATGATCGCCTACGCATCAGAATGACCTATTAGCAAATCGTCCTATTTACAAATCGTCCTATTCACAACGCGTCCTACTAGAAGAACGTCCTAAAAACAAGACAATGGGCAAAAGTACAGTCATACCACACATTACCTATAAGATTTTTCAATTTTATAAGTTAATACCGACATTTTTTTTTTCGCGATCAATCATAAAATAGGGTTGTTATTCAATACCTTCTTATTCTTTTCTTTTCCGACCTTCTGCTTCTACCCCAGATCCGTAAGCCTCTGTAGGTACTTGGAACATCAATATGAGACATGTATATGAACATCTCCGTTTCGTTTGAATTTTAAAAGAAACTTAATAATTAGCGATAACGAAAAATCGATAGTAATTTTTCAAATTTTTCACCATAACTGTATTTAGACAATAGGATGTTCTGCGAATAGGTCGTTTTGTTTTGCGAGTAGAGTAAAACGATTTGCTAATAGTACAATTTGAGAATAGGACGTTTTGATGCGGAGATGCGATCCACTATCTTAGAAATTAAACACCATCAGACAGAAACTAATCCAGCTGCTTAAGACTCTAGACTGCTATGATTCTAAAAACAACCGGGTCAAGGCATCTCGCTATTCAGCCTATTCACACCATGACTAAACCAAATGATCTCGATTGCCCCAAACACTAGCCGAAGTGGATCTAACAGTACACACATGCGAAACTATAACTATGTAGATTTATAAACTAGACTAGATTGTAACAACTTTTGGCAAGTTGCCTTCTGATGACGCGACGGCACGCGTAAAATATTCTGCATTCATAAGAAAAAAGGGCGTATACACAAAAAACGAAATAAGCGATTTCCGACATTAAGAAAATAACTTAAGGTCGGAAATCGATTACTTCGTTTTGTATAGACACGTCCTTTCTTATGAGAGTATTCGAAGTTGTTCTTACTACGACACGCGTTCGTTCATTCAAAATTGTGAGCGTTTAGAATGTGTATCATTTCCGTGTCGAGAATGTTTCTGCTGTACCATTTACATGTTGTTATCGTTATCTACTCTTCATATTTATATGTTGTTCGTATCAACTAAATTATAAAAACGATTCATGTTTTATTTGTATTGTCAGCTATGGCTTTGCGGTTATTTAGAAACAGGTAATGGCACTTATAGGCTTAAAACATAGATAGCGCGCAATTTCTCAAAAAATTGTTAACCTTACTAAAGGCTCCTGCAGACAGGCATTATGCGACAATGCGAATAAAAACAATTTCAATGAAAACGCGTTGTGGTATCGTTTTCATGTAGTCGGGTCGCGTCTGTCTATGAGAGCCTTTAGCCTACATTAAGGCTTGTATACATGTCAATGACCTTGTGCATACAAACGGAGCTAATTACACCTCTACGCGCCACTCCGCTACCCGTGTTTTTAATTTTTTATAATAAAAATAATATGTATATTTTTTTAAAGTAACAAAACCAAATTATATTCGTTTGTTTTGCAAAGCAGTAGATATTTTTTTTAGGCTTTTGTTAAAAAATGAAGGAGTAAAATGATTTCATCTCAACGATTTAGAGGTGATTTGGTGTTTTATTTTTCTTATTATGTGATACCGATACGTAAACCAAATTACGTACCATATCATGTAGATTACTACCTATTTTTTCAGACGTAATTTCTTAGTAGCTGCCGACGAAAAACTGCTTCATCTACACGCTATTTTTAAGCTTTTTCGAGAGAGCGCCCTTAAGAAAGCAAAGAATTCGTAAAGAGCTGCGGTTGACGTTACTTTCTTCGGGTGACAAGCTAACCGGTTTGCTTAAAGAAAATGAAAACAATTGCGTAAGAGCACAGGCATGGTAAAGGCTTTTACCTAATACTTGATTTTTCTTTACTTAACTAATAGAAGAGAAGAAGCCGAAGTATTTGCTTGGTTTGTGTGGTAATTGGTTATAGCGACAAGAACAAATACTCTGCTAGAATTGTGTAATCTTTTTAATAAAACTTTCCTTTTTTAAGATTTCGTAGTCGACAACGAACCCTTAAAGTTTCTCCATGTCCGTCGCCAGTAATATTCGACCAGCCTATAAAACGTTACAATTGTGACGTGCAGTGCAACTACGGAACCCTACACTGCGCGTGGCCCGACACGCGCTTGGCCGGTTTTTTTTTTTGTTAGAATGTATGGTTCAAATGTCTCAGAGGAATTTGAAATCAGTTCCATCCACAGCCGATTAAGCTGAAACTTTGCATACGGTTTCGATTTAGATGACAATGCACGGTTAACTAAGTGACATTATACTAAATCCAATATGGCCGACTTCCAAAGATGGCGGCCAATTATTTTTATGCACCCCATTGATGGCTATCAAGTACCGAGGAAGTTACTTTAATTTGGTTTGCTGAAAAAAAATATAAAAAGCTTAGTTTAAAAAAAACACGGCCGTCACCTTCTAATTTTAACAAATACAAATTAAAATTTATGTAAAGATTTCGTAGTAGTAGTTTTAGAAAATTTAGTAATACCTAGTTTTTGTTTCACTAGTTGATCCGCGCAACTTCGTCTGCTCCGCTCCTTTTGGTCTTAGCGTGATGATATAATAAGCCTATAGCCTTCCTCTATAAATGGGCTATCCAACACTGAAATATTTTTTCAAATCGGACCAGTACTTCCTGAGATTAGCGCGCTCAAGTAAACAAACAAACAAACTCTACAGCTTTATATATTAGTAAAGATATAGATTTTAGTACATAAAGGCCTAGGCCTAAGCATTAAGATAAGTATTAATAGTGAAAATTATGTACACTTTATATTATTGCATCGTAAACACCATTATACAGTACTAAAACGATTCAATCATAATAAACAATTGTTTAATTCATTTTCTTGTAGTATCGGTCATGGAATGTTTAATTTCATGGTATTGAAGTTGTTATTTATTTATGTACACACAGTTAACTTTAAAAAAATATACATAAGGATAAAAGAGCACAAAGGTACTGCTTATCTTCTTAATATATATAAATCTCGTGTCACAATGTTTGTCCTCAATGGACTCCTAAACCACTTAACCGATTATAATAAAATTCGCACACCATGTGCAGTTCGATCCAACTTGAGAGATAGGGTAGGTAGGGTAGGTAGGGTAGGTAGGGTAGGTAGGGTAGGTAGGGTAGGTAGGGTAGGTAGGGTAGGTAGGGTAGGTAGGGTAGGTAGGGTAGGTAGGGTAGGTAGGGTAGGTAGGGTAGGTAGGGTAGGTAGGGTAGGTAGGGTAGGTAGGGTAGGTAGGGTAGGTAGGGTAGGTAGGGTAGGTAGGGTAGGTAGGGTAGGTAGGGTAGGTAGGGTAGGTAGGGTAGGTAGGGTAGGTAGGGTAGGTAGGGTAGGTAGGGTAGGTAGGGTAGGTAGGGTAGGTAGGGTAGGTAGGGTAGGTAGGGTAGGTAGGGTAGGTAGGGTAGGTAGGGTAGGTAGGGTAGGTAGGGTAGGTAGGGTAGGTAGGGTAGGTAGGGTAGGTAGGGTAGGTAGGGTAGGTAGGGTAGGTAGGGTAGGTAGGGTAGGTAGGGTAGGTAGGGTAGGTTGATGGACGGGAGCGAAGCCGCGCGGGTCAGCTAGTTTTAATATAAATTTCTTCCAGTAGACCTGCGACATAAGAGTGGGTTTTTAATGGTCTATTCACTACTGTTTAATCTATAACGCAAAAAGCATTAGAGATGTCCTCGATTACGATTTTAATAATAATATCTTAGTGCAATTAATCTCTGCCCTATAAATATTTAGTTTACTCTTGTATTATGTGTATAGTATATTAGTTTATATTCATATTAGTTATAGTATAGTATTTTAGCCAACACTGAGGAGCTCGTGGCTAGATAATAACAGCCGCACGGGTCGATCTTCAATGTTAAGCAACGCTTGCCAAGGTTGGGCTATGGATGGGTGACCATCTTAACATAGCGAGTTTCCTCCGTGCCTCAGAAAGCACGTTAAGCCGTTGTTCCCGGCTATCATTAGTAGGTTTGGCAGTCGTTACGGATAGTCAGAATCCAGTAAATCTGACTCCAGTCTTGCCATAAAGTACCGTGTTACCCAGTTAATTGGTTGTGGAGGTCTGGTAGGCAGCCCCTCAGCGTAAAACACTGGTATTCAGCTGAATCCGGTTTGACTGGACCCCAATATAGTTGGGAAAAGGCTAGGCAGATAATAGTATTTTTGCCAACACGGTTGGCGACACGCAGCGCAGAAGCCAATCCCTCAACTATGCAGTCGTTCAGGGATTGGCTTCTGCGCTTACGTGTCGCAGGTTCGATTCCCGTACGGAACAAATACTTTTATGGCCTACAGATAGTTGTTCTGGGTATGGTTGTTTGTGTATGTGAGTTTGTATGTTTCTGAACGCACAGCAGAGATTCCTAGTGAGGGGCAAAGATTAGAACAATAACAAAAAAATAGTAATAATAAAAACTTGACGCGGTTTTACTCGCCGTCAAAAAAAGTAACTAAATAGTCAAGATTTTTGAAATCCCACTGGAAATTCAAGAGATAGATAAGTACGTTCAAATAAAAAAAAACTCACTATACAGGTTGACAAAGCTTGAATTAAATATTTCCATTCCTTACAACATTTTGAAACTACGATTTCAGATCTTAAACTGACATGAGTTGCAGAAAAAGACAAAAGTCGGGCATATATCTACGTCTACAGCAAACACCTTTTTTTTAAGGATGGGAAATCATTTAATGACTCCTCCCGCTCTGTGTGAAGCAGGAGGGAGTGTCAGACTCTTACTGACTAAAACCCCTCCGTGTTTTTCCTAGTGCTCTTTTTCGTTCCCGGGCTATGGTACCTCTTTCGAACAGATTCCGCACCTACAGCAAACACCTAGAATTGCAAACTATCTTGTCTACAGGGTGAATTAAAAAATAAAACTAATAATGCAGTTGTATTTTTATCAAATCGGCCCGAGACTTCTTTTTGAGTATTTTTCGCAATTCCTCATAGTTTCGGATTTGGCCATACACGCCCACTTGAAAATTCCCTGTAAATGCCGAAAGCTCTATGTTGGCAGTTCAACATAATTGCTGACTAACACTTTCACCTCCGCCCAACCCTTTGCCAACAACAGGCGTGTTGATATGTTACTTTCCCCATAGTCTATACTTTCCCTACCTTCATTATTACAAAGTTGTTACAATTTTCGCATTAGCACCATCGAATATCGATCATTTCATAACGATGGCTGTCGTTGCAATACTAATTGTAATTCAACGTAACAAGGTTGTAATTTCAATAATGTTATTATGACGTAGGCGGCACACGGGTGTCTAGGGACCAAACCAGTTGTAACAAAACAACTACGTGTTAACCTGTTTAAATATTCATTTAATAGGTAACTAGTATTGTATTAAACTCAAATAAAATAAGCACAAAGCCTCAGGGTTGCAGAGTTTTAACGTCAATCTAAAATAAATATTAGAATTAACAATTGGAATATTTTATAATTATCACTGATTTATTGTTGTAATTGAAACACTTGCACAAACACACGTAGAAGCGACATTAAGCTAAAATTAGAAGGTTTTTGAGGTGAGAGCAAATACAATGTAAGAGCCATTATCTCGAACGAAACAGAGGGAACATAAAGCTATCCCTTACTTCGGTTACTTCGGTTCCCGGTCGCAGCGCACTGTTATAATAAACTTGTTGTTTGTTAGTTACAAACAGGATCCTAATGGGAACCGCAAACAACGCCAAACTAAGGAGCAGTTCGCGTGAGCTCCGACATTGAATAATGACGAGCTCAGAGATGCCACGAAATTGAAGTGTTTTATTTTAATGAACACAATGTGGGCCAACCGTTGTACAACCTCTGATTTACTAATGTTGCAACTTACCTGGAAGCAATCTTGATTGATTTAGAATGTAGGAAGCCATTAGTGGCGAGAGATGTTTATACCCGGTGTCTTGTCGAATCCTATTTGTACGACTGAATTTATGTACGAACATCTAGCTAGAAAATGACCGGTAACTGTAATTTAGATTACCGTCGAACGCATGCGTCATAAAGCCAACCATTAAGCTGTTTCATTGCACTGCAGACGAATGCGATTTATACGAGTAGTGCTAGTTGTAGCCGTAAACTTATCTCCGGCTGCAGCACGGAATGGGTTGCGCAGCCACGGGTTATAGTTTTAACGACTCTAAATGTTTCAAAAATGCGACTCGGTTTGATGGAATATTGGTTCATGTATATTGAGGTTCTGCATCTGGGGCACCCATGCATACATTGCGGGCAGGCGCATTAACAAACAGGTGTACTCCGCGGTCGGCGGCGGGCTGGCGGAGGCGCGGCGCTCGCGATACGCTTGCGGTCAACCCAGATGAGCCAAGTGCACCGTCTCCCATTACGGCATCACCATCTCTGTACTGTTATCCGCATAGCGACTGCGGTCACACATGTAGGTCGAACACTTGAACATTAAATTAAATTTATGGTTTGTAAGAATTCCAACGTTAATTGCACCGTGTGAGTACATGCCAAGTTAGCGATGATGGATCGACGGTATTTTGTATTGACATAATACGTCAAAACTGTAAAAGTCGTCATTATGGTTTAATGGACAGTTTGGAATTCTCTATTTCATTTTACGATATGATCAGCAGGGGTTTCGTAATAGAGTCGCTGTAAGCGTAATCTTAGTTTATTGCTCATATTTTCTTTTGTGGTCCGCCCATAGATATCCTAGTCGCACGACGTGTATTGTGATTTTACCCATGTGCCTTCAGAGGAGGTATAACAATGAATACATCCTACCGTTAGATAGGTAATAGTTGGTAAACAGTGTAACAGCTTAAATGGCATTTTCAGCTTCTAAAACCAGAATCTCAAACGGGACAAGCGCGTGTTTTAACAAAAATAAATTTTCAATAGCCTCTAACGATATGGGAACGATGGGGAAAACACCAGACAATTTAGTTATAGCCGCCATTAACGTGAAAAAGCGTCCACCATGGGGAAGGGGATAGAACCCATCAATCACTTTGTAATCCGTTATTGACTATAGATCACGTCGCCCCATTGTGACGTCATTAGCTGATGCAGCTATACGTACTATGACAATAGCTTAAAAGCTATTATCATAGTACGTATAGCATATATGTGCATTGTGCGTATGTGCGTATAGCTTTGTGTGCGTATATTGGCATAGTATGTAATTATTTTATGTTGACTTTGTGTGTGGTACTTCATTAAAATGAAGTACCACACACAAAGTCAACATAAAATAATTCTACCTTATATGGTGATAGATTACGAGTTGTTGAATATGTTAATAAGTAAGTATAAGCTTTTTATGCAACCCTACCTACGTGATCGACTAATATTTCAATATAAAAGGTATTTAAATATTAGTGGCTTCCTGTATTTAAGGTGGTTGCGCTAGGGTAGCCTACGAAATATTTTTTTTTTACGTTTTTTTTCAATTTATAATCCTAAAATGTCAAGTTTTCATGAAATAGTCATTCTTTCGGGTTATCTGGCCCTATGGAGTTTTATTGCTGACTTAAATGGTTATAACTCTGGAAATACATAATTCTTACGACCGCGAATCATACTTTAATCAACATAAAACCTAATACTGACTTGCAAATGGCAACAAACGTAAGAAAATTTGAATTTCGCGGGCTACCCTGGCGCATCCACCTTAAGTGACTGTTACTTATACAGGGTGTTTTAGAAGTGCTTGGCCATATTTAAGGGTGGTGTTCTGTAGCTGCTATAACGTAAAGACATAATATCAAAATAAAAACAAAATATTGACTTTTTTCAAAATTCAAATACTCGACCGCAGAGAGCGAATAAAAAGTAAAAAACAAACACTCTTAAATTGAACAAAGTTTATATTTGTTTTATTTTGACATTGTTTCTTTATTCTATAGCAGCTACACAGAACACCATCCTTAAATATGAAAAAGCAAGTTTGGAACACCCTGTATAGTAGTAATATCTATACTTCTATGCCTACTAATATATAAAGCTGAAGAGTTTGTTTGCTTGAACGCGCTGATCTCAGGAACTACTGGTCCGATTTGAAAAAATCTTTCAGTATTAGATAGGCCATTTATCGAGGAAGGCTACAGTTATCCATCATAACGCGACCAATAGGAGCGGAGCAGTAATGGAAAGTGTGACGCAGACGAAGTTGCGCGGGTCAACTAGTTCTATATAAAAGTCACCGTAAGAACTAGGCGAAGTGAATAAGAAGCGATCTACCGGTTTATTTTGGTAACAGCTCACCGGTACGGTGAACTAAGTGAGTTACTGAGAGGGAGTTAACATTAAAATTGCTGTAATTCCATCTTTTTTGTAAGAATTGACAGCTTACTTATTTATTTAACACTTTCAGCACACAAACGTACATAGGCGGACTTAATGCCTTAGGTATTGTGTACCATGAAAAATTAAAAGTGATTAAAATTATTTAAATACTGTTAAAATGAACAATAATGTACATAATACACTATAAATATATAAAAAGTACTCAAATTAACAAGATAAATGTATAAACGAAATATTTAAACAATTAATAAGAATGTAATTGGAAAATATTAACGCTGTGACGATACAATTACCAACTTCTTACGAATGTGTTCAAGAACTTTAGCTTTGAAGGTTAATCGGTTGGTGGCCATCTTGATCTCCTGAGGGAGCGCATTCCACAGAGAAATTATATCTACGAAGAAAGAAGAGAGAATAAAGTCAGTACGGTGAGTAGGACATTGAAGGAGACGGTTGTTTGACGAGTGTAGATTTAGATTGTGGCTGGCGCAAATTTTTCAAGTTCACTTCACCTAAGCATTCACGGTGAGAGCTATACAGAATCACACTGCTATCAAACCATCCAATCATATCAAGGTGAATTGACAGTTCACTTCAAGTTCATTCCAGCTAAGTTTTCACGATGTTATTATTATGTTTACAGTATAAAGCTGTAAATTTCTTGTTTCCTTGCTTAAATGAGAAGCACTGAATGAAATAAACTTTCAGCTAAAGATACAAATGATAGTACTATAATTATGTAACTGTAGCTGATCAATTATGAAACACAATGTATTAGTCTGGTCTTCACACGAATCGTAAGTCATTGTAAATGCTCAGTCATAATAATTAACCACTGTCTCACTGACTGCACACTATCTTAAACGGTAAGTGTACCTAAGGCCTCTGCCTCGAGTTTTGCGGGCAGCGGCGGCGCGGGAGCGCCAGGATCTAATTTGTAAAATCAAATGGACCGGACCTCGAAAATAGCGGCGGGGCATCAGCGCGAGGGCGGGCAACGAGCGGTGCACTCCAGTCAAGCGGTGACCGGCCGCGCGTCTGCATTGCAGTGTTGTGCAATTTATTTTATTCCTTTGCCCATAATAAATCCAGCGTTAAGAAAATGTTGTCGCCGTTGTTTAGACATTTCGTTAAAATAAAAATAAATATCTCGACGACACAACCACGAACACAACACTACGCCGCTATAGTGCCGCGCTATCTGCCCGCTGGTGTCGAAAACGGGCCTACGTTGCCCGCCCCGCTACCGCCGCCGCCCCGCTTTCAGATAAACTCGAGGCACAGGCCTAAATGTTATTTATTGCCGATACTACGCTGCTAGGGGTCGCAATACCGGACCCTCTTTCTGAAACCGGTATTCTCGGTATTGAATCTAGCTGTATACCGGGATTCTGGTATTTCCGATATTTTCGACATTTACAGAAATTACATTTATTTCATTAGTTTTTTTTTTCGTTAAAGGTATTATAAGTATAATACCTTTAAAGGTATAATCAGTTAAGAAATTTTGTTTGTAAGGAGGTCTCTGTGACTTTGTTGTTGGAGACAAAGTCACAGAGACATCCTTACAAACAAAATTTCTTAACTGATCACTACAGTGACCTTGTTACTTATAGGTGTGCACAGCTTTTACATTATATGCTACAGTGTTAACAATAAACATGAAAATTGTACACAAACTTTTAAATTACATAAAAACTATTGCATTGCCAATTTCACAACTTGGTAACAATTTGTATGATGTATCTATTTAATCATAACCTGAAGTACCTATAGAGGAAAAATAATAATATTATAAATGTGTTTTTTTTTTTAATAGCTCTCAACATTATAGAGAAAGGGAAATAAATAGTTACAGAAAGAGAGACTATATGATCCAAAAAAACTCGTAATATTTTTTGTGCCTAGGACAGCTTAATCACCTTTAACGAAAAAATTAAATACTATTTCATTTCTCAAACAAAATACGTAAGTTTTAAATCCTAAACGCGTCAATTAAGATGATGTGAATACAAATTTGCAAAAATCTAAATAAACTAAGATTTTTTTCACTTTTTGCTCTAAAAATCACAAACTATGCATTTTCAACAAGTAACATTCGGCATTTGCATAAAGACAATTAAATTTGCAATAATTTAAGGCCAACCGCAGCTGACATTGACAATTTATCTCTCTATGACAATTACAGGGACCAAGATATGGCCCTTCAAAAACGGTAATTTTTTTTCGAAAATTGTCAATTTTAAGTTTGGCTCCCGTCTGTAGCAGAATATTTTGTTCTTGGTCCCCATCACCACTCGCATGGGAGCATTTGCGATTTGCATCGTTCTGTGATGAAAACGAAAAATTTCGTAAATCCCGGTATTCAAAAATTCAATACCGGTATTGTAAAGGCTTCTTTTTGGTCCGGTATCCCAGTATTTTCGGTATCCGGGATCCCGGTTTGCGAACCCTATCACGCTGCTCTACGTGCGTTCAAGAACCCATGTTGTTTATGCTACTACATTTTAAACAATTCTTCATTTGGTGGCCAGCAATAATACACGGTCATTTGAAATAGTTTTTTTTTTACTGGGTTCGATTTATGAATCTTCTTCCAACACTTAGTTTTTGTGTCTGTTCGTATTCGAATTGCAAACTTTCAAGAACACCTCTAATTTATCTATATTTTAACAAGTTTTTAAGAAAGCGTTCAAATTCAAGTCGCAATATAGTCATAACAACAATTGTTAAGATGATATTACAACATGAATTCGAACACAGAACAGAAAAAAAGTACAACTGAATTGAGAACCTCCTCCTTTTTTTGAAGTCGGTTAAAAACAGAATTTGATCGCTTTTAAGGTGGATACTCCAGGGTAGCTCGCGAAATTCAAATATTTTTATGTTTTTTGCAATTTGCCGGTCAGTGTGAAGCTGTATGTGGACCAAATGCGATCCGCGACCGTAACGCGTATTTATCTAATGAATTATAACCATTTTAATCATCAATATAGCCCTCTAAGTTCATGTAGTTCGAAAGAATGATTATTTCTGAAATATTCATTCTTTACCCTGGAGCATTCACCTTAAAACAAGAAATCTAAACTAAACAACCAACAACTAACTAAGGAAAATATATGCCGTCCACTGTAACAAACTGCCAGTCGTGTTTTTCTTTACTATTTGGCGATATATACCTTCATGTATATTAGCTACCCAGCATCCCCCTAAAACATGACCGGCCAAGCACTTCTGGAACACCCTGTATATAAATCATCATCTGCATAGCCTTTTCCCAAATATATTGAGGTCGGCTTCCAGTCAAGTTGGATTTAGCTGAATACCAGTACCTATTTTACATGGGGCGGCTGCCTACCAGGCCTCCACAACCCATTAACTGGGTAACACGGTACTTCAATACAAGACATTTATTGACGGCACATTTATTGGATCTACAAATGACAGCCGGAACCAACGGTTTAACGTGCTTTCCGAGGCACGGAGGAAACTAGGTATGTTAAGATGGTCATCCATCCACAGACCAACCTTGGCAAGCGTTGCTTTACCTTGAAAACCGACCCGTGTGGCTGTTATTTCTAGCCACGATCTCCTCTAACACCCTGTATATACCTCTCAAATTATAATAGCTCTCTGCTTAGTCATTGGGAAATCCATTTCAGCCTCTTCCGCCAAACTTTTTTGTGCTCTAATATCAGCTCTCCGGTAACACATTCTTCAAATATATTTTTTTGCTCATTTGTCCATGTAGCTTCTCCTTGGGTATGGCACTCTCGAAGAAGACTATAGTGGTCGTAAGTACTTTTCATAGTTTCTCATACACTATACGTATAGAACACCCAACGACTCGCACTTAGCCAGTTTGTAAAGCTCAGTGTAGTAGCTATCAACACAGTCATTGGGAAACCCAGTTCCTGTTCAGTCTCTTCTGCTTATCTTTTTTATCAGCCGACTGATGTAATATATAAATTATTTTTGCGCTTAGGATTACCTACTAACTGGACTACATCAATCATAAAATAACATTACGTTACTCGTTCTGGGGTGCTCTCCACACGCCCAACTAGAACAAGTCAATTTATCCTAGACTCCGCACATCATCAGTGATTCCTAAATAAGGAAGACAAAGCGGAGCTAGGAACATTCGCTATCGACATCCTCCGAGCGAGGTCAATGGCGTAGTTAGTTCGAACTGTGTCACATAAATAGATGAACAGCTAATATCGTAATAATTACATGTGGCCGATGAGCTAGGGTACGCTCACACCGAGAAACTTTTTGAAATAGCTATACGATATAGAACGTTATTTCCTATGCAAAATACTTCACATTTCCGTGGAAAAAGTCGAATAAAAACTTAAATTTAAACTTAGAATTTATTCCGACTCCCTCACTGAAATCTGTTCCTTGGTGTTTAAAAAACAAAGTTCTATTTTGCATAGCTATTTTAAAAGTGCATGCAACATAGCATCAGTATGACCTGTCCCTAACTATACAAAACTCATATTTTATGCTACATCGCCCCTGATTACATTGCATTATGTACATTACGACGGAGCGTATGTTTGTGTAATCGGAACAAATGATTGTAGGTACCTATAAACATAAATATGATTCTCGATAAAAGAGCTTGCATTCAAATATTGGTTGGTAATTTTATTTAAGTACGAATCGTTTTTACAGAGCGATTTTAATAATGTTCTGATGGATATGCGATATTTTCTGATCTGATGTACGACGACGTACGCTGGAAAAGAGTAAAAGCCCATTCTGACTGCGCGAGATTGGTGGCCGATATAGTAGCAGACAGTCTAAAATGATCGTGGCAGGTAGCGTTTTTTAGTTTCTGCCTACCCCCATGGGAAAAAGCCGTCATACAGGGTGTTTCAGGAATGCGTTATCATATGGGTGAGGTTCTGCATCAGAAACATTTAGTGGCATTTATTTTAGATCAAAGACTTGATACCACCAACTGCATCAAACTGCTTGAAAAGAGATCTGTTTGGAACTTTTGAGTCGTTATTTTGCGATCGGGCTTATTATACATACAAGCCATTTTTTGCAATTTTGTTTCTTTATTTTATTTCTGACTAACTTTTGCCCGCGAAATCGTACGCGCACATCCCGTTTTCCCCGTTCCCGTGGTTATTTTGGGTAATCCTCTCTTAGTGCTTCTTCATTCTACGACCAGTAGGTTCGGCTGTGCGTTGTCTGTCAGTCACTCAATCAGTCAGGATACAATACAATACTATACAATACAACAGCCGCACGGGTCGATCTTAAAAGGTTAAGCAACGCTTGCCAAGGTTGGTCTGTGGATGGGTGACCATCTTAATATACCGAGTTTCCTCTGTGCCTCGGAAAGTACCTTAAGCCGTAGGTCCCGGCTGTCATTTGTAGATCTTTGTCAGTAGTTACGGATTGTCAGAAGCCAGTACATCTGACCCCAGTCTTGCCAAGAAATACCGTGTTCCCCAGTTAATGGGTTGCGGAGGTCTGGTAGGCAGCCGCTCCGTAAAACACTGATATTCAGCTGAATCCGGTTTGACTGGAAGCCGACCCCAATATAGTTGGGAAAAGGTTAGGCAGATGATGATTGATACAGAATATCACCCTTAAATATAGCCAGCGACATCTGAAACACAGTTAATTACACGCTAATGTTACGTAATAAATAAACATGTTTCTGAATTGTCAGCACATATTTCAATGCTGAACAAGCACGTGGTTAAACTGAACAACGCTGATAAATAGTAAAAGACCAAATGTTAATAACATTTTCCGACGTTAAATGCGTTTCACGAATTATGACGGGTTTTATACTAATTTTAATAGGCATTTTGATAAGCTATGCTAGCTGATAAGGCCGACACATAACATGTTAAACCTAATATTTTATGCTGGTTGTAAGTACGAGCACATTTAATCGAATTGGTTGATTTCGACGACACGGTTGGTGCAGTGATTGAGCGATTAGGTACTGCCCTGCGAGTCGCGGGTTCGATTACCGCACGGAACAAATATTTGTATCGCTTACAGATAGTTGTTCTGGGTATGGCTGTCTGGTTATGTGAGTTTATATGTTTGTGAACGCGCCTACGATACAGGAGAATTCATAACCTAGGGCAACGTTTAAAAAAATGGTAACCAAACCTTCTATGGTCATTTTAATAAAAGGCCTTTTTCATATTAGTAGACTTAAATACATAGATGTATCAAAACCCCTACGGTCTAGATCTCTTCTTAGGAATGGCCAACAAAACGTCAAGCAATGAAAAGCGATAAACGATTATGATAATGACATCGACAGAAGAAACTCGTGACTTTTTGCAGAACGCATTGACCTCCATAAACGATAAAAGATGCTGTTGTTCATACATTATTACGACAGTATGTATAGTTGTACATAAATCCCGCTTTCCTCCCTTACAAGGTAAGTCGGAGTCGAAGCAAAACACGAGCGAATTGATACTCAATGTTTAGCTGTAACCAAGGTTGCCATTTGCCAAGTCATCAGGGTCCCACTTTCCCTGGTGACTTGGCAAATGGCAGCCTTAGACGACCTCCTTTGTAATATTTCAATTTATTAAATTTGCTATGATTATTCTTATTTTATATACGAGTACATGCGTGATTATTTACATTATTTTCTATATAATTACTAAAATTAACAAACACACTAAACTAAAAACAAACTAAAATATAACATCAAAATATTCATCCTCAACGCTGTCAGCTGGTAATGTGCCCAAGAGACTGGCGGCATTGCCACGTTGAATGGCAATGCTTAATCTCTGTCCAAAGTCAAAGCCAGCTCTTGGGTCAAGTGTCAACCAGCTGTTTCGAAATTTCTTTGAAAAGGCTGTGAGCACAAGGGCTCCACGACCCGAGGGTTTCTACTCCAAACGGTTCGAAAATATATTTACCAATAAGTAAGGTAACTACAACAATACTATATATACGCCGCTTGAGGTTTTCCGCAGCCGCAGCGGCAGCGGTAGCACAACACGAAATTACATTTAAGTAAGTACATATTTAAGAAGCCGAAATATAAATCATAACCACAGTGAAAACATTTTTGAATGATTCATACTCCTTCGAAATGGGTTGACAGCCCTAACAGCACATTGCCTAGCCAAGAAGAATGATACATGTTCATGTGAGGAAAGTTTTCCCCCGTTAACTTTTACGATGTGTGCAAGAGCATAACTGTGAAGCCAGCCCTTAACCTCGGAGAAATGTAGGATCACATCGCATTCTGAATAAGCAGAGGTACTTAGCCGACTAGCTGCGATATGCGGCATGACATTCAATGTGTGCGCATTTTCCGACACATGTTGGACGAGCTTATGAAAGAACAGCTATAAATCTGAGTTTTATTACGTCATTTTCTCAAAAACATTAAACAACCTTTTGATCGTTGGTTACGGGAATGCTAAAGGACCTTAAAAACATACCTTAGAAATGATCGTGCAAAGCACTAGATTCGTAAATAACATGTGTAGGATGGCTTTATATACCAGTAAATATATTTATTGACCTAAAAACACAATTAAGGTGACAACGCTTGTACACACATTAACACATTACGCTACAAGCCTTGCTAACGCGAAGATTCTGAAGAATTACTTAATCGACCATTAGATTGAGCATAAAAAGCTGATTACCTCGTCAGACTGTTATTACTGCAGTATGTGACAACTCTTTTTATAGTCCGTTTTATATACAGCTTTATTTGTCTGGAGAGAAAATTACCTAAAGGCCGTTTCACACAGCCTTTAAAAACTGTCACAGCATCACAGCCACAGCTATTTGTATAACGTCTACCTAAATTACTTTTAGGGTGAACTTGGGGGCGTCTGCAGTAATAAAGGGGTAGGGCGGTGCGAAAAACATTTTGAAATGAGAATTTTAGGAGCTCAGACGGAAAACCACGAGCTGAAATATTTCTGTAAAAATTCTACAGATGGTATTTAAAATAATTTTGCTTTGTTTTTTCAGACTGCTTTCGCCAACCGTGAAAGTTTTCTGTTTTTCTTTTTTATTCTTCGTAGTGTTGTAGATAAAAGGATTTATACAAACAAACTGTTGGTTTAAAACCCTTATCTGGGCAGACCAAACCACCGTACAATCTGGCCAGTGTACGTAAGTTTGTCAGTAAACAGCGAAAGAAGTTTACACAGTACAAAGTTTGTATGCAAACAAACGTCAGACTTATCTACCTGCTTACACAAATACGTAGTACGCGACCTTCAGGATGGCGAACAATGTTTTGGGGATATAAATCATGTTTTTATTTACCTTTTTATTCATCTAGCCTAGCTTTTTCCCAACTATATTGGGGTCGGCTTCCAGTCAAGCCGGATTTAGCTGAATACCAGTATTTTACGTGGAGCGGCTGCCTACCAGACCTCCACAACCCATTAACTGGGTAACACGGTACTTCATGGCAAGACTGGAGTCAGATTTACTGGCTTCTGACAATCCGTAACGACTGCCAAAGATCTGCATATGACAGCCGGGACCAACGGCTTAACGTGCTTTCCGAGGCACGGAGGAAACTCGTTATGTTAAGATGGTCACCCATCCACAGACCAACCTTGGCAAGCGTTGCTTAACCTTGAAGATCGTCCCGTGTGGCTGTTATTATCTAGCCACGAGCTCCTCCCAGTTTTTATTTACCTTTTTACTATTGCAATGTTACGAGTATCCTTTGCAAATATTTGTTCCTTTCATATTTTATTTTATTGATCCGTTCTATTGGTTCAATGAATTTTAATGAAGATTGTGACTTAATATTGCTTATTATCATCTATGGCAACTCTTAGCCAACTCATAATTGATTATTTTTAATTGTTGTGAGAAATAATTGTCAGTACTCAGTTTGTACAGGTCTGCAATTGTGTAACAAATATTTATGTAAATAACCATTTCCAAGTAGGTATCATATAAATAGGTACATAGACATAACATTGAAACCAAAAATGTTTATTTTTGTAATAAATTACATGTAATAAATAATGTTTGTCGAGGTTTCAGCGCAAACGACAAAATGTTTGCATAAATGATGGTCATGAGCAAGATAATATGGCAGATGATATCCGACGACCTTGTGCAAGTAAATAACTAAATAAATGCCTAAATACATAGACATTAGCGCTGTCATCTCATCATAACGTGAGGTGCAGGAAACCGGCTTCATATTTACTGTCGTCTCTTCTGATTATGAAGATATACTGGCATGCCAAGTTATAACTGTTCCTGTCTTAGTACCTATGTACTTACTTACACACAAGAAAGTTTTAACACGTAAAAATCTTGTACTGGTATTATTGAGAAGAATATAAACTTTATAATGTCTTATAAACAGTCGGTAATATCCTCGGGTAATGTCCTCGGCATTCTCAAAACTGTTATTTGTTTTAAGTTATTGTACACGAAAATTTCCGCTTTCAGGAACTGATGTAACTCGAATCATAAATATTCTCAGCGTTTTGTTTGAGAAAATAATACGGAAGTACGCATAATGTGTTCTCACATTCAAAGAATTTAAAGAATCGATATCTCTCGGGGGTTTTGAACTGAGCAGTAAACAACACACACGTCTGGAGTTCCCCACGGTACCGCCACCGTCTAGACTCCTAAAGGATATCTCGCGGAAATCCGTCAATGAAAACTACACATTAGAAAAACTGACCAAGTGCGAGTCGGACTCGCGTGCAAAGGGTTCCGAACGAATTTCTTTTTTTTAACCTAGTTATTTTAACACCATAGAATTCTTATAGATTTTCCTGTAATCTATAGGTAAAGATCTATTTTCTCCATTTTTTTTTTCAAATGGTAGTTTTTTGTCCAGTTTCGTGAATAACTTCAAAACCATTAATTTTAAAATTATGAAAAAATATATTTAAAACCTTCACAGTAAGCCCTTTCATTTGATATGTCACACGATATTTTACAAAAAACTTTTTTTAATTTTTTTTTACTTTGACCCCCAAACAGTGACACATATACTAAAAAAAAAAAAATTTCGTAAGGTTCCGTGTTTAGGTCACAGAGGTCCATATGTGTACCAAATTCTAACAGAATCGGTCCAGTAGATCCGGAGAAAACTGGCTGTGACGGACGAACAGACACCCGAGTGATCCTATAAGGGTTCCGTTTTGTTCGGAACCCTAAAAAACGTACCTATAGGCAATGTTGTATAAACTATAGATTGTTACCACAGTGCGTTACCAAGAATACGCGTTAAAAAAAGGTAACTACCGCGATCCTATACCCTCTTTTTATTAAGCATGCGAAATCACTTAAATGACTATTTCCGCTCTGGGCGGAGCAGAAGGGAGTGTCAGATTCTTACTGCCTAAAGCCCATCCGTGTTCCTCCTAATGCCCTTCGCGTTCCAGGGCCGTGGTAACTCGAACAAATTCCGCAACCCTTACAGGGCGATCCTATACCCTGCGCGCCAATACGAGCTGTCTTAATACCGACTAGTACCGAAAGAGCCTGCGCTGTTTTTTTAGAGCTGAGATGTTAGTGCATGACGCGTCTACAAATAGTGAATGAAGCGAAGTGGCGATTGCTCATAGTAATATGTACGCCAAACAAGACTAGCCCTTTAACGCGTAGACTGCCGCGTTTAAAATCGATCCCACGTTCGTTACCACGCGATGCCGTACCGTCGCGAACAGTCGAACACCTCGACGTGTGAACTTGATATCAATTCCCTTTTTTTCCAAAACAGATCTGTACCCGATTGTATTGCACTAGAACTATTACATTTTTATTTCACTTTTATTGCATGCCGGTAATGAAAATTGCGTGTTCGAGCATTGAGCAATCTGCGTTGATCTTATTTAGTTTCCCGTGAGAGATTTCAAATATTTAATTGGATAAATCGTGTTAAAACTGAATCAACTTGAGAGCACGATAACTTGTTTCTGTTTTAATTGACACAAAGATAGATTTAAAAGGAAAGTCCATTTTTAAGGATCTACGAAAAATATATACCATTACCTACTTCAACAAGCTTTTGTGATGTTTTAATATCGCTCTTGTTTTAAAATAGCTAAACATTTTCTCATCGCCGCCAGGTGAAAATTACGAATGCAATTATTGATTTAACAGCTGCGTGAGCCGGCACTGCTTCCCCGGCGCCTGTACACCAAACACACTTAGTACCTGCCAGGCGTGTTTACATAGAGCCAGTAAAACCGACCAGCGCTCAAGGCGAGTTGCTAAACCACGACTCATTGTAAACTTACACTTTAGACAAATAAACTGCGCTTCTTATTCTGTTTTTCTCTTTTATGATTTTTATAACTCTTCTTTTGATAGTCTAGTGAATTTATTGAGTCTAGACGGTTTTTAAATTATGTAGATCTTGGATATTAACGTGAAGTATGATCCCGATGCCTTTATTGTTTCATGTAATTCACGGTAGTTAAACAAATCATCAATACAGAATTACAACAAAACAATTTTAGTG
Organism: Lacanobia oleracea; assembly: GCA_950371165.1. NCBI lineage: Eukaryota > Metazoa > Arthropoda > Insecta > Lepidoptera > Noctuidae > Lacanobia > Lacanobia oleracea. The sequence continues at coordinate 10,496,732 of OX493389.1, forward strand.
TTTTAACATTTAGTAAGTAATTTCTGCTTTTATGAAGATAAATTTTGAAAACTTTTCACAATTTGTAACTTACATGTACCTTTTTCTGTAAATACCTTTACATATTACCTACTAGTTGACACACGCAACTTCGTCTGCGTGACAATTTTCATTACTGCTGCGCTCCTATTGGTCTTAGCGTGATGATATATAGCCTATAGCCTTCCTCGATAAATGGGCAATCTAACACTGAAAAATTTTTCAAATTAGACCAGTAGTTCCTGAGATTAGCGCGTCTAAGCAAACAAACAAACAAACTCTTCAGCTTTATATATTAGTACACAGATGTTTCTAATTCTCAGCATCCTCAGTCCCTCTATAAATTAACATACAAGTATTATGTGTCTGAGCCATTTAAATGTTAAAATAGCACGCCAGTGCCAATCATAGCCAGGTCTAAACGGAGCATAGACGCGAGGTTACCAGACTGTCGCACCCTCCCGATTAAGCTCCCCGTTCCGATTCGAATGTTCCACAAAATGAGGCTAGTCTGTTCTCTACATAACTAAATGTACAGTCACCATGTAGGTACCTAGAACCCTGAACCGTGCTTATTGAATTGTGACCAACCCCTTTCAAATTATTAACTAAACGACATACAAAGGGTTGTAGTCAAAAACAGACGCAATATTCGTGACTAAACACCGTGTATTTGTGTGGCAATGTCGATTGTTTTAAAAGCGAATGTGCTTGCATACTCGGTTTGTATTAAGAAACATCGCCATGTGTGAAATTCGATATTAGCAACAATTAACACCGTAATGTTGCTGACTTATCATTTAGCTGCACTTCTTACGGTTACGAACTTACGAGTAAGTAGAGTGAGACTTCCTGCAATCTGAACAATGCAGATAGTGAGTCACCGATTAGATTGTCTGATATCACTTAAACTGAATGTAGTACCTCGCCGCTGGGATCATTTGCATACACGTGCTCCGACTACTGTGTAAACTATGTATTTTAGAGCAAGTGTAATTCAATAACATTCTCACTTACCTACCTACTTATGCACGTGCACTGTGCAGAACTACAGCATCAGTTCGTGCAACATCAGTTACTTGCACCGCGCGCCCACTTATCATTTCATCTAGAATTTCTTCAGACGCGACAGTCCCACTGACATTTAAGAACGTATTGTGTAAATCACAAACCTTTCCGTTACATCACGGTTCATATTCAATTACATAAACAATGTTTTTCTATAAAGATGGTATAATGCCGAGCGTGACAATGCCCGTTAAGTAAAATGTCACGTGAAGAGGTACCATCGTGACCTAAAAAGGCGGTGGTTGGCACCTTAGTCTCTTTTTGTAGCAGGTATTCCATTAATAATGTCTTTTGTTGGCTATAGCAAGCGTTTTTCATTAACAGCGAGTAATCGATTTACATTGTGTCCTCGTTTTTAGTTTTCGCGCTTGTCGAACGAATCAAATGCTGAGTGTATGAACTGATTATTTTCTGAACGAGTCGTGACTTTCTGGCGATAAACAATGTCGAATAGTTGAAATTTAAAGGTTATATTTCCCGACACAGCGAGACATGATAAAAACCTAAGCTATTAGAGTTAACAAACCGAGCATTATCTTCCAAACTTAACGTCAACGCAAAATATCAGCTCAATCGGTTGGGAATAACCTGCGTTAAAATCCTAAATATAAAATTCTACCGTTACTGACTGACTGAGCCGAAACTACCGATCATAGAAAGCTGTTATTTGTCATAAAGCTTCCCTACACTCCGTAGGGAAGCACTAAAAGAGGATTTCCTGAAATTCCCGCGAGAACGGTATAAAATGTGATATGCGCGTACGAAGTTGCAGGCAAAAGCTGCTGAATTTGACCCATTATCTAAAACTAACTTACTAACAAACCAAGTTAAATAAAAGCTTGTTAAAAGAGGCCCACCTCGTCGCCTTCACATCCACGTTTCTAAAAACAATATCTCTATTTATTCTGGAGTCTAATCTGGAAATCTTGTCCATAAAACTGAAATAAAGACTCGAGTATATAAACATGAAATCATGGTTTCCCGTGTACACGAAGGCACAACATTTCAGCTGGAAGTGTCGGTTTGCGAGCAACCTGTGGAGGCGCGAATGTCGGCAGTCACGCGACAGGGCGGGAACGACAGTTTATTGATTCAATATAATTACCTGCGCGCTTTCAAACGTTCTTCCCTGCGTTTCGATAATACTCGACAGCTTTACGTTACTAGACAGTCAATGGCGAACGGTACTTATAATTACCTTAGATAATAAATGTCTAGATACCACCTCGCGTTATGTCGACAAGCGTCATAAAAATGACTCCGCGGCCGAGCGCTTGGCACACGATTTCAAAACTACAGGATATGTCAGCGGTTCGAAGAAAGTTCTTGTATTTTACATTTTTACCTACTGCCTTTGAAATTGTTAAGTCAATGAGTGTCATTATGAGGTGTTAAATATGAAAGCAATTATAATCTAAGTTTATTAAAACCACGTAATGAATAATGAATATGTCTTTTTCATGAAATGGGCAGTCACTTCATGAAACACTTAATTTAACTATTTGACTGCGACATATTCGTAGAAGTAAACACCAATCGCGTTCGTAATGGCAATATTATCGCTAAACATGAGATTTTAACTTACCAGGTGCCTTACCCAAGTAACCCCTGATGAATTTATGACGTGTAACAGACACCTTACCCCTGATGAATTTATGACGTGTAACAGACACCTTACCCCTGATGAATGTACGACGTGTAACAGACGCCTTACCCCTGTTGAATGTACGACGTGTAACAGACACCTTACCCCTGATAAATGTACGACGTGTAACAGACGCCTTAACCCTGATGAATGTACGACGAGTAACAGACGCCTTACCCCTGATGAATGTACGACGTGCAACAGACACCTTATCCCAGATGAATGTACGTATAACAGACACCTTACCCCTGTTGAATGTACGACGTGTAACAGACGCTTTACCCCTGATTAATGTACTACGTATAACAGAACGTTACCCCTGATAAATGTACGACGTGTAACAGACGCCTTACCCCTGATTAATGTACGATGTGTAACAGACACCTTACCACTGATGAATGTACGACGTGTAACAGACGCCTTACCCCTGATGAATGTACGACGTGTAACAGACGCCTTACCCCTGATGAATGTACGACGTGTAACAAACTAAAGGCAAAATAGTGGTAATTGGACCCCTTTACTTAGGGACTTATCATAAACAAAACTTTTACTTTGAGACCAACCCTGCAATCGCGAAAAATCTTATTGGTAAGCTGTTCTGTACTTTGTCGAATTATGCACGCACTAAAGTATCCAAGGCGAGCCGGCAATTTTAAGGGGTGTTCCATAGTAAATGTTGTTCTTAACGACGTTAGTACAACGACTCATCTTTAAGTTTTGTATTTGTTCTGTTGTTACGTAGGTGTATGAAATTACGGATATCTATTTCTTTAAACTATTAAACTAATAAAACATCTTTGCTTTCCCAGATGGATGGCTCCAGTGAGCCTGGCGATCCACGCGCCGGGCTCGGATATGAAGCCGACGGTGGATAGCATCAGATACCTCCGCGATTGCACCAGCAACGACTTGGTGATGCAGTACGTCACCTTCCACATCTTCTTTTCCAACAAGCACATACCCAGCAATGTAAGAAATAGTAGATTTAAAATATTATATACTCGTACAATAAAATTGGCTAAACCATTTATTATCAGCTTCAAAGCTAAAATGATACGTAACGTAGATAGAGGTCTCAACAAAATGCTTGCCATGATTTTAAGCGAAGAAGAGCAAAGGACTTTATTTGAATGAAAAAAAAAATCTGAAAAATTACCCAAAGTTTTCCAAAGTACTATTTTCCAAAGCATAAATTCCCTTTGACAAGTCATCTCCCATCGAAAAAAAATGGAATCTCTTAAAACGCAGCGTTCCTATAGAATAGATCACTGGAGCAAAGCTGCGGTCATCCATTCTACAAGGGAAAATCCCTTTATTAACGAGAATTAATATGCTATGATTCGAGGTGGAATCGAGTTGGAGGATATTACTTGAAACAGAATCCAAAACCCGTGTGTTTAATAGCTAGATGTGTCACCGCAACAAACTGGCCGGCCGGCGCCAGCATGCCTGAACTTCTCGGACACGAAGATCGCGAATGTTATGTACCTACACACGATCACCTTTAGCCGCAGTAACTCCATGACTAAACATACTTGTACATAAGTAGTAAAAGTCGTCGACCGCTCCTGGCACAATTCTGGAACATAACAATACTACTGTCTGGCAATAAGCCAGGTACGGAACTTTTGTTCCTTGTTTGTTCACTTTTAGACAAGGAGATGCTTAAACTAATTAAACTATATGGTAGGTAGGGATAGTTTTTTGTTTTATTAATAGACCCTCGTTTAGCCACGTAATGGTAAGCAATAATGTGTTCTACGTTGGAGCACGCTTGCCTAGAAGTAATCTATTCACTCTTAACTTAAAGAATCCAAGCTTGTAGCTATCCGGAATGAGGCAACAGGCGTCACCAGGGAATGCCACATAAATTAAATTCATCCAATTAAATGATGACTAATATTCCCACATAGATGCCCTCGTTTTGAAAAGAATACTTCGTTTAACCTTTGGACCACTGGATCCCTGCACTTATTTGCTTGTTATCCGCAGCAATAACAACATTCCTTTTTATTCTTTCCAGATTCCTGACCCTGAAATATTTCTGAAGACGCTATACAACTGCACAGAAACACCGCCTTACGTTGTCAATTCATCGACGACGTACAAACAACAGAAAAACCTGCTGTACCCAATAAATGTGGGCAGAAACGTAGCCAGGAGTGCGGCCCTGACACACTTCGTCCTGCCATCAGACATCGAACTGTATCCCAGTCCAGATCTGGCACCCAAGTTCCTGAACATGATCGCCAGAAACGAAGAACCCCTAAGCACTTCCACTAATCCTAGAGTCTTCCCAATAAGTTTATTTGAAGTAGATAAAAACAATAAAGTAAGTACCTAAAGATTTAAGATTTCTTGGTAGATAATAATTACTCACAAACTTTGAAAGCTGTTGTAAAAGGCGTCGATTGGATATTATCAGATGAGCTTACTTCAATCTTACCGATGTCCTAGCTACATAATTGACCGCCTCTTGATAAAATCTGCGACAGATTACGTTATGTGGTACATATGAAAATATTATATAGGTAGGTATCGATCTATATATAAAATCTCTTATCACGATGTTTGTTCGAGATAAACTCTGAAAGTTCTGAAACAACTAAACCGATTTTGATCAAACTTCGTAATTATCTGTTATTATCTGTTGTTGTTTTGTGTTATTTGATCCAACTTAAAAGATAGGAGCAATTCTCAAGATCTGCTCCCACGTCTGGCAAAACGGCAATTGGCCGCTGGATTGGTCGGAATCCGTAATTCTTCCACTGCACAAAAAAGGAACAACAAAAAGCTGTGGCAATTATCGAACCTTGTCCCTCATCTCAAATGCCAGCAAAATCGTGCTCCATATTTTCAATAATCCCATCCGCCACTACCTGGATTGGCAGATTTCGCTGGAGCAGGCAGGTTTCGTGAAGGGCAAGGGTACACGACAGCAGATCCTTAACGTCAGGCAGCTCGTTGAGAAGGCGTACAAGTTCGATACGCCAGTGATATTGTGTTTTGTTGACTACAACAATGCTTTCGACTTTGTCAAGTGGAGTTATGGGGAGTCCTACAAGAACTTGGAGTACCGAATCATCTCATCGCCCTACTTCGCACCCTGTATGGCTCAAACACGGGAGTCGTAAGAGTCGATAAAACAGCATTAAAACCCTTCAAATTAAACCAAGGTGTACGCCAGGGATGCATTTTATCGCCCATTCTATTCAACGCCTATGGAGAGCATATGGAGACGTACTTGTGAGAATTGGGAGGGTGGCTTTACAGTTAGTGGCGTGAAAATCACCAACCTGCGCTACGCCGATGATACTACTCTTCTTGCAGAAAATGAGTCGGAAATGGCTTCACTTCTAGACAGAATAGAGCGGATTAGCGAGGAGATGGGACTCTCCGTGAACAGACCAAGGTCATGATGGTAGATCGATCTGGGAAATTGGAACTCTGGCGCGTCAGGAATAGAACCAGTGGACAACTTTATATACCTGGGTTCCAACATCAGTAACGATGGTTCGTGCGAGAAGGAAGTGCGCAGGAGAATTGGCATGGCTAAGAGCGCCATGTCTCAGCTTGGAGAAAATTGGAAAGGTCGTAACATTTCCTTTAAAACTAAAACTAAACTGGTACGGACTCTAGTCTTCTCGATCTTTTCGTATGGCCTTGAGACTTTGATACTGAGAGCTGCAGATCGCAAACGCATTGACGTCTTTGAGATGTGGTGCTGGAGAAAGAAGCTTCGTATTCCTTGGAGGGCATTTCGGACTAACGTATCCATATTGCGAGAACTGGAAATCTCCTCGCGGCTATCATCTGAGTGTCTACGCAGGGCCCTAGAATACTTCGGTCATATTGCAAGAAAAGAAGGTGACAACCTCGAGAAGCTCATCGTCACCGGCAAAGTAGATGGAAAAAGACCTCGTGGACGCAGTCCAATACGTTAGTCTGACCATATTCGCACCGCCCTTGACACTACCGTTCACAACGCCTTCCACACAGCTTGGGACAGAAACAGGTGGAGAAACATCATACGTGTGAAAGTGATACAGAAGGGAGATCACGACCCTCAGCACTGAGGAATGCGAGGCAAGGAGGAGGAAAAGCTAGGATAGGTTAATGGAGCGGGAAAAACGGGATATGCGCGTACGAAATCGCTGGCAAAAGCTAGTATATGTATAAAAATCTCGTGTCACGATGTTTGTTCGAGATAAACTCTGAAACTACTGAACCGATTTCGATCAAACTTCGTAACTATCTGTTATTTGATAAGATAGTTTTACGGAAAGAGAAAATATGGGATATGACTAGCTTTTGCCCCCGACTTCGCACGCGCGTACGAAGCTAGTCATAATATAAAATTCTCCATCCGATGTCAGACCAGCCGAAAGGCATCCACTGCTGGACATAGCCCTCTCCCAAGTGTCGCCACAACAACGCCAGCGTCTCTCATCCCTCGACTCCCCGTGACGATCACAAGGCCGCCCATTGTGTCACCCTATGTAATGTTTTCTTCATCTGTCTTTTCTTTAACTTATATGGTGTACATAATAAAGAGTATTCTATTCTATCACAGGTCATCGGTCATATAAGTTTAGTTCTACAATATTTAATAGCAAGGTGGTTTTTTATGATTCTAATTGATTGCCAATACTTTAAACGTAGATCTGAGTTCTTCCCATCATTATAGGCCTATGTTGTCCCACTGCTAGCAGTGCCTAGGCAAAGGACTCTGTCGCTTGCTAGTACGGGCTAGTCTTTTCGATAGGAGTCGAGCTCATCGTGCCGTCAATTGTAGCCTTGGTCTGCCGTGATGTCGGCTGGTACTGTATGGGTGCCATACGTTGGTTATTTGGCCTTTACTATAAAAAAATGTCTAAAATGAAATTGCTATAATTATTTTCTTTTTCAGGCGCCTTTGACAAAAACACAACTACAAGCAATGTTGAAGAAAAAAACTGCCATACCCTTCCATAAATACGTTTGTCCAACGTGCCACAACATCCCCAATGGCAACGAGTGGATGGCCGCCCCGGAAGAGAAATGTAAGTACCGATCGAGGTATTGACACAACTCACGGTCAAGATACAGGCAACAACGATAGTGATATAACGCTACAGCTATAAGAACTGCAGAATGCATCAACATTAATAATATTGAACAGATCTTTACTGCCGTGGTATATTAATGAGATTTTGATGATATATTAATCAGTGTTTGCGAATTTTCAACACCTCGAATAGCTTTGGAAATTCGCAAACACAGATCTATAGATATTTTTTTCTCATTGATAAATTATCAAAAGTTCAAAATCGACCAGATAACGGAATTTTAGATATACCACGGCAGTTTAGGAGTAATAACGTAATAAACTCACTTTTAATATTATTGTGTACCTACATGAAAACAGTGTTACGAGTATTTTTGTATTTTAGTAGATGGCAATATATGTAAAAGTTCCGTTGCAGTCATACTCGTAATTGAAGTGTAACTGATTGATCGACTTTCGTTGCTGACCGTACAACGTGCGTAACGGTTATCACATCATTTGCATTGTGATCTCGCATACCCTGCTATCTATTGCCAAAAGTTAAGCATCACGAGACGGGCAGTGATGCAGGCAATTAATCTAAGTGCTGTTAGTGTCGTGAGCTATTTATGCCGTCTGTAGCATGGCGTGGCCGTCGTATGGGGCATTCTAATTGCGTATTATGGTTCAACGACCGCGCCTTACCCGCCGATCCCAGACGACCGGCTCAACTTCTTACGCCAATTTGCAAAATCGCAAACTTTCCGATTCGAGAATGCGTCAATATCAATACGTAAATTGTATCAACTCAATTGTGTGAACTCTTTACTGACTGAACAACGATTTTTCCCTTAAGAACACACATCAATAATGTTTGATGGTCTGTTGCAGATATGGGAGTGTTCCACGTGGGCAAGCGGACGGGAAAGCACTCGCACTGGGAGCCAATCTTCATCGGAACCAATGATGATCCCCTTTACGACGAAAGACTGAGCTGGGAAGGCAAGCAGGACAAAATGACACAGGTAACGAAAAGCTTTCATTAAACGGTTGATCACCGCCAGTTACACAAGCCTATTAATCTTGAAAGTAGTAAAAATAAAATGAAAAGGTATTTAATATGTACTTTTTATTTCAGGGCTACATCCTTTGCGTTAAGAACTACGACTTCATGATCTTGAACAATGCTTTCGTGGTCCACAAGCCTGGCATCAAATATTACAAGAAAAACGTAAAGAGGGACAAGATTGGTTCGAAGCAGTCTTCCTTTGTCAAAAATGTCATCCTTCCTGAACTGAAGAGACTGTTTGGAGTCAAAGCTGGGTGCACGCTGTGACGAAACTTAAGAATCAGAATCTTAAAGTTAATAAGACCTAGTACACCGTAAAGGTACAAATACATACCGATGCAGGCTATAATCTAAGCTTACAGGGTTCAATTTTCCGCCTGATTTTGGAAAATGTTATGATGGAATTGTCTCATATTAAAACATATCACTACGATTTAAATAGAGATGCAAAGTAACGTTGGTAAGATTTATACGCACATTTACCTGTGAAGAATGTGAATATGTATAACGAAGCTAGTATCTAACGTGCTGTTCCAGGCGTCCTTATTTACAATGCATACGATGCATGTTAAAAGTCACGCATCAGAGGCCTTACCAAGTAACACTATATTATGCTCTAATGTTAGAAACATTCACACGTCCGTAATGTCTAAGTCAATGTACGGTATTTGGAAGAACTGAGTGACGTTTCTCCAGTACTTTGTTAATACATATTTCCAAGTTCTCTGATTCGGTTTAAGATGGCACTAATATTATTTGAAATACCAAATATCATTTGTGACTAACATGAAAAGGATGTACAGTATGAAATACAATCTAGCCTTCGCACTTACTACGTGGAAGGCTGAATACAATGTAGTTGTATAGACTTGCTTTAGCTATCTCTTAATAGTTTAAAAGTGTAAATATTTAGCTTGTAAGTGTACACTAGCTTCGGTGCGCGAGTTTAGTGTAAGAGAGTACTTGACCCCTGATATTTAAGTGCTTTTTTACAAGCAGCGTTATCATTTTGTGTAGAATTTATTTTATGTGCTTATAAGCTTACACACAAAGTGTACATAATTGCATTAGTACATTGTCGGGATGCTCATGCTCCAACGTTATATAAAATTGAAGCCAAGCTAATGAAAACTAGCAAGTCATGAGATATCGTTTAGTTAGAAAAACAGAGCTTGAGCATGTGATTCCAATTTAAATACTATTTCCTTACTACTTAAGTTTAAAGTTGTATAAACATTGTCGCTCATATTTATATTGTACCTATATGCACATAAGTCTTTTGATATTTGTATTTATTTTTACTCATTCTGAGATGCATTTTTAGTTTGTACTTCAGTAGCTATATTTGCTAGAGGTAAAAAATATTAGTAGCATTTTAAAACAATGTTTTTGTACATTAAGGGGGTAAAAGATGTATTTGTAAGGTTTCTTAAGTTATTTTTTTCTGTGATTTTATTCGAATTTATTTTTTAATTCAAGTATTAAATGATAAAATCACAGAGAAACTCGTGGCATATGAAAAAGCATCTACGATTTGACTTAAATTCAGTATAATTAATAACAGCTGTTTATCCCTAAATTGTAATGTTATAAGTAGTAAACTATAGCTGACGATATCAGGTGGCTATCTATCGCTGTAGAAGAAAACTTTATTTTTGTACGCAGTTAATTTTACAAAGTGAAGTCGGAAAAAAACTGATTAATAGGAAATAATTTTCATTTTAAATTGCGGTAATCTTAACCCATACTTTATAATTCTAACCTGTTATAATGTTTAATTAGGTATTTTACTAAAAAAAATCTAATTAGTCCGTCTGAAAATGTACCAAATTTACCAAGCCAAATGACGTCACGCGTGTCTTCAACTCGCTGTATCCTTTTTATTTTTTGTTTACGTGAAAAAAGAAAAAATACGTGTTCAATATTTTTTGAAAACCTATTAGACAGACTTATTAGATTTTTTTTTTTGTAAAATAACCCATTGTTTACGTAATGATCGTGTTATTTTCTGAACTATATAGCTTTGACCGGTTCCTATTTATTTAGTAGAATTATTTTGCTCAACGTAAGTCATTGTCCGCATATATGACCAATCTAAATATACAGATGGCAGATTACATCAATTCAATCTGTATAGGTTGAACGCTTAAGACTTATTTTTATTTCTGGGCATTCAGTACAATAAAGAATGTAGTAATGAAGGAAATTAAAGAAGCTATTGGATATGAGAATCCTGTTATAAAATCAAACGCTAAATAGAAATAGTTTTACATACAATTACAGGCCATTCAGAAAGTTTTAATCAGTCTTGCATAAGCATTTATCAGTGCAGTTAAATTTTTGAACCCTCACTAAAGCCAAAAAGCCAGATTCTATTCTCTCATATCGTTTGGTTCAAGTAAGGACAAATTTGAATCTCAATGTCAACTTTGAACTCCGTCGTGCGTGCGTCGCGGTCACGGTTTGTCTCATTGTACATCATATTCACCTAACAAGAAAACAAAAAAAAAAAAATGTATTTATTTTGTAGCGTCGATAAAAATCCCCTTTTCTAATTTATTAAAAAAGCGTTGGTAACATAATAGAAATATTTAAAAAAAAACAGCCACTTTGGCAGAATCAGAAAGCACATCACTACCCGAAACTGTAAAATTTTCTTAATCAACCTTGAACCTAATGCGTTAACGATAAAGATGAAAATGAAATTTGACAGATTGTTGTGTGATTAATATTATAATTTTCTACTAAATTGGCCTTTTTAGACCCGCTTTAGTGCAATTACTCTGCCTAGCCTTTCCCCAACTACGTCGAGGTCGGCTTCCACTCGAATTATAACGAAATTAGTTTTAAATAAAAGTCAATAAAATACAGCATAGGTACGTAGTGTATAAATTATAATGTAATATACCTTATATAATATGTGACACCGATGTGTGTTAGCCTTATTGTGGTTACTAGGTTTAGTCTTTAGTAATAAAATAAATAAAAAGGAAAGTGTTAAGCTCACCACGTTCGATATTTATTTATAGACTTATTTTAAGTAGGTAATTTAAATAATTTCATAGACTTCCTTGTAGAGTATCTTGTATAGAATAATTTTAAAGTCACGACGGCTTGTTTTTATTTTGGATTTGTTTTAAATCTAATTTCATAGGAATTGATTGTGTTTAAACTTAAGATAATGTAAATCAGATTATAAAGAGAAGTTAAGACGCGGATTATTGATATTTCGTAAGATAAAACATCACGATATTTTCAAAACATCGCAACGCATGTTTTATACAGCACATGTGGTCGTGAAGCCTCGAGCAACACGATGTTAACGGGGCTGCACAAACATTCGAATGTAACTACTACCCGAATAAAAAGTGAATCCTAATTCTATGAGACATCGTCTATCTTTGTGCCAAATTCCATCCGAACACGTTCAGCCGTTTTCGCGTGATGGAGTAACAAACATCTTTACAAACTGACATTTTAAGGAAGTAAGGCTAGCTGATAAAGTATTTTTTTAGTATTAATCTTAATAGTTTTATTCAATGGGTCCTGGTTTTGGTAAACGCATGTGGTGAGCTTTCGCTTCAGGGCTTTAAAGTGCCTCTTAGCTCGTAAGTGCAATATAAACCTAAAGTCTTTTAAATGTGATCATTTATAAATATTTATCGATGTATAATCTAAATACTACGTTTTGTAATGTTTTCGTAAGAGTCTACAATTATGTAATCTGCCCGAAAATCGAAGTAAAACAATAAAGTTCTTACATTATAACGTTTACGTGTTATATTTTTATAAAAAGACTAGCAGACCCGCGCGGCTTCGCTCCCGTCACCTAACTGCCTACCCTACCTACCCTACCTACTATCCCTTTTTTTTTGTTTTTAAACCTTCCCTATATTCTGGCAAAACTAACAAAAAAAGATTTATTGAAATCGGCCCCGCCGTTCTCGAGTTTTAGCGAGACTAACGAACAGCAATTCATCATCTGCCTAGCCTTTTCTCAACTATATTGGGGTCGGCTTCCAGTCAAGCCAGATTTAGCTGAATACCAGTATTTTACCCTTCCCCCAGGACCTCTGTGTGGTGCAGACGTGTTTTAAGTCAGCTATTTTTTCGAAATTTAATTTAAATATTTGAAATCAAATAATAAAAATTCGCGCGAGTACCAGGTGCACATAAACAGTACGAAGTAAAGCAGCCTGTGACGAGTGCTACCTACATCAGCTGTCTCTGCGCATCAACTGCGTGAGTATTAGCTAATTAGCCAATACGTTCAAAACCACACCCTCGCCGCTAATCACCTACACGCTTATTGCCCGTAAGCGACGCTACGGTTACCGCCTACCAGCCGATAGTGCGTGTGCACTGGGAGCGTAGTTGTTGCCAGGGAGCAGGCGCACGCGTTCAAGTTAAAGTAAATATGCCACTTCGACGAACTCCGCCGCAAATTGCGACCTCCTCAGAACCTTTGCTTTCCCCATACCGCGGTGGCTCCGAACCAAATATTCCCTGCGATTTTGATGATGAAGATCTTGGCGAGCTTTCTAGAAATGTATGCTTGCGCCCATCGAAACGTAAATTTGACCATGAATATAAAGCGGAGTGGCAATCTTTCAAAACCGAAATCATGAGTATATTGAAAACTTGGTCCGACACTCAAAATAATAAATTCGACCAAATACTTACTAGCGTAAGCGAGATACGGGAGGAATATCGTGAGCTGCGGAAATCAGTTCAGTTTAACTCTGGCAAGTTCGATGAAATAATTGCAAAAATATCTAAACTGAAAAATGAACGACGCGATCAACAAAAATACATTCAATCACTTGAAAATAAATTTGAGTACATGGAGAGAAGTTTAAAATGCTCAACTATCGAGATACGTAACATCCCTAAGAGCGAACAGAAAGAGACCACCGCCGATCTGATCAAAACAGTAAAAAAATTGGGAACAGCTGTCAACATAAACATTGAAACAGCAGGGATACGAGACATTTTCCGGGTTAACACCAAATCTGACAGTTATAAACCTATAATCGTCGAATTTACCAGCAAGCTTGTAAAGGAGAATATCGTTACTGCCGTGAAAAGGTTCAACAACGAAAACAAGAACGGCAAATTAAACACTACCCACATACAAATAAAAGGACCGCAGACTCCGATATACATTCAGTCAAAAAAGTATCGGGAATGGATGATTTGTTTATGGTTCCAAATTAAAAATTTAGTTTTTTTGTAGTTGTTAGATTGGCACAACTGTTTTCCATTTCGGCGCGGAGTTTGAGTTTGCATCTGTTATTTACATTAAATGCGAATTTCATAATGGACAAAAATATCGAACAAAGAGTTTGTCTTAAATTTTGCATCGCCAATGGAATTTCGTGTTCGGAGTCACTGAAAATGTTACAGAAGGCTTACGGTGAATCGACTTTATCAAAAACCCGTGCTTATGAGTGGTTCAAAGCGTTCAAAAGCGGTCGAGATGTGATGGAAGATTTGCCTCGCTCTGGTAGGCCGTCAACGTCTGCAACTGAAGTTAACATCGCAAAAGTGAAGGAAATAGTGACTGAAAATCCCCATTCAACTCTGAGAGAGATAGCCGCCGAACTTTCTGTATCTCACGAGTCGATCCGTACCATTTTAACTAACCATTTGGGTATGAAACATGTTGCTGCTCGGCTAGTCCCAAAAGATCTGAATTTTCTCCAAAAACTCAATCGCATGAAAGTCGCTGAGGACATGCTAGAACGAGTCAGTTCGGACCCAACATTCATGAAACGCATTGTTACTGGTGACGAGACGTGGGTTTACGAGTTTGACATGCAAACTAGTCAACAAGCTTCGGAGTGGCGCCTTCCAACTGAACCGAAACCGAAAAAACCACGCCAAAGTCGATCAAAAGTCAAAGTCATGTTGACTGTTTTCTTTGACTATCGCGGTGTTGTGCACTCTGAATTCTTACCGGAAGGTCTAACGGTAAATAAAGAATATTATTTGAGCGTTATGCGTCGTTTAAGAGAGCAAATTCGACGAAAAAGGCCAGATTTGTGGAAAGAAAATTCTTGGATTTTGCACCACGACAATGCGCCTTCGCACAAGGCTATCATTGTGCACGAATTTTTAACCAAACACTCAACAATTACCATCCAGCAACCACCATATTCACCAGATATGGCTCCTGCTGACTTTTTTCTTTTTCCTAAACTCAAATTACCACTTCGTGGCACCCGTTTTCAATCGATAGAAGACATAAAGGAGAATTCGCGGCGAGAACTGAACTCAATTCCGGAAGCAGCGTTTAAAAAATGTTTTGATGAATGGATTATTCGTTGGCGCAAGTGTATCGTTTCTAAAGGAGCATACTTTGAAGGTGATAAAATAAATTTGGATGAATAACAGACATTTTGTGTATTATTGATCTTTTCCCGGTACTTTCTTGACAGAGTAGTATGTAACAGAAACCCTAACGGCAAACGCGAGGAAGCTCTTTTATTTGTGCAGAGAATTTGCCAAGGAACACAATTACTCGTACTGCTGGGTAACGCATGGACGGATATTCCGACGGAAAGCTGAAGGGCAGAAGCAAATTCGAGTGGATAGTGAATCTGATCTCACTACCCTTAAATGACTGTTCACTGTTATTGTTAAATTTAAGTGCATGCAAAGTTTAATATTATCTTTTATGGCTTTAACTTTTATTTTTTTATGTTTACCTTCTATGTTTACTTTTAAAACAGTCTGCCAGAAGCGCCAGGGCTTTTTGTTTAAAGCAATAACACACTGCGGCGCAACTGATTGCTCACACTTTCATTACACTCAAAACACAACCACACAAATGAATAACACAGTCGTCACACTCTATTATCAAATAGAAACCAAATCTGTATTGATAGCTCTATTGCAGACTTATAACTGCAACCGGACATATAGCTGGTACCTCTGGTTCTCTTCTAACAAAATTCGATACTTCCAACTTGAGTATAATTAATGACCTTGATGCTACGGGTAATGCTGACTGTACGAAGCTCACTGATTCATCTCAATGTTCTCTTGTTTTAAGTAATACCACTGGTTCGAACCCCCTTTGTATTCTTTGTTTGAACATTCGCAGCATATACTGTAACTTTGATTTGCTGCTTTCTTTTATAGCGACCATCAATATAACAGTAGATATCATAATTCTAACTGAATGTTGGACAAAAAAGGGAGTCACACCTCCCAGCTTAAATAACTATAACGTGTACTATACGAAGAACACCTTAAACCAGAATGATGGTATAGTAGCATATGTTCGAACAGAAATCAGTGTTGTTGCCTCTGAACCAGACATAATGGAAGGTAATTGTTTTCAACTAGACACGGCCCGTCACAGTATAATTTGTTCTTATCGTCCTCCTAGTTACAAAAACCCTCAAATCTACCTAGCATCACTTGATGAGATTCTAAAAAAGATACGTAACAGGGACGTCGTGTTTACTGGGGACATCAATATCAACACGCTGTCATTTGATATAAATAACAGTTATGCAAATGAATACTTATGTATCATGGCATCGCACGGCCTGCAACAGGGTATTTTATACCCAACTAGAGTAAACACGTGCCTAGACCATTTTATGGTAAGAACAAAGGAACGATGGCAAACAATAATATTTCCAGAGCTAACAGACCATAGTCCTATTCTACTGTGTGTCAAGCACGCAGGTTTACCTAAAAGTAAACTTACGTATGCAAACACAATACTAGACTATGCAACCGCACACCTAAAGCTCAAGGAAGTGGACTGGTCTAACTTTTATATGCTAGATGATGTAAACCTCGCCGCGGAATTTTTAGTAAATACGATCCAGGGTATAATAACTAGTTGTACAAGTATTTCATGCAAACCTAAAAAAAAAGCTCCACTGAAGCCATGGATTACTGTGGGCGTTGTTCTGTCGATCCGCAAAAGAGACAAGCTTCATCAAAAATCAAGAAAACAACCCAAAAACGAGCAATTGCGCCAAAAATATATTAACTATAGAAATTCGTGTAACAAAATTATTAAATCATTAAAATCTCAATACTACCGTAAAGAACTAAAAAATAATAGCAATAATCTAAAAACGTGGAGTATCATAAAGGATATCTTTAATATGAAAGGAAATAATGACTCGCCTAAAGAACTACTGCATATTGACAGCACACCAACTAAGTCGTTGAATCTAGTAAATACATACTTTGCTACTATTGGTAGTGAGCTAGCCGATTCCACTCTCCGAAATCTAAATAAAACTGAAGCCGAATTAGCCAGCACATCAGCTACAAACCTAGCGCCAACCACCATGGCTTTCACGCCTACAGACGCAACAGAAATAGACAGCATTATTGCGTCTCTTAAAGTGAATAGTGCACCTGGCCCCGATAATATCTCTAGTAGGTTAATTAAGTTAGCTAAAAACGTGCTGGCAGAAACTATCAGCCACCTTTGCAATCTAAGCTTGGGACTCGGCACTTTTCCTAAGATTTTTAAACAGGCAATAGTTTCACCTATACACAAGGCTGATGATAAGCAAAGACCTTCAAATTATAGACCCATCTCACTTTTGTCGTGTTTATCAAAGGTTCTTGAGAAACTAGTGACAAAAAAACTCGTCAGCTACTTGGAAAAAATCAAGTTGTTAACCGATCGTCAATTTGGGTTCCGAAAAGGAAAATCCACAAATGATGCCCTACTAAAGCTGACATCGATAATAACAAAGCATGTTGATGCAGGAGAGAAAGTAATCGGTGTATTCCTCGATCTAAAAAAAGCATTTGATACTGTATCGATCCCTTTGCTTTTAACAAAGCTTTGCAGTATGGGTGTAAGGGGACACGTTCTTCAGTGGTTCCAGGACTATCTGGCGGACAGGGAGCAGCGCGTCAGGGTAGATAAACACTTCAGTGACGCTGCGACTTGCACGTTTGGCATTCCGCAGGGAAGTTCGACTGGCCCGGCTCTCTTTTTGACTTATATAAACAGTCTTGCGGAGATTGACATTCCCAACGCTGAAACTATTATGTTCGCAGACGACACTGTAATCTTGTTCCATGGCCAAACATGGGAGCAGGCGCTGACGGTAACAGAAAGCGGTCTTGCGATTATTACGAAGTGGCTTGAGGATAACCTGCTGTCGTTGAATACATCCAAGACAAAATATTTGTGTTTTACAAAGACTGCTATTTCTCGCCCGGACTCGAAATTTAGTGTACAAATCCACGCTTTCCCATGTAACCGAAACCCGCGCCGGAATACCCAATGTTCCTGTGATGTTTTAGCAAGATCAAATATTATAAAATACTTAGGCGTTATAGTTGATGAGAACTTAAACTGGCATCACCATATTTCGAGTCTAAGTGTACGACTGCGAAAATTAATTTACGTTTTCAAACAACTAAGAAATGTTGCACCTACAAAGCTTGTACTATCAACGTATAAAGCACTAGGCGAATGTGTACTTAACTATTGCATTTGCTCCTGGGGTGGCGCGTCCAAATCAGTAATAATTGAACTGGAACGTGCTCAGCGTGTACTCCTTAAAGTGCTTATGTCCCTGCCGTACAGGCACCCCACAACGGATTTATACAATCGCACTGGAGTCCTATCGGTCCGCAAACTCTAAGTAAATCTAGTCAATTATAACCCAAACAAATAAAAGGACTGCACTACCAACACAACCACACACACCGTAATTCTTACGAATACACACAAAAACACACCAACATGCACAACACACCACACTACATGGGCAATCATATATTTTTTTTTTTCATATTTCTTACTATTGTTTTAATCACGTTCATATTTAATCTAATTAGCTTTTTTTATATCATACGTTTCATTGTTTTTTTATGTTTTAACTAGCACTGTACCTAGCATGTAAACAAAATGTTTAATGTAATGAGGAAGGGAACTGTCTCCTGAGATACAGGTTAACTACCTAGTTCAGGAGGCAGGGCTTTTATGTAAGAGTGACACATAATGTTTGCAAATAAATGAATTTATTATTTATTTATTTACGAACGAACAGCAATTGATTTTTATATATATATAGAAGATGATACATTATTACTGCTAATAGTCCGGTCAAAATAGACATTCACCCTTGCATAAATTCCCATCAAGCTGAAAATTTACATGAACATTAGGGATACCATTATAATGAAATTGTGAAAGTTCCCCCCCATCGATCCTACTTATGTGTGCAAAAAAAATTTCAAGGTTTAGTAGTTTTTTAACTTCGCAAATATGGGTTTTATGGATATTTTTTGCGAAACAGATAGTTATATGATAAAAATAGCTGAGACAAAAATGTAAATCATGCAATTATCTACAAAAATTGCCCAAAAGTTTTTTCCCTAAGATTCATTATTTCGGAAAAAAAGCGATTCTAAGTCACCGGTAGTCTTCTAAAGTGGTTTAGTTCTTATCTGGCTGGACGGGAGTTTTATGTGGTTGTCAATGGGTTCCGGTCAGGCAGGTATACAATTGCCTCGGGTGTCTCTCAAGGTTCTCATCTGAGCTCAGTATTATTTATCATATATATAAATGACGTGACATCCTGCTTTCACATTACTAGCATATTCCTTTTTGCAGACGACCTAAAAATTTCAAGACCCCTTAGGTCTAAACAGGACGTAAACCTAATGCAAGATGATATCGATAGATTGTCTACATAGTGTGATCATATTAAAATCTCGCTGAATAGTTCGAAATGTAGCCTCATAAAATTCACCAGGAAAGTTAATATAGTGAATTCGTCGTACCAAATAAACGGAGTGAGCTTATGCGAGGTGGATGTTGTACGAGATTTGGGAGTTATCTTGGACGCAAAACTCACATTTATACCACATATTGAGAACATAATCAGTCGATCCCAACGTATGCTTGGATTTGTCATTCGTAATGGAAAGGTATTTCAACGCCCACATACTAAATTAATTCTTTACAATAGCCTTATAAGAAGCATCCTGGAATACTGCAGTGTGATGTGGAGGCCTCACTACGCAACCCACTCGCTACGGACAGAACGAGTCCATAAAAGGTTTGTGGGATACCTAGGGTACTCAAAGGGAAGGCAATTTAAGTATCTCTCCTACCTTGATAAACTAGGGTGCTACAAAATGAGTACCCTGGAAGATCGAAGGGAGCAATTGGATTTGAAATTCGCATATAAACTGCTTAATAACACCATTGACTGCCCACAATTGGTATGTAAGTTCAATTTCAGAGTACCCCGTAACCCACCTCGCAAACCTATAACACCCTTAGCTCCACCTCTTCGCCGTACAGTGTTTGGTGCTAATTCGCCTATACCCCGCATGTGCAAACTTATAAACGAACGCAGCGACCTGGTTGACGTCCACGCAGACTCAATATCGACATTTGTCAAATGTAATTAGTATTAGTATTTAATTTAGTTATCTAAGTATTGTACATAAAGTCTTTGTAATTAATTTTATAATTACAAAGAGCATTTTGCATGTGGTGTTTGCCTGTTGGTTGTGCAGTTAGAATTAAGACACGATTACTTATATGTTCCTATCTGTGTAATATCTGTAACAACTGTTGGTGAACCTTAATTAAATAAATAAATAAGTTGTATTCCGCATAATATGCACGTTTCCTCGCCACCTGTAACGTGTTCCCCCACTAGGCCTACTCCACGGTCTATCTAGGTGCATGGCAGTGCGCCAGGCCAAGTTACGGCCTAACGCACGCAGTGTGTATATTTACGCGAAACATTTCGAGCTGTTTTTACCCCCCACATAACTTTTCTTGTAATAATTACAAATTGATGAAATTTACACCACTTATTACTATTGTCTAGTTGAAGATTATAATAAAAGTTTCAAAACATTAGATTAAACCGTTTAAGAGAAACAGGGGACCAAAAAGTGAATATTTTCCTACTGACTCACTGACTGACTCATCAAAATTATGGGCCATGCACCTAGATAGACCGTGGAGTAGGCCTAATGGGGAAAACACGTTAAAAAAACGCGTTACGTACTCTTTTCCGTACACTTTTTCACTTTTAAGTACGCTTTTTTTCCGAAATAATGAATCTTAAGGAAAAAGTATTAGGCAATTTTTGTAGATAATTGCATGATCTATATTTTTGTCTAAGCTATTTTTATCATATAACTATTCGTTTCCCTAAAAAATCCAATAAACCCATTTTTGTGAACTTAAACCTTGAGTATTTTCAGGGTTCCGTACCCGAAGGGTAACCAACGGAACTCTATTACTAAGCCTCCACTGTCCGTCCTTCCGTCCGTCCGTATGTCTGTCAGCGGGCTGTATCTCAAGAACCTTAATAGGTAGAGAGCTGAAATTTTCCCAGATTGTGTATTTCTATTGCCACTATAATAACAAATAAATGAAAATTAAGGTTTATGGTACGGAACCCTACATGTGCGAGTCCGACTCGCACTTGGCCGGTTTTTTTTTTCACAAATAGGACCGATGAGGAACTTTAACAATTTCATTATAATGGTATCCCTAACGTTCATGTCAATTTTCATCGTGTTGGGAATTTATACAAGGGTACCCTTTATTTTTGAGCTAATTTGACTGGACTATAAATTAGATTATTATGTTTTGTGACGCTTTTGTACAGTTAAGCACAAAATAAAATAAGATCGCTAAGCTCGTCAATACAACAAAATAATTAAATTAATATTAATTAATTGGAATAAGCATGACGTTGGTGCCGAGGTAGGCCTCTATCTTTTTTCTTAAGGGACCGGGCGTGTCCTCCCGCCGAATCCGATACAGGTAGCTCCCGAAACAACCAACTGAGTACCTGCGTCATGCGGAAGGTGAGGAAGCCGTGGCGCCATTCTAGCCACTTCTCATAGAAGGTTCTTATCGCCACAATAGTGGCGTGCCCATCACCTTTGACTTGCGCCATCTTATCAAACAATCAATCATTTATTTTGTCAAACAGAAATGGTTAAAGATAGTAAATAGTTTAAAATATTTGCACTATGTTTGGTGATAGCGTACAACATCAACATAAATAACTATATAAACATAAAGTGGCATGTCAATAGATTACAATCTTTCTTTTTCCTCGCCTTGTCTCGTTACTCGGGGTCGGGAACTTACAACCAAGCTAGTTGAATGTATAGAAAAGCACTCGGAAACTGTTGTAATCAAAAATTCTAAACAAATAAGAAAACCCTGGATGACTGAAAACCTACTTAAATGCATACGCAAAAGAGATGCACTACACTTAAATGCAAGAAAAGAAGAGAACAAAAACGATCTTGTACTACAACAGCACTATAAAAACTACAGAAACTACTGCAATAACACCTTGCAAAACCTTAAAAATGCTTCTGACAAAGAACTTTTGGATCGTTCTAACGGAGACAGTAAGAAGGCATGGGCTGCTGTCAAAAACATCTGTAACCTTAACAAAAAATCATCGGGCAATCTTGAGTTATTAAATGCTCAAGAAGACCAGGTTAGCTCCCTTGATACCGCTAACAATTTTTTTGCTAACGTGGGCGAGCAACTTGCTGCAAATACAATGAAGCGACTTAAAAAAAGTGAAACGGAATTATCTAATATGGTGACTCAGTCTAATACCGATACAACTCTTCGAGAATCTTTCTTTATGAATCCGACAGACAAAAATGAGATTGGTTCAATTATATTAAACATGAAGAACGAGTCCGCTCCGGGATGGGATAAAATAACCAACCGTGTTGTTAAATTAGGTAAAAAGTGCCTAGTGACCCCTATTACATACATATGCAATCTAAGTATGGCAACGGGGAAAGTATCAGCACAGATGAAAATAGCTAATGTGTGTCCAATTTACAAAGCAGGAGATTCTACGGTGGCATCCAACTATCGACCTATCTCCCTCTTAACATCTGTGTCAAAAATACTCGAAAAATTGGTGAACAAGAGACTGTTAAATTACCTACAGAAAAAAAACCTACTTGTATGTATGTATGTATGTACATCGGGCTGGTTTCCGCAACTCCACGACTAAGCGCGTATTTTGCGTGTAGGTGGGACAAATGCGTCATTCGATCCACCCCAGCTCCCCAAGGAAAGCCAGCAACGCCTTGGTGTTACTAACTATCTCGCAGAGGGTACCTGGGTTTCCGAAGTACTTTGCCCTGTAATCCGCAACCACCGGGCAGCTTAGAAGCAGGTGTGCTGCTGTCTCATTCTCCTCCATGCAGGCTCTGCATAGCGGGCTGTCAGTGACTCCTATAGGATAGAGGTGTTTATTAAAAGACCCATGGCCAGTTGTTACGGCTGAGACTGAACGCAACTGTTGTTTAGTCAGTCTTAGGGCTTGTTTTGTGAAACGGCCATTTATAGAGGGAAGTGCCTCTTTGGCCTGCCTACACTCACTATGGTCAACCCATAGCTTGTGATGTTTATCTCCGGTGCGTTTCCTTACCAGATTGCGTAAGTACCCGAAAAGCAGCGGCACGATGGGCTCAGGTCCCATTGCTGACAAACTCGACCCCCTTTGGGCGAGTTCATCCGCGGCGTCGTTACCTCGAGATTCACTGTGCCTTGATCCATTGAATGGTTACTTTGTTGTGTCTACCAACCTGGTTGAGACGTTGGTGACACTCGAGAATCAACCCAGAGTTCACTATGTGGCTGTTCAGAGCTTGCAGGACAGCCATGCTGTCCGAGAGTATGCGTATTGAGTGGTCCTTAACTTCCCTGGTTAGGATGGCTGATGCCGCCAGAGAAATGCCCATGCATTCAGCCTGGAACACTGTGTTGTGGACCCCCAATGGTGTGGCTATGTGGATATTGAGATCCTCTGAGAAGATTCCCGCACCAGTACCTGTACCTGTTTTTGATCCATCGGTGAAGATCCGCAGCTCGGCGGGGCAGAGCCCCTCGCACCGATGATCCTCATGCAATTGGATTTTGTATTTTTTATCGAAGATAAATTGCTTGGGTACCCGGTCATTGATTGCTTTTGTTATGGGGAGTTCATTGTTGAGCTCCTCGAGCAGAGCGGTGTGTCGTGTGTCTCTCACTCCAGAGACCTAATGTTTTAAGGCGTACTGCTGCCATCGTCGCTTCCTGTTGTATAAACAAGTGTAGCGGAGGGAGCCCCAGCATGGCTTCCAGCGCCGCAGTTGGAGTAGTCCTCATGCAACCCGTCGTTGCCATGCAGGCCAGCCTTTGCATGTGTTGTAACTTGTTTACGGCTGTAGCTAGCTTTGAGCGTGGCCACCACACCACGGCCCCGTAGGTTAGCATGGGCCGAATTACTGCGCTGTACAGCCATAGTATTATTTTGGGAGATAGGCCCCACTTCTTCCCTATCATTTTCCTGCATTGCCAGAAGGTAATGCAGGCCCTGTTTAGTTTGTAGTCTAGGTGATTACTCCAGCTTAACTTACTGTCTAGGATGACGCCTAGATACTTTACCTCGTTAGACAGCTGGAGCTCTGTATTGAAGAGCATAGGTAGCCGGTAGTGGCCTAGTGCTCGCTTTTTTTTTTTTTTTATTTGTAATGGGTTTGCTCTTGACTCTAGTCTATGTCAGAAATGACAGAGACAAAGTCTACGATGGAGCGAGCCTACCCAGAAGGAGCCTGTTCACTCTAACTTTGAAGAGATTAGGGTTGTAGCTTTTGAGTGAAAATGACTAATTCAGTTTTCGTGGGGTTTACCGACAGATCATATTCGTCGCACCATCTTTCCACGATGCGTAGTGCTTGTTGAGTAAGGTTGCAGATCGTTCCAGTCACTTTCCCTGACACTAGGATTGCGAGGTCGTCAGCATAACCTATTCTGTAGTAACGATGTGCGTTGAGTTTGGTGATCAGGTCATCAATTACCAGATTCCACAGAAGAGGGGAGAGCACACCCCCCTGCGGGCAGCCTCTGGCTATCAGAGCCAACTGCTGCTCTTCCTCAAGGCGAACCACTCGTTTGCTTAACATATTAGTTATCCAGTCAGTTAGTACCTGTTCCACGCCGTGTTTGGAGAGTGCGGCACTAATGCTGGAAAAGTTTGTCTTGTCGAAGGCTCCTTCGATGTCTATGAATGTGCCCAGGCGGGACCCTTTCTGGTGAATCGCTTCCTCAATCTGGTTCACCACCAGATGAAGAGCGGACTCTGTCGACTTACCCGAGCTGTATGCGTGTTGGTTACCATGCAGTGGTATTGTTTTTAAAACGCCATCACGTAGTTCCCTTTCACACAGTCTTTCCATTGTCTTTAGTAAAAACGAGGTCAGACTAATAGGTCGATAGGATTTAGCGTTTGTGTAGTCACTTTTACCTGGCTTCGGAATGAATATGACTTTCATTTCCCTACATCCTTTAGGAACGTATCTAAAGGCCAGGCACGCTCGCATTAAGAGCACCAGTTTTGTTGCAACAGCGGTACCTCCCCACTGTAGTAAGGCAGGAAACACACCGTCGGGACCTGGTGCCTTGAAAGGTTGGAAGCTTTTGATGGCCCGCTGAAGTTTTTCCAGCGTAATCATCTTTTCTGCATAAAGCCAGTCATCATCTGATGGTGTTTGGATAACGTCAAGCCATTCATTTACCTGCGCGAATACGCTGCCTGGGAAGTGAGTTTCTACTAGGAGACGTTGCGCTTCTTCAGGTGTCGTGGTCAACGTGTTATCGGGTTTCCTGAGTGTGGCGATCTCAGGTGTGTTCTGTTGCGCCAGTATTTTCCTTACCCTGTTTGCTTGTTGGCATGATTCAATGTTACCACAGAATTTACGCCACCCTGTAGTTCTTCTGAATCTGATGCATCTCTTGTAGCTCGATTTGGCCGCGTAATAAGCGTCCCAGTCATCATCACTACATGTGTTCATGGCTCTGTTAAGAGCCTTTCTTACCTTACCGCGTTTGCGCTCCAGGTCTGCACCCCACCAAGGTTGTTTACCCAGTGTGTCGCGCGGAATCGTTTCTGGGCAGGCGATTCGGTAGCTGTTTATCAGCGATTCGGTGAGTAGTATTACTTGCGCATCGATCTGTGCCGTGTCCGCAAGCAACTCCGAATCGCATGATGGTACAAGCCTTGAGGTAAGGTTGCGTGTGTACACCGATATATCCGTGTTGCGAGGATTACGCCTAGGTTGTTTGGGTGGTATACAGACCTGGATGTCGAAGCGGATCCACCTGTGGTCTGAGCAGGAAGCCTCATTCGAGACTTGCCACCCAGTGATTAGTTCCGCTGCTCCCTCCGTAGCCAGAGTCAGGTCTATGAATGTACGACTGCGTCTGGTCACGAAGGTTGGTTCCGAACCCGTGTTTAGTAGGGATAGGTTAGTAGTGAACAGATAATCAACTAATGTCTTACCCCTTGCGTTTTGCGTCTCCATCCCCCACAGTGGATGGTGTGCGTTGGCGTCGGTCCCAATGACAATCTCATCCCTGCTGTTTTCACAGTGCGTGATGAGGCGGACCAGGTCTTGTGGGGGCGGTTCCTCCGCCTCAGGCATATATACCGAGGCGAAGACGATAGCCAACTTAGTGGCTCCCCGCTGTATGTTCAGCCTAGCAGCAGAGACATCTCTGCAACAGAAGTCGTTTAATAGCTGTGCTTTAAGGTTACCTGTGACATAGATGCACGATCTAGGGTGATCATGGTCCGCAGTAACAAGGAGCTTACCACCAAGATTGGAGAGTCCTCGTATGTGGCCACCCCTAATCCACGGCTCTTGGATCAGGGCAATGGCCGTGTGTTGAACCTCCAGCCACTTGCGGAGTTGAGCCGTCGCGGTCTGGCTGTGGTGGAGGTTAGCCTGCACGACTTTACAGGCCGACAAAAGGGACGCCATCGCCGGCAAGACCCTCCTCGTCACCCTCAAGTCGCAGCCCGGCAAACAGGTCGCCCTCGTCGAAACCGTCCCCTCCCGGGTCTGAAGCCGGGGACAACATTACGTCGTCCGGCTCCCCCCCCGATGAAGGGACGGCACCCACGGTGGCGGCAGGGGCGGCTGAGTCTGCTGCTACAGCAGGTTCGGCCGCAGTTGCTTCCGGGTTGTTTGGCGGAGAATCGGTGTCCTCTGCGTCTTCCAGCGGCTGTTTCGTGATCGGGTCCCAACCCCGAGGGACGTCGACGAACCTGCCGTTCGGACCCTGGAACTTGACGTACACCGCTCCCAAACCAATTGAGAGACGGCGCTCGGCGCTCATCAGGGTCGGTACCTGGTCCTCGGGGATACCCAGCACCACGAACCAGCAAGCCTTCTGCTTCTCGGCGTGCAGCACTACCCACCTCCTTACGTCGATCCAGCGATTCTGGTACCAGAGGGCTCGTCCAATAAAGGTTGAGTCCTCGTAGACTCCCTGGTCGTCGGGGATGGCGATGCCGCAGCGCACCCGCTTCTGGATCTCCGCCTGGCTCTTGACGACTAGCGAGGTGCCAGCCGGGAGAGCCAGGCTGGAGACTGTTTTTTTCAGCCAGGCTAAGGTGAAGTCGTTACCGCACCACAGCTTGAGGATTCCACCGGTGAACAGCGGCTTCGCGTTGAAGGTTGGTCCCAGTGTATCCTGCATAGCAGAGCAGGCCTCGCTGATGATCCGCTTGTGGATAGCAGCCAAGACCTGGTCCGATACTCCCTGGCTTATGATGCCCCTCCGGTCGCAGGTTATTGCGACGTTTAGGGACGCACTGGCAGCTTGGGCGTAGCTTCTGTTAGCAATCCTCTGGGATTGGTCAAGCCGCGGCCGCTTGTGCTCTCCACGGGGCGAAATCGTCTCGTTGAGAGCCCGCTTGGCCGCAGCCTGGTCACTTCCATCGGATCGCTGCGTTGTGGTTGCCTCCTCGGCCGGACCTCCTTGCTTGGTCGGTTTAACCGAGCTGGTGGCAGCAACCTGCTTGTTTTGGGGGGCTTTGCGTCCCCGCCTGCGTTCGTGACGCCGCTCCTTGCGCGTCAGTCTTAAAACCTACTTTCAACCAATCAGTTCGGTTTTCGCAGTGACTGGTCGACGGAGGACGCAGTCACCACCAACTTGGTTGACTTCGTAACGTAACTGCTAAATTAGACATTGGAGAAGTGTGGCGGCATCTTCCTCGACCTGGCCAAAGCCTTCGATACTGTTTCCAGAAAAATACTGTTAAAAAAACTTGAATGTGCGGGTATCAGGGGCACTGCGCTGGACTGGTTCGACTCGTACCTCATTTAC
Source organism: Lacanobia oleracea (assembly GCA_950371165.1). Lineage (NCBI taxonomy): Eukaryota > Metazoa > Arthropoda > Insecta > Lepidoptera > Noctuidae > Lacanobia > Lacanobia oleracea. Next base: position 10,524,735 of record OX493389.1, read on the forward strand.
CGCAAACAAAGGGTTTGCTTAAGTGATTACCAGAGTTCCTTTGCGCACGTTGGATACGGGGTGCCCCAGGGCAGTGTCCTTGGTCCCACACTTTTTCTTATTTATATAAACGGTCTCTGTTCACTCCAGTTAAATAGGGCGCAGATCTTTGCGTATGCAGACGACACTGCCATCATTTTTCATGGAAGGTCATGGGAGGAAACCTATAACGCTGCGGAATCCGGAATGCGGACAGTTTTTGACTGGCTACAGCACAATCTACTGACATTGAACGTGGAAAAAACAAAAGTCATTAACTTCAGCGTATCAAAAAAAACATTGGCTCCATCACAATTCACAGTTAAACTACACACTTGCAACTACGTTTCGGGTAACACTTGCAACTGCACAGCCTTTGAACGGGTGAAAAATATTAAATATCTCGGTGTAATATTGACCAGCATCTGAAATGGCAGAAACAAATCGAAACGCTAAGTGCTCGAGTCAGAAAGCTGCTTTATATATTCAGGAGACTTAGATCATTGGCAGATATCCCGACGCTTAAGATGATCTACTATGCTCTCTGCCAGTCGATCCTAGGATACTGTGTCTTGGCCTGGGGATCAGCAAGTAAAAGTCATCTTATTACTGCAGAGCGTGCACAAAGAGCAATTTTAAAGGTAATGTATAAGAAGAGAACTCGCTACCCAACAAACTTACTTTACCAAGAGTCTAGAGTACTGACGGTGCGCCAACTATACATACTGGCTGTTGTACTTAAATTTCACAAAACTGTGCACCGGACTATAATCGACGATAAGCGTTCACAAAGAAGATGCAAATGGAAAAGACCAACCTGCAAGCTGAGTTTTGGCAAAAAAGCTTTTGCTTTTATGGGCCCTCACCTTTATCCAAAAATTAATAAAGAAGTGAATATCTTAAACTCGTCTAGACATGTTTGTAAGAAAGTTGTTAGCAACCAAACCAAATCTAGCAGCCAATTAGTAACAACTTGTTACTAATTGGCTGCTAGATTTGGATTACTTTAACACTGAAAGTATAATCACTATTGGCTGAATCAAAACACACTCAAATACACCATAACACTCACTCTCTCACAACACACACATTACACTTACACAGTACACTACACTCATACACTACACAAACACTATACATTATATTAGCACCCTTTATTATTTTTTTTCTATAGCACGCACTCAATTTTTAACATAAGTGTAACTTACATAAATGTACCAATCTGTTTATATATTTAATACAAACCTTGTGATGAAAGAGACTGGACCTCACGACACAGGGTATCCTAGTGTGGGGTCCAGTGTTATTTGTAACCAGAATGATTGTATTCTTAGAGATTAAATAAATAAATGGTGTTTTTTTTTTGTTTGCAGGGCTAAATGTCATCGGCTCTTCGATTTCTTGATGTCGTGGAAACTCTTCATTCATTAGTTGGCTGTAATATTCAGGCCACCTTTTGCAAATGTATATCTTCCGTTAATATGCCTTTGCTATCTTTGATATATTCTATAACTTTAAAGTCCTTTGTGTTGTTATGTCTTTGTTTTGCTATTTTATAGGTCTCTGTATCCTTTGCCAAATCAATTCGATTATACAGGTCTAGCTCGGCTTTATCTTTATTAATAGCGACAGTTCTGTGAGAAGTTTTTTGGCCTCTTTATATGATTCCCGATCTGTGTCTGCGCCTGTTTCTGGCCATATTTTGAGAAATTTATTTTCGTAATTGGTATCTTTGGCGTCCTTGTTCCACCATTGGGGATCTTTACTATTGTGCAGCGCGCCTTTACTTATACCTAGAACTTTTTAACGGTGGATATACAGAAATTTTCAAATTTGCACCAAACCTCACAAGGGTACTCATTTTGAGGAGAATTTTTAGACAGGTAGTCACTTATTTCCTTTTTGAAGCTATTTTGTGCCATTTTATTCTTTCAAAATTTGATTGCTTTCTATTAATTGTATGCTTTAATTTCATCGCTGCCAGGTAACCTATGTTGTGAAGTTAGTGGTTCTCCTGGAATAACTTTACAATCTTTTATACAATTTAGATTTTGCTTAACTATCAAAAAGTAATTTATTTATTTAAACTTCATGTACAATAGTGTTACATAGGCGGACTTAATGCAACAAGGCATTCTCTACCAGTCAACCTTTGGTCAGTAATCTATTTGAGTTTTTGATGGCCCACTTTTGTATGCGATGAGATGTTCCAATTTCTTTTTGAAAAATATGTTCACTACTGCCAGACTTTGGGAAATTGTTAATTCCAGTATTGTATCTCCCTCGTTGTTTTTCTTTCCGAAACCAAAGCCACCGTGACACCCCTCGCAGCCAAACCTGTCCTTGCCTACGTGCCCGTTAAAATCTCCGCATAGCAAGTTTTGCTCCGTGACCGGTATTTTATTTAGCTGCGTGTGCAATTCTTCCCAGAATTCTTGTTTCTCGGCATTGGGACATCCCCATAAATAATAATAATTCAATTAAAAAAATATGATCAGGTTTACAGTCACAGGTTAAGGTAGGTAGGTAGGTAATTTTAGATAGATAAACATATTCACATTAAGGGAGTACTCACATTTATTTAGCTCCATTCGCGTTTCGCTGAACGTTTCTGGTCACACTTATACAGCTCTGCTTCTATCAGCCGCGTATAGCGTCGTAAGAATGAGAAAGGCGCTGAATACGCGGCGAAGATGGTAAGATTTCCGTGACTACAGCAGGACCACCGACGCCAATCGCTTTCATATTTGGGAAATAATTTAGTACTCAATTGGTATACTAATTTGTACTCGAACAAAAAATTTGGTAAGTACCTTCGTAGTTTTCGAGAAAATCGACTTTAAAGGTGGTCTGGCGGTAGTCACGCTCTTTACTCATTTAGTATTGTGCTCTTAAAATGGACATTTCTGTGTGCGATATTTTTATCGTTTGGCTTCTTGCAGAAGAAATAGATAAAGATAAACGTGATAAATTAAAACGCAAACGACAGTGGGTCGTTCCAGTATAAGTACAGTCCAAGAGGTAGATCGAAGGATTGAGAATCTATCTCTCTATGACAATTCTACGGACTTTATACCGATAAAACTAGAAGTATAATTCACACATTAATATAAATATTTTTCTTGGCAATTTGTACGAAGAGCTCTTGGACTATACCTATCCTAGAAATTTAACTTATTATATCTTCTAAACTAAGGCCCGACAAAATCTGTGACTTGGCGAAAACTTGCGACTATAATAATGACGACTAAATTTGAGAGAGAAAATAGATCTTCGCTAGGTGCCCTAGCTTTTGAGATTCAAATGGACCAAGCTGGGGTAGACGCACCCAGATCGGCCACTTATAAACCCTTATAACTTATGAACCAGCGACCGACTAATTCTCATATTTGGAATTAAGATAATTTCTGAATAACAGAATTAATCGGTTTTAGCGACTAATTTGAAGGCGCCCCTAACGAATGCCAAAGATCTACAAATAACAGCCAGAACCAACGGCTTAACATGCTTTCGCACCGAGGAGTTTTGGTATGTTAAGATGGTCACACATCCAAATACTAACCTCGGAAATCTTTGGTTAACCTTGAAGAGCCTTGATTCTTTAGCCACGAGCTCATCTGAAATCGTCGCACGAGTTGGGAACGAGTCGAAATAAAGCATGAGACGAGTTAGGAAAGTGAGTAAATATAGAAAGTGGCGTGTCAGTGAATGAGAGTGAGACGTATTATGGATAGCGCTGAAATAACTAATGTGATGAATTAGCAAAACAACCAATACATTATAGAACTTTATTAGAGAAGAATCAGATCTGATATTGATTTGTCCTAAAAATAGGCTAAACCTACCTTGAGCATTTTTTAACATCTATAATAAAAAAAAATTACTTAAATTAAACAACTAACATCAGAACGAAACTCCATAACATGACAAAAAACCTTAATTTTAGTGTCTCACAACATGAACGCCGAAGGGGACCAGGCGGGTAATGGCTGTCAGGTGGTCTGCTGGAGTCCTTAAACCTCTCAAACTCATCATACGTTGGTATTCGACTTTCTGGAGGCTCTTCAGGAGGTAGTGGAGCTTCTTCGGCCGAAGGTGGAACTTCTTCGACAGAAGGAGCTGCCTCAGGAGTCTGTTCCACTTTATTTTCATCACTGGCTGTATCACCACCCCCTTTATCATCAGTAGTGGACCAGTATACCGGGTAATGCATATTTCCGTCTTGTAACGTGATCATCTGAGATGGTATGCAGTTATCACAGACAAAAGAAAAATTTGAAGGCAATTCGTGAAGGTACGCAAACCTGTTGAAGTTTGTCCAAAGTCTCGTCCAGTAAAATGAGTTGCGATGTAAAATAATTATAACGATTAATGTGAAGGAAACCCGTAACGTCTGGTGATTGCGTCCACATGACATTTTGAAACGTAGACAGTCTATTCTCTGTCTACGTTTTGAAACCACTTCTTTATGCCATTTTATTTTTTTATCGTCAAAATGTTCAAAACAGTATTAAACTACATGGTGAAAACAGGGTTTTTATAACTTAGGAAGATCAAACATTTATTATAAACGTTATAAAAATATCTACAACTCGTGCAAGTTAAGTTTAGACTCCGGGTTCGGAACTCGATAGGTACTCCCCCCTGACATACCGTGCGGCACCCCACCGACGCCATTCGAGGCCAGTAGCGTTAGAATTTATCAAGCGAGTAGTGTCCCATTAAAAAGGCGGCAAATTAAAAAATCTAACAGGTGTCAACACTGATATAGTCATTGATATAGACACGATGGACTAAACGTGAGTGACAAGCACAATTACAGGCCTATTACGTTGGCTACCATAGCGGCCAAGGTGCTTGACGGTGTGCTGAATGGCTATCTCTCTCAGTGTGTTGTACTCGAGGATACTCAATTTGGATTTAGGCCGGGCCTCTCTACTAAGAGTGCGATATTAGTCCTGAAGCAGACCGTCAGGTACTACACGGATCGTAAGACGCCAGTATGTGCTGCCTTTTTGGACAAGGCCTTTGATCTTGTTCACTATGACAGACTGTGGGAGAAGCTGAGGCAGAACAAAGTGCCTGAAGGTGTTACCAATATATTTAAGTATTGGTACCACCATCAAAAGAATTATGTGAATAGGCATCTGTACCCCTATTCTGTAACAACGTTTTCGAGTCTCGACAGCGGAATCTGAGGTGAGTATAAAGACAATACAATACCTTTATGTTGTGTGCAATAAAGTTCACTTTGTGAGCTATCTCACTCAGGTGAAGCTCGATATCGAAATGGTTACTTACAGAATAGACTAGCTGGTCCGGGAGCTCAACGGTACCGGGGTTGGCTGTTCCACAGATGGTCAGGTGGTGAACAACATAAGCTATGCTGATGATATGGTGCTGTTGAGCCCTTCGATCAGCGCCCTGCGGAGACTAATGGGTATCTGTGAGGAATATGCAAGGACGCACGGATTGACATTTAATGTTAAAAAGAGCCAATTGCTGGTGTTTCGGGCGGGGCGGATGACGCCTTCCTATGTACCGACTGTGACACTAAGTGGGGTGGCGCTTGACAGAGTAAGTCAGTTCGTGTACCCTGACCATGTGGTAAACGAGGACCTGAGTGATGATCCGGACGTGGAACGGGAACGCAGGTCGCAGACAATTCGGTGTAATATGTTGGCACGCAGGTTTTCAAGGTGCTCTAAAGAGGTTAAGAAAACATTATTTAGGGCCTACTGCCAGTCCTACTATACCTGTAGCCTGTGGGTTAATTACACGCTTTCAGGTTGCTGATGGAACTGCCTCGATAATGCTTCAGTAATGTTTGCAGACGCGCAGGTGGATGGCTTCCATGCCATAATCCGTAAAAGGGCGGCATCGCTGATGCGCAGGGTGAGGGACAGTTCCAACAGGTACTTGAGGGTTGCTGATCATGTTGATAGTCCTCTATGGGAGCATTAGATACGCATCCATGTGAAATAGTTTTAAGTTGTACTCGCCGTGTTTTGTACTAACATAGTTTTTAAGTTTTTTGTTACTAACACAATGGACAATTTAAGTCTGAGTAAAATAAATAAAAAAAATAGTACGCTAAAACATGTTTGATACTTGAATTATTTTTGTGAATAAAAAATTTCTTTGGGATAAATAAAAAAAATGCAATTAAATGTAGGTATTAATTAGTTACAATCAGAACTAAAATTAGAATGTAGAAAATCAATGCCTGCATAAGAGAAATCACTGTCATTATCATCATTACTCACAGAAACGATAAAGGGTTCCAAATCCGTTTCGGTTATCCTGTCATTTACTTTATACCTGTTTTTAGCAGCGATTTTAGTCAGATAGGTATTCTGTTTAAGATTTAAAAAAAATCTTATTGTCATCTGTGGCTATGAGTTGCGTCACTAAATTATCAATTGTGCTTTTTATTACTTCATCATTCAACAGTAGCCTGTTATTAAAATGCAGAAAAACAGTTAGGTTCAGTTCAAACAACAATCTCTTAAAGTGGCTATCAATATTACGTGCCCCAGTAAGATTCAACGTCATGACTAAGAAACGTCTGAATCTAATTCCGAAATCGTGATCACATCACAGTAAAATAAATAAAAAATTAAATAGTTGAGCTAAAAGTATCACAATGTTGTAGCCTGTAGAATCTGATGTTGAAACGATTTCATCAAAAAGTCGTCGCTTTTCCGTTATCACGTTGACAGATTCCATCTTTACATGCAAAATTGATTAATATAATTTTAAAATATTTATTAATCATTATAAACAACTTGCTCCTGACACTGCTCTTTGTAGGTTTTGGCATGATAAAATAAAATAAAATCAACAAAAACCGGAATGCTACTAGGTTAGAACAGAACTTGTGACAATCCGTTTGACAGAAATTTGTTTTGCCATTATAAGTAATCAGCTAATGTCTGTTTTTCAATCTTGGAGACTAAATTGACAACTGCAAATGTCAAAACTGACTTAAATGCTATTCAATTATATGTCATTTTGCCATTTTCACTTGTCAATTTAGTCTCCGAGATTAAAAAACAGGCTGTAAATGATCTTGGACACGACTCCCTTGACAGACTCTAACATCACTATCTATTACCGTTGCTTTCAATTTAAGTTCAAATTATTCAGTTTGAAATTACTTGAGTACTACCCAAGTTATTGAAACAATTAAATTACCTAGCCTAACTCGATTCCAAAATTTCTATAAAAGCCATAAATTGAACACATTATCAATATTGAATCTTGATTCCAGTTTCAGATTCCCAGTGGTGATTTACTATCAATATTTCCTTGAAAATAAATCGTGATATCATATAGATTTGAATTGCTAAATAATATCTAGGACAATAAATACCTAACCCCGCCCTTAACCCCATCACCCTAACTAATGCCGATTTATGTACCTATTCGATTTAATATTACAAATTCGATTTAATAGTACAGGTTTAAAAATATTAATATTAATAATTTTCGTAAAAGAATATGAAACGGAAACGATTTGTTTTGCCTACTCGTACTTTACTTTGCACAAATTAATGTCATTCGAGCCAAGTGTCAAGTTAACTCGCACGAGTAGTAAAGTTTTTTTTTAGCTTTCTTCGCTATACAAACGGAGCGTAGTAGCACTTCGCAACGACGCGTAAAAAATTAAGCTATGCAAACAGCGCGTGGCAGTGCTACGCAGACGCAGAGTCTGAGTAGATGATAAGACTGGAAACGTGCGTAGCAGCACTACGCAAACGAAGCGTAGAAGATTAAGCTACGTAAAAAGCGCGTAGCAGTGCTACGCTAAACATACAATAAACTAGCTGCCGCCCGCGGGTTCGCCCAAAAATAGCTTTAATTTCGGAATTCATTGTTTTATAAAAACCGAGATAATCGAGAAAAAATAGATTTTTGTGACCTTCACTATAACTTACGACTGAGATACTAGATTTTGTAAGACTGTCACAATATTAAGGCAAAATCAAAATTAAAAAAAACTGGCCAAGTTCGAGTCGGACTCGCGTGTAATGGGTTCTGAACTAATTTAATTTTTTTAACATGTTATTTTAACACTACAGACTACTTATAGGTTTTCTTGAATTATTTCACCAATTCACCAATTGTTTATAAGATTACTCTGTAATACCTCTACGTAATGGTTATATATCTGTAATTCTTGAAGCAATAAATTTATTATTTATTTATTTATTATTTATTTATTTAAGTATAGAACTGTTTTTATATTTTTTTTTTTCAAAATTTTAGGCTCAGTAGTTTCGAAGATAAGGGAGGGAATGTTAATTTTTGATCTAATATTTGAATAACTTTAAAAGTAAAAAAAATAATAATAAAAAAATATTTTGAATTGAAAATTATGACAAAAATGTTGTTAAAACCCACACAGTAAGTCCTTTTATTTAGTTCAGTAAGGCCCTAGCGGGCCACGTCTTCCTCGCTGACATCTCTTTGAGGCGCGCTGGGATAGCAGCGCACCGCCGACCGGGGCCTGGTTCTGAACAGACGGCGAGCCACCCATTGCTCGCCGTCCGCAGGCCCGCGCCTACGGCGGCCGAGAATCGTCCTGCGACTCCCGACGCCTGGGGCGTCTTTTGTTGCGGCGGCTGGGAAGTGAGGTTTCCCTCTCTCTCACACGTTCGGCCTCCTCCTTTGCTAGCATTACTGCGCAGAAGGAGGTGACCGCTTCTTATGCCTCCTCGCTCCGGACCATAGATTGAACCAGGGCCGGTCGCAATAGGTCGCCGCCGCCGATCGCCTCGACGAGGACCGCTTGGGCGGTGCTCCGCCCAAGCAGGGCAGACCTCCACCGTATTATCCACCGTGTCCTCCGGGCGACCCTCACAGTGTTGACACCCGGGCGTGTCCTCCCGCCGAATCCGAAACAGGTATCTCCCGAAACAACCGTGTCCGGTGAGTATCTGCGTCAGGCGGAAGGTGATGACGCCGTGGCGCTGCTCCACCCACTCCTCAAAGAGGAGACTTATTGCCTGGATTGTGGCGTGCCCAGCGCTGGGTTGCGATAGTCGCTGTCTTCATACCGCCATAAGATCCTGCCGGAGCTCCTTACTGCGATCTGTCGCGGCAGAGGAATCTCGCCCTCCAGATCCCATCGCGCGCTGCGCCTCCACGTGCCACTCGTAAATGTGCGCGAGGGCTCTCGCCTCCAGATCCCATGGCGGCAGTCCGGCAAGGAGGCTCGCCGCCTCACCAGAGACCGTGCGGTATCCCCGGACCAGCCGGATGGCCATGATCGTCAGAGACGCGTTGAGGTAACGGACAGGTTGCTTCCTCAAAGTAGGCGGCAGGAGGCGTTTGGTCCCCTAGATTGGGCAGAAGCTGCTTGACGGCAGCCCCGGCTCGCCCCAATCTGGGAGCCAAACGTCGTAAGTGTTAGACGAAGTTCCACCGGCTGTCAAGGACGAGACCCAGATACGTCATTGTCGACCCGACGCCGATGTGAACCCCTCCTACCGTTATTTGAGATCTCGATGGTGGCCTGTTCCGAGAACCATGGAAACACATGGCTTCGGACTTATGTAAGGCCACCTCGAGACTATCGCAACCCCGCGTGTCATAGCGTCGGCTGCCACCTGGTGCAACCCCGCCTGCGCCAGGACCAGCGTATCGTCAGCAAAGCAGACAACGCTGACGCCGCTAGGGAGGTAGGCGCGCAGCACCCAGTCGTAACCGATATCCCAAAGAAGCGGCCCCAGAACGGAACCCTGTGGAACACCGCACGACATCTCTCGCTGGTTCCACTCTACCAGGTGACCGGGGTAGATGATGGCTCTGTCCGTCAAGTAAGCCTCGACTACGCGACGGGAGTAGGTCGGCACCCGGTGATACCGAATTGCCTCCCTAATGCAACTCCAGGGCAGGATGTTAAAGGCATTGGCGATGTCTAGAGACACACCCAAGACGACCCCGCCCCGGGAAACCGCATCCCCCGTCGAGAGAACTCTCACGCGCATGATATCGTCCACCGTCGAGCGGCCCCTGCGGAAACCGAACTGGTTTTCCGCCAGATGCGGAACCAATCTCACTAGGTGCTCGACGAGGCGGTTTGCGATTACTCTTTCAAAGAGCTTACCTATCTCATCGAGCTGCACGATGGGCCTGTATGCGGACGGAGAGTCCACAGGGCGCCCCGCCTTCTTAATGAGAACCAGTTTACCCGTCTTCCAACGGAGTGGGAACTGGCCGCTCTCCAAGCATGCGCTTAGGAACCCTCTTGGTCGAGGCCCAAGTGGCTGGGGCGGTATTTTTGGCCTTCAGCCTATTAACTGCCACTCTCAAGTCTACCTCAGTCACCTCAGGGGCATCGTCATCGTCGTCTTCGGTGATGATATATAGCCTATAGCCTTCTTCGATAAATGGGCTATCTAACACTAAAAGAATTTTTCAAATCGGAACAGTAGTTTCTGAGATTAGAGCGTTCAAGTAAACAAACAAACTCTTCAGCTTTATATATTAGTATAGATTTGATACTAGTTGACCTGCGCAACTTCGTCTGCGTCAAAGATTCATTACTGCTCCGCTCCTATTGGTATCATCGTGATGATAGATAGCCTTTAGCCTTCCTCGATAAATAAGCTATCTAACACTGAAAGAATTTTTCAAATCGGACCAGTAGTTCCTGAGATTAGCACGTTAAAGTAAACAAGTTCAAATTGCACAAAATGTCAGTAACTCACGTGGTACGGAGATTTTATGCAATTCCATTGGTTAAAACTTCTCCGTTTCTCCGCTCCGCTACCTCGCTCCGCGACAATGGACCGGCAGCCAGAACACCAAAATGATGATGTATACGAGGTTCCAGCTTATTAAAATATTATCTTTCATATCAAGGTGAAACCCTAAAAAAACACTGGACCACTATGTATGTTTGGAAATATGATTTTGAAAGAACAGTTTATTGGGATGTTGTGATAATATTTTGAAAAACATCTTCGGTGGTTTAAAATTTAAACACGGTGAGCCGTGTTTAAATTTATTAAGGTTACTTTAGTGTATCATAATATTTTAACAATAATAAATTCGTTCGTTCGATCGTCTTCCTTGTTATGATAATTAATTGTGATTCATATTATCAACACCCATTGACTTTCGCAGAACGTAAGCCTCTTTTCTTATGCCCATCCCCATGCTCGTGTGCCAGATTGCCAATTTCCTCTGGTTCTACCCGCGATGGCATCTGTATCAATGTGATGCCTGGGGTCCATTAACACTTCCAGTCCTTGTATATGCAATGCAATGCAATGCAATGCAATGCAATGCAATGCAATTCAATTCAATTCAATACAACGCAATACTGTACAATCGGAGAACCAAAGCTCTCGGCTAGTTTTTAGGATGCTGTTTCGACTGTTCCTCACTCTCTCTATCTTGTATGTGTACACATGTTTGGGCAAATAAATTTATCTTTATCTTTATCTTTATCTCTCCTCAGTAGCGACACAGTTTTTGCGTATAATATGTAAAGAAACCACTGGTACGGGCTTGCGCATACATTTCCGACGCGCTACAGTAACGAGGTTATGACTGCTCCCGCTCTGGGTGAGGCAAGAGGGAGTGTCAGACTCTTACTGACTAAAACCCATCCGTGTTCCTCCTGGTGCCCTTTGCGTTCCAAGACCGGTACCTCTTTCGAATAGATTCCGCAGCCCCAGCAGACACCTGCCCTAGCGGGCCCCGTCTGCCACGCTGACATCTCTTTGAGGCGCGCTGGGATCGCAGCGCGCCGCCGACCCGGGCCTAGTTCTGATCAGACGGCGAGCCACCCACTGCTCGCCGTCCGCAGACCCGCGTCTACGGCGGCCGGGAATCGTCCTGCGACTCCTGACGCCTGGGGCGTCTTCTTCTGTTGCGGCGACTGGGACGAGAGGTTTCCCTCTCTCTCACACGTTCGGCCTCCTCCTTTGCTAGCATTACTGCTTCGCAGAAGGAGGTGACCGCTTCCCATGCCTCCTCGCTCCGGACCATGAACCAAGGTCGGTCGCGAGAGTTCGCCGCCGCCGCCGACAGTAACGAGGTAGCCTCAAAAACAAATAGTAATAGTTCCCATCTTGATTAAATCATGTATTGGAAGAAAGTAAAAATGAAAACACGTGAAAACCACTTTATTAAGAACATCGCAAAATAAAAGGGTGATTAAAATGAAACAACAGCATAATATTGATCTTTAACATTAATTACAAATTACCAACAAATTACCAACAAATTACAAATTACAGCCTTGTGTATGAATAGGATCTCAATTCTCAGTGGAGATAGCGATCAGATCTTACACTGTTACAATGAGTAATTAGTCGTTTAAATATGACTAAATTACTAATTATTCAAGAAAATTTTGTAAAAATCGTGTAAATGATCTAGTCGGTTTATAGCGAGCATTTGATGATGATACTTACAAATTAGCCATTAATTACAATATTGGCGTCGAGAGTTCTTGACCAATGATAGACAGGAGTGACGTCATCCTCCGTTTTCGCGCGATAATTTAAACTGTCTGTTTAAAAACGCAATTTTACTAAATTTCTTATTTATGTGTTGGTCTATTCTAGATGGAGTTCTTTCAAATTAAAGCAAAAATGGAAATATTGCATGTACCCTATTTACATAAATGGTTAAATCAAGCCGAGAACTAAATTAAAAAAAATATATTTTTTACAAAAAAATACCACTGACTTCCAAATTAAAACACTACAAAGTATAACATTCTTCGTTTTTGACACTGACTTCCGAAATTAAAGAAACTTGACAACTAAAGGGACACTCATATGTGCGTACCTACCTACCCCTTCAAAGCGTACCGGTGTGATGTTATTTTATGAACTGTTGTTAACAACAGACAGATATGGGATTTCAGCAATCCCGGTCTATTTGCTATCTCAGAAGTTCTTCATCAAATCTTCACCAAATTGAAATGGGAACACCCCGAGAAAATTTTCATCCAAAAACTACCAAATATTCAAACTTCAAGTGCGCCTATAAAATTTGAAGAGTTCCCTCTATTTCCCACGGATCCCATCATCAGATCCTAACCTAATGAACATGGGACCAAGTAGAAAGTCTACTATTTCAAATAAAAAAGAATTTTCCAAATCGATCCAAGCGTCTTCGGGTTCCACATATTTATAAAAAAAAGATTCCGACGAATTGAGAACCTCCTCCTTTTTGAAGTTGGTTAAAATACAATCTGCTGCATATCAGAGCGTGTTTAGTTAATTTCATGCTTGATAAACTAATTTACCTAATAGATACTACTAGAAAACCTATGATCTACACTCACCTAAACAGCACTGCATCGTATACCAAAATATCATATCGGTAGAACGAGTGAAAGTAGTTTATCATCTCTCACTAATTTATTCACTCATTTCTCTTTTCTAATTCATCATCAGATTCTGATCACAATCTATTTAAAACCTGTTCATTGAGACCATTTAAATGAATACAAAAACGGAAGAAGGTCTGCTGTGAGTGAGGAGTTGGGTATCCTGCAGATTCCGACTTGCTGAGGCATCAGGTTAAGGTTACTTACTGATCTACCTATAATCTGTTCATTGAAAACGTTCCAAAGAGTCCAAATACGATACCTCTGCTGTAACTTAGTGAGGAGTTGGGTATTCTACAGACCTTCAGGTCATGCTGCAGCATCAGGTCAATATTACCACGTTCTTGCAATATCGTTGTGGTAACAGAATATCAAATTTCGAATCAATCAAACCATTAGAAGTTGTTCACATCCCTTCATCAACTAGAAAAGAACTGATGATCTTCAAACGGCTGAACCGATTTTCTGGAATTCTATAAACACTCTCTATTACATTATGTTTCAAATAATAAGAACGCATACAAAACGATTCACCCGTTTAAGAGCTACGGTGCCACAGACAAATACACAGACAGACAGACACACAGCGGTAGCAGCTCACATGCTGCAAACTGAGTCGTCAGATGACTGGGCCTTAGATTGCTTCGACTTCCTGCCGACGTGGTAGTGTCCGTAGACTTAACAAAACATACGCCCGGGTGTCAACACTGTGAGGTTCGCCCAGAGGACATGGTAGAGGTCTGCCCTGCTTGGGCGGCGACCTTTCGCGACCGGCCCTGGTTCAATCTATGGTCCGGAGCAAGGAGGCATGGGAAGCAGGAACGTGAGAGAGAAAGGGAAACCTCACGCGCCAGCCGCCACAACAGAAGAAGACGCCCCAAGCGTCGGGAGTCGCAAGACAATTCCCAGCCACCGTAGGCGCGGGCCTGCGGACGGCGAGCCACCCAATGCTCGCCGTCCGCAGCCGGACGTCGCCACCGGCTCGGGCTTATCAGAACCAGGTCCGGGTAGACAACGCGCTGTGGCGAGCTGTCAGCACAGAAGATGGGGCCTGCCAGGGCAAGTGCCTGCTAGGGCTGCGGAATCTGTTCGAAAGATGTACCGTAGCCCTAGACCGCAAATGGCGCTAGAAGGTACACGCATGGGTTTTAGTAAGAGTCTGACAGTCTGACACTTCCTCCTGCTTCACCCAGAGCGGGAGGAGTCATTTTATGATTTCCCATCATTAAAAAAAAAAAACTTAATAAAACATCATGACAAAAGTGTCTTTACTTAGAGTGAGCTAACACAAACGAGCGCGCTAGGGCGTATCATCATCTGCCTAGCCTTTTCCCAACTACATTGGGGTCGGCTTCCAGTCAAACCGGATTCAGCTGAATACCAGTGTTTTACGTGGAGCGGCTGCCTACCAGACCTCCACAACCCATTAACTGGGTAACACGGTACATCTTGTCAAGACTGGAGTCAGATTTACTGGCTTCTGACAATCCGTAACGACTGCCAAAGATCTACAAATGACAGCCGGGACCAACGGCTTAACGTGCTAGGGCTTTTCTGCCGATATAAATCTTGGATGACCGGCGACTTGAATCGCTAGATTAGCCCTCATCGTAATGATTCGGCTAATAAATTTGTGATATGATATTTCCATTGACGTTAAGTACAGTTTTGTTAAAAAGTAAGTTTATATTGACATACGTCTTGTCGTTGTATGCCCCGACGCCCCCGACCAGCAGTGCTTAACGTGCCACCACACGGGTCGCCTGTTTCGGTACGGTACCGACATGTGCATTACAATAATACATCGCAAGTTTATACATATAATATGCGTGCATAAAAACCGACTGATATCCCATGTATAGTGCTGCATATATAGTGCTTTAACGGCAAGATTGCGTGCATCCTGGCCACGCAAATGTGGGTTTTGTACAACAGTGGGTGGAAAAATAAACAGAACACTCCGGTAACTTTATTAATGTTCTAAATTTCTTATCTTAACTGTTTATATCTTAAATGTCGTATCTTATGAGAATGAATGCTTCCGGACGGCTGGGGTCCTCATTTGCAAGTGAGTTTGGAGAACCAACTCCCAAACCAACGAGTTGAATTTGAGTTGAAGTATCGTGAAGGTGCAGAATTTCACTTGCCACTAAAACAAGGATATATCCCTCACAAATACTTTTTAGGGTTCCGTACCCAAAGGGCAACCAACGGAACCCTATTACTAAGCCTCCGCTGTCCGTCCGTCCGTCTATCTGTCAGCGGGCTGTATCTCAAGAACAGTGATAGAAAGACAGTTGAAATTTTCAAAGATTGTGTATTTCTATTGCCGCTATAATAACAAATAATAAAAATTAAGGTTTATGGTACGGAACCCTTCGTGTGACAGTTCGACTCGCATTTGGCCGGTTTTTCCGGTAATAAAGGAGGATTGACAAAGTTGAGGGTTTACCATCGTCACGAGTTTCTAAATACCCATTCCCGCACGTGCGTCATACAACGTTATGCATTACATTTGCGAGAAAACAGAACAATAGGTAATGAAACAATCATTTTGTTTTTAGATATCAGTCGGAAAGAGTTTTGCGACTTTCCGGTCGGGATTTTTGTCAAATTCAATTAATTTTTTTCCAAAATGTTAGTGAGTTTCATTTTTGGAGTCGTCATCGTATCTTGATACCCTACTAGAAAGGTTACGAAGAAAAAAAATTGATTACGGTAATATGGTGCCAAGAAACGTCCATTTAAATTTATAAATCATTTTTTTTTCACGATCAAAACGAACCTAACAACACCTCTCAAGCCAAAATCCATCAAGCCGTTAAGGTTACAGAGCGTGCCAGAGAAATATACATACATCATACACTCGAAAAACATAATCCTCCTTCTAGCGCAGTCGGGTAATTAGCTCATTTTTAGGGTTCCGTACCCAAAGGGTAACCAACGGAACCCTATAACTAAGCCTCCGATGTCTGTTCGTCCGTCCGTTCATCCGTCCGTCCGTCCGTCCCTCTGTCTGTCAGCGGGCTATATCTCAAGAACCGTAACAGGCAGACAGTTCCAATTTTCACAGGGTGTGTATATCTGTTGCCGCTATAGAAAACGAAAACCTTCATGCGCGAGTCTGACTCCCACATGACCGGTTTTTTTTAGTTTTAAAGTGAGACAAACGAATGGCTTTCAGCCCCGGAATCACTTCGACATTTTTGTAGTCTCCTGTTGCTTGTGAATCTTTAGAGCTCATGATTCTTGCTGAAAAAATCCTTCGACATGTTTCTGGTCTCCCGGTACTTTTGAACCTAACCTTTCACAATCTTAAAACGCACCTAAAATACTTCTAAACGTTTCTGATCTTCTAGTACTTGTGAATCTTTAGCACTCATAATTCCAGCCCGTTTGAAACTTTGACATGTTTCTTGTCAACGTCTCAACATCGATTCAATGTTAACTTGTGGTCTGGTATCCTCAATACAAACTAATTGGTTTGTTTGAACTGCCGTCCTGACTTTTTAAAGAAAGCTACAGAATCTTCTGGGAAAATGAACTTCCATTGTTGCTGGAAGATGTGATTTGTGAAAAAGTTTATTTTTATTTTTTGTGACACCATGGTTCGTTACGTTCGAGACTCACATTTACCAGCAACAATGGAAGTTAATTTTCCAAGAAGTTTCTGTAGGTAGGACCAATTAGTTCGTATTGAGGATACCAGACCACACGTTAACGCTGAAACGATGTTGAAACGTTGAAGCTCTCATTTCTTGTGGATTTCAAATCGCCGCCCACGTGTTGCAATTATGGTAACATGGCCAAAAATTTTATTTTAATCAAATGGCTAATTTTAAAAATTTTCCACCTCGCTATCTTTAGAGGCCGATTTCAGCCAAAGTACTCGTAGCTTTATAAAAGTACTATTTTTTGAATGACTATGAAAGCTGAAAGTCGCGCATTTTTGAGACCTACTGAGGAACCATGAAATAACTGTTTAGATTTTTAATTTCAAATTGATTTAAATCATAATTTACCGAACGTAAATTTTTCAATTTAGAGCATCATTTTCTTAACTGTCAACACAGTTACGAAGCTGATAATTTTATGCATAAAAGTACAACTCAAAAAGATACAGTTGCAAAAAAGAAATCTGGACAGTCATCTACTTTTATTTTTAGATTCTTTTTTAAATTGGTCAGGTCGATACTTCACAAAAATTCAGAAAAAAAATCATCACTCGAAAATTATGAAAAGTCGCTGAACATACATGGGGCTGATTTGTATACCCCGCGATACGAGGGATCTAAATTTTATTTTTGGACGTCAATGTTCTGGCCAGTCTGTATTGTACCGGTTGGCGTGGGCTTACCCAGAAGGAACCTGTTCCGGATTCCAAAAAAGCTTCAGTACCGTGTACCAGAGTATAATCTGCTCCTCTGCTTAGCGTTTGTAAACTACGTGAAAGCCTTCGATTCGATCGAGACTTGGGCTGTGTTGTAGCCTCTCCAATGGTGCCAGATTGACTATCGGTACATATCGAGGTGCTGAAATGTTTGAACAAAAACCGCCACCATGTCAGTCCGACAATATAGGCGTCATGGCTGAGACTACGGAGGACCTAAGTACAATTCTCGAAGACGATTGAAGACTCTACACTCGAAGTTGTAGACGTGCACGTCTTCCTGGAACAGATGGTCCATTTAGGTAGGGCTAACTTCGAGCCTGCTGGGGCTGCGGAATTTGTTCGAAAGAGGCACCGTAGCCCTGGAGGAATACGGATGGGTTTTAGTCAGTAAGAGTCTGACACTCCTTCCTGCTTCACTCAGAACGGGGGAATCATTTGGTGATTTCCCATCCTTAAAAAAAGAGGGCTAACTTCGAAAAACAGGTCAACCGTCGAATCCCACTCGGCTGGGCAGCGTTCGGGAAGTTGCGTGATATCTTCTCGTCCCACATACCAGTGCCTCAAGACGAGTAACCAGTGCGTGTTTCCAGTGATGACGTATGGAACTAAAACGTTATCGCTTTCATTGGACCTCACCAGAAAGCATAAAGTCACTCAAAGAGAAATGAAGAGGGCAATGCTTGGAGTTTCCTCGCTTCATCGCATCAGAAATGAGAGAATCTAAATTACCGACATAGCCCGAAGGATCACCTTACCGGAAGATGTAATGTTGGAAGGCCTCCTGTAAGGTGGAACAATGACCCGGTGCAGGTCACGAATAACCGATGCGAAACGCATAGGACCGGTTCTTGTGGCGACTCTTGGGGGAGGCCTATGTCTAGCAGTGGTCGTCTTTTGGCTGATGCAAATGAAACAGTACTAAGTATGCATATATTTTGTTAAATCTAACACAACACGAAAGACAAAGTATAGAATATCATATCGTTAGCATAGTTTATTATTTGTTTTGGGCCAGACATCAGGAAGCAACAGACGCACGCGCTGCCGTTTTAAATGATCTTACACTGGTCAAAAACAAGGCGGTACGCTCTGGTTGCAATAAAAGGGGTAGGAAATAGCCTGAAAGAATCCCCTTTCCAAAAGCAAAAACCTTATTAGCGATTCGTTCGATATATCTGCCCGTTCGAGTCTTCAATGCTGTTAGCATACGTTTACTTACCATACCAAATGAGTACTCTGAGGCCGAAACCAAACTAAAATGCGATAAGGCCGCCAATTGTATTTGTTAGTTTAAAGTTTCCTTCCTATGTTTTAATTTGATGTACAATAAAGTATATATAAATAAATAAATAAATAAATAATGATACCGAACATCTACTTCGTTATTCAAGTTAACACAGGACTTATAAAAACTCACAACCTCACTTACACTTCACACTCACCCACACCGACTGCTGTTTTTTTATCTGGCTCTGTCGATTGATGTCAGTTTTATTTTATTTTGTTTTTTTTTTTAATTTTTATATTTGTATTTTGTCCTCGTAATACATTGTTGACCTGGCCTGCTAGCGCTACGTAGCGCTAGCAGGCCAGGTCTAACATGGGGTTTTTGAAATTATTTGGGTCACCAGGCTGCGCCTAGTTTGGGACCCGCTGACAACTAGATAAGGGCATTGTTTGTGTAATTCCATCCCATTACATGTGAACTAATGTGTACTACTGTGTATATTAAATAAAGCATTATTATTATATTATGCTTGATGTGGATCAAATTGAATAAAAAATATTTGATTGCATTAGCATTTTATTCATCTTCGCTATATCAGTTTATATATACATTCAGTCAAAAAAGTATCGGGAATGGATGATTTGTTTATGGTTCCAAATTCAAATTTTTGTTTTTTTTTGTAGTTGTTAGGTTGGCACAACTGTTTTCCATTTTGGCGCGGAGTTTGAGTTGCATCTGTTATTTATATTAAATACAGTGCTGGTTTTAGTAATATCATATATAGTGTGTATTGCGAATTTCATAATGAACAAAAATATCGAACAAAGAGTTTGTCTTAAATTTTGCATCGCCAATGGAATTTCGTGTTCGGAGTCACTGAAAATGTTACAGAAGGCTTACGGTAAATCGACTTTATCAAAAACTCGTGCTTATGAGTGGTTCAAAGCGTTCAAAAGCGGTCGAGATGTGATGGAAGATTTGCCTCGCTCTGGTAGGCCGTCAACGTCTGCAACTGAAGTTAACATCGCAAAAGTGAAGGAAATAGTGACTGAAAATCCCCATTCAACTCTGAGAGAGATAGCCGCCGAACTTTCTGTATCTCACGAGTCGATCCGTACCATTTTAACTAATCATTTGGGTATGAAACATGTTGCTGCTCGGCTAGTCCCAAAAGATCTGAATTTTCTCCAAAAACTCAATCGCATGAAAGTCGCTGAGGACATGCTAGAACGAGTCAGTTCGGACCCAACATTCATGAAACGCATTGTTACTGGTGACGAGACGTGGGTTTGAGTTTGACATGCAAACTAGTCAACAAGCTTCGGAGTGGCGCCTTCCAACTGAACCGAAACCGAAAAAAGGAGAATTCGCGGCGAGAACTGAACTCAATTCCGGAAGCAACATTTAAAAAATGTTTTGATGAATGGATTATTCGTTGGCGCAAGTGTATCGTTTCTAAAGGAGCATACTTTGAAGGTGATAAAATAAATTTGGATGAATAACAGACATTTTGTGTATTATTGATCTTTTCCCGGTACTTTCTTGACAGAGTAGTATATAACACTTGAATTTTCCGAGATTCCCGTGGCTCATATTTTTTTTTTTAAATAACGTTGCCCCACACTAGGAATTTCTCCTGTATCGTGGGTGCGTTTACAGACATATAATCACACATACACAAACAGCCAGACCCGGAACAACTATCTGTAGGCCATACAAATATTTGTTCCGCGCGGGAATCGAACCCGCGACACGCAGCGCAGCAGTCAATTGCTCAACCACTGCGTCAACCGTGTCGTAAAACATTAAGCGACTAATGCCATAGTAAATCAGAGCCATATATCAATACACTCTGCTATATTTCTTTTGTGTCCGCTATGGCTTATGGGTATGGTTTCCATACTTAGCTATGACCTTTATATATTTTTCTTGCAACAACGACTGAAAGGGATTATTAATAATTCTAAGTGGGGCTACTAGGGCATGTATGAAAGATATCATATGAAAGAGCGCTGTTTACACATTCTTAAACATTTTTTTTGTTTGCATGCGGTCTAAAAAAATTTTTTTTCGACTTATAGTATGTCGAAAAATTTAGAAATTTGTACCACTTTCGGATAAGGGGCCCTTATCTCCGAAGTTTGCATAGATCTTTGATTATAAGAAAACTTTCCAACGAATTATTATCGCTTCACGTTATTGGTCATTAGGCTGAATTGGCGGTCCTTACTAAAATTGATTTTCAAACATCCAAGTCTTATTCATTTTGTGAACCAATCTTGGGAAATCTTTGAAATGAAGTTATGACAGAGAAACATAAAATATTGAAGTATTTTTTGACGTGGTAACGTCATATAAATCGATGAACGCCGGCTGCACGCACGAAAATGTGTCACGATCCGCCTGAGCCGAGCGTGCAATAGAGAGCGCGGAACAAGCGATAGAGAGGCACGATCGGCCTAAACGTTCGGCTTTTTTGTTAAGAATCCAATTTGTGAAGTATTTCTGAAAATGACGTTATCACGTCAAATTATAAAACCGTAAACCGACTTTGCAGGCAACCAATTTTTTTTTTTTTGTTTTGTGGCAGGGTCAAGCGCGGCAGCTCTCCCGTGGCGGCTGGCCACACACCTGTACTGATGACAGAATAAATTGTGATACTGACACGAACAGAAGCCTATAGGAACCTATGTCCTAGAGGATGAACTTATATTAATCTTAAAATTAACTCTAGTTCTAAAAAGCAAGTGCCTAATTTTATAAAAATGTTGGATAATCGCCGCAACTTAATATTTAGAGTAAGCATCGTGTTTAACATCGCCGTTTTTATATGCGCGGCGGTGCATTACTTCGAGGACCGTCCCCAGGGGGTGGAGTGGGTGCCCATCACCAGCGACAGATTTGAGAGGGCGGCCGAGTTGAAAAATCTCAAAAAAGATATGGAGAATGATACCCTGCTGAAAATGGTAGAACCTACTACTACTACTACGCGAGTGTTTGTGGAATTCACATCCCAGAAGGTGATTCCGTCAAAAATTTCTACAGTTATACAGAAAGATAAGAAACCCAGGAACGCGTCAGACGTAGAAAAGAAAATAAGTGCAGTGCCATCTGACGCCAAAACTATCAATAAGACTCTCGAACCATACGATGAGAATATCTTGTCTGATTCTACGTTGAAGCTACTTCGGACTCTGCTCGGTTGCAACAACAAGGACTACAAATCCGAGACGTTGCAGCGCGGAGAATTCTGGGTGCTCAAGAACTACGTGCGTGCTAACCATGGTGCTATTGGATGTCACGAGACCATCACGTACGCGACGCACGGCAGCTTCGAATTCCTCAACAATCTGCTTCCTCTGGTAATACGGTAAGTTTGAGTTGGATCTTGTATCGTTTGGAAGGAGTTGGGGGTAAAAGGGGTTAAAGCTGAAGCGGTTGGGCCCCAAATTATTACGCTACCACTATTATTAAAAGATAAAGCATATTTTTCGAATCTGACTCCAGTCTTGACAAGATGTACTGTGTTACCCAGTTAATAAGTAAGTAGGCAGCCGCTCCACGTGAAACACTGATATTCAGCTGAATCCGGTTTGACTGGAAGCCGACCCCAATGTAGTTGGGAAAAGGCTAAGCAGATGAATGCATATTTTTTTTTTCAATGTCGTTGCGCATGATCTCACAGGCATATTATAATTATACCTTCAACAAACAAAAAATGTGAGGAATATGGTACCCAAAAGTGTCACGTTGTTGAGATATTTTTAAGTAAGGGTGATTTGTTTATGGTTCCAAATTCAAATTTTTGTTTTTTTGTAGTTGTTAGATTGGCACAACAGTTTTCCATTTTGGCGCGGAGTTTGAGTTGCATCTGTTATTTATATTAAATACAGTGCTGGTTTTAGTAATATCATATATAGTGTGTATTGCGAATTTCATAATGGACAAAAATATCGAACAAAGAGTTTGTCTTAAATTTTGCTTCGCCAATGGAATTTCGTGTTCGGAGTCACTGAAAATGTTACAGAAGGCTTACGGTGAATCGACTTTATCAAAAACTCGTGCTTATGAGTGGTTCAAAGCGTTCAAAAGCGGTCGAGATGTGATGGAAGATTTGCCTCGCTCTGGTAGGCCGTCAACGTCTGCAACTGAAGTTAACATCGCAAAAGTGAAGGAAATAGTGACTGAAAATCCCCATTCAACTCTGAGAGAGATAGCCGCCGAACTTTCTGTATCTCACGAGTCGATCCGTACCATTTTAACTAATCATTTGGGTATGAAACATGTTGCTGCTCGGCTAGTCCCAAAAGATCTGAATTTTCTCCAAAAACTCAATCGCATGAAAGTCGTTGAGGACATGCTAGAACGAGTCAGTTCGGACCCAACATTCCTGAAACGCATTGTTACTGGTGACGAGACGTGGGTTTACGAGTTTGACATGCAAACTAGTCAACAAGCTTCGGAGTGGCGCCTTCCAACTGAACCGAAACCGAAAAAACCACGCCAAAGTCGATCAAAATTCAAAGTCATGACTGTTTTCTTTGACTATCGCGGTGTTGTGCACTCTGAATTCTTACCGGAAGGTCTAACGGTAAATAAAGAATATTATTTGAGCGTTATGCGGCGTTTAAGAGAGCAAATTCGACGAAAAAGGCCAGATTTGTGGAAAGAAAATTCTTGGATTTTGCACCATGACAATGCGCCTTCGCACAAGGCTATCATTGTGAACGAATTTTTAACCAAACACTCAACAAATACCATCCAGCAACCACCATATATGGCTCCTGCTGACTTTTTTCTTTTTCCTAAACTCAAATTACCACTTCGTGGCACCCGTTTTCAATCGATAGAAGACATAAAGGAGAATTCGCGTCGAGAACTGAACTCAATTCCGGAAGCAGCGTTTAAAAAATGTTTTGATGAATGGATTATTCGTTGGCGCAAGTGTATCGTTTCTAAAGGAGCATACTTTGAAGGTGATAAAATAAATTTGGATGAATAACAGACATTTTGTGTATTATTGATGTTTTCCCGGTACTTTCTTGGCAGAGTAGTATTATGACTTGTCATTAAAAATTACTTAATTATGTGATTATTTGCCTTGGATTAACTTAATAATGTTTCATATGTATTATATATAAATGGTTAAATCAAGCATGATTTTCATTGTTCTTATATGGCGACTTTACCTTTAAATATCTCGGCTTTTCATGGGAGTGGTGCCTTTTTTGCGATTTTGGGGTTGGTTTCATAGTAAATGTTGTTCAAGGTTGTTCATAATGATGAGTACAACGGCCCATTTTCAGGTTTTGCGTTTTGTTTCTTACAAGTTGTAGGTGTGTTACTTATTTTGGATATTTTCTTCATACGGTCATACCGTTATACTAATAAGACACCTTGCTCTTCCCAGATGGATGGCTCCAGTGAGCTTGTCGATCTACGCGCCGGGCTCGGACATGTCGCCCACGGTGGACAGCATCAGATACCTCCGCGATTGCACCGGCAATGACTTGGTGCTGCAGTACGTCACCTTCCACATCTTCTTCCCCAACGAGTATATACCCAGCAAAGTAAGAATTATTTAATTAATATTACACTGGGCAAGAAGAAGAAGTACATAATTATGTTCTTCTTATGTATATAAATTAATTGCTGTTCGTTAGTCTCGCTAAAATTCAAAAATGGCTTGACCTTGATTAAAAATTGCTATGAAATGTCAACAAAAGTCACACAAAGTTTCAAGACATATGTATAAGAAACCGTCGAAGAGATGACTCACATGGAGGCGATTCCAACAGCAGCAACGTCACATCATCATGTTTATCTATTGCTATGAAATAACAACAAATAATACACAAAGTTTCAAGATGATACAAGTAACCATTGAAGTATTGTCTCACATGGAGACAATTCCAGCAGCAGCTACATCACATAACTATAATTTTGTAATGCTATGACATATCAACAAATATCACACAAACTTTCAAGACGATACATGCAACCGTTGAAGAGTTTCCTCACATGAAAAATATTCCATTAGCAGCTACAGAACATTACTATATATTGCTATGAAATAACACCAAATAGCTCACAAAATTTCAAGACGATACAAGTAACTGTTGAGCAGTTGTCACACATGGAGACGATTCTGGCAGTATCTTCATAATATCACTTTAATTATATACTTTTATTATAAAATATTAAAAAATAGCACACAGAGTTTCAAGACGATATAATTAACCGTTAAGGAGTTGTCTCACAAGGAGACGAACATCACGATGACTTTGTATTGCTATGAAATTGTAACAAATGGCACACAAAGTTTCAAAACAATACAAGAAAACGTTGAAGAATTGTCGTCGATTCCAGCAGCAGCTTTATAATATCACCATGATCATATATTGCTATAAAATGTCAACAAATAGCACACATACTTCAAACCGTATTCGTAGGTATAAGTGGCAAATGGAGCGATACACCCAGAGTATCCACATCCACATTCCGAAGTAATGAAAGGTATATAGGGATTGGGAGCGACCGGACCAAGGTGTGACTGATATGCGCCTACCGGACGCCATGTGTTCATTCTGGTGCAGCACCTGGTCGGTGCCTGTCAGTCATACCGAGAGTGATTGGATACGGGAGGTCGAACTCGTGTGCGATGTGATACCAGAAATTGGGGCAATTACCATCAGCCCCCAGGATGTAGCTCGTGCAGTTCGTTCGTTGCCTAATTGGAAATCTCCAGGACCGGCATCTCAATTCCAGTCTGCCTTAGAGTCAGGGTCGCTGCCCCAGTTCCTAACTACTGGATTGGGGTTAATCCAGTGCTCCATAAATCAGTAAAAACTGCGAAACCTAAAAATTATAGGCCGATCACGTTTTTAGCGACGGTCTATAAAGTTCTTACATCCATTTTGAGGGCAAAAATTAAATTAATAGTCATATTAACCACAACACCATCATGTGTGCCTCTCAAATTATATGTAGGAATGTGTCCCGCGGTACTAAGGAGCTACTTCTTATTGAAATGGCCATTAGCCAACAGGTTCGGCGTTCCCGAAAGGATCTGTCGACATGCTGGATAGACTATAAGAAGGTCTATGACTCGGTGCCTCATACATGGTACTAGAATTGTATAAAGTTGATGCAACGCTACGCACCTTACTGATGTCGTATGGGGCAATGGAGGACAGTCCTTCGCTATCCAGGGTGTCGAAATAGCGAACCGATAAGGATTGAGCGGGGTGTATTTCAGGGCGACAGATTTTGTCCGCTTTGGTTTTGTCTAGCCTCAAATCGTCTTAGCACACTGCTAGAGAAATCAGGGCTAGACTATCGGTTGAAGAGAGGTGGTCAGGATATATCTCACCTCCTTTACATGGATGATCTGAAACTCTTTGACCCCACTAATCTGCAGCTGATGTGGCTACTGAAGGTAACCGAAATATTCAGTAACGCCATCAGGACGGAGTTTGTTGTGGACAAATGTGCGGTCATGCATGTAAAGCGTACAGAGATTATAGAATCCGTGGGAACTTAACTCTCTCTCTATAAATCTGAGAACCCTCTCTTCAACTGACACTTATGAGTATTTGGGTATGTCGGAAGCGTTAGGTGTCAAGTTACTGACATGAAGCAATCGTTGACGGAGCGCTTCTTTGGTCGCCTGAAGAAGGTATTCAATATTAAAACCGCCAACTGATTCAGTGTTGCCCGCACACAAACTTCATAAGTTTCTGCTGTCAAAATATTATCAAAAAGCAGCACTCTACCATACCCACGTCGGCCTCTAGGAAGTACTCCCTAAGGCTGCATGCCTCGCGGTTGTACAGGGTCTTAGCATTTAAGAAGCTACGACCCCCGCACTTCCGCGGGATATACAGCCTCATCACCGATGACCGTGGGTGATCATCCGATTTGCGGGAAGCAGTGAGCGTACCCTCCTATCCAGCGCGTAATGTTCCGTCTGAGTCATTTGAGTATGCCGAAAGAGTACATCAAAACCGGCATGACCCAACCGTTAAAGGCGCGCACCTTGTTTCCGCCCGAAAAAAAAATGATAAGTACTTTGTTCAGACGGCCAAAGAAGCGCTCCTTCAAAGATTGTTTCATGTCAGCAGCACTGATGCCTAACGCTTCCGACATACCCAAATACTTGTAAGTTTCGGTTGAGGAGAGGGACCTAAGGTGTATGGAATCCGAGAGTTGGGTTCCCGCGGATTCCATAATCTCGTCTCACTTTACTCGC
This sequence comes from Lacanobia oleracea, assembly GCA_950371165.1. NCBI lineage: Eukaryota > Metazoa > Arthropoda > Insecta > Lepidoptera > Noctuidae > Lacanobia > Lacanobia oleracea. The sequence continues at coordinate 10,551,985 of OX493389.1, forward strand.
GGTCATCCGCACATTTGTCCAATCCAAATTCCATCCTGATGGCGCTACTGAAGGTTTCTGTTACCTTTAGTAGCTTCATAAGTTGGGAGTTGTTAGGAGCAAATAGTTTCAAGTCATCCATGTAAAGGAGGTGCGATATGACCTGACCACCTGTTCTCGACCGGTAGCCTTGGCCCGAACCCTCCAGCAATGTACTGAGAGGTTTGAGAGCCAGACAAAACCACAGTGGACTCAGACTGTCACCCTGAAATATGCCACGCAAGATCCTTATCGGTTCGCTGTTCGCTTGGGTCTTTCGACATCCTGGGTAGTGAAAGACCGTCCTCCACTGCCCCATACACGACATCAGGAAGGTGCGTAGGACTGCATTAACTTTGTACGGCTCCAGCACCCTCATGAGCCATGTATGTGGCACTGAGTCATAGGCCTTCTTATAGTCTATCCAGCATGCCGACAGATCCCTTTGGGAACGACGAAACTGTTGGCTAATGGCAATGTCGATGAAGAGCAGCTCCTTAGTACCGCGGGACCCATTCCTACATCCATTCTGAGAGGCAGACATAATTGAATTACTATAATCACATGATGTTAATCTTTGCTCTCAAAATGGATGTAAGAACTTTATAGACCGTCGGTAAACACGTGATCGGCCTAACATTTTTAGGTTCCGCAGTACTTCCTGATTTATGGAGCAGGTGAGTTAATCCAGTAGTTATATAGGAACTGGGGCAGCGACTCTGACTCTAAGGCAGACTGGAATTGAGATGCCAATCTAGCATACGATCTTTGAAACCATTTATTCCAAAAGTTGTGCAGCCCGCCCAGTCCTGAATTTCCAATTAGGCAACGGACGAACTGCACGAGCTACATCTTGGGGGCTGATGGTAATTGCCCATATTTCTGGTATCGGATTCGACCTCCCGTGTCCAAACACCCTCGTTGTGACTGACAGGAACCGAACAGATGCTGTGCCAGAATGAACTCATGGCTTCATCATCCGGTAGGCACGTATCAGTCACGCCTTGGTCCGGTCGCTTTTAAGCCCTATAAACCCACCTTTCATTCCTTTGGAATGTGCGATTCTGAGTCCACTCGCCGCTTGTACCGATGTATATGGTTTGCCCATGCATAGATTTTCTGCTTCAGGAAGTCGATTCGCTCTATGACGCGGGTGAGATAATCCCGAGGACGGATGTCAACCCCGAGAACGCCCGCCTCACAAAGCACATCACTCTGCGGCGAGTGTTGCCCTCCCTGAAGCAGATAATTTTGCCGATGAGTGCTCTAGCCTCACCGATACGACGCTCGATCCTGCACTGCCACGCTGGTACAGCTGGTCGTGTAACTCTGTCACTGCTAGGAAATTTGACATGAGCTACACGACATGCCGCTGCAGCCACACAGTACAAGATCGAGTGGGTATCGGCAAGGTCTTCGCTGCTATCATAATAACTTACTAACTACGAATCTAGAGCACAAACCAGCGCCCTATTTTTATTATGCATGAGCAATCGAGTTAGCCGTCCAAATAACATTTTGGTGTCAGTTACAGGCTTTTTTATGACTTTAAGTAATATAACAGGGTTATAATTATCTCAGTTATTACTAAAGACGATATAGAGGAGTTAACAAACAAGTTTTAGCCCCAACTGCAGCACTAAAGCTTTAATGGACGACGTAATACAGCTTTGAGAGTTATAATGGCGCTAGTAGCAGCAAGTATACTTAATACGTTATAGCTTTAACCTTTCTGTGACACCCAAGTCTTTATAAAAGCGTTCGCCGACACCTTTTAACACTTATTGTTGTATAGTTATTGCAATGAAACTTTTATACCACTTACGGTGCTATATTGACTATTATTGAAGACATAAGCTACAAAATAGAGTTTATCGAGAGTTTAGTTACACGAAAAACTAAAGGTGTCAAACAACTCCTCTATCTAGGTTTAACCTGTATTAAAGGGTTTAACTAAAGCTTATTGTGTTAGGCAGTACTCTTTTACAGACGTTCTAAAGGTATTGGTGTCAAACAACGCAAGTATGGGTCGTTATTAACACTAACCTCACTTTTGTAAAGTTCGCCATTGTTTTGGTAACCTAACAATTCATATTATTTCGAGTTATTCAACATTTGACTACAATAAACAAAATTTCTTACATTATTTAAAGCATTCCATGAATGCCACTTAATTTTACATACCACTGCTCAGGAAGCAGGAATGAATAATAATGTTTAGCTTAAGGTGCCTATTTTATTATCATAATTTTTCTTTCAAATCTTTAATAAATCCTAGGCGCGTTAAAATTGAGATGAGCATGGTATACATTTACCGTGAAATCATAAGGGCAGTCATTTTTCGATTCGCATACTTAAATAACATAATATTCCATAATATTATTCTGCTGTGTTGAATAATGGATGATATAACTTCCATTACGACCAGATTTAATTTTAGTAAGGTTTTTCAATCTTGACGTGCGCCACCTGTAGTGCTCACTAACGCGGTATTACAACGGTAATACCGGTTAAAGTAGTAGCTGACGATGAATAAACGCACTTGTGCAGCTTTAACATCTTTTTAACACCGTACTATAGGATTTATAGCACCTGTAGCGTTTACCAACTCTATTTTACAACGGTAATACAGATTAAAGTAGTAGCTGACGATGAATAAGCGCTCTTGTGCAGCTTTAATATCTTTGTGACACCGTACTATTGGCTTTCTATAACTTTTACCTGTAAAACTGTGAGCCTCTTTCGTGGTTATAAGTGAGTTAGAGCATGCTCTAACTCAGTTGCACAGGTATGCGTTAACACTTTTATACTCAAATGGAACTCATATACGAGTCTTATATAGGCTTTTTAACGCTTTAGTGTTAGTTGGGCGAGGCATAAGCTCTGGCGGTGTAGAGCGATACTCTCGGAAAGCATCCTCCAAAGCGCTCCTCAATCGCTCATTGCGTTGGGTACTCACGGATTTAGCCCCGTCACCATCATCTTCACCGACGTAGTCAGGTCGCGGTGAAACACCTGCACTGGGTTGTATTTGCACAGCGGCCGGTGGCGAAGCAGGTGAGACGCGGCCACTCCATGATTCCAGACGCAGTCTATCAAGTACACTATCATCCAACATACGGTTACGCTGGATGACGCGCACCTGATCCGACAGTCGTTGGACCGACACGTTGACAGCTGGCTCAAGTACCTATATTATTATTATTTTATATATAGTATAGAAATACCTATTTAGTAAGCTAAATCATTGCCTGGAAGAGATCGCGGAATGCGATAAGGCCGCCTACTATAGGTGTTTTAGTTTTAAGTTTCCTTTTGTATACCTATAATTTTTGATGTAAGTACAATAAAATATAGAATAAAAAATTAAATTGACCATGAAACGACTAAGCCTAAAATTTTAACAAAATATTGGTAAAAATTAGTCTTCATACTATTGATTACAGGAAAACCTATGAAAAGTATATGATTCTAAAGTCATCATCTACCTAGCCTTATCCCAACTATATTGGGTTCGGCTTCCAGTCAAGCCGGATTTATCTGATTACCACCAGTATTTTACGTGGAGCGCCTGCCTACCAGACCTTCATAACCCATTAAGTGCGTAACAAGGTACTTCATGGCAAGACTGGAGTCAGATTTACTGTCTTCTGACTATCTGTAACGACTGCCAAAGGTCTAAAACTAAATTATCTAGCCACGAGCTCTTTTATGATTCTAAAGTTCAAAGAAATTCAATTCAGAAGTCTTTACACGCGAGTCCGACTCGCATTTGGTTTTTTGCTTAACTATTTGCTGGTCAAACGCAACAATAACATTCCCTATTATTCTTTACAGATTCCTGACCCTGATGAATTTCTGATGACGCCATACTACTGCAAAACAACACCACCTTACGTCGTCAATTCGTTGAGGAAGTACAAACAAAAAAGAAACTTCTACCCAATAAATGTGGCCAGAAACATAGCCAGGAGTGCAGCTCTGACCCACTTCGTTCTACAATCAGACATCGAACTGTATCCCAGTGAAGATCTGGTACCCAAGTTCCTAAACATGATCGCAAGAAACGAAGAACCCCTAAGCACTTCAACAAATTCAAGAGTCTTTCCATTAAATGTATTTGAAGTAGATGAAAACTCAAGGGTAAGTTAAGATTTTAATCAACGGCAAAGTATACGGGTATCGACTAAAAATAATCACGGAAATCGGATCAGAAACCTCGGAGTAATCGGTACATACATAAGAAAACATACCGACCGAATTGAGAACCTCCTCCTTTTTTGGAAGTCGGTTAAAAATAAGAAAGGTGTCATTCGATTCGGAAGAGCATGTAGATGATTTAAAAAAAAAAAGAGGGGTTTGATTTTTGCAAATGATAAAAACCAAATATTTCATATAAAAGCACAATCCCAACATCTACGAGTATTTATTATAATATTCACTTTAAAAAAACGAAATAAAATATGGCGTCAAAAAATTCTTCCGCATCGCTGCCCACTAGAAGTGAGCCCAAACGACTGGCGTTATTGCCACGTTCTATGGATTGCCACAGAACGTGGCAATGCCGCCAGTATAGCTTATCCTCTATCCGAGGTAAATGCCAGCTTTTGGGTCACGCGAAGTATAAACTAAGCGTTTAGAAAGATCTTTAAATAAGGCAATAGCACTCGGACTCCACGGTCCAGTAGTTTCAACCCCAAACGGCTCAAAAATATAATTGCCAACAAGGTTATTATATTTTCACTGTTTGAGGTTTTCAGCAGCCGTACTGGCATTACCAGCACAGCACGATGGTTTTTCGTTTTAGGTTTTTGTTTGTTACAATAATTTTACAAATTCTTCGTATAGGGTCAAAACATATCTGAGGGCCTAGCACAAATATTTTCAAGTATATTAACGTTAACGAATTTTGAATGTGCAAAACTACAACCCCATAGTATTATGGTTTAATTTTATGGGACATACACAATTTATATCATTTAAAAATATGAATATAGTATCTAATTCAAATAAATAGTATGTGCGAAACGAGTATCGTACCTATGGTAAAATTTTACGTTACGTTACGTTATAACACGATAGCTAAAGAAATTTATTTTTTAGGGTTCCGTACCCAAAGGGTAACAAACGAAACCCTATTACTAAGCCTCCGCTATCCGTACGTCCGTCCGTCCTTCTGTCCGTCTGTCTGTCTGCCAGCGAGCTGTATCTTAGGAACCGTAATAGAGAGACAATTTAAATTTTCACAGTGTTTATTTATTTTATTTATTTATTTATTTATTTCTCTCCACAATAAACATTACATAATAATATTGTTTCAATTAAGGTACATGCTTTGTATAGTTTACTGTGGAAGACTGGTGCCTAAGCTAGGCTTTAAGGGCCTGTGTTTCAGGTCACCAGATCTCCACACTCTAGCAGTTCGTACAATTTTGAATTTGGAGGTTTCAATTTGGACTTTACAAAAGTAGTATTTTATAAAACAATTCTTAAAACAAACGAGTGGAAAACAGAAAATTAAATGTTTTGGAGCGTTAGTAATGTTAGTAAATATTTGTAGTGTGAACGTGAGTAAGATGTGTTTCGTGTGTATGTGTGAGAGTACGTGTATGAGGGTGGTGTGTAGGGGTGCGTGTGTGGGAGGGTGTAAGTGAGGATTTATCAGATAGCAGTTGATATTAATTAAGTCACGCTGGTAAGTAGACTTTCGGTGTCATCATAATTGAGACCCCGAAGCCACGTGGTAAGCTTCTTTTTACATTGGGCCTTGTTAAGGTTAAATATAAGTTGAGTTTTATTAAAAAAAAAAAAGTGTGTATTAATTTTGCCGTTATAATAACAAATAATAAAAATTAAATTAAATTAGAAATTAAAAGAGGAGACCATGGAGGAGCTCGTGGCTAGGTAATAGGCCGCACAGGTCGATCTTCAAGGTTAAGCAACGCTTGCCAAGGTTGGTCTGTGGCTGGGTGACCATCTTAACATATCGAGTTTCCTCCGTGCCTCGGAAAGCACGTTAAGCCGTTGGTTCCAGCTGTCATTTGTAGATCTTTGGCAGTCGTTACGGATAGTCAGAAGCCAGTAAAACTGACTCCAGTCTTGCCATGAAGTACCGTGTTACCCAGTTAATGGGTTGTGGAGGTCTGGTAGGCAGCTGCTCCTCGTAAAATACTGGTATTCAGCTTAATTCGGCTTGACTGGAAGCCGACCCCAATATAGTTGGGAAAAGGCTAGGCAGATGATGGGGCTCCCACACAAGAAACGTGTTTTTTTTTTTTCGGTTTATGGTACCGCACCCTTCGTGTGAGAGTCCGACTTGCACTTAGCGGGTTTTTATTTAAGACATTAATTTTCAATACATTATAAATCCGTTATAATGAACTGGCATTCTTTTTTTTTTGTTAATTCAATGTACTTACTTAAAAAAATACATAAAACTAACACAAAACCAAACTTAAGAGGTGTTTCGAATTTTTTGCTAAAAAGTGTATCGCCTTAGAGTGAAAACCTCGGGAATGCATTTTTGCTCAAATTTATTTTATTGCATTTCTAGAAAGAAAACCTCGCAACGCACTTCCTGATCAGACTAATTTGTTCATTCGATACTCGTAGCGCCAGTGATGACAGTAAATGAGAACCTCTTAAATACTTGCATCTGTCAGTTTGGCGTGAATATACCTTGCAACGAACGTGTTTCGAGTCTATTCTAATGTAACTGTATAATGTTGTGTTAAATTTGCGGATTAAACCATATTAATTAATAAAAAAGCATAAAAGTCGACGTACAAAAGTATTACAGCACACAGTGTTTTCTTCCTCCTGAAAAGTAACTTCTTTTACACTTACGAGGTTTTCATTCTAAGACGTCGGTATGTGAAGTATTCCAAATACAATTAAACAAAACAATATTTTTAAATATTTGAATCTGATTTAGAATTCTAAATTCAAATATGTCTTTTCTTCTAATTTTTTATATAATTTACAAACTTTCATTATGTAACCTCGATTTCCCTTCGAAAATTGATATTCTCTTAGATACATACTTAGTTTATCTTACATTCTTAGATCGAATTAATCTTTGAAGTTTTCGTTTGTGAATTATAAGCGATTGCTCTGTATTTTTTTGTGTTTGATTTTTTTGAATAATATTGCTTAGTTAATAGTATTGTTGGTCCCAATATTGCTTTTCGTTATTTTCTTACATTTACAGGTATTGTTGTTTGTGTTCATTTCTCAAAATAGGAGCAGGGGAAATTAATCAGTTTTATTATTGCTCCAATGGTAGGGGACACATACCTTTTTCGTTCGCTTTCTTCTTTGTTGAATGGCATACAAGATAGATCAATGGAAATTCGTAAAGAAATTGTTGGTTATTTGATACAAAATTAGAATTTGCTGTAATATCTCATGATAGTAATGGACACAGTTACATGACTCGAGTCAAGTTGAAGAAGTTAAAGCTTGCATTAAAACCTCAACTCCTTGGCCCAATAAAAAAAAACTATTCCTTAAAAAAAACGGTCAAGAGCCAGTCGGACTCGCGCACCGACGTTTCCGTACAAATTTGTAGGTACCTACGTATTATAAATAGTTCAGGAATCAAGTCTCGCAAAGTTTCCCGAGCTTTTCCGAGCTACGAGTAAGAATCGATCGTGGAGGCTTAATATAGTAAGGTCCCGTCAGCACTTTTGATACGGACGGCTACAGGCCTGATCCGCAACTACCAAACTAGTTCAAGACATAATAACGAACCAGAACAAATCATAGATTTAACGAATTTGGACACTTTTTTTTTAGGATGGAATATCATCAAATGACTCCTCCCGCTCTGGGTACAGCAGGAGAGTGTCAGACTCTTACTGACTAAAACCCATCCGTGTTCCTCCTAGTGCCCTTTGCGTTCCAGGTTACGGTGCCTCTTTCGAACGAAATCCGCAGCCCCGGCAGGCACTGGCCCTAGCGGGCCCCGCCTTTCGTGCTGACATCTCTTTGAGGCGCGTTGGGATCGCAGCGCGCCGCCGACCCGGGCCTGGTTCTGATCAGATGGCGAGCCACCCCATGCTCGCTTTCCGCAGACCCGCGCCTACGGTGGACGAGAATCGTCCTGCGTCCCCTGACGCCCGGGGCGCTTTCTTCTGTTTCGAGGCTGGGGCGTGAGGTTCCCTCTCTCTCACGCGTTCGGCTTCCTCCTTTGCTAGCATTACTGCTTCGCAGATGGAAGTAATCGCTTCCCATGTTTCCTCTCTCCGAACCATGGCTTGAACCAGGGCCGGACGCGAGAGATCACCGCCGCACGAATTTAGATCCTAGCAGATAATTTTAAGACCTTTTAGAAACCGAACCTTATACTCTTAACGCCCTAACGAACTACAACGCTGCGCTGTTTGAAATCGTGTGAAGTCGTTCTCCAATGGAATAGAGTAAGGGGATAAGCGAATAATAAGGCCATTTTGAGAATTATTTTTTCTCGTAAAGTACCCGTAATAAGGATTTGATATTTTAGTTTATGTTTCTTGACTATATTATCTACCTTAATTGTTTCAAAAAAATTCAAAATTCAAAGCATTTTATTTCAAATAAACCATTCACAGGCACTTTTGAAACGTCAAGGTCGGTCAGTCAAAAACATGGAAGCTATTTGCACGTTCCAAAGCGTAGATCTCTATGGAGAAGAACGTGCAAGAAACTCCACGGACACTCTTTTAAATCATGTTCTGTTTTACAAAATTCCAAGTTACATATGCTTGTTGCTTCTGCATGTGAGGACAATGCAAAGAAAAAAAAAGGGCTTATTATAAGAATTTTAAATATAAAGATTAAAATAAGCCAATGGCAGTTAAGAGATGACCAGTCTCAACCGACGGCGCCTGTTCACGAACATGACGCGTGTATCGGCACCCTTCAGCTCAACAATTTCGAAGGGAACCGAATGATCAAACCCACGCGCCGCCATCAGCGAGACATTTGAGTGAGCATGACATGCTCTCAACCACCATGCTCGTTCAAGTCCAACAAGCAAAACTATAACTACTCACATAAAATGTAAATGGTTTCATGGTACTCACATTTACAAAATTTGAAAAATATGCTTCTACTTTACACAAAACTATGGTTGTCAATGACCAAATAATGAAAAATAAATTAATAAAGAGAACGATTAAGTTCTTACATCAAAAAGAATAAATAAGTAATTAATATAATAATATAATTTGTATGTATATAAGAATAAATAAACGAAATAATGTAAGAACCTCTAAAAGGAGCGAGCATCTCTTCCAAATATGAAAACATAAAAACCTAAAAAGTGGACCTAAGCAGCTGTGACTGTGGAGCAGGACCAGCATTTAGCCAAGCGTTTTTATCGAGGATATAATATTGTAAAGGAAATGCGATGAAATTTTCTCGATACAAAAAAAATACACAAATTTCGATCTGTCTTTTTGGCATTCTCATTTTCATGGCGTAATGCATTAGATTGATGATATGAAAACTACTTTTAAACATAGAATTTAACCTTATCTAGCTAAATTCACAACAGATTTCCGAACTTTATTATTTGTCTACTTTGAATATTTATTTTATTCTATCTTTAAAAAGGTTGTTAATAAGAGTATCGATATATTGTTAATATAATTTGCTTGCGAGCAACTGTGAATCATTTGGCGGTATGAATTAGTTGACGGGGTGTCGCTACATTCGATTTTTGAACTTTTGATGAGGGAGAACGAGGAGAGTGTACGGTGCGCTCGGGGAGAGAGATGCTTAATCGCGCCTTTCGAAGAGTCAGAAATGATTAACCTATGCTCTTAGCACCGCGATTCAACGAAAAACGCGTCATCAGTGCAAAGCCATCTATCGACCACTTCGTAAACTGACGAAAGTATTTGGCAGCGGAAGACGTTAAAAGAACGTATGTTACGATTGATAACGATAAGGTATTAATTAATTAATACCTAAAATAATAGTGAAGGTATTAAGAAACATCTGTCTGTTTGACATAAAGAAAATATAGCGTATTCGCGACAGTTAACTTTTTTTTTCTGACCCGCTTCGCCCGTTCTAGCATCCTTAGCTCTCCAGTTTATGCTTAAATCGTCAAAAAAAGCATCTTTACAGTAAGAAGAAAATCTAGTATTTCTCAGTCATACAGTCCGGTTTTCACTTAAGTTGACATAAGAACATGTAATTGGATGTTAGATAAGAAGAAAATTAGCGTTTCTGACTCAAGGAACTAAAATTTTTTTTCATCAAGCATCCTTTTTTTTTAAGGATGGGTAATCATCAAATGACTCCTTTGCTTACATTTACATTACAACATGTGTAGGATAGATGTAAGATAACGGGAAAATTACTTAGCGATTCTGAGCCAAGGAAATATTTTTTTCCGGCTCATTTCGCTCGCCCTAGCATCCTTATTTGTCAGATTTTTGCTTAAATTGACATAAAAATATGTGGATGGATGGAAAATACTAAAATAACAGGAAAGTTAACATTTCTGAATCATGTTTCTAAAAATTTTCGGGCTCGCTTCGCTCGCCCTAGCATCCTTAGCTCTGCAGTTTACCTACACTTAAATCGACAAAAATACATATGTATGGATGATAAAAAGAAAATATAACCTATCTGAAACAAGGTTTTGTACTACAATTTTTCGAGCTCGCTTCGTTCGCTCTAGCATCCGTATTTCTCCTACTTAAGCTTAAGTCGACCAATAAATATCTGTGTTATGATTGATAAAATCTAAGTAGGTATTCAAAACAAGGTCTCGTACAAATTTTCGACCTGACCAAACTTTATGGCTGCGACCGCGCCTGATAAGACGGTATTATTTGCTAAATTTCATAGTTCTAGGTCAACGGGAAATATCCTATGAATTTTGATTCCCTTGAGAGTGACGAAATATTCGTTTTTTGCGGCATAAACGACCGTATCTTTTTTTCGTGTCAACTTCTGACTATGTTTTTTTCACAGCTTCAAGGGACCGTAAACCTGAGTATATGGTTTAAATTCCAAGTCGATACCTCCACGCGTTCCCGAGATAAACTTGACAGACAGACGGACGGACCACAAAGTGATACTATAAGGGATCCATTTTTTCCTTTTGAGGTACGGAATCCTAAAAAACGTGCGAGTGCACTTGAAATACGATATTTGTGCTGGATAATTTTCCAGTCTCCTTCTTAATTAAAATAGGGACTGGAGAGTACCCTGAAACTGGGTGCATTATTACAATTCACACAGATCTTGCTTTAGTTGTTTCGACGGTTGAAGATCTAATAGCCCAAATATACCTAGACGTCCAAAACCTACTTAGCAATCCTATTTTTTGTTCCTTTTTTTATGGTGGGAAGTCATCAAATGACTCCTCCCACTCTGGGCGAAACAGAACTTACTGACTAAAACGGACCGTTTTCCTCCTAATTCCCTTTGCGTTCCAGGGCCGCGGAGACACTTTCGAACAAAATCCGCAACCTCAGCAAGCCTATGCAGTGGTTAACAACCATCCATACGCGAAATAAATAATAAATATTGACAAATGCTTCTGGGGAAAGTAGGGGATATATGTCCATGAACACGGTCATTGCAACAAATGATACACATCACCCGGTTAAGTTTTATGATTTCTGCTCAGATATTTAATTCCTCTAAAACTTTGCAATGAGCTTTTGACCTTACTGAGAAATTCCTAACTGAAAACCCCAAATTCCATTTTTGCCCGACCTGAGAATCGAACCCAGGACTCCACGCAGACCAACGGGTCACTTCCCTAATGCAGTTCAGAGTGTGCCTAGAATAGCACTCTTCCAACATCTTAAATCTATCAGGAGTTAAGCATTGCTGAATATTGACAATTCGTATAATATCTTATCTGAGTGATCTTATTTAACGACTTATTTTTTTTCCTACTCACACGCGAACGAAGTCGCGGGCAACAGCTTGTCTAATATATAAAAATCTCGTGTCACGATGTTTGTTACCGAACTCCTCCGAAACGGCTCGACCGATTTTCATGAAATGTTGTGTGTATATTCGGTAGGTGGTAGGCTACTTTTTATTTGGCAAAACAACGTTTGCCGAGTCAGCTAATATTTAATAAACGTCTTAAATTAAATTGCTATATCTTCTTTTTCAGGCGCCTTGGACAAAAACAGAACTACAAGCAATGTTGAAGAATGGAACCGCCATACCTTTCCTCAAACACGTGTGTCCATCGTGCCATAGCATCCCCAACGGCAAAGAGTGGATGGCCGCCCCGGAAGAAAAATGTACCTAATTACTGAATTATTGACATAAATCACGGTTAAAGTACAGACAGCAACGATACTGGAATAACGCCGCAGCTAAAAGATTATTAATCAATATTAATGAGTATTAATCAAAATTAATATATTGAACACAACTTGGCGAGAACCTATATAGTTCTTGCCACTCACTTTCAATATTACTGAATAGCAAAACTATTATTTGAATTACTAAAAACAGTGTATCGAATGTTTTTGTCATTTTCTTAGATGACAAAATAATAAAAAAGTTACGTTGCAGTCATACTATTGCAGTTTTACTGATCGATAGATTTTCATTGCTGACCGTACCACGTGCGTAATGCGTAACGGTCTTCACATAGGTATTTTGTATTGTATTCTCGCATGCCTACTGCGTTATTTATTGCCAAAAGTTGGGCATCGCGGGACGAGCAGTGATGCAGGCAATTCAACTAAGGCGATTTGCACACTGCACCGCATTACAGCGTAGAGCGGGAGTGCGTGTTCTTACGTTGCTTGAATATAATCTCTCTTTGCATTAAAAACACGCGTAGTGCAAAACGCATTCAAACGCAGTATTTGACTTCGTCGCCACGCACTCCGCAGCGTATAGCGGGGCAGTATGTGAATCGCCTAAGGCTCAAGTCACACCGAGATGGCAGCGAAGCGGCGAGCAGTTTCAGTGTCATTTAATTTTAAAATTTATATTCATTACTATAGAACATAGTCAAAGTCAAAAGTCAAAGTCAAAATAATTTATTGTTTGTCACAGGTTTAAAGCAGTTCTTATCAACGTAATATGTAGATCGCTGTAACATACCCATAGGGCGTACAATATGCATATTTATATGTTTTCATTAATTAAAATCTAATCCAAACCCAATCTATCTATCTTTATATTATCTCCGATTACACTTTACTGACTGGATAACGATTTTCTCTTCTAAGAACACACGTCAATAATGTTTGATGGACTGTTGCAGATATGAGAGTGTTCCACGTGGGCAAGCGGATGGGTAATTACTCGTATTGGGATCCAATCTTCATCGAAACCAACTCAGAATCGTATTACGACGAAAGACTGAGCCATGAAGGCATGCACGACAGAATTACACAGGTATCGAGAACTTACATTAAAAGTTAGATCCCATCCAGTTAGGACTTACGAAGATTAATCTTGAAGTTTATAAATATTAATTATAAGGTAAGCTTTATTTTTTTTTATTTCAGGGTTACATCCTTTGCGTTAAAAACTATGACTTCATGATCTTAAACAATGCTTTCGTGGTCCACAAGCCTGGCATCAAATATTACACGAAAAACAGAAAGAGGGACTACATTATCTTTAAGCAGTTTTTGTACGTCAAAAAAGTCATCCTTCCCGAACTGAAGAAACTTTTTGGAGACAAAGATGAGTGCATGCTGTGACATTTCTTAAGTATCTTAAAAAAAAAAAAACTTAAATCCTCGCAGGTTTTATCAAGGTCGCATATTGTAGTCTACATCCTACTAATAGATATTATAAATAAACTACGAGTAACTTCAGCTCGCGACTTCGCTCGAGTAAAAAGTGTCGCATTTCCAGCCCCAGATATACTTCGACATGTTTCTGGTCTCCTGGTACTTTTGAATTTATAACGCTCATAATTCCAGCCCAAAAAATACATACACATTTTAGAATAGTTTTTTATTAAGACTTAAACTTAATTCTCCTTAACGGCGCGTTTTACGGAGAAAGTTAATCTCGATATTTATAAAGTAGACAAAATTCACTACAATTCGGCTCTAACGGTTACTCTGTAGAATGTGAGTTAAGTTCTCTACAAACCCTACATGTTAACCAAAATGTGAGTTGAGTTATAAGTATTGTTTTAGTATTTAACTTACTATATTACTTTTATTCAATGGGTTCTTTCTGGTTTTGGTAAACGCATGTGGTTAGCTTTCGTTCCAGGGCTTCAAAGTGCCTCTTAAGGTGGATGCTCCAGGGTAGCCCGCGAAATTCAAATATTTTTATGTTTTTTGCAATTTGCCGGTCAGTGTGAAGCTGTATGTGGACCAAATGCGATCTGCGACCGTAACGCGTATTTATCTAAAGAATTATAACCATTTTAATCATCAATATAGCCCTCTAAGTTCATGTAGTTCGAAAGAATGATTATTTCTGAAATATTCCTTCTTTCGAACTACATGAATTTCGCGGGCTACCCTGGAGCATTCACCTTAAAGGAAAACCTAAGTCTTTTAAATGTGACCATTTATAAATATTTATCAATGTATAATCTAAATACTACGTTTTGTAATGTTTTTGTAAGAATTTACATATATGTAATCTGCCCGAAAATTGAAGTAAAACAATAAAATTCTAAAAAAGTTGATTGTGTTTTTTTGGAAAAGTTTTTTATTTTTCACTTTTTATTGGTACCCCACACCTAACAATACCACTGGAAAATCGCAGGAAAGCCAAATACGCAATTTCGTTTACGAATTCCAGCTATTTTGATTTGAAAGCCAAACTTCCAAACCGATTTTCATAAAATTTTTGTGGGGCTAATCGGGAAGTATATATATACTTTCAGATAAAATAAGAATTTTTCAAATCGGTGCTCCTCCTACTTTTTATGGTTCTATGAAAATAAATTACAGTACTTGCTACGAAACTTTACAAGTAGGTATTAGAGAACTGATGTACTGGGCTCTGGAGACAGGCCTGGTTGTTCTATACCGGGGTTCTGTCCCTACGTGTGTGCGGATGCAGGGGGAGTCTGTGGTGGACATTTCGTTCGCTAGCCCTGCTCTGTCACCGCGTGTCATTGACTGGCGCGTATTAGAGGAGGTGGAGACCTTTTCCGATCACCTGTATAACCGGTTTGACGTCTCCGCCCAGACTTCAACCGCGCCAGTCCGGCAGGCCCCGAGTGCTCCGCGATGGGCGCTGAAGCAGCTAAACCGGGAGCTCCTCCTGGAAGCTTCGATCGTGCAGGTCTGGGTGTCACCTCCGGACAGGCCTGCTAACATCAACGACGAAGCGGAGTGATTCCGGGAGGCCATTTCCGATATTTGTGACGTGGCAATGCCCCGGGTTAAGCCAGGACGCGCCCGCCGCCAGGTGTACTGGTGGTCGCAAGAGCTGGCGACGCTGCGTCAGGCATGCTTTGCCGCACGGCGCCAGTACACCAGGCACCGCAGGCTCCACATCCGCCCTCCGGATGCGCAGGTCAGAGAGGCGGAGCTGTACGAGGAGTACAGAGTGGCGAAGGCCGCCCTCCGAGCTGAGATCCAGCAGGCCAAGGATCTGGCTCGCAAGGAGATTCTGGAGTCTCTAAACGGGGACCCGTGGGGAAGACCCTACAAAATGGTGCGGAATAAGCTCCGCACCTGGTCCAGTTAAAAATACCGCCCTTACGACCCGACGGCTTACCTGGAAAAGCCTGGGTCCTGGCCTTGGAGGTTCTCGGGCCTCGACTAAGAGGATTCCTAAGCACATGCTTGGAGAGGGGCCCGTTCCCACTTCGTTGGAAAACGGGGAAACTGGTCCTCATTAAGAAACCGGGGCGCCCTGCGGACTCTTCGTCCGCATACTGGCACATTGTGCTGCTCGATGAAGTGGGCAAGCTCAGGGTGTGGCCGGATCTGGTGGAGAACCAGTTCGGTTTCCGCACGGGACGCTCGACGGTGGACGCCATCATGCACGTGGGAGCCCTCTCGACGGGGGACGCAGTTTCCCGGAGCGGGGTCGTCCTGGCGGTGTCTCTAGACATCGCCAATGCCTTCAACACCCTGCCCTGAAGTTGCATCAGGGAGGCACTTCGGTACCACCGGGTGCCGACCTACCTCCGTCGCGTAGTCGAGGATCACTTGACGGACCGAACCGTCATCTACCCCGGTCACCTGGGAGAGTGGAACCGGCGAAAGATGTCGTGCGGTGTTCCACAGGGTTCCGTTCTGGGGCCGCTTCTGTGGGACATCGGCTACAACTGGATGCTGCGCGCCGGCCTCCCTAGTGGCGTCAGCGTTGTGTCCTATGCTGACGACACGCTGGTCCTGGCGCAGGGGTGTCGCACCAGGCGGCGGCTGACGCTATGACACGCGGCGTTGCGATAGTCGTTGAGAGGATTCGGCAGCTGGGTCTCGAGATGGCCCTACACAAGTCTGAAGCCATGTGGTTTCATGGATCTCGGAACAGACCACCATCAGGATCCCAAATAACACATCGGCGTCGGATCGACGATGACGTACCTGGGTCTCGTCCTTGACAGCCGGTGGAACTTCGTCGAGCATTTCCGACGTTTGGCTCCCAGACTGGAGCGAGCCGGGGCTGTCTTCAAGCGGCTTTTGCCCAATCTAGGGGGTCCAAACGCCTCCTGCCGGAGGCTTTACGCGGGGTTCTTCCGGTCCATAGCCCTTTATGGAGCGCTGGTGTGTGCTGAAGCAGCTAGACCGGGAGCTCCTCCTGGAAGCCTCGATCATGCAGGTCTGGGTGTCACTACCGGACAAACCTGCTGACTGGATGCACCGCACGTAGACCCGTTCACAAAGCCAGTAGGAATATCGCGTGACACTAGAGCGGCGCGCGTAGTGATGTGTTATGAGATCTATCTATGACACCGCTCGACTGCCGCGAGCAGCTCGTTCGCCGCCGCCGCGCCGCTGCTTTCGTGAACAGTTCCATATAAATCTACGCATTTGAACGCGCCGCGCCCGCACCGTCCCGCCACCACTCCGCGCCCGCTGAGTTCGTGCCCGCGGCCTAAGCGGCGTTTAAGTTCGTATAGGTACAACCAGAGGCGGCTTTAGCCTCTGTAGCGCCCGTGTGCAATCAATACCCTGGCGCCCCCCAGTATTTTTATGAAGGGATTTTCCGCGGCAGTGGAGTTTCGCCCCAGCGGTGGCTTAGGGCCTTCACGCACCTCGCGTAAAAGTGTGTAAGAGCCTCCAGATTCCATGGCGGCAATCCGGCAAGACCGTGAGACCCTGCAGTACCTCCGGGTCAGCCGGATGGGCATAACCCTCTTGCGCGGGACGCAAATGCTCTTTGAACGTGACGCGAGCGGCGCTCGACGCCCACCCTGCACTATAGATAAAGACGCCTCTGGGTACAACGCCCACGCGGCAAAATGGCGCTTGCATATTATGATAATTGGGGATGTTCGCGGACGCACATGTGAATTGTTTCTTTGGCACAATGCGTTGTGGGGCGGCAACAACACATCAGTATCCTCTCTCTGATTTCGAGCAGGCTGGACTGTCTGAACGTGAATCGCTGATGCGCCATTTCCCATAGAACGGTGCTGCCGCTGTGTACGTTCTACAGTTATTTGTTGTAGATGTAATTATCTTAATTACTAATATAGAAGAAGTAACAAATGAGTCAAATTAACTTGATATATAAATTGAATTGAAATATAATAGCGCGTAAAATCGAAGGTTATGCTTCGATTTTACGCACTCATCACTTCAGTGATGTGCTTGGCAATTTGGCAGAGTACAAGTTAAACACACATTGTATTCCCTTATTTACAAAGGAAAAAAATAATATTTTAAACCAACCATCACATAGTTCTAGTTCGTATTATTAATTACAGCGAGTGTAAACGAGCAACACATCAAACTTAAAACACTAAAACCACTGGTTCTACAACACGAACTGCGTCTCCGACCCGCCTCCTGATGTGAGAAGAACGAAGGGGGAGTATCATATTCATCTTCAAACTCTTCCATATTACCATTATTTGAGTCATGACCATCGCCACCACCGCTATCGTTATCATCCATCAGACACACAGGATACTGCATCCTCGCATCTTCATAGACCATCTCCTGAACGAGAGGTGGTATCATGGTCTCAGGGTGAAAGGTACAGCCTGTAGGTACGTTGGAGACACCTGGTAGAAACGCAATACTGTTGAGGTTTACACGAAGTCGCATGTTTAGCCAATGGTAAGAGTTTCGGTAGAAAATAATGATAATAATTGCGAAGGAAAGCGGTATCTTGGCGGCTGTCATTTTGATGACAAATTGTTTTTTAATGTGGACATTTTAGTTTTATAGTAGTAATTAAAACAAGAAGTTTATAATGTCTCTAAATAGTAGAAACATAGCGACTGTCTGTTTCTGTCTGTATCTCCGATTACTTCTTCTGAACTACGCAACAGAGTTTGAAACAGGTTTCACTAATAAAAGAGTGGCCAACTAGTGCGGGCGTATTCTATTCCTTATCACTTATGGACTTACCATTAGTCCCAATCCCGAACGAAGAATGAATGACAATACGATTTAACAGTAACTATCAAAACATGTTGTCAGTAACTCTTAGTGGTAAGATGCACGCCACCCAATGCTTGCCGTCCGCAGGCCCGCACCTACGTAGCCGGGAATCACTCTGCGACTCTTCTCCAGTTGCGGCGGCTGAGGCGTGAGGTTTCCCTCTCTCTCACGCATTCGGCATCCTCCTTCACTAGCATTACTAAGGCGATTATCACACGGCACGGATTTCGTAGCGGTGCCCCGCGCGGTAAAGCGGTTTACGTGTGTTAGGCATCAACGGATTTATTAGAGGCCAATGCGACATGAGATCCGCTTCACCGCCTACCGCGGCGGTTTGCGGTGCCGTGTGTTAATCGCCTAAGAGGTGATCGGTTCCCATGCCTCCTCGCTTCTAACCATGAATTGAACCAGGGCCGGAATATAATAGAATAGAATAATCTTTATTATGTACACCATATAAGTTACAGAAAAGATAGATGAAGAAAACATTACATAGGGTGACACAACGGGCGGCCTTATCGCTAAAAGCGATCTTTTCAAGACAACCTTTGGATGGATTTTAAAGATAACGGAAAGACAGTAAGTACTGCAGGTAGTCTTAGTCGGACTTCACTTTGTCACTTTTTCCGCCCTTATTGGCCGTAGCATGACATTATAAATAGCCTGTAGCCTTCCTCGATAAATGGTCTATCCAACAGTAAAAGATCTTTTTATTTCGAACCAATAGTTACTAAGAATAGGGCGTTCAACCAAACAATCAAACATACTAGCAGCTTCAGGGCGTATATTTGAAATTTATGGTAGCTCGAAAGCGCCGAGGGGCGCCGCGCACCCGACGCGGACCCCGCATGCTTCCACGTGGAAAGTCCGAAATATCGAACCTAGCGCCAAAGCATCAAATTAATTCAAACCGCCAACTGATTCAGTGTTGCTCGCACACAAACTTCATAAGTTTCTGCTGTCACAATATTAACAAAAAGCAGCACTCTTATAAACAGTGATTAGACGTAGAATAAAGTAAAATATTTTACGCAGATAAATAATTATTTCTTTTAAGATTTCTTTTTTCAGTTGTTAGTAAATTATATCAAGTTTAGTATGTCCCCAAATTATTTTGAAAACTACTTATTCAGTAGATTTTTTAAGCACATGGCCACAATTGTGCGATAGAGATAGCACTAGAGATCAGTAAAAAAAATTGTTTCTATAAATATATTTGAACTCTTTATCATATAAGGTTAGTTAAATACGAGTACTTAGTTAACCAATACCAAAGAACCTAAATCTGATGCAGCGACCTTTTCAGTAAAATTTCGATGGAGTTTTACATGAGCGCCGCTGCTATTTTATGCGGCACTCCGCCGTTGTTATATGCGTAATGTCCTTATTAACCGACAATACGGGTTCCGCCAAAATAGGTCAACTGAGGATATTTTAGCGTATGCCATTCACATTTGGAGTGAAGCCATCGATAAGCACGGGGAGCTACTAGCGGTATCCCTTGATATCTCGAAGTGACTTTCCTTTCTTCGGTCTGCCCACCGGAGTGTCTGATTGGATTGCAGATTTCCTGAGGGATCGGTCGAGTGGTCATAGGTTGCTGCTCGGCCGGACTGCTAAATATTAATACCGGAGTTCCTCAGGAGTCGGTGCTCTCGGCAACATTGTTCCTATTGCATATTAATGATCTGCTAAAACCCGGTACCTTAGAGTATGCAGGCAACAGCAATGTTGCTGAGAGATACGTGACCGACATACGAGCTCGTGGTTCGATGATTCGGTCGCTCCCACTCCATCACATCTCACAATTCCACCCAGCTTCATCTTTCCGAGGTGTAACCTTGCCGATAACCAAGCAACTTGAGCTTCTTGGTGTTACGTTAACATCTACCCTCAATTTTGGCCCTTTCATAGAGGTAAAAGCTCAAGTGGCTGCCAGATAGTTGGGATCCTAGCAAAGGTGAGACGGTACTTCACGCCAAAACAGCAGCTCAAACTCTATCAAGCACAAGTTCAAGTGGAGTACTGCTACTCCGTACACGATCGAACTCACAAGTCTCATCTTTGGGACGGATTTGTCAGATACCAGCTTGATGCCCTTGAGTCAATTTTATTGAGAAACGAGCCAAGAGGATCATCGGAAATGATAGGCTCATCGAATCGAAGCTCCAAAGTCGGTTGCATCTTGGAGAGTGTGCGACTGAATTGCTTAATTTAACCTCTAGCGGCCGGAGTGGAACCATCAGTTCCACCCGACGCCAGTGATTTAAAACTTTATTTTTATGTTCTTATGGTTTATTTTTGATTCAATCAGTGTCGTCAGGAGGAGCCAATGGCTCCACTCCGGCCGCTAGATACAAATTACAAAATACTATCTCGCAAATACTTAAAATACGAAATATAAAATATTTTTAAGTAATGTATTTGAAATGTAAAATAAAAAAATACAGTATTTCAGCTATTTTTATTTTGAATTTTTATTTTATTAAAAGCAGAGAAAAAGTAGATTAATCACTAACACCAGAGTTTCCTTTCATAAACACTAGATTTTTACATGATACTTGACATTGACAATTTGAAGTACAGTAACAGGTGCAGTGTTAGACATATTTAGCGGACGCCAATGTACAAGTTAATTGACAATGCTGTCGTTTCAAAGCCTTAAGTTCGCTTTGTCGCATTTTCAACTTCTTATTAGATATATGTATATATATAGACTACAAAACAGTATGTCAATCAAGTGTTGATAGCCTTTTCATAACGTCGGCGAAGAAAATATACATTTTTTTTTTTATTGATAGGCATCCGTTTGACCACTATCTCACATGATGGTAAGCGATGATGCGGTCGAAGATGGAACAAGCTTGCCTAGAAGTAATCTATTCACTCTTGACTTAAAGACTCTCAGGTTGTAGCTATCAGGAAACAGTCTGGCAGGTAATTTCACTCTTTAGCTGTACGCACTATGAATGCACTCCCAAATCGTTTTGCTCGTGTGGGTGGAATGTCCATCATGTGCCGGTGGCGCATCGCCGTACGAGTTGTGGTCCGATGATGGAACGGGCTTGGCCCTGGACTGGAATAATGAGGGGTAAAGACTTGCCAAATATCAGGAGGGAGGAATCCTGATGAAGTAAAATTGGGGCTAACTACTATTACCACATAATATTGATTTAGATTCATAATATTAGTAGGATTACATATTTTTCATTTATTTCTGGAACTTCTGAAACCCACGCAGACAAGTCGGGGGAAAAAGCTAGTATTTACTTAACACAATTCAAACTCGACTGCTTTTCATTTCTTTATAAAATTGTATATTGTTTAAGGTCATAAAAATATACTTTCAAAAGGTTCAGACACTTTTTTAACACTAAATTCTATTTTAAACTGCTAAACCTGTACCATTTACAGTTGAAAAAAATATTTAAATTACGAAAATCTGACAGCTCCGATTTGAAAAAAAGTGACGCAGGTCCTGTCTGCAAGAGCTCCAAGGAGCATCTGAAGAACTGAACAAACGAGAGAGATGCAAATACTTTTGCAAGGCAAAAGATGAGATGACGATAACAAGAGACTAGCTTGGAATAAAAAAACGTAAATGCCAAATTTTGGGATTTGGTAACATAAAAGTATTATTAAATTAAAATCTGTTCAGATGAAACCTCGATAATGTTATTTAATCTATTTTAAAGTAATTTTCATAGGACCAATCTAAAGCGTCGCGTCTTGTAGCTAAAAAAAGTAAAAAGATATTTCGAACTTTGTATTTTTTTTCTATCGAGAAAATGTTTTCGTATCGTGTATTCCTGCAGTTGAATACTAGATCATATAGTCAAAAAACATATACCACAATTTCACTTACCTGTTCCAGGAACCTGACAAGATACGTTAAAACGAAAAACGGCTTTATACTGATTGACTCACCTTAAGGTGGATGCTCCAGGGTAGCCCTCTAAGTTCATGTGGTTCGAAAGAATGATTATTTCTGAAATATTCATTCTTTCGAACTACATGAACTTAGAGGGCTATATTGATAATTAAAATGGTTATAATTCTTTAGATAAATACGCGTTACGGTCGCGGATCGCATTTGGTCCACATACAGCTTCACACTGACCGGCAAATTGCAAAAAACATAAAAATATTTGAATTTCGCGGGCTACCCTGGAGCATTCACCTTAAAGTAATCTACTATACTGAAGAGTGTGTACGTCCGAAAATTCTTTCATCGAAAATGTTACAAAGATCTAAAAAACAATATCCTGACTCTCTGTGCTTATTTCAAGCATTGGATCGTCTGAAAAATATAATACCAAATACAAGTGTTAAATACCAAAAATGTTATTTTGAATAAATCAACATCATTTACTGTGAAATCCCAAATTACGCTAACATTCCAGACGTGTGTCGCCGTGAATACAAATTGGGTAGCAGACAGAAGTAGGGGGACCATGTATTAAGATCTTGCAGGACTGTCGGCTTACTCATTGAATAAGTTAAATAAAGAAAAAAAAACTTCATCATTGAATATAAAACCGAAATGAAAAATAAGAGAAAGGTACTTTAAATTCCCGTATTTTTACAGGATTGCTTCGGAGACAGTGCCTGTATCATACTTGCCATTCCATAGAAAAAATACCGCGGGAGAGGCTCGTGGCCATTTAATAGAAGCGACATGGTTCGATCTTCAAGGTTAAGCAACGCTTGTCGAGATCGGTCTATGTATCAATCTTTACATACCTTCCTTCGTGCCTCGGAAAGAACGTTCGTGTTAGCGTAAACGACAATTTGTATTGAAACTGTTTAAGCGTCGTCTAACAACAATTGAAAACTTTTGTTTTCTAAAAAAATTGACTAAAGCGAACGTTTACGTTATCGCAGCACCTACGTTAAAACACTCGCACTAAGTCCTCAGTTTAGGTGGTCACCCTACACCAGACGCGAGTCAGATAAGGAAGTTGATCCAGGTAGGCAGCACGTGCCCAGCATGGCGGAGATACTACTCCGGTTTTCCCGCATTTGGCACAAAATTATACGTCTCTCGCCTTGCTCAAACAAAAACGAAGATAATAAGGACTGACATAACAGCACGTCTTGAGGAATGTACTTACTGAAATTATGACGAATGTTTGGAGTCAAGAATGGGAGAAATCTGAAGACTAATAGTGTTTTATTCGCAGAATTCTAATAGCGTTTTATTCTGTTGCTTATTTGTTATTCAAATTATTGTTATGAAGAACTTGTGAGCTGAAGAGATTGTTTGTTTGTTTACTTGAACGCGCTAATCTCAGGTCTGATTTGAAAAATTCTTTCAGTGTTAGATAGCCCATTTATCGAGGAAGGCTATAGGTTTATAGGCGCAGACGAAGTTGCGCGGGTCAACTAGTGTTTATATAAGAAGATGTATGACAAGCTGGATCGCAGCATTGGTTAGCAATATATCAGTCGTAATGTTGGTAATAGGTGTGCAACTGTAATTCTGTGGTCTAGCTAGATAATAACCAAAACGATTTTGTTTACTTCTTCATTATCTAAATTGGATACTTAGTTGTTATACTTAATTGAGTTTTTTTTTTCGAAATTATATTTAGAAAAGAAAGTAATGTTTCACATACTTTTAATAGATGCCATCACCCCTTAAAAAAATTCATAATTACTGGATATTGTTGTAAAGTTATGCAGATTGTATGTTTTAAGTTAACATAGACGCGTCTGCGTTTTATGTTCGCCCTAGTAACCTATTTCACGCAGTAATCGATTCTGCCATTCCGTACGTTGGTAAAAGTTTTCAACCTCCCTTTTTTATTCTCTTTGACTTCAAACTATGTGCTTAATTAAATAGGATTTAACAAACTTCCATCCCTTATTTAGTGTTACTCTGACAGAGCCTTAGTTTTCTACGGTCCTTATAGTATTTTAAGGCCCTGTCATAGCAACACGGGCATTCATTTTTAAACCCCGACCAAAAAAGAGGGGTGTTATAAGTTTGACCGCTATGTGTGTCTGTGGCACCGTAGCTCTTAAACAGGTGAACCGATTTGGATGTGTTTTTTTTTTATTTGAGAGCAGGTTTTCTAGCGATGGTTGTTCTTAGACAAGTTTTTATATGGGAAAATTTAATAGAGGTACGATTCTTTGGGCCAAGCGTCATCGTGTCGGGGAACCGCTAATAATATAGGAATCTAACAAATACAAAAATTTGCGGTCTCTCGAGGCGAAGACGCTTGACCCAAAGAATTTTTAAATTTTTAATTTAATTTTTCAACATTCTTTATTAGTGGTTATTTTGGGTTTCTCTTGTGCAAATTCAAACTTCTTGACCCAGCGGCTTAGACTGTGTTGTTTGAATGATTATTATATAGATTGATATAATAATAATTCATATTGAAGTGTTTCTGTAATACGTCCTTCTTATTTTAAGTTTTTCATCCTGAGGTTGTCTGGTACTCATAGAATTATGTTTGTCCAAAATCCATTTTAATAGATATTGTTTTCAAAATTACCAATCCAGTACTGAGGATGTTAGGCGGAGAGGGATAGTTTCATCCAGGACTGTGTTACCCATAGAACAAACTAAGAGTAAAAGAACTATGTTACCTATTATTTATTATCTGCCTAGCCTTTTCCCAACTATATTGGGGTCGGTTTCCAGTCAAGCCGGATTTAGCTGAATACCAGTGTTTTACGTGGAGCGGCTGCCTACCAGACCTCCACAACCCATTAACTGGGTAACACGGTACTTCATGGTAAGACTGGAGTCAGATTTACTGGCTTCTGACTATCCGTAACGACTGCCAAAGATCTACAAATGACAGCCGGGACCAACCAACGGCTTAACGTGCTTTCCGAGGCACGCAGACTCGCTATGTTAAGATGGTCACCCATCCACAGACCAAACCTTGGCAAGCGTTGCTTAACCTTGAAGATTTATTTATTCTATTCTAATTATATAGTATGTAACTATGTTACCTATTATTGTTGTACAATAAAGGAGGTATATTCTATCTATCCGTCCTCAGCCGTTCATCACAAAGATAAAACACCAGACCACTAGTTTTTATTGTTATATCTTTAGATTGTGGAACTAACGAATCAAGGCTTGAACAGCGTTACAGCCCGTTCCCCATTTGTCATCTGTCGGGACCGGATTTTAATCGGATGTTACAGTCGCAGAGCATATTGTATGAAGCTATTCACACTTGTCCGACAACGATTTGATAGAGACGTCGACGCCCGATTTAAGGCGGAGATACCTGAGAGTAGCTGATTTTAAAATGATCATCACATTAATGGCTGCGACTTACGAGTTGTAGGTCGTAGGTTCGAACCCAGGCAGGCGCTTTACTTTGTGTAAATTATTTCTTCATCACTGCTCTCAAAACGGTGAAGGAAAACATCGTGAGGAAACCGGCATGTCCTAGAACCAAAAATTCGAAGACATGTGACATCTACCAACCCGCACTGGGCCCGCGTGGTGGATTACGGCCCACTCCCTCTCACCGAGAGGAGGCCTGTGTCCCAGCAGTGGGAACATTATAGGCTGATTATGCTTATGCTATCACGTCTGCTAGTCGTAATTTTTGAAAAAAAAAGTTACTTTAGACTATTTTCTTAATAATTCCTTATACAATATAGTTTTAATCGTTCAATATAGTGTAATTCATTTGTAAAGTTATGTCTAACGGACATAAAAAAGACCATCGGACCAAAACCGCCGAGACAATCTCAAAGACAATTTAATTATCTATATTATATTTTTTTAAGTCATAGTATAATAAGGAAAATACAAAAAACTACTTAATTTTGGGTCGCGCGGGTACCTATGCAACAAGTGCGCGTTTTGTTCCTCCAAGGTCGCTGGCGTATGTCGCCGCCTTAAATCCGGGCCCGACAACCGACAGGTGGTAAGAAGGCTGTTAATGTTAATAATTATGTGAAATTTTATTAGATTCCAATAGCGTCCTTGACATTAAAAATGTAAGACATCAATTAAATCGAGTCAAAGGTTAATAAATGACACGTCAATAAAGTTGTATCCAAGAATAGAATGAGGCGATAAAATATCACCTGAGAATATTTCCGTCTGCCTAGTAACTAGATTTTGAGGTTAGACTTGTTTTTCCAGTTATAGAGATCCTTTTGAAAATAAAGGATCTTCCTAAATCCGGCTTGACTGGAAGCCGACCCCAATATAGTTGGGAAAAGGCTAGGCAGATGATCAGAGATCCTTTTGAAAGTAGAGAAAAGAAAGACCACAACGTTACTTTTAATACTTTGATAATATTTTAGATATAAATTCCCAATAATGTAGTAGGTACGCATAACTCGACAAAATTTCGGGAACAGCTGGTATTCTTGATTTCGTTTCGATTTTATTTCAGTGGTTAAAATACATAATAACATCACTATTACGATGTATTGTTCATCTTTTTATACAAACGCTATAATAACATTATGGATTCTAAACACGCTTCGGTTTATTGAATGATATCACCTAAGGCTGTTTTATTTTCAACTAGTTGACCCGTGCGACTTCGTCTGCTCCGCTTCTATTTGTCTTAGCGTGATGTTATATAGCCTTTAGCCTTCCTCGATAAATGGGCTATCTAACACTGAAATATTTTTTCAAATCGGACCATTAGTTCCTGAGATTAGCGCGTTCAAGTAAACAAACTCTTCATACATATATATCTGCTACTAGTTGACCCGCGCAACTTCGTTTGCGTCACAATTTTCATTACTGCTCCGCTCCTATTGGTCCAGCCTATAGCCTTCCTCGATAAATGGGCTATCTAACACTGAAATAATATTTCAAATCGGACCAGTAGTTCCTGAGATTAGCGCGTTCAAGTAAACAAACAATCTCTTCAGCTTTATATATTAGTATAGATAGGTTATATATCATCACGCTAAGACCAATAGGAGCGGAGCAGATGAAGTTGCGCGCGTCAACTAGTGGTAAAATAAAGATTAGAAAAGATCATACACTGTACACTGACAGTCCTAAATCTAACTCTATCTATTTAGGCGAGAAAGCGTACGACGACAAAAAAAAACTCACTTTCGCATTTTACTATTGTTTATGTGAATGAAAATAATCGTATTATCGTGCACGTTTACTTTACCAATTTTTGTTAATGAATTCCTTTATCAGTCTTTTATTACGAGCAGTTAGTACTACTGCATATTAATATGTCGTTAACGTTACAAAGTATCAATAAATAGTTTTCTATTTATTATTTTATCTTATCACCTTATTCTTCATTCTTGACGACTTGACGTCATAATTTTAACTAAAGATTTCAGCTTTGTACAAATGACTTGTAACGCCTTGTAAATACGTTTTGTAGGTACGTATTATATGTCTAGTACAAAAAGATCTGACTTCACTATCGTCCAGAATCAGTGATTCATCTTGATTGAATCCTTGAGTTTGAGCGTTGTCTTGCGGTTGTAGTTGTAGATGACACCCGTCATATCCTGTTATCTTCCGACGTGGTATCGCAATCGATAGGTTATGGAAGTGAATACTTATATAGTTTTTTAGTTAACACCATCGTTCGAGCAAAGAACTTGCTTTTGCATTCAAAAAGGCAATTTAATAAACTTTTTAAAGGGATCGTAACAGTTCAGGATTAAAGAATAGCGCGGAAAGAGAAAGTCTGCTAACTGTAACCATTTTCGTTTTATAAACATCCTTTCAACAGCCTACTTACGAAGTAACAGGTATGTATCGGCCGGTGCCGCATGGTGCCCTAAAAGAATACCAAATACCATCCCTTCACTTCCCGTGGGTGTCATAAGAGGCGACTAAGTGTCGCCAGAGAATGGGCAGCAGCGTTCTCTGTAAAAATCAACACCATCTATTTACTGCGATTAGGTTTGCCAACTTTTATTAGAAGAAATACATAGAGATCTCCAAGGAAGTAAATACTTAAAGAGTAAGGACTTCTAAAAAAGAGTATCATTACTTTCACGTTTTTTTAAAGTAATTTTTTTGTAATTTTTGCAGTACAAAACAATTTTTCATTGTTTACTCTAAAATTATATAGATCGAGAGCTCATTTTTAATTAAGGTGGATGCTCCAGGGTAGCCCGCGAAATTCAAATATTTTTATGTTTTTTGCAAATGATTATTTCTGAAATATTCATTCTTTCGAACTACATGAACTTAGAGGGCTATACTGATGATTAAAATGGTTATAATTATTTAGATAAATACGCGTTACGGTCGCAGATCGCATTTGGTCCACATACAGCTTCACACTGACCGGCAAATTGCAAAAAACATAAAAATATTTGAATTTCGCGGGCTACCCTGGAGCATTCACCTTAATTGCAATGAAGTTCTGTTTTTCTCTTCAAAAATACTCTCTCAGTAAATGCTGAAGTGGTGGTCGACTTTTTTGGTTATGATGATGGGTTTGCATACCTAATAATATTACAAGGCACTATTATAGTAAACATTGTGTAAAAAAGAGTATTTTGGCATACTCTATTAGTGTTTTAGATTTTATAGTACGCCTACATGATATATGTAAAATACAATACACTGTTTTAGACTACGGTTGGCAACCCTGACTGCGTTCGCCAACCCGCCTGTCAAGCGTGGCGATTATGGCAAACCCCCCTTTTGGGGGAAGCCTATGTCCAGGTGTGCACGTCTTTCGGCTGATATTACATGATGACGACTGTTATTTCAACAGTATGCAGGTTGAACGCTATCAAACAGGCGAATAAACATATAAAGCAATGGATCTTCAAGAATGAATGGAATTCCAAGTGAAAGAATAACTATTTATGCGATTTTATCAATGAGTTACGCAATTGAGGTTAGGATCTATCAAAAGTTGCTCTTTTTAGGGTTTCGTACCTCAAAAGGAAAAAACGGTACCCTTATAGGATCACTTTGTTGTCCGTCCGTCTGTCTGTCAAGACCCTTTATCTCGGAAATGCGTGGAGGTATCGGATTGAAATTTAAGCCATATAAGCTAATCTACATTCCCTTGAAGCTGTGAAAAAAACAAAATTGTAAGTTGACGGTAAAAGAAGATACGGCCGTTTATGCCGCAAAAAAACGTATATTTCGACACTCTCTATGGAATCAAAATTCATAGGGTATTCCCCGTTGACCTAGGACTATGAAAGTCAAGTAATATCGTCTTATACTACAAGTATAGAGAAAAGTCTGAAAACTACATATTTGTAATTAAATCATAAAAAATATGGTCTTTATTTTAAAGTAAATTGTACCTACAAATTTGTACGGAACCCTCGGTGGGCGAGTCCGACTCGCACTTGACCGGTTTTTTTAGGGTAACCAACGGAACCCTATTATTAAGCCTCCGCTTTCCATCCATCCGTCTGTCCTACGTCCGTCCGTCCGTCCTACGTCCGTCCGTCCGTCTGTCTGTCAGCGGGCTGTATCTCAAGATGATGTATGT
This sequence comes from Lacanobia oleracea, assembly GCA_950371165.1. Taxonomy (NCBI): domain Eukaryota; kingdom Metazoa; phylum Arthropoda; class Insecta; order Lepidoptera; family Noctuidae; genus Lacanobia; species Lacanobia oleracea. The sequence continues at coordinate 10,581,980 of OX493389.1, forward strand.
CTATTGCCGCTATAACAACAAATAGGCAATAAAAATTAAGGTTTATGGTACCGGTACCCTTCGTGTGCGAGTCAGACTCGCACTTGGCCGGTTTTTTAGGGTTCCGAATAAAAAACGGAACCCTTATAGGATCACTCGGGTCTCTGTCTGTGTCTATCTGTCTGTCACGGCCAGTATTCTCCGGATCCACTGAGCCGATTCTGTTGAAATTTGATACACATATGGACTTCTGTGACCCAAACTCAGACGTGTTACGTAAATTGTAAAATTTTTAGTACAAAAAAAAGTGACCGCCACTTTTGGGGGTCAAACTGGAAAATTACATGACATATCAAATGAAAGGGCTTACTGTGAGGGTTTTAAATAATTTTTATTTTCAAAGTTTTAAAATGAATGGTTTTGAAGTTATTTAAGAAATTAGGCGAAAAATGACCATTACACTCCCTTATCACCGAAACCACTTAGGCTAAAATTTTGAAAGAAATGGAGATAATAGATCGATCTATAAGGAGTCTATAGTATAAAAATAACATGTTAAAAAAAATTCGTTCGGGACCCTTTGCACGCGAGTCCGACTTGCTCATAGCCAGTTATTTTATATAGGAATGGGCTTGCCCTTGACCTCGATCACATCTGATGGGAAGCGATGAATAAAGACTATGATGGAGCGAGCATGCCCAGAAGATGCCTGTTCACTCTTGCTTTGAAGGCAGATGGGTTATATGTAGAAGGGAAAAAAGACGGCACAGAGTTCCACACTTTGGCTGTGCACAAAAAAAAAGTGGAGAAGAACGACTAGTCGGGATATCGAACAAGTGCGGCTGGTCCCCTGCAGCACGTGTTACAGCATTTTTTCCACACCCGTTCAGATTTAAATGCCAGTAAAATTCACAATTCATATCAAATCCATTCACAATGTATCCATCCTTAGTTCCCAGGACCTTCGATGTGACCAACGCATCCGTGACCTTTTACGGTGACGTAAGACATTTTTTGTAAACAACGTGTGTAACGTTACGGTTTATAGAATGACCGTATTGATGAAGAATGACATTCTGATGCGAGTTCCACTTCTTTGTCATCACGCACTAGGAAGTATCCTATGCTCAGCAATGGCTCGTTCGACTTCTCGCCCAACTGTCGTAGCAGACAAAATTCAGAAATCTAAATAAGTGTCCAGAAATGACCTGTAGCGAGCTTATTGAATGACTATGGTTATGTGCCTTAGAGCTCAGCCATTTGTAGATCTTGACTGTCGTTACGGACAGTCAGAAGCAAGATAATCTGAAAACAGTTTTGCTACAGGCTACTGTGTTACCTAGTTACTGGGCTGTTGAGGTTACTCTGCTGTACCGGTTTGAATGGGTGCCAACCACAAAATTGACAGAAAAAGCATAACCCTCCTTATGGCGCAGTCGGGTAAAAAAGCTAGACAAATTGAAAGAGCATGGTACGAGTTAGTAGAGCTTAAACATCAGCAAGGACGAAGCACTGCATACAGCGAGTGATACATATTAAAAACTGCTTACAACTTAAAATAAGAAATTACAGTAACTACCTACATATTAAAAAGTCATTATTAAGATTGTACACTTAATAATACATCTGACGGCACGGTTGGCGCAGTGGTTGAGCGATTGACTGCTGCGCTGCGTGTCGCGGGTTCGATTCCCGCACGGAACAAATATTTGTATGGCCTACAGATAGTTGTTCCGTGTCTGGCTGTTTGTGTATGTGTATTTATATGATTGTAAACGCACCCACGATACAGGAGAAATTCCTAGTGCGGGGCAAAGTTTAAAAAAAAATATCTAGAAAAACCTCGATATATTGATGTCATTCGTTCCGCAGATTGGATTATCATGAGGTGTTTCGGCCACCACTACTTGTATACGTAACACTTGATAAAACGGTACCGTATTGTGAAAGGTCATAATCCTAATACATACCTATTATGTAAAGTATCTATAAATAGTTATAACTTTTACTTAGAACAACACTCTTACGTCTGTATGTTTTATGTGAAGTTACCTATCTTCCTGTAAACTATAATGCCAGACTTTGATGTACAGTCAACAAAGCTATTCGGTATGCAGGCATCTAACTTGAAACTACTTTTAAACAATGTTGTGAGTCTGCTGAGTAGACAATTATTGTATACTACACTCGTAATATGTCGTGGAGGAGCTCGTGGCTAAATAATAACAGCCGCACGTGTCGATCTTCAAGGTTAAGCAACGCTTGCCAAGGTTGGTCTATGGATAGGTGACCATCTAAATATACCGACTTTCCTCCGTGCCTCGGAAAGCACGTTAAGCCGTTGGTCCCGGCTGTCATTTGTAGATCTTTGGCAGTCGTTACGGATTGTCAGAAGCCAGTAAAATCTGACTCCAGTCTTGCCAAGAAGTACCGTGTTACCCAGTTAATGGGTTGTGGAGGTCTGTACGCAGCCGCTTCATGTAAAACACTCCGCTGAATCCGGTTTGACTGGAAGCCGACCTCAATATTTTTGGGAAAAGGCTAGGCAGATGATGATGACACTCGTAAGTATGTCATAAGCTGACAATTGGCAGTGCAGTGGGAAAACTAACATTTTTTGCCTGCATACCAAATAGCTTTGCTGACTGTACCTACATACTAGGTCCGCTTCTTTCCTACTCTTTAAGTAAATACTGTAGAGATTTTGTTTCATCAGGACCTCTTTATTTTTATTTTTTTTAATATAGATAGGCACGCGTTTGACCACTATCTCACCTGATGGTAAGTGATGATGTGGTCGAAGATGGAGCACGCTTGCCTAGAAATAACCTATTCACTCTTGACTTAAAGAGTTGACTTTAGAGATTGAGGAACTTGATGGCACATAGACTAATACATTATTAAAAAGCTGAAGAGTTTGTTTGTTTGGTTGATCGCGCAAATCTCTGGAACTATAAGTCGGATTTGGAAAATTATTTTTTGTATAATATAGCCACATTCATTAGGTAGGCTATGCACAAACACTAATTCGACCATATGCGTTTTCGACTGTCATGATAAAAGTGAAAATCTATTATTTAAAAGTCGTCCCGATTATTATAGTACATAGTTATATCTACTACAAAATAAAATTCATCGAGTTGATCCACTGGGAGGTTCCTGATCTGACCCCTAAAATGGTTGAACAGGAGCATTCCAATTCAAACCCAGCCCAGTCATCGTTTGGTTTTTTTGACGATATTTAACAGCTCAAAAGCCTAAGTGAATGTTCGTTAGTTAACAACATGAGGTAAAAACGTGGTCCGAAGTTGACCATTTATCTGAAGACCTTCTATTCAGAAGTTCCCAAGCTGAGCCCCGCACTCCTGGTACTTGTGAATCTTTATCGCTCACAATTTCAACACTGGAAATATTTCGATATAAATTTGAATTAATTCGAACAATCGTTCAGTCGACTTTCCCTTAATCGAACAAATGACACTCGAAGTTAAGTTACGGTCCCGACTTTTATGGGAGGTAGCATTTTCATATAACTTATTGGGGTTAGCAATCTTGCAGCAACAGTCAAAGCTCGCTGTAAACTTATGAATGACTGAAACCAAAAAACAGGCAGTAATAAAATAATAGATACTATGCGCTAAGATCGTTTAACGTTATCGCTTTGTGTGAAAAACGTGACCAACTTAGGAAGCTCCCGTTTTACGAAAAAGGAATATATATGTTCAATTATTTAATTGTATAAGTGCCTCATTATTTTCTATATAATAACTAAAATTAACAAATACACTAAACTAAAAACAAACTTAAAAAAAATTCATCCTCAACGCTGTCAGCTGGTAATGTGCCCAAGAGACAGGCATTGCCACGTTGAATGGCAATGCTTAATCTCTGCCCAAAGTAAAAGCCAGCTCTTGGGTCACGGGAAGTGTCAACCAGTTCGTGATATTACTAAAATCGATTAAATCCATAAATTAATTAAATCCTCAGAAGGTGGAATTCTGTCAAACTTCTTGCATCGTCTTGAATTCTGTTACGTGTAAAAACCTGCGCTTCCGAAGTAGCATACATTTCCAAAAAAGGTCTAAAATGTTCAATTATTTAATTGCACAACTCGTGGCATTAATGCCACAAAAGCAGATATATTATTTAAGTCCTCACGCAGGTGGGAACCTGTCGAACTTCTCAAGTTCTAGCATCGTCTCAAGTTGTGATGTAACTCGGAGATGAGCGGGTTTCGACACCGGCCGGTGTGTCCCCAAGGTCGGCGATCGCCATTCAATACCTGAGCCACACTCGTGCGCAGATCAGTACGGGGTAGCATACAGCATGGACAAGACTTTGGTAGTGTTTGCGTGCCTCTGCGGCTTCGGTGAGTACCAAACTTTTTTTATTACTTTTTATATCCATTAAAAGAAATAACTTCTACCTACGTCTCTGAGTAAAAAAAAGCAGTGCTTTTTAAGAAAAAAAAATTGTTATTTAGATTTTCCTTCTCAGGAAAGCTATTAATAATAGGCCGTGATCCGCTAGCGCACGTTTCAGTGCAAGCTCTGTGCAATATAATCTCACTATCATACAGTCAAATGAGCACGTTTTCCTACTAATTAATTACATGGACCAGCACACGTGTCGTATAAATATTTAATAAAGGGTAAATAAATTGCCTGCTACCTACAATTAATGTAAACGGGTTTTAACAATTAGACGGAATTGTTTTACCGCCTAACAATGGATAAAATTAAAGTAGTAAACAATTGTTTTATGCTCTTAACTACTTAATTGAACAATTAAACAACTCTTTGAATTAAAGAATGTACTTACGATGTTTTATAAGGAAGACGATTTAGTTGGTATCTGTTTTTGTTTGTGCTGTTTTTTGACTCGTAACCTGTGCTCAAATAAGTTCACCCATTATTTAAATAACCTCAATTAATTTTGGCAATTCAGGTAACCCTTTTTTTCCGCTTACGAACCCATCTAAATACTTAGGTACTTAGGTAATACAAGTTTACTTGATGGGGGTAACTTCTCGGATTCCCTAATGGTTGTATATTTATTAGATTCAGTAATATAGATAGAAAGCTTAGTAATATAGATCGGTCATACCAATCTATATCTCTCTTTGAATTGTAATATCACAGGACGCTTCCCGTGATACTACCGGATTGTACTGTAACACATCCTCTATGGAGGTGTAGCCTCAATACTTACGAAAGCCTTAAAAGAGTTAAAAATTATTAGAACAGGTCTAAATATTGACATGTGAATTTGCTTTTATAAAAATCAAGATTCTGTTAAAGATATTCCTTGAGGCGGAGGCCCAATAGTTTTTGATTGTATAACTAGCTACCGCTACGCCTTAACCCCCGGTTCTACAGTACCTATAAAAATAAAAAGACGAATTATGATCAAACGAATACTTATTTACGCCATCTGGCTTATATGAAAGTTAATACATGACTGACGTATTCACCATCAATAGGCATATTTTACCATATTACGACACTCTTTCGGAAGAGGAGCTCGTGGCTAAAGTATCACAACCGCACGAGTCGATTTTCAAGGATAAGCAAGCTTGCCAAGGTCGGTCTGTGGATGGTTGACCATCTTAACATACCGAGATTCCTCTGTGCCTCAGAAAGCACGTTAAGTCGTGGTCCCGGCTGTCATTTGTAGATCTTTAGCAATCGTTACAGATTGTCAGAAGCCAGAAAATCTGACTCCAGTCTTGCCAAGGAATACCGGCCGTGTTACCAAAGAAATGGGTTGTGGAGGTCTGGTAGGCCGCCACTCCAAGTAAAATACTGGTATTCAGCTAAATCCGGTTTGACTGGAAGCCGACCCCAATATAGTTGGGAAAAGGCTAGGCAGATAATGACGACACTCTCTCAGAAAATGTGGAAATTCTTACCGGGAAATCGTTTAAAACAAGAATACCAAATACTCTCCAAGAGTCAAAAGTTCAGACGGCCATCATTGCCGAAGCCTTATCTAACTTTTGCAGGTCTCAACACATAACCTAAGACGTCATGTTTGTAAAACTAATAGCTCGTTTATTATGCAGCAGTATTTTGAAATATTTCGCTCAGTTCAGCATTCCATGGAAAATTTCGTATTTCTTCACAGTTTCCCCTACCTATGTCGTTAAACGGCCAATTTTGATCACATCATCGTGAACTTGAATTGATTTAAAATAGAATGCAACTGTGGCTACTCGAATAAATTATTACATGGCCTTCAAGGTCAGAGGACGATGAGGAATCTACATAATTAACTCGCTTAAGAATTCGCTTTTGACATCCTCAATTTATTACATAACATTGTTTATCTGCTCGCCTCTTTGAGAAGTTTGTTCTGGCCTGTTAATATTAAATTAAAATAACATAATCACTTGCAAAAGGTCAGTAATGCGTTAATAATGTTGCACATCAGTAAACCTTTTCGACGATTACGATTATTGCAAACTTAGATAATTAAATGACGATGGGAAAATCAAAGAACTAAATGATGCTTAAGGTTTAGTTAGATATGTTCCTATCTGTTCTGCATCTGCGGATATAGACATTTTTCAGGGTGAACACTTTAACAGTATTTATAGGTACTTACCATGGTGCACAGGTTCCGATTTTTATTACACAACCGTTTTTGCGTATAATAAAACTGACACTGTTCACACCAAGATTTGGTACAGTGACTTATAGGTACTATAGGATGCTGTTGAATTCGCAGAAGCTCTTAAGAATTTCGCATAATGTGAGTAACCAAGTGATGCAAGACGTGACATATTACATGATGGTGTGTCAGACGTTCCGCTTTCTCAATTGTAATCTGCGGAGCCAATCTGTGCCTCTATACCTAACTAATAAACAGTTGTCCGAATCCTAATATTGAGACGTTTCCATACACAAAACGTAACGGAATTACTGCGTTTTGTTTCACAAAGACTAAATATTCTCCGTACATACAAGTCGTTATAACTTTTACGGTAAAGATTTGCATAATAATGTGTTTCGATGAGTCAAATCTCATAAAAGATACTAAGTAACTGAGTAGGCTAGGCGCTAGCCTAGATTCTTAGCTTCTATTGAAATACAAACAATAACTGATTCTTCTATTTTAGTCACTAAAGATGAACACGTAGCCACACACGTGACCGCCACCACCACATGCATATTTTATGATAAACACAAAATTTTACGAATCAGATTTTATTTCTCAACTATAATCCTGAACCACAATATTTTAATCACCAAAGATACGTCCCTCGTACAAGTACCAATTTGTATATTGTTATTTTTGCAAAAATTAGGTAGGTACTGACTCATTTATACTAGCTTCTACTTTTCTATTCATGTGAATTAAAATGTAAATTTTCCAAATCCTTCAACAGCGGTCGCCCAGTTCGGAGGGTTCGGTCCGAGTTCCAACCCTGCCTTCTCCAGAAACCAAAACCAACAGTCCAACAGGCAGCAGTACCAAGAGGCACCTAAACCAGCTCAAATTAATTCTGCTGGAGGCTGCAGTGAGCTGAATGAGAGGTACCCCGTGCCCGGCAGCTGTGACAGATACGTCGAATGCATTGTAAGTACCGATTTCATATAATAGATAAGTTACGAAGGATATGACTGAACGGATGTTCCTAAATTACAGTTTTGAACTTTACAAGTATAGGTAGTAGGTCCAACAATTATCAGCAAGCAAGTCAACCAGTACGCACAGGACCAGCCGTTGTGGCGACACTTGGGGGAGGCCTATGTCCAGCAATGGACGTTTTTCAGCTGATATAATAATGAGGATGAAGTCAACCAGGCCATAATAGGTATCTAAAATTATTCTGAAAATACTTTTGCTACAATGGAGATACCAGTGTAAATGGGAATACCCATTGACACTATTATCTCTTGCAGTATGTCAATTGGCCAGCTGCTTATCAGACCAATGCCCAAAATCTACGTCAACCATCTTTCAAAACCTAACCAAACCGGATACCAGACCTCCCAGACACATCAATTTCCATGTATATAAACATCTGTGCTAAATTATTCACCCACGGTCATTGTATGTGGGAAAGTGTTGACACAGACTGAGATCTTACTTTTAAAATAGGTCGTGACTACATTAAGGTCTGCGAGTACTACAAAGGCACTGACATAAGCTCCATTCTTTTGTGTGTAATCATGCGTTATATTCTCTTTGGTCTCCTCTCATGAATTATTCACTTAATAATCACAGATTCTGGTAATAAAGTTCGCATTATTTGCTAAACGTGACGCGAATGCGAGGATCTGAGATGAGCCGAACTGCGATTATTATTTTTTCGTTACTAGTTACTACTTGGATATAGTGACTATTATTATTTGAGGCAATATTCTGTCATCAACTTCTATCGCTCTTTTTCATAAATTACTTTCAATAAAATTGTGCTAGATATTGGTAACCCAAGACTACAACTCATCGGTTAAATTAAATGCATGACCTAGCCAATAACAGCAATATTCAAATAATTTCGTTATTAAAACGTTATATCGTCGTTGATTAAAACCAATTAAAAATATGCAAAACTATAATTCTGTATTACGGAAATTGAGACATGCTTAGGAATGCTCAAGCAAATAATTGACTTCGACGAAAAAGTGGTTGACCCATGACATTACACATCTGGTAAAAACAGCAAAGTGCAAATATTTTGTCCATTATTAGGTCAAGAGAATGGTCGGCTTCATTGCATCTTTGTCACCTTTTGTGTCAAGAATGATCATTATGAAGACCCTAATTGAACCTTCAAATAATTAGAACATCATGCTCTTGTAATTATCCCAATTAATTTGGGGTCGACACAGAAGGGTCTGTGAAGGGTGTGTGTCTGTAGACTTTTACTAACTAAAACCACCTCGGTGTTCCATCTCTCACCTACGCCGGGGATCGCGAGAACTAATGTGGCTTCCGTAATCCCTGACTGGTGCCGCCGGCCCGCCTCTGTGGGCCACCTCGGGTTAGTGAGGTGTTTGACTCCCCCTGCGACGTCAAAGAGGGGCGCACGGGAACATCACGTGCCGCCACTTCGGGTCCAGGTGAATGGGGGATGATGGACATCCCCAAGTCCGCCGCCCCTGGACCCAGTTAGGGGGGCCAGAAGGGAGCAGCGTATGCCTCCTCCGACGCCCGGTGATCATCTGCGTTTTCCTAACTATATTAGGGTCGGCTTCCAGTCAAACCGGATTCAGCTGCATACCAGTGCAAGCCAACCCCAATATAGTTGGGAAAAGGCTAGGTAGATTGATTTGCTAAATGTCGCCTTCTTTCATATATAGCTCTAATGTAATAACATGTGGTAATAAAGTAATTTTGTTCATAGAACGGAACTTCAGAGGAGAAGCTGTGTCCTGATGGTCTGCGCTTTAACCCCGCTGCGGTCGGATACCCGTGCCAGTACCCCAATGAATATGCCTGCCTTGAACGATCCTCTCTACGTGAGTAAAATACAAGCTTATATTTTAAGGAGCGGTAGGTACTCAAATTTCGGTTGAATAGTCGTTTAAAATTTAATGTGGTATGCTTTTTCTTTATTTTTACCGGACTAATTTTCTAACAATCAGGTTTTACGGCTTTGTTTCGAGGCTGTTTCGTACATAGACTCTTAAAAATAATTCCGGTCTGACGATTGAAATATTGCTCCTGATAGAGGCTAAATGTAGAACTCACAGTAAAAACTAATACTTTGAATGCCGCTGTCCACTTTTATCCAACAACTATCTAACTATGTCTATTCTTCTAACCGCCTTGTATCATTGCTGATTTTAGATTATACAGAAATATATGACCCGATTCTATTTCTGATACTAGCACGCGGATAGAATATTTATTATGTTTTACATATATTATGTGAACTTTTGTAGGTAACAGCGATAAGTTAAGGCGTTATCGCAAAAAAAAAGAAATTTAAAGTCGAGGAATTCGGTAGAGTTGTTTCTCAAGATTCAACAATTTCTAGTTTTTCATTTGACATTTTCAACCGCTAACACATAAAACAAGACGGTTATAAAATATGTGACCTATCACCTCACGGTCATAAATTCAATTTAACTTCAGCTTTTGCTCAATCAGACATACCTACGTCACTATTGAAGATCGTGTATTTTTAGAACCTGCCTCTTGTAAATCATTTTAAAGATGAGGGCTCTCAAAGAGGACCCATGCCCAGTCCTTCTTTAATCTCATTATTTAAGTATGTAGTTTCTAAGGATAGTTAGGTCTAGAAACTAGAGGCAGATCCATTCTATACATGTCATCATCATTATCAACCTGGAATGGTCCACTCCTGGGTTTAGGCTTTCTTTCCTTTCTCCTTTTTCTGCCATATCTCGGTTAAATACGTTCCTCATCTAGATGTGTTCGAAGACCTGTTTCTTTTTTTCAAATGTTTCATTTGATTATTCCAGAGGCTGCTCAGCCAACTGACCAGTGCGAGCACCAGTTCGGTTATTACAAGCTTGGAGACAGGAGTAACTGCAGTTACTTCAGGAGCTGTGTCGCCGGAGTAGCATACGACTTCCAGTGCCCCGAAGGACTTGCCTGGAGCTCCGCCTCCTACCGATGCGACTGGCCCGATGAGGTTGAAGACTGCGATGCTGAGGGTAAGGATTTACTTCATCTACTTCTCTCACATCGGTACCGGTATGGAAATAGTTCTTGCCTTGGTAAAATCTTAGCCACTCAGAGAGGCGGTTACTGCGTTGAATTTACAATTAAGAATCGCCCCTTGAGGTGAGGAACCCATGTATCCTTCATTCAATATAGCCACTTTACGACTTATTTGTCGTCGGGAACAAGTTTTTCTCTACGTATGCAATATTTATTGTTAATATGCTCATTTGAATTTCTAATCAACATCCTTGTCCGTGGCAACTAAAATTATATTTTTATTTAGAAATATAAATATTCATTCTATCTACTTTTATCTCCAAATTTATCTAATTTACTGGCACACGCGGTGACTTACCTGACAACTCAAGTTAGCGTGTTATGAGCACACCGGATTGTGCAAACATTTTAACGCTTATGAAAGTTGTGTCGTAAAATTCGATTACAACAAAGGGAAGGTCTTATAGGTTGCTGAGAATCATATAATTACTAGCTTCTGCCAACGGCTTCGCCCGGGTGATCCCAAGGGAACATTCTCCCAGGATAAAAAGTTGCCTATGTGTTATTGCAGACTATAATACCTCTGTGAGAAATTTCATGGGGATCCTTTCAGGCGTTCTGACGTGAAAGAGTATCAAACTTCCATCCACCCTCACAAACTTTCCCATTTATAATATTATTAGTAGGATATCTACCAATACCTTACGCTTAATTTGAACCAAATTATTTCAACTAATGAATGATTTATCTTATTTTTTAGCTTTCCTCGGCTTCCGGTGTCCCGAGGTGCCAATTTCCAAGGAGCTGGGTCCCCCTGCTGGCTTCAGATACTACAGGTATGCGTTACATAAATACGAGCAATTCTTAATATATGTACAAAAGCTCGAGAATTATTAAAGTGATAGAGATTTAAATGCCAAGAACTGGTTACTAAATAGGCGACCGGTCAGTCGGTGTCAGCGCAGGCTTAAATGTCAGCAGATGAGTGGTGACCTTGCTTATGTAACCTCGTTAGTAGAAATACCAGCGGTTTGCCAACGTCCTCTTATGATGTATGATAATATACTACCTACCTACCTATAGTGCCTACATTACACATTCTTGCCGAGCTACTTTTTGTTTCCACAAAATATTCTTGTTTTATTAGTTACGTTAGTCTTGTAGATTTTTCCCAGAATCTGACCTCGGCGTGGCAATGTCAAATTTTATTGAATAGCTGCATTATTTAGTTCTTTGGCCTTGAAATTAGATTGGATGCAAAAATGTAAGAGCTTCTTCCGTCAACTGAATCCAAGTTCAAAGCGTATACTTGGGTTATTATATTAATAAGAAGAAGAGACGGTAAATAGTAACCTTACAGAAGATCAGGTCTAAACAATCAGAGGTCAACCTCTTGGGCCCTCTAAAACGAAAGTTAATGTTTCTTGTGAGTAGGTACTGATGTTTTGCTGTACTTTGCATATTAACTCTGAGACCGGTTGAATATTTTATTAATTACGACTATCGTAATTAATAAATTTAATTATCTAATTCACAAAAAAACGAAGTAGTAGTAGTATTAGTTAGTTTTTGTGAATAGCTTTATAATTGCCAAACTATTTTAACGGGATTTTCATGAAAGCCGTTAGTGAAAGTGTTTTGATCTTAAAGATAAAATTCCTATAATATAAAAATATCTGAGCATTATCTAGAAAAGGAAGAAGAAAAAAGATCATGGTCTAACGTTATTTAAACATTTCAGGGCCGACAACAACTGCCAGAAGTACTTCCTCTGCATCGGCACAAAGCCACGTGTTCTTATCTGTGGTCAGAACACCGCCTACGATGAGCTGACCAACACCTGCGTGTCGGCTGACGAAGTCGACTCCTGTCCCGTGGAAATCAGGACCGAGGCTGCCCGCGCCAGAGAAGAAGCCCAGGAACTCCTCGCCAAAGAACTGGAGTTCAATGCCAAAACAACCAACAAGAGGCGATACCATTAAATAAAAATAGCGTAAAGTTGGATATTCTCTGTGTTTGCTCACCTACTTTGCATGCGCATCTGCTTTGTCGTATTGATAATGTAAACACGAAGGAGATGCGCGAAGCACAAATGATACACAAATACAGTGGATAGTCAAGTTTACAAATAACGTCGCACCCTCTGCATCACATCTGATCTTTGATGCTCAGCTTTTAGGACATCACCTGACTGTTCCAAAAGTAGTTCTAGTCTAAAACTAACAATAGAGTTACCACAGCGTCTGTGTTATGAAGTTATAGAATATGCATGTTTTTTATTTGTAATATTTTCTATCTTCCATACCGTTTCCGTTTTGCACCAGGCAAAAGGGTAAAAGTGTAAAGATCTAGAGTAAGATTTGACTTAAGCATACTGTTAAGCTACAACTTTTTTTTATTAATTAATTTAACTCACATCACCATATTTTATGAACTTACATCTTATGTCTATAGACATAGTGTCCCGATACCAAAAACTATGGTATCAATAAATAAGTAGTGTTGAATGCCTTGTTACAATATTACAATAAAATATTTCAAACTTGAAACGTGTTTTTAATCACCATTGCTATATTACGAACAAACCGCAGCAATTCAACATTTTGTACTGTTAATGAAAGTCAATTAAGTAGATATCTAGATGACATATTTTGGTATAAAAAGTAAATGAAACGGTGTAAGGTCACCATTCGGGAGTTCCTCATCATCAGAAGAACAACTTGAAGAAGCAAAATGTTCTCTCACCTGAGTGTCGCCTTGGTGTTCGTAGCTGCCTGTAAGTAACAATATTACAACGATTATCTAATTGACCCAAATAATTTGATTGACATCCATTTATGCCTTTATACCGATATACCTTTATTTGGGTTTATCACATAACAAAATGAAATCGAGCTTACATTGAGAGAGTTGACAATTGTTTAATATGATGTGATTTTGTCACGACGAATCTAAATTTCATTTCAATATGAACCTTACTAGGATAAATATATACTCCTAATTATACCACTAGAAGTATTTATCTACTTGCTTGTATGTACTTAATAAAAATATGCATAGTCTGATCATGTAATGTTTTCCACCTAACAGGCAGTGCGCAGGTATTGGTATCAACCCAACAGCCTGATCTTCGGAACGCTATCTGCAAGCAGAGAAATGGTTACTACAAGGTGGACTCCAGCTGTGACTCTTACGTCGAGTGCACTGTAAGTATTTCATTATGCCGCATTACGACTAGTCCCTACGTACAAGATTTTGGGAGTGAATCTTGATAGTCCTAAAAATTACCATAAGAAGAGAAATGAGTCTCTGCAATGAAGCTGATGAAGTCCATATTTGTTAAAACGTTCGACGGCATAATATTTGCATCGAAACTTTGCATAAACAGCATCGAAACTCGTCATTTAATCATCTACTACGATATTAATTCTTTGCTCAAGTTAAATTTTACGGATATTTAACTTGAGCAAGGATCATGCTCCAGGGTTCTATTCTAGGACTGTTTTTAACAAATTCGCTATTTGCACAGGAATTCGTAGCTGAACAATTGTCCTGCCCCGACGGCCTCCACTACAACCCTGAAGCCAAGTGGCCTTCCTACCCTTGCGGATACCCCATGGACGTGCCCTGCCTAGGCCGGGGTGCTGCTCGTAAGTAACAAAGGATATTTTGGTTTCATAGCCAAGCTCATAAAACTTATTGACTGGTATAAAAGTGAAAGCAACCAATTTTTCCGTGGAAAAGTGCGAAGATGCAGATAATAAAAACATGACTTGCATGCATAAAGACAAGCAGAAATGAGGATAGTAATGTGAATGAATATGATTTATATATTTGAAGTTTATTTTTGCAGCCAACTGATCCAATTTTGCCCATCCTATCTATTTATACATCAGAGTGGAACAAGTTGACTTGCACGGGACTTATAACTCGCAGCTATTTAAAATATCATCCCGAAGCATTAAATTTCTATTCAGAAAGGACAGAGCTAAAAACTACTCATTAATTTTGATCCAGAGCCAGCTCAGCCCACAGCCGAGTGTCCCCACCAGTACGGCTACTTCGCATCGCCTGTCGCCACCGCCGACAACTGTGGCCAGTACCGCATGTGTGTTGCCGGCAAGGCCATCGAGATGATCTGCCCCACTGGACTGGCCTTCAACCCTGACTCCGGCCGCTGCGACTGGCCCGACCTTGTCGCTTCCTGCAAGGCTGACCGTAAGTATACTTAGACCATTATAACTTAAGGCATTATCCTGAACTTAATCTTTCAGAAGGACTCAGACTCTTTGTCATCCCGTGCAAGTCAAAAGAACGGGATGGTGTAACGATCTAAGTGCTAAAAATTGTCCAAAGGACCAATGTAGTGTGTTTAATTTCAACTCCTGTCTTGTGAGAAAAAGGCACAAATTGCAACAAATTGCTTCTAGTTACACAGTTTTTGTTTTCAGTTTAAGTTTCCCTTTCAATAATGAGAAACGTTCCTAAACATTATTGTAATGCCTTTCAGTGTTCCTCGGATTCGCTTGCCCAGCTGCCCCCGTTGATGCTGACGGCAATCTTCTGGATATCATTGTTAACTACAAGTAAGTTATAATTTTCTTCAAGAAAATCTACAGTACTTTATATGAACAGCCTTTGTCCAATCAGTTTATTGTTCAAAACTAGTTATTTCGACTCGAAACCCAAAACAAATCGGTGGCAAAAAGTGGTTCTTTAATTACTGCTAGATAAGAAGGATCAGATTGGAGTAACTCATTATAACATAGGACTACACATTTCCTACTCACGTTGAAGCCTCTATCTAATCTAGCGTACCTCTAGTTACTGTTGTCCTACTGCAGGGCACAGGCCACCCTCTTCCACACAGTTATTTTGTGGCATGTTTGCCCTATGTATCATTTGTTATTCATGTTTTTTTTTATGTTTGTAGATACCAAGGCAACTGCTACTACTTCTTCTCGTGCGAGCAGGGCCGCGCTCGGCTGCTGTCGTGCGACGCCGGCCTGGCCTTCGACCCCGCCTCGGGCCGTTGCGTGGACGCCGACTATGTCAACTGTGAAGTCGCCCCCCCCCTAATCGACCCCGTTCCTCTATAGTAGTGTTACATTTTGTCTAGTATCGCTTTGATTCCTATGTATTTTTTATTATTTCATAAATAATAAAAATATTTGTAATATATTTTCGTGTCCCTAATTTACTCCCAGTATCTTGTCGGTTCTACCGGCAAACTACTGTCCCAATGAATCAGTTTTCCAATATTTTCATGGTATACTGATTAATCAGTAGGTACTGTAGTACCGGGGGTTAAGGCGTAGCGGTAGCTATTTATACAATAAAAAACTGATGGAACTTTTATTTATTGGGCCTCCGCCCGCAAGGAAATATTTTTACGGAATTATCATTTCAAAAAAAACAAATTCACTTGTTATTATTTGAATACCTAATCTAATATGTTATATTTTTAACTCTTTTAAAGCTTCCGTAATTAATGAGGATACACCTCCATCGAAGCTACAGTACTTCAATCTTACGACTTCCACAAAAATTTGCAAATTCCAACTGAAAATAACCATTATCTACCTATAGAAAGCAACAATAGCCCCGTAGTCATCTCTTTCATCTAGTATTAATAATAAAGGCAGGAATAGGTCTATAACGATAATACTAAGCTTAAAACTATTAAGACAGTAATTAAGTTAATTGAAATATAATTGACATGATCATGATTTTAGTACTCGTATTATGATAGAACTACAAAATATAGGTGATATAAGAAAATCGATTTTGTAGTTTTCATCGATCATGATTTCCTTCGATAGGCTAGGCGAGTACATAGATAGAACTTGTTCGAATAAAGTACTCATGAACATCTTCATGAGTAGGTAATACGTAACCTATAAACAAACATGTAGGAAAAACCAATATAGTATGTAGGCAAATAAGCCCCTCTTGATCCATCCGATGTCACAGTGATCAACCTCAAATCTTCTTCTACCTTGCGTTAATCCCGGCTATTGCCAGGGTCCGCCTTCCTACTTAGCTTCCTCCACTTTGCCCGATCTTGAACATCCTTCTCAGTTAGGCCATTGGCTCTCATATCGGACTTAACGACGTCCAACCAGCGCTTGCGAGGGCGACCACGGGACCTAGCCCCAAGAACAGCCATATTCATGCATCCCCGACCAACGTACTCCATAGGGCGGCGCATGATGTGGCCATACCATCGCAGACGACACTCTTGCAGTTTTTCCCCCACGTCACGGACACCAAGACTACCTCTGATGAAAGAGTTGCGTATGCGATCGGATCGCGTTACGCCACTCATCCACCTCAGCATCTTCATCTCCGTGACGCGAAGCTCCTGGGTGTGTCTGCTTAATGCTGGCCAACATTCACCGCCGTACAGTAGGACAGGCCGTATGATGCATTTATATATCTGCCCCTTGAGCTTCGGAGGCATTTTGCGGTCGCATACAACGCCCGTTACCTCGCGCCACTTCGCCCAAGCCGCGCCTATACGTGCTTGGACATCGTCGTCCACGTTGCCAGACTCGTGCAGCACGGATCCAAGGTACCTGAACGTATCGGACTTTCTGATAAGGTCCGAACCTATTCGGATGAACCTATTTGAATCCGTGCCGCCACAGGACATGTACTCAGTCTTCGCCACATTTAGTCTCAGACCACCGTTTTCAAGCGTGTCCTTCCAAATGTTGACTTTGCGCTCAAGATGGGCTTTGTTCTGATTAACGAGGGCGATGTCATCGGCATACATCATTAGCCATGGGGGCTTATCTTGGATGTTTGCCGTAACTACATCGAGCACTACGTTAAACAAGAACGGGCTAAGAGCCGAGCCTTGGTGAACGCCAACAGATATTGGGAAGCCATTCGATTCGCCAACATCGGTCTGGACAGAGAACACGGAATCGCGGTACATGTCTCTGATAATGTCAATATAGGCCTCGGGAACGCCCTTGAAGCGCAGTGCCCACCAGATGGACTGCCGAGGTATACAGTCGAAGGCCTTCTGCAGGTCTAAAAAGGCCATATGCAAAGCTCTCCTTCTCTCTCTGTAAGCCTCAGCCAGATTCCGTAAGGCGAATACTGCGTCCATGGTGCTGTTACCCGCCCGGAAGCCATATTGACACTCAGAGACAGTACACTCGCTACGGAGCCGTGTGTCAATGATGCGCTCGAAGAGCTTCATGGTGTGGCACATGATCTTGATACCGCGGTAGCTACTACAATCCTGTACGCTACCTTTGCTTTTGTATACAGGGATAATCAGGCTAAATCGCCACTGGTTCGGCATTTCCTTGGTGATCAGGATGCGGTTAAAAAGATCCGTCAGAAGGTCCACGCCATGTGGGCCCATCGCCTTCCACACTTCAATTGGCACATTGTCAGGCCCGACCGCTTTCCGGTTCTTCATGTGGCGAAGAGCAATGCGGGTTTCGTCGGGGGAAATAAGTCTAAGGTTAGGAGGCGGTTCGGGAGGAAGGTTATGGGGATGCTGTTTGTTAGACAGCTCCGCGAAGTATGTACACCATCTCTCCTTAACAGAGGGGGCATCGTAGAGCAGCTTACCCTGGGCGTCCCTTACACAGAGACATTTGCTAATGTCCCGTGTAGCTTTCTCCCGGGCACGCGCCAGCTTAAAAATAAGCTTTTGCCCCTCCGCAGTTTCCAGCTTGTCGTACAAGGGCGCCAGACTTTTGCTGCGGGCTCTGGCTACAGCTTTTTTGCAAGCGCGCTTAGCCGCTCCATATGCCTCTCTGTCATCCGGAGAGTTGGACCCTTGCCGCTGTTTAAATAAAACCTTCTTCTTCCGAGTCGCCTCCTGCACCCCGTCATCCCACCACCACGTCTCCTTTTCTATGGTGCGGCCACCACGAGAAGTGCCAAGGACGCGCTTACCCGCATCGGTGATTGCTGAATGGATCCTACTCCAGATCTCTTGAGCGGACTCATGCGGAGCACTGATCTCGAGATGCTCGACCTCCGCGATGAAGTCCTACTGCCTAGGACCATCAAGCAACCACCACTTTGTGCGGGGTTTGCGTTTTTCGGTCACTTTCTTTTTCGGTACAACCGCAAAGTCCAGGACAAGGAGGCGGTGTTGAGCCGTTAGGCTTTCACCTGGGATGACTTTGCAGTTGGTAACCTTGCCAATGTGGCACCGTCGCACCAGCAGGTAATCTATTTGGGTTGAGTAGGCACCACTACGGTACGTAATAAGATGCTGGGGCTTCTTCTGAAAGAACGTGTTCGCGATGGCTAGGTCAGACAAAGCGCAGGTGCTGAGTATACTGACTCCCTCTGCATTTAGCTGGCCATATCCAAAACCACCGTGAACACGTCCGTACTCTCCAGCAAACTGACCTACGTGACCGTTGAGATCCCCCCCAACCAAAACACCTTCGGAATTCGGAATAGCGCGTAGTACGTCCTCGAACTCATCCCAGAAGGCCTCCTTTTCAGACTCACAGCAACCAGTTTGAGGAGCATAGGCGCTGATTAGGTTCGTTACCGACCCTTCGATCAGCACCCTAACTCGCATCAACCGGTCGCTGCATCGGTCTACTTCAAGGAGTCCATCCTGAAGGTCCTTAGACAGCACCACGGCCACTCCGCCCCTGCCCGTTGGTGATCCGGTGTACACTAGCCGGTACCCCTGCCCGATGTCACGTGACTTATTTCCCTTCCAGCGCGTCTCCTGAAGGAAGGCGCACTGGACCCGACGCTTCGCAAGTACGTCCGCGAGTTCTCGGCAACGTCCGGTTAGGGAGCCAATGTTCCAGGTGGCAAAGCGGAACTTCTTCTTGGGTACTATCCTCTTTAGCCGTGCCCGTACTCGACACGGTAGCCCTAGCCCACTTATCGCAAGTTTAGGGCGATGTGCCTGCGCGTCGTTATGCGGCGACGCCCTAGCCCGAGTACCCGTTTTCAACTTCTTGTCCATTTTAATATTTGGCTGAAGTTGGTTTTACGTGGGGCGACCAGCCGTCTGACCCCCACAACCCTACGAGAGGGAAACCAGGTTCGCCAGAGCCTCGTCCGTTGGACAACAGGGTGCACCGCTAGCAGGTGAGGTTGGCTTGGGTCTTAAGATGGTAACAGACCCCATACACCCCCCAGTGATCAACCTCAAATAAAGAGAACTTAATCATAAATAAGCGATTTGCACTAAACCCTCGGATTCAATTATGGTCTATTAGATTGGCTTCAAGTCCTGTTGACGTAGGTCGTACAAGGAGAGAAATCCTGGTGAATGCTTCGCATTGTTCTTGTTGTTACATCAATATGATGGACCATGGACGAGAGATCCAGAGCAAATTGGTTAAAAAGCAAGACGCTGTAGAATGTTGGATTGAAAGTCAGCAGCACCTTCATCATCTGCCTAGCTTTTCCCAACTATATTGGGGTCGGCTTCCAGTCAAACCAGATTTAGCTGATTTTACGCGGAGCGGCTGCCTACCAGACCTCCACAACCCATTAACTGGGTAACACGGTACTTCATGGTAAGACTGGAGTCAGATTAACTGGCTTCTGACTATCCGTAACGACTGCCAAAGATGTAGAAATGACAGCCGGGACCAACGGCTTAACGTGCTTTCTGAGGCACGGACGAAACTCGGTATGTTAAGATGGTCACCCACCCACAGATCAACCTTGGCAAGCGTTGCTTAGCCTTGAAGATCGATACGTGCGGCTATTATTATCTAGCCACGAGCTCCACCGCCCTTGAGGCGGTTTAGAAACTCTGACACTAGGGTGTGTGGGGTCGTTAGACCTTACTGTCGATAAGAAGAAGACGATCTATCAAAAAATATCATTTTATAACACATTTGCTCGTAAAGGGTCTCTTATTTCACCAATTTCAATATCGTATTGTATCTCACGTGTAAAACGCACGTGTTTCTTTTAGTTGGCCGCGCCTATTAGGTGGCCATAGGGGTGACGAGGCGGGTTGCCTACTGCTCGCGACGCACAGGAGATTAGACAATGATGACCAATCTCGAGATATCGTGAACAATAATTGTTTAATTATTAAAAAGAATAAATAAAAACAATTGAACTTTTGGAAGTTTATATTGTACCAATCTAATTATATTGTAATTAATAGTAAAATAAACCAAAAACAAATTAAGTAAATGAAATTATTCTGACTTATCCTCTGAATCACTTGATTCTGAACTTGATTCAGAATCATCTTGTAAGTTTATAATGACTTCGTCCATCATAGTATCAAATCTCATATCATGATTCCAGTATTGTTGGTTTTTTTGTACGTGGTCATCGCATTTTTGCCATTGTTCGGCAGAGAATTCGGAAAATAGCCTTGTTAGTATTGTAATTTTCTCGTCCAATGTAGCATTAGTGTGATCTCTGGCCAGGCAATTTTTAATATTTGCCCACACAAACTCGATCGGGTTGAGATCTGGATGATATGAAGGTAGACTTAGAACAGTATGACCTGCAGCTTTCAGAAGTTCATCAACAATGTATATTTTTTCTGATTTGGTCGTATTAATCATTCTCCTCAAGAGTTCGGATTTGATCATCATGGGAGAAAATGGCACGTTATGATTTTGCTACCAGTTCTGCATATTAATTTTCAAACTGGACATAGTCGGTTTCTTCTCAACTTGCACACAATGATAGGCAGCATTATTCATAACTATGACTGAGTTAGATGGATGTTTAGGTATTAATTTTCGATCAACCCAGCTGTAAAAATTTGTAGAGTTCACGTCTCCATGATAGGCCCCCGTTTTTTAATCTGATTTAAAAATTATCAAAGCATTTCAACTAACCCGTTCCGGCTACCAGCATGAACTATTATTAAACGCCTTCCTTTGCCTATAGCTGTATAAATTCCAGGCTCTGACGAAGATTGCCAACATTTTTGGTCATTGTGACTTTGCTTAACGTAAGTTTCGTCCAAAAAGAATATATTTCGTTTGTCTTCTCTGAATTTTTTATGGCCCTCAAATATTTCACTCGCCATTCAACAATGTTTCCGGCTTGACTGGAAGCCGACCTCAATATAATTGGGAAAAAACTAGGCAGATAAGTGAAGAAATACGAATACGATGCCTTTAGTTCAACAAAAGCGGATTTTTTTAAAAAATTACCATATTGGAAAATGCACTAGCCAACCCATTGGCATAAATAAATTTGGAGCAATGTCAAAACAAATTGCCACTTTCTTAAATTTGGATGATCCACATGAATACACAGGGCACAGTTTCAGAAGGTCCTTGGCTACATTGCTCACCGATTCAGGTGCGAACTTATTGACACTAAAACGCCACGGAGGGTGGCGGTCGAACAGTGTAGCCGAGGGCTACATAGATGACTCGATGAGAAATAAAAAAGAAATTAGCTCTCGCATTACAAGGAATATAAATTTGGAGCCAAGTGTTGACTCTCGACCATCTACGAGCACACACGCGTACATTCCACCATCGCCGCCGCCTCCGACGCCGCCAATGACTGCAGAACTCTGTGGTCTCGTTTCTTCTACTTTCACTCAAGTGAGTGAGAGAGAGAGTGGTGAAATTGTAACTTATAATACCTAATACCTTGACAACATTAAAAATGCCAACTGGCAACGTAATAATCAATTTTACAAATTCTTCAAATTTTTCTAACTGTTTTGAGAAGTGATGAAAGATTTATTCGTTTAACACGATCGGTGCGGTATCGGGTTGATTATATCCGATGCTCATCTTTCCTCCGGTGCGGGGTGACAAAAAAATCCAAGATAAATAATATTGGGTAAGCGAAAGATATCTGATAGGTAGGTAATTAATGTACTAGCCAGTCAACCGGTTACATATTACAAGTCCTTCAAAATGCAGCCATCAATCCCCAGCCACCAGATTCACCCACACCATCAACCAGTAGATACAACTCATAGTGAACGAACACAAATATTGGAACACATAATTATTCAACCAGCTTACCAAATCGTCGATACCCCAATAATAAATTGATGGTCATGCTCCTATATCCAACAATCATGATTCCGAATTTTTTTTTGCACAAAAATCATAAGAAGCAAGCACTGACGTACAGCTTAGTAGGTAACTGAAACAAAAATCCCCCTGCAGACTGACAGATCAAATAAACCAATATTCTACACCTAGAAACCATAAAAACAAATCTAAGTAAACGATCTGAAAAATATAATTATACATTATATCGTAGACCGATTTTAAAAATTCTATCTTTGTTCAAAAGCCTATACTCCTGAAGTGGTCCCATTGTCACCAAGTCAGAATCTGATGATGGGATCCCATGAAAATCGAGGGAAACCCTCAAATTTATAAGCTCATACAATGTTTTTCATGAAATTTCTATTGCAATTCGGATATTTGTGCCTGATAATCATCATCTCATGTTGCTGAGCTGATGATGGAAGGTACTGTACTATAAGTCAGGATCTGATGATGGGATCCCATGAAAAGTGTTTGTTCAGCGATATTTTCGCCAATTGTTAACCGATTTGGATGTTTTTTTTTTTGTTTTGAAGAGTATTTCCCCGGACTTGTCACATTTTAATTTGGTGAAGATCTGACGACGAACTTCGGAGGTAGGCAACGGAACTCTTGAATCAATGATAGCAAATGGATCGGGATTTCTGAAATCGCATGTCTGTTGATTGTTTACACCAGTTCATAACATAACATCACGCCGGTACGCTATGTTTCTGCTGAAAAAAAAACAAAAAAATTAAACCGACTTCCAAAAACAAAACTCTACAAAGTATAAAATAACTTTAACATAAAATATTAAAACTTTAATTTCGGAAGTCGGTTTCAAAAAACCAAAAAACACCGACTTCCGAAATTAAAGTTATTTTATTTTATGTTTAAGTTATTTTATACTTTATAGTGTTTGGTTTATGGAAGTCGGATTTTTATCATACACAACAGTAAAAATGTATCGACACTTCTACTAACCAGTGCGGATAACGAGTCGTAAAGATCCGACAGGCAATCCATTTAATTACAAACAAACCATTCAGTGCAGCTACCTACGATTTCCTTGTTTATTTGTCAACCTATTGCTATAAAGGAATTAGCTTTAATCACAAATGCACAAAAAATCCTGCTTTTGTCCCATGTTACTTGGGGTGGGCTGGACGCAACATGTTTTTCTCTTCCACTCTGCCCTATCTGCCGTCAAACTACCACTAAGTCCCTTTTCTTTCAAAACTACCGTTAAACTTAATAACTATCTAATACTGTTATTTTTGTCTTTAACACATTGTTTTGAACAAAGCTCATTAATGCAGATGTATAATTTATATTAAGTAAGCTCAAATTAACTCGCTAATATCAAGCACTTGATTCAACAAAAAATTTGCTATATTAACGGTGTTTCACCTATTATTACAAATTAAAATTCGTAACAGCATCGACCACAACTATCAAACCCTATCATTAAAAGTTAATTTAATAATAATTAGATGCCCATTAATTTGATAACGGTGACATTAGTGTGCTCCAGTTAAAAAGAAATGAAAATAGGTTACTATTTATAGTAAGGTGCGCACTGTCAAATTGGGAGCACCTCTGAAGGACCAGAAACATGTTACGGAGAGAATTATTTATACTGCCGCTGGTAGTAGCACGTAAGTTACGATGTCTCTTTTGCTATTATACTCGGTTTTAGTAAGCTTGATATTGTTCTGTTTACAAGCTTTTGTAAATTATGTTCATCTTGCAGTGACTGTTGGTCAGGCGAACAGTGGATACTCCTACTATGGAACGTCAAACGTGCGGTATCAGAGGCCACAACCGATTTATGGAAGGCCGTTAGTTTTGCCGGGGAGACCGATGCCACCGCCGGGCCCTACAACTGCTGCTCCTTTGGTGCCTGCTGTAACTGCTGCCCCTGCGGCCCCTGAGGCCCCTGCTGTTACAACTGCACCCGCGACCCCAGCTGTTTCGGCTGCTTCTGAGATGCCTGCAGCTCCAGTACCTGTCCTTGATGGGCCTGGGTCCCCCGGCGCACCTTCCGCACCTGCAGCTCCAGCTTATGCTCTAGTTCCCCCTCATCAGTCAATTTACTATCCCGTCTCCAGACCACTCCTTCCCCCGCGCCCAATCAGACCAGCACCGCTAGTCGTTGCTCCATCTCTACCTCCAGCTACTGCAGCACCCCAACTGCTAGCTACAGAAGCTACAACCCCCGAACCAACTGTAGAAGTAATTCAGCCTCAGTCTGTAGTGGCACAGCCAGAGCCCGCACCAATTGCTGAAAATTTTGCTCCAACGACTATTTCATATGAGTCAGAAAAGCCGATCGTTATTGAACCCGTGCCTGAACCAGTATCAACAGGAGAGTCTTCTCCGGTTCCCGAACAACCTCCTGCAACAGAACCGATTCAGCCCTCTGTGGAACCTGAACCTATTCTGCAGCCCGTATTACAACCAATACCCATTCAACCTGAGCCCATTTCGCAACCCATTCCGGAACCCGTGCCTGTCTTACTACCTGTCCCCATTTCGTCACCTGAACCCATTCCGGAACCCGCGCCTGTCTTACTACCTGTCCCCATTTCGTCACCTGAACCCATTCCGGAACCCGCGCCTGTCTTAATACCTGTCCCCATTTCGTCACCTGAACCCATTCCGGAACCCGCGCCTGTCTTACTACCTGTCCCCATTTCGTCAGCCGAACCCATTCAGGAACCTAAGCCTGTCTTACTACCTGAGCCCATTACGTCACCTGAACCCATTTGGCAACCCAAGCCCGTTTTGCCAACTGAACCTGTACCACAACCTGAGCCGATTCTGCAACCAGAACCTCTACAACCTGAGTCCATCGCCGAAGCTGAGCCCATCGCACAACTCGAACCCATCACGGAACCCTGGCCCATCTCGCAACCAGAACTTTCTCAGCAACCTGAACTCGTCAGAGAATCGGAACCTGTGCAACAAGCAGAACCAGCGCCGCTACCCGAGCCTGTCCAGGGTATTGTTCCGAGCCAAGAACCAGCAGTTCTTCCTTCTTTGCCAAAACCACAGCCAAAGCCATTAAATTTTCTTCGTGTCAACCCTCCCCATTTCGATAAGCCAGTGGCTTTACCTCCCCTGCTTCCTAAACCCCAAGCAGTTCGGGAGCCTGATTTTGGTCGGCACCCTCAACCAACAGTGATATACAATCCACCAGTAACACAAAGAACGCAAAGTCCCTCATCTTCGTATCCTACACCGCCGCAGACAGTGCCCACCCAGGCACCCCCTGTGTACACCGAACCGACTCGCCCGGTAGTAGTAGTCACCCAACGGCCACTTCCATCCAAAGACTACAATCTTCCACCGGTGACTCAAGCACCCGGACAGTTAAAGTTTGACTTCCAGTGCAAAGAAGGAAATGGATATTACTCCGTTACACATGAATGTGACACCTATATTGAATGCAAGGTACCTACGTTACAAACCTGTTATTTGATCACAATTTATTGCATGCTCTGGATTTTGATTAGCTTATAAAATTAAGATTTTTATTTTTATTTTTGTTCATACTCTTCTTCCCTGCAGCACGACAGAGCAATGAAATATGCGTGCCCAGATGGTCTTCACTTCAACCCTGCTGCTAAATCCTATGAATACCCATGCGCTTATCCATCAGAAGTAAAATGCATAGCAGGTGACCAAGAACGTAAGTATTAAGACAACTTAGATTTTAGGTTTTACAATAAGTTACAGTTCTAAATAGCGGCATTCTCATTTACAAAACTTTTTATTTTTATTTTAGAGAGTCCCAAGCCTACAAACACATGTCCAAATCAGTACGGATTCTACTCGATGAATGACGGCGACTGCAGCAGATTCATCATGTGCCAAGAAGGCTTAGCCACTATAATGAACTGCCCTTTGGGTTTGGCTTTCAACCCGCAAACAAGTAGCTGTGACTGGCCCGCTAACGTACCGCAATGTAACCCTAATGGTAAGTTAACGCGCTGGTGTAAACCAACTGTATTAAAACGCTTTTTTAGCCAACGCATGCAGGCCCACAATATTATACAATTACTATTATTTGATTTTAATTCAGAAGCAAAATTACTAATCATTTCACTTTCTCTGTTTTCAGTGTTCAAGGACTTCACTTGCCCAGCCCCCCCTGAAGACGAGGATGGCCAAATTTCTGATGTCATCTACAAATACAGGTTTGTACCAAAATATATATGTTTTACATGCAGCCAATGGTTCAAAGAAACTTGATAAATATAGTTAAAACTAATCTTTTTAATGTTTTCCTAGATACGGTGCACAATGTAAGCTGTATGTAGCCTGTCAACTCGGGCATCCTCGGCTCCTGAGCTGCGAACGTGGGCTCTCCTTCGACGACGCGTCGCAGTCCTGTATCGATGAAGACTATGTGACAGATTGTGCAGTTCCTAACAATTAGGGCTGCCTGGGACAAACATTTTGGTGAAATTGAAAAACCTCAGACATTTGGGTGAAATTGAGAAGTTCCCCGGACGCAACCAAAATAATTACATTATTTTATAAAAAAAAAAAAAACAAACACTAAAAAAATTAATAACAATTATTTATTTTTAAAAACTTTTCATTTTTTATCCTGAATGCAGCGAGGGATTCAAGCTAACCCAAGGCACCTTACACCTATATCCCTGAGGCGCATACTCTACTTTTCACATTTACTGCGAGACAATAGGGAACATGCAATATTTCCTTTTTTGCTTTAATTTTAAAGAACTCCATCAAGAATAGACCACCACATAGGTAAATAAAAAATTATAACGATTTTATTTATTGCCAGAATTGCGTTTTTAAACCGACAGTTTAAAGGTTCGCGCGAAAACGGACGATGACGTCACTCGTGTATATCACTGGTCAAGAACTGTCCCAACTCAAAGACATAAGGTTGCCTTTTCGTTGGCATAACAGCAGATACGTCACTAAACGCTGATAACTGATTGTTATTTTTAGATACGTTCCGTTTCACGTTACTTTAATTCATTATTTTTGTTAAAATCGATCAAAATAAAACTTTGTAATGGCTTTTATTTTTTATACTTTTTTATCATTTTACTGACAACATTGTCATAAATTCTGTATTTGCATCTTCCCTATTTATGCTCTAGCCATGAAAAGAGGTAGCGCGCTTCGGCCTCCACTGCTAAGAGCAGGTGGCGCAACTCGAAACAACCCGAAACTGCGGCTACAGCCCACCAATAATATTGTACTGAATTTCATTATAATGCATAATCAGCCTATAATGTTCCCACTGCTGGGACACAGGCCTCCTCTCGGTGAGAGGGAGTGGGCCGTATTCTACCACACGGGCCCAGTGCGGGTTAGTAGATGTCACATGTCTTCGATTTTTTGGTTCTAGGACATGCCGGTTTCCTCACGATGTTTTCCTTCACCGTTTTGAGAGAAATAATTTATAAAAAGTAAAGCGCCTGTCTGGGTTTGAACCTACGACTTACAACTTGTAAGTCGCAGCCATTACCACTGGGCCACCACTGCTCTGAATTTCATTATAACCCGGCAATAATGTGATTTAAAGGTCATTGGGCACCTTAGTATGGAAATCATACCCATGGCGGACACAAACGAAATATAACAGTGTGTAATGATGTAGGGCTCTGATTTACTATGGCATTAGTCGCATTAATGTGAGCCACGGGAATCTCAAAAAAACAAGTGTTATAAACTGATATGCTGAATTTAAATAAAATGCTAGTTCATAAAAATATTTTTTATTCAATTTGATCCAAATCAATCATAAGACCATTTAAAAAGGCAGAAGGTTCGTCTGTTGCTTCCTGATGTCTGGCATAAGACAGATACTAGCACACACACACACACACACACACACACACACACACACTATACCACCTACCTAACGAGCAGACACTATGCTAGCGATATGGGCGCAGCTCCCTACATTGCGGCGGCCGTGTATACACGAGCAGTAGTACTCTTCTATACTTTGTCGTCCGTATTGTGTTGGGTTTAACAAAATATATGTATAGTATTGTTTCGATCGGATATGACGTGACTGGATTCGCCCTCTCATCAATATCTTATCATCGATTAAATGTTGGTTTCGATACATTTCTATGATATAATCCCCGTTTGGTCGCATGTGCTCGTGACAATAAGACCTTGCGATTCTCAAATGGAATGAGCCCAACGTAAATAAGATTAAATATTCAAAGGTCACCTGTGGAAAATTCTCAAAGTCTGGACTATTTGCATCTAGAGGCACGATTTTTTTTAATTTTAATTTATTTTTTTTGACTCAGACTTAAATTGTCCATAGTCTTAGTAACAACAAACTTAAAAAACTATGTTAGTACAAAACACGGCGAGTACAACTTAAAACTATTTCACATGAATGCGTATCCAATGCTCCCATAGAGGACTATCAAAATAATCAGCAACAACCTGGTAGCTGTTGGAACTGTCCCTCACCCTGCGCATCAGCGATGCCACCCTTTTACGGATTATGGCATGGAAGTATCGTCTGCAAACATCGCTGAAGCGCTACAATATCGAGGCAGACCCATCAGCAACCTGAAAGTGTTGTTGTATTGGACCCGCATGGCGCTGACAACTTGCTGCGTGTAATTGACCCACAGGCTACAGGTATAGTAGGACTGGCAGTAGGCCCTAAATAATGTCTTCGAATGCTACTCTTTGTCTGTTAAGTTATTTGCTGATACGTGTTCTGCCAACTTATTTTCTCTATTCATATTTTGATTTATAATATCCACAAACTGCTCGACTTTTATATTATCTTCGTATGGCCGCCGAGAAGCGTTGATAATTGCCGCGGTTATTTTAAAATCAGTCATCATATTCCGCATCGCAACATTAAAATATGTATGACGAAATATTTTAAAATCTTTTTTAAATCGTTCATTTATTGTTTCGATCACCCAACGGCACATTGTAATTAATCGAGATTTATTTGCGTCAAGTGTAGATAATTGTTCTCTTCTTCCTCTAGTTGGGGGCATGTGGGGATTATATACACGTTCTTCAATTGCAGGGATTTAATCTCGATAACCACGTACCAATAGAAACACGTCGTTAGGTCTAAGATATCAATGCCAATCTGAATCTTCTCACATCAGGCTGCGCATAATAGTTGCATCTGAAGTAGTCGCTGAATACGGTCCTACGACTTCTATTATATAGCCGTCTGTACAAACAATTAGAAAAGGCTTTACCAGATTGCGGAATTTGTGAAGGCTATAGGTTTTTTTTGGAAAAGGAAATTCGCACTCTTCTGAAGGTAAATATATGTTCCATCGAACACAAGAATGGCTGCGGGTTCATTTTGGCTACCACCAAAAATATGAGATGGGATACGAAGATTTCGTGCCACTACTTCTTCTCTAGTTATATGATTTAAACCCAGGTAACGTAGAACAAAATCTTCAGTTAAACATTCTCTCGCTATTTTTAAATTCCTCTCCAATGTTCTTCAAGATAAATTTGGAATTTCGCTCATCACATTGACCAGTTTTTACTTTAGTTAAATAAATTCCTAAAGTGGTAGCAGGACGATCAGGCCTGTTGCAGAGAGACGGTGTTTGTTCTAAAATAGTTTTAAACTGATTTTTAGTTAAAGCTGTCCAAAAATGGAAGTGGTTGTCATCAACTGTTTCAATATTTTCAAAATTTAATTCAGACTTTCTTTCTAATCCCCATTTATACAAGTTGATAATGTCAAGTACATGAGCATTACTAAAGCTTTTATGTAATGTCGGGGCATTTACAAGCTCTTACTAATCATTTTGAACTAAATGAGTTTGGCAAACACGAGCAAGTTCCGGTATATACAAATTGTGATTGTGCAACAGATAGAACTTGGCGTAAGTTGGCTCTGCAGTTTAGAAATATACAGCGTCTCGCTGTATTTGATACACGTCTATATCCAGTAACAGTAATAAAACCAGGACCTTGTTGATCCCCAACTTCTATTTGTTGAACCGCCTCCGCCTCTCCATCTTCTTCTTGATTTGCTCCTTCTTGAATTGGCTGGGGTGGCACATTATCTAATTGCTGGTTTTGCAATACTCGATCATATCGCTGCCAGCAAGGATGGCATATAGATCTTGTGCCGTCAAATGAAATCTGAAACAAGATTAAACATACTGTACATATATATATAAAAATCAAACATCGAGCTTATTTTAGAGTAGATAGATATAGACTGTGTACTAAGAGAGTACTTACCTTGCGTGGTATGATTTCTTGTAATAACAATACTACGACATCCCGGTACCTTTCGAGAAATACTGCATTAAGACTAAAATAAAAATAATAGATAAAACAAAATGGATTTAACATACAGATCGCAACGATAGCTAACAAAAAACTGTACGGATAGCGGCGCGAGCGCTACGAAACTGGTTCTACCTGTCTAATGTGCGAAAGAGACAGCGTATACATGCCTCTGAATATTGGTTCATCCGTACACTATGCCGTATAGTGTCGAAATTCTTTTTATTTCTTAATAATATGGAATATTTTTTTTTTTGTTAATCGGTCTAATACATTTTTCTCCATTGTTTTTAATTAAATAACTATATTCAGTGAAAGGTCATATTATTCCCCGTTAGTTTGAAAGCATTTTGATTATGTCCGCCACTCTTCACAAAGCGGGTCAGATATGCCCAATGACCTTTGGATCGCATTTTGATTGCGCTCGCTGCGGTTAGGTTTGCATTGAAAATAATTTAAAAAGTTCGTGTAAGTGGTGTGAAAAACAATTTATAATTATGAGTCTTTGTTTTATCAGTAATCATCATCATCATCATCTGCCTAGCCTTTTCCCAACTATATTGGGGTCGGCTTCCAGTCAAACCGGATTCAGCTGAATACCAGTGTTTTACGTGGAGCGGCTGCCTACCAGACCTCCACAACCCATTAACTGGGTAACACGGTACTTCTTGGCAAGACTGTAGTTAGTTCCGAGATTTGTTCTATCAGTAATCAAATAAGCAATATAATAATATATTCTAAATTTCTAATGTAGAATGTAACTCAGATGCGGATCCAGGAGATTGCTCAAGAAGGGGCGCAAAAATTTGTCTGTGCGAGGGAGAATTTCACTGTCACAACATATTAGACGCCTTATTAGTTGTTTTTATAAAATTAATCCAAACAGAACAGAAACCGCGAGCGTAGCGAAAATTTTAGTGGTTAATACCTTAATGTTTTTTAACTAGTGTGAAGCGAGCTCGGCTAACTTTAGTAGCCCGGCTCGGATCAGATTGGATATTTGTATTAACTAGTCATATCTAGTTTGCTAAGTTTATTTGCCAACTTATGCCTAAAAACGGAAATAATTACGCGAGCGGAGCGAGCACGAACTTTTTTTTTTGGGAAGTTGGCTAATATGTGGCTTACAATTACTTACGAATTAATTTTTAACTAAGGTTTGTTTTCATGTAGCTTTCAATCAATCTTGGACGCCCTACAATCTAGGACACATCTGAGAAAACCCGGACGGATGGCAGCCCTACTTAGGTACAATGAACATAATTACAGTAATGTGCCTATTACTTACTGTAAATGTTCATTGTAATTACATACTTATTAAGTAGCACTACTTAAGTAGGTAATTATACTCAGGTCTACGGTCCCTTAAAGCTGTGAAAAAATTAAAGTTCTAAGTTAATGTAAAAAAAAGGTACGGCCGTTTATGCCGCAAAAGACGTACCTACATATATTTCGACACTCTCAAGGACTCAAAATGTATAGGGTACTTCCCGTTGACCTAGAACTATGTTTGGCAAGTAATACCGACAAGTATACGGAAAGGTCTGAAAATAATACATTTGTAATTCAATCATAAAAAATGTAGTTTGTTTTTAAAGTAATAGGCCGATTTTTGAAGTCTAAGAGATGTAAAATTATGTATGTCTTATTCACCGACACTCCTTGTAACTCGACGTTTTCTTTTTTCGCAAATTATATTCGACGTTTTCTTTTTTCGCAAAATACATTTATGACTTCTTACTTTTTTTCCATAGGCCGATTTTTTGTGTCCATAATAAAAAATAACACACTTATAACGAGCTGTAAAATTATGTATGTCTCATTCGCCGACGCTCCATGTGCCTCTTGCATTCTACGACTTTATTTCTGGCAAAACACATAATTTATGGCTTCTTACTTTTTCCTCCACAGGCCGATTTTTTTGTGTCCATAATAAAAAATAGCACACTATTAAAAGAACTGTAAAATTATATATGTCTCATTCACCGACGCCATTAGCGTATATATTTCGGGCCGTGCCCACCCCAGAATGGTCTGAGGCCCACCCCAGGATGTTTAGGAACCGGTTCTAACCTTAACTTCACAAAGTCATCAATAAAAAAAATCTGCCATCGAGAACCCTGCAAACATATTTTTACCTACATACGAGTATTTATACAGTGTGAGTCTTTATGATGTGCACATACGAAAATTAGGGAAGCTATGCTTAATTTTAGCGTCGGACAAAACTAATGAGACGGAGTAAAAAAAATTCAAGTTCACTTCGCACGCTCTTTAATTTTACAATCTCTGAGTATCTTAACCTTTCCTGTATGAAGCAAAAAAATTACTAACTTATTAGTAACTTTTGCCTCACATTAAGGGTACAAAAATTTTCGAGCTCGCTTGGCGCGCTCTTGTATTCTACGGTCTTTAGATTCTTGAGGTTTCCTGCATCAGTCAACAAAGTTAGATACGCCAATGACCGACGCTCCATGTAACTCTTGCATTCGACGACTTTATTCTGGAAAAACACAATTATGGCTTCTTACTTTTTCCTCAATAGGCCGATATTTTTGTGACCACAATAAAAAATAACACACAATTAACGAGCTGTAAAATGATGTATGTTTCATTCACCGACGCCCCTTGTAACTTTTGCGTTCGACGTTTTCTTTTCTCGCAATTTACATTATTGGCTTCTTACTTTTTCTCCATCGGCCGATTTTTATGTGTCCATAATAAAAAAATAACACAATTAACGAGCTGTAAAATATGTAACTCTTGCATTCGACGACTTTATTCTGGAAAAACACAATTATGGCTTCTTAATTTTTCCTCAATTAGCCGATGTTTTTGTGACCACAATAAAAAATAACACACTATTAATTACGAGCTGTAAAATGATGTAGGTCTAATACAACGACGCTCCTTGTAACTCTTGCATTCGACAACCATATTTCTGCCAAAACACATTTATGGCTTCTTACTTTTACCTCCAAAGGGCGATTTTTTTGTTTCCATAAAAAAAATACAACTGAATTGAGAATCTCCTCCTTTTTTTAAAGTCGGTTAAAGATAACACACTGTTAACGAGCTGTAAAATTATGTAGGTTTCATTCACCGACGCTCCATGTAACTCTTGCATTCGACGTTTTTTAGTCTCGCAAAACAAATTATTTTATGCCTTCTAACTTTTTTCTGCATAGGGTTTTTTTTAATTTCTATAAAAATAATAGCACCCTTTTGACAAGCTGTAGAAATTATGTACCTGTCTCATTTACTGACGCTCCTTGTAACTCTTGCATTTGACGCTTTTTTATCTCGCAAAACTCATTTATGGCTTCTTACATTTTTCTCAATGAACGATATATATTGAATGTCCGATTTATTAACCTTGAACGTTCGATTTACAGTGGTCGATTAATTGATATTCGATTATTTAGCATTCTTTATCTTCTCTCTTATCTTTAAATGTACCTAAGTAGGTACTGGCACCAGTTGAACCTAGAATAGTTAGGAAGTAACTGATATTCAACTATTAGGTATATCACGAGGCATGCTGACAATTTCTCAACTGTTTAAAGTTTTTGAGGTTTGAATCCTCCCCTAATAGTCCCACTGTGGTAGTTGGTTACATTTGAAAATGTACGTGTGAAACGAAAATTTACAAAACTTTAGCACTTTGAGATACCTATATCTACATAATATAAAATTCGCAAGGTGCTATTGTTGGTGAATTTTTCGGTTTCATAAATAAGCAATAGGTTATCAGTGCTCTAAAGTTTTAGTTAGAGTCAAAAGCTGAGATCTTATGTTTTAGCAAAAAACATAAAAATCCATATTATCCATTTACCTACAACTATCAGACACGTTCGATTAAATAACAGGTACTTTTTTTGAACTGGCAATATTAAAAAGAAGTCCTGTCTTACACGCAGAAATATTTTTAGCAATCCAGAACGTGATTGGTGGATATTCATTTATAGCAGAAACAACCAATCATATTTATATTTTGGGTATAATCTAATGTGGAAAACAATTTCATATTTCCGCCAAAGTAGCGCGGTTTTGTAGCCAACAATAATTTGAATTTGAATTTTTATTTACAAGAATTTTGAATGTTATCACTATGACGATTAGAGTACACATGTATATTTTTGCATTAATTTTGATATTTTGAACGTCGGAGTGCCGTTTGATAAGTGTACGATGACTGATGACGGAACAAACGGCGAATACCGCGAGACATTCCGCTAGCGCAGCCCTGGCGGACATCGCCCCAGTTGCCCCTTCGGATCGAGCGGTTGCGTAGTCACGACTCACGGCCATAGCCTCTGAGCCCCATTTATTTTTTATAATCAGTGTGTTCCTGAAGTGAATTTAAATGTGAAAAACAATATAAAGTCGATATCCTGTCATTTTGTGTTATCTGAAGCATTTCTATAGTTCGATGTCTAGCTGTGCACAAAATGGAAGATTCCTACATTATCGCTAATTTCCACATGCTTTGTCGACTGTGTCTGCACAAAAGCACATTCTCGACATCCATATTCGCAGCTGCGCCCGACGACGATACTAATATTGCTTTAACCTCCAAACTAGCTGAATGTTTCGAGTTGCAGGTAAGACAATATTGATTTCTGCTGATTTTTTACTGGTTTTCAGTTATTATAATCTTAATCCTTGTCTAATAAATCATATTATTTCAGATTGATCCTAATGATGGGCTGCCTAACAGAATTTGTTACAAATGCTTGTTCAAAGTTGATAAATGTTCAAAATTCAAACTACAGTGCATTCAAAATGAAACCAGGTTAAGGCAGATCACAACAAGAGCTAATGAACTTGACAACTCTAATTCATCAGAACTTAGCAGCTACAACTATGGTTCACATTCTCAGGATGGACTAAAACCAAAACCCGAAGATTACATTGTTGAAGATAGTGTTGTGATGGTGGTTGATCCAAGCCTTGACTATGACTCCTCAGAGGAGTCAGAAAATATGGACCCTGTTGAACCAGAAGTAACTGAAAGAAACAACACCCCAGATGGAGAGCCTATGGCTGAATCCTTTTTCAAAAATGTTTTCATGTGTCAATACTGTGATCAAGCTTTTGTTTCCCAAGAAAAATGTAAGGAACATGAACATGCTTATCATGATCCCAATTTACCATATAAATGTGTTGAGTGTAGTCTAGTCTTTGCTGAGCGAAGTCAATATGTGCAGCATACTAAACAAGTGCACGGTAATGATAAACCCTACCACTGTCCAGAATGTGATAAGTGTTTTGGGAGACGTTCTGATTTGAGAAAACACTCGATTGTCCACACTGGTATAAGGCCGTATCAATGTCAATATTGCTTGAAAAGCTTCTCCCGCAATACTAATCTCAGCAAGCATTTGCGTATTCACGCTGGGCACAAACCTCATGTGTGCCCTCTTTGCCCAAGAAGCTTTGTGGCAAAAGGAGATTTACAACGTCATGTACTTGTACATTCAGGGATGAAACCTTTTGCGTGTAGGAAATGTCACTTAACATTTGGTAGGAGAGATAAACTTATCAAGCATGAAATGCGACACACTCCTATGAGCCCAGCCAAAACAAATGCAAATAATGCATTTGTTATCCCAGAGCATGAACAAGATACTCATGATATGGTAGTGAATGTGAACCCTTTTAGCAATCTTATGACTTCTCCTACTCAGCTCCATCTAGATTCATCTAATACTGATTATGACCTTCCAAGAGTCCCAGATCATATATCAGGAGAGAGCAGTTTTATGAAAGTACATAAAAACACTTCTGCTACCAATAAGCCAATCAATCATTCCCCACCAAAACAGAAAGCTGCATCAAATAAAAACAGGCCAAAGAATATTAAATGTCATCAATGCCCTAAGAGGTTTAGCTCATTGGATTCCTACAAAACACATGTGTCTATTGCACACATTGGATCCAGAGTCTTCCAGTGTAAAATTTGTTTTAAAAAGTTCCCCCGCAAGAGAGAGTTGGACCGACATGCAGCTCTTCATTCTGGTATGAAACCATTTTCATGCAGTCAATGTGATAAAAAGTTTAATAAAAAGGACAAACTTGATAAACATGAGCAAACTCATGAATGCCTGGTTGTGAATATGCCTTGCATAGAATGTGGTGCTACATTTGAAAAGAAAGCTGATTTAGTTGCACATATAAAATCACATTTTTCTGAAAATTTTGATGATAAGATTACTGATACTGAAATAAAGAAAGAAGAAGACCATGAATTTAATTTGGATGACAATTTCTATGACCTAGAAACTTGAGATTTTGATCTTGTAATTAATCTTATGTCAGAATAATTCTTGGCACCACAGTGTAACTTATTGTTTACTTGTCAGTACTTAATAGTCATGTAAGGATTAGTTTGAGGGATAAGGTTGAGATTTTTTTACATTGGTGACTGTATGTGAAATGTTTGTTGATAATTTGAAATTATGTGAAGTCTGAATTGAATGTCCATTCTAAATAACACTCCCTAAGTGGATAATTTTAAAAACATCTAAAAAATTTTAACCTGAAAGACTTACACCATGTTGCATTAAATGGCCTTCTCATATTGAGGAATAATTTAACCAAAAATTATGTTAATATTTTGTTATGTATCAAAGTTATTATTAGAAAATCTTGTATTGAATAGATAGGTATTGATAGCAATTCAGTATGTTAAAAAGATTTACTTGTTTATTTATGTAACTTAAACTGAATGTGGTGTCCACACAACCATATAATTAGGGTTACGAGATATATATCTCTACAACGGACTTGATCTAGTACTAAATGTGATTGTCAAAATTTGATTGTAGTGTTAGATCTGAAATTAGGGATGCTGTGGCTGTCTCATAAAATTGCCATACTGTTAGGCAAAATAATGTTATTGTATCCAAAGATAGTATATAGCTGTACCTATGTTATGTTTAGTTTTTGTTAGTCCATGCAAGTATGGTCTGTATTATAATTGTGACTTACCTACATTTATGTAATAGGTAAGAATGCGCAAATACTGTCCCTATCAAGTGATAACTGTATGTAGATACATTAGAGGATGTTATACTTGTGACTGTTTAATTAGTTAATATTAAATAATATAAAATTAGGTAGGTATTGAGTTTTCCTTATGTATTTTGCTTTAAGTTTAATTTGTTACAAGGTCCTTTGGATATTATTTCAAAGCAACAAATCTGTGCATTTAAGAATATATACTAGTGTAAAGTACCCAGAGTTTTGTTATTAAAATGTAGTTAAATCTTAGGCATTTTAATGTAATAAAGAAGTCTTTAAAAAAAAATTGGTTGTCTGTAAAGTTGGTTTACGGACGAAAATTTTACGTGAAAACGTCATATGAAAATTGAATGGGCGAAATGTGACCGTGACACTTTTTCGTGCGTGCAGCCGGTGTTATTGATTTATAAGACGTTATCACGTAAAAAAATGTAAAACAATATTCCTGTTCATAGCATCTTCTTAAAAAGAAGTAAGTCTAGCAACATTCAATTTAATGTTTTAGCAGGTTCATTCAGCATTGCACAATAAACAAATAAGTACATACTAAACTTTTAAAATAAGTAATATAAATTCTCAGTCTTTTGTGTCAGAATAAATATTACTTCATTGTGTAAATACTAAATGCAAATTGTTCTGTAATGTGCAATAAATGTATGTAAATATTTATCTGCAATAAATGTTGTCCACTAAATTAGCACTATCTTTTACTTTTTTTTAAACCACCTAGAACCAAATTAAATAAAATTAAGAGTTATTTTCTAATGCCCCTGTTATTATCACTATGAAACACCTATGTTTAAGGTCTACACGTTATTGCACTGTATTATTTCAACTTCCAGTAAAATTAACATCTAAGTGCACCTTTATTTCAACACCAATAGGATATACATGTGATTTTTGAATTTGCAAAATGAAATACTTATTAGCTTTAGTAAACCATAAAATTATTTTTCAAAATACCTTCATCAGCGATGAAGTTATAAAGCTTCAAGACTACAATTAGAGATGGCCAATATAAACTTTGACATCAAAGTCCATGACGCCTATACAGCTGCCACAGAAAACAGAGTTTTCACGAGAGGGACGGATAATTTGTTAAAAATAATGATATCTTATTATTTGTTCAGTGAGTTATTTTGGTTCTATTATCACTGTTAGTATTATAATTTTAGATAAAGTGTATAGATAATAAATATTTTATTCATGCATATTCCCTATTCTGGTTTCACCTCATAGTGATACTAAAACTGGTCATAAGTCCATCATTCATAAATCTGAATGACAATGGTGGGTCAATGAAACAAAATTTAATTTACATTTTTAATGTTATCCAGCTAATGGGTTAGCATGTATTGTAACTGAAGTAATTTTTGCTTCTGTAAGTGGCCGGTATGTTTTTGGGTTGACTGCCATTTTTTCTAGATCATCAAGCGCTTCAAATCCATCTATGATTCTGGAAGAAAAATTACATTAATTTTAGGTTGAACGGCAAAAGGTACATATATTTAGGATTTGGCAGTGAGGCCTGCTAAGAATAATACACACCAAAATGCACTAGCATAAAGTTATTCAATTGCTCAAATCAGTGTATGCTTGCCTTTGCAATTTAGCATAGTCTATCCAGTTTCTCAATCTTATGCAACCGGGATGTGTATGTCACTTGCTTTCGGCTGGCATCCATATAAGGCCTTTTCCTATTTAAAATAGCTTCTTTAACACTGTCTTACCTGCCAAATAGTGTGTACTTCAAATCTAAGTGTGGTTGTTCTCCATAGGAAAAGAAAAATTGACTACCATTTGAGTTTGGCCCATTGTTGGCCATGCTCACCATACCTCTTGCATTGTGCTGTAAAGGAAAATAAAAGTAATGAGTTTTATACATTACTTGTCTATAATGTGAAACTAACCAACATATGATTATCTCTATTTTTTAATCTTCAAGACTACATAGAGATAACATTATTGATGAGATATGTATATTCCATACCTTCAACTCTTCCTTGAATTCATCTTCAAACTTTCGGCCCCATATTGATGTGCCTCCTTTTCCAGTGCCTGTGGGGTCACCAGTCTGTACTATGAAGCCCTAAAACAGGAACCACACAGTTTTATTTCTAATCAAATA
Source organism: Lacanobia oleracea (assembly GCA_950371165.1). NCBI lineage: Eukaryota > Metazoa > Arthropoda > Insecta > Lepidoptera > Noctuidae > Lacanobia > Lacanobia oleracea. Next base: position 10,622,051 of record OX493389.1, read on the forward strand.
TAAAATACCTATGTAGTCAATATACATAAAATTCTTCCGTTACTGACTGAGTGAGCAACTAACAGACAATGCACATCTGAAAATTTATATAAATAAAAGACACCAGGGCTTACCTTAATATTCCTGTGAAATAAGCATCCATTGTAATAATTGCTAGCACATAATGCTAGAAAGTTTTCACAAGCCTTTGGGCACTGCTCACAGTACAGTTCAATTTTTATATCCCCAACGTCTGTATGTAATGTAACAGACATTTTGTCTTAAATCCTAGTATAAATATTATTAAAAAAAAACTGAGTTTACGCTCTTTTTATTGTTTATTATTAGTTACTTGTGTAATCTAAAAATCAGTAGGCACCAGCTTGACGTTGTCTATTTGACACTGACGTTATGTCAAAATGCCAATGTCACTAATTATGTCACTGGCATTATGCTGGCGTTTCATTCTACGCATAATAATTTCTGCTACAAAAAATTTTTGGTTTAGAGCATTTAGCCTAAATGCTGTAAGGTTTTTGATGACGAAGACAATAGTAGAATGACTATATTTTCTGTGTAAATTGAAAAAGTTTATCTGATACCTTATCAGATAAACTTACAATAAAGTACATTGACCTTTCCTAAAGATCCATTCGTAGGCACCTGAACAATAAATTATGAACCGTTATTCATTACCAAAGAACGTAAAGGATCCCTATAGAAATTGATTCAGGACAGCTTTAAGTCGTTATTTCTGTTTTTGATATTCAGAAAGTCAATAAATGTTTTTGGGTCAATGACCGTTATTGCACATTTATCTGGCGCCTATCATAGCACTTTACAACCGAAGTCAAAGGTAAAGCTACGTTAGGTCCGCACGTGGATGGGTCCAACAGACCCCTTGCTGTCGGTGCTTATGCAGTGCCGGATTAAACCATATTAATCAAATTAAGCAATTGTTTAGGGCATCACGTCAGGCGGGGGCACTATAAACAGATAAACTACAGGAATTAGATGTACTTAGTTATTTTGACCAAGTGATACGAAATTTCGCAAACCTTCCGAAAAGTTAGAAAGGTATTACAAGACCCAAAGTCACTTTTGAGACGTGCACTTACAAAAATTACGAGCCGACTTTGATAAGGAGTCTGCACAAAAGAAAAACTACCAGATGTGGATTTTATGTTGGGTTTCTGGTGGGTTCTATCTATCACCAACAAATCGTTTCATTGAACAAATCTAATACGTATTTTTTACTTTACAAAAAGGAAAATGAATTTAAAACCAGCACAATGTCATCATCAAACAGCATGCGACAGGGAGCCTCTTCCTGGATGTTCGACGTCAGAGCGTCCATTATCATCAGGAAGAGATAAGGGCTGAGGGCCGAGCCCTGGTGTAATCCGACTGCTACACTGAAGCTGTCAATGGTGCCCACTGCAGACCGGACTTGAGTATTTCCTTAAGGTGGATGCTCCAGGGTAGCCCGCGAAATTCAAATATTTTTATGTTTTTTGCAATTTGCCGGTCAGTGTGAAGCTGTATGTGGACCAAATGCGATCCGCGACCGTAACGCGTATTTATCTAAAGAATTATAACCATTTTAATCATCAATATAGCCCTTTAAGTTCATGTAGTTCGAAAGAATGAATATTTCAGAAATAATTATTCTTTCGAACTACATGAACTTAGAGGGCTATATTGATGATTAAAATGGTTATAATTCTTTAGATAAATACGCGTTACGGTCGCGGATCGCATTTGGTCCACATACAGCTTCACACTGACCGGCAAATTGCAAAAAAACATAAAAATATTTGAATTTCGCGGGCTACCCTGGAGCATTCACCTTAACATGTGCACTTCGTGGCGGTCTGTAGGGTATCTGTCGAAGCGGCGAACAGTGACGTTGGAGCAGCGCTCGCTGTCCGCCCACACGGCGTATTCTTGTAGCGGCGGCAACAATCTCCCAGCCCTTGAAGGCCTAGGGGGCTTCAAGCTCTTTAATGTCCTCGTCCAGAAGAGGACATAAATGGTTCATTTTGTGGTTTCCACGTCCGAAACCTTGCTGCAGTCATCTGTCCCAGGATAGAATTGCTTGGTCCTTCCAAGCGGCCATTTGAGTGGTGGACTGTGCTCTTCCTCAATCAGCACAAGTTGTCCTGGTTGCAGTTTAGGCCTTTTAATTAGCCATTTCGGGCGCTGCTGAAGTTCGCAAATGTATTCACGGCTCCACCTTAACCAAAAGTGCTAACGCATTTGCTCGATTCTGGCGTAGCGATGCAGTAGATGAGTTCTGACATCCCGTAAGTCTGGAGCTAGCAGCGACGTTGGTCTTCCGATGAGGAACCGCACACCAGTTAAAGAAAATCCTAGTCAAAAGGCAGAGTGCTAAAATGTTCGAGTTCGCCGCTGTCCGTCCGTCCACCTGTCTGTCAGCGGTCTGTATCTCAAAAACCGTAACAGGTAGACAGTTGAAATTTTCACAGATTGTGTCTATCTGTTGCGTTTGGAACCCTTCGTGTACGAGTCCGACTCGCACTTGGCAGGTTTTTATTTTAAAGATCGGTACTAGTTGTCTACCGGATAGGGGGCACGGGCGGGCAAGAAATCTTAATCCGACACAGTACTTATGTGAAGCTGTTGGTCCCTGGCGATCATTCAAATTTGTATTTATGTGAATTTTATATTAGCGCGCCTTGGCAGTAAAATAAAACCAACTCGCATCGGTGACGGAAACGACATGACGTCATGTGATGTCCCCACTACGCCGCTTGTTACGGACGGCGAACTTTGGAACTACTCGTAAATTAATAAGATTTTTATTAATTATGGATTCTAATAATTATGATTCATATCTGCCGGGCATCCCGTGACGGCTATTTTTTATTGTGCATCTCGGTGTTGTAGGAACTGCACATTCTGCACAAATTGCCTCGCCGCAACTTTCAGATTTAGGCTATTTTTTTAAAGATGGGAAAATCAAATGACTCCTCCCGCTCTGGGTGAAGCAGGAGGGAGTGTCAGACTCTTACTGACTAAAACCCATCCGTGTTCCTCCCAGAGCCCTTTGCGTTCCAGAGCTACGGTGCCTCTTTCGAACAAAGTCCGCAGCCCCAGAGATTTAGGCTAGCGACGACCACGATTCGGCTCGCCGCGTGTTCCAAATAAAACTTGAATAGAATATGAAAATAAGTGGTGTATGAATTATAATGAATGTGTGTACATGCACCGGACATCGGTCCGGCGAACAATTTACGCCGGATGCACCACCGCTTCCCCTCGGCGCGACGGACACCGGTCCGGTGTAAGAAAGGGCGGTCATCCCGTCATCCACGCCAGTGTATTGGTGCGAGTTGACGCTGCCGGACGTATTGCCTGTTTTCTGTTAATTGAGTGCCGTCTACCTGCGTTCTAACGCATAGACGGCAGTCCATCCATCCGGTAAAAAAAATATGTATACAAGGATAGCCTTTTATTGACGGTCCGTTATCCGGTGAAAAAAACGGACGTCTACAAGCGCTCTAACACGGATGGGGACACTGCGGGTGCGTTCTGTTTCTGTACAAAGTTCAAGTTTTATGTGGCTAGATCCGCGTCCGGGCTACTCAGCTATTGTATGCTGGGGTTCAATCATGTATGGAACTCTGGAACTACCTAACCACTGCCACGCACCGCTCTGTTTACAGAAGTTTTATGGGTAATTTGTTTTTTCAAAACTTATTTTTCTAATAAAACCATTCAGTTAAATATAAAAAGGATTTATTGAGATCATAAGTACACTAACAAAATAAAGTTATTCACAGCCGCCTTCTCTTTCATGGGTGCTTTCATCGGTACCTTGGTTTTCATAGTTGCCAAGTAATCTATGGCCGTTAGGGTCGAAGGGTGATTTAAAGTGTAAAGTCGCTTTATGCTTCTGCCCCAAGACTTCAATCTCGTAATCGCCATCTTTCAAAAACTCTTTGGTAACTTGGGAGCCTTTGTTGGTCACGTAGCCGATACCGATTGGTTTGTCCAGGTAGAAAGCGTAATCTCCTCTTCTTAGGTAACCTACAGGTTCTCCATTTCTAAATATGGCTTCTTGCCCGAAGATAGCGACCTGCAAAGATTTATAAAATTACCAATCAATAATATAGTTCAACCTTGACGCCCTGCATTTTCATGAATGTAGAAACTTAAATGAGCATTGTTTTAATTTTAATTGTATTTTTGCTGTGCTTTTGACAATACCGAGGCTGCGAAGGGATGAAGTCGTGACTATACGTTTGTAACAGATCATAACCTATCATGTATATAGGTAAGTACCAATTTAATTAATTGGGATCTCCCTGTGAAAGCGGCGACGTACATCTCTAACAAACATGTCTTTCAGTCATCTCATCATCTTTCAGTCATCTCCCTTTACATTATCCACTTAAGTTATTATTTGTATAATACAAACCTTATCATTAAGGGTGAAATACGCGTATTTCTTGGTGACTCCGTTGGTCCTCGCTCTGGTGACGTGCTCATTTCCTATGTAATCGCCCCCCTTCCTACACGTGAAGCCCAAGCCAGCTTCTATCGGGTTGTCATCGGCTCTCAAATCGGAGTTCCATAAGTGATACCCTAGAATTAATTTACAAAAGATTATTTTAATAAAACCAGATAACGGTTTCTTTTAGCATTGCATATTGTTTGATTAGAAGACATTTAGGAACTTAGATCGTTTTTGAACCGAGGGTTATGTCGGTGTCACACCTACTAAAACCCCACGATCCCACCGCTACCATGATAAGGGGGCCCGGGATACAAAACCTTACACGTACGGCGCACCCGTGACAGTTAGGCCTTTCTAAACTGTTCCCATTTTAAGACAAAAATATTCAAAGCTACCTTTCTCAGCACTCAACGACGTCAAAGCTCTCCAGCCAGCATTCCTTAGTCCCTTCGCGCGGCTCAAAGCCTTGTACACCGGAATGGCATGAGCGGACGGCACATGCAGTTCCCAACCCAGTTCGCCGGACCACGTGACCCGAAGTGCTCGGCAGCGATATCGTTTATCTTCGGGAGTGTTCGGCGCCCGAGATACGTGGATGCTGCGGTGAGTGTTGACTGGGAAGGCGTCGTTCGAAAGACCCGCGTCTGTGTAGCGTGCGAGAATGTTTTGACTGTGAAAAGAATATGACATTAAGGATTTTTGTATATGAATAGAAACAAAATAACTTGATGTTTATTCGTGTCTTTGAAAGTGCTTTATAATGTAGTTAGAAAATAGTAGAAAAGGGCAAGGGATGCCTTTGCCCAGCAGTGGGACAGAATACAATAGGCTCGTTAGTTAGTACTACCACGACAGTAGGTGGTAATGTTAGCAAGCGCGACTGTTGAGTGTTTCAAGGCTCAATTTCCAGAATGGGCAAAGTTGTGTATTTAACATCACAAGCAGCCCAAAGTATGGAATTTGAGCTATGTGTGAGCTATCAAATTATTGATAGCCGCACCTAAATCATTCTGGTGAAGAGCTTATGCAGGTATACACCACTGCCTTACCCTTCGGGGAATACGCAGGCAGGGTCACTGTTAGGCTAGTTTACATGTCACGCTGACCGCACGCTGACCGTCAGCGCTGACAGACGAAGCGTATGAACTTCTAGCTCAGCGCGACTCAAAAACACTACCTATAACTACATACATATTGACCCATCAGCGCCGACCGTCAGCGTGCGGTCAGCCTGACAGGAAAACCAGCCTTAGGCAAACGTGCTTATCGTCGACCACATCATCGCTTACCATCAGGTAAGATATTGGCCAAGCGGGAGCAAATCAACAATAAAACAAAACTGTTATGTACCTTGTTTATTATTTCAAAAAGGCTTGTTACCAACCTGTCGGGTCCCTGTACGCTAAGGATGCAAAGCTGCTTGGTGACGTCAGTGATGGTGGCCCTCAAATTGTGTGTCTGAACGATTCTGCGGAGGTGAGCCAATGTATGGTTCGCACTGAACCCGCTTGTCACTACGTAGTAGCCGCGACCCTGGTGACGGAAACAATTAAAGAACTACTGTTTGAACAGATTTCCGGAAACTAAATTCAAATAACGTTACGTACAGTAGGTTAGTTCACTTAGCTATAATGGGCCTGATTTATAAAAACATTCTAACTATTCATTTACAAACATTCCAAACATTATTTTGAACACTGATTGATCTTATCGGCGATGTTCTTCAGAATGGCCCGGGGCGTACATAAGGAATGCATCCAAGACCAGATGTAGAAACTTAACGCAAACAAAGCAAAACCGATTATGACGAATAGATCGTAGAACGTTCTCAGTAGACTATGCCTACCCCCTTGGGAAAAAAATTTCAGTTTATGAATGTATGAAGCAGATGCTAAGTTCATTCTTAGGGTGCCGAGCATCGTAAGAAACGGAACCCTTATAGGATCACTCGCGTGTCTGTCTATCTGTTCGTCTGTCACAGCTAATTTGCTCCGATTCTATTGAAATACGGTTCACATAATATGAATTTTGAGTATGGGGTTCACTTTTGGGGGAGAAACTAGAAAATTACAAAAAAAAAAGGTTTTTTAAACTGTACCGTGTGACACATCGAATGAAAGGGCTTATTGAGACGGTTTTAAACATATTTATTTCATAATTTTAAAATAAGCAGTTTTGAAGTTATTCAAGTAATTAGACGAAAATTTCTCATTCCCCCTCGCCTTATCTCCGAAACTACTAAGCCAAAATAACTTTAATTACGGAAGTCGGTGTTAAAATACGAAGAAACAATCAAAAACACCGATTTCCGTAACGCGAAAAAGGGGGTGTTCTTTATGAGTGTTCGCGGATAACTTCGTCGTTTATGAACCGATTTCGATTAATCTTTTTTATATGAAAAGGTATGCTGCCGAAGTGGTTCCACCACGTTAGGATCTAATGATGGAAACCCTGAGAAATCGAGGGCAACTCTCGAAAATTGTAGGCACGCATCTGGTAAAAACTTTATATTCGTGTGTATATTGGTTGATACTACATAACAATGAAGGTTTAAATAGACCTGATCATGGAGGCGACCGAGAGTCAAGGGAACTCCACGTCGGTATGTAGGAACTACCAAGTGTTTGGGCTTATTTCATTCGTATTGAGGAGACCTTTACACCGAAAGCACTAAGTTTAATTAAATAGGCCCCAGTTCATATCATAACATCACGCCGGTACGCTGTGAATGGGTACGTAGGTACCTACCATTTTAACGTGAAAAATAAAAATTACAAAAAATATAACCGACTCCCAAAAACAAAACACTACAAAGTATAAAATAACTTTAATTTCGGAAGTCGGTGTCAAAAAACTAAATAACCAAAAACACCGACTTTGGAAATTAAAGTTATTTTATACTTTTTCAGTTTTATTTTTTTTATTTTTATTTAGGAATGGGCTAGCTCTTGACCACAATCACGCCTGATGGAAAGCGATAGATGAGGTCTATGATGGAGCGAGCGTGCCCAGAAGAAGCCTGTTCAATTTTTTTGTTAATAAGTTTTTTTAGAGGACACACAGCATTTCAATTTTACAAATTCTCACGACACACTAAAAGATCTTGAATGCGAAGTAGGAAAAACAATAACGTTGCTATTCTAGTTACCTTAAAGATGGGCTCGTGTAACTGGCCAGTACCACTGTCTAGTATACTGACTGTCACATCAGCTTCTACACCACCTTTCTTGTTCAACAGGAGAGAATACACCACCCTGGAATAATGAAAATGTTCCCTTACTTTTATACCCACAGGAAACTCCAAGCTGCATAATAATATTACTAGCAATCTCTTCTGCTTGGGAATTTTTGTATGCTATTTTTTTTTCAGAAACGGCAATAGGCTCGCCCCTTTAACCTCTAAACAAAACTACCTAAATGTAGGCGTGAAATCCAGGCTATTTAAATATTTTATGAGATTTCCATGCATGATAGTATGGTATACATACCTATCATTAAGTTTGGAGAGGTCAGCAGTGAAGGCGAGATCGGCAGTGCGTTGCGCGTCGGGCCCGGTCAGGTAGAACTTGCCGTAGTAAGACATGTTGAAGAGGGCCGCCCCGTTGCGACATGCGAGGGCTTCTTGTCCAATCTGTGGAGAAAAATAGGTTTTAGGAGCCATTCAACCTGATAGCTGGTCAATATTAGACAAATGTACAATCTCCCTGACCACAAGTTTGTACACAAACACATGTGCACTTTTCTAACTTCGCTCTCATAGCCAAAACATATATCAAATACATGGATTTTATATTTTGGGCCACCAGGTTAAATGGTTCTTACCGACCTTCCAGAAGTAGGTAGATTTCTCATACCCCCAAGAAAACGCAGTGTTATAAACATTCAAAAAAGTAGCCAGTTGAATTGGCATTCCATACCACAAAACAATATATAAATAAAGACAAAATTAAGCAAGAAATGATCATCGTAAATCAATGAAGCTGTTACAATGACTTACCACATCGTGGTGTTTAGAGAAATCAAACGAATGATCTCCCTTGAGGATCTCTTCGTAGCGCAGGTCACTGTTCCTCGGATAGTCAGAGTGAGCACCGCCCCAGTCGTACTGCTGCACTCTTATCTAGAACGAAAAGCAAAGCACTGTTAAACCAATATCTTTAAATTGTTTGGTATTGAAATAAGTTACTGATGTTGTAATTTTATAACGTTTATATTGTTACGAGCTTGGGGTTCGTTACAATAAAAACAGCCGATTAAACCACTAAAAATAACACTTTAATTTAAAACAGTAATTAACACTTCAAACACACTAATTAAAACACAATCGCACTACTGAATACTTCACTTCACTTAATTCGCAGTTGAAGATCGCTTCCGAAGTTATCGCTTGTATCGCCAATTCAATACTGACCCCTGTCGCGGATGTCCGCCCTTTATATATCGGCGACAGTTATTTCTAGAACCTTCTAGTATAGAAACTTCTGGAAAGTTCGGGTACATACCGGTCCCGATTGACTTGGTGTCGAAACATCGAGAATGTTCTAGCATAGAAAATTCTAGAAACATCTTGACCTCAGTAACTCCGCTATTCGATACTAGATGGCGGTACATGTAAGTAAATGTCGTTATGTACCTAGCTTTAATTCTGGCGCGTAACACTGCCCCCTCCTAAGACATGCTCGTCCCGAGCATTATCAGCCCCATAATAACGCGCCAGTCGATCCACGTGGACGATCTTAGGAGCGCTTCTTGTCCCTTTTTGTATACGGTAGGTCACGTCATTAATTTTTGTCACAATCCGATACGGCCCGTCCCATTTAGCCTGAAGCTTAGGAGATTTCCCTTTACTGCGAACTGGATTGTGCAACCACACCAGTGAACCTTCGTCGAAACCTTTATTGTTCATTTTGCGGTCATAACGGGTTTTCATCTTTTCAGACATTTGCTGGCCCGATTCTCTGACATGCTCATAAATGTCATTCATTTTGTTCCGCAAGTCGTTCGATACTGCGTGGGGTGTCAGGCGGTATTCCGGTGATCAAGTCTGCAGGCAGCCGTAATTCTCTACCAAAGTTTGCGAAAGCTGGTGTCACTGATGTGCTTTCGTGAACAGCACTTCGGTATGACAACAAAAATGGTTGTATATGCTTGTCCCAATCGCGTTGCCGATTTTCCACAACTTTTGCCAGGTACCTCTCCAATGTCTGATTAAATCGTTCCACCATTCCATCAGATTGTGGGTGGTAAGAAGTTGTTCTCGTTTTATGAGTACCCATAACTCTGCAAGTTTCCTGGAATATTTGTGACTCAAAATTCCTTCCTTGATCGCTGTGAATCTCCAAGGGTACTCCAAAACGACAGAAGACTTCATGAACCAGTTTATCTGCAACTGTTGAAGCTTCTTGATTTGGAATGGCAAAGACTTCCGGCCACTTAGTGAAGTAATCCATTACAACCATGAAATACTTGTTACCACTTTCACTTTCCGGAAACGGTCCCGCGACATCCAGGGCTATCCTTTCCCATGGTGCACCAACATTGTACAATTTCAATGCACCTCTGCTACGAGTCTGAGGACCTTTTACAGCCGCACAACTAGTACATTTGCGACACCAGTCTTCAACATCATCACGACAATGAACCCAGTAAAACCGTTCCCGTATCTTCAGTAGAGTCCGTTTAACTCCCATACGGCCTCCTGAACAACCATTGTGGTACAGCTGTAGAACATCCGGTACTTTAGCCCTAGGCACGACCATTTGCAAATGACAGCTGTCTCCCCGAGCATTTTCCCATTTACGGCACAGGACTCCATCCTGAATCACTAAGCTGTCCCATTGGGCCCAATAGCTTTTCGTGATCGAACTCATCGCTGAGACGTCGCTCCACGTGGGCTTAGGAGCACTGGCCTTTATCCACTCCAGAATCGGCCGGATGTCAGAATCTTCCTGCTGAGCATGTTGTAGGCTTTCCTTCCACTCGTTGCTGAGATCTGTTTTGAGCATCCTCACAGGTACGACTTCTTTGCCCTCCTGCCGAGTACAATGTTTGCAGTCTTCAGGGCAAGGTCTTCTTGACAATGCATCTACGTTGCCATGAGATTTCCCACTGCGATGTTCGACCACAAAGTCGTATTCCTGCAGTAGTTCAATCCATCTCGCAACTTGTCCTTCTGGATTTTTAAACTGCAATAGCCATTTCAGTGCAGCATGGTCAGTCCGTAAGTGGAATTTCCGCCCCAGCAGATATTTGCTAAAATGTTGTAATGATTTTACCACAGCAAGCAATTCCCGTCTCGTGACACAATAATTCCTCTCTGGTTTCGACAACGACTTACTGAAGTACGCAATCACAACCTCTTGATCGCCATTACGTTGAGATAACACACCGCCAAGTCCTATATCACTTGCGTCTGTGTCAACTATAAATTCTTTGTTGGTATCAGGATACCCCAAAATAGGTGTTTTGCACAGACGGTCCTTTAGCTCCTGGAATGCGATGCCACAACTTTCATCCCAACAGAATTGTCGCTTCTCCTCGGTTAGCTTGTGCAAGGGTTTGGCTATATCTGCAAAGTTCTTGACAAATCGCCGATAATAGGAGCACAAACCCAAAAATGCTCTGACCTGCGTCTTGTCTTTTGGAATTAGCCAATCCTTGACAGCGGCGATTTTCTCTGGATCCGTACGGATACCTTGTTCCGACACTACATACCCCAAAAAGCTAACTTGCCGTTTAAAAAGAGAAAACTTTTTCGGACTCAACTTGAGGTTGGCACTCTTGATCTTCATAAGCACGCGTTCCAAGTTTTGAAGATGTTCTTCAAATGTACGGCCTACGATGATGATGTCATCCAAGTAGACAAGGCAGGCATCACCAATTAACCCAGTTAGTACAAGTTCCATCTACCTTTCAAACGTTGCCGGAGCGTTACACAATCCAAACGGCATAACTTTGAATTGCCACAGACCCTTTCCTGTTGAGAATGCAGTTTTCTCCTTGTCCTTTGGGTCCATTTCTACTTGCCAGTAGCCACTTTTTAGATCTAACGTGCTAAACCACTTTACTCCAGTAAGCATGTCCAGCGTGTCATCAATTCTTGGCAAAGGATAGCTGTCTTTCTTCGTAATGTCGTTCAGACGACGATAGTCAACACAAAACCGCATGCTGCCGTCCTTCTTCCTTACCAGCACTACAGGTGAACACCAAGGACTGGATGAAGGTTCTATAACACCATCCTTCACCATTCCCTCAATCATGGTTTCCACTTCCTTTTCACGTGCTACTGGTAATCTCCTTGGCCGCTGACGGATAGGCAATTCTTCTCCTGTGTTTATTTTGTGTTGAACTAAGCCAGTCTTCCCGATGTCAGCATCGTTCGAAGAGAAAACATCGGCGTATTTAAGTAACATCCTCTTCGCTTTGACCATTTCATTTTGAGACAGAGCGCTGCGACAGTCTCCTAAAAGTGTGGTCACACTCGTTTGTGCATCCTTGCTGAGGGTCTCAGTTGATAGATATTGGCATCGACGCAACCAATCCACTTCCTCGCAGGTGCCCATCAGTGTGCCTTTTTCTATCACCTGTTCCTTGTCACAAAGGTTCAACACACGTACTCCTGAGATGTCGGTGGCTCTAACCAAAGTTCGTGCCACTTTCCATGGAAGGTCATCGTTTACCTTTTCCACGAGTACGCAACGATGAGTCTGCCCAGGATTCCGAGGAAGACTAACCGGCACAACTGTTTCCGATCTCGGAGGAAGAACAATTTTCTTTAGGCTGTACACATTTCCAGGTAAAGCCCCTTCCATGAAAAGTTCCTCTTGTCCACATTTCATAACTCCTTGATTCACGTCGATCTCACAACGATTCTTCCTCATAAAGTCTAAGCCCAGGATGCAATCGTCCATTATATCGGCCAAGACAACCTTATGCAGGTAGATTTTGTTGCCTAGCTTCAACTCCATCTCTCTCTCTCCTCGGACGGGTATACGCTGACCAGTGGCTGTTACCAAATTTATGCGTCCTTGGTTGTATGCAGAGTCCCCAAGGAATCGACTTATAAGTTGGGAACTGACAACCGTGCGAGAAGCTCCAGTGTCTATCGTCAGCTTACATGGTGTTCCGTTGACCTCGCCCTTGATGATAAGGCTGTTTCCGTCATGGGTTTGTGAGATCGAAATCCTTGGGGCTCCTTGTAGATCAGCCAGCACCCGCCCCGCAGTCCTGGCTTTTACTCGTTTCCCTGCTGTTGCTGGGCGTTGTTGTTAGCCGCCCTATCCTCTGAAGGTCTGCCATCTTTCCTCTGTGGAGGGCGCTTAGGGCAACTGGATCGAAGGTGGCCCCTTTCACCACAGCCGTAGCACCTAGGGCTGTACCCTTTAAATTGGTCGCGAACCATAGTTGCTCCGACCTCCCTAACGCGATGGGAACGATGATCCTGCCGCACAGCTTCCACCTCTAGTGCATGGGCCAAAGCGTCCTTAAGCGTCCCGTGATGCCCGAGTCTCACAGCAGCTCTAACCTCAAGGTCGCGGATGCCGTCGATGAATGTCTGTACCAAGTTCCCCTCAATGAGCGCAGGTACAGACTGGTACGCTTTTCGTACCAGCTTCTCGACTTCAAGGGCCCACTGCTGCAGGTTCTCACTGCTCCGTTGCACGCGATCCCTTAGCTGCGCACGAAAAACGTGTTCCAGGTGAGCGTCACCAAACCTAGCTTCCAACGCCTCAAGGAGCTGCTCGTAAGTCACCTCCTTACCGAGAACTTCTAGGACAGTTAAAGCCTGGTCACGCAGGCCTAGGGTGAGGGCAGTCATGGCCTGGTCTTCACTCCACCTGTTTGCCTTCCTTACAGCTTCAAACTGTATCTTGTACGCCGACCAAGAAGACGTGCCATCGAATGGCGGCACTTTGAACCCACGTAGCGAAGGTGTAGTAGCTGCGGAAGTAACAAACCCATCTCCAAGTTTAAGGTTGCCTAACTCCTTTTTCACATCAGAAATGACGTCATCAAACTTGCTGATCCTGATTTCAGCATCTGACAAGCGGTTGTCATGCTGAGCAACCTTATCCTTCACCTCCTTCATGTCTTTCCCGAAGGACGCGTGAAGTTCCTTCATGAGAAACATCTGTTCTTCCTGTCGGCGGGCCTGCTCCTCCTTGTCGCGCTGCAGCTGCTCTTCCAAGCGGCGGGCCTGCTCCTCCTGTCGGCGGGCCTGCTCCTCCTGTCGACGGGCCTGCTCCTCCTGTCGGCGGGCCTGCTCCTCCTTGTCGCGCTGCAGCTGCTCTTCCAAGCGTCGGGCCTGCTCCTCCTGTCGGCGGGCCTGCTCCTCCTGTCGGCGGGTCTGCTCCTGCAGCATCCTCATCAGAGCAGCAAAGTCTGGTGCTGATGATGCCGGAGCTGCTGTGGACGGGCCGGCCTCCATAGTCGGTACCTGGTCTTCCGACGTCTGCGACGTTGTTCCACCAAAACGTCTCTGGTCCGTCTCCTGCTGGCGTTGACTACGGGTACGGATACCCTCCGTGTCGTCCTTTGGCAGAATCGGCATGATTATCCACTCTTCTGACACCAATTGTTACGAGCTTGGGGTTCGTTACAATAAAAACAGCCGATTAAACCACTAAAAATAACACTTTAATTTAAAACAGTAATTAACACTTCAAACACACTAATTAAAACACAATCGCACTACTGAATACTTCACTTCACTTAATTCGCAGTTGAAGATCGCTTCCGAAGTTATCGCTTGTATCGCCAATTCAATACTGACCCCTGTCGCCGGATGTCCGCCCTTTATATATCGGCGACAGTTATTTCTAGAACCTTCTAGTATAGAAACTTCTGGAAAGTTCGGGTACATACCGGTCCCGATTGACTTGGTGTCGAAACATCGAGAATGTTCTAGCATAGAAAATTCTAGAAACATCTTGACCTCAGTAACTCCGCTATTCGATACTAGATGGCGGTACATGTAAGTAAATGTCGTTATGTACCTAGCTTTAATTCTGGCGCGTAACAATATGAAGCTGGTTCCCTACACTCCTCCACTGCCATCATTTTCCCCAACACTATTATAATATCAAGAGTAACGCACCTTCTCTCCAGGGAAGAAGAAGGCCGGTCTCTCCCAGCCAGCCCTGGACTGCATGACCGCTATGTCCTCTACCAGCTCCAGATCCAAGGCGTCATGGCTAACGTAGTAGTGTCTGTACCCGCCTAGCGTCCATCATTATCCCCAACACTATAGTAATATCAAGAGTAACGCATCTTCTCTCCTGGGAAGAAGGCCGGTCTCTCCCAGCCAGCCCTGAACTGCTTGACAGCTCCCTACTCCACCACATCCAGATTCAAGGCGTCATGGCTAACGTAGTAGTGTCTTTACCCGCCTAGCGTCCATCACTATCCCCAACACTATAATATCAAGAGTAACGCACCTTCTCTCCAGGGAAAAGGAAGGCCGGTCTCTCCCAGCCAGCCCGGCACTGCTTGTCAGCTCCCTACTCCATCAGCTCCAGATGCAAGGCGTCATGGCTGACGTAGTAGCGTTTGTACCCACCTAGAGTCCATCATTATCCCCAACACTATATTAATATCAAGAGTAACGCACCTTCTCTCCAGGGAAGAAGAAGGCCGGTCTCTCCCAGCCGGCTCTGGACTGCATGACCGCTCCGTCCTCTACCAGCTCTTGATGCAAGGCGTCATGGCTGGCGTCCCTGCCGGCCAAGTGCTCATCGTTCGGGAACACTATGTTGTAGTTCCGTGCATACGCTTCGTGGCTACTTTCTCGCATCCAATGCGCGCGGGACATCTGACCCGGCGTGAAGCGACGGATGTCGAATGTGAACATGTTGTAGTGCGGCCTACGAGGAATTGTCAAAGTGGAATTATTCTACAAGTTTTGGCATTGAAAAAAAATATAAACCAGCAAAAATTCTCGGTCCACTTTTCAACGTGATTTCTAAGGGCAAAGATGGAGCTGTAGTAACTTAAAATTGATTGCACAAGTCCCTAATAAATAACAAGAAAAGTGGATACGAATGGGAAAAAGCCGACCAGGAACTTTCAGATTTTATAAAAGTGGAATGGGGCGATTGATAGGCCGCGATAAAATCACTGATTTTAGTCCGTCCAAACTAACGCATCCAACCAAGATACAAGTAAAAGAGTTCTGCAAATTTTAGGATAACTGTTTCCATGCATCATTAATAGCCATTTTATGCGTAATCCTATTTCAGATCACAAGAACGCCATAATAGAGCTTTTGCAGTCGACCTCTCAGATACGAGCATAATTTTCCTCATCTATACTCTATACTAATATATAAAGCTGAAGAGTTGTTTGTTTGTTTACTTAAACGCGCTAATCTCGGGAACTACTGGTCCGATTTGAAATTTTTTTTTCAGTGTTAGATAGCCCATTTATCGAGGAAGGCTAAAGGCTATAATTATATCATCACGCTAAGACTAAAAGGAGCGGAGCAGCAATGAAAATTGTGACGCAGACGAAGTTGCGCGGGTCAACTAGTATCATGATAATTGTAGCCTATTTACTTATTATTATATCATTTCGAAACGGTCTACTGCATTGGTCCACGTCTATATGTCTAGATAAAATACATAACAGTTGTCATTAAAGAAAATAATTGATAGTAAATAGTAATTAAGCAAGTAATTGCATATAATTGTAAATTAGGCGTAAACAGACTGAAATAAAATATTTAAATAAACACATTATCAATTTATAATAACGCAGAGTTTTGAGCAAAAGCGATAGCAGTGATAACCCCGTGTTATTATTGTGTTTAAACAAACAGATGAGTTCACATTCCAGTTTGTTGAAGAAGCGGTATTTTGTTTACAAATAGAGAAAATGCAATACTTTGAACTTGTTTTTAATGAGAGAAAGTACTTTTGTCTGTATCTGGGCCTCTGGGGGCGCGGCAATGACGAACAAAGTTTTGATCGTATTTACGTATCCGTTAGTAGTTAGGTCGAAGCAACTCCGACTACTTTTTAACCGACTTCAAATAAAGGAGGTTCTCAATTCGGTTGTATTTTTTTTTGTAATTAAACACACTTCCAACGAATAGTAAGTACTAATAGTATTTTCGCCATTTTAGTCGTCTTACAAACGCCTCCCACTTAACAACCTGTAGGCGCGATTACTTTTTAAATTAACTCATCAAGATGAGAGGTACAATAAAAATAAAAGATGCATAGATTTATGAAACACTAGGTAATAATATTTTCGTATCAAAACAATCACCACTCCATTCCGCGCCGTCTTTAGACCACAATGCACAAAGGAGCATAGATTGCGCTCGCTCCTGGATGTTTCAAACTACGTCATGCGTCATGGTAATGAATAATATGTTAGTAGTCATTGGATAGAAGAAGTTGGCTGCCGTTGTATGGCACCGTGTATAAGTAACTAGCAGACCCGCGCAACTTCAGCTGCGTAACATTTTTAGGGTTCCGTACCTAAAGGGTAACCAACGGAACCCTATTACTAAGCCTCCGCTGTCCGTCCGTACGTCTGTCTGTCAGCGGGCTGTATCTCAAGAACCGTATAACAACATATTTCTATTGCCGTTATAACAACAAATAATAAAAGTTAAGGTTTATGGTACGGAACCCTTCGTGTGCGAGTCCGACTCGCGCTTGGCCGGTTTTTTTCATTAATGCTCCGCTACTTTTGGTCGTAACGTGATAGTATAATATAGCCTAGCTATAGCCTTCGTCGGTAATTGGGCTATCCAACATTAAAATATTTTTTCAATTTGAAACAGTAGATCCTGAGATTAGCGCGTTCAACCAAACTCTTCATAATATTAGTAAAGATTTTACTGTGCCCAATCCCAAAAATATAAAATTACGTGGTGCTATACAGGGTAATTTGTAAAATACCAGAAACCTCTTAGGAAGTGAAAGTACTCATGATTATAAGCGACTTTTACTTTGGGAAAACTCCGAAAGCTCGAGAAAAATATCAGCTGTTTCATACATTTTCATTGGCTAAATATTGCATTTTGTATGAAACAGTTGATATTTTTTCGAGATTTCGGAGTTTTCCCAAAGTAAAAGTTGCTTATAATCATGTGTACTTTCACTGCCTAAGAGGTTTCTGGTGTTTTACAAATAACCCTGTATATCTGTAAGTTTACGTTAGTAATACAAATTACTAACGTTGATCTACCTACATAACAACATATATTTAGCATATTGTATGTAAACTATTGCCGTTTTTCTGCTCTCTGCATTGACGTCTCTCCTTAGAAGATCTTGTAGATTGGCTTATGTTCTTTACTACATATCTATACCGTGTTATCTATGTATATCTGTACTAATATATAAAGCTGAAGAGTTTGTTTGCTTGAACGCGCTAATCTCAGGAACTACTGGTCCCATTTGAAAAATTCGTTCAGTATCGAGGAAAGCCTATAGGCTACATATCATCACGCTAAGACCAATAGGAGCGGAGCAGACGAAGTCGCGCGGGTCAACTAGTTATTGTATAACTCGTTATGAAACAATAGAAAATAAATTGTACATGCATGAAGTAGAGATTCACCTCCCAGAGACAATCCACTCTGCCATTTGTATACCACATCCCGCCGAAAACATCATGCCAGCTGAGTTGTAGCCGCAGTTGTGGTACAGACCTGGAACAAATAACAAATACATAAATGGCGTACGAATGTTATGTGTTCCTGATACCTACAACCTGGGGTATTTAAGTCAAGAGTGAATTAACTCCTTCTAGGCAAGCGTGCTCCCTCGTCGACCACATCATCGCTTTTCATCAGGCGAGATTCTGGTCACACGAGAGTCTATCTACATCGTCACTTATATTATAAAGATGAAAGATTTGTATGTTTGTTACGAATAAAGTCAAAAACTACTGGACCGATTTCAAAAATTATTTCACCATTAGAATGCTGCATTATCCGTGAACAACATAGGCTACATTTATTACTAGAAACAATTGCAAGAACTGTCAATAACCAAAATAACTGAGAAATACATTACATATTTATGGTGATCTACTAAAAGCTCAATCACACAGCCATCTAAAAAGAACCTAGACTGGAAACCGAACAATAAACCAATTTGGTGTCCCAGAAACTTATTTGTTTGGCTTTTCTATGATAAATACATTTTATAAGCCTTTTGCCTATACTTAGGTACTTGGTAAGTCGCGAGTGAAACCTTAAAGTTAAGTCATCTGCCTAGCCTTTTCCCAACTATATTGGGGTTGGCTTCCAGTCAAACCGGATTCAGCTGAATACCAGTGTTTTACGTGGAGCGGCTGCCTACCAGACCTCCACAACCCATTAACTGGGTAACACGGTACTTCATGCAAGACTGGAGTTAGATTTACTGGCTTCTGACAATCCGTAACGACTGCCAAAGATCTACAAATGACAGCCCGGGACCAACGGCTTACCGTGCTTTCCGAGGCACGGAGGAAACTCGATATATTAAGATAGTCACCCACCCATCCACAGACCAACCTTGGCAAGCGTTGCTTAACCTTAAAGTTCGACCCGTGCGGCTGTTATTATTTAGCCACGAGCTCCTCGCGATGCGAGTTAAGTGTGACCCAACAAATATACTACTTTATATTTAGTCAGGCCATGCACCCATAAATCTGTCATATCGTTTTAACGATAGAGGCGTGACTAGTGAGGTAGAAACAGAACACAGTAGTCGTGAGCAAAATGTTATAATAATAATCAATACCTACCTACATAAGCGTTGCGTCAGATCAAAACTATAATAAAATCATGCATACTGTAACATATAAGTGTATCAAAGTACGTTGACCGGCTGACCTACTGTTCTATCTGTTTAGACGTAAATTTCATATCTAAATACATAATATAATTATGTTTATCAACTCGCGACTTTTTATTCACGAACTTGGTCAATTGGTTTCCGAATAGTTATTTTGCCGCTTGCAACAATGACGTCAAAAACTAATGCGCCTGGGTAGCCCGCGAAATTCAAATATTTTTATGTTTTTTGCAATTTGCCGGTCAGTGTGAAGCTGTATGTTTAACAAAATACAAGTCGCGGCCGTAACGCGTATTCATCTAAAGAATTATAACCATTTCAATCATCAATATAGCCCTCTAAGTTCATGAAACCCAATAGAATGGTTATTTCATGAAAAAGTCATTCTAAAAATATTTGAATTTCGCGGGCTAGGCTACCCTGGCGTGTTGAGGTCTGCCCTGCTTGGACGGAGCACCGCCCCGTGTCCTTGCCGAGGCGATCGCGGCGGCGATCTCTCGATCGCGTCCGGCCCTGGTACAAGCTATGGTCCGGAGCGAGGAGACATGGGAAGCGGTCACCTCCTTCTGCGAAGCAGTAATGCTAGCAAAGGAGGAAGCCGAACGTGTGAGAGAAAGGGAAACCTCACGCCCCAGCCGCCGCAACAGAAGAAGACGCCCCGGGCGTCGGGAGTCGCAGGGCGATTTTCGGCTACCGTAAGCGCGAGCCTGCGGACGGCGAGCATTGGGTGGCTCGCCGTCTGATCAGAACCAGGCCCGGGTGGACGGCATGCTGTGTTTCACGCGTGCTTCAAAGAGCTGTCAGCGTAAAAGACGGGGCCCGCTAGGGCCATGTGCCTGCTGGGGCTGCGGACTTCGTTCGAAAGAGGCACCGTACCCTGGAACGCGAAGGGCACTGGGAGGAACACGGATGGGTTTTAGTCAGTAAGAGTCTGACACTCCCTTCTGCTTCACCCAAAGCGTGAGGAGTCATTTGATGATTTCCCATCCTTAAAAAAAAAAAGGCTACCCTGGCGCATCCACCTTAATGAACTGCAGTGCGATGCTGTTATTCGATCTTGATTACATAGATGGACAGCTCTTTCGTGATCACTTCACCCAAGCCTTCACTTCGACATGTTTACAGAATCGACCGTCTGAAAAACATGGATATAAGAAACAGCCGTGGTCACATGGTTGTAGGTCTCCCTTAAGTATCACCAAAACGATTGGCCTCATGTTACCCACATAAAGCGATAACCCCTATCTCTCACAAACACACACACTTTCATGCACAAATACTAACATATTAAAGCTTAACTCTCTAACTAATTTTAATAAGTCAATTACTGCTCACTTTTTTTTTCTGCCTTATATTATACAATGTCCCTCGTGGTCGGTGTACAAGTACATCTATACTTCTATACTAAATATAAAGCTAAAGAGTTTGTTTGCTTGAACGCGCTAATCTCAGGAAAAGGTCCGATTTGAAAAATTCTTCTTCAGTGTTAGATAGCCCATTTATCAAGGAAGGCTATAGGCTATATATCATCACGCTAAGACCAATAAGAGAGGAGCAATAATGATAATTAAGACGCAGACGAAGTTGCGCGGGTCATCTAGTTAATTATATAACTAAAGGATAAGTAATAACGATGCAGCACGGGATCAAACGAACGCCATTTACGTATCTCAAATACTCAATTTAGAAACCAGCCCTCTTGTATGATCAAATGGAAACGCATATATGGCGACCGCGACGGCGGCGGTAAACACATCGAACGTGAGTGAGCAGTATCCACACTTGACTGAAAATCAACCAATATAAAAAAGCTTACCAAAGACATTCGGGTCCTCTCCGAGCAACGGCTTGTGGTCGGGGGTGAACGACTCGGGTCCACACACCGTACTCTTAATGCCGACGTTGCCGAGTTTCGGGCATAGTGACGTAGCGCTGTTCATGTGGACTCCAAACACGTCCCAGTCTAGCTCGTATAAGTGGAACTGAAGATGGTCTGGTACCTGAGGTATAAAATGAATGTGGAAGGTAAACAGCAACCTATTTTGCGCCCTATTTTTTTCTGATTTACCTACCTCTTGGTAATATGATCAAAGAATAAAGAAGTGTAGTTATGCGAAATGCTCATGTGATGGAACAGACAACCAGGTTGCTAGGTAGAAGTGATGTGCGAACTTCATTTACCAACTTTCTGATCATTAATTCAATCTGGATCAAAGAGGAAATCAGTAACAAAAATATGATATCGTCAGCGCTATACATACCTGGTCAAGCATATGCGGGTTACGTTCATATCCTCCGACTTGGCAGGACTCTCCTTGCACCTTGATATACAAGTCGACATCATGGTCTCTAATATTGGGGCAGCCCCGAACTTCCGGCGTAGCGTCACACACTACATACGCGTGCTTGAACGGTATTAGTGGCAGGTTGGGTACCCCTGCGTATCTAGCCACGCGAGGACCCCATGCACCTTAATATAGAAAAATATTATATGCTTTTTATATAAGTACAAGCAAGCAAGTACAGGGTACACACAGTCATTTCATAAAATGAACGTTAGCTTGGATGTTGAATCATAGACGACCCGCGGATATGTAGAAGCACATAAATCTTTCATTATAGAAGCATTATTTAAATTGCATAAATCGACTGCGATATGAGTCGAGGCGAAATTATACAGGGTTATTTGTAAAACAACAACAACCTTTTAGGCAGTGAAAGAACATTTTATTAATAAAAACTTTTACTTTGAGATCAACCCTGAAAACTCCAAAAAAATATCAGCTGTTTTATACATTTTCATTGGCTAAATATTGTATTTTGTAAAAATTGTTTATCATCCTGTGTACTTTGACCTCCATCGCCCAGTAACTGGGTAACACGGTACCCATTACTAAAAAAACAATAAAACATTGTTTATTTTCAGACAACAATGATCACTGTTGTCAGGGTTTCTGGTTTCTGACTGCCCATAACGATGGACAAAAATCTACAAATGACTGCCGGGACCAACAGCTTAACCAAACCTTAAAATAATAGTTAAAAAAAATAATAATATACCTCCACAGTTGACAACGCACTTGGTCTTGATAACACCCCTGTCAGTGTGCACCGCAGTAACTTCCTTGTTGCCAAGCTGATTGTGAGTGTAATGGATGTCTAGTACTGGGCAATCCTCGTATACCTATGACAGTAATCGTTAGTTATATATTTTTTTAAAGTGAAAACTTCTTTAGCGGCGTTATGCACTTTTTTTGATGGGTAAAAAATGTTAAACTTGCGTCAGGACACGTGACCCTGATCGAGAATTCGTAAGACGGTCACGTGTCTTGCAAACTTCTTTAGCGGCGTTGTGCACAATTTGTGATGGTTAAAAAATGTTAAACTGGCGTCAGAACACGTGACCTGATCGAAAATTCGTCAGTAGGGTTCTCTATCATCAACAAATGTTAATGGGAGCATTAACTGCATTGCTTTTAAATAATGCAACAAACACACTTACTTTTCCTCCATTCTTCGTGGCCACTTTGACAAGTGCATTACACGCCATAGAAGGGTCTATAGTACCGTCTTCAGGAGCATACAACGCCATTTCAAATACTGATGGGTCGAGGAGTGGGAACTTCTTTTGAGCCTCGTGTGGGTCGAGAACTTCGCTAGGAATGTGTAAAGCTTTTCCTAACGTGTGGAGCCTCATGTATTCTTGTGTTCGAACCTGGAAAAAAATAACATTTAAAGCGGTGGAAGAGATTGTTGAATTAATAATAAATCTATTCTAATACTAGCTGATTCGGCTAACGTTGTTATGCCATACAAAAAGATAGACTACGACATATTCTCAGATCTACCAAGAATATACACAAAAACATAAAAATCGGTCGAGCCGTTTCGGAGGAGTTCGATAACTAACACTGTGACACGAGATTTTTATGTATTAGAAGAAGATTATAAAGCTGAAGAGTTTGTTTGTTTGGTTGAACGCGCTAATATCAGGAACTACTAGTTCGAATTGCTAGAGCCCATTTATCGGGGAAGGCTATATAACATCACGCTACGACCAATAGGAGCGGAGCATTAATATAAAATGCGACGCGGACAAAGTTCAGCTAGTACTTAATAAATTAAGTGGCGAACTTCACGTTTGAGCAGTTTCTCCAGCTATTTTAATTTAACCTTGCATATAGGATTTAAAAAATTGACTTTGTCAAAAAACCCGACCGCTAACAATGACTAAAAAGTCTGAAACAAGTCGCTTTTCAAGCAGTCTGATGCAGTTGGTGGCATCAGATCAGTGATTGAACTGCTGACTTTTTAGTCGTTGTTAGCGGTCGGGTATTTGACAAAGTCAATTTTTTTATTTTCTACATTTTAGTGAGTTACATTTTTGAAATCTTCTTCTCGAGTCCTTTATCTTGATACTCCACTCAATAGGTTTGTAATTTTTTTTTTTTAAGGCATTATATGGCGCCGAAAATCGGCCATTTTGTTTTTTTTTTATTTTGATGTACCCAGTGTCACTCTCACGACTAAGACGAATTTATTGATATTACTCACATAAAAATACGACAAGCCGTTTAGGCTCTAGGGCGTGCCAAAGAAATATACATACATACATACACTCGAAAAACATAACAATCCTTCTTTCGCAGTCGGGTAAAAATCAATTTTATCTGTATGATGAGCATTCGTATCGATACTCACTTTGCTTCGCGATATGAACATGCCTCCATTGTTGGTCCAGCCAGCGTGGTCGCCAGTTTCCTCCTCTAGAGTGCTGTAAACTTTCCTCGAGTCTCGCAATAGTTTCACTTCCAAGTCGCACGGCCTGAGCGACCATACTAAACCTATAAAATATTCAAAAAAATTAATAGTATTCGTAACACGCGTTTTCTTCTTGCTTGGATTTGACACGGGAACTTTTAATATGATCTAATATGGAACGTCTGGAAGTGATGAGATTCAGTTGACTTTTAGAACAAAACGTGATGTGTATCTGAAAATTGAAGAATTACTTTACCAGCAGTGTGCCATGTCGTTCCACTGGTCAGCTTGGCTCTCTCTAGTAGTACAGCATTCACCCCTCTCTTAGAGAGTTGGTACAGGGTGTTGCATCCTGCTATACCTCCTCCTAAGAACATCAAACCACAAATCGGTTAAAATATTTCTTCTTCTAACAGTAATTTTTGGTCATTTTGGTGCACGCCTGTTTGGCTACTGAATGTTTCGGATGCTAATGAAACGGTGATGTATTTGTTTTTGAGGAGAAATAAAATCTTTGGTGCTTAAGTTAACGCGGCGTGAGTACTTGTAAAACAAATGGTTAGCGATCGTATAATAATAAAAATATTTATCAAAGAATTTATTTTTTTATTGGTACCAATTTTCATTTATCAATCTTAATTGTGTGAATTGTTTAAATTTAAACAATTCAAATAAAATATACAGCGAATGCAACGGAAGTGGTCATGGGCCCCAAACTAGGCACAGCCTATATTTTGGTGGCCCGGCAATAGAAAAAACAAGAGAAGCTCCACATTTTTACATATTTTGGTATTTTAACAAACTTACCGATGATAACAACATCAGCCCAAGACGCGACCTCCTGATTTGTAGCGAGCAACCTCTCGTGCCTGAAGTTTTTTAAATAATTCGCTGCTTTCTTCCTAATGCTTACATCTCGAACTAATTTAAACATTTTTTTATTTAAAATACTAAATAAAGTAAGAACTGTTGACTAGAACACTGATCGTGTATGAATATGCCTTACCTACACAATGGAGTTATGATACGCCTCGCATCCTATCTCTTAAAGTTATCAAAGTTCAAGCTCTTATTTCGATTGGTTTATCAACATGATTGTTTTGTTTGTCATTTGAAACTCTAAGGCGTCCTCCTAATTGGGTAAAGATAGTACGTGTAAACGATGCGATTTCGTTGCGCGATGAAACATTCTTGGGTTCGCGCGATGGTTTGGTAGCTTCAATTAGGACACAAAAGAATTGTGTGTGTTTTAGTCCCGTCGTGCGACGTAAGGCTTAGTCGCAAAACGTCTCTTTCGCACAATATCTACTAAGGGCTTAGTGTGAGTTTTTCAACGTTCTCGATCGCATTAGCGTAAACGCCAATTTGTATTGTAACTGAATAAGCGCCGTCTGGTGACAATAACGGATAACCTTTTTTATAAACAATTTGCCTTAAGGTGGATGCTCCAGGGTAGCACAGGTAGTAACATACAGCTTCACACTGACCGCCAAATTGCAAAAAACATAAAAATATTTGAATTTCGCGGGTTACCCTGGAGCATTCACCTTAAATAAACGTTTACGTAACGAGATCGAGAACGTTAAAAAACTCACACTAAGCCGGTCGTAAAATGTATATTTCTCGCAATGTCGCTTTTGCAGAATGACTGTTTCTCAAAAGGTCGCTTTCTCACAATGTCTCTTTCGCATAATGTCGCAGTAGTAAGTTAATAAAACTTTAGGGTATTAATTCATATTTTAACTCAAATCACTTCATAATGTTTATCTTTATGGCATGAACACAATCAGTTCACAGTTTAGTAGTCTTGACATAATTACCTACACATATGTTTTTTCGAAGTACCTTCATATAATTATATTAAGTGTTGCCATGACAGGACATTAAATTTACAATAACTTATTTACAATAGTAGCAATAATTATAATAACTGAGAAAATAATATAAAAAAAAAAAATATTGAAATCTATACTAATATATAAAGCTGAAGAGTTTGTTTGTTTACTTGAACGCGCTAATCTCAGGAACTACTGGTACGATTTGAAAAATTCTTTCAGTGTTAGATAGCCCATTTATCGAGGAAGGCTATAGGATATATATCATCACGCTAAGACTAACAGGAGTGGAGCCGTTATGAATATTGTGACGCAGACGAAGTTGCGCGGGTTTACTAGTTATCAATTTTTTTTTTTTTTTTTTACATTGAGGATGACGATGATGATGTTAAAGAATATACACATTGTATATTTTTGATTTTGCGAGAGACACTGCGAAAGAGGCATTGTGGGAAAGCTATCTTTTGAGAAAGCGTCATTCTGCGAAAGCGACATTATGACAAAGATACATTTTATGACCAGTAGACATTTTATTTATTTAACAATTTATGTACACACATTTTATAAGATAAGAAGAAATAGAAAAATAAGTACAAAGGTGATGCTTATTTCAATAGAAATCTCTTCCAGCATACCTGCGAAAGGATTTATCATCAGCATATTGCGAATAAGCCCGACGAAATCGCACCTTTATGGGTGAGGACAAACGAACGTAATTTTGTGAATTGTGAGTCGCGTAAAATGAGTCGTTAGCCAATTAGGACGCCGCCTAAGGCTCGCTTGCACAAAACAAAAATATTTTTTTTAACTCAGTTACTCGAGGTTAAATGGCAAATATTTCATACATAGTAGCCCCGGGTTAACAACCAGCTCGGATTTTTTTTTTATTTGTAATGGGTTTGCTCTTGACTCTAGTCTATGTCAGAATAATAATAATAATTAAAAGATACTGAATTGTGCGATGAGCTTAAAAATCGTAAACAGTTTAAACTCGCAAAGGAATTATTGAAACCGGAAAATCACTGTAATAAACATTTATTTTTTAATATTTACATTTATTTTTACAACTTCTTTCATTGACTAAATAATAACGTGAAGATATCGTTTAATAATTTTTCCAATATTATTATTTGTATAAAACTAGTTTTTCATTAATACTTGCTTACATAGCTAAAATCTCAATTTAAAAACACAGTTAGAAGACATCAAGTAAGGTTTTAAATCATTGCTAGGCAAGTGCGCTATCAATGTACTGCCTATTTGTGAACACTGATGCGCGGTTTCTGAGGTTTTATCGGTCATCTCCTCAGAAACCGGGCACGAGTTTTCTTATCATTAATTATTGTTAAAACACGACTGTTTATAAACCCTTACAGGATAATTAATTAAATCTCTATATTTTTCGAACCAGTATACGTAATATATATTTTAAATGCTTCATAATCATTACTAGTAGTACATTTACATAATTACACATCTTTCGTACTATTATACCAAATACCTACATATTTTATGCGACACATGCATAACATAAATAAAATGGAATATTGTTCACTATTATATCATCATCTAAATATATAAAATGTTCTAATTTTCCAGTCAAGCCGCTTATATCAAGGAATTATGACATATCATTCGTCTAAAAAAAATACAGTCTCAACGTCCGTGACGCGTATCGTATCGCGGCGCCACCATTTATACATCAACAAAATAATTATAATAAAATGGTTGTACATAAATAAGCAATCGCAACCACAGAACAACATTTTAAAACATCGTCACTGATATAAAAGATAACAACAGTAAGCAAATATTTTAAACATTATTTAGAAGTCATTAACATTAAATACTTCTGTCGTAAAATTGTTATTTTCTAATGCCGATGATGTACGGTTAACCCCACATAAATGGAAAAAACAATTTGACATAAACAGCGCCATCATTTCGAGGCAGTAAGGACGATTTCAGAAGAGCAGAAGTTGATGTGAACTGTATTTGTCACACGAAAAATAATTCGCAGTATTTGGTATACTTTTGTCTTAATTATTTGACTCTAGTCAACCAAAATTTAATGAACTGATTTTTCAATAGTGTGACATGACGTTTTCACAGGTTTTTAGTGGAAAATATGTGAGACCGCCATTCTTATTCTTCAGTGAAAAGGCAATTAGGTATATATGACAATATTGGAAAATCCTCCCCAAATGGAATTTGTTGCTTGGTCAAAAGGAATTAAGACTATTTTGTTCCACATGTCTTGACCAACACTTTATCCATATTCATCTGTATGAAGTTCTAGCAAAATCCATTTACCAACACTTACAAGGAGCGCTGTCCGTTGGCATTACTAAAGCTTTCAACATTACATTATGTACAATAGAATAGCCAAATTGGTCATTGTCATTAAGCCAACTCTTGAGTCCAAAATAACAATCATTATTTACAATAAATGAGACTTACTAATTCCAGAAGTATCTGGTTTTAAATGCCAGAGTTCATGGGAGTTATTAAAACACAATACTCAGCAGGAAAACAAAACATTGCGAGTACCAACCATATTTTACTGAGTAATTTTTGGATGGTGATCCAAAAATTACTCAGTAAGAATTCGTTAAAAAATTGAAGCAGCATGGTGATGCAGCTTCAATTTTTTAACGAATTCTAACGGTACTAACAGTGACATATTGACATGTATGTATGTTAATAACAATTTTTCACAGTAAAATATAGAATGTACAGTGAGAACAGGGTACAGGATCTTTAGGGGCCTTTATTTAAAAAAAATCTGCTAACGTAGAAGAACAGTGATTCTTCTTCTACGTTGGCAGTTTTTTAACTAAAATATGCACGATTTATTTTTATAGACAAAACGTAGTGCGATCTCTGAAAACATAATAACGAATTGATTCCTTCCGTTTATCTGTATTTTAATCAGAGTTTATTATACTACATATTACAGAAACTTACTTGTGCTGTGTATATAACACAAATAGAACTTGTTATATTTATCGACGAAACTCCGATGAGCAAAATGAAATTAGAGCGGTGTGCCGAATACAGACATGCGAAAGTTCGCAATCAACCACTTTTTGACCAACAACGGCCAAGCAAAAAAAAAAAATGATATTAACTGGTATTTAAACTTATTGCTAAGGGCATAATAACAATACAATAGGGTAAATGAATAAAAAAATCTAATTAGAGTGTCAGAAGATTTCTAAAAAATATTGGACAACATTTTTTCCGTTTTCACGTTAAAAAAAATAAAGACGATACAATGGGTTTAAAATTCGTGTAACGTCACTTGTAAGTTCACTTTTTACAAAGTACACTTTTCTTTAATCTTCATATTTTTTTATTGATTCGGATAAAGCAAAAAATACGTGTCCAATATTTTTCGATAATCTAACTGACGGACTAAATAGAACCATATCTTTTTACTCAGGAATCATCAAATTCACGAACGCAGAAGTACTCCAAACATGAAACTATAGTCCAAACTTCAACTCTTACATTAAGTCATAAGAGTCCATTTTCCACTGATTGTCTGATAAAAAGATGATTCCGTGCGTCGGAGGGCACGTATAAGCCGGTGGTCCCGGTCGCTATATGGCGGTCGTCACTTAAACAATTTCAGAGGCCCTCGAGGCGGTTTAGAAACTCTGACACTAGGGCGTGTGGGGTGCCTGCCGGGGTTGTGGAATCCGTTTAAGAGTCACCGCGGCCCTGGAACGCAAAGGGAATTAGGAGGAACACGGATGGGTTTAGTCAGTAAGAGTCTAACACTCCTTTCTGCTTCACCCAGAGCGGGAGGAGTCATGTGTGTGGGGTCGTTAGACCTTACTGCCCACACGATAAGAAGAAGACTGTCCATTTTGGAGAGGCGGCGACTTCTAGACAGACAGGTGGGTGTCGTAGAAGCACAGGTCCTCGTTTCATAGGTGGTGCGGGCTGGGCCCGCGCGGCGGCGTGAGGCCCAGGCGGTGCTGGCGCGCCGCGTGCTCGCCCGCCGCCGCGCTCGCCGCCGCCTCCAGCTGCGCGCGGATGGCCACCAGCTCGCGCGTGCGCTGGTAGATTGGGTCCTGGGGGAAGGAAAGTGTCTTACGCTACAGCTTCACTATCGCGATAGGGACCGAGCACGGCGATGAATACGCCATCTAGTGTCGCATTTTCGAAGTTTTAAGGTTCAGAATCAGTCAGAATACTTGAATTGACGCTTCTGTACTGCCACCTGTGGTTCCTGCACGCTCAGTTAAGGGGAACGTGCGCGAAGAAGACTGTGCCATAGATGGCGTAGCTATTTCGAATTTAAAACATACTTGACAGTGACATTTCTGCACGCTTCCTATAACGCGAACTATTCTTCTCGCGCTCTCTCTCGCACACAGCTCAACGTCTCACTGTGAAACAGGGAGTGCGCGAAGTATAGTTCGCGTTATCGCGATAGTGTAGCCGTATCATTACGCTTGCTAATTTGACGCTCAAACCAATTGCATGAACATGGCTTTTTCCCAGTTGCAGTTCATCGAACCGGCCCAATAACTGCCAGCAGAATAAAAAGAACAATACAAAGTCTCAACACTAACCTGCTGCCTCATCGTAGGGTTCCACCGACAGTACAGCGCCTTCCACAGCTTGATGACCCTGAGCGACGCCACGGGCACCAGCACGACTTGCGGCCGCGAGTACGGCGAGGGGGGGGCGCTGGCGCCGAAGGACGGCGGGCCCCAGTACAGCGGGTTCAGGTACAAGTCCTGGCGACTGTTGATGTACGACCACAGGGATACAGTCTTGCTTTTTACTTCTGTAAAGGAATGTAGGTATGTTCTTAGGTTCATATTTTTTAAGGTTAATGGCTTTAGGGCAGGGATGGCGAACATTTTTCGTGCCTTTTTCATTAAAAAGTAGTGCCAAGTATTTATTTATTTATATATAGGATCGCCAACAGAGGCTACACAATCACATACACTATAATACTATATAATACAGGGACAAATACAAGAGTGCGCATGACGTGCCGCAAAAATACTTAACTTTGTGATTCAATGGATAAAAAGTAGTAGCATAAGATGCTATAAAAATTTAAATCTTTTTTTGTAGGTAACTATAAATATTAATAAAGCAATCTTAATGTATATCCGCATTATAAAGTAAGTTTGTCTTAGCAACAACAGACACCATACTGAACTTTAACTTTCATCATGATACCTATATTCTTGTATCGGCGTGCCCAAATATTTTTTTTAACTATTGATAGGCACGCGCTTGACCAACATATCTAACCTGATGGTAAGCGATGATGTGGGCGAAGATGGAGCATGCTTGCCTAGAAGTAACCTATTCACTCTTGACTTAACCTCTCGCGCGTTTCTCGTACAGTTCCCGCTACGCAAGCTTGTCTCCGCAAAGTACGCCGCAATCGGCTGCGCAGGACGTCAATTTGACAACAAACATACAACCGCGCATGCGCGGGTAGCTCGCGCATGCGCGGCGCGCGGGCGTAATGGCATCTCACTCGCTCGTATAAGTTCGATGCATAAGCGTGCCCCGCTTGCTCGATGCAATACGACTGTGGATGCGAAAAGTGTAACAGGTTGTCATTGTTTTTAATGATTTATTTTGGTTATTTCTTACAGTTTGATTTGTGTTCTTGTGGTGTATGTGTTTGTTGTGTTACTTTTTGATATTTTATTGTTACTGGTAGTCTTTGTTAATTGTTTATAGTATAATACGTATAAACAAAAAAATATTTTAGGAACGTAACACTTTTTTACGCGATTGCACCTGCGCGGACTTCACTCAAACCTAACTTCCGAGGGGCAAGCCACGCTAACGCGAACTGTACACCCATGTGTACGAGAAACGCGCGAGAGGTTAAAGGTTGGATCCAGGTTGTAGCTATCAGGAAACACAGACTCCGGCAGGGAATTCCACTCCTTAGCTGTACGCACTAAGAATGTGTTCCCAAAACGTTTTGTGCGCGTGGGTGGGATGTCCACCATGTACCGGTGGAGCGTCGCCGTTCGTCTTGTGGTCCGATGATGGAACGGGCTTGGCGGAATTAAATTATGCAATTCCGTCGCACATTCCCCAAAATGCAACCGATAGAAAACCGACAGGCTAGCAACTCGTCGTCGATGCTCAATACTTTGGAGCTTCGTCGCGACGAGCCTCTTATTGCCGATGATCCTCATGGCTCGTTTCTTTTGCCATTCGTTCGCCATCCCTGCTGCGTTTTCGCCAACGGCTTAACGTACTTTCCGAGGCATGCCGGTGTCACACCACCAATTTCCAAACTTCGGGCCGTCACAGAGCCATGAGGGCTACCGTTTTTATACATAGTTGGCGCCACTTTCGAGTGAGGTCCTTAATCGTAGCATTAAAGTAGTAATTACGCGCATGTGAACAAAGTTAGAAGGAAAATAATTTATGATGCCGTGAACGTGCGATGAATACAACATAGTCGCAGTGTTACGTGGACTCATCATTATGGAAAAAAACCGGCCAAGTGCAAGTCAGACTCGTACACGGAGGGTTTCGTACCATAAACTTCTTTTTTATTATTTTTTTGTTATAACGGCAATAGAAATACACAAACTGTGAAAATTTTAACTGTCTACCTATTACGGTTGTTTAGATACAGCCCTCTAACAGACAGACGGACTGACAGACAGACGGACTGACGGACGGACGGACAGCGGAGGCTTAGTAATAGGGTTCCGTCGGATACCCTTTGGGTACGGAACCCTAAAAAGTAAAAAAGTGATCCGTAACTTAATCTGCCATATTCAGGCTGTTTTAGTAAAATATTCACAAAAAAACAAAACAAATAAGTATTTGAACTCTTGTCAAAATTCAACGAACATTGGAATTTTACATAGCTACGCTAGACTAGCGCCTCTAGCGGCGAATTCAAATGCGATAGCCCTCATTCTATTCAGTTTTTTTTAAAGACACCATTTGCCCGGTCTGGGAAGTTGCGAACTTTAGGGCGAGGACACGTTCACGCGCTAGCGATACGGCCCCACACGGCAGCGGCGGCCAAATGCGTCGAGTGATATAGTTTGTTTGACACAGTGATTTTAATGCAGAAATACGCATCGGCACCGTCAACGCATCGTGTGACATCGCCCTTATACGAACGGAGCAGTCAATATGGTTAATATTAGTATGTTAAGTGCCAAGTTTGAGTAAAAGCCGTAAAAGTTTCATGAAATGTACGACCTCGTCAAAAGACAGTGCGGCAGATGAGAGATGTGCTCTGTGGAGGCACAAACACCCTCCCCATCCATACTTCATCTCCCCTGCAGAACATCTGTTCCCTGGACGCAAACTTCAGTAGCTAACTTGGAAATCTCTTAACCGACTGCGGACCGAGGTTGGTCGCTGTAAACATAACCTGGCTAAATGGGGCATTCTCCACCCATCCCAAACGCAGTGCCAGTGCGGAGCCCCTTTACAGGACATGCATCACCTCCATGCACTGGTGGCGCATCGCCGTTCGTCTTGTGGTGGAACGGGCTTGGCGGAATTAAATTATGCAATTCCGTCGTACATTCCCCAAAACACAACCGATAGAAAACCGACAGGCAAGCAACTCCTCGTCGACATTTGTTCCCAACGAGTAACACCCTCAAATGTCACACTGTTACTCGATGGGATTTTTTTCTGAAAAAATTCCCAACCGGTCACACTACCAGTCACACTGTTAACAGACAGTTCGTCGCTTTCGTAGTGAAAGTGCAAGTGTGTGTGTATTGATTGCTTCCTTGTTTGCATTGCCAATTTTTAGTGAATGTCCTTCGACATGCGTCAGAGCGGCAATAACGCATCGTAGATTCATCGTTGTAAGGTGCATGACCTATGCTTAGACGATAATCAGCTGTTAGAAAAGATACATCGTGTTCAAACCGTGCAAAAACTTTAAAAATCATTTGCGACTAAACTACTGCTCCTAAGGGCCCTCGCCCACGGGCGACTTTTTGTAGCGATGCAGTCGCTATGCTCTCGCGGGTAGCATCGATACAGACGCGAAGCAGTCGCTAGCTGTGTGCCCGCGCCCACGGGACCAGATTCAGTCGCGATGCAAACGCGATTCGGTCGCGATGCCGGTCGCGATGCAGTTACGATACAAAAATACCTTGGATCAGTACAGTTGCAAGATGGACTCCGTTGAGGCAACATTAGTCACGTTTTCTTTGGTGCTGCTTTTACGTAATCAGCCGAAGCGTAGGCAACGGAAGCAGCGTCAATATTGGATGCATCCATTTAATACCCATGCGTCCGACGCGGTCGCGCGTTTGTATCAATACAATCGCGATGCAGTAGCGCAACGCGGTCGCGCGTTTGTATCGATACAATCGCGATGCAGTAGCGCGTTGCAAATGCGACTAACACGCCGCGTGTTCGCATCGCGACCGAATCGCGTTTGCATCGCGACTGAATCTGGTCCCGTGGGCGCGGGCACACAGCTAGCGACTGCTTCGCGTCTGTATCGATGCTACCTGCGAGAGCATAGCGACTGCATCGCTACAAAAAGTCGCCCGTGGGCGAGGGCCCTTAGGAGCAGTAGTTTAGTCGCAAATGATTTTTAAAGTTTTTGCACGGTTTGAACACGATGTATCTTTTCTAACAGCTGATTATCGTCTAAGCATAGGTCATGCACCTTACAACGATGAATCTACGATGCGTTGTTGCCGCTCTGACGCATGTCGAAGGACATTCACTAAAAATTGCCAATGCAAACAAGGAAGCAATCAATACACACACACTTGCACTTTCACTACGAAAGCGACGAACTGTCTGTTAACAGTGTGACTGGTAGTGTGACCGGTTGGGAATTTTTTCAGAAAAAAATCCCATCGAGTAACAGTGTGACATTTGAGGGTGTTACTCGTTGGGAACAAATGCTCGTCGATGCTCAAGACTTTAAAGCTTCGTCGCGACGAGCCTCTCATTGCCGATAATCCTCTTGGCTCGTTTCTCAATTGACTCAAGGGCATCAAGCTGGTATCTGGCAGATCCGTCCCAATTATCCCGTTTCATATTATTTCAGTGAAAAAAGTCTCCACCCACCTTCCTTCACCCGTTCCCTCTCGGTATTAAACAGGAAGGTTCCGAATCTGCATGAGTACAGATGGTCCACGATGGTGATGAGCAGCCTCTCAGTGAACTCGAAGGCCGTGGGGAACTGCTGCTGCAGCTGCCACACGCAGTCCACCCACTGCACGAACACGGGGGACCGGTCGGCGTCTGAATGTCGCTCGTCGCCGTGCCCGATACGCTGGAAGGTCAAACATACATAAGAATAATATATTTATTGAGCAAAAACTTAAGAAGTGGAAATGATATAGCCATCCAGCCTGTGTGGCCTAGCAGACGTTATGGGCAGATAGTTATAATCAGGGGCGGATCCACGATTGTCGATTTTCTTGACTCCGCCGAGGGTGGGTTTTAGCAAAAAACCGTCCAACCCATATTTTTTATTATTTGTTGTTATAGCGGCAATAGAAATACACAATCTGCAATTTTAACTGTCTACCTATTACGGTTCTGGAGATACAGTCTGACAGACAGACGGACGGACGGACAGCGGAGGCTTAGTAATAGGGTTCCGTTGGTTACCCTTTGGGTGCGGAACCCTAAAAACCCCTAATAACCACATTTTATTTCATGTTGCTTAATTCCTCACTGTCTTTGTTAGTTTGTGGACTACCACTGAAATTGGTGGGTCTTTTGGAGGGGGCTTGAGCCTCTTAGCCCCCTCCCCTGAATCTATCAATGCTGACAGTGCTTTTATGTTATAATAGGACAAAGGCCCTTATAAAAAGACTAGGAACTGGATTTGCCAGCACACTGTTCTCCTTGCCTTCTTAAATATTTCGGATAGTTATTATTTCTGGAACTCATTTTGTTTTTCTTATCTATTATTACATTTTTGACTTGCTATGCTTCCACCGCTATAGGTACATAATTTTCCAAACAGAAATCCTGGGTTAGGTTCATTACGTAACCGTCCAAATATCTTTTGATAACATAACAATAACAATATTAATTTTTTCAATTGTACTACCATAAGAATGTAGGTAAGTCTATTTAAAGCATTGTTTCCGCTCACTAATACAATGAGGGGAAAAGTGACGATTGACGATACAGGATAAAACCCGCGTTGATTATGAAATAATCCTATTAATAGGTAATGAATCAAATGATTGGATATTTGTTTGTACTACTCAAACACAAATTATTATTTCTATTAGTGAGATTTTATGCTACGGCCACACTACCGTAATATGGCAATAAACTATGGTCATAATTGAAACAACACCAATTATGGCCATAATTATTGCCATACTACGGTAGTGTGGCCGTAGCATTAGAGGATAGCTACATAAGGCTTTGCACGATAAAACTCATAAGCCTGTGTTACGCAAATATATGATCTAACCAGCTGACCCGCGCAGCTTCGTCTGCGTCACTATTTTCAATAATGAACCGCTCCTGTTAGTAGTAGCGTGATGTTATATAGCAGGGATGGCCGACCGGTTGATTGCGGAAACGCAAAAAAAATATAAATAGGTACGAATAACAGGATAAGCAAATATGTAAATACTAAATAGGATATGTCAACAAAAGGAAAAATTCTAGATAATTGTATACTGAACTTTACCTTCTCTTACATTAAATGCAATGTAATTAAAATTACAAATTTTGTAATTTTAATAAGCATCTATGAAATTAGTAGATCGCACAAGGTGTCGTCAGTAAAAAGTCGATCTTGGATCAAATCATGTTGGCCACCCCTGTTATATACAGATTTCCTCATTAATTGGGCTATCCAATACAAAAAGATTTTTTAAATTCGAACCAGTAGTTTCCCGAGATTAGCGCGTTCAACCAAACAAACTCTTCAACTTTATAATATTTAAATAGCTATAGATTTGGAGATGAAATCCTGCGTCAAACCTGAGCCAGTTAGGATAAGGAACAGAAGATGATGTTGCCATTAGCATGCGGTTTTCTTGTCCATTAATATTATTCCACTGTTAGATAAAACCGGCCAAGTGCGAGTCGAACTCTCACACGAAGGGTTTCGTACCATAACCCGAAAATATCACGTGTCTTGTATGGGAGCTTCCTTTTATTTGTTGTTATGGCGTTAATAGTAAAGTAATAAATACAGGCTCTGTGAAAATTTCAACTATCTAACTATAGCTGTTTTTGAGATACAGATGGATGTACGGACAGAGGGAAAGTGGAGGCTTAGTAATAGGGTTCCGTTGGTTACTTTGCGTATGGAACCCTAAAAATGTCTCCCGTTCAAAGTGTGGAAGGCTATCCTTCTACACTTCAGAATGTGCTTTTGTATCAAATTCAACTGACAAAGCTAGAAAAAATATAAATAAAACATACCAGCTGGAACTTATGTCCAAATGAAAGCCACTCCTTCTCGATGAGCACTTCGAATCCCCGGAGCGTCCTGTAGTAGGGGTCTAGCATCAGCATCGCTAGCGCTGTGAGCTGAGCCGTGCGATCCCATCCGTCTGAGCAGTGGACTAGCACTGAAGTCTTGTGGTTCTCCACCTGTTCCAACATTAAACAGAATTAAGTTTGTATACCGTGAAGTTCGAAGGGTTTTCGGGTTTGGTAGTAGCTCGATAAAATAAGTGATCATCAAATCTATCAAAATGCTAACCTTCCTCGTTTATTGTTTTTTAATTCATAAAAACTGTATCAAAATCCGTTGCATGTAGGGTTGCCATAAGCATCAACATAAAGCCGGACATAGTTAGGCTTTTAGAATGCGTGTCCGGCCAAATTAAACAGTGTGTTAAATTTTACCAGTCACTTTAATTTTCTGAAGACTGATCGCCATTAATTTATATTTTTACTATAAGTTAAACCAAAGACGAGTCAAAACGCTTGGAATTACTTACAAGGATTTTAAGACCTGGTAACACGAGTTGCATGGTTTAGTAGACGTAAGCGAAGAAACAGACTTAGTTTTATACCATTTTTATAAATCGAATTAAACTGAAATACTTATAATTCTTTAACGAGAATACCTTGTCCACTATGCGAACAGCTCCCGCCAATATGCATTTGATGTGTTTCAGCCAGCAACTCGCTTCAATACCACTAAACCATCTGGAAATTATCAAAACTGTTATAGAAGCATCTATATGTATGGTAAACATGAAAGGACGCAATAGTTTGGATAGTTCAAATAAAACGTTAACTAATATACAACCTGTAACAGAATAAAGGCCATAGGGACCGTGCACGGCGTTGACTACGCCATCTAGTGTCGCATATTCGAATTTTTCAGGGTCAGAATACTTGACATTAATGCTTCTGTGCTGCCACCTGTGGTTCCTGCACGCTCAGTTTAGGGGAACGTACGCGAAGAAGACTGTGCCATCTAGCGTAGCTATTTCGAATTTTATACTTGAAACATACTTGACAATGACATTTCTGTGCTGCCACCTATAGTTTCAGCACGCTCCCTATAGCTCTTAAAGGGTCATTGAACTGACCAATATGAACAACTTTCACTATGGGACCAACACTGAAATCGCGAAAAAAAATCGACTCCCCCTACATTTCTGTGCGCATAACTCGACAAAATATACTGAACAGCTGATTTTTTTTTCGCGAATTCGCGGTTAATCCCATAGTAAAAGTTGTTCATAATGATGATTACAATGACCCCTTAAGAGATATTGCGTTTATTCTGTTACACGTTGTATAAAATTCTTCCGTTACTGGTGACCGACAGACAACGCAAAGCCGGAACTGCTGGTCGTAGAAAGCTGAAATAGGGTATGTATTTAAATAAAAAAATCTAATTAGTCCGTCTGATAGATTTTCAAAAAATATTCGACACGTATTTTTTCTTTTTTCACGTAAACAAAAAATAAAGGAGATACAGCGAGTTGAAGACACGCGTGACGTCATCTCGCTTGGTAAATTTGGTACATTTTTACCAAGCCATATGACGTCACGCGTGTCTTCAACTCACAGTATCCTCTAGCATGTAGGGATTCTTGGGAGGGGAGCACTCAGACAGGATTTCCCAAAATTCCTACGGGAACAGGAAAAAACGGGATATGCGTACGAAGTTGCGGGCAAAAGCTCGTCTCGTATAATTAAGAAATATGATTTCCTAGTTTTTCGCTACAACGACAGTGTCCGCACAGACTTTAGGATCCCTAAGATAAATAGGTCATATATATACCTGTCTCCGTTAACCCATTATAGTTACAAAACACAAGGTGTATGAAAGGATAGTAGCAAGTGGCATTTTTGTAGTTTCGACCCACCGGTATGGGAGAAAGGCGTGATTTTATGTCGTAATGTACAAAAGCTGCAAATACAGAATCTATCAGAATTTTGTCAATAAAATGATAAAAAAAGTATAAAATAAAGGCCATTGCAACGTTTTTATATTAGTTTATATCGATTTTTAACTGAAGTAATGAATTAAAGTAACGTGAAACGGAACGTATTCAAGAACAAAAATCAGCGTTTGGTGACGTCACTGCTGTTATTATGTTATGACAACGAAAAGGCAACCTTATGTCTTTGAGTTAGGACAGTTCATGAAAAGTGTCAGACAGGAGTGAGTGACTCAACTTCTTTTTTGGGCGATATGTCAAACTGTCAGTTTTAAAACTGCAATTTTGAAAAGAAACTAAAGCGCTTTATTTTTTTTAATCTACATATGGCCTATTTAACATACAATTCTTAAAATGGAAGCAAGATGAAAGTATTGCATGTTCCCCTATTAGATGGGATAGCGGATCTATGATCTACTATACCGGTAAAATGAGTTCATCATAGTCAACATAAACCTCTCCTGCAGTAATATAAACATAATTTTAATGTTTACATTTAATAATTTGTTAAACACAGCGGTCGCTCACCTAGTCTGGTCTATTTGCGGGAAGCAGAGCTCCTTCAGTTTGCGAAGACTCTCC
The DNA here is from genome assembly GCA_950371165.1 of Lacanobia oleracea. Lineage (NCBI taxonomy): Eukaryota > Metazoa > Arthropoda > Insecta > Lepidoptera > Noctuidae > Lacanobia > Lacanobia oleracea. The sequence continues at coordinate 10,661,886 of OX493389.1, forward strand.
CTCATCACGTGAATGTTGTGTATGTCTAGGAATACAAGGTCGGCGTTTTGATATGCGTCTTCTGATTCATAGCTGTAAAGGAAGTTATGTTTTTTTATGATATTATGCTGTGAAATTAACCAAATGGCTGTTTAATTGCTCAAGCTTTAAATAGCAGAGAGATGTGAACCAATCATTTATATCGCTAGAAGTTACAGTGGATATTTGGACAACCGTCAAAGGGCTTATCCTTCATCACTTTCTAGAGTTTCAGCAGGATTGCGATCAGATCGAGTTTCAGCCGAGATATGTCTACTGCTATAGATATGTTGTGTATTTATTTATTTTTAGTTATCCGTAGTGGCTTAAGGCGTCTTTTAGAATAGAGTATTTTGAGTTAATAAAGAATCCAACCCTACTTTAATGGCAAATTTTGACAAGGTTTCAAGCTCTCTGCTTACCCCTTCCTGGAAAACACAACTCCAGTCACTTACCCTCCTCCCTTCGCTTTGTTTGCGACAGCATTCGCAGTTGGTCGAGCATCCATGATGAACAGCTTATGTGCCTGAGCGTTGGCGTCCATTATGAGTTGTATGTAGCGTTCATCTTCACGACTACGCTTACCACTTACCTGTAAACGTTTTATTTACTTGTGTAAAATTACTAACACAATAGTGGGGTTTTGTGGGGGATGATAGCAGTGAACCTTATATTTATTTTTCATAGATCTATAACGATTCAGGAAGGAAATTTGAATAATCTACATAATAATTTTACCTAACCACACATCTAGCAAACGATAAATGTGTTAATTAAGCTAACGATCACAATAGTCTAATGACGCATGTTTACCCGACATAACAAGTATACTGAGAAAAAAATCAATAACGAACATCAACAATCATACAACGTGGTATTTTTTCATTTACACAGAAATTCTGTAACTAGCCAGAATAGAAGCGAAACCGGAAACGGTTTTGGCAATGAACTCACAGGTTTAAATTAATGAGTGATATGATAATAATGCATTCAACCAATAACGATTTGAAGGTACTTCTCTATCACCTTGATCGGCCTTGATTAGCAATCAGCCGTGTAACTTCCTAAATACAGAACATTCCGTGCCTCGGAGTGCACGTTAAGACGAAACTCCCGTCCAGAGGCGGCTCTAGCCTATATAGCGCCCGAGTGTACAGTACCCTGGCGCCCTCTAGTACCTACGAGTAGGCGCGGGGTCAAAATGGAATACTTATTTTAGAATTGGTTATCATCAAATGACTCCTTCCGCCATGAAAGCAATGGCTTCAGACTTGTAAAACATTTTGTTCTAGACCCCGCATACTGTGAGAATAGGGAATATGCATGAAAAACATAATAGCAACAGTGAAAATAGAATCAAAATTACTCGAAAAACGAACCCCCCACTCCGACCGGCACAGCGGTGATACTTTTTAGTTTTACTTTTTACATTTTTTTAGCTCAAACTGTAACTTGAATTAATATCAAAGAAAAAAAAAAACAGAAAAAAAAATACTGCATAAATAAAATAAATATATAATTATAATTGCATAAGTTGATAAAAATGCTATGCAATAGCTTTACCGCGGCAGTCTCCGAGTGCCATAAGTCTTTTTTTTTTTATATAGGCACGCGCTTGACCACCATCTCACCTGATGGTAAGCGATGATGTGGTCGAAGATGGAGCACGCTTGCCTAGAAGTAACCTATTCACTCTTGACTTAAAGACTCCCAGGTTGTAGCTATCGGGAAACACAGACTCCGGCAGGGAATTCTACTCCTTAGCTGTACGCATTATGAATGTGTTCCCAAAACGTTTTGTGCGTGTGGGTGGGATGTCCACCATGTACCTGTGGCGCATCACCGTTCGTCTTGTGGTCCGATGATGGACAGGGCTTGGCGGAATTAAATTATGCAGTTCCGTCGCACATTCCCCAAAATGCAACCGGTAAAAAACCGACAAGCTAGCAACTCGTCGTCGATGCTCAAGACTTTGGAGCTTCGTCGCGACGAGCCTCTCATTGCCAATGATCCTCTTGGCTCGTTTCTCAATTGACTCAAGGGCATCAAGTTGGTATCTGGCAGATCCGTCCCAAAGATGAGAGCAGTATTCCATACACGATCGAACTTGCGCTTGATAGAGTTTGAGCAGCTGTTCCGGCGTGAAGTACCGTCTAACCTTTGCTAGGATCCCCAACTTTCTTGCAGCCACTTGAGCTTTTGCCTCTATGAAAGGGCCAAAATTGAGAGTAGATGTTAATGTAACCCCAAGAAGTTCAAGTTGGTCGGTTATCGGCACTGTTGCACCTCGGAAAGATGGAGCTGGGTGGAATTGGCTCCTTTTGGCGGAAAATAGACACGCTTGGGTCTTAGCAGCATTGAACTTGACCATAACACGGGTGCAGGGTGTTTGAGAGCGCCGCACCAGCGCACCTCGAGTGACGCATGCTTATTGAACGTGTCGCGAGCGGCGCTCGTCGCCCCCTACATTCAGCCGCCTCTACTCCCGTCTGTCATTCGAAGATCTTTTACAGTCGTTACGGATAGTCAGAACCAGTGGCGTAGCTGTCAAAAGGGCCATGTTTTTTGTTGACCCGTTTTTAAGGGTATCTTTTTTTTTAAACAAAATAGGCCCTACTAGGTAAGGACTGTTTAAGCAGGTCACAAAGGAGCCTGCCAGGGTTGCAAAATTTGTTCGAAATAGTCACCGCGGCCCTGGAACGCAAAGGGCATTAGGAGGAACACGGATGGGTTTAGTCAGTAAGAGTCTGACACTCTTTTCTGCTTCACCCAGAGCGGGAGGAGTCATTTGATGATATCCCATCAGAAAAAAAAAAGGCCACAAAGAAGACGGCGATACGGGACCCTTGTAGTCCGGGGCCCCGTATCTTTGATACGGTGGTAGCTACGCCCTTGGTCAGAACCCAGAAAATCCAACACTAGTCTTGCCAGGAGGTATGACTACAATACAGGGGAAAAAGCTAAATCTATCAAGATATTTTTTATGATCGGAAAAGCCAATTGTTGCTTCACAAGTCTGTAAACAAGCACCTTTACAACAAAATATCCATGACCTGGATTTAGTCATTCAGTAATGAGGGTAAAACCATTGTCAGCTTTCTAAGACTAGAATGACACTTCCAATTCAGTGTATAATAATGACCAATTGAATGACTTTCTTACACACCGACCTATTTAGATCTTGGGTGAATTCCCTTTAAGTACTAAATGACTGGTACTCTAGACGATCATACATTACGTCATACTTCAATCAAAAACTGACAAAGTTAGAGTCGGACTCGCACACGAAGGGTTCCGTACCATAAACCTTAATTTTTATTATTTTTTGTTATAGCGGCAATAGAAATACACAATCTATGAAAATTTCAACCCTCTACTTATTACGGTTCTTGAGATAGAGCCCGCTGACAGACAGACAGTCGGACAGACGGACAGCGGAGGCTTAGTAATAAGGTTCCGTTGGATACCCTTTGGGTACAGAACCCTAATATATTATGGATTATCAAGCTTGTGCCCCAATTTACACGCTTAGTTATCGTAGCTACAATATTTATGTATGTATGAGTGTTCAACTGGTAAAACCCAGTAAACCCACTCAGTGTCCGTAGATAAATTGCGGTAATTTTTTATTTTGTTTAGAGGCAACATTGACATTAAGGCGCCCATTAGGGCCTACTTACACCAGAACGGAATGGCAGAGGATTTTGCCACTGGTCAGTGCACACTAGCCGCTTAGAACCAGCGGCGGTTTGCCGCGGCACCGTCCGCCGGACTGCTAACTGTAGCATTCCGGCGGCCTACCAAGTACCAAGACATTCGACGTGCCGCGTCATTACGCCGTGGGATCCCTTGGATCCTCTCCAATGCCGTGTCAAGACATCTCTTTCGATGCCACGGATTAAATTTTTAACATTCTACCGTGGTATAAATATTTTTTACGGCAGCATTGGCATTTATGTCTTATTCCGAGTTGTCCTTTCGTTAAGAATTAATGCTTTCGATTGAATTCCATCACATTCTTCAATCATGATCATTTTTGGAAATGAGTGAAGCTTGCATGAGCGTGTAATGGGCGCCTGACCTTTTCATACACTATTTATGGCTAACTAGAAATACGTACAAATAAGTCTTCATTTGAGGTGAAAAAATAGCATATTTTCAAGTTAAAAGATGCGGCGAAAGGTGAAAAAAGACTCTCTCATAATATTGCAGTTACAATAGACTCACTGCTAGAGAACTAAAATTGTTATGGATAGGCGAACAATAACACTTATATTTAAATGAGGCCAACTTTGCTAAAGCCGAATTGTATGATATAATAATGGCATATTTGTAAAACATAATGTGAGCCCTGTGAATGTGTCATGCTTGCCAGTGCTGTAATCCTTGTGGGTGTAATCCCACTTTTTTACATGGACATCGATCTCGTGTTGTATAATGTATAATCAGAAATCATAATCTCACAGACACTTAGTCTTTAGCCTGACATAGTCTTCTTTTAAAACTCGAACTGCATTACTGAATCCGAAAACCTTCGCTCATTTCACTGCAGCTATGAAACTACACTATAGCTGAGTGGAATAGGATATTTCTTGACTCCGAAAAATGCTCGATTTGGATAAACCACGAAAGATCTACTAATTAAATAACCTAAGACGACCCACCAGCCAAAAAAGATCCACTCACCCCAACCAATGGCTGGCTACACCGAGTAATAGTGGCCTGCGAGCTGGGATGTATCCACGCCAGCACGGGTATTCTGCCTCTCGACCTGAAAGTGGCCACGGCGCGCAGCAGGTCTTCGCCGGCGGCTGCTGGCACGGCCCAGACTGACGGGTAGCTGTCGCACACCTCATACTTGTCATTGATACGGGCGATGCGCCACATATCGTTGTTTACACCCTGGAGACCAAAAAGGGCTTGCAATGTGGATTTAAAAAAACCTTGCCCCACTCTTAAAATTATTCCTGTATCGTGGCCTGTGGGTATGTTTGAAAACATTTTTTCACATACACAAATAGCCAGACCCGAAAAATCTACAATTGCTATGTTTGCATAGCAGTTGTTCTGTGTGGGAATTGAATCCGCAACATGCAGCACAGTAAACAATCACTTAACCACTTTATAAACTGTGCTGTCAAATATTACATACATCTTGAAAAGTTGTATTAATATCTAAACCCAATATAGCTGTGTGTACACAGAAAATAAGTAAAACTTTTATGTTAACATTGAAGGAATTTAACAACTTTAGAAAACAATTTTTTTTATATCTCCATTATTAAATTAAAAAATATGTTCTTACCATGCGCCTGAGCTCTGCAATAGGTTCATACACATGCCACCCATCTTCTGGAAAGCTCTCTGAATAGCTAAATGCAAATAAGGGGAGTCTATGTGATAGCGGAAAAGCTAACAGCTGCAATTTCTCAAATATCCCACGTCTAGAATGATTCTCTTGTTTATGGGCAAATCTCAAGTTTCTCATGTCCTATAAATAAAGTTATTTAATTAGTGACTATGACAGTTGAAATGTTAATGATTTGATTTTAATAAATTTTAGTTACCTTACAAAATATTTCAATTCCATATGAGTTTTCACCTTTTGATGAAGCTCCACCCACCTTCTCAATACGAGATACCTGTAAGAAGTTTATTTATGTTTGAGTTAACTTATACTGTTATAGATGGGCAAAGACCCAATTTTCTGGGTGTTTATCAGATGTTTTACCAAAGTACCGGGTTTAAGCCATGTGAATTGCCCATTTATATATACATAATGTAAATCATTATCGTCATCAGCCTTCTGCCCTTGGATTTGGGTTTTGTGAAGTATGCCTAATATTTGTATCATCATGATCATAACAGCCATAAGACTTCCACTGCTGGATATAGGCCAAAATAAAATTATTAATCTATCTATACTAATATATAAGGCTGAAGAGTTTGTATGTTTGCTTGAACACGATAATCTCAGGAACTACTGAACTAGGAGCGGAGCAGATGAAGTTGCACGGGTCAACTAGTTATTGTATAACTCGTTATGGAACAATAGAAAATAAATTGTACATGCATGAGGTCGAGATTCACCTCCCAGAGACAATCCACTCTGCCATTTGTATACCACATCCCACCGAAAACATCATGCCAGCTGAGTCATAGCCGCAGTTGTGGTACTACTGTGGTAAGACTTCTACTGCTGGACATAGGCCAAAATAAAATTATTAATCTATCTATACCAATATATAAAACTGAAGACTTTGTTTGTTTGCTTGAACGCACTAATCTCAGGAACTACTAGTCCGATTCGAAAAATTCTTTCAGTGTTAGATAGCCCATTTATCGAGGAAGGCTATAGGTTATATATATCATCACTCTAAGAACAATAGGAGTGGAGCAGACGAAGTAGAGCGGGTCAACTAGTATTTCAATATTTGTATAAAATTAGTAATTACCGAGATTATAGTTACAACACTCTTTCACAAATTAATCTATTGGTGCCAGTCCAGGTTAAAACCAACCCTCTCAGCCCAAAAACCTCAGAATTGGCTTGGTTGTTTTGAAAACAATATCCAGTAAAGTAAATACATTCACAACACTTCATGTACAAAGACAAAAGGACAGTATGACAAAATAGTACTTCTGTTTATTGAAATAAATTGGTTTACAACTTACAACACCAAGAGGCACACTGAGAGTACTCTGTAATGCTGCTGTATCTGTTGGCCTGAAGTGCAGCTGATAGTTGGTCACTTTAAGAACTCCCCGAGAAGGACCACTGTATGGACACAAGTATGTCACATCCCGGGCTAGACTCATCACTTTCTCACCATCTAGAAGCTGGATGTCCCCTAGTACATGAGGCTGAAAACAAACGTAAACTTGTATGTACTGAAACTTATCAAACAGCAATGGTACTGGGAGAAATAACATGATACCAGCCTTGGATAGCTCTTGTTGCCTATGATTATGTATGCAGTTAATAAATAAGCAAATATGAATAGATCTATTTCTGTTCATTGCAACAAGGAAACACCAAAAACAAGTGGCTCTACAAACAAACAGTAACGCACAGCAGTGACTAATCGTAAGCTTAAAGTTACAGGAAGCAGGGAAGCGGCTGTTATAAAATTGAATAAGAATAAATTAATCCTTTTAGGAAACTTACGGAGTCTTGTCCGTGTTTAGAATTCAATGAACTCGATTTGGAGTCCGAGTCCAGTGAGTCGGAACTGGCATTCTTTGATAACGAGAAGTCTGAATTTAATAATTCAGAACTGTTATGTTTATCCATCGTCAAACAATTCAAACTTCTGATTACGGGAAGAAAGCTATTAAAATCCTATGAATTTCCTTTTCAAAACATGAAATATTATCAAAATAATGACAGAATCGAATCTCCTCCCTCCGAGTTCTACAAACGTCAATTTGATTGGTTTTGGATGACAGAATAATGATGTTGTCATGTTGTTAGGAAGTTCGCCAATGTTCGCATTTTGGATATGGATTGCAAAAATTAAACCATACAGATTAGTTATGCTGAAATTCAAAATATTCCCTAGAAAAAATTGATTTACAAATCTAACAATTGTAAAAGTGAGACTTGTGTGTGTGTGAAGTGGAAATCAGAAAATTTTTACAGTGTTGCAAGTATGTCACATCAGACTTTCCAAACATTTTGTCTATGAATAAAACAGCATTTCCGGTATGTTATATGTTTGTAAAGTAGAACAATATTAGGAAGGAAGCTTTCTAAAGCGCGCGATTTTTAATCAATAAAACGGTATTGAACAAACAAAACTTTTGTTTCTATGGTTGCTATTTTCATTGTTGACACTGTCGGTTTAACAAGATATTCCAGGTTTCTAGCAAAAACGGTAATATTATACAGATATTTTATTTTGTTTTTAACTCTTTAATTATGAAGTTTCCAGAAAGTGTAAAATTCACTACGTATTTAGCTTATAAGCATGCGAAAAACTTAGAACCTAGAAGAAAAATTCAATCCGAAGAATTTGATTGGGATTCCAATATTCCGAAACCACTTGTTTCGATTTGCATTGAGAAGTTATCTGAAAATTGGATGGGTTAGTAATTAAAAATATATAAAAAAAAATTGTATTTCTTTTTATTATTTTTACTCAAGGGTTAGAATGACTGAAAACATGTTACGTTAGGTTAGGTGTCTTTAATGTGTAAGTGAGTTTGTTCATTCGCTTTCACGACTTGTGAGTTGTGACTGATTTTTTTGAATTTTGGTACACAGATAGATGGGACTCTGGAGACGATTATGGGCTACTTTTTAGCGTAAATATAAGTTGAACGCGATCGAAGCTACGTTTACATTCGGGTCAACCATGAAATCGCTGATAAATTAGCTGCTCTTTACATTTTGTCTGTGAACATGAATATATGAAGCAGATAACTTGATTGAGAAATTGATTCCTTAATTAATATTTATGGTATACATGATCTTTGGAAACCTCATGTTTTTAATCATTTTCACTAAGTCACATGAAAAAAATATATTTAAAATTGCAGGCTACCCGAAACTAGAACATTTGATTGCTAAAGATCGTGAGCTATTCCTGCAAATCTTGGATACTGACGTCCCACTTCAAATTTTAGTGGATAATATCAAAAGTGATATATTCTGGAAAAGATGTTACCACTCAAAATTCACAGATTCACCTCTATTGGATGATGATAAAAAATGGATTACCGTTTTTATGGAAAGACATTTTTCTGATATTTTAGAAAATATGAATCCAAGACAATACGATCCTGAAAAGGTTAGTTGAGAGCGCCAAATATTAATGTGGGGTGCATACCTACTAAATTTAGTGCTACATTCATCTTTCCCGTGTCGCGAAACTAAGGGTATTGTTCATTTATTTTTGTCCCAACCAACTCACCAGAAAAAGCGAAGAAGCACCTGAAGAAGCGTCACAGATGATCGCAAAGATTCACATCGTATTTAGATACTTAAATATAATTATTATTTACCATACTTTAAAATTATTGGGAAAAAATACATTACTGTGTTTTATTTAGGTGAATACCTTAGTGAAGCTTTGTGGGCCATACATCCAAAAATTATCAATCCGAAGCCTGATACCAACTGATATACCAGTACAGAGAATGGCTTCACCTGAACTGGCACACTTAGTGACAAGTCAGCGGCAAAATGGAAATAAACAGCAAGCTAAAGATAAGGAAGTAATATCTAGAGGTAGGAAAAAGAGAAACATTAATTTTTGTCATTAATTCTTAATTACTTCGTCTTATCTAGTTATTAACAAATAACTCATCATCATCATCATCATCATCTGCCTAGCGTTTTTCCAACTATATTGGGGTCGGCTTCCAGTCAAACCGGATTCAGCTGAATACCAGTGTTTTACGTGGAGCGGTTGCCTACCAGACCTCCACAACCCATTAACTGGGTAACACGGTACTTCTTGGCATGACTGGAGTCAATCCGTAACGACTGCCAGAGATCTACAAATGACACACGGGACAAACGTGGTTTCCGAGGCACGGATCAACAAATAACTAATATCGCTGAAAGTAATTAATCTAGAATAACATCAGTTGATTGTTGTTTTTATTATTTACTAAGTATCGTTTCAAATTTAAATACGGCCGCCACGTTCACCCTTTCAGATCACATATCTCTTCATGCCGCTTTAGGCAGTTTGACCAACTTAGTCGAATTGCATATAACGTACCAACTCCGATCTGTTGGAATTGACTACCGCACAGATCAATTTCAGTTTACAAATAACGATGCTAAGAATTTAGCTCGTGGATTAGAAAAATGTGCGCAATTGAAGATCTTAAGGTAATAATTTTATTTTTTCCATACTCCAATTCCACACCTTAAATATATATTTTCTTTTATTATTATTTTGTGTTTTTAAATTGATTATAGAATAACAAGAACTGACATGAATTGTCAACGTGTAAAATATATACTTCGGGGCCTTTCGGAAAACTTACAGTTGGAAGTACTGGATTTCAGTCATTGCAAAATAGGTGATGATGGTGCTTCGTCAATAGGAAAATTTATTATGAGACGTGATGCTTTACGAACTCTTACATTGGCGGATAACATATTTGGTAGTATTTATATTTTAAACTACATACTGGTACGACTGATTTTGGATGCCTGTCTGGGCGCAATTTCGTAAAAAGATTTAGAAATCCAACTCGACGAAATAGAAGACATTCGATTTTCTTGATGAAAATATTCCAGCTGCTTTAAAACAGATAATTTATATAATTACTCATGCATTTGAATTGGCATTGAAAGTTTTAGGACTAAATAAAAAATACTTTGCAGGTCCCTCCGGTGCTGAAAGCATATCTCATGCACTTAATCATTCTGGGTGTGGGGTGCGCACCCTAGATTTAAGACTTAACACTAAACTTGGTTCTGAAGGAATCGCTCATGTCGCCGTATCTATTGCAAGAGGATGTAATCTAACCAGGTTTTCAGTTGTTTTTTTGCTTTTTATAGAAAATGGTTTGCTAATAACATAAAATGATTATTGTAATATCATGTTAAATTACACATTTTGCAGTCTGAATATATCAGGATGTGGAATAACACCTGGTCCTTTACTGAAGCCACCAGCAGGTGTATGGTCAACTACGAGTGCCGAAAATCCCCCAACCTGTGGTGATCTATTAGCACGAGCGATTGGTTTAGTGAAAACTCCTTTACGTTCACTTGATATAAGTGTAAATGATATTGGTTCCGTGCGTATTTTATTTCGTAATTTCGTTTATAGTTGCAATCTTCAAAAATTACCATTGACATATCTATCTGTATTGAGTTAAAAATAAAATATTAAAAAAATAATATTAACTGATTTTCTATAATTTTATTTTAGCCAAGCGATGATATCCTGTCTAATGCTATATGTCTAAGCTATATAGTAGATTTAAATTTGAAACGATCTGGAATGGGACCAATGGCTAAAGCTGTGGCAGAATCAGCTGCTGCTGCTCAAAGATTAAGAAGGGAAGCTGAAAAAGGAATAAGATTCAGAAGAAGTGCAGGAAAACTTGTCCAAGCAAGTAGAGTTGCAAAAGGATTGAACATTGGTTAGTACAATAAACGAAAATAAAACCATCTCCAGTATTATAGTCCTTATTTGTTTTAAAATTAATTTAATTTTTAGATACGGACCCGCTTTTATTGGCTCAGCAGCTTTCAGCCAGACCTTCCATAGTTTCCGTGGCATCAGAAGAAGGAATGCACAGCATTCAAACTCAACCTTTACCATCTGATTTTGGTTTTATACCAGCATTGAAGGTAAGTTACGTAAAAGTACACTTTAAAAATAAAAAAATATTTAGTTCCGGTTTCTGTTGGAAACTTTTATTTTATTTAAAAGATGAATACAATATAGCATGACTGTATGGGTTGGTTTGCGTAAAAAATTATAGAAAAAACTTAAATGATAATCATTTTATTTTGACAGAGTCTGCTGCCATCTTCACGGGCTTCTTCGATCACGGGCCCACCTACATCACGAAGATCAAGTGATCACGCTGGACTGGAACCAGTTAAAGTAATTATACACGGTGAATTTTTAAATGAGCTTCTTTCTTTAGATTGCTCTGTGTTATTCATTCCCAGAATTTGATCCTTATCAGTATTAGTTTTTAGTATCGGTTTTAGTTTTCATCAGAATTGGGCTCGAGACTCCTTTCAGTTTTTTCTATATTCCTCATAGTTTCAGATTTGTTCATGAAGTCACATTTAAAAAAATCAATTCAATTCAATTCGTAGTAAAATATACGAGATGATCAAGTTTCATCCTTATGAGATCATCCAAAGAAGGTATAACTCCTTTGTTGCGTAATGCACTCCTAATCAGATCGTTTCGTAGCTGAAATAACGATGCCTATTGCACAGTCTATAAAATAGCAATATATTTTTGAATATGATGAAGTTCAATAAATTTTAATTTTTGTAGATACCGAGCGCATAACGCAGTCAGGCTCGTGCGTGAATTAATTTACATTAAACACACAATGAGACCATTTTCTTTTTTTTAGGAAGTTCTGCGAACAGCACTCGTCCGTCGAGGGTCAGATGGATCTTTATTGCGTCCACGCAGTGCACACTCTCAAAGACATATCAAAATATTTGTTTCTTAATCTTGACTTTTCTTTTTCTACAAATTCGATACATATCGTTGTAATTTTGTTTATTTTATGTTTTTCCTTTAAGATTTTATTTCGTAAAAGGTTACTAGGTACTATTATTGATCTGCTTGGTTTGATAATGTATGTCAAAGTCATTTCGTAGTTTGTGTAATGATAAGATGCTGTAGCTGTTTACAATGTTATGTACCTGCCTATAAATATTTCTTTTATTTTATGTTTTGCCTTTAAATATTCATAAAATTAAGTACTACTATTATTTATTTGTTTTGTTTGATAATTGATAATGTATGATTATTTCGAAATTTTTGCTATTTTTAAAAATTTGCATGCCATCATAGAATGGCGGAACGTGTCTTGCACCAGAACTAAACATACCTAACATCTTTACCACATTTTTTGCAAATAAAAAACTTACTTACTTACTTTAAAAAAATTAAGCACTTCAGGGTTTTATTTTACCTCCATTTGTTGGAAATCCTCATAAGCTGGCAACATATTCCATAGACAATCTGCAAAAAACACTTAAATTTTTCGGGCTTCCGTCTGTCATTCGCTCAGTGCAATGTAGCCAGTCTTTCGAAATGTCATGTCAGTCAGCCATGTTTATTTCTATAGAATGTGTTTTGAAATGGTGGTAGTGATAAAAAACAATATATTAGTGGAAATATTTTCGTAATTTTACTTGTTATGAACTGTAGTGTTTTAGTGAAGCTTCAATGTGTTTTTTTGTGTAAGTGTGGATTCTATTGCCGTGAAAATGAATTGGGGTATTGAGCTTTGGGTAAGTGACTACGACGTTAAAATTCCGTGTCGGTTGTCCAGCAAATTGTAAATTGTATAGCTGCTGTTGTTAGGAGCATACGTACGTACAACATGTACCGAAACACACCTATGTTTATTAATCTAACGACTTCAGATAGTCACACATTACACTTATTTGGTTTATAAGAATATTTGCGAAGATATTCGGAAGTAGAAAGTTAAATGATAGTTTTGTTGAGTTCGCAAATAAAATTATCATAAATTAAATCATTGTAATGTTATATGTTTAGTTAGCTGTATTGCGAAATCTAAAGGCTTTTCTTTTATGATGTTCAAATAGTTTGCTAAACTTTCTACAAGTGCTCATGAAATCCAATACAAAATTCTATCGCATGTTTTGCTTAAGTGGCTATTTGAATTGCTCACTGAACAATTACTACAGAACATATTTAGGAACAATTAGGATATGGTAACTATGTAATATTTTGTAGTCAGTGAAAACAGCATACAGACTTACTTTCACATTTCTAATATTAATGAGGATGTCTTAAGACTAAAATAGAAAAATTAGAATTAATTAAAAACAGTTTGGGTTTTATTAAACATTTTAAGAGTACTTCAAACAATTTCATTGTGTAGGTAACATAGTCGAGTTTTATCTAACAGGCCTTTGGCCTTTAAATTATTTTATCTTTCGTAATAATTAAGTAGTTTCACTATAAACACACACTGCTACTGTTGGTAGTTTCTGTAGATTTATCCCTAATAACACTTCAATAAAAATCTATACTAATATATAAAGCTGAAGAGTTTGTTTACTTGAACGCGCTAATCTCAGGAAATACTGGTCCGATGTGAAAAATTCTTTCATTGTTAGATAGCCCATTTATCGAGCAAGGCTATAGGAAATATCATCACGCTGAGACCAATAGGAGTTGCGCAAGTCAACTAGTTAAAAAATTAAGTGACTAATGCTGGTTTGAAAATTTGATGATGTACATAAAATAAAGGCTAAACCAGATTTTCTTAATTATTATTATTTATTATTTTTTTGTTCATACTGGCAAAATTTGCTCAGAATAATAATCAAAGTACCTAACTCATTCTCTTTATAATTTTCCCAAGTAATCATCATTAGTGTAATCTTGGTTCCTTTTAATTTTCTAATGAATTGGCTTAATTACCCACAGTGATTCATGCAGCCAATCATTCATAAAGATGCCATATAATTTTGGCTATGTTAAATTATGACTTGATTATGTTTCACAGTGTTTCACCAAGTTATCAAGTTATCAAGCATTCAGTACATACAATCGCCTTGAGTTTCAGTGTCACGTTATTGAGTTATATTCCATTTTGATAACTGGGTCAGTGTTTGGAATTGACATGTTATCAAGTAGTGCCATGCATCTCATACTCACAATAATTATATGATACCAATAAATATCTGACCTTTGTTGGTAAGCAATACATTATCACTACAGTTTTTGTAATTTAGATCAAACATGAATAGTCAGCATTAATTTCCGTGTCTCATAGTGGTTTTACGAAATATAAAATCTAAGGCCTGGTTTATGATTACTGAAAAGTAAAAAATATTATAAATGCTACTGATTATTAAAAATGGTAAGCAATATCAGACTACAGTAAAGTAAAGAGTTACTTTCATACTTGGCTGGGTAGAAAGAAACACAATGTGTCTGCCCAGTATTGTGTGCTAATAATCTTGGTGGAGACTTACAAGGTTCCATGACATCCAATAAAATTTTTGCATAATTATATCCTAAAAAAGCAATACAATTGTCTTATTGATGTGTGTCATTCACTTATTATTATTGATACAATTTCATTTAATAAATTGGCATTGCTATGAACTTGATGAAAAGTCCTTGCCAAAGAATTGAGCACATTAAGCATTATCTAGCCATTTAGAACAGAAAGTACAGCTATTTGTATAAATATGTAACTATGTAAGCAGGTATCAAGGTCAAAAATGTAAAAGTTTTTGATTTTAAATATTTGGCTCTTGTTTAACGCGAATTGCTAAACAGGTAGAAAACGCACCTTTTTTCGGCCTAGAATCTTTGACAATTTGCATTTGCGAATACTTTGGAATCTCGTTTTAATAGGTCTAGGGTGTCGAGTGGTTTTTTTAATGGCCTAACCGACCGACTCAGTTTAGTCGCCAATAAATAGCGAAGATTAACATTGGGGTCATCGCACTCTATACGCGTACAGCAACACTTTGTGTCGCTGATAGTGTATCTATTTGGATCTATCAGTGTGCGAGAGTGGTCAGTGTTGGCAAGCTGCAAGGCCGGTGGCGGCCCGCATTCCGCTCGACTTGCTGCCTAGTTGTGAAATGGTCCATTCGTTGCACCTACCTATCATTATGTAGATGGACTCTTGATGCAAAAAAAGATCAGCTTAACATCCTTTTCACGTACAAAAATACGAAAGTGAGAATTATATACATATTTTGGCTGCGTATTTTGAAACAGCACAAAGACGGTCACCTTGCAAGGTTGGTGCTAATTAGGTGGTAACGACTTTAATATTATTCGTTTTAGTAGCTCTTACTTGAGAGAAAGTTTTGCATGTTAAACATTATGTTTGCTACTTTAATTCCGAGTCGCCAAACTAAAGATTTGCGAAATGTTTTTGAAACAGTACTAGAGCAGAAAAAAGTGAAATAGCGATAAATTGACATTACTCAGCAGTCAGTAGCCAGTATCATGTACAATTCAATTACATTGCTGTCCCTGAACTAGTTCGTAAGCGTTTTGTAACGCGACCTGGATAGCGGCCACAGTCAGACTCAACGAACACAAGCACGGTATTAGCCCAGGGCTGTTCGATTGCGTTGAAAAAACTGGAGAAAGAACTTACTAACTTTTTCCGTTCTCAGTACGGTCAGTGTCGAAGTGTTTTTATTTCATTCTAGAAAAAAAAAAACACGATTCAACTTGCGCTAGACACCCGAAAGTCTGCTAAACAATAATAAGACTCTCGGCTTATATAAATTGACAACCCTGAACGACCCTGCTCAACAGACCAGGCTTTGAATCCCGCACAAAACCAATATTTCAGTTTGCTGTTGCATATTTGCTTAGTTATCCGGTCACGTATTTCTACTCGAAGCTTTTCTCTCCAAAACGAAACTTTCGCCTTTTGGATATCTTTACCAATAATGTATGCGTTATCTTATAGATTTGTTATATCATTTACAAGACTAAATATTTTAGCAGCTTTCTATGAAAAGCAACAGTTATGAACTTCTAAATGACTGTTGATGCCAGTAGCTAATTTGTATGCACTGGCCGCAGTGCCTCTAACCAACGTGTACCATTAGAACGTATTAATGCTAAATGTTATTGCCTATAAATACCGGTACCAGTAAGTATCTATAAGCTACCAGGCGTTAGCTAGCTGAGCTAGCGTCTAGTTTTACTCAACTATGCATATAAACATGCATTGCTTTGGTGCACTACAACTCGACGAGTATTCCCCTTGTTATCTCCATTGATTAGGTACATATTAGATTAAAAGCCGGACATCAATCAGAATGTTAATAAATATGTAGGTACCCTTCGGTTTCGAAGTGCTGTACAGTTACTTTGATTACCATTCTGCCATCATCTACGAAGTACTTCTCTCTACTTTTATGACCGATGATGAAGCAAATCTACATAATTCTAATGGGCACAGTAATTTTTTTTAGTAATTGTAGTTTCAAATGTCTTTTTTATTGCGGACGTGTCTCTGTACCATTTAATTATTATCTAAAGTATGTAGGTTTTAAGCTCAATAGTGAAAATCTCTTCAGTACTTAGATAGTATATTGTCGAGCAATAATTTGATGCCATTACGTCCTCGCTAAGAGACGTCGCGCTTGATTGGTTTCTATTGACACGTAGTCACTAGGGCACTGGGTTGTAATGAGAAACAGCCTCAATAAACATACAAATAGGTTAAAAGATCTAATTGTAGGATGTTTGTTGTTATTGAACAAAAACACTTGTCTCAGTTCAGGATATCAAACTAAACTTACAGACTCTATATTAAATTGTCAATCATCCGGAAATCGTTTAAAGTTATCCGTAGACCTTACAAAAACTTCAAATGCCAGACGAATGAGTTGCATTGGCACGAAGTTTTTCCTTACAATATTAATATCTGTTGAAAAGGAAAAAATATATTGTTGTCGCAAAATACTGTGTTATGGAAAGTTTTTAAATATCGATGTTATGTTATAAAGCATCAATAATTTCCTTGAAACATTATTAGTACGGAATATTGAATCGATCAAATAGGAACACATTTACGCAAACACATACTTTACGCAATAAGTCCACCATGTTATGAGAACTTATGAATATGACTGACTGCCATGATCACAGAAGCAGCACATCCTTTTTACGTTGTGCAAAAAGAAATTGTACCTAGGTAGGTCCATCTAAACATTCAAAACTAATATTATAAAGAGGAAAGATTTGATTTTTTGTTTGTTTGTTACGATCCAAACTCAAAAACTACTGGACAGGATTTCAAAAATTCTTTCACTATTACTAAAATACTACAATATCCCTGAGTAACATATGTATTTATTGAGTAACTATATTTATTACATGAAAAAATTAGGGTCACTTAGGAGCGCGGACGAAGTCGGCGAAGTGCTGCTAGTACTAGGTTAAACGTCTATTAATAAACATTATCAGTATTTAAATTATCAACATTTTCCTCGAAGTAAAACCCCGAAAATTCATTTAAAATTAAACGAGTTTCCGATTGTGGGCTGGCCAAAACAAAAAAAGGAACCTTACCTATTATGGGTTTCTCGCTCGACGGTGATGTCATCACAAGAATGTTCCATATTGTTTACTACTAGGTACAAAACTTGGATTGTTTTCGACAAAGAATTGCATGGAACGCAGACACATTTGGAAATTTTTTTTGGGATAGGTAATCAGCTATTTGAAAGAGTCCTGTACACTATGACCGTTCGTTATTTTAGACAAAAGGGTCTGGTGATTACAAAATATGCTTTTATATTTTTATGTCCCTCATAAAAGAACCTAAAATTCTCCAATAGTAATGATGATCGTCGTAAAAAAATACTGAAAGTGAAACCGTTAAACTCCAACCAATTTGTTTGATTCGTTCAAACAGATGAAAACTACTGCTTATAAAGTTTTTTAGAAGTGTTATATTCTCTGTTTTAAAGTCGACTAAATTATTTAAAAAATAAAAGCTTGGTTGAATAGAGCTTACTTTAAACAAGGTTTTAAAAATGCACCTAGCAGTGAACTAGTAGCAGGGCAAGACAGTATAATGGCTCTACTTAATTGGATCAGGTTCGAATTACATTATTTTAGGTGTGACCTTTAGAAACACTACCCTCAATAATCTTGATGGCAGCCACACCTGCGCTGTTCTATTTTACGGAGTTCGTAGTGACATTTCAAGGTCTTTGGTCGTTTGTTGATGTTGCCCAGTAGATTTAGTGAATAGCTAGAGATTGAGCGTTTATTTAGTTTCTGATCAGTTGAATACATGCTGCCATAACGTATTTGCGACGTAGGCGCGCGCACGACTCATTTGGCGAGTGGTAGCAGGTCCAGTCGCAAAGCCAGGCGTAGAACCGGTTCGACCAGAATAAGCAGGACCGCGCCAAATAATGGCTAAGTATAACGTGTTTCGAGTCAAGCAAAACACAATTCTAAAGAGGACAGTATAAGGTTTCATATAACAAAATTATGACAGACCCAACGCCCGTCAAGTAGTTTTAGCATCTCGCGAACTGTGTTATTTTTGAGATCCCATACGCTTGAAATGAATGTATCCTCCATCCTTACTACCACATTTGTAACTTAGCCCGTTTCTTTATTATGGGTATTCTTCGTTCTTGATAATGCACTTTCATTTTTTAGGGTTCCGTACCACAAAGAGTAACCAACGGAACCCTGTTACTAAGCCTTGTTCGTCCGTCCGTCTGTCTGGCTGTCAGCGGGCTATACCTCTAGAACTGACATATGTAGACAGTCGAAATTTTCACAGATGTATTTCTATTGCCGCCATAACAACAAACAATAAAAGTTAAGGTTAATGGTACGGAACCCTTCGTGTGCGAGTCCGACTCGCACTTCGCCGGTTTTTTTAATGTATTGTAGTCAAAAGAAAACAACCTTACTTTAAAAAAGCTCACTCTACAGCAAACAAGCACTATTTAATTCAAATACATAATCTTTTAAGCCTACAGAGGTTATTTCCACATAATATCAATAAATACTAGCTTGTTACTTCAATGATGACGTAATCATTCGAATTGAGCTATTTGAAATTCAAAACCCATAAGATATCCATTCATATGGAAACCAACCGGTGTTCATGGGCCGTTATATTCTTCGCGAAAGTTAAAACACATGGAATTTGCACATTACGAGAAAGTGTAACTAAATGTATCGGTTGAGATAATCTTCGATGTCGTGCCGAGTCGGGACGAGAACAGTCAGCTTGAAGCATCATCCTTAGTCACAACAAAGTCAGTCGTAAATGTCACGACCTATTCAAGTTGCCATAACACACTCAGACATTAAATAACATAGCATTGCTTTGTTGTTGTCGATGACGATGAAAAGCAATAAACTCGTGTCGCAACTGAAGAAGTAAAGACAATACTTGACGAATGTATTGAAAGTTGTGTTCATTACGTAAGGACAACACGCGAGGTCCAAAATGTTCCCACAGAAAGGGAAGTAATAACGTACGAATCAAAGACCAGCTTGTTAGCAAGATTATGAGAAGAACAATGCAAGCCCCGCATCTGTACCCTTATTCTGTTACAATATTTTCGTGTCTCAACAGCGGAGTCCAAAGTGAGTATCAAATTACGTCAAACATAAGACCTTTATGTTGTGTGCAATAAAGCTCACTTTGTGAGGATTGTCACTCAGGTGAAGCTCGATATCGAAATGGTTATTTACAGAATAGACTAGCAGGTCTGACAGAGGTGAGGCACTGGAGTAATTAGAAGCAGCAAATCACAATTATAGTTGATCCGGTGCGCGGCCACTCTATAAATGCGGTTCCGAATCTATGATGCACTCACACGCATTAAAATAGTGAATTAGGAAGTGTTTTTAGATTTCACAAAAAAAAATTAGGTGATTTTTAACAACTAAAATATGAATTCTGAGCGATTAATATTATAAAATTGGTTACATAATGTCAACTCAGATACCTAAATAAATTCCGAAACGTAGCGCGAAAGTTCTGCTTTTCACCAACATGGTTCGTGATATGCACGAATTAATTTATTGTACTGTGTACACGTCTTCGTTCATTTGATGAGGTAAATTGTTTAATTCTTGTTTTGATTTGAATGTATCGTGAACAGTCAAGTGTAACACTGTCACCCTGAAGGAATCTCTATGTACGTAGTTAGTTACTAATGACGTATTCGCCCGTTGCTGTGGTTTTGGTATGATTAATCTAAGCTTGGAGCGCAGAATATATCTTTTCTGGGTAACAATTGCACATATTTTTCCTTTAAAAAATATGAACTGACCTACTTATTAAACTGCAAGCCAATTCGGTCTGATTTCAGACTCCCATAAAACTATCAACCCCTATTTTTACACCTTTTTGGTAATTATTGTTTCGAAGATTCTGTAAAACGTTTTATTAATAATTATTTATTGTTCGTAACTTTACGATCGAAAGTAAAAACAAATTAAACAAAACACATATGGGTGGGTATGGCTACATTTTTATTTAATTCTTATTCAAGGAAATTAGATGCTGTTGTTGATTTTCATCTATAGCATTTTAAATGAAGTACTTAATTTCAAACCTCAATAGGAATTGGTAGCAAATTGATTTCTCACGCCAATGTTTGAGCAGAATTCGAAGGTCAATGTCTGTTTCACTAAACCAATCAACATTGAAACGAATAGTCACATCACAGTGTGGATATATTTTATGTTCTGAGAAGTCTGAAATTCAGTACCGTAAAACTTTCAAAATTCCGAAAAGATAAGATACCGAGAATTTGTTATTTATGTCCGTACATGGTAAGGAGTTATCCCATTATTTTTATGTTAACGGATTGTTGCCGTTGCGCAGTAAAGAAAAGCAGTTCTTGCAAAACCGTTAGTGACGCATTGCACGGTAAGCTTGAAGCAGGAAGTTTGAAACACGTGAACTAACGAGCTGGGTTAATCGTACTAGTTAATATTACTTCGGGTTATCTCACTACGTTGCAATCCCAACATCTCGTAAGACAGATCGTGTTGCTTTCCTGCCTTCGATGCGCTGCTTATCTTTTGATTCATAAAGTTATGTATTTCAAACCCGATTCTGTTGAAGACTATGAGAAGAAGATATCTGCAAATGTTGAAGTATCAACATTTTGTAGATATCCAACAGTATACAGATAGTGCTACAGTTGTATCGTAGAGCTGTAGCCGCGGAGAGTAGGCGGACATAATAAAAGCGTTTCAAAAAGTGGATACAAATTATGTTTGTCGGCTGTACTTACATACGTTAGTGTAAAATAGAAATAGGCACACTGGGCATGTGTGTGTCAGTGTGGTTCGTAATCGTACAGGATTTCTCCGCTTGGCACGTGCTGGTGAACGCACGCTCCGGACCGCTGCCGCACCTTTCGTCAATAAGAGTTTCATCTGTCCGAGCTTCTGTTTACATGTGGCAACTGTTTCTACGTTCAAGTTCGAGGTTATTCACTTGCAGGTGCCGTGACCAACGAGCTCTTGTTATTATTACGATAAAAACAATAAACGTATTCAATTTTGAATACGTAATTCTCATCAAAAACCAAATAACGCTGAAGGACGAATGCGATCATTAAGAAAAACTGCGGAAATCATCTACCCTTGTAGAGCTACAGACTTAGTTTTCCGCTACCAATTAGAATCTGCATAAACGTGCTAATTAGCGTTTGTTTTTGTTTCAGGCGAATAGGTAATTGTTACGCAATTTAATTTACCCCTTAACAGGTAACGATTCACTTAAACCGTCAATGACGTAATTAGCGAGTTATCAATGTCGATCAACGTTGATAGGCAATATTTATTTGATACGCAATGCATTACATATCTGATGTAATTGAATGTTATGTTCGGAGGTATTTTCGTCTAGTTTGATTAAATGATATGATAACATTATATTTACACATTATCAGTTGTTACATTCGATAAGTTAATAGTCACCTATCTTTCGTTTGATCAGTTATCATTCAGAAATCTAAATTTTGAAGATCACAGTCAAATGAACTGCTATAAAGTTCGTTATCGATCGTAACTGGATGCGAAGGGCCCGTCCTGCGCCCATTACTGGTGTTTACATAGCCATTAGCCTCTGGCATTAGATCGATTTCCTGTTGCTTCAATTCAGCCGGCGCACCACTGTATAGGGAAGAACATTATGATGATTGCATGAACTCGAGTTCAAACGACGGAACGACCCGAAGAATAAACAATAAACATCTTTTATCTCCTATCAGTCAAACAGTTTAGTATCACCGCATGTTTCAAAACTAAATATAGCACGTCCATGGAAACGATCGACATTTCAATATTTATCATTTCGTTGATCGTGAGAATCTTCATTAGATAAACCACATTTTGTTTGATTAGATAAAAAGATATCTGATAAATCGACAACCTGGCTATGTACATTATGTGGTATTAGCTGATCGTCATCACACATTGATGTGCCTGCTATTTCGCCCGAGTATTTCTCCATATTTCCGATGCTGCAAGAGGTTAAAGATAGACGACCGGTTTGCCGTCGTCTGCATGGTGCAGTCGATGAGCATCAAACGCATCGATATTGATTTCACTTGTATTTATTCAATCTCATGAGTCAACGTTTGTAATTGTAATCATCGTTATATTGTTCATATGCTCTTGTCAGTTTAATTTGCATACTTCCTGATGCTTAGCAAATAGGTCATGATATGTAGTGGTCATAACAGAATATTCCGCGGCAGCAAGGCCACGTACCACATACAGTATGTACGTGTACAAGTATGATAGTCGAGGCAGTTCATTCTTATTCGTATTCGCAACACCGGCTGCTATAAAGATATTATCGTTATAACGAATGCCTTTGAGTGCGTCGATCTTTTCCAGCGTCATGTTGCGTACTAGATGTTGTACTCATGTGGCTACGTCTTATGTCCAGATTTAGTTTGGTATTCTGGTTTAATGAAGACGAAGAGATTATTCAGTTGGTGTTTTGACTCTTTGAGAATTTGAAACTTTTGAGTATCAATTCGCATTTTTTCTCCATATCTAAAATTTTGCATAATCATATCTATTAGTTGTTTAAACAACTTCTGATATAACAAGCAATGATGGTGAGCGAAAGTGGTGAGGCGTGGTGCGGCGGACCGGACCTCCCTCGCGCAAGTGGGTGATGTGTCGCGCTCCACCTCCACATCTGCCGTCACACCTGACTCGCTTTCCTAGAAATTCACATATTTATGATTGCAAACTCGACCGTGATATCAAACCGAGATTAGCTACTCACCTTAATTTACTGGCCACGCATTGTTAACTGCGAGTTTTCTTGAAAATTGTTTTCAACATTACCGCCTATACAATCGAACTGTACGAATATACTCTTACGTCACGCTTGATGTTTCAGTGAAAGGTTCCAGCCCGACTTGAAGACAACTGCGCTGTTGAACATGTCAATAAAATGGCTACATAGTGTCTCTATAGTGTTAGGTTCATGCATTCACATTCCATAGTGCAGGTGAACGTGGCTTTTAACTTTGTTGTTGTTCTCATCACGCTTACTTGGAAACCATCCACTCTATAGCGCTTGTTAAACGGTAAAGTGGACTGTATTATATCGTGTAGGCAGTTATCGTACGAGACTTGATCGAGGAAGTGATCTGCAGGATTAATGATAGATTTACTCAGTGAGGCTACGCAGGGATTTATAATCTTCTAATCTAAAGAATAGTTTTAGTGAAACAGTTTTTTTTGTTCAAACCATCTCGGTAGTTTCTCAGTCCATCTTTATGAATTTCAATTAAATCCATAAAAAACTTAGTATAGTTAATATTGGAAAATAAATTCCTTTTCGACGCCAATCTGCGTTTTCCAAATGGAAACAAGTCTGGAAATGATATTTCCTGTCCATGCAAATGTATGTCATTAGTGGAACGCATCATAGAAAAGTTCCCCTTGCTCTTGTGAACAATGGTCTTATGTGTCGTCGACTATGTGAATTCCACGTAAGGTTATGATTGCGCGCATTCCGCGTGAGAATTTGCCTTCGCACGATGTTGCCGGCTCAACTCAACGTCTATCCGCACAGCTGCTTACCAACACTATATATTTTCAAGGTTCAATTGTGAAAGGAATCAACGTCAGATAAGAAGCCGATTTTACTAGATTTTTGGTTTTTCTAACAGCAGTTCTTTGAAAAGTAACAAACCATGGTTCTGTTATCTTCGTTGTTTACATATCTCTATTGCAATATCGAGCACTTGTTCCCTACAGACAGGTTGAAAGGATTGAATGCGTCACTTGTGCGTTACATGCTCTCATGTATTGTTTTGTGATTCAACCGTCCGAATGAATGGCTATTGCATCGATCGATGTAGCCATAGAGTGCATTTAAAACTTTTGTTCATTGAAAGAGTGTTTAATATTAAAGTCTCGTTTTTATTTTCTTTGTCAGATTCAAACTTCTTGCTGCAACAGTGCTATTTTACGTTTGGATCATATTCCGGTTCAGCATATGGTTATGTGCACATTTGGTGCATGACACGTGCTTAAAATTAATGCACCGCGATCGGAAGCCCTTCCCCATAACAAGCCACATGTTACACTAGATACAATATTGTAAGATACTGGTGTCTTTTTTGACAAAAACTAATAATTATAGGAACCTTACTACGTTTCGTCTACAGCAGTTCTCCTTTTCGCGATACATTAGTACTCCACCAATATATTCAAGTGTTTATTATGGACGGTAGATGTAATGTTTAAAATATATTTTACGCTTTTTAAATTGGTTTGTTTACTGCTCCGGTATCTTTCAGTGGCGAGGGAACCTGCGTGTTACACATTTAGTCCATATTATTGTGAGCAGCGTCCATCGTTTGGGTGAACGCACTCTTGCTCATCGGATTCCTTGGGTATTCTTCCGGGTTGATTTCATTTAGTGTGTTTTTTTTATTTTTATCGCACCCTTCTTCTTTCGTGTACCTATAAAATACCGCTGAATTAACATGGTGGGGATATGAGATTTAAGTATTCGAATGCCTTTATTTTTCATCAAAGCATCATTGTTTTGTCCCATCACAGCCAATGCGTCTGCTTTAATAACATGACACAATCAGCTTAATGTTTTCTCGTGGGAAGTTTTCAGTAGTACTACGTACCTACCTACGTACGCAAGTACTTGGTTCATGAAACAATAAACCACTTATTTGAACCGTCATCAGCTTTGATAGAGGTATTTTAATGAGGCATGCGATGTTTACGACTCTTGCGTTTAATTTTAGCTTCGATTGTTCATTAATCGCTCTATTCTGGCCACTTGAAATGCCAAACGTTTTTGCCAGTTCAGTCATCATAATAATACGGGCGCCGCTGAAACCGAAATAGCTGCTGCGGAGAGTTTTCAGCAAATGCTGACGTCATAGGGGCCATTTGGACAATGTTATAGAACTGTTGTCTTATAGGCATGTACTGATAGGTCTCACACTCGCTCTATACAACCAAAAGATTCTTTAAACATTTTATGATTCAAACTACAAGCCACGTAGGACCAGATGTCCCATAATTTAGCTGACATACTTCCTAACTTCCTAAGGTGACGATGGTTACTTTTCATAATATTATTAGATACAAATGTTAGTGTTGTCAGCGTGCACTGACGATCCCTAGCAACATGGTCGGACGATGCCATTACACCTGCTGCGGTTAGCCGACCCCTCTGACCGGTCTCGCGTCCGCTCTACTGTGAAATTATGCACATCTGCTCCATACAACCTTTATAGTAGTACCTAATTTTCATTTATAGGTGGCGTTGTGTACGCAATCTTACGATTGCATACAAATCTCAAGGTCTTGCACATACGCATCCATTTGTGTAAGTTTTTTACATAATTTCTGATTCTTATAAAGAATTCAAATCCTGCCCTATTTTATAAACTTTATTGTATGTATTAACTGAAGCCTAATTTACATTGATCCAATATATTCATTTCAGCACTGGAAGTCTGTAATTGGATCGATATAATTATTATGATATGATAATGATGACCAATATTCATCATTATCAGTCAACTAGCGACCCGCCCCGGCTTCGCACGGGTGCAAATTATATACTAATACCTTCCTCGAGAACCACTCTCTCTATTAAAAAAACCCGCATCTAAATCCGTTACATAGGGACAGACAGACAGCAGAAGCGACTTTGTTTTATACTATGTAGTGATTAAATCCAGATCATCCATCAGTATAAAGCGCTGTATATCGACAATCTAGCAGCACTGGATTGAAATTAGCGGCTTCTAAGTCAATAATGTAATGTAGTAAGCTAGTTTGACCAATATTTTAAGGACGTTTGATATTTTTTTTCAACTGCACTGACGCCAAGAGTTATATTATATGTAGTACAAAGTGAATAACGTCATTCAGTTGTATTGTTGTAAACATGAAAATGCGTAACGTTGGGAACTGAGGCCGTGGTTGATCGACCGGGCGGTTGGGTAAATACGTTAATGTAATTGCGCTTCTCACATTGAAACGTCAAGAACAGTGGGCTCTTGTGGTCGAACGGCTGGCTGGCGCCTATCTGACGCACACCCGTATCCACTACAACAGACGGCACATATTCCTTAGACCATGAATGGTTGGCTCCTTACTCTGTCACGGTCTCAAGACCTTACAGCAAAAGAAACGACAAGCAGGCCGTACAATATTTTAAGTGGAATAAACATATATGTTTATTCTTTATGTTCTTGAAATCACCTCGGGTGCTTACATTTACTTTCCAACAATGCGCTTGCATTTTTCCACGAGAAAGCGGAAACGCGCGTGTCTCAACAATGGCTCGAAACTCGTGCTGAACCACATTCTATGCCCGTACTGTATATTATTCCAAGAACTACGGATAACTTACTACAAATGACGAAGGGGCTCGTTTCGGGAACGTTGTTATTGACACAACGGAGAATTGTAAACAAACTAACGGACCGAACTATTACGAATCCTGGTGCTATTTAGCTAACCATTCAAGTGGTTGGAATTTACCCAAACGATTGTTGGAATGTGAATATAAGAGCCCTTGCGACAAGTGTTCTCCAATATAATCGATTTCCTATGCATTTTGATTTCGTTCAAGTTCTCCCTTAAACGTAGGGGTACAAAATCTTAGGGCTACTAATCCAATAACACATCCCTCTTGTAGGGGCGATCGTGTTGCCGTTTACATATTTGCGATACTTTCTATTCTAAAGCTACCTTAATTCTTCAATCTTCTCACAGTATTCTGAATGAATGATAGTTCCGTTATCATCAGCAAGCCTATTAGAAAATTAAAAAAAAAACCCAACCCAAGTTTTCGAAATCGAATCTTGGTTATTAAATGTTGGCATCATATACCTAGTTTGTTCTTATTTATGGCCCAAGTGGTTGGCACTCCTTAATTTTGGATTCTCAGGATTATTTAGAAAGTTCACTTAAGACTACGGAACTCATGGTGTTGTTGGAAAAAGTTCTTTTAGCATACGTAAAATACTGGTATTCAGCTAAATCCGGCTTGATTGGAAGCCGACCCCCAATATAGTTGGGAAAAGGCTACGCAGATGATGATTTATCCGGGATAATGGCCTAGTAGTACCTGCCGCATACACCACAATTTTGTTAAATCCTTAAATAAAATGTCACCAACTATAATGTTCGCCCTATTGTTATGTGCGGAGAATAAACTTAATAGGAGGAAACAAGCCCTTTGTGTTTCAACAATGAGCAATAGAATGACAAAAACTTTTTTAGTATCCAGGCCGGCACAATGCACCCGCGGGTTGTCTTCGTCCGCCTTCCCACGTACTTTTCTACTGGAACTGGAAGGATTGTACACTGCAAACGTATAATCATCTACTAAAAAATGAAAAATATTCCTTAGCCTGCCGAAAAGATACGACTAATGAGAGCATAATTGCCGTTTTGAACCTCTTTCGTGCTGCACGATTTTTGGCTGTCTAAACTTAGGATAAAAATCTGCCCACTGAAATGTAAGGCGTACTATATTTCAAAAAGATGCAGTTGAACAGATTGCTGGAATTGGATGTCGTAGACAGGATGATGCGATTTGTGGCTACGACAGAGTTCCTCGGCCGACGAGAAACATTTTCAATAGTTTTTTGCTTGGTCTGGCGAAACTACAATTGACTAACTTTTCTCGCCTGTGGTTGGACTATAAAACTGCAGACAAGGATTATTTTGAAACTGCGAGCGGGTTTCATTACATAGTTAAAGCCTCTGTTGCAGGCATGAATTCATAAACCGTCTATGAAGTTTCAGGGTACGTGAACAATGATATTATGTTACTATAGTTGAGTTTTTATTTTAATTATTTTGGAAAGAGTTCTTCTATTGAAAAAGTAACATCATATTATGATAATGATGGTCCATATTCATGGCATTTGCAGACTATGTATCAGTTTTCTCGGTTTTACACAATTATGGTTTGTAAATCTAGCAACCCAACTTGTAAAAGTTTAGTGGGTATTGATTTTGTAACAAATCGACCGCTCCTTATGTAATGAACGGCTGTGTTTGGCACAGTTTTGGTCCAAGTCGTTGCACCTGAGCACCTCGCAGATCTCGTGTGCGACTTTCACAACTTAACTGTTTTGTTATGAAGGCCTTGTCCGTGCATGCACCGTGAACGATTTACTAATAAACGTTAATTCTCTTGTTTTCGTTATTTAGTTCTTATAGCTGATACCATATTACCACTTATTTACTTGGTGCATTGCTGTGTGAAAATATGAAATTTTTGTATCATCGTTATTAATGAGAAGCGGTGTCCTCGAGTTACTTTCTACCTGCGCGAGAGCTGCTTTCCACAACTTATACCATCAGTGCTGGGTCCCTTACACGCATGGACAACATTCACATGTGTGACTGGTTCAAAATTTTGTGCAGATATAGTGTTATTACTAAAACCAATGCTAAAAGTGGCTGAAAGTTTGACTAATATTTTCCCATTTCCCCCCTTCTTGGCTGATTAAGTAGATTTGGTTATTCGCCAAGTTGGTTATACTTATACCTAACATACGATCTCCATCGTCATCTCGATGAAGATATTTATTTATTTATTACTATTTATTTATTTCCTTCTTACATACACTCCACTAACCAAAAACACTAGCTAAAACTTTAAGCTTATGTCTAAAACATTTGCAAGCGTAAGTACCTACATAAGCTATTGAATTGAAAGATGTAACAACAATAAAATAAATTCTCAATAATATATTCCAATTACATTATTCTCAACTTTTCCTTGAGGCTGTACTGAATTTTGATGGCAAATTAATTTTCTTAGCGCATTGCATAAACGTGTAGACAACCAAAGTAGTGTAGAAAGTACCAAAAGTTACGACCATAAAAGATCGTACGTGCTCGTTGGATTTGAATTTAATAAAAATAATGAAGGTGCTGGCTTGCCCGTGATGTTGGCACGTTTTGTTTAGTCTTTTGCAAGATTTAGCATGAAATGTCGTTATTGTTCGAAACAGGTATCGATTTATCTCTGAAAGATCTTTAAAAATATTTTTGATTTTTAATATTGTACAATACTTCACTGGTTCTTAGTTTCTACTCATGGTGTGAGACGAGAACCATTCTAAACAGTTTGTACATGATATTTTATTTATGTCTGTGTTTATGGTTGAAGTGGTGAAATATCCACTTTCGAATTTAATATGTTGTAGTGTAATTCACTTGCGTAGGTGTTTGCGAACCTTAACCTAATTGAGTGTTGAAATGTGTTGGAAATTGGAAATTAGTTGGAAGGAGAGATTTGTATGATTTTACGACCAGAATCCATCTACTACTAAAAAGGGTTTCTTCATTGAAAGAGACAACTGTTTGTCTGTTAGGTGTATTCTAATGTGCAAGTTAATTTATATTTTGTTAGTGAAGATGAAAGTGAAATTGTTACGTACGCGTTGAAGTATTTTGGTACGTGGCTTGCATTTATTTATGGAGTATATACCTTCATAAAAAGAAAGCTCTGCATATAAGTTATGTTTAATGCATAAACCAGCAAATACCGAGCAATGATTTAAACGATTCCCTTCTTAAGATTCAGTCTAATTTATTTCAATCTTATTACAAGTGCCTGCATATTAAAATACTGCGTTTTCTCGCATTTTATGCTTATCTGAGAGTAAACATAAATAAATAGAATGAAGATCTTCCGTAACCTACATTGATAACGCCGGAAATCGGACGAAAGTTTGAGATAACGTTTCTTTATTCTGTAGAAATAAGACGACGACTACAGACAGAAATATTCGATGAAGATTCCCATTGGTAAAAAGCTCCAAACTTCATATTGGGCAAAAGCAAAATGCCACGTACTATTTTGGTATCAATTTATATTTATTTGTGTCTGAGCGGTTGTCTGGCCCAAGGCGAATGGTCGGGGCCTCGGGGGCGCGACATTGAGTCACGCAGGGTGACGCAGGCGGGGTGCGCGCCCCGACACCCCATGACGTCATCAATCGTGACTCACACCACCAATATAGGATTCGACCTCGCTTGGACTTAAGTACCGAACCAAGTTTAGACTGCAAATGAAATGTGAAACGCTCTGAAAGGAAGTCGTAAGGTTTTATTGTAATGTCACCCTTTCTAAGTTTATTCTACTGACGATGACGTCTAGACATTTTATTATGAATGAAGCGGCAAACTTCTCGTATCATTTTATTTATCATTCTCTGTCCTCTTGAAATGTCAGATTATCGTATCAATTTGAGATCATGGTCGTAAACTACTTCAAAATTAATTCTCACAGCTTTCTAAAAACCTTCATCATCGAATTATTGCTTTGATGACTTTGAGTCATTTGCGTGTTGTTTTCTTTAAGGTTCATTGTTGCTCAGTCTTTAGCGTAAGTCAGAAAAGCATGCGTCATATTTGTTATAGTTTTAAACAAACTATGTCATCGGCCATTAGGACTCGGAACACATTTATAATTTAGTTTTTGAACATCATTGCGATAAAATAACAATCAGTATGTAGGTTGACTTCTAATCTAAAAGTAAACTGTGTATAGTTAGAGGTTTATGAACTCTTATGGATGTAAACGTTCAATTCGGCTTAGTGAATGTTGTTAGCTAGCAGACCATGAAGATAAATGACCAGAACGTATTAAATATTTTACATAAACCATCGAAATTAATGTTATAACATATGACGTACTTGTTTACGTTTTCAATCTTGATTGATTATATACCAAAGCCGAAGTCAGAACTGGTATTGGAAAGTGTAAGTATGGTTCGGTTGGCATTTGTCGTATTATGGATATAAATTATGTCACCTGTAGTGGGTCGTTACGCAAGTCTACTTCAATTATATAAAGTAAGAGAACCTGTATGCCGTCGGGTATCAAAGGGCGCGCGGGTGCCTTGTATAACTGAGGGGCTCCATTTCTGTATACAAGCAGTATTTTTTAATTTGACACGTGCCTTTACTATGTGTAATGGCTGTAGAGGTAGTAGGATTGACGTTGATACTTGATAGTCAGGGGGGCTACTCTCTAAGCCCGAAGTCCGTAGTTTCGGGCGTATTCTACTCCGTATCGCCTACAGACCTACGATAAGTCCCGAACCCGAACTAAGAATGAATGACAGCACGATTTAGCAGTAGCGGTCAAGTCGTGTTTTCTTTAATTCTTAGCGGTTAGGTGATGCGGAGTAGAATACGCCCGCAACTAAGCCCGAAACTACGGACTTGGGGCTTAGAGAGTAGCCTCCCAGGGGTCCAAACCTAAACCTCTAATACCGTACACAGTTCTCACTAAGGAACTGAATTTTATAAAACTGACAAAAATCTATTTTTATCCGACTACGGTAAAGCTTATTCTTACTAGAGTTTATACTACCTAGGTACACTATCTTTTGCTCGCGACTTCGTACGCGCATATCCGGGTTTGTCCGTTCCCGTATGAATTTTGAGAAATCCTCTCATTTTGCTCCCCGTACACTCCCCATGGAACCTACATTACAAATTTCAGCTTTCTACGACGGAATAATTGTATATGTATATTGATTAGGATTGATTGATAATTAGAGACATGATAGAGTATCAATATGTACGAGGCATG
Source organism: Lacanobia oleracea (assembly GCA_950371165.1). Lineage (NCBI taxonomy): Eukaryota > Metazoa > Arthropoda > Insecta > Lepidoptera > Noctuidae > Lacanobia > Lacanobia oleracea. The sequence continues at coordinate 10,694,238 of OX493389.1, forward strand.
CCTTTTGCAAGCATGGAAGAAAAAAACACAACTAGAACCTTATAGTTAGTACTTTTTATTGTTTTTCAAAGTATTCACTACGTAGCTTAATACACTTTTCCATTTGCTCAAACCAGTTAAGTATTATAACATTTATTCCACTCTAAAGTGGGGGTGTTCAAAATGGCTGACTTGAAAGCGTCGACTGCTTCTTCACCGGACTGGAACCTTTGACCACGAAGACTTTTCTTAATTTTAAGAAATGTAAAGAAATCGTTACGGCTTAGGTCAGGACTGTATGGAGGATGGTCAAGAATTTCTACTTTTTCCTGCTTCAAATACCCAATCGTTCGACGAGGGCAAAAAAAAAACTTTTTTTTACTTAAAAAAAAAACAAACTGTGGTATACCACTCTGCGTTAACCGTTCTACGCTCTTCAAGTGCAATAGTCGCAACATGGCTGGTTTTTCCAACGAACGTGGCCACCATCTTCTTCGAAGTGCTTCGAGAACGAACAACTTTCGCTCGTCTTGAAAGACCCAGATTGTAGATTGTTGTTTGGAATCAGGATCGTAGGCATAGACGTGATTTGACTCTCCTCGGTTGAACCTTCGCAGAGTTTTCTTACACCATCTGATGCGGGCCGCCTTGTGATCGTCGGAAAGCAGATGCGGTATCCAACGGCAAACTAGCTTTCTCACACCAAGCGCTTCATGCAAGATCTTCTGAATGGTTGTCCCTGAGATGCCTAATAGAGCCTTTATCTCTCGATACGGCACATGAAGATCTTCGAGAATTAGTTGTCTCACAGCAATGATGTTATCGTCAGTGAAGGCGGATTTTGGGCGTCCTTCGTGAGATTTGTCACTAACACTAGTATGTCCACGCTGGAATTCTAAATACCGGCGTTCGACAGACATGGGGCTTCATCACTGAACACAGACGTTAGCTCTTCAAAACACTGAAGCCGTGTTAGGCCTCTTCTAAAGTTGTAGAAAATTATTGCACGAACATTTTCCTTAGAAAGATTCATTTTCGTACGAAACCTGACAGATTCCAATCGACGCTGTGACTAAACAATAGCATTAATCCTAATACTTTCAACTGTTTTGAGATTCAAAATTTAAACACATTCGAATATAGAACAGTTCCAAATTCAAAATTGCCGGGAAATATGGAAATGACAGAACTTAAAAAGCATGCCTAGTTGCTGCATAAAACCTGATGACATAACTACGTTATCAGTAGGATAATCCCTTATTTGACAAAAAATATGTCCGCTAGTTTACAATACCTCAGTTGACAATATGATATGGGATATGAGACGGACGACCATGGATTTAACGTATTATCGTGTTGAGTTGTTTTTTCTCTTGGCGTTCAAAATGTGCACCTAATTACTAATTAGATCATTCGCACTTTCCTCCTTGTGTGTGAAACCATGGAAAAACAATTAACAAAACGCATAAGCAATGCCATTAACAATCCAGATTTGGATATAAGATTCCTATAATTTAGTTACTTTCTTATAATTTAATCGATCAATAATATTAAAAGTAGTCCAAGAACAATTTGTGTTCGCCCAATCAATCTAAATGGAAAGACGGAACAGAAAAGCAACAAACACGGAATCCACATTCTTTATTTCCAATAATGATAAAAACGAAATAATTCAAGAATCATGCGAAGTAGTAGTAGCATTGCATAATCAAGCAAGTGATTCATCGAATTATTAATAATATAATTATATTATTTACTTATGTACACACAAAAGACTTAAAAAATATAATTACATACAGACAAAAGAGCACAAAGGTACTGCTTATTTCAATAGAAATTTCTTCCAGCATTCCTGCGACAGAAGAGTGGGATAAGAAACGTAGAAACAGTGCGTAGAGAGATAGAGAAGGAAACTTAAAATAGACTATACTAACTTAAGTAAAGTGTATCAATCAATGACATAATTATGTTTATTACTCTCTAATTTAGCCTATTCTATAGGAGTGAAAACTTCTTTAGCGGCGTTGTAAACTTTAAAAAAAAAATGCTAAACTCGCGTCAGGATACGTGACCTGATCGAAAATTCGTAAGACGCTCACGTGTCCTGCAAACTTCTTTAGCGGCGTTGTGCAGTTTTTTGTGATGAGTAAGAAATGTTAAACTCGTGTCAGGACACGTGACCTGATCCAAAATTCGTAAGGCGGAGGGAGAGAAGTACGTATTCAAGTTTTCACTGCTGCCGGCACTCCCGGAGTGCAAACCGATGTTTTTTTTCTGAGAGAACTGTATCATTTGTTGTTTAAAAACATTTGTCCAGTTGTTTTGAAGTGAAGCTTAAATGTACACACGAACAAATATCGAACTTGCACTTGCATCTGCACTTTTGTTATACCAATAAGACCAATACCTTTTTATTGTTTTCGTGGGAAACCTTCAAAAGGCGCCTGGACTATTGGGGTAAATACCTCCCTGGTCTTTACCCCAAAGGTATTCCCTGATGAACAAAGGCTATCCTTAACTTTTTGAATATTTTCAAAAAAGTTAAGGATCTGTATGAAAACTTCGATAATGTAACCCAAGGTGTGAAAAAATACCAAAAAAGATCCATATATCGCGTACGCTACGGAAACTATTGTCAATAGAGCAAAGTGATGTACTACAATGGTGGTGTAGTCTTTCTCTTTTGTTCTTGTGGAAATCTACATGGATGTCCTCCACCTCGAGGCAGTCTCAATTTCATTGATGATTTAATTGTATTATTGGGACTTGCTGCCCAATATTACAATTAAACTAAAAAAATATATTAGATATTATTATTGGAATACTTGATCGTTTTTTTTATGACTGACTAACTCATCATCATCTGCCTAGCCTTTTCCCAACTACATTGGGGTCGGCTTCCAGTCAAACCGGATTCAGCTGAATACCAGTGTTTTACGTGGAGCGGCTGCCTACCAGACCTCCACAACCCATTAACTGGGTTACACGGTACATCTTGGCAAGACTGGAGTCAGATTTACTGGCTTCTGACAATCCGTAACGACTGCCAAAGATCTACAAATGACAGCCGGGACCAACAGCTTAACGTGCTTTCCGAGGCACGAAGGAAACTCGTTATGTTAAGATGGTCACCCATCCACAGACCAACCTTGGCAAGCGTTGCTTAACCTTCAAGATCGATCCGTGCGGCTGTTTTTATTTAGCCACGAGCTCCTCACTATGCCTGACTAACTGCTTTATTTTATTAATTCTTTTTCAAGTATTTTTATTTTTCTCATTATTTCTAATTTCCTAATTATTTAAAAAAATGCTTATATTGATAACCATTCGTTTGCAAGTCGTTATTAAGAAACATCTATGCCTACCTATTAGGCCAGTCGTGTTTCTTGGTATGCTCATTTTTTTTTTAATAGCACATTTTATCCGTTATAATAACGTGCTCAAAGTCCAGTAAAAATGACTCAAATCAGGATTTAAAAAAGTTATGTTGATTGTTCTGGTATTTTAGAGGAGAGATTAAGCGAGAAACACACTGGTCCTACGTACGCAGCGTATGCAACGCTTTTGTATCGTATCTTATGTTGCGTTGCATACGACAAGTGTTTCTAGTGCATAGTTTTTCATATAAAATCAATAGTCCAGATATCATAATGCTTTGCATACGTTGCGTTCGTGGGACCAGTGAATCTTTAGCTTTATACTCTACCTATTCATCGCTGGCCTTTAGGAGCAGCACAGCTATAGTTAGGGAATTCCCGTATTCTGTTGACGGTAAATAACTCCATATAAAATAGAAATATTATAATAAATAATAATATTATTTTATTAATAGGTACATTTTGAATTTGAGTCATGGAAAATATTAAACACTAATTAACCCGCGCAAGTTCGTCTGCGACACTCTTTTCTTTAATTATCCGCTCCTTTTGGTCGTATTGTGATGTTGTATGGCCTAAAATATTTGTTCAATTCGAACCAGTAATTCCTGAGATTAGCGCGTTCAATCGAACAAACTCTTCAGCTTTATAATAATAGTATAAATAAATGTGACAAGTTGTGGATACCAAGCTCAATGATTATAATATTAATGCTGTGAATCCAATAAAAATAACTAGGCGTTGACGATAGGGAATCGTCATTTTAAAACTCTGCAATTGGTTTTAAACAATATTGGCTTTGTAGAATGTGTATTGTGTACATTTATGATGATTCCATAAACTTCACATAATCTTATCTAGCCGTGCGGGCATTGTTGTCTGATTAACAAACGATGAGTAATGAGTGCTAATCAGCAAAGGACAGGGGCAGGGCGTTCCTCCACTGTGACTCATCGGCGGACGAGCGTTCGATCAAACAAATCTGCTTCGCCGACCCAGACTGTTCCGGCATGACTCCGCCGTCCACACTTCCAATAAATGTTGATGAGTTCGAAATATACAGGAAGTGAATATTGTGCAAAACGCATGAGAAACTTGCGAGCAGCAACTCCCTGCATACGTGTAGCTACGTACAGTGTGTGAGTAGTTAGCTCTTCACACGTCTGTCCAACTATAAGATTTATACGAGATATAATCTCGTAAACCATTCGTGTTATACGATACACTTGTCGTGGTATGCGTGACATTGGCATTCAGGTGAGACGTTCAGATACCTAGAACGCAAGGTCATTTGCAATACTCGTTAACAGTTCAATTATATTGTTACCTTTAATAATATAGCTATCGACATTAACCAAATACCTTGATTAATTTTATAAGAATTAAATTAATTTAGAGACATTGTTATAGCTGGTTTTGTTAGGCAATTAAAATTAATAGATCAGCTAACTCTCCAAGATCGTAAAATTATACAGATAGAAAACAATTTTTGTAACGATTATGGTCTATAAGTGTGGTAGACTTTGTTGATATTGTGTAGCTATGACAATATTTGGTTATCGCGTGAAGAGAGTGCCAATTACCGAGTATTGATGGCGTCGGCCGTGCCGCGGTTGTGCACGAACGCCGGGACAGGTTCACTGACACACCCGCCCCGGCTGCCAAATATGACATACATTGTATTGTATGGGAATTAGACACAATTACTGTAAAGCTAAAGAAATGAGCCAAGACCTTAATAACATCCCTTCGATTCGATTGTAAAATAAAAACATGCAAATGAGTGTTAAGGAGACGGGTTAAAAATAGAAGACCCGTTTCTATCTTATAGATTATTCCATTTATTTAGTACCAGCTGTCGCCCGCGGCTCCGCCCGCGTGAATGACGATATTATCCTTGTGTTATTCAGACTATAATATACTTAGCTCTGTGCCAAATTTCATGAAGATTCTTTCAGGCGTTCTGACATGAAAGAGTAACAAATATACCTATCGATCCATCCTCACAAACTTTCGTATTTATAATACACTAGTTGACCCACGCAACTTCGTTTACGTCACAATTTTCATTACTGCTCCGCTCCTATTGGTCTTAGCGTGATGATATATAGCCTATAGCCTTCCTTGATAACTAACACTGAAAGAATTTTTCAAATCGGACCAGTAGTTCCAGAGATTAGCGCGTTCAAGCAAACAAACAAACTCTAGCTTTATATATTATTAGTATAGATATTAGTATTAGTAGGATAGGATGTGTAGGTAATTTAAAGTCGATGAAGGCATTTGTTTATAATATCTTCGTTTACAAGGATAGATCCTTTGTTCTTATGTGTTTGCATAATTATGTGTACTAATAATAGCAATAACAATGACGATATAATATCATAAAAATGTTAGAATTCGTAAAAGGGAAATTGTCACGTATCGGCTGTCAAATATGAATTTGAATCGTAGTAATTAGCTAAGGTATCAGGCAAAACACGTGTCGGTAACCGCGCTGATTGTGCTTCGCATACTGATGACTGCGATCATGGTGGACATTGCGTATGCGCATTCCTTTGCCCCCCGACGCCGCCCACCAACCGCCTTTTTGAACCACTCTCGTGTGTAGGACCACAGACCACACGGCCAGCCAACGCTTCTCGATAATTTGCAACTTGCTTGTATCTGGTTCACGCGTTTCTAAAATTGAAATTATTGAAAATACTAGGCAAGCCTGTTTTCGAGATAATAGCTGCTTTTAGGCTAAAGCCATTAAGAGATCAAATGACAAGGCTGATTCATTATGTTTGTGAATGCCGTTTTCTTCGACAAAGTTGTCTCTCAGTCTTTGCCACACATGCCACCAAATACCTCTAATAAAGTAAATTACTACAGTCATAATTCTCAACGTAATTGTATAAGGTGCGGAGTTTGTTTCGCACTAAAACGTACGTCAAATGTATCTCAGTTGTCACAAATCAGGTTCTCCCACGTCCAGTCGAGCCGCTCTCGCACTGGCGTGCGGACTTGTCGTCTTGTGCGAAGTCGTACAGCATCAGGGTTAACGAACCGACCCACCACACTGACACAACCATTGTATTTTGACCATTATAGTACCTACGACAGCGACATACATCCGTTTCTTAACTGTAAAGAGACATTGGTAATTTATTATTGATAAAATACACAATCATTTTCACTCAATAGCAGTCAAGTACCTCATTCTGCAAGTCAAGTTCATAAGTATCAGATAAGATATCTTTTTAATTTGCCACGTAGTTCGTGGCCAATGATTGGCTATTCATGTTTAGCGTTTAATTTGGTAAAACGCTAATGACAGACTTTTCAACGCAACGGTACATTCCTCGGTCTGTATAGGCCGCATATTATCATAAGAAACACTTTTGTCTACGCCCTGCCATGATACTCGAGTCTCACTGTCTCAGACATATGGTTTGATGCCGTTACTTATACATAGACATGAGAATAGCAATTTTAAATTTGAAGAATAAAGATATTAAGAAATGTGAAGTCGAAATTTTCGCTAGCTACGATAATTTTCTACTAATAAAAGTTGCTGTGTGATCGTGTTTCGCAAACCTATAGTCTGCAATAGTTAACTGCCCACACAAATAATGCCAGTGGTCAAATGTAGATAATGAATACTAATTACATAATATCTATGTACTATGAAGTACTTATACAAATTCCAGTCTTCTACTTGTCCTTGACAAAATAGGAAATTGGCACAAATCTAGAAAATTAAGCAGCCGCTGCGCCGACGTTTTTAGTCCGAATGAACATCAAGATAAACACATTAATTTGTGTCCATTGAGTCTGTTCAAAGCAACGTACAATAGATTCTTCCTCGTCTATTATTTCTTTATTGTCCCACTTCGCTTTTATTAATTCATCAACTATTCAGTCTGACTCTCTCCACACGACATCGAGATACTTAAGCGTCTCCATTCCAGTGTTTTAGAACTTTTTTTGAATATGAATGTTTGCGAGACACTGTCATGTCTAAAAATATTCCATTCACATTTCATATAATGCGTGCCTACAAACCGCTCATTGCAGCTGAGTAGCGTCGCTACGCATTCAATTAATGCTATTAGACGCCAAATATTATCACGTCCGTTATTTGTATGAGCGTGTAACACTGGAGCAATAATATATTATGTTGTTCACGAGTCATAATGCAATATTAATGAGGTGTTCAGGAATGAGCTTTTAAATTGGAGGTGGTTAAAGTGAGAGCCGTGTCGATGCACTCGGTACGTAGCTGGAGAGTCAAGGGCGACTGGGAAGTAAGTCGCGTGCGCATCACAGCACGCGATCACTGTATTCCCGGGCACCTCATCACCCTCGGTGGGAATGAGAAGGCCTTTAGCATAAGTACAGCCATTTAAGTAAAGTGTTTAGGAAAAAAACATAGGAAACGAACATGGTATTAATTATTTCAAATTCAGTAATGAGAATGAATAACCTTAGTCAAACAACAGCAGTTATCGGCATTACAGTTTCCCGCTGGATGGCCGGCTATCGCCAACCGTTTCCTCTGACTTTAATAATCATTAGGTATTTCATTGTTTTGCTGTTCACTTTTATAATAAAACATCATTAGTAAAAGTATGACTAAACTATAAGCTATCAATACCGTAATTATAAATATTGTTTCTCTTTGTTCACAGGATCAGTATGATAACTTAGCCGCCCATACACATAAAGGAATAGATTTTTTAGACAAATATGGAAACTTCGTGAAGGAGAGGTGTGCTATTGAATTAGAATATGCAGGAAAACTCAGGTGAAGAACTCATTAAATTAATAACTTTCGAAAATTTATTCAACCTAGTTCTTTTTTCAAAAGTTGTTTACCTAAATAATACCTAGATCATAACAGCTTTTGTGCGATTCAAGATGTTGCGCTTCAATCCTGCGATAGTGCGATACTTTATCATGCTTGTATTATCTAAATTATCTTATAAATAACAATGACTGTAGCGATTGCGATTATTACGCTAATTTTACAGCGTGTTATTGTTTATACAATAGCAGTTTATAATAACTGTCTTATTCGAACTTGTTTGTGTTTTGCAGGAGGCTTGTCAAAAACTATCAACCAAAAAGAAAAGAAGAAGATGAATATCAGTGAGTATTTTAATTTTATTGAGGTTCGTGCCGGATAGGATATGAATCATACAGTTCTTTCCACGAACTCTTATTTACCGACCAGCGTCACAAATACCTGAACTTTTCCTTTGCAAGGACGTTGATTCATCGCTAATCTTAACTTCAAAACGCCAGCGAATCGATAAAAAGAATAGTAAAATGAACATGGAACTGTAAAAGTAGTAGTGGATTATATACATCACATATGAGTACCTAATGTCATGTTAACTTATGGCAGTTATCGCGGTAAACTGAATTTGGCACGCCAATCGTACGGCCAAGCAATTTTACGATTGTATTTTTGGTGACGCTAAATTTATGAGGCTGTGATGTCGTTGGCTCGTTGCACAGTATTTTGTGAACTACAGAAACTGGTTTCAGTTCCTTTCGAAATCGGTCCAAGGAACTTGTAGTTGTTGAAAAAAAGAAACCATTTTCTGAAGATTTTCAAACGAATGAGTCCAGAATGTCAGGCTTATCAAGTTACATGTTATGTTGGCTTGGTAGCCTTGTCAATGGAACATTTAACCACGAACCATTCAAAGCACTATAAATCTCCGCTCATGTTCGTTTCCTGTTTGTTACAAAGAGTAAAAAACATTAATATTTCAGGTATACGGCATGTAAAGCATTTAAACATTTACTTCAAGAGTTAAACGATTTCGCGGGCCAACGGGAAGTGGTCGCGGAAAACCTACAATCAAATGTAGTACGAGAGTTGCATCTACTCGCCAAAGAGCTGCGAGAAGAAAGAAAGGTGAGGAAATGATACATATAATTTTATGAATAAGCTTTAGCAGGTCATTTCGCAGTTAGTTCTGGAAAATGTTTATGAACATTCTCTATGGCCTAGTTCACGCAAGCGCAACTGCTGAGCACAAGGTCCTTAGCTAAATCCTCGGGTCTGGCAAATGATACTTCGCCGAGATTAGCTACTATGGTGAATTCTTAGGAACAGCCTACAGTCTGGATTTGTGTCCCCATTACATGAGATCTAGACATCTGGCGAACATGCAAAATGTCAGGGAAAACATGCGTATTTCTAGCGTTGTTTCCATTAACTGGCATATCATGAAATATAACAAAGTAACCCACATAAGTCATGCAAAAATTGTGCATTAATAATACCTTATGTTTATTAAGGAAAAATGTAACTAACACGTATGGCGACTGGTAGGATGATAAAAACTGCAGCGGCTTGATACAAAAAGCACATGTTTGTTTTTTATTCGGGATATGTCAACGGAAATAGTCACGTAGACATCTGTGTCTATGCTTTAATTGTCACCTGATGTTATCACCGTTTCGAGGTTCTATTTATTCAAATAAACTTGAGTTTTAATGCAGTTTTTTGAAGGTCAATCTTAAACAGACTCAATTTTTCATTTCAAAAGCGTTTCGTTGAACTGAACATACTTCTGATACGCCACAATACAGTATGGCGTGGCCGGTACCTTAACGCAGGGCTTCCAAAAATAAACATGACTACATCGAGCCGCTTATAATTCAAAATCGGATCTTGGTATTCAAATAACTCTGATCTTGACTGTCTTCCTTGAAAATGTTTTGTTGTTCTTTTGATTATCCAACGTCGTGTTTAATTACAGCAACATTTAAACGAAGGTGCAAAACAAATGGGAGTGTTGAACTCGTCGATAGGTTCTCTGGAGCGCGCGCGGAGATCGTACGAGCGAGCGGCCAGGGAATCGGAGCGAGCACTGGAGACCTTCCAAAAGGCAGACGCCGACCTTAATCTGAGGTGATTATCTAATACACTACTCAACGACTCCACCGATAATACTGACTTGACCCAGAAAAAGCACAACTGATTAAACAGTGCGTAAAGTGTACAGCGAATTCTAAACGCCGTGGTAATCGAATTTTAATGCTATGTTATTTCAATGTTAACTTTGATTTCGTTGGTAACCGAATTAGTTCTGCGGTTCTTAATTTTTTTTCTTGGAGACATTCCATCTAAATAATACTTGCGTGTGCGTAAGCTGGCAGCAAGATAATATATTCTTGACCTCATAAACAATGACGTGTTGGCATAGGTTCAATACTTAATGCAATACAATAGCAAGGGTAAACCGTATGGGGATGACGATGCCAGTGTCTGAAGTATTCATGCCAATTCTTCCTTTTGGCTTCTAAATAAATAACTATGTAACATTAAATATACTCCAACGAAGCTAACTTCAATAGCTCCTTAAGATGGTGGTTCGCATGATATACTAGCGGCATGGAAACCATCATCTTAGACCGCTGCCGGTTACCGTTGCGGTCAGATAGTTAACCTGTAGAACATTATATTTTACTGAACAAACACGGAAATCTTCACTTTATCGGTCTACTAAACGTCCACTATCTTTAATGGGTCTGTTAATGAACGTAACCATTAAAATTCACCTCGAAGGGTAAATGTTAGTCGCCTTTTACGATACCTGTTGATGAACGAATACTTCGTTGAAACTTCACGGACTGTCGGTATCAGATCTTGCTACTCTTTCAACCTTCTTCGACTAAAATCGTTCTCATCATTGTCCTTGTACAGTCAACAATGCTAATAGGTATGCAGGCAGCTAATTTGCAACTACTTTTAATAATGTTGTGAATTTGCTGAGTAGACAAATATTGTACACCACACTCGTGAGTATGTCATAAGCTTAAAAAGTTATAATGCAAACATTAGAAATAAACATTAGCAAGTCCAGTGGAAAAAGAAATATTTTTGCCTGTATACCAAATAGCTTTGTTGACGGTTCTCTCATACCAATTTATTTGGGTTCAAGCACCATCTCTTTTTTCAAATATCGCCATCATCTCAACAGTAATAAATTCTAATACAAAAATATTTATTTGCAGTCGAGCGGAGGTGGAAAAACAGAAAGCGAATATGAAACTTAGGAGTCAAGCGTGTGAAGACGCGAAACAGGAGTACATGGATCAGCTGCGCAAAACGAATGATGCACAGCGACAGCACTATGAGCAGAGGCTGCCGCACGTATTCAAACAGTTACAGGTGAGATACAAGCTTCTTTTTATTCCTGATAGTGGTCAAACGCGTGGCTAGATAATAACAGTCGCACGGGTCGATCTTCAAGGTTAAGCAACGCTTGCCAAGGTTGGTCTGTGGATGGGTGACCATCTTAACATACCGAGTTTCCTCCGTGCCTCGGAAAGCACGTTAAGCCGTTGGTCCCGGCTGTCATTTGTAAATCTTTGGCAGTCGTTACGGATAGTCCGAAGCCAGTAAATCTGACTCCAGTCTTGCCATGAAATACCGAGTTACCCCAATTAATGGGTTGTGGAGGTCTGGTAGGCAGCCGCTCCTCGTAAAATACTGGTATTCAGCTAAATCCGGCTTGACTGGAAGCCGACCCCAATATAGTTGGGAAAAGGCTAGGCAGATGATGAGTGTTCAAACGCGTGCCTATCAATAGTAAAAAAAAAAGACTAATTGACCCGTGCAACTTCGTCTGCTCCGCTCCTATTGGTCTTAGCGTGATGATATATATATATAAAATTCCCTCGATAAATGGGCTATCTAACACTGAAATATTTTTCCAAATCGAACCAGTAGCTCCTGAAATTAGCGTATTCAAGCAAACAAATAAACAAAACAAAGCCCCGGCTTCACAAAGGTATAAATAAAGTGGGTGATAGTGATAGAAATACGCCATAACCATACCTTTTTCTCTACGCGTCTTGTTTTTAATTAAGCGCACTTAGGGTGTGACACACGAGCGAAAAAGGTTTTCGAGCCATAAGTACGCGTACTTATTCGTACGTATATCACCCACTTTATAACACACAAGCTGACCCTCGCAACTTTGTCTGCGTCACATTTTTCATTAATACTCCGCTCGTATTAGTCGTATCGTGATGTTATAGCCTATAGCCTTCCTCGAGAAGTGGGCTATCCAACACTAAATATTTTTTTCAATTCGAACCAGTAGTTTCTGAGATTAGCGCGTTTAACCAAACAAACAACAAACTCTTCAGCTTTATAATATTAGTACCTATAGAAGTATAGATTAGTATAGACCTTCATCATTTGTTGCTCTTTCTACTAGTGGAATAATTTCAATATCCCTTGCGTGGTTTAGAGGAAGTAAGCTGAGTTCGCTTTTGACCTTAAACTTCACTGATGGTAAGGTCTATGATAGAACGAGAGAAGCCTTACTCTCTTGATTGGAAGGCTTGACGGGTCCGTGCTGGTACGTCGAGAAAATGACGAGGCCGGGAAAGGAGCTGTATGTTCCCACAGCTCCTTTTTCTGCCTCGTCATTTTCATCATCATTCACTCGCAAGGCGTCCATTGGAAAAGCGTATATATCTTAAGCATAGTCACAACGACCGGTCCTCGATTTTTCTTCTCGATTATCACTTAAATGACTTGACTCGCGAACTTTAACCTGAACAGAAAAAAACGGAAATAACTCAATCACTTTTTGCCTTAGACTGCTTTTGGATTAGAAACAAGTCTTATTTCAATTAAACAAGAAACGCTAAACATACATCTCCATTTTTTGTACTGACACTGGATAGTTTTTATCCAACAGATGCGATTAATTGATCGAAAAATAATAATTTCTTTGTAGACAGTGAGACACGGGTCAGATTACTACAGCGCTTTAAAGTTTACCTAATGAACAGCCATAATTCACACCTAAAAAGCGCTTTTGGATATATCTCACTTTGGTTTCGAGTGACAAATACCGTTGGGACACAATCTGCGCATCTATCGTGTATCCTAAAATAATCTTGTAGACACTAACCCGTTACCCGGACGACCACCCAACCAATAAATTACGATGCTAATGATTTACTGCCACTAACGATAATACACCATATTTAAATAATTTGCTCAGTTGCTTCACAATTTATCACTTTTTTCTCTCGCTATTACAAGAATATTATTTGTCGCATTTAATTGCATTTGTCAAGAATATTAAATTATAATTCATGACATTTTAACACGTTGATTAATGAAAAACTGTCATGTTGCTTGTAAAGGGGTTCGATTACAAGATCACGCTGTTGTTACTAGTTTTTCTATGAATTAAGACTCGTAACTTTCTTCTGGACGTCTACATGAGTCATTGTGGGAGTTTGAAGAAATTCAGGAAAATGTTGGTCCCAATAGTGCACCCACTTTGTATGGTGCATTCTGGCGGGACGCCAACTAGGTCAAATGGGAGAGACATGCATAAAACACGTCCACTATTTTCGTATAATTTTATACGGAAACATAATTATTCTTTTAACAAGTAATCATTATGTTTGCAGGACTTAGATGAGAAGAGGATAAAAAATATAAAGAACTTCATGTTAAGTTCAGTGGACGTGGAAAGAAAGGTGTTTCCGATAATCATGCAGTGTCTCGACGGCATGGAGACTGCAGCAAATAGTATTAATGAAAAAGAGGTAAGAATTTTTCAAATTTGATTTGAAACCGAGTATTAGAATGTTTTAGAAATCAATTAAAAAGCAACATGGTCTATAAATTAAGTAGGATTAATTTAAGACTTGCGTCAAATTGTGAAAACAGCACGAAGATTCACTAGATCATATTCCTAGACACGCATACTCATGTTCTAAGTAAATGAGACAGTGATTCATAGATATTGTTTAATTTGAAACTTGAGATAATTACATTCTTCTTCATATTGCGTCGCATTTTGGTATTGATATTCTAATAGCAATTATCCACTTATGTTATACACGTGGTTTGAATATTGTATATTTTGTTTACTGGTAGCAGCCATCTTTCAAGTTTACATAACATTAGAATTGGTGTCGCATATTACATGGCTTGTTGATCAACTATACACTGACTAATAATAGCTTTATGTTTAGGTTTCGTGATGTTCTCATGATGATACATGGTTAACTGTTTAATGATTCAAAGAAAATTGTTTATTAGCAGCATATTAAACGTTTTATAAGGATCGTAAAACTAAGAAATGGGTTAGAATAATAGTTACGGCAAATTTTATGGCCTATCGAGATCTTACGGCTTTGAGCGACCTAAAAACTAGTGCCAATTAATTCTTGGCATCGTTTGAATTCTTTTCACGAAGTTATTGCTATGTTCTTGTATTTACAGGACACAAAATTAGTTATAGACAGGTATAAGTCAGGTTTCGTGCCGCCGGAAGATTTTGCTTTTGAAGCGGCGTCGGGGGCTGACACCACGGACTCGGCGACCACCCACCACCACCCACACAACCACCTCACCGCCGCCAGGGGCACCGTCTCCGGGAACAAGATCAAGAAGAGAGGAGGCCTCCTGTCCATCTTCAGCTCCAATAAGGTGAGAGGAACATATTGATGTCCACAAGGACAAGGACAGCTTTGGGTTACTTAATCATATGTGTGTACCAGTGGATAGATTCAATAGTGGTATATTGTAGTCAATGGGTTATTATTATTGTAGTGTTTATGAAGACAGCATTGTTCCAATAAAGGTTCGCACATATTTATATCATGTTGATTCATCTGCCTTTATTGAAAATAATATTGTGCCGCATGTGTGGGATCTAATGCTGGCTTCACAGCGTAGTTAGGATATTATTATTTAATTTTTTACAGCTTCTATCTTATCGTACTCAAACATATTGTACGTTCAAATTATTTCGGAAGCAAATTATAAGGTTATGGGGCTGTGTGCTTGAAATTATGTATGGGCTTCATATCAGCTTATATTGTCATGAAGTTTTAAAATATTTATTACGTAATGCATGGTATGGTTCTATAATTTACTTATTTTATTTGTACAATACGATTTGATGTTATATCATTTTTATGTTATTACATTTGTTCATATTTATACAGCTGGCGTATAGTCATGAAACGCTTGTTATAATCAAATCAATTGAACGAGGAAAACTGAAATGATAACACAATGACTAAACGCCAGTGAGGTTCTTATTTTTTTTTTATTGTGTAAGTTGGAGGTACTAATTTATTTTTATCTTTCAATCCCTGTTCGATCCCTACCTAACATGGGTACATATAACAACCAAAAACAATGATATATTGGCTGTCGGCGTTGGTGCCATGTCATGTGGAAAAAGTAAGTGGCCCCGCGGTGGTGGGGATGTAAGTCGTTAGCATGCCTCACTAGCTTCTGTTTCTGTCGATAAACAACGAGCAATTATGAATAACACCGTCTTAAACAATGTTTCATACAATAATTTACAATCTTTTTTTTTTTTTTTTCAATCTGTCAATGTTATTTATAAACGTTATTTTATGATTCAAGTGCGCGTTCTTTTATTAGAACTCATGCTTCTGTCTTGTCACCGTGATCGGTTTTTACTTTAGCTGTACGGGAATTACTGTCTCTAGACGTAAAATTAGTCAGCATGAAGTTTGTACCAAACAAAATTCAACTGAAAATTAAGTGCCGGAAAGGAAGTTTTTTTTTTGTATGGTAAGCACCAGATAAACTTGCAATAAATAAAGTACATAGACCTTTCCCAAATATCCCTTAGTAGATACCCGAGCAATAAATTATTAACTGTTTTTCATTACTAGAGAACGTAATGGTTCCCGATAGAACTCGATTCAATGTCTTCATTTCCGTTTTTAATTGATATTAAGAAAGTCAGATAATGTATGTTGGTCAGTGACCGTTATTGCACATTTCTCGCGCCTAACATAGCAGTAACAGCGGTTTTTACGTGCAGTCTTTTGACCATCTATTGCGACTTAGTTCATAAAATAACGTTGACAAACAACATTTTACGACACTCAATCCACTATCAAGCAAACACTTTTTACGTTGCGTGGTCTACATACACCTACATCAGTGGTTCCCAACCTGCCCAACAGGGCCCAGAACTCCGTTAGATAATTTCACTATGTATTTTTAGATTATATAAATAAACTTATACATCTCATACATTCAAAACTTGTAGTAAGTACTTTAAATTAAAAGTATCGAAAATAAGAGTTGTTATAAACAACGTAACTTAAAATATAATTATTCAGTTGATTTGACTTTTAAACCTTGCGCGGGCCATACTTTAGCTCTTGCGGACCACCAGTGGTCCTCGGACCCCAGGTTGGGAACCAATGACCTACATACTGTCGCTTGTTGCGGCCGCTGGGTCGGTCACGTGTTCCTCCAGCCCATGCTAATGTTGTCTGTTTGCCTCCCCCGTCCCGCGCGCGCCGCTAACGCTTCCTCCAGAAGATTGTCGAGGCCTGCAACTCGATCAAGGTCAGTCCCGTGTGACTCGTGTGGAGTGATGCATTCGTTCATGTGACCTGAGACTGTTTATTGGTTCAATAATGTCTGTTGTAACAACTGTAATGTTTGTTTTGATTGGCGTGTTGTGTGATGGATGTAACTCTCTGCGTGGTAGGTGTAAAGCAAGCATGCTAGTGCTTCTGTAAGACTTATGTTATTTTGTCATAGCGGTCCGTATCCGTATGTAATTTTAAATATGCTGATGAACAGGCGAAAGAGGTGTTCTATAGGTACACTTCTGCCTAATCTTTTTTAGGGTTACAGGCGTGATGTAAATAATGCCATTCATAGAAGTTTCGTTCGTCGCCAAAGATTTTTTTTTCTGCATTGTAATGAGAGTCTTGACTAAACATTCATAAAATAGAGCACAATAAATCAATCGTTGTTTGTCAGTTTGCGTGATATTTCACACAAACTGCTCTCAATGGCACGATGTTGATGTATTTGTAGAGAAGTAATGAGTAATGTGATTCTTTCATGAGATGACCAATAAGCTTTCTCTTGGACACACAGTCGGTTGGTTTGTATCGCTTGGTCTAACTTACCATGCCTGCACGGCTTCCATTGATTTCAGCGCACTTGCAGTCTGTTTTCATGTTTATATTAATTTGTCAATAGATATTGTGACTAAGTATTTGTGTAGTTTATATTTCAATACAAATTTTAATTATGTAATTTATAATTTGATTTATAGCTACCTACGTGAATTAAATAAGGTCACTTATATTTTTTATTCCATAGCTATTTGACCGGAAAATTACCATTTACCTTGAGTCGGACAGTTGACTCCTGAGTATCGTGCAGTTGTGTAGTTTTAAATAAACATTTAGAACGAAACAGAGCTTCGGTGATTTATAAGTGATCGTAGATTAGTAAAGCATGTTTAAGAACATTTTCAAATCCAAACACAATGTAAGGATATATTTACAGAACTTATTTAGACATGATTTTTGAAGTTTTTTGACACAGGGTGGTATTTTAGTGGAGTTAGCAGATTTGGTGGTGTCTGGTTGCATTTTGCACTGTCCATGGAGTAAAGACTGAGGATTAAAGTGTTTGTTTGCGTTACAGAATAACATGTCTATGGATGGAAAGGAGGATTATTCAGACTTGCCACCGAACCAGAAGAAAAAGAAACTTCAAGCGAAGGTGGCTGAGTTGAGTAAGCAGGTCAGTACGGTTCATCTTATTAATTACATCATCATCACACTAATAATATAAATGTGAATGTAAGTTTGTTTGTTACGCTTTCACGCGAAAACTACTTAACCGATCATCATGAAACTAAGTAACACATATTCTTGGAGGTATTAGAAGTAACATTAGGATACTTTTATTAAAAAAAAACCTGCCAACGAAGTGGGCACGGGTCAGCTAGTTTAAAATCATTGTTAGTGTTGTACAGCTGATGTGTTAATAATATTTTCTGAAGACCTTATGTCCTAGAAGACATACGTCAATGAGTATTAAATACCTATTTTCGTAGCCACCATGACGATGGCAATACCGCTGCTTAGCAAGGCATTTAGCTTTAGCCTTTAGCATTGAGCTACCCATGTAACAGCTCAAGGAAAACTATATTATTTTGATTAACAGGACACTATAGGGTATTACTGTATGAATCCTGGTTGAATTCAGAATTTTTCTAGGTATCATATTCCCACCAAATTTTGAAGTGGCTTGTCGTACGAAATCTGTCGTATAAAAAGCTAATGACTACTGTCTTTGTCCGTTGCGTGGACGCATTGTTGACTCGTAGCTGCCCAGCTGCAATGGTGGCATAATCACTCGCAAGTTACCGTATAGTGTCAATAGAACTCTTGAACAGCGAGATTCGGTATCTTTAATCTATATATTACTAACTTTTGCCTGCGTACGCGCATATTCTGTTTTTTCCTGTTCCCGTAGGATTTTCAGGAAATCTTCTCTTAGTGCTCCCCAAGTAAACCTACATCAAACAAACCAAATTTCAGCTCTCTACGACCAGCCGTTTCGGCAATGCGGTGTTTGTCTGTCAATCGGACAATAACTGAAGAATTTTATACTGATGAAGTCGATGTCCGTTGTGACTTCGAAACATTACACATCTAATGTATGCTTTATTGTGTTTTAAACTTAGTGCATAGATATAGACTCTATGATCATAGTGTTACTACAGTTTATCATAATATTATGTACTAGTACAATAATGCGCATAGTTTGCTTGCAAAGCATTTATGTAAACAAATGCGTTTGAAGTTGATCGATGACACATACATCCGACGCACAGCATTAATGAGATGTGTACGCTTCTAAGGATAAAACATAACTAAACTGACTAAATGAGTGTACTATGATACACTTCTGCCTAATTCCTCGGAGAACAAGCGTGAAGTTATGTATGATTTTATATGTAAAACTAGCTGACTCGCGCATTTTCGTCTGTGTCACATTTTTCATTAATGCTCCGCTCCCATTGGTTGTAGCGTAGCGCTGCGTGATGTTACATAACCTTCCTCGATAAATTGGGCTATCCAACACTAAAAGCAGAAGAAGTCGACCGCCTCGGCCACCATGGCCTGGCCTGCAGTAGGAGCGCTGGTCGGTTAGCACGGCACGCCAGCATTAATGACATTATCCGTCGGGCTCTTGTCACCGCCGGGGTGCCAGCTGTTTTAGAACCCAACGGCTTGACACGCGACGATGGGAAAAGGCCAGATGGGATGACCATAATTCCTTGGAAGGTGGGTAGGCCTTTGGTGTGGGATGCAACATGTGTCGACACCCTTGCGCCATCCCATCTTCTTAGCACGGCGGGCTGTGCTGGGGCGGCTGCTGCAGGTGCAGAAAACCTCAAACAGCGCAAATATAACAACTTTGAGCCGTTTGGCGTTGAAACACTAGGCCCATGGGGTCCGAGTGCGCATCGAGTCTTTCGGGACATTAGCAAACAACTTGTCGACTGTTCACGTGACCAGAGGGCTGGGCTTTTTTCGGCCAAAGAATCAGCATTGCGATTCAACGCGGCAATGTTGCTAGTGTTCTGGGAACTTTTGCCATTGACAGCGATGTGGATTCTTTTTTTGACACTAAAATAATTCATCAATTCGAACCAGCAGTTTCTATGATTAGCTCGCTCAAACAAACAAGCTCTTCAGCTTTATAATATTAGTATAGATTTAAAAACGTACACATTACGTTACATTATAATTACTTACGTTCGAAGGCATCATGCATTTAAATGTATTGTTCTCTCTAGCAAAACATATTTGCTAAACGTTTTTCTCCGTTTGATAGTTAGGTAAACTAAAGTACCAACACATTTATCGTTTGTTTAATGGAGCTTATTACCTACCAGATTTAATTAAAACCCGTTTCCATTAGTCGATTTCAATTTATGTTTTCCTTTTATGCGTTCATCAACGGTCGGGATTCTACAATGTTTAAAATAAGTACATACAAAAACTGCAACTGCTAAGCGTACTGGGACTGCGACGAAGTGTAATTGGTATTTTTTTTCTGGATTTCTTAGTGGCAGGCTAAATATAACCTGAATTGGTGGCTGACTGAAGGCTATAGGTTCGCCCTCTGTCAAATGGGAGTAATAAACAAAAACTAGCCTATGGTAGGTGCCAGATAAACTTGCAATAAAGTACACAGTATTTCTTTAATATCCCTTCGTAGAGTAGTTCTCGAACAATAAATTATGAAACATTCTCATTACTAGAGAACGTAAAGGATTAAGATAGAAGTCGATTTAGTACATCTTTATTTCTGTTATTGATATTAAGAAAGTCAATAAATGCATGTGGGTCAATGACCGTTATTGCACATTTAATTGGCGCCTACTACATAACTCATCGGCGAGATGTTTTGTTGCACCCACACGTATACTTACAATTATTCATCGCAGTTTGAACAAACGTCTTTCGCATACAAATGTTTTTGTCATATAAAGACTAGTAGGTATTCCTTGAGACGACCTTCATAGTATGTGATCTCATCAAACATTCTATATTTTGAGGTCTGTGGCAGAGGTAATTTTTTGCTATACGATTATTTTTAAATCACTGCTTAGAATATAGCACAGTTCACTTTTGATGGCACATTTGTTGCTTTATGAAAAAAAAAATTCTAATAGTTTATGAGAAAATTGCAGCGATTTCGACGTGCATACACACCCGTGTCTGTACGTCTTCCTTCTTCCTAACGACTTCTTTTTTTAAACCGATAAAATAATAGTCTGTTGACTCGTATATTCGTGGTGTTTTCCGATTTTCACCTAAATTGACTATCATGGACGTTCTAAATGATAATAGTATTTGCGGATTTGCTCAAACCGTTTATTATTTTACAGGTGGCTCAGGAGCAGGCGGCGATGGAAGGCCTCATGAAGATGAAAGGAGTTTACGAAACGAGCCCCGCGCTCGGAGATCCCATGACTGTAGAAGGTAATTTGGAGGTTTTCTTATCATGATTACATTGTGAAAATGGGATAGGGCTACGCGTCTTGTATAGCTTCGTCTCCCTTTCACCCTAAAACCATGATAGCTTTAAGACGTCATATATATTTTTTTGCCTGTATACCAAATAGCTTTGTTGACTGTACCTACCTACGAATAATTTTAGTGAGTAAACGGCGGAAGTATAGCTCAATAAATTATAAGAAAACAGTGAAATCTCAATACAAATACTGAATTAAAGCAATTATTGATTTAATATAGCAATTATTACCTATACCTTTATTAATCTCAATATTTAACTATAGTCGGTCATATTTATGTAATTATTCACACGCTCGCTCTGCAGTAAATTATTGTAGCCAGAATATGTATTTGCAAAAAATTGTTTCGACTATGTTATTGATTACAACTCTTTTTCAACTTTAAAAGCAGAGCACTTACCTGCATACAAATTAGGCTTATCTTCGACCACATCCTCGCTTACCATCAGGTGAGATAGTGGTCAAACGCGTGCCTATCAATAGTAAAAAAAAAAAAAAAAAAACATAATTTTGTGGGTCTTCTTGTTTTGAATGATGACTCATAGTTTATCCACCCAGTACGTAGCAACCTGGAATACACTGTAATTTACCTGATTTTAATCCTGAAGGGTGCAGATATTTTTCTGCTAACATTATAGATGTCTAATAACAAAACCACCGACCACGTCATCACTCCGACAGAGCTAGGCCCAATTTCGAAATCTCTTAACCGTCTGCGGCCCCAGGTAGAAAATATCTGGCAAAATGGAGTATCATAGAGCTATCCCAAACACAGTGCCAGTGGAGCTACTTCGCAGGATATGTCCCTCCTACTTTATGGCCCTTTATGTCAAATACTAGGCGGACTGAAGGCGGACCGGTAAGAATCTATGGAGCCCAGACTAATGACCAATGGAAAGGTTTCCAACGACATATAGCTTAACGTAATTGGTCATTAGGCTGAATTTCCGGTTTTCCTTTGTAAAGTTAAGTCAATCGGCACGAAAATAAGGTTTCAAAATATATATATTTTTTTCTCCCAGGACAATTGAATGAATGCTGTGACAAGTTAAAGAAGCTTCGCGCTCAGTTGAACAAGTTCGAGGAGTTGTTGGCGGAGGCCAACAGTCAGGTCGGAGCGCCGACTCTACACCCCACCGCCAGGACCAACGGACAAGCGCCCACACAGGCCACCAGGTAAAAACGCGGACTTGTAGATATTTAACTACTAGCGACCCGCCCCGGCTTCGCACAGGTGCAAATTATACACTAAAACCTTCCTCGAGAACCACTGTATCTATTAAAAAAAAACCCTATCAAAATCCGTTGCGCAGTTTTAAAGATCTAAGCATACATAGGGACAGACAGCAGAAGCGATTTTGTTTTATACTATAGTGATTGTATAGACGAGTAGATTGTGACTAAGTGTTGCCTGTGGAAAAAGAAACAAAAAAACTGGTCAAGAGCGAGTCGGACTCAAAGGTCTCTAATTTTTTTATCATGTTATTTTAACACTGTAGACCTCGTGTCCCGTAATATATAGGTATAAATATCTTTGATCTCCATTTTAGCCTTTTTCCAACTATATTGGGGTTGGCTTCCAGTCAAACCGGATTCAGCTGAATACCAGTGTTTTACGTGGAGCGGCTGCCTACCAGACCTCCACAACCCATTAACTGGGTAACACGGTACTTCTTGGCAAGACTGGAGTCAGAATTTACTGGCTTCTGACCATCCGTAACGACTGCCAAAGATCTACAAATGACAGTCGGGACCAACGGCTTAACGTGCTTTCCGAGGCACGGAGGAAACTCGCTATGTTAAGATGGTCACCCATCACACACAACCTTAATCGTTATTACTTAGGCTGTTATTATTTAGCCACGAGATCCAGCTAGAATGAAAGAAAGTGTTTATTGTCACAGAACTGGCATATGTACAAATTATGTCTTAAGAGGAAATGCTGGCGACGAAACTTTGTATTTAAAAAGTCAAGTCATTCAAGGTTTGGCTCTCGACTATTTTCTCCTCCAGTTATTTTATAAATTTTATAAATTGTGTTTTATTTTATAAATTTTAGGAAAACTTACAGCTACTACATTACAGTGCAATTTAAAAATATGTAAAAAATTGCCATTTACAAGCTTTCATTTATAAGTTATGTGTAATCAAGCTCGACATCCTGACACACCATATTAAAAGTACGACAAGCTCTTATCATGTACGAGTTCTTTCTATAGTTCGTTTTAACTTGAGGAACATGAAGGAGACGCGATCTACGAAGAAACGCACTCGGTACACGAAGTCCGGTCCTGCGCACCAGCTCAGGGACATCAGTAGATCCGTTCATAACACTAAACATGAAAGCAATATCAGCAATTTTCTTTCGCTCGTGTAGACGCAGAATATGGAATTTTTACACCGACTCATGTTGTTAGGGAGAAAAGTGTTTGAGCGATATTGAGCGTACCTTAAAAATCGCTTTTGTATGCTTTCAATGCGACTGATATATAAATATTGTAGTTGGGATTCCAAATTTGAGAAGCATATTCAAGATGGCTACGGACAAACGCACAGTAAAGAATTTTCATGGTCTTAATATTGTTGAAATCAGCAGAAATTCTAAAAATAAATCCGACGGCAACAAAATCATTTTTCAGATAATAATTGAGCACAGAGCAAATTATTGTTTTGGAATGACTGTCATTTCGCATGGGAATTCTTGCTATATAATTAATACTTTCCTTAGGGATAGGGCATTTGATTATGTTCCCTATTTTTGCTATGACGTCAAACAAGTTGTTGATCCTCGATCTCTGCTCACTGTCACGACACTGAAGCTCCAAACTCCTACAACGATCCTGCAGAGTGGCAATGTCATCTTTGGTCTTCTTCAAGGTATCTATCTCTAGTTCTAATTCCGAAACTTGCTAGTCAGATCTTTAACTGAGCCGTGTACAAATTCGAGAGATTCCTTCATCTCTGCAATGGAGTTGGTGACATCTGTGAAAGCCACCTTCATTGATTCTAGTTCCGCTAATTCCTTGTTAATTAGCTTTAAGTCCTCCATCTACACCGGTAGTGACTCCATTTGAACAGTCAGTCTCTTTAACTCGGTACCCCCTCTCTTTATATCGGCCGCCGTCGCTGTTGATGAGCCGATCCGAGGACTCATTGCCAGAGCTTCCACGTTCAATTTCCTATCGCCTAGTTTCCTCCATCCAGTGTCAGTGATACCAGCGCACGGAAAGTCAAACTGACCCAGACAAGCGGTACATTTGACCCCGTCATTAGCTTGCTTGTAGCACCTCTTGCACTTGAACATTGTCGAAGACAGTAAATCCAGATGCCGTTAATTACAAAACTTTTACCGAGCGATTCAAATTTAAAGAGCGTCGAGCGCCTGCGTGCGTACGGTTCGCTGACTACCGTCATACTGAATTAAGTATTGGACCGATATAAGAGATATTTCACAAACTGAATAAGGAGGATGTATACTGTGTCTGTATGTTTTCTTTTTTTCATTAATAGTTGACAATAGAGCTTTGTTGACAGCGATTAAACGAACAATTTTGAGCATTTTGTGAGAGTTCTAGTGCTCATACGGTTAATAAAGTTTGTGAAATATCTCTTAAATCGGTCATGTGGAGGAGAAAACAGTCGAGAGCTAAACCTCGAATTATAACTTTTTACATACCAAGTCTCGCCGCCCGCATTTCCTCTTAAATTCCTAAGTTACTGATGGATTATTCAATCATTTTGCCCAGAGTCAGAATCTATCTATACTAATATATAAAACTGAAGAGTTTAAGACTAATAGGAGCGGAGCAGACAAAGTGACTAGTATTGGTATAACCAAGGGACCTTTTCAGCATCGGGTCGAACAGCGAGTCGCTGTCCCGCTCGGCATCGGAGTCGTCCGTGAGTACGGGCACGGGCACGGCCGGGCCCGGCGCGCGCGCGGCCGGCGGCTCGCCCGAGTCCGGCCTGGGCGGCGAGCTGGCCGCCGTGCATCACGACCACGCCAACGGCGACCACGACCACGACCACGACGACAATGACCACGACAATGATCATGAGTCTGACTTTGATTATTATTACTGCGAGCCCGATCTGCAGCCGGTGGGCTATTGCAAGGCGTTGTATGCTTTTGAGGGTGAGTTGGTGCTTTTAAGTGTTTTATTAAGGTCAATGAGTTTTTGTAGCATGTTTACAAGATGCAAGTAATTAGTAAAGTATACCTTAAAAAGTTAAAAGTTAAATCAATGATATTATTGCTAGTCTTTTGTGCGGTCAAACACAAATGTACATCAGTAGTAACAGAACTTTAGAAGCCGCCCTTATCGCTACGACATCTTTAACGGCTCCTTAACCAGTTTGAATCTCAAACAATTTTAACTGCGCTCAGGAATCGGCAGCGGTTCCACAATGAAGATGGAATGCGGCGAGCGGCTGCTGGTGCTGGAGACGGACGCGGGCGACGGATGGACGCGTGTGCGGCGCCAACACACGCGCGAGGAGGGCTTCGTGCCCACCACCTACATCGCCACCACGCTCTATGCCGACGGCAACGCGCACTAGCTGGTGACTGTCACTTGTTTACTTGTTGCACACACGCGCGAGGAGGGCTTCGTGCCCACCACCTACATCGCCACCACGCTCTATGCCGACGGCAACGCGCACTAGCTGGTGACTGTCACTTGTTTACTTGTTGCACACACGCGCGAGGAGGGCTTCGTGCCCACCACCTACATCGCCACCAAGCTCTATGCCGACGGCAACGCGCACTAGCTGGTGACTGTCACTTGTTTACTTGTTGCACACACGCGCGAGGAGGGCTTCGTGCCCACCACCTACATCGCCACCACGCTCTATGCCGACGGCAACGCGCACTAGCTGGTGACTGTCACTTGTTTACTTGTTGCACACACGCGCGAGGAGGGCTTCGTGCCCACCACCTACATCGCCACCACGCTCTATGCCGACGGCAACGCGCACTAGCTGGTGACTGTCACTTGTTTACTTGTTGCACACACGCGCGAGGAGGGCTTCGTGCCCACCACCTACATCGCCACCACGCTCTATGCCGACGGCAACGCGCACTAGCTGGTGACTGTCACTTGTTTACTTGTTGCACACACGCGCGAGGAGGGCTTCGTGCCCACCACCTACATCGCCACCACGCTCTATGCCGACGGCAACGCGCACTAGCTGGTGACTGTCACTCTTGTTTACTTGTTGCACACACGCGCGAGGAGGGCTTCGTGCCCACCACCTACATCGCCACCACGCTCTATGCCGACGGCAACGCGCACTAGCTGGTGACTGTCACTTGTTTACTTGTTGCACACACGCCCGAGGAGGGCTTCGTGCCCACCACCTACATCGCCACCACGCTCTATGCCGACGGCAACGCGCACTAGCTGGTGACTGTCACTTGTTTACTTGTTGCACACGAGCGCGAGGAGGGCTTCGTGCCCACCACCTACATCGCCACCACGCTCTATGCCGACGGCAACGCCCACTAGCTGGTGACTGTCACTTGTTTACTTGTTGCACACACGCGCGAGGAGGGCTTCGTGCCCACCACCTACATCGCCACCACGCTCTATGCCGACGGCAACGCGCACTAGCTGGTGACTGTCACTTGTTTACTTGTTGCACACACGCCCGAGGAGGGCTTCGTGCCCACCACCTACATCGCCACCACGCTCTATGCCGACGGCAACGCGCACTAGCTGGTGACTGTCACTTGTTTACTTGTTGCACACACGCGCGAGGAGGGCTTCGTGCCCACCACCTACATCGCCACCACGCTCTATGCCGACGGCAACGCCCACTAGCTGGTGACTGTCACTTGTTTACTTGTTGCACACACGCGCGAGGAGGGCTTCGTGCCCACCACCTACGTCGCCACCACGCTCTATGCCGACGGCAACGCCCACTAGCTGGTGACTGTCACTTGTTTACTTGTTGCACACACGCGCGAGGAGGGCTTCGTGCCCACCACCTACATCGCCACCACGCTCTATGCCGACGGCAACGCCCACTAGCTGGTGACTGTCACTTGTTCACTTGTTGCACACACGCGCGAGGAGGGCTTCGTGCCCACCACCTACATCGCCACCACGCTCTATGCCGACGGCAACGCCCACTAGCTGGTGACTGTCACTTGTTTACTTGTTGCACACACGCGCGAGGAGGGCTTCGTGCCCACCACCTACATCGCCACCACGCTCTATGCCGACGGCAACGCCCACTAGCTGGTGACTGTCACTTGTTTACTTGTTGCACACACGCGCGAAGAGGGCTTCGTGCCCACCACCTACATCGCCACCACGCTCTATGCCCGACGGCAACGCCCACTAGCTGGTGACTGTCACTTCTTGTTTACTTGTTGCACACACGCGCGAAGAGGGCTTCGTGCCCACCACCTACATCGCCACCACGCTCTATGCCGACGGCAACGCCCACTAGCTGGTGACTGTCACTTGTTTACTTGTTGCACACACGCGCGAAGAGGGCTTCGTGCCCACCACCTACATCGCCAGCACGCTCTATGCCGACGGCAACGCCCACTAGCTGGTGACTGTCACTTGTTTACTTGTTGCACACACGCGCGAAGAGGGATTCGTGCCCACCACCTACATCGCCACCACGCTCTTTGCCGACGGCAACGCGCACTAGCTGGTGACTGTCACTTGTTTACTTGTTGCACACACGCGCGAGGAGGGCTTCGTGCCCACCACCTACGTCGCCACCACGCTCTATGCCGACGGCAACGCCCACTAGCTGGTGACTGTCACTTGTTTACTTGTTGCACACACGCGCGAGGAGGGCTTCGTGCCCACCACCTACATCGCCACCACGCTCTATGCCGACGGCAACGCCCACTAGCTGGTGACTGTCACTTGTTCACTTGTTGCACACACGCGCGAGGAGGGCTTCGTGCCCACCACCTACATCGCCACCACGCTCTATGCCGACGGCAACGCCCACTAGCTGGTGACTGTCACTTGTTTACTTGTTGCACACACGCGCGAGGAGGGCTTCGTGCCCACCACCTACATCGCCACCACGCTCTATGCCGACGGCAACGCCCACTAGCTGGTGACTGTCACTTGTTTACTTGTTGCACACACGCGCGAAGAGGGCTTCGTGCCCACCACCTACATCGCCACCACGCTCTATGCCCGACGGCAACGCCCACTAGCTGGTGACTGTCACTTCTTGTTTACTTGTTGCACACACGCGCGAAGAGGGCTTCGTGCCCACCACCTACATCGCCACCACGCTCTATGCCGACGGCAACGCCCACTAGCTGGTGACTGTCACTTGTTTACTTGTTGCACACACGCGCGAAGAGGGCTTCGTGCCCACCACCTACATCGCCAGCACGCTCTATGCCGACGGCAACGCCCACTAGCTGGTGACTGTCACTTGTTTACTTGTTGCACACACGCGCGAAGAGGGATTCGTGCCCACCACCTACATCGCCACCACGCTCTTTGCCGACGGCAACGCGCACTAGCTGGTGACTGTCACTTGTTTACTTGTTGCACACACGCGCGAGGAGGACTTCGTGCCCACCACCTATATCGCCACCACGCTCTATGCCGACGGCAACGCGCACTAGCTGGTGACTGTCACGTACCTAGGCATTAAACACTTTGGGAATACTTTCATTGTGCGTACAGCTAGGGAATTGAACCGGGTCGGGCTTTGTTTCTGGTTTTTTCCATCTGGTATTTCACAGTAACAGTCCGGAGTCTGGGCTTGTGCCGGTTAGTGGCAATAGGTTCGCCTTCCTAGGACATAGCCCTCAAAATGTAGGTGCACTATAGGTGTACCATTTCATAACCCCTTCGGGAAACAGGCGTGGTTTTATTTAATAAGGGAGAGATTAAGAGTTTAATGAGCGTAGTCTAAATATTAGGTGCTAGCTTACTAGCTAGCACATATACATATACATAGGCTGGACTCGCATGCTTTATGTACTCACAGAGCATGCGAGTCCAGCATACCTATTACAGTCAACAAAGCTATTCGGTATGCAGACAGCTAACTTGCAACTACTTTAAACAATGTTGTGAATGTGCTGAGTAGATAATTTTATTATTGTACACCACACTCGTGAGTATGTCATAAGCTGAAAAAGTTATAGTGAGAAATAAAAATAGGCAGTCCAGTGGAAAAATAAATATTTTTGCCTTTAGACCAAATAGCTTTGTTGACGTACGTGAATGCCTTATCTGGGCATGCACAAATGTGATTTATGGTGTTCTGGGTTCTTGGAGGTTTGTTTATATTAGTGTTTGTTGCAGAAGCTGCGCCCCCCTCGCTCGCTAGCGGCGACAAGCTGACGGCGCCGCCAGAGGGCGCTGCACCGCGCACGCGCACGCGCTACCTTCAAATGTTTTGTGGCCTATATAGTAACAAGTATTTTTGCTATAATTTATCGTATCGAAAATGTTCGCATTATTTTTTTATCGTGTTCTTTCTATTCCGATTGTTATCCTGGCATAGGCCACCATTGAACAAAAACGGAAACATTCCATGATCTTATTTATTGTGTATATTGTTGGTTATATGGCGTACATATTTTCATGTATGAAGTATACCGTAATAGCGTAATGTTAATTGTAATGTGGTGTAACTCATCTAGATCTTCATTGTGCCAGCTGTTTACGTAATAAGTTTATATTTCGTACTTATGATAGTTGTAATCTTGCTTTTATGTTATTTGCCATTGAGTATTTGAAATTATAGCAAAAATAGCAAGTGTAGGTGTTATGAAATGTGTAAAATATGTAAACTTAGACTTAACTTCAAATGCTATCGACATATTATAATGATTTATGAATAATAACATGTAATATGGATTCCTGTGTCAACTATCACATGCGATGTATTGTATAATACTTACTTTAATTGAATTTTATATAGGATAATATCTAATAAAGCTAGCTAAAAGTCACGATTAGCCGATGTTATTTTCTGAATATACGCTGTTTGCGGGAACGTATAAATAGTTCATGTATTTATATTTAGGTGAGATGATGTATGAGAGTGAAGCATACAATTTTTCTACAAATATAAAATTATGCGACAATCAGCGAACCTCTTTGATTTTTTCATGCACTGTAGAAGACTGACCCCATACAAATGAAGGTACATACTTTAAACACCTCACGACTACACGATTAAGCCGAGGTCACTGGCCTTTACTCTGACAAACTTATCTATTGTGTAAAATTAAGTGATGTCTGGCGTCTGCATAGTAAAAAAAAAATAGAGTTTCAACACCGGAGTAAAATGAAAGAAAATCAAATGCTGCTGGCGTTTCTATGACCCTGGAG
Source organism: Lacanobia oleracea (assembly GCA_950371165.1). Classification (NCBI taxonomy): domain Eukaryota; kingdom Metazoa; phylum Arthropoda; class Insecta; order Lepidoptera; family Noctuidae; genus Lacanobia; species Lacanobia oleracea. The sequence goes on from OX493389.1 coordinate 10,724,835, forward strand.
AGATGCTGACCTGAAATATTTAGCAGAATAATAATTGCACCATTCAGGAACATTTATATTCCTTTAGCTATCGGTTCAGTAACCTGAAAAAAAAAACAGATATTATTGAAAATCACTAATGATGATAGGAGATCTCATCAACTCATCAGCAACACGAAGAGAATATAAGTGTATAAGTTTGTCTGTGTCCGAAAAAAAAAAACCTTATAAAACATGGTACTACAGGCAACCTGAAATAACAATTAAATAAAAATGCTAACCAATCTACCCAGAGCACGCCAATTTGAGTCCATAATCGCTATAAGAAGGTTTGTCATCCGATTGTGCAAATGCTGCTAAGTTCCTTTCTAATCGGGACACCGACCTAGCGAGCCGGGCCTTACACCACCCGCCACCGGCACCACATGACCTTAATGCTCATAGGTTCAAAGTACTGATGCAACGAGAACGTGACTACGCAAATATAGAGATGACGTCTATGCCTATTTTTGATCTGCCATTCAGCGGCGGATCCAGGATTATCGTTTGGGGAGACTTGACCCCGCTGGGGGTTTTAGCAAAAGTAAAGACTAAAAAACATCATGAAATTTTATTTGCTTAATGCATAATAAGACTGCTTGGATTACTTTTCATAGCGTCCATTTCAGTGCCCAAATCATATCATAGCCCGACTACATCTTTTGTTACATGTAGAATATCCACACAATTAACTTTAGTAAGATGGGATTTATTATTATTTATTTGTTTGTAATGGGTTTGCTCTTGACTCTGGTATATGTCAGAGATGACAGAGACAAAGTCTACGATAGAGCGAGCCTACCCAGAAGGAGCCTGTTCACTCTAACTTTGAAGAGATTAGGGTTGTAAGCTTTTGGAAACACAGACGCAGGCAGATAGGTAGTTCCACTCTTTTGCTGTGCGCATTATAAAAGACGTAAAACATAACGTAATTCGTTAAAGTTACCCATCATAGATCTACCTGACAGGCATGTATCGTGCAAGGATCACTTCGGCTCCCTAGTTCGTGTTTAAAATGATAGATGGCACTTAGGGAGGTAGCCTGTAAGAGTCCCAACCACCACCCAATAGTGAGGATATGTAGATACTATGATTGTTTCATAATAGATGGCGCTACGTGTTTTCTATGCCACCCAATCGCCTTAAACTGCAGTGAGATTCTGAAAACATGTCGAAATGAAGACTTGGGTGAAGTGGTCACGAAGTTAGCTGTCAATACAAGTAATAAAGGTGAAATGACAGCTCACTTCGTGATCACTTCACCTAAGCCTTCACTTCGACATGTTTACAGAATCGACCGGATGAGAGTGGCTGAATTTACTATAAGAACGAAGAATTTGGTGGTCTATAAAAAATAGTGACAGAAATAGTGCAAAATTGTGCTTAGTAATCTTAGACGGTTTGCAACTTTTACATTTTCACTTTCAGTTCCGTAGTAAAAGATTTAAAATTTATGCAATCGTGACTAGTCGACATAATAAATTTATCCTCACGTTTTGAAGAAAATTCGGCATAACGTGACAGATAATTAATAGTTTCACTGGATCTCGTCACGACAATGACGTTTTTTTTTGTAAACATTTGCAAACACAGCGCGTCCGTTGACACGACGGAGCGCATTAATAGGTACCTATCGATTGATAAACTGATATAGGTCTAACAGTTTCACGTCAAATTAAATAGGCACCTAGCCAATTTATATTAAAAAAATAACTTCCCTCATCGTGTATGTTCGCATGAGACGCAAGGTGCTTACATTGCGTTCGCTGCTCCATTGGCCGACTGCACCGCCTTCCGTGTCTCGCCACGCAATCATTGCATAATTGGATTCGCTAACCATCAGACGTTTACACGCATTAAACAACCATTGCAGACTAGTTAGTACCTTACTCCACCGTCATCCATGTTAACTAGCCGATGTACGACGGTTTCAGCGAGTTCTACTTCACAGCCGGACCACTACAAGCCCTGAGCTAAACGAGTTTTGCGGGAACTGCGGGTACACAATCCCGAGGTCGGGGATTGTGCAAATATTTAAATGGTTTTCCTGCTACGGCTGAAATAGCTGGGGATATTGTATAATAGCTACCCTGGGGGAAAAATTACAGCTATCATTGGAATGTGCAATTTTGGAGAACATTATGGAGACAGATCGTTGAACTCCTATATTTAGCCTGTAAATTGGATTTTAAAATGTCACGCGATAAAAGTAGGCCGAGAAAGTTATATAACGTGAACAAGTTTCTCATTGAATAAGGTGCCAAGCTAAGGCACCTAAGTACGACCTAGATAGGTAATAAAGTTGCAGAGTATCCTACAGAAAAGTGTTAGCGCAACCAGCAACCACCAGCCTACCGATTTGAATCACAACAGAAAATTTAAAAATTAGGTACCAACTGTGTTTTATAATGGCTCAATAAAAGCTGTCTCTCAGGTTGATTTAGTTATAAAAGTAAAATAAAGTAAGTACCCATTATGGTGCAAAATAGCAGTTTTATTATACTGTCCTCTGAAGAGCACCTGGCGTTAGAAAACGATCAAAAACATCTTGCTCTAACTATTTAATTATAAGTAAGTAAGCCTTCCTCGTAGCCTGCGTCGGTACGTAGCGTAAATTCGTCTGCGTCATTTTTTTTTAAATAATGCCCTGCTTCTACTGGTTGTAGCGTGATGTTATACCCTATAGCCTCCTTGATAAATGGGCTATCTATCACAATTTTTTTTTTTTCAATTCGTGCCAGTAGTTTCTGAGATTAGCGTGTTCAATCAAATTAACTCTTCAGCTTTATTTAAGTATATTAGTACCTACCTCGTACTCATAGATAAGGTAGGTAGTAGAGTAGTTTTACTGAATTGTAACAAGTTATTATTTCAATACCAGTGTATTTTCCTTACCTTTTATTATTACTCTATTTGAATTCAGCTATAAAAATAGGATAACAATCCTGAATTTTATATCATAGCTGATTTCCATATAAAAATAAAAATTCCGAGCTACAGCAAGAAATAATACGACACGTAGGTACCTATTCTAAAATAAAAAGCACAAACATCCCGGAAAATTAGATTCTTCGTGTGACCAACAGCATGTTAAGGAAATGATCAGTTAATCTAATATTGATTGACCGATAACTGATTAGTTAAAAGTTAACACGGCCCGCGGGCGCGTATTTGTTGAAGTAACGTATTATGTAACCCTTCCATCTGTTAAACCACTCCAACAGGTTTTCATTGCAGTACCTACCTATAACTACAACTACGTAGACAAGTGAAATGTTGGTCGTAAACGTGCCTCACTATATCCGCGGACCGTGCGACTGCGACCAACGGCCAATTGTTCAGACAATAAGTCGTTTGCTGCGGTTAGCTACAGTTGCAGAATTGCTAGAACCAACCAACTACGCTTCGTGAACTACTCTCGTCTCCACATTATACGAATAAAAAACGAGATCACGAACAGGGTTAAGAGCTTGTGAAATAAAATTCTGCGCTGTTCAACTTTGAATTGCGCGTGGTACGTAGCTGTAGTATCATCTATGTGGATACGGGGGTCCTCATTCATACGTTCCCATAGCTACTTTACGTTACCTACCTTGCAGGCAGCATCAGGGTTGAACAAAACCAGTCGATTTGGAAATCAATAGATAAATTCAGACCTATGTCCAGCGGAATATCAAATGAATAAATTGGTGATCTATCTTGTGTATGATAGGTTCGAGTAGGTAGGTACCTAAGTAGGTACTGTAGAGTATCCTCTTTGGAAGGTGCAACCTCAATGTCATAAGCCTTGAAAGATTTAAGAAGAATTAGATTAGGTTTGAAGTCAAAACTATTTACAGAATCTGAGAAAAGACTAACCTAGCTATTCTCTTAAATCTTTCAAGGCTTATGACATTGAGGTTGCACCTTCCAAAGAGGATACTCTACATGAGCTACCCCCCTAAGAATGGAGGATAGTAAGAATGATTTTCTTGTAATCATACATTCTCAGTCTTGGAAGAGTTAAGCACCTACCTACTCCTAACCAGAAGTCCCTACCTACCTCCGGATACCGCAGATAAGTGCAAGTACATCTTTAGATGCAGTTAGAATCATGCCTTGCCTACTTCACAAACTACTTGGCTAAATACTTATATACTTTACAAACTCTGGTTTGTGGATGTAATTTAAGATTGCCAAGACGGTTTGGGAAATTCTTCATTCATCTACCACTAGCCACAACGCATGATGAAGCAAGATTTAAGTAATGTAGATCCATCGGTAAAACTAGAATAACTACAGGATTTGCGTGCAATTTCATTGATGGCCCTGGATTTTGTGATGGCTATCATTGACGGATGGACCGGATGTTAGCTGCTTACAAAATAATGACTGAAGTTACCTATTTTTTTTATTTGTTTTATTTAAAAAAAAATCGTAGCCCTATACTAAAAGCCCCGAAGTGTCAGTTGAACACAGTTGTAAATATAAATTGATCATAAGGATCTAAAATTTAAGACAATGTGTGTAAGATACTCTAACTAAGAAACTTAACTAATTAGTGATAGGTTGTAGAAATAACACTAAAAGAAGGACATGTAGGTACCTAAGGAAAAACTATAAACAAATAAGGTATTGAGGTACTACTTACTGTAGAAAATAAATCTGTAATCATGGTTGCGAAAAGATTAAAGATTTGCACAAATACTTCAGATTATTAAGTTTTCTGTTTGAACTTAAACCAATTACCTATTAGCTTTTTCAACTCAAACTGAAAATCCGCATCATTCCCAGTGAATCCTAAATGAGGTCGAATTGCCGGGAAAACTGATGGCCTCATTACTTCAACATAGTTATTTCAAAGTCTGGGTAATCGCAGAATATTTATCTCTCTACAAATGAGAACTATGGAGCAGGAAAATGTAGGATAATATTATTACCAAATGACTAGCTTTTGCTAGTCGAAAAAGGTTGAAGAAAAGTCAGAAGTGTTTTAAAACTCCCCGTGAATAATTAATTTACTTACTAGTATTTCCATCATAGCGCTTAAGAGGTATTTTGTTGTTAATGAGTCTACAAGTAATTTATTTGAAAACTGACATCAGCATTCGGTCTCATCACTTTCACACAATCGGAAGAGATTGTAACTTGCGATTGCCGAATTTGCTATTCGTGCTGTTTATAAAAGTCTTAGTTTTTTATTAGGATTTTCTTTTGATTTGAGGATATTACATGTACTTAGCTAGACACACGATCATTATCTGAATAGTATAAAGGTAACAAAAAGTTTACATGCACAATAAAACACTAGTAGTGCTATTCTGTAACAACATTTTCGTGTCACGACAGCGGAATCCGAGGTGAGTATAAACATAAGACCTTTATGTTGTGAACAATAAAGTTCACTTTGTGAGCTATCTTACTTAGGTGAAGCTCGATATCGAAATGGTAACTTACAGAATAGACTAGATGGTCCCTTAGCGCCGGAGCGACTGCAATATAAAAGCTAAGTAGGTACCTATATGTTTTCTTAGATAGGTACTTTTTCAAATTAACAGTATAAGGTTGTAAATGGTAGGCAATAAAGCAAGGTTTAATTATTTAGTATCCGTTCGTAGTAATAAAACATTGAATTAATTAATGCTTACGCGGTTTTACTGCTACTGAGTGGGAAAAGCTCAATAAAATCCACTCACATACCAAGAGCGCACTAAGATAATTTTGGCTCATAATGAGATTTTTATAAAATCCCTATCTTATAAATCTATTCGCTATATGAAAATCCGATGATTCCGGTCATAATCGGGTTTTAGATAGGAACAACAATATATTTCCTGGTACTTACAAAATGAATCTATACACATATATAAAGCTGAAGAGTTTGGTTGCTTGAACGCGCTAATCTCAGGAACTACTGGTCCGATTTGAATAATTCTTTCAGTGTTAGATAGCCCATTTATCGAGGAAGGCTATTATAATTGTGGGGTCAACTAGTACTTAATATATAAAAAAAAATGTTTATTTCATCAACTTATGTAAGTAACAACACGTTGATAAATTAACATTTTTATTTATCTACTATTCGTTTGATGCGAAGCAAAGAGAGGGTTTTGAGTCTAAATGTGGATGGCTATAAAATACTGGGAAACCACGGGGATGGGTCACGGATTGTGTGAAAGATATAGTACCGATTAGATAGAGATAATAATTCGTTAAAGACAAATTATCAACCACAAATTAGTATTTACTTTACCATGATAACCCCTGTTTCTCGGAATAAATAATTGTCATCTTATCCCAAATTATAATTACTTAAACGCTAGACAATGGAGTGATGCGATTGTCTGTTGAATAGACTCATTTAGAAAATCATAAAGCTAAGGCGCTTGAAAAATCGTCACATTAATTTAGCGATATTATTCCAGAAGCTGGGCCTTCGTCTTCGACAAAACCACAAGACAATTTGGCAACAGTAACTCCTTGTGAAACTATAACATATCACATTAAATCCAACCACGTTTCGGCGGTAAGCCAGGTACCAAGTAGAGCAGCGGATTAGAGCCTCACTCCTGTGGGAAAAAGGTCGCAGCTGAGGCTACATGCCACGCTCATAGCAGATGCGTATTATACAGGATTACCTGCGCATGCGGATACCATCGGAAACCATACCTCGCAAACAAGGAACCGAGCTATAAATCTGCTGGAAAACATACAAATACAATATATTAAAAGCGCATCTATCTATACTAATATATAAAGCTGAAGAGTTTGTTTGTTTGTTTGCTTGAACGCGCTAATCTCAGGAACTACTGGCCTGATTTGAAAAATTATTTCAGTGTTAGATAGCCCATTTATCGAGGAAGGCTATAGGCTATATATCATCACGCTAAGGCCAATAGGAGCGGAGCAGTAATGAAAATTGTGACGCAAACGAATTTGCGCGGGTCAACTAGTACCGAATATACATTCAGTCAAAAAAGTATCGGGAATGGATGATTTGTTTATGGTTCCAAATTCAAATTTTTGTTTTTTTGTAGTTGTTAGATTGGCACAACTGTTTTCCATTTTGGCGCGGAGTTTGAGTTGCATCTGTTATTTATATTAAATACAGTGCTGGTTTTAGTAATATCATATATAGTGTGTATTGCGAATTTCATAATGGACAAAAATATCGAACAAAGAGTTTGTCTTAAATTTTGCATCGCCAATGGAATTTCGTGTTCGGAGTCACTGAAAATGTTACAGAAGGCTTACGGTGAATCGACTTTATCAAAAACTCGTGCTTATGAGTGGTTTAAAGCGTTCAAAAGCGGTCGAGATGTGATGGAAGATTTGCCTCGCTCTGGTAGGCCGTCAACGTCTGCAACTGAAGTTAACATCGCAAAAGTGAAGGAAATAGTGACTGAAAATCCCTATTCAACTCTGAGAGAGATAGCCGCCGAACTTTCTGTATCTCACGAGTCGATCCGTACCATTTTAACTAATCATTTGGGTATGAAACATGTTGCTGCTCGGCTAGTCCCAAAAGATCTGAATTTTCTCCAAAAACTCAATCGCATGAAAGTCGCTGAGGACATGCTAGAACGAGTCAGTTCGGACCCAACATTCATGAAACGCATTGTTACTGGTGACGAGACGTGGGTTTACGAGTTTGACATGCAAACTAGTCAACAAGCTTCGGAGTGGCGCCTTCCAACTGAACCGAAACCGAAAAAACCACGCCAAAGTCGATCAAAAGTCAAAGTCATGTTGACTGTTTTCTTTGACTATCGCGGTGTTGTGCACTCTGAATTCTTACCGGAAGGTCTAACGGTAAATAAAGAATATTATTTGAGCGTTATGCGGCGTTTAAGAGAGCAAATTCGACGAAAAAGGCCAGATTTGTGGAAAGAAAATTCTTGGATTTTGCACCACGACAATGCGCCTTCGCACAAGGCTATCATTGTGAACGAATTTTTAACCAAACACTCAACAAATACCATCCAGCAACCACCATATTCACCAGATATGGCTCCTGCTGACTTTTTCTTTTTCCTAAACTCAAATTACCACTTCGTGGCACCCGTTTTCAATCGATAGAAGACATAAAGGAGAATTCGCGGCGAGAACTGAACTCAATTCCGGAAGCAGCGTTTAAAAAATGTTTTGATGAATGGATTATTCGTTGGCGCAAGTGTATCGTTTCTAAAGGAACATACTTTGAAGGTGATAAAATAAATTTGGATGAATAACAGACATTTTGTGTATTATTGATCTTTTCCCGGTACTTTCTTGACAGAGTAGTACAACAAACACACAGTAGGTACACACACACGCACACATAGTATCTAAAACAAATTCGCTTCTCGCTGTCTGTCTGTCCCTATGTATTCTTAGATCTATAAACCTGCGCAACGAATTTTGATGCGGGTTTTTTTTAACAGATAGAGTGGTTCTCGAGGAAGGTTTTAGTATTTAACTTGTCAAGGTTTTGTGTAAATTGGCTGATATATGAAGATTATTACTGAAGAGGTCAGAAAAAAATGATCTAAAAATTATTTACATCGCGTGCACTGCGAAAACTATTGATGATAGAACAAAATGATGTACTACAGTTTTAGATAACTCATCAATACCTGGTCTACGAATAAGTCCTCGATAGCATATGTCTATCATTTATGGTTGACCCACAATAACCATTTTTATGATATTCAAATTTGATATAAAATACTGCTTCATTAGTAGTGGTGTTTTCACCTATATAGTACAAATTCTTATCTTAATAAATATGTTAGTCATCTTGAGTGTTTAATTTAGAGCAAAATTGCCCTTCACACCATTTAATTTGGATGAATATCTCAAAATTAAAGTAAGTCGCGCAACCAAATAATTATAACAGAGGTAGAGATGTCCCTAACTGGTAGATACCCGAGGGTAGACGTCGTTGACGGTTGCCTGTTGCACTTTTTATGTCAGCTGAAACACAATATTGTTGATCCTGGTAATTAGATGTTCACGTTGTTATTTTGGGCTAAATCAAAATTTGCACTTGTGCGTAGCCGGGGCGGGTCGCTAGTCAGGAATAAAGCCGAATTCATAGAGCATTCTCTTGCGATTCAGCTGCTCAACAACCGCAAACATTCCGGCAACGGATTCCGACTTTCGACATGATATTAATTCAAGACCCACTAAAAGAATTCAAATCCTTCTGATTGAGCAATCCAAACTGTTATCGGGGTTACCTACTTGTTTAGTGATATTTCGAAAAGAAAACTCGTGTTGGGTGTCGAGAGAGGAATGACATCAGTGTAGGGTTGATATTTATGCGCTGGGCGGTTCCAACGACGACGGTCGCATGTTCTGTAATATACGAGTAGTCGAGTAGTAATACGACTTTCCTCCCGGCGCGAAGCGGTATACTAAGGGCGCGTAATTTGTCAGGCCCCTAATATTGGGCTGGCGTCATCATCACGGTTATTTGTTATTCCAGCTTCAGTCGCTTACACAGTTCGTCTAATGAAACTTCTGTGTTCAATTAATTGAATTGTTGGTAAAGGCTGTTCTAATTTTTAACGTTGTTTTTTATTCCTTGTCTATAGCTGTATCTACTCAAAAGGTTCAAATTATTCAGCTTTCCTATGTATGTACAAAGGCAGGCGTAACCCAAAATAGGGTTCCATGACATAGTGAATGATTGCAAAACAAAACTTGAAATGACTAAATCCACGATTCATAATTCTGGGATGCTTATAAGATCTTGCGTTGTTTTAATAGAAGTAGAGAGATGGGCATTTATTTATCTACACACAAACCTCACGTTGACATAATAGATGGCAAATGCTAAGGCAATCCGTTGTAAGTGATATTAATTTGATGTAACACACTTTCATACCGGTCGGCGAGTGTTGGTCGGCTCGGCGCAGTGTCCGCACGACCGTCGACTCCTGCGCAGCACGCGCGACCTCCGCTCTCCGCTGAGCAAGCACCGCGGTTACCTCCGCAACGGCTAACTTCTTCAAACAAAGCGTAGAGACAGTGAATTTAGTGACAGTTTAAATAACTGGTAAATATTTTACAGGATATTAAACCATCAAATTCAAGGTTCGTATCTATATTTTTTTTTTATTGGGAAATGTGTAAAATAATTTTATTGTATACTAGCTTTTGACCGCGACTTCGTACGCATATCCGGTTTTTTCGCGTTCCTGTAGGAATTTCGAGAAATCCTCCCTTTGTTCTCCCCTACATTTTCCAAGGAACCTACATGCCAAATTTCAGCTTGCTGTTGCATTTGAGCTGTGCGTTGGCTGTCAGTCACTCAATCAGTCAGTAACGGAAGAATTTTATGTATTACTAGTAGACCCACGCAACTTCGTCTGCGTCACAATTTTCATTACTGCTCCGCTCCTATTGGTCTTAGCGTGATGATATATAGCCTTCCTCGATAAATGGGCTATCTAGTACTGAAATAATTTTTCAAATCGGACTGGTAGTTCCTGAGATTAGCGCGTTCAAGCAAACACACAAACTCTTCAGCTTTATATACTAGTACTAGCTGACCCGCGCGGCTTCGCTCCCGTCAACTGGCTACCCTACCTACCCTACCTACCCTACCTACCCTACCTACCCTACCTACCCTACCTACCCCACCTACCCCACCTACCCTACCTACCCTACCTACCCTACCTACCCTACCTACCCTACCTACCCTACCTACCCTACCTACCCTACCTACCCTACCTACCCTACCTACCCTACCTACCCTACCTACCCTACCTACCCTACCTACCCTACCTACCCTACCTACCCTACCTACCCTACCTACCCTACCTACCCTACCTACCCTACCTACCCTACCTACCCTACCTACCCTACCTACCCTACCTACCCTACCTACCCTACCTACCCTACCTACCCTACCTACCCTACCTACCCTACCCGCTGTCAAATAATAACAGACAAATAATTAGCAATAAATTAAAATTGCGACTATAATTTGAGATTTAAACTATCCTATCTCTCAAGTTGGATCGAACTGCACATGGTGTGCGAATTTTATTATAATCGGTTAAGTGGTTTAGGAGTCCATTGAGGACAAACATTGTGACACGAGATTTATATATATTAAGATAGACGATTGAGGATTAATTGATGATGAAGTCAGAATTGGGTTTACTGGAGACTACAGCCAAATGTCAGCATAACATTTAGATGAAAACTAGAGCGGGTTGTATAACGCCGGTCCCGGACAAGGAGTGGCTCTGTGGCTCTAGGCGACAATAGTCACCAAGCAGTAATGTTCTACTTACGGTTTACGAGTTAACTTTACACTTAGAGCTATAGAGCGAGTGCTTACTGTTGTTACAAGGTAGTAGACAACAAAGTATCGTCGTTACAAACTACGCACGCCTACAGGTCACAGAAGATAGTACCTCCTGCTTAACTGTAATAACGCCAGTGACAAAAAGCCTGCACAATCGTAGACTTTGTCTCTGTCATCTCTGACATAGACTAGATTCAAGAGCAAACCCATTACAAATAAAAAAAATAAAAAAAGGATTTGTAAACTCTTCTGTTGAAAAATGTTAACATAAACAAAAAAGATTTGTTTTTTGATAAGTTCCATCTAAACTGAAAAATAAAATAATTTTAACCACTGTAAAGGGCGCTGCTCATTAGTGAATGGGAACAGGAGGTTTGCTCCCAATAGTATTCTTCGTTTAGAGGTCTTATCTTTTAATTTAATGTACCCACGCAAGAGCAAACCCATCAATAATAAAAAAAAACTTGTCAAATCTAGACATTTCAATAATCGCGATTATTGAAATGTCTAGATTTGACAAGTTAAGTTGCGCGGGTCGAATAGTAGTGGATGTGTAAACATAATTATCCACTACTATTCGACCCGCGCAACTTCGTCTGCTCCGCTCTTATTGGTCTTAGCGTGATGATATATAGCCTATATAGCCTTCCTTGATAAATGGGCTATCTAACACTGAAAACATTTTTCAAATCGGACCAGTGGTTTCTGAGATTAGCGCGTGCAAGCAAACTAACTCTTCAGCTTTATATATAGTAGTATAGACTAGCTTATAGCTAAAGTCTAGTACCTATTGCTAAATGTTCGGCATAATCGACGTCAGCAATCGCGATTGTCACTAAAGTCATTAAGCTTTGGGTACCAGTCATTGGCCGCAAGCGTAAGCTCCCCAACTCAGCCGACAAGTTCTCTGCAACCGAACAAGTTACTGTAATGGTCACAGTTATTGCTCCTATAACGACCACAAACACTCTCTGTGCGATACTGATCCCATTAACCACCTCTTCACAACGAAGTGGCTTTAATAAATTAGACAATAAACACTTTGTCTCCAATCCAAAAGAAAAACAATCACTTAATTTAATTATCGCCGTCCAGTAATGGGCCCGTGCCATTCAGCCAACGATGTACGAAACAAAATAAAAGCTAAGCCCTCAATTTCTCTAAAATCAATTTACAATTCCAATTAATCAATGTTCATGAAGAGTGATCTATCTTAATTCGGCGGTGAAACATTACGGTCGAAATAAAACCACAGCTGAAAGTTTCGTTAACAATGTATGTATCGGTAATAGACAGCATTATATCTAGACGTTACAGACAACCAACTTTATTATAAGTTTTGATTTTATTATCGTGGGTCGTCTGGGGAATATTGATACAGGTATAAGCTCCATGTTCCCAGAGTATACCTAACATAAAATAAATAAAGTTTATGGCTCAGAATGTCGGGTATCCCTACAAGTGAAATAAAAACGTAAGGGTAAATACTGATAGAAGGAAGTTCGGGAATAAAATTACAGCCATGATTCTCCCCCGAGCGTCATCCGTAAACAGAGTGACGCGGCACATTAACTTTGCTGTAACAAAAAGCTGTAAAGAGTTTCACAATCAATAAGTGCTTATTCACCTTAAACTCGAATAATTTCGGCATTCGATTCATTATAATGCACACGTTGGTAAAAAGTAGGCAGTGTTTATCATAACCGACTTAATCATGGCCGCGGAATTCAGGCAATATTATTGCATCGACCACTTGCGTAAAGTGTAACAAAAAGAACCAGTCCTAAGTTGCGCTCCATTTCATATGATACGCACTCACGATGAAAGTGGAAAAACATCGAACATTTGCCGCCATATAGCTTTATACCCTTCGCAATATCGGATGCGTCTTGCTGCTCGAACAGTGGCTTCTAGCAAATATCGACGTTTGAACAACCGATAAAACTTGGAAAACAGGAGGCATCTCCATGAGTAAATAAGAGATAGCCGCGGCGTGGCGTGGCGGTCTCGCCTCTGAACTTTCACCGTTTGTTAGTTTGCTCCTCCGACAAAGATGTCATGTTGCGTCACAGCATTTATGTCACTAACAAGGTGCGTGCACCTTTATATAAGTGTACCTATAACAGATTCCACGGTGAGTCTAGATAGCATGACGAGCGACGAGCGTCGTCAGAAAAACCTTCTTACCAGTTAATTGGGCAATTTAAGTTACCTCTTACCGCGGTCATTTACTATCGAGAGGGAGAGGGTCCGTTTTTGTGCGAGCGACTGACCCTATTTGAAGGCAATCGTCCAGGCTCCGACAATGAATCTCGCCCATTATGCTGGTCGGCGACTGATCGCGACTTAACAAACTATTCAGCAACTCCGCCCACCAAGAACACGATGATCCTAGCGAGTTTAAGTTACCTTTAAGTAAGATGTACAGGAGGATGTGGAAATAAAAGTAAAACAGGATTTGTAAACTCTTCTGTCGAAATATGTTAACATAAACAAAAAAAAAATGTTTTTGATGAGTTCCATCTAAACTGAAAAATAAAATAATTTTAACCACTGTAAAGGGCGCTGCTCATTAGGCATGGGAATGGGAACAGGAGGTTTGCTCCCAATAGTATTCTTCGTTTAGAGGTTTTATCTCTTAATTTAATTTACCCACTCAACTCCACGTGGCTTGGCTATAGGGCATTTCATCTTAAAAAAAGCTCATAATAATCATAAAGATGACACCTAAAAGCAAGCGAAGGTTGTCGCCCGAAGCGTTACAATTTTACGTCTGAATATCTTTAACTTTTCATTAGGGGCGATGATAAATTCATACTTACCTGGGGAAATCTGCTCAACCATCGTTTTTTACCCGTGAACAGGCAAAACACGAGCTTAACCCATGCAATATTTAAGCAGAGTCGTTTACCTTTTGCGAGTATATTTTCTATTCTACAGTCTTGTGTTTTTTGCCCTCATTTCCTCTATTTTTCTTCGCTCGATTCGGAATTCATGACAGGTTCTTCTGAAAATACTACGTTATTGATTTACTTCGGACTTTGGTAGTTTATGAAATACGTAGCTCAATTGAATGGTTTATTCTAGAATCGTTTCTAACATTCTCTAACTCTAAGTCCCGTTTAAGTACCTATGTAGGTACGGTTTGTTATGACAATTTGAGGAATCATCAATTGAATCATCAATTGAATCATCGCAATTACCTACATGCAGTCTTTGTTTCCGGTTAAGATCTTACGATTTACAGAAGAAGTTCTTGACACGCCTGTTAACAAAACAAAATGTTTAAATTATAAATAACTGTAATCAAAGCTTATCTGTAAGCAGCATGTAATTGGTTTACAAAGTTCTCGATTTAATTAAAGACTAATCCGAAAAAGATTACAAGGTAAATTAAAAGTTCGCGTTCCGGATTAAGATCTAACCCTTGTCTTGAAGAAATTGTTTGACTGTTCTTAAAATAACAAAAACAAACAAAAGTCGAAAAGTAATTTAGAAAATTGAAACCCGAGCTTGTGTTTTCTAAAAAGTTTAATTTTTTGTTATAAAACTGCGCTATAAGTAAACACTTAGTGCGCCTATTAAATATTCTTTTATTTCGAAACTGTAACTTAAGACTATAAAAATAATGGATCGTTCATTCTTTTCTTACAGTGTTTTCTTAGCCAGATTAATAATCCGTGTCGGATGGCCGTGCCGGGGCGGCAAACGGTCCGGAGTAATCGTCTTATTTCCAAAATAGCTCGTTATCGCGTTCCGCAACTGCTTAGTGAACTTTCACTGTGTACTAATGATAAACAAATCCTCATATATCAGTATTGATATTTTCCAACAATAGTGGATATGGAATGGTGCAATTTTGTCTTAATCATGTTTGATGACATGATTTTTATGTGACGTAAGAGAGTAATAGCCGTGCAAGTGGGTTAATGATCACCCCTTGTTCCCACAATACCTACACTACTATGTATCGTAATAATATTATGTAGCATACACGTGAGACTGCGCGGCTTCGCTCCACGCGCTCTCCTTTATTGCGCGAACTCAATTGTCATGAGTCTACAATTTATACATTTTTGTAAGCCAGCTACCTGAGTTATGGCTTCGTTAATATAACCTGGAGCTAAACCGCTTTTTAAGCACGTACCTTTACATGAACACATTTTTATACAGCTTTCATTCTGAATCAAAGTAGCGGAAATGTTTTTGTTTTTACTGTCGAATTTGTCTCGTTTCGGTTTCTATGTTTTTGAAATGTATGAATACTTTTATAATGGATGTGTATCGAAGTATAGAGTAAGGTATTTTATTTATAAAACGAATAAAACCATGTGCATAAATTGCTAAAGATAACCTGATTCGCAAATTGTAACACAGCACTGCAGCTTCAATGAATGGGAATGAGCTTTGATAAGGCAGGTTACAAAAACGCCACTGCTTCTCGAAACGAATACTTAATAGCTTCCAACAGTATGGCCAATGTTTCACAAGTCACCCTTAATTAATTTTATTGAAGCATTTCTTAATTATCTGCAGGTATTGGTTAGTCAATTGCTTTAATTGACGCTACCGCTAATTTCCTAGCCGACGCTTCACTGCCGCGAAACAAATCGATAGACGATTACTATTATAACCCCACATAGGTATTATAGATAAACTCTTGAAAACTGCCACAGAACGAGCCCATTCTGAACAGATCTATACTCCAACAAATTCCTTTTCTCATCCCTCTAACAAATGTTCCAAACTGATCCTTTTTCGCAGTTCGTCTAAAGAAAAACTAAAGCGTTTTCGTCAGTACAATAAACAGCTAAAAGGTTCACAATACAAATAAAAACGTATGTAGGTACATAACTACGACGATATATTAACGGAGACATTTATTTGTGCCTCCAAATTGTACATGAGGAGGATGAGAAAATATTTCCTTCCGGCGATGATTCTTTCTGAAATACTCGTTAAACTAGTAAGCTGTGTTAGGCTGTAGCTGAATGTGATGTCAAAGACAATCATATTTTATTATTCAGGAGTAATAGTAGTGGTAAAAACGAATGAAAGGTCAGCTTATTTAAAAAAAATCATTTCATTTTTATAAACCTTCATAAAACAACAAGATTTCGGATTAGCGCTCAGTTTTCTCATTATTCTTTCGGCCGCAGTAATACCAGTTAATACCTAGCTTACGAGCACAACGATCTTATAACACAATTAATAACTCCGCCGCCGCAACTTTGATATTAATCCCATGTTATAGTTTTTGCGTTAAAATCCATCTAACTAACATATTCGATGTAAACGAATTGGATTATTAATTATGTATGTAATTAATTACTGTAGTCGGTAATATGTACGTATTGTTTATGTTATGAGAGAACACGAACATGTTATGGTACGGTGCAGGTAGAAAATTATTAAGTAATCAAGTACATGAGATAAGTAGGAGCAACTACGTCAATTTCTTGATCGTTGGTACAGCAATTTTCTTTTATGCAAGAAAAAATATGGGTGACTGAACCGTCTACTATCTTTAACTGTATATTTTTGTACACACAGATAATGAAATAAACTTGAAATATAATATATTTTACTAACTTGCCTAAAACATATTAGATTATATATATGTATATTTATAAATCTTGTTCATAACATAAATCATTAGATATTTTATTATTGTTTTTTTCTTTTTATAAATCAAACTATAATAATCATTTAAACAAATCGTTTGTTAAGAGTTGCAGTATAAGAACCAGAGGAACGTTTCTAAAAAAATAGTTTTGTCATAAAGTTAAAATAACGGGTAACAAAGTGGTTTTTGTTCTTTGGCTAGATGAGTATATTAGCTAAGAGTTTAATCCGGTGGTTCTAACCGATCTCCAGCTAAATCACAAGGCACACAGTCTGCGGTTTCAACAGTAAACGTAGACAGAGAGCTGTCTCTTGACAATTTAATCCGACTTTTCTTTATGTAAAGTCTAGCTAAAATTCTTGACATCATGATACATTGAGAAGTACCTGTAATTTTTTACAAAAACAACTTTCTACTATTGACATAAAGCCTTAGAGGCAATCCTTTCTGTTTTGTGAAGGCTATCGAGTAAGAATATGAATGGTTAGATAAGTTTCACATGACCTTGTGCAAAGGAAAGGGTGCCATCGGCGTTGTCATAGAAAGCGGACAAGCGTTGCAAAACTTACAATGACGACAGCACTTCTTGCGACTCTACTAGGTAATTCCGCAAGATTTAGTGGCGAACTAATTAACTATTTACCTCATCATCTGCCTAGCCTTTTCCCAACTATATTGGGGTCGGCTGCCAGTCAAACCGGATTTAGCTGAATACCAGTGTTTTACGTGGAGCGGCTGCCTACCAGACCTCCACAACCCATTAACTGGGTAACACGTTACTCCATGGCAAGACTGGTATCAGATTTACTGGCTTCTGACAATCCGTAACGACTGCCAAAGATCTACAAATGACAGTCGGGACCAACAGCTTAACGTGCTTTCCGAGGCACGGAGGAAACTCGGTATGTTAAGATGGTCACCCATCCATAGACCAACCTTGGCAAGCGTAGCTTAACCTTAAAGACTGACCCGTGCGGCTGTTATTATTTAGCCACGAGCTCCTCCATGTAAGGAATTAACTATTTACCTAATTATTTATAAAGAAACCTATATTTTTGAGGAAAAACATTTTGTAATACCTATTTGGAAAAACGTCTTTATGAATGTTTCTCCTTGAATCAAATATGAGTTTAGAGGTACGTGGTCGTCCATAAATTCCATTTGTCTTACCTATGTAACGACCTACTCCTGAGGGATCAAAACTTGTGTAGGCATGTGTTAAGGTGACAGGTGGCTTTAATTAAAAGCTGCCCTCCCTTAACGTACATGTAATAAAGCATCCTAACATTCTGAGGCACTAAGGTAGGAGGGAACATTTTGCTCTCCCTAAGTGCATCATTTACTTTGTCTAAAAATAGTACCTACTTACTTACCCGTTACGGTAAATACCGCAATAATTACTTAAGGTAGTATTTTTCACTTACAAATGTGACTGATATGTACCTAAGAAGGTCCTATTTTTAACCGACTTCCAAAAAAGGAGGAGGTTCTCAATTCGGCGGGTTTTTTTGTTTTATGTATGTACACCGATTACTCTGAGGTTTATGATCCGATTTGTGTGATTCTGTTTTAGTTCGATGCGGCATTCTTGCTATTTGGTCCCGTAAAAAAAAGATTCCAATCAGCTCAGTAGTTTTTATTTTATGAGCATTTTTGATAATTTCAATTTCTGCGTAGACGAAGATGTCGTCCAAGAAAAGTTCATTCATAGTGCGTACAGCTAAGGAGTGGAATTCCCTGCCGGAGTCTGTGTTTCCTGATAGCTACAACCTGGGAGTCTTTAAATCAAGAGTGAATAGGTTATTTCTAGGCAAGCGTGCTCCATCTTCGACCACATCCTCGCTTACCATCAGGTGAGATAGTGGTCAAACGCGTGCCTATAAATAGTAAAAAAAAAAAAAAGTGGAAAAAATTTTTTTTTTACAAAATATACAACCGACTTCCAAAAACAAAACAATACAAGGTACAAAATAAGTTCAGCTAGTCTATTCTGTAAGTAACCATTTCGATATCGAGCTTCACCTGATTGACAAAGCTCACAAAGTGAACTTTATTGCACACAACATAAAGGTCTTACGTTTATACTCACTTCGGATTCCGCTGTAGAGACACGAAAATGTTGTTACAGAATAGCACTACTGAAGAAAGAAAACACTTTAATTTTTGAAGTCGGTGTTTTTTGATATTTTTTTAGTTTTTGACACCGACTTCCGAAATTAAAGTTTTTTTCTTGAAGGTCGGTTGGTCGGTCGGTTTTGTAAAAAAGTTTTTTATTTTTCACTTTTTAGTGGTACCTAGGTACCTGCGTACCAATTAACAGCGTACGGGCGCAATGTTATGTCAAGAACTGGTGTAAACACTAAAAAAACATGCGATTTCAGCAATCCCGATCCCTTTGCTATCATTTATTAAAGAGTTCCGTTGCCGACCTCCGAAGTTCTTCGTCAGATCTTCACCAAATTGAAACGGGACCAGTCCAAGAAAACACTCTTTCAAACAAAAAAAGAATCATCCAAATCGGCTGACAATTGGCTAAAGTATCGCTGAACAAACATTTTTTATGGGATCTCATCATCAGATCCTAATTTATACCTTTCATCATCAGCTCAGCAACATGAGATGATGATTACCAGGCACAAATATCTGAACTGCGTTAGAAAGTTCATGAAAAACATTGTATGTGCCTATAAAATTTGAGGGTTGCCCTCGATTTTCGTGCGATCCTATGATCAGATTCTGACATGATGACAATGGGACCAATCGAGAAGTATACCCTTTCAGATGAAACAAGATTTTTTCAAATTGGTTCATAAATGACGGAGTTATGAGGTAACAAACATAAAAAAAAAAACAAAAATACAACCGAATTGAGAACCTCCTCCTTTTTTTTAAGTCGGTTATAAATAAAAAACTTTTTAGAATAAAATAACCTTAATTCCGGAAGTCGGTGTTAAAAAACGAAGATACAAAACCAAAAACACCGACTTCCGAAATTGAGGTTATTTTATTTTTTTATTCACTTAAAAAATGTATAGATAGGAAACACAGTTCACGCGTTTCCTATTCACTTGCAGCTTGCTATTGCAATTATGGTAGATACCGTTAAGGGCAAATGGAAATGGGTTTCTGTTGAAATTAAAAAAGGGAAAACTATTGTCAGATTACGCTCAAGGGTCACTTGAAGTTTATTTATGCCGTGGTGTTTCCTAGGTACTCTACTCCTACCTATATGATGGCTTTTCGATCGACTCTCTTTTTGCCTAGCCTTTTCCCTATATTTGGATTTGGCTGTCCGCGTCATTCTTCGAAAGACGTGTCTGTGCTGAAAGTCCCGACGGCCCACGTGACACGTCGGGACATTCACATTTTCTGTCTCCTTTTTTCGGTTTCTGGTTCATCACAAACGAAAAGTCCCCCCCCCCAGTACATAACTCTACATCATTGCAGCTCTATGAAAATCTACGATACTCACAGTTTCTCATGTTATAATTATTAATTTATTATCTTAGTGAGTAACGTTAGATGTCGCATCGTTAAAATTCCTCGAAGGTAGCTAAGTATTTAGACATTCACAAAGATGAGATATTCCAGTGAGCCTTGTGATATATTATTCACAAAGCCGATTATGACACTCCAGAGTTAGAGTTAACACAGAATTTCTACACAAATTATATCTAGGGGTCCGTATTGGACAAAAATCAACTTCCAAAAATAAGACACTACAAAGTAAAAATAACTTTAATTTCGGAAGTTGTTTTTTTTTGTATTTTTTTGGTTTTTTAACACCAAGTTCTGAAATTAAAGTTATTTTTTACTTTGTAGTGTTTTGTTTTTGGAAGTCGGTTTTATTTTTTGTAAAAAAGTTAATTATTTTGTTTTTTTTTTGTTTTTTTGTAAATCACAAACACACCGACCGGCGTGATGTTATGTTATGAACTGGTGTAATCAATCAACAGACATGCGATTTCAGAAATCCCGATCTATTTGCTATCATTGATTGAAGAGTTCCGTTGCCTACCTACGAAGTTTTTCATCAGATCTTCACCAAATTAAAATGGGACCAGTCCGGGAAAATACTCTTCCAAACAAAAAAAAATAATCATCCAAATCGGTTAAAAATTGGCGAAAATATCGCTGAACAAACATCATGGGATTCCATCATCAGATCCTGACTTATACCTTCCATCATTAGCTCAAAAACGTGAGATGATGATCATCATTCACAAATATCTGAATTGCGTTAGGTTAGGTTATTCCCATCATCAGATTCTGACTTGGTGACAATGGGACCACCTCAGGAGTATAGACTTACGAATAAAAAAAATAATTTTTCAAATCCACAATTGGCGGAGAAATCGGTGAATAAACTAGACCAATTTAATAAAATTGATAAAAAATTGGTCCACTATCTAGAGGTTTAATTCATATCAATCACTGGAATCTAATAAATCCTGTCCATTCAATTATTGGAATTCGAATTTTGAAAGGTAATCCTGAATACGATTGGGTCGGGTTTATACTACAGTTTTACGAGATTTTCGTATTTTTAATCTGATTGATTGAAAATTTGCCAAAAAAATGTGATGGATGATAATAACCAAATATCTGTTTTTTAATCTCGGAGACTAAATTGACAACCTCAAACGTCAAAACTGACATAAATTCTATTGTAATCTATGTCAGTTTGCCATTTTCGCTTGTCAATTAAGTCTCTGAAATTAAAAAGCAGACTATAGGTTAAATATACTATCACATTTTCGAAAAGGTCCTAATTCGATCTATGTCGCAAACGACACGCACAGGTCGCCAAAATAAACCCCAAAACTTGACAAAGCGAAAATGGACAAGAAATTATCCGTTGAACGTTCGGGCAGCTAAGACGGATTAGTAGGGTTCGCGATGGACAAATGCTTATGCTTACGTACCCGACATACACACATTTCTTTATTCAAAGTGGTCGTATATCAAGCGACAACAGGATAATAAGGGTACTTTCGTTTAAAAACGTCCCGCAAATAAATTCCCTGGTGCGTAAGTAAAACAAAAAGTAAGATACAATGCCTGGCATGAAATATAAATTTTAACGGGAAGTAGGTAAATTAGTTAGATAAGGTTGAAGGAAACACGTGTAAGAGAAGATGAAAGCCAAATGGGGTCAAGTGTGTATCAGTACAGTGTGTCTGAGGGAGGGTCGGGGAACAAGTCTCAAATCATATTAAAGTAGAAGTTCTGAATGCCTTAACCGGATTGAGTCACGTTCATGATATTCTTGGCAAGACAAGTGTCTCAATGCTAGGACACCAGTAACTCCAAAAAGGATAATTATTCTGAGCCCTGGTTTTAACTAGGGCTGTTTTATTTTATTTTGTAGGGATTTTGAATCAGCCTGAGCACTAGAGGGGGCTCCATTTTTGACGGAGGCTTTCCCGAACTTCACTATACTATAGCACCAGCCTCATCATTATCGGATAAGCCTATTTTCGGCTATTTCGAGGTCATCTACCAGGAGCATTTGAATACCAAATAAAAAAAGGTGCCATTTGGCTTCCATACATTTTTTGAAACTTTGTAAAATAAGACCTATTTGGACTTGTATTTAATCGTTTTTCATCAAATTATCTTTTACATTAATCCACTGGATATTTACGTATCATTAATGAAAAGATGAAAGCTCAGCAACCCTACAGTTTCAGGATCCTTCATGAAACATTCATTTATCTGGCTAAGTCGAGTTTAAACCCGGCTGGGTTCCGTAGATTAACACTGGTTTAATATCCATAATTAAGACAAATATATTAGTATTCAAACTTGTGGTTTCGGCTTGTTTTATCACTTTTAATAAAGCATGTTGTGTTTGGTTTTAGGTGAAAAGTGGTAGACGAATTCTTTTTTGGTAGGACTTTTGAAGGCTTCCCGCGATAGCAAAAATAAAACCGGCGAAGTGCACCGCGCAGTACACTGCGCTGTGCGGTGCTCTTGGCCGGGTTTCCGGTTCCGGGTTTTCCGGTTTGTGCCGATTTTCAATGAATTTGTACAAAATGTTCCTTCTCCAAGTACATTTTATAGGTTGGTCGACTCTTGCTCGTTAAATTGTAAAGCCTACTTAGCTGTGATAGTTTTCCTTATGCTTCTACTTACCATCAAGTTTTTCACGTCTCCAAAAAACAACCGTTTATTTCCTTTCCTATTTATATCCTGACTCAGAAAGAAGACAATACGTGAACTTGTTGTTACCAAATAAATTACAAGTTTTACTACATTTTGCCACGGTTTCGCTCCCTCGACTAAAATACACACGAGTTCTCCACAGGAACTTTTCTGAGATCAGCGATGCTGTAGTATTCCATCAGTGAAAATATTTTCGTAATCGTATCAGGACTTCTAGAGATTCTTTTCCTACAAATAAACAATATTACCTTTTTATAATATGTATTGCCTAGTTTTATGTAATAGTGAGGTTATCATGCGCCTCAAAGACAACTACCAAAAAAAATATCGTACTCGCATGGAAGAGTACAATTACAACACTCAGACTTCAATACTCTAGTCCCTTGTCTTACTCATATAACATCCGATATAAATAATATTTATATCCAATTAGTGTCTAATTGAGTCTCGGCAGTCAGCAGTGTTGACAAGGGGTGAACAGTAACTGGCCAGGAACAGATGAGCGCCGATATTGGGACCCGATCAAATTGCATTAGTTCGCAATTACACAACCCTTGCTTGTACTCTCTGATTGATTAAATTAATACCTAACTAATCTGTGAAGACAATTTCAGAATTTAGGATTTAGTAGATAAGCTCTTTTGTTTACAATTGCAAATTAAATTAAGAGGCCTGCGGGTGAAGAACAATCCATGCAACGGAATAACAATATAACTTGTGATTCGAGAGGACAGTCATCATCCTAGCGTATAATAATTTAAGCGTCTCTCTAAGTTATGTCGTACTCATCATGTATCTTTACCGACCTACCGGTTGTCGTATATTTCAGAATTTCAGTTAAACTCACAACCATAATCAATTTTACTGAAATAGCTACGATTATAAGTAACCTTTTGACAATGAAACTTTTTGAAAACTTACCAGTTACTAGCTTCTGCCAGCGGCTTCGCCCGCGTGGTCCCTAGGGTACCTACATACTCCCGGAATAAAAAGCCTATGCCCTTTCTCAGGCTCTAGACTATCTGTGTACCAAATTTCATTAAAATCGGTTCAGAAGTTATGGCGTGAAAGCGCGACAGACAGACAGACAGACAGTTACTTTCGCATTTATAAAATTAAGTAAGGATTATTCAATAAAAATACGATTTCATGTCTAGTTTTTAATATAGGTACTGACGGCCGACTCCGACTTTGCTCACGTTGAATAATTGCAAAAAACATTATTTTATATTTGTCCGGTATATAGCGAAATTCTCTCTTAGTGCTCCCCTGCACTCCCAAGGAAGCTACATGCCAAATTTCAGTTCTACTACCAGTAATTTCGGCTGTGTGTTGTCTGTGAGTCACTCAGTCAGTCAGTGACGGAAGAATTTTATATAGATAGATATATAGATAAGATAGACAGATAAAATAGATAGATAAAACATTTATTAGGAACAAGAAAAGAAACAGAACACACAAAAGCACATAACTCTAGAAAATACAAATAAATTAAATGAAAACTTAAAAAATAAAGAAATAGGCAGAGTATTCTTGTTAACATAACTTACAGTTCCCGTCACGCAAGTTTGCCTCCGCAAAGTACGCCGCAATCGGCTGCGCAGGATGTCAATTTGACAACAAACATACAACCGCGCATGCGCGGGTATAATGGCATCTCACTCGCTCGTATACGTTCGATGCATAAGCGTGTCCCGCTTGCTCAATGCAATACGACTGTGGATGCGAAAAGTGTTACACGCTGTTATTGTTTTTAATGATTTATTTTGGTTACTTCTTACAGTTAGATTTGTTTTCTTGTGGTGTATGTGTGTTGTGTTACTTTTTGATATTTTATTGTTACTGGTAGTCTTTGTTACTTGTTTATAGTATAATACGTATAAACAAAAAAAGATATTTTAGGAACGTAACACTTTTTTAACTTTCGTAACACGATTGCACCTGCGCGGACTTCACTCAAACCTAACTTCCGAGCGGCAAACCACGCTGACGCGAACTGTACATACATAATGTTACATAGGCATACCCAGCCGCTACTCAAGCCTCGATGTTCAACATAACTTGAAGTAATACGAACACGAGTTTGAGCTTTTGAGCTGCAGCCACACACCGCAATAACGTGTTGAATTCAAATCGCAATTTGCATAAGTCGTAGTTCCATACAATTCGTCGTGATGGCATACAAGTTACTGGGAGCAGCTGAAACTTATAACTTAATTGAGTGCAGTAGCTTGTGTGGTAGTAACCTGTGATCAGAAACTATGTTTGTTGTTGTACAGAAATTCAGGGAGTAGGTATCATAATGTTTTATTCTAGTCGGTGTGCCAGTTTTGTTCAGAGTAAAAAGACAGACATTACAAACAGACAGATGTACTTTGGCATTCATTATAATTTCTAGCTTTTTCCCGTGATTTCTGGAGATGGAGGTCTGGTAGGCAGCCGCTCCAAGTAAAAATATCAGTATTCAGCTGAATCCGGTTTGACTGGGAGCCGACTCCAATATAGTTGGGAAAAGGCTAGGCAGATGATGATGATGATGATATCCCGGTTTTTTCCGTTCCCGTAGGAATTTTGGGAAATCCCCTCTTAGTGCCCCTCTCTGCACTCTCCAAGGACCCTGCTTGCCAAATATCAGCTACAACGACCAGTAGTTTCGGCTGTGAGTTTACTGTCAGTCACTCACACAATCAGCCAGTAACGGAATTTTTTTATGTATATAGGGTGACTGGTAATTAGTGACCGATACTTTAACTCGTGATTGTACTCATGACACAAACAACTATTACTATGGGACCAAACATGAAATCGCGAAAAAATAGGCAGTACAGTACATTTTGACCAGTTAGTAGACGAACATAAATGTACTGAACAGCAGATTTTTTTCGCGATTTCAGGTTACATTTAGTTAGGCCACTAAATACCAGTCACCCTATATTGATGATTGATTGATAAGTATAGATAAAACTTTCACTGCCTTGAGATTATCACATTTCAATGCTCTTTAGAAAAACCTTCAGTTAGCTGTGGAGAAACTTAACGTACCTATCTATTAAAAATTCTAGATGATAGGCAAAATCAGTCGACCTAAATTCAAATACCTGGTCACACATCTGACAGAGGCTTTGTGAATTTCGACAGAACTGGTGGTGTACTTCATGAAGTTCTATCAATTGTTCTCAAAGGCCTGACAGCCTTTGAAATTCAAAAGTTAGGCACCTTTGTGTGCGGTGTATGTGATCTATCTGCTCGAATAGGAACGTATTGTCACGTCGTCTTTGATCTAGACCAGTTTGAAAGCACTGCCTTTTAAAAGCTCAGTCTGAGTTAATGTTTGGACTTTTGTGTTTAAGTAACAATAAATAGAGTGAACATTTTTTTACGATGCAAAGTTTAGGCATTTATGTAGGTAACTATGTTTTTTCTAGTTACCCATAACTCGGTCAAACTACTATCAAACCCGGTCTTCTAGCTTCTTACACAAAAAAAAAACGACATTCATACAACTATATCACAGTTGAATAAAATTTTAGAGGTACGACCAAAGTCGTTCGTGAAAGACGATCGCACGTCTAAATCGCAACATACCATGATCTCCGAACATCACAGTCTTACCATCATACAGTTCGGTCTCGTGATAGTGATGCGAAAAATTATTACACGCTTAATCTGTTCCATTTATAGTTCCGCAGTCGACTGTCGATTAAGCGCCTCACTGGTTCATAACACGCGTCAGATGAGCCGGTGGCGTATCAACAGCTGAGCTAAATTCGATGAAGCTTAGCCCGCATACCTATTCATGCGATTTCTTATTCTGCAGACAAAAAAATATTTATTTCTCCCTTCGCGCAAGCAATTGTACAGAGGCGGATACCATTGGCATTTTCAATCAGTCGAAAGCATGAAAAATTTAATATAACTAAGTTAATTGTCCATGCTGGTGATAGAAAATGCAAGCTAACCTTAGCTAACTCATTAAATTGCTTAGTTTAGGTACGAAATACAGTGTGAGAAGGAACACCGGGGTCAAGTCAGTAAGAGTCTGAAAGACCCCTTCGCCCGCTCCAGGCGAGGGACATACATGAGGATTTTATACCCCGGCAACAAAAAAAAAAAAGTACGAGATACATAATTATGTGGTTGGCGATCTAGAAATAAGTATGAAAAAATCTCTCAGCTGTGCTAATGAAGCTCAAACTAACTTAGTTCGCAAATAGTTTTTCATAATGACCCAGGCGTACAGAGTTTGCGGTATGTAAAGGTATAAAATAACATTTCTATCAAGAATGAATTTTTCATGAAATAATCATTCTGTCGAGCTTCATGAACTTAGAGGGCTATATTGATGATTAAAATAGTTATAATTTCCTGGGAGTCTTTAAATCAAGAGTGAATAGGTTATTTCTAGGCAAGCGTGCTCCATCTTCGACCACATCCTCGCTTACCATCAGGTGAGATAGTGGTCAAACGCGTGCCTATCAATAGTAAAAAAAAAAAAAAAATTCTTTAGATAAATACGCGTTACGGTCGCGAATCGTATTTGGTCCACATACAGCTTCACACTGACCGGCAAATTGCAAAACAACATAAAAATATTTGAATTTCGCGGGCTACCTTGGCGCATTCACCTTAAGTATTTATGTTTAACCTGGTTTAACTACGGGACTCACCAGAGAAGGGCAGCAGCGTTGTCTGTAAAACTCACCATCACACACAGTGATCGCTAACCCGCCTACGAAGAGTGGGGATTATGACAAACCCCCCCAATTTAGGGAAGGCCTATGTCCAGCAGTGGATGTCTTTCGGCTGATATGATGATGTTATTAGCACCAAACTCTTAATTCATAAAATATGTTACTAAGCTTGGCTCACGGTATGCAACTGGCTTTACCTACCTACAGTAATGAGATGAGACCTTTCTCTGTTTGAGAAATCAGTCACGTCGATCCTCGATGTTGGACTGGACCTTTTTGGACCCTCTTACTATGACAACGTTATTATTGTTGTTCTATCTTCTGTAGGTACCTAGTCCATCATTGCTTTGTTCCTTTGACGTTTACAACTGGGTAAATGCAATACCTCTTAAGGGGTTATTGTACTCAACATTACGAACAGCTTTTACTATGGGGAAAAAACTGAAATCACAAAAAAAAATCGGCTGCTCTATACATTTATGTCAGCATAACTCGACAAAATGTACTGAACAGGAGATTTTTTCGCGATATTTTTGTTCGTCCCATAGTAAAAGTTGTTCATAATTATGAGTACAATGATCCCTTAAACGTACAATGTTTATTCTGTTCAACGTTGTAGATGTTAGCTTATTTTCGCGGCTTAACCCACAGGAATCGTGAACCTCTTCGAGGCAAAGTGTAGCCTTGGGCACCCGGTGATAGTTATTTTTTTTACCATTGAATGATTTTTGTAATCGGATGAGGACTTCCAGAAGTAAATTTGTGCAATCAAAAGTCTTTGTATGACATTATTTTCGATTTTACTTGAGTTGTCTATGGCAGAAGGTACTACCTATGCATACATGGGTATCTAAGTAATGTGTTGTGGTCGCAATGGTTGAGAAGCTTAAATATAATGAGTTTATTTCATTTTGTGCGCGCAGTAAATTATTTTACTTACGTGCAATTATGTAAGACGATTAGAAGTTCATAAAAAACTAAGCGTAGGTAGGTACATACATGATGTACAGTTGCGCCATCGTAAATAATAATAAGTGTAAATTAATACAAGTGTCTACAGACCAACTCCATCCTCTTACACATCAGACACGTACATTTTTATCTCACACAAATAAGAGGACCAGAAAACACTACAATATTTTTATATACCTTTTACTTTTCTACGTACGTAATTACATTATAAGTTGTAATGAACCACAAGAATATGATACAATTGAAAACATGTTTATGGCTACTTTTGTATAATACTCGAGGGGTTTGGCGCTGATAGCCGAAATACAAGCTCTGCCTAGTTCGGCTACAGATGACTACACCTTTTAATTTCTTATAAATTAGCCTGTTAAAATAATGTTTTGTAATATATGTCTAAGTTTATTTTCTAAATAAACATTATACTTTTTTATTAGAAGGGAACATAATCTAAATAAATTAACAAATACTTAATTATCATACACTAATTAACACGAAATTATGTACAAACGCGTATATTAACAAAATAAATCATTGGGCATCAAAAAAAAAAACATTATTATTATTATTAACTGAATGACTAACTGAATTGAATATCTGTATGATGTCCTATATCCGCGTCTATGTACTTATTCCCCGATCAATCAGATCAAAACACTGATATTTGGCCTCATCTGTTTATATTGGGAGCCGACCCCAATAAGCTCGGTAAAAGACTCGCCTGATCATATTGATTGATCAGTATCGTATAATGCGCTCCGGGGAAAAAAGGAAAGGGATACGACAGTGTTATATTTTCATTAATCAAAAAATCAATTAATTACTTCAATCAATGTTTAGTTATTCGTATCTAAACAAAGCTGCGAAGCAGCGCTGCGGCCTTATGATTGATTTATTAATGTTGTTTCAGACAACAATGAAAGTCACGAAGCACGAGCTTCGAATGTGACGTAACGTTCGATATTTGAAATTATTTCCACTTCGCTGACAATACCGACAATCGATGGACAATCAATATCCGATGTAAGCGTCGTCGCTCGTCGATAAGTTGTTAACAAAAAGAGTCAATTGAGCGACTATTATGAGATCTGATAAATCAATAAAGTAAAAAGTAACTAAACAAACGTGATTTCATCTAGTTTTGACTCAACTCTTAAGTAACTAATCACCTGAATCTATTAGAGACAGAATAGCATACCACTGAAAGCGTTAGAGTAAGCTTAATTACAAAACTTTGGTTTCCCGGTAAGAAAGGGAGGCTTGTGCGCTCGAGGATACGTTATCTGTCAGAGTCATTTGTTAAATGGCCCTGTTGAGTGTAGACCATTTTCACCGGCTTTTTGTATCACTTGGCCCCGCATCACCGCATGACCAAGGCTTGTGTAGGTAATAGCAACACAGATACATTTTGCTCTGAGAAGAAGTAGCTGCCTATTATCACATAACTGAACAATGTTTACACCTCGGTAATAGAGATACCCTATGCGGTAACAAATTACGTGGCAGGCTTATTTCCTTAAATCTTCTCACATTGGAACTTTGACGCTTTTTCTCATCCTGTTCGAATTTTGAATGGTCAAAATTTTGGGGAATTTGATAAAACTTCCTCAAACACACAAACCTTATTTCCGCATTGTCACATTTGGAAAATTAACGGTATGTTTTCGAAATCTTTAATTCAAATAAATGCCAAATAGAGGTAAAATCCGACAACCAATAAATCGATATGCAAAATCACTTGAACAATTGGTTCGCATAAATTCCTGACATTATCGGACCAGCACATTATTCGATTGTTGACCAGAATATGTTGCGGTGAGGAGCGACACCGGCCGGCACTGCGAACCACAGCCTCACTCCTCACTCCTCACGCGGAAGGCCAGCTAGCCAGATATCTAGGTCATCCCTGTACGCAGTTACGATAAGCCGCAATCACGCGAATGACCACAGAATTATTCCGTTCCCACAGTTTAAATGAATTAGCGATACTACGCACCTCTATTATATGAATTTATGTAACTTAGTAGTTACGTATTACTTACCACGGTTACTTGAAACTTGTTGTTACGATGGATTGAAAGAACACCTGTCAGCTTGGTACGAGGCCATGGTCAGATATACGATCTCTTAAATTATAATTGTGTAAAAAGAAACAGTCCAAAACGAAATGGTTTATTTTTCGTAGAGACCTCTCGCTTGGTTCGCATTAATTGTCTTCGTATCGTATAATGTTACATCCGATATTCAGAGCGGTATTGTAGGGAGGCTGCTTATAAATTCTAAGAAGGAGGATTTTAATTTTAAATTTTTCGTTTTCAGCCGCTCTTGTGGGCTCTTGAAACCCCGGTTTGAGTTAGGTGTGCCGCT
Source organism: Lacanobia oleracea (assembly GCA_950371165.1). Classification (NCBI taxonomy): domain Eukaryota; kingdom Metazoa; phylum Arthropoda; class Insecta; order Lepidoptera; family Noctuidae; genus Lacanobia; species Lacanobia oleracea. The sequence continues at coordinate 10,755,955 of OX493389.1, forward strand.
TTACAGTTGCAATGTTTTTTTTCAACTAAAATCGAATTTTTCTTGTTAATTTTGTATGAATATGAAACCCACAAAGAATATAAATATAAGTCAGCCAAATTTTCCTACACCCTAAAGACTCACGTCACGACTCACGCCGACGCAACAATGCGACAGTAATTCGACGAGCATTTGTCCTGGAAATTGTTCTACGCATATTTGATTTTTTCGTAAATCATCAATAGCAAGTATTAGTTTAAATCCACGGATTATCATTAGGGGAAATGCAATCAGTGGTCACATTAGCAGTTTGTAAGCGTTGCACAATTCATTGCATAAACTAATCGGCAGTAAATCGCGAGCAACAATCGCGCGCGTGTGTGAGGCCTGTTGGACCGTTACAACAACTTGATTCAGACCAACAGACTGCCTGTGTGACCTATTGCTCAACTAGGCTTGAATTAAATATAGCCTCTAAATCGCATGGAAAAGTTTTATTTGTTTGCACAATTGCTCGTGCTCAGATCACATGAGATTACTAATAGGTAACTCGTTCAAATTGCATAATAATCTTGTAGCGAACACGGCAAATTCATTTCATTTCATATCTATGATTGAAAGATATGGATGTGGATCTGCATTCCAGACTATGTCCCTCTTGGTTCCCTGCCTTCTGTGCCATTGAACCGTGCGCTGCCACTGAAGATGCCATGGAAGTGCCGAAGTGTCCTGTCCTAATAACTGCGAAAGTCTATGTAGGTTGGTAGTTGTTCACACATATAGTTTATGACATGGAATAACACATAGTATACTTTTTTATCTCGAGAGTACGAACCTTTGGGATAATTTCCTTTACTCACGCGCGTGAAGCCGCTGCGCGATGGCAGAAGGCTAGGCAAATAAATTTTAGATGTACCATAGACACGAAGGAGAAGATTTTATATCTATGAATTAAAAAAAAATATAACCATTGTTGTTTGAACCGCTACGTTTGAATGTTAAAACATTCAAACATAGCGGTTTACCGAAATGTTTCTCTGGTGCGGTTTGCCGCAGCGAATGCAAACCTGCGTGTGTTTACGCCATCCAAACGCTAAAACCACATGTGGAAAAACTGACTTGCTTTATTTTTGATAAAGGCCCGCTGAAAAATTTAAAAAAAACGAGTGGTTGCAGTTGCCGGAGGGACCACTTTGGCGTCAAACTCCTTTACTACAAAATGTATGATGAATCGAATGTCCTGTTACTTGGAAGTAGTAACAGGTTCATAGCTAGTCTATAAACTAAAGAAGGTACCTGAGTTGCTGCTCAAGCAATATTATTATTATTTATTGTACATTTGTAAGGCTTTATCTACTGGAAATTCGCACTGGAAAACGCTGAGTAGGTATTATAGATAAGAAAATTACGTGCATCAAATTAAATATGCCAATAAGTAATTATTTTAACATAGGTACACGGAATATTATTCTGATTAATTTTGGCAACAAATGCAAAATAAATATTTCACCAACCGTGGAAACTATAATAAACCAAATTGTTTGTTCACTCAAAGCGTTGGCCGCACGTAGACCACTCAGATCACAATTACGTATTCACGGCAGACTCCATGTTTATGCAAAAAAGCATCTTCAATGGACTCTAATTGCCTTCGGCTTCGCTTTTGTGTTGTTAATCAACGCACTGCGATTGTTCCGAACCCATTGTCCTCCTGTGTTTGGTCGACCCTTGGGTTTATTACGACATTTTTGTGAAGACAACCCTGTCATAGGAAGGGAAATATTGTAATAAAGGCCGCGGTAAAATATGCGTCACTTTGGATCTGACGTTATGTATTTGTTATGTGCTTGTTTGTTGAAGAGACGGTCGCCATCGGCGGATGCTACTAATTCCCTTGCCATTATTTAAGCAGGTACATGTTATAAAGAAAAAAAAAGATTCCGACGAATTGAGAATCTCCTCCTTTTCGAAGTCGGTTAAAAATGTTTGAGCTTCTACCGAAAAAGATTCCGACGAATTGAGAATCTCCTCCTATTTGAAGTCGGTTAAAAATGTTTGAGCTTCGACCGAAAAAGATTCCGACGAATTGAGAATCTCCTCCTTTTCGAAGTTGGTTAAAAATGTTTGAGCTTCGACCGAAAAAGATTCCGACGAATTGAGAATCTCCTCCTTTTCGAAGTCGGTTAAAAATGTTAGAGCTTCGACCGAAAAAGATTCCGACGAATTGAGAATCTCCTCCTTTTCGAAGTCGGTTAAAAATGTTTGAGCTTCTACCGAAAAAGATTCCGACGAATTGAGAATCTCCTCCAATTTGAAGTCGGTTAAAAATGTTTGAGCTTCGACCGAAAAAGATTCCGACGAATTGAGAATCTCCTCCTTTTCGAAGTTGGTTAAAAATGTTTGAGCTTCGACCGAAAAAGATTCCGACGAATTGAGAATCTCCTCCTTTTCGAAGTCGGTTAAAAATGTTTGAGCTTCGACCGAAAAAGATTCCGACGAATTGAGAATCTCCTCCTTTTCGAAGTCGGTTAAAAATGTTTGAGCTTCGACCGAAAAAGATTCCGACGAATTGAGAATCTTCTCCTTGCTTGGAACCCTTGTATAGCTACAAACATAAGGAAGTTTCAACGGCATATATTTTCAAATCAAGGGTTGAAGTTAGAGATAAAAAGTGGTTTTAAAGAAAAAATCGTTTTAGACTTAAAGATGAAAAAAATTATTTTTCAAAAAATTGCATTTTCATTAATTGTATCAGTGATACAAAGCTAAACACACAAATTATAACAAGCGTGGATGAAGTCGCGGGCAGACGCTAGATTAGCACATGAACCTCACTTTCTCCGACCCTAATAATTTTAATAACAGCACCACCCAATATTAAATATTCAGGAAATGTCCGGATAACGAGATTTTCCAATAAAATGTTAACAAAATTTTAATTTGCTTGGAAAACAAAATTATGGCGCCCTCGTATTTGTCCAATAAAAGGGGCTTGTTTTTTTGTTAAATTATGTTTGTTAGACAGCGTGAAACACAGAAGTAAAGTAGCTTCAACGAATAGCGAGATACATTTTCGCGACTCTGGAGTGTCTTTGTGCTATCCACAATGTTCTTTGAAAGCTCGCAAGGAAAGGGCGGGCATTTTTTGCTGTTATATCCATTACCGACGAACGAACTCTACAAAAAAGTCCATCTTCTTCAAATATATTTTTAGCATACCTTCTTTTCTGTATATATATTTTCCGATAGTTTTTCACGAATGAGTTTTTTTTTAAATAAAAACATCCTTGACAATTGCAGAATGTCACCATTCAATATACCCATAATTTTCTGAAACATCCTGTACAGTCTTTGCTTTAATCCGATTTATTTTCATTGGACTGGACTGTAACATAGGCAGGAATGACGGAAATTGAAATGAATAAACGGTAAATTAAAATAAATTGCACAATGACGCGAGTTTTTAATTAAACTATGTTCCTGCAGAGTGCCTCGGGAATAAGCAATGTAAAAATTCTTCATTTTCAGAACACTGAAAAATTCAATGAAGCACCAGTATTTTATAATTGAAGCTTTTTAAAAAAAAAACGTTATTTTAAATTGGATATCTTTTGGTTTCAGGTATTACTGCAGTATGGTGAAACTGTGATAAATATTGAAGCACTGTGTTCAGAGGAATGTTTTTGTGATAATTCTAAGATGTGCGTAAAAACATTCAATTCAAGAACGATGTTCATCGCTACGATATTAGTGTTAGTGAGTGTAGTGGGTGCGAATGTGAACTCTACGAGTGCGCCAGCACCGGTGGCGTCACGCATGGCATGGATGAAGTCCCTGCTGGACCACCATAACTGGATGGAGTACCTCAACAACGGCAGCCTGGCTTTGCCTGTGAGCTGTGAAGCAGATCTAAGGACCTACCTGGCAGGTCTTAACGACGGACAACTGTGGGCCTCGAAAAGTAAGTCAATCTTATTGAAATCAAGTCATAATTTATATTATTTTTGCAGATTTACGAAATTGGTTTCCTCTCCATGGATTGATGGCCTATTTTTTTTGCGGAAACCAGTTTAAAAAATTGTAATTTTCGCATTTATAAGGATATTAATAATAAACCAATCCGCAAGGCAGTTTTGTGGCGAACTATCCGCAAGGCAGTTTTGTAGCGAACTGTTGGGCACTGGCGACGACACGGACCTGATCTCCACGGAAAATTCTTGTTCCTCATTTCCGGCTTGCCTTTATTGGCTGGCCGGGGTGAAAACTGACGAGGAACAGAGCTCCTACCTCTTTCTTGCCTTAATCGGCCGGTCTGAGTGGAGATTCGAAGAGCAAACGTGCTCGGGAGAAGGATGTATAATCCAGTAAGGTGCTGGTAGGGATCTTGAGAGTACTTCCGGGATTGTCCTGATAGCCGTGGTATACTCTCCACTCCTCTAGCACCTCAGGATATGTTGCCCCCTTGGCGCTACGTTACTTTGTGCTAGCGACCCTTTTCGGGGGGCCCATTTATTGAGTGTGGAAGTCACCCCCTGCCATTTTAAAGCCGTTTTAATTGTCAATGGTCAGACAGGGGCCAATAGTTCTTCCATAGTAAACGATTATTAGTCCACTAAACCAGCCAAACCCATAGCGTTTCATCTTATGTTTCCATATTCTGCAATAGTCCTGCTCCAACCGGGGATTGTCCTTGGGTATACTTTCACAGTGCATACAGGGATAATCGTCGGTTGGTATCCCATTCCATTTGAAATGTCTAAAGAGGCCTCTGCGAGTTGGCTTCGGCCCCTCATACGCCTACCAAAGGACCGGGTCTCTAGGAAGAGGGACCCGAGAAAGCAAAAAACATTAAAAAAAAAGCCATTACAATCGTAGCGAATCTAATACATTAACCGATTGAAACAAAATTGCAGTATAAAGATAATAGTTTCTGCTTACCTGATCTGTAATGGCTGCGGTATTCTCGACAAGTTCGCTCCTCACTTGAGTTGCATAAGCGTCAGATAAGAGTCGTAAAGAAAGCAGCTGGAAGCGGCCACCCGTCGCCCGCGCCTCCAACCTTGCCCCAACTAGGTCGCTCACTGCATACCTTACAAGTTTTATATGAAATGCCAGCGCCGAAATTACTTTTATGTACTCGTATTTTGGGAAAGATAAAATATGCATATTTATGCATTGTCCAAGCAAGTGGACCGAATAATCCCTGTGGATTTTAAAGACTAGTGGTTTCCACTCAATTTTCTCGGTAATCTAAATAGATACCTGTATATTTTTTCATAAATCTTTAGGACCATTTTCTTAATTCTTGTAATTCCTAAATGCAGCCACAATTTGCTAATGACAGCGTTAAATCCGAAAGTAATAAGGGATAATCTCTTTTACTGAGGCCTGTTTGTATTCCGTGATAAGAACTTCTCCGACAGAACATTTCAGGAAACGTCGGGGTACTGTTTATATATATTTGCACTGTTTGTATGGTTCACCGAATTATTGCGAATCAGAGCTGCCATTGAGGCGCAGGCGCGATGTTTTCATTCGCATCACATCCGATCATTACTGTCCGTTCATCCTCACCAATCATGCATAAATGTATTCTGGAATACATCTCAAATGTATTAATATTAAACATGCTGTGAATGTTTATTGGATTTTTGATGGGAGTATATTTAAGTATAATATAAAGCTTGGCGGCTTGAATGACATGCAACAGCTTGAAATAAGTTGAGTTACTCTCGAGTGCAAAGAACTTTCCATTTCCTCGTATTCAATAGAATATTACCCTCGCTACCATTCCCAGCCACCCTTGGTAAGTCGTAAATATCCTCCAACCTCTTGAATCTTCACTGAACGTGACCAAAATGAGAATCATATCTTTTCATCACGGTCACTGTTTGATTCGAATATCATTTATCACGGCGCTATGGTTTCACATCGGTTTCTTGACTGGCTTCATTCATCTTGTATCTCATCTGAAGGTCGGTAATAGAGCAAACAAACTTTCCCTCATACCGGATGATCTATCATTTGTTTCGAAACGTTATTTATCACAACGGAAATGTTAAGCTAGTAGACGTCTCTAAAAAATTCGTGTTTGAGGGAAGTGATTTACATAGTTGAATTTAGAACGAATCTGACAGCTGATTACTTGAAGTAACAAATACTGGGTTTGTCGCCAAAACACGGACTTTCTGGTCGAATCGATCAAGAAAAGACGATATGGTTTTGAAAAATAGGGAAGATGAAAACATAGAATTTATGCGAATGTTGTTAAAATAATAAAAAGTATAAAATAAAGGCCATTGCAACGTTTTTATTTTAGTTAATTCAATTTTTAACAAAATAATGAAGTAAAGCACCGTGAAACGGTACGTATTTAAAAACAACAATCAGCGTTTAGTGACGTCACTGCTGTTATGATAGCGAAAAGGCAACCTTATGTCTTTGAGTTGGGACAGTTCTTGACCAGTGGCAGACAGGACTGACGTCATCGTCGAAAATTTAAACTGTAGGTTTAAAAACGCAATTTTGGCAATAAATTAAAGCGTTTTCATTTCTTATTTATGTGGTGGTCTTTTCTAGACGGAGTTAATTAAAATTAAAGCAAACAAGGAAATATTGCATGTATTGTGATAAAACTTAAATTGTACTACTACTTGTGAAAATTAGTCGATGATTGGTGCAATTTGTGACCTCCATAAAGCCGTTCAATTGTTTTAAACTTATCGCCCGAAAAACCCACACAGTATGGCCTTTTTTGACAAAGATATCGTGACAATGACGAAAGAGACTCATTTTGGCACCTAGCAGATTATTGTTAACAAGGCCTATATGTGGCTTTTACATCGTTTTTACGTTGTACAAAAAATGTGAAGTTTATTATCTCTGCTTTTAACGTAATATCTATGGGCTTACAAAATATGCTTTCAAGTAATGTGTGTGGAAAACAATTACAGAACGAACAGCTGTGTTTTTTAATTGTATTGTCAGACACAAGCAAGTGGAATAATTTAATTCCAGCCAACTGTTACGGGGTTTCAAATTGAAGATTGCCCTGCAGCAATCCCATTTTAAGAGTGAAATTAGGTACTATTTGTAACATTTTATGCAAAGTTTTATTTTTCCTTTTATGGCAACTGAGCCGGTTCCGACTATGCTGCCAATGTCACGTCGTGAATATGTAAAAGTGTCAGTTGAGTAAAATACTGAGAGAGTGATTGAGTTGAGCATAATAAAGTTACTCACTATTTAAACTAGCTTTACAATATACGAAAATATTACCTTTTCAACACGTAACGTAATATTCTCTGTTCAACAAAGTAAATAAACACACATTTATTGCGAAAACCGTCTCTCAGAATGACTATTTGCCAATATTCAGACGTTGTCTTATTTTGGGATCAAGGGAGCTTCACCATGGAAACAGAACGGTTGCAATATATTGCTATTGCTTGCCATCTGTGCAAATACTAGTAGATTTAATTTTCAATTCAATTGCAACCGCAGATACGTGGACGTGGGCTTTTGGTTTTTTAACGCTAAACTATATGAATGGTCTAGCATTTTACCCGTTTACAAAATTGCAGGTACTTTGTTTTATCGTGCATAAACTATTCATGTGCCTAGCCTTTTGTTCAGTTTGAGTTTCAGTATATTATGGATGGGCACCCATCAACAGACGACTTTGGCAAGCATCGCTTAAACTTGAAGAACGACCCCTGCGACTGTTATTATTTAGCAATAAAACATAATAGTCAAAAGACTAGAAGATACTGAGTATATAAGCAATCAAGGCAAAAGCACGAACAACACAGAGAGGATGATTAGATTGATGTAACTTTGATTATATCTGTGATTGTAACGGAACATTAGTAAAACAGTGAAGCGTCGACGTCAAGTACCGAACTCGCCCGAGGGGAAAGTAGAGACGTCACTCTGGAGCAGGGCCGGTAATCGACTGCCAATCATTCACAGAGAGTCTGAGGATGCCAATAATTCGGCCAATTGGATGACGTAGATAGTTCCTTGAGCTACTTATTCCAATAAATTCTTGAGATACTCCCGTTGTTCCAAAAGCCAATGTCTGGAGATGTACGTCTATTGCTACCGCACTATCGTTAAGAGGGTTGTAAATAACGTGTAAAACTCGTGTTATCTCTGTCCTGCAGCGCCCATGCCTCAGCTGATATTATTTCTGACAGATTACGTCCATCGCCATAAATGTTATAGTTCTAATAAACATTTTGTATTGAAGTGCCGCAATTAATGCAATCCACTATAAATTGACAAACGGGATGACATACAGAACCGAACGAATTTATTTACACTGTCTCGAATTTAAATCTGCATTCCCCATCTGCGAATTTACACGGCTTTACAATGTACAACAGAAGCGGGAAATGGGAGAATCTATTACGTCACATTACATTCAGCGGGGAAAGATTTCAGGAAAGTGGTCCGGGTAAATGAAACTAGATGAGTGTGCTCAGACAAATGAATAGCCGAGGTGCTGCCGGGATGCTGCGCGCGGTCGCACGAATGTACAACTATCTGGAAATAATGCTCATTGTGTGGTTTCTCTCTCAACATCTCATTTATTTAACACGGTAACACGGTTGTTTGTGTGTGTACTTGAGAACAATGCGCAATATGGAACCGGGTAAATTAACATATCCCTATAAATTACCCAATTTCACAATCGGTAGGGCGGTAAATCGGGAAACACAGGGCAATTAAGTTCTTGGCATTACGGCGAAGTGCCGTTTTACCTACAAATTACGTTATTTGCATCTTACTGAATATTGCTGTATAGTCAGAACAAAAGTAGGTTAACAATATTCAAAGTTATAGAGGAGTTTAGAGGACATTCACATACTCAAACTAAAAGGTTCACTGACCTGATCTGGGGAACTATGATCTCCTTAATCCATCATGATTCCTCTCGTGAGAGAGAGACGAAGTCATATTGGACGGATATCTGAATACATAAATCCATTGACACATTGAGGAGCTCGTGGCTAAATGAGGAGCTCGTGGCTAAATAATAACAGCCGCACGGGTCGATCTTTAAGGTTAAGCAACGCTTGCCAAGGTTGGTCTGTGGATGGGTGACCATCTTAATATACCGAGTTTCCTCCGTGCCTCGGAAAGCACGTTAAGCCGTTGGTCCCGGCTGTCATTTGTAGATCTTTGGCAGCCGTTACGGATTGTCAGAAGTCAGTAAATCTGACTCCAGTCTTGCCAAAGAAGTACCGTGTTACCCAGTTAATGGGTTGTAGAGGTCTGGTAGGCAGCCGCTCCACGTAAAACACTGGTATTCAGCTGAATCCGGTTTGACTGGAAGCCGACCCCAATATAGTTGGGAAAAGGCTAGGCAGATGATGATGATCTGAATACATAAATCCAATAAAAAATCCTATAAAGCCACCCAATCCTAAAAAAAGTTACTAAGAAGCCATTTCTTGTGACGACAGAAAGTCGAAAGCCACCATAAGATCTATAAATATTAATGCAATGGCCCCATTAGTTTGTTATATTACCCCAAACAAATACTTCACAATTAGAAAAAGAAAGAAAGAAAAGGAAACAAAAACGAGCATTTGAAAGATTTATGAAGCCTTTTCGAGTTTTGTTTACTGGCGAGACACGAATATGATTATTTTCACTGGAAATAAACCGGTTTTCCGAACATTCCGCTCCATAAATCAGGAAAGTCTACTTATTGTGAAGTTAACTCGCGCCCACCTGAAACTTGGCTCGTCGAAGACTGCTTTTATTGACAACGAAACAAATCTGTACTGAAACAAAGGGAATATAGATTATAATATTCATGGGTAAGCCTTTTGGATCCTGTGAAAACTTTGTGGGAAATACATGCATTTTACAACTCATAGCCGTTTTACAAACCTTTGCTTTTAGGCAACATGGCGGCTTAACTAAGGAAAGGCACAATTTTTAATCGACTTCCAAAAAAAGAGGAGGTTCTCAATTCGGCGGGCATTTAAAAAAAAATACCTAGAAATGGACTCTTCGTTACTGTGACAACCGATTATCATGGGAATGTTTCAACTTTAGGAATGTATCCCAAATACTTAAAATATTCATTTAGTTTTTCCAGGTTACGTTGGGACAAGGTCAGAAAGACGTAAAACATTGGGCCACAGGGATTAGATATCTCAAAAGTGGATTGAAAGGTGTCCGTCTAACTTTGTTTAGCTTGGTCTTGTTTGAGCGAATTCAATTTATTAATTTATTTGGGCGTTGTTCTTAGATCTTTGCAATTCCAGGGATGTTTAATGTTTCCAGAATTTTTAACATCTTTTATTGTTTCACAGTCAATATGAAATATTGTATGGTACTGTTGACGTCGTGCTGTACAAATTGGTAGGTTTCACAGAAGCTACCAATTTACAGATGGTCTGCTGAGAGGAATCACAAAAATTCAGGCTGCCCGAAAATTTGTTCAGGCTTCTTCTTTTTATTATCGTATGGGCAGTAAGGTCTAAAGACCCCACACACGTAATAGTTCAGGCTGGTTTTGAGTTTCATACGAATTTAGAATTATAGAAGATCCAGTGTTTTTCGGTGTAAGATTGCGTTTCTACCAAAGATGTGCGAGGAATGCGTAGCGATGGATGTGTTTGTTAAATCCAATATAATCGCACCTTTACCTAACTTCGCTCAGCGTATACGATTATTTTGGTTCTTAACAAACACTTCCATCGCTACTCATCCTCACATCTCTGGTGGAAACATAGCGCATGTGATTTTACATAATGTGTTTTTAAAAAACTCATGAATATCAGCAGCAAATGTTTCATGGGAGGCGAACTGGTTTACACTTGTCTACCTGAGAGCCAAGTTGAAGTACACAGGTACATATTCCCACAGTCGTCGTTACAAACAGAACAAGCACCACATAAAAACGAAAAGAAAGTAATGTTCAGTTTGTGTTAATGTAAGTAACAAACGCTACAGGAATCTATTCATTGTTTTAGTGCCTGTAAACGCGCTTAGATTTTCAGTTAGAGCAAAGTTAAATTATCTTGTTCTACAAATGACATAAGCTTTCATGGATTCGTTTCGGTGTTTGTATAATGTGGCAACATTGTTTGTGCGGACATTTGATACCGTAATTTGAAACAGAAGTTCAACTTTAACATATAATTTTTAAATCAGGGGGTGCTGCAAGGCGATATCGAAAAGAAAGAAAGAGTCTTGCAATCCAAGATCGTCACTGCTACAAAGTTCCAACAGCATACGTTACTCAAAGGTTTAGATTTAGTCAAGGATTTTTTTTCGGTTTGGTACTAACAAGCAATTACTACACATTAAACTGGTAACAGGCAGATCTCTGCTCTAAGTTATACCTAAAACTAGATACAAAGCTAAGCTTTACCTGTTTCGCAATAAAACAGGGTAGGATCCACAACGTCAGTTGATTTTCTTCATTCCATCCAATTAATGATTTCGCCGTACATGTTTACCATGTTCGTGCGACGGCGACGTAGCTTTCTGTTTGAAGTTGTGCGGTTTCAGGCGGCAACGTCCCGATCTGTAATTTATTTACCGCCAACCTTTGTCGTAGCGTCGTGTACATCACTGTCTCTCAAAGTTGTACACCTGGACCCCCATGGTCATCACACAAGTCATCATTACGAAAAATAAATTGAACTGCATGATAAAAACGCATGGTAAAAGGGGGTTCATCACTACATATTATAAAACAAAGTCATCCGCCGCGTCTTTTTGTCTGTACGCGATAAACTCAAAAACAACTTCACTGATTTTCATGTTGTTTTCATCAATGGATAGAGTGATTCTCAAGTAAGGTTTTAGTATAAAAATTGTCTAGAAAAAACTTAGGGATCCTTAAGAAAATTGCAGCGCGGACGAAGTCGCGAGCAAAGTGCTAGTGAGAGATAAATAGGACTTCACGAGTCCAGTTATTGCATTAATGCATAAATGGAATCTTACTATTTAGTGACGAACTGCAGGTGTTCCTTAAAAAGTCATTTGTCTTTGCGATAGTCAAAGTACAGTGCAAAATCAAAAATAGCGAGGGTTAACTCGATACAGATTCGCCAAGGGGTCTATTGCACAAAAACGTTTGAGAACCTGTGGTCTATACTTGTGACGCAACCCTTCTCGGTTCACGGCCTATACTCACCTCTATTTCGCAATTATTTACCTACAACCCGGCCGAGGACACTTTGCTTTAAAAGAAGATTAGTTTTTTAATTTACGCCGCTTTGTGCGAGATACGAGAAAACTTAGGACGTTAACAACATGGTACTTATACAGTTTATTTAAATAAACATTTATTTTAACGGGTCACAATTTGCATTGTTTTTTTTTAGTTTTTATGCATAATTTTTCTAAAAGGCTATTAACTGGGTAAGTTTAATTTTCTCTTTTGTTTTCTCTTGCACTTTGCTTACAGTAGACAGTGAATGATAAAGGTTATTAAATGCTGAATAGCTCTTGAACTATGACAACTTTAAAATAACAATATGGTAAAGCAATTAAAAAACATTAATAAAACAAACGTTTTCATGTCTTTTTTTTACTATTGATAGGCACTCGTTTGACCACTATCTCACCTGATGGTTTGCGATGATGTGGTCGAAGATAGAGCACACTTGCCTAGAAGTACCTATTCACTCTTGACTTAAAAACTCCCAGGTTGTAGCTATCAGGAAACACAGACTCCGGCAGGGAATTCCACTTCTTAGCTGTACGCATTATGAATGTGTTCCCAAAACGTTTTATGCGTGTGGGTGGGATGTTCACCATGTACCGGTGGCGCATCGCCGTTCGTCTTGTGGTCCGATGATGGAACGGGCTTGGCGGAATCAAATTATGCAACATGTTATTTAAAAACTGTTTTCAGCAAATTTCACTTTGCTGGAAGTCAACATAATATAGTAAAACTGGGAAAACTTTGAAAAGTCACCGACAAATCTACATAACCTCCACCTGAGTTCGGAAGGACAAAGTTATTTGTTCAGTGCGAGCTTCACATTCCTTCACTGATTGTCCTGGACCAAGAAATTACTATTAGGTACATTATTATGTTGCGCCAGTTTCGAAACATGTTCAAATATTCGCAGTCACCCGAAGTATGTAGGTAACGCGGATTTTCCTTTAGTCTTTTCGATGTTTGATTTAATTATTTCCAGTGACTTTATCTCGAAATATCTCTCCAACGTGAGACTTTAGGCCACCATGTTCCTAGCATTTTTTGTTTGATGAAGTGTCCTGTACCCATGTAATTATTTAATTATGCATGTTAGATCATGCGCCACAACTTTGACAAAAGTCAATGATGGCGGCTATGCCACAATGGTTCTATGGCTTTTAATCTACATTTTCTACCTAAATGAAATTTTAATTGAGATTTGAAATAAAGTGTCCCTGCATTACCACAATTTCCAAGAAAATTCCAAATAATTAATCATGATCACACTACAAGTTAGACTGCTTGATTTCATATCAAGCGATAATTTCCAAGGAGATAATTTCCATCACCAGGGAATTATCATTTTTTACTTCTCCGCTGTTCTTCTCTGAATCATTCACTAAAGTAGCTATGATTGAGAATAGTGTGGCGGGCTTGAAGACTCTTTTACAGTTTAAGTTTGTTTTGAAAACCCTTGAAAATAACATAAAATGCTTTTATATCTGTAGTTATCTGTCGAAGAACAATAAGTATATTCACAGCTTTAGAATAGACACTTTTCCCAAGCGTTTCTAGTATTTCACAATAGTAACAAACAGTTTCATCATTATTTCGTTGAAATTGATTTAATACGTCCGAATACCCAGATCCGTCATGCCCTTTCTAATTTCACGCCGGCCTACTCGGTGTAAATCTACTTAGTCTTCACAATATCGGTCAATATTTACACAGTTTGCAATAAGACACGACACACAATACGTATTTTACGGAACAAATATTGCACATAGTACACATTTAGATATGTTTGCATATAAGACTTCCTTCTACCTATCTTTTAATATTATTAATGTTGTGTCTATAAACATCTATTGTAAATTGTGAAATCTAAAATAATTAACATGCGATTTCCTATGTTAAATCGATATCCGTTAACACCACGTTAGTATGTACCTACTTGTAAATATCCGCTTAAATATTACCGAGCTACGGTCAACTTATTAACGTTGTAGTGAAAATAAGTTTCTTCACTCGTCCACAGAGGTGCAGTGGACCTACGGGTTACATAATACACGAACTAGTTTACGTAGGTACCCAGTTATGAATGAGATTATAAGAGCGACCTACTTGGCGGCTTGGCGCATATTTCGTGGAGATGATCGTGTTTGCGAGATGGAGCGCGGCGGCGGCGTGCCCCTGCATCTCTCGCGCGCTTCAACTTGATGTGCCCCAGGGTTTCTTCCACCTGGAACCGGCCAGTTTTCATTGAATGCGGAATATGGGCTATCTGGATGAACTTTTTCACTCCTGACCTACTGAAACGGTCGTTTCAATAGTTTTAGGCATGAAATTAATTTTTGGTAGGCGGGAACTGCTGAAGGACATAGCTTCTTTTCCTCCGGGTTATTTAAAACATTGAAATCTGGAAGACTACCTTAAACCAGCTACATTTATGTAAACGATTTGCATGGGAGAATCTTCACATAGTTATCTATCTGACGATGGATACCCATTACGTCTTGTTATGTAATTTAATTTAACTAAATGACTTGCTATGTATCTTAGTGTCTATGACATCTATAGTACATATTCAAGCTAATCAATTTACAATATGTTAGTAGGTAGGCAGCAAACATTGATAAACCGGCTCCTGTACAACGCGACCGCAGACCGCTCATGTTTGATTAGAGGTATTATTGGATCGCAGACATTTCTCCCGTGGTGCTATTCACCAGACACAAAGGGAACCTGTTAATGCCTGAATAATGCAAACTGTTCCATCACGCGCCGCACCTCATTGTTTCCCGTATAGTTCGTTAATGCCTTTATTCGTTGTCTGTGTCGCTTAATCTGTTACTTTCAGTAACACTTGTTTTCAGTTATGGTTTGCTTTAAACGCGCTTTTGTTTAACACGTCTCTGTATTTTGTGGTGGGTTATAACTTGAGCATGTACCAATGTGGAAAATCTTAAATTCAAGTTCGTACTTTCGAAATTTCTCTTAGACATTACCGACATAGGTGACGAAAACATCATGAGTCTGAAATTGTCAGCGTATCTTGAATTAGTGCGCGTTTCGAGAAATGTTTTTGGTCAGCAGTGCCTACAATAACGAGCGTGTATCATTCCGAAAATCTTTTGATTAGACGCTACTCCCCTGAAAAGCGTTTTGATTTTCCAATTCATTCCATTTACGCCAACGTTTAATACGAGTGGTGCAGCTGGTATAACATTTAGTGGTTAGCCGGCGAATGTTTTGGTTCAAACTGACGCGTGTTGTAATGAAACCGGTTCTGTTCACGAACAATCGATAAAATTGTAACGCGAAAATAATAAATTGATATTAACAAACATTGCATATAGAGGTTTAGCACGTAAATTATCAAAAGCAAGTATGGTAGCTTAAAACCTAATAGATAGGCCAAAGTCAATTTCGCAGATTATCATGTAGTCATGTTTAGGTTAGGCGGCCATTGTATAATATTAATAAGCACGATATTAGAATACGCAACTAGAGCGTAGGAAATTACGCACATAATTTAGAGATGTGTAATATTCTATGTGGTAGGCATAGTAATTATGTAACAATTTAATTAAAAGACAAAGAATTATTCTTTATTATTGAGACGAGCCTTGGTGATTGAGAAACACGTGCACCGGTTAGTGACGTAAGGTGCACGCTGGCTGCGGCCGCGCGAAGCCAAACTCTTGCGTAAAATACGCCTCATAACGTGTAAATCGCAAATTTCATAAGTAACCCGTGAAAGTAAGCGATTCATTTCACTCTCACGCACGGTGCGCGGCGCGGCGGCGGCGGCGTGACGATGGCTCTTGTAAACAAGCCACGCTTGTGGCCGGCGGCGGTGACATAATCTACGTAGATCTCATTCCATCAGCTGGTTCACAGCTATATCTATATTTTATGTTAATGTTACGATTATTGTCTTTGCTCTTCGCGTATCAAATGAGGCGCCAGTGAATTTCTCTTTGAAAAGTAACAGACTGGTGCCTGTTTCCGTATTAGAAATTAAATACTAGTTTTTCCACATGTTTTTGGGGAGAACGAGTTCAGCGTTGATTTTTGTTTCGAACAAGATTGCTGTTGGGTTTTCATCAACAAAAGTTTGTGTTCGGGATTGGAACAGAGCTCGGCGAATGCTATAAACTAACTAACTACCTACTGCCGTGTCGGATGCAGTAGCTTCGCCTGTCAGCTATGAGTAAGCGATTATGCTCTGCTCACCGATGGCAGCGGAGCAAGCGTGACGGTTATGTTATGAAATTAATTGCTTGTTGTACGAGGAAAATTGACAGTTATTTTCTGAAATCTTAAGCAAGATCCGGTTAAGAAACTTATATTTCGTGGAATTGAAATGTTAAGATCAAAAATTATATTGGTAATAAGTATAACATTATGTATACAGAACCGACAATATTAATGTTGATGAGGAATGAGGTAACTAATGACTGACGGGAAACTTCGATTTTTTCAAATTTAATCAAAGTAGGAAACCTTTTTTCGATATTCTGGTGCTGCTGGTCAAATTAAACAAAAGATCCTGCAATCTAATCTCATAACCTACATTACCAGCGGCCGTTGACGCCATAGCCAGCTGTAAATTAAAATATGTAGTACTATAAAGTCGAATTGAAATTTCATGATGACCTCGGCTCGATCACGTCCCGGGTACGGCTTGGATTTATGTGTAGGTCAATCTGAAGCCGTTGGTCCTGGCTGTCATTTGTAAATCTTTGGCAGTCGTTACGGATTGTCAAAAGTCAGAAACTCTGACACTAGTCTTACAATGTACCGTGTTACCCAGTAAGTGGGTTGTAGAGGTTAAACAGGCAGTCTCTTCACGTAAAATGATATTTAGCTGAATCGGTTTGACCGGAGATGAAGATGCTGAGGTGGATGAGCGGCGTTACGCGATCCGATCGCATACGCAACTTTTTCATCCGAGGTAGTCTTGGTGTCCGTGACGTGGCGGCAAAACTGCAAGAGTGTCGTCTGCGATGGTATGGCCACATCATGCGCCGTCCTATGGGGTACGTTGGTCGGAGATGCATGAATATGGCTGTCCTTGGGGCTAGGTCCCGTGGTCGCCCTCACAAGCGATGGCTGGACGTCGTCAAGTCCGACATGAGAGCCAATGGGCTGACTGAAAGGGAGGTTAAAGATCGGGAAAAGTGGAGGAAGCTCAGTCGGAAGGTGGACCCTGGCAATGGCCGGGATTAACGCCAGATGGAAGAAGGTTTGACTGGAAGCTAACCCCAATATAGTTTGGAAAAGGTTAAATAGATTATGATACGTTAAAAATAATGAGTAAGTTATGTCAGAGATAACAGTCCACACATAACGTAGAACAATAATAATAACGCTCCGTTTTAGGCAGTCGTGCAATAAAATAATTTCATTTGACCCTGTATATATAGGTGCTTTATTGAAGCTAATGTAGAACGTATATATCCAGAGTGCCATTTAAAAATTAAGGAAGCGTGATCTAATAAGGTTGA
Organism: Lacanobia oleracea; assembly: GCA_950371165.1. Lineage (NCBI taxonomy): Eukaryota > Metazoa > Arthropoda > Insecta > Lepidoptera > Noctuidae > Lacanobia > Lacanobia oleracea. The sequence goes on from OX493389.1 coordinate 10,773,625, forward strand.
GAGTAATGGCTATCCATTGAGTGCTACCGTATTTGGTCCGTTTAAGTTAATTATAGAACAATCAATGTTAACGCCTAGAATATACGGTGTATAGATATAGGGTGAAATCATTGGTAATATTTCATTGAAAGTATTCATGAGTTTTGATCAACCTCTATAAAATACATCTATTGTTCAGTACATTAAAGTTTAGAAAAGTCAGGCTTTTTTTTTCCCGAGTCAGGGACCCAAAGAAAAAAAAAAGTGGTTGTCTGTAAAGTCGTTTTACGTGATAACGTAAATTTTGCGTGATAACGTCATAAGAAAACAATTGAATTCTTAACAAACAAGCCGACCGTGCCTCTCTATCGCTTGTTCTGCTCTCTCGCTTGCACGCTCGGCTTAGGTGGAACGTAACCATGACGCTTTTTCGTGCCGTGCAGCAGGCGTTCATCCATTTTATAAGAAGTTACGTCAAAAGTTGCGGTAACATGACATCATGACTTCTTTCATCCATTTCAAACCCTGAAAGATATCATATAAATTAAAAGACAGCCTGTTTAATTAGTAAATCGGAACCACTTTAGCTCCACAACTGACGTATACCTACATAAGTGTATTGTACACTGTAACACAGTTACTCGGCATCCATAATTTGATAACGTCGTGTGCGCCTGTCTAACATCGCTCGATCTAATTGGACAGTTTCTGGCTGAGATAAGTGATTATCTAAATTGGTATTGGCTTACGGAAAAAGCTTTTCGTGAAATGAAAAAGATTTTCATAAACATGGATAGCATGGTCCTGAAACTTGGTTCTTAAGTTAGAATATTATTACAACTGGAAAAAAAACACTAAGTATATACGATTTCGTACACTCTTATATTAAACTTTCCGGTAAAGAATACATGAAAATGGTGCTGAATTTGGAAAAGGAGGAAAATCTGCTTCGACTGTCGGTAGAACATTAATATTTGATGATTTTAAATAATAAGAGCATTTTTTCTAAAACCTTTGAACTTTGCCAACAAAACCTGCCATCATTTCTGAAAATATCCACATTCTACCATAAAATAATATAACAACATTTTAAATAACTAATTGTGGTTCGTGTCTCACATTAGAATAACCCGAACTAAGCCAACGAACACTCGTTATTGTGGAGATGTTGACACGGAATCACGGAGCGACTGCGTGCATCTACCAGCACGCATTGCAGTCTGTAGTGCCGGCGGTTGCCTCACCCGACCACACAGCGAGTGGTGTAAGCCAATCGGTCAATTAACAGGAATTTGCTCAATATTTCACAACACGAAACGTCAATCCTTTGTAATGAAATACTTAATGACGGCTAGCAAGTGGAACGGATGTATGGACACAGCCATGTTCGTAGGTCCCTAGAAAGAATGACTGAGCTATTTGCCAACTTTATTTTCGTTGCGCCGGTTTATTGGGCTTTATAGTGTATTCGGGTGTTTGGCCAATGCTTTCGTGTATGTTTTATTACTTCGAATATCACAGCTAGAGACTTTTATTTGCAATATGCTTGCAATAATATGAATGTCAAGTTGAATGAAAGGAATCAAACGTCCAATCTACATAATTAAGACATCGTTGTAGGTAGGTTTTATACTCACGTTCACATCATCCCATTTCGATATAAAAACCGACCAAGTGCAAGTCGGACTCGCACACGAAGGGTTCCGTATGAGTCTGCCTATTACGTTCTTGAGATACAGCCTACTGACAGGCAGACGGACGGACAGCGGAGCCTTGGTAATAGGGTTCCGTTGGTTACCCTTTGGGTATGAAACCCTAAATAGTACCTTGTAATAAGTTGAGCCCTTCAGAATATACTGCACCGATTTGTCAACCCTCCAATATTATTCGAAGAGGGAAACGCGCCAAAGTAATAAATAACAACATAATCAAAATATCAAATTGAAGTGCCATTCACGTCGCCACAAATTAATCGTTGTTCGCGAAGCGTAATTTTTGAATTGTTGCCGCAACAGCAATGTTTTCAGATATACCTAATGTTATATCGAATTCAAGAATAACAATACCTTTTGCAATTAGTGCTTACCTTTTTCTCCTTATCTGATACATGTAAGTAGTTCTTTGAGAGATTGAATAGCTTAAAAAACTCTGTGAATAAAAAATAAAAGTTATGAACACGGGGTTAGATTTTTAAAAGTAATACTGTTCAACTAAAAGTAAGTATTTATTCTATCTCCAAATTGAAACATTTAAAACCACTTTCCCAGTTTTAACGTACATCCTACTATTGGACTCACATTTCCGTATTTTTTGTTTGATTGCTCGTGGAAAACTGAAAAGCTTTTAGAAAGCTCCACTACATATGTTTTAATATTGTCATGCTCGCTAGCGTCATTTATATTTAAATGAAGTGTAGGGGATCGTATATTTTCATACACATCTCTATATACAAAGTATGATTGGATGTGTTTATGAAGTCACGACGCCAAAATATTATATTAAAGAGTCTTAACGCCGCCACATGGATTCACGAAGATATCAAGTGACGCGCGAGATGTTCGTCGCTTACGTAATGAGTATGAGAAAAATATTCAAGCAAGTGCAGAATTGACCGCAAAGTGGGTCGTTGTCCGACCGTGACTGCAGGTGCATAGGACGCGCCGCCGTGCGCCCGCGCACGGTGACGGTGACGGCCGGCGACGCGTCACCAACACGCCTTTAATTACAGGCTTGCGAAACAAATGTACACAAGGAAACCTTCAAATCAAATACCCCAGTCTCCCCGTTCTCCCACTAACTGTGAATATACCCGACATTGACAAGGGTTCCTTAAATATGTAACATGCGACCTTTTTATGAGACAAATGTATGCACGTTTTTAAGGTCTGTCTCTGCCTGCCAGATGGAGCTTACAGAACTCACCGCAAAAGGGACCTGCGGCCTTTTAAGAATTCAAGCAAAAACAGATTCCAATGCAAACATAAAATTCATGTCATTCGGAGTGCTGAACTTCAAAGGTTCTACGGAACCCTTGCTGCGATGGCTCGCTGCCCAACTTTCATTCTGTCACTCGACTATTCCAAAAAGTCCAAAACACTTTTCGAGATATTCCTTTCCATTTATTTGTCCCTGTCATAGAAATGGTTGCATGAAATGAAATGTTCGTCAATTCGATTGAAAATAAAGGAGATTTATAACCTGAATAAAGATACTAATTCTAATCATTTAAATTATTCAGTTGCCTTTTTAATCTTTTAAATAGCGGAGTGAGAGGGAGGGGTAGGCTTTGATTTAATGTTAATTGGATACAGGTCTATAGACCTAGCTATGTCGGAATCTTAATTAACTCCAAAGACAAAGCAAATAGATGGCAGTGTGCAGGTTGAACCAGATATTACATATCTACTCTATTCATAAGATCTAATATTGTTGTAGCCTGGAGGTCTATTTCCTTATAGTTAATGCTCTGTGGTGTGTGACGACTCCTGTGGTTATCTGTGTCAACCCACAGATATCGTACTTCAAACTTTAATATCAATTTACAAAGTAATCAATATTGGGATACTTAATTGAATATGTATGTTGTAATGTTAAACATTTCAACCTCGTGTGATTTTGATTTTGAAGTTTTATTATGGAGTCTGAGTTTAATTATCAGGTGTTGCTCGATAGCCGAAAGTTTTGTAATCACCAAACTGTAAAGTGGAGATATTATGTGATCAACATTATCACTTAAAAGAGAATAAACAGCTTGTAACCCCTGAGGGACATAAGGGGTGTTTTCCTGGAATCTACTTTGACAACAAACAGTGGTCTTGTTTGATATCGAAACCATTCCGGAAAACTGTTCGCCCCCTTAGTTGTCAATAAAAAAGAAGTTTGATGAGTTTTTCTGTATCCTGCATGACTTTGAGAAATTGGACGTAACAATCACGAAATTACAAAATATTTTGAGAAACCTTGAGGGATACCTTCTGATAGTACAGTGTTCACATATAGATAGTATTTTTACTTTAGTAGATAATATTTGTAATAAGTGATGAATACATTTTATCCCCAGTCTTAGACCTTACATATGTAGTTTCAAACAAAATAATTAATAATACAATAATTATTTTTTGTATTGATGTTTATATAATAGTACACCAAAGACTACCTACAGTACTGTCTCTCCTTTTTCTCTTTAGAATCCATCGTCCACCCAAAGGTTGTCTTGAAAAGATCGCTTTTAGCGATAAGGTCGCCCATTGTGTCACCCTATGTAATGTTTCTCATCTATATTTTCTCTGACTTATATGACAAAGAGTATTCTATTCTATTCTAATTAAGTTTCACAACGGCGATATACATAGCATGAAGTGCTACAATGTTAATAGTAATAAAAGCAACTTGAAGCACATTTATCAAAACTTTTTGTTACTAAGCACTGAATCGTATATATCAGGTAGCACAAGAAACTAAAACACGGGTTATAGAGCCGCTCCGAGTTTTGCTCTACATTATAACAATGACTCTCGGCTAATTTATTACAGAGAGGGTTACATTCATTCAAATATCTCACTCAGAATTGTGACTCTCTGCCGTATTCACAGACAAAAATGTTCTCTTGGATGGCTTTGCATGATTTAATATCTCCGATTCTCCTGCCGTGTTTTATAGTCGTCGTACGAATCTTATTTAACGTTCTCCTTTACTGCACCTGCGATACATTTGTAGTTTCCGGAGCCGTAAAAGTGCCCGTAATAGAATCGAAATTTTAGACCCGCCGGTTGCCGTTCCCACGAAGTGAAACAGTATAAAGCCGAAATTATAGCTTTGCTTTCGTAAAATAACAAAATAATGCTTTTGTACCCCGGCTTGATCGGAACCGGCTATAGTTTTCGTGCACGAAAATTTTCAAATTTCCAAGTTTGCTGATAACGAAAAATATTGCGAGGAAAATGTGTGGACACCACGTAAGTGCTTTGACGGTTTACCTCGGAAGCTTATAATAACACTTAAGGCGGGGATAATAGAACCTCCTGCGGGGCTCATCTAGAGAGAGCAATATTTCACTGAATTAATAAGTGTGAAGGCTATAAATCAGTGGAACTGCGCTCCACGGGGCCGAGTACCCAGGACCACAGACTGCATAGCGCCGGCTATCCGGCTATCCGAGTATCCGTCTGGCGTCTGTAGCACTATTGTGCTGCAAGCTGCGAATAACTAATCTAATCGAGATTGTTACCAGCATTAGCCAACTGTAACGACACTATTTATCTGAGCTAGAGTCTAGCATTAATGTATTTTCGGATCGGTATCTGACTTGTTTCTTTAATGTCATTTATAGACTACAGGATTAAGATTAAGACATTTTCTGGCTAAGAAAATAAAGTCTTGAGGTAAATGTATTTTTAGCTTCAATTCATTCTAATTCCAGGGGGCATGAATAATTCTACATTCTTTTCCGACACAAACAAAACTGAAGGGCAGAAAAAGGTAATATTTTTGAAACGTTAGGGTCACCCGATAAATGTGAAAATTATGAATTCATAAAAGGATCTTCTTCCCCTAATTCTTAGGATTAAGCGAATTACATCGTTTTAAATAAAAACTTCGATGAGATCGCTTGGCTTCCTGTTCAAGAGTCGTAATTTTCCCGTTTTTCCTCCTTTGCTTAAACAAGATCTACGAGTATTAATATAAGAACAAAAAATCACGTTAAAATGAAAACGAAACCGAGGAGTGTTGAATTGTTGATTCTAAGTTATTGCAGATTGAATTTGATTTGTTAATATTAATCCGCCATCAGGCTGGGATTTTTTCCGGGGTCTTAATAAGAATTTATAGTGATGGGAAATTTTCTAGGCTGGGTTTCTCAAATCTAGCTTTATATCCGAGATTAGGTGAGGTGCCATATAAATCTTTGTTTACTTAATATATCGAGATTTTCACAACGAATAATATTGAACATGGGGGAGAATTTAGTAATACTTCTTTTGCAGAATTATTTTTTGGGTTATACCGTTCAGTAACAAGAAATCAGTATCTACAATTTTGCTGTAAGAAAATAATATCGTTTTCTAAGAAATTCTCTTTCCCTGCTTGTTAATATGTAAATGAAGAAAATTTTCATTCAGAGACAATACGTATCATTATGACAATGTAATTGCCGTCGACGTTCGTGTCTGTTTCTAATTATCAAATTACAATTAACTCTCTTTATTTCGGCTTAATTTGAATTCTGCCTTTGAGAGTATTTAGCTTTATTAGGTGAACAACAGGACGAATTTCGACTTAGTGTTGGGAATGTTTTAAATCTGCCATCATGTATATGCCATGACAATGACGAGAATGACGTGTTAATGCAATCATGATTCCGTCTTAAAAAAAGGATAGCGCTATACGTCTTGCATAGTTTAGTCTCCCTCCGAAACCGGAATCTTGATGGTTTTATGACGTCATAGTAGGTCATGTTCGACGTCGTTAAATCTTTCTTACGTTTGTTAATACCTCGTTGATGTTAAATTGCTCAATGTATCTCGTGGAAGTTGTTGATAATCTCTATTTGCGACTATTAATCTTTGATTAGAATATTAACATGTATTACAAAGTCGATTAAAAACATAGAGATGTTTGGGAACAGCAAGATCGGCGATATTCGAGTCAAAAAGTTTATCTGAAAACCATTACTGAACATAGGATGAAAATAGTTGAAAAATTTACAAAGTTCGAAGTGTCTGGACGTACTAAAAGTAGCCAGCCAGGTCGATCGTTATTGTTAGTATTTTGGAATCAGTTTTGGTATCGGTTATAGAGGTCTATTTTTATTTACTGCTTTATTTACTGATTTTAAACGCTACACGGTTTGAACCCTAAAATGGATGAAGACAAATGTTAATTGCCTGTGGTTTATAAGTTTTAAACTATAGTTTTCGAAGAAAATTAACACTTTAGTGACGCTGAGTTGGGCTTTCTAGACTTCTAAAGTCTAAATTTTATGGTTGAGACTGTACGTTTGTTTGTAGAAAGCAATTTGAAGAAGTTGAGATCCGATTTTCTGAGTGTAGATTTTCTTTCACTGCACAAATACTACACTGAGAATCATACGATTAACCTGAACGCACAGATCCTGTGGGATAAGAGACGCAAGCGAAGCAACGGGTAGAAGCTAGCCCTTAATACATACATCTCACAAAGTATTGAGGGAATTTGCAACCGTACGGAATTATGACGAAACCTTTTGTAGCGAATTATATTCTGAAATGTACGTCAGAGCTAGCTATTAAGAGCACCATACATTAAACTGCTTTAAAACTAACTGCAGGAAATAGTTTGACGACATTATGTTGCACATAGTGTGAAATATTGTCACACTGTAGGAGGTGTAGGTACAAAGTGAGGCAACTTGCCTTATTATCATAAATGAACGCACAGCTCTGGTAATAAATCTCCTACAGGTCAGGCAAAGTCAGTTGTTTAGAGAAGACTAGACAGGCAACACCAGAAAAATCTTTAAAGGAGCAATGTGGTCAAAGGAGTAGGTACTTAAATCGATTAAGAATTAAAGTTGAAGTCGAATACCAAAAAAAACTATTTGTAAAACAAAAACCACAAATCGGAGTAATCTTTGAAACACGTTTTATTCGGACTTAATCTGAATAGGCATGAGGTCAGGCCGGAACTCATCGCTATCGCAACTTTCCAACTAATTTGTGTACAGAGTTTTACAGACTTTATAATCACGATTGAAGTTGTCAAACTTGCATTGCACCTTGAGCCGAAATCTAAACAAGCGCTCATAAAGAGAATTTGGGAACAGTAAACCCTGTGTGTGTGTATTCCCACTTGCACCCTGTTGTATTTTAAGCCTAGTCGGTACTATTGACAACATTGGTCAGTCAGTGGCGTAACTACAAAGGTGCTAAGTGGTGCAACACACCAAGGCATTCAAGGTTCCCTAACATTTCCAGAACTCGGCCAGGACCAAAATCAGCCACGCAGAGGTCGAAACGGAGACCCCGTTTAGACCTCTGCGTGGCTGATTTTGGCCCTATACGGGGTTATTTGTAAAACACCAACAACCTCTTAGGCAGTGAAAGTACACATGATTAGAAACTTTAACTTTAACTTTGAGAACAACCCCGAAAACTAAAAAAAAAAATTCAGGTGTTTCATACATAGAAAATGCAATAAAAATGAAAGCCAATGAAAATGTATGAAACAGCGGATATTTTTTTTGAGTTTTCAGGGTTGGTTTCAAAGTAAAAGTTGTTTCTAATCATGTGTACTTTATAACCCTGTATAAGCAAACCACCCTTGTCCTTTCAACTTTTCAAACAGTGAATGTCGTTCAAATTGATTATTCCCATTTCTCTATTTCCAGTATTCGACGCGTCCGGCCACTACACCCCCAACGTGCTCTTCGGCAACGAGTACTGGCTGGGCTCGCAGAATGCGTGCCGCGACCTGCAGCTGAAGGAGTACTATGCGCACACGCCGCCCTTCCCCACTACCTTCTACGTCGCCAAGATCAACCTGACCGTGGACAATGATCATCTGCCACAGGTAACTTACTGCTTTAGAATATTTTTTTTAGTGTCTTTGATAAAAATCTTACTGAAAGACAAACATGTTACTGATAAAATAAGATGTATTTTATCAGTAACATTTTTAGTTAAGTAAAGAAGCAACTGTTATGTACCTATAGACTTTTCTTGGTCTTGGATAAAAAGCAAAAAATTGTTAGTAGGAATTTCTATAGGTAAAGTGGTAATTTGAAAACGGAAATTTTGATACAATTGAGTGTGGAGTTTGGTTCCTCTGTCGGATGCACGTGTAGCCTATCACTTTAGAAATGCTGACAGATGATACCTTTTAAATAGACGTTTTTAAGTACATTTTTATGTAAACTTATTCAAACTGTCACGTAGTTGCGACATTTCGAATATTTCACTAGCCATCATCGATTTACTTTCTATTTGATGGAAGATGTGAACGATTGCGTGAACTTCACACTTTCGCTCCATGACTCAGCATTTGAATGACAATTCAATCCGAGTTACGTGGTTTCTTTGACCTCTAGAGGTTAATCATGCGGTCGTATGCACAGAGCTAATATTTATTTTATACACAAAAAAAACTAAAGTATTTTTTTTTATTCTTAAAACGGTAGGTATTTTGGTTGTTTGCTGAAAGATATTGGTTTTTCAGTAAACAACCAAAATACCTAAAGACATTGGTTTGAGGAGCTCGTGTGGCTAGACAATAACAGCCGCACGGGCTGATCTTTAAGGTTAAGTAACGCTTGCCAAGATTGTGCTGTGGATGGGTGACCATCTTAACATACCGAGTTTCCTCCGTGCCTCGAAGCACGTTAAGCCGTTGGTCCCGGCTGTCATTTGTAGATCTTTAGCAGTCGTTACGGATAACGACAGTCAGAAGTCAGTTAATCTGACTCCAGTCTTGCCACAAAGTACCGTGTTACCCAGTTAATGGGTTGTGGAGGTCTGGTAGGCAGCCACTCCGCGTAAAATACTGGTATTCAGCTAAATCCGGTTTGACTGGAAGCCGACTCCAATATAGTTTGGAAAAGGTCTTTCAGTCATCATCTGCCTAGAGATGATGACTGAAAGACATTGGTTTATTTTTTTAGATAATTTGCGTAACGACTTAATTCATATTAGCTAATAAAACATGATTGACAAAACACAATAAAAACGTAGCCAAACAAACAACAATAAATAAACTCCAAGTATTCATCGTAAACGCGTCGTCATTCGACCTCATAATATCATGGTGTGGGCACAAAAGACAAACAGCCCACAACAACTCGCCCTAGCCTTGTTGTGTGGGCCTACTTCACCCTTACGTCAGCAAAGTTTAATATAAAAGTTTTACTACCTCGCGGCAAGTTTCAGCCTTCTACGTCGATAGAGTCAACTTAATTTGCTACGTTGTACTCCCTGCAGTGTTGAGCGAAAATACACCAGCTTCTATGACACGGTTACATTAATAGGGTGACTTTAAAAGGTTAGAAAAGTTTTAGGTGGTGAAAGTACTAATGTTGTAGGACTCATAGTAATAATTTAATAACAAAACTATGTAGGTACGTTTATGTTTAGCGCAAATAAACTCTTTTCTTTCTTTCTTTCGCTAAGCAGTGATGTTGGCGCTGTTGGCGTTGGGTCGCACTTTACGAACCAAAGATGCGCATCGCTTTCGCATGACCGCGTTGAAGCACGGGTGCTTCTGCGAACATCCACGATGCGCTGCAGTACCGGACCAACCTAATCTACTCCGTTCCTCCCTAAAGTTGATCACGAATACTTTTTATACCCTTGAAAGATTGCCAATTAAAAAAATCGGCCAAGTGCGAGTCGGACTCGCTCACGACGGGCTCTGTACCATTAACCTTATTTTTAGGGTTCCGAACAAAAAAACGGAACCTTTATAGGATCACTCGGGTGTCTGTCTCTCTGTCCGTCTGTCACAGCCAGTTTTCTCCGGATCCACTGCACCGATTCTGTTGAAATTTAGCTCACATATGGACTTTTGTGACCCAAACACGGAAGCGTTACGTAAATTTTTAGTATGGGGGTCACTTTTTGGGGTCAAACAAGAAAATTAAAAAAAAAGTTTTTTGAACAAAAAACTATCATACAAATGAAATATATATGATATACATATCAAATGAAAGGCTAGGGGTACTGTGAGGGTTTTAATTATATTTTTCATAATTTTAAAGTAAATGGTTTTGAAAAAAATGGAGATAATAGCTCTTTACCTAAATTCTAAGAATTCTGTAGTGTTAAAAACACATGTTAAAAAAAAGACATTCGTTCGGAACCCTTAGCACGCGAGTCCGACTAGCACTTGGCCAGTTTTTATTATTTTTTGTTATAGTGGCAATACAAATACACAATATGTGAAAATTTCAACTATCTATCTATTACGGTTCTTGAGATACAGATCGCTGAAAGACAGACGGACGGACAGTGGAGGCTTAGTAATAGGGTTCCGTTGTAAAAATCAATCTATTTATTTAGTTAGTAAAGTAACGATATCTGTAAGGTACTGTAGGAGGTTTATCCGAAACCAGAAAAATCGAATCTATTTTCGCCAGCGGTAAATGAAGGCAATGAAGCTTAAAGCCATGATATGAATATATGAACATCGTAAACGTTAACTTGGACTACTTCTGATGGCAAACGTTAGGTAGAAGGCGCACATTTTAATAAAAACTGATGTCCGATTGAGATAGGCTTCCCAAAATGAAGATAACCCGTGATTTTTACATTTAGGAAAACTGTTTTTTCTCGTCAAAGACTGCGGGAAGCTAGTAGTAGCTATTTGGTTTATCGTATATGGAGCAACTTGTAGAGGAGCTCGTGGCTAGATAATAACAGCCGCACGGGTCGATCTTCAAGGTTAAGCAACGCTTGCCAAGGCTGGTCTGTGGATGGGTGACCATCTTAACGTACCGAGTTTCCTCCGTGCCTCGGAAAGCACGTTAAGCCGTTGGTCCCGGCTGTCATTTGTAGATCTTTGACAGTCGTTACGGATAGTCAGAAGTCAGTTAATCTGACTCCAGTCTCGCCATGAAGTACCGTGTTATCCAGTTAATGGGTTGTGGAGGTCTGGTAGGCAGCCGCTCCGCGTAAAATACTGGTATTCAGCCAAATTTGGTTTGACTGGAAGCCGACCCCAATATAGTTGGGAAAAGGCTAGGCAGATGATGATATGGAGCAACTTGTAATTTTGATAATTGGTATTTTTGAAGTCTTACTCGCCATAGTAACTATTAGGTTGGTGTACCACAAGGGCGTGATCGACTGGAACGGGGGTGTGATGTGGTAGGTCTATCCATCTCTATATTCGAAGGATCTAATCCTTCGACGTGAACTGTGACCACCCGACTGCGTCCAGCCGCGCTGTCGTCCTTTACCGGGATACTGAGGTTCCCCGTACCACGCGTGCAACGTTCTTTTTTCTTGCTATTTACTTGCTGTCTTCGGGGTAGATTGGGGTGAGGGATGTATACATTCAGTCAAAAAAGTATTGGGAATAGATGATTTGTTTATGGTTCCAAATTCAAATATTTGTTTTTTTGTAGTTGTTAGATTGGCACAACTGTTTTCCAATTTGGCGCGGAGTTTGAGTTGCATCTGTTATTTATATTAAATACAGTGCTGGTTTTAGTAATATCATATATAGTGTGTATTGCGAATTTCATAATGGACAAAAATATCGAACAAATAGTTTGTCTTAGGTTTTGCATCGCCAATGGAATTTCGTGTTCGGAGTCACTGAAAATGTTACAGAAGGCTTACGGTGAATCGACTTTATCAAAAACTCGTGCTTATGAGTGGTTCAAAGCGTTCAAAAGCGGTCGAGATGTGATGGAAGATTTGCCTCGCTCTGGTAGGCCGTCAACGTCTGCAACTGAAGTTAACATCGCAAAAGTGAAGGAAATAGTGACTGAAAATCCCCATTCAACTCTGAGAGAGATAGCCGCCGAACTTTCTGTATCTCACGAGTCGATCCGTACCATTTTAACTAATCATTTGGGTATGAAACATGTTGCTGCTCGGCTAGTCCCAAAAGATCTGAATTTTCTCCAAAAACTCAATCGCATGAAAGTCGCTGAGGACATGCTAGAACGAGTCAGTTCGGACCCAACATTCATGAAACGCATTGTTACTGGTGACGAGACGTGGGTTTACGAGTTTGACATGCAAACTAGTCAACAAGCTTCGGAGTGGCGCCTTCCAACTGAACCGTTTTCAATCGATAGAAGACATAAAGGAGAATTCGCGGCGAGAACTCAACTCAATTCCGGAAGAAGCGTTTAAAAAATGTTTTGATGAATGGATTATTCGTTGGCGCAAGTGTATCGTTTCTAAAGGAGCATACTTTGAAGGTGATACAATAAATTTGGATGAATAACAGACATTTTGTGTATTATTGATCTTTTCCCGGTACTTTCTTGACAGAGTAGTACTTACCAGAGATAAATAAGATGCAGGATTTCTGATAATTGCAGCTAGTGGTTTAAGGGAAACTTCTTGCGACTACTATATTTAGTTCCCCGTCGAATGGGGTGAAAATCAACCCTTCAACCCTGCCCACTGAGGGGCTTGCTGCACTTGACTATCGAATCTATCTACAAGTATGAACTTGTCTACTAACAAGAAAAACTGTGCCTGAAGGGCTGTTGTGCTATATGTCATAGGGTAGGTGCATCATCCCTCTATCCAGATACACAACTTTCGAAGCCAACCCTCTAAGGGTGGAGGCTCTATAAGGTCAGCCCGGAAGGGAAAAAAAATCTGTGTTTTTATATTTTCTTAAATTTTGGCGTTATGCCTTATCTGAACATATAGATGTGTACATATCTGAAAAGAGCTCAGAGTCAGGCTTCTAGTGCCAATTATCTAAAGTCTAAATACTTAGATTTTCTATATGTTTAGTAGTAAATGGCTGTCCACCCTATTTATTACCTTTTGTGTAGCTGTCCTGTGTCGGTATATGTGAAACGTTCAATACCTGGGTACCTTCTTTCCCATTACCAGTTACCAAAGTACCTTTTAGGGGTTTACCAGCAATGTGGAGGGGGAGTGTGTAACCGTACCTATCTTTTTATTCAAAGAAAATAACTTCCCCAAGAACATCTTATGTGTCTGGGGGAAAACGACAGCAAAATATCATTTTAATTTCATTACATAGCTTCTTCTTCTTCTTCCACCTGGCGTTAATCCCGGCTATTGCCAGGGTCCGCCTTCCTACTTAGCTTCCTCCACTTTGCCCGATCTTGAACATCCTTTTCAGTCAGGCCATTGGCTCTCATGTCGGACATGACGAAGTCCAGTCAGCGCTTGCGAGGGCGAGCACGGGGCCTAGCCCCAAAAACAGCCATATTCATGCATCTCCGACCAACGTACTCCATGATGCACATGATGACCGCATGATGTGGCCATACCATCGCAGACGACACTCTTTCAGTTTTTCCCCCACGTCACGGTCAATTTCATTACATAGCTATCATACTATAACTATCTTATTCTATTACATAAGCTCGTATGGACGCGAGTTATAAGATAAACCTATTGAATGTGCTTCGTCGCGAACAGTTGGATATCAACCTTTACACATGTTGGCAGGAAATGCTTTTAAAGGTACGTGCAAAGTTTGACTTGGATTTGAATTTTAACAAGAAAAGAATTTGTTAGCTTTAGGGTTGCCTGTCCATTTGCGCGGAGCGAGGCAGCGGAGCGGAACAACGGAGAAATATTAATCAATCATTTCAATCAAAATGACAGTGTCTCTCTCAATTCCATTGGTTAAAATTTTTCCGTTTCTCTACTCCGCTGCATAGCTCCGCGAAAATGGACCGGTACCCTAAAGCGTATCTATTTAATTGCGGTATTTTTCTGTAAGTAATAAATCTGTCACATACAATATCTGAACTGAAGGTGGCCTGCTGGAAAATAACATTAAGGCTGGTTGAAAAATAATTCTTGCTAGATTTCAATACTCATGAGATTTCAGTAGGTATTGGTCCAAACGTGTCGATTGTTTAGTACGGAGCAGATTGGATTTAAGAGTAAAAAGTTGGAGACGTAGGTACATCTCCAACTTTTTAGTCAAATATTTAGTCAAATTAAATAATTTGACTAAATATTTGTAAAGTCCGCCGACCATTTCTAATTTATTGATGACTAGGTTTTGCCCGCGACTTCGTACTAGGTTTATCCCGTTTTTTCCCGTTCCCGTAGGAATTTCAGGAAATCCTCTCTAGTGCTTCCCCTACGGAGTGTAGGGAAACGACATGCTAAATTTTAGCCTTCTAAGACTAGTAGTTTCGGATGTGCGTTGTTTTCATCAGTCACTCAGTAACGGAAAAATTTAATATATTTCGACTGACTCAGACACTACCAGCTCCTACTTTCAGCTCACGACCAAAAGAAATAAAAGTGTGAGCAAATAGTCGTATATAAGAAAGTAATATTACGTATTGGTCTAAGTATATAGATTAATGATGGTCAGAAAGTTTTCATCCCCCGAGAGGCGCGAGGCGTGGATGAATCAACATTTATAACTTAGACAGGGAACGTATCTTTACTATTATTATGTGGTATTGAAGTTTGTTCATTTAAGTGTATTACTTGTTATGCTATATACATAGGTATGAATAAAAACTTAAGATCCGAAGAGATGGTGACATTAAAAAAAAAAAACAACTAGTAACATTTGGCTCTAATAAGGAAAATTAGGATACCACTAACGTCACCACGAAAAGTCCCAAAAGGTTACGCAATGCTGTAAATATAGTAACCACATCGTTATTTTGCAAGTTACGTTTAAGCCATGGTTGATGGCAATAGACTCGCCGTAGTGCATGGTAAAACCACAAGTCCTGACTTTGTGATCATGATCATATTAGCAAAGACGTCCACTACTGGCCGGCAGCAAAACAGTGTCGGCAGCATCGGCTACCCGCGACCCTCACCAGGTCATCAGTCTACCTTGTGGAAGGCCTCTTATGTTAGGCCTTTGCTTTACAATTTAGAAATTCCAGCTCAGCAGTAGAGCTGCAATTGCTACATCAGTAAGGATAATTTTATACAAATATTATTACTACCAAATTCACTGTGTCCTAGATTTACATTTTTACACAGTCATTTTATTAGCCAACATCAGTGAAAATCAACTGCTACCTGGCTGTTGTTGCGACAGCAAGAACCATTCTACTAATCACATGATGTCAGAACCTGTCCGAACATTTTGGCTAATGAGTGCTGCGATACCTAATGACCTGGTTTTAAAGTCCACTCACTGTCATTTTGACACTAGCTTAGCAGGCTTGTTGGCATTGCTTTCAGGTATATATACAGAAATTCTGTAATGGCCAGAAGTGTTCCAATTCAAGTCGCAATGTCAGTGATAATCAATGTAGGGAAATTAGAGTTGCTTTTGACCGTTTGCAACTGCGATGCGAATGTGATTGCTCCGTACAAAATGTTCCTCATAAAAATATAATTTTGGCGGAGAAATCGGGGAACATAAGCATAAGCCTAATCAGCCTATAATGTTTCCACTGCTGGGACACAGGCCTCCTCTCGGTGAGAGGGAGTGGGCCGTAATCCACCACGCGGGCCCAGTGCGGGTTGGTAGATGTCACATGTCTTCGAAGTTTTGGTGAAAATACAAAAAAAAAAAAATACATACAGCCGAACATAAAACCTCCTCCTTTTTGAAGAAGTCGGTTAAAAATGAAACTCAGCGCTATAACCTACGTGTTGCCCAGTGGCCTGCAACATGCCCCGCAACATTTTATGTGGCGTGGGTGATGTTACCTGGACCCACTCCGAGAGCGAGCGCACGCGCGACAACAGGCATGTGTGGAAATTCCACGTAGTTGTTGAGGGACATGTTCCGCAACATGTTGCTTCACATAGACCCTCAGTGTATTTTTGGGTAGACATTTTCTTTATCACTTATTCCAAAGCAAATAACGACCTATAATGACAAACCTTCATTTGTTTGCAAAAACTGAGAAGACAGTCTGTCAACCTACTCAAAATAACGTAAACTTAAAAGATCATCTTAAAATATTTAACATAGGTGTAAATACAAAGTTAAAGACAACCTCTTACACTGTTGGATTGTCTCAAATTCTTGAACAAAACATTGCCGGAAAGCTCGTAGCCTGGAAAACAAAAATCCGTAGAATTTGTATACGTAATGCCTTAAAGACGAAGGAAAGCGATGGGAACCGCCAGCTGACGTCTGTTACCCTGGTCGTAAACCGATACATCGTGTGGTACATTCGTCACGTTGACTGACATTCAATTACCTACCTTGGGCTTACGCAAAGGTCACCTGGTGATATCTGCTCGGTTAATGAATGGAGTGCATTACGCAAGCTTGGCTGCAAATTGGTCCCAAATCTTTGTATTAAAGCTTATATTACACGAAATAGTGTTCGGATTTTATGTACGAGTATCTTCTATAGAAATCTTATTTAGGTAAGAAACTTGGTATCTACGAAAATCAGAAGTTTTCTCATTAGTCACGCTCTTGAAGTGAGTATGAATAAACGACCCGATAGGTGACGTTGTGAATTTTATTTCATTTAAATCTGTTTCGTTAAAACATCTTCTCAAAAGCCAAAATCTTAGCCGTTTGCACTTTTTGTTTACAAGATAAGACAAGAAAGAAAACTATAGGAAGGTATTTTCCGCTTCAACACTAGCTCTATTGGCCAAGGTAATTGATTGGACCGAGGCTCATAATGGATAATCTTTCAAAACCCTCGTTTTGTTTTTAATAGGTTCTCCAGTCAAGAGTTACATTGACTGGGTTTAATGTTGTTTATGAGTTTTATGCCGCACGTTAGAAGAAAAACAAAGTCGTTTCAGTTATTTCTTCTCTTGCTTAACTTTTTAACTAGCTCGACCGAAGTCGGGCTTTAGTATTTGAACTTAATTAAACCCGGCTTCTGCTTGTATCATAATAAAATTCTTTATGAGTTTTTGCATTTGGCGGAAAATGAACTATCGCCTCATTTTTTTAGCTTAACGTAAAAATGCGACATGACAGGCAGCGTTCGCATCCCCATCGCAGTCGCTAACTGTCAAAAACACTTTATATTGATAGTCGCAGTTGATATTGAAATTTATATTTAAACGTTTTTTTTAAGCACGAGAATTGGCCTTCTGGATATCGCTACTTGGGGGAATAGTACAGACGCACCCACTCTATTCACCCTACAAAAGAAACTTATTAGAATTTTAGTCAACATCGAACAAACCGATAGCTGTAAACCACACTTTCAAGACTTGAAAATTTTAACCCTACCGTGCCTCTACATCTTTGAGCTCTGTAAATTTGTACGTAAATACCCGGAATTCTACACAAAAAGAGAAGATATACAAACCAAATTTACCTTAAGACATAAAAATAGATTAAATATACCCACATCCCGATTAAAAATTCACTCCTCAAGCTCCTACGTTATGTCGATAAAAATATATAATAAGTTACCAGAAGAAATTAGAAATATAAATAAGTATAATATTTTTATTAATAAATTAAAAGTATTTCTTTTAAACAAGTGCTATTATGATACAAATGAATACTTAAATGATAAACTATAACTGATATAAATATATACATACATTCTTTAATATATAATTTATGTATTTTGTTTTTGATATTTCTTTAATATTTTAATTGTATAGATATATGTCAAGAAGATAATTTGACACTATAGAATAGGTACTATATGCTGAGTGTGTAATTACCTACCTGTAATTGTGATACACGAAAAAATGATCTCGTTAGTATTATTTATTTTGTATTTTTAAGTGAACAATACCTTTTGCTGTGCCCTAACAGGGTCTACAACGGTTCTTAGCTGTAAGCCTTTTATGACATCTTTTGTAAATACCTTGTAGAATGCAAATAAATGAATATGAATATGAATATGAATACTTCTATCTATACTAATATATAAAGCTGAAGAGTTTGTTTGTTTGCTTGAACGCGCTAATCTCAGGAACTACTGGTCCGATTTGAAAAATTATTTCAGTGCCTATAGCCTTCCTCGATAAATGGATCGAGGAAGGCAGCGGCAGCAGGAGCGGAGCAGACGAAGTTGCGTGGGTCAACTAGTCAGCAATATAATGTTTGCGGTCACGTGGTCAATCTCAAGCATTTTGGTCCAAGACTCTCTTTGCTGCTTCTTCTACTAACCTCCTTCTATTCCCTACAGAGCAGACTGATGTTGGTCGGCGAGTGCGTGCCCGCGTCCTGCGACAAAGGCGCCATCACCTCGCTGCTGGGCGCCGCGGAAGGCGCCGCCTCTGCGCAGGCCTCCTCTGCCGGTCTAGCCGCCTCCTTCAGCACCCTCAACGTGCGCCCCGTGCCTGGGGACTACGACCTCTTCGCTGACCCTAAGCTGCAGATATTGGGGTAAGATGCTGTTAAATGTTTTCTGTAAATCAAACTGTTAAAACTTACTGCATTAGGAGTGGTGGCGGTAAGCTAAAGGCTGGTTTTTCCTTTCGTTACCAAAAAGCCAGATTCCCGAAACGTCGGTTTCCCTAAATATTATATTAACAAAATGTTATTATATTGTATTTATTTGTACACTCTGGGTCAGGTGTGAAACACACTTTGTCACCTGAGCTGCTGAGGTGCGAGGAATGCAATGAATGAAGACAAGACCTCGAATGGCTTCATATTCAACATGAGGCAAAACTATTAACTTCGTGTATTTTTCTTGCTGGACGCTGCCCAGCTTCTTTGCATGTTACACTTTTCTTCGGTGTCAATATACGTACTCTGAAAATGACAAATCTCTATAGACTAAGAGGTAGAGTACTATGAGATGAATCGGTAAGAATATAAGGTCGTAAGAAAGTTAGAATAGGTCCTTACAAGTCACACAAGGTCTTTCGTGCATGAGATAATGATGTCCACGGTTCCTAACAAAAGATGGAATGGTTCTTGAAAGGTTGCTGGCCTTGGTGGTGCTGTTTTGTTTAGTGTTTATTTAATGGGTCCTAACTGAGCTGATGTACTTGACATAAAATTACAATAATGATAGTACCCATGTTTGTATCTTAGCGTGAATGTAAATTACTTATCTTATTGTAAGTACCATTAAGAATGTATTACAGATAGAAATCTTGTTACTTAGTACGCTGAACTTTGCAAAAGCCTTATTCTGCATTTATTACGCGATCAATATTACTGCATTATCAGTGATGATTAGGTAGTTTTTGTGGAACCAATTTTTAATGCTGATCAATACCGTAATAATTTGTACCTAATACACATTCATAAATAATTACACAGATACGACACTGAAAAATTATCGCAATATACCCAGTTTAATTTATACTGAACTTAATTAACTAGTTTCATTATCAAATAATGAGGTAGGTAGGCATTACGTAGAGCTACTTATCTAATTAATTAATTCATCTCACTGCGTATGATGTATTATGTAAATCACTGATGAAAGCTGGGACTATATTATCTCATCACCATTCAAGGTTGATTTACAACTTCAAAAACAATTACCGAATGAATAACAAGATTTGATAATTATTCATCTGAAATCCAAATATATGTGAAAACTTATCATTAACTCATTGACCATAGATGACTACTTATAAAGGTTTCAATTTTCATAAATTTATTAAATTAAAGTGTATAAATAAATAAGCAAAGAGGTCGCACATGCACGATTCCTTTTAAAAAGAAACACTGAATGTTTGTGGTCAAAAAGACCAGAATATACTTTAGTTATCCTTAATTCCCTACCTATCTAATGCAATTACTTAATATTTTAATTTATAAAAATGAATTCGATTTTATATTGCATAAATAGCTATGCATGGAAATGCACGTAATCAAAACACAATAATGATGTCACGGCCGTATTTAAATAATTCTGAATGCAATCAAACGGATGCATAAATTATACATATACAATGTATTAAATTGATTTTCCGTAATTGAGTATAGACATGTGAATACAAACTATGTAAGTATATAATACAAATGGGTATGTTAAATGTATTTCGCAACATAATGTATGTATCTACTGTGAAGGTTGCCAGCTGAAAGAAACCTTACAGCTTGCTGGTTGGCTGGAAATAGTTATTATCTGATTTGAACACTCATGCGAATAAAGAATTCGTTTGAATTTGTAGAACGTGTCAAGTGTTTCGTTTGGGTCAAACTTAATTTCAAGAGTTAACGAAAGCATTCAATTTGATTAAATACATTACACGGTGCCATTTTAGTCGCCTTACAACGGTGATATTGTGTTGATAATTAAACATTATTAACTGGGTGTTTGAGAATTCTAAAGCATTAGTTATTTTTATTGTAGGTATTATCATAATGAACTATTAAAAAAAATTGTTCCTAGAGGCAGTTTATGTTAGGTAGGTACATTAAGTCACTATTGTACGACGACTAAAATGGACAATAAATTAAGCCAGCCCATTGAGTTCAGCCCTATTTTTATGATGATGTGTCTCGTAATCTCCGCCGTACCTACTAAGCTCTGCCAGTCTATTCTGTAAATAACCATTTCGGTTTCGAGCTTCACCTGAGTGACAAACCTCACAAAGTGAGCTTTATTGCACACAACATAAAGGTATAAAGACCTTTATGTTGTGTGCAATAAAGCTCACTTTGTTTAACGCAATTTGATGCTCACCTCAGCTTCCGCTGTCGAGACACGAAAATATTGATACAGAATAGGAGTACTGGTACTCGTAGTTGCTATTTTTTTTAATAAAAGTAGACATCTTGAAGAAGGCCGCTGATTCCAATTGCCTGAGAAATAGCGAGAAATCAGTTTTAACTTTTATGGCAAGATTATAGGACATTTGTATTTTGGCTAAACCTAACGATACCTCGACACTTATTTCAAATTACGAGTATTTTACAAGAAATCTTTGGTTTGTTATATGACCTATGTATGATTTATTTTCGCTTTTTTACTGTTTTGCACCAAGTCCATTTTCCCAAATTGACTGTTGTATAACCCATTTTCCTTTTATTTTTGTAATTTTTAATAGCTAAACATAATTTCGAGATGAAATTTACATACAAAGTGGATAAGTAGGCAGGTACTCATTCTAGGACTGTGTATTATATTAGTCAAATTTATTCAACATAACAACTGGGTGTCTTAATGCTAGAGAAACATACCTTACCTATTTTTTGTAGACTTGAGGTCTTGACCTACAGCCACAGACATCACGTAAATATACCTATACAGTTAGAATGTTCTGAATGTCACACATTCACTTCGCTCAAAGTCTTGTACAAAACGAATGTCTCTGTTAAGGTCAAAACTATCATTACTAAATAACCAACACATTAGCATCGTACGAGAGTATTGTCTGACAAACCCTTTACAAAGAGTGATGCTGAAACGTCTTAAGACGAAGATATATTATCCACATGAACCGTTTAGCAATGCGACCCTAGTACAAACAGCTTATACGATCACGTATGTGCGGTCACGCACTTATTCCGCAACGAAAATAAACTTTAATTCTGTGCAATGAAAACACGTAGACCATTAGGGTTTTGGATTTAAAAATAAATTCAGCAGATTGGAATGGCAACACTGCGAGGAATTACAGTTTTTGCACTGTTCACACTGCTCTCATATTTTTTTTTGTTCTTTATTTAAATGTGAGGTTGCTGGCTGTTTTGTTTTGCGTTAAAGTGTGAGTGTGCCAAAACACCAGTAGTTAAACAGGGTTCTGAACGAGTGCCAAGAATCTCGTTAAAGCCTCTCGTGGCCGTCGCCGTGCTTGCATGATAACAAGTGTTTGGAAGCTGTTCAATTTTAAATCACGTTAAGAGTTTTACTGCTAACAATGTCATTAAAGATTTTGAGAGAAATTCAGGAAACTTGAACTACATACAAAACTTTTAGGAACACAATGCTCTTTAGATAAACGTACATTTTTGCTTGTAGATTTTGTTTCAATCTCTTTCACGAGGAAAAACCATTGATCTGACGACTGTACCAAACTTTATGGTAAGGTAATAAAATATTTGGTACTATCGTTCGCTAGTATCATATTCCTATCCTTGTCAGTTGTCACAATGATCGGCACATTTGTTTTACTTCCATACATCTCTTTTTACCAGTTTATATCAAAAGCCGCCTCCTCTCGCCATATCATTAAAAATTCCTCTCTTTTTACAGAACGGTGGTGACCCTGGTGCTAATCTTGATGTTCTTCGCGTCCCTGTACGAGGGCTACCTGGAGCGCAAGTACAGGCTGATGAAGGGCGACGACCTGGAGGTGGCCGCCGACGTCAATCATAAGCAACCTGTTGGTACTTTCGTTTATAATATCCTCCTTTTAGTAGCAAAGAGCGTGATTTGAGAAGCTCGTGGCTAGATAATAACAGCCGCACGGGTCGATCTCCAAGGTTAAGCAACGCTTGCCAAGTTTGGTCTGTGGATGGGTGACCATCTTAACATACCGAGTTTCCTTCGTGTCTCGAAAAGCACGTTAAGCCGTTGGTCCCGGCTGTCATTTGTAGATCTTTGGCAGTCGTTACGGATAGTCAGAAGCCAGTAAAAGTCTGACTCCAGTCTTGCCATGAAGTACCGTGTTAGCCAGTTAATGGGTTGTGGAGGTCTGATAGGCAGCCGCTCCTCGTAAAATACTGGTATTTAGCTAAATTCGGCTTGACTGGAAGCCGATCCCAATATAGTTGGGAAAAGGCTAGGCAGATGATGATGAGTAGCAAAGAGCGTCTTCTTGAACCAGCCCGTTTTATTAACCGATTTCTAACACGTCGAGATTGTTTCTCGTACGAAAAAAACATTTTTTACAAAAAAATACGAATGTCTTCCAAATAACTTCAATTTTAGAAGTAGGTGTTTCTGGTGTGGTTTCTTTGTTCTTGACACAGACTTCCAAAATTGAAGTTCCAGTTTTGTCCTTTGCAGTGTTTTTAAAAGGTAGTTAGTTGGATTTTTTTGTAAAAAAGTTTTTTATAGGTATTTCGCTTGTTTGTGCTAATACCAAAAATTCCAAAGGTCCATAGGAATTTCTTTTTCCATTGCCGAATTTCTTCATCAGATCGTTACAATATCGAAATGGGACCATTTTGGAATTCATTAATCAACTGAGGAGGGACTGACTGAGTAACTGGTAGACAACGCACAGCCGAAATGACTGTAAAGCTGAAATTTAGCATGTAGCTTCCTTGGGAGATTCCTAAGGAAACGGGAGAAAAGGGATATGCGCGTACGAAGTCGCGGGCTAAAGCTAATGTCAAAATAAAATGTATGAACTGTCAATTTAATGATTTAAGGTTGAGTAGAGTTTGAAGAGATGACTTTGAATACAGGGGAAGTTCTATTAAGCCAAACTTTTCCTAAAATTCAATGTGCTATATTTACGGTCGCGTACGTGAACATGTTCTCTGGTCCGATAGCAATAAATTAGGATGACCTGCAAACAACGAGATTGCGAAAACAAGGAAAAAGCATTTTCGCCGATCCAGAGAGGTGTTTCATTAAACATACGTGTGATTGAGCATGGCGTGTTACAACCAGGCACGCCCGTCCCTGGTCGAAAGGTCGCCGTATTTTTCAGTCGACGGTTCCATACAAATTAATTTGAAATAAGCCCCAAAACAAACGTGACCGAACGGCATTGTGCGGTCCACGAAACAGTAAAGGGACATTTATTATTAAACCGAAAAGTTCCGAACCCACTCAAATATTAAAATCTCCAACTTTTTAATAGAAATCATTGAATTTTTATTAAGTCCTTTTTAAACCGTTCTTTTACTTGACTTTTCTGCTTTAATCAAAACGGAAGTTTGGTTTTATTTTAATATTATTTAAAGCAGCTTTTCCGTTTTACCTACAGTATAAACTAAATAAATTCTGCTCCTGGTTATGCATATTATAATAAACCATATTTGATTAAACACCATAACCTAATATCAATCTGAAGTATGGTGTTCGCAGCGTTGAAAATAAATCGACCCATTTAACTACACGGTGCCTGCATCAACGAACTGGGTGAGCGAATCTATTGTGCCATTCAATGTTTTGTCCTCATTTTTCTCATATTCACACCAGCCGGCTTTGATATTTCAATTAGTAGGGAAATTTTAGAATCCCCATTATTGGAATAGAGCAGAAATTAATTACGAACAACCAATTATGTTGATGAACCTATATACTCACTATCTCACATTTTAATAGATCAAACAAATGTGGGCTTAAAATTATAATTGCTTTTATAATTAAGTGTTAGAGTTACCCTCTAACACTTAATTATAAAAGTATTATTTTGATAAAGATAATAATACAAAGTAGAAAATATTGGTTATCAGTGTAAATGGGACCATTATCATCATCAAGGTATCGCAATATAGCGGTAGGATGCGGATGTGGGGGGCGCGATTAACGACTTTGATAAAAACGGGAGAGGCGTTTATTGAATGTCCCAGTTAGATTTTGTTTACATACAGCAAAGATATTATAAAATAAAATAAACCAATTTTTTATACTTATTTTTATGTTATGTTGGAAAATATTATAACTTCTAGCATTTTCCATCATTACTATAAATACAAAAGATAGCTTTGTCATGCAATAAAATCTACGAAGTATTATGTATTTATCGTTATAATTGGTTTAAAAAAAAAAATATCTAACGAATAATTATGTGAAAAGGGTTGGATACTCTTCCATTGTTCGTAACCAATGAACACTTCTGACGTAACGATATTTGCAGGCAAATAACAATGTGCCAGCTGCCGATGAGAAGCCAGTGAGCACAGACAATGGCGATAGGGACCTTCGGCGGGAGACTTGCGGTGAGTACCTAATGCGCCCTATGTGGGACACAGCCACTACCACTACATAGCAACATACACATATACTAGAAGCGAAAGAAAGGACTTGATTAATTGTGTTTGAAGAACTCTCGACGACTACGAGATCCCGAAGTAATTTCTGATAATAATTAAGAAGATAATGAAAAATATACGGACCTTTTTAATGGTCCCCAAACAAAGAGAACAGACAATGAGCCCAACATGATGTATGGACCCCAAAATTAATTTGTTCTCTCATAACAAAAATGAGAATATATTAAAAGATTTTCTTTGAAGAAAGTTCTCAAAAGATAATTATCAAATTACAAAACTACTTATTCAAGGCATTATGCAAAGAAAATATTTTAAGAACTGACGAAACTTTCCACTTTGTTCGGGTATAAAAAACCTGCCAATTCTTCATAGCTCTGAAAATAAACTTCTTTCATAAGCCGACAATTAAGAAGTTTGAAGTCGTAAGGTCAAGGAGTATAATCACTGAGAGGCATAACTTTACGACCCGCTCGCAAATTACAACAGTGGCGTTTGTATTTAGCATGCATATGTATATGGGTTTTGCAGATAATTTGTCGTAAGTATTTTATTTAACACATCTAGAAAATTTACTGAAAGTGATGGAGTTGCAGACTGAATAGAAACTCGGTAAGGTAATAATCACTTGCCTGATAAATTAAACACACATTAATTTCCGTGGATTGGGAATAAGGGAGTTTACATTCCGAGACTAAACCAGCATTACCTGCATACATAACCATAATAGTTGATACTGGTACTAACAAACAGGGAGAATATACGGGCGATGCTATGAAACATAACTAATTGGTATTCGCGGTGCTAATAGCATGTTAAGTAACCCTAATGTAGTGGCTATATGTCTGCTCTAAGTTAGTTATCCAAGTGAGGTGAGCATTAAGCTGGCGGTGGCGGCATTTCCCTGAAGACGAGCTTACACTTAATGAGTATCAGACTAAATTTTAGATAACGTGACGCGTTAGTGGCTGTAGGTACCGCCATTCTACCTCCAAGCATATAACCTTTCTTGTAACTCCGAAGTAATTACTTCGACGTAAGGCTTCTGTTCTTGTGATTTGGAGAAATCACCCCCACAAATCCTTTCCCCGATTTAGACGTATTTTTACAAAACCGTATCGCTGGATATAGCATTGTGAAACAATGTTAGCCAATCGAGTTGCGATCCATTGTTTGTATCGCAACTGTTTAAAATAAATAGCAAACTAAAACGGTCGACTCAATAAATCGAAAACAAGAATCAAAGTAATTTCTTTGTTCTAGGAAAGCGTTTTCAAAGAACTTTGAAGTTGTGATCCTTTAGTGGAATCTTGGAACTGAAGAACTTATCTTTATTTCAATTCAAGTTGTTCTTTTCTTCAGGGGTCTGGTCGGAGGTGCTGTTATCGTTCTCCATCTTGTCGAACGGGCGCACGATTCTCAGCACGGACCCTCCCAACGACGGGGCCCTCACATGTCTACACGGAATGAGGTACGTTTCTTTTATTACGGAACTTTTTTCGTGCCCTATCAGCTTATGTAAGTATATGAATGTAAATGTAAGGTCCCTATCATTTTGTTTTACGTCAGCGTGTCCTCTTCCTATCTCGATAGGTCTTGAACGAATCAACTCTCGTATAAAGTGTCCGTTGATCTAAATTGTTTGTACTAAAGCCTGATTAGGGCGTGTTCTGCTCCGTTGTAGTTTTACGTGTTTATGATTGGTTTTCGTAAAGCTCTGTTGAATGGTATATTTGTTGTATCTATTGTAAATAACTGTAGAATTTCATTTATTAATAGTGTTGGTATCCAATCTATAGATTAATGTACCTAGTTAGTGCCTGCGTTATTATGGCGCGGGAAGTTAATCAAACTTTACAAATTAGTTCCACTTTAATGGTCAGTAGTTTAGCACAGTAAGTATTATAAGGGTTCCTATTTTTAGAAGGTATGTAGATATTGTTCCAGGCTTCAGTGCATGTTGTGGCAACAAGAACCATATTTGAGATGGATATAATTGTCTTTTAAAAATTTCTAAGTTTGTTAATGAATCAAAGTGCCAAATCTACTAATTTTCAAACAACGTTCGCATTTGCATCTTGTTCGCAATCTGTCAAAATTGTGTGGACATCATCTTATCTATTACTAATATATAAAGCTGAAGAGTTTGTTTATTTGTTTGTTTACGCGCTAATCTCAGGAACTACTGGTCCGATTTGAAAAAATCTTTCAGTGTTAGATAGCTCATTTATCGAGGAAGGCTATAGGCTATCATCACGCGAAGACCAATAGGAGAGGAGTAGTATTGAAAATTGTGACGCAGACGAAGTTGCGCGGGTCAACTAGTTATTATATAAAAACCTTTAAACATCAATGGGGACATTGAAGCTTAATTTTATCCTAGTAGTTTGTACTCGTGGGATAGTTTTCGACTTTCATATGGACGAAGCCGATTCAGGTGGCAAAAGCGTAGTACTGAAGTTTATGTACTGTACGAAGCCTTACACTGTCCATATTTCCAGGTTCATGTCAGTGATCTGGGTAATAATGGTGCACACGTACCTGACCATCTTCTACGTGGCGGACAACAAGACCATGCGCGTCATCACTGAGAGGAACTTCTGGTACCAGTCCGTGGGCAACGCGTCCTACTGTGTCGACACCTTCTTTGTTATCAGGTCAGTTTATAGAATTATTGTCTCCATTTTAGGGGTCTGTACCTGAAGGGTTACCAAAAGAACCCTGTTACTAAGCCTTCGCTGTCCGTCTGTCTGTCTATCAGCGGGCTGTATCTCAAGAACCGTAAAAGGTAGACAGTTGAAATTTTCACAGAGTGTGTATTACTATTTCCGATATAAGAACAAATAGTAAAAATTAACTTAAATAAAAAATTGAAAGGGGCTCCCGTACAAGAAACGTGTTTTTTTGTGAGAGTCCGACTCGCACGTGGTCGGTTTTTGTGTGTTTCATCTTTATTTTGCTCTTTTCCAATGTTTCCTTCTGGAGTTCGGTACAACAACACGTTTTCTTCTTCTTTTCTTTCCTGTCTGCCGCTACGCTATCATTATTTGATTAGATTTAGATTTTCCTTGCTCTCTGGTATAAAATCACAGTCAACTTGAGGCACTTCAAATGTAGCATGTTTAGAGAGACATGGTAAATTAAAAAGTATTTAATTAACGATACAAAACGTTTAGTGTGAATAAAGTGAATTAGTAAATTATGTCATTATATTGTCAAAATAGCCTCGTATAAAATGTAGCTACAACCGTAATGCTATATGTGTGATATTAAAATGATGTTTATTGCGAAACGCACTTCTTTACCGTCATCATAATAAATTAAAACCATGCGTAAGATGTTCATTCCAGTTTTTTCGTGGTTGCGAGATTATAACTGTTCACTCCACATTTATATAATAATGTAAACTAGGTCCATGTATTTAATGCATTAACTTGCTCAACATTGGCCTTGAAGAGAAATAGAAAGTAAACAAACTTAATATTCATATCCTCGTAAAGTTCATACAATCGCCTTTAACTTACTTATGTAATATACGCAAAGAAATTTGCTTCCGAGGCATTTTTATTACCAATACAATTTAAAATCATTTCAGCCCGAAGCATCACAACCATAAAAGGTTTTTGATTTTCCGGTATAAAACGCACTTACCTCGTTTTATACCTTCCAAGGTTTCGAAATTTCGCTCTAAGATTCCATTAAAATCGTTTCAAACGTTTAGCTGCGAAGTTGTAAAAGAAAAACTTTCGTTAACTTTCTTATGAGAGGGAACAATGCCGACTTGACCTCAATTATAAGTTCAGGCGTGTGTATTTATGTAAATTTACCAAAATACATCTTGTGTTAAAATACGAATAAGATAAAATGAAAGGTTTATTATTACGCAAATGAGTGAAGTACCTATTTATGTTCTATTCCGGTCGAACGAATACGCACGCAACTGTCCAAGTGTTCACACATTTTCGCTTCACAAACATTTAATTAAGATTAAATACAAATGAATATTTAATCAACGATTAGCTGAGCTTTCACCCGGGCGACAATGAGACCCTTATCGGCTTTGATATCCATCGGACTGTTTGACCGTCAAATCCAATTACGACTGAGAGGTCTGCTAACGCCCGCCGCCGCCGGTGTCAATTTAGGAATAGTTAGACAGTTATAGATTATCGTGCGGTAAAAAGCTGCGGATATCAATTTTGATTCTCATAAAACTGTTTCATAACTAGTTATACATTTTAGGTAGCTCTAATAGGGTTGTCGATCTATTTTTGCGAACATGGTTGACCTTTTTGTGCCGTGTCCGGTACAAATTGACATGAGCCGGGCATGACAATTTTCATTACTGTTTTTGGTACACGTAAAAGAACAAAAGGAGCAACAAAATTGGGCAGTGTATCGTTACCCGGCTCTATATTTGGTACATAGCTTATCAAAACACGTGTAACCATAATACAATTGTTATAACAATGTCCAATTTATTTGGGCAGTTCGAGTAGTTTGTTTTTCCTCCTTTTGTGTTTGACAGCCCTGGGTTGCACGTAGTAACTCCGTACGTGTAATAAGACGGGTGTAAATCAAATTAATGTGGTTCACTTGGACGATGTAATCAAGTAGATAAGTTATTTTTATTAGCTATAAAAGAGGATACGATTGAAGAGAACAAAAGGGATGATGGATGTCTAGTGGTGGGTGTAGAGAACAGGCTGAATTTATGATGATGAGTTAAATCTATAGGCAAGCGTCTAGATACTAACGCAAATTCTTAGCAGATTTAAGAGTATTATGACTCAATTTAAAAGTCCTAAAAATATGTTATATTTCGATACCTTTCTCAGGTGGTTTGCCAAGTTTAGGGTTATATTCTCTTCCACGATGTTATCTAAGAGAATGATCTAAAAGCCGTACTAAAAGGGTTAGACATTAGCTTAATAGCAACCAATTTTCTTTATACGGCATCTCTATCCATTGTTACATGAATTGAACAACTCGTACAGTCCTTTAGTTAAATAGGTCTCGCAATATAAGTCTACAATAACCTCCAATAACTCATTTGTTACAGCGGCATACTCGTCACAATCCTATTTTTACGGACAGAAGACAAAAAGGCTGCGAAAGCTGCGCAGCTGGACAAACAGGACATCAACAAGAATCTAAACGGCTTCAGTAACTCCGCACTCTCCATCTCAGTGATAAGCCAACAATCTTTTAAGGAGGATTTATTGGACAAGCCCAAGAGCAGCGCTTACTCCATAGCAGAATTCGTGGCTATGATTAAGTCTTTCTTCATTTTGTTTTCTTATCGATTAGTGAGACTTACCCCAGCTTATGGGTTTGTGATTGGGCTGAACGAGATTGCTTTAAGGTATACGCACGATAGATCAGTGTTCGAACCAGCGATATTCGACCATATCACGTGTGATAAGTACTGGTGGCGTAATCTGCTGTACATCAACAACTTGTATCCTCAGCGAGAGATGTGCATGGTGTGGTCGTGGTACATGGCCAACGACACACAGTTCTACGTCGTAGGAATTATTGTTCTACTCATTTCTGTGAAGTAAGTGACAATTTAAAATATGAAAATAAAAGCAATGTACAAAATACAGCGGCATAATGTTGCGTATATTTTTAGTCGCTTCCGTGTTTCCAAGTGTAAAATGTACAAATTCTCTGTGCCTTTTTTCGCGGACAATCTTTTCCTAAAGTAGAAAAGTTTGTTTACTGAATTCTTACAAGTTGTCTGAGGAACTATTAAGCCGATTTATGTTATGAGTCCGTTTGTAGAATCTTGAAACGGTATTCAGCCGGCGCGGTCCTAATGTAATACACTTTATTCAACGAGCCACCTACTTTTCTTGGCTAACTTTGCGTATCGTGTTTTCATATCTTTGTTTTATTTGTTGGTCTTGTTTCCTGTGGGTGTTGTTTATTGAACAGTATATTTCTGTTCCAGACACCCAAAGTCCGCGATGATATCGCTAGGGTTGCTAATGGTGAGCTCTTGGGCAACAACCATCTACATCTCCGTGTGGCATCAATACAAGGCGCGGATACAGGAGCCCTTCGAGATGTTCGACCCGCTCTACGACAAGCCTTGGTCGAGAATCGGACCCTATCTAGTCGGTAAGAGGAACTAATATTCTTATATCAAATAGATGAATCCTTATGTAATAATGAAGTAGGGAACTATGAAATAAATAACTTGGCGCTCGTCGATCTTTGTAAAACTTGTACCAAATTATGAATAGACTGTGATGGATGAATGTTGTAGCAAGTAATTACCAATTGACTAAGTATTCCAAACCATAGCAAAGTTACGCATGTTCCGCACTCTCTCAAGTTAGCCGAGGTTTTTTTATTGTATCCGTATCGGAGAAGCTTTCAGCTTCAAATCGAATCACTCTGAAGCAATTTCAAATTTGATAAATTATGAAGAGCGGCCGAAATTGGATGACTGGCTGCTTTGAATTTTAAATGTATTCGCACGTCATCCTTATTCTTTTTTAAGTGTTTTTAAAATACGCATAGGTTCGCCAATATGAAATATGTTTAATTGACATTAGGTTTGAAAATATGATTATTTATTAAGGATTACTCTATCTTGGTAAAGATTAAGTATTTCTTAACTATACGTCCTTGTTTATCATAAACTTGTTGTGTGTTACGTGTACGTTGTTGTATATTATTCCGAAAGTAGGTGTCGTTTGCAAAAAAACATCCGCGGATCATTGCGTAAAATAAATAATATTATAGGTATTAAAAACGTCAATAAATATGCATGTGTTGCTCAACATAATATTAGCAACATATCAAACAACTTTCATTTCCCTAATGTTAGCATTATTATAATCTCTAAAATTTATGGAATTCCACAGTCTTTGCGAAGGCTTCATTGTTTGACTTCATTTGTTCAACTCAGTACATAGCCTACATATATGCAGTTTTAGTTCTCAAACTAGTCGGCGCGGAATTGAAAAGCGCTTATTAAAATAGGTCGAAACGGTCGGCTCAGCTAGTATGCAATAAAATGAAAGCCCTGTTAAAAATTATTTAGGTCGGAGCACTGCCGCGCCGCGCCCACTCCGAGATCGCGCGGAATGCCCGACGCGCCACTGATTGTGTAGCCCTTCCGAACTCGCCTCCTCGCGTAATCCCCGAAAATGGGCCTTTTACTGAGATTTTATCGATCCTACCAGAAAGCTATCCGCTCACTACATTTCGGTTACCGTTCGCTGGTCAGTGAGGGAATCATAAACGCGCTCGACAAAGCGTAAATGGTAGACTGAACAACCCGATAACTCCGCTCACAGCTTAGTCCGTTTCACACGATACGAGTACGTACCCAACATGAACATTGATTATTATCAATACTACCCTTTTTCTTGCGCAATTTGCATGAGAACAAACTTCTTTTTCTATTTCGGCATTTTCTATTCTCTAGAATTGTGTGTGTATTTTGTAGTTCGGACATACAATTATGTTTAGTGTGTTTTGTCCTACAATTTCCTTGTGATATTGGGTCCAAAATAAACGAGTGTTTGTATATTTTCTATCTCGGATCTGATTCAAAGTACGTTGAGAAGTGGTGGCTGCAAGATAGTCTGAAAGTAGAAAGTGGATGTAAAAATAACAAGCCCAGTGCAAGTCAGCTTGCCAAGAGATATCGCGCGTCAGAGACGGGGTCGTTGAGAAATTTATTAGACTTTTACTATCGGGAGGAAGTACCTTCGGTCTGTTACCCTAACCCTCTCAACACTGGGATTTATTCCTCTCATATAACATACAACACATGCGTAAATGTCTGTTCAAATCAATTTCGTATGGCTTCCGATTGTAAACTCCATGGCTCGAAAATTTACAAATATTTGCATAGATTACACTGTAGAACCTTTGAAGTGGTTTATTTGGTATTCTACGAGTAACAAAAAGTGTTTTTTTGTTTGTTTATTTTAAATTAGTCATTCGTTTTGAACATCGATATTATTCCGATGTTCAAAACGAATGACTAATTTATTTCAATCATAATAATAACTCACGGATTGTAGAGCGTACCTACACTGCCGCTCAAATGTATTTGGCCACCCAAAAATACGTATTTTGTAAGTTTGTATAAAACTGAAACTTCGTAGTAATTGCAATTTTATTATTAGAAATTCCTGAATCATACTGGTTTTAATATTATTTTGAATAGACCCGTCCATCTGTCCTCCTTTGTTTTTATTAACGGCCTAATACTTTTGAACTGTAGTGTACTTTCTTTTTTGTATAGTCAGTTTTGCTTCAAGTTCATCAGTTTTATGGTCAAGTTCATCCCGCAAACGTTATTAGAACGTCAGTTTTGAGCTCAAAAAACAAAAAAAAATCGGAGCAAATTTCCAGCTTCAGGAATATAAGACCGCTATATTTGTTCCAGGAATGGTGGTGGGATGGTACCTGCACAAGACGCGGTGCCAGCTTCGGCTGCCGTACTGGGTGGTGGCGCTGGGCTGGCCCGTGGCGCTGGCCATCATCGGCAGCCTCATCTTCAGCATGGTGGACGGCTACTTCGAAGTGTGGCCCACAGCCTTCTACATTAGTATCGGGCATACAGGTAATAACAACGCATTGATCCTATCTTATTGTGTGAAATCTCGGTCTACTTATCCATTGCTAAATTAATTAATAAAAGCTACAGTTGCTCCTCAAGGTATTATATACAAAAAATGGATAAACCGAGTATATTGAAACTTGAACCTGTACGCAAAATACCAGGTCTAGAATGTTGGTCAATATGAGAACATTTTATCCGACTTCTTCAAAAAGGAGGAGGTTCTATGTTCGGCTGTATGTATGTTTTTTTATGTATGTTCACCGATTTCTCCGCCGTCTGGACCGATTTTAAAGATTATTTTTTATTCGAAAGCTTACTCCTGAGGTGGTTGGCCCATTGTCACCACCAAGTTAGAATCTGATAATGGGATCCTATGAAAATCGAGGGGAACCCTCAAATTGTATAAGCACATACAATGGTTTTCATTAATTTTTTAACACAATTCAGATATTTGTGCCTGGTAATCATTATCTCATGTTGCTGAGCTGATGAGGGAAGGTCTAAAACAGGATCTGATGATGGGATCCCATGAAAAATGTTCGTTCAGCGATATTTTCGCCAATCGTTAACCGATTTGGATGATTCGTTTTTTTGTCTTGAAGAGTATTTTTTCGGACTGGTCCTATTTAAATTTGGTGAAGATCTAATGAAGAACTTTGGAGGTAGGCAACGGAACTCTTCGGAAATGATAGCAAATGGATCGGGATTTCTGAAATCGCATGTCTGTTGATTGTTTATACCAGTTCATAACATAAAATCACGCTGGCACGCTGTGTTTGTGGTTTCACTTTTTAGTGGTACCTGTACCACTAAAAAGTAAAAAATAAAAAAACTTTTTTACAAAAAAATAAAACCGACTTCCAAAAACAAAACACAACAATACAAAGTAAAAAATTATTTAAATTTTGGAAGTCGGTGTTCAAAAACGAAATAACCAGAAACACCGACTTCCGAAATTAAAGTTACTTTTTACTTTATAGTGTTTTGTTCGAAATAGAATTCAGAAAGACAGTGAGAGAAATTTTTAGTTTTCTATAGAAAATGAAAAATCACTAACTGCAGGAAAAAGTACAGCGTGAGTTTTGCTTTGTTCGTTCCCTACTTTTTGTCAAGTTATTCGAACATACACGTGCTGAACAACAGATTTTTGTCCTAATTCAAAGGAGATACTTTAGTGAAAGTTGAATGTATTATAAGTTACTTTCCTGGCCAATGAATTAAAAGTCAGTCTATATAGTGCTGCTATTAGCGAAATTAAGATATTTCCACGTCTTCTACTTTGCTAAAATCTCCACTTTGATTCACCCATTCGTGTGCAAAGTATCCGAATCCGATTAGTTATACAATGGAGTGCTGACGTTCACGTTACCACCCCACAGAGAACTACTACAGTATCTTCTGTCCTATCTAAACGATCAATTTAAAAGATTTTTGGTACACTTACTCAAGAATTTATGATATAATTACCGTCAGCCTGAAAAAATCGGATTGATAAGAGTATTTAAAGGCTCCCAAGCCTCGCACTTACAGTTAAGTCTTTATATTTTTTTATCAATGATAAGGTTTTCCAAAAAGAGTACGTCATAAAGATTACTCGGATTTTTTTATCTCTTCTATTTGTCGAGTACGACGTACGTTTATCTGAAGAATACAAAGAAAAAATATTGTTAAAACATAAAATAATGATAAAGCCGAGTCAGCTTGTAAAAATAACCAACCATAACCAAATATTGAAAGATAACTCAAAGAAAGAACTGAAAACAAACATCGTAGCACTTTGCTACGCCGTAGCACCGTGCGTAGCCAAGCGTAGCAGGACGCTTGTGCGTACACAACGTTCGCATCAAAACTGGAAAATGGTTATGCTTTCATCTTTTTACCACCCAAGTTAAAATTCAATAAAGTTGCCGTTAAAAGTTTGCTAATTGCTTTGCTCTTTTACTGTTGTCCCAGAGCATTTCACACTTTTATTATTAAAGGCTTGGAAACGTGTTAAACATAATCTTTTAATGATCGCTTTGTTATTTCAATTAAACTTGGTGTTTACTGTGAGTTGTTTACCGTGGGGTGCCGTAAAAGTGTAAGAGGTTTCCACAAAATGATAGGCAGGAGTGTCTTTAGTGTCTTTCATAAGTGTTAATGGGATAGTTTGCATAGTGTGCTTACTGTACAGTGCGATCCCTCGTAGTGACGAAGGATCGCAGTGGCTAAGATGCCGCTGTGTAACCAAAAATACAAATGAAATGTTAGCGTACAGAAGACATCAAACAGTGCATGTTGGAGTTTATTTAAATTATTTTGATGAACATTAATATTTAGCTTGTATAATTTTTGTCTTAGTGAACTTACTAGTGCTATATACTAAGTAGGTACTCGTATTATTTAGTTGCAGAGCTGAGTTATTTTATTCTTTAAATATCGCAGAATATGCTGTGTTAGCAACCTTTTTAACCTCGCACACGGGTTTTTATGTTGTAAGCTTTTATTACTTCGTTATGATTGTTAATTATAAATTTATTTTATTTTGTTGTTTCTCCTTTGCGAGTCCCAAAAAGAAATGTATCTCACTTTTTGGAAAAGAAATATTGGATAATTAATATTGTAATTTTATTTTTCCATCAGCCTGGGGCGTGGCAGTAGCATGGGTGGCAATCTCCTGCTGCAGCGGGTACGGAGGACTGGTGAACTCCGCGCTGTCGTACCGGGGTCTGCTACCCCTCAGCCGGCTGACCTACTGCGCCTACCTAGTGCACCCCACCATCATGATGTACACCTCCTTCCTACTGGACGGACCCTATCACATGCAGAACTCCACAGTGGTGAGTGTCACATTGTCGTAGCGGAGTCTGTTACCTCTCAGTCGGCTCACCTACTGCGCCTACCTGGTGCACCCCACCATCATGGTGTAAATCTGAAATATAAGGTAAGTTATTCTGACAAATACATACATCAACTACATTGGTCTAGCACAACGGTCTTTGTTACTTCATAGTAATACCTGGCATGAAGCCTATATAAAACAATTTATGTTTTACGTGACCGAATATTATACGAAAAGGGAACAAACTTTAAAACATACTTGTCTCTTACTCGTCTGCACAGACTGATAAGAACATAAACTCCTCCATATTACTCGCAGAAACAGAATATATTCAACAGTAGATAAAAATGTAGTAAAATTTGATACCTGCCCGTTAGCAAGGGAAGCCGGTGACTCATTAGCCACACCCTGACTTCACCCTTTTCAGTAAATATAGGCGTTAATTTACTGCCCAACGTAGTATCATAAATATTCGGAGGATGTACAGTTACGAGTAAAAATACCAACTCCGTTAGCGAATACGAAGGCGTGTTTCTCGGTGAGTTGCTTGCTATTCCAATGTCACAAACTGTTTTAGTTTTTAGTTAAAAGATTCTGCCTGTACAACACTTCATAATTTTATTCAACAGCAGCCACGAATGTCTTGATTTTTGCAACTTGCAGGTGAGTATTAGGTTGAACATTCACATGTTACGAAACCGATTATTTCGGATTACCCAGGAGTATCACCAAAAGAGAAAATATCATTATTATAAAATATAATAATCGTTCTTAAATTTCACATAAATATTCTTGCTCGTGACTGTACTTATTGTTCCACTTTATGAAAATAGTGTCGATATGTTTATTACATTTTGCCGCCAACTTGCTAACGTTTAGTTTGATGTCACATAATACTGTAACTTTACGGCTGAATAGACTCAACAATGTACAATTGGCCGGGAATTCTCTTCAGTTCTCATAGCGTTTTGAATTTTATTGAAAACGCAAACTGTTTACTGGATGGTTTTTTAACAGTATAGTATATATTTATGTATTGTCATTTGTAAGCAGTTCTATTCTGGGCCAAATGTTATTGTTCTCAGTGGCAGCCTGAGTGTGGATTTGTGCCCCCTATTACATGGGACTTAAACATAACTGTCGAATTTACATCTCTATAGCCTTTCGGGTGTACACCCGAAGGCGCGATGTTTATGTATATGGTTTTTTTTTTGTCAAAACAGCAAAAACCAAATCACAAGATTTTGTTACGACGGATTCCAGCCGGTCTAAAATCATGTCAGAAAATTCGTCCTGTAAAAATCATAAAGCGTAGTTTAGTTACCGCCTCATAAAGATAGGAAACTGTTGTGTTCCAAGCTATCTCAGAAATAGATAGACATTCCCAAGAAACAGCGCGTACTTATATGAATCAGGCAGCGACTGTCGCGTAAACCTAGAAAAAAACGAAAAAAAAAAGAAAAAATTTTTTTTTTTGCGGTCATTCCTTTTCTTGTTGTTGCCAGCTAGGGCGCTGTAAAAATTGTATATCGACTTTAATACTTTATGTACATTAAACACCTATTTTATGTAGGATAATATTGTATAACATAGTTAATATCTTGCCAAGTTCAAGACCACGTGCTTTAATTCGAAATCATTTCGAAACTCGACGTACTTCGGAACTCACTTTCATTTATTTAATGTCCACAACTCGAGACGACGGGTTAGATAAACACAGGGCTCCACGGAGGAATTCGGGACAACGAGATTAAACTGCAGCCGTATCTTATTGCCGACATAAATCTCTCATCTTAGACTACGGTAGCACTAAAATATTCACGAAAACTATCAGTAAATGAGAGATAAACATTTCATTACAGTCGCCTCCTCACGTAAAATGTGCCGTAAAGAATGGTCTGAAAGCAATACGCTTGTATAGTTGGGTGTTCGAGGGGTCCAGATTTATGCCACGCTCTCGACATCCATTCAAACGCTGGCACATGAAAGGCAGCCCTTGAATTGTGTGAAAAACTTGTGATTCATTGTAAAGTACAACATTTTTCCACGACAGAGGACTGGCAGGCAGTCACTGGTCATTCTTTTGTCAGAATTTTTGGCGAGTAACTGTACCTTTTATTTGTCAGCACTCATTAGTTGATGTCAACGTAAGTACCGTACTTACTAAGTTGTGAACTATTTACTAGTCTCCCGACACTCCTAATTGACACTCGAGACTGATTTTCGTATCGAATATCTTGGAAACGAGATAAAATTACGTACTTTTACAGTCGCGTACAATGAAATGTTACTTTAAAAATTGTGAAGCTATATCACACAATATAATATTTCGGAAGAAAACAAAGGTGACGAAAGGAAATTATGCGTAGAGTTGTTTAGCTATTTAATGCTGCCTTACAACAAAGTAGGTGTTTGATCCTTCTTAATATTTAATGGATTCGCATACAAAATTTACGCATTTTCACCCTTATCTCAAAACCTTTCGTAAGGGATGTGCCTGGTAGCTGTCGAGCATTGATATGTGCAGACAAAGGTATGTTGAATGGGGTCGGCCGTCGGCGTGGCTCTTATTATTATCATCTCTTATTATAATCAATATGACAATAATGTCTACTATAAAAGATAGAAAGAATATAATGTTGATTGAGGATAGAAACCTTCAGTATCTTTCAGAGCGACCTATTTAAAGAAACATACCAATACATATAGGTATACATAATAATTTACTTCGTTCTCTCCTTTTATTTCGTCGTTGGCAAGCCTTTTCGGCTTTATTAACCGACATATAAAAGCAATAACGAAGTGTCATTTCATTTGAAATGATATTCAGGAAACCCATTTCATATCCCTGTTTTATTGCCGCGGAAATATAAATATGTACCTATTCCAATATATTTATTAAACAATATATTTAATGTTTATAACTATATATGTTACGTTATAACGTGTTCGAATCATAATGTGGCTGTAAAATTTCATGCCGTCTAATCTCGTAGAGAATTCCATTATCTGGCACTAATTATTGTAAAAGGTTTCCACAAGATTTTACCATCTCAGCTAAAATATAAGCATTTTTAGTTCAAATGAAACTTGGCATCTTGAAGTTTGATAGTAATGCACTGCGAAGTACAGCTGTGCCATAACACAAAACTTAAGAACAACTACACATTACATAGTGCACAGTAATGGTTTGTGAGCAAGTTCTTAGAAGTAAATGTAATGGCAGAGTACTGTACTCCTGAAATCTAAAATGGAACCTTACCGTACTCTGTGTATGTCGACGCTACCGCCAGCCCCGCTCTCAAATGAATGTGTAGGTACGTTGGTACAGAAGTATTAAATATTTTTAGCTGCCACCGTTAATCAACACGAAGGGTGAAATGTCGCATAATTAAACCAAAACCAAAAGCCGAGGTGATAAGTTGTCCCGTCAACTTTATCCCGCGCTTCCCCCGGGCCACCGACACTTTGCGGCCAAAAGATTTATATCTCGTCGTCACCTCAGCCAAGAGTTACTTGCTACGTGTATACTTTACTGTTCTAGTTAAAGGACAAAGGGGAACCTCGTTCCCTATTCGCCCCTTCTCCTCAAAACGCACATAAAACTCGTATAAATGTTGAGTTATGAAATTGCACTCAAACCATAACCTGAATTTAACTTTTACGTTCCCACATACAATCAGCTGAAATGCTTTCCTCAAATAACATTTCGGTGAATGAAGTTGAGAGGTATTCAAAGTTTTCTGGGAAACACTCCAACCTGGGCAGTGTATACTGTACACTGTTTCTGATATTCTTATATTGCTCAGGATGTCTAAAATTTGGCATGAAAGCTTTCAAATATTATTACATTTTTGTTATCGTTTGTTCTTTCATGGCAACTCAACTAAATTAAACATTAAGCATAAAATTGTTATTAAAGCCTTAAAGGTGTCTGTAACGGACTCCCTGTTTATATTAACACTAATTTGGTGATAATTAAGAGGTAATTAATGTGGTTCTCTGCTAAATTAACGAGCGCTTATTAGAGTGGCTCGGAGCGGAACTACGACTCGCCCGGGAGGCTCTTCCTCACGCACATTAACCCTCGGCGCCCATTAATATACTTACAAAATATTATTCTTTGCACATAACTTTTATTAAAGAGGAGTATAGTATATTTAAAGTCTTCCTGTTTGTTTCGAATCGACGCTTAATTTTTTATTTCGTTTTCCATGTGTATTTTTACAGAAAAGCTTGCTTCAATATTATTTTCTGATTTTCTCCAAATAATCGAGCTTGATGTAGGTATCTACAGTACTTATTGGTACATCTTTATTTTGGACTAGTTGACCCACGCAACTTCGTCTGCGTCATAATTTTCATTACTGCTCCGCTCCTATTGGTCTTAGCGTGATGATTTATAGCCTACAGCCTTCCTCGATAAATGGGCTATCTAACACAGAAATATTTTTTCAAATCGGACCAGTAGTTCAAGTAAACAAACAAACAAACTCTTTAGCTTTATATATTGGTAATAGATTAGTATAGAAGTATAGATTCTCTACTCGTTTACCTTTGTTTTATATAGATTCGATAACTCATTTGATGACTTTGGATTAATTAAATATATAACCTTGACCCCCTTGCGTATCAGACAAATAAGGAGCCACCACACCACATCTTTAAAAGCAATCCTTAATGTTACCAATATTTCTGTGTTACAGCTCGCTATCTACGCCGGGTACGCAGTGATGGCCTTCTTAGCTTCGTTCGCCATTTCACTGGCGTTCGAAGCGCCTGCCGTCCGACTACTCAAGATCATCAGCGGCGAGCCTCGGAGCAAGAAGAGCTCCTGAACCATACAGCAGACAGGAAAAGACAGTCGTAGCATAGACACGCAAAATAAACGTGTTGGTACTTGTTAAACGCGCACTCATTGATTTACAACAATTGTAAATAAAAATATAGGTACTCCTATCCCTTTTCTGATGTCTTATACACAAATGTTAATTCGAAAATGACATATCCTGTTTATTTGGAAATTTAATTTCCTGTCTCTACTCTCTACTGTCACTAAATCTTTCCCCAATGAAGTGCGCTCGATCGAAGCTTTATTTAGGTTATAATTTTAAAACCCAAAACGTTAAGAAATTGATAGTTATCAATAAAGACTATACCTACATGTTACCAATGTGAGTTCATATCTTTTTATTTATCGGTTTGTAACATAAAGTTGGCCGAATGGTTGGGCCGTTGGTCGTATCCGAGCCGTTCGATGTGACATCGATTCAAA
This sequence comes from Lacanobia oleracea, assembly GCA_950371165.1. NCBI lineage: Eukaryota > Metazoa > Arthropoda > Insecta > Lepidoptera > Noctuidae > Lacanobia > Lacanobia oleracea. Next base: position 10,815,724 of record OX493389.1, read on the forward strand.
GGGGTAATGTTTTACTGCTTTATCTATAGATGGCACATTGTCAGAAGTGCCAGTCATCACGAGCTTGCTGACCTACTTGCCAAGTGCCAACAAATGCTTGTTCAAGTGCTTAGATTTAGGCAAGTGATTTAACCCAGAGTACTAAGTGTCTACCTACAATATAGTTTCACAACGCTGTGAACGGAGCGTAGCATTCTTGATTGTTTGTTCGTGGATTAGATTAAATCTTGCTGTTGCTTGCTATTTTGCTAAACAAACGGAACATTTAATTCACTGATGGGAGAGTGCCACAATGAAAATATTCTCATACAAGATACTTATTACAAAATTAACTGTCGCCATTTAGAAAGCACGTAGGTACTCATCCTCTCACTCCTGTCCACGGAAATCAATAAATTGATTTCTCCAACTGTCGAATATGGCGTGTCGCTCCAGAGTATGATAATTTATTATGATTACTCTCCATAACCGTGCCTACATACAATGAATCAATCATGCTGGCTCACCGCGCGTTATCTCGCCGCCACATACATAAATCCTTTTTGTATAATAACTAGGTTCTTGTGGGGACCCCAAACCGCACGTTCTTCGTCTCCAGCGATAATGTTTTTGTTGCTAACACAAGTAGGCAGCCGCTACTTGAATACACCAACAACGTTTTATTCAAGAACTTTTTTTTGTACTTGTACTTGCTCTGGAAAATAAAGTGAATGCTGCACCGCTTGCTCGTCAAAGGTCGATGTAATATAAAGGCATTACCCCGCAGAAACATTGGATGGGTCAGAGATTATAAACATGTGTTTATATGATATTGTGTTTTATATAATTTCGAGGACCTATTAAATATTTTCTACCTCTAATAAGTACCTAGTGTTGTATGCTCAGTTAGTCCTTATTTGACGGTAGTGTACGCGTAGGTCCAACAGAAACTTTGCTTTCATTGGTAAGCTAGTACAATGATTTTATTTTATGTATTTCTTATCAATAGTTAGCAAGGAGTTTAGCGTTTAGGTTATTTTAATGGTAAAATATGTTTAACATGTGATATTTCATTGAATATTTAGAGGTCCTTGATAAATTGTTCATAGAATTCGTCAGATCGACGAAACGTTCGTCGCTTTTACTATTCGGGAATCATTTGAAACAATAATTATTTTAATTTAGCTTTGTATAGAGACAATAATTAATGATATCATAGAATGTTATCTCAATCACCGACCTCAACTGAAAAATAAATTGTAAATATTTGACTAAAATACTCTGAAACCAGTACGTTACATAATATTGTAAATAGAACATTTTAAAATAAAGCATTATTTAATTACTCTCCAGTGTGTTATTAATTTCATTCCTGTTTGAAACCGTTACAGATTTACGTAATAAATTGCTAAACAAAAGGTAATTAACTTTTGCGAACGTGATTCAATGTTTCTAATCTCTGTAAACTCGATCATGATTCATCCCTCCTCAGCGGAAGTCAATTTGGAAAGAGAATCTCACCGATATTCAGTGGAGTTGGCTACGAATACGATATCAGTCAATATTTAATTATATTGTCTCAGTAGGCATGTATTGTTCACTCTAGACCTCAAAAACGTAGTAGGAGTAATCCCCTATTTCTGAATTTAGGTCGGGATTGACACGGTCTTAGCTCAAAATACTCAATTCAAACCTTCCCTTAGTTTTTAAGTGACGTCGAAGCACTTAGGCTTATTAACTGCTTGACTCTGCTCACTTTGAGCAGCCAAACGAAATGCTACAGGCATAGCAAAGTCGCATGCCTACATAATAGAAGTTTATAAACGTTGGCTCGGGACAGTGTCTGTTTAAAATACTTGAGGAAAGTTTTGTTGACGAAGATCTAGGCATTTCAAGCCCAAACCGCAGGCTAAATATAGGCGGCTAAGTCATTAGTTTATGTTTAGTTTTGTTGTTATCTATGCCTTTGTGTTGGGGCCATCTATAAAAGTAATAATTCATGTCGTGCTGAAAAGATTACCCTGTCAGCGAAGTTGATAGTGGGGCAGTCGATCCTAGAGAGTGCCGGACGTAGGTACCTATTTATGTATCATAGTACTGGAAGCTCCATTTACTGCATCAAATAGCGTGAATATAATATACCGTATTCATCGCTCATTCAACTCCGAATGAAGGATTCTATTCAGGCTGTATAATAAAATTGCCCTGTATTTCACCAGAAAAATAAAATAGAACTGTCGGTTCTAAACTCCACGTTTATTTAAAAAGCATTACAACACAGCGAAACGAATAAAGCTAATGGGCTGTAAGAGCAAATCGCATCAGAATAAACGGAAAAATAATACTGAGCTCCTGAAATTAAATCAGTGGATAGAGTGAGATTAGATACGTGAGCGTTGTGACTCGGGCCCGCAGTGTGCGACAGAATAGTCACGCGATCGATTCGCGCGCCTGCTGCCTGCCTTATGCCTTACGCCCCGTAGAGATTACCATCGGTTATAAAATACGGATGTGCGCCCATAAATTGATAACACCATAAAGAATTTTGATTTTCTCCAAATAAACGTGGATCGTGAAGACGTGATGTGAACACGAATCAAATGTGGGTGTATTTCGGTAGATGTACCAAGGCATATGTGTACGTTTCCTGATCCCCTTGATCCCGATGCGGAGGCAATAAGAACGAATATTTTAATTCTTGAAACCTTCGGGGCGAGCTCCGGGCTTCGTGTGGAAAATAAATACTGGGTACTCTCCAAACGCTGTCTTTTCACTAAAGGATTGGTATTTTCTTTTTAATGAAGGTATCCTGTTCATTTTTGAGCTGTGTTTGCAAAATCAAATGTTGCCTGACCACACATTAAATTAAAACTCATTTAGCCAATAAGAAAACCGCGGATTTGACACAATAATGGCATACAATAGATTCATTTGAGCAACTGGGCTTTAGACCCAGGACAATTTAACTATTCATTATTAAGTATTACTAACAGTCTAAAAGATGACCTAAAAAATCACTTAAAAGCACGCCATGGCCCATTTTATGTCCCATAACGCATAATATTTGCTCTACAAACAACAACCAAATAAAACTTTAACAATAAAATTAGCATAAAGATAGATACATCATACTATGACAGTAATAAAACTTAATAAATTAAGACATAACTTATTCTTATTCTTTATTGCACACTATCACTTCACCCACGACTTCGTCCGCGCTGCGGAGAACCACTCTATCCACTGATGGAAACAGCATGAAAATCGGTGCAGCAGCTAGCTCTCACCAGGTCATTCCTGACCTCTACAGACCTCACCAGGCCATCGGTCCACCTAGTGGGAGGCCTTCCAACGCTGTGTCTACCAGTAAGCGGTCGCCACTCCAAAACCGTTTATTCTTCAAGAAACCACTATTCGTTCTTAGCCCATTCTCAATTGATTTCAGAGTTTGTTGAAATTACCTGTAGTCCCTACAGATCCCCGCGGGTATTTCCGAGATTGAATTTTCTCTCCATCCGGGTAAAGTTGCCCACTCGAAATAATGAAGTGGCGGTATGCAGTTAAGGGCAAACTTAGCCGTGGAATTTATTTGTATCTGATTGTTTGCAAACTGTTAAGTTACAAAATAATTTACTTTTGGTTAGTGTATAGGTTCAAGATAAAATCACTAATGTTGTTTAGGACATACATCCTGAGGAAAGCCTGAACCTATAGCTATTGCCTAGCATACCTAAGTCTGAAATCACCAATTAGATGATAGATATGAATAAAGTACCTACCTATCTGCTTTTTTATGAATAGGTAAGCATGCTAGTGTATTAATTATGTTTGGCATCTAATCCTGTGCTTATGTATGATATTTAGAAATAAAAACACGGTTTACTGCATACCAAAACACCGTAAAAGTTCATGTAGAGACTTCGCTAGTGGATTCTTTGAATTTAGGGACTACTCACACTTATTCAGCTCTATTCAGCTTATGCCCATAGAGAACAATGATTTTATATGGAGACGCGTACGTATCCGTTCAGCTTTCGGATGCGGACGCGTCTCCATACAAAATCGTTGTTTTCTATGGGCATAAGCTGAACAGAGCTGAATAAGTGTGAGTTGTCCCTTAATCGCCTTGAGGAATTATAATATTCTGTGTATTATTATTGCCCACTTTGCTCGTTATACCGTAATTCATTGGCCCTATCTGTACCTATATCCTTGAAAACGAATACATATATAATGTCGACGAGGGAATACATTATCTGATTAACTTTACAAACTCCCGACTTAGGTATATTATGTATTTTCCTACGTTAAACATTTCCTTTATACGGCTTGTTAACAAGAAACTTTGCCACGTAACGTATACCTATCTTGTTAGTAAACCTTATACGTTCAGCATTTAATTCCGTGTTGATTTAAATGTACAACTTAATTGAAACAATGAATGTCTTCTATGAATGTACCTGAAGTAAATCTGTCAAGTAGTCACATTGTTATGAAAACTTATTGTCTGTCCACAGAACACCACAAAAGGTAAAATTGTAACACAAGGATTATTTATTATGAAAGGGTTCAAATATATTTGTGTGAAATGAGCATTTCACAAAGGCTGCTCGAACGGTGTGCGACTCTGGTACTTTCACTTCAAGATTGTACTAATTGCTTTGCCGCTTCCGCAGCAAAAACTGCCCTGACTGTTAATTAAAGACATTTTTGCTGTGTTAATGGGGGCGCAAGTCGTTTCATTACCTACAGGCTGCATCCACCAGCGTTAGCACTGGAACTGCCTCGACTCGACCGCTTTTTGAAATTCATAAATTAATTTTTGTAATTAACACTCGGGCTGTAGAAAATATTAGCTTGGAGATAAAAATGATTAATGTATCTTGTTGTGCTCCTTTTATATTAGGTATAGTAGTTTATACATAGAGGGTAAATGATAATTGAGTACGTTTCCTGAGGTGAAATGTCCTTCTTTTTTATGGTTCCGTACCAAAACGGTAAAAAGGAACCCTTATGTGGCGACTAAGTCTGTCCGTCTATCACAGCTGGATATCTCCAAACTACTAATGTTATTAACTGGAAAATTAGAATAGTTTAGACGACGTTTACTCAACTATTTTGCAAATAAGATAGAAATAAAAATGTTCACATTTTTTTTTGCAACTGCGGCTGAAAGTGTTCTCAAAAATTGGAAGTGAGGCTACTCAATACTCAATATTTTATTGCATTCCATATTATGTACATATAGGTGGTATAAATATTGTCAAGATCAATATGGACCCTGTCGGGCACAGCAAAGTTAGGAGAGAGGACGAAGACTAAGTAACAATTCATGGAATTAATTAATTATTATTACAGGTAATTAGATGGTTAAAATGTTAATAGATTTATATGTATATTATTGTGTGATGAATTATGTTCCATACTTTAATTTATTTTTGTCATCGTTATTTTTAAATTATGTAATATGTATATTTTAATTAAATTATTTATGCATGTTATTATGTTATTATATTGTTATGTCTATGTATTGATAAATTATATCAGATATTACTACTTATTACTAGGGCATGTGGCATATGAAAGAGCGCTATTTGCACATTCTAAATATTACAGGAAAAATAAAACGATGTCTCTAAAATAGCACACTTTTTTATAATTCATCAATAAAAATTAAATTAATTCCACTAACGGTCAAGAGATGGCGCTGACCTAAAAACTGCAGAATTCTACACCGCAGTGTTAAACTCTATTTATCTCTAACAAATGACCTCGCGCGTTTTACCACGTTTTATAATTATTATGGTACGGAACCCTCGGTACGGGAGTCCGACTCGCTCTTGACCGGTTTTTTTAAATGGATAATTTACTGAAACCCAACCGTGACTTCAAATTCAAATGTTCCTAGCGAACTCTTTTAGTTTTTGTGAACATTTTAATTTTGTTAAATCGTAATTGTTACTAAAGCCATTAACAGCGAAAATTCGCCTTTTTTTGTTTGGCACATCTTTTTAGTTTTCAATTTTCTTAATAACGGTATGACATATTAGTTCAATTATTTGTACGATAGCTATACCGGTCATTTTGTATCCAATAATTTTCTCCGTCTCCTTTACAGGATGGAGACTTCGCATCTACCTGTTTATAATTTATCAGATGTGCGTTTAATGATCATATAATGCGAACAACTAAGTTATCTCAACTATTTAGTTTCGGGTCACAGTTCGGAGGATGTTATGTATACTATTTAGCGATACTTGGTAAGCGACATCAACTAAGTATGTATTCGGCTTAACGGATGATGTGAAATTATTTTACTATTATAGCTATTAGAGATAAGTTTGATGTTTTCATTGAGACTCGGTTAAATCTAAGGATATAAATTACCTCAGGAGAAGGTATCATGGGTAAATTGGTCTTCTTCTTCTTCTTCTACCTGGCGTTAATCGCGGCTATTGCCAGGGTCCGCCTTCCTACTTAGCTTCCTCCACTTTGCCCGATCTTGAACATATCATGGGTAAATTGGTGATTGATTGATTTAAACCACATTTTCTGATTATTCAAAAAAATATTGTTTCACTTAATTAGATATATCCTACAAGTATGCATAAAGGATATACGAATAAACCCCATTGAAAACGACGTTCCTACAACTTATCACGAAAACTTATACACTGCCTACATAGAAAGCTTTTGAGTCTGCATACTAAAGACGCCCAATACCAATAAAAAATTACCATAGAAACTAACTTAGTGTGAATGTGTCAAACTAGGGCAATTAAGGACATGAGAAGTCACGGCCCGACAAGGCTAGGCCGCTACCAAAACATTTCAAGTACTTCTCTCAAGTTCCCCAAATCGTTAATCGACGAACATTATTGATTCAATACCGACAGATTCCTTTCCTGTTTCGTTTTTCCAAAATTTTCTCAATCGTCCGCTTAAAATACCGGACGAATTCAAAGTGGAAACAAAATAAAAGTTGTTGTATAACCGAATAAAATGAAGATGGCAAAACAATACAAAATTTTCAAATGACTTTCGAGTTTCCGCCGGAGAATTTTATACCCTGAAGTCCGTTATAAGAGTAGATAGGTACGTTGAAACGCCGGTACGCCCGAAATTCATACATGTATGATGTAAGTTAGCTTTCAGTACATTATAACATTTCAGCCACTGATGCGTGTTTTGTGACAGTTTGTATGGCGGGTAGGTACATTCAACTTTTCAAATTTTCACGACGCGTTGGTACACTGAAATGAAAATGAGCAAAAGTTTTAAAATTGCTAAATCTCATCCAGTCCGTAACGTATTTTTAGAATTTTATAAAGGTAGGAAAGTGGCTGTGAGGTAAAAAGAAAAATTCCTGAGTATCTTTTTTCGTTTAAGCGATCATCTTCCAATAATAGAGATTTTTTCTTCGAAACTGGAGGTTATTGGATTTTAAAGATTGATGGCCATATTGTACTTATTTTATTTTTACCTTCACGTGGGTAAGCAGCTACGACTAGATAGAACTAGGTATTTACTTCGACAAAAAGCGCAAATAAATGAAAGAAGACATTATACAAAAAATATTTGACGCTGACACTGCTCTCAATGGATGATTCGACCTTTACGTAGTTTACGACCGGGATTTTGGGGCATTGCGATAAAAAATATATTTTTGTATTCCAACTAACTTTATATCTTTAATAAGAATCCCTCAACAGAATCCGGTATTTAGATAGACTGCGTCTTCTAAAAGCCATTCATATTATAGTAGGCACGTAAGTGTTATTTGCTTCTGGGAAGGTGTGTCCCTTTTATGGTTCTCATCAGGGATATCTTTTTTTGTTTTATGACCGTTCAAGAGCCCTATATTCCACAGAACTGGGGCGACGGAAAAAACGTGGCTAGCTCCACGCGAAATTATTAGAACAATAAAATCAGCTTTCGTTTTCGAGATCTTTTTTATGAAGTACCTACCTAAATTCATTAAGGTCGATAGGAGTTGACCTTAAATTGTGTATGGAGACACATTCTGAATATGTAAAATGAGGATGAGAATATTTAAAATAACCTGCGGCCTTTGAAAAAATGATTATTATTTACAATATAATGATTGATGAAAGTTCCATTCGGAGCTTCCAAAATTTTAAAGCCTTCAAATTTTAAACATTTCGGCGCGACTGATGACCATCGTTTTAGTGGATCTAATCTAAAATAATGAATGTAATTCGAGTTAATCATCTCAACGACTTAATATTGTTCTGGTACTTATTGATTTTCTGACGGAAATTTAATTTAACGTTATCCTCTGCTACTCGTCTTACAGCCTGAAGCTAACATCAGGTTCCAGCTCAGTGTTAGTAGGCGTGATAATGGACGTCTATGTCTGTGTCTATGTTTGTTAGCTAAACATAGACACAGAGGTAATGTGGTAGGTACACGCCACCTCCCCTCCCCATACACTGCGTTGAGTGAACAGGCAGAAAAGTGTCACACTTCAGGCGCTAGCCATCGAGTCGTTTATCTGATGGTCCCTTGTCACATCCCTCCCCCTCCACCGCACCCTTTGTCCACATTCACCCCCGCCAAAATTAGTTGACGACTTGACGCGCTTCACGTCAAACAACGTCGGTTCGTTTGATCGCAACCTTTGAGAAACATTCTTAACGAAGGACATCTTTCAAAGGGCCGTTTATTGTCACTCGTCATTACTCCTCCAGGCGACCTGCGAGCTGCCAGTATCGTCTTAAATAGAAAGAAACAGAATGGAAACTGAATGGCGGGAATTTGTTTCAGAAAATGTGAGAGAGATTTAACAGGATGTAACGTTACGCCTGGATTAGTCAATGAAAGAAAACTTTAAAACATTTCATTGGAGCTTCGAGAGAGTTTCGAACGAAATATTTTCGCGCCTACATTATAAAATAGACTAGCACTCTTTTTTTATTTCATATGGGTTTGCTCTTGACTCTAGTCTAGGTCAGAGATGACAGAGACAAAGTCTACGATGGAGCTAGCTTACCCAGAAGGAGCCTGTTCACTCTAACTTTGAAGAGATTAGGGTTGTAAGCGTTACAACTAACTTAGTAATAAAGGGCGATGCAACATATTTCGACTGCTCATTACATAAAATTTACACAGTTATCCGATTATTCCTATGATGGTACGGAACAACAAGCCCCTCGTGGGTTCTTGTGTCACGTATCAGTCAGTTTAACAATTAACGCTTATTTCCCACAAAGACGGAGCCACTGGGTCCTGTTCTCCAATCCCTCTCGAGCTGAATATTAGATGCGATAAGCCTAGCTTCACAGCACGTGCAAGCGACATGTACCGTTCGGCCGAATGGATATTATCATTTGATTCTGCAGTCAAAGTAAAGAAGAAATTATTTTGTACTTTACTTACTATATTTTTTTAATCAACAAAGTGAAGAGTATTATGTTTAGTAGGAAAAACGAAAGCATAATCTCGGCCATTACCAGATAAAAGGGAGTTCAATGTTAATAATATCTGTGATAACCGACTTCAGCGAAAAATTAATTGAGATTTAAAACGAACTTTTTATTGGAAATATTAAAAAAAAATACGCAAACACTGACCAGTAAGTTCAAAATGAAGCCATTAAGTCAGCATATTTTTTTCACGAAATCAGCTCGTAATTTAACATTTACAAAAGAACCTTTTTGGTAGTGAACTACTTTTCTGGTGTAGTTATTTACAGGTTTACAACATCAATGATTTTTAAGGTTTTTGCAAAATAGTCAATTAATGAACATGGCAGCTGTTTAGTTTCAGAGACTCGCATTTCTGTGACTCACTCCAAATGCCCAATAAGTCAATAAATTCAACTTCTTACAAACAATAAATAACCTACTGAAAACGGATTTCCTTAATAAATTCAGTGTCATGATTTTAGAAACAATAATAAATTGAAACAGAACGCGACGGTTCGTCGCAACATAAACCGGACCAAATAGTAATCTCGTTGTTGCTGGCTCCGCGGCTGATGCCAAGATAATGCCCCCTTAATTGGACCACCAGTGCTATAATAAAATGAAAACTAGACCAGAGGGGGGGGGGAACACAGAAGGGCTTCAAAGGTGGATGCTCGCTTCTCACGACCGATACTCTACAGCAATTAGCAAGACTAATCGTTTGCGTAAACTTGGAATTACCGAATTTAATATTTCTTATTTATTTTTCCAGGAACCCCACAGATGTTACAAACACAGCGACCTTTATATTTTAACAGAGATTTATATGAAGATACGTAGTACGTTAGTACGTAGGTACATATTTTATTCATGCAGTATCTGATCGCTTTCAACCTGCTTCAGCTTCCCTACATAAATAAGTATTTTCCGATACTTCGGAAGTTGAGCTTGTTTTCGTAACAGCTATATTTTATTTTCAACCGTTTCTGGTCGCAAATATTTGCAGCGAATTTGTTATATGTCTTAATAGAGTCGAAAAAAAATGATTTTATGGCGGTGAAAAATCCTTGTATCAACAAATATATTATCGATCACAAATTTTTCATGAAGTTGGCTGAAACTCCCTACATACAAACAGCTACTTGCGAAGTTTTCAAATAACTATAAGCACAGATTACCTGCCCGTTACTACAAGATTACAGAATCATTAATCTCAATTCAAAACAAGGTTGGAAACTTATTTAGCAGCCAGAATTACCTTCTAATAGGATTTTTTTTGCAGGCGAAACTTGTAAGACAATTTATAATTTACCTCAAGAGTCACATACCTAACATACCTCCTAGGTACATGTAGGTATGTATCTCTAGTTTAGGTAGAATCCAATTACTATTCAAAATTTAGGGCCATAGTATTACATATTTAAGTAAATCTAGTCATAATGTAGATCAACACGTTCATTTAATTTTATAAGTTGCCCCTACCCTGAAATTTTCATTTAACTACAAGAGAATTATGGATACTTACATTAGATATTTTCTGGAAAAGAAAACCGGAAGCTTCGACATTGATCGCTTATAGTATTAATTAATGTACAGGAAACTTTGTCAAAGTGAGCGCTGTTCAAGTTATAAGTAAGGCCCACAAAGTGAAGCCAAGTGATGTCAGTCTTTTATATTAAAATCAAAGCTTTGAAACCTTTTTCATTAAACCTCTACTAAATATGTTAAAAGTACTTGTATTCGCGCACTACGCGTTTTGTCTGTCGGTCTATCTATTCCGGATATTCTCTGAAACGACTGAACCAATTTTGACCGCACTTTCACTGAAAGATATTTGATGTTATAATGAATAACTAAGGCTACGTATATTATACAATAAGAATAAGAGTTCCGTGTAAAAGAATAAGGGTTCCGAAAAAAAAATTAAACCCATGAAGTTGTTAACACTGATACGCGTCTGCTCCGTGCTGCAACATTCTTTGGACGGACAATCATGACGCACTTGATTCTTGTATAAGTATCGTTATACGTTTAAACTCATCACAAAATAATTAGTTTAACTATGGAAGCCTCATTTCTCATGGCTCTGCAAAATAAATTATAGATAACATACCAATGAATACACGGTGGCGTTGAACCTATTACTAAAGTGTGAGAAAATACAAAAGTAATGAACAATGTTAACAAAGTAATAACAGACTTTCAAATCGGATCTATAGATTGTGAGATTATCAGAGACAAACTTTTTCTTTTGGTAATGTGTGTAACGCAATAAATATGCCTTTCCGGACCATTTGGTTCCACTGTCGACGACCGCAGCCGTTCATATGAGCTAGTTATCAGATGTATGCTTCAATAAGCCTACTAGACTTTTCTTTGGTATATTTTTGAGGAGAAGTAAAGTACGAGTGCCTTTTAATTGGACTAATTAGCTGTGCTTGTAACTGAGCACGCTTAGCTTCTATTCATAGCTAATGATGCTAGGGAGAAAACCTAGGTACGGCCCTCGAATATTGTTCAAGTGTCCTACAGAATACGGTTGTTGATATTCCGTATTCGAATCTCTTACAAAGTGTCTGTAAAAAGTTTTTTTTCTTCCTTTCTGATCAAGTATTTCCAAAAGCCGATCTTTAAACCAAACTATTCATTCTTCAATAGAATTATTTTTTCTCTCTTTTGACGCTCCCCAGCATTACATACCTAAAGGTTGGATTCAAACGACACAGATTTTCTACTAATTTGCGAAAGAAAATCATATTTCTCGACAAGGCGACGCAGAGGCAGAATACGCGATAAATCATCATTATAATAATGCGGGAGAAACATAATATTTTAGTCTCTGTATTAAAATAATGAGCATCGAGTCATAAGTTATAAAGCACCGACTTAAATATTTATGCCCAAGGCACAGAGTTAGTTTCATAAGCATAAGGCACTACAAGATAATGAGATAACTGATGTGAAATAGTCATGAGATAAGAAACTAAAGTCTTAGTAGTAATAAAATAAACGTGATTATTTACTGGCTCAGTCTGACGAACAGCCATTTCACGTGTAAGCACCTAAGTACGAACGCCGAACCATCTTTACGAAAAAAGTTCCAACTTTGCGTAAGATCGTACTAAGAATTTATGAAAACTATATAAATTACAGCTAATAATGCGTTACAGTGTAAATAAAGCTAGAGCTAGTACTTAAGTAAATAAACCAAGCCCTCATATCATGACAGACCAGGAATTCTCAAGAAATCCTTTTGTCCAAAACAAATCATATCATTTTGGCTGAAAAAGTGACCGGAAAAAAGGAAAGGAGACCTAACAAAGGTCACCGGGAACCCTTACTAAATGTGGCTAAAGCAAGTCTCCTGGGAATTAATGACACATTTTAATAAAAAAAAAAACGCATGCAGCGTAGGCGCTCTCAGCTCGGTCTGTGGGGAATTTACTTAGCACACGTTTAAAGCAACGTGAACCAACTCGTTGAATAGTTTTAATGCCTACATTTTGGCTTATAAAACTACTAGGTGGCCGGTTGAATAATAAATGTAGAGATGAATAGTCTATTCATCTGAAAGCAAAATATTTATCATATTTTTTTTAAATTTCGATCTACAATTCTACATACGATAATTACCTACAAATATTACAAATAGTGCTTTATTTAAAAAGAAAATGTTTTTTTTTTAATTTGGTGTTAACTACTTAATTGAAACTTAACAGTGTTGGGAGCTGTATCTTATATTGGAGCGGTATGCGAACACGCTGTTAATTTGATCAACAAACTTGTTCTCGGTGTCAATCTCAAAACTTAACACCAACATCCTACAATAACATTCAATTAATTTGCTTGTAACAATTTGTGGCCAGTATTAACAGCAAAATCCTGAAATTACCAAGAAATTAAAGCGATTGTTTGGAAAAAGAAGAGACGCTAGCAATCATATTGAACAACAATAAATGAATAAAGTGAGGAGAGGTTCATAAGTCATGCCTTAGACAACCTAATTTCTTGATAAGATTTTTTAATTTCGTACGAAAATATATCCGCGTACTTTATTCAATGAGTTATTTCAAATACTAATAGACAGGTAATCCGGTTCGAAGGACCAAAATGACCGTCCACCCTAACGTACGTCACGTCACGGGAAGGGTAAACTCACCGCCAGTCACGCATACTCACGAGACTGATCAGAGATGGCTAAAGGTGTCTTGGCCACAGTGAAGGGTAAGGAGACAAGAATATAAAATCCAATCTGATTTATTTACAATAAGATACAGCTTACATACTATTTTACTTTATACACACAAATGTACAATTTTGGTTATATCCTATACATGTAAGATGCAACCAAACAGTATTTTAACTGAGCCGTGCGTCAGTCGGGCCGAGTGCTGAGTCAATGAACAAAGGTAACATTGATTAACGATCATTTGTAAAAGAGAACAACTCGAGGTAAGCTGTGCTTGAGATTAAAATTACGAAATAATTTCACATGGCTGTCTGAATTCCGGAGAAGTCATACAGGATTTTATATTACTGATGACATACCTTAAGTCTTCACCTTTTATTTCGGTTTTTCCTTTTATTTGACTACAGAAGGCGACAATTCGACAGATTTTTTTTTCTGGCAGAATTTAACCTGCATCATTTACAGCTTCTATTACTCGCCACTCATAAAATGTCTCAGTCTCTTGGGATTCTCTGCACGAGACAAGCAATTATCTACTAAAATAACAGTTACATCATTTTAGATAAGTGACTTGTAATTATAAAACCACTCAGGTGCCACAATATTTCTAAAAGTATTAAACCATTCATGATCTAAGTAGCTATCTATATTAGATACCTGTGGTCTACTTCATTACTTAGAATAATAGTAGTCAGTTACATACGCACCATTCCATAAATATTTTATTAATAACTTACAGAGCACAAAGAGTCAATACGTTCGTCGTCACCTAAAAAACTATACTATCCAATAATTAAGGATAAGCATTTTTTTATCGAAGAGAAAGAGCTGGATTTCATCGACAAACTTTTAAGACTTTTATAGTTTTAAAGCAAATGAATGTTTGAACATTCAACTCGGAATTACAGCAGAATTTCTACTGGGTAATCTTCAATATGTTACGGCTAGTTACAGACAGTTTCTTCCATTTCAATCGTTCGACTTTGTGAACTCTTAACGAAGTTCAGTGTTGACTCTATAGTGGAGACTTCCGTTCTTGTACCTTTAAGTACAGGCACACAATATTGTGTATGCCTCGGAGTGTATAAGTTAGTACAATTAACAGTTCCCTGAGGACATTGTACATTGTACGAAACTTAGTTAATGGACTCTCGGCAGGTATTTGATAATAATTGGTCGGAACCGATCGGTTGTTAGCTTAGGGGCTGGACGTATTAGTACGTAGTTTATTTATGGCGCCCTGCAGCCCCGGCCGCCGCGCTCGCTCGCCTGACTTATTGCCTTACTTATGGACCCTTGAAAAACTTCCTTATATACACACCCATATTATTGCATTCGTATCTTTAGGGCTAACTGGAAGTTACGGAAATCGCCTTGCAGAACTCATACTATTTTAGGAAGTAACTTTACCTGCCCTGTTCTTTAAAAAATATGTGTAGGTACTAGTTGCTCATTATTCCATCATAATATGTGTGTAGATATGTCACCATCATGCCTATTATTGCCACACAACACGTTCACAGCTTCAAACAAACTCTACATACCTAGTCTCAACTCACATTACATTACTTTCACACCTAAATGACATGTCAAGTTTACTTTATTTTCTTAGTTTATTTAAGATCTTTTCGCTTAAAATTTCTGAAGGTATTTTAGGTTTAGTGCCATTTTTCGCTTGGATACTCACAATTTCAAGTTTATTGTCAACGCAAATTCGGGGTGGGGTCCTGGTGATCCGTCACACAGGGCATCCTAGTATGGACTCCAGTCTCTCACAAAGGATCATAATTATATGTTGCATCTTTTTTGTTATTTAACTTATTTTTGAAAACATTATATGTATACCGATGAATAGTGAAATAACCTGAACCTTTGTGAATATTGAAATAAAGATTTTTGTATTTGTATTTTTTTCTCCGACTAAGCGTTCTAACATTTCACCACCGTAAGGAAAGTACAATCTGCTTTCAGAACATGTTTATAAAAGTTAGTTTACGTAAACACAGGTAAATATCAAAGCGATATGATTGCAAAGCGCTTTGATATAGCCAGGCTTTGAGCCTCGTTTTCCGTACAACAAAAGACACTCAAGTTATAAAGATAACGCCCCCATAAGGTTTTGAAATTCAGAGGGGTCTGACGTTAGAAAAGATGGTTATAATATGAAACCAGGGAGTCTTCAAAAAGTTGTGCTTTAAAATATCGTAAAAAAGTTTGTGTGAAAAAGCTGTGATAAGCTGAACAGTACGAATACCTTTAAAACAAGTTTGCAAGTTCCCATAGCTATCTGCTAACATGCAACACGTTTCTTAGTAATAGGTGTTATAAAAAATGAAGTGGGTCATAGGAGTCACCTCGTGGGCTATTTGAGCGTACCCCACCCTCCATCGCTCGGCACGTTCCCGGCCGCTTAAAAACAAAGGCGGCTGCAACACAGACAGTGGCTGTTCTGTGGCATAGCCGGGTCTGTATGTATAAATCATTATAAACACAACTGTACCACAGATATTTGGAAACTGGCTGCTCTGTGATCGGTTTCGTAAGACATTAACAAAAGCGGCTGCAATACAGAACAGCTCATTACCTACTCGCTAGTGTCTGTACTATGATCAATCCGAGTTCGAATCTTGACCCGCGTGTCTGTTTGACCTTGACATAGCGACAAAGACCACGTTGAGTGGCACAGTGGGGGGGGATAACTTCTTCCCCTCCGTTAATCAGATTTATGTCTGGTTTCCATGATAAGTAGATCTTCCACAAGATGATGAACATTATGGTGATAATGGTGATGATAATGTAGGTTGATGATGATGATGATGATTATGATGGTGATGATGATGATGATAAATGATGATGATGAATGATGATAATGAATGATGATGATGAATGATGATGAAGATGATGAATGATGATGAATAATGATGATGAATGATGATGTTGGTGTACATAAACTATCTACCATTTTTCTTAAGGGGTATTTGTGACGTAGTATTGTTTACGGATGATACTTCTCTTATTTTTAAAGTAGATAGGTAGACAAGACTTCAATAACGTAAATAGCGCTCTTATAATGGTTACGGATTGGTTTACGGGAAATAATTTAGTTCTAAATTCCAAAAAAAACGAAAATTATAAAATTTGCCTAGCCAAATGTTAGAAATTTAGGACCCAATGTACCTAATCTTACTACCGTGTCTACAGTTTCAAGCACCTAGTCAAGGTGCTTGAAACTGTAGACACGGTAATAGTTTTGAGCATAACTGTCGAATGCAAACTACAATGGGGCCCACATATATCAAGCCTATCGGGAAAGCTCAGCTCTGCCGCATACGCCGTCAGAAAAGTAAGACAATTTACTGATGTTGACACAGCTCGGTTATTCTATTTTAGTTGTTTCCATAGCGTTATGTCCTACGGTATTCTATTGTGAGGAAAAGCTGCTGATATACAAAATATATTTGTCTTACTAAAACGTGCTGTGTGAGCAATATATCAGCTAGGGTCATGACTTTCATCAAGAGAAATTTTCAAATAGATTGGAATTCTCACAGCATCTCAATTTATATTTGCTAACATTTTTCACATTAGGCAAAATATACATTTATACAGTAAAACGAGCACACCCACAACTTTTACACCAGAAACAAGCACAAGCTACATGCTCCTTCCCACCGACTTAGTTCGTTTATACAGTAAACTTCCACAATCTTGTAACTAATTTAAAGCTACTATTCTACTCGTATTAATGATTATTTAGACAATAAGAATAGTTGGCTGCTGTGTTGAACGCAAGACAATTTCATATTTATCATGCTTTTTCTTTATAAGTAATTAGCTTATGATAGGTTATGTGTTCATATAATATTATTTTTTTGGGTTCCGAACAAAAAACGGAACCCTTAGGTATAGGATCACTCGGGTGTCTGTCTGTCTGTATGTCCGTCTGACACGGCCAGTTTTCTCCGGATCCACTGGACTGATTCAGTTGAAATTTGGTACACATTTGAACTTCTGTAACCCAAACACGGAAACGTTACGTAAATGATTATTTTTTTAGTTTAGCGGTCACTTTTGGGGTCCAACTAGAAAATTAAAAAACAAAGTTTTTTGTACAAAATCGTGTGATATATCAAATAAAAGGGCTTGCTGTGAGAGTTTTTATTATATTTTTTCATAATTTTCAAATAAATAGTTTTGAAGTAATTCAAGAAATAAGACGAAAAATCACCACTCCCGCCCGCCCCTTATCTCCGAAACGACTGCGATTAAAATTTTGAAAAAATGGAGATAATAGATCTTTACCTATAAATTACAGGAAAACCTATAAGAAGTCTATAGTGTTAAAACAACATGTTAAAAAAAAAAAAATTCGTTCGCAACCTGAGGAGCTCATGGCTAAATAATAACAGCCGCATGGGTCGATCTGAAAGGTTAAGCAACGCTTGCCAAGGTTGGTCTGTGGATGGGTGATCTTAACGTACCGAGTTTCCTCCGTGCCTCGGAAAGTACGTTAAGCCGTTGGTGTCATTTGTAGATCTTTGGCAGTCGTTACGGATTGTCAGGCGCCAGTAAATCTGACTCCAGTCTTGCCAAGATGTACCGTGTTACCCAGTTAATGGGTTGTGGAGGTCTGGTAGGCAGCCACTCCACGTAAAACACTGGTATTCAGCTGGATCTGGTTTGACTAGAAGCCGACCCCAATGAGAATAGGCTAGGCAGACGATGATGTTCGGAACCCTTTGCACGCGAGTCCGACTCGCACTCGGCCAGTTTTTTTTAATTTGTTTTATTGATCTGACGATGTAGATCAAATAATTTTTTTTATTTACTTTAGTACAGTATAATAGTGTGCTAGCTAACAAATGATAAACAATTTCTTTTTTTCGTGTCATGTATGGTATGCAAAGTAATTTATTTTGCATAGTAATATATAAATTCAAGTTCTTAAAACGTAACAGACAGATGTGTTGCTGGGAGTCTGTTGGCCACTTCTTCTCCACAGCTAAAACACTAGGAAGTGGTGACGGGCGGGCGTTTTGGGGGACTGTCTTTTGTAAAACTTGACGTTCGAAAAGTGCTGGCTCTCCGCCTAATTTGAATAAACTACTTTTGATTTGATTTGATGATGTTATGACTCGGATAGGTCAGGTTAGAAGTGCATGACGGGGTCTGAAAAAAATAACTACGAAGGGCATGGTGGGGACTATGCCACCACCAACCAGAAAAAGGAGCTCGGCGAAGCAGGGATCCGCTGCTTTGCAGATGTGTGTGGACAGACTTTAACTGCGTTAAGCCATTCGCAAGATAATGCAGCACAGACTATGGGTGTCTGTGTTGCTGCCGCCTTTTCATTTATTTCATTGAATTATAGAAACAAATGCGGCTGTACTACAGACCGCTGTGTTGAAGCTGGGTTCGGACAGACTATAACTGCTTTAAGCCAACCGCAACATACTGCAGCACAGACTATAAGTGTCTGCGTTGCAGCTGCTTTTGTATCTACGCTTCCCGGCCAATACCGTATATATTTGGCACTCCATTGGACCTTATAAATCAAATTTCTCATCGGCGGGCCTTATCATACTTGAAACGACTTATATTGTTTGTCAAGAAGTGTAATTATATAGTATTCCGTTTGCAGCGAAGATTATCAATATGAACTTTAAACAAATGAAGGAATAAACGGTGAACTAATTTAAAATAAATGCTTAGTGAGAATACAGCGAGTTCTGACCAGGGCTAAAGTAGGATTGTAGAATGTAGTCATTGGACTTTGGTTTGAGTGATGTGAAATGTCATGTCATGTTGTAAAAAAACAGAGAATGCCAACAAAAAATAATCAAGCTAAATCACGGTGATTTGCTTTTGGACTAATCAAAGCGAGTTAATTTAAAAACAGTTATAAACTATTCTTATTTTGCTAAAACAATAGTGCGTTGGATCAGCAAAAACTTGACACACAAATTATTAATTCAGCTCGCAAGAGGTACTAGCTCGTATACATGCACTCAAGCATTCGACAGGATTATCTGCAGTAAGCCGCACCGAATTCACGACACGCTATATAGCTTACAGCATCCATCGCGTTAACGATCTCTTCACAAGCCGGGAGCTGTCTGTCTATCTATATGATGTATGGCTGATGTCATTAGCTATGCCTCGGAGGTACAACACAAAAAAATATGGGATACTTAAACACAAATAACTTAATCCAGTGCAAGATGAGACGGACATCACGAAAATGTGCAAGCAAACTATACAATGTAACTTACAGATATTATAAAATCTTAAAGGAACTTTAAATTTCCTTTAGCTAGTAGACTTAGAAAAAAGTTGTTTATACGAGTACAATAGCCAAAGTTGTAGTGTCCGCGCGAGATTTCCCTCGGGAGAAATTATTACAAGACTAGGGCATTACAGTGTGTAATATTTGTACATTGTAGCAACAAACACTCGAGCTAAGTGTGTTGCCGTGTCGATGAGCTACAAATGGAGCTCTTAATCACAAGCCTGTACACACAGTTCTGTTCAGTTTACTGAGAAATTGCCATTGTACAGTCGCGGTCAGATACACATCCACACACGAACGTGACCCACTTCGCTAAACCATTCGGCGATTCTTTCATTTAGTGACGTTGATATATGCAGTTTTAACTGAACTGCTCGCCTTTGTGAAATGTTTCTACAGTATTTTTGTACGTTCTTTGTGTAGCTAGCGTGATATTGGCTACTAGCAGATAAATGTTATACGAACTAGTGAACTTTATTTAGTGTCTATTTAAACAGTGTGAAAAAGACCCTTCACAAAGTCATCCCTTAGGCATTTTGTACGTAAAATCTTTAAGAAGATAATTATTTCTAAAGCTGGTTTTTTGATTAATCCTCAAAAAATCTTTGAATAGGGAAGATGCAGATTTAATAGTAGTTAAAGACCACCCTATCGCTTTGGGATATCCTGTAATGGTAGAAGTGTTGTGATAAATAAATAAATGAATAAATATCTACTACTAATAAATATCTAATACTACTATATACAGCTGAAGAGTTTGTTTGTTTGTTTACTTGAACGAGCTAATCTCAGGAACAACTGGTCCGATTTGAAAATTATTTCAGTGTTAGATAGCCCATTTATCGAGGAAGGATATAGACTATCACGCTAAGACCAATAGGAGCGGAGCAGTCATGAGAATTGTGACGCAGACGAAGTTGCGGGTCAACTATTTTATCAATATTTTGTAACTAAAATGTAAAAAAAGCATAAGAGAAGGGCCAGTACAACGTTTTTATTCCAGTTAATATTGATTTTTAACAATAATTACAAATTGACGTCACTCGTGTAAGTTTATAGTCCAAGATCCCAGGACTCCCAGACGTTACTCATTTCGCAGTATCAAAATATTGGAATAGAGCAGTACCAGTGTAATTTGAACGTACGCATAATAAGTATCTGCTAGCTCCATCCAATGAGCAATTTTTTTTAGTGATGTTTGTAGGTATGACATATTTCAAAAGTCTATAGGAGGTCGTTTTGCAGTTTTCTTGTTATACTTAGTAAACAAACTATGTCCAAAAGATACTTGTGAATAGGATCTCAATTCTCAGTGGAGATAGCGATCAGATCTTATAATGACTAATAAGTCTTTAAATTTTTACTGAATAACTAATTATTCAAGAACATGTATTTTGTAAAAATCGTGAAAATGATCTAGTCGTTTTATAGCTAGCATCTGATGATGATACTTACAAACTGGCGGTCGCGTCAACTCAAACTAGCAGGTAAGCGAATGTTCAAAGTACCTACATACTAACAGTTTTCTATTCCACACGTTTTGTTACTGAGAAAATAAGTAAGTTCTGGAAGCACTGAGATCTTGCTCTATGACTTTGAATTATGTCAGTTCTTGACCAGTGACAGACATGAGTGACGTTATCGTCCGTTATGGCGCGAAAATTTAAACTGTCTACTGTTAAAAAACGCAATTTTAGCAATAAATTAAAGCATTTTCATTTTTTATTTATGTGGCGGTCTATTCTAGACGGAGTTCTTTAAAATTAAAGCAAAAATAGAAATATCGCATGTTCCCTATTATATGACTACGAAACCAGATCTTTGACTTTCAGAAAAACGAAGCTTCTAGAAAAGTTAAGTAGGTACTACTTACTCAAAAGGACCCAGTTAAATAGCTACCTACAGCACCTACTAACCTGTACCTTCTTGCTACAGTGAATGATTTGGATAGCGTAAAGTTTGGATCAAGTTATAGGTCTCACTCACCGCAACCTTATCATTAACCTCATTATTTATTATAAACTCTGGCTTTGAAGGATTATCGACCAGATTAGCACTAAGACCCGTATTACAGAACCTTACTCAAGTACTACTTAAACTGCGTTCAACCGATTACTGCTTGAGCGAAGAATCTCGACTTAAGCATTCAGTTTATTTTAGAACTATCCACAAACTAAAATCAAACGAAACTACGCTTGAGTAGAGATTTTGATCTCTGATTACGTGAGTAAGCAATCATTATGGTAACCCTGAACAATAGTTTGTTTTCTATTGCAATTCTTTTTTTTTCGCACGATCAAAACCGGAGTAGGCGGACGACACGACGTTACTGACACTGACAGCCACCCTTAACCCTGCAGAGTAGGTACATATTATGTTCAGCAAAACTGCTGGACAAATGTGGAATCATTGAAACAGGCGCGATCTGGGTAAAATGGAGCTGAGAGTTTTGTTGGTATTGACTACCTCAGCGAAGTCTGCGAGATGGCTGACTCGATACATTTGCTGCCAAATACTGCAAATAAAATTAGAATGTGTTGCACCCGCATTCTAATGAAAGTCAAAAAAGAAATAAATGAAAATAAAGAGGTTTCAGGTAAAATTAAATGTTTCACGACATCTTGTGAAAACCCGTACTTCTTCTTAAAGTTTTCACAATTATAAGGGTCCTGCATATCTCTTAAATATCTCAGAGGAACATTTAAGTTCGATTTGTCTCATTATTAAAAAAAATATTATAATAATCTACTTCTGCAAATATATAGTACTTTACTTCTCCTGAAAAATATAGCAAAGAAAAGTCTAGTAGGCTTATTGAAGCATACATCTGATAACTAGCTCATATGAACGGCTGCGGTCGTCGACAGTGGAACCAAATGGTCCGGAAAGGCATATTTATTGCGTTACACACATTACCAAGAGAAAAAGTTTGTCTCTGATAATCCCACAATCTATAGATCCGATATTAAAGTCTGTTATTACTTTGTTAACATTGTTCATTACTTTTGTATTTTCTCACACTTTAGTAATAGGTTCAACGCTACCGTGTATTCTATTGGTATGTTATCTTTAATTTATTTTGCAGAGCCATGAGGAATGAGGCTTCCATAGTTAAACTAATTGTTTTGTGATCAGTGTAAACGTATAGGTAACGGTACTTATACAAGAATCAAGTGCGTGATGACTGTCCGTCCAAAGAATGTCGCAGCGCGGAGCAGACGCATATCAGTGTTAACAACTTCATGGGTTTTATTTTCTCGCAGCTCTCGCAGTCACAATAAACGGCCCTTTGAAAGATGTCCTTCGTTAAGAATGTTTCAAAGGTTGCGATCAAACGAACCGACGTTGTTTGACGTGAAGCACGTCAAGTCATCAACTAATTTTAGCGGAGGTGAATGTGGAAAGAGGGTGCGGTGGAGGGGGGTGGGATGTGACGAGGGATCATCAGAAAAGCGACTGTTGTGAGGCACCTTCCTGCTGAACAAAATTAATTTATGAGTATAGTGGCTCGACAAGTCAGGAAATTAAATTATGGAGTCTTACAACAACAACGACGTGGTCGCCTGATTCTGATGGCATCATAAGTGGAGGTGACTGCCTGACGTCGGTGAGCAGGCGGCCAGCGCGCTGGGTGCGTCGCGTCGGTTGGGGGCACTCGCGAATGTGCTCCGCTCGAAACTTACATTGTTCCATACTGCATGAACGAATTCGGGACATTCGAGATATTTTATGCGATGAATTTCAAGTAACGTGAGAAATGAAATTGCTTTTGAGATTCGACATGACACATTTAGTTTTCAGCCGGTTGAAAGATGAAATGGAACAGTTTTACTGCTTGGGAAATATTGGATTCTGTTATATAAAAAAGGAAATGAAAGAGCAATCTGAAACTTTATGCAAAGCAATTGCTTGAGTTACGTTCAAAGTAAAACGTTATTCTCTCGCTAATAAATGTTTGAAGCAGATAAAAGAGTAACAAAAGGATTTAACTGAGCCACTGGAGCTCCATTTCACATCGGCCTCAATGAAACTGCAATTACTCACTGGGTGAATCTCACAAAGCAGTCACGTCGTGAAGTGGCAAATTAAAAACAAACGGGGCAACCGAAGAACTGTAACGTCAGTTATTCCATAACAGTCGTGGATTCAGCTCAGACAGACAATAAACCATAGCGGCTGTGTTCCCGGCGCGACGCGCGCTGGTAGTAACCACAGAGTACGCGCGAGGATTCGCGGCGCGATGACGGCCGACGACGTCTCTACGTTTTCATCGTCAAATAAACTTCATAACGTTTTATTTCAGTCTATTTTTAGACTATCATTTTCTGCACAACTCAACTGTTATAGTTTCCTTTCACTTGTATTTTCTATCTTATTGCAGCAGCCTTGCTATATTTGTTATATTTGCTCGCTCAATTTCTTTACAGAACACGTTCAATTCATGTTTATAAATGTGCAGCGCTGAATAACACACTTTTCATAATATTCGTAGCTACTGTGAAAAATAAAGAGTTCTCCTTTTCGAAGGACATCTAGAGACAGACGTGAAGTGAAGCCAAACCAATTACGGAAGCCAATCAAATTGTTTGCGGTCAGTCTTTGTTCTCCGAGACATAGAGAGGAGACCGAAAGTCAATGAAGGAAGCACCGCAATGTGGTGACAGCCTATTATCTTATCGCTTTTGTTACTACGTTTTAACGAGTTAGTGAACTGTTTTTACTACACAAGAGTTAATTCAGCTGAAAATATTACGGTGCTCTTAATGAACATCCGCACTTACAAAACACGGAGACAAGGCAATACCAGTTTCAAGTGTAGGTAAAATCGAGAATGGAACACCCTTAAACTGCATCTTGGAAGACAAATGACCTTTCTGTACAAGTAAAATACAATTCTACAACTGAAGTGTTGTTACTGAGCGTCACTAAGATCTCGTTTGCACAATGAGATTTCCTCGAACCGATGGCGATATGATCATGCGATTCTCACAGCTGAAATGTCTGCTCTAAGCCTAAGCTCTTTTCAAAGCATTGTTATGTAAATATACGTCGACCTCCACCACGTGACGTCGACTTCCATATCAATAGTTGTGCGATAGTTTCTCTTGCCAAACTTTTCTTGTCAAGGGTCATTTCGCGGCGGAAATGCGCATGCTGAATATGTATTAACGTGGTAAGTGCTATGTGAGCATGCGAATGGGTTAGAGGTTGTATTTTGACAAGTCGCTTGTTGGTAGGTTTGACTAGCTTTTTCTTGTGTCTCCTCCCGTGGTCTGTCTCACTGGATCTGACCATTTTTTAAGATAAAAAGAAACCTATAGTACTCAGAACTAATTAAGCTTTCTGTGAAGAAACGTTGGAATCGGATTTGTAGGATATCCAGAGATATCCTTTTATAAACATAAATACCCAAACATGTTTGGCTGCGTATGATTTGGTAAATAAAATAAATAGGATTCTGAACCTACTTATTGATCTGTGTATTTGTGGATAGCAATTACCGACCAACATTGCTTTTACAGCTACGACATTAATAATAATAATCTAACCAACATTTTAATCGCTGTTTAAAATTCTAGAGTATATAATCTCCTCTCAAGCAGTGCTAACACGAAGCGAAAAAACTTTAAATGTATGTACGAGTACCTACAACGTATTTAGCGAGCATGACGCAGTAACAACTGCAGTCGCAAATTGCTCATCCCATAGTTTGCGACAACTTAAATACTTCACAAATAACTTGAGTCTGGACTAAGGACGGCTATAGATCAGGATAATTACTTACATAGTTCGGTTCAATAATTTCTTTTAAATTTATTAGACTGTAAATTAAAGTATCAAATAAATAAGTTAATTGAATACTAATAATGGTTGTTTATATCTGCATAAAGCTGGCTTCGTAAGTATTTGCAGCGTGTTCTCCGTTTAATCCCCAGTTCGAGCGGAGTGATTGAGGCTCTTCCATTCTATTCTACTCATTTTCACAAAGATATTCGCTAGACAATATACGTGACGAAATTCACTCCTACCTAAGATATTAGGCGTATCGGAAAAATAACACAATAAATAATGAGGCTGACTTCCACGAAATCACCACCGTATGTTGGTCGGTAATTGCTATCCACAAATACACAGATCAATAAGTAGGTTCAGAATCCTATTTATTTTATTTACCAAAACATACGCAGCCAAACATGTTTGGGTATTTATGTTTATAAAAGGATATCTCTGGATATCCTACAAATCCGATTCCAACGTTTCTTCACAGAAAGCTTAATTAGTTCTGAGTACTATAGGTTTCATTTTATCTTAAAAAATGGTCAGATCCAGTGAGACAGACCACGGGAGGAGACACAAGAAAAAGCTAGTCAAACCTACCAACAAGCGACTTGTCAAAATACAACCTCTAACCCATTCGCATGCTCACATAGCACTTACCACGTTAATACATATTCAGCATGCGCATTTCCGCCGCGAAATGACCCTTGACAAGAAAAGTTTGGCAAGAGAAACTATCGCACAACTATTGATATGGAAGTCGACGTCACGTGGTGGAGGTCGACGTATATTTACATAACAATGCTTTGAAAAGAGCTTAGGCTTAGAGCAGACATTTCAGCTGTGAGAATCGCATGATCATATCGCCATCGGTTCGAGGAAATCTCATTGTGCAAACGAGATCTTAGTGACGCTCAGTAACAACACTTCAGTTGTAGAATTGTATTTTACTTGTACAGAAAGGTCATTTGTCTTCCAAGATGCAGTTTGAGGGTGTTCCATTCTCGATTTTACCTACACTTGAAACTGGTATTGCCTTGTCTCCGTGTTTTGTAAGTGCGGATGTTCATTAAGAGCACCGTAATATTTTCAGCTGAATTAACTCTTGTGTAGTAAAAACAGTTCACTAACTCGTTAAAACGTAGTAACAAAAGCGATAAGATAATAGGCTGTCACCACATTGCGGTGCTTCCTTCATTGACTTTCGGTCTCCTCTCTATGTCTCGGAGAACAAAGACTGACCGCAAACAATTTGATTGGCTTCCGTAATTGGTTTGGCTTCACTTCACGTCTGTCTCTAGATGTCCTTCGAAAAGGAGAACTCTTTATTTTTCACAGTAGCTACGAATATTATGAAAAGTGTGTTATTCAGCGCTGCACATTTATAAACATGAATTGAACGTGTTCTGTAAAGAAATTGAGCGAGCAAATATAACAAATATAGCAAGGCTGCTGCAATAAAATAGAAAATACAAGTGAAAGGAAACTATAACAGTTGAGTTGTGCAGAAAATGATAGTCTAAAAATAGACTGAAATAAAACGTTATGAAGTTTATTTGACGATGAAAACGTAGAGACGTCGTCGGCCGTCATCGCGCCGCGAATCCTCGCGCGTACTCTGTGGTTACTACCAGCGCGCGTCGCGCCGGGAACACAGCCGCTATGGTTTATTGTCTGTCTGAGCTGAATCCACGACTGTTATGGAATAACTGACGTTACAGTTCTTCGGTTGCCCCGTTTGTTTTTAATTTGCCACTTCACGACGTGACTGCTTTGTGAGATTCACCCAGTGAGTAATTGCAGTTTCATTGAGGCCGATGTGAAATGGAGCTCCAGTGGCTCAGTTAAATCCTTTTGTTACTCTTTTATCTGCTTCAAACATTTATTAGCGAGAGAATAACGTTTTACTTTGAACGTAACTCAAGCAATTGCTTTGCATAAAGTTTCAGATTGCTCTTTCATTTCCTTTTTTATATAACAGAATCCAATATTTCCCAAGCAGTAAAACTGTTCCATTTCATCTTTCAACCGGCTGAAAACTAAATGTGTCATGTCGAATCTCAAAAGCAATTTCATTTCTCACGTTACTTGAAATTCATCGCATAAAATATCTCGAATGTCCCGAATTCGTTCATGCAGTATGGAACAATGTAAGTTTCGAGCGGAGCACATTCGCGAGTGCCCCCAACCGACGCGACGCACCCAGCGCGCTGGCCGCCTGCTCACCGACGTCAGGCAGTCACCTCCACTTATGATGCCATCAGAATCAGGCGACCACGTCGTTGTTGTTGTAAGACTCCATAATTTAATTTCCTGACTTGTCGAGCCACTATACTCATAAATTAATTTTGTTCAGCAGGAAGGTGCCTCACAACAGTCGCTTTTCTGATGATCCCTCGTCACATCCCACCCCCCTCCACCGCACCCTCTTTCCACATTCACCTCCGCTAAAATTAGTTGATGACTTGACGTGCTTCACGTCAAACAACGTCGGTTCGTTTGATCGCAACCTTTGAAACATTCTTAACGAAGGACATCTTTCAAAGGGCCGTTTATTGTGACTGCGAGAGCTGCGAGAAAATAAAACCCATGAAGTTGTTAACACTGATATGCGTCTGCTCCGCGCTGCGACATTCTTTGGACGGACAGTCATCACGCACTTGATTCTTGTATAAGTACCGTTACCTATACGTTTACACTGATCACAAAACAATTAGTTTAACTATGGAAGCCTCATTCCTCATGGCTCTGCAAAATAAATTAAAGATAACATACCAATAGAATACACGGTAGCGTTGAACCTATTACTAAAGTGTGAGAAAATACAAAAGTAATGAACAATGTTAACAAAGTAATAACAGACTTTAATATCGGATCTATAGATTGTGGGATTATCAGAGACAAACTTTTTCTCTTGGTAATGTGTGTAACGCAATAAATATGCCTTTCCGGACCATTTGGTTCCACTGTCGACGACCGCAGCCGTTCATATGAGCTAGTTATCAGATGTATGCTTCAATAAGCCTACTAGACTTTTCTTTGCTATATTTTTCAGGAGAAGTAAAGTACGAGTGCCTTTTAATTGGACTAATTAGCTGTGCTTGTAACCGAGCACGCTTAGTTCTATTCATAGCTAATGATGCTAGGAAGAAAACCTAGGTACGGCCCTTGAATATTGATCAAGTGTCCTACAGAATACGGTTTATGATATTCCGTATTCGCATCTCTTACAAAGTGTCTGTAAAAAGAGTTTTCCTTCCTATCTGATCAAGAATTTCCAAAAGCCGAGCTTTAAACGAAACTACTCCTCGCCTTCGCATTGAAGCTGCCATGAAATATTCATTCTTCAATAGAATCATTTTTTCTCTCTTTTGACGCTCCCCAGCATTACATACCTAAAGGTTGGATTCAAACGACACAGATTTTCTACTAATTTGCGAAAGAAAATCATATTTCTCGACAAGGCGACGCAGAGGCAGAATACGCGATAAATCATCATTATAATAATGCGGGAGAAACATAATATTTTAGTATCTGTATTAAAATAATGGGCATCGAGCCATAAGTTATAAAGCACCGACTTAAATATTTATGCCGAAGGCACAGATTTAGTTTCAGTAAAAGCGTTAAAGCACTACAAGATAATGAAATAACTGATGTGAAATATCCATGAGATAAGAAACTAATGTCTTAGTAGTAATAAAATAAACGTGATTATTTACTGGCTCAGTCTGACGAACGCTGAACCATTTTATAAAGTTCTAACTTTGCGTAAGATCGTATTAAGAATTAATGAAAGTTCTAAACCGAGTTCTCAGCTAATAATGCGTTACATTGTAAAGCTAGATCTAGTACTTAAGTAAATAAACCAAGCTCTCATAACATAACAGACCAACGTTCATAGACGATTAATCTTAGGAAATCTTTTTACCCGAAATGAATCATATCATTTTGGCTAAAGTGACCGGAAAAAAGGAAAACTTAGATTACTGGGAACCCTACAAAATGTGGCTAAAGCAAGTCTCCTGGGAATTATTGATAAAAACAATAAAAAGAAACGCATGCAGAGTTGGCGCTCCCAGCTAGGTCTGTGGGGAATTTATTCAGCACACGTTTAAAACAACGTGAACCAACTCGTTGAATAGTTTTAATGCCTACATTTTGGCTTAGAAAACTACTCGATGACCGGTTGAATAATAAATGTCGAGATGAATAGTCTATTCATCTGAAAGATTTTTTTTATTAAATTTCCATCTACAATTCTACATGTGTTAATTACCTACCAATGTTACAAATTGTGCTTTATTTATGAAAATGTTTTTTAAATTTGAAACTTAACAGTGTTGGAAGCTGTATCGAATATTGGAGCGTTATGGGAACACGCTGTTAATTTGATCAACAAACTTGTTCTCGGTGTAACAATCTCGAAACTTAACACCAACATCTTACAATAACATTCAATTAACTTTCTTGTAACAATTTTTGGCCAGTATTAACAGAATAACCCTGAAATGAACAAAAAATAAAGCGATTGTTTGGAAAAAGATATTGATAGGCACGCGTTGGACCACTATCTCATCTGATGGTAAGCAATGACGTGGTCGAATACAAAGCACGCTTGCCTAGAAGTAACCTATTCACTATTGACTTAGGCCCGTATTACAGAACCTTACTCAAGTACTACTTAAACTGTGTTCAACCGATTACTGCTTGAGCAAAAAATCTCGACTTAAGCGTTCAGTTTATTTTAGAACTATATCAAACTAAAATCAAACGAAACTACGCTTGAGTAGAGATTTTGATCTCTGATTACGTGAGTAAGCAATCATTATGGTAACCCTGAACAATAGTTTGTTTTCTATTGCAATTCTTTTTTTTTCGCATGATCAAAACCGGACGAGGCGGACGACACGACGTTATTGACACTGACAGCCACCGTTAACCCTTCAGAGTAGGTACATATTATGTTCTGTGGACACCAAAACTACTGGAAAATATGTGAAAATTGTGGAATCATTGAAACAGGCGCTATCTCGGTAAAATGGAGCTGAGAGTTTTGTTGGTATTGACTACCTCAACGAAGTTTGCGAGGAGGCTGACTAGAAAATTAGAATGTGTTGCACCGCATTCTAATGAAACTCAAAAAAGATATAAATGAATAAAAAGAGGTCATGTTTCACGACATCTTGTGAAAACCTGTACTTTTTCTTAAAGTTTTCACAATTATAAGGGTCCTGCGTATCTCTTAAATATCTCAGACGAACATTTAAGTTAAACGTTCGATTTGTCTCATTGTTAAAAAAAATATTATAATAATCTACTTCTGCCAATATATCCATTTTGATTAGGTAGGAGTCGATTTACTTCAAATCCACAACAATTTTCATGAGAATCTATGCTCAAGCGTGGTCTCGAATACACTTGGGAAAACAAAGATCAGATCTCGCCTCAAGCAGTGATTCTGAGCTGATTGTGATTTTAAAATAAGGACACATTGAGTGGAGCTCAGTCAAGCCTCAAGCACTGTTCTATAATACGTAAAAAAAATCATTTTAAAGTGACATTGCTCAGGTGATTATTGATTGTAGTTTCTCTGCTCAAGTCAAGTTCTAAAATTAAAACTCCAACTGACACTACTTTTGAGCAATGCTTGAGTCTTGATTGTAGTTCTGTAATACGGGCCTTAGACTCCCAGGTTTTAGCTATCAGGAAACACAGACTCCGAAATTACACTCCTTAGCTGTACGCACTATGAATGTGTTCCTAAAACGTTGTGTGCGTGTGGGTGAGATGTCCACCATGTACCGGTGGCGCATCGCCGATCGTCTTGTAGTCCGATGATGGAACGGGCTTGGCGGAATGCAATTATGCAATTCCGTCGCACATTCCCCAAAATGCAACCGGTAGAAAACCGACAAGCTAGCAAGTCGGCGACGATGCTCAAGACTTCGGAGCTTCGACTCGACAAACTTTATTCAACGTGATATTACAAATTATTTATAGACGGGTAACACGATCATTCGTAAAACGAGAATGACTCGAGGTGAGCTGTGCTTGTGATTAAAATTACGAAATAATTTCACATGGCTGTCTGAATTCCGGAGAAGTCGTACAAGATTTTATATTACTGTTGACATACCTTAAATCTTACCTTAAAGCTTTTTATTTCGGATTTCCTTTTATTTGACTACTGAAGGCGACAATTAATTATCTGCCTTTGGGTATGCAGACGACAGCACTGTTGCTGAGAGATACGTGTCCGAAGCACGAGCTGGTGGGTCGCAGATCCGGTCTCTCCGGGAGGCTATGGTTGAGCGCTTGAATGTGTCCTTACAGGCTGTCTCTGAATGGGATGATGCCAATGTGGTCAAGTTCAATGCTGCTAAGACCCAAGCGTGTCTATTTTCCGCCAAAAAGAGCCAATTCCACCCAGCTCCATCTTTCCGAGGTGCAACCGTGCCGATAACCGACCAACTTGAGCTTCTTGGACACAGCTTCTTCTACATTAACATCTACTCTCAATTTTGGCCCTTACATAGAGGCAAAAGCTCAAGTGGCTGTAAGGAAGTTGGGGATCCAAGCAAAGGTGAGACGGTACTTCACGCCGGAACAGCTGCTCAAACTCTATCAAGCGCAAGTTTGTTCGTGTATGGAATACTGCTCTCATCTTTGGGACGGATCTGCCAGATACCAGCTTGATGCCCTTGAGTCAATTGAGAAACGAGCCAAGAGGATCATTGGCAATGAGAGGCTCGTCGCGACGAAGCTCCAAAATCTTGAGCATCGACGACGAGTTGCTAGCTTGTCGGTTTTCTACCGGTTGCATTTTGGGGAATGTGCGACGGAATTGCATAATTTAATTCCGCCAAGCCAGTTCCATCATCGGACCACAAGACGAACGGCGATGCGCCACCGGTACATGGTGGACATCCCACCCACGCGCACAAAACGTTTTGGGAACACATTCATAATGCGTACAGCTAAGGAGTGGAATTCCCTGCCGGAGTCTGTGTTTCCCGATAGCTACAAACTGGGAGTCTTTAAGTCAAGAGTGAATAGGTTACTTCTAGGCAAGCGTGCTCCATCTTCGACCACATCATCGCT
Source organism: Lacanobia oleracea (assembly GCA_950371165.1). Lineage (NCBI taxonomy): Eukaryota > Metazoa > Arthropoda > Insecta > Lepidoptera > Noctuidae > Lacanobia > Lacanobia oleracea. The sequence goes on from OX493389.1 coordinate 10,848,491, forward strand.
TACCATCAGGTGAGATGGTGGTCAAGCGGCCCCGCCTATAATTACTAAAAAAAAAAAAGTTTTTTTTTCTGGCATACTTTAACCTGCATCGTTTACAGCTTCTATTACTCGCCACTCATAAAATGTCTCAGTCTCTTGGGATTCTTCGCACGAGAAAAGTAACTACCTATCTACGAAAATAACAGTTATATCATTTTAATCAGATCATGAATGGTTAATTCTAAAAGAATTAAACCATTTATGATCTTAGTAGCTATCTAAGTTAAGTACCTATGGTCTACTTTATTACTTAGAATAATAGTACTTAGTTACATACGCACCATTCCATAAATATTTGATTAATAACTTACAGAGCACAAAGAGTCAATGCGTTCGTCGTCACCTAAAAAACTAGACCAATAATTAAGGATTCAATTTTTTTTATCGAAATGATAGTGCTGGTTTTCGAAAATGAAGTGGGTCATCGGAGTTACCCCGGGGGCTATTTGAGCGTACCCCCGCCATCCATAGCTCGGCTCGTTCCCGGCCAATACCGTATATATTTAGCGCTCCATTGGACCCTATAAATCAAAATTTTCCATCGGCGGGCCTTATCTAAATCACTTTCCCATACATGAAACGACTTTTATTTTATTTATTTATTTATGTACACACAATATACTTAAAAAGAAAATTTTGTACAGAGAAAAGAGCAGAAAGGTACTGCTTATTTCTACAGAAATTTCTTCCAGCAGACCTGCGACAGAAGAATTAGATAAGAAAAGTAGACATAGTGTGTAAAGAAACAGAGAAGGAAACTTAAAATAAACTATTCTAACTTAACTTAAACATATTACTATCTTATAATAAATATAAATCTAATTACAATAAACATACAAATAAAAATACCTACACAAATAGATTTACAAATATATACTTATAATAAATTAATAAATACCTATAAAATATACCTACAGGATCACATTATTGACAGATAATGCTCTCTGACTTCTCTTTTGAAAATATTAATGTTTTTGCAGTCTCTTATGTTAGGCGGGAGTGAGTTCCACAAACGTACTGCATGAAAAGAGAAGGAGTGGGAATATGAATGGGATTTATGGGACGGGAAGTTAAGATGATGTTATTATTTCGTCAAGAAGTGTCTCTATCTAGATATTTTATTCCAAGCGTTTGCAGGGCAAAAATATTAATATGAACTTTAAAACGAAGGAAGTAATCTGAAAAAAAAAATGCTTTAGGAGTTTTTAAAGTAAACCGAGTTCTGGACTTTGGTATGAGTGATGAGCTCATGTTGTGCAACATTATGGTAACTAAGTACAAAGTCATGATACTAAAAAAATAGAGAATGCCAACAAAAAGTAATCAAGCAAGAGCAAATCACTCTGGTTAACAACGGTGATTTCCTCATATTATTCATATTCATATTCATATTCATTTATTTGCGTTCTACGAGGTATTTACAAAAGATGTCATAAAAAGGCTTACAGCTAAGAACCGTTGTAGACCCTGTTAGGGCACAGCAAAAGGTATTGTTCACTTAAAAATACAAATAAATAATACTAACGAGATAATTTTTACGTGTATCACAATTAGAGGCAGCATATAGTACCTATTCTATAGTGTCAAATTAACTTCTTGACATATAATTACCATACAATTAAAATATTAAAGAACTTAACCAAAACAAAATACATAAATTATATATTAAAGAATGTATGTATGTATTTGTGTCAGTTATAGTTTATCATTTAAGTATTCATTTGTATCATAATAGCACTTGTTTAAAAGAAATAGTTTTAATTTATTAATAAAAATATTATACTTATTTATATTTCATATTTTTATTGACATAACGTAGGAGCTTGAGGAGTGAATTTTTAATCGGGATGTGGGTATATTTAATCTATTTTTATGTCTTAAGGGTTTGTATATCTTCTCTTTTTATGTAGAATTCCGGGTATTTACGTACAAATTTACAGAGCTCAAAGATGTAGAGGCACGGTAGGGTTAAAATTTTCAAGTCTTGGAAGTGTGGTTTACAGCTATCGGTTTGTTCGATGTTGACTAAAATTCTAATAAGTTTCTTTTGTAGGGTGAATAGAGTGGGTGCGTCTGTACTATTCCCCCATAATATGACACCGTATTTTAGCCATGCATAAGCATATGCGTAATATGTTACCAATGCAGTATTTTGGTCTGTCGTTTTTTTAATTTCCCGAAAGGCGTATGAAAATTTAGATAATTTTGCTTTTAATTTTTGAATGTGCGACTTCCAATTTATGTGTGTGTCTATATCTAAGCCTAATAGGGTGAATTTATTAACTACTTCTAACTGATAATTTTTAAAACTGAAGTTAAGTGTAATAGGTTTTTTTTTGTCGTGTCATTATTCATTATGACGTATATGTCATTATTTTTGTTTTACTATAGTTTATTTCTAGGTTATGCTCCGTCATCCATTGAGTTGTAGTGTCAAATATTGTATTGAATTTATCGTAAAGGTTGGTACTAGTTTCGCATGAGGCAAGAATGGATATATCATCCGCAAACAAAACACAAGGTTCGCTGATATGCTTTGGGATGTCGTTTATGTAAACTAAGAATAGGAAACAGCCTATTACACTACCCTATGGTATTGAAGCAGTGATTGGGATGTTTTCAGAACGAATCGATTCTATTTCGTTCGTTTTTTGGTTAAAAAATTCCAATTCCACCAATTGCTCTCTATGCTGTAAATATGATGCGAACCATTCATGACATTTACCACGGATCCCTATTCCATATAGTTTATTTAGTAATATGTATATAATTATCCCAAGGGAACATAATCTAAATAAATTAACAAATACTTAATTAACATACAATAATTAACACGAAATTATGTACAAACGCGTATAAAAACAAAATTAATCATGGGGCATCAAAAAAAAAAAAAAATCCACATCGCTGTCAATGGCAAAAGTTCCCAGAACACTGGCAGCATTGCCGCGTTGAATCGCAATGCTGATTCTTTGGCCGAAAAAAAGCCCAGCCCTCTGGTCACGTGAACAGTCGACAAGTTGTTTGCTAATGTCCCGAAAGACTCGATGCGCACTCGGACCCCATGCGCCTAGTGTTTCAACGCCAAACGGCTGAAATATGTAACTTCCAATTAAAAGTTGTTATATTTGCGCCGTTTGAGGTTTTCTGCACCTGCAGCAGCCGCCCCAGCACAGCCCGCCGTGCTAAGAAGATGGGATGTCGCAAGGGTGTCGACACATGTTGCATCCCACACCAAAGGCCTACCCACCTTCCAAGGTATTATGGTCATCCCATCTGGCCTTTTCCCATCGTCGCGTGCCAAGCCGTTGGGTTCTAAAACAGCTGGCACCCCGGCGGTGACAAGAGCCCGACGGATAATGTCATTAATGCTGGCGTGCCGTGCTAACCGACCAGCGCTCCTACTGCAGGACAGGCCATGGTGTCCGAGGCGGTCGACTGCTTCACCGCATTGACACCGATGTGGAGCTCCGCTAGGAGCACCCACACGCAGACACGTAGCGATCCGGAAAGTACTGTCACTCAGCAAAGTACCTATGTTGGGTGACGGTAGTGCCTGTAGCCAAAGACCCGACTCCCATTCACCCACAGCCAGCAGGCGGGCACGCTCCGCAGTATTGGTGGTCGTATTTATGAGGTAATATGTTGAATTGAACTTTGTCGTAAGCTTTTGTCATATCCAGCAGTAAGCCTATTGCATACTTTTTGGAGTTTATGGTATCGAGCGCTTTTTGAAAGTATTTATAGACGGCCAGGATAGTGGATCGGTTTTTTCTGAAGCCATTTTGACAGTCGTTAAATATATTGTATTTTTCACAAAAGGTGTAGACACGGTTGCACATGGCTTTTTCAAATATTTTTGATGCAGTTGGCAGGAGAGCGATGGGGCGGTACTTGTTTCAAATATTTTTGATGCAGTTGGCAGGAGAGCGATGGTACTTCTTCGTCATATCAAAGCACATTATTTTATTCAAAATCGATTACAAATTTTGTTATTCTAATTTTGATAAGTTGTACAATAAATAAGTTGTACATGTATGTAGATGTCTTTTGTTAGGTAGCGAGGGATTCTAATGAAGCATACAAGAGACCCAAGCAGCGTAGTCCCGTAGTCCGTTATGTGGGTGGATCAAACATGTTCGTGACGCTCACTGAGAGGCCAGGCTTAGATTCCAACTTTGGGTTCTGGCCGATCGACCAACCTCTGGGACTGTTTACGATCGAATGTTCGAGATGCGTAAAATTTTCCAGAGCCGGCTGAAGTAGGTACTATCAAAATAAGCAAGATCAAATTAAAATGAACATAATGTTAGCAAAACAACGAGCTACTAATAATTTATGTGCATTTTGGAAGTCCATAGGTAAGTTGGAAGCTAAGCCTGTTCTGGCGGCGGAGGTAGGAGGGGTTACTTAGCTTGGGGACGTTGCTAACTTATTTGTATTTCAAAGTAAGGTCTCCACTTGGACCCTCAGTGTCAGGAATCGGCTTTGTGTGTGTCTCATATTCGGGGGCAGGAGCCACTACTACGCTTCACCACGAAGCAAGTAAGATAGGTGATTTTGAATTCCCTGGGCATGATGGGTTTGGCATAGAATATATAAAATATGCACGCATGCATTGCCGCGGGCCATTCGTATAGTACCGTGAAGAATAGGACAGGACATAAGCAACTACCCAACAATAACAACAAAGTCAAAGTGTTGTGCAGTTTGCTTGACTTTTGTTTGACGAAATAGATAGGTATGTTAATTTGCATGATGCACAGTTTGGATTTTGTCCAACCTTTTTATTTCGATGTGCTTTAGGGAAAATTGAGAAGTAGGGTATACCAGACCCGGGTTTTTGCGGAATTTGTTCGAAAGAGTCACCGTAACCCTGGAGCGCAAAGGAGGAACACGGATGGGTTTTAGTCAGAAAGAGTCTGACACTCCTTTCTGCTCCGACCAGAACGGAGGAGTCAATTGATGCGATTGAAGTTTATGTAAAGATTACAGGCAAAATAATACGAATTCTCTAAATAGTACACTTTTTCAGTAATCAACAAAAAATACATAAGTTCCACTGTCGGTCAAGAGATGGCGCTGATGTTAAACTGCAATATAAAATATAATAAAACTGCAGTGTTAAAATTTTCTGACAAATATAGGCCTCGCCGATGAAAATTTTAAAACTATTTCACGTTTTTCGGAACCCTCGGTACGAGAGTGCGACTCGCTCTTGACCGTTTTTATAGAAGCGTAATTTTTGTTAAAATCAAAACTATCAGGGTTACGCAGTCATATTATTCTAAGATTTTTTTGAGGTTTTCTCATGAAACAAGCTATAAAATTAAATTCTCAAAGATTTTATGTAGGTAGGTTCTGGTGTCAGGGTAGGTACCAAATGCCTTGGGGATGACTTCGTAATGGGTCTTTTTCACTCTGTTTATATAAACAACATAAAGTTCACTAGTTCGTGTAACATTTATCTGCTACTAGCCATATCACACTCGCTACACAAAGAACGAACATAAACACGGTAGAAACATTTCAGAAAGGCGAGCAGTTCAGTTAAATCTGCATATATCAACGTCACTAGATGAAAGAATCGCTGAATGGTTTAGCGAAGTGGGTCACGTTCGTGTGTGGATGTGTATCTGACCGCGACTGTACAATGGCAATTTCTCAGTAAACTGAACAGAACAGTGTGCCTGCAGGCTTGTGATAAAGAGCTCCATTTGTAGCTCATCGACACGGCAACACATTTAGCTCGAGTGTTTGTTGCTACAATGTACAAATATTACACACTGTAATGCCCTAGTCTGCTAATAATTCCTCTCGAGGGAAATCTCGCGCGGACACTACAACTTTGGCTATTGTATAAGCAACTTTTTTCTAAGTCTACTAGCTAAAGGAAATTTAAAGTTCCTTACATGTTTATAATATCTTTAAGCTGGCATTTTTAAGCTAAAATTCAATTTAAAAAACAGGAAATTGAGATTTGCTTGAGCATTGTTATTTTACATCGGTACTTTATTTTTTGGTGACATATGTCATCATCTGCCTAGCCTTTTCCCAACTATATCGGGGTCGGCTTCCAGTCAGACCGGATTCAGCTGAATACCAGTGTTTTACGTGGAGCGGCTGCCTACCAGACCTCCACAACCCATTAACTGGGTAACACGGTACTTCTTGGCAAGACTGGAGTCAGATTTACTGGCGCCTGACAATCCGTAACGACTGCCAAAGATCTACAAATGACACCAACGGCTTAACGTGCTTTCCGAGGCACGGAGGAGCATTGTTATTTTACATCGGTACTTTATTTTTTGGTGACTTATGTATCCTGTACATATTTATCAGAATACTAGTTGACCTGCGCAATTTCGTCTGAGTCAGAATTTTCATTACTACTCCGCTCCTTTTGGTCTTAGCGTGATGATATATAGCCTATAGCCTTCCTCAATAAATGGACTATCTAAGACTGAAATAATTTTTTAAATCGGACCAGTAGTTTCTGAGATTAGCGCGTTCAAGTAAACAAACAAACTCTTCAGCTTTATATATTCGAGGCATGGATAATTGCATCAGCCATACATAATACAGATAGGCACACAGCTCTCGGCTAGTGAAGAGATCGTTAACGCGATGTATGCTGGAAGCTATATATAGCGTGTTGTGAATTCGGTGCGGCTTACTGCAGATAAACTGCAGTAAGCTACAACATACTACTGTCGAATGCTCGAGTGCATGTATGTGAGAGATAAAATTATTTAGTATTTTTTTTGAAATGTCAAATTTTATTTGATCTACCTCCGGTCTATAAGAGTACTGTAACTGACTACTTTTCCCTCCATTTTGCAAGCGAGATGTGCTATAAAGAGGGGCGCACTGTATTTCGACAGATCAGAAGCTGTCCGATAGTGGGCACGGCACAACGGTGCTCTGAACTGTCAGGTATGTTTTCCTTATAATAACTTTATGGTAACTTTTGATTTCTTGTATGTATTATTTTAACCGTTATTATTTTAAATTATAATAATGTGTTACTAATTATTGTCAGGTACTATGTTATTTTATTTGTGTTATTTACTCGTATAACTGTGTCATTATGATTTTGAATATAACGAACAAACCCATTTATGTCTATTATTCTTAACCCTCCCACATCAGAAGTAGGGATGGATAACAAAAACTACGCCTATATATGTTTGATTTCAGGAAAGTTTAAGGATGAACAAAGACGAATCTGAGGCGGCCGAGACCGTGAACCTGCAGAGCGCTGCAAAAGCTGCTCGAGGGTCTAGTGAAAGGCCTACACCTGGACACCAATCGCCAATCTTGGGACAAATGACAACGCGCTACGCAGCTGAGACAATGACATCCCCAGCCCATGACAATGCAGCTCTCGGCGGTTCAACGGCAGCCAGTAGCAGCCGTGATTCAAGGGCAGTAGAGTTTGTACCTGTTAATGTTATGCAAAATATGATGCAGGAAATGATGTCACAATTGATTCATACTACTGCAAAAGCTTTTAACCCACCAAATACGCGGCCTATTCCCCGCATGCGTAGCCTTGAGCATATCTATGTACCAGCTTTTGACCCTGACGATCGGACCGATACTGTGCAAGTCTGGTGCCGAAACGTCGAGGAGCTTAAAACTGAGTATGAACTCAGTGACAGAGAAATTCTTAATTTGACCAGAAAAAACTTGCGCGGACGTGCAGCTGAATGGGCGCGTCGTAATTATTCAACTCTTACTAGCTGGCCAGAACTTAAAGCAGGTCTTATCGAAACTTTCTCAGATGAAGCTCGTTACTACGATGACCTGTCGCTGTTTTTGGACTACACTAGCGAACAATCCGCTAGTCTTGCCGAGTACGCAACTCGAAAATGGGAGTTGGCGAAGAAAGTCATTGGTGTGGAGATGACTGATCAACGCCTGGTCGAAGCGGTTATTTCAGGTATGTCGGACTTTCGTATTCGTTCTGATTTGCTACGCCTTACACCGAAAAACTTGCCACAATTAATTCAAAGCCTAAATTCATATAACCGGAAGAGACCTGGTAAAGAGTCTGATCACAGTATTCCATCCAAGCGTTCTAAAAACATGTCTAACCCTGACACTTCGTCTAAAAGGTGTCATAAATGCCACAGAGTAGGACATATTCAAAGAGACTGTCGTTTAGGTACCAATCGCGGCTCTAGTAAAGATTCGACCTCAACTACTACTGCTTCTAATAATTCAAAACCAATCGATTCGGGTTCGAAACCGCCTGTAACATCTTGTACATTTTGTAATAAAAAGGGGCATTCCAGTGAAAACTGTTTTCATCGCTTAAATAAGAAAACTAAAGACGAAAAGTCTTCTCAAGTAAATAGCCTAGTTTTAACCAAGAAAAAATTACATACCATTCAAATTGACAATCATGATTATTCCTGTTTGATAGACAGTGGTGCGGAATGCTCTCTAATGCGCGAAAGTATTGGCGATTCAATTAGAGGTAAAATGACTTATGAGACAATTCTTTTAAGAGGTGTTGGTGACAATGCTTTCTGCTCGTCGCGTAAAAAGCTGTGTACGATCTGTGTTGATGGCATAACCGTTGAATTAGATTTTATTCTAGTCCCTGATAGATACATTCAGTATGACGTATTACTTGGTCAAAATTTATTTGAAATACCTGGTATTCAGGTTACTTTCTCAGGGAATATCGCTAAAGTCTGTCGCAACTCTTACAATGTTAACAGTATTATAAAGGATATTGATTTTGATGGGGTGGATATTAATCCTGAATTAACCCCAGAACAAATTGTACTAATAAGTAACTTGTTAAAATCATATTCTGAAATGTTCACGTCTGGCAACGCAGTTTCCGAAGTGACTACCGGTGAGTTAACTATTCGATTAAAAAATTCGGATAAAATAGTTCAACGACGACCCTACCGATTAGCTCCTGCTGAGCGTGAACATGTCAAGAATATAATTAAAGATTTGAAGGACAATAAAATAATTCGAGATAGCAATTCCCCTTTTGCAAGTCCAATTTTACTGGTTCGGAAAAAAGATGGTAGTGACCGAATGTGTGTTGACTATAGGGAATTGAATAGCAACACCGTTCGTGATCACTTTCCACTTCCAATTATTGATGATCACATCAGTAAATTGTCGCGTGCTAAATATTTTACAATTTTAGATATGGCAGCTGGTTTCCATCAAATCCCGATTGCAAATAACTCGATTGAAAAAACTGCCTTCGTCACGCCTGATGGGCAATATGAGTACCTAAGGATGCCGTTTGGGCTCTGTAATGCACCTTCTGTGTTTCAAAGGGCCATCAACACAGCTCTTAAACAGTTCGTTGACAATTTTGTTTTAATTTACATAGATGACGTTATAATCTACTCAGAAACCGCTGATCAAGGTATCGAACGTTTAAAGTTAGTTCTGGAAGCTTTGCAAAAAACTGGGTTTTCTCTCAATATAAAAAAATGTAAATTCTTAAAAACTGAAATCGAATACCTAGGAAGAATTGTTTCAAACGGCCAAGTTAAACCAAGTCAGGGTAAAGTTTCTGCTCTTTTAAATGCTCCTATCCCAACGACAGTAAAGCAAGTAAGACAATTTTGTGGACTAGCAAGTTATTTCCGAAAGTTCATTCCTAATTTTTCCCTCATCATGGTACCCTTATATAATTTAACTCGTAATAATGTCAAATGGCACTGGACTACAGAGCAGGAATCTGCTAGAAATAAGATTTTGCAGTACCTTGCCTCTGAACCTGTACTAACTTTATTTGATCCTGCTAAACCTGTTGAGCTTCACACTGATGCCAGTTCCGCAGGTCTGGCGGGAATTCTTTTTCAAAAACATGATGATCAGACGAAAGTTGTAGAGTATTTTAGCATGCGCACCACTGAGACGGAAAGCCGTTACCACTCTTACGAGTTGGAAACGCTCGCAGTTGTTAGATCTATAAAGCATTTCCGTCATTATTTGCTTGGCAGGCCATTTAAAGTAATTACTGATTGTAACTCGCTTAAAGCTTCGCGCAACAAAAAGGAATTGCTTCCTAGGGTTCATAGGTGGTGGGCTTACCTACAGTCGTTTGATTTTAGTATCGAATATCGAAAAGGAGAACGTATTCCCCATGTTGATTACTTAAGCCGTAATCCGTCAACTGTCAACATAAATAATATTCAAAATTATAGTGAATGGCTAGAAGTAGAACAAAATAATGATTCAGAGACCAAACATATAATTGAATCAATCAAAGACAAAACTATTGACAAAGATATTGCTTCCAGTTATGAGATCCAAAATGGATTGTTGTATCGTATTATTTCCATTAATAATAAAGTTAAGAAACGTCTCTATGTTCCAAAAAGTTATAGATGGCATATCATACAAATTTATCACGATGCTCTCAAACATTTTGGTTGGGAAAAAACCCTTGACAAAATAAGAGAACAATTTTGGTTCCCGAATATGTCGAAGTGTATACGTAAATATGTTGACAGTTGTCTAACGTGTAAGATAAATAAAAGCCAATCAGGTTCACGACAGATTACATTGCACCCTATAGATAAGCCGCCTACTCCATTTCATACCGTTCACATGGACACCACGGGTAAATTGAGTGGCAGTAAACCTACCAAACAATACGCAGTTGTTTTTATAGATGCATTCACAAAATATTGCTTCATGAAACCCGTTACTAATTTGACTGCAGTGGCTACAGTAAATGCCTTGAAGGAATTAATTTATACTTTTGGTACACCTAAACGTATTGTTTGTGATCAGGCTGCTTCTTATACTGGCAAAGAATTTACAAGTTTTTGTGAAAAATGGTCTATAGAATTGCATTTTATAGCTAGTGGTGTGAGTCGTGCAAATGGTCAAGTAGAGCGAATAATGAAGGTTCTGACAAATTGTTTTACGATTGTTGAAAATACAACCAAAAGAAGTTGGAAAGATGCTGTTGGTGAAGTACAGTTGGCAATTAACAGCACCTTTAGTAAAAGTACTGGTCATACTCCTTTCCAACTTTTGATGGGCTGCGATCAGTCACCTCCTGCTATATCAGCTTTGCTAAATGATGTTGAACGCATGGACCTCGATATGTGCCGTCAAGAGTCTAAACTCAGGATGGACGAGCTTGCTAAATCCCGAAAAGCCGATTATGATAAAACTAAGGCTAGAATTGTACCTTTCAAAGTCGGTGATATTGTATTAGTCAAACAAAATCCGCGAGTGATTAACAAACTTGACAGTAAGTTTAAAGGTCCATGCGTCATAACAGAAGTTAACGATAACGACAGATATACAGTTAGAGTTAATAAAACTGGTAATGAGTTGTATGTCTCACATGATAATTTACGAATCGTCACTCCCGATATGGGTTGTGAGTTGACTGATTCTTTAAATATTTCTGATGACTGTAACGAAGATAATGTATGAACTCCCTAATGGAACCTGTTAAAGTTTTATGTTGATTATGTAATTTTTAAGATTGTCCTGCATATCTCAGAACGTCTGGCCAACGATCATGGTTATGCTTGACAATCGTACCCATGTCATGTAAATTGACAGTGGCCATGATTTGGCATGTATCTAGTTGTCATGTGATTTGGCAACAGCCATGTGATTTGGCGAATACAAAATCATGATGCCATGTGATTTGGTGGATATAAAATCATGATGCCATGTGATTTGGTGGATATAAAATCATGATGCCATGTGATTTGGCGAATACAAAATCATGATGCCATGTGATTTGGCGAATACAAAATCATGATGCCATGTGATTTGGTGGATATAAAATCAAGATGCCATGTGATTTGGCGTGTGTGGTCATGAGATTTGACCGTGTAGTTTAGAAACTGTTAGATAAGGTTATGTGATTTGACCATTAGTAGCAGTTGATTATAATTTTTGAGTCATGTGATTTGACGTGCAATGATTTAATACGAGTTATAATATTTTTTGAGTTTAGTTCGCGAGCCATAGTGGCTGCTCGTCAGTATGGCCGTGTGAGAGATAAAATTATTTAGTATTTTTTTTGAAATGTCAAATTTTATTTGATCTACCTCCGGTCTATAAGAGTACTGTAACTGACTACTTTTCCCTCCATTTTGCAAGCGAGTTGTGCTATAAAGAGGGGCGCACTGTATTTCGACAGATCAGAAGCTGTCCGATAGTGGGCACGGCACAACGGTGCTCTGAACTGTCAGGTATGTTTTCCTTATAATAACTTTATGGTAACTTTTGATTTCTTGTATGTATTATTTTAACCGTTATTATTTTAAATTATAATAATGTGTTACTAATTATTGTCAGGTACTATGTTATTTTATTTGTGTTATTTACTCGTATAACTGTGTCATTATGATTTTGAATATAACGAACAAACCCATTTATGTCTATTATTCTTAACCCTCCCACATGTATTCGAACTAGTACCTACCTCTTGATCTGCCACTGTCTATTCAATTTGCTACCTTCATACAAGAGAGCCTCGCTGGAGTCACACTGAACTATTGTGTTTTGGCTACTGCTGACCGAGTTTTCGTTCCGAGGGCTACTACGTGTTTTCAGTTTTGTCAAAATTTTTGCTTGCTGTGTGTCGAACTGAATTAATTATTGGTGTATCAAGGTTTTGCTGTTCCAAAGCACTATTGTTTTAAAACAAATTAAATTAAATCATTTTATTTTGGCAAACTGAGAAATCCATAAATTGTTAGAAAAGGTTTGCACCTATATATACTAAGTATTATTAGAAACTTAACTAAAAACGAATCATTGAGAGGACCCACCTACTTGAACACTAAAACACTAGAAGTCTTCTCACAAATTGCTTTACTATGGTGGAGGAAGTATCAGCCGCCACAGCCTTCAGGATGCTATTGTGACTATCTCTCATTCTGCTTGGGAGCGAGGCCGTTTTCTTGCGAATGATAGCATAAATCCCATTGGGATGAGTTACCGCGGCGACAATTTCAGAGACACTGCAGAAACGAGGCGATCACAACATCATCCTTAAAATATTATTCAACGATCTTTTCGAGAAGTTGACCCAAAGATTACCGGTGTAAAATGTCTGACTCTAACTCTGACAATGAGCTTTAAAAAGCGTTATCTTCGTGCTAACGTATTATCCCCGACCGCCAGAGCCCTACGCTCCCGTTCAATGTCAACATGGTTACTGAGGTCGTCAGTAAGAAAATGCCCAAGATATATAAACTTTTCAGTCTACGAATTGGCTTACCGTTTATGGTAAACTCGAGTGTACTTTCCCGGCACTTATCAGCGACCCCAAAGACCACGTATTCGCACTTATTGGCAGTATAGACCAGTCCCTGTGCAGCACCGAAGGTCTCACATACCTTAAGCAACTCCATGGTCGCTCTTGGCGACGGCCCAGTAGCACTACGTCATCCGCATTTCGGTATGGAACCCTAAAAAGATGAACGTAGGTAAGTACTACCAACTCAAAAGAACCCAGTTAAGTACCTACTAACCTGTACCTATTTGCACCTGTGAATGGATTGGACAGCATTAAAGTTTGGATCAAGTTATTGATCTCACTCACCGCAACCATAAGCCTTCATTTATTTCAATCTCTTAATCGCGGTAGCTTCATCATTGTTATAAACTTTGGCTTTAAAGTATTATCGACCGGATTAGCACGAATGCCAGTGCTATTTCGACATTTATGTATTCACTATGCAGATCTATCACTAATTAATGGGATTAACATCATATTTCTAAGCCTGTGAATACTCGAAACGTTTCAGCATGAATTAAAAGTTTTACAATCGAAAGTAGCTACCGTTTTCTGAAAATGTCTTTAGTATCCGAATGAACTATGAAATGTGCTCGTTAGAAGTCCGTGAAAACACTGGATAAAAAGTAAACCTTTCAAAATAGCTTACTTATGTTCAGTACAGAAAATCTCATGACGAAAAGTAATTTCATATTACTCTTTTAAAGCTAGGAAATTAAACCTAACCAACATTTTAACAGCTGTTTAAAATTCTAGAGGAGATTCTAATCTCCTCTCAAGCAGTGCCAACATGAAGCGAGAAAACTTTAAATAAATCGTATTTAGCTATCATGACGCAGTTACAGCTGCGGTCGCAAATGGCTCATCTCGTAAGTTGCGACAACTTAAATACTTCACGAATAACTGGACTAAGGACTGCTACAGATCAGCGTAATTAATTAGTTCTGTACATTAAGATCTTATATTCATGTGTAAATTAAAGAATCCCATCAGGTAAGTTAATTAAATAATGCTAAGACTTCGAGGGTGTTCCATTCTCGTTACCTACACTTGAACCTGTAATTGCCTTGTCTCCGTATTATGTGAGTGCGGATGCTCATAGGGCACCGTAATATTTTCAGCCAGAGTTAACTCTTTAGTAATAAAAACTGCTCACTAACTCGTTGAAACGTAGTAACAAAAGCGATAAGATAATAGCTAGGCTGTCACCACATTGCGGTGCTTCCTTCATTGACTTACGGTCTCCTCTCTGTCTCGAAGAACAAAGACTGACCGCAAACAATTTCATTGGCTTCCGTAATTGCTTTTTTTGGCTTCACTTCACGTCTGTCTTTAGAAGTCCTTCGAAAAGGAGAACTCTTTATTTTTCACAGTAGCTACGAATATTATGAAAATGTGTTATTGAGCTCTGCACATTTATAAACATGAATTAAACGTGTTCTGTAAAGAAATTAAGCTAGCAAATATGAAATAGAAGACTACTGCAATAAGATAGAAAATACAAGTGAAATGAAAGTATAGCGTTGTGAAGAAAATGAAAATCTAAAAATATACTGAAATAAAACGTTATGAAGTTTGTTCGACGATAAACACGTAGCGACGTCGTCGGCCGTCATCGCGCCGCGACTCCTCGCGCGTACTCTGTGGTTACTACCAGCGCGCGCCGCACCGCCGAAACGGCCGCAATACTTTATTGTCTGGCTGAGCTGAATCCACGACTGTTAAGGATTAACTGACGTAACAGTTCTTCGATTGTCCCGTTTGTTTTTAATTTGCCACTTCACGATATAACTGCTTTGTTAGATTCACCCAGTGAGTAATTGCAGTTAATTTGAGGCCGATGTGACATGGAGCTCCAGTGGCTCAGTTAAATCCTTTTGTTAGTCTTTTATCTACTTCACCCATTTATTAGCGACCATATATTAGTGAATAAAACGTTTTACTGTGAACATAACTCAAGCAATTGCTTTGCATAAAGCTTCATATTGCTTTTTCATTTCATTTAATTTAACAGAATCTAATATTTCCCAAGCAGTAAAACTGTTCAATGTCATCTTTCAACCGGCTGAAAACTAAATGTGTCATGTCGAATCCAAAAAGTAATTTCATTTCTGACGTGACTTGAAATTCATCGCATAAAATATTTCGAATGTCTCGAATTCATTCATGCAGTATGGAACAATGTAAGTTTCGAGCGGAGCACATTCACGAATGCCCCCGACTGACGCGACGCACCCGGCGTACTGGTCGCCTGCTCACCGACGTCAGGCAGCCACCGCCACTTGTGTTGCCATCAGAACTAGATGATCACGTCGTTGTTGTTGTCAGGTTCCATACTTTAATTTCCTGACTTGTCGAGCCACTGCACTCATAAATGAATTCTGTTCAGCAGGAAGGTGCCTCACAACAGGCGCTTTTCTGATGATTCCTCGTCACACCCCCTCCACCGCACCCTCTTTCCACATTCACCTCCGCTAAAATTAGTTGTTGACTTGACGCGCTTCACGTCAAACAACGTCGGTTCGTTTGATCGCAACCTTTGAAATATTCTTAACGAAGGACATCTTTCAAAGGGCTGTTTATTGTGACTTGTCATTACTCCTCTAGGCGATCAGCGAGCAGCGAGAAAATAAAACCCATGAAGTTGTTAACACTGATATGAGTCTGCTCCGCGCTGCAACATTCTTTGGAGGACAATCATGACGCACTTGATTCTTGTATAAGTACCGTTATACGTTTACACTGATCACAAAACAATTAGTTTAACTATGGAAGCCTCATTCCTCATGGCTCTGCAAAATAAATCAAAGATAATAGGTCTTTACCTATGAAATTGCCGTTCTGCAGTACTGGCCATTTCAAATCAAAATAATTTTTGTTTGGCTAAGAATTCTAATTTCAAATTAATTTTATTTTAAAAACATGGTTTTTTTTTCCAAAAATGGTCATTTGTTTATTGATTAGTGTTACATTTTCATCGCATTTCAATCTTTTTCGTCATCACGGATACGTTAAAAATTCGAGTAATTATGGAATATGAATACCGTCGTGGCAGCAACGCGGCACAAGCGGCACGCAACATCAACGACGTTTACGGAGCTAACACTACAAACCAACGCACCACCTGTTATTGGTTTGCTCGCTTCCGTTCTGGAAATTTCGACCTGAAAAATGAACCTCGCGGTCGTCCGAAGACTTTGGTCGACAATGACGAATTAAAGGCGATTGTGGAAGCTGATGATACACAATCTACGGCTGAATTAGCAGCAGCTTTCGACGTTAGCGTCAAAACAATATTGGTCCATTTGCGTCAAATTGGCAAGGTAAAAAGCTTGACAAATGGGTGCTCCACGAACTCAATGATCGCCAGCGCGAAGTACGCGTCGAGACGTGCCTTGCACTGCTCAACAGACACACAAATGAAGGAATTTTGAACCGCATTGTTACCTGCGATGAAAAATGGATTCTGTTTGATAACCGCAAGCGCTCAGCAAGTTGGATGGATCCTGGTTCAGCACCTAAACAATGCCCTAAACGAAAACTTACCCCTAGAAAAGTGATGGTCACTGTTTGGTGGTCTAGCGCCGGTGTGATTCATCACAGCTTCTTACCAAACGGGGTGAGCATTACTGCAGATGTGTACTGTGAAGAACTGAACACAATGATGGAGAAGCTGGCACATCTCCAACCAGCATTGGTCAATCGCTCGTCTCCGCTGCTCCTGCACGACAACGCGCGACCTCATACTGCACAGCAGACGGTCTCCAAGTGGCAAAGAACTGGGGTTGGAAGCTCTCCGTCATCCGCCCTACTCACCAGACCTTGCGCCTACAGACTACTACTTTTTCCAGAATTTGGATAACTTCTTGGCGGGAAAAAAATTCAATACCCGAGAGGCAGTACAAAATGCCTTTGAAGAATTTGTTGCCTCCCGTCCAGCTGATTTCTTTAAGAAGGGCATCAATAAACTGCCACTGCGTTGGCAAAGATGCATTGATTGCATGGGTGATTACTTCGATTAATACAAATAAAAAATACATGAAAAAATTCATTTAAATTTTTTCACACAAAACGGCAATTTCATAGGGTAAAGACCTAATATCATACCAATAGAATACACGGTAGCGGTGAACCTATTAATAAAGTGTGGGAAAATACAAAAGTAATGAACAATGTTAACAAAGTAATAACAGACTTTCAAATCGGATCTGTAGATTGAGGGATTATCAGAGACAAACTTGTTCTCTTCGAAATGTGTGTAACGCAATAAATATGCCTTTCCGGACCATTTGGTTCCACTTTCGACGACCGCAGCCTATGCTATGAGCTAGTTATCAGATGTATGCTTCAATAAGCCTACTAGACTTTTCTTTGCTATATTTTTGAGGAGAAGTAAAGTACGAGTGCCTTTTAATTTGCCTGAAACTAAGCACGCTTAGCATAGCTTATTCATAGCTAATGATGCTAGGGAGAAAACCTAGGTACGGCCCGTGAATAATGATCAAGTCACCTACAGAATACGGTTGTTGATATTCCGTATTCGAATCTCTTACAAAGTGTCTAAAAAGTTTTGTTCCTTCCTTTCTGATCAAGAATTCCCAAAAGCTGCCATGAAATATACATTCTTCAATAGAATCATTTTTTCTCTCTTTTGACGCTCCCCGGCATTACATACCTAAAGGTTGAATTGAAACGACACAGATTTTCTACTAATTTGCGAAAGAAAATCATATTTCTCGACAAGGCGACGCAGAGGCAGAATACGCGATAAATCATCATTATAATAATGGGGGAGAAACATAATATTTTAGTCTGTGTATTAAAATAATGAGCATCGAGCCATAAGTTATAAAGCACCGACTTAAATATTTATGCCCAAGGCACAGATTTAGTTTCAGTAAAGGCGTTAAAGCACTACAAGATAATGAGATAACTGATGTGAAATATTTATGAGATAAGGAACTAATGTCTCAATAGTAATAAAATAAACGTGATTATTTACTGGCTCAGTCTGACGAACAGCCGTTTCACGAGTAAGCACCTAAGTACAAACGCCGAACCATCTTCACGAAAAAAGTTCCAACTTTGCGTAAGATCGTATTGTTACGCGCCAAAATTAAAGCTATGTACATAATAACGACATTTACGTACATGTACCGCCATCTAGTATCGAATAGCGGAATTACTGAGGTCAAGATGTTTCTAGAATTTTCTATGCTAGAACATTCTCGATGTTTCGACACCAGGTCAATCGGGACCGGTATGTACCCGAACTTTCCAGAAGTTTCTATACTAGAAGGTTCTAGAAATAAATGTCGCCGATATACAAAGGGCGGACATCCGGCGACTGGGTCTGTATTGAATTGGCGATACAAGCGATAACTTCGGAAGCGATCTTCAACTGCGAATTAAGTGAAGTGAAGTATTCAGTAGTGCAGTTGTGTGTTGTAATTAGTGTTTTTAAAGTGTTAATTACTGTTGTAAATTAAAGTGTTATTTTTGGTGGTTTAATCGGTTGTTTTTATTGTAACGAACCCCAAGCTCGTAACAATTGGTGTCAGAAAAGTGGATTATCATGCCGATTCTGCCAAAGGACGACACGGAGGGTATCCGTACCCGTAGTCAACGCCAGCAGGAGACGGACCAGAGGCGTTTTGGTGGAGCAACGTCGCAGACGTCGGAAGACCAGGTACCGACTATGGAGGCCGGCCCGTCCACAGCAGCTCCAGCATCATCAGCACCAGACTTTGCTGCTCTGATGATGATGCTGCAGGAGCAGGCCCGCCGACAGGAGGAGCAGGCCCGACGCTTGGAAGAACAGCTGCAGTGCGACAAGGAGGAGCAGGCCCGACGCCAGGAGGAGCAGGCCCGACGCCAGGAGGAGCAGGCCCGACGCTTGGAAGAACAGCTGCAGCGCGACAAGGAGGAGCAGGCCCGACGCCAGGAGGAGCAGGCCCGACGCCAGGAGGAGCAGGCCCGACGCCAGGAGGAGCAGGCCCGACGCTTGGAAGAACAGCTGCAGCGCGACAAGGAGGAGCAGGCCCGCCGACAGGAGGAACAGATGTTCCTCATGAAGGATTTACATGCCTCTTTCGGTTAAGAAATAAAGGTTGTTAAGGATAAGGTGGTTCAGCACGAAAATCGCCTTATGCTAAAACCCAGATTTCTGAAATAAAAAAAGCAATGGACAACCGGAAAGTTGCAGATGGAATTGCAACTTCTGTAGCTGCAACACCTTCGCTACGTGGATTCAAAGTGCCGCCGTTCGATGGCAAGTCTTCTTGGTCGGCGTACAAGATACAATTTGAAGCTGTAATGAAGGCGAACGGGTGGAGTAAAGACCAGGCCATGACTGCCCTCACCCTAGGCCTGCGTGACCAGGCCTTAAATGTCCTGGAAGCTCTCGGTAAGGAGGTGACTTACGAGCAGCTCCTTGAGGCGTTGAAAGCCAGGTATGGTGACGCTCACTGGAACATGTTTTTCGTGCGCAGCTAAGGGATCGCGTGCAAAGGAGCAGTGAGAACCTGCAGCAGTGGGCTCTTGAAGTGGAGAAGCTGGTACGAAAAGCGTACCAGTCTGTACCTGTGCTCATTGAAGGGAACTTGGTGCAGACATTCATCGACGGCATCCGTGACCTTGAGGTTAGAGCTGCTGTGAGACTCGGGCACCACGGGACGCTTAAAGACGCTTTGGCTCATGCACTAGAGGTGGAAGCTGTGCGGCAGGATCATCGTTCCCACCGCGTTAGGGAGGTAGCAGCAACTACGGTTCGCGACCAATTTAAAGGGTACAGCCCTAGGTGCTACGGCTGTGGTGAAAGGGGCCACCTTCGATCGAGTTGCCCTAAGCGCACTACACAAAGGGAAGATGGCAAACCTTCAGAGGATAACAGCAACGCCCAGCAACAGCAGGGAAACGAGTAAAAGCCAGGACTGCGGGGCGGGTGCTGGCTGATTTTCAAGGAGCCCCAAGGATTTCGATCTAACAAACCCATGACGGGAACAGCCTTATCATCAAGGGCGAGGTCAACGGAACACCATGTAAGCTGACGATAGACACTGGAGCTTCTTGCACGGTTGTCAGTTCCCAACTCATAAGTCGGTTCCTTGGGGACTCTGCATACAACCGAGGGCGCATAAATTTGGTAACAGCCACTGGTCAGCGTATACCCGTCCGAGGAGAGAGAGAGATGGAGTTGAAGCTAGGCAGCAAAATCTACTTGCATAATGTTGTCTTGGCCGATATAATGGACGATTGCATCCTAGGCTTAGATTTTATGAGGAAGAATCGTTGTGAGATCGACGTGAATCAAGGAGTTATGAAATGTGGACAAGAGGAACTTTTCATGGAAGGGGCTTTACCTGGAAATGTGTACAGCCTAAAGAAAATTGTTCTTCCTCCGAGATCGGAAACGGTTGGGCCGGTTAGTCTTCCTCGGAATCCTGGGCAGACTCATCGTTGCGTACTCGTGGAAAGGGTAGACAATGACCTTCCATGGAAAGTGGCAGTGGCGAACATTGGTTAGAGCCACCGACATCTCAGGAGTACGTGTGCTGAACCTTTGTGACAAGGAGCAGGTGATAGAAAAGGGCACACTGATGGGTACCTGCGAGGAAGTGGATTGGTTGCGTCGATGCCAATATCTATCAACTGGGACCGACAGCAAGGATACACAAATAAGAGTGTCCACACTTTTAGAAGACTGTAGAAGCGCTCTGTCTCAAAATGAAATAGTCAAGGCGAAGAGGATGTTACTCAAGTATGCCGATGTTTTCTCTTCGGACGATGCTGACATCGGGAAGACTGGCTTAGTTCAACACAAAATAAATACAGGAGAAGAATCGCCTATCCGTCAGCGACCAAGGAGATTACCAGTAGCACGTGAAAAGGAGGTGGAAACCATGATTGAGGGAATGGTGAAAGAACCTTCATCCAGTCCATGGTGTTCACCTGTAGTGCTGGTAAGGAAGAAGGATGGCAGCATGCGGTTTTGTGTTGACTATCGTCGTCTGAACGACGTTACGAAGAAAGACAGCTATCCTTTGCCAAGAATTGATAACACGCTGGACATGCTTACTGGAGTAAAGTGGTTTAGCACGTTAGATCTAAAAAGTGGCTACTGGCAAGTAGAAATTGACCCAAAGGACAAGGAGAAAACTGCATTCTCAACAGGAAAGGGTCTGTGGCAATTTAAAGTTATGCCTTTTGGATTGTGTAACGCTCCGGCAACGTTTGAAAGGTTGGTGGAACTTGTACTAACTGGATTAATTGGTGATGCCTGCCTTGTCTACTTGGACGACATCATCATCGTAGGCCGCACATTTGAAGAACATCTTCAAAACCTGGAACGCGTGCTCATGAAGATCAAGAGTGCCAACCTCAAGTTGAGTCCGAAAAAGTGTTCTCTTTTCAAACGGCAAGTGAGCTTCTTGGGGTATGTAGTGTCGGAACAAGGTATCCGTACGGATCCAGAGAAAATCGCCGCTGTCAAGGATTGGCCAGTTCCAAAAGACAAGACGCAGGTCAGAGCATTTTTGGGTTTGTGCTCCTATTATCGGCGATTTGTCAAGAACTTTGCAGATATAGCCAAACCCTTGCACAAGCTAACCGAGGAGAAGCGACATTTCTGTTGGGATGAAAGTTGTGGCATCGCATTCCAGGAGCTAAAGGACCGTCTGTGCAAAACACCTATTTTGGGGTATCCTGATACCAACAAAGAATGTATAGTTGACACAGACGCAAGTGATATAGGACTTGGCGGTGTGTTATCTCAACGTAATGGCGATCAAGAGGTTGTGATTGCGTACTTCAGTAAGTCGTTGTCGAAACCAGAGAGGAATTATTGTGTCACGAGTCGGGAATTGCTTGCTGTGGTAAAATATCTAACATTTTAGCAAATATCTGCTGGGGCGGAAATTCCACTTACGAACCGACCATGCTGCACTGAAATGGCTATTGCAGTTTAAAAATCCAGAAGGACAAGTTGCGAGATGGATTGAACTACTGCAGGAATACGACTTTGTGGTCGAACATCGCAGTGGGAAATCTCATGGCAACGCAGATGCATTGTCAAGAAGACCTTGCCCTGAAGACTGCAAACATTGTACTCGGCAGGAGGGTAAAGAAGTCGTACCTGTGAGGATGCTCAAAACAGATCTCAGCAACGAATGGAAGGAAAGCCTACAACATGCTCAGCAGGAAGATTCGGACATCCGGCCGATTCTGGAGTGGATAAAGGCCAGTGCTCCTAAGCCCACGTGGAGCAACGTTTCAGCGATGAGTTCGATCACGAAAAGCTAGTGGGCCCAATGGGACAGCTTAGTGATTCAGGATGGAGTCCTGTGCCGTAAATGGGAAAATGCTCGGGGAGACAGTTGTCATTTGCAAATGGTCGTCCCTAGGGCTAAAGTACCGGATGTTCTACAGCTGTACCACGATGGTTGTTCAGGAGGCCATATGGGAGTTAAACGGACTCTACTGAAGATACGGGAACGGTTTTACTGGGTTCATTGTCGTGATGATGTTGAAGACTGGTGTCGCAAATGTACTAGTTGTGCGGCTATAAAAGGTCCTCAGACTCGTAACAGAGGTGCATTGAAATTGTACAATGTTGGTGCACCATGGGAAAGGCTAGCCCTGGATGTTGCGGGACCGTTTCCGGAAAGTGAAAGTGGCAACAAGTATTTCATTGGTTGTAATGGATTACTTCACTAAGTGGCCGGAAGTCTTTGCCATTCCAAATCAAGAAGCTTCAACAGTTGCAGATAAACTGGTTCATGAAGTCTTCTGTCGTTTTGGAGTACCCTTGGAGATTCACAGCGATCAAGGAAGGAATTTTGAGTCACAAATATTCCAGGAAACTTGCCGAGTTATGGGTACTCAGAAAAGGAGAACAACTTCTTACCACCCACAATCGGATGGAATGGTGGAACGATTTAACCAGACATTGGAGAGGTACCTGGCAAAAGTTGTGGAAAATCGGTAACGCGATTGGGACAAGCATATACAACCATTTTTGTTGTTATACCGAAGTGCTGTTCACGAAAGCACATCAGTGACACCAGCTTTCGCAAACTTTGGTCGAGAATTACGGCTGCCAGCAGACTTGATCACCGGAATACCGCCTGACGCCCCACGCAGTATCACTGATTATGCGAACGACTTGCGAAACAAAATGAATGACATTTTTGAGCATGTCAGAGAATTGGGCCAGCAAATGTCTGAAAAGATGAAAACCCGTTATGACCGCAAAATGAACAACAAAGGTTTCGACGAAGGTTCTCTAGTGTGGTTGCACAATCCAGTTCGCAGTAAAGGGAAGTCTCCTAAGCTTCAGGCTAAATGGGACGGGCCGTATCGGATTGTGACAAAAATCAATGACGTGACCTACCGTATACAAAAAGGGACAAGAAGTGCTCCTAAGATCGTACACGTGGATCGGCTGGCGCGTTATTATGGGGCTGATAATGCTCAGGACGAGCATAACTTAGGAGGGGGCAGTGTTACGCGCCAGAATTAAAGCTAGGTACATAACGACATTTACGTACATGTACCGCCATCTAGTATAGAATAGCGGAATTACTGAGGTCAAGATGTTTCTAGAATTTTCTATGCTAGAACATTCTCGATGTTTCGACACCAGGTCAATCAGGACCGGTATGTACCCGAACTTTCCAGAAGTTTCTATACTAGAAGGTTCTAGAAAAAACTGTCGCCGATATATAAAGGGCGGACATCCGGCGACTGGGTCAGTATTGAATTGGCGATACAAGCGATAACTTCGGAAGCGATCTTCAACTGCGAATTAAGTGAAGTGAAGTATTCAGTAGTGCAATTGTGTGTTGTAATTAGTGTTTTTAAAGTGTTAATTACTGTTTTAAATTAAAGTGTTATTTTTGGTGGTTTAATCGGTTGTTTTTATTGTAACGAACCCCAAGCTCGTAACAGTATTAATAATTTATGAAAACTATATAATTACAGCTAATAATACGTTACAGTGTAAAGCTAGAGCTAGTACTTAAGTAAATAAACCAAGCTGTCATAACATAACAGACCATCGTTCATAGACGATTATTCTCAGGAAATCTTTTTGTCCGAAATAAATCATATCATTTTGGCTGAAAAAGTGACCGCAAAAAGGAAAGGGTTGTTAGATCACCGGGAACCGTTAAAAAATGTGGCTAAAGCAAGTCTCCTGGGAATTATATGATATTAAGCCTGGACAATAAAAAGAAACGCATGCAGCGTTGGCGCCCTCAGCTTGGTCTGTGTGGAATTTATTCAGCACACGTTTAAAACAACGTGAACCAACTCGTTGAATAGTCTTAATGCCTACATTTTGGCTAAAAAGTAAAATATTTTTCATATTTTTTTTAATAATTTCGCTCTACAATTACACACGCGTTAATCAACAAGCTATGTTGCAAATTATGTCTTATTTAAAAAGAAAATGTTTCCTAGTAAGTTTTAACTACTTAATTGTAACTTAACAGTGTTGGGAGCTTGTATCGAATATTGGAGCGGTATGCGAACACGCTGTTAATGTGATCAACGTTCTCGGTGTAACAATTTCAAAACTTAACATCAACATCCTACAATAATATTCAATTAACTTTCTTGTAACTATTTGTAGCCAGTATTAAAAGAAAAATCCTGAAATTACCATAAAATTAAAGCGATTGTTTTGAAAAAGAAGAGACGCCAGCAGTTATTTTAAACAACAACAAATAAATAAAGTGAGGAGAGGTTCATAAGTCATGCCTTAGACAACCCAATCTCTTGATATTTTTTTTTAAATTTCGTACGAAAATATATCCGTATCGAATTATAACTTTATTTAATGAGTTATTTCAAATACTAATAGACAGGTAATCCGAAAGAACTAAAATGTACGTCCACCCTAACATACGTCACGTCACGGGAAGAGTACACTCGCCGCCAGTCACGCAGACTCACGAGACTAATCAGAGATGGCTAAAGGTGTCTTGGCAGTCACAGTGAGGGGTAATGAGACAAGAATATAAAATTCAAATCTGATTTATTTACAATAAGATACAGCTTATATACTATTTTTACTTTTTTTTTTCTTTACTTAATTTTTTTTTATTTTATTTGTATCCTATACATGTAAGATGCAACCAAACAGTATTTTAACTGAGCCGTGCGTCAGTCGGGCCGAGTGCTGAGTCAATGTCCAAAGGTAAAATTGAACAACGATCATTTGTAAAAGAGAACAACTCGAAGTAAGCTGTGCTTGTGATTAAAATTACGAAATAATTTCACATGGCTGTCTGAATTCCGGAGAAGTCAAACAAGATTTTATATTACCTACTGATGACATACCTTAAGTCTTCACCTTTTATTTCGGTTTTTCCTTTTCTTTGACTACAGAAGGCGACAATTGACTGGCCTGTTGGTCTAGTGGTTAGTGACCCTGACTACTATGCCAGAGGTTGTGGGTTCGATTCCCACCCAGGACAAATGTTTGTGTGATGAGCATGATCATTTGTTCTGTGTCTGGGTGTAGTTTATCTATAATATGTATGTATTTAGAAATATATAAGTATGTTTATCAGTTGTCTAGTACCCATAACACAAGCTCTGCTTAGCTTGGGACTAGATGGCGTTGTGTGATAGTTGTGTGGAAAAAAAAATAAAAATAAAAAAATTCGACAGATTTTTTTTTCTGGCAGAATTTAACCTGCATCATTTACAGCTTCTATTACTCGCCACTCATAAAATGTCTCAGTCTCTTGGGATTCTCTGCACGAGACAAGCAATTATCTACTAAAATAACAGTTACATCATTTTATATAAGTGACTTGTAATTATAAAACCACTCAGGTGCCACAATATTTCTAAAAGTATTAAACCATTCATGATCTAAGTAGCTATCTATATTAGATACCTGTGGTCTACTTCATTACTTAGAACAATAGTAGTCAGTTACATACGCACCATTCCATAAATATTTTATTACTAACTTACAGAGCACAAAGAGTCAATACGTCACCTAAAAAACTATACTATCCAATAATTAAGGATAAACATTTTTTATCGAAGAGAAAGAGCTGGATTTCATCGACAAACTTTTAAGACTTTTATAGTTTTAAAGCAAATGAATGTTTGAACAATCAACTCGGAATTACAGCAGAACTTCTACTGGGTAATCTTCAATATGTTACGGCTAGTTACAGATAGTTTCTTCCATTTCAATCGTTCGACTTTGAACTCTTAACGAAGTTCAGTGTTGACTCTATAGTGGAGACTTCCATTCTTGTACCTTTAAGTACAGGCACACAATATTGTGTATGCCTCGGAGTGTATAAGTTAGTACAATTAACAGTTCCCTAAGGACATTGTACGTTGTACGAAACTTAGTTAATGGACTCTCGGCAGGTATTTGATAATAATTGGTCGGAACCGATCGGTTATTAGCTTAGGCGCTGAACGTATTAGTACGTAGTTTATTTATGGCGCCCCTGCAGCCCCGGCCGCCGCGCACGCTCGCTTGACTTATTGCCTTACTTATGGACCCTTGAACAAGTTCCTTATATACACACCATTATTATTGAATTTCTTATCTTCAGGGAGAAGTGGAAAATACGTAAACCACCTTGCAAAACTCTCGTTGTATTAGGGCGGAGGTAAGCATTACGTAACATGCTCTTTAATATTAATTTGCTGGGATAAAAGTTAGTTTACCTAAACACAGGTAAATCTGAAAGCGATGTGATTGAGAAGCTTTTGATTATGGCTTTGAGCCTCGTTTTCCGTGCAATAGAAGACACTCAAGTTGTAAAGACAACGCCCTCATAAGCATTCAAAATTCTACAGATTCTCACTATTAAATAAAACATTATGATTTATTAAATAAGGGTAAAAAAGACTGACTGTAAAAAAGTTAGTACTTTATAAAATACAAAAAGTTTGCGTGTAAAACTAAAATAAGCTATAGTTTCTATGGTTTTCTTCTAAAATGCAACACGTTTCATAGTAATAAGTTTTATGAAAAATGAAGTGGGTCATCGGAGTTACCCCGGGGGCTATTTGAGTGTACCCCCGCCATCCATCGCTCGGCTCGTTCCCGGCGAATACCATATATATTTAGCGCTCCATTGGACCCTATAAATAAAAAATTTCCATCGGCGGGCCTTATCTAAATCACTTTCCCATACTAGAAATGACTTTTATTGTTTCGTCAAGAAGTGTCTCTATCTAGATATTTTATTCCAAGCGTTTGCAAGGCAAAATATCAATATGAACTTAAAACTATTGGAGGAGGAAAACGAAGGAACTAATCAGAAAAAAAATGCGTTAGGAGTTTTTAAAGTAAAGCGAGTTCTGACCAAGGCTAAACTAGGATTGTAGAATGTAAGTCAGTGGACTTTGGTATGAGTGATGAGCTCATGTTGTGCAACATAGGTACCTAAGTACAAAGTCATGATCGTAAAAAAACAGAGAATGCCAACAAAAAGTAATCAAGTAAGAGCAAATCACTCTGATTAACAACGGTGATTTCCATTCAAAATCAATTACAAATTTTGTTATTCTGCTAAAACTTGTGCTAGATAAGTTGTACAGTAAATAAGTTGTACATGTATGTAGATGTCCTTTGTTAGACAGCGAGGGATTCTAATGAAGCATACAAGAGACCCAAGCAGCGTACCTAGTCCGTTTTGTGGGTGGAACAAACATGTTCGTGACGCTCACCGACAGGCCAGGCTTAGACTCCAACTTTGGTTTCCGGCCGATCGACCAACCTCTGGGACTGTTTACGATCGAATGTTCGAAACGCATAAAATTTTCAAGAGCCGGCTGATGTACTGTCAAAACAGGCAAGATCAAATTAAAATGGACATATTACCAGAACAACGAGCTTCAAATAATTTATGTGCATTTTGGAAGTCCATAGGAAGCTAAGCTTGGTCTTGCGGCGGAGCTTAGCTTACTTAGCTTGGGAACGTTGCTAACTTATTTGTATTTCAAAGTAAAGTCTCTACTTGGACACTCAGTGTCAGGAATCGGCTTTGTGTGTGTCTCATATCCGGGGGCAGGAGTCACTACTACGCTTCACCACGAAGCAAATAAGATCGGTGATTGTGAATCCCCTGGGCATGATGATTAAAACATGCACGCATGCATTGCCGCGGTTCCTGTCCTTGTTCTATACGATGTGTCTCAGCCATTTGTATAGTACCCATCGTAAAGAATAGGACAGGAGACATCTCGGACTTAAGCAAATAAACCGCCCAACCTCCAACCGCCCAATCTCTCTTGGAACTGTGTTAGTTGCAAGAGAGATTGGGCGGTCAAAGTGTTGAACAGCTTGCTTGACTTTTGTTTAGAGCGAAATAGGTATGTTAAGTTGCATGATGCACAGTTTGGATATTTTCCGATCTTGTTTCTTACGATGTGCTTTGGAGCAAATTGAGAAGTAGGGGTATACCGGACCAGGGTTGCGGAATTTGGTTGGCGAGCAGTTCAGTTAAAACTGAGTTTATCAAAGTCACTAGATGAAAGAATCGCCGAATGGTTTAGCGAAGTGGGTCATGCTCGTGTGTGGATGTGTATCTGACCGCGACTGTACAATTTCTCAGTAAACTGAACAGAACAGTGTGTACAGGCTTGTCATAAAGAGCTCCATTTGTAACTCATCGACACGGCAACACACTTAGCTCGAGTGTTTGTTGCTACAATGTACAAATATTACACACTGTAATGCCCTAGTCTGCTAATAATTCCTCCCGAGGGAAATCTCGCGCGGATACTACAACTTTGGCAATTGTATAAACAACTTTTTTCTAAGTCTACTAGCTAAAGGAAATTTAAAGTTCCTTACAGATTTTATAATATCTTTAAGCTGGTATTTTTAAGTTAAGATTTAATTAAAAAAAAAAGGAAATTGAAATTTGCTTGAGCATTATTATTTTACATCGGTACTTTATGTTATATTTATATTTATATTTATCAGAAGACTAGTTGACCTGCGCAACTTCGTCTGAGTCAGAATTTTCATTACTGCTCCGCTCCTATTGGTCTTAGCGTGATGATAAATTAAAGATTTGGCAATAAATTAAAGCGTTTCCATTTTTTCATTTATGTGGTGGTCTATTCTAGATGGAGTTCTTTAAAATTAAAGCAAAAATGGAAATATTGCATGTTTCCAATTACATCACAACTGCTCCGCTCCTATTGGTCTTAGCGTGATAGCCTATAGCCTTCCTCAATAAATGGACTATCTAACACTAATCTAAATCTAATTTTTCAAATCGGACAGGTAGCTCCTGAGATTAGCGCGTTCAAGTAAACAAACAAACTCTTCAGCTTTATACAACGTTGATACGACAGAGGGGCTTTCCTTGAAACTGCCTATACTAGGTACCATTTTCAAGCTCTGTACCAAAAATAAATTAATTAGGAGCAGTAGTTTAGTCGCAAATGATTTTTAAAGTTTTTGCACGGTTTGAACACGATGTATCTTTTCTAACAGCTGAATATCGTCTAAGCATAGGTCATGCACCTTACAACGATGAATCTACGATGCGTTGTTGCCGCTCTGACGCATGTCGAAGGACATTCACTAAAAATTGGCAATGCAAACAAGGAAGCAATCAATACACACACACTTGCACTTTCACTACGAAAGCGACGAACGTAGCGCATTTGAAAGAAACAGAACTAGGTCAGTTAGTTGCATCCTTGTTTTTTTGCGATCGGTAAGTGGGGCTTGCTCAGTGACGCCGACGCTGTCGTTTCGGAACGTAGGGTTTGTGAAATTCGCGCGCAAACAATTGTGATTTTATTTTGTTATTGTGAGAGGACACGTAACTTGGGATTATTATTATTTAGTATTAGTGTTTTTTTTTGTGATTGACTGTTTTTTATGGTGATAGGACACGTAACTTGGGATTATTATTATTTAGTATTAGTATCTCCGGACCTCACTCCCATGGATTTCTTTTTGTGGGGGTACATTAAGGGTGAAGTGTATGCCTCAGAGGTAAATACAATTGATGAGTTAAAAAATAGGATTATTTAAGCATTTCACAAATTAAAGTGCTTAGCGACGGACAGTGATCTAATTAGAAAAATAAATAACAATATTCTCCGTCGATATAATTTGTGCATCAATGTAAATGGAAAACACATCGAAAATTTTAAAATTTTGTGTGTTTGTTTTTGTGCGCGTACTTCGAAACGTTACCTAACATAAAAGCCAGTGCGAGCGGAGGCCTAAGTCGCCGGCCGCCACCCCGGCCCGGCCCCCGCCGAGCACACGAGATACCGCACACCGCGCTCCGGCGTGCGCGCAACGTTGCCGCTTTGTTACCTAGCGGTATCTAAGGTCAGTGTCTTTTTTTTACAAAGGGTGGTTGCGTTTTATTCGGATTTGCAAGCTATTTAGTTTGTTTGAAAAAAATATTTTCTCATTTATGGTGCTTTTTGTTTTTGTACCGTATCGAATTAATACTGAACACGTATAGTATACGTAGTTTAATTTAATGCCCCTCTGTCGTATCAACTCTGTATATGAGTATAGATTTGTAAGTGTTATACTTACCTCCGAGGCATAGATAATTGCATCAGCCATACATCATACGGATAGGCAGACAGCTCCCGGCTAGTGCAGAGATCGTTAACGCGATGGAAGCTATATAGCGTGTCGTGAATTCGGTGCGGCTTACTGCAGATAATCCTGTCGAATGCTCGAGTGCATGTATACGAGCTAGTACCTCTTGCTCTGCCATTGTCTATTCAATTTGCTAGCGTCATACAGGAGAGCCTCGCCGAACTATTGTGTATCGGCTGCTGCTGACTGAGTTTTCGTTCCGAGGGTTTCTACGTGTTTTCAGTTTTGTCACAATTTTTGCTTGCTTTGTGTCGAGCAAATTAATTATTGGTGTATCAAGGTTTTGCTGTTCCAAAGCACTATTGCTTTAAAAAACAATTAAAATTAAATCATTTTATTTTGGCAAACTAAGAGATCCATAAATTGTTAGTAACAAGTTTGCACCTATTCACTATTATTAGAAACTTAACTAAAAACGAATCAATGAGAGGACCCATCTACTTGAACACTAAAACACTAGTAGTCTTCTCACAAATTGCTTTACTATGGTGAAGGAAGTATCAGCCGCCACAGCCTTCAGGATACTACTGTGACTATTTCTTATTCTGCTCAGGAGCGAGGCCGTTTTCTTGCAAATGATAGCATGAATCCCATTGGGATGAGTTACCGCGAAAATTTCAGCGACCCCAAAGACCACGTATTCGCACTTATTGGCAGTATAGACCAGGGCCCCTAGTATGCTAATTTGTATAAATTCGTTATTGCAACACGATGCCATTGTCATTTTGCTAAAAGTTCGTAATCTGCTAAATTCATAATGGTCGATCACTGATCGGTCAGTGGCATGTCAGTGGTCCCGTATTGAAATCGTAGTGGAATGACAGTGTCGTATTGCCATTATTATAAAACCCGTTTGGAGAAATGATTTTCGAAAAACTGATATTAAATTTGAACATTAATTTATGCCAGATTGCTTTTGTATATAATTTTACATATTATTTATTAGTGTTCTATGAAATCTGAAGTAGTAAGAAGGTCGTAAATAGCAAATACGTGATGAAACTCATTTATATTTTATCCGTTTTACTGTCAAAGTCAAATGTGACATTAGGTACTGGTTACTTTACTGACGTCGACGTCTGTTTTTATTTGTTTTGAAGCGACCGGTGTTTTGCAAAGAGCTAATTGAATTTTAACGTGAGCGTCATTAAAAAATCAAATAATTAATAGATTTGTTTATTGCTCTTTTTTCACTTCTCAATAACGACATCATGAGACTGTGCATCAATTGCGGAATAGCAACGGACCGCTGCAATACAATAGGAAGGTGAATATTGGAAAATGAATCATTCTTTCTATTGTACAGGAATGGGTGGGTTAGTATCTGATATATCTATTTCGTAAACATTTAACATTTTTGTACGTAATATTTAATGTAAACAAACTAAATGGTGTAATAGGTTCTGTTTAGTTTTCTTTTAATGGTTTTATTTTTAAAATAATACCAGAATGTGCAACAAATTCAAATTCAAACCATCACCAATCCAGACTAAACCTGTATGGTCAATTACAACCTATTCTCTCTCTCAGAGGGGAGGCCAGCGTCCCTTCAATGGAAATGTAATATGACCACTTATGTTTACCATAATTAGCCACTCAGATGTTTATTTCTAAATGCTTGTGCTAGACCTAATAGTCTAATGATAAATGTTTGTTTCAGGTAAATGAAAATGACTTCATCTTCCAAGCTTCCTCTTGATGAAAGTAGACCAGATAGAAATGAACAGACACTAGGACACCGATGAGTGTTATTCAATGTGGATGTTGTCTTCTGAAAAAAGTTTGTCCTCATCCACTTGTAGAGTACAGAACTGGTACAGTGCAAGAGTGTAATATATTGGATTCTGCCGTGCTCGGTTAGTTTACTAGTTTTATTCACGGGTTATGAAAAACCTTATTTAGTTTAGTTTTGTTAACAAGGTCATAGAGAGTGTTATTTTCATTATCTATTTATACTAATATATAAAGCTGAAGAGTTTGTTTGTTTGTTTACTTGAACAAGCTAATCTCAGGAACTACTGGTCTGATTTGAAAAATTCTTTCAGTGTTAGATAGCCCATTTATTGAGGTAGGCTATTGGCTTATGCTAAGACCAACAGCACGCACGCAGCGGAGCAGTAACGAAAATTGTGAGGCAAACGAAATTGCGCAGGTCAACTAGTATTTAATATTAGTCAAGCTCTTAAAATCAACATTTCTCATTTGCAGGTTTTCATTAATTCAGTTATTTTCAAAATGGGCACACACATACACAATGTCTCTGTGTAATGGCACCGTGTAATGTGGATAAATTATTTTCAGGTGGGTGCTTCAAGTGTGCTTCTTTTGATGGGTGCAAGCAAATAGAGCAACCCGGTATTTCCATTCAGGCCCCTCACCATCTGGGGCATCTTCATCAGCTGTCAATGAGCGGAACAGTCAAGACATTCCTCATTTAGAAGAACCTACCTACACACATATTATGATAATCCTAATGAAGAAGATGATTAAAACGATTTACTTACTGCTATGTTTTATTTTTATTTTAATATAATACAATTTCTGATTACTGTACCTGATATAAGTTAGCACCCTATTAAATACAATATAAGCAAAAGCAAGCCAGGAGTGATGCGCATGGCCCTTGTCTAAAAAATACAGTTTTCTTAAAACTTCAGCTTAAAGAAACTGAAAGCCTGAGCACTTTTATAAAAAATCATCAGGATGCAAGCAGCATAGCTGCAAGTGCATTCCAGAGTATATAGTCTTAGATCTCTATAACGACGAATGTTTGATAATATTTAGTGTAGGAAACATAGCCACAAAAATATGCATTTTTCTTTATCTATTTTTGTATGAACGAGCTAATCTCTGGAATCAGTCAGATTTGAAAATTATTTTTATATTGTTAGGCTGTACGGGAACGGAAAAAATCGAGATATGCGCGTACAAAGTCGCGAGCTAAAGCTAGAACCTAACTTATTTAAAAATAATAACCTAAAATATGGGCAAATAATATCTGCTTTGGTCAGTGGGTCAAAATTGGGCTCGTGAAACCTTCCTAAATGCTCTAATTTATGGCGAAATCCAGCTCTGTAACGCCAGGCCCAAGTTTTTATGGAGTTACGGTTTCTCCTTTCGGCTCTCATTGAGTTTCTCGAAAACCACAGACACCTGGTGCTTGGCTACTGCAGCCGCACCAATGAAGGGCGAAGTTTGTCCAAAAAATATTGGATATAAAACGCCGGTAGAATGGCGCAGTGACTGGAAAAGCAATGACTACACAATTACGTTCTAATGGTAGGTCACTGATCGATGGAACTGTCATTTTAGCAGATTACCGCATACGTCTGTCATTATGTACGAGATTACCATTTTATGCCATTTCGTTCAGTGGAGTGTCAGTGATTGATCATTGGAAAGTCATAATGACACTATTATGTTAGTAGATTAAAAAACTTGTCAAAATCAACAATTATGAGACCAGTGATCGACCATTCTGACACTATTGTAATAGCAGACTCGGGGCCCAGTCCATATGCAGCACCGAAGATCTGACATACCTTATGCAACTCCATGATCGCTCTTGGCGACGGCCCAGTAGCACTAGGTCATCCGCATTTTGGTATGGAACCCTAAAAAGGTAGTACAACGTAGGTAAGTACTACCTACTCAAAAAAACCCAGTTAAGTACCTACTAACCTGTAGCTGTTTGCAACTGTGAATGGATTGGACAGCACTAAAGTTTGGATTGAGTTATAGATCTCACTCACCGCAACCATAAGCCTTCATTTATTTCAATTGCGGTAGCTTCATTATTGTTATAAACTTTGGCTTTAAATTATTATCGACCGGATTAGCACAAATGCCAGTGCTATTTCGAAATTTATGTATTCACTATGCAGAATTATCACTAATTAACGGAATTACCATCATATTTCTAAGCCCGTGAATACTCGAAACTTTTCAGCATGAACTAAAAGTTTTACAATCGAAAGTAGCTACCGTTTTCTGAAAATGTCTTTAGTATCCAAATGAACTATGAAATGTGCTCGTTAGAAGTCCGTGAAAACAGTGGATATAAAGTAAACCTTAAAAAATAACTTACTTATGTTCAGAACAGAAAATCTCATGACGAAAAGTAATTTCATATTACTCTTTTAAAGCTAGGACATAGGTACATAAAAACCTAACCAATATTTTAACAGCTGTTTAAATTCTAGAGGAGATTCTAATCTCCTCTCAAGCAGTGCCAACATGAAGCGAGAAAACTTTAAAATATATCGTATTTAGCGAGCATGAGGCAGCTTTAAAGCTGCGGTCGCAAATTGCTCATCTCTTAGTTTGCGACAACTTAAATACTTATACTTACGAATAAATGGACTAAGAACTGCTACAGATCAGCGTAATTACTTAGTTCTGTATATTAAGATCTTATTAATTATACATCTGTAAATTAAAGAATCCCATCAAGTTAATAAGTAAATTGAATAATGTTTGCAAACTTAATCAGTAGCTCAGGTATATCTGCATAAAGCTGGTTTCGTAAGTATTTGCAGCGTGTTCTTTGTTTGATTCCCAGTGCGAGCAGAGTGATTGAGGCTCTTCCATTATATCCTATTCATTTTGACGAAGATATTCACCACAAAACATACGTGACGAAATTCATTCCTAACGTATCAGGCGTATCGGAAAACTGATCACAATAAATTATGAGCCAGACTTCCGCGAAATCAATTACTATCAATAAGTACATAAGTAGACAGAAGTAGGTTCAGAATCCTATTTATTTTATTTATCAAATCATACGTAGCCAAACATGTTTGGATATTTATGTTTATAAAAAGATATCTCTGGATATCCCACAAATCCGATTCCAACGTTACTTCACAGAAAGCTAAATTAGTTCTGAGTACTATAGACTTCTTTTTATCTTGAAAAATGGTCAGTTCCAATGAGACAGACCACGGGAGGAGACACAAGAAAAAACTAGACAAACCTACCAACAAGCGACTTGTCAAAACACAACCTCTAACCCATTCGCATACTCACATAGCACTTACCACGTTAATACATATTCAGCATGCGCATATCCGCCGCGAAATGACCCTTGACTAGAAAAGTTTGGCAAGTGAAAATATCGCACAACTATTGATATAGAAGTCGACGTCACGTGGTGGAAGTCGACGTGTATTTACATAACAATGCTTTGAAAAGAGCTTAGGCTTAGAGCAGACATTTCAGCTGTGAGAATCGCATGATCTTATCGCCATCGGTTCGAGGAAATCGATAAGATAATAGGCTGTCACCACATTGCGGTGCTTCCTTCATTGACTTACGGTCTCCTCTCTATGTCTCGGAGAACAAAGACTGACCGCAAACAATTCAATTGGCTTCACTTCACGTCTGTCTCTAGAAGTCCTTCGAAAAGGAGAACTCTTTATTTATCACAGTAGTATATTATGGAAAGTGTGTTATTGAGCGTTGCACATTTATAAACATGAATTGAACGTGTTCTGTAAAGATATTGAGCGAACAAATATGAAATATAAGACTGCTGTAATACGATAGAAAATACAAGTGAAATGAAACTATAACAGTTGCGTTGTGAAGAAATTGAAAATCTAAAAATAGACTGAAATAAAACGTTATGAAGTTTGTTCAACGATAATACGTCGCAAATACGTCGTCGGCCGTCATTGCGCCGCGACTCCTCGCGCGTACTCTGTGGTTACTACCAGCGCGCGCCGCGCCGCCGAAACAGCCGCAATACTTTACTGTCTGGCTGAGCTGAATCCACGACTGTTAAGGAATAACTGACGTAACAGTTCTTCGGTTGCCCCGTTTGTTTTTAATTTGCCACTTCACGATGTAACTGCTTTGTGAGATTCACCCAGTGAGTAATTGCAGTTTCATTGAGGCCGATGTGAAATCGAGCTCCAGTGGCTCAGTTAAATCCTTTTGTTAGTCTTTTATCTGCTTCAACCATTTATTAACGAGAGAATAACGTTTTACTTTGAACATAACTTAAGCAATTGCTTTGCATAAAGCTTCAGATTGCTTTTTCATTTCCTTTTTATACAGGGTGTCCCAGAAATCAACGTCAAGCCGAAATCGAGCATTAGGCCAAGTCGTAACAGTTATCAGAAAAATATGAAAAAAAATCTTGGTCATGTACTTTTCAAATTATAAGGATTCAAAAATAAATCTTAAAAACTGACACCATGTGATGATCTTTCAAGTCCTGTGACTGCGAATATTAACTTTTCTTCAGTTTTTTTTCTGTAATGTAACTACGAATAACCTTTCTATCAATTACAGTTAAAAGTTAAAACATGACTGCCTCAGTTTCAAAGAAAATCTTAGATTTTTACCCAACATTGAATTCAAAATAATTACATCACCCAACTTTAACCGACTGTACTGTAAAAAAAATGTACTACACTATTTTGGCAAGTAACATTAAAAGATGGCGCGTTTAGTCTGGATTCCAAAATGGTATGACACTTACTAATTGCTTCTTCATAATTAAGGAAAAAAAAATTTTTATGAATGTGACGTGACTTACTGCTTTAATAAGAGTGAGCGAGATAGATAGTGACGGTACCTTGATCAAAGGGTACCACTACTTAAAAAAGTAATTTGTTAGTTTTAGGTGCATTTGAAATAAAATTTAGTCGTTGGGTTTCCTTATGATTTTTATTCAATCAGATTTAATGTTCAATGTAACAAATGTTCAAACTGTATGAAATCCGACTTTATTCAAAAGTTTTTTTTTATTTTTTTTTATTAAGAAGTAGCAATTAGTAAGTGTCATACCATTTTGGAATCCAGACTTAACGCGCCATCTTTTAATGTTACTTGCCAAAATAGTGTAGTACATTTTTTTTACAGTACAGTCGGTTAAAGTTGGGTGATGTAATTATTTTGAATTCAATGTTGGGTAAAAATCTAAGATTTTCTTTGAAACTGAGGCAGTCATGTTTTAACTTTTAACTGTAATTGATAGAAAGGTTATTCGTAGTTACATTACAGAAAAAAAACTGAAGAAAAGTTAATATTCGCAGTCACAGGACTTGAAAGATCATCACATGGTGTCAGTTTTTAAGATTTATTTTTGAATCCTTATAATTTGAAAAGTACATGACCAAGATTTTTTTTCATATTTTTCTGATAACTGTTACGACTTGGCCTAATGCTCGATTTCGGCTTGACGTTGATTTCTGGGACACCCTGTATAACAGAATCCAATATTTCCTAAGCAGTAAAATTGTTCAGTGTCATCTTTCAACCGGGTCAAAACTAAATGTGTCATGTCGAATTCGAAAAGCTATTTAATTTCTCACGTTACTTGAAATTCATCGCATAAAATATCTCGAATGTCCCGAATTCATTGATGGACAGAAACATGTACCTAAGTTTCTAGCGTATCACATCACGAATGCCACCGATGCAACCTGGTCACCGACGTCAGGCAGCCACCGCCACTTGTGATTCAATCAGGCGACCGCGTCGGCGTTGTTGTCACACTCGGTTCTTTAATTTCCTGTCTTGTCGGTCCGCTTCACTCATTTATGAATAACTCTTTAGTATGTATTTCGACTACATAATGTTAAGTTGTATTCACAAAGGTACGGATGGTATTTTCTGTAGAGCTCAAAAATGACTTGGTTCTTCATAACTATTTAATATAAAATCGAATAGAACGAATGATTGAATAGGTACTTGAATTGAAGGTTTTCTAAGTTTATCGCTTAACGACTTATTGCAGCATTATGGTAGACGTCAGATACCCGTACAATAACGGTCATTGACCCACATACATTTATTGACTTTCTAAATATCAAAAACAGAAATAATTTCATAAATCTGTTCTAAATCGACTTCTATCGTGACCCTTCCGTTTTCTAGTAATGAAAAACGGTTCATAATTTATTTTTCGGGTCTCTACGAAGGGTTATTTAGGGAAAAATCAATTTATTGCACTTTTACCTGGCGCCGACCATAGCAATGTGCGGACTCACAAAGCGTGACGTCACGCTTTGTACGTGCCGCAGTAATTCCACACATAGGTAGATGAGATGCTTTGTTTTACGGCCAAATGGCAAGAAGAAAGCTTTTTAGTAAAATGTATCAAATAAATACATATTTATTTTTATTTTGATGGTACTCATTCCAAAAGTTAACATAAGAAGCAAAGATATGGCTAGGAAATTAAGGAATCCAATAGCCATACTCATACCAGTACACAGACCTTGCTGAACGAGTGGCGCCAAAGCTAGCGCTAGCGTTAAATCTCACCCAGCTGGTCCAGGGAGCAATTTTATTTATTTATTAGGGACAAAAAACAGTTAGCATGCTTCAAATAAACAAGAAATCCTTTAAGCAATGTGGCGGATTTTGATTCGCACACAGTTTGGACCTTCTGCTGACAACAGATCCAGACCGCTACTTGGTGTCGATTTCTTCACCACTGGGTAGTTCCGACCACTGTCTGGTGAAGTCTGTGTCCGTTTACTACCCGCCCGAACCTAGCCCTAGTGGCACCCGGCGGGTATGGCGATACAGGTCAGCAGATTGGGATCGCATGCGATCATTCTTGGCATTTTACCATTGGCAGCCTACTTGCTTTTCTTCAACTGATGCTTCGTCGTGCGCGGACGCCGTGACGGAAATGTTGCGGCTGCGAATGGAGTACTACATTCCGTTCTCAGCCGTAGCAATGTCTGGCGAAGCTCGCCCATGGTTTGGTGCCGAGTGCAATCGCGCCAATGCGCTAAAACTTGCGGCGTACCTAGCATGGGTCGACGCTTGTACGCGCAAAGCAAACGTCGTGAGTCAGAAGAAGAGAGCCTTTAACAGGGCTGACAAGTTCTGCAAGAAGGTGTTGCGGAGAGCTCGGTTTGACCACATTTGCCGAATAGGGACCAACTTGCTTCATACCCAGTAGGTAGTACCTAAGGCCTTTTGGTCCCTGGCTATGTCGGTCAAATCGAACTTCTGCCGCCCCTTACTACCACCTCTGCTGAGACTAGATGGGTCGCAGGCCCACTCCGCTGAGGAGAAAGCAAACTTGTTCGCTTCTATGTTTGCGGAATCGTCACGTCTGGATCCTGGTGGCGCGAGGCTTCTAGCTTCTGTTGGATGCGAGTCGAGTATGTTGAACATTCGCATTCAATACAAGGACGTTAAGGTACTGCGTTACCTAGACGTGAGCAAGGCTAGTGGCCCCGATGGGATTCAGGCAATTGTACTAAAGACAATTGTGCGCCTGAGTTGACACTTCTTTTCTTTCAGATCGGAAAAGTGCCGAAGGCTTGGAAACAAACTAACGTGCAGCCCGTGCCCGAGAAGGTTTTCGAGCTGACCTGTCAAATTATAGACTCATCTCGATAATGTCCATATTCTGTAAGAGTATGGAACGCTTGTTGAATCATAAGCTCCTGTCATACCTAGAAGCGAATGATATCCTTAATGACCGACAATATGGGTTCCGCTGAAATGGTCAACCGGGGATCTTCTAGCGTATGCCATTCAGATCTGGAGTGAGGCCACAGAGAAGAACCGGAAGACACTAGCGGTCTCCCATAATATCTCAAAGGCCTTCGACAGGGTCAGGCACGATAGACTTATTAATAAGCTTCCTTCCTTCGGCAGGCGGATTGTGTAATTAGATTGCAGATTTCCTGAGGGATGGGTCTATCTGTGTGGTCATAGATGGCTGCTCGTCCAGACTACTGGATATTAATGCTGGGGTTCCTCAGGAATCAGCCAATTCCACCCAGCTCCATCTTTCCGAGGTGTAACCGAGCCGATAATCGGCCGACTTGAGCTTCTTGGTGTAACGTTAAAATTTACCCTCAATTTCGGACCTTTCATAGAGGCTAAGGCTCAAGTGGCTGCCAGAAATTTGGGGATCCTAGCAAAGGTGAGTCGGTACTTCACGCCGGAACAGCTGCTCAAACTCCATCAAGCGCAAGTTCGATCGTGTATTGAGTACTGTTCTCATCTTTGAGACGGATCTGCCAGATAGCAGCTTGATGCCCTTGAGTCAATTGAGAAACGAGCCAAGAGGATCATCGCCTATCTATATCTATACTAATATATAAACCGTTTGTTTAGTTGAACGCGCTAATCTCAGGAACTACTGGTCTGATATGATTTTTTTTTTATCTTTCAGTGTTAGATAGCCCATTTATCGAGGAAGGCTATAGGCTATATATCATCACGCTAAGACCAAAAGGAGCGGAGCAGTAATGAAAATTGTGACGCAGACGAAGTTGCGCGGGTCAACTTGTGCCTATACATTCAGTCAAAAAAGTATCGGGAATGGATGATTTGTTTATGGTTCCAAATTCAAATTTTTGTTTTTTTGTAGTTGTTAGATTGGCACAACTGTTTTCCATTTTGGCGCGGAGTTTGAGTTGCATCTGTTATTTATATTAAATACAGTGCTGGTTTTAGTAATATCATATATAGTGTGTATTGCGAATTTCATAATGGACAAAAATATCGAACAAAGAGTTTGTCTTAAATTTTGCATCGCCAATGGAATTTCGTATTCGGAGTCACTGAAATTGTTACAGAAGGCTTACGGTGAAACGACTTTATCAAAAACTCGTGCTTATGAGTGGTTCAAAGCGTTCAAAAGCGGTCGAGATGTGATGGAAGATTTGCCTCGCTCTGGTAGGCCGTCAACGTCTGCAACTGAAGTTAACATCGCAAAAGTGAGGGAAATAGTGACTGAAAATCCCTATTCAACTCTGAGAGAGATAGCCGCCGAACTTTCTGTATCTCACGAGTCGATCCGCACCATTTTAACTAATCATTTGGGTATGAAACATGTTGCTGCTCGGCTAGTCCCAAAAGATCTAAATTTTCTCCAAAAACTCAATCGCATGAAAGTCGCTGAGGACATGCTAGAACGAGTCACTTCGGACCCAACATTCATGAAACGCATTGTTACTGGTGACGAGACGTGGGTTTACGAGTTTGACATGCAAACTAGTCAACAAGCTTCGGAGTGGCGCCTTCCAACTGAACCGAAACCGAAAAAACCACGCCAAAG
This sequence comes from Lacanobia oleracea, assembly GCA_950371165.1. Classification (NCBI taxonomy): domain Eukaryota; kingdom Metazoa; phylum Arthropoda; class Insecta; order Lepidoptera; family Noctuidae; genus Lacanobia; species Lacanobia oleracea. The sequence goes on from OX493389.1 coordinate 10,890,476, forward strand.
TCGATCAAAAGTCAAAGTCATGTTGACTGTTTTCTTTGACTATCGCGGTGTTGTGCACTCTGAATTCTTACCGGAAGGTCTAACGGTAAATAAAGAATATTATTTGAGCGTTATGCGGCGTTTAAGAGAGCAAATTCGACGAAAAAGGCCAGATTTGTGGAAAGAAAATTCTTGGATTTTGCACCACGACAATGCGCCTTCGCACAAGGCTATCATTGTGAACGAATTTTTAACCAAACACTCAACAAATACCATCCAGCAACCACCATATTCACCAGATATGGCTCCTGCTGACTTTTTCTTTTTCCTAAACTCAAATTACCACTTCGTGGCACCCGTTTTCAATCGATAGAAGACATAAAGGAGAATTCGCGAACTGAACTCAATTCCGGAAGCAGCGTTTAAAAAATGTTTTGATGAATGGATTATTCGTTGGCGCAAGTGTATCGTTTCTAAGGGAGCATACTTTGAAGGTGATAAAATAAATTTGGATGAATAACAGACATTTTGTGTATTATTGATCTTTTCCCGGTACTTTCTTGACAGAGTAGTATATAAAAAGTAAAAAAAAAAGATCCAAGAAGCAGCTATTTCTGAAAAAAGTCGTCAGATACATTTTATTGCCTTAGGCGTGTACTATTTGCCTGCCAGGAGAATTCAGCAAGACTGACTATTGTCTAGGTAAGCACTGTACCACAACTGTAGGTGTTCCTTAGTGGTTATTCCAACAAAGTTTTCGTTTTTCCAACAATATAATTGCCAAAATTTAAACTACACAAAACTACTTTTTTAGTTTATATTATTTATGTTTGAGTTTCATAATTTGTAGTTCTTTCGTGTTATCGAATATTTCATATTTATGTCATAATGCTAACAAAATTATTCGTACAACGATACCTACCTAGATAAAATGCATTAAACTGACAGATAAGAATAAAACATAGCCGACCTCAAATCTAAGTAGTTCATATTATCTACAAGTGTAGGGTCAAAAGTTATAACTGTTAGCAATTCAAAGTAGGTCCTTGCAATAGATGTAATTATGGACTACATATACTTTTCTGGAGTTATTTATTTTGTAAATTTATAAGAAACTTACTTCGAACTTTTGGCGTTTTACAAATAGATAAGAGAAACATGCGAAAAGTGTACTACTATATACTAATAACTATTCTGAACTACCCAATAAGCAAACTATTTAAGTTTCTAAGAATAAGAAAGCCAAAGTTGGCTATTTAAGGCCAGGTATTCCCAATTTTCCCAGTATTCCATCACTTTGAATCAATAATAAGCAAACAAATAGAGACTCTAAAAGTAAAAAAAATACCTATTGAAGTTTACTTTATGTAGTTTGACAATTTCTGATTCAAAATATAATGTCGAAAACTTCACTCAACCAAAAAAAATCGAAAGAGGAGGCTTATTCTTATTGTTCTTAAAGCTTATGAAAGTTATGCTTCTAAAAAACCATATCTAAAGAAGTTTAATAACATATAGAAGAATAATTTCTGGTTAAATTTTGCATAATAGCTTTATTCTTTAACAATAAATTATTATGGCTTCACGCCGTCGACGTGAGCGCACGGCTCGCTTCGCGTAAAGTATGGAAATGTTAGATGCCTACTTCGCTCGGTCTACCAGGGCCCCAAGTCTGCTATTTTTTATAAATTCGTCAATCCGACACGATCCCATTGTCATTTTGCTAAAAGTTCGTAATCTGCAAATAATGGTCGATCACTGGTTGGTCAATGGTCTCGTAACAGAATCGAGGTAGAAAGACATTTTCGTATTGATATTATTATAAAACCCGTTAGTAGACATTATTATCGAAAAACTACTGCTAAATTTGAACATTAAGTTATGCCAGATTTCTTTTGTATTTAATTTTACATATTATTTATTCATTTGTCACTATGTACGAGATTACCATTCCATATCTTTCAATGGAGTGTCAGTGGTTGACCATTGGGAAGTCATAATGACGCTTTAATATTAGTAGATTACCAAACTTGTCAAAATTAACAATTATGAAATCAATGATAGACCATTCTGACACTATTGTAATGGCAGACTTGAGGCCAACGCCAAAAACACAGTCAAACTCTTAAATTAAAATTAGATAATCCTTTATTTTTAGACTACGGTCCATAATTTAGTTAGTATTTTTGTCACAATATGTGCGTTTTACTTTCTACGTTTATTTTGTAGACAGTATAAATATTCAATTTTCGAGATAATGAGAAAAAAAATTGTAATACCTATTTGTAATGCAAATATTGTTGAAATCTAGAATAACACTGATGTCATGTTTTTGTATAGACACTTATTAGCATACCCTGATTGTTCCAAGTTTAACTGTTATGTAATGGCAGGTAATATACTCGTAGCTAGGCATTATACGATAAGATAAATAGGTAATCCTCTCTGTCAACAAGGACTATTATGCTTATTTTTAGGGTACCGAACAAAAAACGGAACCCTTATAGGATCACTCGGGTGTCTGTCTGTCCGTCTGTCAAAGCCAGTTTTCTCCGGATCCACTGGACCGATTCTGTTGAAATTTGGTGCACATACGAACTTCTGTGACCCAAACACAGAAGCGTTACGTAAATTATTAATTCTTTAGTATGGGGGTCACTTTTTGGGGTGAAACTAGAAATTTTTAAAAAAAGTTTTTTTTAACTATATTGTGTCACATATCAAAAGATAGGGCTTACTGTGAGGGTTTTAATTATATTTTTTTCATCATTTTAAAATAAATAGTTTTGAAATATTCAAGAAATTAGAAGAAAAATGACCATTCCCCCTTCTTATCTCCGAAACTAGAATCTAATTTAAAAAAAAAAGGAGATAATAACTCTTTACCTATAGATTACACGAAAATCTATAAGAATTCTATAGTGTTAAAATAACATGTCAAAAAAAGTAGTTCGATCGGAACCCTTTGCACGTGAGTCCGACTTGCCCATGGCCAGTTTTTATTCTGAATATCACTTTCTATAATAAAATAAGATTTTATATAATCTGTCTCGTGCCAATACTGGAACAAGTCAGTTGAAGAGTCACAGCGAAGGTCAGGAAGCCAATACAGCCTAATTAGACCAGGGTCGATAATTTTTGAAACGAAAAATAATAATACCTAGTAGGATAAAACCCATTGGAAAAGGAAGAGAATATAACAAAAAACAGACTCGGACACGAAGGGTTCCGTACCATAAACCTTAATTTTTATTATTTGTTGTTAGAGCGGCAAAAGAAATACATAATCTGTGAAAACTTCAACTGTCTTCCTATTACGGTTCTTAAGATACAGCCCGCTGACAGACAGACAGACGGACGGACGGACGGACGGAAGGACGGACGGACGGACGTACGGACAGCGGATGCTTAGTAATAGGGTTCTGTTGGTTACCCTTTGGGTACGGAACCCTAAAAATGAAAGGAAAAAAAATTAACGGGCGATCTGAGGTCGGAATCGAAAAAAAAAGGTTTATTTCGGTTTCCGGCAAAACTACAAGTCCTATGGAAAAAGTTAAATGGCAAAGTTGTAGGTAATAAAAATATCTACAACTTTTGCTTTTACACTTTTTTCACATAACCTTATTTATGTGGAAAAATCAAATAATCAAGATTTCGACTTTTTATTTTTATCTTTCACGAAATTTGGTGCAACACTTTTTATTTCCTAAAACCACTGTATGTTTTTAATCTGGAATATTTATTTTTAACATTATTTTGACTTAATATCGAAAAAGCACCCTAATTTTTAATCGAAAATTCTCCCGGCAAATTATCTACTTTTTTTTAATGTCGGTGGGCTTTTTGTTCGTTGAAACCTCCACTAGAAAGTTTGTAAACCATCAAAGATGGTTTAAAAAAAAAAAATCTAGGAAAATGCAAAAAAAAAACTCATCCTCATCCACTTCCCGACCTCAGATCGCCTGTAAATTATTTTTCCATTCATTTTTGTCACATTCTCTTCCTTTTCCAATGGGTTTCACCCTACTGTTATTTTTGTTCACTTTTTACTATTTTCAAAGGCTTCAGCCCTGGTCTAAATATGCTGACAGCTGGCTTCGGCTGACAAAGACACAGGACATGAGTTCAACCACAGGTTTTGGACAGCTGGTGCAAGCACACCAGTCAGCCTGTAATTATGTCAATTGATGAATGCAAAGGCAGCCTTAGTTATCAACGCCACTCTGGTTACTTATCTTGATAGTCTCTGGTAGTCCGGCAGTAATCACAGTCTCTACTCACATAATGTCTATCGGTCAGCTGCATTATTTTGTTACTTCATTGTATTTTCTCTTCCGTTATGGAAAGTGGAAAACCGCGACATTTTTTATTATCGAACATGTTCAATGAAAACTTTACTTTTGATGAGGAAAAGACAAATCGTAGACTTTTCCTCACAAAAGTTAAATTTAAACCTCATAAAAAGTAGCAAGTGTTTTTAGGAAGCAGGGGCGGTCCGAGGGGGCGTTGTGAGGGTCATGACCCCCCAAAACGGTACACGTCAAATCGACAAACCTTTTAAAATCGACAAATCACGATCATTTAAACTACAATAAACTGGGGTGAGGTATTAAAAATTTCATGCTTGCTAAGAGCCTGTCCAGACGGAGCGTTTTGCGGGCTAGGGCACTTGCACGCTTCAATTTATGTTGCATCCAGCTGCCGCGTATTCTCTGTCAAAGTTATCGCACTCCATTTCAAACAAAATATGTATGTCCACTCGCCACAAACACGCGCATACTATTGAACGTTCCGATGGCGCCAGAGTATCTCGACTAGGAAAAATTTATGATTTTGTAATTTAATTTCCATTTTTTGTGCAAAAATCCCTAAATTTCTCGACCTACTTTAGGAAGATACTATTCATGGGACCCCCCCCCCCCCAAGCTTATAGCTGCGGCCGCGCCTGCTAGGAATGCGATATTTCGTAATATTTCGACATTAACATGAAATCAGATGAGTGTCATTTACAGATTACAGTTCTAAGAACTTGCGAAATATTTATTAATATGTATATAGGTACGTATCCTACTTGCTGTCATTATGGACAGTACCGGATTAACCCATAAGCAAATTAAGCAATTGTTTAGTGCGTCACGTCTCGGGGGCACCACAAACAGATAACCAAAACGTAGATACAACAATAGTAACAAAATTCTTAGGAGGTCACATCGACAATAAACTAACATGGAAACATCATGCTGAAAACGTTTGCAATAAATTAAGTAAAACGGCATATGTACTCTATAGTCTTTCGAAAAAAAAGTTAACATAACTACTTTAGTGAGAGCTTATCATGGTTTAGTTGCTTCCTCGCTAAGATTTGGTGTCATTTTTTGGGGAAACTGCAGTGAAAGAATATTTAGGGCCCAAAAACTTTGCCTTCGATCAATAACAGGTCTTAAAACTACAGAAAGCTGTCAACCTGTTTTTAAAGCTCTGAGATTACTTACGTTGCCATCATTGTATATTCTTGAAGTAGCCCTATTCGTTAGGACGAACAAGCACCTGTTTACATCAGTAGTAGAGAAAACCGGACCAATAAGATCTCAATATCAAAATCAACTTTACACAGGGGGTTATCAAACTTTACTTAAAAAGAATTACCCATCCAAGTTTTTAAAAAACAGTTAACAAAACTGCTACTAGATAAGTGTTACTATGCAATTAAAGATTTTCTTAATGACAACACTTTCTATTAATGGGGTGTACGAGTAGGCGGCTTCTTTGTCTGATTTATTCACATTTATATCTTTACTTTTTATTGCAAGTCTTATTTTGTTTTTATTTTTTTTGTGATGTAATTTATTGAAAATTAAGATAATATAATTAATTGACATTTGAATTCTTTCATTTTGTTGACATCTTATTGAATTATCTGACATTTTTAATTTATTTTTTGTTTTTTTTTTTAAGTCTAATTAGTTGATATTTGTATTTTAATTTATTAACATGTGTATTGCATTTTCTTGACATTTTGCTAAAAAGTGTAATCTATAATAATAATATTATGAAAAATCATTGACAATCGCATGTACATATTAGACACACCTGTTGAAGTAAAATATGGCAGAACTTTTGTTGTTTGTAACACCACTTGTATGTACCCATATTTCAGCAAATAAATTATTTGTATTTGTATAAACTACAGGAATGAAAGGTCGTACTTATGTTGGTCAAGCTGGACGAAAACTCGCATTTCAATAAATGAAACAGTATGTTTTGGTAGACCGTTTCTAGTTGACTATTGGACAGGGGGGCCCACAGGCGTGTTTGGCTTAGGGAATCAATTAGTCCTTATCCGGCACTGATTATCGTTAGATACCTATAGATATTCGTAACAGAGCAGTATGATGACCTGGATTAGCTTATTATTACAGTAGGTATATTTTTTATACCTGCAATAAGTAGGTACGTCTAGTAGAAAAAAAAAATTGATCATCTGGCGAGCGAAGCCGCGGGCAGGCTCTCGTACCTATGCAATAACTGATAACATATTAACTTTACTTAGAAGACAAATACATCTACCCTGATGTAAATTACCCCTTGATGTCAGTCAATATGTTACAGGAATACTTACACCAACACGTTTATTTTTACGTTAAGTCATTAATTAATTGACCTACAGAAAGAACAATATTCGTCAAATGAGAAACTCAGAGACGGAATACGAAGACACGAATATCTTGCTGTTCATATATTATAATATCTATATAATAATAATATAATAATATCTTTATTCATTCCCAAATTAGTACAATACGTCATATAGGTACTATTTCAGAAAACTTAGGCACTAAAAAAAACAATACATCTCTGGCCCCACACTAAGATTCCCTGTCTCGTGGGGGTCCAGTCCTTCCGTACGATTAAAAATATATATAAAAGTAATGCATTTGATGTGTATAATTATTAAACTATTATTATTTTCTTTGTAACAACTAAAAAGAAACATACAAAAAGATAACAAAATTAAATAATACTTAAAAGAAAAATTGGAGTGCGTCTGCGAGGGTGTGTTATATATGAATTAATCGGACGACTTCACAAACACCAACCCGAGTACCTACTCGGTATACCTAGGTACAAATGAACTCGACCAAAATGGCTAACGATTCGTAATCACAAATGTGAGACTGCGATTTTAAATATAATCTTTAATCACTATCAAATTATGACAAATGTTTCAGGAAAGAATTTAAAAAAGTATAGTAGGAACGTCGCTGCGTGAAACAGACTACGATATCTCATAATATTATCATGAGCTTATCAGTGTAGGTGATACCTACGGCTAGCGTTGCCAGGCGTCCGGATAAAGCCGGATACATTCAGGCTTTTTTATGAGTCCGGCCAAATTAGACGGTGTCCGGCCAGTCCGGCTTTTGTTAGGCTTTTTTTAATTTTGTTGTTTTTTTATTGTGTTGATTTTCGCTCCACTTATCTCACCTTGTATCGCTAGCTAATAACTACTACTATTGCAATTATAGAAATTACTATAGAAATGAATACTGAATGATTAATATAAAAAGTCGGTTAAATAAGACTGCTACGTTCAATTTTATTTTTATTTCATTAGAATTTAAGGTAAATTTTATGGTAAATTATAAGAAAGGCTTGTTTCACTTTAAGAAAAATATCTAAGACCAAAAAATTAAAGCCTTTTTACCCAAATGTCTGGCTTAACTGGCTCGTCTGTCCGGCTTTTCGGTTCGAAGACCTGGCAACCCTACCTACGGCTAATACCTAGGTACTCGTTTTATGCTACTTATTCGTTATCGTTGTGCGTTGCAATTGCGTTCTTAACATTTTAACATTGCACCGAAACTGGAGCCTACTAACTGGAATCATCACCAACTAGTAAACTACAAATCTAACTAAGTACATAAATATTTCATAAGGAACTGCGAGCCTGTTTACCTACCTATCCTTACTTGCTTACTTTATATACTTTATACTTCATACTTTATTACTTTATCCTTACTAATATTATAAATGCGAAAGTAACTCTGTCTGTCTGTCGCGCTTTCATGCCAAAACTACTGAACCGATTTAAATGAAATTTGGTACAGAGATAGTCTAGAGTCTGAGAAAGGACATAGGCTACTTTTATCCCGGGAGTATGTTCCCTAGGGATCACGCGGGCGAAGCCGTTGGCAGAAGCTAGTACAGTATAAATAGAAAGGTTTAGGTGGTAATAATGGAAATAAGGGCGCTTTCAAATTTGTCGCAAAGTGCCGCGCGGCAGCAGCGCGCTGCTTTGTTAATCCATACAAATAATAAACGCGCGGCGGCAGTGCTGCAGCCGCCCTGCAGCCGCTCTGCAGCCGCAACAACATGTATGGATAAACAAAGCAGCGCGGTACTTTGCGACAAATCTAAAGGCGCCACACATACGCATACAAGCACTATCATACACATTCTTCTAATATCTTCCTAACTTTGTCTTTATTTCTAGAATAATTGCTCGATATTCATTATACGAGTATCTGTTTATTCTTTTATGTACGTTATTTTGACGATATTTTTATACATGACTAGCTGACCCGCGCGGCTTCGCTCCCGTCAACTGGCTACCCTACCTACCCTACCTACCCTACCTACCCTACCTACCCTACCTACCCTACCTACCCTACCTACCCTACCTACCCTACCTACCCTACCTACCCTACCTACCCTACCTACCCTACCTACCCTACCTACCCTACCTACCCTACCTACCCTACCTACCCTACCTACCCTACCTACCCTACCTACCCTACCTACCCTACCTACCCTACCTACCCTACCTACCCTACCTACCCTACCTACCCTACCTACCCTACCTACCCTACCTACCCTACCTACCCTACCTACCCTACCTACCCTACCTACCCTACCTACCCTACCTACCCTACCTACCCTACCTACCCTACCTACCCTACCTACCCTACCTACCCTACCTACCCTACCTACCCTACCTACCCTACCTACCCTACCTACCCTACCTACCCTACCTACCCTACCTACCCTACCTACCCTACCTACCCTACCTACCCTACCTACCCTACCTACCCTACCTACCCTACCTACCCTACCTACCCTACCTACCCTACCTACCCTACCTACCCTACCTACCCTACCTACCCTACCTACCCTACCTACCCTACCTACCCTACCTACCCTACCTACCCTACCTACCCTACCTACCCTACCTACTTTTTTTGTTTTTAAACCTTCCCTGTATTCTGGCGAAACTAACAAAAAAAGAATTATTTAAATCGGCCCCGCCGTTCTCGAGTTATAGCGAGACTAACGAACAGCAATTGATTTTTATATATATAGATTTTGATACGAATGAACCGCCGCTGATCCTTGGGGTTCATTAGAAAACCAGAGTCAGACAGTCTCAGGCTGTCTGACATATTGCTGAAATGAACCATTTTAGTGCAGCCGTGAGACACACTTAGTTTTTGGCTTACCTACCATTATTTATTTTTATGTACCGTGCGTGTTTCATGTATGTGCTATTCTTTCTTTCTTTCCCTAAAGTTAAAAAATCTTGAGATGTCTTTAATCAATTGAACCATTAGTTTACTCTTTGCATTAGTTTAAGGAGTAGTTTATTGTCAAATATGTGGTTGTGTCAAAGTCACATCAAGATTATTTACTTTTATTTAACTACCCTAACCTTTCTAGTTTAGGCATTATAATAATTAGTAAACTACATTACTTATTCGCCTACCAAACTTTAATTACAGATGATTGCTGTGTATTTACCGACTGGGATTACCTGTCACTTGCCTGGCTATTCATTTAGGTAATGAGTTCCATACACTGAATCGAAAACCGCTGCGGGTTTAACTTCAAATCAATATTCCTATAGAAGTCCTTTTTCACACTAGCTAGTAGATAGTGAATACACAGGTGCCAGTTTGGTTTATTCCGTGCTAATTTGCATGACAAATATTAAGTTTGTATCTCAAATACATCTGTGCATTCGAAGCAGTTACTATGCATAGAATATACGAGACGACGATGACGTAAAATATCGCTTGCAAATGTTCATGCAATATCTGGATAGGCTATGAGACATACAAGTGAAGCCATCCAGGCGCTCAGTGTTCATGAGTATGATAGCGAGCCATTCCAACGGGCAAACCGGGCAATATTGCCTGGAGCCGGAGGATATGGTCCCTGGGGACTCGTCACCACGTCCGGTAGAGATAATCTGTGGTTCTCGCTCCTAACGGTGAAACTGGGAGGGCGCTACTGCAACGGTACTTACATGTATTCGTATCTAAATAATGGTGACGTAATATCAAAATGATTCATCATTTGACCTTTCGTACATCGGTTTTTCTTTTTTTTAAGTATCAAATGAGTCGTCCCGCTTTGGGTGAAGCAGAAGGTTCGTACATCGGTTTGCTCTTCAATTGTTTTTGCTAAAACAAAACATTAAAATTACGAGTACTAGAACTGCAGCGTTTACTGTGGAACGATAATAAAGTGATGATTATCGAGATAAGAAAGGGTTATCTTACCTTGATAATCAGAACACGTTTACAGATATCTACGATGTTCGTTGATTAAAAACAGTGTCAGAATTTTTTTTACAAAAATGTTGTCAAAGTAGGTAAACCAGCTCGGAAATTAACCTTTATTGGCTTTATAAACGCCCCATATTCTCGTACAAATTCAAATTCAAAGCATTTTATTTCAAATAAACCATTCACAGGCACTTTTGAAACGTCAAGGTCGGTCAGTCAAAAACATGGAAGCTATTTGCACGTTCCAAAGCGTAGATCTCTATGGAGAAGAACGTGCAAGAAACTCCACGGACACTCTTTTAAATCATGTTCTGTTTTACAAAATTCTAAGTTACATATACTTGTTGCTTCTGCATGTGAGGACAATGTAAAGGAAAAATTAAAAAAAAAGCTTAAGTATTATAAGAATTTAAAATATAGAGATTAAAATGAGCCAATGGCAGTTAAGAGATGACCAGTCTCAACCGACGGCGCCCGTTCACGAACATGACGCGTGAATCGGCACCTTTCAGCTCAACCATTTCGAAGGGAACCGAATGATCCAACCCACGCGCAACCATCAGCGAGATATTGAGTAAGCATGACATGCTCTCATCCACCATGCTCGTTCATGTGCAACAAGTAAAACTATAACTAATCACATAAAATGTAAATGGCTTCATGATACTCACATTTACAAAATTTGAAAAATATGCTTCTACTTTACACAAAACTATGGTTGTCAATGACCAAATAATGAAAAATAAATTAATAAAACAACGATTAAGTTCTTACATCAAAAAGAATAAATAAGTATCTATAATAATTATGTAAGTACCTACATAAAAAAAGAGAGCATCTCCTCCAAATATAAAAACCTAACAAATGGACCCAAGCAGCTGTGACTGTGGAGCAGGACCAGCATTTAGCCAAGCGTTTTTATCGAGGATATAATCTTCCAGTTTATAATACGCTTGTTTAAATAGTGTGCGTTTTATGCATGCTTTAAATTTTCTCTCAGTCAGTTCGAGAATATCAACTGGTATTTTATTATAAAATTTAACACAGTACCCCATAAAAGAAGTGTGTACTTTGGCCAATCTGAATCGGGGTTGATCTAATTTGTTCCTATTTCTAGTGTTAAAATTATGCCTGTCACTAATCTTACCAAAAAGATGAAGATTTTTACGAACATACATAATATTTACGTAAATGTATTGACAAGGTACCGTCATGATGTTGATATCCTTAAACAGTTCTCTTAGGGAATCACGCCGACGGAGATTGTAAATGGCTCTGATGACTCTTTTCTGCATGATAAATATAGACTCGATGTCTGCAGCACGTCCCCGTAATAAGATATCGTAAGATATGATACTATGAAAGTAACTGAAATAGACCAGCGTCGCGGTATCTATATCAGTAAATTGACGGATTTTTCTGATCTTAGCCGTCCCGCAAGAGATGTTAAATGAGGACCCCATTGTAGCCTTGAGTCAAGCGTAATCCCCAGGAAAACCGTGTTTTCGACGAATTCAAGTTTCTCCTTGTTCAATACTATGTCGCAATCATTTCTTTTAACGTTTGGTTAGGCAAATCTGATGCATTTAGTTCTTTTCCCATTTAAAACTAAATTATTAGCAGTAAACCAATTTTGGACCTGCTGTAGGGCGTTATTTACGTCGTCAAAATTTATGGAACGTCTATCTATCTTAAAAATTAAGGACGTATCGTCAGCAAATAATACCATGTGAGGTTGATTTTTTAAAAGATGGGGTAGATCATTAATATATACTAGAAAGATGAAAGGACCCAAAATAGAGCCTTGTGGTACCCCCATTTTGACTTTTAAACCCCGTGAATTAACAGCATTTACTTGAACTTGCTGCTGTCTATCATTTAAGTAAGATTTTACTAGACTGAGTGCAAGTTTACCTAGTCCGTAATGTCCTAGCTTTAGGAGCAAGGTTTCGTGATTTACGCAATCAAATGCCTTGGAGAGGTCACATAAGATTCCTATGGCATCTTGCGCCTCTTCCCACGCTGAATATATGTGTTTTAACAACGTGGCACCAGCGTCAGTCGTACAACGACCCCTGGTAAAACCATACTGTTGATCGTGTAAGATTTTATTGAAGTTAAAATGATTGAGCATCTGATTGAACATTACTTTTTCAAACACTTTGCTAAAAACCGGCAAAACAGATACAGGTCTATAATTATTGGTGTCTTTGCTGTCGCCCGATTTAAATAGTGGTATAACCTTACTATATTTCACCTTGGTCCACACATAAATTAAATATTATGTCAAGGAGGCAGAAGCTTGCTGTCAATTAAATGGTGGTACCAAGTAAAAAAACCGGCCAAGTGTGAGTCGGACTCGCGTGCAAATGGTTCCTAACCGAACGAATAACATTTTTTAAGATGTGATTTTAAAATCATATTATAGACTTCTCCTTCCGATAGGTTTTCCTGAAATCTATAAAGGTACTTATCTATATACCTATTTTTCAAAATTTTAGACTCAGTAGCTTCGGATATAAGGCGGGATGGTCATTTTTTATCCCTTTTCTTTAATAATTTCAGTAGGTATGGATTTATTTAATCATAAAAAATAGTTTTTAGACCCATAAGATGAGCTCTTTGATTTGATGTCACACGATACACTTGGAAAACCTTTTTACTTCTTCTTATTTTCCGTCTAAAACATGACCCCGTTTTCAAAATTTATTTATTTTCGTTACGCATCTGTGTTTGAGTCACAGAAGGGTATATGTGTACCAAATTTCAACTGAATCGGGCGTGTAGATTCGAAGAAAATTGGCTGTAACAGACGGACAGACAGACAACTGAGTGATCCCATAAGGGTTCCGGTTTTCCATACAGTGGTTCGGAACCCAAAAAACCATAAAGGTACCAAGATTAATTCCTATAACTGCTTAATTATAGGAATTAATCTGAGTACCTTTATGGCTACGTATGCAGATAGGCACATGCATGTTCCTATCTACATACGTATATTATATACGGGTATAAAGCTATTTATTTAGGTCAATCACAACCTTATAAAAGTATCTAACAATAGAAGAAATAATAAGAATAATAATAATATCCGCAAGGCAGTTTTGTGGCGAACTGTTGGGCACTAGCGACCCCACGGACCTGATCTCCAGGGAGAATTCTTGTTCCTCATCTCTGGCTTGCCTTTATTGGCTGGCCGGAGTGAACACTGACGAGGATCAGAGCTCCCACCTCTTTCTAGCCTTAATCGGCCGGTCTGAGTGGAGATTCGCAAGAGCAAACGTGCTCGGGAGAAGAACGTATAATCCAGTAAGGTGCTGGTAGGGATCTTGACCGTACTTCCGGGATTGTCCTGATAGCCGTGGTATACCTCTCCACTCCTCTAGCACCTCAGGAAATGTTGCCCCCTTGGCGCTACGTCACTTTGTGCTAGCGACCCTTTTCGGGGGGGCCATTTATTGAGTGTGCAAGTCACCCCCTGCTATTTTAAAGCCGTTTTAATTGTCAATGGTCAGGCAGGGGTCAATAGTTCTTCCATAGTAGTAGTTATTAGTCCATTAAACCAGCCAAACCCATAGCGTTTCATCTTTTGTTTCCATATTTTGCAATAGTTTTGCTCCAACCGGGGATTGTCCTTGGGTATACTTTCACAGTGCATACAGGGATAATCGTCGGTTGGTGTCCCATTCCATTTGAAATGTCTAAAGAGGCCTCTGCGAGTTGGCATCGGCCCCTTGTACGCCTACCAAATGACCGGGTCTCTAGGGGCCCGAGAATGTCAAAAACACAAATAATAATAATTTTATTTGAACACAACCATAAATTACAGAGTCTTAATAGCTAGTACAAGGATTGTTAATTTAGAAGTACATTGACTGCTGTCTCCCAAACTAGGCAAAACCTGTATCTTGGGAGACAGAATATTATAAAGTACAGGTTCTTTGGTACATAGCCCATGTAAGACGACGTGATTTGTTAAAGAAAATTATGTTAAAAAGTTAAAATTAAAATCTAAACAAAAACGATTTAAAGACACAAGAAAATTAAAAATAAGTTCAGTATCAATAGAGGATTGCCATTTATTAACTTGCATGGTATGTGTGTGTAAGTGTGTGTGTGCATGTGTCAGTGTGGAAGAGTGTGTGTATGTGTGCATGCGTGGTCCCAGAAAGCACCGTGGACACAGTAGGTGCACGCAAGCAGACTCTATACACGCTGAACTTAAATGAATTGTAATCATTAATGCCACAACGCATCCTGGACGCTGATTATTCAAGCCGACAGAAAGAAAGGGCTGTTTAAGCGAGCGCTTCCTCTCACTCATCTGGGAAAAGCATTTCCTCGAAACCAAGTTTTTTCTTTATTCCAATTAGCTTCTAGGATTTTTGCTCATAAGACGAAACATTTAAGTATATTGTTTGCCATTTTTCTGTTTTGCCAATGTTCTTTGAAGTCCGAGGAAGGTTCTTATGAAAAAGAAGAGGCAAAAGCTCAAGTGGCTGCAAGGAAGTTGGGGATCCAAGCAAAGGTGAGACGGTACTTCACGCCGGAACAGCTGCGCAAACTCTATCAAGCGCAAGTTCGATACTGTATGGAGTAGGTACTGCTCTCATCTTTGGGACGGATCTGCTAGATACCTTTGAGTCAATTGAGAAACGAGTCAAGAGAATCATTGACAATGAGAGGCTCGTCGCGACGAAGCTCCAAAGTCTTGAGCATTGACGACGAGTTGCTGGTTTGTCGGTTTTCTACCGGTTGCATTTTGGGGAATGTGCGATGGAATTGCATAATTTAATTCCGCCAAGCCCGTTCCATCACCGGACCACAAGACGAACGGCGATGCGCCACCGGTACATGGTGGACATCCCACCCATACGCACAAAAAGTTTTGGGAACACATTCATAATGCGTAGTTACAGCTAAAGAGTTGAATTCCCTGCCGGAGTCTGTATTTCCTGATAGCTACAACCTGGGAGTCTTTAAGTCAAGAGTGAATAGGTTACTTCTAGGCAAGCGTGCTCCATCTTCGACCAAATCATCGCTTACCATCAGGTGATATGGTACAATAATTGGAATAAATTATACGTAAAAGTGTCAAAACTTAATTTTAATTTTTCCCATAAATACTGTTTCTAACTGTCACTACCATAGTCGTATAGAGGGATCGACGATCTTTTGACAGAAAAACGTCTGTCGGGTCAGCTAGTAATAAATAAATAAATAAAACTGTTACTGTTTTCCTCTGACGCGATTTGTATCTAATTGCTTATACTTACAGGATGTTCTAGAAGTCGATACAGAAAATCAACTTTAAATATAATCACCCCATATTTGAAGTTGATTTTCTGTATCGGCTTTACCGTAGTGAAACAATATCAAAGTAATAAATATGGAAGTTTAAAAAACCTCGACCGCGAAAACACGACCAAAAACTGACAAAATAATCACTTTTCAAGCAATCTGTTGCAGTTGGTGGCGTTTCTTTTAATTAAATCACAGTTTCGATGTATGTGATATGATCATAATTATGTATATGATGTGTGATTCCTTACAGTAAGGTAGATACAGAACACCACCATCAAATATGACCACGCATTTCTGAAACATTCTGTATAACACACGTACAAAAATATCGATGAAATAAATGTATTCCGAGGAAAGGCGTGGTTAAGGTCATCATCGTGAATATCTGGTTCTATACAAAACATTGCTACAAAAAATCTTCCTGTCTAGAATTACAAGAAGTATAACTTTCTGTACAGGGTGTTGGCCTTTGGCGATTTGTGGCTTTTTAATATTCCATCTTCAGTTAGTTAGGACATGTAAATAAATATAAATTAAATACTCACGACTTTTTATAAAGATCGATTGACATTAAAATAAAAATAGTATATGGCCGATTTTCTTGCTGACGATATTTCGAAGGCCGCGGCCTACAAGCTGTGAATGCAGTCGACAAATTACTGAAAAAATTAAGGACAGTGTCCTCCAGAACGTTTTCCTGGAGCTACAACGGTTAAGATGCAACATAACTTATGCTTTTAAGGATCTTTAATACTTGGTCACTATTAAAATGCATGACCTATCTACTTCGTACAAGATACAAATGTCTTCATTGTCCAAACCGCTTTAATTAATCCTAATGATTTTGCGCTTTTTGCTAACACTTGTATCAGCGCCTGTTTCGGTTCTGGAAAGATCTTCGGCTGTTCTATTGTCAAAATCAAGTTTAAAAATAACACTAACCTATCTATACAAATATATAAAGCTGAAGTTTGTTTGTTTGTTTGCTTGAACGCGCTAATCTCAGGAACTACTGGTCTGATTTGAAAAATTCTTTCAGTGTTAGATAGCCCATTTATTGAGGAAGGCTGTATATATTACACTACGACCAATAGGAGCGGAGCAGACGAAGTTGCGCGGGTCAACTAGTTGAAGATAATCTTACAGTTTGACATTATTTCTTGAACAATCTGCGTGACCTTTTCACCAACTCTGTTGGTGTTGGCTTTCAGTCTGACTAGCTAAATACCAAAATGTGACATAGAGCGACTGTCTATCTGGGCCCCAAGTTTACTATTTTTTTATAAATTCGTCATTCCAACACGATCCATTTGTCATTTTGCTAAAAGTTCGTAATCTGCTAATAAATAATGGTCGATCACTGGTCGGTCTATGGTCTCGTAATAGAATCGTGGCAGAAAGTTTTATTTTCGTATTGCCATTATTATAAAACCCATTAGTTGAAATGATTTTCGAAAAACTACTACTAAAGAACATTAAGAGATTTATTTTATATATACTTCCCAACATAGATTTATAATAAAAACTTAACTAACTGTATACACTAATTAACACGAAATTATGTACAAATGCGTATAAATATTATATAAGAATATAATTTAATATTATATTATTTTTAAATAAATATTTTTACATAAATTATTTATTCATTTGTCATTATGTATGGTCAGTGGTTGACTATTGGAAAGTCATAATGACGCTTTTATATTAGTAGAGTAGGTAGCAAACTTGTCAAAATCAACAATTATGAAATCAATGATAGACCATTCTGACACTATTGTAATAGCAGACTTGAGGCCCTGACCTTCACACTTCAGTTACTGGGTGCACAATACCAAAAATAATAAATAAAATACCCAGTAGGAAAACTGCTGGTCACAATTTTGTACTTCTGAACAACCCAATTGCTAAAGTTTAAATAAATAAGATTTTTCTTGAAATGTCAACCGGAACCAACAGCTTCATCATTATCATCATATCAGCCGAAAGACTTAACTTGAGGGACATAGGCGTCCCTCAAGTGTTGTAACAACAACCGTTCCTGTGCGTCGCGAATCCATCAGATACCCGCGACGCTCACCAGGTCATCGGTCCACCTTGAGTTAGGGCTTCCAACGCTGCGGTCGCCACTCCAGAACTTTCAGCCCCATCGACCATCTAGTCGGTGAGCAATGTACCAACGGCCTCAACAAACATTAAAAGTTAACACATGTGCACTTTTTGACATCTATGTAATGAAAGATACGCCAGTCACCGTAGACAGATTTAACGCGTTAGGTCGCAGAAAATTGAACCATCCTGACTTTTTGGGTGGTCGATAGGATAGATGCCAGTAGTGTCCTTCCAATTTTTCAACCTCGAAAGACCATTTTCTTTTTTTTTTGTAACGGGGTGAAATCCTCATGGATGTCCTCCACTGCTAATGCAAACAACTGACAGAAGGCTGAAAATTAATAAGTTTTCCGAGTACCACGCCGCCGTTAGCACAGGTCTTTCGAGATTGAAAAATTGGGTGTACACTACTGGCACCTACCCTAATAATATTCCAAAAAATCAGAATGGTGCAGAATACTGCGACCTAACATGTCTTGTATGACTGGCCTAAGATACTTAAACAGCAATAAATAGCCTATCTACAGTAACCAGTGTCACACGAAGCATACGGCTTTGTTACTACACAGAAACTAATTAAATATATTTTTAGTTATCACCTTAATTCTGATTTATCTTAGGGCATTGCCACAGTGCAGTAGATAGAGTCGCGATTTGAGTTTCAAAATAAGCTTTGAAACACTCTATCAATATTTGGTTTTATTTTGGTGATTTGTTAACCACGCATAATTTCATTATTAGGCATACATAATTTCAGATTTTGTAAAAGAAATAGACGACATCGGCTCTACTTGCTGTTAATTAAAAAAAGAATAGAATATGGAGCTATTCTAAGGATAATAACTTCATCATCATCATCATCATCCAGCCGAAAGACGTCCACTGCTGGACATAGACCTCCCCCAAGTGTCACCACAACGACCGGTCCTGCAGTCGATTATAACATAAATGTAAACGAACATTTTTCGCCAAAAAAGTTATACCCAATTCCTAAATAAATGCCTGTCCCATACAAAATAAGGTAGCAGTAGTTCTTAAAATATGACTACATCTGTCTGTTCGCTACACCTTCGATATGGGAATAACTCCTATTATTCAAATCCGATACCTACCTACACCAAGATTCGGAAGACTCTTGCGGTAGATATTTACGTACATGGCCAAGTACGGACAACAAACGCGAAACTATACTAGTTTCGCGTTTTGGCAACGCCATGTATACGCTAAGCGACGCGCGACGCGACGTGTGCACTGGTCTTTTGCACACCGATAAGACTATACGTAATTTGTAGATAACTTTTGACAGTTACGTAATGAATAATTACTTTAATAAAAAGCAATAAATAACCTATCAAAAGTAAACGATCTCACACGAAGTATACGGTTTTTTTTACCCCAGCGATACTAATTACATATTTTTCTGATTTATCTTAGGGCATTGCCACAGTGGAATAGATAGAGTAGCGATTTGAGTTTCAAAATAATTTTGAAACACTCTATCAGTAGGTTTTAATTGGTAATTTGTTAACCATACATATTCAGATTTTGTAAAAGAAATAGTCGAAATCGGCTCTGCTTGCCGTTAATTAAAAATAGAATAGAATATGAAGCTATTCTAAGGAGTACAACATAAAGGTATATTTTTAATACTGCTTCACCCTTGTAAACGAACAGTTTTCGCCCGAAAAGTTATACCAGATTCCCAAAAAACAATGCCTGTCCCATATAAAATGAGGCAGCAGTACCTAGTTCTTAAAATATGACTACCACCGCCACATCTTTGATATGAGATAATTCCTATTATTCAAATCCGATACCTACTTACACCAAGAGCGGGAAGACTCTTGCGCTAGATATCTACGTACATGGCCAAGTACGGACATCAAACAGTATAGTCTCGCGTTTTAGCAACGCTTTGTAAACGCTAAGCGACACGACGTGTGCACTGGTCTTTTGCACACCGATAGGACTATACGTAACTTGTTAGATAATATTTTTTTATCTACAAAATTCCTTGATTTAAATACACAAACACACTGGTTTATAATCATTCAGTACCTAGCTGAACCCAAGTAGATACTTAATGTCATTCTAAATCGGACTTGCAAACGGACCGGACGTCGCCATGCTCGGCTTCATCATTCAATCATTTCTTGTTTTTGTGGTATCATGTTTGTTAATATTCTATCTTTTTGCGCGGAGTAACTATGGATACTGGAAGAAACGGGGCGTTCCCTACGAGGAACCGAAACTATTCTTTGGGAACCTTTCGTTCCTAATGAGAAGGAGTTTCTGGGATGTCTTCTATGAACTCAGTAAGAAATACAAAAAAGAAGATTACTTTGGAATATTTATGTCATGGAAACCGCTCCTTATTCTAAACTCGAAAGAGCTTGCAAAGAAAATCCTAGTGAAAGATAGTGACAGCTTTCAAGATAGATACAGTTACTCAGGAGTCAATGATGATCCGTTGGGCTCGTTGAATTTATTTTCAATCAAGGTATGTATGAAACTTACGCCAAACACATTAATCTTAATCCTAATTAGTAAATTCAAGTCAAGTGTAACGTCGCGACTTACCTACGTCTTTCATGGATCATTAGATGCAATTTGATGATTACAAATTATCAGCATATTTTACCAGATAACCATTAACAGCTTATGATTAGTCAAAAAACGTTTAACAAAATCAGTTTTGATATTTTTGGTTAAATAATCGTCGGAAATCCCAAAGCAACGGCTTTGGGATTTCCGACGATTGAATATTAGATAAACCTTATTTTTTACCGACGAAAAACGTTTCTCAAGTCGAATCGTATATTTCTTTTTATTTTGAGTCAATCTATAATAAAAAAACGGCCAAGTACGAGGCAGACTCTCGGACACGAAGGGTTCCGTACCGTATACTCTAATTTGTATTACTTGCGGCAACAAAAAACACAACCCTGTGAAATGTCACCTGTCTGCCTATTACCATTACGATTCATGAGATAAAACCCGCTGACAGATCAACGAACCAGAACAATTCAAGGAATTTACTATTTTGGACCCTAGCAGTGACTTATAAAGACCTTTTGGAATCCGAACCCCAATCCCTAACGATCTACGAGTACAACGGTTTACTAGGGTTGTTCTCCAATTGAAAATCTTAACACCGCGATTCCGAAAAACGCGTCATCAGTACAACTATGTTGTAAACTGACAAAATATTTGGCAGCGGAAGGCGTTTTAATAAGAACGTTATGTTACGATCAATAAGGTACCTATTAAAATTAAAATGTTCAATTTTCTTTTAGTACGTATTAAAAGTTTAACAAAAAACTAAACAATTTATAATGGTGTTATTTTCATGCTTTCGTGCATTTTATTTTTTCTCAATAGCTGGCGCTCTGGCTCTGACTGATCAGAATACATTAGAAAGTTTGTTGCTAAACTTGAGTTTGTGGGTCGATTTTGATGAAATAAACGCTAAATTACTCGGGATACCACTTAATATTTTTAAGTACCTAGATTTTGAATCCTATTAGTGGTTTATTACGCTATGTTAATGATTACGTACTTTTAAGAAAGACTACATTTTTTTATGATTTAATTACAAATACATATATAAGTTTTTGATTTTTTCCTATACCTGTAATATATGACGGTATTGTTTGTCAAATTTCATAGTTCTTTCTAGCTTAACAGGAAATACCCTATGAATTTTGATTCCTTTGAGAGTGTCGAAATATACTTTTTTTGCGGTACAAACGGCCGTATCTTTTTTTTACGTTAACTTAGAACTATGATTTTTCCACAGTTTCAAGGTACCGTAACCTGAGTATATATGAAATTTGAGTATATTTAAATTCCAACTCGAGACCTCAACGCGTTCCCGAGATCTTGACAGGTCTTGACAGACTGACGGACGGACAACAAAGTGATCTTATATGGGTTCTTTTTTTTTCCTTTTGAGGTACGGAACCATAGAAATATGTATAAAAACAGGAGAAGTGGCAAGGGAGCGTGTCAGTGACCACGTGACATGATCCCGCTGATCATGTCATAGGGGAATGGGAAGTGTTATTTAATTTCTATTTTATTTTTTTTGGTATTCGTCATGCTTGGCGCAAATAAACGCCTTTTCTTTCTTTCTTTCTTAACTAGTGCACTTTCGACCACGATCGTGACAAATCATAAGAATTTCGTGTTATTCTGTGGTTTCTTGTAAAAACCAAAGCTTAAACCAAAACTTTGTAAATTATGGAATCACTTACCATCATCTAAATATAATCATTTTACTTTATTTGTCTTTAAAATCATGAAAACAACTAATTGTACATTATGTCTTGCTTTTACTATATTATTCTTGTGTTCAAATATCACAGCGACTGTACTTATTTTGCAATAAATACATTGCTCCCTAACCACTACCTATGTTAGTCACTAAGTGTCGGAACAAGCAATGTAAAAATCACACGATGATACTTTAGTATGCGCATTTATCTGACCATTACGGCCGCTGCTTCTTGCGACGAGTTAGTGATGTGATTGTAGAGATCAAATTACGTAGGTTACCGGCAAAAATGTCGATTGACGAAGGAAATCTTGCTATAATAGTTTATTTTTCAATTTGTTAGCTGTAACTCAGTTAGAAGATCGAACAAGAACGTTTTTTACTGAATTTAATTATTTTACAGCGTAGTAGAGAAATGCGTAACTAACTATCGTAAATTAAATTAATTTATTTTTAAGAATCGGTGGAGTGTTTATAATATTTTCTCGACATACCATTTTTATTTTTCTTATGCAATAAACCGCAAAAAACCTTTTTCGTAGAATAATAAATGGAATATTCGATAACTTTCCGATTTAGTCAATCACTAGCGTGTGTGAAAATTAATTGGCTTTTTTAATTGGCCCCAAGTCTGCTATTTTTATAAATTTGCCATTCCAACACGACCCCATTGTCATTTTGCTAAAAGTTCGTAATCTGATAATTCATAACGGTTGATCATTGGTCAGTCAATGGTCTCATAACAGAATCGTGTTAGAAAGACATTTTCGTATTGATATTATTATAAAACCCGTTTAGTAGATATGATTTTCGAAGAACTACTACTAAATTAGAACATTAAGTTGTACCAGATTTCTTTTATATATATTTTTGCATATTATTTATTCATTTGTCATTATGTACGTATTAACATTCAATGCGATTTCTATCAGTGGAGTGTCAGTGGTTGACCATTGGAAATTCATAATGACGCTTTTATATTAGTAGGTTACCAAACTTGTCAAAATTAACAATTATAAAATCAATAATAGACCATTCTGACACTATTATAATAGCAGACTTGAGGCCCCGTTTTTGAGTGTATAATTTGTACGCTGCATAGTAAATACACTGTGTTTGTGAAGATATATTTATTATTGATTGTGTAGTACGGTCTGTTTTGAGAAATGTGGGTGTGTGCGCGACTGCGTATCTATTGCTTTTACTGAAATGCATGTGTAGTAGTTGCCGGATGGAAGGGATTTTACTGGAGACACAGGGTTCCTGAACAATTTCGTCTACCGGGCATATCTCCTTGTTTATTATATATATATGTACGGAACCCTAAAAATGGAATAGAATATTGAGTTATTCTAAGAAGTATAACGTAAAGGCACAAAACTACTTATGTCCATATAACTCTACAACTTTCTTAAAAAACTTTAGTAAATTGCCAAAAAAAATGCCTGTTCCATACAAAATCAGGCAGCAGTAGTTCTTAAAAACCGACTTCCAAAAACAAAACAGTACAAAGTATAAAATAACTTTAATTTCGTAAGTCGGTGTTTTTGATATTTTTTTGGTTTTTTGACACCGACTTACGGAATTAAAGTTATTTTATACTTTGTTGTGTTTTGTTTTTGGAAGTCGGTTTTATTTTTTTGTAAAAAAGTTTTTTTTTTTTACTTTGATTCCTGCGAACCACAAACAGCGTACCGACGTGATGTCATGTTATGAACAATCAACAGACATGCGATTTCAGAAATCCCGATACATTTGCTATCATTGATTGAAGAGTTCCGTTGTCTACCTCCGAAGTTCTTTATCAGATCTTTATCAAATAAAAATGGGACCAGTTCGGGAAAATACTCTTCCAAACAAAACAAGAATCATCCAAATCGGTTAAAAATTTGGCGAAAATATCGCTGACCAAACATTTTTCATGGGATCCCATCATCAGATCCTAACTTTCACCATCCATCATCAGCTCAGCTACATGATATGATGATTATCAGGCACAAATATCTGAATTGAGTTAGAAAGGACATTGTAAAAAATGGCCTATGAACCAACACGAATTAAATATTTACTATAATTACTAGTTCTTTTAGTAATATACTTTTTTTTTTTTTTTTTTTTTTTTATTTTTTTTTTTTTTTTTAAGGATGGGAAATCATCAAATGACTCCTCCCGCTCTGGGTGAAGCAAGAGGGAGTGTCAGACTCTTACTGACTAAAACCCATCCGTGTTCCTCCTGGTGCCCTTTGCGTTCTAAGGCTACGGCACCTCTTTCGAACAGATTCCGCAGCCCCAGCAGGCACCTGCCCTAGCGGGCCCCGTCTTCCACGCTGACATCTCTTTGAGGCGCGCTGGAATCGCAGCGCGCCGCCGACCCGGGCCTAGTTCTGATCAGACGGCGAGCCACCCACTGCTCGCCGTCCGCAGGCCCGCGCCTACGGCGGCCGGGAATCGTCCTGCGACTCCCGACGCCTGGGGCGTCTTCTTCTGTTGCGGCGACTGGGACGTGAGGTTTCCCTCTCTCTCACACGTTCGGCCTCCTCCTTTGCTAGCATTACTGCTTCGCAGAAGGAGGTGATCGCTTCCCATGCCTCCTCGCTCCGGACCAAAGATTGAACCAAGGCCGGTCGCGAAAGGTCGCCGCCACCGATCGCCTCGACGAGAACCCGGCGGTGCTCCGCCCAAGCAGGGCAGACCTCCACCGTATGCTCCACCGTGTCCTCCGGGCGATCCTCGCAGTGATGACACCCGGGCGCGTCCTCCCGCCGAATCCGAAACAGGTATCTCCCGAAACAACCGTGTCCGGTGAGTACCTGTGTCAGGCGGAAGGTGAGGACGCCGTGGCGCCGCTCCAGCCACTCCTCAAAGAGGGGACTTATCGCCTGGATTGTTGCGTGCCCAGCGCTGGGTTGCGACAGTCGCTGTCTCCATATCGCCATGAGATCTTGCCGGTGCTCCGTCCGCCTTGCTGCGATTTGCCGCGGCAGAGGTGTCTCGCCCCGGCGTTGCGCCTCCACGCGCCACTCGTAAATGTGCGCGAGGGCTCTCGCCTCCAGATCCCATGGCGGCAGTCCGGCAAGGAGGCTCGCCGCCTCGCCAGAGACCGTGCGGTAACCCCGGGCCAGCCGGATGGCCATGACCCTCTGAGACGCGTTGAGGTAACGGGCAGGTCGCTTCCTCAAAGTAGGCGCCCATACCGGTGCCCCATAAAGGGCCATGGACCGCACGACCCCCGCGTAAAGCTTCCGGCAGGAGGCATTTGGACCCCCTAGATTGGGCAGAAGCCGCTTGAAGGCAGCCCCGGCTCGTCCCAGTCTGGGAGCCAAACGTCGGAAGTGTTCGACGAAGTTCCATCGGCTGTCAAGGACGAGACCTAGATACGTCATCGTCGATCCAACGCCGATGTGAACCCCTCCCACCGTTATTTGAGATCCCGATGGTGGCCTGCTCCGAGAACCATGGAAGCACATGGCTTCGGACTTGTGTAAGGCCACCTCGAGACCCAACTGCCGGATCCTCTCAACGACTATCGCAACCCCGCGTGTCATAGCGTCGGTCGCCGCCTGGTGTGACCTCCCCTGCGCCAGGACCAGCGTATCATCAGCATAGCAGACAACGTTGACGCCGCCAGGGAGGTCGGCGCGCAGCACCCAATCGTAGCCGATGTCCCACAGAAGCGGCCCCAGAACGGAACCCTGTGGAACACCGCACGACATCTCTCGCCGGTTCCACTCTCCCAGATGACCGGGGTAGATGACGGCTCTGTCCGTCAAGTAAGCCTCGACTACGCGACGGAGGTAGGTCGGCACCCGGTGATACCGAAGTGCCTTCCTAATACATAAAAATACTAAAAAAATACTAAAAAAATACACATATATACACATATATGCTTCAGTTGTCGCGAGTGAGTCACAAGGGACTTAGTAATATACTTACATTACTTATATTTTAATAGAACGGACACTTTAATTTCGAAAACATTTTAAAAAGTATTCACTTTCGTCCTTGGCTTCCGTCATAGGTAATCCTCGTTGATAGTTCTATTAGTTTTTAGTTCAATTTGAGGTTTTTAATAGACAAAGGTATTATAGCTCATACAGCCAAGTCTTTGTAACGGCACTCTTAATAGGAGTTTGACACAGATAAGCGTCAGTGTTCTCAACACTTGATATACTATAATGATTTTTAGTTACAAACAGTCCGCTATGATGTCGCAAAACCATAATAAGCCTTATCAAAAAACTCGATTGAAAGCGCTGTTTGAAACGAGCAATAATATCGACACTGACGGTTGACGAATTGACAGATGACAACATTTGACATTTGGTAGTAATGTCACTTGGCGCGTATGTACTACATATGCTATACCTACTTTATAATCACACGAAAATGAAAAAATAAATCTATACATATAATAAAATCGTAAACCAACCGTGTCTGTACATTGAATATTTTTGCATAAAAATTACATAGAAAAGTTAGGAAAAAGATACAAAACACAAATATGCTATTTTTGAAATTTTTGTCTGTTTGTCTGTTTATCTGTTTGTCTGTTTGTCTGTTTGTCTGTGCGTTTGAGGCAGCATCACGCATAAACTACAGATTGGGTTACAAATCTAGGTACTTAAAAATATTAAGTGATAATCCGAGTAACATTTAGCGTTTATTTCATCAAAATCGACCCACAAAATAAAAAGATATTGAATTTTTAAGTTTAGGAAGAAACTTCATCGAGCGCTAAAATAGGTAGTTTTCATTGAGTCTCCAGAGACATGCAATGCCATCTATTGAGAATAATAGTAGTAACAAATGTGTGAAACGAACTTCAAAACATATTGTTGAGTTATTTGCTAAACTCTTAATATTATGTAGCAAGCAAAAGAAAAGTGAACATGTTATTATCATAATATTATTATTTATCGTAACATGTGGGCTCCTAAGTTCAAACTCATTTTTGTCAGTTTAACTACATTGTCAATAGATGGCGATGTACTAATGACGCGTTTTTCTGAATCGCGGTATTAAGATTCTCCTCAGGAATATGACCTCAGCTCATGGCATAAGAGTTTTATTGAATTTTATTGCTATCCCACGAGTCGATCAAGGTTAAGCTACGCTTGCCGAGGTTGGTCTGATGGATGGGTGACCATTTAAATTTAAACAATCTGTTTCTGAGACTCCGAGATTTTAGGCGTGCCTTGAATATAACAGTGAACCAGTCACACGGGTCGATCTTCAAGGTTAAGCAACACTTGCCGAGGTCGGTCTTAGGATGGGTGACCATTTTAACATAGACACTGGTCGATTGATACTCGAATATAATTATGTGGATGGATGGAGAAGGAGAGGAAGGCCGAAGAAAAGATGGATGGATTGTGTGAGGAGCGATATGAAAGAGAATATGGGAGTGAGTGATAGCGTGATAACTGATAGGACAGAATGGAAGAAAAACATGGGATAAGTGCAGGAAGATGATGACGACGGGTCCATCAACCCGTGTGACAGCTACGAGCTCCTCATTCAATCAGTCTCCTCAATCAGTACCTACTAAATAAATATATAAAAAATAAATAGATTCTATGAAACCGGTTAAACTGTAATTCTAATACATAAAATACGCCTCTACTGAGTGATTGCCAGAAATGCCTTGCCAGACAACGCACCGCCGAAACTACTGGTCGTAGAACGCTGCAATTTGGCATGTAGGTTCCTTAGGGAGTGAAGGCGAGAACTAAGAGAGAATTTCCCGAAATTCCTACAGTAATGGAAAAAAACGGTATATGCGCGTACGAAGTCGCGGGCAAAAGCTAGTCCTTAATAAAAACCCTTGTATGTCCATAAGACTCACGACTCCCAGAGTTCAATGTCAAGAAGCGCGCATCTGTCGTACTTACATTCAGTAATAAATGCTAAGTTATTGCTACATACCGAATGTTTTATTGACGTAATTATAACCTCAAAATCCGAAAGTGTTTTGATTTTTTCAAAATTCTCAAAAGTGTCCGTTGTTTTAATTGAGGTTTAATCGAATATATACATTATCTAAAACCCAAAGAGTTTTGGGAACACATTCATAGTGCGTACAGTTAAGGAGTGGAATTCCCTGCCGGAGTCTGTGTTTCCTGATAGCTACAACCTAGGAGTCTTTAAATCAAGAGTGAATAGGTTATTTCTAGGCAAGCGTGCTCCATCTTCGACCACATCCTCGCTTACCATCAGGTGAGATAGTGGTCAAACGCGTGCCTATCAATAGTAAAAAAAAAAAAAAAAAAAAAAAGTAAATACACCTCCCTGTTGGATCTTAGGCGAGCTATGTATGTACGACGAGCAATGTCCTTTCATGAAATACATTGTATGTGCCTATAAAATTTGAACATTTCCCTCGATTTTCATGAGATCCCATCATCATATCCTGACTTGGTGACAATGGGATTATCTTAGCAGTATAGGCATTTGAATAAAAAAAAAAATTAAATCGGTCCATAATTTGGCAGGGAAATCTTCGAACATACATAAAAAAAATACATACAGCCGAACATAGAATATCCTCCTTTTTGAAGAAGTCGGTTATGACTACACCTGTCCGCCACCAAGAGCCGAATGATACTGCGGTACATACCTACATATCTACGTAAATGCCCAAGTACAAACAACAAACAGTATAGTCTCGCGTTTTGGCAACGCTATGTAAACGCTAAGCGACTCACAGTGGGCTGAAAATCGATCTTCATAGACTTAGGGAATATAAACTTTGTAAATCTTCTACTTTTTTGGCAGAAATGGATTTGGGTATCGTATATCTATCAATTTTATGCTATTTCAGTTTTTCAACTAACGTTTTTTCTTACCTTATAATAGGTCTTTACCTATGAAATTGCCGTTTTGTATGAAAAAATTTAAACGAATTTTTTTTATGTATTTTTTATTTGTATTAATCGAAGTAATCACCCATGCAATCAATGCATCTTTGCCAACGCAGTGGCAGTTTATTGATGCCCTTCTTAAAGAAATCAGCTGGACGGGAGACAACAAATTCTTCAAAGGCATTTTGTACTGCCTCTCGGGTATTGAATTTTTTTCCCGCCAAGAAGTTATCCAAATTCTGGAAAAAGTAGTAGTCTGTGGGCGCAAGGTCTGGTGAGAAGGGCGGATGACGGAGAGCTTCCAACCCCAGTTCTTGCAACTTGGAGACCGTCTGCTGTGCAGTATGAGGTCGCGCGTTGTCGTGCAGGAGCAGTGGAAACGAGCGATTGACCCATGCTGGTTGGAGATGTGCCAGCTTCTCAATCATTGTGTTCAGTTCTTCACAGTACACATCTGCAGTAATGCTCACCCCGTTTGGTAAGAAGCTGTGATGAATCACACCGGCGCTAGACCACCAAACAGAGACCATCACTTTTCTAGGGGTAAGTTTTCGTTTAGGGCATTGTTTAGGTGCTGTACCAGGATCCAACCAACTTGCTGAGCGCTTGCGGTTATCAAACAGAATCCATTTTTCATCGTAGGTAACAATGCGGTTCAAAATTCCTTCATTTGTGTGTCTGTTGAGCAGTGCAAGGCACGTCTCGACGCGTACTTCGCGCTGGCGATCATTGAGTTCGTGGGGCACCCATTTGTCAAGTTATTTTTACCTTGCCAATTTGTCGCAAATGGACCAATATTGTTTTGACGCTAACGTCGAAAGCTGCTGCTAATTCAGCCGTAGATTGTGTATCATCAGCTTCCACAATCGCCTTTAATTCGCCATTGTCGACCAAAGTCTTCGGACGACCGCGAGGTTCATTTTTCAGGTTGAAATTTCCAGAACGGAAGCGAGCAAACCAATAACAGGTGGTGCGTTGGTTTGTAGTGTTAGCTCCGTAAACGTCGTTGATGTTGCGTGCCGCTTGTGCCACGTTGCTGCCACGACGGTATTCATATTCCATAATTACTCGAAAATTTAACGTATCCATGATGACGATAAAGATCGAAATGCGATGAAAATGTAACACTAATCAATAAACAAATAACTACTTTTGGAAAAAAAAACCATGTTTTTAAAATAAAATTAATTTGGAATTAGAATTCTTAGCCAAACAAAAATTATTTTGATTTGAAATGGCCAGTACTGCAGATAAAAAAGAAAAAAATGTATGGAGAAATATTTAAAAATGGAAATATTTCGACTCTGGGACTAGTGCCTGTTGTTCTTCCTTTGGCACGATTATACCACTTTATTCTATTTTTTTTGAGATATCACACAATGCGCGCACTTGAAAGATTTTGGGGGGTAAAAATGTGTTTTTAAGAGTTAAAAATACTTTAATCTGTTTATAATTGGCATTGAGAACTTGATTAACGATTAATTAATAATATGAACAGAAATGTAATAGTTAGCAGTTAAACACAACATTTTTTTGGTAATTAATTTATATTTTTTTGTATACTAATCTATACTAATCTATACTAATATATAAAGCTGAAGAGTTTGTTTGTTAGTTTGTTTGCTTGAACGCGCTAATCTCAGGAACTACTGGTCCGATTTAAAAAATTCTTTCAGTGTCAGATAGTCTATTTATCGAGGAAGGCTATAGGCTATATATCATCACGCTCAGACTAATAGGAGCGGAGCTATAATGAAAATTGTGACGCAGACGAAGTTGCACGGGTCGACTAGTCTATCATAATGAGATTGAAGTCCTATTACTGAGATAATTAGATCTCATTAACTAACTCCTCCCCCCATACATTCTTTCAACCAAGTGCTATTAGAGAAGGTAAGGGAAAACGTTATTAAATTGATAGATATATAGTAGGATACCCAAATCCATTTCTGCCAAAAAAATTGATTTACAAATTTGATTCCTAAGTCTATGAAGATCGATTTACAGCCCACTGTGCGACGCGGCGTGTGCACTTTTGCACACCTCATCTGTAGATATTTTTTTATCCACAAAATACCTCTATTTAAATACACGAACACACTGGTTTATAATCATTCAGTACCTGGCTGAACCCAAGTAGACACTTAATGATACTTTAAATCGGCCTCGCAGGTGGACCGGACGTCGCCATGCTCGGCCTTGTCATTCAATTGTTTCTTGTTTTTGTGGTATCGTGTTTGTTGATATTCTATCTTTTCGTGCGGAGTAACTATGGATACTGGAAGAAACGAGGCGTCCCCTACGAGGAACCGACACTATTCTTCGGGAACCTTTCATTCTTAATGAGAAGGAGTTTCTGGGACGTCTTCTATGAACTCAGTAAGAAGTACAAGAAATATGATTACTTCGGAATATTTCTATCATGGCAACCGCTCCTCATTCTAAACTCGAAAGAGCTTGCAAAGAAAATCCTAGTGAAAGATAGTGAAAGTTTTCAAGACAGACACCTTTATTCAGGAGTTAGTGATGATCCGTTGGGCTCGTTGAATTTATTTAATATCAAGGTATGTATAGACTTGAGTACTGCACTGGAATCAGCAAGGTTATTCTGTAAGTAACCATTTCGATATCGAGCTTCACCTGAGTGAGATAGCTCACAAAGTGAACTTTATTGCACACAGCAAAGAGGTCTTATGTTTATACTCACCTCGGATTCCGCTGTCGAGACACGTAAATGTTGTTACAGAATAGGGGTACTGTGCCTGATAAACTCGATAAACGCATTGATCAATCTTAATCCTGTATTGATAAATTCATGCAAGTGTAACGTCGCCACTTACGTCTGACATAGATAATTTAATGCAATTTGAGTATTCCAAATAATTGCATTACTTTACCACATAACCATTAACAGCTTATGGTTAATAAAAAATGTATAACAAAATCAGATTTGGATGTCAATACTTTTAATTTGGTCTGTAAATTAACCGTCGGAACTTCCGAAACCATCATCATCTGCCTAGCCTTTTCCCAACTATATTGGGGTCGGCTTCCAGTCAAGCCGGATTTAGCTGAATACCAGTATATCGGAACTTCCGAAACCATTGCTTGAATATTAGGTAACTCTATTTTCAACAGACGAAAAACGTTACTTAAACTATTTTAAGTGAGACTACGCATTAATTATATCTAGTAAATGAACAAACAAACTAGCAATACCGGCTGGTTATCTGCTGTTCAAGAGTTCTTCCACTGATTTTATTTTTTGAACAGGTAGTATTTAGAATAGAATGGAATACTCTTTATTATGTACACCATATAAGTTACAGAGAAGATAGATGAAGAAAACATTACAAAGGGTGACACAATGGGCGGCCTTATCGCTAAAAGCGAAGCGGCTGTAGGTAACCTACAGTATTAACATAACAAAACAAATTCAATACGCACTTACATCAGATACACTTTTCTGTTTAACTAAATTATCATCAGTCGGTGTTGTGAATAATAATTAATTGACTTATCGTCTGGAAGGGTTAACAGCCATATCATTGTTTATCCATTCGACTGCTACCCCACGCAGCGGTACATAATTTCAGCAGATTGACAACAGCATTCTAAATTTGAAAAAATGTTGGAAGAAAAAGATTTTCTTTTTACTTTTCATTGGCACGCGCTTGACCACCATCTCACCTGATAGTAAGCGATGATGTGGTCGAAGATAAAGCACCCTTGCCTAGAAGTAACCCATTCACTCTTGACTTAAAGACTCCCAGTTTGTAGCTATCAGCAAACACAGAATACAATCATACTAAACTTGCAAAAAATACAACTTATTTTGTATTGTTTTGACCTTGACTTGAGTGCACACTATTTTTAAGTAAATAATACATATATGTTTCCTAATACGAATGTATTAGGAAACATATATGTATTATTTACTTAGCACCGGCGAGTGTAGCATGAGTTTTTGTCTGAGATATAGTGGTCAAACGTACATAACGCCTATTAATAGTAAAAAAAGAAGCAGAATTCATCAATACAACACTAAACAATCATAATATCCCAAAAACATACACAAAAACGATAGTAAACAGTAACTTATGCAACTGCAAATAAGTCAAATAAATTTTTCTACATGTCTAAAATATTTGTTTCAGAGTCCAATGTGGAGTCAGATGAGGAACGAGATATCTCCCATGTTCACCAGCTCGCGACTGAGAGGCATCACCGAGCTGATGAACATCAACTCCAGCGAACTCGTGCGCAGGATCCAGAAGGACTACGTCGACAACAACGAGCCTGTAGATCTTAAGGTAATAACACCTTATGACTCATTTACATAAGGTCGTTTTGACTGATTCTATACTAACTAGTTACTAGGTACTTACTTGACTAGTACACTAGTCGACCACAGCCAGTATTCGGTCACCGTCTAGTGTAAGCAGGTTTACGGTTAGCCGTATTCGGCCGCAGACCATTTTCGGTGACTAACACGGCTGAATTTTAGAAACGCGCCACCCATTGTTCGACTGAATGCGGTCGCCGAATCCGGTAATCCGGCAACTTAAACGAATACGGTCGCCACTTTCGGTGACCCTTTCTTTAAAAAGCTTAAAGATCTAGGCCCCAACGGTATTTTTGAAAGGTTTCCTTTCAAAAATACCTAAAGATAGCTTACGCGCCCGAGCGCCCCCCAAAAGCATTTAAAAATATTATTTCACAATTTTTACTGGCTTTGAGTCAACAAGATGCTTATACCGTGAATATTTGAAGATGTAGCTCCAACCGTTTGGCTGTAAAACCTGCGTGTCAGAAGACGGACAGACGGACACGTGAGTCTCTGCGTCACAATAAGGCTCTGCTTGGACGCTTCGGGTACGGAGCCCTTTAAAACCTTCCAAAAATAGCATATAAGTATTTCGGCCTGAAAACATGAATGCCATCATTATTAAACCTCTTACTTAATTACTTGCGATATTTTTTTCCGATGGCCTCCATCCCGAGACTCGCAAAAACCGTTGTTGATGTTGAACAAAAACTTAAAGCACCACTCGAGGATCTTCAAGTCATTATGATTTTTAATATTACTATTGGACATTATTAATTATTTTATTGTTTTATGTGACTTTTTTTTATTTTTTTCTTCTCTTAATATATATTTTTTGACGTTTTAGATGAATTATGTTTGACATGAATGAATGTTTTAATTGATAATTGATTTTTGGCTCCAAATTAATTTAAATTGTTAGTGGTTTTATTTTTATTGTTGACATTTTTAATTATTATGTTTTTTATTATTGTTGTGATTTATATTAATTTAATTGAGACGATGTTTTTTTTTTCAATATTTTAATTAATCGATTTTATCTTTTCTTACTTTTTTTTTTTTTTTTTTTTTTTTTTTTTTTTTTTTTTTTTTTACTATTGATAGGCACGCGTTTGACCACTATCTCACCTGATGGTAAGCGAGGATGTGGTCGAAGATGGAGCACGCTTGCCTAGAAATAACCTATTCACTCTTGATTTAAAGACTCCCAGGTTGTAGCTATCAGGAAACACAGACTCCGGCAGGGAATTCCACTCCTTAGCTGTACGCACTATGAATGTGTTCCCAAAACGTTTTGTGCGTATGGGTGGGATGTCCACCATGTACCGGTGGCGCATCGCCGTTCGTCTTGTGGTCCGATGATGGAACGGGCTTGGCGGAATTAAATTATGCAATTCCGTCGCACATTCCCCAAAATGCAACCGGTAAAAAACCGACAGGCTAGCAACTCGTCGTCGATGTTCAAGACTTTGGAGCTTCGACGCGACGAGCCTCTCATTGCCGATGATCCTCTTGGCACGTCTCTCAATTGACTCAAGGGCATCAAGCTGGTATCTGGCAGATCCATCCCAAAGATGAGAGCAGTATTCCATACACGATCGAACTTGCGCTTGATAGAGTTTGAGCAGCTGTTCCGGCGTGAAGTACCTTCTCACCTTAGCCAGAATCCCCAACTTCTTTGCAGCCACTTGAGCTTTTGCCTCTATGTAAGGGCCAAAATTGAGAGTAGATGTTAATGTAACCCCAAGAAGCTCAAGATGGTCGGTTATCGGCACGGTTTCACCGCGGAAAGATGGAGCTGTGTGGAATTGGGTCCTTTTGGCGGAAAATAGACACGCTTGGGTCTTAGCAGCATTGAACTTGACCAGATTGGCATCGCCCCAATCAGAGACCGCCTGTAGGGACACGTTCAAGCGCTCAACCATTGCCTCCCGGAGAGACCGGATCTGCGACCCACCAGCTCGTGCGTCGGACACGTATCTTTCAGCAACAGTGCTGTCGTCTGCATACCCAAAGGTACCGGGTTTAAGCAGATCATTAATATGCAGCAAGAACAGTGTTGCCGAAAGCACCGACCCCTGAGGAACCCCGGCATTAATATCCAGCAGTCCAGACGAGCAGCCATCTATGACCACTCGGATAGACCGATCCCTCAGGAAATCTGCGATCCAATCACACAAACCGGCGGGCAGACCGAAGGAAGGAAGCTTACTAATAAGGCCATCGTGCCAGACCCTGTCGAAGGCCTTCGAGATGTCAAGGGAGACCGCCAGTGCCTCCCCGTGCTTCTCTATGGCCTCACTCCAGATGTGAATGGCATACGCTAGAAGATCCCCAGTTGACCGATTTCGGCGAAACCCGTATTGCCGGTCACTAAGGATATCATTCGCTTCTAGGTACGCCAGGAGCTTATGATTCAGCACGCGTTCCATAGTCTTACAGAGTATGGATGTTACCGAGATGGGTCTATAATTCGACGGGTCAGCTCGACTACCCTTCTTGGGCACGGGCTGCACGTTAGCTTGCTTCCAAGCCTTCGGCACTTTTCCAGTCTCAAACGAAAGGCGAAATAGGCGTGTCAAGATCGGAGACAACTCAGGCGCACAAGTCTTCAGAACAATTGCCGGTATCCCGTCGGGACCACTAGCCTTGTTCACGTCTAGGTTACGCAGTACCCTACGGACGTCCTTCTGATGAATGCGAATGTTCGACATACTCGACTCGCATTCACCAGGAGAGGCGGAGGGCGTCGCGCCACCAGGATCCAGACGTGAAGATTCCGCAAACAAAGAAGCAAACAAGTTCGCTTTCTCCTCAGCGGAGTGGGCCAGCGTCCCGTCGGGTCTCAGCAGTGGAGGTAGTGAGGGGCGGCAGAAGTTCAATTCGACCGACTTAGCCAGGGACCAAAAAGCCTTACTACCTGCTGGGTATGAAGCAAGTTTGTTCCCTATTCGGCTAATGTGGTCAAACCGAGCCCTCCGCAACACCTTCTTGCAGGACTTAGCAGCCCTGTTGAAGGCTCTCTTCTTCTGACTCACGTCATTTGCTTTGCGCGTACGAGCGTCGACCCATGCTAGGTACGCCGCGTGCTTAAGCGCATCGGCGCGATTGCACTCGGCACCAAACCAAGGACGAGCTTCGCCAGATATTGCTATGTTAGAGAACGGAATGTAGTACTCCATTCCCCTCCGCAACACATCCGTCACGGCGTCCGCGCACGACGTAGCATCAGTGGAAGAAAAGCAAGTAGGCTGCCAAGGGTAACATGCGAAGAAAGATCGCATGCCATCCCAATCTGCTGACTTGTATCGCCATACCCGCCGGGTGCCTCTTGGGCTAGGATCGGGCGGAGAGTAGACAGACACAGACTTCACCAGACAGTGGTCGGAACTACCCAGTGGTGATGAAATCGACACCGAATAGCGGTCTGGATCTGTTGTCAGCAGAAGGTCCAAGCAATTGGCAGTGTGCGAATCAACATCCGGCACCCTCGTTGCCCCCTGGACCAGCTGGGTAAGATTTAACGCAAGCGCTAGCTTTCGCGTCTCTCGTCCAGCATGGTCTGTGCACTGGTATGGGAAGAGCCACTCCTGATGGTGGGCATTGAAGTCCCCCAGTAACACCAATTGGGCAGAAGGGTACCGCTGCTGAGCCGCATCCGCCGCCTCACTCAGGTGCTGTGTAAGCCCAGTTGTCTCCAAATCACCGCTGTGCGAACGGTAGACGCATGCGTAGACAATTTTGTCTAGACCTGTGTCCACCATAGCCCACAGCGTTGAGAACCTGGAGTCTTCAAGGTAGCGGAGACGCCGATAGCAGATGTCGTCCCGGGCGTACATGCATACGCCCGCGCGGGGTCTAAAGTGGTGCTCCAGGGTAAACCCAGGGTAAGACAGGTATGACACGTCCGACGGACATCCGATCTGCGTCTCCGACAGGAACAAGAGCGCTGGTTTCTCGGTCTCAAGATGGTGATGGACTGCGGCGAGATTTGAGTGCAGACCTCGTATATTAGAGAGGTGCACTTTATGCGAAAGGACGTGCTGCCGCTGTACAGCTTCTCTCTTTTTATTCCTGTTCATGAAAGTGATGGAGGTTGAGGAGAAGGAAGTGAAATGAGGTTCCAAGCTGCTAACCTTCAGGCACACCCTGACAGGACGACATCTTTGGGGGACTAGTCTGGAGACTGCGGGGACGCCCGAGCCCCCCCGGGAATGTCCATCGGGCCCTTTCATCTGGTCGCCAACCAGCACGATGGTGCATTCCGGGATTTTTCGTCAGATGGCGGGGCAGCCTTTCATGAGTGGCTAGCTCACTACTTGGGCCCCCAACTATCTGCGGTCGGCCAGCGGTGCACCGTGCCTCGGATCCCGCTACCCTCCAAGACTAGTCTCCCGATACGCCCATGCCAGGGCTAGCCTGGCTGGTCTGCCTGCATTGGAACAACTATTTCGACCCAACTCCTCTGAATTGGCTACACTGAGCATCATACCGGAACACAGCTAAGCCGCTTGGCGGTACGTCTTTGCCCAGTGGGTGGTCACAAGCCATCGGCCGAAGCCTACCACCAGTTAGTGTCACCTGATTAGCACCACCCGGGGACCACGTGTAGGGTCTTACATTGGGTATTCTCCTACGGACGCGGGTGACTCGGCCCCCAAAACTACTTAACTGTTTTTCTGTTCTTTTCTTTTTTTGTGACACATTTAGACACCATGTAAATTGTTATTGAATTGAATAAGTGCTTAAAATATTAGTAGGAAAATTTATTGCAGGATGCTTTTAATAGAATAAAATTATAAGTTTCGGCGCGTATCTAAGAAAATACCACTTTCACCTTTTTTAATAACTGGTTATATTGTGATAACCAAGACCAGTTTGAAATGCATGTATTAATATATACGTATATGGAAACATCTATTACACACAGACTCGATTTGTGTCTGTCTGTAGAGTTGCGATTTCCATCCAAACTACGCTAAGAAATTTGACGAGGTTTTCGCCATCATTTGGAGTTTTCTTTCTGATAGCTACATGTAATAATTAATTATTAAACTTCCATATTATAAAAAAATCTCGTTGTTGTCTTGAAGTCGTAAAATCAGTGCAAAGAAGAGGCTGGTCGCCAGCAGATACACATTTATAAAATTAAACGATAGTTACGATCAACCTTGTAACTCGTAGTCATAACATTACGTAAGCCATCATCAATAGGTAATAATCTTTTGTGTGTACTATTTATGTAGAAATGACTTGGCAATTTCGAACCACGTACTGACTGACCACTCTTTATGTACCATGTTAACATAGTACACATAGTAACAAACTTAGAGGTGTGTCATCGCTAATATTTATAGTTATGAACTTACTTATTTACGTCTTCAGTATTTGAAATGACAGCTGATTGAGTGTGCATTATAAATGCGAAAGTTTGAATAGATGTTTGTTACTCAATCACGCCAGAAAGGCTGAACGGATGTGGATGAAAGTAGGAACTGAGAAAGACTGGAAAAGCACATAGGTTACTTTTTTATACCAGGAGTATGTTTCCTAGGGTACACACGGGTGAAGCCGCTGGCAGAAGCTTGTTATACATACACACATAAAACTTTTTCGTCTCAATTAACAATTAATCAATATTATAATTACAGAACAAATTTCAGATATTATAATCAATCTATCTAGCGGCCGTTAATGATGGTAGGTAATTCAAAATCCAATTATATAGCTACATAGATATTCTTTTATTAAGTGTTTTGTATGTACATCAATAAATAAGGACCTAAACTGTCTTATAAACAGATCTAGAAAAAATGTTTTTCTTCACTTACCTACTCTTGTAGTCCAGAGTTTACTCTGGTTTACACGTTTTGAAACTACGATAACAGAAATAGATTTTATAAACTTTTAAATAACAAAACTACGTTGAAGTAAAAGCAGGAATTTCCACGAAGATGTCTCTGCAGTGGCCAAAAAGGAAATTATATTGGAGATCGATACCTCGCCAGGGGTACAAAACATCACTTTCTCATATTTCTTATAACTCACAGTACTTTTATTTCATTCTGTAATTATTTCCAGGAAATCTTCCAGTTCGATCATCTTTAAATAGTATAAAACAAGTTAGATGTCTGCCTGCCTATCTGTTTCTCATTTACTTCTTGTAAACCCGCAATGAATTTTGATGCGATTTTTTAGAGTTAGGTACGAGGAAGGTTTGTGTAAATAATTTGCACCCGTGCGGACTGGGGAGGATTCGATATTTTGCAAATTCCGGATTGTTTAAATCTAAGCGAGACATCGGAATTACATTACATTCAATTAAATGCAAAGAGTTTGTGCTACTCATGACGCTAAGTAATCATCATCATCAACCCATAGCAGTTGACTGCTGGACAGAGACCTCTCCTATCACGCGCGTCACGAGCGATATCTCGGCTAAGCTTTCATTCAGCTGCTGCTAATTAAAATAAGTACTTAGTTTAGAAGCAATCAAACAAAAGAGCATCTAACTCACCTCAACTTTGTGTTTTCAGAATTTGTTCTCAATGTACACCTCTGACACGGTAGCGTACACTGTGTTCGGTATCCGCGTGAGTGCGCTAAAGGAGCTCACCTCACCCCTCTGGTTCATCACGCGCCACATGGTGAAGTGGACCTTCTGGAGAGGCTTCGAGTTCACCATGATCTTCTTCCTCCCGGCCGTTGCTGAAATTCTGAAGTATTTCATACTTTTCAACTTGACCGCTTTGTTAAGCTAATTAAAAATCAATTATTTTGAAATATTTGCATGTGATATTGGACCAGTAGCGTGCGGTAGGTGCAAGCCAGCATAGACCAGCATAGGTAATAACTGCCAAAAAATAAATCACCAGAATATCACCGTGCTGTTTCTGTACTGAATTAAAGATATGTACACCTATACTATATGTACACACTTCAATCTGACATGTTACTATAGTGTAATAACACTGTTTACTGATTAGTACCTGGATGACCGAGATTTGCTCGTTTTTTTTACCACGTTTTCCAAAAATGAAACTAGATGGAATATGCTCTTTGTTACTAAAAAAATCTTAAAAGCACACGTACTTTCAGATGCAAGTTCTTCTCGCAGCCAGCAACAGAATACATAAGGAAATTGTTCACGGAAGTCGCCGCCGAACGACAGAAAAGTAGCCAGACTAATGACAAGGATCTCGTTAATCATTTGTTGAAGGTTAAGGCGAACTTGAAGCTACCTGCAGGCTCCGACTCACGTAAGTGTACCTGCGGGAACCTGATGCGATGTGACTACAACTTATGTTATCGCAACTGAAAAAATCCCAGTCCCCAATCTCAGTTCTGGGTTTGTTCGTACATATTTTGTACATACAAAGAATAAGAATGCAGCAGAACATGAACCTTGAATCCTAAGCTAACGTATTTTTAATAACATTTGATAAAAAATCTATATTTATACTAAGTTATAAAGCTGAAGAGTTTGTTTGCTTGAATGCTAATCTCAGGAACTACCGGTTCGATTTGAAATTATTTCAGTGTTAGATAGCCCATTTATCGAGGAAGGCTATACCTAGGCTATAAATCATCACGCTAAGACCAATAGGAGCGGAGCAGACGAAGTTGCGCGGGGATGAATTTGACGAAGTTGTCTTTGATAAAACACAAATCTAAAATAATCAAGAAATCTTACCAACGAAAATGATCTAATCGTGAGACAGATGAAAACATCTTATCAATTACAAAGAATATCGTCATATTTTAGGTAAGTCGATTCCCAATTGCAATTTAATCACTGTACCTTGTTATCTTTCAGAATTAGCTGATAACCTAATGATGGCCCAGGCGGCTGTGTTCATATTGGGTTCCATCGAAACGTCGTCTACTACATTAACCTATATGCTCCATGAGCTCGCGTACCACCCTGACGAACAGGTATCTAGACATCGTTAACTAAATGATTGGTCATTAAATTAACAGCGGGTCTAAAAAGGGCACTTTAGCAGAATCATAAAAAACCACACAACAATCGGTCAAATTTCATTTTCATCTTTATCGTTAACGCATTAGGTTCAAAGTTGATTGGGAAAATTAGATAGTGACGGGTAGTGTGATGTGCTTTTTGATCCTGCTAAAGTGGCCTTTTTAGACCCACTAATCAACAATACGTTACAAACATTAATTATGTTACTGCTCGACCATCGAAGATTACACGCCATTTATAAAAAAAACAACGGGTTGCACTCCGGCGAGTGCCGGCAGAAATGAAAACTTGAATACGTTCTTCAAATTTCCGATCAGGGTCACGTGTCCTGACGCGAGTTTAACATGTTTTACCTATCACAAAAAGAAAAGTGCACAACGCCGCTAAAGAAGTTTTCACTTCAACATAGCAATGCATTTAGATATTGAATCGCATCCAAAAGCTCTTATTGTGCTTTTATTTAGCAGACTCGATTCTATTACATGTCCTTTCTCGTCGTCAAGTTGACGAAATACAAAAGTCACGTTTCCGTTGCTACAGTTTCTCACTAATATTTACCGTGTTATACAAAGGACTTATTTCTTCCAGGAAAAACTTTATAACGAAGTCAACGAGGCGTTAAAAGAAAGCGGGAGAGACGTTCTGGAGTACGACGATTTGTTGAAAGTTAAATATATTACTGCTTGTATGCATGGTGCGTGTCGCAATATGTGACAGATTTTATTAAAATGTAGAATTTTTTAATGATCACAAATTTAAATTTTAACGTATTACAAATAAATCTTTCAGAAACATTGAGGAAGTATCCTCCAGTGCCTCACTTGGATAGGCTTTGCAACAAGTCATACCGGTTGACCGATAAGCTGGCGGTGGAGCCCGGCACGCCGGTGTTCGTGAACGTAGTGGGCATCCACTACAACGAGGAGTGGTACCCGGAGCCCGAGCAGTGGCGACCGGAGAGGTTCATCAACTCCACTGACAACGATAACCACGACTTCACATTCTTGCCCTTCGGTGAAGGACCCAGGTTCTGCATCGGTACGTATAACTGCAATAAGTTACGATCTTTTTATGGTGGCGCAAGGTGGCTACGCAACCCAAACCCACATGATGGAACGATGACTGGATCAGGGGTACAAGACCGATTAAAGTGTCGCTTCGAACATGCTTATGTCCAGCACTTATACAACACCAAAAAATTGATACAGCAACAAGATATACTGTATTTTTAGGAGAAATTAGATACAAGATCGCTGATCTCGATAG
The DNA here is from genome assembly GCA_950371165.1 of Lacanobia oleracea. Taxonomy (NCBI): domain Eukaryota; kingdom Metazoa; phylum Arthropoda; class Insecta; order Lepidoptera; family Noctuidae; genus Lacanobia; species Lacanobia oleracea. The sequence goes on from OX493389.1 coordinate 10,933,149, forward strand.
ACCATTAGCATAATCTGTGTTATTGTTAATCAGATATATAATTATTTAAATATTTTCAGGTAAACGCTACGGAATGATGCAAATACGTACAGCCATCGCTCAGATGATTATGAAGTACAGATTCGAGCCTGCTGGACCAAAGCATTTGGAAACTGACTCGTACAGCGTTATCTTGGGACCCAAGAGTGGTGGCAAAGTCAAGTTCGTTCCTCGTACATAAACGAACCTATATAATATGTATGTATCTACGTGCAACAAATCAAGAACCAAAATGTGTTAACATACCTAATTTAGTTGTGTAAGAAGTTAGTTTTTTTTTTGTACAAAATTAACTCATCGTCGATAAAGGTACTCCTTTAAAGTGATCCTAGAAACTTTGTTTTATTTGTTCCACTACGTAACAGTCCTTTTTGCGAGATACTAAAATGAAAATTGTTTTTGTCTGTACCTCTCCGAGGCATTCTAATCAATGCGTTAGTGGCCCCAGCCAATTCTGTGATATACTCTAAGGGATATCGAAAAATATTCCTCAATTGCTATGCATGGTGAGATATCCAATACAATTCCCTATCTGCCTGCAGTATAATAACAGCGCCTCCGAATTTTGTCTTAGCAGAAAATGATAAATTGACTAAAACCGTTGGAGCCTAAGAGAATTGCTAGGAACCTTTACAGGATCAATACATAAAGTTATTTTTGAACATGGACTAAATATATTATGAGACAGGCCATTTTGTGAGAGCAGTTTTATTATCTAATCCATTATGAGAACAATTGCCAAGTTCCATAAAATGTGTGCTTACCTAGTGTATATAGGTACACTGGCAATGTTTAAGACTAGTTGAACAGCGCAACTTCGTCTGCGCCACAATTTTCATTACTGCTCCGATCCTATTGGCCATAGCGTGATGATATATAGCCTATAGCCTTCCTCGATAAATGGGCTATCTAACACTGCAAGAATTTTTCAAATCGGACCAGTAGTTCCTGAGATTAGCACGTTCAAGTAAACAAACAAACAAACAACTGTTCTGCTTTATATATTAGTATAGTTAGATAGATGAAGTCGCCCCGATCACTGACCTTTTTTATTACTTTAAATTATTCTCCATCGTATTACCCAATAGTAAAAATTGCATGTTCATAACTCAAAGGTAAATGTTCTATTCAGTGTTAAAACATGGCTTTGGAGGACCTCGTGGCAAGATAATAACAGCCACACGGCTCGATATTCAAGGTTAAGCAACGCTTGCCAAGGTTGGTCTGTGGATGGGTCTGGATCTTAACATACCGAGGTTCTTCCGTGCCTCGGAGAGCACGTTAAGCCGTTAGTCTCGGCTGTCATTTGAAGATCTTTGGCAGTAGGTAGTTAGTCAGAAGCCACTAAATCTGACTCCAGTCTTGCCATGAAGTACCGTGTTACCCAGTTAATGGGTTGTGGAGGTCTGGTAGGCAGCCGCTCCTCGTAGAATACTGGTATTCAGCTAAAATCCGACCCCTATATAGTTGGGAAAAGGCTAGGCAGATGATGATAGATAGAAAAAATGCGTTCCACATTTTATTCTAGCCATTAGGGAACAAGCAGTCATAACTTCTTCATCGAAGAGAGGAGAATAGGCTGATATTGCCAGTTTTATTGGACGAGCAGTGAAAGATACCTCGCTGTAACCTAGCATAGACGAACCTCGACAGTTATGATGGACCAACCGTGCGGATACCTCGTTAGCGAAGGGGGCTTCCAACGAATGACGTTTATTAGTCGACCTAGATTGAAACATCTAGGAACCGAATGCTGTGTGATCACATCCGGACACTGTTGAAAGTACCGAGAGCGAGAACAAACCTGCTTAAGGAATCGCCTCTGACGCACGTACTTCGCACTCTAAATAAAATACGCGACAAGTCAGCCCTATTCATTTGTACTTTGAGTGAATTTAACAAGGTGGCACTAGCGGTAATTTGTTATGATAATGTAAAATAGATATATGTATGCTTATAATGAAAAACTAATTTATACAATATTCTTGTTATTGGCTGTACTGTCGCCTTGGGTTTTTTTAACCTTTAAAAATAGTATAAGTTTGATAAAATAAAAAAAAATACAAATTGACAACTTCAAAAGGTAAGTCCTATACGTAAAATTTTCACAATCAGAGAAAAGCGAAACCAAAGAATCGCTTATACTTTACATAAAAGGTATAATATCCAATAAATAAGTGTTTGAAAATACACGAAATTCGTTTCAAGTCGTATACGAGAGGAAAAAGGGAAATAAACTTGGACATGGATAAGTGTCAACTTCACAACACCGCCGAGAGTGTGTATTTCGTATTGATAGCTTCTATCCCGTTTAGAGGATATTTTTGACAACAAATAGAATATATGAAAGGGACGATATTGTGATATTTTTATTGTTGGAGTTATATATATGTTCTTATAAGAATGTATCAAGCCGACGTTTTTGGGGAATAAGTATCAATATTCTTGATTGATTTACTGTCAATCGATTTGCAGGTCAGAGGTGAAGGTTTCTCATACATCAAACAGTTTTTACTCGCGCACCTGAGCACCAATCATCCAGTCTGCGAACCTATTTATTACATAGCTTTTGTGTAGAACAAAGAACTAGACACGAACACAATTTTAATATCATACATTCCTGTAACAGAAAATTCGCTTTTGTTACACGCCAGAATATTTTGTAAGTCTTTTCATGGAAACTATTGACGGTAAATTCCTGGTACTAGCGTCATTAATACGCTATGGAAAGTGTTTTCGTTCATTTCGAACAGTGTGAATTATAGCATTGTTGCCACCCGAACTCATCATCATCTGCCTAGCCTTTTCCCAACTATATTGGGGTCGGCTTCCAGTCAAGCCGGATTTAGCTGAATACCAGTATTTTACATGGAGCGGCTGCCTACCAGACCTCCACAACCCATTAACTAGGTAACACGGTACTTCATGGCAAGACTGGAGTCAGATTAACTGGCTTCTGACTATCCGTAACGACTGCCAAAGATCTACAAATAACAGCCGGGACCAACGGCTTAACGTGCTTTCCGAGGCACGGAAGAAACTCGGTAAAGTAAAGTAAAGTAAAGTATTTATTTATTTCTCAGTATGTGGTACATTGAGATGTTACATACACATTAACATCATTTCACACACACTACCATTGCTGGTGTAGAAATATTAAATGTATGAGAAATATTCCATGCAAATCTAAAACAAAACTAAACAACATTATAAAATAGAAAATCATAATGTCAAAATAAAGATTTCAATGTCAGTATAAAAATTACAGTGTCACAATTAAAATGTCAAATCAAAGTGTAAAAAAAATAAAATTACATTGTCAACGAATTCATAATAATTTCAAAGTGCTAATGTCATTAATAAAAATCTTATCAAAAATTATGATTTAAAAATTCATTCACGGAATAAAAACACATGTCCAAGAGCCAAGCAAACATTTTACACTTAAACTTACTAATTGGTAACTTTCTCAGGCCAGGTGGTAATTTGTTATAAATTTTAATAGTCATACAACTGGCATTTCTACTGTATAACTGCAACCTCTGAGCGGGTACTAATAATTTTCCGGCATTTTTTTTGTTAAGTCTTTCGGAGACTTGCTCATTCAATAAAAATAGATGAGGGTGTTTTTTTACAAATAAACAAACTTCAAAAATATACAGACATGGAAGCGGAAGAATTTTTAATTCCTTAAATAATGGCCTGCAATGGTCAAGATATTCCGCTCCACTCATGGCTCTGATACATTTTTTTTGCACTTTGAATGCTCTTTCCACATCCACTGAATTACCCCATATCACTAGGCCGTAACGCAATACGGATGAAACATACCCATGATAAGCATTTAGAACTGTTTCTTTACTGGACACTACTTAGTCTTAACTTACGAAGAGCATAAATAAACTTATCAATCTTACTGCATACTCTTTCCACATGTTCCTTCCAGTTCAATTTGTTGTCAATTACAATACCTAAAAATAAAGCTGTTGGTCCTGGTTGCAGAATTGCATTATTATGCCTAATTGGTGTTGGTATTACTGACAAGTTACATGTTTGAAATTGAACTATTTTGGTTTTTTCAATATTAACATGAAGATTATTGTCCCCCAGCCATTTTATCACTTTAATTAGTTCATTGTTTGTATCATTTTCTATGTCACTTTTGTTGGAGCATTTAATCGTCAAAGTAGTATCGTCAGCAAATTGAATACAATCATATTTTAAACATTTTTTGAGGTCATTAATATATAATATAAATAATGGCGGACCCAGTACACTTCCTTGCGGGACTCCAGAGCTATTGATTTTTAGTTCTGAGCAATATGTTGTTCTGGTATTATTTTCCATCCTAGAAATAACAGTTCTCTGTTGGCGATTAGATAAATAGCTTTTAAGCCAATCATACGCTTTGCCTCTTATACAATATTTCTCTAGCTTGTAGAGTAGTCGTTCGTGTGATACAAAATCGAATGCTTTGCTCATATCTAAGAATACCGATAAAGTTGTCATTTTTTTATTAAGAGCTTCGGTAATTAGTCTCACTAGAGAAAAACAGGCTAGAGTCGTTGAACTGTTCTTCCTAAAACCAAACTGGCTCTCCACAGTTAAATTGTATTTAGTTACAAAGCTATTTATTTTTTCATGCATTGCTTTCTCAAAAACTTTCGCAAAGATTGGGATCAGTGTAATGGGTCTATAATTTCCCATATCAGTACAGTTGCCCTTTTTGAAAAGTGGTTTAATTATAGACTCTTTTAGTATAGATGGGAAAACACCTTCTTCAAAAGAGAGGTTTATTAGGTAGGTAAGTGGGGATGCTACAATTTTCGCGCTTAATTTAATTATTTTAGTGGTTACTTCGTCATATCCGGTAGATTTTGTATTATTTAATGAATTAATTATTTTAACAATGTCAATTTCATTCACTGGAGTCAGAAATAAAGTATTTATATTGTTGTCAATGTCAATGTTGTTTTTGTCATGGTTATAATTGTTGGCTTTTTGTGTCAGCTCAATGAAATAATTGTTAAATTGGTTACATATGTCATTAGGATTGTTAATTTTTTATCATAGATTATTAATTCATTTATGTAGTTGTTATTATTAAGTTTGTTCACATTATATTTTATGATTGACCATGTCGCTGTACATTTGTTTTTAGAATTATTTAAATAATTGTTGTTGTTTATCTGTTGTGATTTTGATATGCATTTTTTTAAGATCCTAGTGTAATTCAGGTACTTTTTTTGTGATAACTTTTACTAATGGCATCATGTTGATATTCGTAATATAAAGCTCTCTTTTTGATGCATGATATTTTTAAACCCTTACTTAACCATTTGTTTTTTATGGGTTTATTACTCTTTTTAACGAGGATTTCAGGAAAACACAGTTTATAAAACAGCATAAATAAGTCGTGGAATGTATTGAAAGCCTTATTGCAATCTGTCTCTTTGTAAATTTCAGTAAAACTTAAGGCTGCCAAGCAATTTAAAAATTTTGTTATGTTGTCCTTATTATAATCCCTCTTCTTTTCATACCAGAATTTTACAGGTTTTGATTTGTTATTAGTCTCTTCAAGGTAAAAAGTTAACGATTGACCAGTATCGTGATCGGAGAGAGCTAAATTATGCGTACTGCATTTCAAATCAAGTGCGGGAACATTACTGGCTATTTGGTCTATGCTAGTATTTTTCCTAGTAGGCATTCTAACATGTGGTGAAATATTAAAATTGTTCAGTATGGATATTAGTTCTTTTGAATATTTGTTGTCTTTTAATATGTCTATATTCCAATCTCCGCACAAAATAATATTTTTTTTAACTTTGCGGGTTATATTGCGTAACAATACTTCAAGATTTTTAAAAAATATGAACAGATCAGAATCCGGAATTCTATAAATACAGACTATAATTAGATTATGGCTCAGTATTTCTACGCCACAGCATTCGAAACAAAATTCACTGGCCAGTTTATTAGTTATTGGTAACGGACAAAAAATTAGACCTTTTCTTACCAAAACGCATGTTCCACCACGTTTTTTCCCGTGTCTTGAGTAACTAGCAGGTAAGTTAAAATGTGCGGCGGAAAATATTGACATAAATGCGTCTTAGACCGAGTTTGTTCACTTTGCCCGTATTATATGAGAATGTTTCATCGAATAGGTCACGATTACTGTCAAAAAAATAAGCATATTTATGATTTTCTATGTCCATGTAAATTAATCTATTAAACATTTCTACTTTATAATTGTGTATCAGAGCCCCTTGCACATATGTAGGGCAACATATAATAACATTGGTATAGGTAATATTTTTGAGAGTTTCTCTAATTAACTTGACCAGTTCAATGGATTCGCCGGTACCTTTAAAATCTTGCTCACCAATCATAACGATACAGTAGTCATCCAAGCTATAATGCTGTATCTTATTAACTATATTTGACATAATGTCTTTTATACTACTATTACGAGACAGGTAATGACAGAACTCGAAATGTCGGGCAAAGGTGTTTTCTAAAATTTCTAGTGTACCGCTATGATTGCAGTTACTGAGAATGTAATGTAAGTTAAGATGGTCACCCATCCATAGAGCAACCTTGGCAAGCGTAGCTTAACTTTGAAGATCGGCCCGTGTGGCTGTAATTATCGAGCCACAAGCTCTAAGAGGCAAAAAAAAATCTCAAAAAAAAATTCAATCCCACCTCAAGAAGTTTCATTTCATTTTCAGAGTAGGTATTGCCTTATCATATGTATGTGTTTTTATTCAATAGATAAAAAGTAATGATCCCTCTTTTAAATCTCCTCTTGCACCTTGCAACGCAAAGAAAGCAAATCCTTTTGTTCTCACTGGCTCGCAGAATTACACTGAGGTTCACCGTCTCTACTTTTTAATATTTTCTTAAGAATGTGTTGTTCAAAGGACAAGCATTTTCCGCGTCCCATTTCGTCTTAATACAAACACAGAATGCGTTTTAAGAGTGCCATTAAAGCGGTACACTGTTTACTATTCTTTTTGCGAGGGCGCAAAGCCGCGTCCGTCGCAGACGTGTTAATTGAGTGGCGAGTTCATTTAGGATATGCAAACATTCATTGATTGGAGTGGATTGATGAAGTACGAGTCCGTCACCCATTGCGAAATTCTCGTGAAAACGATTCACTGTAATCCGAATTGTCTTCGTGAAGATTCGACTGATGCGTTGGTTAGTCAACTGCAGTTTACTACCTAGCAGCACCGATACTAATCAGATCAAAGAAAAACAAAAAGTCTGTGTACCTTTCAATTTAGGTAGAGAACGGAAGGACTCTCGGAATTACGTATTTTTTCAGGAAAATTTAAGCTTTGCCTTTCAAATCGGTATACTTACTTTAACATTTAAGCTCAAAGCAATTTTATCACGGCATTCTGCTTTGAGCTTCTTTAATAAAGCTTTTCATACCTACGTTTCGTGTAGGTATAAAAACTACAGGTTCGTTTTCAAGCGATACTGCAAGTTTAGACATACGACCCTCTATATGTACAGTCAACAAAGCTATTTGGTATGCAGGCAGCTAACTTACAACTAACAACTTTGTGAGTAGACAATTATGTGTACACCACACACGAAAGTATGTCATAAGCTTAAAAAGTTATAACGCACACATTAGAAATAAATATTGGCTGTGAAGTGGAAAATTAATATTTTGCCTGTACCTTTATTGATAGCTTTATTGACTGTACCTATGTACAGGGCCGGATTACCCATAAACAAATTATGCAATTGCTTAGGGCATCACGTCTGGGGGGGGGGCACCATAAACAGATAAATTACAGGAATTAGTGGTCGTAGGTACCTACTTATAATGGTCAAGTGGGCTGAAAAGTCAGAAAGGTGTTAGTTACAAGATCCAAAGTCACTCTTAGGCCCGTATTACAGACTTACAATCAAGACTCAAGCATTACTTAAAACTAGTCTCAGCTCAGTTGGAGTTTTAAATTTAGAACTTGACTTGAGCAGAGAAACTATAATCAATAATCACCTGAGCAATGTCACTTTAAAATAACATTTTTTTTACGAACAGTGCTTGAGTCTTGACTGAGCTCCACTCAATGTGTCCTTATTTTAAAATCACAATCAGCTCAGAATCACTGCTTGAGGCGAGATTTGATCTTTGTTTTCGCAAGTGTAGTCGAGACCACGCTTGAACATAGATTCTCATGAAAATTGTTGTGGATTTGGAGTAAATCGAGTACCTACCTAATCAAAATGGATATATTTGCAAAAGTAGATTATAGTATTATAATAATTTATTTTTTTATTTTCTATGACATTTTAAATTATTTTAATATTTCTAGTACTTAATAAATTTCTTTCCAAAAGCGTAAAATTCTTTTTTTTTTAAGATATTTCCTAACTCAAATATGAACCACACGGAACCACAATAATTATTGTAAACAATATTTTTTTGTATTACTGAAGAGCTTGACTCTTGAGTAATTAGACAATGAAGATGAAGTTTCACAGTTTTTTGTTTATTTAAGTCAAGTCTTTATTTTCATTTATATATTTTTTGTTGTTTCAACACATTCAATTTTTTTGCAGTATAAAGTAAATGTAGCAGTAAATGCGGCCAAAGCATTTTACTTCACAATATCCACTAGGAATCAATTAAAACAGCCACTGAACTTCACTCGAAATAATCCCGCCAAAAAAACTCAGTTTCACAGTTTTGCTGTCCACAGAACATATGCACCTACTCTGAAGGGTTTAAGGGTGGCTGTCAGTGTCAATAATGTCGTGTCGTCCACCTCGTCATCCGGTTTTGATACAGTTTATTCGTACGAAAAAAAAGAATTGCAATAGAAAACAAACTATTGTTCAGGGTTACCACAATGATTCCTTACTCACGTAATCAGGGATCAAAATCTCTACTCAAGCGTAGTTTCGTTTGATTCGAGTTTGAGGATAGTTCTAAAATAAACTGAACGCTTAAATCGAGATTCTTCGCTCAAGCAGTAATTGGTTGAACGCAGTTTAAGTAGTACTTTAGTACGGTTCTGTAATACGGGCCTTAGAGACGTGCACTTACAAAAACTGGCCAAAGTGCGAGTCAAACGTCGTGTGTCGCGTCGTGTTTTTTTAACACTATAGGTTTTCCTCTAATCTGTAGGTTAAGAACTGCATTTTTCTTTTTTCAAAAATTTAGGTGCTGTCGTTTCGGAGATAAGGGGGTCATTTTGGTATAAAAACTACGAGATTTGGATTTTAAAGACACCTGTTAAAGAAAATCCTAGTCAAAAGGCAGAGTGTTAAAATAATCGAGCTTGCTTTACTTGTTCTTGCTGCATGTGCTCTTATCATAAGTATCTTAACTTTTGTGTACCTTAAGAATTGGGGGCACCAACGCCGTGGATTGCTTGGGGCATTTGGGGCATCAAGAAGTCTTAATCCGGTACTGCCTAAGTACCTACATAATTATGCACTGCCGTGCATTTAGCAGATAATACCATGCACCCAAACCACCCAAACAAGATATCGATCGCTGCCTAATGGACAATTTTGTAACAGAAGCCTCGCCCTTTGTCTTTACAAACTCGGCCAATGAATTTATCCGCAAATACCATTGTCCCAGCGTTCTTTTTTGTAGCCCCATATAGGGATAATTCGAATCTGTACAATGTCTTTACTGAACAATAGTTAACGAAGAAATAAATGACGCCATAGAAGAGCGGGAAAAGTAGGAGCTGTCGATCAAATATTGATTGAATGTGGCGATGGACAGCTTTCGGAGTCAAGTTTAAAAAACTTTGAAGAATCTTTATATCAATTTATCACCATAGCTATTTTTATAATATTTTCTAAGTTAGGTTTATTAAGACTAATCTGTAAAGCATAATCTTGTTAGATAACTATTATAACTCTTCATATACAATGGTCAGATAAGTTTATCCGATGAAAAAATATAGCCCAAATATACCTCAGATACCTACATATTTTTTTTTACTATAAAAATAAATCGTTAGTCGTGAACTGAGTAACAAATTAAGTAAGAGCAAGACAGATGGTTCTCAGTCCTTAGCCATCATCATCCATCTGTTCCCTCATCAAAATAGCGACAGCGCAAGCTACAACGAGTAAAATTTCCTTAAAAAAAAACCAGTCGGTCTATTCTATCAAGATCTTACCGTGTTAACCTGGGTGAAGGGAGAATGAAGTGAAGAGTGCGATTCTGTAAACATGTCGAAGTGAAGGCGTGGGTGAAGTGAACGACAAGTGAGCTGTCAAATCAAACAAATAAGATGGAATGATAGCTCACTTCGTGCTCACTCCAACTAAGTTACACGGTGAGGTGTTGACAGAATAGACCTGCTGTCATTCCATCTTGTTTCCAACTTGCAGAGGTTCTGAGATGGTAGTGCTCGGCCCGTACCCACTTCTTCCCCTACGTTTCGCGCAGTTTCGTACATGGATTCGTCAAAGATCGACTGAACTTCACAGTAACAAACGGTCACAGACTACAGACTGCAGGCAGTCAAAAATGGCAATGTCAAGTCTAAATCCACAACTCTGCAAGACTAACAAAACGACAACTCAGCAAGTAGAAATAACCTCAGAACAATAATAGGGACAATAACGGGCCATTGCCCCCTAAACAAACATCTCTTTGACATCGGTGCCACGGACAGCCCACTCTGAAGGGGCTGCTTTGACGCCGAAGAATCAGCCAAATGCAAAAAATAAAATAAAAAATGCGAAAATTCGAGGCCGTAGCTACCCAACGTCAACAAATCCTCGGAACGGTGAGGTCGCTCCGCGAAGCCTGTGAAGCTCCTAGAAAAATTCTGTGCTTCTGGGCGGAGCTAGGCTGGCTTACTTAGCCAAGACACCTACGCACAATGGACCGAATGAGAGTCGAAGTGCGGAAATTGGAGTCCCTAATCTATCTATCTTGTTTTTATGGTTGACAACTCACTTCACCTCAGCTTGCACGGTGAGATCTTTACAGAATCGCACTGGTATCAGCGAGAACCTAAGAATAATGAAAAATCATATATTTCTTTTATCCAAAGTCCAACATTGCATAATAAAAATATGACGTAGAGACATTTCAAGACAATTCATCTCAACCTTTGCCACAGTGTTTTATTTGCGAACATCTCGATGCTAGTAGTAAAAACACATAAAACACATTGCGGAATTGTACGTCAATGGCATCTTGACCTTTTGACCCGAGCATGACTTGCCAAAATGTCACTAACAGCCTTCGACATACGATTGAATGTCACTTGCCGATGATAGGCCTATGTGGTTAAGAATTAGCGTCCGTTCCTAGTTCTATTTTCGTTCGTATTGTTTTTGACCCCAACATAAGTGTAAAAATACTAAACACATGATTTAAGGTCCACCTGTTGGTAAGTGATCGCATTAATGACATCTGCAATACAAGAGGCTTTCCACGTCATATAGAACAATCTCAAAATTTAGCATAACGACAGAAAAGATATGATGGTGTTTGTACACAATTATACATCCCCGGATAAAAGCCTTCAACAATAATAATTGCTACTCTTCCTGCTAGTGAAACCCATTAAAGAAAATACTTTAAATTAACAACACTTGAACAAATAAACCAATAAGGTCGGTACAGAGTGAACCCGCAATACCCGACAGCCATCAATAAGGTTGCCACCTCACCTGAGTCTCCCGAAGAAAACCCAGTAATTGAACCTTTTTAATTGAAATAGAGCTTAGAGCGGCAATGTGCCGCTGTCTTCTTTAGCACCCATAAAGCAGACAGATGACTTTTTTAAATTAAATTATTTAGCTGAGCATTGCGAGAAGGTATTACTGGTAGAGTTTATGAGCCACCTCGTTTCGTATGTTATTTACCCTTGAGTATGAATTTCTTAATAGTGTGCGTAGGTATGTAAGGTACACGATAAACAGTAGATAGCACGGCCAATACGATGATTAACTGTTAACACCCTAAAATCATTTTAATATCCCATGCTAGTTAGTCCCTCGGCCCAGTGATTTTAATCTACACGATTATGCTGATTAACTAATCTCGTAAATCGCCAATCCTATCCTTACAAAGAATAGGATTGGGGAACTCGCGAAGAAATTAATTGAAAAAGAGGCACACCCTCTTCGTGTAGAGGCGGGGGTGAATCAGCGCCTTAAAAGCATTTTTCACGCGCCATCTTGCCACTTACCAGGTACCTATGCAAGTATATTGCACAGTTTGTTTGAAGAAAAGGAATAAATGCGCCAGTAATGGTAGGTCACGTAATGGAAGCAGTTTTGGTTGAGTTGAGGAAATGTTGCTGTTACTATGCAAATACGACATGAAAGTATAATGCGGTGATGACCGTGTCGCTTCAGTTAGCATCCAGAATAAATGCACTAATGGATACTGCCAGGCAGATGGGCTGTGGCATCCATCTTTATTAGACCTCAAATTGCGAAAAGCCTGATTTCCCTAAGGATTGCGGTGCCAGTCGCAGATATTCGCCATGTGGTTGGAGATAAACGGTAGCCCGACAAGACAACTAATACCTTCACATATAAAGTACACATAATGCAAGAACACAATGGTTATTATTAAACAACGACGAATTTCGTCCCGGTGCCGATGAGACACTTAAACAATGCGTGTCGAAGTGCGAGCATTTGCAAAATGTTCAGTCATGCTCGTGTGCGCTCGAGATGAAACCAAGTAGTTTTGAAACGTCTCAAGTCGCCAGGATTGGAACAGTCGCCTAATAGTCACGTGATCACGTCGAGATAAACCCAGGACGTGAAACAGATACAATGCGAGATGGCAGAAAGAAGGGTGAAGGGATAACAAGACTACTTTAACTCAATGAATAGGATACGGACTCTTAGAATGTGTTTTTTTGGGAAAAATCTGTCAGTGAAAAATTGCAAAATAATATGTTGGCAGTTTGCACCGATACGCTACGCCTACGCGTCTTAGAAGGGTTAATAAATACAAGACAAAAAAAAATCGTTATGAGAAAAACGTTTTACCGAAAAGTATCTTGTTTTGTCCCTTCATGAAAGCATTATTTTAATAAATTAAAAGTAACTTCGTTATAAAATTAAAAGTATACAAAGTAATATTAATGCCTGAGTAACATTAAACAAAAATATTTTAAAAATACCTATTGCAGAGTTAACACTTCATAAAGTTCCCAAAACAATGTTTTACAGAAATTCCTAATATGCGTAAACTATTTAAGAAATGTTGCTTTGAAGACTTTTCTGATTTGCTCTTTTAGAAAAATATTCCTTTGAAAAACTTGTTTTTTACTTCAAACCATAAAGTTACTGAGGGTCTCGTCGACTCGTCTGTGAGGATAGATATTTTTTTTTAATACATAAATCCAGTTCTATATCTTTGAACTGGAGTTCTATCAGTAAATAAATGCGAAAACAGACTAACTTAGTCAGTCTCGTTTAGTCTATTTTAGTTTCCTAGTCATTTATTATCTTCTTCACAAAATGAAATATTATCTTTTTATAGAAGTCAACCGTTAAAAAGGTAATATACTTCTGTCAGATTACGGGTTATCAAGATTTCCCGCTTCAGTGAAATCATCGCCGCACCTGTTTGTTATCAAACACGTGACTTCAAGACAAACACGAACTGTGTGCAACTTGTTAAGCGTGTATGAGGGAGCTAATAAATGCAACTTCTGAAGCCTTATTACCAACTTACTGTGTAACTCAACGTTTGTGAAATTATGGAAACTCGTTAACTGGTTCACTGTTATTGTAGATATTCGCGGGAAGTGTGAATCTTGAAGCTTTCACACCACAGTACCCTGCATCTATAGTCCTTTGTGTTTTACTATAAAGTAATTTTATAAAACTCAGCAAAGTTAAGATAGCACTATTTTCCTGAAAGCAATTCACAATATTTTATCCTAGAACAAAATCGTGCAGTTCTCTCCAGTACTTACTCCGCTTTATAAAACTTTTATTTTAATCTTTCTTTACACTTGAGAATTATACACTTGGTTTTAGATTTCTACTAATTTAACAACCTCACTCAATTAACCTATTCGGTCATTAAACTACTGTACTAAATAACATAACTGGCCGGCAGCCGTGAAAAAATAAGTGAAGCCACTTTTTTAAAGTAACGTGGCCAGTACTTTGACTTTTATTCCTGAGTAAAACCATTTCACACAATACCTTTTTTAAAATAACTTTTTCTTAGAAATATAATTTATGTCTGTTTTTTAATCTAGAAGACTAAATTGACAGCTTCAAATGTCAAAACTGACTTAAATGCTATTGAAATCTATGTCAGTTTACCATTTGCACTTGTCAATTAAGTCTGAGATTAAAAAAACAGAATTTAGTTTAAAATCTCTTTAACTGAAAAACAGTCCTCACTCAATCAACCTATTTGCTCATAAAACTTTTTTATTAAATTAAGTGACTGGCCAACAGCCGTAAAAAAATAAGAAAAGCCAGTTTTGTTTTCTTTTTTATTAAAATCTTATTGTTATTCACACTATTTTAGGTAACGTGGCCAGTAGTGACTTTCCGCCTCCGCAGCTCCGTATTGCTTTATTGCTTTATACAGTGTGAGTCTTTACAATATGCACATACGAAAATGAGGGAAACTATGCTTAACTTTATCAACGGAAATCGTATTAAAAAAATCTAATTCTTATTTTTATGGATTTAAAAAAAATGTTTGCCATTGTGACCCCAGTGTAAACAAAACGATGTAGCTATTAAACTGAACAATCTATTGCGATGAAACCAACTTCATAATGATTGGAAGTAATTTAGGCATCCTTATAAAATAAAAATAGTGGGAAAACTAGCCTCAATTCAAAATAAACGTTTTATATAATACAACATAATTTTTTACAATAATCATAAAATTTCACGATTAGTCGCCCCGATCACTGACCTTTTTTATTACTTTAAATTATTCTCCATCGTATTAGCTACCCAATGGTGAAAATTGCATGTTCATAACTCAAAGGTAAATGTTCTATTCAGTGTTAAAACATAGCTTTGGAGGAGCTCGTGGCTAGATAATAACAGCCACACGGGTCGATCTTCAAGGTTAAGCCACGCTTGCTAAGGTTGGTCTGTGGATGGGTGACATACCAATACTAAGTTTCCTCCGTGTCTTGGAAAACACGTTAAGCCGTTGGTCCTGGCTGTCATTTGTAGATCTTTGGCAGTCGTTACGGATAGTCAGAAGTCAGTTAATCTGACTCCAGTCTAGCCATGAAGTACCGTGCTCCCCAGTTACTGGGTTGTGGAGGCCTGGTAGGCAACCGCTCCGCGTAAAATACTGATATTCAGCTAAATCCGGTTTGACTGGAAGCCGACCCCAATATAGTTGGGAAAAAGCTAAGCAGATGGTGATCATTTGTACATTTTAAATTAACCGCCAAATGTCCATAGAGTTACAGTTTCTAAATCATTATACATTTTTGGATTATCGTGAGGTACTTAAATTTAATTAGGTTAGGTACTAAATATGCAGTGAAACGTTTTAATAACTGTTTTTTTTAATAATAATAATTATACCTCTTGTGAATAAATCTACAATGTAGGAAGATTATGGTTTCAAATATTACTATTAATCAAAACTGGCCAAGTACGAGTCGGACTCGCGTGCAAAGGGTTCCGAACTAATTTCTTTTTAGGGTTCCGTACCCAAGTGGGTAACTAACGGAACCCTATTACTAAGCTTCCGCTTTCCGTCCGTCCGTCCGTCTGTCTGTCAGCGGGCTGTATCTCAAGAACCATAATAGGTAGACAGTTGAAATTTTCACAGGTTGTGTATTTCTATTGCCGCTATAACAACAAATAATAAAAATTAAGAGTTAAGGTACGGAACCCTTCTAATGCGAGTCCGTCTCGCACTTGGCCGGTTTTTAACTTGTTATTTTAATACTACAGACTTCTAATAGGTTTTCCTCTAATCTTTAGGAGTGGTAAGTACTACTATCTGCGTTTTTTCCAAAGTTCTGGCTCAGTAGTTTCGAAGATAAAACCACTTAAGTATTTTAAAATTTTGAAAAAATATAAATAAACCCTCACAGTAAGCCCTTTCATTTAATATGTCACACGACACAGTTTGAAAAACTTTTTTTTTATTTAACTCCCATACTAAAAATTTATTTGTTTATGTAACGTGTCCATGTTTGAGTCACAGACGTCCATATGTATATCAAATTTCAAAAGAATCAGTCCAGTGGATCCGGAGAAAACTGGCTGTGACAGGCGTACAGACAGACAGACCGACACTGAACTGAAGTGCTCACTGAAGTCCTATATGGTTCCGTTTTTACAGATGTTCGGAACCCTAAAAATCGTACATCAGTACACTATCTAACAAATAATTTTATGATGAAAAGTAATAATTGCAATAAGTATAGGTTCTTACGTAAGTATCAGTAGGACACGGATTCGAACTTCTTAAAACTCTTATCCATGTTTGATACATCCTCAAAATACCTACCGTTAACAATTTCTAAATTACATGAGATGAAGAATCTCCCAATATAGGACGGCAACAAGGCGTCAATCATTGGCGTGGACTGTGAGCGGCAGAGACCCGAACTAATGTAATAAATCCCCTTTGTACACGCTTCCAGGGGTCCCCAACATTTCCACGCGTATTTCTTCTTCTGTCGCACGTTACACCACATCTTACGGACGATAAATCCTACTATAATAATAGGTGAAAAGGTGACATATGTTTCAGGTGACATATGTTTGTTTGGATGTTTGATCAGTTACGCCGCGACGGCCGAATGGATTTGGATGAATTTTGAGCACAGATAGATCATGGCCTGGATTAAGATTAAGTCACTTACCGAATTCCTAAAAAAATTAAACCGACTTCCAAAAACAAAACGAAGTTGGTGTTTTTGGTTATTTTGTTTTTGAACACCGACTTCCGAAATTAAAGTTATTTTTTAATTTGTAGTGTTTTGTTTTTGGAAGCCGGTTTAATTTTTTTGTAAAAAAGTATTTTTTTTATTTTTCCTTTTTTTGTGGTACGCAGGTACCTTTAAAAAGTGAAACCACAAACACAGCGTGCCGGCGTGATGTTATGTTATGAACTGGTGTGAACAATCAACAGACATGCGATTTCAGAATTCCCGATCCATTTGTTATCATTTACTGAAGAGTTCCGTTGCCTACCGCCGAAGTTCTTCATCAGATCTTCACCAAATTTAAATGGGACCAGCCCGAGAAAATACTCTTCCAAACAAAAAAGAATCATCTAAATCGGTTAACAATTGGCGAAAATATCGCTGAACAAACATTTTTCATGGGATCCCTTCGTCAGATCCTGACTTATGCCTTCCATCATCAGCTCAGCAACATAAGATGATGATGACCAGGCACAAATATCTAAATTGCGTTAGAAAGTTTATGAAAAACATTGTATGTGCTTATAAAATTTGAGGGTTTCCCTCGATTTTCATGGGATCCCATCATCAGATTCTAACTTGGTGACAATGAGACCACCTCAGGAGAGGCTTTCGAATTCATATTTTTTTAACTCGGTCCAGAAATGGCGGAGAAATCGGTGAACGTTATAAAATACAGCCTAACATAGAACCTCCTCCTTTAAAAAGGAGGAGCGTTTTTTTTTTTGTTTTAAGTATGTACAACGATTTGTGTGATTATTTTTGAGTTCGATGCCATTTGGTCCCCTTAAACTTTAAGTAATTCAGTTTGGCTCAGTAGTTTTAATTTTGTTATGAGCATTTTTGCTTATTTCAATTTCTGCGTAGACGAAGATGTCGTAAGTATCACACCTTAAAAGTAAAAAATAAAAAAAACCTTTTTCCAAAAAAAATATAGCCGACTTCCCAAAAACACTACAAAGTGTAAAATAGCCTTAATTCCGGAAGTCGGTGTTTAAAACAAAGATACAAAAACCAAAATCACCGACTTCCGAAATTAAGGTTATACAGGGTTATTTGTAAAACACCAGCAACCTCTTAGGCAGTGAAAGAACACATGATTATAAGCAACTTATACTTTGGAAAAACTCCGTAAGCTCGAGAAAAATATCATCTGTTTCATACAAAATGAAATATTTAGCCAATGAAAATGTATGGAACAGCTGATATTTTTCTCGAGATTTCGGAGTTTTCCCAAAGTAAATGTTGCTTATAATCATGTGTACTTTCACTGCCTAAGAGGTTGCTGGTGTTTTACAAATAACCCTGTATAATACTTTGTAGCGTTTTTTTTATTGTAAGTCGGTTATATTTGCGATCGCTGACAAAAGATACATACCACATCTCTTGAAAAAATTGACCTACTACATGGGTCAATTTTGTTATTAAGGACAAAGGCATGTTTTGAATATAGGTAAGAAATATAATAGAATAACTGAAAACAATGTCGAAGCATGAACTTCTGAAATAGTTTTAGCGGTAAGTTCAGCATAATATTACCACTAATACGCGGCTGAAGTTAAAATCTCCTGGCTTTTAGTTCGTAGGGACTGTTAACCTAAAGCCTACAGCTGGGCGAAGTCAGTCACGTGAGAGGGTCGGTTCACACGTCAACGACTCTTTGACAAGTTTAACTTTTGTATTACCTAACTCTGCCACCGATTGAGGCGGTTACGAAATTTCATAAAAAATATTTATTTACTCTCCAACCAGATTTATTATCGAGATAGATCTTTTTTAGCTGTAAACATAAAAATCCAATTAAAACTCACAAACGCCATGACAGGTTCAAAAAAGTAAAAAGGAACTAAAAATAATACGCTTTGCTTTCTTTTCACAAAATGTGTGTAAATATGTTTTCATGTAAAATAAGGTTCACCTCTCGTCGAGTTTTTGTTAGAACATCTAAACATGAATACAATTACATTCCTTATTTTATTAAAGGTCCTACTGCAGAGTAACGAAACCTAAAACAGTTTTCTATCTTGGTATTTTGTATGGGTATTCAGCGGGCCGCCTAGATTGGTTTCGACTGTAAAAGTATCACTACACTTGTCGGTATACGCCGATTCTCGTCAACAGTACCGTACCGTGTGCAAAATTCTTCCGTACACACATGTAATAAACATGCCACCATGATATGAAACATATTTACTTAAGGAATTCTGACTACATTTTGGCAGTTAATCGTAGAAGACTATAAATGAAACTAATATTTACGAGTGTTGGAAACGATTTCCTAAAAACACTAGTGACTTATTGCTTTCATTTGTTTAAAGTTACGATATTTTCGGACTGTAAACTTCAGAAATAAAAACACTTTAAATTCCTTGTAGTTTGAAAGTGTGTTTATTTCAGTTGGTAGTTTTTTCGATAGAAACATAACGATCGACGCTGTCTCAGAAATAAGAAGTGAAAAACTTTGTAGGTAACTGGTTTATTCACCAACAATAGAAACAGCATTCTTTTGATAACACAAATAAAACCAACAATGAAGTTATCTTAGCTATAGGTATTAACTGGGCTTAGAGCCCTAATACCTATCTAATATTACCTAGTTTTTTTCCATGCCTTTGCTCTCATGGTCCATCCCGTAGAAACGGTACTAACATTTTTTTCGGGATAAAATGTAGCCTATGAGACCCAGCAGTAGGCTAGCTGTTTATCAGTGGAGAATTTTTAAGTGATCCAATCAGATCAGTACTTCCAGATTACCCTTTTATACTAAACTAACAAACATACAATTTTGCCTGAATTAATATTAGGTAATGTACACGCGCCGCATCGCGGCTGCAGCGCTGCCGCCGCGCGGCACTTTGCGACAAATTTGAAGGCGCCCTCAGAAGTCTACTAGTACTTCGTAACTATTATTATAAACAGGCAATCAAACAAGTGATTATAGGAACCTTTAGGCGTAAGTAGGTATGTGGCGTAATCAGAAATGATTTATGTTGCAATCGATCGGTTCGACGCTTGTAACACGAACACGACACAAATCGTAACGAGCCAACCTATTCTGAGATAGTAAACACACGTGAACGTACAGTACGTCACTGAAAACGTGAAGATACACGGGAATTAATATGACTCATCGACCAAAGAGAATGTCACACAGGTTTGAGCGACAGCACAAATTCTACAAAGCCGAACTTTCCCTAAAGGTCCATTCGTCATATTAGTCGTTCAGAATGTCCAATTTAAAGTAGTCCAATTTCCAATTCCCAAAATGTCCCACTCCCGGAATCACCAACCGGAAACCCCTGTTTGGCAGTCACGGAAACTGACCCGTGCTGCTCAAATCCGTGCTGCTCTACGGGTGTGAACCGTGGAAGGTGACAAAGGAAATCTCACGCCAAATCCAGATCCACCGATTTCTTCGTCGCATACTTGGAATTTACTGGCCCGAGACCATCTCTAACGTAGAGCTGTTAGAGAAATGCTACGAGAGCCCGATCGACCAAGGTCAAGTGGAGGTGGATTGGTCACACGCTCCGGAGGGATCCTGATCACATTCCCAAACAAGCTATGGGCTGGAATCCTCAAGGGAAAAGGAAAATTGGCCGTCCCCGTCAAGCCTGGCGTCGCACCGTGTTGACAGAAGCGACGAGGATAGGAATGACGTGGAGCGAGGTGAAGAGTAAAGCTCAAGACCGTTCGCGATGGCAGTCTACTGTGGCCTGCCCCAGCTAGGGGACATAGGATCTTAAGTCAAAATTTCTAGAATTTCCAGTTCCCAAAATAACCGGTTCGATGATATTAGCTTCGTCCCCTTAATGACCAATTCCCAAAATGAGCGATCTTTGTCGGTTCCTAATGGCTGAGAACTGCGCGTATAAAGTTCTGAATACTGTTCATGTGTATACCGCCAATTCTTCAAAACAAAATCGTTACAACGAGACAAAAGTAACAGATTCACTTTGTCATTGTATCTGAATAACATTTACTTTATGTTTGACGGGTGTTCGCATCATACGCGGCATAAAAGCTTTCTCATACTTTCATCCCTAGGGCGCGGATCGAGTTTCAAAATATGTGCTCATCTTATGGCACAGCAGATGACAGGCTCTGTCCGGATTACGTGTGTGATGTATGGTGATAACACAATCATAATATGTATGTTTTCTTTCAAAGGTGAAGTTTTTTTTTGTATGTATTCGCCAGTAGTTTTCTGGGTTGTATTTAAAAGGGGCGTACAGTGTAACGGTAGCAGCAGTCTGCTTAACATAAACTTAAAGAACACAGTTAGCCTAGTTAGAAAAAAAACAAACCTAGTAGGTACTAAGGCTTACGCGGCCGCAGAGCCGGATATTTTTTTTTTTTCTTTTAGGGTCGTACAGTTTTTTTTATTGTATTCATGAATCAAATTTATATTAACCTGTAAATATGAAAACAGCTTGTTCAAAGGTAAACTTTATTGAAATCACACAAACTGCAGTTATTTAGGAAAATGCTAGCCCTTTTAAAATTGTTAAGTAATAGTAATTAAGTGACTTCTGCTTAGTTTTCTCTTCAGGTCCTAAGAAACTTAAAAGTGAATGAAAATTAAACTCGTCGGCGACATTTTTCAGCAAAACGTCAAATTAACATTAAAAAATAACGATATTACTCTAACTAAGTAAAAGCCTTTGAGCCGCGCGTAACTGTAGCGTTAATAAGTGAGGGCGTAAGTAGTCATCATTGCTTATATTAAACGAATTCTTTTACTAAAGTTATACAAAATTAGGAGCCATTTATACAAATTACTTGATCTTAGAATTACAAGGAAAATTAAAAGGCTTAGTGAGCCCTGTCATTAGCGTAGAGAAAAATAAAACAAAGTTAGAATTGTGGTAAGAATCCATTAGCTTCGGAGACTGTCTGTTCGGAACTGTTTCTTGTGCTCACTCTATCTTCAGACAAGGAAGAAAAACGGCCATTATGTCCGTTAAAAATGAAACCCTACTGAATTATTAAAGCAAATTATTATCCTCCCTTGTACCGTGAACAATGATTAAATGTTCAACTTTGACAATTAAATAGAATGATGTTTGAAAGTAGAGATAAATTATGCGCTACATTTATTTTATAACCGGCACTTGAAAGTAATGAATCGCTATTTGAACGAAAAGTAGGTACGTTATAAATTACCAAAAGCCCGTTTTTCAGCACCTGAAAATGTTCGAAGGTACACAACTACGTCGAGCGTATTAATCATCAGTCCTTTTATACATAATGAATGTTCAACCCTTCCGGACAAAGCTTTTATTCATTCAGGCGATGAGTTTCCGTTCGGTAAGTTTTGTTTGATTCAAAAGGGATTGTCTGGAATCGGCGTTAGTGAAGTGCCACGAGCCGGGTCGTCGGACGAAATGCACCGACTCCCTAATGTTTCGGTTTCAGTCGGGCTCGGGCTGCCAGTGTAACGGCGGGAGAGCTTCGGGTCGGCCGCTTGTCACTCGCTCCCGAAACCACTCCGCGTAAACCGTCAAACACGAAACATATACGGACACTTTCTAGCGAATTCTCGAAAGTAAGATTTAATAGTTTTCTAAAACAAGTTTTGAAGTGTCAACCATGTTTGTAGCGAGGATAGCTTCGATAAGTGCATAACAACGCGCTGCAACGGTGAGTACAGAGTCACATGTGTGCAACTACTGGCTCACTTGCTGCGGGACACCAAAGTATTTCAATTACGAGCCCGTGTTCAGCACGAGGCGCTATTTTGGTAAAATTATGTGACGAGTATTTCGATGGCAGCAAAACTAATTAAGAGTTCCTTCTGAAGCATAACTTTGGAAATCACTTGCCTAAAAGCTTTCCTACGTATCGATTAAAATATGATTGCTCTCATTAATCAGATTTAAAGTGTTTTTGATCAAATTATTTAGGAATTAGCGATAAAACGCGATCAATGCTGTGGAGAAGAAATAAAACTTTAATCAACACTTTGATTTTACGGTTAATCTTGGTTCGAGTCTATTACTTCTAATCAAGAAAGTAGAACGGTAAAGGGTACGGAATTGTTGCCAGGGTGGCCCATAATGGACCAGCTGAAATTAACATCATTTGATTCCCATTAACGTTCTGCTCATTACGGCTAATGGTAAAATGGTCCTTGCCAAGCTAGGCGGTGAAACGAGTTCCACTATCAAATATTTTTAATTAATGTAATAAATTAGTTTGACTGTAAACTGAAATAACTAATCACGTAGAATTGAAAATTCCGATTGCTTACTGCGTAAATTAGTAAATTATTCTCGGTTTTAATTATATTACTGGATTTTAAAGCCCTTAAATAAATTAATTTGAATTTCAAATTATTATTTCAGGGCTTTAAAATCTCTCCGTTCTCCTTTTTTTTTTGTTAATTACATGGATAGGCTTCTCGATATTGAAGATTCATTATGTATTACTGACCAATTGGAAATGATAAATGTTTGATTTAATTGCCTACATCAAACCTTGGTGGCGTAATGAAAGAAAAATTTTAAAATCAAGTTGTAAAGTTTGAACGCATTAAAATTTAATTTTTTTTTTTTTTTTTTTTTTACTAATAATAGGCACGCGCTTGACCACCATCTCACCTGATGGTAAACGATGATGTGGTCGAAGATGGAGCACGCCTGCCTAGAAGCAACCTATTCACTCTTGACTTAAAGACTCCCAGGTAAATAGTAAAAAAAAAAAAAAAAAATAAATAGTATAAATTGTGGAATAGCAAGTAACGAAACTTCAAGTATGTACAATTTCAACATTCTAATCTCGACGACGGAGCCCCGCTGCGCGGTCCCTGTCTGCAGGGTGTAAAGGAACCTAACATGAATGTCATACCACTCGAACCCAACCTATCTGTGTCGGGGAGCCCTAAGCTTCCTGTGTCCTAAGTTCCGCTACTTGGCTAGGGCAAGATAATCCGATAAATGGTAGAACCTTACACTGATTCGTTGCCAACATGTCGTCAGTTAATGTCGGTTCACAATTTCTCGGAATGACTTCGAGAGAATATAGACTATCATACATATTTGATGCGTAAAAAACTATTCCAAATATAATTTTACGGAGTTTGCAATAAATTATCCGTTGACAGTCACTGGACAATTGGAAACTCCGTTAGATTATAAAATATCTTGAGAGATTGTAAACTCACGATAAATTTGTCAACTGAACATTTGGAATACTTTTTTACGCATCAAAATTTGATAGTCTGTAAATAATCTCTCGAAGTCATTTTATATTTTACTAGCACTTTGCCCGTGACTTCATCCGCGCTGCTATTTTTTAAGGATCCCTATTTTTTTCTAGACAAGTTATATACTAAAACCTTCCTCGACAACCATTCTATCCATTGTTGAACACATCATGAAAATCGGTGCAGTAATTTTAGAGTTTATCGCGAACAGACAGACAGACGCAGCGGAGGACTTTGTTTTACTAGCACTACGCCCGCGACTTCGTCCGCGCTGCAATTTTCTTAAAGCTCCCTAATTTTTTGTAGACAAATTATACAGGGTTATTTGTAAAACACCCGCAACCTCTTGGGCAAAGTACCTACATAAAATTGTAAGCAACTTTTACTTTGGGAAAACCCCGAAATCTCGAGAAAAATATCAGCTGTTTCTTACAAAATGCATTATTTAGCCAATGAAAATGTATGAAACAGCTCATATTTTTCTCGAGATTTCAGGGTTTTCCCAAAGTAAAAGTTGCTTATAATTCTATGTACTTTCACTGCCTAAGAGGTTGCTGGTGTTTTACAAATAACCCTGTATATTTAAACCTTCCTTAAGAACCGCTCTATTCGTTGGTGAAAACAGCATAAAAATCGGTGCAGTAGTTTTTGAGATTATCGCGAACAGACAGACAGGCGCAGCGGATGACTTTGTTTTATAATATGAAGTGATAGTGATATGTAAGTAGTGATTAGATTTAACCATCGTCAAAACCTCAACATAACACAAAACAAGACCATACTTCAGAAACTATGCTCACTTGCTTACATACATTGACTATAAACTAGTATTGTGATTGTTAACATAACTTTGAGCTGAGAAGTTCAGGCAACTCGCTCAATAGAAGCGTGTGTGTCTATGGTCTAAAATAAGATTACCGTGGGTAACAGGCTGCTTATTTACAGCCAGCTGTCACTAGAAGATAAGCATAGGATTTTCTTTCATTGCGTTTTATTTGATGTTTACGTACTAACATCAAAGTAGACATGTGAGCATGGCTGCTTGACGTGTATAACGAAAATGGAAAGCAGTTTTGAAATAAATGTGTACAATAGGGTATTTTACTAAAAAAATCTAATTAGTCCGTCTGATAGATTTTCAAAAAATATTCGACACGTATTTTTTCTTTTTTCATGTAAACAAAAAATAAAGGAGTAAAAATGTACCAAATTTACCAAGCCAGATGACGTCACGCGTGTCTTCAACTCGCTGTATCCTCTTTATTATTTGTTTAAGTGAAAAAAGATAAAATACGTGTCGAATATTTTTTGAAAATCTATCAGACGGACTAATTAATTTTTTTTAGTAAAATACTCCATTCGTATGATGCGAGCTTATGTCAACATTTTTGAACCATATGTAGGTAGTGTATAAATATTATGTAAGTAAACGTCACATATATCCTACTTCCTGTTGTGATATTACAAATGCGAAAGTTTGTGAGGCCGGATGGATGTTTGTTACTCTTTCACGTCAGAACGCCTGAAAGGATCTTCATGAAATTTGGCACAAAGGTAGATTATAGTCTTTTTTGGTCATTCACGTGGGCTGACCCGCGGGCGACAGCAAGTTCAGTTGTTCAGCAAGTGTAGTTCAACTGATATTCGGGTTATGATGTGATATTTTTAGGGTTCCGTGCCTCAAAAGGAAAAAAATGGAACCCTTATGGGATCACTTTGTTTTCCGTCCGTCTGTCTGTCAAGACCGTTTATCTCGGGAACGCATAGAGGTATCGAGTTGAAATTAAAACCATACTTATGTCTCTTGCAGCTGTGAAAAATCAACGGTCTAAGTCAACGTAAAAAAAACACGGTCGTTTATGCCGCAAAAACGTATGTTTCGACACTCTCAAGGGAATCAAAATGTATAGAGTATTTCCTGTTGACCTGGAACTATGAAATTTGGGAAGTAATACCGTCATACCTAAACTACAAGTTCAGGGAAATGTCTTAAAACTATACGTTTGTAAAAAATATAGATTTTATTTAAAGTGACTTGTAGCCAAAAATTTGTACGGAACCCTCGGTAGGCGAGTCGGACTCACCCTTGACCGGTTTTTTATATTGTTTACCAGCTAGTGCTTGACTTTTAAATCTAGACGAATCGTCGACTATTTTCGTGTACTATATGTATTTATTATATACTTTATTGTACACCTCATAACAACCAAATTCAAAACGCTTATAAAACTAGTGTACCTACAATGGGCGGTCTTATCGCACAGGGCAGTCTCAGTTAGATTTAGGGCGGTCAGTGTACAAACATCATAAATAATATTAATAGAGAGACAAAAATAATAATATAAAACAAATACATACAATATTAAGTAATATACTAATAAATATACTGTGTTCCCTACACATAAAAGCTTCCGTCGTTAACATCTACTCTCAAATATGAAGAAAACCACATCAAAACCTATTCAGTAGTTTAAAAGAACGAGAAACACATAAACACGAAGAGCGACTTTACTCGTTATAGAAGTGAGGAGATTTATGGTTACCCTCGTCAACTGAAGGTATCTAAATAACCATTAAAATAAGAATGAATTTTCTCTACTCGGAAAGTTAAAAAGTAAACCATATTAGGTACATAGATACCTAAATAAGATTTAACTCTACCAGCAATCAATATCACTACAAATAAACATTCCAACAGGACCTGCAAACTTGTACGTTTGAAACCAAATTAATCTTGTGAGGGCAACTGACTAACTTTTTCAATAGACGTCTGTGCCTGCGTTGTGTTGGGTTCCGCCGTCACTGGGCACTCTTACCCGGCATGATGGCATCCAATCAACCATACAAAAGTATCCCTGTTACATTTTGCAGTTTCACATTTGAGTGAAGTTTCAACTAGTTTACATATTTTTGTTGAGCTATGCCGTGTTATGAAATAAAGTGAAAAACTACGACTTTCTGAACACTACTCTTAGGTATTTTTGGTAAAAAGTTCAATGATTCGATATTGGGAATATTATTACGTAGGTACGACGATCAAAATTGGCTTAATTTTTTCTAAATTTTTACATGAAATTTCCTGATTGGGAATCAGGACATTCTACATAGTAACATTTTCAGCATTTTCCACGAAATAATGAAGAGCCCAGCCATTGAAATTTAACTCCGAATAAATAAATAAATTGAGAGTCATTATTATTCCCAAACGTCAAGTTACAAAAACATTTCCAAAACAAACCAATGGATTCGGCCGACCAACAATAATAACGCAAACTGACGATTCCGATTCAATATTTGATATTAAAATAGAATTGATTGACGCTCGTCAAGTTGGAGGTAAACTTGGGCTTGCAAAGATGAAAATTTAATTTTGAATTATAACACTGGCAGCAACTTTATAATTCAGATGATTGAAAAAGAAATCCATTACATTATCTAAGGTAAACCTGCACTGTAACAAATGCCACTTAAATGTAGGTAATCTTATGAACACAATAACTTTGATACCTGCGGCACAGCAAGTCCTACCCGTTATTAAAAACCGTACGCTATAAAGAACAAAGCTACAAACAAACCTACAAATATAACCTTTGTTCGCATACAATATAATACAATTATGTACGTGTTACAATAAAGAACAAATTGGCAACACGAGGATCCAGCGAATATTGGAGTAGCGCCGAGTACGAGCTCCGAATTGCTGCGAACACCTCAAGTGTTCAGCGATACTCAACCTTTTTTGTTACGTTTCATTCCATCCTCTTTTATTATTGAAGCGGTTTTATTGACATAAGAACAAATCTCTGAAAAGAGATGTTCTAGAGCTCACTTGAAAAAAAATTGTTCCCCAAGTTCAGGGTCAAAATCTTATTTGAAGGAAGGCACTCAATTACCAATCATCCTTTATAACTTTTGTAAAGTCTACATCTGAGCTAATATTAAGAAAAGGTTAAATTGTCTGATAATCTCTGAAAAGATATGGTACTATGACGTCTTACATTTTCATGATTCCAGTGTGATAAAGAGACAAAACCGTACAGGACGAATAGCACTGCCCGTTTCTCACGATGGAATCGTAACAGCAATGGCACTTTGTAGTACAGCCCCTGAAACGATTACGAAATTTATTTACTGTATAAAGCTACATTATTGCTGAAGCCGTAGATATTTTTTTACGCAGTGAGAAAAATTTCTGATAAAAATAAAATAGCTACACCACCAAAGCAGAGCCACGGGAAGAAGCTACGTTCAAATATAACTCTACCCACTGCCTATTAACTAATTAGTACAGGTATTAAATTAATTACATAATGTTTAGTGCCTGCATAAAACTCACCGGCTCGAACCCGTACCACAGGTTAACTGCACCTGATTCATCTCCTTCTAACGACAGCTGCTGTCAGCGCCTTGTAACAGCGGGCACACTGTGAATAATAAAGAAACATGGAAACTAAACTTACACTTGATTATTATTATTAATGCTTACAGTTGTAACTTTACGAGTTTGTTTAGAGATTTCCCAACTAGATTGTGATTCTAATTCCAAGTCACCCGAGTCAACACGTCGCTATCCGGAATCTCAGAATAACTTTCGTGTTTATTTCGGGAAATCCTGTTAATATGTAAATTGTGAGATACCAGTAATACCTGTACATTGATTTGATGTGTTTTCCGCAGTTTATAGCTTATGGTCAGCTGGCAGAAATTTGTGCGATTTTTCACTGTACAAGCGTGCATTAACGCTGCGTGGCGAACACAGGCGCGATGCGACTTTGACTATGCGACTTCGATATGACGACCATTTTCATGGCAGTTGTAGAATACCTTCATCGCATTCTGACATATTGTCGCGTCGCATTTGTTTTTTCTGCCTAGCCTTTTCCCAACTATGTTGGGGTTGGGTTCAGTCTTACCGGATACAGTTGAGTACCGGTATTTTACATATGGTATGTAAAATACCGGTATCGACCGTGCCGTCGTCCTAGCGCAGAGAGTAAAACAGGTCCTAAGACAAGCTATCTATTCCATACCCAGGTGTTAGGATGACGCGAGCATCGACGTCGCCGCCGCTGCGCGTGCTGGAGCGCTTCGCCAACAGCACGCCAGCGCCAACCACCAGCACCACAGCCAACAATGTTGGCCCGCCCGTGCCCAAGCCCAGCGCAAACAACAAGAGGCCCACGCCCATCGTTATATACCCCACGGGTAAGAGAACTATAATGTATACCCGGGCCTTAGGCAAAGTTCAAAGACGTTCTATGAGGAACCACGATTGTCAATAATTGTTCTGCTGGTAGAATATCACTTCGTCTAGAGCCCTTTAACCTAATTAAGCAATACTAAATTATGTACATATATCTGTGTCTACATATACTTCTTCTTCTAATATATAAAAATCTCGTGTCACAGTGTTTGTTATCAAACTCCAACTCCTCCTTGACCAATTTTAATGAATTTGTTTGTGTATATTTTCTAGGTCTGAGTATAGGTCGTAGGCTATTTTTTATTTATATGGCTAAACAACGATTACCAGATCAGCTAGTACTCGTATATCTATATTGTTTGCCATATTATATAAGTTTAAGAAGCTCTCCTTGAATAGAAAAAAAGGCAAATCATAAATTAATAAATAAATAAGGTGGTGAAAACAGTAGCAGCGCTAATGAGGATGTTGCGATCTGTCCTTCCGTCAGCTTCCATCCCAACACTCCTTTTATTTTTATTTTTTTTAGTATGTGAAATCATCAAATGACTCCTCCCGCTCTGGGTGAAGCAAGAGGGAGTGTCAGACTC
This sequence comes from Lacanobia oleracea, assembly GCA_950371165.1. Lineage (NCBI taxonomy): Eukaryota > Metazoa > Arthropoda > Insecta > Lepidoptera > Noctuidae > Lacanobia > Lacanobia oleracea. Next base: position 10,963,092 of record OX493389.1, read on the forward strand.
TTACTGACTAAAACCCATCCGTGTTCCTCCTGGTGCCCTTTGCGTTCCAAGGCTACGGTATCTCTTTCGAACAGACTCCGCAGCCCCAGCAGGCACCTGCCCTAGCGGGCCCCGTCTTCCACGCTGACATCTCTTTGAGGCGCGTTGGGATCGCAGCGCGTCGCCGACCCGGGCCTAGTTCTGATCAGACGGCGAGCCACCCACTGCTCGCCGTCCGCAGGCCCGTGCCTACGGCGGCCGGGAATCGTCCTGCGACTCCCGACGCCTGGGGCGTCTTCTTCTGTTGCGGCGACTGGGACGTGCGTGAGGTTTCCCTCTCTCTCACACGTTCGGCCTCCTCCTTTGCTAGCATTACTGCTTCGCAGAAGGAGGTGATCGCTTCCCATGCCTCCTCGCTCCGGACCATAGATTGAAAAAAGGCCGGTCGCGAGAGGTCGCCGCCGCCGATCGCCTCGACGAGGACCCAGCGGTGCTCCGCCCAAGCAGGGCAGACCTCCACCGTATGCTCCACCGTGTCCTCCGGGCGACCCTTACAGTGTTGACACCCGGGCGCGTCCTCCCGCCGAATCCGAAACAGGCATCTCCCGAAACAACCGTGTCCGGTGAGTACCTGTGTCAGGTGGAAGGTGAGGACGCCATGACGCCGCTCCAGCCACTCCTCAAAGAGGGGACTTATCGCCTGGATTGTTGCGTGCTCAGCGCTGGGTTACGACAGTCGCTGTCTCCATACCGCCATGAGATCCTGCCGGAGCTCCGTCCGCCTTGCTGTGATTTGTCGCGGCAGAGGTGTCTCACCCCGGCGTTGCGCCTCCACGCGCCACTCATAAATGTGCGCGAGGGCTCTTGCCTCCAGATCCCATGGCGGCAGTCCGGCAAGGAGGCTCGCCGCCTCGCCAGAGACCGTGTGGTATCCCCGGGCCAGCCGGATGGCCATGAACCTCTGAGACGCGATGAGGTAACGGGCAGGTCGCTTCCTCAAATTAGGCGCCCATACCGGCGCCCCATAAAGGGCCATGGACCGCACGATCCCCCGCGTACAGCCTCCGGCAGGAGGCATTTGGACCCCTAGATTGGGCAGAAGCCGCTTGAAGGCAGCCCCGGCTCGTCCCAGTCTGGGAGCCAAACGTCGGAAGTGTTCGACAAAGTTCCACCGGCTGTCAAGGACGAGACCCAGATACGTCATCGTCGACCTGACGCCGATGTGAACCCCTCCCACCGTTATTTGAGATCCCGATGGTGGCCTGTTCCGAGAACCATGGAAGCACATGGCTTCGGAATTGTGTAAGGCCACCTCGAGACCCAACTGCCGGATCCTCTCAACGACTATCGCAACCCCGCGTGTCATAGCGTCGGCAGCCGCCTGGTGCGACCTCCCCTGCGCCAGGACCAGCGTATCGTCAGCATAGCAGACAACGTTGACGCCGCCAGGGAGGTCGATCCCATCACTCCTAATACGGCCATATTGTAGTTACCTAAAACTAACTAAATAACCTTCCCCCAGCCCCAACCTTTTTATTAAGCACATCATATTTTATAAAAGCGAGGGCAATTTTTCCGGACTGATATGTAAGTGGGGCAGATATTTACCTTCCTGTGGAGGTTATCTGAAACGACAAATACATGATAATGGAGGGCTGAAGACTGCCTTCACACAATAGAAGATATGGTTCAGTGTGAATTGCCTCGTTATATTTTCGCGACCTTTCAGCTTTCTGGGAGCACCTTTTTCTGTATATTTTAACTCGACTATTATATTGTCGTATACCGAATTCGACAGCTTTACATATTTAGTTTGTTCACTTTGAGAAGGGGTAAAATGTCAAGCAAACAGTCCCATCCGTCCCTTTCAAAAGTTATTTTGGAATACACGTAGTTTTCAAACATATTGTAATAACTGTAATTTCCGTTGAAACAGGCAGGGATTTTAGAGAGAGATGGTCTGAATCTGAAATAGAATAAACATATTTAATTACCTTGTTTTCAAAATACATGAACGAAAACTTGAACTAATCCACATATAATTATTCGCGTAGAAACAGATTAGCCACCAATTAATTATCGCTATCTACATAAATAGATAGTGTTAGATGTTGCCGATTCGAGCGTGTTCAAACTAAGTACTTACATCTCTAGAGCTGTACAAGTTGGTAGCGAGTCTAATGACCGACTACAAGAGTGATTAAATGGGTAATTTGCAGCAGCTTAATCGTGTAAGTTCAATGGTAATCAGAATCTGTTTCCACTTGACGTTCCAATGTGATAAACCAAGTTAACGGCTCTTACATGCCACTGATTAGAATGGGTGGGCCGATGGATACATTACGGGCAATGTGAACCAATTCAGGAATTAATGGAATTGCTTTTAAAGATAACAACTTAATTATATAAAACAAAGGTCCTTTCAGATTAATTATACCATGAAACAGCAGGTGCGTTAGATTAGGTGAGCCTGAAATTAAAGTCATTTGTTTTTCATAGAGCTCGAAGCTGTTATCGTGATATTTTGAATAACACCATTATTGCAGCAAAATATCCCAGAGGCTTAAAATTCGCCTGATTATTATCACGAACTCGGGCGGCAGTTTGGGTTGCCAACGTCGTCATTATGCCGACCGGCTCGTTTGGGGTGGAAAGTGAAAAAAATGAAAAAGTAATTAGGATGGAAGGGGAGGCTAAGTTACGTTCTCACGAAATATTCTCCATTTTTAGACTGGAAGGTTGATTTAATTACCGAGATCAGTGTCAGATTTATTTATGAAGGGAAGCGAGAGATGTTTTTCGTCTGGGACTCAAATTAGCCAGCTCGTTTGTTACTTTGGCCCTTTGAGCCAGCTATTTCTGATACTGTGATATGATTGCGTTCGCAGTATGATTTTCTAGAGCGAGCAGTCGTAAAAGCAATATGTCGTAATATAAGAATAGCCCGCAGTGCTGGTACAAACAGCCGGTGTCTTGTTTAATATTGGTCTCATTTATCGCAGACAAGGCTGCGCACTTAGCTGCCTGTGCCTCGAGCTTCCACCTCATAAGTGCTGCACACGTTGTAAACCCGGCCATGTTGCCCTACTGGCTTTAGGTAGATGATAAAAGACTATTTTTAGAACAACGACGATGAAAGAAGATTAAAAATTCCGTTACTTTCTTTGAATTGAAGTAGTAGGTATAGTTGATATAGAATCGAGTATTGAGAAATGTTATTGACCTCCTTAATATTTGTATTATGTTCTAGCGAAATTAAGATATTGAATTGCTTAAAGTAAGTAAATGAGACACATTAAATAGCAGCCAGTATCCCTTTAAGGTGTTTCTTAAAATTTTAATGCAAACCTATTAGATTATTATAACGTTCAAGTTGCTAACACTGCAATAAGTTTTGGCATAATTATTTAATTAAATATCTTTCAAGTAAAATTAAATTATTTTAGTTTATTTTTAAAACAACTTAAACTTAACGTAGCGTTTACCAGTTTTCACTTGTTTTAAACTTTAAATGCTTTCTATTTCTAACGATCAGCTGTTTTTGACAAACAAAATTGGAAAGCGAATTAAAACTGTCTGTTAGTTTTTAAGTAATATTTAATCCGTAATTCACTTTCAAAAAGTAAACCTTTTAGAGCTAGACACGTTGTCGAACTATTATTTAAAAAGAAGTAAAGTTCATAGAGCAAGTTAGATTTTCTATTTTTCACCTCTGTGGGCCGTTAGTTTTGTATTTAAAGCAATTTCAAACTGAGATCATTAGTTTTTAATTAAAAGCTTAATACTTATTGTGATAATCCAAACGTAACATTATTTGACAAACATCATCCTGCAAATAAGCCGCTGAAAATGTTTGCCATAAAGAAAAAATTACATATTACTACGTTAAAATATAATGGAGATGTTCAAAATATGTAAAATATTAGCTCGTTCGTAGCGGCTCACTACCGCATCGTCAGCTAGTTTGCTCACTTATTTAGCTACCACAAAGTGTTCAGAAAAATGCTTATCTCTAGGCTCCATTTCACTCGCTCCCATTTCCACGAACTCGGAGCTATATTTAAAATAGTAAGTACGTAATTTATCCGAGCAGTGTATAAACATGACTAAATATTTATGTTTTATGTAAATTGTATAGTTCTGTGTTCCAACATTCGGTGAATGTCGTCATAACATCTGAATATTTCACGAACCCAAATGTGCAATTAAACAAAAAGTTTTACTGTTTTCAGTAGCCAAGGTGCATGTTGACACACACCTGTGGCAGAAACACAAACATGTAGATGAAACATAAACACAAATAGTGAAACAAAAACCATACGCATTGTTTTTATTGCCTCAACTCCATACATTGTTGGAGCTCATTGAGTCTGTTGGTTTGTACCCAGCGGTACATGTACAGGCGGCCTCACTTTTCGCCGCCCTTTGTTTAACGGAAATTGCCGGAGGAATAGACTATAAATGTACTTTTTATTGTTCCAGTGACGCCGGAATCGATAGTAGTGCCGATAGTATCGTGCATATTTGGCTTCCCATTGTTAGCGCTCACCGTTATCTGCTGTTTGAGGAGGAGAGCCAAAATGGCAAGGTGAGTTGTTACGAGTATATTATAATGACAAGGACGTCATGAAATCACAGGCCATTTACTGAACCACTATGGTCGTATACTTGGCCGGCCCGATAACGTAATGTTCTCCACGATAAACCCTTCAGGGATCGCTCGTTCGCTTTTAGGTCAAATTTCGTTGATTTAGGACATCGCGAGACCTTTTCACGTGCTACTTGATTCAGTGCCTCTTCAGCGACTACTTGTTCGATGGAGTAAAAGATAAGTTGGGGAAATAAGGCCAAATATTTAGCGTATATATAAAGGGAAAGCTATGACGCGCATGATTTTGGTAAATGATTTAGCCTTAAACCGTAGAGTTACGCTAATACCCCATGAATGCGTGCCGCCGGGGAAGCAGTTACATGTAATGTGCGTGATAATGATGATTGATTCCGCTGAGATCGCACACGGCTGTTGTTAAATTCAGCTTCACTGCTCCTACGGATAATGTGGAGCAATTTTGCGCTCTGCAGACTAATAAAGTGAATATTTTATCGCATAGCACTGGAAAAGAGATTTTTGTGCCTGATAGATAACCACGTGAGTAAAAATGGATAATATTCCAGAAGTAGATACCTAAGTATGAAAACATAATTAGAAATATGATTTACTAAAAAGCGGCTGCATTTACAAAGTATAACAGAAATTACGCAAGAAAAGGAGTTATTTTACTCATAAACAACTTTTACTGCTTATGTAGCTGTGCGGTATATTTTGTCGAGTTATGTTAAAATAAATTTATGTTTTTTTCGTGATTTCTGGGTTGGCCCCATACCTAGGTACTAGAAGTGGTTAATAATTAGGAATACAATGCAGTCTTTTTAGGTTTTGAATTATTTCTGATACCCTGTACCGATAGAACACAAATAGCAACAAACCTCTTAGCTTAAGGGCGCCTTCGAAGTCGCAAAGTGCAGCGCGGCAGCAGCGCGGCTGCAGCCCAGCTGCCGCGCTGCTTTGTTAATCCATAAGTACAAATAATAAACAAGCGGCCGCGCGGCACTTTGCGACAAATTTGAAGGCGCCTCTCTTAAAATACTACAAAAGCGGATAAAAATTTATCTTAACAAACCAAGCACTTACTTATCTTCAAATCCAGATATCAACCAGCAACGCCACTTTTCTTCAAGTGTTTAACAATAATATGTCCAGGGAACGTGCGCGGCGGCGGAATTGCGAGCTGGACCGAGGAGAGCTGTCAGTGGTGAAGATGTCCCCCGTGAGGTCGAAGCCGCGCGCCGTCAGCCTGATCCGGTCGCCGCGGCCGCCGCCCACGCTGGAGCTCGACACCGTGCTGGAAGAGCGCTCCGACCCTGAGCAGACCACACTCTCACAAGTACGGTTAAACATACATTTAGATAGAGAATGGACTGTGCATTTCCTATCTAGGAAGAAGTGATTATTGTAACTGAGTGTAATTCGTCACTCTGACCTGCCTTCGTAAACTGACCTGAATGAGGAACATGTTTATAATTTAATATCACACCAAAACAGGTACATTTTTGATATAGCACTGGATGTCGCCAATAATGTCGGTTTAAGTACAATAATCCTGGACACGAAGTGGTCGATTCTCTGTATCTTTAGACACACACATTAAATTACATCTACAACAACAACAGACAGTTAAAAGCACTGCTGCGCTGACATACTTGACTGTTTTTTGCCGGCCTTTTCAGACCCACATCGTTTTACATTTTTGTGTTTTATAAGTACTTAGGTACCAGCATACTTTTTGTAGATAAATCGTATCTGGAAACAAAGAGATTACCAAAGCTCTGGGAAATAAAATATATTTCAGAGCTGCGGTTTATCGTGATTTGAAATAAAACAATGAAACGTGACTTTTATGTGATGCTTTATTATTTATTTAAGGCTTGGTATTGTTCTCACGGATCGACTTTATTATGAGCACCTACATGCTGCCTGTACTACTTATATTAGCTGTTGGTATAACGGACTCTCTACCAAATAACCTTTGTTTCAATTATATTTTCGATTTTACAATTAGATTTTCAGCAATATCCACGCTGTTCAATTGTACAAAGCTCTTTCTGTTTTTAGCATTCCTCGTTTATGTTACCATTAAAAACAATAATGGAATGTATTATAAATTCTCAAATAATATTTGTATGGCTCCATTGTAGTTTAGACAAAGGTCGCGGGTCCATCCCACGACCTTCCTTCCTTTCCGTTCTCATTGACGACATACTAGATACTAAATCTAATAGTAATTTAACTGTCATAAAGAGCATTATGCGAGTTAAAATCTGCCATCTAGCTAGATTAAAATAGGCCAGCCGGGACATCTTACTTAGCGTTTTCGTGAATTGTATTCGATACATGGATGGATGCCTAAATAAAAGCGTGCTGTAGAATTTCCTACTCTAAACATAGCACCGAAAGATGAATATCCAACAGCGAACTAATATTTAGGCATTCATTCATATTAGTGAAAACAGATACCAGACTAATCTTAAGAAGGATTTCTATCCGAAGGTGGAGATCACGCCAGACCGCGAGGTGGGCACGATACTGTTCGGCGCGGTGGGCGCGATGGGCACGGCAGCGGCGGCGGCCGTGTGCAACCGGGACAGCTAGCGGCGCGGCTCGGTGCAGCCCGGCGCGCGCTCGCCGCTCTGGGCCGCACTCACCAGCCAGCCGCTCGACGAGGACGACGTCGACGACGACGACACGGCTGGCGAGGACAGCTAGCAGCTGGACGAGCGCTCAATTGTCGACATCGGCGAGCGCATGAAACTTTTCCTGGACATTCCTCTTCGATTCTAAATCAAACAGTGCTCATCTTCAAATACTCGAACTGTGTCGAATCGACTGTTAACTGATTTCTAAACAATTTAAATCAATTCACAAAGGAAATCCGACTTTAATCAGTTCCGTCTGGATTCATTGTCTATGAAACCAATATCGAAATTGTGTTTTTCGATAATCGATTTCTCTTACAGCGAACAAAGTGTTTAAGCTATTTGTATGTGGAGTGGGAGGCAAGCTAAAGTGGCAAGGTGGTCACATCTGCCCTAGAAAATAAATGAACATTGAACGAGTTTCAGTAGAAGCGTATCCACTCGTTCCGGATTCGCTAAGAATGGCGAACAAAGTACCAAATGAAAGGCACAATCGAAATCTTAGACTTGAAAAGGCCTACGTAGACTATGTAGGTACATCAATTAATAAACGCGAAATAATGACGAGTCTGAATAATAATAATATCCAAGAAAGCTCTTTTGAGCTGAAATTCATCTAATCCGCAGATATTCATGTCTGAAAATCACGCGAAAGATTTATTATAGACGGGGTCAATTTCGAATGTTTAATTATCTCTACTTTCATTTAATTGTTAAATGGTAGGTTCAGTTAACGGGTAGGTACATAGGTATTTCAGTATTGTGCCTCCAAGGTTCGCATTTGTTAATATTAATTATATTTTTGTTTAACGTGTATTGACTTCACAACGAAACTGAAGTACTTACCTAGGTAGATAGGTATATCTCGAGTCATCTTAAATAATGGATAAATTAGCAACTTTTGTAAAGATGAAATACCTAACTTAGATGAAGATTGTACAATTGTACATAAAATATCTGATTAATAATTCAGTAATGTACATATTTTCGTGCACCCACTTTAACATTGCACGGAGCTGTTGAGGCTTGACCCTTGTGCATAGCACAATATCACATAGAACTATTAAGTAGGTAGGCATATTATGTACAGGATGATGAATTTAAAAACCTAAACCTACGCTGTAAATTGATATTTGTAATTTATTCGAAGAAGTTAGAGGTTAAAAAATCAAGGAAAATGATTTAGTCCCATAGAGAAACATAGACAAATTTAGCACTAAAGTTGACACTTATCATGAGGAAAAAGTAGATTTTTACCTAAGAACGATGAAACGAGACCAATTGTGAATTCAGCCAATGTTAGTTAAATATAAATGTTACATAATTAAATAATAGGTACTAATAGCATGCGTTTTACATTTTGTGTAAAATAATGAAAAAACCGAATTTCAGCTTTGTAGCCATTGTAAATAAACCCGGTAGAAGATACGATAAATAATGGAGCATTTACTTGTACCTACTTTACATATTGAATTTCAGCGGTCTCTATAAACTGTTTAAAAATAAAAACTCTGTTCAAACAGCCTTGTACAAAAATAACGTGGATACCTAACCAACCATCTTAAGAGGGTGATCGACGTACGAGCCATATACCGCGGTTTTAAGAAGGACGATCCATACTTTGCGACAAATTGGATTAACTAAACAGCGCGGCAGCAGCGCTGCAGCCGCGCTGCTGCCGCGCAGCACTTTGTGACGAATTTGAAGGCGCGGGCTTACTCGCGGCTTGTTGGCGCTGATCGACTAACGAGTCATGTCTGAATGCGAATTGAGGCAACATGTCTTGTTCAGAGTCTGAAGCTTTGTGTTATCTCGCTACAGTAGCATACCACGAAATAACGAAAAATAAGTGAAAACGCCCTAGAGTTTGGGTTAACAGTTAGATAGAGAAAGGCAAGCGTTGTCGCACACACATTTAATTCAAGAATTGTCAACTGAACCACTTGATTACAGAAATTATATATGTCGGAAGAATCGTACAACCATAAGCAGATCCATTATTCCAAAATATGATGTGGATCATGTGGAGCATGTCCGTCCTCTTGCGCTGTCGCCGTTAACTGCCGGGCCCGGCTCGCCGACGGTCATCGACGCGAGGTTTTGTACGACGAGCTGAGTAAAGAATATAGCAAACATGATGAGCCGCGAGCCAGGCTTGTTGGTAAGTAAAACCGCGGTATTGAAATGATACACCGGCGAGCTTTGTCGACGTGCCACAAAACCGCGGTTTTACTCGTTTGTCGATCAGGACCTGTAAGTGCAAAATTTTGTACGTATCTATATCGGAAAAATCCTGAGAATAATAACCTCCTCCTGAATATTTAACAAAAATCTTACTATGGGTGACTTAACAATTCTCTGTGTAATCAGGCCGGTAAAGGTGTGTAATTTTGGCATAATTGTTCAACTAGATGAGGTGACCCTTTCCTCGCCGCTGCAGATCATTACGGTCCTATATGGTGGAAGTATCGTAACGTAAGAACCACACAATTAAGGGCTCGTTTACGAGCCCACCTGTATACAATGTATGTTGGTAGTGTAAGTGGTCTACAGTCTAGAAACTAGCCGTGTGCTCGTTGGTTGAAATAAATTGTCACCGCTGTACAGTACTAAATCGGTTACTCGACCAATGTAAACGCTCCATGAGCTGATACTAACAACTTTGAGAGAGTGGAGAGAGCTTTAAGATTATTCCAATTTGTGAGTCAATGGTACGAGTATACTACTACAACTATTTGTTTGTTGATACAACAACAAAAAGTGACCTCTGAAAAAGTTGCTGTGTACGAAATATCACCAGTGTAACATTAATGTATAAATGTTATGTCATTGTTATAAATGTACGAGTTCGTATGGAACAATTGAAACGAATGTATATCAATAGATGGATAAAATTATATTTATGTTCTTCTCACATTTTGTTTTATTTAGATACAACTTGTAACCTACCCCTGCTGCACACGGGTTTCAGGACAAGACAAAAAACATGGAGCTTAGATTCTGCCAATGAAAACTGCAAACCGCATCAAAATCCGCTGCAGAGTTTAGTAGAACAATTCAATAACACAAACAGAAACGAAAGCGACTTTTATGTGTAAGTTGTAAATAGTAGGAATATGGTAGGAATCTATCTGGCTGAACACTATTTGATCGCTACTGTAGTTTTCAGCTCAAAGTGCTGAACAGTCTAATTAACAGTTCATGAATCCTTTCACTGACTCCATGAACATGTGCTTTTGATATCCAGTTCTGTGAAATTTCAATTCGTCTATTAAATGCACGTGTTACAATGTTACAATGACCCACATAAAACCAAAAGCCGGTTTCATTCGTTGGCCTCTTTGGATCGTTTATCAAAACTAGTCTTTAAAACAAAACGAGATTTACAATGGCTAGAATTATTTAAGTATAAATAATAAGTACTACCTTCGCTACATAACTTAAAAACAGATGATCTATCAAGGTGAGGGTCAGGTTAAGCAACCGTTTCGGACGGTGATCTGGTTAATAGAGTCGTAAATATGCAGCTTAATCAAATGATGACTTTACAGTTTTCAATGTTAAGTTCAATTAATAATTCATTGGATATTGAATAATGTTCCTCGTGGCCGTAAATTTCATTCCAATTTATTTAAAATTTCAGAGCTCGATGAAGGAAAACACAGACTTAATGTGTCTTGTAGCTATTAGTTTGTTATTTTGCCACTATTGAGATTTAAAAAAGGAAGGCCGCATTATTAGTGACAATGTTGCCGTTGCTGCCGGTAACAATGCTAGATCGACCACGACCGAGTCACCCAACACATTTGAACAAGCTGCCTCATCTGCCTAGCCTTTTCCCAACTATATTGGGGTCGGCTTCCAGTCAAACCGGATTCAGCTGAATACCAGTGTTTTACGTGGAGCGGCGGCCTACCAGACCTCCACAACCCATTAACTGGGTAACACGGTAATTCTTGGCAAGACTGGAGTCAGATTTACTGGCTTCTGACAATCCGTAACGACTGCCAAAGATCTACAAATGACAGCCGGGACCAACGGCTTAACGTGCTTTCCGAGGCACGGAGGAAACTCGGTATGTTTAGATGGTCACCCATCCACAGACCAACCCTGGCAAGCGTTGCTTAACCTTAAAGATCGACCCGTGCGGCTGTGATTATTTAGCCACGAGCTCCTCGTTAGAAAATTAGCAAAGGTAGGCATTTGAACAAGCTGCCTACCTTTGCTAATAAGTTAGTAATACTAATTTGGGCTAAATATTACAAAGCTCGATTTCCGAACGACATTAGATACGAATATATTATCTTCAAAATTACGGTTCCACACTGCATACCCATGAACTCTATGCATAAATTAAGTACGCTTATAAAACATAATCTACACTAATATTAAAAAGAGGAAATATTTGTTTGTTTGTATGTTTGTTTAAATTGAATAGGCTCCGAAACTACTGGACCGATTAGAATTCTACATTATCCCTGAATGAAAATGGGCTATAGAATTTATTTTTTTAAAGTTAGGGATCCGTATGTAAACTTTGATAGTGTAACCCAAGGTGTGAATACCAAAGAGATCCTTATATCGGGTACGCTGTGGAAACTGTTGACAACAGTGCAAAGTGATGTACTACAGTTTTCATCATGCGTAAGAAAGCGGCATCCTTACTGCAGCGCTTGCGTAACACTCGGAACAGCATCCTGAAAATGATTGTTGACAGACCCGACTGCCCCATCCAAAGACACTGGGTGAAAGTAGCGATAGGGTTATGTACCTAATAAATAAGCTAGTAATTAAAGTACCTCCTAATAATACTAATATAGCCAAAAGCCGGTTAAAATTAGCCGGTTACATAAATATCTACAAAAAAGATCCGCGAGAGTATGTATCTAACTATTATGGTAAGTCTAAGCAAGTCACACTGACCGCTTTTTGTTCAAATTATTCAATCAAACACGGGTGAAATGGAATAGTGGTGATTTTAGTACCATGATGTTAATCCCTATCTTTTTAAATTTAATTAATAACTAAGGTTGGTTATGTGCAAGTAAATTACACTTTAAATTATCCAAATCGGACCTTTTATTTAAAAGTTACGACGGCTGTAAAAATACTCTAATTAAGAAAAATGTTGCGAGTGAACCAACTGCCCTACGTTTAGTCTATTAATATCATAGTTATTTACATATATCCTATATCCTCATATAGGGTAGGATATGTGTGTAATTACTATGATATTATTAGAACTTTATATACGAACTTTAGATAAAGTTCGTGGAGTAAACGAAGTCGCGGGCGAAGTGCTAGTAACAATAAAATCGCCTTGATCAGTCCAGTTATTACTTGACATAGAGATTCTAATATCCGAAGGTCTGTATTACTCAAATATTAGTGTGCTTATTATAATTTAATGTTTCCCCGTCAACATGACTACGCATTATATTTTCGGCGCCATATTGTTTAGCACTCTCTACGTAAAACAGAGTGGAGGTCGGGTAACCTATTTGCCAAAATTATTTCAGTTCAAATTAGGTCAACACCATGTGATCGACGCTAATCCGCTTTTAATAAACGTTAACCGATATTTTAAAAGGCTCGTTATTAAACTGATTTGCTAGTGAACTAGATACTGCGTACAATTGGTTAAATGCGTATGCATTTAATTTAAAACATGGTTTTAATTTTTAAAATTACTTTAGTCCTTCCTACATATATAATTTGTATGTGATGTCATTCATCTACTTTTAAACCGATTAATATGAAGAAAACCTTGAAAGTAATCTTAAAACAAGTACAAAATGCATTTTACATAAACAGGAAATATGTAGCAAAAAAGAACAAAATAGCTCGAGTTTGAATCGTTTGTCGTAAGTACCTATTGTAAAGGTTAAATTCATTGATTGCGACACGTAGGTAAGTACTCGTACAATCAAAATACTGTGGACATTGACACTGCACTTACCAAGTACATGAGGCATAGCGAATAATATCTAAATGTGACCAGAACAATTTTTCTAAATTGGGTTTCCAATTTCCTATAATTTGATGATACACCGAAACCAGTATAAGCTCACGTTCATAAGAATCATTTTTTGCCATAAATGTAGAGAATTAATCAACACCCAACCAAGGGAAGGCCTAGGGGTTTACCTCAGCGAGTAATTGAGTGGCATCGTAACAAGTGGTAAGAGAGGCGATATGTTTGTGGCGAGGCGACCCTAACTATACACTGATAAATGACATCGCATCTATTAGACTCAGTAGGGGAAGTGGAAACTACAGCAGTTGACACCGTCAACCCTTGCCACCGATACGTGATTAATCCACAAGTCGATAAAAACAAATTTATGTTTATGTGCAATCAATGATGAGCATTGGAAGGGTTCCGGTATTGCGTGTAGACATTATATAGTTTTTAAAACGACGACTTTTCTGTTTATAGAAGGTACGTTGCACTTTAAACTTGATTTAGTACAGTGCAGATATATTCATTCTGAAGTGTGTTAGCGAGTTCACGTTCGGATACATAAATAGCGTAAGGTTCCTACTTCGTTCCTTTCAGGTGTTCCAGATCACCACTCGATTTTTATTTTCGGTCACATTCAAGCAAATATACAAATAACAATAAAAAGGCCTAATACGAATACCTATGTCTTGTATTTAATTCAAGTGTTGTGTTACATGTTCGGTCCCTAGTCGTGAAAGGTTTTATGTCTCCGGACCGTAGCCCTCAGGCAACTAAAAGGTTTGGCAGGTGCCTTCCGTATTCTGTCATCTGTCTAACGTCTAACCAGCCTTTATGATCTTGAATGTTTGTGACGGTTACCTTTATTTTATTCGAAAAGAACTGAAAATATTCAAGAGCCACTGAAGCGAAAATGAAATAATGACGGGTTGAAAATATAAGATTTTCATTACTCGACTGGGCGAATTTCAAATAGAGGATAGATACATAATAGGTACATTTTTTTATGAAGAGCTCAGTGGCATCTGTTGCGGGATATGCCAATAATAAAGCATTTATAGCACCTGTTTATCAATAATCGACCATAACTCTAGGTAACGATCTGAAGATTATTTAAACTACGATTACTAAGTTCTGCACAAGATTTATTTTATGGGAGCGCCGGCGAACTTCGAAATCAATGATAGGTCGAACTTCAAACTTAGCAGAGCGTTACTTGACCGACTTTTGTTCAACTTTAGCAAAATTTTCGAACAGCGTTCAGCTGTTAAAGTGATAATTAAAGTAATTAAGTATTATTTTTCCTGTCGTAGTATTCAATCAACTAATCTTCTGCTGAGATAGATACCTACATAGAATTTAGATAGGTAGGTAAATAAACTTGTATTCAGTTAGATATGTTATACCGAATGAAAAGTTTTGTTAATTAGTAAATACTCGTACATTTTTGTTAAAAAGGTAAGTAAAAATTGTAACGTAACTGAAGATACCTCGTTTCAGAAATAGTCAAATCTAAAAAATCTGAGGAAATCACACTGAAGCTCATGCCCAGCCGGTTAAAAAAGCATGTTGCAATAATGACACCTAATTCTTTCTTTGTTTTCACAAGTCCACTGTTCATAAGCATAACACTCAACCGCGCTTTACCTACCTATTGTCCTATTGTAATGGACACCAATGCAATTCAGTCCTATTATGAAATAGTGGTATTTCTTTCGTGGTCAGTGTTGCTAGTACTGGCAGTTATCCATGACTAGACTGATAGAAACTGTTTATTGTTCACCAGGTCCACGAGACATTCAAACAGAACAGTGAAATGGCTGTATTGTCGCAAGCAGCAAGCTCTGCCAGATACTACAGTCTAGTTAGCTGTAATCAGGCTTTCAGTTGCGACTTGTTAGGTCACGGTAGGTGTTACTCGAGTACTCTAAGCTGTTGCTTCACCCTTGTTACCACACTTCTGAAAAATATAGTAAGTTTCAGCAATGTTTAACGTATTGCGGTTATTGAACTTGAAGATATTAGATAATCATTCGGCCTTATAAAAGGCATCATAGCGCAATAGCGCAGGTATCCAAATGCCAAATTGCTGAAGGCCACAACAAACAATTCGCACAAAATTCCACGGTTGAATTCTTATATGTCGCAAGTCGAACTTGGACTTCAATGGCAGCATTTCTATGGAAAAATAAATCGATCGTTGTTAAAAAGATACGTTTACTGGTCCAGTGGCAAGGCCGGGCGTCTGACAGTAGTTTAAATTGCGTGTCGTTGCGGGCGCGCCGGTCCAATCCTCGGGTCGTTCGAACGCCGCCGCGCATGCGTGCTGCATCCACACCATTCATCTACGAACATGCGAAGCCACCATTACACACAATTAACAGATGTGCTCGTTAACTTACATCATGTTTATGTAGACCGGTGTCAGTGCAGTGATTTTTCATTCAGCTTTTCACGAATGCAGTGTTGTGGTTGGACTTTTTAAGCGTGGTACGTATTTGTTTATTTATTTTTTATGGTGAAATAAAGTTTTAGTTTGTATGAATATTTAAAAAAATTGAGATAACCATATAATTTAAATTTTAAGAAGTAATTGAAACTATAAATCCCGTAATTAAAATTGAAATTAATAAATCCTCAAACATAACAAAGCCCAAATTATCAACGCACAATAAAATTAAGCAACAACAACTTTAAAAGCTAATCGACTTAACGAAAATTAAATTAATTAGTTAGACGAAATAATGTACGTACTTAATTATAAAACATAGATATACATTTGATTAACACGCCTACTACGTACATGCTGTAATGCGGTACATATGTATTGCTTAAGTTTCCTTTAAATATCTACTAAGTATCGGAAGTGTTGCGACATTTGATACAAACTAGAGTTACACCTTACACCTTTTGCAGTTTTCGCGCCACAAATATTGTAAAAACGTTTACGCCTTAAGAAATGTTGTTGTTGCTTAAAAGTAACGAAAGCATGAACTGGATATGCAATAACTGTGTCAAAATTTTAAGTAAATACATGATACCAACAACTAGTTATCTTAATTTCAATTGCTGCCTACCGCGCCTTCAATTTGCCAATATGATATAATGAAAGGCAAATTAAATACCAACTTACCACATCTTATTCTTATACACAACTCGCTTTTTCCCGAGGCTTCGCTCGCATTAGTATACATTCTCGCAAAAAAAAAAAAGGTAGCCTATAATCGTTTCCAGGTCAGGCCAGTCTCCTCCTATCTATTTCTGTACCAAAATTCATGAAAATCACTTCAGCGATTTAGGCGTGGAAGCGTTACAAACAAACAAATGTACTGAAAATCATCACCATTTCCACCCGTCGATAACAATGACAGGAAATTTTCTGCAATGTTCCGAAACTTTGATCAGTTCAATATTTTGAAAACTTAACTAGAGGAAGGAGCCCTGGGGAATCTGTCCGTTCGAGTGACCTTGACCGTGAAAGGCAATGGCATGTGATGGCAATGAGCTCGTGCTGCCATGCACAGCGAGGCACAAGGGACACCCGTTACTGTCCCTCCAAGGATACACCCTAAACGGCGTTCCGGGAGTAGTTTTAATGTGACTTCTAAAAGATCCCGGGGAGTCCCATGTGCTGATTGTGATTACCGGGTTTAAGTAAGATACGAATCTCTTACTACCCGGTCAAATCCTTAATCCCCCAAAAATAAGAACCATCCTTTAAGGAGACCTGAGACAGGCAAGTCAGACAGACGGGCCACGAAACACTAAACTTATCGTTTCGTAGCACATCATAGAAGGTACTCGCTAGCATTGTAGAGGAGTGCTTGATCTAAAGGGCAACCAGTCACTTCAACGATAAAAGTTAGGTTAGGTCACGTCAAAGGGAGAGATAGCGAATTGTCGTCGAAAATAATCTTGGCGTATCGATGGCAATCTAACTAGATTTGACCAGAATACGGCTACCTATAAGTTTGCAATATTCAATAGCGTCTTTCCTGTTGGTAGGACAATTGCATATATGGTTTGGAGAAGTAAACAGACAACAGAGTGACAGATCTCGGCAATAAGTCCAGAGACATATGGGTGACTTTGGCTTTCATCTCGATAGCTCTCATGGGTCAACGATAAGGAAGCTACGTTCACTAATAAAAAATCAAATGAGTCTGAAGACTAGTATCATTATAGTGGTGGAGGGTAAAGGTAAAGAAAAAAGAAACGATTTTTCGCAAATACTTATTAAGTTCGTGCTAGATAATAACAGCCGCACGGGTCGATCTTCAAGGTTAAGCAACGCTTGCCAAGGTTGGTCTGTGGATGGGTGACCATCTTAACATACCGAGTTTCCTCCGTGCTTCAGAAAGCACGTTAAGGCGTTGGTCCCGGGTGTCATTTGTGGATCTTTGGCAGTCATTACGGATTGTCAGAAGCCAGTAAATCTGGAGTCAGATTTACTGGCTTCTGACAATCCAGCCAGTAAATCTGACTCCAGTCTTGCCATGAATTACCGTGTTATCCAGTTAATTAATGGGTTGTGGAGGTCTGGTAGACAGCCGCTCCGCATAAAATACTGGTATTTAGCTAAATCCGGTTTGACTGGAAGCCGACCCCAATACCTACAGTTGGGTTAAGGCTAGGCAGATGATGAGTTATTAAGATCGACCGCTACAGGTACAAGTCCATATAGATAGATTCATTCATTATCTGGCAATTCTAACACTAATTGAACACCATTGAACTTTGATGTTAATGACATGAGCACGTAGACACACCATTCTCTCAAAAACGAAACATCATGCATGATACAGCAATTATAGCATAAACCAGTGACACAGTCATATTTCTTTGAATACCATAGAAACACAATCATTAAACGATTTACTAGAAACAACACAAACACATTTTAGAGGTATTGAAGTAAATACGGTGCGTGTTAATGAGTTGCACAAAGTAACGACCAGCTAATTGATTTGTGACGTGCGATTCCTGTACCAGTCCTATAACTTGCGTAATACTTAGTTAATACGAGCACATGCATGCAACCCACTGCACGGTTTTGTCTATTCCTTGAGATTTTATAGACTCTGGCTTAATCTATATCTATACCATAGAAATATATCTATGATCTATACTTATATTATAAATCTGAAGAGTTTGGTAGGTTGAAGGCGCTTATCTTAGGAACTACTAGTTCGAATTGATAGCTTTTCCTTGTAGTGTTGTATATCCCATTTACCGAGGAAAGCTATAGGCTATTTAACATCACGCTACAACCAGTAGTTTATCCACTAGTTTATTGTTATAAACTAGTGGATCCTACTGGTTGTCGTGTCTAACACTAAAAGTAAAATTCGGGGAATACAGTAATCTAAATGTCGTGTTATGTTTAAACGACATTTAGGTTACTGTATTCCCCGAAATTTTAGGGAGAGATGTACCTGTCCATACCTGCTTAATATATACATACATACATACACACACACAGATATACTTACATATATAAGTCCCATGTAATAGGGACCAGCCTATTGCCATCAAACGAGCTCAAAACTAGACAAATTCAAGAAAGGAAAATAACACTTTGTACCCCTTCGCAACCAACAACCGGCACCATACCTACATCCAACTCTGGCAGGAACTCATGCTCAGTCAGCAGCAGCGATTGCAGCAGACCAGATTATTAAAAAAATCTCAAAGAACTGTCTGCAATCTTAAATCTACTTACTTTAAATAAATATCTATGTTTATACTTTAGGATCTCCACCAAAAAAGCTGAGTACCAGAGTAGATATTATAATTATATGAACACAGACTTTTGTGTTGAATTTTTTCACGAATTGGTTTTTGGCACGATGCCATGCGAGCCCTAGCTGCTCGTTAACGTCGGCAGCCTAAATTTCATCCAAATAAAAAGCAAAGTGTAGTTATGCAGGAATACCCTGCAAAGATAATAGCTGTGCGCAAAAGCTGACTTTTAGAAGATACAACGCAGTAGAAATAGGCGCCTACTAAAAGTTTAAAAAAATCCATATCCAATCGACACAGAAGATTAAAGTAATAAAAATGTTTACAATGAATTTTAATATAAAGCTATTAAAAATGTAAACTACATGAATATTGATGAGTTGACCTCTGATGTAAATGATGTAACAGATTCCTTCTAACCGCAGGTACGCACATTCCTTCCACTTTTTATTTTAGTGTTACGCGGTCTCTGTTCGAGGACAAGGTTAACCTGTGTTTACAACGTTACAATTAAGTGCAGTGTTGTGTTTTCACCTTAACTAGACCTTTACAAAACAGCTAAGCATTTGACTTCCAGTTTCTAAACTACCGGCCACGGTTTTGCAACAAATAAACCCGTTTGACGAACATATATGTTTAATGTAGGTTCAGTTGATTTTGTAACTCTATAAGTACAGTAAATATGTGTACGTGCAGAATGCACGATAAGACAGGAAAATTTGCCCCACCTTTTATTTCAAAGATATTTTGTTTAGAGATATATTTTAATGCTGGAAGTCAAAGGCAAACACATCAATAACTGCGAGCATCGTACTGAAAGTTAGGAATCTGTTTGTGGGGTGGCGCGGCTTACAACCCCATCCCGTCGGGCCGGTTTCCTTTTAACACTCAAACTCTTCGCGTCAAACATTTGACTGACTTCCCAGACAATGTTGATGGACAAGTTGAAGATCTTTTGAAACACCCTTTTATTATTATTTTCTTTAACTGCAAACAACGTCCATTTTAACTTTAGGCTCCCTCTGTAGATATTCGATTAGAAATAGCTTCAGTTTATAGAAGTCTATTTTACGGTCAAAGTTAAAGTGAACGTCGCTATTTCGGTCACAGCGATCGAATGACGTAACAAAAGTGACTGGAGTCCAGCCTAGTCTAGGGCTAGAAGTAGACAACCTGCAAGGCCTACTGATCTACAATGCCGAAATTTTAGGTAAGCGGAACTATCGCAAGTTTCTTTAAATAGAACACACCCTGTTTTGATAGTTGATAACCTAGTACCTGCCAAAGAGCAAATATTTAATATCTTTGCCGAGCAAACAATATTAATTAACAACTTTCCTGACCTTGCAGCTTACATGTCATACAAGATCCAAGATTAATATAATTTACAATTAGCTGTTTCGAAACTTGCGAACAAAAGACAAGAAACTTTTAACTTGACTTTATTTTTGTTTTTAAAAGTTGTAGCCGTGCTGCATGTTCGTGCGTGCAGCCAGCCACTTTTGAAGTCTTAAATTAAGATTTATTGGGCGTACCAAACGCTGCTACTGTCAAATATTTAGTCTTACGGGCCGGTTTCTGAATTGAGTATTCAGAGTTAAGAATGAGTCAAACCCTACTTAAATCAATTAATAATGCATAAATTTGACCAGATATCAGGCTAAAGGGTTTTTGCACAGAAATCTATAGATTATAAATCATTTTCACTAATTTTCTAGAGATGTTCTCGTAAGTAAATAGTTGTAAAAATCGAAATATTATTGCGAAGGCCTGCAGCTTCAGACTTGCTGAATTCGCAAAAGGAATTTCGCATCTCTACTTCATTGCAAGTATCTGTGAAAGCTCGATTAAATATGTAACGACCGAACGACATCACATCTTCGTGGGCCAGTTGAGCAAGATTCTGGTACAAACACGCGACTCGATAGTATCGCCTGAAATCATGAGCATCCATAGCCACTAAGTACTCTTAAAGATCACAACTGTAGGCCGCACATAAATTGTGATGTTGTAACACTCGTACGTATAGGACCCAGTTTATCGGTACGTTTATGAATTATTAGCTTTATTTTTAGCTTTTTCCGGCGTTAATTTAGTATTATCTCAAAAAAAGTAGTCTATAATTTCTATCTCTGTTACCAAATTCATCAAAACTGGTTCAGTGGTTGAGGCGTGGAAGCATACCAAAGTCACCTTCGCATTAATAATATAAGCTAGGATTCCAGAAATATTGGATGTAAACACATAATAATAATTTATTATGTACATGTACATAATAAATTATTATATGTATGTATGTATGTTTATGTACATTAATATGTACCTTACTTATTTCTGTAAGTGAATTAAATTTTGATGTCGATTAATACTTGACGCGCATTCTCTTTTCGCAGATGTGATACAAGGCAAAAAACACATATTTTTAAAATAAATAAATTCAACAGTCCAAACTCGTTCATTTTATGTCCCACACGTTTTAGATCGACGTGCTTGTTTTAAAGTTCATTGCTGATTGTTTGTCCTTCAAAATTATGCAAATAAAGAACATTTAAAACTGCGTTGCACGCAAAGGCACCATTTCCAAAATCAAATTAGAATAAGCTAACAACTAAAGGTTTATCTTAACCAATATTCAGATAAACAGGTAAATTGTTTTTTTAACTACTTTTAATGCATTGGCAGAAAGCTACCCCATAGCTGAGTATCACAGGCTAGCCATATGACCATTCTAGTGTAAAATAGTCAGTAAACGAGTGTGCTATAGGCTATAGAGTATAGACAGGGTGGTTTAGAAGTTCGTAGAAGAAGAAGAAGTTCAAGAATGATATTCTTTATCTGTAACTAGTTGACACGTGCAACTTCGTCTGCGTCACAATTTTCATTACTGCTCCGCTCCTGATAGTCTTAGCGTGATGGTACATAGCCTATAGCCTTCCTCGATAAATGGGCTATCTAACACTGAAATAATTTTTCAAATCGGACCAGTTGTTCCTGAGATTAGCTCGTTCAAGCAAACAAACAAACAAACTGTTCTGCTTTATATATTAGTATAGATAGATGATACAGTAAAGAAGCAATTTAAAAAATTTAAACAATAAGTACTTTTACCATAAAACCGACCACAAAAAAGTACACTGAGACGGACGGACGGACGGATGGACGGATGGACGGACGGACGGATGGACGGACGACAGCAGAAGTTTAATAATAGGGTTCCGTGCGTAACACTTCAGTACGGAACCCTAATAAATGCCACCAAATGCATCAGTCTTGAATATGACCAAGCACTTCTGAAAATTCCTGTACCTATAAGTCAAAGTGCGGATAACATCGGCCATTGCTCACGAGAACCATTACGAAGAGTTATGTTTAAATGGCCACTAAATGTTAGCCTTTATACCGGTAAGTAAAGGTACCCTATGTAATTTGTTATGCAGTTAAGGTGTCATACCTACTTGTTTAAATCCGAAGATATTACCGCGATCCTGCACACTTTCTCACAAAAAAAAAACCTTTTTACAAAAAATATAACCGAATTTCGTTTTTTTTTTTTTTTTGATTTGGATCTCGGTGTTTTTGGTTTTGTTTTATCTTTGTTTTTTAACTCTGACTTCCCAAATTAATGTTATTTTATACTTTGTAGTCTTTGGAAGTCGGTTATATTTTTTTGTAAAAAAGTTTTTTATTTACATTTAAGTGGTGATCCTTGGACGACGTCATCGTCTACTCAGAAATTGAAATAAGCAAAAATGCACATAAAATAAAAAGTACTGAGCCATACTGAATACATTTTTACGGGACCTAATGGCAAGTATGCGGCAGCATCGAACTAAAAAAGAATTACGGAAATCGGATCAGAAATCTCGGAGTAATCGGTTTACACTATACATACATAATAAAAAAACTAGTTTTCCCGCGCTACTTCGTCTGCGTCACAATTTTCATTACTGCTCCGCCCCTATTGATCTTAGCGCGATGTTATATAGCCTATAGCCTTCCTCGATAAATGGGCTATCCAACACTGAAAGATTTTTTCAAATCGGACCAGTAGTTCCTGAGATTAGCGCGTTCAAGCAAACAAACAAACTTTTCAGCTTTATATATTAGTACTAGCTGACCCGCGCGGCTTCGCTCCCGTCAACTGGCTACCCTACCTACCCTACCTACCCTACCTACCCTACCTACCCTACCTACCCCACCTACCCCACCTACCCTACCTACCCTACCTACCCTACCTACCCTACCTACCCTACCTACCCTACCTACCCTACCTACCCTACCTACCCTACCTACCCTACCTACCCTACCTACCCTACCTACCCTACCTACCCTACCTACCCTACCTACCCTACCTACCCTACCTACCCTACCTACCCTACCTACCCTACCTACCCTACCTACCCTACCTACCCTACCTACCCTACCTACCCTACCTACCCTACCTACCCTACCTACCCTACCCGCTGTCAAATAATAACAGACAAATAATTAGCAATAAATTAAAATTGCGACTATAATTTGAGATTTAAACTATCCTATCTCTCAAGTTGGATCGAACTGCACATGGTGTGCGAATTTTATTATAATCGGTTAAGTGGTTTAGGAGTCCATTGAGGACAAACATTGTGACACGAGATTTATATATATTAAGACTACCCTACCCGCTGTCAAATAATAACAGACAAATAATTAGCAATAAATTAAAATTGCGACTATAATTTGAGATTTAAACTATCCTATCTCTCAAGTTGGATCGAACTGCACATGGTGTGCGAATTTTATTATAATCGGTTAAGTGGTTTAGGAGTCCATTGAGGACAAACATTGTGACACGAGATTTATATATATTAAGATAAGATCACCTTTTTTTTGGAAGTCGGTTACAAAATCTAACTTATCTACGAATAAGTATCTAAACATCTCTATTACAAAATCATTCCAGTGTTTCGGTAGGTATCCCATGTATGTGAGAAGAGTATCTACCTGGAAGGACTTGGGTAGGCCTTCGCTCCGCAATGGAGTAAATAGGTAGCCGAGTATCTAAGTGGGTAAATAATAAGATAGGTTCAGTGCCGGCCAGCCTAGGCACTGATAGTTTCATCACCGGCGACTGCGCCTGCGCCTATCAAGGACGACACGGCATTAAGGTCTTATGCGCCATTACGTGAGTGATTTTACAATAACGTCACTTTAAATGTTAATCTTATTCCATTTAACTATTTATGGACACTGGACTTCCTTTGGTTTTTATTTGCGAAGCCCACTCGCTGAATTAATTATGAAGATATTTTTTTTACTAACAAAGTTCGATAGTATCCAAAGTAAATAACCTATTTTTGTGTACTCGAAAATAAATAACTCAGTTTTCCAAGAACACATCCGTCTAATAAAAATAATGAATTATTAGGAACGTATTATATTCCCGCAAAAGAAGGCTTTTGACATTCATAAATCACTTACAAAAAAAAGACAAGAAATATGGATTGTCGGTGAAATTCTCTGTTATGAAACTGTAACAAAATTACCACAATATCGACATAATAGATCAACTTCTCAAACATAATATCTATTTGAAGTTATTACATTTATTTACTCCATTAAACACTACTAAGTAGGTATTTCAAACGCTCAGAACTGAAAAAAAAACGTTTCCAAGACATAAGCTTTGCCTACTATAAATATACCTACATATTTCTATCTAAACGTTCTAAGTGCTTAAATAAACGTAGGTACACCTAACGTAGTGTAACTAAATAAATTATCCTTTTTCTGTAAATGACAAATAATGCGTCAGAACAATCGTATTTCGTAATAGTTTACAACTTAACATTATTTCGAGTAGATAAGTAGCTACCTTACTTACCTACCTAGTTAAATAAATAACTTAAATAAACTTAATATTTGCATAGGCACGGTGGCATGCAATGCACAGTGCACACTACGGGGACAGACAAAGACCTATCTACAACACATAGATCTACTTCATTTGTATGTACTCCCTATTAACACCACCTTGCTAACAGTTGTAGATATACGAGTAAGAACAAGACTTGTAATAGGAAAAGAAGGTCTCTAAGCTGACGTTTACAAATAAAAGGTATTTTTTTAATTTATTATATTTTTGAACCCTTATTTTAAACATGTCCATATACTGACCGTTAGTGAGGTAGAAAACATAATATCAATATCAGGGCTTCATCTACGTTTGTAAATTTAATGAGACAATATTTTTTTTTTTTTTATAATTAATATAAAAGTGCATAGGTTACCTAATTTTGTAAAAAATATATAATAACTGATACCAATTCTAAAACGCTTTTTTACTCTATGATGTCAACATGGTTGTCCCTAGCTACACTGTAAAAGTAGAGATAGGTATTTAGTCGAGCTTTTTCATGAATTAGTTAGCACTCTACGACCTTATTTAGTTAAGTGCACAATTATCGCTACCTAGTCGTTAATTTCTTGGGAAAATTAATTCCTGTTTTATAACTTCTTCCAAGATTTTTTAATAACTATAACTGTGAAATTAAGCTGGTGAGTTAAACTAGGATTAAATTAGTCATCAAAGGGTATCGCACGATCTCTTTTTTTTTAAGGACGGGAAATCATCAAATGACTCCTTCCGCTCTGTGTGGAGCGGAAGGGAGTGCCAGAATCTTACTGACTAAAACCCATCCGTGTTCCTCCTAATGCCCTTTGCGTTCCAGGGCCGTGGCGTCTCTTTCGAACGGATTCCGCACCCCGAAATCGCACGATCTCCTAGGAGGTTGCGCTCTGGCTGGAACCACGCCGCGGGACCTGAGGTTCTAGAGAAAAAGTATTATTCTGTCAGCAAATTCGGTTGTCCAAATACCAAAATATAATAGTCCAGGCAAATTAGTCAAAATTAGGTAAGAATCTCGGAATGAGAGATAGTCGACTATAAACTTGTATAAACCTTTATTTTGACACCCTAAAACTTGTCTCAAAACCTACTTATCGTGGGGTGTCTGCGACTACAGATTACAGTTATACTTAAATGATCTCCGCCCTCTATCTCGAAAACGATGAACGTATAAAAAAAATCTGAGCCAAAAGTTGTAGGGAATTTCTTCTAAAATATTGATATAAGATGCAAATAGCGTACGTAAGATACAAATACCCATAGGAAAAGAGATATTTGCAAAAATAGTGTAAAAAAATGATTTTCTGACCTTTGACCTTCGAATATCTGTAGTCGCGGACACCTTACGATAAGCAGGTTTTGAAACATCATTCAGGGTGCCTAAACAAAGGTTACAACTTTATAGCCGACTATCTCTCATTCCGAGATGAAACTACGTAACATTTCGACAGCTTTTGTCAATCCCATACATTTTTGACGTTTTGTCAATCGCCTGCGCCGCTCTACCGCTTTCATGTCGCAGAAAGAAGAAGCGGAACCCTTTCCGCTCTTCCTTCTGCGGGAGGGAGACTTCGAGTGCTCTCTCGGACAGCAGCACGCGCACCCCCATATGTGGAGGACAAATGCCTTCTTCCAGCCCACATAAATGGGTCCAGGGATGGCGGAAACGGGAACGTCCGGCGCTCTCATCATAACCAGAGGTGGTGGCGCACTGGCGCGTTTTAATGTAGAAACACGTGATAGGTAGTTGTAGTCAATAGGAGTCTGACAGACCCCAGCTCTGTCCACCCCAGGGCGGAGGACATCCAAGAAGGATTTCCTTCCCATTACCAAAAAAAAAAGGTTCATATAACTGTGCAGAGGTGACCCGAGCTAAGATCGGGGCTTGGGGTCACATTATTGTGTTTTGTCGTGTCGTGGTGTCTTTTGGCGCAAGCGATTGGCTACAAAAATCGTTGTGATATGACGTAGGCCTAAACAAATTAAGTTAATAAGATTTATCCCGCATCTCGACACAGCCGCAATCAGTGATCTGTAATTGCCCGCATAGCTTACAGCCATAATCGTTCGAATTTTGCATTTGCATAGGTAGGTATCTACCTAACTTTCTTGCCTAAAATGTAGGTGAGACCGCTTCATTCTAATGACATAAAGATTTTCTTTTTCTACGTACTATGATGCTTGTTGACCTACAGCCTACAGGGCCCTATTGGCAAGTAATCGTACCTAAATAGCTGTGATTACAATGTGATTGATCCTAATTCTGACCACGTAGGTGATCGCGATTACTACGTGACTCCTGAGCTAGTATCGCACCGGGCGTTCCTTGACTTCAATAGGTACCTACTGGGTTATTTAATGAACCAGTACACGATAACATATTAGGTATGCGTATACGGAACTGAATTCTGAAACGATAAGGTTATTTTCCTACTGAGTCATTTGCTTAAATAATAAGTATCAAATTCGTACATTGCAGGTTTGCAGCCATTTATTTCTACGTACCCAATTAATTATTGAAAAAAGAACAGGACCAGTTCCTTTATCTTACTTTGAACCCATGATAAGAACCATTGGTGCATTGGCAACAGAATGCATGGCACTTACCTCTACATCTACATATACCTAGGGATAGCAAACGTCGTGAACCCGTGAACGAACAGGACAATATTCAGCTATTTGGCAGTATACAGTAGTCTTGCTCATATCATTTAACATAACAAACCGTTTACCTACATAAATAAACATTTCGTTGCGAAACCAACTTGCACAAATGGTTTGTTTTCAAAGCAGTTCAGTCGACGTATTCGTTAGAATCAGGCTACGGAAACTGACACTCTGTCATACACACAGCTTGAGAGAAACCTCCGTGAATTTCGAAATAATATCTAACTACCCATGTTGCCAAAAGAATTGGGTCTCAAAATAAATATTTATCAGAATCAAAAGTTGACCATGAAATAAAATAACAATTAACTAGGTTTGATTCTGTTGCTACGCGTCACGCATATTTAACCGAATTATAATGATTGGTGAATAAACATTTCACACACAATTTTGATCAAAAATTCAAAGAGTTGTATGCCTTCGGATGTCGCCCATTATGCTTGCCTGCAGCTAGCGTGACTGACAATGACTTAATCCTTCGAGTATTAGGTGATGGTCATCCTCCTCATTTGCAATTTGGGTTATGGCATACGTCATAAATATAGCCGAATTATGGCCGAAGCTACGAGTTCAACAAGTTCGTTAGCAGAAATCCCCAGGCAAACTACAAGGTCATGGTAACTTTTGTGGATACGTGCCTACCATAGACCGTTACATAAATACTGACATAATATATGGTCGATTAAATACCTAGCTGTGGATGGACCTAGTTTATTTTGTTTGTATTTATAAAAAAAACGTTCAGACTAACAAGGTAGATAGAGATACGTAGGTATAAGATAGCTGATATAAAGCTTGCCTAAACCTTTTACCAAGTACTTAATCAATATTTTACATTTAAAAAGGAAAGTAAGATACTTCTTTTGGTACTTGTTCATATGGAAAAAGATCGAGAAAGTAATTGGATTTCGGAAGAATGTTCTGGCGACGGCGCTGAAGAAAAAACTAATTTCGGAAGGCTGGCGTAATTTGCACAATATAAAACAGATTTCAGTAGCACTTGCAAAATTTACAAGCAATTTTTCGCCCATTTTAGATTTAAGAGAAGCAGGGTATAACAGGATTTACTTTCTCATATTCCTACATCTATTATAAAAGTTTTGGTCTTGTTTCTTATGAAGCTGCGGACGATTACCAAACTTGACCTACCGTGACATGAAATGATTGATGATGTTCGAGTCCCTTAGCTATATGGTCATTTGTATTCTTAAAAAAAACTTTAGAACAACTGAACGGTCATCGTTAACCTTCAAATAACTGGGTGTATACGTGGGCCGTTAAGCACCACCTGTCTGTCAAGAGAATTTAGATTGTTAAATTAAACATTGGCAGCGTGAAGATCATCCTCAAGTACTCGTATGTCTCAGACACTTATTACGTGGGTCGGGTTACACCAACTGGACCAAATTAACGTCGCTGCCGAATGAGTGTCTAGCCTTTGCTAGGCACTAACTATATATAAGAATAACAAATCAGTTACCTATTTGTTTCAGGAATGAGGATTAAAAAAAACACATCATGCGATGGTACTTCTACTTACTCTGCATCGCAGCAGTCCAAGCTCAATTTGACAGTCGTCGATTTATGGACTACTGGACTGACTTATTTCGACCTCTACCTCGAAATCCAAGAGAAGGTTTCATTCCTGACTATAGACCAGCAGACCAGGAAGAATTTGATTTCATAGTCATAGGGGCCGGATCAGCGGGTTCTGTAATTGCAAACCGCTTGACTGAAGTTCCACAATGGAAAGTGTTACTCATAGAATCGGGAGGAAACGAAAACTTTTTTTCCGACATTCCCATCTTCGCGCCATTCCTGTCCCTCACACCCATGAACTGGGGTTACACTTCAATGCCAGAACAGCGAGCGTGCAGGGATTTAAGAGGGAAAGTGTGTTTCCTGCCCCGCGGCAGAGTGCTCGGCGGTAGTAGTGTGCTCAACTTTTTAATCTATCAACGAGGACATCCAGAAGATTTCAACGACTGGGCTAGAATGGGTAATGAGGGCTGGAGCTATGATGAAATATTACCGTATTTCAAGAAATCAGAAAACATTGGTATCAAAAATTTAAAGAACTCGTCATATCACGGCGTCGGTGGATATTTAAATATTGAATATTCTCCATACCACTCACCCCTAGAAAAACCATTTCGGCAGGCTGGCGAGGAACTTGGATTTAAATGGAGAGACCCAAATGGAGAAAAAGTGCTCGGATTTTCTAAACCACAGGCAACAATGAGGAATGGAAGAAGATGTAGTTCCTCGAAAGCGTTTTTGGAACCAATTCGCTTTAGGCCTAATTTAAAAGTTTCAAAATACTCTACCGTCTCAAAAATTTTGATAGACCCTAACACCAAAACAGCCACCGGCGTAGAATTTAGGAAGTGGAATATAAGGTAACTTTATATTTGTTAGAACAGTAAAGTTATCAACTTTATATCATACTTTGTTCAAAATCAATAACTCGTAGCTAGACAAAAATGGTACACAGGTATATATATAAAAATAAGTAATCATACAAACCAACTAACCTATTCTTCCAGTATGCAAGTGCGCGCTCGTCGTGAAGTCATCTCATCTGCAGGAACTATAGGCTCTGCTCAACTGTTGATGGTATCAGGAGTGGGACCAAAGGAGCACCTGTACGAGTTGGGAATCCCCACGGTGGCTGACCTACCCGTAGGATATAATCTTCAGGATCACGTCACGTTCTCTGGCAACGCCTTCATTGTTAACCAAACTAGAATGACCGTGAATGACGTAAGTATTGAAAGTAAAATCTGAGATGTGCAAAATAGAACAACAAAAGCCGATGAGCGGAAACCCGGTCCCTTTTCCAAAAGTATTCTTGTGCTTGACCTACGAAGTGCTCTCTACTGGCCGCATTCGAATGTGCAGAGTAGGTTATAAGTACTTGGTACGTAGGTACGAAGGGGGAAAACCGCTTCGTTTCCGGCATTACCTACTTCATTTCATGCATACTACCTACTCATGGGTACAATAGCTGAAATAGGCGGGTAAGTTGTGGGTGTTTATGAGTTAACGCATTTATGTTGTACGGTCTACATATCGGTGCGAATTCTCGTTGATTTATTACAAAAACTATTGCAAAACGGGTAGTTGTACACCTTGTTTAACTTATGAAATTATAGACGGTATCAAATAATACGATATAATAGGATAGGTACCTAATGATATGTCGAACGGTCGCAAATTGCCGTCGCGACACCACAACAATTGTAAGAAAATCGACGGCCGCCATGTTTTTTGGTCGATCGGGGGCCATAGGATATTAAACACTAAGTTTAAAAACAAAAGTTTACACTGTGTGATTTGGTATGGCATGTGGGATGCCATTAAGCGTCCATTTTTGTTGACGCCCAATGGCACACACGTGTGCCAACGACAACTGACAGGTTAATTAAGTACCTAGTCCAGGCAAATTACGCTGAAAATTAGGCTAACTTTGCAATAATTCATAGCTCTGTTTTTTTACCGTTAACGTGTATGTGCAGAGAAGTGCGTTAAAATGTATCCTGCTAAAAGTAAACGCCCCCATGTTCATTTTTTTAGAGTTCGAACAAAAAACAGAACCCTTATGGGATCACTCGGGTGTCTGTCTGACCGTCTGTCACAGCCAGTTTTCTCCAGATCCACTGGACCAATCCTGTTGAAATTTGGTACAAATACCAAAAATAAGGTAAACAATAAACGGTTTGGTAAATAACGTAAATTATTATATTCTAGTATGGGGGGTCAAAAAAACCCCCATACTAGAAACTTTTTATTTTTTTTATTAAAAAAAAGTTTTTTGAACAATATCGTGTGATATATCAAATGAAAGCACTTACTGTGTGTGTTTTAATTATATTTTTTTCATAATTTTAAAATAAATGGTTTTAAAGTAATTAAAGAAATTAGACGAAAAATGACCATTCCCCCCCCCCTTAAGTATCTCCGAAACTACTGACCCTATAATTTTGAAAAATGGAATAGATTTTTACCTATAAATTACAGGAAAATCTAAAAGTCGATAGTGTTGTAATACAAAATTTTTCAACACATTTGCGACAAACTTTTTGATTTTAGATATCAGTCGAAAATTCGTAACATCTTTGCAATTTAAAAATGGCTCGAAGTTGAGAATTTAAAATTAGAACTACATCTTTCGTCTCGACTCACAAACGTATTGAGCAAGAGCGCTTCCAAGGAGGAGGTTCGATCATTCAGCTTATTAACTGTTATCTTTTATTATATTGCTGATATTCTTTTTATAAAACTGAACTTCAAAATACTTAAAATGAACAAGCATTAGTTATTTCGGATGCTCCATTTTTAATTTGTTGATTTTAAAGTACCTATTACCTACATAAAACGAATGAGCTTAAGTTTTATGTGGCGGTCATTTTAATCTGTGGCATTCGCAATTCTCCCGCCATGGAAAGTTGAATATAATTTTGTTACCTAATTAACTGAGTATTATTAAAAATTATGCGGCAGCATTGGGAAGAATACTGAGCTTTATTTAAACGCCTAATAGCTTCTGAACTGTTCTTATTCTCGTATTGTGAAACTCAGGCGGACGCAGACGGAAGCGTTTTTGCTCAGTACGTTTGTCTCACAAAAAAAAAACTATCGTCTCATTTATTCTGTAATTCTATTTACACTACTGTGCCAGGAGGGGGTTTATGTTTTTATCGAGTGTATGTATGTATATTTCTTTGTAACACTCTGTAGCCTCAAAAACACGAATCTAACGACATATCTCAAGCTAAAATCCATGAAGCCTAAAACGGCGGCTACAGAGCGTTCCAAAGAAATATACATACATACAATCGACACATATTATAATCCTCCTCCTGGCGCAGTCGGGTAATTAGTACTACATCTATCATCTAATTTTTCTTTTGTATTAAAGTGAGACAAACGTATAGAGCAAAAGCACTTCCTTCTGCGTCTGCGGAATTGCGAAATGAAGTGGAAATTGTATCTATATATCGTTTACGGTAATTAAAAAAAAACCGTAAAGGATACACACGGTGCTATACAACGTAGCGTGTGGTAAAATGGGCACTTAGGTGAGAGTACCTTTTTTACCGCACGCTCCATTGTATGATGGTGCGTAATGATTAACTTTCGTACTATGTATACAGGCTCCGTAAACGCATTTTTTGAAAAAATGTGTTGAAAATAATATTAACAGGCATATTAGTTTGGAGGATTTGTACTAGAGATCGAGTTTTACAAGTAGGTAGGTTAGGTTATTAGAAGAGTTAAGATCAACTACACGATTCAAGAAAAAATCCGAGTTGAGAATTTTTACAAGGTTCGAAGCTAATTTGACTGAGCTAAAGACGTCAGCAACCAACGTTTTTAAATATCAAAGTCAGAAAACTTTAAATAAATTAAGTATCTATGCTTATTTTATTTGGATCACATTTTAAACTGAAATTCAAAGACCTTTCAAAGTTCAAGTTCAAATTGCAAGATCAGTGCTCGTCAGCATAAATTACTTAATTGGGCCAATTTTGAGAAGCGTCGATAAAATCTACGTCACTGTGGCGTTACTAATGGGTGCAAAGTGCGGGGCACCCTCTGGTTTGACATTTTGGCAGCGTCACCAAAACAAACGGCAAGTAATTGTTATCCTATGGTCTGGCCTAAATCTGTCGCAAACTGCCGCGCTGCTTTTTTTATCCATACAAATAATGCCGCGCGGCACTTTGCGACAAATCTGAAGGCACCCTTATTTTCGACAAAAATATTTAAAATGCTATTCGATTCTTTCTGATTAGGAAGGTAGGTGATACTAATTGTTATGAGTTTCAAAAGGAACACGTTTTATCTAGTGTAGCGATGTCATCGCCAGTTTCACAAGTAGGTAATTTCATGTTTTTTTTGTAAGTCGAAAATTGAATACAAAAAGTATTAAGTATAAAATAGACAAATAAAAATTGCTTAAAAAACTAAATTGTGTAAGTGAATATTAAATTGTCGGTTATGTAAGTTTTAAAACGCAAAAAAAAAGAAACTTAAGCACGGTTTACCTTTGGAGAATAAACATGCTTCAAGACCTTAATATGGTTGCAACCAAATATAGCCTAGGAGCGTCTCCAAATTATTAAAGCGCATAAAAGATGCGGCACTAAGTAATTTTTGTAATTCCTAGACAAATATGCAGATAAAAATAACAAAGAAATCTAATCGTCCCCTCAGAAGAAGGAATCCTACTAATATTATTAATGTGAAAGTTTGCATGTTTGTCCGTCAATCACGTAAAAATAGCTGAAGGGATTTGGATGAAATTTGGTACACATGAAGTAGGTACTCATACTGGAATATTATTATAGCCAGACAGGATACTTGTATGAGAGATGCAAAGAAAATAATTATGTTAATTATTAGTGTCAATAGCTTCGAAAATCGGTATTTTGTGCAACACAATAGCACTCATCATGCCAAAAAACAAATTAATCTTTAGGTAGGTATAGAACTATTATCTGCAATTTTTTCAAAAATTTTGGTCAGTAATTTCGGAGATAAGGGGGAGAATGTTCATTTTTGGTCTAATTTCTTGAATAACTTCAAAACTATTTATTTTAATATTATGAAAAAAATTAAAAAAAACTTAATAGTAAGCCCTTTCATTTGATATGTCGATACAGTTGGAAAAACTTTATTTTTTAATTTTCTAGTTTGACCCCAAAAATGATAAATATTTTTTAGTATGGGGCTAAAAATTTATTTATTTACGTAACGTTCATATTTATGTATACTAAATTTCAACAGGATCGGTCCAGTAGATCCGGAGAAAACTAGTTGTGACAGACAGACAGACAGACAGACAGACACACGAGTGATCCTATAAAGGATCCGTTTTTTTACGGATGCTCGAAACCCTAAAAAATTTTCAGAAAAAGAGTATTTTCGATTCATACAAATAAGGCTAGTTTTACGTGCCACTCATAATAACTATTAAACAAGTGGAAGTTAAACACTGACCCGATTTGTACGCTGTTGGCCATTGTTTTCCAACTTTCGCACCAGTTTTACTGCATAATAGGAACATGCAGAGCTAGTA
The DNA here is from genome assembly GCA_950371165.1 of Lacanobia oleracea. Lineage (NCBI taxonomy): Eukaryota > Metazoa > Arthropoda > Insecta > Lepidoptera > Noctuidae > Lacanobia > Lacanobia oleracea. The sequence continues at coordinate 10,997,667 of OX493389.1, forward strand.
TTACTTTTTGCCTCAGTTATTGCTAAACTCCTACACCGCCAGCTGTTCCTGTACCTACCACACAGTGTAGGTTACAGTACAGGTCCTACCAGGTTCCTAGCTAGGTACATATTGCTTACCGACTTATTTATTTATTTTTGACCAACGAGTACCTAGAGATTCGGATAATCGGATACATAATGTACCCAAAGGTAATTTTTGGTCATTAACATATTATGGAGGCCGTGGCTAAATAATAACAGCCGCACGTGTCGATCTTGAAGGTTAAGCAACGCTTGCCAAGGTTGGTCTGTGGATGGGTGACCATCTTAACATACCGAGTTTCCTATGTGCCTCGGAAAGCACGTTAAGCCGTTGGTCCCGGCTGTCATTTGTAATTCTTTGGCAGTCGTTACGGATTGTCAGAAGCCAGTAAATCTGACTCCAGTCTTGCCAAGATGTACCGTGTTACCCAGTTAATGGCTTGTGGAGGTCTGGTAGGCAGCCGCTCCACGTAAAACACTGGTATTCAGCTGAATCCGGTTTGACTGGAAGCCGACCCCAATGTTGTTGGGAAAAGGCTAGGCAGATGATGAACATATTTATTATGGAGGCCGGAAAATTACCGCCTAATCGTAAAGAAAAATACATAAATGAATACAGTATTAATATACCTAGTCAGATTCCTGCAGTACCTGTATGTACAAATTTTATGAAAAATCTTTCACAGAACAGTAATTTGACGGAGTAAATCGTATGAAACATTTTTTCTAAATTCTGTGCAGCTTACTGCAGCATCCCCGTTCGTGGCGGCCGCTTACATGTCAGGGCGAGGTCCTCTCACCCTGCCTGGCGGGGCCGCGGGCCTTGCCTTCTTGCACACTAAGTTCTCTCATGACCTCGACAAGACACGACCAGACATCGAGCTGGTCATGGGAGCCGGCTCCTTAGCCGGAGATGCTGTTGGAATACTACGATCTTTACTTGGTAAGTTTGCCAAATAATGGGGCAGGAGGGTGCTGATGGCTGTTGGGTTTGATAACCAAGTTGCTTACAAACACTGCACCTGCAACATAATGTTCAAAGCAGAAAAGCTTCATTCTAAACAGCTTTGTTTATTCCATTAAAACTTTAATGGAAAGAGATTATGAAAGTTGACGACTATCAGTGATCCGGAAAATAACTTCTTCCGAGAACAGGACAAAAGCTTCAACTTTTAATGAATAACTTGAGTTTGTTGTTATTGCAGGAATAACAGATGACTGGTACTGGAAGACATACAGTTCTCTTCCCTATTCTGTGAGACAACGCACGTTTTCTTTAAACCCGGTGCTAATTCGGCCGAACAGCGTTGGTCGGCTTATGCTCCGAAGCCCAAACTTTAACGACCATCCCAAAATCTATTTAAACTATTTCGCTGATCTGAACGATTTGCGAACTATGATCGAAGGAGTTCGTATGGTGAGTATAGAGATAGGAAGCTCATCAACTCACACACATACCTAAACTAATGACTTTTTTCCAAGGGTACGATTCTTTCATGCTCATCAACCATTTCTGATATTTCCCTTTTTTTAAATTTCCAGGTGGAAAAAGTAATTAATACGAAAGCGTTTCAGCGCTTTGACGCAAAATTACACAGAACGCCGTTTCCCGGCTGCGAGTCTTTGTTGTTCGACTCGGATGAATACTGGGAGTGCGCTATTATGCAGACGTCCATCACATTAGATCATCAAGTAAGCTACCGACTGTGTAGAAAAATTTAAATGCAATATCTTTGACTAGTTCGTGTTCTAAGAAAACATGTTTTCTTAATGCCCAAATACTGACCTAGCGCAATGGACCGCCAGCCAGACCAATGAATCTTTTCTGGTTTCAGGTGGGCACATGTAAAATGACTCCAGCGGGCGACCCAACGGGCGTGGTGTCCCCTCGCCTGCAGGTCCACGGCATCCGCGGCCTGCGCATCGCCGACGCCTCCATCATGCCCCGCATACCCGCTGCACACACGCATGCTGCCGCCCTCATGATCGCAGAAAAAGCCGCAGATCTTATCAAAGAAGATTGGGGAATCCCTATTTAATCTTCAATAGTCATATAACAGTTGATTTATTTGATCAAGCCATGTTGCAAGATATGGTCAAATAATACCTAATTACTTAAGTATACCTATTATAATTTATGTAGAATTAGCAAACATACAAAATTAGTGTTTGTGAATATGGTCAGTCTAGTCAAGTCAATGTACCAAATAAAACACTTCTAGTTACTAATTTATTAAGAACGAAGAATGAGTTGTAAATATGTTTTATTTAGGTTTTTAAGAGAATATATGCCTAACAAAATCGTTACCAATGACATCTAATACTACGAGTTTCGTTGACTTTTTTTAAAACTAACCAAGTGATTTGGTATGGTAGATACTGAATACATAGACGCTAGCAGCACATCAAGGTGTCAAACAACAATCTATCAAATTTCAAAAGGTTCAAGGTTGATTTGGAAAATTGACAGCTTCGGGTACCTACCTAGCTTGCTGTGTGCGTCTGTGCCCTGATTATTAGATATCCGGATTTTCTGAATCCTCTTTATTGGATTGATACTCTGCTGAGAAATCTTTCCATTATGAGTAGCTGAATAAAATAGTACGCAACAAACAACCGATATGTTTTGTTCGAGAAACTGGCAGGTGATAAGTAGATAATTACCTAAAGTAACTAAATAAGAATGCCGAATATAGTCGACAGCTCTGTAAAACTCAATTGAAAAAGGAAGATCCTCCAACCAGACTGATTGATGATTGTTGTCGGACCCTTGTATCAGTTCAAAACTCACCGAGAACTTTGATAACGTAACGTAAGCGCGATAAAGGACTGTTTGACACAGGTCTTTTTGTAGTTCGTATGTGGACTATGTGGTTGTTTAGATGCCGCTACAAATCTTCCACTAGTATCGTACCGAACCGTACGTCCGACTGTCGGTCGGTACGATCCAAGACGATATAGTAACCTGCTTAAATGAACGGCATTTCAAAAGGCTTAAGCTGAGCATGTAGCCGACAGTTACCAAGCCGTTATAATAATATTTTCATGTGCAATACATCTATATACTAATATTGTATAAAGCTGATCAGTTTGTTTTTTTATTTGTTTCCTTGAACGCGCTAATCTCAGGAACTTCTGGTGCGATTTGAAAAAATATTTCAGTGTTAGATAGCCCATTTATCGTGGAAGGCTATAGGCTAAGACTAATAGAAGCGTAATGAAAATTGTGACGCAGACGAAGTTGCGCGTGTCAACTAGTAGTAGATAAGTACATACATAGGAAATTAGGTACAGAATTTATAGTTACAGTGTAAACTACATAGGTACAGCTCGACGCTTATAGGACTGCACATTTTATGGCGTTTTAGAGAATTCATATTATCACAAAATTTATAATATATGCATATTATAATATATACAAGCGACCCACCCCGGCTTCGCACTGCAAATTATTCAGCCCAAACAAAGAAAACATCTGATTATAAATAATATTGTAGTTCAGACCGAAATAAAAAGTGCATTAGCCTATTGCACTTTTTATTTAGCAATTGTTGCCTATTACCCATAGGCAATGGTCAAGAACGTCTGCTCTCAGGTGGCCACAGGTGGTCGGGTGGTCAGTTTGGGACCCTATATCTACTTCACATACTCGTAAATATTGGTTGCGCGACTTACTTTAATTTTGAGATCTCTCCAAGATATTCATCCAAGTTAAATAATGTGAACGGCAATTTTGCTCTAAATTTAACACTCAAGATGCAGTTGCGTTGCGTAGTGCGGGTGGCAGGGGTGGCCCGCTCCGACCTTTAGGGGGCGGCAAATTTTAATTTACCTATTGTTAATAATAATAATAATACTTTATAAATATTTAAACCACTTCATATTTTTGTCGCACTTACTATTTATTTGGACCGATTGAAATGAGCAGAATAAAGTTTTAGTTAAAGACAGAAGTTTTTTTTTTTTTTAATCTTACACAATATATATATTATTTTTCAATGAAAATATAAATATTAACAGTATCTTTCTAGTTCTAATTGGAAGTCGATTTGCTTTTTATATTCAATTCGCTAATAATCTTGTCGATCGTCAAGGTATAATCATGTGTTCTAAAAAATCTTACACGTACCTACCTATGCCACTTACATTGATACATACATAGATCTGTTACGAGTATTTCAATGCAATTAGCAAGTTAAAAACATAACCTTCCTTTTTTCGCAGTCGGGTTACATAAATTACTCTTCCCAGAATTTGATCCTTATTAGCTACACTTTCAGATGGTGTAATAATACAGGTTTTTTTTTATTTTCAAAATCAACCGGTTCGATTCCTGAGTACGAAAAACAATTTTTCAAAAATCCTATGATGCAGTTTTACTTTTCATCAAAATTGGGCTCGAGACTCCTTTCAATGTTTTTCGATATTTCTCATAGATTCGGATTTGGAAAAGAAGGCACACTTTAAAAATTCAGCCTGTAGTTTTATTAGGTATTATAGTATACCTACGTCTTTTAAAAGATAGGTGTTTCATGTTGTTTCTTGGCAGACAAGGTGGTTATCATACAAAGTTAACTAAAATATAAATATTTGTTGATCTGTTTCTACCCGACTGCGAAAGAAGGAGGGTTATGTTTTTTTGAGTGTATGTATGTATATTTCTTTGGCACGCCCTAGAGCCTAAACGGCTCGATGGATTTTAGCGTAAGAGATGTCGTTAGATTCGTATTTACTGTGAGAGTGACACTGAGTATATCAAAATAAAAAAAAACAAAACGGGCGATTTTTGGCGCCACATACCTTCAATAAATTTTTTATTTTCAAAATCTATCGAGTGAGGAATCGTCTCCTCGAGCCCTTTGTCTAAAAAGACAAAGGGCTCGAGGACAATTCCAAAAATGTAACTCACAAAAAAATGGGAAATAAAAAAATTTACTTAGTTTAATAACCCGATCGCTAAAAACAACTTAAAAGGACGAAACAAGTCGCTTTTAAAGCAGGCTGATGCAGTTGGTGGCATCAGATCAGTGATTGAGCCAATTTTTTTCGGAATATTGCCCTGAGACCGCGAGTAATGACCTTAGTCTTTGCTGAGAAATGACCATAGGTATATATTTATGACTTGTTTATTTGTAACCTGTACAATACACAAATGATAACTGTTCTTGTCGAAAAGTTGTTCAGAATTACTGTACCATACACTAATGCAGCAGTGGACGTCTTTCGGATGATGATGGTCTTTTAAATTGAAATACCTAAATAAGAGGGCGGCAAAATTTTCTTCCGCTCCGGGCGGCTGACACCCGCGCTAGGCCGCTGTCAAGATGACTAAAGCGCTTAATACACTACCCAATCCATCGGGCCCGATCTGCAGGGACAGTGTGGTATAATAAGAAACAGGGAGCTAGAGCCCTGCCAGCGGGCGATCGGGTGGTATCGATCTCGCAGTGGCGGCGTAGGATAGATTGGCACACTGGGCGCTTATACGAGTATAATGAGAAATGTCCGATTGATTATTTTATTAAAATATTCGATCACATTATCAAAATTTACTTCTCTGTGTCTTTCAATTGATTAAATCGAAATGTTACGCGGTGTGAGATCAGATCAATCATCAAGCGCAACATGAATTCATATTTTAGGAATAAGAAATTACATTCGAAAAAATATATAAAAATATAGTTGTGATGCGTTTTAAACTATAATATTTATTAGTATGTAAGTAATTACGAACAAGAGTAGGTAGTTATTGAATGTCTTAAGAGGGAGATTTTGTGCGCCTTCTTTGGATGTACGAGTGAGTTGTCGTTGTCACCTCTCTGCAAAATACCGTTATCCGACATTTGGCCGATTTCTTACTTTTACTGATATATTTATGAGTAAAAAATATCTATCGATCTGTGTTTGCGAACTTCCAAAGCTATTCAACACCTTAAATAGCCACGGCAGCTTGGTGCTTAGCGTTGGGACCCGGAGCGAACCAGACCCTCCACCCCCACTTTACACCGCCACTGCGTGCAACGCTATCCACGTGACGCATTCATACTGAGATCGGGCCCGATAGATTGGGTAGTGTAATAATCGGCTCCCTGCCGCAGGGACGGCGCCCTAAAAATCGGGCCCGATGGATTGGGTAGTGTAATAAGCGCTTAACACATTTATTTAGATAAGGTGTTATACTCTGCTAGTGGCCCGCCCCGGCTTCGCACGGAGGTATTTTTCTTTTAAAAATGTTGTTTCCTAGGAACCTCGTCCAGACAATTCCGAACACAACAAAAAAAAAGGATTATCCAATTTGGGTCAGTTGTTACGAAGTTATGCGCGGACATACAAATGTATGTAGGGTAACCTGTTTACAAATGAAACACCCTTTGAAACCATCCTGTCTCTGTCGTTTTTCAAGTTAGGAGTCTAATTTTTTGTAACAAGATTTAACTAGTAATCGCATCGTATTTAAATTTTTTACTTTACTTTTATAGTATAAATAAGGTTTTTTATTCTAAAAATAACTTTTTTTCATTGTGTCCGTGTATGTGTATTCAACAAAAAACTTGATTTTTTACAGTGAAACAGTTAATTAATTACAATGAATTAGTGGGTAGTATGTTTGTTGGTATGTAGGTATTTTGTTTGCTTTTAATCAACTAGGTAAGCATTAAATTAAAGATTTATATAAAAAAATATCCTTAATCTTAGTAATTATTACCAGACTTAAACATTAAAAATCACAGAGACCTACTGGTTCCGGACTAACAAGAAATCAATCAAACTGTTCCTGTGTTACAGGTCTGTACAGAAAAATATAAAAATAAACGTTTGTTTCTTCAAATCCGTATCACTCTCATTCTTTTTTAGCATATGTAACGGAATAATGTGGGTAGTATGGGTACTGTACGCACGGTTTCATTGTATACAACATGCTTTCGTTTCATTGTAAACCAACTACGTCATTTTTTATAAAATAGAAACATTTCAATAAAAAGTGGACTATTTTCATACGGATTCAGGTCAAAAGAGAGAGAAATATCGCAAAGTTTCACTGTGTACAATAGGGAATATGCATGAAAAACATATTTATCATCTACACAGTTTATCTAAAAATATACAAAAATATAATACTAACAGTGCAAATAGAATCAAAATTACTCGAAAAACGATGGAGATATAATTATTTTAAACAAATATATCTGTCCCTCTCGCGAAAACGCTATTTTCTGTGGCAGTTGTATAGGCGTCATAGACGATGACATCAAAGTTTACATCGGACTTCTCTTTCTAATTGTAATTTTTGAAGCTTTATCGATGATGAAGGTATTTAAAAAATAATTTCATGATCATTTACTAGAGCAGAAAGAAATACTTATAAGTATTTCTTTTTGCAAATGAAAAAAATGCATGCATATTCCCTATCGTTTCAATGTTGACCAGGTGACCCTACACGTCGCGAAGATTCATTTTATTTATATAGAATGGGGAAAATAGGTTATTTTGATAACATGAAAAAAATTGTCGCTAATATATTAATCGCCAAATATCAGAATTAGTCGGTCAGTGGTTCAAAAGTTTATAGGTGGCCGATATTGGGAGTGCTTACCCCAGCTTGGCCCATATGAATCTCAAGACCTAGGGCACCTAGCGAAGATCTGTTTTCTCCCAAATTTAGTCACCAAATAACTGAATATGAATAAGGACTTACTCTTAAATAATTGAAACATTCCAGAGTTTATATTTCTGTTTTGGATCATTACTTTACAATACATAGGTATGATTTACCTGCTAGCTACATCTTATGTTTTTGTTACATACAAACTACAACTACATACCACACCTTATAAAATAAATTCAGCTAAACCCAAACCTAACTAATAAAGATGGAAATTATTGACCATTTAACCGCCCGACTTCACATCAGTTGTCGTGCATGCAGCGCCCGGCACAAAAAAAAAACTCTTAAAATAAGCACCAACAACAAAGATGGATGTGAAATACCTAACTTTGATTTTATCGAGCTGTCGTATATATATACGACCCTGGCAAACTGGACACGAAAATATTTATCGGTTTAATCCCACATAGGCGGTTAAAAGATTAACTGATGTTTACTCAGTGGATTATTAAATGATACGTGAAAATAATATAGGTACTTTTAAGAGACTTTATTCCTAATATATTATACAAACAACACTACAGTAATATATCTATCAATAAAAGCAAACTGTTTAATCAGGAGATGGTCCTGTTTTTGTCTTCCTGTTAAGCTTTCTGTATAAGAAAGATATTCTCTTCTCCATATCCTTCCATTTCGTTGGTCTGATTTGACGTGAACCTGTATTAGCCCACATTTTCCTTTTTCTCAGCAAGATCTGTTACATTCAAGATATAATTAGATTAGTTAGCAATATTAATTATATGTGAATTATGTGAGTGCAATAAAATAATGTGGCTGACTATAGATTGTCTCATTTAAGACTTAAAAGTGAGTGTTCTCTGAACCTTATTTTCTTTATTTTCCAGGTTTTAAATTGTTTATACTTACTTGATATTCATTACCGTTCACACCTCTTATCCATGATGGCACAGTATACAGAGTCTTCACTGGGTGCAACTCTCCAGATCCAAGTATATCAATATAATCATTTTGACCAAATAAAGCTTTACGGTCTGTCCAAGCATTTGCTGGTCTGAAACATAGCATTATAGTCTGAAAAAGGTAATTTATAATGTAAAACGTAATTGTAGATAATGCATGAAAGAATGCTGCCAAAGTGCCACATATATTGTTTTAGTACAGATGACTGCAATAATATACAGAACGAATAATAAAAAAACGAAGATAAAAATTAAAATATATTACTTCTTATGAATTTCACTACACTAAGTAAAAATTTTTAAATAAAATAATGTTACCTGTACTCAGGTATGGGCAAAGGCTTCCCTAATGTCCGAGGAAGTAAACCACCACACCAGAGCTTTTCTTCGTATCCGTATCTTTTAATTAAGCGTGTCTTATCAGCATGATACCGGGTCCTACAACAAATCCAAATGTGAGACTACATAACCATAGTAATTGATACGGTACTGTTAAATTATTTTCAGTTAGCCCTAACCTCACGATGTTTACAGTGGGTTTCCAAAAGGTATTCAATACAGCAGATCCCAACCACGCCATTTTATGAGAACTGAATCATAAGTCGTTTTATAATTTATCTAGTTATTACTACAAATAGTTCTATTACACTAAATAAATTCTAATTTGATCATAAAAACTGTGCTGTGATGAATGTGAGCCACAGATTGGATATTGGATGGATGCACAGACACAGAACACATGATGTGAGCTGACATCAATCAAACTTCAAAGTGACAGCGGATACCATAGATTTTTTTTTTATTTTTATATAAATTTGTTCCTGACCGTAGACATTCCTGACGGAATAGGCTAAGGTGCCACGACCATGCTGCCTAGTCAACAGTTAGCATTTTTCTAGAGAAGGGTATATACCATAGATATATCTATGGCGGATATTGATTTTGAATATAGAACCCTATCTTATAACCAACATTTTTGATGGAAACATTTCATGTGACAAAAAACTTTTTTACAAAAAATACAACCGACTTCCAAAAACAAACACTACAAGGTACAAAATAACTTCGGAAGAAAGAAAAAAACTTTAATTTCTGAAGTCGGTGTTTTTGGTTATTTTTTCGTTTTTTGACACCGACTTCAGAAATTAAAGTTTTATTTTAGTGGTACCTAGGTACCTGCGTACCCATTAACAGCGTACCGGCGTAATGTGTTAGGAACTGGTGTAAACACTAAAAAAACATGCGATTTCAGCAATCCCGATCCCTTTGCTATCATTTATTGAAGATAAATACCATTTCAAACCCCTGAGATTCAAGCAACAAGTGTTGTAATAGAAGACTGGCGAGGATACTTAACTGTCACTGCACTGTATTCTCCTCCAAAACATGCCATCAAAAAAGAAAATTACATCACCTTCTTTAAGTCACTAGAACCACGATTTATAGCTGGTGGAGACTATAATTCCAAAAATACTTCCTGGGGCTCACGTTTAACTACTCCCAAAGGACGCCAGCTACAAGCAGCTATAAACGACCTACACCTAGATGTAATATCAAACGGGGAACCAACTTATTGGCCGACTGACCCAAAGAAAGTGCCCGATTTGGTAGGCTTCAGTGTCATTAAGGGTCTTCCTATTAATAATTTTAAATGCATTTCCCTTCAAGATCTCTCATCTGACCAAAGTGTGATTTTACTCGAAATTTCCCATAAATTCTCGTCCGTTAAACCTACACCCAAGCTACATGGACGTACGACCAACTGGGACAATTTCCGCTTTATGGTAGAATCAACGATAAATACCAATATACCTGAAGTGGATATAATGTCAGCAGTGGAACACTTCAACGAGTGTGTCCAACAAGCAGCTTGGGATAGCACACCTGCCCCTAAGAAATACTCGAAACCAAATTGCTCAAAAGCTGTTAGTGAACTAGTAGCCGAAAAAAGACGGGCTAGAAAACTATGGCAAATTACCAGATTCCCTAAAGACAAATCACGTCTGAACTACCTATCAACAAAACTTAAAAAACTACTAAAAGATGAACGAAATGAAAGTGTACAGAATGAGCTAAGCCATCTGAATGCCACGGCTGCTAGTGACTATTCCCTCTGGAAAGCGACCAAAAAACTTAACAAGGCCTATTGCCTCTAACCCACCAATACGCAAAAGGGACGGTTCTTGGGCAAAAAGTGACGAGGAGAAAGGAGAAGCATTTGCCTCTCATCTTGCTGACGTGTTTATGCTAAACTCAACTCAGACTTCATCGGGTATTAATCAGGAAGTATTTAAAGCCCTTAATGAGCCCTATCAACTTGATCTGCCAATAGATAGAATAAAGACACGAGAGGTTATGGACACAATTAAAAATCTACCCCAAAATAAAGCCCCTGGATATGACTTGATTACTACTAAAATCCTGCGGGAATTACCTGAAGTAGCAGTCCAATTTTTGACACACCTGTTCAATTGCATACTGATCAGGGGAATCTTTCCACCCCAATGGAAGGTTGCACAAATTAAAATGATCCCTAAACCTGGTAAATCTCCTGCAGACGTGTCGTCCTACAGACCGATCAGTCTACTGCCCATCCTTTCAAAAGTTATGGAAATACTCTTCTTGAAACGCTTGAACAGAGAAATAGCAGAAAATAAAATCATACCTGACCACCAATTTGGCTTCCGAAAGCGTCACAGCACGATCGAACAGGTACATAGACTGGTAGAAGAAATACACAGAGCCTTTGAAAATAAGAAATACTGTTGTGCAGCATTCTTGGACATCTCCCAGGCCTTTGACAGAGTCTGGCATGAAGGTCTACTATATAAAATAAAAAAACTACTGCCTACAAACTATTATGTCTTCTTAAAGTCATACCTTGCTGAAAGATACTTTTATGTAAAACAAGGAGAGGACACATCCAAACTTTATAGGGCGCACGGAGGTGTGCCACAAGGAAGCGTACTTGGTCCGATACTGTACCTAATCTTTACTTCAGACCTGCCTATGACAAATGGAGTTGTGATTGGCACTTTTGCTGACGACACTGCAGCCTTAACTACCCATGACGAACCAAAACAAGCAAGTTACATGCTACAACTCTCCCTGGACAACATCACGGAATGGCTCAATACCTGGCGTATAAAAGCGAATGAGACAAAGTCAGTACAGGTGACATTTACGATGCGACGTGGAACATGTCCCCCAGTAACACTGAATAGGCAACAAATACCTCAAGCAAATGAAACCAAATACCTTGGACTGTATTTGGATCGTAGCCTCACCTGGAAAAAGCATATTTTTACCAAAAGAAAAGTACTGGGAATCCAACTGAGGAAAATGTATTGGATGCTCAGCGGAAAATCGCAGCTGTCACTCGAAAACAAACTACTGTTATACAAGTGTATTCTAAAACCGATCTGGACTTACGGAATCCAACTCTGGGGCACAGCCTCAAATTCTAATATAGAAATACTCCAGAGGTTCCAGTCCAAAATGCTGAGGATAATTACTAATGCTCCTTGGTTTATATCTAACCAACAATTACACCATGACCTTAAAATCAGAACGGTCCAAGAAGAGATAAGACAGTCTATGATATCCTACAGAAAAAGGCTCAACAATCATCCAAACATTCTAGCAATGCACTTAATGAATATGAACTCAACATTCAAAAGGCTAAAACGAAAAGCCCCTGGAGACCTGTAAGGGATGAATTGTAAAAGGCCCACGTCGCTGGACTGGTGACCCTACAAGACAAATTAAACTGTTGACCATCTGCTGAATGTTCGCTAGAAACAGATTGCAGGATAATAATAAAAAAAAAAAAATATATTGTAGAGTTCCGTTGCCTACCTCCGAAGTTCTTCGTCAGATCTTCACCATATTGTAACGTGACCAGTCCAGAAAAATACTCATTCAAACAAAAAAAGAATCATCCAAATCGTAGTATCGCTGTACAAACATTTTTCATGGGATCTCATCATCAGATCTTAATTTATACCTTTCATCATCAGCTCAGCAACATGAGATGATGATTGCCAGGCACAAATATCTGAATTGCGTTAGAAAGTTTATGAAAAACATTGTATGTGCCTATAAAATTTGAGGGTTGCCCTCGATTTTCGTAGGATCCCATCATCAGATTCTGACATGGTGATAATTGGACCAATCGAGAAGTATACCCTTTCAGATGACACAAAATTTTTTCAAATTGGTTCATAAATGACGGAGTTATGAGGTAACAAACATTAAAAAAAAATACATACCGAATTGAGAACCTCCTCCTTTTTTTGAAGTCGGTTAAAAAGAGATAGCAATAGCATTCCCATCATAGATTCTATATCTATGATCTAGGGATTCTATACCTATGGTACTCTATGATACTGATAGTAAAAGCTATGCTCGGCGGGTGTAGCTAGGCATGGGCAAACTATATCTATGTTTAGCCACTCCACAGTCAAGTTCAATTTGGAGACAAAACTTTCTTCATTATGTAGTAGCATTTATTTGATAGAGTATGTCCGGAACGAAGTCTTAAAGCTATAGTGATTAAATTTCTATTTAGACTACAGTCAATCCATGGAACCCGGGCGAAGAGATCTCTGCATCTGGCTGGATAGTTCGATACCATATTCCCTTTTTTTTTACCTTTCCTTAAAATATTCCTGCCAAAGTTCTAAGCATTGTTTTTTTGCCTTTACAATGTAATCCGAATACAGTGGGGTCATATTCATGGGTACTCCATCAGCACACGCTTGTTTGGCGAGTAAATCGACAATATCATTTTCTTGTAACTCGACCTGCGACGGAACCCATTGAAGACGAATTGTTTTTGAATCAGATTGAAGTTTTAAAATCAATATATATATAACGTAGGCTATCGGAGTATCTCGCATTTGAGAAGTGTGCCGAGCCAAATGTTGCAGCGAACTTTTGGAGTCCGTCAGGATCACAAATTTATCGCCATTAATTGATTCAATATAGGACAAAGCTTCCAATATTGCGATCAATTCCATGTGCATGATAGAAATATTTGAACCAATCTTAATCTTCATTTGGTTTGAAAGAATGTGATCAAAAAAGGCAGCGTTTCCGAGTTGTTTGTCTTTTGAGCCATCAGTAAAAATTGTATGGTAACCTGCACATCGTTCTCGAATGTATGTCGTACATAGATGTATTAACTGTACAGTACTGTAGCGTCGTGTAGCTTGAGAAATGCAGGAGTTTTATGAAATACTATTTTAATATGTTAATCCTACTAATCCATGTGTCAAGACAGAACATTATTTTCAAGTCGAACGCTTGAGTGTATGGGGACTGAATTATATTGTGCGAGGATGTCAATGAGTAATAGCAGTTTCTTGTTCTGCCAATATTACATTCAGGATAAGAATGCTTGGAAACATGCTGGTCCTGCTCCATAGGACAATCAATGGTGGAGACAAGATCAAACTGGTTGGTTTATGTATTTACTTTTGTACCTACTTTTTCATTTTTTTTTTCTGTTCACTCACTCTGCTAATAATTAATGGTTCCAATATTTGTAAATATGTGAGTACCATGTACTTATGTAGAAATGTGAGTACCATGTACTTATTTAAAAATATAATAAGTCTACCTCTGCATACTCTAGGTTCATGGTCCTCACATATATTAACAGAAGTTTTGTATACCACAGCACATGTAAAACATTGATTTGAAAAGAGTAACTATGGAGTTTCTTGTCCGTTCTTCTCCATAAGAATCTACCCATCCGAATGGACAGTAGAGTCACTAAGTTACTTTAAATGTAATGATGACGTTCAAAAGTGCCGTTTAATGGCCTAATTGAAATAAACGTTTTTGACTTTGACTTTGACAATAGTTGGATCCGGTAACAAGTGAGAGATTTTCTAGTGACTTTTTTTTTTCTAGTTACGTTGTTTTACTATTGTAGAAGGACTTTGATTTAAGCATAAATTTAATAGCTAGATATCTTCTACAAATATGAAGTGGAGGGAGGCATAGCTCGCTTTCCATGACATGTATCGGGGTACTCCTTATAAATCCGCCAATAACACGTAGAGCCTGGTTTTGAATCCTATCAAGTTTAATTAGTGAGTTAGAACTATTGTCAAACAAGAAACTGGCGTAATCAATTCTACTTCGAATAGTAGAAATACACAAACGTCTTAGGGGTGTTTTTGATGGAGACCCCATCCCGGACCAGTTAAGTTGATTAATGAACTTCATTACTTTCTGATAAATTTTATTGATTTGTTTACTCCATCTTAATGAACTATCCAGCCAAAGACCCAAATATTTAACACACTTAACAACTTAAATTGAGGCATCATCAAAATTAAAGTCAATAGGCCTCCTAAAGCAACCCCTTTTTAAAACACAAATCTTAGTTTTATTTGGAGACATAGTTATACTTAGCTTATCAATTAACAAGTTGGTATATCGTAATGCAGACCGAAGTTCTGTAAACGCTAAATCTAAATTACTTTTTGAGGAATACAAAACAAAGTCATCAGCATATTGAGATATATTCATCTGGCCAACTTTCTTACATATTTGTAATATTAAATAACAGTGGAGCCTGTGGATCTCCTTGAGCTAGTCCACCGCCACTACATCTAACCATCTCACAATCATAAGTTGCCACTTGTAGATGTCTGTCTGTTAAAACAGACCAAATAAGCAAAGATTTTTGATTTAACCCCAAACTGATCTAAGATATGTAACAGGCAAAGAATATCAACATTGTTATATGCACAGTTTTTCAAGATTCCAAGTTGGATTTCAGAAACCAACCGCGTAAGGTTATCCAGACAAGATCGTGTTTTACGGAAACCCATCATGTCCTCAGGAAAAAGACAATGTTTTTCAAAAAACCATTCAATACGTTTGGCCACAACGGCATGAAAAATCTTACAAACACCGGATATTAGGGAAATTGGACGTAAAGATTAAGCTGAACTACTACTATGTTTGGGGATTAGAACTATTTTGATTTGGCGCCATTGTGAGGGAATATTAAAAGCAATACAAGTTTACCGGAAGTTGGAAGGTGCTTAATCATGGAGAAGGATATTTGATCCGACCCAGGAGCTGTGTCAGTATTAGTTAACTGTATTAAAAAATACAGTTAACTAATTCTGGTATTGATATTGGCGACTCCAATCGTGCGTTATTTGAATTAAAAGTAGGCTTCCCGGGGCATACAAAATCTAGAGTAAGATCAACAAGCAAGCGCTCAGCTTTTACTTTATCCACACAGGCGTTAGGGATTTGCCGGTACCCTTTAACCACCTCATCTTACGCAACATTTCGGACGCTACAGAGGAACGGAACTCCTGAGAAGATTTACATCTAGCCCGTAGAATAAGCCTTTGTGCGGTACTAATTATTTCTTTAAGAATATCTAAGTTTTATGAGAGGAGCAAGATCTCAAATGTGTAAGGGCCAAACGCCGCTCCGCAACAGCTCTAGACAACTCTGGAAACCGATGGTTCTGGCTTAAATGCATTGCTGATACCTTGGGGGATTTCAATAGAGGGAATATATGTATCCGCAGATTTTTGCATAATATTATATAAATACAGATCCTAAGGACCCTCACAAAATTTCGTAAATACTCATCTATGTATGCAGCATATGAAGACCAGTCCGATGTTAAAAAAATATTTTGTTTTGATATTTACGGTTAATAGCTAGTACTAAGTTTAATTCAATAATTAAATGATCACTACCAAGTGTTTCGTTAGATGGTTTCCAAATAATTAGCAAAGACACATCAGAAAATACGAATGAGATATCAGGACTAGATTGCTGGAGAAGTCCATCAACCAATCTGATTCTAGTGAAGCTGCCAACGTTCAAATGTATAAAATTGCAATCTAGCATGGAATCAAATAATTCAGAGCCACGTCGATCAGTTCTCAAAGACCAATTAGACTGATGGGCATTAAAATCTCCCAAGATAAGAGTTTTTCTGTTTCCTATAGAAAAAAATCTCGTCCCAATCGCTTTGAGTGGTATGTACAGTTGAAAGGCAATATAAGGAAATAATATTCTCAATATGCTGACAATTTAAAATTCTAATATGCAACAATTCAATGCCAGAATTGCGACTTCTCGTTGCACACATAACATTAATTTTTCTTACAATATGCCAAAACTTTAAATTATTGGAAGACTTATTAGGAATATTGTTGCTATTGACAAAGTTGGGTGTATGAAAAATATGCTCTGCAGAATCTGAAGAATCAGAAACTTGATCACATGCTATGTCCTCTACAAGTACTGCGGTTGCTGGTCGATGGTTTTGCTTTTCCAAATTACGCTTGGGCTAAGGTTTGGTTTTTTGATTTACCGTGCGTAGACAGCGGACTTGTGAGGCTGTATTGTCGTTCACATCAATCGGAGGTTGCTTCAGTATCGAACCATATGTAGTTGCGGCAGGCGCAGTAGGAGTTGCCGGCCGTAGTTCGTGCTATGGTCGACGGCGAGGAGTCCTGGGACGCGGTGGTCTCCTTCTGCGAAACAGTTGTCGCGCAGAAGGAGGCTGCGGAAAGGGAGAGGGAGATCTCAAACTCTCTCCCGGCCCGCAGTAGGCGCACCGGGCGTCGGAGGAGGGCATACGCTGCCCTCTTCCGGCCTCCCTAACTGGGTCCAGAGGCGGCGGACTTGGGGATATCCGTCGCCCCCCATTCATTCGGAACCGAGGTGGCGGCGCGTTGTGTTCCCGTGCGCCCCTCTTTGACGTCGCGGGGGGAGTCAAACACGTCACTCCCCCGCTGACCCGAGGTGGCCTGCAGAGGCGGGCCGGCACCAGCCGAGGATTACGGAAATCGCATTAGTTCTCGCGATCCCCGGTTGGTGAGAGATGGAGCACCAGGGTGCCCTCCCCCGCCCCAGGGCGGAGGACATCCATGAGGACTTCCCCTCGTTAAAAAAAAGGCGCAGTAGGAGTTTGGTCGACTTCAGGAATTAATTCAGATAAATTTGCTTGTGAATCGTTATCAGGGGAGGGAGGAACGTATAAAGTAAGCGCTTTCCTATACGTGCAATTAAATTCTGACATCAAATTCCTGAGCCTCTTTTCTTTCTTAAAATATGAACATATTTTATCAAATGCCAAATGTCGACCTGAACAATTTACACAAGTGTATAAAATAGTTGTACAATTTTCATGTTTTTGAGAGCATTTGAGGCTTCTTTGATGAACATCTTATCTTCAAATGGCCAAATTTCCAGCAGTTCGAACATTGAGTAACTGGGAATATAAACCGCTCCACCGGGATCCTCAAACTGTAGATATAAACATAAACCAGAAGTGAAGATCCTAAAAACATTTAATTTTTTTTAAACACAAGGTATGAAAAGAACTATTATGGTTTATATATTATATAAGAAGCGGATATCGGGGGACGTGTGAGACTAGTATGTATACAATCAACTTTCGGATTTAGGCGAGTCGTATCGTTTCACTTGGAGTCCAGCCGTTACCATCAGGGTTATCTGAGCAGCGTTTATTTAACCGCTTAATTTGTACTATTTCAGCTTACTATTAGCTTTATCAGATATATCCAATTCCATAGCTTTAACTCATCAGTGCTCGAAGTGAATTTATGTTTACATTACACATGTTAACAAAGCAATAGGTGCACCAGGACCGACCGGAAAAACCGATTGTCCAGCGCGCGATCAAGATAAGAAGTACGAGCACAATAAACTGTGACAAAAATTAGTAAAGACCGCTCACAACAATAGTGCACGCGGGAATGACGTTGAATCTTACTGGGGCACATAATATTGATAGCAACTTTAAGAGATTGCTGGTTGAACTGAAACTAACTGTTTTTCTGCATTTTTAATAACGTACAACTTTTGTCAGCCGCCTTGAATGATGATGTAATAAAAATCACAATTGATAATTTAGTTAAGCAACTCATGGCCATAGCAGAGAATAAATAAATAAAATCTGAAACAGTATACCTATCTAACGAAAATCGCTGCTAGAAAACAAGTATTTAAACAACAATAGATTCTGATTTTAGTTTTGATTGTGACTAATAAATGCCTACATTGAAATGCACTTTTTTAATTTATCCCAAACAAAATTTTTTATCTACAAAAATAATTCAAGTATCAAAACAAGTTTTGGTGTACTATATCAGTGTCGAACTGTTGATACCTGTAAGATTTTTCAAATTTGCCGCCTTTTTCATAGGACACGACTCGCTTGAC
Organism: Lacanobia oleracea; assembly: GCA_950371165.1. Taxonomy (NCBI): domain Eukaryota; kingdom Metazoa; phylum Arthropoda; class Insecta; order Lepidoptera; family Noctuidae; genus Lacanobia; species Lacanobia oleracea. The sequence continues at coordinate 11,016,521 of OX493389.1, forward strand.
AGACACTATTTGCCAGCTTAGTAGCCCTATTATTTGACTTACCCACTCAATCTAGGAACATAAATGTTAACTTCCGAGTTCTACATAGATTCATAATTACTTATATTAAATAATATTTAAATTAGATATTAGATGTAGATGCGATATCCGATATTCTAACTTATTAGAAACAAACTCGAATAGTATCAGATTATTGAGTCTTTTTTAAATCATTTAATCTGTCAAATGTATGTATGGAACCAACGCGAGTGACAGAGTCTACTACCACTTGTATAAACAACATATTTTGAAATTGTGATTACATACTTATATAAAGAAATTGTAAATAAGTTGCCATCAGATCACAGCGGGCAAACAATAACGTTTTGCACATTCATACCCCTACAATAAATTCAAATTAAATTTAGACCACTTACAGATAAAAATTTAGAGAAATGAAATAACAATTTAGCTAGCAAATTAGATCATAACTTTAATAACATGGATGACCAAAATGAGTTCTACGCCGAGTTTTTTTCATTATTAAACACTGAAATGACACTTTTCCTCTAAAGTCTAAAAGTATTTTTTTTTTTACTATTCATAGGCACGCGCTTGACCACTATCTCACCTGATGGTAAGTGACGATGTGGTCGAAGATTATTATTATTTACACTAAGTTCTTATTTAGCGACTGGGCAACTCTAGGTATTCGCATAAGCAGGGAAAAACTATATGAACTGTATGGCCAGAAGAATGTTGCGAAGTATTAACAAACAACAACAACAAATTTTTATCCATTTACTTTTAAACTTATTATCTGCAGGAAACCTGTAAAAATAACAAAGAATACATCATTATAATAATTTAATAATAGTAGTACTAGTAGTAATAATAGTAAAAGGTTATGGACAAACATAATGCAATATTGCTTTTGGAAAAGTAGGATTCGTTAATTCCTTCTTTTGGGATGCTATAATATTCTGTAATCTTTTATCACTGAGACCAAAGCTGAGTCCAATTACTAGGTTCAGCATGGCGCAATCAGAACGAAAAATTCAGTTTGAATTTCCAAAATCTGACCACTTACATTGTTTTTATTTCATTGTATGTATTATTAACGAACTAGAATATGTATGTGATTATACTTTTACTCTATCGATAAAACATCTAAGAAGCCACATCCTTATGAAGTACATGATATGTCAAAACGGTTCAATAATTTTTTGTTTTTATTTTTATTTCTAAATTGGAAACTGACAATAATGTAGAAGCGGTTGTGTCTTTATGTTCATATAATGGGGATCTGATTTTAGTGACTTTTCTGCTCAAAATGTGTTTAACAATAAGTTATGATTAGATTTACTTACCGGTGTAAACATACTTTTGCTATATTTTCTTTCAAAACACCATTTCTATTCGAACAACCGGGCACAGTACATGCCATTGTTCATGGCAAAACGAAAACCGCGCTCAAACCACAATATTTTTCACGAAGTGACAGTATTTTTTATAAAATTGGTAGACTAATGTGTTAACCAGCTGCTTAACAAACAAAATGGCTATTCTCCGCTGGTGGCGCGCGGCATTTCAAGACGGTCGGGAATGCTATTGCTATCTCTTTTTGTCACATGAAATGTTTCCATTAAAACTGTTGAGTACAAGATAGGCTACTATATTCAACTTAATAGAAGCTATCTAGGTATTCTAAATCTATGGTGTTGTACAACTGACGCCGGTGTTACCCTCATAAAGAACATCTTTACCGCCTGGGAAGAATCGCAAGACGCCATTGGAACCTTCTGTGACCTCTAGAAGGCGTTTGATAGCGTTAAACATGAAACACTTTTGTTGAAACTTGAGCACTATGTGATTAGAAATACAGCCCCTGAGTTACTTAGGTCATACTTGACGGACCGTTTACCTGAACTTTAACCTGTCTGAGGTTAAAGTTCAGGTAAACGGTTTAAACTCACTAGGGTCTGAAATGACAATGGGCGTTCCGCAAGGCTCAATATTGGGTCCATTCCTGTTTCTAGTTTACATAAATGATTTGCCCCAATAGGGGACATGCGATATTTTTATTTTTGCTTTAATCTTAAAGATTTCCGTCTAAAATAGACCGCCACATAAATAAAAAATGAAAATGCTTTTATTTATTGCTAAAATTGCGTTTTTAAACAGTTTAAATTTTGACGCCAAAACGGACGATGACGTCACTCATGTCTGTTACTGGTCAAGAACCACGGAACAGAAAAACATTTGGAAATGCTATGCGAAGAAATTTTTATCGGAACCTGTGTCGCCACACTCACACAACTATACCGATAATCATATAATTCACCACAAATCAAGGATACGATTCAATTTTTTCTTTCGTTTCAATTTTGGTCAAAACAAGAATATGTCAAAGAACCTACATTTGAAAATATACCTTCGGCCTTACACGTAGCATTTATTTTGCTTTAAGGCAAAAAGTACTCACGGCGTTTCGTTTTCTGAATTCATTCTTAGTTGAATTTACGAATAAATTCCGCTATTCGACCATAAATGGCGGTATTTTAAATGGTTGCAATAATAAACTTAAATAACACTAAAATAAGGTTCATTACTCTATGTTTGGTCAGTAACAGTTGCCACTCGATCACGGCTGTGACACATGAACTTTGACTTACATTGTCGACATCGATAAGATAACTTTTTTCGAAATTAATTCCAAAAAATGTGACTCGCTTGGTGTTGGAGTTTTGTATGGAGCCATACATGAATCTTTTTGTTGGAATCGTTATGAAATAAGCTATCAGATTTAAAATGGATAAGTTCAGGTTTGCTTTGTAATACATTGTTCATAAAGTTCTACTTTCAAAATAGCGTAAGCGAATTATTTCCAGTTTATTGTAAAAAAATACGAGTAGATAGAAACAAAAAAAAACATTATTTCAAAGGTTTTTATTTTATTTATATAAATCATCTGCCTAGCCTTTTCCCAACTATATTGGGGTCGGCTTCCAGTCAAGCCGGATTTAGCTGAATACCAGTATTAAACAAGGAGCGGCTGCCTACCAGACCTCCACAACCCATTAACTGGGTAACACGGTAGGTACTTCATGGCAAGACTGGAGTCAGATTTACTGGCTTCTGACTATCCGTAACGACTGCCAAAGATCTACAAATGACAGACGGGACCAACGGCTTAACGTGCTTTCCGAGGCACGGAGGAAACTCGGTATGGGTGGATGCTCCAGGGTAGCCCGCGAAATTCAAATATTTTTATGTTTTTTGCAATTTGCCGGTCAGAATGATTATTTCTGAAATATTCATTCTTTTGAACTACATGAACTTAGAGGGCTATATTGATGATTAAAATGGTTATAATTCTTTAGATAAATACGCGTTACTGTCGCAGATCGCATTTGGTCCACATACAGCTTCAAACTGACCGGCAAATTGCAAAAAACATAAAAATATTTGAATTTCGCGGGCTACCCTGGAGCATTCACCTTAAGATGGTCACCCCATCCACAAACCAACCTTGGCAAGCATTGCTAAACCTTGAAGATCGATCCATGCAGCTGTTATTATCTAGCCACGAGCTCCTCTCTAGCCACGAGCTTCTCTCTAGCCACGAGCTCCTCATTTTATTTATGTAAATATGCCTTAAAAATAACACACATCATACATTTTTTAGTATTCCGATCATCTGTAAGAAACGGAACCCTTTGAAGAGATTTTTTGAGAAGGGTTGTTGATTACACTTTAGTTCCGTGAACTCATTATGCCAAGTGGCTTACGAGAGTATCTTATTACATAGTTTGGTACAGAATTTTAACGCAGACCAAGTTTTCGTGTAAATCCTTTTTTTGGAAATTAAAAAATCGCTTTTTAGAAAATGCTCGGAGCATATCGTGCTTCTTTAGCTTGGCATCCAATCAGCTCTACCCGTGCCATCTATCCATTTTTCTTTGGCGATAGCGTCTTTGGGAAACCTAAAAATATTTTTAAAGTTATGTTTGGTGATTACAATAAAATTTCTAGATGAACTACAATAAAATGTTCTATCGATATCTATCCATCCAGTATCCGACCCGACTAAATCACTATTTGAATAGTGAAGAACTTTCGAGAACGAAACAGTAACTGAATCGATGAAAATAAAGTCTATGCTAATGGAATAAGGTGGATTTTAACTAGACTTGAACTTAAACGTTTTTGGCAAAATGAAATTGCTAAGATTTTATTAGAAAACAAATAAAATCGTAGTTACCGATGGTGTGAAACACCTCCATTTTTAAGATTTATTCTTCTACTATCATTTTTGCATCCAATGTGGAACAATACGGCATGGTTCAGAAAATATAAATTGATATCTAGAGTGAGCGAGACGATCGGTTCGTCGTGATGTTAGAACACGACTAGGTTGAGGTACGCGTAACTCCGCGTAATAGCGGAGTGGAGGTGTCACGTCTACTTTGCACTTCTACTGTTTTTTCTGTTAACTGTCATAATTCAAAGTCATAGAGCAAGATCCCAGTGCTTCCAGAACTTATTTATTTTCTCAGTAAAAAAAATTGTGGAATAGAATAGTGTTACTGTGATAGTATGTAGGTACGAGTACTTTGAACATTCGCATATCTGCTAGTTTGAGTTGACGCGACCGCCAGTTTGTAAGTATCATCATCAGATGCTAGGTATAAACGACTAGATAATTTTCACGATTTTTACAAAATACATTATATTCTTAAATAATTAGTAATTCAGTAAAAATTTAAAGATTAATTAGTCATTGTAATAGTGTAAGATCAGATCGCTATCTCCACTGAGCACGTCATTTGGCTTGGTAAATTAGGTACATTTTTACCAAGCCATATCACGTCACGCGTGTCTTCAACTCGCTGTATCCTCTTTATTATTTGTTTACGTGAAAAAGAAAAAATACGTGTCCAATATTTTTTGAAAATGTATCTGACGGACTAATTAGATTTTTTTAGTAAAATACCCAATTGAGATCCTATTCACAAGACGTATCTTTTGGACATAGTTTATTTACTAAGTATAAAAATAAAACTATAAAAAGACCTCATATAGACTTTTCAAATATGACATACCTAAATACATCACTAAAAAAAATTGCCCATCGGATGGAGCTAGCAGATACTTATTATGTGTAGGTACGTTAAAATTACACTGGCACTACTCTATTCAAATATTTTAACTGAAATAAAAACGTTGCACTGGCCCTTCTCTTAAGCTTTTTTTAAATTTTAGCCACAAACTACTGATAAATATTAAATCTGCATCTTCCCTATTAATTCAAAATCACCCAAACATGTCCTATTCGTGGATGCCGCATAATTGATATTTAAAATATAGCGACGGTCACAAAATCTTGACGTCGTCAATAACTCTATTCTTCAGGTCCAAAATTGGTTTGCGGGAAACAAATTGGTATTAAATGAAAAAAAAACCAAATGTATTAGATTAACTTTACCAATGGTTATAAGTAGCGAATCTGACAACATATTGAATGAAGAAAAACTGGAGTTTATTATCACACGGTTTGTAATTAGACGAGATATTACAATGGGGACCACATATTATAACATCTCTAGCGGGGCGTCTAAGCTCAGCCGCTTATGCTGTTGGGAAGATAAGACAGCTAACAGACGTAGAAACCGCACGTTTGGTCTATTTTAGCTACTTCCACAGCCTTTAATTATAATCTGTGTCGCCGCGAACTCTAAGGGAAATTTAAAAAAAGATGAATATTATGACAGACCCTTGCCAATTCATATTATTATATGAGTTGCGCGCGGATCGGTGAGTCAAGCGCACGCGTTAGCCCAACCGTTCCGTATCGGCAATGATTATTAGTATTTCTCGTCGTACTTACGTTGCTTATAATAAAGAGTGATAAAAGTAATCAAAGTTTATCTAGTTTGCCTAGATTGTTGAGTGATAGTGGTGAAGATGAAGCTGAGGTTTTAATTAGTCAACCTGATGAAGGTACATTGAGAAAAACATTAGAATCATCATTAGAAAACATTGAAATAAAGAGAAGCAAGAGAATGAGAACTGAAAGCAATGAATATGAAGGAGATGCAGATGATGAAGACTTTATAACTGTGAACAGGAGACCAAAACGATTAAATCGGTGTTTGTCTAAGAATAGTGACGCGCAAATTGAGATGACTACCCACACATTTGAAAAAACAGAAGTTTGTATTACCGCTAAAGAACCATTACCAAAACAGATCGCCCTTGCTAAGATGTTGAAAAGATATAATATAGAAGAGATACAAAGAATCAAATACAAAAACAGCTTTAAAGCTCTAATATTATTTGAATCACAAGAAAAAGCGAATTCCTTATTAAAGTGTAGATAAAGAAATAACTGAGTTGGGGCTAAGATGCCAAATGACGTTTGATTTGAGCTTTTCATATGGAATGATTAAACAAATAGATTTAGAAACTGAAATGGAAGAACTTCAAAATATGTTAAAATGTGAAACAGAGATTATTTCTTTATTACGACTCAAACGATTAAATAATGAGAGCAGTTGGGTTGATAGTGAGACCTTAAGGATATGTTTTAAGGGCCCGACTTTACCCCCGTATGTTTATGGATACGGGTGTAGGTTTAAAGTCGAGCCATATACTTTCCCAGTTTCACAATGTTCTGGCTGTTGGAAGTACGGACATATAAGAAAGTATTGCCCGGGGAAAAAGGTCCTATGTCCTAAATGTGGCCAAAATCACACTAATTGTGAAACTAACATTTTTAAATCTTTAAACTGCGGTGGTCCCCACATGTCTATTGATAAAAGTTGTCCCATGTTCCAGAGAGAGAAAGAAATTCGGGACGTTATGTGTAAAGAAACTTGTTCATATAGAAAAGCTTTGGAGCTGTTACCTAAAAATAAACAGATCTCAAATAAAAACAGTGCAGTACTAAATAATTTAGATAAACCTAGACAGATCCCATCGTCGGGATCTAAAAGTTATAGAGATGCATTACAAACTAATCTTCCGGTCACATGTGTAGATCAGGAAATAAATAATGAAGTAAGTGACATATTACTAACTGAAGATACTTGCGAACAGAATGTTTACACAGTACAAAGATGTAAGAAAAACAAAAAAGATAATGCAAACAAAGATCAAGATATAGAGTTGTTGAATATGGAAGGGATCGAAAATACCGTCCTTGAAAACCAAGTTCAAGGTAAGAAGGAAGAAAGAAAAATAAGCGGATTTAAAATCTTATTCTATAAATTAATACAAAAACTGAAAGACATTATTATGTCGAATTCGGATTTTGAAGATAAGGTAAAATGCTTTTATAAAATTGTAGTTGAAGAAATCTGTGCATACTTTGTAGAAATAATAAAAAATGGAGAATTAATAAGTAAGATTTTCTGTGGACTTAATGGATAATAAAGTAAAGAATTTTCGTATTAATGTTTTGCAGTGGAACTCACAGAGTTTAAGACCAAAATTTACAGAATTTGAGACACTTTTGATTAAAGACCAAATACATATTGCAATTATTTCTGAAAGATGGTTGAAGGAAGAAAGTCGCTTAAACATGTCACATTATAGTATTTATAGAAGAGATAGACACGATGGTTATGGCGGTGTTGCAGTGATGGTACACAATTCAATAAAATCCGAAATAAAGACCACTAGAATTAATAATACTGGCATAGAAATGCTACATGTAAAGATTCATAATTGTAAGTATCTAGAAAATATATTTTCTATTTACTGTTCACCCTCTGCAACAACTAGAGAATCTGATTGGGATGAACTTTTTTCATTATACACAAGTAAATCCATAATAGCTGGAGATTTTAATGGACATCACTCGAATTGGTCGTCTAAAAACGATACCAGAAGAAATGAAATCATGGACTCTGCTTTGGAATATGGCTATATACCCATAAATGATGGCAACGCAACCAGAGTAAGACTTGTAAGAGTTGTAAGCAATGTACTACAGCAAACGTCTCCTGATATCACATTCACCTCATCAGATATTGCAATTCTTTGTAAGTGGCGTGTTTTTAATGAGAACTTAGGAAGTGACCACTTGATGATAAAAATTAATATAAACTATCAAGATGTGCCACACTTCACTAAAAGGAGGAATTTTAAGATGGCTGATTGGTCAGCATACTCTAAGGAAATTGAAAACAATCTCACCGAATTGTTCACTTGCAGTGGTAATACGCAACAAAAGTATACGAACTTTATTTCTATTATTAATAAATCAGCGGATAAACCTATACCTCTAATTAAAACATGCAATGACCCAGAAAGGGATTTCAAGCCAAAACCCTATTGGAATCAGTGTCTATCCAAAATGGTGGCGGAGAGAAGACTCGCACTGGCTCAGTTTAGACGAAATCCTACGCCTAGAAACTTACCTGTGCTAGAAGATAAAACTTTAAAGGCAAAAGAAGAAATACGACGAGCTAAGACCAATGGTTTTCAAGCGTTTTGTACAAATGTGGACGGTACTGTGTCGTCTTCAGAAATGTGGAAAAGAATGAAATGGATTAAGGGCTACAGAAGAGATAAGTATTACTTTTCTATTGATAGGAAACAGGAACTGTTGCGCACTTTAGCCCCTGATTCAGTTCAGTCTTCCAAACCCGTAATTACATCAACAAATGTAGCATTAGAATCCGAATTTACCTACCAAGAGCTAGAAGCGTGTAATAAGAAAAAAGATACAGCACCTGGCGATGATGCCATTACATATTCTATGATCTTTAATCTCCCCATTATAGCGAAAAAATATTTACTTGGTTTATATAATGAAATATTTCACACCAGTGTTATACCCCTATTGAATGGAGTAACATTAAAATCATTGCAATACCAAAACATAATAGTTCATCTAGTACGGACATTAAGTTAAGGCCAATATCATTGATATCTTGCTTGTGTAAAATTTTTCATTTGATGCTTAATAGAAGGTTGGAGTGGTACGTCGAACATAATAATATATTGTCTTCTAGCACAACGGGCTTTAGAAGAGGACGTTCATGTCTAGATTCCCTAGTGGTTACTAGTGTTCAGATTGCATTTACTAAGAATATCCCAACTTTAGCATGTTTTCTCGATATTGAGAATGCATATAATAATGTTTTAATTGAAAGTGTTGTCCGAACACTGGATCAACTAAAAGCTGGAAGTAGAATATGTAACTACCTTTGCGACTTCTTGTGCGAAAGACATTTAATTATTAGAGACGAATTAGGTCTGGAGACAGATATCGTTAGATGGACGAATCGAGGCCTTGCACAGGGCGATCCAATCTCACCATTATTATTTAATATTGTTATTATGGAAATTGCAAGAAATAATAGTGAAAACCTCGTACAAATATGTCAATACGCTGATGACTTTGCAATATTGTCAAGCTGTAAAAACCTTAATGATAGCGTTATTCATATACAAACGTCCATAGATATTATTACTAAAATACTACTCAACATTGGCTTAGAACTATCAGCTGCAAAATCCCAACTATGTTTGATTAGTAGAGGGCACAGAAGGCAACAAATTCACATTCTAGTCAATAATGTACCATTAGAGCGTGTTGATAATGTCAAGTATTTGGGTATGTGGCTGGACTCCTCACTCCGGTGGGGCCGGCACATTAATGAACTTAATCAAAGATGCCAGAAAATGTTAAATATCATCAAAGTTCTGTCTGGACCCGGGTGGGGAGTACATCCCATACATTTAAGACGTTTATACATAGCTTTGATAAGGAGTCGTATGGATTATGGTTGTTTTCTATATGATAATAGTATTAAATTAAGAGTTTATAAAATAGATAAGATTCAAAATCAAGCCATGAGAACTATAGGTGGTTTTATTAAAACGACCCCTATACATGTAATGGAAAGTGAATTATGTTTGCCTCCTTTGTGTATCCGGCGTATGTATTTGGCATTTAAGTTCTGTTCTAAAGTTAAATCTTGGGCAAACGATGTCACTAATAGGCTACTGAATGAACTTTGTACACTTTCAACAAACAGATACTGGCTTACTAAAAAAAACCCTTAAAACCTAAGCTAAATATTTGGTGTAGTTACATTGATATTAATAGTGTTATTAAAATTAATTTAAAAAGTGTCATAAAAGCTAAAATGTCTTATGAAATCTGAATCTGATTTGATCTTAGAACTTGAAAGATATGGTCAATTTTATAAACTGTATACAGATGGATCAAAAAACACCGAGATAGGAGCAGCCTATTATGATCCAGTTGCTAAAGGAAGTGAGTGTTTTAAAATAGGCTCCCCAATATCTATTATGACAGCAGAAATGTTAGCAATTTCAGAAGTGTTGACTTACGTTAAGGTGGATGCTCCAGGGTAGCCCGCGAAATTCAAATATTTTTATGTTTTTTGCAATTTGCCGGTCAGTGTGAAGCTGTATGTGGACCAAATGCGATCCGCGACCATAATGCGTATTTATCTAAAGAATTATAACCATTTTAATCATCAATATAGCCCTCTAAGTTCATGTAGTTCGAAAGAATGAATTTTTCAGAAATAATCATTCTTTCGAACTACATGAACTTACACATACAGCTTCACACTGACCGGCAAATTGCAAAAAACATAAAAATATTTGAATTTCGCGGGCTACCCTGGAGCATTCACCTTAAAGCACTGACACATACTTCAAATTTTGTAATTTTTACCGACAGCAAGAGTGCTCTCCAGCATTTGGCACGATGCGCCTCTGGGCACAGAGGTGTACCGATTGCCTATGATGTGATGAGAAAAATACACTCACTTCTTTTAGACAACTTCAACATAGTACTGCAGTGGATTCCGTCACATATTGGCCTGAAGGGAAACGAAGAGGCAGATAGGTTAGCAAAAATAGGGTCAATTTCGGGGGTTGAAATTTAATTCTTCCATTTTATTCGGAAATATTGCGTAAATTTAAAAACTATTGTTATGATAAATGAAAAGATCACTTTAATGAGCAATCAAAATACTGAAAGGTGTATGGCACAAAATCATACAAAACGAGCCTCCTCGTATTCCATGGTTTGATAGCAATACGATTAGCCGAGGTACTGTTGTAACTGCTCATCGGGTTCGCTCTGGACACATGCCATTAGGAGCTTTTGCGTATCTCATGAAAAAAATAAGTTCACCCAATTGCGAGGTTTGCGGTAAAAGAGAAGATGTACAACATCTCTTGATGGAGTGCGTCAGGAACGAATCTGAGAGGAACAAAGTTATTAGGGACTTAGGTATAAATAGGTTAGACTTAGGTATTTTTTATAATTTTTTGTCTCGACCTTTGTCTCGTGAGGCTAAAATGATTTATTCATTAATTAATATTTAAGATTTTTGTTTAGCTTTGTTTTTGTTTGGTAATTCAAGATAAGTTTATGATGGGGCTGACATGAACTGAGTTCAAAAGTCCCCTAAATAAAGATAAAAAAAAAAAAATATTATTATATGAAAATATTATGTATGTACGGAAAAATCGTCATCTTTTTAGTAATTATAAGAAATAAACTAAATGGTCGTGGACACGACTCGCTTGACAGACTCTAGACTCTTCTACGGCCTACCACAGTGAACCGTACTTCTATACTTTAGATTAAGGACTTTCTACACCTCTTCATTAGAGTCAACTTATTTTTCTTTTTATAACATAGAAGAGAGAAATACGGAAATTATCATAGAAATAAGTATGTAATCTATACTAATATATGTATATCGCATATATTGTTGTTTTGGGCCAAATTTTATGTATTTTCTCTGCTCTTCCCCTTTATGGAAGCAATCACATCTTTTGGATAAAATTTATCAAATCATTCAAGATACACTAACATCTACCTTAAATGTGGCTCTGGATGACCGAGCGTGGCTGCAAGCCACTCTACCCATTCGCTTTAGTGGGCTCGGCATCTGCAAAAAACCCAACATAGGTACTATGCTGAGTGACAGTACTTTCCGTATCGCTACGTGTCTGCGTCTGGGTACTCCTAGCGGAGCTCTACATCGGTGTCAATGCGGTGAAGCAGTCGACCGCCTCGAACACCATGGTCTGTCCTGCAGTAGGACTTAGGAGCGCTGGTCGGTTAGCACGGCACGCCAGCATTAATGGCATCATCCGTCCGGCCCTTGTCACTGCCAGCTGTTTTAGAACCCAACGGCTTGGCACGGATGGGATGACCATAATTCCTTGGAAGTTCGGTAGGCCTTTGGTGTGGGATGCCACATGTGTCGACACCCTTGCGCCATCCCATCTTTTTAGCACGCAAATGTAACAACTTAATAGGGAGTTACATATTTGCGCCGTTTGGGGTTGAAACATTAGGGCCATGGGGTGTGCGCATCGAGTCTTTCGGGATATCAGTAAACAACTTGTCGACTGTTCACGTGACCAGAGGGCTGAACTTTTCTTCGGCCAAAGAATCAGCATTACGATTCAACGCGGCAAAGCTGCCAGTGTTCTGGGCACTTTCGCCATTTACACCGATGTGGATTATTTTTTTGATGCCCAATGCTTTTTTTAATAGTCGTTTGTACATAATTTCTTGGTAATAAGTGTGTTTTTTTAAGTCTGCATGTAAATATTATCTAAAATTTGCAATATTTGTAAGTAACTGAATCGATGTAAAATAAACTCTATATATAAAGCTGAAGAGTTTGTTTGTTTGTTTAATTACTTGACCGGTCTAATCTCAGGAACTACTGTTCCGATTTGAAAAATTCTTTCAGTGTCAGATAGCCCATTAATCGAGGAAGGCTATAGGCTATAATTATAATCACGCTAAGACCAATAGGAGCGGAGCAGATGAAATTGCGCGGTTCGACTAGTACTTTATAATTTAACACATTTGTTGATAGGTACCTATATTTCACTACACACAAAAACACTCAGCCTCGCGGACTCAGTGGATGTTAGAGGTGGACGATACAAATCATACACAGCTTGAATTTTTAAAGTGGGCCTGAAACACAGGTTTAAATAAACCTAGATCGGGCAGGTCGCTATATACATTATAAGTTCCAAGTTAAATATCTTATACGTCAAATTATTGTTAGCCATACACTAGTTTTAAGTTAGGCACTAATTTACCTTTATATAAGATTTTTACTTTATTATCTTTTTGTGGCTATTTATACACATTTTATTGTAAAAGTTTTTATGAATAAATTGAATTGAATTGAATTGAATTGAATTGAATTGAAGGACAAATCCGAAACAATGAAAGGAGTCTTATGGCCGATTTTGATGAAAAAAAACTGCATCATTGTATTTACGAAAAATCTTTTTTTCTACCCAGGAATCCAACTGGTTGATTTTTGAAAAAAATAACCTGTATTATTTATTACACCACCCGAAACTGTTGAATACGGATTAAATTCTGGGAAGTAATGACACATGACAAACTAAAGGAAACAGCTTATTTTTGCAAGCTTTCACATGTATCACCGATGTCGAGCTGAAAAGCTCGCGGTCTTAAAAAAGGCGTACTAAAAGTTGGTACGTCTATCATCATCTGCCTTGCCTTTTCCCAACTATTTGGGGGTCGGCTTCCAGTCAAACCGGATTTAGCCAAATACTAGTGTTTTACATGGAGCAGCTGCCTACCAGACCTCCACAACCCATTAAAAGGGTAACGCTGTACTTCTTGACAAGACTGGAGTTTGGATTTACTGGCTTCTGACAATCCGTAACAACTGCAAAACATCTTCAATTGACAGCCAGGACCAACAGCTTAACGTGCTTTCCGAGATGTTAAGATGGTCACCCATCCACAGACCAACCTTGGCAAGCGTTGCTTAACATTAGAGATCGACCCGTGCGGATGTTATTATCTAGCCACAAGCTCCTCACGTACGACAATCACCCACTTATGATAGCCGAATTTGACAGACCGAATTTTCGTAATGTGAGCCAATCTCAGCAGTGACTTACCATCGACACAGTAGCTATAGGTGTACAACAAATAAATAAAATTTAAAATAGAATATTTTTCTGAAAAAAGAAATATACAAAGAAATAATATATATAATACAAGAATAATAATATAATTATTTAATTGTTTCATTTTCCTGTATGATTGGCACTTTTTTATTGTTGACACATCATATGGTCTGACTAAACCAAGGTGTCCATGTTTTAGGTAAGTTTGGAAATAGGAAATACAGTTATGTTTATTTTGACTTTTTCTTTTATCTGCTGTGCCTGTTTTCTTTTCTCTGACTTCAACAATGGGATTCATGGTCAGGAACAAAATTAAACTTTTACCAACTTCTACCAAGCTAAGCCAAGTGAAATATTTAATATACTTTGCCCGACACGAGAAGTCGCACTTAGAACCCCATGCTTACAAAACAGAACAGTTTCGTGGAAGAATTCAATGACAAATATCACTTTTTCTCTCAAAAGCCTATGTTTCCAAAGTACAAGCAAATGTTTAAAAAAAAAAGAAACTAATCAAACAAAATGGCCGATGTCCTATAAAAATAGTTTAATATTGAGAATTTTATGGAAAGGCTTATTATAGTATGTATTACATTTCTCAAGTTATTTCTTATAATTTCGTTTTATACAACTGTGTTTAATATGTCCTTGTTTTGTTTGAAAAAACCGTTCACACTAATAATTTACGCTAACAACAAGGGAAGCAGTGTTCCTTGTTTATTTATTCTCTGAAATATAAACAGATTATCACTGTCCTATTTTCAATTCGATTGAAAAGATTTTGAAAAGAATTCGATTTTGTTCACAAATGATACTGTACAAGCACTGCTTAAATACCTATTAGAATATTGCTCTTGTGTTTACTTGGGCGCGTAATTGCGTTGTTTGTTTACGTTTCATGATGTTGCAGTTTACACAGTAATCCCCAAAAATTGAATTGTAATGTGAATATAAATTTCGTTTCCAGATATTGTTCTAAAATAATGTCTAAAAGAGATCAAGGTGACCGAAATGAAAGAAAGTTGGATTCGAGCGACTATGAAAACTTGATATCTCAACACAATTTATTTGAATCGTCTCGATCAAAGAATCAAGAGTTGCCAAGTTTCCCTGGATTTTCTAATGCTGAAACACAAACGAAAACTAGCGACATAAAAGAACAAGCGGTGCACTCTGGTCTGGGAGCCTGGCATTACAACCCGTGGTGGATGCTGGCCAGTACGTCGCGGAACCTGCCGTCTCAGGATGACTACTCGGAACACAGTGATCAAACTAAAGTGAAACAGGAACCCCGTGGTGCTGGCACTCCAGACAGGGACCCATTACATACTGACTTGGAACAGTTTCAAGCAGAGACAGTAACACCTCCAGTTGGGTTGGATTCGTTTTGTGACGACTGCTCTGACCCATTTTGTGACTCAAGTGGAGCAATCTGTCGCAAACTTTTTCACTGCCCTCATTGCAGAAAGAGCTATCCCACAATTTTGGAGTTTAACACACACTTGACAGGGGTACATCCAGCACAAAAGCCCTTCAGATGCCAGATTTGTATGGAACCGTTCCATAAAAAATCACATTTACGACGACACTTGGATGCCAATCATACACGGAAAGATGTCAACAAATGTTCAGTGTGCTCTAAATATATAAAAGATAAGAGCAACTTACGCAAACACATGCAAGTACACACTGGTCGTGTACCCCAGAAACAGTTCAAGTGTGATCTGTGCAATAACAAACGTTACATGTCATTGGACAGACTTAACAATCATAAGGTGGTGTGCACAGGTGAAAAAGTATTGAAATACTGTGACATGTGCACTAAAGTTTTTGATAATTCAAGATCACTCAACAGTCACAAAAAAGTACATGCACGGGAATTGAAGTGTGACAACTGTGGGGAGCAGTTACGTTCATTAGAGCAGTTTACCAATCATAGAATGATTTGTCAAGGAACGACATCAGAAGCAAGTGGCAGTCACGGCCACGCTGGCCCAGGACATGTTGGTGGTCCCTCCATGGGCCGCTGCTGCACTCAGCCAGGGATATGTGAACACGACAAACCGGCCTATCTGAATATACCTGGATATGCAGCTGGCAGAGTGCTAGATGCCACTCTTTCCACTTTGAAATCAGAGCTGAACTGATGACACTTGCCGCAATGGCTTACAAAGTAACTAATTAATACATATAAATTAAACAGTTTCTTTTTTTTTACAAGATTACCAAATAGATAAATAAATGACAGTAATAATTTTCACAATTGAGAATTTCACAAGACTGATGCAAATATCCCGCCTCACGACTTGCTTTATTATTACCATTTAAATTTAGCTTTAGTTAGTAGGTACAGTTAGAGTAAGAAACATAGCCATTTGAACATGTTCTTATATATTTACAAAAGAGGTTGAATATATTTGAATATGCTAAAATTGTTATAACCACCTTTAATTTTTAACTAAAGATAATTCATAGCTGTTCAATGGACAGTGAAATAGAACCAGATCATACATGCAACAATTATTGTACGTTTATCAGATATATTTTTTTATTATTTGATATCTTTTCTATAACAATGCTTTTGACTGATTTAGAGTAAATGTGAATGTGCAGTATTACAAACATAAAACAATTTTTATTTTTCTATTTTGGAGAAGTTATAAGAGTATGTTATTTTTATAATTTTTAGATCATAATATTTTAGTTTTACATTATGTACCTAAGTTGTATGTTGTAAACAGTCAGTGGAGATGTATGAGGGGCATGTTATTATATTTTCCAGTGCTCTGATGTACTTTCTTCTCCAAAGACATATTATAATGTAGATGTGTGTAGTTTCATATATTATATTATGTAAACATGTATTTCGAATATTTTCTAAAGACATCCTTTGTACACATAGCTATGGAACATGAAGTTTGTTTCAAAATGTTACACCTTTAGGGTAAGTTAAACTTGGTCAAGTGCAATGTACCGTTGGCGAAGCCTTGTGCATGTTATGGTTATTGGAAGTATTTGTTGTGTTCTCCCTATCCATAATATTTATTCTTGAAGTGTTATACACTGAAAAATTATTGCTGCAATTTATAAAAAATATATAAGTGTAATGTTTTACTAAATATTTAAACACAATATGTGTACACACACCGTAATTATAAGATTCGAGGCTATAATATCTAAACTTAATAAGCCTTTATTATGCAAATATTTCGTAGGAGTTTATTACTATACTCTCAAATTTTATCTTGTATGCTTATATTTTTTAAATCCTTATTATTTCTAATTTTATTTATTTTGTTCATGTTATGTGGAAAGAAGAGTACTTCTATTTGGAGGCTTTTTATTCATAATCAGTTGTTGCTATTTACAATTGTTTTTAATACTAATAGCTTACTTTATTTTTAATATCTTTATCGCTTAGTTACGTAGTTTATATTTCGAAGAATTTTAATAACAATGTAAGATCCATAAAGGAGTCTTGCTTTTACAAGCCACCGAAAAATTTATTGGGTTTATTATACCAAATTCGTTTTATAAAGATAATACATAATATTATATAGTAGTTACTTAACTGGTGACTTTATAATGGCGTCTTGGTTGATTATGACCTAGTTTTAACATTTGTATGTAATTTTATTTCTCTTGTAACCATGTCACGCGCCGAGGAGCAAGGCAACCCTTATTTAAAATAAAAGAGAAGCACGTGCGCCATAATACGGAGTAAAGCGCTTAACAAAACGTGTTATATGTTTTAGCCATACACTAGCTATCAGCCCAAAAAATATTTTGTATGAAACTTTTCCTTACTCATGCTTTTCAAATAATATTGTTTTTCCTGTCGAGTGAGTTGTTGCCCTGCTTGTCGAGATGCGCACTGGTACACATTGTTAGTGTAAAAGAAGGACAATTTCAAAGTAAGAAGTGAATGTGTTCTTTAGTTCAGTTATGTAAAGTTAGACAAACATTTTTGGTACCTTCAGTAATTTTGATAATAATTCTATAAATTAAAAACTACAGTTTAAAAATACAACTAATTTAACGTGCTCACTGAACATTCTCTCAACATCTTTAATTATTCTTAATATTTACAAATTCGTTCATAAATAATAATTTTCAACACCGCATCATTGAAACGCCACAAAATTGTCATTCGTCTTGTTATTGGCACTAACCTGTAAGAAAATATAATGTAAAGAATATATTTTATTATGAAATATTCATAAGTTTAGAGTAGAAACCACTTAACATCGGGTACTGAACTTAAATGTGATGGCGGCGGAAAATGACAATAATATTGTGTAATCTATTACAAAAACAGTCATGTTCTCTTTTGTATCGCCGCCACGTCCTCGTATATTCGATCAATCATAATTAGGTGCACTATTTAAAAATATAGTCCTGTAAGATGATATAGGTAGGTACTTACAATCGGTATCATGTCTATCATCAATACAAATACTTTTTCGTAATCCACTTCCCTATTAAACATAGATTTTATGATCAATTTGAAGCACACAATAAAATCAGTGGCATAAATAAACCATCGGGGCGGACATGGATAATAATTGTAATTTCAAAAGCGCATGTTTTTCGCACTTCATGTCACCTGATTAAGTCTGCCACAATCACGCCTACAACTTTCTTATCAAGAAATCATCGTTCTCAACACTGGTTTTTTAGTATTGTTTTCAACTGTATTTGGTTTATGAAAGAACAAAAATTATATTTTTTACGTAGGGCTAAAGCTTGACAGGATTAGTGAAAAGTGTACCTATGTGGGTACCAGTAATATACTTTCGGCTTAATGTACTCAATGTTTATCTTGTTTTAGTGCACCCAACAACAATAGCTATGAATGGAAGTTTTAGAATCATGTCGCCAAGTACGGCTAAGCCGCTTTAATTGCCAATCTTATATAGCCGCCCTTCAAAGTATTATAACAAAACAAGAAAATGCTTATCACACTAAAGAAGATTACTACGGATAATTAGAATCTACCTAAATCTATAAATTCTATTTCTATATCTATATCTTTTAATTGAATAGGCACACTCAATGCTGCCTAGTCAGCAAACTGTTTTTAAAATAAAATTATAATTTATACCGCCGACTTTGTGACTGATTCTGCCATTTGTTTGGATTGATATTATACAGAAAATATATACTATTAGGTACCTAAATATTTTGTCTTTGTAGTTTTTTAGCATGGTGTGTAACTTTTAATGCACCTAGGAATAAGAAAAAATGTGTTCATATGAATTTAGTTAGGTACATAGAATATAGTTCATCTATTTGATTAGTGACGTAGACTGTAAAACAGTGTAATGTGAATTACTAAACGGACGCATTATTTTCCGGTTAAGCCTTCCATTGCGTTTTACTTAAAATAGCCAAATTCGATTTTTACAGTAAAATCATTTTATCAAAGAGGCTCTTGAGAAAACAATGCGGCCTTCGATAACTTTGACCGTTTATTTATTATGAACCTATTACCGTACCCGAATGTAGACTTAGTAGGTACATAATTCAACACAAGTTAAAGAAAATAGCGTACCTACCGTTACTAAATATCACGAATAAATTAAATTTCCTTTCTGTTAATATGTTTCATTATTTTCCCCGTCCTTATAGTCACGTAGTCTTTCATCAAGAATAGTAGAACGGAAAAAGTACTTAATGATCTGCTTACTTTGGGTATGCAACGACAGCACTGTTGCTGAGAGATAGGTACGTGTCCGACGCACGAGCTGTTGGATCGCAGATCCGGTCTCCGGGAGGCTATGGTTGCGCGTGTCCTTACTGCCGATCTTCTTTTTGCGGAAAATAGACACGCTTGTGGTTTCTATTTTCCGCCAAAAGGAGCCAATTCTACCCAGCTTATCTTTTCGAGGTGCAATTGTGCCGATAACCGACCAACATGAGCTTCTTGGGGTTACATTAACATCTACCCTCAATGGTGGCCCTTTCATAGAGGCAAAAGCTCAAGTAGCTGCAAAGAAGTTGGGGATCCTAGCAAAAAGATGAGACGGTACTTCACGCCGGAATAGCTGCTCAAACTCTATCAAGCGCAAGTTCGATCGTATATGAAGTACTGCTCTCATCTTTGGAACGGATCTGCCAGACACCAGCTTGATGCCCTTGAGTCAATTGAGAAACGAGCCAAGAGGATCATCGGCAATGATAGGCTCGCCGCGACGAAAGTCTTGAGCATCGACGAAGAGTTCCTAGCCGTGGGTAGTTGTCAGTTTTTTACCGGTTGCATTTTGGGAAATATGCGACGTAATTGCATAATTTAGTTCCGCCAAGCCCGTTCCATCATCGGACCACAAGACGAACGGCGATGCGCTAAAGGTACATTGTGGACATCCTACCCACACGCACAAAACGTTTTGGGAACTCATTCGTAGGGCGTACCTACCTACAGCTAAAGCCGCGTACAGACATCACGAGGCGTGCGTCACGCAAGCCTCAACCTGAGGCATACGACGGCACATTAATTTATGCGTGCGTCTCGAACGACACATGCTCAAGCTGAACGCACGGTGTTCGTCAGTAGAAACGCAAACAACACCTGTCCGTCCACACGGAGTGCACCGCTCGTACTGAGGCGTACAATCGTATGACGCGAATGCTCACTGTGAGCACACACGTCCACACAGCCCGAGGCATGCGAGACGAACCATTCGCGACGCACGCCACTCGATGTCTGTATGCGGCTTAAGGGCGCCTTTAAATTTGTCGCAGTGCCGCGCGGCAGGCGCGGAGGAGTGGAGTTCCCTGCCGGAGTCTGTTTCCTGATAGCTACAACCTGGGAGTCTTTAGGCAAAAGTGAATAGGTTACTTCTAAGTTCTAGGCAAGCGTACTCCATTTTTGACCACATCATCGCTTACCATCAGGTGAGACAGTGGTCAAACGCGTGCCTATCAACTAGAGGTACTAATTTTTCGAAACACTCGAAAACTAGCTCCTACCCCACCGCTTTTAGGTAAGCAATTAAGTTTAGTGTTTTTGGCACTCGTGCAGAAAAGTGCGCCGGCAGTCCCCAACTATTCTATTAACAATTTCAGGCCAGTCGACCGGCAACGGCGGCAACCGTTAAAAATCGACAGAGTCGAACGTGTACAAAAAAAAACCAGGCAGAGTTTATTTCAAATGATGTGTATTCTTTTAAACACAAGATCGAGAAAACTGTTTTCCGATATTATATCACGACACGCCCTCTCTTGACTGAAGTTTTAATTATTTTAGATTTCTTCTCTTTCTTTTTCTTGGCAATATTTTCTGTCCTCTTCTTTTGTCTCTCGTCTTTCTTCTGTTCCACATTCTTTACTCGGGTGTCCCACTGTTTTTTACTCTGTTTCTTCTTTTGGTCCTGTAAAACATAAAAATAAATCAATTAGTTTTGTTATTTTACTTGGTGCCGAATTTGTTGTGCCACTTCTTCCCACTATGGAGTGATCAGGCAGGTAAGGGCGGGCGTTTGGGTCTGTCTAAATTCTGACGTTCATAATAGCCCAGTGGAAATTTATATTGGAATCGCAAAGCACGATGTAGTTCTGCATTTCTGATAATTATGTTGTATGGATCAGTTAGGGTAATGTGAATCCAAATTTGCAACTTCGAAAAACTTGTGCTCGCTGCGCACCGCACCACGCGATAAACTGGGAAGTTTTGGGATTTTTTTCACTATATACAGCTCTAAAAGTTAAAAACTGCATTTTACACAAATAACATTCATACGTCAGTCAAGCGGTGAATCTCTTTCTGCGAGCATCGTGAATACTGACTTCACTCAGCTTTCACTTTAGTAATTTACCATCTTTGAAGAGCCATACCTTAGTGCCTATAAGGTTCATAGACAGAGCTGCGGTCGGGCTTAAATTGTTGCAAATTTAGGTAAATAAATACTGAATGTTATCTGTCGAAAATGAACAGTTTTATAATTTTAGAGAAAAAAGTCCCAAAATTGCGCAGTTTATCGCGTGGTGGTGGCGCGCGGCGTTAGGGTAGGGCGAGGTTCGGCGACGACTCAGGGCGCCGGAGGCGGTCAACTGGGGCGGCCCGTACAGTTTGACAACCGCTTAGGGGTGACACCCGACCGTTCATTGACTGGTTTTGTCACTGTCGGGTCCCAAGTAGCAAAATACGGTCCTGTAAGTATACTAGGAACACAATTTTTAAAATCGGCCCAGAATTGGCGGAGATATCGGAGAACATACATAAAAAAAAGAAATACATACAGCCGAACATAAACCCTGCTCCTTTTTTAAAGTCGGTTAAAAATCAGAGGGCATGCTAGTTTGGAGTTAACTATCGATTAAAAACGACTAAGACAAAAACTCAATCCTTTAATATCCGTGACCTATAGCAGCTATATCTAAGACGTTTTAAGTTCATGTCTTAGCTGATCTTATGTTTTTGTGTTATATTATACCTACATTTTGAGCAAATAAAGTTCTAAATCTATAGTAGAATGAAACAAGACGTTAGCAAGAGCAAATAATCATATTAAATACGTTTATAGGATCAAAAGCAAAAAAAAATCTGTTTAGTAGGAAAGAAAGAAAGAAAGAAAAATGTTTATTTGGGACTCGCACAAAACAGACAGATTTAAATTTAATTAAAACTAACAGTATTACTAAGTCTATAAACATTTAAGTCTGTGCGAGGCCAAAAAGGTCCCTATCTCAGCATAGGCTGCGAAACTTAAAAATATATAACACAGCGCTGGTTTTATGATAGGGCCTGTGATGCCACGGACGCAGTTACGTAACACATACTAAATATAATAGATACAGATAAAATAGTACATTTATATTCGCCTACTAACTGGTCAAAATGTACTGTACTGCCTATTTTTCTCGCGATTTCAGGTTTGGTCCCATGGTAATAGTTGTTTGTTACCATGAGTACAATCACGTGTTAAAGTATCGGTCACTAATTACCAGTCACCCTATGTATAGAATTCTTCCGTTACTGACTGATTGAGTGACTGACAGACCAAGCACAGCCGAAACTACTCGTCGTAGAACGCTATAATTTAGCATGTTGGTTCCTTGAGGAGCGAAGCGGAGCAATAAGAGAAGATTTCTCGAAATTCCTATGGGAACGGGAAAAAACGGGATATGCGCGTTCCAAGTTGCGGGCAAAAGCTAGTTGATACATATATAGAAAAATAGAGATTATACGATATGGCAGCGACAGTGTATAAAAAAACCTCAGTATTTCACGTTGGAAAGCAAGAAAAACCGGTGGTAAAGCAGTCCGTTATCAAATCAGTGCCATCCGATGACGGTTTAATAACTGAAAACTGATGTTCAAGTCCAGTGGCGGGGCAAGACTAAAATTTTAAAGGTGGTCCTACCTAAGAATGGATTGATTTTTTGAGGAGCATTTCCGAGGATGGATACTACAATTGAGAATGATCACGAATAGTTTTGATTTTCTTTTGACTTTTGTGCAAACATAGTCAATATTTGGCGAAAATTTAAGAATAAACTAAACTAAAATAATCTTTGATGTAAGAGCGAGCGTAGCAAGCTTGTACATCATAGTGCCTATCCCGCCGCGGCTAATATTTTGACAATACTTAGGACTGAAGTACCTAACAATAAAAAGAATTCAAATAGTAAGAGCAAGCAAAGCGAGCTCAAAAATTATTGCAAATGGACTCGAATGAGTCGGATTTTTTTATGAATACCAATGAGTGCGATATATCTGAGTTAAAAAAAACCAAAGCTGCGAGACCCTATACGGACCGCCAGGCTGTAGGCGGTGGCCCACGTCGCCCACGCCTTGCGCCGCCTCTATTCAAGTCTCTCATGACTTCATGTTTAGCCAAACAGTAAAACAAAACGGCTAAAGTCTCATTGGTTGTTTGGTATGACATGCTTTTTCAAATAAATGTATAACTAGCTAAGCTTGGTCAATTGCAAAAAACAACAACAATTGCTAAAAACATCGACTTTGATAATCTAATCAGTAGAGAAGCCAGCATGGGTAGCCCGGGGCGGATAATGCGGAGTCACCCCACAAATGAGCCCAAATAATGATGAGTGGCCTTTCGTTTAGGCTATGGCAGTTACAAGCCATTCTTCGGAAGGGAGGTGATCCATTGGTGCTGCAGGCACGCATGAGCGAGCGAAGTGAGCTCGAAAATTTTATCGTTCCACCTCAGATTACAACTTTATGGACGGATGCAAGAAAAATTTTCATTAATTGAGAAAGGGCAGAACACAAGAGCGAACTACACAATTTTTGCATCCCACCTTGGATAGCTTTTCTTTTCTTTTGATCATTCACTTTAATAAAAGTAACTTTATAGAATGATACAAGAAAGGTCATTAACTGGAAGAGAGCAGAAAACAAAAGCGACTGAAGAGAGCTCGAAAATTCATGCAACCCGGAAAAGATCTCTTTTCGGACATACATAAAGTCAGATTGTTGAGTTTTTGGAGGCCGAGTCACCCGCGTCCGTACCCAATGTTTGACCCTACATGTGGTCCCCGGGTGGTGCTAATCAGATGACACTAACTGGTGGTAGGTTTCGGTCGACGGCTTGTGATCACCCACTGGGTAAAGTCGTACCGCTAAGCGGCCTAGCCGCGTTCCGGTACGATGCTCAGTGTAGCCAATTCCGAGGAGTTGGGTCGAAATATTTGTATCAATGCAGGCAGACCAGCCAGGCTTGCCCTGACATGGGCCTATCGGGAGACTAGTCGCGGAGGGTAGCGGGATCCGAGGCGCGGTGCGGGCCGACCGCAGGTAGTTGGGGGTCCAAGTAGTGTGCTAGCCACACATAAAGGGCTGCCCCGCCAACTGTAGAAAAATTCCCGGAATACACAATCGTGCTGGTTGGCGACCAGATAAAAGAGCCCGATGGACATTCCCGGGGGGCTCGGGCATCCCCGCAGTCTCCAGACTGGAGTGCCTCTTCCCATACCAGTGCACAAACCATGCTGGACGAGAGACGCGAAAGTTAGCGCTTGCGTTAAATCTTACCCAGCTGGTCGAGGGGGCAACGAAGTTACCAGATGTTGAAACGCACACTGCCAATTGCTTGGACCTCTAGCTGACAACAGATCTAGACCGCTATTCGGTGTCGATTTCTTCACCACTGGGTAGTTCCGACCACTGTCTTGTTAAGTCTGTGTCCGTCTACTCCCCGCCCGATCCTAGCCCAAGAAGCAACCGGTGGGTATGGTTATACAGGTCAGCAGATTGGGATGGCATGCGATCTTTCTTCGCATGTTACCCTTGGCAGCCTACTTGCTTTTCTTCGACTGATGCTTCGTCGTGCGCGGACGCCGTGACGGATGTGTTGCGGAGGAGAATGGAGTACTACATTCCGTTCTCTGACATAACAATGTTTGGCGAAGCTCGTCCATGATTTGGTGCCAAGTGCAATCGCGCTAATGCGCTTAAGCAAGCGGCGTACCTGGCAAGGGTCGACACTCGTACGCGCAAAGCAAATGACGTGAGTCAGAAGAAGACAGCCTTCAACAGGGCGGCCAAGTCCTGCAAGAAGGTGTTGCGGAGGGCTCGTTTTGACCACATTAGCCGAATAGGGAACAAACTTGCTTCATACCCAGCAGGCAGTAAGGCGTTTTGGTCCCTGGCTAAGTCGGTTGAATCGAACTTCTGCCGCCCCTCACTACCACCACTGCAGAGACCTGACGAGACGCTGGCCCACTCCGCTGAGGAGAAAACGAACTTGTTTGCTTCTTTGTTTAAGGCATCTTCATGTCTGGATCCTGGTGGCGCGAGGCCCCCTTTTTTTTTTTTTTTTTTAAAGAACGGGAAATCATCAAATGACTCCTCCCGCTCTGGGTGAAGCAAGAGGGAGTGTCAGACTCTTACTGACTAAAACCCATCCGTGTTCCTCCTGGTGCCCTTTGCGTTCCAAGGCTACGGCACCTCTTTCGAACAGATTCCGCAGCCCCAGCAGGCACCTGCCCTAGCGGGCCCCGTCCTCCACGCTGACATCTCTTTGAGGCGCGCCGGGATCGCTGCGCGCCGCCGACCCGGGCCTAGTTCTGATCAGACGGCAGGCCACCCACTGCTCGCCGTCCGCAGGCCCGCGACTACGGCGGCCGGCAATCGTCCTGCGACTCCCGACGCCTGGGGCGTCTTCTTCTGTTGCGGCGACTGGGACGTGAGGTTTCCCTCTCTCTCACACGTTCGGCCTCCTCCTTTGCTATCATTACTGCTTCGCAGAAGGAGGTGATCGCTTCCCATGCCTCCTCGCTCCGGACCAAAGATTGAACCAAGGCCGGTCGCGAGAGGTCGCCGCCGCCGATCTTCTCGACGAGGACCCGGCGGTGCTCCGCCCAAGCAGGGCAGACCTCCACCGTATGCTCCACCGTGTCCTCCGGACGATCCTCGCAGTGATGACACCCGGGCGCGTCCTCCCGCCGAATCCGAAACAGGTATCTCCCGAAACAACCGTGTCCGGTGAGTACCTGTGTCAGGCGGAAGGTGAGAACGCCGTGGCGCCGCTCCAGCCACTCCTCAAAGAGGGGACTTATCGCCTGGATTGTTGCGTGCCCAGCGCTGGGTTGCGACAGTCGCTGTCTCCATACCGCCATGAGATCCTGCCGGAGCTCCGTCCGCCTTGCTGCGATTTGCCGCGGCAGAGGTGTCTCGCCCCGGCGTTGCGCCTCCACGCGCCACTCGTAAATGTGCGCGAGGGCTCTCGCCTCCAGATCCCATGGCGGCAGTCCGGCAAGGAGGCTCGCCGCCTCGCCAGAGACCGTGCGGTATCCCCGGGCCAGCCGGATGGCCATGACCCTCTGAGACGCGTTGAGGTAACGGGCAGGTCGCTTCCTTAAAGTAGGCACCCATACCGGCGCCCCATAAAGGGCCATGGACCGCACGACCCCCGCGTAAAGCTTCCGGCAGGAGGCATTTGGACCCCCTAGATTGGGCAGAAGCCGCTTGAAGGCAGCCCCGGCTCGTCCCAGTCTGGGAGCCAAACGTCGGAAGTGTTCGACGAAGTTCCATCGGCTGTCAAGGACGAGACCTAGGTACGTCATCGTCGACCCGACGCCGATATGAACCCCTCCCACCGTTATTTGAGATCCCGATGGTGGCCTGTTCCGAGAACTATGGAAGCACATGGCTTCGGACTTGTGCAAGGCCACCTCGAGACCCAACTGCCGGATCCTCTCAACGACTGTCGCAACCCCGCGTGTCATAGCGTCGGTCGCCGCCTGGTGCGACCGCCCCTGCGCCAGGACCAGCGTATCGTCAGCATAGCAGACAATGTTGACGCCGCCAGGGAGGTCGGCGCGCAGCACCCAATCGTATCCGATGTCCCACAGAAGCGGCCCCAGAACGGAACCCTGTGGAACACCGCACGACATCTCTCGCCGTTTCCACTCTCCCAGGTGACCGGGGTAGATGACGGCTCTGTCCGTCAAGTAAGCCTCAACTACGCGACGGAGGTAGTTCGGCACCCGGTGATACCGAAGTGCCTCCCTGATGCAACTCCAAGGCAGGGTGTTAAAGGCATTGGCGATGTCTAGAGACACAGCCAAGACTACCCCGCCCCGGGAAACCGCGTCCCCCGTCGAGAGAGCTCTCACGCGCATGATGGCGTCCACCGTCGGCGCGAGGCCCCCTGCTTCTCCTAATGTATGCAAGTCGAGAATGTCGTACATTCGCATTCATCAGAAGGACGTCCGTAGAGTACTGCGTAACCTAGACGTGAACAAGGCTAGTGGCCTCGACGGGATACCGGCAATTGTTCTGAAGACATGTGCGCCTGAGTTGTCTCCGATCTTGACACGCCTAATTCGCCTTTCGTTTGAGACCGGAAGGTGCCGAAAGCTTGGAAGCAAACTAACGTGCAGCCCGTGCCTAAGAAGAGTCGAGCTGACCCGTCGAATTATAGACCCATCTCGGTAACGTCTATAC
Organism: Lacanobia oleracea; assembly: GCA_950371165.1. Lineage (NCBI taxonomy): Eukaryota > Metazoa > Arthropoda > Insecta > Lepidoptera > Noctuidae > Lacanobia > Lacanobia oleracea. The sequence continues at coordinate 11,044,401 of OX493389.1, forward strand.
TTTGTAAGAGTATGGAACGTGTGCTGAATCATAAGCTCCTGGCATACCTAGAAGCGAATGATATCCTAAGTGACCGACAACACGGGTTCCGCCGAAATCGGTCAACTAGGGATCTTCTAGCGTATGCCATTCACATCTGGAGTGAGGCCATAGAGAGGCACGGGGAGGCACTAGCGGTCTCCCTTGACATCTCGAAGGCCTTTGACAGGGTTTGGCACTATGGCCTTATTAGTAAGCTTCCATCCTTCGGTCTGCCCGCCGGATTGTGTGAAAGGATCGCGGATTTCTTGAGGGATCGGTCTATCCGAGTGGTAATAGATGGCTACTCGTCTGGACTGCTTGGTATTAATGCCGGGGTTCATCAGGGGTCCGTGCTTTCGGCAACACTGTTCTTGCTGCATATTAATGATCTGCTTGAACCGGGTATGCAGACGACAGCACTGTTGCTGAGAGATACGTGTCCGACGCACGAGCTGGTGGGTCGCCGATCCGGTCTCTCCGGGAGGCTATGGTTGAGCGCTTGAAAGTGTCCTTACAAGCTGTCTCTGAATGGGGCGATGCCAATCTGGTCAAGTTCAATGCTGCTAAGACCCAAGCGTGTCTGTTTTCCGCTAAAAGGAGCCAATTCCACCCAGCTCCATTTTTCCGGGGCGCAACCGTGCTGATAACTGACCAACTTGAGCTTCTTGGGGCTTCATTAACTCTTAATTTTGGCCCGTTCATACAGACAAAGGCTCAAGTGGCTGCAAAGAAGTTGGGGATCCTAGAAAGGTGAGACGGTACTTCACGCCGGTACAGCTGCTCAAACTCTATCAAGCGCTAGTTCGATCGTGTATGGAACACTGTTCATCTTTGGGACGGATCTGCCAGATACCAGCTTGATGCCCTAGAGTCAATTGAAAAACGAGCCAAGAGAATCATCGGCAATGAAAGCCTCGTCGCGACAAGGCTCCAAAGTCTTGAGCATTGACGACGAGTTGCTAGCCTGTCGGTATTGTTCCGGTTGCATTTTAGGGATTGTGCGACGGAATTGCATAATTTCATTCCACCAAGCCCGTTCCATCATCGGACCACAAGACGAACGGCGATGCGCCACCGGTACATGGTTGACATCCCACCCACGCGCACAAAACGTTTTAGGAACACATTCATAGAGCGTACAGCTAAGGAGTGAAATTCCCTGCCGGAGTCTGTGTTTCCTGATAGCTACAACCTGGGAGTCTTTAAGTCAAGAGTGAATAGGTTACTGCTAGGCAAGCGTGCTACATCTTCGACCACATTATCGCTTCTATCGCAACAGCTCGAGAGTAAAGAAATTGCAGAATGTGAGAGCGAGCGTAGCAAGCTCGAAATTTTTACACCCAACCTCGGACAGCAAAAAGTCAACGAACGGTCGAGTGTCACCCCTAAATAAGAAAACCTCAGGAACTAAAGTATTTACTACACCTCATCTCGGATGAGTGTACTATCTTTTGATAATTCATACTTGTAGAGAAGTTTTTTGTTGATTTATACAGAAATCTCATGAAGTCGGAAAGTACAGTATGCGAGAGCAAAACATTTTTCCAAGCCCTACCGGCAGGTTCCGTTGCATTAGACGTTTAGGGGTGACACCCGACAGTAACAAAAACTAGTCAACGAACGGTCGGGTGTCGCCCATAAACGGGTGTCACCCGGTGCCCCCCCCCTCGCTACGCTACTGAATCTAATTAAAGAGATTGCCGATAGAAAGGCTAGAATTATATATATATTTTTTTTTTTAATAATGGGTTATTTTTTAATACATTGTTATTTTGTTCCTTTTTTTTTGTATGGGTATGAATTGCAGTTAGGGGGCGCCGTAAAATTCTGGCCCAGGGCACCAGTAGTGCTAAAAATAGCACTGGTGCGCAGCGAGCTCAAGTTTTTCGAAGTTGCAAATTTTGGATTCACACTACTCTAAATCTGTTTCGTAACCAGAACTACATCCAGCTTTGCGATTTTAGCCTTTTGTTACAACGTCAATTTCTACTGGGCTATTAAGTGAATTGCATTATAATTAGGTACTTTTAATCCAGCCATTTTCTTTTTTCTGGACTTTTACATTTATGTTAAATAGATGGACAAATTTTAACACAGCGTTCAGTACATCTATGGTCGGCGCCAGATAAACGTACAGTAAAGTACATTAATTTTTCCCTAATATCCCTTTGTAGATACTCGAACCATAAAAAATGAATCGTTTTTCATTACTAGAAAATGTAAAGGATTACAATAGAAGTGGATTCAAGATGGCTTTAATGTTTTAATTTTTTTTTAGGGTTCCGAACAAAAAACGGAACCCTTATAGGATCACTCGGGTGTCTGTCTGTCTGCCCGTCTGTCACAACCAGTTTTCTCCGGATCCACTGGACCGATTCTATTGAAATTTGGTACACAGACGGACTTCTATGACCCAAACACGGCCGCGTTACGTAAATTATTAAATTTTTAGTATGGGGTCACTTTTGGGGGAAAACTAGAAAATTTAAACAAAAATAGAGATAATGTTGTTTGTTTGTTTGTTTGATAATGTTTGACATGTTAAAAAAATGAAATTCGTTCGGATCCCTTTGAATGCGAGTCCGACTCGCACTTGGCCAGTTTTATGATATTTAGAACGTTAATAAATGTATGGGCGTCAATGACCGTTATTGCACGGGTATCTGACGTCTAATATATCCAAACATATCCAAGCAGAAAACACTCAAGTGATTTTATTTTGACCTACAATTATAAATGGCCAAAATGTTTAGTGCATTTTCGGTTTTATTTGTATCTAATGCGTTTTTTCTCTTTTTTTTTACTCTCGTCCTTATTTTGGTGGTCTGAATGATTTCTGTAAGTTTGTCCATCAATTTTAATGGAACCTTATATTATACTTACAGCAAGCAGCTACTTAATTAAAATTTAAACTTGTTTAAGAAACGGCTTAAATCCCTACTGTTGAATAAGGCATATTATAGCATTTCGGAATTTTTGACAGACAAAATGTGATGACTGTTGTTTACCATAATTTGAACTCATTGACCTGGTTTGTTATTAATTTAATTACCTTTTGACATTGTACGTGACATTTTTGTATTACATATTTTAATTATTATTTTTACTTCTCTTTCCTCTTTTTGACATTATTTTTGACATTTATAATTTTTTTTTGTTTGTTGTTTATGTTTATTTTATTTTATTTTTATTATTTTTTTTTTTAATTTAATGGAGAATAATGAATCCTATTTTCAATCCATTAATGTAATTACTTATGTTTAATTTTTTTTAAATCAATGAATTTTTGTATGCCTTCTGGCATGACATAGCGCACTTTTATTTTATTTTTCTAACAACTATGTATGATACCTATGTTAACAAATTAATAAATGACTTATGACTTTGTGCATGCATGAAATTGTTGTTAGTCATCATCATCTGCCTAGCCTTTTCCCAACTATATTGGGGTCGGCTTCCAGTCAAACCGGATTCAGCTGGATACCAGTGTTTTACGTGAAGCGGCTGCCTACCAGACCTCCACAACCTATTAACTGGGTAACACGGTACTTCTTGGCAAGACTGGTGTCAGATTTACTGGCTTCTGACAATCAGTAACGACTGCCAAAGATCTACAAATGACAGCCGGGACCAACGGCTTAACGTGCTTTCCAAAGAAACTCACTATGTTAAGATGGGAATGGCGTCTGAGAATGGGTGACCACCCATCCACAGACCGACCTTGGCAAGCGTTGCTTAACCTTAAAGACCGACCCATGCGACTGTTATTATTTAGCCACAAGCTCCTCCATGAAATTGTTGTTAGTAGCTAGATTAAAATAGAAAAGGTTTCCTGTATTACCATTTTCTTTATTGACTTCTTCAGTAATATAGGGTCATCTTTAACTTTTTGTCCTTCAGCTTTTTGCAGCACATTTTTCCATGCTATCTTTTCTTTTATTTCTTTAACTTTGCTGGTATCTTCTTTTTCTTCTAACTGTTTAAACCTGTCTTCTTGTTGTTTGAGATTTTCTAAAATCTTTTTAGGGTCTCTCTCTGCCTTCTTTACCCTTTCTGTGCAAAAAAAAAGAAGGTTCTATTATAATTATGTCCATAAGTATTTCATATTTAGCTTTATGGTACTTATTTACTACCGTAAGGAAAATAAATCCTAATATATAAAATTCTTCATTACTGAGTGACTGACAGACAACTCACAACCAAAACTACTGGCTGAAATTTGGCATGTTGGTTCCTTGGGGCACTCGCCAAGTCAGTGCTTAGTGCTTTCCCTCACACTTAAGGGAAAACACTAAGAGTGGACTTCCCGAAATTCCGAAGGGAACGGGATATGCGCGTACGGAGTCGCGGGCAAAAGTTAGCAATTTCTAATATCTTACCTTTATTCCCAACATTGGCAAAGTCGAATTTAGAAAACACAAGTTTGCCTTCATTGTTGAACACTGGTTTGGCAATATTTACTTTTGGTTTCTCCTCTGTGTTTGACTTTAACATTTCTGCAAATGGTGCATCTACTACAGGTTTAACTTTCGTTTTATTTACTCTCTCCGTTTTCTTTATCTTCTTTTTCATTTTACTACTCAAGCTTTTTTTCTGTAGTTTGTTTTTGAAGCTGAACTTGTTCTGTGATTTGATCTTCTCTAATTTTTCTTCAAGCTCTGCTATGCTACGAGCTCGCTTTGGCATTTCAACATCTTCATTACTCTTTTGATTCTCATTTACTATTTCTATGTCCATATTATCATCATTTTCACCTGGAATCATAAAGTCATTATTTTATACTTTTCAAAACATTTATATTGATCTATAAAGTTAAAATTTGCTTTCTTTAAACCAAAATATGGGTCTAAAGAAAGTAAATTTTATATAATATGTATAATTTCATACAAAAAACAAAACATATAAAAAAGCTCTGAAATAAAAAGCTTTTTGTATCTAACTGCTAAGTTTGTATGACAAAGTTTAAGAGTGGTAACATCATAAACATCTTATTAATTATTTAAGAAATGAATGTTTAAGCAGGGTGATTCCCAGATATCGTAACTTCCCAGAGTGTAAGGAGTCGTTTAAGAGCTCTACCACAAAATTGCATTTTCACTCACAAACTGCTGACTTATCGCAGTATGAAGAAATTAGGCAATTGAAATTACGTTTATTTTATGGTTTATTATTAATTTATTTAATGAATATTTACTACATTTTCATTTCTTATGAACTATGATTTATTTGTGTAAAAATTTCTCCTTACTACATTAAGGGCGCTATTACAAAATCGAGCGCTTGCCCCGGACTAAAGCTACAAACCGCGTTTCCCGAGATTTATAGTGATTGTGGGGCTGTATACAAAAATTGCTTAAAAATATGAGTTTACTTTTAAATAGACCAATTTTTTTTTTCATCCATTATAACAATACCTCCTTAATTATTAAATAATTTTTATTTGATTTGGATTATACTTTCATCGATAAAAAATATAGTTTCGTACGGAAAATTGTCAATAATTCTCAGTTTTACAAAATTATTTTTGGTTTATTAGTGCATGAATCGTAACAAATTGATTTGATCATTCCAAAGTAGAAGGTACAGTTGTATCATGGACATTTTTAAAATTGATTAAATTATTATATCTTCGGTGTACCAAAGCATCAAAAGATTCCCAAAAGCGTAATTTTATGAAACATCCTTTGCGGAGACAAGAAATTTACTGACGTACGTGAACAAATTGATATATTTATTTAGAACACTCCCAAGATCAACTATCAAACTTTCTTAGGCGTATTTTTGTTTTTTTTTTTTGTGCTATATCTAAAGCATAATCAGACATCAAAACTCGAATCAAACGCTCAAATTCAAGAAAAATTGTGAAAGCGCTCTTAATAATATTGAGTAAAATTGTATAGTATTAATGTAGTAAGGAGAAATTTAAAGTTGTGTCTGAGCGTTTTTAGTAGCTTTTCTGGATTTGAATGGGCTTCTTTTCTACAGATATTCTATTCTTATTTTAACATTTCTAAGGCCGCTATATACAAAACCACTATAAATATTATGATATATTTTTCATATCATTAGGTTAGTACAGTAGTTCAATCCATGAGCATGAAAAAGTGCCGTCGCTCTTTTTATGTGAAACTTACTTCGTAATTTTGGCTTTTAGAAATAGTTAAAGAGAAATCTTCGAAAAGTGAGGCAGCTATAAACTATTCTACTAACTATTCTCAACTATCCAATAAGCCAAAGTTTGTCATTTAATGCAAAAAACACAATAAAATTGTCAAAGACCTCTTAACAATGTCTAATCCAAAAAATACAAAAACGGCTTTTTTTTTTCAAATAAAACATTGTCCCATACTAGGAATTTCTCCTGTATCATGAGTGTGTTTACAAACATTCAAACTCACATACACACACAGCCAGACACGGAACAACCATCTGTAGGCCATACAAACATTTGTTCCGTGCGGGAATCACACACCCGCAACACGCAGCACAGCAGTAAATCGCTCAATCACTACGCCAACCGTGTCGTCAAAACGCTTTCAAAGTAAAAGCCTTGTAGTGGGGACAAAAAATATTTCTGTGAACACAAGAAGCTATTTATACCTTTCATCTGCAGTGGTAAAGACATAACTGAAAATACATTTTTCAGAAAATTGAATTCTTTACTTAGATCAGCTTTAATTTTTTTTATCATTATTTTCTTCTGATGTGTCATTGTTGTTAATTATGCTGAAACAGAAGGAAACTAAGTATTAGTCAAAAAAAACAGTGCATTTACAATATTGCATAGAGGTTACCTAAGGCTTTAAAAGAGCAAAGCAAGTAAAGTGCCAAGTTAGCACCACCCAAGTTTGCTTGTAGCAAATAAATAGCAATCCTAGGCTTTTCTTTTTTATATACAGGACTTGCAGTAGACTATACAATTTTTTTTTTGTTCAAATTGCTCATTTTCTTGAACAATCTCATGAAACTCCAAGTTTAAGAAATAAATACTTAATGATGTAAAAATTATTTAACTTCTAATTCTGTACTATTTTTTAACAGAATGAGTATTCCTGTAGACCGAGTCTGGGTGCTCCAAGTCCCAAAGAACTTACCAAAGGAAGACTGATCCTCCGTCGACAACGACCACGTTGAGTGGCATAGCTTCCCTCCCCCATTAACCAGATACATGATATCAAATTAATTACGCAAATATGACTCTACAATACACCCAAACATTATGGTAAATTTATATTTACATCCCTTAAATTAAATGTACAAAACTGTCCCAATACTGCCTATGTTATATATCTATAGTAACCAGGAAGTCATTACTATGTCATAGATTTATACATAGAGCAGTGTTACTCAAATGGTACAAAATAAAAACTTAAACATGTAACTTACCTTTACGATGATTTTATTCAATCTAATTACATATTCAAAAAGAACACACGACACGAGTAAACATAACCTCTTTCCGCAAACTTTAGAAATCCTGTTATCTGTCAATGTCAAATATGAGCTAAAGTCGTAGACAGAGAATTCTGTCTAGGGCTAAAGTAAATAAAAGTACCTTAGTAAGTAGGTAGTAGTGCAACGCGAGCACTGACATCTGAGGGGTATAAAAGCAAAGGCGCTTCAGTCACTAAAATATCTAAACTGAGTAATTTATATTTTTTGTACTGTGAATAGTTATATTATTGGTAATATTCTTAGGACTTATAAGTTACGTAGCATTAACTAGGATTAATCAAATTTATATCAGTTCCATATTCATATTTGCATTTAAGTATTGGACTGAAGCATTTTTGCTTTTTATTGCTTTGGATCGAAGCTAGTTTGCATCTCACTATTTTATTTGACAACTTGTCAAAAGTGGCAGTGGCGTAAGGTCGTAGACATCTATTCTCTGTCTACGCGTAAGGTACTGATTGCAAAACAGGTTACAAAAATATGTACCTATTTAAAAATTATTATTTACGTTCATTTAAAAATACCGTTGTTATTTTGAGAAATTGGGTTTAAAATTAGAAAAAAAAAACATGAACATTACGTAGAAACGCAAATCGTTACATTTATTTATTACGTCTTATGTTACAGTTTTTCTTACTTATTTAGTCCTTCTTAACTTATTTTTTAAATTATGATATTTGATTCAGCTGTTGGTGGATCGCAAGTAGGCTCATCTTCTTCAACAAAATCATAGTTCGTGTTATTCAAAATATCTTTATAGTATTCTAGTTCGTGAAGACTTTCCCATTGCAATCCATAATGTTTCTTTAGCAACTTCTTCACATCATTGATTTTTTATTTTTTAATGACAACATTGTTTTTTGGTATTGGTAGTGATCGGACGTCGTTAAAAGATTTCCCTTTTTTTTAATAGATTTTAATTGAGTAAAGTCAGAGGTGTAATGGAGTTCCCCTTTCACTTTGACTTTATTACCACTCTAACTAATAAAAAAAACGCTTACTCTGTGCAAATTGAAAATGCCATTGACCAGGCGGCTTAACATCTTGTAAAGCATCTTTCCAATCGTAAACCATCTCCATTTTCACAACTGTCCCGTAATTATTAAAAATATTGTGGTACTCCTCTGGTTGTACGATCACTTCCTTTCTTTTTAATTCCCTTTCGATATTTCCGAACACTCTGTCAGCAGGTAAGAAAGAATGCCCTGGTATTGGGAAAACCACTTCAATGTTTTTTATGTTATTTGGAGCACTATTTAACCACACTCAACACATTCCGATGAAAATGGAATTTTTATTTTGCGCTCCGCAACCGTCAGCCACAAGTCGCAAAGTTTGAATTCCATTATCTAACAAATTCAGTCTATGACATACTGCAGACGCAATTTCGTAAGCTCCCTTCTTGTACTCATTTACATTCCATGTGTATAAATTGACTGTATCTCTATTGAGCTTTTTGCCTTCTAATGATAATACTACTGCAAAATTATATAATATATATAGCTGCCTACTATAGTAAGTTATTTGGTCTGGTATTTTAGGTAGGACTTGATTCTTTTGACAGTCAAAAGATAGTGTCAACATTCCGTCTTGTCTCTCATTTAATAATTGGTAGAATTTTTGTGCTATGCGTTTATGAACGGTCTTAAGTGCTTCAGTTTTTTCACTCTTAATTTTCTCATTCAATTCTGTACATTTGGAACAAACATCCGTTCTTGGATTACCAAACCCAACATTGTATTGAGTGTTAAAAATTCTTCGAAAATAGCATTGTTTGACTGGGTTCTCTGCTTGTTCATTGTTGACTGGCCTGTTGGTCTAGTGGTTAGTGACCCTGACTGCTCTGCCAGAGGTTGTGGGTTCGATTCCCACCCAGGACAAATGTTAGTGTGATGAGCATGATCATTTGTTCTGTGTCTGGGTGTAGTTTATCTATAATATGTATGTATTTAGAAATATATAAGTATGTTTATCAGTTGTCTAGTACCCATAACACAAGCTCTGCTTAGCTTGGGAATAGATGGCGTTGTGTGATAGTTGTGTGGAATATTATTATTATTATTTATACATTTATTGTTCTCGGCCAGTTGGGTAGCCGGCAAATGCTAATAGCACGGGCCTAAGCCAAGTGGTTATCAGCTGGGTTAATAGTTGAAGAGGGTAAGTTTGAGTGAGTAAGTTGGTGCGGGTTGTCTGGTTCACATTGTAAGAACTTTCTCACAAGTCTTCACGTATTTAGTATCACTGCCTTCTGCATCAGGTGGTAGGTATTAGAGGGCAGATTCAGGGAAGTAAGAGACTGGTGAAGTTGTTTTGGTATTACTCCTGTTGTGGATAATACTATAGGACCTATTGTTACTTTTTGCAGATTCCAGAGTCGAGTTATCTCATCTTTTAATTCGATATACTTAGATAACTTTTCTGCAATAGTACTTTGTATGTTGTGTATGTTTGGTATAGCTATGTCAATGAGGTATCCAGTTTTGTTTGTTTTATTTATTAATGTGATGTCTGGTCTATTGAAGTGGACGGTACGGTCAGTAAAAAGCGCACGATCAAAATATAATTTTGATGTCGGGTTTTCTAGCACGGTTCCGGGAATGTATTATTAAACATTCGCCACATTTTTTTTACATTTAATTCGGAAAAACAAACAAACAAACAAACTCTTTAGCTTTATATATTAGTATAGATATGTATGTTTATGTGGAATCAAAGAATTATTTACAAAAGCAGACGATGTACCTACATCCTCGAAACCGGCGCGACCCTCACAGGCTCGTACTGGATGTCATGCCAAGGCTGGCTTAATATAATAAAAGCTGTTTGTGTAGAGATATTTAACAAGATACCGAGCGACCTAAAAATTCTAAATACCACAATATTTAAAAGTAAATTGTCTGATTGGCTATCCACTAATAGTTTTTATAGCATAAAAGAGTTTTTTAACAAAAAAATTAAATGACTAATAAAATTGTAAGAAATATTTGCACGCTCATGCATGCTCCGTATTTTAATTTTTGTACCATGTTTTATACCATGTTTTTATGCAAATAATTTTTATTCTATTCTATTCTAATGAAATAAAAACAATTTAAGTGGTCAGATTTTGGAAATTCAATCTGAATTTTTGTACTGATTGCTGAAACTAGTAATTGTGTAAATGAGCTCGTGGCTAGATAATAACAGCCGCACGGGTCGATCTTCAAGGTTAAGCAATGCTTGCCAAGGTTGGTCTGTGGATGAGTACCATCTTAACATACCGAGTTTCCTCCGTGCCTCGGAAAGCACGTTAAGCCGTTGGTCCCGGCTGTCATTTTGTAGATCTTTGGCAGTCGTTACGGATTGTCAGAAGCCAGTAAATCTGACTCCAGTCTTGCCAAGAAGTACCGTGTTACCCAGTTAATGGGTTGATTATTTCTGAAATATTCATTCTTTCGAACTACATGAACTTAGAGGGCTATATTGCTGATTAAAATGGTTATGATTCTTTAGATAAATACGCGTTACGGTCGCAGATCGCATTTGGTCCACATACAGCTTCACACTGACCGGCAAATTGCAAAAAACATAAAAATATTTGAATTTCGCGGGCCACCCTGGAGCATCCACCTTAAGTACTACTATTATTATTTATTACTACTAAATTATTATAATGATGTATTCTTTGTTATTTTAACAAATTATTATTTCTGATTTATTCATTCTTTCGAACTACATGAACTTAGAGGGCTATATTGATGATTAAAATGGTTATAATTCTTTAGATATATACGTGTTACGGTCGCGGATCGCATTTGGTCCACATACAGCTTCACACTGACCGGCAAATTGCAAAAAACATAAAAATATTTTAATTTCGCGGGCTACCCTGGAGCATCCACCTTAAGGAAATGCTAAAATTATATAGGATCTTCATAAACCAACCTGACATCCATTTTGCATTATTTCAGAAATTACCTTTAAAGAGGAAGCTTATAAATGGAGAAAAGCAGTTTCGCAGATCATTGGCGAAGAGTTTGCTCGAAATCTACAAAAAGAGCGATAAGAAAGGACCCTGTCCCGCACCTAGGTCTTATCGAGAATCATCTCGATATGATGAGATTGACCTCTTGGTTCAATATAGTGCGATGTTTGCAAAGTGAAAAACTTTTTTTTTTGTCAAAAGTAAAATTAATTTACAACCTAAGAACTGTTTTATGGCAAATCATAGTCAAACTCAATAACGACTAACGAGCTTATGTGTATGTGTTTGTATTGTTTAATATAACCGTAATTTTGTGGTTTATACTATCTAATCCGATTAAATACTAATTCTACATATAGTACTTTGTGTCTTTACTACGACTAAGTCTGCCATACATGTATACGGCCCCCACATTACGACCGTTTTAAAAAGTCACCACAGGTGGATTCGGCAAGGTAAAATGCAAAGAGTATGAACAATCGAACAATCACATATTCGGAAATCCAAATCGCGTCTTCGATCTCGCATGAGATCGGCCGATTATTCATTCTCTGCCTTGCTGAATTCACTTACGCAACAAGGATTCTTTAAAATAAAAAATATTTTAAACACTAAACAATGTCAGATTCTGTAAAACTTACCGAGTTGCCTACTGATTATTAGAAACTAGCTGCCCCGGTAGTCCCTACCGCGTGGTCCCTAGAGAGCATACTCCTGGGTTAAAAAGGCGCCTATGCCCTTTCTCATGCTACCTGTCAGACTATTTCTGTGTGTGTGTGTATGTGGACATTTAAATCGGTTCAGTAGCTTCGGCGTGAAAGAGACAGATGACAGAGTGACAGACAGACAGTTACTTTCGCATTTACAATATTAGTAAGAAAGTAAGGATAAGGACTAGCTTTTACCCGCGACTGCGTACGCGCGTATGCCATTTTTTACCATTCCCGTAGGAATTTTAGGAAATCCTGCTTTAGTACTCCTCTGCATTCCCCAAGGAACATGCCAAATTTTAGCTTTCTACGACCAGTGGTTTCGGGTGTGCGTTGTCTGTCAGTCACTCAGTAACGGATGAATTTTATATGTATTAGAATGACTTACAAATATCGTGGCTTTCAATTGGTAAAAGAATTTTCAAAATCGGTTCAGTAGATCCAGAGATTACCCCTACAACCTCACAAACATTATCTCTTTATAATTTTGGTATAGATATTAATTTTCGTATTCATTTTCTTTACTTATTAGTAGGTACATTTTTAAATATTTCAAAAACATAAAAATAAAATCATTTAAAAATATAAAATAGTAGCCACCGGTTTCGGAAACAGGGTCCAAGCTACGCTAGGCGTTTAGGGCTCTAGAAAAAGTAACGCTTTTATAAAGAAATAAATAACCATCTGCCTACAATCTAATATTTTAGTTTATAACACAAACACAAGAGATTTTACAAGCAACAAAAATAGACGGTAAAAACAAATGAAGACAAAATAATATCTTTCATGAAATTTACAAAATTCATTTAAAATCATTATTATTTCAAAATGAAATACCATTTTTTGCTGTTTAATGTGGCGACTGGCATATTTTCGATAGTCGACAGAAAATACACATCACTGCGCATTGATATATCAATAAGTAGAATTGTATAGTGAAGTCGAACTGGCGACATTTTATAGTTTTCGACGCACTATGGACACTATACTTTTCTCTTTCAGGCACACGACACTTGGCTTTTGAGAAAAAGAGACGCAATGTGCTCGCAAGTTTCGGTCTAGGGATTCTATGTCCATGATCGGACGCGTCCAGTTAAGTCGCAGTTTATGGACGCGATCTATGTTAACTCATTGAACTGTACAAAAATGTATATTGTACACGCTATCGGACAACATTCGCGGACGCATCCTTGGACTCTGGACGTCCGCCGACCGACGCCGACTGTACACAGTATTCAGTCCATATTCAGTCACGTCAATAAGCCGTGGCTTATGGACGCGTCCTATAATATGATTCCACCTTTAGTAAGCAATTATTGATACAACAAACTTTTAGAAATTCTGCGTCCTTCATGCTGAACACGGAGGCCACCATCCATCCTGATGTAGAATGGCTGGTCAAAAAAATATTCATATTTTCATCTGAATGTATCAAATTGGGTAAAAAGTAAGCAATTGGATAAAAAAATGTAAGCAATTGGGTAGCAATTCTTGAATACCGTAAAATGCTGCAACTTTGCACGGATTTTGACGTTTTTCTTCGATAAATCTTTAATTGTTAAGAAAGTCGTATGTTTTTTCAATTACTGACCAATATTGGACTTTAAGCTATAGGAATACATTTGCTACTAGTAAAAAAAACACCTATAAAGCACCAAAAAATTGCTTTGAAAACGTAGGCAAAGTTGAGGTAAAAACTACAACATTGCCTGTCATAATATCTTTTTAAATGAATAGGTATTTTGGTAACGGATTTGACACCCATATTGCCATGAAGTTCTTTTCCACGTCAGACTTCACTGAATCTTGAATAGCACAAGAAATATTTTTTTACAATGCTAGGCAAAGTTGTGCAGGTTTCTCTAAAACTCCCATACAAAAGTGAGTTCGGTGTAGGGCTGCCCTAAAGGAAATGCAACAATTTTTTTTAATATTCAAATATATTTTTAAGAAATCAAATTGTTGTAGGTACTTAAATTCTAATAACATTTTTTCATAGGAAAACAAATATGTAGGTAGGTAATAACATTTAAAAAATAATAATGTTGGTACCTATTACGTATAATAAAAATTACAACAGCAGCCTGCAGAGAGATCAACAAATAGTTTTACATGAATTGCTTCTCCGCCTCGTATGAAGATATTTTCTTACATGTGACTAAATCTACCGCCACATTCAGCATCTCCTGCGAATAATCGGAGTACTGTCTAGCCCCTGGTTTTCTTCTACTCTTGGGTGGGTTGCTCATGTTTAAAATTTGTCGAACAATATGATAACATACTATAAATGACTTAAAGAAAATTACATTCGAAATCCTTAATTTCTGATGATGATAAATAAAGAAACAATAGTTCTAGCTTCTATAAAACGTTCTTAGATCAATATTACAAAAAAAAACAATTACACAAGCAAAACCACGGTCGATTAAGAGTTTGTTGAAAAAATTAAAAGTGGCAGCCCTAACCCTAGATAATGTTGAGTAAAAAGTTGCGAAAATCTGACACAACTTTGCCGACCATGATTTAACGGTTTAAATTAAGATATAATACAGAAAAAACAGTTTAAATACATAAAAGAGCATATTTTCTTTGCTATATAACATATTACGCTAGAAAATGAAGCATAAATACTCATAAAATGAAATTTTCCTGAGAGCCGGTAAAAAGCGAGTATCCGCACTGACAATGAAACTGACACTGACAGTTTGTTAACTAAAATTTGGAGTGACGTATGATCGAATGTTGCCATACAGATTGCCGACTGGCTTTTAGTAATACCATGGACAATAAAAAACATTTCGCAGCGGGAATAATTTAACTTTTTTGAATTTAGGCAATGTTGAGCTATAAAGGCAATGTTACAGCATTTTACGGTATACTTTCAGTGCCGCTTGCCATAGGCAACCAGCCATTCTGACGCTAACCAAAACCAAAACTCGAAGCCATAGACATTTAAATATTTTTCTATCTCTATGCTCGAGGCAGAGGTCTGACACTTCTGACAAAAGCATTTGACATTAGTATTTGTCCAAACAACCATTCAAACGGATTTTGCTTTTGTCTTGGTGAGATTAAGCACGCGATTCTTAACCTCCCAATTTGTTTTGTTAGCATAATCTGTTTTTGGTGTTGTATCTATTGTTTTGTGTCCTCTGGTGTGGGAAACTAGTTATAAGGTTAGTGTTTTAAGCTTTATTGGCGCTCATTTCCTTGGAAATGAGTGCCGAAGAACCCCCTGACGGGGGTGGAGGAATACCTCCAGACATAGAGATTTTGGAGTGCTCTCAATTCTCTGATGTTGGTCGCGTAAGGTCAGATATAAGGAAACGCCCCGGAGAACCTGAGATTTTTGTTGACGCGAAAAAGAACAAGCCGCCGTCTGATTCAATTCAGTCGGTTTACACAAAGCCGGGATTTGAGAGTGACTCCAAAGTACTCTATAGTGAGTGCGACAGGGCTCCCTTCACTGTGTTTATTTCTAGGTTAGAAACAGACCCTAAGCAAGGTCTAACCTTAAACTCTCTGAGGTTTGCTCAATTTTTACATAATAAAGGGTTTAGAGGTGTTGTGCAGGGCAGTGTCAAGTCATTAGGCCGTAACAGGATGTCCATAGATTTCATTACATTCAACGATGCCAATCAATTTGTTAACAACCCTATTTTGCTAGATAACAAATATGTTGCGACCATCCCACGCTTCCATGTTACGCGCATGGGAGTTATTAAAGATGTACCCACGGACTGGACTCTTGAAGAGCTAATTCTAGGCATAGAGACTCCTCGTAACTGTGGGGAAGTTATTAGGGCTAGGAGGCTTAATTTTAAAAATAGAAAAGAGGGTTCCGTTTCTTGGTCTCCCTCAACAACTGTAGTGCTGACTTTCTCTGGTCAAATACTCCCAGAGAAAGTCTTCTGCTATAATGCTTCTCTTCCTGTTTCTGTGTACCATCTTCCCACAATTCAATGCCGTAACTGCCTTCGTTTTGGCCATATTAGCACCCAGTGCAGATCTAAACCCCGTTGCTACCGATGTGCTCAACCACACCCTGGTGATAGCTGCAATGTTCCGGACCCTCAAGTTACATGTCTTTTGTGTGATGGTGGAAACCATAAGGCTACTGATGACAAGTGTCCTGAACATTCAAGACAAAAATCAATAAAAATGGTTATGTCTCAAGAAAACCTTAGTTACCGTGAGGCTTCAGTTAGGTTTCCCCGCCCCAAAGTATTATACTCCAATGTAACTGCAGGCCCAACCATTTTCAAACCATCACAACATCATTCTGAATCCCATCTCTACTCAGTCCCTACCCCTACTTCCTCTCCATATGCAAGCCCTGTTAAGTCCTCTTATACCAAGACAGTTTATCGTTCCCCAAGACCTCGTCCGGAGCTGGGCAAATCTTATGATACCCAAGCCCACAGGTCAATGGTTTATACCCCTAGCTCTTCTCAACCTAATGGCTGTGCTCTAAACTCTCCTTATGTTGAAACCACGCCCCTTCCCACCCCGAATGACAACTTAATAGAGCTCCTGGCTTGCTCGCTCATTAATATGTTGTCTAAATTTAGTGACGCAATACCGGACAATGTCGTAATACTAGTTCAACAGCTCCTAGAAACCTGGACTCGCCAAAATGGAAAAGGTCCTTCAGTGGAATTGTAGATCGATTCGCAGAAAAAAACACGAATTGTTCTATCTCATTAATCGTTACACTCCCGTCGTCTTTGCCGTGTCGGAGACATGGCTCAGGCCTGGAACTCCCTTTAGGGTTCCTGGTTTTTCATGTCTTCGGGACGATAGAGAGGACGGATGGGCCGGCTGCGCCCTGCTGGTTAGCAGATCTATCATTTTTTCCGAGATTCCTCTTCCTGAACATGATCCTGGTCTACATGTAGTAGCCATTAGAGCCCTGGATATATCCTATGTGTCTGCCTATATCCCTCACCCCAATGCCAATCTTTTGTCTGAATTGAACTCTATACTTTCTTCTATCCCAAGCCCCCTGATTGTACTCGGTGATTTCAATTGCCGCCACACCCTTTGGGGATCTCACTGTAATGACCCCTCCTCCAGCTTTTTGTTAGAACTCTTAGATGACTGCAACCTCTGCGTCCTTAATGATGGATCTGCTACCCGTAGGGTTTCGCCTACCCAAAACATTAGTGTTCCCGACCTTACTTTCTCTTCCCCTTCCTTAGTATCATCACTCTCCTGGTCGGTTCTACCGAATTCCTGCGGGAGTGACCATTTCCCTATATTGATTTCGTTTCCAAATTCTCATCCTCGTTCCCCTCCTATTCAGCCCCTGCAAAAATATCTCCTTTCACAAGCTGACTGGTCCCATTTTTCTTCCCAATTGGATTCAGAACTTCAAAACTTCCCCCCAATAAACTCCTCCAATTCACTTACTGTCTATAATGACTTTGTTGAATGCTTGTCGAGAGCAGCCGATTCCTCAATCCCCTTAAAGAACTCTGCTCGCCGCCTATTACCTTCCCCACCTTGGTGGGATGCTGAGTGCTCTGATGGCGTTCGCAAACGTAAAGAAGCAGAAAATACTTTTGCGTGTAGTTTAGACATGCCTGAGTATCTGAATTTTAAAAAGACTTCTGCAAGAGTCAGCAGGTTATTGGCAAAAAAAAAAAGGTCTGGCTGGCTTAAGTTTTGCGAATCTCTATCTCCACGCTCTCCAGTTTCCCTTGTTTGGAAAAAAATTAAAACCTATCGCAGAGCTTGTGACAATCAGTCTTCTGTAGCCACAACCAATGACCCTAATTCTTGGTTAGAGGACTTTATTACTAAATTAGCTCCCCCTTTTGTTCCTAGTTTTGACTGCCTTCCAACTACAGATCCCCCTTCTCCCACTTCCTCTGATAGATTTGATGAACTTTTTTCGTTTTCAGAATTGACATGTGCCTTGGAACATCTTCGTGATTCTGCTCCGGGTGAAGATGGAATACCCTATTCCTTTATTTCCAAATCCTCTTCAAATTGCAAATTAATCTTCCTCGACCTAATCAATTCCTTTTTCGCTACTGGTCAAGTCCCAGAGTCCTGGAAAACTCAAATTATTATCCCCATTTTGAAACCTGGGAAAGACCCAAAAGATTCTTCCTCCTATCGTCCTATCGCGCTTTCCTCTGTGTTGGCTAAAATCATGGAAAACCTCATAAAGAATCGACTTGAATGGATATTAGAAACCAAAGGCATCTTAGCCAAGTCCCAATTTGGCTTTCGAAGAGGCATGGGCACTCTAGATAGCCTCAGTATCTTCTTATCGGATGTCCGCATTGCTTTTTCCAAAAATGAAAGCGTTCTTGGTGTTTTCCTAGACATAGCCTCTGCCTATGATAATGTCCAGCTTCCAATACTCAGGCAAAAGCTGCTTCAGCTGAGTATCCCTGTGAGGATGGTCAACATCATTTGTAATCTCCTTATGTCCCGCTCTATTTCTGTCCGCCATCAAAACACAATCTCACCATCTCGTCTAGTGTGGAAAGGATTACCTCAGGGGTCGGTCTTAAGCCCTATCCTGTATAATTTATACACATACGATTTGGAGTCTTCAGTGAGCTGTTTTTGCAAAGTTTTACAATACGCCGACGACATTGCAATTTACTTTAGTTCATCCTCCCTTTCAGATGCCTCATTTCGCTTAAATTCAGCCCTTCAGTATTTAAATCAGTGGCTTATCGATCATGGTCTAAATTTATCTGTCTCCAAATGTAACGCAGTTGTTTTCTCCCGAAAACGAAGTATTCCTCCTATAAACCTACTTGTTGAAAACGAACCCATATTGATCTCTGATAAGGTGAAATTTCTCGGCCTCATCCTTGACTCTAAATTATCTGGCCTTTATCATTTGGACTACATTTCGAAGAAATGCGAAAGAGGAGTTAATGTTCTGCGTGCCCTCTCTGGAGTTCGCTGGGGAGCCCATCCAACTTCCCAAAAAATTCTCTACAATGCTATAGTTCGCAGCCACTTTGATTATGGGAGCTTTCTTCTGGAACCATGCAACAAAATCGCCCTTGCTAAGCTGGAAAAGATTCAGTCCAAATGCTTGCGCATCATTACGGGTGCTATGAAATGCTCCCCTATTAATGCCCTTCAAGTAGAGTGTTTGGAACCCCCTCTTCATTTACGCAGACAATATCTCTGTGATAGATTTTTTTATAAAGTCATCCAAATTAAATCACACCCCCTTCTTCCTCTTCTTCGTACTCTTTTTGAGTTAATCTCAACGTCCCGCTATTGGACCCATAAAAATCCTCCTCTCCTCATTAATAGCTTCAGTAAATTTAATAATATGCACGTTTCTTTAGCCCAATCTAGTTTGAACCCCTTATTTGAAGTAAATTTTAATTCATTACTCTTTCAACCTAAAATTATCTTTAACTTTGGTATTTCGAAACATGACCCTGCTGCTAATGATAGATTCAATAGGACTTTAGCAAAGGATTGGCATGACTGGCTTACGATATTTACAGACGCCTCGAAGCTGTCGGATGATAGCTATGTCGGTTCTGCCGTGTGGATACCAAAGTTCAGAATAATACTAAATTTTCGCAGTTCTTCATTAGGCTCCATTTATACTGGGGAAGCTATAGCTCTTTTGGAAGCGGTCTCCTATGTTGAATCACATGGTCTCAACAAATCTATTATTTTTTCGGATTCTCTTAGCTGCCTTCAAGACTTAATAAAATCCCCTTTTCGTTCTCGTCATAATTGCCCCCTTACCTTACAGATTAAACAACTTCTTTATAGATGCTACTGTTTAGGCATGGATATCGTATTGGCCTGGATCCCTAGCCACTCTGGAATCATAGGAAACGAAAATGCTGATTCGATTGCTAAATCGGCTACTCGGAATGGGCTTGAATCTCACACATCCTGTTATGCTCGTGATTTACGTTGCCTTGTTAAACCGGAGATGACGAAATGTTGGAACGCACAGTGGCAAAAAACTCGGTTACAGAAGGGAAAATTTTATGGCTCCATCCAACCTCTTATTCCTTCTAAATGTTGGTTTAACAAACTTAAATTTTCAAGTAAACTGGTTACCTCTGTCATAATTCGTCTCCGACTGGGATTTGTTTGCACACCAGTTTTTTTGGCTAAAATTCGCGTGAAAGACAGTTCTTTGTGTGAATGCGGTCTAGAGGAGGGTACTCTGGAGCACTTGTTTTTTTCCTGTCCTCGTTTAACAACTCCCCTTTACGACTTACTCCCGTCTGATTTTCCTCGCCCAATTAACATTCCTTTCCTTTTATCTTTAGCCCATACCCCCGCAGTTAAAATCCTTTATAAGTTTATTAATATAAATAAAATTTTCTTGTAACATTTTTTTATTATTTAAATATATTTATAATATTTTATTTACGTTTACGTACTGATGATGTATATCTAAATGTGTTTGATGTATTAACATTCATATTATGTGCCGTCTTATATTATTAACCAAATGTTTTGTCCTTTTTAGCATGGAGAATAATGGATGACATCGCTACAAAAACCGATCAATAGTCATTAAACAGTTATCGTAACTGAGTACCGTACTGAGTACCATCTCCTACCTTGACATTGGCAAAATCATCGAATGTTCGTCGATGGAGCCATAACCTTAAAAAATTGAATTGAATTGAACCATTCAAACATCAACCAAACTTCAACATTGATTTTACACGATAATGATTATTCGATTCGATCGTTTTGTAGAAAAAATACCTAGTGTATTAAAAATGCGTCTTCCGTTCGTATTAACTAAAAAACTTTGCACTAGCACGCCCATAAATAATAATTTTATAGAAGAAATGAAGAGAAACTTCATTGCCACAAATTCTTTCCAAAAAACGTTATTATCATGTGGTTCAGCAGCTATTGCTCTACTAAATCCTCATCGTGGTGACATGATCGCTTGTTTAGGCGAAGTAACTGGAGAAGGTGCTATAAAACACATGCAACAAAAGATGATTGAAACTGAAGAGGGTGCTGATATACTGAAAGAAAAGCCCCGCATAAATTCTGCTACAGTATCGTTCGATCAACTCTCTCAAATGCCGGAAAACACCTTGGGTAGAGTGTACGCAGACTTTATGACGGATAACAATATTACAGCTGATTCACGTCTGCCGGTTCAATTTATTGAAGATCCAGAACTGGCTTATGTAATGCAACGCTACCGAGAAGTACATGATTTGGTGCACGCCACTTTATTCATGAGAACGACCATGTTAGGAGAGGTGAATATTCCACTAGTCGCCTCGAATTTGGAACTTAAATTAACTTACTAGATTTATTGGTAACTAGCTTTGCCAACAACTTTGTCACGCATATTCCATTTTTCCTGTTCCCATAGGAAGTTTAGGACGAATTATACATATAAACCTTCCTCTTGAATCTATCTTATCTATTGATGAAAATCACATTAAAATCAGAGTAAGTTAAAAGATATAAGCATACAGACAGCAAAAATGACTTAGTTTTATAATAGGTATGTAATGATAATACAAACATCTTTTAATAGGTTACAGTAAAATGGGTTGAAGGCATTCAAACAAGACTACCCATGTGCATCAGTGGTGGAATCTGGGGAGCAGCAAGACTTAAGCCAAAGCACCGTCAAATGTATTTGAAGTATTACTTACCCTGGGCGATCAGAACGGGAAATGAAGCAAAGTTTTTACAAGGTATTTCATTTAAATGATGAATTAATTCAATAAGAAAGTTTGATTGATCTTCTGTAATAAATATTGTTTAATTAATAATCTTCATGATAAATCTCTTTCAGGAATTTACTTTGAAAAAAGGTGGGATCAAGATATAGATGACTTTCACAAGGAAATGAACATTGTGAGATTAGTGAAAAAGTAGTTATTATCCTGCATATTATGTTCTATGTAAATAAATGTATGTTTTAGTTAGTGTATTAAATTCATAGAGGATGATATAGATATACATATCTATTGAAGTTTGAAATAAAAAACATAAAAACTTTGTTAGCAATTTAATTGCTAAATAGAAGATCTCTTATCAATATTTTCAAAGAAAATAATCATAATAACATTTCAGAACTTCTACCGTTTGGGTTATGTAGGGTTGTACAGCGATTACCCACTTCCACTATCCATTCATACCACACACGTCGTGAATCTATACAACGCCAAAATCTCGCTGTTATGATTTCACCTTTTTCGACTCTAATTGGTGTCTGCAAATAAAAACAAG
The DNA here is from genome assembly GCA_950371165.1 of Lacanobia oleracea. Lineage (NCBI taxonomy): Eukaryota > Metazoa > Arthropoda > Insecta > Lepidoptera > Noctuidae > Lacanobia > Lacanobia oleracea. The sequence goes on from OX493389.1 coordinate 11,066,784, forward strand.
AAGCCATTAGCATTACATAGCATTAGGATTTATTTCATTCTCGAATATTATTTTAAAGTTGTGGATTAAGTACCTTAATTGGAATGAAAACTGGGAACCATGATATCATTCCTGGGCTGTGTGTAGAAGGAACTATGCTAATCTTTTCTTTTCCATACAATGTACAATCAAAATATCCTCCAAATCCATGCATGACATTATCCTGCTTAACTTCCCAAGTTAATACTTCTGATCGTCTATTGTCTGTCGAGGGCAGTCCCCTGTAATCTGTAATTTCTTGACCCTGATGATCCTTTGAAGCTTTTGCTGGATGTACAAATGTGAAAACAGGCTGAAAAAATTTAGTTTATGTTTAACTTTTAAGTAGATTGTTTTGTTTGAAGTTAATTTTATTATTATTTAATATTTTTAACCTTTGTTTCAGCTATGTCATGTTTATTTTGCATATAAACAACCCACAATGTCTCTAGATTTTTATCTTTTTGGGTTGATTGAGTAACCGAGGAGGCTGCTTTTGCAGCTGTCCACAATCGTGGTGAAGAAATTGGTCCCACATAAGATGTGTATTCACATGGTATTGATATGCCACCTGGTTTCAAGAGACCAGCAGCCCCATCTAAACATTCTGGGGACAATTCATTGTCACCCCATGATCCTGAAAACATCAAACAGTTATCTTACAGTCACTAACATTCCAGTGAGCTTTAGGGATCAGAAATGGGGTTCTTGTAGTTTAAAAAAAATTGGTTAGCTTTACCTAGTAACTCTGACACAATAATATCTGCCTTTGGTGTAAGAACGATCTGCCGCATGTCGCCAGGTATCACGACCACATCGCGGTCACGCCACACCTCACGAACCTGAGCCGCCAGCACAACTACAGCACAAGGATTCTTTTCTACTGCCACCACCTGTTGCAACATAACTTTTTTTTAAAGTTGGTATACTCTCTTATATGGTAAAAGTTAAATCTTCTTAGTAATGTACCATAGGAATAACTATATTATTTTTACCTTGACTTTACTGTCAGTTATATCAGCAGCATTTAGTGTAGCCCTGACCAATGGACCTCTGCCAGCACCTAGCACCATTACTGTAATAGTTTTCTTTTTCTTGTCTACATGATCTCCCTGTCCCAACTCATTTGTAGAAGTATCAGTAGCAGTCTGAAATTACAGTGCAGTGGGTTACCATAAATAGTTTGGATTGAGGATTCTTTGCTATTATGTTTAACCGGTAGGAATGCACCAGATCCAAAAGGATCCAATTGTTAAATTAAAATCCAGTGCGCTTGTACAGGTTAATCATGTGAACTTTTGCAGGATTATTCATAAACAAAAAATTTTGCTTCTGCAATTTAAATACTAATTAATTTATACTAATTATCAGTATTAAAACTAAGCATATATTAGGCTAAAGCTGATCTTTCAATAAGAAATTAAAGCAATTTAAGTTTTAAACTTTTGGACTGTAGATGATGGTATCTATGAAAAAATACAGGACATAATAGTAAAAAAAGTTACCTCTTGAGATGGTTCTTTCTGCAGGTCAGTTAAGGCTTGAGCAATGGCTTTCTGGTACTGGTCATATTTAATTGGGTCTTTTTCAAACACATTGTAAGTATGTGTGTCCAAGTTATCTGCCAAAGGTTGCAGTGGAGTCTGTAGGTAATCTTCCCACCTAAAAAAAAAACACATTTCAGCAGATGTTTACAGACACTTATTTGCTTCATATCTACCTAACTATTATTTTTTGACTGGTAAAATAATAACAGTTTACTCAAAACTTAAAAGTTATCATAAAACAGGTATAGTCAATAAATAAAAAATATTGTTTTCCTTGTTCTTTACTTCCTTGTATAATCCAAATCAAGTGTCAATCAAGTCTTTATATAAATCAATAAAATCTTTTTTCTCAGACCAGAGTTCCATTAAAAAATCATTAAAATCGAAACTTTCTGGTACTTATAACCAATCAGCATCTGTCAGCCCCCCAGGGGCAAAATCGTTTTCAACCGTTAGAATCCTTCCCAGACCAAGTGAAAATAAAAGCGTCACTACAAAAACATTATCGCGCGAGTGTCGGGTTGTCTCGAAAGGGACTTACCGATTCTGAGTATATAAACTAAAACATGTATAATAAACTCATCATCCCAAATATCTGAATGACTGTTTGTGTACCACCATTCAATGACACAATATCGGACCATCCACCCTGCCGACTGCTGCGGCTGTTGGGGTTTCAAACAGAAAATAATGTATACAGATTTAGAATTTGCTTTCAGAGTGCAGGTATTGATGTACAAAGAGTACAACAAGAGGTGAGGCAGCAATCACATATGTGTATAGGTCATTAGAATTCATACAATTAACTAAAAAAAAAAATTAAAGAAGAATAACATACCCTCTAGCATAATTCAACATAGGATCGTCACCTACATTGGGGCGTCTATTCCAAATCCTAAATAGGTAATGCAGATAGAATTCAACATTTGCTCTCCGAGCTCCAGTCACAATGACCTGGGCTTCATGTTCTACCAAGCTTACCACTAAATGCTGATGGGCTCGAGATAGCACTGGGTAACTGTAATCATCACAATTAGTGATTGACAATTGTCTTTTAAAAAGAAGATTTAGTCTTCTTTTTAAAAGACATAACTGTCATTAAGTAGAAAAATTACAGATGGTCACTATTAACCATTAAATTAGCAATGACAATCTGTAATTTTTTCTTAACTTAGCATTGCTAAGTTAAGAAAAAATTACAAATAAGCTCAAGCAAAGGTTAGTCGTGGAGTTACGGAAACCAGCCGGATTTACATACATACAAGCTCAAGCAAAATCTAAAATATTGACTAAGGACCAATTGCTTTGAAATTTTTGTAACATAATATGTGGACAGATTTATAGATATTTCTGTATAGCACAGTAGAAGCAAATGCATGAGACCAACCATTTGAAAAGAAAGAAGAGCATACCCTTTTTTATTGTTATGGAAAATAGATGTGGGCACAATGATAGCTTTCACTGGCTCTCCCAACCATCTTTGAACCACTTCATCTGTTGGCAAATCTGCAGATATTTCTAGAGCTACACCAACTCGTTTATCCCACTCAAGGCGCTGATGGAACTTTGACCACCATAACCAAGTCTCATTACAAGCAGCATCTTCTCCTGTTTCATTATCACAGTTTTTCATTGTTTTGGTGCATACCATAGGCACGTGAACCCATATTAGAGATGTGTGGTGACTAAAATAAGGAAAACAGAATATTATTGCAAGGATACTACCAATACAATGGCCAAATCTTTACTGGTACAGATAAGTAAACAAACTAACCTGGTTTCATAATATGCACTAAGAATTCTTGCCAAGTTATGAGATTCTGTACCATATAAGGACAACATGATAGCAGGAAGTCCAAGTCCTCGGCAGTAACTTAGTTCTTCATTCAAGCAATCCTCATGACGCTGCCGGACGACGGGGGACGGTGAGTCTACGTCAAGATAAGGTGACAACCTGCCAACCATTCTGTTCGTCCAGTCTTGAGGTGATAGTACCATATCTGATCTTGTAAATCCACCAACCCGGCCGGCACTTGTTGGCCTCCGAAAACGTGGGTGAACTATCGGTGCAACTATGAAGGAGTAATTACAGCGCAAAGCCTCGGATAAACATGCTTGCAAATCTGAAACAGCTGTATACTCCCTTCCGCATGAAATTTCTTGCTGCGACATGGCGAAGTTCTTCACTTTTCCACCTTCACTGGAGTGTCAAGTCTCGCGTACAACCAAACGTGAACCTTCCCAAACAGAGAAATCAAATTCACCTATTGTTGAATGAACTAAAATCAGTGTTGCCAACTAGGCTAAAACGAAATATGCTAAAACGCTTTTAAAAAAGGCTTGTGTTTAAACACCGCCCAAAAAAGTACCTATTTTACTACCAAAAAAGTTCTAAACGGTTACCAAAACAGATAAATGGTCACCAAATAATATTCGAGAAGTAGCGCTCGCCGACTGCTGCCGCGGCACCACTCGCTTCGCTCGCTCGGCTCGCGCGCGGTTGGTCACAATTCTAACCTAACTAACCTATTTTATCCAGTTTGTAACCCCAAGCCTACATTTTATGGCAATCACAGTTGAGTTGGATAGAATTTGGTGACCGTTGATCCATTTTGGTGCCTAGGCTTAGAGTCTTAAAAATATTATTTTTGGTGACCGTCTAAATTATACCCTTTAAAAAAATGACAAAAATACGTAATTTTTCTTAGAAAGTGCTAAAATAAAATGCCAAGTTAATTTCAAACTTTAATAATTTTTTTTAGAAAATGTACAGACAGTAATTACTCCAAGTTTTGAAACAAACAGTCGATGTCATGATCTTCATCAACAATTGCTGTGGAAGACTGAGAGACCGAATCATAAGTTTCCTATGAAACGTAGCACTTTCCTACCCTCTTCAGGTCAAACCTGACATATAAAATGGCATGACTTTTCACCGCCAAACGATTCCGAAGCTTCGGATTTTGCTTTTGTCTTGGTGAGATTAAGCACGCGATTCTTAACCTCCCAATTTGTTTTGTTATCATAATCTGTTTTTGGTGTTGTTTCTATTATTTTGTGGCTCTGGTGTGGGAAACTAGGTATAAGGTTAGTGTTTTAAGCTTTATTCTCGCTTATTTCCTTGAAAATGAGTGCCGAAGAACCCCCTGACGGGGGTGGAGGAATACCTCCAGACATAGAGATTCTGGAGTGCTCGCAATTCTCTGATGTTGGTCGCGTAAGGGCAGAAATAAGGAAACGCCCCGGAGAACCTGAGTTTTTTGTTGACGCGAAAAAGAACAAGCCGCCGCCGTCTGATTCAATTCAGTCGGTTTATACAAAGCCGGGATTTGAGAGTGACTCCAAAGTTCTCTATAGTGAGTGCGACAGGGCTCCCTTCACTGTATTTATTTCTCGGTTAGAAACAGACCCTAAGCAAGGCCTAACCTTAAACTCTCTGAGGTTTGCTCAACTTATTCATAATAAAGGGTTTAGAGCAGGGCAGTGTCAAATCATTAGGCCGTAACAGGATGTCCGTAGATTTCGTTACATTTAACGATGCCAATCAATTTGTCAACAACCCTATTTTATTAGACAACAAATATGTTGCGACCATCCCCCGCTTCCATGTTACGCGCATGGGAGTTATTAAAGATGTACCCACGGACTGGACTCTTGAAGAGCTAGTTCTAGGCATAGAGACTCCTCATAACTGTGGGGAAGTTATTAGGGCTAGGATGCTTAATTTTAAAAATAGAAAAGTTGCTACCGATGTGCTCAACCACACCCTGGTGATAGCTGCAATGTTCCGGACCCTCAAGTTACTTGTCTTTTGTGTGATGGTGGAAACCATAAGGCTACTGACGCCAAGTGTCCTGAACATTCAAGACAAAAATCAATAAAAATGGTTATGTCTCAAGAAAACCTTAGTTACCGTGAGGCTTCTGTTAGGTTTCCCCGCCCTAAAGTGTTATACTCCAATGTAACTGCAGACCCAACCACTTTCAAACCATCACAACATCCTCCTTCTGAATCCCATCTCTACTCACGCATTTTCGTTTCCTATGATTCCAGAGTGGCTAGGGATCCAGGCCAATACGATATCGATGCCTAAACAGTGGCATCTATAAAGAAGTTGTTTAATCTGTAAGGTAAGGGGGCAATTATGACGAGAACGAAAAGGGGATTTTATTAAGTCTTGAAGGCAGCTAAGAGAATCCGAAAAAATAATAGATTTGTTGAGACCATGTGATTCAACATAGGAGACCGCTTCCAAAAGAGCTATAGCTTCCCCAGTATAAATGGAGCCTAATGAAGAACTGCGAAAATTTAGTATTATTCTGAACTTTGGTATCCACACGGCAGAACCGACATAGCTATCATCCGACAGCTTCGAGGCGTCTGTAAATATCGTAAGCCAGTCATGCCAATTCTTTGATAAAGTCTTATTGAATCTATCATTAGCAGCAGGGTCATGTTTTGAAATACCAAAGTTAAAGATAATTTTAGGTTGAAAGATTAATGAATTAAAATTGACTTCAAATAAGGGGTTCAAACTAGATTGGGCTAAAGAAACGTGCAGTTTAATAAATTTACTGAAGCTATTAATGATGAGAGGAGGATTTTTATGGGTCCAATAGCGGGACGTTGAGATTAACTCAAAAAGAGTACGAAGAAGAGGAAGAAGGGGGTGTGATTTCATTTGGATGACTTTATAAAAAAATCTATCACAGAGATGTTGTCTACGTAAATGAAGAGGGGGTTCCAAACACTCTACTTGAAGGGCATTAATAGGGGAGCATTTCATAGCACCCGTAATGATGCGCAAGCATTTGGACTGAATCTTTTCCAGCTTAGCAAGGGCGATTTTGTTGCATGGTTCCAGAAGAAAGCTCCCATAATCAAAGTGGCTACGAACTATAGCATTGTAGAGAATTTTTTGGGAAGTTGGATGGGCTCCCCAGCGAACTCAAGAGAGGGCACGCAGAACATTAACCATTTAACTGCCTACGTCGGATTAATCCGACAAATATTTTCGGGTCCATTTCGTCTTTTTTTTTAAGAATGGGAAATCATCAAATGACTCTTCCCGCTCTGGGTGAAGCAGGAGGGAGTGTCAGACTCTTACTGACTCTAATCCCAAACCATCCGTGTTCCTCCTGGTGCCCTTTGCGTTCCAAGGCTACGGTACCTATTTCGAACAGATTCCACAGCCCCAGCAGGGTCCATTTCGCCTGGTTCGTATATTTCCGTCTAAAATACCATAACTCGTTTAATGTCTTTTTTTAATTTAATTACGCTGTATTCTATCAAAAAATGTTTATATTAGGTAAATTGTTAATTAAGTAATAATTTACAGTTATAAGCACTTTAGTCTCTTAATTTGTGTGAAGTCCTTAAAATAATGTCCAATGTTCAACAAATTTTCTAATATTATTTTGAGAAAATTGTATTGATGTACAACGCCCATGACGGAAAAATCCAACATCAGGGACGGGACATATGCCAAGATTTACCGATACAAATTTACCGATACAGATTTACCGAAAAATAAATCAAAATATTTCTCTTTATACTGACTATTGACTACTGATATACTCTTTATCTATAAAACAAAGCAGCAATATTGTAAATAAAACATATTTTTTCACAAATATGTGTGAGTACTTCATTTAATTCCTTTGAAATTAAGTAAATATAATTGTGAAATGTCAGCGACTTACTTGATGGTTCCCATCCCTAGCCTACATGTTCCGAAACCTACTTTGTTTGTACGCCACGGTCGGATAAAGACGACCGCATCTTACGTCGTAAACGAGTGCCGAGTTCTGGAATTTTCCGTTAGTGTTGTGCTTATGCATGTAGTTTTACATTCGTGTGTCGATAAATTAATGTGTATTTAAATGTGAAAGTTTGTGAGGATGGATAGATGGATGTTTGTTACTCTTTCACGTAAAAACTATCAAATGGATTTTGATGAAATTTAGCACAGAGGTAGACAATAGCCTGGAATAACACATGGAATACTTTTCTGAAATTAATGCGGGCGGAGCCGCGTGCAGCAGCTGATAGGTAATGATTGCAAAAATGTGATTGAAACAAACTTTAATGTAGGTAAGTACCTACTTATTGAAACAAAATATCGACAACGAAAAAGTTGAGTATTGCACTTCCCTCTTTGTTGTAGGTATTTATTTTTACACGGGGGCACGACAACTGATATCAAGTCGGGTGGTTAAAAGGTTAAAAAGTGTCCAGCTGTAATGTTAGCAGTAAGTTATAGGGCTAGCGTAGCTGCAGGTAGACGGATTGAAGTGTAGGCTCCTTCTGGGTAAGCTCGCTCCATCGTAGACTTTGTCTCTGTCATCATAAATAAATAATCATAAATGTGCCTAGTTTGATGAACTTCTGTTCTCTTTATTTTGAACACACTATTTTCTCCCATGTATTTTTTTTATACTTACTGAAAATTTAAATTACGTATCATTGTTTCTTACTTGCGCCTGACGAAATAACAACAAAGCGGAAGTTGTTTTTTCCTAGTTTATTTTTGTATCATACTCTGATAACTTTTGGCGCTGTTTTTAAAATTTACCCTGATGTGATTGTAGCCCCACCCTGATTTAACGCATTTCAACGGACGCTTCATACACAGAGATAATCCTCTTAGGCCCGTATTACAGAACCTTGCTCAAGTACTACTTAAACTGCGTTCAACCGATTACTGCTTGAGCAAAGAATCTCGCCTCGAGCATTCAGTTTATTTTAGAACTGTCCTCAAACTCAAATCAAACGAAACTACGCTTGAGTAGGGATTTTGATCTCTGATTACGTGAGTAAGCAATTATTATGGTAACCCTGAACAATAGTTTGTTTTCTATTGCAATTCTTTTTTTTTCGTACGATTAAACTGGATCAAAACCGGATGACGAGGTGGAAGACACGACGTTATTGACACTGACAGCCACCCTTAACCCTTCAGAGTAGGTACATCATAAGTACATAATATGTTCTGTGGACAGCTAAACTGTGAAACTGAGTTTTTTTGGCGGGATTATTTCGAGTGAAGTTCAGTGGCTGTTTTAATTGATTCCTAGTGGATATTTTGAAGTAAAATGCTGCCAAATACTGCAAAAAAAAAATTGGATGTGTTGCACCCCCATTCTAATGAAACTCAAAAAAGATATACATACAATGAGAATAAAGACTTGACTTAAATCCAAAAAAAAACTGTGAAACTTCATCTTCATTGTCAAATTACTCAAGAGTCAAGCTCTTTAGAAATGCAATAAAATATTGTTTACAATAATTATTGTGGTTCCGTGTGGTTCATATTTGGGTTAGGAAATATCTTAACAAAAAACAATTTTACGCTTTTGGAAAGAAATTTATTGAGTACTACAAATATTAAAATCATTTAAAATGTTATAGATGATAAAAAAAAATTTATAATAATCTACTTCTGCAAATATATCCATTTTGATTAGGTTCTCGATTTACTCTAAATTCACAACAATTTTCATGAATATATGCTCAAGCGTGGTCTCGACTACACTTGCGAAAACAACGATCAAATCTCGCCTCAAGCAGTGATTCTGAGGTGATTGTAATTTTAAAATAAGGACACATTGAGTAGAGCTCAGTTAAGACTCAAGCACTGTTCTATAATACGTAAAAAATGTCATTGCTCAGGTGATTATTGATTGTAGTTTTTCTGCTCAAGTCAAGTTCTAAAATTAGAACACCAACTGAGACTAGTTTTACTATATACTATACACTATACTATTACTATATACTATACTTGAGTCTTGATTTTAGTTCTGTAATACGGGCCTAGTCTCTATTCTCCATGAGTTATCCTAATGATATAGTTGACGCAATAAACATGGCCACATATTGGGTAAAAATAGAATGATTAAAAATGTACCTCCGAAAATTGATTGGACCTACCTGGCAGATTGTACTTGATGCCATAGTTAGAAATGGGTAACTAGCTAGCCAGCTATTTGTGGTGGAATAGCCAGCTAGCTAGCCAGCTATTTTGGCTACTTGGCTATTCAAAAATAATGACTAGCGCTCGCTAGCGGTTCAACGGTTTGCCGCGACAACAAGTCTAGATTTTAATAATAAGTTAGGTAATGTCATGATTTCGTTTATCATTTACTTTTTATTTTATTTTATAATCTTTTGAATAGAAATTACTTCCCTTCGTAGGGCATACGTATTATTACTATAAGAAAACGAAAATCTACAACAACGTCATCTCTATTTATAGGTGTGAACTAGAAAACTTTTACAGTACATGTGAGCGAGCGTGCACACATGGTGCACACAGCTAGTTAGCTATCGGCTAATTAGCTGTGTGCACGCTCGCTACACACACACAGAACACAGATCAAAGGAAATTTGCGGCAAGCGTTTGGGACGCATTTACACGTTGGCGCGTGTTTAGTTTCGGTCACAAGCTCGCACCGAACGGACGTTTTTAGTTTTATGCAACGATCATCTAATATCTTTAAACGAGCAATTATTGTATAAATGGAATCTCGGAAACGGCTCCATCAATTTTCATGAAATTTAGTATGCAGGGGGTTTCAGGAGCTATACATCGAAATAGCTAGCTAGTTTAATTTTCAGGTTTCCGAACAAAAAATGGTCTGTGTCTGTCCGTATAAAAATACTTTTTTTAACAATACCGTGTGGTATATCAAATGAAAGGGCTTTCTGTGAGGGTTTAATGTTTTTTATAATTTTAAAATAAATGGTTTTGAAGTTATTCAAGAAAATAGACGAAAAATTACCATTCCCCCCGAATTATCTTTGAAGCTACTGAGCTAAAATTTTTGAAAAAATTAGATATAATAGATCTTTACCTATAGATTACATATAAGAAGTCTATAGTGTTAAAATAACATGTTCAGAAAAATGAAATTCGTTCGGAACCCTTTGAACGCGAGTCGCGATTCGCACTTGGCCAGTTTTTAGCAAACGTAAAAAAAATCATCATCCAGGTACTGAGTAGTAATTGGTCTTACGACGAAATTATGACCTTACTCGAGGCCTCACAACTTTAAGGTGGATGCTCCAGGGTAGCCCGCGAATGAAAGAATGAATATTTCAGAAATAATCATTCTTTCGAACTACATGAACATGATTAAAATGGTTATAATTCTTTAGATAAATACGCGTTACGGTCGCGGATCGCATTTGGTCCACATACAGCTTCACACTGACCGGCAAATTGCAAAAAACGTAAAAAAAATTGAATTTCGCGGGCTACCCTGGAGCATTCACCTTAATGTTTACGTCCGTCATGCTTGCCTGTCCGGAACACATTGACGCACTCGCAAGCGTGTAAATGGCATCCAAGCGTTTGTAGACTTGTAGCTTATGGACGCTTGCCAAACCATGGCAAGCGTGTAAACCATGTGTAAACGTAGCATTACATGTTGGGCTTGCTATATGAAATGAAATAAAGATATTGACATTTAGTGACATTATCAAGTCAATGGCTGTCACTGATTGTGATTTGATGCATATATTTATGATATGTTTTGTTCCGATTAAGTGAATTGCAGACCGATGCAGACATTGAAGAATCGGAGTATTTATTTGTGTCTCAGTTGTGTGAAGTGCGCTACTGATAAACTATTTAATTAATTAAAAATCGACATAATCAAACTTGGAGGACATTGAATAAATTTGTTGCATGTTTAGTATCTACCACTCGACGAAGAGCATACTAGGTACTCTGTTTAAATCCTCTAAAATAATGGACGAGAAAAATCCATTGCAAAGTTATACAACACCATCAATACGAAACAATGGTGAAGATTTAAATAAAGGAGGAAGACCTGTCATGAATAGTGTTATCAAATTTGGCCCACAACCACGATCTATAATAGCTCAGATGCTGTCAAAATTGAAAACCAAAACCAAGTCCGAGAGCAATTTTATGGGTGGATTAATAATTATAGAAGATGAACCTACTGGCCAAAATGAGCTATCACAGGATGTTATTCAAACAAATAAATTTGAAGAGTATGTATGTCTAACTTGCTTTTCACAAAACGTTGTGCATTACTTCAACCTGCATTCCCTGGGTAAGATTGTGTTGCTGTATTACTTAACCTGTTTACTGTTTTCCAGGAGCTGCACTGGAGCAGAACACAAAAAGCATGCATCTTCAAATCATAAACTTTTATGTGACTTTCCTAAATGCCATTATTCTTGTAAATTGGCATCAAACCTCATAAAACACAGAAGGGTGCACACTAATGAAAAGCCCTATCTTTGTGATAGATGTTCCTTTAGGACAAATTTTGTGAATTCTTTGAAAGCACACAAAAGAATACACACAGCTGAGAAACCATACCAATGTGAACATTGCAATTATAGATGTAACAGTAGTTCAAATCTTAAAAAGCACTGTCACTTAAGGCATTCTGATGGAAATAAGTGCAAATACAAGGAACTACCTAAATGACCATAATGGTGCAAAAGTCGATACAAAATATCTATATTCTCTTAATGAAAGATTTGTTTGTTTGAATTGAATAGACTCCAAAACGATTTAGTCTCAACTTATTCAAGTTACAAAATAACAGGTTATGGTTGCAAAACATTCAAATCTCATAAGATCCAAATCTCAAAACCTGCAAGTTGTAAAATATGTACATCTTTCCATACATTCAAGTTGCAAAATAATAATGTCTCAAAACATCCATGTCTCATAATATGCAATTTTTTGTATGAGTGGATGTAGTATTATGTTAAAACTCACAAATTTAAAAAGTAAATGTATTCTTTCATTATTTTTCTCAGAATATTTTGAAATGCTAACTTGATTTTTATAAACTACTTACTAGCTTCTGCCTGCGACTTCGTTTACATAGACTTTAGAGCACATCATAATTTATAATTTATTTTATTTTAAACACTTTCAGCACAAAAATGTACAGAGGCGGACTTAATGCATTCATAATCTCATACTCGGAAATACATCTTCATGGTTCTGGTATCCTGATAGTTTGTAAGTCTTTGCTATTCGTACTTTCAGATTCGGAATTACTTCGACATATTTCTGGTCTACTGGTACTTGTGAATCTTTAGCATTCAAAATTCTATCCTTAAAATACTCGGAATTGACCGCTAGACCGCGCGCAGTGGGGTCGGCGCCTAAGGGATTTTTTGCAATAATGACCCCATATCCTCATCAAGAGTAGATTTTTTGTAACTATTTTTTTTCCAAATTTAGAATTTTAAATGGCTCTCTTGTAATTAAAGTTCATAAAATAATGCTTCAAACATATAGCCTTTCACCCCTCGATATATAAAATTCTTCTATTACTGGCGACTGACTAGAAAACGCACGGCCGGACGGGACTACTGGTCGTAGAAAGCTGAAATTTAGCACGTAGGCAGGCTCCTTGGGGAGTGTAGGAGAAGCACTATGAGAGAATTTTCCGCTAATAGTTCCAACGAACGGGATGCGCGTACGAAGTCGCGGGCATAAACTAGTATATTATAAATAATAAATGAAACCTACTATATTATACAAATATAGTAATAATAAATAAAAATCAATTCCCGAAATGTACACACTATAATTTCGTAACAACTGACCTAAATTGGATAATTATTTTATAAGTAGTTGTGTTTGTGTGGAAGGCCGAGGTTGTGAGTGAAAATTTAAAAAAAAATACATCTGGGTGAAGCTGGGGGAGTAAATCTTTGAAAAGTGTTTATAAAAATAGTAGACTAACTACTATTTAACACTAATAATATAATTGTTGTTAACGATAAATGAGTAAGGAACTAAGGAATAAACATTTCATGTCCAAAGCATTATATTTTTTACATTTACCTAAGTATATAGATACATGATCCTAATAAAAGTATATAATAACTGGTATAAATGTTGCCCAAAGTACTTATATCAAGACTCCTCTTAAAACATGATAAAATATTCCATGATACTTGTTTAATATTTTGAGCTCAAATAGCAAGGTTACAGGAACAATAATAAAAATTAAATTAAGAAAATAATACTACTCTGGTTCACAAATCATTGGTAGTTGAGTGTATATCAGTGACAATGTTCAGTAAAGTCCACTACAACGGATTCGCGCCATCCAAAGAGGAAGTAACCAGTTGCTGATCCCAGGACCACTGCTGCACATAGCCATGTATTGTATGTCATGAATACCAGCATCAACATATAACTCACTAATACTTGCATTCCATGAAGCACCGTCTGCCAAGCATGTGCTGTACTCAACATAGTAGGACTGAAATTATTACAAAAAAAACATGGTTAAACATAATGTCAACAGAATAAACAGCTACATAATAAATATATTTTTTTGAAGTGTTTTATATACTTACACATTTCTTTCAAGGACATGGGGCACCGGCCTTAAAAAGAACACACAAATTTGTTAGTAAAAAGATTATAAATTAATCAAAACCCCACAAATAATGAATTTGACATTTATATATAATGGAAAGATGTGGTCGTATTTTAAAAACTGCTTAAAAGACGAGTAACTACCTTCATTCCCAAAAAAAAACCGAATGTTCCATACAAATTTATCATCAGCTGGTCAAAATTTTTATGGGAAATATGTACTTTTTAGGGTTCCGAACATCCGTAAAAACGGAACCCTTATAAGATAGGATCACTCGGGTGTCTGTCTGTCTGTCAGTGTTCTCCGGATCTACTGTACAAATTCTATTGAAATTTGTTATACTTACATAATTATGAACTTCTGTGACAAAAACGGACGCGTTACGTAAATTATTAAATTTTGAGTACGGGGGTCACTTTTGGGGTTAAACTAGAAAATCAAAAAAATATTTTTTTAAACTGTATTGTGTGACATAACAAATCAAAGGGCTTACTGTAAGGATTTTTATTATATTTTTTCATAATTTAAATTTTGATGTTATTCAAGAAATTAGACCAAAAATGACCATTCCCCCCTTACCTCCGAAACTACTGAGCCTATAATTTTGAAAATAATGCAGATAATTTCTATACCTAAAGATTACAGGAAAACCTATATGAAGTCTGTAGTGTTAAAAAACATTAAAAAAAATAAATTGGTTAGGAACTACGCGAGGTCCGAATCGCACTTGGCCAGTTTTTTTTTTGGAATTGCTACAACTTCCTCGAAGAAAGTTGTTCATCTAAATGGGCAAAACCAGTTTTTAAAATATCACCTTTCCGTTACATCTTCTATTTGGAAGTGGTTTAATTAAAAAGTTGCTAAATATTAGTAGGAACAGGTATTATAGTGCACGTAGGTACCCACATAATGTAACTGTAAGACGAAAGAAGAATTAATATCAAAACTATTTTAAACTCTACAGTGCTATCAAAACAATCAGTATAGGTATAATTTAACAAATAATAAAGACAGACAATGCACAGCCGAAACAACTGGTCTTAGCAAGTTGTAATTTGACATGTAGGTTCCTTGGGGGGGGACTCTAGGGGAGCACTAATAGAATTTCCGGAAATTCCTACGGGAACGTAAAAAAGGATATGCGCTTACGAAGTCGCAGGCGGAAGCTAGTTATTTTATATTGAAAAGTCAATATTAACATAGGTCATCAAAACAAAAAAAAAAAAGTATAGTGGAGCAAAGTAGACAAAAGGAACCTTTAGATCGAAATTCTTACGGCCTGTATTGCAATAAGGATAGTGTTGCAGTAATGGATTTATTAATATTATAAAAGTCTATTTTTAAATTTTCTGTTTGCTAGTTTGATTCCTTAGTAATTTTATCATCTGGAGTTTCAAAGGAACAGCCCGGTGTCAGAAATTATGCCTGTTCGATGGTATCAGAAGATGGTACTAGACTAGACTCTTACAACATGTCTGCTGAAATGTGAGCTGGTGCTCCAAACCCTTCCGAGAATGCAGGCTTGATGTTTCTTTCTATACTTAATGCAAATGCAGCTTGGAAATTATTAATATTCCCTAGCACAAACTTTAAGGTGGGGGTTTATTGTGAGATTTTGGTTTCTTTGACTTTATTCATTAGCCTAGAAGAATTTTCATAAATAATTCTGAAACTCATAATTTCTTGTCCACCAAATTCCAGACTGTTTGAGAAGATCATATTTTCATGCTTCATTAGAAAATTCATGTAACAAACCATGTGATTTAAATTTTTACGCATTGGAACGATAACATTCTGCACTTCGACACGGTAACTAATTAGTTAATGCAAACTACAACAATCATTAGATGCGCCTAATAATATTTCCGCTATAATAATAATTATGTTCCTGTCGGGTAATGGCGATTCTAATTATACTTACTTACAGTTATCTTCGAAGATAATGAACATGGTGATTAGGGAATTCAATTTAGCGGAATCATTAATGGGATATTTTGTCGAGTTATGTGATAAAAACTGTAGGTACCTTACAGAATAGCTGTTTCTTTTTTAGTATTGCGTACCCAAAGGGTAACCAACGGAACCCTATTACTCCGCTATCCGTCCGTCCGTTCGTCCGTCTGGTCTTTTAAAATGGCTTGGGGGTTGCTAATACTATTTTTCGATTTAATGCTCCGTTTACGAAATATTAAACTTTTAAGTGTGATTGTGGTCAAGAGCAAGCCCATTCCTAAATAAAAAAATGCAATAGTCGTTGAACTTAGGAGTTGGATAATTTCAATTTTTTAATCCTTACTTCCTTACTAATATTATAAATGCGAAAGTAACTCTCTGTTCTGTCGCGCTTCCACGCCAAAACTACTGAACTGATTTAAATTAAATTTGGTACACAGATACTCTCTAGACTATCTGTGTTCCAGGTTGTAGCCTGAGAAAGGATATAGGCTACTTTTTATCCCGGGAGTATGTTCCCTAGGGACCATGCGGGCGAAGCCGCTGGCAGAAGCTAGTTCGGAATAAAGAACAACAGTATCGTTCTATATTGTGATAGCGGGCTACTACGGAACCCTACACTGTGCGTGGCCAGACACGCACTTGGCCGGTTTTTTTCAGTTTATGGTACGGAACCCTTCGTATGAAAATCTGACTCTCACATGGTCGGGTTTGACTTCCATCTATATACTAATATATAAAGCTGAAGAGTTTGTTTGTTTGCTTGAACGCGCTAATCTCAGGAACTACTGGGCCGATTTGAAAAATTCTTGTTAGATAGCCTATTTGTCAGTGTTAGATAGCCTATTTATCGAGGAAGGCTATATTTATCACGCTAAGATCAGTAGGAGCGGAGGAGTAATGAAAATTGTGTAGGAAACAGCACAAATTTATAAAAATAACTAATCAGGAAAAAAGAGTTTTTTGCAGTCCCGCAAATCCTGCGGGTCCGCAGGATTGATGTCCTCAATGCCGTAAGATTGTGGGATTGTGTTTGAATTTGGATTGTATCTGCCGTAGGTATAGATGGATGGCAACAAGTCAGGTCACCTTGGATGGGAGGCTGGACTACATCAGTCTCAAACATGCTTTAAACAGGATAGAAGGTAGATGTAAGAAAGTGCGTTTTGGTGTCGCACTGATTTGTCCAAGCACTATCTAATGACTAATGCGTGTAATTTTCAAAGTGTTATACGTGTATGAGATGCATTGCGGGCGTTGCGGACTGCGGATACATGAATGAGCAAACCCTTGCCACTAAAAACGCCCTAAGGAATTAAAACAAATCAAACTCGAATTTCGACATAAGTTAAGGTCCATAAGGTACAAAATGATACTCAACTGTATAACTTGAGGCTCATCTGGTGCGCACAGATTTGAGACGCCTTTGTCTGGCGGTGCTACTGCACAGTATTGGAGACCCGTATACGTTTTCCACAATAGATGTTTTCTGTAGTATTTTAGGCTGAAACAACGAATTGTTTAATTATTATTTTTGTATTATCATTATATTGTGGCGTCGTTCATTGGTTATTGCGGTAGATTGTTTTTTTTTTTACAAAATTATGATAAGGATTAAAATGTGCGGTAACATACAACATTAAGCTCTTAAAACTGTTCACAAAATTCAAATTCCAAATCGTTATAACTGTAAGCACAAATTAATTAATTAAAGTTAGTCGTAGGACGACCGAAAGGAAATGTAGGAAAGACAGGTAGGTATTTTTACAGGTAGTTTGACCAAAGACATTTATAATAGCTTGGCAGGTAGAATATGTAGAGGACTAAGTTCTAGCCGAAAATCATGGCGTGGCTGGGACAAAATACATGTATAATTAGGTACTTACTGCTAAATTTACAAGAATTATTTATTATACATAAATCTTACCCTTCATAAAGTAAAGCCATTAAGAATACGGCAAGGAAAGATCCAACAAATTCTCCTACGTCTGTTACTTTCCACCATGAAAAGAGAATAACTTCATCGTAACCCCCGTGAAACTAAAATAGAAGAATACTTACAGATTTACATGATGCTTTCTTTCAATTATAAATTCAGATTTAGGCCGTTTATATGGTACCTTCATTTAGTACAAAAAAGTTAAGTTTTCACAAACACCACCTAAGATACTCATATCAATGTTCAACTAAAAGTGCGCTGTTGGATTTTCAACGCTCAGCATCAGCGCCTAGAGTTGAAATCCCAGTAGTGCAATAATATTCAGGCATTTATTTTGGTGTGGATAAACAGGCTTTTTTTAAAAGCTCTGTTTCCTTATTAATAGTGTTAACTTAATGCCAAGGTATTAGTTAGGGATTTTATATTTCATGCTGCTGAATATTATGTATAATCAGTAGGTATAATAATCTAAGTCCAGAAGTTACTCAAAAAGTCTTAGAATAATAGTGCAAAAAGTAATGCTTGGTATAAAGAAGGCGATTTGGCTCAGCATGTAAGGAAAAATGATGGATCCAGACACGTAGGTATATTAATAAATTGCTTGCAAAAAAGTAATAAAATATCTACGTTAGAAACGCCAGTTGCTCCTAGATTATGGTTAATGGCGCTTTGTATTAATTAGTGTCTAACAATTTTAAAAAAGAAGATTTTAGCAAAGAAGTGACATAATTATTACAGTCATAGCCATATCGTGACCTCCAGCGTGATCCCCGTGAGCCCCATGGGCGCCGTGAGTGTCGTGTAAGGCATGTCCTTCATGTCCGTGGTGTGCATGTGCCCTTAACTCTGATCTGAAATCTATACTGCCTCCACTGGCATTAAAGTTGTTCTGAAAATAAAATAAATCGTTAGGTCTTTATTGGTAATA
Source organism: Lacanobia oleracea (assembly GCA_950371165.1). Classification (NCBI taxonomy): domain Eukaryota; kingdom Metazoa; phylum Arthropoda; class Insecta; order Lepidoptera; family Noctuidae; genus Lacanobia; species Lacanobia oleracea. Next base: position 11,085,558 of record OX493389.1, read on the forward strand.
CAAATTCTTCTCCTAAAGAATTCGTACGTTTATATTTTTAACAATAAGCACAGCATCATATTTAGTCATCATTTTTATGGGTTCCGATTTAAACACTCGGGGCTTTTCAGGACGACACAAAAACGTCAAAAAAAAATTACATCACGCCTGTATTTTTCGGTGCGATTTTTACACCAGTAGATCGACTGCATTTGCTCGTCGGTAACTGTGAAGTTGCCTAGCTATGATCACATCATGTAGGTGTGTGTGTTTGTGGGTGTGTGGAGTGGTGGGTGTGCATAAAGGTGCAGTAGTTTCTGTGCTAAGAGAGTATAAAAAGTTATAATTCGAAGTTTGGCTCTCGCCTGTTTCCTCCTTCAAAACGATTTAAAAGATATTTCATAAACTGAATAAGAAAGACATATACTATGTCACTGTGTTTTCCTTTTTGATGGTATATTAACCGTATAAGCACTAGTCTAGAACCCTAAAAAAATGCGCAAAATTGTCCAATAAACCGCTGTCCACCGAGCCTTAGTGTACAAATTTGGCAAAAATTAATGAAAAAAGAAACAGCCAAATGCGACTCGGACTCGCACACGAAGGCTTCCTTACCATAAATCTTAATTTTTATTATTTGTTGTTACAGCGTCAGCGGCATTACCGTAAAACCGGCCATCATTGCCCTTAGCGGATATCTCCCGAACACGAAAAATAACCAGAATAATGAATTGTAAATAATTGTCCATAGCTGACTGCAGTATTTATTTTTTAGGGTAAATTTAAACATTTTTCAGACAACATTAAATATTAGTAACGGTGCTAAGTGCTAAGATCACTCAGTAGTCCGAAAAACAGGTTGAAAGGAGGACTAGTGTGAGGTGGTACCAAAATCGTGTTTCATGGTTTTACTTACTGTTAGCTTACTACATCTCTCAAGTAAGTTATTTTAATATCAAAGTAATTATAAATATCGCGCTTCATTTTAATGCTACTTTGAGACCTTTAAAACATAAATTCTTTAAGATAATGGAGTGGGCAATGATTCCCGAATTTGCGTGAACATAGGAGTGACAACATTGCCCACTGCAAAAATAACGTTAGGGTTGGCACCCATTACAGTATTATAAAATTTAAAATTATTTATTGGAAATCGGTTGTCATTGTCATGGTATGGAAATGTGATGTAGAGGAATAAAAAACATGTTACGGGGAAGTTCTGAGTAGGTATGAGCATAAACGTGGATGTCTTTATGAGCATAAAAAGACCAAAGAAACGAAAGGAAATAAATTCTTGGATGACGGCTGATAGAGATGTTTGGTAGAAGACATGACGTGCCGACCTCAAATAAATTGGGATAAGTGCAGAAAAAATATGATATTCCTGTATTTTTGTCTAGTTAAGTAGTATCTCCATTGACAAAGATAAACTGGGTACCTACATTTAGTCTGTTTGTTTGCAGTATGAGAAAGCCGACAAAAAGAAATCGCAGGGTCCTCGGGTCTCGGCCCTATAAAAATTATCGCTCGCGGTAGAAAATATAAAAGAAAATAGGATGTCCTCGAGATCAGCTGAAAAAAACATTTGGTATCCTAGGTGCAGGATCCTAAATAAAAGAAAGTTGTTGGAACTCCTACTCGGCTCTCTTCAGAAGAGGAAAAAAGTATTGTTCAAGCATTGATTGCAGCCGGTGAATATGGTTGCGCACTAACGAAACTTGACTTACGTTTGACTGTTTTTGATTATCAAAAGAAAAATAATCGTGAATATTTATTTAATGGAAAACCACTTGGCTAGGACTGGGTTACAAGTTTTCTCAACCGACATGCAGATGAACTTTGTTTATTTTTCATTTAGAACCCTTTAGGGCATAATACTCATAGTTTTATACCTGCAATTTACTGTTCCTACTTGAGTGATTATTGGTACCTAATAAAAGACTAATTATTAATATTTAAGGTGGATGCTCCGGGGTGGCTCGCGAAATTCAAATATTTTTATGTTTTTTGCAATTTGCCGGTCAGTGTAAAGCTGTATGTGGACCAAATGCGATCTGCGACCGTAACGCGTATTTATCTAAAGAATTATAACCATTCTAATCTAATTTCATGTAGTTCGAAAGAATGATTATTTCTGAAATATTCATTCTTTCGAACTACATGAACTTAGAGGGCTATTTTGATGATTAAAATGGTTATAATTCTTTAGATAAATACGCGTTACGGTCGCAGATCGCATTTGGTCCACATACAGCTTCACACTGACCGGCAAATTGCAAAAAACATAAAAATATTTGAATTTCGCGGGCCACCCTGGAGCATCCACCTTAAACAGATTATTATTTATCACATAAATATGTATCAACCCTAATCCACTATTTTACTCTGTATGAAAAAGTCCCTGGTGTGTAGTGTAACATTGCCCAACTCAGTAAAACAAAAAATAATATGTCTCTGACATATTGATCACAAAGGATGGCAACTTTGCATGATTCACTAAAACATACTCTATTCCCAAAAGCTTTAGAACTGATAATTTTAGTGAAATTAAGGTTGAGCAATGTTGGACTATTTGTGTGGTTGTGCGTATAATTTTGCCCGGCTATTTAAGTGCCTTTTTCTTGGATTCTGTTAAGGTTAGAAACACCATACTTTGTGATTTGAAGCCTTTAACAGTAATTGCTACCATGGTTGACTTTATTACCAGTTCTGGTGAATATTTTTTGCAAAATCTCAAAAATAAGTGAAAATTCGGGCAATGATGGCCGGTTTCACGGTATATGTTTATAAACAATCTGTGAAAATTTCAACTGTCTACCTATTACGGTTATTGAGTCCGCTGACAGACAGAGGGACAGGCGGGCGGACGGACAGCGGAGGCTTAGTAACAGGGTTCCGCTTCCGTTGGTTATCTTTGGGTACGGAACCCTAAAAAGGAAAACAGCGACACAGTATATACTTTTCTTATTCAGTTTGTGAAATATATTTTAGAGGCGAACCTCGAATCATGACTTTTTACATACAAAGTCTATCCGCCCGCGTTTCCTCTTAACACAAATAACATTATGTTGGCTTACACCCAGCGTTTTGCGACTCCTTACGCATTCCAGTAACCATAATAGGTACATAACTAGGTACATAGTTTTCGCTAAATCATCAACACCCCATGAGTTGACGTCTAAATGACTCAACGGCAGCGCGTATGCAGAAACTCAAGAATCGTATTGATAAACAATTGTACTGAACCATGCGAGATGCTAGTTCGTATTAAAATCATGAACAAGATAAAAACTGTAAGTAAATCTAATTTCGCGACAGAAATTTATCTTTAAATTTCTGTCTCTGAATGTAGATTTACGGTTTTTCGAATTTCGGTATAAAAACGTGGGTATCTAATCGTTTCTAGATTGACATCATCGTGGCCAGACGTTCCGATTTTTACGTGTCGGGCGGCATGTCCCGCGCGAGACAACCTCAGTCCCGCTTTTCGGGTTAAACTCGACCACAGTAAAATATTTATCGAGAAAACGCACTATTACGTACGAAGGAATAACGAATACCTATTGAAGACGAAGAAGACTCAACTACCTTACGATAGGGCAAATCTGATTTAACCACTCATTTGTCAGCCCTCGAGGAGGCAAAATCGTTTTCAACCGTTTGAACCCGTAAGTCCCTATTGGCCAAGTGAAAATAAACGCAAGAAGCCTACAAATAATGGTCCGAGGGTTCCGTACAAACTTGTAGGTACCTACACATTGTTTGTGATTATTATTATTATAAAGACATGTTGTTTTTTTATTATAATTTTTAAAGGTCAATGAAACCAGCCTTACCCTGAGTTTCCCCAGTGCGACGGCCCTTATGGATTAAGCTTAGAACTCAGTTTATTATCCTTTCACACACCACAGTTGTAGGTAACCATTTAAAATAATACACAGTGCAGGTATCAATACACCTATCTACTACGAACAAGTTGCAAGGTTCCGTAGGAGAATGTATGCGCAAAGAGTGTGAATGGCAACTATACATTGAAGGTCGATGATCGTTTTATGCAGATACTTATGTAACTACAGCTCAATGATAACGACATGTTTAAATTAACTTGTTATTAGCGGGCCCGGAGCGAAATAACATTCCCTGATGTACGGTTATTTTATTTACTTAGAGAGACTTTGGTTAAAAATAATGCATTAATGAGTAAACCTATATAAATACTTTAAAGAGGTTATCTCCGAAAGTAAATACACATCAAAGTTGAATAATTTGCTGAGTGTCGTAGGCTATTAGGATGCAGCAGAAAATAGCTTAAATAGTTTGATTCAAACTTGATGGACACTTGGAACAGGATGTGAAATATCAATTTCATGTGACGGTGCTAGGTAGATGTATAGTGTACTGCACAGTGAGAAGTGTACTAACAGCCGCCATTAAGTTTTAATTTTAGCATACATATCTTTAAATTATTTTGTGTTACAGAAATAAAAAAACCTGTCACAATTTTCTTGATAAGATAAACTATTCTTTTTGAAAAAGTTGTCATCTACTGTCATGTCTGCGGGAACAAAAAAGTATTATTTAAATCAATGAGTAACCAATAAAAGTGGCTCTTTGTGAAACTCTATTAATTCATCAAAACATTTTATTTTATCAATTGTAGTGTAGTACACATATACACATACATTAAAATGTCGTTAATGTACATTCCTGCAAGAATTCTAGGAAATTCTCTCTTAGTACTCCAAACTCCCAAATGTATGTATGTATGTAAATCGGGCTGGTTTCCGCAACTCCACGACTGAGCGCGTATTTTGCGTGCAGGTGGGACAAATGCGTCATTCGAATTCGATCCACCCCAGCTCCCCAAGGAAGTCCAGCAACGCCTTGAATGGCACCAACTATCTCACAGAGGGTAACTGGGTTTCCGAAGTACTTTGCTCTGTAATCCGTGACTACCGGGCAGCTAGGAAGCATGTGTTCTGTCTCATTTTCCTCCATGCAGGCTCTGCATAGCAGGCTGTCAGTGACCTCCCCAAGGAACTTACATGCCAAATTACAGCTTTTTATGACCAGTAGTTTTGGTTGTGCATTGTTGTCAGCCACTCAGTCAGTCACCAGTCATGGAAGAGTTTTGTGTATTAGGATAGAGCTGCCTCTATTCTACAATAACAAAAATAACTTACTTGAATGTCATCTTGAAATGTACCATTCATCGACATGTCATGTTGAGGTGTTGGCATCATGTGGTCCATATGATTCATATGATTACCATGCTCATGGTTTGCATGACCCATATTCATATGATCCATTTCTGTAAAAAAAACCACTTCATAATTACCTTCTATCAGTATGGTTTGTAGAATACCTATTATATGTATATTCTAAAATTATAGTCAAAATACACATAAAAAAATTACCAAAGATTTTATGAATAGATGGGAAAAAACACAATTAAAGAGTTACAGTACAACCTTTAGTATTTATCATATTTTTGAAATTTCTGCAGAACACATTGTCACATTAACCTATTATTCTCTTGTTGTTTAATTTCAAGTACCATTCTAAATAGATCATACTGTTGTTTAATCGACTATAAGATGTTTAAAAACTGTGCCATCAAACTACTAAAGCAACGACAAGTTTATAAAACAGCTAAGAGCATAAACCAAAAACAAATCATGTTATGTTACAGTTAAATGCATAGCTGTGGCTTAAAACAGATATAAGAATAAGTATGTAACTGATGCAAATATCAATGTGTGAAGTCAATGATTGCATAGAGCACACAACTTCAATTATCACTAGTGATAGCAAGCAATACAAATAAATGTAGTTACAGCAATGAATCACTCAAGATTTTGTTTCACCAATTACTAAAATCACCTATTACTAAAATGTATCTTTTACTAATATATAAAGCTGAAGAGTTTGTTTGTTTGCTTGAACGCTCTAATCTCAGGAACTACTGGTCCTATTTGAAAAATTCATTCAGTGTTAGATAACCCATTTATCGAGGAAGGCTATAGGCCTTCCTATATATATATCAACACGTTATGACCAATAGGAGCAGAGCAGTAATTAAAATTGTGATGCAGACGAAGTTGCACGGTTCCACTAGTTTATAATAAAATTAATGAAGTAATTTATTACAAGATAATTCCTGTTTCTAGTTGATACCTAGATTGTTTTACAAATTAGAATAGATAATAAAAAAGTAGTATACATGTAACTTGATTATTTGAGACTTTTTATGCACAAATAATATTTGTAATGATAGTGAAAGTACATGGTAACAATTAAATTAGAAAGTATTTTTTACCATTCAATGGTGAACTCTTGAGGCATTTAATGAACAGTGAAAGTAGAAACTGGAGCAGTTTTATTTAGAACTTGAATTATTACCAACAAGACTAAAGTGTTAAATCAACATGCATACATACCTGTGTACACCCTTACAGGGTACATTATTCTATTTAACAACACGGGACCTTGTAATCATAAATAGTAGAATGTAACAAAAACAAAGTAAGCAATATAGTTCATAAAGTACACCATGCAGCATTTGATTCAACATTTATGTTAAAAAATAGGGATGTCTTAAAAAAAGACGTCTACTTTATAATATAAATCAGCGAAAGAAACACTGAAGTAGTAACATTTACATAATTATCATCACACGCACTTACTGGATAAAACTATAACGTGGCACTTATTGAAATACAATTTTCAAAATAAATCAACTGAATTAGATAAAATTTTGTAGTTCTACGTATTACAGATAGCAATTTTAAAGTCATTTCATGGTGTTCGAGCTCACCAAAGATCTCAAACCATTGGCAAGGCAAAGGCAAAGCAAACTGCTGTCGTCTCGTCCGATCACTGACCTGTGCTGTCAAACTGACAAACTGATGGACATGAGCTTAAACGTCAGTGCAATGGAGTCATGTTTCGACATCGGCTTTGTTTGCCATATAAAAATATAGAATAGAATAATAATAATAATAAATCTTTATTTCCAAAAAGCCAATTACAATTTATCCATCTCAAAACATAAAAAGGAATACATATTAGGAAACTAAGTGTTATTTGAGACAGAGTGAACGTCTGTGTCTGTGCTAGTATAAACTGTGTTACAGACACAGGCGCCTTCCTCTTACATTACAGTTCATTTACTATTGCTGCATTATTGTAAGCTAAAAATTACGATTATGTAAGTACCTAACACTTATTAAATGTATATAAGCAAGGAATGTGTGTGTGTGTGTGTGTGTTCGTATGTATCACCGTATAAAAACAAATGATAAAGGACCAAATTAAATGTTTTTAGATGTTTTAGTATATTTTTTTTGTAAAGAGTTGCTCAGTCTCATCGTACATTAAATTTTGAAGAAAACTACTAACTACAGTTTTACATTTAAATTTAGGTAAAGAATATACATTGCAGATTTCGTTTATAGTGTTATAAAGGTGGCTGCTAAGACACGGGTAAAAGAATTAGAAAGAGTAGAGTCATGTCAACTTGAACGTGTCAGTAACATAGTGTCAAAATAAATAGGAAAACTGGGCAAGTGCGAGTCAGGACTCAGGACTCAGGTGCAAAGGGTTCCTTATTTTTTATTCGTGATGGTTTTGATTTTTATTAGATACTAGCACTTCACCTGAGACTTCGTCCGCGCTGCAATTTTCTTATGGATTCCTAATTTTTTTCTAGAAAAATTATATATTAAATCCTTCCTCGATAACCACTCTATCTTTTGGGGAAAACAGCATGAAAATCGGTGCAGCAGTTTTGGAATTTATCGCGAACAGACTAGCGACCCGCCCCAGCTTCGCACGGGTGCAAATTATATACTAAAACCTTCTTCAAGAACCCGCATCAAAATCCTTGCGTAGTTTATAGATCTAAGCATACATAGGGACAGACAGACAGCAGAAACGACTTTGTTTTATACTGTGTAGTGATGACAGATAAAGACTGATGGAGCGAGTTTACCCGGAAGGAGCCTGTTCACTCTAACTTTGAAGAGATTAGGCTTGAAAGCGTTTGATAACACAGACGAAGGCAGAGAGTTCCACTCCTTTGCTCTGCGCATTATAAAAGACGAATTTCATTTTTGTAACATGTTATGTTAAAACTATAGACTTCTTATAGGTAAAGAACTATTATCTGATAGTTTTCTCAAAATTACTGGCTCAGGAGTTTCGGAGATACGGGGGAGGTTATTGTCAATGGTCAGTTACTGTCTAATTTCTTTCGATAAAATTATAATAAAGCCCTCACACACATTTTTTTTTTTATTATTGTAATGGGTTTGCTCTTGACTCTAGTCTATGTCAGAGACAAAGTCTACGATGGAGCGAGCCTACCCAGAAGGAGCCAGCTGTTCACTCTAACTTTGAAGAGATTAGGGTTGTAAGCTTTTGGAAACACAGACGCATTGCTCATGACTATGATACCTCATACCAGGGAGACCACGATGATGTCAATGGAAGAAACTTTTTGTTACTCAGGAATAATATTTTATTACAGCCAGACAGGTGATTTGTGTGAAAGAAGCAAAGAAAAGAATTATTAGTGTGGATAGTTTCGAAAATCAGTAATTTTTAGGGTTCCGTACCTAAAGGGTTAACAACGGAACCTTATTACTAAGTTTACGCTGTCTGTCCGTCCGTCCAACCGTGTATTTCTATTGCCGCTGTAAACCTGTTGGATCGCCAACGAACTTACTCCGCGGTTTTTATGTAGGCGTGCTTACGGTGACACACAAGCGAAAAAAAAGACGTGTGGCACTCGGAGACTGCCGCGGTAAAGCTATTACATAGCATTTTTTATCAACTTATGCAATTATAAAAAAGTATCACCGCTGTGCCGGTCGGAGTGGGACGTGTTAGGTTTTTTTCGTTACGGAGTTTCTGGATTCGGTCTCCACGCTCAAGGCCCGCGATAGAAGCTATGCAATAGCTTAAAAGCTCGTCTTGCCACAAGTACGTGTAGTTCCCCGCACGATGACAAAATGTATTTATCGTGATACCGTATTAGGTAGATAGCATGTCAAGTGAGACGTATCCTATGAAACGGCGGAAAAAAATCTTACAGGTGTCAACACTGATGTAGTACGATACGAACTTATTTGATACTTGAATTATTTTTGTTGATAAAATAAAATCTATGGGATAAATGAAAAAGGGCATTAAAATGTAGGTATTTATTAATCACAATCAGAAATAAAATCAGAATCTATTATATTTGTTTTCTAGCAGCGATTTCCGTCAGATAGGTACTGTTTCAGATTTTTTTATACTGTCTTCTATTCTATGGCCATGAGTTGCTTGTTAAAAAGTTGTTATTAAAAATGCAGAAAAAGAGTTTCAGTTCATACAGCAATCTCAGATCTCTTAAAGTGGCTATCAATATTAGGTGCCCCAGAAGATTCAACGTCTTATTTTAGGGAATAAGAAAAGAAATATGAAAATATAGTTGCGATGCGTTTTAAACTATAATATTTATGCTATGTAAGTATGTACTTACGAACAAGAGTAGGTAGTTATTGAATGTCTAAAGAGGGAGATTTTGTGCGCCTTCTTTGGATGTACGAGTGAGTTGTCGGTGTCACCTGGCTGCCGTGTATAACTAAAATGCCGTTATCCAACATTTGATCAATTCTTATTTTTGATGATATTTTAGTAAAAAATATGGCGGACCAGCCCCCTCCGTCCCTACATTTTACGCCGCCACTGCGTGCAACGCTATTCACGTGACGCATTCATACTGAGATCGGGAGCAATTTATAATCGCCTCTCTGCCGCAGGGCGCCCTAGAAATCGGGCCCGATAAATTAGGTAGTGAAATAAGCGTTCAAAATAAATAAATAAAGATATTACCATTATAAGAAATCAGCTAAATGGTCGTAGACACGACTCGCTTGACTGCATAGATAATGCTTGACAGACTCTAGAATAATAACTCTAAATTGCACCCGTGCGTAGGGCGGGTCGCTAGTAAATCATAAAATTCTTTCAAAGCCTTTTCGAAAACAATTGGCATTTTTTTTTCTAAGAATCTGTTCTTTTGTAATTGTTGTTAAAACGTTCGAAGGTTTTAAACAAAAAGGGTTTTGCACTATTGGTCACAATAAGTGCATTGACAACCCGATAATATTGTATTATCTCCAAGAATTCTTTTAACAATAGGAGTGGGTGCGTATTCTAATGTGAACACCTGGTATTTAACTAGTATAAAAGTGAAATAAGACAATAGTGTGGATTTCTAATCCGTACATAATTGAATTCTGAATCTTTTGTTATAATTTGACAACGGCTATGTTTTGCTGTTCTTCCGTTTCGTTTGCGAAAATAGGGAGCATGGGATATTTCTTTTTTGCTTTCATATTAAAGAATTTCATCTACAATAGACCACCTGAAAACGAAAAAGCTTAATAGTCATAGGGTAAGAAAGATGCCAGTACTCTGGGAGCCTTTTTTATTTTGTTCACTTACATTTTGAGTATAGGCATGCTTAACTGATCATCAAACAAAATAAAGTATCATTATCACCCGCATGTGTAGCGTCATCACCGGCATTATCATGTTTTTTTTTTATTAATCACTAGCACCCGCGACTTCATTCGCGCTATTTATATGGTACTCCACGAACTACATCTCTCCTCTACCCTCTTAATAGGGTAATGTCAAATGTGTAAATTACCTCTTAGTAGACTCAACGTTTCGCTCATACCCCAACAACTAAATTGGAGTATTTCTATAACTTTTAAACGAAATATCCGATTTGAATAATTTAAAGTGTAATTTACATCTACATAATCAACCTTAACTATCAAATAATGTAAATGGATAAGGATTTAATATCATCATACCAAAATCACCACTATTCCATAACATCCGGAATTTGAGTGAATAATTTTAACAAAAGTTGCCATTGTGACTTAACCTTAGTAGTCAAATATATACCCTTCCAATCTTTTTTGTAGAAATTGATGTCTTCTATAGAACTGTAGTACATCACTTTGCTCTATTGTCAATAGTTTCCGCAGCGTACGCGATATAAGAATCTTTTTTGGTATTTCTTTTCACACCTTGGGTTTTATTATCGATGTTTTCACACGGATCCCTAACATTTTTGAAAATATTCTATAACATATGTTCATCAGGGATAATGTAGGATTCTAATGGCGAAATAATTTTTCAAATCACTCAAGTAGTTTCGGAGCCTATTCAATTCAAACAAACAAATCTTTCCCCTTTATAATATTAGTGTAGATTATCATGATCGCTGCCCAACTGATCATCATCTTTTATCTTGGTGCCTCGCTTTTATTTTGTCATGTCTGCTACACCTAGCCTACCCACAAATCAAAAGTTTTCGGGATTGGTCCCATAGTAAAAATTCATCACAATGGTGAGTTCCTTTACACGTTGTATGTCGCCGGAAAATATCAGACACCGTAACATTGTAAATATCATGTGAAATCGTAAACTAATTTTTCTCAATAATCCACCTGTACATAGGATTGGAAACTATTGAATTTTGATGGGATTTATTGTATTTAAAATTGATCACAATATATCGAGAAATTATAATCTAAAAAAGATATAATACAGTCTTACAGCGTTTGTAATTTCTGATACAGATACAGTACCTACACTTCAGCATACCCTCAACAAAACTTGTCTCAAATAGGGGAGTAGCTTATTTCCATGAACTGCTCAGCTATTTAATTCACAACCATTTGATTCCATGCCGAAACGAATAGTTGTGATTTTGTAAGGTTCGTTAGGTATGTTGCGAAATGCTTAGTAATGATATTAGTTCACTATCACTTAAACATACCACTTCATAAAACTATAATTTTGTAGCATTCTCTCTTAACGGACCTTACAAAATCACAACCATTAATTTTTTTTTTATTGATGTTAATAATATATATTTTGAACATTAATATAAATATATATATATATATATATATATATATATATCGCAGAGTTTCAATACTAATATATGACTAGATTTTGCTTTATTTTTTATTTTATCAATTGTTTAGTTCGTAAAAATACATTAAAATGCGGTTTATTTATTTAAACTTCATTTACAATAGTGGTACATAGGCGGACTTAATGCAACAAGGCATTCTCTACCAGTCAACCTTTGTCTACAAGAATTCTAGGAAATCCTCTTAGTGCTCTCCTACAGTCCCGAAGAACCTACATGCCAAATTTCAGCTTTCTACGCCACACACCGCAGCCGAAAGGCTATGCGATGTTTGTCAGTCACTCAATCAGTCAGTAACGGAAGAATTTTATATAATAGGATTGTGTACCAGTTATTAACATGCAGCGTTCCAATTAGCCTCTTACAAATTGTTGGTATTCTATAAGAATGTAGACATTAAGCTTAACGCTTTAGGAGCCCTCCAAAACTATTGACTCATCGCATTATGAAGATATTAGGCAGTTGTAATTATATTTATTTTAAGGTTAAGTATTAATTTATTTAATTAATATTATGTTATACATTTTACGTAATAATATTATTATATTAAGGGTGGTGGTTATTTCATGAAAAGTCATGCAAATTAAAACACAAAAATATTTGAATTTCGCGGACTACCCTGGCGTATTCACAGAGTTTCTCATTGGCGGTTTAGGCGGTTTTCATAAATTGAGGAATGTGGAAATTGCGTTTAATAAATTGTGTAATAAGTGAACCTATCATTATGTGGTTTGTGCAATATTTAGAGACAATAGAACTATCAGAGATTGAGTGAGTAACGTTGAAAGTAATGAGCGCGTTGGTAATTATAGTGTCGATCTGTATATGGGCTGTTGGTTATATTTTCCATGTAAAAAGTATGTGCTATGCCATTAAAAATGCAAAGCTTGCATGTAGGCCGATGACACTTGTCCCACTTTCCAGTGGCAAGTACGAAACATAAAAAAATATTAAATTATTAAGTATTATAGTCTTTATTATGTAAACTATATAAGTTATAGAAAAGATAGATGCGGAAAACATAATATAGGGTGACACAATGGGCGGCCTAATCACGAAAAGCGATCTTTTCAAGACATCCTTTGGAAGGATTTTAAAGAGAAAACGGAAAGACAGTACTGTAGGTAGTTATCGGTGTACTATTTGAACATATATACAAAAAAAATACATAGGTAACAGATAAATATAATTCTACGAATTCAACTTGTCTGTTGATTATCGGTGAACCGTAAATCATTCATTGTACGAAGACGGTCGAATGAACTAGTTCGTTCATTTAACGTCCATCTCTATCGAGCAGTGACGACTTGACGATTCGATTCAGAGCACTATACTGCCAGTGCTATTCAGTCTCGACGAGCCGTAATCGGGGGTGGACGTGTTGACTCATACCGGATATTATTAGAGTTTTTAAGTGTTGTGCTCTCGAGTCATTACAAGTGCCGGCGAGGATAAAAGTAAGCATAAATTAATGCTAAAAAAAACCGGACAAGTGCGAGTCGCACTCGCCCACCGAGGGTACCGTATAAATCTGTATGTACAAAATTACTTTAAAATAAAGACTGTATTTTTTTATGATTTCATTACAAATGTGTAGTTTTCAGACTTTTCCCTATATTTGTAGAATAAAAAGATGTTACTTGACAAATTTAATAGTTCTAGATCAACGCGAAATACCCTATTAATTTTGATTCCCTTGAGAGTGTTGAAATATCCGTTTTTTTGCGGCATAAACGGCCTTATCTTTTGTTTACGTTAACTAATAACTTGTTTTATTTACTGCTGATGACTGTATTAGACTGTAAATCTGAGTTTATAGTTTTTTAACCTTTTGAGCGCCACTGTCGGATATAGCCGACAAACGAAAAAGTGCCCAACAAAGTGCCACCGTTGGCTTTAGTCGACAAGAAAAACAAATTTTTAAGTACAAAATAAATATAATAAATCATTTTTTCTATGATTACGTTACGACTAATATTTTATTAATAAATATGGAACGAAAAGCAATGATTAATTGGTGTTCAATAAGATATAGGAACCCGTTTTCTTTTGTTTAAATATTTTCGCTGAATTTGTGCTTGGCGTGAGAGAGCGCCGATGCGTTTACGCTCTGGCGGTGAAAAGGTTAATTTGCGTTCCATGCGTTCCCGAGATAAAGATGACAGAAATACGGACGGACGACCAAATTATCCTATAAGTATAAGGGTTCCGTTTTTTCTTTTGAGGTACGGAACCCTAACAAGGAAATAATAAGAAATTATTAATTACTAGGACTTTGCCCGAGACTTCGTTCGCGCGGGTTTATTAGGTTTTCCTCAAACTTCATCCCCTACAAGTACCTCCCTCTATAAAGTGTAACGTGAAAATTACTTATCATCAGACTAAACGTGGGGCAGTTCGCTCAAACCGCAACATTTTTCTTTTTTCTTACTTGGAGTATTTTTATACCCGTCGTTACTTTTAAACGAAAGATCCAATTCAAGAAAGGTATAATTTAAAGTGCTAGTTACGTATACATAACCAACCGAAATTATAAAACCATTTCATTGAATAAGAATTATAAGCGGGACAACACCAGTATACAGTGATTATTATTATAGTGAAATTGTGTGTTAAAATAACTTTAAACAAATATCTTTAATTTAAGGATTTCAAAGCTCGTAATAATAGGTGAATATTCGATACAGTCCCTATTTGTAAGTAGGTTCTTACGACGCGCGTAAACAAGTTTATACTTGAAAGCGGTGCGAGCCATTGATCTGACCGCAAAACGGCACGACCTTTTGATATTTGACCGCCACGCAGCCGAGCCCCTTTGATAAAACCGAACGCTGAGCGTTGTGAGAACTTACCACCTATGGTTCTAATTTTCGCTTGTCGTGTTCTTTTTGTATGCAGAGACCATTCATATTTGGCCCAAAATCGAATTAACGGCAAAAAATGTTTTAATTCGTTTAGAACATCATCCTAAGCATTTAAAACAAACGTTTGATACTAATTCTCACAAATAAATCAATGAAAAACATGTAATGATATTTTTTTTAAACAGTTAATAGAAAGAGCTCGTCGCTTGATAATAACAGCCACACGGGTTGATCTTCAAGGTTATGCAACGCTTCCGAGGTCGATCTGTGGACGGGTCCATCGGACGGACCATCTTAACATATCGAGTTCCTCCGTGAACGTTTAGCCGTTGGTCCCGGCTTCCATTTTTAGATCTTTGTCAGCCGTTATGGATTGTCAGGTGTCAGAACACCTGACAAATAGTAAGTACCATGTAACCCAGTTCATGGGTTGTCGAGGTCTGTTAGGCAGTCACTACATAAAATACTGATATTCAGCTGAAGCCAGTTTGACTGGGAGCCGACCCCAATATAGTTGGTACAAGGCTAGGCAGATATATATAATAAAACAATGGAAAACATTTTCTAAATACTGTTTTTAATTATTTTAGCTCTTTTTTGCTATTTATATGGTCGAACTAAGACATTTTCCAATTCTACAGCTGGAGGGTGTTTTGCATTTGGTTTATACCATGCGTAGATTAAAAACCACACTACAGACACTACGTGGGAGTAACATCCTACTGTCCTCTTTTCAAGATTGCATGGGCAATAGTTTTGGCCCTCCAATGTCCTTAAAGCCATATAAACATAAATCTCCATCGAAAAACGACAACATTTTCTCCTAGCTCTCTTGCGTGTACGTCTGGCAGAGGGTCTCCAGACTATCGTATAAGTGCCGTCGGCTTTAATGTGCCCAGCGTAAATCCCCTTGCTTGCTTTAATTGATAAAAGCCAAGACTAAACGACGTTAGTTAGAAATTCTTCTGTGAGCCTCATATTGTTGTCTTCGGGAAGGTCAGCGGAGACGGGTTTTAATGTAGTTCTTCACCTATTGTAATTGTGCCTGCAAACAAGATCGGCTAACTTGTTGGGCATTCATTCAATCCCTTCACTGATGAAAGTGTTTGTGCGTGGACGTTGTCTTCGTACAAAATATCATATGCGTTAAACAGAGACACGGCTGAGGCCGACTGCTGACATCATCATATCAGCTGAAAGACGTCCACTGCTGGGCATAGGCCTCCCCCAAATGTCGTCACAAAAACCGGCCTTGTGCTTCTCGCATTCATCGGATGACCTTCACCAGGTCATCGGTCCACCCTGTGAAAGGCCTTTCAATGTTGCGACTTCTGGTATGTGGTTGCCACTCCAGAACTTTTCAGCCCCATCGACCATCTGTTCTGTGAGCAATGTGCCCTGCCCACTGCCACTTTAGTTTGGCGATCCTTCATGCTATGCTGGTTCTCTTGCGGATATCATCATTCCTGATTCACGCAAGGAAACTCCAATCATTGCCCTCTCCATTGCCCTTTGAGTGACTTTAAGCCTCCTGATGAGGCCCATTGTGAGCGACCACGTTTCAGTTCCATAAGTCATCATTGGCAACACGGACTAGTTATAGACTTTGAACGTCTGTCCCAGGTAGACGTGCTCGTCTACAACTTCGAGTGTAGAGTCTCCATGATAGGAGAGAGTGCTACATGGGTATTTACCATGATCTTGATTTTGACCATTTTAAGACCCACTCTTTCGGAAGCTCTATTGAGATCATCGAGCATTGTGCTGAAGTCCTGTTTAGTCTCAGCCATGTCAATTATATCGTCGGCAAATTGAAGGTGGCTGATGCACTCGCTGTTGATGTAAATGCTAGCCTTCTCTAGTCCGAAACCCTGAAGGAATCCTCCATTGCGGCCGTGAACAGTTTCGGAGAAATTACTTCTCCCTGCTTCACACCTTGTTGCAGGAGGATAGGTTTCGAGGTCTGATCCTAAAGTTGGATTGACATGGTGTCGTGTTTTGTTCAAATATTTCAGCACCCCGATGTACCGATATTCGATCTAGCACCATTGGAGAGACTGTAGCACAGCCCAAGTCTCGATCGAATAGAAGGCTTTCTCGTAGTCCAAAAACGCTATGCAGCACGGCAGATTACATTCTTCGGTCTTCTATATGACCTGCCGCAGCGTATGTATGTGGTCTATGGTGGTGAACTCTTTTTGGAATCCGGCTTGTTCGGGAGGCTGGAAGTCAACCTGAGCGCGAGACGGTTCATGATGGCTCTGGAAAATAGCTTGTAGACATGGCTCAGATGTGATCTGTAATTCTTAAGCAGGGCTTTGTCGCTCTTCTTAAAGAAGAATACCACCACACCTCTGTTCCATGCCTGTGGTGTTTTTCCCTCGAGTATAATGGAATAGAATAGTTCCTGATCTGACGCCTTCTTGTTTTTAAGCTGCATTAGAGCTATCTTAATCTCATATATATATCGTTCGGCATGTCTCCGGTATTATGCCGGGTTAATCTAGCTCTTGGGTTTAGTCATTGGCGTGTATATCTGTCCATAGAATGTCTCGATCTCTCTCAGATTAAAAAATAGTACTAAAGAACATGTTTGCCATTGTTTTATTTGCGAGAATTAGTTATCTCAAACAAACATAACAAAAGCCGAAAATCAAACACCTTTTTTAATATTACAGGCACATTTACTGAATTACAGACATGGCAAAAAGGTGCGAATTACCTAACTACTACAATATATTCACAGAAGTAAAGCAAACTTACACAATACTTTAATGTACATATCTACTTAGATGATATTTTTAAAAATTCGAAGACATGTTGCTGCTAATCTGGTGCCATAGCACCTTAGGATGATGTTCTAAATTAATTAAAATCAGCCGTTTTACCGTTGACTTTCGATTTTGGGCCCAACTTTGTGTGAAACGTGAATGGTGAATGGAAGTTCCATGCATTTTAAGACTTGAACATTTGAGAATATTTCTTTTTTGACGCCATGAGTTGCTTAACTAAATTATCAGTTGTGATTTTTATTACATCATCATTCAAGGCGGCTGACAAAAGTTATAAGTTAGGTATTAAAAAAAAAAATTCAACCGAATTGAGAACCTCCTCCTTTTTTTGAAGTCGGTTAAAAATGTTGAAAAACAGTGAGTTTTAGTTCAAACAGCAATCTCTTAAAGTGGCTATCATTATTTTGTGCCCCCTAGTAAGTTTCAACGTCATGACTAAGAGATCACATCACAGTAAAGTTAATAAAAATTTAGATAGTTGAGCTAAAAGTATCAAAATGATGTAGCCACCCTATCTGATGTTGAAACGCACCTGTGACAATACGATTGACAGACAAAAATATTGCCATTATGAGAAATCAGCTTAATGGTCGTGGACACGACTCGCTTGACTGGCTCTAGTTGCAGGTCGATATACAGTCGCTCTATGTAAAATACTGGTAATCCGCTGTAGCTGTATTGATTGACATTTCCTTTCGTAGGATCGTTTATAATATTTTTTATTATTTATGCATCTTCAGTTGGCAGTTTGTAAAGTATCATGCAGCCGTTAAAATTTTTGATCTTGCAACACTGAACCTTTTGAATCAAAAACAATATTTTCTATAATTTATTTTTTATGCTCTATACATCCGTACAAAATCCAAAGAATCTCAAGCAGAGCTATCGTAATCAATCCTATGATTAATATGGAATCCTGATAAATATTCTTATGAAAAATTAAAATACACACGTTTTCTACATTTTCTTATGCTGATTTTATAGAATTTTCCTTTCCAGTGCAAAATGATTTTTTTTACTATGCCTAGAGACGCTCGTCATTCTTGGGTCTTGTTTGGCCGCCATGTCTGAAGTTCGTTGTGTCTTCGGAGGTCGTGTTGTGCTACTCTTTAATGTTTATAGATTTCAGTGAATTTAGTTACTATAGGACGATGAATTTATACAAATATTAAAGAACTATGATTTAGTTTATTGTGTGGAGTGACTGTTAGACTGGAGTTAATCGATACATTTTGCGTTTGAAGAAGTTACTCTTACATCGTATTTTTAGTTCATCCGCCATATTGGCGTTAATATCTCTTCGTAAGTCTTTTTTCATAATTTTTAGCTTTACTGGTATTAATTTGATGTATTTTTCGTACTATTTTGTTGCTGTTTTCATAGGGCTGCATAATTCGTTCAAGTAGAGAGTGCATGTTGCTTGTTTAGAGCAATATTTTAACTTTTTGTTCATGGCCTCTTTCAAGCAATTCTCTCCCATTTCTAGTTACTGGAATTGAGATAATTTTAGTTATATTTAGTTTTCATAGATGATACTTTTATGATTTGACAAAAGTATTGGCCGCAGTCAATTTGTATTAAAATCAAACATTGTTTTGTAGATAGTAATAATTGTTATATTGTACCTGATCATATTCTTATGAAATAGAGTTAAGAAACAAAGCTGTACGTTATAATTTGTCTCTTGGACTTAATTTTCAAATATATATTCGTGCCTAATCTGTTATTTTTTTATTGAGGTTTCTGCCTCTATACCTGATACCTGCAAATCACTTGAATGTAAAACGAAGCCCAAAGAATGTTCTAGAACGTATAAACGCTCTCTGAAGCGTCATGCTATGTATGTTGCTGATGACTCATTTGACCAGTTAAATTTTCCGTATTTTACCAAAAAAAGCTTGGTTTAGTGTATGGTGGTAGTAGTGGTACACAAATCCCGATAGTAAAAAGATGCATGATAAAGCTATTTATATGCATGATGCATGTCAATGCAAAAGTAATTTATGAGAAAAAGCTATTTGGTATAAAAGTAGGTTATGTGATGTCTAAATACTATAACATTTTAGCTATTGGCTGGATGATTTACGACACAATTTATTTAAAAGATCTTTTAAAAAGTAATTGTTCACATTAATTTATCCTAACTTAAACAAATAAAAGGTTCAGTGCATGGGTCAGTGAATTAACCTTGGACACTTAAAAGGTGTCGAATGGTGCCAGTGAATTATGTGTTTGTTTATACATCTCTTATTTACAACTAATTGATGTGAACTTTAAACAACATGCTTTTTGCTTAAAACGTTCTCCCTAGCCTACCGACACTCAGATCAATGTTATATCTCAAAAATTCAAAAAAATATGTTACCAATGCAATGGTTTCAGTTAATGTTATAGTTGTTTACTTGACTAGTTGAAACAGCAATCATCGAGTGTCTTGCTTGTTGTTGTAAAAAATTACATTGTTTTACATTCACATGTCAGGCACACTCCTTGATAAAAATAGTTATGGTTGCATTGAAATGAATATTATGCCATTGAACTTGTTATTTTCTAGTAGTTATTATTTATTTTACATATACATGTACAAAATTGCTCTTTTAATTGTACCATGATCATATCCAAATACTAAAAAAAATATTTAATTGTTTACTTCAGAGCTCACAAAAAATTTTTCTTAGGCTACTAAGAACAAATTTTTTTTAAAAGGTGCATGCTGCTATTTCTTCTTAGTGATCAATGTAATTTTGAATAATCTTAACACTGCCTCCATTGATAAATTCAAAATTGATGCACAGCTGTCTACCAATATGTGTTTAAAGATAGTTTAGATTGTTTGTATATCATTTTCAAGCAAGGATTTAAATATACTTTAAAAAACAAATATTAAAAATATCAGGATGGGCCGTTTCTAAACATCCGAAGCAAGTCTTTTTTTAGTAGGGACTCCAATTTCTGCACTTGGATTTTCATTCAATCTGTTGTGTGTTTACACCTTCACTGTCGCGTTTGTCACTGGTGACCTCAAACAATAAATTTTCTATTGTGTCTATTTGTGTGGCAGACAATGTGTTCAATAGTCTTTTTAGATATAGGATATATTGGCTACTCATTATCCATAAGTCCTTTTCGGGACAAGCCGAGGTGCATGCGATTTAAATCATTAGCCATTGAGGCATGCTTGACTTGATAAATAATATAATTAGGAGTAGAAATGAAAGAAAAAATTTCATTTGCTTATCATTTTTACCTGAATAATTGTTACTAATATCACATTGTTAATAAAAAATATGAATTTTGTTACAGATCCAAAGACACTGCTGTCTAAAAGCTGAGAGCCTGAGAGCCTTTGGTGCTTCAATATTTATATTTCCCTACCCTGCATTCAAATGCAAGGTAAGACATTAATTTAATCCATTTTGAACTCACTGGAAATATAAAAAATAATGTGCTAAAACCAATTCATAAGAGAAAAAATTATAAAGAACAATGGCCACTCATCTGACTCATCTTACATGCTTGCTAGTAAAATGTAACAAAAATTAATTTGATGAAACTGTTGTTTCATTTGCCATGAATATAACTAAGGTCATCAATAAATTATTAAAAGGCTGGAGAATCTTGAAAATCTATGAAATATGTTTTTATGTTCACACTAGTTGACCCATGTAACTTTGCTCCACTCCTATTGGTATTAGTGTGATGATATATAGACTATAAGCCTTCTTCGATAAATGGGATATCTAACACTGAAAGAATTTTTCAAATCAGACCAGAAGTTCCTGAGATTAGCGCATTCAAGTAAACAAACAAACTCTTCAGCTTAATATATTACCAGTTGACCCTCCGCTCCTATTGGTCTTAGCGTGGCCTATAGCCTTCTTCAATAAAAAGGCTATCTAACACTGAAAAAATTTTTCAAATCGGACCAGTAGTTCCTGAGATTAACGCGTTCATGCAAACAAACAAACTCTTCAGCTTTATATATTAGTCTAGACTAGTCGACCCGCGCAACTTCGTCTGCTCCGCTCCTATTGGTCTTGATGATATAAAAACCTATATCCTTCCTCGAAAAATGGACTATCTAAAACTAAAAGATTATTCAAATCGGACCTGTTGTTCCTGAGATTAGCGCGTTCAAGCAAACAAACGACTTCAGCTTTGTATATTAGTACTAGTTGAACCGCGCAACTTCGTCTGCGTCACAAATTTCATTACTGCTCTGCTTCTATTGGTCTTAGCGTGATGATATATAGCCTATAGCCTTCCTCGATAAATGGGCTATCTAATACTGAAAGAATTTTTCAAGTCGGACCAGTAGTTCCTGAGATTAGCGCATTCAAGCAAACAAACAAACTCTTCAACTTTGTATATTAGTATAGATAGATATGTTTATATAATTAATGTGTTACATTTATGTGTTCTACTCTATGCTCCATAAGAAAAGCAAGAAACAGAAATCAAGGAAAGTAACAAAATCATACAGTACGTCTACCATGAGTTTTATCAATCTACACTCGCTAGCGACTGTAGAAAAAAAAAATTATGAAAACTTAAATAACAAGTTTTTAATTTTTTTTTAGTTGTTAACTAAAGTTTTACTTACAACTTGCTTGCTTGTTAGTTAACAACTTAAAGAAATAAGTTAGAAACTTGTTTTTTTTTAAGTTTTAATTCATTTTTTTTACTACAGTCGCTAGTGAGTATAGATTGATAAAACTCATGGTAGACGTACAGAACACAGAAACAACAACACTGTAATTGGTCAGTGCAGAAAACGTCATTGTTTGTTTACTTGTAAAAAAAAAACAGGGAGGGACGAACGATAATCGTAATTTATCGATTTATGACGGAATTGATTTTTAATGTAAATCGTTTGTTTTGTATTTGGATTTAATTTCGTTTAAAAAATATAATCATCATAGACTTGACTTACGGATGCATTCGAATATGGATATTTTATACTGCATTCTGATAAATAAAGTAGTATTTTTTTAAAGATTATCTCTATTTTCCCAGCTTTTAAAAATAAATCCAATAACATTAACAATGCACTACATATTGGTGATAGTTTCATCTCGTTTCCAATTTCTGTTTTTTCCTAGTCCAAAGTGACCATTGTTCTTTCAGTCCATCTAATTCTTTGGTCTCTAAAGAAGTATGATCTTAGAGGAGAGTTTTATAACTTTCAATGTTTCTTTCAGGTAGGATTTTTTTTGTGTCTATGAATGGGATGACCTGCTTCTAGGTGCAAAGGCACCAACATATTTTATTATGATAGAATGGTTTAGTGTTATAAGAGGATATAGCTGATGCCTCTTAGTCAGAAATTGGATGAGCCTCTTGTTACAATTGAGGTGAGAGTTCTTTGTTGAGTACTCCTTACTTTTTTCACATAAGGTTGTTATATCTACTACAGTTGTGGTGTCACTTTGGCAGGTAGATTGCTGACTCCAGCACAATGCAGCAGGCAGTCGATCCTCTCGCTACCACCAGCACTGTAAGTCTCATCCCAACTATTAATCTGCATTTAAATAATACTTCTGAGTTGCTGATACAGTACGGATATGACATATGTATATGCAATAATCTTAAGGGTTCATTGTACTCATCATTGTAAAGATCTTTTACTATGGGACCAACAACGAAATCTCGAAAAAATAATCATCTGTTCAGTACATTTTGTCGATTTATGCGCACATAAAAATGTATGGCAGTCGATTTTTGTTCGCGTTTTAAGTGTTTGTCTCATACACGAGCACCAGTATACTACGAAGATTATTGAGAGGTATAAAATTTCTAATAATTGGTATAAAATAATATAAATTAAAATGATTTTATTACCATAAAAAAATAATGAATGTGTTCATGGTCCTGCTACGAAGTACAACACGTATAAAACTACTAGCTGACCGGGCAAAAGGCGTTTTGCCATATAAAAGAAAAATAAAACCGGCCAAGTGCCAGTCGGACTCGCACACGAAGGGTTCCGTTCCATAAAACTTAATTTTTATTATTTGTTGTTATAGCAGCATTAGAAATATACAATCTGAAAATTTCAGCTGTTTACGTATGACGGTTCTTGAGATACAGCCTGCTGACAGACAGACGGACGGACGGACGGACAGCGGAGGCTTAGTAATAGGGTTCCGTTGGTTACCCTTTTGGTACGGAACCCTAAAAATACCCTACGACCTATTCTCAGACCTACCAATAATAAACAAAAAAAAAAAAAAATCGGTCAAGCCGTTTCGGTAGAGTTCGATAACTAACACCGTGACACGAGATTTTTATATATTAGATTAGATAAATCATAATAAAATACAGTAGTTTGTTTGGTGTAGCGACTATAGTCACTAACTCGTATGTACGTATCACACAGCCAACGGCGGAGCCGGTCAATGGCGCGCCCCCTGACGAGCCCTCGCGGCGGCAGGGCCGGATGACTAATCAGCTGCAATTTCTTCAAAAAAATGTTATGAAGGCAGTATGGAAGCATCAATTTGCTTGGCCTTTTCACCAACCAGTAGATGCGAAAAAATTAAACCTCCCTGTAAGTATAAAATTGTGCAAAACAAAAACTTGAAAGCACATAACTTATTTCTTATAAAATATATTTTATAGTTTTATTTAATCTAACTATTTATATTTTAGGACTACCATAAAATAATAAAAAAACCCATGGATTTAGGAACAATTAAAAAGCGGCTGGAGTCCAACTATTACTATTCAGCTCAGGAATGTATTCAAGACTTTAACACCATGTTCACCAATTGTTACGTGTACAATAAACCAGGCGAAGATGTGGTTGTCATGGCACAAACTTTGGAGAAATTATTCCTGAATCGGGTAAGTGTCCAACAAAAATAATAATGATCTTGAAATTTTTTCAATAACTTTAGGCTTTTATTGGGACATTATTTACCTTAATTGAATAGGAAGAACGTAATTTCGTAATCGTGACATGAACGAAAAAAATGTGTCATTCACAGATAGCTCAGATGGAGAAGGAGGAAAAGGAGATCGAGGCGCCGTCGAAGGGAGGCAAGGGCGCAGTGAAGAAGCGGGGCACGTCGACGCCGGGAGCGCCCGCGGGCCCCGCGCCCGCACCCCCCGCGCCCCCGGCCACCCCGCGCGCGCCCAAGCCCGCGCCCCCCGCGCCGCACCCCGCGCTCGTGGGCTCCACGAACACCACCACAACTCCCGCGCTGCCCGCGCCGCCCGCCACTCCACCCGCCACGCACACCGGCTTGCCGCAGCAGGTCTGCCGCATTTTATCTCTGTCACTAGTTGACCCGCGCAACTTCGGCTGCTCCTATTGGTCTTAGCGTGATGATATATATATAGCCTTCGTCGATAAATGGGCTATATCTAACACTGAATGAATTTTTCAAATGGGACCAGTAATAGGGAATATGCATGAAAAACATATTTATCATCTATACAGTTTATCTAAAAATATACAAAAACATAATACTAACAGTGAAAATAGAATCAAAATTACTCGAAAAACGAAGGAGATGTAATTATTTTAAACAAATATATCTGTCTCTCTCGCGAAAACGCTGTTTTCTATGGCAGCTGCATAGGCGTCATAGACGATGACGTCAAAGTTTTCATCGGACTTCTCTTTCTAATTGTAATATTTGAAGCTTGATAACTTCATCGCTGATGAAGGTATTTAAAAAATAATTTCACGATTGTTAACTAGAGCTAATAAGTATTTCATTTTGTAAATAAAAAAATTGCATGCATATTCCCTATTCCTGATATTAGCGCGTTCAAGCAAACAAACAAACTCTTCGGCTTTATATAGTAGTATAGACTAGCACTTCGCCCGCGACTTCGTTCGCACGGGTTTAGTTGGTACTTCACTAACTTTATCTCCCATGTAACATCTTAAAGGGTATGTGTAAATTACTTATTCATAGATTAAACGTAGGGCAGTTGGTTCACTCGCAACATTTTACTATCTTAGAGTATTTTTAAAACCGTCGTAACTTTTAAACGAACCAATTTAAATAGATAAGGACTAATATCGTTATACTAAAATCACCACTATTACATTTCACCCGGGTTTTGATTGAATAAATTGAACAAAAAGCGGCAATTGTGACTTAACCATAATAGTTATCTTCTATAAAACTGTAGTACATCACTACTCTTTTGTCAATAGTTTCCGCAGCGTACGCGATTAGGATCGTTTTGGTATTTTTTTCACACCTTGGGTTACATTATAGAAGTTTTTACACAGTCCCTTTTTTGAAAATATTCTATAGCCTATGTTCATCAACATTAATGTAGGATTCTAATGGTGTAATAATTTTTTCAAATCGGTTCAGTAGTTTTGGAGCCTATTCAATTCAAACAAACCTATCCTCTTTATAATATTAGTGTATCTATAGTGTAAGTGTAGACTAGCTGACCCGCGCGGCTTCGCTCCCGTCGACTGGCTACTCTAACTACCTACCCTATTTGAATCTAAACAATCCAGGGCGCCACCCAAACGCATAAAAAAAATCATTCAAATCGTCTAACCGTTTAGGAGGAGTTCAGAGACATACACACGTACAGTAGAATTACATGATAGATGATAGATTACATGATAGGGAGCTTGGAGAAACTAGGTGACATACAGAAATGTCACTGTCAAGTATGTTTAAAGTAAAAATTCGAAATAGCTACGCTATATGGCACGGTCTTCTTCGCGCACGTTCCCCTAAACTGAGCGTGCAGAAACCACAGAAGCGTATTGACGCTCATTGGTCAAGTATTCTGACCCTTAAAACATCGAATATGCGACACTAGATGGCATAGTCAACGCCGTGCACGGTCCATAATATGATCGATCCTTACGAAATAGATCTAAAATGAATGTGTGGGATCTTCTCAGGTGCCGACGCAGCCTTCGAGCTTCCACGTGGCGCAGCCAGCGGCACCGCCCGTGTCTACGATACCAGCGGTAGCATTATCCCAAACGCAGCCGGCTAAGGTCTTAACACTTGTCTATTACTTTGTGTTTTTGTTTGGACACTGTTATTTTTACCTAACTAAAAGAGTTTTATTCTAATAGGTTAAAAAAGGTGTTAAAAGAAAAGCCGACACTACAACACCTATGGGGAGTTCGTTTGAAGGAGGATATACTACACCTACCATTGATCAGCAAAGTGGTCCCAAACCTGCAAAAATTTCCACAAGGAGAGAAAGTGGTCGCCAGAAAAAGGTGCGTTGGAATATTTCAGTATTGCAAATAGTATTATAAGATGCCATCTTAAACATACAGTAAATATTAATAATATTGCTTGTAACAGGCAAGCAGAACAGCAGATGACAGCTTCAAAATGGGTGGATTATCTCCTAGTGGGGCTGGCGCTTCTCACCACTCAGCTATGACTCCTCAACTAGCGAAGAGCAAAGAGAAACTGTCAGATGCTCTCAAAAGTTGTAATGAAATTTTAAAAGAACTGTTTTCAAAAAAACATTCAGTAAGTTACTTTTCAAATTACTCAATATTACTCTTCTTCTGATTCATTACGGATCCTCTGCTACACTTATTTTTTTCGACAGGGTTATGCCTGGCCGTTTTATAAACCTGTAGATGCTGAATTGCTTGGACTTCATGATTATTTTGATATTATAAAGAAACCCATGGACCTTGGCACCGTGAAACAAAAGATGGACAATAGAGCATATAAAACAGCCGCTGAATTTGCCGCCGACGTACGTCTAATATTCACAAATTGCTATAAATATAATCCGCCGGACCATGATGTCGTTGCAATGGCTCGAAAACTACAAGATGTCTTCGAAATGAGGTAAAAAGACATGTTAAACATTTAATTGATGATGATTATGTGTTTTGGAAAAAAGAAAGAATCGTTATGTTGTTCCTCGTTTTACAGATACGCCAAGATTCCTGACGAGCCTGTCCATGTAAGCGTACCGCACATGGATAAGGGAAGCTCAGCGTCAAGTTCGGAATCGGGCTCCGAGTCAGACTCTGAATCTGATGATTCAGAAGAGGAGAGAAATAACAAAGTTAAGCTTCTAGAAAAAGAATTACTTGCACTGCAAGAAAAAATGAGGAAATTAGTAGAAGAATCTAATAACAAAAAGAAAGCCAAGAAAAAAATTAAGGATAAGACGAAGAAACAAGTACCAAACAATGCTGTGCCTAAAACCAATGCAACAGCCGCATACGCGGCGAAGGCGAATAATATTGCTGAAACTATAGGCAAGTTATATAGAACACTAGCACTTCGCCCGCGACTTCATTCACGCGGAGCTTTACAAATAGATTATTACACCCGCGTTTTCCGTAAGCTTTCCTTATATAACAGGCTTAGAGAGCCGCAGCAAGACAAATTGGACTTATAGGTTCTGGAGATAGGACTGTTTGTTACGCTAATACAGTGAAAAGTCAGACTCCATAAGTCCCCTTCGGGACAACTATCTATTGTCTTATATATTTGCGGAGCCTGACTAGTTAATATTAGCATTGATTTACCTGTCATAACTTCTAAACGAAAGGTC
The DNA here is from genome assembly GCA_950371165.1 of Lacanobia oleracea. Lineage (NCBI taxonomy): Eukaryota > Metazoa > Arthropoda > Insecta > Lepidoptera > Noctuidae > Lacanobia > Lacanobia oleracea. The sequence continues at coordinate 11,113,730 of OX493389.1, forward strand.
CCATTTGAATTACATGGACAACTATTCCATTCCACCCGGGTTTGAATAATTTGAACAAAAAGCGGTCATTTTGACTTAATCATAATAAATAGTTTGATAAATACCATCGAGGTACCCCATTTTATAGGTATTACTTTAATCATGTAGTGTATAATTATTTTATATACTATATTTGGGGAGTAATCTCTGGAAGTGCTGATTCATGAATTCAATGGAAAGCTAGTAGTTATACTTGATTGAAATTTGCCACCTAAACTAATTATACTTACAGTAACAGCTAGAAAAATCGGCATTGATCTGATTGTGTCTTAAATAAGACTGTGGATTAATTGAAAGTTTGAGTCTAAGGTTAGGATCCAAGCACACACCCGTATTTTCCGAAGAGTGTGTGGCTGTTGTAGTACAAATCCGAAGTTGATCTCTAAAAGTCGCGTATGTTTGCAGCGCCCAGCACGGTCCGCGGGAAGCCGGGCAGCAAGCGCGGCGGCGGCGGCGGCGGCGGCGGCGCGGGCGGCAAGGCGGGCGCGCGCGCGGCGGCCCCCAAGAAGAAGAGCGCCACGCCCACGGCCGCGCCGCCGCCGCACGTGCCGCCGCACCCCGACACGGACGACGAGGACCAGGCCAAGCCCATGTCGTACGACGAGAAGCGTCAGCTCTCGCTCGACATCAACAAACTGCCTGGTAAGTTTCTATACTATGTTTATTACTGTACATGTCCCATAATAGTCAATCTTAACTTCTATGTCCGCCGGTGGAACCAAAAGGTTCCATTTGCGATACAATGGTGGAGCATTGGAAGCTCAGGAGGTTAAAATTCAAATCAACAATTTCGAATCAATTTTGGTCACTTTTTTTTTCATTAAGTTATAACAATCGGACATGGACACACAAACACCTCAACGACTTACTGAACCTTACTTATCCCCATTATGGCCGAAATCTTAAGACAAGCTGTTCTTCCGATTTTCTCCGTAATATATCGTCGGTGCGCTTGCCAAATCTGATATGTGCATTTCTAAATTTTATTGTTACGAAAAATCCTTAAAACATTACCAGTAAATTTTATCATTTTCACTTATATCTCATATCATACGACGTTTTGAAATTATGAATGAGTAAATAATTCATTAAGTACAACAGATTATTGTCTCCCTTGCCAACTTGATGTAAAACACAACAGATTTGGCAAATGCACCGACGATATCATCTTCTGCCTACCATATAACAGGATATTCTAATTCTACATCAGTACCAAATAGAACCTGATGCACGCTGATTGAGTAATCAATTTTTTTTTTAACAGGTGACAAACTTGGAAAAGTCGTCCACATCATACAAAGTAGAGAACCCTCTTTACGAGACTCTAATCCGGATGAAATTGAAATAGATTTTGAAACACTAAAACCATCAACTCTTCGGGAACTGGAAAATTATGTAGCATCATGTCTTCGAAAAAAGACACGTAAGCCTTATTGTGAGTTGAACCAACATTATTTACCTCTCCTTTTTCCTTTCTCCTATAGATATTTACCTTTTACCTATGTACAAACTGAGTACATCATCATCATCATCTGCCTAGCCTTTTCCCAACTATATTGGGGTTGGCATCCAGTCAAACCGGATTTAGCTGGATACCAGAATCATTATTTTTACCTAATTATCATACTATGTACAAACTGAGTACATAGTATGATGATAATTAGGTAAAATAATGATTCTTAAGAATTTGTGTAACTTACCTGTACAGGAACTGAGTGAGTACACACCACAATTGTTACCGTACCTGTAGATTTGTTCTAGTCAAAAAACAGTAATTCAAGTTTAATGTTGTTATTTTAGTACCAACCTCCTTTTTCAGTCTGTTAAAAATCCCCTCCTAAACCCTTTGGCAAATAATGTTGGTGAGACCAAAATTTTCCATTAAATGTTTGAATATTAAAATAAACAAAAAATATATTTTGGCTCTACACTTACAGATAGAAAAGTGTCTGGTAAATCAAAGGATGAACAAATAGCAGAAAAGAAACAAGAGTTAGAAAAAAGGCTGCAAGATGTATCTGGGCAACTAGGAACAAATAAAAAGCAGCAACAGAAAAAAGGTCAGTAATTAACTTTTATCTCAATTCCTTATGTATATGTTGTTCGTAATGGGTTCCGCCGCTATATGTCGACTTACCTATATATATTTGAGTTATTGTAATAATATGGCGAGCTTGTGTGTATTGTCGGCAGAGGGTTGTAAGGAGGCGCTGGGCGGCGGCATGTCGTCGTCGTCGAGCTCGTCCGACTCGTCCAACTCGTCGTCGAGCACGGACACCAGTTCGTCCGACAGCAGTGATAGTGAAGCAGGTTAGCCCTCATTGCCGACGAGTTACGTAAATCAATACTATCATTTCGTTCACAGACAGACACAAAGTATAGCACTGAGAGGTACCCTATTTGTACCATAAGATGTAAATTACAGTTATTAGTTATAGATTTTAATGATACTTGCATTTAAATTAAGATGGATATTTCACTTTGTATGGATATGTTCAAATGCTTGAGATATATAAATAGAATTAGGTTACTAGCAATTTTTTCCATGAAGATTTCAAAGACGGAAATATAAGTTTTTTACCTTTGCCAGTATTTTTTAAAGATATGACCGAACCCAACCATTTTTATTTAAAATGTGAAATGCAATTTTAACTGTTAAATGTGTTTCTAGTCTGAAATTGATGTCACTGGCAGAATGAATGATAATGGAATGACCATGGGAATGTTGCTTGAATGAGTTAACAACCACTGAGAAATATGACTGTGTAGTTGTGACATCTTGGGCTCAAGGGTGACCCACAATATACTTATATTATTATAGAATTTATTTATTAAAATCTCACTGTTGAGGATTTAACATATTTTTATTTTATTGGCAGTCTTTTTTTCTCATTTTTTTTTTAATGAGAATGGAGTTTTTCCTCCATCAAGTATTGAATTAGATTGCGTTTGACACGAAAACCATTGCCCGATGGCCGTCGCGCTTTCGTGTAAGTTGTTGGTCATGGCGATTGTGAACTTCTAAGAGGCGACAACATTCAAATTCCTCTAATTCACAATCATCATGATCGTACCAAGGGCCGCACGGTCAATCGAAAGTTTTCGCGTTAGTTATATGCGCTCATAGGTAATAATGAAAGGGTTATGTGAATATTATGTTCTGTTTTGTTTCATTTAAATTAGCCAATATGCACGAAGAAAATATTTTTAGCCATAGTGTGATTGTGTTAGCTAATTGAATTGTTGAATGGGGATATCAGGTGCTAAAAGAAAACGACCAGATTACACAAAGAACGGGTTCATTTGGCACCATAAATAGAAACAAAATAAAATTCATAATATCCCAAGTACTATGTAACATATTGTTTGTGTTGAAAGTATGAGTGTGATTACTGTGGTAGTAGGTTTGTGTGAATATTATTTTCATTACTGTGATATTGGAGAGGGATACCACCTGAAGTTTGATTCAAATAATATATAATTCGAGTCTGTAGTCTGCTGCGAAATATAAGAAATGTTGGTAAAGGCACAAAACAGTTGTTAGTGAGGAGGAGAAGCCAGCTTTGGTGTTCGCTGATACTATGATATTGGTGCCGGTAAGAGTAAAATATGTTACTTGGTTTGCTTTCATGAACCAATAGGAAATACCTTTTCACATTAATATTTTTTTAACTATATCATGTCCTCAAACGCGATGTTGTTTCATTTGCATCCTTGAAGTTTCGATCTCTTTTTATGGATTATTATTGGAAAGTTCAGATCTCACGGTTACTAATTGCTTTTGAGTGTGAAATTTAAACCCACTTAATATTGATTGAGGCTTGAAAACTATAATAAGAACAAGGATAGATAGTAGTGTCGGTACGTCCACTGTCCAGTGTTGCGAAGCGAAGAGGATCTCCGAGAGCAGCTGGCGAGTCGAGCGCACCGTAGGGACCATTGCAAACAATTGTGTAAGGACGGATACCAACTTAGCAAGCAAAATTAGCCCCAAGATGGACTCAGTTCTCATTTTGTTACAATGGAGGATGTATTTTGTGACATGTTGTAGTTAAAAAATTATTTTATTGAAAAGGTATGTTTTATTGGTTGAATGCTTGATACACTTTGATGCTTGCTCTCAAAAATTTGATGTGACGTGTTAATCAAAATTGTCTATATAAAATACCTAAAGCTGGCCTCCTTCCTTCACAAATTGTTTGCAAACTTTGTTATTGATTGTCGAGGATTACCATACTTTAATAGTAAGCAAAATGTTATTAGGCACCAGGATTTTTTAACTTTATATTTGTTTGACAAGCTTAATTTTTCTTTGTTTCTTCTCAGTTTGATTTTTTGCTGCCTTAAACTGAATATAAAAAAGCATCTGTATCCATTTGCCATTCGCTCTTTGAGATTTTATTATATAACAGTTAAATCAGAATATTTTGGATTGTTTGTTACATGAGCCAGTTTTAGTGTATCAAACATAAGAAAATGTGTAAAAAAATGTAAATGTTTGCTGTACCATTCTTGGTTGCCTGATAGATATCCAAATCAAAATTTTGGATATTATAATATAATACCTACATTATAAAATAATACTGTGAGCATTGTACGGAATAAGTGATGTAAAGAAATGTGGATGTTTTGTCCAAGTTGTAGTCTCATGTTTGGTTGTAAAACCTCGAGCCATTAAGTCTACAACTAATTCTGAACAAAAACAGTTTCTATTCATTCTTTGTATATAATTATTTTCGGTAACGCAATACGTATGTAAACCAGTGTCTTGAACATTGGATTACATTACGTTAATTTTAGTTATTTTTTATGACAACATTTAGGTCACTAATCAAGGTTTAATGCAAATATTTCTTTGTTTATTTATGTATTTCGCATTCTGGAACGAAACGATTTTAGTGGTTCTTTTTCATTCTTTTTGTTTGTATAATCGAAATTTTTACAAATTCAAAGAAACATAAACTAGTATTTCTCAAATCTTGTAATTTATTAGGTTGAAAGAGGCCTAAAATAAATTTTATACTGATTACATAGCACTTTACTAGGCCTGTTAAACCGATTTTTAAATGGTGTAAATAAATTATTATTTGTCAAGACATCACATTTTATGATTGACTTGCTTGGTCAAAATGTTGACCATTTTGCTCTTTCCTAATGTTTTATTGTCCTCTTTAGAAAGTTTTTACACGATGCATATGTTTTATTTTAGATAATATATTCAAATTGAGTAGCTCAATTGAATCAGACTAGAACAATTAGTATTTTAAATTTTGTTGGATAATGCGAGAGTATAAGTGGAATAACTTTCCAATGAAATCACTATAAACAATAGTCCATAACTTACATAGTATATTTTTTTTATCAAGTACAATTTGCAGGTTGCTTCAAAAATCTATAGTATAAGTTAGTATGTAGTAAACATAATATTTTATCTAGAAGTCCCTTATATTGTCTACAAAGAGACAAGAAGGAAGAAGAACAAAAAGTTTACTGTATACATAATAATATTTTATTTTGTCAAAATCGAGATTATCTGACAAGACTTGGTAATCAGTACTTGCTTTTATTTTGGGACCCGTTAGATAAGACCTCATAAATCTCATTAGTTAAAGTTGGTTCAATATTTGTCAATATTATAGGCAAATTATTTTATAGTTAGAATTACAAAGGAAGACAAAACATAAAGATAAAACTCATTACAGATATGTTTTGACTAATCCAACGGGTTCTGAAGTGTGGCAAACAAATTTATCTTTCATTTTAAGCAAATAGTATTTACGCTTGGTGCAGTTAGTTATTTGAAGGCAACATTTTGTTGTAATGTTAATGTAGAGAGTTGAAATGTAAACAAAAACACCATGTGTGTTAAATTTTATGTAAGATTGATTTAATCAACTCATGACTTAAAAATTAATAGATATAAGAGTGAGTGGAAATAAACTTTGTATATATTTCAATATATAACGATTTAAGTAAATCTCTTAAGTAATTTATAATGAATTTCATTTGGCTGCCCTGAGATCTGAACAAATTCATGTTGTATTTTATCAAAACTAAATAATTTATTATAAATAGTGCTTGCATAATGCAACAGTGTGGTATCAGTGAACATTAGTACACTCTTTGGCTTCTCCTCGCATTCGTTTATTTTACTTCGAGGAATTTGCGGTTACTGGATCGTGATGCTGTATCTCAAGTTAAGTATACATTCGTGCATTAGTAGGTTCATTTCGAGGCTCGCAATCCATTTTGTGCATCACTGTTTGATTTCAGGTACGGGCCCTAGTAGGACGCCAAAAAAGAAACCGAAGAAACAGCATCAACACCCACCGCAAACTGTAAATATACATTTTTTAACGAGGTTGAATTACATTGGTAAATTACTATATGTGTAATGATATTAAACTATAATCGTTTTTAGCAGAAAACCGTGCCTCCAGTGTCAGTAGCTACCGTACCCACGCCCGTGCCGGCGCCCGCGGCCGTGCCAGCGCCGGCGCCTGACGCCAAGGCGCCGCCAGCGCCCGAGACGGCGCCGGCGCCCGAGCCGCCGCTGACGGACGCTGCCGCGCCGCCGCCCGCCGCGGTGGCGGCGCCTGCGCCGGCGCCCTCCCAGCCTGCTAACGTTTCTGCCGACTCGTCCATTGCGCCCATTGTACGCGACGCGGAGGACCAGAAGCCTATTACTACTAAAATTGAACCACGAAACGGTCTGGACAAAGTCGACCCGTCGCAATACATCGATCCCATCGAAAGGTCCTTGGCTAGTCTCGAGCGAAGTCTTAAAGCAGACGTGCCTATGGATGTTAGTGTTGGAGTATCAGAGTCGTCGATGCGACTCGAGGAAGATTTTTCATTAGCTAAACCTCAAATGATGCCAGATGCAGCCCATCAAAACTTGATGGCACAACTGGGGGGTTTAACAGAGGTTGCTCGTGTCCCTGAACAGATTAAAACTGAAATGTACCTTCCACCTCACAATGGGTTTGTAGATAAAATGCCACATGAGCGCGAGTTGCTACGACCCGATATAAATCCTATTATTCCTGGCATGACCAGTGTTCCACCGGTGTCTTCTATATTTGATCCCATACCTACAGCACCACACAGCGTAATCTCCCAGGCCCATCACAACATACCAAAGGCGCCTTGTCTTATCACACCTGCATTGAAAAAAGAAGATGTGAAGCCTCTGCTCACACCAAAGCCAATTGAAGACCTTATGGGAGTTCCAAACATGGTTTCTAATAATATGTCTGATCGTGCTAAATATGAAATGGAAAAAAAGATGGAAGATTCTAAAAATACTAATTTTGCCCAAGCTTTCAAACTCAAACAGGAACAAAATTTGAAAAATGCGAGTTCGTGGTCATCTCTTGCCCAAGCAGGAAGTCCGCAGAGCATACCAAACATGGGTACTAATCATCAAATAAAACAAAAACCTGTTATGGATAGTTTTCAAGTAAGTACAATTGATTTTTGGTTTTACTATCAATTTGCATAATATGTGTCTCAGTAATTTAATTTTTTGTTTTTTTAGGCGTTTAAAAAACAAGCTAAAGAGAAAATTGATCGCCAAAGAGCTCTTATAGAACAGCAGGAGTTACGAAAAAAGGAACAGGCTGAAAGAGAAAGACAGCGGCAAGAAACTGAAAGGCGACAACCTGAGGAAGAAAAAATGCGGTAATTATTGAAATTGTTTTTTTTTTTTTTTTTTGAATTTCCAAAGCTATTCAAGGTATTGAAAATTCGCAAACACAGGTCGATATATATTTTTTTCTCATTAATATATAGCATCAAAAGTTAAAAATCGATCAGATGTCCGATACTAGTTACTAACGATTTTAGTTATACCACGGCAGCGCTGTGTTGTGATGAATGTTTTTTTTTTTTTTTTTCGAGTTTTATTTGGTTCGTTCAAGCGACCTTTAAAGTATCTAGGAAGATCTGCATAAGTGTTATCTTGAAATTTCTGAAAGAACGTGGGAAATGAAGGAGCGTCGCTAAACATGCGGTGTCGATTCTCAGAGTGGGAGCGGGCGTGCGCAAGGTGGAGAGCTGCGAGGTGGCGTCGCCGCGCGTGTCGCCCGTGGCGCGCGCGTCGCCGCCCGCCGCCGCCGCCGCCGCCGCCGCCGCCGCGCCCGACAAGCCCGCCGCGAGCGAGCGCGAGCGCCTGCGCCAGCGCGAGCAGGAGCGCCGCCGCCGCGAGGCCGTGAGTATCTGTGCGCCCTACTGTGGGGATGCTCCCAGAACGAAGCGCCCGTGAAGCCCTTAAACTGTATCTTGAGACTTGTTTTGTGGATAGAATGAAAGTCTTATAATGTCACAGTCAACTGGCTTAATCAGCCATTTATCTGAGCCTAGCCATTTCATTGAACGGCGCCGTTTAATCTACGGCCTAATGACATCTTTGCATTCTAACAGTCTGCAAGGTTTTAAAAAGCTAAGTTCTCTCCCATCATACTATTCGACTATCCATGTCAGGGTGTCCTAAAGTACTTGTGACCTATGTTCCGCTACTTGGCAAGCCATTGAACGATATTGCACCAAGTCATTTGCCTACCTGTTTAATTATATTCCGGGATGTCGCTTAGGCCGCTGTTAAACGGCGCCGTTTATTGAAAATGCTAGTCACCCTATTAAACGGCCGATTAATTTTTAACAACATTTTGGGTGATATTAAAAGTCAAAGTCAAAACATTTATTTCTATTAGGCACTTTTGAATGTCATCATTACATTTAAAATTAACATAGTGACTCTACTGTCCATTTGGACGGGTAAATTCTTTTGGAGAAGAACGGACAAGAAACTCCATAGTAATTTTTTTCAAATCAATGTTTTACATGTGCTGTGGTATACAAAACATTTGTTAAAATATGTGAGGACAATGAACCTAGAGTATGCAGAGGTAGACTTATTAATTTTCTAAATAAGTACATGGTACTCACATATTTACAAATATTGAAACCATCAATTAGCAGTGTAAGTGAACAGAAAAATAAAAACCCCAAAAATTGAGTTTTATACATATTTGGATTCAGCGTTTTTTTCTGCTTCAGATGGGCCTAGTTTCTTACAATTCCGAGCACATTGTACATAATTTTCAAACACGATGTATGACCTGACATCACATTTGCCATATTTTCCTAGAACTTCATTTAAGCTGTACACAAAAATATAGAATCGGAGCTTAAGCCGTTATTATTACTTATTATCATCCAAAAATTTCAGATAAATAGCAGAAAAAGCGTTTTTCAAAATGGCAAACTTTGTATGAAAAGTCCCTTCATACATTTTGCTTTCCACTACTAGCACTATGCTATGTCGCTTCAACCAATTTGCCATCAGCCAAATTCAATAAGACACGTTGGTTCAACTCTTTGCCGCTGCAACTGTTTTACACTGTTTGGAGCTTCAAACAATATTTCTCCTTAATAGTAATGAAGTGTATAAATGTACTTACCAATATGTATAGAGAATTAGACATAAACGTTTACAGCCGTGTTCCGTGCCGTGTGCCGTGTTCGTGTGTGTGTCTGTTAATCTTTTCTATTCTAATCTATTGAGCTCCATACTTCATTGTAACCCACCCTGTCAGTACCCATGCAGTATGGAGCTCAATAGATTAGAATAGAAAAGATTTTATCAACAACCATGTTTCATTAATTCTTTTGAAACATGAGACATCAAACGCTCATTAAGAATGTCTATCGTTGTTTAAGTCAACTTGCCTGTACCGTTAAAAAACCCAATTGGTAGTTAAACAAAATAGCTTATTCCTATAATCATTGAGTAACGTCGATTCAATCATTTTGCTTTCTCCTGCATCTTAAGTATTGTAAAGTCACTTAAACTATTTGGCCTGCTGCTGATTATTGCTGCTGCTGATGTTGGAAGTTCAACTTCCAACATCAGCAGCAGCACTAATCATTTTTTTTTCACTCTAAAAATAAGGCTATACAGGTCATTTTGTATTAAGCGACATTTATCTTGAAACTCGGTAACTATTATTTTATTGAAAATTATACCAAAACATTAAGGACTTTTTTTTCAATAAAGATACTCGATCCCCATTACAATAAGAGCAGTAGTTTTTTTTGTAACAGTTTTTTTTCCAAATTTTGAATTTTAAAATGGTTCTCCTGTAATGTTAATAAAATGTTGCTTCAAACAAATAGCCTTTCAGCCCTCGATATGTAGGATAATGATATATACTAAGAAAATACCATAGGAACACAGTTATTTGTATAGTTATATTAGTTACTAGCGGAGCTCGTGGCTAAATAATAACAGCCGCACGGGTCGATCTTAAAGGTTAAGCAACGCTTGCCAAGGTTGGTCTGTGGATGGGTGACCATCTTGACATACCGAGTTTCCTCCGTGCCTCGGAAAGCACGTTAAGCCGTTGGTCCCGGCTGTCATTTGTAGATCTTTGGCAGTCGTTACGGATTGTCAGAAGCCAGTAAACCTGACTCCAGTCTTGCCAAGAAGTACCGTGTTACCCAGTTAATGGGTTGTGGAGGTCTGGTAGGCAGCCGCTCCACGTAAAACACTGTTATTCAGCTGAATCCGGTTTGACTGGAAGCCGACCCCAATGTAGTTGGGAAAAGGCTAGGCAGATGATATTAGTTACTAGCGGATGTCACGCTTGTATTTATATTGCAGCACAGAAACCATTTTGTCCTGCTATTTTTCAGATTCAGAGAAGTAAGTCTATTTAAACATCATGTAAATAGATCAAATCAAATCTGCTTCATTTCTCTGAATCAGCCAGATTTGAGGTTCTGAATGATTTACTGAATTAGAAACTCTTTTGTTCCAGTTGACTTGCAAAAGACTAATAACTAAATAATCCAGCAGTTTGAGACATCCAAAGGTTGTCTTGAAAAGATCGGTTTTAGCCATAAGGCCGCCCATTGTGTCACCCTATGTTGTATTTTCCTCGTGTATCTTTTCTGTAACTTATATGGTGTACATAATAAAGAGTATTCTATTCTATTATGTAATGGAAGTAAGATCTTTATTTTATTGGAATATCAAAATTTGTTTTAATTGTTTCAGATGGCGGGGCAGATAGACATGAACATGCAAAGTGATTTGATGGCCGCATTTGAAGAATCACTGTAATGTGCTTTCAGGAGGACACTAAACAATTGTACATATGAGTATATAAATATTAATTTTACGTCAATGCAATCGATAATTATGGTGATAGTATGACACCGAAGTGAGTTTGTGATCGTTTAGTGCGTGAAACAGTTGACTAACATGTGGTTAAGTGCTGTGAATAGGTATACTTAAACTGTTGTAACGTCATTATTGATTTCGTGGTCACATATTACGGGCCTTTACTAGAGGGTTGCATTTTAATTAAAATTAACTTGTAAAATAAGTTTGTATTTAAGGTCTTAAAGGTAAACAACTCTCTTTACATTCGTAAGTCTATATTTATATTTCGTTTTAGAGGCGTCTCCTTCCATAATTGTTTTATAGTGTCTACTAATGACGATAGAATGGTAGATTGAAATTGGAAAATCAACATGTTTTATGTAATTGGTGAAGAAACAATCAAATAAACTATGAAATCTGTTACAAGAATTCACACCATTTCTCATTGCATCGCTGTATTATTTTAATGTATCAAAAACAACAGTAATAAAATTGTTGTCGCTTTACCCCCGATTTCTGAATTAAGAATTTGAAGTTGTCTGTGTGTTAATCTTTACTTTAGTCTTAAAACCTGTCAAACTTAGGCAATATAGTAGGGTTTGACACGTTCGTAACTCCGGATTCCTAATTCAGAAACCGACGACCATTAGAAATTGAAAAGATAGAAAAGTATAATACTGACAAAATATTAGAATGTTGCTTTTAATCCAACGTGCAATGGGTGACGGCGTGGGTTTATATTTATTACTAAATGGAATTTCTGTTACGTATTCGATTTTCGATAAATATTGCTTAATGTTAGTAGATTTTTTATCAGTCTGTCATGGAAAACAGATCAAATGTCATACATTTGATTTGAAATATATTTATTTTACATTGGAATATGTCTTTTTGTGTTTGTAGATAGATACTCCAGTGCAAATGTAGTAAATTTTCAAATTCTGCATACAAACTCATTAATATTATTAATGAGAATTTAAATAATATCAATAATACAAATCTCCACAAAAACATTGTATATTGTTAAGCAACTTTTTAATTTCAGCCATACTCTCAAACTCGAAATCAAATGTAGATATGAAGTAAAATATATTGACATTCCATATTGTATATATGTTGTTTAAATTGATATTTATATTTTATTTTCGCCAATTTGTGCAGTTTGTGACATTTTAACAAGGCATAGTGAAGGTAAATGTGTCACTTGACTGTTATGAGAGGTTCACAAATATAGAAGCAAAGTATGCATATACAATATAATCACACCTAAGTGTTTAAAACATACTACATTAAAATTCTCTTAATTTAGGTGTTATTTTCTGGATATTAGTAGTTTTGTTTCAATTTGAGGACATAAGGCTAATCAAATTAGTCCTCTAACCTTGACGTTTCAGAAACAATAAATCAGTAATTTTTATCTTGTTCTATTGAACCCTGTCTTGAAAAACAAATTCTTGTTACCGTCTAGTTGACCATGTCATATCGACTGCTACAAGTATGTTGAATGAGCACAAAGAGGTTTTCCACGCTAGTTGCACACTTTCAATTTTACACGAACTGTAATCTATACAGGAGTGTAGCTTTGCCACGTTCTGATAATTATTATGGAGTGGCGGCACAATAAACAAGTACACTTTCATAAAAGTATTTCTACACGCCTGATTTTGAGATTGATCGGCGGCATATTCAGCACTGGAATCCAGTGAGGCTCTACGGCAATGGGCCAATGCCTATTATATACAATGGGCCACTGCCTATATACAATGGGCAAGAGCATGCAATACCGCAGTAGATATTCCGATTACCGCAAAATTTGCGATATTGCGAAATTTAGTAAATCCTTAAATTGGGGACCATGAGTTATGAATCACACACAACGCTAATCTTTAATTTTTATATGAAAATATTTACGTAAAATGCATAAAATATCAATTGTGTCATCATTTAAAGAAGGAACTTCTAATTTTAATACAAATGTATCCAGCAGCCGAAAATGTTCTCTCAGCTTCTACACTCGTTGGTGGAATGCTTAGCAGTTATACAGTCTCCAGATATTTACCGCTTATATTATATTCGATTTTAATACCACGAAATTCGCGAAATTGAGGTAATGATAAATCGGTATTGCATGCTCTACAATGGGCCCCATAATACAATTACATCCGGCTTTAGGCTCTTGTCTCACCGCCGACGAGGAAGCGATTAGCTATCGACTATTTTTTCGCTGAGGAACCTTTGATAAAATATAGATCTCGTGTGCGTAAAAGAGACATACTACTCTGTCAAGAAAGTACCGGGAAAAGATCAATAATACACAAAATGTCTGTTATTCATCCAAATTTATTTTATCACCTTCAAAGTATGCTCCTTTAGAAACGATACACTTGCGCCAACGAATAATCCATTCATCAAAACGTTTTTTAAACGCTGCTTCCGGAATTGAGTTCAGGTTCTCGCCGCGAATTCTCCTTTATGTCTTCTATCGATTGAAAACGGGTGCCACGAAGTGGTAATTTGAGTTTAGGAAAAAGAAAAAAGTCAGCAGGAGCCATATCTGGTGAATATGGTGGTTGCTGGATGGTATTTGTTGAGTGTTTGGTTAAAAATTCGTTCACAATGATAGCCTTGTGCGAAGGCGCATTGTCGTGGTGCAAAATCCAAGAATTTTCTTTCCACAAATCTGGCCTTATTCGTCGAATTTGCTCTCTTAAACGCCGCATAACGCTCAAATAATATTCTTTATTTACCGTTAGACCTTCCGGTAAGAATTCAGAGTGCACAACACCGCGATAGTCAAAGAAAACAGTTAACATGACTTTGACTTTTGATCGACTTTGGCGTGGTTTTTTCGGTTTCGGTTCAGTTGGAAGGCGCCACTCCGAAGCTTGTTGACTAGTTTGCATGTCAAACTCGTAAACCCACGTCTCGTCACCAGTAACAATGCGTTTCATGAATGTTGGGTCCGAACTGACTCGTTCTGGCATGTCCTCAGCGACTTTCATGCGATTGAGTTTTTGGAGAAAATTCAGATCTTTTGGGACTAGCCGAGCAGCAACATGTTTCATACCCAAATGATTAGTTAAAATGGTACGGATCGACTCGTGAGATACAGAAAGTTCGGCGGCTATCTCTCTCAGAGTTGAATGGGGATTTTCAGTCACTATTTCCTTCACTTTTGCGATGTTAACTTCAGTTGCAGTCGTTGTCGGCCTACCAGAGCGAGGCAAATCTTCCATCACATCTCGACCGCTTTTGAACGCTTTGAACCACTCATAAGCACGAGTTTTTGATAAAGTCGATTCACCGTAAGCCTTCTGTAACATTTTCAGTGACTCCGAACACGAAATTCCATTGGCGATGCAAAATTTAAGACAAACTCTTTGTTCGATATTTTTGTCCATTATGAAATTCGCAATACACACTATATGATATTACTAAAACCAGCACTGTATTTAATATAAATAACAGATGCAACTCAAACTCCGCGCCAAAATGGAAAACAGTTGTGCCAATCTAACAACTACAAAAAAAACAAAAATTTGAATTTGGAACCATAAACAAATCATCCATTCCCGATACTTTTTTGACTGAATGTACATATTTTATAGTCAATAGCCGAGTGCCTAGCACGAATATTTTGATGTATAGTAACGCTAACGTAAGTAAATTTTGAATGTGAAAAACTGCCAAAACCAAAAAACCAAAATACTATGTATTTTGGTTTAATTTTATGGGAGACACAATTTACATTATTCAGAAATATAAATATAGTATCTTATTCAAATAAATATTATGTGCGAAACGAGTATTGTAGCTATGGTAAAATTGTACGTTACGTTACTATACGTCAAAAATATTCGTGCTAGACCCTCTGGCTATTAACACTGCCGGCGAGCCGGCTCTTACCACTAGTTGGTCGCAGCGACAAGAGAAAAGAGCTAGTATATTCTATAAGTAACCATTTCGATATCGAGCTTCACCTGAGTGACAAACCTCACAAAGTGAGCTTTATTCAGATTCAGATAAATTTATTTGCTCAAACGTGTGTACATCATAGGCATATACAGGGGGGGAGGGGGTGGGTCCACCCCAGAATCGGCTCAGGCCCACCCCAGGATGTTTGGGGACCGATTCCAAATTTTATGCTGAGCACTCAAATTCAAATTCAAATTCAAAGCATTTTATTTCAAATAAACCATTCACAGGCACTTTTGAAACGTCAAGGTCGGTCAGTCAAAAACATGGAAGCTATTTGCACGTTCCAAAGCGTAGATCTCTATGGAGAAGAACGTGCAAGAAACTCCACGGACACTCTTTTAAATCATGTTCTGGTTTTACAAAATTTCAAGTTACATATCGTCGTTGATAGTCCAATTCCGCGTAACTAACATTGTTAAATACCGCGTATGTACACTTTTGCTGATTTTACAGGAGGGCCAAAAAACTGAATTTATAAAAAACTAATCGGTTGAATTTTGAATGAACTTGAGCATAGGACTGTTTCGTTCTCCCTTATCTTATGTACCGTTTTTAAACTCAATATTCCCTATAGTTTATTTACAAAGTCACTTACGCGGTATAGTTTCAAACATTTCAGGATCATAGACAGTACTTACGCGAAACTGTAAAGGAAAAAAAAAATAAACCACATCCTCAATCAATCATTTATTTAATAGAATTAAGTATTTAAATGATTAAGTTTTAGCAACTAAATATGAGCTGATGCCATTATCATTTAGGAACAAATTAAAAAGTCTTCAAATTATTACTTTTAACTAAAAAAACCTAGAAACAATCTATAAAGTCTTCTCTTCTATAATTATCTTTACAGTTAACAAACACTTATGAGATCTATTGAAAATATTAAGCTTACAATCATTCCCAACAAAAACAAACTTGACTAAAATTACTATTTCTTTTTAAACGGCAAATTATCATAAAATGCGTGACAATCACGGGGTATGACACTTTTCAGTTGTTGCAAGTGTTCATATTTTGTTTCCTGAATAGGTAGTTTCGACGAATAAAGTGGAGGAATGCTGAATAAAGGTGAAGAAATATTTTTAGGCCTCCGAGGTAGGGGGCTAAAATCTGCTTCAAAATGATTTTTGTATTCAATTGTTCCATTAGGGTTGTACTTTAGAACGCGAAGATCAACAACACAGCCATCACCGACCCCTCGTCCAGGTCTTATCGAGTCGTATATTTGGTATTTTTTAGCGCTATAATCTTTGAAGAACGTGTAGTCTGGTTGGATGACAGTGTATGGAAATGGTCTTCTCCTAGCTTCTTTTGTTATGGATGCATACTGTGAGGGTAAAAAAATCTCGACGTTTTTTAATTTTCTTTCAATAACAGAATGTACTGAGTCCACCTCCATCTGCGTGTGGCCTTTTTCTAAATACTTTTGGGTTATAGTCACGTTCTTCTCCATTGCTAATAGGAGTGTATTTGATAGTACACTATTTCTGTTTTGCGCTGTGCATCCATCACTCCAAATGATAATATCTTTTGAGTCTCTCTCTAACAATTTTGTAATATAATCAGCATAAAAAGATGCATACGTGGCTGCTTTTAGATCGCAAGCTGTCTCGTCAAACCAATAACAATCGACATGGTCTGTTCCGAGGTCGTAAACCGTAAAATTATGTACTGCTAACTTCGTTTTAAAATACAGCGCACTAGCGTTCAAAGAAGGGCACAACTTCACCGCCTGCAAGTCCGCAGTAATAGCGTGGATTATTTTTAGTTTTGCCCTCTCTTTATCTCTTTTCTTTTCTTCTCGCGCTAAATTTTTGGCTTCAACATGCTGTTGGTAGGCTCCTTCTTCTACATTACCAGCCTTATATGAGGAACAGAAATCACATGCGTCTTTCTTTGGTTGGTATAGCCCTATATTCTCCTCTTCAAAGACGTCATTAAAGAGCTTTCGTGATGCGGCCGGCACGGAGTTTGATGCTGTACAATATTCTACGTACATTCTGTAGAGCACAGATTTCGATTGAATGATAGGTTCTAGATATTGTTTTGTACTCGATTGGCGACAGTAATGTGATGGTAACTTAGGTAAATTATTCAGGTAACTTTTTACGGAATGTCTTTTAGTCTCAGTGTTAAGCAAAGTATTTGAAATTATGTTATTAGGCCGTCTTTGATTTTTATCTCCTAGCCAATAACGGACGGTCCATTCCTTGATGCCAAGTGTAGAAAGAAATGTTTTGAGACAAACTCTTTTTTTTATGCCATTTACGTGTAGGTGATACTCCTTACTATGAAGACGCCGAGAGATATTCTTCGATATTTTCCTCTGAGTTGTCTTTATGTCCGTCATAGAACACACAAATACCTTCTTCTCTTTCCACGATCTAGACCAAAAAGTTTCAAATATTTCTCGTCTCTCTTCTTCACTAATTTGGACACAAAACAGCGTTTTGCTGCGCAGACACAATGGCGAATTACATTTAGGACCTAAAATCCTTTTAGGTTTTGGGGCATTTTGGACATACTTCGTATCATTTTTTTTATACCCCATGTATTCTTTTCCTAACATCCTATTTTTTTGGTTTTTATTTTTTTTCCAATTTTGACGTTCAGCTTTACGTTTTCTGATTCTGGACGCACCTGCCACTTCTGGCTCAATATTCCTCTCAGGAAACCAATCGACATCAAGGTTATCTAAAGGCTGCACGTTGGTGATATCCGAAAGAGGAACATAAGATGGGTCTGCCACAGAGTCATCGGATCCAAAATTAAAACTTTCATTTGGCTGAGCAATTTCGATATTTAGATCTGCCGTAGGTGTAGCGCTAACAGTAGTATTGCCCAATGCAGTTTCGAGATTGTAGCTATCGTTTCCTACAGTAGTGAAATCAGCTGTACTTACAGTATCACCGACAGGTGCGGGACATGCCGGTTGGACAAATGGGGTTAGTTCAATTAAATTGGATCTTTGTATTTCTAATATTTGTTTTTTCTTCTTAAGTAGTTCCAGTCGCCGCTGTTGAAGTTTTTGTAACGTCGTAACGTCATCATTAATATCAGCACCCTCTAAATAATGCATAGAACTATCTTGTGTCCCGTTTTCATCTTCAGCCATTGTGAATCCTGATTTTTACTGCTATCACTGCAAAAAATAGACCTATTATTCATTAAGTTTTAAAAAAACAATCTTGGTAAGAACGTCATAAAACAACCATAATATACACGCTTATTTAAATGTAATTATTACTTTATGATAATTATGATAACATAGTAACATAAAAATAAAATAAGTAAAATAAAACCGCGGCAGTACAGTTTCGTACAAACAAAAAGGATTTTATTAAAACCGCGTAAGAACAACGTAAAAATTAGAAGTACTTTTACAATAGAAATCACACAGTTTTAGAGTAAAATAGGATCCAATTTTGTTTAAAATATAGTATAGAATACGTGGGACATACTTACATTAAAAATAATCCAGTGATTGCATATAAAAAGATTTTTTTCCCGGAGCGTCACATAAACACTGCACACACTAATACAAATTGTCGCGAATACGCGGTTTTCGTGTCGTAACTTGTTCGTCGAACGATCCGCGGTATTGTTATTTTTAATGTACTCCTCTTCCTATTGGTCGATTCAAAAAATTGTCATACAGGTCGACGCCAATCACAATCAGTAACCTACTGCCGCGAAATCTAATTTTTGCTTTTTTTGTACATACGCGGTTTTGAATAATGTTAGTTACGCGGTATTGGACTATCAACGACGATATACTTGTTGCTTCTGCATGTGAGGACAATGCAAAGGAAAAAAAAAGGGCTTATTATAAGAATTTTAAATATAAAGATTAAAATAAGCCAATGGCAGTCAATAGATGACCAGTCTCAACCGACGGCGCCTGTTCACGAACATGACGCGTGTATCGGCACCCTTCAGCTCAACCATTTCGAAGGGAACCGAATGATCAAACCCACGCGCCGCCATCAGCGAGACATTTGAGTGAGCATGACATGCTCTCAACCACCATGCTCGTTCATGTCCAACAAGTAAAACTATAACTACTCACATAAAATGTAAATGGTTTCATGGTACTCACATTTACAAAATTTGAAAAATATGCTTCTACTTTACACAAAACTATGGTTGTCAATGACCAAATAATGAAAAATAAATTAATAAAGAGAACGATTAAGATCTTCCATCAAAAAGAATAAATAAGTAATTAATATAATAATATAATTTGTATGTATATAAGAATAAATAAACGAAATAATGTAAGAACCTCTAAAAGGAGCGAGCATCTCTTCCAAATATAAAAACATAGAAACCTAAAAAGTGGACCTAAGCAGCTGTGACTGAGGAGCAGGACCAGCATTTAGCCAAGCGTTTTTATCGAGGATATAATCTTCCAGTTTATAATACGCTTGTCTACATAGTGTGCGTTTTATGCATGCTTTAAATTTTCTCTCATTCAGTTCGAGAATATCAACTGGTATTTTATTATAAAATTTAATACAGTACCCCATAAAAGAAGTGTGTACTTTGGCCAATCTGAATCGGGGTTGATCTAATTTGTTCCTATTTCTAGTATTAAAATTATGCCTGTCACTAATCTTGCTAAAGAGATGAAGATTTTTCCGAACATACATAATATTTTCGTAAATGTATTGACAAGGTACCGTCATGATGTTGATATCCTTAAACAGTTCTCTAAGGGAATCACGCCGACGGAGATTGTAAATGGCTCTGATGGTTCTTTTCTGCAGGATAAATATAGACTCGATGTCTGCAGCACGTCCCCATAATAAGATACCGTAAGACATGATACTATGAAAGTAACTAAAATAGACCAGCCTCGCGGTATCTATATCGGTAAATTGACGGATTTTTCTGACAGCGTATGCTGCTGAACTTAGCCGTCCCGCAAGAGATGTTAAATGAGGACCCCATTGTAGCCTTGAGTCAAGCGTAATCCCCAGGAAAACCGTGTTTTCGACGAATTCAAGTTTCTCCCTGTTCAATACTATGTCGCAATCATTTCTTTTAACGTTCGGTAAGGCAAATCTGATGCATTTAGTTTTTTTCCCATTTAATACTAAATTATTAGCAGTAAACCAATTTTGGACCTGCTGTAGGGCGTTATTTACGTCGTCAAGATTTATGGAACGTCTATCTATCTTAAAAATTAAGGACGTATCGTCAGCAAATAATACCATATGAGGTTGATTTTTTAAAAGATGGGGTAGATCATTAATATATACTAGAAAGAGGAAAAGACCCAAAATAGAGCCTTGTGGTACCCCCATTTTGACTTTTAAACCCCGTGAATTGACACCATTTATTTGAACTTGCTGCTGTCTATCATTTAAGTAAGATTTTATTAGACTGAGTGCAAGTTTACCTAGTCCGTAATGTCCACTTATATTGGTACTAGAACATCACACAAGCAATCAAATTAAATCTACCACCGAGAAACCTACGAACTTATTATAAATTCCTAACACAGTCATTTAAAATATCTTAGGTCCAATAAATTACTGTCTTCATTTTTGTTGGGGATGGGGTGTTCTTAGGAAAGATGCCAATAGTAGGGTCATGAGGTTTATAGGATATGACTCGCAAATCGTATACGTCAAATTGAAACCTATAAATTGACAATATATTTGAGTGAAATTATCTCTTGCATTCAGAGCCACGAAATCGCAGCGCGCAATCCCTGTCGCGTCATTCATCTCTCGACTTTTATGCTTATTATTTTTGTCTTTGATATAAATCAACCCAAATATTCAAGAACGTGGTCAGGGTAAAGAGGACTGTAATAAGCAGCTCTTACTCTTCCTGGGCTAGGTACAAAACATTTTCAAGCTCGCTTCGCTCGCTCTTACATCCTTGGTTATCACAAATGTTAACTAAGTATGATAATACTCGTCAGTCGACGAAACTATTTTATATCTATATGGACAGCAAAAAGAGGAATGTTCCCCCCGGATCTAGGGGGGAGAGGTAAGTTCGGGCGCCAAACTCAAATGTTTAAATAAATAATCCTTCCTTTTAGCTTTGCCGCAGTCGGGTAAGAAGTCGATGTGGCTGTGGAGTGCTAAAATTTTCGGGCTCGCTTCGCTCGCCCTTTAATTTTACACTCTCTTGGTGCTCTTTTTAAACCATGGTAAGGTTTTCTTCCATTTCACCAGAACCAATGATTTCCCATGCATGGTTTAGAAAAAAAAAAAATGAAGCCAATGGGTCTCCGTCGTTGTCGTTAAGGGTATTCTTTACAGTCGATAATAAAATTAATCACAAAACGTGGATGACAGAGGGGAATTCGGAAAAATCGTTGCCTTCCAGCTAGGGCTGGCTTAAAAAATTTTCGAGCTCCCTTCGCTCGCGCTCTTGTATTCTTCAATATCAATTTTTTATAGTATAAATGGAGATTATTACTTTTATGGCTGTATGAATTCTCGAACATTCGTTATATATCGACAAAGTAAAATCTATATCTGTAGTTGGTTAAGAACTAAACTAACCTAAAATTCCCAGGTGGGATGCTAAAAATTTTCGAGCTCGCTTCGCTCGCTCCAGCATTCTCTGGTCAGCTAAGGAACACCTGTTTGTTTGAATCTAACTTATCCGAGACAAGGTTCTAAAATCCATAACCACCCATCGATAGTGAGCTAGTCCGTAGTCCGATTTTCTCAATCTATTTTATAACTAGCTTCTGCCAGCGGCTTCGCCCGCGTGGTCCCTAAGAAACATGCTCCGGGAAAAAAAGTATGCCCATGTCCTTTCTCAGGCTCTAGACTATCTCTGTACCAAACATTGAAATCGGTTCAGACAGACGGACAGACAGAGTTACTTTCGCACTTATACTAGTAAGTAGTAGTACTTATATTAGTAAGGATTTGAACCCTATTATTAACTTTAAACGTGACCCCCGGTTGGGACTGCGACGGGCCTAAAATTCCATTTTTATCGTGATCACCGACCGTAATGTGTGTGTGTCTAGGCGTCGCACCTCAGGTTAGGGGCCAGGCCCCCCCCTGGAAAAAAAAATCCTAGATACGCCAATGGTGTACATACAATTATAAACAAATGCATGCAAGGTGATAAAAGTACATGGATTTGTGCTAACATGTTTACCATATTGTCATGGTGTGCAAATATTAAATGTACAAGTTTAGAAAAAAGAAATAAATATATCTTTCAGTGGTAATAATGAAAAAATTCTGTCATAATTAATTCATATGGAAATCAATAGTTATATACATAAAAATGTCAAAAGTAATATGTATCACGATAATAATAATAAAAAAGAAACATTGTAATCAAAAACCATTATTGTAATTAAAAACAACATAAAAAAAGGAAAGAACATGTCCATTTAAATGATTCCATTAAAAATTCATTAACATCATAATATGCTTTACTAGCCAAAAACGATTTTACATTATTTTTAAATTGTTCTACACTTAGCTCGTTCCAGTTATTTGGAAGCTTATTGTAAACAATGGGAGCCATACAAAAAACACTTTTGCGCATAAGTGCTGTCCGAGACCTATGTTGACAAAGTTGACTGTTATCACGTCTATTTCTAGGAAACAAGTCTGCCATGCGGGAAAATAGGTTAGGATTTGTTTTAACAAATAACGCGATTTCTAAAATGTAAATTGATGGTAAAGTCAAGATTTTGTGGCTTATAAAGAACGGCTTGCAGCTATCCGTCATTTTTAATTTAAATATGGATCTAAGGCATTTCTTTTGGGCTTTAAATTCGATATCTCTGTCCGTAGAGAGTCCCCAAAAAATAATTTACTTCCTTTGAGGATTCTTCTAGAAAAAACTGGCCATGTGCGAGTCGGACTCGCGTGCAAAGGGTTCCGAACGAATTTCTTTTTTTTTTCATGTTATTTTAACACTAGAATTCTCATAGACTTTCCTGTAATTTATAGATATTCTATTATCTTTATTTTTTCCAAAATTTTAGCTAAGTAGTTTTCGAGATAAGGGGGGGGGGGTATGGTAATTTTTCGTCTAATTTCTTGAATAACTTCAAAACCATTTATTATAAAATTATTAAAAAAATATTATTAAAACTCACGACCCTCACAGTAAGCCCTTTCATGTGATATGTCACCTGATATTGTTCAAAAAACTTTTTGTGGGGATTTTTGCACAACAAAGGTTATTAAATTACAAACTCATAAAACAAATGGGATAGCACCTTGTCTCGGTTACCTTAGATTTTTTCAAACATAACATAAATAGATGTTTTTTTATACCTTACTGCCCACACGATAAGAAGTTCTCGCAGAAAAAACTGGGGTGAAATTTGAAACAACACAGATAGGGTACAGAATGTATGAGCGAGGGCAGCGAGCTCGAAAATTTGGAACACCTTGTCTCGGTTACCTTAGATTTTTTCAAACATAACACAAATAGATGTTTTTTGGACAACTTACCCGTCAGGTAACCGCAAAATTAAAATACAATAGATGCGTCCCACAAGTGGTACGGCCGAGACCTGACAGATTATGCTTAAGGTGGATGCTCCAGGGTAGCCCGCGAAATTCAAATATTTTTATGTTTTTTGCAATTTGCCGGTCAGTGTGAAGCTGTATGTGGACCAAATGCGATCTGCGACCGTAACGCGTATTTATCTAAAGAATTATAACCATTCTAATCTAAGTTCATGTAGTTCGAAAGAATGATTATTTCTGAAATATTCATTCTTTCGAACTACATGAACTTAGAGGGCTATATTGATGATTAAAATGGTTATAATTCTTTAGATAAATACGCGTTACGGTCGCAGATCGCATTTGGTCCACATACAGCTTCACACTGACCGGCAAATTGCAATAAACATAAAAATATTTGAATTTCGCGGGCTACCCTGGAGCATTCACCTTAATTTAGAGAACTAGGGATGCTAGAGCACGCGAAGCGAGCTCGAAAATTTTCAGTGCAATACCTTGTTTCGGATACCTACGTACTTTTTATCACCAACTAGCGACCCGCCCCGGCTTTGCACCAGTGCAAATTATTTACTAAAACCTTCCTCGAGAACCACTCTATCTATTAAAGAAACCCGCATCAAAATCCGTTGCGTAGTTTTAAAGATCTAAGCATACATAGGGACAGACAGACAGCGGATGCGACTTTGGTAAAAGCTTTTTTAACTTGCAATGTGTTGTTCGAGTGGAATCTTGCTACTCAGTTTTGAAGCAGATATCTTCAACCGATTGAGCTGAAACTTTGTAAACACGTTTAGATTGGATGACAATACACGATAAGCTATGTGACGTCATTCTAAATCCAATATGGCGGAATAGTTATTTATGACGTCATTTTAAATCCAATATGGCCGAATATCCAAGATGGCGGAATAGAACAGACTCAGATACATACCTAGCCAGCGATAACTAAAAAGTAAATTAAAAGAAAAAAAAACTTTTTTTTTATTTGTAATGGGTTTGCTCTTGACTCTAGTCTATGTCAGAGATTACAGAGACAAAGTCTACGATGGAGCGAGCCTACCCAGAAGGAGCCTGTTCACTCTAACTTTGAAGAGATTAGGGTTGTAAGCTTACGGAAACACAGACGCAGGCAGAGAGTTCCACTCCTTTGCTGTGCGCATTATAAAAGACGTTTGAAAACGCTTAGTGCGAATTGGTGGAATAGCCACAAGGTAGGGATGGTAAGATGCAGTGCGTCTGGATGTCCGATGGTAGAAGGGGGGGATGAGGTCGTGGAGTTCTTGGGCACACTCACCGAAGTACAATCTGTAGAAGACCGACAAGCAGGCAATGAGCCAAGCTATGTAGCTTGCCATCCACCAGTTTTACGTCGCCGATGAGCCTCATAGCTCTGCGTTCCACCGAGTCAAGCGCGGCAAGCTGATACTTAGCTGAGCCATCCCAAAGGTGGCTACAATACTCCATGCAGGATCGGACTTGTGCTTTGTGTAAAGTGTTAAAAGCTGTCCAGGCCTAAAGTATCGCTTCACCCTATTTAGGATGCCCAGCTTTTTGGCCGCAGTTTGGGCTTTGTACTCGATGGTGGCGCCGAAATTGAGACTGGATGTCAACTCCATGCCTAAGAGCTCGAGCCGATCAGTCACAGGAACAGATGCACCCCAAAAAGACTCCTTTTTGCGGTAAAAAGACACGCCTGTGTTTTGGTGGCATTAAAAGTGACCAAATTGTCATCACCCCACTGGGAGACAATGCTTAAGGTCAAATTTGTCCGCTCTACCATGGCCTCTCTCAAGGAACAAACTTCAACCCCACTGGTTTTTGCGTTGGACAAGTATCTCTCTGAAATCGTACTGTCATCTGCGTACCTAACAAGACCAGGCTGAAGTAGGTCATTGATGTGCAGCAGGAAAAGAGTTGCAGACAGAACAGACCCTTGAGGAACTCCGGCATCAATAGCAATAGAGGAGCAGCCGTCAACGACCACTCTGATCGACCGTTCACTCAGGAAGTCTGATATCCAGCTACAAAAACCAGCTGGGATGCCATAAGCAGGAAGCTTGCTGAGTAGACCTGCGTGCCAGACCCTGTCAAAAGCCTTCGAGATATCAAGCGACACGGCAAGTGCTTCGCCGTGTCTCTCAATGGCTTCGCCCCAGCAGTGTGTGACATACACAAGATCGCCAGTTGACCGTCCCCGGCGAAAGCCATATCAGGTCAAGCAGGGTCAGCAGCTTACTGTTCAGAACTCTTTCCATAAACTTAAAAAAACCCTTTATTTTTATACTATGTAGATGCACATACGTTTTCTTGTCGACTTAAGCTGAAACTAGAATAAAAAAAATACTACATAGTAAAATATTACTTTAATTTCGGAAGTCGGGTGTTTTTGTTAGTTTCTTCGTATTTTGACACCGACTTCCAAAGATAGTTATTTTTTACTTTGTAGTGTTTTTTTTTGTAAGTCGGTTGTATTTTATTGTAAAAAGATAAAAATTACTCCATACAAGCGGGCCTTAGCTACAAACTGTTTACTCGCATTTTGTTAAGCTCAAATTCGGCCTTGAAAACAGCTACTTTCAAGCATTTCTTTTTTTTTACCTCCCTTGGACCTCCCCTTATTTAATAACGAGTAAACCAAGGGTCGTAGCAGGTACGTACGATCTGTATATACCTACTGCCTAACCCCATCGAGAAAGGCGTGGGTGAATGTATGTCAGTAATAAAGGACAACGTAAGTAGACTGTATCTTTTGAAATAAAACATTGAAATCCAATTGGAATAATAATATATCACATTCCTTGATCTTACTGTACATGTACAACTAGACTACAGACAAGCACTTATATATTATTACAATAATAATATGTATAGATAATATTTAAATAAATTCATGGGTGCCACACATTTAGTCCAGTCCAATAAGGATTAAACCTAGGAATGAAACTTAGAAAGCTGCTTTTTGTTAACACGGGAATGAAGATCAATGCAAGCTGTTATCTTTTTGAGTGTCATTCCGAAGTAGTTTATTAGCCTTATTAGAGCGTACTCATGAAGAGCCGCTGGTGTCCCACTCGATGAGGTAGGCGGCCGGCGCGCCAGGCGCCAGGCGGCGCGCGTGCACGTGGCACGTCTGGCCGGCGCGGAAGTACGACTGCACGCTCGACTTCAGCAACGACAGCTGCTCCGCGTTCGCCTCGGCGGCACTGCTGTTAGCTTTGTGAGGACTCAACTGTAAACTCTTGACGCTGTTATTATTACTAGTGTTATTATTCGTATTTCGTCTTGCATTTTCGTAATAATTCTTCTCTTGTCTCTGTCTCAGTCTTCTACCGTGAAATTTCACGTTATTTATGTGCCCCCCGGCTGGTGGAGCGACTTCACCGTTTTCGTTTGGGATTTGAGCAGGTTTGTTGTCATCAGGCAGAGGACACGACTTGTTCAGCTGTAAAAAGAAAGTTATGTTTTTATGAGTGGGAGAATAAAATGTGATAATTTGTTATTTTATGGAGAATGTTTACAAATGGTACAGCTAAATATTATGTTCTGATATAAGTACCTGCGCCTGCAGATATTTCCGCGGCCTCCTGAATTTCCTTCTTTTTACTTCCCCGTTAGGCCCGATCACGATATCCTTTTCGCTAAGCTTTCTTTTCAATGGCCTCACTAGAGGACCCATTGCTGGATTCAAGTTAACCGGTAACGAGAATCGTGAGTGGTGGTTTTGCTTTCCATTTTGTTTATTGTATATGTTTGCTGTTGATGAGAATGGTTTCTTAGATGTATAAGTATTCGACATTAAGAAGGGATTATTCTTCCCCTGGAAGTCTTTTAGCGGTGGTATGATAACGTCTAGCGTGCCCCTGCTGGAGGTCTCGTCGCCCGACGACTCCATGTCATGGCTGAAGTTGCTAGTGTATGGAGGTATGCTATCCATGTGCTGCAGGGACATTATTTTGGAATGTTCGATAATGTTTGTAGTAGACAACTTAGATAGTTCCAAGTTCATTGTAGCTATTCTTGTCGTGTGCGTGTTAATGCTGACGCTAGTGACATCAGTCTTGCTCACGTTTGTATCAACTATATTGTCTTTGGATATTTTATCTAACTTTACAGAACATGGAACTAAAGAAGTGTTGAGAGATGGCACTGGAGGACTATCTTCACATATCGACTTTGCTTCATTAGTAGTGTTTTCGATTAGCTCTGGTATTTTCTCTATTTTATCAGCTTTGGCATCAGAATTTCTAGCAGTAGAGGTGCAAATGGAAGGTGAAGGTTGTTCGTAATTCTCAGAAGGTTTAACAGACTCATAGGAACTAGTAGAATCGTTTTCTGAATTTGAGTTAGAGTTGAGATTTTCATGGAACCGCTTGCCCATCATTAAATTTAACCAATGACCATCTACTGGCACAATCATACGTTGATCGTGATTTTTATAGGAACTTTCATTGTTACTACTAGAAGGTTGAGAGCTGAAACAAACAATTGATATATTTTAAATTATGTATCACGTTTTGTTTAGTTTGAATTAAACTTCAGCAATAATAATAATACCTGTCATCGACAGCTGGGACAGTCTGTGGCGAAGGCGCTCGCGGCAGAAACCTAAGCCGCGGTGCATATTCCCTTACTAACTCATCAGACAATGGTTCTCCTTTCTTAATCTGTTTATAAAAAAAAATACATTGAATGATGGAATATTATTATGACAAAAAACGTAAATTACTAACAATTCTACGAACCTGTTCCAACGCGGAAAGCTGGAGAGGAGCCGGTGGCGGCCGGCGTAAGCGCAGTCCCCAGATAGTAGCACGTTTCTTCATTTCGCGTCCACATTTGAATCGCTTACGAGAAGATGTCAACGCTGTTAAGATTTTTTCTCGTCGCTCTTTTACTGGTGTTCGCCACATCTAAAAAAACAAAAAACTATATGAAGAAGCGATTTCTAGACCCCAAAACCATAATACTTTTAATGTACAACAACAAACCTTCTCAGGCAATTGCAGTGCATGCCAATTGTCCATGATGTACGGCATAATAACACTATCGAGGTCGAAATAATTCGGCGCATTGTATGCAGTGAGGTTATACAGAGAGAGATGCGCTAGGTCCAGCCAACAAAGCTCCAGTCGCCGGAGGTATTCCGCTCCTCCGTTGCAGTGAGCACACGCAAATATATACAACCTAAAATAAAAATGCATTCAATTAAAATATATACATTCAGTCAAAAAAGTATCGGGAATGGATGATTTGTTTATGGTTCCAAATTCAAATTTTTGTTTTTTTGTAGTTGTTAGATTCATAGATTGGCACAACTGTTTTCCATTTTGGCGCGGAATTTGAGTTGCATCTGTTATTTATATTAAATACAGTGCTGGTTTTAGTAATATCATATATAGTGTGTATTGCGAATTTCATAATGGACAAAAATATCGAACAAAGAGTTTGTCTTAAATTTTGCATCGCCAATGGAATTTCGTGTTCGGAGTCACTGAAAATGTTACAGAAGGCTTACGGTGAATCGACTTTATCAAAAACTCGTGCTTATGAGTGGTTCAAAGCGTTCAAAAGCGGTCGAAATGTGATGGAAGATTTGCCTCGCTCTGGTAGGCCGTCAACGTCTGCAACTGAAGTTAACATCGCAAAAGTGAAGGAAATAGTGACTGAAAATCCCCATTCAACTCTGAGAGAGATAGCCGCCGAACTTTCTGTATCTCACGAGTCGATCCGTACCATTTTAACTAATCATTTGGGTATGAAACATGTTGCTGCTCGGCTAGTCCCAAAAGATCTGAATTTTCTCCAAAAACTCAATCGCATGAAAGTCGCTGAGGACATGCTAGAACGAGTCAGTTCGGACCCAACATTCATGAAAAGCATTGTTACTGGTGACGAGACGTGGGTTTACGAGTTTGACATGCAAACTAGTCAACAAGCTTCGGAGTGGCGCCTTCCAACTGAACCGAAACCGAAAAAACCACGCCAAAGTCGATCAAAAGTCAAAGTCATGTTGACTGTTTTCTTTGACTATCGCGGTGTTGTGCACTCTGAATTCTTACCGGAAGGTCTAACGGTAAATAAAGAATATTATTTGAGCGTTATGCGGCGTTTAAGAGAGCAAATTCGACGAAAAAGGCCAGATTTGTGAAAAGAAAATTCTTGGATTTTGCACCACGACAATGCGCCTTCGCACAAGGCTATCATTGTGAACGAATTTTTAACCAAACACTCAACAAATACCATCCAGCAACCACCATATTCACCAGATATGGCTCCTGCTGACTTTTTTCTTTTTCCTAAACTCAAATTACCACTTCGTGGCACCCGTTTTCAATCGATAGAAGACATACAGGAGAATTCGCGGCGAGAACTGAACTCAATTCCGGAAGCAGCGTTTAAAAAATGTTTTGATGAATGGATTATTCGTTGGCGCAAGTGTATCGTTTCTAAAGGAGCATACTTTGAAGGTGATAAAATAAATTTGGATGAATAACAGACATTTTGTGTATTATTGATGTTTTCCCGGTACTTTCTTGACAGAGTAGTACATGTCGTGGCCATATCAGGAGAAGAACGTGCAGGAAACTCCATGAACGTTTTGTTTACATAATGTTGAAATCTATACTAATATACAGGGTTATTTGTAAAACACCAGCAACCTCTTAGGCAGTGAAAGTACACATGATTATAAGCAACTTTTATTTTAGGAAAACCCCGAAATCTCGAGAAAAATATCCGCTGTTTCAATAACCCTGTATAAAGCTGAAGAGTTTGTTTGTTTGCTTGAACGCGCTAATCTCAGGAACTACTGGTCCGATTTGAAAAATTCTTTCAGTATTAGATAGCCCATTTATCGAGGAAGGGTATATATCATCACGCTAAGACCCGGAGCGCAGCAGACGAAGTTGCACGGGTCACCTAGTTATAATATATGTGAGAATGATGTAAAAGACGAGCAGGATTGAATTATTCCTTTTTTTCAGACGCTTTTGCGACAATTCAAAGAAATAATTAAAATAAACCATGGCAGCTGAGAAATGACCAGTCCCAAGTACAACTGACGGCCGTTCACGAACGTGACGCATGCGCTAGCACCATTCGGCTCAACCATTTTGAAGGGAGCCAAATGATCCAACGCATACGAATTAGCCAGACTTTTGAGTGAGCATGACACTGCTCTCGTGAAATTAATGGCCGAATTCTACGATATGGCCACGAGATAATAATTTTATACTGTTTATATTGAGAAACAGTAGTTTTTGGATAGGCGTGTGGATTACGTTTGATTTACCATCGCGCTGTTGTGATATAATAAACAATAAAATAATTGTCAAGTCTTTTTTTTTTCCAATAACCACAACGCACAACGGACCGAATGGGAGTCTAAGTGCGGAAAATGGAGTCCCTATCACTACTCTAACCCCTCTTCTCCACACAGACAAATTTTCCCCATTTCTCTCCCGCTGATCGAGATCCGCGCCTACTCGTGACCATCTAAGGGGTGCTTGCCTAAGGCGCTGGCAACATTTAATCCACATTTGCACTCTATTGTTCTCTTTACAAACACCCGAAAAAGAAATACTATCCTTAATTTCGTTTGGAGTACAGATAATCAACATAATATATAAAATTCCTCCGTTGCTGAGTCAGTGACTGACAGACAACGCACAGCCGAAACTACTGGTTGTAGAAAACTGAAATTTGACATCTAGCTTCCCTGCACTCCGTAGGGGAGCACTAAGAGAGGATTTCCCGAAATTCCTACGGGAAAGGGATAAGCGAGAGCAAAGTCGCGGGCAAAAGCTAGTACATAATAACATTGGCATTAACCAGGGATCTGGACAGCCACTGCGCTTGCCTAAGGCGTCATCCTAATACAAAACGATCATCGCGTGAATACGCGATCGTCGCGTTGATTACTCGACAAATCAGGAAGGCGCGCCGACGCGATCGGATTGGCTCGCGTTATGATAGCTTTGTATTAGGATGATAAGTTATTCGAGGAGGATCTCGCGAACTACGCTCCGTAGCCCGAAACCGCGGCGTCCAAGTAAAGTTTCACAACCCGTTTAATCAGGGCTACCAGCCACGTAGCGTACTCGTACGACGGTACGAGCTCCCTAAGCCAGTAAAGCGTACTTGACACTCATACTTACTTATCGCCGGCATACAACGGATATTGTAAACTTGATACGCATCTTTGGTGAAACCAACGATTACACCGACAGCATAGTAACATCTGTAAATAAAAACGGTTGTTATTTTATATTCTGATGCTTGTTAACAATGAAACGACTAACGGAGAATAAAAAGCATCTGTTTATGTTTAGCGTTTTTGTTTTGATCAACCATAAGTAGATAGAGGTCAACTTTGCAAGTGCATAATTTTATGCGGAATATGATTATAGTGCAATGCAACTCATTTCCGACTAAATTGAAAGTGCGTTAGGCGACAATGCCTGTAGCTTACAAATAGCAGCGACATTTTCACTTCATGAAGCCACACATCTTCATAAGTACCTGTGCAAGCCAATCGCTTTTTTCGCCGCAGTAACAATGTGTTTCATTCGGATCTTTGCCAGCATCGGATACTGAAGCTGATGATGTTGTAGAAGCAGTCTGTAAACATACATGATTTTAAAACCATCACTTTATTGAACACGAATAGGTAAGTTGGTAGTTTGAAATAGTAAACCTACATCGCAGGGTGGGATGAGTTCCTGTTGTTGCCGCCGTTGCTGTCCGCCCTTAAATCTAAACATGTCTGATCGCTTGAGCGCCCTGTTCTCTGCCGCAGCCACTCTATACCTTTGGTCCACGCATCTTTTGCAATGCCATGATGCACCTGTTACAAATTTGGGAATTTAGAAACGAAACAAAAATTATTCAGTCAAAAATATATTTCCAGAGGCGTGGTTTTATGTCAATATAAACGGGATATAAAAGTTCACTTTGATATAAATTTCTTACAGCCAGAGAAGGTAGGAGATAAAGTAATATGGAAAAATAGGCCCTTTGCTTCGAAAAGGGCAACATAGTCGACTAACTCAATATGAAATTAAAACAAAAATCCAGTTATTAAAATTTAAATTAGGTGCCATGATGGGAACAGTATTATTAGGGTTGATTTAAGTGTTTTTAATACGATACGTGAAATATTCAATGATTTGCATGAAACAGAGGGTAACTTTATTAGGTGCTTATAAAAAAAAACATCTGCAGATAATCAGAAAAAAAGTATAAAGAATTATTTATAGATTAGTGTTTCAAAAGCACTTAGTGGATATTCTGATCTCTATTAGAATAGAACTATGCTAAAACAGGCTTAGTTATAGCACATTGAAGTAGCTTTGCATTGAAGAGTCTGTGACCAAGCCATAAATGCCACTTGCATTTATCGCTCAGCTGTGTGTGGTTGTCCATTCACTGATGCGTGGGTTGCAAACACACAACTGGGCTAAATGGTGGGTTATCCACAACGTTCGCGAACCTTTTGCGCTCTGCGCTCCTGCAACTGCTCCACATAGTTGATACCCACCCGAGTGTGTCTTCCTACCTCGGTGTCTGAATTTTATTAATTATCTAGTAATATAGTCCAGTTGGCATTACAACTTATCAAAAGAATGGATATCAGACAATAACAACAACTAATCATCAAATCAATCAATAAAATCATATTAAAGTGAATAGTTCATCTGCATACATACACAGATTTGGTCATTGAACCTAAAATATTCCATCAATGCTGTATCTTTGCTATATTATGCACACCACCGGCTTTATGTACAAAAGTAGTTGTTTGTAGGTGCAGCAGCCCTTATCATGTTTATTTAACGACGTACCGTTAATCCACGCATCGACAGGCGGCGAGTGGCACTTGGCGTGGTAGCCTCTGCCGCACATGTCACACGCGATGATCGCGTTGGTGGCGGGGCTGGCGGCCGGCCCCTCGCGCCGCTTGCACACCACGCACATGATGCGCCC
Organism: Lacanobia oleracea; assembly: GCA_950371165.1. Classification (NCBI taxonomy): domain Eukaryota; kingdom Metazoa; phylum Arthropoda; class Insecta; order Lepidoptera; family Noctuidae; genus Lacanobia; species Lacanobia oleracea. Next base: position 11,147,381 of record OX493389.1, read on the forward strand.
GTCGTCCGCCGGCGGCGCGCTCAGCAACTTCAGCGACGCCACCGGCGCCCACGCCTGCGTGCCGTCGCCGAACTTGACCAGGCACCGCGCAGTCCCCGTGCCCACCTCGCATGAGTCGTTATCATTGCTGGTACTCAACTCTACTATTGTTCCTGGTTAGAAGGAAACGCTGCATGAATATTCATTTTAAGTTATCAGTGTGTGCAGTAACTATGTGTCATTGCGAAGACAAGGAACACAATTCAACAGGATAGTTAATGCAATAATAAAGCTTTATAATTATTATGTTAATTCAAAATTCACTTAGTGCAGATTTGCAAATATAGTCATTCCCTAATGTTGTAAACAGTTGGTGAGGTTGTGATTGTAAAGTAGGGGCGAATTTAGTATTTAGTAAACAAGCAATTTCAAATAAATACACACCTAAATAATACCGTCCATCTTTATTTGGTACAAGAACATCATCCCCACAGTGGAATGGATTGTAATTATTTTTTTCCGTGTTGGTTGTAGAGTCTGGCATGGCATCCTGTGTTTCTTCTTCTTTTTTTTCATTCTTTTTGCTAGCACATGGTGTGATCGTTTTGTCAAGGTCGCTCAGGAGGGCATCGATCAGAGACAATTGCGTTGAGACCTCTTTGAAACAAACCAACAAAGTAAATCAATGACATTTTTGGTATCTTACTGCATCTTAGTGAAGTAAGTATGCTGAAAATAAATATTATTTCTGCAATTTTTTTTATTTAATTGAACAATATCTAGTCTGGTTAAAATTTACTTTTCGATTAGACAAAATATTAATAGGATACATATAAATTTAACTTATAAGCAACACCTATAGCTGGAGTCATAGGGAACTGATCTAATGTTGAAAATACATTTACTATTTTAAGAAGATTATGCAAACCTAATTTAGTAATTTCAATATATCTCTGACTTTACTTTTAAAGTTGGTCAATAATTAATTTCAGTGCATAATTTAGCATGAAACTTATGTTCTGTACTTATGAAACTTGTGTAACTTCATAAAAGGTTTTCTTTGCTATCTTTTTTCAATTAGGTATTTGAAAACATTACCATACAGTAAGCATGAAACTTTATGGTGGCTAACTTTGCTGTATGTATACATGAATTTCTTATTGTACAGTCTATCACCTCATGTCCACCATGAAGCTTGTACAGAGCTGTACCAATATTAAAAATTTGAACATGGTAAGAAATCTGAATTATTTTGCTTAATACAAGACAGGCTTTTGTTTTTCACATTTTGCTTAAATGCTCAATCACTTATTATATTTAAATAAAAAGTATCATTGTTATACAGAATCAAAATGGGGCTATAGTTGCTGTCACTGTTTTCACTTGATTTGGTTGAATGTTCATGCTTTTATTACAAAGAGATATCTTCTATGACCACTGCTATTGCTATGCTAAAATAAAACCAGCTGTGACAGACAGACAGACCTAGTCACACCATAAGGGTTCCTTTTTACCATTTTGGTACAGAACCATAAAAATTACACAAAATTTATGCAGACATGAACACATACAGTAACTAAGGCAAATATGAGGCAGTTATTTTAAAGCTAGGCTGTGTGCAATGGTTAATGGGTCAAAATGTTCTTTACCACCCAACTGCATGGAATTTTGTTTTTTTTTTAATGCACTTTGCCAATGATTGATGCAATTCATTGATATAAACCTCAAAACGAGTGGGTATTTTGAAACCATTGATGTTTGTATTTACCGTGTTTTCAAACCTGCAGTTAGAGGTTAGCAAAGAATTTACAGTGAATATGTATTTCAGATCTAAATGGCTGTCTTGATCTAAGTACCTACTATAGAAATAGGAAAATACTCACACTTCAATTATATTATAGGTCCAACATGGTAAGCAAAAAATAACAAAATCAGTGAATGTTTACATGTCATATTAATACAGTAGATATTTAAAATAAAAGCAAGGACTTTTGGAAGTAAATTAATGGCCCATAAAAACTATGAAAGCATTAAAAGCCTATCATTCAGTTTTTTTTCCATTGCAGAAAAACTGAATATCTATATAAAGAACAAACTATTAAGGGAGCACAAATGTGACACAATTATTGTAACAGAATTTGAGCAAATGGAGGAGAAACAGATTTATTTGGGTCATTTTACTATGTTACTTCAACACATTTTCCCTATACATTTACAAGGAAAACATATTTTAGAAGCATGTTGGAGCTTAGTGTAATGGAAAAGGGTACAAACCAAGTTGATTATAAATAACAATGTGATAACAATACTAAACATTATAAAAAGTCAACTCAACTCTTAACAACAACTCAAGTGCAGATTAGCTATTTACTCTCTGAAACCTTTTTAAAACAGTTCCGTATTGTTCTGAAACTCAGAACTTTGTGGATGCTTACCATACAAGTGTGACTTGTAAACTTTTCTTTCTGCAAATCAGTACCAACAAGTTTACAATTAAAAACTTCTGCTTTGTTTGTATTCATCGACGTAAGTCATTCAAAATGACAACAATAGTAAATGGCACCGGTAGCAGGTTTTATAAATTTAGAATAAGTAATCTAGAATCACAGAAGGTGAGTTTGACTTTCTGTGATACTAACAATAATTTCAATTTATCGTTTGTCAACTAATCGACGAGCGTGCCTACGTATATTTTACCAGATATTTTTCTTAAAGCGGTGTAAATATTGTTCGGCCACTAATTTTAGTGTTATTATATTCTATAAACAATTAAATAGGACTATTAATGAAGGCGCACGCGGAGAAAAGTTACCGAGTAAAGCTATCATCATAATTTTATCAAAGCATTTGAAAAAATAAGCTAAAATCTTCTTGTAAAGATTATTTGCTACTTACCAGCGTTGATGTCCATCTCAATTATGATTTTTTTAACTCATATAAAGCATTGGCGAAGCATACTTTGGACTCAAATTTCATAAACCAACGCAAACACGTAAAGCATTGGCGCTTTTGCGGCCATTATACTAGTCAAACGTTTCACAGTTTTCCCGCGGTAACAAAATCTGATATAAAAATCATGGGTAAACTTGATATATAACGATTTTGTTGATTGACTACACTTTCATTTCTTCTAAATTAACACTTTTATTGCTAAATTCATATTAAATATCCATTATTAATTAAACAAAATAACCTTTCGAATTTCTTCTATCGGATATCAATCCCTCTATGCACGTCACTATTGTTGAATGTTGGAAGTACTGTTTTGTTGAATGAATGTATTCTGTTCGTTTCACTGATCACTTGGGAATAATTATATATTATTATATTTAAATATATTTGTAAATTATTTTAATTTTATCAGTTCGAAAATATATTAATTGTAATTCACTTATGAATCTCAGTCTCAGTATCTCATTTTTAATTATCTTTCACTTTAGTTCAAAATAAATCGAATGACTAACTAGCCTGTTACAACCTTTACACACCTCAATATTTTCTCTATGGTTTAAAGTTTGGACACACTGCAAGACACCCACATTGCCCTTACTTTGCCATATTCGTTCAAGCCGCGCCTCAGTCCGAGGTAAGGTCCGAGGAAATTGTTTTCATAAAATTATTCAAAAGAATTTTTAACTCATTTCATAGAACAGTATAAATCGTTGCCAGCTTTATGGAAAATTAAAAGTAAGAAATACTGCGATACGAACAAAAAAAAAGATGCATGTCATTTTATGGTTGAAAAAGACCACGCACATGATGTACCCATCGTCCGCCGGCAGTGCGCTCAGCAGCTCCAGCATAGAGGAATATAATATATGAGCTCCAGCGACGTCAACGGCGCCCACGCCTGCGTGCCGTTGCCGAACTTGACCAGGAACTGCGCAGTCCCCGTGCCCACCCCGCATGAGTCGTTATCATTGCTGGTACTCGACTTTACTATTGTTCTTGGTTAGAAGGAAACGCTGCAGGAATATTCTATTTTAAGTTATCAGTGTGTGCAGTAACTATGTGTCATTGCGAAGACAAGGAATACAATTCAAAAGGACAGTAATAATAAAGCAATAATAAAGCTTTATTATGTTAATTCAAAATATGTGACGTATTTTATTTAATAAAATATATCTTGACCATTCAAAGAGATTAAAGATACAATAGAGCGGCTATCAGAAGTACCTAATGTCATAGAAAAACTGTGATCCCATAGCTCAGTGACGCCATCTAGCTTTGAATAGCAAACACATAGGTACATTTTGATTTTTAAGACATATGAATTCAGCTATCGTCTGGTAAGTGGCCAATGTGTGCTAGAGATGTTACCAACCATTTAGAGATTTTTTTTCTTTACATTTGAATACATTGAAACAGATGGCAAAACATTAGAAAAGTAATAAAATGCAGTAGTTTCATTGTAATAGTTATCTATGATATTAGTGCGGTAAGTTGGTTTTTAAAAACGAGTGGGCTTACCATAGTCTCGAATTTGTAAATACCGTGTAAATACCAAAAAGATGCATGTCATTTTATGATTGAAATAGAGCTATGTAGATATAATGCTATCTTATTCTATTAGGTATTTATGTTTCCAAGTACCTACTCTTTGTCACCTCATGTGCTATAATTATGTATGTTGGATTTACAACTATACCTCGAAGCAGTGTACCTACTCTGCATCGAGGTATAACAATCTGTCAGATTTTTTCAGTAAATTATCAACTTTATATCTAGACGGTTAGGTTCAAAGTTGATTGGGATACCTTTTTCATTTTCTCTATGGCGTGCTTCTGACACGGATATGTGTGAGCAAGTTCGTACAAATCGTATGTAACCGAATTTTCTCCGTCCCTGCCGTGTTCCGTCAGGGATGAGAACCCCAGATGTGTGTGGACGGCCCACAGTACGCCCTGTTTTTAGTTGCAATAATTTGTGGCACAAAATAAAGTATCTCGCAACAGATTAAAGCACTTATTACAATACGTCACTACCCAATCTATCGGGCCCGATCTGCAGGGCCAGTGTGGTGTAGTAAGAAACAGGGAGTTAGGTTCTTGCCATCGAGCGATCGGGTGGTCCCGATCTCGCAGTGGCGGCGTAGGGTAGATTGGCACACTGAGCGATTATAAAATGAGAATTTTCCGATTGATTATTTTGCTAAAAATGTACCTTGTGTTACCTTGTGTCTTTAAATTGATTAAATCGAAATGTTACGTGCGGTATAAGATCAGACCAAATGTAACATGAATCATATTTTAGGGAAAAAGAAATTACAAGTATTCGAAAAAATATATGAAAATATAGTTGCTTTTTAAACTATAAATGTATTAGTATGTAAGTAGTAACGAACAAGAGTAGGTAGTTATTCATCTGCCTAGCCTTTTCCCAACTACATTGGGGTCGGCTTCCAGTCAAACCGGATTCAGCTGAATACCAGTGTTTTACGTGGAGCGGCTGCCTACCAGACCTCCACAACCCATTAACTGGGTAACACGGTACATTTTGGCAAGACTGGAGTCAGATTTACTGGCTTCTGACAATCCGTAACGACTGCCAAAGACTACAAATGACAGCCGGGACCAACGGCTTAACGTGCTTTCCGAGGCACGGAGGAAACTCGTTATGTTAAGATGGTCACCCATCCACAGACCAACCTTGGCAAGCGTTGCTTAACCTTGAAGATCGACCCATGCGGCTGTTATTATTTAGCCACGAGCTCCTCAAGAGTAGGTAGTTATTGAGGGAGATTTTGTGCGCCTTCTTTGGATGTACGAGTGAGTTGTCGTTGCTGCCGTGTTATAACTAAAATGCCGTTATCCGACATTTGGTCGATTTCGTACTTTTCATGATATATTATTATTGACTAAAAAATATCTATCGATCTGTGTTTGCGAACTTTCAAAGCTATTCAACACCTTAAATAGCCACGGCAGCTTGGTTCTTAGCGTTGGCACCCGGGGCGGACTAGCACCCTCTGCCCCTACTTTCGCCGCCACTGCGTGCAACGCTATCCACGTGACGCATTCAAACTGGGATCGGGAGCGATTTCTAGTGTAGTGTAATAATCGGCTCCCTGCCGCAGGGACAGGGCGCCCTAGAAATCGGGCAGAAATTGGGTAGGTAGTGTATTAAGGTGGATGCTCCAGGGTAGCCCGCGAAAGAATGAATATTTCAGAAATATTCATTCTTTCGAACTACATGAACTTAGAGGGCTATATTGATGATAAAAATGGTTATAATTCTTTAGATAAATACGCGTTACGGTCGCAGATCGCATTTGGTCCACATACAGCTTCACACTGACCGGCAAATTGCAAAAAACATAAAAATATTTGAATTTCGCGGGCTACCCTGGAGCATTCACCTTAAGCGTTTAACTTGTGTTAAGTGGATGATAGACATACGAACTTTTAGTAGGTGGGTTTTAAGATCGCAAGCTTACTCGGCTGCCCGCTAGGGCCAGTGCCTGCTGCGGCTGCGGACTTCGTTCGAAAGAGGCACCGTACCCTGGAACGCAAAGGGCACTGGGAGGAACGCGGACGGGGTTTAGTCAGTAAGAGTCTGACACTCCCTTCTGCTTCAACCAAAGCGAGAGGAGTCATTTGATGATTTCACATCCTTAAAAAAAAAAGCTTACTCGGCTCGACGTCGGTGACACACGATGGGGGACCGCGATGTTGTCAATGGAGGAAGCTTTTTCTTAATCATGAATAATATTTTATAATAGCCAGACATGATACTTGTATGAGAGAAGCAAAAAAAGAATTCTGTTAATTATTAGTGTGAATAGCTTCGAAAATCAGTAAGTTTTGCAACACAATAGCACTCGACGTGTCACAAAACAAAGTAGCTAATCGCGGCTTGCGGCTCACGGCACTGACACATACGAGCCGAGGCGAACTACGAGAATAAAATCCAAACCTGTTGGATCGCCATCAAACTTACTCGGCGTTTTTTATGTACGCGTGCTTACGGACGGTGACACACGAGCGAAAAAGCTCGTCGAGCCACAAAAACGTGTACTTCCTTGCACGTCTGTCACCTACTTTAGAAATTCTTAAAATTCGGAGTGAATATTCGAATGGTGCGCTAGGTTCTAAAGATTTATTTCATAATGGGGAGGATTGATGAATGAGGATTTTGGCCCAGCAGTCGACGCATTTCTTCGTCGAAGCTCAGTTCGAAGTTCACATAAAGATAACAGCGAGTACATTTGGTACGGTAAATAACAAATTGAACTTAGAAAATCCAACCACATTTTTGACGACAGACGAAAACAGGGTATAGTCGCCGACAGCGCCATCTGCTTCTACCTTTAAGTGTGAGTAAAATTGGACTGCTTTTAGGCGAGCAACTATCTTATCCCCCTGACCAATTCAGAGCCAAATATTAACCGTGCGATTGCAGTTGTGCTTTGTTATTTATTTTATTTATTTATTTCTTCTAACATCTATCATTAATGCGATAAATGCGCTTATCCTAACTTATACTAACATCTATAACTAATTATAAATAATGCATTCTTTGTGAACTCACCCAGAGTACAACAAAATAGGTCCGTCTCATTAGCAATGAGGTTGAGCGTGCGAAGTGCACGCGTCAGCGGCGCCTCTCTTAGAAGGATGGTCCGACCGCGCGGCTCCACCAGCAGGCGCGGTCGACGTCGTCGCCACACGTACCTATCGGGCACACACAGACTCACCTGCCCTAAAATAATGGGATTGTGCAACTTTCCTCTCAATATTTTAAATATATGTGAAGTGAGTGCCTAATCCCTCCTAACCCTTAACTCATTGTATCCCACCATACCTAAAATAAATAAGGTGGGATACATCAAAGGATAAAATGGATAGACACCATAATACCTCAAATATAAATATCTAATAATTTATTTTGTACTCTCTCCAGCATGAGACTATATTTAGGTTCATGCGGAGACCAGATGACTGCGTTACATTCTAGCTGGCTCCTAACCAGTGCGTTATATAACGCAATTATAGCTTTCAAACATATGTTGTCTACATATTTGAGCATCTGAGCAGCTGAGCATAACTGAGACCTGTCAGTCGTCGTCAGCACACGTGTGTGCCATTGGGAGTCATTAATGGCATCCCACATGCCATGCCAAATCACGCAGTTTGAACTTCAATTTTTTTTAAAACGTAGTGTTTAATATCCTATGGCCCGCCAAAAAACATGGCGGCCGCCTTGTAACATCTATTGCGTCCGAAGATGATCAATGTGATCATCATCGTTAGAATTCTAATACGTAATGCTGGGTCTACAACTCTACACGCAGCGAGTTTGATAGCTGGCGAAAAAAAATCTATCGTTCGCTACAGAGTGGACAAAAAATGATTTTTTGGTCAGATTGTATAAATCGCCGTATTACATTACGGCTATCCATTTCCATAAATCAGGGCCGTTTTGTATTGTCATTGCGAGACGTTCTACAAAATGGAGACTCATTTTTAGCCTCATAGAAAGATGACGGGCCCAGAGGTCTTACCGCAACGCGACCGTGCTAAGTTCACTAGATTACTAAAACCCCAGACTGATGTCTGGGAGGAACTTTTATCTGAATGGCAATGTAGGTGGGAAAATTCCATCAAAGGCCGTCACCTCCATCAGTTTTTTCCATCTGTTCGTGAGCGGCTGTACAGGACATGGCTGGAGGTGGATCACTGTGTTGCCCAATTTCTTACAGGTCATGGCAACTTTAAGGGTAAATTATTTGCCTCGCCTTTATGTCAAAGTTCTACAGCTGACCATGAATACGAACAATCCGTACATCACTTCTTAGGCTCAAGTCAAACCGAGATGGCAGCGAAGCGGCGCGCAGGTTCAGTGTCATATAATTTTAAACTTAATCCTCATCACAGTAACACATAGTATCGCTTGGTCGCTTGAGAAACTTGAAAAGGTCGCGCGGCCGCCCGCGGCGCCGCGAGCATTCTGACGACTCCCGCGATTATATATGTTACAGTAATGAAGATAAAGTTTAAAATTATATGACACTGAAACTGCTCGCCGCTTCGCTGCCATCTCGGTGTGACTTGACCTTTATGGGATTGTAGTCTTTGGCAAACTGAAGGCAATATTATATTAGATAGTATTCAGGTTACATCGGGGGTAGTTTACTATACGGATCTTGTTGAAACCAGAACAAATTTCCGTGCGTTCAAGCGATTTTGCTATACCTATTAATGGAATCAAAAGTAGCTCACAATTTAGGACACATTAATTTTAGTGGTAAGATATAATCCGTGGTGCTTGGCAACTGGGCTTAACCCAGTTGTATATGTCCCTTCGTGCCTATTGGCCTAGTTCTATTCTGTCTCCTGCTTAATACGGAGGGAAGTGGAAATTATTTTTTTTTTCATAATCCTCCGCAGTACTTTTCTGATTAATTTCGTTGCAGGAACCAAGACAGTTGAATCGTTTCTCCGGGACTCGTCGGGTGTCATTGGTTCGGCGTTTTTCTGGTGTTCGCCACTGTTGATTTTGGCTTTCAGGAGTTGCAGTGGTTGGGAAAGTGTGGCGGGCTTGTCCAAAAAAAAAAAGACTGTCGCAGATCAAGTTACGTTTTTATCGGCCACAGCATTGAACTTTCTTTTTTTGTTGGAAATATGTATATAATCTCCTTTTTTTTCCATTGTGTTGAGTCAACGTAACACTGCGACACTATTTATGTTAAATCGCACGTTTACGGCATCATACATATTTTTACCCTGAATGCTCCAGGGTAGCCCGCGAAATTCAAATATTTTTATGTTTTTTGCAATTTGCCGGTCAGTGTGAAGCTGTATGTGGACCAAATGCGATCCGCGACCGTAACGTGTATTTATCTAAAGAATTATAACCATTTTAATCATCAATATAGCCCTCTAAGTTCATGTAGTTCGAAAGAATGATTATTTCTGAAATATTCATTCTTTCGAACTACATGAACTTTTTTCACATGCGCGTAACAACAACTTTAATGCCATGATAAGCACCATACTCGACAGTGGCGCCAACTGGTGAGTATGTAGTGTCTAGTGTGTTGGGATCTAATGTTCGTAAAAAGTTTATTATTTCTGCAATATATCTATTTAAATAACAATAACAAGATCACTGTAAATTGCAATGAGCTGCGGGAGTACATAATATTTTTTTTTTTTTTTTTTTTTATAATAATAATAATAAAAGTTTATTTTGGAACAATAACACATGACTAAGTACAACAGGTAAAACGATGATAGCTGCAAAAATATAAACTGTACCGCAGCTAACAACGCCCTTCTCCAAGTACAGAATGGAATGATGTTCCATACAAAAAGTGTTAGACAGGTAAAAGTTAAAAACAAGCAAGATAAAAATAAGCAGTCTATGATCTATGATTGGGATGTATTTTGACGTTGAGTTAGAGTGGTGAGTGTTTCTGTAGGGTGAATGGGTGGGTGTGTATGAGTAATGAGTGTAATGAGTTATGCATGTATGTTGTGGTGATTGTGGCATGTCTGTTGTGTGTGGTTATGTTGGGGTGTGTGTATTTTTACACTTCCACGAGTTTCTCTGTTTCATCATAATTTTGTGATTTTAGCCAGGTGTCAAGTTTTTTTTTGCATTTACTCTTGATTAATGGGTAGATGTGTAGGCTTTTGTTTAACTTGTTATACATTTTAGAACTAATGTGTTTGAAGTGACGACTTGCAGCTACGGTACTACGAGACTCGGTGTTACAAACCCTATTCGAGCGGCGTGTGGAACAGAATTTGGTATCAAACTTAAGTTGGCTGTGTTTGCGAAGGATAGTTTTTAGGATAAATAGCTGTCTGACGGTGAGGACTTGGCAGAGGGTATATAGAGAGGATGTAGGATATCGGATCGGCTTCCTTGCCAGCACCTTCAGGACAGCTCTCTGCGCTCGTTCGACCCGTAGCATCACTGTTTTACCGGCACCACCCCAGACCGTTACACAGTACCCCAGAACAGACTGAGCGAGCGCAAAGTAGACATTCAACAAACAGCTGAAATCGGCCGCACCTCTGAGCTTCTTAAAAATATATATGAGTTTTCTCACACGAGCCACAGTTGAAGCAATATGTTCCTTCCATTTCAGGTTGCTATCAAGAGTGACTCCAAGATATTTGATAAAAGGAGTATTTTCCAACAGTTTACATCCACAGTTTGCGTGCAAGTTTGGGCAGGTGTGTGCACGAATTTCAATCGGTGTAGGGGGCTGACTTGACTTCACAGTAGAAAATGTGATAAATTTTGTCTTATTGACATTGAGAGTGAGAAGATTTGTGGTCAGCCATCTCATGACAGTGCTCAAGGCAAACTCCGAATTGAGACGAGTTTCAGTCCAGTCCCGGCCATGAACAATTAGAGCTGTGTCATCAGCATAAGCTATGATTTTACAGTTAGGTAAGGATAACTGACACAGCTCGTTCACGTATATAAGAAAAAGTGGGGGTCCCAGGACACTGCCCTGGGGGACACCGAAAGTAATCGTCTTCTGGTTACTTAGGAAGTTTTCAAGTTTTATAACTTGTTTACGACCTGTAAGGTAACTCCTGAAGAGATCATGGGCCATCCCGCGAATACCAAGGTGCTCTAGCTTCGATAAAAGTATGGGAATTGAGACAGTGTCAAAGGCTTTGGATAGGTCTAAGAAGTTGCCTATAGTTTTATGTCTGTTTTCCCAATGGCTAATTAATAATCGTATCTGTAAGTTCCAATACAGCATCTTCGGTGGATTTTCCACTCCTAAAACCAAACTGATTATTAGAAAGCAGGTTAAATTTGTTTAAGTATTTGGTGAGTCTACGATTTATAACCTTTTCAAATATCTTTGATAAGGTGCTCAACACTGAAATGGGTCTATAATTAGCGACATTGTTCTTGTCTCCTGACTTATATATAGGGTAGACAACAGCAGTTTTGAAGACATCAGGAAAGGTTCCTGTTGAAAAGCACAGATTAAAGATAAAAACAAGGATCGGAATTATGATATGCCTTGTTGCTTTCATAATTGAGGAGGATATACCGTCATATCCAACAGCACAACTGTCTTTAAGGGTAATGATGATATTTTCCAGTTCAGCATAATCCACACTGTGAAGAGCCATTGATTGTGGAGCGGATGGAATGGAAGCATCCGGAATCACAAGGTTGGAACGACTATCCGAGAGATATTTGTAGAGGACAGAGTGTTTGATCTCAGCCGCCAGACGTCCACCAACATTCGCAAAGTAATCGTTGACTGTGTCCACAGACTGCGACGGGTCGGCACAGCAGCTTAGCAGCTCAGAGGCCGAGTCTCTGCTTTGGCCTAAGTTTGCTATTCGTTTGATAATTTTCCATGTAGCTTTTGGGTTATTACTAGCCCGCTGAAATTCAGAACGTTCATATTCACGCTTGACTTTTTTCAAGAGATTGTTGCAGAAGGTGCGATAGCGACGGAAAATCAATTTGAGTGTTTCGTCTTCTGGGATATTACGCGATGCGCGCGCGACCAATGTTGGACGCGAACTACTGATGGCAAGCGAGGGGGCGCGGCTCGAGAGCGCGGGGTGGAGGCGGCGACAGCGCGCCGTGTGCCGCGCGGTTCTGCGAACTTGATAGGTACTTTGGCAGAGCGGTCGCCGGGGCTTCGCTAGCGGCTGGACTGTAGGTATAGCTAAGGGTGTGTACAAACGTGCGGAAGCATAAGGCTGTGTACAGATGTTAAGTAAAATATTTTCGTTAATTTTCTTATGCTTATATTTATTTGGTATGTACATGGTATATAGATTTATTGTATATGAGTTATTTGCATATATGTCTTTATGTATATAAATGTTAGGTATGTACCGTAGCTATATCCTACAAGTACAAAAACGGTAGCCCTCAATGAGTATCATAGATTTATTGTTATTTTTTATACTCTGTGGCAAATCTGAACAAATCTTTTGCGAAAACCAAATGCCAATGTCAAAACGTCATTGCGAAAAAAGTAAATGTCAATTTGTCTAATATTCTAAAAAAACACACATAAATAAAACTAAAAACAGGTCAATCCAGACTTTTCTGTATCTCATGAATTTTACATTCGTTAGTTGTGTTACATTCACTTCAAACAATAAATTCCAGTGAGTTAGTTACAATGGGTAATTCTAGTATAAAACAACATTATGAAACTGCGTCGAAAACAGGTGTTTTACAACTGTCTGATTACAAGCTGAAAGAAATACCAATTGAAGCCCTTAATTTAACTGATATTTTAAGAAACTTAGACCTGTCCAAGAACAGATTGACATCTTTGCCGGATGATGTTTGCAAACTTAAGCTTCTTAAGCAGCTCAACCTAGATACAAATAAAATAGATACCATTCCAGAATCCATATGTAATATGAAAAAACTTGAGTTGTTTAATATATCTAATAATTTAGTTACATACCTGCCTGAATCTTTTGGTAAGCTGAGTAATTTGAAACAAGTGTATCTGAATAACAACAAGCTAAAAGAATTTCCAATACAACTTTTGGGACTACATAGCTTGGAAGTAGTGGAGCTGTCTCACAATAAGATAACAGAGGTACCAAATGGAATGTCACAGCTATATGCGGCAGAACTAAATCTAAGTCAAAATGAAATATCAATCATCAGTGAAGACATGCATCAGGCTCCGAGACTTAAAATTTTGAGATTAGAAGAAAATTGTTTAAGTTTGGATGCCATCAGACCAAGTTTACTTAGAGACTCCAAAATGCACACCATTAACTTGGATGGGAACTTATTTGAACCGAAACAGTTGGTTTCTGTTGAAGGATATAATGAGTATACAGAAAGATACACTGCTATGAAGAAAAAAATGTTCTGATGGCTTTTTCATCTTTTTTGAACCACCTAAATCAAATTCAAAATACAGAAATATCATGCAAAACTCAAGTTTTATTTGAATATGCTTATAAGGACACAGTCTTCTTATAATAAAATTAATACCTACACCAAATCTAGTTTACTTACATCTATTGTTAATTATTACTTATAACGTGTTTCTACTAATTTATTATAATATAACATATTACTCTAATACTAATCTGTTTTTTTTACTTGGTTGTAAACTGGGGGGGGGGGGGGGTTCCTTTTTGCTAACATGGGGTAGATTTTTAAATATTAACACATTCATAAGAAATCTTATATGAGTACTAGCACTTCACCCTCAACTTCGTTCGCGCGGGTTACGTTGGTACTCTACAAACTTCATTTCCCCTCTACCCTCGGGTAATGTGTAAATTACTTAATAATACACTAAACATAGGGCAGTTCGCTCAAACCGCAACATTTTTCTTACTTATTTTTGTACCTGTCGTAACTTAGACGAAAGTCGATTTGAATAATTTAAAGAGTAATTTACATGTACATAACCAACCTTAATTACTAAATTAAATTAGTAATTAAGGTTGCTTAATTAAAAATATAGATTTTGAAGTCTTGTTATTTCTATTCCGACATCTATAAGTTATGTACTCGAGTGTATCTCATCTCATATTATAGACAGCTCAATACCATTGACAACAATAAAAACACTTTCAGTTGCATCACTTTTGCGCTTTCGCTTCGTCCGCGCTGTAATTTTCTTAAAAGGATCCTAATTTTTTTCTAGACAAATTTTATACTAAAATCTTCCTCGAGAACCACTCTATCCATTGGTGAAGAGCATGAAAATCGGTGCAGTAGTTTTTGAGGTTATTGCGAACAGACAACGTGGCGGAGGACTTTGAAACCTATAAAAAAGTTAATATTTTTTATTAATAAATCATTTAGTTTGAGTTGTTAAAATATGTTCGGATCTTGATAAGTCGTGGTCCTGCTGAACGAGCGCGTGAAAGTTATCATCGTTGATTTCTCGGTAAATAAAAATGTTTCAGCTCTGTTTTTTTACGAAATGAATCACATATAAGGGTACTAATTATTTGTATACTTAGAATAGCTGTAGCATGCCCCCTTATTCGGCGCTCATGGTGATCCTGCTGAAAACAGCGTGACCAGTTCAAAGCCGAAAACTACGAAGGTACCTACCAATAAAACTTCATTTTGCCTGTAATGTTTGGTAAGACCCTTATTTTTAATATAATCTTGCTCAGATTCTTCTCCGTTGCCTACTACAAAATTTGGTAGAATATTCCTTTTATAATATTAGTTTTACAGTGAGCACTCACAAGTAACTAAAGCGAAATTTTTGACCGCTGATCTCAGCAGGGAGTCATCTCAGTCCGCAACGGTCAAAGTTAACTTGTATGTGCGGAAGAGTAAGTGTATAGCGCGATGGGCTGTGACTGTGACTGTGCACCTTTGTGGTGCAAAAATTATTCGATAAAGCGCTACAACAGATGAAATTGAGCTGTTAAGCTTCGCAAAAATGTTGTTACTCACTTTTGCTCGCGTTCGCGAGTAGAGGAGAGTGGGGTAAACACGGACACCGGGTATTTGCGGACCGGGTAATTCCAAACCATCTAGTGCGCGCTCCGGACACTCTCTTGTTTTATTGTGTCCGCCATCTTTAGTTGTCAAGCTACGCACACTTGCAAAGGCAAATTCATATAAATATTTTGTAGTCATCTACTAGCTGACCCGCGCCTACCCTACCTGCCTACCCTACCTGCCTACCCTACCTGCCTACCCTACCTGCCTACCCTACCTGCCTACCCTACCTGCCTACCCTACCTGCCTACCCTACCTGCCTACCCTACCTGCCTACCCTACCTGCCTAACCTACCTGCCTACCCTGCCTGCCTACCCTGCCTGCCTACCCTGCCTGCCTACCCTGCCTGCCTACCCTACCTGCCTACCCTACCTGCCTACCCTACCTGCCTACCCTACCTGCCTACCCTACCTGCCTACCCTACCTGCGTACCCTACCTACCTACTCATTTTTTAGGGTTCTGTACCTTAAAAGGAAAAAACGGAACCCAAGACCCTTTATCTAGGGAACGCGTGGAGGTATCGAGTTGGAATTTAAACCATATACTCAGGTCTACGGTCTCTTGAAGCTGTGAATAAAATCATAGTTATAAGTTATCGAAAAAAAAAAACGATACGGCCGTTTATGCCGCAAAAATACGAATATTTCGACATTCTCAAGCGTAGACAGAGAATAGATATAGACAAGTCCTCAGCGTATAACGGTAAGGGATAGCGATAGTTCGACATAAGTACATCATTACAACTTCGTGCATTTAATATTGCCATACTTAGACTTTTACCCCCATTGTGTGGGTAATCTCGTTCTTATTATTTTGGTTGTAGGTCTACTACGAGTAATGTAATTCATATCAATTAATAACACGTTTTTTTTTTTAACTTTTTAAGGGGTAACGTATGTATTTATTACTATTTGATTGTGTTCGCGCGCGAACTGAATGCCTTAACTGCTAATGTAATCAAGAAGATGAGTTAGTATATTTAAATTTTTTGATGTTTAGTTACTTAATAACAAATTAAGTAATATATTTACTTTACCTGGATGAAAAGTGTGGGTATCGCACGTGGATTTAAGTAGGTACGATTTAAGTTCTGTCGAAAGCAACTGTCTTCGAAATGTCGTGAGCAAATACGGGAGTGACGACTTGGATGCCAGTTAACTCGGCCCGTACAGTCAATCCATTTATTTTTAAAAAATGGATCATTCGGAAACCTAAAAAGAAAAATACGTTTAGGGGTAAAAATAATCAAGTGTTGGTATCCCCGTCAAGTTATTATCCGACAATTTACAAATGACATGAAGTGACATAGATAACAACCTAACATAAATTGCCTCACACTTTGGCCGGCTAATATGAAAAACAAGTTAGGAAATATCGTCTTTTTAGACGTTAATTATCAATAAACTTTGCTTGTTATTGACAGAAAATAGTCTTGAGTACAATAATCTTTGATTTACTTGCTGTAATAGATAAAAAATGCTACTTACCGATGAAAGGTTATGTTTGGTTGATTTCGTTCACTACGGCTTTTACAGCCGTAAATACTGCAATTCACCATCACTACACACTTAATAATACCTTCTGGAATATCACTAAAGCAGTAAATCACACAAAATAAGCTTCTATCAACGAAAATACGCTGACAGCACAATTTGTTTGCCACCAATGACTACTGATGGCAGACAACAAAAACCGATACGCAAATAGAGATAGAAAAACTATGCTGCGTCTTGCTCACACATAGACATTTTGCATATGCGTCGTCTTACTTTAACAATTATTATTATTCTAAGAGCATGTCTATATCTATTCTCTGTCTACGTTCTCAAGGGAATCAAAATTCATAGGGTATTTCTCGTTGACCTAGAACTATGAAAGGAGATGTTCCAAAATCTATGGACCCTGGGCCAGGTCCTTGTACAAATAGAGAAATATATTTAAAACAGTTCTCAACTGTCCAATTTCTTCAAAATGCCTTTGTTTGCTGGTAAAACAAAATAAATTACACTTGAAATTGCAACACGCAACAAAAACCCGTCATGGCGGTAAGCTGTCATTTTGATTGATTATTGACGTTTGACGTTTATTTCTGACATATTTATTTACCAGCAACAAGACGAAAGTGACTGAAGTGACATTGTTATGACAGCTGACAGTTATGTTTCTATGATCTATAATAACTAAATCGGTGCGACGCCATGTTGAAAATTGATAAAAGTGATTTATAAACATCAATTAACTACCACAACAGTAAACATTTAAATGAATTAAATGTATTTTTCCCGAATTTTACGGATTTTTCTCTTTTTTATGCGGTAATGTACATAGACCTGGCCCATTTTGAAACATCTCCTGGCATGTAATATTATTATATACCACAGGTATAGGGAAAAGTCTAAAAACTATACATTTGTAATTAAATCATGAAAAATAAGTGTTATCCTGAATAATATTTAGCGTTTACTACTCCAAAATCAACCCACAAAATCAAAATATATTAAATTTTTAAGTTTAAGAAAGAAAGAAAACTGTTTATTTGGGACTCCCACAAAACAGAAACAACAAAAACTTCCTCTTAGAAAAAATAAACGGAGAAAGCTGCGAGACTTGATTACTGAACTATTTGTAATACGTACCTAAAAATTTGTACGGAACCCTAAGTGCGCGAGTCCGACTCGCTTTTGACCGGTTTTTTAATGTTTTAATACCTACTATTCTATTCCGGACGAAGACGAATCCAAAAACCATGAAAATCAGTCCAGCCGTTCTCAAGTTATTAGTGTTCGTACAAACCAGACTTTGTTTTATGTGTTAAGAAGTTACGTTCTATTCTGTTCTATTCTTGTTATTTTTGAAGAACTTTGGTGTTAAATTTTGTGTTTACCTATTGATAAAAACATTGCCTAAAATCTTACTTGGCTTACAAATAAATATGTTCAATAGGGAAATAAACGAACAATTTCATCTAGCGTAACCTAAAATTTTGATTTTTAAATTGTATTTAAAGTGTGATTGGGTTAATTGAGGAATTCATAGTTGGGAAATCTTGGATGTCTACATTTACCATACTCCATGTCAATTAACACAAATTGAATTTAATTATGTTGCAGATGCCTCGAAATTATAAAAGATGAACCGAGAAGACTTATATACTAGAAACTTTGAAAAACGTTTTACGTACATAAAATAAAAGAAATATAATTAAGTTTTAGAGAAGCCCAACAAAAAATATGGCATTCCACAATCGACATTATTTGAAGTCCAACAGAAGACTAGATACAATGTTTCATGTGCCAAAAATGGGCACAAGAAGATTTGATGAGATTACCACATCATCAACAGGCTACATTTGTTTTAACCCTAACCTCTTTAAAGTTAGAGTGAACAGGCTCCTTCTGGGTAAGCTCGCTCCATCGTAGACTTTGTCTCTGTCATCTCTGACATAGACTAGAGTCAAGAGCAAACCCATCATTAATAAAAAAAAAAAGATAAGTAACTGGTCACAATTACCCTAATGAATGGCCGTAATTACCCGGAACGCAGTGGGTCAATACTAAAAAAGAAAGGGTAGTTCTTTTTTAGTTACACATGACTAAATTTGATTATGCTGATTTTGTAAAGTAATAACCAAAGTTTAATAATAATTAAAAGAAAACTGATTAGTATTTAGATATATACCTATTGACTACTGATGATTGTTTTCCTTAGGTGCCGAAATATCCCCTACTTTCCTCAACGTGTTATCGTACGACGACGGTGACGCGTCTAGTGCATTAATTCCGGAGGCCGAATGCCGATGTTAGTCGAAGCGAAGTTCATCTTCCTAACACAAGTCAGTGCTGTCGTAGTATTGCCGCGGGGAGGTCGCGTGACTAATGCAGTGACTAAACACATCGCGATCTGTAACATAAATATATTCACACAATTGAAAAATTGTAGTGAAAATAGTTTTTTTTTAATTTGAATTGTTTTACTGACCTATATTGACGTTAGTGAATTTCATCAAAGGTTACGGTCATAAAGTAAGTACTTACCTAGTCTCTTAGTTATAAATTAACTTGTTTTTATTTGTTAAATTGCATGCTGCAGTTGTCGCGTTGTTTTGATTTGAATCAGTGCTGCAAGTTCATGGTCAGGAAATGAGATCCCAGACCGATTACCCTCAAAGTAATTTTAAAGTGAATTGTGAAGTAAACATAACATGTAAAAACAACTCGTTGGTCAATCAACAAGACGTGTGCATGACTAGATACTTTGAAAATTTCCAAAACCTTGCATAGGTAAACATTGATTTAATTGACTATCCTAGTTGGTGTCTGTGAGTCTTTCTGTTTATTTCCTTGAAAATCCCTTGCTCACTTATTATTTGGTAGATTGTAGCCGCTTAGGGAGGGTGAGGTGAGGGTTGTCTTATCTCTAGTAATAAGTTAAATATTTAGAATCTTAAACTAGGTTACCTACTTATACCTTACCTACTACTATCTATACCTATATACTTTAATATACAATGCCGAAGAGTTTGTTTGTTTCTCTGATTGCTTGAACGCGCTAATCTCAGGAACTACTGGTCCGATTTAAAAAAATATTTCAGTGTTAGAAAGCCCATTTATCGAGGCAGGCTATTGGCTATATATCATTACGCTAAAACCAATAGGAGCGGAGCAGACGAAGTTGCGCGGTTCAACTAGTTAAATATAAATGCGAAAGATTGGAGGGATGGTTGTACTCAATTACGCCAAAACGGCTCGGGATCAAATTTGACAAAGAGATATATTATTCTGGAGTAGCACACAGGCTTTTTATCCCGTCGATGTCCAATATTCAAGCCGGCAATGCCGCTAGCAAAATAGCTAGCTAAATTATATTACTTATTACATACTAATTATAATTATACCTACTAGCATTGCCTAGTAGGCAATGCTAGTAGGTATTTTATAATTTTCCCTTACCTATTCTTCCGCCAATACAGTCACACTTTACTGGTCACAATAGGGTCATAAATATATAGGCATGTAATGTAGGTACTGACTTTCCCTCTAGTTGCCAGCTACAATCACTTTGATAACGTTGTTAAGCGATTTTTATCTCTACGTTTTATGAGTAGGTAAATCCATGGCGTTGCTGCCTACTCTCATCAAACGACCGAGTGCTAAGCAAACTAATCAATGAACAAACAAAGTACTGCTATCATACCGATAAGTTTCCACGTCGATTGATGAGGGGACTTTGAACATAACAATATTGTGAACTCAGCTATACATACTGTTTTTTTTTAATTTGTAATGGGTTTGCTCTTGACTCTAGTCTATGTCAGAGATGACAGAGACAAAGTCTACGATAGAGCGAGCCTACCCAGAAGGAACCTGTACACTCTAACTTTGAAGAGATTAGGGTTGTAAGTTTTTGGAAACACAGACGCAGGCAGAGAGTTCCACTCCTTTGCTGTGCGCATTATAAAAGACGCATCATAGGTATTGTTAGGTCCACCGAGTGACTCCAAGACGGTGGTGCAGTGATCACGTGTTGCCGTCACAGAGAGGCTTACGGGAGACCCCTTTACTTTAGGTTACGGAGCCCCTTTCGCTAATGTACTAAAGGCGATCACCGGGTGGTTTTAGTGAGGTAAAAATCTCATACTCCTTCGTCTTTCCCCAAATGACCAGCTGCCTTTTGAAGGTTCCCACGGAGAACCAAAAAGGTTTATTTTGAGGTAGGTGTTATAGGTATATTCTCTAACTATTATTTAGGTACAATCTAGGTATCTATCGGGTAGATAACAGTAATCCGTGTCTGTGGTAAAAGTCAGCTAATCAGTGGAGCTGTATGATCGGTGCGTGATTACTGGTCAGCAGGGTCATCGGATCTCACGTGTAGCGATAACGAAATTGTAAATAATAATTTCCAATCAGCTCCATTTATTGAACAGTTATCTATCTCACTAGAAAATAAATAAGCAGATAGTGTTTGAATTTGTGATTGAATGTTTGTCCTACTGTTTAGACAGGAATAATTTGATTATACGAGTACCTACCTAGTCATATCTATTTACCACCTACTTAAATACCTTGTTTTAATAAAGTAGTTTACTTATGTATCATCTGCATAACTTACTGATTTGTGCATTCGTTTAATTAAGACGTTAATTACACATTTAAGTGATTAATAATAAGAGATTAATTAGCAAACATGTCCGGAACTGCAGTCGTCGCCACGTGAGTTGGTACGTGTTTGTTTACTTAGAAATATCAGTAGGAAATTGGACTATACTTACCTATAATTTAAAGAAGGAATATTTGGTGTGCAACTAGACTGTTTGGAATTTTTTTGAAGTTTGACAGGCCTGAAACACGAAGCAATTAGTTAATAGTATCAAAAGTTTAACCTTATAAACACAACTCCCTGGACGCGCGGGTTTCTGGCTGGTTCACTTATGTATGTAAGGTTGAATAGGTAAAGGCATTGCTGGAGAATCAAGAATCAATGAGGCACTTTTGAACTGTCAAGCAAGGTCGGTCAGACAAAATCTTGAAGCTAGTTGCACGTTCCAAAGCGCAATCTTTATGTGCAAGAAACTTTCCTCTTTAAAATCAGTAAATGTTTAAAAAATAATCGTTACATTACATATTGATATTCATCCAAAAAAAAAAATGTACTACAACACTAAAGATATTGAAGAAGATTGTGTCTGGTATTTTGAAGGAAGAGGACGATTTGAATGGACCTGTCCAGACAGTGCAACCATTTGTCACAGGCCCTAATACTGAGGTGGATCTGTCAAGATTTTACTCGGTGAAACCATAATAATAATAATAATAATATAATAATAATAGGGTAGTAATCGCGACCTATCTGAATTACCTACTTTTGTGCCAGTCCACAAGGTCGTAGATACATAATACAGACCGCAGTACCGTCTAACCCTGAAAAGTCAAGCTTACTGCAGTTTCGTAACAACCACTAGCTAGACGATTGTCAATGTGAACCAAAAGTAGGTAGCCCATGTTTGACATCCGCGCTTGCGACCGCTGGACCTATAAGGAGATTGCGAGGCTGTTCCATTGCAGGCAGAGGTCGGATGTTGCAGCTTGTGAAACACACATAATACATTAGGGTCAAAAAAAAATTTTTGCGACTTTCCGCAGAAGTATAATAATATCTTCTTCTTCCACCTGGCGTTAATCCCGGCTATTGCCAGGGTCCGCCTTCCGACTGAGCTTCCTCCACTTTGCCGGATCTTCAACATCCCTTTCAGTGATTCCATTGGCTCACTGAAAGACATGTCAGACTTGACGACGTCTAGCCAGCGCTTGCGAGGGCGACCACGGGACCTAGCCCCAACGACAGCCATATTCATGCATTTCCGACCAACGTATTCCATAGGGCGGCGCATAACGAATAATATAAAAAGATGAAATCTAGCGTAAAAATAAAAATAAAATAAAATAAATAAAATGAAATCTAGCGTTTCCGACGGCGGGGCAGGGGTGGTGATCGGCTGATCACAAATCGAGAGCTTTCGAATTTCCGAATGCTGTTGACGATGCACGAGCGAGCGAGCAAGCGGGAGCGGGGTTATGATGACTCCGAACGTCAACGCTCTAGTCAATTCGAAACGCGCGCATTCTCAAACGACCTTTCCTTTCATCTATGCTGGACATAGGCCTCCCCAAGTGTCGCCACAACGACCGGTCCCATGCGTCTCAAATCTCAGAAATCACAACTACCCGCAACCCTCGTCACGTCATCGGTCCACCTTGTGGAAGGCCTACCAACGCTGCGCCCATAGATATAAGAAACAAGGCTGCGCCTTTCAGTACGCGGTCGCCACTCCCGAAGTTTTCGGCTTCATCGACCATCTGTCTGCAATGTACCTACCCTGCCCACTGCCAATTTAGTTTGGCGATCCTTCGGGCTATGTGAGCAACCTTGGTTCTTTTGCGGATATCATTCCTGATTCGATCACGCAAAGAAACTCCAAGCATTGCCCTTTGAGTGACTTTAGGCCATCTGATGAGACCCAACCTTTCTTTTCATGTGCTAGCAAATATATATATTTTTTGGAACTGTTCCTGTTCCCAAGACGTGATGTCCTAAGCAATTGCTTAATTCGCTTATGGGTTAATTCGGCACTGCCCGCGTAACTTCACCTGCGTCACATTTTTCATTAATGCTCCGTTCGTATTGGTCGTAGCGTGATGTTATATTAAACAACACAATTAAGAATTCGAGTGTTAACTGCCGAGCGTCGCGAGGGAGTTTAGAGTATTTAGAGTTAGTACATACAAGAATTCTGAATGCAGCGAAGGATTTAAGCTAGCCCAAGGCAAAGTCAACTTTATCCCTGAAGACAATTTTCTCGCAGTAGGTGTGAAAAGTAGTGTAAGCTCCTCAGGGATAGAGGCCAAGATAAGTCAATATATTTGATTTGCTTATGTTTCTCGGCTTTCACGAGGTTTTCAGCGGAACGGTTATGTCTACAATTGCACGCCTCTCATTCGGTCCACCACCACTTAAGCTTATTGGCAACAATAGATAACATCCTGACAGTGATGATGGACCGACCCCATTACAATGTGATATTGCCATTATCGAGAAATATTATTGAGAGATGAGAGAAATTCGGCACATGCAACAAATAAATCTTAGCTTTTCAGCCTTGTCTAATGCGCCCAGGGTCGGACTGGGCTGGAAGGGCCCAGCTCCCCACAAAGCTGGGTGTAAGTATAGAATTTGATAGAATATTTTCGGAAAATAATACAGTGAAGTATTTCTTTTCATTATTCACAACCAAATAGAAGTAACTTTGTTGACTGATTCAGGATATTTCAAGAATTTAGTGAGTCGAGAGTGTAGAATGCAAAAGCGAGCTAAGCGAGTTCGAAAAGTTTTGCACCCCGTCTCAGATATGTTATATTTTCTTTTTGCCATTTATGGATGTGAAATTTTGACTCGTACATGAAAGGTCAACTGAGAGTATGCGGAATTCAAGAACGAAATTTTTGCATTCCACCTCGAATAGGTTGAATTTTGCAAAGGCAAAGGCTCCATGCCTTTTCCTAATAATAAAAGTGGCCACAGGTATTTATTTGGGGAGAATTCTACTTTTTCGACCAATTTGACCCGGTAGGCTACGGCAGAGCCCACTAGTTATAAGGATACCTTCGCGTACCTTTTCACGGTAATGCCTTACAGTAGTTATTTGTCCGTCCAATTAAGAACCAAATATTTTCGTCAGTGCCATTTAGGTACCTAGCACTTCAGTCACCTACAATGATCTAAATTCTCTTTTAGACCCACAAAGGATCGTGAGTAGGACCTATCAGTTCTTGTAGTTGCCTATATATGCAAAATAAGGACAATTTTTGCGTCATTGCGGACTGGGCAATGACCATAATCGCTGTTTGTTATCAATTAAGTGCTCAGTTGTCCCAGAGTCTTTATCGCAGCGGGGTGGCACAGTGCTGCCGACATAATCCGCATAATATTGAGTTCTTTTTTTAGTTTGATAAATCAGTGGCGGGAAAATTATTAATCTACAAAATAGTGTGTGTTTTTTAGGAAGACCCAGACGATCCAGGAGCCACCATGACTGCCAACGTAGTGCTGGGGTGCGTGATGGCACTGCTCGTCATACTCTTCACAATCAGTTCCATAGCCAGATATTATATTAAGGTAATTGTTTATTTTAGTAAATATAATCAAATTCCTGCCCTTTTCCCATGTTTCTCGGGGTCAACGCAACACGTTTTCTTCTTCCTGTCTCCCTTGTCAACAGTCTGGCTATAATTCTTCTTTCATATCATTTCGTACACAATTTATTATTTTTCTTTGTCCTTCTTCTCCCTCTTCCTCTATCAAAGTTTACAACTTTTAAATCATAGATCTAGAAATGTTTTAAGTACCCACAAGTATCTAAAGGTCTTTCTGATAAGTGAAAGATATGGACTGTGACTTAGTAGTATTAATTTATAGAATTATGAAAATTAAAAGGATTATGATAGAGTTATCTACCTGATGGTAATTGAATTAGATCAGCATTATTATCTGATGAAATGTTATAAGTACTTACTGTATGTGAACTTTGAAGTTGGACTACTACGGACTTTGAACCGAGGTTCATATGTACGATCTTGTGTTTAATAAAACAGGGTGGTGGTAACTGGGTGGTTTAAAAAAAATAACTATGAGGGGTCCATCCACTTCTAACCTAAACTGTCCGAGTCTGCTGGGCGCCCCAAGTCCCGCGCTCGCATCGCTATTGCTTGCACCCATGTAAAATATCGAGCAGGCTGATTGGTTGTTTCGAACTCAATTGGTGGATTTTGTAAACAAAGTCTACCTACTATGAGAGTTTAACGACCAATCCGAAGTCACACAAAACTCAGTTTGTTGATGTTTTTTTTTTGGTGGACTGCTTATATACCACTCGGGCACTCCCTGGAAGCCCTCCATAGTAGGACGAATCTGGGAAAATCCGGACGGATGGCAGCCCTTTGTAGATACCATAAACCTACTCAGAATTAAATGATTTTCTATTCAATAAGTGCAGTTCCAGAAACGATTTGCAATCGATGATAGACAACGCATAAGGTTTCAAGAAAAACGTAATTATGTCCATACCTGCTATTGAGGCTGACAAGTTCATCGAGAAAGTGGTAAATAATTTTGATAGAAAAAAAAGCCAATTACCTCAATGTACTCATCTTGTTCACGTAAATATTCGATCACCTCGAATTAGTTTTCAATTCGGTCAATAGATGGCGTTGTTAGTTGAGCGCCGATTTCTGAATCTCGGTGTTAAGATTCTCCGGCGCTCAACTAGGTAAAAAATGTAAAATTTGTTTTTTTGTGAGCCAACAGCAAGCACAGTGGATATATATATTATACGCGCTTAATATAAAGTCCAGTGTTTGAATTAACCACCCTCTCAAGTCGATCCTCGTTCATGGTCCTTTGAGTCGGAAAGGTTCGGGAGTGTTTTGGTTCCGGTGGTGGTAGAATCTTACCACCCTTCGCGTCATTACTGGGCAGTGGATCGCTGTCCAGAGCAAACCCCCTTTAACCGGGGTACACCAGGTGAGAGGTGTTCTTGGAGCTGGAGGTGGAGCCAGCTGGAGCGAGCAGCCTGGAGCAGCAGCCGGGAGCAGGGAGCAGTCAGTGGAGCGTGGTGCAGCGCCACTGGCAGCTACAGCCGGACGAACGGCGCGAGGGAGGCGGTGGTGCAGTACAGCGCGCCGATACCGTGGAGCAGCAGAGTGTCAGTGAGTGAAATTATTGGTGAAAGAAAATAAAATCGTGAGTACATTTTACATCTTAATCAGAAGGAATAAATTAAATCTCAAGAAAGTGCAAGTCTGAACTCTTTGAAAATAACTTTTAGTAGACATTTTTAGAACTTGTAAAATTTTATGTGAAAAGTGGTTCAGACGGGGAATCCATGCCCGATTTGACCCGTATGACTTTGTTAAAATTTATGTGTAAAGTGGTTCAGACGGGGAATCCATGCCCGATTTGACCCGTATGACTTATTTGCTTACAACTTGTTAAAATTTATGTGTAAAGTGGTTCAGACGGGGAATCCATGCCCGATTTTGGCCCATAATGACTTATTGTTTATAACTTGTAAAATTTTTATGTGGCAATTGGCTCTGACGGGGAACATATGCACGATTTTAGACCTAAGTAGCAAACACTTGTAATATTTTAAAACTTTAAGTTAAAGATTTTATTTGTTTTCGTAAAATCGTAATAATAATTGTTCCAAAATGGAGTCTTTCCTGGCTATACAGGAGGATATTAGCACTAAAATGAGTAAGGCTAAGTCCAATTTCAAGAAATCTCCCAAAGAGAGGATAACTCAAGCATATATAGAGACACGTCTGGAAAATTTAGAACAATTATGGAATAAGTTCACGGCTACTCATATTGAGATTTTAAGTAAAGTAAAAAAGGTTGAATTGTCTAACTCAAGTTATATTAAAGATTGTCTTTATGATGAAGTTGAGGAATTTTATGTAGATTTTAAAAGCGAGTTAAAAGATTTATTAGCTATAGGACATTCAACTACGCTATGCATGGATTCTAAGTCTATTTGTCAGGACCAAAAAGGTAAAGTCAAGTTGCCAGAAATTAAAATTCCCTCATTTTCGGGAAAATATTCAGAGTGGCAAACGTTTAGAGATTTGTTTGTGGGATTGGTGCATGAGAATGCTTCTCTTGATGACGCACAGAGATTTTTTTATTTGAAGGCTCATTTATGTGGGGAGGCTGAGCAACTATTAAGAAATATAACGGTAACAGCAGATAACTATAAAATTGCATGGTCTAAATTAGATAAGATGTACAACAATAAAAAGTTTCTCGCAAACGGTATCATGAAAAGATTACTTAGTCAAAAGACGTTGTCCTATGAATCGGCAAATGAAATAAAAAGGCTTATTACGACTACCTCAGAATGTTTGGAGTCGTTAAGTAATTTAGGAGTGAAGGTTTCTTCATGGGATCTGATTATTATACACATAATTAGCGGAAAACTAGACAAAGAGACCAGGAAATGTTGGGAACTCAAAGTGGCTTCAGATTCAAGTAATGAGTTACCTACATTCATACAGTTTTCAGAATTTTTAAATAGTCGCTTTAGAGGATTGGAAAATTTTGAAAAGTCAGAAAACAGGGAAAAGCCTACACAGAAAGGAACTCACTCATTCCATGTTTTGAAAGATAAAAAGTCGGTACCATGTGATTTTTGCTCTGCCGACCACAGGATTGCGTCTTGTCCTAAATTTTGTAAAGAGACAACTGAAGTTAGGCGTACTTTTGCTATTGAACATAGTTTGTGTTTTGTTTGCTTACACAAAAACCACTCTGCCAGACACTGTAAAAACACTCTCAGATGCCAGGTGTGTAAACGCCGCCACCATTCTTTATTACACCAAACAGGTGTTTCTGGGTCGGAAATTGGTGAGGGTAATCGGGGGGCTCACGAGGAAATCTCATCAGCCGTTGCAACGGTGATGAGGGAAGATAATAAAATTAGTAATATGCAGATAGCCACGCAAGCAGAGGGATCAAGTAAACCACTAGTCGCGTGTTTCTCGTCGGGAACTGGTTGCAAAACTGTTTTGTTAACTACTGCGTTAGTAAAGGCGAAGTCGAGAAATGGAAGCTATCAAGTAGTTAGGGCTTTACTTGATCAAGGATCGCAAGGGTCGTTCGTTACGGAATCCACGGTCCAATTTTTAGGATTACACAAAACGCCATCCAGGCAAACTGTGATAGGCGTAGGGGGAGAAAAAAGTGCGACGGCTAAGTCAACCGTTGTACTTCAATTGAGGTCTAGAATAGATCCGACTGTCCAAATAAATGTAAATGCGTTTGTCCTGAAATCAGTCACGGCTCTTCTCCCAGCTACGAAAGTAACCAGGGTAGAATGGGTAGATTTGGTCGATGATGATTTGGCTGATCCAGAATACGACAGGCCTAATAAAATAGATGTTTTATTAGGTGCTGAAGTATACAGTCAAGTTATTCAGGAGGGCATTAAAAGGAATGTTGGTGGAACTCTTTTAGCGCAAGACACCACGTTGGGTTGGATATTGTCGGGAACTTTTGAAGTGGATCAAACTAGTAAACCCTCACACATTACTGTGATGCATTTAAGTCTGGAGACAGAGAACCTGCTTACAAGATTTTGGGAATTAGAAGCGGAACCATCTATAAAAAGGATGCTTACGGAGGAAGAAAATAAATGCGAGGCTTTATACACGGCTACTACTGAACGTGACGAGAGTGGTCGTTATATAGTAAGGCTACCATTGCGTGATGTAGATCCGGTTAGCATGGTTGGTGATTCGAAGGGAATCGCTGAAAAAAGATTAAGATCGTTAGAAAGTAAATTCAGAAAAAACAGCAAATTCAAAGAAGATTATACAAAAGTTCTGGAAGAATATTTGGAGTTAAAACACACGAGAAAGGTTGCGGATGAAAACAACACTCAAAAAGCGATCTACTTACCTCACCACGCTGTTATCCGGGAGGATAAGGAAACGTCGAAGGTCCGTGTCGTATTTGATGCGTCCTGTAAAGGAGCTAATGGGATGTCACTTAATGACAATATGTTGGTTGGTCCTACTTTGCAGCCGGAACTCCGGCACACTATTATGCGTTGGAGAAAACATCGGATATGTCTCGTAGCGGACATAATCAAGATGTACCGGCAAGTGTTGGTAAATAGAATGGATGTAAGGTTACAAAGGATCCTTTGGAGAGACAGTCCTGAAAAAGAAATAGAAGTATATGAGTTGGAAACAGTTACTTTCGGCACGGCAGCGGCACCATATCTAGCTGTAAGATCGCTTCAACAGTTAGCACAGGATGAGTGCCAGCACCAACCAGAAATCGCAAGTGTCATTTTA
This sequence comes from Lacanobia oleracea, assembly GCA_950371165.1. Classification (NCBI taxonomy): domain Eukaryota; kingdom Metazoa; phylum Arthropoda; class Insecta; order Lepidoptera; family Noctuidae; genus Lacanobia; species Lacanobia oleracea. Next base: position 11,177,223 of record OX493389.1, read on the forward strand.
AACGATTTTTACATGGATGACTTAATGACCGGAGCTGAAAACGAAGAAACCTGTTTTAATATATACACAGAGTTGTCCAAGGTGTTAGCGAGAGGAGGGTTTCCATTACAAAAATGGCGAAGCAATAGCCAAGAACTATTAAATAGCATTAGGGATGGGAATGATGAAGCGTTACAGATAAAAATAGACGATGTATCAAAAATATTAGGACTTACCTGGAATTCGCGCGACGATTGCTTCCAATATTCTCTGGAATTTAAGCCAGTAGCAGGACCTGTAACAAAAAGAAAAATAATATCCGATATTGCACGATTATTTGATCCATTGGGGTGGCTAGCACCTAGCATAATCATAGCAAAGGTTTTGATTCAAAAGCTGTGGTTAGCAGGGTTGCAATGGGATGAAGAAGTTCCAAACAACTTATTAAAAGAATGGCATACTTACCGTAATCATTTGGCTTATATAACAAATCTGAAAATCCCACGATGGCTGCTTATGCGCTCCAATAATGTGAAAACTGAGCTGCACGGATTTTCAGATGCCTCGAAAGTGGCATATGCAGCAGTTATCTATGTGAGAGTCGTAGATAATACCGGTAATATTCATGTATCGTTAGTAACGGCAAAAACTAAGGTTGCCCCCATAAAGCAGGTGTGCATTCCACGTTTGGAGCTTTGTGGTGCAGTGCTCTTAAGTAGTTTGATGGTCGAAGTCGGCAAGGTTATGGATATACCAAAGGGTGACTGGCACATGTGGACGGACAGTGAAGTGGTATTGGCGTGGCTTAACAGTCACCCTAGCCGTTGGAAAACCTTCATTGCCAACAGAGTCTCACATATTCTGACCATCACAGAAGCCCAACACTGGTGTCATGTACCATCAAAACAGAATCCCGCCGATTGCGCATCCCGTGGTGTTTCTCCCGCAGATTTGGTTGGCACATCTATATGGTGGGATGGTCCAGAGCTTTTAAGACAGCAAGTAGTTGAATATAAGAAGCCAATGAATAATAGTACTCATTTGGAAGAAGCAAAGGTGCACACATCGATTATTGAAGTTGGGTTTTGGAATAGGTATTCGACATTATTTAAGCTAGTACGAGTAGTTGCCTACTGTCGTCGATTTTTAACACTTCTAAAGGAACGGTCCGCCAGATGTAAACCAAAATATTTAGGTAAACAGGAAATCGAGGAAGCTCTCAAAACTTGTATAAAGAGATGTCAAGAAGAGGGGTTTTCTGAAGAGTTGATGAATTTAAGAAATAATAAGCCATTAGAGAACAAGAAAAATAACCTAAAATCATTAAATGTATTCCTCGATTCCGATGGAATAATAAGAATTGGAGGCAGATTAGAGATGTCGCAGCTTGGTTATGATCGTGTGCATCCCATTATAATTCCAAAGGAGTCATTTTTGACAGGCCTTTTGGTAGCTGATGCACATAGTAAAACAATGCATGGTGGTCCGCAGCTTATGGTGACATACTTGCGTTCAAGATATTGGGTAATCGGAATTAAGTTAATCGCAAAAAGGTATGTAAGGAATTGCGTCAGATGCATTCGTTACTCGGCCACCACCAAGTCGCAACTAATGGGTCAGTTGCCAACCGCACGCGTTACACCAAATAAACCATTTTTAAGTAGCGGTGTGGATTATGCGGGTCCTATAAGTATTCGAATGTCAAAGGGTCGCGGTAACAAGTCCTACAAGGGCTACATAGCTTTGTTCATTTGTATGGCCACTAGGGCTGTGCATCTAGAAGCAGTAAGTGAATTAAGCACAAAGGGTTTTTTAGCTGCTTTCAAGCGATTTGTAGCTAGGCGTGGTCGATGTGCGCAACTACACAGCGACAACGGAACAAATTTTGTAGGGGCAGCGCGAGAGTTGTTACATTTGTTCAATGAAGAAAGGTCGGGAATAAATCCCGAAATAGCAGAGGAGTTAGGTAATAACGGCACGGAGTGGCATTTTATTCCCCCTCAGTCCCCCAATTTTGGAGGTCTTTGGGAAGCAGGGATAAAATCCACAAAGCATCACCTTAAGAGGGTGATTGGTAACTCGACTCTGACCTTTGAGGAGATTACCACAGTATTGGCTCAAATTGAGGCATGCCTTAATTCGAGACCATTATCATATGTTGAGGATCAGGATAAACTAACGATTTTGACTCCAGGTCACTTTCTAGTAGGGGAACCTCTTGTTTTGCCACCCGATTCTAATTATGAAAGGGCAAATGTCGGTAGCTTAAGGCGATGGCAACTGCAACAGCGTATGATGCAGGAATTTTGGCGACGATGGTCGCATGATTACCTTCACCAGTTTCTGCAACGAAATAAATGGCAGAATAAAATTCCGGAGCCATCTGTTGGTGACGTTGTGTTAATCAAGGAGGACAATTTGCCCCCTGGCAGGTGGTTGTTAGGCAAGATAACCCTTAAACATCCCGGATCTGATGGTGTTACCCGGGTGGTAACCCTACGGACATCATCGTCCACGATAAAGAGGCCTACTTCAAAATTATGTTTGTTACCTATAACAAATTAATTGTAAGGATTGTTTATTTATTTTTTTTATGTATTCAATCTATATAATGTGATTTACATGTCTGTTAGTTTATTTAGTTTTAAGAAATACAGTTGTTAGTAATAAGGTTAGTACTTAGTAAGTTGTTTAAACTGTTAATAATTCTTAATGGTCATGAAGGCCATACACAAATTTATTTAACATTGTGATAGGAGTCTGTCTTGAAGGACATTCGCCATAATGTCCTTGGTGGGCGGAATGTTCACGTAAATATTCGATCACCTCGAATTAGTTTTCAATTCGGTCAATAGATGGCGTTGTTAGTTGAGCGCCGATTTCTGAATCTCGGTGTTAAGATTCTCCGGCGCTCAACTAGGTAAAAAATGTAAAATTTGTTTTTTTGTGAGCCAACAGCAAGCACAGTGGATATATATATTATACGCGCTTAATATAAAGTCCAGTGTTTGAATTAACCACCCTCTCAAGTCGATCCTCGTTCACATCTCATTTGCGTGCCTTTTCCTAACTACATAATTACATTCGGGTCGGATACCAATCAAACCAGATTCAGCCAAATATCAGTATTTTACTTGGTGCGATTGCCTACCAGACCTCCAAAACCTATTAACCATAGATACTATAACTAATAAATTAAGTACTGTCGATAAATAATTGGTTTAATTGAGTATTTTACTTTCAGTTCACACTGTTCGTGGTAATGTCGTTAATATTCGCCACAGCACCAGTACCACTCATGTTGATCAAACCATTCGACCCAAGAAATGCGCTGTAAGTATTGTTTGTATATTTATTACTTTACCTTCATTCTCTTCAACCAGTGCCGGAATAACCCATAAGCAAATTAAGTAATCACGTCTCTGGGGGCACCATAAACAAATAAACTAGAGGAATTACAGGTCCTACTTATTTTTGTCAAGTGTAACGAAACTTCGCCAAACTTCCGAAAATTCAGCAAAGTGTTACAAGACCCGGAAATAATCTAGCGACGTGTGCCAATCTTTCGAGTCGTCCATCAATATTTTACAAAATTTCCGAGCCGACTGGTTGGAAGCCTGCGCAAAAGAAAAACTACCAGAGTGGATTTTACAGACACAGAGTCAAAGAAAATCCCTGCCAAAAGGCAGAGTGCTAAAATATTCGAGCTTGCTTTCCTTGCTCTTTTTTTCTGTAATGAATAAATCGGCCAAGTACTTAAGTCCTATTTCTGAATGAATTGTAGACGGGGTGCTCAAAATAGACTGATGCAGTTGGTGGCATTTTGTTCAGTTTACAGTTTCTGCTTGAAAAGAGACTAGTTTCGAACTTTTTTACTGTGTGTGAAGTTACATATTGGAAAGGTCTTCTCGAGCCTTTTATTTTGATACCACACATGACCATATTACGACAACTTTATTTAGGTACCTAACCGCGGATATATTGCTTTTTTATTCAATTCAATTATTCCATTTATTCATTTATATACATATTCAATACATTTTTAAATATTTCTATAAAAATACAAAAAAACATTTAAAAATATAAAAAATAGTAGCCCACCGGTATCAGGAACAGGGTCCAAGCTACCGGTGGTCAGGGCTCCTGAGAGAGGAACCTCCTAACGATGCGCGCCGTGTCCAGGAGTACTGCTTTCTGGATCAAGCCCTTGATCCAGCTGCCCAACGAGAGCCTCTTGAGATGTTGGTCGAGGCTCTTGGCAATAATGCCATTGGCCGTCACGACTATCGGCACAATGACTGCTGTGTTCACATCCCACATGTCGACAACCTCGCGAGCCAAGTCAAGATACTTCGTTTGTTTATCTTTTTCTGACTTCACGAGGTTCTCGTCATGAGGGACTGCTATATCAACAATCATTGCGCGACGCTCTAGTCGGTCTATCACCACTATATCAGGCTTATTGGCAACAATAGTCCTGTCAGTGATGATAGACCGATCCCAATACAATGTGCAACTACCACTTTCGAGAACTGGGTCGGGCACATACCTATAGTACGGTACTTCCGATTCCACAAGATTGTATCTAAGAGCAAGTTGCTGGTGGATAATCCTGGCTACAAGGTTGTGCCTGTGCAAATAGTCTCCGTTAGCCAGACTAGAGCAACGGAAATAATGTGGCGGATAGATTCCCCGGGCCGGTGACATGCCCGACATATGTCAACCGTACCGTCCTTCACAATGTATTTCCGGTAGTTATTAGTCATCATAACTTCGTCCATAATTGCACAGACAAAATCTTCGGTTTCCCCGAAGAGGTCACCAAAACGAAGCCAGGCTACGGACGCTAAGAAGTCTACATCGGGCCCATGTAGGACCCGATAAAAGCGTCCGTGAAGCTCCTTGCTCTGCCATACCTCCCTGCGGTCGTTAGTATCTAATACAACAGGTTTGCGCCAGTTCTCGTTAGCCAAGGAGAGCGCGGTAAGGCGGTAAGGCGGTCGGCTTTGTCAACCGCTACCACATCTCGATGCATACCCACGTCGGCCTCTAGGAAGTATTCCCTAAGGCTGCATACCTCGCGGTTGTGCAGGATCTTAGTATTTAAGAAGCCACGACCCCCGCACTTCCGCGGGATATACAGCCTCATCACCGATGACCGTGGGTGATGCATCCGATTTGCGGTAAGCAGTGAACGTACCCTCCTATCCAGGGCGTCAAGTTCCGTCTGAGTCGATTTGATCAAGTTCCGTCTGAGTCCATTTGATCAATTATTTATTATTATGAAACCTCGTTTGTTAAAATCTATCCAGCCGTTTAGGCTACAGAACGTGATAAAGATATAAACCTTCTCTCGAAAGTCAAAAACATTACCCTCCTTTTGGGGCAGTCTGATAAAAACAAGAATTAGGGGGCACAAAATTCAAATCTTGCTAGGGGCGCTCAGGACCCTACTAGTTACTATGCTGGTATATACAGGTACCTATACAACATTTATAAATGTAGATAATATATCTGTAGAGACATATAGATGCGATAAAAGCGTTGAACTCGCATTTCAATAAATAAAATAAAAAATGTTTTGGTACTTGGGATTTTTATTTAAAGGCAAGTTGACTATTATAGTGGGAGTCCTCAGGCGTGGATTGCTTAGGGCATCATGTAGTCTTAATCCAACACTGCCTTAAAATTTCCAGCGGTTGTATCCGCATGAAAGTCGTAAATTATCCTACTTGTACAAACTACCGACATTACATAGTATAATTTACTTCACTTTATTTTTTCGAGTAGATCCGGATTTCTGTGTTAACTTATGATTGTGACTCGAAATTCTAGAAGATTTTATAGTTAAGTAAGTTAGGTAGGTTAGGTACATACATTCAAACTTTCACTGTTCACGAAGCGGTCACAATAGTTAAACAATCACGGTATAAAATGGTAATTACCGAACTGGTCAGTGAATGTATTAAAATAACAAAAGTAGTAAACACTCCCAAACCTTTCATTAACTACATAGTTTTTGTAGTAGGTTTAGGTACATAATATTATTTTAGATAGGTATCTGATAAGGTCTTCGACTGGGTTAAAATACATTGAACCTTCAAAATGTGTGTCATTCATATTTTACGTAATACCTACAATCTACATACACTTGTGGTAAAACAATATCAGCTACGTTTTTATGTACAAGATCGTGATATGATTATATATAATTTAAACTGTTTATTTTTATCGTTTCGTAGGTATATTTTAAGGAAGATTCACCTTAATAAATGAACAAGTCAAATTCAGCGTTTCAAAATTATTTCAGAAGCTAACATTGGTTTCCTTGTTTAAAATACGACTTCACAATTCAGGTCTACCAAGTTCAAAAATATTTTCATTTAAAAAGAATATATTAACATATTAAGTATATGGGTACAGTCGCTTGGATACCTTTAATTTATACAAAATTAAAAGTGAGTTTCGTAAAATAACGGTATCAACTTTGAAAAACCGGACAAGTGCGAGTCGGACTCGCCCACCATGGGTATCGTACATAGTAGGTACATTTCATAAATAGTTTAGGGACTTTAAATAACGACAATTTTTTTTTAAGTTTTAAATTAAAAATGTATAGTTTTCAGTTTTTCCTATACCTACTTGTAGTATAAGACGTTATTACCTACTTGCCAATTTTTATAGCCTAGAACTATGAAATTCAATGGGAAATACCCTATAAATTTTGATTTCGTTGAGAATGTCGAAATGTACGTATTTTACGGTATAAACGGCCGTATCATTTTTATTGTGTTAACTTAGAAGTGTGATTTTTTCACAGCTTCAAGGTACTGTAGACCTGAGTATATGGTTTAATTTCAACTCGATACCTCCACGCGTTCCCGAGATAAACGGTCTTGACAGACAGACGGAACCTTAAAAATACCTATTCAAAACAAAATATCAACAGCGGTTTCGAAAATACATATAGTCCAATCAAAATAGACATTCAAGATCACTATAATTCGCATACAGGTAAAAATTGGTACGGATGTTGGTAACACCAACCTTTATGTGACCCTGTGGTCTTAGACAAATAAATACGCCACCTTGCTTCTCATGCAGTGGTAACGTAAACTGCGATAACAATTTAAAGGTACTACAATAACATTAATTAAAAAAAACCGGCCAATTAGTGTCAGTCGGACTCGCACACGAAGGTTTCCGTACCATAAACCTTACTTTTTATTATTTGTTGTTATAGCGGCAATAGAAATACACAATCTGTGAAAATTTCAGCTCTGTACCTATTTCTGTTCATGAGATACAGCTCGCTGACAGAGAGACAGACGGACAGACAGCGGAGGTTTAGTAATAGGGTTCCGTTGGTTACCCTTCGGGTAAGGAACCCTGAAAAGAAAATAGCGCTTATTACTATGTAAGTTGCTTAATATTCGGATTTCTTAATTTATGCATGAAGGACATTGAAGGGTTTACTTACCTCGTAAGTAATTGTTACACTGTGAACTGTTTAAGCGTGTGTTCCATAGGTACAATAAAAAATCAGTTTAAATAATTGTTGGTGAACCTGCAATAAATACATACGGACCCTAAGTAGGTAAGGTAATTTAAAAACACTGCACTCCTGTGTGAGGTAAATCTTAGAACTAAGTTATTATAAGTACCTGTCTTAGGCATTTTGATAGTACCAAAACAATATTTGTTACGCTACGAAATTGTTATAGGTTGTTAGTTCCATTATATGGATAGGTACCTAACCGTAATATTTGGCTACTTAATATAAGAAATATCGTTTGTACTGAATTGCTCGAAGTCACTATGGCGACAGAAGACAGCAGGCTCTCTGCTGTTTTGCTTAGATTCACCATTTTGTTAGGTATTTTTTTTTCTAGATTTCTCAAATCCTAGGTTAAAACAAGATTGACTGAAGATAGGTACATCTACATGGAGATGTAGATTACAACGAGGATGTTTTCTCCTATGATGATGACCTATAAGCCCTATTACAAGTAATGCGAAGATTTAATAGGTTAAAGTTTAATTACGTCAACAAACAAATAATATCTCGCATATTTATTGATTAAAATAGCAAATAGGAGCTTGTGGCTAAATAATAACAGCCGCACGGATCGATCTTGAAGGTTAAGCAACGCTTGCCAAGGTTGGTCTGTGGATGGGTGACCACAGACGGCTAGGCAGATGCCTAGCCTTTTACCAACTATATTGGGGTCGGCTTCCAGTCTAACCGGATTCAGCTGAATACCAGTGTTTTACGTGGAGCGGCTGCCTACCAGACCTCCACAACCCATTAACTGGGTAACACGGTACATCTTAGCAAGACTGGAGTCAGATTTACTGGCTTCTGAAAACCCGTAACGACTGCCAAAGATCTACAAATGACAGCCGGGACCAACGGCTTAACCTGCTTTCCGAAGCACCGAGGAAACTTGTTATGTTAAGATGGTCACCCATCCACACAGACCAACATTGGCAAGCGTTGCTTAACCTTAAAGATCGACCCGAGCGGCTGTTATTATTTAGCCACGAGCTCCTCGTCCTCGTTTATAATATTAATAAGTATAGATATGGATTTCCGGGTTTCTGAAGGCCAGATAAACTCTGTGATCAAATCCTAGCGCACCATAGTAACAGCAACTGATCGAGGCGTAGGTATTACAATTCAATTTATTTATGTCAGATAAATTACAATCATACCCTGACAACAGATTTTATTTTATCATTGAAATACTGAGCTTGCGGAGTTTGACGGATAATCCGCAAACATGACTGCTGGACGGGGCGTGCAAAGGGGTCAACTTGCACCTTCCTGGATTTCAATAATACATACGAAAACATGAAGATATAAAATATATACAAGTGGAATACAATGTAGTAAAAGAGAACCAAATCTGAGGCGCAGTTGGTGTTGGCCGAGCAAGGGAGCTCCTTGCTGGGCCTTGCAACCGTCATCTTTAGTTGTGTCGCTATGTGAATAGCCAATAAAAACCTTGTCCTTTTCGAGGCGGGGTTTCGACAGTGCACCCCTTTGAAAAGGCTTGTGTTTAAACACCGCCCAAAAAAGTACCTATTTTACTACCAAAAAAGTTCTAAACGGTTACCAAAACAGATAAATGGTCACCAAATAATATTCGAGAAGTAGGTAGCGCTCGCCGGCCGCTGCCGCGGCACCGCTCGCTCGCGCGCGGTTGGTCACAATTCTAACCTAACCTAACCTATTTAATCCAGTTTGTAACCCCAAGCCTACATTTTATGGCAATCACAGTAGAGTTGGATAGAATTTGGTGACCGTTGATCCATTTTGGTGCCTAGGCTTAGAGTCTTAAAAATATTATTTTTGGTGACCGTCTAGATTATACCCCTTTGAAAATAGTCCTGTCGGGCCCCATGTCCATAAAATAACGGGCAGGTAGCCTTTATACATAAATAAATGTTTATAGATCCAATAACTTTAAAATTATACACAAGAGCTAAATAATCTAGAATTATATGGAAACAATAAATGTGATCAAAATCTTGTGTAGAAAGTAGTTGTATATTTTAGTCTATGAATATGGCTATATAATTAGTTCAGCGTAGGCATTGACCTCGCGTAGAGGTTTCGTAGGCGCAAAGTCTACGCGGCGTAGCACTTGCGTAGGCGCTACGCTCTGCGGAAAGCGGCTCCATGGCTTAGTTGTCTACTCTTAACAAAAAAGACCGAATCTAAAAGCATTAATAAGTATACAACCATGTTATTATTATACCAGATGGCGTCTAAATATACAAATCCAAAGTAACATTTTATCGTACTTAGGAAGTTAGGAATTGAACACAGAATCTAATCTAGGGACTGCGCTGTCGATTGAGTGGTTTTCTCGTGTGTCATCATCTGCCTAGCCTTTTCCCAACTATATTGGGGTTGGCTTCCAGTCAAACCGAATTTAGCTGAATAATAAAGTATTCAGCTAAATTCGGTTACGTGGAACGGCTGCCTATCTGACCTCCACAACCCATTTACTGGGTAACACGGTACTCCTTGGCAAGACTGGAGTCAGATTTACCGTTTTTTATTTGAAATGGGTTTGCTCTTGACTGTAACGGTCAGAGATGACAAAGTCCACTATAGAGAGCTTAAACAGAAGAAGCCTGTTAATGAACGGCTTATGGCAATCGATGAAAAAACGACTGCCAAAGATCTACAAATGACAGCCGCGACCAACGGCTTAACGTGACTCCCGAAGCACGGAGGAAACTCGGTATGTTAAGATGGTTACCCATCCACAGATCAACCTAGGCAAGCGTTGCTTAACCTTGAAGATCGACACGTGCGGCTGTTATTCTTTAGCCACGAACTCTTTGTTCTCGTGGCATATACATATAATGCCTATGCTTATACTACTAAACTAGGAACTTGGTTTTCAAAATAAATCTATTATTTACCTTTTTAAAAAACTGGCCAAGTGCGAATCGGACTCGCGTGCAAAGGGATCCGAACGAATTATTTTTTTTAAGCATGATTTTTTAACACTAGAATTCTTATAGGTTTTCCTGTAATTTAAAGGTATCTAAAGATCTATTACCACTAATTTTTTCAAAATTTTAGGCAGTTGTTTCGGAGATATGGGGGGGGGGGGAATGATCATTATTCGTCTAATTTCTTGAATAACTTCAAAACCATTTATTTTAAAATTATGAAAAAACAAATACAATTAAAACCTTCACACAATATTGTTAAAAAAACTTTTTTTTTAAATTTTCTAGTTTGACCCCTGAAAGTGATACCCATTCTAAAAATGTTATTATTTATGTAACGCTTCCGTGTTTGGGTCACAGAAGTCTATATGTGTACCAAATTCCAACAGAATCGGTCCAGTGGATCCGGAGAAAACATCCGGACAAACAGACAGATAGACAGACAAACAGACAGACAGACACCCGAGTGATCCTATAATATCCGTTTTTTGTTCGGAACCCTAAAAATTGAATGAATGTAAATATTATGATAAGACTTTTCTGATTTGACATAACGTGTGTTCTATTTTGACGAGGAGGCCTCTTTTCATCTGTGTCCTTGTTAGATGACTAGTATATTGGTATGACTCATCACTTATCACTCACTATGCATGGAGGTTTCTCTTGGTTTTTGTGTTGCGTTAAGATAGTCTTGTTCTGTTAAGATAACGCAATAAGATAATGGAAGTTGTCAAACTAACTGAATTAACATCGAAGGTTTTCTAAAAGATAAATGTGGAATACGTGCAGCTATTTAATAGGTATTATTTTCTGATATCTAAATCAAAATGTATTTTAAAAGTACCTAAGTAGGTACTAACAGAAATTAAAGAAGTTGGTTCAAGACCTTTAAACTAAAAATCTATAAATCCATGTTTTGAGAAGGCTTCAAATAATATTTATGTTTTTTTGAGATAGATGTACCTATATTATTTACCTGTTTAGAATTATTTCGTAATAGCGTTTTTCAGGCCCGGACTGGCCATAGGGCAATTCGGGCAAATGCCCGAGGGGCCGAATGTCCGTTAGGTGCTATTTAAAAAAACATCGCAATACATCGATTAGAATAACGTCCTCTAACGTCAAGTTGAAGGTTGATGTCCAAAAGCACAATTTTTAAGGTAGTCTTGAAAGTCGCTCATTTTGGTTTGATCGGGCGCAAAAATACGTAAATAGGCCAAATGGATATTGTGGTGACGAATTTGGTGGAGTTTGTAAAAATAAATATCCGTATGTGTGTCATTCAACGTTTTTCAATACATTTATGAGAAAACAGTACATTAGTAGTAATGAGACAAACTGTTTTGATTTTAGATATCAGTCGGAAAGTCGCAACACTCTTTGCAATTTGAAAATAGCTCGAATTTGTAAATTGAAAATTAGAACTACATCTTTCGTCTCATTTTATCTTTAGTATTAAATTGAGACAAATGTATTGAGCAAGAACGCTTCCAAGGAGCTTCGATCATTCAGCTTATTAAGCTGCATCCGATCAAATCCAAATGTAGATACGTATCTCAAGATCAAGTTAAAAAATGCCTTTTTTAAATTATTTTAAATTTCGCCACATTCCCCGCGCATCCGGCACCGAGTAAATTTCCTCACTCTGGAAAAAGGAGGGCCGATCGTCTTTTAAAAGGCCGGTTTCGGGTCCCATTCCGGCCTTGGCGTTGTTCAATGTTATGATTGCGTTAGGGCCCGATGTATCCGGGTAGTTATTTTGAAACAATGCACACCTGCTTAGACGTGACATGTTAGCATAAACTGAATTAAAACTATTTGGATTCCGATTGGGTAATTAGTTTTCACTAACGGCCGTACAATATGTAGTTCAAGGCATACTTTTATCCCTTGTTCAAACTTTTATTTATTTATTTAAACTTTTTTATGTTTAAACTTCATGTACAATAGTGGTACATAGGCGGACTTAATGCAACAAGGCATTCTCTACCAGTCAACCTTTGGGTTAAAAAGAAACACACTGTGGTAGGTGTGGTAGGTGTAGGTGTGGTGGTACTTTTCTACTTGGGACTAAATTTGGCATGTCTGCAATAGTCCTATAAAAAATCAGCAGAAGTTCTTCCTTAGGTAATTAAAATGAAATTCTGATTGTAATTATATTGACACTACAAACGTAGTTCAATTAGCAAAGAGTATACAATTGTAGATTTGAAACACAAGTGTACACTAATTTCATTTTAATAAAATTTAAAACAATTAGGTATTGATGTAACAATAACAATTTATGAGTTTCAATAATAAACAGAAATCTTTAATATGTGGGAGAATTTTGAGGGCATCGATTAAAATAATTATATCTCCTTAATTTTTTGAGTAATTTTGATACTTTTTCACTGTTAGTATTATATTTTTCTATGTTTTTAGATAAACTGTATAGATGATAAATTTGTTTTTCATGCATATACCCTATTGTAGCAGAACTCATGTCAATTAGAGAAATTAAACAAACGAGAAGGCGTGGCGTGCAAATGGTAATTAGATTCGTCGAGTGCATGTCATAATTAGCTACTCTTTGGCTGTTCAATTATTATTTTATTTTTTTCAAGGTCCATGCAATGAGTGCTCGACTTATGCTCGATTTTAAAGCATTTCCTGAGTAATTGGGCCAGTGATTGTAAGGCCAGTAACAACTCAGTCTTGTTAAAAGAACAATTCCTCCTCGTCCTTAAAATCGTTTGTTCCGCATGACCCCCGATTTTGGTAAATCCCCATAAATTAAGGCGAATACGGAACAAATCCTCATGTTACTTGAGTCGTAATTTCTTCTCGGCGTCAATTAAAGTCGAACAATTAGGTAAATTAGGGGAATTTTGACAGATTAGGTACAAGAATGGGAATTTCTTATTGCCCCTTAGGTATTGTCTATACCAGACAGTACCTACTGACAGTGCCAAAAACTCTTTGTTGCTTTTAACCGACTTCAAAAAAAGGAGGAGGTTCCCAATCCGATTGAATGTTTTTTTTAAAAGTATTCTTTTAATTTTACAGAATACCAGCATTTTTCCTAAGATGTTTCGCGAGAATACTAGGGCTTCGGTGGACAGTCAGAGGCCTCGAGAATGTGGACAACAGCCGGGGAGCGGTGGTACTACTGAACCATCAAAGTTCCCTGGATCTATACGGTATGTACCATTTATTGTATATTACCTATATTATTTTGTTTGAGAGAAGAGGCCAAACGTTCTTATAGGATAGTATAGCAAGAAACAAGATACTAACAGTAAATGGGGTTGGACCCACTGAAGTCACATAACTAGCCAAAATGAACAAGAAATTAACAATATCTCATGTACAACATTAACTGTAGTCTTAGTTTCAATATCAATCGGTCGCCTCCATCGGCGGGACACTACTTTTTCCTCATTCCTCTACATAACCGTAGTAAGCCCCCACTTCTGAGCGAAACAGGTAAAAATAATGGCGCAGCGTCTCCTATCGGCCCTCAAGATTTTCTTTCTTAGCTGAGTCCTGAACTGACGCACAAGGCACTACATCGTGTTATTTTAATTTTAAAGAGTTAGTTAGGATACGACGACCACATGTACTGACACTGGCAGAATAGTCATTGGCTCAGTTGCCAAAGCAGAAAAAAAAAATGTGTTTTGCATTTTGGACATCCCTCGCGATTTTAAAGTGCGTAATAGTACATTGTTATCTTAGGGTTGTAAATAATCATTTAGTCCCAAGACGGCGTTTGGTGCCCGAACGCAGCGAGGGCGAGGGACTTAATAAGTCTTTCACCTGAGGTAAACACTGTGCTTTTCATTACGAATACAAGAAAAGTAAAAATAAAAACATGAATTACTTAGATAAAGAAAAAATCTATATCTGAATCCGATGAACTCATCGACGTGTTTATACAAATCTCTGCTATACGTAAAAAGTATGAAAAAACTTAAAAACAAATGAACATCGGACTGCCGCTTTCTCGTCTATTTTGTTTGTTTTTTGCTGTGATCAGCCAGCTATTAAGCCATTATTTTACATTTTCATCATTGAAAAAATGGTTAATATTTTGCCGAAAACTATGTTATTTTAAAGAAATAGTTGAAAGTAAATTATAATAAAGCCATTTATTTATTTATTTATTTATTTCCACCATACAATTATCTTTACAGGTTTACCACCTAATGCGATATTGTAGTCGACTATTATTAAATAGTAAATAACGTCATTTTATAATAAATTCTCTAGATAATACTCATGTTTCCGTTATTTCAACTTTACATCGCGCTGTAATTGACTTGCTGTACAGAAAGTTGGGACATGGTTCAATAAAAATGTTCAACAAGTATTTTTTTTATAATTTGACGTCTGTCAGATGAAAAAGATTCTCCCTAGGGCTGAAAAGTAATACTTTCAACCCGTTCCTGAGGCAACTTCAGGCCTACTTTCCGAGTACTTATGAGTAATGAAAAATATTTTCCTTGAGTAATAGTGGGTTCACAGGCTTTTGTCTGCGTTGAATTTGAACTATGAATAAAAAAATTCTATCACACACACATTTTGGGCCTGTCACCGAAAAGTGCAGACTGCGTAAGATTGTAATAAATCTTTACTAGATTATGATTTCTTTCATTCAAATCATTCTGTATACGTACAATAAATCCCACCCAAACTCAATAGTTTCCAATATGTCCGTAGCTTATTAAGAAAACACATTGGTCAATTCTACGACGTTTGCAATTTTCCGGTGACAGACTCACTCTAAGGTTGTTTAATTGCAACACATACATGTACCTACATATTTATTGAATGCAAATCAATCAGCGATTGTTATGTACGACCAGGAACGTTATAATGATAGTAGTGTGTTGAGCTTATTTGAATTTCTCTCGGCAGTTGCGCCAATAAAAATAAATTTTAAAGTTCATTGTCCGTGATACGCCTTCTCCATTGCTATTGTAAAACAATTTTACAAGAGTGAGCTGTCACTTCCTACATTTTGATTCACATTATGTAAGTTTTAAGCAAGTAGAATTGATTATATCTGGAAATCAGGCATGGATTTCAGAAATTGGTAGATTTATCAGTAAGTTTTTAATAAGTTCTTTTTTTGCAAGTACCTAGATAATTTTGCCCATAATAAGTACATATATATTGGGGTCGGCTTCCAAAACCGGATTCAGCTGAATACCAGTGTTTTATGTGAAGCGGCTGTCTACCAGACCTCCACAACCCATTAACTGGGTAACACGGTACTTCTTGGCAAGACATGGAATCAGATTTACTGGCTTTTGATAATCCGTAACGACTGCCAAAGATCTACAAATGACAGCCGGGACCAACGGCTTAATGTGCTTTCCGAGGCACGGAGGAAACTCGGTATATTAAGATGGTCACCCACCCAAAGACCAACCTTGGAAAGCATTGCTTAACCTTGATGATTGACACGTGCGGCTGTTATTATTTTCCGATTAAGGATCGGAAAATTCTAATATTTATATAATGGCTATGGCAATTTTGTAAATCTACTAGTTATTTTGAAAATTGTTTGAACAATGACACATCAGGTTCATAAGTACAGACATTTAGATTATTGTGATCATTACAATGACCGCATCAGGAACTATTACAGTAATGTTTCCTGTACCTACAACTGTCATTCACATCTGAGATGGGTATCTACTATCGGTAACACAGTGGCAGATTTACCCATTTGCCTTCAGTAGGCTATTTAAACTTTGCCGCCCATACCGACCTCTACAATTTGATACCCTTGTTCGTAGGTAACTTAACTACTATGCATGTTACAGTTAAAACCCGTTTTCAGTTACAACGCGTTTTTTCTAGTTAAAACTAGTTTTCACTAAATGCCTTACAACAGCTAGAATTGCTAATATTTAAATTTTAGATTAAACTAGTTTTAACTTTGGATCTTAGTTAAAACGATTATTATAGATACTTATTGGGAATAAAAAAAGGAAATTATTAAACATTCGGGTGTGTGTTGGTTGGGGCATAAACCTGTAGGACCGTCAACGAATATCTTGCCGACATTCTGAGGTTCGCCACTCTGATCGACACACTTTCGATCTTCCCCACATTAGACACAAGGGACCTGTGAACGATAAACCCGGTTCCACCCTGGGACTTCTGGTCACCCTCCCAGAAATAGAGCAGATTGCTGGATTTGAGAATGACCATCGTAACTTGCTCAAGTCCTCCTTAAGTTCGGTGATCACTGTTTCCAGCTCCAGTCGTCGGTGTCTGTAGGGATAACCGGATTCACTCCGAGGATTCTTAGCACCCCTTGCCTCGCCATGACCGCTACTGAAGTCAAGAATAGACGGGCTGCCGGGCACTAGGGGCCATTTTTTCGTTGTGCCTATCATACCCGGGGGATTTGCTATAATCGCAACGCTTAGCAGGCGAGTTGGCCATCACCGTGTAGCTGTTGCAATGTACAGCGAATGCTGCTGCAGACCCTTAGTCGTTTCTTACGACACCCACGGGAAGTAAAGTGATGGTGCTATTCTTTTACTTCCGATACCATAATAATCTCAAATCAGGTGAGGTCTCTCGACCAATCAGAATAAAGCATGATCAACTTTGCCCTCGGTTGAAACAGTTTCAACTGAATCATTTCGACAAAACGCGTTTTTAGTTGTAACAAAGGCATTTAGTGAAAACTATTTTTAACTAGAGAAAACGCGTTGTAACTGAGAACGGGTTCTAACTAACATCTATACTTATCCATACTAATATTATTAAGGTGAAGAGTTTGTTAGCTTGGTTGAACGAGCTTATCTCGAGGAACTACTGTTGGAATTGAAAAATTATGTCTTAGATGGCTCATTTATCGAAGAAGGCTACAGTATGTATAATTATGCTACATAGCTTGACTACAAGCAATGGTCAGCTAGTCTGAAATCGAACCTAACGTAACTTTATAGCTTATGTACTACTTTACGTGAACAATGCCTGAGATTAATTCAGTCGTGATATTTATATACCAGTGCAATCAGTGCATATGTTACTAGGTACTCGTATTTAACCTAAATGTATCAACAAATACGTTTCATACATATTTTGTATTTACATTGACAGTTTTGCGATTAAGTTCATGATTAATACCGATATGTCGTCCTCCTCCATAAACAAGTTCTTACACTTGCACGTGACTACCGATCTGATTGTTCTGAATGTTTACAAAATAATTTTATTATACATTTGAATTGATAATATAAAGATGATATAGGGACGTCTTATAGCAGTTAGTGAAATGAACATGATTTACACAGAATACAAACGGCAGGCTACCAAAGCGCGGTTTGCTTGCCAAAGATGTGCTGCAGCTATGCTACGTTGCTATAGATGCGTTTGATATCCACCAATCATATTTATCGGTCCACAGCGTAGCACTACTGGAAACTGAGTCAACTAAGCTGCTTTGTTTTGTATGGTAGGATGCGTGATGTGGATGCATGCTATGGATATGAGCTATGAATGGTCGCGAGGTGTGTAGCTATGTGCAGAGCAGTGCGTCACTTCGATTGTGTCGATTCATCGTATACCTCGAGCTGCGCATCTTCCTCGCACAGCTACATAGCTTAGCATCAGTGGAAACGGTTACATAGTTTCGTAGCTTAGCTTTTACATTCTCGCAGCAGAGTTGCATAGCACATCTCTGGTGGAAAAGCAACCTTCATCTGCCTAGCCTTTTCTCAACTATATTGGGGTCGGCTTCCAGTCAAACCGGATTTAGCTGAATACCAGTATTTTACGCGGAGCGGCTGCCTATCAGACCTCCACAACCCATTAACTGGGTAACATGGTACTTCATGGCAAGACTGGAGTCAGATTAACTGAGAAGCCAGTTATCCGTAACGACTGCCCAAGATCTACAAATGACAGCCGGGACTAACGGCTTAACGTGCTTTCCGAGGCACGGAGGAAACTCGGTATGTTAAGGTGGTCACCCATCCACAAACCAACCTTGGCAAGCGTAGCTTAACCTTGAAGATTGACCCGTGCGGCTATTATTATCTAGCCACGAGCTCCTCCACGAGGTGGAAAAGCAACCTTAATCTTCATTAATTGAACTGCCAGTGCCGTCATATGAAAAAATGGCCAAGTGCGAGTCGGACGCGCACACGAAGGTTTCCGTACCATAAACCTTAACTTTATTTGTTGTTATAGCGGCAATAGAAATACACAATCTGTGAAAATTTCAACTCTTTACCTATTACGGTTCTTGAGATACAGCCCGCTGACAGACAGACGGACAGACGAACTGCGGAGGCTTAGTAATAGGGTTCCGTTGGTTACCCTTTGGATACGGACCCCCAAAAAATACGTAATAAAATAAAATACGTAATTAATTTCCGGCATTAAGAAAATAACTTATGGTCGGATATCGTTTACATCGTTTATTGTAGATACATCCTTTTTTCTTATGATGGAGGCAAAGACAGTTTAAATGCGATTCACAATATTTTTATTGTTTCAGGCAGGTAGGTAACGAGTTCATAACTGATTGTTATGTTTTCTTAAAATATCCTCGATATTTTTGTATATAGTATAGTGTTTTAGCCCCTTATGGTCACTGTTGTTTGAACTCTTGTAAACCGCTCAGGGTCTTGGGTATTATTGATACGCTAGGTAAGGATGTGGGGTACCAGGGTACCTAGTATTGTACCACTTATTTGTGTTTGCACGAAGATGTAACTGAGCCACGATGTAGGAACTTTTAAGGTGGCAACTTTGCGACGCGTTAGTACTGAAATCAGACTCTGACACATAATGCAGTATTATAAATCTACTAGATCTTGACAGATACGATACGTACTCAATAAGTTTTCTGAATAAGTATCGCAAAAATAATATAATAGAGGAAACAATGTTGATGATAACTAGATAAGGCAAACCGTTTTCCCTTATCTAGATCTGATTTTAACGCTAAAAATTTATACGTTCGAGTAGGTACAGTATGTGACCAACATTAGCTAACCCACTTGACTATTAGCGTATAATAGTCAAGTGGGTCAGATAATGTTGGTCACAGACTGTACAAGGTAGTTCTACCTACTCAAAATGATTAATTATATAAAATTAAAAATTAAAAGGTGCTTCTTTATTTTGGTAAAATTACACATGAAATCGACTTAATATTTTGACACAAACTGATTCCTATCAAGTAAAATTTAATATTTAGCCACTCTGTACATAGCCAAGCGGTTTAATTGCCTATACAATTGTGTTTTATAATTTTCTTAATTTTTCGTTAATAAAAAGTAGAGATAACATTCACGTGCTGGTACAAGGTTAATTACAAAATAATGTTAATTTTCACCGCGTCACTAATCCTCGTTAGCTAGTAGGTATTATCTTTTGTTTACGACCTGTTTATACCTGATAAGAGAAAGAAGTGGAAATTGATATTAAAAGATAAAAGTTGCTGCTTATTCTGTTACTGCACATGTTTACTTCATTATTTTTATCGAAATGTGTTTCGCAATAATATTAATGACTTTTATCGAAAACAATTAAGAACCAAATGACGTTGGTGTTAATACATCGAGCGTTGTAATCATGCCTATTCATGAAAAAGAGGCGGGGTCTTTGAGGATTTCATTGTCATTGTTTGTGATATGCCTTGCCCAAGAGCCCAATTATACTGTATTAAAATGGAGACCGATGAACCGAGACTAACTTCTGATGGTGTTTTTCGTTTTTGATCGTCATGGAGAAGGATAGCGCGGAGCGCCGATAACCTTTATCGGAGGGGAAAAGAGGGTTGTGTGAAATGTCGGACTCCTTTCTAAAATCTTACGGTGCCCCTTCTGCAACCACTAGCAAAAGTGTGGGATATGGCCACACTTTTGTTTGTGGTTTTACGTACTCCCAAATGGCATGCGTCATAAGAAGGAAGGAAAGAGGGAAGAAATGACTTTTTAGGTGCTTTATTTCTATCCTAGTGGTTCAGGTTTGAAAGACATTGTTTCATTTATTTGAATTAACGGCTTTGCTATTGCATTCCGATTTCAACTATTGTATAAATCCAATACCAACTGTTATCATTTCTATGAAAGTGGCAATCAGCAAGATATTGCCGTGACTAACACAGAATTATATTTATTTTACAACCGACCAAGTTAATTTAACTAGAAACGAACTAGAAAATAATGACGCCAGTAAGTGGGTTAAAGGAAATTCTCAAGATCGAATAAGCAAACATTACCTAAGAAATGAGTCAGTATGGTATGGAAAATCAATATTTATTTCCAATTGGTAATCAATTCAATTTATTTATTTAAGATAAATAACAATCATAAAAATTACAATTATAAACATATATTCAATTTAAATAAATACCAAGAGACAAAAACAAAACAAGGGAAACAAACACATGACAATGGAAACATTGGATCAGGTCCGCACTGTAGCAATCCACATCCATTCTCCCTATAATGAGCTTCAGTAAGCTGTTGGGGCTGCCCCGTATGCAGCGCATCAGAGAGGTTATTCTTTTGCGATGTATCGCCTGAAAGATAGCTACAAAAGCGTGGCAACCCCATCAACATCCTGAATGCGTTGTTGTATTGGACACGCTGGACATTGTAAGTCCTCTGCGTATGCCTCACCCATAGGCTGCATGTATAAAATGACTGACAGTACACCTTGAATAAAGTCATTTTTACCTGTGTAGTACAGCGTGCAAACCTACGGGGCAGCATATTAGCTCTGACTGACAATGCCCTGCGTTCCCTTTCAAATATCCACGTCATCTGTAATCGACTCGTCAAATATTTTTTGTTGATTGAGGGGCTATTATGCAATACGCATCTGTGCGTTTCTCTCCATCTATCTTTAGTTCTAAATTCAACATCCACGTAGGCGGGATATAAAAAATTCACTTCCAAAAAGGCCGTATTGACCCGAATATTTTTGTTTTTAGCGCTGGCAATTATCTGGCCGCTCATGTCTCGGTGTACGGTGGTTTCGAAGCGGTCGCTGCAGTACCTCGTACCATTCGGCACTGCGACTTGGCTGTGGGGCACCGTTTTCATAGACAGGGGCGCACAAACAGCACGCGATGCCCTCAACAAGCAAGTCGATGCTATTAAGAATCAAAAGGTAAAGTTGCCTAAAAATGTTGTTTTGACATTTGACTCAACTTTTTCATCTGATTGGTTTTCAGTCGTAGGTATCTAAATGTAACTAACGACAATAATTAAATTACGTACCTATGACGGTTTTTTAACAATGTAAGAGAGCTCGCAGCAGATCACGTTTGCCGTTAAGTATTATCTTACATGGTAGGAAAGAAGTACATTGTTTGATAAATCTTACACCGAGATATATCTTGGTGTAAGATTTTACCGTAGGAAGGATCCTAATGCACAAATGCACCTACGGTACGGTAAGGTACCTACGTAGCATAGAAATGATAACTACATTATGTGTAGCAGAATCTATTTACACTATCTACCAGCCTTCCTTGCATGATAGATAGATTGATTTTGATATCCGGTCACCTTCCGTAATAGTGTCAAAGTCGAGTTATGTCACACAGTCAGTCAGTCATTATGATTATATTCAGAGTACCTACGCGTTTTCCTGCTAGTACCTAAGTATAAGAGTAGGTAGGTATATTAGTTCTGCAGACAATGAGACCTTGTAGGTACTTGCGTTGTTTTATGGCGCATTTCGTCATACTGCATGATCTAATCGCTAGGAATGGGATGGGCTGGAATGGTACTCACCTTCCTGCTTCATTTTAAGAGTGTGTACATTTCTAAGCTAATGTTTGATTTGCCTAAGTAAATATCCTGGGTTGGTCGGTACCGGAATACGTCAAAGAACTTGCCGCAACACAACAGCGTCCTTTTATTGATTCTAGGCTAGGTTTTAGTTAGTTAGTTACGTTATTTTTAGAGTTACCGACTAAAGTTATTCTTGATAGAACAACTGAAGGCGAAAGCCCAAAAGACGAGTGAAATACTCGTACATCTCTATGTAGTACCAAAGCACACTAAGCACGCAAGAAAAGAAATAATTGTAATGTTTTTTGGAACAGCTGAATCATATTCGTTCCTCAGAAAACGAAACAATTTTACGAGAAAATAAGCATTGCTCAATTTCAGAACAACTACATAAGTATTAAAATAGAACTTGACCGGCCTTTCTAGTTTCGATGTTGTTTATCGGTGTTGCAATCTCGAAACAATCGTTTAGGTGCGCAAAACAGTCGTGCTTACACTACATACATATATTAGTATCGTAAGTCTTGATACCGATGTTTAAGCAGACCCAGTTTTATTGATGTCGTGTTCAAAACAAGGGTTCATTGTCCCAGGCAGCTAGCGTAATCTAAATTGAAAGTTACGTGCACATAAGCAAAAATAAACGACTGTACGTACCTAAATGGAAGGAAAATATTTGCTTTGTATATATTTCCCGGTTACTTACCTAGTAACAAGTCACACAATGTTTGCTAGTCTGTCATAATATCGGACATAGTCCAAACGTCAAAGTTGACGCAATGGCCCTAGGTTCATCGGTCAACCATGGGTACATGTACATACGTGTGTGACCATGCACTTTAGACTACACAGTGTGAGTGTTTATAATGTGCAAAATACCAAAAAAGATCCCTTACACCGCGTACGCTGCGGAAAATATTGACAATAGAGCAAAGTGATGTACTGCAGTTTTATTTATGTAGAAGACATCAATATCCAGAATTTTTTAAATTGGTCCAGTAGTTCCTGAGATTAGCGCGTTCCAGCAGACAAACAAACAAACTCTTCAGCTTTATATATTAAGTATGATAGATAGATAATAATAAATGTCGCCGGATAATTGCAAACTCCGTACGATAGTAACAAATCTCTTTTAGATAACATTTTCTCGATGTATTATATACATATAATCATTTTGAATACAATAGATCAAATCCAAATTCAATAGTTTCCAAAGTATTCGTAATGGGGAGTGTCTTATTGAGAATTTTTACGATTAAGTATTGTAAAAATTATGAAAAAGAAAAAGATTAGTGCTAAAAAAACCTGTTTATTTTCAATTGAGGGTAGTTGTGTTCAACTATTTTATGAGGTCGCCTAATTTCTTCCGATCATTATGGAGTTTGTTTCATCGCAATATAGGCATCATATACTTTAAAAGTTACACCGTTTTGTTTACGCGGGGGTCACAGTAGCGAGCAAAATTGAAAAACACAAAAAATATAAAGATAAATTAGATTTTTTTTAATACGTTTAACTTCGATAAAATTAAGTAATTAAAAATATTTCTTCTTTTTCCACATCGCATCTTTGCATCACCCAAAGGTGACTGGTAGAAAATACCTAAAGCATTAAGTCTGCCTCTGTATCTACATCAGTGTGCGTATAAATATTGTTTTCTGTGATTTTGCACCTATAAAAATACGGTTGTATTTTAACAATAGGGTACTATATATGCATGAAAAAAATATTTATCATCAATTCAGTTTATCTAAAAATATACAAAAATATAGTACTAATAGTGAAAATAGAATCAAAATTGCTCGAAAAACAAACGAGATATTATTATTTTAAACAAATATATCTGTCCCTCTCGCGAAAACGCTGTTTTCTATGGCAGCGGCGTAGGCGTCATGAACTCTGACGTCAACATTCATATCGGACTTCTCTTTCTAATTGCAATCTTTGAAGCTTTATAACTTCATCGCTGATGAAGGTATTTAAAAAATAATTTCATGATCGTTTACTAGAGCTAATAAGTGTTTCATTTTGCAAATCAAAAAATCGCATGCATATTCCCTATTGCTTGTCCATTTTAATTAATAAACCCAAGGCCCATTAACAATGCAAATTGTTATTGACATCAATGAAAATTATCCAAAAAGTTTTGTGTCACTGTAAGTACCCACTTAAAATGAATTTCAGCAGTCGTTAACGTTACAGACTGAGTAATTGATACCTACCTATTTAATTCTATAAGGAATACTCGCAAATTAATTAAAGTCGTAATAGGTGGGGTATTGCCATCAACCTTGACCATCAATTCGTAATAGCTTGCGAACTTTTCAAGGTAAAATTGGTTATAGTCTAGCCAGTTTTCACACCAGAAATTATTATGGAAATATGTAATTCCTGCATTCCTCGGTGCTTCATTAAAGTTAGCAAAGGCGTTAGGCTGCGTTTCCACCAGCGATGTGTGAGGATGCGCACTCGTAGCGAGGGATGTTTTTGTTAAGAACCAATAGAATCGCTTGCGCTGAGCGCGGCCTGGGTAGGTAAATTCGCTACGAATCCTCGCAAAACTAATTGGTGTCTTAGGGACTACTCACACTTATTCAGCTCCATTCGCGTTTCGCTGAACGATTTTTGGTCACACTTATACAGTTCTACTTCTATCAGCCGCGTACAGCGTCGTAATTAAACTAGTAGTAACAGCGCTGAACTCTATCTATAGCACTCGTATGATAATAACACATTTTTCTTCATTTTGTACTTGTTTGCCGCGAAAGCTGAATAGACGCGGAAAGCTGAACGGATGCGTACGCGTCTCCACACAAAATCGTTGTGTAAGTGTGAGTAGTCCCTAAGGGTGCGTTTCGACCCTCTGGTTTTCCAAATTAGTTTTTAACTTGTTTGATAAACGATGACGCTATTTATCGTGAATTTTCGGACAGCCTTTGAACTCTACCTGGCGCCTTACTGAGGTATCAATGGAATAGTTGGTCATTTACTTATTATTGCTAAGCTAATTCATGTTCTAGTTCTAATCAAGTTGGAGCTAGCTGTATCTATGTATACCTAGGTACGTACTTACTATAAAGCGAATTTATTTTGAATGTCGTTCTATTAGGTAGGTACCTAAATTATTTACATAATCTGCCCCCACAATTGCTCATATAAAAAATACATTTTGGGTTTTCCTAGGGGATTTCCTTTCCTGGACTGTTTTTTTACTAATTTAGTTTTTAAATTTTTTACCTATTCATTGTTTACGTTAGGTAAACAAAAACAATGAATACAATTCTTTAAACGTTTACCTGTGTTACATTCGAGTTTATCTTGACTTCGTAAATTAAAATAATCTAGGTACCTATTTCCTTAGTTAGTAAGTTTGATTCCCAGTAATTAAAAGTAGCTACATGCAATTAAAAATGGCCGCCTGAATACAATTGTTTTCTTTATTTCGTTTATGAGTTGTTTAATAATATCTAAGTATGAAGTAACACTTGAATAAAAAAAACCTCTTAATGCTGCATCTGGTTACCTATACGGCTATACCTAATTACCTATCTACTGAGTTTGGAAATACGAGGGATGCACGATATGAAAAGTACTTAGGACATATCTGAGACTAGCTCCTGCCAGCGGCTTCGCCCGTGTTAAAGTTGAAAATTATACCAAGGGAATACCGGGATTTAAAGTATCCTATGTCCTGTTCCGGGACATGGTCTACTCGCCAAGTTTTATCCGAATCCCTTCAGACGTTGACGTGAAAAGGTAACAAACAGACAGACAGATATTAGTATGAAGGATAGCGCTCGCTTACCTACTCGTACATATAAGTCATAAGAATATTTAATTGTTGTTAGGTAGCTATTTTTCTAAGGATTTAAACAATAGATATTATTAAAGACGTCGTAATTATAGTTCACTTTGCGGAGGTAGGGTACATACTATGTACTTTTAATTTTCCGCACCTATTTGTTTACTTGTGCTACCTGTCATTCTGGAGTTGAGAGTACCTAAACTAGAGATGCCTGCCTGCTATTCGGAAAAAAACAACTATCCGCCTATAGGTATTTACAGTCGGCGACTACTGAAAATTGAAATTTTCTTATACAGGCTGGAGGCAGAGTGGTAGTTAAAGAGGGCCTTGGGTGGAGAAGTAACCTAAATATACTTCAAAAACTGCATTCAATTAGGTACATACTAGTCTACACTAGATACAAAATGGAATATCATTATTTACCTCTCCTCTTTTTTTATCCTCAGCGAAAACTGCTTCTATTTCCTGAGGGCACGAGGCATTCTGGCGACAAGCTGCTCCCTCTCCGCAAGGGAGCGTTCCACGTGGCCATGGATGCCGGCGCGCCCATACAGCCCGTCGTCATTTCCAAGTACCACTACTTGGACGGGAAGCGACACAAGTTCGGCTCAGGTGAGTGACGGGAACACGGGACGAACTTGTTTAGAACCGGTTTCACTTGCCGTGAAACCTCTCTGTGAAGGTATGCCAGCGCTATAGTTGTATAGGTTCTTTGATTTGATTCGTTTTTGGGTTTTTACATTTCAACTAGACAAGTAAACAATTCAATGGGCGTCTTGAGAATCTTAATGTTTGCCGAATAAATTCAAATTAAGAAATTTATTTCAACGTTTTCTTGTTATTATATTTTTGAATAATAATGGGCCTTTGACTCGATTTAAATGCAGGAAAAACGCGATTTAGTAGATAGAGAACAAAATAAGAAATACTTAAGTTTACCTCCGCCTGGGAAAATCATTTTATGTAGGTACTTACCACTACTGACCTACAATAGGCTAGTTTCCACCATCAATACATTGAAAATCTATTTAGTCCGTCAGTTACCTATAGTATTGAAAAATAATGGACACGTATATTTTTGTTTTTGTAAATCAATGAATATTGACAAAAATAAAACGCATCAAAACTCGGGAATGGGGGTTCGTGACGTCGAACGCACTAAAAATTATTAACCACGGCGTGACGTATTCGGAATTTTTAAAGCGTCGTATTTTCGTCAATTTTGGTTTACATAACAAAAGAAAAAAAAACGGGTCAAATACTTTTTGATAGGTAATCTAACTTCGGTGGACATAAAATCGAGGTTTCCTCACCTATGTTTTGGAAATAATTGTTTAGTTACCTACAGTAACTAGGTATACGTATTACTTTACCTCATTTCAGGCGAGTTCATCGTGTCGATTCTGCCAATGATCGAGACAGAAGGCATGACGAAGGACGACATCGCGGGCCTGATCGAGAAGACACAGATGAACATGCAGGAAGAGTTCACAAAGATCTCGATGGAGACGCTGGCGCGGCGCAACCTACGCACTAAGGCTGATTAGATGAGAAGCATAAGGTACAAGTTCAATATGTGGTACAACCACGTTCGGTACTTGTTATGTGGTTTTGGTACCCAACTCACTCATCATGAAGTAGTCGCGAGGTATTGTAGTGATCTTTTTTTCTTATTACAGATTACATATCATACCGACGTGTAAAAAGAGCTGTGATAAATAAACGTATAAAGAAATAGATACTAAAATTTTAATTTGACAGTCAATTGTTGGTGTTTACATTGTTGTTCTCTATAGAAATGTGTATTTATATAATAAAGTTAACTAATATAAAGGAATGTTTCAATTAAAATGCATTTACCCTGTGATTTCTTTTTATTAAAAGATTTCACATACGAAAATATGTAAAAATATACATTTCATCGCCGTTTTTTCTTTTCTACAGAATTGTCACACGAATACATTTTAATAACTAATAGTAGGTATTTTAGATACATCACAATATTTGCACAAATACGAGTACACTGATATACAATTTGATACAAACGTGATAAATGGCCTTAATAGTTAAAACACCATGGAAAATATAATTTTAAAGATTAAGTAAAATTTTGGTATTTTAGGAACAAAATTGTAAGTTTCACAATGGTATAAGATACCTTTCAAAGAGTCGTTGTTATCAATATTTGTAAAATAATCCATAAATGATTAAAGTCAAGACTTGACTGTTATTCAATAGAACAAGACCTACACTCAGTTTTAAGAATATACATCTATTGAAAGATAGTTAATATGTAGGCGAGAATCAACTGAAAAGTTGAATGGCACGAAGCGAGTATTGGTGTGATTATGTTCGTAGTAAGGTTTCTACAATAAGTATTTCGTTGACAAAAATAACGTTTAGTCGACATTTGACAGATTCTACTTTTGACATCATAGTCTACTATTGACAGATTCTACATATGACAGATTCTATATATGACAGATTCTACGTATGACAGATTCTACATATGACAGATTCTACGTATGACAGATTCTGTATTTGACAGATTTTGAAAAAGTGCTATTTAATATAAAAGCTTTCTTTCATTTTTATTGACAGCTATTGTTTGGTGTTTGGAGTTAAAAACGAGTGAAATAAATAACTTTTTCCAAAAAAATATTCGAGAAGTAGCGCTCGCCGGCCGCTGCCGCGGCACCGCTCGCTTCGCTCGCTCGGCTCGCGCGCGGTTGGTCACAATTCTAACCTAACCTAACCTATTTTATCCAGTTTGTAACCCCAAGCCTACATTTTATGGCAATCACAGTAGTTTATTTAGGCAAAAATAGCGCATTAATTTGCTCGCTAAGATTTGGTGATCATTTACTACATTTGGGGTTTGAATTTGAGATTTAGCACTTTTTCAAAATCTGTCAAATACAGAATCTGTCATACGTAGAATCTGTCATATGTAGAATCTGTCATATTTAGAATCTGTCATACGTAGAATCTGTCATATATAGAATCTGTCATATGTAGAATCTGTCAATAGTAGACTATGATGTCAAAAGTAGAATCTGTCAAATGTCGACTAAACGAAAAATAATATTTGAGCCGACTGCACAAATGTGTCACATTTAATAAGTGATGTAATGGATTACTGTGCAAGCCAAATACCCTCATGTCCGGCTTATTTTGACTAGCAACTCTGATTTATAATGCTACGGGCACACTACCGTAATATGGCAAAAATTATGGCCATAATTGGTGTTGTTTCAATTATGGCCATAATTATTAGTAGCATATGAGAATATATTGGCAAGTTATTATAACTACATCCAGAAAATGCTAATCAAAGTAAAGATATGCTAACAGACTTCTTTTTTTGGAGTCGATGGCAACCTTTAAACAATTTGTGCCAAACAGTAGGTAGCCACTTTCATAGGGGCATCAGTGGAATGGCCACAAAGTCCTTAATGGTGCAGGTGTAAGGGTACTTGGGACAATGCTAACAGTCTGTCAAACTTATATTAACAGCTGTGAATTGCCGACTGAAACAACAGCCAATCAATCAATAAACATGAAAGTGTAGGCTGTTAGCAAACGTTCTAGTCGATTATCGTTCAGTAGAAATGGGCAAGAAATATCGATATTTTTTCAAAAAAATATTTAATGCCGACATTTTTAATGGCGATATATCTATATTGATAATAGAGTATCGAAAAAGTATTAATTTTAATATATTTTTAACGCAACTCTGGTATCGTATTAAACGTTACTAGTTTGTGTGCTGCCCGCTGCGGGTTAACCACACAGGTAGACATATAATTGTTTAAACTCAAGCATAAATAAAAATAATCATACGAAAACTGACGATATATCGATATTTTTCACTTGATATTTATCGATACTTTAAAAAAATATCGGAACGATAAATACCGATATATTTTTTTTACTTGCCCATCCCTACCGTTTAGAAATCGGGTGCCAAGCTATCATGTTTAAAATCAACGTTGCTCTCAGTACAAGTCAGGGTGATGAAAAGCGGTGAGCCTTGAATATAAAATCAGTTAAACAATTTGAATAGTAAATTTGGAAATGTTTAGCAAATCTTGGGTAAGACTGGTAAGCTTACTCAAAAATAACCCTTCTTTCAGTGGAGTAAAAAGAAAACTCGTTAAAAGACCGAGTGACCAGAAACTTAATACTATCACGAAGTTCGAATACAACACGAACTCCTTTGCGGATACCGCATTTGGGGCACGCTATAATATCATAATAATATAAAGCTGTGAGTACTCAGCGAGTACGTAATAATACTTAAAATAATAATGTCAATTATTAAAAAATAAAATTAGCCTCGAGTAAACAAACAGACGAACATTGTATTGCAATTAAACGGCCCAAAAGGTTTAAAAAATTCTTGAAAAAAAAAAATGTAACAATCAAGCTGTACTTTTGGCTGCGCCAGCGCAGTCAAATTGTCCACCCTCCGTCTCCACTTACTTTAGGCAACATTGAAATGTTCTGCCTAAATAACATAGCGTGTTAGGTTTTCAAATAAGGGCGTTTCGAGCCGAGTGTTGAAACTTCAAAATAACGTTTTTAAAGCATTTCATTTCAAAACAAGCTAAATGTTTTAGACTAACTTATTTTTCCATTGTCATAACATGCTACTACTGTAATTAATTAAAGGTAAAAAAATATTTAGGTTCACTGTTAAAATCAAGACTGTTCGCAGGAGTACACATAAGTGACACAAAAGTAGCTGGTATGCCCTTGTCTAATTAATAGATTCATTCATGAAGAAGTTGTTTCACTTCTTCATGAATGAATCTATTAATTTATTGTAATGATTCTGAAATCTGTGCATGTGTTTCATTTTTAAATTCCAAGTGTGCAAGTGGCCTTATTTTAGTGTTAGCTACATGAGTACTTCTGGCTCTAAGGCCAGAATATTAAGGTTAGTTTGCGAACAAACGTTAGGTTTCTAACTGATCCCTGGTAAATCTGCGATTGACATATGTATACGGTACGAGTTATATACCTCTATACAATTTTTGTCTGTTTGTTTATCAGGACTAAAAAAATAAGTGAATATTATACTAATGATTAGCATCGATCAATATGAAAGGCTTCATACAGAACTTAAAAAAAAACTATAATATAACCATAAGTTCAAGTACATACTATGGGTCAGTAAAATTGCTGGAAATGTATTAAGATTTAAATGGATTGCATCGTGTGATTAAAACATGGAATAGAGTAGATTAAGTTTAACATATGTTGTAAATCGGGCTAGTTTCAGCAACTCCACGACTAAGCGCGTCAACATAACTTATAAACTACATTCTTCTTAGTTAAGTTTTTTCAAAAAATACTTGTGTTCTGTTTCGATTAGGTTTTTTACCAGAGAATAGACGGTTCAATTATTTTTGGTTTCTATAAAATATTAGTACAAATAACTGTAACATCACTATTCATCTTTTGATATAGTTTAAAAAGTGATATAAAGTCACAAGCTACTTTTTTATTTACAGGTTTTGGTTTTATTTTAGACTCACACGAATGATTAGATACATTGGTAAAATACAACATTTTCAAAAGCTAAGTGAAAATGCGTAAAATTTTCTATATGAATACATTAAAAGTACATATTATTGATACTATGGCCTACATTAATATCGAATGGCATGAATAAAGCGTTTATTTACATTGAACGATTAATGATTTTTCGAATCGATACTTATTGTAAATTATTTAGTGACGGCACTAATCAGAGAAGCAAACTGATAAGTAACGGTTTATCACTCACTCGGCGCTTGGCTATCAAATAGCGTTATTTCACTCATCATTTTGGAAATATTACTTTTGTGCCATCCATAAATAATTATAAATAAAATAATAGTATGACATGAAATATATTTTTAACAAAATAATAATATTATAATGACATAGCACATACTTACACAAAAATAAGAATTATTTCGTATAGATATTGAGCTAGCAAAGTGCTTACACGACATCGAGGAGAAGTAAAGTCGACTAGACATTGGGTCTTTTGCTGAAAATCTATGCAATTACAGTGAAATAAGTAAAAAGCATTTTACACAAAACAGCACATTAGACAAAACACTTTGTTGAATAAAGCAGTTTATACATACATTTCAAATTATGTAGTTTTATTTAGTTTTGCCACATCGCTCTATACTTTGCTCGCCTATGTTATTTGCTCGGAACTGTACTTGTGTTTTATTATAATTTGTGATGCTATTGACAATTTCAAAACAAAAATTTCAAGTGAATACAGATTTTTATATCAGTCGTTTTACATTATACATAAACAAAATGCAAGACTTTTTGGGTTTTTAAAAACATAATAATATCTTTGGTAGATATCTTAAATTGCTTAATATAACCAATTGATTTTAGCACAACCACTCTTATTTTAAACAATGATAATTATTATAAAGCATTTTCAAAGTTTGCTAGTTAAATAGGTACTTTAGAACGAAAATATTAATATGAAAGTTTGAAACAAGACGAATATTTATTATAACACAATTACAATTCATTTTATCAGAATAATTAAAACCGGATTAAGATAATGTTTCATGTGTGTGGTAAGGTTTTAATAATTAACATTTAGAATGGGTATAAAAGTGGTCCCATTATATTTTTGATATCATAAATTAGAAATAGGTTAGCGTAGAATTTAAAATGGCACCGTAAATTTAATAAACTTTACCTACTTTTCTAAAGTTAGTCATCTACATAATAAAATTTAAACATTATCGATAAAATATCGGCAACGAATTTTGGTAACTTTTCGTAATTTAATTCACTTTTATAACACACGAGAAGATTAATCGAGGATAACGATACACGTTGATGGGATTTTAATTTGAATAATTTTACGAGCAACAACACAAAACAATAAGAATTGCTAATTTAATAAATTAGTTGAGGCATTTAGTTACATAATGATGTTATTATGCAATCAATCACCTCGGAGGCGTGAAAGTTTCCCTACGAAGTTGTTTTTTTGGGAATTTTCTCACGACGTGAATTACATAATGATTACAACGTACACTGAATTTATATTAAGTTATAATCGTGCTTGAGTAATTTATTACAAGACAGTGTAATACTGATTGCGATGTCATGAGGTATGCGAATGCGAAGCACATCGAATCGTCTCCCCTGTTAGTCGTTTACATGACTAGACAGTAAAATTAAGTGAATCGTACAATAGAGGAACATTTCCTATTACATATATATCTTAACTTAATATTGAGTCGTGACAAAATAAAAGTGACGAAAGCGCATCATGTCCTTATACGATATAAATGTAAATATTAAAATAAATAATACTGGCTTAACATGCTATGAAGCTATTGATTATTGAGTACCTATACAATGCACTTATATGTTAAAAGTAGTGTGCGGAAAACATTGACCTTGTTTACGAAGTTATATAATATTCGTGGTTGATTGATACATTGTAGATCTATGTAAGTTACCGCTAAGGTGATAATTAAATGTGAAGCAACTCATAACATTGTGTACTGGTATAGCACAGCAAGTACTGATTGTAAGAAAAATATCGCTTCTTTCACCATTTTCCCATAGTAAAACAGAATGGTCAAAATTATTTATTGATGAACGTATACTTAGATTTTTATAATAGAGATCAAAATAATTTCAATACGCCTAATTAAAATATTTTGCACCAAAGTATTTTTAGTAATTTTATTTTAATCAAAGCAATTGCATTTTGGTATCTTCTGTAAATTATTATTACAATTCTGTAATGTACATATTGTGCGCTTTACATGTTTAAGATGAATGTTAAATAAAAAGTATTTCCCACAAAACAATTTCACGGTAAGTATAACTAATAACTAAACAATAAAAAGTAGTTCTTTAGTAGAACACTGTTCAAATACTGAAATGGTAATAGCTTCAGTCAACTTAATGTGCGACGTTGCTTAACGAGTGATTAAAATTCCGTACTGCACTGGTGCAGAAACAAACAGCTACACTGCAACAGTGATTTGAATACAAACAAAAAAAGGTCAACAAAGTACAAATCATTGCCGCGGCGTGCCGCCTGTCGCAACTAAATCATCAGCTGATTGCTAATTAACTTCACATGCTTCAAGATTGTTTCTTAACTTTCTACAATACCCTACTTGATACTACTATCTTCTTCAACCTAGCCTCGACTCACTTTTACTGTAGAGACGTATTATGACATGTTCTAGACTCAACCAACGCTTTTAAAGTGTTGATCAAAGCCATTATAATTGAATAAAACGAATTAAAGTTTTATAAAAATAATACATTTACATGAATAAAATAATACTAATAAAATGTGAAGCTATCAATTTGCGTGACCATAATTTTTCACCAAACATTATTTTATTCACTAGTTTGGTACGATGGCAATCTATGAAAAAAGTCCCTTCACTAGTCGATGTGTCAATCGTTATTATAACACAAAAGTGTGACTTAAATATTAAGTATAGATTATTTAGACAAGATATAAATTCTTAGTTTAAAATCACAGAAATATTAATATTTCTTGTGATTGGAATGCTCGCTATAGGTATATAGTACAAACATTTAATGAACCAGCATTATTATGCCGACCTAAAAGCTTAAAAATAGAGTGATTATAAATTTAGTACATAATAGGTGGTACCGTGGGTCGATGGCACTGGAGAGCTCAATCGGTCGCCAGAGGGTAGTTAGGTGGCAAGGTGCTAAGTACCTCTTTTGAAAGTTCCTTGTAAGCCGCATCCATGGTGTTGCGCACTTTGTTTATTAATGCTGGGACATCTTCCATAGTCAATCCCACTGTTGGAACTGGCTCTAAGCACTGGATAATTGCATGGCCTGGAAAGTAAATTTAATAACGTAAACAGTTATTAGTGTTTTATAATTTTCGTCGAAATATTTTGCTAAATTATTGTCTTTTAATTATATGTATAAAATGATAATTGAGCAGTCTATTTAGCTATCTAGTGTTGATGAACAGTTGGCCCATACTGTCGACACTTCGCGACTACCGGGCACGACGGACGGCTACCTTGCGCCTTAACTGTGCTACTATTACTTCACTTTGCCTGTATTATTTAGAGCGTGAGTTTCCTTTCCTCACCATGTTTGTCTTTACAATTGGAAGTCATTTTAAAATGCATTTATGTACATTATACATTTTTTTTAAAACACAAGACAGTGATCTGACAATGAACATCGCTATTGTTCTCAATGATACCTGAAGGTTGATGCTTTCAGTAAAGTGGATGTCTGCAAACAAGTTAAATATTAGCAAATACATTTAGAAAAAATATCATACCTTTATTAAAAATGTATTTCTTCCTATTAATAAAATAATAGGGTGAGAACACAACAGGAATGATTGGCACTTGGGCAGCAACCGCTATGTTGAACGCACCCTTTTTAAATGGCAGCAGTTTTGTGAAATCTTTGTTTCTTGTTCCCTCAGGGAACAGCCAAATCTTTGTCTGTAATTAAAGATACGATTGTTATTCGTAAACAGATAATGTTCTGTAAATAGGACAGAGTCAAGGATGGGAAATCATTAAATTACTCGTTCTGCTCTGGGCGGAGCAACAGGACAGAGTAAAAGAATGGAATTAATGAATTATGGAGTTTGATGTGGTGTACAGACATACTCCTCACAACAGTAATTCTCAATAGTAGCCATGAACCTGCTGTTGACAATTGAGCTCAGTCCTAAAATTTGTAACATACTGAGTATTTAATTTATGTCATTGTTTACTTTAGAGTAATCCATTGATCACCAACCTTATTCTTGATCATAACTTCTGATGTAATTTTCAGTTGCTTGTAAGCATCTTTTGAGTTATTTCTGTCTATGAACACTACTCCTGCAAGGTATGCAGCCAGTCCAAATGGCCATACATAGAAAATTTCTTTTCTTGCAATAGCAGCTACTTTGTCTGCTACATGCCAAATATTGAACATTCCTGAAATTAATACAAGCAATTATTAAACTCAGAATTATTATATGTCTTGTTGTAAATTATATTACTGTCGAAATCACATTTACCTATTTTAAGTTACATATACAATGAGCGAGCTTGCTTCCTCCAATTTTTCGAATAAACCTTCAAAGGTGTAATGTAGTGTAAATTAATGAATTGAAAAATAAACAGAAACAAACAAGTTGTCACATTTATTCCAAAAAGTTTTATTGTAAACTTTATTTTTATAGATGGATCTAATGGCTGATACATTGATTCATACATTAGAAAACAATATACTGGATAATGTCTGTTATCTGTTACATGGCCATTATGTATATCATCACTATGCAAATAAGTGGTGCAGTCAATGTTACATTTAATTTTGACACTGCTTTGTATGAAAATCAGTAGGTTAAAGAAGAAAAAATTGTGTATTAAGTTTGTTGATGGCACTCTAAGTTAGTATAGCATTCATGTATAAGTATTTCATCTTAGTATTAAGCAAGTCCAGACTATGATATTAAGAATTCCATGATTGTGGAACAGAACAACATTTTGCACTAAGATGCAGGACTATAAAAATATTCGTTAAGTGCTATTGTTGAGTGCATTTCTTATCTTTATGACCATACTAAAATAGGCTTGAAAATGAAAAAAACCGACCAAGCGCAACAGATGGCCAGACGGACATAAGAGGCTTAGAAATAGAGTTCCTTTGGTTACCCTTTGACTACAGAACACTAAAAACTACTATTTGCACAGATTTATTATTGATAATATTATTGCATGATTCATGCTTCATCATAAAATCTATTACAGACCTCTATCAGAATATTGCTCTCTATTACTCACACTAAAATGTGATAAGAGCAATAAAATATAAATATATGAATTGAATTGCACATTAGTTTTGATCAGTTTCTAAATTCCTTGTTAACATCAAAGATTATTAAACTCCCTGGTTGTATTATGGCAATGACTTATGTCATATCGCAAGTATATAATTTATATAGAAAAAGGTCTTTTGGCAAAAGTAGTCAGTGTTCACAGGGAGCAGTTATAACTTGAATTATATTCAAGGCACTTATGTATTTATTTAAAATATTCTTTATTGTACAATAAGATTAATCCATACAAATATTATAGTTAATTCTCTTCTTAGTCTCAACATCTAAATGGATATGGAGGAAACTTGGTACATGGTTAGACCATGTCCTGAAATAAGTCATAGAATACTTTTCTTCCCAGGAATATATTCCCATGGGATAATATTCGAAAATCACGTGAGCAAAGGCATTGGTAGAAGCTAGAAATTACATTAAGGATTTCTTTAATAAAAAAAAAAACATACAACTGGCGGATTTATCACATTCTATAGGCGACATAGAACAAAATCTGTTCCAAGTGACCAAGAATGGCCAGAAATAGCCAGGACACACAATGGGATTATATTACCAATTTGTGTGGTGTAGACAAGGCATAAAAATAGTCTTTGTAGTTATTGCAAGCATGACAATTGGCAATTGACCCCAGGATCATTAAGTGACATCACTGTACTACACTACTAATAGGATAAACATCAATAAACGGGGATAATATAGCAATAATAAATTCTACATAACCACTGTACTGTAGCATAACACTAGGTAGGTTCAAGCGTGACTTTGTATTATAACTCTTAAGTATTTTGTGTGGTGCAACCCACACAGCATTCATAGTCAAAATGGCTTTTAAAACTAAATGATTCTACCTGTTAACTACATTAAGGTGGGTTTTACACACATTATAACAGGTTGAGGGCGAGATAAGAGGATATAAACAATAATTTTACCTAGAATGTCAATTGAGGACTGATGGTTTGACACTACCACAGCTCCACGATCTTCAGCTAATACTCTTCCATTTCTCAATAGCCATTTCACTTCTATTACTTTGGTTACATGCTTTACTATTTGAGATCCAAATCTGTAAACAATAAACAATGGCAGATGAAGTATAAGGCTATATGAGATAAAAAACCTTTTAGCTTTGATTTAATATTGTAGTAACATTCAAGGCTCAAGTGTTACATCTTATGATTGATGTCTGGGTTAAACCCATTCAGAAAATCCCTTTATCTATGAATCAACGTAGGACAAGAGCCGAAGCGGTGACATAAGTCCTAAGGTTTTGACATGGGTAACAAACGTATACTTACAGGGAATTCTTTACATTTTTCGGGTTGAATACAAAAAACGGCATCAATATCACTGCCGTCACAGAAGTCCAGATGTAAAACACGAGAAATTTCGATTTAAATTTCACGAAATTCGGCGTTTCCGATAACAATTGTTTCAAAATGTACGTTACTATGATAATCACTATCATATAAATGATTTTGTTCCACATCTTCAATTCAACATAAATATTATTACTGAACAATAAAACCGTCAAGCTTCTAAAAACAAAAATAAACACAAAACTGAAAGAAATCCTAGAGCGCGCAACCAATCATGAGAAACGAAATACTGTGTTCTACGAGACAGCGTTCCAACGAATTCACTTAATTTTTAATGAATTTGAGCGTCAGTTTGACATTCAAGTTTAATAGATCTGGAACGCCGCAAACATTGATTGCTAGAAAGAGACCAAGACGAACATTTGCAATGAATCGTAGACAGAGAACAATGAATAGATAAGTTTTTAAAAACTGTGTTCTCTAGAAATTAAAAAGCTATTAATCTCTACTACTAAAAAAATGCGCTCTCAGTTAAAATCTTGAGGGAACATTTAGTAAAACCTACCAGTGAAAACCGTTTTTCATTTTTTCGAGGTAATGATTTATTTTAATCTTATCCGAAACGTATGATATCAAGCAATCTGAACAGCTCCTTCGTAAGCCTCATTTAAGCCCAGGAGTCTCCAGGCTGTAGAGTGCTAGTTTTGGGAACAACAGGCAGGAGAGCAGATGCGGTTTACGTATCTTGTAAAATATTGTTCTGTGGCTGGCTCCCTCTGTCCGCGGGCTGACTTACGTTTGTATCCCTCCTTGGATAGGTTTGACTTTGTTTTTATTATTGATACTTCAATAAAAGTAACTTTGTTGATTGATGCAGTAAGCTCTAGCGAAGTGTTAGAGCCTAGGTGGGAGTGTAGACTGCAAGAGCGAGCGAAGCGAGCTCGTCAATTTTTGCATCCCAAATCGGAGAGGTTTGATTATTATGAATGTAGGTAACTTCATTGAAAAGAAAACTCAAGAACTTAGAGTGGAATGCAAGAGCAAGCGAAACGAGCTCCTAAATGCTTGCGCCCCGTCGCGCGTCGCGGAGGAAGATCGATGGATCGGAGGATATTGAAGACTGAGAGAATGTAAATTCAAGAGTGAGCGAAGTGAGGTCGAAAATGTTTGCAACCTCGATGAACTACCTATCTGCTTTATATAAGTCTTCAGTAAGAGCAAGGCCTTAGGTGCCTCGCAAGCTGAGCGTGGGGGCGGGCCTGCGTAGGCTACGGCCCGGCTGCCAACCGCCACCTCAAATGTATGTTCAGTCCGATCTTGCTCTTCTGTTACCGCTTCTCAATACGACGGTATGTAAGAGGCCCTTTAGGCGGTCTACAAACTCAGACACTAGGGTGTGGGGGTTCGTTAGACCATACTGCCCCTACTATAAGAAGAAGAATACGACGGCTATTTTACGGTGGTCAGCTGGTCACGTATGGTGGGGCTGTAATCTTTTCAAACCATATAAATCATATCCAAATATAGCAGAAACCAATCCAGCGTGGTGGAATCCAAAAAAATCGAGTTCGAGTCACTGCTTTATAATTCAGTAAATTCACAGTGAAATTATTATGTAACTTGGGCGGTACAACTTTGAGAAGGAGAAGACCAGAAGAATTCGCTTGGGCTGGGCGGCATTCGGGAAGCTGCGTGATATCTTTGAATCGTAGTCGATCCCACAATCCCACAAACCAGTGCGTCCTACCCGTAATGCATACTTCTTATGGGTTTTCGTGTAATCTGTAGGTAAAGAACTATTCTGCATATTTTTGGGGTATTATATATCTGCATATTTTTAGGGTTCCGTACCAAAATGATAAAAAAACCGGTCAAGTGCGAGTCGGACTCGCACATGAAGGGTTCCGTACGTAACATAAACCTGAATTTTTATTATTTTTTGTTATAGCGACAATAAAAACGTACACAATCTGTAAAATTTTCAACTGTCTACCTATTACGTTTCTTTAGATACAGCCCGTTGACAGATTGACGGGCGAACGGACTGACGGACGGACAGCGGAGGTTTTAGTAGGTAATCCAACGGGATTGGATACCCTCTGGGTACGGAACCCTAAAAAGGAACCCGTATGGTGTGATTAAGTCTGTCCGTCAGTCACAGCTTGATGTCTCAAGAACTATTAGTGCTAACAACTTGAAATTTGGAACAGTTTTAGATGACGTTTGTTCAACTATTTTGTAAATAAAAAAGAAATAAAAATTCGTAAATTCCCCTTTCCTTTCAGTCGCTGTTGCAAAAAATATAATTTTGCAACAGCGACTGAAAGGAAAGGGGAATTTACGAATTTTTTAAAATTCAAAGCGAGACTGTGGGATATCATATGAAAGAGTGCTATTTGTACATTTTCCAAACATTTTTTTTAGCCTCTAGGTTTTCGACTTTATAGAAAAATGTGAAAAATTTTACCATTACCCCCTGACCTTCGAAGTTAGCATCGGGAAAAATCTGAAAGTATTCTATGTGATACAAATAAAAAAAAAAATAACAGGAAAAATAAAACTATGTCTCTAAATACGCATTTTTTCAGAAATCATCAACAAAAAATACTTTAGTTCCACTAGCACTCAAGAGATGGCGCTGATCTTAAACTGCAATGTACACTGCAGTGTTAAAATTCTCTGACGAATAGAGGCCTCGCCGATGAAAATGTAAAAACAATAAATGTTTAATATGGTGGTACGGAACCCTCGGTGCGTGAGTCCGACTTGCTCTTGACCGGTATTTTTTTAATTCTTCTTTGAAAACTGACTAACAGATGTACAAACAGACAGACATCCGAGTGATCCTAGGTGCCGACCCCATTGCGCGCGGTCTAGCGCTCACACTTGCGTACACTGCGAGCTGTCTAAAAATCTGGAGTTCAGTGATAACACGTCACACGCTCTTTTTACTCACTCTCAACCAAATGTCTCGCAAATCATAAAGAAAACGTTTCGATCTCGTCGGATTTCGTGTTTTTCAAAAAAATGGTACTCCGAAAGAAAGCGCGTTCACTTTGACCTTCGCGGTCTAACTGCTTTTGTGTGTGTAGGATTTTAAGCCACCGCATAGATTACAGTGAACACGGTACGCAGAACTCGGAACTTTGACCGCTAGATTAATATTGTAGCCTTTGACCGCTAGACTGCGGGCAGTAGGGGACGCCTATGGATGCCGTTTCTTACGGATGTTCGGAACCCTTAAAATTGTCTAAATCAAATATTTGTATGTTTTTTGCAATTTGCTGGTCAGTGTGAAGCTGTATATTGAACAAAATAAGATTCGCGGCCGTAACGCGTATTTATCTAAATAATTATAACCATCTTAATCATCAATATAGCCCTCTAAGTTCATGAATTCCTATAGAATGACTTTTTCATGAAATAATTCGCGGGTTACCCTGGCGCATCCACCTTAAGTCTTCAGCTCGACGGTAGAAGACTTCATACTATATGCGATGTTTTTTTAATACCTAGCAAAAGAAAGTCGACCGCTAATCGGCCACATCAGTCCACCGGCCATCCGGCCCATCGGGCATTTGCCCGAATTGCCCTATGGCCAGTCCGGGAATGTCCTTGAGTGTAGTGTGTGTGTAATGTGATGGGTGATTATGTAACAGTGTTATTTCAAACAAGATATAATAAATTAATTCGTATTAAAATCGCTGTTTTATGAACAAAACTTTAATCTTTTAAATAACTTAATTGTTTTTGAATTTACATAGGTACAGGTTTGCTAACCTTTAAATAATAATTCTACCAACAAAATTACCAAGGTAGCTTAGCCTTGCACTTAGCTCTAGGTACTATTACTACAGCCGTGTTCTCAGCAAAGTTTCGAATTTTTCTCGTCGTCCCTCCGCTCTGACTGGACTTCTTTGGACAACTGTTCGAAAGTACGCGACATGGTCTGATGCAGGCGCTCAGCCAGGGCTGGCACGTCGTCCAGGGTTAGTCCTGTGGTTGACACAGGCTCCAGACACTGCATTATGACATGACCTGGAACATAAGGTCGCTCTTTATAGAATTACAGCTGTTGTTGGTTTATTCTGTTATCTAAGTACCGTAAGTATAATAAGCGTAGTAAGTACGAAGGTAACGCACAGACTACAAAATACAAATGACATCGGAAGTGCGACTGCTGAGCTTGAGCATTTGGGTTTGATCCCCAGGTTACGTCAAAGCGTTAGATGATAGGGTTTGCCCAAATGGAATTTCTCGGAGTAACGGAGTCTAGGTTTGGGCTCATACTGGCAATAGGCTTGTCTCTTATCTAGCGTTATGTGAGTGTACTATAGGTACAGTCTGTCTGATTTCGGATAAGGGCATGATGTTAAGTTCTGCGTAAAACCGATCTAACTGAACTAAATCTTACCTTTATTGAAAACATATTTATCATTGTCAATAAAGTAGTATGGTGAATATACAACAGGTAAGATCGACACTTGAGCATTTACTGCTAAATTGAAGGCACCTTTCTTGAATGGTAGTAACTTCCCATCCCATTTTGTGTTCCTTGTGCCTTCGGGGAATATCCAAATCTTGATCTAAACAGAAGGTCAGCATATTAGTCAGCATACTTATAAAAAAAACTTACCATATATTAGGTATGTATGATTAGTAAAATTTATCCGCCATCTACACGTAGGCGTGCAATCCTCGCGCTCTATTCATTAATTGAAGCGCGCGCTCGTCCTCCAAGAACATTGAAGGTCAATGTAAAATTTGGATTACATCTGCCGTCTACATGGATGCAATTGAGCAAGGTCACCTTGGGTTGGATTGGATTGAGCACTCGATTACATCCGTGTACAGTGTAGAAGGTCTCTTAAACTGAATAGCAGGTTCTTCATTTTGAATTAAGAATTCTTTAAAGCCAATTTAAATTATGATGGCTCTAGTCTAGGCCCATGCATACTCTGCCAAAGAATGGTTTCTGCTAATTAAATTTGCAACCACTCTGCACGACAAAGTTTTGGCAATAAAATTATCATGAAATTCAGTAATTCAAATTCGAAAACTTAAAAATTTTTCGATGACATAAACCGTAACCGTTTTTTGGATTTCATTTTTCCAGGTTCTGAATTAAATCAGAATGACTGCAAAAATGGAAAAATAACAATGGATCCCAGAACATTATTTAATAACTTTTGTCTGTCAGCCAGTTAGACCAAAACTACTGCAGTAAATTAAATGCGGATTTCAGTTATTAGATAGTATATAATAATAAAATACCAACCTTATCTCGGGTCATAAGCTGTGCCGTGCTCTCCAGGATTCGGTTAGCCTCATTAGGTTTCTTTCTATCAATGAATAGAGATCCACAGAGATATGTGACTATGCCTAGTGGACCAGTATACAATACTTCTTTTTTCGCAATCAGAAACAGCTTTCGGACTAAATACCATGCATTATTCAGGCCTGAAATAATTAAATGCCAATTTCATACAAACTACCTTTACCTGTCATAAATCCAGAACATAAAGCTTTCGGGGGATCAAACTTTAAAATAATTCACATTATTTTTTTAAATATATGCTATAGCCGATTCTTTTGAAACTGGAGACAATGGACTTTATGCATGTATTTATTGTGTACTTTAAGTAGTACCCCTCGTATTATGCAAAGAACAAAATGCATTAAAAGCAAGTGTATAATGGGCGGTCTTATCGCACAGGACATTCTTTTACCGACAACTTTTGCTGTCGGGAGAGCAAAGTCCAATCATCGGATTGAGAAAAAACCGGTCAAGGGCGAGTCAGACTCGCGCACCGAAGGTTCCGTACCATCATCTAAAACGTGAATTGTTTATAATTTTCATCGGCGAAGCCTTTATTCGTCATAGAACTTTAGCACTGCGGTGTAGGTATATTGCAGTTTTAGATCAGCGCCATCTCTTGACCGCTAGTTGAACTAAAGTAAGTAAGTTTTGTTGATGATTTCTGAAAAAAGCGTGCTATTTAGAGACATCGTTTTATTTTTCCTGTAATCTTTACATAAACTTCTATCACATAGAATTATTTCAGATTGTTCTTTATTCAAATTTCGGAGATAAGGGCGTCAAAAGTCGCAAATAATACGGCTTAAAAAAAGGAAAATACCCCACATGCCCTAGTAGCCGCACTTCAAATTTTTAAGAACCTCTTTCAGTCGCTGTTCAAAAAAATATAGGTTCATTTTTATTTCTTACATATTTGCAAAATAGTTGTGCAAACGTCATCTAAAAATATTCCTTTCAAGTTGATAGTAGAAACACAAAAATTTCTTGAGACATCCAGCTGTGACAGACGGATAGATTTAGTCACACCATAAGGTTTCCTTTTTACCATTTTGCTACGGAACCCTAAAAGATGACTAGCTAGGTAAGCGATTAGGAAATACTTAGTAGCAAGTTTCGCTAGTTTAAAATAAAACCGACTTCCAAAAACAAAACACTACAAAGTAAAAAATAACTTTAACTCCAACTTCCGAAATCAAAGTTATTTTTTACTTTGTAGTGTTTTGTAAGTCGGTTTTATTTTTTGTAATAAAGTTTTTTATTTTTTTTATGAACTGGTATAAACAATCAACAGACATGCGATTTCAGAAATCCCGATCCATTTGCTATCATTGATTGAAGAGTTCCGTTGCCTACCTCTAAGTTCTTCATCAGATCTTCACCAAATCAAAATGGGACCAGTCCGGGAAAATACTCTTAAAATACAAAAAAGA
Source organism: Lacanobia oleracea (assembly GCA_950371165.1). NCBI lineage: Eukaryota > Metazoa > Arthropoda > Insecta > Lepidoptera > Noctuidae > Lacanobia > Lacanobia oleracea. The sequence continues at coordinate 11,222,214 of OX493389.1, forward strand.
ATCATCCAAATCGGTCAAATATCTGAATTGCGTTAGAAATTTCATGAAAAACATTGAATGTGCTTATAAAATTTGAGGGTTTCCCTCGATTTTCATGGGATCCCATCATCAGATTCTGAGTTGGTGACAATGGGACCACCTCAGGAGTGTAGGCTTTCGAATAAAAATAATTTTTCAAATCGGTCCACAATTGGCGGAGAAATCAGTGAACATACATTAAAAAAAAAATACGTACCTACAGCCGAACATGGAACCTCCTCCTTTTTGAAGAAGTCGGTTAAAAAGATATTCACCTGCTATATCCAGTACGGATTGGTGGTTGCTTATGATAACCGCTCCTCGATCTTCCGTTAATATTTCTCCATTGCGTATATGCCATTCCAATCCGTATATCTTCGTAATGTGTTTCATCAGGCTCGAAGTGAACCTGAAATAATAGTAATAATACAGACCTTCTTTAATCAGTTAGGTTTAAGTATGTAGGTACTTAGATATGTTGATTTGGACATGAATAACATGCGGTGCTGCCATCTTATATGTTAAAGAGACTGGCGAACCATCAGCATCTCGAATCCTGTAACTACCTAGTTACGGAATTCTGTATATAACGAAATCTTGCCAGCTGTGCTTCTTCTGATATATATTAGGTAAGTCACCATTATTAGGTATGGTGACATACCTAATAATTATGTTTTCACACCACCTGTACGAAAACGTCAAATTTGCCATGCAAACGTAACCTTAAGTACGTCATTATAACTCACGAGGCGGTACCAGGTCGGTCTCCGCTGCATGTTGCGCAGTCAAAACGAGGTTTCAAATTTAAATCACATTATTGCCTAATCAAATTCAGTGCAATATTATTGCCCGGTGGCGGTAGTGTGCTGGAGGCACAGCTTCGGACGCGCAACCTGCTCCTAGCAGTGGGGGCCGACACGGGCCACCGCTTTTCATGGCTTGAGCACAATTTTCTTGCAGTAGGTGTGGAAAGTAGAGTATTTTCCTCAGTAATAAAAGTGTCTTTGGCTAACTTAAATCCCTCGCTGCATTCAGGATTCTTGTATTAACTCCCTGGCTATGTTCGGGAGTGACCCTGTGGAAACCTTCTTTGCGTTTGTGATTCAATATGACGCCCGTGACATAAGACACTGCTTTGTCCCCTAGGTGCATAATCTACTATTTTATGAAATCTGACTGTTTTATGAAAATTTTATCCTGGTTGCTGATGTTAGAGACAGAGAGTTTAGTTTTTAGTTTCAAATATCTATAACGCACTTTTATTCTTTTGTAAGTACTCACACTCCGTTGGAGGGATGCTTCGGTCTAATCAACAAAAATGGCAAAACTACTATTGATGTTAATGTCAGGAACACATAATATAGAGACATTTTGAGATGGAACTTTAGTCTTATAAATTCAATTTTAACAACACTTTTATAGCGAAGTAACAAAACAATCACTGTTAAGGATATTAAAATCTTGGACAACATTTTGCCAGTTGTCAAAGACGGTTTCGCGTAAATTGAACTTGTATTTTATTTAAGTATATTAAATGAAGGAGAGCGGAGATTGGGCGTCAAGTTATATCGTAAACACGGATTCGATTAATGAGACTGCACCAATTTGAACGCTGCCTGAATACTGTTATCCGCGCAGTTATGTAAATCTTTAAATAAGTTTATAAACGCGTTGTACTTATAAAGAAAACTGGTTAAGTGCGAATAGTGCAGCATAAACCACACACACACACACATCGGATACTTAATTAAAACAGGTACTAATTTATAGGTACAGATTGCAGAAATGAGTGGTACTTATGTGGATACAAATATTTAGGTTAGGCGATTGGATTGTGATTACATTAGATATATAATATGTACCTATTCCTAAGAATATTTTGGTTTTATTCAAACTTAATTTTCTTCTGTTCTGCTATGAATGACCCATTTTCTTACGACATCTTCTGCAGTGGCACTGCCTCCTGCTCTTTGCTTGCTAAGACATAGGCACAGACCCGTTTTTCTGACTGTTATCATTGGAGTCTGGAACTGTCCCACTTTATTTTCCCTGCTTAGGCACTGACTCTGTCCCGTTTTTCTGTCTGTTTTTCGCTGGGAAATTGTAGGTTCCTATTGTCCTGTTCGTTTGCCCATTTTAATTCGTAGCCACCCAAGCATTTTACTTTCGTAAATTGATTATAAAATAAAAATAACTATCTACCTATTGTTTGCGTCTGGACATTCAAATAGGTAACATTTCAAAACAAGAATATATAGGTACTCAACAAAATCTAAATAAAGATAGACATAATCTTTAGAGAATAGAATCACTCCTTATTATGTACACCATATAAGTTAGAGAAAAGATAGATGAGAAACATTACACAGGGTGACACAATGGGCGGCCTTATCGCTAAAAGCGATCTTTTCAAGACAACCTATGGATGGACGATGGATTCTAAAGAGAAAAAGGAGAGACAGTACTGTAGGTAGTCTTTGCTGTACTACTTATTATACAAACATCAATACATACTAAATGGATAAATTTATACAATTTATGAAACAATAGCAGAGACCTCTAGTAAAAATGCTTAAAGAGACAGATAGTAGTTTTTGAACAAAGTTTTAAAAATGGACAAAGATTGAGCGCGCCTTATCGACACGGGCATGGCATTCCATAACCTCACCGCTTGAATCGTGAAAGATTTGTCGTAGAAGCTGGTGATTTTGTTAAGACAATGAAGTGAGTAAGTAATATTTTTTGGCTACTTCCCATTTGGTCACATTCCCGATTTACCAACATGTCAAAAGTTTTAAAAACAATAGGGAACTTTCAACATTTCCATTTTTGCTTTAATTATAAAGAACTCCGTCTAGATCAGCCTACCTCTGAAAAAATGAAGATGCTTTAATTTATTGCCAAAATTGCGTTTTTAAACCGACAATTTAAATTTTCGCGTGAAAACGGATGATGACGTCACTCCTGTCTGCCACTGGTCAAGAACTGTCGCGATTCAAAGTCATAGAGCAAGATCCCAGTGCTCCCAGAACTTACTTATTTTCTCATAAAAAAAATGTGAACAGAATAGTGTTAGTATGTAGGTACTTTGAACATACGCCTAACTGCTAGCTTGGACCGACGTGATAGCCGATTTGTAAGTCTCATCATCAAATGCTCGCTATAAAACGACTAGATCATTTACACGATGTTTACAAAATATTCTTATATAATTTGTAATATTTTAAAGACCAATTATTCATTGTAATAGTGTAAGATCTGATCGGTATCTCCACTGAGAACTGAGATCCTATTCACAAGGCTGTAATTTGGATATAGTTTATTAACTAGTTAAGCATAAATAAAGAAAACTTAACTGCAAAAATGAGCAACGTCTGGAAGTCCTGGGAACTTGGATTAATTATTAACAGGAGTTAATTATTAATCCGTTAAGTGTTTTGGGGGCCGAGTCACCCGCGTCCGTAGGAGAATACCCAATGTTAGACCCTACACGTGGTCTCCGGTTGGTGCTAATCAGGTGACACTAACTGGTGGTAGGCTTCGGCCGATGGCTTGTGACCACTCACTGGGCAAAGACGTACCGCCAAGCGGCCTAGCTGCGTTCCGGTACTATGCTCAGTGTAGCCAATCCAGAGGAGTTAGGTCGAAATAGTTGTTCCAATGCAGGCAGACCAGCCAGGCTTGCCCTGACATGAGCGTATCGGGAGACTGGTCGCGGAGGGTAGCGGTGGATCCCGCTACCCTCCGCACGGTGGCAGAGGTGGTGGAGGCACGGTGCGCCGCTGGCCGACCGTAGGTAGTTGGGGGCCCAAGTAGTGTGCTAGCCACACATGAAAGGCTGCCCCGCCAACTGTCGAAAAATCCCGGAATGCACCATCGTGCTGGTTGGCGACCAGATGAAAGGGCCCGATGGACATTCCCGGGGGGGCTCGGGCGTACCCCGTGCAGTCTCCAGACTATCCCCCAAAGATGTCGTCCTGTTAGGGCGTGCCTGAAGGTTGGCAGCATGGAACCTCATTTCACTTCCTTCTCCTCAACCTTCATCACTCAAGTTTTTATGAACAGGAATAATAAGAAAAAAGTTGTGTACAGCTTTTTTTTTGCACCTCTCTAATATACGAGGTCTGCACTCAAATCTCGCCGCAGTCCATCACCACCTAGACACCGAGAAACCAGCACTCTTGTTCCTGTCGGAGACGCAGATCAGATGTCCGTCGGACGTGTCATACCTGTCTTACCCAGGGTTTACCCTAGCTTCAGACCACGCGCGGGCGTATGTACGCCCAGGACGACATCTGCTGTCGGCGTCTCCGTAACCTTGAAGACTCTAGGTTCTCAACGCTGTGGGCTATAGTGGATACAGGCGTGGACAAAATTATCTACGCCTGCGTCTACCGTTCGCACAGCGGTGATTTGGAGGCAACTGGGCTCACACAGCACCTGCGTGAGGCGGCGGATGCGGCTCAGCAGCGGTACCCTTCTGCCCAATTGGTGTTACTGGGGGACTTCAATGCCCACCATCACGAGTGGCTCTTCCCATACCAGTGCACAGACCAGAGACTGCTGGAAGAGAGGCGCGGAAGCTAGCGCTTGCGTTAAATCTTACCTAGCTGGTCCAGGGGGGCAACGAGATTAAAACAACGTTCCGTTTCACGTTACTTTTAATGTGTAATTATTGTTGCTTCTTTTATGCTTTTTTAGTCACAAAATAACGCAAGTGGCGTTTGGTCAAGATTTTGATCTTCATACATTTTTTCCCGATTCGTCACCCCTTTTTTAAACTAGTTTTTCGTGTGGTCATTATTTTTTTACTGGGACCAGTTTTAAAGTTCACGCAGACGTCGTAGGCAGAAACTATTAAAAAATCCAAGTTCAAAACCGATCTAGACAACATACCCACTAAAGCTTCAAAACAAAATGTTGACCAAACGGGAATGAATACAGGCATTCTTACATGTTGACAAATCGGGAAGAATGTATGGAGCCTATTTTTTTACGGATCACTGCCTTGTGCCTCGACGAGGACACGGCGGTGCTCCGCCCAAGCAGGGCAGACCTCCACCATATGCTCCACCGTATCCTCCGAGCGATCCTCGCAGTGTTGACACCCGGGTGTATCCTCCCACCGTATTCGAAATAGGTACCTCCCGAAACAACCGTGTCCGGTGAGTACCTGCGTCAAGCGGAAGGTAAGGACGCCGTGGTGCCGCTCTAGCCACTTGTCAAAGAGGGGACTTATCGCCGCAATTGTGGCGTGCCCAAACCGGTAAGTGCCTGGAACTAAAATTTTGAAACATAAGTATGTCATGCCACTCTACCACTCCTTGGTGATTGACATGTTTCCATGGGCCAGCGTGGTGAACTGCAGCTCTCACAGAGGGGAAAATTGTGTCCCAAAAGTGCGATTATAGGCTGATTAGATATGTTTACATTTATGCATAAAATAAGCATAAGCGTAAACATATCTAATCAGCCTATTCAGAATCGGAAATCATCAAATGGCTCCATCCGCTCTGACTCTTACCCTTTTGCGTTCCAAGCAGAGGCGGATAAAATGTGGCCAGCGCCCTAAGCAAACCCTATCGGCACGCCCCCCAGTATACGCCTATGCTACCTAAACGAAATTATAAAGTTTCGACTTTAAAAGTGTAGGTTTAAGTAATTTCAATAATCTAGCGGGTATTTTAATGTAACCTACTTACGCCATAAAAACTGACATTACATTGAACAAGTTAAATTGACGGCTCTCCGAAATGTACCGAGTGCTCAGAATATCGAAGCATCAAAGAATCGACGCTGCACGATCGCGCTGCGTTGATAATAATATTCTTTTGACTAAATAATAAAATTTATTTATAGAATTAACTTAAATTGCTCATTGTTTTTAGGTTTCACACACACCACATCTCAGTTGCAGGTATGAAAAGAGCTTCAAGAACTAAATGCCCAGTTTTTTACAACTTATTGTAAAATAATAATATATTTCTTCTTTATCTTATACACGAATCTGTTCAGTTCAGTAAGATTGACGTAGATAAGTAAGTATTGTGTGCAACACGTACTTTTTTTGTTCAAGTTTTTTCGGTAGTCTTGGAAAAATACGAATGAAATTAAAAAAAGCTGGCCAAGTACGAGTCGGACTCGCGTGCAAAGGGTTCCGAACCTTATTTTAACACTATAGACTTTACATAGGTTTTTCTGTAATTTTTAGGTAACGTAATCTGATTTTTTTTCAAGATTTTAGGCTCAGTCATTTCGGAGATAAGGTGGAAGGAATGGTCATTTTTGGTCTAAATTCATCTTGAATAATTTCAAAAATATTTATATTAAAATTAAAAAAAAATATATAATTAAAAGCCTCACAAACCCTTTCATTTGATATGTCACACGATACAGTTTAAATTTTTTTTTTAATTTTCTAGTTTGGCGCCCAAAAGTGACCCCCATATTCAAAATTTATTTATTTACGTAACGCGTCCTTATTAGGCCACAGAAGTCCATATGTATACCGGATCAATTAGTTCGTATTGAGGTTGGTCAGATAGATAATTCTCTAAAATAGATAGATGATAAATATGTTTTTCATGCATGTAGGGAATATGCATGAAAAACATATTTATCATCTATACAGTTTATCTAAAAATATAGCCTCGGCTGGGGGCCTTAAATTCATTTGGCTTAACACAGGCAAGTCCGGTTTAGTAGTTGCAACCCGTAGAGGTTGAAACTGCGAGTGGCCATCGACAAAAAAAAAATCTAAAAATATAATTCTAACAGTGAAAATAGAATCAAAATTACTCGAAAAACGAAGGGATATCTGTCCCTCTCGCGAAAACGCTGTTTAATAAATTATTTCATGATTGTTTACTAGAGCTAATAAGTATTTCATTTTGCAAATAAAAAAATCGCATACATATTCCCTATTCAGAAAAAAATCCATAGCTCGAAAACTGTGAAAAGTCGCGGAACCATACGTGGAGGTGATTCGGATACTCCACGATACGAGGGACCTAAATTTTATTTTTGGACGTCAATGTTCTGGCCACTCCGTATAACAAGTTATAGTAGGTAGGTACTTATAGTCAGGGGCTACGGGAAAATTCCCGGAAATGCCTTTTTGTGAAAATTAAAAGCATTGTTTCTTTTAAAAGGTCCGAACTACGAGCTAAGAATATTTAATTATATTAAAATACAACAGAGATGGCTTATAATGAAGCTTGGGATCACTTCGAATACCAGAAGAGTAATAAAATGTTATTAACTGCTGTAATAAGAACGGCTAACTGTTCATAAAGGAATCCGTTAATTAAAATAAAACTATGTTCCAGTATTGATGTTCGGGTAAAAATATGTTCTTTGTTTACAAAGCTTTGCGCATCAATTGGTAGGCTTACTGACCGATATTGAATACTAGGTTGTTTTATTTTAACAATTTTTTTTTATTTAACGCTTGGTAGGTTTATTGAGTAAATTTTTCGATATTTATGTTGTACCTTGAATCATGTAGGTGTTACCTGTAATCAGTGAATCTATATACTTAATATATAAAGCTAAAGAGTTTGTTTGTTTGTTTACTTGAACGCGCTAATCTCAGGAACTACTGGTCCGATTTGAAAAATTCTTTCAGTGTTAGTAGCCCATGTGTGTTAGGAAGGCTATAGGCTATATAACATCACGCTAAGACCAATAGGAGCGGAGCAGTAATGTAAATTGAGATGCAGACGAAGTTGCGAGGGACAACTAGTAATAATATAAGTACGTAGGTATATGGGTAACTGGCGGCTAACGTATTTACTTACAAGGAAAGCCTGTTTAATCCTTTTTAAACCGAAAATAAATCATCAGACAAATAAAACTAAAATACGGGTAGGTTAAGTAAAGTGGCACATAAGTTGAAACACTTGAAAGGCACTTAATATGTACCATAAAATTTATGACGTTGCACGAACTAACAAAAACTTTTGCATGGTTCGTAATACCGTAAATAAATAAAATTCAGCTTTAATTGCACAATAAAACATCCAATATACCAATGGATCGCTAGGAAAATATATTTTACAAGTTTTTCCAAAAGTTCTCGAACAAAAGAGACCGGAATGAGTTAAAACTGTTCGTCGTAAAATGCGTTAGTTATTTGTTCGTATAAGTACGATTCCTAAGTTTGAACTTTAACGGTTGCCGCCATGGCCCGACACCTTGTGACATTCTCGTACATTTATTATTATGATGATGAAAGTTCAAAGTTAAGACTTGTTGATTTTGTAAAAATCAACTTGAGGTATTAGCTTTGTCAGCGAGCTATAAAGGGTAGCGATCTGGGTGTCAGATTCACGGACCGCGTTAGGAAATCAGTGCTGCGCTCCAAAACACAAATCGCCGACATCACCTAAACAGCAGCCAAGTCGGAATGGGACTTGGCTGTTCATATCTGCCGCATGTCTAAGGATTCAGGAAATGTTCGGCAATATCGCACGCGGCAAACCCAGGCAAAGATGGCGGGTTTACACTTGCCTAAAGCAGGGAGGAATGGTAGCAAGAACGCTTTTGCCATGCAATGGGACAGAACAGGCTGAAACTAAAATAAATAAATTCATCATAAAAATAAGTTATCTCACATTTATTGAAAATATTATATTCCACTCCATTTCTGAATAAAGCCTAAGTATTCTAAGTCTTTTCAAGACAACTTCCTCCACTCCAATCGCCTCAGTCGTTATGACGACAACAGAAATAAAAAACAACACGATCTAGGTATGTCAACCTATACGCGGGGGCCGTGCAGTCCATGGCCCTTTTTGGGGAACCAGTGTAGGCACTTTATTTGAGGCGGCGACCAGCCCGCCACCTGAACGCGTCCCAGAGGGTCATGGCGTCCGGCCCTGGTTCAATCCATGGTCCAGAGCGAGGGGGCGTGGGAAACAATCACCTCCTTCTGCAAAGCAATAATGCAAGTCAAGGAGGAGCATCCCGCATCCCGCGCGTGAGGGAGAGGCAAACCTCACGTTCCAGCCGCCGCAGCAGACAACACGCCCCGGGCGTCAGGAGTCGCAGGGCAATTCCCGTTTTTTAAAACATTTCAAGAAAGCCTCTGTTTGATAACAAAGGAGTTGGCGATAACAAAATTATGTAACCGCAGATTCTTAACGGCTATCGTTCATCATTTTCACAGTAAAGTCGTTAATAGCTATTTTTGGACCTTATTTTTACATGATGAGTTGATGAGTTTATTAGCTCGTATAGTTACATTGACCTCTAGGAATGCCATTAAAAATACACGGCAGGTAAGTAGTAATGATGTGGTAGAGTTCAAGGTTTCCCGTCAGACCTTGCAAAATTAAAAGGCAATAGTAAGACAATAGCTGCTGTCCCACATGTGGGACGGCCGGGCCTGACGGGCTAACCTTTCGACACCGAGGTGAGTTGCTAATTTAACTATATTAAACACAACAAATGCATTAGAAAGACTACTTACCGCGTCAAACAAACACTGTTCTTCAAAATAAAGTCATTTAGGTAGGTAACAGAGATAATGTTTTACACGCCCTAAATGCTGAGTACCTAGGTAGGAACCTACCTACTCTAATAAACACTCTTCACCTAAATAACTAGTTTGTTTAAACTATTAGGTAGCAGCTCTACTGAAAATAGAAGTCGAGTGTTTAGCAAACTACTTCCACTGTGCGCCACTAATATTTTAAGAGATTAAGCAGTATTTTCAACTAAATAAGACAAGAACTTTGAACAATATTACCACTAGTGTTTGATAATTTTGTTCAAAGTTTCAACATTATTTTGAATAGGTTACGTTTTTAAGGGATTACTTTATTTACTAGACAGGCAGTGAAGGTACCGCCTCAGTGTCAGCATAACAGAGCATAACAGCTTGAATTTGTGATTACTGAGGGCCTCTCTAAGGATCATCAAATGACTCCTACCGCTCTGGGAGAAGCAGGAGGGAGTCAGTCAGACTCTTACTGCCTAAAACCTATCCGTGTTCCTCCTAGTGCTCTTTGCGTTCCAGGGCCATGGTGGCTCTTTCGAACAAAGTCCGCAGCCCCAGCAGGCACTGGCCCTAGCGGGCCCGTCTTTTATGCTGACAGCTCTTTGAGGCGGGCGTGGAAAACAGCGCGCCGTCGACCCAGGCCTCGTTCTGATCAGACGGCGAGCCACCCAATGCTCGCCGTCCGCAGGCCCGCGTCTACGGTGGCCGAGAATCGCCCTGCGACTCCTGACGCCCGGCGCATCTTCTTCTGTTGCGGCGGCTGGGGCGTGAGGTTTCCCTCTCTCTCACGTGTTCGGCTTCTTTGTTTCCTAACATTACTGTTTCGCAGAAGGAGGTGACCGCTTCCTATGTGTCCTCGCTCCGGACCATGGCTTGAACCAGGGCCGGACGCGAGAGGTCGCTGCCGCCGATCGCCTCGACGAGGACACGGCGGTGCTCCGCCCAAGCAGGGCAGACCTCCACCGTATGCTCCACCGTGCCCTCTGGGCGATCCTCGCAGTATTGACTGCCGCCGAATTCGAAACAGGTACCTCACGAAACAGTCGTGTCCGGTAAATACCTGCGTCAAGCGGAAGGTAAGGACGCCATGTCGCCTCGCTAGCCACTCCTCAAAGAGGGCTATCGCTGCAATTGTGGCGTGCTTAGAGATGACACATGGCGTAACTTAATGGTGATTTTGAGAGATAGTGGGTGGATCATTTATGACTATTCTACCTCCCCAGAGATATAGTACGTATTTTCGCCTCGACGAGGACACGGCGGTGCTCCGCCCAAGCAGGGCAGACCTCCACCGTATGCTCCACCGTGCCCTCTGGGCGATCCTCGCAGTATTGACTCCCGCCGAATTCGAAACAGGTACCTCACGAAACAGTCGTGTCCGGTAAATACCTGCGTCAAGCGGAAGCTAAGGGCGCCATGGCTATCGCTGCAATTGTGGCGTGCTTAGAGATGACACATGGCGTAACTTAATGGTGATTTTGAGAGATAGTGGGTGGGTCATTTATGACTATTCTACCTCCCCAGAGATGTAGTACGTATTTTTACGAGGCTCTCCGTAGGTAGGGTCTTTGGGAGATATTGTCAGGAAGCGTCTGGGCTTGTAAATGGTTATGAATACGTTTTTTGTTTACTTATAAGACTGTATTTTGTACAGTTATCTTAATAATAATTTTAACTCTTTAGGAGACCGTAACATTTTATTCAGCAGGCATATTTCCATCCAGCATGCCAAGCTGTCAGAAAAAAATGCTGTTCTAGCTGTAATTGTTTAGTGCGAGGTGGATTTGATTTAGGTGAACTAATTTACGTAGGTAAATAAATTGATTACTTTAATATTTTTCACTCTTGACTTTAGTCTAGGTCAGAGACGACAAAGATAAAGCCTACGATGGAGCGAGCTTACCCAGAAGGAGCCAGTTCACTCTAATTTTGAACAGATTAGGGTTGTAAGCGTTTGGTAACACAGACGCAGGCAGAGAATTCCACTCCTTTGCTGAGCGCGTTATAAAAGACGTTTGGAAACGCTTAGTGCGAATCAGCGGAATAGCAATAAGGTAGAGATGGTAAGATGCAGTTCTTCAGATGGTAAGATGTCCGATAGTAGAAGGGGGCTGGTGGGATGAGGTCGTTAAGTTCTTGGGCACACTCACCGAAGTACAATCTGTAGAAGACCGACAAGCAGGCAACCTTACGGCGATGGGCCAAGCTATTTCAAACGTTGCTTGAAAATTAGTAGAATTGGCACTCTGATCGTGTGCAGGACAGTGGCATACGTAGTCTTAGGTTTAGAGTTAAGGGTTAGGTACGGGTTATTTTTGAGCAGTTAAAATACCATTAGTTAGCAACATATTTTAAGAAAACAGCCAGATGTGAAGGTCAATTCGACGCTTTAAAAACGTTTGGGTCACATTGTAATTTTTAAGTTATTACCTATAGTTAAAGGTCCACTGTTTTGGTGAGTTTTATGTCTGCCCATTAACAGAATGGTGTATTTGTCTCTAATATTTAATAACGTCCAGCAACAGTTAAAAATCCCTTGTTTGTATTATTTTGTAAAAGTTTCATGACCGTACCTATTTTTCTCTTTGTAATCCACGCCAAAAAAAGTTTGTTATTTTATAAATAAACAACCGTAGCGAGTACCGTTCTACCCCTACTAACCGGGGTGAAACTGACGCCAAAGACCCTTATAAAAGAGGCCCACGGGCCAAAACAAATCAGTGGCACGCGCGGCCACCTGACGCGAGACGCCTGCCGCGCGACCAGGGCCCCAAGTCTGCTATTACAATAGTGTCAGAATGGTCGATCACTGATCTCATAATTGTTGATTTTGACAAGTTTGGTAATCTACTAACATAATAGTGTCATTATGACTTTCCAATGATCAATCACTGACACTCCACTGAACGAAATGGCTTATAATGGTAATCTCGTACATAATGACAAATGAATGACAGACGTATGCGGTAATCTGCTAAAATTTTGACAGTTCCATCGATCAGTGACCTACCATTAGAACGTAATTGTGTAGTCATTGCTTTTCCAGTCACTGCGCCCAGGTGCAGGACGCTGACGACCCCACCTAACCCACCGGACTAGACGCCGAGTGAGTCGCAGACACCGGCGCCTACGTCGCTGGTCGTCTCTCGCTGGGTCTCCTCCGGGCAACCTGAGGTCTCACCGGTAGGTAGGGTAGGTAGGGTAGGTAGGGTAGGTAGGGTAGGTAGGGTAGGTAGGGTAGGTAGGGTAGGTAGGGTAGGTAGGGTAGGTAGGGTAGGTAGGGTAGGTAGGGTAGGTAGGGTAGGTAGGGTAGGTAGGGTAGGTAGGGTAGGTAGGGTGGGTAGGGTGGGTAGGGTGGGTAGGGTGGGTAGGGTGGGTAGGGTGGGTAGGGTAGGTAGGGTAGGTAGGGTAGGTAGGGTAGGTAGGGTAGGTAGGGTAGGTAGGGTAGGTAGGGTAGGTAGGGTAGGTAGGGTAGGTAGGGTAGGTAGGGTAGGTAGGGTAGGTAGGGTAGGTAGGGTAGGTAGGGTAGGTAGGGTAGGTAGGGTAGGTAGGGTAGGTAGGGTAGGTAGGGTAGGTAGGGTAGGTAGGGTAGGTAGGGTAGGTAGGGTAGGTAGGGTAGGTAGGGTAGGTAGGGTAGGTAGGGTAGGTAGGGTAGGTAGGGTAGGTAGGGTAGGTAGGGTAGGTAGGGTAGGTAGGGTAGGTAGGGTAGGTAGGGTAGGTAGGGTAGGTAGGGTAGGTAGGGTAGGTAGGGTAGGTAGGGTAGGTAGGGTAGGTAGGGTAGGTAGGGTAGGTAGGGTAGGTAGGGTAGGTAGGGTAGGTAGGGTAGGTAGGGTAGGTAGGGTAGGTAGGGTAGGTAGGGTAGGTAGGGTAGGTAGGGTAGGTAGGGTAGGTAGGGTAGGTAGGGTAGGTAGGGTAGGTAGGGTAGGTAGGGTGGGTAGGGTGGGTAGGGTGGGTAGGGTGGGTAGGGTGGGTAGGGTGGGTAGGGTAGGTAGGGTAGGTAGGGTAGGTAGGGTAGGTAGGGTAGGTAGGGTAGGTAGGGTAGGTAGGGTAGGTAGGGTAGGTAGGGTAGGTAGGGTAGGTAGGGTAGGTAGGGTAGGTAGGGTAGGTAGGGTAGGTAGGGTAGGTAGGGTAGGTAGGGTAGGTAGGGTAGGTAGGGTAGGTAGGGTAGGTAGGGTAGGTAGGGTAGGTAGGGTAGGTAGGGTAGGTAGGGTAGGTAGGGTAGGTAGGGTAGGTAGGGTAGGTAGGGTAGGTAGGGTAGGTAGGGTAGGTAGGGTAGGTAGGGTAGGTAGGGTAGGTAGGGTAGGTAGGGTAGGTAGGGTAGGTAGGGTAGGTAGGGTAGGTAGGGTAGGTAGGGTAGGTAGGGTAGGCAGGGTAGGCAGGGTAGGTAGGGTAGGCAGGGTAGGGTAGGTAGGGTAGGGTAGGCAGGGTAGGCAGGGTAGGCAGGGTAGGCAGGATAGGCAGGGTAGGCAGGGTAGGCAGGGTAGGCAGGGAGGTAGGATAGTTGCTTCTGTTATTTATATTAAATACAGTGCTGGTTTTAGAAATATCATATATAGTGTGTTTTGCGAATTTCATAATGGACAAAAATATCGAACAAAGAGTTTGTCTTAAATTTTGCATCGCCAATGGAATTTCGTGTTCGGAGTCACTGAAAATGTTACAGAAGGCTTACGGTGAATCGACTTTATCAAAAACTCGTGCTTATGAGTGGTTCAAAGCGTTCAAAAGCGGTCGAGAACGTAGGCCGTCAACGTCTGCAACTGAAGTTAACATCGCAAAAGTGAAGGAAATAGTGACTGAAAAACCCCATTCAAATCTGAGAGAGATAGCCGCCGAACTTTCTGTATCTCACGAGTCGATCCGTACCATTTTAACTAATCATTTGGGTATGAAACATGTTGCTGCTCGGCTAGTCCCAAAAGATCTGAATTTTCTCCAAAAACTCAATCGCATGAAAGTCGCTGATGACATGCTAGAACGAGTCCGTTCGGACCCAACATTCATGAAACGCATTGTTACTGGTGACGAGACGTAACGTGGGTTTACGAGTTTGACATGCAAACTAGTCAACAAGCTTCGGAGTGGCGCCTTCCAACTGAACCGAAATCGAAAAAACCACGCCATAGTCGATCAAAAGTCAAAGTCATGTTGACTGTTTGCTTTGACTATCGCGGTGTTGTGCACTCTGAATTCTTACCGGAAGGTCTAACGGTAAATAAAGAATATTATTTGAGCGTTATGCGGCGTTTAAGAGAGCAAATTCGACGAAAAAGGCCAGATTTGTGGAAATAAAATTCTTGGATTTTGCACCACGACAATGCGCCTTCGCACAAGGCTATCATTGTGAACGAATTTTTAACCAAACACTCAACAAATACCATCCAGCAACCACCATATTTACCAGATATGGCTCCTGCTGACTTTTTTCTTTTTCCTAAACTCAAATTACCACTTCGTGGCACCCGTTTTCAATCGATAGAAGACATAAAGAAGAATTCGCGGCGAGAACTGAACTCAATTCCGGAAGCAGCGTTTAAAAATGTTTTGATGAATGGATTATTCGTTGGCGCAAGTGTATCGTTTCTAAAGGAGCATACTTTGAAGGTGATAAAATAAATTTGGATGAATAACAGACATTTTGTGTTATTGATCTTTTCCCAGTACTTTCTTGACAGAGTAGTACATACCTACTGGATTTCATTTAACCCGGCCGGTTAAGAATGTGTTTTAGATTTGGAACCTCACCGGTCGGTTTAAGCGGTATAGTACAACGCCCTCTGGTGCCAGAAACAGGAAAGATATTCTCAATAGGTACTCTTACTACGTATGTAGGTATGAGATTCTCGAACTCAACAGAATTATAAGGACTGCTTCTTCATAGCGTTGCTGTGTGTTCGTAGACAAAATATTGTAAGAATAAGTAGATAAACTGGAGAGGGCTTGTAATGTCACTAACCGGTAAAAAGTGTATCGGAAAGTGACGTCACACGAGTTTTCAACGCACTGTATCGTCTTCATTTATTCTTAACTTGAAATAAGAAAAAATACGTGTCTAATATGTTTTGGAAATCTATCTGACGAAGTAATTAAATTTTTTTAGTTAACTACCCTATTGGCGACACAGTATAAAAAAAAAACAGTTTAAGTTTATATTATTTGTATTTGCTTATCCATTAATTAAGAAACATTTATTACCAAAACACTACCTACTTATAATTTTAATAATCTTAAAACTAATAATATGCAGTCGTGGTTCCTATCCTATTAGAGTGAAAGGGTAGTCTGCTGGTAAGGCGCTGACTACCTCCTTGGACAATTCCTTATAAGCTACCGTCATCTGTTGGTGGACCTTGTTGATCAGCTCCGGTACGTCTTCCATGGTCAGACCAGTCGTGGGTACTGGCTTCAGGCATTGAATGACTACGTGTCCTGAAAAATACGAAAAATGATCATTGATAAACATTATAAGTACATGTTAGAAGTTTATATGGACTACCTAAAATCTCTTGTTATTGTTAATACCTACATTAAAATCGTTTTTTATTACTTGATAATAATAAATTGCTGTAAGTGTTTAGTAGGCGCCATTTTGGTTAAATTCGCAGCTATAGAAATATTGGTTAAATGACGTTTCTTGCTTAAATAGCCAACCATGATAGTCCATGGACGTGGGAGATGGCGGGACAGCTTATTCAGAATAATTATTTATAGGAGACTAGTTTCTGCCAGCGGTTTCGCCCGCGTGGTCCCTAGGGTACCCTTTTTATACCGGGAATATGTATATCCGGTATAAAAAGTAGCCTATGTCCTTTTTCAGGCTCTAGACTATCTGTGTACCTACCATATTTCTGTATCTCACGAGTCGATCCGTACCATTTTAACTAATCATTTGGGTATGAAACATGTTGCTGCTCGGCTAGTCCCAAAAGATCTGAATTTTCTCCAAAAACTCAATCGCATGAAAGTCGCTGATGACATGCTAGAACGAGTCCGTTCGGACCCAACATTCATGAAACGCATTGTTACTGGTGACGAGACGTAACGTGGGTTTACGAGTTTGACATGCAAACTAGTCAACAAGCTTCGGAGTGGCGCCTTCCAACTGAACCGAAATCGAAAAAACCACGCCATAGTCGATCAAAAGTCAAAGTCATGTTGACTGTTTGCTTTGACTATCGCGGTGTTGTGCACTCTGAATTCTTACCGGAAGGTCTAACGGTAAATAAAGAATATTATTTGAGCGTTATGCGGCGTTTAAGAGAGCAAATTCGACGAAAAAGGCCAGATTTGTGGAAATAAAATTCTTGGATTTTGCACCACGACAATGCGCCTTCGCACAAGGCTATCATTGTGAACGAATTTTTAACCAAACACTCAACAAATACCATCCAGCAACCACCATATTTACCAGATATGGCTCCTGCTGACTTTTTTCTTTTTCCTAAACTCAAATTACCACTTCGTGGCACCCGTTTTCAATCGATAGAAGACATAAAGAAGAATTCGCGGCGAGAACTGAACTCAATTCCGGAAGCAGCGTTTAAAAATGTTTTGATGAATGGATTATTCGTTGGCGCAAGTGTATCGTTTCTAAAGGAGCATACTTTGAAGGTGATAAAATAAATTTGGATGAATAACAGACATTTTGTGTTATTGATCTTTTCCCAGTACTTTCTTGACAGAGTAGTACATACCTACTGGATTTCATTTAACCCGGCCGGTTAAGAATGTGTTTTAGATTTGGAACCTCACCGGTCGGTTTAAGCGGTATAGTACAACGCCCTCTGGTGCCAGAAACAGGAAAGATATTCTCAATAGGTACTCTTACTACGTATGTAGGTATGAGATTCTCGAACTCAACAGAATTATAAGGACTGCTTCTTCATAGCGTTGCTGTGTGTTCGTAGACAAAATATTGTAAGAATAAGTAGATAAACTGGAGAGGGCTTGTAATGTCACTAACCGGTAAAAAGTGTATCGGAAAGTGACGTCACACGAGTTTTCAACGCACTGTATCGTCTTCATTTATTCTTAACTTGAAATAAGAAAAAATACGTGTCTAATATGTTTTGGAAATCTATCTGACGAAGTAATTAAATTTTTTTAGTTAACTACCCTATTGGCGACACAGTATAAAAAAAAAACAGTTTAAGTTTATATTATTTGTATTTGCTTATCCATTAATTAAGAAACATTTATTACCAAAACACTACCTACTTATAATTTTAATAATCTTAAAACTAATAATATGCAGTCGTGGTTCCTATCCTATTAGAGTGAAAGGGTAGTCTGCTGGTAAGGCGCTGACTACCTCCTTGGACAATTCCTTATAAGCTACCGTCATCTGTTGGTGGACCTTGTTGATCAGCTCCGGTACGTCTTCCATGGTCAGACCAGTCGTGGGTACTGGCTTCAGGCATTGAATGACTACGTGTCCTGAAAAATACGAAAAATGATCATTGATAAACATTATAAGTACATGTTAGAAGTTTATATGGACTACCTAAAATCTCTTGTTATTGTTAATACCTACATTAAAATCGTTTTTTATTACTTGATAATAATAAATTGCTGTAAGTGTTTAGTAGGCGCCATTTTGGTTAAATTCGCAGCTATAGAAATATTGGTTAAATGACGTTTCTTGCTTAAATAGCCAACCATGATAGTCCATGGACGTGGGAGATGGCGGGACAGCTTATTCAGAATAATTATTTATAGGAGACTAGTTTCTGCCAGCGGTTTCGCCCGCGTGGTCCCTAGGGTACCCTTTTTATACCGGGAATATGTATATCCGGTATAAAAAGTAGCCTATGTCCTTTTTCAGGCTCTAGACTATCTGTGTACCTACCATATTTCATTTAAATCGGTTCAGTAGTTTTGGCGTGATAGCGCGATAGACAGACAGACAGAGTTACTTTCGCATTAATTATAATATTAAGTAAGCATTCAGAAATTAAAATAAAATGTAGCAAATACGTAGGTAGAAAAAACTACTGAAATTGATTTATTTTTTGAATTTTAGGTTTCAGCCCCAAATTGGGCAAACATAAAAAGAAATAAGAAAAGGGGTAACCATTAATGCAGCCGTCCGTGCTAAGATAAGAAAATGTTGCTAGCTGGTGTGGTCTAAGGTTTCACCAACAAAAGAAACCGTTGTGAGAGAATTCTAAAAATATTTCCGCAAATTCGTTTTGTTCACTGAATATTTTCAGTTTTTCAGTTACAGAGAGGAAGTTTGTGTGAATTGTGATGAAGCTTCCACTGCTAAGAAGATTAAAGTCCAAATTAGAATATAGATAGGCTACTTTTTGCCCGGAGCGAAAGGGTCACGGAAATTTTGACCTTTCAGATTGAAGTTGCAAAGCAAGATAGGCCGTAAAATCCTTTTTATTATTAGACCTTAGGATTGCAATGTACGTGGACAAAATGTTCAATAGAATGTGAAAATAAAGTGACTATAATATGGACAACACTCGCGGAATTTTGAGCAGCTTCCCTCACACCTTACTCCGGGAACACACATTTCGCAGGTAGTTATGTAAAGCATCAATAATAATAAATAAACCATTGGAAATATTCATATTATGTCAATATAAATATTTCCAGATCAGAGAGAAATGAATAGTGGGTGGCGGTTCACCTTTATTGAAAATGTATTTCTCCTTGTTTATGAAATAGTAGGGCGAGAACACGACGGGGATGATGGGCACCTGGGCGGCCACTGCGATGTTGAACGCGCCCTTCTTGAAAGGCTGAAGCTTTGTGTAATCTTTGTTTCGTGTTCCTTCAGGGAACAACCAAATCTTCGTCTGGAAAAAATAAATTATTCGCTTTACAAAAAAAATTCATAAACGCTGCTTGAACATTTTTTTTTGTATTTTCCAGTGACTTGTCTGTTTGCTGCTTTTCCCTTAGGATATTTTTTGACAGTTGTGATCATTGAGAACGTCTTGATCAAAGCTAAACTGTTTTTTTTTTTGTTTATAAAATATTCTTTGAACGCTTTGAGGTGACTTGTAAATCAATGGAATTATTATTTTACTTTTGAGATCTTATTATTTCATGAAATGATTGTGGTTAGCCATTCTATGTTTTTATTTATATATTATACATGTGTTGTGCACTTTACATTTACCAAAATATGTGGCTTATGCGGGCTATGCGCGTAAGTGATTTGATCAAACAGGTGGGTCAAGCAGTTTTATCAAATTGGCATGTATGTCTGTTCCGACAATTGATCTAAAATAAGTCGTGAAACGGCATTCGTATTTCTATTTGATCAAACAGTCTGAACCAACCTGTTTGGTCAAATTACTTGAACGTGCATGTCCCGCATTATGAAAAGCAAAGACGAAACCTAAGCACTGTGTCTTGCAAAAAGGCAATTTTATATCGGCGCTATATCCTAGTTCGTTACTGGCGCATTAAGCTGAATTTATAAGTTTAATATTATCCAAGCTTGGAAGCTTCCTCTATTTAATAAATGAGAGCCGTAAGTACGATGTACGAGGTTATAATGTTCACGCCACTATGCGGGATAAAGGGAGGGGAGATAATGTACCTACTATTAATTCTCCCTTTTTCTGTGGGGAATTCTAATTTCAGTAAGTTCAACTGTGCTGGTGCTGGCACCCATATTAAATCTTATATTTGGTTAGGTATCTACCAGAGTTCAATTAAACTCTCTGGTTTTTGTTAAAAGAAAATTCATTGGTAATACCTCTAAGTACTAGTCATGAATCATTCATTCGACACTTTAATGCATTTTTTTATCTATTTCCTATTACTAGAAACAGGAAAATGATAAAAAAAAACCTATAGGCACTTAGGTAGATAACGAAGGGAAAAAAATATTCGCATTTTCACAACGCGTGTGAAAGGACAGATTTTAATGGGATTTTCAGTGTTGTTTTTCTTTCGAGACCGAAAAAGCTGTATATTATCGTGTTATGCTTAAGAGAGACCGGACGATAAATTTTATTGCCCAATCCCCGAGTCTGTGTATTTGTGGCCGCAGGGAAGTACAGAACCAGTGTAGATAATAAATTTTAATAGGTAGATACCAACCTTATTTTTTACCATAATCTCAGATGTTTGCTGGAGTTGTCTGTAAGCCCCTTTCGCGTTACTTCTGTCAATGAATACGACTCCGGCGAGGTAGGCTGACAGACCAAACGGCCATATGTAGAACAATTCTTTCTTCGCAATCGCTGCCATCTTGTCCACGACTTCCCAGATATTAAACATTCCTGGAAAATACAACAATCGAGTTTGAATTAACACAAACAGTAAATACAGCTGCAGATACCTAATATTTAATACTTTATCGTAAGTATTGACAATCAATAGCGACAAAGGTGAACGAACTTGTGGTAGGCACTTACGAGTACCTAGGTACCTACATATTTGTACATATGAAATTGAATGTTAACTGATTTTTGGAATTAGTTTGCAATGGAATTAAAATAAATATTGTTTATTCAATTGTATTGATACATTTATATATTAATTCTGTTTGATTTTGGTATCTGATCTGTTCAACTTGCGTGTCGTCATTAGGTAATAAATAGGTAGGTTATTTATTACCTAATGACGACACGTAATCATTGTTTATGTCTTACAACTTGACTTCATTGATAATTAGGTCCACGGAATAGATAAGTATGGCACCTATTTATCTATAATATGTATGTATTTAGAAATATATAAGTATGTTTATCAGTTGTCTAGTACCCATAACACAAGCTCTGCTTAGCTTGGGACTAGATGGCGTTGTGTGATAGTTGTGTGGAATATTATTATTATTATCTATTCCGTGGTTACGTCTAACAGTAATTATTATTACTACCAGATACCTATTCAAATGATATTTCTAGGAAGTATCATTAATTCTTCTCATTCTATGAAACCGGACCAGTGCGTGTAGGGTCACACATTTGCAGCATCACTGCAAGCGTCCTATGTACCTATTTGTTGTGTTGAATGAATTATAAATTTTACTCTGTATGTAGGTATTTAATAATGATAATTTAATGTGACTGTGTGTTTAATGAGTCTTTGAAAATTGAAATAAATGATTATTCTATTATTTATATAGGGTTCCGCAGCTGCCCCATGTCATGTCAAGAAATGTGCATCATTTGGGGCCAACTTGGAATTTGATTTCGAGCATTTTCGTTCTCATTCCATTCACATTCTCTCACAACCATGATGATAAAAATACTAAGTGTTCGTTAAAGCCAGCTGAGATTTTATTGGTTAGTCTATTTTAAGTACCTAATTTCCATGGAATTCTTATGTTTTTCATTTGTCATAGTACTTACATTTAATAAGTAGGTCGAAATCCCTGGACCTAACTTGTAGGGCCTACTTAGCCCTGATAGTTTTCCTGTGAATTTCGTTATAAATACTCGTATGTCCTACTATCGTGCATATTTTTCTATTTTTTAGAGACAATTTTTTACTATTTGTTTATTTTTCAGGTTAGTAGGTACTCATGTGATTTTAGTAGCAAGTACTCATGTACTATATAAGTGCTGTCAATATCAAGTGGTTCCCACCGATGTGCTAGTGGATACACAGCACATTTATGAAGTTCTATGAAGTTTCAATATGTCGTATGTAAAGTTGTGCATACTTAGTGTGTGTAAATGTTTACCTAAGATGTCTAGAGAGCTCTGATGATTCGAGATGATGACGGCCCCTCGATCCTCGGCGAGGATCTTTCCGTCGCGCAGGTGCCATTCCAAGTCATACAACTTAGTCACATGTTTCAGCATTCTCACTGCCACTCTGAAAACGATTTTGTTTTGTTTAATTTATTATAGACGACCGTATTTAGCAGTTAGGTTAGGGCACACATCAATATGCATCAAATTCTACCGTTACTGAGTAACTGACAGACAACGTACAGCCGAAATTACCTACTGCTGGTAGGAAGCTGTTTGGCATATAGTTTCTTTGAAGAGTGTAGGGTAGCATTAAGAGAGGATTTTCCGAAATTCCTACGGGTATGGGAAAAAACGAGATAAGCCCGAACAAAGTCGCGGGCAGAAGCTAAATTATTTACGCGCTGACATACATAGGATTTATTTATTTATTTTTAACCGACTTCTTCAAAAAGGAGGAGGTTCTATGTTCGGTTGTATGTATCTTTTTTTTTTATGTATGTGAAATGAATAGAAATCGGTAAATTTCTCCGCCAATTCTGGACCGATTTTAAAAATTCTTTTATTATTCGAAAGCTATACTATACTCCTGAGGTGGTCCCATTGTCACCAAGTTAGAACCTGATGATGGGATCCCATAAAAATCGAGGGAAACCCTCAAATTTTATAAGCACATACACTGTTTTTCATAAACTTTCTTACGCAATTCAGATATTTGTGCCTAGTAATCATCATCTCATGTTGCTGAGCTGATGATGGAAGGTATAAGTCAGGATCTGATGATGGGATCCCATAAAAAATGTTTGTTCAGCGATATTTTCGCCAATTGTTAACCGATTTGGATGATTCTTTTTTTGTTTGGAAGAATATTTTCTCGGACTGGTCCCATTTAAATTTGGTGAAGATCTGATGAAGAACTTCAGAGGTAGACAACGGAACTCTTCAATAAATGATAGCAAATGGATCGGGATTTCTGAAATCGCATGTCTATTGATTGTTTACACCAGTTCATAACATAACATCACGCCGGCACGCTGTGTTTGTGGTTCACTAAAAAGTGAAAAATAAAAAAAACTTTTTAACAAAAAAAATAAAACCGACTGTCAAAAACAAAGTAAAAAATAACTTTAATTTCGGAAGTCGGTGTTCAAAAACGAAAAAACCATAACACCGACTTCCGAAATTAATTTTAAAGTCTATCTTTGTATGAGTTTATTTTGGTCTTATTTTTTTGTTACTTAATTAATTTCAGTGTTTTAAGTATACATACATAGATATAATGTAAACACACTAAAACATCACATTTACATAAATTATTTATCAGATAATAAAACAATATATCAATCATAACTGTGTCATTGTCGATAAAAAATAGGAAATAGGGTTAAACCGATATACGCGATAATTTTAAGCGTAGATCAAATCAAACAAAAAATATGTTTATCTCTGAATGGATACATTCAGAGATAAACATTTTTTTTGTTTGAGAATCAGATTCAATTTAGTTACGCTTCAAAAGTCCTCTAATATCGTATGACGTTGTTTTTATTGGCCCTTTTTGGTCCGTATTCTATTCGATAGTCCGATGAAGGAGCTCCATGTGACATCTGACAGTGAGACGGGTATGATAACAGCTGTCGTTTCGCAGCATCCAAGAAACATGCGAGATGTCTCAGTAAAACAAATTAAGGCTTTGCATAAAGACGTTGTCACAGATGAGACTAGATAGTCAAATTGTTCTATTTAAAGGATTGGTAAGACCTTTACAGACAATTGTATCGATACAAGTGTCGAAACCAATCGATAGATCGATGGTTGATTCAATTATTAATTATCTAATTAATCGAAACTCGTCCTTTTATCTCTGCAGGATGTCCATGAGCATATAATATGGAGGTTAGGGTGTCCGACCCTCCCCTAGCTTATGACAAAAATAAAAATCACGGAATATGGGACGTAGGTACCTATTCAGATTTGCGCGGGACGTCCCAATTTCTAGGGATCAGGTGACTGTCCCTAGATCGGGACGCCAAATATCCCGATGTTGCATTAACTTTATTAGTCTGTAGAAACTTTGATTGATATTTTAACAAGAAAAACGACTGTACTCTTGTCTGTCTGTGTGTCTGTCCATCTTGTCACCGCAAATTTTCTCTGAAATGGATTTATTTTTGTCTAAATTTGGTACAAACCTAACCTATTCGAAAGTTTTAGGTCATACCTCATGAAATTTTTCGATCAAGCTTCGCTCGCTCTCTTCCCATAAGGGGGGCACACTATCTCTTTTTCATGCGTGGATGGGCAAATCAAAAGAAAAGAAGACCTTTCATTCCAACATTTTTTTGGAAATAATTTCAAGTTCATAAAATAAAAATATTCTTAAATTTGTTAATTACTATGTTAACCTCAAAAAACACTGACCCAGCGATATAAAAAATGGTGATTCACAAAACTTTCAACACATTTACTCAAAAATTGCATTTACAAAGCCTGTAGGTACACATTGTTCGAAAGTAAAAAGTTACGCACCATACAATGGAACGTTCGGTAAAATAGATACTCTCACCTAAGTACCTATTTTACCCCACGATTCAACACTGAATATAACTAATATTTAAAAATAACAACTGATATTCTTAACTCGTGACTATGGAAGGTAAGCGTTACATTCGTCGAATCGTTTATAAACCAACTTACCGCACTAGTGTCATAAACAACTAATATTCTACTAACTTTTGCCCGCAACTTCGTACGCGCATATCCGTGTTACTCGATCCCGTAGGAATTTCAGACCAGACTAGACCAGATTTCTACGACCAGTAGTTTCAGCTGAGCGTTTACTCAGTCAGTCACCAGTAATGGAACCATTTTAAATATATTGGTTGTATTGGATCAGTCTTGAACGAGGACCGTTGTTACTACGTCGTCGCAAAGCAACTGACGTTGATGAATGTCATCGACCGGTGTGGTAACACTCTAATACCTACAACCGGTTATTAAAACACATTTTTGAACAGCAGAGAAAGTTATTTAGGTATTATTTAATTAATCTATCACTTTCCCTTTCCAAGAATGATCTAGAAATTGAAAAGGAAAAGTAATAAATAAAAATATCTTTTATCTATAACAGAATTTTCTACATGTGCTGTATAATCACCTAGCGCTAGGTTTATGTGACCACAAACAGAAAACTACCTAGGAGCACTCGCATGTATTTTTAATTTACTAATGGCTCCGCAGTTAAAGAGAAGATCAACAAAGTGTAACACAATGTTTTTTACCGTTTCCGTATCAAGCCATCCAATTACGTTGCATTTTATCTGTATTGCTTTTGTACTTTCATTGTTTTGTTTAGAACGTAAAACTCCATCGATTTTCTTTGCTCTTTCCTTGATGTTGTGATTGCTATTAGCTGACGGGTCATCAAAAGTTATTGATAATATTGGTAAAACAGTGCGCTGTTTGTGTTTATTTACCAAAACGATAACATCAGCGCCGTCCAATGTTTGCGTTCCGTATTTTCTACGCAGTGACCTAAGGAATTGATTGGTTCGAACTGATGAGGGAACTCTCTAAACTACCCTCGCTTTCCCTAAGTGGCTTTTACTCCAAAACTTTAGCTTCGTTTATGTGGGGACACATTTAACTTGGGTTTATTTATCGAACTAAAGTTCTTTAGAAAAGTTCTTTGTGTGTTTAAAAGCAGCTTTGAGTCCATTTCGCATTAGAATGAGAGACCTTTTTCGGGATATTTTTGTTACATAGGGACTTTTGGGTAGTTAGTGATTGTGACCTTCTGTCTATCTCTTGTATGTGTGATAGGTACTGATTTGTTCCGAAAAAGTATTTCACAAGGACCTTTTCTTCGGAATAGTAAAATAGAAACAAAACCTAAATAGATATAAACCTAAACCTGCCAGACCCGCCAGGGTTGTGGAATTGTTTAACAGACTTACCGCGGCCCTGGAACACAAAGCCCATTTCCCATCCACAAACAAGGACCTATTCTTGGTATGAGCAAATTTTAGATAAGTACCTAATAGGAAAAAATAAACTTTCAATGAAATTAAAAAAAATATTTAGTTAAGTAGGTTATTCAAAAAAACATTAAATGATTATTTTACCTTTTGTTACATCATATTTAGTTGCCTACGCGTGGTACATGTGTACTACTTATCTGTAGAGGAAAACAAACATTATGCGTAGATAGTAGGTATTCAGTTAGGCGGGCTGAGTCAATGCGTTGTAGAGAAACCCAATTTGAAATAAAGCATACAATTTTCCTTTTATATATTTATATCAGGAAGAATATCCTTATTTCTGACTAGATTTTACCGCGGTTTCGCTACCGGCCCACGGATTTCAACCACGGATTTTCCGGGATAAAAATGTGATAATGATCAACTCAGATATGATACTACATAGTAATCATATGACCTGCCCAACACATTGTAGACCTTATTTTTAAAAATGTGTATAATTAACGAAAAATCAAAGGCTGTAAGGATATGGGAGAGCGCTAAACTACCTTATAGGGTTGTGAAATATGTTTTGATAGGACCAAAAATAATTTTTTTTTCGCCACGCAGGTGTGCGTATGTTCAAAGTATATGCTTACAATACTCTAACCCACACATTTTGTTCCTGAGAAAATAAGCAAGGTCTGGTGGCTCTGGTGTCGTGGTTTACAATGTATTGGGCAGAACATATGAGTACCATGTAGAGTCATGTCTGAGTTGATATGTATCACTTTTTTATCCCGGAAAATACGCGGTTCTAGTTTCATAGGTATGGACTTCATAAGAGACTGACGTCTGATTTTGTTTAGGTACTTCTTCAGTTAGGGAAACTACGCTAGGAAGTACCGGCCTCACTTAAGTAGTTTAAACTGACCAAAAAATATTGTTTACAAAATAAATATAATTTCTGGGGCGTTTTCTATGGTGGTATTTTGAAGAAAATTCCTGTCCGGAGAGTGCCAGCATATGTCAGATATTGTCGTGTGGTATCGACGATATATCTTAGCCACCACGAATAAAGCATATAAATCGCCAGAAAATCATGAAATTAAATTCAAAAAATCAACAATCAAAATTCACAATACGCTGTATGAGGACCATGAAGATTTGTGTGGGTAATTCTTTCGAGGAAAAAATAAAAAATTTGACTTAAAAGCTTTCTGCAGAGATCAGAGATTACCTTCTAAAAAATACAAACAAACAAACAAAACATTTTTACTTTTTATAGTGTTAGTTTAGAAAGGTTACAAATTATGTTGATACACGGTTTAAGAGATTCAATGTCAACAAACCGACCCCGAAGTAATTAATTTATGCAAAATATGTACCTAATGCCAAATGTGTGTCGAAATATAATGTGTGAGAAGGCCGTTATATTGATAGTATAAATTATTATCAATAAAGGCCGACGTTGCCAATATTTTAATCGCGTTATAAATATTATAATATTAGACGCATGATTATATTATCTTTGATCGTAATATGTTTGATAAAAATTTAATGATAATTCGCTGCTGTTTACCTGTATTTGAAGGTTCAAAAACCTTGTTTGGTAAATATAAGTAGTTTTAAAGGTTTCTTATTAAAATGGCTTTCATTTGCAAAATCAAGAGAAATTCAATAAAGCATTTTCTTTAGTTTTTCATTTTCCTTTTCTCTGTAGTTTGCCTTTGCCCTTCGCCTTTGTTGGCAACATTAAAAGGTCGGTTTAGTATTGAAAAAATAAAACGCTGCTTTTTTGGACGGCGAGGTCATTATTTTCCCGATCAGATTCTCCCTTATTTCAAATAGTTTCCGTTTTACACGCAACCTCGCCTTAATAAACCCTTTGCTTTTCTTATTGTAATTTCTCGTTAACATAATTATTTTATTTTTCTATTAGCTATTGTTGACAATGCGGACAAACAAAGCATGCCAAAAAATGATAAAATGAAATGTAAGTAAAACAATTAATATTTATAGCACTTACTTGGAATTTCTCACATTTTTGGGACTCAGTAGAAAATAAGGCCAAATCACAGCTGCTAACACCGAAGTTGCAAAATAGAATATACAGAAATTAAAATAAAACTTTACTTTATTGGGACCGGTGTCGTGTAACTTCTTGAGAATATACGTCATCACACATACTACCGTGAATATAAATATTTTGTACCACATTGTGATCGTCCCTGTCGGCTCCGAGCACACATTCGAACCGCGATATGTTTATGTCCATACTGAATTAATTACTTTATCATGCTATTTATGTTTTATATCTCTAGGATTCTGCGGAAGCTAGAAAAAACCGCAATAGATTACGAATGGGACTGTCGTTGTTGGTACCTGTGTGTTATGGGTTCTCTAGAGATCAACAAGTTGATCAGGCTTTTGTTCTCGATGTAGGTACGTACCATTAACATTTATAGTATATAGCAATTGTGACTATGATTAGATAATCGTATCATATATGGCAAGTAGTATCTTTTCGTCTTCATTACATTTCTCGTGCACAAGAAACTCGTCTCGACCAGGCGGAACCCCATTAAGTCAATCTATTTTAAGTTCTTGTAATAAGAATTGGTGGTTTTAATGTTAGCAGCTAAATAAATTAGGTAGGTATTTTTTTAAATTAGGTAAGTAGTTTAGACGGTATAATTTTGTACATCTATAGTAAAGTTGGTAGTCTTTGAACAAAGGGTTGAAAGCCTAATAACCTTACATCCGCCTATGAACCACAGTTTAAGCATAAATCCTATCTTAATGAAGTAGTAAAATAAATTCTAATCTATAATGCTTACTCTCCATCCAGCCTACTGCAGTTATAAAGAAAAATGCCTGTCTGTTTGACTCTTTATCACACCTCAATGTTGCTGCATGTATTTTGTTGAAACTTGGCCAATGGCTAGACGAGTCCATGACTGATAATTTACTTTCACGCGGGCAACACCGTATGAAAAATCTAGTTGGTAACTACAACAACTAAGTAGTAATGGTATTGAGCTATGGTGAAAGTGTTGCGAGATTTAAAGGGGTTCAAAAATTTTGTTTTTTTTTTCGGAGTCGCGTGTTTGGGTAGCGTGGTGCCCTAAAGTGTCTCTTTGCCAAGAGAATTTGGAGGTAAAGTCGCCATGTGCGAACAATGATTATCATTAAAAAAGAATGAATTAGTGCATTAGATTTCATTCAAATAATAGTTCCCAGCTTAATTCAAGCACTCGTTGGATGAAAAGAAAAATAAAAGCACGTGAAAACCAAATTATTCAGAACTTTCCTACTAACTCGCAGAGAAATCCAAAAAAAAGTGTGTTTTATTTACATTCAAGATTAAACTATGACACTTTAGGGCACCATTTTACAAGTTTTTTTTTTGTTTAAGTGTCCTCTAACCATATTTACCAGTTTCATCACGTGCCTGTAAAATTGGCGAAGGGGGACTAAGCCACAAAGATTCTATCTATTCCCTTTAGAGTTTTAAAATGAAGTCTCAACTAGTTGAAAAACAACGAGTCAGTAATGCAAAAACCTTTACCGAAATAGCATATGAGCGATTTTTACGACTGCAATAAAGGTGATAAGAAATGCATTGACTTTCTATTCAATAGATTGGTATCAAACTTGCAAGCTGGTGCCAATGGTACGGTATTGCACCTATGACGCAACGATTTATTTTTATACGATGACATTCCATTATATCTCACATCATTTCTCAAAAAATGAGTTAAGGACAGTTAGTTATTCTTCACAGTACTTCGTACTCGTACAAGTCTGCAAGTCCTTCATTTATCTATTGTATTAATTTCAAATATTATCTTGGAACTTAATAAATAAATTTTAGTTAAACTTAATACGCATACTTGGACTAAACAGTTATTGAGATTCTTTTCAAACAAAAAGTGCGTATTAAGTTTTATTATAATCGGTTCACACATTTATGTATGAATCATCGCTCGGAATAATCTCTTCACTACATCCTTACTCCGGGTTACAAACATCGGGGTCGGTTCAGAGAA
Source organism: Lacanobia oleracea (assembly GCA_950371165.1). Classification (NCBI taxonomy): domain Eukaryota; kingdom Metazoa; phylum Arthropoda; class Insecta; order Lepidoptera; family Noctuidae; genus Lacanobia; species Lacanobia oleracea. Next base: position 11,252,413 of record OX493389.1, read on the forward strand.
CTGGGCAATCCTCTTGCTAAATAAATTTAAATTTATTCGTTACTTGCTCCCTGGCTTCACTCGCGCCCTATCACACATTTTGCAGGATAAAAAGTAGTCTATGGTCAGCTCAGCGATTGTATAACTTTTTATCAGTAAAAGAATTTTCGGAATCTGTGACTTATTTTGGCCGCCACAGGTAGGTACCACCCTTCCTACAAACATACAATTTTATTTCTTTACTAGCTGACCCGCGCAATTTTCATTACTGCTGCGCTCCTATTGGCCTTAGCGTGATGATAAGTATAGCCTATACCCTTCCTTGATAGATGAGCTATCTAACACCGAAAACAATTTCAAATCGGTCCAGTAGTTCCTGAAATTAGCGCGTTCAAGAAAACAAACTCTTCAGCTTTATATATTAGTACAGATAATATGAGTTTACAATTACAAAGTTTCTTTCATGTGTCAATATGAAGGATAAATAAATTACGAATTCAAAATCCATACATTATGGGAATAAGGGATGTTACCGCTCATGGTGCAAACGGCAGGCTATAGCTATGGAGGTTTTTTTTTAATGCTTTTATTGAACTGTCAAACCGGCTTCCTCTCCACAAAAAGTACCGTAAACGTTTGCTAGGGAAATGTACGGAACTGTTGAAAGATTGATGCGAATCGCGCCTCAGAGCCCGGCTCGATATCCACCGGCCCTGACGTCACGTAAGGGCTCGCTCACACGCCGCTTTAGCATTAGAAAAGAAAAGAAAGATAGAAAAAGAGTGTATTTGCACCAAGTATGAAGCATAAAAGTACAAAAAAAAAACAAGTTATATATATACGGCCGTATTCCGCAAATGTGATGCATATCTTCCGTAATCGCTCAGCATAGTGCTGGGATTCGCAAACCGCAGCGCTGGTTTTCAGCGTGCAACCAAACAAACCAAACAAACAAACGGTACGATCTGAAAAAACTTGAAATAAAGATGTTGAATGAATGAAGAAAAAAACGATTCGATTTCTTTTTTTTTCTTCTAAGTAAACAAAAGATGATCGCAGTATGGAACCGCCTTTATACCAAATCAAGTTTACAACGTTATATCCTCATCACTAGATAGGTAACTGCGTTATCTACGTTATCGTGCCGCTCACCTACGCGGCTATACGAGGCTGATTACAGATAGCATTCACCTTTATTGACGACGATTTAACTACGTATTTTTTGCGAAATATCTTTTGATTGGTTTACCTGTTTTATTGGTCGGTTTAGCGAAGGACATATATTGTAAAGCTAATGTTACTCCTCAAATTTCATATTTTTAGCAGAAAAACTAACCACATGTCCTGCAAAGGATACACTTATCTTCAGTTGGTCTACGCCACTGCTACGTAAGTCATATGCCACCTGCTACGAAAGCCCTACGCTACTGCTACGCTGACAACTGGCTCGCTGTTGCTGGCCCTACGTTGCGCCGATGCTATGCGAACCCAACACAGTTGCAATGGGCTCTACGTAACTGTTACGCAACCGCGATATCACTGCTTTTCAGGCTTGTTATTACTACACAGACCAGAGTATGCTGCATACGCAGGAGTGAAATCGCTGCTACGCAGGGTCCTTGCCACAACAGCTTATTACCAATACAGGTTCGTGGGTTACTTACGGAGGTGTCTAGCAGCAACTTACCTCCGATGTTCTCAAGACCACATATTTAAAGAAGGGTGGGAACAGTTATAAGTTTACAAAACTTTTGAAGCTCCAGGCATATAGGTACCCCACCGAAAGTGTCCCCACGTTGCCGTCGTGGTGGGGCTTGTGTGTCTCAGTGATCTTGGAGCTCTGCCGGTAGAGTTACTCATGCCGGAAAGGTTCAAGTGAGAGACCAGACAAAGAGGGACACGAGAAGGGCACACCGTTCGGAGACTTGAGCAGTGCTCAGGTTTTCGGACGGTGTGCGTTTCACATGAAGGAATCTTGCTCACTGTTCTCTGGTACGCGTCTGCTCATCAGACTTGACTATGAGGCCAGTGAGCAAGCAAGAGAGGAGGAGGAGAAGGGAGGAGATAGGGACCGCACCCTGAAAAGGAACAAAAATTATGAACAAGACAAATGGTAAAAGACTACCCCAGGGCGGTACCACCTGCTCAGCAGTTGGAGAATCCGCCACGTCTCCTCTGGAGGCGTCATGCCCCTCGTATTCTGGGGGGAGGGCAACCTTTGTCTTCCACTTGCCAGTGGCAACAAGAGCCGAGGAGGCTCCCAATCTGAAGTGTCCTTTGAGGACCTAATAAATTTTAATTTTAAAACGCCTAACAAGGTGTCGGGCGAACGCAGCACGGAGGCTCCCTCCAAATTGTGGAGAAAGGGCTTGCCTGAGCGTCAGAGAGATGCGGGGTCAGACTCCGACTCTGCGTCTGGCGACAGCTCGGAGAGTCATGGACGCGAGGGAAGAGAGGCTACTGCGGAGAACACAAAGTTCTTCCGCAAGCGGCCCAGACCGGAGGACGACCGGGGGTCGTCCTCCAACGGAGAGATGGCCCCGGCCCGGAAAATTTCCACCAGAAGGCGGGGTAAGGGCCGAGAAGGAGGCAGGGGGAGGGGGCTCGCTTCCCAGGAGGTTGCCCAGCGTGCTGTAAACCTTGCTGAGGAGGAGGGGTGCCACCCTGGAGCGAGCGGTCGGAGGCGAGACCTCTCGGCATCTTCGGGCGGTGTACCGGACACCGGTGGCGGCTCCGATGAAGGGCGTAAAGCCAGGTTTGTGCAGGTCGTGGAGGCTGCCGTCCGCGATGTGTCTTTGAAGAGGTCGCAAGCCTCTAAAAACAAGGCCATGAGCGCGGCAGCGGCCTCCATTTTGGCGGCAGCGGAGGCCAACTTTCGTGAGGCCTCGTCGGACGAAATGTCCAAGTTGCGGGAGGAGGTCGCTCGCCTAGCGGCCGCCACGGAGCTTCTCCAAGAGGAGAATGAGAAGCTCCGAGCAGACCTGGCCGGGCTCCGAGGAGCCGGCTCAAAGGAGGTGCCACAAAGGAGGCGCAAGCACGGGCAAAGCCCGTCCGTACCTAGGGAGAACCAGGTTTTGAACCAGGTACTGAACCTGGTGCGGCAGAAGCTGGTTCCCATCCGGGAACGATTCTCCGTCCTGGAGGGTATCGTCCTGCGCCCCCCCCCCTAGCGGCAAGCCAGACGGTCTCAGACCAGAGAAAGTCGGCTTCGTACGCAGCCGCTGTAGCTGACAATTCGGGGCGGTGCAGCCAAGCCCACCGAGGGGCCGGACCAGCACCCGCGAAAGCAAAGAAAGGTGGGGCGGCTGCACAGGCGGCAAAGGCTCCAATGCTAGCGGTGCGACGGTTGCCCCCACCTCCAAACTCTCCTGCGGTCGAAGCCGGATGGCAAGTGGTCGGGGAGAAGAAGAAGGCAGACAAGGCAGGCAAGGCAGCCAGGGCAGCCAAGAAAACGCATAGGAGGCGGCAGCGCAAAGCGCGAAGCGTCGAGGCTAAGCTTTGTGCCCCAAAAACCGCAGCTGTAGTGATGAAGGTATAGCCAGACGCGGAGAAGAGGGGCTTGACGTATAGCTAAGTGATCTTGAAGGCAAAGTAATGTCCCCCAGTAATGCCGAGCTCCTGAAGGTTCACCGTTTGAACCTTCAGGAGCTCGGCATTACTGGGGGCCTCCGGCTCAGGGTGACTATGACTGGGGCCCGGATGCTGGAGATCCCCGGTGCTGCCAGTGGCCCAACCGCTGACGCTCTGGCCAAAAGGCTCAGAGCGTCCTTAAATGCGGACGAGGTCCGAGTGTCCAGGCCCACCAAGTGCGTTGACATACGCATTCTAGGCCTGGACGACTCCGTCACGGAGGAGGAGGTGGTGGCCGCCATCGTCAGGACTGGGGCCATTCACATCTGGAGTGAAGCCATAGAGAAGCACGGGGAGGCACTAGCGGTCTCCCTTGACATCTCGAAGGCTTTCGACAGGGTCTGGCACGATAGCCTTATTAGTAAGCTTCCTTCCTTCGGTCTGCCCGTCGGTTTGTGTGATTGGATCGCTGATTTCCTGAGGGATCGGTCTATCCGAGTGGTCATAGATGGCTGCTCGTCTGGACTACTGGATATTAATGCCGGGGTTCCTCAGGGGTCGGTGCTTTCGGAAACACTGTTCTTACTGCATATTAATGATCTGCTTAAACCCGGTACCTTTGGGTATGCAGACGACAGCACTGTTGCTGAGAGATACGTGTCCGACGCACGAGCTGGTGGGTCGCAGATCCGGTCTCTCCGGGAGGCTATGGTTGAGCGCTTGAATGTATCCTTACAGGCTGTCTCTGAATGGGGTGATGCCAATCTGGTCAAGTTCAATGCTGCTAAGACCCAAGCGTGTCTATGTTCCGCTAAAAGGAGCCAATTCCAGCCAGCTCCAACTTTCTGAGGTGCAACCGTGCCGATAACCGACCAACTTGAGCTTCTTGGGGTTACATTAACATATACTCTCAATTTTGGCCCTTTCATAGAGGCAAAAGCTCAAGTGGCTGCAAGAAAGTTGGGGATCCAAGCAAAGGTGAGACGGTACTTCACGCTGGAACAGCTGCTCAAGCTCTATCAAGCGCAAGTTCGTTCGTGTATGGAATACTGCTCTCATCTTTAGGACGGATCAGCCAGATACCAGCTTGATGCCCTTGAGTCAATTGAGAAATGAGCCAAGAAGATCATTGGCAATGAGAGGCTTGTCGTGACGAAGCTCCAAAGTTTGAGCATCGACGACGAATTGCTAGCTTGTCGGTTTTCTACCGGTTGCATTTTGGAGAATGTGCGACGGAATTGTATAATTTAATTCCGCCAAGCCCGTTCCATCATCGGACCACAAGACGAACAGCGATGCGCCACTGTTACATGGTGGACATCCCACCCATACGCACTAAACGTTTTGGGAACACATTCTTAATGCGTACAGCTAAGGAGTGGAATTCCCTGCCGTAGTCAACAGTGAATAGGTTACTTCTAGGCAAGCGTGCTATATCTTCGACCACATCATCGCTTACCATCAGGTGAGATGGTGGTCAAGCGCGTGCCTATCAATAGTAAAAAAAAAAATATTAGAATATACAATATATTATATGGAAATTATAGATTATAAAAAAGTATAAGAAGTATAGATAAAAGTCACAATAACACTACCATTTCCCCTTCGATCGGTCACTATGTGTAAGCAATTGAGTTAATTCAAGTTATAATAATTTCCAAAGATGATTCACCAAGGTAAATCCAGTGGACATAGGTTAAAAGAAAAATAAAAAATCAGCTTCATTTCACTATACTTGTGTGGTTAGTAGGAAGTAAGGAAGCATCTAGAAAGAACATGCGAATATTTATTCAAATATTCAATTTTATACTGCTTCATTTAAAGATTAGCAAAATTATGCATCAGTATAAAATAAATTCTTACATAATTTGATGTAATATTTAACAACGAAGGTTGGCGTGACCTACAATTTGATAGTAAATAACACAAAGTTTAGTTCTAAGCGCGGCTAATGTCACAAAGTGTGGGCATAAAAGTTTTATGTATCGCGTCGCCTAGTCGTAAACCAGACGTTACGCTACAGTAACCTACTTTCGAGGCGCGAAAAGCACACATTTCGAGGTTCACAATAAGTACCTATTTCGCTATTTTTATGACCGTGAGTATTTTTGCGAAGAATAGATATTGCGTAAAAATATAACAAAAAAAAAATACCAGCTTTTCTGGTTAATTAGGGTATCCTCGGATTAATAAGCCAATTAATTGACCAATTAGCAGTTTTATGCAAAATACTCATAAATTTTCCAAAGTATGTTTGCCAATTTTAGATTTTAATTGGAAGTATTTTGTTTCTGTGACCGTTGTAATGAGTATGTTGTGTAACAAAACCATCTTGCTCTCCTGTGTGTTAGCTATGTCGTTGCATTGCGTTGCGCAAATTCAAAATACCACCATGAAGCCAACATTGGACCCCGATTACCAATACCCTATCTCGTACAAAGATCATGTGTACACCTCCTTGACTGAGAACGGGCAGAAATTATTTTTCCCTTTAAATATACGTAAGTACCTAGTTTTTTTAACCGACTTCCAAAAAACGAGGTGGTTCTCAATTCGGTGGGTATTTTTTAAATGTAATTACACCGATTACTCCGAGGTTTCTGATCCGATTTCTGTGTTTTTTTTTAGTTCGACGCAGTATACTTCCATTTGGTCCCGTAAAAATTTGATTCACCTTAGTTCAGTAGCTTTTATTTTATGAGCATTTTTGCTTATTTCAATTTCTGCGTAGACGAAGACGTCGTCCAAGTATCACCACATAAAGTGAAAAATAAAAAACATTTTACAAAAAAATATAACCGACTTCCAAATAAAACACTATAAAGAATAAAATAACCTTGGTTTCGGAAGTCGGTGTTTTTGATTTTGTTTCTTTGTTTTTTAACACCAACTTCCGAAATCAAGGTTATTTTTTTTTGTAAAATGTTATTTTTATTACCTAAATATTTTGCTTTATGGTATTATTATTAGTAAGCATTATTTAGTTGTTAACCGAATAAGAAAAGTAAGAGGTTCTGCATTTGCGTGTAGGCATTTTTTGCAAAATTTTGTGTTAGTAGTACAAAACCTATTTATTTTGACAGTTATTCGTATAATGTATTTTTTCTGTCTTACATTTACACTTGCAGATCCGTCGTGTGCCGCCAAAAGGGGTGTATGTATCAGGAGGGGGAAATGCAGAGACAAGAAAATGTTGTACATTTCGCGCGTCTGTTACTTGCGCGATTTGGTTTGCTGCTACTCGGATCACAAGTCTCCAGAACTACCCACAAATGAACACGAATTTCTTAACAGAATTTCATCTGATAGTAAACAGCCATTTTAAGCGATGATTTCTCAAAAATCATCTTACTGCTTACCTTTATAAGTAAGAAACTCTGGTTTAGAAATTCATTGACATCAATATCTGAATTAATGAATAAGTATTAAAATGAAGTAGAAGTTTTGCTGTACCATTAAAGAATAATGAGTCTTTTGTTCTTTGTTTTTTCATACTACTTCTAGGCATCCAGAATATAAAAAGTTGATCAATCTGTAACTTCTAAGACCAGCTTGAATGATAGTATTAGATTAGAGAATGAGCCGAAATAAGTGTTTTAAGGATTAAGATCTGTATTTTTTTTTCTATCTAATCGTGTGGCAAAACCAGACAATGAGCAAAAGTATTAAAAAATAACACTGTAAAGTCCCATGAAGCACGCCAGCAGAACTGTGATACAATCGCGGCCGATGTAAACAACCAATGGGTAATATTTATGCCGCTGTTGTGAAGAGCACGGCACGGCGCTGCGATATTTTTCCCTCGCGCCTAAATTTTGGTCACGCGCGGGACCCTCACTCGAACCTTAACAAATGCTGTAATAGGAAACTGTTATCCAACTAAAGGCCAAGTGAAATTAAGTTATCGGCACAAATTACGTTTTAGAAGAAGATAAATAGAAGACATTTCATTGGCTACTCCTATCTATCCATTAGAGAGGCCCTACAACATTTTCAAGCCGACGTGGGTTTAGTACTAGACAGGAATTACTAATTTTTCGACCTTTGGAATGTAAAGAGACGGTAATTAATGTTGACAGTCGTGTAGCACGGAATTTATCCAGACATTACAAAAAAAACTTTTTAACGAAAAAATAAAACCGACTTCCAAAACCAAAACACTACAAAGTAAAAAATAATTTTAATTTCGGAAGTCGGTGTTTTTGGTTATTTCGTTTTTCATGAAACCACAAATACAGCGTGCCGGCGTGATGTTATGTTATGAACTGGTGGAAACAATCAACAGACATGCGATTTCAGAAATCCCGATCCATTTACTTTCATTTAGGTATTGAAGAGTTCCGTTGCCTACCTCCGAAATTCTTCATCAGATCTTCATCAAATTTAAATGGGACTAGTCCGAGAAAATACTCTTCCAAACAAATAAAGAATCATCCGAATCGGTTAACAATATGGTATTTTACTAAAAAAATCTAATTAGTCCGTCTGATAGATTTTCAAAAAATATTGGATACGTATTTTTCTTTTTTCGCGTAAAAAATACGTAATATCGCTGAACAACCATTTTTCATGGGATCCCATCATCAGATCCTGACTTATACCTTCCATCATCAGCTCAGCAACATAATATGATGATTACCAGGCACAAATATCTGAATTGCGTTACAAAGTTTATGAAAAACAGTGTATGTGCTTATAAAATTTGAGGGTTGCCCTCGATTTTCATGGGATCCCATCATCAGATTCTAACTTGGTGACAATAGGACCACCTTAGAAGTATAGGCTTTCCAATAAAAAAATAATTTTTAAAATCGGTCCAGAATTGGCGAAGAAATCGGTGAACATACATAAAAAAAAATTACATACAGCCGAACATAGAACCTCCTCCTTTTTTATGAAGTCGGTTAAAAAGCTTATAGGTGCGCGAAAACCGGGCCACCCCAAACAAATGCTAATTTGAAGCTTTGAGGGCAACGCGCGGCCGCTGAAGTTATGAAATATACGAGAATACTTAAGTGACGAGAGGGCAACAGAGTGTATTTTTGTGTATTCTAAGTTAGTAATGAATTACTCGAGCGCGAAGTAGTGAAAGTGCTTGCTCGCGGTCTAGACTATCTGGGTACATATTGGTTAGAGGTCAATAATAAGGCCAACATTATGCTTGAAGTATCTCCACTTTGCTTCTGCGTTCATGACACTTATCTGTACCGAAGTACAATGTTAAAAACATTTGTATTGTGACGTATTGAAGCGATACTGGGCGAGGGCGTGGTATGTTTGTCTAATTTATGGCTGTAGATAGTAAACAATAAGTTATTGTATTGAGTGGAGTTCCTACATATAAACGAAATATTGATTCTCGTTAGCAACCAACAACGTAAAAGATAAAGATAATTTATTTCTGAGCATATGGTACATTAAGGTCTTATTCATTATCCAGTTTCACATACACTACCGTTGCCGATGTAGAAATATTAAATTAAGTGACATGCCAAAATAGCTCAGTTCGAGACCACAACAATATAAGTACAGCACAGTTTGTCGTGAAAAAACAAGTATCAGAAATTATATCCCTATAGTGTAATTATAAATCAGTTTTTAAGAAAATAGGTGATTGTATTACAATGTCAAGTTTTATATGAACATTTATTTCTATTTATTATTTATGAATGAAATGTCAAAATTTACTAATTATATAATGTCAAATGCTAAAAAAAAAACAATACAAGTCAATGGGTAAGTACATACACACCCAAAGTATATTATTTAAATTGTAATATCAAAATTTATAATTAAAAAATTCATTAACTGAATAAAAGCAGTTTTCTAAAAGCGAGGCAAATATTGTTTTCCTGAATTTATTGGTAGGCAACATTCAGATGCGTGAGGGTAAATTGTTAAAGACTGCCATGCTGTTGGAATTCCTGCTATAAAAATGTAGTCTCTGGCTAGGTGCAAGTAATTTATTTGCACTTCAGCTTTTAACTCTTTAAGAAATGTGTTCATACAATGGGAATATGTGCGGATATCTTTTAACAAACATACAAATTTCAAATATATATAGGCAAGGAAGTGGAAGAATTTTTAGTGCTTTAAATACTTAATGGCTTACAATGCTCTTAATATTCTGCTCCGTATACAGCTCTGACACATTTGTTTGTGCAATGAATGCTTTGTTCGCATCTACTGAATTTTCCCATATGACGATGCCGTAACGAAGCACTGATGCCACATAGCCATAATAAGTATGGAAGGCTGTTTCTTTACTGGCTATTCGTCTCAGTTTTCGAAGAGCAAACACAAATTTGTTGAGTCGAGTGCAGACTTTTTTCATGTGTTCTTTCCAATTTAATTTTTCATCAATAATTATTTCCAAGAATAAGGTTGAAGGTACGGATTCCAAAATTGAATTATTGAAGTGTATTTGAGGTGGTTTTACCAAAGAATTGCGTTGGTAGAGAAATTCTGTGTAAGTCAACATGACTATGCAAACAATCTCTACTTTTCTCTTGTGACACATATTTTATTTTTTTACAAATGTCACTTCATGCCTGTATTCTTCGAAGAAGTAAACCAAGTCCACTTTTTTGAGATTTGCTGAAGTTTAATATAAAAGGAACAACAAAAAAAAAGTAAAAATCATAAATGGCCGGTTCTCGTAGCAAACAGGAGCGATTGGTCTCCAAGAATTAGCATACAAGAGGCTGTATGTTTATTTTTGTTGTAAGTTCGGAGAACGCCCCGTATTGTTTGAAACAACGTGTGCAGCACTTTTCCAATTTATTACTGGATCGGAAACGGGCGGACTGGTGATCTAACCTTGTTTTTTTTCATATCACCGGTGAAGTTTCAAATGGAATTTTAGGTCAAGGTTCTCTTGGAGTAAAAGAATTTGGTCGGTTATTCTGTTTTTATAACACAATTGCGTCAAAGACTGTTACACCTACACATTTGAGCGTAAGTTCGGAGTCCTTTTAGCTTGACTCTCGATAGTTCATACTAATATGGATGAAAGAGATTTGCTCATATAGGATTTTTTGCGCGGCTCGCTATTATCTGGCATAATAACTAATCTGCATAATTGGACCAGACACACAGAAATTATAAACAAAACAAATGCCTATCGACCGCATGTGTCACAACTCTAGCGTGCCAAATGTGCCAACTTAACGCGAAAGCCTAGTTTAAGATAATCGTAAATTAACGTTACGTCTATTTAGCTCGGTTACCTTAATTCCGAAGTAACGTCAAGCCGTAAAGCAATAATGGGAACGACTCCGAAGCAGTTTGTTACAACAATATTGTCACCTGTGTACCGGTAACTCGTGTATTTATTACTAACTCAATTTCCGAATTTATTAAATAAGTAAATGCCCTGAAAACATTTAAAACAGACAAACAGCTGAGCATCTCAATTTAATAGTCGGTGAGTAGAGAGCAAATACAGCTTTAGCTAGAATAAAAAACTGGATGGTATTTATGAAAGTAACCAAAAATATAATATTCATTAAGATATCGTGCCGTGAAAAGAACTTCAATAAGAAGGTAAGGTTACCTTCCAAGAAAACTTGTAATAAGTAGAACGTGACAAGACTCACAGCTGAAACCTTTGATGTTTATTTGAATGTGTTTATGATGGATATTTTATTATTATAATAATATAATATTTGGTCAGACGGCAAGATTACCAAAAAATATTTGAAAAGTATTTTTTCTTTCGTAACGTAAACCAAAAATTAAGACACCTGTCCTCGAAATGAACGTGACAACACCAGCTCCCACTTTTGAAAATTGATGCGCTTCATCTTTGATCTTTGTCATTCTTTATTGATTTAAAAAAGGCAAAATACGGGTCCAGTATGTTCTGAAAATCTAACTAAAATAAGTAAATAATTTTAATATTCAAAAAATGTAGGGACAATCATACAGTACAGATCAACAGATCAAGGCGGATTAAATCGAATTATTATTTTTTTTATCCAGGAAAATACTCTATTGCTATAATTAACCTTTCCAACCGTGCAAACGACGATGTTCTTACTCAAGACCTGCCGCTTGCTAGTAGATACCTATGGACTGAACGTGTTGTCTCTCGACGTCACAGGTACGTAGGACGTAGGTATAATGCGCGTATAAACGCTTTGACCATAGGCTTTTACATGTGAAACCACAGAGCAGTGTATGCCGTTTGTAAGACCACTGAAATGTCAACGAATATACCGCTAACCAGTACATTTATCCTGTAAATCCAACTCGAGTTTTCGTCTGAAATCTGTAGAGCGGATAATGCTTACCTAACATCTCGTTTAATTCAAAATATGATGTTGGTAAAATTAAATTTTTGGTTTCCTGCCATTACATAATTTAAACCTTACAAATGTCCAAGTTTAATTTTATGTTAACGTTGGTGAGTTGGTATTCAGAAGCTGTCGTTAGCGAATTTGCAAGCACATAAAAATATGAATGTCTCTGGAAGCCATAGTGTGGAACTGGAAGGAATGAGCATTACAAGAATAGCTTACACCTAGGGTTGGTAAACGATGCTTGCCGGGCTGCGGAAACCGTTCGAAAGAGGCACCGTACCCTGGAACGCAAAGGGTATTAGGAGGAGGAACACGGATGGGTTTTAGTCAGTAAGAGTCTGACACTGATTCCGCTCCGCCCAGAGCGGAAGGAGTCATTTGATGAATTCTCATCCTTTAAAAAAAAACTCGAATCTTATCACCTTATCTTATCTTATCATCTTATTATTTGAGTTTCTTGATTGGCACCACTGGACCATAGAAATCTAAATACACATTTGTTGGATGTCTGTGCACAGGACGTATAGAAATAATGATGATTGATGAGTCGTGTGGCGTTGTGGTGGACCTTGGCTTACCAATTCGTCTCCCTCGAGGGATTTGCGGTGAAATTGGATTTTCACTAACATTGAATAAATCTCAAGGTGTCCAGTTTTAGGCACCTAAAGCCGAGACCATAGCGACCCGTTTAGCAAAAAACTATGACAACGCTAAACATTATTCTTCTTCGTACTTTTCTTTTTTGTCTCTATTAAATTACTAATTAACAAAAGTTTACTTACAATTATAAATTCCGGTACCTACTTTTAAAGAGCAATTCATTCTGAAAGCGATACAATAAAGTATAAGTACGGTCTATAAACGTCACCCTTACACTATAAAGTTAATTTAGACTCTTTGTATACTCATTAAACGCAATTTAAACGTATGTAAAATAGGCTTTCATTACGTCTGTGTACATTAGTCGCCTATTGTATTAACCCGCTGACCTTAGAGTCAGCTTCATTACGAAGAATTTACGAGTATTGAAGCGCCCCAGCCTGGCCAAATGGAAGCCCGCTCATTGTCATCGTAAAGTACACACATAGGCACATTTGTGTAGGCTGTGGCTGGCTGTGATACGTTGGTATAAATGCAGTGGCGTAGCTGACTAGCTACGCCCCTTTAAGACCTTAACCCCCTGTGTCTAACGATTTTGGGAGGTCAGATTTTAGGGGTATTGTTTTTTTAAACAAATAGGCCCCACTACATAGCACTGCCTTAGCAGGCCACGAAGGACACGGTGGCGGGACTAGCTGTACTACTACTATAGCTTCGCGTCGGGGCCCTTGTAGTCCGGGGGCCCCGTATGTTTGATATGGCGGTAGCTACGCCCCTGTATACATAAATGAATCATTAGAATTATAAATTTGAAGGCCAATTCTCGTTAGCAAATAGCGCTCAAATTCAAGTCGAACATCATCTCAACGACAACCAATGTCAAAAACTTGCCAAAATGCGGACCAATTAGAGCTGTTTTTGATAGTTTGCGACGGCGATACGAAAAACAACAAATTAATTTCTCCTGATATTACGATGAGGAAATATATGCCTATATATGCCTATGTTGACAACAATGTCAACAATATTCATCATTCATTCGCTGAATGCACGTTTCCAATCTGAGTTCCCGGTAATAAAATAGATTCCATTGAATTAATTGTTTTCAAAATTATATTTTGAGTATGTAGGTACCTATGCTATTGAATAGTCGTATTATTTTGGTTAGAAATATTATGGTTGTAAAATACTGCTATGACCTACATACATTTAAGGCAGTCCGTATGCCTTCATTTCTGTTTTTGATATTAAGAAAGTGAATAAATGTTTTCAGGACTGCCTGAATCGACTTCATTCGTGATCATTTTAGTTCTTTAGTGATAAAAACCGATTCATAATTTGTTATTCGGGTATCTACGAAGGGATATCAGGGAAAGGTCGATGTACTTTATTGTAATGTTATCTGGCGCCTTTCATAATGCTGTCTACACTAGTTTATGTAGTTTTAGGAAGCGGAATGCCGTTGGTTCCGGTCAAGCCACGTTAAATTATGCATACTAGAGGCACAGTAGCAAAATAAACAAAAAGTTTAGTGTCGATTTCCTTGACCTATCGATATAAATAAATACATAAATTATGAGGTAATGTCTTCATTCCGAATTCGCAGCTGACTCGATGTCAATGTTTCTCATAATCTTGTTGTGAAGTTTTATTCCAACAAACCAAAAAAAAAAAAAAAATTAAAACTATGGTATACAGGTAGATGCCTAAGGGAATATCAGGTCACAATGCAATTTAAACATTGACGTGCACAATGTTGAAAAACTGTATCTATCAGAAGTTTGGGGTTTTTTTAATTTTAATATTATTAATAACTTTTGCCCGCGACTTCGTACGCGTATATCCCGTTTTTTCTCGTTCCCGTGAGAATTTCGGGAAATCGTAAAGCCACGAATAGTAGTGTGCCTTGTGCATTGACTTTCAGTCACTCTCTCACTCAGTAACGGAATAATTTTATATAATAAGGTACAGGCGCCGTATAAGGCCCACCTCCTATCATGGCCCACTTAAAAAATACTTAAGTTTCGGTGGCCAGAACAATTTAAAATTTCGCGGGAATCTTGTGAATGCGTTCCTAGACGAAAGGCAAACGTCATCACGCCAATCACGCGCGGCCATTTTGAACACTATTGTCAGTTGTCAGTGACGCGTCAAGGCAGTGCACGTGTTATAACCTTACTCACGTAAGTATATTTATTTTTTTACAACAAAATACAGTAATATCGCGTTACACCTTGATAAATCTTAGTACTAACAGTGTTAAGATTAAATCAAAGTAAGTTTTAATATTCTAATGGTGTCACTTAATTTTTAACATGATTTTTACTGCCATAAGGCAAAGTTCCATAAGATAGCCCACTACATGACCCCCAAATAAGGCCCGGGCCTTCTTTGGACTATCGAATATTACATTTGTAAATTGCAATAAAAATAATATTTTGAAGTTTACATATAAGTACATACATTTCTATCTATGTCTAATCCTTTTATTAAATTTGCTTATGACAAGAAAATTTCTTTGAAAACTTTTCAATTTTTGTTATTGTTAACGTAGTTTTTCTTCCATAGGCTGGTATTCAACAAAATGGCGCCAACTGGGAAAAAACCTCGAGGCCAGTGGTCAGAATGTCAGCTAAAAAATGCCATAAAGGCAGTAAAGAGACGTGAAATGTCACAACGAGCAGCTGCTGAAGCATTTTGTATCCCAAGGCGTACATTGCGAAACCACTTAATATCCGGAAAAACAGAAAAGGTAACTGGTAGACCACCTATTCTGAATAAAAAACATGAACAGGACTTAGCAAAACGGATAATAAGACTTGCTCACGTAGGTATGCCGCTGACCCCCAAACTTGTTCGGAAACAAGCGTACGAGTTCTGTAGAGCAAATGGCATATCAAACATGTTCAGTGAAAAAACAAATATTGCAGGGAAGAAATGGCTGAAAGGTTTCCTCAAACGCAATTCGGAGATATCACTTCGTAAAGCTCAGTTTATGAATCCCGGCAGAGCACAAAAACTTAATAAGCACATCGTTCAAAAACACTTTGAAGCTGTCAAAAAAATATATAGCGAGTTGGATATATCAAATCATCCAGAACGTCTATATAATATGGATGAGAAGGGTTGTAGATTGAACCTTCATCATCAGCAGAAAGTTTTTGCTGAAAAAGGTTCAAAAAGAGTGCATTTTATAGCTAATGAACATGCAGAAAATGTGACAATCGCGATGTGTGTGAATGCAACGGGAAATGCAGTGCCTCCAATGATCTTATTCAAGGGCAAAAGATTAAAACCAGAATTTTGTGACAATTTTCCTGCTGGAAGCTTAGTAAAGATGGCACCCAAGGGAAGTATGACGACCGAACTTTTCGTGGACTTCATCGAACATCTGGGTCAGTATAAGTCTCCAGGAAAATGCTTATTAATTTTTGATGGCGCTTCTTGTCATTTGGATGCCAGGATCGTAGATGCAGCAGATGAACACGACATCATATTATACTGTTTGCCCTCAAACACAACGCACGAGTTACAACCCCTTGATAAGTCAGTTAATAAATCGTACGAGCATCATTGGGATGAGGAGCTATTATTGTACGCATATCAATATCCAGATCGCAAACTTACAAAACAGCGCTTCAGTAAGATTTTTACCAAAGTATGGCCCAGGTGCATGACCCAAGAAAATATAATTAACGGATTCAGAGCCACCGGACTCTACCCTTATGATCCCAATGCAATTCCTCAAGAAGCTTACGCGCCTTCAGCGCTTACACAATTACCTGGTATACAACATCAAAACGACTCTCAAATGCAACAAGCTACTGATTTCGGAGATTTAGTGGTCTCCCCACGACGACACAATAACTTTGAGATAGATCATGTCACATACAATGAAGATAACTTGCGAGATTTGTCACCATCGATTTTATCCCAGTTTCAAGATGATCTCCCAGAAAATGAACTTGCAGAAAGAAATATATTAGATATTCCAAAGTGTTCAACTACTACTCGTGGAAAGTTAGTTGACTATAGTTCCTCGTCCGAATCTACCATTGAGGATTCTCAACATCAAGAACAGCATCGTAGACAGCCCCTTTTGAGCATTCCGTACGACAGGAATTCTCAGTTTTTATCACCTATTCCTTCCACCTCCGGTATAAATAGTATGCACCCTCAACGACTGTTAGATTTTTCTACGTCAGACGTGTCCGATCAAGAAGATTTTGATCAAAATATATTGAATTTCACCCATGCACAATATCCTGGAAGAAATATTAACATTTATACGTCGTCATCTGAGTCGGAAGAAGAAAATATCAACCCACAGTCGAGAGAAAAATACAGTTCATTTGCTAAACGTGATCAGGAAAGATCTGAGGATTCTGATGATAACGTACCACTTTCTAAAATTAAAGAAACTTCAGGCACTTCAGGCGCTAAGACACCATTTCATAAACAAATTCCTACGCCAAATTTCGCAACAATAAAGAATAAACCAAGGCGTAAAGCTTTAAATTATATCGGGCAAAAGGTTACCAAAGACTTATTTGACGCTGCCAAAGAAAAAGGCTTACAAAAACAAAAGAAAAAATCAATTCCTGTAAAAGGACAGCTAAAACAAAAAAAAACGAACGGTAAATCTACAGAAAAAAAAAATGCTAAAAAACAGAAAAAAGTGGAGACTGAAACTGCTGAAAATGAAGTGTGGTTTTGTCAAGCTTGTGAGATGGACAGGGTTGCCGATATGCGTCAATGTAAAGTGTGTTTGGCGTGGTACCATGAGGATTGCGTAGGTTTGACAAAAGAAGACACCGATATTTTCTTATGCCCAATGTGTAACTAAAAAGTCTGAGCAATATAATTGGTCTTGGAAGAGTCCTCTCTTCTACCTGCAATTATAAGGTTCAGACTTTTTTATTGTTGATTATGTTATTAGTTTAAGAGAAAATGAAAAATATTGTTAGTGAAAACTTACTGTTGATTACGGTTCTGTTTTTGTTTTAGATTTTTTATTTTTGTATAAGTTTTTAAGCTAAGTATACGAACAGTATACCTTTTTATTAAAAATAGTTTTCAATATACCTAATATGGCCCACAATTGAAAATAAATGACCTATTAGAGGATATTATAAGTATTATTTAGTTACGAACAAAGAAGATGGATCTCAAAATATACGCCATTATTAGTTTAAGTGTTGATTTTTTGTTTTAAGGCCATTCCAAGTTTCTATAGACATAAGAAGGCCCAATGTCATTTTTTTTACTGATTAATTAATCTAAAACACTTAATATTAAATAAAACTGCATATTGAATTCAGTTTGTGAAAAAATAATTTTGCTGGTCTTAATATTACATAGATATTCCTTAATTCATAACGGGCTTTCTTGGGCTACTATGTTCCTAAGATGGCCCATTCACTATGTTTTAAAAAAACGATTTTTCTCTGTTGTGATGGTACAAAAAGAACTTGTATTTATTTAAAATGTGTCATTAATAAACATGTTATATGTTTTTCCTAATCTCTTTTTTTTTACAGTTTTACAGTGATTTTTACAGTGATTTAAAATTAAGTGGGCCATACACGGCGCCTGTACCTTATTAGGATTTATGTACACAAAGACATACACAGAGAGAGGGAAAGTTAGTTTTCACAAAGTAGGTGTCCCATTATTTTAAAATGACCTTCAGAGTTAGGTAAACGGCCATACATATTCCACGTAAACAGAGAATCAAAAATGGTTTAAAAAGAATTTGTTCCTAAATTATATGCAAAGTGATCTCGAGGGGCGCGCTTAGTACGTGAGGGTTTTTCATTGTCTCTATCTAATTAAAACTTGGAATGAAAAATGAACGTTGTGTGTACTGATTACAGAATCAAAAATTAAAAATCTTCTGCCCGTCTTGGGTAAACACATGAATAAGTAGATTCGCGTCACTTACGTTAAAAGCGCTCTTGGCTCCAGATGGTCTTCGCCACATCTGGTTTTTAAACGAGAATGCTTTCAAGGGAGTTTTGGTTGAAAGTGGGCTTCTATTAATTGTAATAACAATTCATTAAAAACCACCTAGGTAAGTTCTGTCTTCTCATTTTTGCATAAGAAAGGAGTTGGGAAGGGGAATTTTGAGAGTCCAGATTGTGTATCTGGGTACTTTTTATTAAAAGAGCGTAACGCAAAGGTCAAAACGTCACACACGGTTGAAATAGAATAAGATAAACTGACAATGACTGCTGAAAAACAATGTTTACTACCATGTAGGCAGAAAACATTGTATTTTTTATTTAGAAGAAGTCAAAATAATTCATTATAATGAGTAGGTTTATTACTAGAATGAATTAATTTAACTTGTTATTTTATAAAATAGATTATTATCTGCTCTTCATTTTAAATTAATGATATGTGTGAACATACTTTATTAATGTGAGAATTTCCAAAAAATATGTAAAAAACGTTTAAAAGACATTGTTTCCAACAAAAGCAAAGTATATCATTTTTATCTATCTATATGATAACGCGAAATTAGGTACCTATCTGAATTGTTAACTCGAGTAATTTTTATGTTATGTAAATAAAAAAAAACTTTAATTATTACCGGGTTATTTTTAACTATGCCTACTTAAAAAACTGCTTGCCTTGATTGTAAAAATAATCTTTTACAATTTAAATAAGGTATTGTCATTTATTTTTAACTTTCCGTGAACCACGTGCATACAAGTTACATCGTAAACCATGTGGGGTCTCTCAGACCCCAAACAATAATCGTAGCATGTTATGTGTCATTTTATGTAGGTATGGATTTTTTATTTATTTTATAACAGTATTACTGGATTATTTAAAAATTATTATTTAACTCAACCGAGCAAAATTATCATCATTTTGTCTTTAATAAAATAAGCAGCAAAACACAGTAATGTAAAAGTAACTATGCTCTAAGCATATCTTTACACCGCTTTCAACTGTATTTGGTTTTGAAAATTGTCTCCAGTCACATTGAACACCTTGCTATAACTTCAACCTTCATATTATTCAGAATGATCACACAAATTCTCAAAAAAAAGATCATTCATGTCGTATCACTCCACCATACCATAATATCACAATCATTCAAAAGAGTTATTGATGTTCTCCGATCATTAATTGAACAAGCTGTTTTGGCCATCATGCATGTGAATGCAATAATAACTAAGTGGAAATTAGTTAGTAAATATAAATATTGTAAAAATACTAAATTTTACAAAAGAGAACCTCATTTTTTTAAAGACGACGTTGTACCGAACTACGTGGGGTTTGTGGGACCCAAACGCACTTCGAGCGCGTATATTTTCTGTGTTGGCAATTTGATATCTAAATAATTATCACCAAGCAGTTTTGCCAACGTTGTTAATGCTGCCAGCTACGCAAAGCCCCAAAAAAGCAGCGTAATTTTTGAGACTTTTACAACGAGTCTTGTGTTGCTGGGGTTTATTAAACCCCATGTGGTTACCGAAAAGTGCACACAGCGCAGACAAAGCGAAGCAGCCCGAATTAAAGTGTAATAAAATAAACCTAACGTAAGAATGTAACCATGTTAATCTAATAGCCACAGTAATGAGAGTGACAAATCTGTTTGTTAAAAGATATCTTTATCAAACGTTGGCGCAGATAAATAAGTTGGCACAGTTATCTCGGCCGGGACAACAAACTTCGTGCTGCCATCACGAAGTTTGTTTCACTGCATTTGCATCACGGATTTGATAAGTAAAAACAAATTTTGCAAATGGCTTCGACTTAAACCACAAAGAGATTTCGAGACACTCACTGCGAAAGTTTTTAGAAAAAAAAACAGAATCGCAAAGTGAGCATTTGGCTGAGAGGTCACATGTTTATTCTGGGTATAAATAGTTGTGTTTATCAGGCAATTGTCGCGATTCTTTGCTAAAAACTTAGGTGTACCAGTTTGAGAATTGAACTCAGGGTTCTAATTCCTTTCTCTGCAATTATGCTTAAATAAAACAAGATCATGCAGCATCGAGTTTATCGACTAACAAAGTCGTTGCCCTGGATAGGTTAGGTGAACTAACAGGTTTTACCTGATGACTATAGAGTTATACCTAAATTAGTTAAAACTCAAGGTAACATACATCATATTCATATTCTTCACTCGTGCGAATTCCACTACGAGTGTTCCACAATAGGCAGTAAATTTTATGACGCGGAATAAACAGGAACGAGAAAATGAAAAGGCGGATCGGGGAAACAGGACTCAGTCGCAGCCCACAGGGTTTAGCGGAGGGCCCTTACCAAAAACCCTCATTATCCAGGCTAAAGTAAAATGAGAAACAGTGGATAACTAATTGAATCGGTACTAATTGCAATCGGAGCGCGCCGGGCCCCGCTCCGGTAACACGGTTAAAGCGGGAACACGGGAGAATATTATATTATTTTCGGAGATATACTTGCAGTCAATTTGCTGCTAACTTCTCAAGACTAACTGAGCAGCCAGAGTGCATGCTTAATGTATATGGTTTTAAGTACGTATGTGTGTTATTTATTATGATTCTAATGAATTATTTGTAAAACACTAACAACCTCTTAGCCAGTGAAAGTACACATGCTCGGAAAAATAACTGCTCTTTCATACATTTTCATTGCATTTTGAATGAAACAGCATATTTTTTTCGAGTTTTCGGGGTTGTTCTCAAAGTAAAAGTTGTTTATAATCATGAAGAGGTGGTTATTGTTTTATAAATAACTCTGTATATGTTTGCTATCACATTATGACGAGATGTTTGCTCCAAGATATTTTGGTGAAGTGTTAAACGTACAGCACCTTTTGCTATAATGGTTAAACACTATTAGTAAAATAAATATCTACATTGTTTGAAACCTTTCATAAGTTAGTAACTTAGGGAACACTCGACTTTTTGATGTCGAGTCTTTATCAAGAAACATCTTTACAAATGATTGAAAAACAACATCTAAGTTTTCGTAAGTACATTAGATTTCGACATAAGCAGACCATAGGAAAATACCAATTGTCTATGTGAATGTGGTTCTACTAAAACTCGAGTACCTATAAATAAAGTCCATTCGAAATAGTTAGCACACCGTTGCGAGTTGATCTGCGGGTAAATAAAACGTCGCGGTCGTCGCGGCTCTGACGTCAGAGAGGCCAAAAATAAAGCCTCCCTGCCCGAGCCGTTAACTACCCGCTATAGATCTTATTTCACATGAGAACGTATATTTAGAATTCTAGTTTCGTCACGGTTGGACTCCAGAATGGATAGGTAAAGTTGGACTAACGACATCATTTGCTGGGCAGGGTATTAGGGTTTTTCCCTATGCCTGTTTATGAAAGACGAAACATAATAGCCATATGTAGGTATATAAAATCCTCTTCTGGAACATCATAGTTTCCTTCTGATGTTCTTCATACGAAACACTCTAGGGAAAACTGTAACAAAACATTTCGCATCTTCCGATTAGCTGTAACAAATTCAGTTTGTTATTATTATTTTGATATTCCGTGTGGTACACATAAAGTGGATAAATCCAACCTAATCGAATGTCAGTTACCGTGTGGTTGTATCCACGTATTACCAACCCATGTTGCGTTGGGATGTGATGTTCTTGACAGGTAGTATCGGAGTTCTGTAACCATTTCCTATTTGCATTTGGAAATTTGGAACTCTTGAGTTCACCTTCAATTAATTATACATTTGTTCTTATATGAATTCTGAACCTGGGTGCACGTGGTTATATCTATTAATACATGTAATTTGAATGTAGAATAATACCTACTTAATTAGAATCTAAATATACTCGTATCTATGTATGTCTACCTACGAGTCTATTTTGGGAGGGTATTAAATGTACCTCGATCCTCGAAACAAACAACATTGGTACCTATTATGTTGTTTGTGTCGAGGTAGGTAGGTACATTTATTATTCAGCTTGCGATTAGGTACGCTACTTTGTTATTTAGACCCATAATAGCTTCAAAATTATAGTGAAATTCATGAAGAATCTAGAATGTGACAATAGCCCAGCCTTTGAACACACGAAAGAAACAGCCGGTCTCCAATTGTAAAAAATCGTAAATATGATATTTTTTTATAGTTAGCCAACCCCAGAAGGGGGGAGGGGTTGCCATAATAGCCACGCTTGGCAGGCGATCGCAGTGTATGGTGTTGCATTTTACAGAGAACGCTACTGCCCATATACACTCTCTTAGTCGCCTCTTACGACACCCACGGGAATTGATGGGATGGTATTATTCTTTTACGGCATCGGCCGACACCATACGGCGTATAACATAATACGGTGAATAACATAATATAACGCAAACAAGAACATTTCATCATACCATCAGGTAGGTATAACATATATCCGGGCAATAAATACCAACAAAGATCGCGTGGAAAGCAGCGATTCTGCGAACAAAATCAATTTAGGCGTTGTTTATAATGATATAAGGAGAAAATAAAGGACTCGCACGTAACGTGCATGATTCAATTGTGTGTGAACGACGCCGCGTTGTAACACTCTTGTATGTTACCCGCTTTATATGAAGTATAATAACTTTTAAGAGAGCTATTCTATTTTCAGGTGCTGTCGTTTTTCGAGGGGTTTATTTCGGCTTTATCCTCTTTCCCTGGTGAGGTGAGCAGGGCTCGTGGTTGAGGCCTCGCAATTCAAGCTTACTTTCATCAATTCATTCGTGCATAAAACCTCATGTGGCAGTAATTTGATGGGAAGTAATATTTATTTATAAGCCCTTACCGAATACCTTTTCGTTTCTGGTATTCGAAAATGACTACTTACGACTTCAAGTAAAACTCTTGTGATACTGTTTAAAAAAACTAAACAAATAAATTTAATTCTTGATATGTTTGATGTTACTTTGTGACATGTTAATGAAATAATTGATTAAACTCTACTTCTGCTCTCAAAGTCGTCGATCCGGACATAAGCTTCTAACCTACGCGTAAAAAGCGCATAGTAGTGCAAAGTACTTGAAGTAGTGCGCTAAAATAGAAAGTAATATAATTTTCCAGCAGTGAACCTAAATAACTTTAAAATCTGCATGAAGTACGAGTATGAATAATTCATGGGAAGCAGGTGTGAAGCACCTAGGAGTGACTGTGGCTGAAGTATTTATAAACAGGGTAATGTTTTATACGAGGCTGTCACTGTCACGGTCCTCGCGAAGGAAGCGACGCGGCACGCACTGGCTGGTAGAGGGGAAGGCCGACCCGTGGCTGATATGTTTTCTTTAGCGGGTAGATAGGTAACTAACTAAAATGTTGTGGAAAACCGTAAACCTAATTAAGTGACGTCGATTTCAACAAGACGTAATTTTTCCGAAAGAGTCACCGATCTAGAAGAAATCAAGATCTCTGTTTAACATCAGTTGATACTGATGTGCCTTAAAATCTACTCTATCGCTTTGTGCCTCAGGTATGTAAATTATATCTGAGGCACAAAGCGTTAGAGTAGATTTTCACGAATTTTCGTCATCAGAGAGGTGCTGACCATCCATCACATACCGACACTCCCCATGCGTCAGAGGAAAGCACTCTAAGCTCTTGGTCCCACCTGTGAATTAGAGAATATCTTTGACAGTTGTTTCGCATAGTCAGAAACCAGAAATGTGACACCAGTCGCTTCACATAACAATCTGCCTGTCTAAAAAAATTGGTTCAGTGGTTTAAGCACTACAGTGGAACATACTTATACATTCAGTCAAAAAAGTATCGGGAATGGATGATTTGTTTATGGTTCCAAATTCAAATTTTTGTTTTTTTGTAGTTGTTGGATTGGCACAACTGTTTTCCATTTTGGCGCGGAGTTCGAGTTGCATTTGTTATTTATATTAAATACAGTGCTGGTTTTAGTAATATCATATATAGTGTGTATTGCGAATTTCATAATGGACAAAAATATCGAACAAAGAGTTTGTCTTAAATTTTGCATCGCCAATGGAATTTCGTGTTCGGAGTCACTGAAAATGTTACAGAAGGCTTACGGTGAATCGACTTTATCAAAAACTCGTGCTTATGAGTGGTTCAAAGCGTTCAAAAGCGGTCGAGATGTGATGGAAGATTTGCCTCGCTCTGGTAGGCCGTCAACGTCTGCAACTGAAGTTAACATCGCAAAAGTGAAGGAAATAGTGACTGAAAATCCCCATTCAACTCTGAGAGAGATAGCCGCCGAACTTTCTGTATCTCACGAGTCGATCCGTACCATTTTAACTAATCATTTGGGTATGAAACATGTTGCTGCTCGGCTAGTCCCAAAAGATCTGAATTTTCTCCAAAAACTCAATCGTATGAAAGTCGCTGAGGACATGCTAGAACGAGTCAGTTCGGACCCAACATTCATGAAACGCATTGTTACTGGTGACGAGACGTGGGTTTACGAGTTTGACATGCAAACTAGTCAACAAGCTGTGTGTATGGCACCCGTTTTCAATCGATAGAAGACATAAAGGAGAATTCGCGGCGAGAACTGAACTCAATTCCGGAAGCAGCGTTTAAAAAATGTTTTGATGAATGGATTATTCGTTGGCGCAAGTGTATCGTTTCTAAAGGAGCATACTTTGAAGGTGATAAAATAAATTTGGATGAATAACAGACATTTTGTGTATTATTGATCTTTTCCCGGTACTTTCTTGACAGAGTAGTATAGATAGACTGCTAAAACGATAACTCTTCCTTTTGGATTTGTCGTAGTCGGGTAAAAAAGCCACTTTAGCAGAATCAGAAAGCAAATCACGCTACCTGTCACTGTCAAAGTTGGCCAATCAACCTTGAACCTAATACGTTAGCAATAAAGATGTAAATTATATTTGACAGATTATTGTGTGATTAATATTACGATTCTCTTAGTAGTCAGCTGCACCCAGTTAGACGAGAAGCCGACCCCAACATAGTTGGCAAAAGGCTAGATAGATTACTTTATTTTAAAGAAGCTTATTACGGCATTTTAACTGACAGGAAGTTTAACAGGAAAGTATTAGGTGTAACTATCATAATTATCACAAACGCAGCACAGATAATCTTAATCATTGAGCCAGTGATTAATGCCTACGTTACGATACATAATAATTACGCACCGATAATCATTATGCAAGACATACTTACACACAGGATAGACTTATCGGAATTATCTGATAGTATGCGAGTTATCAGTTAATTAAATACTTTAATTTTATTATTACGTTATTGTATTTCCTTAAAATGCAATGTCAAGCTTGTTGTTGTTGTTTGCTTGTGTGTTGCTTTTCTAAGGCCATGTGTCCACCTTTTTAAGGTCATGGCACGTTATATCGGTACCTTTATTGTAGATGGGAAATCATCAAATGACTCCTCTGGGCGGTTCCATGGCCGCGTGGATCATGGAACTCTTTCGAACAATCCCGCAACCCTGGCAAGGCCACATTACATTACATTGCCGCCTACCGAGGTATACTGTAATAAATCACTTAATCATGCTCCGGAATGTAATTCATCTTACATGCGAGTTGTTGGCAGATGGAAATGCGGCCCAAGAATAAATAAAGAAAAATCTGTACTGTAAAAGTTTCCGTACTACGACACTTACTTTACTCAATGAATCACCCTGCATGTGGCCTATAGTACGCCACATCGGCTTGTATACATCCGTTAAATGAAATTGGTAATGTCAAAGCTGGAACACTTTCAGGTCTTCCAATTGAGCGAAGGTAGTCGGTTTGAGTTCGTGACTATCGTGAGAGAAATCCTCTAGGCGTTACGTCTGAGCCGTTGCGTCGATTACCGGGAGGCACTGCCTATCGGAAGCTGCGCTCAACAGGGCTCAATACTCATCTGTCTGCATCCGGGCCTGTCTCTCCTATAGCCATGTCGGTACTTGAAGATCTGACTTCCGGATGAGATGGTAGGTTGTAGGTAGGTAGGTTCATCCTACAGGATACGAACACAATGTAATTTAAATAAATAATACATGTAATATTTCATTAACATAATGATTTCAAACAACAATGTAGAGTTTAGATTGAAACTAAATTGAATTCTAGTCAATAAATTTATCAGAAATAATTTTAAACAATTAATATTGGTAATGGATAACCGTAATATGCGGAACATAATGGATTCAATATAAACAGTAATACGTTGGTAACATTGACACAGTTATAGTAGTTAAGTAAGTAGGTAGGTATATCTCGATATAAAACAATTATTAACAACACGACCGAATAATAACATTAAAATATTATCATTGGTTGAGCTTCTCATTAAATCGCAAAAAGCTAGACATACGAATTTATGAGGATCTTAAAATTTATTTTGTCTTGAAGTGAGAAGAAATTCTTCATTTTAATGGTTAGTATCATGACTCATAATTAGTCCTCGTTATGATTCATTTAAACTGACAGATGTTAAGTTTTAAGCAGCTAGATTCAACTAAGACTGTGACTGTGACTGTTAAGAGTTGTGACAAAGAACTTTTAAATTCTTATTCTAGAAAAATTACACGAAAGAATGCATTTGTTTCCTCTGAAAATCGTGGAGACAGTTTTGTAGAAAAATAATGTAGTGTTTCCTTTAGTGTATGCAAAAACGTCGAGTCCCCCAGACTCGTGTCTTAGCTATTCTACGAAGTACCTACGCTTTTTCACGTTAGAGACGGCCCGCGGCTTTGTCCACGTAGACTATCGTCAAATGAAATTTTCTCTTTCCTTGATAGCTTTTACACGCTGTTCTCTGAACAAGAATAAAATTGAATTGTGCTTTAGTGTGCCAATAAAACATGTTAGCTTTTGTTTTGCTCCTTCCTCTAATATACGTTTTTCAGTCGAGTGCTTTTTATATAGCCTTCTTTGTGAAAAGAATTGAGTTTTACCAAGTTGTACCTACGTAAAAGTTACCATTTACACGCTCGTATTGGGGATGAAATACCTACTCAATCATGAAGCTTTATTTTGGGCTATTTACTGAGCTCTGATTGGTTGTAATACATCGAGCTCGTGGCTCGATAGTAACAGCCGCACGGGCCGATCTTCAAGGTTAAGCTACGCTTGCCAAGGTTGGTCTGGGGATGGGTGACCATCATAACATACCGAGTTTCCTCCGTTCCTCGGAAAGCACGTTAAGCCGTTCGTCCCGGCTGACATTTGTAGATCTTTGGCAGTCATTACGGATAGTCAGAAGCCAGTAAATCTGACTCCAGTCTTGCCATGGAGCACTGTGTTACCCAGTTAATGGGTTGTGGACTTGTGGAGGTCTGGTAGGCAGCCGCTTCATGTAAAATACTGGTATTCAGCTAAATCCGGCTGGACTGGAAGCCGACCCTAATATAGTTGGAAAAAGGCTAGGCAGATGATGATTGGTTGTAAAACAAACATACTTTTAATATCTGCTAGCAGGTATTGAAAATTCAGGCCCAAAATATTGAATTCGAAAATATTGTCAGTCAACAAACACGTTTCAGTTTACAATGAACAATAGTTTCTGAATTTATGTAACAGAGTATGGAACTATTTCCCATTTACATACATGCAAAATAGTAGGTAGATACACTGTTACATTTCATACATTTCAATAAGCTTTTAAAAACTTATAAGATATTTATGTACTTATTTTGAAATCACGGAAAATGTTATTGTTTTATTCATGAAAGCGAAATTTATTTCATGAAAACATTGCAAGGAAATATTCAGCCAGTTTCCATATGGGAATACACTAACGTGTGTAGTATTGGAAAGTAATTTCACCTTTTTGCTTGGCTTCTTTTTTTTTTCAATTACACAGCTGGTGAAACAAACGTTGTGGTCTAAATTTAATTTTCCTGGCCTTTGCGACTATTCCCTATGGCTTAAGTCAAGTTGTTGACGTTATTTTATTACTGCAGGCTCTGGACTTATTTCTCTGTTGAATTGAAATAATATTAGTAAATAAGGCGCGGAACAAATGTGGGTGGATAAATAAAGGTTGCAAATAAAGTATCTAAATATGTATAAGTTTCATTATATACTAACAAATCCTATTTCTAAACGAAAAATACTAAGGTCAAAAGTTACAATTGTAGGTCCAGGCTTTGCTAATTCAGAACATTGTTCTCTCGGTTAATTTATCTGTACGGTCCACATCACATGGCCTACATTATTAAAACGGCGCGTGCCCTTTCAACTGCACACCGTACTATGATTAAACCCTTTTATAAGGACAAAGGAGGCTCCAAGTTCTTTTATCATTACTACTGTCACGGAGAAATGTCCAGGATTAAAGATAAACAAATGACGTAAGATCGCAGCTGATTGCTGAAACCCATCTCTCTTCACAGACAAAATGAAATTCGCAGCTGTGCTAAAGATAATAAAATTGTGATCTAATAATATTGCGTACATTAAAATCAAATTAGGTAAAGTGACCAAAAAGTAATTCAATTATATTTACCTAAGTCTATTATTTTTAAGTTCTATTTATTCACTAAAAAAACGTAGAGAGAGTTCCAAACTTGATACAACAGAAACAACTTTTAATTGGCTTTTTAACTTTTAGTTGTGTATTTTTTCTAGTAGACCAGACCAGTGTTTTTTGTTCTAACACAGAAGTCTCATTACAAGTTAGGTTCGCTTCATCACTGTGTATCGAATTATTTTGTGCACTGTTTTTACATTGTGCTTTTAGCTTTTAAGTGCACTTCGCGAACTAGTTCTGTGGAGTAGTTTTAAATAGAATTATTTATAGAGAAAGGTAGGGAGGTGGAGTGGATGTTGTGGCTAAGTACACGGTGATTACATCAGAAGCTCACGCGATACAATCGGCGCTGCCGGGGCACATTGTTATAGTAATAACGAGCTGGGGTAAATGTTCATAATTGTGTGTAACCGGTCGCTAATGAATGTGCAACTGTAATAGCAGAACTATCGAGCTGCAGCTTAAAGTAATAAGACATTTCTCTAACATGTACTTGTACCTATATTGAACCGTTTCAAAGAACTTTTGGCTTTTAATCCATTCTTGATGCCTTTGAACAGGTAACCAATTTTCAGCACATTGGGGGTACCTCTGATGGCAGGTTAACCCGGTTACAGTCTACATTCGAATACCTATGACATTCGACGGCTTATGACCGAACTTGCCGGTCTGCCAAATGCTCCAATCCTTAGCTTTCGTAATTCCCTAGAAATTGGGCTGTGCTAATCAGGTGGCAGTTGCGCCAACGAATTTAAGCTACATTGGTCTAGACTTGAAGCCAACTCTTACACGGAGAGAAATTCTACCAACTGAAAGAGATATCTATTAAAATGCAGTACTTTCAAACCTTTTTTATATTTCCTGTTTCAACTAAAAATGGAAGCGTAAATCGCGGACATGCAAACGGGATAATATAAAATAGACAGCAGGCTTTGTGCTTTGTATCAATGATACAAAACTGTGATCCCTCCGTCCGATGTTTTGAAGTTATTCATTTCATCCGATGCACGGAAATGTGAAAACGGGTATACAGGAAATATGTTTTGCGTTTCATCGCGAATAGACGTAAATAATTTAGTCGAAGGTATTTGGAAATATCGGATTCCAACACGCGGTCTGCTCCTACTATTTTTAGCCAAATTGGGGTCGAATTTTAGCCACTAATAGAAGGTCCGAATGTGTCTAGTTCTAATCTTCTTTACGCCTAATGTATGCACTAACTATTCCTACGTGGACCTAGGATTCGTAGTTTCGGGAAAGTATTCCCCAGAGAGACTAAACACATTGTCTTAATTTGTCGCTGGTGTGTGATCACAGATGTGGCAATTACGCTAATTACATCTTTAGGAAAGCTAAAGATAGAGGCGTTTCAGACACAACAGAGGTATTTGCTATTCATTTCATTTGTACTGAATAATTCACCCTCTTTGTAGAGCTATATATCTCCAGCTGTTTTATTACGACGACATCTTTAAAATGAAGCATCAAAATCCAATATAGGTTGGCTAGTGATATGACCGTCATTTTTGCTCAGCTTTCCCATCAACGACAAGAATCTCTCGTAATATTGCAATATCATGGCGAAGGTATCTCTTTAGACTTTTATGAAATTGGACTTTGGATATTCGTGTGATTGATCGTACCCGTTTTACATGTATTTATTTTGTTTTTTTTATTCTTGCGGGATTGCTTTTTCCACGCTGCTGGTTTATAAACAGGAACAAATTATTTAGTTGTTTGTGCTCGGTACACATGTGTCACTTAAATTATGCCGAAAAACGAATTTGGTATTCGTA
The DNA here is from genome assembly GCA_950371165.1 of Lacanobia oleracea. Lineage (NCBI taxonomy): Eukaryota > Metazoa > Arthropoda > Insecta > Lepidoptera > Noctuidae > Lacanobia > Lacanobia oleracea. Next base: position 11,283,106 of record OX493389.1, read on the forward strand.
TTTGTTCTCATTTCTTTAAGGTAAACAGAAGGCTATAAAATATTACTTCAGCTATAAATGAAAACAGTTTTGTGTAGCATGGCTTAGAGATTTACCAAAGACTACTGTATTTTTTCAAGATGACATTTCAACAAATGAATTTTGTTGTATTTACTACTGACGGAGAGGAAATGGAGAAGAGGAATGGTTTTTGCATAAATCTAGGTAGGTACGTCTACCTCACCTTGATTTTCAAAGTTACATTTATTATGAAACGAACTTGTAAAAATCGTTGGCATTTGAGCGCCGACATGCTTTCAGCGTTTCAGCGAGTTTTTACTTTGAATATTTCAAATGTTTCGACTGGACAGCTGTACTAAATAACGGATTCAGGCTTCAGGCCAGCCCCCAGGCATCGTGTGTTACCTATATGCTAATACGAACTTTTAGGTTTTTAATACAAAGTTAGTCAATACATACACACACGAGTTGCTGCTTACTGACGTTTAGTAACGACGTAGTTTGGCACTTAAATATTTTAAGGGTGGCTGAAAGCTTAGCTACAGTTTTGTAAACTTTTGGTTACTTAGGCACTTTTAGATTAAGCCGATATACGTAACCATTTCATAAATAATTTTGATGAAAACATGTGGCTTAGAAAGTTCTTTTTGGTTATCACTAACTAGCTTTGATGTGGCCTGGTTAAGCGACCGGGCAATGTTCAATGTATTTACTAAGATATATAAGATATTAACTTGATGTTTTTACTAAGTTCAAAATAAAACCACGTATGGATTGCTGTTAAAGGAGACGGAAACTAATGGACCCAAATGTAATGGGTTGAGATATGGTTTAAAACAATGGTTATTTTTTTCTATTTCAAATTATAACAAACTAGTTATCCCACGCAACTTCGTCTGCGTCACAATTTTCATTATTGCTCCGCTCCTACTGGTCTTAGCATAATGATAGGCCTATAGCCTTCCTCGATAAATTGGCTATCTAACACTGAACGAATTTTTGAAATCGGATCTGTTGTTCCTGAGATTAGCGCGTTCAATGAAACAAACAAACAAACTCTTCAACTTTATATATTAACTATAGATAAAGATTTCGTGTTGTGTGGTGCTGGAGTTTCATTTTCTTGTATGTTTTGCTAATGCTTAGACAGTTTACTAATGTGCTTGTGCTTGACTGTGCTAGATAAAACTGTTCGTTATAACTACCATTAGCAAATCTGTACCTTCTTAAAAACACTTTGTGTGTTCTCAATACGTTGTCATAAACCATATACTTATTTATGTACCTAGGGAATCAATATAGTTTTATACCCAAAAGGTGTTTTACATTATTTTATCATCTTCAAAATCATCCACAACTTCCTAAACACACTTATCCATTTTATCCTACTTGACTTACAAATGCTCAGATAAAATAATACATAACAATGTTTTAAACATAGTTTTATTAGGTATATATGGGCGTCAAACCATTATTTGGTATGGTTTTGCTTGTTTTGATGATTATCTTGTATTTAATTTGACTTCCATGTTGAATTGGATTAATGTTAGCGTTTCCGTCTTATTTAAAAATTATTGTTACATCCTATTTGGTTTCTATAAGTATTTAACTTTATAACTTCCTTTTTATTTATATTAAATATTGCAATATCCTGTTGAATTTATATAGATTTAATTTGACAACTTCCTTTCTAATTCTTTAAAGAAATATTGTAATTTTCGGCTGGATTTTAATAAGGCTTTAATTTGATAGGTAGCTTCCTATTATCCAGTTTGATTTAAATAAGAATTTACGTGACAATTTCCGTTCTACTTATTTATTTTTAATGTTTATCTACCGTATGTTTCCCGCCTTTTTTTGTAATTTTAACATCCACTGCCAACTTCATGCTTGTCATTTTCGGTGTATAAAAACCAATGTAATGCGAATTTAAGATCATTCTTAGTTCTTTTTCATAAAACGTTTTCCTGTGCATTTAATGTTCTACTTGTGTACATATTTTGTGTGAATTCGACAACATCGGCGATCATACGCCGTCATATACGTAACATAACTCTTAAAAAAATTGATTACTACAACAATACAACTTAAGAACAAGGTAATTGTTGAACTTCTAGCATTCTTTCAACAAGCTCCATAGCGTGGTTTCGCCTAAGCATCGATCCAGTTACTGACACATCACATTGGTTTCCCATCGTCTCTCGGAGGAATATAAAACATTTACTTGTCAAGGGGTCTTTCCGGATATAATGAAATATAGTAAGATGATACCACTTTTTAGATCTGGAGATAGACCTGTATCCGTATTGCCGGTTTTCAGCAAAGTGTTTGAAAAAGTAATGCTCAATCAAATGCTCAATCATTGTAACACCAATAAAATCTTACACGAACAACAGTATGGTTTTACTAAAGGTCGTTGTACGACTGACGCTGGAATGACGTTGTTACAGTTACAAATATATACAGCGTGAGAAGAGGCGCAAGATGCCATAGGAATCTTTTGTGACCTCTCCAAGGCATTTGATTGTGTATATCACGAAACCTTACTCCTAAAATTAGAATATTACGGACTAGGTAAACTTGCACTCAGTTTAGTGAGGTCATATTTAAATGACAGACAGCAGCAAGTTCAGGAGCTCGTGGCTAAATAATAACAGCCGCACGGGTTGATCTTTAAGGTTAAGCTACGCTTGCCAAGGTTGGTCTGTGGATGGGTGACCATCTTAATATACCGAGTTTCCTCCGTGCCTCGGAAAGCACGTTAAGCCGTTGGTCCCGGCTGTCATTTGTAGATCTTTGGCAGTCGTTACGGATTGTCAGAAGCCATAAATCTGACTCCAGTCTTGCCAAGATGTACCGTGTTACCCAGTTAATGGGTTGTGGAGGTCTGGTAGGCAGCCGCTCCTCGTAAAACACTGGTATTCAGCTGAATCCGGTTTGACTGGAAGCCGACCCCAATATTGTTGGGAAAAGGCTAGGCAGATGAGACAGCAGCAAGTTCAGATAAATGGTCTCAATTCACGGAGTCGGAAGTTAAAATGGGGGTACCACAAGGCTCAATATTGGGACCGTTCCTCTTTTTAGTGTACAACAAAAAATCAACCACAAATGGTGTTATTTGCTGACAATACGTCCTTATTTTTTAAGATAGATAGTTGTGCCACAAGTCTTGACGATGTAAATAACGCCCTTCAGCAGGTCCAAAATTGGTTTACTGCTAATAATCAAGTTTTAAATGCGAAAAAACCAAGTGTTTAGATTGACAAGATTTGCTTTACCCAATGTTAAAAGTAATAATTGCGACATAGTATTGAACCAAGAGACACTTCAATTCGTCGAAATTATACAGTTTTCTTGGGGATCACGCTTGACACAAGGTTGCAATGGGGTCCTCATTTAACATCTCTTGCGGGATGGCTGAGTTCAGCAGCATATGCTATCAGAAAAATCCATCAATTTACTGATATTGATACCGCGAGGCTGATCTATTTTAGTTACTTTCCTGAAAAAGTATTTGTGTTTGCACGATGCACAGTTTGGTTTTCAGCCTAAACTTTCAACCAAGAGTGCTGGGCTGAGTTTGAAGAATACTGTCCCATATTACACAGACCGAAAAACGCCGGTGTATGCCTGCTTCCTGAATCTCTCCAGAGCCTTCGACCTGGTGTCATATGATGTGCTCTGGAGAAAACTGGGTGACAGGAATGTACCGGCACCAGTGCTTAAGCTCATGCAGTATTGGTATGCGAACCAAACCAACTATGTAAAGTGGGCCGGAACGTTTTCCGAGTCATATGGGTTGGAGTGCGGTGTGAGAAAAGGGGGGATTGACGTCTCCACGGCTCTTCAACCTTTATGTTAATGATCTCTTGGTCGAGCTTAGTAGTATGCGTGTTGGCTGCCGTGTTGGTGGTGTTAGTATAAACAGCATCAGCTACGCGGACGACATGGTGCTGCTGGGCCCGACTGAGGGATCTATCAGAGAAATGCTGAAGGTCTGCGAGAGATATGCTGCCTTGCACGGCCTTGTATACAATGTCCGTAAATGTGAATACATGGTCTTTAAGGCCGCCGGTAAGTGCCCTAATCAAGAACCTAGCTTTTTTCTGAAAAAAAAAATTAATAAGTGTTTATTCATGAAAAAATGCAATTAACAATTTATTATTACTTCTGCCAAACTGCAAAGCAGTTTGTTGGCAGATGTAGCTCCTTTTATCTATCTCATGCACAGTAGTAAGTACAAGTTTATATTTTCTCCACAGTGAGGCTCTGACAATATATATTGAATAGGTACTTGTTTATTTTATTTTTATAAGAGGCTTTTGTGACACAGCTATCTATATCAACCGGAAGGTTATTAAAAATAGTTGGAACCAAGTAGTTTCGACATCTTCGACCATAATAATTATTACAAGTGGGTACAACAACCCTTTTCATATTATTATTCCTTTGAGTTCTAACTCGAATAACATTGTTCTTTAATATATCACTACCATACTGTTCTACAGCTACTGACAACACAACCCTCTCATGAACCGGCAGCATTTTACATTCCAAAAATAACTCTTTGTAATCACTACTTTTACAACGTTTTTTTTTTGTGTTTTTATCTACTAGTAGTTTCATAAATCTGATTTGTATTTTTTTATTTTATCCAAATATGTCTTAAATGTGTTACCATAGCATGCCAGCCCATAAGAAAGCAATGAGTCCACCAACGCATAGTAGACCATGAACAATGTTGCCCTATCCAGCACAAAACCGAGGTGGTGGAATTTCACAAGCACGTATCTGAGCTTGTCACATAATTTTATAATGTGTGTTTTCCATGAGAAGCTGTTATCTATGACTAAGTATAATAACTGAATGGTATAAGCATAAATAAAGTCTACCAATTTAAGTACCTAGGGCACATACTTACTGACGACCTTATAGATGATGTAGATATTGAAAGGGAACGTAGGGCACTGGCGGTCCAAGGCAACATGTTGGCTCGTAGATTCTCGCATTTTCGCAGGACCAAGTCAAAATCACCTTGTTCAAGGCTTTTTGTCAAGGTCTGTACGCGGGGTTCTGTGGGTCAGCTACACCAAAAGGTCGTTAGATGTCTTGCGCATCCAGTACAATAATGTTCTTAGGATGTTGTTGAAACTGCCCCGTTTCTGTAGCGCATCGGAGATGTTTGCAATAGCATCCTGAAAACAGTTGTGGAGAGTCCATACTCACCTTTTCTGAGGCACTATGTGGGGAGAATGGTCAGGTAGCTTATTTCTCACTTTATTGTTCTCTGCACATCCTGCCTTAGACACCTACTTTGTGTTTCTGTTTTTTATTCTTGTTTGTTTACTACTAACACTAGTTTTATAAGATATTTTACTAACAAAATGGGCTATATTGTGGTCCGAAATTGATAAATAAATTAAATTAAATTAAATTATAGTATCATCTTTTACGGTATCTTATTATGGGGACGTGCTGCAGACATCGAGTTTATATTTATTCTGCAGAAAAGGTCTATCAGAACCATTTACAATCTCTGCCGGCGCTATTCCCTAAGGGAACTGTTTAAGGATATTAACATCATGACGTTTTAATATTAGAAATCGGAATAAATTAGATCAACCCAGATTCAGATTAGCTAAAGTACACACTTCTTTTATGGGGTACTGTGTTAAATTTTATAATAAAATACCACTAGATATTTTCGAACTGAATGAGAGAAAATTTAAAATATGTATAAAACGCACACTATGTAGACAAGCATATTATAAACTGGAAGATTATGACCTGGATAAAAATGCTTGGCTAAATGCCGATCCTACTCCACAGGCACTGCCGCATGGGGCCACTGGTTAGGTTTTTTATAATTGGAAGAAATTCTTACCCTTTTTTTGTTCTTCTATTTTATAATTTATCTATTATTTCTTAACAATATTCTATAATTATAGATTTTGTTGTTCAGCTAAATCCGATTTGACTGGAAGCCGACCCCAATATAGTTGGGAAAAGGCTAGGCAGATGATGATGATGATGATGATATAGATTTTGTTGTTAAATTAGTTTGACACAAACGAACGTGGCAGTTGAGAGCTTGTCATGCTCACACTAATGTTTCGCTGATGGTGGCGTGTGTTGGATCATTTGGTTCGCTTCATGTTTGTGAACGGGCGCCGTCAGTTGAGACTGGTCATCTCTTACCTGCCACTGACTTATTTTAATCTGTACATTTTGAATTGTTATTTTTTTTTTCTTTGCTTTGTCCTCACATATAGCAGCAATCAAAGATAATGTTAATAAGATTTTTGTAATACATCACATACTTTAAAAGAGTTGTCCTGGAGTTTCTTGCACGTTTTCTCTCTAGAGATCTACGCTTTGTGGAACGTGCAAATAGCTTCCATGTTGTTTTCATGTGTCGCTTACCATTAGGTGAGTTGGTGGTCAAGCGCGTGCCTATCACCAGTAAAAAAAAAAAATGTTTTTGACTGACCGACCTTGACGTTTCTAAAGTGCCTGTAAATGGTTTATTTGAAATAAAATGCTTTTGAATTTTGATCAATAGTCGCCGTGCCACATGTGGGACGGCCTAGCCTGACGGTTTTAAAAGCAGATATAGATGCTACAAAGATCACTTTCTAAGAAAAAGTAGTGTCGCATAGTCTCATCGCAGCTGTCTGCGAAAACCTTAAAAACGTATGCAACATGTTCAAAAACAATCATTTATCAGTTCCCAAGAAGCAATAACTTCTGTTTACGCTATTTACCTTTGAGTATACGTATAAACATAATTTGCAACTTTAATTTGGCTGAGTAAATTTTCCAATTGTGCACAAATTTGTTTAGGGCGGGTGGCGGCCGCTGATAAAGAGAAAGTAAAGCTATTCTCTCTCGTTTAGCTATTCACAGGTTTATTTTGCCGGTACAGTGACGAGCTTGCTCTAAATATTAGGTGTGGCGCATAGTTCTTCAACACTTCTGTGAATCTTATTGTATCGGTAAACTAATTGAGATGCATGTGACATATCTAACCGCACAGGGGAACAGTATTTAAAAAATAGAGTGCCGACAGTAATGCTATTTTATTTTGCATTAACGCCCGTATTGCCGAATTGTTACCACTAAAGACCATTTCTCATAGGTACTTACAAAAAATGCGTTACAGGTCGGAATCACACTTTGTAAACAATTACAAATTAGATGATTATATTCAAGATAAGAATGCTTGGAAACGTGTTGGTCCTGTTCCATAAGACAATCTAGGGTGTACCTCGTAGACATACTCGAACTGGTTATATGTATGTTTAAATCAAAAGTGCAAAGATTTGTAAATTTGTAAGTACTATTTCCCCTTACTAACAAACTTATTAATTTTACCCGGCATTTATTTGTTGTACCTATTAGTAGTATATAAATGTTATTTTGGGAGCACCGTCCTCATATATAATCAATTGATTAATAACTAATTGATTAATGTATGAAAATATTGTAAAGCTTATATTTGAAAAGAGTTACTATGTAGTTTTTTATCCCTTCTTCTCAATAAGAATCTACCTTTTGCGAATGGACAAATAGAGTCACTATATTTTATTTTCATTTGACGTTCAAAAGTGCCTTTAATGGTCTAGTTGAAATAAATAATTTGACTTTTAATATCATTAAAAAAAGCAGGGGTACCATGAAAATGTATGTCTGTTTTTTTAATTACACAGAAAGTTACGATGCGATGCGAATCCGAACGCTTCTTCAAAATACGAGGATTGCCCTTCAGATGTGTGATTGATCAGCGTGTTAAAAAAAAATACATTTCCAATACCGGCCAAGTGCGAGTTCACGTTTCTTGTATGGGAGCCCACCTCAAATACAAATTCTGTGATATAAAACTGTCTACCTAATACGGTTCTTGAGATACAGCCCGCTGACAGACAGACAGACTGACAGACGGATGGACAGACAGCGGAGGCTTAGTAATATGATTCAGTTGGTTAGCCTTCGGGTACGGAACCCTAAAACGAACTTCAAATTCTTTATGAATCGCTTGAGCTAGGTATGTACAATGAGTTCTTAAAACCTAACTAGCATGTCAATTTTAACACTCTAAAGAAAATCTTTGTGTGGGTCTAAAAGCAAGCTCGGTACAAATAAAGCTTATGTACAGTACATACCGACCCATATGTAGGTATGCCCGTAAAGTTTCTAAAGTTACTTATTCCAAACCATGCAAAGCTTATATGATCTTAACAAGATAACGCCACAGGCAGGTGTAGGAAGGTATACAGTTATTTTGCTGCTCTCAGCCTCAGCAAAACTAGTAGAAATAATCTGAGCGAATCTTAAGTTTCGTACGTGAGGAAACTGGGAGCAGATGCTCTGATTATTTTAGTACTGTTATCACAGCTGCTCCATAAAATAAGGGTGCTTTTTCCAATTTAGATATGCGAGGTAGTTTGATGGTAGGCGGTAGGAAATCTCGGGCCTGCGGACGGCGAACATTGGGTGGCTAGCCGTCTGATCAGAACCAGGCCCGGGTGGACGGCACGCTGTGTTCCACGTGCGCCTCTGAGAGCTGTCAGCATTGAAGAAGGGACCCGCTAGGGCCAGTGCCTGCTGGGGCTGCGGCCTTCGTTAGAAAGAGGCACCGTAGCCCTGGAACGCAAAAGGCACTAGGAGGAACACGGATGGGTTTTAGTCAGTAAGAGTCTGACACTCCCTCTTGCTACACCCAGAGCGGGAGGAGTCATTTGATGATATCCCATCCTTAAGAAAAAACCCGCAGGAAAGGTAGTAAACTACCCAAACAATCGTTTTTCTTAGCTTGGATTAGCGCAGCTTCGACGGGAAAGGGCTAGTGGGGTTAGCAAGAGCCAAGAAATGACATTTAGAAGCACAAAATTAGCTGAAACGAGTCCGCTACACAGTTTCGTAGCACTAAATACCATTTCACAGCTTCGCTACGCTTTACCGCGTAAAATCCTCGCACATCTTTGGTCTCGCTCCTCTTATTCCTGGCAGTGGCTTTTAAAGTACACTTTATTCGTAAGGCTCGCACGATTTTATTCGACCATGGCATTATTCGGGAATCATAACTAACAATATATACAATTTGTTATGAACAAAGTTAATCTACAAAAGCTCGTTAACAAATCTGTTTGATTGCACAATTGTATTATTGCGCAGCGAATGCAATCGTTCGTGAAATGCTCACAGATTGTGACACGCTGACAGGACTGTAATTTTCTGAAAGTATTTTGTAAAATGTTTATTTTCGCTGTTCGATTAGGTTCTATAAATTGCAACACTTTTTTAACCATGACTTTTTTCTCTGTGCTGCGCAAAGGTTTTTCCATACTTTTCCATTTCAAATAATTTCTTGTTCGCAATTAATTACAAATTAAAGTAACGCTGAAAATTTATCGAAAATCAGTTTAAGTTCGTATGAAATAACCCACACTTATAATAATTTAATTATGAGGCACTCTCGGAATGACACAAAAAAAAGGATTTCGAAACCGGCATCCGCTTTGTTTGCCCTTTCATGATCGGAAAAGCATCATTCAGAACCATATTTTTCGTGGAATGTTGATTCGAATTCGAAATGGGGGTCATCTCCCCTCGCGCTACGATCTACAAATTCTGTAAAGTATTTGTTTGATTTCAATACTTTTAGTCTAAATTGATACTTGGAATGTTTGAAGTAACTGAAAATAGAGTGATGGTTTCACTTAAGTGACGTGATTACAGCTGTAATGGCCACTCACTTAAGTGTTTAAATAAACTCAATTTCAATCACTGAAATCATTCGTTGTACCTACATAAAAATATTTGGTAACCATTAAGAATTTAAGAAATATGTTCTCGGTATTCGTTGTTCGTATGTAGGTCAACCAAATATTTATGTGTGATTCGTTCCAGATTGCTCTTTTACGGGTTGATTTGGTATCTTTTCGAGCCTATAAAACTTACCTGGTGTATTTCCCACAAGCAGCTTCGCACGAATCTTTCCATGTGTGTCGATGGTATATCACAATCACAAGTCACCCGTGCCCTAGTATCTACCCACCATGTAAAAGATGGGGTTGTGAATCATTTTTTATTACATTCCGGTACACTTTCACCTGTAGTGCTGGAGTATGCGAACATATCTTCAGTAATGATAGGGAGAAAGTAAATAAGGTCGACATTCCTTTGAAATTTCATATTTTGGATGTATGAAATGCTGCGCCGAAGTGTGGACTGTATTGAGCATGTCTAAGTTTAGTTTCTCAAGTAAACCTACACTTTGGTTAGCCGAGTGTTTGGCTATGCTATGAATATCGCAGTTTATTGGCATGCTAAGTAGTTTGAAACTGGACAGGTAAAGTAGACGTTTTAGAGCGAACAAAAGCGCTGTTCGGAGTGTTCACAGTTCTGAAAATTAGGTGAAAACTACATAGAGTATTCGTAGCATAAGGGTTTCCTAGAAATAGGTAGTCATCTCTAAGCAAAACAACAGTGATGTTCTCAACAAACAACAAAGCAAGCGCGAAAACTAACACGAACTGATTAAGTGTTAGTTGTAACTATAGGAAGAAGAATGTTAACTTTGAACAATAGCGACTAAAGTGCTAATAATGACTATGTATAAGGTAAAGATGTAAGGAAAGAAGACTTAAAGAAAGGAAAGATAATTTTAAAATACTCACATTTCGTAGGTGTGTGAAAGCAATCGATTTAGTCCCGAGAAGGCGTTTGGCGCCCGAGGGTGCCAATAGTTCGAGGGTGACTGTGCTTTTCATTACGAAAACAAGGAAAGTAAAAAAAAAACACGAATCAGCTAAAGAAAAAATCCATAACTGAACCTGATGAACTCATCGACGTGTCGAAAAAACATTTAGTCATTGTTTTAAATTATCATCATTGAATAAGAAGAATAACAAGAAGTTTTTTTATAATTTGACGGTTGAAAACGATTCTCCCTAGGGCTAAAAAGTAATACTTTCAACCTGCTCCTCAGACAACTTTAGGCCTACTTTACTTTTCCTAATGAAAAGTCTATTTACAGTGGCCATGGCCAACAGCAAAATAAGGGTCAATACAGACAGACCAATGGAATATTGGTTAAATTGCATCCATGCGAACGTGGAGTCACTGTATTACGTGCAGGTAAGCCTTCACGTCCGAAGTGGGTTCCTGGTAGTGCTGTTAGCCTCTTGCCTAAAGGCTACACTGCAATTCGTTACGTCGGAATATTCAACACAGTTTGTGAAATACATGGATCTGTGCGCGTGTATGTAGACGTCTTGAGGATAAGTCGATTATATTTGAATAACTTGATTGTACGTCTCGGAGCTGACTAGCGTCCAGGATGAATTAGCTGCATCACTGATTGAAATACCTGAAGGTAATCTTTAGTTATTCCAATTACAGATTTAGTGATCGACTTGCTAGATAGACTGATCCAAACTAAGATCTCTCGATGGTTGGGTTAACTAGAATCATTTGAATAACTGTTCGATTCGATGGCTCGTTCAGTCGGAGATCGCAGAATAGTACCTACTTCGCTATATCAAAGATTGGTAAGATTACCACTGGGTAATCTTACTAATCTCGCCAGATACTGATCTGGCTAGTCCGTGAGCACGCAAGTCGTTGCGTATGTTAATGAATTAAGCATAACAATGACAACAATTCCACACCGTATTGCGATTCCCGCAATGAATAAATATGAAGATTCATGAATTTTTCTCGGATGAAGAAATGATTTCGGTGGAGGAAATGATCTGAGTTTGTATTCAAACATGGAAACACGACGGAAAGTATAATTTGACCATAATTAAATTAAGATTTCTGTTATTATTCATTCAGTTTTACCATATTGAAATGACTCATTATATCAAAGCTGAAACTTTTAAAACTCGACTACGTACTCAGTAACAAAATGTAGTTGCAATAAGCAGCTGGAGCCACTAAAACAATGTATAGTCCATCATATTAAATCTGCCGAGCACAAACCAGCCCAAACTCCATACTATGTAATAATACAGAGTGGTGCAAAAATATGCGGCTCGCTACTGTGCCGGACGAGTTAACTTACCGCCGGCGGCGTCCGGGCCGGCCAGCCCGGGATATGAACATCGTATTTAGAGAAACCGGACGTGGACCGTGCTACCTGCTCGACGCTATTTGCGGATAACCTCAGCCTGAAAACAATCAATTCAATGAGCAGGCAGATAGATTCAAACAGGAAATAAATTGAAATGTTAAATGATTCTTAGTCTGATTGCGAAAGTCTCCAATGCTGAACTTACGTAATACTCTGAATTGAAAGACATGAAAAGTGGTCAAAATATTGATTTATGTTTCGACCTCAACCAAGCTTTTATTACGGTAAATACATTTCTATAACTTCCCTTTTATGGTTTAATTAAAGATTTATTACAATTATTAAGTATTAATAAAATGGGGAGACGGAGAACATCGGGAAGATTTTCGTTAATGTCGGAGGGCTGCGGTATTGACGGCAAGAACTTATATGTCGTTTGTTGGGCGCTTGACCCAAATAAACATGGCCAAAAATTCGTGTCCGTCACGGTAGGCTTATACTTTGGAAATTGAATTCTGTGCTCAGCTTCTGTTTATCGTCTGGCGTTGATAGCGGGGTCATGTGCCAAATATCTCGCATTTTCTTATTACATCTAACATCGTTGTAAGCCGATTCGCTATAATGTCTGCTCCGCTAGGTAAACTTCAATTTCTTTGAAGTACAGTTCACAGTCACTCAACTTATATTACTTTAATATTATGACTGCATTCTCCGGGAAATGTTAGTTTGGTAGCTTCAGGAACTATTTTATTGTTCGGGAGAATTTCACTAGATATTTCACCTCTTCCATATGGATAGTTCCAGTTAACGTTCCCGAGGGCGACGAGAATTACTGTGTACCTAGTATGATCGATGCTTTAGGTCATCAGTTAGTGGTTACGTGAAGTGTGGTACCTAAATACAATACTGTTTGTAGTTTTTTATTGGATTGTAAAGCAAACCGGTCCCTCACGAGATGTTTGGAGTTAAGGGGTCTTACACCTCCGGAGCCAATTGACAAAGGGCAGCCTTTCCTGAAGGGTCACCTGCAAGTGTTTGCACAATCCAAACCTGTACATATTTGAACGGAATCGGTTGAAATTAGAATGTTACACCTATTTCTTTTTAGGAGGTGACCCACTTACCCATTTCGTTCGTGTTCCACAAACTTGGAAATCTAAGAAGTCGTGTACGACATGTTTAATTGCAAAAACTTGATACTTATGTTATGTAAGACCACGTTCGTAATATGAAATAGATCAGTTGCTGTGCCTGAAATGCGAAAATAATGAATTATTATCGTTTTGAAATAATGAATACCCGATCGCGATTTGCGGAAATAACTTTAATTTTGACATAATTAAAGTTATATTAACCACAAAATGTTGGGGTTTGTGTACGTCATAATTACTGTTGAGCATGTGGGGACAGCGTTATTAAAATACCTGGAAAGCATTTTTCTTTTAGTTGTACTGTATTTGGAAAATAATTATCTATTTGATGTATTTATTATACTATGAAGTACCCATTAGCAGGAAAATCGACACGACAAAACATCGATATCAAAAGCCATTTTCATTATTTACATTCCAATACACAATAGGCAGAGTAGGCAATAATTTAGTCAAGCAATGTTTTGTAAAGAAAGTTATTTTACTTGTTCAGCGCTCAATTCAAACTAACAGTTATCCAAATGGATCTATTCACCGCCATTCGTGATATGAGAATCAGGTCGTATTGATATTATCTATCTGTAACTATTGAAAATATGTCCAACTTCGTATTTGGTCTATATTTTTATTTATGTTTTGTATTTTTTCTTCTACCTCATCATTTTATAAAAGCTTTAATCTGTTTTAGGTAGTGAACCGTTGCTTATCGGATTTATTTTCTACGATTCCGCAATTGGACATAGAAAACAACTTGCTGACTCTCCATTACTGGGATTACAACACTGTATTTTGTAAGAAAAAAAATAGGGCGCTGCATTTCATTTAAAAATAAGAAGAAAAAGCTGTTTGACATTCAAAAATTAAATGTAAATCGCTCCAATTAATATTACAAGCTGTCGTCCCTAGAAACACCTTAAAGTTTTTCGTAACATTAAATCTTAACTGCAATTTCTAATATGCAAAATTGGCCTGGTTCCCGGTAAATATTGGATGATGGACAAAGTTGGCAGCGGATACTTTACGTATTTTAGCTGCTTTATGGTAACACTTGATAATGTTTATAACTTGCAGCTATGGTATCTATGAAGCATGTGACTACATCCGATAGCGATGGATATTATTGATTATAAATTCAGTTCATGGGTGCATGGTCAGACTCATAAGACAATGACATTTGTGGCAGATCTTTGTCCCCTGCCGTAATTGAAAGTATCGACATACATCTCACTGAACACTCTCCAAACAATGAACCCAATTAGGAAATTGTGAATGTCATATCTCTCAACGTAGCCATGATATAAAGCTTCTTAATTTGCTTTCATAAAATTTCTCAAAAGTTACGGTAACAACTCCGTGGAGCCTAATAAAATACTTTGCAGCATATTTAATTATTCGCAACGACAAAAGTACGCGTTTTTTCGACAAAGTTTATAAAGACATGTTTTCACTCTCTCTCCGTCGGGTAATTCAATTTCGAAATATCTCCTAAACTTAGCATTTAGCTACGAAAAAATTATAAAGAGCTCCCAGCCCCTGAAATGGTGGGTGCCGAGGCAGACTCAAGTGCCCTTATTTGTAATTCAGATGCGGCAGTTGAAAACGCGCCATCGTATGCCTGTCGTCGACTTTTAGGCGAATAGGTTCATCTGCGTTCCATCCACCACAACATTGCGCTACTAATAACCTTTTCATCCACATTCTGAATAGAATGCTAAACTCCCTGATGAGTTTTGTTTGTGTACTTTTGTCTCACACATCTGTTCATTCAGGTTTTTTTGGTAATTTTGTAGACAACCGTTCATGTAGCAGGTATACATGCAATAACAGGTAATTTTACACAGAAACCCGTTTCAATCTTGAATGGTGGAGATTATTTATGTATCAAGACGCTAACGGAAAAACCTATTCAAAAAATGTATATCTTGTGTGACGAAGATACACGCTTACGTAAATCAGATGAAGCATAAGAGAAAGTTTCACGAAAATACTTCTTCACATAAAATACTATTTGCTAAAATGTGTGAGTAGGTATTGTGTGTGTACACTTTGTGTTTTCTTCCAGACAGCAATTGCTCCTTTGTCCCACTTTATAGAGTTTCCATTCAAATCATCCAACACACTCTGTTATTTTCCCTGAACGTTCGCTGGGTTAACTCTAAAGCGGCTCTTTTCGGTCGGATGATAAAAAGAGCGAAGTGATTACGATACTTTTACAAAGATTTTCATTTCTATAGCGATGATAACTTGACAAATGGAATGGAATGTTATATAATAAAAATCTATTCCATTTAATATCATTATAATTGGGTTATATCAATCCATTAGGCGAATGAAATGAAAATTGAATTGCAAAATAACGAGACTCACGAAAATATACGTCTATAGAATGACTTATATAAAATAAAAGTAGGTGGTTGATTCAGTGGTGATGCAATTACGTTATTATGGCTGGAATTGGAAAATCGACGTCACAGGCCTAATTTGGCCTAGCAGCATTCGTATGAACCCATTACTAATGCATGACTAGAAGTATTGATTCGACTATATTTGGATAAGAAAGTTTCTTGTAATGTTTCATTCTAACTGTTTTGAAGTTAATTTGGTTAATTTAGTTAATTGGGTAAAGTTTTAATTTGGAATAAAATATACCGTTTATTCCTGGTTTCTGAGGTGTTTATCGGTCGTTTATCTGTCCTTTAAAGCTATTTGTCATAACGTCATTGGTTGGTTAGTACCTCAGGAAACGGGCGTTAATCAAGATTTCCTTTCAGTTCAGAAGAAAGGCAAAGGGTGGCTCTGTGAAGGATAAGTCTGCAGTTCGTGTCAAAATATTATTAGTGTCCGGACGAGAATAGACACCTAGTTCGCTAGTTCCGTCCGGAAATCTAGTTACACGGTCGAAAACTTTAGCCAGAATTCCGACTTCTGCCGACTTCGTCTTTAGTCATCGTTTAATCCAGTTCTTAGAACAAATTGCTTCGTTCACGTTACGCTCAGAAAATAACCATCTCCGTTAATGAAAACGTGAACATATTTGTTCAGTTTTATAAAATGTTTATTCTTCTGACGGAGATTCTTTTTAATTCCTCTGCGGCTTTGGGAGTACTTACTTTTGTGAAAAATTAAATCCCTCCCAACGCCCCCCTTCGTCTCATGATCTCATCTGAGTGCTTTGAGTAACTGTATTCATTATTTTCACTTTACTATAATGACATGGTCATTAAATTTCTTGACTGATCCTCAAAGAGTGAGTGTCTTGTTGCTCGGTACTGTCATTTCTCATTCGACTGTGGTAGTACCTAAGAGTATTGAGATTACAAAAAAAAATATATCTATCTAATCAATCTTTCGTTTAATATTTTAATTAATGACACACTTGTTAGCATCAGAAAGTTGCTTGAATACTTTATTACGAACTGTAGAGATGCTCAGTTCGCCCTTCGCCGGAGGACACACTATCGATTTCGTTTATAAAGGCCACTAAAATAGTAAAACGTTCGAGCATTTCGTAGAATCACTCTGTTTCCATTTTACTGTGATCGAAAAGGTAGAGTGTAAAATTAAATGTTTATTTTAGCGCTGTCGAGTGTCGCGAGGTTTATAGAAATAAAACGTATTTTTACATTCAGATCATTCGATGACTTTTTATTTACACAGTGATGATTTGGGTGAAACGTTTAATACAACCAAACGTACAGATCACAGGAAAGTAATGTACTAATTATTACGAAGCTTATAATAAACTTGACATTATAACTAACATTCTAGATAAACTTGTACGATCTCAGCCCGCCGCCGCAGACGCCCCGCACCAAGCGACGCGACGCCTCTGACCGACGGGCTCACAATAATGTATCGTAATCATTTCAAAATGTAATAAAATTTAGAATACCAACGATTTCCTAAATGTATTTAAAATTTAAGAAACAATATGTACAACGATAGACAACAATTCGGTGACACCCGTAACAAAAATCTTTAATTCTATGCAGTCAAATCTTTCTAAGGCCGAATGCGTGATGTTATAATTATGTCATTATCATAGTAATACACAGAGGTCGTGACTTATACAGAAAGATAAACAAAACGTATCTTTAACAACACATTGATAACGCATTCATAATAACGATTAAAAAACTAACAAAGTGACAGTTACATAATTTTGAGACTATTTTGTGTTCAAAATAAATAGTAGTAGTTGAGTGCAGACATAAAACATAGGTACATCTTCGTACTAATAAGTAAAGTAACGTTTCTTTTATGTAACATCATTCCACAGTAATAGCGAACTTCAGACACAGCAATACTATTTGGATGGATCTTTCTTTTAAAGTTGCGGAAATAAAACTGGACTGGTTTTTGAACACACGCCAAAAAGACATTCGGGAACAGCTATTCTACACGAGCTTGGCTTTCTTTGTGAACAACGTACCTATTACCAACTGCAACCTGTAATATCGATATTAATCTCATAACATCTAATCTTAACCATAGGCGTATATAGGGGGGGGGGGGGGAGCTGGGTGGGCCGTGCCCGCCCCAGAATCGTCCGAGGCCCACTCCAGGATGTTTAGGGACCGATTTTAAATTCTAGGCTGGATACTTGTAAATATAACTTCCACAAAGTTTTAGGCCGCGACAACAACGGGCGACTGGCCTAACGTGATCTCCGATTGGTGTGTGTGTGGGCATCGCATATCTGGTTAGAGGCCAGGTTCCCCCCTACATAAAAGTCCTAGATACGCCAATGATCTTTACATTTGATTCTCGTCTATTGCACTTATCGGACTTCGAAAAACAAAAGCGATATCATAAAGGGTGTATTCCTAGAGTACTAGACTTTTCTCCATTTAAACTACTTATAAATATAAATGACTTGGCAGTGCTGTAACAACTGTATTATAATCTAATTGTCTGTATGGTAACATGACGGATTTGTTTTTGAATTATTAATTTTATCGATTTGACTAAATAAATAATATTTGGATAGGTATATTACTTACATTCTAGTGGTTGATTAGCTTTCCTCATTATAATTTAACTAAAGACAGCGTGTTTCTGTCGTGTTTGTCAAGTTACTTTATAAGCTACAGGCGGTGAAATTAACAAACGTATAATGCATAACTTGTAAATATATAATGATGTATGTATCGTCCCTAACATGACTTTGGCATCCATTATCACTGGAGTTGAGCCGCTCGATTAATATTACATTGATCAAATATCTTACTTATAATTTCAAAAAATGTTTTCTAGTCAGATTTCATAATTAAGTACGTTTTATTGTGATATGTAAAACATAATGCTACATTTTATTGGAATTGTAGACTGAAACATGTATTTATAAAATTTACAAGGTACATTTTAGAGGTATTAGATCCAGACGTATAAAGAAGAATATTTTAAAGGGAAACATGAAAGTTTAAAGGTTTATTTTTTATTAATTTTTATAATGTTTAACATTTTATATTAAATCATAGACAGACGGTACATCAAAGTCTTCGATTTCGAGGATATTACTGTGACCTTATTATTTCATTTTTAACATTACTTTCATTTTATTATACACTGAGCAACGATCAATTACATTCAACTATTTAATAACAAGTTTATTCACATGTATGTGGTGGCCCGTAGACCGTGCACACGATGTCGATCCTACACATAACTTAAAACGAAACAATGCGCACCCGAGGTACAATATATAATAGTAATTGATTAGCTAGGTAAGTTCGTAGAACGTTCTCCGACGCGAACGATCGTACTTAGTCCAGTTAACTAACAATATAAGAACACTTTTATTTCTTATCAATATAAAAGAAATTCACTACTGCGCCATGAGAGTCCTAATCAACATGAAATTCAGCTATTAATCTAATATTTCTATCGAAGATTGCCTTGCGATCAGATGTGTTCGTCCTGTACATCTGCCGAGAGAGAAAAAGATCATTTAGTTAACAATGCATATATCTTCGCTCTAAATGTATTACTTCGTAACCACAACTGTGTATTACATTTAAAAGTATCTACATAATAATATGTTGAAAGTCAACTCCCGATATATATTCTTTAAGAAGTACGTTGTAAGCTGCATTTACGAAATAACACATATAGACTGATGATATACAAATATCCATAACCCATAATATATTCAACTCTACATATTACCTAGCAGGTACATATAGAAGCTTGTAAAGAACAGCAAATAAATGAAACATCAAAGCGATATTAGAATATATTTTCATTGTAGCAAATAGCAAGTAATAAAAGTTCTGAAGGAGTCAGAATATTGAAACAAGTTTGGTGAGGTCAAGAAGTTCTGATGACGGAAGAAAAGATTGTTCAAGGTGAGTTAGAAGTGTCCTTAAGATTTCATTATCTTACCACAACTAAAACAAGATGCGGACAAGGGATGATCACGAATAAACTAGAATTTTCCTTCTTTATTTAGTGATGCCATTTGAATACATTCCCAATGTAGTCTTTCCCAGATACTTTATACCGCAATATATTCAGATAAACACAAATATAAGCGCAATTTACATAAAATAAAACAACCATATCAAACATTCATGCAAGGAAATCTCGTTAGTCAGCGTTTACCAACACCTACCATCATTTACCTACTATATACATATTTAATACCTAATGTTAATGTTACTCAGGTACGGCAATGTAAATCAATGGAGTGCTGCGTGTAAATCATTATGTGTTGAATAGGGGTGTACTCCAGAAGGGTAGAAGGGTATATTCGTGAGAGTATAATTTGTTGTTAGAATCGGTTAGTGCTCTCAATATCGCTACTAGGAACTGGACGTTATAAAGCACAAACAAGCACCAAGTATAGAGGGCCGGAGGACCGGAGTGCAGTGTGAGTGTGGGTGACATGCATCTCGGGGTGACAACAGGGGAACTACGGGCTCGGACAACATCTTCAAACTACTTACGTAACTACTGGGGGCGGGCTCACACGAGGACGCAACGTACCTATTACACATCGAGCTCCTCTCTTACTCTTCCTTTAAATGGTCTTTTTCTCCCCATTACAGACTAACGTGTGTCCTAATTGTTTCTTCATTACATTCCAACCGAACATTTTCATTTAAACATTAAATAATATTAACAAGTGCATCATAACGAGATTTGACTGCATGAATTCCAAAAACTACGCGTTAAATTTATGCAATAAAATTTGAATATGAGAACAAAATATAAAATGGATGTTATTTTTACTTAATCTCTATGAAACCAACCATAATTTTTATATAAAGAAATGTATTCTGTCAACGTTTATATGAGGCTAAAGCTATCTAGATATTTGTGCCAATAAAATAGAAACGTGTCAATTTGAAGAAATTCGTGTTAGTTATCATGTTTTTTTTTAATATTTAAAAAATGCATAAAGAACAATCGTTGTAGCGACACTTAATGCTAAAGATTCTCGTCTGTAGAGACACAAATTAACACTAATAACTAATAGCCTAATGGATTTTAGAGAGTAACATCTACAAATCGTAACTTACAATTGAGTACGTAGAAACAATTCATGAGTAGATCTCATAATGCTAAGAGTACCACTAAATCAGTCTAGTAGGAATAGTAGATAGGTTGTTTAGACGTAGAGACACGTGCATCGTAACAGTACGAGAGAACGAGTGAGGTAGAGCGTCAGGCCGCGGTCTGACTGGCGCGAAAAAAAATTATATTTTATATTGTTTTTCATTACAGACAGACTGCGGCCTAATTAATTCAGGAGAAGTATTCCATATTACAAATATGTTCGCATTTTGTAAATGGAACGAAGGAGCGAAGCAATTAACAAGAAAATCAATTAAACTTACTGATGCGAACATATTTGTAATATTGGTGAATGGACATAACACTGGGTAAAATCTGGGAATAATATCATCAAGATAAACGTTAAATCGCAATAACAATGCATCAATACTCGCACATTACAATAGAATGCTCAATCACTGACACGGACTGACGTCACATCCGTTATTAATGGAGCCGTCCTGATTTAATGACGCTCACAATTTACTTGAATGTACTATTTTACTACAAATAACTTTATTAATAATCGATTGTAAGCGGCGTGAGACTAAGTGGAGTTATATGGTCACAGTGATTTTTCAGTTTGATAAGGGATTAAGTGTATTTTACTTATACTTAATTAATTAGTCTCACAGGTGGTGCGCACGACATAAGATCGTATCAACATATTTCAATCGGACACAATGGTTACAAAGGTAACGTGGATATCAAAGGTAGGATTGTGGGATTCACTGACTGTCATATCAATGGTGAGCATCATTAGGTAGTGCAGGAGAATAGACGGGTATCTAGTAGAGGCTCAACTCGTGTTACCGAAGCATATTAATTAAACACGAGGCGAGCGGTACGGACGAGTCACTGGCGCGAGCCAGCTCGTCTAATGACCAGCCCAGACGAGGGTAATGAGGGTCGAGTGTGATTCCACCGGTGATTGACTAATCTCACCGCCATTCGACAGTATCCCCTTCACCAAAGTGAGCCGTTTCAAATGAAATTGAATTATCGATTCAAATTATTACCTTTAGCAGACGTGCAGTTTAATAGACCGACTTTATAGGCCGTTAAAAACTAATAGTTAATTAGTGAAGATCGGTAAGTGTGTATGAGACGTTACGAGACGGGAGGTAGGTAGGGTGTGCTTTAGTAAATTTTAATTGAGTTTTCAGGGTCTTATGTATAATAGTTCTAGTATATAAAAAATAAGAACACTAGAGAATAGGTACAGGTTCAAATTTGTTGTTAACATGGTGTTGTTATATTAAGAGGGCTGAAACAAATGTAAGTTGAGATTAGAGCAGAGTGGTGTTGTTGAGAGAGCTTTGAGTAGGTGGGTGGCGGGGGGCAGTTAGAGGTAGCTCTCAGAGAAGTCTAGGTCAGAGACGGAGGCGCGCGAGGAGCGCGTGTAGTTGGTGGAGGTGCCGTAGTCGGAGGTGGCGGTGGCGAGGTCGGCGAGCACTACGCCCGCGCCCGTACCTTGCGTCACGCCCGCCGCCGCCGCCTCGCGCTCCGCCAGCTTCTGCTTCAGCACCCGGATCCGCTCCTCCTTCTGCAAAGACACTTCCACATAGAAACAGAACGAGTGAAGATGCTCTCTCTAGCACATGCAGAAATGACCTGCCAGAGGTCTTTTTATCTCCTTTTCCTGCAACGCAAAGAGCATTTGAAGGTACACACAGAAGGGTGAGTTTTAGCCAGTAAGAGACTGACAATCTCTCCCGATGCACCCAGAGCGGGGAAGTCATTTGATGATTTCCCATAAAAAGAGTTGTTTTTATCTTGTTAATTTCTAATCACTTCGTTTTATTTAGTTGTTCATCTTATGCGAGTCCCAAATAAACGATTTTTTTCTCTCTGTCTATCTTTATCCATTCTTTTTGTTGCGTCGCTTTAAAACTTATCTTATTATGCAAGAGCTGTAATTGTGCAACACGGTAAACAATTCTGCTGGAAACCGTTTAAGTTTATTGGAGCGAATTAAATGCTATAGTTTTGACTTAAAGTTTGTATTTCAAAGCAGCAGCAGATGCTGTGCGTCTTTTGACTCGTATTCTGATTACCTTTCTAAAACAGTTGAAATTTAAATTGGTGCAGTATTATTACCTTGCGTATTATGCTGTCATTTTTAATGAGAAATTTTTTCAAAGTTTTAAATAATAGAGCCAACAGATTTGTCTAGTTTTAGGAAAAATACCGGTACCTATATATTTTTTGTTCAAACTGAGTAAATAGCTATTGATGAGATATTCAATCCGAATGTTAACATTATCTAAACTAGTCGGAGATTTATTTGAAAAGGTCACTGTACGATCAAAATGGATAGAGCTCTTAAATTATTTTCTATGTCTCTTACGTATTAGAAAATAGATGAACAAAACTTTTGTTTACACGCTAGCTAACGAGCGACTCATGGCCGATAAATAAATTTAATCATAATTAGCTATTATGCTACGAGATTAGAAGTTAATTAATAAACATGGCTGGAATTCCGGTAACTTATCATTCGTGACGTATAGTTTGGTATAATTAAATAATATGGAAAACAGAACGGTTATCAATATGTTGAACTAATTTGAGCCTAGACAATTACTTACGCATTAAATATCTAAGGATAGGAGTTTCTTATAAATTGCTTTAATTCTCGTTTAAGGTTTAGATCAAACGCAATTTGTCACACTTACATAAAACTATGTTTATGGGAGCACTCAGAATAGAGTTCTTAGAAAACAATTTCGAAGGTTACATCGTAGACAAAGGCAGTCCCTAAAGTCAGGCATCACAAAATGAACATATTCAATTAAATTTAATTCGAACAAACGAGTTTCGGGCTACCGAACCCAATAACATATTGGTATGCAGTCAATTCAAACTAATTGGCACTATCGAAGATTATTTGATAATAATCTCACTAATTAGTTTTCAATGGGTTTGTTTGTAAAGAGCTGTAGACTGACGTTGTAGATAAATTGATTACAGGTTAATACCATTTTTATAAATTATTCTTATGCGTAGGTAGCTGCAATCGATAAAAGGTACCCAGTGTTACTCAAAACAAAACAGCTGAGTACCTATTAGATAAATCCCATATATTTACGAACACATGGAGTTGTAAATCCCCCATTTATAACAAAAAAAACTGTTCCTGATTCAGAAAAAAAACCGGTATATGCTCGTATTCGCTGAGATATTGTGCGGTTGCCAATCAGTCATGTTTTCCTTTCGTTTGTTCATGAATACGCATCACTTTTTGTTCCATGTTTCCCAAACGTGATGTGTGGAATAGTGTATAAGCAACAAACAGAGGCATTACACACACAGACACACGTAAACTTGGAAAACAACATGTATTGTGAGCTTTAGGCGCCGTGGCTTATGAAACTATAAGAATATTTATATAGTTAGTGTAAGGGTGCTTTATTTAACGGAGTATGTGTCTTCACCGTCAGACGAGATGAATTAAACATGAAACACCTTTAGGTGCCAAAGATAAAGCGGAGTAAATACTTTTTCTGGAGGAAGTGTCAAGATTAAGCCTTGGATAGGGAGGGTGTTAACTTGAGAGCAGACTACTAGGTGATGTTCATCGTGTAGTTTAATTACAAAGTAGGAGCATACATTCTGTTAATGAAGCGTTTATTATTGATCGGACACCTACAAATAAATTGTAAAACGTCCTGTTGTAATCAGACGCTGAAGGTAAATCAAGGATAGTACGAATAAGCTGGCGTAGCATGTGAGCATGTGACAGAAATATGTAAGTCGAGATAAGATAAATGTGAGGGGTGCATGATGCGGATACGACTCCGATGTTGACGCTTTTGGTACGCTCCTGCTGAATTCATTCATACCCACAGGTAATTACGATTTTGAACTAAATCCCTGAGCGGAGTGCATCTTAGTCCAGTTTGTGGAACGAAAATTATCGCAAATATAAAATGAGAAATTTCGTTCACGCGTCACCTGCTGTGATTGGTTTGAATTAATTTATGACACGCCGATAATTTCTTACCAGAAACCGGAGGTCAGAACAACGAAATTTCAATGTGACCAAAGCTAGCAACGGGTAGTTGCTACAGTTAATAATGTGGACACGCACAGGTAAAAATCATCCGTCATATTTATAATATTTCGATGTATAATATAAAATTCTCTCAATAGTTCGTAATGGACATGAGCCTTCCCAGTAAAGCCGATTGACAGGGTTTCCTACTTACGAAGGCTTTTATTTCCCTTGCTTGTCAAGGTGGGATTCACATTATTTATACACGACATTCTGAAGACTCCATTTCGTGATTGCACGCGAGTCATACGTACATAACAGGTATATTCTATGTAGTTGCTGCGTACCTGCATTATGCATAAATGTGTGTTTGCAAATGCACTCCGACCAAAACGGTTTGGAAATATGAATATTTTTGTTACATTACTGTGGCAGAAATGTTGGAACTGTAACTAGAGATGGGGTGTTGCTTTGGTTTTACCAAACACGTCAACTAATATTTGATGTAGTAACCTGACATGTTTTCCGGTGAAATTTTCTGAATTTGATGTGTAGGTATTTCTTTAACTATTCTTTTATGTAGTGATGATAACTGCAATCTTCATGGTAAATTATAGGTGTTTGTTGTCCAAAACACCTAGATGATCTCATGTTTGGCTACTAGACAAAAAAAAATGATACATAATATTATATCGCTTAGAACTTTGCCTATATGAGTATCTGATACAGAACCATTTTTCTCTCAATTTGCGTAGAAAAATGGAAAAATGATAGAAAAACTCGTTCTACATTAACAAAAACAGAGTCATAATACCGACCCGCCCCAGCTTCCCTGGGGTCCAAATTACATACCTTTCTCTTGCACTTTCTAGAGGTACCTCAGGTATCTTAGAGTATCTTAGAGGTATCTTAGAATGAAAACCGTATCAAAAAGGTGGCGTGGAAGTAAGCGGAAAACATGCAGAGGCAGACAGCGACTTTCTTTTAAAAGCTTCACAATCTGTCAATAGTTCATTGAATTGTATTGTTCGTCTCCGCTGTCCGTCCGTTCGTCCGTCTGTCTGCGAGCTGTATCTCAAGAACCGTAATAGGTAGAAAGTTGAAAATACCAGTTTTTATTTTTATTACAACAAATACAAAAAAACATTTCGTTTTCGGTTCTTGGTACGGAACCCTTCGTGTGAAAGTCCGACTAGTACAGTCTTTGGGCAACCTTATCTTACCCACCCTAAAAACAAACGAATTTGGACCCTCTGACAGTGACATTAAGGTTTATTCAATTTATACGAGCTTATTAGACAAGTGCTCGAGGAGCTCGTGGCTTAATACTAACAGCCGCACGGGTCGATCTTTAAGGTTAAGCAACGCTTGCCAAGGTTGGTCTATGGATGGGTGACCATCTTAATATACCGAGTTTCCTCCGTGCCTCGGAGAGCACGTTAAGCCGTTGGTCTCGGCTGTCATTTGTAGATCTTTGGCAGTCGTTACGGATTGTCAGAAGCCAGTAAATCTGACACCAGTCTTGCCAAGAAGTACCGTGTTACCCAGTTAATGGGTTGTGGAGGTCTGGTAGGCAGCCGCTCCAGGTAAAACACTGGTATTCAGCTGAATCCGGTTTGACTGGAAGCCGACCCCAATATAGTTGGGAAAAGGCTAGGCAGATGATGATTAGACAAGTGCTCGAGGACTTGATGAACAAATACAATAATAATACAGACACGCAAATTTGATCTTTAACACGTAACGTTAAGGTAAACCCACCCAACATTGTCGGAGCCACCGGCATTATGTATCATTTTGTTAAGCTATTTTAATCATTATCTCGTCGACTTTAAAGTTGAAAAGCTTTTAAGTAACTCTATATAATTACAACCCAATCTTTAATTTCGCGTATTCTCCACAAGTTCTTGTGGCTTAGCGGTTTGATGCTGGATTGGCGACGAACAACATGTGGGTTCGAAAACACAGTCCACATAGTATTAGTTCCTTTTTTAATTAGTTGTAATGACAATCAATTAAAAAAGGAACTACAATATTGCTTGCATGATTAAAGAACGACCAATTTGATTTACGCCTAATAACTTATCTTGTAAACAGGTGGGTAAATTAAATTTAGAGAATTTAAATTTACCAAGAATGGTTGGATACGAAGTAAAGCATACATTTGCTTTGTGAGGTAGATAATAAATTCATATAAGTGACAAAAGTTACACTACTATTAATAGCAGTGACTGCGCACACATATTTGTAAATCTTTCCACATAACTCGTTAGCAATTTGGTGTAAAAAAGCATCATGTCTCAACTTGATGACTATACCAAACATAAAATCATATTTTTACGTGAGCAGAATTTTGGAATTAGAGAGATTGGTCGTCGACTTAATATAGCAGTAAGTGTTTTTTTTTATACCTATTTTATTTTATTGATTATGATTAACGCGTAGTTTACTCCTTACAAGTTACATACACAGTTCCAAAAATGTTTTTTTTTTTGTTTTAGAGAAATACGGTTGTTGGGAAGAAATCTTCACTAATGAAAAATCATTTAAATCGGACAAAGATGGACGTAAAATCTTATGGCGAAGGAAAGGAGAACGCTACAATGAGAAGTGCTTGCTACCTTGTAGAACCAGCGGTAGAATAACCCTGGGCTACTGGGGCTGGATCTCGTCTATGGGACCTGGTGAATTGGTGGAAGTTGGTGGTAGGTTTAATAGTAGTTTGTATTTGGAGATTCAGCGTGACGTCATGCTGCCGACTGTGCGAATTGCCTATCCAACATCACATATTTATTTCATGCACGATAACTGCTCCATCCACCGTGCAGGCATTGTGCAGGATTGGTTAGCTGCTCAAGAAGGTGTGACAGTTATTAATTAAAATGAAAATCGATGGGGTCAAATGGTTTTAAATTGGGACACAACGGAAGTGCGAAACAAACACAACTTGGCTGAGATCGTGACATCGACTTGGGAGCACATGAGAGGCAAAGATTTGTGTTGGAATATGGTGCGCGGTATGCGTAGCCGCTTACAGCAAGTTATAGCAGGGGACGGTGCGCCAATCCGCTACTAATTAATCTAGTGTCTAGGCATTTTTAAACACACCATGTAAGTAAATGCTCAATGGATTGACTGTTAAACCATTAAAATGTTGCTGATTATGTGGTGATGTTATTGTTATAAATAGATTTTTCTATTTAAATAACATGTTTATTCACTACATATAGGCAGCTATAAATCTGTAAAGCATTTCACAGAAGAATTCATTTTCTCGATAACAAACATTTAAGCATAAGCACACCTTTTTTAATGTTTATAAATAGTTAGATTTGATTATGGCATACTAATATAAAATGTATATTAATTTGGAAATATATGAGCATTTATTTACTTTATCCTAACTAAGTGTTTTAATGAAATAATGAACATTTTAAACTTGCAATTGTTTAGTTTTATTTCTATACAAACTGCCCTTTTAA
This sequence comes from Lacanobia oleracea, assembly GCA_950371165.1. Classification (NCBI taxonomy): domain Eukaryota; kingdom Metazoa; phylum Arthropoda; class Insecta; order Lepidoptera; family Noctuidae; genus Lacanobia; species Lacanobia oleracea. The sequence goes on from OX493389.1 coordinate 11,311,372, forward strand.
AAAGACAAGACCCTACGTCGTCCATTAAAGAAATGTAAAATAAATGTTATGAAATAATTAAAAAAAAAGCTGAGCAAAAAGCTATATTTAGGTTAAACTTGGTTCGAACGTAGATAACGATGAACATCGCACTACGTTAGTGACCGCAAGACCAACTCAACTCTTATAAGGCGCATTAAAATTTGATCTTAGTTGTAATTTCTAGACGCAATATTCTAAACAATTTGAACCATATAGTATACTTTCATAAAGTTTATTCTTGCACTGCACAAGCAGCCAACCTTCTCCTCGTGCAAATAAATTATTTTGTATTTTAAAACATCACTCCATTGAGACATCATAATAAAAAAACAACCTATAAAATAGAAAATAAAAAATTGTAAAGAGACGTTGTTTTTGCAATTTAGTAAGGCAAGGTAAAATATGCTTGCGCGTCGTCACTGCATACCCTTAGTAGCGTTTGAATACCAGTTTTATAATGAATACAAATATTTATTTTTCAACTACCCACTTATTACAAGTTATGCGAAAATATTACCATTTTAGAAAGTTTATATTTGAAGGTTATCCGTCTATAGTTCTTTACAATAATACTAGAAATAGTTTTGGAATAAATTCTTAATTGAAAGCAAAACAACATCTTCGTCGCAGGATTTGATCTCGCAACTTGTTTTTCTCAGTCTTATACACAGACCACGAGACCAGAATTACTTGAACGCAATTATTAAAACAAGCTATTACACTAATTATATTATAACAAGTAGTTATAACTTAAAACCTAATGCTAACGTTTTAAAGATCAAATTTGCGTGTCTGTATTATTATTGTATTTGTTCATCAAGTCCTCGAGCACTTGTCTGATAAGCTCGTACAAATTGAATAAACCTTAATGTTACTGTCAGAGGGTCCAAATTCGTTTGTTTTTAGGGTGGGTAAGATAATGTTGCCAAAAGACTGTACTTGGCCAGTTTTTTGTTTGTTCATGAGAGGAAAAAATGTACGAGCTGCTTGAGAGAATGTATAGAATGTTTACCTGTGCGATGAGCTTCTGTAATTCTTCGTTTTCTTTGACTAGTTCCCGGTAGCGCTCCTCGTCGGCGGGGGCGGAGCCCGAGCCGGAGCCCCGGCCGCTCTCCGCGCGCTCCGTCGGGTGACGGATCACCTCGATCACCTGTGTTACCATATACACTCGTATTTTACGCTTAGGTAAGTCTTAAGCACGTCGTACGATCGTACGAGCATCTGAAATGACGTTGAGCAGTTTGGTAAAACTCCCTACTATTGCTACTCATATTCCCAAAAAATCTGATCGTTAAAATTTGTTTACGACAGCTGCTAACTGCTAATCACTTACATCAGCTGGAATTACAACTAACTTGAAGCTCACTTTACTTAAGTTTTACGCCGATGTTTACTTACTTTTGAGTGCTTGGTATTCTGTAAAAAATCACTGTAAAGTAAGCTGAAGTGAACATGAAGCGAGCTGTCTTTCCATGTAATCGTTAGAATGACAGCTTGCTTCAAGCACATAACGGACGTTATCACGGTAAGATGTTGACAGAATAGACCTGCTGCTCAGTTTAAGCTCACTGCTAAGATTGTTGCAGAATAGCACTACGGCTGGTAAATCTGCGTATCCACCAGTGATGAGCGAGGATGTGTAGCGGGATGTGTTTGTTAAGAACCAATAGAATCGCTTCATTTACCTCGGTAAGTACAAGCTACACATTCTCGCACATATCTGGAGGAAACGCAGCCTAATTGTGATAATTATTCTGTACGTCTAGATATTAGAAAACATTTTAAGCAGGAACTAAATACCAACGTTACCTCAAAATACGAAAAATGCAAATACATATAATATCTAATCACTGAAGTTAATCAGGGATTAATAAAGTAGGTCTACATCACACTTAATTTTTAAATCTATAAGCATAATATGACAGGCTTCTACAGGTGTGGTGTGCGTCATATGAGGTAAAAATAACTAATAAATCAACTCAACAAACGAAGATAAGAGGATATACAAGATTATTGTGTTTTCCCGCCGCAATATCATTAATATCAAATAATTACTACGAATAATGTGCATTGAACCAGATGCTCGAGATATAAGATATCGTAATTATTTCTGATTCAATGGATATGCACGATTGCATTTAGTTTGATTGTAAAGGCATTGTCCTTTTGAGCGGTATTCTCTGTGTAATTTAGTGCCGATTTGTTATTATCAGGCGTAATATATTGGAATATTATCAAAGGCTTTTCAGATAATCAGATCGTGTACAATCAGAAGGGGCTACAGCAAAAAAAGTCGAATTTGCTTTGTTAACAAAAGACCTAGGAAAAATATTGGCTAGTCTTTGAAAAACTACCCTGTAGATTTATACAAACTCATAATTTTTAAATTCTGTCGTAGTCTATCGGGCGGTAATGTGAATATAGTGCCGTTAAAGGCCCCGTTAATATCCTATAAAGGCATTTTTCTATTTAAACTGCCGCCTCATAATACCGATTATCATGTTAAATCGTGTGAAAGTATCTCAAAGGTAGGCTGGCATTAATTTCAGTAAGGGAGCCCAACTTCTGCCGTAAATCACATTTTGGTTTATATTTTAACGACTGAATCAATTCAGCCTTAATAGTCGTAATCTGCACTCTCAATTTTCAGAGGCCAAGACAAAACGTTCGTTTATGTAATAAATAAGCATCATTATCTCCCATAAAAGTTCTGAAGACTCATTTAGTTTTCTGTTTTAAGTCCTTTTGGTTATTCACGATACTGTTGGAAAAAGTTTCGTTTAAAACTGCTGAGTTCGGTCTTATTCAGAATAGATTAAACTCTTTTAATGTCCATAGTTTTTAAGGGTTCGTAACATAGGGTAACCAACGGGACCCTATTACTAAGACTGCTGTCCACCTGTCCTTCCATCCATCCGTCCGTCTGTCAGCGGGTTCTATCTCATGAACCGTAATAGGTAGACAGTTGAAATTCACAGAGTATGTATTTCTGTTGCCGCTATACCAACAAATAATGAAAATAAATAAAAATTATAACCCCCTACTAGAAACGTGTATTTTTTGTGTTTTTTGCTCGATCATAATAGTTGAAATGCTCTCAGAGTTTGTATTGCTATAATCGCTAAAAAAAACTATATATTACAAAATTTAAGGGGGTTGTACAAGAGTATGTAGTAATAGTAGATTATAATAATGCCGATGGTACGAAACCCTTCATGCGCGAACCTGACTCGCACTTGGCTGGTTTTTCGAATTGTGTACATTGTGCGATAGGCTTTATCAATAACGGGCAGCCGACAGTAAGTACTTCTTGTTAGCCAGTAGAAGCTGGGATCTTTATAATTAAATAGGTCACTGTAAATTAGGTCAGATGTAATATTAAAGAGCCAATTTTCTTTAGCAAAGCCCTGAGCAAGACAATATTTGTAGTAACATTATACGCAGACGTTTATTTTAATTGCAAAATGTTCTGTTTTATTCGTTCTTGAAATCGTAACTGGATATTCAGTTTTAGTTCATGTAATTAAAAAGACCATAACCAAACTTTACGATATTTGTGTGTTTATTTAGATTTCAGGTGTTACCGGTATGGTGTTTTGTATGGCATACTTTTTAGGTTTCATGCATGTGATCGATTTCGACATCTTTGTATGAACCAACTCTGAACTGAACAATATTGGTACGATTAAATGAATCTATAACTACAATGTTAAAGCCAAGAATCTTGATTAATGAGCTATATTTTGACTGTCAACCTTAATTGACCGAAACTCATTATTTGTCGGTCGTGTGGAACTGCTGTTTGTACTGCCTAAAGGACTTAGGCAAGGTGTTAATTTGCTCAACAATCAAGTTCCCTGAACAATGTTATGATACTATTTACAACTACGCAGCAGATACATTTCAATCCACTTACGCAAAAATGTAATAAAATCCGAAGTCTTTTCTCACCTTACTCACCTTAGGAATAAAAATCAGTGCCATGCTGAGGAAACAGCAGAAGACGATGGCTAACGAGACGAAGGCGAAGGCCGCGTCCTGCTGGCTGGCGATGACTAGGGTCACAGGAGCCGTGATGAGGCAGAGGACCACCACGTTGTAGATGCTCATCCCGACGTATCGCGAGTCGTTGATTTGACGGACCTTCACCGAGCGCGTCTCGTAAGCCAGGAACAGGCCAAACACAAGGACTAGACCTTTATACCCGTACATTACGCCTGGAACAAGGATAGAGATGTAGTGTCTAGCTTGTACTTTTCTGGTCAAAGAAATGCAGTCGAAGAATGAGAATGTTAATAACCTTAACCAGACAGGCTCCGCAAAATTAAAAGACATGATTGCCATGGTAACGTGAACTTACGTACACAGAAATATTGAATAGGGAACATGCGATATTTTTCCCTGTAAGCATAAGGTTTGTATGAATTTAAAGAACACAATATTAACAACTCAAGTTGCCTCTGAGAATGTTCTTAATCTAAAATCCCCACCTGGTCTGTGAATTAAAACCTGTTAATTTCTCTTGAAAGCTGCATTTGCGAATTTTGGACCAGCAAAGAGAAGTAACACGCACACCTTAAGAAAAGGTGATACTAAGCAACATAACAAAGAGCTCAGCTGTTATTAACGACTCAAGAAAAACTTTTAAAATTCCCCAAGTTAACGTCGCAAATGAGTCGCAGACTGGACTTGGAAGAAGATTTATATTATGTAATTTACTGTTTACGGTACTTTAAATCGTATTAGAACTCATCTTTTATAATTATTGTTGTTGGCAGGTATTAAGGGCAAGCAGAGATTTGAGTTGGTTTATTTCGTAATTAAAAGTTAGAATCTAATTAAACGGCTGTCACAAGTACTTTTACAATAAAAAATGGAGTCAGCAACTAGAAGCGCTTTAATTTTAAGATCTTTCAGGAAAAGGATACGGGGAAAAGTATATTTGTTTGTGCAGCGCGCATTGGAATATTCTAGAGTAAGTGATGCGTGAAAATGAAACGTATCCGTTGTGAGGTAGAGAGGACACGTTCTACGTCAATACTAACATGTTCACAAGCGTGTTTCACTTTATATTTAAAAATTGCATACCTACATAACGTTTGCCAAATCTTGTAAATTCAGTTCACAGGTGGATAAATTGTCATTTAATTTACGTTAAACGTTATCCTACTGTTCTGTTTTACGGCCTTTAGTTAATCATTTGGGTATTCACATAACATAGCTAGCTATGCTGAACATGAGCATTTATACCATAATAATTAAGGTTAGCCACCTTAGCGGATTGAGAGACTGGTTAATAATATTAGTGCAACGGGGAAGCTACTGTCATCTTCATAATGCATAATATATCTCCATTAGAGACACACGACAATGCGGTTTGAACCCTGCAACCACCGTGCAACGCAAAACTCTGCGACGCAACCGCAACGCAGCGACATGCGCATTCAACGCAGGAACTAAGTTGTAAATTATGCGCTGCGGCGCCGCATCACACTGCTTTGTTCTCCCTTTCATATTATGTTACCAAGAACTGAATCGTTTGATCATATTTCCCCGGAACATGACATTAAAGGGAAATCTTGATTGAAATGGTTTAATGAGTCCGCTTTTAGAACTACGAATTGTTAGAAAATAATCCTGAAAATTAGATTTCTATCTACTGAATTTCACGGGATTCACGATTCTTTTGACAGATTAACGAAAAAATTAAGGTAATTTACGGTTTAAGAAACAATTGTTTGTTGAGCATATTTTGTATTTTTTTGTACTTTAGGCTACCGACAGAGTAACAAACGTTTAGAATATTACAGTTATTTCATTAGGACTGTAAAGCCGTATAAAGTTGAAATAACTGTCTAACATTAGGTCTATATATTATTGTTGTATATGTAAGATAATAATAGCCGCACGTATCGATCTTCAAGGTTAAGTAACGCTTGTGAAGGTTGGTCTGTGGATGGGTGACTATCTTAACATATCGAGTTTCCTCCGTGCCTTGGAAAGCACGTTAAGCCCCAACGGCTTAGTCCCGGCTGTCATTTGTAGATCTTTGGCAGTCGTTACGGATAGTAAGAAGTCAGTAAATCTGACTCTAGTCTTGCCATGAAGTATTTGTTACCCAGTTAATGGGTTGTGGAGGTCTGGTAGGCAGCTAAATCCGGCTTGACTGGAAGCCGACCCCAATATAGTTGGGAAAAGGCTAGGCAGATGATAGAGATGGAATGATAGTACCCAGCATTCCATATTGATCGTGTACAGACAATCAGCTATTAATAAGACTTGTCAATATGCTATTTGACTGGAATTGGCGGTCTAATTGCGTAACTATTCTCAACTTATGCTCTTATGTTTAACATACTGAAGCTTTTAATTGAAACCTGAATGGTGGTATCTTTTTAATGGAAAAAGTAACTTTAAATGAACCCAGATAGAACCCTTTGCGCCTCTCTCACTTTTAAAAAGTTGTAAGTTAGGTTAGGTTAGGAGCTCGTGGCTAGATAATAACAGCCGCACAGGTCGATCTTCAAGGTTAAGCAACGCTTGCCAAGGTTGGTCTGTGGATGGGTGACCATCTTATCATAGCGAGTTTCCTCCGTGTCTCGGAAAGCACGCTAAGCCGTTGGTCCTGGCTGTTATTTGTAGATCTTTGGCAGTCGTTACGGATAGTCAGAAGCCAGTAAATCTGACTCCAGTCTTGCCATGATGTACCGTGTTACCCAGTTAATGGGTTGTGGAGGTCTGGTAGGCAGCCGCTCCGCGTAAAATACTGGTATTCAGCTAAATCCGGTTTGACTGGAAGCCGACCCCAATATAGTTGGGAAAAGGCTAGGCAGATGCTAGCTAAGTAGATTCTACCTATTAAGAAGTCTCGCACAACTCTCTTTATGTCAGTTTAAGAAAATTTTGTCTCTTGGTCATTTGCTCAGATGAAAATTTTCTAGCGATCTCGCATTTTCATATTATTTTCGAGTGCAAATAACCATAAGGTTTCAACAACATCCAGCTGTACGCTATAATATTTTTATAAAAGCTTGTCTGTTTTCTGATACAGATTGTATTTCGAGTTGTAACAGTTTTTGGCGTATGTCCACGTTTCGTAGTATGCCACCGGACGTACAACTGCGCGTAGGAAGTCTATGAGTAGTTATACTGTTATGTAAGTAACATACAATCTAGATTCTACAGCCTGGAGTATATGGCTGTTAGTAATAAAGCTAGCTCAACATGGCGCCTGAGAGCAGATCTTCATCTGTAACATGTGATCGTTCATCTTTTATATTATATTTTCTTCTTGTCCGCTGGTATGTTTTGTGGAAGACGAAATAGCGCAACAATGTAGAGAATGAATTACGGTTTTTTGACACTTGTATAAAAATGATTCAGAAATATTATACAAACCTGTTTAATAGATTTACCCAATTTATAAATAAATTGATGTTAAGTATTACCTAGTTAAACTGTACCTACTAGTAAAATTTTTGAAGAAATCGTTGTTTTAATTAATTTCAGAGAACATTGATCTCCACGCATCGCTCTAGGGGTTCCGAAGCTGTTACGCAGAGAAGAGTGTCTCTACGTTTTCTTTAGGATGCAATAAGTTAACAACTCACCAAGCCACACAGTGTTGTGTTTACTCTCGCAGTGTTCTAACTCGGGTCGTATGTGCACGTCGTCGTCATGGTGCCTCGGGGCCTCCAGCGGGAAGATCTCCACGCGTCTCTCCAAAGGGTCCCGCAACTGCCACGCAGTGAGGAGTGCCACGTCCACCACCAGTAGGCCTCCAACCATCGTATAGAGCTTCCAGCCGTGGATACGCTTTTTCTATGAGAATAATATGAGTTTATTAATTTAGAAAAAAACGTAAAAACAAGACCTAAATCATTAAATTTACGGGTCTGCTTTATCTTTAACAAGGCGATATGGCGTACAAGCTCAATATTCAACACTCAAGTATTCTGAATTATATGTTCTTATATTGGCATAGTAAGACCGAATCCAAGTTATAAAACTTGTAGACACAATGACATGTCTGTCAAATATTTTGTTGGTTCTTTTTTGTGACTCAGTTGGATGCTAATAAGTTTATTAATTAAACGCGTCACAAATCAAGCGCTCAATTGCTATGTACTTAGCTACGCACTATGTAAACCCGTCATTGTAATAACACAGTTATGTCAATTACATTCCGTTATTGTAAATAAACCATGTTTAGTTTACATTCTACAGTATAAATATGTAGGTATCTAGAATCACAAATTTCTACCCCCATAACGTAAATATCGAATTTACACTTCATCATTCCACCCGAATGATAGGATTTATTTCGAAAAAGAAAAAATATACGGTTCCTCTGAATAAGGTAAAATCAGAAGTCAACAGAACAATATATTTAAAGGACGAAACGGGTGGGCATCGTATCAGGTTCAAGAAAATAAAAAATCCCGATATCTCAAAAAGCTTTTCTTCGTGTTTGCTTACAAGGGCCTCGTCGGATGTGATCTCAATAAGTCCTATAGGAAAACTTCAGAGGACGCAATGAAGTGCGGAAACAAAAAACGCAAACATTCGATATGTAAAGTGACACAAGACGATCTAATTTCCATTGTTTTGTGTATTGGGGTTGAAAGAAGTCGCTTTTACATTCATGTCTGTCAGTATGGATCTGTCTTCAGTTATACGAATGTGTCAAATACTAAAGTGACATTTTGCTAACGATTAAGTCACATCAAATGTAATTTATGAGAGCATTAATATCGGATCAGCGGTACGGACGTCTGGTTAAAATTCATTATAATGTACAAAAAGAATTTCTTTTTCGTTTGGGTTAAGTGTGGAACAAAATGTGATATACACATAAGTAATGTGACGAGTGACATAAACAAGACAGGATAAAGACAGTAAAATAATATAATACAATTGTTTTCTTCTCAGTTTATACGGTACCTATTTACTGTACTCGTAAATGTTTGCACGCTCCGTAAAAACAGTCATTTAGAATTCATCTCAAACCTTACGTGCGGGATTACACGGAAATTCCAATTACCGAGTTGATTACCTTTGTTTCCACTTTAGGTTTAGTGGTGTGCCGGTGCACTCGCCATACTTTAGTGAACATAGCGCCGTACGCCATAGAGAAGCCGGTGGCGAGCAGCCAGGCGCGCGCGCCGCACAGCCCGGAGAAGTGCTGCGGCATCACCCAGCGCCCGTCCACGCCCAGCGCGATGGCCGCGCTCAGGCAGATGCAGCAGCCGCACAGCATAACCGTATTGCATGCCGGGTGCGACCACTGAATCACCCTGCACATACAAATACCGTATAGGAACTAGAGCATACCTAAATCGAACAAAAATTACGACCCAGTGTAGCAACTTTAACGACTGCAGCATTGGTTTCACGTAATAAAAGCCAAAACAAAGTAAGCGCACAACAGAAACGGGATATCGACTTTGACGTTAAAACAGTATGATGCTCTTGTTCCTTTTCCTTGTGTCATTTTATACTCTTGTAAAATCTTGTTCTATTTTCATTTCCATCGAAGAGCAGAAGAATAATTCAGAAATAAAATATGAACAAAAGTAAAATAAAAATGGCGGTCCTCAACACTATCGGGGTTCCTTTTTGACTGTTCACTACGTCAGGATCATTTACATTCATCTCATCGCAAATTGCTCGTTTGGCATATAAAACTCCGCCGGCGGGTAAAACAACGACCGGCGAGCGACGCAGGCGAGCGACGCAGGCGGGCGACGCAGGCGAGCGACGCAGGCGGCCGTGCGAAGCGCACTTTTCTTTTAGCTACATTTGTTTTCAATAACAGCTTAGATTTTCTATACAATGCAGAAAATTGCTGACTATATAAGATTGAGTGGATTATACGTCAACATTGAAAGTTATGTGGAAGTGAACCGTGTTTTTACAAATTACAAAAGACAGTGGACATCGCAATAAAAACGTAGTATTCATTATTTTGAGTTTAAGAATCAAGCAACAATAATTTCAGTTGGACACGTTCCGAGCATTAAGAAAATTAAGTGGATTGTCTATAACAAGACCCTTGTCAATATCATGCACTACCCGATTTCAGCAGTAACTTGATGGTGGGGAGGGTGGCGGCTGACGTTGACAAAGGCTTTTTAAACAAAATATATAGGGTTTCTTACCTCCGGTGTCTGTGCAAGATGTTGAAGATAATTAGTGCAATGGCGGCGAGGATCCCGGCAATGCAGAGAGCGGTCATGCACGCAAAAAGCGGCAGAGAAACCGTCCGGAGCTCGTTAACTACCACCGTACGGTCGGGGGGCACCTTCCCACCTGCCCAAATCCAAACCCATTTCATGCTTCAGTAAAACATGTGCGACGCTCGTAAAATACACATAAAACTATTAGCTATATACAGGAAACGAAAGGAACTGTACCTATACGATATACTGACTCCTAGTTTTTATTTCTACTGGTAATTTTTCTCTCATTCTGCTAACGAAAGAATTTTTGCTTTGATTTTTCGATACCAGTAACTCGGTTGGTATAAGTACTGAGAACTACGCGTTTCTAGTTCTAGTACCTTGAGGCAATATTCTTTTAAAATAATTAGAAGCAATTTCTTTTTGTTTTGTTGTTTCGTGTGCGGTTTTTCCGCTGAAATGTTTGAGACCCTCTTTTTATGTGCCTGTATTTTATGTTAAATTGTTGTAAAGGTTTTATATGACACTAACAAAATATGTACGTTTCGAGATTCGGTTTGTACAGTTTTGGCAATAAACGTGACAGAGCGTGTGTATTAAACTGCAAAATTTATGTTTTTCTAGATAGTATTTTGGGCACGTTCACTTTAAAATATGGATCCTCCTACAAAAACTAAAACTTGGCTGAAAATGTTCATAAATAAAAGATAAAAATTTTACGTATTAAGTTAGCAAACACCTGCCCGTGATCTGCGGGTCTAAAAGGGTCCACTTTAGTAAAATCATATTAGAATCGTAATACTAATCATACAACAATTTGTCAAATTTCATTTTCATCTTTATCGCTACAGCATGAGGTTCAAGTTTGATTGGGAAAATTGTACAATTTCGGGTAGCTTGATCTGCTGACTGATTCTAAGGTGGCCTTTTAGACACGCTGTTTCTGCTCCAAAAAAATTATTTGTTGCTCAAAATGTATTAAAACAACAATTGACGAATTAAATTATCATTCTCTACACCTACTGGTTATAATCCAACAATATCAACTTACAACGTTTTATTTTAAAGCGTAATCGTTAAAAACAAACACGTTACATTTGTGTACGTACCGACCCACCGCTCCCGCTCCAGCCACGTCAAGTTGTCAGCCTGCGTATCATAGTAGCCAAGCTTCACGTAGTGGTTGTCAGTCAGCTGCTCGATCTGAGTCAACGCTATGCGGTCGCCTTGCGACGAGAACGCGACCAGACCCTGCAGGAACGAACACGACATTAATCAACCCAATTTGCATGTTTTTCACGGTCGGTTTAGGACCTAAAGAATCGTGGTTAAAGGTTATAGGGTGTAAAAGAATTAATCAAAAAACCTGAAAAGTAGTCATTGTAGGTAGTAATCAGTTTTTCTATGGACCAACCATGAAATCGAGAAAATCTATTAATGGGGTTACTGATCTGGTAAAAGTTTACCAGATTAGTAACCCAATTATAATTAAGATAATGAGGACACTTGTCGGTTCTCATGAAACTTCTTGAATTCACAAATTATTTCGACGCTCATTTAACTTTCGTACGTTCACTCATAAAGTTTGGAACTTTGACAATATTTGGGAACCTTTACTATTTCAGCGTCTATTGGAGTCTAAGGATAACATTCAAATGTGAAGTAGTTAGCAAGTTCGAGTTATTAAATTTTAGAAATGTACTTATGTAATGTTTATGAAATTATACAAGTAATCCTATCATTTCCTGTTTGTTTCTAAATGCACGTAGAACTCGAGATTACTTTTCTGTGTGTCAGATTATATCTAATTTAATTTCATAGTTAAGTTAAGTAAGTCTTCGTGAACAAAGCCGGAGGCATAGCTAGTATATTCACAAATCAACTACGAATAAATTTGACTATAGCGATGAATCGATGATAAACGCTTGAGTTATGGCTTTTATATCCCGTTACTGCGAGGAAATTGCTATCAGTCTGGGAAAATGTCAGTAGGATGCGGCATTGCCATATAATACAATTCTCTTGACGATATTGCAAATTTTCTGGTGTCGTGATACATGTTTCCTACTGCCAGACTTCAGATCTATTATAGTCATCCCTTTCTTTGTAAGGATGTTATATAGGGTATAATTTTCAACATATTTATATTCAGGCCCAGCGGCCTTAGTGCGAGTTTTTTAAACGTTTTCGATCACATTAGCGTAAACGTCAATTTGTAATGAAAATGAATAAGCACCGTCTAATATACATTCAGTCAAAAAAGTATCGGGAATGGATGATTTGTTTATGGTTCCAAATTCAAATTTTTGTTTTTTTGTAGTTGTTAGATTGGCACAACTGTTTTCCATTTTGGCGCGGAGTTTGAGTTGCATCTGTTATTTATATTAAATACAGTGCTGGTTTTAGTAATATCATATATAGTGTGTATTGCGAATTTCATAATGGACAAAAATATTGAACAAAGAGTTTGTCTTAAATTTTGCATCACCAATGGAATGTCGTGTTCGGAGTCACTGAAAATGTTACAGAAGGCTTACGGTGAATTGACTTTATCAAAAACTCGTGCTTATGAGTGGTTCAAAGCGTTCAAAAGCGGTCGAGATGTGATGGAAGATTTGCCTCGCTCTGGTAGGCCGTCAACGTCTGCAACTGAAGTTAACATCGCAAAAGTGAAGGAAATAGTGACTGAAAATCCCCATTCAACTCTGAGAGAGATAGCCGCCGAACTTTCTGTATCTCACGTGTCGATCCGTATCATTTTAACTAATCATTTGGGTATGAAACATGTTGCTGCTCGGCTAGTCCCAAAAGATCTGAATTTTCTCCAAAAACTCAATCGCATGAAAGTCGCTGAGGACATGCTAGAACGAGTCAGTTCGGACCCAACATTCATGAAACGCATTGTTACTGGTGACGAGACGTGGGTTTACGAGTTTGACATGCAAACTAGTCAACAAGCTTCGGAGTGGCGCCTTCCAACTGATCCGAAACCGAAAAAACCACGCCAAAGTCGATCAAAAGTCAAAGTCATGTTGACTGTTTTCTTTGACTATCGCGGTGTTGTGCACTCTGAATTCTTACCGGACGGTAAATAAAGAATATTATTTGAGCGTTATTCGGCGTTTAAGAGAGCAAATTCGACGAAAAAGGTCAGATTTGTGGAAAGAAAAAAATCTTGGATTTTGCACCACAACAATGCGCCTTCGCACAAGGCTATCATTGTGAACGAATTTTTCGTGGCACCCGTTTTCAATCGATAGAAGACATAAAGGAGAATTCGCGACGAGAACTGAACTCAATTCCGGAAGCAGCGTTTAAAATGTTTTGATGAATGGATTATTCGTTGGCGCAAGTGTATCGTTTCTAAAGGAGCATACTTTGAAGGTGATAAAATAAATTTGGATGAATAACAGACATTTTGTGTATTATTGATCTTTTCCCGGTACTTTCTTGACAGAGTAGTATAAAGCTGAAGAGTTTGTTTGTTGGTTTGCTTGCTTGAACACAGTAATGTCAGGAACTACTAGTCCGATTTGAAAAAAGCTTTCAGTGTTAGTTAGCCCATTTATCGAGGAAGGCTATAGGTTAAGGCTATATATCATCCATCACCCTAAGACCAATAGGAGCGGAGCAGACGAAGTTCTTACAGTGTTAGATAGGCCATTTATCAAGGAAGGCTGTAGGTTATATATCATCACGCTAAGATCAATAGTAGCGGAGCAGTAATGAAAATTGTGCGCGGGTCAACTAGTTTTATCTATAGAATTTGAAATAAGCGAAAGTTTACGTTATCGCGATCGAGCACATTAAAAACTCGCACTAAGCCCTAAGAACACTGGTGGCATTGCCACGTTGAATGGCACTGATTCGTTGGCCAAAGAAAAGTGCCAGCGCTCAGGTCACGTGAAGAGTCGACTAACTACTTGCTGATTTCACGAAAAACCCATTTTCTGGACATATCATCTTTGACACTGTCCATCCATCGTTTTTAGATCTTCTCTTATAATAACAATCTACAGGTTTAATTATACCTATTTGTATTCATAATTGTTGTTTAAAATGACTATAAAGATTTTTTACGTCGTTACGATCAATGTTTTGAAGTTGCAAACATTTTTTTCTACAAACTGGTTCTATTTAAATAACTCTAGAGGAAATAATTTTTTGTATTCTATTGTTGGCGTTAACTGTTTCGAAAATAACTTCGAGCTTCGACTCCATTGTTACTAAGGTTTAATTGTCAAAAAGGCGTCATAATTTAATTTATTCTTGTTTCCACGGTATAAAATTCTAGTAATAGAATATTTTTTCCTGTGTTTTTTTATTTATATAAATGTTACGCTGGCACTCAAGGACTTTAATTAAATCAACTTACAATATTTTAGAGAGTGGTTAGTAATTTTTATAGTACCTATTACTATCGTTTGCCCATGACATCGTACGCGCATATGCCACTTTTCTCTTTTCCGTAAGAATTTCGGGAAATCCTCTTTTAGTGCTCCTCTAAACTCCCCAAGGAACCTACATGCCAAATTTCAACTTTCTACGACTAGTAGTTTCAGGTGTGCGTGCGTTTTCTGTCAGTCACTTAATCACTCGGTCAGTTACCAGTAACGAAAGTTTTGAATATATTGATGTTAATGCATACGCATCCTTTTAATTTTTAATTTTAACCCAAAAGGGAAGATGCATATTTATTAATATTTTGTGGCTAAAATGTAATCAAAGTTTTTATTCCAGTTAATATTGATTTTTAACAATAATTACAATTTGAAACGGAACGTGTTTTAATACACCAATCAGCGTCCGGTGACGTCACTTGTGTTAGTTTGTAGGCCAAGATCCCAGGGCTCCCAGACGTTACTTATTTGGCAGTACCAAATATTTGAATAGAGTAGTGCCAGTGTAATTTCAACGTACGCATAATAAGTAGGTATCTGCTAGCTCCATCCAATGGGCAATTTTGTTTTAGTGATGTTTGTAGGTATGACATATTTCAAAATAAGATACTTGTGAATAGGATCTCGATTCTCAGTGGAGATAGCGATCAGATGTTACACTATTATAATGACTAGTCTTTAAATTTTTACTAAATTACTAATTATTTAAGAATATGTATTTTGTAAAAATATGTATTTTGTAAAAACTCAAACTACTCGTAACAGGTAAGCGAATGTTCAAAGTACCTACAAACTAACACTATTCTATTCCACACATTTTATTACTGAGGAAATAAGTAAGTTCTTGAAGCACTGGGATCTTGCTCTATGACTTTGAATTATGACAGTTCTTGACCAGTGACAGACATGAGTGACGTCATCGTCCGTTTTGGCGCGAAAATTTAAACCGACTGTTTAAACACACAATTTGGCAATAAATTAAAGCGTTTTTATGTGGCGGTCTATTCTAGACGGAGTTCTTTAAAATGAAAACAAAAATAAAATATCACATGTTCCCAATAGGGAAGTCCGCTTATGTACTCGTACCATGACTGTACATAAGGTTTAAATGGTAGATTTTTTTTAGTGTTTTCTACCTAAATCTAAGCTGTATTCGTGAATCTTCGACCACTTTCAGCAATAAACATTTCTCTTGACTCGAAGCTGAGGCTGCACGAGTAAAGCTCAGCGCAAAAACTAGTCATAAATAAATTTTATAGCTTTAATTGCAGCCGTTTTATGCTATTGACGTTCCCGCAAGTAATGTTATTTGTCTTTTGGATGTTATTGTAGGCTCCTTTCCTTTTTGATAAAATGTATACTAGGCCGTTTAATAAATATGATTTAATAGGGAAGATGCAAATACAGAATTTATGAAATGATAAAACGTGAAACGGAACGTATTTAAAACAACAATCAGCGTTTATTGACATCACTGCTGTTATGGCAACGAAAAGGCAACCTTATATCTTTGAGTTAGGACAGTTCTTGACCAGTGGAAGACAGGAGTGACGTTATCGTCCGTTTTCGCACGAAAATTTAAACTGTCGGTTTAAAACGCAATTTTGGCAGTAAATTAAAGCGTTTTCATTTCTTGTTTATGTGGTGGTCTATTCAAAATGGAGTTCAAATAGAGAAATATTGCATGTTCCCTATTAGCTTTTGTTCGCAACTTCACTCGCGGTACTATAGGTTTTGGCCAGCTAAAGTAGCATATAAGTCCCCAGCATCGGCAGCATCCCATCTGTCGCTCTATCAAATTTGTCATAATCAGTTCAATGACTTAAGCGTGAAAGCGTTACTAAGTAACGAAATCACTTATTAGTACTATATTTATTAGAATAAATTCGTCTAAACAAAAAATAATGACGTCTTCAAAATATTTATCTAATTTATTACGAACATAAAATTTTAAGATGGGCCATAGAAACAAGAATAGATTTGGAAAAGAAACGGATTTTTTTACAAGTTATAAGTCGGTTGGCAATTACGCAACTCCGTAACTTGGTTATTTTAAATCTTATTATGAAATGTTATAAGGGTACTTTCAATTTAATAATATGTTTTCCTTTGCTTTATAAGATTTCTTTTTTGTTTATTCTAAAAAGGTTTTACCTTCAGAGCTTTTAAACTCAGTCAGGTAAAAAAATATGTAAACCTTAAAATAACGAAAAGTTTATAACGTTTTCAATGAAGGCATGCCACACTTTGACAAAGCTGGTAAAAAAGTGTTTCATATCAAAACAGAACAAAGTACTTTGCATGTCACAGTAAATTGTTTTTTCATAATATTATTTACATGCTACAGAAGCTTGGTCGGGATTTTATACTGAATACTAATAACATTTTGGATTTTAGCGTATATTTAACGGAGTATCAAATCCGTGATTTATATCGAGTTAACAAGCGATGGGGTACTTAAGTTACAGTGCAGTAGATAGAGCAATACTTACCGATACACCGAGGAATGAAGTGGAGTTTATAGCCTCGTAAATGTCATCGGCAATCTTCTTGTTCGTGTATGTGAAGTTCTTCAAACTTAGTCCGCTTTTCTCCAGTTTCTCCATAGTTTTGTTGAAGGCTAAGGAAATACAAATAGGTTAATCTCTTTATCCAAGGATATGAGGATTATGAATTGTCCGTGTGCTTGTGTCGACCTTGTGTACCCCGTGTGTATGTAACTATTCGTGGAGATAGCGCGCATAAATTTGGAATTATCTCAAAGAGTCTTGGTGACAGTTGTGTGAATAGTGGCTTTGACTTAGTTTTACAAAGCTTGAGCCACACTACGGGATTTATGAGACGCGGTCCTTATTCGTATGCAGAATTTTAGACCACGTGTTTGCATTGTGCCGTTGAAGCTATGTTCCCGGGTTCCGTAGGCGTTGCTACGCTCGTAGCACCGTAGCACGTAGCGCGTAGCCGCGAGTGTTTCCGCTGATATTTTAGGTACAAACATCTGCGCGTTATTATTGCTCAGTGCTTAAATGGACTGAAATTTATTTTATCAAATACTTTTTCAGTGCGTGATCGCGCATTTTGATTATTCGCGATTCGCTATTTTTGTCAACCCGAGATTATGAGGGAACAGTTAAAACTGTGCTTTTATGAAAGCAATATCGGAATACCAAAACTAAAAAGGTCATCATTTTTTTTACCTAAATAAAAATGGTCGAGAAGAAAGATTGATATTTTTGGAAAGGTAAGTAATAAAGTGGAATTGTTTCCGGGCAGACATGAAATATTTTTGGAGCCGTATTAGTGTACATCCTTTTGTTAGGGCCCTTTGTTCACGGTCGTGATTCTGATTCGTGGAACATGAAAAAAACAAAACCATTCAAGTGTAGGATACCGCGAATAGGTAAATTAATATGGACCGGGAAAATGTTCAAAGAGCCAAATTGTACCGGGAAAGATAAATGGGAGCTGAAATTGGGTGTCTTGTTCTTTATTATTTATTTTTAGACTGAAATGTTAGGTCCGAATTTTGCTATACATACAGGGTGTTTCAGAAATGCGTGTTAACATTTAGGTAAGGGTGACGTTCTATATCCGATTCACGGTAAAGGAAAAATGGTGAACTTGACTCCTGTTTACTAAATAACTAAGTTATGCCTGTTCAGGTTGGCATCAAAACAACGTTTCTTGTTATTGTTCATTCAAATCCTGCCACGACTATTGGTAAAATGATGGTTACGGCCACATCCGATACCAACATGTCGACAACCTCGCGAGCCAGACACACAGTTACTATGGAGACAGTGCGCATTGTTTCTGCCATGCAACCAGTATCATTAATAGAACATACCTATTTTACAAAAAAATACACTATGTATTTTTATTTTTGGAGAATTGGCATCACTTATTAATTTATTAAGTATCGAAAAAAGTGACCATGATCTCTTCAGTTTTGATTCTTTTTTCGAAATATGATAAAACAACAAAAAAATCTTTCGTTTTACTTTTCTTGATCTTGATATGACCTACTTGAAATTTGCGTACTGTCTTCGAAGTTCCTACAGTAAACTCTTGTTATTTCAAGCAAAGAAAGTGTGTACGGAGTTGTCAATTGTTATGGTGTGCTCGACGCGTGGTTCCACGTACCTACGCGGTGTTGGCACGTAGCGTGAACGTGACGGGTGGCGCCACCTATTGTGTGGCTCGAGCACTACACTTGTTAAATTTTATTACGCACATTACTGCTGTCTCATTGTGTTTTTTTATTCGAACACTACTATAGTCGTTTATGTAAGTGTTGTATCAAATTGTTTAGCGAAAGAAACAAAATTATTCATCGTCATCATTTCAGTAGAAAGAAGTCCAACCGCATGCAGCTATGTACATTGATACAAATAGAACACAGTTTCAAATAAAAAAGCACAATGAGACAGCGGTAATATGCGTAGTAAAATTTTAATTTGTGCTACTGTATATTTGACGTCCACACCCAGTATTACGGTACCCCTAGGCAAGACTGGTGTCAGATTGTCTTAATTACGACTGGCCGTATCAACTGTCAAAGACATACAATTGATAACCGAGACTAGCGCTTCTGTGGCACGCAGGTGTCTCGGTATCTAATGGATGGTCACCCATCCAAGGAGCGACCTCGGCCAGCGATGGAACCGTGCAGCAGTCATTACAAAACTACGACCTCCTTATCAATAAGATTATTAAAATTGACACCAGAAAATAAAAAAAGATAACATTGTCTGTGTTTATTCGTCTAAGTTTAAAATAAAATCGGTAGAGGTGGCAACGAAATAAACATCATTAGAATATTGATGGCTCAGCCACTACGTTATTTAGTAGTTTAGACTTTGAATGTGAATATTTTTTAAATAAAGCTATTTCTCTACATGGTGTTTCAGGAGTGCTTGGTCTTATTATTTGAAGGGTGGGGTTCTGTATCTGCTAAACAAATATAGTAAATAAAAAATTATTGACTTTTTTTTAAAAAACTCGACCCCTACAAATTCTAAAGAGTAAAAAAACGGACTGGGTTCCTTTTCTTTCCTTTTAAGGTAAAAAACAATACTTGTGGCAGTGGAATCGAATCTAAAATAAACGCTGCCAACCGCATCAGACTGCATGAAACGAACGAATTGCAACGTTTTAGTCGTTTTTTGCAGAAACAAATTCACACCCTTAAACATGACCATGCACTTTTGGAACACCCTGTGTATTTTAAAGATTTATTATCTTTATAGTTGTATTGCGTGATTGCGAAATCAGTGATGAGTCTCTGAATTTCGTAAACAATTACGAATACAATCAACGGATCAACGGAGAAATTACATGATACGTAGAAAATAAAAATAAATAATAATAAGACACTTGAACAATCAACAACGTTTAGACTTGAACAATACAGACACAAAAATAAGTCAAAGTTTTTCTTATAACTTATTTGTACATAAAAACAGGAGTACGTACCCAGGGCAACAGCCCAAACTGCGTCGTAGGCCAAGGGTGCCTCTTGATAGCCCTCGGGATATCTCTCGCCGTCGATGTCGTAGCCAGCTTCCCGTAAAGCCTCGTTCAGTCGCGATCTGTTTAGATAAAACATTGTTTTTGTTGTACCAAATCAGACGGCCTACTTCCAAACGAATATAAAGCAAGGATTCCGGATCCTTCTTTGATTACGTAGTGTTTTTTCTCTGCGTTAGATATCATTAATTCGCTAGCGTGTTACTTAAGATTGTGCAGAAACTTGTTCCCATTTGTAATAGAATCGAGTCCCATTTCTTTGTAGTGTTCATTTGTTTTAAGTATCTATCAACGAAAAGCTAATCGATATGTTTCAATGACAAAATAATTGCCGACGCGGTGACGGTGGCGACAGTATCAAATGACATTGGACAGGCACAAAAACGCATTTAAAAAATGTCGTGTTGACCTGAAAATAGCTCAGAAAGTACATGAATTTGTCGTACTTCACGTTTTAAGCCACGGTAAGTTATGAAAAAAGCACTGCTAAGCATCGTAGCTGTGCCGTGAATTGAATAAAATGCCCTTCAACCCGTTCAGATCGATTTGGATCTATTGAACACGCAAAAATATTTCCACTCCATAAACCAGTCCGCTTTATATTATTTGGACGGAGCTAGAAAGCTTTTTTACATCAATATGAATGGCATGTAAATAAGTAAGCAGATGATACATTTTGTGTTTGTAGTAATGGTTAAGTTCATGTTTCATAATAAGGGTAATAAATGACGACATTGGACTCTATAGATGGTCGCAAGAATATGAATGCTTCCACAATACTGAGATATTACAGTAGCATTTGACGTACACCTACATGTATTTCGTTCGCTTAGCAACTACGATGAAGAGCTTATTGCTGTGGAACCTCCGGAGAGAGCCCGCCAGTACTTAGCTTTGTTCAGAAGGTGTACGGCGCCCCTTTCTTTTACTTTTTCTAAGAAGTGTGCAGCAAAGGATGTGAGAGGATTGGGACCCGTGCAACTATGAAATATTAAGTGTAGCAAATGAAACTTGTGACTCGACATATTGCACAAATCCCTAAGGAATATAATGTTCCACATTATTTTGTTTTCCAAACCATTAATGCTTACCACACAGGAAAGCCTACATAAGAGGATTTAGTGGGAAATTCCGACCGGATTATTCTTATCCTAGACCAGCTAGCGACCCCGAGTTTAGAGCTCTTTACCAAACAGAAACTGATAATACTGCAAATAGATTGCGTGCTGTGTGAGTGTTTAAAAGGAATTTTAGATCAAATCGTAGTGAGGTTAGTTTAAAGGCTTTAACATTATTATCTTAGGTTCTTAATACATTTTGAACGTAAGATAGACACTGGACACTGTGTCATTCGAGTACGTAGTGACTATTCTACCTGATAGTTCATAGATATCTATGTTTTCTAAGATAGAATAGCACTCCGTGCACCGGGTACCTCATTACGTGTACGGTCGTCTTTCACGCCCAGCTGGTATTAGAAGTCTTTTCGATTCCATCACAAAGGAGCACCTCGTAACGTACGAGTACAACGTATTATGCGCAGCCTCCAATTCCTCAAAGCTTTATATTTTTCCAACATTTCGCGCAATTACTATGCTAATGTTCACTGAAGCATATTTTATTATCTTTGAGGAGTACAAAGAATATCCCAAAAACAGTGAAGTAAGCGCAGATATAACAATAAAGTCCCGACGCGAATCGCGATATCGCACATCTCTAGGCATTTCGATCTTGGAGTGTCACCTCGACGATGAAAGAATAAAATATAATGTTTAACCACATAAAACTTGTATTTGCATTGCAACGTGTAAGCGTGTCCCCGGCTATATTTAGTAAAGTTCAAAGGAAATTATAGTCACGCACATGACGGCTGAATGTCTACATAGATAACAAGATTGCCGGAATATCTTAGATGAAAATGGATTTGATTTCTTTCTTTTAAGAATATTCTGTCTGTCTGAATAAATAAATTGAATATTTTATTTATTCTGTCACGATCATTTCAATGGCTATTTTTACTAGAGCCCAGACTTAGTTTCCATACCTGATATTTTAGGCGACCACTAAATATCAATCGTGCTGTGGGTCCGCCCATGACAGCGTCATGGTAAATGCATGCACACGTGCATGTGTCTGGTGTCTGGTTTGTTCTTTGTGTTTAAATGTTAATACTTTCAGTACCACTCCTATGTTATTGTTAGGGATTTAGCTAAAGTTACCTACATACGGTCATAACTTACCGAAAATCTTCAGATGTCATTCCGGAGATGGTGGTCTGGTTGGAGTTCTGGTTCCACATGAGAGCCTCCGTCGTCAAGTGACCCTCAGCGGCTTCTCGCATCTGCTCTGGTGTACAGTCGATGCCTTCTTTTTCCAGGTTTGTCTCGAACCAGTTATCTTCGTACCAACCTGCGTAGGATATTCCAACTTTTACCAACTCAAAATTAATCTTTCTCTTTACTTTTATGGACACCGAAACGATTAATTATCAACATAAACGATTTGTTGCTCAGGAAAAACGTATTTAAGAAGTGCTAATTTAAAATGTTAAACAAATTACCTCAAGAGCAATTAAAATATTTTATTTCATTTTTTAACATTTCACGGTTTAAACTACAACCATTAAAAGGTAGCCACAGTTCTTATAGTCGCAATGGGAAAATTAATTAATTTATGTAATTACTTAGTGTGCGAAGAAGCTTTCTTAATCCAACAGAAATCAGTAGGCGTGTACTTTAGTTGGTTCATTTAATTAAGTAAGGCTCTATGGATGAAATGTTTCAATGGAATTGGAATTTGGAACGACCAACTGAATCCGTAGGTATGTATGTATGTCCGTACATTTTATGACTTTGTTGAATACCGCAGATGAACCCGGCCTTTTCGCTAAGTTGACCTTTATGACTTCCTCGGAACGATAAACAATCAAGTCACCGTTTCCAATCTTTTTCGCCCTGCAGCCAACACGAAAACTTCGCAAAAATACGGAAATGTTGGAAAAACCAGCGGGGTGAAGCTCAATTTATTGTGTTGATCAATAAAGCGACGTCTTTCTGAAGTCTATGGACGCAAGTACCCATTAGGCACAGGACCACTTTTAATGAATTCCAATAAGTTGAAAATAAATAACTAAAGTATTATCAAAGTAGCTATCCAAGCGAAAAAGTAAACTGCCGTATCATGCTGAAATGCAATTTAACATAATGCTTTTATTTATGACCGTAACCCTAAGTGTGAAAACATGAATGACCAAATTATCATAATGCCAATTATTTATTCAAGAATAAGTGGGAAATTATTTCCCTTTATTTTGCGTTTACGGCGAGGTTCACCCTCAACCATTATTTATCCCCTTTCTCTATCCATTTCCTTTTGTCCTGTTTGTTGGTACAACCTGATGCGAACAAATGTGTGTTTGCTGCGTCATCTCCAGTTTGCTTGAAGCGATGTATTTTCATGAAAGTCGAGATAAATGTTTTTGAGTGGCAATATAACTTTTTCTAACATTTCAAATTGCGTCATAAAGGAGTCTTGTCGTTTCTAAATTTTTATACTTGCTCAAAGTTTTGACCCGACGCGCGACGGCGGTTTTATTTGTTTGTGACAAATAAGGTTTTTAACAACAATTTATTTTTTCATTTTTCTTCAGTGACTGGGTTTATGAGTGTTCCTTTTATCTCAATAGAAGTTTAAATTCATGACTTATTTCTAGGCCGGTGAGTTATTTTGTAAAATATATTTTACGATAATAAAACAAGAGAATAAAAAACCGTTTATCCAATAAGAATCGGACTTTCTATAAATTGAACAGATTTCTCCGAAAGTCTTCCGCTGAAATCAATTAAAAACATAGCATTCTTTCTCACTTTCAAAATTAATTAAAAACGAGAAGTTTTTGCACTTCAGATTTTCTAAAATATTTAGAGATTTACTAAGGGAAAAATATGTTCATCATAAAAATTTTGCAAGCACGAAACTCACATCTCCCTCAAGTTGGAGAACGTGTCGATTATTTTTATATGAAGTGATCTCTTAGTGGGCTATTTTATGCCGTAATAAAGTTTTATTACGGAAGAGAAAAGATTCTCGGAGCCTATATTAAGGCCAACCGGACGTTGATAACCTGCCGAACTTGGGATGACGTACCTTTGGCAGGACGCCAATAGCCCAGCCGTACAAGTGTGTACACTTATCTCCCGAGCCTCCAGACACCCACCTTGAACTAATTTGGAC
Source organism: Lacanobia oleracea (assembly GCA_950371165.1). Classification (NCBI taxonomy): domain Eukaryota; kingdom Metazoa; phylum Arthropoda; class Insecta; order Lepidoptera; family Noctuidae; genus Lacanobia; species Lacanobia oleracea. The sequence continues at coordinate 11,335,736 of OX493389.1, forward strand.
CACTGTTCCTGGCGAATGTTCATAAATATGCTGACTTCAAACTGAGCCGAATTATAATACCGAGGCACGCCCCACTCATTATTGTGAGTACGACGCTGCCAATGTAGGCGTGAATATACCTCATTATACTAAATCAATGTGGGCACAGGAGAGGAATGTAAATGTACCTAAATTAGATACATTAATGAGAATTGATTCAAAAGACAATCACCATCCGAAACAACCGTCACGGCGCTGCGGTGCTGCGGCGCGCGGCGCGCGGCGGCTCGGAGTCATGAATACACAAACGGGGGTTTATTGCGACTCTGTTTTCATTAAAACGATTTTAGAGTAAATGTTTAGACCAGACCAAAACCAAACATTTTACTCTGCTGCCAGCCTCGTGCTTACCTCCTGTCGTCCCTCAGGACAAGGGCCTATGCGAATAATTTAAATAAAACACATAAATTGACCAGAAACTGCCTTACCGAGAACGAACTTGGGAAGCTGTTAAAACAAACTTTTAAATCGAGTTGACATATTAGAAAGACTATGCTCGCCGAATTTTCGGCTATACAGGTCCACTTTTAGATTTTTGTTTAAAAAATAGATGTTGTTGCGAATTCTACGAGAATGAACTTTATTCGGGAACTTTACGCTTTGTAATTCTACGTCCTATATTAAAAAGCAATGGTAAAAGTTCTACTAGATGGGGTGGGCGGCTAGAGTACCGTTTATGTATACCTACTTTTATTTCATGCCACAAACATACAACTAATATCTAAATGCCACTTTCTGTTTTTGTATATGTAAACGACTACACGCCCATTAAAAGGGGTTTATTAACATAATGTTGTTACGGCAAAACATTGCTAAATTATCCATTGAAATTGTAATTACTTTCTCGTTTCTCTTTGGTTGGTGTGTTCTTTATCGTCCACCTAAACGAATTATACATTACTTAAATACCCAGGGGACATGTTATTTGTTAGTCTCATTACCTGGGCACTGACCTGTGTGCTATGTCCACACAAACCCACTGCTTTAAACTACCTTCGGAGAGGGAGTCATTCCTTAAAAATATCCATTTTCTTATTTTATTAGACTCTCGAGTGTCGTTAACGGCGCTCCTCCTCTGTTCTTCAGTTTATCTTAGATTTTTTTCTCACTTCCATTATGTCGCAGACTGTGGTTTATCCCGGGGGATTCATCCGGGAAATTCATTAATAAATATCTCAGTTAGGCAGAAGGAGTCGTTTATAAAATAGGGAGAACCACAACTAACTGAAAAGTCACAGTGTGCTGCGTTCGCGACGTGGTAATATCACTAAGGATTACAAACATACTATTTTTAAAGTAATTTTGCAACCTTGTAAAAAATAATAATTGAAAGGTAGGTAAATTAAATTATAAAGAAGAAGTTGAGCCTCCGCTGACGCACAGCAATTATTTCCCAGGCGTAGCTCGCGGTGTTATTTTTGAACAGGCATAATAATATTATAAAAACTGTACGTAGGTACATTTTTGTTATTACATTTTCGGTAAAGCGTATTTCTTTTTATCCTTCTTCATAAACAACATCTAAATGAGTTGTATCCGCGAGGTCGTGAGCCGCGACAACGAATGTTGCCACTCTCATATTATTCCTTTCTTCATATTGCTCACAATTTATAACGCTTATGACATACGGCCCTAGCTCGATTTAATGACGTGCCTTTTTACTTAATTTCTTTTTTCTGCATGTGTGAAATGAGACCTAGCTAAATCAAATCATTTGAATGAAATGGTGGAAATTATGAAACTATTCTTTTGATTCACAATTTAATTGTCGAACTGCCAACAGAGGCTCCATATATTATGACAGTCGTTTGTTTTGCTAAAAAATAAGCCATTTTCTGGATCTGGGTTGAAGTGTGTTTGTCATTTATGTCCCTCCCGAATCGTATAAAACCACGAATGTTAAACCCGAAGAAAAATAAAAACACATTCGTACTAACAGCTTCGGTGCCGCGTTCGTGACGGTTATGTCCCTCTGAAACGGTTGGCAACTAAGTTTCATATTTCACTTTCAAAATTACTTTTGGAGCATAAAAGAAACAAAGTGAGAAAAGGTAAATTATATGATCTGAACAAAATATACGGTTACGTCGCACTTATTCTTCGCCGAATGCAAACGTGTTTTTGTGCGAAGGCCACCATAAGCCATTTCCGGGGATAAGAAATATTGCGGTTCTAGAACCTCTAACAACGTGGAAATGTAAAGAAATCCTTTAAGTTTTTTCACAATCAGTATTTTAAACAGAGTTGGAAAAATGTGTTTTGATAAATTGCAGTTCTTAGAGTCGAATATATTTTAGCTTTGAACGCGCGAGATACTTTATCGGTAAATTTAAAAAGAGCCATAAACTTTACCACCTTACTAAATTTAGAGCCTCCTTGTGTAGTATGAAGTTTAAATTTTCGTGGTAATAGTCACTTTGAAATATCTGAAATATCTCCATATTTGATGATATTACGTCATTCGACTTAATAAGCGACTCGTTTGCCTCATAAACACTAAACGAGACACTTGAGGAACAGGTTCATTTATTATGTATCTCTGCCTTATTGAAGTTGGTAGATTAGATTTACGCCTGACATAACATCTTGCCTATATTGAGTGGTGTTTGAACGCAGCTCCAACGTTGCGTCGTCGCTCACAAGTACTCACAACACAACAAACCTGCCTGTTTGCGAAGGCATTTTATGAAATTATAATAATGCCAAGCCGTATTGGTGCTTCCGTGAAAAAGGATGATCTTCCGCTTATGTGTCAGTGCCCGGAGACCGGGTTTTTCGGATAATGTTATTTACGGGTTTACCTCTAAATAACTAAAATCCTCTCAAGGGTTCAGATTTTATACAATTGTCATAACATTGTTGCCTGGGTCTGGGAACATACCTAGTAAATTTATATCCCTTATATCATCGAAGTTCCGTATTTTTCACTATTTTTATACATGTCTTTACGATAAATTATAAGTATTTAGCAAGTCACTAATAAAAGAGAAACCGCGGTAAACTTTTTCCTACGATCGACAAGTCAGCGTTGCATTCACATGTTCTCTGCTTTGAGAGTGACTGCGCTTTCTGGGTTTAGGTGTCCTGCGGTCTTATTAAAAGATACCATAAACAATGACTTACCAATAAAAAACCAGACATAGGACTTCCCATAGAGGCGATGTTTGTAGACCTCGCAGAGCACGCGCCGGGCCGCCACCACGTAGAACAAGCCGACGATGACGCGCGCGTCCTGCCGGCGAAGGTTGCGTACGGCGTCCGCAGGGTCCGACAGGAACGACTGCCGCGTCACGATCTCGATGCCCGCCTTCTTGCAGTGCGCCTCCAGGTCCTCCACTGTCTGTGGAGTAAGGAAAATTTAGTAATCACTACTGAAAATGTTGTTGTCTTAACGTGTGGTCCACGAGTTTGGTCTTTGTTCTAGAAGTTGCGGTGATAGAGTGCAGCATAATACAAACAATCACATAAAGCTTTACGAGAAATGTGGAGATTAAGCACACCACCGAGAAAAATGGAATGAATGAATCTTTGACCAAGTTAAGGATGATTAAAATGTCAGCATTAAATTAAATGCTTATCAAATTCCCAAATCCAAGCACTCTAACGCCAGTATTGGCACCACGGATATTAATGTTTCAGTGAAACCGCACGCGTCACTGGCTTCCATTCGGCCTAAATTGAAAGCCAAAGTAAATAAATCACCAGTTCAAAAATCACATGTACCAAGATGGACTCGATAGCCTCATTCCAAAGGAAATTCAACTCGAACTGAATTTTCTTAACTCCTCAAATCCTGAGTACTAAAGTGGCTGCGGAATAAGTGTTTGTATGTAAATTGGATCGTTGAGGGTTTTGCTCCGATCCCCGTCAATACGAACGAAAAAGAAAAACCTTTATTATACAAATATTTGGGGCGTCAGTTGTTTTTATTTGCGTGAACTCTAGCAAAAATATTTCTTCGCCGCGGTGAAAGCAAAACAGGAGCGCAAGAACGCTTCAAACCCACTTATGCAGAAAAAACCGGGGCCGCTCTAATTACATTGAAACCAGCGTGAAAGGCCTCGCTCCATTCATTGCGGGTAACTATACACTAAACACACTCTTCGTTATGCTCGCGTGCGCTATATAAATACGTGCTTGTTACCTGACAAAAACGCCTACAGCTTCAATGCATAAATCTGCGCTACATCATAATATTTCATTTTCACATTCTCATAGAGAACGGGGTCGTTAAATTTTCAGCTCTCCGTGAACTGAAAGAACTTAAAAAGATTTATTGTGAGATGAAAGCTATGTATTTTATTAAATGTCCACCTCTTTCTCTGAGGAGGAATTAACGCGAAGTACCTCTTAAGAGAAAAGGTGGACATTTTGTGAGTTTTATTAAGATTAGGCCCGTGTTCGCAACGATATTACATCTATATTAATCAGTCCCTGAATGTTCGTACATTTATTAAGCTTTTGAAGTGCTTTACACTTAATAATTGTTTCAAAGTTATGGACTTCCTACAGGGTCATTATAATTTTATATCGATGGAAAGCACGCCTTTAACACAACTTTTCAGGATAAGCATTAAAATAAAAGAGTAATCGTCAAACCGTTGGTTCACATGGTGATAAGATGAATTTTAACGACATTTTTATAATACCGCGTAATAACATGGAGTCACAATATTAATATCTCAGTTTTGTTACACAAACAAAGGCTCGGAGACACGATAAACAGATAAAAATAAACACGTACGGAACAGAGAGCTACTCATAAATATTCTCAATATAAATATATTTGTTACAGAAAACACTTTCAGTCGACTTCACTTGGATTCGTTTATTCCTGCTACGGCCGCGCTGCCTGAATAAATACCGTTCCATCTATGAAAGTATTCGAGGAGATATGAGCCAGACGGATTCAGTAAATACTAGTTCTTGTACGTCATATATTTTCACCTTTTGAATTTCATATTGTGGCTAAAATTGGCCTACAGCGAGATAGGTCGCAAGCGGATGTCGCATAGAGGTAAAAAATGTCCAGTTCTGTCCATTTATCATGCAAGACGCATTGTAGTCCTGGCTCACTCGGGGGCGATTATTTTTCCTTTATAACCATTGTTACATTATATGTTACGTGAGGGTTTAATACGTCCGGCAATCCTAAACGCCTGTTTACTACTATGGATTGTTAAGCCGTAACACGGGCTGTAATGTGTGATGGAGGAAAACGTTTTTAAAGTAGTAAGGTTTCATACGACCGTTTTATTTTTAGCAAGTGTAGGTACTATAGTACTTAATGTCAAGCGTTGTGTTGAAATAATAAATGGTTGAGTATTATGAGAATGACTAGGCAATGTCTAATTTCAGCACTCGCAGTGGTCCAAATAGGTCTAAATAAACGTTTTTTTTCTCTTTCAAAACAGTCAGTTAACATGTTTTTATACTCACTATTCGATATGTACTTCTTGGCATTGATATTGTATCTCTGTGAAAGTTCCAAAATATGAACTCTCGTATTTTATTTCCTAACAATGTGTAGATATCCAATAGCCACTACTAATAATATTATCTGGAGTATTTTATAGCTAGGTCGCGACGTATCAAAAATATTTCCAATATTTCCTACCCTTGGCCCTCGTACGTCGTTACAGCGGATAGTGCCTTTCTTATTGCCACAAGTTATATCGAATACTCCGTTTACTGGTTATCGATAGTTGGATCGAAGTGCTTTGTCTCATTTATTCTTTGACTCTCAGCCGCAGAAATGCAGTCGTTTGTGAAGATCTGAAAGTAACCTCAGCGGTTCTCGATACGCGATGAAGTCGAAACCGTCGATCCGCTGAAGGCCAATCATGAAGATCGTTTGTCAATCGGCAACAAAGCGCTTAGCGTGTCATACTCCACTCAATGCCGATACGAACAACTGCCGATCGACAATTTGAGTCACGCTAGCGGTGAATAGCCGACATGATATGGTACCTCTACGTAATCACTCGCCGCCATATCACTGCGTATTATCGGCGTGTTCACTGCTCTACAGGTTGAATTATCGAAAGCTAATGTAATGTAAAGATAACACATGTAGGTAACATGTAGACGTCGTTAGTTTGTAACAACACTGACATAACAGACGAATGCGTTTTCCCTTTGTGCCATCTATCTCGTTTTACAATACCCCAAGCATCGAAATCTATTATGGCGGTTGAAATGGTTCGAAACGGGAGAATAAATTTAAGTTTGCCCATAAAATGGAAACGTTTTATCAAGGGAGACATGGCTGCGGAGACGCAAACTCGGCCCGGTTCGTTGCGGCCACAATTACTTTTCTATTTCTTATGTAAACCTTCATTCTATTTCTTTCCGCTTGTTAGGTTGCACGGGAACATAGCCGGGATTCCGATTGTCATTGATTATGATTTATAATAATACTAGAGCTTAACATCCTGCAAGAAAATATATCTGACTGCAATAAATTAGTTCAGTGATACTTACTGATATAAAAACTTCTTCTGCTTGCTGTAAGATGGCAATCCTCGACCAGCCGAACTTCTGCATGAGCTTGATCCGTGTGGGGTTGTGTACCGTGGCCGATGGATGCGTGCGGAACAGCGTCGGGAAGCGCGCTCGGTCTGATAGCGCTGGCGATGAAGCTCCGTAGCAAAGCTAAAATAAGAAGAAATTATATAAGAAACCTCGACATTTTAGACATAACATGGATCGACTAACGAGGAGTAACGTGCAGTAGTTTGTAACTTAACATGAAGTAGATAGATTATACGAAGGAATAGCACAGTATTGAAAATGGCGTTACTAAATCAATGAAAACCCTAAATCCGAGGGAATTCTCTCATTTCGTCAAAGCATATTAGCCGTTACACAGTAATGATCAAGTAAAGATAATAAAAATTAATTGCTTCGCCGCCTTCTTTATGGGAATTCATTTTGCACTTGACAGAATTTATGTTACAGCCGAACATAATGCGGCGATTTCATAACACATCCAAAATTGCTTTGCGCATATTCGCAGGAATCGCGACGCTCTGAATCTCATGGGAGTGACAAAATAATATAAGGGTATATTCGCCAGTTCGGTTTGAAAAATTATTCTATTTAGAGAACCTCTTGTTAATATCTTCGTCTCAAAGTACAAAGTATATAGACCAAATAAAAGTTAACACAATTCATTTAGGTGGAAAATTCGTTTAGAACAACGGCTCGCTAACATCATCAACTTGTTTAGTAACTTCTTAAACGTTGAGCAATCTAATTAATGAATACTTCAGTGAAACAGATACTACAACCAAGCGTGACTGAACTCATTACGATAAAAACGCTGTTCGCCTATCCAACCCTAATATTCATAAACGGCCCTTCGGATTCACTTGAACACCATTAACCAATCAAAACACGTTATGGTGATGTTCCCAACGCTGACCCTCGTTTATGTGCAGGAAGCTTTTTATACCTTCCAGTTGTTTTTCTTTTATTGGAATTCGAGCGTATTTTGGACTGTTTTGATTTAAAACCCCGGGCTTACAGTTCGCTCAAAAAAGTAAAGCATTGAGCCCAGAGCTTTCATATAAGAATATTGTAGGCAAATATTTTGGCATTTTTCCAAAAGCTTTGTCTTCATCAAAAATAGTCGGCTCTTGTCGTAATCATGAATCACGTGTAACCTAATCAAAGCTCGTTAACTTGTGACATTTTTAACGTCTACTTCAAGTTCGAGGCGAACAAAGAAGTTTTTCGTATTGTTTTTGTTCACTTGCTATACTAGCTCTGGATGACCCACTCTCATAATGAATTTATATGTACTAGAAATATCGGTCGATATAATCTTCTGACTTGCCACAAAAAAACTTTGCCCTTCGCTCCTCAGGGAACAAACTTCGTGAAATCCCTATAATGTGGACATGTGTCAAAAATATATAACCATTGTGAAAAGTTCAGGCCCAAAGGTCGGCCTTTCAAAACGATAAAATTGTTTGAATAAAAGATTGTTAGTGCTAAATATTTAAGTGCGTCCCTAAATTATAACTTGTTTAAACTTATATAGCTTTAAATTGAGTTTGGTAACTGGAAATGTTAGAAGATTTGGGTTGGCCCAATGGGGAATTGAGTTAGATGAGAGTTTTAAAAGTATGTGCAGTAAATATTTTTTCCCTCGTCTGGGAGTTCATCGAAAGTATGGACCTTAATTACGATCTCGAATTATACCTATGTATATAACGTGTAGCAGAATAAACGCAATACGTGTTAAGGGGTATTTGTACTCATCATTATGAAAAATTTTTACTAAGGGACCAATCCCGAAATCGTGAAAAAAAATCAACTGTTCAGTATATTTTGTCGAGTTATGTGCATATAAATGTTTGGGGCAGTCGACTTTTTTCGCGATTTCAGTGTTGATCCCATAGTGAAAGTTGCTCATTATGATGAGTTCAATCATCCCTTAAGAGGTATTATTTTACTTGTTAAATTGTCTTTACTCAGAATGTGACCAATAACACTATAGTCTCCATTAAAGCGAGTAAACTGAATTCAAATAATTTACTTACAACCATGAGGTTCCACATCTTGGCGGCTTCGGCGACGGTGGTACAGACAGTGGAGCAGCCGGCCAGGAGCAGCAGCTTCTGGGGCGGGTTGTAGAGCAGGTTGTACATCACACTGGCCCCCAGGCCCGGCTCGCACTGCGATCATACTTGTCACATGAGTTTAATTGGACCTTGTTTAGTAAACACCACGGTATCCAGTTCAGTTAGAAGTGGGTGTGAAGCGCGTAAATGATTTGTTGGTCTACGTTCGTTAACTATGTTAATGAACAAACATGAGGAATACGTACTTCCAACTGTTTCTGCAATTTGAATGTGGAATGTGATTGTTTCGGTAAAGCGTTGTTAGTTTAGAAGACCTATTTTTACACTTATAGGCGTGGATGCCACAGTTTTTCCAGCGTTGTTAGAAGGAATAACTCTAGTTTCTTTACAAATAAATTACATAGTTAAACTTTAATTTCCCATGAAATAAATCAGCTCAGCATTTAGAAAAGTTTGACGTTAAAACTTCATAGTGACTTCATCAAGTAAGTATACTTAATTATTAAAAACATTGAAGTACCTAACTAAAATATTTTTCTTAAATAAAGTTATTCCAAACTTGCAGATAATATCAGAATTCAACGTTTACGCTCTATTGGATCTTCGCTCCCTCTAAAGGATCTCCTCAAAACACAAAATAAATAGAACTTACGATCGAAATTCGCAAGAAGTGTTCATTCATATTCATGAATGACGCTATTGTTTAACGTGTTACGATTAGTTAGTTCAATTCCGAAGAGTTCCCTGATTGGTCGTAATCAAGGGAGCGCATATATGTAGTCAGCGAATCAGGGCGAAGACTTTTTAATTAATTAGTGAACTTGACCACATTAAGAGATAAGGGAAAGGTCTACTTAAATATAATTACGGCAGCCCATTTAATCTGATTCGATATCCCTTAGTATGTAGAACGTAGAAGCTTTTATAACCGCGATACATCGAGTTTGTGTGGGGACGTTTTACTTTCTCGTGAGAGTAAAGTAATTAGGTGACCGGTAAAAAGCTTTACCCTGTATCGAGCGCGTATTTTTTATTCAATTTCGATGGTCGATGTTCAGCTAGCCTGGAGTTTAACATAAAGGCCAGGTAAATTAATATTCGATAGAAAACTTGTATGGTGAGCACGTAGTTTTAAAACTACAGTTAACGCTAGTTTGCGAATATGCTAAACAGCTTTCATAGTAGTGCTTCCTGAAATTGGTTGGTTAACTCTTTACAAAATAATTCATAATATTATTTGTGTTTACTCAAAATTGGTTTAACTGATTTTATGTAAGTAGGTATCCACAATTTATTTTCTATTTAACATTCAACCGAAATAATTGGTTCTATTTTCATTTCAGATTAAATAAATAATAGAGTATTATTTAGTTAATAATGGCTGTTGCTTTTAAACATTAAATATGTTCCAGCATGAATTACCATTTACAGACATGACAGTAAAATATTAATTAATAGGCACAACAAATAGAAATTATGACAAAACCACGCATGAAAATAATTTTGCAGAAAGTATGAATAATTTTAAATTAACTTGTATTGGGCTTTATTAATTTTTCAATGAACTTGACGTTGTACGTATACCGACTTGTTCAATTAAAAATCGATTTTTTTAACTTTCATTGTTCATTTACGTCTTAATCTTAAATCCAATCTTCGAGAGATTCATATGACAAAAAAAAAAAAAAAAATCTGAGATGTTACAAAAGATAAACTTACCATAAAAAGAGCTAGATACACCAATAGTACATTATAAAAACACGAATTAGCCAAAGAAAACGTCCATATTTGAATCTGATGAACTCATCGTGTTAAAACAAATCTCTGCTAAACGTAAAAAGTATGAACAATAATTTACAACTCGAAAAAATAAATGAAGATCGGACTGCTACTTTCCCGCCTATTTTGTTTTTTTTTCTGAGACCGGCCAGCTATTCAGTCATGATTACATTTTAAAAATTGAAAAAATGGTAAATATTTTGCCCAAATCTATGTTATAGGTAATAAATAGTTATAATTATAATACTTTATTTTGTATGGAATACAAAGATTGTTCAAAATAGTGTAAATAAAAGTAAGTTGTACAACAGTGACAAAAATTCAAGGTCGAACGTCTGACTTCTAAAATAGGCAATAAGCCTGTATTTGAGAAGCCATTGTTCCCCGAAATTGCGGTGACAAACAACTATTTATATTACACGTGCAAGTACTTCTTATCCTAAAAAAAAAGAAAACAGAATATTAATAAGTAAATTAACAATTAATTTTGATAAGACTTTCAGTTTCACCATATGACAACTTTTGCTAAACTTTTTATAAATCAATATTATGTTTATAATAACGAAATAAGAACTTAACTTATTAATATAAATTGCATTATGTGCAAACGCGTATAAAAACAAAACATATATTTTGGGCATCAAAAAAATAATCCACATCGCTGTCAATGACAAAAGCGCCCAGAACACAGGCAGCATTGCCATGTTGAATGGCAATGCTGATTCTTTGGCCGAAGAAAAGCCCAGCCCTCTGGTCACGTTAACAGTCGACAAGTTGTTTGCTGATGTCTTTAAGAACTGGATGCGCACTCGGACCCCATGGGCCCGTGTTTCAACGCTAAAAGACTCAAATGTATAACTCCCCATTAGGTTGTTATATTTGTACTGTTTTAGGTTTTCTGCACCTGCAGCAGCTGCCCCAGCACCGCCCGCCGTGCTATGAAGATGGGATGGCGCAAGGGTATCGACACATGTTGCATCCCCCACCAAAGGCTTACCAACCTTCCAAGGCATCATCTGTCCTCTTCACATCGTCACGTGCCAAGCACGGTTTTGAAACGGTTTAGGTTCTAAAACAGCTGGCACCCCGGCGGTGACAAGAGTCCGACGGATGATGTCATTAATGCTGGCGTGCCGTGCTAACCGTCCAGCGTTCCTACTGCAGGACAGGCCATGGTGTCCGAGGCGGTCGACTGATTCACCGTATTGACACCGATGTGGAGCTCCGCTAGGAGCACCCAGACGCAGACACATAGCGATCCGGAAAGTACTGTCACTCAACATAGTACCTACGTTGGGCGACGGCAGTGCCTGTAGCCAAAGACCCGACTCCCATTTACCCACAGCCAGCTGGCGGGCACGCTCCGCAGTATTGATGGCCGTATTTAAGAGGTTATTCCGGACCAATCTGCAGAGCGGCTCATCCCACTGTCTTGGGGAAAATGGTTTATCGGGCAACACCGTGTTTGGGCAAACCACTTTCCAGGCGTTCACTGCATCGGTCAAACAAGGTACTTTAAAGTTAACGAATGATGTAGTTAATATCCTTTTGGTTAACTTTTCAATGCTGTTGACCGAAGACAGGAACGCCGGGTAGGCTTATACTAGAAATTTTACGGATGCCGAGCCCACCAAAGCGAATGGGTAGTGTGGCTTGCAGAAAGGCTCGGTCATCCAGAGCCACATTTAAAATCGATGTCAGTGTGCATTGAATGATTGGATCAATTTTGTCCAAAAGGTGTGAATGCTTCCATAAAGGGGAAGAGCGGAGAAAATAAATAAAATTTGGCCCAAAACAGCAATGTCTCATGAGGGTGAAAGCCGAATGTAAACTGATTTTATAAAGTATTTCCGAAATATTGCTAAAATGTTTAATTTTGTCGTCAATAAATGGAGAATAACTCTAATATAGGTGAACCTCGGTCAACTGGGGATCTTCTAGCGTATGCCATTCACATCTGGAGTGAGGCCATAGAGAAGCACGGAGAGGCACTGGCGGTCTCCCTTGACATCTCGAAGGCTCGACAGGGTCTGGCACGATAGCCTTATTAGTAAGCTTCCTTCCTTCGGTCTGCCCGCCGGTTTGTGTGATTGGATCGCAGATTTCCTGAGGGATCGGTCTATCCGAGTGGTCATAGATGGCTGCTCGTCTGGACTGCTGGATATTAATGCCGGTGTTCCTCAGGGGTCGGTGCTTTCGGCAACACTGTTCTTGCTGCATATTAATGATCTGCTTAAACCCGGTACCTTTGGGTATGCAGACGACAGCACTGTTGCTGAGAGATACGTGTCCGACGCACAAGCTGATGGGTCGCAGATCCGGTCTCTCCGGGAGGCAATGGTTGAGCGCTTGAACGTGTCCCTACAGGCTGTCTCTGAATGGGGCGATGCCAATCTGGTCAAGTTCAATGCTGCTAAGACCCAAGCGTGTCTATTTTCCGCCAAAAGGAGCCAATTCCGCCCAGCTCCATCTTTCCGCGGTGAAACCGTGCCGATAATCGACCATCTTGAGCTTCTTGGGGTTACATTAACATCTACTCTCAATTTTGGCCCTTACATAGAGGCAAAAGCTCAAGTGGCTGCAAAGAAGTTGGGGATTCTGGCTAAGGTGAGACGGTACTTCACGCCGGAACAGCTGCTCAAACTCTATCAAGCGCAAGTTCGATCGTGTATGGGTTACTGCTCTCATCTTTGGGATGGATCTGCCAGATATCAGCTTGATGCCCTTGAGTCAATTGAGAAACGAGCCAAGAGGATCATCGGCAATGAGAGGCTCGTCGCGTCGAAGCTCCAAAGTCTTGAACATCGACGACGAGTTGCTAGCCTGTCGGTTTTTTACCGGTTGCATTTTGGGGAATGTGCGACGGAATTGCATAATTTAATTCCGCCAAGCCCGTTCCATCATCGGACCACAAGACGAACGGCGATGCACCACCGGTACATGGTGGACATCCCACCCATACGCACAAAACCGTTTTGGGAACATATTCATAGTGCGTACAGCTAAGGAGTGGAATTCCCTGCCGGAGTCTGTGTTTCCTGATAGCTACAACCAGGGAGTCTTTAAATCAAGAGTGAATAGTGCTCCATCTTCGACCACATCCTCGCTTACCATCAAGTGAGTTAGTTAGTGGTCAAACGCGTGCAAAAAAATCCTTTAAGTGCTGAGGAGTCAAGCCATCGAGGCCGCCGGCGGAACCACTTCTGAAGGAGATCACGGCTGCCATCAAAAGTAAACAAAAAATAAATAAATTGACAAAAAAATATTTATTTTATTATAGAGTCGAGAGCTTGTAGCAAGAATTTGGCGACTGACGTAAATTAGAAGTAAATTATAACAAAGTCATTAAAAATATAATCTTTATTTAATACTTTTCTTTATATTATTTAAATTTTATATCACGCTGTAATTTACTGGTTGTATAGAAAGTAACAACATGTTTCATTACAAATGTTCAACCAGTTTTTTTTTATAATTTGACGGCTGTCAGTTGAAAACGATTCTTCCTAGGGCTGAAAAGTAATACTTTCAACCTGCTCTTCAGGCAACTTCAGACCTACTCTCCGAGTATGAGTAATGAAAAGATTTATTATTATTTTAAACTCGATAGCTTACTATTAATAATAGCCTAGTAACGTATATTATTATTAATTAATTAATTATTTATTTATTTTTTATAATTTTAAATAATCAATGCTAATTCTTTCAAAATGGAATCACGTTTTTTTTTAATTTTCTGTTTACCAATTATTCTTGGGTTTTCGAATTTGTGTTCATATTTTTTTTAAAATCAATTGACCTCTTTTTGATAGTTCTTCTTATCTTAATCAAATTTGAATATCTACGACGCTGACGTTTAAATATGTACCCCTGTTCTTAATTAAAAAATGCTTTTTTTTTAAATAGTTTGGAACCGATTTTGTTATGCACTTATTGTTAAAATTAATTAAGGCTTTTAATTTTTTTTATAAATCAAGAAAGACATGAACCTAGTACTTTAGTATTAGGCCTTCAGTTATCAATAAAATTCTTTGATGATAACTGAAATACAATTCTCTTAAAAAAAATGTGTTATTGAAAATTCTGAATAAATATGTTGTGGCCATATCGTAAAATTGGCAGTTACATGGGTTTGAGGGAACTTAGAGCTACCCAACTCGGATAAGGTTTAAATGGGATACGGGATATAAGTTTGCTTGCTTCGCTCGCCATTTTAGGTTCCTGTAAGCCCTGCATACAGAAATACATTTCGCACATCATACTTCGCACATCTGGACTCCGTCGTCGAAGTTAGGATTGAAGTTGCCATTTCATGAAGTGACCAGATATTTCGTGAAAGGACCGGCTACATCATAAATTGGCCAAATTTTACAATATGGCCGGGACTTATGAGGAGAAAAGTCAAGTCATGTCTAAAAATACTCATAAATTGACTCTCAGTTTCCGAAATTCAAGTCAATTTAATCCGCTGTGTATTGTTAGTTTTCGGTTAGCCAAAACAGTTTACTTGATATTTGACAGCAGATTAACTCATCAGAGATTGGGCCAGGTTTTGAGAAAATGGGGTTAACGTTGCGGTAAATAACTAGTAGGTAGGTATGTATTCAGTGAGTAGTGAGCTAGGTAAAAGTGTACTTATCTATTAAATTAAATTTGGATCAATATTTTACAAGTACTTCATCATAATTATGTGGTTAGGTATCTAGTCAAATTAACTCCATGTGTATATCACGGCCTGAAAGTTATCAAGTTATTTTAAAGATGCCTGATTTCGGATGTAATAACGTACCATTTTGCGCTTAATAAATTATTTTCTCATCAAGATGTTATAATGAGAAATTTTATGCCCTATATTAATTTATTCGACACCGTGTAACATCTGACCTCAAGAAAGCCCTTCACTAGCTACCGCAATGACTCTTGAGGTTATCCTCAATAATTCCTCCCTATTATGTTATCACTTCCCCTCCGCCGTCAGTACCTAATCGCCACGTTATCAACATCGAACTGATCGGAATCGTCAATTTGGTCGTGAATAGGTATGAATCGATAAAACGGGAAATTACTTTCAACCGGCGTGGAAATTCTATCCAATAAAATTTTCTTCCTGAACCATTCATAAATTCTCAATAATTGAATCGAATGTCAGCTTCTCCCTCGCGGCTGCAATATCATAAGCCTATGATTTTAGTTCATTTGGATTTATAGAGGTAGTTCATTTTGATAGAAATACGATCCCTTTTTGTTAATTAGAGAGGCCGCGGTCAGCTGGGCGGGTTTTAACTTGGTAATCCATTACGTGGTACTTGTCGTGCTGAGTGAAGAGCGAGAGGCGACGAAATGACGACACGTTATGCACATTAACTTGATTGGAATAATAATTGGCATTTTCGTAACTTTGCCTTTGACGAACTTAAATTGTCTACGTATAATTAAGTTTCATGTTACCAAGTGAATTTACATTATAAGACCCAGTTTCAGGAGTATATTAAATATTCATTTGCAGAGTTTATAATGCTCACCTATGAACACGAGTAAAAACTGAAAAAAAGCTCATAAATTGTCGCACACAATCCACACGTATTGGCACATGAAAGTAATTTATCGACTCCCTCGGTAAATGGATGATTAATGAATGAAACATACCTTGCTATCGTTGCTGTGGATGTATAATTTGAAGCCGGACAATAAATCCGAGCGCGCGTTGACGTCGGCGAGCGCGAGCTCGGCCGCGGGCTTGCAGGCCTGGCCGCCCTGCCAGCCGCCCTCGCCCTCCATGGGGAAGATGCCGCCGATGTGGAGGTCCCCGTCGCGCCGGCCCTCGCTGTAGCCGCCGCCACCGCAGCCGCTCAGCCACAGCACCAGCAGCGTGCGCGCGCGCCCCCCGCCGCCGCTCCGCCGCCGCCGCACCGCACACGACGCAGCGACGAATAATTGCACTAACGTCTTTACTAATAACGCTTTAATATCACAATACACTGTTCTAGTTCGTAAACTAAACATATTATTCACATCACTTTTTAATTTGACTAGCGGACGCTTTGAAAAATGAAAGTTTAGTCGCACCCGCGGCAGGGAGGCGGCGGCGTTTTGATATAAACGTGATATCACCCGTAGATATTGTAGACATAGCCTAATAAGCGTTAATTTTTCTATAAAATGTGGCATG
This sequence comes from Lacanobia oleracea, assembly GCA_950371165.1. Lineage (NCBI taxonomy): Eukaryota > Metazoa > Arthropoda > Insecta > Lepidoptera > Noctuidae > Lacanobia > Lacanobia oleracea. The sequence goes on from OX493389.1 coordinate 11,352,314, forward strand.
GAGTGTGCACGGGGGCCCGGGGCCGCGCGCCCCGCCGCCGCGGCCACTGCGCGACCCTCGCCGCCCCGCGGGGTCATCGCTCGCGGCGGGGACATGCTGTCATTGTTCACCTCTCCGAGCATTTTCCATGCTCTCTCCTGTAACAAACAAACGTACTCGTTTTCATTTGAACTGCAACTTTGTGAACTTTTGAAAAGCTTGTCATTTGTAAATTCCAATGCGGATTCATGTTCGTTCCGTCCTGGCTACAAATGCTCACATGAGATGAAGGTATTTGTTTGACTGTAGTAGTAAAAGTAGTACTTAAACACATGTGGGTCAGTACTACGTGTAGTACTAGTGCAGCTCAAATGTTTCAACCGATTTGGTTAAATGAGATGTTAGAATCCTATTCGGGAGCGTGCCATCACGCTTAATTCAACAGACCGCTAGCAGCTACTTTGGATGCAGAAATGTTCCGAATTCGGTCAAAATGGGCATTAAAAACCAAATAAGCCGGACATTCAAAACCAAAGTAAGGGCTGAGTCACGACCATTACAAATAGAAAATAATTGTAAATCAAATATTGGATTCGTAAAACCTACTAGGTACATAATAACGTAATAAAAACATAATACGTTCCAATTTTTTCGAACACATTCAATATTAGCTTTCAATACGTCAGGATTGAGAAGTCTTTATTTCCCGTAAGAATAAAACAATCGAAAACACAAAAAGAACGTTACTAAGTAACTTTGATTACAGCATAAATATTAAATCTATCTTCGATTTCTGATATCTCCAATACCAGAAATAGCGTGGCCGCCATCTTTGTCTAAATCGTGTTTAAGTTGAACATTTTGTTCATCTCTCTATTGTACGAAATGTAACCATTCATCGATATCGGAGTGATGGCGGCAATAACGCGAGTTTCAGCTTAATAGTGACGTCTGGCGCGGCTTTAGCACCACTTAGTCGATAGCTGTAGATCACAATAGCGGACTTCGACGCTGCTGCTTTCGAAAAGAGTTTCATTCTCTCGAAATATTAGAGCAGGGAATGACTTTTGCCCGGTTCCTATATAAGAAAAACTAATCGGTCTGCTGAAAAACTATTGCACGGGAGGGGAAAGAGATTCATTCATTTCTGATATTTATTAGATGCCTTAGAGCCTATTCATAAAAATCGGTGAACATACATAAAATACATACAGCCGAACATAGAACCTCCTCCTTTTTGAAGAAGTCGGTTAAAAAAGCGGTGGGTACCTAAATTATTTCTAACTATTTTTGCTTAGGTACATCGAATGAATAAATATTTCGCAGCCATATCGTAGAATTGACTATTTTATGAAGTGGTCGGCTATTTCACGTAATGGTTGGCAATTTCATGAGATGACCGATTCTAAGATGTGGCTTCGACAAATACACAACTTTATTTTAATACGTACAGTAAACTCTGAGTACATCTGACTATCTATTGCTAAAGACCCAATATAATAAAACAGTTACCCACACCGATCAGTAAAATACAGAAACCGCGACCTATTCATTCAGAATTTCTGCTGGCGAATACAAAAAGCCTGATAATAATCGTCTCTCTGTTATCATGCCGCAATGAAATGAGAAGTTAATGATTCGTGGCTTATTCCTTTGTAATAAAGGTGCTAATCAATGGAAGAAAATGGTGTTCAATTAAAATGTCAATTTTCTCAAAGCAGGAGACAAAATTGAGTGCCGTCTGTTATTTTTCAATCTTCTTACAAACATTTTGAGTTGTTTAATTAAATTTACGTGGAGAAATCAATATATTTGAGGTGTGATCCATCACACAGAAAACTTCCTTACAATTGGAAGTTTATTACTGACTTTGACCTTACTGACACAATATAAAACAAGGTAGCGGTGCAGGCGTCGCAGCCAACTGGTTTAATTGGCGGCCTAACCTTTTCATTGAACGGCGCTGGATAATCAGCGGCCTAAGTAACATCCCGGCATTTCATTGAACAGCTAGGCAAACTATTTTATTCAATATCGTTTTATGACTTGCCTAGACAAGTAGCAGAACACAAGGAGCTTAGGGCACCGCGACACGAATAGGTTAGGTTCGAATGGTATGGGTAGAGTGAGCGAGCGAAGCGACTGAACTTTGCACCCGTCATGTCATGTAAGGTTCCTTTAACGTGGAAGCGTCTGGGGCCCGCGAAGTTCAAATATTTTTATGTTTTTTGCAAAAGAATGATAAACAATTTAATAATCAATATATATATATATACTTCTTCATGAAATAACCATTCTATAGGGCTCAATGAACTTAGAGGGCTGTTTTGATGATTAAAATGGTTATAATTCTTTAGATAAATACGCGTCACGACCGCGAATCGTATTTTGTTCAACATACAGTTTCACACTGACCGGCAAATTGCAAAAAAACATAAAAATATTTGAATTTCACGGGCTACCCTGGCGCTTCCACCTTAAACCCTGCAGACAGAAATAGGAGCATCTCCCAGCCTCTTTTTTAAATGTTGTATTAGAGGCATTGGCTGGATGTCATTTAAGCCGTTGTGTGTTGATTAAACGGCGCCGTTCTATGTAAAGTATAGGCAGCCAATTAAACAGCTGATTAGCCAGTTGGCTGTAACACAGACATGTACACAAACAAAAAAAGGGCCAATGTCAAAAGTGTAGGAAAATTAGAGGTGTTTTTGACTGCGACTAAGATGCGAATGCGAACTCATCTGCCTAGCCTTTTCCCAACTATATTGGGGTCGGCTTCCAGTCAAGCTGGATTTAGCTTAATACCAGTATTTTACGAGGAGCGGCTGCCTACCAGACCTCCCCAACCCATTAACTGGGTAACACTGTACTTCATGGCAAGACTGGAGTCAGATTTACTGGCTTCTGACAATCCGTAACGACTGCCAAAGATGTACAAATGACAGCCGGGACCAACGGCTTAACGTACTTTCCGAGGCACGGAGGAAACTCGGTATGTTAAGATGGTCACCCATCCGAAGGTAAGATGCGAATGCGAACGTTGCTTGTAAATTAATAGAATTTGCCCTCAGGTTGTCATTGTATTTATCATCTAACTAACCTAACCTGGAAATACTATTGCGTGGGTTTTTATATAGATAGTTTACTTATAATAGAAAGTTTCTCGAAGTGCTGACTAATATCTTTGAGTGCCACAGATTTTATTTTATTCCGAATAAATGCACCGTTTCTGCGGGCTAGGTCACGGGAGATTAGTGGTCAATATTTATAAAAATTGTGCTCCATTGCTGCTGCAGTTAAAGTTTATTCACCCATTCAATTTTACCTACAGTCTACCATTTTACCAACAAGTGGCAGAAGTAGTTAGGTATCGTTAACAATGTGAATTAACTGAATTAATGAAAACTGAACGATATTTGTGGCGGTGTACGAGAAAAGTTAATTTCAGGTTATAATATTATAACAAGGTAAATGTTAAGATGATAATTCTGTTACTAGGTACTTGTCGCGATATTAAGAGGTTCGTAAATATCAAGGTGCCGTTATGAATATTCAATAAAATGGAATTTCATTATGAATATTGGCAATGAACAGCGATAGTGTGAACCCGTTGAGCAACAATAACACGTTAGGACCTCAGGCAACAAATCGGGCTTATATCTAAGTACCTACATTGTGTAATGTTTAACGTAGTTCGGCGGCGCGGCGGCGGTGATCAATCAGAAACGGATCGAGTGCGCGGGCCGATATGTCGAGTTTGTAATTTAGATATTTACCCAGGCACCTCGCCGCTTCCCTGGCCGAGTGCCCGCATCCACCCAAATGATATATCACTTCCCCTACATAAAGTTGCAACTCTCATCGCGGATGTAAACGGAATAAAACAATACCCTATCACAAACTTTGCCCATCTCACAAATAGTATTTTCAGCGCATTTTAGCTCAGATACGACAGTTAGTGAGTAAATGAAAGTTCCACAACAGAGCGACGTTAAATTCGACATTCGCTGGCAAGTCGACTGTCCGCCTCTGCAATCATTTTACAAATCGCATTTTCAGATTATTTTGTTCCTTCTTTAAGCAATATATTTCAATTGAGGTCAAAAGGTTTCAATTTATTGTACAGCGGGTAGGGGTAATACAGTTAGTGATAAATAGTTCATACTCGTAGAAGACACATACGACGACTATTCTTCATTTTCGTTATTGTTTTTCCGGATACCTACTTCACAACAGCTCCTAGTGCTTCTATACGAGTGCTATCTATATTCGCCTGAAATAGAGTTTCTTCTTATTGGGATAATTATAATCTAATGGACACTATTGCCTTTAATTTAAAGCTACCTTCCTCTCTCGTGTTTAAAAAGAAAAATTGTTATGCGTAAAACGTTCCCATTTCACGGTAAATAAAAGCGGATAAAGTTAGGTATAAAGATTAAGGCTTTTAAAAATAATGGCTGAGATGACGATAAAAACATGAAAATAAAAAGGCTGAATGTTTTTATTTGTTTACATTTAAGATGGTTAATCTCTAAGAACACTTTGGCTTAACAAAGTTAAACATTGTAACTTCAGAACACTGCCTGTTTATTTTTAATTGGCAACCTTTAGTAATCCGTAGTGTTGCCGACCTAAGTTTGTGAATGAGGTTCCGAGTTTGAGCAATAGGTAGGTATTATTAAATAAGTTTTCAGGAGTAACTCAGAATAGTGCTTAGTAAATGGCCCATAGTTCGTCCCTTTCAGTTTTCGGTGACGCTTTAAGTCTAAGAACCCATTGCCTTAATGTTTTGTAAAGTTAACATAACGTAGGCCCTGCGATAATGCTTCACAGCGTTTCATATAAGACATAGATAAATAATTAATAAGCTAGCTGATAATAATGTGTTCCTCGGGGACTCTTAACAGAATAATAGATAAAGCACTTAATTAAAGGCAGTATAAGCAATCACCTTGAGGCTGAAGACCTATTCGAGAGCTTGGCAGAGCCTAACGCAATCAGACCGTCATTGCGGCAATTTCCGAGGAAATCACATAAGGGAACCATTCGAAAGGCCTTTTCTTGCTTGCATTACTATTGTTTGTGTATTTTTATTGTCTTTTCCGGTTTACCTTAACGATATCTGCAACTGGATACTTCATTCATTAGTTCGTCTATTTCTGTAAGATAACACTCCTCTATAAAAAGCATCGTTCCCGAAAAACATAACTTGCTGATTATTTCACGGACACACACATAGTGACACTTATTCATGCTCCTAAATGAAACAGACGCGCGGTCGGTAACTGGATACAGTCACCGGAATATTTTTGATAACGATGATCATTACGTTGGCACGTTTTTCGCAAGCTGGGCTCTTTACGTCGACGTAACAACATCCAGGCTTCATGTACCAACGTTTTTCTGTTTGTATTGACATTTTGCTGACGCGAGGCCATAAATGTAATAAAATGTTGGGAATGTAAAGAAAAAAAAACGGCCGGGGGCAGAGTGAACCTCGAAATCAACCATTTACTTTTATAGAGTACAGCATTCGTCTCGGTAAGTCTCGGTTCATTTACATTTTGGGGCTCGTTCCGTAACCAAGCTGATTTTCTGTCTAGGAATGGGTACGTGATAAGGCCACGTATATACCTCTACGTAAACTATGTAAATCGGCGAGTTTTCGAATGCCCGATACTGAAATACGAGAGGCAGAATTTCAAAGATCTCGATTTCAATGTATTTCGTGGTACAAAATTTATATTTAGGAGAGCGATGAATGGATAAGAGTCACGCTTGAAATGTTAAAATTTTCACAAAAACGAAACATTTAGAATATTAGTTGCGAGTATTTTTATATGCTGCGAGCTTTCATACGAGAAAGTGCTTTAGTACTCTTTACACACGTGCCCGACTTACCTACATACGTAGCCTTGAGACGGGATTTATGTACCTACTCTTACGTGTAGAGTAATCCTTACAAGGTTCTACACGTGGAGTACCAAAAGGATCATAAGATTCATGCTTGTGAAAAGAAAGGCTTGGAGGCTTTCATATTCATCTACCTTAAGGTGGATGCTCCAGGGTAGCCCGCGAAATTCAAATATTTTTATGTTTTTTGCAATTTGCCGGTCAGTGTGAAGCTGTATGTGGACCAAATGCGATCCGCGACCGTAACGCGTATTTATCTAAAGAATTATAACCATTTTAATCATCGATATAGCCCTCTAAGTTCATGTAGTTCGAAAGAATGAATATTTCAGAAATAATCACCTTAAGGTATATAATAATCGGCTGAGTCGTGAGCACACTCTCCATTGGTCGGTAAGATGACGAAAGCTCTAGCGCTTCACGTTATTGGTTCATCAGTCAATACTCATCGACTATTGCGCTTTCAAGTTTCGTTCGAGATCACCATGCTGCATTCCTCTGTACTCACGACTCGTGCCGGCTACTATACCTAGGTACATGCTCGTATGTCGCTCCTCATTAGTAAGCACGATGCATAAGCTTAAATTATTATCCTGAATAGACACATCAGGACAAAAATAAACACCATACGCAATCAGTGTGCCATTGTACTGGATCGTAAAGCCACGCTTGACGCTCCCTTCATGTAAATAGCTGACTTCGATCTCGACAGAGATATAAAACGATACTCTATTAGGTATTCTGTTCTCGTGCGAAAACAAAAAGAATTTTAGTGATTTGTGAGCGTAGTTAAATTACGTCTTTTTCTCTTTTGTCAAGCGTAACGACGCCTGTCAATGGCGGCAGCTGTCGTGCCTAATGTATTTTAATTTATCTCGACTGAGATTAATTGAATCTATTTATTGCAAAAATATGCAACGCCACACACAATTTAATCCTTTTATTTATATTACACCTATCTAAACTGGATTTAGAAACTCTAAAATCTCAAAAACTTTTTAAATTAAAAAGCTAAATTCTTTTGTCCCAACTTTAGCTTTTTCTTGCAAAGCATACTGTTTTGTGAAATTGCCGGCGAAAATTTTCACTCCGTTTCTCCATTTTTACAATTTTTAAAGAATTTATTTGACAGTAAATAAGGCTCGGCGTTTGTCCCTACAAAGGGTGGACACCCCGGGCATTCCAATTTTGAATTCTTACTGAGACTTGTGCTTTGTATTCACGAGTTGATGAGGTCGCATAATTTAGGCTGTTCACTAGTGTTTACAGCGGACAGACATGCAATCAAATTAAATCATCAGCTCAAATATTCGGGCAAGATATGCGGGGTAGAGGTACGTTTTCCAATTGATCCTTCGAAATATGCATGCCTTTAGTAGTTTCGCCTCTCTATAGAAATACTTGTTCATCAATTCAGAATTTATATTGGGTTGCGAGACAGATTTGGAAATCGAATACATAAGTATATGAGACTGAATATCAATCGAAAAATCGAAAATTATCTGAAGTGATGTTAATGGACATTTTATATTTTAGATTTTTTCATATTTTGTTTTAGATATTAATAAATAGTATAGAATAGAATAGAATACTCTTTATTATGTACACCATATAAGTTACAGAAAAGATAGATGAAGAAAACATTACTTAGGGTGACACAATGGGCATTAATAAATAACCATTAAAACTCTTAGAAGAAGTGCAGTTTGTATGTTTGATGTTCCCTATAAGATAGGTACCTACTAATTAATTAAAACCATTCCGAGGAACCATTGTTTAAAGTGAATCCTATCCAGTAGGTACCAAAGAAACATAATGAAAATAGTTCACAAATGCCACAGCACAGCATCATTGTCTAGAACTAACTATAGATACCGTAAATACACATCTCTCCCTGAAACTCAACAATATTGTCGAAATTAATTCTAGCAAATTCTATCTTGAACTTACCTATCTTATCTTCACCTAAATAGCCGCTTCGTGGGACTCCGCCAATAAAATCGATCTAATACAACCGATGTCATGATCGTTAACTAACCAGGGTTTGTCTGTAATGTAGCCTCGGCTGGGGGCCCTAAATTCTTGAGGCCCACACAGGCAAGTCCGGTTCAGTAGTTGACAACCCTCTAGGGCTGAAACTGCGAGTGGCAATCGACAAAAAAAAAAAAAAAAAAGTTTGTCTGTAAGTGAACACCGAGGAAAATGTCTAGTTTATCAGTAAATTCCGAAATGTTACCAAATTTAACTGGTATAAACGAAAACCACGATTATATAAATTAAGGCTCTGTAGCTATTAAGCTACAGAGCCTGAATTTCAAAATCAATAATCGTGGTTTAAGACTATTAAGTCTATCGTCTAGTTTCAAAGTGTAATTTCTTTCAAATCCAAAGATATGACGTCACTTATGTCATGATTCTTTTGCAATTATCCCAACATGTCATCTTCTTTTTCCTTAGGTAATTATCCATTGCTCTATTAGTTCCGTTAGCGCCATTTTAGCCAAATCAGTTTTTTTACAGCCTATCCGTCGATTCTTTGGTTTCCCTTTACTCTTAAACCCATCCAAATTCATACTTAAAACTCAGATACGCCAATTAATTTTAAGTACCTATAGCGGCAAGATCAAACCAGGCGTTTCATATTTGTGGAGTCCATAATGCATCAATAACACAGTACGTTATCATTTAGTTCTTTAAACCGGTCGTGACACGCTGCGCGAGGATGTTTATGAACGATGGCGTCGTAAAAATGTTCAATTTACGATCCGATTACGTCCGACGCGAGTTTGGAACATTAACCGATGTTGGTGCGAGCTCTTTAGCTGCGTAAGGCGCGCGCCGCAAAATTGCGGTTGTACAGGGGCGCGGCGGCGGGCCAGCAACAGCGGCATAATTAAATTTACCATACCACACCTACAGGTGCAAGCAAACTTGGTTACTTTGCCAAAAGAACTAACCTCGTTTTACAGCGTTTGACATCCACACATCCAAGGACGAGATAGCTACGAGTACGATCCTTTATTGAGTTCGTGTTCAAATCCCAACTGTCGATTGTTATTCTTTTCATAACATGAAAATTCGGATTGAATGAAAGCGGTTTCAGTATATATTGGATCGCAGCTTTCTGCTTTTTTTCGACCACAAAGAGAGTCTGAGTAGCGCAAATATAATAAAATTTTTGGGAATTTATTCTTTTATAAGGTAAATCGTGAATGGAAATGAGCGTTAAGCGAGTCGACGTAATGAGGCTAACGAGCAGATCGCCGCATCTATAGCGGTTTATTCTATGACTCCTTCATTTCACTTTAGGATTATACGTTTTCCGCGCTTCTTTTTGACAGTTAAATGCTGAAATATTTCTCAGTGTGTGAGGTAGGGACAATGCGGATGCTCGCGGGTGTTTTATTGCTGTGACTGTCAAGTGAAGGTAATAATGAGCAGTGCTCGGTCCGCAGCGGCCGAGCGTCGCCGCCGGGTCGGTACCCCTCTTCGAAAACAGTCCTCTGCGACATAAATAACAAATGGTGTTTGAAAAGACCCATCACAGAACATCTCGCGCTATGTCACAACTTTGATTGTATCCATTTAACTCGAGAACTTGACACCGTTAAATATTTAGTGTTCATGTCGCAGCGAGGTGTATTGTAGCTTCAGAATCTAATTAGAGACAATCTGCGAAACAAGTATTCTGTAATTACTTCAAGCAAACTTACGTGAGCTAAGATGCCTTGCAATTCAGCTGAGATAGGTTTATTAATTTTAGATCAGTTTTTAGAATTAGCAACATTTGAAAGGAAATCAATTATTAATAATATCTATAATGTATATTTATATTATAATTCCCTATTACCTCATGAAGCTCCTGTAATTATTTGTTTGTATCGAAATAAATCAGTGTTTCAGTTAATTGTGGAGCAGTTAACAATATCGATAAGGTGTCTGGTGCACAAAGAAATAAACGGTCGTTTGTTCGGGCGGCGTCGAAAGGAAAAGCAATTAGCTAGAATGCAAATAGCAAAATGTATTGTAGTGTTGAACACATTTGCATACGAAGCGACGAGCGGACGGAATTCCGAGGGCCCGGCGCACCCATTCCCTGTATAAGCTTCCGTTCAAAACTTCCATCGTAAAGCTAAAAAACCAATGCTTCGCTCACTGTAATTTCGTTTGGCGAGAACAGAACGCCATTCCAAGTTTGCGTAATTTGTAACGAAAATTGCCTCTGTACAAAAACCAACTTCTGAGAAACTAAAAATACTCGTTATTGTTGGTGGAAGGTTACGTTTTTAATTGCCATTCACCGCATTAGCGTTCTTTACGACTAGTATAGCGTCGAGCCCGTTAAGAATTCATTTGTGTTCCAGAAAAGTGTTTTCTGCGAAGCGTTTACGTCGAGCTATTCCGATTTACGTGGTGCCATTTGGAGGAATTGTCTAATTAACCTGCCTATTGTACAATTTATTACACAACCCTGGATGTTTCAGAGTAATTTCGGCTCAACCTTATTGACTGTGGTATTACGAATAAATCACTGACGCTGTAATTTTGTTTCGGGCGCCTATATTACAAGCATCTAATATTCATTATAATACACGGTATCGTATACCTGTTGTTTTTCCCGCAATATCGAATTTAATTCACCTGTTGCAAGATTAATAAGGATTTTCAGCCATTTGTTTGTCCAATATTAGTTACCTTATTTTTACAGATACTATATTTGTAGTATTGAACATGAAGGAAATTACTAATATTTGTTTAACATCTATCTGTACTTAATATATAAAGCTGAAGAGTTTGTTCGTTTATTTGTTTGAACGCGCTAATCTCAGGAAGAGTCTGATTTAAAAAAATCTTTCTGTGTTAGATGGCCCATTTATCGAGGAAGGCTATGAACTATATAATCATCACGCTACTACCAATAGGAGCGGAGCAGACTAAGTTGCGCGGGTCAAGTGTTTTCATAAGAAAATTAATTGTTAACTTTTTAATTAAACTATTTCAGTATAATTGATAGCGATACCACCTAGTTATTTGTTTATGTAGCAATTAAAGTCTTAACACAAGATCTTGCATAATGTAGCGGCGGAGAAACAATACTCGCTTTATTCCAGCGCTCATTACGCTGTATTGCCCGATACCTCGTAACGAGGGCCACTTCTATACGACCTATTGCTTTCAGCGCCTTTAATACAACAAATACAACCCTTTTCATTCAATTGCCTTATGAATTGGGCGGAATAAGCTGATATACTCCACAATTTTCTTTCATGACCCGACCATTGAAATGTTAATAGCCCTAAGGCGATTTTATATTAAAAATAAGCTCCATTACAAATATGGGGGAATGTTCGAAGTAAAAATCTCTTGATATATACCAGGAAGATAACAAAGCCCCCAAAGTCGTGGCATATTTCAATTACTTTGGGGGCGCGTCCCCGTATGCAAGCTATCATGTGAAAATGGCCCCCAAAATGTTTTTCGTGATCCCCTTTACGTCTGCACATTAGGTTTTGTAAACGGTGTCAAGTTCTTTTTTTAAATAAGATAGACGCCTTTTGACTGGAAATGATGTTTTTACCTGTGTGTACTCGGTGTTTTTATATTTTCTTTTCTAACCACAAGAAGAAAGCAATACAGCTGCAAGAGGATGAAGAAGGAGTGGAAGGATATCCATTTACACGCTTCACCATCATGTAAAGTCACACGATGGTGAAGCTGACGCGGCAAAGATGTCCTCCAGGATATCTTTGCCCAGCGGTGGGACAATGCAAGTTGATTAAAAAATCGAACCCACGTCGATGATTCGGTGAAGCGTGATACGTATACAGAAAGAAAGCGTGATACGTATACTTATTCGTAACACACTTTCTGTCAGATGAACAGGTAGTCCTATTAACCTAAGTAGGTACAAACATTATGTTCATTGCTCACGAATCCGCTTACCAATCGCGATGGCTATGGTAATATCCCCGAGGATTGTCCGCTGTCCCGCTTCTATGGCCCGGGTCCAAATTCACGTGCGGACATTTATTTTACGGCCGTTTATTACGACCATTAATATTTTATGGCCCGACGTATCACACAATGATTTTAGAGCAGAGTAGTTTGATCCTTTGCTAAAAATATTAACTAGTCTCAGTAAGCTTTCATAACGATGTCTTCATAAAATTAGCGTTAACGGTCTATTTAGCGCAAGTTTGGATAATTGCGAGAATTTCACTGATAAGCAGCTTAAATGTCGCTTCAACAATCACACAGCTCAAAAATAATCTTCAAATGATTAAAATGCCTATGAACTAAAATCACCTTAAGGTATTTAACGATTCTCATTATCGTTAATTAATGATGGCAACTACTGGAATCGCAGACTAGAATGAAAACCGTTAATTTAATAATTCAAACATTGAATTTTCTTCAGAATTTCGGCTTGATTGTTGAAATTCTTTCTATCATGGATACTAAAATATTTATAGAGTGTACTTAGGCAGAGGTGGGAGAGATGGCAAGCTGTTTGGAAACGGAGAGATTTTTTAAAGCTATAAATTTGGCACGTGATCGCAGCTTGAGCGCCGCGCGCAGCGATCACGCGCGGACCGAAGCTTCTTCTGAAGCTATTCAGCGAAATGCTTCACTAATTAACATGGCCGAGCCTCAATTTATGCCGAACATTACTGAGGTTCTTTTATTCGACATCGAACAAAAAGTGGTTACGAAGAATTCAATAAATCGACGAAGTTTAATATTCCGGAATAAAATGGTAGGGACGGAAATATTTTGAATAGTTCGTTTATTAAAAATGGACAGTACGTTCTAGTGTACGTTCTAGTGTACGTTCTAGTGTACGTTCTAGTGTACGTTCTAGTGTACGTTCTAGTGTACGTTCTAGTGTACGTTCTAGTGTACGTTCTAGTGTACGTTCTAGTGTACGTTCTAGTGTACGTTCTAGTGTACGTTCTAGTGTACGTTCTAGTGTACGTTCTAGTGTACGTTCTAGTGTACGTTCTAGTGTACGTTCTAGTGTACGTTCTAGTGTACGTTCTAGTGTACGTTCTAGTGTACGTTCTAGTGTACGTTCTAGTGTACGTTCTAGTGTACGTTCTAGTGTACGTTCTAGTGTACGTTCTAGTGTACGTTCTAGTGTACGTTCTAGTGTACGTTCTAGTGTACGTTCTAGTGTACGTTCTAGTGTACGTTCTAGTGTACGTTCTAGTTTATTTTTGTTTCTCACATGAATTGTATTACATATTATGTGAAATTAAACTGCGTCCTGCCACAAATTGAAAAACCATCAATTAAATTATCTACACTAAAATCGTGTCAGTGAAATCAGGTCTTTGGTTACATGACTACAGTCATAAAATATAGAAAACAACGGACTTTCCACAGATGAAAATTTTACTCCTTCACCCGAGTGAACCTTATTCATATTCTCGCTCGTAAAAAACTTAATTCAATTCAGCTCGTGAAGATCGTTACGTTAATTTTTGATAACTTGGAGAAAACTGAAAGGGTTTTTTTGCTTGAAGTTATGTATCTAATTGAATTTGTTAAATGAAATTTCACTTTTCACAGGTATATCATACCTGTGAAAAGTGAAATTTCATTTAAGATTTCGCTTCCAGAATAATGCTTTAATCGAATATGAAATAACGTTGAATACAAAACTAATTGAATGTTTGTCTGTAAGGGTGCCCGTCCATTACAGCGGAGCGAGGCAGCGGAGTGGAGAAACGGAGAAATTTTAACAAATGGAATTGAATAAAATCTCCTTACCTCGTGAGTCACTGACATTTTGACTGACATGATTGGTTAATATTTCTCCGTTCCTCCGCTCCGCTGCCTGGCTCCGCACAAATGGACAGGCATCCTTATTGTTCCGTTTGTCTTAAGGATACCTACCTATTACGTATCTAAGCTTAAAGTTAAGTTAAGCAAACAGTATAATCCTGTTAGTTCAAATCCAAGGTGCTCGAAATGTCCTCTAAAGGGTCCTATAGCCCTAGGGTCTAGGGGTCCTATCTGCTTCATTACCGAGTCGCTCCGCTCCATATCCAGCCGGGCCACGTTAAGAACACTAATGGTTAAAGCATAACTTACTGCTTACTTAAACGTTATGATCTGACTCTAAGCACACACAATTCCACGTCAAAGTGTAATTTGTGGTCGGCCTTATGTACGAATACATAAACTTAGTTGTGTTCATTACGAATGTTGAAGGCGAGTCGAGGTAAACTAATTTGGAACGCATTCAAACTAACGGCCCATCTTTGAACCAAGAATCCTTATTACGTCGAGAACTCGTGGCTTTGCTTGCTTTACCCCTAATGTTAACCTATTATGTATGTACAATTGAGGATTTTTGCACCTTTTGTGGATTTGGGTAAACGTTCCGGGTGAGATTGGAAGTTTTATTTGCGTTTGTTTTTTACTCTGTTGTTTGCGGAGTGTTGGTACTAATTGGAACGGTGGTATTCCGTAGGGAGCTCAAGCGCGGCTATTTGAACGAAGTTTTTAAATTCGGGCTTTGTCGATGCTTTAACTAATTCTGTAAATATCAGACACCTAGTTTCACTTCATTAGGTCTATTTGTGTTCAATTCTAATGTTGAACGTACAAACAGTGTATAATGTAGTACCTTATTCATTCAAAACCTTGAGATGAGCTCAACTTTATTAAAAACTTTTATCTATACAGTTTTGCAGTGAGGAGCTCGTGGCTAGATAATAATAGCCGCACGGGTGTATCTTGAAGGCTAAGCAACGCTTGCCAAGGTTGGTCTGTGGACGGGTGACCGTCTTAACATAACGAGTTTCCTCCGTGCCTCAGAAAGCACGTTAAGCCGTTGGATCCGGCTGTCATTTGTAGATCTTTGATAGTCGTTACGGATGTCAGAAGCTAGTAAAATCTGACTCCAGTCTTGCTAAGATGACCGTGTTACCCAGTTAATGGATTGTGGAGTCTGGTAGGCAGCCACTCCACGTAAAACACTGGTATTCAGCTGAATCCGGTTTGACTGGAAGCCGACCCCAATGTAGTTGGGAAAGGGCTAGGCAGATGATGATCTATACAGTTTTGCACCCTTCACTTGTAGCGTTAACATTAGTCATGCGAATGTACGCGCTGTTTTCTTTCGATAAAAAAACACGAAGTTTCCCACCCGACTCCGTCCTTTTTATTACCCACACTCAAGGTACATCAAAACTCATACCTATCTCCAGAATCCAGATAACACATTAAACCCGAACTTCGAAGGGAACAACTACTTTCACATTAATACTTGAGTAAATGTTGTAACAGGCTTCAAGATGTTATGCAATATATATTCTAATTGCTAGCAAGCACGGTGGTGGAGCATGAATGAGGCACTTTATTATACAATGGTGGGCTTAATATAGGCACTTCTTGGTTAATGAATTGGTAACACTTAAGCTCCTATGTGGTATATTGCTCAAATTATGCTTTGAGGTTCAGTAGTTACGTAAGGGGTAGTTTGTTGATAGATTAAACTTGACTTCTGTTTGTCGAGTGTGATACCAGAAGGCTAATTTACGTGTTAACGATCAAATTCAAGCTGTAATATCATTTTCTGTCATCAATTTCAAAAAGTTGGAAAATGTGAGGTATTTTTACCAGTTTACAACTGTGATGCAAATGTGAACGCTCTTAAAGAACGAGAATTTCCTACCCTCATGTAAAACTGTCCATTTCTTTATCTCTAAGTAGGTATCATGAAATAAAGTCGTTGTCGACCTATTTCTGTTGCCCCGTTTCGTCTTTACCACACAACGGATTTTGAGAAAGTTTTCTGTTTTAACTAATAGAAAGAGCAATAAACTGGGAAGGTTTCTAGGGTTTTGTACCCGAAGGGAAACCAACAAAATCCTATTATTAAGCCCCTGTGGTCCGTCTGTCCGTCTGTCTGCGACTGTATATCAAGAACCGTAATAGGTAGACAGTTGAAATTTTCACAGAGTGTTTATTTCTATTGCCGCTATAGCAATAAAAGCCGATAAAGATCGATGTAGTAGATGAAAAAGAAAAAGCATGAGCTTGATCCATGCATTCGTATTTTCATCAAGCTCAACCTTTTTCTTTTTGTGTCGATGATTATTCCTTAGATTTTTTGGGCCCAGTAGGTGGCTATGTAAATTGCAAAGTACAGGTGCATGGGCACTTGGGGAAATTCAACGTGTGGCTGATCTTTTGAACAGGAGCAACGTACTCACATTGGGTATCCGACGGGTCTTCAAAACCCCATTTCGCCAGGTTGCGTTTGCAGCGGCCTACCTGGGTGCGCAACCGATTCAGTACATTACATACTGCAGATCTCATTCAGGCTGACATTCCTGGGATAACAACTAGTCGAGATCATTGATATTGAATGGTTACCTATATTTGATGTATTTTGGTTGTAACAAAATTTATTTATTCAATAAGTCACCAAAGACATTAGTAGTGTCTTCACTCTTTGTTTTTTCAGATTGCCAGTTAGTCAGGAGCATCGAATTTCTTAGCGCGATTATTTCTAAAGGGGTTCCAAGTTCGTCGAGGCTGTTTACTACTGGTATTGGGTATCTTCTTGCGCTGCCCACAGTTGGGGGTAGGAGGCCGTGGACCTTGCAGCAGACCATGTAGCCCCAGGAGCACCCAGGTACTGCGACGTCCATATGGAAGGAAGGGCAGCTGTTTATTGGGACGCATATCCCGCCTCGCGCCCAGCAGGTGGCGTGCCTAGTACCTGAGTGACGTCAGAAGGAATAGCTGATGAAGGTGACTTCAAACTTTCTTATTTTGTAGTGAAAAAGTTAGAAACTGTGTTAAACAGGGTGGAGAATTGACGTAAGCCCAGGAGCTAATGTCATCATGATTTCGTCGTGAAAAAAGGATAGCGTTATTCTTGTAGATACAACACAAGTCTTGATATGTTTGCGGATGGATGGAAGGTGATACTATTAGAATGCTTGATTTTTTGTGAGAAGAAAGCATGACAGGGTTAAATAAATAAGATGTTAAATAGTGTTATTGGCTTCGGCCGTTCTAATTAAATAAATATAAAAGTTCTATCTCTCGCGCCGAAATCCTGATATTTTTAAAATGCAAGGCCCTGGACTGAACTACTTTAAATATTGGTGAATGCGAAAAAAGGTCATTTTTATGTCGTCTGCGTCACAATTTTCATTACTGCTCCGCTCCTATTGGTCTTAGCGTGGTCTTCTTCGATATAGCCCATTTATCGAAGAAGACCAACAAAGAAAGAAAAATTTCAAATCGGTCCAGCAGTTCCTGAGATTGGTGCGTTCAAATAAACAAACGAACAAACTATTCAGCTTTATATATTAGTACAGATATGGCACCGTACTTTACTTTACGCCCTTAATAGTATAACAATAGGTAACTCATTAACTTTTTAAATTATAACCAAAGTTAAACTCCTAATTTTCATGCAACGTTCGCATTCACATCTCGATTGCAAACTGTCAAACATTTATGAAAATTAAAGCGAGAAACACACTGGTCCTACGTAGGCAACGTATGCAATGCTTTTGTTTCGTATCGTATGTTGCGTTGCATACGATAAATGTGTTTCTACTGCGTAGTTTTTCATATAAAATCAAGAGTTCAGATATCATAATACGTTGCGTACGTGGAACCATTTTGTCTCTCTTAAGGCTTTTTTGACAGTTTGCGACTGACATGCAAATGCCAACTTTGTTTAAAAATGAGTAGAATTGGCCTACTGGTATGCCTATATACTTTCATTTTATTAACTAAGATCTATCAATAACCAATGACAGAAATCTCTAAATAGTATAAAACAAAGCTGCTGTCACCTTCAGCCTATCAGTAAGACTAATTAACCTCGCAATAGGTTTTGAAGTGGTTTTACCTAATAGAAAGAGAGATATACGTGGAAGGCTTATATATATATATATATATATATAAATATATTTTTTGCACGTGTTCGTTAGTGATATATCTATAAGCATATTCTGTAAACTAACCAAGAGTAGGTTTTCCATTCAAGCCAGGTTTGAATACGTCAACGTAAGTTTTTGGAAACTCTGACCCAGTAAACCTTCTGTTTGCTTTTTCTTCTCGGTTTCCTCCACCGTGGCACAGTACATTTGAAGTTACTAACATAAAAACTCCTCCAACCAATACAAACATGATTTAATGTTTACATGCTTAAAGCAAAATTTTAAGAGAAACGAAATATACAATTGACATTTTAATTAACTTATGGAATGATAAGCCACCTAATGTTTTGGTTGAAGTATTTTACTGCATTGTGTGTGCAGGCGAGTTATGTAATCTTGAAAGAAATAAATTAAACACAGGGTTATCTGTAAACAGTTTACTGGTTTACTATGTTTTCTTCTTGTGTCGTAATAGCACCACCACAGGTGTTTCATAGTCTTGATTTAAATCATTCTCCTCGAAAGCTAGCGCGACCTTCCTTTTCTTTTTTTTCTGATGTATTTTAGGTGGATCCATAACACCTTTTCCACCGAATTCTCTATTCTGAGACCAGGGCATCGGCAGACCTACGCCTTTGTCCGTCATGTCTCTGACTTGGTACTTGTTCCAAGTGAAGCAACAGACTTCTAGCTTGTCCCTGCAGCCGGCTACTTCGGTCATGAAGTGATGTCCCTGGCACATCTTGTTGTCGATACAAACTCCGCCGAGTTTCCAACACGGCGTCGTTTTCATCGATCCTGTGGAAAATGCTCATTTGGAAATGTATTGACGCGATCCTCTTACGTCTGTGCTTGGATTATATTTGTAATTAAACATAGATTTAGAATTATTCTCAAATACATTACTTCTGTATCCCAATTTAGTTTAGGAGAAACGAAGTTTTATTGATGACTGTTCATATTCATCTATAATATGTATGTATTTAGAAATATATAAGTATGTTTATCAGTTGTCTAGTACCCATAACACAAGCTCTGCTTAGCTTGGGACTAGATGGCGTTGTGTGATAGTTGTGTGGAATATTATTATATTATTATTATTAAATACCAAGTTGAAATAATTAATCAGTGCTAAAGTTTCAAACTGGATAAGCCATGTACACCGCTTTGGGTTATTATGAATCGCAGTGAATCTGTGGAATTTTTAATTTTGCTTGAGTTTATAGTTTTCCCTCGGAAGCAATACCTATACTAATAATAACGTACTTATCCTTTTTATTTATGCAAATTGATTAGATACGGTCTAATAAGTTAAGCCTGTCAAAGTACAAAATTAAAATGGACTTTTAGCAATCCAGCAGTCGAAAATTGGAGGTTGAGGCCAATGTAATTTAGTGGAATTCCCTGCCGTGAGTCTGTGTTTCCTGATAGCTACAACCTGGGAGTCTTTAAGTCAAGAGCAAATACCTAGGTTACTTCTAGATAAGCGTGCTCTATCTTCTATCGGGTGAGATAGTAGTATCATAAACCTTATTTTTTATTATTTGTTGTTATAGCGGCAATAGAAATACACAATCTGGTAAAATTCAATTGTTTACCTATTACGGTTCCTGAAATACAGCCCGCTGACAGACAGACGGACGGACGGATGGACGGACGGACGGATGGACAGCGGAGGCTTAGTAAAAGGGTTCCGTTGGTTACTCTTCGGGAACGGAACCCGAAAGAGTCTTACCTAAACCTGGAATGCGATTCATACTCACTACGACCGGAGGTGAGGGAAGCCAGTGCTGAGTGGTACGCGAGGAGCTCAGCTCGAAGGTCCTCATATTCCTCGTCAGCCGGGAGATCTACGTTCGCGTCATTTCTCAAGTTAGTAACCAATGTCCCTCCTAAGTCGCTTGCAGACGAATCTTTTTCTTTTTGCTGTCTGCGTTTACATATCACCAACGGACATATTATTAAACTAAAGAGAAGCAAGAACCGCACCATATTTCTCCAACGTTACAGTTTAGTACAAGAATTTAATATTTCACCCGATATGGAAAGTTTTAGAGCGTTTTTATTGAAGTGAAAAAGCATAAATTCAATGATAAGGCACGACCAGTCAATGAATTTTGCAATTGGAGTGTGAATGGAAAATATAACTTTATCAATATATAAAATTCTTCCGTTACTGAATGATTGAGTGACTGACAGACAACGCACAGCCAAAAATACTGGCTGTAGAAACCACTAGGGGAGCACCAAGAAAGGATTTGCCGAAAATCCCACGGGATCGGGAAAAAACGGAATATGCGCGTACGAAGTCGCGGGAAAAAGCTAGTATGAATTTAAAATAAAATGTCATATAATTTGGTAAGAAAATAAAAGTTGCAGATCAGTGCTACGTAGGTAAGTGGTGTCGTTGTGCAAACAATTTTGATTAGGTTATTAATCGGCCTTCGGTTGTAGTTCGGATGAAATTTCAGAGATCTGAAGTTAAGTAGGTGTACTCTGTGATCAGTTATTTCATGACGAAACTATACTCTTATTAATGTTTTCTATGATATTAAACCAAATAATTATTTTATTGTAGTAGGTACAGCTTGTCTCAGAGCGACACAAACTCAGAAAAAAGCGGGTCACTGACGAAAATGCCTGCAGAATATTTTTTTTCTCGCAAATAAATGATAGATGATATCTTGGCGACGTGGCGGTAGACGTATTCTGCGGCCTGGCTTCCGGCTGCCTAATTACAGCTCTGACGTAAATCGGTGCTATCATTAGTCAAAATAAACTCAGTAATGGGAGATGTATATCACCTTTAAAGAATCGCCTGACTTCCGAGCGTCGCGCTTTTATCTTCGTTTAAACTTTATGGTGACAGATAGAAATATAACACTACTAGTTGATCCGCGCAACTTCGTCTGCGTCACAATTTTCATAATTGCTCCGCTCCTAGCGTCCGTTTCTTAGCGTGATGATATATAGCCTTCCTCGATAAATGGGCTATCTAACACTGAAATATTTTTTCAAATCGGGCCAGTAGCTCCTGAGATTAGCGCGTTCAAGCAAACAAACTCTTCAGCTTTATATATTAGCAAGTATAGATAATATAACTTCCAGTAAATGGTTTCATTAAACCGCTTAATTTAATGTTTGAGAAGTGATGGCCGGAACGTGTGATTAGAAATAGCGTGCGAGATTGTGGCTCAGCGATGCAACCGCGCAGACATTTTCTATGCTATCCGGTAAATGAGAATGTGGTTATTCCTATTAATGTTGTCTGTTACTACTGGTGTTGTAATAGTTTTTAGTTGCAACATAAAAAAAAATATCTATAAATAAAAAGGTTAACTTTACGAAACGCTGCCCTTCCTTTGTGGCCTACAGACCCAGAGCTTGTTGACGTACCAAAAATAAAATATGGCGACATTTGACAACCCTTCTGTATTATTTCGGGTAAGTCGGTTGACATCCTTGTCAATATCGCGGCCAGTTCCCGTGTGGTACAAACGACATGCCGGTCATCCTGCTGAATTATTGAACCATCCTCCGCTGAATCAATCGCGTCCGTGAGCGCACCGGACGTCACGACCCGAGCGAGGGACGTCAAAAAAGCTTTTTGCAACGTTTGCCTTTCAACTGGTTCCAAAGACTCGAATACCCTTTCTGCTGGACAACTGATGGGCTTTATTTAGCACTGAAAGATTTCCGAAAGCCATACATATCGCGTTCTACAGAGTACAGCGAACGCTCGCCCACGGAAACGTCACTCAGTATTCGAGGCTCTATTCACTTTGAATAGGGGCTTCATAGACAATATCGCGTCAATCGGTATTCGGGGTATCGAATTTCATTAATCTTCTTAATTAAAACTCAGCTTTGATGCTTTTAGCATTGTGTAGGCTTATTTATAATGCCTTTATTGATAATAACAGCCGCACGGGTCGATCTTCAAGGTTAAGCAACGCTTGCCAAGGTTGGTCTGTGGATGGGTGACCATCTTAACATACCGAGTTTCCTCAGTGCCTCGGAAAGCACGTTGCCGTTGCCGTTGGCCCCGGCAGTCATTTTTAGATATTTTTCAGTCGTTACGGATAGTCAGAAGCCAGTAAATCTGACTCCAGTAAATGGGTTGTGGAGGTCTGGTAGGCAGCAGCTTCTCGTAAAATACTGGTATTCAGCTAAATCCGGTTTGAATGGAAGCCGACCCCAATATGGTTAGGAAAAGGCTAGGCTGATGATGATTTATAATGCTTTTGTACTGTAGCTATAGTTTTGTGGCTTCTCAAACTTACAGCTAATACAGCTATAAGACAGGTAAATATAGATACTGTCGTCTGTTGACCTTTACAGTAATTGAATAGACATGAGACAGCAAAGTCCTTTGTCGAGCAAGTTGCAATTTCTTGGCGCGCCGTAATGGCCAGCTCTTTGTCCTGTCCATTCTTAAGCGGTCACCCTCGAAGATAGATGGGGATAACTCCAGAGACACGCATTACAACACTTTGGGCGGTCGAAGGGCTGATGAGAACGGATTACCTACCTATATTGCCTGGCGTTGGACAATGTTGAACGCTTTATTTTTTAGGTGCCGCTTAAATAAATGGGTGTTCATTAAAGTCTGAAATAGCTCTCTTACTTCAAAATATACAACAGAGGTAGTAGAAACTCACTATTCATTAATGTTTCCCGCTCATAATATTTCGTGAACCGTGCAATTCGCCCAAAATCTTGTCCCAATTTTAAAGCAATTCATCAATACAACGAAAACTCCTTGAGACATCCCTTAACGAACTATTTATGAGCTGTTTGCATCTTCAGACAAAGCTTTGTGATTAATCGCCGTCTGAATGACATTCGCCAAGTCCACCAGAGACGTAAACAACAAAGTTTTACTTAAATCACTCTTGCAGGACCGCCCCTAATTGCTGCGAGTCAATTCTGACATCTGATTGGTTACACAAAATTAATGGACGAATGAAGTTATCATGATAAATATTGTGAGTTGTGATGAGTTTTTGGAGTTTGTGCTATTTAATTGTAGAAACTTTAAGCGACGCGACAATGCGACAACACGTTTCCCAAGAGATTGTTCCATCTGAAGATCAATAAAAAAAAACTTTCATAAACGGTTTAGAAAAAAACATATATTTATTAATTCTAAATCTTGCTTGTAGCTAGCGAGCCAATAAATTGTCACCAAAGTAGATATATAAAACGTCGAACTTATTACATTGTCTATTAAGTAAATAGATCTTAATTAGATGTCAGCACAACACATACCCTATTGCTGAAAATGGAACTGTGTCCGAATTATTTACCTTCATTTGCTCCGAGAAAGTAAACTGAGTATATTATTAGGTGGCCATCATCGCGTGAAAGTTATAAGGGTCGACTGGGGCAACAGGGACCACTTATAGAGGAGGTCTAACAACCTACGATGTATCCAATACTTTACTACTGTTCATATTTTGTTCAGTAATGATACAATTGGTATTGGCGACTTGCAATTCTATTTGGTCTGTGAAAGAAAACTAGAAACGTGAGGAAAATACATAATTCAACCCTAAGATATATGTATAAACGTATATATCTTGAAGGCACAAAAAACTACAAGCTTTCCTATTTTTAGAACGTTTCTGCCTAACATAACATGCTTCTGAAAACATGTCGCTCTTCCAATAGAATTCTAAGCAGGAAATAGCGTCACCACAACCAAAATAGAATTCCATTTCAAAGTTTAAGTACAGAATGGAAAATAATACCAGCACTTATCTAAATGTATCGAAACGGAAATTCAATTTGGCGCCGCAAACGAAAGAACTCTTCAGGGACTGTTTCGAACAACACCTTGCTTTGTAAGCGCTCATGAACATGTACATTCGACAAGAGTTTGGTAACATACAGGTATAAAATGCATGCAAGCAATATTCGTTTTTATTGCGTGCTTATATTTTTATCAACATTCTTTCTAGAAAACTGTTTTTTTTTGCACTGCTTTAGGCTCATGCTCTTTTTAGTATTATAATCACGTCTGTTCTGCTTTTATTATTTACATTCGTAAAGTAATAAATATTTTTAGGGTTCCGAACCTCAAAAGCAAAAAAACGGAACCCTCATAGGATCACTTTGTTGTCCGTCCGTCAGTCTGTCTGTCAAGAACCTTCATCGCGGGAACGCGTGGAGGTATCGAATTGAATTTAAAACCAAATACCTGATTATATGGTTTTAAATCTTAACAAATTCAAGAGACTGTAGATCTAACAAACGAACTTAAAAAAAACAAACTTCTAAGTTAATGACTCGCGCTAGTCCGGTTTTTATTAGTAGGTATGTTTCAGCACTTTCAGCAAAGAGCTTCTTGCCTTTAAAGGCCTAAACTAAAATTATATCAATGACCTGTGGGAACAGGTATCAAAAATACTTACCTATAATTCAAACACAAAAACCCGTAAAAGTGCTGTCAACACCCGATTACGTGTACAAATGAGTTTAGAAGTTTTTGCTCGCTCTCTGCATTATGTTTAAGTTTGTTGACGGTATTTAGGTATGTGGAACGCTCCCAAAATCACGACGCCATGTTAGTTTTCAAGTGACGAACTGCGAGTGCTTCCCAATCTGTGGACCTCACACACAGCGCCCTTCTGTTTCTATTTTAAGAACAATGTCAAGGCTTTCTGGAAGATTAGAAACGTTTTCTCCTCTAGGGCATAGATTTATCTTCATATATGGGTGGATATTAGTGAGATGGAACGTTCAAAAGTTTTTTTTACTGAGGACCAATCTTGGACATCAATCTTAATGACTTAGTGTAACCTTTAGAACTTTTTTGTTACGCGTCTCGTTTTTTTGTTGGAAAATGGTGTGAGAGTGATGTGCTAATTTCTTTTGGTTTGTGTGGTAAATAGAAGCTAGAAAATAAATTTCAAGAATCCTTAGTTGAAAAAAAATAATAGCATTTCGTTCCACACAGCACTTGTTAAAAATAACTTTTTACAAAAATATAAAACCGACTTCCAAAAAACTTAATTTCGGAAGTCGGTGTTTTTAGTTTCGCAAATTAAGGTTATTTTATACTTTGTAGTGTTTTTTTAGAAGTCGAGGAGCTCGTGGCTAAATAATAACAGCCGCACGGGACGATCTTAAAGGTTAAGCAACGCTTGCCAAGGTTGGTCTGTAGATGGGTGACCATCTTAACATACCGAGTTTCCTCCGTGCCTCGGAAAGCACGTTAAGCTGTTGGTACCGGCTGTCATTTGTAGATCTTTGGCAGTCGTTACGGATTGTCAGAAGCCAGTAAATCTGACTCCAGTCTCCAGCCACGAAATACCGTGTTACCAAGTTAATGGGTTGCGGAGGTCTGGTAGGCAGCCGCTCCACTTAGAACACTAGTATTCAGCTGAATCCGGTTTGACTGGAAGCCAACCCCAATATAGTTGGGAAAAGGCTAGGCAGATGATGAGTGTTTTTTTAGAAGTCGGTTATATTTTTTTGTTAAAATGTTTTCTATTTTTCACTATTACGTGGACGACGTCTTCGTCTACGCAGACATTGAAATAAGCAAAAATGCTCATAAAAAAAACTACTGAACCAAACTGAATAATTTTTTTACAGGACCAAACGGCAAGTATACCGCATCGAACTAAAGAACAATCACAGAAATCGGATCAGAAAACTCGGAATAATCGGTGTACATGTATAAAAAAAAAATACCCACCGAATTGAGAACCTCCTCCTTTTTTGGAAGTCGGTTAAAAATAAAACAGGACAATAGGACACCCATTCATTGATTGTAAAAATAATTGTTATAAATGTTTCACAAGAAGTTACACGGAGGAATTGCCAATGACACGACAGTATTGCGTTTCAGTTTCAGTTGATAGACAACACGTTCTGATACCGTTGCTGAAAATAACAGAATATTTTCATCTATAGGTAAACCTCCAGTCCAACGGTGAATCCATACCTATATCTATATGTTTCGTTTCCTTACTTGTATTACATAAATTAAAAACCTTACGGACCCCTGACCTGACTCCTAATTTATTTTCCTAAAATAGAAAAAGCTGGTACCTATACGCGTAGGTAAAGGCAGGCGCGCCGAGATTCCACGAAATCGGCGAACTTGCATGAAAGGGAATCATGAAAATTCAATAAACGAGGGTTTTGTGCCGAGATCCGGCGATCAGTAGTCTTCGGCGCTCCCCGCCTAACTCCGCTGAACACGTGGTCTTACATACCTATGTATACAATGACTATGTTACCAATGTCGGGTTTTTTACAGCAACGTGGCTTTTGTTGTTCTGACACCTCGATAAATATGCTCGGAATTTGAGTCAACACACAAACCGACGTCGGAATGTATGTTAACTTGTGTTGAGCCATAGAATTACTGAGTGTATGTATACATATACCTGTAGATATCGCAATTGGAGACATGAACAAGTATTTTTCCGCATCTAGATATGGATCTAAAAGATGTGGATAGCCTTTAATCCACAATACAAGTTTGGTGACTAGGGCATTTACTTAAACTTTTCAAGTTTCACTACGTTCTCTAAAAGGGCCAAGAGGCCCTAGACAGTGTGGCGTTCTGTCAAACGACTGTAAGTCCTAAATATTGGGACTGAACACAGGACACGTAGAACTTTATTTTTTTTGGGAAAAGCCCGCTACACTATTGCCCAACGACTGCAACTTCCGAGAGCCAGAATCAATAAAGGCGGCAATCAAAATGCCTAGAGCATGTGTATCCTATACATTTTGACAATCGTTGTCGCTAATATGGTATAGGTAATGTTTCTTTATCTCGAACTAACGAGCTCTTATATACATGAACAGCTGTGGACGTCATCAATGACCCGAATGTTTAATAGTCATTGCTTAAAAGTTTAGAGGTACATAAGCTTGGCAATATGAAGGGTCTATGTGTGGTCAAGGGCTTTTAACAACTCATTTGAAAGTTTGGCGCCAAACAATATTTAGGGCCTCTTTTTTGATCCGTTAAGCTAAATTGCCGGAATATCGTGTTCGTATAGAGCTTACGAGTCCCTCTTATCGCTAAAAGGACAAGGTATTTTATTATTAAACGCTCTTTGTAAAGTAGACGGTAAGCGGATCCGTAATTTATTATTAATGAGATAAAGATAGGTCTTAAGTAGACCCTCTCAGGGTGCCGCGCTCCCGGGGAAACTGGCGTGTCAAATCAACTCAATATTTAAATTGCTCTAAAAGCGTCATCCATATTTAAACATTATAATTATAGGGATGTTAACGGTCAGGGCGTGTAGTGTTAAGTGGTAAACTTGTGACAAAGACACTCGCTGGGCTCAAAGGGATGCCGCAGCTAGGCCGGGACGGCCTAAGGACCATCTCTCTCACATTCATTCATTGTCAGGTCGGTCATTATTTATGACAAATTCTGTTGCTATGTAAGTTCTCAAGAAAATTATCTTTTCTAAAATTTTCGAACACGATATCAAGTACTCAGTTCATTAAAACTGTATGATAAGCTTTCCTTTATATTATTAAACTAACTTTCTTAAAGTAACACCGAAATTAACATCTGTAACATAATTTAATTAAATAAAGATCCCAACACACTCGGGTGAACCGCGAACACATTAGCGAGTGCTACCTACGCACGCGTATTTTGACTAACTTCGGGCAAAGTTATAAACAAAAGCAACTGAGCGATTCTCATTCGATTAAACAAACAACCACAAAACAAAACATTGTTTTAGATGATATGGATACTGGGAACATTGCCACGAATTTTAAGCAATTAAACATTTCCACAAATATTTGTATTCACATAACGAACTCAACGCTTTTTTCAATTTTCATGCAATGCGTACGTTATATTTTTGCTAAATCCAGATGGCCTCTCTTCTGGAATACGCTGAGACAGCTCATACAAAATGGATCCGACGCCATTTACCTTGTTTTAGAGTGGACGTATGCAGCATTTACCTTTGTTTGCCGACCGTATCGCTGAGTTGTGTTTCACCTGCTTACGCGTCACTTGTGAGCCAACACACCGGCACCTGAGTTGCATTATGTTGTTTTTATCAACAAACGACATGAGCCTGTCGAATCTGTTATAATGTTACGAGAAAACGTGAAACATCTCTTTGCCTAAAACCTTTCCAGTCGGTTCGTTAAACGTGACAATAATACGAAATGTAATGGACCATCGAACGAGCAAACTCAATTGAATCATTATTGCTATCCAATTAGGACACGTCAATATTTATCATTTCTAACGATAAAATATTTTTTTCTTTAAGCATGAATTAGGTAACCTTTCCATTTTTCCCTTACACAGAAAACACACAACCTGGGAAATTTTATCCCTTGCGCATATTTGTTTAACCTACTCTAGTCTGTGTACTTTACATTAGAGTGGGGTAACCTCCTTCACGTCTGCATGTGCGGGTAACTCGTAGTGTGGAAACATCTCGAGCTCACACCTGTACGTAGTTAGGTTTACGTACATGTGTGCGCCGCTTTACTATCTCTGCTGGCGCTTGGGACTGCTAACAAGCATCGCTAACTTAAAAAATGATGTACAGTAAAGATAACTTACAAAAGCACTCAATTAAGAGGTCGTAAGCGTGGATGAACAAAGTAACATAATTATACGAAACAAAACATGTGCTGGTCTGAAAATAACTAAAGGGGAACAACTGCGCAAGATGTCTGAAGCAACGAAATTTATTGTAATGAGTTTTGAAATATCATCAAGTACCCATTTATATTTATGGTTGCTGGAAAGGGGTGTTTACCGCGCGGTTTAGGAGAGTAGATACAATTTTGAGAGTGTCGCATTTATTGCATAATAATGTCGTTTGCGCAATGGACTGCGTACATTTATCATCGTCTGCTCCTTGCGCACATACATTACGCTTACTTACCTCCGTCCTTGTTAAGCCAATATCACAGTTAAGCCTTGTATGTTCTCTGGCAACAAAGCTGCATGGAGGCCATGACAGGCAGATGTCATCCATCTCTCTTCATCCGGAATACTGCCAACGAGTATGCAGATATATATGGTGCTTTACGGACTTCCGACAAGGCCTGAACGACGCCATCAACAGAGATCGTTGTTAAGATAATATTTTGTGAGGGTCTCTGAACATTCCAGTACCGTAACAATTTTATTATAAAGCTATTAAACTGGTAACACTTTACCTGAAGTTTAATGTACACAAGCCCTTACGCTTAAGCATCGACCCTCCGCGCCACGACCATTTGTCTTGCCGCAACACTTCGCATTGAACTGTCAAATTCGATGTTCCATTGTTAATAAGGCTTAAGTTCAAGTATAATTAAAACAGAGGAGTTCCCAGTTAACTGACGTAACGAGCTTTCAGTTGGAATAAAATAGTACGCCCCTTGTGGGTACGTTCTGTTAATTTGTTATGTAAATATGTGGCAACTTGTGTGCCATTCTTTCCAATTTATTAAAATAATTGATTTAGCTAGCAACAGTGAGTATCAACTACAAAAAAACTTTTTAACAAAAAAATAAAACTAACTTTAATTTCGGAAGTTTTTTTCGTTTTTGAACACTGACTTCAGAAATTAAAGTTATTTTTTACTTTGTAGTGTTTAGTTTTTGGAAGTCGCTTTTATTTTTTTGTTAAAAAGCTTTTTTAGTTTTTTAACAGCGTGCCGGCGTGATGTTATGGTTTGAACTGGTGTAAACAATCAACAGACATGCGATTTCAGAAATCCCGAAGATTTTGCTATAATTTATTGAAGAGTTCCGTTGCCTATCTCCGAAGTTCTTCATCAGATCTTCACCAAATTTAAATGGGACCAGTCCGAGAAAATACTCTTCCAAACATAAACAGAATCATCCAAATCGATTAACAATTGGTGAAAATATCGCTAAATAAACATTTTTCATGGGATACCATCATCAGATCCTGACTTATACATTCCATCATCAGCTCAGCAACATGAGATGATGATTACCAGGCACAAATATCTGAATTGCGTTAGAAAGTTTATGAGAAACAGTGTATGTGCTTATAAAATTTGAGGGTTTCCCTCGATTTGCATGGGATCATCAGATGCTAACTTGGTGATAATGGGACCATTTCAGGAGTATAGAATTTCGAATAAAAAAATAATTGTTGAAATCGGTCCAGAATTGGCGGAGAAATCGGTGAACATACATACTTTTGTATGTATGTTCACCGATTTCTCCGCCAAAATACATTCTACCGAACATTAGAACCTCCTCCTTTTTGAAGAAGTCGTTTAAAAAATCTGCTTTGCTCTCTCCTTTAAATGGACTATTCAGCTGAGGATGGACACCCAGTATCAGTCGGATTGGCAGTCAATTTATCTTTATCCTGTTCAGGCGCCTACAAATAAATTATGAACGCTTTAAGCTGTTCCCACCTGTAAATAATAGTGGCTTTTACGTTGTGCTGTTTGCTGGGAACGAACGCTCGCAAAAATAAAGTACTTGGTGAGCGAATCGCATGCATGCAATAAAAAACTTTTGAAAGGCTGCAAGAATTTTGACAGCGCGCCAACTCATTTAATATTTATTAAATTGGCTTACGTATTTTACTACCTTATGGTAATAATTTAAGGACAAGAAATCGCGAATTAAGTGCGAACAAAATAATCAGATGAGTTACAAGCTTGTTAGCCTCATTGTTAGGAGAAAGGGTTGTTATGGCATTTGTGTTCACGTTAATACGTATTCTCATGGGATTTGCGGGGTAAAATCAACACGAAATTATTTTGCGGAAACACGTATTAGCTGGCAGCAGGTGTAAGGGATACCTACCCTTGCTTTCATTCCAATTATTTTTTAAGGACCTATTATTCTTTATGGCATTTGTCGGTCTTCTAATATCAACATAATAGATCTTTATGAGCAAGAATTGAAAAGGCTTTTTATCTATTTCCATAGTAATTTATGCTGTTCAACTTTGTTTGTATGTAATATATTTTATGAACTTCGATTACATTTTACAAAATTAATTAATTAATTAATTTAGTAAAATGTAAATCGAAGCTCACCGTATCAACAACCATACTTTTACAACATAACATTATCGATGCATAAATTAGCTTCAAAATTAAACGCTATTCAAACTGGAACATAATATTGAATTTAATTTTATTGATAGTTAGCAAATTTGTAGTTGGCCCAGGGTTGTGGGGTTGGGAACTGTGTATAGACGGCATTTGGGGGTTTCATTAGAGAAATTGTAGAGTTAAATTAGCTGGTAGTGTTCAGCGGATACATGGCATCAGTATGCATGGCGAGCCGCGCCCGGCGTGAGGTGTCGGCGCCACTGATTGCGTTACCACCTGCATTAGGAAGCAGAAGCTACTGGACTCACGCTAATACGGTTACACTATTCCGTGCCCCATATTTCGACGATCAGGGAAAATGTTGGAACAATGTCAACCTAACACAGATCAGATAAGATGAAATAGAACAGAGATGTCAACAATTTAGCTTCATTGTGACTACTTTAAACATCCATCATGTACTTCAAACATGGATATGGATGGATATTCCATCAAAACCTATTTAGTAGATGAACTGTAGATGAAATGGTCGAATGTTAATTTTCGTGGTCGACATTTAACAGTTTAATGTATTAAAGTTGATACGATCATTGAAACTTTTTCCATTTAGTGCGGCGTGGAGTGGAGTCCAACATTTAATCACACGAAATATTTCAACTTTGGACATAATATTGCGTAGATGAAACACGGGGCGGGCCTGGCGTGCCCGGCATATAAAACCCGACGTCCATAACGCGTTGTATCGTATATAACAATGTTCCCGAGCCGAGAATTCGGTATTGTACCGTACAAAGTCGAGCCAAGTTCGACACTAAATTGAAGAAATTGTTACAGTTTCATAGTTTTAGCGTCCGTAGTTCAATATAAACCTTACGTCTAATACCTGTTAATGCGAGAGTTCGAGACTTTTGATAAGCCTCCTAGGCGTCGTTAATATGTTATTATAATGAAACTGTCAGCGGATAGCTTCGGCGATTACGGATGTTTCTCGAACCTCCCGTTTGTTTACTCAAACTTTATCTCTGCTTTGTCGTATTTATTCGGTAAACCCCATTAACGAGTCTATGCAAAGTTGGCAGCCCTTAATCCCCTACTTTAGGGCCGGGCTTTTGGATCTATTAAGCGGCAGCCCTCCTGTATCAGAGCTGATCTCGAGTCAAAGTAGGCCTTCGTCATGCATTGACGCCTCGCCATTCGACTGTTATTAGTTCGAAAATGCTTACTGGGCCGTGACAGACACAGTTGGCGGACGACTATGTTACTTTGTAGTGAAAATGTAACTTTATTTCAGTCTCGTGGGCTGATTAGCGGGTGGTCGGTTAACCGTAGTTTTCTGTAAGTTTTAGTTCGTGTGTGGGTTGTAAAGTAAAGGTTAACAGCGACATATGTAGCTCGATATATAAGTATGTTTGCAGTAGAAACGCTAGCATCTGTCGCTACTTGTTGAGTCGCTACTCGCAATTTTTAACCTCATGTTACACGATGCTCAAAGTATTATCTAACAAACCACAGCAGATGTTGTATACCTAGATGGTTTTACTTTGAAAGAGACCTCTTTCTTTGTTACATGTTACAAAATTGTTATAAGAACTATTGAAAATAATGTTGTAGGTCGTAAAGAAGGGCCACAAAATAGAAACGAAAAGTCGATTAAGTATTCGATATTGACCCGCTGGAGGCAACGATGTACGCAAGTATGGGCCACAAAAAATTAAGGACCTCAGCAAGATATAACGACTGGCTGTTCAATGTTCGGCAATATTTCTAGGATATTGCACAGCCTCCCTGGAGATATTTTGATAGAGCGATGAGAAGTCAAGAGCCTATTCGTTTCACATCCATCACGAGTGTCTGGGACGTCCCGGTTGAGTAGTTACTGTACGTTTACGAACGTAGATTAATGTCAGAAAATTCACCGATGTACGCAACTGCGATATATCTCAGGAATCGAGATAAATAAAGAGGTAGTGGTTCCTTCCTTTAAGTAGTTTGATATTTTATTTCAATGTTATGTATTCATGGACATGAAATGGCAGACACATGAATTAATAACGAGTAACCTAGATATGTGAGGCAATGGTCAACTTTTTATGAAATTAGTCGTCGGAATTACTACCGTATTAATTGAGATCGTAGATAGAATACCTATACTTTATTTTATTCCAGAAATAGTAAAATAACTCTCCGTCGTAGTGTAAGTTACCCTGAGTACTGAACTTAATAAAAGTCTTTCATGACCGTGTAAGTTTTAGCAGTAATCCCCGTAAAACCAGCCGTTGTAAAGAACTAGAAGTACAGCTAACAATGGGCGCTTTCTGGCTGAATGATAATGTATGAGTATGTAATACTTTAATTTTCTATGTTTATCGTGTAAACATAACACTGATTGAGCTGTTAGCCTACCCATGACTTCCAGATTTACGCAGTAACTCACTCTTTGATTATTTTATGCTCCTATAGGGAACATACTTTTTTTTTCTAAGGATGGGAAATCATCAAATGACTCCTCCCGCTCTGGGTGAAGTAGAAGGGAGTGTCAGGCTCTTACTGACTAAAACCTATCCGTGTTCCTCCTAATGCCCGCCGCGTTCCAGGGCCGCGGTGACTCTTTCGAACCACAACACTTCCCGGCAGGATAGGGAACATGCTGAAACTATAAGTGGGAGCACGAAAGTGTCATTGTCATGTTATTGTTAAGTATATTGTACTTATAACTTTCGAAATTGGAACGCTAGATGGCACAGTCTGCTTCGTGCACGTTCCCCTAAACGGAGCGTGCAGGAACTGTAGGTTGCACAGAAGCGTTAACGTCAAAACTTATTCTTAACGATAATGTTAAACAATAATGTTTCGAATATGCAACACTAGATGGCATAGTCAACGTCTTGCACGTCCCTATTCTGGCGCACAATCACCTTGTCGATAATAATTGTTATCCAATCAATCGATAAAAACCGGCCATTTCTTGTACCTAGTTTTTAACCGACTTCTTCAAAAAGGAGGAGGTTCTATGTTCGGCTGTATGTATCTTTTTTTTTATGTATGTTCTCCGATTCTCCGCCAATTCTGGACCGATTTAAAAAAATCCTTTTTTTTATTCGAAAGCCTATACCTATACCTGAGGTGGTCCCATTGTCACCAAAATAGAATCCGATGAAGGGATCCCATGAAAATCGAGGGAAACCCTCAAATTTTATAGGCACAAACATTGTTTTTCATAAACTTTATAACACAATTCAGATATTTGTGCCTGGTAATCATCATCTCATGTTGCTGAACTGATGATGGAATTTTCATGGGATCACATCATCAGATCCTGACTTATACCTTATAAGTCAGGATCTGATGATGTGATCCCATGAAAATTGTTTTTTGTAGCGATATTTTCGCCAATTGTAACCGATTTGGATGATTCTTTTTGTGTTTGGAAGACTATTTTCTCGGACTGGTCTCATTTAAATTTGGTGAAGATCTGATGAAGAACTTCGGAGGTAGGCAACGGAACTCTTCAATAAATGAAAGCAAATGGATCGGAATAATCGCATGTCTGTTGATTGTTTACAAGTTCATAACATAAAATCACGCCAGCACGCTGTACTTGTGGTTTTACTTTTTAGTGGTACCCGTACCTACCACTAAAAAGTGAAAAATAAAAAAACTTTTTAACAAAAAAATAAAACTAAAGTCGGTGTTTTTGGTAATTTCGTTTGTGAACACTGACTTCCGAATTTAAAGTTATTTTTTACTTTGTAGTGTTTTATTTTTGGAAGTCGGTTATGCTTCGCAATGGGTCACGTGACATTTTTCTGACGTCACTCATGACCAGAGAAAACGACAAGACGTAAAAAAAATTAATTTAAAGTCCAAAACTCTCAATATACGATAAACAGAGACAGCACTAATTGGGTGTGACGTCACCAGTATAAAAAATGTTTTGTGTTTGCAAGGATAACTTCAAAGGCGTTTTTTTCTCTATTTTTCACATCGTACCTACTTATTTGGCATCTTTCAAATAAGTTAATAAGATTCATGTAGATTTTTGACAGTTGTCAAATACCTACCCATCAAAGGGAAGTAGGTAAGATACTGTGCCTACCCACTACAAGTAGAGGACAAAGTAATCTGTCATTACCTTGTAGAGTTACGTCTTAATCCCCTCTCGTTAGAGCGCCAGAAGCACTTGAGCTTTGTTCAACTTTAAATTGTACGACATTTTCATTAGGAAACGTTCTCAGACAGACTGGAATAATGCTAGGTAGGTGGAGATTCTATTCCAAATGGCAACTTTAATTTTCTTCTTAGGTTGGGTAGTTTTAAATGAATAAAACTGGCCAAGCGCGAGTCGGACTCACGCGCAAAGGGTTCAGAACCAACCATAGACGTCTTTACAAAATATACTTACTAAAACACACACAGGTCGCAGAAATTCATATATTGTACTAAGTGTACCAAATGTTATCTAATCGGCCTAGTAGATTCAGAGTAGACCTATTTGGCTATGATAGACATGCAGGCAGACACGAGTGATCTTATAAGGATGCTGTTTTCCCATACGAACATTTGGAACCCTATTAAAACCAGCCAAGTGCGAGTCGGACTTGCACACGAAGGGTTCCGTACCATAAAACCTGAATTTTTATTATTCATTGTTATAGCGGCAATAGAAATACATAATCTGTGAAAATTTAAATTATCTTTTTCACGGTTCTTGAGATACAGCCCGCTTACAGACAGACGGACGCACGGATGGACGGACGGTTGAACAGACAGACGAGGCTTAGTAATAGGGTTCCGTTGGTTACCCTTGGGGTACAAAACCCTAACAAGCAACTCGTCTATAACAAATCGATTCTAATCATACATATTTACATAATATATTATTAATAGATAGATAAAGAAACGAGGACCTTTATCTACAGCCGGTCAAAAAGGATGAAAGAAAAATAATGCTATCAATATGTCTTTTATTATTCAAGTAATATGTAGATAGGTAAAACAAATATTATAAAGCCAGTCCCTACGACGCCCACTGCGTTTGCCCACGCGGCCATGCTTAGAAAGGTACCTAGATTATTTTCCACGAGGTAAAATTAAATGGTACTCTACTTTCAAGAGGTTTTCGTATTCTATTACACTGAAGTGTAGGATGTTTATTTGTACAAATTTCACAAAGAGCTGACCTTTTAAAATCTAGCCAAAAAGTGTAAAAATATCGGTTTCGTTTTGTATCTTTGTGGGGAATGATGAAATGTGAGGTTTGTTTTAGTGTTAGTACGTATACCAGATTTATCGTGGCATTTGTGGCGTGTGTTATTGTTAAATTCGCCTCTAAATGAACAGTTCAGATATTTCAATGAATCACTCCTTATTTATGCTCTGTACTGGAGCCGTAACAAAACCGTTCGGATGCCACTTTGTTAGTGAGTTCCGAGTAATATCCGATCTAGATATGAGATAGCCGGATATAGGTACTTTCTTAGTTGTTCAAGTGAACGAAAAAGGGAAAAACATTTACAGCCAGGGAATATACTTCCAAAGTACCTAGAATATTTTGTACCTTGGATTTTGCGCTAAGCACCTATTGACCTAAATGTTTCGCTTTACGGTCAGTTTACAGCTTAATAAACTTCATGCTTTTCTTTTATTTTCAGTCCGAAGCGAACATTTGTAGTGCCTACTTTGCCGCGTTGGCGAGATATAATTCTGATATCAGCATACGACCTTGTGGCTAATACTCTTGATATCTTGCCCTTCGACGTGAACAAACAAGATTCATCAAATGAAAATTTAGTACCCCAGTGAGCACATTGTTCCTTTGTCAACATTTAATTGAACTAGCTCCAATTACATTCAGGTTCAGATGTTCGAGTTTGTGGTAACTTGCTAAACAGTTGTCGCGCCGCGTCACCGCGAGCGCTGCTTAGATATCTAATATGCCTGACAGAATGTAATGCTGAAACACGACGCTAAAACGGTAAATAATGCTATAGGATTCACGGTCTGTGATCAACTTTGGTGAAGTTTTATCGTTAAACCGGTCACTTACATGATATTTATTAAAATATAGCTTCCCCTTGTTGCGCGACTCCTCCACGCCCCAAGCTTATCTTGCTTCAGGCAACTCGCATTATTCTTTCAAGAGATACTTCGCGTCTAATTAAGGAAATGTATTTGAATATAAAACAAAGACCCCGGTTGTCCAGACTCTTGTGGTAGGGTAGAGGTATCTTTATGTTTGTGTTAAATTAAGAGATGCATGAATTGCGATTTAAATGTTTCTTGCCTGTTAATCTTGTCTTAAACAATTTAGCAGTAATTCTTTGTAATACAGGACGATTTTATTTTATTTTTGTTCCTTTTATTTTAGGTAAACAGCTGCTTAAGTAGGAAATGCGTGCACAGTGACTGTGAGAAATCGGTGGAACGTCAGGGCTAACAAAGCGGTTGTGTTAAGAGTTTACTATTATTTGCTCGGCGGGAACGTCGGCGGGCTAGCGTATCGCAGGCGGACCGAGTCGCATGTTTAGGCACAGTTTTGGAACTAGATAAGATGAAATAGTTCCAAACACCTCCAAACCGGTAGTGTCGCTTACTTTGTCCTGAGATATTGATCCGATTTGATTATTGCAAGTATAAAGCCGTCACACGAAATTGGATAGCCACTTATTCATAATCTGCTTAAGATTTTCGAGGGTCAGTCGTCTTATTTTATTTATGACGGTTCCGAGTGCGATCTTTCGTGACTTATTATCATAAAGATTCAGGCCTTTTTTACCAATATCGCGACGTGAAGTGGTGACGGTGCTTTATTTTATGTCACCGCATTGTTCGCGCCCTACGGACATCGGAGAGGGATCCTTTTATACCCATATAATATGTATATAATGTTATATGAAATCAATAACTTAGTTTAAAGGAAGGAGGTGTCCTTGGTCATTGTGTTCATGTAAATAGATATAAATCATTGCTTTACATAAGCCCGGGAAGTTTTCATATGAAGATTTATAGAGTAGGTAGTGTGAAGGATATTTTGTTGTCGCATACCAAGCGCGGGTTTACCTACAGTGTACATCATGGGGGGACAAGGTTATGGATGTAACTACGTCTCTATGGACGCGCGACGTAACATAAACCGGTGACATTACTCTGAGTCATTTATTAAAGGAGGCTCTAACTAAGAGACCCTCTATAAGGTAATAAGGAAGTTTGTGAAAGTTGTTTTACTAATATATTAAGGGTTAATTGGGGGCCATCCATATATCTTCTGCCGGCGTCCTATTTATTTGCAAAACGAACAATTAAACCCAACTAAGCTTGAAAGAGGTGATTCCCGGAACTAAAACGATAAAAAGGATTCATTGGGCCTATTTATTTGCTATTCACTCTTACCCCACTGTTAGTTTATACCTAACAATGTAAGGGAAGCTTCCCAGGATCTATCCCACCGAGGGCCGATTTTTTCAATTTCGAATTTACCGTTTATAGTTTTTTCCATAGAAAAGCTGTCAAACCACCATACTTATACCACATATGGTGGTTTAAAAGTTTTTATAAGGTAAATCGGCCTACGGACCTAAATGAGACGTCAGATTTAGCAATTGATTGACTAAATTAACTTCATATGTATTAGTTTATTATTATAGCATTATATGTGTATTTTATAAGTATTATATATTTATTATTTATTTGTATATTTTTTCCGAAACAATATTCTATTTTAAATCTTATTTATTTGCTGTACACCTACCACCTCCACCACCTGTATCTTTTTAACCCAAAGGTTGACTGGTAGAGAATGCCTGTTGCATTAAGTCCGCCTATGTACCACCACTGTACATGAAGTTTAAATAAATAAAATCTTGATTTGACTGAAAACACACAAAATATTTGTAGGTGAAGAACGTTCTCATATTTAAGTATTTCGGTTTTCGAACATAACAGTTACACTCAATTTTAATCAAGGTTACAAAGGCTCAGCTCCTGTAAGAATCTTTTAAGTCCCCTGTGATAGAGTGGGATGAAAATCTCCCCGGCCACTCGAGAAGTTTCCGAACCGAAAACCGCAATTATACTCCAATTATGAAACCTCGGGATTTGAGGACTTATTTATTAATATCAGTCCATTATAGAAATACAGTTTTAATTAATGTTATGATGGAAAAGCAACGGAGGAGCTCGTTGCTAAATAATAGCAGGTGCACGGTCGATCATCAAGTTCGAAGTTCGGGGAGTTAGTCCATGGATAGGTACATCTAAACGAGTATTGTGTTGCCAGTAACTGGGTTGTGGGGCAAAGACAAGCAGTCGCTCTATGCATGATAAGAGTAATCAACTGCAACCAGTTAGAGTAGAAGCTGATCCCAATAAATATAACTGCGAAAAGTCTAGGCAGGGGGGCTACTCTCTAAGCCCAAAGTCCGTAGTTTCGGGCTTAGTTGCGTGCGTATTCTACTCCGTATCACCCAACTTTAGTTCGGGTTCGGGACTAATCGTAAGTCCGTTGGTGATACGGAGTAGAATACGCACGTAACTAAGCCCGAAACTACGGACTTCGGGCTTAGAGAGTAGCCGCCCAGAGTGGAACAGCAACAATGATATTTTATCATCATCATCATCATATTAGCCGAAAGACGTTCACTGCTGGACATAGGCCTCCCTCAAGCGTCACCACAACGACCGGTCCACAATTATATTTAACCGACTCCAAAAAAGGAGGAGGTTCTCAATTCGGTTGGTAGATTTTTTGGTTTGGTAGGTTTCTGACCCGATTTTCTATTCTTTTTAGTTCGATGAGATATACTTTCCTTTTGGTCTCGCAAAAATTAATTTTGCTTGGCTTACCAGTTTTTATTTTAGAAGCTTTTTGCTTACTTGTATGATGTAATTTTTGCGTAAGCAAAATGACGTCAGTTAATGTAATTTTCACGTATTTTTCTATTTGGCCATGTTAACGTGTAACTACGTAAACGTACGAACTACACGTATGCCTAACCAAATAATCCGTTTCATTAGTTCGCTAATAATTAATGTCTGTTTCTCTTCTGCTTATAATTTCGTAGTTATTATGTTTTGGACAGAATCCTGATTACGCGCTTCGTTCCATTTGTACCGACACAATAATGGTAGCTGCTTACCACATTTCATGATTTGACTAATAATCACGTTACTAACATAACGGAGGTAAAAAGATACCTACGTAGATATATGGAGCATGTGAACCCTGATAAATAACTTTAATCTCTTTTATTCTCCGACGTATTTTTCTCCCGGGCAAGGCTCGCCCCTCATTATTTAAAAGTAGAGATACGTGAAAGGCTCCATCGATTATCCATTTTGCTGCTTTGTTCTCAACACAGAGATTATTCGAAAAGACATTCCATATCAGTCCTTCCTATGGGAAGCCGCCCCCATTGCAATCAACTTGTGTAAACCGAACGGTTGCACTTTAAATTGCTTGCGTCTCCACTCTAAAACTCGCTGCTTGTTGGATATTGTCTTGATCCTTTTGTGGAAAATTGTATAAAGTTAGTAAATTTTAACTCAAATCATTCGACGGAATTGACTTTCGAGTCGGAAATTGGTAACTGAAACTAATTTTAAGTTAGAGTTGTAGAAAAGGAATGTAGATTAAGATTTATGTTTCAAGTTCCTCGAAGCGAATTTATCAATAGCAACGCATTCTTTTCCTTCAAAATACATTTTATTACGAAGGGACGAGTTTAATTATTATTGTTGGGTAGCGAAAGTTTTTTCATAGAATAAATACATTTAGGCGTACCTGTATGAGCACCTTTGGCACTTTGGCGTTCCTGGAGAAACAAAGTAATTTTCCACAACACCCTGGAGGTGCACAGCAGCACGTGACCACTACGTGACATAAAACCGAAACTAACAAACTGTATACTCAACATTTTGTAACATACACATTTGCTCGCCCAAAGGGGGACAAAAGCGGTCCTTACCTAAGGCTGCGTTTCCAACAGAGATGTACGAGGATGCGTGTTTGAGGAGCTCGTGGCTAGATAATAACAGCCACACGGGTTGATCTTCAAGCAACGCTTGCCAAGGTTGGTCTGTGGATGGGTAACCGTCTTAACGTACCGAGTTTCCTCCGTGCCTCGGAAAGCACGTTAAGCCGTTGGTTCCGGCTTTTATTTGTAGATCTTTGGCAGTCGTTACGGGTAGTCAGAAGCCAGTTAATCTGACTCCAGTCTCGCCATGAAGTACCGTGTTACCCAGTTAATGTGTTGTGGAGGTCTGGTAGGCAGCCGCTCTACGTAAAATACGTATTCAGCTTAATCGGGTTTGACTGGAAGCCAACCAGAATATAGTTGGGATAGTGCTAAGCATGATATAACACGAATAACTTTATTATTTGTCTACTTTGAAAATTTATTTTATTCTTTAAAAACGTTGTTAATAAGAGTATCGATATATGGCAATATAATTTGCTTGTGAGCAACCCTGAATCATTTGGCGGTTTGGATTAGTTGACGGGGTGTCGCTATATTCGATTTTTAACCGACTTCAAAAAAAGGAGGAGGTTCTCAATTCGGTTGTATTTTTTTTTTTTTTATGTTTGTTACCTCATAGCTCCGTCGTTTATGAACCGATTTGAAAAATTTTTGTTTCATCTGAAAGGGTATACTTCTCGATTGGTTCCATTGTCACCATGTCAGAATCTGATGATGGGATCTCACGAAAATCGAGGGCAACC
This sequence comes from Lacanobia oleracea, assembly GCA_950371165.1. Classification (NCBI taxonomy): domain Eukaryota; kingdom Metazoa; phylum Arthropoda; class Insecta; order Lepidoptera; family Noctuidae; genus Lacanobia; species Lacanobia oleracea. The sequence continues at coordinate 11,393,894 of OX493389.1, forward strand.
CTCAAATTTTATAGGCACATACAATGTTTTTCATGAACTTTCTAACGCAATTCAGATATTTGTGCCTGGTAATCATCATCTCATGTTGCTGAGCTGATGATGAAAGGTATAAATTAGGATCTGATTTCCAAAAACAAAAAAATAACCAAAAACACTGACTTCCGAAATTAAAGTTGTTTTCTTTCTTCCGAAGTTATTTTGTACCTTGTAGTGTTTTGTTTTTGGAAGTCGGTTGTATTTTTTGTAAAAAAGTTTTTTTTGAACTTTGAGTTGAGTGTGCGGTGCGCTCGGGGAGAGGGATGCTAGGCCACACCTTTCGAACTGTCAGAAATTATTAACCTAAGCTCTTAATGGGTTTTGGAGGTCCGGTAGGCAGCTGTTTCGCGCAAAATACTGATATTTAGCTAAATTCAGTTTGACTGGAAGCCAACCCTAATATAGTTGGGAAAAGGCTAGGCAGATGATGCGCGCACCTATATGAAAATCTAACTAACCACGCCATGTGAATCCAAAAAATAGTGTAGCGGAAACGATAGTAGGATACATACACTCTACGCAGTGCTGTGATCAAAAACACAACTGCAGTAGTATTGTCATATTTAATCGAATGTATAATACTATAATTCTCAATTTGAACGAATAGCGTGGGTCGTGTAGGGTTCAATACAATTCCGAGTACTGCTGTTTTTATTTCACGATGACGATTCGAATTACGATTTTATTTCGTCAATACGTCACAAGAGAAGTGCAATTTGTTGATATATAGCCGATGATATACGAAGCTATCAAGTTATAACGACGTGGGATCCAATTAGTGATGTTACCTGTACGACCGGCGCCGGACTCCGAACACCCGATAATTATAAAATTCGAAACCACACTGGTTGTTAATACGATATGTTGATATAGATTTTAAAGCCACAAAAGCAATTTATTGGCAGGTGTTTAACGGGTGTGAAATAGTTAAATTACGTTTGTGCTTTGGTGCGATGTTTTTGATAGTACCTAAGCTGAAGCCTTCAATTCATATTTGTTTGCATGTCTCGATGAAATGTATTGAACAGCTGATTTTAAATTGCGAGTTTAAGGTTGTTGGGAGTAAAAGTTGCTTTTAATAAATTGAGCGCAAAGATCCCTTTTCAGTGTTTGCGTTTAATTTGTTAACTTATTATTCTCGTATTCTTGCAAATAAAGACTATTCTTATGAAAATATAAGCAGAAAAACTTTACCTGTCAATTTATAATCAAGATTTCACAGCAAAGCCATGCCACGCCCAAGTGAAAGAGTTAGTTTACATCTCTATATTCCAAAGGTCACTGTAGTCAACCATAAAAGAAAAACCACTGAAAAAAGAAAACACATACGACAGAGCTGGACATATTAGAGACGGATTAAGATGGATCTGCATTCCGGGAAACTAATGGCAAGTTATTCCGAAACTCGCGTTGTACTTTGGCAGTTCCACACTTTAACTTCTTATCTTACTTTTATAGGTAGGTAAGTAAGTAAATGTGTTTTTTTTTTGCATTTGAAAATTTATTTTTAGTTTCCTTTTGTGAAATCAGCTAATGTTTCTTCTTTATTCAACTAATTCATTTACTTTATATTCTGCATTTTATATCGTTTTAAAGGCATGATTGCTTTAAAAATCAGCTTGCTTCAATTAGACAAAAATAATTACAACAAACACAAACAACCATTTTTAAAGCTTAAAATCCAGAGTTACGGCAAAATTAATTGGTATGGCGCGAGCGAATCCTCAGATTACACTAAAACGAGAGATAGAGTTCTTCAAAGTCACCGCAAGTCAGACAAAACGACAAAGTGAAATCATAGTATGATTATAAACCGGTTTTGCACCACCTCGGGTCAAATGCTAGCCCGAAAGCGTTCCTAGACGGTTTGTTAGTAAACTTCGTTACAACAGATCTCCGTGCACACCCCTTGGAGGTGTTTTCTGTCAGAAAACGTAACGTTTCAGCTGTCTGCGATAATCTCAACTGTCTCTTACACCCACTCGCTTTGTTATCCGTCGTCATCAAGTACGCACTCGTCTGTCATTTTTGTTTCTTTACTTATTTCGAAATGTCTTAAGGACCGTCCAAGTCACTTGAGATAAATCCAGAAACTTGTCATTTCATGGATGAAGAAATTGGTCGTGCTTTTTTAGTTAATTGCACTCGGCTAGTTTATTTAAGCAAGGCGCGAGGTTGAAGAAGTCGTATTTGAGAATGAATAGCGGTCGCGCTGAATGCGGAATGGGCGTGCTTACAGCCAACTGCAGTTTTTATTAGAAAGGAAACGAAAATACTGAGCAGTTTTGTAAAGCTTGATTGCAATCGAAATGATGTATAGGATAATCTCCCACTCGTGACCCTGCTTTAAACACACTTTCGCTGTACTATTTATGCGCTATTTTAATGACTTTCCGGCTGTTTCACCAAAAACGTAATTACTTTTGCGAGTGGTTACATAACTTCTATACGAACAAAACTAATCAAGTCTCGTTAGTTATGATCTGATACATCTATAACTTCAGTAATAAAACCACGATTAACTATTGTGTATCCAAACCCAATTTGCGACAAGAATCTGTATCGGCAGTCTTATTGTGGATTACAAGAAGATATTATCTTGTATCTCTATTCTATGTTTGGGATGGATTAGTTTAATGTCCCTGCTCTGGGACCAACTCCATAGATATTGACACAAGGCTCATGTTAGTCCGGTGATTAAATTAAGCCATGGATAATAAACAGTCACTCAATTAATACTGGCTTGGAGTAATTGCTTGTTCGGTTGGCCCGAACAAGAGCAGTGGCTTGCGGAGCGTGTAAGATGGCTGCCGTGGCTTAGAGGGCTTAGGTAGGTACACGACACGATCACCGCGAAATGCACGTTACATCCTTACACAATAACACCGCATTGATATTGTCACTTGAGCCCTTGTGCCTTTGTAAGGTCACGCTAAAGACGTTGTTCATAATTAATTGGACCCGCAGCCGCCTTGGGGTCAACAGCCACTTGAGCGAGGTAAACTGTATACGCAACGTTCGATTAGACTCCTGATTCTATTAGTGGCAATTCTACTGCGATAATAATTGATCTACACCATTGTGGATATCATTTGCTTAATTAGTCACAGTTGGTTGTAACAGAGCCACAACGGCACCCAATAGCTGTGAAATGTAAAGGGAGCATGGAGAAATTCATTTCCGCTGGATTATTAAAGAAATATAGAGAGAAAACTTTGTTCTTTTTTCAGAACGCTACTTCTAACGTCTAATAGATGTTACGGTGTAGAAAAAAAGGCAAACAGCGTTCGATTCCGTTTTCAAATGCATAAATTTGAAAGGAGTGTAGTCACATTTATTTTATACATACAAGAGAAGCAATTTCGTTGACTGAAAACTTCAATTTGTCGTTATCGCAGAGCTGCAATGCTTGGAATTTTATAGAGCTATAAATCTATAATATCGTAAAATCCCGTAGTTACTGTAAATTTAATTACAAGGTGAATAAAACTCTTTTCCTGCTGCACAGAACATTAATCCTGAAATCGACTTAACGCGTTCCATGTTCAATTTATCGGCTTGTACGTATTGCGGAGTCCGGCAACGAAATTAAAGTAGTGCCGGTCACCGGATCGACAGAACTAAATCGCCTGCGGAATGCAACCGCCGCATTCGTAGCAACTACATCAATAATGTCCACTTCGTTCGAAACCATAGCCAATACCGAAAGGTTTTCTACAAACTAAATTATAGAGTAATACAAGCCAACGTAGCCGCAACGTCGAGGGAAATAGGAAATCGATATGAGAATTAACTTACAGTTTCCCGATTTGTAAAACTTGCTGTCTTATTATCTCGGTGGAAAGTGTTTGTCGAATGATATTATTATCTAGGGACATTTTGCCGTTATTATTACTACGGAACGGTCCAGGTTTATTAAACATTGATGACTGTCGTTGTGGAAGCGGAATAATTATGGAGGTAGGAACTGAATATTGTGTCGTCTGTAGACGTGTAGTGAGAGCCGCGACGCGACACAATTGTTACAATTTCCTTCACGCCGTGATATGTAGGACTGAAGGGGCTCCGGGCGCGGGCGGCGCTCGCTGTCCCACGGTAAGTACGTGTGTCGCAGCTGCTCGCGCTAATATTTGTCCGCTACGAAACAAAGCCAATATCTGTAAAAGTTTTGGCGCGCCGCACCATTATTTATTCAGAGGCTCTTGCGTTTCTTAAACTTTTCGAGTGCTCCGTCGATATTATAAGAGAGCCCTCCGGTCTGGGTACAATTGGCCGCAATTTTCTCCAAAAGTAGAGGTTTGCAAATTCCGGTTTTTCTGCAATATCGTGGACAAAGGAAATTGACATAGGTCGGATAAAATTGTGATGAATTTAAATATCAATGATAAATGATATTTATTTTGCAAATAGGTTACAAGTGACTCTTTTACACGTCAATATTTTTTTGGTCATATTAATCTAGATGAGGCCGATGTTTCCTAGCTGAATGAATCACAAAGCATATTAAGCATATTATGTACCTGCTAGAAAGGGATTCCGACGCGTTTTGTAAACGTCATCAAAGTGAACAGACGGGTCTGGGATGAATTATGAATTCCCTCCACATAGCGTATCATCAGTCAAAGCTTCTGTTTCAACGCGAACGCGGACGTGTCCTCCTTTTTTCAATAACGAAAATTGATAATAGTTCTTCCGCTCTTGATTGAAAAATATCCAAGCAAACTCTACTATCAAAGTGCCTGAACGTTTCCGTTTTCTACAATCCTGCCATTTTTAAATGTCTTTTGAACCGGCAAGTTTCCTAAAATCTAAACACTTAATTGTTTACTTTTTTTTTCAATTAATTTGTCCCTGGTTCCAACGCAAACCTACATAAACAGGATTCCGTTTGAAAATAGAAAATAAAAATATAGAGAGAGTACCTATCTACAAATACATGTTGGCAATAATATAAAAAGGTTCTTTCAGCAAACTCTCTCATGTTATTTCCACGGGTATATTGTAAAAGAACGTACAAAATCGCAGACAAAAGTTGTAAAACCATAACTTGATTTGGTTCTATTATTCAAATGTAATAGTATTGATCGACGTACGAGTACATGAGTTTGAAATCGAATATCTTTTACTTACCTTTACATTTCTATGCATGAACAAATATGTGAATATCTTCAAACGAGCTGTTTGAAATTAATATAAAACTTATATTTTATGAACTGAAAAGCAGTTGCTAACGTATGAGTATTCATAGGTTAGCAACTGCTATTCTGTCTAAGTAAGAAATTTTCTTTTGATATTACATTCTAGTTTGAATCCGTTCAAGTACAAATGAATGTGTTTAATACGTTTTTTCCGACACAATTCTCTGCAAAAAAATAATTAAGAAATAAAAGCACAAAAAAGACCTTTACCGCTCGAGTACGCTCATATAATATTTTTTTTTCTCTGAATAACTTATATTTCCAACCCTTCGCATTGCAATGGAATATTACAAATTTAATTAAATTAACATTTTAAAATGGAATATAAAATAAAAAAACAGAAAAAAAAAGAAATGTCAAAGTTCAAACAAAGAACGTCTGATAAATAGAAGAATAAAGGCGCGCGGTGTGTTATGACGTTAGCAGCGTGTAACGGGTGTCGCACATTCGGTTCAGCTTCGAATGCAGGCTGGCTGTAAATTTTCGGCTAGCTGCGCATAAAGACTAAATCAGTCGTATGGTAGCCTGCCGACTGAGGACTTTTTGTCTTATAGACAGGTTTTTCAGCAGCCGTAGTTTTTGCGCTGAATTGGATGTTATGAGCAGTAAGTCCTGTGAGATATTCTTTGACTAAATACGGGAATCAAAGCATAATTTATCACAAGTAGTTTAAATTTTTAACCCTAATATTTTTATAAAAAAAACTTAAGAGTTAAAAAATCGTTGAAACATACTGAAAGGTACTCAAATAAAACCAAATCAGTAAAAATAAGATTATTTATTTTTTCTTCTCTCTGTTTGTCCTTTCTATAATATATGTTGCACCTACCATGCTGTCTCTGCACCACCCTAAGGTCGACTAGTACCTAAATAATGCCTACGATATTAAGTCCGCAATTTATACAGTGTTCTTACTAGTGCATAAAGTGTTAATAAGTAAAGAAATAATGAAAAAAGAAAAAAAAATATAAAAGAGGTTCTAGGAAAAAAGAAAAAATATGATCCAGCAACAATTCGGAATTGGGATCCAAGAGTAATATCCACACAAGGTAAATAATTACCTCGTATATAACGGAGTGGGTATCTCCCGATAGAATCACATAAGAAATATTATCCTGTTGCCCCAAGAATACAATGGTACTACATCTCCAATAAGTACGGATCACAGATCTTTGTCTTAGAAACATGTTTATGCCATTTTGAATTCCTTTCGGAATATGAAGAACGAATTCTTTCCGTGTTATTGTTCATGCCACAATGAACGAATGACTGAGGGTATCTGTTGTCTATTATTACACTCGAATTGTGAGGGGAGAGTGAATGGAACGCTAATTTTGTGATTGTAGAGGGTTTTCGATATTTGTATTTTTTGTATCATAAATAAATTTTTAATACGATGTTGTAAATAGCGGTCTCCGGGCCGTGGGTTATCTAGCCCACCTGATATTCAACGATAATATTTCACTGTAACTCAATTTAGCTTATCAAACTGATTATCAACCTAAATTATCGTAAAATACCAAAACCGTCATCTTCGGCAGTCGTATTATACTTGGACCCGAAAAAATTACGTTGTGTATTAATTTGGTGAACAATTTTCCTGACTGTTGAATGTACTACATCGCCACCCTGAGACGACCTCTAAAATGACTTTCTAAAAGTCTTACATGACTGTAATTTATCCAGCATCCTTGAAAAGGAACATTACAAAGCGCATTCCCAGACGAACTTTCACAAAGAACGTAGTAGTAGACTAGTACGATTTCATGTCGGCCCGGAGTGATGTCTGACCGTCTCTCTGTCTGGCTAAGACATCGGTTTGCAACAGCGCGCTTTTACTAGGTAAGTTGTTACTGAGATAATTCTGTTTAGGTAGATATATAAACTGTACCGTCCTCTTCGTGAATACAAAACTATATTTAAAATCTGTAACGGAATTTAAACTTATCAAAACTCAAGTTATCTCTCAAAACCTAAGAACAACGGTCTAACAACGCTTGTACAGGAAAACGTTCTTAGAATACGTCCTGTATATTGTAAATAGTCTCCTTAATATTTTGTACTGTATGTATTTCCTGATCATTTTGTTTTTTCAAACATCATACTGTAATTGAATTTGTTGTAGGGGTGATCGACAGTGGGCACGCCACAATTGCAGCGATAAGTGTTGAGGAGTGGCTAGAGCGGCGCCACGGCGTCCTTACCTTCCGCTTGACGCAGGTACTCTCCGGACACGGCTGTTTCGGAAGGTACCTGTTTCGAATACGGCGGGAGGATACGCCTGGGTGTCAATACTGCGAGGATCGACCAGAGGACACGGTAGAGCATACGGTGGAGGTCTGCCCTGCTTAGGCGGAGCACCACCGTGTCCTCGTCGAGGCGATCGGTGGCGGCGATCTCTCGCGTTGGCTCTGGTTCAAGCCATAGTCCGGAGCGAGGAGACATGGGAAGCGGTCACCTCCTTCTGCGAAGCAGTAATGCCAGCAAAGGAGGAAGCCGAATGCGTGAGAGAGCGGGAAACCTCACGCCCCAGCCGCCGCAACAGATAAAGTCGCAGGGCGATTCTCGGCCACCGTAGGCGCAGGTTTGCGGACGGCGAGCATTGGGTGGCTCGCGGACAGAACCAGGCCCGGGTCGACGGTGCGCTTTGTTCCACGCGCGCCTCAAAGGGCTGTCAGCATAGAAGACGGGGCTAGGGCCAGTGCCTGCTGGGGCTGCGGAGTTTGTTCGAAAGAGGCACCGTAACCCTGGAATGCAAAGGGCACTAGGAGGAATACAGTTGGGTTTTAGTCAGTCTGACATTCCCTCCTGCTTCACCCAGACCGGGAGGAGTCATTTGATGATTTCCCATCCTTAAAAAGTTTAGGTATGACTTGACTACATTGAATATGCCACTACTTCTGTGCTATTTCTGTTGCCTTCGTAGTTTTCATCACACACACGTCTTTACTCAATCTCGCGCGAAGCATAACTTAATGTCACTTGAAGTGTATTTACCCAAACTTAAGGTCTACTTGATACTAGCAAACCGCGTAGTGTGAGCTATACCTGGCAGCGTGTAATGGCTCCTGTCATTAGTTGTATCGAACTCTCAAGTTTGTTGTTCTAACTTGAAGTTCAACACAGGTGGTGCCAGGTAGGGCAATTTATGGAAGAAGTAGGAAATGATATCAGACTAGCCTTACCCGCGGCTTTACTCCTATGGCTTGTTCGAGAGAAACCGATAAAACCGGCCCAGTACGATCGGACTCTCACACGAAGGGTCTGTACCATAAACCGAAAAAAATGTTTCTTGTATGGGAGCCCCCTTATTATTTGTTTATTATTTGTTGTTACAGCAGCAAAAGAAATACCATACTCCGTGAAAATTTCAACTGTCTACCTGACAGACAGACGGACGGACAGCGGAGGCTTAGTAATAGGGTTCCGTTGGTTATAGTTCGGGTACGGAACGCTAAAAAGTAGCCTGTGGCTAAGATATCAGATAAGAATCAAAGGGGGTAACGTATTTTTAACAAGTGTTCGCTTTCGCATTGCAGTCGCAGACTGTAAAAACAGCGTGTGTTCCGAAAATATAACCCAATATACTGGCCAGTGCTCATGACGTCAATATGGCGTCGGATTCATGACGTTATGAACACTGAACAGTATACTGGTTTATATTTCGGAACACACACTTAATTTCCCTGCATTTTGATTAGCTTCTGACATTGATTGACGCTGAGATGATAATGCGACTTGAATTTCATTTCTTTTTAAGTACGACAATTAGCCTTGAAATCAATCGGCACTTCCAGAGACAATCAAACTATTTTACCTCTCTAAAATCTTTGTCACATTTAGATTAGAAAAGTAGAATTGGTGACGGATAAAATTAATTTCGAATAGATCACAACGAACAGGGCCAATGAAATCGTTAGGTGCTTGATTGATTGATGGCTCAATTGAAAATTGATTCAACTGTTTTTGTACCGACCCGTTAAATGAAAGAAGTTATGTTCCAATGAATGTAGAACGCGGTTCACGAGGCTTCATTTCTGTTTATAACGCTCCGAGCTTAATATTTACGACTAGTTTCTGATTTTCGTATATTTTTTGTATCGGAAAACGTTCAGTTGTGCGCCTACTGTAAAAGTTAATTTAAAACGCATTGTGTTGCGTTGCTATACTCGCTTGTTGGTCGAAACATATTAAAACAATGCTACTATCTCGTGAATCTCGGCGCGCTAGCTATTCATAATTATTACAATACCTAAGCAAGTTGTAACTTACCAAACAATAATGTATTATGTCCCGTATCTAAGCGACACACACGAGTTCCTATCTAACTTATGATTGCTTCTGTAATTTATTTAGATCCACGCTTATTTCCTCACCTTCACTGGGATCTGGCTTCACCCGTTTTTAAATCCCAACCACGAAACTGGAATAGCTTCCACTGTATTCAAATTAAGTTAGGATAGCATATAAAAGAGATTTTCTTTGAGTTGCTGCAGCTCTGCAGTATTGCTCAGGCGCTTTGCGCTGAAACTTCACGCCGAGCATTCAAATGGGATTTTTGAGACCACATTCACGAAGAGATGATGATATTAGTTGCCCGTTTAAATGTCAGGCGGCATCCTCGAGGCGGGACTCTAAAGATAACTTTATTTTAAGTAAAGACATACTCAAAACTTTTTGCCGCAGCTCCTAACGCACCAAGTTTGCAGCGCCGAGCTGCAAGAATGTTTTTGTAATTTCCTAATGAGTTCCAAAATAACATATCTTTTCTTATCAAAAGTTTCGGTAACACGGAGTCATTAATTATACTTTCTTACATAGTTAAGAATCTTCGCCTTCAAAGTAACGAGCTGAAGTAAAATCAATATTGATGATCTCGCTCACAAAATAATCTCCGTCTGAGTTGGGACGACGTAATATCGTATTCAAAAATGGCATGTGTTTTATTTTAAGTTCATATTTATGCTGTCTAAGCTTCAGGCAAATCCTTAGCTCAGTGTAAGGGCTTAAAGTATTAACTATTACATTACAGCAACGTCTTTTTCATTTTGAGTGCGCCTTAAGCAATTTGTTTTCGTTACTTTGAACTTCTCATTACTTACAATGTCTCCGACAAAATTATACGAGGCCTTTCTATCTTGACTGGCATAGCTAGCTAGAATATTGAGTTTCCAAAAAAGGCACAACTTAAATACTAAGATGTATTTGCCAGACACGTTTTGGCGAAGTAACGAAATAGTAAGGCTGCGTTTTCACCACAGTAGTGCGAGGAGGCGAAGCGAGGGATCTGTTTATTTAGAACCAATAAAACCGCTGTATTTACCTATCCTCGCTCAGCGCAAGCGATTCCAATAGTTTTTAACAAACACTTCCCTCGCTACGCATCCTCGCACATCATAATCTGCCTAGCCTTTTCCCAACTATATTGGGGTCGGCTTCCAATCAAACCGGATTTAGCTGAATACCGGTATTTTACGAGAAGGCTGCCTACCAGGCCTCCACAACCCATTAACCCCAGTTAATGGGTGGTGTAACTCGGTACTTCATGGCGAGACTGGAGTCAGATTAACTGGCTTCTGACTATCCGTAACGACTGCCAAAGATCTACAAATGACAGCCGGGACCAACGGCGTAACGTGCTTTCCGAGGCACGGAGGAAATTCGGTATGATAAGATGGTCACCCATCCACAGGCCAACTTTTGCAAGCGTTGCTTAACCTTGGAGATCGACCCGTGCGGCTGTAATTATCTAGCCACGAGCTCCTCAAACACGCATCCTCGCACATCTCTGGTGGAAACGCAGCCTTAGGTAAGGACCGCTTTTGTCCCCCTTTGGGCGAGCAAATGTGTATGTTACAAAATGTTGAGTATACAGTTTGTTAGTTTCAGTGTTATGTCACGTAGTGGTCACGTGCTGCTATGCACCTCCAGGGTGTTGTGGAAAATTACTTTGTTTCTCGAGGACCGTGCCAAAAGCTTTGCAGAGAACACTGGTGCATTTTAAATCAAACATGGTAAAGCCGGAGGTTGGGAGATCAGGAGGCAGTAATTTTCCATATTCAATCTAAAACCACGAATATTTTTGACGTACAGTAACGTAACGTAAAATTTTACCATAGCTACCAATACTCGTTTCGCAAATAATATTTATTTGAGTTAGATACTATATACATATTTTTGAATGATGTAAATTGTGAATGCTCCATAAATTAAATCAAAATACTATGGGGTTGTTGGTTTTCACAATCGAAATTCACGTACGTAAACGTTACTATACGTCAAAAATATTAAAATATAGCACAGGACCGGTCGTTGTGGCGTCGCTTGGAAGAGGCCTATGTCCGTGATAACGTCATATATGATGATAACGTCAAAATATTCGAGCTAGGCCCTCAGCCATCATTATGCTATCGGTGCTATGAATGAGATAGAGATCAACGAAAAGATACTGATATTTTTCTCTACCAAAAATAAATTATCATCAAGTTATTCGACTAAGCATAAGGGGATCGAGCAGAATTAACAAGTCAATGAATATTAAATATAAGTAATATTTCCATCTACAAGTATAATAATGTGGCCGATGGATACGTTTACTTCCAACCAATTTTAATAAAGTAAGAGCTACCTATATAATTTCCATGTGGTTTTCTTTATTATCCGAGTTGCGGGTTCATAACAATATGTTTATATTAAAAAGGAAATTGGATATTCCGAGTCTGTTGTGTTGGTTAGCGGGAATACCAGAAGGTAGCACAAGTAAATGCGTCATTCATTTACATATAAAATTTGTGAAATAAATATAAATAAATAAGCAATGTTTTGTTTAAGCCCAATTTCCTTGGTGATAGTATTAGAAGATAGTAAACAAACCAAAAAATTTAGGTTACATAGTCTTAAGATATCGTGAAAAAACACGGAGCTATTGTATTAATCCGAAAGCTTTTTGTTCGTTATTCCTGAGCATATAAACGGCTGTTTTAGCTCTGTTTTTGTTGCGAACTTTTTGTGTGTTAGCTCGAAGAAGAAAGCGATATTACATATAATAACAGGTCGCGGAAAGCGAAAGTCATTCCGGCGTCTGATCACGAAGGTTGCTTTTCATGGGCTTGTATAGGTTACTCCGGCTAAAACTTATGGTAATTCGACAAGCGAATTGTTTTAAACTTAACTTTATGGAAGTAGTAAAGTAAACTAGTAATAATCTTGGATAGATTTGTCGTATAGATTATTTTGTACAACGATCGCAGACTTATTAACTACCTGTATTTTTTGCCAAGGTCGCTATTTTACATGGCATTTAAAGTTGATCCACTGAAATATTGCCTCTTTCCGTCTTGTAATATACTTTCGTGAAGCAATGACATTAGCATCTAAACTTAAGTTGAGCTTACATCATACACTATGTTGTTTTGCCGACTGGAAGCAAATAAATAAATAACTTGAGTACATTGTTTCAGAACAAGAATGTGCGTACATATCTTTGAGTCGCTGGCTCATAGCCTTTACGAAAAAAGAAATAGTCGCAGATATTTTGTTCTTATATTCCCAAGTCACTTATTTCATCAGCAGTTTGACGTTCTGCTAATATCGGTGTATGAGGTAAATATTCAATATTAAAGCCGAAACTCCAATATGCTTTCGACCTCGTGTCTTACATGAGAAAATTAAGTATCGGCCTCGGGAAATAACGTCGGCCGGGGTCCCTTGAACACGTTATAAGTGTTGGTAAACTGTTAAGTGCTACACTATCGATACAGTCAATATTTCGCAAGTGCGTAGCGGCATGAGTGCGACGGGAAACTTCAGCAAGTACCCTCCATTAAATGCGACTACTTTCGATACAGCCCGTCTTAGAAACTCGAATCGGAAAATCTTGAGACATCGCTACCCGTCCCAAGCTCTTAAGGGTTATCAAAAATACAACAGTTTCAAAGTTACACAAAGTTTTATAGTTTTTGAAATTGCTTTCCCTTACACAACGTAAAGTGGGATGTCTGCAACTAATACAATACTTAGGTCTCATAGTCTGGAGCGGTGTTTAAAGTTACCGCTCTTGTCTGTGCTCTTGCGTTGTGTCTTGTACAATGCTAGGTATGTGACGAGAGCATTATATGGATTTTAAATGGTTACTATAAAACGAGTTCGCAGTTTATAGGTACTGCTGGTTTTATCGACGTGTTTTACAGTAGATAGATTTTAAAATACTTTATTTTACTGCTTTTCGTGTTGGCCTTAAACTAAAATAAAATAAAGTTTAGCTTACTTTCATTTCAAAAGAATTTACTTAGTTATTTATATTTTCTCCTTATTTTTTCTTTTGTTTAATAATCTCTGAAAAAGCTTTTCATGTTGATTTACAGTCAGACAAATACTCTATCAAGATTAAAGATAAATCCTTTTTTATTTTTCAGGATCAAAGGACTGGGAAAGGAAGGGAGAGTCGGTTTTATTAATTAGCATCCTGTGTACTGACTTCATTCGCATTTTTTAATAAAACCGACTTCAAAGAGGGGGCGAGTATGTTCTAATCCTCGTTTATACATACTTTTACATGACTTAGGTATTACATAACCACTCGATAAGTATATGATTGAGTCCTTCAAGCGTTCAAGTGTGCTAGTTTCGATTCCAACTTCCATAATTTCTTTTCCAATAATATTACTTGATCAAATATGGAGACTTAACAAAATTGTTGAGAGTTTGAACAAGTTGTACCTCTAGAAGACTTAAAGTTGGATAGTTCGCGAAAATCAGGCAAACACCCAGACCTTGAGAAGTTTTGTTAAAGACTAGCGTCGAATTCGTAATTCTGTACAGCACTTGATACGCGAAAACGTGTAATGAAATTGTAAAGAGCTACCACAACACGCCTATGTCTCTGGAAGGGTTAGGCAGAGATGTGCAGTCAACAAAACTATTTGGTGTACATGCAAAAATATTATTTTTCCACTGCATTGCCAATATTTATTTCAAATTAGCGGCCTGCCCTGTCTTTACCCGGGTGTTCTTTTTCAATATTTTCTTTCATACAAACCTTGCCATGACAATTTACAAACACAACAAATAAAATATAAATTCAAATCGGTAAAGTCATTCTCAAGTTATGCGCGTACACATATTTCGGCGATTAATTTTTATATACCTCTCTACAGATACATGTGTGCATAATAACTTTTTAAGCTTATGTCATACTTACGAGTGTGGTGCATAATAATCGTATACTCAGCACACTCACAAAATTGTTTAAAAGTAGTTGCAAGCTAGCTGCCTGCATATTGAATAGCTTTGTTGAGTGTACCTATACTGTTCGATAGCAAGTACACCCTTTCGCCAGGAATGTATTAGTTCCATGTTAGGATGAGGCTATTCCCATCAACCGTATACAATGCCAGACTTCAGACTGAGAAATTCCAATGGATAAACCCAATAACATTTTGCTCGACCGAAAATCGGACCCAGGTCTATTGCGGAATTTGTTCGAAAGAGTCACCGCGGCCCTGGAATGCAAAAGGCAGTTGGAGGAACACGAGAGGGTTTTAGTCAGTAAGAGTGACAGTCCCTTCCACTCCACCCAGAGCGGAAGGAGTCATTTGATTATTTTCCATCCAAAAGAAGTGGAACCATATACTCAACAGTAACGCTTATGACAACTAGTGAAACGAGGCCGATTGCAGAGGTGTTAATCTGTGTTAACTAAATTCTCCCTATAGATGAAAACTAACTGCGGGCCAAACAAATTCAAGTAATTTGATCAAAAAGGCTGTTTCAAACTGATCAAACAGAAATTCGAAATTTCGTATTTCTTAATGCCGTTTGACGACGATCAAATTTTCCCACAAACATTCATGCCAAATTGATTAGAACTGTTTGAACCAGCCTGTTTAAAAAAAATACTTGAACGTGTATGACCTGCACTCACTGAGAGTAACTATTTAGCCCAAATAAGCCCCTACTAAATTATCTCGAGGATAAGTCCATGAGCGTTTTTTAATAATAAAATGATTGCATTAAAATTTAAACAACGTTAAAACCTGGCAAAAAGAAAATAAACGCTGAAAGCATAAATTAAAAGGTACGTTTCAGGGGTAAACAAAAAATAATTGGAATATAATCTGAAAATAAGTGGTTGTTGAAATAATTATGCACGCTGATCGCATTATTTAATTTCGTCCACTGGAATTTAATGTTTCGACATTTTAAATTTATTATTCGTATTAATTATTTATGCATCAGACAATATAAATTAAATAAATAAGAGTAAAAATAAGAGAGTAATAATTAAGTGTAAAATATCAAAGCGTAATCCGAATGGGAGTAGAAAGTCAATTATCACAAGGCTTGATAAAAGGAGTTTAGCAAAGAGCGATGCAGTAGCTATGGACGTAAACGAATGAGGAATGGGTGCTTCAACATCAAGCGGCACATAGTTTGAAATTGCATACAATATTCAAGAATCAAGTGCAGTTCCGGACAGGTGAGATGTATGGGTGCCTAAAAGTACAGTATTTTACAGTACAATAAAGGTTGATCCACGCATATCGTGACCGGGACGTGTACGGGTCGTGGTCTATCACAACTTGGTCTGACAC
Organism: Lacanobia oleracea; assembly: GCA_950371165.1. NCBI lineage: Eukaryota > Metazoa > Arthropoda > Insecta > Lepidoptera > Noctuidae > Lacanobia > Lacanobia oleracea. The sequence continues at coordinate 11,409,720 of OX493389.1, forward strand.
GTCTCGGACCAGACTCGGGCACCTTAAAGGTACAGTCTATTATAGAAGTGCAATAAAATTATGTAGAAAATATTCCCAGCTACGCTTACTACGCCGTAGCCATCGCGGCGGCTACGCCGTAGCCGCTACGGCTACTATAGTAGGGGAGGCCTTGATGCTGAATGGGGATTTACTCAAGCGACGTGACCTTTTAGATTTTGTACTTTAGATGATAAGAAGAATAAAAGGTTATGTAATGTTGCCCCGTTCAGTGGTGGGAGAAGCGTTCACAGATATTCAAAATGTAAAAAAAAAAACATTACATGGACATACTAGAGTATTTTAGATATTGATAGTTAAGATGCCCAACGTAACTCTGATACCAAAGATATGTTCATCTGTCGACTTACTTGGTAGGGGTTGCCATCCAGAAGGGTAGAAAAGACAGAAATAATTTTTTTACGCAAACTCGTATAAAATTTTAGAAAATGTAAAAAAAATCGCCATATTCAAATATTCGAGCGTGTCAGATTTTTACACAGAGGGTTCAACTCGATGTTTCAGTTATACTAGCCTAAAGTCTGACGATTTTTTTTTTGGGTATTGTAAATCTGACGGTTAGATATTTTTATTTCTTGTTAGTGATGGGTTTGCTCTTGACTCTAGTCTATGTCAGAGATGACTAGTGTCGTGATCAGCTGCTAATGGTATCGAGATGGTGCGAGAGAGTCAAAAATAGGAAAAACTGGTCAAGTCCTGCCTGGCTTGAAGTTCGGACTCGCGTGCAAAGGGTTCCGAATGAATTTCATTTTTGTAACATGACACTTTAACTCTATTGACTTCTTTTAAGTGTTCATGTAATCTTTAGGTAACGAACTATTTGCATTTTTTTCAATATTTCAGTTTCAGTATTTTTGGAAATAAGAGGGGGAATGGTCATTTTCATCTAATATCTTAAATACCTTATGAAAAATAATTCTTAAAACCCTCGTTTTTCATTTGATATGTCACACGGTGTAGTTTGAAAAAAAAAATTATTTTAATTTTCTAGATTTTCCCCCAAAAGTAACACCCATGTTCAAAATGTATTTATTTTCGTAATGCGTCCGTGTTTGGGTCGCAGAAATTCATATGAGTGCCTTACCAATTTAAATAAAATCGGTCCAGTAGTTATGAAGAAAATTGGCTGTAATAGACAGACAAACAGACACCCGGGTGATCCTATAAGGTTTCCGTTTTTTACGGATGTTCAGAATCCTAATGAAAAGGAAAGAGAGGCGTGGAGTGGGGAAAGCATGTCTTACTCCAGCTACACGCTCTAATTTCCATAAACGATTTTTATTATTTCGGCTTGTGGAAATCGTCAGATTTTTATTTTTTTTTCTTAATTCTTGCGTTACTTCTTTCAATAAAAAAATCAACCACGCTCGAGAATGTCAAGAAAAGGTTTTTTTTTTGCAAATTCGTAACACTTCTTCTCCCTTACACTACACGTTACACTCAAATCGTCAGATTTTATAAATGTACACTTTTCAGCTATTTTAACCCGTCTTCTTATTCTGACGCGCTTCAATATTTCTGACGATCGATTTTTATTTAATAATCTGATGGGCTGTCCTAGACGCTCATACCTCCATAATATAGGGCTTATCTATAGTGGAGGTACTCAACAGGATGCGAGATCCCCCCTATTTTCATCTGCCGTGCTCGAGTAAATCTCAAAAACCCATTGGCCTCCCCTACTTTTAGTGACGCCACTATCTCAAACATTGGCTAAGATACTAGATTCTACTTGAAACTGGTGTTCTCTTGATTTCTAGTTATATGTGTACTTGTGGATTAAATAGCATTGTCTAATTGTGTGCCATTTTCTGTCCATATTCGTAAAGCCGTTTTAACTTAAATTTATGTCAAATAAGTTTTTTTAAATTATTATACTTTGTATTTTAAAGAGACTTAATTAAATGGTAGGAACATCATATCTGTTATGGGCAAAACAACCTTCGTTGTTGGGGAATATAACGTGGTGCTGTATTAACTTTAGGAACTAACATCTTAAACACATTGAAAATTCTAGTACGAAAATTCAGTGTGTCCAGAGCTTTTGCACAGCTTCTTAAAGTAAGCCTTCCAATATTACTGTTGGTGTAAAAGATTAAGGAAACATTGGCCGTAGCAACACAATGGGAAATCGTGTGTCAGCACTTTTACCTTTTGGGCCACCACTTCTTTCCTTACCTTAATATTACAAGAGAAAATACAAAAACTAATTTTATTAAACCTGCAGAGTTTCTGAAAATTATTTTTGAAAACACAGACGAAATAAACACGTGTAAAGTCTTTGAGTGTTCACAGAAATATATTTTGAGTACAATAATACCGTCCTCTTCACGTATAAACTTTCCGTAACAGATTCTTAGAAATACACAAGTACTCGTACATCTTTGGTTAGTATCCAAGGAGCAAACGAAGCCCTCCCCTCAGGATAGCGAAACTTTTCTGATAACAGAAAGTACAGAACCAAGGAGTAGCTACTGCGTAATGAAGTTAACGTTAAAGGTGAACTCACAAAGCGACGAAACACTGCACGCATGGACGTATACAGGGTGTTTTAGAATTGTGTGGTCATATTCAAGGGTGACGTTCTGTATCTGTAAATAAAAATCAAAATAAAAAAAGAACTCTGAACTCATAATAAAAAAAAAAAAACAAAAAAAGCACCTCAAAAAGTTTCTTGCGTTTGGTGGCATTTATTTGAATTCAATCACATATTTTTATCCCACCGACTGCATCAGACTGCTAAGTGTTTTTTACTTGCTAGTCGTATTTTGCGTTCGGGTTTTTTTAAAGTTGATATTTTTTATTTGGCTATTGTTTCTTTACTTTATTTGAGATACAGAAAGTGACCCTGAAATATGACCTCGTATTTCTTAAAAACTCTGCATAAAATAAAAATCTTGACAGAGTCACGCGCCAGCCGCTCTAATGTGTCAAATTATCTTCCGTCGCTACGAGGTACACTTGATTAAAAATTGGTCATCAATACCAGTATTTTTCCGCAAAAAAAAAGAGATACTGAACCTTTTCTTATATATGTTTGATTCCTCGGACTATCTCTTTTGAAGCTACATTAGCTCGTGACTGCACGCAGTTCTAAAGTTGGTAATACTGTACTGAACTTTCCGCACGGAAGTCATACTCAATTCCAAAAAAAATGGATTTTCCTTACAAAGTTATCATCAGCTGATCAAAATGATTATGTGGGAATTGAGACACTTTATTAAAAAATTACTTCATCTATTGGTGCAGAAAAAGCACTGAAATAGTATAATTTTTTTTAAGGGGATATCATCAAATGAGTTTCAGACGCTTACTGTCTTAAGCCCATCCGTGTTCTTCTCAATGCCCTTTTATATAGTCACACTTGTATAAGTCTCGTTATTTTTGCATACGTGGCTAGGTGTGCGTTGACCCTAAAGGTTACGAGAAACTGCCATAGTGGACATAATTGGATTGCTCCTCCTTAAATATGTATCGATCAATCTTATTATATCTCACTCAGGAATTATATCGACCTAGGGGGAAAAATGGGTACCTGTTTCTCTCGTGGTGTTAGAGGATTAATAGATTAACACCTTGGAAATAATATTGGATTACGAGTTTGTAAAGGTGGCTCGTGTTCTGGATTATAAATGAAAACAATGCTAAATATAGCTGTTACTGGATATAGATATTGTTATTTTCTTTTGTCCCGTAAACGTGTTGTGTGCCTTAAGTTTATGTGAATTAAAATGTGTTTATATTTTTTTCTGGTTTGGTAACTAAAAGAGGTATTTAATTATTCAATTATTTGGCTCATCAAGTACTTGTTGGGTACCTATAGAACTTATAAATAAGTTATTGCTACAGTCATATTTACACTATAATAGAAATATTGTTTCAAATTGTGTCAAAAGGAAAACGTTGGGTTTATTTTCATAAAATGCATTTTTTTTAATTACAATGGTAATTTTCTATTCCTAGCAAGGTGTATATTTACGTGTTCCATTTGATTCTCACGTTTATATTTACGTTTGAATGGCGTAACGTGTAACAACATACTTATTACTCCAGCGGCAACTGTCTGCTTGTAAAAAACGTTAGCACGCGACCTCTCGTGACTGCAACTTTTTTAATTAGTGTTTTGTCACATTAGCAAAAAGCCTTCCTAATGAGGTTTTGCTTTCCCAACACATTCGTGACAGAAACGTGATTCTGCCAACAGAAAGCAGATAATTTAATTACGCAGACGTGTTAATAGGCACGGGGCTTTTCCACTCACTTACCGAACCGCAGACACCCCTTAACAACAACAACCGCTTATACAAACATCATGAACGTATAAATTCAAATTACCGCCGAGACACGGGAATTGATAGTGGGTCATCCAACAAATTTAGCGCCGGCGAGGGACTGGATCCATGCTAAGTCTCTTACGATATTCGCAATAGGAATATACGATGAACCAGCACATCATTCTATGAACATGAAATTTATTTTATAGGATAAAGTTAAATTGAGTGTCTCGGGAATAAGTGCTTGGGAGCTCAGGCATCTAATTACAAATCTCACATATTTTGACCTACGAGGGTATACGGTAAACAAATCTCCACGAGCAATTTGATGCCGGGGCAGCTCTCCCGACACCGCAAACCCGAGCCGGGGTAAAGCGTGGTGATAAAACCACATTTGACCTTTTTATAAGAAAGGGTAAAAGGGTTAGGATGAGGGAAAACAGTATCGATTTAAAGTTCACCTTTCACTACTAACGTATCTTAACCAAATCTCGATTTTAGATGAATGAAAGAGTATAAAATCCCAGCAAAGCCTTGGCTTTAGGGGTATTTTCGCTAATATAGGAACTACGGACAGAGGTACCGGGAATGATAATAGGGTTGTTTGTCATAATCCCGAACATTATTACAGTCCCTAAAATATTTTAGCGGATAATATTTCGGTTACATTTTTGCCTGACGTTATTTTTTTACTTAATATTATGGGTTCATATTTTACGAAATTGTGTTCTGAAAAATGAGATATTGTAAGCTGGTTTGAGTATTTTATTTTCGCAATACAAGAAATATGACTGAATCTAGGACTTAAATCGTAGTCCGTGCCAGATGTTTTGCCGCATAACATTGTATAAAACATATTGCAGAAGCCAACTGAGAGAAATGTGTCGCCGCCGTCGCAGCACAGTGCACGGTCCGGAGCCGATGTGCCGCAGCTCATGCACCGCTGCACCTTTTAAATTCGGCACACCGCTGCATGCGACATGAGGCGGCATCAACATTCACATGTATCGACGATTAAACACGTCTCTATCTACCGATAGAAATCTGCGACATAAGGTAGGATGGTGGAGCCAGCAACTTACGGATGCAAGTACGATGTATCCTATAAGGATGCTCATAGATACGTATACTTCCTGGGATATCAATCATCGTGGATAAAACTCATTTTCCATACGTTTACGTTGCGCTGGAGTTTCACGTTCAACGTGATAGATGGCGCCTGCTATTGCCTTTATCTCTGACCGAGCCCTTTGCGTAGGACGATGCTGTTCAGGAAATCTTCCTTACCTTCAGTTTATGAGGGCCTTCACATCAAAAGGCTACTTTATGAAGCTTGCTTAACTATAGCCAGTATTTCTACACTATTTTATTTAGTAGAATAGGTTTTTATTTCATTACCTAACAAATCAAAGAGCTAATCAAGTACAGAATTGTGATTTCACGGATGAGTACAGCCGCGCACATCGTGTCGGTTTCGATAGGCATATTACACGCGTCATTAAGAAAAGGAGCAAGACACATGACGCGCATAAGAACTTGATACGCACATTTAGAGAGAACAAAATTATACAGCTTGAGGTGGATTACGTGTATATGCCACCTAATTATGCGGGAGATTTGAGATCCCTTAAAATTCCCTTTGCATATAGCGACGAAACACACGCACTCAGCTAATAGCTCCCACTCGAGCTCTCTCTACCCTATTTTCATTTACCTTGGCCAGTGTGTAATTGTGCGTGCTATACGCCCATTAATTTTCATCATAGACCTTATTAATACGACATTTTTTACGTAATGAAATATTACATGAGAATCGATGAACGTACCACTGTCACCTTGGAACGAAAGCGGATATTGATTTTTCGCTATCCACCAATCTTTGCATATTGATTCATGTATCGGAGTAATTATACGAGCTATACAAAATAATATGTATGTTGTGATGTCTATTTAACCTACATTTGCTCATGGCTGTTTTTATTGCGCCATTTTCAATTACAGTCACGATATTATGGGTAAGTAAGTTGTTTATTTATAACAGTTGCTAAAATTAGCCGTACCCGGGATTCCTGTAGGTGTTAGCGATTAAGGAACTAATCAGGTGGAAGTACATCAGCAGTCATGTGTACACTGATACTGTCATGTTATGAAAACTTAGTTGCCATAATATACAGGTTTAATGACCTCGGCGTTCATTGCTAATGAAAACAAAATCATGATAGCCTAGCTTTTTCCAACTGTGTGGGGGTCAGCTTTCAATCTAACCGGATACATCTATATACCGGTATTTTCCAAGGAGCTGCTTATCTGAAATCCACGACCCAGTAACTGGGTAACACGGTACTCCTTGGCAAGACTGGTGTCAGATTTTCTAACTTGTCTCTTATTATCAGTAATCTTAATCGGTATCTCAATCGGTAGGCAATATACGAGCCGCTCCGCGCAACTTCATTAAAGCTCCGCTCCTATTAGTCGTAGCGTGATATTAAAAATAAATTAAAAGAATAAAATTTCATTTATTTCAGGCCATGAAACCCATAGACAATTAATACAATAATTTGGATAAATAACAATAGCTCAAATATAAATATTAAAAAATATTATATAGCCTAGCCTTCTTCGATAAATCTATCCAACACTAAAAGATTTAAATTCAAACCAGTAATTCCTCAGATTAGCGCGTTCAACTAAGTATAGATAAGTATACAATATACTTCAAATAAGTTTTATTGCTTGAGAGTTCAGAGTTTTAATATTGCCCATTCATTGAATGTCTGAACACGTTACCAGACAGCGTCGTGGAGGAGTAGGTACATATTTTGCCGTCAAATTGCTCTTTTAAAAACACACCCTCGCCATGGCAAGAACGCTAACATTTCTTTTGTGTCATTTCTTTCCTTTCTCTCGCTCGGTTATTTTAAGTGTTTTGTAAAGAATTGCTAAAACCGAACTCTTTCGGAAACTGTCTTTCTGTCACACCCTTTTATCCCGAGGCATTGTCGCGGCAAGCTGAATTTTTGTTGCAGGAAGTAGGTATTCGCCAAATTATAAACGTGAAGGGAGAGGCTAAACAGGGATATGTGTAACGACAATACGTAGCATACGTCAAAAGTCAATGGTGTCTTTTATAAGCAACTAGCTGACCCGCGCGGCTTTGCTCCCGACAACTGGCTATTCTACCTACCCTACCTACCCTACCTACCCTACCTACCCTACCTTCCCTACCTACCCTACCTACCCTACCTACCCTACCTACCCTACCTACCCTACCTACCCTACCTACCCTACCTACCCTACCTACCCTACCTACCCTACCTACCCTACCTACCCTACCTACCCTACCTACCCTACCTACCCTACCTACCCTACCTACCCTACCTACCCTACCTACCCTACCTACCCTACCTACCCTACCTACCCTACCTACCCTACCTACCCTACCTACCCTACCTACCCTACCTACCCTACCTACCCTACCTACCCTACCTACCCTACCTACCCTACCTACCCTACCTACCCTACCTACCCTTCCTACCCTACCTACCCTACCTACCCTACCTACCCTACCTACCCTACCTACCCTACCTACCCTACCTACCCTACCTACCCTACCTACCCTACCTACCCTACCTACCCTACCTACCCTACCTACCCTACCTACCCTACCTACCCTACCTACCCTACCTACACTACCTACCCTACCTACCCTACCTACCCTACCTACCCTACCTACCCTACCTACCCTACCTACCCTACCTACCCTACCTACCCTACCTACCCTACCTACCCTACCTACCCTACCTACCCTACCTACACTACCTACCCTACCTACCCTACCTACCCTACCTACCCTACCTACCCTACCTACCCTACCTACCCTACCTACCCTACCTACCCTACCTACCCTACCTACCCTACCTACCCTACCTACCCTACCTACCCTACCTACTTTTTTTGTTTTTAAACCTTCCCTGTATTCTGGCGAAACTAACAAAAAAGTTTTAGCGAGACTAACGAACAGCAATTGATTTTTATATATATAGATAATAAAACTAACAAATGCCTCCATCGATATTCATTTTTTTTTTTTAATTATTATTTATTGATTTATTTAAGGTTTCTGTACAATAGTGGTACATGGGCGGACTTAATGCAACAAGGCATTCTCTACCAGTCAACCTTTGGGTCAAAAAGACTACACTGTGTAAACACACTAGGTACACTGTGTGTGTATTATGTGAATTAAATATTGTAAAGTCAGCTAATGTTGTTATTTTTGGCAACAAGTCAATGCACTGAAATTAAAACTTCACTAACTTTGAAACCAATAACGTGCAATTTGTTACACAATTAATTTGCGTGACTGTACATAACCCTTCATCGAGAAACAATTCAAATATATAGGTACCCAAACCTGCTACAGTACCTACACAGAACTATTGTGGTAGCTTGAGGTGAGTACCAAAACATACCCTAGCCTAGTTGTGTGAAACCGTCATTCAGCAAAGCTGGTACCCAAACATACCTAGCTTTACATTCTTAGGGCTGCTTTGTCGAAAAAAGCTTAAAAATAGCGTGCAGATAAAGCAGTTTTTCGTACGCATTTACTAAGAAATTACATTTGAAAAAAGAGGCAGTAATTTACATGATATGATACGTAATTTAGTTTAGCCAGAATTTAAGTATCGGTATCACATAATTAGAAAAAAAATCACCAAATCACCTCCAAATAGTTGAGATGAAACCATTTTACTCCTTCATTTTTCACCAAAAGAGTATAAAAAATACATTTACTGCTTTGCAATTTAAACGAAAATAATTTGGTTTTGTTACTTTTTAAAAATATGTACAATTTTTATAATAAAAAAAATATTTCTTTCGAAGTTATTTTGTACCTTGTAGTGTTTTGTTTTTGGAAGTCGGTTGTATTTTTTGTACAAAAGATTTTTATTTTTCACTTTTTAGTGGTACCTAGGTACCATTAACAGCGTACCGGCGCAATGTTATGTTAATAACTGGTGTAAACACTAAAAAAACATGCGATTTCAGCAATCCCGATCCCTTTGCTATCATTTATTGAAGAGTTCCGTTGCCTACCTCCGAAGTTCTTCATCAGATCTTCACCAAATTGAAACGGGACCAGTCTAGGAAAATACTCTTTCAAACAAAAAAAGAATCATCCAAATCGGCTGACAATTGGCTACAGTATCGCTGAACAAACATTTTTCATGGGATCTCATCATCAGATCCTAATTTATACCTTTCATCATCAGGTCAGCAACATGAGATGATGATTACCAGGCACAAATATGTAAATTGCGTTAGAAAGTTCATGAAAAACATTGTATGTGCCTATAAAATGTGAGGGTTGTCCTCGATTTTCATGGGAACCCATCATCAGATTCTGACATGGTGACAATGGGACCAATCGAGAAGTATACCCTTTCAGATGACACAAAAATTTTTCAAATCGGTTCATAAATGACGGAGTTATGAGGTAACAAACATAAAAAAAATAAAAAAAATACAGACGAATTGAGACCTCCTCCTTTTTTTGAAGTCGGTTAAAAATTAAAAACACGGGCGTAGGAGTGGAGTGCAGAGTGGCGCGTAGAGGTGTAGTTAGCTCCGTTTGTATGCACAAGGTCATTGGCATGTATACAAGTCTTAATTGGCATCTAGAGCTTGAACCGACGGATGCATTTGTTACACTAATCATGGAACGCGCACTGCACTTAACTACTCGCTTTTTCTTTGAGTCAGATTTCAGTTAGAGTAGTTTTGACTTCGGGAACTTCTTGCTGAGTTGCTCCTCGCATACAAAAGAACATGCCAGTAATTATCGCAGGAAACAATTATGAACTAGAGGAAAGAGAAACAATCGGAAGTTGGTCCGTAGGCGGTTAAGAAGAGAATTAAGGGAATAATAAGAGGAACTCATAATGATTCATTTCACATAACGCTATGTGATGTAACCAACCGTTTAATAATAAATAGGTAGTAAATTAATCGATTCTCGGATAGCATTTGATCAAACGTTACACAGATTAAACGTCCAAAAAAATTCTTACTAGTAAATACGTAGGTTAAGCGCGTTCAACAAATAATTGGTATTTTAAAAATGCAAACTGCAGATGTCTGATGATTGTGATGAAATAGATGAAGAAATTTGACTGGCCTGTTGGTCTAGTGGTTGGTGACCCTGACTGCTATGCCAGAGGTTGTGGGTTCGATTCCCACCCAGGACAAATGTTTGTGTGATGAGCATGGTCATTTGTTCTGTGTCTGGGTGTAGTTTATCTATAATATGTATGTATTTAGAAATATATAAGTATGTTTATCAGTTGTCTAGTACCCATAACACAAGCTCTGCTTAGCTTGGGACTAGATGGCGTTGTGTGATAGTTGTGTGGAATATTATATTATATTATATTATTATTAAATCACAAAAGATTTTTGTGATTTCTTCATCTATTTGGACAATAGATGGACAAATCTTAACACGCAGCGATTCACATTCTCAGTGCGAGCTTAGGTTATGGAGTCATATTCTAAATGAAAGATCGCAAAAACCCCCCTACTTGAATAAATTATTATAACCCTTTTAAAACGATAACGCAGTAACGTATACCAGTACGTTGTTTATATGTTCCTGCCCTCAAATCATAATGCACATCTACACACGCAACCTCATACCGTCTAAAGCTCCAAGGGAAAACCGTGTGACGTCATCGTACACTAAAAATAAATACAAGCCGCCAAGCCACGGGGTTGTAAAAGAAATCGTGTTTGAATAAGGAAACGTTAATCGAAGGCTTTATTCGCCTTGACCTCGTTCTGCAGTCCAATGCTACCGTCTACCCCGGCCTATTCACGTGTGCCTGCTTTTTCAAGGACGCGCCTGTTAAATGTTTTAGTTTCGGTTTTGCATGCACGACAGTTTGAGGTTTTGATGTCTTTTGTGACTTTGTAATTGTTGGGAATAATATTATGCTTATTTTTGGTAAATAGTTAAGTTACTGGTTTCCATCTTTTGTTTATTTGCCTCGGATAAAGCTGCGTTTCCACCAGAGATGTGAGAGGATGCGTAATGAGGTATGGAAAACAAAAGAAAATATCTTTTTTTTCATTCGTCAAAGTGCTAAACACACCTTAAGACGTTTGTTCTAAATTTAATTGTTCATAATTCTTCCTAACTTTAAGAACTAAAACAAGCCCTCAGGATATAACTTTAATGCTCTGTTCAATGGTTTAAACAACATTATTCATTTATGTCTGACTTCACAGAATATAATCTAGGAATTATTTCAGTTTTACCTAAACTTTGAAGTATGGAGTTGGTCGCCTAAAGAAATATAAATTTGGTATTCAAAGGAATTTCAAGTAAAGGTTGGGCAAGCAAAACTTAGCTTTGATATGTATAACTCAAGTTTGAATGGTCAGCATAAATTCTGAATAAAAAATTAGTCATTTACGTCAACGTTTTCTATAAACTTTGGCGTTGACGTCACGGCTTTTCAAAGTTTTGTTGGAAAACTCGAGGGTAACGTTTTCTTACAATATATTAATTAGGAAATTATATGAGGTCCATTAAAATAGATAGGTAAATTTTAACACAGTATTCAGTACGTCTAACGTAAGATATCCAAGCAAAAATAAAACTGGTTAAAGATATTTTATTTTGAGCTAAAATAACAAATTGTCGGCACACTAGAATAAACACATTATGAGTAGGCACTTGCACTCGCGTTTTTCTTTTTTTTACCACTGTCCTGTCCATTTTGGTGGTCTAAATGATTTCTAGAAGTTTGTCCATCTGTATTTTAATCGGTACCTTATACATATACCAACCAGATTTGCCAGTGGCTCGGCCTGCGATGGAAAAGTACTCCTTATCTCTTAATTCTGACCATGGTTTACCCGCGTGGCAGTTTCAATTATCAAATTCATTTAGCCTTTGAGGCTTGAGAGATTCACTTGGATAAGAGTAAGATATCACTAATTAATCAATATTTTAGTGTAAAAAATAGATAAAGCTACATAAGACTGTAATAGAAATAACCGTTAGTAGCTACAGTATCTACTACTTCAATAAATATTGCAAGATCGAAGTATTTGGATTTTGGATTGACACCAGCAAACAGCTTGGTGTAGAACGTTTTAATTAAAAAGTTTAAACGTTTTGATTGAATCTATAGCCCATATTTTCGTTATCCATTTAACGTTGATTGTAATTTGAATAAGTACTTGCCTCGTATGGGTTGATCAGATTATAAATTTAATTAAAGTGTCTTTTTATGTTACTAATTGAAATTATATCCGAAAGAACCCTTTTGAAATCGAGTGAAAAACAAAATAAATCCAAATTCAAATAGAACTCAAACAAAAAGTTGTTGTAAGCATGGTTTATTCGATAGTTTCAGCAACAGTTATCATAACTTAGCTATTCAAACGTTAAGTATAATACTTAGTGACGGAATCCATGTTTATTAGCGCTTTAAACTGAAGAATGTCAGTGTTCAACGATTTCGGTATAAAAAATAGAAGTTTTATCGTCGATTCGGTGAACATTTAGGCACGTTTATTCCGCAGCCCAGCGGGTAAGTGGGCAAACAATGTGATTGTTAACTTGTTTCCCCATCTCTCCCCTAAGCCTTTGTTTTGTGTGTTTGTATTGTGCCCAGTGTGCCTACTGTACCCACCCGCCGCCATCATTATTTGCATTTCTTCTACATTCCTTGAACGTTTCCTATTTTAACAATTATAACACACGCGACTTTTAATTGTGTTTTATTGTAGGTTTTGTATATGAGTCCATATAATACATTTAATACGCATGTAGGTAATAGGTAGATGTGGGATTTATGCGTCGTCTTAGAAAATTTTGTGATTTTTTCTAGGTTACAGGTTCACCCGCGTAGTTCCCGTGAGAGTACGAGTATAAAATATTACCTATGTTACTCGCTGATAATGTAGCTATACATTGCTGAAAGAATTTTTCAAATTGGTCCAGTAGCTTTTAAATTTATTCGTTACATATAACCATTCTTCTTTAAAATATTATTATACTAGTTGACCCGCGCAACTTCGTCTGCTTCGCTCCTATTGGTCTTAACGTGGTGATATATATATATATATATATATATATATATATATATATATAACCTTCCTCGATAAATGGGCTATCTAACACTGAAATAATTTTTCAAATCGGACCAGCAGTTCCTGAGATTTGCGCGATCAAGCAAACAAACAAATTCTTCAGCTTTACATATTAGTATATAGTATAGATACACAACAGTACCCTTAAATGTGACCACGCACTTCTGAAACACTCTGTATTCTGTTAGTAACTTCGATGTTCCTTGTCTAATCTTAAAAACAATTTCATTATAATCTAATAATGTTTAACGTACAGGGCTGGGTACTTATACAATATTCTTAATTGATTAGTAAATGAATCACACTGATTGCGTCTAGAAGTGGTGATTAGTAACCACCCACGCAGACTTAAATATGGCCGGTGACTTGTTAATTTAATTGGATTAATCGATGTAAGCAAAGCCATTAGTTATTTATATAGAAAAACTGATTGTTTATTTATTAACTAAAAATAATGAAATATTCTTTATTGTACACCACAAAAACACATAAAACAAACCAAAACTTTGTGCAACACCAAGTTTTTGTAGCAGTCAATCAAGTGTGGAGGAGAAAATAAACAACGTAAAATAGGTGCACAGTACACTTAATAGTACAAAGCAAAATCGTTGTCTGTATAATCTGTCCATTCCCATTTACTTTTTCTACTCCACGCAGCGGATTTTGATACTGTTTCCAAGGAATATTAAGGGAGATATACGAAAAAGGATTATACATAATACTAGCTGATCCGGCAAACGTTGTTTTGCCATGTAAAATAAAAAAACTTACGACCTATTCTCAGACCTACCCAAAAAAAATCATAACGATCGGTCAAGACGTTACGAAGGAGTTCGATAACAAACACGTTGACACGAGATTTTTATATATTAGACTAGTGACCCGCCCCGGCTTCGCACGGGTGCAAATTATATGTTAAAATCTCCTCGAGAACCACTCTATCTATTAAAAAAAAACCGTATCAAAATCCGTTGCGTAGTTTTGAAGATCGAAGCATACATAGGGACCGTCAGACAGCGGAAGCGACTTTATTTTATACTATATAATGAATAGTGAATATAAATGGCACCCATGTAGGGAATGCAATCCCGGGATCCCGGATCCCGAGATCCCGGGATCCCGGCTTTATTCCAGTCCCGAAAATCCCGGGATTAGGTTTGTCCAATTCCGGGATTTTCGGGATTAACGAAAATGCTAAAACTTTATAACTTTATTTTTTTTTATAAATTACTCATCGTAGCTTTCTTTGTAAACGCAATGTTACAGTCAATGTCACAACGCAATGTCGGCCACTTATTTTTGAGTAAGTCTTGTGTTTTTCTTACTTATTAGGCTCTAAACTTGTTTATATTACATAACATATATTACGCCATAATGTTTGATATCAATTTGCCGTGATTAAAACTATTTATCCGAGTTTATTATGTTATGCTTTTTGGTATGTAATGCGTGTTTGTCTTTTTAAAGGTATTTAATGGTAAGAAGCTTCATAAACCATCACTATGTCGCTTTCTAAGGAGAGTTTATTTATTCAACATACGAAAGATGAAGATCCATCTTCAATATGGAGTCATTTTCTAATTGCTAAAGACGGTGGCGGTACAGCAAAATGTAAAAAATGTCCGGCTATACTGAAGGTATTAGGAGAATCAACCAAAGGATTACACACTCATCTGTCATCAAAACATAATATGAAAGTGACCAGACCGTCCTCGTCTAGCCTTTCCAATGAAGAACCACCCCCAAAACGGAAACATAGCTCTGTAGCGGACTTTTTTAGTAAATCTGATACTTTAGATGACGTCTTAGCTCGAATGACGTCCGTAGATGGCTTTCCTTTCAAAGTGTTTGTGACTTCAAAAGATTTGAGGACCTTCTTATTGTCAAAAGGTTATACAGATTTGCCAAAATCTGCAAATTCAATTCGCAGTCGTGTTGTCAGTTACAGCCACAAAATAAAAAATGAAATCAAAGCTGAAATGAAGGCTTTAAAAAATGAAGGCAAGCGCTTCAGTTAGAGCTTTGATGAATGGACCTCATCTTCTAACAAACGATACATGAACGTTAATGTTCATTCGCTTACAAAGTTTTGGAGTTTGGGCCTCATTCGCATTGATGTATCCTTGACGGCGGATGTGTGTGTTCAGATCCTAAAAGAACGCCTTTTACTATTTGATCTTTGTTTAGATACTGATATAGTGGCAATTAATGTTTTAGAAGTTCATTTTTGTTTTGATTTTGTTCACATTGACACGGAAGTTGACGAAAGACTGCTGAGTTTAAACAAAAATGATAACCGATGATTTTTTGGTCGTTTTTAATACAAATTTTCAATCCCGGGGCTATCCCGGGATCCCGGGGTTGTCTTTGTTCAATCCCGTAATCCCGGGATTGTAAATAGGAGCCGGGATTGCATTCCCTACACCCATGCAAAGCCGGATCGGGTTGCTAGTTATACATAAAGAAAAAAAAAATGAAATTGTCAAATACGCAAAAAGATACTTATTCTGATGTTTTAAAAATATTAATAGTTTAAAGGTCGATAATTATAAAACAATGCATATTTTATTTCACATGTGAAGCTTTCAACCACCCTGTATATGAAACTCTGACATTGCATTACTCATCTCACAGCGCAAAGCTATTTCTGTTTTGAGACTTAGACATAAACAATGAAAATGAATAAAACTTTACCAATATCCACGAATATAGTTTTGTCTTTAAGTCGAATGTCTGGCAACATTTTTCAATCTTTATTCCGAATAACATATAGGTTAAAAGCATAGACAAATCGGTTAAGGGTTCAGGGAAAAATGTAATAATGTAAGAAGGAAAATGGAATGTATGCAATATCTACCTGACTACTCACGAAAATTAATGGCAGTGTTTTCATCCAACGATAGCGTTACCTAAGTAGTACATTACATAATATATGATCATTCCACCTAACACGGCCTAACTTTGGTACACTATAATAATATTTTCGGACCAAAAATATTAGAGCAAAGTTTTTATACTCGAAGTTCCAGTATTTTTATGAGTTTTCCGACAGAGGTACGTTTGAACAAGTTTTCCTGTATAGGTGAATTCGTATACAATACGTTACATGGGCATCATTATTTAGTTTTTGTATCTTAACAATCACAACTCCTATTTATTACTCTTTTTCTCGCGTGGGCAGTAAGGTTTAAGGACCCCACGCACCCTAGTGTCAGAGTTTCTATTGAGACCTCTGACGTGGTTTAATTTGAAGACCGCCATACTGTCACTATTGTATGGTGACAGTATGGCGCTGCTGCCCATTCTCTGTAAAACGCAACACCATACACTGCGATCGCCAACCCACCTGCCAAGCGTGGCGATTATAGCAACACCCCCTCCCTTTGGGGGAGGCCTATGTCCAGCAGAGGACGTCTTTCGGCTGATATGATGATGATAAAACATGTTAAACAATTTGAGTATTGTTTAAAAATAAAAACAACTGTTTGATTATTGTTAATTCTGATTACCAGACAGCCAATTCTACTACTTTTTTGACAGGTTGCGACTGACATGCGAATGCTAACGTTGCTTACAAATTAGTAGAATTAGCTCTCTGATTCCTATTTCGAATTTGAGTAGAATCAGAATCAGAACTTTTATTTGCTCTAAATTTAGATATGAAGAAGGCTCTCTAAATATAAGATGCAAAAACCAAAGCGTTGATTGGCAGAGAACGCCTTAATCTCTACCAATCAACTTATTGACAGTTATGGGCATGGTAAATCTGCTAATCAGTATTTAAACTTATCACGGTTAGGTAGATATTTTTTTAGTAAATAATGCTGATTGTTTCGGTGTCAAGTTTTTCTTGGATAAAGCCTTTAAGGTAACCCCATTATTACGTAACCCACTAATCAGTTACTACCTGTAGAATCGGCTGTTATCTGAAAACTGTATCAAAGCATGACTGCCAAGTTTTGAAACAATTATGCAAAACAAGATTGGGTTAATGGCAATGGACTCGCCCCTATTGTACGGGAGAACTTGTAACATAGCTGGAGAAATGACGGTGTATTATTCACCTCTGCCTGCCCTTTAGAGAGTACACGCGTGATGTTATGAATCATAAGTAATTTATTAATTTGTTAAAATAGGTACAATAAATAGCTGTTATATTTTTTTTATTTAAATTTATTTAAACTTCATGTACAATAGTGGTACGTAGGCGGACTTAATGCAACGAGGCATTCTCTACCAGTCAACTTTTGGGTTAAAAAGAAATACACTGCGGTAGGTGTACAGCAAACAAGTAAAGTATGTTATAGGTATGAACCGGTTTGTAATAATGAAGCGAGCAGCTAAAATAAACACTAGACAAGCAGTGTGATTCTATAAACATTATCACAGTGTAAAAAAAAGAGAAGCAAGCATGAAGTGAGCTGTCAACTGGAACAATATGGAATGACATTCACACCCAAGTTTTCACCAAAGTTTACACGGTGTTGTCAGAATAGGCCGACATACTACTGCTTAACTTCGTTGTTTTACCTAGGTATAAGTACTAGTATTTAGTACTACCTACCACACTTCTAGTACTATGACTACTACTACTACTACCTAGTACCTACTGTCACGCGGTGGTGTAACAGTGTAGCTTTATTGATTGCTAGAAAAACTCGATGATGAACTGTTAAATCAATTATGTACTATATTTTGAACCGACACTTCCGAACCATTGCAAACTACTAAGAATCTAGATTTATATCAAATTCTATTTATTTAGGTATTTATGTACATACACACATAAAAAAGTAATAGATCTAGTCTTATTATCTGTCCTCTAATTCATTGCTAAGTCCTTACCAATCTGGTTTCAGACCTGGCCATAGCACTGTAACAACCTTAGTCAAAATTACTGATGACATTAGGCTGGCTATGGAGAACAAATGTCTAACAGTATTGGTTCTACTGGACTTCAGCAGTGCTTTTAACTCAGTTGACTTTGACATTCTCTTGGGTATCCTTTCCTCCCTCAATATCTCCGTATCAGTAATTGAGTGGTTTAAATCTTATCTTCGGGGTCGCTCGCAGTCTGTTCGATCTGATGGGGATTCCTCTGAGTGGTGTGAATTGGCTGCGGGTGTTCCTCAAGGTGGCGTCCTCTCTCCTCTTCTCTTCTCAGTATTTATAAACGCTATCACTAAGGTCCTTACTTCTAACTTTCATCTCTATGCTGACGACTTGCAGCTTTATCGACATTTTAAAGTAGGCGAACTGGCTGCGGCTGTGGCTGCCATCAACGATGACCTTGAAAATATCAACAAGTGGGCTAAATCTTTTGGACTCTTGCTTAACCCAACTAAATCTCAAGCGCTTATTGTGGGTGGCAGATACATGCTCAGCCTATTGGATCACCAGTCTCTGCCACCAGTAGTGTATGATTCAGTGCCAATTTTATACTCTAAAAGCGCTAAAAATCTAGGCGTCCATATTGATACTAACCTCTCTTGGGAGGTTCATATTGCTGATGTTAGTAAGAAGGTATTCTACACTTTTCAGTCTCTTAAACGTCTTCAAAAATTCTTACCATTTCACACAAAGGTCAGTCTTGCTCAATCGCTTCTTTTACCACTTATAGACTACGCGGATGTCTGTTTCCTAGATGCTACAGAGGTACTCCTGAACAAACTCGAGCGACTGCAGAACTTGTGCATTCGGTTTATTTTTGGTCTCCGGAAATACGACCACGTGTCGGAGTTTCGGACCAGATTGAAGTGGCTGCCGATTCGGCGTCGGCGAGATACCCATATCTTATCCCTTCTCTATACTATCCTTCACAATCCCAATTCTCCTCAATACCTTCGTGAACGCTTTGAGTACCTCGTCCCGAGGGGCAAATCATGTCGAACTGCCACTTCTCTTCTCCTTCGTACCCCGCGTCACACTTCTAGTCGATATGGTGGCTCTTTCTCTGTTACTGCAGTACGTCTCTGGAACTCGCTCCCACACTCCATACGCGACAACCCTTCTCTTGATGTCTTCTAGAGGAAAGTTAAAGAGCATTTCCTTTCGCTTTTGACATAATATACGTATATATGTATGTGTATGAATATTTATAGTTATGTATGTAGGTTTATGTTTTAATCTATATATATATATAATAAAAAGTAATAAATGTAATTATGTGCACTGGATCCTACCCTCCATTGTCATCTTTCTCTATCACTCAAAGGTTTGCTGGGAGAAAACTCATTTCTGAGTTAAGCTCGCCTTTGTACATGAACTTTCATTACTGTATTTTGAATAAGCTGTTTTGGTGTACAATAAAGAATTAAAGAAATAGATATCATCATAATTATGAGTACTAAGGAACTGCTTATTTTTAACGAAGTTTCTTCCAGCAGACTTGCGAGAGGAAAAATTAAAAAGAAACGTTGACAATAGTGTGTAAGAACAATAAAAGATGAAAAATACGAAAATATAGTTTTAAAATATATTATGTAAATGCTTAAAGAGATCTTAGTTAGATATTTCTATTGCGGTACTGTCGATACCAGTCGGGTTTCAGAAATGAACCAATCAAAAAGGACGGAGTAACTAATCACTTAATTATATTCCTGTGTTGCCATGGAGAATAATTAGCAGCGTGTCTATAAGTTGGTGCCGTTTAGAGCCACGACCTACGTTCATACATCAATAAGTCGGTGGCAGGCTGCTCGCTTTGCTAAAATAACTTGCTCTAAGTTATAAACTATGTTTTTCTTTCATTTCTATGCCGGTTTCTAAGTTCGACATCTGATAAACGTAACAAATTGACTCTCAATCTCTACGAATTTATAGACTTTGCAAATATACTTGAATCCTATTTAGGATAGGACCCAGTCTATCCCATATATCAACCTCTGTTAATGCTAGCCAGGATCTGGAAAAGTCACCTACGAAAAATGGCGACCATCTCTCACGGTTCTAGGAACACATTCATCAGAGAACTATCTCGAAGCCCGCAGCGAATCATAAGAAAAAGAGGTGGCACAAGTAGGACAGGTATGGAAAGGTCGCCTTCAAATATGTATTGGGAATGGGATGGAGGCGTTACTCGATTAATCGCCTTTCAAATTGGATACAAAATTGGGAAAATTGGAGGAAAAGTGCCTAAAATGCCATATTCTTTATTTTTCGGAGGATGATGTGTAGGTATGCGTATGTATTTGCCTGTGCGTGCCTGCACCACCATCATGTTGCAACCTACTGTCGATAAAGAGAATTCAGTTGCAACAGTGGTGCAACGAATAAAACGAGGCTCTTTTTCATCAATTTTCCCTAAAAAATAAAAAGTGTAAGTGCCTAAAATGTCATAGGCATGTCAAGAATGTGAAATTTAAAGCACTTTTATTCCAACTTTCCCCATGTTGTATCGTATGCAACACAATGTTCTGTTATAAAACATTCTATCTTTAACATAAAAGGGTCGCCATACGTCTAGGGTGTATGGGTGAAGTACATTGTGTTGCACTTTGCTCTGTGCCCCCCCCCCTCCTTCGCTGACGTCACGGTGTAGAAAATAGTTCTGAAGAAATATAACGCGAATGTTCAATTGAGTTTTTCTTAGAAGAAAATGCTCAAAGCTTTGTAAATCATTGTAGATTTTTCTTATATTTTTATGTTTTGTGGATTTCTTTTTTTGTAGTAAACCCTGATTGGGTATTACATTGGTGATTAACTTAATGAGGCATGAACTATTCTTGAACTAATTATTGATTTTATAAATTCTTTGTGAAACAGTCACAGGTTAAACGCATTTGATTCGTTAACGTAAACGCAACGCGTTGCGATGCGTTTTGTATTGAAACTGGATATGGTGTGGTGACAATAACGGAAACCCTCCTTTTTTCTATTTAACTTAAGTAAACGTTAACCCTAATGTAATCACTTATAAAAACTCACGCCACTCTGTTTTAATTAAAGTACTTCTACTACAACCTTATGTAGAATGAGTATCCTGTTTTGCAAGAAAATTTATAAATCTTTCATCATCATCATCACCATATCAACCGAAAGACGTCCACTGCTGGACATAGGCCTCCCCCAAGCGTCGCCATAACGACCGGTCCTGCGCGACTCGCATCCATCGGCTACCCGCTACCTTTGCCAGATCATTGGTTCACCCTGTGGGAGGCCGCGCCAACGTTGCGTCTTCCGGTACGCGGTCGCCACTTCAGAACTTTTCTGCCCCATTGACCATCTTTTCTGCGAGCAATGTGCCCCTGCCCACTGCTACTTTAGTTTGGCGATCCTTCGGACTATGTCGGTAAACTTGGTTCTCTTGCGGATATCATAATTCCTGATTCGATCACGCAAGGAAACTCCAAGCATTGCACTCTTCATTGCCCTTTGAGTGACTTTGAGCCTTCTGATGAGGCCCATTGTGAGTGACCACGTTTCAGTTCCATAGATAAATCTTAACATATCATAAAACAAAGTCGCTTTTTCCCTTTGTACGCTTATTTCTTTTAAACTACGCAAAGATTTGAATGCGTTTCCATCAATAGACAGAATGATTCAAGAGGAAGGTTTATATCTAACGTCCCGAAATACCAACGGGAACGGACAAAATTGAAAATTGTGCGAACGAAGACGCGGAGAAAAGCTAGTAACTTAATTAAATAAGTTACTTCCAAGAATATAAACTATTGTATTGGGTAGAGACGCAATCTGTAAGTTTTCGCCACAAAGTCACATTCACACAACTATAGTCCTATTATTCATGGTTGTTGTTCACACAGAGCCGCTACAAACAGTAAATCAAGAAAGGGCTGATTACTGAGAGAGCAGTCAGAACTCTCATAACAAAGCGAGTGTCACATAAACTCAAAGTAGTGCTAAGTGAATAACGTGCGGAGTTAGTGTTATTTAGCTGATGTATTTACTATCCGCTTCCCTCTGTCGATTTTACGACCGAAACTTAGTACATAGGGACCTTAGTTGGTACTTATATACGTAGGTAGGTCGTATTGTCAACATAAATTATTTCTGTTAGTATTAAAATCAAAACCCCTACTCATAAAGTTAGAACTTAGAAAACAGTCAATATTTATTATTTACTCTTCAAAAGAACTTTCAACGTATTTAAATTCGGTAATTATGATAATAACGAGTTCGATAGAGTTGTTCAAAAATAGAAAGGAATTATCGACAATTATTTTCCCAACACATGAATATCGCTGCTTTCCCAATAAAAGTATTTTCGTCACACATCATGATGGCATGGAGTGACGTCAGACCGTAGGGTGAAATTTGGAATCATGTGAGGCAAACAACACGAAGGGAGTGAAGGGAATGCTAGAGTAGTCGGTAAAGACAACTAGTTAGCCAACAAATTATCGTAGTTAGGAGTCAGTCACGCAATCCGCCCTTTGCCAATTTATCATGTGGACTAGGTGAGTTGGATGCCGTCATGTGCTCAACAACATACAACTCTCTCATAGGTAACTTAGCGGCTTTTCGCACTAACATGTAAGGTCGGGTTAACCATTTGTTACTTTGATAAGGTCGCTGATGATAAAGTTAGCAGACGATGAGTGAATTACCAACGCGTGTAACCAAAGGCACCTCATAAATAGGTTCGTTACTTCTGAGAACTTTGCTTTTGAGTCTGTAGGGTTTTGTTGATTACTTTTTATTTAATTAATTTGTTATTTTGTTTATAGTTACTGTTGATACTGGCCAGACTGTACTGTAATTTTATTGGTTCAAATAGTAACTTTGGTTTTTCGTTTGTTCCTGTTGGTAATCTTATTTTTCTATGTAACTTAATACACTCTACTGCTCACGTACTAGGTATAGGTACCACTATGTTACCACAGGGGATCGGAACTCTTTTATCTAAACACAGGTTACGTCGTAACCTATCTAGAGGAACAGTACTGCACCCAATTACTAGATTTAGAAACTTTATACTTCGTAACCGAGTCCACAATGTAATCTAGTCCCAAGTTATTGAATAAATTAATTTAATAATTTTTTTTCTTTATTTATTTAGGGATATTTAAAATCGCAAAGCGTATGTCAGTCCAATCGTACCCTAAATAAATTAATAATAATTAATATTATTTCATTTATTCATTCTATACACATATATTTTACATTCTTAAATATTTCATAAAAAATATATATTATTTTATTATTATTATGTTTTCCTATAAACATACAAAACCTTCACATTAGATTCGATTTTTCCCATTGCAAAAATATGAAAACACGCATGGGACCTAGCTATTCCTACGAGTACATAGGTAAGTGTTCTAACATTCAGATGAAAAAAAGTTCGGATCGAAAGATACCTTCTTATACTTAGCGTACCGTTCTTCCAATTTGATGCCGAATAAAAAAACGTCTATTGTCGTGATTTATCTGTACATGACAGGCATATATAAATGGAAATGTTGACTTCTGTACGCCCTGTAGAAGCGTAACGGTTAGAAAAATGATACCACAGTAATACTATTTCTTTCCTACGAACATACAACCTCATGTTATTGCGTTTATGTATCACGTCCCGCGCATTACAAATATTCGGTGCTCGTACATCTATTGTGTATTTATTTGGGTTTCGCACACAACCTTAAAAATAACTCAGCCTTTAACGTTGAGGGAAAGTGAAAGGATTTAGTTTATGTGTGGGTAAACGCATCAGTCAGCCTCTTCGTGAATTATAGTGGCATTTGTTCGGGTCCAACTCGCCTTGTTCCGAGGACTGCACGAAATCTGAAAAAATACTGCTTACACGTCCTGGTTCGCTGAAACTACACGTTCGTTGTATTTACGTTGAGAGGAGACCTTACGATGTTGTATGACACTCGATTACACGAAAGACCGTTATAAAGTGCCAGATGTTTGCTACGGCTTAGGTAGGCGTTCTGGCAACTAATATAAATTCCAGTAAACTGTGGGATGTTCAAGCTGAAATATCTGGATAATCGCGCGCTGACTTTATTTGAAGTAATGTGTGACACAGCGAGGGTGCGGATAATTTGATGGACAGTACCTGGATTTGAACATTTATATACTGTTACAGTTGTGATTTCTCTGTGTAATTGTATCAGTAATTTTGTATCATAGGATATCAATATTAGGTTTCAAATTATCCAGTAAATATTTCCTAATACTTACGTACCTATCATTATATTTCAGAAGGTTATATTTGATTACTCATAATTATCGTTGATAGCCGCGTAAATTACTAGCATTACACGAGGCTTTTACAACATAAAACCGGATCATGTTCCTGTAGGTACGAGACCGCAATCCCTTTAGGGAATAGTCTAAAGTACTCTTAAGTACCTCCACCACGCTGGGTTCTGAAGTGCTGAAAGTCAACACTCGAAATACAAAGTTTTTCTTCTAAAATATGAGAATCCTCTGAGGACCCCAGTGTTATTGTTTCAGCGGTAACAAAAACTCGTTTTAATTAACTAAGTTTTAAAACAAACAAACTGGGGAGGCTGCATTTGAAAATATTTGGTATTTCAGTAAGACTTAAGTAAGTGGAGCGGTTTGTTTGAGTTGAAACATAATAATGTTGAGTCAATAAAGTTTTTAGATTCGGTCAGGATCGATTGAGCTAACTTTGTACCTAAAAGAAACCACAAATAAGGTCAGCCAAATTATTAGTTTCATATGAAAATCATAAAGATTTGTGAGACAGCGAAGATGAATTAGGTTGTATTGACCAACGCAAAAATGTAGATGAGTCCCGAAACTGCCATAATAATACGTGCGGTCCTGAAACACGCCACGACTCACTGCGCTGGTCAAAACAATGATAATTGTAATTTAACGCGTTCATCCCCTTCCCACCCGTCTTCCCCCGCATTACCAAACTGCTACTCTCGGGGCGGTGATCCAGTCACATCGCTAAGCGACCCTTTCAAATTCCCCAAAATTTTAATTAAAATGTTGTAAACTTGTATCAGCGGACTCGTCGTATTGTTTCGGCCTTAAGCCTACCATATTTTGAGACTTATTAAGCCAGACCCAACATAAAAAACGTAAAATAAAAGGAAACGTCTTGTGGATTCAATACAACACTGTATTTTATGCAGAGCTTACTTTCGCAAGCTGAATTTCTGGTTCTTGTGTATGAAAGCATAAAAAATCCGTCATAATTTTAACTTTATTGCTAAGGGCGGGTTACGAGCTAAGTGAGGAAGTAATCAGGGAAGTTATAAAACTGATTTGAGAATTTCCAAGGTAACTTAGGCACCTATACAAACCGAGTCCGGCGGAGTTTACGTGACATTTCAATTAAACCTCGGATTTCGCTAATGAACTTGCCGTCTCAGCTGAACTTTGCAAAAACTCTGGCGACCTTTGATTTCAATTGATTTCAGTTCGACGTACTTTACCGACTCGCCGACACTAAACTTACGGCGTTTTGTAAGCCAGACAGAATTTCACTCGCAAATACACGCAAATATGAATTCCCATAACCAATCCCAATATTAGGTATGTCATAAATGAGAAATCTGTTCGCATGTTTACTCTGCGCTCTATCACGTCTCGCCAGTTCGCGCGATGACAATGAAACTTTGATCTGAGGAAGCTTACGTCACGGAAACCGGCAAATACTTCTTTTATCCAAATTTAATGGTAGCTTCCCCTGAGATAAGCAATAAAATATTATCTTTGGTTGTTATTCCTTTATGGCTCAACGGACAATTTCTTCGATATAATAATTTTATCATAACTTCAAAATTATGCTAATGAAGCCGGGGCAGAATCAGCGAATCGTTATGGAGGTGATTGGTAGATTTTCCTGCTGATGGAACTATGAAGGATTTTAAGACACGAGCTTTTTGAACAAAATTAAAAGCCTTCACAGAAGCATCATACCGATAAAATTCATAACTTAATTTAAATGTAAAACCAACCTTACACCATTTTAAGTGAATACGTACCCAGTGAAATAGTGCAAGCATGAATTTTCTTGTGTGTACGAAGTTTTTCTTCTAAAATATGAGAAACAACTTAAAAGCAACTTAACGAACCGCATCCTGTCTAGAAGATGAACGAAAATAGCTGAAGTTTTATTAAATATTAAGAATTATTAAAAATGTTTAATTCTTTTCATTTTAGGCTACGTAACTAGGTACCGAAATGGCTGTCTTTAGTAATTTATTTAATAATTGGCTTGCAAGTTTTATCATTGTACTTGGCAAATTACTTGAGTGCCTACATAATTACAAAAGCTAGCCTAAATAAACCCTTATAATAAACAATATTTAATAACAGTGATTAAGCGTTTAAACGTGGTTCTGCCCTCAAAAAAACAAGAAATTTTCCACGCTCCGCTTAGCCAGTGATTTAAATAAATGAAAAGTTCTTTTTCCGAACCCTTCAATAAAATAAGTTTTCCGAATGTGTAACTTTGTAATTCTTGTGTTTTCTAATGTAAGAATAAATTTGAAGAATCGGCAATTCGAAGTCCTTATGAAAATTACCTTTAGAAGTATCCTGATAAAAGAAAAAGTAGGTATTTGGAGTTCTGAAATGAAGTAGGTAGTCATCTCTTTACTTAGAGCAGGAAAATTAAGGAAATCAGAGTGAATAATTCGTGTAGTTTTGGAAATTGGTACAGTTGTTCTTTGAGATGTCCTGTTGAATATATTGAAAATCCCCGAGGGTGGGAGGTGGGGGAGGGGGGGAAGGTACCTTTTTTCAGTTTTTGGCTCGTATCTCCAAAACCATTAAAATAACTCCTTGCTTACTCCTACATTAATTATCTACATTAAATATTCTAGACATTATGTCTTTCACATTTAACTGTAGAATCAATACTTTAGGAGGTAGAGGGTATCTAAAATTCACAAAATATGTTTTTTTTAACCGAGTTCTTCAAAAAGGAGGATGTTCTATGTTCGGTTGTATGTATGTTTTTTTTTTATGTATGTTCACCGATTTCTCCGCCAATTCTCGACCGATTTCAAAATTTCTTTTTTTATTCGAAAGCCTATACTCCTGAGGTGGTCTCATTGTCACCAAGTTAGAATCTGATGATGGGATCCCATGAAAATCGAGGGAAACCCTCATAAACTTTCTAACGCAATTTAGATATTTGTGCCTTGTAATCATCATCTCATGTTGCTGAGCTGATGATGGAAGGTATAAGTCAGGATCTGATGATGGTATCCCATGAAAAATGTTTATTCAGCGATATTTTCGCCAATTGTTAACCGATTTGGATGATTCTTTTTTTGTTTGGAAGAGTATTTTCTCGGACTGGTCCCATTTAAATTTAGTGGAGTTCTGATGAAGAACTTCGGAGATAGGCAACGAAACTCTTCAATAAATGATAGCAAGAGCATCGGGATTTCTGAAATCGCATGTCTGTTGATTGTTTACCCAGTTCATAACATAACATCACGCCGGTACGCTGTGTTTGTGGTTCCACTTTTTAGTGGTAACTGCTTACCACTAAAAAGTGAAAAATAAAAAACTTTTAAACAAAAAAATAAAACCGACTTCCAAAAACAAAACTCTACAAAGTAAAAAATAACTTTAATTGCGGAAGTCGGTGTTTTTGGTTTTTTTCATTTTTGAACACCGACTTCCGAAATTAAAATTTTTTTTTTTTTCTTAAAAAGTTTTTTCATAAATTATACAAAGAAGAACGGTAATTTCTGACCCAGAGGCCGACAGAGTTGAGACCTATCAAACTTTTTTTGCCATCTAAAATAGAGCAAGAATATCATTTTTTTTTTTCGATTTCGATGGCATAAATACATGAGCTTGAATATGTCTTCAGCAGACGAAATCTCGAAAAGTTATTTTACATCCATTCTTACAAGTATACCGGTCGTGTTTGAGCTTATTAGAATCGTCCCGATGGGTAAATAAATATTTATGCGTTAGCCATTAAATCGAAAAAAAAAATCTATATTCTTGCTCTACTTTAGTAGAGCAAGAATATAGATTTTTTTTTAGATGACAAAAAAATTACGGTAAGTCTCAACTATGTCGGCTTCTGGGTCAGAAATTACCGTTCGTCTTTGTATTATTTATGAAAAAAATTATTTTTCCATTTTTGGGTGCCCTCTATCTCCTAAAGTATTGATCGTACAGTTAAGTGTTAAGTACATAATGTGTAGAAAATTTAATATAGATTATTAATGTGAAAGTAAGCAAGGAAACATTTTAAAGGTTTTGGAAATACATGCAAAAAACTGAAAAAAGGTACCTTTCCCCCTCCCCCACCCTTACCTCGCCGGCTTACCTCCCACCCTCGGGGATTTTCAATATATTCATCTGGACACCTCAAAGAACAACTGTACCAATTTTCAAAACTACACGAATTACTCACTCTGATTTCCTTCATTTTCCTGCACTAATCTGGACGCAATAGCCGTCGCGACGCCACAACAATTGAATAGTTTTATTGAAAAAAATCGGCGGTCGCCATGTTTTTTTTGTCGATTGGGGGCCATACGATATTAAACACTGCGTTTAAAAAAAAAAGTTTAATCCGCGTGACTTGGTATGGCATGTGGGATGTCATTATGCGTCCATTTCCGTTGCCGCATCCGACGAAAACCCACAGGTTAAACTATGAAAACTAACGTAACTAGCTTTATCGATTAGATCGTTCATTGAATGGCATTTAATTAGAGTGGCAAACGTTGTTCGCAGTCCAAAGGCAGAGTTCAAATCGGTAAGTTCAATCCTAGTTAGAGAGTTCTAGTCGGGAGGCCAATCATTGACTGTACGCTTATATTTAACACACGGCAACCGGTTTTAACATAAGGTTTACTATAAGCAACTTTTGATTTTTCTTTGAAGAGATAAAGGAAGTTTGGTGGTTTTCTCTATGAGATTTTCTAACTGGTCCATGTTTTTCAGTACAGTCAAAGTAGATCCCGCTCTTAATTTGAAATGTTTGTTTTTGACAATTCTTAAAAAAAAAAAAAATTTTTAGCGCTTGCAAATGCCAAACTTTGGCATTCAAAAAGTTATCGTGAAACCAAAGAAGTTTTGAAGGCTCCAGTTATGATTAGGGAAACACGTGATAAAATAGATTTTACATAACTAAAGTCTATTTTATCTCTGTTATAGATTATAACAGAGGAAATCCATGAGAAAACTATTTGTCTGTAACCTACATAAAGATATAAGCTACATAGGTTTTACGAATATGTACCTATTGCTAAAATAAGCAACTTAGGCACTTTTCTCACCGCCGGCGATCAGCGAGTAGCGAGTAAGGTTTAAACTCGAAACAATTGGCGGTCAGCGAGTAGCGAGTGAAAAGTTTCGATAGTTTTGACGCTCGGCTTTCAGCGAGTGCTGTAGTGCGACGGGCTTTTACTCGCAATACTCGCTCCGGCCCGCACTATAGGTTAGAAATTACCACAGTTTGGATGTTCTGACCGCCAAGTGAGCATTGCCGAGCGAGTACAATCTTTAATAGCCCTTTTCGCTGCTCGCCGGCAGTGTGAACAGACAGCTATTGACTCTGAATGTATGTGTCTCTTTTACTCACACGAGATCTATATCTTTTGTCCCTTTCTCCTCAGCGAGCAAATGGTCGATAGCCACTCGCTTCCTCGCCAGCAGTGAGACAAGTGCCTTATGCTGAAAAAAAAATTGATTTTACGACTAAAATATTTTTGTTGATTTATGACATTTCGTCGCCGTATTTCCTCATCTAAATTGGCAATCTAAACCTCATACAATATTCCCTTACCTATTTAGAGTGAAAACAATGAGCGGTGAAATGTACAAAATTAACCTACCATACTTGTTTGTGAAGCTGAATTTACTGCTTTCACGATCTCATTTAGGGAGTGTCATAATCAAACCGTACTATGGGTGGAACAAGCTAACGAATTCTAAGTAATTACACATTCTTGTTTGATGTTTCACGCGAGTTTATGAAAACACGTCTCGCTCGAACCGTCTGAAGTCTCTCTACATATGAAAATAATTCGTAGTGTTAAAATATTGATGTTACCCGAGTAACGTACGTGTGTATCTTGACAGAGAATATTCATAACAGTGAAAACATAACGACGGTGGTCTCAAAGGGTTTGGTTCGACAGTGGTGTAAAGAAGACCCATATTATGTCAGTTACGTTTAAAACCCATAGTCTCATGTAGTGCAATGTGTGAACCATCCAGACTCCACGAGGATGCGAAGAATTCTAATGGAAAAATCATACAAAACTTTTCCCAGTGAATCAAACCGGAATTTTCAGTAGTGTCACTCATGATCACTATACGAACGAGGCAGTTAGTCACAACTAGATGGTGTATTAATCAGTCCCATACTACCATGTAACCAATGCTTGCCATTAACCGGGCGAAGATCCTGGCTCTGGAAAACTCTTGATAGAAAATCCCGATAGCACTTTGCAAACTAGGAGCCTCAGCAGTGTCACTAGATCAACGAGGTTACGAGGCAGTCAGTCCCTAGAGTATATTCATAAGTTGTTTCTTGTTAGGTCTGGGTGTCGGGTCCCCACACAACGGGTTTCACCCGTAGACTCCGGTAATTCCACTTTATTGGGTTCATAGTGCCAACACATGTACTCTCGGCGGGCATGAATACAGATGACGCAAGTAAATGCTGTTATTGAAAAACGGGGTAAAGTTAGGGCTTTCAAATTAATTTTAGGCTCTGCAGTAAACGTTATTAGTTTTGTTTGTCATAAAATACAGACCGCTATGAAATTTCTACCTTTTCTAATAAGGTCTTGAAATGGAGGTCGGATTGTCAATGTCACGGTAAACCCATAAATTAAAAGTAATACTACAAAATGGCAAAGAAAATAGAAAATCATGTCTAAAATCTAGAGCTTATTCTACTTCAGTACTGCTGTACCAACACCGGTATACCTAGCGCCATAATTCATAGCTACACTTCGTAGCAAAGTACAACAAAGCTCGGATAACGTCAGGTAACGTTGAACAAAACAATTTGTACACAAATCCGGATTAAAATTCCGTGTAGGGAAGTATAATTAGGTAGATACTGGAATTAATTTAAGGTATGTACGTTAACCGTTGTGGTGCAGCGCGGGCCGGATTAGATGCCGTCGCATGGAAACCGCGGCAACCCCCCGCTGCAGCCTGTCCATTTAGCAGAGTGGCGCGCCTTGGGTAACTACCAACTACGTTATACAACGTAGCAAAGGTTAATGATGATGAGGTACCTTGCTATTCACTCATTACTTTATGCATGCTCTTTTTGCTTGCTGAGTGGGCTAAGCTCCCTACTAGTTGCTTTATCAACTGTGAGTGAAGCATTTTAGGGTTACCTTCTTGAAAACTTTGTAGCTACAAATATATATATATTTTTTTACTGTTGACTGGTGGTCTCTTGTAATCTTATTACGAGTCAGTTTTCACACAATGTTTCCTTGTGTTCTTATTACACATGAAAAGATTCATATCAGACTTTCCCCTTTTCCTTAAAACGCAATTTGATTATATCAAACTCAGGCTTCAAAAGTGCCATGATGGCTTTATTTTCAAGCCATCATGGCACTTATGAGCCAGATTTTTAAGCCAAGGATTGCCAGTGGACACTACTTCTAATAAATCATTTGTTTCATGTAGTTTGTTCTGGCCTCTCCAATATTGTTAAAATAATTTACAAACTTTATTCAAAACTTTTTTGTTATTGTGTGATAGGAACTAAGATCTAGATCTTTTTTCAAAGGTTAGCAACACAGTTGAATTTTCATGAATAA
Source organism: Lacanobia oleracea (assembly GCA_950371165.1). Taxonomy (NCBI): domain Eukaryota; kingdom Metazoa; phylum Arthropoda; class Insecta; order Lepidoptera; family Noctuidae; genus Lacanobia; species Lacanobia oleracea. The sequence goes on from OX493389.1 coordinate 11,441,923, forward strand.
GGCCTTCAAGTAGTAGTAACAAGTCAAATCGGCATCGTGGGTGTGGCCATTAGATAGTCATCAATTAGTAAAACCGAATTTTCCTTATGGTTTTCACATGAGGACTGCCTCCAGTGGTTGACCGAGGTAGTAGCGGTACCAATTTTTATCAATCAAGACAATAAATAAATTCAATAAGGAGATTAATTAAATCTTGCCGAGAAATTTTCACAGTATAATATAATTATAATAGCTTGCCCTATTTCAGATTTAACAGACTGAATGGCTACGCTTATTTGATCAAATATAATTTTTTTTTTTGTAAGTGGAATGGAGATATTAGGTATAGTTGGTAGTTTAGAGCTGTTTAGCGCAGAAAATTAGAGCCTAATAGACCAGACTAATGGCTAAATGGTAAACGATCTCAATTGTTAAGTTGCTCTATCGTGGTGAGAACTATAGTTTATAGAATGGACATTTATGTATGTATAGAATGTTAATATTGAGAAAGACATGAAAATAAGTTAAAAAAAATGGCCAAGTGCGAGTCGGACTCGCATGCAGAGGGTTCCGAACGAATTTCTTTTCTTTAACATGTCATTTTAACTCTATAGAATAGGGAATATGCATGCGATTTTTTATTTGTAAAATGAAATACTTATTAGCTCTAGTAAACAATCATGAAATTATTTTCTAAATACCTTCATCAGCGATGAAGTTATAAAGCTTCAAAGATTACAATTAGAAAGAGAAGTCCGATGTAAACTTTGACGTCATCGTCTATGACGCCTATACAACTGCCATAGAAAACAGCGTTTTCGCGAGAGGAACAGATATATTTGACTAAAATAATTATATCTCCTTCGTTTTTCGAGTAATTTTGGTTCTATTTTCACTGTAAGTATTATGTTTTTGTATATTTTTAGATAAACTGTTTAGATAATAAATACGTTTTTCATGCATATTCCCTAATTTTTCTAATCTTGACAGGCACGCGTTTCGCCTAACAATACCGCGCTATTTATAGGTAAAGAGCTATATAGGTAATCTCCGTATTTTTCAAAATTTTAGACTCAGTAGTTTCGGTTTAATTTTTCCTCTAATTTCTTGAATAACTTCAAAACTATTTATTTTAAAATTATGAAAAAAATATGATTAAAATCCTCACAGTAAGCCCTTTCATTTGGTATGTCACACGGTATTATTCAAAAACTTTTTTTAGTTTTCTAGTTTGACCCCAAAAAGTGACTAAATAATAATTTACAGAAATCCATATGTTTACCAAATTTCAACAGAATCGGTCTAGTGGATCCGGAGAAAACTGGCTGTGACAGACGGACAGACATACAGACAGACGGACAGACAGACAGACACCCGAGTGATCCTATGAGGGCTCCGTTTTTTGTTCGGAACCCTAAAAAGCTTTTGTGGATATGCAATTCAATTTTATTCCGTAGATCTATCTGGTAAAAGTAGTTTCGCCACAGGTTGGATCCCAATTACCAGGAACCGGTGACGCGGTAGAATCAAAAGGAAATGGCAATACGTGCTGGACTCAAAGGATTGAGTCAGATTGTTCAAAATAAACAAAAAGACTGGCAATTGCGAGTCGGACTCGGACATGACGAAAGGTTCGGTACCATAAACAGAAAAAGACACGTTTCTTGTTAGAGCCCAATTTAATTTTACTACGGTTTTTTAAATACAGCCTGCTGACAGACAGACGGATAAACGGGCGGACAACGGAGGCTTTGTAGGTGATAGGGTTCTGCTGTTTACCCTTCGGATACGGAACCCTAAAAATGGAAAGAATAGTGTTACCTTCTTTTCATTTTTGCCCTGCAGAGGGATGCTACGAGTTTACATTAAAAACAGCAATATAGGGATACCTATCTATTGTGGTATTCTGCTTTAAACTATCCACTATATTTTCGGGGTTAGATTACAGTGTCACTATGTAGCTGAATAAATATCAGTTTTGTGCGGAGAGGCTGCAATCTGACCCATACCCCGAATAAATGATATTCCACGAGGCCGCTAAATTAGATTTTTGGTTGGGTGGACATAACTACTTATAGCTACAGTTAATATGTAGTCACTAAGTTTTTAATTACTTCAATGTATTTTAAACTAGCTTCTGCACGTTACTGCACCCGCGTGATTATCGAAAATTATCCCTACTCCCGGGATGAAAAGCCTATGTGCTATTTCAGACTACAATCTATTTTTATTCTAGGAGATTGCTATGCGTCCATACATCGTTCGTCTAAGAATCAACAGAGACGAGAATTTACCTTCTGTGTTCTAATTTTTTTTTTTTTGCTGTTGATAGGCACGCGCTTGACTACTATCTTACCTGTTGGTTAGCGATGATGTGACTTAAAGACTCCCAGGGTGTAGCTATCAGGAAACACAGACTCCGGCAGGTAATATTGCATAATTATATTCGACTGAAACCAAATTTAAATCACGAACACTTCTGAGAATATTGTATAAAATCCAAAATGTTTTCGGATTTTGAGGTCATAATATGAGGCCAATAGAAACATAGCAAATGGACTAAGATCCCAGAGTTGCCAGACCTCTTATTTTTTCACTAACCCAGTAGGTACCTCCGTCTAAAAGTGTTATCTGCAAATTACCAAAGTGTCGTCTATCAAATCATCAACTGTCATGGTGCTCGTTACAAACAGCGCTTTCAATCGCTTTATTCTTTTTGTAACTAAAAATCTTACTCATAGAATAAGCGCTAAAAAAATAATGGCGCCGGGGAATACGACCGTAATGACTTGTTATGAATTAATTATTAAAATGTTTTCGTTCTATTGTATTAATTAAAATAAAAATTATAAAAAACTAGGAATTATAGTAAAGGTTTCATACGTGTTGATTCATAGGCCACTGTTAACAAAGTCCTTTCATTAGTTAGAATTAGGATATCATCACATGTATTAAAAAAGTTAAACGTGAAAACAACGCTTTTCACGACTCGTAAAGTTCGCTCCAGGACTCGTAAAGTTTCATTGATTCTGCGATTTTTGGTTTTTTTCACTGCTGATTCTGTTTTTCAGGAGTTGCAATCGTCTGAGATAGTGTGGCAGACTTTTTCTTAATAAAATAGTAAACAACTATGATGGGTAACGGTGGGTACCTTTTTTTTTTTTTTAAGGATGGGAAATCATCAAATGACTCCTCCCGCTTTGGGTGAAGCAGAAGGGAGTGTCAGACTCTTACTAACTAAAACCCATCCGCGTTTCTCCCAGTGCTCTTTGCGTTCCAGGGTACGGTGCCTCTTTCGAACGAAGTCCGCAGCCCCAGCAGGCACTGGCCCTAGCGGGCCCCGTCTTTTACGCTGACAGCTCTTTGAGGCACGCGTGAATTACAGCGCGCTGTCCACCCGGGCCTGGTTCTGATCAGACGGCGAGCCACCCAATGCTCGCCGTCCGCAGGCTCGCGCTTACGGTGGCCGAAAATCGCCCTGCGACTCCCGACGCCCGGGGCGTCTTCTTCTGTTGCGGCGGCTGGGGCGTGAGGTTTCCCTTTCTCTCACACGTTCGGCTTCCTCCTTTGCTAGCATTACTGCTTCGCAGAAGGAGGTGACCGCTTCCCATGTCTCCTCGCTTCGGACCATAGCTTGAACCAGGGCCGGACGCGAGAGATCGCCGCCGCCGATCGCCTCGGCGAGGACACGGCGGTGCTCCGCCCAAGCAGGGCAGACCTCAACCGTATGCTCCACCGTGTCCTCCGGGAACGGTGGGTACCTATGTTAGGGATAACTTTTTGGGATCTATTTTATCTGACAACAAATTAATTTCACATTTACCTACTTGTGAAAAAGAAAAGGAGTGTCGCTATGCTATCACATTTTATTGAAATTGTAATAATGTTCTCCTCGTCCCTTTCAGATCCTTGTTTTCCCAAGATTTTACAATAAAAACAAATATCACAGCCAATTTGCTTATCATTCAATCTCGTAGTAGGTGAATTGAAACGCCCACTGCCGCAGAGAAACAGTTTTCCTTAAGTTGATTCAAAGCGGGCGTGGGAAGATAATCCGCCGACTAAAACCACATAAAAGTAGAAGTTCAAAGAACATTTATATATTGAATTGCTAAAATTTTCTTTTAAACGACATATTTTATTTAAAAGATTAGTTTTTCTCGTGGTTACGCCTACGCAGCGTATCCAACACAATCCGTGTTTTTTTTTTCGGAGTATATAAGTAGCTATGAAGCTCAACCACTGTGAAGCTTTATAACTGTGAAACAACCTTCTTAATCGGCTCAGTTTTTCCTGACATAACTTTTTACAAACATGAAATAACAACACTAAATCATTTTGCATCTTTATTACTCGTACATAACGAGTATTAAATGCTTATCAATGAACTTTTAACGCAAAGTTTATGAACGGATTTGGAACACGAAAGACCGAATGATTGATTGATTAGGAGCAACATTGATTGAAATATAAATAAGTCTACATGAGAGCCGGTTTATCGCATCACGTCTGACGGCGTCGACATGGACAATTTGTGAACGAATTATGAAGAAAACATTTCGTTTGTTGTTGGGGAGGCAACCTTCCGATGAAGTGGTTAAAAAAGTGTAGATCGATAACTAACTCGGTGGCCTGACAAGCTCATTACGTATTTACAATATTATAAAAAAGGTGAGCCGACTCCTTCAAGTTTGAAAGAAACGGCGATATGCTTCGAACTGGTATAGGTACCATGAGGCCTGGTTCGGGCCGGTGCGGGAAAAAAGTATATGACCTGAGAGGACTCGAGAGAGGCCTTTGCCCAGCAGAGGGACAGCTAGGGCTTGTTTTAAAAGGTCTCTAGAAACAGCTTAATAGCACAAAACACGGAGAAATAGAGAAGAAGAGATGATAACTCAAAATATGACGATGCTAAGGGCGGATGTACACGGCGTATTTATAACACGCCGACGACGCACGCCTTAGGCCGCGGACTCAGCGGCGGCAGCGGCGTGGGCAGCGGCGCGGCGATGCAGTGTTCACGAAGCCAGAGGGCAGATCAAGCGGCGCTCGAACGGCGCACGTTGTGTTGTATTATGAGAAGTTGCCTGTCTATGACTATTTGACTAAGTCACTCACTGCAGACGCGCGCACACCGCTCGACTGGCGCGCGCCGCTGTGCCGCCGCGCCGCTCCAGCCTTCGTGAACAGTTCCGTATAAATCTATGCATTTGAAAGCGCCGCTGGTCGCGCCACTGCCGCCGCCACCACCGTCGGCGTTGAGCCTAACGAACGCGCAGTCACGAGGTTGTAGATATGACCAAAAAGCTATCTGCGTCTGAATTGCGTACGAAGCACGTTAGCGGGAGTCATCTGTGCCCCACCAGAAAAACGTTAAAAACCGCCGTGTGCAAAAGCCCTACAATTTCAACCAATAGCATAAAAAATCGTTGGTTATATTCATAGTAGGTATGGAGTTCTGGTAAATGACAAGAGGTATGCGTCTTTTTACCGTCTAGTTTGTTTGTTTGAAGAACACCTGATACCGCTGCAGCATCCAGACTAGCAACAACTGTGCTAACTGAAAAGTTAGTCAACATTGCTTGCTTAGTATTCAGACCAGATTCATTTCAGAAGAAATAATAACTGGAAGTAAAAAGTGAAGAAACCAAGACGGATTTCATTTCAGGAAAGGGATATTATTAATAATCAAGTGATTTATAAATGGCAATAGGAAACATGTTTTTCTTTTAAATTAACATAGACTACTCCGACCACATCACAATAAATTCACAATCGCTATTCTTTGGCGGCTGTATGAAATGAAATGGTATATGCTTAACACGACTAAGCTACTTTGCTTAGTTAGTATGTTGATTCACAATTTAATCATTTCTCTGACTATCCATTTAAGGATGTCTCTTAAGTAGGTAATCAAAAAAACACATGATTTTCTAAAGCCAAAAACTCAACAAACACTTTTTGCAAACCCCAAGTCCCGTTTTATGTTTGCACTAAAACCCTTGGATTTTCACCCACATAAGAAGGTATGCATATCGGTATGCCAGCGACTGCTTTGAAAAGGGAATGTGTTTAAAGTGAAAAATGTGGGTACTTTATCATTAAGGCCGCACTTGAAAGGCCGCCGACAAAAATTCTCAAATTCAAAGAATTTAGGCGGCTGAATTAGAAAACTGAGTTATAGTGGAGGCTTTTTGAAAGGCACCAAAAGTATTATCCATGAATCTGCAAACATATACCTAAATGTGTGCGATATAAGGTCATTCATTTCAGAGCTTCAGATGTAAGAGTTTCTCTGATATAGATTGCTGGAAACTGGATATGATAAGGTTTTAAGGAACCCATCAATATTCAAAAACATCTGCCACCCTTATTATCCGCAAAAGGTTTAGCAGCGTCATAGGTAGGTACGTATACTCCACATTCACCAATATTGGATCCGATGTGATAAATTGGTCGCCTACCGCAATTTACCCGACCCGAGACTCCAACTTTGACTTGACTAACGAGGCAAATGCAAATTTATAGCCATCCACAATTACATTCATCCTTAAATCTTCAGATATCACAGAAACAATGTTGAAGGCTTTCATTATCGTCCGACATAAACTGTTTTCATTACCCCCATCAGAAATACATGAAGGCCATAACCGTATCCTCTTATATACAAATTGTATAGCTCTTCTACAAATAGGGCCGACCTCTACCATAATATAGTTAAGTAAGCATAAAGTTAAGCGACACAGAAAGGTCAGCGGGACTTGTAAGATTCTGTTCTGTCAGCTGTAATCTGTACCGGCGGTTCAAAACAAGTGCTGGTCGAAAATTTAATTAGGCATCCTTGCACTCGTAAAAGCTTCCGTTATCTAGATCCGCATCGTATTTCAATATGAAAAGTAGCTCGATTTAACCTCATTTGGATCGCGAGTTCTGAGCTTGTAAGCCCATCAACTTGTATTAGCGTCTAAGTAGAAAGGTAGATCTATGTAAGTAATGCTGTAACTCGAGGATGATTGGATTCAACGGAAACCCAATAACTCGCTCGTGCAGTCATACGATGAAAAATACGATCAAACACAGAGACGTGATGGATTACCGCCATCTCCACGTGTGTACTGGGGTATCGATAAAATAACCTTTGACATTACAGATATATCACAAGCCACGCGGAGCAACTCGCCCGTGCTGCGATCGTGCGCTCACTGCCTCCGTATCCACTGCGCAATATTTTGCTATTCAGCACACAACAACCAACTAGTGCCCTACCATTTTTCAATTCACACGTGACTGGAAACTAGATTAAATACTTGAAAGACGTCACTTTCAAGTAGGTGAACCGCTACTCAGCTTTTTATGTTCAAAAGTGCTCGGTGAGTGTCAAGGCAGTCCGCTCCATATTTATTCATAAGGAGCTCCGTAGCCCCGAGAGCCCGCTAAACACCTCACATTACATCCTTCGTTCACCCTTTTGACGTATTTACGTTATCGCGTGTTATGTTATTCAGGATTAGGTTCCTACAGCCCCGACGCGAATTCAAATTATAAGTAGAGGAGCTCTTTGGATATTTACCAACGAACGTGGTAATCTATAGCACCAAAATTAAGAAAAGTTACTACTAGTAGTAATCAAGAAAGAGACACAATATTGAAAAGTTTCTAAATCGATTACTTGGACATTAACTTGTCTAGCAGGACACAATCTTTACTGAACTCCTGTAGAACGTCGCATCAATAAAATCCACAGTACGAGTATTTCTTTTTGCGAACGAGATAACGTTTTCTTCTTCTTTTTTATGTGCTGTATGCTCAGGTGTGGCCTGCGTTGTAAATCTACTCCTTTGTGTTTGTCGTCGTTTTTATTGCTGTGTCTCCAACTCTTGAAAGGGATTGCGTCTAAAGTTCTGTTAAATTATTCCATCTGAAGTGTGTTATTCCACTGCTGGCAAATGAATGAACGATGTTAATTGTGTGACGTAGGCAGTCATCGCATACTCGCCGCAGAAGCCGTTCACCTCGCCGCTGATTTAAATATGCAGACGCTCGTATTGATTGTCTCCAAGAATAACGCCCCTTCCGACGTGGAACCCTGAACCAGGCCGCGCACCGCCGCGCGCGCCACACCAACACTCATTACTCAACCTATTTTTATCGGTTTCGTTAATTATAATCGCCAAAAGGGCCTTAACTTGACCAAATCTGCCCTAAGCACAAGCTATCACTGGAGGGACAATTAGAGCGAAGCGAGCTATTCATTACTCTCTAACTACACTTTCAGTTAGATTGCTGCCTTTCAACAATACCTGTATATTGTTCGACGGCAATTAACGCAACTACTAATACTTTGCGTGAAGCAGTTACAATAGGTCGTTTTGTAAAAGGGCCGAGTGTGCTGCCCGAAATAGCGGGCCAGTTGGGAAAGTTATTAACAAGATCATTTATATTGAAACAAACTTTGAAACTGACTGGAAGAGGTTCTAACGATCTGATATTAGATTTCATTAAAAACTTTTTAATTACAGTTATATAAACAGTTGTGGTTCGCGGTGCAGTTTGAGTTTTAGATGTAAGGTTGGCTTTTGCTTTACGTCGAAAAGTACCTACCTAATTAATTCGGAGAGGGGAGAGGGACCATGTTCACATATCTAAGTAAAAAATACATCATTTTAAAAAACGTCCGGTTCACATATCTAAGTAAAAATACATCATTTTAAAAAAGGACGGTTAAAAACTGATGTAAACGACAGAAACTCAATATGTTGTCTGTGGCTTCCTTAAGTAAACTGTAAAATTAGGTCACAATCGACGAATAACTTGCATAGGTACCATCAGAGCGCGACCAGAGCTAATGGACTTGGCTATTATTGTGAAATGTGAAAACATTTACCGCATATCAGCCACTACCTAATTTAGAGTTCATATTTTGGAATCTGAGCGATACCAATAGGTAGATAACACAACAAGTACACAGTTAATGGATAGATGAACAGAATTGCAAAAAATCAGAAGAATATTGTATGTCCTTTTATAGAAACTTTAACGGTAACTCAATCCACTCGATATCGGCCAAGTATTAAAAAGTTGAATAAAAATAAGTTTTAAAAGCAATGGCGATTCGGAAAGTAAAGTTCTTTGTTTAATATCAGTGAGAAAGCACTTAAAAGTTCCCAAATGAAGTGAAAACTGCGTAACACAAGATGCAAAAAGCTCTTCAACTATTTCCCACCCAGACCCAGATTTGAAATTTTGGTAATTTTTTCCGATTTTTGACACTGACTTCCGAAATTAATGTTCTTTTCTTTCTTCCGAAGCTATTTTGTACTTTATAGTGTTTCGTTTTTGGAAGTCAGTTGTACTTTTCACTTTTTAGTAGTACCCATTAACAGCGTACCGGCGTGATATTATGTTAAGAACTGGTGTAAACAATTAAAAGACATACGATTTCAGCAATCCCGATCCATTTGCTATCATTTATTGAAGATTTCCGTTGCCTTCCCCCGAAGTTCTTCGTCAGATCTTCACCAAATTGAAATGGAACCAGTCCAGGAAAATACTCTTCCAAAGAAAATCAGAATCATCCAAATCGGCTGACAATTGGCGAAAATATCGCTGAACAAACATTTTTCATGGCATCTCATCAACATGAGATGATAATTACCAGGCACAAATATCTGAATTGCGTTCGAAAGTTTATGAAAAACATTGTAAGTGCCTATAAAATTTGAGGCTTTCCCTCGATTTTCATGGTATCCCATCATCAGATTCTAACTTGGTAACAATGGCACCAATCGGGAAGTAGGTATACCCTTTTAGATAAAACAATATGTTTTCAAATCGGTTCACAAATGACGGAGTTATGAGGTAAAAAACATTAAAAATAAATATAACCGAATTGAGAATCTCCTCCTTTTTTTGAAGTTGGTTAAAAATAAGTTTATGCGTGTCAAAACTGTCGTTAGAAGAAAATATTAAAGTATTATTTTTCAATATCTTGCATGTTGAAGTAAGGTTTCATGTTTGTTCATGCCCTGGATATAACATGAAGCATTGGAAACTATTATGAATTATTACGACAAAGCAATCACGATACTGTATTAATACCTAATAATAGCTTCATAAGTAGGTAGCTACCAATGTAGGTGGCCCCAATTCACTTAACTTTATTTTATCATTTGCTTTCATATGCACCTGCTATTCCTTTTTAAAACTTAAATTAATACCTACATCATATCAAAAGAGAAAGAGTTTCCATAGGGTGCCTGATTTGGGGTCTAAAAATATATTATAGGTAACTTAAAATATATCATAACCTTAAAAAAAGTCGGCCAAGTGCGAGTCAGACTCGCACACGAAGGGTTCCATAAACCTTAACTTTTATTATTTGTTGTTATAATACACAATCTATCAAAATTTCAACTCTCTATCTATTACGGTTCTTGAGAAACAGCCCGCTGACAGACAGACGGACGGACGGACGGACGGACGGACGGACGGACGGACAGACGGACAGACGAACGGACAGCGGAGGCTTCGGAATAGGGTTCCGTTGGTTACCCTTTGGGTACGGAACCCTAAAAAATCAAAAGGTTGAGATGTGTTCTGACATCTTGAAGTCGTCAAGATTTATGGAAAAAAGTTTGGTAGGTACCTACTGTAGAACTGGTCAACTGGTTTCTTTGAAGATTAAAAAAGACAAAGAGATAATAATTATGAAGATAACTCGAAGATAAACACAAATTGGTATTAGATGAAGAAATGGTAAAACACAGCCGTTAGCGGCAGGTAACGGCTGTGTTTTACCTCAGGTTAAAGAATAGGATGAGGAGTAATAGAACATACCTATGTACTCGTACTTACTAGCACTCTCTATCGGTCTTTTGCCCGAACTATTTTGTTAACTGAATACTTGCTTGCTTATGACTTGACCTTAAAGTCGAACACAATTCAAAGTACTATCAAAATTAGGTTAAAAAAAATGGTCAAGAGCGAGTCGGACTCGCGTGCAAAGGGTTCCGTATGACTTTTTAACATGTTATTTTAACACTATAGACTTCTAGGTTTTCCTGTAATCTATGTAAAGATCTATTATCTAAATTTTTTTCTAAATATTAGCCTTAGTTTCGGAGATAAGGGGGAAAGGTAATTTTTCGTCTAATTTCTTGAATAACTTCAATACCATTTATTTTAAAATTATGAAAAAAAAATATAATTAAAAACCTCACAGTAAACCCTTTCATTTCATATCATAGTCATATGATATTGTTCAAAAACTTTTTTTTTTCTAGTTTCACCCCCAAAAGTCATCATCTGCCTAGCCTGTTCCCAACTATATTGGGGTCGGCTTCCAGCCAACCGGATTCAGCTGAATACCAGTGTTTTACGTGGAGCGGCTGCCTACCAGACCTCTACAATCCATAAACTGGGTAACACGGTATTTTTTGGCAAGACTGGAGTCAGATTTACTGGTTTCTGACAATCCGTAACGGCAACCAAAGATCTACAAATGACAGCCGGGACCAACGGTTTAACGTGCTTTCCGAGGCACGGAGGAAACTCGGTATATTAAGATGGTCACCCATCCACAGACCAACCTTGGCAAGCGTTGCTTAAACTTAAAGATCGACCCGTGCGGCTGTTATTATTAAGCCACGAGCTCCTAAAATCCCCCAAAAGTGAAAACTAAAAAATATAAGAGTGAGTTTTTATTAGGGTTCCGTTTTTTGTCCGGAACCCTAATAAAAACAAATCCAAGTGATATTACTACCAACTACCTACCTACCAGTTTGTTTTTTATCAATAACGTGACTAACACTTTTTAAAATCATCTAATCGACCCGTTTACTTTGTTACCTCACATGACCAAGTCAGAAAAAATACGACCACGCTTTTTCCGCCACGTTGTTGTTTTTCAAAATCTTTAATAGCCTGGTGACACTCAGTGTGTCAAGGCGAATCTAATGATTCTTCATTTGCTGCAGGGCTAAGCAAAGACATGCCTTCCGACAAACTTCTATCAGCAAAAAAAAACATGCTATCCGCTAGGTAGAGCGATGACGTTGGTATATCATTTTACTACACTTTTTAAACTTTAATATGATACAAATAAATGATATTATTATTTTTAAAAAAGTTTGCTTAAATTTTTAGGAACTACGAGTCTCCTTTAGAGTATAATTATGCCTATATTAGTCACAATCCCGGCTACGGGTACCAAGGCTTTTTCATTACCTACCTCCAGACCGAATTAACGATGGCAAAATAAATCAAAAGCCCCGTGCGAAAAACTAAGATAGTCACATTTACTACCTTCCGACTTCTTGAACTATTTAAGTAGTTTAAAACTTTTCCTGCACTTAAATTTCACTTTGCTTTATCATACTGAAGTTTTATGAGCCTTGTAAGTTAAACGATCTCTGATAAAGGCCATGTGGAGACTAATGGGATCACTTAAAACAGGTAGATATCAGCTGTTATACGGATTTACTTGTCAGGAGATCTAATAAACTTAAGATTCAATTGCTCGAACATTTTCAGGTGCCGTTTTTATTATCTATAGATGAAAGCATACGAAAGAAACAAAAGAAAAAGAGCTTTCATAACAAAACCTGCCAGGATCGTCACGCGGTTAAGATACGACGATGTCTGTCTTCGGGGACATCGTTGTATCGTAAACGAGTCAGGCTTAAAAAACGCTAGCGTGACGATTTAAACTCGATCCTGACAGAATGGCCGTAAAATACAGCAGATAAAGTCAGCTGGAAAAATATGGGGAAGCCTTTCTCCAGCAATAGGACTTTCTTCTGCTAAAGAAGAAAGTCCTACTGCCACTGGTAAATCACTGTGGCAACAGCTTTGTCTTTTCTGTACAGTCTCGCTCAGATGAAGATTTTTTTAAGCTATCGATTTTTTTAGCTTTACTACTATGACTTTTTCCTGTATAATATTTTTTTGCTGTTTTTTAATTAGAGGTTTTTACTTATTATGACCCAAAATACATTATATAAATACATTGTATGTTTGACATTTTTATCTTGCCATAAAAGTTCATCTACATCCATCTTCGGTTGAAAGCTGGACAAACTCCTCGCATAGCGTCGCCTCCATTTGGTTAATAACATTTTATGGAAAGTGCCTAATACAAGAGTATATTCAACCTCAAATAACAAAACAAATCATTTCAGAGACATATACTCGTAACGAACAGAATCCATCCAATTAATTGTAGAAAGTTTTCTATAACTCGCTCTCAACACTGTTTGGCTTACCTAATGTTAGAACAGAATCGAATAGAATACTCATTATTATGTACACCATATAATGAGATTAAATAATAATTAATTAAATAAAATAATAAGAGAGAATAAAATAATAATGAGATTTTTCGTTGTCGCATTATGGCCGAGAATAGGGCCTGGTTCACTCGAAGCAAACAAAAATGAACATGTAGATATTGTTTTCCATTATGTTTACTAAAGTAGCACGGCTAACAATTAAAGTGATCCTATCTAACTGTTGTATCTAAATGTTTATTAGTAGCTGACAAGCATCCTATGTCTTAATTGGCGTACATAACTGACTATTTCTATGTTAATGCCCCGAAAATCGAAGGAAAACGGAGCGTATCAGCAATTTATCTAGGAGGAAATTATTTTTAGTGTCTAGGTAGAATACATAGGGCATATACCAACAAAAGATAGAACACCGCGCTGGCAGGCAAAATAATATATAATACGGTATTATATATAATGATATGGCGCTTTTTTTTTTTTTTTTTTAAGGATGGGAAATCATCAAATGACTCCTCCCGCTTTGGGTGAAGCAGAAGGGAGTGTCAGACTCTTACTGACTAAAACCCATCCGCGTTTCTCCCAGTGCCCTTTGCGTTCCAGGGTACGGTGCCTCTTTCGAACGAAGTCCGCAGCCCCAGCAGGCACTGGCCCTAGCGGGCCCCGTCTTTTACGCTGACAGCTCTTTGAGGCACGCGTGAAATGATATGGCGCTGCTAGCTAAATTTTGCTAACCATATATTTGTGACAGCACAGATTGAAATAGCCATAGTCAAATTAGAGCGTGTCAGAGGATGCCACCGTTTACTCGTTATCGTTAATAAATTATTTTTAAAGGCACACGGGTAAATGGCCCTCTGAATAAGCTCACACAGTGTTCACTCCTCTTCATAAGGAAGATTCCACGAACAAGTACCTATAACAACTTTCGACGTATTGCCCTTTTAGCACACGCTAGCAAAGTAATGTTACACATCATAAACGAGCGACTGAAAGCGAATTTATCCAGAGAATTTGCGCCAGAACAAGCCGGATTTGTGAAAGGAATAGGAACGTGAACAAATTCTCATCGTTCGTCAAATCATTGAGAAGGCTCGAGAGTTCAACAAGCGAACATACATTATTAGGCTTCGTTCACTACTACAAAGCTTGACTTGGTGAAATGGCCAACGTTCTAGAAAACACTACTGGACATGTCACACCAAAACATCTCGTGCTTCTGTTCAGGGAGATATACGAAGGGGGAACGACAACAGTGCGGACATTTGACTTCCTCTCAGATAGTTTCCATACAAGTGCGGGCGTGCGACAGGGACGCATAATATCACCTTTACTAATAATATCTATACCGAGCTCGTAATGCGAATCAGTCTCGAAGACTGGAGTGATGATGTTGCGATTGGTGAATACAATACTGCGAATAATTGCGGTACCCGGATGTCACCCCCTTATTTGAGAGTAACGCAGGCCTCATGGAGGAATTACTTCTCTGAATGGAGCGCGTGAGCCTTACGTTTGAGTTGAACATGAAGACCAAGATGATGATCGTCGATTGCGTCAAACGCTTGAAGTGACACAGATTGCGATTTGCGACGTGTTTTACTTATTAATAATAATGATATATCATTTAATTCAGGTAACAAAGACCCATAACATATATACCTTACAGACTATCATACATATTTATAAAAACATTAAAAAATTAACTATTGTAAGTACACGAAGTGACGGCGTCGTGTTTCGCTGCGTGGTGTCGCGTAGCCTTCCGCGGAATCGCCGATACACGACACCCTTCGGCCAAAACCTACTCTGGAAATGTGATGCTGGAGGAAAATGCTCGGGACATAGTGGAAAGAGTTCCGCACCGATGTGTCCATACTCGAGGAGCTATGGATCACGCACCGTTTGTCGGCCGGAGTACAGTCGCGGTTCCTGCAGTACTTTGGACAAGTCTCTATGCGGGATATAGACTCTATAGAGTGGCTGGTCGTGCAGGGAAAAGTAGAGGGAACTAGATCGTGCGGCAGGTCACCTATGAGCTAAGGTTGATCAGGTAAAGTCTGTGCTAGGAAGCCGCGTATCTGATTGCGCCAGACAGTCTGCCAGATAGAGATGACAGGGTATCGTGCGCAGAGCTGTCTTTGCCTCCATACCCGACGTGGACGCCTCGACGTGACGACCGCTCTGCTAAGAGCAAATTGACAGAGAAGAAGAAACGGTGCCATCCTCTGCTACGGTTAGATCATATGAAAAGTTTGGCAATGACTTTTTTACAGTGTACGCCGAAGCGTCTCGATGTTTTGTGGATTTTCATTAGGAAGGAGGGATATCAGACGCATACTGACTTTAACTCATCCGTGGTCCGTAATAATACTTACCCAGTTTTATTTTCTGCGCTTTTTTTGTCCTCAGATACATTTCATAGGTAGGTTATAATTTAGTATTAATAGAAAATACAAAGCTACACAGTGAGAGGAGCTCGTGGCTAAATAATAACAGCCACACGGGTCGATCTTGAAGGTTAAGCAACGCTTGCCAAGGTTGGTCTGTGGATGGGTGACCATCTTAGCATACCGAGTTTCCTCCGTGCCTCGGAAAGCACGTTAAGCCATTGGTCCCGGCTCTCATTTGTAGATATTTGGCAGTCGTTATGGATTGTCAGAAGCCAATAAATCTGACTCCAGTCTTCCCAAGAAATACCGTGTTACCTAGTTATTGGGTTGCGGAGGTCTGGTAGGCAGCCGCTCCACGTAAAACACTGGTATTCAGCTGAATCCGGTTTGAGTGGAAGCCGACCCCAATATAGTTGGGAAAGGGCTAGGCAGATGATGATGATGATGATGATGATGATGATGATGACAAAGCTACACAGTGAAAATCTAAAATAATAACGATCCTGACTTTCACAAATATTTTTTTTTTTAATGCATAAATGTGAGAAGAAAATAAAAAGCTTAAATTAAATGTAATCAAAGTTCTCATTTCAAAGCTCAATTTATCCTACGACGAGATATTTTCTAGAACCTCCGCAGTAACTACAACTTTGCTTATCCTATTAGGTACGCATAAAGGTATCACTAATAATAAAACTTGTTCTCAGTTGGTCAGGGCCTCCACTTCGGTTAGCGTCCGTCATGGCCGACTTGGCTTTATTGGATGGAGGATAAACTCAAGGATTCTCGTAGGACCCTCAACTCTGGCTTAGTAAGTTGTCTGGTCAGAGGTCTCTGGGGTGTAGATAGAAATTTATTAGTGGGTAGATTAATGTTCAGTAGTTAAAGTCTTTTCGAATGTGTACGGACTTCTTTAGGAACACAACACTTATTAAAATTTGATGAAGGTCATGCAGACTTGTACCCGTTTTTCATTTTTCAGTAAATTGTATATAACTTTTGCAGTTTTTTCGGCGGTACTTTATTTTCTCCAAAAATCATCTACATGCACTTTCGAAACGAATGACACCTCATTCATATTTTACCGAGACTGCTGAAAAAATTTGAACAAAAAAGCACTTGTTGACTATACTAATAAGCTGTTGACCTTATTGAATCTGTCGTTTTATTCCACGTGTTACAAATAAGATTTTCTTTCAACACCGGATTTATCTAAAATTATTACTCTGCATAAAATAAATTGTACTAAGCACCAAAACTGCCAGCAACTGGCAAAGACAGTAAGTACGAATGTGTTATATTTAAAACGCAACGTAAATCACGATGTGGGAACCGTTTCAGCTGAACAATTGAAATAAATCAGAATTAAACCCTTGTAAGGATAAGTATCTACAACACACCTGATCGCTGGAACATTCTAACAATACGTGTTTAAGATTCTTTTGTACCTCCAAAGTACCTATCGTATCGTGGTGTATCCGACTTAATCTTATCCTAGAAAAAGAAAGCTGTTTTCGTTCGAATTCAGGCTAGCTTGGCTTGCGACTTCGCTTGCGCAGTTCGTGGTTTTAATTCCTCTTCACCCATCTAAATTGTATTTCTAAATTCCTTTCTTAGTGCCAAGTTTCAAAATAGACGTTCAAACTGTCTTGGGGTTTAAGATAGGCCGCTTGGCCTTGGGTTTAATTTTCAGACCTTTTCATTGAACTAAAATATTTACTTTTCAGGTCCATCTCATGAATAGCTGTGGAAAGAAGGATATCAATATCCCAGAAATTGGGTTACGGAGGTCAGAAAGTAGTCGCTCCGACCTCCGAGCGAATCAATAAGCCGCATCTGGATCTAGACTATAAGCCGAACCCGGCGAAATTTGGGAAAAGGGCGCTATGATAATGATGAATAAGCTAAAGGTACCTACATAATCGTAGATACGAGTAGCTTTGCTATGACCTACCTTTATATTCCTTTTAACTACAGATTTGGATAAGGGCAAATAATTCTTTTTTGCAAGTAAATTACGGTTTTATGATATCGCACGGTTTTTTCCCGCTTTCCATTTGGTCGTAACAGTAATCTGTTACGACCAAATGGAAATAATTAAAAAAAAAATGTGAAATAATTTTCGCTGTAGCATTTACGAGATTTTGTGGCGTGAACTCAGCACGATTAAACAAAAATTAGCCATAGCTTTAATTTGCTGCTCTAAGTACCTATGCCTAGGACGGTACCCACGCAACAGGAACATCGCAACATTTATTTTCTTCCATTCTCTCCTGTCAGCCTGTCATTTCTCGGCTACCATTTTCTTAGAAAAAAAAAACAACCAGAAATAGGTCTCCATTCAGGTTACTACTAATCCACCTCGGTCGGGTAGTTCTATGTTGTCATTTACCTAGGACGGGTGCCGCACTTGCGACACACATGAATATGCGAAAACGTATCTAAGTGTGTTTGGTTTGTCAGTTCGATATATGCCACTGGAGACTGGTGTGCACGACCTAATCCCCCCTGAGCCGGTGCGAGCACGGCGCCAAATTCGACACTCGGTATTCCCGGGATTTTTGGGTGACATCCCGAGGCACCGCGTGAAACTTAGACAACCGATGTGTTTTGCTGGTTTTTGAAATTGGAACTGAATATGTTTTCTTGAAATGTTATTTTTGATTTTTAACCAATGATGCTAGGATTGATTTTGTGGTGCATTTTCTTTCATGTTAGGTAATTTGATGAAATGGTAACTTGTTATCAAATCATATTTTTCTCCGTCATAGTAGGTGCCTACCTACCTATGCGTCCTGGGACTACTAGGGTTCTACATTGACCTCTGGATCCGTTTACCTACTGCCGTAAAGTTTATCGTCTAAAAACCGTCATACCTTAGGTAATCCCCATCCCCAGACTCTTTTATCCTACCAATGAATTCTAATTAAGTTTCTTCCTGGTTATAGGTACAGAGATAAGTTAGGATCTATCTACGTGTGAAAGTCGGAATCGTTGTTTCTTATTAGGGTTCCGTACCCAAACTAAAAAACAGAGGGTAAAACGGGTATCTAACGGAACTCTATTACTAAGCCTCCGCTGTCCGTCCGTCCGTCCATCCGTCCCGTCCGTCTGTCTGTCAGCGGGCTGTATCTCAAGAACCGTAATAGGTAGACAGTTGAAATTTTCACCGATTGTGTTTATCTATTGCCGCTATAACAACAAATAATACAAACCAAGGCTTATGGTACGGAACCCTTCGTATGTGAAGTCGGACTCGCCGACTCGCACTTTGCCGGTTTTATTAATTGTTATTGTTCGGTCCCTGCAGATTAGCTAATGTTATTTTTCACTAGGTAAACCATGTTTTGAAATGCTAATTTACACGTGAATACAAACAACAAGTGAATTCATTACGTTCCTACATGATTATGTAGGTGCCAACAAAATTCTTCATTCTGCAAAATATTATACCTAAACAAAATAAAAAAAAAAAACTTATCAAAGTGCATTTATTTTCAACATTTAAAAAAGAATTGAAATTATAAAAGTACCAAATAATTATAATCAAACTAACAAATAAAAATAAAATCATATTTTTTTAATGTTTAATAGAACAAAACATCCGGAGAGCAGCTGCTGCAGCCGGAGAGGGGTAGTGGAGCCCAACGTGGGACCCAAATAGCGTCGTCGTTCACCGCATCACATATTTGCTAAATGAGCTGGGTGTAGTCGGCTGAACGGAAACTATTAATATTATCACCTGTCGTACCTTTATTGAGCCTCGAACCTCATGGTTTCAGCTCTACAACGTTCCAAAAATATCGATTCACGACGAATCCAGCATGTCGGCCGCCCTCTAGGGCAGACGGCTCCTCTCGCTCTACGTACACATAGGACACAACACGTCAAGCGAGATATCAAAACGGTTTCCCGCCACTAGTATTTTAACACATTAAACAGCCATTGTGGGATTTTAGACCCATGGAGCCCGAACATAACAATGTCAACTCTGTTTTTTAGTTTTTATTAATGTTTTACTCAGGATATGGTAGGAAAATGGACTAAAAGTTTCATTATGCCGTTAAATTTCGAGGCGGACACCGTACCGACCTCCCACGCTCGCTCGACCCGACTGACTGAATTTCAGTCCTACATTTCCCGGCGCAAGCCTTCACCCCTTGTAATCGAGCACGTTCGCAAAGATATAAGGGCGAATATCTAGATGTTCCTCGTTACTATTGTAAAATATTTATTTTCGACTCAAATGTTGGCAAGCGTCCGGATATATTTTTTGTCTCCAGTTAGTTAGGTACCAACCTAAAACTTAAAAAAACAGGGATAGAAAATATTTGCGCTGTTTATTGTACTTATCTAAAGAATTAATTGGTGGGTATAGAAGGACTGTATACCTACTTTTAGCTTGTAGTTCAAATAACAAGATGATGATAAAGTAGATCACGAAGCTTTCTTTCATTATTCCATGAGTAGCAGTAAGTGACTAGAGTAGGTAGGTTTAAAATAGGAATTAAATTATTTAAGTATTAGGTACTCGTAGGTAGTAGGTCGAAGTCTTAAGTACTATTGGTTCATAGTGTATTACGCTTTAAAAAGAATGAGTTTATCAAAAGCGATTTTCATATTCATCTTATTTTGATTTTATTTGTAGCTCTATTCTAGTACGTACCTACGTACTTTACCTTATTTTTACAATATAATGCGTCTTTGAATTTAGTATTTCATGCTAGAAGTAAATAACGTTTATAAGGGATTAAATATATCTATGAATGGATAATATTTCATTAAAAATTAATGATTATATTAATTTTGGAAACCAAAATCATACTTGTGATTAAGTAGATTTATTTCAGAACGAATACGATGCTAGCGCCAAATCGCTTGCTTCTCAAGAATGACAGTGAACCATAGCTTTTACTTTGCAGCTTAATATTTTAAGCATTTTATTTATGTTGTCTTGCTTTATCTCAGTACTTTTGAATCTCGCTCTCCTGCTGTCATTAGTGTCAAAATGTCACAAAACTGGTGACGTCTCATTCACGATTTCACGAAGGAATGTCGGAATTGCGTCTCTCAACAAGCAAAACAAGCGAGTCAAACACGCGAATCAGTGCCGAATTTCTGTTTTATTTACATGTTATCTTGTAATAACTTTAAGATAAAGTTATTAACTTAAAATGGCGCAAGCTGAAGATACTGAACTTCGAGATTTAGTTATAGAAGCTTTAGAAAGAAATGGATCGCTAGCCAAAATCCGCGCGTTGTTAAGAGCCAATATTTTTCTTGCTTTTGAAGATGAATGTGAAAACTTGAAACAGAATGTGAATTTAGATAATATCCTCAAATTACCGGAGGGCTTATTAGCACTATCAGTCGTCCATGAGTTTTTAGAGTTCTGTTGTTTGAAGAATACGTTATTCGTTTACATGTCGGAGTCGCGACAAGGCAGTGAATACAAATATGAAGGAAAGAAAAAGTTGGCCGAGAAGATGAACTTACCCAAATCTGATAATATAAAGGAACCTATCCTGTTTACACTCCTTAAAAATACGTTAAAAACAAATCAGAGTAAATATTTTGATCCCAATGCTAATTCCAAATATAACAATCATGAAAAAAATGATGATAAGAATTACAAAGACGAACAAAATTGTACTTACATTCTTCATGATGACTCACAGAGTAGCACTACAAGTTCTTCCCAGTCTGATAATTCATCTGATGAAAAGAATAAACTACATCTTCGGTTACAGCTAGACAACTCCGATACGGACACCTCTAGTGACTCTGCACAAGATAAAACAAGTTCAGAATATGTTCCTGGAGATCACATACTTCAAGTGGATAACAGTACTGTCAACTCTAATTACATTACAAAAAAGTCAAGTGATTGTGTAGATGCAAGAGATCAAAACAAGTTTGTAACTTTTACTAGACCAGGAAGTGAAACCTTCTTAATGAGTGAATCAAAATTAACAACTAATAGTAGTAGTGACTCTACCTCATATGTAGAACTAAAACCTTTTAATTCATTAGATGAAAAAATGCTCAATACAGCAGGCTTGCCCATTATGGAAACAGATGTTATAAATCAAACTGATACAAATGTTTTGTCACCCATTAATGTAAATAATGATTTATCATCTCCTAAATCTGCAACATTGAGTAATAAGTCTTTATCATCTCCTAAATCTGCAACATTGAGTAATAAGTCATTGGCTTCTCTTAAACAACCAAGTGAGAATAAAGTTATTGAAGCCAGTGAGAAAAAATCACAGGAATATGGCAAATCTGAGGGAGATACTGCTGAATTTAGTTATGGTGATGATTTCTCGTCATCACCAGTTTCCAAATTTAAAGAAAACAAAGATAAACAATCAAAAACTTCAGGCTCAGCTCAAGAAGAATTAGAAAAAAGTTTAAACAAAAATGCATCCGTAGAAAGTCCGCATCAAACTTCTCAGAGCTCGCAAAGTTCAGTTTCACTATCTGATGTTGCAGATTTGATCAGTGAAAAGAGTTCCTTAAGTATTACAAATAATAAGTCGAAGCAGTCAGGAAGTGTTCATTCTAGGGGGAACACAGATGCCAAACAGAGCAAAGTTCATAGTGATGACTCTGGAGACTTCACAGAGTCTCCAGTTCCCTCTTTGTCCAATTTGAGTCTTGACATTCACAGTGATTGAGATCTTCATCACTAAATACTCCTTGTCTTAATATACTATTACTTAGTGAGTTTTATAGCAATAATATTTCAATACAAAATAAGTTCCTTAAAAATTTAAAAACGCTGTTATTGTAGGTAGTGTTTTAGGCTTTCAATGTTTCCTTATCTGTTGGACTGTTGTTTACAAATTGATGAAGCTAATATGTATTTTGAGAAATAGTTTTAAAAAATAATAGGAAAAATAATTGCATTTAAAAAAATACAGGTAAGTAATATTGTCTCTTCCTCTTTTCTGAAACACACATAGGTATTTATGTTAAGTGACATTTTTGGTGACTTAGGATTGTGATAGGTAAAATTATTTAAAGTGTTCCAAAGTAAAATTATAAGAAGTCTGTCAAACTTGAATTCAGATAATTGTCAAGCTTTTGAAACAGTTCAAATTCTAGAGTTAAAAAATTTTTGGGATGTTTTTATCATCACTCAACAAAGTAAAGAAATTATCCAAGATTCTGAATTTAAGTATAGGCAGGCAGCCTAAATTAGGTAAATGTAGGTTAATCCTTAGCTATGTTTAGTATTGTGACTACGTATTTGAATATAAACTGTTTGAAAAAGGAAATATCCTACATTTGAAACTTTAGAGTACCTGAAATTCAGAAAATAAGATAAAAATCGGTGTTGTAACATTGTAAAGCTTCAGATCATTTGAAATCTTACTGTATTTAGGTGTAGTCTAAAGGTGCGTCCATACCATGAGCAATAATGTATTCTGGTGTCTGTGTATTTTGTTTGTTTGGCAAGATAGTCAAGATACAACTGTTTTCTGATAAACTTGACTGCATTCTATGTTCTACTGCATACAGTGCTTACTGGGTACCTATTATGACATGTTAAAACCATTATGATAACGGTTTGGGAGGGAGACATAGTTATACATGACACAGAATGCTATCCCTTTTTCACAGCTTAATCATGATGGCATAGCACGCCCTGATATTATTTAAATAAAAATCATTCCTGTTTTAAATTTATTGAATGAATGTCTGTATCGTCTGTGACAGATACTGGTTTGTTGAAGTCATTGAAATGGTTGTGCCTTATTTATATTGGATTCACCAAACAAATGCGATTGTTCCTTTTAGTACTCAATAAATGAAGATTCTAGTCCTAAATGAAATAAAACTGGTTCCGTCCAAATTGCTCCATTATCATATCTGTTTCTGGTGAAGGTTCGATGAAACTACTGTAACTTAAGTACTTCAATAAAACTGCCTCCATTTATTGTGTTGTTATTATTCAATTGTCTATATTCTTTACTTTTTTTATATTATTATTTTAACTTTGTTGGGAGAGTAATGAAGAAAAAGACACCAAGATTTTTATAATCAATTTTTATTTCACATTTTCTGTAAAGCATAGATTGTAGATATCACGTTTCACTTATGCACACGAGTCAATCCATACCGAACACTGTAACACAGTTGTTACGCATTTCTATACAAAAGTAACGCTGTTTATGATAGATAGCGGTTAGTGTTATCGCATACAAAAAGAAATATATTAAACATATTTACACTTAAATATTTTATATTAGGTACATGAAATTTAATATGAAAATGGTATAAAAATTACACTTTCATATGTTACATACATGTCTCAGTAATACAAATGCGGTTTATATCCTAACTTTGAAAAAATATAACAATAGTAAAAGCCATAATGCTTCATATAAACAGTAATAGATCTAACATTGTAATTACGTCGTAAAAAAATGGAAAATTAACGCTCCAGGCACTGTTATATTGATTTCTTATTCACGTATGAGTGGAAATGATTTTTTCTCGTATGTAAAAGAAACAAAAATATTCTTAAAGAAAGGTTCTCATACTCTTGCTATCGATATTTGCTAGTATTCACAAATATTGCAGAGTAAAACCTTTCGAAATGAAAATAAATACCGCCTTTACAATTGGCGATAAAATATTAAAAAAAAATCAACTAGAAATAATAATAGAATCGCAACTAAAGTAACACTTAGAGTAAGTAAATAATAAATATCAATAATGTACATATGGCAAATATTTGGCTTTATATATCATATTTATAATCCACATGTAAGGAACGTCAGTTTAGTTTATACACTGCATGGAATTGCTGCTGGTATTACTTTGTTTCAACTACAAAACGCAGTGTTGAGAAGCAATATCACAGAATACCAGCGGGTAGTATAAAATCTTAGAGGGTAGTGACGTCACAACACAGTCGGGACGAGGTGTCGCCATTATAGCTCGTTGCCCATGGAGCTGTCGTGCGTGAGATTCGAATCCATGCTCGCGTTGTCAGAGTCCTGACTTTGGTTTCCGCTGTAGTTCGCCGCTTCTTGCAGCCGCATCAACATGTTTAACTGTAACAAGAAGGCGACCGATTAATAAATCGATTAATAAATTGGTCACAATTAGACTAAGGTACAACAAGACAGGTATTTTAATAATTGGTCCTTACCAATGGGTCTTGATTGTTGTTTGTGTTGGAGTCTTGATTTGATTCTTCAATGCCAATCTCCTCCACCGTGATTGCTCTTAGAGTCTGTAAAATAATATTTTATTTTAATAAGGCACATATTTAATTTTTGATAGGTGACTAGGTATCTAAAAAATCCAGAAGGGTGGGTTCGTTGACTATACCCGAACATATGATGGTCAAGAAATGAATAGACAGATAAACTATTGCATTCGCAATTCCACATAGACTACCTCTCTCATGAAGCCGTTATTCAGCTATTTTGCCACTGCCATGTTGGCTTTTGTGGTTTATGTAGGTAGGTAGGTAGGTAAAACTGGACGGTGTAAGCGCCATTATAGATAAAGTGCATATTTTTCACACGGGCTCTCAAATGTAAGTACCCACATTTTTTTAAATATTTTCTTCACGATAATTAACATAGTAATTAGTTTCAAGTTACATGTGAATGGTTGGGTTCTCTCCAGGGGTACGAGGACTTGATGTGCTGCAGCGGGTCGACGGCGGCGTGTCGTCGTCGGCCGTACAGCGCGATGCCCTCGCGCACCGCCTCCGACGCGTACGGCACTATGCTGTAGTTCCACACGTCTGCGAACCACGCCTGGGGACGAAAGGTATCGTTCAAATTAGGTACATAACATGAAATTGAGCTAGCATTCCCCAAAGAGGATCCTCCACCTATGATATAGGGAGCGAGCCGATAGCCATCAACAAGGCTCTAAGCTGGCTGCTGAAATATTTCCTTGAGTAGTATCAAACTGCCCAAAACTTAGGAATCGTTGCCATCAAATGTCCAACCTCTTGCCTTGCTGTTGAGAAGTGATAAGGAACCCTAAACCTGAGAAAACCGGTCAAGAGCAAGTCGGACTCGCGTGCAAAGGGTTTCGACCGATATTTTTTTTTATCATGTTATTTTAACTCCTTAAGACTTTCCTGTAATCTATAGGTATAGATCTATTATCTCCATATTTTGCTTTTTTAATTATCTATTTTGACGCCCATATAAAAAAAATATAATTTACGTAAATCGTCCGTGTTTGGGTCACAGAAGTCCATATTTGTACCAAATTTCAATAGAATCGGTCCAGTGGGTCCGGAGAAAACTGGCTGTGACAGACGGATTGAGAGACAGACACTCGAGTGATCCTATAAGGTGGAACCCCTTTTTAGATTCAACAGACTATCTAAGTACCTAGTATCTGTAACAAATAAGCAGAAGAGCAGAACTTTAAACTATTAATCCTTACCTGACTAGCCTCCAAGTCCATAGGACAGGCGAGGAACAACCTCGGCCCCACGGTGACGTCACTGGACGAGTGCGCCTCTAAGAAGGCGTTGAGCGTGGACCACACTCCCGGCAACCACTCTAGCACGGCCGCCAGAGCGGGCTCGCGGCGACCCAGGCGGAGCTCTAGAGTGAACAGCTTTCGTCGGAGGTACCTGGGCGGAGGGTGGTTGACATTAGACCAAGGCTAGGTTTAAAGTTTGTCCTAAAAAACTTTACTGAAATAAGGCTTCACCTACATCTTCGTAAATGTCGACTTAGCTTTGTAGCTTTCTAAATGGTAGCCAGCCAAGGACGTTTTATTCTTTTTCATATTTCAGAGCTGTCAATTTTGTGCCTCGAAAGCACGTTAAGCCGTTGGTCCCGGCTGTCATTTGTAGATCTTTGGCAGTCGTTACGGATTGTCAGAAGCCAGTAAATCTGACTCCAGTCTTGCCAAGATGTACCGTGTTACCCAGTTAATGGGTTGTGGAGGTCTGGTAGGCAGCCACTCCACGTAAAACACTGGTATTCAGCTGAATCCGGTTTGGCTGGAAGCCGACCCCAATGTAGTTGGGAAAAGGCTAGGCAGATGATGATGATGATTTCAGAGCTGTCAATTTTCACTAATTCGTTTTGCAAATGGAGGAAGGGATCAGTCTCTTGTTTTATTTTAACTTTGGATTGTATAAGACGTTGTCCAATAATCTTGCTAGAAGAATACGTGAGCTTAAAATGGTATTGGATCAAAGCCTCTTTCAGATTTCATGTAACATAACATCACGCCCTTGGAACTATAAGAGTCAAACTATTTAACCGACTTCTTCAAAAAGGAGGAGGTTCTATGTTTGGCTGTATGTTTATTTTTTCTATGTATGTTCACCGATTTCGCCGCCAATTGTGGTGTGGACCAATTTAAAAAAATATTTTTTTATTGGAACGCCAAGCAAACCTCTTGAGGTGGTTCCATTGTCACCAAGTCAGAATCTGATGATGGAATCCCATGAAAATCGAGGGAAACCCTCAAATTTATAGGCACTTACAATGTTTTTCATAAACTTTCTAACGCCAACACCAAAATTAAAGTTATTTTATACTTTGTAGTGTTTTGTTTTTGGAAGTCGGTTGTAATTTTTTGTTAAAAAGTTCTTAGCAAGTAAGTTTTGGCCACAACAGCTGTATTCTCCGTTGGGTTAGGCAGAAGCGTACCTACTTACAGTGCTGCACAATAACCACATTTCGCTCGTTACTTCCAGGTTTCATTTAGACTTTTTGATGGTTACTCTGCTTACCTAGCTAAGAAACCTTTGACAGGTTCCATGTGGTTGGCTGTGAGGAGCCACCTGAAGTTGTGATGGAGCTGCAGGTTCGTTGTGTTGCACGTAGCTTGAGACATGGTTCCTGAAACAAAACATTGCTTTTATTCACAAATTCGAATTAATTTAATTTTGTTTTGACCAAGTCGTTTCCTCCGAGTCTGCTTCACATGGCTACCTACCTATTCAGTAATAATTTATCTATACTAATATATAAAGCTGAAGAGTTTGTTTGTTTGCTTGAACGCGCTAATCTCAGGAACTACTGGTCCGATTTGAAAAATTCTTTCAGTGTTAGATAGCCCATTTATCGAGGAAAGCTATAGGCTATATATCATCACGCTAAGACCAACAGGAGCGGAGCAGTCATGAAAATTGTGAAGCAGACGAAGTTGCGCGGGTCAACTAGTTGAAGACACAGATAGGCAATGTTTCGTAATACAGGATTAAAAGCTGCTACTACTAAGTAAAACAAGCCTCCCCTTAAAAGGAATAGGCATGAGGAAAGACTACTTCGATTTTATTCATTCATTACTATTTTCTCACGATCTTTCATGGTTTAATGAGACAATTATGTCATCTATATTGACATAGGTCCTAAAAAGGCGTTCCGCCATTTACTAGAACTGCCGGTGAAGTTACAAAGGGTACCAGTATTAAACAAACAGTTTTTTTTAAATATAGAATCTAAAGTTAACAGTCCACCTTGTAAGCCGTGGACTATTAACTTTTTAACTAATGATATATTTAGAAAGTAGCTGGTTGCAGGCAAAGCAATACCGGTCTTTGTGACGTTGCTTGGGAGAATTCTACTATATAGCAGTAGATGTAGCCAGCAATAGATAGATGATGTAGGAGAGTCTGGGAAAATTGTTTCGCTACTTTTTTCCAGCTAGATGGGGACGGGTGGGCGTTTTGGGGAATGTCTGCTGGCACTCTGCCTGATCTCTTGACAACTTTTTGACTCAGCTTGATTTTGAAGAAAGAGTCCTCGATTCATATCCACAGATCCATCGTTAAGCCAAATAAAAAGGTAGTTACCAATAATAACAGGCATATTCCTGTTGTCGGGAGGCAGCAGGCCCGCGAAGGCGTCGCCCAGCGCGGACGCGTGCTGCAGGTTGTCGAGGATGACCACGGACGGCAGCGCGGCCTCCTCGCCCGCCGCCGCCGCGCCGCACTGCTCCGCGATGTTGGCGAGGTAGGCGCGCAGCTCGTTGCACGACTTGCGGTCCACGCTGGGAAAGTAACATACATTTATTTATTTATTATATACTTTATTGTACACCGATACTAGTATAAAAATAAAACTACTAACTAAAACACATAAGCACAATGGGCAATGGCAATGTTTTATTTTTTTCAAAAATCAGTGGAACAAAAATTATACATTACTTCTGGTCTCTCACGAAAGTGTGAGCTGAATACAGCTGAGACATTTTTTGTATACTTGCATTAAAATTAAGTAAGGTTTGTGAAGAGAGAATAAGCGATAAGTAATAATAGTAATTATATTAGGTATCAATAATCGAAGAAGGTTGTTTATTCAATAAAAAAATCTAGCCTTGACTAAAATATAAAAAATCTAATTATACCTAGCATCTCTCAAAAAGTTATCATTATTTCAGTAATATTTATTGACTTAGGATCTCATACTCGTAGGTACAATTGTTTTAAGAAAAGACTTTGTCTCTGTCATCTCTGACCTAGACTAGAGTCAAGAGCAAACCCATCACAAATAAAGAAAAAAGATAAAAATCAAGAATTATCGGAAGTTCAAACATACTCGTACAAAAGGAATTGATAACAATCATGATATATCAGAATCAGATTCTGTTGATTCGGATTCCATTGTTTGAACAATATGGCGGGATATGGATGACTGAATATCTAACATATCAACCAAATTGTGTTATCAAGAATAATCTCATGAAATAATAAGTTGTAGTAAACACGATCTACGACTAAACAAATCATCCCGTTTTAAAATTTAAATTTTAAATAATTTGAATTGCATGCAACTCAGGGTAAACTTCGTCGTTCAATAGATATTTCGCCATGACCTTATAATAATAATTTTCCACAACTTAAGAATATTCTTGGGTACTCACTTGAAAGTAGCCACAGCTTCAGCGGGATTGCCTCTTCGCTGTGTCTTCTGTACGTAGAACTCTGCTAGTTTAGCTGCTAGATATGACTTGCCCGTGCCGCTTGGACCGCACAGAATTATTCGCCGGTGTTCCGATAGCAGTGAAACATATCTGGAGAAAAAATCACTAGTTAGGAATGCCATCGGTTTTGCGTACGAATTTATAGATACAGGAAGAATCTTACCTATATACAATATTTTTTGGTATAAGACTATCGAACGCCAAGCTCCCAACTCCTTCTAAGCAGATGTACAGCGTATTGACGGTGCCGATAATATATCCACAAGGCAATAACTCCGGGAAACCGATCTCAGGTCCTCGCGTCGCTTCGCCCAAGTGGTAAGATGTTATCGAATCAGTGTTCAAACCGAGATTCGTTCCCAAGTCTATTCTAGACAAGTAATCTTTAAAAGTCTTCCTAACTATATAATCTAAGTTCTGCCAAGTTGTCTTGCCAGAAATATAAGTGTAAGCTATGGTGAATTCATTACAGTTTATTGTCGAATCACTATTATAAACGTTCTTATACGAACTACTGTGCGTAGATTTATTGCTTTTAAGGCTGTTTGTGTTAGACTTATTTATTTGCGAGTAGTCTTGCGTCTCTGTTTCGGGGCTACGGTTTTGCGATAGTCGCGGCGAGTCGAAACTGGACTGTTTCTCAAAGTGGTTGTTGTACGAGCTCGCAGATTGTTTGGCGTAGAATCTGCACTCAGATTCTGTGAGCGTGTCTTGAACTTCTTCGAAATATCTTTGGAATGTCTCCGGTTGTCCTAAATATACGGCTATAGCTATTTTTTTCCCGTCGGTTGTATCTCCTTGGCTGTCTGCTACACCTGTTAAACAAACACGATGAGTCGTTAAATGAATCCTTTTGTAACTGGGAATAAACAAAAGTCGTTGTTTTAAAATTAGACTTACCGATGTCTGAGTAGCTCTCCCCTATCGCTAGCTCGCGCGTCTTCGGCGGTGGCAGCACGGTGTTTATGTCGTAGTCGCCGCTGAGTCGCTCGCCTCCGTTCGCGAATAAATCACTGCTGCCATTCAGTGCTGCTAATAGCGTCTCGCTGTTTTCATTTAGTTCGCATGCGGCCTTATTGCCGTATATGGGTTCGACCATACCCGATTTAGGCGAGCCTTTTTTGGAGAAATCCATGGTAGGGGTCGATGACATGCAGTTGAAGTCTAGGTCTAGAGGTTGTGAATGCATATCTAGTGTCGCCTGAAACCAGAATACAGTTGTTGTTTAGGAAGAAAATACTCGTAGATTAGATCCATAACTTACAAGCTTCATGTCTAAATCCAAATATTTGTATTAAGCGTTTAGTTAATGTCCATAACGTTCAGTTGTGACTATTTTATCTTAATTACCTACAAATTTATGAGTAGTAACAAGTGCATGGAAATCACCAAATTGCCATTTTCTACAAATTTTATACGGTACGCCAAATTCTGTGTGCAGCTCTCTACAAAATTGTCATGGACGCATATTTGCGTGTGCACTCGTGTGAAACTATGGAAACGGTGAAATTGGTGTCATTATCATTTTTTTTTATGACAAAACCTTCATGCGTTACTAATATTTAAAGGGTAGGTGCAATACGAGGGTGTTGGGCGACATTCCCATGACATATCCATGGCATTGTACAGATGGAAATATCACCCTATGTTTTGGTCGGTGGAATTCCGTCACAAACTATTTCCCCAAAGGAAAAATAACATGCCTACCCGTTAAAGAGCTAGTATTTATGTCTGGCTGATTGCTCCAAACCTTATTAAATCCACTCAGCCTATCGTAATCTTCTGCTAGTCAAAGGCCGGTCTCTGGTTGAGCCACAAAAATGTTCATCAAATCTCTGCCATTCTAGCTTTTACCCAGTCAGATCATCGGTCCACATAGCTTGGGAGTGGCGACGCTCCATTTGCCTATATGCGGTCATGAAAGTCGTCGAATATCTCACCTGATGCATGGTCGCCTGGTCAGCGAGACTGAACCTCCTCGGGTCCTCCACAGCAGAGCCACCGGTGCCCAACGAGCTCTGACTACCGGCCAGCGACCGTGACGTCACCAGCCGCTGTAACCTCTCGTTGTTCTGCTTGAGGTTCAACATCTCGTTCTGGAAGTGTACCTTGATTTGAGAAGGACATTTCAACGTATTCGTTTAAAAAATCCTGAATTTTAAACAGTGGGACGTAGCATGTGAGGATAAAAAAATAAGTGCCGTAAAATAAGCGGAAATTGCGTACCAACGTAAGTGTTCTAAAAACATTGTTGATGCTTCACTACTCCGTACGGACGAGGTAGAACTTAATTATACATATATGAGGAGGCCGTTTATGAACATTTTGTAGAACACAGACTATAATCAGTACCGAATAGCGCGTTTAATTTGTATAATGGGCTAGTAGCGAGCCCCTAATGAATACTTACTGTATACCTAAATATTAAGTAAATGGATACCGACTATTCCTTAGGGTGTTTTAATAGCAATCTTACGACTATTATTGCTATATTAAGTGGATTTTTTATTAGTAAAAAGCTACTTAATCATTTATTAATTGTTACAATTAATGTTCTTACCCTCATTTTGATGACGGTGTCCTTAAGGCTTTCTAGTTGATGCGCTGAGCTGAGAGCCTCTAATCGGATATCTGTTAGCACCAAATCCTTCTCTCGTAATTGCCTCTTTAACTCATCAACTAATCCGGAATCATCTGGTTTATCTGGAAATAAAATGAAGATGTTAAGCCACATCCAGTAATTAATTCTAATTACGATGTTAACTTTAATTGGAATTCTCTTGCGATGCTCCTAAAGCTATAAAATGCGCCTGCACTAATAACTTGGAAGTGGTTTCAAAGGGAAACCCAAATGCCTGGTTTAACCTCGAAGGCTTTGCAATGTTTAATTTACAATCATATGAACTACTTTCATATTTAATAACTACATTACTAGCTATTCAAGCTGTGGATTTATAGCTATTTAATTGAGAAAGATATCTAAAATGGGCAATGAAGGTAGAATTCTATCTGATCTTGGTTTTTTAAATGAAAGATGGATGGAATGGAACGTGGTCATTTTAACCACGTTCAATTAATCTTAGTTTCCATACATTCTAAAGTCATCCATTGTCCTATGCACCCCAGCTTACATTAACTTTTAGCCCCTAGCTTTCTCTCAACCTGATTCGCGATCCATTGTTTGCAGTAATTTTCTTCATACCTATCTCACCTTTGGTCTGGTCTTCGGTCTTGGCCTGCGGGCAAGGCTTGTCTTTGACGTCGAGCGTCTCGTGCGAGTGCTCGAGACTGTTCTCGTTGCTTCCCTCGCGGATGGTGTGCGGGTCGTCGTAGTGATGGGAGCCCGACGAGCTGTCTTGCGACGACAGTTGCCCGAGGGACGAGTGCTTCGCTGTCTTTGAAATCTTGGCGTTCCGCGAGAAAGCTTTCGTGAACGATGAGCGGAGCTGTTGTGTAATATTGTTTTGTTAGTGTTTTGTTTACTTTATCGTAGAAACAGTGCCTGTATCTTGGATATCTATTCTGTTGTATCTTAACGTGCTTAGAGCCGCTATGCATGAGGAAGTATAGTCAAACGTGTTTTTTTTATCGTATCGTAACAAAACATACCATCACGCCTGATGATAATGCAGAGGTGCACCTTTAGAAGGTACAGTTTAATTCTCTATAATTTATTGTCATATGAATAGTTCTCAGTACCTAGTTAAATGTTAAGTAACATTTAATAGGTGTACATAGAGAGCGTATGACGGCGTTGCGTATGTACCTTCTACGCAAATATTTTCTTCAATTCAAATGAAACACATGTGTCCTGATTATGTAAAATTTCTTCAACGACTTACTTAGAAAATCAATATTTATTTATATTAAAACATGCTCAATGTAGGCTACTTGTACACTGTACATATTTATTACATTGTCAATATTAGGTAAACGAAGGCTAATATTTACTTAAGTTCATTCGGTTTGTTGTATTTGAAGACAACGTTAGTGAATATATAATAAAAACTGGATTTTGCATACAGGAAATACTTTCTTTTTAAAATAAATTAAAACATGCTCATGTGAATAACTATTCCGTAAAAATCATTAGAAAAGTACTAAACCGTTAAGATTCAGGCACTTTCTCAAATCATTTTTATTTCTTGGTATAACTTACCCATCCCTTCTTCTTGTGCTTTTTGTCGTGCGGAGCAGACGAGCCACTGCTGAGGCTGTTGATGCTGGACACGCTGTCAGTTGACAGATGCCGAGTGATGGCGCCGTTGCCCGTCTGCACCAGCCGCTGCGGAGATGACTGCGTTTGACTGCCTGGCTCCTACACGGCAATATTCAACTATTCATCGACTGTACTTCAATTTGTAAGCAAGAATTTTTAGTATTTTTTTAAATTTGTGAAGTAACCGCTTAAAACGTTAATCTATGTCCCTGAACTTTAATGATTTCGACAGAAATAGCATTGACTACGCACGAAACCTTATAGGTCTGCTGTGTCACGAAACCTGTTCAAATACTATATTTATTTATAAATGTAATGCATGAATAATAAATACGTACAACCTCAACGTGTACGGTAATTTCAAAACATTATTAAAAACAGCTAATGCAATATTTGATGCAAACACTTCATGGTAAATAAACGAATCGTATACCAAACATTTGCAGCGACGTCATACATTTAGAAGCTGTACGCTTTATTTATCACTCTCTCTAATTATCATTAGGTTTCACAACGAGATCGTAATGTACGCTTGTATCAATTTGAATAGTTCACGATGTACTTACAGTTAATATTAAGGAGGTAGTAAGTCATGTCACTTGTCTATTCTCGGCGCGTCTCAAATGTAGAACAGGGACGGATCTATTGACGGTCAATTTAATGCAAATGCTATCGTTGCCTTATTTGTTACTGCTTATTGGACCTCGAACGTCCCGATTCTGATAATGCTACATGTATTCCTAACGTAGTCTCTTCGTTCCGTATGTTTGACTATATGCTAATGATGCTGGTCTTATTGCAACGCATGCCCAGTTAATGTACATTGATTGATAGATGACATTGGACACTGTACGAAGTTTCAACATTAGAATACAAATGTAAATGAAGACGTTGCAACATTAGAACGTAATCACATATTCAAACAATCGTTTATTTTTTTTGATAGATCGTTAGGAACGATACAAGCAAAATATGACCAGAATATTTGATTTTCCAACACTTTGAATTGGAATGTGTGTAAATAGAGGATAGTACATGAATGAGACTACCGTGCTGCGTATTTCCTATTATATTCATAGGCAGGTAGGTAGTGCTTAGTTAATGTTAGTTAGAGGATGGAGGATCATATTTACCGGTCCGGTAACATTAACACCGTCCGCCCTAATACCCATGGACTGCATGTGGGCAGTTGTGAGCCCCGCTTGGATAGATTGCTTCCTCAGCAGCTCGATCGTTTGACGCAACTCCGTTAACTCTGAGTCCTAAATCAAACAAAACGTATGAGACCACATCCGAAGTATAACAACAATAAAACTTATAATTAAAAGAAAGTAATTTGTTTCCGTTGGAACCGGTTAGAGCGCCGTCAGAACGGCTATTGGCTTGAGGCGAACACATACATTATGATACTAAGTACGGCAGTTCGTTGTTTCGTTAACTAAAAGATCTTGTATACGGATATTCAAATTATCTAACAGCGGTAGTTAAGTTTTAATGAGTAATAAAATGGGATTAAAGGATGTGTGATTTAACGATGGAAATTGTAGTTGTTTATTACCTTTCTCTCGGCGGTCGCGGTGAGCTGCTGCAGTCGCTGCGTCATGTTGGACAGACTCTGCTCGAACGCAGACACCACGTGAGCCTGCAACAACATAAAAAATTGGTTACTTTGAGGTTTCCTGTGATTTTTGCTGCGCTATACGAGTACAATATAAAAAATACCCAGTATAAAATACCCAAGAATTAAAAAATAGTTTAAAAACACGCCCAATTTATTGTACAAAAACAATAATTTCGATGCCTGATTGCTTGTATCAGATACATTGTAATTAGTAAACAAATACCTTTGGTTAATTAACGGGTACTTCATAGCTTCCTCCGGCCAGTTGAACCACATTGTAACTGTAATTTCTATTCAGTTTAGTTTGTAATCAGAGGCGACCACAGCCCGACTGCCGACATAGATCTCTCCATAACTTCGGTTACTTGCAGGGTGAGATTATTATGTATCCAGCTCGACATCCTTAGCTCGATAATGACACCAATTGCTCTCGAGTCAAGAAACCGGTTAAATGTACCACCTTGACGACAAAGTAATTACTTACGTCACATTTTACCTTAGTTACGTCGTAGAAAATATTGGATATAAACATTTTATGAACTGTAAAAGTGACTCATCGAAATAAATTGCTTTATAGGTCGGTAACGCAGTAATAGTGGACGTGGGTGTAGCGGTCACGGGACCCTTTGTTTGCTGCGTTGCGGGAACGCACTCAGCGAAATTAAAACAGGGGAACGTCCCCAGTCCCTACCAAAGTATGAATGTAAACACACCTACGACGATAAACGTATACATTCATTTATTCAGAAATTAAATTCCAAGACGTTTTCTTTTGTTCATTCCGTCCGTGCCATCGTTTAACTTGAATAAAAGTAAATTCAATTTAAAACTTATTTCTTTTTAATAGGACTATACACCTGCCTCGACGCATGTTGCTTAGCCAATTACGATGGCCGAGCGTTATTGATAGATCTCTCCATGAGACACCTTGTACGCGTGCCGAAGTTAACGAGTTAGCATTACCGACTGCAATTACGGTTCGTGAAACTCGGATCATCAGGGTCTTTACTGAAAATTTCTAATGCTCCTATTCATCATTGCAATTTACCGGTTATTATAGAAGAGTTCGCATTAATTAAAAGGCACACGCTAAGTCTTATTTATAGAGGTTGCTATCTAGCTAGACGTTTTTCAATTTTTTTTAACGTAAAAACAAGGTTGATATTATCTGATTACATTATAATTACATGATGATGAATAAGACCCTCAGTGGATATTTTACATCTTAGATTCTAAGACTTAGAAGGATAAAACACGATAATATGAATAGAACATGGTACGATACCAGAACTGGGGAACCCTAGTTCACATTAAATTTAATCGATACAGCATTGATCGCTTTAGCCCTGATAAATATCTAGAATTTCACGTCGCAGTGACGTGCTCAAATGCGTTGACATCCTTTGTTCAAATAAAGCAATAAGTTTCTCAATCATGGAACCATAAAAGTATACTATAAGACAGGTGGAAACTAATTATTAATCAACAGCTGCGGAAACAGCCGCGCTTTAAGAACTTAATGACACCATCAAATAGTTGCTAGTGCTCGGTAAGGAAAGAATTATGTCGAGTGTGCCCACGAGAGTTTTTACTGCGAAATATTTAATGCATCCGTCGTCTTGCAGGAGCTTTCGCAAATGGACATTGAAATTATCTTCTTATAGACGCAGGTGAATGTAACAAGAGGTGTATATAAACAATTAAATATTCTAATTTACAGGCAGATGGCTGGATCATTATTGGAAAAAATATAGAGTTAGAACAAGTGTTTATGTTGATTATTATAATTGTCGTAGATCGCGTCTTTGGTCGTTGGCTGCTGTTTGTTGTGTGTATGTTGGTTGTTATTAAAAAAAAAAAATATTTGTAATTCAATTTTATAAAATTACGAATATAACCCGGACCGCGCGAATATCAAGAAGCAATATCAATATTAATGCTGAAGGCATATGGGAATTTATGATTAATAAATAATACAGAACATCTTTTGCAAGAGGTTTTGATGCCCTATAACAATTTTTATATTGTTAATAACGAAGAGATTTGATTATATCATAAATGCACCAAAATATAGC
The DNA here is from genome assembly GCA_950371165.1 of Lacanobia oleracea. Classification (NCBI taxonomy): domain Eukaryota; kingdom Metazoa; phylum Arthropoda; class Insecta; order Lepidoptera; family Noctuidae; genus Lacanobia; species Lacanobia oleracea. The sequence continues at coordinate 11,479,431 of OX493389.1, forward strand.
TTTTACCACAGTATAAAGACATGTGGAAGAGAATTATCTCTTCCACATGTCTTTATACTGTATGTATTATGAGATGAATTATCATCTCATAACAACATAATTTGGAAAACATGTGCTCGGGGACAATACAACCGATAACATGGTACAATTCGAGTAGGTGTTACCTACACGTCCCTCCGTTAATATTTAAGGCCCACTCGACGTCCCACTGCTGTGTTTTACGAGAGATTGGTACAAGACAGGAGATATTATTTGTTCAAGTGCACTCTTCCTTATTCGGTTTGGACATATCTGGGCTGCATGTCGGCGGTCAATTTATTTGAACGGCCGAACAGAACCGCCGCACCGTCAAAATTAAAAAAGGCTTTATTGAAGGTTTTGTTTGTACAGTTGCTACGTTTGGAAGGAAAAGATAAATCTTTATCTTTTCCTTCCAAACGTAGCAACTGCGCAACGTAGCAATTGTTATCTAACAATAGATACATTTGTCGATTTTATAGAGTTGTAATTGTCAATGGCTTGAAAGTTTAAAGAGATTGTATAAGCTTCATAAATACTAGGATTAAAGATAGTAGCGCAAGTTTTTAAACAATAAGCCCATAAAACAAGTCCTGAGAGAAATGGTATAAGCGGATGCAGTTGCGTTAGGAAAGTGTGCCGTGGTCGCAGTAGCCACCACCTTCGCGGACATCTGAAGTTGCGACGCGCAGGCGTTTGGAACGATAGTTATCTCACGCTCGATCCCAATGTAGGTACTTATACGTGGTTCTGTGCCTACAAGCCGCTGGAACCGATAGTCGTTAATATTAATAGGAGTGTAAGCCGTGACTTTATTGACAGTTACACTGATTTTCCAAGTATTAGACATATTTTTTGTACTCTTTCATTGAGCTGAAGTTGGCAAACGGCTAACCATATTGGCTACTCTTTGATCTGCTAATTCTATATCAAAACTAAATTTGAAGGTCGAATGCACTCGAGCCCTTTCTATTCTCTTTGATAGTAACAGCAAGAATAACGCAGTTAATCCCCTTTTAACAACCGGCTAAAGTTCGTTTGAAGAGAAGGTGTCTTACACAAAACTTAAAACATCATTAGGAATAAATTCTACTGTAGATACATAGATACGTTTAGCCTTCCGTTTATGGTAATCATTGCTTAAGTTCAAAGGTGTCCCTTCAAGCGATAACAATAGTTTGCTATTGGATGCCTGTCACCCCCGGTCCCTAAGCAATATAAAATATTGTTTCTGTAGACGAAATAGGATCTATAAACAACTGAAGTATCAGGGAAATTGTCAAATAATTTTGGTAGGTTTCACCACTTTACTTTCGCTGTAATGATTACTGAATAAACTGGAGAACTGAATCATAAATTCTGTAAACATTCCAAAATAATACATTACTGCCTGAAAGATGATAAAATAATGAATATAGAGGCTCTTTCTCTTAAACGACTTACATATCTTTTACATCTCGTAAGTTACAGAGAAATCCTAAAAAATCTGACCTTACATGATAAGATTTTATTTGGGATCGTGGGAAAGGATATTATTATAAACCCAATGAATGGGATTTGGTGAACGATTAAGTCAGCACCTGACCGTCAGTCAGTATAAAAGAGGTCCTTTTTGATAAATCTTCGGTAGTCAGGTAACGTTTTTTTGGACGATTATAATTTATAATGGCAAAAGGTTCTCAGCGATTCCGAGCGAGATTTTTTCATTCAAACACCTGTTAACCTTTAAGAAAGTTCGGATTCGAAAGCGATTCAAATCGAAGTGTGATTATCTTGATTACGATAATATTCGTAGAAAAGTGTCTACGTCATGATTTACATAGTCGAAGCTTAGACATTGACATAGGAAATGAAAGCTTAAAAGAACGTAATTTATATTAAAGTTTAAATTGAAAACACGGCACGACACTCCCTGATTAATCTATTTAAGGGGACGTTACACCCTACCCACGAGATGTCAGGTGAACACGCTACGTCACTCATTAGTATTCTCCCCTAGCTGATGTTTCGATTTGATACGTGTGTACTTCCATTGCCGTCTATTATACCATTCCATTAAACATCAGGGAATAAAAACCACACCTCCTACATTCTGCTTTCTCTGAGAGAAAAGTGTAAAAACCAATTGTATCAACATTGATTATGTTGTTAGAGTTCCCATAAGACAGACTCAATAGGTAAAAAAGTATTCTTTGAAAATATTGTAAAATAAATGTGATATTGTATTGGAATATTATTTAAATATAGCAGTTTTGGTGCATCAATAAAACAGAAAAACTTACCTCTTCTAAAATTGGACAGCTTTTGTAGCGGGATTTTTTAAGAGCCAATTCCCACCACGGCACTGGTGGTTTGGATCGCAAGATTGTTTGGCATCCAATTTTCGGATCTTGTGATTCATAAAGAGTTCCCAATGTCCTTGATGGTGGTCGTGATGATGGTGGTTCTGAATCTTCCTCAGCAGGAATCCCAGTTATACACTCACAGCATTTATGAGGCATTCTCTGTGGTCTAAAGTCAGCACTGAAGGAATGCCTATAGTTAAGTCGTTTCGAAAACCCGTTCGTTTCGCTTACAGATCTCTTGAAACCGTTTCTATTACTTTGCAGCGGCATTCTAGGTATCTGTTGCACTTCACTGAGAATACTTGGCTCACCCGGTAAATCCGTATGTTCATCAGTCATCGGGGTATTTGGTTCAGAGTGATAACCTATTCTATTTCGTTGCAAGCTTCCGTACAGCGGGTTTTCTTTCATATTAGCAGGTTTTAGATCTATAAATTTTGGCCTCCGTAAATTTAATGTTGCATATTTTTGTGGAGATCTGTGGAATTTTGATTTATTTGGTAAATCTTTCAAAACGTCTTCGGTGTCAGTAGATGGTAGCGTGGAATTATCACTGTAACTTGATATAGGCCTGTCGTTATCTGTGAAGTATGAGGAGGATTCCGAGCAATTATCTCGATCGCTGTGACTCCTTCTACAGTCGATGGAGGAACCAGTAAAGTCCGTGCGCACGGAATGCAGCTCGCCGCCATCCTGGTTGGCTACGTGCTGTTCATACGACTGGCGCTCGCCGTTACTCAAGTTCGAGATTCCAATTTTTTCGCCGCCACTAACGTCCTGCTCCGTTGGTAGCTCCAAGCTTTTTAAACGTCTACGAGGCTTTGTGTCTATAGAATCGTAATGAATTTCTTGTTTGCTGTTTAAACATTTCACTGGAGAACTGCTTTTCGAATGAGGTGGAGTCACTTTGGCATAAATGGGTTCCGTGAAGCTGAGTCGCGATGGTTTATCAAACGTGTTGCTTGCTGATCCATTGTTTACATATTGAACTCCACAGCTGCTATCTAAGAAATTATTTTTGGATGTCCTGTTTAACGTGAAATACTCGGAGTGTCTTTGAGGTAGATTGATGCTTTGATTTGGTTCAACTAGATTCCGTATCTTTATCCTGCTTCTCGGTGCTCTAATGGTAGCAAATCCATCATGAATTGGCGAGCCATGGTACGTCGGTGATGTGGTCACTGCCATTTCGGGTATATTTCTCATGTTTCTAGAATATACATGTTGGCTGCTTCCATAGAATTTTTAAAGTATTCATAATTATTCACTCATAACCCAACACAGTGCGAGATGATATAGTGAGTACTGCACTTCTTCCTCCTTATTATCTGGAAAGCGCAAAATTGCAAAATACACGTCTAACTGGCATCTATCGAGTCTTGGTACTTTCATAGCTGTAATGTATGTAATCGAAATCATTGGCGGCGGAAAACTTTAAAGGGTAAGCTTAACCGTGTCTGGTTTTTTTTCAAAATGATAACTTAGAGACTGGTGTTTGAGTCAGGAGTATACTTGTCATATCTAATCCACTTGACCCGTAAAGAGACCGAAATAAATATGAATGGGGTTTATTTTTGGGAATCCATTAAAGTGCTTCAACGTCCGGCTCAATAAAATCTTGGTAGATATCCACTCAACAAAGCGCATTAATGTTGTCTGTTAAAAAAAGACGAGAAGCACAGGGCTTACCTAACAGTTATAAACTATGATACTGCAATTAGACTGGTAAATCTGGCAGAAGACGTTGTGTAATTCGGTATTTACGATTTCTGTTCATGTTGTACTACGCACTTATCAGTTGTAAAGTCAAGATGCCTTTTATGATATCTATCAACTTTCTAACTCGATAATACTACACACTCGTACGTACTCTCGCGCACTTGATAAGACACAGCCGACAACAAAAACTGTTGATCATGTTCTTGTCTTGCATCTTGATATCAAATATTTATGGACTCATCTAATGTATAAGTAAGCAGACATATGTCTATTATAAAACTTTATTCATGATTTCTTTGCAGTTTGTTTGCTTGTAGGTTTATTTGCAAATATTTTGTAATAACTTCACAAAACTGAAAAACATTATCAGGTTATTTAATTACCTTCTATTTTAGAGAACATTTGTTCCTGGGGGGTCTAAATCGTAACTAAGAATTTTCGCGTGCGAATATATATTGTTTTATCTGCAGTTACATCATTTTACGTTATTACTCATTTTATGACTCTAGAAATTCCAACAGCTTTGTTCTTAGCTTCTTATAACAACGTTGAGTAGTGGTTGTATAACACATCTGCTCATATGCAAATGTTATGGAGCTAGTTGCATTGCGCGGCATCGATTTAATTTCACCTAACACGTTATTCTTGTGTAAGTATCTTTGCCCATATCATTAAGGCAAGGAATTAATTGTAGAGCGAAATAATGATGACATTAAAGATAAGTATACAAGTTTCAATGAACTTGAACCTCAAAGTAAAATATTATCTATTAACGCCAGTGTTATGTGTGATTTATAGGCGATGGGTTAGATCATAAAAGCCAGAGTTACGAGTGCTGCATTATTCATCTGCATCACAACACAATAGCGTAACCGGCTGCCTATATACGGAGTAATGCTTACACATACTAAGCAGACGTGGTCAACAACCATAGCTGGCTGTAATTAGTAACAATAAATCACATATTATTAGGGCTCCGTAGCAATAAACCATAATAATTAAAACCAATAAGTCATTTTGTTTCCCCTCGCATGAATCATGAAATGGCGAGGTACGAAATAAAAGAACGCCCCATCTAGACATTATTTCGGTAATAATTCCCCAAATATTTGAGCCACCTTATACTGCTTAAAGGTAGATCGCATTCAAAACGAATGGTTACGGTATCAAGAAAGTATAATTTTTACTTGCATTTTACCGATAAGAGCCACCCAAGTCGTTTACACGTTTGCAGTAATCTGAAAACACTGTTAAGTGTTACGTTACGACGTTAGCGATTTGCGAAGAGATAAAGTAGGAGGATACTGTAATGTTGTTTTGCATAAAACGTTCTGTTTGGTAACAGACAATAAAACGGTGAGTTCTTTAAAAGCTACGGATACCATTTGTTATTGTCTTCTTACCCGCCCATTACAAAGTGTTACGTATTTGCTAAGCTACAAAAAAGGCCAGTCGAGCCTGGTCTTACGCTACTTGTATAAGCCGTGTTCAAATAAATAATGATAGGTCATGTCGTTATACGGGTTAAGTCATAAATTATATGGGGGGCGATCGCGGGCGCCAATCGAACAAGCAAACGTCTCAGACGGAGGGGAGCACCGGGAACCGTCCCTGCAGCTTTACATCGTCCAATGCTTTTTTTGTTTAAAGTTCTCAAAGTTCAGCTTTTTTCACTTCTATCGGCAAACGAAGACAAAAACGAGCTAACGCAAAACTTTATACACGTATTTGTGTAAATTATATTTAGTTTCAGCTAAAAAAAAACAAATACGTCTAGTAAAGAAAAAGCGCTTGCCTGTGATTTGCAAGAAGAAATATACTCCACCATGACTAACGAATCACTTTAGTCATTAGTAAACTTCGTTAACCCTGTACTTACTAGAATGCAACTTACACTTATAAGAAAGGCTTATCCTTTCTTTGATCAAAATTTTGAGAATCGTTGCCAGGTACACCGGGAAACAGGACAACATAATGTTTATATATCTTTCTCTTTCATACTAATGCATCGCACGCCCGTCCGCGTATCAACGACCTGTTTTTGCCGGTTTTTAGCAAAGTGTTTGAAAAAGTAATGCTCAATCAGATGCTCAATCATTTTAACATCAATAAAATTTTACACGATCAACAGTATGGTTTTACCAGGGGTCGTTGTACGACTGACGCTGGTGCCACGTTGTTAAAACACATATACTCAGCGTGGGAAGAGGCACAAGATGCCATAGGAATCTTTTGTGACCTCTCCAAGGCATTTGATTGTGTAAATCACGAAACCTTGCTCCTAAAGCTAGGACATTACGGACTAGGTAAACTTGCACTCAGTCTAATAAAATCTTACTTAAATGATAGACAGCAGCAAGTTCAAATAAATGGTGTCAATTCACGGGGTTTAAAAGTCAAAATGGGGGTACCACAAGGCTCTATTTTGGGTCCTTTCCTCTTTCTAGTATATATTAATGATCTACCCCATCTTTTAAAAAATCAACCTCATATGGTATTATTTGCTGACGATACGTCCTTAATTTTTAAGATAGATAGACGTTCCATAAATCTTGACGACGTAAATAACGCCCTACAGCAGGTCCAAAATTGGTTTACTGCTAATAATTTAGTATTAAATGGGAAAAAAACTAAATGCATCAGATTTGCCTTACCGAACGTTAAAAGAAATGATTGCGACATAGTATTGAACAAGGAGAAACTTGAATTCGTCGAAAACACGGTTTTCCTGGGGATTACGCTTGACTCAAGGCTACAATGGGGTCCTCATTTAACATCTCTTGCGGGACGGCTAAGTTCAGCAGCATACGCTGTCAGAAAAATCCGTCAATTTACCGATATAGATACCGCGAGGCTGGTCTATTTTAGTTACTTTCATAGTATCATGTCTTACGGTATCTTATTATGGGGACGTGCTGCAGACATCGAGTCTATATTTGTCCTGCAGAAAAGAGCCATCAGAGCCATTTACAATCTACGTCGGCGTGATTCCCTAAGAGAACTGTTTAAGGATATCAACATCATGACGGTACCTTGTCAATACATTTACGAAAATATTATGTATGTTCGGAAAAATCTTCATCTCTTTAGCAAGATTAGTGACAGGCATAATTTTAATACTAGAAATAGGAACAAATTAGATCAACCCCGATTCAGATTGGCCAAAGTACACACTTCTTTTATGGGGTACTGTATTAAATTTTATAATAAAATACCAGTTGATATTCTCGAACTGAATGAGAGAAAATTTAAAGCATGCATAAAACGCACACTATGTAGACAAGCGTATTATAAACTGGAAGATTATATCCTCGATAAAAACGCTTGGCTAAATGCTGGTCCTGCTCCACAGTCACAGCTGCTTAGGTCCACTTTTTAGGTTTCTATGTTTTTATATTTGGAAGAGATGCTCGCTCCTTTTAGAGGTTCTTACATTATTTCGTTTATTTATTCTTATAAACATACAAATTATATTATTATATTAATTACTTATTTATTCTTTTTGATGTAAGATCTTAATCGTTCTCTTTATTAATTTATTTTTCATTATTTGGTCATTGACAACCATAGTTTTGTGTAAAGTAGAAGCATATTTTTCAAATTTTGTAAATGTGAGTACCATGAAACCATTTACATTTTATGTGAGTAGTTATAGTTTTACTTGTTGGACATGAACGAGCATGGTGGTTGAGAGCATGTCATGCTCACTCAAATGTCTCGCTGATGGCGGCGCGTGGGTTTGATCATTCGGTTCCCTTCGAAATGGTTGAGCTGAAGGGTGCCGATACACGCGTCATGTTCGTGAACAGGCGCCGTCGGTTGAGACTGGTCATCTCTTAACTGCCATTGGCTTATTTTAATCTTTATATTTAAAATTCTTATAATAAGCCTTTTTTTTTTTTCCTTTGCATTGTCCTCACATGCAGAAGCAACAAGTATATGTAACTTGAAATTTTGTAAAACCAGAACATGATTTAAAAGAGTGTCCGTGGAGTTTCTTGCACGTTCTTCTCCATAGAGATCTACGCTTTGGAACGTGCAAATAGCTTCCATGTTTTTGACTGACCGACCTTGACGTTTCAAAAGTGCCTGTGAATGGTTTATTTGAAATAAAATGCTTTGAATTTGAATTTGAATTTGAATTTGAATTTGTGTAGCCTTTGCTTGCTGAGGCCGTGCACGCCGTAGTAACAGCGCGCAGCACTATACTTATTTTCATTTCATGGTCATTTCGTAACATTTCAATAACCCTGCCCCAGTGCTCGTTGACTGACGTTTGTAAATAAACTTCGGTACTGTGCAACTGCATAACAATAGTCGTGATTGTAGCATTTTTGTATTGATAACGGTACAACCCGGCTCGATTTGGCATAGAGTGAATCGACAATAATCTATTCATGTGTATCATGTTCTGTCACACGGGAATACTAAATTATTGTAGATTATGTTGTTTGCTCTTTGTGAAAATGGAAACGGCTTTTAGTAGTGTAGTCGTTTTTACCGAGTACTCATAAAGAGACGGTGTTATGTTAACGTACTTTATGGCAAAGTAAGCAACTCTTTTTAAACGTAGGTTAATGTCCCTGAGCAATTTCTGTAGGTACTTACATAGCGAAGGCATGTGAACATCTATCTGCTAATGGTCTTTTAATTTGTGTTACTTAATTTATTTTCATTTCTAAATTATTACAACGAAATTCACTACTTTCCCTTCAACTTACTACATATATGTGTAGCGAAGGTATGAAGAACACATGTGGCAATGAGATCGTGGCCCTAACGGTTCCTATAGCGAGTCTCATTGGCGCCCCGGCAGAACACATGAGAATCGATTGTTTAGAAAAGCAATAATATCATGATTATCAGTACCCGAACGGGATACCCGTGATTGCATTCGAAGAAAACCATAGCAATGTTATGACCCTAATGAGTTGTGTGGAAATTGGCCGTTAGTCGAACTATATTTCACGTAACTGTAACGACAAACGCTTTTTTTTTTTTTTTTTTTTTTTTAAGGATGGGAAATCATCAAATGACTCCTCCCGCTTTGGGTGAAGCAGAAGGGAGTGTCAGACTCTTACTGACTAAAACCCATCCGCGTTTCTCCCAGTGCCCTTTGCGTTCCAGGGTACGGTGCCTCTTTCGAACGAAGTCCGCAGCCCCAGCAGGCACTGGCCCTAGCGGGCCCCGTCTTTTACGCTGACAGCTCTTTGAGGCAACGACAAACGCTGGGGAAAGGTCGAAAGTTCTTACGTCAATACGTTATTTTGCTTTTCTTATTTGTTTGTTTAGAAGAAAACTACTCGTCTGCAGTCAATCTTTAAGCTACTAGTAACTATACTAAATAAAGCAGTTCTCGTTTTGTCTCGAGCATTACTTATTTAGTAATAGCTTCCATTCCTCTCGGGTCGACACACAAATTGTTACGTAAGATAATCAACCAGTAATTTAAAGCAACTTCATATACAAAACAACACTTTAAACCGGAGCAACCAGACTCTATTCGTTATATTATAAGCCATTCAGTTTTTTTGATGTTAAAAATACATGTGGGAGTTGTAATGTAGAAGCTTTATCTATTGACACTGACACTAACTCTGAATCGTCAGATAACCCCAGGCGATGTAGAAAATAAATTGATATCGAAAACTAAGGAAGCTCGTAGAACTTAACATTTGAACATATAAAAACGTTACGTAGAAAGTACGTTTAACAGGTTTTTTTATGGAAATGATGTGTTAAAATCCGGTCTTATGTAATAACAATCAACGAATACTAAAATCACACGGTGTGATCATAAAAATGTTTAGCTATTTGAAGAATATAAATTGTTTTGCATAAAACTAAATGGAAAATTATTCAAATGTCGTATATTCTAGCCGCGTATGCTCAATAGCCATTAAAATTTATACCATCAATCTTTGAGTAAATCACGCGCAAAAAGGACAATAATGTTAATAGTGATGATCTCAACGGATTGAAGTAATCATTATGCCAGACTTGACCTCTAAACACGTTAGTGTCTCTACGTAATTCCTCTAGATAATAAGGAAAATATCTTGTCTTCAATCAGAATAACATTACGCATAACATATTATTACGTTAAAGTACTAACAAGGTATGATCAAGACAATAATAAAAACAGTATGTACAGGTTTGCTATCGTACGGAACGATCCAACGACAAAGCAACAGTTTGAAGGCTCAAAAGGAAGCATCTGTCGTGCACATGGCTCAGTAGCTAACCGTTTTAAGAGCATACTTGATGGGAAGACATTCGATATCTACCTACCTACAAGAATGGAATGAACATCGACATCACCCAGTCATCTGTAATTTTTTTAATTAGGCTCTGAAAACGCGGTCAAGGACCTGAAAGAAGCCGACATGGCTATCTATCATTGTAAAATGCAGGCATCTAGTCAACAAAGTAGGTTGTGACAACATTTCAAAATTACTTTGTTATATGTTACACTCAAGATAAGGTATGAGCAAATTATACCGAAACAGAATAGATATCGTTTTATTTTATTGTGGATTCTGAAATTCCATTGATAGAGTTAGTATATTATTATGTTCTAATTATCATAAATATGTGATTTCTAAACGTAACAACGGCGCTATATCTGGCTAAAATTCAAATAAAAGCAACGGTTTTGATTTTAAATAAAGTATGCGATATGTTTTGATACAAGTAGGTGGGTATAGGACGAATGGTTACTAACCGCGAGCACAAGTAGGTACGTAATACAAGAGCAAATTTCACAGACGACGGCCGTAACAAGCAAATATACTGCGTGGGTTGGGCGCATTGTTTGCCTCTCCTGTAAGCTATATACATAGGCACGTATATGTCACATTAGGTGCCGCAGCACTGGATTTTAAGGGCGCCGGCATGACCTCCGACCTCCATTCTCAGCTATTGTCATGCTAATCAAAACTACAGTTATTAATCAACTGTGACGAGAATCAGACAAAAACGATGAGGCAAAATCGATAACAATGTAGAAAGCAACTGTGGATTGTCATTATTGTTAGGTTAATGGAACTTGTTATCATATTTTAATATACATTATTGTGGGTCTGATAAGAAAACTACTGTCATTAAGGTGAGCACCGAGTGGCGCACTCGTACAGTTGACTCATGGTCGCCGGTCATTCGTTGACAACATTATCTCAAGTTTTTGTCGAGTCAAAAGACCACCAAGTCGCGGTAAATGTTCCTTAAGCAGAAAGATGTTTACATTAAGCTGTGTGTTTAAGCACAAAGCTGTTTATAGTTTACTGTAACTTGAGCTTGTGCCCTAGCTAATCCACTTTCGAGTAGATGTGCTTGTTACAGCACTTCCTGACTAGATACGGTACAATCCTGTCTTGTAGAGCTTCCTTCCGCGCTTGCTATTGAACTCTACGCACAGGATAACGGATAAACCACTTAGGGAAGTAGCTACACGTTGTACAACACTTGGTTATGAAAAGTTTACATAAACCATATACCAAACATAAACCAGTTTTGATAATATCGAACCATACGTTATTTTTTACAAGTCAAGGATGATTGAAGATCTCGTATAAGTCACACTACTGTAGGTACGTATTTTTTGGAAGATTGTAGCAGTCTTCCTGTCAAGGTCGGCGGCCGTTGGAGGTGACGCAACCGACGCTGAACGGGTTTTGTATTAACACGCGTAATTCATTGATAAAATCCCTGTCGAGGTGAAATGATCGAAGCCTTCACACTTATTAATATAAATCTTGATCGGAGTGTGAACATACATACAAAACGTATTAACGATTCGTAAATAACCATAAACCTCAATCCGTTTGTGACTATTTCAAGTTAAGGATTATTAATTATTTTTGGGATGTAACATTATATATTCAAAATAATAAGCCTATCAAATTTTAAATGCATGTTACAACTCACAATACTTAAGCTGTTGATAGTATTGATTTTCGTTGAAAGTAGTTTAAGTAAGTATTAGTATTTCAGAAGTAATATATAATATTTTATGGTTTTTAGAACAAGTTTCGATTATCTCTAAATGGTCGAAAGATATTGCGCATGCTGTCGTACGACATTACAACAGCATGCTAGAAACGCTCAATAAATACACTAGTCATGACAATATAGTAGCAATTAAGAACAAATAGGGTACAATACGATATATAAATTGACAGTTCCATTTCGGTACACTAATTATTTCTTAAGAATGCGTTACGTAGTACCTTATTTGAAAGCTTACTACAGCTTTGCACACCGGAGTTTCAATTATTGTTTTGAATCAGTCACGAATTCAAGTAAGCAAAAGCGAATAAAATAAATCGATTAATGATCAAAGTTGCAAATTGTGTAAATGTTTAAAAACAACAACTGTTTTTAATGGGTTGCATAAAGTTATCGAAACGAACAAGAACAAAGTCGTGATAAGAAGCAATTGGCACCAAACGTTACGTGTCGAAAACACATAAACACTGCATTTCAAAAGGATATAGGGTATACATGACTGAAAAAAAAAACACGATTTCTTTCCTGTTCCTGTGGTTCATAGTCTGTGATTACCTAAGTATACGTCTTGAACTATTGCGGACGATATTAATTAAATAGCGAACAATTAAAATTCTTATAACACGTTCCTTCCTGTTACCGATAAGTTGTAGCAGATTAATACTTCCGATATCATTTCTTGACAGGTACTATAGCGGATTTCATACTTTCGATCAGTCTGCATTCATAATTTTATTAAGTAACGTAGCTCGTAATATCTTTCTCTATTCACGTTGACACTTTCTTTATTTTATAGTGGCGTTTGCAATATATTTCGGTTTTATCGACATCACATGGGTCTAAAACCGTAGCTGAAAATACCTACAAGTTCATGTTATTTTACGTGCATTTTACGAGTTCGTTGTCTTTGTTCTATAAACACTATTTTCAGTAGCGATCCGCCCAAACCGTATAAAACATTAAAAGATTATGTTAACATCGGTGCTCGTAAAAGACACATAATATGCAACAACGGCGAAAGACCATATTTATATGCAATAGTACGAATAACATTTCCTTGTCTAAAAATAGACTTGATATGGGAAGAAAGTCTAAAGTAATAAAATAACAATTTGTTTATTAAAATGAAGGTTATTTACTAGGCCATTTAGCTTATTGAACAAATAAATAATGTAGGGGTACTATCAAGAGATCCCTGGCCAGTCTCCATACGAATTAACCTCAATTGACAGTGTCGAGGAGGCGCTTCGCTGATTGAAGACAGCGAACTGTAACCACGAGTGAGTGCCGCTTTCTGTATTCGATATTTGAATATATAATGCTATATTTGCAACTCAAAGCTGATCCGTCCTTGTCGTTAAATGTAGAAATAAATAAGATGTTGTATTGGTATCGTATTTGGCGAACCATTTCAGTCACATAAAACTATATAGAGATAAGATATAAAACTGCGGCAGTTTTGTGTCGATATTTAGACCAACTACGTTATCATTTGTAATCTACTGAAGTATTTTGGTAATTAAATTTCATAAAAACATGGAAAACAGAGTATTTTCAATGTGGTTAAGTAGTTTGTGTTACCATAGATGGGCAGGAAGACTAAAACTTCAAACAATTTAAGTACCTCTTAAGTCTGTACTCAAAGCCCAAAAATGGTATCTATCTAAACACAAAAAGTAAACATAATCTAGTTTTAAACTTTGAGAACATTGCTAGTAATGAGGAAGAGTCTTTTGAAAATACCGTAGCAGTCTTAGAAGTAGAACATACTACTTGTTATCAGTAGAATATAGTTTGATATGCTAAGTGGAACAAAGTAAATGAGGTAGACATGTTTGCATAGATTAGTTTAGATTACATAGGGATGCTGCAAGCGATAGCCGCGCAGTTGCGTAAATAGGACGAGCAGCGTTGTCCTGCGGTGACATATGTCTGCCAGGGCCGCAGGCCCACCGCAGCCAACGTCTAATATACCACATTGATTTATTACACCCATAAAATGTCTAAGAACAAAAAGGAATAACAATATAAGTTTAAAACTTTAAAAGCCTTCCATATATGTACAGAACAAAGACAGTCGCTCGCGCACTGCCAATAAAGTAATAATTTATAGTAGTTATTGAATGTGTTTTGTACTTAAACTTTTGTAGTAGGTGCGAGTGTATGACACAAACATGATAAAGTTTTATCTATGTTAGATTAAAAGAAGAATCGTTGCTCAATATTTTGAATGAGTTAGAACTGAAGTAACTTTCGTAAATTCTATTATAGCGAATAGGAATAGGAACCAATTATGTACTTTTTCCAAGACAGGAAAACCTCAGGATGGTCGGTAATTTCCCGACTACAAAGAAGCTGTAATTTATCGTAGCAATAAAAGAACGAGAATTATAATCAGCAAAAAGATTAAAGTTTTATGTTTATTTTAATTTCACAAGTGCAGTCAACGCACTACAAAACTGCATGTTATGATATTCCCGTAAAACACATCAAACGATAGATATCAAACGTTTGACCCCAAATAGAACGAGATCTTCTATAAACAGATTTCGGTTCACGTTTGATGTTGGCTTTTATCGTTAGTCTCGAGACAGACGCAACTCTTTCCAATTGACAAGTTTCATGGCCATCATTACGCAGTTAATAACAATTTCTAGAGAAACATAACGATGCAATTTGTTGTAATAATTATTATATTTATGGCTACAAAAGCTTGTTTAACGTTGCAGCAGTTAAAAATAGTAGCTACAGCTAGCCAACTCAATTTGTGCTCGGCTATATAGTAAAACGTCTGTTGTTACTTTGTGGGTACCAACCTACCAACCCAAGGACATGTACAATAGTGGACATAAACAAAATCATCAAAGGGATATTTATTGTTCGCGCGAAGCAGGAACTCTCAATAGGGGCTTTCTTGCAAACCAAGTGTAAAAAAGGGACCCAGTTACCTGCTCCATAGTGGAGTCAGATGGAAGAGACGAAAAAATTTAAAACTATCAAAATATTCTGTTAAAATAATATTGTAGATTGCATAATAAATACAGTTTATTATCAAATTAACCATTTTAATAATAATTGACGATTAACGGCTTATATACAAGTGTGGACCAATTAGAGAACCGCCAATGTTTTTCGATACATTTATAAAGATTGTAATCATTAGAATATGATACATCATTAGAAATATCAAATATGGGCAACTAATACGAATGTTAAACCCGGATGTCTTGGTAACAAAACAACAAACGATAATCAAACGTGTTTCGCTCATATGGAGTTCAAAAGATGACTGAAAGTACAGCGCTCCAGTGTAGTTAAGTACCAAAATTCGTAGAGAACGCACTGAAATTGTTAAAACTTGGCGCACTCTTCACTTAGATCACGATAGTTCACAACAAAAATCAACAGTTTGTTTATTAAGTCCGTAGTAAAAGTAACGTGCATAAAGTCGCGGAGCCAACACGCGCGCGACCGCACTCTCACGAGGCTCCGTCTACACTGGCTTGACTGATGGTACCGTGTTTGTGACCGACTGCATTGAATTTAACTGAGTCATGGAACCCAAGGAACCCGGATCACTGATCAAACCAGTAACACACGGTCTATTGATTACAGACAGGATGGGGACGAGGGATATTTAGGGTGTAGAGAAACAACCACGATGGCGTTAGATGAATTAATGTCGATCGATTGTGTTGATAAATGCAATTGGGGTAACAAATATTCAAAAGATTACATCCCAATTATATTTAACAGGAACTTATTTCTTGTACTTGTTTATTTTTGTATAAAAATCTGACCTTACTTAAAAGTAAGGTCAGATTTTTATACAAAAAGAATTTAGATAACAATATAAAAGATAGAGCAAAGAAGGCGGGTTCAACATATTATCTATACTACGCGAGGCACTTGTTACGCAAGTGCGGCAGGCACTTTGGAGGATTTATGGGCCACGGGCTCGAGTTACATTTGATAACGTCTCTGCGCACGCGGCGACTACGACACAGTTACATGATTTTTAGTAAAAGTAAACATATGGCAATAGCGGACTCTAATCTGGATGATACACAAACCGTTAACTTTATTCAAGATCCCGGAATCGACAAGAAAAAAGAAGAACCGGTACAGGAAGTTTAACAAAGACTGTGAACAATTGATAACAATTCAAAAGAAACACCAATGATAAATGAAGTCTAAAGAGAGAACCATACCCAACAAGAAGCAATTAATATTTGAGGATCTGTCGGAACGAGATAAAAAGAAGATCACAATAAATGGATCATAAAATCTGATAGATAGCAAATCTGATAAAAATACTCATGGAATAACGTAAACAAACAAGACATAAAATATTTACTAGTTTTAAATGTTTCAACTCGTTGCGAACAATTAGCTTTCAAGTGAACAATTCCGCTGTATATGGCAAGCTATATTCAACGCGGACAACGATGTGTTTTGACCAAAATGGCTACGAGCCAAACATACTACCGTTTGTCACACTAAATATTAGTTAATATTCATTGTCAAATGGTTTGCAAAGTTCTAATGGACTTCATTTATAGAATGGCGACAACAGACGGTCAAGTTTGGGCAAAGTCAATAGACAACGGAAATGTTTAACGAAAATTATTAGCGTGTTTAAGTGAAGGTGGACAAGACATAGCACAGGGATACGCCAACCGACAAAGAAGTATCAAACAGGCTTTGGCATTTTGAATAAGATATAAAGTGGATAAGATTATTGGCCGGTTTTTCTTACAGTTAATAAATATAGTGAGACCGTATTGAGTTAATCATTATAAACTTTGTGAAGTAAATTATTTTTTATATAAATTGTAAAACCACAAAGAAAACACCACATTTAGTGAATTAGAAAATGCTGTTAACATCATAAGAAATGTGAGTTGTGATACGTGAAGGCAGAGCAGGGCAAGAACAATCTATATATCAAATTAAATTGCCATTGATTACAATTGGGATCTCGGGTGTGTCCACATTGTCGCGCTTTTGACTCTAACGTACAACGATCAAGAAAAAAAACTCATTGCTCAACTGCAAAGTAAAGTAATTAATGTCAATAGCGAAGGCATTAATGATGCTGGGATTCTGAAATAGGCACTAAAGGAAATAGCGTTCTCAATGACACAAGACACTTTCATATCGTTAAAATGTATACTTTTATTTGTGCTGGTAGGCAATTCAAAGTCAATGATATGGCATTGAGACGCCACATCATCCACTGTGGCCAAGTCTCGTACACGACACAATTGGTCCAAAACTAAACAATGGCGGCACAAGAACATTGGTGGACGTCGTTCGTACTGAATTATGCATGTCGGCGATGCTTTAGTGAGCAGTAAATTAGAAACACAAAAAAATCTACTCCACTCATTGAAAAGTCCACTTTTTCTTTGTTCAGACGAATTAACTGAACACATGTAGGAACATTAATGACTTTGATAACCGTTACATGTCTGATCTTCAAGCAAAGAAAATTCATTTATTCGTCCTCCTTTCGCTTAGTGAAGATGGTTTCGTATTGATACCTTCAAGATTTCTTTGAAGAATCAATCAATCACAAAATTTAAATCAGTTACGTGTTGATACTTGTGCTCAATTAAAAGTCTTTCATCATAATCGACCAATTTATAACAGGATGCGTTTCAAATTGTAGGTAATTTTTAAGTATCTCATTGCATGTACTAAGCAAAAAAAAAAGTAAGTCAAAAGTAGTAGATAATAATTGAATAATCAAATAAAATGTAATGCCCTCGAGTTTGGTAACTAGTAAATAAAAATAATACAGTGCAACAAGCTAATTGATATGTCAATTACATTCCTATCATCGTCAAGATTATTATGACAGCTTTATAGATAAAGCTTACTGATAAACATGTCACGCTAATTAGTGCACTTCTTAATACTCGAAATATATATAGCTACGTAATTTAAAGCACAATTAGTGAATTAAGTGAGTGACAACTCTGAGAACCCAATAAAAGGACCAATTCTGTTCAGTCAGTGATTTGTGATATGGTACGTAATAAACTAATAACGGAACAAATTAAGTAACAGTCGTATGTAATGTTATGATGGATTCAGTTAATAGGTTCTCAATAAAATCAAGGAAGAAATATTGAGTCATTTAAACATCATCATCATCTGCCTAGACTTTGTCCCAACTATATTGGGGTCGGCTTCCAGTTGAACCGGATTTAGCTGAATACCAGTATTTTACGCGGAGTGGCTGTCTACCAGACCTCCACGACCCAGAGGAGTCAGATTAACTGGCTTCTGACTATCCGTAATGACAGCCAAAGATCTACAAATGACAGCCGGGACCAACGGCTTAACGTGCTTTCCGAGGCACGGAGGAAACTCGGTATGTTAAGATGGTCACCCATCCACAGACCTACCATGGCAAGCGTTGCTTAACCTTGAAGATAGACCTGGCTGTTATTATCTAGCCACGAGCTCCTCTAAAATATTGAGTCATTTAAACGAAAATGAAAATTATTGAGTTACGAGTACCTTGGTAGCTTATGTCTCTTTGTTGTTGGTCCCAGCTTTTTACTTCTTTGCGATTATGGTATGATGTTTTATAAGGTACCTACTAGATAATAGTAATACAAGAGGTAATAATACTATAAATGTCTTTAAATCTGGTCTACATCGACGGCACCAAGTTCAAAGTTGGCACATGCCATATTCGCTCGCATTTATTGGCGCTTTGTCACATAACTGTCTTAGACGTAAGAGGAAAGCGACACATTGCAAGAATGCATTACTGCATAAGGAGGTACTTAAGTTTATGTCTTTAGACATCTGATATTTACTAACGCACTTGAAATATGAATAATGGAAAAAATCCTGCAAAGGTTAATTCTTAATAGACCTGTAGCATACGATGTACAAGTCTTTGACTTGGACATCGTGTGTTACAGTAGATAGCGGCAGTGGCAGTTGGCATTTGGCATACATTCTTAGCGCCCGATATGGAAGGAAACGGGCGAACGGGCGTCTCACGGCCGCACGGACCTCTGATATTATTTACTGACCCCTAACTTGAGACATTCCATCTCAACTCTCTTGAAATGGAGCTTAAAGGGCTACACGAGGTTATCGCCAGCGATATCCAAAAGTTAAGGGATATCAAGAACACCCATAAAAAGTGATGATTGGAACAAAATCTTCGATGTTTTGAAACGGGTAATACGACCATGGAGTGAAAGTACGAATCTGTTCTTAAGATCTGTAGTCAACCGCAATGTTATGAAATATGATGACCACAAAATTGTATGGATTACACTGTGACAAAATAAAAACAAGCAGGGCAGCTAAGCATCAGTGAGCATATCATCACTGAGATAGCTTTACAAGGTGGCGACTAGTCATGATTTTGTCTACGAAGATAGTATTATGTTTCATTGGTGTAGGTGTGGTAGCAAACGCATTGTGACAGCCTGTTTTTAAGGTGACATACAAAACAATCTCATGTTACATTACCCTATTGATTAGAGCTTCTATGCGTGGGTAGTTTCGAAACAAAAGTTTTTTGTGTTTAGACGTAAATAGTGCTTCCTATTCTGTTCAATTTTAAAAAGTAGGCTTAACGCGATATCAAAAACGACGTGACGACGAAACTTTACCGTCGTAACTGCATTTTAATAACAGTTAATTGGAAGCTCACACACGTAGAAAGCTCTTTATTAATTTGTAAATTTTAATATCTATAAAGTTTTTAGTATTTTATACATCAGTGAAATAACAATGAAACAAATTTTAATGAATTACAAGGAAATAGGTACTTACATTTGTTGTCAGTTGTGTGGTCAGCGTATGCACTTTTTCTTTAGCGTCAGCAAGTTCCCTCCTCAACTTCCGAACCTAAAGGAAAAATTGCAGGTTTAATTTTGCTGGAAGTGTGCCCATAATTTGCTTGCTTGCATAATCATAGCGATTTGATTAGGTAGCCTTCTAGATTATTAACGATCAGTTAGTAAAGTAGTGGTCGCTTAGAAAAGTTACTGACTGTTTTGCCATAACTTAGGTGACAGAAAAAGTGAATAGTATGGGCAAGTGTATTCAAGAGATACAAGTTAATGGTAGTTTCAGAAAATGGGCGTGAATCAAGCAAGGATAAAGCAAGAAAAATGATATGATTGAACTTTACATTAGGTACCTCGTGTGCCTGTCTCTCTTCCGAACCCGCACCGGCAGCCAGCGACGATGCTGTCGACACCAATGATGCTGTCGAACCGTGCGCTGTGGGCATTATTAATATTAAAACCTGGACTAGGAAAATGTGTGTAGATTTGAGCAAGGTTGGCACAAAATATTTATTTTGGTGAATTAATCGTTCAACTAAACTTTGGAAATCGGCTAATGCAGATGGTTTCCGCAGGGTTAAACACTGAGGCCGCTATTGTTTCAAAAACATCGGAATAGTCGCAATTCATGTAAAGTTCGTGCAGAAGTGTCCATATTCTACTTTTGAATTGATGGTAATCACCTATTTACCTACTTCATTTTAAATAACGTGAACCCAATTTGGTTACCATGTTAATGGAAGCATCAGTTGCGTTTATTTTATTAACACATCTTAGAATTTAGATCATCAACTTGGCTCTCAGAGAGATCTATGTTGAATCCCACTGCATCCTTTTCATGGATGTTTGTAGCACCAGTTTTAGTATCCATTCGTTTATAGAATCAAATTCGCATGTCAATGTTTAACTCAACGTATCAGCGAGAAAATATTCCCAAACATTTACCGTAAATAAATGTTTTATGTTCGAATTCTGTCTCCGATGCAAGCCACATGTCTGCGGTTGCGACATTATGCCGTGCCACGACATCTGCTTCGTATAAATGATACCAATGACCGGACGATACCGAAGTACCCGTTATATGGAACACTCTAACTAAAGTATTGGGGAAAGATGCTTATTACGTAAATGTTTTTTTTTCTGATTTATTTTTTATGCTGAAGTATCATAATTTTTACAGTGACATAATTGTTCTTACAGCTTTGCATGACTATTTATCTGACTGCATATTTTTAACTAAATTATTTTGCATTATGGTAGTCGAAAACTAAATTCCTAGACGAGATTAGACTGGGTACAAGGGGTTTGATTCTGTCAAACTACTGGTTGATAGCCTATTTTCAACATTTGCTACACGTAGGTATCCGCTCGATCACCACTCATGTCTTGTTTTTATTTATCCTTTATTTCAAGCAACTGAGGCCGGCATTAAAACGGTGGTCCACTTTTTATAGAATTTAACTAGTTTTTGACCGCGACTGTGTACGCGCATATCCCGTTTTTTCCTGTTCCCGTAGGAATTTCGGGGAATCCCCTCTTTTTTCTTTTAGCCTTCTTCGTTACGGTTTCTACCAGTGTTTTTGGCTGTGGTTGTCTCTCAGTCACTCATCAAGAGCAATGGATTTTTTTTAAATCTATACTAATATATAAAGCTGAAGAGTTTGTTTGTTTGTTTACTTGAACGCGCTAATCTCAGGAACTTTGGTCCGATTTGAAAAATTCATTCAGTGTTAGATAGTCCATTTATCGAGGAAGGCTATAGGCTATATTATTATATCACGCTAAGACCAATACGAGCGGATATTAGGATAATGACTATATTTTGTAAATAGTATTTGACTCACCTTCATCGTTTTTCTTAGGATAATGGTGCGAGTGTCTTGGCGTGTGCATCACATTGCCGGGCTGGTGCGTCGGACTCAGCGCCGACCTCGGAGAAGGCGACGGTGGCTCAGACACGCCGTAGTTCAGACCTACATCACACAAATACATATCGTCAGTAAGTTCTCCTTTACATTTCGCTTAGCTTACGACTTCAACTTTACAGTCAAAATAAAATTATTAACCAGTTAGACGCAGGCTGAGTTTCCTCGCTAGAGATGACATGGCACAGGCAGCAGATTCTTGATTATTAAGAAAGTTAAAAAAAAAATCTTCTGTAGGTAATTTATTCTGACGCCCGCCACATTAACTGTAGTTTCCGAGTAAAGACATAATCACAATGACTTGAAAAGGAATTCGTTTACTGTATAACATCAATATTAGAAAGGTTTTTGTTTTGCCTGTTATTATTAGGTATGTCTATTGTTTCATTCCTTGCAAGCCAAGGATCACTTTGTTCGTTGATGAGACAATACAACAAACAGAAATACGTACTAATTGTACTATTTGCACTGAATAAGATTAATTATGCAAGAATTACTACTATGACCAAGATACGCATTGGCATTGCTTAAAGCCACGTGCAGGAGTGAATATGTAACGACATTCCTAGACCCATCAATATTGAAGACATTCAGGCAGCTGATATAAACGTTCGTGTGATGAATGATGCAGCACTAGAAGTAGTAAAATCGATGGGAGCAAAACAATCAATAAAAGATTAGTTATGGACTTGACTTTTATGTCCCATAAAATGTTTTTGTTTAAGTACCAGAACACACAGGGCATAGACATAAAATCTTACCTTGTCCAGATGGTCCATACTGCACTGGTAAACAATAGTACGGCTCGTAATCACTCTCCGAAGATCTTTGCAGCATTGAGGGGTATAGCTTCTCAGATTTTGTTGATCTGCAAGAACGTTATTTGTTTAGTTTTTTGTAGGGTAGTTAGTCCTTCACAATCTACGATGAAGCACATATTGTGTTTGACATTGCTTAGTAACTTCGGTGCTCTCAAACTAGGAATGAATGGAGGAACGGTGACCAGTGTTATTCGTGTCCCGAGGCTAACTTTAGAATGTAAGTGAGGTGCGTTCATTGTCTTTCTGACTCATGTTCAACGATCATGTTAGGAACTGGAAATGACTACGAATTTGAAAACACAGGCTAGTCAATCCCGCTAAATATCGTTAGAATATTGCGGTCATCTTTGATTTGTTAACGACATTTATATTCTGCTGATCTCTTCAGGAAGTATATGCAGGGATAGTATCCAGGCAAGGAGTATTTATAATATTTCAAGGTTAAATCGCCTCTCAGTCATTCCAAGCTTGCTACACAGCACTTCAATATAACTTAAAAGCCCTTGGCATATAGCGCACAGTACAACATGACACAGTACAGTTTTAGCAGTAGACAAAAGCCCGTTGAATTTATAGCATCAAGTTCTACCTTCCGAATTGTCACTTTACAGAAATTTATCTCGTTTTTATTACAATACTTTAGCGTTATCGCTTTCTATATCGTGTTGGTGTATGTGCGATAAATAATGTGTTGAATGATTGAAAACTATTTTGAATGGTGAAAGAAGAAAAAGATTGGCCCACTTTAGATGATTTTGAAAAATTGAAGTGTGTGCACTTCTGTGTCATATAGTTTACACCTTCAAATGCGAGTGTCGATATTTATTCAAAAATAGTAAAATGAGCATTGAAAATGCCGTAAACGAAGTGTAAATTATAATAAGAGAAGCCGTGCCTTATCAAATCATGCATAAATTGTTTATTGTTTAAATGAAGCGTGCCACCTTGAAGCCAAAACATGAACAAACTTCCAACCGTGTGGCATACCTTGGAAACGTCCTATCTCTGAGGTAGCTAAAAATTTAACCAACAAGTCAAGACATTGTCATAATAACCACCCACCGTACAAATATAAATAAATGTCATAAGAAAGTAAATAAGCATTAATGAATATTAGGGACCAATAGTATGTAGGTACACACAAGCATGATAAATGAGAAGGGAAGAATTAAGCTAGAATTTAAGATTTTTGTGTTAATTTGGTCGACCCATTTTCAATTAAATGAATAGAACATAGAGCCCATATTTGGATAAGGATATAAGGCAATTAGGACCTACATATTATTAACATTTGTTGACAATCCACCACAATGATACTGTGAAATATAAATTAAATAAACGTACAGATATCGCTCACTGACTTGTTATTATAGGCAGTCAAGAGAATTGGAACCTATGTATTTTTTCTTTGGCAAAGTAATATTTTAAAAGATTATTGTTAACAATGGTTTCTGATCAAGGTATAAAGAGATACATAGACTTATTAAAATGCCTAGTACAAAATACATCACCCTCAGAACCCCAGAGTGTAAAACAGCATTTTTAAATATCTCTAAAAGTCAATAGATATTTGGGGGACCCACCTAATACTGTTGCTCCTGTTTAACCTGGAGCCCTGTGCGTCTCGGTGCATGATGAGCTTATTGTGTGTGAGTGAGCTGCGGTGGTGTGAGTTAGGGGAGGAGGTGTGGTTGTGCGCCTGCGCCGAGTGCAGCGACGTGAGCGACTCCATCGACTCGCCCTCGGACAGGCGGCCACTCGCAGAGTATGTGTTGCTGAAAAGGGGAAGAGTGATGACGGCACGGAATGGCCAGCTGTACACTTACATCTCAAAAGAGACGTTCTATTTTCAAAACTCAAGTTAAATCAATCTTAAACGAAATCAAGTCAAACAAAACACTATCGTGCCCTACAACTGGCCATTGAAAATAGGGCTGAAAAAGCAAGTGATCATGATAGAAAGGTTTTGCGTGTCATAGTATTGAATTTCAATGCAGATTTACATTCACACTGAAACGTGTGGAACACAATATCGTTTTCACAAAAATATAACACCCCTTTAATTTTGTTTATTTATTTATCATAACTTAGAGCTATTATCTTGATTGTGGGAAGACGCAGGCCCATTGTATGACACATTAATAATACGGAAAAAGAATGACACACAAATTAAGCATAGGTATAAGAATGATGAGGGAAACATGATGATGACAATATCACAAACAGTAATATTTACACACTTACTGTCACTACAACACAAAAATAACATTCTATAATAATATAGCTGGTTACGATTCATCACTCATGTCCATACAAAACACCCAACCACATCCAATATAAGTAATTAGTATTTACAATAATTACCTGTGTCTTAGCCAAGGTGCATACGGGATCCCGTAGTCAGACTTGACTTCAGAATACGTTTGGGTATCAGAGAGACTGCCGTCACTTATCTTTATACCACCCCTAGGTGCGATCCTGGAAGCCATTGCATGTATTAACTAATGCCAAACGTTGGGGGAAGAACACACAATGTAATTTGGAAAATTCCGGTGATGCCTCTAAAGAACACGTAAGTGAGGATAACTTTGAACAACTTATACGAGTCTCTTGAATCAAGATCGACTTAACACTGATTCTGAATTCCCACGATGGATGGTTACTGATATTGATAAGGACTATTTGCTTACTTGTCAAAACTCATGATTGTAACGGCTGATATATTTTTCACTGGATTTGTTGTATCTTCTACTTTTTTCATTCACTGATATTTTTATTGGAGTCTCCAAAAGCAAAATTAACTGTTTACAAAATTGACGGTTCAAAATTATTATATCGTCCGATCGTAACGGAATTCTTCTTCGCAATGTGTATTTACTCAATTATAATGTTGGTGGCCAGTACAGAGACGAATTAAGTCGCAGTTCAATTAAAGAACACGTCATTTCGTGCAATAACAAGTTTCCTTTGATTCAGGCAGTCAAATGAAAGTTATCTCTACATTCCCGGATTATAACTCAATCCTTGTTTGCATTTCCAATTCAAATATTTTGATATCGGTGGAATTATTGGAGCGCATAGGTCAAATATTGATAAACCTACTCAATAAAAATACAAGGAATTCGTTACTTTGTGTTTATATACCTATTAAACAATGAGTCCTTTCATTCAATGTCCCGAATTAGATAACGATGTGGAGTAATTAATGACTTAATTAGTTGCATATTAAAAGCACTTGATTACTAGCCTATTTACGTGACCATTTTGGGAATATCACAAATTATTTTCAGGACCTAGAAAATCTTCAGAAATAGCTTTTCTAAGTTCAGTCAAACTTGACTTTTACACTAGATCCATGGATATCATTTTGTCAGTTCCGCCCTGTATCCATAATTTCAAGATCATAGTCATCCTCTATCTCCGTAAAGAGAGAGCAAGAGATCTATTCATCTCACTCTCATTTATATCTGCTATCCCATTAGTTAAACTGTTTAATTGCTGATGTCAACGAAACAATTGTCTTGCGGTTCATTTGTTTGGCTTGGAAGTCAGCTGTGACTGTTTCGAGGAATATTAATTCTTAGTCGATTTTGCACTATTATGGGTATTTTACTCTGCATGATATTTATTTATTTAAACTTTATGTAGGTACAATAGTGGTACATGGGCGGTCTTAATGAAACAAGGCATTCTCTACCAGTGACATGTTTCTTTATTTATTGATCTATATTGGTATATGAATCCCTAGAAGTTAGTACCTACTGATCCAATTTCGAATATTCTTTCACTATTAAAAATACACAATATTGTCAAGCCTATAGACTAGTTGTCATCTTTGAAAATCGCACGGTTCCTATATTGAATATGTATAATACAGGAGCGAAACTGTCATTTTGGTAAGCATAATGGTTTCAAAATATAGTCTTATAATAAGACTATATTTTATGGCCATTCAACAGTTAGTGTTTAGTACGAAAACACAAACATATACACATGACCTCATGCATCTTGTTAAAAAAACAAAACTTCTAGGTATCAAACAATACATAACTTGCCCCAAAGTGCAGACTCAGTCAACTCAAATGTTATATGTCGCAAGATATAATTCGAGAAAATCATTGTTTCACGAAAATTCGAAGATTTTAGAAACTAAGAAATATAATTTATTTTGTAATAAGTACCACTAGCTAATGACAAGATTTCCGCAAATAATTTTCCTGCGACATAATATTTAAAGTATAGGTAATGAAGAAATATGTTACCTGTGATGGTGGAAGAGAGCAGCAAACTCGTGTGTTCCGGGCTTCGGCAAGGATTGCGAGCCCAAGAGCCTCTCCCGAACCGAAGCTGAGAGCTGAGCCGCAGCTGTTCCACCCAAAGAAAACGATTTCGGACCGATTCCATTTTCTGCGTAGACGTCAAAATGAAGAATGAATGAAAGCAAAGATAAGCAATTTTCCTAAGATATGCATGCAGAGACAAACCGACTGTAAAAACTTTTGTAAATATTAATATTCTAAGTGACAGCTGTTCTAAATGGTAAATTTGTAAAATAACGGAATTAGTTCTGCATTTATTTTTTCAATACTGTGACGCTAATATTTTTTTTACAATCTTAAACAGGATAGTACCAGTAAGTTTGGATAGGTTCTTCCTAATTGAATTGATAGTGATTCGAGCAATTTCGGATCAGTACCTAAGTACCCTAGTAATAATTTATGATGGTTTAGACATTTATTATGCCTAGATATAAAAAATGTCTTCGTATCTATGCGTAGGTATTAGTGATTTCCTAACGCTGCAAGGCAACGTGCATGGGGTGAAGAAAGAAAGAAAAAAAAATAAAAATGCTATGATCTTACTGTGAATTTGGAGATCTTGTGTACATGTTTGTGTACCACCCGATACTTTGACTTTCGTTCTTGGCACAGCTGAAACTTGAGCAGTCCTTCCACCTGAAATAAATGTTTTGGATTACCCCGTGGTATAAGATCTAATAATACAACAAAAATTAAGTAACGCTATTGACTTTCATTAACTAGTTGAGCATCAAAATTTCC
The DNA here is from genome assembly GCA_950371165.1 of Lacanobia oleracea. Classification (NCBI taxonomy): domain Eukaryota; kingdom Metazoa; phylum Arthropoda; class Insecta; order Lepidoptera; family Noctuidae; genus Lacanobia; species Lacanobia oleracea. The sequence continues at coordinate 11,507,155 of OX493389.1, forward strand.
CGCTCAATCTCATTGCTCGCATAAAAAGCATAGTGTAAGATTTTTTATTTTTAAATTGGCTGAGATATTTTAATTCAGCCAGAAGCCATTTATTTTATTTGCAGTTCCAATTTTAAAGTTTAAATATTGGAAAAATGTCTTAATGCAAAATGTTTTATCAGACTTAAATGTAAAATGATCGACCCATTGGTTTTACTTGAATTAGGATTTGTTTTTTTTTAATCATAAGGGCTAGGCCACACTGCGGGTAAACCGCCGCGTGTTTTAATCGTGTAATTTTGTGAGTCAAGGAAAATAATAGAAGCGGCCCCACTTGCGGTTTTTTCCCGCGACTGATTCCTGTACTTTTCGAGTTTGCGGTAATGTGTTTAACCGCGGCGGGAAAAACCGTAGTGCGGCCTTAGCCAAACTTAATAAGTATAGTTTATTTACCATGCTGTGGAGGTCCATTGGACTGCGGTGCAGGCTGCTGAACACCATTCTGTCTCTTCACATAGCCGAAGCTCTGGGGAACCTTGGCTTTGTTTGAGGAACAGGTGCTGCCATTCCCACCGCTTGACACGCTAGACGGACGTGATCCACCGCTGGGAGACTGGAGCTGCTGAAATATCATTTTATATTAGGACTTTTCTGTATACACATGGCATATGGCACAGTTTAGTGATTAAGGTAGGTACCTACTTTATTACAGCCAACAGACAAGCCAACTTATTTTTTATTTTCGTGTGAAAGCAAGATACATAGATAGATTTAAATGAAACTTGGTACACAGATAGTCTAGAGCTTGAGAAAGGACTTAGGCTACTTTTTATCCCGAAAATGTGTTCCCTAGGGACCATGCGGGTGAAGCCGCTGACAGAAGCTAGCAATAACTAAAATTAACAAATACACTTAGTTTAGTGTATTTGTAAATACAAAAACTTAAAATATATAATCAAAAACTTCGTCCTTAACGCTGTCAGCTGGTAATGAGCCCAAGAGTCGGTCTCTTGAGCAATGCTTGCGTACAATGGCAATGCTTATCTCTACCCAAAGTAAAAGCCAGCGCTTGGGCCACGGGAACAACCGATTCGAAATGATACCAATACGGTAAATTAAAAAATAAATACAATATGTACATAATTATTTTCTGGAACTATAAAACTTCTCAACTCATAAATACAAATGCAGTTTAGGCTAAACTTAAAATTCGTTTGATTGGATTTATCTGTTGTATTTATAGGTGTCTACATAATTATGGTATAATTATATTGTCATACCTGCGATCCTCCACTTCTAGATGGATGTTGACCAGAAGAATTTGATGCGGCATACTGTAAATAAAATAAAACATCATTAGATTAGACTGTTGAATATATGTATTGGTGGGAACATTTATGGTAGGTACTCAGTTTCTCTTTTTAAATCGGTTTTTTAAATTGTAACCGCTTTGCTAAGTTATTGATTAAACGATTATTTGCCAACAAAAAAAATTGAGATCAACCGAAACGAGCTTGAAATTTACAAACCTATATATTATTTTTTACGATATGAGCATACCTATAAATATCACTATTACTTTGTTGACTTGTACGTTAAATCTTTATTACTCAGGATGAAAGAGCGAGCGAAGTAAGAACATTTTAGCCGCCTGTCTCCCACAGGTTATAATTTCTTTTGATACACAAGAAGTACTTGATACACTAGATAATTACAGCCGCACAGGCCGATCTTCAAGGTTAAGCAACGCTTGCCAAGGTTGGTCTGTGGATGGGTGACCATCTTAACATACCGAGTTTCCTCTGCGCCTCGAAAAGCATGTTAAGCCGTTGGTCCCGGCTGTCATTTGTAGATCTTTGGCAGTTGTTACGGATCATCAGAAGCCAGTAAATCTGACTCCAGTCTTGCCATGAAGTACCGTGTGGGTTGTGGAGGTCTGGTAGGCAGCCGCTCCACGTATAATACTGGTATTCAGCTAAATCCGGCTTGACTGGAAGCCGAATCCAATATAGTTGGGGAAAAGGCTAGGCAGATGATAATGACACAAGAAGTTACGTGCCGGCGGGCTAGATGTGTAGTGTTTATTTAAAAAATGTCGAGAAGGAAGCTGACGAGAGTCGGCTCTTGCCTAAAGGTAAATAGATACGTGAATGGCCCAGTGAAGAAGTGCCCTAAAAATACATAAGAATATTTTAACAATGGGCAGCAGTGTCTTTCTGTACAGATTCGGCCAACAGCAATCCAGTTGCCAAGCACGTGCCTATGATTTATCCACTTACAACAATGCCTATCCCTTATAAGTCCCACAAGCTGTAGACTATAACCGTCAGAGAGTTGCAGTCACACCTACTTATAGGTCTGCCATGGCCCTTGGACGTCAATGCACTGGGACATATTATTTTAAGTTCCCTGAAAGATGCTAAATAATGATCGCCACATCGGCCGATCCTGTTCGTTTCTCATCCAGCGGATTCCTGTGGCCTTCATCGTCGTCATCATCGGTCATTGGGCCACCTTGTAGTAAGCATTCCAACGCGTCGTCTTGCCGAACGTAGTCGCCACTCCAAAACTTTGGTCAAGGGGGTCGAGCGGTTCTGGAGATGCGACGACATTGCTAGTAGTCTTATAAAATAAATAAGCTTACCTGTGGGTGTGGCACGATGCCGAGCTGTTGTGCTGCGGTTAGCTTTTCTCGCTTGTGATGCTGCGGCGAGTGGTGACCAGCCCGCCGCTCGCCTTTCCGCCCGTGTGATGGACTTGGCGGCGCTTGCGCTGGTTGGTTCTGGAATGAGTAACAGGAAATTGTTAGACATTAGAGCACTCAATCCCATTAGACAGCAGGGTGACACAGCATCCGTATAATAGACGTCTCTTTCATGCGGTGTAACATTTTCCGTAGAATTGGCGCCCTATTACGACGTGCCAATGCCATCACGATTCCGTTGTGAAAAAGGAAAAGCACTATGCGTCTTGTATAGCTTCGTTTCTCTCCCGCACCGAAATCATGATGGTTTTAAGACATTATGGTGGGGCCCCAGTGGAGATGTCGGTGACCTTCTTTCCCCGAGCCTTTGAGGTTCTCAATGGCTCAGGGAAAGAAGGTTCAGATATAATTAACATTTAGTCCCATATAAAGGTTTTCTTTTCATGGGACCAAATGTTAATTAATTCTACTACTCTTAAGCAAGCTAAAGTTCCTTCTTGGTTATTTGATTTATTTTAGCCAGTTGACTCCATACCTAAATGTGAAGAGCAAAACTCTCCTCCTCCACTCCGCCTTCTATAATCATTTCATTATAAGTCTACTTATAAAAAATCTTGTTATATTTACCAATGGCGGAGCCCCGACTCCCGGCGAGTCGGTGTACTTCTTCCAGGTGGTGTCCTGCTGGCGCGGCGCGGGCGGCTGCCGCTCAGTCTGCTGGCCGCAGTCCGCCTTGCTGCGCGTGCGCCCCACCACGCGGTAAACGACGCCACTGCCTCCTTCCATGCCTCTATTGCGGCCGCCGCGTCTGCGAAATTGATGGGAACTTCTGTTTATTATGTGCCAAGTAACATTCAAGTATCTATTGAACTGCATAAGTGTCCAGACAGTGGCAACATCATAGGCCTATGCTATCTTTGGGTACATTTAGAAAAATACCCGCCGGATTGAGAACCTCCTCCTTTTTTGGAAGTCGGTTAAAAATAGATAAGGTCGTTTCGTCTGTCACACTGCCTAAACTGCCTTTTTTTTAGGATGGGAAATCATCAAATGACTCCTCCCGCTCTGGGTAAAGCAGGAGGGAGTGTCAGACTTTTACTGACTAAAACCCATCCGTGTTCCTCCTAGTGCCCTTTGCGTTCCAGTGTACGGTGCCTCTTTCGAACGAAGTCCGCAGCCCCAGCAGGCACTGGCTGCCTAAACTACCTTGTCCTTTCAATTTACGCAATAAAACCTAAACACAATTTTTCCTCTCTTTGTGAGTATTTATACCACCAATGGGTATACGTATAAAAGACAATTCATATTTGAGTTGCATTTAATAAAGAGATATCGCTGGTCTGCCTATAAAATGTTAAAAAAGCTTAAGGACTAAGGTACGAGTATGTACAATCCGGGCCAAAAGTGTTGGGAAGCCAGTGGTTCGAAATGAAAATTATGAGCGTAGGTTCCCAAAAATAGGCACGAGCTGCTGTAACTGCGTCACTAATAAAGCGTTACATCTTTTTTTCTCGTTTGAATGAAAAAAAAAATACGAATAATAAGAAAAGGTTGGTACGTAAATTTTCATAGCCACCTCTGTGATTTTTTAGCTAGATAACCCATGCTTTTTCAAGAAAAGAAAATACTACGACATGTTACAGAGTAAATACTAAAAAGGGCTACACCGCAAATCACTTCAATCTTTAGATCCAGTCACAAATGATACCAGCAACGTCAATAAACGAAGTCGCGAGTACCATTCTACTTAATACACTGAAAGGGGTCCCATTATATTCACGTCGCTACGAGTCCCTCTGCTTAGAAATGGCATTAAAGGGTGCCACCGCACTTCCCCTTCGTATAAGTCAGGGTTAAAAGCCTTAAAAGAACCTAGGAGCAATTCGAAGAATATTACAAACTGCGACGATACCGCTACATACTTACACACAGATAATACGGTGCAGTTTGCCTTGAAAACGTGATCCAAGTACTTTATGTAATAGACACTGTTTTAGTTTACTTCATAATCTCATAATAGGCTTAACTGATCAGGAAAAACACCCATTATTAGTACTTAACTCGACTTAACCTCCTTAGTGAAGCTTGCGTTTACAGCGCTTACTAATAACGTTATTTTTAATCAACCATTCACCGTTCGCGTTCAGTCTTCCTTTTCTCTAACGACTCTAGTCGCCAGTCTAATTAAATATCCTCTACTTCATTAGTCACTTGTTTCTTTTCATCCGCGGTACAAAGCCGTTATTAGAGTGCACTTCTTCCCCATCCCTACTTTGTTTACCTACACCATACAAAGCCTTTGACCCCTCCATAATCCAACACAGGTTAGGATTATATATAACTAGGTGGTTAATCTTCACCAAGCTTAAGCCTTATTCAGTACTTTTCACGTTATTTTTCGTGACATATTAGTAGCTTTGGATGTGTGATACTGTGTACATACAAGATCAAAGCAGATTGAACGCAGGGTGGCGAACAGGCGCGGCTGGCTTGAACAAAGCGATCGGATTGATGGCAACTGATAAAAGGGGAGCTCTATTCTCTTATGGAGACGAGCAACATGTCGTTGCGACCTACTTTTAAAGATGTGTGGTACAGATACAAATATATTATTACCCCTAAACGTTATAGCTCTCTCGGAGCCCTTAATTAAATTCATTATTACGGAGGAACGCAAGTAATTTATTTCTAAATGAGATTTGAAATATTTTACGAATTTTGTGCTCTACGTTGTGGGCTAACCATCACTCACAAACAAAATCAATCTTACTTGTAACGTCGCTGAACTTTGTTTACGATGCTTATCTCACCTATTTATAAAATTGGTTTAGGTAGTACGCAGTGCGGCTAATATATTCGATAATTACGTGAAAACAGAGAAATTAGTTCGTGCGTTAATTATAACAAGATGAGTGAGCTACCTAATACTGCAAAGAACGGGTGTATTCATATGCTCATTAATCACTCTTTATTGCACTCATTTAGGATCAATGGAGTCTTTATGCTGAAGAATAGAGTTCGTTTATTTTTAAATCGTGTAAAGAGGTCGACACCGCAGTACTTTGATAAGTGAAAGGGCAATTTTTATCAGAAATTGAGGAATGGTTAGTTACGAGTATTATACATAGGTACACAGTGTAGTTATTAATTTTAAGTTACCTTTTTAAAACATTGACGTGTTTTTACTGCCCCAACAGTTAACAAAACCAATAAAATTATTTCATAATAAAAATTGTTTTACGATGTCAATCGAATCTTTAGGTATAAAATAACTTCACTCTGATAAGTTTGTTTCAGCTCAACTTCGAATATTTTCGTACCGTACTAAAAAAGGGGACAAACATTTCCTTACCCCGAAATAAAGATTACGATAAGAAGAAAAAGTGCGTCAAGTTTTTTAACTTTCCAGTTTTCCCGTGTTCCACTTACAGTAAGTACCACAATTACATGGAGTGAGAAATACAGCCGTCGGAAAGGAAAGAAATGGTGTCGAGAAAATTGTTCGTCCGTCTTGAAGGCAGGTTAAGCAAACTGTAATCTATTACAGTCAGAGCCAAGCCTTTGCGGTAACAAATGCCGCAGTGTCCTAGTTTATTGCTAACGAGATGCAGTAATCCATTTTGCATTCTATTTTTGGAAAAAATGTGGTATCGTTACCTCTTTTGAGCGCTCTCCATGCGATATTTGCTATATCTAATTTTCGTTCAAACAAACGCTGTTTGCCTTTTTGCGTTGGGTGGGAATTCAGGAATGCAGTGTACTGGCGTATTAAGGATCTTTTATTCTAAAGTTTAATTCCTGTACGTAAATATATAGAGTACTTGCAATTTTATTTCAGTCCTTTCGCGTTTCGTACCTGTTTCTTGTTTTTACTTAGGAAATTATCTTTTTAGCAGTTTTTTCAAATAAAGTTACCTGAAAAGAGTTCAAACTTAGTCTCTGGTAATTACAGAGGCTATTGGGCTTTATTCTTGCATATGCAAACCTTTATCTTTACATTTAAGTAACGTGTTCCAGTTACCTACTCTAAACACACAGTTCGAATACCAAATCTTGTATTTTTTCTTCCCTATAAGCTCCATAAAATTTACTTTTGTGTAGGTAATAAAAATTAGTATTTCTTTCATTTATTTATTTAAGTCCGCAGTAAAAAATGTAATGTGCCAAGTTTTAAAACCTCCAGCTTGTCTGGCATTAAGCCATTCTTGTTACCGCCTTGTTTATCTTCGTAATGGCCTCTTGCCAACTTAAACTATGATATATAACACGTTAACTTTTACTCTACATTAACAACAATAACAAATTAACAATACGAGCCACTTCACCTTGTCGGTAATTGATCATTAAATTAATCTGGGACGATAAAACTGATGTGGGGCCTATAAAACTATTTTAACATCTTTCGACAAATACAGGTAGAGAAAGTGGCTGTAAACATACGGATAACGTTCCTAGCTTTGTTCCAGAATACCACATTAAAGTATTTAATGGCAAAACCGTGTAAGAGAGAGAACTTTTGAATTATTTAGCCTAAACGAATTCACTGGGTAAAAGCGTTTCCATTTCATGTATTCTTCATACGCGATTTAAGATTCAACATTGTAAAGTGGTGCGGTTTTTGCTACTTGAGATGAAACATTTTAATGTTGCTGACACAAGATACTAGACTGTTGGCATTTTTTAAACGCCCAGTATGAACTTTGAATACTAAGTGAAAATGAGCTGATATTGTGTGAATCTTTCTTTCGGTTGGATAGGTTGATATATCAATTCCTAATGGATATCCTATTATGTATCTAATGACATTCGACATTCGAAATTCTGTGAAATCAATGAAGGTATCTAATTAAATTAATTAAAAACAGGTATGAAGACACCTACCTCTCTCTGACTAAAAAAAACTGTGACACTTTTTCTTGCAGTCTACGATAAAAGTACCTAGATAACCTTACGTTATTCAACTCTATTAAACCAACCCGTAAAAGACACTTCATGGATCTAAATCGCCACACTTCGTGCATTAAACCTGAGGGAAACACGGTGTAACACGCTACGCATACGAGGAAGGGGAGATAAAATTGTAATCAGGCATCGTGAGCACGTTGCTTTCTTCTACGACAATTAGGAACGATAGACGTAACGTACGTACGTGTACATCTATTTTCTTGACGTCCCTCTGCAATCATCGTATTTGCGAATACAAACGAGTGCTTTTTTCCATGTCCATCAATTATTATATTAATCATGTATAATTAATTTGAATTCAGTCACTTTATTGTGGTTTTGTTTTTATTTCCGTCTGAACTATATAGAGATTTAAAACTTCATTCTGAATTCAAATTAAATCGAATAATAGGGGACTACAAAAATCTAATTAGACCGTCAGATAGATTTCCAAAAAATATCCGAAACGATTTTTTTCTTTTTAACAAAAAATTAAGACGATACTTACAGTGTGTTGATAACTCTTGTGACGTCACTTGACATTTGATTATAGTACACTTTTTAACGACAAGTGACGTCACACAAGCTTTTCACACAGTGTCGTCTTAATTTTTTGTACGTCATCATTATTACCATGTCGCTTTCTTCCACAGCAATCAGGACCGATAGATGTAACGTCAGCGTCTACGTATCTATATGCAGGTAGACACCTGCATATAGATACGTAGACGCTGACGTTAGGTTAGGCAATAGTTAGGTGCAACAATATGTCATCGTTGTGAATAAGTCGCTTCATCTCAGTGATCCAAGTCAATGCTTACGTGTGTATATACATACATTAACATATACGAATGTAAGTGGTGTAGGTATAGTAAGGTGCAACGTTGTTAACATGTCACTTTCTTCCACAACAATCAGGATCGATAGACGTAAAGTCCACTAGACAGACTAGGAGCCAGTCAATACGCATACTCTCGGACAGCATGGCAGTCCTGCAAGCTCTGAACAGCCACACAGTTAACTCTAAGCTGATTCTCGAGTGTCACCAACGTCTAAGCCAGGTTGGTGGACACAACAAAGTTACCATTCAATGGATTAACTCGCCAACTCGGCGGATGAACTCGCCAGAAGGGGCTCGAGTATGGCATCGATGGGACCTGAACCAATCGTGCCGCTGCCTTTCGGTTACCTACGCAATCTGGTAACTGCCCTAAGACTGACTAAATAACAGTTGCGTACAATCACAGCCGTAACAACTGGCCACGGCTCTTTTAATAAACACCTCTATGCTATAGGAGTCACTGACAGACCTTTATGCAGAGCCAGCATGGAGGAGAATGAGACAGCAGCTTCAGCTTCTAAGCTGCCCGGTAGTAGCAGATTACAGGAAACTGTACTTCGACAACCCAGGTACCCTCTGTGAGATAGTTAGTAGCACCAAGTCGTTGCTAGCCTTCGTTAGGGAGCTGGGGTGGATCGAATGACACATTTGTCCCACCTGCACGCAAAATACGCGCTCAGTCGTGGAGTTGCAGAAACCAGCCCGATTTACATACATACATAATAGACGTAAAGTCAGCATCTGCGCACCTGTACTTACGATTACTAGACAGTAATCATAAGGTACAATAATATCTCATTATTGTGAATACGTCGCTTTCTTTCACAACAATCAGGACCGATAGATGTAAAGTCAGCATCTACGTACCTACACGTAGGTGTCTAGTAATCGCAAGGTGCATCAATACGTCCCTACAGTCCTTTGGCTGTTGTCATCTGAAACATTGGCGTCTTAATGAAAACTGAGCGCCCGAAGCGTCTCGCTAATGATGACGGATCTCCTGAAAGGAACAGTCCTCTACGTTCTCATTATCTATGAGCCGAGCAGGCTTCTCTCATTATTTCCTCGTTCATCTCATCATTATTTTCGCTGAAATGATGAATGCTCTTTTGTTTTATTTGAATGTGTTCGCCGCATGTTTTTGTTGAGTCGTAAACACAGTGGTTAATTTTTTTCAATGTTACTACCAACTCCTTTAGCATATTAGATATGGTATACTTAGAACCTAATAATAATACTTTGACTCGCTTATAAGTGAGTACAAACACTCGATACAATTACGCATTCGTACAATTTATTGGATTGCACAAATGTGTAATTGTTTCGACTGCATCATTACTACGGCTACTCTTCATGTCTTTTCTCACAGACCATGTTTTTTAAACATTTCCATCCGTCATTGGAAAACTCGTCTCCAATTCACATCAATGTTAATGAACAGTTTTCCAATTAAATTAAATTAAACACTTATTCTGCAGTGAAGTAGATACTTGTCGAGTTCGAGTGGCGGCGTTAATGATAACAGTAGGTGTTCTATTTTGTTAATTACGCAATACCCATGTTCATACCTATACTATGTAGATAATGAACACGTAAAAGCTGAACCTCGTTACCAGTAACAACCCCATTATGGAACGGTAGAAAATAGTAAATTCATATTTTAATGATATACCGAAGAGGGACACTATTCTATACAAGTAATAATACAATATCGGGTATTTTATCACTAAGAGAACTTGGAGTCTTCAACGAGTCAGAATGAACGTAATATCTTAAATGGGGTCTTTGTTCTTTTTATTATGAAAAACTTTTAATAAGAACGTTTTTTTTTATTTTATTACATGACATTGCTAGTATCTGGAGTCTCAATGAAACTACCTATTTTAGCGCTCGATGAAGTTTCTTCCTAAACTTAATCAACATCTATTGATTTTCCGAGTCGATTTTGATGAACTAAACGCTAAATGTTACTCGGGTTATCATTTAATATTTTTACGTACCTAGATTTTGAATCCAATCGGTGGTTTATGTGTGATGCTCCCGCAAACGCACAGACAAACAGAAAAAATATTCAATGTATAGACACGGCATGTCTACGATTTTATTATTTGTATATTTAGTAAAAGTTGCTTTTCATATCTGTTGGCACGCATTGTTCTTCTTAAAGAATAAAGAAATCCGCAAAGTATTTTGTCAAGCCGAGCGAAGTAGGGTCGGGTGGCCGCTTAAATTATGTAACAAACTTGTTGTTCAACCTTCTACGAGTATCACTGGGCACTCTATCGCAATTTCAACTATGAAACTGATACACCCGCCAGATCAGTTTCAAACTTCTATTTCAAAACTGAATCGTGCTGTAAGGTAACACATTGAAATGCCGATAACGAAAGTTGCACAAACAGACGTCGGACCGAACGCTGAAAGCTATTCAAACCTAACCGGATTTCCTCTCGGTGTACCTATTTCAACTTGAATTCACTTTGTTATCATCTAAGTAAGGCTCTTGGATGCTTTTATGTTGAAATAGTTCGACGAAAACCGATATTGGGCTGTTAGTTTGTGTTGCGTTTTCTGGATATGTTTGGTACAGTAGGTACAAACAAGAAATTGTTTTAGACTAATAAAAAGAGAAAGGATATCTTGCCTTTAATATTATCACGGGCTAAAATTGTTTGTTTATATTCTGCAAAAAAATAAAATTGAATCACTCAGAGAAAGATACACTAACGGCGAGTGTCATAGGGCACTAATAATCCCGGAAAATGCGAGCTTCATGTAGAATAGGCCATGGGACCGAAGATTTCAATCTCACCCAACTAACACTAAAGCGTTAAAAAAACCTATATAAGACTCGTATATCAGTTCCATTTGAGTATAAAAGTGTTAACGCATACCTGTGCAACTGAGTTAGAGCATGCTCTAACTCACTTATAACCACGAAAGAGGCGCACAGTTTTACAGGTAAAAGTTATAGAAAGTCTATATTACGGTGTCACAAAGATATTAAAGCTGCACAAGAGTGCTTAGTCATCGTCAGCTACTACTTTAATCTGTATTACCGTTGTAAAACAGAGTTGGTAAACGCTACGAGTTGTATAAATCCTATAGTAAGGTGTCAAAAAGATCTTAAAGCTGCACAAGAGCGTTTATTCGTCGTCAGCTACTACTTTAACCTGTATTACCGCGTTAGTGAGCACTACAGGTGGTAAAAAGCGCACGTCAAGATGAAAAAGCCTGTAACCTTATTAAAATTAAATCTGTTCGTAATGGAAGTCTCATGTCATCCATTATGTATATATTATGTTATTTATTTATTTATTTAACACTTTACGCACACAGATGTACTGTACAGTACAGAGGCGGACTATTAAAGCGGCGGGTTATTTAAGTATGTGAAGTGAAAAATGACTGCCCTTATGATTTCACGGTAAATGTATACCATGTTTCTCATCTCAATTTTAACGCGCCTAGGATTTATTAAAGATTTAAAAGAAAAGTTATGATAGTAAAATAGGTACCTCAAGCTAAACATTATTATTGATTCCTGCTTCCTGAGCAGTGGTATGTAAAATTAAGTGGCATTCATGGAATGCTTCAAATAATGTAAGAAATTTTGTGTATTGTAGTCGAATGTTGAATAACTCGAAATAATATTAATTGTTAGGTTACCAAAACAATGGCGAACTTTACAAAAGTGAGGTTAGTGTTAATAACGACCCATACTTGCGTTGTTTGACACCAATACCTTTAGAACTTCTGCAAAAGAGTACTGCCTAACACAATACGCTTTAGTTAAACCCTTTATCCAGGTTAAACCTAGATAAAGGAGTTGTTTGACACCTTTAGTTTCTCGTGTTACTAAACTCTCGATAAACTCTATTTTATAGCCTATGTCTGCAATAATAGTCAATATAGCACCTTAAGTGGTATAAAAGAGTTTATTGCAATAACTATACAGCAATAAGTGTTAAAAGGTGTCGGCGAACACTGTTATAAAGCCTTGGGTGTGACAGAAAGGTTAAAGCTATAACGTATTAAGTATACTTGCCTGTAACTGACACCAAAATGTTATTTGGGCATGATACTAACTAAAACCACAAACGACTACGTACTAATATGCAAATAACTCATCCTACCGTTCGTTGAACGTTAAAGTTTTGAAGCATGTAACCGAGAGAACCTACGAGTTTTTTCATTAAAATCTCGTTCGCAAAAAAAAACATGTTTCCGTCGTAGCAGCGACTACGTCGTAGCCTCGTAGCGTTCGCGTAGTACGCTACAAAGTCTTTGAACTAGCGCTACGAGTGCAAAATATCAAAATGTTCTCAACGAAATGCACCTACAATCCTTTGTTTACGGGAAAATCTGTTTAAAAACTTTATGTGGCACAGCTTTTTGTTTACGCTGAAATAATTTTCCTCGAAAAAATATGTTTTCACCAGTTATTCTGTACACGTAGCTATGTAGTTTCTACAAAGGATATAACTATTTACTAAGTTGCATATATCTACGTGATATTTTGTTTTATACTTGAGCTGAAAAGACCTTCGGTATCGAGTGTCTCGCTTCATTAATTTTGTTCGGTATAACGGGCGCGGATATATACGTCCCTGCCTGGAGGCTTACCCTTGTCAAAGTTAAGACTTGTTACTCTTATAGGTAGTTTCCTTGGAACACATGTGAACCTAACACGTTGAAATAAAATGATGTTACACGACGACCGATGTTATTTTTTTGTAGATGAATTTTATATCTAGTTTGAATAACACATCAAAAACCTTATTCCACATGTGTGACTTGGATATTCTCGTGGAGTTTCAATTGATTTGAACCTAGCTTTTTAGATTTATTTCTCAAGTCTGTTATCATATTTTATCGGAAGTAAATTGGCAGGTATCGATGTACTTTTCAATATACCTACCACATTCTTGAACGTTGTAACATAGCAGCGTCCGCGTTGTGTTCACAACACAACTAACACGTGTAATATCCTACATAAAAGTTTACATGATATTATGACTGCAAAATGTAGAATCCGTAAAGTACATAAGACGGTACAAAACAACGCGTTGTTTGTCTAAAGCAAACATGTCGTAGATCTACTGTAGCTTTTATACGAGGAAATATTTCACAAACAGAAACTTTAAATTTCCTAAATGTGAACATTGTAAGCGAGTCTGTTCCATAACTTGAAGACCGGCGCTTCCGTTCTTTATTTTCAATACCGAATCATTGAATAAATAATGAGAAAACTGTAGAAAGCCGATTGCAACGTGTTAATTATGTACTTGTGAAATACCTGCCTCGGAAGATAACAAGTTATTTCCAACGCCCGACTTCATCTCATTAAAATTTCAAGGAGCGGAACAAACAGAACGCCATTCGCTTTGCAATTGCAATATCCGAACGCGGAATTTAAAAGTTTTGCAGCGAGAATAGTTCCCATGTTGTTAGGTCTTTTTTCAGATTTTCTGCTTGCCGTTTTCCAGCTGTTATAAAAGGAAAAGAGAAAAATAAAACAATGACATTTCAGCTACATTACTTCCAAGTTTGTGGAATGAAGTTATCTTGGTACGCTCGTATATTCTATAGTTAGGTGCTACTTTTACATTGTGAGTTTTCGAATAATTATTTTAAATTACGAGAATCTATTTATATTTCTGCTCGAAATAGAATACAATATGGTCAGTCAGACATCCAATCACCAATGTAACATGAATATACGTACATATGTACGTAGTTTATAGAGTCAATCAACGTTACTGATCTGCAATCAATGTGCATTATTGACAGTGTATTGCGAATAAAACGATCAAATAAAAATACCCAGATGATTCATGGCCAACATAACCCCTCTAAAATATCGATGCCGGCAATGCATTTTAGTCCTTATAACCCTGCCTAAACAGAAGGACGTGAATCTAAACAATGTAAAACCCGACTTGTGTTAAAAGTCTCCGGCTATATGGAAAACCTAAATCGTCAACATACGTCCCAATTCGGTTGGTTAGCCCCATTTAGGTAGGGGACCAAATTTAATGTAGTGGATTTAAATTTCTCTGATCGCTTTAACTTTCTACGCGGGTAAGCAGTTTTACGCCGACTCCTTGCTGTTTTACGACTTTAGTATTTAAATGTTTTGATACTGTTTTAATTCTTAACCAGAAAAACGACTGTACCTACCTAATCATTACGTACCTACTACGAAATGTGAGTAGGAATTATAATTGGGTAGGCCCTTGCATGTTTTTATAAGATTGGGGAGGAATGATAAATTTATGTAAAAACACACGTATCCATACCATATATCTTGAAATCGCTAATAACATTAGGAATTCAATGAAATTGAGGAACCCAGTCCGGGGGATCAGGCTTAAGGATTCCCGCCCCGGCCCATAACCCTGCAGATGCCGAAGTAATAACCTTACACGGATCAATCGCTCCGGGTTACTAACCCTCTACTTATTGCACACGTCTAGGATATTTACGTAACACTCTTGATTAACATTACTAAACTGAATATGGAGTCCTTTATGCATTGTTTGTTCAAGCTATAAATGATAAGTATGCGATATTGTGCCAGGAATGGTGGCCACATGTGACAAACTAGCGATACATTGACTTCGCCAACCGCCACATGTTTGGAGGGTTACTGCCTCCACGACAATTAACTTCATCATAATAATAAGTTTATTTGTACTAACACTTAAATAGAGATGTTAAAAATTCAAGAATGTCTCACCAAATTAGTTTTATCCATATCTTCAGCACAGTTGATTTTAAATTTGTTGAAAACTTATTACTCTTCTAAATGTTTTATTATCTATAAAGCACCGTAAGCTTACAGTAACAACGTCTAACGCGAAAAGCAAAGACACATAGCAAGGCAACACTGATCTTATATTAGTGTCCACGAAATTATTATCATTGTTGGCGTATAAAATTACAGCAAATCAATTTTTGTCCGTCAAGCGACCGGTACGCGAGATCAAGTGACAGAAGGCACAACGCATATGGTCCACTACATCGTCTAAGATACACTTATTAACTAACACCAATGTTTAAATGGAATAATAACAGTCCACGAGATTAGCGTGTGGCGCGTTGGTTCCGCGATCCTTTGTTAAGTGCGGTCCAGCTCCATGGCGCCAGCTGTGATCGGCGTGCTCGCCTCACGAGCGCGTCTGGCGACGGACGATCGATGCCGGCAACAGATTTACATTTTCCGTCGAGGAAATCGGGAAAGTTTGTCACGTGCGTGTGAGAGCGCGGGCGGCGAGTACGGCGCGCCCGCCCGCCGATAGTGCGCGGCGCCGAGTGCCGCCCGCCGCTGCCGCCGCGCCGGCCCGCGCGCCAGCACCGCCGCCGCCAACACCACCGGCGACACACCGACATCAGCTACATGACATTGAAACCATCTATCCTCACAGCTTATACCCCACACGCTAATACCTCCATTATTTTAAGCACGATTAGTTTACGAAATGAAAAACAGAGCGTAAATAATTCGGTTCGAAGCTCATTTGTGTGAAATCGATTGACAATATTATGGGAAAATGGAGAAAAAACATGATAGTATTTAGACAGAATCTGTGCCTAAAAACGTAGGATGTCATTGAGCGCAGCGTCGAAAGAACAGTTTTATGTCGAGATCGTTAAGGTGCCGAATGGTGCGGTGCTGTTGGGGGTGGTTAGGGTCGAGGCGGTGGCACAGAGGTGACGCGGGGCGGGGGAGGCGTGAGACGTAGGAGTATCGATTTTGGTCACCCCGCCCTCTCCCCTAGCGCTGCGACAGTGTGGGTGAACAACACAATGTATAGTCGTGACTGCGAGATCGTCGGCTGCACACCGCGGGAGCAGCGTCCAAATATTAACAAAACGCTTTGTTCACACTAGCAGGCTACTAACACTTCGCAAACTGTCGCAACCAGAACATTTACTTGCCTTTGATTTTAGATTGGTGACTCACATGCGCTGAATAGGGCGTTCACAACTCGAAATGTTGGTACTGGGTTAATAGTGGGCTGGAGTACTAGGAAAATAATCAGATAAGAGTGCATAGAGTTTGGTTTGAAATTAGACAATATGATAATAGTCAGTAATGAAGTTTTCTCCGGTAGTGATGTTTTATGCTACTTCTTTTCTTGGCAAACCCAACCCCAATTCAGATGGAACACTTTTTCCAGAAACTTTTTCGAAATTCTCCAAACAAACATCGTCGAAGACCATGTATACCGGTAACAGAGACCCTCAACCAACCAATGTAGATGCAAGCAATAATCTGAGTGACACACGCGTTAGTCCATCGTAACATTATGTCAGAGAGTGACGGAAGGCGGGCCGACCACTTGTGGATTGAGAGGCTCAGACGTCGCACTGGAAAATGAATTTCCTTGACAGTTTTACCACCTAAGAACATTAATAACTAACAAAAATATCCCTAATATATAAATTTGCAAACTATATTACGAGGAAACTCCTTAAAAAACGCCAACCTCCACGGATTTCTTACATGGTATACATTTTCTTTTAGTTTTGTACTTTAGTTTTGAGTGTCCATAAAGTCCATTTGTATTGCTAGACATCTGTGTAAAGGTCGAATCAATACAACTATTCTACCTGGGCGGTTACATAAACTTTGTTACATGACTGACGCAGGTCTAAGTACATTCTGAGCATCTGATGTATATTTTCTTCTGTATTCTAATAAATAATATAATAATAATAATTTATTTCACACAAAAACAACATTTACATCATAAAACTATGAACATATAGGCTTATAAGGTACAAATATATTGGTAGGTACTCTGACTTCTAAACTAGGTGTGGGCCTGTAACTTAGGAGTCAGGAAAGGAGTGGAATTCCCTGCCGGAGTCTGTGTTTCCTGATAGCTACAACCTGGGAGTGTTTAAGTCAAGAGTGAATAGGTTACTTCTAGGCAGGCCTGCTACATCTTCGACCACATCATCGCTTACCAACAGGTGAGATAGTGGTCAAACGCTTGCCTACCAATAGAAAAAAAAAACTGTCTTTCCGTTTCCTCAGTGTTAGACCTTGCTACGAATCTTACCATTAAAAAGACATGTGATCCTATGCCTACCGAGTTGATAACGGTGATAAAATGAGCTGCTTACGAGGCTTTCAATTAAGAACTTTTAAGAGTAATAAAAAGGTATATAATTCAGTATGTAGTCGACTCGGCGCCCCTAAAAACTCTAAAAAGCACAGCCATTACCGGTGCAATTCCACCACGGCAATGAATCTCACGCCCGGAGGGAGCCTCTTAATTTGTGGTTTATTGTGACTCGTCGAGAGACATCGTCTTCGCGAATCATAAGCAAATAAACGAAAAACAAAAATGATTTTACAGTAGGTAGGTAGTTATTCTGTAAAGGTCACTTCGAAGCTCATTCAAGATATGGCATGATTTGATAGCCAACTCTTTGTTTACGTTTGCTTAATGAGTAAGTCTACATCAATATCTATAATTACTTGTAATTGTGGATTCACAACACATTAACTCAACACTGAATTTCGAAGTGATATTTACCTACACAACACAAATACACACAATAACGATACACAATTCAGAAACAAACTAAACTAAACTCACCTTTCATCTAGTTGCTGAAGCTGGGAAGGCTGCTGGTAGTTCATGCGGCGACCATACAGCGAGGCGCCGCCCTCCGACATATATCCATCCATCATATCATTGTTCCGACCACACTCCATTTCTCCAAGATTTATTCGCCGCAAGCAATCACCGTCAGACATATATCCCGACGCTATTTCAAGATCACAATAATCTGGGTTTGAAAATCCTGGACCGTAATTAATACGGTCACGCAATCCCATGTTTTCCCTACCGAAGTTTGCTTTCACAGTATTAGCGTGATGAGGATAACCAGGAATGTTCTTCTGCGTCAAGCCTGTAGTTCTCATAGGCAGTGTCAGATGACTGTTATATCCTCGCAATAGCGGCCTCATAGGCAATACATTCATCATTGGATTTTCATCGTCCCCAAGTGAGTTGTCACGACCATGCGATGGTGTACTGGACCTGCTGTCATTTTCCATCCTCTTGTTTAGCTCTGTCAACGTCCTGTTGTGATCGAAGGTAGGTTTCGGGACAGATCTGTCCAGAGGTCTTCTCTGTGCTGCTTCTTTTTCAGAGATTTCAGCTTCGTTTATAACTTCGTTAATGTAAGTAGTGTTCATGTCCAGTCTTTTGTTTACCGTGTTAGTAGCAGTTTTAGATATTTCAGAACCAGATTCACTGGAAGGACGGTATATAACGCTACTATCACTGGAATTAGAATGTTGCCCTGTAGTACTATGTGTTGAATTCGAATGTGAACTTTCAGACATTTGCGATGTGTGAGTATGACTTCCGGCGTTAACGACAGGCATCGGGGATACTGCCAATGTCTGTTTTTGTGTTATATCTTTACTTAAATTAGACTGCTCTCTACTGAATGGAAGTGCACTTACGTTATTTGTAGAATTTAAACTAGAATTGCTTTGTATAGGACTTAATTGACTATTTGTACTTTTATGAATAATATGTCTATCATCTTTCGCTATTTTGAACGTTCCTTTTACAGCAGCAGTAGGCTTCGGGATTCCAGTCTGTGGTCCTAAGTTTGGTCCTGATGCTGCTTGGTTCTGGTTTCCTTGGCTTGATGGTGGTGATACATTTTCGTGACTCTGGTGATTTTTGACTTCTGTTCTACTATCACTTCGTTTTTCACTAAGCCTCATTTGACTTCCAGATAGCTTCACCATCTTCGAGTTCGAATTTCTTGAATGATCATCAATCTGATTTAGCTTCGTGTTACTAATAGATTTCGGAGCAGCCAGTTTAGATTCTTTGTCGCGAGCAGGAAGTTTCGGGCTATTTCTCGATTTGTCACTACTACTCGTTTTGCTGCTACTTTTGTTCAAACTCGTGGTAGATTCTTTAGGGGATTTAGAACTAACTAGTTTAGGTTTTACATTTTTAGTAGTCTTGTCTTTTGATAACGTATCGCTTTGTTGCCTTATACTTTTGGGTCCTACTAAATGAGATGATTTGATATGTGAGTTGGGGGTGTTGGAAGATTCATTGAGACTTAAACTGGAGTCGGATCTTTCGCTTTTAGCTGATGAGAAGCCACTGGATGAACTGGTGCGTTTTGAAACTGCAGTACTTTTGCTGTTTTGTTTCTCATTACTTATTTTGTCTTTATTGAAGAGTTTTAACTTATCGAGCATGGAATGCTTTGTGGGTGTTCCATTTTGACTGGACGGTGTCTGTGGGTGTTGCTGTGTTTGCGATATTAATGTCGACGGGATTTTGCTACCGGGTGCCAGTAACGAGGAGTTAGGTCGTGACCTGAAACCAAAAATTTAAATTTAAATGTGATTTTATCATTTTCTATTTATACATCGAGAAATATGACCGTTATACTAGTCACTGCAAATAATAAAATCAGTCTTACTTAATTATTTAAAGAGAATTGCTAAACTTGGCTTGCTTGTGGGTTGGTACTAAATAAGAGCCTAAGACTACCACAACTTCTAAAGGTCTGTCAATATAATAATGGTTAGGAGAAAATTTTATACGGGGTGAACTTATTTTCATGAACTGCACTGTAATTAATGCAGACTGTGTATTAGCCTTATAACGCAAATAACAAACAATATTTTGCTGTACCTAGGGACTCAAACCCCGTACTTCACGTTCAACAACTGTACCATTCTGACCACTTGCCCATTCAACATTAATCTTGCTAGTAACTTATTCGAAATAAATAAGCCTTGTAATATTACACTATCATTTCGAAGTCCGTTCAAAACGAAAACAAATGGAAGAACGCAGCCGAAAACCACTTAAACTCTTAAATCACCGCATTAGATAAACAAGCAAAGTTACCCGGATGAAGAAGTTGGCGCTCGCGGTATAAAGCTGACAGTTCCCTGTCCCAGCGGGCTAGTCGAGCGACTGGAGCTAGCCGACAACCCGCTCTTGCCACCTGCAATAAAACAATAGCATTCCGTCAATGATTACATTAGGCATCCGCATTTCTCGCTACCACATAAACTTAATCACTTACTCACGAGATACGACACACCTAAGGAAACTATGTCATTTTTTATCGAATCTTTATTTACGATGTATAATCTCGCACATCAAGCTGAGTAAATATTATCTATCAATGAAGAGCTAACACTCGCCAGATAAGTCAGAGCTTTTATCGAAAGGCGCGGGTGGTCTGACCGGGCTGCGCGCGCGACTACTCGCCAACTAACCTGCACTGAACAGTGCATGCGCTGTACTGCACCCACCAAAAACTATTGAACCCTAACACCCCTTCTACTACTCACATAACGTTCCTAACCAAGGGAACTTCGATTCAGTGCAACAGACCACCTAACAGTGGTTCGCTATAAGTCGATACCATACCGACGAAAATAATAATTCGTGATGTCATTACATTACTTTTCAAATATATGCGTGTGCGTAAAGCAACCCTAAACAAGGGACATTAATGAGTCAATGGTGGCCATAAATAGCACACATTACGGGTTCCCAGTGAGCTCAGTTTGTTTTAGCATCGGCGACTAGTAACTATGTTATGATACTTGCCCTATTCATTGGTGAAAGTATACAAATACGGTACATATTACCGGCTTAGCAACAGCCCGATATGGATACTGACTCAGAAGGGAATAGCTTTTGTAATTATTGTCTCGTGTGTGTCCTATAATTATGTAAGTAAATGCCTCCGTACTTTCATAATGATGCTTTTGTTTTAATAATGACACCTGTGTGTTGTTTATACTGGACACTGAAGTACATTACATAGTAGCCTGGCTACCTACCTATTTATGGTCTAATCACAACACAATGTAGCAACCCTCATTTTTAATCATAAAAGCACAAGGCCTAGATGAATCATAATAGTCTACTTAGTATGCTACATTTTGTACAGAACATATTATCAGTAACAATAGATCCATTCAGGTGGTATTGCATAGCTCGAAGGAAGCAGATCGTTGTAGTGCGCCAAATAACATTGTCAATCAACTGTGGACTACATCCGTTCTTTATTCAGGCCGAGACTATCCGTCACTTTAGCAATGAATATATGACACACTCAACTAGCTACATGTATAATTTTTGCTAGGCATTATTTGAAAAGTGTTACTTTTTCGTCCAAGAACATAATTTTTGAAAAAATCGCGCGGTGCGTCTTTCATGAGTTTTATCAATCTATACTCGCTAGCGACTGTAGTTTAAAAAATGTATGAAAATATTTATAAAATAAGTTTCTAATTTATAAAATTTAACTTGTAACTTGCTTGCTTGTAAGTTAACAACTTAAACAAATAAGTTAGAAACATTTTTTATTAAATTTTCATACATTTTTTAACTAAAGTCGCTAGCGAGTATAGATTGATAAAACTCATGGTAGACGTACCTACTAAGGGGTAATTTCACTTATTTTAAAACAGCGTTCGAATTCGCATGTCAGTCGCCAACTGTCAAAAGAGCCTTATCAAACACTAGTTGAAGCGCGCAACTTCGTCTGCGCAATAATTTTCATTACTGCTCCACTCCTATTGGTCTTAGCGTGATGATATATAGCCTATCGCGTTCCTCGATAAATGGGCTATCTAACACTGAAATATTTTTTCAAATCGGACCAGTAGTTCCTAAGATTAGCGCATTCAAGTAGACAAACAAACAAACTCTTCAGCTTTATATATTATAGTATAAGATTTTTGACAGATCGCAACTGAAACGCGAATGCGAAAGTGACTTGAAAGTTATTTTAATACCTATATTGATACCTATATTTAGTAAATATTTGAAACAATTCGTTGGTTGAATCACAGCTTAATTTTAATCATTATTCAGATTTGGTAGAAAACATTAAACAAACTTACAGAAAACTTCAGTCTACCCACTTATGTAATTACACCAACACACAAACACAAATTATTCATCCTTACACAAAGTAAAATATAAATCCAATAATAACAAAACTTTTCAATTACTAAGTATGACTTTTCTTTTATTCCAGAATTAATTTTAAAATTAGAACGTCAATGAGCGGCCAGCGTGAGTCGTGGCCGTCAACTGAGGATGCATCTGCATCAAGCAGAGCGCGACATCTACACGATAGCACCGGGCCACGGCGAGTCTCAAGATAAGTCGACCCGCGTGAGAATCATAACAATCATGTTGACATACGAATTTGTGTCGCAAAGTTATCGGCAGTACAACGAAGTTATTATAAACGAAATGATAAATAATTATGAATTGTAGGCATTTTTTTATACTTATGTTTGGTATTGCCGAGAGTTTATTAGTATCAATGTCAATTTATATTATTCGGGTTTCAACTTTGATTTCAATTTATTGTAGCAGGCAAATGAAGTGTAAAACCAATCTTACTCCAGGACAAACAACGATAAATCTTTTAATGAAAACATCTAAATCCAATAATCCAACCAACCGAGACCTTACGGCCCCCGGGCCCCACCGCTGTGCACCCTTTGAACCCTCGCTTAAGATGCCCTTGAATGTCAGGAGGAGGGGCATACGAGTATGTTTTATTTAAATAACTCAAAACATTCAATATTGAAGTCCCTACATCCCATGCCTACTTATTCACAATACGTTAACATAATTATGCAAACGTCAAAAAACATAAAACATTTGCCACTAAAAACAGTGAATAACCGAATTACTTGTAGCAAAATTAATCCACATTACTCATCCAAAATAAAGACGAAGAAAGTGATCTAATAACAAACATTTATGACTACGATCCTTGATAAGGAAAGTGTAACAAAAAATCTAAAGATAAGGAGGGGGACGATTCACACGTGTAGCTGTTAATAGTATTCATCAGCATGTGGGCAAGTTATAAAACGGATGACGTTGGGCACTTATCAGTGAGAGTAAGTGAATAAAGTTCGTGTAAACCCTTAGGTATGGCACTCGGGGTTTATTTTAGGGATCTCTCAGCCCTCAGGTGAGTTTACGAGCGACAAATTGGCTTGCGGCGACGGTTTTTGGGAATGAAAGCTAAAGGTCGCCTGCGAATTCATATTCCACGTGTTCTGCCAACTTTTGAGATGAAAGTACGTGTTGTACATACGCTAGGCCTTATTCTGATGAATATTTGAGGGTTAAGTGGAGAAAATAAGGCGTTCGTACGCTTTGAAGCGAATGGATGCAATTTATGTTTGAAATCATATTTCCAAGACTTGATTGGCATTGAATTTTTATACCATTTCATAATTGCCGTTAAAATTGGATTCACAGAAGAACTAAAAACACCCTAAGTGACTGATAAGGTGATGTTACTAAAAGAAACGTTTCCTTAGTAGACGTCGGCGTGTTGTTCCTCACATCGTTAGTCTCAATTTACTCTGTTTATCTGTTGTCGAGGCGACGAGACAAACAGACGAACAGACGCCTCCCACTGAGTGCAGAGGCTAGATATCGACGGGAGCTAAATAAGTAATTGGATTTAATTAATTAGACTTCTCACTCACAAGACGCTGCACTTAATTCTAACGTCTGGTCTGGACGTGGCTGAGAAGTATTCTGCTCATGAATTATTGCGTTCGGCTTACGTAAAATGGTTTGAGTGAACTGGGAAGCTGTTTGCTAATTCTTTAATGTTAATTATTGTGTTGTTTGAAGTAATATTTTTTTTTATTCTCTTGTGTATTATGTTGACTTTTTCTTTTCAAGTCGATGGCGATTCTTAATATGTTGTGCCCAGTAGAAGGCCACATTTATAGCGGCATCAGATACAAAATTTACGTCCTCAGTATGCATTGCATTATATATATTTTTGTGCATTTATTGGAAAGTGGAAGGTTTTCATTTGTAGTAAACCAGATCTC
This sequence comes from Lacanobia oleracea, assembly GCA_950371165.1. Classification (NCBI taxonomy): domain Eukaryota; kingdom Metazoa; phylum Arthropoda; class Insecta; order Lepidoptera; family Noctuidae; genus Lacanobia; species Lacanobia oleracea. Next base: position 11,531,536 of record OX493389.1, read on the forward strand.
GTTTTCTGGTTTATTTCTAAAACTACTTTTATAAATAAGGTACTGCCAACATAATGGTGCAAACTAAGTTCACACTACATAGTGCAATGTCCAGTTACAGTTAATAAATGGTCCATTCCGCTGATTAGTTCCTCACTCTTTAAACACCCCCTCGAGGTCCATTTTAGCGTCCAGCTTGATATGAAATCCTCGAGAACTTTCATCCGCATTCATTACACTAGTCTTCATATAGGTAGATCAGTAGTGCTATTAATTAAATAAAAATTTCGAGTCTCGATTGCGGAATCCGAGCTGAGTATCAAAAGCTGACTAAGTGAGCTCTGTCACTCAGGTGAAGCTCGATAGCGACTTCGTCTGCGCAGATTTAGTCATTTCCCCCGTTATCACCTCCTGAAATGTTGAATTTTCTAAAATTTCTTCTTAACTCACTTGCGTCATGAAAGGAATCCTTGTGTTTTAAGTTCCTAGTCCTAGTACTTTCAGCTGTGCGTTGATATGTCCTTCATTTGTTTTTAGTTACCTCCGATCACTAGAAGTTAATTACATAAAGAAAGAAAAAAAAGAAAGAAAAATGTGTTGTGTTACATACATACAATACTGACGAAAGCAGTCTTTCATAGAAAGATTGACTAATAGCTGACTACCTAGAACATACACCGTTGACAATACACGAATTAAATAGCCACTTTATATTTAAATTTCCTATACGAATAGGAAGTTGTAAGCGATATTCAAAGTAAGTAGTTAATATTATACAGTGACCTGTTTACTAAGACTCGTCATGTACTAAATGCCTAGCTACTTGAGTCGTGAAGATTGCAGCTGCCAGCCATATTGTCGTTATTGAATGTGTAATTATTAATATGCCTATAATTGTTGACTGGTAGTCAGCATTGTACTTAATAAATTAAGTAACAAATGAACGAATCGCTTGACACGGACTTTCAAGAAAGCTGACTTTTATCTTATAATGCTTCAAACATTTTTCGGATACTCTGACTGACTCGATTCCGAACCAATGAGTTTATCTCCTAACTCCTGACAATGTATGTGTACACGCTTTGGAGTACCTGCCTGTTAATAATCTTGGAATTTTTCAGTCCCGATGCGAGAAAAGATCGTTAACTAGACCAATAGTTACTATCTAATGGCTACTGGTAAGGTCGATGACAAGCATCCGAGGATTTGTAGTACACTTAGATCCAGGGTGGCGGAATTTGTTCAAAACAGTCACTGCGGCCTTGGAACGCAAAGGGCATTAGGAGTTAGGAGGAACACGGATGGGTTTTATTCAGTAAGACTTTGACACAGGGTGTGACGGTCTGTCAAACTTACTGACTAAAACCTGCTCTGACGTAGTCATTTGATGATTTCTCAGCTTTAAAAATGGATACTTAGATAATTCACTCATGGCACAAAACCTCATGTGCTTCACAATGCCAATGGTAGCCTCAGCTTACAGGAGACTGAAACATCGTCAAACACGTTCTCCAGTCTTGAGGAAACACCATGGTGCGGTACATACAACGCGAGGTGTAGAAATATACCGTTTACCTTCTCATTTATCGTAATTCAGTTTCTATATTAAGGATAGCTTACAATTGACATCCAACTGTAATTGGTATCGCTCACGACATTTTACGGCTCGCTATTGATTTTCGTGGATCGCCAGCTCAACTGTGTATTTCATTACTAATAGGGCTGGTTTAATTTAAGAACAATCGATGGATGTCGAAAACAAAAGCGGATGAATTTGAACTAGTAATAAGTACTCTGCTAAACGAAAGTAATGATTAGGAATTAAGTATAATAGATTAATTAATTAAATGGTGTCGCTTTTTCGTAAATGAAGTCAAGTTTTAGATAAATGCCTGGGGGTTTTCACCTCGGACTTGAGTTACTGTGATCGAAATTGGAAGATAAAAATGGAATGGTTGATATGTATAAAAAACTTTGCCTAATACAAAATTTTACTTTTATTTAAAAAAAAAACTGGCCAAGTGCGAGTCGGACACGCGTGCAAAAGGCTATTTTAGCACTATAGACTTCTTATAGGTTTTCCTGTAATCTCGGGTAGAGGTCCGAGGTTCGTTTTTTACGTTGAAAACGTTAATCTTAAAAACGTGACAACAAAACGACATTGTCTAAATAGTGATTTAGACAATGTCGTTTTGATGTTCAGTTTACATGTTTCAGTTGGATGTCAATAAAACAATTGCATTTCTACTTATATTCATCTCGTTATGATTTTGTTTTTAATTAACCGACTTCTTCAAAAAGGAGGAGGTTCTATGTTCGGCTGTATGTATATATTTTTTTTTGAATATGTTATGAACTAGGCATTGGCACCTATAATACTGGAACTGAATGTGAAAGCAAGTGTTTCTTTTTTGTCTACGAAATGTAGGATGTGCAATGATAAGAAAGTTTACATTCACGGTTCACCGTTAGAATCAATTAACAGAAAACTGGTTTCCTTAACATTTTCATTAACCTTTCGTCTATAACAGCAGGTTACCTGCACAGAGTTCCAAAGACCAAGTACTAGGAGGTCATAGTTAGTTAGGAAGTTGTGTTTACCTGCATGCGGGGTGGCGGGCAGTGGTCGCTTGTCGGGCGGGGCGCGGCGAGCGGCGGCGGCGGAAGCGGGCAGCGGGATCGACGTCTGTAGCACCGACACTTGCCTGCACAAACATTTAGTGTTGGTCAAACATTGAAAGTATTGGAGCAAACATACTGAGATGAATTGTAAGCATTTGTAATTGATTTGCGTTTAATTGGTGACTCGTTGATAATTTATTTCCAGAAACATGTGGTTATGTATCTAAAGAGAGTTGATCACTCTCTTAATGATATATTAATTAAAAATGTAAGTCGCAATTTAACCAAGTAATGTCATAATATCTTAAATCAATGGACGCAGTTTGTACAAGCTAAACCCCTGTCGCTAGACAGCTCTCATACCGTCCATGCATTATGCATGAAATAACATAATCAATACAATATCCAGCGAAGTACATACATACATACATGAGCAATCGATTACCATAAATTAATATAAAGTCGATAATTATTGTTTTATTTCATTCATGCGTACAAGCGTAAAATAGTCAATGATTTTACGAGTGTAAGGCGATCCGGTTCAATGAGTAACGACTTTACTCGTACAAGACATTACTGTAAATCGAATCAAATGTTCAATAGGGGTAGGTGCCAAGTAAAACTACTAAGTTTGGTAAGCTATTACGAGGTAGACCATATATCTTAGTGACTTGGGCATAAAACTAAGTATGAAATAAAATGGCTAAGATTTGATATGCATCTCGAATGTCCTTTGTGAAACGTTCCATAAATACCACTAAAATCAAGGGATAGGTATACCAAGTAGGTACCTAACCATCGTTTGTTTGTTTCGATTGCAAATTATAGGTATCAACAACCGTTAAATTTAATTAATTATAAGATAAAATACCTAGGCTATAGTAGCTAGGTACACCGGAAAACCGGACAAAATGAGATAATCTTTGATTCCTTGGCCGACTCTTTTCACAGATATCTCGAATCATCATCTTCGGAATTATACTAACAGTTGGATTATCATGAAAACCGAAAATCGCAATGTAGGTACGTACTTAAAGTAGAAAGGCAGGTGGTCTTAGTAGCGAGGCATTTACTCACCTCGAAAAAGCCGACTCTTAAAACAGGAAAACATGAACCATCATTTCTCTGCTTTCCATTTCATAAAACTTTTGCTACAGATTTTCTTGTAATTCTTTTTCATGGAGCGTAATTATTCTGTCCCCTAGCAGCGGTAAAAGGGTAGGTGATGATATATTTTACTGGGTTTCCGGGTTTTAACACCCATAGTCCCATTAAAGAACATCTGAAATGCATTATTTTTGCTCCCATTCGTGAGTGTAAAATTTATTTGGACTGTGGTGGCTTAAAAAATATGTACAGAAGTGGAAACAGGAATACCTACATAATATTCCTACCGGTACATTTTTATGCCTTATCTACATACCTATTTGTGCAGTAGGTAATAATGATGAATTTTCAAGTGTGCTTGTATGGCCAAATTAGAAACTATTCTTCATAGTTTTCGTCTACGTTTCATAATCCTACATTTTTCCTCCGATCAACTATAAAACATATCAACGTCAATGTATAAAAGTTCAGCAGTAAGATATCATCAGAGTCACAAACAGCGATATTTAACATTGTCGCTCTATTTCATAAGTAATGACCCGTAACATGGCAGAAGCCATAAAATAAAAGTATTTTTGACATCAAAAAAGATCTAAAAATGGCTGTGGTTTCATAAAATTCTTTGGCAGCTTTCTTAATCATCTTTTCCCATAACGAATCTGATGTCATCTGCGGTGTTGTAAAACGACTGAAATAATTAATCCAATACGTTTTCTTCTGAGGACTTTTATTGGTGGATGCGTTTCTGCCTTCATGCAAACTGCACAGATAATATAAATTAAGGATAAGTGACTTCACGAATTTTAATACACACTTTTTAAGTCCTTTGGTGTTTGAAGTGAGTGAACTGATTTTAATGAAACTTGGTTCGCATTCGCAAGTTTTAAGTTGATTTGTAGTTTAAAATAAACTGCTTCGAACAATAGCTGGGGGCAAGGGAGAGTGACTTTTCATTTTCTATAAGAAACTTAAATAATTGTTCCCGAATAAAATTCAGTAGATACCTACGGCACTTAAAATGGAAGCAATAAGGTGTACCGATCTGTATCAGCATAAATAAATAGACGAGAGGCTCTTTAAGGAAATGATTCTACATTAGCAAGGAACAGAGGCATGGGTCAGTACTCAGCTAGATATACAGCCGCGGCCGTAGGAAAACACGACACCGCCGCTTGAACTGCGCCCAGGCACGAGCGTGGCTCACGAATTCATAATAAACCACCGGCTAAGAAGCTCTCGGCTGACCTGCGCCATTAGACCATATTAAATAATATTTATCGACATAAGTGGGTAACTCTCATAGCCGATTTCCGACTGAGCGAATTTCGTGACAATAATTTAAGCAATAGGTAACAAAAAGAATACCAGTTGGAAAATACAATTAAATTGATTTTCACGATATCACATCATAAGTTGTAATCAAAATATTTAAACAAAAATTGCGATTCACATTTAATTCTTCTGCTACTGCCTACTAGATGTCGCTAGTAGTTAGTCAGCGCATGATTTTACAAAGCTCACTTACCAACGCACTGTCAGTAATTTAGTATCAAAGTTTTAAAAGTAAAATCAGGGGATTTGTCAAAAGAAAAGTTCCTGAAACACTGGAGTGGCTTCAGACAAAAAGTTAGTTTTAAAGTGCATGCACAGAATAATGTACAGAACCTACCGCTGAAAAGCTCATGTTTTCCTTTGTATTCGAACCAAAAAGACAAACAAACGATGCAACCAGATGCAACAATAGAAAACGCATTAAACCTCTTTCAAGTTCAGATTTTCTTTTGTATCGTGGTCTAAAGTTCCACTACGATACATCTTAATCCAATAGTCTGCGGTCTAGACGGGAATTGCTCTATTTTATTCTTATGCTATCATTCACAAAGGTACAGTAAAAATGCTATGTTAAGGCATTTTAAAGTTGCAAATTAAATCAAACTCATGTAAGTTTGTCCGGCTAGGAGGTAGCTTTCTAGTCTTTGGTTTGATTTGAACTTGATATTGGATTCAACCACTAAATAAAACGACTCTCAACATTATCTAGTAGACACAAACTGATGCTATCTTTTATCTCATACCAGATAACCCAATATCACCCCATACATAAGTAGGTAGACTTTTTTTAATCAAAGGCCTTTTTTCGAAAAACCGATTAAATGGGTAGTTTCATGCAAAAAGTAGGTATGTGAGTAGGTACACATTATGCACGTTATTATTGTTCGATATTCAATCACCCTGAAAAAGCGAGACGAGGCCGCGGCAGACCGCGAAGGAGATGGCGGGACGACCTGGATGTCTTCCTTACGAATTGGAAGGAAGAGGCACAACACCGTGAGCATGGGAAGGAATGGAGGGAGGCCTTTGCCCAACAGTGGGACAGTACGGGCTAGTAATAATAATAATTCAATCACTAGCTTTTGCCCGCCACTTCGTACGCTCATATCCCGTTTTTTCCCGTTCCCGTAGGAATTTCGAGAAATCCTCTCTCTTTGTGCTGCCCAATACTCCCCAAGGAATCTGCATGTCAAATTTCAGCTTTCTACAACCAGTAGTTTCGGCTGTGCATTGTCAATCAGTCAGTAACGGAAGAATTTTATATTTAAGTATTGATATAAAATTCAATATTAATAAAATCAACAATCTTAGACTTACGTAACAGCAACAACACCAATATTATGGATTTGTTACAGTTTACACAGAAACAGAATGCAGGGCTTGTTTAGAATGCAGCTAAGTGCTGGCCCTTTGTCCGATCAAAGCTCCGATCGATAACGAGGGCGAAATACAAACAATGAACATGTGGCGTCGCCTGCGCCGGCGCAACACGACTCCATCACTCCGTGTCGTTTGACATGCGCTGCTTTGTTTTGCGTAATAGATATGTGACACGAGCGCCGCCGGGCAGATAGAGCGGCAATAGTGGCGTACCTACTGCATGTTTTTACGCTTTGGTAAACATAGTTCATGTTTTCGGTGTGTTATGGATATGCTGTGTCAATCGACACGGGCTAAGATCAAAGTGCAATAAACTGAGAATGCATTTTGTTACTATACACTTATATGCCTGAACTGATACCTGGACAAATGTTTGTGTGATGAGCATGATCATTTGTTCTGTGTCTGGGTGTAGTTTATCTATAATATGTATGTATTTAGAAATATATAAGTATGTTTATCAGTTGTCTAGTACCCATAACACAAGCTCTGCTTAGCTTGGGACTAGATGGCGTTGTCATTGTGTGATAGTTGTGTGGAATATTATATTATTATTATATTAACTCAACCCTAAGCTAAGTTTAGGAAATGAGGGAGTTACCATAACCGCAGGTTCTTGATATAATACAGAAAACTATATAAATTTGAAATCAAGCCCAGCTAGTCTATTCTGTAAATAGCCATTTCGATATCCAGCTTCACCTGAGTGACAAACCTCACAAAGGGAGCTTTATAACATAAGTATAACATAAAGGTCTTACGTTTGACGTAATTTGATACTCACCTCGGATTCCGCTGTCGAGGTACGAAACTGTTGTTACGGAATAGGGGTACAGTATTCGATGATTCAGAATAGACTAACTCCACAAAAGGACGTAACGTGACCAAAAACAATTTACGCTCCCCTTTTCGGGATCAAATCCATCAAATCTGAAAGTACAAGTAGGTGCAATCGCATGAGAAGAGAACTTTCGCTCACGGAAGCGCGACTATCATTTCCGAATGAGTGACTTTGTTCTGTTCTAGTTACCACAATACTTGCTAAACAAACAAGAAATTCTTTAAACACCCTTAGGCTGTTTGTAGTTCTATCTCTTTCTGGCGTTAACAATTAATGGAATAACCAATATTTTAGAGGAGAATATAAGTTTATAGAGACAGGTGGGTAGGTAGGTGCGAGTATCGTAGGGCGTGACACTTTCCAAATAGGAGCGTGGCGCGTGACAGGGCTTCCGGAGTAAGCGGCTCGTTCGGAAATAGAGGCTGTCGTGGGACCTGCGCCATGTGACGTCACGTTCCACAATTTTACACAAAACTATAGTGCCACTGGAAAATGTACTGCTCATTTACTGTCATGTTCTTTGCGAATTTAGGTTATTAGATGTCAAAAGAAGTGTTTGTCTGGTGGAACTACTTTTGAAGTTTATTTGTTATATTAATTGGTATTTGGATATTTTACATGGTTACCTATGCAACGTGAACGATTGTAGCTATGTGTCTTTTACTGGCAAGTTTGATTACCTACTTAGAATCGACATCAACAAATAAACAAACACTCCATATTCACTAAAGGCACTTCAGAGCCCAGGCACAGAATTTCGTACAAACCCACCTATTTACACGGCCATATAACCTCATAGCTGTCTCGTAATAGCGATTAATATCACCTACAAAGGGCGAATGGAGGGCGATGCACCTCCCTTCATTGTTTACCCACCTCCGCGCCTCAGCTCACAGCGACGAGATCAGCTAGAGATCAAAGATTTCACCATCTTACTTTTACGATATTGATGTAATAAGCACTGCTGTAAAATGTTGCGCCTGACTTGAAAGATGCTAAGTCTTGAAGCTCATGTATATTTTAAGCCACGTTCGCTAAGTGAACTGCTCTTTAAACATCGATCTGAAGAAATATCGAGTCAACAAAGAGCTTTCGTACTACCCGAAGAAAGACGGCGCCTTTGAAAATAGGGCTCGTTACCAGCAAAGATTCCGCCTTCATATTAGAATATGAAATGGAAACCCACGGATTGCGTAAAATACTAAGCAAAAGTATAAAAGAAGACATCATTAGGACGTCTGGGCTTCTATAGATATAGCTTCACTAACATAGAAAATTACATAAATTATGCGGCTTATAATTATAATTTCTACATTTCATTACTCGAGCAAGCAATTGAGATCTCGGAAAATTATATCCCTGTTGCTAAGAGACTTTCAAGTACCACGTACCATACCTCCATGGCAACCTTTAAAATTATATATTAATTGAATAACATTTCTATGGTCTACGGAATATTTCCACAACGATACACATACCTCCTGACTTCGGGCGACGTTGGAAGGCTTCGAGACTTCCTGTTCTTGCTGTGCTGCCGGTGGTGGCCATGACCGGAGTTGGTATTCCCCATGGTTCGTTTATTGCCCTCAAATTTTCAAATAACTTAACATACCGAGGTACAAAGAACACAATACACTCGAGTTGTAATAGACACACATTTTGCACATATCACAGATGACACTGTTCCCATTATATTGTTTTTCTATACACAAGTATCCCAACCGGAGTTGTCACGCGAAAAGATTTTATATTGTCTACCCTCCACACTGGAAAATAATTCCTATGTATGTTATTGTTTGTGCTGTGGTTGGCTGGATGCGAAATTATTAAAAATCGTCATACTAATACAACTATACTTCAAAAACCTTGTTTCGTTCATAAAGTTTCTGTATAAATGTCCGAATGTCCTTGCTTTAATGCCAAGCATTAAGACCAAAATTCTGATCAGTGTTATGGGTTTGGCGTGACTCAATACCTGTCTATAATTCAGCTGGGTGAGCACCACAAATGCCAATGTTCGACGGCGCTTCGAGCATTGCTGGAATTTCAAAGGTCAGTTCGGTTGAACCGCCGAGCCATAACTTACTGACCACGGCGCACGACCACTAACATTCCCTTTTATTATGTGCAAATTCTATTTTTGAATTGCATTTTATTATGGAGAAAACCAGTCCAATACGCCACACGTTCCACGTATGATTTCTTTTAACGGAATCGATCACCAACAATCATCAATTTAGTTAATAGTGGGATAGAAGGGGGACCGAACGATTAGTTATTATTGTCTCTTTGTTCAGAGAACGAAAGACAATGAAGAAAAGGGCCTAATTACGAGTGTCGCTCCGAGAGAGTTCAAGGTACATTAACCTTCTTTGACGCTGACACTTTTTGTTAAAAATTATCAAATGTAGGTAGGTAATCATCGCCAGCCTGGAGCTGATGGCCCAAAGAAATGGAACCAGAGCGGGCATAATGGACGAAGTTGAATAGTCAGTCATCAAGAGAATTTCACTGCGAATAGTCTATTGAGAGTTGTAACTGGAACTGAACGCCAATGCGGTGTTTTGAGCGCATTATCGAAATTATCATAGCGGGAGCAGTGCACCGGGCACTGAGGCGTGCAATATGCACCAATTCTGTAAGCCACAACAACGTGCACTAGTTCCATTCTCACGTAACGAGAAAGTTTTGATTGGACTGTTGGTTTTATATTTAAAGGACTAACTAGTTCTCCAATATACCGTGATCGTTTTGCTTTTTAAATTTTGAATGATAATGAACAGAATATTATGGACTTAACAAGCGGTGTTGCTTAACCGTGATCTTTCTTCATTCATTGTGCGCCCAAAGCTTTTGTTACTAATTTATACAGCGATCGTTATGACGCTATTATGACACGCCGGAGCTTTGAATTTATTGTTTTCGTGACTCGTTCAATGGCTCTTTCTTTCGTTCTTGATGGCCGACTATCAATATTAAAATTAAGTTATTCTGAGTAAATATAACCACGATTTTACAAACACGACATGAAAAAAGGAATTCGTAAGCCAACAACGACCAAATAAACATCACTGGGGTCTCAAGACGATATTGTGATGTGATATGCGAAGGTACAAAGGTAAATAATTCATGAGCACTTCACTTAAACCCGACGCCTATAAGCCTAACGCCCACTTCACATAATGACAATGGACAAATCGCGTAAAAGAGCGGGGAAAAGGGGGGCGGGAGAGGGAATCTCGTGAGATGTCAAATGTCGTTCGTGAGGGATAAATCTAGATTGGTGGGTGATGCATGACTTTACTTGCTAGCTTGCTTTAATTCAAATCCCTTTTGTGATTTTCGATGTGCGCGCTGTTCCAAGAAGCCCTGTGACTGCTCGACTGGTTTATTTCGTCCGTAATGAGCGTGAACTGCATTTGTTTGAGAACAAAACATTCCATTTGCTGGTTGTATCAATCATGTGCTTTCCGCTGATGGGTTTACGTTTTCAAGGAAAGCTAAATGGCTGTTAAGAATTGTGACTTAGAAGTAATGTTTGGACAATGATAAATTCTTTGGCAGTAACAAACTGCGCTAACTTCTCCTTTTTCATTTATTAATATTTAGTATCTAAGTACATGAAACGGAGGAAACCCTACCAATGGTCGTGTCAACTTACATAGTCAAAAGGAACATTTAAGGATTACTTAAACGTGTTAGCTTCAACAGCATGCATTATGCAATATACACCTAAGTAACATCTGCGAAGTAGATACTAGCTATACAATTTAATAGCGATAGCTTAGCGCCTTTGCTTGAACAATGCACCTATCTTGTTACTAAGGTTGCCAGAACACTGACTTAATAGAATAATGACTGGTTCATGAAATAACCATTCAATTGGGCTTCATGAACTTAGAGGGCTATATTGATGATTAAAATAGTTATAATTCTTTAGACAAATACGCGTTACGGTCGCGAATCGTATTTTGTTCAACAAACACTTCACACTAACCGGCAAATTGTTAAAAAACATAAAATATTTGAATTTCGCGGGCTACCCTTGCGCTTCCACCTCTAACTTAAACGTAACTTAAGTTATTTTTTTTTTTACTAAATGTCGATAAATATGTGTTGATTGTAATCGACCAGTAAAATGGGCTAGATTTTTAATTTAATGCTAGTTAAAAGTAGTTTAATTTTAAGCTCGTGGCTAAATAATAATAGCCACACGGAACGATCTTTAAAGCTAAATCGGTCCAATCTTGTCAAGGTGTACCTACACGTACAGTGTTACCCAGTTATTGGGTTGTGAAAGTGAAATAGGCAGTCGCTTCGTGTAAAATTCTGGTAGACTACTAAAACAGTTGGAAACAAGCTAAGGAGATTGATTGCTAGTTTAAACAATTCAATTTCGGTTGATTGCTTTAGTTGCCAACCCTGTGTTGCCAGCAAACAGAGAATCGCTTTTCGTCGAAGCGAACATCGACAGGGCTTGTACAGCACACAGTTTTATGCAAATTTATGCGCGTACATATTCGATCGGCCATTAATGCGTTTCGCTAAGTTCACGTGGCTTAATTGAACCACGTAAATTGTAGGTACTTGGCAAAGTTCTCACGGTGATGTGCACAGCTTTCAATTAGTTACGCGATTAATTTGATGGTAGAGGTTATTATTAGGTATTTTTAACTAAAGTATGTATCAGACTGTGATTCAAATATTTGCAAAGTTTTGGAATAGGAAAGCTTGTAACTGCAGTAAAAATATCTCTATATCATCATCTGCCTAGCCTTTTCCCAACTATATTGGGGTCGGCATCCAGTCTAACCGGATTCAGCTGAATACCGGTTGTTTTACGTGGAGCGGCTGCCTACCAGACCTGCACAACCCATTAACTGGGTAACACGGTACTTTTTGGCAAGACAGAAGACAGATTTACTGGCTTCTGACAATTCGTAATGACTGCCAAAGATCTGCAAATGATAGCAGGGACCACCGGTACGAGGCACGGAGGAAACTCGTTATATTAAGATGGTCACCCATCCACAGACCAACCTTGGCAAGCGTTGCTTAACCTTAAAGATAGACCCGAGCGGCTGTTATTATTTAGCCACGAGCTCCTCAGTAAAAATATCTCTTTAAGGGCGCTATTACAAAATCGAGCGCTTGCCCCGGACTAAAGCTACAAACCGCATTTCCCGAGATTTATAGTGATTGTGTACAGCCCGTATACAAAAATTGCTTAAAAATATGAGTTTACTTTTAAATAGACCAATTTTTTTTCATGCGTTATAACAATACCTCCTTAATTATTAAATAATTTTTATTTGAATTTGGATTATACTTTCATAGATAAAAAATATAGTTTCGTACGGAAAATTGTCAATAATTCTCAGTTTTACAAAATTATTTTTGGTTTATTAGTGCATGAGTCGTAAGAAATTGATTTAATCATTCCAAAGTAGAAGGTACAGTTGTATCATGGGCATTTTTAAAATTGATTAAATTATTATATCTTCGGTGTACCAAAGCATAAAAAGATTCCCAAAAGCGTAATTTTATGAAACACCCTTTGCGGAGACAAGAAATTTACTGATGTACCTACGTGAACAAATTGATATATTTATTTAGAACACTCCCAAGATCAACTATCAAACTTTCTTAGGCGTATTTTTGTTTTTTTTTTGTGCTATATCTAAAGCATAATCAGACATCAAAACTCGAATCAAACGCTCAAATTCAAGAAAAATTGTGAAAGCGCTCTTAAACAGATAAAAAAAGAACCAGATGTCAAAGTTAGCGTTTGACACGCACTTGCTATTTTTAGTCCTCTTTTTACGTTGGTACTTGTGATAAAACATTGTGCGAGTAAAAAGTTTTCCAAGAAACCGTCGAGTACTAATTATTATCAACACGCAACACTATATTCAGTAGTTAGAAACCAAGCATTAAACTGCTTGAGCTGCATTCACTTAACGAGGCAATCGAATTAATAAATCTAATAAAATCCATTGATTTATTTTATATCATGTGTGACTGCTTTTATGATTAAAATAGGAATTAATGCTCCTACAGTTGTACTAAATATTCGAATGTGTGTGATAAATTTGGAAGTACAAATTATTATGATCTTTTATTCCTAGCATTCGAAATCGGTAGTTTTCGTGATATATTGCACACTGTACTACTGCAATCCTGAAAGCTAGATGCAACAGTTCGATGAGTCCAGGATGAACAATTAAACTGTCTTGGCCGCAACAAAACAGGGAAAGTAAAATTCCTCTACCAATGAACGGTATCAAGAAAAAGACAAAACAAAGCTAGACGCATACTTATGGAAGATCAAAACATTAGATACGCTTTGTAGAATCCGAAGTAGATTAGTGATAATTCGTCTCCAAAAATCGTAGTAGCTGTCTACGAATTTCGTAGCTCGCTTTACTACTGCTACGAAAATAGTAACGGACATCTACGCATTTCTCTGTCACATTTAGAACGATCAAAAAAGAAGACGGAACATTAATTTATTTATAGAAGTGATGAATCTATCAATCGTTTCCGAGAAGATACGAGATGAATCATATTCTCTCCAGAATAATGACCGTTGTTACTATTCTCTGGTCGTTCAGATATTCAGGGCAATAAATAAGTCAAGTCCAAGGTAAGTGCATGTTGCTGGGGACAGATTTATCTCGGTGCAGCCGTCAATGGCTCTTGTTTCGTGAGATAATAACATAAAAGTGATTTGGTGGGACAAGCAGGCTATTAAGCTTAAAAGTTGTATGTTAGCTGGTATATGACATTTATGGACACAATTTGTATTGGACATTAATAGTGTAGCAGTTTTTGCCCTAGGGCGGGTTTTAATGTTCTACATACTTAGGGACGGAAATTTTTTATGGCATTTTTTATATTTGGATTCAATGAAATAAAAATAGTCATCGGATGGTCAGGACGTTGAGTTTTATGTCCAATTGAATATTGACTGCATTTTGGCATTCAAAAGTCCAATAATTATTTCGTCGTCAACTGGCAGTCCGTACATATACTAAGTGAATATTATTGACAACGGTCGTCAACCATACCTTTGGGAAATTAAAATAATCGCAGATAACACAGTGGGGTGAAGAACTAATTACTTCCTCCATATTTTAGATATAGATGCTAATTTAGTGGCAATATGTATGTGACAAATTGGCCGGTGGACGCGATAGTGTGGCGATTCATTTACATTCATGTGCAGTGCAGTTGAGGAAGTTTATGTGATCACCCTCATTGATAAACTATTGTTTTATGTTCGTAAATTATTGTACTTAATCGCCATTAGTGATAAATACTTGTCTCTTACCAATACGTAATACGTATCTTTGCTTCAACCGTGCACAATAACTGATGCATGAAATAAAATTATTTTGCGTTATTTTCTGAGTTTAAACAACAACGCAAATTCATTTTTTATGTGTTATTCAATGTTCAGGGAGTTAGTGATAGAGTGACGACTGATAGAACAGAATGGAAGAATAAAACGTGTTGCGCCGACCCCAAGTAACATGGGATAAGGGCAGGAAGATGATGATGTGTTATTCAATGTATCATAATAATATACGTAACAAGATTCTTTCATAAAAGCAACATCAAAGAGAAAAGAAAAGAACTTTCGGCGTTTCGAAATTAGATCCAAAATACCACAGCAGAGAATGGAAACAAAATTCATTGTGGCACATTAAAAGTCGCGAAATATTTGTACGATGGTGATTTAACAAAAACGTAAAGACTGCTCACATAAAAGCGAATTAATTAAGCCCATACAATAGCTGCTATAAACAGGGTGTTTGTTTGAGCGCGATGGGGGCGTGAGCCCCGCACACTGGTTTATGCGTGGTACAAAGTGTAGGTGCAAGAGATTTAAAAACCTTGCGGAATTGTTCGGAAGAGTTAACGAGGCGAAGCAAAGGGCATTTTCAAGGAACACAGGTGGGTTTTAGTCAAAAAGAGTCTGACACTCCCTCCCCCTCCGCTCCGTGCGGAAGAAGTTATTTGATTATTTCCAAAAAAAGGGAAGATAAACACCCAAAGTAAACAAATAATGTGTGGGATAAAAAGTGGTGGAAGGCTGGCTTGCCTTGAGCCTAGAGCGGATAGAGTGGGGCCTCTTTCTTTTTTAGCAGTTGTGAGGTATAAATGAAATCTGCAAGATATCTTTGGCGTGAATTTTCCAATGAAATCTGCAAGATATCTTTGGCGTGAATTTTCCAATGAAATCTACAAGATATCTTTGGCGTGAATTTTACCTTTTCCCTTACATAATACAGTCTAATAAATATTATTATAAAGATTTATTACAATCTTACGGAGTCTGCAATTTTTCGGTGACATATCCATGTGACGTTTAGTGTACTGCAAACTTTTATATCCTGTTTGTACCTATTGGTAATTAAATTGAACGAATATACAATATTGTGCAGGTAGTATATCTACATTACCCTGCCTTATTACATCATTATTGAGCATTGATATTGTATATATATATATACAAAACGATTTGTCATGCAATTTCAATTTAATTGTAGGTGTATGAAAATTATCAAGCAACTAAAATTCTACTACATTATTTGGGCCTTTATTAGTAACTGTAAAAGTATAAACCTACATGTTCAAAGCTATTCAATCGGCACTTTATAATTAATTAGCGTCTCAAAAGATATCAATTTCTATACATATTATGTATCTATTGCAACATTTATAAACAATCTGTATGATTTCATAAAATATTATTCGTTTTAAATTTCAATTTAATTTGACATTAAAATATTCAATTTAATTTATGTTGTATTTGCATAGATCAATCAAACTAATTTAATTTTGATTCCTATTAAATCTGGACAAAATAAATAAATAAATTACTACTAACATTAGTCTTAAGATAATAATCATTGTGTTAGGTACTAACAAAATATGGACGTCAACTAGTCTGAATTAAACATTTTTTTTTATATAAATCTGGTTTTTTCGTGAAAATGGAAAGTTGTTAAGTTATCTACCTCCATTATGATCATAAATATCACAGAAAAGAAAATCGCTTCAGCCTAGATCCTACACCAAACCTTACGCAGCAAAATCAGCTTTTAATATCATCTGAGTGCCGTTAATAACGTAAAGCCTTTTGTGTGAAATTCCAATGCGAAAAATCTCGGCAGACGAGTTCGCGGCGCGCCTCCATAAAACATATTAAAATATTTATTGTTCAGCGCTTTACCGAATTTAGATCTTTTTGGTATTCATCTTTTTACTTACGTACTACACACAATTTGCCTTGGATACGGAAAACGTCGATTTTCTTTAATGAATGTTCTGTTATGAACTTGGTGCTTTTTACAACCGCAAGAGGAATGGATAGTTTAAGGATCAAAATGACTATGCTTGAAGAATTTCCCGTTACTTAAAATAAAGGAATATGTCATCATCTGCCTAGCCTTTTTCCAACTATATTGGGGTTGGCATCCAGTCAAACCGGATTCAGCTGAATACTAGTATTTTACGTGAAGCGGCTGCCTACCAGACCTCCACAACCCATTAAATGGATAACCCGGTATTTTTTGGCAAGACTGAAGTCAGATTTACTGGCGTCTGACAATCCGTAACGACTGCCAAAGTTCTACAAATGACAGCCGGGACCAACAGCTTATCGTGCTTTCAGAGGCACGGAGGAAACTCGTTATGTTAAGATGGTCACCCATCCACAGACCAACCTTGGCAAGCATTGCTTAACCTTGAAGATCGAACTGTGCGGCTGTTATTCTTTAGCCATGAGCTCCTAAAATATAGGAATATGTAATACGAGGAATATTTCAGGAAAACGAATGATGCAATTTACAATACACCTTGAAACACGACGGCCAATCCGAATTCATATTGAGAATTGAAGACATGTCCTCATAATTTCCTATTCTGTACAATGAACATAAAAAAACTGTTAACCTTTTCATTAATGAAACTTACGAACACATTTTGCAATTGAATTTCTTCCATTATTTACTCTGAGATCACATTATTTATTCAAACGCAGACACTGTAAAAGAAATGAGCGCAATTTTATTTAAAGTTTGCTTTCATATTTTGTCTGTAAACAAAGGGGAGGTAAAGGTTAAATTTATGGCACACTTGGATTGGACGCTTTTGCAGATGCCCTTTATTGCTGACAGGAAAAAAGCGCTTTACCCTGCGCTTGATGCTATGATTAGTTGTACCTAACAGTAATTTTGTCTGCAAATTATTATATAGTTAAATAATTAAAAACTAAAAGATGTGAAACATGTTTTCACGGAACCCATTAAATGCCTGTACATAAATAACAGTTCGATTCTCGGAAAATAACCCTTTTAACGAGTCTTAAAGTTAATTAACCGAGCATGCTTTAAAAGCAATACGTTCTCATTATTTAGAAAAAAACTTTGAACGAAATGCAGGAAGAGCGTGGCTATCATATATTTTCATTAGCGGTACCTGCGCGCCCTGCTCACGACACTAAGTCAGATTTATCACACGGCACCCTTCGCCCCTTATTCAGTGTCATTCAACGTCGCGAAAAACTTTCCAAAACCTCTTCAATAGCGTTTACTTTCTCGATAAATTATTGTTTTCCGGAAAAGAAAGTCATTTCAAACAATTTATGGAGAGATTTTGGCGTACTCAGCTTGAATACTAACTTAGGGCCTTACTTTTGGCGTACTGTTCACTTTTGTTAAAGACCTAACAAGATGATAATCGTTGTTATTTAATAAGATACCTAACTTTAAAGCTCTCGAACTACGTGAGACTTTATCCACTCCAACTTATTTAAAAAGCGTTCAAATTCAAGTATCAATTTCGTCGCAGGCTGCAATCAAAGTAAAAATTTGTCATAATGCAGGAAAATAAGAGGTGGTTTTGACAGTTTCCAAATAGAATGCGGATGCTAATGCTCCTTAAAATACAACAATTGCCCCTAAGATAAAACTTTCACTGGCTTAGCAGATTGTCAAACTCAACGACCTCGTCACGGTGTCAGTGATCGCAACAGTCGAAGTTCTCTCGCATAACGTCGTATCTACCCCCGATGTGTTAGTTAATTAATTAATTTTAATTAAAAGCATACTGTTTACGTACAGAGCATAAATCGATGATACTAACGTTATATTGTATAGATTCACACGAGTGTTCAAATTAATAATAAATCATTACAAACAAGATCGTAAAGCTAGAAATGCGTTCAAAAAGGTTATCACCATTATTGAAAGCTCTAACCAGCACGTGTTCAGAAATATGGCAACTATCCAAACAATACAATCTCAAATAACGATCAGTTAATAATATTGACTGCACATTACATAATGAAAGTGATAACAATGGATTGGGGTAAAACGGAACACGTCAGAACTTCGAATATTCGGAAGAGCTCACGCGCATGTTATCGTTCACAAGGGAGCCCGATCCACGGCCCGCTATTATCGATCAGTTCGTGTGACTGTGAACTATTGTTGTGCAGATGGGGGCCCCAGAATCTTTAGGGGAGACCGCCCCTTCATCCCCTCCCTGCCCCGATACAAAACAATACTACCACGCCACACTCTAACAAACAATCGAGCCCTGTGGTAACGACACATTAGAACTCTTAAATATTTGTACTGGAACAATAAACTTTTTACAATTATTACGAATGGATCTACTTCGAAATATTTCAAGTTAGAAACACGTCGCAGATGTCGTAAAGTTTAAAGGCTCAGCGTTTTAGGGTGTCGCAGTGTTTTCATTGTGTGTTCCCCATTTTCGTTGTAGTTCCTCTGGATGCAGACTACGGGTGAATTTAGAGGGTCTTTCCTTTTAGCGTGACAAAAGGACATTTGTTTTCTATTCTTTAACGTTAGAATTATTCTTTGTGTCCAATTAAATGAACTATGCGAAAGAAAACTAATAAACGGGGCTTAAAGTTTGAACAGCTCGAGGGAAAATTGATGTAAATTAAGTAGGATGAATAAAGTACGGCAGTTAACCTAAAATATTAAATTCTTTATTGAATCAACGGAAGAAACGTAAGAATTATTTTGTAACAAAAGTTTAGAGTTCTCGTTTATAGCTCGTATTCGTATTATTGCGGTAACTGAATCTGGACGATCAGTTGGTTCAACATCACGACTGGAACTCGATAACAATAGCCTCAAGCGTGCTAAATATCCGACACTACTCTCGTGCAAAGGTTTTTGTATTGAAATTTATTCCAGTGTTGCATTGCAGTGAACTGCAGCAAGTATGCACGCCTACAGACGCCCGGACCGTGGAACTGGTTTCGCAATAAACACACACATTAAAACGAGCGAACAATTTCTACAGAAATCACTAATTCCAATCAACGCCATTATCCTCTCTAATAAGCGAACGTCCCGAACTGTCTGCCGAAATTAAATGTTCTTATCGTTTGAACTAAGTGTCATTTGATATTGAGTTCGATAATGAACTAAGTTTATACACAAAATTGTCGTTTGAATTGCTAGCATTACTTTACGTTATTCTCTCCTTTCATAAGAAGTTCATTTACACCGAAATGTTGATGACAAAGTAAGGCACGAATGTGCGCAGTAATAGAAAACTGAGGTTACAGTCACAAAGTACTTGAAGAGACTTGAGAGCAAACGTGTATTCAGCCTACAGGTCGCTGTTGTTTACAAAAAAACATAGCGTGGCGTGAACCACCGCCATGTCACAGAAATAACATTTTTATGATCATTCAAACAGTCTCTTTCATATACCTAACACGGAATGTTACTTACGAGTAGTTGGGAACGTTAAACCATCAATGTTTCTGTTTATTTTCTTCGCGAGCACGCTTCACCTTCAAAGTAAAAGCCAAAAGTAGCTCTTGTTAGACCATATTTATAGCATCACTGGAAGTTATTCCTTGATTCACATTATTGGAAAACCACAAGATGCAAATTAAGATCTATAAATTTCGAATATTTGCCTAACGAATAGCTATTTTATCTAATACTTATCAAGGAGTGGTAAAACAGGCTTTAAGCGCTGCAGCGGCTGGAGTCGCAGCTTCAAGTTAAGATATACATGAAGTACGTACACTGTACAGGTTCTACGACTAGACTTGGCTTAGCACAATTTACTTAGATTGTATTCAAATGTTCTCGGAGGCGGTTCGAAGGCGCAAACAGCAACACTTCAAGTTTGTTGTGAATAACCCCGGTTGTCTTGTTGTTGCTAGATTTACGTTGTTATCAAAGCCGTCACTCACACCTGTGTCTAATTGGACTTTGTTATGAAGCATTTGTAAAGCTACCACTTTTATAACATCCTTTACTGCAGCCACGGTATCTAGATCTACTCTTATCTTGGCCCATAATTTTTACGAACAATGTGCAAGAACCGCCGCGTTGGTCGTCCATTTTCCAGCCATTCTGTTGGTACTTTGTGGTGGTCCATTAGAAGAGATTTGTAAGAAAAGAAAAAACATCAGCTGTTTATGAGCAAGATAAAATTCTGCAATCTCATTAGATATTTCATTTTCCTCAAAAGAAGCAAAAGTTTTTAGAAATGGTGCAACATGTAACTTATCTTCGAGTTCATATTAGTGTGCCTACGGACTACAGAGCCAGGACTGCACCTTTTTGTGTTGCGATTCTATTTCAAAACGGCTGCAGATACATTAATCACGTTTGCACTGGACTTTAATGGATCTGAACCAGCTTTATGCACAGATACCTGTCCAATTGGCATATTATATTCTTCTAGAGATTGTATATAATTGCTTGTTGGAACCAGATTGGCCAACAACTTTATTGATACGTTAACGAAACACCATCGGCATAAAGACTGTTTCCAAACGAAGTGTAGGTATCAAGCCCTTTATGTTTATTATGTTGTAAAGCTTGCTTGGCTAGTAGAAATCTGTTACAAATTGTCTTGTTATGAATGGTAGTAGTAGATCGTGTGACTATGAAATTAGAACAAAATTATTGTCTTACCAAGCTGATTCGTTTCGGTCAGTTAGGCAAGCTTTTGAATGGAGCGTGGGCGGATTAATAGTAGAAAGTGATCAACGCTTAGATACAATACGAGTATATCTATAAACACTTGATTTTTGTAGTGCAATATAAGATCAGATAATCTCTACAAATTATAAAATAAAGTCCTCCGCTGCGTCTGTCTGTCTGTTCGGCTTAAACTCAAAAACTACTGCACCGATTTTCGTGTTATTTTCACCAATGGATAGAATAGTTCTCGAGAATGGTTTTAGTACATATATTATTTATCAAAAAATAGGGATCCTTAAGAAAATTGCAGCGCGAACAAAGTAAACAGATCGAGTCATCACTAACCCGTAACATGTAGTAAAGCTTGGCAAAAAAATTGTGCTTAAACTATAAGTTGAGATACTAAGCTGAAGCTAGCAAGAAACCTATACACTAAAGATCAGTGCTATAGACAAAATGAAGGCCGCTTAGGTAAGCTCCCACAGTAGTCAATACAATGATTGATGGAGCTAACATTATCTTGTCAATCTCAGAACACGAGCGTCATGCGATGTGAGACAACACACAAAGTTTTTTTTCATCAAAAATCAATTACGGGTACTGCGATCGTTTTATTTCAAAGTACCGCAGTTGATTTCGGAATTTTATTGGCTGGTTCGGGACCTATCGGCCAGACTCGGCCAGGTTCGGCCGTGGGCGGCAGGCGAGAAAACCCGGTCCTTCGCCCGCACACTCTCGCGCAAGACGCAGCCTGCACAGCCTCGCAATAACTTACGCGAACCTTGTTACACTTCACAATGAGAGAGCGCAAACACGAAGCGAAGGATCAATGATAAAAGATAATAAAATCAGAATGTTTACCTTTAAAATACCTTAACTTTATACCCTCTTCATTCGAAGTTTTAATCCAGTAAACCGATCTTTAAAATGTTTCGACTGTTGTTTTAAGATAATTCGGTCGTAAGTATGCAACACCAGTAAACATTGTTTACCTAACCGAGTTCAACTCGTGTGACATTAATTCAGTGGACTTCTCAATACAAGTGCCACTTCAATTTATTTCAACCTCCTGAGGGCTTGACTAATTTGTGAACTCACGCCTTTCGAGATAAATTCCCATTTTCTTAAGCTCATGTTAAGTCAGAATAAGGAGAAGTGATTCACGCGTGTAAAAAAACAACTAACCGCTCGAATTAACTACAAATACGGCATAAAACGTAAACATGAAAATCATCTCTGGTCGTATTGCGTCCACTTAAACAACTCCGATTAGAACACCGCTTTACTCAGGCTATAAATACACGGCTCGAGCTTTGCACACCATAAACAATAATCCTTAACACGATTTGTCACAGTCGGGGCGCACTCGCGACGGATGAGCGCGCGGCGCGGGCGCGTGCGACCAGCGCGCAGGAGCGTGCACGCGCGACCATTGCGTCCGCACGACAGACAAAACAGTCGACGAAAGCGCAAGGGCCTTCGCCCCTTCCGAATCCGTGATCGCGCGGCGGGATGCAGCGACTGCTAATACTAAACAGGGCTGTCCGTCAAGCCCGGGTCGCTCAAGTACACGAACTTACACCATGCCGATCTGCTGCTTCGGATTACGGGAAGCAGTTAAATTGCACCATCCTCGTTGATTTACAGCTGTATTGACCATTAAAGTGCTAATGATGAAACTTGTTTCTTGTTTTCTTGAAGCAGTGTTGAGCTTTGAACTTTTCAATTCTTTACAGATTCCGACCTAGTCGAGAAGTGTGTGCGGGTCATTAGAGGTTATATTATTATATGAAAATGCCTAGACCTATAGGCACAGCCCTGGCTAGAAGATGTATGAAAAACTGAGGGCACGGGTGCCATCTGCGCTAGGGAGGGGACCCTTGCATTAGCGGGATGACGTTATGCACTCCCAGAAGGGTTCGCGGCTTATCTCGTTAAATCACTCGCGCCGGGCCGCTGCGAAATAATTTAGAGAGGTGTGTGCGGTAAACAGTTTCCTATGAGATAACTACGATTACCTTTCGGCAGACATGGTTTTACGGCCGGTTATGTCCGTTACTTGTCGACATTTGCTGAGAAGGGTCCAGAGTTATTACCACGGATTGAATTTTATATGAGATAGGTACAGGAAACGATCCTTACACACTTATACATGTGTTCTTATCGGTGAATTTATGTGTACGCAAACGGCAACTTAAACGTTTGTACCCGCTACGAGGGAATTTATGAGAGCAATTAAATTGAGTAAATGATAAAGTACCAATGTACGATAATACGCATTAAAACCGATATTATTCCCGAAGTCGATGAAAGTATTAATTTATTGAGCTCGTGGCTCCATTTCGCATAGCTATTAACCGTTTTGTAATAATCGGAGGGTGCGTAGCCAGCCCTATGGCTATTGCGTCACTTAGAATTCATACTTATCGATTATAATGACATAAACGTCTAGCCCACGAGCTGTCTATTGCAGACTTCATATTATTCATTTATTCCATACTAATAATAATAAAATAGAAAGAGACTAAGAAATAAAGATGAGCTTAATGACCATGAAAAAATAAAGAAAGCTGTTCATGATTTTGTAGAAGTTGCTGCATATGAAATGGTAATAAAAAATCCTTTAGCTTATTACCGTAGTTTCCATTTATTATAAATACTCGTAACTCAACCTAAAACGGTACTAACAACCGCAGTTTGTTCTAAGTCAATATTATCTTGAACTTTAAAAAGCTCATAAAACTTGGAAATATGGGTAAAAAACAAAAGAAAAACATGAACGCCTGTATTGTTTCGCTGTTTACATGTGTTCGCGAGCCGAGGGGCGCGGGTGGTTTGAAAGAACAAACAATATAAAGACAAATAAACTGTTGACAATGTTGGGCTACGAAAGTAATAGAAGTTCCCAATTTTACGTAAATAAGTTTGAAAAAGATACCATTGCAGCTCTATTATTTAATATCAATTACTCAAATGTAAACTTATTAAAACGTAAGAAAGTTTACACTATGCCACAAGCGAGCTCCAAACGACAAGCACAGCGGAGCTGAAGCAATAGCTTTGAATTATGATGATGAATAGAATAGAATTGATTATGATGATGTGATCCGAAATAGTTCGGATCATCATAATCATCATCATTATAAACAGATAAAACTGTTTGTATATCTGGAAACTTCTCTGAAAGCTCTGTAACATTTTTTTTCAAGCCACATGATCACCCAGCGTCATAAACTCATGAGATATCTAAAGAGATAGCTCATGAGTTTACGGTTTGTAACCGTGTATTTTTGGGACAAAAGTCTCAAAAATACGGTTTCTTTAGCATAGTCTTCAGGAGCAAAGTCGCTAGCAAAAAGAAGTCTCCAATACTGTTGTCATCCTTAATTATTCTTCTTATTTACTAAGCACTGAACTTTCACTCATACTATAAGTAGAGACAGTCTATTTATATCCACAGCTTCGGAAGCAGCGGTCTCAGGAATACAAATCATGGACTCACGCTCACGACGTCGAAATCTGCATCAATATGAATAAACCGATTGTGATGGAGTGAATAGATTCTATATCCTTATTTAAATCAATAGGAAAAGTAAAACAGAAACCACATTTACTGGTCTAAGCGTTCTATGCATGAACACTGAGCACCATGCAAAATGCAAACAAAACGAAAACAGGGACACATTTCACCCCGCATCACAAGAATTTGCTGCAGTGCGGCCCACTAACGAACTTAAACGAAACGCACAACTAACTTCGGCAATATGTCACAATCATTCCCCCGAACACAACATATAATCTATTTCCCCAAATTCTAATAAAATCAATTAAAATAACCGCTGTTCAAAGTGTTGAAACAATGCGGAAATGTGCCGGCTCAGTTGAGAATCAACTAATTCCCCTTTCGCTTGTAAAACGGATCCAACTATTCGTGGAAGATCTAAAAGCAGAGTGATTTATAATACGAACGTGAGAAAATATGAATTATATTTTTGAAGCGGTGTCGATGGCAGGGGACGATGTAGACACATTCATGTAGGTACTGAAATGGTATGGCAATAGTAAGAAACGTTACTGCTAACTTTGATTTTAAATTTTGTTGAATCAGCCAAATTTAATCATGGTAGATATTCAAATAAAATATTCAACGTTAGGCATAACTTAGAAAGAAAAAAAAACATTTATTTGATGACAGTCCGCGTATACGTGTACAAAACAAACTAAAAAAAAATAGATTTCCCCGATTTTCAACCTTTCAATCAATGTATGCATAGTTGAACCTTGCGCTTTTGCCAGTATTCTGTCACTGTGCTTAAATAAGTAAGAAGTACATCAATTTAAGCAGAGATATATTTTTGGAGACACGATTCTTATCGTCTTTTACACGGGAAAGTTCGGAGTTTGCTATAGGGGCTCGGTACCGATGCGGGCTGTTAAGTTTCAGAGAGGAACATGAGAATTGCAAGATTTTAAATTGTATGATAAAGTGTTGATATAAGTTTAAAAGTGATTTAAAAGGTGTTTAAATAGAGTAGCTATGAGTAACTCAAGTAAAAAAACTGAAAAACATGTTTTTGTATATTTTTTGTCCTAGTTTACCTTTTTTCATTTCATATTGAAATCAATGAGAGGTATCCGGAATGAAATTTGTTGTTTCTTGTTTCCTATCTAAAATACACAAATTATTACTTATCATAAGCTGTATGTTCTCATACAATTTTATCAAGAACGTTTAAGTTTTAGACGTCCTTTCACCGCTTCAACTGACACCAAGCCTTAAGAGCAGCACGTATTGTCCATTCCTAACAACAGTTGGATTAAACGAAGCATTGAACTCATAAGGCGTAATTTACGAGCAATAAAGAGTGCAGTTTAATAAGTGGATATTTCAACAGGGGCCCGTCAGGCGAACTCGAGCTTCGTCGATCGTAAAACGAACCGTCTTGCTCGAAATGCCGGAGTCTGTCGGAGACATTTTCTAATACAAAAATTCGCTATGGTGTTACGTGTTTTTGACGGCTTTACTTAAATCAATTTTGGTTGGTGAAGTTTAACAGTTTCTGCGAAGTTCCTACGCTTTTAGATGTTGCGTTTTGTTTACGTTTCTGTTTTCCGCTTATTGGTGTTGATTTAATTTCTGTGTATTTCTTTGATTTTAATAAAAGCACGGTCAAATTCAGAGAAGATTTATTTCAGTACCAACATGATTTTCAACTTAGGCCTTATTTAATGCTGAAACAGATGAGCATGCATCAGCAGTAAGTTACGTCTGATCTGTACGTAAACTCAAAAAGCAACCAAAACCACATCGTCGAACTAGCTGTGGGTATTTGTGTATGCCATTACCATTAAAGAGCGTAAGAGAATTATGTTTGTTGATGGAATAGACAGACGATAGTGACGAGCGGTGCGAGAGATGTGTAAACAAACCCGCCATGACACGCCGCGGCTGCTGACAGCACAAACATACCAAAACATGCAGTAGCGGTCGGCTTTCGGCTCGAAAACGATATGTTTTAAAAGGATCATACCATTTGCGTAAAGGATTACCTATGCCATTTGAGAAGCGGGTCGAAATTCTGTAATAGGATATCAATAAGAGAAACAAGGAATTGTTTAACAGTAGATAATCACGCAAAAGATCAAGATTGCGTGTTTTCGCATCCAAGGGTTAAAAACATTTGTAAGCAGCAATTAGCCGAGCCTAAGGCGGGTGTTTATGTTGACAGCTTAACGAGAAATTCGATATGAGCCCTTAAGTTCACACCAGCAACCGCCATTCCTAACTTCCGTAATTGGCTGCTCGAGCCCTGGCCCCTCAGCCCACAGTAATTGTACACTTATAGCAGCAGGAGACGGAGCCGACTTGTTATTTAAAATGAGCGATGATTCTGTCATCTGTCATGATACCGTTATCTTGGGAATTAAGTTTCGAAGACTTTTCGCATCGGTTACGATTGATCGCGGTGTCAGGAGTCGGCCGAATTTCGGTAATTAGTTTTAACGGCTTCAGTGTTGTTCGTAACTGTTATTCCTTCATTTGTTTTATGCTTCTTGGCAGGATGATTGTGTTATCGATTCCGTTTACATCGGTATTCTAAAGAATATAGAGGTATCTTTCGTTTCAGAGGAATCTCGAAGGAGTTTACTTCGTCCTCTGACGAGAGATACCTCTTGACGTATAAGAGCTACCGACATGCCGAAATATTTGACAAATCCCTATTCTAGGATTTTTACAAGGATATTATTACCATAGTTTAAGAAACATGTCAGTCGTGTGCGGGCTGTTTTATTTGCAATTTGAAATAGGCTTATTGTTAAGAAAATATTTATAAACATTTTCTTAACATCAAACGAAACAAAGATTATGAATCTAAGGAAATGATTGTTTATGATTTTTTCAACGATGCATTCTTTCAGCTAGACTCTAATGGATGTACTCGTATGTCTTCAAAATGGTTCAAACTAGAACGCGTGGGTATTTCGTAAGTTCATGAACCAGTCTACAGCAACATAATCTTCAAGATCGAAATCAAGATGGGAGAAAAACATCCAAATAGAGAAAAGAATGGGCCATAATACCTCTATCACAACAGTTGCATCACACTGAATGTCACAGCGACATTTGATGTGTTACACAATTTACATCATTATACTTAATGATCTGTTTTAAGTGTTTACCCAGGGCACATAAAAGGTATTCAGTTGGTCCATGCGGGCCCGGGCCCTTACATGTACCGGCCCAGTAAGGAAAGTGGTCCCATTGTATAACGCAAGCCCTCGGTTGTTCACCTATGTGAAAAACTGGCAGAATTCTAAATGTGAACCGGTCTTCTTTGGCGAGGAATGCACTCATTTTTGCTTTGATGTTAAGCTTACAAAAATCTGTGCCTTAGGAACCTCTTTTGATTACAAGTTTGGTTAGTTAGGATTGGTTGTGTTCTTATACAAATATTTTGGGTCGAAAATAGAGTCAGCTATTTTTAGACAGACGTTTACTTACTGATTTGAAAAACGCTTTCGAGTGCATTAGTTTAAGGACGATAGTGATTAAGCTGCGTTAAGTAGATACGTAATTAAAGCTTATCTGTTCTTTATCAACCACTTTACTTGCTTTGATAAAACATTGATAAAACAAGACGTCGACATTACCTACTTATTTATCAATAATTTATGCTGTAGGTTACCAAAATAAAGATAATCCGTCTGGCTTCTGAACTTCTGATCAGGAATATTTAATTAAGTTCATTTACGTAATTTCTTCCAAGTTTTATATATATCTACAAGCGACCCGCCACGGCTTCGCACGGGTGCAAGATTTATAATTATACTAAAACCTTCCTCGAGAACCACACTATCTATTAAAAAACCGCATCAAAATCCGTTGCGTAGTTTTAGACATAGCGACAGACAGACACTGGAAGCGACTTTGTTTTATACTATGTAGGTAGTGACTGTCAAAACTTCATAATAACGTACTTAATAATACTTTCTAGCATTAAAATTTAGTAGAACTACCTAATAAAAACGTTTTTAACCCATACAAAGCACGTGCTACCCAGTCAGGCAGGCGACAACAAATGACAAACAATAGCTTGTTAGCTCTTTGTCGTGAGTCAAGTTCGGGACTCCTGACGTGACATCCTCGCATTGTCTCGCAATCAGGGAAGCATTGACCGGCACCGGTGTCAAGAGGCCTGAGGGCCGTCAGTGAACGTCAGCCGCAGCAGAACGCCTGTTTATTAACATGTAAATAGCCCTTCAGTTCCTTAAAGTGGTCATGGCTACCTGTTGTTGGTTTTATGGGGGATTTAGAGGTCTTTATAAGTTCATTTGGGTGTCGTAAGATTTTGAAATGATTGTTTTATTGCCTTACACGCAATTCTTGTAGAGCGTCTGGTGCATCCAGGGCAATGAGTCACGCTACCGAGACTTTTTGTTGTAAAACCAATTTATCATACCACACCATACCTAATATACCTACTACCTAAGATATGAGTTTGAAAGTAAACGACTGTCCAGACAGACGGCTGACAGTGGAAGTACTTGGACATTTCACTTAAACCATAAAATAACTGCATCGTGAAACAAGGCGAACAAACATCTATTTCACTTCAAAGTTCAAACTTACAAAACGTTGCCAAAGGTAATGTCCCTGCCCCAAGTTCACGTTGCCAAGTGCAGTCTTTGTTTACTAACATAGAACATGAGTAAACCAGCAGCTCATCTCGGCAACTCGCCAATAGAGGGCGCTAGTCAGAAATAGAAATGTCATTGGGCGGCCGGTACGCGAGAATTATGGCTTTCTCCGCGGTAGGCATTTCCGATCTTCCGACTGTAGTCGAGATGAGCTTTAAAGTTTTGGGTATCTGAAAGTATCTTTTGTCTGAGCGTTTTACATTCCTAAGTTCAGTTTTAGCCAAATGAAACTTGTTTAGGTTATATATATATTTTCATTTGGGTAAGTAATATCTACTTACCTACCAAATTATTATTTTTTGGACCTACCTAAGGTAGGTACGTAGATCCTTGCCGTACTTTGCCTATCGTCGAATCCGACTTGGCTGGGCAGCTTTCAGAAAGCTGCGCAATATCTTCTAGTGTAAGCGACTAAGTGGTAGGTACCTAGCTACGTAGGTACCTATACTTATCGCGTCATTCGAATAAAAAGAACTCAACATGGGCTGCATCCTACCCTTCTCCGAATTTAACACGGTGTTTAATATAATTTTCCTCTAAAATCATCGTACCGTCTTCATGAATTTAAACTTTAATGTAAGTTCCATCGCATGCGCTACAACAACTGCAACTACTGTCTGTAGGTATTATCTAAATAGGTACTAGGCACTGTTAAATTATAAATGCCAGCTACGGCGAACTTACGAGATCTCTCGACCAAGTTCGGAACTGAACACGAAAATAATTCTGAACAGCTGTTGGTGAACCTTGAAAATGGCCGCAAACTAACTAGGTATTTATGGTACCAAAAATGATAATGCCTATAATGTATTTTTAAATAAGTTATAAGTTGAATAAAAACTTAAATAGTTCTCCACAAAAAAAAAAACATTTTATATAAAACCCCTTTCGTTGACGAAAAATGATATTATTTTAAAGGTCGTAGGTACGTAATCTAAAAAGTTAAGAAAGAAAAAGAAATAACTTCTAAAAAGAACTTGGTTAAAAAACAAACATGAAACTTATGATAACTTTGTATGAGAGCCATCTTGCGACGAATAACCGGAACGCTTACAGTTCCTGGTTCAACCATATTGCTAATAGATGGCATTAACGACGAAATAAATTTATTCATTAATTATTTAAACACAAAAAGTATCAATTAAAAGTATATTATTTAATGAACAACTTGCCTATTTGCTGTTAACGTCGTCATCTCGACGTTATTAGCGCACGCTGTTAAAATTTCATCGCAACTGCTGCCACCTGTTATGCGTTGTACTGCACTCAGTGAAACATCTTCGCTTGAATTCTTCCCGGCGTTTGAAGCATTACCGCTAGATGGCGCTGTTCTTTGTTTAGTGGCTTGTTTGTGTCTGCTAAGCGCAAAAAATAGTGCTAATACTGCTTTTAGTTTCGCATCCCGTATGTCCGCAGCTGTTACTTGTTCTAATCCCTGGACTTTTTGTGCATGAAGGAAGTCCAAACAGCATTGAACGTTTTCCAACTGTAAAGACAGAGAAAAGGATTCATTAGGATTGAAAAAAAAAATAATTACGTATTTGGAGTTGGGCTGTACCCGCTGTGGTTAGGATTTTAGGATAAAATAGTATCTACAATTCAAAAAATTACCAAATACCTCTGTTGCTGTTCATTAAAATTAATGAAATGGCATTATGGCATCACCAATACAAATAATAAACGGTAACTATTTATCATCAATTCAAATCGCCTACTGATCGTAAACTATCATAAAGATCGGCTTGTTAACTACGAAAATGGTATCAGTGCACAAATTCGAAATCGCAATGTGACCGTATTATTAACACTATTAATAATTAATAGCACGAAGCTTTTACGTGTGTTGTTGCTATTGTATGCGCACACGCTTCCAAACTGCGCGAGGAGCGTGTCAATGAGTTTATCGCTTTACGATAGTCCTTGAAATATCAAATAGGTGTTTGGTTTGGACAGTACGTGCACTTATTTCACGAGTTATTTACTGATTATCAAATAAGATGGTTGATGTTGTTGGCATGTTTCATTTATACTGGCTAGCGGGCTAGCTATATCACTTTTATAGGCCGTCACATTTTCGTCACATCAAATAAGTAAGCCACTACCTAAGTATGAAGGAACTTTGGTTTTCTGATCATTACCGCAGAATGATGCTTATATAGGTAAGGTAATTTTGTATCGTCCTCCTCCCAGTGAGAATGCCGCTACCAGTCCCTGAAACGTCTATCAGTCACATTACCTATTATGAGTGTCAGCTTTGTATAGGCAGGCCCTTTAAGCTAACTAGGTACACTTCAATTTTGTGGGAGCTGGGTGCCAAATCAGCTCTAGTGTTACATTAATCAGGAGCCAACGTCCAGACATTTTAATAACAACTCAACAAAACTACATGCTTCTGATGCTTCCAGAATCAATTGGTGACCTCAATGTGACATGTCGAACAGGTACGAAGCATGCATCGCTCGCGCACGTTGCGACACGGCTGCGCCGGCGGCGGCGCCGGCGGCGGCGCCGGCCCTTAAAAGGCAAGTCTCCTGAGCTCATAGGTCACCGGTACAACCACTGTAGCACTGGGTCCCGGCGACCGTCATTGTGAACCTACCCTGGCAAGATCAGGGTTGGCTGACGACAGTAAAGATGAAGTATGAAGTTGAACAACTAAGGCTGTGTTATGATTTTGCTGCAGTTGGATAAAACGAGCGTGATCCTTTAAAAAGTTTAAGACAAAAAAAATAATAATTAGGATGTAAGTATCGTCCACTACTTTTACAAAACAAAGGCCTCCTTTTCTCCTTTCTGCTCTTTTTTGCAAATGCGAGCCAGTCCTTTTAGTAGGAGTCGAGCTGAATAAAACGTTTCAGATAGTGAGGTTAACTTTGCAAATAGATAACTACAAATTTTGTTCATGACATACCTAAGTACTCATCAACTGCAATTTAAAGTACCTAATCGACATTTAGATCTATTTATACGTCTCTTCTCGTCTTTCTCTACAAATGAATCAAAGTTAGTTGATATCACTTAATAACTATGCAAAGCTTTGGACTTGTCGACATGAGGTGTGTTACGCTGCGGCGACGTTTGCATGACAATGGAGTAGTTACCGGGGAATAGTCTGGAGTGGAGAATACCCGTCTGCTACTTGTATACTTGTCTCGTTAGTTTATTATAGTCGTGCATGACGATAATTAAAAGGAGTATTTTTCCAAAAAATCGGACAGAATTGAAAATTTTCCTTTACAAGACAGTCGCACTGTCGCAGTCACAGGTGTGACGGTAACGTAACGTTACATTTTAACAGGATATTGATGTAATGTGTAGGTAAGTACAAGTAATACGATCCTACTATTGTCACCGTATTTGAGCCCAAACTGAACCTCAACAAAAACTGTATCTTTTGCCAACCCTGAACACACGTAAAGTAAAGTAATTCTGTGTTATGGTAACATGTTTTACAACTGCTATTTTGTATCTTTTGTGTGTCTTCTCGCATCCCACAGGAACAAATGTGGCCCTCCCACGATCCGTTCGCGTGACACAACATCGGTAAAGAAAAAACAAAGATTCCTGATGTTTCACTTGAAACTGTAACTCTTGATGGACGTTAAAATAATTATATGCCAAGTTTAGCAAAGTTATTATGATGTGATTTGACATTGCCACCCAGTTGTAAAAAATTTGAAGTTGCACATCTAATCATACGCTTCGGTTTTGTAATTAATCACTAAGCGAAATTCGCAAACCCTTCAGGGAGGAATAAGTTCTTAGAACTGTTCAGTACCATTCTGTTTTTTATATTTCTATGTTCCTTACTTATCGTTACCATGGCTCTTTTGTCCAAATTTTGTCCCCTTAACGTTGCAATGTGCCATTTCTTCATAATGTAAACAAATATTGTAGAAATAAGATAAACGGTCTAAGGTAAATAGGTTGATGGTCTACTTTATAACAATGTTAAAATATTCCAAATGCAGTCCTTGTTCCTAATAGAACCACAAAACGTTATTAGGCCATCGAGGTCACAATTTGCGGAGCTGTCAGAATTAGTGAATTGCAAGCGTGTACCGCTAGGATTGAAATTGGCTTAGGTACAGAAATAGAATGAGAAAATTGTCGTCAATTATGTCACTGCGTTACTCCAATTACGTAGGAAACTGACAGGCGGAGGAAGTGTATTGTTGAAGTTTTATTGTCAACTGGCGAGCATTGTGGCATTTTATGCTGTTGCCAACTTGAAGTAGGGAAGACGTCAATATTTTAATCGCTGCATCAAAATGACTAAGGACTGATTTAGTAGATAACATATTTTATTTAATTAATAAAATAACGGTTCGACAGTTTTTTAGGGTTCGAATATCCGTAAAAACGCGACCCTTATAGGATCACTCGGGTGTCCGTCTGTCGGTCTGTCTGTCTGTCTGTCTGTCCGTCTGTCACTGCCAGCTTTCTCCGTATCTACCACCCATTCTGTTGAAATTTGGTATACAAATGTACTTCTGTGACCCAGACAAGGGCATTTTACGTAAATAAATAAATTTTTAGTATGGGGTTTAATTTTGGGGGCCAAACTAGAAAATTAAAAAAAAGATTTTCAAACTGTATCGTTTGACATATCAAATGGCTTACTGTGAGGGATTTCATTATTATATTTTTTTATGATTTTAAAATAAATAGCGTTGATGTTATTAAAGATATTAGACCAAAAATTACCATTCAATCACCCTTATTTCCGAAATTACTAAACCTAAAATAAATAAAAAATGCCGGTAATATTTGTATACCTAAAAATTACAGGAAAACCTATGACAAGTCTGTAGTGTTAAACATGTTAAATATTTTTTTTCGCGTATCTGCAAATGGATATTAGAGAAAGGTCAATGTACTTTATTTTAAGTTTATCTGGCACCTACCAACACTGATCCTCCCTACAATATTAGAAACATACTTGCATAATTTGTCGATGAAACTGGATATAACAATAGTTTTTTGTCCGAATGCCAAAAAGTTATCTATTTCCATCAGAGTAGATAGATTCCCAAACCCTACAGTTTGTAATTGGTGTTATTTAATCCAATTGGGCTTCAACTTATCAATGGTACTATTCACTCAATGTTCCACTTTCCGAGCTAAACACGAAACTTTGGCTAGCCCTCGCCCATAGCGCTAGCCCATTTCCTTTCATTGCCTATTACCTCGCGATAAGATAAGCTTGCAGTTTTGTTTTCCTGTAATTTCCCTTATCAGTATGAAATTAAGCATTTGCATTAAGTAAAACAGCAAATGTTTTGTTTGCATAA
Organism: Lacanobia oleracea; assembly: GCA_950371165.1. Classification (NCBI taxonomy): domain Eukaryota; kingdom Metazoa; phylum Arthropoda; class Insecta; order Lepidoptera; family Noctuidae; genus Lacanobia; species Lacanobia oleracea. The sequence continues at coordinate 11,566,290 of OX493389.1, forward strand.
GAGTTTTCAGTATTTTCTTCAATTCGATTACGTTGGCCTACAGTTACTTGAGTAGTATTTAGTATCTACTTAATGGATCATTTCAGTTCTTACCACGTTGAACCTGACATTCCTGACAGTGGCGATGGAGCTATAACTCTAACGACTTAATATTAAAATGCAATAGTATGACGTTTGTTTGTTACGCTTTTACGCCTAAATCGCCAGACCCATATTGAGGATTTTACGTTCAGAGGTAGATGGGACCTTGGAGACGGTTATTTAACCTGGAATGGACAGTACCTAATAGGGAATATGCATGCAATTTTTTCTTTGCAAAATTAAATATTTATTAGCTCTAGTAAATAATCATGAAATTATTTTTTTAATACCTTCATCAGCGATGAAATTATAAAGCTTCAAAGATTACAATTAGAAAGAGAAGTTCGATGTAAACTTTGACGTCATCGTCCAAAACGACTATACAGTTGCCATAAAAAACAGCGTTTTCGCGCGAGGGACAGATATATTTGTTTAAAATAATCTATTTTCACTGTTAGTATTGTATTTTTAGATAAACTGTATAGATTATAAATATGTTTTCATGCATATTCCCTCATTGGTGCGACATTATTTTAATCGCGGCTACTTTAACATGAGCGAAGTCTTGCAAAAGCTAGTATCTTGTAAATAGTTGCCAGAAATGTTTTCCGAGAAAATACCGCCGGAACGTAGAAACCGTCACCGGTTTCACAAGATTCTGTCTTTATTTCGAAACAGTGAAAAGTTATTTTCATCTTGAAACTGAAACAGAAGTTTTGTAACTCTTCCTCAATGAGCTATTATTAGCAACATCGGAGTTAATTAATTAGACACTTTTGAAGATTCAATTTAGGTTACAGATCTAAGTTTAACACGTTTTCTATTATTGAACTATTTTAGAGCTTTTATTACAATAAAATTTATCAATGATATAATAATGAATATGATGAGAAAATGTATGGTACTTAGGTAATTTATTTTTTAACCAACTTCCAAAAAAGGAGAAGGTCCTCAATTTGGTAGGCATTTTTTTATGTTTGTAACCGATTACTCCGAGGTTTCTGATACGATTTCTGTGTTTTTAGTAGTTTGATGCAGTAAAGTACCATTTGATCCCGTAAAAATTTTATTCAGTTTGGTTCAGTAGTTTTTATTTTATGCATTTAAGAATTTTTGCTTATTTCAATTTCTGCGTTGACGAAGACATCGTCCAAGTATCAAAGAATAAAATAACTTTTATTGCGGTGTTAAAAAACAAAGAAACAAAACCAAAAACACACTTTTTCTACACTGAAAGCGAAGAATTGCACTAGAAAAGCGTTCAAATACAACAATCAACGGACATGAGAGACGTTTTTGATAGTTTGCGACTGCGAATGCGAAGCAAATACAAACCCTTGAAACCTTTGAAATAAAGACTGCTTATGAGGTCACTAACTCACTAGAACTTACTAGAGTACATATATATTACAAACATATTTGTTATTTCCATACTTGGCTACACAAACGATAATAAATAGAATCTCTCAAGAACATCTAGACATAGCCTTAGTCCTCAACCGTGACAAATCTGCCTAACAAACAGGCCACAATCGAATCGTGCGCAGAACGATGGGGCAACTCTAATTGCTCTTCGTTTATCGTACTACAATTAGATTTCACTTGGGAACGAGAAATCGTAATAATATCTGACCTATTGAGCAAACAGATTGCTGCAACAATAAATAAATCATACACATCAAAGCAGGCAGTATAATAGTCACGCTTGTCATTTACGAAGTAGGTACTATGGGCAGTTGTGTCACTTAGTCTATGCTTACTTATAACGGATGTTCCAGAAGTGCGTGATCATATTTAAGGTGAATGTTACGGGTTGCTCATTGCCATTTTCCCGCGAGATGGAGCTGAAGTCAACATTTTCAGTTTTATTTTGTTTCGAGTGTAATTGGAACATTAAGTCGCAGAAATAATGGTGCGACAATCGGATATCCCACTTTATCGAAATTAGTCAAAATACGGCATAAAACCCTTCTGATTCGCCATACTTCAAATCATACTTTCAATCATGTCTATGTGTGTGTAAACGGTACTATAAGCGAGTTAGATATTATTTTCGTGAAGTCGATCCGATTGTCGCACCATTATTTCTGCGACTTAATATTGTTCCAATTACACTCGAAACAAAATAAAACTGAAAATGTTGACTTCAGCGCCATCTCGCGGGAAAATGGCAATGAGCAACCCGTAACATTCACCTTAAGGGGATGTTGGTCAGCTGATATACAAGGAAAAAAATGCATTTTTTTTTTAAATATCGTTCACAAAAAACGACTAAAAAGTACCAAGAAAATGAGTAATGTAATGACTGATCAAGCAGTTTATTACAGTTAGTGGCATTAAATTTAGCTCAATCACAGATTGGATGTCACTAATCTGCGATCGGTGACATGTGAATTTTAGTCGATGTAGGTATGTGGTCGACATTTTGAAACAAAATGAAATAGTTTTGCTATTTTTCCCAAATGTACATTAGCTACCCGACATCACCCTAAAACCCGACCGCGCACGTATAGATAGAACACGCTGTATTAGAATAATTTAATGAAGAGTTAGCAACTTCGTTTTAAGTTTGTCTTTGTTTTGGTGTAAAATATAGAATTAGGAAACACGTCAAATTATTCGTTTTATGTCTGTCCATTCCAAGGTAATCTTTGAAAGTTCTAAATCAATTACAAAAATTCTGTCACTAGTAGAAAGCTACAGTATCGCTGAATGTCTATATATAGACCTTTTTCTTTGCGAAATTGTGAGGTGTCCTGTGGTTACTTTGAAATAGGGCCAGACAGAACCGCGGGAAAAAAAGGAGGATATTTTTAAATCAACCGTCATTTATCTGACCCAATTTAATTTGACTTCTATTTTAGTCCTAGTAAAAAGAATCAACTCAAAATAAACCATTCTGTTAAAGACTTGTTAGTATCGGAACAATTAATCAAAATTTTTAATTATTTCATGACATTTTTACACAACTTCTCACACTTTGTAATGAAATCATTAATCATTAGTAACATTTTCATTCATGTATACCACATGGGTGGCTGTAATATGCAGGCATTGTCGCAGCGGTTTGTTTGCACGAATTAGTTAGCGTAATGCTGAATGGCTGCCCCACGTTACGTTGTGGTCACGACTGCGAATGTGTTGCGCCATCATTTCCCATGGGTGTCGTATGAAACGACAAGGACCTGTCACTGTGGTCTGCGGACGAAGCTGATGACGTTCGTATCGTCCACCATGAATAATTTTTTTTATAAGATGAAAAATCTTACCTCAATAATCGACTATTAATAAAATATCTACTCAAATTAACTTTAACATATTTCAACCTATTAATAATCTATACTAATATATAAAGCTGAAGAGTTTGTTTGTTTGTTTGTTTACTTGAACGCGCTAATCTCAGGAACTACTGGTCCGATTTGAAAAATTATTTCATTACTATATAGCCCATTTATCGAGGAAGGCTATAGGCTATTTATCATCACGCTAAGGCCAATAGGAGCGGAGCAGTAATGAAAATTGTGACGCAAACAAAGTTGCGTGGGTCAACTAGTAATAATAATAAAGAGCCTCGACCAACATCTCAAGAGGCTCTCGTTGGGCAGCTGGATCAAGGGCTTGATCCAGAAAGCAGTACTCCTGGACACGGCGCGCATCGTTAGGAGGTTCCTCTCTCAGGAGCCCTGACCACCGGTAGCTTGGACCCTGTTCCCGATACCGGTGGGCTACTATTTTTATATTTTTAAATGTTTTTTTATAGAAATATTTAAAAATGTAAATAATATGTATATACATTCAGTCAAAAAAGTATCGGGAATGGATGATTTGTTTATGGGTCCAAATTCAAATTTTTGTTTTTTTGTAGTTGTTAGATTGGCACAACTGTTTTCCATTTTGGCGCGGAGTTTGAGTTGCATCTGTTATTTATATTAAATACAGTGCTGGTTTTAGTAATATCATATATAGTGTGTATTGCGAATTTCATAATGGACAAAAATATCGAACAGAGTTTGTCTTAAATTTTGCATCGCCAATGGAATTTCGTGTTCGGAGTCACTGAAAATGTTACAGAAGGCTTACGGTGAATAGACTTTACCAAAAACTCGTGCTTATGAGTGGTTCAAAGCGTTCAAAAGCGGTCGAGATGTGATGGAAGATTTGCCTCGCTCTGGTAGGCCGTCAACGTCTGCAACTGAAGTTAACATCGCAAAAGTGAAGGAAATAGTGACTGAAAATCCCCATTCAACTCTGAGAGAGATAGTCGCCGAACTTTCTGTATCTCACGAGTTGATCCGTACCATTTTAACTAATCATTTGGGTATGAAACATGTTGCTGCTCGGCTAGTCCCAAAAGATCTGAATTTTCTCCAAAAACTCAATCGCATGAAAGTCGCTGAGGACATGCTAGAACGAGTCAGTTCGGACCCAACATTCATGAAACGCATTGTTACTGGTGACGAGACGTGGGTTTACGAGTTTGACATGCAAACTAGTCAACAAGCTTCGGAGTGGCGCCTTCCAACTGAACCGAAACCGAAAAAACCACGCCAAAGTCGATCAAAAGTCAAAGTCATGTTAACTGTTTTCTTTGACTATCGCGGTGTTGTGCACTCTGAATTCTTACCGGAAGGTCTAACGGTAAATAAAGAATATTATTTGAGCGTTATGCGGCGTTTAAGGGAGCAAATTCGACGAAAAAGGCCAGATTTGTGGAAAGAAAATTCTTGGATTTTGCACCACGACAATGCGCCTTCGCACAAGGCTATCATTGTGAACGAATTTTTAACCAAACACTCAACAAATACCATCCAGCAACCACCATATTCACCAGATATGGCTCCTGCTGACTTTTTTCTTTTTCCTAAACTCAAATTACCACTTCGTGGCACCCGTTTTCAATCGATAGAAGACATAAAGGAGAATTCGCGGCGAGAACTGAACTCAATTCCGGAAGCAGCGTTTAAAAAATGTTTTGATGAATGGATTATTCGTTGGCGCAAGTGTATCGTTTCTAAAGGAGCATACTTTGAAGGTGATAAAATAAATTTGGATGAATAACAGACATTTTGTGTATTATTGATCTTTTCCCGGTACTTTCTTGACAGAGTAGTATATATGAATAAATGGAATAATAATATTTACAAAACTTACCACGATCATCAGAAATGATCGTGGTAAGTTTTGTAAATATTCCACTCAAGCTTAAATATCAGTCTCACTTTTAGTATCACTTTTCCGATAAAATATATCTGACGAAAAGTGGGTATATCTATACACATACTACACATTTTTTTTAAGGATGGGAAATCATCAAATGACTCTTCCCGCTCTGGGTGAAGCAGGAGGGAGTGTCAGACTCTTACTGACTAAAACCCATCCGTGTTCCTCCTAGAACCCTTTGCGTTCCAAGGCTACGAACAGATTCCGCAGCCCCAGCAGGACACATAATTATTACACATACACGTGTGAAGCCAATATTCTTCGAGAAATACATGCGTGATGCTACCTATTTCGATTTTTACTAAAACTTGGGAGGTATTTAGGTATGTTGTTCAATGTTAAGCAAATTTTAATGAAGCGTGTCAGTCTGATACAGTAAATGCCAATGAAGTTGTCTCTTCTTACACTTTTCTTGTCATTAACTCATTAATCAGTTATTATTACATTATGTAGAATTACTTAGTTGCTTTAACATTGTAAAATATATGAGTACGTAGTACGTACACATTTTTTGTTTAAATTATTATTGTTGTCATTATTTATTTTTTTGGTATTATTTTTGGTTGAAACATTGTCATTTTTATTCTACTTAAGTTTTAAATTTTGAATTTTTTTTTTTAAATACAATTTGACATTATTAATTACTTTGTAAAGTATTATAATTATTTTTATTATGAATGGGGACTATGTGGATTATTTTTTATTTCGAGTAATTTTAATGTTTGTCTGGCAGTTTGAGTGCTTTGTACGGCCTACAGAAATGTCCTTTCTTTGGTATTGTTCGTCGAGTTGTTGAGCTCTTAAGTGGATTTGAGTGTAGCTTCACGACTACTGACTGCTTGCTGACTGGACAGGTTTCACTCAAATCTGTGTGATTCTTTCATCTAAAGACCATTTCAGACACTATCTGCATGAATCTTCAAAAATGATGTATTGTAAGTGTGAGGACTATGTTGATCCTTATATTTAAGGATAGCTTTCATGTGAGTCTGGCAGTTTGAGTATACTATGCGGCCTACCCAAATGTCCTTACTGTTCGTCCGTATTGTTCATCGGCTCTTTGAGCTCCCTAAAGTACCTACTGAGTTGAGCTGCACGATAACTGACAAATGCTTGCACTGTCTGGACAGGCCCACTCAAACCTGCGTGGTGCTTTCCTCAAAAGGCCACCTCAGAAGTTAACCTACATTTTTTTTCATGTGTTATTGACTATGACCTATCATATGCTATTGACTATGAGTTTGTTTCGGTGTTTCTTCTCAAGTTCTCAGGGTCCTCTAGAGTAATATGTAAAAAAAAATGACGTGTAAAAGAGTTACTTGTAACCTATTTGCAAAATAAATATCATTTATAAAGAACAATAGTCCCTTGTGTGCTAGGTCAATATAGTTTTTATGACAACGATGTAAGAACCTATTCCATAACCAAAATGATGAAGATAATTCACTTTCTTTTGAAGTATGGAACCAATAAAATTAATGTAATAAGTATGTATTCAATTGTTATCGACATTGTATTGATTTCGAGAAAATATAAATAAATCATATCATGAATACAAGTTCGTGATTGTCGCGGAGACTGTTATTGTGCTTATAAATTTTGATGTCCAATTGTCTAGGATCCGTAATAGCGTGCTTTATTTTCTTTATGTTGCTTTTACCAAACATTTCTTTGTAGTAATGTTTAAAATAATAATCATTTTATTTACTATAACTTAACCTGTACATTTCCGGGTTTAGAGAACTCATTGATTTGTTATTCAAGGCGTGTCATCTTGTCCTGTTGTTGGAAATTCGTTTTATTTTTAAATGAGAAAATATTTCTAAAGGAACGAAAAACACAGACTTCATGAGATCTTCCAAACTAAAAATGGAAACTAGGAAAACAATTGATGTGATTAAGGTTCCGCGTTTTAAACCTCCTTTGTCTATCTGCCTATCAAAAGGCTGGGAGGTTTTTGGATCTGTAAAGACGTATTTAAGAAAACGTGTGATTTTTAATAACCTAGGTACTGTGAAAAATACTCCAAAAATCGTTGTAGCACCCGACACACAAATGTCATATTCATTGCTTCGAATATTATAACAGTTTTATTACAGTGCAGGTAGTAGGCTCCTATTATGCGCAGAGGAAAGTATTTAAATCCACCATACGGCAGCCGAAGCACGCGCCAAGTTGATCGGCACGCCGCAAGGTGAGACCTTTGCCCTTCGGTACGCCAGATAGGCGTAAAAGCAAAACAAACTCGTTTTATAGACCTAAATGCGAATGTAGGTTACATATTCTTAAAACAAGAAGCTTAAATAGAATTACAAGCGAGGTGCCGCGCCGTGGTCGTGTTCGAATGGGACTGCGTCTTTTGAAACCACAAGCCACTATGTGTTGCGTTTCTTTATTGTAATCATGTGGTTTTGTTGTAATTTTGTCTAACCATGTGACCAAGTTTTATTAAACGACTTATGGCGGTAAGTCTGTATGTAACAACAAGGTAAATTCTCAAGTCGAAGAAATAACATTTGAGATTTTCATGTAATATCAGACGAGTAAAGGTGCTATATGGTGCACATAGTTTGTTACTTCAGTCAACGTCTCTTTTGGCTTCTAATATACAGGTACATAAACCTAGTTTAGGAGTCAGCGATTTTAACCATTAGCCATTTATTGTTGGTTCACAAATAATGTCACATATTGAGAAATAAATTATTCTTATTCTGGCAATCTGTTCCTAATTATCACAATCTTAATAAACAGTCGGTTTGCGAACATACTGTTAAAATTGCTATTTAAAACTTACCTACTTCAATACGGTGTCACGTTTGGATTTGACGACTTTATAAACGTTCGCCTACAATCATCAAAATAAACAGTTGTTTCCTTCCATCTTCATCCACCACCGCCGTGGGATGGACACAGTCTAGATCAGTTTATTTTAAAGTTCTATTAGCCTATTATTCAGTATTAGATTTCAAGGCTTTACTAATGTACAGCAGATTTGTTATATAAACAACGATGATTGATGATCAATTTCAATCATGATCACAAGAGTGATCTAAACAAAGTTCTTCCGTTTACTTATGTCGACTAGATACTTTATATATGTTGCACTATTCTATATTTCTGCCATGTATTTTTTTTAAAGATTTGCATATTTAATTACTAGTTGACCCCCGCAACTTCGTCTGCGCACAATTTTCATTACTGCTCCGCTCCTATTGGTCTTAGCGTGATGATATATAACCTATAGCCTATAGCCTTCCTCGATAAATTGGATATCTAACACTGAAAAAAGTTTTCAAATCGGACCAGAAGTTCCTGAGGTTAGTGTGTTCAAGTAAACAAACAAACTTTTCAGCTTTATATGTTAAGTATGGAGTATAGATTTATGTGTCTGAGCAGAAGTAGAAACCAAAATCAAATTACAAACTTTGCTCTGGTGATAAAGCTAGCCGTCTTTGGCTAACACAATATTAATCCAAAAATTCAACAAAAACTAATTCTTCGAAGAATCATCCGAAAATGTCCAGCTCGTTAACGAAAATAGTTGAAAACATAAGGAACTGTAATATCGGTAATAATCAGAATCAAGATTTAGGTTTTCAGTAAAGAGTTTGGCTGAACTGAGGCTGAGATGAGGGAGAAGAGGGCTTCTCCCTCTAAAATCTTCTTCATTTCTTTTCAAGTCGATGGTGAAACCATTATGACCAGTAGATGACAAAGATTTAGTCCTGTGGAGCAGGTATTAAGACACTTCAACAAGCGGGTCATTTTATAAACTAGTTGACCCGCGCAACTTCGTCTGCGTCACAATTTTCATTACTGCTCCGCTCCTATTTCTCTTAGCGGGTTGACATATAGCCTATAGCCTTTCTCGATAAATGGGCTATCTAACACTGAAATATTTTTTCCAATCGGACCAGTATTTCCTGAGATTAGCGCGTTCAAGCAAACAAACAAACAAACTCTTCAGCTTTATATATTACTATAGATAAGCCAGATAGGTAGCTAGCGGACATATGCCCACATTACATGCATCGCCCAAAAGAACCATGGACCAAAAACACCGCATAAATGCATTGGCGCTTCACAACCTGGTTAATAACCAGTTAATATACGTTAAGACATTAGATATAACAGTACCAAATACTAGGTCTATAATACGTCTTCTATAAGTAATACCTAATAGCAATACAGTTACGTGAACAGTACCCGCGGTATGCAAATAGCTCATTACTTTTGTGGTCGGCGGCGGATTTTAAAGTAAATAAACACTGAAATGAAAGTCAAGTGCATCCCGTTATACGGTGGCAGGTCATGGCACACCCGTTGATAGTGTTGCCGTTTTGATATCAAAATGTGTAATCATCTTTAAAATCTGTGGAAGAGCTGATAGATTTGAATTATATTTCAAATCTAGAGAGAGGGCGAGTTTCAGTCAGGTGTAGAAATTGAGCAAGAAGGTTGAAAGTAAAGTAGGTAAACAGAGAAAAAAAGACCACATTTATAGGCGACGAAATGTAAAAATCTAATTCATACACTTGTTTACGGGGATCACGCTGCTGTGAAAAGAAAAACAAAACATTTTTGCAGGAAACTTGCATTTGTTATCAAATCTACATATCGGAGATCACCACAGACAGGCATTGTAATATGAACCCTTGAAACTGCATGATTAAATCAAAATTTGACACATATGCAAATTAATGCACTGCCAAAACTAGGTGCATTCTGGCAACACCGTCGCAAGCGCATGTATGTCGAGGCCTTGTCCTGCGCGACAACTGGAACGCGCCTTATCTGCGTACACGCAATCATTTGCACCTTCCACAACAACGAATATCTCGTTTTAAAGGTGAGTGAGCAATCAATGTAAATTGCATTAAAATGAAGATGGTACCAAAACGTAAATACGTGTTTTCCTTTTTTAAGAGGAGTTACTGTTGTTTATTTATAGTTTTTGTGCTAGTTTTTCAAGTTTACCTCTTGGCCTTTGAGCAGGTAGCTGATAGAGGTGTTAATTAATAGTTTAGTTTCCTCAAACGAATGCAAATTAACCCACATGCATGATACCTACTAGGCACCAATTTATCTATGCTCAATTCTGTTAACTTTAAAACTAGTTTGAAAATAAACTTTTTATATCACAACGTCAGGTCTACCGCTTACAATTTGTCAACTACAACTCATAAAGAATCAGACAAGCTATTAAGGGGTACAATAAATCATGATAAACAGGGGCTCCTAAAAGTGCGTAGATAACAATTTAGAGCTGTCACGACACGCAGTCACGCGACGAGACATGTTGCAGCCTGTAGGTGAGCCACCTGTCTTGGCTCGACTTGACCCGCCGTGGCTCGACATGGCCCAGTTTCGGACATGTTCGGAAGTTGACAGCTGACCGCGTAAATATTGAAAATCGTTGATTAACACTCACTTGACACTTTGGAGTTAATGGACGGAACAGATTATTTTATTAATTCCGCGTTTTTTTTTTAGGTATTTATTCCTTAGATTAATGGGTTGTGGAGCTCTGGTAGGCAGCCGCTCCACGTAAAATACTAGTATTCGGCTGACTGGAAGCCGACCCCAAAGAAAAAGGCTGAGCAGATGATGATGATGATGTTCCTTTAGATTAATACTGATTTCTAATCCTTTCCATCACTAATTTCACAGTTCCTTTTAAACTTAAATTATTTAAATGAGCAAGGTAGTAGAGGGACATATGATATGAGACACTATATTTTTCAGCGGAAAGTGTCAAAACTTTTACTTATACTTATTTTTACTTTTACTTATTGTTTTTTTAACTTTTACTTATATTGAAAGCTAACTTAGAAAAATAAATAAATAGGTATTTGCAGCCATATCTATGGTTCATTTGACGCAAAAGACCGGTTGTTGTCGCGGCACTTAGGGGAGACCTATGTCCAGCAGTGGACGTCTTTCGGCTGATATAGTCTTTTGACGATGATGATGGTTTATTATTATTCTTTGAATTAATGCAATAATGAATGTTTTTTTTTAGTTAGCAAGCAGTTTTAGTAGTACATACTCGATTCACGTTTAAAAACCTGTACCAAGACCCTCTTAAAAATTCAGAGTAATGAGCTAAGGTGAAGGAACCAAATTGCGTATCAACCAGTCATTGTATTCGTAATACTATATTATTACCATCTAAGAAGGGTTTTAAAATATTTTCCTCTTCATATTTTCAAGAAACATATAATTTACAATTGGTGGCATCCGCTTCGCAAGAAAATATATAAACGCGTCAAAAATTAAATGATAAATGTCCAGTATGATTATAAACATAAATATTAGTAATAGGTTTCCATTGGTTACCTTTGGGTACGAAACCCTAAAAAAAAATACTAATAAAACTATCAATAAAAAACTGGCCAAATGCGAGTAAGTTTTCCTGTAATCTTTAGGTATAGAACTGCATTTTTTTTTTTCAAAATTTTAGGCTCAGTAGTTACGGAGATAAGAGGGGGGGAATGGTCATTTTTGGTCTAATTTCTTAAATAACTTCAAAACTGTTTATTTTAAAATTAATCACAGTAAGCCCTTTTATTTGATATTTCACACGATACAGTTTGTAAATTTTTTTTTTTTAATTTTCTAGTTTGACCCCTAAAAGTGACCCCCATACTCAAAATTCAATATTTACGTTAGCATCCGTGTTTGGGTCAAAGAAGTCCACATTTATATCAAATTTCAACTAAATCGATCGAGAAGATCCGGAGGAAGCTGGCTGTGACAGACAGACAGATAGACAGACAGATGGACAGACAGACAAACGAGATCCTAAAAGGGTTCACGGATTCGTTTTTTACGGATGTTCGGAAGTCTAATAAAATACTAACACATTATCTTCCTTTCACATTAATGTTGCGATAATTGTCAATCCAGAAACTGGGCCTAAGTTTCGCAAGGTTCTTAAGAAATACTGGAGCGTCCACTTCAAAGGTTTTCCTCAAACAGTTTCACATCAAAAGTAAAGCATGTCCGAATGATCTTGCTATGAAATTATTGAAATTCGCGAGTTTCTTAGAAACTTTCGTAGAGATATTATGACTTCCGTGCGATTTCAGCTAATCTTGGGAAAAGACCAGCGTAACCCTAAGTAGGGTATATTGAGTTCCGTGCAACTAGCAGGTAAGGGATACAATTTCAGCATGGTGACTGTTAATGAAAATATTAACCATTATCTAAGGCAAAATGCTATAAAAATTTAACGATCAGGCATAAGCGTAGATGCCAATTACGATCATCATCATCATATCAGCCGAAAGACGTCCACTGCTGGACATAGGCCTCCCCCAAGCGTCGCCACAACGACCGCCAATTTCGATATTGATAGAATATCAAAATAGAATAAACTACTAGATATATTATACACGATACAAGTTACAGAAAATATATTTAGGGCGACAATGGGAGGCTAAGCGATCTTTTAAAGACAACCTTTGGATGGATTTAAAAGAGAGCAAGACAGACAGTACTGCAGTTTATAGTCTTGGGTGTACTATTAAAGTAACCGTAAGGTCTAGAGGGAGTAGCTGACATGCAAGCAAGTGCAGCTCTATTATATTGTCTTGGGCTCTTGACCACTCGCTACACTTCGACAGTTACGCGCTCGACCTCATCTAAATAGTAAATTACATCTATATAACCGACCAGAGGTATGCGAGCTGCCCAAGTGCCCAAGTCTCACTCATTAACTGCTTTCCCCGCTTGCATGTACTTATACTGAGTTACTTCAAGACCCAAGACCGCTGCACTCAGAAGTCAAAAAAGGGGTATCTGAAAATTTTGTTCTTTTATGCTGCTTGAAATTGGCTATTTGGAAAATCCGTAACTTCATGGGATCATTGGAAAAAACACTATCCATACTTATTATAAATACAAAAGTTGTAACTCTGTTCGTTTGTTATGTTTTCAAGCCACAGCATGTAACATAGATATTATTTATCAACATAACACGCGGACACAAGCAGAAGCTAGTTTTAAATATTATTTACAAAATCCCTTTTTTTCGAAACTCACTTTGACTGAGTTACCGCTTGTTGGCTTCCGAGGGCAGTATATGTACCTAACAACTCATAAATCTGTCGTATGTAACAAATTAGCCCACTTACATTTGGAGCGAGGTGCGTCGGATCCGACGGTCGGAACTAATCGACAAGCGACTTGTTTTGTTTTGAGCACTCAACAATGTTGCCCATTGCCGCATTGAAGTACCGTGAGAAACGTACCGACATTTTTCATCGTAAGTTTGTAGAACAATTTTGACATGTTTAGTTATTCAAACATTTTAAGTAGCTGCACACTATTGTTAGTTTCACATTCCGCTTCATTATGTCGGATTCGAACAACGAAGTAACAGTTAATACATAAAATTATACAGCTTGGAAACGATTGAACTGCCAAGTGGATAGTGGAGAAACTTAGAACGTTGCAATCGACCTTCTAATGAAAATAAAATGCTGATACCTACATAAACACTAACAATAGAAATGACTGCTCCATCAAATAAAGTCGCTGACTGCCTCTGTCTATTTTCCGCTTGGCATTTCTTCTAAACGAAACAGATTTTAATACTGTTTTCTCTTATAGAAGAGCGAATAATGAGAAAAGGTTTGTGTCAGTATCTATTTTTTTTTTTTGGGACAAGCCCGCCACTGCAGCTCCTGAAAGCTAGAATCAACAGTGGCGGCCACCAGAAAAACGCCGTGCCGCGCGAGTATCTAATTTGCAACAAAGCAGGGCTGGTCGCTAGTGAATATTAATTCAGCTACGGTATAGGTACGTACTTCCTATAAAAATTTCTTAAATTATAAGGTCCCATTAAAACAGATGATCAAACATCTAGAAATCATTCAGACCACTAAAACAAGGACAGTGGTAAAAAAAAATATTTTAGGTCAAAATAAAATCACATTCATCAGTATTTTTTTACATGGATATCTTTGGTTACACGTACTGACCGCTGTGTTAAAAAATTTACACCTATTTTAATGGAACCTTTTAAAAAAGGTTCGATACGAGTATGAGCACTAGCAGGAAGTGCAGGGCTATAACCTAGGCTCAAAGTTTCACCTCCATTTTGGTCTAACTCCAAGTCCTAAGCATTGAATTGAATGCAATAAAAGGCCACACTAGTTTCACTATGCATTCTCGTATGCAGTTTACGATCGCAACCTTTTTGATACTGAATTATGGGACCATAGAAGCACTAAATGCATATAAAACAATACATATAATATGTACCTATTAAGACAGTCAAAGATAGACGTATGGCGTTAATATTCATAGAAATTTGTAAAAATGTTCCTCGCATCTTTGCCGCGTTGTCGCGTCGGTCGTGTCTGTGGAAGCTTGTATGGTGTTCGAATATGAGACAAAAATACCAAAATACCACCGGTTGCCACCTGATAAAATGTACCTTTATAAAATAATAGTGCACTCTGAGAATCGGAACACTTATTTTTAATGAATGAAGCCAACCAGGCATTGTACTGGCAGGCATTGTAGCGGCTTTTAAATTCCAAAATTAAATGGAACATTTTTTCAGGTTCGTATTCTACAGACCACATACGTTAAAGAATGTGATAAGTACATAATACAATTCGTTTGTGACGTGTAACATTAAGAAAAACTTTGCTCTCTATTCCCCTTTGCTGAAGAGTCAACTTTACAAATAAAAAAAGTTAGTTCATAAGTATGTTACAATTTAACAGCTCTACTTTTTTTTACTTTCTTTTGTTTTTTTTTTGTACCTTTGTTTATATAACCTTTTTTTGTTAATTTGGGCCATACACGTTCAAGTGGTTTGATCAAATAAACAAGCTGGTTCATACCGTTGTAACTTTCGTATTTCTTCATGCCATTTGATGACTCATTTTTTAACATTTATAATATACAAATGTAAAAAAATGAGTCGTAATATATTTATAATTTTCTCACAGCCATTCATGCCAGCTTGATAAAACTGTTTGATCAAATTACTGAAACGTAAATGGCCCGTATTAAGAATATGTAATAAGTAAGTTTCATTAAGTTTTTACCGCTCCTTTTCCTCAAATTGATCCAAATTGGAAAAGGGCATTTGAGCGAGCCCAATTCGAACGAACCTATGGATCGAACCATTTCTCAAACTTATTCGTGTAATCTAGGAATAATTGAACTACGCGTAAAGTCTACAGCTTAAGGTGGTTGCGCCAGGGTAGCCCGCGAAATTCAAATATTCTTACGTTTTTTTGCAATTTGCAAGTCAGTATTAGGTTTCATGTTGATTAAAGTATGATTCGCTGGCGTAAGAATTACGTATTTTCAGAATTATAACCATTTAAGTCAGAAATAAAACTCCATGGGGTCAAGTAACCCGAAAGAATGACTATTTCATGAAATCTTGATATTCTAGGATTATACCGACTTATGGCGTTATTTTACTGATTTTAATGGTTATAATTCTGTAAATACATAATTTTTCCGCCCGAGAATCATACTTTAATCAGCATATAACCTAATACTATCTTGCAAATTGCAAAAAACGTAAGAAAATTTGAATTTCGCGGGCTACCGTGCAGGTTCCACCTTAAGGATGGAATTCCTTGCATATATTCCCTAACTGGGGAAGTCAAGAGCGAATAGGTTACTATTAGGCAAGCAAGGTCCATCGTCGACCATCAGGTGACATAGTGGTCAAACGCGACCCTAATAATTGTAAAAAAACCTGGAAAATCGCGACAAAACTATGTAACTACCTTTTGAATACTATAAATAGTCTCTTTAAATAAATTTCCAATGCCACCGAACCAGTTTGCAAAAAATAATCTTACTTACATAATATTATCGTGTGATTTTTATTCATAATGTTTTCCACCTTGAACTGTCTACGTGGTCGCCTTAATTATGGGTCATTATTTATATAATCCAGTAATCTACTTGTGTATAAATAATTAAATCTAATTAGGCACACCGGTGCTCTGTGTAGACTGTGAATGAATTCCTGTTAAACAACGACTGCTTTAGTAAACTATCAGGAATGTTACATCTCAATTAGTTAGGTCATCTAGGATCAGTGTGTCAATATTATGTTCTTTATTAAAACGCTAGCTTTTTCCCCCGGTTTTGTTCCCTTAGCCTATTCCTTTCGATTAAATAATTTACGTAATTGGATTAGTACTTTCAGATATTACTTCCAATACAATCAATATTCTGCCTGCATTTTTTCGCGATGATAAAAAGTATTCGATATAAAAAAAAGTAGAGCATTCTATATCAGTCAAGTAGTGACGTAATCGGATCATTACTTCCAGTTATTAACTATCTCTTACAAACAAACAACATTGTTTACCTTTTTATAATATTAGCTTAGAAGACATTGACTATGCAAATCGATATAACCTCTATTTTTATTGTACAGCACTAGTGTTTTATTCAACACTGTTATACGAAGCAATAACAATCTCCAATAACTTAAAAAACGTGTAAAGGTCGCAAAGTTGTGGAATATTAATTGACTTTAACTTTAGGTAGTTAAAGTAAATTAATATGGATAAATATTAAAAATAAAACACCTACTCCAACCGCAAGTCATGCTTCGGTTATAAACTTATAATTCTGCGAATAAATAAAGCTAATGGACTTAATATTTTTAAAGAACATCTGTGTTATTGAAGAACTATGTAATACTGAAGGAACTCATATAGCGCAGTGCTATGCTTACATACAAACGACCTATTAAGAAAAGATCCAACAATGTATAGACAATTGATCGACTGTACATCCGCTTACTTTTAACTTTAAAACAAAGAGCTTGTTCAAACATAAATTCGTTGGAACGATAACAGAGATAATGTACCAATGATTACTGATTGACATGTTTCCGATGTTCCGATGTATCGAGTCGACCTTGTTCAAGTTCAGGGTCAGTCCGCAGATGCTATGGAGTACGGCGGACGTCTTCTCAACTAACTCACTAACACTAAACACATGCGAACAGAATGAAACGTTTTGTTAGTCTCATCAGCTGCAGAGTAGATGTGCAATAATTACACGTTATTCTTTTGTGAACAGACAGACACGCGTACCCGCATTTTTCTGATTATAGTTTTATGATTACGACATTGCGAAATCGTAATTGGTATACAATTTATGCGGCTATAACAATTAATATTAATGGTCTTAAAAGTCACACGTTTTAATGTAGGTAAATATCATAAAAATATAATGGAACCTTCAGAATATTATATCAATAATTTGTTGCATTTTGTTTTTGCAAATATTTTAATAATAATCTGGCAACAAAAGCACAAAAGATCTGTTGATCAAACTGTGTCAGATTACCAGATGATAATCGAGATGAGAATTTTGTTTCCTCAAAAGACATTCAGATTGTCCCATATTGTGTCTCGTGATTATTGTGGGTAGAATAGGATTTCTCGGCGGACGTGACAATTGTGTCGGCGACGTGACACCGACGATGTGATCTCACTGCAGGCTCTGAGGAATCGACAACTAGCTCGCGAGAGATAATGTCCAGAATCCAGACAGCGCTAACCCAATTGCCAAGATGGTCAGATGTTGCCTAACAGGATACCCAAATAGATCTATTGTATTTTCGAAGGCCATAATTTTTAATTCTCAACGTGTCAGATATATAAACTATCCGCTGGAAATATTTCGAGTCAACCTTCCAAAAACAATAGGACGAACGTGGCTATACTTCTAGACGTGTGGAAAACCCATGAGAATCCATTTACATAAAATAAGTCGGTGTATTTACTCAGTAACCCAGCACTATGTGACGAGTGGAAGAGAGCAATATTTTTGGTGCAATCAGTCTGTTTGCTTTGACGTCATACCACACAACTCGATATCCCCAATAAAGTACACGATTTTAGATAGACGCCATTCAAGTTCTCGTTAACATTCATAAAATATTATCTGTTTAGAATTATGTGACATAATTAAATAATTCATGCATTTAATAATATAAATCACGCTATTACAGTCAGCTGATGACTCATAAATACACTTGGAAACATATAATTCAAGTAGTAATTGATCTATTTTTGAAGTACGCTGACTGTGAATTCTTAGAATAAAGATTATTCGGCTCGGTACGTTGTTGTGTGTAAGGTTCGCAGAAACCAGTGGACCTCTAATTGCGTTCAGCAAAAACATAACTGACAAGAGAACCAGATTGTATGAGCAATACGTTGAGTAAGACTTGTGATGCTGACTCATCCCTGCAAAGGTAATGGAGGTGTTTATCCTATTTTAACTGAGCTAAAAAATAAGGAAAATGTGTTTACATAACCCGTACAGCTCATACTAAATACTAGAATTCAAATTGGAATTTCTACAAGGCCTGAAAATACATACTTTCGCGAAAACCTTCAGAATTAATGAATAAAAGGTTTTTCTGTACTTATTGTGGTTACACTCAACTATTTCTTAACAAACAAACGAATACAGTTCAACTTCACATACCTCTTCATAATTTAATCTCAGTTCAACGGTTGACTGATCGAAATACCTACCTAAACAACAAAACTGATAAACTTTAACGGTCGTTTACAGATCAGTGACTGCTAGCTAACTGCTGTGAGCAAAAAAAGGTA
Organism: Lacanobia oleracea; assembly: GCA_950371165.1. Classification (NCBI taxonomy): domain Eukaryota; kingdom Metazoa; phylum Arthropoda; class Insecta; order Lepidoptera; family Noctuidae; genus Lacanobia; species Lacanobia oleracea. Next base: position 11,585,222 of record OX493389.1, read on the forward strand.
TCGTAAAACGTTGGCATTAATCAGCGTGGCCCACTTGCGTCTGGTTTTGGCAATTATGAATATGTAATACATATGCCATAGCTTCTTAACACCCCGAGGCGTAGGACGCACGTGTGTGTAAGCTGTCGTGCTGAAACTGGCCTATTAAAACTGATGCAATTGTGTTAAAAGTCTACAAGTTTTGCGTGACCTTTACAGGTTGATAATGTTGTTCAATATGTCGAGGGACATATCAATATGTCGCTGTCAATAAAGGCCCTTTAAAAGCCAGTGCGTCCGGTGAAAATAGAAGAAAATGGCCCGAGTAACATGGGAAGGAAGACCTGAATGAAAATGGGATGATAATGATTGAAGCCTAGACACATTTGCATAGGAAGCAGTAGGAATCAGAAATGTTTCCAGAAAGCTGAGTAAGGTTTAAATCTGTTTCCCCACAAAAATCTCAATACAGTAACTTCATAAGTGCTTTTGTAAGCATACAAAATTATAAAAATAAAACGTAAATCTTTTATTCAATAGGGACCCGATTGACGTTCTAAACTCAAACGCTTACCGGCTGTCAAAGAATTAACAAAGCTGCCACTTCTATCACGAACAGACAGAATTATCGTTTCTCTATTGTTTAAACTATGAACAAAAAAGCTCTCCTATGTGTTCAGGCCCTGACATTAAATCTGCCACTCTTTAAGCACTGTGACAGTTCAAGGCGGCTTACAGAGCGGCGCCTGCGCATCGCACTTAGTAGGGAGGGGGAGCCATTTCATCGGATCATTTTTACAGCTGTACGCACGATCGAGTGTGATTTATTTAGTTTTATTGTTTTTCTTACTGTAGTCGGTGATTAATATGATGTTTTGTTAATCCTATCAAGACTGAAGCTTAGTGAGAAAAACATTTCGTTTTGTAATTGGGTTACTTACAACAATCATTGATAGTTTCACACCGAAAAATCAAGCTATACGACAGGTGGGGGGTTCCAGTTCGAGCATAATTGAGCAGTAATTGAGAGCATATTGGATGAATTCATCCAATATGCTCTCAATTATTGCTCACCTTCAATTACCTTCAGATAGCGTTGTTTTTTAATAGGTAGGTTAGTCTTTGCCGGTGATGTAGGTTCTTTGAATGCAAGGAGCCTCGTAAGTCCTGATAGGGTTGCGGAATTTAGTCGTAATAGTCACCGCGGCCCTGGAACGCTAAGTGCATTATAACGAACATGGGTCCGTAAAAGTCTGAGATTCCCTTCCGGGATTCTGGGTGGGAGGAGTCATTTGATGATATCCCATCCTTAAAAAAGGCTAAGGTGCTAGAAGACAAGCTAAGCCTAAGAAATAAAAGTAGGTTCGACCTTGTTGAAACAGATAGCATAATGAGTTGGCATTATGCCAGAAAAAAAATACTTGGATAAACAGGATGCAACGTAATTGACCGAAAAATCAGGACACATCATGTAGCTATGTTTTTCTAGGTTGATCATTTCTTAAATATAAAACCAAACAAAATATAAAAACAAGGCATGAATATACCGAGGTACTAGCCAATAGGTATAGAGCAGAAGTCCAATGACTCTTTAATTTTACCCTACTAAGACGGTATCAAAGCTCGCCTCATTATCTCAAAGTTGGGAGTTGCAGTGGTTATGAATCCCAACCACTGCAACTCCTGAAATTCAGATTCAATAGTGGCGACCACCAGTAAAGAGCCGTGGCAATGAAGCTCGACGAGTCCTGGAGAAATGATTCAACGGATTACGCAATTACATTAATAAAGGTAGGTAGAACAGTAGAGGACTAAGAAAAAACAAATATAAATTTAGTCCGGTTTAATTGTAAGATTGGTTTACCTGAGTAAAATGTCCTCAATTGATCACATTACCTTGTACCTAATGACAATTGATCATAGGTAGTTCAGGTAGGTACCCTACCACATATTTCAGGGGTTAATTTCAAGAAGAACCTTAGAAGCTACATGTAGAGGTCAACCGAGGTTAACGGTCTGCTTCGATGTTTAAGACAATTTTAATCCTAGTGAATAGGACCTAAAGTAATCAGGATTTTAACACCAAGATAAGTTAGGTGCTGGTGTAATAGAAACACTATTTAATTTAAAGTTTCTAATTGAATTGAAAATACTGGACGCAAAAAAGTAAGTACCCGCTTTTAATTAAAGTTAACAAACTTATCTATTTTCTCCTATTGGCCTGAGGAAATAAGACTGTGCCAAGAAATCTTGTTAAATAAGGACTTTAAGCAGTTTAGGAATTCAAATAATTCTGATCGAGACAAGTAACAGTAGAATGAATGGTACAATTAACATAAATAGCCGTACCTACCTTCAATAAAATAAAAGTAAACATCTATTTTATCACACTTCATTTAACGTGTATAATAATAATTACACGAATGTTTAAATATAACGTGACCGACAATTTGTCATATTATAAGTCGTACGATCAAAAAATCAGGTGATTATTCAAGAAACCGGTACGTCGGAAGATTCAAAAGACAAATTAAGTAGCTTCACGAACAACAAAACGTATAATTTGTAGATATAGCCGCTCGTTAAGCTCATGTCTATATCGCTAAACGGTTCTTTCAATCAGAATTTCATAAAACAATAAGACTGACCTGTTTTCGAAGCACTTGACGTAAAAAACTAAAAAGTGTAAATTAAAAATTCACTTGTCAATGTTTCACCACAGTTCACTATATCATCATCTCACAACACTGATACGGTATCACTTCAACACTTAACTAGTTCAAAAGCGGTTAAAATAAAATTAAATCGATTGTAAAAAACATCGATACGTCGTCGTACATCGAATGTACAAAGTTCGAGTCGTTGGACGCAGCCGTCACACAGCAAAGCGCGCGCGCGAATGAATGGTCGACAGGTCGAGCATGGAACACTTGGTATCGAGATGTGTCGAACTTCGAAGACAGCAAGTCAGAGCTCGGAACGCGCGGGAAACCTTTTAGCCGACTAATTAGCAGGCGAAATTGGCGAGTAAACTTCATAACCTTAATATAAGGAAAATGGGTCTTAAAATGTCCCATAACCGTAACGGTTTAAAGGTTGGAACAATAGCGCACTTGTGCATCGTCATTCGAAGATCAGATGAGATGATTATCTGGAAGCCGCGTCCGGGTGGGTCACGGCCGGTGGACGATTGTGCAAATATGGCTTAGCGTAAAGCTCAATAAAGATGTAAGATTACATTTTGCAGTCACAGATGTTCATGTGAATGCAGAGGACAATCAGAAATTCGCAAGAATCGAAAGAGTCCATGAATTTTTATTGTTATTTGGTTTGCTTTTGCTGGAGACAAAAAGCCGTTGTCTTCATCGCTGTTCTCAAAAGTTACAATGTATTTAATACTAAATAATAGCTAACAGTACCGGTATCAGTGAATCTTGTAAGCTTGTAAGAGGAAACACCCGCAGCAGGCTACTAAGCTCGTTCCATGATTGTTACAATACCAGTTCTGTATCAACGGAGAGATCTCATTATAAACTAGATCAGAATTAAGTTTTAGACAAACAAGATTTTCTGTAATTTATGATTATGATTTGGTAGATTATCTCCGGCAGTTATTCCACATTTACAATTTATATTAGTTTCCCTATAAAAGCTTATTACGAAGAGAATAAATTGGAAGATGCTCTGCTGTAGGTAATCTATTTTATAGTTCTTCAAAGAGATGACGTGATAGCTTTTTTGATTAAGTATTTTTTGATTTTTTTCATCCACAGTATATTCAAATTTTACATTTTTTTTTTGACCTGACACACAACAGTGTAAACAATAGATGTGCAGCAAATAAAGTATGACTTTAATTGCATGTCAACGTGTCATTAATAGTACTATTGTTCTTCAACTGGCAAAATGTGGGTGTAACATCTCTGCATACCATTTAGTGAAATATATATTTTCTTTTTTATTTCTTATCGATTTGCTGTCGACTCTAGTCTATGTCAGAAATAACAGAGAAAAAGTCTACGATGGAGCGAGCCTACTTGTAATTTTGATAACCAATCGATCTGCTCAGCCCTTTCCCAACTATGTAAGGTTTGCTTTCCAGCTTAACCAGCTTCTGACAAATACAACCTAGTTACTGGGTACCAAGATAGCTCGTGTCAAGATTGGTTGCCAGACGGCAGACTTTTGGCCTGGTTGTAGTGATGAACTCTGTCCATTAAACTCAAGTTTTGTAAATCAGTCTGTTTCTGTGGTACATTTATGGCAATTTTTGCCAGTCATGATAATTCTGCCAACGTCTTGTGATATGGAGAAACATGTGATAACAGTGATTAAGTATGACAGTGTGAAACAGGCCACTGCTTATTTCATACTGGTTATATATAAATCAAATATTCATTGGTAGCTTGTATCAGACACAAGACACAAGAGTGTCTACATTTGCGCAACCCCTAAGTCTTTTAATCAAAGCTCCTATACTAACCTATATCTACTAACCCAGCGATTGATTTCGTAATACTCCAATGCGTGATATTTATACTGTGCCTGTCTCCGTATTAAACCCGTTGAACCGATAATAAATCACACGCATTAGACAAGCAAACAATTCGTTTGTTTGTCAGTCACCAGTCATCTCCGTTAACGATCTATCATCAGCGCTGCGCAAAAAAACTCTGAACATTCCAACTATTTAACTTTTTTGCTAACATATGTATCGGGCGATGAAAGCACCCTGGGAGGGCTCGTTTAAGTATCTCATTAACTACTTAAAAGGGTGTTTTTAGGGGAAATAAAAGCATTTGGATACGATTGTTTGTTGTGTTTGATTTAAATCTGTTAGTGTGTTTATTGATAGGGTTTTTATTAATGGGAATATAATGATAGCCTTGTATTGATTTTAATTTGTTTCTTTTTATAAAAATTACTTTGGATGTTAACTTTTTTTGCTGACTGTTTCAAACCAGTCCGAAGTAATATGGACTGTACACGCGTTAACAGCTCGTAGTCATAAAAGTTCGGAGTGAAAAAGCTCTTTATTTTCTAATATTCTAATAGCAGCACGGGATCTCGTTTCACATAGTGCTACTATTTCATGGCAAATGTTCCTGGTCTCCTGGACAATTGAGAGTTCAACAGCACATAACAATAAAAAACCAACCAAGTGCGTATAGGTGTACGCACAGTAAAAATAGTTCCGTAGTCAGAATGAGTATTTACGTTTGCACAACATCGCTTTTTTCGAAACTATGAAAAACAAAGTTGTTAACGCAGTTGTTACTTTAGAAGCGCATATATTCTTATAAATTCACTGAGAAACAATTTCTTGAATATTGGTATCTTATAACAAAACCCCAGGAACGCGTTTGTGCATCGAGTTTTCATTCTTTCGGTTTTACAAGGCATAAGGAGTATCCTTATTAATCAGCACAGAAAATATCCAAGTACACCTTCCGAAATTCTTTGATACAGGGCCAATCCCGGTTTAAACACTAGGAAGTGGTGACGGGCGTTGCGGGACTGTCTTTTTGTAAACTTTGACGTTCAAAAATTGCTAATTTGAATTTAAATGAATTTTGATTTTGAATAGAGTCGTAGTAAAAAGCTGAGAAAGCTTCGTACACACAGGACGAAATTACAAGGATTCCCTTTTTGCCATTCACCTACGGGACTCCAAAAACAAAAACGACGCGTGCGCCGATCGCTTGCCTAGTCGCAGTAGCTGGTCCATTTCTTTCAACACTTGCTCAAACAATGCTCGACTTCCGATGTTATGAATGCAAACAAAGGCCCAAGAATGCTGGGCTGGCCAAATAAAGTTTATTCTAGAATTTATTTATTAGGTTTCATAATAATGCTATTTTTACTGCCTACTGTTGTGTGGAAATTGGTTACACGTGAAGCAGATGTTACGTTGTTTACATGTTTGGGAGTATTTTATGGGAAACATGATTTTGCACGTATGTTGTAACATTCCTTTTGTAATAAAAATAAAACATAGCCTGTATGCGGGAAGCTGGACCGGTCGATGTGGCAGCTTCGGAGAGGCTTATGTCAAGCACTGTATTTCGGTTGAAATAAAGATTTTATGTAAAGAAAAATTAACCGAATTTTTCCTCTACGACGATGTCGACGATGCACGCTACGAAGTTGCTTCGAGTAAATAAACAGTTCCACTAATTCTAAAATAATTCCATTCTTCAGTGATTTTATTACGTATTTATAGGCAAAAATAGATGTGGTTACATAGTTAGCACTTCGGCGAATACACGTTTAAATAGGTGACCACATATTAAGGACTTGCAGTATCCTTATGTGGACAAATTAGGACACTATTTTTCCTGTTACCTGTAAATGATGCTTGATTTGTACTTAATTAACTTAAGTTATTTGTTTTGTGAGTGTTTAGTTGATTTGATCTGTACATTTATGTGCATATAGTATTAAATAATGAATAACCCCTCTTCTTTTTTGAAGTAAACACTTCTTTAGAGGCGTTCTGCACTTTTTGTGATGGGTAAAATATGTTAAACTCGGATCAGGACACGTGACCTGAACGAAAATTCGTAAGACGGTAACGTGTCCTACAAACTTCTTTAGAGGCGTTGTGAACCCTTTTGTGTGATGGGTAAAATATGTTAAACTCGCGTCAGGACAAGTGGCCTGATCGAAAACTCGTAAGACTGTTACGTGTCCTGCAAACTTCTTTAGCGGTGTTGTGCACTTTGACGGCTCGCGTCAGGACACGTGACCTGATGGAAAATTCGTAAGACGGAGGACGTATTCAAATTTACACCGGCACTCCCGGAGTGCAACGCGTTGTTTTTTTTTTTCAGGATTAGCCTGGATCTCCCCGCCGCGGGGCATAGGCTTTTCTACCCTCCTTTCATTTTTCTAAACTGTGGCTATTTGAGACCAGTTCTCATCGAAGAAGTCCAGCGCACCCCACCATCACCATCAGCCGGTTTATTCTGTCGAAATCTCACCGTGTACACGTAGGGTTGTTTGTATGGTTTGACCGCTCACTTGTCGTTCACTTCGCCTAAGTTTTCACTTCGAAATGTTAACAGAATCGACCGACTGGGTTTGGGATTCTAGAGTGAGTTGAGTCTATTGATCATCCAATGGTAGCCCCCAAATTGGTCAGTCAAAAGACATAAAGCTGTCCTGAATCGACTTCTATAATAATAAATAAAAACTGTTCATAATTTATTGTTCGGGTATCTACGAAGGTTTATTAGAGAAAGGTCAATGTACTTTATTGCAAATTTATCTGGCGCCTACCACATTCAGTTCAGGCATTACAGTACAGATGACAATAATGTGCCTCTGGCCATTTACCATGAGGTGGTTCGCCAACCAACCAACTAATATTAAAGAAAAGCTCACCAAAGCATGAACGTTGAACCCTTTCCTCGAGAATTAAATTACATGAAACTCACAATAGCAGCGTTTATCGATTCGTTAGTTCATGTTTAACAGCCTGTCAGCTTATCGTAGGGCCAGCTTTACGACTTATTCTTAGACCTGTGTTATGGTACTGGTCAAATGTGTATTAGGTATTAGACCTATTATAAAATCAACGGTTCCGCAGTTATGGTTACAAATCATAAAGTGCTAAAGTTTTCTTATGAAGTCCACTCCATAAGAGGAAAACTTTTGTACGTATTTCATAAGGTTATGCTGGTGTTTCACTAAATCTGTGAAAACTTTTAATATCCCACACATTTTCGCACGATTCAGAGTAACAACAAATTATTGTTGTTATTAAATGTTAAGCTATAAGTTTTACTAAACCTGCAAAACAAAACAAATTACAAGATTTTTCAGTAAAAATGAAATATCTAGTGACTTATCGGGAAATTATTTTTGAGAAGTCAGTTGATTTTGTGGCTCGGGTAGTTTCTTGGACTAAGGTATAGTTTATTATACATCACATGTTGTTTGGGGTGGCGCAACACATTTTCTTCTTCCATTCCCCTTTTAGTCTCTCTGTAATAATTTTTATGTCATCTATCTTGATGTCCTTCTCGCCCTTGGATTATGTAATGGGAATTGATATTATGAGGAGTGCAGGCGGATGTGGTCACCACTACTTGGCCTCCACACCGCAGCCTATCACGTTACCTTGTCAATAAATCTATTGGGTGACAATGCCTGTTTTACGTAACACGATGGTGCGCACTTTGGTGTTTTTAAATACAACGTTATTTGAATAATACTGCAAACTGAATGTTGTTTGTATGGAATCAGTGAAAAGATCGATTTCAGTAGGTTGTTTTGCTAACAATATCTTACTTGACATTTAACGAATAATTCTTTTAAAATATTTATAGGTGTCATTGTTAACTTCGAAATGTTTAAAAAATTGTTATGACTTCTCAGATATTCAGTCGTTATGGATAGTCAGAACCTAGAAATTCGGACACTAGTGTTGCCAAGGGGTTTTTTAAGGATGGGAAATCATCAAATGACTCCCGCTCTGGATGAAGCAGAAGGGAGTGTCAGACTCTTACTGACTAAAACCCATCAGTTTTCCCCCTGCGTTCCAGCCCTTTGCGTTCCAGGGTCGCAGTGACTCTTTCGAACAAATTCCACATCTGCCAAGGGGAACCGTGTTATCCAGTTACTGAGTTATGGAGGTCAGGTAGGGTCTCGCTTCATATCAAATGCTGGTAACCAGCTGCATCCCGGACTAGAAGCCGACCCGGACATAGTTGGGAAAATACTAAGCAGATTAACTGTCTGTTTTAGTTAATAAAGTGCCTTACGAACTTAAGTGCTGTACATATTGCATATACAATTTTCTATAATCCATGAACCATGTCGTGAATTCGCAAATAGAGTCGCAGCAGTAAAATAAGGACGATGCACACGTGCAGTCAAAATTCGTAAGTACACTTTCACACTCGCCGGAAACTGGGCGTCGTTTACCCGGCAGGATTCGGGTTTCTGTGCTACCTATCACATTTGCCATCCGTGTATGGCTCGGACACTGCGTCCGCGTGCGCCCCGCTCGTGTGTACCTGCCCGAATGATTTGTGAACCGATAGCTATTTCGGGTAAACAAATATTCCTGTGCCGCTTTCATTTTTGTACGTGAATAATAATAAACAAAATGCGGCGGATATTTGAAAGTTACGTTTGGACGTATCATGATTGATTTTATTGGTTATTGGAAAATTAATATGAGGATCGTAAATGGATGCTGCTTTATAGACTGCATTACCGGCGCCGGCGTTGATATTTTATTAACTAAGCATGATTTAGCTTCATTCACGTTATTATCTAAAGCTTATACATAAGGCTGATAGAAAGCATAAAATATTCTGTTCTAAGAATGGTTGTAGTAAGTGTCCATAATTTAAATGCTGTGTAGTTGGCATAGTGATTTATGCCCCAATTTCATTGGTAAGTTTTCTTCACAGTAACTTTTCAGAAAGTTGAATACTTCCTGCCTAATCAATATTTCATCTTCTAAAAGGCTTAGATATATTATAGATAGATCCTAACTGCATTATATAGTCAAACAACCACAAATTAACCGTTTACTAGCCTGACTGCCGCAACAATCAGTAATAGAGATGTGCAAGAATGTAGCCAAGTGTGATGTCCACACTAAATAAATTGGCAAGCAAATTCTCTAGTCGCCGTACTCCATAGTACGATTACACGAGTGATTAATTACGACTGACGCCACTGAGGATTCCGTAGGTTATTGGAGATAACGTCATCATCTGTTACATAGTCGTTATACTATAGTCTTTATTATGAAATCTATGCCTACCAATGTCTCAGAGATGCGGTATTGTGCGAAAGAGTTTCTGCGACCCTGGAACTCTAAAGGCCACTCTAAAGGCCAAAAATGCACGGGTGGGTTTTAGTCAGTAACGGGGCTTCAACTGTCATTCTGGCTTTTCAAACCACAAACTAAGTCCGAGCTAAGTAAGACTGATGTTTTAGTTTTAGTAATTCTGTACGAACTTGGTCGTCTAAGAGTCTGACACTCCCTCCCGCTCCGCCCAGAGCAGCTAGCAGTCACTTGATGATTTACCATCTAAAAAGAAGGCCTACAAATATCTGACACATGTCTACGCACGAGTGTGCTTTTGATAAACGTCAAAGCGCGTCTCGCAATGTTAATTCATAACGTGTATAGTTATAGTTCTAATAAGGTTTTATCAATATATGTATATACGAGACTCGTATGTCATCATCTACCTAGCCTTTTCCCAACTATATTGGGGTCGGCTTCCAGTCAAACCGGATTTAGCTCAATACCAGTATTTTACGCGGAGCGGCTGCCTACCAGACCTCCACAACACATTAACTGGGTAACACGGTACTTCATGGCAAGACTGGAGTCAGATTAACTGGCTTCTGACTATCCGTGACGACTGCCAAAGATTTACAAATGACAGCCGGGACCAACGGCTTAACGTGATTTCCGAGACACGGAGGAAACTCGATATGTTAAGATGGTCACCCATCCACAGACCAACCTTGGCAAGCGTTGCTTAACCTTGAAGATCGACCCATGCGGCTGTTATTATGTAGCCACGAGCTCCTCCTCCTAAGGTTTTATCAATAAGTATGTATTAGTCAATACAATTCAATTCAATTTATTTATTTCAGATAGAGTGTATTATTGGATAATTTTTGTATATTTTATCTATGGGCTTCAGTTGCCTGAAAATAAAATGATTATTATTATAAGCTAAACTTAGCCTTAAGCTAAGAGCCTGGTCTCTTATTTTATTGACCATGAACCTGAGCTTAATTTTATTATAATTTAATCCAAAACTAGAACAAGGTTTTAAACGTTAACTTGTTGCATAAAATTCGCGTGAGAACTTTCCATCCACTTTGTAAGCTTAATCCGCTTAGAATGAATGACTTTTGATGGAGTTCATAAGCTAGTATTTAAATTTAGAATGACAGTTTGTTACAACTATGTTACATGGCCGGAATACGCAAAATTTCCGTCAGTATTTTTTTTGCGCATAAACTAAACCACAACGGAGCTGACCGAATACATTAAGTTCCCTAATAGGGCTTTAGGTCTTAACGTTAGGCCCTCATTTGAGGATTATTTGACCCTATTTGAGGCAAACCAAATCCAAAGTAATCTAGACTCGGTTTCTCCTAAATTTGCTAATTGAAAATCCATTCGATTTACTCAGCCACAAGCAAATTTAGGCGAGCAGATTACTAGAGATCTCTGTGAGGAAATCCTCGGTTAATAAAGCGAGATTTTGCAACAGACTGGGTGTAATTTATACAGTGTGATTTTGTGCGTTTCTCTTTTGTTATAGACCTACGCTAATTAATAAAACTGAATTACAACCCACACAGACTATTGCTTACAGTATTCGTGACCGCGTAATAACGCAGAGCACAAGTTTCGCTGACATAATACCCTGCCGCTGAATGCTGAAAACCGTAAAATAAGCTCTAATGATTGCAGCCCACTTGTTAACTCCGTGGCCTACACCTATTCTGTAACAACACTATCGTGTCTCGACAGCGGAATCCGAGGTGAGTATCAAATTACGTCAAACGTAAGCCCTTATGTTGTATGCAATAAAACTCACTTTGTGAGGTTTGTCACTCAGGTGAAGCTCGATATCGAAATGGTTACTTACAGAATAGGTCAGCTGATGCGCTTGGACCTTCAAAACAAAAGAATCTTCACAAGTACTCACCATTTGTTGCGGGTTCCGCGGCTTGCGATGCGCGCGGTGCACCTTCAGGCCAGTGACTCCCTCCAACACATCAGCCAGCAGCAGCCCGTCTGCGCAGTCGCGAGCCAGCCCGCCGCCAGATGCGCCCGCGCGTCGCCGAGACCGGGCCCGCTCCAGGTAGTGGTTCGCCCAGTCTGTGTAGATCTGTGGGCAAAGAGGATTATGTTAGTTGGTGCTGTAGATGATAGGGTTTAGTTTAAACTGGTTGGTTTTGACGTCCATCAGCGCATTCTGCATAGATCTCTATGCAAAAGAACATACCTACGTTATTTGGAGGTTCTGACGGCAGGTACCTTGACTGGGTTGTTCCTTACTAAATTACTGATAGACCAAAAATGTCCCCACGGAAATTCCTTCGTCTTTCAATCTTGTCTTCAATACCTACAAGACTAGCCTGATATGAATCAGAGCTGTATCAAAAGGATTGTCAGAACTTCCATCAGACTTTTAGATAATATTCTACCAAAATCGAAATAGTAAATACTAATCCAAAAGTGAGATGGCTTGGTTATTAGGTTTACAGATATTACCTATAAATTAAAATTACAGTAATTTGTATTAAGCTTCATGTAGTGAAGATAATGAAGAGGAAACTGTGGACATTAATAACATTGATTGACATTTAGTAGCAGCCAATCTAATCCGGGGATTTCATACCCTTTACGCTGCACATATTATTACAGGTAATCAAATTATGTTTTTGTACCTGCCAAATTAGACAGCTACCTTTGAGAAAAATAATTACAGAGGTACGAAAATACTTTGAAAGATTTACCTCGTCATTCAATCATAAGTTGGACTTTATACTTTATAGCAGGGATTAACAGTCGGTTTGGTTAAGTCCAGGTAAACAACGGGTAAACGATGACTAACAAAGACGCGTAGATAACGTTTTACAGGCCATGAGCGCGAAATTGCTACTAAAATTTTAACGACAATTTCAGTATTTCACACACGGTACTCGAGCACAACGTCTGTTTATGAGAACTTTGTGAGTCTTTTGAAACAAAATAAAATATGACAAAGATTCTTCACACATACTCTGTAAATCCTGATTCACTCACGAAAGTTTTACGACAGATTTTCAAGAAGTCGACTTTAGGTACGGTGTGAAAAAAAACCTATTGTACTCGAGTTTACAGCATGAGGTCATACATAAGTTAATAAGTGAGTGTAATGCTCGGCGCTATGAATTCTTAAAAGGATTTAGTCATATTCGAGTCAATTTGCAGGAGAATGGGGACAAGTGGACCGACGCGCCGCAGCGTCGCCGCTCGGGGCCACTCGGCCTCAACTACTGGATAACACTAATACCTACGCGTGATGTTCCTCGCACTCATCTCACTCTCTAATGGTTTCGAGGGTGGTCTGTTAACGACTGTTAATGCTTTCTCGATTAGAACTCGAATTAGAAATATATGTGCACTTAAACCTTAATACGCCTATTAGATTTAAACTCGACGCATTCGTTAATACGTATTTATAGATGCATCTTTCTTGTGCCCGTAATGGAATAATCAGAGAAATCGAGCCGTGTCATACGGTGTCAAGGGCTTCGATCTTTATCAGAAATAAAAAGATACAAGTAATGTTTTGAGGAAAATGAAACAGCGAATTTATACTTAGGGCGTGTACAAACGATATCCCACGGTAATTTGATTACACACCGTAATTCTATCTTCCGGAGCCTTGATGTGAAAATGCGTAATCGGCTCATTATTGCTTTGCGAATAGATTTTCTTGACGTCAAGTTTGCTAAGTAAATGTTGGCCGAAGCAACGTTTTGCACAAAGGGCGTTCCACTTTACTCGTACAGTCTGACACAGTGACAGAGCACGGAACTGCCGCGACCTATCTAGCAATAGAGTTGACTACTATCAAAAATCTACATGAATGACTACTTTTTGAAATATGATTCCAAAATAGTAAGTTTTGTGTCAAAAATAAAATTTGTACGTTAATAGAGAAGTTATTCTTCTATTCTTGTCACTAGTAGTTATGGAAAAAAGTCGTTTTTACTGTTTTGCGCCAATTCGCTATGGTATGACTTGCTTGTGACGTCACAAGCAATTGTCTCTGCGTCTTGCCTTCTTCCTCTGCCTCTAGGATTTATCAATGTAAAACAACCTACAAACACGACAACATCGAACTATCCTGCATGTTTCAGCTGCCACAGTCATGGTCAGAAAATGTCACGAGTCACGAGCAGTCAATTTCCTTAAAATGGCAACACTCACTGACACGCTTGGTTTGAATGGAAAGTTTTGACAGTGCCGTATCTACTGTCTAGCAATGGCCGCCTCCCGCCGCGCCCAGCGTCTCGTTGCTCTGTGGATACAGTCATCCGAATGACAATACATACCCTTGTACAATAAAAACTTGCTTGTGTACCAAAGGTTTCCAATACTAAAGAACCCATTATCATAAATCAATATTACCCGATGTTATCTGTTAATCGTACACGTTAATAGAATAATCATGACAAGGTATATTGGAAGGTGTTCAGATAAGTGTGGCTGTTCGTCTCACTCCGTCTTATCACACGGCTGTTTATTCAAATCGGGTCGAATAGCTTTCGATTGTAATAAATCTAGCTGACCGGACATTTTTATCGCCGTGTAGATGCTATATCGGGAATAACTTGTATCCGCTCCTGTCATATGTGGAGCTGGTTTTCTTTGCGATGCCGACACGGTTGTGGAAAGATTTCTAAGAAACATTTTGTGGTTGCATACAGATTTTATTGTTTGTTTTGTTATTGTAATTTCTTCGTGTGTAGTTATAAAAAGGCTTCTGCTCATACTGGATACTTTTCCCTGGTCTGGTAAAGCGTTATTACTTAAGTGTTTTCATCTTGATTTTTTCTGTGGCAGGTTGGTGTCTGGTTAATCATGACCTACGGCTCGCATCGCGTCCTGTTCTTCGGGATTAAAAATGTGGTTGTACTAGAGGTACACTTTGCCTATCCTTTCGTGGAAGTTGGAAGTGGTATTCCCTGCCGAAGACCATTTCCTGATAGCTACAACCTAAGTGTCTTAAGTGAAGAATGAACAGGTGCACATCATCGCTTTCCATCAGTTGAGATAGTGACCAAAGGCGAGCTAAAAAAAAAAGTAGTTATATTATGTTTATGTGTTACTGTAGCGTATTTCTGTGTCGTTAAAGAAAGAAAGAAAATAAATCTCAATTAATTGATAGAGCGACAGACGATGGTGTTAACTGTTTGTAAGGTCGCGGGTTCAAGTTCTGTTCCATTGACGTAGGGCGGTGAACCGGCGGACAGGCTTAGTTATTACTGGGAGATGTTAATGTCATTAAATATTAGAATAAGGCAATATAGAGAGAGAACTGAAAGAGAGACGATAATGATTAGGTAGATACGTATCATCTGCCTAGCCTTTTTCTAACTATATTGGGGTCGGCTTCCAGTCAAACCGGATTCAGCGGAATACCAGTGTTTTACGTGGAGCTGCTGCCTACCAGACCTCCACAACCCATTAACTGGGTAACACGGTACTTCTTGGCAAGACTGGAGTCAGATTTACTGGCTTCTGACAATCCGTAACGACTGCCAAAGATCTACAAATGACAGCCGGAACCAACGGCTTAACGTGCTTTCCGAGGCACGGAGGAAACTCGGTATATTAAGATGGTCACCCATCCACAGACCAAACCTTGGTAAGCGTTGCTTAACCTTAAAGATCGACCCGTGCGGCTTTTATTATTTAGCCACGAGCTCCTCACATTAGGTGGATACGTATCTACTAGCTTTTTCCCGCGATTTCGTACGCGTATATTCCGTTTTTCCGTTTTCTTTTTTTCCTCTCTTAGTAATCCCATAGAGTCCCTAAGGAACCTTCATGCCAAATTTCAGCTTTCTACAACCAGCAGTTTCAGCTGTGCATTGTTTGTCAGTCACTCAGTCAGTCAGTAACGGAAGAATTTTATTAAGTACTCGTATCTATTGTACATTCAGGGATAGTAAAGGTTTAGAAAATTAATAGTACATATTATGCTTAAATTATCTGTCTGTTTATTATATTGATATCAAAAATATACTATAATATAATTATATTAAAACCAGCAATAGTGACATTAACAGAAACAATTAATAAATGTTATTTTCATAGCTGACATATGGTTAGCAGTAAAGTACTGCATATCCCGGAATGTGCTTATTAGAATTAAAACTTTATTAATGTTTTGCTTTAGTATTTTGAGCTAAACCACGGACAAATAAAATCTAAATAATAGACTAGAACTAGTGCACTCTTCTGTTAACTAAATCGCCAGTGTCCAACACTAGGCGAGCGCGCTTGTTTTCGTATCGCCTTATTGCTGAAAGCTCTCAAACAGCTGGGACTCGCCTTCAGCACGAATAAAACTTTACTTCTAATTCTATTTTAAGCGAGAACCGGCTCATTTATAGTCTTTATTGCTACTTTAAAAAGACAGTAGCGGATATAAGTTCTAAAACAGGTGCTGCATCCTAGAAAATAAACGTTAACACACGCGTTTGGTGTTAAATACGTGCGGTAATGAATCCATTCGCTCATGCAAGCTATCATAATACACGGTGAAACTTTATTTGCGTTGAACAAACGTAATTTACGCTCACAATGTGGCTCGTAAGTTCGTTCGTCCCTAAACCGGGAGCCGGACCAAAATAAACAAATCAAATTCGTTCCCATTCATTGTGTATCGTGAATTCCCCGCTCTCCCCTTTTCCCGGGTCGATTGTTTTCGTAAAACCTGTACGCTGAATACATTTTTGACTCGGTGTTCCATGAACGTTGTTCGCTATCGTAAACTTCATATTTACGGCCAATAAAGACTGATGAACCGAGATTAATTATTCCTTGAAGCTGATGATTTTGGCATTGATGTGCAGTCACGTTTGATTTCACAGAATTGCTATTATTCTAACGACAGTATGCAATCATATACAATAGCTCTTAGTTGTAGAAAGTATGTAATATGCGTTCTCACTACCGTCACGACTGTGTGATATCTCATTTTGCTGTTACATATCACGCTCTGACCATCTTGGATGCAATAGCGAGCGGAATTGTGGAGAAATGCGGATATATTATACAAAGAAGCTGAACTATTTTTTCTAACGACCATGGACAAACTGAATACAGCTAGAGACTATAAGATCAGAAGGTAACATTTTCTAGCAGATGTTTTGCTATAGCACTAAAGAGCTCGTGGCTAGATAATAACAGCCGCACGGGTCGGTCTTCAAGGTGAAGCAACGCTTGCCAAGGTTGGTCTGTGGATGGGGGACCATCTTAACATACCGAGTTTCCTCCGTGCCTCGGAAAGCACGTTAAGCCGTTGGTCCCGGCTGTCATTTGTAGATCTTTGGCAGTCGTTACGGATAGTCAAAAGCCAGTAAATCTGATTCCAGTCTTGCCATAAAGTACCGTGTTACCCAGTTAATGGGTTGTGGAGGTCTGGTAGGCAGCCGCTCCTCGTAAAATACTGGTATACAGCTAAATCCGGTTTGACTGGAAGCCGACCCCAATATAGTTGAGAAAAGGTTAAGCAGATGATGTATTGCTATAGCACTAAACAATGGCCGTGACTTTGGCCACCAATGACGGTGGTACCACCCAGTCATCATGGTTTAATTAACTCTCCAGTATTTTTTCAGTAAGAATCATAATAAGCGCTTCACAAATAAAATTAAAGTACGCCATAAAAATATAGAAATTAATTGATAAGGCGTGACCACTGACTTATTACTATAACATCTTGGGCGTGTCAGTATGTTTTATTGAAAATGATATATCGCCGAGAAATTAATACTTACAATCAAAATATTCTCTCAATTGAGCCAATACAAATTAATTGAGGCTAAAACTTAATCATGGTGGATGGAGTCATTTGCATATTTTGATATTTTTGACCCGAACTCGAGGGTCAATTATATGTCATGTTGATTCAACGAGCTCTATAAAGCTTTTTAAATCAAGATTGGTGTTTCTGTTCACTAAGCATTTCCATACAAATGAAAAATGAGCTGTGCATAAAATAATCTGATAATTTCTTATTTTTAACACTTTAACAGGAACTCAACAGTTTTGATAATTTTCACATAAATCTTATCGGTTTTGACAAATGAGTTCAATTTATCTTGCCTACTCAATTAGTGTTGTAAGCGATACCGCATCCCTCACAGACTTTCATTTGAGTGAATCATACTTATTCCAACAAAAACTTAAACATCCGATTGTTAGGTCCCGCGTATGACTCCTAGATCGAACGAACTGTCTCCGGGTTTTCCCGGCTGGGAACTCCAAGATTTGTGATATGACGTCTGGGATCCCGGATCGCGGGATATTTCCAGTGAATTGCGCATCTCTATCGCACTCTTCCGGGATAGCAAGCGTATTGTTTATGATGAAATAACAACTTGCTTGCACTTACCTCGGTATCAATATCTTATCCTTAACGGGCTGAGCAGAAATGTAGCTCTCAGCTCTTTCCACGTTAGGAAATAGAAAGGTGCACTTCAGGGTACCTAGATACATTGTTATCGCTGCAAAGTTCCTATTTGGTGTCTTGGGCTGAAATGATTTTAGGGTTCAAAGTTCACATCCGTGTGTATAATTTGACTACCAATAATGCCATATTTTGAAGTGTGAGTTGTTACACTAAGACTTTTGATAGAATTGATGGTGTTAGGTATAATAAAATGTTCCGGCACTGATAGATCCGTATAACAGTTAATATTACGAGATCGGTGAACTAAAAGCAGGATGTAAAATGACTGCATCTACGGACTTGATTGGATTCTGATGTTATTTATTGCATGAGAGATGTGAACATCATTTTGCTATTATACTGACTACAAGTACCTTAAAAGTGGGTTGATTTTATCATACTCAGGTCACAGATATAAGATTCCTTAGTCCATTCTTTATTGACGACCTACTTCATGTGACTTGACATCTCAAACATGGAAGCTCACATGAATAGGGTTGTTACCATATGTGTGACACAAAACATTTTATCGATATAACTATCGATGGTTCGTCACGAGTGTTAGGTGTGAACTTAAAAGCGTTTAGAACGGAAGCGAAATGAGGTCGCGTGGCTTTTAATACCGCGGCTGGGGTGCGACCGAGGTGCGTCGCAGCACTATGATCTGGTTTGAAGTTTTTATCATTTTTATAAACACCACTGTTTTTAAATTTTCAATTTCGAAGCTTTGAACGTTTCAACACTCGGTCTTCGTTTGTTTTAAATTGAGACAAATGAAGTGCAAATGAGTGAAAGTGTCTAGAAATTGAAAGATCTCGTATTAGTCCAGTAACCTTGGCGCCTGAAAGTACGGGGAAGTCTGCATCAAATCCGGTAGTTCTGACTTTTTGCAGACTTTGCAAGTAAACTAAATTTGCAAAAAAATGAGACTAGACTTAGAATGATTTCTGTCGACCCAATAGTTTCCCAGTTATAGCTATTCAAAACTCTCCCTAGAGTTGTTCGAAAAACCGGCTAAGTTTAAAAATTAAGATTTATGGTACGGAACCCCGTACCATAAATCTTAATTTTTATTATTTGTTGTTATAGCGGCGATAGAAATTTATAATACTTATATAAAAATTCCAACTGTCTAACTATTACAGTTCTTGAGATACAGCCCGCTGGCAGACGGACGGACGGACGGACGGACGGACGGACGGACAGCGGAGGCTTAGTAATAAGGTTCCGTTGGTTACCCTTCGAGTAAGACCCCTAAAAATTGAGAACATCCCGCTGGGATGTAGTTCTAATGTGGAAGAGGCAAAGCGAGATGTCATGTTCAGCATCGCTTCTCGAAACCAGAGCTTAGTAGTTGTGAACTTGTGCCTCGACATCCTGCTTCTTTGGCTTAGGGATGAAGCAAAAGAAGCTATCCTTCTGCGTAAGCTCGCTCCATCGTAGACTTTGTCTCTGTCATCTCTGACATAGACTAGAGTCAAGAGCAAACCCATCAATAATAATATATAAAAAATAAAAAAGATGTCCATGGTCAAAAAAAAATTCGTACGTTACAAAGCGTTTTTTTGCGACCATGGCCAAGCCATCATAATTTCTTTGTGCCTCTTCCACATTTTTGGAACTAAATTCCGCTAGCTAATTGTTGACTTCTATAATATTGCGAAGTTCAAAAAATGATAAACTTTGAAAGGACACTATTCGGAAACTATTGGGTCTTCAGAGACAATTTTAGTCTCTAATGGTAGAAAATTTAGTCTTCTTTAATAAAGTCGTATCAAAACTAGTCTTTCAGGGTTACAATTGCCAAAATCAGAAAAAATCCGCATTATTCGATTTTTGAAAAAGTTGCGTTCGGCGCTCGCGGTGACAATCTTGAATTATTCATTGGGCCAACATCATAAACAAGTCTGCAAAAATCAGAATGACCGGATTTGACGCAAACTCTGATGTAAGTTACTGGACTATATCGTGAATTTCTTATGAATCCTTATTTTTTTTTTTCTGTTATTGCTATGGTACCACAGAATAAACTTAAGCTAAACCATCGCTAGATTTTACTTTACCAAAGAGAAAATATTCGAGTAGGTTAAAATACGAGTGACAACATAGATTTTTCATTGAAAATCCTAACAGACGGTAATTTTCTTTACAACGTCGACTCTTTGCAAGCATCCTTCACTGTCAGACAGAAGAGGGAAACGAGGTCAAAGCCAAGAATATTCTCTAAGGAGTTACTCAATATTAATATTGTTAGTATAATCAGCGCTTTGTTTATCAATTAGCACGGAGAAATCGTAACGTTAACGTTCTCTCGTTATTTTCGCATAATATATACTAAGTGGAGCAAAACTTTGCACTTAAATTAGTATGTTAGGTACTTAAACGCAACGTGTAGCGGAATAAACACAATAACTCTTAAGGGGTACTCATCATTATAAACATTTTTTACAATGGAAAAAACCGAAAATCGCGAAAAAAAATCAGCTGTTAAGTATTTTTTAGAGTTATGCAAAAAAATAAT
This sequence comes from Lacanobia oleracea, assembly GCA_950371165.1. NCBI lineage: Eukaryota > Metazoa > Arthropoda > Insecta > Lepidoptera > Noctuidae > Lacanobia > Lacanobia oleracea. The sequence continues at coordinate 11,605,955 of OX493389.1, forward strand.
GGGAAAGTCCATTTTTTTCGCGATTTCATTGTTAGTCCTATAGCAAGTTGTTCTATAATAATGAGTACAATAGCCCCTTAAGACGTATTACGTTAATTATTCTGTTACACGTTGTTTACTCGTATTGTAACACTAGGCAAATTCCCTTGGCGCGCCTGAAATACCTACAACGGTGTATGTTTGTATAGGTCCCTAACATAACATCACGCCAGTTAATCCAGAAGAGTGAGGCAGAGTGTAAGCTATCTATAGGATACCCACAATATGCCAGTTATGTTTACATCTTATGTAATAGGGTACCTACACGATTTCTCAATACACTTGTTTTATAAATGTTTGGTTGGCTGAATACCAGCATTTACATGAAGCGACTGCCCATCTGAACCGTACAACTCAGTAACTGGATTACATGACAATTCATGAGAGATCTACAAATGACAGCAGCGGATCTCAAAAGGCTACTTTAGCAGTATCATCAACCGCAACATCACCAAAGCCACTAAAACCCGGTTTGTGCGAACGTTAGGGTTCCCGATTTCCCTCTACGCTGTAAGTGAGAATCAATACCGCCACAAGAAAAACCAACGGAGCAAATCTACATCGCAACAAAAAGAACCGCCATCTATCCAACTAGCAGCGAACTATTTCGTCGAAATCCTGCATCGCGCGAGCAAAGTTTACCATGCGATTTGAACATATACATCAGCCCGAATATTAACTATCGGGCAGTAGCCCGCCAGGCACAACAGCCGCCTGGAGGATCCTCCTTTTCAATGGGGGTATGGCGGTACAGAGAGTAAAGTCCCGCGACTTTACTCTCTGTACCGCTACCTCTAAAAGAAGAAGAGTATAGATGCTCTGGAGATGTTGTGTTAGAGAAGAATGCTTGGAGTAATGTGGATAGAGTTCCGTACTAACCAATCCATACTCCAAGAACTCGGCATCAAACAGCGTCTATCGTCTATAGTGCAATCTCGTATGCTCACCTTCTACGGACACGTACTGCGTCGTTATGAGTCATCGATTGAGCGCCTGGTGGTACAAGGACGAGTTGAGGGTGTACGGACCAGAGGTAGGTCACCCTTGATGTGGACGGACCAGATAAAATCGGCACTGGGTAGACCTCTCCATGAATGTTCCAGAAAGGCAGCGATGCGCGACGAGTGGCGAAGGATTGTGAAGCGAGCCACTATCTGGAGATACAACCACGAACACTCTGTCATGAGTGTAACGCAAGAGAAGAAGAGTATATTAATCACACACAACAATCTGTCAAATTTAATTTTCATCTTTATCGCTAACGTATTAGGTTCAAGGTTAATTGGGAACATTTGACAGTGATAGGTAGCGTGATGTGCTTTCAAATTCTGCTAGTGGCTTTTTAGATACGCAGAGCCCAACGACTTAACGTGCTTTCTGAGGCAAGGCGTCTTGCTATGTAATGTGCGACCCATCCACCGATCGACCTCGACCAGCGTTGCTTAACCTTGATTTGAATATCCTAAGTCACAAACTACTCAATACATACATTTATAACTAGAAAAAAAGGTTGGCAAGGGAGTTTTCGTGCATCCACTTATATTACTCCTGTAGGTACAAATTATCTGGAAACCAATTACAACATTATACGATTACTTAATGACTCACTGAAAGTTCAATGAACCCTATCTCTCCGCTCATAAATCTAGTTCCAGCTCATAAATCAATGTTAGCACACACTAGCGCTCGCCAGCTTACAGCTAATTAGCGCAGTCGTTAGTCAATTAAGTCTAGATGGAGTCACCTGTACAATGGATCGTGTCTGCCGCGTGACGTCATCCGTGGAGCCCTGGATAGACCTCGGGGCTCGGATGCACGTCGGTATCATGGTGTCAAACCTTCACCAATTTGAGAAACAGTTTGTAGAAAAAACTTTCGGTCCATTTGGAGCACATCTTATACACTTTTTGCACTTTTAAATTGTCAAAGCTGTAAATATTTAGATTTTTGTGAGAATTCCTGAAAAGCGTTTTGATTTCTGGGAAACAGGCGATAATATCTATAAATACAGGAATAAAACTATTCGTCCCATATTTTCAGCTAAGTTTTTCCTTTCTGCGCATTTTAATGATGCGGCGACACAATGATAGCTAACCAATTTTCTTTGAACTACGCTGCATTTGTATTATTTGTGAAAACTGGGCGCAGTTGCATAGTTGTGTAGCGAGTTACAGTTCATGAATGAATGGATGCTTCTACGCGGTTGTGCGATAAAGTTCTCAGAATATTTACACTACGGTCGGCGCCGCTGCGCCCACGCAAATTGCTACGCCGACTACCTACACTGGGCCAGAGCAAAAAAACTAAAATACTACTGCATAGAACCAAAATATTATTTTTAGTAAGACGTAGAACTCACTCAAAATTCATCAGTTGGAACATTTTGCAATTAGGAAATGCCCACAACTCTCCCAACTTTGTAAACAAAGGCGTTGTAATATTTATTAGTCTGCAAATAAGCTGTGCTGGAGAAATTAGACTGACGTGTTTAGGACAAGTGAGTAATCCGTGCCTGAAGTAACATGTAGGCGGGGAAAACGCGGAATAATTTTCCACTAGTGCGTCATCAGATTATATTATGTTGTTACAAAATAAATGTGTGAAATTTAAGTCATAAAACGATTCTCTTTAATAATGAATAATATTACCAGTAATAAAAACATTTACACAACTCGTGTGTGCATTCGCATAACTTATCTATTCTCTCTTTTACGAAATAGGAATAGAGATTCGAAGTTAAATCAAAAGTAGATTAATCGCCATCGTACAAAACCACAGCATGGAAGCCAAAAGCTTTCTACTTTAGCTCTAATAACAGGCGCAGTGGCCATTACAATGGTACAGGATTAGTAATACTTCGTTGGCCCATTGCCCACTAGTACTGGACCAGCTTGTTCATACTGTTATACCAAGAAACAGTCCATTGACACACTGAATCATTTTAATCCTCGGTGGCTAGCAACAAGGTTGCGATCATCAAAGCTTGAATTATTTTTATGTACCGAAACAGATTGTAACGGGAAACGAACATCAATACAAGCTAAGTAGAGACGTACCTACTATCGATTTAACAATCGATAAACATCATAGACAAATGAAGTGTCGATCATCTCGAGCTTAAATACATGTTACCGCGAACCCATCTCACGACTCAGTAATATGACTAGTGTAGGCGCCTCTCGACAATTATATTGAAATGATACAGTGCTGCATGCTTCAAACAATGACAGCACCCTACAGTGGGTGGGCTAGTTAATATTTATTTATGTATTACTTTTGTCTTTATGCACTTTACTGCCCGAGGTTGAAAACACAACTATTATTCAAAACAAGAAGATAATCTGTAACTAAGATTTAAATAACTTTGTAAGAGCCAACGGCATACTCTTGATGTTTTCATGTTAATATTAGTAATAAAAGGTATGAGAGCAATTTGATGATCGGTCTGCGTTTGCATCTCAAGCAAACCAAAAGCACCGATTACAGTTACAATAAATTAACATATTGATATGATATTCTCAGCAGGCTATAAAGTCACAAGAACGAACGTAAAACTCAAATTGAAGATATTAAAGCTAATTAAGTGTTTGTTCGTGTTTGGTAATTTGAGGCTGAGATTGGTACTCCCACGGGTCTGCCTGCCTACGTGATATCGACAAAGTTCGCGCAATCACTTACCCTCTCTAGTTTAGAGTGGGTTTTGTGCATAGCAGTGATTAATCAACCAAGTATTTAAAAATGCAATTCTAAATTAACTGCAGTAAATGGAGAATTGAACGAGTAGGAGGCATCTTTGATTAAGTAACCCGAAGAATAGCCAAACTTAATTAGCAGTGGGTAGGGCACAATGCTTGCAGAACAGATAGTGGTCGGGGTTGAAATTTTCTGTAGAAGCGGTTGCGTCCCAGAAGACGCAGCGGGCAGCGGGGGAGGACTCACAAGTTGATCGATGAGGTACACCTCATAAGGAGTACCTCATCGATCAACCTTTTGGGAGGGTCACCATGTGGTGATGGCCGCAGGAATCATGCACGCACAGGGCCGGTCGATGTAGCTACACTTGGGACAGGCCTATGTCCAGCAGTGGACATCGTTCGGCTGAAATGATGATAATGAAACAGCTGAATCTAATATATATCATGATTAAGGATCTATATCATATACATCAGCTAATATCATAACAGCTGCAGGTAATTAGCACGTTATAACAAGCAAAGCTAAAGAGGGCAATAGGACACACTTCGTCTTTCACACCCCTTTGAAACATCTCAAAATCTTACGATAAACCAGTCATCATTAGCGTGGTGTCAACGGACACATATGACAAAAGAAAAGACAGTAAATGACACGTATGATGCTTTCTCCAATGGAAAATACTCAGACTAACCATAAAAACTGATAAAGTATAATAAACACTTGGCTGTAAACGGGCAGATACAAAGGGGTATAAAACTTAAAGAAGCATTGACGCCGTTTTTACCGTTAATAAATATCTTGTATTTATGTTTTACAATGTATTATAGTGTCGTTTAGATCGTTTAAAACTTGCATAAGCTCGCGTTAAGATCATAAAAGAACAGGGTCGTACTCAGGCAATGCAGGACTCGAAGAAATATAAAATTCGAACCCTTTCAATTTGAAGCCGTGGTTTGAAAAACGCTCTTCAAATGTTTTGTATTTTTTTTTACTAACTGTAACTTTACCGTTCTTAAATGACGAGCTTTTAGCATTTTCAACGTCCGTTTTGTTCCTAATCCGGTCCTGAAACGGTAAGTTACCGCATCACGGCGGGCGGCAGTCGTTTCAAACCAACAGCAGCGTCCGGACCGCATCCCATCCGCGTGTTTATCTCGCTTGTCAAAAGTTCGACACACGCTGCCGTATTTATAACCGTGCGGAAGGTGCGCCCGGAGCAACGAACCTTTGTGACAATCATAAAACACGGACATTAACAGCAACAAACAATATGAGACAACGTCCATTAAAAGAGTTGTAGACCACTGTAAAAGGGTTTATGGTGTGAGCGAAATTATTTACGGAATACGCTTTTGATATTTTTTTACGGGCTTTTACTGCAGCAAAATCCGGACATGAAACGTTAGCCATCGATAGCAATATCGAGTTCGCAAATCAAAGTCAAAGGTCGTTCTTTGTCACCTTTGTTTATAACGTCCGACTTCAGAAAGGCATCGATCGTTTCCAAACTTGGATCGTGCCGTTATTGGATCCGGTATTTGATAAAAGGATATAGGTATCGGCCTTGTTCGTATTTGGGCCACAGATGTGCGGTCTCTGCCCCATTGTGACGTGGGTCACGTGGGTGAGTGCATTCGATTTGTTACGATACTTGTCGAGTGTGCAATCGGCTTTACATCGCCTTGCAAACAATAAGGCACGGTCCGCAACAGCGAAGTATCTATTTTCTAGTATGCGTATGTCTTGTCTATGCAAGATTAGATTACACAGAGACCGCCGGCGCCATCAAAGATTTGCTGACTTTGATACAGTTTTCACACCAAACAAGTTATAAACTGCGAAATAGAATAGGTGTGAATGTGATATCATTTTGATTTGCTTTATAAATATTTATCAGGTTCTGCAAAAATGGTATGTTTGAGTAAACACCGATATCGTTGACCTATATACATATTAATGGCGCGTCAAAATATTCGTGTGCTCTTTAAGTAAATTTACATTGAGTGTAGGTGTAGTAATAGCGTCTAACGTAAGCTTGAGTCATAGCTTTTGTTTTCCTGAGCCGACTCTGACGCCGAACTAGTCGAGTAAATTATTTTCGATGTTGTCTGACAGTCATTAGGAATCGTTACGTTTTGTAACATCCGGGCATCCGTCCGTCCGTCCGGCTACGACTCATATTATTTTTATTCAATTTTTACGGACTATTTTCTAGGAATACGGATTTTATATATTTTTCCTGGATGTTGCACAATGTTAAATACAATGTGAATGGAACTCTTTTTATTACTTCACCTACATGAAAGTAGGAGACACAGTTTCAGGATAATTTGGATCGAAAAAAGCTGTTTTGCTTTTCTTTAAAACGCAAAAACAAATAAAATATTAGCAAGAGCTTTAATTGTTTTCAACATACATTCTACTATCAGCTGGTTAATGTTTATCTGTCAGTGTCGAGAATTAACCTACCTAAGTAGGTAAGTCAAAAACATCTATTCCTAACCGCGACTCACAAACCGCAATGAAATCTTAAATAAAGCTACACAAATCACTGAAACCCAGCTGGTTCTAAAGCAAGCATTCCAAATATAACTGATTCGCAAAAAAAAAAACGGAGCATCATGAACTCATTCATTCGATTTCATGCAATTCGTCGAATCGTATAAATAGTACGTCGATCAATAATTTATTTTTATATTTTTGCTCACTAAGTTTGATCCACACAAACCGGGAAGTGTCCGGGCCGTGGTCCGTCACTGTGAACGAGTTTATATAAAAACTAGCACTTCGTACGCAACGTCGTCCGCGCGGTTTTAGTATTGCAATTTTCGTAGGGATCTACCTATATTTTTTTTTATCAAAAATAAATTATCGCTTATGTTACTCAGGAATAATATAGCATTGTAATGGTGAAATAATTTTTAAAATTTCGGTAACTAGTTTTTCTATGTATTCGTTAGAAACATACAAAAATACAAATCGGTCCTCTTTATAACACATATTAGAGTAGATGTGCGCATTGATATTTTTTGAGCTCCGGACGGACCCAAGGCCCGGCAATGTCCCGGGCACGCCCCGGATACATATGAACCAACCTTTACACTTCTCGGGTCAATGCGCAAAGTAGCTAATTATTTCGCTACAGATCGTCGTTAAGGAAACAAGTAATGATAGGTAGATACGCCTATTGTCAGCCGAGAGGCGCGGCAATCAATGCGAATCGTGAAACATTAAAATTATATTACCTTACTATTGTGTTATTAAAGCCTAATACGGTTAGAACTAAAAAGGAATTAAAGTTGGTTTTACTACCGTCTGTTATGGTCAAACCGGATACGATTGGATAAGATCTTTTTAACAGCAGTGCAATTCGGTAAAAATGTTAAGGTGAAAACTAAGGTGAATTGAGCTGGTCAATTTCTACCCAAGCCTATTTTAATCTCCACTTTTCAAGCGTAATTTTTGACAGAATCGGCCTACGCTAAAAAATATTAACGTTTATAAACCTAATGAACCTTTGTCATTTGCATCTGCGGCCTCAAAGTCCTTAGAACAGAACATATAAACCTCATTATTTATGTATGTCTCACTAGTCACTCATAAATTCGAATCCAGTTCTACAAATAGCTTCGTTTCTCGTAAATATTAGAGAAACTACTGTTTATTCAGTTACACCCGACACCAGACAAACATATTAAACTTATCAGATTTCTATAAGTGAAAGACTGAAGAGGGCTTCGGTATGGTGAAGAACTAAAGATATATCTGACTAGCTCCTACTCGCGGCTTTGCCTAGATGAAAATTGTAGTACCTTCTAACAAGTTAATTTTTTTAGTAACAGCATCGCATTGGCGAATTTAAAGTGAAAAGTATGTATTTACAAAATAAATAAAAATGTACAGTTGGTCTGTTTAAACCGGATTTCGTCAGAATCCGGTTTAAACAGACCAACAGATACACTTTCGCAATTATAGTAATTGTATAGAGTATGGATTGTCTCCAGATATTCCATGTTCCACTAAGTGGCGCAAGGAGTGGCTGATTGTTAAGCAGATAATAGATAATACGCACTATTATTTCCTTCGCATCGTGGTTTAATGTGTTTTTGATGTTCATTCGCAGTTCAGAGGCATTAAAAGCTTGTGTCATTAGATACGTACTTAATTGGGCCTTTTAACCAGTTCAATTGGTACCGCAGATCAATTTTCACACATTGTTCAATGTGACTTTCAGTGGTCCATAATCTGGCATAAAATTTAATTGAAATTAATTATCTGAACAAGTTTATTGCTGAATGAAAACAACCAATTCAATTGTTTTGTAATCAAACCACGAATCACTTTCATATGTTATTCATGCTACATTGACTATATACTATGTGAAACAGAAAGATTAGAATAAAAAGTGTAACAATTGTAGATAGGCCAATAAATAAATAAATAAATAAATAAAACAAGTAACATAATTAAAAATAATCAGTTTACTGTAAAATAATTTTGACCGATCTTTGATAGCTCTTACTAATAACAAGCCATAGCTTTAGCGGTAAATTAAATGACACAAAAAAACGCGGTACATTTACGATAGGAACAATGATTCTTCTGCCTTGCATATGACGTTCAAAAGTGATGCAAACAGAAAAAATAAAACACATCTGCCTTAATTAACCACTTGCTAGTGTTGTTGAAACGCAACGAACAATAGCTAGCGATCCGGATGAATGAATCGATCAATGGCTACAGCACTATACGAAAACGTAGGTAGGTACATTAGTTTATCCTTAATGCAGCGAGTGTACTTGATAAAATCCATTTGCTGAAGCAAAAAGCTTAAACACGACCATGCAATAAATCTTTCTGAATGCACTCACAATCTACATTTGCAATTTATCGAAACGAGAGACGATTCGGAATGTTTGTACTGAAATTGAACTTTGTAAGCTTTGCCCAAGGACAGGCTTGCATAAATGCACACCTTTCTTAAAAGCAGCACGTGAAACTAGTCATGAAATTAATGACAGCAAGTATGGACTTGTATCGCGGTTGCAAAGTGTATCCAGCTGTCCTAATTTCAATACCTTGTAACCTCATTCAGAAATTAGGTAATATTTATAAACAAGTAAACTGAATGTTGCCCAGAAATCCAAACACAAGTTAAAGGATAAAACAAACACTTGGTCCTAAAATCATAGGAGCGTAACAGTCTGTCTGCGAAGTACTGGACAGATTTAGACGTTTGCGAGGGAACCCTTCGCGCAAAACGGTCTCGCGTGACATCGCGCACGCGCCTGCCCCTCGCGCGCGTGTTCGTTGCGCGCGCGCATGTGACTAACCCGGCGATGCCCGGCCCTGCTTAGCCGAAAGCGATACATACGAAAGCTCTCGACCGTTAGAGAGGGACAGTGAGAATAGCCTAAAAGCTCGCACCGTTGTCACACAAAGGGAAATTAGAAACAAATCTGTTGATACTCAAAATAATTTAGAGGTGTTGACGGTGATATGAAATTATGAACGCTAAAACTTGGCTGAAGCTCAACTGTTGCTTAAGTGATGTGCGAACAACTTTAAAAGTGGTATAAGATATTGGTTGTATTCAACATTTGAGTTTTTGTGCAGGATTAATGAAGATCATACGAGTACAAGTTAGCTTCATCCAATCAGTCTAGACTTCACATTCAGATACAATCACATTTCGCAAGTCTCATGGAGTCACGGCCAAACATAACAATGAATCAAGATTACAAACAGAACCAGTATAAAATGCCCTGATTAACTATTATTCTCTTGCGCACCTTTCCGTGACACTAGAACCGGCACCCTCGACCTGTCACCAAACTTAAATTCGTCTAAAAAAGGCTACCTTTTGTTGTCAGCCCGAGAGGCCTCACGTCCGGGAAACCGACACTTGACCTACCAACGTATTTAGATCTTTTGTGTTCGGGATAAAGGGAAGCGTGACTTATCCTATTTGGGTTACAGAAAAAAAAACTGTGAATAAAGACTCCGCATTATCATAAATTTTGTGACACTACACCCTTTTTATTTTTATTTGATCGCCATCTTCTTGACTTCTAATGAATCGATATAAATAAAATTCTCTTTTATTTCACGTGGGCGTGTGTGGTCTTAATAAATATGCAAATGTATAAACTTTTAGATCAATCGATAGATTTTTATTGATTTTCTAAATTGAGATGTTTTCTGTATTAGGAAAAACAATGGTCATAAAAGTTCATTTACTGCAGGTTGTCAAATAACTCCATTAACGTAGCAGTTTCAAATGCCTTTGCAGTCAAACAATAAATAAGCTGTGTTTAAATAAATAAGGGGATTCATTTGTTTATGCGTCCTAATTTTCATACGTTGAACTGACCATAAAATTACAGGTGCGCTGCGGAAATGCCAATGCAATGAACGATGGAGCTGGGAAATATCATTTTCAATCAGAATTGTATCGAACCAAATCGAGACTCTGGTTCTATAATTGCTATTGCTGCAATATCGGACTGTGTATCTGCGTCCTAATTTCTGTGTAGCCCATGGGTTTGGGCTCGCAGGTGGGTCGCGGAAATGCCGGTGCATTCGACTCTATTTTCATACGTTTTGGTCTCGCCACTAACGCCCGCCTCCGCCCCACATCAATGAACGCTTCGCCCAACTACTTCTTCGTCCGCCCTACGCTGGTATACCGCGAGTAAGATGCTTTGATACTTCACTTTTTTTAAAGACTGATTTGTTAAATATGATACATTTACGTTTTAATATTTTAAGGTGTCTACTTTTGAGTATACATTTATTAATGTTAAGTTACTCGTATAATTAAAAAAATTAAATAGTACAGAATATTATTCATTGTTTTAACAGGTACTTTTAAAAAATCAAGTTGGCGAAACTTTAAGATATATTAAACCTCTACAATATAGTAGTACATTGTACGAAAACAATCGATGCGAAAACACCTGAGCGAGTTTGGATTAAACTTTGTTCCTGGAATAGGACAAAGAACACATTTTTATCTCGAGAGTATGTTTGCTTATTTTCGACTTCGAGTTAAAGCCGCCGACAGAAGCTAATGTGATATAAATAAATAAAATCGATTGCATTAAATGTATTTATTTTTAATTAAATTTCTGCTATTAATACTTCTTAAAAATCGACTCTATCGAGAGAAAGACACCATTTACTAACTACCCTATGCAGATATATCTTATTCATTATTTTACATGAGTAAGATAGGCTAATTTCGTTAAAATACTTTTATAATTTTAAAGTTACAGAGACCTTAGTGCAGGTTTAAAAACTCGATCACTTTATCCTGAATCAAAAAACTTTTCACTTATGTCAATTAGTATACAAAAAAGAAAGGATTTCCATTATTGTTACCAGAAGGCGCTTACACAATTTCTATACAAATCGGCGTTTACGTTCACGCTTTTGAACACGTATAAAAAAAACCACACTAATGTCACTGCTAGAGATTAAAGTGAATTGATAAAAATATTACTGCAACGATCAAGACTGCTCACACCGACTAGAGCCACAAATATAAATAGGTGGTCTTATTTTCTTATTTACGACTGTTTCAGTCTTAAACGTGCAACTTTTTATGATATATTCAGCTTTATTAGCGTCGTCGGTACTCGCGACGCGTGGCGATGCAACTATCCGTCTGAAACTGGGTTTATGTGCGGTATATTTGTGTTTATCACTTTTAATGATTCTTTCTTCATAGTTTCATACGACGGACCTATGCGTTTGTGTCGGATTTATTGCGCAATATAAATTTATTACAGTAACAGATTCTACTGTTTTAGACGATTAGTAATATTAATGTATTTTAAATTTAGGAGATGATAGATGAAATTAATGACGAATGTTATTAAGTGTGAGAGATTTATGCACTGATACTTAAACCACAGTTAGAATAGCTGTTAAAGCGTTGACTATTTTACAACTTAACTCTTATTTAATAAAAGCTTTTGAAATAATTCTTATGATTGAAAATGAGTAAGCTGAAAGTCATATTTACTGTTCCCGAACTGTTTCTTTTAGCTATAAAATTTCCGTAATGCGTAAATAAATAAAAAATGTAATCGCCTGTGCTTACGAGTATGTGTTATATGAACTCATTTACTTGTTATATTAATTAACAGAGTCAAAATGTATGATGGTACCGGGAGGTTCATAAATAAATGCCTCTACATGTTTAAATACATTCTAAGCTAAACGTTTACTCAACGGACAAAACTCACACCGCATCCTGTTCGATATTTGTTTATGTAACTTAAATGAGGTTTATTAGGTACTTGAACCTTACTCAATGTGTACCTACGTCGCGTATTAAAAAGACCACTTCACCTACAATTTCTGTTTAAACTGAACGAAATCTGTTTATTTTCACAACTTTTGGCAATGCTCTGGCAATTCGTACGATCACGATTAACTCAGCAAATTATTGCTGTTTTTTGGTTTCCGTTTCACGTGAAACCAATTTGAATAGCTCTGCAAATATGCACAATAACTGCGCGATATAAAAGAGGCATAATGTGACCACATTTTTGTATTTCCCTTTTCGAACCAAACGGGATAATCGGATTAAATATGTTGAAAATTGCATCTCTTAATACAGTTCCCGAAATCGGTATACCGGGAGCACATTAAATTCGAACACGTTTCATTGATCGATAAAAACCGACATGAGGAGTTTGTGTACGCTTACTCACGCGGTCTGGGACTCGTCCCGATATCAGACCGTTCCAATATTTTGAACTACGCAGAGATAGTCTCAGTGAGTCACTTCAGTGAGTCATGTCACCTCACCTCTCCTATGCCTGAATTAACTACGCTACAGGAATATACCAAGACGCGCTTGTTCCTACATTGTGTTGTGCAACTCGACGCTTCTAATTTATTAGTGTAATAACAGTTTATTGGTATCCCGTAATATATTATGATGTGATCTGTAATTATGGCCGGGAAACTGCTAATATAATAAATTGATTATTCTATGTTTATATGTAAACATAATGTTAAGTTTTTAATTTATGCACTAGTAAAAACACTGAAACTAGATAGGATCCTGAAATTGGAAACCCCGTAGAGCGTTTGAAGGTAGCTTGTACATAGATTTCCGTACCGTACACTGCGCAAAGGTAGCAGGTATTTCAGAGCACGTAGCGTGTAGTAATTGACTTGATTCCTGCAACTTGTCTGCGGAGTAAATCGCTTCGTTAGTCTAGTGGTTAACCGACCACATGGGATAGGGCTTGATTGTACGCAGAATAATTTGATTTATTAAGGAGACAGCTTTGAGAATCAAAAATATTTTCACGCGCAGCGCGAAACATAATTGCAAAAATAAACTCCAATAAGTTACTCTCCCTCATAATATGCCCATTATTTTAAATAGTTTTTCAGTAATACGCCTACAGTGCTAATAGTGCGAATTTACAGTTTTCCACCATCTTTATATCGTTCTTTACTGGTCCCATTGTCGACGAAGGGCGTCTACACAATGGCTCCAAATCTTTTCGTCCTCAGCGCTCCACTTCACAACTGGACTTAATTTATTTTTCATTTCATTCAATTTAGAGAGCAACAAAGGCCCTATATAATCGAGTTGCAGCAATCACAAAGCTATAAATCAAAATAATTCGGTGTTCGGAACAATTAAGCGCCTAAAAGGGAGAGGCGGGAAACGCGAGCGAACGAATTTGTAGATACCACATTTTAATTAATTTAGGACACTCTATATTTAAAAGGGCTTGTGAAAGCATATGTGCTTTTTTTCACTGCTTTAAACGATTATGGAAAACGTCAGTTGAAATTAACATTAATTTAATAAAAGAAGCATTAACAAAAAACAATTTGTATGAAGAATGTATTAGCTTCACTAGGCAAAATTAATATCACCCGGCATCACCCGGCAGTCGCCAGTCTGTTCTATATTTATTTACTAGCCTCTGATTGGCTATTTAGCTTCTTAGTAGTCAAGTAATGTGTCATCAATATTAATTTAACATTACACGGACACAGGAACACTTGTACTCTGGAGATAAGCCCATTATATCAATTTGACAACGCTTTGATGGTCCGAAATTGATGGCGGTTTTGATTCAAAGCACGATACGCAACGGTAAGCCAATTAAGCCGGCGGCAAGTCGTAATGAACCGTTAATGACACGCGCAACGAATACCAACAAATTATATGGATCCATAGCCATAGTATTTGTGTTAAATGATAAATTAGCAAATAACACACGCAATTGATCACGATATGAATTAGTCGTGATCGTGAAAGCCAATCGTTAACCACAGCTCCATTTATAATTTCAGAGCCACTATTGAAATTGAAACACGATATTATTCATGAGGTTTTAATTCACTAATGAAAGCGGAAACGAATGAAAAATATCTGAAGTTTTTCTAACAAGCTGTTCAGCTCGTTAGTCTGATGCTAATAGAACAGATTCTGTAGGACAGTGAAAACGACTGTTGAAAAGTCTCTTTTTCACTTGGATTGGCCACGTGAAACGTGTTCAGTAGGTACACAATTGCACATTTTAATCCTATAGGTATATTCCTAAGTTTTGAATCGCATTTTTATTATTTTTACCCGACTGCGAAAGAAGGAGGGTTATGGTTTGAGAGTGTATGTATGTATATTTCTTTGGCACGCCCTAGAGCCTAAGCGGCTCGATGGATTTTAGCTTGAGAGGTGTCGTTAGATTATTGTATTTACTGTGAGAGTGACACTGTGCATTTAAGAATAAAAAAATGGCGAATTTTTGGAGCCAAATTACGTCTTTGAAAAAAAAAAATTTTTCTTCTAAACCTATCAAGTGGGATATCAAGGTAAAGAGCTCGAGGAGACGATTCCAAAAATGTAACTCACTAAAATGTTGGAAATAAAAAAAATTACTTTGTCAAAGAACCCGACCGCTAAAAACGACTAAAAAGTTCGAAAAAAGTCGCTTTTCAAGCAGTCTGATGCAGTACAATCACTGATCTGATGCCACCAACACAGTTTTTTTTATCAAACTGTTTTCATTCGTTTTCATTTTATCTGTGCCACACTTAACCAAATCTGAAACAAAATTTTGCTTGCTGGAATTCAGAAGACGCACTTCTAAAGTGTCAGGCCTGTGATTTCACCTATAAACAGTAGTAATGTTCCTTGTTTGTATAACAACAACACAGCGTTTAAACGAATCTAATCGAATGTGTGTGCTTTGATGAAGATTGACACGAATTCGGCCGAAAGGGGCCGAGAGGTCCCGAACGTGTTGTAACCGTGACGTGCTCGTGCGCAGTTTTATTGGCTGTCCAGCTTCGATCAAGATTATGTATCCCAATTAAAAATCGTCATATGATACGACCTGTCAAACCGTCACGAGCTGATGGAATATAAATATTGAACTTAAATTGTAGTCTTGCTGTCAAGAAAAGAAGAGGATAACGATTACTTTTTGGAAGAAAAATAATTTCGTTGAACATTTTAAATGCAAACTTAAAGTAGTGGTAGCCTAAAAAGTAACCTTTATTATTAAACTACAAGTGTTCCACTCAATCCTTCCAGATACTGTTTACAGTTCAGGCCTTAACATTCCTATCACTTAGCCATCTTACGCACTGACCATAAATCCCCATATCCGCACGTACCTAATGACATCAACAAATCATACACGGATATATCGTTGGATATAAATCAACACACACGAACGAGGAGCCTCTCGATTAACAATAATTTCGTTAGCAGTTGGAATAAATCTAAATGAACAGCCGACTCGCGACGGTTCTTAATTGACACGTCGGGTTACTGGACCGCGATGTGCTGTGAAACACGATATCCAGCATGTGTTTACTAATTACAGTGTGACAATCTGCAAGTCTATGGAATGGACTGAAGTATGAGCAGCTGAACATTCAAGGATGTCTAGCGGTGAACGATGAAAAAACTGTTCCAAATAGCTCCATCATGTTTCGAAAAACAAATGAAAGAATAAACGATAGTCATATGTTTTAGAATACTCACTTTTCAGAACAACACAAAACTATGTAAGCACTTACTAACAACGTAGGTAATGATTCAAAACGTCCTTTATGTAAAAATACTGCGCTTTTTCATTCCATCTTCAGTCATCGCGTTTTAAAACAATGGGGGAAACAAAAACTCATTTTCATGGGCTCGTTTTGTTTGCGGTAATGCAAGAGCAACAGCGAGAGTTGTGGATCCCCCTCATAAACTGTTTGGGTAAAAGGATCTCTCATATCGCTTCGGTCGCGGCATTAAGCGGATGCTGCTGATCTGCCAGTGCGGAAAAGCCACGGAAAACCAATTTCCACAGGCCGATTCTCGCATCGATTTATACAAAATTATGTTACCCCGCATGTCGCATACTTTATGTTTTGTTTTTGGCATTAAACCCGTTGTGCTGCTTTAATTAAAGGACTTTTAACTGTTCTTTTTGCATTTTTATCGGTAATGGGTTTCAGTATTTCGCATTCAGTTCAGCTGAATTGTATATTGTAAAGCCATATATTTTAATGTGGGCTTGAATTTAATTGTAAGTATTGTATGTAGCACGCATTCAAGACTAATGAGTCAATTGAGACACGCAGAGCGAAGAAAGGAGCGAAGATAAAATTTACTACCTTACTTAAAAAGGGTCAGTAATTTAAATACCTGCGTTCAATAGAACCTAAGCTGGAAAATAAAATTCAGAATGATTCAACGCGTGCATACCGAACATATTTGTGGAACATTTTCGGTACAGCTCCAGGCTTCTCGGCAATCCCACCTGTCCACAATCCGAACATGCCGCAAGTAATTTATTCGCTCCTGTCCGGTGACCGACAGGCCGCGGATGACGTCACAACCACAAGTTTTTGCCCCAAACTGCATTGTCCATGTTTTTGCTGGCTGACAATATGAACTGACAATTTTGATGATCGCTTTTTTCTTTGTCATGCGATATTGTTATTTAATTTTGGAACAGGAGTAGGTGCAGCCAGCCAGTGTTTTGTTTTAAACGGTGTTAGTCTATCAAGCCAGTATTTTTAATTAGAACCTGTCTGGAGTTTAAACGCAACGCAGACATGGTCTATCACGTTTTTTTTGGCGGCACTTCGCACTAAGTTATCACTGATTGATTTTATTGTTCCTATTTTTTTTTATATGTAATAGACACTTTAATAGACACAATTCGGGCATCATATATCGAGATTATTTGGCTATAATTTTACGTACAAAAAGTATTTTTAATTACATACAGCTGGTTGTAACCAAGTGACCGCCTTCTGCTTTGACTTGTGATCGCATGCGTTGGTAAATACTTAGGTACAGTGAAATTCAAAATAATACTTTCTACATAATATTATAACATGTTTGACATTAATTAACTTTGTTTTGTTAGATGTAGTTACCTACAGTATTAAAAGAGTGGATAGTGAATGTCATTAACTTAATTGTTATTATTCATTCACTATTTTAAATATTTATATTATGTTGTTGAAATTAATGGCGCCAGAAGTTACACAGTTACCACAAACCGCAAATTTTTCTTTTTGCAACATATTGTAGGTACTTACTTGGTCATTTGTGGTTTTAATTGATAAAACTTTATGAATGTTGTTGTTTTTGTATTTTTCCACGTTTTATTTTTATTCCAAACCAGCACCAATCACTCACTTGTTGTTTGTTCAATCACTTATAGAATTGCGATAAAAGGCTTGCGTGCAAAACTCATTACTTAAGTAGCATACTTGGCTGAAACCTGACTATTGATGCAAGTTTTTATAATGAATGTCCTAGCAACTCAAGTTAGAGAGCGGAACTCTGAAATTGATCACTACTCAAAAGAAGCAAGAGACAGTGGTAACGAAGAAATTGAATATAAGCAGAAAACTAATCTACGCAAACATTTAAAATTCAAAAGTAGATTATTCAAATTATGCTAAAAACCAGCACTTTTTGAACGTAAAGTTTTACAAAAGACAGGGCCCCAAAACGCCCGCCCGTCACCACTTCCTAGTGTTTTAGCTGTGGAGAAGAAGTGGCCAACAAACTCCCCAGCAACACATCTGTCTATTACGTTTTAAGGACTTGAATTTATTTAATAGTATGCAAAGTATTTATACATGACAAGAAAAAAAAAATTATCACTTGTTAGCTAGCACACTCTATGATACTGATACCAAAGTAAATAAAATTAAAAAAAAAATGTTAAGGTTACTGCTTCATTCTTATTCCAATCCGTAACATCACTAGCACACTTTTTTATTCGCCAATACATCACTGTAGCGTGGATTGTGGTAGTACAAGTTTGCAAAGTGACAGTTCTTTTGTCAGTGATCGACAACTGACATAGTGATATTAATTAAAGGTGTCAATATTTTGACGTCGCTTATTGCTGATCTGTCAATATTCTTCGTGGATCTGCTTTATTTTTTTACCTTATAGATAAAATGTTATAAGTTAGTTTACTTTTAGTACCAAAAGAATATCTCAATAAAATGAAAGACGCCACATAAAAGACTTTCTAACATCCTTTTGCGACACATCCATAAAACCGCCTATAAAAGCAATCGGATTAATAAAACTCTTAAAAAAACAAACCTAACAAATCGATCCATTCATTGATTCATTGTCAACAGAACTGTGTGGTCTGTTCCCACAACAAAATGCTAATACCCATATAATTTCCCACCCACTTCACTGATCCCACAGATTCCTAAGACCCGTTCATGATTCATCCCGAGTCCTGGAATCGTGTGATTTATAACTAATTTCACACTCTCAAGCACTTTCGAACGCCAACACGTCCGAACATAATAATTCTCATCACTGAGTAGGTACTTCATTGTTATTCAATCAGCAATAAGAAAACAAAACACTATCGCTCGCGATCATTATTTGTCTGTCTTCTTCTATGTTTCGATAGTACTTACACTCGAAATATTGCATGCTGCATAGTAAAGTTCAACTTGCGATAAAAAATCGTGACAAAAAGAGAATTAGTGCCATATCATTGGTTTAAATTGTCGCTATGTAGGTGCATATGTTATAGATTATATCGAAGCCACGTGTCGTAAGTCGTTATTATTAATTATAGCTAAAGCATTCAGTATCAGTTATTATTACGTCAATGCACCCTTGATTTTCCTACTTTTGTACAAAAACCCGTCAAATATCATAAAAGTAGTGTTTGATATTTATCAAAATGTCACTAAAACCCGCAAAAAAAACTACAAAACAAAAATGCATCGACATTTCATAGTAGGCCCCCGGAATGTTTAAGAGCGACGAGATCCCCCTCGTCTTTCCGCTGCGCCCTAACTACTTCCTTTGTATAATTAGCTGGCTAATAAGTCTCTCAGTGAAATATTCAGTGAGTCGGGGCTTTCCTCCGCGGATTGTGAATGGAGCTGTCAATAGCGATTACAGAACCTCTCGATATTAATTCCGTTGGGAGTGTGTCTTGAAAGAAAGTATCGATGTCTCTTGAGTGGGTCTGAGGTTATCCTTATTCGGTTGTTTTTTTTGTGGCATTATGAAAATTGGTGCTGTTATGAATTAGTTTCGCCGTATTTCAGTTTTTGTTAAATTTGTGAACCTCACTCCAATGAAAAGCTTCCTTAAGGTGAATGCTCCAGGGTAGCCCGCGAAATTCAAATATTTTTATGTTTTTTGCAATTTGCCGGTCAGTGTGAAGCTGTATGTGGACCAAATACGATCCGCGACCGTGACGCGTATTTATCTAAACAATTATAACCATTTTAATCATCAATATAGCCCTCTAAGTTCATGTAGCTCGACAGAATTATTATTTCTGAAATATTCATTCTATCGAGCTACATTAACTTAGAGCCCTAGCGGGCTACCCTGGAGCATCCACCTTAATGGCTTTGACAACCTAAAAATGATTCGCACAAAATAATAAATAGCGCAGATATTGAGAGAATAATACAATAGGTAATATTGCAATAACCATTTCGAATTCTGACCAATAAATAAAATAAGCCCCATCTATTCCCTCTAACGGATAAACAAGTGCACTAAACTAAGCCATATATCTTCTTTGCAGCATAAGTAATTGTGGGCGATAAATCCAAATTCACATACAATTTCCGTTATTGCACATACATCATTCGTAACACTTTGCTGAGCAAATAGGTGTATTTCAGAAGGGTGCATTACTGATGCACTCCTTGCGAAGGTAAACAAAACCATGAGGGTAGTGATCACTCTATATAAATATTATTGTTTCCGAATGCCTCTATTAACTGCACTAATGAAAGAAACTGATAGAGAAATATTATTGGGAATAGGGGAAACGGGAAAATAACTATTTGAGCTTATTGGTTTTTCGTTGGGGATTGATAGAAAATACAGGAAGAATAGGTCTTCACACGTAAACTCAAATATAAAACCATGCCTATGAATGATGATAATACGTCAAATCAAATAGAGCCACGTATTTGAATTTGAACTTTATTTAAATGAAAATAGTTGGAATGAAAGAAAAATTTTCTTCACAATCATCTTCAATTGAAAGGTCACATAAACGCCCCAAACTTTAGAGTTCTCAAGGAACTCATAATCAAAACTCAATCAAAGTTGACTCAAGATTTTCATTATCTCACCCTTCTACATTTAATAAGTGCGTATAATTAGTGTCGAGTTGATATGAGCCCTATCATAATGTCGTTGGCTCGCGGTCGTTGCTCGTGACAGCGGGTTCGATTCCTCATACATATTCAGGGGTCCCCCTCGCGTGCCTCTAATGAACCTGACTGTGTAAAATAGATAGGTACAGAAGTATCGCTCCGTACAAAATGCATGCACAAATAGACACTCCTTTATGTACAGTGAATACGAAAGCCAGTCTAGAGTACAGCCTCCGAATGACAGTCCTTTCACGGTTTTTAGGGCAAAAAAGTTTTTTGAACAATATCAAATGAAAGGGCTTACTGTGAGGGTTTTATTTATATACATTTTTTTTTATATTTATTTGTTTTGAAGTTATTCAAGAAATTAAGACGAAAAATGACTCTGAAACTACTAAGCCTAAAATTTTGAAAAAAATGGAGACAATAGATCTTTACCTATAAATTACAGGAAAACCTATAAGAAGCCTATAATATTAAAATAACATGTTAAAAAAAAAATTGTTCGGAACCCTTTGCACGCGAGTCCGACTCGCACTTGGCCAGTTTTTTAATTACCTCTGATTTTGCATCACTGTCAAAATTAAAGCGATCCTTATTCATCTAACAATAAAATTACTGGTGTGTAGTTGTCAGAGGTAAAACATTGATGCACCAGATCTCGAAATTATCATGCCAACAGCGACTAGAAACGTCGTCCCTATAATATTTGTAAGTCCTGGATAAGGCTTCGTAGCGATACTCAAAATTGTCTTTTCCATCAATTTTGACAAGTACAAGGTGACACACTACGAAACTCGGTTTGTATTGAAAATTTTGGCAACGGTTATTCTAGTAGTAACCACCAAAGTGTCTCGGTCCTCTGTGGTTGATCCTAACGTTGGGCCCAATGTCACTGGTCCAGCATTGGCCCAACATTGGCTAGTGCTATTTTTTCGACTCCCAAGTTAATGACATGGCACACGCACACAGTCATACAGACACACCTATTTTCACGCGTTATATGGAGTTGGCCTTTTGTACGTGCCTGCCTATTTATCCTGCCTGACTGTAGAATCTATTGTCAGTTGCAGTTTGAAATCCTTTTGTTGTCAACAAATTAGATTTGTACGTGAACGCTTTTGTTGATGATGGAGGTTATTTACCTGTGTTGTGAGGTTAATTTTTTGCGTGTTTCGATGTGTGGTTCCGGATTTAATTTGTTTTAGTATTTATACTGCCCTTTTTAACAGCGTAGTTTGAAAAAAAAAATAACAAAATTTTTGTCTGCTAAATAAATCAGGCGGTAAGTTAAAGTGTAGGATGTAAGAAGAAGCAATGTGAAGGCGACCCCAAATAAATAAGGATAAAGGCAAGATATTGACGATCACTTGGATAACATTAGATGGCAACTTAAATATTATCATATAATTCACAAAATATACTCGATAATTTATTTATCTAACTCACTTACAGATAAAGAAAGAAAGAACAATGTTTATTGGGACTCGCACATGACACACAAAAAAAGTAAAATAAAGTAAAACCAACAGTAATAATTTTCCTGCTGCAACCCAATAAGACAAACGATCCAATGTTGCCCGTGTAAACTACCTGCGACATTTTCCTAATGTTGCCACTAAAAAGGAAAATTATACTCGCATTACACTGATATAAAAGGCTATCGGCGTGTTCATCTCTCCCTACTTTTCCGGCTGGCGAGAGAATAGGAAAAATGTTAGCAAAGAGTGAAGACGGGGGCGGCGGACCGACTAATGCGCCTGATATTATTATTGTAGCCAAAACGACGGAACGAATCTGGCAATATTCGTCGCCATGGTAAATTAGCCATCGAAAATTGTTTGAGATGATTTTAATATTTTGGTATGATTGGTTTAGCAATATGATTAATATAAATGTATAATATAGTAAATCTGTTGCCATTTGTTGTCTGTAAATTGTAAATTTTTGAGAAAAACTTTTGCTGGGGTTTTTTTTAATAGAAAAAATTCTGAGATACGTTTCTAAATTGGAACAGATTCATGAAAAACGAAAGCACGTAGAATAATGAAATTTTGAAGTATCTGCCTTTTAAGTAGATATGTGTCTTTTCCTTATTCAATATTCTTTTACACATTTCTGTTTATTTGAATAAGAACACTGTGGCCAATTTATTCGATTCCAAAAGTTTTCCAACGTTTCTCGGCTTCCCCCGCCATCACCTGAGGGCGCGTTTAGATTGCAATTTTCATTTTCTTCTTAAAAACAACCTCCCCTCACCCCTACCACCCTGTTAACCACTGACGAACAGATTTGCATGCACAATTTCCACTTTTGAACTTTTTACAACAGCTTACCTCTCTAAAGACGTTAAAAATGCACGAAAAGTTAAGATTTATTGATATTTAAAATGCCATTAAAAATGTAAATATTAACTGCTTCGGTTGTTAATTTATTACTTTGAGGAAAATGCAGCTAATTTTGAAAAGAAAAACAGAAAATTTACCTCGATTGTGGTTTTCCCAGACTCCTGCCATTTCATGAGATGTTCGCCCTTCAGTGACCAGCCGGGAGCGTAGCTGATGAGCCCCCCTCCCGCGGCGCCCGCGCCCCCCGGAGGCGCCGGAGACGCTCTCGCGGTAACTACCTCGCTTGTCTCCGATTTCGACTTCTTGGGGCTCGTCTGAAGCCGGAAAAAGCTGCGTCCGTGGGTTTTGGAACTTTTCGAGGGGGAGAAGAAAAATGAGCTCTTCTTAGGCGATTTTTCTTTCTCGTCGCTGGATTTAGACGTTGATGCGACTGTTTCCGCTGCTGACGCATCTTGAATGTCCTTATCAATTGTGTTTCCACTGCCACTCGGCTTGGGCCCCGAACTCTCATCAGCGACGAACAATAGGGTCCTCTGTACGAATGGCGTCGCTTTATTGTAGAATTCATGAGGTTCGGGTACTTTAAAACTGGATGGAATAGTTGTTCGATGTGTCTTAGAGAAGCGTCGTTCCATGTATTTTCTTGCCATATCATGCCATGCAGTTCAGTATTCATTACTTTTCTACGTCTAAAGTCATTAAACTACCTATATCACTGGTTTTTAGATGGAAACGATTACTACCAAAAGGTAAGAGCCTGTTACATTCATAGCGATTTCTCGATTATCATTAAAGTATCCTGATTCATAGCCGTCTCACGAAAAAAAGGTAAACATCAAGGCAAAATAAACCGAGCAGAATAAATCTATAGCGTCCCCTCGAGTTGGCGAGATAGGCGGGAGGTATTCGTAAACTATACGGGGCCCCCACCTGGCTGAAAGAACCCTAACGTTGACTGGATGAGACTTCGTGATAGCTAGGAATGGTATCTATTCGTCAGCTGCGTACAAAGT
The DNA here is from genome assembly GCA_950371165.1 of Lacanobia oleracea. NCBI lineage: Eukaryota > Metazoa > Arthropoda > Insecta > Lepidoptera > Noctuidae > Lacanobia > Lacanobia oleracea. Next base: position 11,629,719 of record OX493389.1, read on the forward strand.
GGAGAGATTGCGGAATAATTTACTAAGGTATCGAGAGTTTTTAGAAAATAGTTGTGCTTAATTTGATTATATCTCTTTGCATAGTAGTTAATGTGTCTGTCTGGCCATAAATACAATGAGTTTCGAATACTACATGAGAGTAGCGCATCTACGTGGGTAAATATTTACGATGATAAAAAAAAATCCTTTTTAAAATGTTAAGTCTACCTACTACTACTAGGTATTAATACTAAAGGCACACAAGACAGTCAAGATTTTAAAATAAAAGTTAATTTAGGTACTACATGAGCACATCGATGGGTGGCATTAAAAAAGCGGAAGTCAATATTCCACCGAAAAAATAACTAATTCCCTTTCATCTCGTTTCCAGTAATTGTATTAGACAGCGGTGCCGTTCGGCGACGGGTTGCAATTTTCACGCGGAGTTCCTACGCCCTATCGATCGCGTGCGTGGGTAAACATTCCCGCCCTAGCCTTATCGCAAATTATCGTGCACTTACCACCACATCTATTGCCTTAAAAATAAAGTTTAAAATAGCATGAGCTAATGCCTTAAGAAAAACTTGTCAAAAGTCTTCAGCGAGGACTTAAAAATGTTCCGTAAAAAAAAATGTTTGTTGATTTTTCCGGTGATTTTCTTTCTTGAAACAATTCGTTTGAGAAAGGCAAGCCTTTAAAATAGGAACTGGTAATTTGACTGAGGTACGATTGATTAATTTCCTGCTTTATTTACGGCTGTATAATTTCGTAAACAAAGGAATCTTGGAATAACAATGGCAGTGAAAGTTAACGTAAACCCTCTCTGTTTTGTCAGCACGCACCGCACTTCACGGCAATCAAACTGACACGCTTTGAGTGAAATGTAAATTTATATATTTTCACACTAATTCTAATGTTGGGAAAGCAGAAAGCTTGTTTCTATGGAGCCGTTTACGTAAATAAGTAAAGTAACAGCTTACAGAATTAGGTAAACCGTTACTTAATTTTGCAAGGCGAAAACTTACTTCATAAATTTAACTCAATGGAGTAAAAGTCTTCATTAAGGAATATTTCCACGAAAAGACGAAACGTGTTCTATCTTCCTTATTTAAAAATGATTTGAATACATGATACCTATGTTATCAAAGTTTTATCGGCTATGTAACAAAACTTATGAAAAGCGCATTTTTTTCCATTTCTATTTCAGCATAATGGAATTTCCCAAGAACTGTATACCTAATTATTAAAATCAAGTGTTTAACTCCTTTCGTGCATGTTTGAGATAATTATTTCCGATGGTTTAACATAATAGGTAACATTTAACCAATCTAGACAGTTTCGATGATATAAACCATCACAGACAGTTATATTAAATATTATTGCCATCAAATCACATAAAACTACGAGAACGCATTAAATGTACATAAAAGTTTTAGTCGATCGCAATGAAAACAGAAAGACATAACTTTTCATATTTAATTCATAATATTCATCATAAATATAAAGTAGATAGGCCGTTTATGAGCTATTAACGCAGTTTTATGTTAAACTAATAATGCGTAAAATATCTTGTACATAAATTGATAAGGAAGGAATATTAACAAGTTAGCAACTTCAGATTAAGTTAACAACAGAAAATGGTGCTGGAGAATAGGCTGTGTCATCAAAATACTTAGATGATTAGTGGTGTTATAAACTGCAAAACTATTTACCGTGCCAACTATATCCTAATACTTCTTCGTTCGCGTCACAATTTTCATTACTGCTCCGCTCCTATTGGTCTTAGCGTGATATATAGCCTTCCTCGATAAATGAGCTATCTAACACTGAAAGAATTTTTTAAATCGGACCAGTAGTTCCTGAGATTAGCGCGTTCAAGTAAACAAACGCTTCAGCTTTATTATATTAAGTATAGAAGTATAGATATAAATTATTCTGTAATTGATGAGTGACTGACAGACAACGTACAACCGAAACTACTGGCCATAGAAAGAGGAAATTTGGCATGTAGGTTCCTTAGGGAGTGTAAAACTAAGAGTAAGTACTAAGAGACTATTTTCCAAAATTCCTACGGGAACGGGAAAGAACGGGATATACGTGTACGAAGTCGTAGGCAAAAGCTAGTAGGATTAATAAAACTGAAAAATGAGTGAAAAACTTTCACATTAATTAGGACAGCAAACTCAGCAATTGGACCTACATTGAGTAACCAAAAGCTAGTAGGATTAATAAAACTGAAAAATGAGTGAAAAACTTTCACATTAATTAGGACAGCAAACTCAGCAATTGGACCAACATTGAGTAACCCAAAAACTCTACCTGAAAAGGACCGAAAATCACCCTATATAGAGATTCAAAACAAAACATTCTGGGGCCTAAAAAGAATCATAATATTAATCACACAACAATTAGTCAAATTTCATTTTCATCTTTATTGCTAACGCATTAGGTTCAAGGTTGATTGGGAAAATTTGGCAGTGACGTGCTTTCTGGTTCTGCTAAAGTGGCCTTTTTAGACCCGCAGACATCTTCATCAATGTTGTAGAGTAGGATATGCATTATTATGAATTGACCATATCACAAAATAGATCTTGTTTTCGGATTACATGCATAATAAAATACAAACTCACCGTAATATACGTAACTATAAGGCGTGGCCTTTTGGCCTTAACTATTAAATTAATTTTGATAAAAAAAAACCGATCCTTTATGATTTACCTCTCACTGTATGAGATATTTTTGTCACCTAAGATTTATTTGAAAAGCTACCAACTTCAAAATACAATCTGTCACCCAGCCACAATATATTGATCTACATGCAGGCATTCAACTTTAATATCACCGTCCATTTCACGGGTGATCTTTTAAAACTGCTACTATCTCTCCATCAGACGCATTCAGTCTGATCATTACGGCTTCCACAGGAGCAGGCTGCCCTATATCGGTCGGATACCGTTGGTCCGGCAGTCGTGACTCCGATTATCAGCGTCGGGACAGGCGGTCAATCGCCTATAAGCCGGCCCGATGCCTGACCCCGGCGTGTTATTGTCGCCCTTACACACTTACCGCCACACGTTACTCTACGAAGATTACCGTAAACTGAAACGTTTTTGGATCATAATAGATAGCAATAGAGTAATTTGATAGGATCATTGATTTGATTTGGAAAAATATGCTTATATTTTTTTTAACTGTAGGTAGTATTAGTCCCACACTTATTGGCTTCTATAGACACTTTGATATGAACATCAGAAATGTATATAGATGTCATATATTTATGATTTTAAACATCAAATAAGTTTATTTTTAAGGTTACGTACGTCTGATTTATAAAAGCGGAACCCTTATAAGATCATTCTGCGTCTATCTGGCAGGCTGTCTGTCTGTACATCTGTCACAGCCAACTTTTTTGAGTTAGTTAATCTTATTTCAATTAAATACATTGTGTTTCATTTTAATCCAAATTACATTTAATATTTCTGCTTCTTCTGAAAACCCAAAAGTTTATCTCTCACAAAAATATCTGAGCTCAGAGACAACATTCGATCAGTAGTAGATAGGTCCCTAACTCCCCCGGATTTCTTAGTTTCCACAAGACATTGCGCCCCTTACCCCAATGTCCCCAGTTTCTTTGTAAATAGCTTTCCGATTCCACCTCCGACTCGGGGGGAGTTATTACATTTCGATGACAAGACGAATTCGGGATGACACACGAGGGGTCGCACTTGACCCGCCGATACACCACTCATAAAAATGTTATATTTACTCGAAAACTCAAGATGTTATATTAACCCCTTGCGTTTTTATTTGAAATTGTAGAGTTTTTGTAGGAATGCTTCACAATTTTTCAAGTACCTATAGGTACAGTCAAATTTCATTCTATAAAAATAAATAGACACGATTTTTTTGTTTTACCATGTTTAAAACAAAAGTAAAGTATTCATAATCACCCTTTTCGAATAACAACGTGATATAGTGATGTCAATTCTTCAAAAATTTAAATAAATATTTTCGTGAAATAATTATGTTCTTTTAGATAACGATACTGATTTCATGAAAAAAGTGCGCACTGTATTCTACGTAACCCTGCTTTACGTTAAGGGACTTCTTAAAGGTATTGGGAGAAAGTTGTATCTGATTTTATTTATTCATTAATGAAGTAATTAAGCGACTATGGAGATAGAACACTAACTAAACCAATTCTCTTCACCGTGCGTTCGTGCGTTGGATTACATGCCCAAATCTGTCTGACTGTAGCGCTATATATCTTATAGCTAAATTAGGTGGCTTAATATGTGTGTGATTGTAGTCTAGCTAGTCCATGTAAGCACTTGTAGGCTAACAACTTGTAACTACAACACCATAAGCCCGAAACCTTACACTAACAGCCACGCTACATGTGGCCACGAACGGTGTCAGTATTAAGTGCAGTACACATCGTAACGGTAAACGAGCATCAAGATAAGGACCAAATATAATCATCAAAAATACCTCCAAACTATGCTACCCTAAAATCATTAAGATACAATGGTATTTCCGATGTCTAAACTGCCAGTTCAATAACCCCCGTAATGTACCATACGTTCGGTAGTTGTCAACAAAATAAATAGAAATAATGGCCAGGCTACAACTACAGCGCCGGTCAGAAATAGACGGCTCCCCATGTGCTTCGCGCGAACTTGACAATCTACCCGCTCGTTTATTTTTAACACTATCTTATTGTATTCGGGAGTACTCGGAAATGCTCGGAAATGCACGTCTTTGAAGATTTGTTACGATCTATTTCACGGGCGGCTGGCTTTCCAGTCTCGCAGTATTATGTGTAACGCGTTATAAACCAATTACTTTGCTCCAATCATGTGTGAACATCAACGGTGAACGATTTGCATCAGAATTTACGTTACGGACGTAATTCGCTGAAATACCGAACCGAACGCAACAAGCTGCATTTGAATTTATTGTTGGTTAAATATTGGTTTTGACTATGATATGATAAATAAACACTTATTTTGGACAAATGAAATATATTCCATGTCGAATATTTGGAAAGATATTTTTTTTTTCACATTAAATTCTCCTCCACATCTCAAAATGAAATTCAAAAACTTGCCTCCCACAAGCTAAGTGCTTTCCACAAAATGTACATAGTAAGTAAAACTTACTTATAACCACATGAGGCACGCGTCGACCGACTTAATTAAGTCGTCGCCTCAAGTAAAACCGAATTAAGTTTCACGGAACCCGGGGGACGTGCCGCGGCCAGAACTCCGCGGTGACTCGGGAAGGTAACCCCGGAGCACACGAGCCGATTTCAGCGGAGGTAAGTTAGGAAGACAATCTATGCCTAGGCATATGTAAGTAGCTGCATTGATAGGCTAGACGAAGTACAAATACCGAATATTTGGGAGTTTGGGAGGAGGTGCGAATAGATGAAGTAAACGTTTCATGAACGAACGATCCTTATTTCATTGTTTATGGTAAATTAAGTAAATTTAGATGCCTTTCAGCAAGAGTGTGGTGAAGATTTTTCAATTTTCAAAATACCTATCGAACTGCATAATACATAGAAAGACATTGTATTAGCTCAAGCTGAATATTCGACTAAGCCAAAAGTTGCTGAATTTTAGAGCAATCAATGACACAACACAGAGAGCCAACGGAATCCCTAAACCTAATTGCTCGCTCGAAATTCCGAACTGACAATACCATTTCACCTGCAGTTACAAACTAATCTCAAACTGCAAGTTTGGTATCAGCCAATTTGGTCTCTGAAAAGCCTTCGCTGTCCGAAAATCGTCTGTAGCAGCTTATATGTAGTTGAAAATAAACGACGTTAGGAGCTCGTGTGTACCGGGCCTTAGTGACTTGACTCGGCGTATGAGTTATTGTTTTGGCACTAGGTAAGTAGGATCAGCGTGATTTATGGAAGATTATGTGGGAAACTATTTAAAGATATGAATATAGTTTACGAGGACGAAAATAAATATAGAATAATAGAATTTTTTTATATGTACTAATCGAAATATATTGATTCTTTGCTTTTGAAAGTATACCTAACAATCCCTATGAATATTTGTCTACATTTTTCATGGTAAAATTCTCTCCTGAAAAATGTGTTTTTCTATCGGACAAACATGGAAATATTTATAATTAAACCAACGTTAAGTTAAAAAAAATGGAATAGAGTGGAGTGTTAGAAACGATCCCTACTTAAAATCAATGAACAATCCACCAAACGCCCGCCCGCCACCACTTTCTATTGTTGTAGCTTAGAAGAAGTGGCATAACAAACACCCCAGCAACACAATGTCTGTTGAGTTTGAGGAGCTTGAATCTAAACAATCGTACGACATGGAGCTCAAACTTACCCATTGGTTTTATCAACTGAAACTAAATTGAGTGAAGTTTAAAGATGCTAATATACGAGATTACCTACGAGCCCAATAGCAATACCAATCCTCCATTCCTTTTATTCTATTATTTTAAAGATGCGAAATCACCAAATGACTCCTCCCAGAGCAGAAAGGAGTGTCAGACTTACTGACTAAAACCCATCCTTGTTCCTTCTAAAACCCTCTGCTTTCCAGGGCCGCGGTGGCTCTTTCTAATAAATTCCAATACCGATCCTCCTACAGACACGTAAAGCTCATCAGTAACCTAAGCAATCACTTCATCACATGGCACAGCCCGCACAGGTCCGAAGCAATCCGTTCACACATGTAGGCGTGTAATTTATACGCGCACGTAGACGCATTACTTCAAATCAACTCGTGATTAAAATGCAAATGGCCGCCCTTTGCCGGACATGGTGGCCAGCGGCCAATTATATGATTATTTACTACGAACAAGGGGATAAGTTAGCAAGCCTTGTCTATGGAAGTGGTGGTTTTGTCAGAATTTTGATGAGATTTTTAGCACCCCACAAAAAAAGCTTTTGTTGTTATCTCATGTTCAAGTAACTTATACTTCAATATTAAAATACATTTAACAACTGCAGAAACTTCATAAAACAGTCTGTCCATTCAAATATTCTTGGTAGACTAAGCAAAACTATCTTTTTGTAAAAATCGAAGCCTGTAAGCACCTTCTCTCAACTTTATTTTTTGCTCTATTTTTCTGTTTCTTTCTTTTTATCTTATTAAATGTGTGTACATAAATTGTTAAATAAATAATAAATACATGTTATAAGAAGCGAATGTGAAATGTATCTTACCGTCCTGAATACCTACCTACCTCTGGTTTTTAAATCAACCATAAATAAGCTTATCAAGTACCAGCCGGCTGGAACCTATAGCCACAACCGTACTGCAGAAAAACCGACCAAAAATCATCCCGAAAAAACAAGGATGCACTATAGCACTTTTGCCTGCCATTATACAACGGAACACTATCCCTACTTCCGTTAATCCCCACATGCATACCATACACGGTACAATGGCGTTCAAAAGGTCATTGGAGCGGTATCAGTCGATCCTAAATATCTGTGGGACTAATGAGTCGTCCTTTTCACTCTCCGGAACTGTGTGGCGTCTCGCATCCGCTTCTTGTTTATATTCAAACGTTACCTAGAACACGACTATACGAGTATTTTTAATTAAGATTTTTTGAAAGTACATCAAAGGTGATTTTAAGAAAGGCGTTGTTTACCTGTTTCTTTGATCGGTTTTTGATTTGAAGATATTTTGGTAGTTCCGTTCCTATTGTTGCAGCTTTATTCATTAAGCTTCGTATTATGTTACTTCCCACTAATATTGGTAAATTAAAAGTCTAATTTGTGATCCATTCACGCATAAACGTCTTTATGGATTTGGATATAACACACGAAGTAGACCATTTCCTGGATGGGAAGAAGGACATGGAAGGCTTTTCCCATGTTCCTTTAATATAAATCTGACTTTTAGTCAAAAACGCCGCTGGCAGAAGTTATTAAAGCAATAAATCAATCAATCTTAACTATTTCAACTGCATCACAATAACACCACAATACTATCGGTCACGGCAACACTAAATTAATTAAATAAATAAATAATAATCAGAACAATGAATTCGGTGCGTGCGGGTGGCGTGCGCATTAGGCCGGTTACAGACGAGCGCCTGTGGTACGGGGCTACGGGCGCTAATCCCCTGTGACAAGCGCCTGATGGAACCTTACACGACATACGTATATCGGTTAGGATTTACATTAATTTTGGGAATTGGGGACAGAGGATATTACTGCCTGTCGAAATTTTGCGATTAAGTCATTTGGAATACAATCAAACAGTATTTTGAAACGATTAGGTATCTTTTTAAAAGGTGGAATCGATTTGAAATAATGTTTCCTACTTGTAGGTTAATATGCCGTCCAAAGAAATGTACCATATCTTTTTATTAATGAAATTATTGTCATACAGTGGAATTTAAAAAAAAACATTTATTTGAAATGTAAGCACAAAATAAGAAGTAGGTACAACTAACTAATCTTTACATCAATCCCCTATCCCCCTACCCTACCCAGTAGGACTGTAAAAAACACAGTGTATCAGCTGCATTTCTTCCCAAGTAAATAGTTGAAAGCGAAATGGGTCACAGCGATGAGCTTGCAATGTATCCCTTCTCATTCATTATCGTTATCTACTCACTCAATATTTGAATGGCCCCATTTGATTATGCCCAAAATTTGTCCAATTTATAGAAGATTGTATTTATTTTTTACTTACATTTAAGGAATCTTTTGTGGAAAGCCTTACAAAATTAATTTATAAATGATTTTAATGATGTCCATGAAACATTTGAGTATGGGAGACATTCAAGAGATCACCCACACTTCTTTACGGTACCATTAGGCAAACCTCATCTGTAGGTAACGCTCACATAACAAAAGAAAGCAAAATAAATGAAAGTTTACTGTTCTTGCTTTAAGTAAAAAAAGGTATGGAATCCCTAAACGTTACCAAAACACGTAATATATTCATAAAAATAATAACATTTAAATTGAACACAGCAAGTAAATTGTTCCCCGAATAAAATTAATGTCTGTAAATAAAAACGTAACACCCACGCCTGGTCGCCGTAGTAACTTTGACCTTACTCGAATATTACTCATAGTTCGTAGACCCCGCATTGACTTATATTTTAACGGTAAACTCTTCGTCAAATAAGTGGATTATATTAATAAATGAATCAGCTTGGAGTTTGGAGACAATAAATTGTTGAAAGAAATTAGGGCTTTATTCCAAAATATACTTGGCTTGCATAATTGAGGTAAATTTTCATACGAACAGTTTAAGTATATTATGTAAACCGAGAAGTATGTAGTTCTCGGTCTGTAAACATGTATGAAAAATACCTCTTTAAAGCTAAGCTGGCCTAGCTTAGCTACCGGCTTTAATAATGGCACGTTAACCGATAAAAAGTCGGAAAGATTAATGATTAACACTCTTAATTAACGGAACGAACACAGTTTCATGTTTTATTTACTAATACAATTGTAATTATATTTATACTTAGGTTAAGGTATTTATCTATGGATCTTAGTAACCTGAAAATAAATGGTTTATTATTATTATTAATTATATGCTATGCTATGCTATGGATATTAAAATCAGTTAGTCAATAGTTGTCCATCATAAAATGTTTACTACCTACCGAAAATCAGTACCTAAATAACATACATGTCAACTTAATCCTCTCAGTAGCGTGATGCCTCAATTTATTATGAAACGAAATACTTATTTTAACGAACAAAACCATTCGGTGTTGACACTGCAGCTTAATTAAAAGCTGCACTACACTCATTCCCGCCAATTTATACCGTCGAGTTTCTCGTTCAATTTTTCGGAATGGCTGACACAGCTATAAATAAAAATGACGAGTAATTTCAGGCGATTGTCAATTATTTTATCAGTCTTTATTTGTATTTGAGATAACAACACTAATTTGAAAACGGATCGTTGCTATTTAAACTCTATTAGAAGGTCCGAAAGTCGTTAATTGTAAAGTTAAGCCTAATGAACATTGAAAGATTACAATAACGATATTAAGTTCGGTATAAATTATCCCCACAATCCTCCCTCGCAATTTGCAACGAAAATATTTCCGAATGAAACGAGAGATACTGAAGTATTCGCGAAGTTGGCCAATTCTCTGATAAATGAGAGTTGTAAACTTGTACCTATCGGGGGACTAAGTGAAGGTAAGGGAAGGTAAATTATTGTTTACTTCCCTCGTGTATTTGTTTTATAAATGATTATCGAGAAATTGCTATTGAGAAGTAAATTCTTCTGGCTTCCAATCATACCTTGCTAAAATTCATCTAAAGTTTATTGACTACAAAGATTACAACTTAAAATTTAGTTCATTATCTATTCTTAATCCGATACACAAACTACCCTAATCACTGCACACAAAACTACGAAAAAATCACTCGAAAACTAAACTATCACGAACTAGTAGTCTTTACTTTAAATATGGAACTAATTACAAAATATGGAACTACAGTTTATTTGTTATGAAATTCGCGGAAGGTACGCGTTCCCGCCTAAACGCGAAGGCTTTTGATTCGGGCGGGCGGTCGTCCTGCTCGCAGGGCGTTCGGCACGCGACTGGGGCGGATCGATCCCGCCATCCCGCCCTGCTTGCCGGCACAGCCAGCCATGAGCCACGTCCCGCGGGGATGCAGATGCAAGTGGGACCATAGTGTTGCTGGATGTGACAGTGTCCCAGTATTATACGCTTTTTCTATTAATAGCATTTGACCACAACCTTATCTGATAAGAAGCGATGTTAAAGTCGATGATAGAGCATGCTTGCATAGAAGTAACCTTTTGACTCTTGACTCAAAGCCCCCAGGTGGTAGCTATCAGGAAATTGCACAGACTCCGGCAGAAAAATTGCACTCCTTACGAAGTCCTGGCTTTCTATCCAGGAGTATCTACGCTTTGTATATGACTTTGCTTATGTGTCCCGTAATTCAAGTGATTAAAGTTCTGCGTACGTATACACGACGCACGCACGATTTGCATAGTGTGAATGTAAAATGACAGTAAGAATACTAGGAAAGATTCTTATCGTAGTTACCCGTTGTTTTCTTTACGAATGAATTTCAAATAGACACATTTGTGTACTAAGTTCTTTTACCAATGTATAGATTACCAAAGTGTGACTTAGGAAAGCAATTTCCTTTTTGGTCCTATATATGAACCCGCTCTTGACCTCAGTCTCGTCTGATATAAAACAATGAATGAGGTTTACCATGTAACGATCGAGCCTAGAAGAGGCCAGCTCACACTTGCTTTGAAAGTTCCCAGAACACACGCGGCACTGCTAGCAGTCAACACATTGCCAGGAACGTAGCGACACGAACAGGCAAACCACCACCAAAAACGTGCCACATCCAGCACCCATACATCTACACAAATACAAATTGAATAACTCACAGAAGATCCACGTATTCGGATCTAAAGTGCGACAGGCCATCTATTTGAGGTGGCCGTCCCTTTGAGCGACGGATTGAGTTACTCAAAGTGCGACCGAACTCACTCGATCGCTAGACATGACAGCGACTTTTTTGCATGTCTTCTTGTAAGCTCTTTGATTTTTCTTGATAGGACCCCTTTGGCCGTTTTTTTTTTTTCAGATAAGTTGCTGCTTTGCTGTTTGAAATTCGAACTACAGTTAGAAGGTGTAAATACATATAAATATAAATAATTACGTATGTACATGTATGACATAGATAAGTAAAAAGTGTTCTCTGCATTGAAATTGATGGTCGTAAATAATAATAATAATATAACTTTATTGACACAAAAATATTACAACCAGACATGTGAAGCCCCTGACTCCCGGGCTAGGTGAACCTGTGTTACTGGAATCAATGTCCTCCGCCATAATTATATATCAATACACATTTCAATTTACATTGCACAAAAAAAATGCACTAAAGATATGCTTATGAAAATAAAACTTAGAAATAAGTTTCCATAGTCATAATTTCTTTCCATAGATAATTATGAGTAGGTAAGTTGACGCAATTCAACGAGTTGTTAACTCGTTCAACTATGAGGGTGAATGTGCTGAGTCAACTAGGAATTATAGTGTGACTATTATAACAGTCTCACTCATTCATTCCTAGTTTCCTTGAACACTTGAGTCAACAACTTTATTTTAAGACAGCGTTCTTAATTTTCTACTTTTAGAAAAACAAACCGAGAAACAAGGCTCTCATAAACTAAATATCTACTGGAAACTTTTGTGGAAATAAGTTTGTAATATTTTTTTTAATAAACACACGTCTGCATGCACCTTTATCACATACAGCCTGTATTTATGGAAATTCATTTGACTAAGTCCCCTCGCCAACTCTAAGTCGATACCTCAAAGGATTGTTTTCAGGCTTTCAGCTGAGCGTTTCCATTCCATTTTACGATACGTTACGTTTTACCTCTACCCTTACGTTAAACGTCATTTGTCTGGATAGAAAATAAACAAGAGTACTCGTATCAGTGCATTATTTGTGTATAGGTACGGAAAATGCGGTTGAGTGATTCTTGATCCGATTTTGGGTAACCTTTGGCATTGAGTTTAAGATTGTTTATTTCAGTTCCTCAGCGGGAAAGGGCGTAGATTGCCCTTTACCATTTTTTTGGAGTTTGCTTCCAGTATAACCGATTTAGCTGTTATCCCTGGAAATCTCTCGTTCCCGAAGAGAGACAAAAATCCAGACAAACGTGCCAGCAGTTTAACCATAGAAACGAAATAAACACAGGTGCACACAGCTTTGGCATTTCCATTATTTCTTTAGAAGTAAGGACATGGGTTTAGTAATAAAGTTTAATTATCTACCCTTCCGATACGAAATCCTAAAAATATGAATCATTATGCACCTCAGGACAAACTTCGAAGTCATGAAACCCTCTCTAAAGTTCATTACTACAGCAAACGTGTGTGATTGCGTCCCATAGACGCGCAGTTTGACTGATTGGGCCATTTTTAGCCGGCGCGGAGGAAGGGCAGCCGTCCCGGAATAGCACGATCATACTAATTATCACCCCTGTCATCCGTCACGAGGATGGGGGATCTAGATAAATTCGGTGGCAATTTATATGAAATTCTAAACCGAAATCATACATCTAAAGTACCAATTGAAATGCCAAAGTTGTCTACGGGTCTAAAAAGGGCACTTTAGCAGAATCAGAAAGCAAATCACGCTACCTGTCACTGTCAAATTTTCACAATCAACCTTGAACCTAATGCGTTCGCGATAAAGATGAAAATGAAATTTGACAGATTTTTGTGTGATTAATATTATGATTCTCCTAAAATAACCTTTTAGCCCCCCTGTACCTGTGTTTATTCCGTTTTTATTCAATTCAAATATTTTATTTCGGATAATATCCATAAGTATAATTATTTATTTATTTATTTTTAACAATTTCTTACTATTAAAAATTACAAAAGCATACTGGTCTGAATGCTTTATTGAGGCTTACCTCAAAAGCCGAATTATGGTGTTCAAGATTGTTTGGAACAACCGAAACCCACGCGGCTAAAGTAATGAGCACAGCGGTAAAATGAAATACTTATAAACAACAAAGAAAAATAATTAAACATGTGTGTGTTTGATCATAAAATCCAGGCCGAACATCTAAACAGGCGTTTTAAATTGCGTTGAAACAAATGCAGCTCATTAAATTCAGATGTACGATGAAATATTGGAGCTGTGATTCGACGCGGTACGTCGCGGATCGCAGACTGATTCTTGTTGTTTTCATATTACTGCAAGGTATGAACTGCGAAAATATCGCGAAAATACCGTTGCTTTGCGAGGCTGGCATGGCTGCTAGATGAGAAAATAAAATAGTTTGTAGTTGACTGAAGGTTTCAGCAGTTTGCTGTATAATAATAAAATTTAGTTTATTTCGAGCTTTACTACTTTTCAGTTCAGTACTATTACGACGTTGGTACTTGTAAATAACAAGCTCATTTGCGATTAGACATAGGATGTATTCTTATTGTTGAAATTATTATACGTTACTAAGTTTCATAACCGCTAAAGAGGTCTTGATGGGGATGACTCTACAGTAAATTATTTAAGCAGGTATCTACAGTTAAAAGTTGTTTCATTGTCCGCTTGGTATAAATTAAAAAATAGCATGTTACTCAAAGGAAAAAAGAGTAAAGACCCTCTTCAGTTATAAAAAAATGCGAATGAATTTTCATTTAACCCCATTGAAGGGTAACCTGGGATTCTATTTCAAAATTCTGTAAACCCCTTCGTCTGAAGTGAAGTGAAAATAATTAAGTCGGTCTTATTCCATCAGTAGCTTATTTGTTCTGCTTAATTAGTGAGAGCGACGAGCTTTGGAAGGCAACACGGCACGACGTCTTTCGACCAATATCTTTTAATTTCATCACTATATTCAAAGACTAAATCTTAGTGTTAACTCCGGAACACGTCAGCGGAGTTAGATAGACAAATGTAGGTAGAACATACTTTATTGTGCAAAAAAATCTATACTTAATATATAAAGTTGAAGAGTTTGTTTGTTCGTTTGTTTGTTTGTTTGCTTGAACGCGCTAATCTCAGGAACTGCCGGTCCCGATTTGAAAAATTCTTTCAGTGTTACATAGCCCATTTATCGAGGAAGGCTATAGGTTATATATCATCACGCTAAGATCAATAGGAGCGGAGCAGACGAATTTGCACGGGTCAACTAGTAGTTACATAACTCTTTTATTTTACACAAACTTAATTCTATGTGTACAAAGGCGGTCATATCACAGACAGCGATATTTATTTATTTTATTTATTTATTATTATAACCAACTTGAATTAACAGTATACAAACAAGTTATTGGTCTGTACAATAATATAATATCTACCAGGCATCCTTAGGATGGACTGAAATAACTTAAAAAGTGTGCAGTCTGCGGTGTACCTGCCTACTATTATTAAATGAATGAAAGGTGATTGATCAGAAGTGGTCTATGAACCAGTAGTGATACTTCTGTGGTATTTCCGTGGATATACCTCAACTAAATCCTTGTGCAAAGGGTCATCTAAATCGAACTATCCACCCGATAGTACTTACCCGTGTTATAATTTATATTGACTTTTAATTACACGTCAGCGAAGTCGCAGGCTGGGAAAAGTTACAACCCTTTATCACTACATAGTATAAAACAAAGTCGCTTCCGCTGTCTGTTTGTTCCTATGTAGGCTTAGATCTTTAAAACTACGCAACGGATTTTGATGCGGGTTTTTCTTAATAGATAGAATGATTATCGAGGAAGGTTTTATTATATAATTTGCACCCGTGCGAAGCCGGGGCGGGTCGCTAGTTTCTTATAATTAAACAATACAATCACTGAATCTCAGTTTTAACTCCGAGTCAAACCCACCTGAAATGGGGACAAGCATCTCATTCCTTCTCGGTCATTAAACTAATTAAACGAGTTTATATCACCTTAAATAGACTCATATTTATTAAAAAAACAAGTTAAAATTATATGTCACCCCATTAAATCCGTGAGACAACGGTCTGTCGCCCAAACCGGCAATAATTCAAGCTGAAGAAAATAATTTACGACACCTAATCCCTAGCAGCCAGAATAAGTTCCAGACAGGATACGGACATTACAGCCCTTTATATGAGCCGTTAAGTTTTTTAAATAAACTGAAACAATTGAGATGTATTACGGCTGACACCTGTCTGGGATAAAAATAGTGGAAATAGTTAAGGAAGTAACTTATGATAGGATCAAGAGGAACGACCGACTTTAACTCGATTCAAAATAATGTTGAAGTCAGTTAGATGTTCAAAGATTAAAAAAAAACTGATTTTTTTCCTGTCTAAAAATTCGAGATCTGCAATATAAACTTCGTAAACACATAAATGCAATGAAATCCTGAAGCAATTTGATATTTTGGCTACTATCCGACATATCACGGAAATGTTGAAAGATTTCATTTTTAGCATCATTAAGTTTTCATTCAGCAACAACATACAAAGTACATTCATATTCACCAACAGAGTGAAATTAAAAATTATGTAGGCATCTCTTTGCTGTCTTGGGCTAAGATTTCGTTCTTAAGGATAAAAGCAATTCTTTCTAAAGATATAAGGACCACAAAGTACCCACAAATGACGCTTCAGGGGTAATGTTTAATAATGCACCCAGCTTTACATATTTACGGGGGTTGCTGCACAAACTCATACTTTATTAACGCACAGAAGATGTAGTGTGTTGCAGACACTTTCCTAATTGTGTCCTTTAGATTAATGTCTGGGTTATACGTTAAAACGAGACGGCATTTATCTTATCCTTGTAGGTTAGGGCGCCAGACTTGTGCGCAGACATTGGTGCTAGCTGTCGTTGACTTTGTGTGAAAATTCGTATGCCATGGCACGTTAGGATATCAGTGGAAAACTTAGATGGGTACGGTACCCAGGTAACATGGTCAATGTTATTAATAATAGCCAACTTTAAATGACCTTTCGATATTAAACACACCAAATTAGACTGAGATAGGGTAACCTGGGAAACCAGGAACAAATTTCGATGCTAAGTCTTTATTGTAGATACGCAATTCAACAATATATGGAGTTATAAAGCCCGATCATGCGGCGCGTAGAAATTCTCACCTCCTTATTTAGAAAAATCTTGTTAACAGAGAATGTTGGAGGTAAAGACAATAATTTATTGCCCGGGCATACAACTTTGTTAAGTTTCCATGTTCAATTTACGAGTTTTGAATAGTATAAGATGCTAAGCGCCAATTTTTAGATTTGAAACACTACACAGCTGAGACGGTTAATTTAAATATTAGTCATAATATAACTTGTAAAACATTACTTACAAAAGCACGCTTTCACATAAAAGTAAAAACAGCTTTATCTAAATTACTTTCACACTGTTTACGCAAGTGACAAACTAAATTGAAATGTAAAACTTTCCAAACAAATAAATCGACTTACTATCCGATAAATCAGTTGTCTAGTCACTTACAAACAAGTCAGTCTCCTCACAATGACAGCGACATATGAGTGAATGCGTGATCCGTACCGGCGTCTAGAATATTTACGATCGTCCCGACTGATATATGAACCGCACTTCCGTTGAATCTTTCTTATGGGTAAATAGATGGCGTGGTTTTTTTTTACGGAGTATGCCCATAGTTTTGTTAAGTAAGAGTTATATGAGACACGGCATTACCGGGAAGGAGCACTTTCATGATAAAATGGAAGTACCTAAGTGAAAGGAAATGGAATAACTTCGAAACAGACCAGAAATGAAACGAAAATTGGCCTTGTCATTCAAAATGAGATGACATATAAACAAACACATTTTTGGTGAAAAAAGTCATTAGTGGTGCCATACTTCCATTTTCATAATGCGGAAGTAACTCTGCCGGTTTGTTTCCTACTCGTATTAAGGGCGGAACGGATTTTAATGTAACTTGACACACAGATAAACCATGTAATGGATAAGATATTAATTAGTAACTTTTATCTAGGGAGTTTGTTCCCCTGGAATAGTTTCCGACTAACGCACTGGCGAAGCCTCTAACAGTAACTCGTGTAATAATAAACTGCTATTGCCCTGAGAGTAGCAAGATTGAGCTGCTTAAGTAAAACTGTAAGTATAAAGGAATTAAAATGACACAATAAATTAAACAACGTATAATAAAATAAACGTAATGAATATCTAAAAAATCAACTGCCCCATACATTTACGTGCGCGTTCCTCAATAAAATGTGCTGAACAGCAGATTTTTTTTTTCGCAATTTCGAGTTTGGTCTCATTGTAATAGTAGTTCATAATGATGAGCACATCAATGACCCCTTAACAGGTACTGCGTTAATTTTGTTACACGTTGTACATAAAAATATAGTTGTGTGTCTAACAATATAATGGCTTAAATTAATCAATCTTAGAACTGGTTTACTGGAAAATTACGAATACTCTGCCAAAGTGAATATTAATGTTGATTGCAATGTCGGTGTGTAATTCCCATCGGACGTGCCCAAGTCTAGAGCCGCAGGGCTTGTTCCATAGTATCCGGGGAGTATTCCGGATACTGAGCAATACAACAGCGAGCAATCCATTTGTATTCTACATATACAAACAAATACGTACAGTTTAGATGTCATTAATTAAATTTGAAACTTACAATTGATGGGAACAAATAATAATATGGCCTATTAGGTTGAACGGTGTGTTATCTACTTAAGCGTTACGAAATCTGCAGCAGGAAAATACCTTCCTCTCTTAAAGCTTTTAAAAGCTTTAAGACCATAAATGGTTTTATACGACATTCAATCAAAATGATGGGAAGAGGATATCGATGAGATACTATTTAGTAAAATAATTATTTAAACAACCACCATTATAATTTTAACAGAGCTTTTTATATCATCAGTCAATTGTTATCGAATGTGAAGTAGACCTAAATAATACATAAACCAGACATTTATAACGTCTTAAGTAGGTAGCAATAAATTGCACAATCCTGATATTTTTTTACATGTTTTTAGGAAAAATGCCAATAGTGTACAGCCGGTCGATTCTGTAAACATATCGAAGTGAAGGGTTGGGTGATGTGATCACGAAGTGAGCTGTCATTCCTTCTTGATTACATGGGTTGATAGCTCCCTTCGTGATCACTTCAAGCCTTCTTCGTCCTGGTTTGCGGGGCGGGCAGGCCGCAAAACAGCCTGGGCCCCGGCTCTTACTGAATACTGTTACTTACAAATTAAAAAATTAAGTTGATAAATTATCCAGGATGCAATAAATAATTTTCGAGCTCGCTTCGCTCGGTTTTGTATTCTACACTCTCAAGTGCTTGAACTTTTGTGCATTATGTCGAAAAAGTTAATTCTATTTAAGTATGAAAATTCAAAACTAATGAGACGGAATGAAAAAAAATCAAGTTCGCTTCCTTTGCTCTTGAATTTCACAATCTCTGAGTTTCTTAACCTTTTCTGTATTCTTCTATTTAGGTACATTTTCATTGCAATTAATATCCAAAATAGAAGTAACTTTTCCCACATAAAAATCAAACCTATCCGATAAAGGGTACAAAACATTTTTGAGTTCACTTCTACATTTTTGAGCTTTCCTGCATCAGTCAAAAAAGTTACTTAAATCGTTCCGCGCCTCTGGACTGTGGGGAGCAACCTGGGCCTTCTGCCTATGACTGACTTAAAATACCACTTTTGATCGTATACACCGCAACGATTTTTCTTATTGGGCCTGGAAAAAATCTCTAGATACGCCAATTTGTTTAAATCAAGTTTAACTTTAACTCATGTCATGATAAGTTCATTTTGTGTATGTGTCACCACAATTTTGTCTATAACACGTACGTGCACTGATAAACTGATAAACTAGGTGAAACTAGTATTGAGATTTTTCATTTAAAATGTTCCACGAGTATATTAGAAGTTTTCTTCTCTAGTTCTTTACAGCTTAACAGTGTACTCTTTTACTCTTTTGGCCCAGAGAAACTAAAAGATTAAAAAAAAGAAACAGTGCCTTTGTGTTCTTCACTGTGCATATAGTTTCTCCTATAAGTGTTTTGTGTGCACTTAAATAAATACATAATAAGATATATCCAAATAGAGGAGCTCGTGGCTAAAAACTAACAGCCGCACGGGTTGATCTTGAAGGTTAAGCAACGCTTGCCAAGGTTGGTCTGTGGATGGGTGACCATCTTAACATACCAAGTATCCTCCGTGCCTCGGAAAGCACGTTAAGCCGTTGGTCCCGGCTGTCATTTATAGATCTTTGGTAGTCGTTACGGATTGTCAGAAGCCAGTAAATCTGACTCCAGTCTTGCCAAGATGTACCGTGTTACCCAGTTAATGGGTTGTGGAGGTCTGGTAGGCAGCCACTCCACGTAAAACACTGGTGTTCAGCTGAATCCGGTTTGACTGGAAGCCGACCCCAATGTAGTTGGGAAAAGGCTAGGCAGATGATGAATAAGATATATCTAAGTAACTTCCAACTCGGCACTACTCGGCACTCTGTCTTCTGTTATAGGTTTTATAATACCCAAATATCTTTCAACGAGTAAACCTACATATTTTGTTGACAACTCTAAATAATACGGGTCTGCGATGGTAGTTACATAGTGCCGCCCTCACTCAATCGAGAAATAGCCTCTTTTGGGGGCCAAGATTTGTCCGGATGGACTTTGACAATGCCACAGACGAATGAATATATAGTAGTGACAAGTCATAAAAACTACAAGTAGGATATTTTGTTTAGATACTGTACTTATCAAAAAGTCTTGTTAGGGCCAAATGTCAAATTGTTTATTGCAATCCATAATGTACACATACAGGTGGTAAAATGAATAAATAGAAACAATTATGGACCCTGTCGGGCACAGCCAAATTTTAAATAATTTGGAGAGCGGACGAGCGTTTTGCTAACTTTTCTTGTAAAATAAATGTTTCATTAATTCATGTCCAACTTGTACGTATTATTAAACACTTTATACATATTTCGTTTATTCATTATCTTAACTTATTTGCACATTTTAAAATATTTTTATAAAAAAAACACATTTTGTAATATAAAAATAGTAGCCCACCGGTTTCGGGAACAGGGTCCAACCTACCGGCCGGCGGTCAGAAGTTCAGAGAGAGGAACCTCCTGATAATGCGAGCCGTGTCCAGAAGTACCGCTTACACATATTTTACACATATTATTATTACCTATTTACATATTTATTGTTGGATAAATTTACATTTATTGCTCTTTTATAGTTTATTCGCTTGCATTTTCTGCATTGGTATTAGTTTTTTATCCTTTATTTATCTTCTTCACTTATTTATAAAAAAAAAACATTTTAAAATATAAAAAAGTAGCCCACCGATATCGAGAACAGGGTCCAAGCTACCGGTGGTCAGGGCTCCAGAGAAAGGAACCTCCTGACAATGCGAGCCGTGTCCAGAAGTACCGCTTTCTGAATCAAGCCCTTGATCCAGCTACTCAACTAGAGCCTCCTAAGGTGTTGGTCGAGGCTCGTGGTTATTAAGCCATTGGCCGACACGACTATCGGTACAATGATTGCGGAGTCCACTTCCCACATGTCGACAACCTCGCGAGCCAAGTCAATATAATTGATTTGTTTGTCTTTCTCGGCTTTCACGAGATTCTCGTCATGCGGGACTTCAATCATGTTATGTCTTCAATCATTGCACGCCTCACAATTCGGTCCACCACCACTATATCAGGCTTATTGGCAATAATAGTCCTGTCAGTGATGATGGACCGATCCCAGTACAATGTGATATTGCCTTTATCGAGAACTGGGTCAGGCGCATACCTATAGTATGGCACCTCCGACTCCACAAGAGAGTATATAAGTTGCTGATGGATAATCCTGACTACAAGGTTGTGCCTATGCAAGTATTCTCCGTTAGCTAGACGAGAACAACCAGAGATAATGTGGCAAATTGATTTTCCTGGACAGTGACATGCCCGACATATTTTATGTCGACCTTACCGTCTTTCACAATAAATCTCCGGTAGTTATTTGTCATGATAACTTCGTCCATAATTGCACAAACAAATTAGTAAAAAAAAACAAATTAGTAAAATATAATATTTTCTCACAAATGGTACCTACAGTAGGTACACAAAATGAAAAATATTGCGTGAAGGCGATTGTCGCAACATCAAAAATGTATGGAATTGACAGATTCTGTCAAAATCTGACATTTCTCATTTCGCATTTGTGCAGTGCTACAGCTTCGAATATTTTGAATGTCTGTTAAATAAAACACAATGTTGCGAGGTAAATTAAAGGTATATAAGCAGTTCCAAAGTAAACTATCCATAAACAAATTTAAAGACTTGTTCATAAATGTCAAATGTTAGGAATGTTGGGAATATTACGATCCGGTCGCGATATGTCCATGTAATGCACTAATTGGTGTTGGGCAAGTTCATCGCTTTATAGGCGCGTGCGTCATAACAACTAAAGTGTTTGATGGCATTATACCGGCCAGCATTCGCTCATAGAATGGCATGGAATTTGTGTAGAACCTATCAAAGGTCCCGTCTATTTGAACTGCAGTCTACGGGCAGCAGTAATTAGGTTAGAGTCCCGCGCGTGAGCGGCCTTCCAACGAGCGGTACCTACCTACCCCGCGCCACGAGTCCTGCTTACCCCGCGCCCGCGGCCACGCTTTGATTTTACTGCAGACGCGCTACACAAGCAAATTGTCCAAACATTTTGCAACTTTCACCTTTTAGCAGATGCTGAAATTGTTTCATGCGTATTTGTTTGTTTTGATGCTGCCCTTTTGGCCGTAAAAGGAAATGTTGATTAAATAGGAATTAATTTTGGTTCTAATAAGGAGATTATTCTCACTAGAATTAGTGGAAGTAAATAACTTTTTGGTGTTAAATTGTAGCAGTTTTGTCACCATTTCCCAATTTTATATGTGGCTTCCATTTTTCAACTCGATTTAGAAAGCTTCATACGTGACCATTTCAATGTTATAGAAATGAATAAAACAGTTGGGGAAGACTGTCAGGCTCCAGAGACTATGCCTGCCTTTTAAAAACGAAAACCTTCGTATAAGTCATGAGTGTGTAAACAACATGGTTGATAATATGCGTATAAGTTGCCTTAACACATTCTGATACTTATATGGACCCAAATCCTGAGCTTACAGGTAAAGGTCACTCACTAAGTAAGTTGTTACAGCACCTAACTCCTACAAGGAGCCAAGCCGCTTTTTAGCCAAAATTAAGTGATGCAACGTTTTCAGGAGCGGTGTGAGAGTAAAAGCGGTTACCCGTTTACGTCAAGAGCCCTTGCGGGTAGAGGCGGGCTCCTCGAGCTGCACGAGTGTTTGTGCTCCTTGCCCCACGCTCCCCTTATCACTCATTAGCGTATGACGCGGTGAGGTACTGGCTGGGGGATGCATCTTAAAATTTTGAGCGTATAGTAAAGTACGTAAAGTAAAGGACGTGCATCATTTTATGAAAGAACTAGTTGAACCGCGCAACTTCGTTTGCGTCACAATTTTCATTACTGCTCCGCTCCTATTTGTCTTAGCGTGATGATATATGCCTTCCTCGATAAATGGGCTATCTAACACTGAAAGAATTTTTCAAATCGGACCAGTAGTTCCTAAGATTAGCGCGTTCAAGTAAACAAACAAACAAACTCTTCAGCTTTATAATATATTAGTATAGATAGATGTGGAGAAGTATTGTATTTTGGCTTTAGGAGGTAAAAGAGGACGATTGTAGAAACTCCTTACAAACAGAAACAACAAACTAAACGAGAAGAAAGGTATGGTCTATAAAGTTTATTATAAGAAAATAGAGGTAAGAAGTCAGCTGACGCATACATAAAAGTATAGTACCACTTAAACTTCAATCTTACTAACGTTCCAAAGAAGAAGTTTTCTCTACGGACCCAAAATAGCAAAGACAATGCAGACTACCCAAAATTTAAATACTTCAGACAAACCATTCTCGTTTACAATCTTCTTCAACTTGTCTCGTCTCTCACTTCAACTACTCTCACTCACAAAATTACAATTGTCAAACAATTTTTGATCGGTGCAAAGTGACCGATAATCTAACATGCATCGCGATTTTGCGTCATACCACTTTGAATAGAATTCTATCACGTCCCGATCGAAACGTCATTCATAATGAGCTCCCGCGCCACACATAGCAGGGGCAATGAAACATAAAACCTAAGTTTAAGCTACGTTCCTAGGCATAAAAACATTTATTTATTCATGACATGCAGCATCAGTAATCAGGCAGCTGATTCTCACAAGCTGCCTGTATCGAATGCGATTCGACTAGTGATTGCAAATTAAATTACAAATAAGGCCCCGAATGCATCCTTAGGCCCACTTACAGGACCGTTACACTTCTGACAGTTTAATTGTATGATGGACTGCTGCAAACAAGCAATGTTTGTTTGTCTATGAGTGTAAATTTTAATCTCGGGAAGTCCTTAATTATCCGATTTTTTACAAGCTTATTATCAACTTACTTCGTTCATATGTGTCCGGCTACAAATAAGCAATTTATTTTTCAAGTTCTTTAAAGCTAAATGACAATAAAGCGGTTTATTTACTTATGTTACTTTAGAGACAATGCCATAACAGGCTTGTATGAACTTGTTAGTTTGTACTAATCTGATGATGTTTTCTAAAGGCGGCGATTGGACTATTTCATTGGCCACCTTAAGACTCAACCAAAAAAAGATTCCACCGTTTTGTTTGGGATAGTTGGATACTTATTGACATAAGTATCTTTCCTACATTTAGTTCCTACATAATAACTTGTTGTACCTACCCCGTCAGGCCTCGCAAAATTAAAAGACAATAGTCTACGCCCCACATGTGGGACGGCCGGACCTGACGGGAGTTATTCTTACTTATTCCACTGATGAAAGCTTTACTATCGCCGAGATTCATAAGTTTTTTATTCAGACAATAAACGGTTCCAGTATGACCACGTAAGTGGAACCGCAGCAAAGAGGTAGTATTTTGTAATTGTAGACAAAGTTATGTTGTGACGTATTGCTATTGTTTCGAAACACGATTTGCATTAGCAATTATTGCATAAGGTAGGGTAGCTTTCAATGCGGCTTTCGATGCTACCTATAAAACGGAGAAACTGTGTCAGATCGTATCGTTTCTAGAAAATCCGCTAGAAATTCCACTGTACCTACATCTTAAATTTATAGGTACTAAAATGTATATAACAATCGTATACCTAAAGGTATAAGTACAATAGATAGAATTTTTTAACGATAAAAAACACAAGCACACATCTATGGGAATTAAATTGCCTAGTAAACAAAAACATAAAACAATGTTATCAAACAACTCACACCATAAAACACCTCTCCCCTGACAAGCAACATAAAGGGACGATCGAAAAATGACGCTAATGATAACATCTATCGGGGCACATCATCAAACACAAACAATACCGGCCAGACAGTGGACAATCGGTAGCCACTCAGTAATTGCCCATACATACACAAACTACTGCGATTACAAAACACAGTCCCGAGCTCACGCCGCCACTCCGTTCGTTATTTTCGCTAAATGGGCCCATTTGAAAATTAACTGCACGATTGCTTCCGAATAATGCGCCTATGTGGAGCGATATATCTCACGACAAGTGCTGCTAAACAAATGAAGGAGACGTTGTATGAAACTAAAAGAAGGTTGATAAAAGCGCCATCTAGTAGGCAGTAGCAGAACTTAAACCACAGCCAATTTACTACGTGTATAAACATCGTTGGCCACTTTTGAAGACTCAACAAAAATTGATAATTCTATCAACAACTCTATTTTTGCAAATAAATTCTGTAAAAACATACAAAGTTTGATGATTTTCAAAACCTTTCAGAAACCATGTATTTTTTTTTTCTAAGCAAAAGTTTTCTGTGCCGTTCCGCTATTCAGCAATAGATGGCGTTGCAAGTTCAAACCATACAATATTTTGTCTTGCTCTTGTGAACACGATCAGTAGTGCTATTCTGTAACAACATTTTCGTGTCTCGACTGCGGAATCCGAGGTGACTATAAACATTAAACCTTTATGTTGTGTGTAATAAAGTTCACTTTGTGAGCTATCTCACTCAGGTGAAGCTCGAGATCGAAATGGTTACTTACAGAATAGACTAGCAGTTTTCTTTTGGATGGACAAGAAAATACCTGTTGGAAATAATGCTTAATAGAGATAATTTAATTTGTTTTTGTACACATTATTAATGGTATCCTCTCTAAATGGCAGTAAAACACAATAATACGTAATTTTCAATATTGTAAATTGGCTGTATGAATTCATTTTCAAAAGGATATAAAACATGCTATAGCAAGTGCTAAGGTAAACATGGAAACAACAGTATTCAACAAACAGCGCCCAACTGCAAAAAAAAGAAACGAGCAACAGATCGGGGTGTGTTGTTGAAAATCGTTGCCATGAAAAATGACCTTTTCGAAGTAATATAAATTGTATCTCAGTACGATCTTTCACTGTAAGAAAAATGGTTACACATTTTTCAACTTTGAACTTTGGAATGACTTTACTTTTCTCGGTTTTAGTACCTACGTCGATATTTGGTAGGATTTTTGTTAAACAAAGGTTTCTAAACTCACCTGAATTTGCTCAGCAGCTTTTTTCGCCAACCCAGGATCCAAAATAGTAATATCAAAGTCATTGGCACATTTCTTCGCCGCTTCACTGAAAGCTGCAGCGTTGACATAGTACGTAGATCCCTTTTCACTCGTTTCGACCGGGGAATTCGGAGATAATATACCACTGTCTGTATCACTAACGTTCGCCGATTTCCGGACTAGACCGGAGTTTTCCCCGCCTGGAGACTTTAGTGGTATCCGCGATTTGTCTCCGGTTGGGGACTTCAAAGGAATTCGGGATTGTCTCGACCCGTCCGGAGCAAAACCGGTAGCCGGATCGAAAATAACGTAGTTGTCTTTGTCACACCTCACTTTATTATTCACTGTCACTGTGTATTTTTTATTGGGACTAAGGTTTAAAAAAGGATCTTCGGTATCAATAGGACTTTCAGGTATTATGGATTGTATCTTAGGTGATATCTTTGGTACGGATTTGCCGTCTATAGTTCGCCGTATCACAGTGTCATTTGTAAACTTTAACCGCACATATTCGTTCGATATTGTTCGTCTAACAGGTGAAGAGAGTAAAGGTGATGGCTTACACTCTTGTAAATTGGTTTTGTTTTGAAATAAATTGATCTTTGGTTTATCCATTGTGCGAACTGGAGAAAAAGGTAGTTTTAATTTAGTTGTCACTTTTTTCTTTTGACTTGTATTTAAATCTATGCTTCCTTTTACAGTACTTTTATACACTGGTAACACACTTGCCTTTTCTTGGACCTTAGGAGGTTCTTTGGCTAATTTTAAACTATTTTTACCTAATTCAAAAGATTTATTTAATTTCTTTATTGGTGCAGGCGTTTTAAGTCGTCTGTCTTTGATCTTTTTATCGGAGGAAACATCGGCAGCAGCAATATCATGTTTCTCGTTAATAGATAAAGTCTCTTGTTTGATAAAAGTTTTGCTACGATCACGTAGGAGTGTTTCATTTTGTGCTGTTTCAAACAAATGATCGTTAGGGTTGCCAAAGATGCTATCTATAACTATATCTACGTCACTTGATTCAGAGTTGCTTTTAGAGGATCTGTTCTCATTTATAATGCAAGATATTCTTTCTTCAACATCAATGAGTGAATCTGATTTGTCAGTATCACCTATGCTTCGTGAGGTTCCGCTGCCGGAGTCTGAAGGCGTTTGTACCTCAAATATCGCATCATGTGTTGGAACTGTTTGTTTTCCTGAATTTTCTGGACACGAAGATCTTCTTCGTTTCACAGTACCAGTTTCTGTAGACGGTAGATCCCAGTCTGACACTTGCACAGCACACTGCGCCCCACTATTTTTAGAACGTCTTGGGCTTGTCATTATAATGATATCGCATTGTTATAGCACTATCTACTTTTGTCTATCACTTGTCGTTCACTGTACACGCCTTTAACTGCAATGTTGGAACATCGTCGGCTTGTAATTGTCAATAGAATTCATATTTAATGTACGGCATACGAGCACTCCGATCGTTAGTGGAATCAAACACGAACGGGTATCGGGCTCGATTGTTATCTAATTACAAACTTGACGCTAGCGCACATGGGACCGCCGCGTATCTATGTTATTTTCTCTAATGGAACCATTTGTTTTCTGTTCTGTGACACGGAAGGGGGTTAGTTTTGATAATAATGGCATTTATTTTGTGAAATCGAGTTTGTTTCCCAATTAGGTTAAGTATTACCTAAAAGGTAGACAGAATTCTGCTCAAAATTGCGAAAAGAAAACCAAAATTGAATTCAACTAAAAATCTTTTCCCTCACTCCTGTTCAAAATCTTAACAGCTAGAAAACTCAGCAAAAATGCCTCAATTTAATCAGTACGTAGCACAGGTACCTACTAGGTAGACATAAAGTTGTAACAGCACGTTTTATCTCTTAGACATGAACGTTTAGGTGCAGGTCGGCGGCCGGTGGTGGCGGAAGGTAGTTTTTATGTTCCGTCCGGGACTCGCCTCGCCTCCTTGGCTCGCCCGCTCGTCGGCTCGTCGGGAGCGGTCCGTACGTGCGCCCAGGGAGAAAGTTACGTGGTCTTGTATTATGCAGGCTGGTTGAAATTCAACATTTTTATTATATTCTGTCTCTAGAGTGAAGCCTTTGTTGTGTTTGTTTTGTGGTTCTGGTGTTGCGAGTTGGCTTGAAGATCTTTGGATAAACTTTGTAGGAAAATAGCATTCAGGAAGACTTTGCAATAGACTAAATTATTCAAAAATGTGTGTTGACACAGTACTAAATAGATATTAATACATTTAGTGACTCTTTAGGTATGATTTTAACACTTTAATATTAACAAAAACTGTAAGCGAAGACTACCAGGTCTGCAATGAAAGACATTCATCGAGCTAACGCAGTACAACAATAGCACAACAATTCAGAATCGAATAAAACCACGACAGCAATAATTAACTTTTCTGACGCGTCAGTGCAGAACGTCAGAACTACTAACAGTAAAGTGAAACGGAATGAACTTACGAAGTTGGCGGGATTCTGACAAATTGCCCCCAAGTGTCCCCTCACTAACCTAATTACCCGATAAGTTAAAGCAATAAATAACGAAGGGCGAGGACTTACTTGCACCGAAGCAGCCGAAACTACAATAGTTCTACGTGGCTAGTTAAGACCGGTACACATTAGCGAGCGCAACAGTAACCGAACTTAGTTCAAACGGTGTCCGACGCGAGCTACATAATGTACGAGTATGTTGTATCTTATGCCCGGTTTCTGTATTACTTGACCGGCCGATTATCTGTCTGTTAACCACTAAACAACCAATGGCGTATTACAATTAGCGTTAACGGATATATAACCGACCGATAAAGTACCTCAGAAAGAGAAATTTCTGTCCGGAATACCGTAATAATACTTCTTGTAGGTAGAAGAAAGTATTGCGCACTACTTGCAATCACCATCCATCCGAACATTCCCTATTCGGATAGAACTCAGAACTGAAATTCGGATTTGGATCTGATGCAATCCGGAACCGCACTTCGATACCTTTCCGCAGCGCAACATGATCCTAAATCATTTTTGACAAAATCTAAGAGCAGTGACTGCTAGATGTCATTATCGTCCAGGCATATTATTTCATGCAATGCTTGGTCATGCTTCACCTCACAATCTGCATCTGTACTTGACTAGCTATATTCTACATATCTACATGCCTCGAATCGCGGTTACAACAACTCGTGGTCTTGAACAACGTGACCACAATCTCGGCTCCATTCCTGTACCAGCCTGCTTGTGTCTTACCTTTTGGAATTTCCACTAAATTGCAAAATTGTTTGCTGTCGCCTCTGTGGTCAGCAGAACGTTTGTGTCTATTTGAATTTCCTATCTGTTTTTGGAATGTCAATTGTTTTGCGTTGTGTATATTATTATAATCCTTTATAAGAAAAACTGGATTTTGTTTAAACGGATTTAGGTATAAAGTCGAATGCTCAAATAATAGACGAGATATGAACGTGCACAAGATTTGATAATGATTCATAAAGAATAAAAGTATGTTTTGGATTTTTGACACCGACTTCCGAAATTAAAGTTATTTTATACTTTGTAGTGTTTTGTTTTTGAAAGTCGGTTTTATTTTTTTGTAAAAAAAGTTTTTTATTTTTGACTTGTTAGTGGTACCTGCGTACCACTAAAAAGTGAAACCACAAACACAGCGTACCGGCGTGATGTTATGTTATGAACTGGTGTAAACAATCAACAGACATGCGATTTCAGAAATCCCGATCCATTTGCTATCATTGATTGAAGAGTTCCGTTGTCTACCTCCGAAGTTCTTCATCCGATCTTTGCCAAATTAAAATGGGTCCAGTCCGGGAAAATAGTCTTCCAAAAAAAAAAAGAATCATCCAAATCGGATAACAATTGGCAAAATATCGCTGAACAAACATTTTTCATGGGGTCCCATCATCAGATCCTGTCTTATACCTTCCATCATCAGCTCAGCAAAATGAGATGCCTAATAATCATTTATTAGGCATAAATATCTGAATTGCGTTAGAAATGTCATGAAAAACATTGTGTGTGCCTATAAAATTTGACGGTTTCCTTCGTTTTTCATGGGATCCCATCATCAGATTCAGACTTGGTAACAATGGAACTACCTCAGGAGTATAGGATTTCGAATAAAGAAAGAATTTTTAAAATCGGTCCCCAATTGGCGGAGAAATCGGTGAACATACATACAAAAAAAATACATACAGCCGAACATAGAACCTCCTCCTTTTTGAACAAGTCGATTAAAAACGCAGAAGAAGCCCAAACAACAACAATAAGACATAAACAGCGAATACAAAGGCCAATGCACAGACACGCTTAATGTATTTATCAACTGCCAGCGTCAGTTCCAACTAGATCGCACAGCGTGCCTCTGCCTTCATCAATATATCAGCAACAGTAAGGAATAGTAGGGATTGTCTCCGGAACACAACTTTATCGGCCAGTGTCCGTCCCAAAGCCATGAAATTTATTGGAACAACACATCCCCTCTATATCGGGAACAAACTTTCTAATTTGTTGGCTCGGTGCAACCAGGGCTGCTAATATTGGATCCCTGGATTCATTTCAGACGGAAACTAATTGATAATTTTGTAGGGAGAGTGTTTATGTGGAATATTGAACTTATTGGTTTGGGAAAATTGAATTAGCTATGTTTATGTGTGTGTGTACTCTAGGGTGTACACGTCTTCATAAGGAAAACTAAACAAAATAAAAATACCGTGAAGATGAAACCCCTTATTCAAGGAGACTTGACATTTATAGAGGCTATAAAAATGCTATCCGTCTTTTCCTCCTATTCAAGTGAAAATGCTATCGATTGTACCGTTAGTTTAGCCATAAAAGGAAAATAAATTTATGAGTTTATTTCAGTTTATACAGTAAAGTATTTTTTGTCGACAAGCTGTTATTAAAATTCCCTGAAATCAATACTACAACACAGCGATTTACAACTTCAAAAACTCTAATGCGGTATCATTATCGCCCTCCCCTTTTTCATTCCATTCATAAGTTTTCAACGAAGTGTTTACGGTGGCCATATTTTTGTTGTTAATTTGGCAGGTTGGCAACCCTGCAGACGGTACAGTGTATTTACCCATACTTGTTTCCGCACGTGCCCTTTGCTTTGGATAAAGTTTACAATTCAAGTTTGTGCAGTTGCATGCCCTGTGAACCTGGGAGTTTGTTTCTAAGACTGTGTAGACGTGTGATTGGATTATGTGTAGCTGAGAGTTTACGCAGACTGTAGGTATATCTCATTGATCTTTTGTCTGTTGCTGATTGTTGAAGTTGACTGAATATAAACTTACTGAAAAGCGTACAGGTAGTTAGATGAGATTAGCATAAAATAATAAAATAAAAATACTTTACTGTACACAAAAATAGACCGGTACTTAAATATTTTTTTACAACTCATAATTTTATAAGACAACCTTTTGAGGACTGAACGAGTTTGAAATAAAAACTTTTAATGTTGCTTTATTAAAACTTGGATAGATCAGATAATAACAAACATTCACACAAAATTGTTTGAAAAACTTATAATCCTACTTTATTAATTGACGCAAATATTTATGACGTCATTATACCGGCCTAAAAGCTCTTAATGTTCCTGAATAAATACAAATAAAATTCAAAGCTTCGAGATACGCCGCAATTACTTTAAAACACCTGGGCGGTACAAATTACCTACATTTGCACAAAATCACACCAGGAATAATAAAAACACGCCAATCTTAAGGAAAAACAGACCATCTAATTTACGGGACCCATAAAACGAGGCTAACGTATACTGTTTCAAATATTTCTTATCGTCGCGTTCCGACACCCCCGTGAGCAAAAACAGGAACTTTAACTGCAAGACGGGCCCCGATCCCGTTCGTCTTAAGTGATTTACAGGCGCACTGCGACCTGCCTCCGAACAACCTTCAAGGGGAGAGCCTCCTTGAACCGGGTTACTAGACTTATCGCGCAAATGTATCCATCTGTCCCTTTCCCTTTTACAAACTAAGAAAAGGACAGAATATTTTAAGGCTGCAATAGAAATTTGAACGGTGTACGCCCCAACAATATCCACCTAAATGGGTCAGGAAGGCGAAGTTTACGTCGCATTTCAGCATTAGGGAAACCGAAATGCAATAAAATCCGGCAATAGCGGCGGAATTAGAAAATTATACCGGAGGAGGTTCGAGCCTCGACCTCCAAAAAGGGGCTCCTGAACTTTAAGGCTATGATTGGTATATTAAATTATTTTCTCGAACTCACTCATGTTCTTTATATGGAGATTAAATCCACTGTATGCATGACAGCTCGGAAAGCCCTTGCTTTCTTTACCTATGATTTGTTTTATGATCCTACCAACTTTAATTTAGCATTTATGAAAAACAGACCTCTGTAAAATAAAGACCAGTAAGAAAGTTATACCGGACGGGCGTGATCGACTGGAACGGGGGTGTGATGGGGTAGGTCTATCCTTCTTCTAATCCTCCGATGTGAACTGTGACCACCCGACCGCGTCCAGCCGCGCTGACGTCCTGTACCGGGATACTGAGGTTCCCCGTACCACGCATACAACGTTCTTCTATCTACCCATTTACTTGCTGTCTTCGGGGTAGATTGGGGTGAGGGATGAATGCTTACCAGGGTTAAATAATATGCAGGAATTTGATAACACTGCAGCTAATGGTTTAAGGGAAAATTCGCGAGTACTTTGATTCTAGTTACAAATTCTATATTTCTTCTGCCGGTGACTACGAGTTTCTATTTTTTGTAACGTACTAGGTTACTTTACTGTAACGAGGCCCAAAAACCACTAACTGCTTTAGTTTATTTTAACTGTTGATTTTAACTACGGTTCTATTACATTCCTGGCTATATCTAGGTCTATTCTAGGTGTGGATAGGGGTTTATGCACCTCTTTGTAAATCCCCCGAAATTCCCCGTCGAACGGAGTGAAAATCAACCCTTCAACCCTGCCCACTAGTGGGCTTGTTGCATTTGACTGTCGAAACTGTCTACGAGTGTGAACTTGCCTACTATTAAGGCTTGATTTCCCGAAAAACTGTGCCCCATGGGCTACCAAGCTATCTGTAATAGGGCAGGTGCATTATCCCTCTATCCAGATACACAAATTTTGAAGCCACCCCTCTAAGGGTGGAAGTACTATAAGGTCAGGAACCCGGAAGGAGAAAAAATCTGTGTTTTTATATTTTCCTAATTTGCAGCTTTATGCCTTGCCTGACCATAAAGATGTGTATATATCTGGATAGGGCTCAGTGCCAGGTTTCCAGTGTCTATTATTTAAAGCCTATATACCTAGATTTTTTGTATGTCTAGTAAATGAAGGTGTCTGTAAATGGTGGTTTTTTGCTATCCACCCCATTACCTTTGAGTAACTATCCTGTGTAGGTATGTGTGAAATGTTCATTACCTGTGTACCTTAATTACCTTTGAGTTTTACCAACCATCAAAAACATACCTTTTAGGGGTTACCAGGAATGTGTAGGGGAAATGTGTAGCCCTACCTATCTATTTACTTTAATGAAAATAAGTTCCCCCAGAACATCTTATGTGTCCGGGGAAAAACGACAAAATATATGTTTTTAATAAATTACATAGCCTCTAAACTATAACTATGAAAGTACATAAGCTCCTAATTACTTAGTACATAAGCTTATAACTATACATGGGCTTTTATGTACGAGTTATACAATACTAAACGCTTCGTCGCGAACAAAAGTAACATGATTTTCATAGTCCTTTTACTATCACTCACAGCCACTTTAATCGAGTCAAAACTCAATTACACAAACAACTTAATAACTTAACTGGCCTATTCTAAGCAGCGGTCACAACTACCCACGAGATTAAACCAAACAAACTAATATAAGGCCGAAACACACTGCCCGATGCCCTTTTCAACGACAAACATAACGAATAAAACCGAATGCGCTGTGTACACTGGGGTTGCATCGTACACAATTTAGCGTGGCATTAACACAGCAATATTTTGTCGGAAAGAAATATTATTTGCATTTGTAATGCTGGGGTGGCCCTGTTGGGACTGGGGTGTGCATTCCTGCACTACAGTGCACTTGTCTTCGCTTAGGGTACGTGGGTTCGCGCGTGTAAAAAGTTGGCACCAGTGTAGAACTCAAGACGTTTTCACTAACGCAACAAAGGCATAACCATAGACAATAAATTGAAAAACCAAAAAACATTGAGATCAACTAAGATAGCTTAAAACTTGCATTTCATTCATGTTTTCAGTGTTCTCGTAGCAAACGGCTACGAAAGCTCTACGTAACGCCTACGAACTAAATAACATCACTCGCTTATCGCAATCACTTTAAAATACATCTTATAATCCGCTACTCTGCTCTACAAACATCTTTAAAAGCATTAGAGCGTATAAAGGGTGTGTGTCAAACAGCAATACTCGCCCACACCCCCACATTCACCTCCACACAAATGCATTTGTTGCAATGCAGGGGAATTTTCGATTAAATATTTAGATTAGATTTTTCGTGATCCATTTATCATGGTTTAATTGTGTTGGGGCGATGGCTCTTACATTGATGAAAGCGGTCATAGTGTTTCTAGAGATTTGTTTTGTAATCCTTTGATATGATAATGTAATAAGAAAACGGAGGACCTCGCTCCCTTTGGACGTCTTTGAATTGTATTAGGTACTTTTGTATTAACATTATTCGTACATTCGCTCTTTTATATTCAGTAGGACTGAGAATAATGGCTATTATCCTCGTAGACAAAGCCTAGAATGGTAATATTGGCCATTATTTTTCTTTCAAGATGACGGCACACAATACGTTGAATCAGGCTTATTGAACATGGCTTGATCATAGTATATGAATTCTACATATTCCACAACTTGTAGAAGAACTAGATTTTTCTTTTGTTAGTTCATATACAAACCTTATTTATAGCATATGTAATTACATCTCACAAAACATAACCTTAAATTGATTGTACGAATGCAACTATTCGAACAATTAACGTTAAGTTGAAAACCAGTGTCAGGAAACTTCTAGTTATCTGGCATTTCGCTTAATTGAACCTATTGGCCGCAGCCGAACTAATTAGGTGTCTTTATATTTTTCGTCCGCCATGTAAACATGTTTTCTGTCTTTATTTGCTTTGACTTCGATCGAGTGATTTACTCATGCTCATATAAGGCAGTGATTCAAGATTAATTTATTAAACCTGCTTTAATTCTGTGTGGACAGAATTCAAATGCGTATCTAATTTAATAAGACACCTTAAATTCACATCATTACACATGCTTTAAAGACCGATTGAATCTTAAGACAAAGAGCATTCAGACATCTTAATAACATACACGTAATTGCTCATTAACAGCCGAGAGTAGTCCAGAGTCCAGACAATTCGCAATATACATGAATTATGAAATAGACGCACCTCGTCCGACTGTCCCAACCGGACGTGAAACCATGTACGCATAATTGTGTCCGAGTATTTACCGCGCAGACAGACCTGCGGGCGTCCATGCGTCCATGGACATAGTAAGTACTACCTACTACGTATGGGTCTATGGAGAATATTCTGTTCACAGTCAGTCATTTGGATGATGGAAGCATTAATTAATATTGATTAATTGAGAGGCAATATTGATAGCTACGATTTTTTGTGGTGCAAAAATAATGAAGACCAATATTTGTTTTCTGTTTAATATTTTGTGATATAATCATTACGTCTTATCATGCTTAGGTATGTGTAAAGTGGCATACAGAAGTGAATTGTACACCTATTGTCTATCTACTACAACAACGTTTCCCCAGAGGCGGTATTTGCGGTCATGTAGGCTCGTTACCGCAATTTATGGGGAACAATTCCTAACATAGTACTTCAATCTGCAACTGAGAGTTTCCTGACAGGAAAACCTAATCAAACTTTTGACAAGTCTGTACCGCAATCAATACTTTTCAAACTCGTTTACGAAACAATTATTTTGGAGGTCGAACGCAAAACAAAACAATAACGCTAAACGTCAATTTTCATTTAACATCCATTTCAGTCCTGCCAATCACAAAGGACGTATTTGGCTGAATAATTATTGCCTTTGCCTACACAGCTTGGAACACACGTTCCATTACAGAGGGATCACCATTGCAAGCTCGCAACGACCATAAAAACCGTAAAACCGTATTTTCCTTATTATGTGCTCTCCTAATATGTTTTAGCTTGTTTACCGTGTGTTTTTGTAACAATGTTTTTTACTTAGCCTTTCGTTTTTTTATTGTGAAATATTGTGCTTTCTCCATGTGTTCTGAAACATTTTGTAATGAAATAACGTCTTTTTAGGGATTTAAACGAGTCAAGTTTTTCTTTTATGGATTTGCTTTGATTTCAAGAGAAGAAAAAGTGTTACGTTAGTTATAAACTTCTGTTGGAAAATAAATAAGAAAATGGAAACTTCGCAGTATTGTACCATCTAGGTACCTACTGTTATAATATTTATAACAACAGTAATAGCTATTCTATGTTCATTTCTTTAAGAACTAAGTCATGTCACGTATACTTAGAAAAATGCCCTCCATTTTTCCTTCAACACAAAGTTACGTCCTCCGTAAAACAGACACGCACGCATTTAAATACCTGCTAAAACTTAGCCAATCCCTCATCCTCAACTTACATCGTAAGGTAAGAAGCCACCACGAAAACATGAGCCAAAAGAATAAGTTATTCTAAAGTATGCTCAAACTCCTCACTTGATAGGTAAGTAGCTGGCCGAGCGAGTATGGCATGCGAGAGGGCCAGAGTACTGCAGAAGTCCCAATCCCTCCTAAACCTCTTTCCTATTTATATGCAGATTCCATGACCGACCATAAGTTATCCGAACACCGGATCATACCCTTAATGATACCCAGATAAATGGAAATGGTACTACGCTGGGGTGAATTTTTACACATTTGGAACTCTGTCATAATAAATGCGTCAAGAGTCAACGGTTTGGAATTAATTAATGCGGGGCGACATCTTGTTTTATTATTGAAATGTGGAGGGATTAGTCGGATTAATATCGTTAGTGGTTATCTATAGGTAGCTGTAGCGAATTTTGTGCAGACTGTGCGAGTTTTATGGGGTTATGTCATAGTTTGATTAGGATAAGAATTTGTTTAATAAAACTCGTCATTATCTTTCTGTGATTTCGTTACAGAATATAACCGTGACAATTATTTACTAATGCAAAGCTAATGAAAACTTTTGAGTACGCTTATGGATAAATTGTATGAAATAGAGAAACTACAAAAGTGGTGGCTTTTATAGTAATAGCAAACAAGAAGAAAAACCAAATACATTGGGATAAGATAAGATACGAATATAATGTATTGTTATATACCAAATAATGGAGGATAAGGAATGAGTAAATTGATTCACACCATATTTCAATTTACCAATCAATCAATATAACTATATAAAATTCTTCCGTTACTAACTGACTGAGCAACTGACAGACAACGCACAGCCGAAACTACTGGCCGTAGAAAGCTCAAATTTGGCGTGTAGGTTCCTTGGGTAGTGTTGTGCACCACTAAGAGTGTATTTTCCGAAAAACCTACGGAACGGGAAAAACGGGGATTTAAGTCACGAGCTCATTAAGTATGTTGCTCGGTTTTCATACCTCTTGTTGTGGCTTACTAAATACGATACTGTTCACCAAATACGCTACAAAGTATACTTTGTTGGCGGTTTCAAGTTTATCAGCTTGGTTGAGCTTTATAGTTTAGGAGCTCATCTTTTTACCCCGTTTGCTTTTTAGGTAGGAAGGAAAAACTTGTAAAATATTTACAGTCACACATCTTATTTTTTATCATCTCATTTCTTTTTGTGGGTGTCGTAAAATATGAGTACGGGAAATAGGTAATATAGTAGGTACAGTCACTGCCATAAAATATAACTAAACTTATGTAGAATTTCAAGTATTATTTACCTGTAACATAACAGATCAAATATTTTACATGTGAAAGAACTCGTCTGACTGTTTGGTTTTTACCTCTTCACGTCTTTAGCGCGTAGGCCATAGTATGTGTGATGATGAAAATGTTATCTTGGGTTAATTTTCGACATTCATGGGATAAAGCTGCTGGCAGAATACATAATTTTGAGAAAATATCTATTATGGTTTTTGTAAATACTTACATACCTTAGGAGAAAATTTACTTTGGATTTTGCATAACTTATACATATCCATACTCCAAGCTGTACCTAGATCTATAGATCAACCGTAAGCACTTTTACAGTGACTCGCAAGGAATGCTCTGAATAATTTTCGACGTAGACCTCTCTAGTGGAAAATTACTCCACATAGTTGGGACATTCCAACATTGTTCTATAGGTACGAAGATGTCTGGGCTTTCAAAGTCACCTTGACCTCTGAGCCTCAGTAGACCGATAAACTACATTTAGGTCTAAGATAAGCTAGAAAAAATGTTTTGGCAGACCGTCTAGTTTCATTATTTTCTTTTTTTGGAAGACACTTGGACTTCGTAATGGTTACCTATTAGCAAATTCGTACAAAACATGGACGGTCTAAAAACATTTTTAGTAACTTATACAAGTTACTTCATGGCTTACCTACGCCATAAACATAAGTTTAAAATGAAAATATTTTCATAAAATTCCACTCATGAAAATGTAATAAAGTGACGTAAATCACGTTACGGATAAAACTTAATTAAAAATACGTGCTGCGTTACTTCAACTTAAATCTATTAAACGGATAATTATAAAATCTTACATGGAAATTTGTGGTTGAAAATTGCTTACTGAGTAAGCAGAATTTTGATTAAATTAAACGATATTAAGAAGGGGAGATGCGTTTGAGGGAAAATAATGAAAATATTGCCCCGGGTAATCGGCATCGATTATAAAATCGGCTCGGCTCGGTATCCTGTCTTCGTACTTTATTATCTTCCCTTCAATTTTAAACAATACAACCTTCTTGTGCTATATTAGGGACTGGCAATCATGAAAATTGAGACTGTCTAGATTGATAAAAAAAACTTTTCAGGAAAAAGGTTAAGTTGGTGGGAGTATTCTTTGTGATATTAAAGAATGTGAAACTGGCTGGCTAGATTATA
This sequence comes from Lacanobia oleracea, assembly GCA_950371165.1. Taxonomy (NCBI): domain Eukaryota; kingdom Metazoa; phylum Arthropoda; class Insecta; order Lepidoptera; family Noctuidae; genus Lacanobia; species Lacanobia oleracea. The sequence continues at coordinate 11,668,992 of OX493389.1, forward strand.
AAGCACGAGATACCTCGGTGGTGCTATTTGGGTCGGCTTAGTAACTTGATGATTAATAAAATACAAGATTTAAATCAATCGGTATTTATAAAAGCAAGTATTTTGCGTTTATAAATAAAGATTGAAAACAAAAAAAAAACTATTTCAACAACAACAACAACTGAAAGAAATCGTAATTTGAAAATATTGAGGCCAGATCTACCTACTGAGAAAAAATTCTCTCAATACAGACTTTTCCGTTTTCTCATTTCAGTCTCGTATCAATTAGGATCGCATCTTATTAAATGTTTTGTAGAACCCATTGAGTATCGGCTTTTTCATCGAAGTCTGACGTTAATATTTCCAAATAGCAAAAAAGTAAGCTTTATAAAAATTGAAAAATGTGATTTTATCTGCAAAATGAAATCACTTCTTTCACAAATATTTCACATTTATATCCTCATCGTTCGTTATTAACCATCGAACAGGAATAAAGCATTTTTTGTCTTAATATTTATTAACCCCACACAGCCGACCGATTAAAAAGGGTCACAAAATTACTCAATGTCGTTGCTCTGTCAGTGATGTTGATATGCGACGATGCAGCACAAGTAACTTAGTACATAACTAAGCAATATGCAAATACTGGCCGGACCATCAATCCTGGACGTCGAGCACAAGATAAATAGTGCCTCTGACACTTGCACATTGCAGCAGCCATGTCGAACGGGGAAGCGTTTACATTTTTAACTATGCGAACCGAAATTCTGACGTCATTTGTCACGATCGGCGGTTAAATGGGCACGCATGTGTTTTGTTTCAACTAGCGATTAATTTAACTTATTTGTACATTTGTTTTTGTCGGTTCAATTACATTTAGTGCTCATTTTTTTAACTTTTGATTGAAAGCAAATCTGGCAATGTGACATGTTTCTTGTTTATTTATACCGTCATTTTTATTCCTCGGACAAAACTTATCGGAGGATTGAAAATCGGGCCTAAATCAATTATTTGTGTACTTTCTTTGACAGTCTATGATTTCTTACTAACGATTTCTGAAAGGAAATTCTAACGAATGCGGTAATTATGACCTTAATTTTACGTTTTTAAAGTTATGTTTCTGGGACCAATATTTTTTAAATTCTTCTGTACAAAATCAAATCTAACTCATCATATCAGCCGAAAGACCTCTCCCAAGTGTCGCTACAGTAACCAGTCCGGTACGTCTCGCATCCATCGGCTACCCGAGATCCTCACCAGGTCATCGATCCACCTTGTGAGGCCTTCCACCATTACGAATCTAACTAGCCTAGGTATTTTGGACCACCGCAGAACAAAGCTTTCCTTTTATTTTTCCACACAAACTTGTTTACTGCCAATGAAACACAAAACGCTACAGTACAGTCAGCAACAAGCAAAGTTTCATAGCAGAACATTTGGTATCGTTAAACATAGTGCGACGTAACACAGCATGTTTAGTACATGGGTACACTTTGTCCACAGCTGCAGCGGCGGGTTACGGATGCAAAATATTGCTTATCTCAATAAAATGTTACTCTCAGCTCTCTTACGTAACTGCCGTTCTATGTAGATAGCTTATACGCTTTGTTTATGCTAGTATAGTCACTCTACTAGACTGATAAATACTGCTACAAGTCTACAACATTACAAAAACAATGTTTTTTTCTAGGCAAGCGAGCTCCATCTTCGACCGCTTCATCGCTTATCATCAGGTGAGATAGTTGTAAAACGTGTGCCTATCAATAGTAGAAAAAACTTTATAATAAAACCTGATGCCTTTTTGAGGATCTCTTTAGGTATCGATTTCTTACAGGTAGATAATTATACTCTTGCCGTTTCCCATGAGCAAACCAGCAACGATCTTTACATACTAATCTCCGTTAAATTCCATGCATTTGGACAAGCCAGTTTTGAGTAGGTATTATACACCTGACCTATTTGAAAAACATCACTAATAAGGTCTGACCTCACCCCTCAGGGATTCTTTTCGTTCATCACCTTAACATGACCAAAAAATCTAAGCACCTTATTTTAATTCTTATCAACGTAAGTTATGTTTCATTCAGATAGCGCGTTCGTTTAATAATCAACCTTAAATTACCAAAATCAATGCCTAAATCACACAAACACATTAATACCATCTCTAAACTCAATTTTAACGCAGCATTAACTTAATTTAATATCCCAATTATTGAGTCAAATTCGGGCATCCGTGAAAGGTCAAACAAGGGGGCAGGTATCGGTAAGCCGGGCTGTAACTCAACAGGTATTACAGTGATCCTGAATGACCGGTGTCCGGCGAATTAGCATGGCGGCCGGACTCTCCGGGTCGTAGGCCGGATGGTACGATTTATGGCACTGTTAATGACCCCATACCATGATAACTGCTTATTTATGAACTGATGCAGCGGGAGATTATGAATTAGGGGTAGTTTTCGAAATGTTTGTTTGTTTGTGATGGAGATATCGACGTTGTTTATTTAGATGTTAATTTGACGGAAATTGCAAACAATATCTTCCGGTTCTCAGATATTTTCTATACGAAACCAAGACCTTCATTCCTATGTATAGTCTTGATTTTTGATAAGAGAGATAACAAAAAAATATTAGATGCTAGTGGAATTCCCTGCCGGAGTGTGCGTTTCCTGATTGCTACAACCTTGGGGTCTTAAAGTCAAGTAAATAGTGAAAAGGTTACCTCTAAGATGACTCTAAGAAGTAAGAAAGAATGCATTAGGAGGAACACGGATGGGTTTTAGTCAGTAAGAGTCTGACATTCCCTTCTGCTCCGCCCAGTGCGGGATAATTTGATGATTTTAAAAAATCAAGATACCACAAAACCCAATTGTTTATTCACTTTAAGTGGATTTCTAGTAAAACTAACGTTTCTATTCTTTAATTTGATGCTACAATCTTCAGATACACCTATTTATTTAACTCAAGTAGACCCAGTATCTCGCCTCAAGCGGAAACCTGAAACTTATCTGTGAAGACGTTATCGCTCGACGCTCGTTATGTTGGTGTTCCGACAACGTACTTACTACTTATGTTGGCATTTACCGCCTTTCATGTTCCGAATCAATTACGTTACAACACTACGGATTAGTGATGTAACTGTGAAGTGATTACATCGTAATTATGTATAGAATAAACATTCTTTTCGTAGTGTTTGTAGGTATTTGGGGTCCCTTGAATTCCTTGACATCGAGAGAAGAAAACGTTTACTCCTCACGATATCGTGGAGAAACCGGAGCTCGTGGCTAATTAATACCGCACGGGTTCAACTTCGAGGTTAAGGTACTGATATCTCATACTAATATATAAAGCTGAAGAGTTTGTTTGTTTGCTTGAACGCGCTAATCTCAGGAACTACTGGTCCGATTTGAAAGTCTTTCAGTGTTAGATAGCTATAGGCTATTATATGAACGCTAAGACCAATAGGAGCGGAGCAATAATGAAAATTGTGACGCAGACGAAGTGGCGCGGGTCTACTAGTTGACTATAAACACTTTCTATCGAAAACTTAACATCCCGCCTCTTTCCTCTTTTTCTCTTAGAACTTTTTAGTCTTCTTCTTCTACTTTTTAGGGTTCCGTACTCTGAGATTAACCAACGGAACCCTCCATCCATCTGTCTGTCAGCGGGCTGTATCTCAAGAATCATAATAGATAGACCGCTGAAATTTTCAAAAAGTTTGTATTTCTATCACATCAAATAATAAAAATTATAGGGGGCTCCCATGCAAGAAACGTGTTTTTTTTGGTTTATGGAACTTGACTTGGTCGGGTTTTTATTAAAACTATGTCTTGTGTATGCGTAGCAATTTCACTGAAATCGGTTCCATCATTTCCAATAATAATGACATGAAAGTTTGTATGCATCACGGCCAGGAATAAAAGCTTTTAATGTACGGAACAGAAAGCTAAACTCGACATGAATCACCTTTTCTCCCTAAGCAATGTATGTAAACGATTTAAATAGACCAAAAGGTTAAAGGTTTTTATCCGTACAAAATGCAAAAAAAAATCTTAGAAGTTCGCGTTATAAGTGCACAAAAGCAAGCAATAGCGGTGAGAGGAAAATTTTCAGTGCATTCCGTTTTACTTCGGGAAACGCAAGTTTGCCTCCGAGTGTTTTCCGCTACAAGTTTCAACTGGCCACAATTAGAGATTACTTTCTGCTACTTCAGGTACTAGCTTTTAACTTAGAACTACTTCACGAATTGGGTTGCAGAAGTTGTAGAGTAAGTAAGATGTAACAGAATGTAAATGTAGTAGTGAAGTCTAATTCTACCAAGAACAGATAGAAAAACTATGTATTTATTACTACCGGGATGCCAACCCGGCACTCGCGGCGGCGGCTAATCTAAGCCATGATTTCACCGTATTCCTTTCGTAAACAGTGAGCATCCAGTTCCGTAAACATCCAGTTATACACTGTCATATTTATAAAATTAGTAAGATTTCAAAGTTTTAATAATCATAGAAAACTTTTGCAAGCACCTTTTTCGATAAAGCTCCATAAAATCGCAATGTCATTATCCAACATACCATTATAACCTACTTCTGCACGCTTCTTTGTGAACAGTTTACAAATTTCTTGAACCTCAACTCTGTTGTCTAAGTTAGCTACTAATAACTCCACACATTACGCGCTATCCATGACACGCATAATAACCGAAGACAAGCGTGCGTGCGAAACACCAATTAAAGGTACTCGTAATTAAAACAGGATATATTTACGACCCTTGAGACAACATGGCGCGGGTAAGCAGCGAACGATAATTTACAACCGTCCTTGATTTCAACCCCTAACTTCCGCAGTTTTAGGGTTCAAACTGTTTGACCGAGTTTCTGAATTTATGGGAACGTAACGTGTCTAATAAAAGGGCCTTCTCGCATTAGCGGAATATCTCATGCCGCCATGATGGGTATAGTTGTCCCAAATGTGTGATAGAGGAATTATGCGAACGGGTTTGTAGGTAACGTTGGGACGGCAGCTAGGCTACGGTACCAAATGACCCACTGTGCGAATGGATAAATCTAAAGAGATTGAAGAACTGGTCGATGTAGCGACACTTGGGGGAAACCTATGTCCAGTAGCGGACGTCTTTTGCCTGAAATGATAATATATAAAAACTAGAAACCTTATATTTAGCCAGACGTGTGTTTCACTTCTTTGCTCGGATTAACTGTTAAGGAACACATTCTCTAACGAATTTGAAGTTTGGCGCCTTTTAAAAATTCCTACCATCTGATTCCCAAAACAACAATAAATAACAGCAATCATCAAAATCATTTAATAAACTATTCATGACAGGATTATAGCTTCTGCCGTTTCTAAAATTCTTGACAAGCACGACTTCTAACTTATTTACTAACAAACTCCAAATCGTAACGACTCACGAAACAGGTGTACAATATGAAACATTAAGTAAACGACTTCGAAAGTCGTCCCATCAGACACGATAAACAGTCATTGAGACGATATCGATTTGCCATCAGAAAGTCGGCACGTTAATTTTTAACGAGATTTTCCCAGCTCCCTAATTCACTGGGTGCGATAATATCGACATTATTTCATCGAGCATTTTTCATCGAAATGCAACACAACACTGCGAGAACCGAGTAGAATCTTAATTAGATATTCCTCTTTAAGTACGGGACTTTCGTTTCTGTCGTGACCGACTTGGTTAAATGACGGACTTTTGATTATAAGTGAATTAACCATGCAATTATTATTCAAGAGCCCTTCGTGAAGTTGAAGTAGCCAAATTACTTAAGTTTTAATTTGATACAAAAACCCGAGATGAAAATTGGATAAATTGCAAGCTTTTGTAGCAGACTGAAAGAAGATTGCTCTCGTGTGGTCTTGTGAAAGTTTAATCAACATGTGAATAAACTAGGACTCTGTCTGAGATTGTGAATGCATTCAGTGTATTGTTTGTGTCGAAGAATGCAAAGTTGTGTGGCGGCAAGTTATTATTTTACACGAATAAGATTTGAAATCATCAAGGTTTTGTTAAATTTTAACGAGACTTCATTTAATTTTACAGCAACATAATTTATTTTACTGAAATTAGAATTACAATACAAAGAAAGAAAGAAACATTAATTTAACGATATTAACTCAGGTACACAGTACACATAAATTAAATAAACCCCACTAGCTTTTACAAAAAAAATCACAAATCGTCCTTCAAAACCCTTTACTTACACGAAAATAACGAAACTCAAGTAAAAGAACGGGTATTTCTTAATTGTCACAAAATATCCATATACCATTTTAATGGTATTTGCGTGTACGGATTGGCGTAATGTGACTTTGACAGTGTTACGTAAGGAGCTCTGGATCAACCCTGCGCCCGCTGCGCTCCTCAATAAATAACGCCAAAGGGTTTCTAACCCGTCTAATGCTGTTTGCTCACGCGACCACGACTTGACACAACTTCTGCAGTGGATGATGTACAGTGCTGCTTTCGAGTGTTTTGTTGGAGTCTTTTGCTGTCAAAAAAGTTGGCTGTCTATTGCCAACCTTTTTTTACAAAAGACAAAAGAAAATAAATAAACAACCTCTTAGGTAAAGTTGTTTATAATCGTGTGTACTTTCACTGCCTAAGAGGTTGCTGGTGTTTTACAAATATCCCTGTATATATTTTATTTTGTATTTTGTGGAGGTATTTTATCGTTTCAGTTTTTGGCTAATGATGTAGAATAATAACACTAACATTTTATATTGAAAGAAATCCCTGATCTTTTGGCAGATTTTTAATTCAAATTCGCCACATGGCGGGTTTCTGAATTGAACATTTTGCGTGTGTCAAAACTTACTTTTAAGTTTGAGAAATTCTTATCTTCAAATGCTGATTCAAAAATAGAGGGATGAAAATATTTTTAAATAAGATTTTACTTTAAAGGTCTATGCTAAACAGTTCAGAAAGTTTAATGAATAAAACTAACAATGATTTTTTCTTTATTTACAAAATTTGTTTCTAAGTTAGCTAGCTAGTAAGTAAGCGAAGAAGCGAGACAGCTCCAAAATCAGTACCTCTGTAACGTACTGGGGCTCCCTCAATTTATGTAATTTCACAATGTCTTCAGATGATAATTTTTATTTTTATAAGTTTATAATGTCAAATATATCTTGTTTTATTCTATAGGGAAGAAACTACACAGGTATGATTTACGATCATAACACAAGGATTTATCAAAGTCAAACATAACAGGGGGCATCTTTCCTTATTCTGTTTCCTCATTGTGTTGTGTTTGTACGACTTCAAAATAATTCACGAGTATTATTAGATCATCTATTTTGAGATCGTAATATTCCTCTACTTTGTTATTGGTAGCTTTAATTAGATGACAAAGGATATTGCTATTAAATTATGTCATTGTTAATAATTAATATTTGGTCAGTTTATCCTACAGTGTACGCGTACCTACTCAAATGTCTGCATTTGCCAGCCCTTTGACTAACCAGAGAGCTCATTAATTGAAGAATATCGAGGCACAACATCTGTCTTAAAAAACCTACAGACAATATTATGAATAATACGTAAAATATAAATCACGAAATGCCACTGATTGATAAACGGGATCTTTTTTTCAAAGCTACTATAGCTACAGGTTTCTAATTGTGTTAATAAACCAACCTACGGTATGCTGCTGCATTAATGCGTTTAAATATTATGAGTTTGCTGTTTTACCTTCTTGAAAGACACAAAATTATCGAAATCGGCATCCAAATCTTCTGTGTCTACCATATACCCATACAATCTGAGTTTAGAATTAATGTAGTAGATAAGTCTAGCACATACAAAGCTATTTAATAAACAAAATTGTCATTCCATGCTGCGTTCAAAGAGAAAATGCTGCCTTTGAACGCTACAACACACTGGCCAAAAAGACATAAACTAGGCATCATTACCATTCTCAATTTAAACGATTGCCAAGAAAACAACAATGGCCGATATACGAGTAGGTTGGTACTACTGGAGGATCGAGACTGGGCTTTGAATCGTTTGGTACGCTTGTCAGGTGCAATAGCAATTTTACCGAGCTCAGTAGTCCCGGCCTACGTTCCAGACAAGCCTGTTTGAGAAACGGTTAGCTGAAACCTTTATTTTTATTGCTTTCTCTACTGAAACGGCCCTTCTCTATCTTCGGGTAATGTGTTTTTCACGTTTATTGGACATTTTTATTGATTAGGTAGGCTCGAGGAAGGTTTGGTGTTAGCTTGTGCCTTCGTTTAGGGAAAGATTTTAATGGCTTGCCAAAGACTCCTAGTATATCTACTTATTGAAGTCAACTTATTCAATTCTAGAAAGTTTTTTCTTCATCAAATGTAGATTAGAATATTTGAAACTTAGTCCAAACTCATAAACTCTAAGGCAGTCAAAATTATTTACGAAGTATGTACTAAACTAGATAAGCACTAAAAGCATACCAAACTCCCAACATTCTGATGGTACTTGCTCGTACCAACACCGAGGAGGTGACAACAATATTTGCTATCAGTTTGGAATATCGATTCACTGCATATTGCCAAAATGTGCACTACTCCTGGAGGCGTATTGTGCAGACACCATTCACATGATCATTATGAATATTTATTTACATGATAGAGTTATTTTGCGTAATCGCTTCAGTGCATCGTTTTCGCCGATCCGGACGAGTTTATTGCATTTGTCGCCGGCTGCATACAAAATTCAGCCGATACCTGAGTTATAACGCACGTATGGAACGAGCCAGAATTGTTGTGATTTTTATTTAAAATATTTTCACTTAACAATTTTGTGCTGATAAATGTGTACTTATTACTTACGTGATACAAGGATAGAAAAAAAACCGCCGAATAAGTAAATATAAGACCCGCAAATTATACACTACAACCTTCCTGGAGAAAAACTCTATCTATTAAAATAAACCGCATCAAAATCCGTTGCGTAGTTTTAAAGATCTAGGCATACAGGAACAGACAGACAGCGGAAGCGACTTTGTTTTATACTATGTAGTGATAAATAAAATGCCTATAACCTATTCCGTCTTATTATCATCTGAAAACTGTTGTAAACACAGTAGTTATTTTCCATTAAACTCGTAAAAGTCCTTTGATTAGCTCAGCCAGCAATCCCGTCTGTTTACGAACTTGTTTTCCGCTCTATTAGGTGCAAAAACCCGATCGTACAAACAAAATTTGCCATTATCCCTGCAAGGACCTTTCTCATATAGTTATGTAGCAAGTCACAGCTAAGTACGGGAGATTGCGCGGGGGAGCAATAAACTGCGCGGACAATTTGTTTAATCAAAAACAAATGTAGCTAGTAGGCCTGCGGAACCCCTGGCGGCGGTGGGCGCTGTAACGCGACACTCTTTTGTTTTTGTTTTGACATCTGCCACGGCGAGGCAGATTTGTCATGTTAGATAATATTAGCATAGAAAAAATCTTTAATGATTTACTTTATTTTTGTTTTCTCCCCTCTTTATTTTGAGCGAGAAAATGCCGGTTTTTGAAAGCTCTGTTGTGTTCGATGTTGGTATCAGTTGAGCATCTTAAAAGTTTAGTAGGGTCTGTGACCAACATTATCTAACCCACTTGTCTATTAGCGAATTCAAGTGGATCAGATAATGTTGGTCACAGACTGTACATGCTATTTGAAAACATAATTATTAGAATATTGTTTCAAAGTTGGTCGGTAGTTTACAAGATGCGTGCTGGAAATGCGCTGCTATATCAATTTTCCTGCTCTGTTTTTATTTTGTTTCCGCTCCGGTTTATAATTTTCTTTCTTATAAAAGACAAAATTGGTACGTGCCTAACATTTAAAATGAGTCAACCACAAGTTCAAACTTTCATCTGAAAAGCAAACTTAGTTCCTCGCCGCAATTGAAAGACTTGACACAGGTAATCGCATTTGCCAATCTTTCAGAAAGTCTAGCTCGACTGTTCGATAAATTCAACTTAAATAGTATTAATTGTACCTAGTTGCCCCATATAATAAAATTAATAGAGATTGTAAACCGGATGACTAGATTACGGAACTTTATCGTAATAGTATTTTGTTTGAGAAACCAAAGTAGAATGACAACGATTTTTAAAAAATAGGAAAAAAAAACCGGCCAAGTGCGAGTCGGACTCGCACACGAAGGGTTCCGTACCATAAATCTTAATTTTTAATATTTTTTGTTATAGCGGCAATAGAAATACACAATCTGTAAAAATTTCAGCTCTCTATCTATTACGGTTCTTGAGATACAGCCCGCTGAAAGACAGACGGATGGACGGATGAATGGACGGACGAACGAACAGCGGAGGCTTAGTAATAGGGTTCCGTTGGTTACCCTTTGGGTACGGAACCCTAAAAACGTAGACATACATAGTTGAGCCTACAAAATTAATAAACTTGCACAAAAAGGCATGTCTACGTAAAACTTTATGGAAGAAAATTAAAGGGGTGATGGCATAAAAGCTAAACTGATATGTTAGTCGAATTCAAGTTAAATCTTGAACTTTCAACACATACAGTGGTTTGATAACAAAAACTACAGCTCATCACAAAACAGTTCGATTTTCCTCTTTCGAAGAAAATTTAAGACGTTGATTCTACAAAAGCGGGACATGTGACGAGTTTTCACAACTTTTCCAAAAAATATGGTATTTTCGATAGTATTGACTAGTATAGTCGATACTAAATCGAAATATATAAGCTTTTACTTATTCTAAAAATCGTATAGTTCGATAAGGACAACTTTCTTTGTAAACATTTGTCTCGTTTCAAAAACTACAACTTGTCAACAGCCACCCTATTTTCCCACTACTTCCGACTTTTCCAAAACTTTCCTGTCTACAAAAATAGTGAACGCGTTGATTGCAAACAAAAGCGGGAATTGTGACGAGTTTACGTAACTTGCACAAAGATTGCCCCAGCACAGACACATTGTCATTCCATTGACGTCTTTGGCAAAACTTTGTTTTCTCATCTTCGCAAGTAGTTTAATAAGATAAAGATTACCGCACTAATATTTGTTTCTTATTAAAAACTACATCAAGGCCGGAGATACCGACTTTTCCCAAACTTTCATCTTTCAATGAATAGTGAAGGCGTTGATTGCACAAAAGCGGAGCATGTGACGAGTTTCCGTAACTTGCACAAATATTGTCGCCACGCGGCGTAGACACACATTGTTATTCGGCGCACGGCGCGTGGGCACGTCCCGAGCCAATAATTTCATGTGACTCATCTCGCTACAGTTTTCGCTGAAGAATATCAAATAAGTCTGAGGATTTCGTATCGGTTTCGTTGGGGAATGTGTTACGTGTTTCTATTTACACTTGGTAATTACGTATTGTTATATTCTCATGAGTCTTTTATGTATTTGTATTCTGATTTAGAGTCTTTATGTGCTGATTAGGTAGCGATATACATAATTTAGAAAAAAAAAACGGATTCTCTTAAAACTCTGAAGAAGACTACCTACCTAAGTAAGCAATTATTATCTGTAAGTATTCATAAACACAATCTCACCATTTAACTAGCTTAAATACTGACTAGGAAATTCAGATGATAGACAGCAATATATAACTAAATATTTCAGAGAGTTTTACAGAGTGTTAGACAGTTAATGTTTTCATAACTGTTTTGAAAAGTAATTAGTAACAATACAAGTTCAGAGCAAATACCTAATTAATTATATTTTGCCTCGTGGTAACACGTAATTAATCGTTTTCAGTAGGTGTTCAGTTAATTACCGCAGTATACATTACGTTATAGCAAACTAATTAATTAATGAGCTCGTTTGATTAACTTCACATAATAAGCCGTTTGAATGTCCACGGTGCCTGAGCACTCGGTGAGTCACAAGCGTGGCCAGTCATCTATCATAATACGATTAAGTCCTAGTGACTTGCCACTTTACTACACTATACCGTACTACCCCATTCACTTTGATAACTTGCCCCTTATCCTCAAACAAAGTCACGACGGAAAAATATTACCTCTCCAACATATCTAAGAAAATCCAATATCATAAAACAGAAAACTGCAAGCCCTAAAAAATATCCCTTCAGCCCATTTAAGCCGTAAAAGGGAATGGAAAAGTTTTTCTAAGGAAATATGACGTACATAAATATGAGCTACGGACGATGTTCCAACATTAAGGCGGAATCTTTTGAAAAAACTTTTTAATTTACACATCCATGCGGTGTTTAATCCAAAGATCACGAGAACTCACGTGTCGTCACAAACACTCAATCGGCACAGTTATTTTGTATTGGAGCGTTATCACTTTGTCGCGGATGTGAGGTACACGTGCATTATGTTGTTGACACATTTACCGGTATGTATAAACAAGTGTCGATCGCGGGGGTGCGGCGGGCGCGCGCAAGGCGTCTCGTCGGTCGGAGCGCGCGGGGCGCACTGCCGCCCTTCGCCGGAAAAACAAGTTTCCATGCAGCCTCCCCTTTACCCCCTTGCCCCCCCACAGGATGCGCACTTGCACTGCCTTCGCTTTATCTTTCCGGGAAAATATGTTTTGTTATACCAAGGTTACTCTCGCCTTTGTTTACGGAAATTGCATCAGTTTCGGTGTTATGAAGGGAACTAGGTGAGAAAACAACCGACTTCTGTAGGTGAGTCTTGTAAGATGAAAAGATATTGCATTAAAAAGTAAAAAAATGTTTTCTTGTCTTTTGAAACCATAAAGACGTGAAATAAACAGCATACCTAATTTCCTTTTTAATTTTAAAAATTATGATAGTTTCGTTAATTAGGAAACTTTTACAACGCCACGCATAATATATAATCTCAATTTATTTTAATGTTATATCGTATCTTACGGTCATTAAATGGATCCTTTGCAAACGAATATAAACCGTAAACACATCATCAGCACCTGCCCCCAAACAGCCAACATTAACGTCCTCACATTAAATTGTAGACACAATACACACATAACTCACCTGTTGGCGTATCAGCAGTTATTTATGAGTTCGGGGACATCGCGATAAGTATTCGTCGAAGATTTCCACAAAGGGCTGCTACGCCGTAGCTTCCTGCCTACGTAGCGCCTACGACGTAGACGACGTAGCCTGTCGCAATACCTACGTAGATCACTTGTACTTTTCCGGTTGCACGTACAAAGTATGGGCGTGTACTTTTTTGATCAAGTTGATGAATGTTTGTAGAATTGTAAGTTGAGTGTACACTACAGGATTTGCCCGAGCATTTCCGTTGATACCAAACGGTACACATGAATTTTGAAAAAAATAATGGTAGCCGCCATTAGGTCGTATTTTTTCAAGGTATAGGTCATGTATCAAATTAAGGGCTGGAGAAGACTTCCGAAAATGTTTCTCATAACCACGGTATAAAATAATGCCTTGCATCGAAAAACTATGTCAAGTCTACTTTTAAACGCAAGTCAATTTTGTTACCATAAGAGCAAATAATTTTAAGAATAGACTATAGTCCAGTCTATACTCACCTGTAGAACGAAAAGTATACGACGGATGAGTTCAAAAGTTGAATGGACACGTAACGACTACGTGAATGTTGATAAAGGTAAGAAGTTCGAGAGTACTTTTTGATGTCGTTTGTTCGAAGTTGTGTTTACAAGTGAATGCACTTGGTAACTATGATAAATTCCTTACGTCTTAGATATACATTAAACGGAAAGTTGGGAAACTGCTGGCAGCTGATGTCATTAAATTAACTACGTATTTTATTTCATACATTGTTACGAAGTCCCTTTGCTTTTTTTTTTAGTCGCGTTGTTATCCAATTTATTAAATCTAAACTTCTTAACTGATTTGTTTGGATGGATCGCAGGAAGTACTGGTACGGGAAAAAGATAGCTCGGCGTATTGCCTCGGCTCTCACCAGGTCCGCCACCGTCCACCTTGAGGAGGCCTTCCAACGCTGCGTCTTCTAGTAAGCGGTCACCACTCCAGAACACAGTGAGTGCGGCTTCATTTTATACCAAAAAAATAAATAAAAAGGAAAATGCAATTTTTATGGGTGGGAACGAAATCGGACATTTTACGAAGTGGCCAAAATCCTGTTCGCTCTATGATCTCCTTTTTAAATATAGCTACATTTTAACGATAGTATGTATTTGACATTATTTAATGTTTTCTATCATCACGTAACTCAATTAATACATAATATCTTAAAATAATTGAGATTGTGCGCGTTTCCTGTAGACCTAATCACGTCCTGTAGACTGTTCGCGACGTAGGTAACCGGATTCAGAGAGATGTTTTAAAAATATTTCCACTCTTTTTTAAGAAGCATAATTGAACCTATCATATTGCAAATATAATAAAGTTATATTTGTGTAATTAAAAAAAATACGACATATACATATTTCAAGTTACAAAAGATTCTACAGTGTTCGCAATAACCTAATCACATCTTTAGGCAAACATGAAAAGTCTGGTATTTTTGTTAAATATATTGTATAGCAGGACTATTTAATTTTACAGGTAGCACTGAAAAACGTAGTTGTCATCGTCTGTCTGTTATTGCCGTCCTTATGACGTCATTGCGTAGTTTTTAATAAGATTTGAGTGATTCTACAAAGTGTAAAAGTTGGTGCGACACTTCTAAAGTCGCCAAAACACAGTAAGTTCTTAATTCAAAATTCTAATTTTACTTTTGTCTTAAAAAAAAAAATAATAGAACGTGATGAAAGCCGCGTTTGATAAACTCAAATATTTCCTTCGGCATGGACTAAAGTATTTGTTCATAACTTTCGACAGGGTGTCGACAGAATTGCGAATTATATATATTATTGCTATTTGATAAAGAATAAAATTCATTTTTAGAAAACCTTTATTGAATACATAATGTACATTAAGCGATATACGCAATACACGCGGTAACAAGCAGCAAAAATTAACTGAAGAAGAAAAAAAGAAGCGCCGTAAAGAACAGAAAAGGAGCTGAATTAGAGGAAAGGTGCAGAAAAGACAGGAAAAAATATCAAAGGAAAAGCATCAGGAGAGATCCGGACGATTAAGGATCCAACTCCAAGAGTAAAGCGAAAGATACGCAAGGGATGGCATGGTCTTTCGTCAAGATCTGAAAAGGGGGAATTGCAGACAGAAATAGGAGACTGAGGTCCTCTGCGACCTCCTTGCCTGTGGAACCTAACGTAGATGAAATTGCTGATTATATATATACAGTAGTGAAATCGCATCTGTAGACATAGTTTTTGCATGATAATTATGCCTGAGTAAATGAGAAGCCGCTTAATTTTTCGGATTAATAACGATGATTTTTTTCTGGAATTGTATTTATTTTAGTTATTTTGGTATTTCATTATTGTCTATTCTGTCGACAAAGGCGTTGAACCTGTCGATAGACAAACATCTTAAAAGTGTCATAAATGCTAATTTTGTGATTGATGATCTCTAAAACATTTTGAAGATTAAATTAAGAATAATTTTAATTCTTACTGCCTCAATAAAAACACCTAATTATTGAATTTGTTTTTATCGAAAAAAAAAATATACGTTCGTAGAGTGGCTTTCTCATAAAATGCCAGCTTATTTGTTCAAAATGAGTCCATGCAATCTATCAACAAACTTTTTACTGTTTCCCCTAAGCCCCCAGTCCAATTGAACGTCAAGTACATAAACCAAATTGCTGATAAAACGCTAAACGAAATCTTATTACAGCTAAGTTGGAAACAAAACAAAAGAGAAGCGAAGCAGCTATAAAATAAACTATTCCGAAGTCCCGGGTCCGGTCACGTATCTCCCAATAACTTCAACTGACATCTTAAAGTAGGGGAATGGCTTTTTGATCTTGTTCTAAACTTCTGAAGCACGGACGGACAAAGGGATGAACTGACAGTAATGCGCAAAGGAATACATTTTGCATTGTGTGCAATATTTTGTGAGAAGTTATCGTAGGATCATGGTTGAAGCGCTGGCACGTCCAATGTGAATGGTATGCCATAAGCTACCAAAAGTTAATCTCATCTTGCGAAAAAAAAATCTATTGACATTTCCTGCTCAAGTATTTCTTAGTGAGTTTTAGCTAGTACTTTTTACAGTCAGACAAACAGAATGACAGTACACCAAAACAGTAAAAAATTAAAACCATAGCATAATTTAAGATTACACAACCCCTAACATTTCCATTCATCCCAAATTGTTCGTAATAAGAGTTCGATGTTAAATTAGACAATCTCTATTCTTGACTGGTCAATCTATCTGCCTGACCTTTTCCCAGCTATTATGGGGTGGGCAAGTGTAAGTATCCACTCTAACCGTACGCAGCTGAATGCTTAAAACAATAACACGCATAATTACAGAACCGATGACATATTTGAATAAAAAAGGGCAACCCAATTTACTTACTTACCCGTAAACGACATAGTAAATTATCCGTATTTTCCCCAATCCCATCATACTTTATTCTAAAAATCAAACCTCACTTTAAAACATCTCAAAAAGTGTCACTTCCACTGTATAAAAAAACTCGCCCCTAATTGAAGTGGTACCGCAACGCTCATCCATTTTTACGCATCGTCGCTTGTTTAAATTACAAGAGAACAGTGCACTCGGCCCTAACCACAGAACAGAAACATACAGAAGTGTAGCTTCGTACAACGAGAAAAGACGGAGACACGAAGAAACCTCGGCGGGCTGCTTTGCTCGAGATGGTAGTGTCAAAAGTTTCCATGTAAAACCAGTGAGTTTCAAATAACTGATAGAAGTTGACGGCCTGTGACAACCTTGATTATGGTTAATTATGAGAGCCAAAATTGGTGTGCTAAGCGCACATAACAGTGCTGGAGGCTCTAACACATTCCGTGCACCTTCATACGACCACCGAAGACGCACGCACAGAGACACATGTTTGCATACAGTCAATGCACAAGCACTCGCAACTGACATTTGTTTGATATCGTCGTATATTCAAATGTCTGTATTTGGATAGGAAATCATCAAATGTCTCCTCCCGCTCTGGGCGGAGCAGAAGGGAGTATAGACTCTTACTGACTAGAACCTATCCGTTTTCCTCCTGATGCCCTTTGCATTCCAGGGCCGCGGTGACTCTTTCAAACTAATTCCACAAGCCTGATGTGTGCATGCGCCTGTTTTCGCTCGTTGTATAAAGCCAGTCTTCTGTAACGTACCTATTCTGTGCCCCCTCGGCCCAGCAAGGCAGAACAGACCAACCCTCAGTGACTTGCACTTTGAATGCACATTTTAATGGGTTTGTTTTCAAAACGGCCTGTACTTTAATTGTACAAAACTATTTCAAAAATATTTAGAAAGCACGTGGCTTTAATTAGGAGTGTGTTTGTTTTATAGTTGTTTATTTCTTTCTTAGACTAATTATGAGAATCTAAGTAAAATTAAAATTAACAGCTTTCAAGCATCTTATTTTATTTCAATGAATTTACTGGTTACGAAGAAACATCATTATAATGCTTTCTTACTTGCAGTGTTTTCAAGCAAATCTAAAAAAAATGACTTATACTTTCGTTTATCAATTCGAGATAATTAATTCCTCGTCATCAACTCAAATATCGAATTTAGCGTTATGTATTTTAATTTTATTGCTAAAAACCCACTAACAACCAAAAAGGATGAGTTGCAATGGAAATTAAACTATGTCAGACACGACGTAGTGTAAGTAGCTCCAAAATTTGATTATTATCTCGAATTCAGAATTCAAATCTTTATATATATATAATTCTACTGTACGTGTCTATGTCACTGAATTCCTCCTAAACGGCTTGACCGATTTGACTAAAAAAAAAATTGTATGCCTTTGGGTGGCGCCCTGGACGGTTTAGATTCACAAATCAGCCCAGCAGATGGCGCTGCAGTCGGGCAGGACAACGTCTGTTGAGTCCTCTAGTGTAGTATAAAGTTACTCGGTCTAAAAATATCGCAGCAGCAATATAGAATATTGATATCACCTGAAATGGTAGTAAATTTTGTAGTTTTGTACTTACCTTATTATTCTAAGACTAAATTAGAAAATGTAGATATTTAAATTGTCTTTGAGATAGTTTACTTTCTTAAAGACAATTTGTAACTCGAAATCTTCATTTAACAAATTATTGAGAAAATATAGCATTTTGTTTTTATTTAAACAATATCATCGAAACTCTCCGACAATAGTTTATACAATCAATAACAAGCGTTCAGTTTTATTACCGGCCCACAATATCGGCGGCGGGCGCAAGTTCTAACTTCTAATGTAAGCACTTTGGATAGGGGCCGGCCGGCGGCCCCCGGCTTGAGACACTACGCACGACGTGTTGTATCGGCTGTTATTCTGCAACCAAGTGGACGGAATAAATAGATTGGTTCGATGAAAATAAATATGTTTGTGTCAAAAGAGAAAATAATTAATTAATTAATACTAATTTAGCTTGAGTGACCAAGCATCCATGTCACAAATAGTCACAATAGAGTGCAATAATTATAAAGTCCTAGGTTACTCCTTAAGTTTGTATGTAACGATCATACCTTATAACGGTCAACGCACAACAGTTATGTATGTATGTAAATCGGGAGGGCCTCAAGTCTGCTATTACAATAGTGTCAGAATGGTCTAATATTGATTTCATAATTGTTGATTTTGACAAGTTTGGTAATCTACTAAAATAAAAGCGTCATTATGACTTTTCAATGGTCAACCACTGACACTCCACTGAAAGGAAATGGCATAGAATGGTAATCTCGTACATAATGACAAATGAATAAATAATATGTTAAAATATATCTAAAAGAAATCTGGCATAACTTAATATTCGAATTTAGTAGTAGTTTTCGAAAATCATGTCTACTAACGGATTTTATAATAATGACAATACGAAAATGTCTTTCTACCACGATTCTATTACGAGACCATTGACCGACCAGTGATCGACCATTATGAATTAGCAGATTACGAACTTTTTAGCAAAATGACAATGGGATTGTGTTGGTATGACGAATTTATAAAAAATAGCAGACTTGGGGCCCTGGTTTCCGCAACTCCACGACTGAGCGCGTATTTTGCGTGCAGGTGAGACAAATGTGTTATTCGATCCACCCCAGCTCCCCAAGCTAGGCCAGCAACGCCTTGCTCACACGACAGTTACTAAAATCATTTCTCAGACCACACCGGAGACACTGTCAAATATTTATACATTAATACATACAACCGTCCAACATGTCCACAATGACAAAAATTGCAGAATTTAGTTGTTAGAGTCGCGGCGGCGATCATAAATTGCTTGGGTTTGATTAAGGCGGCGCGGGCGCGATCTTGCAGCGGCAGCCCCCTGCGACCCTGCACTATGCACCGGTGCATCGCGGTACAGGATGTTCACAACATTGTCACCCTCGCGTGTATCGGAACAAACGAGGGTGGCTGGAATGAAACTAAAAGAAATCCTAGAGATCTTCAGCCTAATTCATAAAATCTTTGCACTTTTTAACACCCGTTAATAGATCCTTCCACGCTTCTAATTGAAAGAATAAGTGTTTATTTACTTCAAGTATGACGCATGTCAAAGAAAATTAACAAAATTACTGGCAATACTACAAAATGGCAATCCCTCAGCATAATTCAATTTAATATTCAATTCAATAACGTTTATTTCGACCAACACATTACACATAATAAAATAATAACAACAACAATGCTGAGACTCATGTGCGAGACAAAATCACAGAAATAACGAATTCTCAAAATGTTGGAAAAGTCAATTGCTTAAAAAAAACATGATTTTAAGAAAAAAATCTGTCTGTGTAAACTTTCAGTATGTATGCAGACGCAGTAGTAGTTACGAGTATAAAGAGGCATTAGAATAAGTTATTTAACAAATTAATTTCTTATACAAATAGCCAGCTCTTAATGACACTTTGTAACTAGGACTAGACCACACTTGACCTATTTTTACAAAACACACTAGCATGTGTTAATCCGTCCCACTTCCCTTTACACGAATTCTAGGCAACATCGTTAGAAGCTCAAAAAGCCATGGCACTGACATGTAAACTAAACATCAAATTAGAAATAGTACCCAATAATTTAAATCCTAACCTTTACAAATAATAAATGGCAATTAAAACTTCAGAAAATAATTATATTAACTAATTCGGTAACAAAATTCCGAATTGTAATTGGTTTCGGAGCCCGCTGTAGATAAATTTCGCCACATTGCCATCTACTTTTGGGATTACCGTTGTAAGAAGGGGATCGTTTATTTCCTTTCTGTTCTAACGGTTCCAAAACTTTTGCTACGGCTCTCATTTTACAGTTCAAACTTATTATTAAATAGGTTAAATTTTTGTTTTTAAAGTTGCGAGTATAAATATATGGCAATTATGCAATATTCAAAACCGATTTTCTTTTAAATTGTTGAACACTGTCAACAATTAATGACGTTCGTGAAATTGGTGTCTTGGTTCAGAATTACATTCGTTTTTTTTTGTATTAAAAAAATGCTCTTCAATTTTACGTAGGTATGTATGCAAGTGACCGTACGATTT
Organism: Lacanobia oleracea; assembly: GCA_950371165.1. Taxonomy (NCBI): domain Eukaryota; kingdom Metazoa; phylum Arthropoda; class Insecta; order Lepidoptera; family Noctuidae; genus Lacanobia; species Lacanobia oleracea. Next base: position 11,689,500 of record OX493389.1, read on the forward strand.
TTTTAATGCTTATTTGTTAAACGTCTGACTGAATTTAAATTAAAAAATGTTGAAAGTCATACTTAAAAATTTCATACACGATAAGTAATCAAAAACAGCTGAGTAATTAACACGACTATTTGAGTATATTCAGGTCCACTGACCTCTGTATCATGGCAACATTTTAGCTGTAAAACCCTTTGTCACACTGTTTTAATGGCGACATATTCTCAAATAATTTTACGACACGTTTACATACTATAAAATGTTTGCGTAAAGGTTTAAGTGCTTCGCAAAGACCTCGCTCGATGAGATGAATCAGCGAATTTGTGCTTCTAGGCTTTTGGTTAAAATAATATTTTACTTACTAAATAATCGACTTCAGAAACGCAAATTGTGAATGATAACTTTGGTGTCAGAAGTCACAAGTTATATTTTTAGTTTTTAGGGTTCCGTACCCAAACGGAACCCTATTACTAAGCCTCCGTTGTCCGTCCGTCTGTCTGACAGCGGGATGTATCTCAAGAACCGTAATAGGTCGACAGCTGAAATGTTCACAGATTGTGTATTTGTATTGCCGCTATAACAACAAATAATAAAAAAATAGTTTATGGTACGGAACCCTTCGTGTGCGAGTCCGACTCGCGACTTGACCGATTTTATTAATTTCTTTGCCATCGACTACCGAAAGAAATAAGTTTTTATAAATCTGAAGTTTGCAAACGCTTACGCTCATAATCTCGATGCTTATAATTTTAGTTTTACTTGATTTTATTTACGTGTTATCTATCTATACTTCTATACCTATATATAAAGCTGAAGAGTTTGTTTGTTTACGTGAACGCGCTAATCTCAGGAACTGCTGGTCCGATTTGAAAAATTATTTCAGTGTTAGATAACCCATTTATCGAGGAAGGCTATATTATATAGGCTATATATCATCACGCTAAGACCAATAGGAGCGGAGCAGTATTGAAAATTGTGAGGCAGACGAACTTACGCGGGCTACTAGTACTAATATATAAAACCGAAGAGTTTGTTTGTTTGTTTGCTTGAACGCGCGTATCTCAGGAACTACTTGTCCTATTTGAAATATTATTTCTGTGTTAGATTGCCCATTTATCGCGGAAGGCTATATATAAGCTATATATAGTATCATCACGCTAAGACCAATAGAAGCGGAGCAGAACTGAAAATTGTGAGGCAGACGAAGTTGCGTGGGTCAACTAATTACTAATAAAAAATAAATTCAACTAAACCTACAATAACTTCACTAAAATTTTGCCAGAAAACCATGTTTTTTTTTGTAAAACAACAACAGATGGCAACATAATCTCAAAAAGTTTGAGCACCCGTGGAGTATCGTGTGAATAATCGCACGGAGCAATGTCGGGATTTGATGAAAGAATCCGGGGAGTCCCGCGGGGCGAGCTGACGTCATCGATACCACCTCCAGCGCTTTCACGATTATTTCGAGGGTGTATTAGCTGCGACGATCAACTCTTATCGTAAAGGAATCTGAATAAGGAAAAGAAATAGGAAATGTTGTAGATAAGTGCTTGGTATTTGAAATTAACCATGGTATTTCCTTAGTGTGGTTGATATTGTATTGTGAACGGCTAAAACAAAGTATAAACGGCAGTTTTTAGTCATCCTCAATCTAAAATGTATTTCGATTTTTTAATATGGGCTACCCAAATACTGGTACTCAGCTAAATCCGGCTTGACTGGAAGCCGACCCCAATATAGTTGGGAAAAGGCTAGGCAGATGATGAATATGGGCCACCGAAATTCCACATGGTCAATCACTTATATTTTGACTTGTCGATAATAGCTGTCACCGCTGATAGAATGTAGTTTTCTTATCCGCTGTTGGAAAGGATGTGTGGAAACATGTAAGGAATTAACGTAACGTAACATTCTGTTGCTTTGATTTAGCAAAGCAACCGAATGTTACGAATTCCTCTCTCTCTCACTCATAACATTCTTAAGGGCTGGTGACTGAATTGAGTATTTGAGACTGAGTACCTGTTTCTCAAACTACTACTTTAGGCTGTCAAAATATGCCTTTTAATTGGGGTTTGACACGATCCCTTACTTAATACAGAAACCCGTCCTTAGTCTAACCTTATTCTAAAATAGCTGACTAAATAATTATTTAACTCTCAGCTACTCTCAAGGGGCAAATCAGATAGAAACGAAAGGAAAGACACAAAAAGCCAAACTAATTGCTGAAGAACGATAAAATCTCAATAGCGCATAAATTCACCGTTTTCAGAAAGAAAATTTCTTCTTCTTTATTTATTATTTTATGAATCTGCAACATGCTGCATAATTGGATGACAGTCGAGAGTGTCGAGACTGAATGTAAAATGTGAAGATGCTAAGATGTTCTATTTCTAAGTCAGAAGTGGTTGTGGAAAGTTTATTTTAGACGTCCCAGTTCTCACCAACCCCTTTTCATTCCAAGGTATATTTACTTAGACCGGAGATAGCAATGAAGATAGTGCAAACAGCTACACACACTAAGGCAGTAGGTATGTTTATAGAGTTGTAAATGGCCTCAGAATAGCCAATGAATGTAGTAACACCCCTGAAATTGCTTACGAATATTTATGTAAGTACCTTTTCACAAACAGTTTTAGGAATACTTATGTTTTTTTTTTACTTTTGATAGGCACGCGCTTGACCACCATCTCACCTGATGGTAAGCGATGATGTGGTCGAAGATGGAGCACGCTTGCCTAGAAGTAACCTATTCATTCTTGACTTAAAGACTCCCAGGTTGTAGCTTTCAGGAAACACAGACTCCGGCAGGGAATTCCTCTCTTTAGCTGTACGCATTATGAAAGTTTTCCCAAAACGTTTTGTGCGTATGGGTGGGATGTCCACCATGTACCGGTGGCGCATCGCAGTTCGTCTTGTAGTCCGATGATGGAACGGGCTTGGCTTAAATCATGCAATTCGGTCGCACATTCCCCAAAATGCAACCGGTAGAAAACCGACAGGCTAGCAACTCGTCGTCGATGCTCAAGACTTTGAAGCTTCGTCACGACGAATTGTGTGTGTAGGTACCTACAGCTAAGATGTATTGTTTATTCATTTATTTTATTTTTATTTATTTTATTTATTTATTTATTAGAACAAAAAAAAACACATGTTACAATTTTATTTGTGTTCGATAATAGCCACATTAGTTAAAACTGTGTCGTGGCTATTAACGCCCACCTCCAGGATAGAGATGACATCAACGTTCCAATTTAAGAGGTTTTATCAATCTTTTAGTTTATTATAACTACGCTTAAAATCTAGTGTGTCAGTGTGCGTGCGTATGAGTGAATTTATGCATGAGTGTATCTGTACGAGTAAGAGGATGTGGGGGTGATTGTGTGTGTGTGTGTGTGTGTGTGTGTGTGTATGTGTGTGTGTGTGTGTGTGTGTGTGTGTGTGTGTGGCTTTACCTAAACGTGTGAGAGGAAGATGTTGTGAGAGTTGGAGGTATGGAAAATAATTAGGGTTTCACTATATTTTCCAGCTCTTCGTATGTGAGAGTGGACAACCATTGGCTAGTGAGCCGTTTACACTCTCGGGAAGTGTGTGGATAAATATTCAGAACCCCGTTCACTGTATTGTATAACGCAGGGGCAAAGAACTTGAATTGTCGACGTACTAATTTTAGATTAGAGGAGTAAGTTTGACAGACTCTATCAGACCTACGTTTATTTTTATTTAACTCAGGATCAAACGAAAGCTCAGCATGTTTACGTAGGACAATATTTAGCACGAATGAATGCCTCACTGAGGGTACTTTACAGAGGGCATACAGTTCAACGGTAGGGAAACGAATTGGTTTATGTGTCATGACCTTAAGCACAGCTCTCTGTGCCCTCTCAAGACGTAGAAGATGACTCTTCCCAGCATTACCCCAGGCCGACACACAGTACGTGATGATGGAGTGAGCTAGAGCAAAATACACGGTTCTCAGAGTTGAAAAATCGGCTGAACTTCTAAGGTTTTTAAAAACAAATATTAATTTTCTAACCCTAGATACTAGTGCATTAATTTGCCCAGCCCATGTCATCGCACTCTCAATCAGGACACCGAGGTATTTAACGGAGTCCATACGCCTTATTGTGGCACAACCACAGTCATTATTCGTGGCAGCATTGCAGTTGTGAGCTGTCAGAGAGAAATCAGTTGTTGGCTGTGACTTGGGCCTCGGACCAAATGTTACGAACCCAGTTTTATCTAAATTTATGGTAAGCAAATTTTGTGCAAGCCACCTCATAGTAGTCTTTAACGCCGACTCTGCGAAATTTTGTGCCTCAGTCCAATCATTGCCATGTACTAGTATGACTGTGTCATCAGCGTATGAAATCAGTCTGGAGTTGGGTGGGGAGAGTTTACACAGTTCATTAATGTATACAAGGAACAAGGTAGGCCCAAGTACACTACCTTGTGGGACCCCAAAGTTGATACACATTTCTTTACTGGTTAGGTTATCTATCTTAACACATTGGGAACGATCTCCCAGATAACTCCTTAAGATATCAAGTGAGATACCTCGAATGCCTATGAGTTCCAACTTCTTGAGCAAGAGGGGGACAGAGACAGTGTCAAAAGCTTTGGAAAGATCGAGAAAAATAGCAATCGTTTTTTGTTTGTTATGTAAATTTTGAGCTACTGAATCCAACAAATCTAAAACTGCGTCTTCAGTGTTTTTGCCTGCTCTAAAGCCATATTGGTTGTTGGACAGTACCTTGTGTGTATGTAGATAGCTGAGCAGACGTTTGTTTAATATTTTTTCAAGAAGCTTCGATAATATAGTCAAAACGGAAATGGGTCTGTAGTTGTTGACACTGCCTCTGTTCCCACCCTTATAAATAGGATGTACCAGGGCCTTTTTAAAGACCGCAGGAAAGACTCCAGATGTAAGAGCGAGGTTGAATACATGACAAATGATAGGGGTAAGGATTTTCCTGGCAGCACTAATTAAGGTCGCAGGGATGCCATCCCAACCCACAGCACAATTAAGTTTGAGGGTCAGAATGAGTCTCTCAATCTCCTCATTATCTGTGGGGAAAATAACCATGGAGTCATAATGTGGAAGCGACTTACCACAGACTGAGGAACCGGCACAGTTGTCACTCACAGGAACCACGATTTTAGAAGCCAGATTTTCTCCGACACTAGCGAAATATTCATTAACAATGTCTATTGAATGGGATGGGTCAGCGGATATTGACAAGAGATCGGTGGCAGAACTTTTGTTCGTTTTCATATTTGTGATGACTTTAATGAGGTTCCAAGTGGCCTTTGGATTTTTACGGGATTTTTCAAACTCTGTTCGTTCATACTGTCGCTTTAATTCCTTGAGAAGATTGTTACAAAAGTTTCTGTAGCGGAGATAAATTATTTTGGAAGTCTCATTATTAGGGTCCTTTTTAGTTGTATGACAAAGTTTATCCCTATTTCTAATACACCTTAGAAGGCCGGGTGTGATCCATGGCTTAATGATACGTTTCTTACTCGAGATAGCAACATTATGACTATTCTCAGCAACGACAGACGATATAATACTGACTAAGCTTGATGCAGCATTGTTGGCATCATAACAGTTCATGACAGGAGAGAAGTCAGTATTGTTTAAAGCATTCACGCAAGCATCTATATCCACGCGCCTTGATGCTGCCGAGGGTTTTTGGGCTTCTAAGCTAATATTACAAAAAGCTATAACTGGAGCATGATCTGTAATTAGAGAATCGAGAACCAATGATAAAGATGGTTTATTAGACTTAATTATAATATGGTCCAAGCAACTATCAATGCGCGTAGGTAAAAGATGTGCAGGAAGCATACCATGTGATGCAACAGTGTTTAAGTATATGTCGGAGTTTTGGTCATTACAATTTGGGGCTATATTTATATTAATATCTCCTATTAACATAAGTATTCTAAATGAGCTTAATGAATTAAGTGTTGAATCTAAACTAGTGATAAAGTTTTGAATATTATGATTTGAAGGTGACCGGTAAATTGCTACAACAGCTATCTCATTTTTGTACTTTAAAATCAAGCAATTTGCATCATCAAATTTAGGTTTTTCAACAGTAATTTGCAAGTCCTGCCTTGTGTATACAACAACACCATCATTTTGGTTAAAATGGTCCGAAGATGAGGATATATAACCAGGGATAAGAGGTATAAGAGGACATTTACGTAGCCAGCATTCGGATAGTACTATTATATCAATCTGTACCTTAATACGCTGCAGCAGTATAAGAAGGTTATTAAAATTTACACCATTCCCTATGCTTCTGATATTAATCTGAAGTACTTTCAGACCATTTTTATCCTTTTGCAGATATGAGTTTACTTGCTCCGGGGAGCAATAGTATGATGATGATACTGACAATGAATCCATATCATCTGCAATTTTGGAGCTATCATCCATACTCGAAATCAAGAACCAACATATTTTCTATTATGGTCATGCTCACTGGATAAAAAATCACCCTAAGTGAAAGTTAAGAGATGGAATTCCGTGATATTAACCCCTGGGGGTCTTTAATTCAAGAGAGAATAGGTTAATTTTAGGAAAGCATGCTCCATCGGCGACCACATCATCGCTTTCCATCAGGTGAGTTTTTGCTCAAAGGCGAGTCTATAAAATAATAATAACAGGTAAAGAATAATGAAACAGGTTGGTTGGAAGGAGCTCGTGGCTAGATAATTACACCCGCACGGGTAGATCTTCAAGGTTAAGCAACGCTTGCCAAGGTAGGTATGAGGATGAGTTACCATCTTAACATACCGAGTTTCCTCCGTGCCTCGGAAAGCACGTTAAGCCGTTGGTCCCGGCTGTCATTTGTAGATCTTTGGCAGTCGTTACGGATAGTCAGAAGACAATTAATCTGACTCCAGTCTTGTCATGAAGTACCGTGTTACCCAGTTAATGGGCTGTGGAGGTCTGGTAGGCAGCCGCTCCGGGTAAAATACTGGTATTCAGCTAATTCCGATTTGACTGGAAGCCGACCCTGATGATAGGCAGATGATGATGAAATCATCATATCCAAATCATGGGGAATCACTCTGGGCGAAGCAAAAGGGAGTGACAGACTCTAACTAAAACCCATCCCGGTTCATCCTAATAACCTTTGCGTTCCTGGGCCGCGGTGACTCTTTCGAACAAATTCCGCAACCCAGACAGAGTTCATCAGACCTGCGGTCTAATTGTGTAACTTGTTTCGGCAAAGGCACTGTGAATACTGCGTTGTGTTAAACAATTAGGTATGCCGCTGCTTAACAGTTTTTAGAAAAGGCTGAGAAATACCCTCAGTCTTAAGTGAATAACATATTCCACAGTGCACAGTGTGCACACCTGCTAATCCTAAAGCTCTCAATAACTTTAACATCATAATGCAGTTAAAAAGCTAGTGACGGCAGGCCGCAGCAGGCCGTGGCAGTACCGTGATTTAGGGCGGCGCGACGCACTGCAGGGTGAAGCGAAGCGGGGAGGGGGCAGGTCCAGTGAGATTAACCATCGCCTGTTAATTACGACAAATGGTCATTGGGCGACGAATAATGGTTGGGCCCGTTTTATCGGCCTGCACTGTAGAACGTTGGCAGTAGGGTTGGAACAGAAAACGCAAATGCGGAGCTTCAGCACGAAATCTTACCTCTGCAACCGCATCCGCCTGTGCAAACATTTAATGAAATTTTAATTGGGTTCTTATAAATAAAATCGGTTTCAGATATGCGAAGATCCTTCAACGGGGTGGAGGTTTTGCTTTAATTTGCAAGTTTTTGCTGTCATTTCTCAGCCGTAGCCAAAATACAGTACCTAACATGTGGGTCCGCATTTTTTTTTATTAAATTGCAGCACTACGAACTCGCCTAAAAGGTGACATAGCCGCAAAACTATTTATGTGAAATGTATTTTGCCTTTTACAACATTACCTGATATTTTCTTTCCTTCTTCGCCTCGGCGATGTGGCCCCGTAACATCCCTATTTGTACGTGTAACCATCGACCAATCAGTGCGACGCTGCGTTATGACAGCTGTCATGTAATTGGTGATAATTGTCCGCATCTCATGAGTGTTGCTCAATTAAGTGTGGTGATGCAGTGGGCTGAGTTGATGGGTCGGTTATTAATGTGTTATTATTTCGTTAAGTAGTGCTTAGACAAATTGTCATGACAGATGATGAGTAGGATCTGACTTTAAGGACCTTATTTATTATTTTATGTTATTATTTTTTGGAAAACTTACAGCTAAACATAACACTAATAAGCCTTTGAACAAAATAAGGCCAATAACAAGCTTTCACATGTAATCTTATACTAACATATAAAGCTGAAGAGTTTGTTTGTTTGTTTAGTTACTTGAACGCGCAATAAATGTCAGTGTTAGATAGCCCATTTTTCGAGATAGGCTATAATATCATCACGCTAAGACTAATAGGAGCGGAGCAGTAAGGAAAATTGTGACGCAGACGAAGTTGCGTGGGTCAAATAGTAAATAATATAACCCTAACTAACACCACGAAAAATTTTGGTATGGTCAGTTCAGCTGACTTTTCGACCTTGTTAGTTTAGTCCACGATTATCTACTTCCTTATTAATAATAAGGTTTTTTCTGATGACAACTTATCTAGGTGTATCTGTGATTTATAGCTTAGAACCGTAATTAACTGTTGGTACTTACTTCATTTCAAATAAGCACATCCAATTTAATTTTCAAAGTCGCAATTATTTTTCTTTTCAATTTGTCTTGTAAAATATGCAAATCCGGGCAGTATAACATTCAAGACCAACTAAGTAAAAAAATGCTCTTGAACTAAACCGACCTTCGAACGTCTGTTGAACCAACCTACGAATAACTCGTCAGTGAAGAATTCCGCCATCTAGTATCGAATAGCGGCAATAAAAATAGTCCCGGACAATCACGGAGTAATAAATTGAACCAACCCAAACTAGAGGGCGCATTCATTTATTTTTCTGGATTGCTGATTGCTATGTTTTCATGTGTGTGAAGTGTGTGTGTGTGAAGTTCAGCTTTATCAGCTAAGAGCATTATAATTATTTTATGATAACCGTTTGCTGAAATTTTGATTGCTAATGGTTTTGTTAGTAATAAGCTTATTTAAAGCACATAATCTTCACATATTTCATTGTAATTAAAGTTGTTTTATTTATTCACTGGAGATGAACTCGGAACCCATTACAAACGAAAAATATTGTACTGTTTAAAAGGTAAACTAGAGCTGAGTGTCATCGGCAGCTCCTAATGTCGGAAATAAATGTGGTTCCAATGTTTCTCGTGAGCGACGTCGCGGGAAAAAGCTTTTTGTAAGTTAGTTGACCCGCGCAACTTCGTTTGCGTCACTATTTTCATTACTGCTTCGCTCCTATTGGTCTTAGCGTGATGATATATAGCTTATAGCCTTCCTCGATAAATGGGCTATCTAACACTGAAAGATTTTTTCAAATCGGATCTGAGATTAGCGCGTTCAAGCAAACAAACAAACAAACTCTTCAGCTTTATATATTAGTACCTAAGATATAGAAGTATAGATATAGTTTTATGTAGATATAGTTTTCTTAACCATAGCTGTTTGTTTACCCAAGACGTTGGTAGTTAACTACTGCTAAAACTCGGACACATTATTACCAATGGGGACCATAAGATACGACCAGAGGGATTAAATCAGGAGGTCCACCTGCAGTGTACTAATGACTGTGCCGCCATTATTATCAATCGGCCGAACGTGGCCACCTGCCATTAGGATATAACGCCTCTATCTATAAGGGAGAGGAACAGATTATTCACACTGATTTAAGTAAATAAGTATCTAAAACAAGGAAGTTTAAAAAAAAATATAGGAACGTAGTATAGAAGGTGAAATTAAAGCAAAACAATGCTATACTTATAAACATTGGTTACGACGTGTTAAATCTTTTTCGGTTCATTTCTTAAATGGACAACGTCATCAAAAATAGTACCGAACTTTTTCAAAGTCTAATGTACTAACCTACCAAAAATGTAAACAAATAGATAAGCAGATTAGGCTCGAATCTGAAGAAGTAGGTAATTGAAAATTCAAGACTATCTCGGAAGTAGTCAGTACTAAGCCAGTGTTGAGTGCCACCATCTCGAAAGTACGTAGTCAATAAGGAGCACGGAGCACGGAGCACGGAGTACGGTCGGCAGCTCAGTTGCTAAGGCTTCGGAAAGCTCTCAGGGATCGTAAACCTTCTGTCCGCAGTTTAATCTTTCGGAAAATTTGAATCCAGATAAAGGCTCGTCGCGAGAGGCAAAAGCCTTTTAATTATCTCCGGACATAAATTTTCATTGAAATTTAGATGTTAACGTTGATATTCCACGTTCAGCTTTTAAAATTCCTATTGGATTTCGTTTGTGTTTTTAGGATTTGTTGTTTTTTGAAATTTTTTCGTAAAAAATTGGTGATTTCCTTATAGTTCATTTATTGAGTTTTCAATACTGATCGATTGATAAAAAATATCCCATCAATTAGTAGGAACCAATAATTGTTCAGTATTTACTAGCATCGACCGCAGTACCTACAACAAACAACGTTTAAAAATCATTTAAAAAATATCGACCAAACACAGCTATCAAAATAACACAGTTTACAAAAGTGGGTAAAATAAATTGTTCACGGGCGATCGTTTTCCTCTATCGTCACCTATGTATAGAGATGGAGTGAAAGAAAATAGGGCGAGCTCCCGGGGCCCGTAAACCTGCGCCGGTTTATCTCTCGGAAAATTTGTATTCGGATTAAGGACCGACCCCCAGAAATCTATGCCAAAGCGTTCGTTCAAGTACCCCAGAAACTCAAGCTAACTGATACTTGCTAAGAAGATAAAATGTAAACAGAAAAAGTAATTAAACAGAAAATAATTAACTAAGATCTTGTTACGTATCAAGTTATCCAATCAACTTACGCCTCTAATAATGAACGAACAAAAAATATCCGAAAAATAAATAGGAACCGTCGCGAGAGAGGATCGTGTCAACGACACGGTCTGAAAACCCCGACAAAGGTGCGCGTATGCGGACCCATAACAGCGGAAAATTCGATTTTCTGGCCCGCGCCTCTTAATGCGGCGAGGTCCACGCATTAGGCCCCAACCCTTGCCGCAGGAAACTGTTCGTTAATCAAATTCACTAAACCAATCTCCGATACAGATAGCGAAATCACAATATATTGCTTTGGACCCTGATAAAACAATCCAGTCAAGGAAATTGCTGCCCGCTATATTGACCGCGTGTTTCGCCATTCGCGATGATAGCCACAAAAAGGTCAAAGAAAACTATCACAGACCCGAATTGTAAATGTTTATTAGTATTTACAGACGAGGTTGTTTTGATCAAAGTTTATAACTTAGATACTGGGACTTGGAGCCTCAATTACCGACATACTCGTAGGCTTAAGAAGAGCATTTGGGAAAACAGCCAATACCTACATATCTTAGACACAAAGTGGACGAAATAAAACTGTATAGATTATTGTTATTGTTTTGGGTTCAGTATCAGATACATCGGTTGATGGGTATTGCTAGGATTCAAGGAAACTTGAAACAATACCACCGATGACGAAACAGAAACATCTGAAAACATTGTTTTTCCCGATATATTTTCCAAATAACATATGGGAAACAAAGTAGGAAACAATAAAGGCAATATGGCTGTGCAGAAACTACTTTCTCACAATAACGTTGGGGTAATCGCAGGAGCCGAGGAGCCGGTAGCAGATGGTGGGGCAATGTGGGTCGACTCTTGATAAATGTTCGCGGCCCGGGGGAACGGCGGCGGGCCGCGGCTTCCACGCTGCGATAACGCGCGAATTTATCCACGCCGCTCTTAGCACGCTAACGACTGCGGCTGTGCATTATCTGTCTCGTAAAGCATTGGCTCTGTTTCAGTAGCATCATCTTTTATTTTGAGATGTGTATTTTTGGACTTGCTGATTATTTTTTGCAACGAGATGTTAGTTTTTTCTTTATTTTAGGCTCACACATTATGAAATCTGATTCAAACGTATTATTAAATCATAAGTCATTTATTAATTTGTTAACATAGGTACAATAAACAGTTGTTATAAAAATAAAATAAAAGTGCGCTATGTTATGCCAGAAGGCGTACAAATATTCATACAAAAAAGTCATTCATTTTAAAATTTTAAACATAATTACATTAATTGATTGCAAATAGAATTCATTATTCTTCTTTAAAATAAAAAATAAATAAACAAGAAAGTATAAATGTAAAAAATAAAAAATAATGTCAACAAAAAGAGGGGAGAGAAGTAAACATAATAATTAAAATATGTAATACAAAAATGTAAAATTACTAATTAATTATGTACTATTTATTTAACACCAGGTATACGCAAACAAATTTACAGACGCGGACTTAATGCTCCAGGTATAAGAAAACGAATAAAAATGCGATACTGGTCTCCATTATATTTCCACTTTTAAGAAATTTTCGTCATTTTTGTGTTTGCTACGCTCTTCCGATTTCTAATTTTCATAAATATTTAAATCATTGGCGCTGTAACAGTAGCCCCTAAAAACAACCGCACAAAATCTGACAGCAACAAGAGATCAAGTGACTGTACTCACATCGAGGGCGTCGCACACATTCGGTTAAAGGGCACTAATAGTTAGTTAAGTGTCGGCAGTTCCCATTGACCCGCACAGCGCATTGAGCAGCCGGATAAGCGCTGAGCCCTGTACCGCATTAATAAAGGTAAGTGCGCCCGTGTTGCTTAATGTGTCGTTATGACCCGTCCTGAAAAACTTCCTTTTATACCCCTGGTACTTCCGCCATCAAACCAATTCCAACGTTACTACACAAGCAATAAGATAAAAAGTTGTCTCACGTTTATCTAAGCCACGTTTACGGGCAACCATGAAGGGCTTACAATTTTAGCGCTTTATGTTTGGCAATTCAAAATAAACTTTATCACCAGTGATGATAGTGCACATTGGCCTGTAAGTAGAGGCTTCGATCGCAGCAAAATTCCATTGTGCGAAGCATTAGTCTGTACTGAAAACTACGAGCGTCGGCGTCGGTGAAAGTGCGGCCGACGCGAAATGTTAACACCCATTCATTTAGAAGGCTGAATTTATAATAGTATTGTTTTCATTATTGTACGGAGTCAAAGGATTATGCTTACTGTTTTCAGTTTTTCAGTAGGTTTACAGCACTATAATAATAGGGACTTCAGATATGGTAAATAAGTTTCTATACACCTACCAGAAAAGGTAAGCGGAACTTTTGTCGAAGTGGGTTTTAGGAATATGTAAATCTTTCATTATTTATTGTACACTAAACATTATATTAAGAAGTTAATACTGAATTATAAAGGGCTTTAAGTATGCAGTGATAATAGAGCTTTTTTACTAAGGCAAGCTGAGGTAAAGTTGAGCTACCACCATCAGACTATAGCATTCCACTGCTGTACCCCTATTCTGTAACAATATTTTCGTGTCTCGACAGCGGAATCCGAGGTGAGTATCAAATTACGTCAAACGTAAGACCTTTATGTTGTGTGCAATAAAGCTCACTTTGTGAGGTTTCTCACTCAGGTGAAGCTCTATATCGAAATGGTTACTTACAGAATAGACTAGCTGGACATAGGCCTCTCCAAGTGCACGCCATTTGGCTCGATCTTCGGCAACTCTCATCCAGCTGCTACCAGCCACCCAGCGATAATCGTCGATCCACCTAGCCTGAGGGCGTCCCACCTTACGTTTGCCGATTCCCCAATGGTCATAATATGGCCGGCCCATTGCCACAATCCACAATTTTTTTCCTCTATCGGATCACTACGTTGCGGATTCGATCTATCAAAGAGATACCAAGCATAGCCCGTTCCATAGCTCGCAGAGCGACTTTGAACTCACCTTTGATTTCACCTATCAAACCTTAAATACTTTTCTCGTATCTGACATACAACAACAATCCCGACTACAATGTGTAATCACACTATACATATGCATTGACATTCATTGCTACAAAACAAAATGTGTTCCGTCCAAACGGATTAGTCTCTCCCGACCTAGATTTTCTAACAGCAAAAAAGAAATGCGTCCCAGAGAGGCAGCCAACCCTAGCAGAGTGGCTAGCGTGGGACTAAACAACTTTGCCCTAAAAACCAAGACTATTTCAGATACGAGGTAAGAATATTTAGATAGAGAATTGTAGAAGTAAGGCCTTTCGATACATTTGTAATATTTTTTCCGACATAGTTTGGGAAAAAATACTGAAAAAAATTTCAGCTCTTGTCTACAAAATTGAACATGCCAATCATGAGATAAGTCTATTCTACTCCTAACCTAAGTAGTCTAGTGATGCAACAACTAATGATGTTAATTGATGTAATTTGGTCACAATTGTCTCAAAATCAAGTTAATTGATGAGATTTAGTTGCTATTGTATAGCTAGCATATATTTGTTTTTTAGAAGAGAGCCTCTAACAAACAAATACATGGTTAAAAGAGAAGATGGTGGTGGGAATGCAAGGTGTGTGCTTGATCATTAGTACTTGCCTTAAAAGATGATTTTACGCTGACAGATCAATGGTGTCCATCATCATCTGCCTAGCCTTTTACTAACTATATTGGTATCGCTTCCAGTCAATAGTGGCAAAATCATATTTTTGACTGGTAAGGTAACAGATTCCGGTCTATTCTGTCAACATTTCATCGTGTAGGTACCTATACTTAGGTAGACTGAGTATGAAGTGAACTGTCATTCCATCTTAGGTTTCACGGTGAGATGTGCGATTGAGATAAGAGCATCGCACTGTAGAAGGTTCTATTTTAAAACACAGTACCTGTATAGTTTCATCATAGGAGTAGTTGCGACTCGAGGCCGCTGTGCTCATCTCACCGGTGCGCGCGCGACTGCGGCGACATCTGGAACAACAACATGTTCAACATAACTGTGTGCCACATAAACAGACCACTATCAACATAAACAATGCCTTCAAAAGTTCTACTATATGGAGATGTGGATCAAAATTATGAACGGTGGCGATGAAATCATTATTGCTATCGTCTGTTTCTTGTTTTCTAAGGCATAATGTACTTCGAGTTTGGACTCCAGCTTTGTCTGGATTTGCTTACCAAGTAGAGACTTTGAATAAGACACCTCTTAGTGCTGAACTGGAGTTTTAACAGCGAATTGTAAGAGTCTGCATGAAGTACCAATTTCAGCAACTTTGGTGAGAAGCAGTTTCTCTCCAAAGTTGTTCGCTATTGAATTTACCTCTTTGAAACTTCTGCCCGCAAAGAAGAGGTAAAGACAACAACCCAATCCTTACATCTCTAACTCAAAATTAATATGCAAAACCGCACACGCAAAGTCTTAAAGAAGTGAGTGCAAATTATTTAATAGAAGCACGCCAGCTGTTGGTCTGAAGTTGCTGAAACTTGTCCGGGAGGCTCACGAATAATTAAAAGCGGGAATAGGGGCGATAACTCACGACCCGCGCCCGGACGCTCACAAAATAACACTTCTGTTGAGGAAACGCCGCTTTTTATGACTTAATTAGATACATCTCGGCCCAAGAGACGCGAGACGTGCTATACGGAAGTGTGTGTACCCATCGGAGTCGAAATTAACTTAACAAGGGTAAGTAATAAAAATGCTGCGTCATTCCAAGTTGGATTATGGCGACGTCACGCGGTACGCACCGGCTTTTGTTCTCCAAGTGGGTCGCATCAATTTTGTTGCTGCCGTGTGGAACCATAGAACGGGAGGTAATGGGATCAAGTTTTTTAATAACCTTCACAATGCATCCCTAATGACTAGAAGGTGTTTACCTACGCTTCGTTGATCCTGTACCTACAAAGGATTTCACATTAAAGAAATATTGAAGTCTCTGGTCAGAAAAGGTATCCACTAGGCTGGAATGCCTAAACAGGTCCCCAGATGCTTAATATCGAGAGACCTTTTTGGCAAAAACTCCTTAACGACCTCCCACAACAATGGTTAACCGCATCAACAACACAAGTGCCGAAACGACGCTAAAACTTTTTCCAACCACGTCCAACACAGAGTTCCGATAGCCAATAGAACTAATCTTTTATCTCCCACATTTACAAAAGGCTGACTACCCTCGAACAGCCGTTTAGTTAGCCATCTAATGGACCAATCCCACCACTATCTGCCTTAGACACATATTTATAAAGTCCTTATTATCTAAAGTGCAGCAAAGAGTTTCACCACAGAATGCAATATGGAAACCTGCTAACGAATTTTCTAGTTTGCAGCTCGAATAAATGTTTAATTTTGATTCTTGTGGCTTCAGCGTCGGCGTAGTCCTTTTCGGTTTTGTTTAAAAAGTTTTACTGGCTCAAGCATTGTTTCAGCGACTTCGGGGGATTCATCCACAACTGTGTCAATAACGAACGAAGTTGATGGATTTTGACCTTTCACTCCTGAAGAATTAAATGGAACTGTACCTAGGAAATTGACGTTAGTGTAAACAGTTGTGTGGTAAAAATATTGTTATCCGTCTCTAATGATGTACTGAACACAATGTGATCTACTTATTGTAGTGTCACACTGACTTGCTTAGGGATGAAGGAGGAACGAAATAAGACTAAAGATACATTTAAAAATTACGCAAATATCTGGAAGTCGCTCTTACAATAATCGCAAAACTTTTATAAATAGTACTCCAATGAAACCTTATCGTAATTTCTATAGAATATCTGAACAAACTTTCAGGTCTCGAGCTCATTTCATATTCGCTAAGATATTTAGATAAGCCTACGATAAAATTAGAATTTGTGAATTGCGAATATTCCTAATCTGTTTAATTTGTGGTTTCTGCTGAAGTCTAGACTTGAATAAGTAGATGACTATCTATTTAAGCTATTACATTTTGGGTCCCGATTGTTCGCGACTTGTGCGCATATTGGGGAGAAAAGGTAACTTTGATTTTATTTTTACTTTAAACACGGGCAAGTCTATTTGATTCGCTAATCAAACCAAATCAGCCGTGGAGGCTTTACTCAACGGCTGGAAAAAAATCAGGTATAATGCTTTGAATTCGGTGACAAAGCGTCCGTGGACTAGAAGAAGTGTCGGTCATCCAGCAGTGAGACAGGTGGACGATATTGTTACTGTCGGGAGTAGAACCTGGATGAAGTTGGCACAGAAACGTTGGGATTGGCACAAAAAGGAGAAGCTTATGCTCAGCGTTGGGTGAAGTCGGGCTGTAAATGATATTGAATGTTGTTGTTGATTTGAATTCAGAATCATCTGCCTAGCCTTTTCCCAACTACATTGGGGTCGGCTTCTTCCAGTCAAACCGGAATACCAGTGTTTTACGTGGAGCGGCTGCTTACCAGACCTCCACAACCCATTAACTGGGTAACACGGTACATCTTGGCAAGACTGGAGTCAGATTTACTGGCTTCTGACAATCCGTAACGACTGCCAAAGATCTACAAATGACAGCCGGGACCAACGGCTTAACGTGCTTTCCGAGGCACGGAGGAAACTCGTTATGTTAAGACGGTCACCCATCCACAGACCAACCTTGGCAAGTGTTGCTTAACCTTCAAGATCGACCAGTGCGGCTGTTATTATTTAGCCACGAGCTCCTCAAGTTGATTTGAATTCAGAATAGAAATCATTAATAGGGCCAATTTTTTTTTCACAATATACAGTTCTAATTCCATTACTACCAGTCCTTTTTTAGGGCCAAAATCAATCAAGAAAACAAAAACAACACACTAAAGTCTATAGTTGAGATAGTGGCGCTGCACGCTGGATTGAAATTATCTCGAATCATAAACTATAGAGTTAAGACATGGAATACTTTTTAGCCTGGTTGTAAGTGCAAATTGTGGCATATTTCCTATTCCTCCTGAATTTTAGGTTTCATAGTATGTTACTTACGTAAAGTACAACTATTTTCTTAATGTCACACGGCAATTATCGCATTTTCGAATACAAACGAGCTTTCATCTATTTTTTTTATTAATGACAAGTTAAAGAGTATTTGACAACTCTTTATACTTCCAAGTTGATTGAGAGCGTCCGGCCTGCACCAAGAGCAAAAGGCAACTGGTAGAAATCCGGCGACGAAGTTTATCGAGGGACATTAAGAAAATAGTTGTACTGTACATAGTTGCATGTAGAAAAAGTAAATTGAACCATCAACCATCCATCTGACTTTATTAGAAGCAGATCCGTCTAATTTCTTTTCTATTGTTTCCGTGACTTAGTTGCCATTTTGGATTGCTATGAATATTTTGATTAGCCTGGCTGAAATCATTGAGAGATAACAATTATTAGATGATTACTGTGTTAATTTTCCCGCGCACTATCGACAAACTGACGGAAGCTTGTAAAGTAGCATTAATCTCAATTAGACTTTTAAAGGGCACTTTTTAACTTCAATATTTACAGTAAAAATAAGTTAACGTGAGTCTTCTAGTCCATTCGCAACAGCAGTGTCACAAAAATGTACCAAAGCACAAAAACAAGGACTTGTTGTGAAATAAAACTTTATAATTGAGATTATTGTTTAAATAAAAATTTGCATCATTTTGCTCCACAAAAACTTCACCGCATTGTAAAAAAAATCAAATTAGGAAAATTGAGACGAAAATGTTATCCCACAGCTCTTCTTACTTTCTTTAAATGCTCATACATTCACATGAGTGCCATAAGACACCGTGTGTGCCAGCATCCCGAAGGTGCTATGAAAAAACGTGCGTCGGCATCGATCCAGGACGCTTGTGATTCGCGTCACGGACTCACGGCTGCAGGCCTACTGCGCCGTCGCTATGGCAACGAGCCCGCCCGAATACCGCACGCCTAAGTACTATTTTAGACAGTTTAATAACAGTAGATCTAAAGTAAGGTTGTATCTGAATGGGTAAGTTTTGATGTAAAGGTTTGCTGCAGCTCAAACTACCTATTAATTTATTTAAATAACAAACTATATACACAGTGTTTCCAAAAGCTTACAACCCTTCAAAGTTAGAGTGAACATGCTCCTTCTGGGTAATCTCGCTCCATCGTAGACTTTGTCTCTGTCATCTCTGACATAGACTCAAGTCATAGAGTCAAGAGCAAACCCATCATAAATAAACAAAATGTACTTAAAATAGAAAATAAATCTCCTAATATAGCATCAAAAAGCATCACCTATAGGTTAACTGATAGAGAATAATTCTCTATCACTTTATACTGTAATTTTTATACTGTAAAGCTTGTTGAGACTTTCCGGCTGATATCTAAAAAAAAGAAGTTTGTCTCATTACCTATTGTACTGTTTTTTCACAAATGTGTTGTTAAACGTTGTATGATACACGTGCGGATATTGGTATTTACAAACTTGTGACTATTGTAAAAAACAACTTACCGCACTAATCATCTCATCTGCCTAGCCTTTTCCCAACTACATTGGCGTCGGCTTCCAGTCAAACCAAATTCAGCTGAATACCAGTGTTTTACGTGGAATGGCTGCCTACCAGTCCTCCACAATCCATTAACTAGGTAACATGGTACTTCATGGCAAGACTGGAGTCAGATTTACTGGCTTCTGACTATCCGTAACGACTGCCAAAGATCTACAAATGACAGCCGGAACCAACGACTTAACGTGCTTTCCGAGGCACGGAGGAAACTCGGTATGTTAAGATGGTCACCCATCCACAGACCAACCTTGACAAGCGTCGCTTAACCTTGAAGATCGACCCGTGGGGCTGTTATTATCTAGCCACGAGCTCCTCAACTTACCGCACTAATATCATAAATAAATATTAGGTACCTACTGGTATTAAACATCTGTAATAATTATAACAATTTCTAAAAAATGCGTTATTTATTACACTGTCGCGTCGCATTTTTTTTTTTGCAGTAGCCTAAAACCTAACATGTCTTTAGTTCCAGTTTTTTTCCAGAAAAGAACCTTAGATTTATGACTTCATTTGAGACGAGAAATCAAATAAACGGCTGAAAAGACTTATTCAATAAACGATTCCTTTCTTTTTCTAAAAAAGTCCGCAAACCGTAGGCACCGTAGCAGACGGCATGCAGACGTGGCCGCAGACGGTATTCCGGAAAGAGGAGCCCAATGTCAAGTGGGAACTTATCGCCTGGGTTCCGGAATGCAGATGTACCTTTCCTACATACCTATGTATGTACCGAAGGTACAATCTTACCGCCATGTCTCGAAGTTTGGAAGCTGGGCACGCGCTAAAATGTGATAACTGTTATTTGAATTTGGAAAACTAATTAGATAACTTGCTGGTTCACCTTAGTCTATGATTTTGCTTTTATTTTTTATTTTGTATAAAAAGAAAAGCTCGATATCAGTATACTATCGATGTTGACGACAAATGTTTCTGAAAGCATCATAAGGTTACTGCGTGAAAAATCAAGTTAAAAATAAAGTTAACAAGCTTACTTTTAACAAGCTTTTTTGTCACGGTTTAGTAGTTTTCTATCAGTAAAGTGGTACTTAACCGAATCATTAGGTATTTCCATAGATGAGGTAGGTACTTTCTACATACAAACAAACCATTCTAAGTAACTCTATTTAATATGCCTAAGTTTGACTGAAAATTGCTCTGAATAAATTAGTAGATGTTCCAAGTCGATGAACAGAAAAATTAAGTATTTATAGAAAACACAACAAAGGTACGGTACAATGGTGATCAATTCCATTAGATTAGTTCGTCACCTGTCACCACTACGGTATTGCAATTAAAAACCCATCAACTATGGGGCGTATGACGTGGATCGAAGAATTGTGGAGCGTGGCCCGTGCAATCCACATGGCGGACAAATGTCACCGACAACGCAGCATTGTAAATTTTACGATATTATATATTGTAAATGCTTTTGTAAGACTTTCCATCTTATGTCATTCGAATTTGAGGAGCGGATACCCAAAAGTTGATTGGCAGTGAAGGCTAGGTAAATTAAAAGTTTTGAATGCAGTGTTTGTAAACTAAGTACTTTGGATTGTTTTGTAATAGGCTCATTAGTGGTCAAAATGATCTATAGGTACATGATAGGTACCTCATAACTATTGTAGGTAGGCTACCTTATGTAGTTATGATTGTACCTTGGTTCAACTTTTTATCAAAAATTCAGTTGTAGACTATGATATTCATAAAGCTGTTGCCAACTGCTTTGAAGCATGTAAATTGAGAACTCACGAAAACACTTGCTACCAGGATAAAATGCTCCTATGCTAATCCAGGCTATGCTCTAGGTTACGGTCACAGAACAGAAAAAAACCTATCGTTTCTGTTCCGCGGTTACAGTGGAGGTCTGCCCTGCTTGGGCGGAGCACCGCAATGTCCTCGAGGAGGCATGGAAAGCGGTCACCTCTTTCTGCGAAGCAGTAATGCTAGCGAAGGAGGAGGCCGAACGCGTAAGAGAGAGGGACACCTCACGCCCCAGCCGCCGCAATAGAAGAAGACTACCCGGGCGTCGGGAGTCGCAGGACGATTCCCAGCCACCGTAGGCGCGGGCCTGCGAACGGTGAGCATTGGGTGGCTCGCCGTCCGATCACATCCAAGCCCGGGTCGACGGCGCGCTGTGTTCCACGCGCGCTTTAAAGAGATGTCAGCATATTAGACGGGGTCCGCTAGGGCCATTAGGAGGAACACGGGTGGGTTTTAGTCAGTAAGAGTCTGACACTCAGTCCTGTTTTATCCAGAGCAGGAGGAGTCATTTGATGATTTCCCACTCAGTAAACTAGCAAACATTTAGGTACCTAATGTACAATTTTCACACGTATTATGCCTAGCTACTTACCTATCAGTAGGAAGTAAGATAGGATAGGAAGGAACAACTTATTCCATAAAACCTATTCACGCGTGACAACGTTTTTAGGGTTCCGTACCTCAAAAGGAAAAAATGGAACCCTTATAGGATCACTTTGTTGTCCGTCCGTCTGTCTGTCAAGACCCTTTATCTCGGGAACGCGTGGAGGTAGGATTTCCCGTTGACCTAGAACTATGAAATTTTGAAGTTTTATCTTATTAAAATACAAGTATAGGGAAAATTCTGAAAACTACACATTTGTAATTAAAACATAAAAAAATAGTCTTTATTTTAAAGTAAGTATTACCTACTTCGTACGGAACCCTCAGTGGGCGAGTCCGACTCGCAGTTGTTCGGTTTTTTTTTTAATAAAACTGCGCACACGCACCGCACCCTAACACAATCAGCCCCGACTCCCCGAGCCCCTGTCGAAGCTATTGAACTATTTATAGCTACAGGACGCGCTCGCGCCATCTTCCTGCTTCACCAATTAACCATAGACACTTGTTTACCTTACCGGCGGTTTTGAACCGTGCAGTAGCCAACGGTCGGTCAACGACCCCAGACTATAAACTGCAGTTTGCAGCCGATGAAAGAAAACTTTGATGACGCGTTTTATGTTCTCTCTAATTTTGTGAGGAAGTTGAATTTTTGTGTGGTTCTCTGCGGCCGGTATTATGGGCTAATAGTTAAGTGGGTATTGGCTTTGACTGCCGCATAATCAACAAGCTTCTGCTCGCAGCTTCACCCGCGCGTAATGTAGACAAAAACTTCTATGTCTTTTACGAAGTCCATGAGTAGGTATAACTGTTATAAATTTCGTCAATCTCGGTTTAGCGGTTAAACGTAAAAACGTTACAAACTGACAGAGTTAATTTATTAACAATTTCAAAATATAGATATCTACCTAGTTAAGTAGGTAGGAATTATAGTATAGCGCTATTTAAAAACTGTAACAATTGCAATTGCACTGATGGAACGAAAATAGTTTCTGTAAACACGATATGGATCTCTTTTTTATATGTAGATACCTACATAATATGTCCTATTCATGGAGAAGGATCTTCTAGTACCTATAGGTAAGACCAGCATTAAAATAGTAAAAGTGTCTACCTACCTAGGTAGATAGATACTTTTACGCGCGCTCTACGCTTCATTTAATATTTAATTTAATCCTGTCTTTTAACGACCGACATAAAAGAGGTAATAAAAATCATTTATTTAAAAGCTGTCTCCTAGCTCCTGCGATCCATCCTGAATTGCTGAAATTGCAAGCTTAAAATATATAATTGGAAAAAGAAGAATTATTTTAACACTGTTATATCAGGAATTCGAAAAAACTTTATTTCGTTCATTATAAGTTCATATCTAGTTTTTAGGGACTAAATTCGTATCTTTATTTTCTATCGAAGTCATTAACTAAACGAAAGTTCGTAATCTACCTTTCTTTTCACCCTAATCTCCAAGCCATCATGTGCCCCAAGTTGGGTAACCTATCTACAGAATACCGCGAAATCCTTAAAGATTCTAGGTTAGTGCATAGGTACCAAACCAAAGTCTACTTATAGTACCTACCTAGAAAATAGTGAGCGGTACTAACTTATTATTATCTACCCTAGAACCAAAACGGAATAGCTAAGTAACATTTCTGCTTGAATATTCCCTTGTGATCAAGTGACAACAGAATTAGCCGCCAAAACATAGAATTATGCCTATCTAAGTATTGACATGGGTACTCAGATAGTTATAAGTACACTGACAGGTACGAGAAGAATACTTTCTCGCGCGAAAACGGACAAATTGAATTACGTTATTTCAAAACTGCTTACCCCTGTTGTCATCGCTTGAGAGAACACCACATCTCTGATTTCACTAATACCTTGTCTAAACACGACATAAAACTGTGGCACCGGTAGCATAAGAGTTATGTTTCACTAAACCCTAGGGATTATACCATAACTGGAGCACGTACGTCACATCAAAACACTCAATTACTAATCATTTTATCGAACTACCTTCAAAAATCCTAATCAGCGTCTCAAACTAGTGGAGTCTCGCTTGCATACAATGTTTATATTACCAGCTGGTTTTATGTAACGAGCCAAACACCGCCCTACAGTCAGGGTACACCGAAAACTGAACCCACTGAAAGATGTTGTAAGTATACGCATTCTACCGCCTATACAAATTACGAAGGTAGTCTTAATATTTTATTTCTGCGCCATCTCTTGTCTAATAGCCGAACTTATGGTAATGATTCCATTTAATGGCATCTATTGTGAATAGACATAAACTTCAGACACATTAGGCCTGTCATCTGTCTTCGACTTTAAAAACTACGGTTTCTGCGTATGAGTTAACAGATGGCGATATAGTTGACAAGTTCAATTATACTTTCATAATAATCGGCCAAAAGACAATTTAACTTGTTATATACAATTTAAATGTACCCTAATTAGAAAACTGTAGCAAATTTTGACAAGCATGTCGAATACACAATTTTTGTTTTCATAATTGATTTTTAAACTATTTCCGCACAAGTCAGGTTAATCAGAATGAGAGTTATCATTTTTTCTTGACATTTGGTTTGTATACATTTATCGAGTCTCTGAAGCAATAAAGAATAATAGGTACTTATTCAATCGTGGGGATTCTTAGCACGTTGTGCTTTTGGTAACCCTTGCGTACAGAATTACTTAGGTTTGGTACACAATTATTTCTACCCAACCATTCAAGCCGCAAGTGTTGCCGGTTTGGTCACGTGGAATCCCTCTGTTGTTCCAAACCCCCACTGCCGAAAGTGTGGCCATGGTCACCTCGGTGATGGTTGTAACATTGCTGTAATCGCTTTTTTTTTTCTTAAAATCCTTTTTGTATGATGAGCGCTGGACGTAACTTTGGAAATAGCAAAGTGTGGCTGGAGCAGTTGAGGGCCACCAAGGGGCCACAGGGGGCAGCCCACCCCAGGCTATGGTATTGGGGAAGATAATGAAATTTTAATATGACTAAAAATATGCTAAGTACCTATCTAAGAAGTGTTTGGAGTTGTGAGGTCCCATACATGATACAAATAACATACGAATAAATAAATACAGCCTTAACCGGTAATTTACAATTTATTACTACTACTGCTAATCTTTCTAATGACTAAGTATAAAGTTTTAGTTCCAGTTTCACTAATATATTGCTCTTCGTATTTTTTTACTATGGGCCTCATTTAGCTTTGCCGCCCCGGGCCTTTGACAGCCTTAGTCCGCCTGGACTGGGCTGGCTGCAGCACTATCTCTAGCGGAAAACAGATACAATGCCCCTCTTTGAGCCTTGGTTAGTTCCGAGTCTCAGTTTCCGTTTACCAATTTTACAGATGCGATCAATCTGATGGCCATTTCTCTCTATCTTTGTCTCTAGGTAATAAAAAAAAAAAGTGACGAATGTTAATGTCATACTGATGTCAGTGTCAATTGTCAAAACGTGATTTTGTTTTGTTTTGTAGTAAAAAATTATAGAAAATTACAAATTGTTGTTAAAAAAGTTAAATAAACTAAACTCTTTAATAAAAAAAACGTTAACATTTGTCAGTCATCATGGTTAGAGTGTGGAAATTAGGTTTAATGAGTTATGATACGGCGCTGAAAATTCAAACAGCCCTAGCTCGGAAGCACTTGGATTGTGTAATGAAGGGTCAAGACGGAAACTTCGACACTCTGTTGCTTGTAGAACACAAACCGGTCTTCACTGTTGGTAAGTCGACCGACTATTTTCATAACATAATCTAAAAAGTCAAAGTACCTATTTTTCAGGAATTCTCTTGTAAGCACACTCCTGGTTGTTTTGCAAACCGTGGATATACATCTGAGACCTAGTTATAACCTAAAAAGTGACACGAAGTCAAAACGATTATCTAGTAGGCTCGTTTATTAACAGAACTATATTTATAGGTATCAGGGATGACACATCGAAAGACGAAGTCTCGAGGCTTCGCGGCCTTGGCGCAGAATTTAGAAAGACTAATCGTGGTGGACTGATCACCTTCCATGGTCCCGGCCAGCTAGTTGCATACCCTATTTTAAATTTGAAGCATTTTAAAACAAGTGTTAAATGGTATGTCCAGAGCTTGGAGGAAACCGTTATCCATGTCTGTGATGAGTTAGGTAAGAGACATTTTTATTTTATGTTAGTGTTTTCTGGTTGCCTGTACCATCAGACAAGTAGCTGAGTAGCACTAAGTTATAGTGTAGCTTGGTATTCTATGAAATATTGTTACTAATACACAAAATACTAAACAAGAGAGCTTATATGTAACAATACCTTGAAAGGTTGGATAAAGTTTGTTTCTTTGCCTGCCTGCCTATGTAGAATCAGGACTGGAACTCTTCTTCATCACTAATATTTTAAAGAGGAAAGATTTGTTTGTTTGAATTGAATAGGCTCCGAAACTATGACCGATTTGAAAAATTCTTTCACCATTAGAAAACTACATTATCCCTGATGAACATGGGCTATAGAATATTTTAAAAAAAGTTAGGGATCCATATATGAAAAATTTAATAATGTAACCAAAGGTAGTGAAAAAAGTACCAAACAGAAACCTTATATCGCATACGCTGTGTAAACTACTGACAATAGAGCGAAGTGATGTACTACAGTTTTATAGAGGACATCAATATCCACAAAAAGTCTACGAGGGTATATATCTAACTATTATAATTATAAGTCACAAGAACTGCTTTTTGTTCAAATTATTCAATCAAAACCCAGGTGGAATGGAATAGTGGTGATTTTGGTATCATGATATTAATCCATATCCAATTAAATGGTTTCATAAGTTAGGTTTGTTATGTGTATGTAAATTACAATTTAAATTATGCAAATCTGTTTCATTGAAAAGTTACAACAGGTATAAAAATACTCAATTGAGGCGGTTTAGAAACTGTGACACTAGGGTGTGTGGTTGTTAAACCTTACTGCCCGCACGATAAGAAGAAGGGCAGTCTATTAATAACTAATTGACACATTACCCTTTATAGAGGGAGGACTTATAGAGATGAAGTTCGTGGAGTACCTACTAACTCCGCGTGAACAAAGTCGCGGTCAAAGTTCTAGTATTCTATAAAAGCCTATCTAATTATTGAATTAGTATAATACTCAATCTGATCTTGTTTGTGGATCAAACTTGCAAGTTTTAAGAAAGAGAAACAAATTAGGAAGTAGACAATTACAATATTTTACCTAGTCACGTAGAAGTCATACATAAGAGGTCTAATTTTGTAAATAAATAGAGATCTCTAAATTCTTAGCTAATGACAAAACACAACTACAAAATTACCTATTTTAACTAATAACTTTTTTTATTTTCTTCTTACAGGAATAAAAGGCAAAAGATCACCATACACTGGAGTATGGGTAGATGATAATAAAATAGCAGCCATAGGCATCCATGCATCCAGATATGTGACCACTCATGGCATTGCACTCAACTGTGACAATGATTTATCATGGTTCAACAATATTGACCCTTGTGGCATAGAAGATAAGGGTGTTACTTCACTTACTAATGAATCAGGATTGAACTGTACTGTTGAGAAAGTCACACCAATATTTCTTAAATGCTTTAACCAAGTCTTTGGCTGCCAAACCGAAGACATTGATGCACAAACACAGCAAGAGATTTTGAATATAATTTACAATAATATACTGATGCAAAATGTTGTTTCTTAGAAATATGATTATTGGTTTTTGTTTGTAAATTGTTACCATTATGAATTGTTAGAATCTTTTAGGAAAAATTGATCTAGTTAGTTTTATTATTTATTATAAATTTACTGCAACGAGTGGCAAAATGGTTATTTAAATGAAAAAAATGGTAAATTTGTACAGTTTATTTCGTTTCTTATTCAAATGTAAAATAAAATAAATAGATAAATTAAAAATTAATTTAAATAAATAGAGAGAAATCTCAAGTTGGGTTAAGAGAAACTCAATTTTGACAGTTTGTTAAAATAGAACAAAGTGTGCATTTCATATTTCGTCAAAACCCAACTGAAAGTTCAAAAGTCATACTAAGCATTTTAGCACAAAGTCAATAAGGTAACAGTATATTTACAAATTGTTTTTGTTTTGTTTTCATAATATAAAATGTTAACCTCAAACTGTAATAAAAAAATGAAATATGATTAACATAGTGTTACAAAAAATGCAAATATTTGTGACTATTATTACTCTTATAAATTAATAAATTGCCCTAAAATCTAACATTACCAATGTAGTTGGTTCAGAATAATCCCCTAAAATCAAATCATGATGAATAGCAACCTTAATAATTTTTCAGGGATTATTCCAAACATTATTTTGTAACTACTGATATGATGAGTACTCAAAAATTGTACAAAAACTGGTCATCTAACTTAATAATCGTAATAAATGCATTGTCTTATACCGTTAAAATTATCTAATTAAATGCAATAATTACCCTTTAAACTGCAGTATTAAGGGATCAAAAGTAAGATTTGATAAGGTGATTTTATCTAGTCATACACCTACTTAAAATTAATAAATGCAATAAATTATGCCTAAATTAAATGCAAATCACGCGGTGGTTACAACAATCATACCAAACATTAGGCGTCAAAATCATTTTCCGAATCTAAACACCACGACAATATTCACGGAACTAAAACTAAATGGACGGATAGTGTCTGAGAATACGTTGTTTACTGTTGTGTTCGTCAGTCATTTGTATCACATGTTCGTCAATACAAGACAAGCATTGGAACGATAGTGTCCCGTATGTGTCGAGACTAACGTGAACATAGCCTCTAATGCAAGGAGTGCGTCTACGACATGTGCTTGGGGGGCGCGAGCCACTTGCGCATGTAGTAGCAGAAGATGGTGGCGATGTACAGCAGCACCAGTAGGGCACACGCCACTCCCAGCAGCAGTACCGATGCCTTGCTGGGGCACGGCTCCACGATCGTCACTGTTTTTTCTGCGGAAAGGACGAAAAGGGTCAATATTAATATGAAACGGAAATTAAAGATAGGAAATGTAAATTAATATCCTTCAAACGTAGATAGATGCCAATTCTAGGGTCTAATTACCTCCAAAGTTAGCTTCAGACGCCACACCTCCAGGCTTGTCAGAACGAAGGAAATCTGTGCTCTGTCGCTCGTCACCGAAGTCAAGCACCAAGATCTCCTGCGAGATGTTCATATCCTCCTCCTGACTGTGCGCCTCACTGGTCTCGTTGTGGGGCAACGAACGCTTCTTTCTGCCCCAAGACTCCAAAGAATCGCGACCCCATTCGCACACCGCCTAAAACATTTAAATGTTAAACGACGTGTCATTTGCGTAATTTTAGCGTTACTAACTGAATTAACTGTTGCTAATAGTCATATAAAATAAAAAAAATGCGAACACCCATTCTATTAAAATTGTTGATGGCTATGTCACTCACCGGCTCACAAGGTCCGAGACAGTACTTGACGTTGCACTGGAAGATGACTCCGTAAGACTCGGTGAACCTGAAGGCTTCATACACCGACTGGAGAGCATTGCCGTCTGGAGTGAACGCTGGGAAGATCGATGGGTCCAGAGGACATCTAGAAAAAACAGAGGGGTTACAAAAGAGTCGTCAAAAAAGCAAAAAAAATATGGAAGAGTAGAAATATACAAACCCTTCATCATCAATAATCGGGAATGTGCTCTTGGAATCCTTAGCCATAGCGACACAGCTGCGGGCGAAGATGCCATAAGGAGCTGAGAAATAAGACAAACCATTAGAAACTGCTCACAATATCTTAGGAACTGTATGTATTTTGTAAAACATGGATATCCTTACTGTCTTCGGGGATCTCGATGCGGAAGGTAAGCCTGTCTCCAATGCGGACGGTCTCCACCTCGCGTTGACGGGCGTCCAGGATGCGGATGCGTGGAGGAGGTGCCTCCGGCGCGGCAGTGATGGAAATCATCTCCGGGTCTCTGTCATACAAACCAAAAGTTGAAAACCTTGTCGCTACATAAACCTGAGTCTTGTTCCACATAAATATTCATTCTAAAATTGTTTATTGCTTTGAACTTTAAGTACCATACTGCAGAGGTATCATCATGTATGCAACAGTGCCATAATACTGCCCTTTTCACGGCTATCAAGATGCTATCAGGCTCTTCTAAATTCATTAAGAATACGTATGAACAGATGTTCGTGTTAAATTGCTCATCACGTCCACCAGCCGTATCTTGCTGATGTGAATCTAATTGTTACGTGTTTACAATGCAGCAACGATATTAGGTCGATGGAATTTCAAATCGTCTTGGCATGAAGGCATGTCGAAACAGCCCCCGTTTTTCATATTACTGTAACATATCACGTAACTTGTCTCTTGACGCGAACGAATAAATTATACGGTAAATTCTCGAACTTTGCATTTTTGCGGTACCATGAATGAAGTGTATTCAAAAACCAGCTCACGATAAATTGTAGCGATACTATGAAAACGTTCTACTGACCTGATTGGTACCATTCCAAATGTGATGTTCTTCGAACTCATGTCGTATGTGCACTTGACTTTGTAGATCTTGTCCGCTTTCGTCATCACTACGCTGTGGTGTTGCAAGACCACCGTGTTTGAGTAGACACCGGTCTAAAAAAAAAATTGTACACATAAAGTCAGACTCTGAAAAGAAAAACTAGTTATTCACTGTGCGTCTTTCAAGACAGGATTACTTACGACGCTCTGAGTGTTGCAGTCCTGGCCAGCCATGGTGAGGTCGAGTCGGAATAGGTCGCTGTTGACAACGTCAATGTTGCAGGTCTCCGAGCGTCCCAAAGCATAAATACGTCCATTGAATGGCTTGTTAGTACGCACTTGGACTGCAATCCTTGTGTCCTTGCAGAGTACTGATACTACAAAGATAAAGTAAATGTAGATAGAGCACATAACTTACACTCGTAAAACAATAGAAATCTTATATCGAGACGTACCATCGTAACAAGTTCCTGTTTTGTCGCAGTTGGCATCGTTCCTCGTTAAGTTGCTAGTCATGTTCGGGTCTTGTTGGTGCTCAATCGTGACGGGGAGCTCGCCAGGAGGATTCGCGTTGCTAGGCGGCTCTGCAACAAATAACAAAAGGTTTAACACATGCACATAGTTCTTAGACTAAACAGAAAACCAAGAATGCAGCAAAGTACAGACTCTTTGGTTAGTAAAGCCCTATAAATGCATGAATCCCGGGTGCTCGTCTGTACGCACGGCGAACCCCTGATTAGGCAGAGGCAACCGTACGTGCGCTGCGTGTATTATAATAATCGAATCAAGATTGCTACAAGGTAGGTACTGCGGCGTACGCGGTGATTCTAAATGTAGCTACCCATGCATCGTACCTAGTTGGTGCAATTACCGTCCCCTAGGCACGCCGAGCGTACTACCGGTGTTTAGCTACTCTTGAGTTTTCGCACGCAATCAGTAAGACTAGCAGTTGAAAGATCTCTTATCCTAGAATCTATTGTTTGCTTTTAATACGTCGTTAATATAAATTATTTTACAGTGTGCAATTCAAAGTGGCGCTCGTAAAATATGAACTTATTTTCATTTAGATTAGCAATGGTACCAAGTTATCGAGCTTTTCAATCGTGAGTAAAATTACCCATCATCACTTGGGTACTACTACCAGCATGTTATAACTATGAGTACCTACTTGAGAACAAACAAACATAGACAAGAGATTTCTCTGAAACAGTGGTCAAGAAACAAAAGAGGAACTTGCCATTCATAGTTTCAGCAGAAGCGGAAGGCACCTCAAATTGGTTTCAGGAACACAAAACAACAGTAGAGAAATCTTAATGGCCGCCGGCGTCGAAACCGTTCCGAATCGATTCGTTAGCAGTGCCAATGTCTGGATACATTCACGACCGTCGCCCGGCCAATAATAAGGTGACGTAAACAAGATTTGGGCCGTTGACCGCTAAGTGTTGGACAAAGGAGAATCTTATTCGCCCACGGCTTATCCGTCGCCAAACGCCAAGCTATTGGCTGTTTATGGCGCTATGGACAAAAGAGTGAATGATAAGGTTGTGGAACAGAACTTGGGGAAATGGATATTGACCAAGTTTTCTGTTCGACATTTATTTGCTCTTGAATCAAATCAAATCAAATAGACGGGACTATTCTACAAAGATAAGGTTTCATATCTAGCGGAGCCCGAGCTTGAGCCTTTACAAATGCGAAATAGAGCCATAAAATAGTAACCATGCAGTTAAGATACCTAGACCTTTATAAGAAATTGTGAAACTGCATTTGAAGCACACTATAAATCATTTTCATAGCTGTTTTATGTCTCTCAAAGAACTGTTTAGCTAAATAACTCAATGTAATAAAGAGCTTGCTAAAAGTTCTCGAATAAATGCCTGTTATTTATAGACGCGATCATATATGTCCAGCAAAATTTTGCGTCGATATCAAATGTCTATCGTAATTTAAATGTTGATGCCGAAGCCATCATTACGTTAATGACACCCCTTATACGATTATGAATAGATGTGTGTCTACAATATTGCTGTTTGGGACACATGAAGATGATTTATGAGATACAACGAGACAATCAGGCAGACGTGTCGCGGCTTAAAATATCAAGTTAGTTGTTTTATCATTATGATTTAGTGCTGCGTAAATAATTGATTATCTTGAGTGAGATATCCTTTAGGCATTCCTAATGATAATTTCATAAGACGCAAAATATAAGGAGATTATTTATAAATCTGTCCATTCTTCTGATCGTGGCTGTTTCCGACTCGCCGGAGTCGATGACACGGCTGCAACAACGGCCAGCATATTTGCAACGCTTCAACGATTTGTAAAAAACTTATCAACAACTTCCCACGCTCTTACCTAATGTTCAGCTTAAACAATGACTTGATGCAAGCTTACATGTTTACTATGCGATTATGTACGAATATGGAATATTAAAATCTAAGTAGGTATGCGTAATCTTGTTTGCTTGAGAACAATGAATATCTTAAAGAATTCTCACATATTTGATGATTCTCGCAATCAAATTCAATCTTATTGATTGAACTTTGTCGCGTTCTGCAAATTATTTGAAGTCAACAAAAGTGCCAACGAAATAAGATCGGATTACAGATCTACAATTCACCAGGCTATATCATCAAAGAAATTACCGAATATCAAACAATTTCTCCGTTTTACCTACATTTTGTAAGTAGGCTTCGCCTCGTTTTTTATAGGAACTCGATTTTACCAAAAAAAGATGAGATCCGAAGCAGTTTTTCCTTTTTTCGTTTGTCTAAATTTGTTCACAGCTTGTCGCTAGATTAGGTTGAGATTAGACGTGGCCGCGTTCATTTAGATAGATCTTAGTCGTTTTATAAGAACAAAATGACTTTGATAGGAATCTCTGAGCATTTTGTGGAAGCTGATAACAAATCAAAGGGAACAAAGCACATTCATTTATTTCTCATTTAGGTCTTGAAGGATTTCCAGCAAAAGATCAGGTAATTTCCCTTCAAAGCTATATAAATATTTATGCCCATAGAAACGTCATTTCATTAATCTAAAAACGCCATACAATATCATGGCTAGAAAAAATGTGGTATTGAAGCAGTCTGAAGCGGTCGCGTGTTCGGAAGTGTCCGCTTAAGGATATAACGGTCCCGCTTGATATCAAGACAGGGTTCCGTATGCAATCTTGTTACTGAGAAGCAATGCCGTTATCTTGCCACTAGATTGTCGATGCCAGTAATAAACTTGTTTACCCATTTTCTCATAACTTCACGGTCTCCATGGCGATGGTGAGACAACCTACCGAACTAAATATAGAAGTAAATCGTTTAAGTAGAAAGTGCACAGACATCTGGATCAAAAGTACTTATTCATATATTTTATTAAGTACCAACATTAATCATCAGTGTAGTGTGCCAATTTTCGAAACAAAATTTACCAGATTAAACCAGCAAGCTACTATGTTACAAAACTAGAAATATTCATTGAACGTTTAAAAGCGAATAAATATTCATAAACGAGTATATTTGACAGTAACGCCGTATTTTCAATTTGTATGAATTCAATTAAGTATTCGATTAGCAGCATGCGGTGCGCGGGCGCTGACCTGCGCAGGCGCATGTATCCGCGCGCGGGCAAGGCCGCCCAAGGCCGTTATACTCGTACTACTGCTGTTATAAACGACGCGCTTCAAATTAATAACCGACATTTTAATTAGCATTTACTTTGATAGATCATCGCTATCCAAGCGATGAATGGCCGAAAGAAGTTTGAGGAAAATATAAATAGAGAAACAATTTTAACTACCCCGATCCTATCAAGCAATTACCACATAAAAGTAAACCTAATGAACTCCTTCAATAGATATAGGTACCCAGCATTCTCAAACCAATTGACAATTCCATTAGCCATTAAAATCTCGGTGTGTGGCTTTCTAGTGGTTGGTTCCATTTCCTCGTTATACGACCTCTGGGCTTCATCTTAATGGTTAACGCACTAATTTATGTAATTTCATGAAAGGAAACATAACAATTTCAGATGCTATATAGTTTAATGAAAGTTCTCAGAAATTTTCTTGAGAGAGCCATATTTCCCGTGTTCTATATCCGTCACGTCCATTATCTGAGATTTAGGGCTGCACGACGCGAAGCCGAGTTCACGGGCGCCACAAAAAATCCTATTCAATTTGTGTATGACCACCGTTATGAGAGCACGCACGAACGCCGCCGCCACTGCCGCCGCGCCGCCTCCGTCCCGCACACAATACCACTCTCTTTGTTACTTTTTGCAGCAAAATGCAGCGACTGTTATCATGACTCGGCACATTCTGTCATTGTAAACATAACTAACGAAATTATGCTAACGTATCATCGACAGCGGTGCGGCTATTCACTGTCAATACACCAATTACAATGCTAAATAGATACCGTCGAACAAGGTTCCGCTTCATCAGTTCTGTAATGAATATCACTTTTATCGAATAAGTATATAAGTGTAGCCACGTGCATCCGACGAGAGGCGTTTTTATTGCACTGAATCAGTTTATTGATATCGTGATATAACTACAATAGACTTTAAACGTTCCTATTTTCTACCGGACTCCGGCGCATCATAACATTTCTGACAGCATCCGTCTGGTATAAGTTATATAGAATTTATATAACAGTTTCCCGTAATTTATTCGGTATTATTATATTGCAGTTCCTTATTTCAATCATCAGATAACCTCGGATTTGTGTAATTATGTTTAATCTATAGAGGAGGAAATGCAAGGGATCGAGTTTCAAGTAACGGTATCACTGCGGGAAAATACCTTGAGTAGCAGATGCTGATTATATTATGTGTGTTTTGCCCTATACAATGAAAAGCTGATGCTAATCTTAATGCCATAACACGGCTTTACGTAATCGAGTAGCAAGCATCCCGCTCGCTTATAGCGGAACATCAGCTATGCCTTGAAATTATCCCTAACAAGGTATTTGCTGTTAACTATTACTTACTAGCTAAAATAACATTTCACCCAAACATGTTTTTACAAGAACCACAGCGATGAGTTTCATAAAGTACATCAATAAAAGTGAATACCCGTCTACTGTCTTCATCCGAAAGTTACAAGCGATGTAGTCACGATCTTTTCCTTATAACAACATGGCTGAGCATTATTTTCTCTTAACAGCCAGCATCATCTCCCTTACTCGTAGTTGCAAATCGATTGTATCGGTTCGATCGAGGCGAGTCAACTCGATTAAAGTACATCGAACGCTTTTGACCCTGACCCTACAGCATGCGGCGTGGCGTGAGATATGGACTCGCCAGTGTTTACGTCTTGTTAGGAGCTCAGACTTCGTATTGCAAGATTCATGCTCTTAACTTGTCGAGCTACAGACTAACGCTTTTAGGAAATGCAGTAACTTTTCCCTCATAGAAAATGCATCAGCACATTTATCTAAGCTTGTCTAAACGTATAAATCTGTAGATGTCAATGGAGCTGGTATTGATGTGCCGATCACGGCTAGGTTTATGAGAGGACGGCTCACGCATCGGATTACCTACATTTTCTTTAGATGCTAATACAATCTCTAACAGTTAAATACTTCGCAGTACTGCAGTACGGTGGTTGATTCACAAAGTTCGCTCACACCATTCTGTTTCAATTTTTAATCAGATAAAGTGGCAAAAACAATCTGTATTGTGTGTATAGTTATTTCTCACGACTACCGTACGTAGGTGAGAAGTTATTCATCAATCCACCGGAGCTGCTGAGCAACGTCTGACAATTAACATCCGTTGCTTCAGCGTACGCTAATGGCGTTATTATCGAGATTTGCATCGCTTTATTGTTTAAAAAATATTGATAGTAAGTCCCTTCTACTGTAATAAAACTTATCACCACGCGTGGTTGTAAATCTTGAACTTAGAAACTTTAGCTAGCCAAATGAGTTATATTAATGAAGCAACATCGTAATCTAGTAGATAGTGTGCAGCATCAATCTGGTGCATCGTCGTAAAACATGATCAAGACGTTAGCAAATACGAATCCCGTTGCCCACTAACGAGCCCCGGGTAATAGTATATATTCTGAATAAAAACTGCACGTATGAGTTATAAGGGACTAAAGTAATCGAGGAGTGTTCAACTCCACAAAACCCCGAGCCGTTACAAATGGACCACACGCCGATTGTGAAAGTACAATCCAGCCTTAGAATTTAGTATTGTCTGTCTCCGTTAAACGGTTTATGTCGTCATAAACACAAATCTCTTATTTTATGCCAAATCTAAGTTATGATCTCGAAGCACTAAGTCGGCCACCGCAAATCACCGCTACGAATGTCGTACTACATTGCCCAAACAATAACAGATTTAGGAAATAAAAAAGAAATCACATGCTTTTCGTCGAAAGTAAGACTTTTATCCAATTTTGTGGCAAAGACGACATAAAAAATAACGCAAAAATCGCTGATAATTTCCAGCTTTCTACGAAAGCGCGTTAATACCGAGTGGCGTGTAACTGTATCGGACGTTGCACGTTGCGCTGATTACGTTCTTTACAAAAACCGTTCGCATGCCGCCAATGTGTTATTATTGGGCCGTATGCATACGCGGTTTATCGACATACTGGTGATTTTGTATAACTATGCTACACCATGGCAATATAGCCAAATTTTACATAATTTCAGTGTTTCAATTCTTTATCTTTCTTCTTTATAAAGGTAACACAATGAAACCATAGATCAAGATTTATTCAGCGCTAGAACAACTTAATTGCAACTTTTTCTCAACAATTTCTAATACGTCATTTTGCGCGTGGCTTCCGCTTCCTGAGCTTTCAAAATAAAAAGCTCGCTCGTAAATTAACTTGATTTATGGTATTCGGCTAGTCTACCGCTAATTGTAAGTGATCGCTTCTCTTTTATTTGTTAGATCGTTTTTGCTTAAAATTACCGAACAAATGATAGCATGCAGGTTGCACACGTAAAATATAAATTAAGGTTTTAAAATAGAACCTAGAAACGCAGACTCAGAAGTTTTTCAATTTAAAAACCTCTACTTTGGCTTTTGAGCACATGCAGGTAATGGTAATGGTTAACTATTCCCATTAACTATAGTTTAAAGAGAAAAAAGGCGAGGTAATACCAAATTAAATTGGCAGATAGTTGGAATGAAGTAATTATTGAGTTAATGACGTTTAAGCCAATCACTTTGCTGACTACTTACCGATAGTTTCTCACATCATTATCGCGAAATACTTGGCTACAAACAGCATGGCAACCATATACAGGGACAGTTTATCCAGTCTATTCGTTCTAGGAAAAATATAGTGACACACAAATTGCTTTCACGTACTTACTTAACGTATGCTTGTATGGACTACGCAAAGGCAACGCGTGAGAAATATTAATCATATCCTCTTTGCGAATTTGATAGCGTATTAATGTCAACATACATCGCACTTTTATATTTTACGATGATAAGTTTGACAGCACAATGGAGTTAGACTCCATGAAGCTACTGTTTGTGTCGAGTATTTAAATGCAGAAGCTCGTTCGTGCATTAGTTGAGTAACGCAACCAAGTAACGAAGTGGCAATGGCAACGTTTCATTTAGGTACATTTGAGCGCGTCGCTGCCCGCGAGGGTTAACGCTCGTAGCTACCAGTGTACCAGCAAAGCAACTAGCCTCACTTATAATTGTTGGCAGTTATTGCAAGGTGTCATTAGCAAGGCCGACATTCGTACTCCACTTTCTTATCTAAGACATATTCCATTTATACAAACTGCCGTTCTATGATTTACATTCTTGCGAATATTAATATTATGCTTTACAACTTGTAACTCAGTTACTTTAATAATATTAAACTCGTTGACTTTAAAGCTATCGGTATCGTGTTCGCAATCTTAACTAAGTAGTTTATGTAAATACATAGATAATCTTTGAGATGTTGAATAAAATATAACGATGTTCGATGGTATCGGGCGCTCTCCTTCATAGCGGTGACTGAGCTCCTCCCACAGAAAATATGGCGCTATCAAGAGAGAGTACTAACAATAAATACGTCGGCAAAATACACCGGCCGCGATCTCTTCCGTAATTCTGTTCTAGATGGCCGGCTTCCGCTATATGGACGACCAAATAATGTATTTACGTCAAACTTAAGTACATGCAAACGCGCAGTTCCACTTTCTGAATAAATTGCATTCTTTATGACACTATGGCCAGTGAAATGTAACGAAAATGTACCTGCTACTATACTTTTAATAATACTGTGTTAGAATTCCGTACCAAAATGGTAAAAAGTAACCCTTCTGGGGTGACTAAGTTTGTCTCTCTGTCACAGCTGTTACTAATGGTAATTGCAACGAACGTATTTCTTTTGCCAATTTTAAGCAATTCCAATTTGTAAAATAGGTATGCGCGATAAAATAAACTCTTTCAGACTAATTTTCAATTACACTACTCCAACTACTGACCAATACCATATATATAAATTAATATCAAGTTGACTATAAAAAAATCTGTGAGCTACATTTAACCATTATTACTCCATCTTTTAAGATGATTGAGGTGCAGGCCAGAGAGAGCGCCACGATCATGCAATTATGTATTGCCCATATGAAGTCATTACAAGATTTTAATTTAAACCCAGTATTATTTTCCCATTATCAATGAGCTACCGAGCATAATACTAAAAATATAAATAAAACATTAATGTCACCGTGTTCTACAGTTTTTTGAGTCTTCGAAGTGGTATATTCAGTTTTTAGATGACTACAATTTGCCGCGGCGCGGCGTGTACCTCATGTATCTCGGCGCCCGCGCAACTAGGAGCGACTTTAAATAAAACAATGTTGTTATCGTTATAGCTTCGGCCCAGACTTCGAACTGGGTTAGTGTTGCAAAATACATGCTAAAGGTTTATGCATTTCCATTTACCTTCTTGAAAATGGGACCATAACAAAGTTAACGATACTCGTACAAGAGAGAGAGAGAGACTGTCGATGCAATTACAACAATAAGAGCACCAAACATTAATTTAAGCACAATTTTTAGATATTCACATTATCCTCCTGCAAGGGCTAAAACAAAAGAAGTCGATCTTTCTCCGCCATCACCAAAAAATAAAAAGCTACTTACTCTCGCAGAAGTTCTCGAAGTATTTTCCAATCGGTTCTCCATCGTCGATGAGAGGTCTCTCAGCGTTCAGGTAGGCCGAGGGTCCATCGGGCAGGGTATGGTGATCCAGGTGGTACAGCCTGCAGTTGTAGGCAGCCGAATGAGGGGGACCCATGTACAGGTACGAGCGACACAGGAATTCCGATTCTATTTCGCATGCGAGACGGCAAGCCGCTTCGGATGTCACCTGAACGAATACAAAATAGATGGCCATATTAAAGATAACATCGATGAGTGATTCATGATCGTTTATTCGTTGTAGCACCCACGCAATTGGTTGTAGATTTATTTAACACCTGTATTTGTACAAGCGAAAGAAAATGCATAATGTCGACAATAAAAACAACTTCACTGTAATATACACGACCTGGTGAGAAAATAAACTGCTTAAGTGGACTCTCCTAACTTAGATCGTTTTATAAATTCGCTCCTATCTGGAAGCTGGAGTCGGTGCTCCACTCATAAAATCATTTGTCGGTTTCTATCCATAACAAAGCGATATATCAATGTCGTAACTTTATAATGGTTGCATACGAAACGAAAGTTAAGTTAATTGCAACGTCTTCCTTCTTGATTATATACAAGTACACACGATTTAACCTCTGCCACTGCTCGTTAAACCAGTGGGACACGGAAAAGGATGGACTTGAGGTCAAAACCTATTTAGGCGACAAGTTACATTTATTAGCGGCTATCACTAATGCCGGGTTATATTGCATCTGTGTAAAGAGAGCCGAGATAGAAATCATAAAGCCATCCCAAGATAGCATCGCACAAACCAATAGAGATTCAAATAAACACAATCCATATTTCTCCGCTTATCCGACTCAAACGTTAATAGATGGCTGTCAGCAGCACGCCTTTTTCATCTTGCATTTATCACGTTACAAATAGGGCCTCGGAGTATTAATTGCAACATGACAATTACGGTGACGTAGAGTGAAAGAATAGTGAATCTTGTAAAGAATATCATAGAGTTTTAATTGGGGTAGTAACCTGTAGCTCCTTGTCGGTGTAGTAGTGTAGGCCGGCGTACTGGGCCACCTTGTCCTCGGCCACGCCGACGCGCGGCGCCGTGAACACGCGCTGTCCCTTGCACGCCTGCGACGCCTTCAGGCACAGGTTCTGCACGACCACACACCGTCCAAATCACGTCAAATAACACACAACAATGGTAATAACGTTAACTGAATACATGTTTATTTTCACGAGCGTTCAAACGGACCGTATTACTATTGTGATTGCTTTCTCTGAAGCCGGGCCGAAGCGCCACTTCGAGTCATTTAAAGCTAGTACGAAATAAATGAGCTAGCCGCGTAAGTACTAGTTCGACCGTTTTCCTGTATCGAGTATTGTAAAATATGAGAAACTGAGGATTGGGAATCTTATTTTATGATGTCAGGGTAAATTGCTTTAGTAATCTAGACGTCCCATTTAACTGAAATATTGCAGCATTATTAAATATTGACTGGTTCTGTTTGAAGCTTAGTCAGAGCTATTAATGTGGTTTACTTAGTAACAAAGTGGGAGCGCGTTAGTTTTAAGTGAGTTTGTGTAAATTAAATGAGTGTTATGAGGATTTTAATGTGTTTTACCTCGAAGTAGTCGGTGCCGGGCGTGTCCACGAGCTGAACGAAGTGTTGCGCCGTGCGCCGGTCCGAGTCGCTGAGCGAGCACCGCATGCTGCCGTATTCATACTCCGCAGAACGACACGGGAACTTTTTCTATACAAAACATAAAAATTGTTGATATATTACATGCTCTAGAGCCCGATAAATATGTGTACGACATTCAGCTACCTACCATTTATTTCAGCTCTACATATTTTAAAGAATAATTAATCAGACCATAATTTAATATCTTCCGTCCTTACTGGACTGCTTACTGCCACTTAGTTTCGCTGATCAATTGCAGTGCTCTATAATCATATTAAATGAGCAGCTTAAACGAAATACATCAACTAGCCACTATGTAAATATCTCTTAAATATCACTTATGCGTAAATGAAAAGATTACAAAGCACTGATCATGATCACAGACTCATGTTTACGGAGAGGTCTCCATATTGTATCAATTTTTATAATAATACCTTGTATAAAAGCTCAATGCAACAATGTCGGGTTACTGCATCACATTGTATAGAGAATTTCAATAAATATGTTGTCGAGTCTATTATATAAAGGAACCCCTATCATTTCGTTGGTATCTCGTGCCACTGCAAGTAGGGCGAAACCATAAATATAAATTGAATAGATAAACACTAAATTGCAGCGAGGAGGCGATGTTTTCTTAAAGCCTCATAGATAACCGAGCGATGCGACACGCCCTGAAAGACAACTAACGGATACGGAATAATCTATGACTCTAAGATGCGTCTTCAAAATCCTAGTGGCCCAGAAATTCGGTAATTTAAAACTATAGCTGCATTTAATCAATGCGAAAGTTTGAGCTGCACTACCACAGACGATATCAGCAAGCATGCATATCCGTTACCATTTCAAAACAGCAGCTAGACGATTGAAAGATAGGAAAAGCGGGTTTAAAATAGATAGAAAATATACGTTACCTCATTAAGACAGGCGGCCAGACAGGCTTCCTTAGTGGAGGTGTAGATGACAGAGTTGTCTAAGCCGCGGAGCGCCTTGCCGGGCACTCGCTCGAAGGCCCAGGGGCGCAGGCACACGCTCTCCGTGCGCACTTGCAGCTTCACCATGTAGTACGTGTTCACCGACCGCTGCACAACAACCAACATTAATCTCACGTCGCACTCACTTCCCAGCCTATCATTATATCGATAATGCTTTCAGATAAAATGAGCCCATTATGAATTGAAATACGACTGCGCGAATGACTCGCTTCTAATAAAACCCTTCTCATTTGCTTGCAGCTGATATTCATCAGAGCATATTTTCACTTTAATTTTATTCATTCAAAATAAACAAAGCGCCTGCTTGCCGCTTCGTTTCACATCGCATATTTACTAGCGGCACCGTTCATTAGGCCTGAAAGCGATTAAACTGTCTAACGTTTAGCTGAACAGTTACCTACTATGTAGCGTCTTAGCCAGTTAGCTTCCCTAGGACTTGTTGACCGATTTAATCTGAATTGTTAATCCAATCTCTGCATCGGCCGGCTAATTGGCAGTACTGAATGCCGGTAGATAACAGAGATAAATTTATTTGGCTATTAAATACGTAAACTGTTATCTATGACACCGTACGGTCCAGACAAAGCGTGTCTTGTAGATTATGAAGATTGTAAATAAAACTAGCTGTAAACGTGGGCTTAATGATAAGTGCTTTAAACGTTGGTTAGACAATTTAAGTACTTCAATTAAGTCGAGAAATAGGAGATTCCATTGGAACCAATTCTATTACCTAGGTCTTATTGTCAGTCGTACCCTTGTAGAACGGGCTGTATTTGGCGTATCTGTAGCAGCATTTAACATTTAATAGTCGATGAGTACATACCTGAGGAGTGGCCATAGGGTTGTTGGCCTGCGTGTCGTTCTGCAGCAAGCATCGTGTCTCCTGCACCGGTGTCAGCGGGTTGAGTACAAAGCTGTAACAAACGTTTGAATTACACACTGGTAATGACATATCGTAAATCAGTCCCACAAAAGGAGTCGCAATTTCCTAGGATTAGGTACAGAAGACAACTAACTAACGGTACCTCGTAAAGTATAAATCTTGTTACCGATATCAATTGAAAACACACGTCAAAATAGCTGACGGTAAAGTTTAGCACATGGCTTCAAAGCGTCTAATTGTAATTTATCTTAACCGTTTTCTTTTATACATTCCCATTGTAACCGGCACTAACTGTTGTTTTATTCCTACCGTTTGCAGTTAATCTTGGCAACATAGCGATACGGTCGTTTTTCAATAAGAGAGAGTCATTTAACCCACGGTGCTTCACCTGTAAAACGGTCCAAATTATTTCATTAGCTACGTTCATTCGCCTATCTCTGCAGGATACGATAGCTCAAAGAAACCGTTGTTCATGAAGCTGTAACTAAATAACCACCGGTTTTCTTAGAAATGTGAAGTGCGTTCGGCAACCACATTTTTGTGGCAATCAATTTACAATTGACGATAGGAACATGTAAATTCTTCTTGCAACAACCTCATTGTTGGGATGACTCGTACGATTTGATTTGGACGTTGTACCTTTTCCAATTCGAAAAGATACTGATTGATAAAGATATTGGTCGAAAAATTGTGATAACTGTATCTAAAGTTGCTCTTTGTAAAAACTGCTGATGTAGTGTCGTTGGAGAATGCCATGACGAATCGTTTGATATCTCATTCATCAAAATCTATCCAACCGTTTCGGCTCAACGTGGGAACAAAAAAACATTGATACTATATTTCTGTACGATTGTCATAAATAAAGAACATTACTGTTTTAGCATGGACGTGTTAACTGTCCATAGAGTAAATATGATAATAATATCTATTAGTATCTATGATATGCGAGCGTCACGGTAGGTCTTTACCGTTATTTATTTAGTAACAATTTACACAATATAATAAATCGGGTTTGCCAACGGCTCTGTAGTAATTGAAGCATTTTATTTTAATTACTTCAACTTAAAGGATTTTTTTGTGTGAATGATAAAAAGCGGCAATTGTCGAGCGGCACGTAGGCGGACAGATTTTTTAGTTGAACGTCTAGATGGAGTGTAGACCATTGCACCGGGAAGTGTCGGAGACGGGCAGCGCAGAGGAGAATGCTCAGACAGGTAACGATAGCGGGACTGCGAATACCAAACATTTTGGTACAGAAACACGTTGTCCATTAAAGTGCTTTTTTTTAAGAATCATAAAAAATATACCTTCTCTGGTATAAAAATTCTGTGGGGTATTCAATGTCTAGTCTAGACTGACACTGACTTTGCTCCGTATCGACGCAATATGAATTATTCCTACCAATTCAAAGTTAAGATAGGTACTATAACTTGCACTTAAATATAAAAATACCACTGACTCTTTTTATCAGAATTCGTCACGTTATAACGACGACGATATCTCTACATCTCAGTTTAATCTTCAGGATGTAAATTCTTAGTAAGAAACAGTAGAACGTCGCAGCCAGTTTTTTATACTTTTATTTTAATACTTGGGTTGTATAGTGCGAGTGGAAAACGCTAATAACACCCTCCCAGGCTAATGATATCCATACGCATTGCAGTAAAAAACTCGTACCTACGCGACCGCACGTCAAGCCTCAAACTACTTTTTACCCGACTTCTGAAAAAAGGAAGAGTTTTTGTTCTAAAATTAGATGTGAGAAAACCCTTTAATGAGTTAAAGTGTTGCTATATTATCTCAATCGCAGATGCGTCATGTTAGAATCTGCATTACGTATCGAGTCGCCAATTATTTATATTATGTATGGGATCCAATTAATTTTCTAGATGATCTAGCTACTGGTTTAGAAGTGCCAATGGTAGGCGCCAAATAAATGTGCAATAACGGTCATTG
This sequence comes from Lacanobia oleracea, assembly GCA_950371165.1. Taxonomy (NCBI): domain Eukaryota; kingdom Metazoa; phylum Arthropoda; class Insecta; order Lepidoptera; family Noctuidae; genus Lacanobia; species Lacanobia oleracea. The sequence goes on from OX493389.1 coordinate 11,734,490, forward strand.
AACCACATACGTTTATTGACTTTCTTGTATCAAAAACAAAAATAAAGACAAAGCTATCCTGAATCGACTTCTATCTGATCCTTTACGTTCTCTAGTAATGAAAAACGAAGGCCTTCTCGAAGGCCTTCGACAGGGTCTGGCACGATGGCCTTATTAGTAAGCTTCCTTCCTTCGGTCTGCCCGCCGGTTTGTGTGATTGGATCGCAGATTTCCTGAGGGATCGGTCTATCCGAGTGGTCATAGATGGCTGCTCGTCTGGACTGTTGGATATTAATGCCGGGGTTCCTCAGGGGTCGGTGCTTTCGGCAACACTGTTCTTGCTGCATATTAATGATCTGCTTAAACCCGGTACCTTTGGGTATGCAGACGACAGCACTGTTGCTGAAAGATACGTGTCCGACGCACGAGCTGGTGGGTCGCAGATACGGTCTCTCCGGGAGGCAATGGTTGAGCGCTTGAACGTGTCCCTACAGGCGGTCTCTGATTGGGGCGATGCCAATCTGGTCAAGTTCAATGCTGCTAAGACCCAAGCGTGTCTATTTTCCGCCAAAAGGAGCCAATTCCGCCCAGCTCCATCTTTCCGCGGTGAAACCGTGCCGATAACCGACCATCTTGAGCTTCTTGGGGTTACATTAACATCTACTCTCAATTTTGGCCCTTACATAGAGGCAAAAGCTCAAGTGGCTGCAAAGAAGTTGGGGATTCTGGCTAAGGTGAGACGGTACTTCACGCCGGAACAGCTGCTCAAACTCTATCAAGCGCAAGTTCGATCGTGTATGGAATACTGCTCTCATCTTTGGGATGGATCTGCCAGTTACCAGCTTGATGCCCTTGAGTCAATTGAGAAACGAGCTAAGAGGATCATCGGCAATGAGAGGCTCGTCGCGTCGAAGCTCCAAAGTCTTGAACATCGACGACGAGTTGCTAGCCTGTCGGTTTTTTACCGGTTGCATTTTGGGGAATGTGCGACGGAATTGCATAATTTAATTCCGCCAAGCCCGTTCCATCATCGGACCACAAGACGAACGGCGATGCGCCACCGGTATATGGTGGACATCCCACCCATACGCACAAAACGTTTTGGGAACACATTCATAGTGCGTACAGCTAAGGAGTGGAATTCCCTGCCGGAGTCTGTGTTTCCTGATAGTTACAACCTGGGAGTCTTTAAGTCAAGAGTGAATAGGTTATTTCTAGGCAAGCGTGCTCCATCTTCGACCACATCCTCGCTTACCATCAGGTGAGATAGTGGTCAAACGCGTGCCTATCAATAGTAAAAAAAAAAAAAAAAAAAAAAAAAACGAATCATAATTTATTGTTCGGGTATCTACGAAGGGATATTAGGGAAACGTAAATGTACTTTATTGCAAGCTTATCTGGCGCCTACCATAGTTATGATAAACTAGTTGACCCGCGCAACTTTGTCTGCTTCGCCCCTATTGGTCTTAGCGTGATGATATGTATCCTATAGCCTTCGTCAATAAATGGGCTATCTAACTCTGAAAGAATTTCTCAAATCGGACCAGTAGTTCCTGAGATTAGCGCGTTCAAGCAAACAAGCAAAGAAACAAACTCATCAGCTTTATATATTAAATATAGATAAACCTATCTTGTTTATTAAATTGTGACGAGATGTATGAAATCTAATATATAATAATAATTTTAATTAAATCTTACGAGATAAAGTCTGTTTGTCTTGACAGCTATTCCATTCCAATATGGTATGTGTTGTTTTAATTATATTTGATGTTGGTATAATTAATTGTTAACTAGGTACGTTGAAGGGGCGTAGTAGAAAATCTAGTTAATACCTACTGCAATATATATTATACAGATTTTAAATGGCTGTGCTAGTTTAGGGACAGTCTACACATTCCGTTTTAATCGATTGAAAATCTCGTTAATATGCGAATAGAAGCTGGTTCATGTGTACGGGCTCTAATCAGCCGTTTCTTAATAACTATAATTAAGTCAGACACAATTTATTAGTTGTCGTGCTAAATTTAGAGTTCTCTACATTTCCGTTTCCGGCACACAATGAGAAACCTCTCTAATACCGATGTCGTGAGGATTTCGAAACACATATATGGATACAGTCAAACAGAAATGATTATTGCCTGCTATTAATTTCGTTTAATTTATGACTAAGAATTTAGATACATGAATATATCCATCCCGATATTATAAAGGCGAAAGTTACTCGGCATGTCTATATGCCTATTGTATATACCTCTATACTTTACATCACATCGGCTGAACGGATTCGAATAAAAGATACATGGGTAAACCATGTCCTGTATAAGTTAGGACATACGATACGGTAAACTTTCACGCAGGTGAATCCACTGACGGAAGCTTGTTTAAAAGCTGATGAATTTGTATATTTATCTGTTTGGTTGAACGCGCTAATCTCAGGAACTACTTGTTCGAATTGAAAAATTATTTTCATGTTGTATGTCTATGTGACATAGACGAACTGCGCGTGTCAGCTAGTATCTAACTATAGCTTCTGAACTTTCTACCTCCTAGATTATATCTTTACTAGTTGACCCGCGCTACTTCGTCTGCTTCACAATTTTCATTACTGCTCCGCCCCATTGGTCTAAGCGTGATGATATATAGCCTATAGCCTTCCTCGATAAATGGGCTGTCTAACATTGAAATAATTTTTCAAATTGGACCAGTAGTTCCTGAGATTAGCGCGTTCAAGTAAACAAACAAACAAACTCTTCAGCTTTATATGTTAGTGTAAGATATAAGACAAGATATAAGACAAGATTATTCATCCCCAATAAATCTTAAGAAAGTAAAGGCGGTTTCGGTCGAACTGATACTAAGCCATTTGATACATTCGCAATTGCAATATTCACAAGCAAAGGGTGTTAATGTCCTGCTCAATTAGTTTATAACGTGCGACCATACCAATAAAAGTGACACCGACACTCAACGTTACACTTCCTTGCAGAATAACGGAGCTTACCGTTCCAAGCTATATTTCGTGCTATAATAGCCCGCGCTGGTTTACGAGTTCGCTCGCCTTATAAATGCGCTGCACCTACACGCTATGATGGGCCGTTACGAAATAGCTCTAATTTCTTAGATTAATCCCGAGTTATCCAGAGCTATCTAGCATAGCTATCTGGTTAATCAAGTTTGCTCAGTGCTATTAAAATCACCGTTTGATTAGTAGTTAAAAGTGTAGACTCTTATTAAGCTTTACTACATTTACTGAACTTTCGCTTTATTCTCGAGTTCAATCGATGCCAGAACAAACATTAGTCGATCATCAGTCTTAAGATTTTAATCATAATACAATTCTTAATCTTAATAATTCCATCTACAGCCAAAAACAATATAATAATAAGCATTTGAAAGCTCGACTCTGACAAATTGCTGCGCCTTACTAAATAAATGACTGTTTATGCGCCTACTTGTAAACAAAGAATTCATATAAAAAACGTTATGATTAATGCGTCAATAGAGCCCTTAAACTAATGGCATTGCAGTTCGCTTCGGTTTCAAAACAGACGTCATAAATCTTCGGCCGCTGTTAGAGCAGTAATTAAACAGCAGATAGACTGGCCTTCAGAACTGTGAACTGATTTAAAATTCATCGGAGATAAGTGCAGGTGTGCTTGCTCTGTGAATGTATGAGTGTATGCGTAGGTTTGACAATTAATCATGAGTATCGCACGTGAAATGAAGCTATAACGAAAGTTTACGGCATAGACTGTGCCATCTTTTTTTTTTGCAAACTGGGAACTATTTTTTACCTTACTCCTAAATTCCATCGGATAATTGCACACTCCATAAGATTGTTATAAACGTTTTTTAAATTATTATTTTTCAACATGTTGTGTAAATGTTATTTTGAATACAATAAATCACATCCAAATTCAATAGTTTTCAATTTATCCGTGCCATATTGAGAAAAATTAGTTCACGATTTTCTGCGATATATTACAATTTTACGGCGTCTGCAATATATCGTGTCATAATTAATTGAAACTGACGCTTGAAAGCTGCCACGTATAGTTCCGACACGCTGCCTTCTGGAAACGCGCACAGTATAGCAGTCCATGCCGTGCGCGTTTCCTGAAGGCAGCGTGTCAAAAAGATTCGTATTAGCAACATTTGATGGCACAGTTGCTATTTAATTTTGCTAATTCGAATCTTTTTCCTCATAAATACTTAACATTGACACTGCTACCATCTAATGTTCCTACACACTCCCTGTATAGGCCGCGCACAGCGTTGACTATGCCATCTAGTTTTGTAATTACGAATCTTTTTCTCATAAATACATGACAGTGACACTGCTACCATCTAATGTTCCTACACACTCCCTGTATAGGCCGCGCACAGCGTTGACTATGCCATCTAGTTTTGTAATTACGAATCTTTTTCTCATAAATACATGACAGTGACACTGCTACCATCTAATGTTCCTACACACTCCCTGTATAGGCCGCGCACAGCGTTGACTATGCCATCTAGTTTTGTAATTACGAATCTTTTTCTCATAAATACATGACAGTGACACTGCTACCATCTAATGTTCCTACACACTCCCTGTATAGGCCGCGCACAGCGTTGACTATGCCATCTAGTTTTGTAATTACGAATCTTTTTCTCATAAATACATGACAGTGACACTGCTACCATCTAATGTTCCTACACACTCCCTGTATAGGCCGCGCACAGCGTTGACTATGCCATCTAGTTTTGTAATTACGAATCTTTTTCTCATAAATACATGACAGTGACACTGCTACCATCTAATGTTCCTACACACTCCCTGTATTGGCCGCGCACAGCGTTGACTATGCCATCTAGTTTTGTAATTACGAATCTTTTTCTCATAAATACATGACAGTGACACTGCTACCATCTAATGTTCCTACACACTCCCTGTATAGGCCGCGCACAGCGTTGACTATGCCATCTAGTTTTGTAATTACGAATCTTTTTCTCATAAATACATGACAGTGACACTTGAATCCAGTAAATCTGACTCCAGTCTTACCAAGAAATACCGTGTACCCATTTAATGGGTTGTGGAGGTCTGTTAGGCAGCCACTCCATTTAAAATACTGGTATTCAGCTGAATCCGGTTTGACTGGAAGCCGACCCCAATAGAGTTGAGAAAAGGCTTAGGCAGATGATAATGACTTGACAGTGACACTTCTATAGTTCCTGTACTTTTTCTATAGCTATACTTGAAACGATACAGCAATTCGATTGGTCTACGTTACGTGTGAATTAGTATGCATGTATCGCTTACGTATTTCCTAAGCTGCGTGCAAAATTATGTGATATCAACATTAGTTATGCAGATGCAGCTTATGGGAAAGTAGGTAGTGTTTGATTTAAAGATTGCAGAAGCGCATAATTAGTGACAGATGGTATCTCTCCGACATTTCTCATTTCCAATGCTGTCCCAATTAACCTTATTTAGAGTTTAGTATTATTATTTATTTGAGAAAAAAATAATCGTTATTTCCCCGAAAAATATTAAGAAATCTTATTTAACTTCCATCGATAAAATTTTGAAAATATTTATTTTGATTCGTCATGGAAAAAAAAAATATATAAAATTATTTCAACTTTATAAGTACACTAGTGATGCAAAGTCGGAATATTCAAAACTCACAGCATTTATCATTAAAAATTGTCGGGGTCGGTCAGTCAAAGGCATAAAGCTAGTTTAAAAAGCAAACATACTGAATTACATCGAGCATATTTTCAGAATACTCTCCTACCAATTACGTAGACCAGCAAACAGGTTCTACGCCTCGTCCGGCGCATCTCATAGTTCGTTGCCTAACGTAATGACGAGTTATACATTTGTGCCAAGGGCTTACAAGGACGTCAATCAAGCCGGCTAGAGTAATGGCAGAGAGAAGCCCTATTTTTAGAAGCAAAGACTAATGTGCATCATGTCACAGTGACTATTTAATTTTAGAGCTGCACTCGTATTGCCGATATCGATAGCTAGTGATCGCCGCGAGCGATGAACATCGTCGATCTACTCGTACGTGACAGCAGGTTATATATACACACTTGACGTGATGCAGTAATGCAGACCGCACACGTTTGATTAAAATAGTAGTAAAATCATAACCTTCCTTATGCTTTGCCGTAGTCGAGTCAAATTGATTTTTAAAATCAAAGCATTCGTTTAACTACATATTAATTTACAAAAAGAACTTAAAACGAGTAGACCCGAGAGCGCCTCATCAAGATCGATAAATATCGCATGGTTATCTCCCCATCTTTATGCCGATCAAATAAAATAAACACAGCATTGCAAAATAGCAAAGGTGGTACAAACTGTACTATCAATTATATCGGCGTATAATCCAAACCGCAGCGACTACAAATTGCGCATATTACATCGTATTTATAGAGATTACAAACGTCCTAACATCATTACGGCGTCGAGGTTATTATGGGCGCACTAGTATCAAGTAGTATTTACGTTTATTACACAAATTGGTCGGATCAGACCGATCATCGGAGGCCGTAGTCCGTTAGCCAGAGCGCGCACCCACTGCATCAATCACGCGCCGTCCAGCCCGGGCGACCGCTTGAATCCGTGAGTTGCCCCGCGAAACATATCGATGCATTTCACTTCACTATGCAACACACGGCCTTCAAATGTTGTGATGTTTAAATTAATGACATGTTATCTCGCATGACTAATGCGCTGTTTGTTAACACGCTGCTTCGACAAATCTTTTTGAACTCTGTAATGATCTTTCTCCGCCGTTATTTTATCGGAGATCAATTGATGCTACCATGTTGAACTAGTGAACAAGTACGTTTTTGATTATATCTCCACAGCAGCCAGTTAATTAATGGATTCAATTAAGTTAATGGTGTTCATCAATTTGTTTTTAGTTTCTTTTGGGGAACCCAAATACCAAATATTTAAAAATATGTTACCATATGGAGAAATCTTTTGAATATCTGCTTTTACTTGTAATAAATCATACCTTATGTAGACGCATCACTTACACAATTAATCATAAAGGAGACTGTTTTATTTTTTGAAAGTGATCTATAAAACTAAAGCGATACTGTAGTGGTATTACTTTGCTAACTTTATCCTTGTGCAAAGGTGCATCAAAATGTAACCTGGCAGTTTTGAGAAAAATAATACTTTTGATTTCACATTTATTACTTTATATTTTACTTTTGATCTACATTCTCTAGGATTCCATCATCAGATCCTGGCCTGGTGACCATGGGAACATTTGGGAGTTATAATATAACAAAAAAAAAAGAATTTTCTAAATCGGTCCAGCCGTCTTCGAGTAATCGGTGAACAAAACATAAAAAAAAAACTGTTAACTGAAAAGCTCCTCCTTTTTTTTTTAATCTGTAAAAACGAATAAAAACACTGAAATTCGGTACTGTCGAAGTGGCAAGTGATTTTGTCTAGCAGAGAAATATATTAATTAAGTATGTATTTTAAAGTCAGAAATACCCGTTAAAACGTTTTAAATATAAAAATGAAAAAAAAATGTGAAAAAAAAAGTATTCTGAAATATTAAATTTCTCAAAACTGTCTGGTCAGATTTTGATGCCCCTTAGCACAAGGGTATAGTTAAAATATCCCCCAGAGAAATACCACAATATGATTTTGCTATTCGTTCATAGACCACTTTCGGTCAATCTCCTTTAGCAGCTCCAAAACAAAGAGTTGAAATGTCTCTAACATGCTAAAATATTTGAGACTTTCGTACAACGTGCTCGTAAAGATTAAATCATCATTTGACAACATCAGATAGTTGAGGTCGTGATCTGGTCATTTAAGATATTTAATCCAATGTCAAGTTAGTTTGTGGTTTCGAACAGACAGAATGGTCGCTCACCGAGACCGAGCCGTTCGCTCCCGAATACCGTAAAACATTTCCGAGACGAGTCAGTGCCACCACCGGCACCGCGGTAAACAGTTACCGATTGTTAAAATCGCATTCGTCCCATTCTTTTGTCAGATCGCTGGATCGCTATTTCTTTGGACGGATCGATTCGAGATACGTACACATTACTAACTTACAATGGTAGATTAGAAGCGCGGGAAAGTTCCGTCTCGTTTAATTGAATACCGAATTGATTTTCGATCGATCCCGTTCAAATTGATTTCGAGGAATCTAACTAGCGTTTTAATACTGTTACACGGTTCAATACAGTCTAATACAATTAGAGTTTTTGCAGTGCACGCTAACAGCTATGATAATGAACGCGGCGCGACATCCCGGCGACACAGGCGACGGGAAAAATACACAATAAATAATTTTTCCAACACTTTCCTTATACTGTCAACTATTGAATCGTCTTCTCTTCAACTGAACATGCGCATACCAGACTAGAAATTGTTCCATAAGTGCTTCATTGCCTATACATTGTGGGAGAGAATGGAATGCATAGTAATGTATGGTGTTGCTCCAAATTCTAGGCTAGTCGATTGCCACAGAGTGTGAATCAGAACAGACAGACAATAATAATAAATTAATTTAATGCGTTGAAAACCGCGAATACTCATGAAAACTATCGGGCGTGCTTGTGTTGCTGGGAGTAATGTCTATTGAAATCGTATGCGATCACTTTTACTGTTATACAATTTGGAACGCAGCGAGCTCGGTTTCCGCTTTTACAGGGTTTGTGGCTGTGCGGAGACACATTGTGACTAGTCGGCAACGGGCTCGGTCGGGCCTGGACGTGCGGCAAACTGACACACATCCCCAGTCGCCGTGAACTCACTACATCATGTAAATTACGTGAACCGACGCCGACCTCACGAATCCAGGAGTTATAGTTTAACTGTAACCGCGCAGATTTAGGGTTCTGATTATGCACGTAGCCACTTGCGGATGTATGTCGTGCCCTACTATTCGTTTTTGGCATTCAAGAGGAAAAAGAAAGATGTTACTATTCGAGATTTTAGATTCTGCTGTATATACACTACCCGGAACAGTTGGCTACTAGGTTGTGGCAAACAAAACTTAAAACAACATCAGAAAGTAAGCAATCTGTTTTCGGATAACTTTCTGCAACTTTTCAATACAGTCATTGACATGCGTCGTGCGTCGAAGCGACCGCGGAGGTCGACACGGTACACTTCTGCCAGATTTCTCCACCAACACAGAATCACCGCTGAATTAGTGAATCTTTACGTCCATCAGATCTTATCAAATCAGTAGAACATTGGGGTCAGGAGCATCTAGATCTAAGATAACATGGACACATTGACTTTTATTTGTTCGTGATCACTCAGTCTGACGAGTCATGTCGTTTGATGCGAAATTGTCTGAACTAGGTCAGATTCTCGGATTGATTTTATTGACAGTATCTTGTCGGTAGTAATTGATTTGTAATTAATATTAATGGGTAGTAAAGGCAGTGACGCTTTGGTTTTAATAAGCGACCAACATAAGGACGTTGGACGCTTATTAAAAGCAAAGCGTACATGGGTACGGGGAGTATTTTGCCCATATTTGGTTAGATGTTAGAAACTCGCTGCTATAATTTGGACTATCATTTAGAAAGAGGATATTGCCATATTTTTTTTTTCTCTAAATACAAGGTCTTCCTTACTCATGCTAAAATACATCATTGTAGGTTTAAATAAAACATCCAGTTTTCCCTTTTTGAAAAGACACAGGGCCCCAAGTCTGCTATTTTTTATAAATTCGTCATTCCAACACGATCCCACTGTCATTTTGCAAAATGTTCGTAATCTGCTAATTCATAATGGTCGATCACTGGTCGGTCAATGGTCTTGTAATAGAATCGTGGTAGAAAGACATTTTCGTATTGCCATTATTTTAAACCCGTTAGTAGAAAAACGATTTTCGAAAAACTATAACTAAATTTGAACATTATGTTAAGCCAGATTTCTTTTATGTATATTTTTACATATTATTTATTCATATGTCATTATGTACGAGATTACCATTCCATGCCATTTCTTTCAATGGAGTGTCAGTGGTTGACTAGACCATTCTGACACTATTGTAATAGCAGACTTGAGGCCCTGGTCAATTGAACAGGTTAAAGGTGTACCTGAACGAGGCTGCCTGGCAGTCGGGCTCCTCTCGGCACCAGCCCTGGCATTCGTACAGTGACAGGTTGCGCACGGTATAGTACGCTGTGCCCGCGAAGTCCACATCCGTTAGCTTCTCAAATGCGGTTCGACCTGTAACAAACGAGGATGTTATTTATTATACTATTGATTTTACCCGACTACTAATAGATCTTTACTTTTTCAGTAGCGAAGTTATGGGCCAACTATAAATTAATAAACTGACGTACCACCGCCAGGAAGAAGAAGCTTATAGCAACAGTTCACTAAAGCTGTTTTTAGCCTTTGCCTATGAAATTTCCGTTTTAATAAACGTGCCACTTTGAACTATGATAAGTGTTTTACTTCTAGCTGTAGAAATAGCAAAATAAAATAAAAAATCGATTAGGGTATTGTTTTTTTTTTCTATTATATCGCCATAAGACAATTAATTTGTGTCTTAGGACAAATTAATAGCTATTTTAAAATAAAGTTTTTTATTCTAAAATTAAGAAGTATAACCGAAGTTACCATAGTTTCAAGACCCGTTATTTTAATATATCTGATAAGTTTAGTAGATAACCTTAAAATACGTAGTCGCTTAGGTTAACCAAAGGTCTAATCTAATCTTATGTTGATTGTATTCTAATGCAATCAACTTAGGATAAAAGAATACAGAAGTTAATTAAGATAATATTAAGATGCTCACTGATAACAAATGTGGCCTGCAGTAACAGTAGCGCCAGCCGCGCCAAGCGCAGCCCGTCACCCTTCATGCCGATAGAACCACCTGCAACAAACAATGTCATAAGAATAATGCACTTCAAAACATCTACAGTCTTAATAACTAGAAATATATGTGTATATACATGAGTGACAGTGAGGAGCTCGTGGCTAGATAAAAACAGCCGCATGGGTCGATCTTCAAGGTTAAGCAACGCTTGCCAAGGTTGGTCTGTGGACGGGTGACCATCTTAACATACCGAGTTTCCTCCGTGCCTCGGAATGCACGTTAAGCCGTTGATCCCGGCTGTCATTTGTAGTTCTTTGGCAGTCGGTACGGATAGTCAGAAGCCAATAAATCTGACTCCAGTCTTGCCATGAAGTACCGTGTTACCCAGTTAGTGGGTTGTGGACGTCTGATAGGCAGCAGCTCCTCGTAAAATACTGGTATTCAGCTAAATCCGGTTTGAATGGAAGTCGACCCCAATATAGTTGGGAAAAGGCTAGGCAGATGATGATACATGAGGGACACAGAAGAGCTTGCGTCCATTTCTTATTTCGTAACAAAAAGCACGAGTTTTCGATTCGGTAGGTATAAAAATCGTCACAATCTTGAAAGAATCATATTGGTACAGTATGACATTTATATCATCTAAAACTGCTACAAAATAAACCCCATTTACTTTCTCAAAATCTATAATCCAAAATGCTGTGTTACAAAATATTCTCAACATTCATACCGAGAATTTCAAAAATATTTTATGTGCCTTTTGCATTCTCATGCAAATCCGTGACTGTATTCCAATAGAATCTCTCGTTAGTGTCTTAATATATTATGGCATAAAATTCCCTTAGTGCATGTCGGGTCTGTATCCTGGAGCAAGGCTCTCAAACAATCCGCTTTCTACGGGTGCTACGCAGTTTACATAAAATGTGCTACGCCGTAGCAGTGTCAGCATTATCAAAAGACACTAACGCGCGGTATTTGCTTTGCTTTTTTATTTTTAAGTTTGTGTAATGTGATGTTTTTTTTACATATATGCGAGTAGATAATATAGACATCAATACAATACGCGACTAAAATCGAAAGTTGGTCAAAAATAGAACTGTAATAATAAACCAATGATTGGCAGATGTAGGCATTCGCTCTTTATAGAGGAAGCGCAATCATATAAGCAATAACTTACTAATTTAGCAACTCAATGTACCGAGTAATTCGTTACAGATATATCATTTTAAATACGTGCGTATCGTGTCTGATATTTCACCTACATTCCAGATACCTACCAAATAGACTTATTATAGTGAAATTTATTGCCGACAGGATGTAATTCAATATTATTAATTAAAAATGAAAGTCGAAAAGTAATGTGGTTTTCGGCGTACATTGACTCAGATCTAGTATGTGTGTATGTCGGTAAGCATGTGCATGGACAAGGAGTATTGTGTGCCGCGCCTGCGCCCGCGTCGATCGCGTTGCGATTGTTTGCAGCTCGCGCTTTGTGATAGTCGATGCGCCGAATGCAGGTCAAGATCAGCACTGCATGGACCCATGAAAGCTAATAGGAAAGTCAGTGACACGAATTTTCATTTACTTTTTTGCATCGCGATATCGCTTTCACTAGATTTTTTATCAAGTACAATGAATGGTCATTTGTAAACGAGAAAGTACAACTATTGTTGTGTTGTGTAGGAGTACTCTCTAGTCTCTGCAACGGCTGAAATAATGTCTTTACATCATTGAACGAAATAGCTTTCAATCAATTCACAATGTCTCTGCTCGGTTAAATGTGTTCAATACTATTTAAATTGCAAGTTGTAAAGCACTCGCACGCTTTTTATTTGCAATTGAAGCAATCAAGGAACGGAAACCCGCCACATAGCGAGTGTCATAAAATTCGTAATATAAATTGCACTTGAACAAGTGCCGCTATGTTAATTAAGTTTTCTCAAACGACACATGCGTGAACTCGGCGCTAAAATGCGGTTACGTAACACTTTGATTATGTTTATCAGATAAGCGTTGATTAAACATTTATTAACAGTTAATTGAACAAGATGGTCATCGATTGCGTGTTCCAATATTGCGAATACTTAAAAAGATTTATGAAAACAAAGTTTATAAAAATATATTTGAGCTCTCAAAATCGAAAACTCATATTCATTATAATATACTTGCTGTGTGAATGTGAACGGCGCACTCGGTGTAAATGGTACTCACTATTCAATATGTACAAGTAATTGCACTTGGATACCGTTTGTCTAAGTACTTTTACAGTGAAACTATTATGTGGAGTGATTCTCCAAATTCACCGGAAGAGGTGACTTCGCGGTACTGATTTTGAAACTTTAACGAACCACAAACAATTCAACGGTATTGCGGTAATGACAATTTGAGACGATTTGTCCTCTTGGTACAGTGAGCGTGAAACAACAAAGTGCACGCATTCCGCGCACTCCGGCGCAGATGAGAGCGCCTAACGTTTACACGCATTACGGGTATTACACACATTGCGCCGCATTAACGTTCCCAGCAAATCTTTTTAATGTTTTCGAACTAAAATATGGACTTAATGCGACAGATTACGCTCGTACACATGACGGATGACGGCACGTCCAGTGTTTAGTGGTAAATACCCTATTAAAAATGGTAATACATACTCTCGACCTACTTGCAGTTTGATAAGCGTCGTAAATTCCTTTGAATTACCATGCAGCAAGACCTTACTTAACACATTTAATACATGCGTAAGTATTAGGGACACTTATCTGAATAAAGTATGAAAGTTTATAAAAGCTTTCCCGTCCGCATTCATTTACAGCCTGATCGTTAATCTTAACAATTTCAAGGAAATTTTCAGCTTAAAAATTAAATATCTGAAATTCTTGACGGTGGAGTGGAGTTCAGAAAACTGTTCTTCATTAGATTTAGTGCTTACACTAACTAAATCTAACAGTACATGGAACGTGGCGAATGCTTCCTAGAATTCATGGCACTAACTAAAACTTTCATGCAGTGTTAAGAGTACGAGAACCAGAAACATTTCTCGTGGGACAGTGGAATAGCCGCTCCGAACAACAAAAGCTCCTTTTCATAACCTATTCAAATTGCATAACGACAGTCAAAGGTCCTTAGTCTTTAACATAAAGAAGTGAAACAATGTGCCGGCTGACATTTATGGCGGTCATATATGGTGGAACAACGGAGGGAGCCTGCGATACTGTTAGTTCACCTATAACACCGACTATAGCCGAGATTGGCCGAGATGCCCCGAGAGCGGAACACTACTCCAATCTTGGTCACTCGGCACAATAAACAGTAATAGTTCAGCATTGTGTAGGTGTGAGGTTTCTGAGGTTATGTTTATGTTACGCACGCTAATGGAGGCGCCATTCGCGTTTTTTTCTCTATTTTTTAGTTCACGCTGTGGTGAGTCAGTGTGATAAGTAGTGTTCTTAACGGTTCATATATGAAAATGCAAGATTTTTGGAGCTCGGAAATGTAAGAAAAACTTGTTTGGACTATTTTATTGCCTAGGCACACCCAAATCATATCTCAATATCCATGTTATTTCCCAAAACAGTTGAAACTAAATTCAAACTGATCTTATCAAGCCATCCATTTATTTTTATTGCTGAATAGACATTAATGTCACACCAGACATTGTATAGAAACATGCATCTAATTAGCAACGGAAGCAGTAAAAGCAGCGCCCACGACGACACTCCACACGAACAGTTACCAATCCTCGCTTAGCCTCGTAACACTAGAGTGCACTCGGTTTACGAGGTGGTTACGAAGATCATGCATGAGATAACATGGTGCCGTTAAGCGTGCACTACAAACAATTATTACGCACAGGTGACGCGATCACGTGATCCATATGTCACATAATGAGCGTCACAGTTATATCACGAGCGGCGCGGTCCCGGCGAGCGGCGCAGCCACCGTGCTGTGCGCGCACAAATTGCCCAATTTAACGGTGAACTCGGCTCCACGATCTTCACGTACTTCTCAGCATTTCTATCATCGCTCACTGAGCTTCGGAACGCTAACTGGAAACACTTAGAACAATAACGCTGTAATCTGCCCGCTCGCGCTGTTTAGAGCGACAGATCAACGAACAGTACTCTTAATTGCAGACTTGTAGTTTTAGCGCCTGAGATATTTCTATAATTAAACGGATAATAAGCTCCTAAGCTGTTTCTCGGATGTATGAAAAATTACATTGAAAGCACCTGTTCACAGAACTGATCGTCATGGATATGTTATCTTAGCTTGATGTTTATTTGCCATATTTCATCCTTAGACTTTACAAAGTCACTTTTAAGACCATCTTACTATGTATAGAAAAACACTTTAGCCTGATTATTACAATCAGGCAAAAGTAGTTTCTATACTTGTGAGTTTTATGATTCTAGGTCGTTAAATACATTTAATGGATATTGTCTTGAAAATATGCATTCATCAAGGGCTGTTAAATTTCTTGTGAGAAAGTTAATGTCTTTTCAATAACGCCTCTCAAGAAATCTATTCTCCTTTCAAAGGAACCATAAACTAGAAGTGTATTACAGCTAAATTTCCTCATTCTTGTATGTAGTTAGAGAAAATTAAAGTATTGAGTTACATAAAACGGAATGAGCGCTAAAACTCCTGCAACTAATAGCTCAAATTGTTTACGTATTATCAAGAGATATGAACAGGAATGCGTTATCAAATTATATTCATAGGAAAGCCGAATTTTTTCTTCGGCAGCCTAATTATAAAGTAATGAACCGTGTTCGCCTGGAAGGATTTTTCATTAGACACACAATAGCATTGTATTCCCACACCGCAGGCGCTGAATGGATCAGTAGCCACCAGTCCACTCTCCAATACAACAGCATACAATCATTCTCATTGATGCCTGATACAAAGAAATTACAGTTTATATTTCCTGTTATTTCTGCACTTATTAAGACTGGATCTACATTTATAGAATCAATGTAAGTTCATTACGACATTGAAGGCAGATTCTCACGATTCAGGCTCTGTTTAAGTAGTCATTAGAAAATGTGTAATCTAGTTTTAATTGAGGGAAATTACAATTCTTAAGATCACCCTACTGTATTGTATAATGTATTAAGCTGCAAGTTACTTTTTTCTTTACAATAAATTTTAAACATTTCTACATTATGAAAATATCTGCGGTAATTGAATAAGGTTTTGATTTCACCTCATAAATTCGTCGAACGGGACATTGACACACACTAATTAAATTGAGGAAGGACATTAATCAACACCTAAAATCCAATATTTGTGATGATTAAAACATCTAATTAAACAGAAAGCCATTTGACCCAATGCCTACATTATTGTCAAATCACGTTCCTAATAGGCAGGTGCGCTCATCAAAACTTGGTAAGTGGTTGTAGAGAACAATCAGTGGCTTAGTAAGGTACTGAGTCATGCGCATACGCATATTCCAAGTGAGAAATAAACTGTTACTTAATTATATATCATGATTATGGATACATACAATCACATATATTCAAATTTTCGGGACCTACTAACCTCGTAAGAATTGCGGGCAGATATGTGCAAGTTAATGCTTATTAGTGTGAATACAATGCCGATTATGAAGTTAGTTAGGTACTTCGTTATTTAAGAAGTATCTAGATTCCACTGTTAACCGCAAGCTGATGTAGCTCAAACGGGGAAATCGCTATTAACTCCCATCTTTAGCATTCAATAAATTAAACTAGGCACTTTTACGAGAATGGAATAACATCTAATTGGCCGAGGTAAATAACGCTTCTCAGCTATTAAGGCGTAAGAACATTTGTTCCGTAATTACCTATATTCAAATAGTGTGTCGTGTCTTTGTATACTCCTGTTTAATAAATGGTCGTGGAACTGTTATTGGCATAATCTCATATGTCCGTGCTGGGGTCACCGGTAATCCAATCTTTGTGAGGCACGAACAAAAACCCAGTCACACAAGTCTAGCATTAAGATCTTTTGATGTTCGGCGGCGGGGTCAGCGGCGCACGTGCCCACCCGCCTACTTTCAGCATCAGATAAGCTCACGTAAATAATAAGTGCATATCTTGCAATCATCGATTATTATTACAATAAAAAAACTATTTCCTAGCGGTCCGAATTGCGACGATTGCGCCCGATCTCGGCTTCAAAGATAATAAGATCCGAAAAAAAAGCTATTTGTTAACAAATTGAGTGTTTTTTGGGAATTTCACTTTAGTTTTCTAGAAAACAGTAAATTCCTCTGCGTTCAGTTTTTGTGGAGACAAAAAACAGTTTTAAAATTGAAATCATAAAGTAGGCGGTTATAATAACTACGTGTTGAAAGAAAAGTTTCGGAAAACGAGGCAAACATTCCTTTTGTCTCCGTAGTTGTGTACGATTACTTCGGGGGCGGATCGAATCGGACAGTATAAATCCGTATGTCACTAGTAGCAGGCACGTCACAATGGGCCGAACTTGACCGAGCGCTAACGGTACCGCGCGCGCAGCGAGACTCGAGACAATGCGTGTGAGACTCCGACAGGTTGCTCGCCTGACCCAATTATCTGCTCCAACTGGGCCATCTGTTTTCGAATGCGTGTGAAATTCTTGTACTCATGTACTTTCACGCATGTATAAATGTCTCGGAAGGTAATTACGCGACATTAAGGATTTTGAAGTCCGTGTCGGGCTACTTTTTTTTCGTTATCGCATTTTTATGAACTAAATAAACAGTTTTATGAAAGCGGTCAAATATAGAACAGCAACTAAACGAAACATATTGAACTCTTTACTTAAGCATGTCTGACGAGAAGATATGCGTGTCTAAAACCATAATTCTTCTCTCGGCAACAAATATTTGTACTCGTAGCCCAGTAACAAGATAACCCATTATAATGGTATGCATAGAAACAAACTTGCCCTGCTGGTTATTCAGCTGGCGATTAAATATTTCATGACTAACAAATGGTTCGGGATCGAGACAGGACTTGTTCCTACACTAAACCTATTTGCGAATAAATAGCGCATTCATTCGCCGGTGTTTCTTAAACGTGCTTTCTGTATTTAGCTCGTTTGCATCGCACCTCCATAATTTGAGAATTCCTTTTATTCGAACTAGCAGGGTTGGCGGATGTCTGGAATGTATTAGATTTGCGTTCACTCTAATACTGAAACATTTCTCCCTTTACATATGTGAAACTAAGTAGTCGTTTGAAATTCCCAAGCAAGATGATGCTTCCAAACATTATTTTATTATTATTGTATGCGATATAAGTGTGAACAACGATTAATCATATTCGACGGCCATTCTACTGATAATAATCATTTGACCATCATAATTCAATCCTTTTATCACTCTCTCCTCCATATCCTGAATCATTTTCCTCATTCAATAAATTCATTTAAGCCTCTGTTCTAGCAAATATCGGGAGCAGCCCTACAAGTGTCCAGGGATCGCGTGTTTATCTAAGCGAGCAGGCGGCATGCGCCCGCGCCGTGTCGCTGTCGACCCGGCGACTTGTACGAGCCGCGCCATCCTCGGCGGACCACGCGGCAAGCGACAGCGGGAATAAGATAAAAGCAATTATACACCTCATCTGCACACAATGAGCTTTTAATTAGGAACTATAAATGCTTATATTATGTGAAGCTGGTTCGTGAGAAAGTTTATAAAATGGTTCGGATTTTAAATTCGTAATATCAATCCAAAAAAAAACGCGTGATGATGATGAGCTTATAAATCGCGTTTTTTTGCCCACTAAAGAAAGAGAAATCGTACAATTTAGTGTCTGTAAATCGTATCGTGTTGAATGGAATAAAAGCGCGTAAAAAGCACCATTAACATTATGAGCGGGGTCAGAGAGTCTTAATCGATTGTCAATCATCGCGCTCAACACTTCACGATCAAAACATATACAAATACTGTGATAAACTTCTCTCGCTTTTCAAATAAACTCATCGAATGTCATTAATTAATTGAGGATAAAATCTCTTAGATTTAATGTTCGATCGCAACATACTTTCGGGCTGTAATATAGTTTTAATTAACTTTTACTCAGAGCTTATCTTGAGTTTAAAAGTGAGCTCTTAGCCTCTTAAGGCAAGCAGTAATAAATGCACGATGTCGTTAACAGGCGCCGCGACTGGCCGGGCTGTTCGACGGCTCGTGAAACTACAACGTGTACAGCCTGATGTGATGCCGATCGCGATGTGCGGTGGAAAGCTTCGGATTCTCCGGACATACAGAGAAAAGCGCTTGCGCAGTCGCCGTACGGTTTTTTAAAAAATCGCGTTTATCGACCAGCAAATGGGTTAGAGAAAAGGTTCTGCGTTTAATTAATTTTATAAAGGAAATTACGTTTCTGATGTGTCATGTTTACTGATAAAATATGTTCAAACCAAGTGGTCGTTCTTTATCTGAAATGGAAGTAGTAAAGTACCTATGAGTTGTGTGCTTGGCTAGGCACGGTAGCGGACTCTTAAGTTATCGCATGCTTAAACTTGAGAGCCTAAATAGGTACGCGAAGTGAGGTAGCTGGAAATATCTTAGGTTTAAGACCAGAGATAACAAAGCAAATACCTACTTGTAGTGCTTTACAAATATTGTAGGGATAATTCAAGTGTTTACTAAATACAGTGCTTGTTTTGAATTATTTATCGACCGAGCACATACTATTAAAATCAAATTCCATTATTAATAATCCCGATGCAAAATATTCCAATCGATTAACTTAATGGCATCGCATGCACAAGCAAAGGAACGATCTTATCTAAATCATAATAGTGTGCATTCACACGGCAATCAACTGGTACAGCTAAACATTCGAATACACAACAATTATCGCTATCAATAATAAAACATTCTCCTCAATTTATTTCGAATTAGAAAGTTGAGAGCTAAGTAAAAGTTTTCAAACATAAGCTAGCCAGAGGAACAACACCAAAAACGTCTTTTATTTGTTACTGTGCTGGAGAGAATCGTATTGACAAAACGACCGTAACGAAATGTAAATTTATGTTCCGACAACGCTTACTGGCATTCAAAGCTACAGCCTTCCACCGCAATAGCTAACAGGGAAGCGGAGAGTAATGACTGGAATCCATGCAAACCTCACCGCAGACCCTGCGTACGCGCACGTCAAGCTTTATTCATTTGATCCACTGAAAGAAACTTCATTACCGCTCGTACCTAATTGCTATATCCGCGTTCTGACATGATACCAAAGTTCCTTACGAGGAAAATGGACCAGTTTCCCACACGATATAGTTGACTACTCCTGAGAAATGTCATAGCACATGAATACGACACCGACTCACAATGAAGCTAATAGACAGTCATTTAAATGGTGACTCCACCTCCGCTAACTGTACCGAGCGGTGATATCGACCGCATTATCACAAATGCGGCGTGTTTACAGACATTGTGTGTGTCAATTATGATATTGGCCATTATATAGCATTACTGGACCATTTCACTGGAAACACTTTAAAGGAATCGATCGTTAAGTGCAGAATTTCTCCGACCGCGGGCGAACTGCGTGTAGCAAAGCGCTGCCTGTCACTCATGCTTACAGAAGTTAGCGTGTTACATCTCAATAGCCACTTATTTGCATACAGAGGAACCCTATTAGCTGTCGACTTCTACACTGCGGTTTGTACATGTTTCTAACATCTCTACACCAAGATATACCTATCTAAGAGCTGCATACTTTTAACAAATAGTTGTTAGAACACAAAACTTTCATCCGGTGAAAGAAATCCCACGTACCAATTGTATCTTTAGACGAATGTAATTGAAATTCAAAACCGTTCTTTTTCAGAATAGTTTATTTGCCATCACTTTCACTCGAATGTTTTACGAACTAAATTATGTCTTACATCTGTCGATGTCCATTTTATTTTCTTTCAATCACAATAACAAAGGAATCACCTGTGCAAATTCAATATCGATAAATCATGCAATCAATGGGAGCCGTGTTTCGCCGCCCACGCCGCGCACGCTCTAAACGTCCAGCCTAACAATGGCCGCGATATGTAATTTACTGTCCCCTTATTCATTGTGCAGCGACGTGGCCGAGGAGTCAGGACAGTTCTTATTATGATGGTCCAGACATAAGTTCCTAGGAAATATGCATTCTTGTCTCGTTCAGAACGAGTCGAACACTTGATGTGGCAAAAACAGTCGGGCGGAGTTCACCGACGTCCCACGGGCCGCCCATTGTCGCTCCCATGTGTACCACCGTGTCAGCACTGCTCTCTAATCATGACTAATTGCGTGTTTAGTGCTGTCTCTTCATCGATCAGATAAAGTTTACTAAAACTAAAAATACATTAAGAAAACATCTTACCCGTTCTGTGTAGTAGGGATTAGTTTCCTCCGAGTCAGGACACAAATCCTGTAACAAATGAGTATTTATGTTAACAATCGGATTGCGTGACCCACTACTATAAGCCGGTCGCAGTCCGGTTTGCCAGTGACAAGCACGTTATAAACAAACATCTCATTAATATGCAAAGCCTAGCTCTACATTCGCGTAACTATATTAAGCGTTACTACCGTTACACACACAGAAAACACATGTAGACATAGACAAGTCAAGGCTGTGCAATATTTACTTTGCCTCACGAAGTTTGATGTCTAATTGGTGCAAAATCAACACGAACACTTTCTACGTTCCAAATCCCAAATTGAGCTGTCAATGATAAAGCACGATGAGTAAACGATATAATTAAACAAATGGTCCGTAAACTTGTGCACACGCATTAATATTCATAATAAGAAGCGGCCGCGGAATAAAAGTTTTATTTTTACTGCGGCGACGCGAGGTGGCGCAGTGGGGTCCGTGGGTTACGCCCCCGGTGTGTTTTGCCCCCGTGGTGGAAGCCCCCGATTTTAAATTAAGTTATTATAGTTGATTTCGCCGAAATAAAAATATTTTTTACTAGATACAGACGATGAAAAAAGTGTTTCGGAACCAAATACGTAGACAAACTTACTAAATAAGTATTCTAACTAACACAATATTGGATACTATAAACATGCTACAAGGATATTCACTTTATTACTATATTACAATTATTTACTTTAGATGCATTACTTTGTACTTTGTCTAAACGAGGCGCCCGTGCCCGGCCAAACTGGTTTTACACAATAGCCAGATCGAATTCTAAAAGAAAGAGATAGGTAGTCAAAGAAAGGGAAAGATAGGGTTGAAAACAATAGAGTCCAGGGTGACGGACAGTGAAAATAGCAAACATAGCGATGGGCACTATTTCTATCCCTTTCCCACATAGTTGCAATATGTTACTGATAAAAAAGTTTAGTCGGTCATGTTAACTCAAAATGGCAAGTCCAGGTCCTTCACGGGGTTTAGCACAAACCAATTACAAAATAATTTCAAATAAACTAGGTGGAAGAACGTTACTACATGTCGGATTTGCTTATAATCTTCATAGGAAAAATAATAAATCGAGTGTGTGGACATGCGTAAATAAAAGACATGGCAAGTGTAGTGGTTCTATAAAATTAAGTGAGGAAAGTGACAATGTACAAATCCAAAAGTGTCATAATGCTGAGTGTCAACCTAACTTAATGAAAAATGAAGTTAGAGTTGTTATGGAAAAATTAAAAAAGGAAGTGAAAACGAGTTTCTCGAGCTCTATACAACAAAAATTTGAAACAAAATTTGCCGAGTTAAAAAACACAGACACAGCCTTCGATGAATACATACCCAAATTCAATAATATCAAGCAACAGTTATACAACTCTCGAAAGAAAGCCTTAAATGTAGAAAAGACACAGTTTCGTAATCCAGCTGAAGTCATTATACCTGAGATTTTTCAAAAATATCTATTAGTTGATTACTGTGAGAACGACAACAGAATTATAGTATTCGTATCAGCACAGGCTTTAAAACACATCAAAAATATACAACACTACTTCGGGGATGGTACATTTGATTGTTGTCCAGGTCCATTTTACCAAATATTTACCATTCATGGAGATATGGGAAGTGATGCACAAGCAACCAATATTGTGCCTATATTTTATGTGCTACTAGTTAATAAAGAAAAAAGTACATATGAAGTCATGTTTAAAAAAATTAAAGAAGCTGTGCCGGACTTCAGCCCCATGAAATTCACTGTAGATTTTGAATTAGCTACAATGCTGGCAATAAAAGAGGTATTGCCAGCGGTCACAATACATGGCTGTAATGTTCACTTCCAAAGAGCCATTTACAGAAAAGCGAAGTCTTTAGGTTTATTGGCACACGAAGAAACAACATTGTATGTGAAACTGTGCACCTGTCTAGCATTTCTTCCTAAAGAAGATATAGAAGATGGTTGGCTTTCCGTAATGGAAAACAGGTAATTTTAATTTTCATTTTATTTTAAAGTTTTAACAGCTCATAGATTGTTTTTATAAGTACGCAAAAATAAAAATAATGCTTAGGTATATACGACATGTCATATATATCATAATTTTTGTTTTCAGTATTCCCGATGAAAAAGTCACCCAATTCAACGATTATTTCGTTGAACAATGGCTTGAGCCTCCGGGGATGATCTCAAAGTGGTGTTGCTATAAAGAACGACATAGAACCACAAATTTAGTGGAGGCCTGGAATCAACGGCTTCAGTGCTATCTGGGCCGAAAACCATCATTATTATCGTTTTTGGAAATTATAACAACTGATATTTCTACGTATAGCACAGGTCAAGTGAGGTAAAATGCTGATTACTTACATAACGCTTTATATATCAGTAATTCATTTTTTTTACTCTTAGTAAATAATCTTTATCTTATACTTTCAGATTACGAAGAAATGACAGTCCTATATGTAAAAGGAAAAAATCTTCAATAATCAATGACAAACTCATTGCTAAGCTGACAGACAAATATGAAAAGAAACAAATTACAATTATGGAGTTTTTGGAACAAATCCGTCCGTATGTGCAAGTCAAGCAAAAATAATCACCTACTTACTTAGCTTAAAAATAATGATTTTGCATGTTTATTGTTACATAATTACTACATTTTAATTTTATATCTATATCAATGTTGTAACCTCCATAGTCACTGCATATAAATGACTTAAATTACATAATTTAATTACAAAGTTCAAATCATCCTAATATTTTTACTATGTTTTTCTTCTTTTGTTACTTTTGTTATCTGTGATTTTAAATGTTAATTGTTTTTATTATATTTTAGTGTTTGAACATTCTGTTACCAATCTTCTAAATATTTAAGTAGATGCCTACCTATATACTTAGTACGTAAATAGTATATAAGTACTTAAAATAATCCTAATTTTAAACTGTGATTTTTAATTTCGTATCTGTGATTTTGCATGTTATTGTTGCTTTATTTTAATGTTTGGTTTTATTTGTTATCAAAGTTGTATTTACGTAGATACCTATTATTATTTATTAGACATTTAATTTAATTTTTATTACATATTAAGTACCTACGTATTACCTATTATTACCCATTAGTACCTATTATTAGATAAGCAAACGTTTGTTACACCGACATTGTTAATAAAGATTTATAATAATAAACTATGATTTTGATTTTAATAATGAACCATGACTTAGACATTTTTTATAATAGGTTACACTTTGCTATCTGACTGTACTTTTGATAAAAATATTTAACTAATAAATATTATAGTACTAAAACGAAATCGGGGGCTTCCACCACGGGGGCAAAACACACTGGGGGCGTAACCTACGGACCCGCGCAGTGGTGCGGCGGTACGCGGGCGCAGCGGGGATGGCGCCTGCGTGTAAGTAATGATGTGACATCCGCTGCGACTGCCCGCGGCCCGCGATCCAGCACGCGGGTTTTAACACCCCATTAATCTTGCACTAAGTGAAATTGCAACATTTCCTCTTCCGCACATAAAAAAAATATATGAACCACAGCTTGTGCCATCAGAAACTGGTTTAATAATTTTATAGTATTTATCTAAATTTAAATCTGCTTCCACAAAATGCTAACTAATCTTAATTTGTTGAACGATCCTATTTGCATATCCAAATATTATAAATTACTTATTAAGAAGTTATTCAACTTGTCAGTAACGGGATTTTTTGTATAAATCTTTCACTTTTATGTTATAAAATTTAAAATGTAGCTTTTATCGTTTTATCGTGCCACCAGATAGGCCTTTAATTCACACTTTAAAGGAAACAGTAACGGTCAGGAGTGAAAGTTGCTAGAATGTTGTATGTTTATGTCACTAATTGTTGCTTTAAAGTTATTTATTCAAAGAATACAAATTGTGCCTTTTATGGCCCTATTTGCTAAACAAATATATTGATATCGTGCTTTAATCTAATGTTCCCGCTAGTATTACTTTTTCATAGATAGCCCGGTATCGTCTAGTTAATAGGCTTACAGCAATTTCTTAGCTGCCTTAGGACAATAGATACGGCCAAGGATAAATGCTAGCCAATGTAAGCATCGTAAATAAACCACGACACGGCACGAAGTGGAGTTTCTTTGTAGGAGCTTAGAAAAGAGCGTTAGAACGAAGCACACCGCTGGGGGCGTTCGTGCTATGCTGCGCGGGCGCAAAATGGAAAAATAAATTCGCATTGAAATGGTTTCTATCGATTGTCGGTCCAGTCGGTTCCCCTTTATCCGCAGCTGATCGCACTAGACAATGTGGTGGTGGGTGCGGATGAGACGCGGGGTGCGGGGCGCGTGGTCCAGGTGGGGGGGGCTCGCCGGGCGGCAGGGGCGCAAGCGCATGACCGCGCAGGGCGCAATGACCTTGTGCGCGCATTCCGCCCGCTCTTTCGAAGGCTCCCGCGGCCCTCCAGGCTCTCCCGGCTCTATTCTAGTCTCCCATAAACTACCTAAACCCGTAGTAGTACAAAACGCTTGGCTGTTATCTACATTGTCTGAATTGAATGGAGTTAAAAGATGCAAGTCGATTGTACAACATGAAGAATCGTTTATGAGAATTTACATTCTATTTCATCTCGAGAATCCGACAGTAAAACACAAGTTTGTATACAGACAAAGTAATAGTAACATACTCGTAACAGAGCTTCTACAATTGTACATGAACGAAACTAGGTTAATAACCTTTGAGAAAACATTCAAGACGTACGTACATAGCAGAAGCAAACAGGCTGAGCAAACATGGAAAAAAGGTTCCCATCAATACGCATATAGACGCGACGCGACGCGCGGATAGCTTGTCGTTATTAGAAAAATAGTTTACTACGAACCAGTGGTTGTAAAAAATAATAGTAACCTCAGAGGATGCTGCAGAAAATCATTTAAGTAATATCCTGCATCGGAACGTAATGTCGAAACGTTTAAAAAGACTTCCGTTTTTTTGTCACTCATTGCTATGCAAAGATGTGCAGCAAGCGTGTGTTATGGCACGTTTTTTTATATTCAAATTGCAGTTTATGTGGGAAGCAAAATCATTGGAAACAAAAAACCAACTGATTAGAAATATCAAGATTACCGGAAAGGTATAAAATTACCTTTTTTTTAATAATTTGACCTATCTGGTAATTCACCTGTTGATATTTCTGATTAGTTACCGGAATTATTTCAACTATAAATTAAATGCAGATGATTCGCTCTATACTATACTCGATAAGATGGTTCGACAATTGATTTTTAGAAGCTATTTTAATTAATTGTGAGCGAGTTAGGCACAGGATGCAACGGTCTGTAAATTGATCTAGTACACTAGATTTAACTAGTTGTGACGGCACCCAGACGGAAGATAACGGCTTTGGTGCCAAATAATCGGAAAACAGCGAGTTTTCTGTGACGTTTACAGAAACCGTTCAGTCCACTCGGAATTGACTTTAAACTTAGTTTGAACTGCCGACTGACGGAATGTCTACCAAGCGTGACAAACACATATACGTAATGAGTCCACTTCTGTGTGTTTACTTCTAATAGAACTGACACAAATGTTTGTTTTAGAATGTTTGTTCCAATGCGATTTAGACTAAGGATTCTACGCTATAAGGAAACATCATACAGTTTTCTTTTAAAAAGAATTGTTGCTTTGATTTCCCCGTCCAAATAATTGAATGTGAGAGCACCTTTCCTAACTCATATAAAACTCACAAACTCCACTTATTATGCGCCCAAACAATCTACAAAACGTCCTGAGTGTGAAACGGTCTCTTGGGACACAGTACACCAGATATATTACTTCACCAGCCCACACAATCCCATCTCTTAAAGAAACCTCGTCAAAGTGGCACGTAAATATCTCAGCGTGCTATAATTTCACATAGTTGTAACACACCTGCGCTTCCTGCTTTTTCTGACTCCAAGAAAACTCGACATAGTCTGTTATTAACCAACTAATCAGCAAAAGCCAGTCTATACAATCTCTACTGGGGGACACAATACATCACATATTATTACTACACATCCAGCCCATATATCCCCATCTATTAGGAGTGATTGTCACAGTGGACGTAAATATCTCAGCTTGGTATAATTCTACATTTTTGTGGCACAGAAGCGGAGCTACCTAATATTCTCGGGTCAAAGATAACTCCACGCCCTCTGTAATACCCAACTAATCAGTAAATGCAAGTCAGAAACCGTCTCGACTTACTTGGTATACACATCCAGCCCACATTTTCCCATCTCTCATACAGTGGCCGTCACATTATTATAACAGAACCGGCGCTACCTGCTTTTGTTGGGTCAAAGAAAACTCCAACTCTAATACCCAACTAATCAGCAGATGTAAGTCTGAAACAAATTCTACTCGGAACCCAGTTCACCACATATCACTACACATCCAGCCCACATATTCCCATTTCCCATAGAAACATCACCACAGTGGCACGTAAATATCTAAGCGTGGTATAATTCTAAATTTTTATGACAGAGAACTAGAGCTACCTGCTTTTTCTGGGTCAAAGAAAACTCCAAGGTCTATGCTAATACCCAACTTATCAGCAGATGCAAGTCTGAAACGGTCTCTACTCGGGTCACAGTACACCACATATCATCCAGCCCACATATTCCCATTTCCCATAGAAACATCGTCACAGTGGCACGTAAATATCTCGGCGTGGTATAATTCTACATTTTTATGACACAGAACCGGCGCTATTAATAAGCCGGCGGGGACCGGTCCACGTTACGTCAATTACGCATCATGTATAATTGCTAGACGAGGCCGGCTGCCTTATATAGCGCATACAACATGGGGCATTGCATAAGATATTACGCCATTTTTATTTTACTTATAATGCAGTCTTGCACCCATGTTTTTGCTGTTGGATGCTGTAATGTTTGATGTTTATTGATATCATGACATAATCTTATAATACGATTTGTGGATAAATAATTCGATTTATTTGGCGCTTTCTTAACTTTTTATGGGAAGAATAACTAAATATTTATATTTTTAATTAAGAATAATCATGATTTATTTCTCTCATCAATATTTTGTGCAATATTCCTGCTGACAAACCCTCTGTGCTTTCTTACCGTTATGTTCACAAAAACTTCGATTTCCACATCTATGCTCTATATACTAATATATAAAACTGAAGAGTTTGTTTGTTTACTGGAACGCGCTAATCTCAGGAACTACTGGTCCGATTTGAAAAATTATTTCAGTGTTAGATAGCCCATTTATCGAGGAAGGCTGTAGGCTATATATAATCACCCACTAGAGAGACCAATAGGAGCGGAGCAGTAATGAAAATTGTGACGCAGACGAAGTTGCGTGGGTCAACTAGTTTACAATATGCTTTTTAGTGGAATCGATGAGAAACTGTGCCAGATTGAAAATAAAATGTAAATTAATATGCAGCCAATAAAAAAGGAGTTTTATTCATGATTATTGTAATTCAAGATTTATATGAGTGGGTTTTAGATAAATAATACAGATGCAGAAACATCTCATTGTGTGCACCTGCTCAGCTGGGTGATTTATATGTTATATGTGAAATTATTTCAAGAGCCATACTAAAACTGCCATAGAACTTACTAACGATTGCAATATTAGATGATTACCATTCGTTCATGTGTTAATATCTAACGTTAAGTCGGTACCTACATATATTTATCCGGTAATTTAACTGCTGCAGTACCTTGGCCGGTTATTAAATTATTTCACTAATGTCTATACGACTAGTTCAGTATCAGTTTCAGCTAAGTTTACAAGTGACAATATAGTATTTGTAAATGTTGTATGTTAAAACATTACACGTTTTCATCGTAATCACAAAATAACTTATCAATCTGTCGACCTGAAAAACGTTTGTTAATTGTGTTCCACAACGAGTTGTCAACCCTACTTTGACTTAAAAACAACGGTTTTTTCATAATCTTTTTTTTGTGTTTTCTGACAACAAAAAGGCGTGCGATTCTGCTAACTGTATTTAGTTGTTCCCGCACTTGAAGACATTGCAAGCGCATCATTGCGACGCTAATCCATGGGAAATTCGCCCATAAACCGCTGTAAATGTACGTAAATACCGTACAATTACACATAATTTAAACTGAATAATAGAGCAACATTAGTTAAAGATAATTAGCTATGGTAAGAGGCTGCCTACTTAAAGTTATGGTCATTGTTATATCTTGAGAGTTTTATTGCATTTACTTTTTTATTTTAGGTGTTACTGCGCACTGAAAGTATTGTAATGTTTTGGACATCGGTCATTAATTTTAAGGTATTCCGAAAATTTTTAATTTGAAGAAACAATACAGATGTTAGCAGCCGAGGGCGTCGCCATAATTAACGGACTGTAAAAGTAATCTATGGAATACTCTCTCGTGCATAGCCGCAGCAATGATCCTTAGTAATTGCAGAATAATGCTAATTACTTCTAATTTTAGCCCATTCCATTGCTTCTCGACACCCACACAGCCAGCCGTATCCGCCGTAGCCGTATAGCAGACAATAGCTTCATAAGTTAAGGCCATGCAAATGCAACATCCTACAAGAACACTAAGACTGGAGAGTCGTTTTTAATCTCGAAAACTATCAAGACACACAGGCACAAGCGAATCCAGGGTCCGGGGGGGCCTGAATCCGCTAAGGAGCTCAAGTTTACAACCTTATGAAGTCTTTGTGGAGCTTACGAAAGTAATAGAGGGGCTTGTTTACTTTCCTAAAACCTGCCCTCAGAAGAGTCAAGCCGCCAACCCAAAAAAAATAATCCTGGATTCGCCACTGTACGCAAGTATGAAAAATATTGCTTGATTACGGAATGTAGCGTAATATAACGTGCAAATGGAAAAACATAACTGTATCGATGTGGTCGCGATAGAATCTGTGAATAAACCACATTTATATGACATTAGGAACAGTAACGTCGCTCTCAGTAGGCTAATGTTACCACTTTATGTTACCATTTGTGACTTTTAAACTATTTTGAAAAGGAAATTATGACTGATTTAATATTAAGTATTTTGTTCGTTAACATATTCTTAACAGAGTTATAAATACTAATATTTTTGCAAATTTATGAATAATATATTTATCCGGACTATGTTTGAGTTTCTGTTTGAAAATTACCCCCATTCGTGTTTTAAATAGCAATTAATGAGCACTATAACAAATGACGCCTCAGCCATTCCTGATGCCTCGCAACGTACGTACAATAGCACAATTGTTCACAAGTACTTACCAGTATGTGTATGTCGGTAAACTCAAAAGAAAAGCGAGTAATAAAAAAGCGAGCTAGTGTCATAACACTTATCTATGTGTCATCGGTCATCTGTCCAGCTCGACTGTGGAACGTATTGCATAAATGCATGTAAGAACGCGGGTACGGCTGTCCGCACTATCTCAGTATCAACATAATGTAATACGATCACATCGCTCGGTCACTCTTTGTGGCGCTATCTGCCATCTCGGCCTCAACCTAGGACGCACTGACGTACTGTCAACATCACGTACTCATCATCAATTTAACATTGACATCGCCTTCAAGTCGAACAACCAAGACAAGTAAGGCGTCACTTCTGACTGCGGTCGACCGTACCTCGACATGGAAGCAGACCCGTTAACATTCTTTTCGCAAACTACTGACGACCAACGCAGCCCGATACGCCATTATACCAAATTTTACGCCTATAATTACAAATTAGAGACCAACGAGTACCGATATAACAAAAGTGTTTTGTAGTAGGTTAACACAATTATTTTCTTTTGCTTGTGTGTCTGTATCGCAATGCGATCGGTTAGTTATGTCATTATAAAAAGTGGTACTTACCATTTAGCCGACTTTTTACTATAGATCTAAAATAACGGTTCTCAAATTGACCTTTACTTATTGTACTACTCTGTCAAGAAAGTACCGGGAAAAGATCAATAATACACAAAATGTCTGTTATTCATCCAAATTTATTTTATCACCTTCAAAGTATGCTCCTTTAGAAACGATACACTTGCGCCAACGAATAATCCATTCATCAAAACATTTTTTAAACGCTGCTTCCGGAATTGAGTTCAGTTCTCGCCGCGAATTCTCCTTTATGTCTTCTATCGATTGAAAACGGGTGCCACGAAGTGGTCATTTGAGTTTAGGAAAAAAGAAAAAAGTCAGCAGGAGCCATATCTGGTGAATATGGTGGTTGCTGGATGGTATTTGTTGAGTGTTTGGTTAAAAATTCGATCACAATGATAGCCTTGTGCGAAGGCGCATTGTCGCGGTGCAAAATCCAAGAATTTTCTTTCCACAAATCTGGCCTTTTTCGTCGAATTTGCTCTCTTAAACGCCGCATAACCAAATTTCATACCCATTTCATACCATATCCATTTCATACCCAAATGATTAGTTAAAATGGTACGGATCGACTCGTGAGATACAGAAAGTTCGGCGGCTATCTCTCTCAGAGTTGAATGGGGATTTTCAGTCACTATTTCCTTCACTTTTGCGATGTTAACTTCAGTTGCAGACGTTGACGGCCTACCAGAGCGAGGCAAATCTTCCATCACATCTCGACCGCTTTTGAACGCTTTGAACCACTCATAAGCACGAGTTTTTGATAAAGTTGATTCACCGTAAGCCTTCTGTAACATTTTCAGTGACTCCGAACACGAAATTCCATTGGCGATGCAAAATTTAAGACAAACTCTTTGTTCGATATTTTTGTCCATTAGGAAATTCGCAATACACACTATATATGATATTACTAAAGCCAGCACTGTATTTAATATAAATAACAGATGCAACTCAAACTCCGCGCTAAAATGGAAAACAGTTGTGCCAATCTAACAACTACAAAAAAACAAAAATTTGAATTTGGAACCATAAACAAATCATCCATTCCCGATACTTTTTTGACTGAATGTATTTTGATTAAAATGGGTGTTATTTTCCGATAATAGCTTTTTAAATCGCTGGGAAAGTGTTTTTATGTTTTTTTTTTTGTGAAATATGAGGTTAATGTAAATAGAGATAGTAATTTAGATTCGCAGAAAATGATAAGGAACCATTTCGTGCAATGAAGTTTTAAATAATGTTCGCAGCAAATGAACGCGTTGATGTCTTTTGTACTGTCGCGTAGTCGTAGCAATTTCATATTTCGTAGCTCGCCGTCTACGACCGTATTATTAGCAATTAATAATGATGCCATGTTTAATAGTGTCATCTTGAGAATCCCTTATAAAGAAAATTAACTAGATTCAACTAATGCGATACTAATCGACACATTTTCTCTTTTGGTTCATCATCAGTAATATAACTTTCTTTTGATCATATCATTTTACTAACTGCGATTTCCTCCTATTAGAAGGTAGAAAGTGTCGTGTCTGAGTTCATCATAGAGTGTAATGTCCGGTGTAGAAATTATCAAACAATCGCCAAGCGACGTGACTTATTTGGTCGGTGACAGCGTGGATAATGTTATCGCATTGTTTTCTCAGCGAACCAGAAGCGGGAGCGGCGCGGGGAGGCGATCCCGATTGGTGGAGTGGGGGGGGGCGAAGGCAGAGCCACCGACCGACTAGGCCGACGCAGTCCCCACAATTATTATGTAATAAAAAATAATAAGTACGGCTTCGAATACGACCGCATACCTACCGAGATTACGAGGAAGGAAACTTAACGATTCTATCCCTTGTGACCGCACTTTGATTTATTTGCCTTTACTCAAATGCAAGTAGTTTGCTTCATATTTTACGACAGCTGTATATCTATTTAGTTGTCCCAAACATGCAGTAACTCCATCGATTTATATAGTTATTTCCGCCTATACACGTTCTCGCGATCATTCAACCCTGAGGGAAATTATGCGTCTGCCAGCGTACGTGGGGTTCTAAGTTACTCGAGCGAGTTGTGCATGTAATAAACTTACTATACTTAAAAGGCAGCTTGATTAAAATCCCCATTGAATTATTCAGCCTTTTAGGAAACAATATCAGAATCTTTTCCTCTGATATTTATTGAAGTTGTAGGTAATGAATCCTAACCAAGCACGCAGTGCTGTTTTGTGGAAAGTCTTTTTTAAATACTGTAAGGCAATTAATGCTTCCCAGACAGATACAAAATGAGCATCAGGTACTCACTCACATTTAATTATATCTGACTGCTAAGCGGTCATTCCTTCGCCATAAATCAAAGGATACTTGTGTAAAAAATCGACACACTAACATCGAGACTCTTTACATCGATAAGATTCAAAACAATGAAAGTTATGTACGATCGCATCACGTCTACACGTCAGTTTCAGTCGATCATACGAGTAGATCCGACCGAATGAATTCACTCGAGCGTTCCACTTCATTTGCATCACAAACTGATAAGTCAACAATTGATTGTGACATATAACAACAAATCATTAAGTCACGCTTCTGTGCAATAAAAGGAAATCACGGAATAAAGGTCGGCTACCACATGTCTCTACGCGCAAAGCATAAAACATATATATATATATATATCTCATAATAAAAATCTCGCCTAAAGAAAACAGGCCAGATATTGAGGTCTAAACGGAACGAGGGGGGCCAAAAGATACTTGTTGTCTTGATTTTATAGCTGATGTAGTATATAGATTAACTAGCATTTGCCCGCAAATTCATAAGCGGATATTCTGATTTTCCGTTCCTGTAGGAGTTTCGGGAAATCCTCCCCAAGAAATCTACATGGCAAATTTCAGCTTTCTACGACCAGTAGTTTCGGCTATGCGTTGTCTGTCAGTCACTCAGTCACTGAATCACTCAGTAACGGAAGAATAAATATATATATTAGGATGAAACAAACGCGGACAGAGGGGTCCACACATTGGCTGTTGCGAAAATTCGTTTAGTCAGTTAGTAAGCGTTTTTTTTTTCCATAATAAATCAGAGGGAATTCCATTCGTCTCTCAAGTCAACATACCAGCATCGGGACTTCTTTCATTTCAATACAAATAAAAAAAATCAAAGTTATCAACGATCGCATGACTCCGCGTCGGTGTCGGTCGATCACAGATCCGAGTGAAGTCACCCGAGCGATCCACTTCATTTGCATCACAAACGGACTCAGCACGGCTATGATCTGTTACGTCAACAATTGATTATGATGTTTGAATCATAACGTAAACGTTACGCTCCTATTCGATGAATAAGAATCATGGCAATAGGGATGGCAGAGGTTTATCCATTATTGGTAGTGGTACACCCACATGTCTTCATTTATGTTTAAGTCTCCATTGTACCTAATGACTTTATATTGCCATTACGTTATTAGTATTAGCGTGTAGGTAAAGTTGTAACTGATGGAACTCTTGCCTCTTCTGTTCCCCGTATTGAGGAAGGAGATCGTATTTACTACTGTTCGAGTCCCATGAGGCCTATACTTAGGCCACTCAGAAAAATCTTTAGACTTTAGTGTGCTCCTGCTACTGAAGAGTCTCTATCGGAAAAACCCTGCAACCTTTAGCCCGATCCGGGAGTCAAACTCAAGACCCATTCTTAGTCATGACCACTGAACCAACAAGCCAGTCATGATGACAGTTAGTGATAATGGTATTATAAATGTCCATAATCCGACACAATGCTTCGTGCCGCCTTGCGTGTGTTGTCACTTAATTATCATAATGTAATGTGACAGGCCTAGTGACTACTGTTTCGACGAATAAATGTTTTGGGCATTCATTTTGTGGACAGATTTGAGATATGGTAACTGCAGCATTTGAGGTAACCGTTGGCTTGCTGATCAAATGGACCGTCATAGTACACTTTACCGCAGTTATGTTTTGGTTGAGTGGGCACTAAAGCTTTTATAAATTGAGCTATCGCAAGGAATATTAGTGGGTCGCAAAGGTTATAAACCTTCTTTTTCAAGCACTATCTGGTCCAAAATCTAGCAAGTTCCTTCCTCAATTTTTTATACTTTGCAAAGAAAAGAAAATTTACAGTCAATGGCCTCTCATGACGTAGTGACTACCTTGCCGAACCAGATAGAACATCCTCGGGGCAAAATTACAGGATTTCTATTTTTATTAATATTCATAACCCATACGCGTCTTGACACTTGCCATCCCAACATGGCTAAGAACAGACGGATGATCGGCTATGATCCGAAGCTCGATAACAATACACGTTTACTTGACCACTTTATTACAAAATGCTTATAATGATCTCGTTAAGGGAGCACGGTATTATCACTCAACATCTCTATTCAGAGATAATTAGTTATTCAGTGTGATATGTGAGGCGGCCCTTAATGAGTTGGTGGGTGGGTACTGATAGCGATGCACAATAATTTATCGCAGAGTGTAAACTCGGGCAAGCTTCGGAATTTACGTTATCTATACGATTTATTGGAGTTCTCACTGCATATACAATTACTATAACTTTGTACATATTCAAGGAATTCAATTCTTTTTTTATAAATTCTTTGGTCATAAATTTCCTTTGCGGGGAATGCCTTTGAAAATTATCATAAATAACAACTAAAATAAATTATTATTAATTCCAGCTAATGATGTTTAATCACATTCGGGAGGAGCTTGGTTCTATCGCCCTTAACTGAGTATAATTATACCCTCTAGCGTGCAACTATGAATTCCTAGACAGAAAAACCTCACACTTCATCTTGGGGAGCAAACCCAATCTTCACTAGACCGACTCGTTACAAGTTTCTCGAATACATGCAGTGGCAATTTGTTCTAGTCATGTGCTAGTGAGTGACCAGTGGTTACGGTCGAGCGCCAGCTGTTGTCGTGTGCCGTGGCTGCCGAGTGTGGAAGCAGGCCGCTCCGCCACCGGACTGGCCGGGCGGCGCCGCCGGCATGCTTCCCAAGATGACACGCACCACTAACCACCGCAGCCGGCCGCCATGTGACCGTCACACTACCCCACTTAACAGAGAAAATACAGAAGCCTTAAACCTAATCCACCAATACGTATCAAGCTTTATGTACCACCAGTCATCCGTAACATTCGCATTTCTCTTCCTATCAAAAACCGATTAATCTGCCCATTGCGCAGCTATAACACATTGAGGTCACGAAATCGAATAGATTAATAAATTTTATTAGTTCAAGCAACTGGGCATAAGCGCATATTCGTGGCGTGTGCACTTTCTCGCTCATTCATCAGTTTAGTGGGTCGCGGTACTGCGGTGACGTGTGCCCGCGACTCGTACGCTTCATACCGCCCGGGATGCCTCACACACTAATCCATTATACTTTTTAGAGATACTACGCATCAGCTATATTTTAAAATATCGACGGAATTTAGAAATTGGAGTTCTTCCATGCAGCTTTTCAATCGAACCTCCAGAGCGAAAAGAAAAAGTCTGAATACTTTAATGAAGAGACCCGTCTACTGCAAAAATTCTCATTGTCAAAGATAGCCGTAAATAAATCAGCAACGACTTTCCTTATTACATTTCTGGCTTCCGCCAGTGCTCACAGCATTATCCATTCAGGACAGTTTATTGAGCGAGCTACTTACATAAATGAACTGACTGCATTAGTGGAACTGGACCGTGTTTCGAGTACTGTGAACTACGAGTACGTGAGGAAGTAGGGTTTCCAGTGAAGGTTTCAATTCATGATGCGACTTAAAGCATTCAATTCGTATGGGTACCTTATGTTCTACTTAGAACGACACGCCCACGCTCGCTAAACACTCGTGTCATTCGACAAACGAATAGTGTGGAATGTGAAAAATTTCGTCTAACTGTTCCGCGGCCGCGCTGAGATGCATACGATATGTCCCCGCGTCGCTCTTAGCACACGTGATGATAACCAGCCACAGAAATAAACTCCACCGTGCATACGTCAGCATTATCAAAGTAATCTCATTTCAAGTTTTTTTAATCGTACTGGTACCGGTGCGCTTACAGATGCGTTTATCATTAGACACCATATACGAGTACGTTTAATCAAATGAGAGATCGCCCCGTCTGCCCTATTCTGTTTTTTAAACGTTGAAAAAATATACTAGATTGCGGCATGGTTTAAAAGGAACTTCTGACATTTAATCAACTCGATTTTCTCCACCTGCTTTTCTATACAATTGTCGAAGGTATCAGACATAGCTGTAATTGTAAATCATTTCTCAATTTAAAGTTTCAAATAGACTATGATTATAAATTATAATGCAATTTGGTGTAACATTACAATTTCAATAAAAATATTTTTAGCATTTCTTTCTCATTTTATAGTAGCAAGATAATGGTTCGGTACTTTTGTGGAAACGG
The DNA here is from genome assembly GCA_950371165.1 of Lacanobia oleracea. Taxonomy (NCBI): domain Eukaryota; kingdom Metazoa; phylum Arthropoda; class Insecta; order Lepidoptera; family Noctuidae; genus Lacanobia; species Lacanobia oleracea. Next base: position 11,771,953 of record OX493389.1, read on the forward strand.
ATAAATAAATTGCTGCAGACAAAGTAACATACTCGGCAATCACGAACGCCGATTACCTAGGAGGTTTTTTTGAGTGGAAGGAATTATTTTCTTTTTCATATGCGATCATAAGGCGAGATTGAATTACACGGGTGTTAGAGAGCATTCGGCGCGGATGCGCAGGCGCACGTGAGGTGTCGTGCGCGCGCGCCCAGGTTCTGCACGAACACCGCACAGATTGATGAACCACACTTTTTTCGACTTATTAAATAATAAATCCTTTGACTCATCCGTGAAATATTCGCAACATATTTACCACAAAAGTCAAAACAGTTTTGATACTGATTGATGGTTTATTACCCGCCAAGTATCAAGTGCCTAATCAATCAATCTCGTATTTTTGCTAAAATGACAGAGATCATGAGCCTTTATATTTTTTATAGTTTCTCTCAATCCTTTTACACAATCGTGACATACGCGACCGCACAACGTTACTTTATAATCAATTACCGCGAACGTCAGACTGGAAAATCGTAGAATACTGCTGTTATTAGATGTAACTGTAAAAGTGACGTGTAATGAGCCACAGCAAATCACAAATAAAATGTGAAACATTACGGAATTGTAAGATTGTGGGTCGGCTGGGCGGCAGCAGGGCACTAGGTCGGGGGAAAGTAGTGGGGCCTTGTGTGCGCCTGCACCGTGTATGCCGACGCAATCAAAGCCACGGAATCCATGTTCCACTCGCGTTCCAGGCGAAATCGACACCTGAATATCCACTGCGACTACATGCAACCAAAACAAGAAGTTCAACATTTAAAATGTTTATCTTAAAATAAAAACTGAAACAACAAACTTTCTTCACGAGCTACGTCGATATTATGCGCATGCATTTCAAAACCTTTTCCTTATAATGCAAGCTTTTTGTTCTGACATCGCCATCATGCAAATATGAGCCGTTGTTCCACGAAGCGTCGCTACCTAACATGCATAATACATAATGCCTATAATTTACACCTTACATCAGCTCGGAACGCCAATTTAGAAATCGCATGTGACACCAATAGCCTACCTTGACAATAAACTTGTACATACATACAACGACATTACCCCCTTAGGGGGGCCTTTGCTGACCTCTGTACAGGTATGCCTGCAGATTATGCACGTACTGCTTTATACCCACCGCCATCGATTTATTGAACAGACATTATACTTTGCTTTTACCATCGTATCTAACAGCATCAGAATCGCTTTGCAGTCTATGAGTAACGGTGACACTTAACCTATTGGTTTCATGTGGAAAATTTAAGTACTGCTTCTTTTACAGTTTTAAAATACACAGTAAGAACTTAGTGTCATACGTATTTTCCAGCATTTCCAATTTTGAATACTGAGAAGCTTTAATCTAAAAAAAAAATATGGGAACTTTTCCTTTCTCATTCTTTTAAATCTGTTTCACCTAATATCAGATCAGCTTTTTGGAATGGTGACCTAAAACCAACATCTCATCTCCTTCTGTCAGTCAAAGATCCTGCCCTGCACACCTTTGTAGTTACAACCAAAACTACTAAACTCATTGACCATTGCCTATTCTAGTCAATCGATCAATCAACAATGAAATATAAACAAAACAACCAGGTGATTAATCTTGTGAGAAGACATTAGTAATTGCTACGAAAAAAACTACGGACATAGACCTTGCCGGACCAATGGTGGCTCCATATGGTCAGGGGTTTTCTATGGGATAAGAATGAAACCATACTGTCATTCAAATGTGAAAAATGAAATGTTCTACTTTTTCATGTTGTTATAGTTTGTTCAGAGTGATGTAAAACAGTGGTGAAAATATTATTAATGGATAGGCCTACAAAATACTTCTTCACAAAAAAGATACATGAAAGAGAAACTTTCTTTGCCTTTACATAAGTCGACAGTGAAAAATAGCCTAAAAAGCGCTACAATTGGAATTGGAAACACATTTTGCCGCCTACTCTTTCAGTCACTATACTTAAAACTCTATTAGACTAAACAAGCAAATTGGTATAATTTTAGTCATAGTAATATGTAATGAGCATAATGTACGGTCTTAAGTGGGCTGATCGGCGTTTTGGGCGGCGCGGGCGCACCCGGTCAAGGCCGCTTGCACTTGCTCGCAAAAAACCAACTAACTGGTTGTGTGCCCACGCATGCGGTTATCATACTCGCGTTTTTTGCGATCATACTCATATCTACTTCACTATGCTCGGGCCGTTGCTCGCTTATGAGTTTTTCTAACAGTAAGCTCTATTTTATTAAACCTGTCAACTTAAGCCTCTTAAGTTTTCTAATCACCATATTGACTACTGGTTCTAATTTGAATTTTTTGATTAATTTTGCAGAACCGCGCCGCGATAAACAAATCTGCAATTTTTTTATTTACTCTACTGTCTAACTCATCAAGTTCTGTGTTCTATTCATAAAGCAGACATTTGCATAATGACCACCTACGTTAGTCACCGAGTACACTTTGCGACCACGACAAATAATCCACACAGCCATCATCATTAAGTGGTGTGTCGAAGGCTCTGGGCACATGATTCAGTGCGGACGATGCGTCGCGATCCGCAAAGTCAATGTCATGGGTCAAGGGACCTACTCCTTACAGTGACTAAGAGGTATGCTTTTTGTCCAAGAATCTAATTCCACTTTATCGCTAAAAATAAAAAGGTGGGTAAATCATATTTTTTCATTAGTTACTTCACCCAGACGGTGTTATTAAATTTTAATAACGAGCATCCTGTGTCCACCGACTTGTAAGTGTAACCTGTTCACGAACAAGTCTTAGAACAAGCAGATGTGCTGCAACTTAATTTTTTGCGTTCTCAAATGATTTACCTATATTACCCATTTATGTATATTTGAAATGTACATAAATGGCCTGGACTTTTTTGTTTTAATTAAGTGTTAACGCTTCGGCTAAGTGCTTCCGGAGTCAAGAAAACGTCCTTGGAGTTTGGCAGAAATTAATTGAATGTCTAGCGTCCATTACTTTTAATTGTTGTATCAGAATAACTACAGAGTCGACCATATAACGTTAGTATTTAATCTTTTTAATGCTAATTCTATTCTGTTTTAGTGACTTTCAAGGATCTACATAATTTATATTCTTTTAAGACTTGTCTAAGCAAGTCATTAATTCCAGAAGGTAATGTAAGTTCAACTTCGCTTCACAGCGTCGATACCTGGAACGCTTCAGATGTTTTTTTTAAAGAATTTAGATTAGTAACCTCGCGATTTGAAATTTCTGATTAGCAAAAAAGAGTTTTGAGTTCAGATGTTGTGCATATATTTTGCAATGAGCATATTACAAGTTCCAAGTCAATAACTTCTAGTGTCACTGCTAACGTTCTACTTGATTGATGATCCCGGTTCGGACTGAGTTCAGACTCATCCATAAAAGATAATTTGGTTGCTAGGTGCTCAACTCAAGTTTTTGCATCGCATCACCCAGTTTTTCATCTATCTTATCAATTTTTACTTCATCTTTGTCTTTCAATTTACTTTAGCTATCACAAAAAACTTGACTAATAAATTAATGGAACACATCTCATGAGTCAAGAAGCTTTGAGAATAACTTTTACTTTGCGACTTTTACTTTTTATCCTGTAAGTCGGAGGCGAAATACAATCCGAAGTCCATTCTTGGCAAAAAATAGTAAAAACAATAGTGGACCGAGGCGAGGCTGGTATCTCACGCAAGTGTATATAATGGAACTGGTAGAGGGACCATCGCCGACGTCTCCCAGTAATTCCCCAGTAATGACGGTAATCATTTTATCATCTTCGTACCAATAACGTGCGTTTACCTAGTGCAATGGGGTTACGTCGCCGACTCGGCAGGACCGTGCGAATAAATGATAGATGACAGTCCGTATGTAATTTAGTTATTACGAATACCTTGCCGGTATTATTTCACAATATTGCTGGACGCTCTCGGTGCTTTGTCGTGGTTGAGTTTAAGCGTGAAATGTAGAAATAAGGGTTTGATCGATGTTGAAGACATGTTGCACTTCCGCGTTCATTTTCTTTTGTAGAAGGAGACATATTATTTTTTGTTGTACACTAACCGAGTGTAGAGGTATTATCTCAAAAGTCGTCTGGAAGAGATTTTTTGTAGCATTAAGTCCACCTACGCACCAATACTGTACATAAAGATTTAAAAATTAAGTTTCTTTTTTATCAAGATTTCAAAGTTTTGTGAGTAAATTTTACAGCCTTAAAGCTATTCTATCGTGTTACAAAGTGCGAAAGGAGCATTTTATATTTTATGATGTGCCTTCTATGTTACGGTCTATTCTCGCTATAAAATTATGTTTTATGGATATAATCGGTATTGTTAAGTAGTTCTTTTTCTAATCTTCGGGCTATAAAGTGGAGATAAAAAATTAAGCATTTCTTCCTGAAAGCTTTGATTGCGCGTGCGTTAAGCGCTTTTAGTTACCATGAGCGAGTGTTTTAGCTGTCATATTTAGAGCATTAACTAATTTTTGTTTTTAATTCCTTTTTCAAACATTGCGTGTAGGCAGTGATTATAAACGTTTTTGGTTAATATAAGTTAACCATCTAACTAATTGCTAGCCGGTTTTCCCAGCGGTAAAAATAGACATCACGAAAACTATCCTTTTGCACGCTCGTGTGAAAGTGTTTCCAAATAATTTACGTATTTGCATATTCACGGTCGTTAAATATATTAACAGTACGGTATTTCACATGAACTACTCATGAAAATATACCTAATAAAAATCATCAATTACACATAATACAAACTTAATATAAGTTAAGCAGCTTAATATTGCTCTCTTTACTTACCGTTTGCGATGCAACAAGTGACCACGTTTTAAACCCAATTCTGACTCCGCCTTTTCAAGATATTAAACTGACATTTACTCTTACACCTAAAATTAAATAAAGTCATAAAATACCTGAGTGCAGCGGCACGCTTCACTTTCTTCAACTGTGTCACGTGATTAATGTTCAAGTGTTCACAAAACTGAACTGTGTCCGGGAACTATGCGAGCACTCGACCTGCACGGACGCACCGGCTAATGAATGAGAACTAGAGAGACCGGCGCGATTGCGGCCCGGACACGGCGCGTGTAGAAAACACAGTCACGCAGCCGACCAAGCGTCTCAAACGGAATGAAATGGTGAAGAAGACGCCACGGTCTTATATAGACGTGGCCGTAACCTGACGCCGGATAACGGACTCCCGCCGCCCGACGTGCCACTCGACTATAGATCGTTCTGCGCGCACGCAAGAGGCACATTCGAACTCTAATCACAACCCTTCCCAATGTAACAGATAGATCGAATTTTCAATAAAGCGCCCCGAGCTTAACACTGCAATTTGCCAGCATTGGCGCTCGAACCTAGTACCCGCACCCAAACGAGACGACAGGACAACGGAACTAAATGGCATCGGGGTGTGGCATCGGTGCCAATCTATCTGCACGATTTTCTTGTGAAAACATTCTTAAGCTTTTCTTCACTTCAGCACTCGAACACACTCAAGCTATCGTCTCTTTTAAATATTAGCTGTCTGATTCATAAAACAATTCTAACCTTAAGCTTTGTTTATACTGATTAGCTATTTTAAATTCAAACAGACCGATTGATAAAACACTTTTTAATTTAACTGATTAGTAGATCCTTTATTCAAAAATTTACAAAGAGTATTTGAATTTAGAATTTTATAATCAATTCAAAATTAGCCTAAACTTGAAAGATTTGATTAAAGAGTAATATAAGTATAAGTTGATTGGTAGAAAATCCCTGTGGTCCAGCTATTCTTTAAAAATCAACGTTACAGTTTCTGGTACTCAATTTCAAATTAAAAATCTGCTAAACATTAATAAAATTAAGCTTGTTATTAAAAAGTTTTTATGAAGTAGGCTGATTAAATGCAACAATGTAATATAATTAAATAAAACTGTAAGATGAAAAAACTATTTCATACAAAAAAAAAATATTTTCCTGGACCGTACCCAAAGGCAATTAACGACTGTGTAGTTTTCTATCAATTAGATATTTTTCTGAGTACTCTTTACAAACGTATAAGCAATATTTTATACCTCCATACCTATGAATAATATTAGAGTGTAAGACGGTAAAATGAAACCTAGAATTTTTTAATTTCTTGGCTTTTCTCTGAAGAAAAAAAGAAATTGAAAGACAAAATCAATTTCTCGCTTTTTCTTTTAAAACGAAAATAGAAGTCAGCATATTCTTACGTCAGCTTTTGGTTTGAAAATCATATATTTTGGCAGATGATGGTAAAAGAGAGACAAAAAGATTGTTCGCGAATGGCTGCTAGCCCAATCACACAGTGAATCTGAATCTCTTTTAAAGAAAATTTCGTAACTCACGCATAAATACTCTTTCTCATACACACACACACACTAGTACATATTGTTATCAAAATGTTCCTCTAAACTACTTGCTTTACTTTATTGTTTTAACTTAATGGTTCTAAATCTAGTAAATGTTTTAACGTGTATAAAAAATAACCATTTTTCATGTGCTTCTCGTGGGTAATTGGTAATCCCACCAATGGACTCCACGAGACAGGCTCGACCTAGTGTGGAGTTCATTTAGTAAAAACATAACCTTCTTTCGTAGTCGGGTAAAAATATGCTTCCTTTGCTTCATATTCTTGTTTTTATATATCTTAGCTAGTAATGTATAATATAATTTTTTATTTATTTATTTAAAATAATGTAAATAACACCTTAACAGCTTACATATCGCCAATTCGATGTTATCACAAATGCAATGATATATATTATGCAATGATATAAGGAAATGTATAGCACTGTTTTTCACTGGCAAATAAACGTTATTATTTTTATCCCATTTATTTATATACATATTATTTACATTTTAAAAACATTTAAAAATATAAAAATTAGTAGCCCACCGGTATCGGGAACAGGGTCCAAGCTACCAGTGGTCAGGGCTCCTGAGAGAGGAACCTCCTAACGATTCGCGCCGTGATTTTTATTATTATTATTTTTCACTTTCTCGGATCCCTAGAGACCCGGTCCTTTGGTAGGCGAACAAGGGGCCGAAGTCAACTCGCAGAGGCCCCTTTAGACATTTCAAATGGAATTGGACACCAACCGACGATTATCCCTGTATGCACTGTGAAAGTATACCCAAGGACAATCCCCGGTTGGAGCAGGACTATTGCAGAAAATGGAAACAAAAGATGAAACGCTATGGGTTTGGCTGGTTTAGTGGACTGCTAATCGTTAACTATGGAAGAACTATTGGCCCCTGCCTGACCATTGACAATTAAAACGGCTTTAAAATGGCAGGGGGTGACTTACACACTCGATAAATGGGCCCCCCGAAAAGGGTCGCTAGCACAAAGTGACGTAGCGCCAAGGGGGCAACATATCCTGAGGTGCTAGAGGAGTGGAGAGGTATACCACGGCTATCAGGACAATCCCGGAAGTATGGTCAAGATCCCTACTAGCATCTTACTGGATTATACATTCTTCTCCCGAGCACGTTTGCTCTTGCGAATCTCCACTCAGACCGGCCGATTAAGGCAAGAAAGAGGTGGGAGCTCAGTTCCTCGTCAGTGTTCATTCCGGCCAGACAATAAAGGCAAGCCGGAAATGAGGAACAAGACTTCTCCCTGGAGATCAGGTCCGTGGGGTCGCTAGTGCCCAACCACAAAACTGCCTTGCGAATTTATTTTATTATTATTATTACTCAAACAAATATCATCAGCCTAGCCTTTTCCCAACTATATTGGGGTCGGCTTCCAGTCAAACCGGATTCAGCTGAATAGGACTCACACAAATAAATCCATATAAAATCGTGGTCCCGATTGCAAATAAAGCTAACTCTGGCTCATTAGTTTCGATGAGTACTGTAGGATACAACTATATGGCATTACGTCAGCAAGATGGGCATCTCTGCATTAATAATGCCATGGATATCACTAATCTGGCTTTTAAACGTGTTTTTTATGGCATTATCGCTGCAGGCCGTTTATGTGCTCTACGTAGAAATACTGACGTCTGGCTCTGTAATAGAGATTCTCCGACAAAAATGAATACGATTTTAGTTTTATTACAAGCAGGTTTTCATGAGAAAATTGAGTTATCGAAGTACTTAGACCTAATCGAAGCGTTCCAATTTTGTAATAGAATCCACAATTTTACACAATCCATGCAATCAACTATGTGAAGTATTGAATAATGTTTCATTACACGCCTTGCAATACAGTAAAAACAAAGGTAACGAAATACTAAATAAACTTGTTGTTTTATTTTCAGGAATGTTCTAAACAAGTTTTGCGGCTTCTTAAATTGGCTAAGTACATCTACTGCGCAAGCCGGGCAACACGGCGGGTTTCAAGATCACATTTGTACATACGAATATAAAAGTCACAGTAAATTAAAGCAATAACACTTAGCATGTAAACGACTAGACCACGAGTCCAATTTTTCCACAGAAATCTTTTCTAGGCGTGCGCACGGAAAAATAAGGCGGTGTGTCTTTGAAGATACCGAATAATTTGATACAAATTTACTTTTTGAGAAATAATAATAAAGAAGACCACCACGCAAAAATATAAATGTCGGGATATGCACTACATAAGATGATATTAAACTATTGATAGATATTACTGTTTCTTAAATTGCAAACGGTTGGCCGTAATCGCAGCTATCTTTGCAGATGGACAGATAAACCTACCGCTGCGTAGCCATTGTAATAACTTACGATTACGATAGATCAAATAATACATCACTGAAATTATTACATTTCGAACAACTACCATCAGACAATAAATTGTAAAGAACTTTCCTTTTTCGATCAAAATTTCGAATCAATAACAAATCTATTATTAAAAATCGAGGTCTTCTTCAATGTGCACGTACAAAATTGGATGCAATAAAAACTCACAAATAGTAGCGTCTTTTAACGCATAGTTATCACTTAATAGCTTTGTTGCGAATAAAAACAAATCTTTATGCGCAGGCGCCGTTTTTAATCTCACTTCCTGCGGTTTCCCAAAGGAGAATTTAAGGCCAGCGCTGAAGTTGTACAGCAGACTCCGCAGTGAAAGTTAATGTTGATACGCATTGGCCGGCTCATTATCTGCGCGATGAAAATCTTAAATTACACTGCACATGCCATGTTTTGATCTATTTTTATTTGTGTAAGATTCAATTACTTGACTCCTAATGATGTACTCGCCGTAGGCTTCGGATAAGAAAACAACATCTTGTCTCTGCTGCCGTGTAATGAGTGCGCTCGGCTAAAGAAAACAATTATCTACATGATGAGAACTTTGAAATAATTTAATATTTTATTGCTTTATTCGTTTAAGTCCGTATTGCATGTCAAAACGTAAGTAGAAAACAGAAAAGTAAAAGAGGAACATATCAACTACATCACTTAGAGGCTGACATGACGAGCGCATTTTATTAACTTTTTGTGCAGATCAGAATAGCAGATTATTGGATAGGATTTAAATAATAGCCCATTGAACGATCAATGGTTACTTAAATTATATTGATAGATGCACATAAACTGAAGGTAATTAATTGATTTAAGAGATAGATTGCTCGATCGAAACCGACTCTAGCAATGGGGTAGACATTTTGACCTAGAATTTGAGACAAAGCATATAATAAAATGGGTGTCTATCATCTTGAGCTAACGAGCATTTCTCATGAGCTTTACTCTTCAGTATTTGAAATAAGACAGCTAAAAACATCCATCCTTACTAATATTATAAATGCGAAAGTAACTCTGTCTGTCTGTCTGTCTGTCGCGCTTTCACGCCAAAACTACTGAACCGATATAAATTAAATTTGGTACAGTAATATTCTAGAACCTGAGAAAGGACATAGGCCACTTTTTATCCCGGGAATATGTTCCCTAAGGGCAACGCCGGCGAAGCCGCTGGCAGAGGCTAGTATGATATAAATAAGTTATTAAAAAAAAATTGCGGTAGTGATGGCGCTGACCTAAAACTTAAACCTTCACATTCACACACACTTTTTTTTTCTTTTTAATATATATATGTATATATTTTTTACTCACATTTTATATTATTGTGTGAGAGACCAACTCGCTCTTGTTTTTTTTTTTGATGGTAAATCATTAAATGACTCTTACCTTTGGATAGAGCAAACAGTGTCATACTCTTACTGACTAAAACCTACCCATGTTACCTGAATACGCAAATCATGCCGCGGGCAAAATCTAGTCTTAAATAAACTCAATACCTTACCAAAACACACGACGATCAAAACGTAATTTAAACCAATAACACCCGTATTCACAAACAATACTTTTCTCAGTAAAGTAGCAACGCTATGCGAAGTAAGGCATTTCTCACTGCGCTGCATATGGCAAGCCTTTCAATTCATAAACAATATTCAAACAACCCTTGTCTAAGCAAACGCACTGCGTTGAATAGAGCTCTGTGATTGGTTCGTTTTGTTGCGTAGTTTACTTCGCTGCTTGACGTTCATTTCTAGGTCTTGATTTATCAGTGGCAGTATAAAAAGTCTAATAATCAAAAGGATTTTGGAAATCTCGTATCACTTTTCTGGTATGCTTCTCTCATTGATATAATTATCAAATTCTGATTCACTACTATAAACCATTGTAAAAGGACGCTATTAAAATGGAAAATTATCACAAACAGTAAAATCCAACCCCGAAAAATATTTCTAGTAACAGAGAATCGAGAGACACTAGCTATGCGTTGCTTAAAACAGCTAGCAGGCTACCTTAGCTGTGCGTTCATTCTAAGGGACGCATAGTGCTAGGCGTCACTCAAGTATTGTCTATGAAAAAGTTTTAGGGGCCCTGTGCATTCACGCGTACTGGGAGACCTCATAGTAACGTTTGTGAATACAGGTGTAAGACTATTGATATCCCGCAGTTACAGCACAATTTTAGATACATGTCGCTATACGCGTATTCACAATACTGCTAGTCTATTCTGTAAATAACCATTTCGATATCGAGCTTCACCTGGGTGACAAACCTGACAAAGTGAGCTTTATTGCACACAACATAAAGGTCTTTGAATTACGAATTACGCAGTCGAGATACGAAAATGTTGTTACAGAATAGGGGTGCAGTACCCCTATTCTGTAACAACATTTTCGTGTCTCGACAGCGGAATCCGAGGTGAGTATCAAATTACGTCAAACGCAAGACCTTTATGTTGTATGCAATAAAGCTCACTTTATGAGGTTTGTCACTCAGGTGAAGCTCGATATCGAAATGGTTACTTACAGAATAGACTAGCTGCTCTAAAGTTACAATAGTCGAACAGAGTAGTACGAGTACAGTATCAGTGTACGAGTACGTATGATTCGTATGAATGGTGTCATGGGAGTATGGGAGCAATTTCTCGAATGGTTTTAATGCACATGATAGGTTATTGTGTTAAGGTGAATGTTACGGGTTGCTCATTGCCATTTTCCCGCGAGATGGCGCTGAAGTCAACATTTTCAGTTTTATTTTGTTTCGAGTGTAATTGGAACAATATTAAGTCGCAGAAATAATGGTGCGACAATCGGATATTCCACTTTATCGAAATTAGTCAAAATACGGCATAAAAACCCTTCTGATTCGCCATTGAAACTGAAAATGTTGACTTCAGCGCCATTTCGCGGGAAAATGGCAATGAGCAACCCGTAACATTCACCTTAATGCGATAACTGTTCGCATTAAGGTGAATGTTACGGGTTGCTCCCCTGCATCATCATCCATATTCAAAAGAAATCTTATCTGCATTTTTTTTTTCAAAATTTTAGTCATTTTCAATGGTAATTTTGCATCAAATTTCTTGAATAAATCCAAAATCATTTATTTTAAAATTATGAAACAAATATATTCGAAACCCTCAAACCCTCTCTTCAATGAAAAGGTGTATACTTTTTCATTTGTTATGTACAGTGTTTGTACAGTCGCACAGTATGGTTGGAAAAACCTTATGTGAAAATGTTTATATGTGTACCCAACCGAGTCGATCCAGTAGATTCGGAGAAAATCAGCTATGACAGATGGACAAACAGACAGATACCCTAGTCATCCTATATAGGTTCCGTTTCTTACGGATTTTCGGAACCTTAAAAACTCTAAATAATTATTTTATTATCTAACTTGAAATAAGACAATCAAATCGTAATTTAAACCAATAATAATATTGATATTACGCACATACTGCACACACATTCAACAAAATTACAACAGTAGAATAGAGTAGTCCCATCAAACACAATATCATGTACGTATGATTCGTATGAATGGTGTCATGGGAGCAATTTCCCGAATGGTTTTAATGCACATGATTGGTTATTATGTTAATGCGAACAAAAGTAAAAAAGAAATCTCTAAATAATATGTAGCTTGAAACAAAAGACTATCAATTCGTAATTTCAACCAATAATAATACATTGATAAACAAATAAATAAAAAAATGATATCACGCACCTACTGCACAATCATTTAAGTAAATTACAATAGTCTAATAAAGTAGTGTAACTGTATCGGTCCAGTAGATTCGGAGAAAATCGGCTGTGACAGACGGACAGACAGACAGACACCCGAGTGATCCTATAAGGGTTCCGTTTCTTACGGATGTTGGGAACCCTAAAACTCTAAGTAATATGTAACTTGGAACAAAAGACTATCCAATCGTAATTTCAACCAATAATAATATTGATATTACGCACATACTGCACAAACATTGAACAAAATTACAATAGTAGAATGGAGTAGACCCATTGAGCACAGTATCAGTGTACGTATGATTCCTATGAATGGTGTCATGGTAGTAATTTCCGAATGATTTTAATGCACATGATGTGGGTTATTGTGCTAATGTGAGCACTTAATCTGTTACAACAAGATCTCGCAATAGAGCAGCGGTTCCCAACCTGAGGTCCGCGGACCACTGGTGGTCCGCAAGCAAGAGCTAAAAATGGTCCGCTAAAAGTTTAAACCTCTCCTATCCTATCCCTTTTTTGCTAATGTAAGTTTCTAGCAGATTAAAATTCTGATAGAATCTTAGAATCACTTGTTTCAAACAGTTTTTTCTATGACAATGCTCTTACTTTTGATTTAAAAAATAGCTGTCATATAAGTTTTGAATATCTTTACGATTACAGTTTATTATTTTCTGGTCCTTACTAGCTACGAAGGTTTCAAAGGAAAGGAATCAAAGCGGTTCTGGATCAAATCAAGGTTGGGAACCAGTGCAATAGAGGCTAGAGCGAATGTCATGGAAGCCATGATCGTGGCCGGTGGCTAGCCTGGCAAGTGCTTCTTACACGCGATTCTCACTTATACAGATATCTTATTGCTTAGCCCGTAGACCGACTATAGAGTATTCGTGAAGATCGAATTGTAAGCATTAAGTTTAGCTCATAAGCATAACAGACTCTCAAAGCGATACATTAACAAGTTGTTTATGTTGTTGTTGTGCTGCAAGGATAACTCTGTTGTCTTCAGGCCCTCACTGACTAAGTCATAGAGGATAGATAAACAGTACAACTGAAAAATATGGGTAGCGCGCTTTATAGGGCTCCGTACAACGGTAACCAACGGAACCCTATTACTAAGCCTCCACTGTCCGTCCATCCATCTGTCTATCAGCGAGAACGCGCGCGCGTGCGTCTTAAGAATATATATGTAATAGGTAGATAGTTAAAATTTACACAGAGTATGTATTTCTATTGCCGGTATAAAAAAAACTGCTCTCATCTTTGGGACGGATCTGCCAGATTCCAGCTTAATGCCCTTGAGTCAATTGAGAAACGAGCCAAGAGGATCGTCGGCATTGATAGGCTCGTCGCGATGGGGCTCCAAAACCTTGAGCATCGACAACGAGTTTTGAACATTTGGGAACACATTCATAATGCGAACAGCTACGGAGTGGAATTCCCTGAAGGAGTCTGTGTTTCCTGATAGCTACAACCTGGGAGTCTATAAGTCAAGAGTGAATAGGTTACTTCTAGGCAGGCGTGCTACATCTTCGACCACATCATCGCTTACCAACAGGTGAGATAGTGGTCAAAAGCGTGCCTATCATTAGCAAAAAATAATAATAATAATCTAAATTATTAATTAAAGGGGTTTTTCATTTTCATCACACAAGAAACGTGTTTTTTTTTGTTTATGGTACGGAACAATTCGTGTGAAAGTCAGACTCGCACTTGGCCGGTTTTTATCTCTTCTCTTCTCTTGTTTTTTTAAAAAAACGTTGCCTTACACTAGGAATTTCTCCTGTATCTTGAGTGCGTTTACAAACATACAAACTCACATACACAAATCCGAACCGGAACAACTATATGTTGGCAATACAAATATTTGTTCCGTGCGGGAATCGAACCCGCGACTCGCAGCGCAACAGTCAATTGCTCAACCACTGCGCCAACCGTGTCGTTTTTATCTAAACTAAAAGAAAGTAACACTAAACTTTGAAATTTTGAATATACTGAAAAGGTAAACGGCTGAAAAACCATTCAAAAATAAAATTAAATGAGAAAAATATATTTAAATATAATAAATGTATACGATTTTCTAATAAATGAAATAGTCGTGGAAACGCCGGAGACTTCGGATGTAAAGGTCCCAAACTATAAAAGGAATTACGAGTCAATGTTCATAAATGAAATTGCCCCAATCGTTCGACTTTTATAAAAAACAAACACGTCGCACGAAGTAATCTCGGACAATTCGCGATATAATTATGTCCTAATTAAAATCAGTCGGCTCAGTAACCTTCATTCGATTATTTCACTTCGTTTTCGCAGCTTTTATTTGTGTTCGACAGATAGAGCGAAGTTTTTGCCGACGATCAACTCGTCAATAGATCTGGGTCGTTCGTTCAAACTTCTATAATACATAGCACTTTTACTTCGCAAATAGATCTGTATTCATATTTATTTATGAATAACACTCCAGTTATGATCATATCGCGTATTTACTAACTTTTCCCGCGACTGGGACCCTCTCTTAGCCTACCCTGCAGGAACCCTGCATTTTACATGTCGAAGTGTAGGCTTGGGAGAAGTGATCAGGGGGGCTACTCTCTAAGTCCGTAGTCTAGGGCTTAGTTGCGGGCGTATTCTACTCCGTATCGGTTGACTGGAAGCCGACCCCAATATAGTTGGGTTGGGAAAAGGCCAGGCAGATGATGATATATAAAAGAAATCTGGCATAACTGAATGTTCTGGCATAAATTGACCGACCAGTGATCGACCATTATGAATTAGCAGATTACGAACTTTTAGCAAAATGACAATGAGATCGTGTTGGAATGACGAATTTATAAGAAATAGCAGACTTGGGGCCCAGGAAGCGAGCTATCAATCCAAGTAATCAAGATGGAACGACAGCTAACTTCCTGATCACTTCACCCAAGCCTTCACTTCAACATGTTTACAGAATCGACCGGCTGCAGTCTATGAACATTGTTTAGGACACACACCGATAGTGGAGCTTTCTATCCGTGAAAGAATTTTCATAATTTAACCGAGTCTAGATTTAGATAACACTGACATAGTAATGATTAGGAATATTATATTCTTAAGGTTTGTAGAGTTTTGAAAAACCTGTAAATTATAGATCTAACGAAGGTACCGTAAAGGATCACAGTACCTACTCACAATATGAGTAAACTAATAAAAAAACAAAGTAAAATAGTTCTGTTCTTAAAAAATAGCGATAATACAGAAAAACAAAGCTGAAAGAAGTATAATTAGGCTATTAGTGCTATTAGTAGATTCTATCATTCCTTTATTTTTCATACTATGCTTATTATTCAAATCAATTTAAAATTTGAAAACTTACAGAAATCATCACATTGCACATGGTGTTTTTACAATGCAATTTCAGGCCTAAAGATCCAATAAAACCTGTTGATCGTTAAGGGCTGATTTGTTTAAGGTGTGCATACCAAACAATTTAATTAAAATAATTACGAAGTCTGCCACGCGTTTCTCTTTTATTGTTATAGTTAACCGATCCTTTTCTGAGAAGTGTCTCGTGGACGAATAAGAGACACTTTATAGAATACACACACAAAAATGTATTATGGTTTATCTTCGATGGATTAAGTACTACTGTTGGGAGAAGTTGGGACGTCCCAACTACTCCCAACAGTCTATCTACCTCTCTTTTTTGATAAACCGACACATTACGAGTACGTACAATTTTAATATAGTTTTTGTGAACGTACCCGTATGTGTACGTGTGTTTCAAACAAAGATCTGTAGCTTTAGTATTGCTCGAAGTGTAAATATCTCACTATTAGATCATTTTTTTAACCTGATCATGTATTTCGTCACACATTACGACGTACGTTGACAGTGCACGGAGGTGGCAGGCGCTCAGGGAAGGCGTGCCATGCGCCGGCGCAGGCTAATCGTCGCGTAACGGTGGCCAACTGTAAAGCTCGCCACGGACCGCGGGCCGCGTGCTAAATTTGCCGAAACACCGCGATCTCTAGCGGGAAAATCTTAAATCACTCTAAATTCGTGTCGATGCCCGCCCAAACGACAATATACGAAATTTCTTACCCATGACACTATCAAAAACGTCATGTTTGAGGAGCTTCTCTCTTAGGCAACGCGGCCATTGCTAAAACCAATATGTTGAGCTCACTGAAACCTTATACGTCGCTTAATTTCACATGCTAATGGTCAATGTCCTCTTAACCTTAATCATGAAAAGCTTTATATAGAGTTTTAAATGACTTTAGGTACTTACCATTTACGAATTACACAATTAAGAAGGTGAAGCTTAGACTTACTTTAAACGTAGTCATTTACATGTAAGTTCCACAAATTATAATGTAAAAGAAAATGTCAGTCTCAGAAGCTATTGTTTTTATTTTCAGGATAAATAAACAAAAATTCTTCAGTAGACACCTGAAATCAGAAAGTACGTGTTAGGTTAAAGGTCAAGCACGTTTCCAATCGCTATTGTTTTAAATAAAGCTAAAATATTTACATTTCTCAAATCAAGCGGAACACCAGCGAAGTGTAATTGATTTTGAGAAATTATGAATGCAGGCAATGCATAGTCTGGGAGCTCTTACATCCTGCATCGCATGACGAGGTGACAGGCAGTATGGACAGCTGTCTAGCCGGCAAAGGTGTAGGTATGATATGGAAATCTGAATACCTATGTCTCCGAAGCAAAATATTAAAAAAATCACATAGACGAAGGAAATTATTTCTGGTTTAAGTTCTAAAAAGGATGCTTTAATTAGCAGCGGCCAATTGGTGAAACATGGTTTTCTAAATCGTACAAGCAATAAAGCTTTCAAGTTCGTAGCTATGACGAATGCGAGCTGTGCAATCTGAAGCAATTTACATAACAATATTCCTTACATCATGCAATAAAATTCCGACGTGGGGTTCATCATCCTGATCCTGCCATTAGCAAGAACATATCCGATATTAATTACGACAAGTTCGCGTGTCAGTAACGACGCATTCTGTTACCGCAACAATGAAGAATTGTTACTTCAATCCAATCATGTCACGCCAACCAACTATGAGATTTATCCCATTACGGTACTAGCTGATAGATATTCTATTCTTCACACCAGTTTGTACTTTAATCGAGGACATTAATGTCTTCATAAAACAATGTAGTCTCACAATCTTCATTATCATTTCATAACACATATTATCGATATCTAATACCATTTCAAAGAAATTGCTAGGTCGCAGTTGATCGACGTACAAAGTTCTAAAACTTTCGTTTAACTGTCAGACTCACTTCCAACTGTTGGTGTACGCCCAACAATCAACACTTTAAAATAATAAACTATTTATCAACTTCACACTCTACTTAAGGCCGCCCAGTTTTATTCGAGCCAAAGTATCCGTGACTCTTCCACAGACAAAGGGTCATTAGCGAAAATGTCCGAGTCAACAATAGAACAAGCGAAACGGGAAATTGATGACTCCCTGGTTCTGAGCGCATTCTGCATGCGGCGCATCGGGTTATCGTTCCAGGAGCCCAAAAGCAGGTCGGCCTACTTACGCCAGAAGCTGATGCTCATCGCGTCAGTCTGCGGAATTTGCTACCACGTGTTCAGTGAAATCGTCTTCATAGGTCTCACGTTGGCTAATTCGCCACGAGTCGAAGATGTCGTTCCACTTTTCCATACTTTTGGCTACGGTGCTTTAAGTAAGTAACTATGTACCAAGTATACATCGAAGTAGTCTGGCTATCTGTTTGTGTTCGAACTACTTTCGAGAACTGTTACACAGGATACGGTTTTCGCTATTTTATAAAGTGTAATCTTGAGAGAGATATTAGGCACAATTTGAATGAAGCGTGAAGTTAAGTCTATTCATAATACGACACGCGAAGGTGTCTGGCTGTCTGTCTACAAAGGTGTCTGTTCCAGTTTCTATTAATTAAACTCATCTATTTTCTATCCCAATAATAACTGTATACATTTCTTAGGTATTGCAAAAGTATTTGTGTTGTGGTACAAAAAAGACGTATTCCGTGAGTTACTGAATGAGCTGGCAGGCATATGGCCGATGCCTCCGCTGGAAGAGGAAGCGCTGGTCATTAAGAACAAGAGTCTCGCCGCTCTCCGCATCACACACCGATGTAAGTATGTTTACATTAAAACATTGCATTCTTTACTGTGTTACTTGAAGTGCGAACACATCAAAATCCGGTCCGCCTTTGTGCGACACCATGTACAGCATTGTTTAGAATGAGTGTTACTTTACGAACTGTATCAAACTGTTATCGCAGAACGGAATAAGGTCTGGGTGGCTTTCTCATTATGAGTCATGTCAAATATTCGTTCAAAACAGGTTTAATAAAAGCATAATGGTAAGGCTCCCTCCGAAAGCTGAGCTTTCGCATTAACATCGCGACCGGCGAAGTGCAAATAAAACCCGGGCTAATTGGCCTTTACCTACATACATTTGTGTTCCTTCAACATTCATTTTAGTAGTTCCTTCTCAGGGTATTTCTTCATGAACGTATCCGGGGTCTGGTTCTACAATTTGACGCCGATCGTCGTCTATCTGTTTGGCCTGATTCAAGGCAAGGACGATAAGATAGGCTACGTCTGGTCGTCGTGGTACCCGTTTGATAAACACCAAACGCTCGCGCACGTCGCAGTTTATCTCTTTGAAATATTCGCAGGTAAGATTAGCTACTGTATACATAAATAATATATTTATTTTTAGTCTTTAGTCGTTAAGTCATTTCTAGGTCTAAACTTTTCCCCTTAGTTCCGTGAAGAACTAGTTATTTTATAGAGCAGCTATCAAACTCCTAAGATAGCACCTACATTGATTGAAGTGTGGTTGGAGCACTCTTGGGTGAATGGGAGTAATTTGTTGAACATCAAACACGCACCATTATCACAGTTCAAAATATACAGAACCACATCGTTCCCAAAATGTAAACCTTTGTATGAATATTATTTTTTCAGTGAATAAAAGCAATTTAAAACACCATAATATTTTTCTCCAATCCCAATGAAGACATTGCCACATGCTTCTGACACATTTATAGAGCACTTTTCCTTCCAAAATGAATTGACCTCTACTACAATTTTAATAGCACTTAATAACTTAATCGAATCTTTCGCTCTAGAGCAAAAAACACTAATATAATAGCTCCCAGAACCATTTCTTCGAACAAAATGTTTCTTTTATTGACATAGAGAGAGTGAAAGTCCTGATAATATAGAATCATCTTGGGCCCCTATTATCGCATTGAGAGCCACATCTTCGGCTGTTGTAACGTAGCAATTAATCCAGTTAAAATATTTGATTGTACACTTTTAGCTCCTAAGAATGAAGGTGTAAACGCGATCGCATGATGAACTCAAAACAAACATCGTTTAGCTGTCAGCGGTAATAAAATATGTGTTATTTTGTTTTGAGGGTGTTAATATACTTGAGTCATGATATGCTCTAGTTATTTCATGCTTAAGATCTAAGAACTAGCCATTCTTTGAATGTCGTTGTTGTGCCATATGAATGTGTTTTCTTTCCTTTTAGTTCTCGCAGAAACGCCATAATTTTAATCGGTTAAGAAGAAATGCCGCCGGAGAAATTTGACTGTATAGGTATACCGACACGGGTGTACAGATAGTACATATCCTTATATATTGTTAAAAAAAACTTTTAAATTGGTAGAATATTGAAGGATGACATATGCGGGAGTCAAACCTCGAATAATGTATTTTCACTTATAATAATCAGTCGGATCTCTATGACCGCAGATTCTAAGCTCATATTATACTCATTTTCTAGGTCAAACCTGCGTCTGGATTATGGTCAGCACCGACCTCTTATTCTCTGCAATGGCCAGTCATATTAGTATTCTATTACGACTGCTAAAGCGCCGGCTAGAGTTAGTGGGGTCAGCAGACATTGAGCACTATCAGGAGATACTTGGAAACATCAAGTTGCATCAGCGACTTATAACGTGAGCCTATTGATCCATTCCTCCCACTATGATACTATAAACTGATTTACCATCCAACTATAATTTATAACCTGGCAGTATATGCTTTAAAGTAAGTTCACTACAAGAACACGTTTGAATACACATTTACGAATATTTACCCGGCCAAATCGTGTTCTTGGGTCAAAGAAACCAAACATTCAAAACGCATTATGAATTTATACCGTAGCGCGTAAACTTGCGTAAGTATCTTTTTTAGACCTTTTGGGACGTGATTAATATAAAAAAGTATATTTCAAAACTTCAAAAGATTATTTAGGGTATTGTACCTACTTTAAGTTTTTTTTTTTTGGTATTCCAGATACTGCAACGATTTAGAAAACGCTTTCTCCTTGTCGAACTTCGTGAATATTATGTTGAGTTCGGTGAATATCTGCTGCGTAGTGTTCGTTATTGTGGTCAGTATTACTGCACGCATTTTATTCATAGTCTACCTAGAAATCTGTAACCGACCGTGGTTAACTATTTGCACGCTTTTGGAAAAAATACTTTGGCAAAATAGCACCGCATTGAGCGGACCGGTATTATTGTCGGCAATATCTTTACTAATCTGACCAGTCTTTACTAATAAAATTTTGTGATTTTGTGAGATTGTAGGAGTAATCTCTGGATCTACTAAACTGATTTTGAAAATTCTTTTACCAACAGAAAGACACGTTACTTGTGAGAGTCATAGGCTATATATTAACCCGAGTAAGACCGGCCAGCGAAGTGGGCACGGGTCAGCTATAATAAATAATTGTGCATATCTTCCAAAGAGCAGATTTACTCAATAAACATCATATAATCTGGGTAAACCAAAAAACAACTTGAAATTTTGATAAATTCAAAATTATTAAAAAATATTATTAATTTGGCGTACAAGTAAAAAATTGCCGCAAATTAGCTCTAGGAATATACACGTACCTAACCTATTTCAACAAAATCAATTACTTATCAGCCTGTTAATTTGGATGCCTTTCCAGCTTCTAGAACCGCTGATGGCCATCAGTAACAAACTGTTTTTGGGTTCAGCTCTAATTCAAATCGGAATGCTGTGTTGGTACGCCGACGACATCTTCCATGCGGTTAGTAATCTTTTTCTTTTATTTATGAAACAAACTTTTGGTCAGAATTCGTTCCATTTCTACTTTAATAATATTTTGACCGAAATAGATGATGATACATTTTTAAAAAGTGTTCGTGGAGTTTCTTGCACGTTGTTCTCTAAAGAGATCTAGGCTTTGAAATGTACAACTACGAGTAGCTTTATCTCTTTGACTGGGCGACCTTGATAATTGTTAAAAAAGTGGATGTAAGTAAATGGTTTATTTAAAATAAATGCTTTGAGTATATTATCTAATAATTTTAAGTAAACATGAAAAAATATTTAGTCCAATTTGTATGCAAAGTTTGACATATCAGGATTTCTTTGAATTCAAGAGATATGAAACTTTGAATTCGTTAGATTCTACTGACAGTGTATATATTGGAGATAAAAAAACCCTTATGGCACACTTATTCTGCTGTCATAATCTTCCTTCGTGATGAAAATAGTGCAGTATAATGGTCATAGATGATACACTATTAACTAGCTAATAATGGTCATACAATATCAGATGGCTTGCAAAAAAAGTATATACTACTCTGTCAAGAAAGTACCGGGAAAAGATCAATAATACACAAAATGTCTGTTATTCATCCAAATTTATTTTATCACCTTCAAAGTATGCTCCTTTAGAAACGATACACTTGCGCCAACGAATAATCCATTCATCAAAACAATTTTTAAACGCTGCTTCCGGAATTGAGTTCAGTTCTCGCCGCGAATTCTCCTTTATGTCTTCTATCGATTGAAAACGGGTGCCACGAAGTGGTAATTTGAGTTTAGGAAAAAGAAAAAATTCAGCAGGAGCCATATCTGGTGAATATGGTGGTTGCTGGATGGTATTTGTTGAGTGTTTGGTTAAAAATTCGTTCACAATGATAGCCTTGTGCGAAGGCGCATTGTCGTGGTGCAAAATCTAAGAATTTTCTTTCCACAAATCTGGCCTTTTTCGTCGAATTTGCTCTCTTAAACGGTGCATAACGCTCAAATAATATTCTTTATTTACCGTTAGACCTTCCGGTAAGAATTCAGAGTGCACAACACCGCGATAATCAAAGAAAACAGTCAACATGACTTTGACTTTTGATCGACTTTGGCGTGGTTTTTTCGGTTTCGGTTCAGTTGGAAGGCGCCACTCCAAAGCTTGTTGACTAGTTTGCATGTCAAACTCGTAAACCCACGTCTCGTCACCAGTAACAATGCGTTTCATGAATGTTGGGTCCGAACTTACTCGTTCTAGCATGTCCTCAGCGACTTTCATGCGATTGAGTTTTTGGAGAAAATTCAGATCTTTTGGGACTAGCCGAGCAGCAACATGTTTCATACCCAAATGATTAGTTAAAATGGTACGGATCGACTCGTGAGATACAAAAAGTTCGGCGGCTATCTCTCTCAGAGTTGAATGGGGATTTTCAGTCACTATTTCCTTCACTTTTGCGATGTTAACTTCAGTTGCAGACGTTGACGGCCTACCAGAGCGAGGCAAATCTTCCATCACATCTCGACCGCTTTTGAACGCTTTGAACCACTCATAAGCACGAGTTTTTGATAAAGTCGATTCACCGTAAGCCTTCTGTAACATTTTCAGTGACTCCGAACACGAAATTCCATTGGCGATGCAAAATTTAAGACAAACTCTTTGTTCGATATTTTTGTCCATTATGAAATTCGCAATACACACTATATATGATATTACTAAAACCAGCACTGTATTTAATATAAATAACAGATGCAACTCAAACTCCGCGCCAAAATGGAAAACAGTTGTGCAAATCTAACAACTACAAAAAAACAAAAATTGGAATTTGGAACCATAAACAAATCATCCATTCCCGATACTTTTTGACTGAATGTAAAAATGTACTCTGTGGTATTGGGTGTCATAATTGGCCTGCCAGGGTTGCAGAATTTGTTCGAATAAGTCAGTCAGTAAAGAGTTGGACTTCTGCGCCGCCCAGAGTGGGAGGAATCATTTGATGATGAAACCAGCTTTGACGAAGCCAAACAAGCTAGAAAAATAGGCACTTTATGGTTTATTCCTTTCGCATATGCCAAGATTGTTTCCATTCTTTAATTTCTTTATACCTGAACAAGCACTGTATTAACGAAACGATGTATTTCCTGCAGAACGCCGATGTGGCGGCAGCCGCTTACAATAGTGGCTGGTACCGTACTAATCCCCGGTGTCGCCGCGCCCTGCTTTTCCTTATACAGAGGTCAGTTGTACTTGTACTCCATACAAAATAAACGAATTTGATCTTAAACTAATCACAATTGACTGAAAACTGAGCGTATTTCTGAACTGAGTATTTTGGGTTAAGAACGTGTCTAACCCTACTTTAAGGGCCTTCACACACGGCGTTTTTTTAACGCGTCGATGACGCGCGCTTACTTGCTTTAAACGAAATTCAGACGCAAGACCGAACTGCTTTTTATTATTTTACAGTGCCGTGGAGGAACGTTCGTAACACGTGCGTCGTTGATGCGTTAAAAATACGCCGTGTGAATAGACTCTTATGTGACAAAGTCAAACAACAGGCTTGCAGGCCTAAGAAGGGTTTGAAAAATACTCAAAATAATCCAAATTACCGATTTACGAATATTTTATCCTCTGACTACTGATTTCTGAATTAATTCAGAAATCTGTAGTCAGGGATTAGAATACCTATTCTTAATTCTTCTTGGCCTCCTATCTGCGATCTGTCTATGAAGTAGTCCAATCTGCGATCTGTCTATGAAGTAGTGATGGGCGCTTGATGGTCGCTTTGGGTGCTATCTTTTACGATGTATGACATTCAAAATGAAAATCAAACATCGTTTCTTGGTGAAGGATTTTTGATCTTGATATTTATCTCTTTTTAAAAATCATTGATTACTGTTTCAGAGCTCAAAAACCTATTGCCTTCACAGCAATGGGATTCACCAACATAACTCTCGTGACATATTCTGCGGTAAGTATTGTGTTACAGCCAGGCAACCGTCTCATGGCATACAGTTTTAATAAAATAAAATAATAATAAATAAATGAGATCCTCTCAGAAGTTACACACATTTTTACACTCTATTTAGATTCATGGGTGTCTAATTGTTATTTGTAATGGTTTACAGTAAAATAAAGAGTTTTTACCATTAAGCTGTGATTTTAAAGCCATATATACTCGTACGTATGACTAATAAAAATGGCTCTAGAAATAGAATCTAATCATTAATTTTACCCCTATATTCAAGTCCTGTCATCGAGGGTCTTTTTTCTGTTGGCCAATGCAAATGAGTTGAATAAGGCTTTTTCAAACTGATTTGGAATATACCCTTATGTGGGGTTAGGTTAGGAACGGAGCTAAGCTACCAACATAGTGTGCAAGTTCGGGCGGAGAGCGGCAGTGGTCCACCGCCTGAAGTGGTGATGAGATGGCGCAGAGAGGCGCAAGCTACCATCATGAGGCAATGGGCGGAGAGGCTGGAGACGCCTAGTGCCGGTCACTGGACTGTTGGGGCTATCCAGCCAATCCTAGAGGAATGGGCACGAAGGCGACACGGGACGTTGTCCTTCCGTTTAGTGCAGGTTTTGTCGGCGCATGGCTGTTTTGGCAAATACCTCCATACAGTGGCAAGACGGGAGGGGACTCCCGTGTGTCACCAGTGCGGCTGCAGCCAAGACACGGCTCTGCACACTCTCGAGCAGTGCCCTGCCTGGGAAGCGCAGCGCCGTGTCCTGGTCGCAGAAATTGGAGAAGATCTATCGCTGCCGGTCGTTGTTAGGGGTATGGTCAGCAGTGAGACGGTATGGGAGGCGGTTGCGTCTTTTTGCGAGGACGTAATCTCGCAGAAGGAAGCGGCGGAGCGGGTCAGGGAGGAAGACTCTCTCGCTGACCAGATTCGCCGCAAAAGGACAGGACGGCGCAGGCGGCGAAATGCCGACTTGATGCCGCCATAGGAGGGGCCAGCGGACGATAGATCGGGGAGTCTATCGTCCACGCTGTAAGGTCCCTGGAGTCGTGGTGATGTCCCAGTGCACCCGGACATCGCTGAAAGAAGAGGGAGCCCGAACGGGCATAGAAGAGGGAGCCCAGAAGTAGGCCACGCTGGATGGGTCGCGAATGTCATGCGTAGCAGTCCTCGCGACCCATCCATCAAGGCGAAAGTGTAAAAAAAAGGAACGGAGCTAAGCGGGGCGTGAATTTGGCCAATAACATTGCTTGATATCTCTCGATATCGCTCCGCTTCTGTTGAAAGTAAGCGGATCGGAGCGGGGTTAATTAAGTGGACTTTTATAAAGAAAACTAGCGTTTGCCCGCGACTTGGTACGCGCATTACCCGTTTTTAGTAACGGAAATTTCTATATATTTCTCTATCTATATATTGTTAATAAAGTATGTTCGATGCAGCTTCAAAAAACTTTGCTCATCATACCCGCAGCTAGCAGTATAGAATAATCTATGGTGATATCATCGTTCTAAAATAACATCCGATTGAGAATGAATATAAAAACAAACAGATAAAAGTCATTCCAAAGTAAAAGTTTAGTGAAATATAATCCGACCAAACATGTCGTTTACGATTGAATTTATTAGTGTTTGTTTGTGATGTTTGTTGAAATATAGGCACGTAACAGTTCTAATGCGTTATTTTAAAATAAATCAGTTTTACTAACTGTGCTTACATAAGGTAATTAATTGTATTTTTTTTTTCAGATTCTCACGAGATCTTACTCGTACTTCGCATTACTGTACACGATGTACAGTGAAAATTAGACACTGCTTAATACAGCCAACATTTAAAATAGCCACATAGTGTAGATAAAGCCGTAGATAAGGACAGTATCAATAGAGGTAGAGGTTGATTCCCGTATTATACACAGAGCTATCTTAGAGATATTACGTACTAACCTTTTTGAAAATAGGTACATACAATTAACCAACCACAGACAAGATAAATCTTTCTACCAAGGAGGTATCTTACTAGTCAGATATCGCATGGCTGATTTGAAAGGAAAAATGTGACAGAAGTCCTATCGAATTTGCCTCATTCAGCCTCATTTGCCTTAAGTTTTCTGAGGAGGAGGTTACCAAGAGTAAACAAAACTGAAATCGATAAGCCTTCACGTAGAAATAGAGGTTTTAGCTTGATAAAACAAGGTACTTGTGTCAAAAAAAAAACGCGATAGTTTACAAATAATAATTTCTACGCACGCACGTAACCTGCGATTGACGATGGCTTCGACTGCATAGCACTGATAAAATGCCTCGCACAGGAAAACGAACCAAGTCTCCACAATCAGAGTTAACAGATTCTATTGAAAACCAAACACTTCCAAATGTACCAGGATTCGAGAACAGGGCCACTTCGAGTCAACATCCCAGAACGATGCACAAATCTGAGCCCAACTACCATAAAGATAAAGAACAGAGTCCATCAAGGGCTACATTCCAAGATACAAAAAAACTCTACTCCCAAAGAAAAGCGTACTCCGTACCAAAGTATGGCCACCACGGACCGTTTGCAACCCGAACAATGAGTTACAATGTGATTGAAAATGAACCATCACTACAAGTTCGCAAGTCGAAGAACCAAATGGACTGCTTTTATAGCCCAACCTGTAAGAAGCCGTCAAAATGTTCTTCATCTAGGATGTATGCAAAGCTGGGATCGGTAATTACATTATCTATTAATATTATATCTGTGTCTATAAAGATTTAGGTATAAAATCCTACTTTACGACTGCCGGTTCTCGTTAAGAGGAAACGCGGCCGGAGAGGCTTTGAATGTACAAAGTCATAATTCGAGGTTTGGCTCTCGCCTGTTTCTTCCTCCAATATTGGACCGATCTAAAAGATATTTCAAAAACCGGCCAAGTGGGAGTCGGACTCACCTGAAGGGTTCCGTACCATAAACCTTAATTTTTATTATTTGTTGTTATAGCGGCAATAGAAATACACAATCTATGAAAATTTCAGCTCTCTACCTATTACGGTTCATGAAATTCAGCCCGCTGACAGACAGACAGACGGACTGACGGACGGACGGACTGACAGACGGACGGACGGACAGCAGACGCTTAGTAATAGGGTACTGTTGTACCCTTCGGGTACGGAACCCTAAAAACTGAATGAGAAGGATGTGTGTCCCAATGTTTTCCTTTTTAACCGACTTCTTCAAAAAGGAGGAGGTTCTATGTTCGGCTGTATGTATCTTTTTTTTTTTTCTTTTTTTATATGTATGTTCACCGATTTCTCCGCCAATTCTGACCCAATTTCAAAAATTATTTTTTTATTCGAAAGTCTATACTCCTGAGGTGGTCCCATTGTCACCAAGCCAGAATCTGATGATGGGATCCCATGAAAATCGAGGGAACCCCAAAAATTATAAGCACGTACACTATTTTTCATAAACTTTCTAACGCAATTCAGATATTTGTGCCTGGTAATCAAATCATCATCTTATGTTGTTGAGCTAATGATGGAAGGTGTAGTCAGGATCTGATGATATCGCTGAACAAACATTTTTCATGGGATCCCCCATGAAAAATGTTTGTTCAGCGATATTTTCGCCAATTGTTAACCGATTTGGATGATTATTTTTTTGTTTGGAAGAGTATTTTCTCGGACTGGACCCATTTTTTTTTTTTTTTTTTTACTATTGATAGGCACGCATTTGACCACTATCTCACCTGATGGTAAGCGAGGATGTGGTCGAAGATGGAGCACGCTTGCCTAGAAATAACCTATTCACTCTTGATTTAAAGACTCCCAGGTTGTAGCTATCAGGAAACACATTGGTGAATTTGGTGAAGATCTGATTGAACTTCGGAGGTAGGTGGAACTCTTCAATAAATGATAGCAAATGGATCGGGATTTCTGTAATCGAATATCTGTTGACTGTTTACACCAGTTCATAACATAATATCACACCGGCACGCTGGGCTTGTGGTTTCACTTTTTAGTGGTACCTGCGTACCACTAAAAAGTGAAAAATAAAAAAACTTTTTAACAAAAAAATAAACCGACTTCCAAAAACAAAACACTGCAAAGTAAAAAATAACTTCAATTTCGGAAGTCGGTGTTCAAAAACTAAATAACCAAAAACACCGACTTCCGAAATTGAGTTTATTTTTTACTTTGTAGGTATTGTTTTTTGATGATACTTATAACCGTAACCGATACTTTTAACCGTATAAGCTAACACCCTCAAAAAATGTTTAAAATGGTCCGATAAACCTCTGTCAACAGAGCCCTAGTGTACAAACTACTAGTGAATAAATAAAAACAGGGACACAGTATACATCATTCTTATTTAGTTTGTAAAATATATTTTAAATCGGTCCAATGTTGGGGGTGGAAACAGGCGAGAGCCAAACCTCGAATTATATGTTTTACATACAAAGTCTATCCGCCCGCAGTACATCTAAAGAGTTAATTTTGAAAAATATTGGTCTACTCCTAATAAATAAGGATTCTAGGTTAAAAGGTATTAGGTTTACCCGCGCGCGTATACGTCGTACGCACATATCCCATTTTTTCCCGTTCCCGTAGGAGTTTTGGGAAATCCTTTCTTGCTCCCCTACACTCCTCAAGGATTCTACATGCCACAGCTTTCTACGACCAGTAGTTTCAGCTGTGCATTCACTCAATCAATGAGTAACGGAAGAGTTTTATAGATATTGATGATTATGCTAAACCCCTCTTGATATTTTATAGGCCAGTAAAAATTACATTGAAGACACTGAAGAACGCATTCACCTACCAAAGCTTCAACCAAATGAAGCCGATTTCTTACGACTCGTATCAGAAGATGACGTCAACGGACTTCAAAAATTATTGGAAAGGGATCTGAACCTGAATGTAAACTGCACGAATTTTCAGGTTAAAAGCCCAATTACTTTCATTCAAGTTCAGTTGTACGTAAATATTCAATAAAGATAACATTTTCTTACTTCGCAGGGAGTGTCGGCGCTCCAAATGGCTGTGCAAAACAGATCTCAAGCGATGGTTGAATTTATCTTGAATCTTCCGAATGTGGAAATTGGTGACTGTGTGCTACAGGCTGTTCGATATAACAATATTAAAATATTGGGTGAAGATAACCTCGTTCTTGCTTTCACTTGCCTTTTTAAAAGATATGGGTTTTTAAACGAGGTCGTGTATGTTTACAGTGATGTTGTTGGAGGCTCAGTGTAAGATCTCTCCGGGGTTGGAGTTCGCGGGGGCGACGCACTCGGCTGACTTCCCCGCACATGTGAGCCCTCTCGTTCTTGCAGCTCAGATGGGACACTACGAGATCGTCTCACTCCTGATAGACAGGGGACACACCATCACTCATCCCCATTTCGCTAACTGTATGTGTGTAGTTTGCAGGTGAGATCTTTAAGCACAGTTATAAGCGTTCACAGTAATCTACATTTGACTTAAATTAGGGCCAATTTGTAATACAATTTATTCGTAAATATGTAGATTATCAATATTTCTGTAAAAATGAGCATTCATAGTCACAGATATTATAACTTACGATAATTTGTATAAAATCAATAGAATTATGATCCTAATAGGTTTCGATTTCGATCGTTTGGGTTTTGATTAGTTACGAATCACGCAGCCATAGAATTGAATAAACATGATTATAACAATAATGAACCAATTTGAAATCCATTTCAAAGTGTTACTGTTAGATTAATATCTTTATTTATTTTAGAAAAAATGTCTGTTTTAAGATTGCAGAAATAAATTTGGTCTTTACGCTGAATACAGCATAAAATTTGAATAGTGCTAATATAAAGATGTGACGGTGATGACACGGTGACATACACAGTGCCCACGCGCAGATGGCCTAGTCTTTGTTTCCTATTGTCATTTTACCGTTACTTTTTTCAAATGCGTTTTTTTTAAGGAATTGTTATATGAACAACGATCAGCTGCATGAGGGGAGCTTTCGTCTGTCGTTATACCGTGCTATTGCGTCCCCTGCATACATGGTGCACGTGACTTCGGACCCCATTCTCACAGCGTTCTGTCTAACTGCGGAACTAGCCGACAATGCTGCCGCCTACAGGCATTTGGCTGCAGCCTATCTGCAGGTCGCTGATGACGTCAGCGCGTTCGCCGTTGATCTCCTAGGTGAAGATTTGCTTTTACTGAATTAAGGTTTTTTTGTAAAACTGCAAGCAGCAAACAGACTGCCTGAAATCAAGGAGGTCGTTAGGTGTAGTCATTCATGTCAACAAAATGAATGTACCTAATGGATGTTTTTAAATTAGCAATAATTCTGTTCTATTCTACAACGGAAGGAGTTAGCAAATCAACTAAAAGGCCAAGCGGAAATCATCGAAAATAAGCTTTCAAAAAACCATCTAACATACTAACAAGTGAAACTAGATAAAAGTTTGTTTAAAGACACAGAACACTTTAGATACTAGAAAGCAACAATGATTTATATCTAATAGCTAGTTACCATTCTGAATAGGATGTTGTCGTACATCAAAAGAAGTGGAGTTTGTGCTGAAGCAAACGTCAGGAGGCAAAGGTCGGCGGCACTTTGTGTTGCCGAGGTTGCTTATGGCCGTCGACTATAGGCAGAAAGAGTTTGTCGCTCATCCTAACACTCAAACAGTAAGTAGCCCCTCACTATCAATACGCACTTAGGGCTTCACTGATTGTGCCCATAAATTCCACGCCATCTCACCGACCTTGTACCATCGGACATGCACTGCAAGTTACCATCCCTGCCTTGGTACTATTCCACCAATTCGCACAAAACATTTCCTAACGTCTTTTATGATGCGCTGAGCAAAGGAGTTGAAACATCTGCCTGCGTCTGTGTTTCCAAACGCATACAACTCTAGTCTATTCAAAGATAGAGTGAACAGGCTTTCTGGTAAGCTCGCTCCATCGTCGACTTTGTCTCTGTCATCTCTGACCTAGACTAGAGTCAAGAGCAAACCCATCTCAAATTAAAAAGGCACATGTGCGCCAAATACACTTCTTCAATTTAATATTCAGTCAGCCATTCACTGTTCTTTCTTCGATTATGTAAATCAAGAAATCAGGATGTTGGATAGCATTACTTATGTTTCTGAGGTACTTTATCAGTCGTCAGTCTGTCTGTTAAGGCTATTTGTCATAACGCCATTTTTTGGTTAGTAATTAACGGACAGATAAACGATCGATATGCGAGTACCACAGGATTGGTCAATTGACTACACTTGGAGGAGCCATAGACTGTGGTTGTCTTTCGGCTGGACGACGATGATGATGAGACCGATTAAAAGCTTACACAATCCTTCTTACGTGACTGCCTTTTTTCAAAACCGTAATCCACTTGTTATTGTTGATTTTTCTACACGCTGTTATAAAACTACAGCAGTAACTAAATCGTTCATCTGCCTAGACTTTTCCCAACTATGTTGGGGTCGGCTTCCAGTCAAACCGGATTCAGCTGCATACCTGTGTTTTACGTTGATCGGCTGCCTACCAGACCTCCACAACCCATTAACTGGGTAACACGGTACTTCTTGGCAAGACTGGAGTCAGATTTACTGGCTTCTGACAATCCGTAACGACTGCCAAAGATCTACAAATGACAGCCGGGACCAACGGCTTAACGTGCTTTCCGAGGCACGGAGGAAACTCGGTATATTAAGATGGTCACCCATTCACAGACCAACCTTGGCAAGCGTTGCTTAACCTTAAAGATCGACCCGTGCGGCTGTTATTATCTAGCCACGAACTCCTCAGCAGTAACTAAGTCGTTACTACGCCAAAAATCTACCATACAACAGCAAACTGATCAAGTCATGCTAATGAACTTGTCAAATTAATTAAACATGATAATAATAATAATCACTCGTAATTGTCAGGTATTGGAGTCGTACTGGCTTGGTGATTGGCACAGTTGGAGAACCAAACCTTTACTGTTTAAAGCTTTCACAGTTCTGAGCAGAGTCCTCATAACACCATTTATTCTCATTGTTTGCATGGTGAGCATGATTATTCAATTTCGTTTATAATATTCATAGTCACTTTCAGAATGTGTGTCTACTTAACCTTGAAAACATCGGTCATTATCTCTAGTTATATTTTTAAGTAGATATAGGTATTGCGGTACCGACACACGTTGTTTTTCCCGAACGTTGTCAAATCGGACCTAATTTGAATCTAAACCATTCCCCACACAAACGAACCAAAAAAAAAAATCGGTCCAGCCGTTTAGAAGGAGTTGAATGACATACACACGCACAGAACAATAATATACATTGCCACTAATCAGGCAGTCCCCCCTCACAACTCCGGGTTCCTACTGAGATATCCGATTGAAACTGCCTGAAAAACTACTGCAAACCAAAGGGCCCAACTTGAATTAAACTCTTTTATATTGGAATAATGTAAATTTACTTTAATTTAATGTTATGATCTTATCCTTATTTTTAATTTAATGTTGTGAAAATTTTATTTTTATTTTGTTATGTGAGCCTAGTTATAAGTGCATGCTGTGGTCTCCTGTAACTGAAGGAGCACACTTAAATAAACCATTGTATCACAGTCTTATGTTATATCTGTGTATATTTTGTTGGAGATCCAAATAAATAAATAAACTCTCAGCTATTACGCTGGCGATTACCACACCCACGAAGCAGTCTCATTCTCATTGAGAAAGAAATGCGTGGGTAATTGGACTGTTCGCAGTTAGCGCCTCGTCACCACCTCGTGGCACACTGGCAGATCCCGTTGAACAAGCTCATCACACACGTCTCCGCGTACTTCGTGTTCCTTGCCCTGGTCTTCTTCATCTCTAATCAAGATAAGTTCAGTCAGAAGCGAGGACCCCCAAACACAGGTTCGCGATTTACTTTCTAATGATGCTGATGAGATGCTGTGTCAAGATTATCACAATTAATTGCACACGATATCCCAGTTGCGGCGTGATAACGTATCATTATAATGTGCTGCACAGTTAAGTTGCTGTGTAGCATATATTATACTTGTATTATATTATTTCTTTGGAAGTCATCCAAGTGGATGTATAAACGTAACCGTTACAGGCAAAGTTTTTAAGGAAAAGTTAACGAGTGAAGCAGATTTTTATGTACGTACTACTTACAAACATTGACTGCACTTCTAGATGGATCTAAATCCGTGCTTGGGGCAAATTAGAGAAGACCCAGAAAAGTTGGTTTGTTTGAACGCGCTAATCTCAGGAACTATTGCTTCGCATTGACAAAGTATTTAGTGTTGACTATCTACGGTCGCCACGACCAAAAGGAGCGGAGTTTTAATGAAAATTGTAACGAATACGAAGTTGCGTGGGTCAGCTCGTGTACTATACTATTTGGATTTTTGACTAAGTCGTTCACTACAAGCAGAAACTCATCCACGTTCATCTATCATGCAAATCCAAATCCTTGTCGTAAATTCATACGTTGGTCTGTTAGGTGCTGAGGCGCCCCTGATACTTTACGTATGTGGCTACTCCTGGTCGGCTCTACGCATGTGCCTGATGCAGGGTCCACATCGATACTTCAGCAAAATGTGGAACTGGACCGAGATCATTATGCTCATGCTGTTCGGATTTACCTTCGTCTTCTGGATCCTAGCTGCCATCGACGTTGCTATTAATGATGAGGAATATTCAGGTACTGACCTACTATGAATTAGGCAAAGAAACGTACTTAAGTAGAAATACTTAACTTTAGAAGAACCGAGTGTAACCCATCTAGTTTTATTTTTATAGGTTACATGTGCATAAGAGCATTGCACAATCAACAACAGGGCATGAAACTAGTGAATCTACTGCTTTAGCAACTACTTAACGTAATTACTTTAACCACTAGATGGGAAAACACCGCCAAGTGCGAGAAGATATCGTTGGCGCTTGTGCTCTAGCCCTAAGTAGCAAATAGTTACGGCAGATAAGATAAACTTCGCATAATTCAGTTGTCTGTCTATACATACACATAAACCTAGAATTCGCATAACTTATACGTGTGAGGCATTGTATGAAACATCTAATTTGCAATAGAATATTGAATGTGACCTTTAAAATGTACAGAACGCAAATATTGGAGCCAGCACGACCCAACTCTATTAGCCGAGGGCACGTTCTGCCTCGCGACTATATTCGCTTTCTTCCGACTTATGTTCCTGTGTCAGTTGAACTACCATCTAGGGCCGCTGCAGGTATGTTGATTTTACATTTAAATGCCGCATTGATTCTATGTAAGAATGCCCTCGTTAGAAAATGTTGCAAACATACCTTTATTCAAATTAGATCTCCTTCTTTGGCTTTACTGTTTCAAGAGCCCTCTCTATGCAAACATGTGCAAGTAACATTAGGTGTACTTCGATCGACACCGCTACATGGAAGCTGTCGATGCGCACTTGACTGCTCACCACGAATACAGTTATTTTACAGGTGTCGTTAGGGAAAATGACTATCGACATTTACAAGTACATCTTGATATTTGCAATCATTATAAGCGCTTTTACCGCCGGCCTCGCGCGCTTCTACCAGTACTACGATGGCATGGTATACGAAGACGAATTCGGAATGAAGACAGTACAGGTAAACAAGAATGACCTTAAAACCATAGCACAATTGACTTGACTTCTAAATATTGTAACTATCAAATTAAACTTTAACCCGTGGCGACACTAACGGGGTTTAATAGTCGTTACAATCTTCCACACATGTCATTTTGAAACAGAAGTTAACTGAGTAGGTTAATGCCAAATAAAAATTTTCAAAGCGTAAGTAACTACTTCTAAACAAGCGAGGCAGTTAAGCTTTACGGGATTTTTATTTAAAAAGTAGAAGTTTGAACGTTCATGCATTTTATTCGTATACCGGGGGTTAAGGTCAGATCTGTATGTATCTCGTTTGGCCTGACTTAAAATCGTAGTAAAATCAGGCGTTGGCGTTATAGCGGAACTTACGACCTCTTTACTACGTCGTAGGTCAAACGCGTGCCTAGCAATAGTAAAAAAAAAAAAAAAAAAATTAAAGTTCATCCTATTTACTACTTAGCCTGCACAGTGGAGACCTTGTCTCCCATTTTACATTTGTGAGGTGTAAACTTGGTATCGTGACAGTAGCGATACGACCATAAACCCAGTATAGTCTACTCTATGTAACGAGCTTTCGCGACCAATCATTAGTTCACATTGTCTGCAGCTTATTTCACGGATCATTGCAACTTACAAAGAAACGTTTACTGTTACTTTACATTAGTTGTTGAACAAAAACCGGATGATCTGCCTATATAAAACATTTACGTTAGTTCCCATGACTCATGAGGTGCTTTTGTTATCAAAATAAACTGCTTTTTTATACGAAATTAACTAATTATGTTGCATTGAACCTACCGCTGAAATATTGCCTCGTGAGCGTGGGTTCCTGGGTTAGATTCTCGGGTATGGCAAATTGGCTGTTGAGGAGTTCCCGTAGGAAATCCTCAGTCATGTAGGTATAGCAATCAGTAGTAGCTCGGCATTTGATCGAAATGTGGGACAAAGGTACTTACCTACTCTGCTATACAAAATTCCTGCCAATATACCTACGTACTTAAAGAATGATTTTGTGATTTATTTATTTTTTAACCAACACAGTTCTTTTACAATTTTACAAGTGTCTGTTATTTATGAACCTTCCAGGTGTCTTCATTCACAAGCTTCACCGACACTTTGAACACTTTATTCTGGGCTCTGTTTTGTATGGCGCCGCTGGAAAGTGCTGATGTAGTGTTGGAGAACACTCGAGACCCGAGGAGCTTGGACAAGTTTCATGAAAATAGACACGCGTTTACTGAGCGCATTGGATACTTCTGCTTTGGATGTAAGTCACACTAAATGAACCAAGACTTTAAATATAACAGAATAAGCTTTTTTGGCAAACTGGGTTGGCCGAATATCTCCGATCTGACGTCAGCTACCGTGACGTGATTTCTTTGTTTCGTTTCGCCGGTCAATTTTGCTTTGACTATCCTAAGCTTACGTTATTTTTATTTAGTCTTCCGAC
Source organism: Lacanobia oleracea (assembly GCA_950371165.1). NCBI lineage: Eukaryota > Metazoa > Arthropoda > Insecta > Lepidoptera > Noctuidae > Lacanobia > Lacanobia oleracea. The sequence continues at coordinate 11,808,568 of OX493389.1, forward strand.
CTGCCTGTGCGACCAAGCCTGTATTATGGATCCAACATTCTTAACTTTATACTCACAAGTAAGGATATAATTCCGAATAGCGATAGCGATTTAAATAATGATTTCTACAAACTCATGCCTAGGAGCGCTTGGAATAATTCGATGAACCTAACTTTAATTACAGGTTTCGAAGTAATATCCGTAATAGTCGTACTTAACATGCTCATAGCAACGATGTCCAATACTTTCCAAAGAGTCAACGATAATGTTGACATAGAATGGACATTTGGGAAGACTGAGGTAAGCTGCAATATTTCTGCATTATTTATTACAATAATAAAAGCAGAACCTCTACAATCTCGCAAACCGAAGGATTTCCTTGTTTCCCGTGATTTTATAGTAGGTGCCTATTTCTATTTATGTAAATGTCGACACTTTCAACAAGATTCCACGTTATAAGCAAAGGCAGACGTTATGCAAGTTATTCAATAGAAGAGGGAACATGGTAACGTAAAAGTTAATTTTATTACATGTTATTGTTTATAAATATGTGAGTGTACTATTATTATTACATTAAGAAGGTACAAGGAATAAGCACCTAGGAAGTAAACTCACTTATCTTAGCTCTTCAGCTTTAGAAGAGGATACTAAGGTACAAGGAACCTGCCTAATCGGAAATTCTGCAATGTCATCAAGGAGGATGTGTGAGCAAACATGCTTAGTTAAGACTTGTCGCGCCAATGTCAATAGATTCCATTCGTTAGAAAATGGTACCTATTCTAAGGGTTGTGGTTGCCCTAGGTTGAGTGGGTTTGACGAAGTCTTCAATGGGCCTTAAGATACCTACTTACTTATAACGGAATTTGCTAACCTGGCCCTCCATTCAAATGAGGTGGCTAGGATAGCTAGCTAGGTCAGAAATAAACACGCACTTAAAAAACCATACGTACCTACCAACATCTAATTGTTTGGTGGTCATTATGATTGTGATAAGGTAAGTACCTAAGGTACTTGGTACTTTATCTATCACTGTATATTAAAACCTAAATTAGGAAAGTTGTATTTTTCTAAGGACCCTGTCAAGATTGTGTCAAGTATTCCCAGTTCGGGAATAAAATTCCCAGTTGCCACCGAGTGGCGACTCGATTCCCGATTGCCACCACGCATTATAGCGTTGTAAACAGGGTGAATTTTTTAGGTGTGCGTCGATGGCGTAATGGATATGTACCTACCTAACTAGGTTGTTGAATAACGAAAAACAGTGAAAGGAGTCTCGAGTCCGATTTTGATTAAAATTAAAACTGCAAACAAAAACTGTTCCGTTGGTTACCAACGGAACCCTATTACTAATTACTAAGCCTTCGCTGTCCGTCCGTCCGTCCGTCCGTCCGTCTGTCTGACCGTCAGCGGGCTGTATCTCAAGAACCGTTATAGGTAGACAGTTGAAATTTTTACAGATTGTGTATTTTTATTGCCGCTATAACCCACCTGTACCTAGGTACCTGCGTACCCATTAACAGCGTACCAGCGCAATGTTATGTTAAGAACTGGTGTAAACACTAAAAAAACATGCGATTTCATCAATCCCGATCCCTTTGCTCTTATTTATTGAAGAGTTCCGTTGCCTACCTCCGAAGTTCTTCGTCAGATCTTCACCAAATTGAAACGAGACCAGTCCAGGAAAATACTCTTTCAAACAAAAAAAGAATCATCCAAATCGGCTGACAATTGGCGAAAGTATCGCTGAACAAACATTTATCATGGAATCTTATCATCAGATCCTAATTTATACCTTTCATCATCAGCTCAGCAACATGAGATGATGATTACCAGGCACAAATATCTGAACTGCGTTAGAAAGTTCATGAAAAATATTGTATGTGCCTATAAAATTTGAGGGTTGCCCTCGATTTTTGTGGGATCCCATCATCAGATTCTGACATGGTGACAATGGGACCAATCGAGGAGTATACCCTTTCAGATGAAACAAATTTTTTTCAAATCGGTTCATAAATGACGGAGATATGAGGTAACAAACATAAAAAAAAAAAAGAATGCATCCCAATTGAGAACCTCCTCCTTTTTTTGAAGTCGGTTAAAAATAAGGTTTATTTTACGGAACCCGTTGTGTGCGAGTCTGACTCACACTTGGCCGGTTTTTTTATTTTTCAGTGTTTTTTGTTATTCCTTTATTTGGATTTCGTCAACCACACACACTTGAAAATTCACCCTGTTTACTATGTATACCTACTTACCTAACAACTTAGTACTCATATTGAAGTCCAGGTTAACGAACTCGTGGGTGGGCTCAAGTTACGAGTACTAATAAAACTTTATAGTAAATTAACTTATTCAAGTTCAGGTCAGGTAAATGGGTACAGGTATTCATGCTGGTGTGGACCATATGTTGTATCCATCTATTCCAATAAGGAAATTGTTCTTACGGTCGATACAATCGCGATGCCTAATGGAAAAGTTTCAACTTTTTTATCCTTGATGTGCTGATTGCTAAGGGATATAAAATTAAGAAAAGAAAAAATGCTTAGCTTTGTAATATTTTACAACTAGATACTTAGGGGTAATTTAGATACTTAAATGTAGGTACTCATTAGTCGCTGAAAGTAGGCGAGAATAAATTGCACCTCTAGTTATAGCTTCTGAAGAACCCCAATAACGCTAATGAAGTTGTAAAATCTGATGTGATCGTATTTAAAGGCTCTCTAAGTACCCATCTAATGGACATTTCTTGGATATCGTCGAGAATTGCCACAATTCGATTGATTTTATAGCCAACGTATCTAAAACTTTTTGGATGGGTCTTGACGATGGTGCTAAGGTCCATAACTTCGTGCTTGTACGTTATTTCGTTAGTTTTGTTTCTGGCGCAAAAAATAAGCAATTGAAATGTTATTTATATAAATTGTACATGACTAAAAAATCTCCGTCATTTAATCTATTTAAGAAACCAAGTACCAATATTTTAACGAATATACTGAAAGTAATACAAGGCCTGAAACTGTCGGTCGGCCACAAACAGCAGTGCGGGTCCGCGTACCAACGCATTGTCGCCGTAAGGTGCTCGCTCCGAACTTATAAGCTTATGGAAAGGCAATGGTAAGTCCATTTTAATAAAAACTTTTAATAGTGTTATTATGGGTTCCTAAACAATTGATTTGACATAGAAAAAGGTCATATGAAAGCATAGAAATCCTTTAAATCTGCAATAAATCGACTCACGGAATAGCAGTCATTTTATTTTTCATGTGTCCTGTTTCGTGTCATTACCGAGTCAAGGATTTTATTGATACATTTTGGTTGCTATCTATTTATATAAAAACTAAGGTTATTTAAATGTGAATTATAAAACAAATAATAGTATTTAATATTAATGTAGTTTAGTATTCAATGAAGTTTCGTATGAGCTAAATTCGGTACATGTTTTGTTCACTAGATTTTCCATAAAACGAGTTCGATTGTGACCCGAGTTTACAAGTTTTCAGGGGCATGCATGGTACAAAATGCTGACTATCTGGAAATTCTGCAAGACAAACATCCTAAACATGAGACATTTTGTTTTGTTTCAATTATTAACTTCAGACGCCAGCACATCAAGCTACAACAATCTGTCAAATTTCTTCAATAGATATTCGACTTTATCGCAGAAGCGATTCAGCGTTTAAAGTTGATTGGGAAAATTTGACATTTTCGGGTACCTTGATGTGCTGGCGTCTGTACATTGATTGTCAGTACGTAGATTGTAAATTTGTAATTAACAATAAAAGCTTTACCTGAGCTGGATCTCACTCTGACATGAATCTTTTTATTTAAACCCGTTTTTTTATACCCGATAAATATTTATGATTTTTATTAAGAAATTACCTGGTTTATCCCGAAACAGGAGCCACGAATTTATGAACTTAGGGGCATAGCCAAATTTTATCACGAAAGAGGATCCAAATAAGAGGTCCACAAAAAAAATCATATGAAAAGTATGACCTAAAATTATATAATTCATGCATTTAATGATTGCCAAAATATAAATATCCATCACTGAAAAGATTTCAAAGTTTTATCATGTTTAGGAATATTTAGAAATAAATAACGAAATCGTAAGAGCCTTAACATGCCGAAATATGGGACATTTACCTTACTTCGCCCACTGCTGAGTAGGTAGTGGTCGCCCAGAATGGGGACTCTTGTCCGCCAACCCAGTGCAGATCATAGGAAAAGCGGTGGCTTAGTAATCACGAGCTGCCGTGCAAAGCGAGGCTAAGAGGAGACAGACCCCCTTACAGTCACCCCAGGGATGCGCCCTGACAGGCGTTTCACAGAAAGGGTTCCGGTTTTCTTTTCTTGCCCACCTAACCTACCTATTGAGTTGTCAAACAACCTATCTAGACCTACCAACTAGGTATTGATTGCCAATGTAGTCGCTCTTCTCCGACAACATCGTAGTACCTCTAGACCAATTAATAAGGTTTCTGAAATCGCAATGAGAAGTTAACCTTAAAACGAGATCATGAATTTTCAAACAATCGCCGATCGGTCCAGCTACCTGCTAAAAATAAAAACACTACCTACCTATGTAGCGCCACTCGATTGAAACTAGCGTAGGTAGGTAGGTACCTACTGAACAAATAGAGATTCTGTTGTTAATTGATAGATACATTCAGTCAAAAAAGTATCGGGAATGGATGATTTGTTTATGGTTTAAATTCAAATTTTTGTTTTTTTGTAGTTGTTAGATTGGCACAACTGTTTTCCATTTTGGCGCGGAGTTTGAGTTGCATCTGTTATTTATATTAAATACAGTGCTGGTTTTAGTAATATCATATATAGTGTGTATTGCGAATTTCATAATGGACAAAAATATCGAACAAAGAGTTTGTCTTAAATTTTGCATCGCCAATGGAATTTCGTGTTCGGAGTCACTGAAAATGTTACAGAAGGCTTACGGTGAATCGACTTTATCAAAAACTCGTGTTTATGAGTGGTTCAAAGCGTTCAAAAGCGGTCGAGATGTGATGGAAGATTTGCCTCGCTCTGGTAGGCCGTCAACGTCTGCAACTGAAGTTAACATCGCAAAAGTGAAGGAAATAGTGACTGAAAATCCCCATTCAACTCTGAGAGAGATAGCCGCCGAACTTTCTGTATCTCACGAGTCGATCCGTACCATTTTAACTAATCATTTGGGTATGAAACATGTTGCTGCTCGGCTAGTCCCAAAAGATCTGAATTTTCTCCAAAAACTCAATCGCATTAAAGTCGCTGAGGACATGCTAGAACGAGTCAGTTCGGACCCAACATTCATGAAACGCATTGTTACTGGTGACGAGACGTGGGTTTACGAGTTTGACATGCAAACTAGTCAACAAGCTTCGGAGTGGCGCCTTCCAACTGAACCGAAACCGAAAAAACCACGCCAAAGTCGATCAAAAGTCAAAGTCATGTTGACTGTTTTCTTTGACTATCGCGGTGTTGTGCACTCTGAATTCTTACCGGAAGGTCTAACGGTAAATAAAGAATATTATTTGAGCGTTATGCGGCGTTTAAGAGAGCAAATTCGACGAAAAAGGCCAGATTTGTGGAAAGAAAATTCTTGGATTTTGCACCACGACAATGCGCCTTCGCACAAGGCTATCATTGTGAACGAATTTTTAACCAAACACTCAACAAATACCATCCAGCAACCACCATATTCACCAGATATGGCTCCTGCTGACTTTTTTCTTTTTCCTAAACTCAAATTACCACTTCGTGGCACCCGTTTTCAATCGATAGAAGACATAAAGGAGAATTCGCGGCGAGAACTGAACTCAATTCCGGAAGCAGCGTTTAAAAAATGTTTTGATGAATGGATTATTCGTTGGCGCAAGTGTATCGTTTCTAAAGGAGCATACTTTGAAGGTGATAAAATAAATTTGGATGAATAACAGACATTTTGTGTATTATTGATCTTTTCCCAGTACTTTCTTGAAAGAGTAGTAAATGATAAATTTTTGTACCAAATACCTACTTACTTAGGTATCTATATACGTAAGCACAGTAAAATATGTGACTGTCTGGCCCACGAATGACCGAAGGAAGACGGTGGCACTGTGATTATGTGCTTTAAAATCAGCCCTATAAAATCTCTTCAGGGATGTGCAAACACCAGCAGGCATTGCCAGAGCCCCCTTTGGAAATCTATCTGACGGTCCACTTAGATTTTTTCAGTAAAATACCCTATTAGCCTGCCAGGGTTACCGAATTTGTTCGAATAAGTCTTCGCGGCCCTGGAACGCAAAGGACAGTAGGAGGGACACGGATGGGTTTTAGTCAGTAAGAGTCTGACACTCCTTTCTGCTTCACCCAGAGCGAGAGGAGCCATTTTATGATTTCCCATCATTAAAAAAATCACAGTGGTATTTAAGAGGTAGGTTTCTATAATATAGGCTTTCATGCGCTGATGGTTATCACAAGTCGGTGGTTTTAGTGAGGTAGGTACCTAAGAGTCTCACACTTTGGTCTTTTCCTCAAAAATCCAGACGCCTTTTAAAGTTTTCCTATGCTAAAACTTTCACTTTCCCAAGTGAATATTAGGTAGGTATATGAGACCATAAATTACGAATTCAATTCGTTTTACTAATTGATCTGGATGAAAGCTTTGACAACCGCTGCTTTTTTCAATAGAAAAGTTTTATAGGTAAAAATATTTTATTACTTCGTCCATATAACAATTGACTATCCAACCATTATGATAATTTTAAGACTAAATCGCGTAGCTATTATCATGGTTTTATTTGTAGAATTGTTCAAATCTGATGGAAGAAATATTTATCATACAGATTTATGATCATGTTCCTAAACGGAAATAATGTCCGTCTGTCTGTCAAGACCCTTTACCTCGGGAACGCTTGGAGGTACCTATCGTGTTGGAGGTGTACGGTCCCTTGAAGATGTGAAGATGTGAAAAAAATCATAGTTATAAGTTAACATAAAAATTAGACACGGCCGTTTATGCCGCAAAAAGACGAATATTTCGACACTCTCAAGGCAATCAAAATTCATAGGGTATTTCCCGTTGACCTAGAACTATGAAAGCTAACTAATACCGTCTTATACTACAGATATAGGGAAACATCTAAAAACTATACATTTGTAATTAAATCATGAAAAATATAGTCTTTATTTAAAGTACGTAATCAATCATCGAGCGTAATAAACCACTGATTGGATTCAAAATCCAGGTAGTTAAAAAAATTAAGTATTATCCCGAGTAACATTTAGCGTTTACTTCATCAAAATCGACCCACAAAATCAAAAGATTTTTAAGCTCCTAATGTATTCTGATCAGTCAGAGCGCCATCTATTGAGAAAAAATAAAAAGGCACGAATGCATGAAATTAACACCATTACCAACTTTTAGTACGTGTCAAAATAATAGTGAAAGTATTAATTATCGTTATTAATCGGAACATACGTTCTTTTAACGTTTTCCGCTGCCAAATACTGACGCGTTTTTCTGAATCGCGGTGTTAATATTTTCCGCGACTGACCACTATCTCACCACGGAGCTCGCTTGCTTAGAATTATCTGGTAGGATTCGGGGATCTTGGTGATGTAGACAGCAGTATCTTCCCGCGCATGTACGCTTGACCAGGGTCAAGCTTTCTTTTTTCGTGGATACGAGCCACAGCGTTCCAGGGCTGCTCAGACTCAGGGAATCTCTCTGATGTAAGACAACTATTTAATTTCCAGGTATACATAGACTACATGCTTCAGACGACTCTGCCGTCGCCATTCAACTTGATCCCCACAGCTTCAGGGATGGGTAACGTCATGGAGTGGATTCGTGGCAGATTCAATCGTCTACCGGGGATCTACGCACGGTGGTCTCCTCAATACTGCTGTTACATTGTACGTACTTTTATAGGCTGATGTTGCCTCTATCAAGTGCCTTTTCGCACGATTGACGCCAGGGCTTTTGCGAAATTGTATGGGTAAGCCGGCAAAGTGTGAAAGTTTTCATACTAACCTATAACTTACCGATTAACTTCGCCAATGATATCTGGCCCCAACTTCCGACCCCGAGCGTGTGAAAAGGCATTAAAGGTATAATTTTTGTTTCCGTATGCCGCCCCTAGACTCTTATTAAGTCGACTGAGGAAAATACCTAGCTATGTTACCGTTCCCTCACGATTCCCATAGAAAATAACGCAACTAGCAATAAATACCCGTATCAATGAATCGGTGAACGATTTTACTTAATTCATAAAATAGACAATGGGACATTAATATCCAATGCCCCGTTTCTGAATAATAAAATTTAAGCATAAATCAGTTTTTTGTCCCGTTGGTGTCATGATCGCAGTGTGGCTGAGAGTGTGAAGTTCTGGGTTCAAGTACTTACCAGGAAACAGTTATAGTTCAGGGTACAGGACCTACATAAATGGCAGACATCATGACATCTTATTAACACGTTAATCTCGAGGTTCTTCTTGAGTTCGATTCCCAGGTCGGGCAGTGTTGTAGGGTATTTTCGTTAGGAATTTCTCTGTGACCTCGCGGAATTTGGAAGTTGGTTGTGACACCCCCAGGTTTCGGAAAATATGTTAAGCCGCTGGTCCTGCACCAAATCTCCCTCCGGCCGTATCGGATCATCTGCCCATCGAACTATGAGAGTTATGGAAGAGGGAGTGCATCCGTGTTCGCGCACTATATTTACGTCTGGGGCGGTGGCTAGTCTTCGTTGAGATTAGTCGCATTGGCAAGACCCAACCCGACCCAACCCATAGCGAGATGTCAATTGACTGTACAGCACCTGAATGAATACATGCAACCTCTGACTGCTTATAAATTAAAAAAAAAAAAATAGTAGGTCTACCATAATCGTTTCCAGTGAATGGTAAGCAATAATAATTACCACTACTTCCGTTCGTTATCTCTCGTAGCAGGTACAACCATTCATTTGCGTGTGAACAAAACGGTCCATTTATCGCTAATTATTTCTGCATTAGGAGCGCGATGTGGAGGCGCCAGTGCGGAGAGAGTACCCGGCGCTGATGTCCGTGCTGGTCCAGCGGTACTTCAGAGACAAGGAAAGTTCGCAGATGAATACGCATAGACTGGAGATCGAACTAGCGGCTATGCGCCAAAACCTGGCCGGGATTAGGGTTCCGTGAATGAACAATGTGTTCTGATTAAACTTATTAGAAGCCTGAATTCTTGACATTTATAGCGATTTCGGTAGTTTCTACTGAAGTAACACTGGTGAGGGTGGATAGCCGATGCATTCAAGGCGGCGGTTTTTCCGGCGAAAACTTGTGGAAGACTTATCTCTATTGGACGTCTGTCGGGTGATATGATGACGTTGTCGTGCTTACCGAAGAATATCGACACTCTTACCGGCTGTCAAAATTCCGTAAAAGCTTAGGACAAAGTTCAGTACTAAATTTGAAATGTGCGAGCAATAACATTCGCTGACTTTGAATGTAGAGACTATCAAATATCGGTATTTTTTAATACTCGGTAACTATGTCGAGAGATGAGGCCTAGGTTTTATTCTGTACATAAAGTTTATTTAAATAATCACAAGTAAAATGTACCAAGCGCAGTACTGTACAAAGGCGGACTTAATGTCTTATGCATTTATTTCTATTTTCACTTGATCAATTCATGTGCTTTAATTGTAGTTCTTTTTTTCTTTCCTTATATTTGTATCGATTTTCTTTTATTGTATCTCTATTTTGTTCATTGATATAGAATGATTGATAATTCTCAGGCATTTTACTACTTTTAAGGTTTCTCTAATTATTTGTTAGAATGTCGTCACCTAATTTTCTTGATAAGATAAGTTATTGTTAATTAGAATCTAAAAACATATCCTAATTTATTTTCCTTAATAAAAGACATGAATATACTGCATAATAATGTTTTAATACAAGTATTTATGTATAACGTTGAATAGAATATATTATTTACAACTTAATTGCTATAACTTATTTGACATGGATACACTGACATAATATGATATTCATATTCATGAGTTCACTTACGCTGATAAGAAACAATAATATTAAGGTACTATCTGATGATAATATCTTTAGCCCTTGCCCTAGTTTACACTTCAGGCAGCCATTCAGTTCTTTCACTTCATTTTACGTTACAAAAATGTTTGCGTCTGTCTAAATGAGCGTCCAAAGATGTGCATTGGATGGCCCAGCATGCGCACACTCACTACCACAAACGTCGTACTCTACACATAAACTGTGCCCAATTCCGACTGTATAAAAACAAAGACCACACAGATAAAACCACCAAACAGTACCAACAATAAAAAATATAAAAAAAATTGGCCTTGACATTCAATTACACTGGCAACACTGCTAACGAGTAGCTCTCATAGACAATCCCAAGCACATCCAAGGTTCGGGCTGGTCGGCCTCCGATCACATGCGCACGTGGAACTTGCCCGCTTTAGTCACGTATTTGACTCCCTTGAAGGGCTTGTACTTGGCCCCATACATGTCTAGGCGGCTTACTCTGAGGCCACTGACTGCCAGCTGAGGTATCGTGAAGTGCACGTTGATGCTTGGGTTCGCGCCTGATGTGTCGGCGCCTGATGCTACTGACACCTAGTGATGTTATAAAATAAGATTAGAAAACGAGGAAAACGTATCTGTGCCAGATTAAAATAATATTCGAGAAATGGCGATTTTGGTAATTTCCATCTGAAGAATAAACATGTTTAGCTGACTATCGAAAATCGCAAGAAGTTATTTTTGTAAACTTTGCATAAAGATCAAAGCCATTCCGGTCAGGTAATCTAAGGGCTCATACAGATGAGCGGCCCTTTGACAACGACAGATATCACTGCAGCCGTCGACGGGAGGCGACACAACTGCAAGCGTCGTCACCTGTCGGCGACAGACGTCAACGCGTCGGCGGCATCCGGCACAGCATCCACAGCAGCGGTCGACGATAGCAACTTCGGCATGTTGCCATCTTGCACAGCGACGGCTGCCACCGCCAGGTGGCGACAGCTGCAATGGTATCTGCCGCTGGCAAAGTTCCGCTCGTCTGCATGAGCCCTAATATAGTGGCTGGCACAGTTTTCGCGTCTTTAGAGACACTCAAGAAGTCAATATTTTTAGAGTTCAGATGACAATATCATAAAACAACTACTTTTAAGTTACATGACTGGAAAATATCCATGACGTAAAATACTCACACTTCCTCTAATATTGGGCAGTTTCGGCAGCTCAATGCGTCCTATATCCCATAACAGCACCTTACTGACCGGGTCATAAGAGTATTTGCCTTGGTTTGCAGTCAGAGAGCAGTTCAACACACACTTAGGCATACAGATCTCTAATGCTACGTCTGGAAAGAAAATTAACATACATAGTTTAAAACCACAGTTGGAATCTAGCACAACCAGTTGCTATCTCTGCAAACTGATGATGACACTGTGGTAAAATTGTTTGGTCATGTTATTAACCAACAGAATGATTATATTCTCTTTTTTTATAAACAGGTATGATTTCTCTTATATTGTGGGTAAAATACAGAGACACACACAGATTCTGAACAGTTGCTGCATGCCAATCAAATATTTATCCTATAATGGGAGTCAAAACCGCAGCAGCCAGCCACTTAGATACTTCAGACATAGAGCCAATTTCCCTTTATTGGTTACTCTAGACAATTTGAAAATGAGAGAGGCAGTGACTGAAATGTACACAAATCTTCAAAATTATTGGCGGCTGTAAAGTGCGCTTTTAGCTGTGCACTGCCACCAAACCACACCACTATCACATGAATTTTCTGCCGTGCAGAGACTAGCCAAAGAGTATCGTGTTCCCCAGTTACTAGGTTTTTGTAGATCGAATAGGAAGATCGACCGATTAGCTGGTAACCTCAATATAGCTAGCCAAATCCTATGCGGATTGATTTCAGAGACTCGCCTCGTGTCCGAGCCGCCATAACGTTGACTCGAAGCTATAATATTTGGAACAAAAGTAACTGTTTACTAAATAAAAAACCATCCTTACTTTCTAAGGTCCGTCCCATTGTTTGCTTCGGGCCAACGGTAAGGTCTAACCGTCCCTGGTCGCCATTAGACCTTAGCGTGAGGTTGTGACGCACATATATCGGTATTGCCACTACGCTCTGAGAACCAATGTGATAGGACATGAGGCGGAAGTTACCGTCCGGCGGGATGAATGATAGTATTCTTTCAGACTGGAAGAGATGAAAAGACTTATTAGTAAACAGGCTAGGTAGCTATTCTGACACACTCCTGGGCAAAGCCCTCCCTCAATTCCGTCCATCTTTCGAAAGCCTTCGCTTCCTCCTTTCAGTTATGGTGGATGTGTCCATAGTTGAAAACCTCCAAATGGTTTCAACCTAAGGCATTTTGTATTCACTTATTATTACTTTTAGAAGTGGTTTTTATAATTATCTATACTAATATATAAATATGAGGAGTTTGTTTGTTTGTTTGCTTGAACATGCTAATCTCAGGAACTACTGGTCCGATTAAGTGTTAGATAGCCCATTTATCGAGGAAGGCTATAGGCCAATAGGAACAGAGCAGTAATGAAAATTGTGACGCAGACGAAGTTGCGCGGGTCAACTAGTAATTTATGAAATTGCGATATCAGAGTGATATTGATGAGTTTTTCGCTCTTATTTAGACAATTTCTTGAAGCCAGTTTGAGAATAGCATGTATTTAAATTTTCTTTGTATTCAAGTGTTAGTAAGTTACTTACCTCCCAACGTTTAAATCTCACACAAGGATGGAATGATACGTCGTCGAAAAGACGCGGATTTACAAAAGTAAGGGTCAGATCTGGCATTCCACTTAATTTTATACAGCAATCAATCTGCAACCATAAGAAAACACTGAATGTAAGTAAGGCAGGGGGGGGATTGGCAGGGATGATCGATATTTTGTAGCAAGACCTGTGTCTGTGTGTGTATCTTTCAATTTTTTGAATTGAAAACTTTTTAGCAGTGTTGTGCACTTTTTAGTGATGGGTAAAAAATGTTAAACTCGCGTCACGACACGTGACCTGATCGAAAATTCGTCGGAAGGAGACGAAGGGAGAGAAGCACGTATTCAAGTTTTCACTTCTGTTTTTTTTTTTTATTAGAATTTCTACTTATACTTGGTAGTTTTATGAATTATAGTTTGCTGGGTATTTTATGTTTTCCTGTTCCAGGTCTTGCTAGGTAGAGCTTTTACCTGTGCTCCAAATTCCATCCCAATCTGTTCAATCTTTGAGACATAATTGACAAACAAACAGCCAGATTTCACATTTCCTTTTTTTTTGTATCATCTGTAGGTTTGTATTTGACCACAATCTCACCTAATAAAAAATGCTGACGTGCCTTGCGATAGATCACGTTTGCCTAAGTAACGCTTCACGCTTGACTTTAATAGAATATTAACTTACATAACCCTGTATCTCCGCAGACACGGTAGCACCACTCTTATCAACAATGGCGTCAACCTCCTCCACAACGTCGAAGTACGCCTCGTTGTTGGCGTACTTGACGCCCGAGCGTCGCCACGGCACGTTCGATAGCTGCCCAGAAGGCAGGATTGATGAAACACTGCAAATATCAAATTGGATAATCAGATCACACATATGTATTTACACATTTAACATACCGATAACTGTCTTATCTGTTGTTCTGTAAGTGATCCAGCAGTTATGCTAGTCTGTGGGAGTAATAAGCAACAACTGAATACAAAATAAGAATATTTGACAAGGGTTTTAAAGGAAAGCCATATGTAATTACCCTACATATATTTTCAAAATACATGTCAGCATTACTAGCAGATATCCATTCCTTAATTTTTAAACATAATATTTATTTTTATTGGTGTCTTCACTGCATACTTATCACTACGAAATGAAGATGTATTTGTTTATTGTAGACTTCAGAAGACTGCAGCAGACAAAAGAGAAAAATGTACTAAAAAATCCATGATTCATTAAAGCAAAGGTCACACTGCTTTAACTTAGTTTTCTCATGTATACTTACTTAGATTTCCCAGTAACAGTATTGGCAATAGTCCTTAAAATATTTGGCGGTTTAATCAATTCCTTCAGTATATTGCTCTCTGTAGCCAGAGGGAAGCCATTGTCAAGCATTTCATCTAATAACTGAAAAAATTAAATTTATTATTTAACAAATATAACAAACTAATTAATGTTATGTGTATTAAGTGTTATACAAAATGAGTCATACCTCATATACAACTACATAGTTTTCTTTAATTATAGTCTCTGTACAGTCTGAAAAGTAGTCCTGAAAATAAAGAAAACATGGTAAATGCTTTGTCATTCTTAAAACATTAACATCATAAATTGTAAAAACAGCTGAGCAAATACTGAATAGTGTATCATGCTTCAATGATTCTAAATATCCAATATTTGTATAGGCTGATGAAACCATGATCAATCATAAGTGATCATTTGTTTGAACTTGTTATCTTTGATTGGCACAGTAGATTTCTGTCACTACTGAGCAATGTCTAAAATCAATAGTTACTATGAGTTAAGTAAGTAAGCTTAAATAAATGCAGCGGGGTGATCTGGCCAATGTACAGTCGACGAACGAAACTTGCAAGGGCAATAGTAGATGAGTATTGACACTGACTAACAAACCAATAATGTGTAGTGTCAGACCTGCCATCGTCAAATTGACTAACGGAGAGTATGCTCAAGAATTGTGCCTGTTATTATAACAGGGTTTATAGCCCAGAACAGGATGAATAATAGTCCATTCCTGTGTGGCACACAATGTTAGTTTTAATATTATATTTCCTTATATTTTTTATCTTGCATTATGTGTATCTTTGTGTGGCAAATAAACATGTTTTCTATCTTTCTTTCATTTAATTTTAATACCTGTCATATGGACTATCTAAAAACATTACTTACTTGGAATGTATCAACAACTCTATGCAGGAACTCAATCACAAAAAGTGGAGCCACTTCTTGCATGCACACAGCCACCAGCGCCACACCACCTCTCTGTATTGATATCAAGTAGTGGTGGGGAGCTGCCAACACAGGAGGCACATCCTAGAAACACCTTTTTGTAGAGATAAAAATGAAAGTGACATCCTAATAACACATTTTTATAGAGATAAAAAAAAAATGCACTCATTGTTGGTCATTTTATAAAATATAGTAATATATGATATACATGGAAGTTATACTAAAATATTCCTTTATTGCATTGTGTTACAACTTTGATGCCTATCTTGTTCACCACAAGACTCAAATCTAACAAGTGCCAGCATGTTTTTTTTCCTAATTTATATGGAATTCTTGTTTTCATACCAGGAACAAGAGTGGTGAAGTTGTGATCAGTGCCAATTCTTTCTCTCTATCAGTCTTCAATTTGCACTAGGATTGACACAGGTTGGTAATGTTAACTATCATTGTAATGATTTAAACCTTACTTACATTGGGAGATGCCCGCTGTGCCTCCAAATAATAGTCACACACTGATCTTGGGACAACACTCCGCCAATGCTTCTCTAGAAATACATCCCTAGAACAAAATTGAATAGGTATATAGAAGGGACAGGTATGAGGTTTTAGGGGGCATTTTTAATGGCATAAGATGGAACACCTACTCCAAAATGATCAACTACACCATCTACAAAACTATAGGTATAATGTTATAATACAATTAAAAATTAACACTCGAGGTATCCTTCTTTTAGCTCTAAACTGATACTGTAAAATTCATTTACAGAATTACATCTCTGGATTTACCTACTGATACAAGTACTCAAGTAAAATAAACTTCCCGAGTTGATTTTAAGACATTCTATGCACGAAATGAGTTATTAGTAATAAAACAAGAATTACTGGGACCAGTACAAATAGTTTCATTGACGATTTAGATTGGTAAACACCATAGTCCACTGCTTTTCACTGAATACTTACCCAGATGGGTTTATTATAAACAAACTGTGAATCATTGTAGCCTATTAACTACGAATTGAGTTTGTTATATGTATTTATTGAATTGCCACTGTTTGCGATGTCCTAATTAAGAATTATTGTGTTTTCGCTATAGTTTTTCGACATTTCTCCTGTTCATCCACGGTTCACAATTTCACTTTTTCACATCACAATGTCAGTTCGCCCGCTTGACATTTTCACTAAGTGACATTTCGTCGTAGTCGAGTTGTCGGGGATTGTCTTGTTGTAGTAGTGTTGTAGTAATGCCTCTAAAGTAGATAATACTAAATCGATCCATAATTAATGTAATAGGAAGTTCAAGCAAGAATACTGTACAAACAACGTACAAATTGGTTTAATTTTATTATTTTTCTATCTTAAAATTATGTATATCAATCGCAGCATGAGGGTTAAATGGTTTTATTACACTGTTATCAATCTTACTAGATTTTTCCAACCGTGTTTTGGTCAGCTTCCAGTCGTGTCAGTCCTACATGCTCTTTATGCGGTTAACATAAAGAGCATATTTTCTTTATACAACATAACTTTTTTTTTTTTATACAATTTGATATTTTCTTTTTTTTATATACAATTTGACATAATGAATGACTAAAGTACTAAAGTATTATAATTATTTTTATTATGGATGGGGACTATGTGGATTATTTTTTATTTCGAGTAATTTTAATGTTTGTCTGGAGGTTTGAGTGCTTTGTTCGGCCTACACAATTGTCCTTTCTTTGGTATTGTTCGTCGAGTTGTTGAGCTCCTAAGTGGATCTGAGTTAGTTACATGACTACTAACAAATGCTTACACTGACTGGACAGGTTTCACTCAAATCCGTGTGGTTATTTCTTCTAAAGACCATTTCAGACACTAATCTGCATGGCTCTTTTAAAAAATGATGTATTGTAAGTGTGAGGACTATGTAGGTCCTTATTTTTAAGGATAATTTTCATGACACTCTGGCAGTTTAAGTATGTTTCTTGCGTTGTCACAAATACATAATAACAACAATTTTTTTTTCACCGAACATTCGCATGACTTTTAAATTTTCTTCCCGGAGATATTTACTAGTGTAGCGATTATGTTCTGTGACACACTCACATATACCCTCAAAAAAAAATTGTTCTGGTTTTGAAATATCTTCATTTTTAATATGACTCTATCCGTCCAACTGAAGATGCAAATGGTTAACGGTAGAAAGTTCTTCCTTCACTTCTTTCTGCATTTCGTTGTAGATTTTATTTAAATATTTGGTTGATAAGGCTTTTCTGGAAGGCATTAAACGATGGCTGAACATGATCAAAAAATTATATTCTATCAGTGACATTGGGGCTCCTGATAGAATTACAGCTCTGGCAAGCTTTTCAGCTAGAGCAGATTGATCAACACCTGAACAAAAACTTGTAGAAGGCATATTACAGCTCTGGATGCTCATATTTGAGTAATTACTATTTCTACTAGGTGTTTCATTCGGAACATTACAAGACTGATGATTCACCGGTGGCAAGTTTTCTGAATTTGTTTGTAACGGCATTTGTTTCGAACACGAGTTATTTTTCTTCATTTCTGTTCGAACGATTTTGGGGCACTTAAAGCATTTTATTAATTTGCACACAGTGCATTGTGCACACATCCGGTTTACGTTTCCGAGTTTATATATTTTATTTTCGCAATAATTGCATTGTACATATTTCATTTCATTGTCATATTATTCTAGCTATGTTCAGAGTTACAAGTTTTCAGCTTATTGGGACGCTACAGATATATTAAAAATTGGTAAATAATATTTAAAACGTTTTAAAAAGATGTTATGTAAAAAAATAGGTTATCAATCACGTTAAGATAGGTATGACCGAAAGTACCCAAGTAACCATTTGGATTAGCACAAATTAATAAGAATAGTAAACTTACCTTGAGAAGTTATAATACAACATCCAAAATAATAGAGCGTGTGTGCTCTTTATGATGCCTAACTGGTCACTGAATGTGACATACTCTATAGGGCGTGGGGGTGGAGGGAAATATAAGCAAAACAAAGGAAACTGGATAAAGATAACAGGGGTATCGTGCATTTTGAAAATAACATTGACATCAACTAATAAAATGAAGGTAATGTAATTTTTTCGAAAGTTTCAATAAAGTAACAAAGTATTCCTTTTTCGAAATCTCTAAAGATAAAGATACTAGTCATTAATCCTTAAAATAACCATTCAATTTGCAAAAAAATAAACATAATTTCATTTTGAGTAAATATCCATCACTTTGAGTAAATATCCAATAAGAATGGGTAAAAATGAGTATTTACTCATATTGGATAAAATACTCGAGTATTTATCGTCTGGACTATTTATCCGCCGCCCATCTCAATGCGTGGTGCTTTCTTCAAAAGGCCACCTCAGACGTTAACCTACAGTACCCGGCGATAAATATTGCTCTTCGACCTTTGGAAAGAGACAATCGGCTAATTTTGGCTTCGGTGACATAGATATAGAATCCCTTAGATAGACTGTATTAAACCGAAACTTGCGAGCACGTTGCATCTCCTTTTCTCAAAAGCAAAAAGTCATGTGCCTGAAAGAGAAAAGTATAGTGTCCATAGTGCGTCGAAATTATAGAATGTCGCCAGTTTGACTATAAAATTCTACTTATTGATATATCAATGCATAGTGATGTGTATTTTCTGTCGACTATCGAAAATATGCCAGTCGCCACATTAAACCAAAATATGGTATTACATTTTGAAACAATAATGATTGGTAATATCAAAATTTCTTGAAAGATATTATTTGTCTTCATTTGTTTTTACTTTTTACCGTCTTTATATCTTTGTTTGCTTGTAAAATCTCTTGTGTTTGTGTTATAAACTAAAAATATTAGATCGTAGGCAGATTGTTATATATTTCTTTATAAAAGCGTTCCTCTCTCTGGAGCCCTGACCGCCTAGCGTAGCTTGGACCGTGTTCCCGATACCGGTGAACTACAATTTTTTTTTTTTAATATTTAAAAATGTACCTGCTAATAAGTAAAGAAAATGAATAAATGAAACAATATCTATACCAATATTATAAAGAGGTAATGTTTGTGATGTTATAGGGGGTAATCTCTGGATTACAGAACCGATTTTAAAAATTCTTTTACCAATAGAAATCCACGATATTTGTGAGTCATTCTAATATATAAAATCAACCGTAATTCAACCATTACTGAGTGACTGACAGACAACGCACTCCCGAAACTACTGGTCGTAGAAAACTAAAATTTAGCATATAGGTTCCTTAGGGAATGCAGAGGAGCACTAAGGCAGGATTTCCTAAAATTCTTAGCGGAATGGTAAAAAACAGGATACGCAAGTACGAAGTCGCGGATAAAAGCACTATCTTCATACGGACTACCTTATCCTTACTTTCTTACTAATATTTTAAATGCGAACGTATCCGTCTGTCTGTCACTCCGTCATCTGTCTCTTTCACGCCGAAGCTACTGAACCGATTTAAATGAAATTTGGTACACAGATAGTCTGACAGGTAGCATGAGAAAGGACATTGGCTCCTTTTTATCCCAGGAGTATGAGTATACTCTCTAGGGACCACGCGGTAGGGACTACCGGGGCAGCTAGTTTCTAATAAACAGTTGGCAACTCGTAAGTTTACCAAAATCTGACATTGTTTTGTGTTTAATTTTTTTTTTAAAGAATCCTTGTTGTGCAAGTGAATTCAGCAAGGCAGAGTATGAACAATCGACTGATCTCATGCGAGATGAAAGACGCAATTTGGATTTCCGAATATGTGATTGTTTGATTGTTCATACTCTTTGCAGTTTACCTTGCCGAATCCACCTATGGTGATCTTTTAAAAGGCTGGTCGTAATGTGGGTTTCGTATACATGTATGGCGGACTTAGTCGTAGTAAAGACACAAAGTACTATAGAATTAGTATTTAATAGGATTAGATAGTATAAAACACATAATTACGGTTATATTAAACAATGCAAACACATACACATACGCTCGTTATTGAGTTTACTATGGTTTGCCATAAAACAGTTCTTAGGGGTAAATGAATTTTACTTTTGACAAATATCCTCATCATATCGAGATGATTTTCGATGAGACCTAGGTGTGGGACAGGGTCCTCTCTTGTCGCTCTTTTTGTAGGTTTCGAGCAAACTCTTCGTCAATGATCTGCGAAACTGCTTTTCACCATTTATAAGCTTCCTCTTTAACGATAATTTCTGAAATAAAGCAAAATGGATGTCAGGTTGGTTTATGAAGATCCTATACAATTTTAGCATTTCATTTTATAAAAAGATAAAAAGGATCTTTTACCACTACTATTTATAAAACATCTTAAACGTAAAATAAAAAAAAATTAAAAGTTTGATTGATTGATGATTTTGGGACTTACTGGTTGGCAAGATGCTGGCTGTTTTGGAAATATTATTGCCTATTGGCACAGCGTGCGAATGTTATACTCGACGTTCATATTCTTCTTGAAAGCAAGATTATTCAAACTGTTCAGAACATATCCTTGTTTACTGTGTAGGCCTCCAATTAGGTATCGTTTTTTCTCAAATTTTTATCCGTTTTCTTTTAAACTCAATATCTGCAGGAAACCTGTAAAAATAACAAATAATATATCATTATAATAATTTAATAATAGTAGTACTTAAGCAAAAGGTTATGGATTTTAAAAAAGTAGGATTATGCAATGTTGATTTTAGAAAAGTAGGATTTTTCTTTAATTCCTTCTTTTGGCATGCTATAATATTCTGTAATCTTTTATCACTGAGACCAAAGCTCAGTCCAATTACTAGGTTCAGCATGGCACAATCAGAACGAAAAATTCAGTTTGAATTTCCAAAATCTAGTCACTTACATTGTTTTTATTTCATTGTACGTATTATAAACGAACAAGAATATGTATGTAATTATTCTTTTATTCTATCGATAAAACATCTAAGAAGCCACATCCTTATGAAGTACATGATACGTCAAAACGGTTCAATATTTTATTGTTTTTATTTATATTTCTAAATTGGAAACTACTAACAATAATGTAGAAGCTGTTGTGTCTATATTGTATAATCTATGGTGACTAGACTATTGGTGACGTTTTGTTTGTCATTGTCATTGTCAGTCGTAGTTCAAGTGCGTTAAAGTGCGGTCGCGTTTAGATCAAAATATATACATATTTAAAGTTGTTAACACCCCCAAATTTAAATTATTTAAAGTTGTACGATGGCATCTTTAGGAAAAAGAGGGAAACCTTTACAAGGTCAGTCACGCGAAATTATCTACAATGTTTATAAATATTTTGTAACCGAAGCTGACAGATTTAAAAAACATGAAGATGGAAATGTTAGTTGTTATTTTAAGAAGGTTCAAGAGCGAGTTGCAAATGCCACTGGAATTTCAAAAAGAACTTTGATCAATATATTAAACGAAGTCAGTACTGAAACACATTCTACTGAAATTAAGTTCAGCACTCCAAAAAAAGGGAGACCAAAAAAGCAATTTCGTTTGGTTATGGACGATTTTGATTATGATGTTTTTCGAAGAAACAAAATATCCGTTCTAGTAGAAAAAATAGCCGAGTCGGAGACTGAAATTACGAGGGAAGAACTTCAAGAAATCGCAGGTATGTTGTCTACTATAGAAGCAATTTACTCTAATAATATATAAAATGGGTACCATCGCCGAAACGGAAGTAAATTTCGAATTATTTTATGTTTTTGTCATAATATCTCTGTTATTACTGTTTATAACTACCTAACTTCATTTAATGCTTAGGTAATAAAGTATGTAAATTTAGCTTGATTTATGTTAATGCAGCATGATTAGAAGCACATTTCTCTTTTTTCGTCGCTTTGTTGGTTTATTTTTACACAACACCTGGCAAATTGGTTCATGTATCTTTGTATAGAATATGGATGTTGGGTGGTGTTGATTTCATTTAAATAGTTTCTTGATTCATAGAAATATGTCTTTTGATTCGAATAGATTGGTAGTCAACAAAAGCGAATGGTTCAATAAATTTTGACAAATGAGTGGGCCCGGCGTTTTGTTTCATGCAATGCAACATTGCGCACATGCAAGCAAGGAACATTTGATCGATACTGTAGTATCGATCAAATGTTCCTTGCTTGCGTTGTATTTGGCGCAACTTTATTTCATTAGGTACGTAGGTTATAAAAATTGGACCTATCTATCTAAGTGGTTGTTGTATGATCTGGAGCTTTAAATACCTAAAAACATCCTCCAGTCTCTAGACAACACTTCGTTGGTGCGCTTGCCAAATCTGATGTGTTCAGCGCGTCGACAAGGGATACAATAATCTGCCAAAGTGGGCTTTTTAGACCCGCTGTTTTATTTAATGATTAATTGAAAATGGAATTCATAATTTCAAAATGCCATATAAAGTGAGATACTAGTACTGTATACTTACTTGATTTTAAGGATATTTAGTAACATGAAAAATATCATAGAATAACTTATCAGATTTGACAAGCGCACTGACAACTTCCTTTAATCTTTCAAAATGTAACAATATAATGAGGCCATAAGAACCATAGTGGCCTAACTAATTTTTTTACAATATTGAGTTTATGATTTCTTACAGTTAAAATTGAACATTTTGATAGAACCAGGGTGGCCTAAAAGTGATACAACTAATATTCACTAGATGGCAGCATAATCACTGTTATGGTTTTCACTCTGTGATCATTAGATTACGAGTATTAGACTTGTTCATTGAATTAGGCCACTATGGTTCTCATGGCCTCTTTGAACTTTTCTTGTCTGCTTCTAACTGAACGCCAAAAGTTAAGCCTGGGCCGATTGGAAAATGATAGCGATAGAAATGTATTAATTCACTATTTATTTATAAATAAATATCAGCATTAGTTATAGAAATATCTTTCCATCAGAAATCCTCGACAATGCCAGTCTCAAGAACACTTCAACAAAGAAAGTTATTCAAAAACTGGAGAGCAAGTTTGGCCTTGACCTGTCAGAAAAGAAAATGCTAATTGACCAACTGGTGATGGACTACGTGCATAGCATGGACTCAGATGAGGAATCCGAAGAGGAAAAACCAAAGGTGGCTCCTAAGAAGAAAATAAAGAAGGATGGTGAAGATATTAATGATGATTCTAATGACAGTGACTAGGGGGTGAGTAGTTGTTTTAACTTTTGTAGTAGTACGGTTGGCAAGTGTGTGTTATGTAAGTCAGGAAACAACAATAAAAGGACTCACTGAAGCTCATGTCTTAAAAAGGAGTTATTTATATTTTCTGTCAAGGTTAACAACATTTTTATTTTATGAGGAGAGGCACAACCACCATGCCATGCATTGTGATGATGCCATTACCAACTGTAGAGACCTAAGTGTGGTTATGCCCAATATTACAGTCAAATTTTTTTAACCAATGCCACATACTACCCCTTGTTCAGTAATTATTTAAAAAAATCTTCAAAAATCATATCTTCATAAGTTATACATATTTTTCTTAAAAATCATCTGGGTGTAGTTTGATTGGTTGTAAATTAGAATTTCTTCTCTGTAGGAAACAGAAGAAATTCCAATGTACATATAAAAACTTGTGTAAGGACCCAAGCAAGTTTAGGCCCTCTTATAATTAAATACTGTACAATCTATATCTATACTAACTAGCTGACCCGCGCGGCTTCGCTCCCGTCAACTGGTTACTCTACCTACCCTGCCTACCCTACCTACCCTACCTACCCTACCCTACCCTACCCTACCCTACCCTACCTACCTACCCTACCCTACCCTACCTACACTACCCTACCCTTCCAAAAAAAAAAAACAAAATAAAAAAAAATAGATGTTGGCCGATTCTCAGACCTACTCAATATGCTCACAAAATTTCATGAAAATCGGTCAAGCCGTTTCGGAGGAGTACGGGAACGAAAACTGTGATACGAGAATTTTATTAGCGCGTTCAAGCAAACAAACTCTTCAGCTTTATATGTATATCTTATATATATAAGATATACATATAAAGCTGAAGAGTTTGTTTGCTTGAACGCGCTAATCTCAGGAACTCCTGGTCCGATTTGAAAAATTATTTCAGTGTTAGATAGCCCATTTATCGAGGAAGGCTATAGGCTATATATATCATAGCGCTAAGACCAATAGGAGCGGATCAGACGAAGTCGCGCGGGTCAACTTGTCTTAAGGTTACACTAGTTGACGGCACGAACTATTTGCGGGCGAGGTTTAAATGCATGCTATCTCATTCGACAGCACGCGCGTAAGGGATAGACGCTGTGATGAGCAGTAACAAGATAGTTCGCGTACGAATACACACTCATAACGCTGTGTGACGCATACATGCGCAACTTCATTGAAGAGTGCCAAAAGCGGCGTCTGTGTGGTGGCGACGTCATCGCCGGTGGCGCGTATGCGCATGCGATTCATACTATTGACAACAATAAACTTGAAACACGTTTTTATTCCAAGCTCAAACAGATTGGTGATAGAACTTAGGATTATCACTGTGTGTAATATAATTAGTAGGCTGGCACCCAATTTAGTTGTTATTATGCACAAATACTTACCTGCGACTTTACCCACGGCCACGTGGCAATAAGTTGTCTTGCAAAAATATGAATTTACGTAAATATTATTATCAACAAATAAATTATTATTGAATTGACTTTTACCTTTTTAAAATTATTTTTGGCTCCAGCGCGAGCCACTAGCGCGCTTAAATCTTATGCTCTTAGTTATAAGATTGAAAAGTATTAGAGCGCCAAGTCAAGTAGATTTTACATTGGCAGAGCAGGCGTCAGGGCTTCGCTGACTGGAGGTACTTATAGCTATGCATGTGCACCAACTTGCGGAAAGCTAGGTTGTGTGTAATGTATACGCTCGGGTGCAAGTATTGTATTTTATTGTTGGTTGGTTGTTGGTTGTACCTTACATAGTTAACTATAACTATAACCTACAGGCGACTCCAACACAAGTAGGATTTCATTTTTTACATTCACGAAAAGGATAACTGCTTTTTCGACAACACCAGTTTGATGTGTAATAAAATAATCAATATCCATACTAATATTACAAATGCGAAAGTAACTCTGTCTGTCAGCTTGTCTATCGCGCTTTCACGACAAAACTACTGAACTGATTTAAATAAAATTTGGTACAGAGATAGTCTGGACTTTGAGAAAGGATATAAGCTATGTTTTATCCCGGGAGTAAATTCTCTAGGGACTACGTAGGCCAAGCCACTGGAAGAGGCTAGATTACCAACTATTTAAATTGTGTATTGATTTTTAGGGTTCCGTACCCAAAGGGTGACCTGGCAGCAGCGCTGCTGCCGCGCGGTACTTTGCGACAAATGTGTACCAAATTTCAACAGACAGGCGGAGAGACAGACAGACTTCCGAGTGATCCTATAAGGCCTTTAAATTTGTCGCAAGTACCGCGCGGCTCTGTTTATCCATACAAATAATGAACACGCGGCCGCAGCGCAGCTGCAACGTGGCTGCCACCGCGCGGTACTTTCCGTTGAACGACTGTACAGGTACCTGTGATAACCAATGCACATCTATCTTTATGACGAGGTATGCTAGTTTCAGCTCCGTAGAGAGTTATCTTTATCGCACGAAGCCCTAACCAACTATAGCGAACGACGGACCAGCGACAAACGTCACAAAGTTAGGTAAAATTTGAGAGAAATTCTAAATCATCATCTGCCTAGCCTTTTCCCAACTATATTGGGGTCGGCTTCCAGTCAAACCGGGTTTTTGCTATATACCAGTACCTATTTTACGCAGAGCGGCTGCCTACCAGACCTCCACAACCCAGTAACTGGGTAACACGGTAATTCATGGCAAGACTGGAGTCAGATTAACTGGCTTCTGACTATCCGTAAGGTCTGCCAAAGATCTACAAATGACAGCTGGGACCAACGGCTTAACGTGCTTTCCGAGGCACGGAGGAAACTCGGTATGTTAAGATAGTCACCCATCCACAGACCAACCTTGGCAAGCGTTGCTTAACCTTGAAGATCGACCCGTGCGGCTGTTATTATCAAGCCACGAGAGAAATTCTAAATCAACATTCATTATTTGGTACCCAAGATACAGGCTTGCCTAGCTTGGGCCAATGTAAAAACACTGTAATGTTTTTTGGTAAATAAACGTTTCTATTCTATTCTTTCTTAACACAAACTATTAATAAAAGAATATCGAAATCAAAAGTTCAAGCCAGAGGTCAATGTTATAAAATATTATAAGACAAATAAGATAACAGTTCATACACAGCACGGCGCAATTACGGCGACGTATGCAGCATATTATATTGTAGTCTGTGAACCGAACTGACTGAGCTCTAGCTAGCTAAACCAGTAAGCATATGTGTGTAATGCCCCGGCTACACGCTCTGCCTTACCTGAGAGCATGCCTGCACAAACCAGTTTGCGCAGGTAAGTGCGTGCGTGTGGACGGAAAGTCGGAAGCTCGCGCAGCCCCAGAGATTCCGTCTTTTTGTACAGTCAGGACTGCGCAGGCCTGGACTGCAAGCATGCTCGCAGGCAAGACGGAGCGTGTAGCCGGGGCATAAGGTGTGTACTCGCCGCGCGCGCCTCCCCTCCGTCCCACTGCCCGGCAAGGAAATGTGTGGCGAAACGAAATATGATTTAGAACGATAACGAGCGCGCGAATTTGTATAAACAGACGTTTGGGAGTATGGAAATCATGAAAAAACACTGAATGTATCTATTCAAAACTAGCTTTTGCCCGCGACTTCGTACGCGCATATACCGTTTTTTCCCATTCCTCTAGGAATTTCGGGAAATTTTCTCTTAGTTCACTCCCTAAGGAACCTACATGCCAAATTTCAGCGTTCTACGACCAGTAGTTTTGGCGGTGCGTTGTCTGGCAAGGCATTTCTGGCAATCACTCAGTAGAGGCGTATTTTATGTATTAGAATTAGAATCTATTTATGATGTAGGTATAATCGATTTTTTTAAAAGATATTTAGTAGGTACTGAATGAGGAAACTGATTGAATGAGGAGCTCGTAGTAAAGTTATAACAGTCACACGCGTCGATGGACCCGTCATCATCATCTTCCTGCCCTTATCCCATGTTTTTCTTCCATTCTGTCCTATCAGCTATCACGCTATCACTCACTCCCATATTCTCTATCATATCGCTCCTCACACAATCCATCCATCTTTTCTTCGGCCTTCCTCTCCTTCTCCATTCATCCACATAATCATATTCGAGTGGCAATCGACCTGTGTGTATATTAAAATGGACACCCATCCTAAGACCGACCTCGGCAAGTGTTGCTTAACCTTGAAGATCGACCCGTGTGACTGGTTCACTGTTACGTTCAAGAAACGCCTTAAATCTCGGAGTCTCAGAAACAGAATATTTAAATTTAAATGGTCACATTGGTCACCCATCCATCAGACCAACCTCGGCAAGCGTAGCTTAACCTTGATCGACACGTGGAATGACAAATTCAAAGGAAAATTTAAAGCCCATGGGCTGACGTCATATTCCTGAGGAGAATTTTAACACCGCGATTCAGAAAGACGCGAAAGTTTGAACTTAGGAGCCCACATGTTACGATAAATAATAATATTATGATAAAACATGTTCACTTTTCTTTTGCTTGCTACATAATATTAAGAGTTTATCAAATAACTCAACAATATGTTTTGAAGTTCGTTTCACACATTTGTTACTACTATTATTCTCAATAGATGGCATTGCAAGTCTCTGGAGTCTCAATGAAAACTACCTATTTTAACGCTCGATGAAGTTTCTTCCTAAACTTAAAAATTCAATATCTTTTTATTTTGTGGGTCGATTTTGATAAAATAAACGCTAAATGTTACTCGGGTTATCACTTAATATTTTTAAGTACCTAGATTTGTAACAGAATCTGTAGTTTATGCGTGATGCTCCCTCAAACGCACAGACAAACAGATAAACAGACAAAAATTTCAAAAATAGCATATTTGTGTTTTGTATCTTTTTCCTAACTTTTCTATGTAATTTTTTTGCAAAAATACTCAATGTACAGACACGGTTGGTTTACGATTTTATTATATGTATAGAATAGATATAGAAGATAGATAGATATAGATAAAATTATTTGCATTTTTGAACTACTATTCTATCCCTGTATAGTGACGTTTTTGCAATTTTCCTTCTTCTTATGGTATTTATTTCCGCCCAAAGATGCGTTAAAGTAAGTGTTAAAATGTAGAACCTTCGATGCTCATTCATAACTTTCAAATGCATGTTTTTTTTTACTTTTTTGTTTCCATACAAGACTAGATAATGATAAAACAAATTGATATATTTTTTTATTTTGAACGTACACCGTCAAAAACTGGAGTAATCGCAATACTACTTTTGTATGGAAGGATTGGCTAGGGCGCTCTTAACATACCGAGATTCGTCCACCGAACCGATACCAGGATGACATAGTCAACCATGTTGTGATTTGAAATAGTCATTCAAAGAAAAAAATGTTTCTTCAAATATCCTAGTTCCTTGAAAAAATATTTCAGTGTTAGATAGCCCATTTATCGAGGAAGGCTATAGGCTATATATCATTACGCTAAGACCAATAGGGGCGGAGCAGTAATGAAAATTGCGACGCAGACGAAGTTGCGTGGGTCAACTAGTATATTATGTAAACTATGCGCTAGCGCGCGATATATCTTATCGCGGAAAATGATAAAGGGAATCGGTACCAGTGACTGCCATATTTTCACGTCCATGATATCAATTTGACTCTGACAGCGCCTTTATTTAATACCAGTAAGCGCAATTTTCCCACATCCATTCACATGTTGCAATTGACACGCGATTGATCGAGCAAAATATAACTTACTAGTTTCTGCCAGCAGCTTCGCCCGCGTGATCCCTGGGGAACATACTCCCGGGATGTCCTTTTTCAGGACTTAGGCTACTTTTTATCCCGGGCTACCTTTTATTCTTACCAAATTTCATTAAAATCGGTTCAGTAGTTTTGGCGTGAAAGCGCAATAGACAGTCAGAGTTAATTTCGCATTTACAATATTAGTAAGGATTAGCACAACCCACCTCACACTTACATAGACACAACTTATCATTTCTAACTTTCTCTTCGAGTTCCCTTAAATCATGTCCCCATATCACTTACAGTATCATCACGATGAATATCTTCTGGACGGATATTCGGATGATGGTTACCACGCGCAAACACAAGAATCCACCGTCACAACATCGGGAATGAGACATATCACCCATCAAGATCGTTAGGCCTTAGGTGTCGTACTAAAGAGAGTACACCACAGGTGCGGTGGCAACAAAGAAGACGAATCCGATATCTTCGGGACACTGACGGCTAAGAAGCTCCGGAAACTTTCCGAGGAACAGAGGGACTTCATGATGATACAAATAAACCAGTTGTTTTACAACAACTGCCATAGGCGTAGAGACCAACCAAAACGCCGAATGGCCGATAAAGCTACCTCAACGGCGACTACGGTCCAGCTTGAAGCGAAGAAAATATACCGCTTGGAGAAGACCAATTTGCCGGCTGAGGGCCCCGTAGCTGTTGCGATTGCTAACTTACGTAATACCATAGCATCGACTTATAAAGCTAGGTCAGACATCTCATCGGGTAATGTGCCTTACCCCTATCACCAGCCAATTGCAATCACAATGGACATGAGTGCTGATGAGATAGCTGCGGTAAATAACGCCGATACTGGTATAAATGTGGTGTCATGTAATTAATTTACTTTTACGAAATAAATCGTCGTCGTCGATAGGATTTGGCATAAAAAAATCGAATACTCTATTACAGTCTGAACTTGTGGCCAAAATGATCAAAATTAATTAATTTAATGATATCACAACTAATCAGCATTATCACAAATTCTATCAGATGAAATCATGATAGCCAAGGTGACATTTTGGCAGACTTTAGGGGCTAAGAATGCTCCTTTTAAGTTTTGTATTTCAATCTTTGACAAGAAACCATAAGGAGCACAAAAAAAGTATTAAAAAATATATGTGATGTTTTTGGTTCCCGCCTACTTTAAGTGTTGATACACTGTTGTTTCTTCTAAAAGAAGATTTTGATTTGTTTTTTATTAGTTTAAGCCAGTTTTACAGGTTTATTGGGTGGTTTTACTTATTTATGATTTTAAAAAAACCTCTTAATTTTTTTTTTCTTAAAGATTTTTCTGTGTGCTAATTAGATTTAAAGCTTAAACGAAAATAAATTGTACCTTTAACTTCCGTCGAAGAAGCAAGAAATAAATTTTGTCGTAATAAGTATTTTAAAAAGAAAACATTAGGGCGCTTTTTGAAAGCAAGCTAAAATATGAATCTCATTCACGAGCAAATTATTGAGAGGAGTCATGAGTCAGTATTGAAGAGAGTGATAAACTATTGGAAAATATATATAAATTGACCTAGCCTTAAAAGGGAACTCTAGTCGGTAAAACAGGTATTTGAAGAAACTATTGCCGATGCCGTCGCGCTGCGCCATACCTGCAGCTCAAGCTGACTTTACCTATTAAAACCCTGACCAAAAGACGTTTTGTATTTCACTGTTTTCTTATTGTCTATTTTGTTAAAAACTTACCAAATTTGTCTGATAGTCGTCTGAACATGGACGTAAAAACGGGCTGTTTTGTCAGGTTTTTGGATTGTCATATCTTTTAAGTAATAGGGTATTTCACTGAAAAAAAAAATAGTCTGTCAGTTAGATTTTCAAAAAATATTGGACACGTACTTTTTCTTTTATCACGAAAACAAAAATACCCAGCTAAGTGCGAGTCGGACTCGCAAACGAAGGATTCCGTACCGTAAACCTAAAATTTTATTATTTGTTGTTATAGCGACAATAGTATCTAATACACAATCTGTGAAAATTTTAACTACCTATTACGGTTCTTGAGATACAGGTCGCTGACAGACAGACGGACGGACAGCGGAGGCTTAGTAATAGGGTTCCGTTGGTTACCCTTTGGGTATGGAACCCTTAAAATGAAGAGGATACAGCGAGTTAAAGACGCGTGACGTCATGTGGCTTGGTAAATTCGGTACAATTTTACCAAGCCACAGTTGTTATATAGATCTAGATATTTGGGAAAAAAAATCATTGCTCTAGCAACATTATCCACGAAGAAAACAGCGGAATGCGTTTGTATGGAGAAAGGAGTTACCTCTTACCGACTATAGTCCCCTGTTAAGATATTATGTGCCGATAGAGGTGGGGCATCCATCTGATGATTTCATCTCCTTTGACCATTTTTTATTTATATTTTTTCCGCCCACCAAGTTAAAATCATTGGTAATCTATAGTGGGGTTGAAGTTTGTTCCTTGAGAGAGGCCATGGTAGAGCGGACAAATTTGACCTTAAGCGTTGTCTCCCAGTGGGGTGATGACAATCTAGTCACTTTTAACGCCACCAAAACACAGGCGTGTCTTTTTACCGCAAAAAGGAGTCGTTTTGACCAAGCTCCTACTTTTCGGGGTGCATCTGTTCCTGTGACTGATCGGCTCGAGCTCCTAGGCATGGAGTTGACATCCAGTCTCAACTTCAGCGCCACCATCGAGTACAAAGCCCAAACTGCGGCCAAAAAGCTGGGCATCCTAAATAGGGTGAAGCGATACTTTAGGCCTGGACTGCTTTTAACCCTTTACAAAGCACAAGTCCGATCCTGCATGGAGTATTGTAGCCACCTTTGGGATGGCTCAGCCAAGTATTAGCTTGCCGCGCTTGACTCGGTGGAACGCAGAGCTAAGAGGCTCATCGGCGACGTTAAACTGGTGGATGCCAAGCTACATAGCTTGGCTCATCGCCGTAAGGTTGCCTGCTTGTCGGTCTTCTACAGATTGTACTTCAGTGAGTATGCCCAAGAACTCCACGACCTCATCCCACCGGCCCCCTTCTACCATCGCCATCGGACATCCAGACGCACTGCATCTTACCATCCCTACCTTGTGGCTATTCCAACAATTCGCACTAAGCGTTTTCAAACGTCTTTTATAATACGCACAGCAAAGGAGTGGAACTCTCTGCCTGCGTCTGTGTTTCCAAAAGCTTACAACCCTAATCTCTTCAAAGTTAGAGTGAACAGGCTCCTTCTGGGTAGGCTCGTTCCATCGTAGACTTTGTCTCTGTCATCTCTGACATAGACTAGAGTCAAGAGCAAACCCATTATAAATAAAAAAAAAAGTATGAATGTTTGAAAAACTATTAATTTCAATACGGCTTTATTTAAAAAAAAACTATCTATAGTGATTAGTTTTTAATAAATTAAACTGTTCATGTAGATAGAGTAAAAATAGTGATCTAATAGGGAATATGCATGAAAAACATATTTATCATCAATGCAGTTTATCTAAAAATATACAAAAATACAATACTAACACTGAAAATAGAATCAAAATTACTCGAAAAACGAATAATTATCTTAAACAAATATATCTGTCCCTCTCGCGAAAACGCTGTTTTCTATGGCAGCTGTATAGGCGTCATAGACGATGACGTCAAAGTTTACATCGGACTTCTCTTTCTAATTGTAATCTTTGAAGCTTTATAACTTCATCACTGATGAAGGTATTTAAAAAATAATTTCATGATTGTTTACTAGAGCTAATAAAAAAATCGCATGCATATTCCCTATTCTTAAAAAAAAAATCAACTCCAAAAAATATAACTGTGCACTTCATTCAAATATACATGTACGTCAGGCTGGCCCGGCCCCATGGAATTTAATAATGAGATTGTTATCAATCCAATGTACCCGGGTATACTAATATATGTAACACCTTCATTTTCAATGTAACTCTTTTTAAAAGAAATTACGTGCACTTCTTAGTGGCCGGGCCAGCCTGACGTTTTCAGCCCGGCCACCTTGTTTCCCACTAATCTACAAAAAATACTGGCAATATTGTGCTACAGATGAAATATACCCTATAATTTATGCATATGTAACACAAAATCGAATCCTAAAATGCAATAGCATACGAAATATTAGCGGTTGCAGGTGGCCGGGCTGAAATTATTTCGTTACTATAAAACAGTAAAACTGCAACACCTACCAAAAAATAATACCAGTACATAATGAGATATAGAGATATAGAATACATGTAACGCTTTCATTTTAAATTATAATACATATTTAGAAAGAATAATCACTTGAAATTATATTTCAGCCCGGCCACCTAAAAGCGGTTATATTCCCTAAAATCTTATGCCAATTTGTACAGTAAAACCTGATACAGCTATGAAATGAAAGTTACATTCGTTTCGTTTTAGTCGTATACCTTTAAGCCTTCTGTTTGACTAGATTATCAAAATCTGAGAAACTTGCCGAAGAGTGACTATCATTTATTAACTAATTTCAGGACATTTGGTTTGTTGAGTGAAACAAAATTGGTAATTGTCATATTTTTTTAATAATCATTTTTGAAATTAGTTAGACAACATTTGTACTTATATTAATTAGGTACTATAACAATTGTTAATTATAAATAATGTAAAAAAAGGTTACACATTGATAATAACACAGTTATCAAAAAATTATAGTAATATCAATATTACCTTAACATCGAACATTCATTCATTCAGAATATTAGAAGATAATTTTTGGTTAAATACTTATTATACCTTGGTAAAAAATCACAGATTTTCATAATGATTTTTACATCAACTTTGAATTTAAAGTTTTGAAAACTTTCAATTAAAATTATGCTAATATAATTATTACAACAATTCTTAAATAAAGAGAGAACCATAGTTCTTTCAGTGGCAGCTAATGGAAATATAGCTATGTAGTATATATAATTTAACATAATATTAAAATCACAGCTAAAAATCACAATGTTAACTTGTATAATTAAACGTATGCTAATATAATAATCATTGCTAGCCTATATCTGGCATTTGTACTATAAGTATTTTGACTAATTCAAATTTAAATATATTGCTTATTAGAATCGATAAAAACGTACTAATCACTTGATTATGTTATTTAATCAAGCTAAAATGTACGTCAAGGAATGTAAAAATATTAAATCCAAATTACTTTTTTAACACTAGACTGTAAATCGTCATAACACATCCACAGATCTTGATTAAATAAATGGCATTTATAATGTCCTAGATTTTCCCCCAATACTACATATTCAATAGCACCTACAATCACATAAATATTAGTTCTAACTTTGATAGATAAAGGTATATCGTTCAATATTATTTGATCTGTTCCATTTAAATCAAAAGATATAATATTCTTTACATTATAGCTGGACAAAACAGTGCCCGGGCAATCGTGTTCACAATCCTTCGAAATAACGTCTATACAAATTGAGTCTTCTAGGGCTGATATTCCAAATGTTTTAATTACGTTCATATTAATGGGTAAAAATGGTACTGTTCTTTGAAGTTGAAATGCACATTTTTCTTCGGTACATATTTTTGTAAATAGAGCGCTATAAAATAATTCTAAAATCATTTGTTCAAACAAATTTGCGACATTGCATTCACAATTTATATCTATTGTATTTTTCGAGGATAGTTTGTAGTACTTTTTACATATGGTATTTCTTAGTTCGTATACTGCGGCTTCAGATATGTTTTTGTTACCTATAAATTGTATATAATTACATAACATATTATTATTATTTTCAGTCTGATCTATTTCTAATTTAAAGTTATTAAATGCAATATAACCATAAGCTATTAAATATGTAACAGCATCAAAACCACATGTATTTGTTAAAGTGGAACCAGTTACAATATTTCCATTTTTTATAAATTTTAACATTTTATAAATCGGTACGGTAACTGGCTCTTCAGCTTGTCCTTTCCAATTTTCTACAAAACTTGGCATATCACTGAAAATAGAATCTTGAGGAAATAACCGTTTTTGGTGTGTTCTTTTTTGACGATTCTTTTTGATTTTAATCTTTCGCTCTTGAAGGGGCGGTGCCTCATTATTTTGTAGT
Organism: Lacanobia oleracea; assembly: GCA_950371165.1. NCBI lineage: Eukaryota > Metazoa > Arthropoda > Insecta > Lepidoptera > Noctuidae > Lacanobia > Lacanobia oleracea. Next base: position 11,843,540 of record OX493389.1, read on the forward strand.
TCACTAGCAGCGATATTAAGCTCTCCATTTAAATGATTAATATGTATGTTTAGAAATTCGTCAATCCTGTATTTTCTTACTTTAGTTTTGAGTAATAAATGTTTTATTGTTTTAAAATAATCCTCTGATGCACTAGACGATGGATTTTTGTTTTTTGAATTGTATAATGGAGCCATAACGTTTGACCACATGGGCAATTTTCCCAATAAACGTTTTAGAGTAGATATTAGAGGCGGATAATATAATTTGTTGGGGCGTTCACAAGATTCCTCTTCTTGTTTATTTTTACAAGCAACAATATTATCAAACCATACCATAAAATTGCTTACATCTAAAACATTCTCCTCATTTAGGAATCTTTCTTCATCTACGTAATTGTGTGCGTTGTTAGAATCTTTTTTATCAATTGTAATACCTTGAATTCTTCTTTTCAAATTACAGTGGGCATCAAAGCAAATTTTTGAATAAAATTTAGTTAAAATAACAGTTAACATATTTTCAATTATCTCTCTTATGACTACGATACACTCTGCTGTTTTAATGTAAAGAATACAACGAACAAAGAAAAATTTTACATTTTCTGTTGTATTATTGAAGCACGAAAGATTATGAATAGTTTTGACAAAGTGACTTGTATCTATTCGCATATATACTACAGGCAAACTATTTGTATGTCCCTCCAATGCACTGTAAGAAGCTTCTAAGTAATCTTTTGTAGATTTATATGAAGTAAAGCATTGGATTGTAGCAGCAATCAAAGCTGAGGAATCGTCCGTGATTATTTCTGCAGGAGGGATAATTCCATTACTGGCCCATTTACCCAACCAATCCGCAATGCTATTTTTAGTGTGAGAATCACTAAGCATTTGTGAAATTGGAATAGATTTTAAAAAGCTATCAGCAGTTATTAATATAACATATAAGAATAATCTTTTAGTAAATTTAGTCCCATTAGGTAACACAATTGGTTTAATTATAGAGCCTGTGGCATCTAATGATATGGTTGGTCGACCATACTCTTGAACATATTGTTTGTAATATTTTATTTGTTCTTCTAACCAGTAGTAAATATGAAAAGTTGGTTTCATTAAAATTTCCTGAATTACGGAAGAGTATGTTGAAGTATTTGCCATAATGACAACAGATAATATTTGATTGGTATGGTACCATTTCTGCTTCCTTGTTTCATGACGTATTTGGCGTAATGCTCCGACTGATGGCAATACAGGTGGTTCCTTATCTTGAAATATCATATCATGACTCGCTATTTGTTTTCTAACTATTGTTGCTGAATCAAATTTTAATTTCTTAGATAATGTTCGTCTTGAGTACGGAGTGAGTCGTATTTTTTTTAAAGGATTATGCTTAAAATTTGGTTGAAGTTGATCAATTTCACATAAAAAATCAATAATATGATCAGTCTTATCTTTATTTTGAATTTTCACTGTTGCTTGACACTGAGTGCAACGTCCGTAGAATGTAATGTTAGCGCCTTGAATAACATGTCTTTTAAATGCTACAGTACAAGGTAACTTATAAAACTCCCAGAGTTTTTTTCTTAAAAGACCGGACCACTTAAATTTGGGAATAGCTCTGTACGTCTGATATCTTGCACTAGGTTTATTTTTATCGTGTCGTTTATACGTATAACTTAAGGGTTCAATTTTCTTCCATTCATGAACATCAATTGGAAATTTAAAACTAATTTGATGAAGTAAGCTTGCTTGTTGAATAACTGGAGAAAACCCTGATGATGATGTTGACGAAATTATAATACTATTGGTATTATCTTCATTTCTTTTAATGAAGCACTCATCTTTTGCCCGAGGTGAGTTCTGGTTGTTTAAAAAGTTTCTTCTAAAGCTGAGATATAGTGCTTTTGGTGACATCACATAGTTTATATCTTTTGCTATGGTATTGTATATAATAGAACTATATCTTGTCGTGGTGATCAAGCGTTTATGTTTCTCAAATATTTGTTTTTGAGCCACAATATCTAACGCACTACGTTTTCCCATGGTGTAGGCACGCTCAACTGAAATAAAATATATTCATTTTAACTATGGTTTCGTAATAGGTATTCATGTAGGCTAAATAACTACATTAATATTTATTTAAATACAAATTCCCTAAAAAGATAAGTGTATGCAGTAACATTTGCATGCATTATCAAGTATATACATAAATCTATTAAAAAAATATTTTAGCACCTAAGGAAAGAAAGAAAGAAAGAAAGCAAAGAATGTTCATAAGAATCAAATTTACTTTCACAAAACTTATAACTTTTGGGACATTAGAAATATATAAGATAGAATAGAGATGGGGAGAGGGGCGCGTGTCGCGGGACGAGGAAAAGAATGCGGTGAGCGAGGGACGTGGATCGCTGTGGCAGGCCGTACAAGGGGGAGTTACAAGAAGCGCGGGTACAGACGAACACCGTCGACGGTTGCCTGATTACAATGAATAATTCACTAAAATCCAATATATAAATCTTACAGTAATTAATAAGAAACTGATTAATTATTGATTTCACGAAATAAATAAGTACGCAATAATAATAAGTAAATACATAGGGTAGGTACACAACAATAAGATTCACAAAAACTAAACACTTACTGTTAGTAAATCACCAAAATTATTACCTATTGACTATAAACGAAAGGATAAAATATATTTAGTTGATGGCATTGTATGGAGTTTTATTATTAAGTAAATGAGTGTTTAGATTTACTTTACTTTACCTGTATATTTTTTTAAATAATTACTTAGCTACCCATTAACATTGTTTGTCGATATATTTTAATTTATCAAAACTATGACTTACCTTAAAAACATCACATCACAAACAACTACACTGCAACAACTGATCAAATTTTACACTCACAGTAATATTAAAACGTAAAATATTATGTCAGAAGTGTTGATAACTACACGGCTCTTGCGCATCTATTCTGTCTACTCGGGGAAAATATCTTACGACTTAGGTTGGGACGCGACACAGGCGCCGTCTAAAAATCGGTGGTAGCGTCTGTGAACTATTATCTTTGTATGGTTATGTTGTGAAGCCAAAAACGGAGAAAATATATATAGGTTTAGGTATTATGTATCCAACAATTATTATGTGTGATTTATACTACTTAGTTTATTAATAAAAATATCATAGTAACGCATTTTGTTTCACTCAACAAACCAAATGTCCTGAAATTAGTTAATAAATGATAGTCACTCTTCGGCAAGTTTCTCAGATTTTGATAATCTAGTCAAACAGAAGGCTTAAAGGAGTACGACTAAAACGAAACGAATGTAACTTTCATTTCATAGCTGTATCAGGTTTTACTGTACAAATTGGCATAAGATTTTAGGGAATATTACCGCTTTTAGGTGGCCGGGCTGAAATATAATTTCAAGTGATTATTCTTTCTAAATATGTATTATAATTTAAAATGAAAGCGTTACATGTATTCTATATCTCTATATCTCATTATGTACTGGTATTAGTTTTTGGTAGGTGTTGCAGTTTTACTGTTTTATATTAACGAAATAATTTCAGCCCGGCCACCTGCAACCGCTAATATTTCGTATGCTATTGCATTTTAGGATTCGATTTTGTGTTACATATGCCTAAATTATAGGGTACATTTCATCTGTAGCACAATATTGCCAGTATTTTTTGTAGATTAGTGGGAAACAAGGTGGCCGGGCTGAAAACGTCAGGCTGGCCCGGCCACTAAGAAGTGCACGTAATTTCTTTTAAAAAGAGTTACATTGAAAATGAAGGTGTTACATATATTAGTATACCCGGGTACATTGGATTGATAACAATCTCATTATTAAATTCCATGGGGCCGGGCCAGCCTGACGTACATAAATATACCCTACTTTTTTAAGCTCATAATTATGGAGTTTTCACATTTTGGGACATACTTCACTCGAGTTGTAGTTTAGTAACAAAAAAAAACTCGCGAAATTATATTCGACTCACTCCAGCACTCTTTACGGATACTTGGAACGCCGCGTTTCCACCTGCAAGCGGCTTGCATGCAAGTTTAATTTCGCTGCGGGCTTCCTAGAGATCATTTGATCAAGGACTCCATCGTGCCCTGCAGTGTAATAGGGAATATGCATGAAAAAAATATTAATTATCCATACAGTTTATCTAAAAATATACAAAAATATAATACTAACAGTGAAAATAGAATCAAAATTGCTTGAAGAACAAATTATATATAATTATTTTAAACAAATCTATCTGTCCCTCTCGCGAAAACGCTTATGGCTGTATAGAGAGGTCCGATATGAACTTTGACGTCAAAGTTCATATCGGACCTCTCTTTTTAATTGTGATCTTTGAAGCTTTATAACTCCATCGCTGATGAAGGTATTTAAAAAAAAATCAGGATCGTTTACTAGAGCCGCGCAAAAAAATCGCATGCATATTATTCCCTATTATTGCATGCAAGTTGCTTGTAGGTGGAAACGCGGCTTAAAAATATTTAAAAAATCAAGAGTTTAAGATGTTAGTGTAAGTATTTATTTTAGACTACGAACGGCTGTGTCCATAATTTCGGTACTGTGTGTGAACACGATTAAGAACTTCAAATAAAGCTGTTTAATGATAACTTGTGATTTTATTTACTAATCCTATTTTATTTGTTTCTCGACTCCTGGAGGTCAAACAGGTAAATTATACTTATTTTGCAAAAGGTTACAAGTAACGCATTTACGCACGTCAAGCTTTTTTGTCAATTTAAACTAGATGAGGTCAGTGTTTCATGGTTGACTACCCTGATACGAAACACCGAAACTGAGATCAAAGTGTTTAACGTCAATACAATTTAGTAAAAGTGAAAACTTTGTCGCGACCTGAAAAATTCTGGCACTCAGATACATCCAGTTAGTTTGAGAATGAACCCCATAGTTGAAAATAAATAGCCAAGTGCGAGTCGGACTCTCACACGAAGAGTTCCATACCGTTTACCGAAAAAAAAAAAAAACATTTCTTTCCCGGGAATTGAATTGAATTTGTAATTTAATTTCTCTATCGAAAAATATGAAAACACAACTTTCCACGTATCCACGCATAAAGCTCGGATTGTGCTACAACTTCAAACACTTCATGACTTCAAAAGCACCAGGTCATTCTGAAATTGAATAACTCCCTATTGGTCAAAGTATAGATAGAAGTATATTATTGTTTTTGATAGAAATAACATCAATTTGAGAACTAAATACGACACGCAAGGAAATTTTTTTTACATGGATCAAGACTTTCAGAAGTGATAATAAATTACTAACAAAGTACTCCTTATTTTTTTCAGTCGGGCGGCAGAAAGAAGAAGGTGGAAGATAAGAAAAAGAAACCGGCTCTTAAATCTAAGAAGGAGAAGACAAAAAAGGTACCTATGTAAGAATTTGGCTAAACATACCTACTTCTTTTAATTGTATTCAGTCAGGTAGGCATTGTATCGTGAAATAATGACACACTTTAAAGCTTCTGTTAAATAAAAACAAATGGTTGCACCATATATCTGAGTAACATAGGCTATTTTATTACACGAAAAAATTTGAGATACAAGACTTACGAAAATTTCGGCGCGGACAAAATCGCGGGCGAAGTGCTTAATTAATAACAAACAAGTGTACAGGCTGTCAGCATGGTATTAAAATGCGAAAGCAACTCGGTCTGACCATTTATTTGCTACTTTTCCAACCGAAACTGAAACAATTTGGTATAGATTGGTACATCAGAACTACGGGTGTACCTTTCAGATTTGCCTAAATTTATTGCAGTTATTTGGTACGTTCTGTGCACCTTTACGTACCTTTCTTGAAAATCTGTGTAGCAGTACACCCGCGGTTCTGACATCAGGATGGCGGGTGTACCTAATTTTTTAAATAAAATTGTGCGGGTGTAGGTCTCATTATTACTATTTTATTTTTTTCTTGTTGTTGTTTGCCATGTTGTGCGATTACGCTTTGGGTCACAATCAGGTCAAGACCTATGATGTGTATTTCTTACTATATTTTTTATGATTGTAACCTGTTGTAATTGCCTTGTTAATAAATAAATAAATAGCTGTAAGCCACCCAATCAACAAAATCACGTTATTTAACCAATTGACAGGGCGGCGTCGCCGGTGCAGGTGGCGTGACAAAGCAGAAAGGCAGCGGCTACACGAAGGCCTGCAAGCTGTCTCCCGAGCTAGCCGAGCTCATGGGCGAGAACGAGCTGCCCCGCCACGAGGTCGTCAAGCGGGTGTGGGCCATCATCAAGGAGAAGCAACTCTTCGACCCCAAGAACAGGAAGTACGCCATCTGCGACAAGGCCCTCTTCAAAGTCATCGGTGAAGAAACGTTCCATACATTCAGCATGACGAATTATTAGAAAAATAATTTCTTGGACTAAACTAGATCATTATTTGATGTCTTCTTATTTTCTTTTAGTCTGACACCCGTATTTTGAGTGGAGAATTAGATGTTAGGAACTTGTATTATTGAGGCATGCACCAACATGACAGCTCTAAGAAACAGCGCATGAAATATCGGTACTAATCGGTAGCAATATAATTGTAGCTACGTATTTGCACGCGGGAATTACTTTCTTTTTATGTTGGCATTTCAGAGTGCGGGCAACGCATCTGTAGTTAATTGTCATTGCCACGAAGTGCTAAATCCAATGAACAATTCTCAGTACAGCTGTGCTGGTATATAATAGTCGAAACTGATTCAATGCCATAAATAAATAAAAAACGAAGTTTGACAAACTTTTTTTTGGGTGTTACGCGGTTTGTGCATGTAACCAATGCAATGTTAGCACATGGGGTGTGTTTAAATATTCACGTCACAACACAAACCTTATGCTCTTCGAGTCAAGGTTAATTTTGTATTGCAATAGTGACGGAAATATTTTAACAACAAAAAAAACAACCAGCATTACTTTTAGAGCCGAACAATGTCTCGTTTAGCTGACAAGTTCTTAAATTCTAATTCTTAATTTAAAAAACCGGGGGTTAGCTTCTTCGTTCTTATAGAGTAAGATCCCAGTGCCGCCAGACCTACGTCATTTTAGCAAAGCTAAAATTTCAATGATTTATAGTCTTAGTATGTAGTTAGGAGAGTATGCGTACTTACTAGCTCGAAAGCGGGGCCCTTTCACAGGTAGCGCGAACTAAAGGTGTTTCAAAACTGTACTCACCTACGTTAAAGTAGAAAGGCTCATATTTAAATATATTTTTGACAATATTATCAAAAATAGATACTTAATCCTTATTGCCAGACCGTTTCTGTGGGCCATTACTTCCGCCAGACGTTATAAAGATTATTTAAAAATTAGGTAAACTGCGTCATTTTAGCAAGCCTAAATTTTACATTATATAACTACGTGGTACTATTTCCAGACTTTTTGTAAGCAGCCAGACCAATCCAATCGGCCAATTATTCTCCCAGACACCTCAAAGTTTCCCTGTGAGTGCGAGCGTGAGGGCGTTTTTCGTGCGCTTTAATTCGAGTGAGAACACTACATGGCTTTATAATACAGATAATTGAAATGATGGTTATATTATTTATTGAGCTTGATTAAAATTTTAAATAAATATAGTTATGATCATTCACAGATATTTAGATCAAATAAATTTAAAGCAATAGGTAGGTATGTATTATTTTTTATTAAAATTTTGATTGAAAATGTTACAATTGACAAATTAAGATTAAAAAAATATTATCTATTATGTTATTCATCTCCATTCTCTTCGTTGCTCGAGTTTCTACTTCCCTCATCAAATTCACATTCATATTGTTACGAGCTTGGGGTTCGTTACAATAAAAACAGCCGATTAAACCACCAAAATAACACTTTAATTTAAAACAGTAATTAATAACACTTCAAACACACTAATTAAAACACAATCGCACTACTGAATACTTCACTTCACTTAATTCTCAGTTGAAGATCGCTTCCGAAGTTATCGCTTGTATCGCCAATTCAATACTGACCGAGTCGCCTTTTTTTTTTTTTTTTTTTTAGGATAGGGCCACTCGCAGTTCACCTCTAGAAGGGTGGCTGCTGCTTAACCGGACTAGCCTGTGGTGACCTTAAATGATTCTAAGGCCCCCAGCCAAGGCAACAAAAATTAAAACTACAACTCCGCTCGCTGAGGGCACCCCCTGTGGGGTACGGACCTCGGCTCAGGAGCGTCGTTATCGGGGGGACAGCTAGGGACAAGCTGGGTCATGATTATATTATTTGGGGAGTTTAAAGCTAAAGGCTCAGCGACGCGGGCTGGCCCGTTAGGCAAAAGACGGGGAGTATTTACTTTACTGGGACGTCGCGATGGACCTCGTCGGCGAGGCCGGAAGGCGGCGGGTCGCGGTCTGTGTATCTGTGTCCTAAGAGTGCTTGTTTCCCTACAGCTTTCTTGGACAAGGGTAATGGGATCGTCGGGTTCGACTAGGGTATGACGGGGACGTCGAATCCTACTGATCCGAGAGGGAGTGTATCGGGCGGCCGAAGCGATAAGTGGGTTCTGGTGCGATTCGGCGGAGTCTATGAAACGCTTTGTAAGGCGTTTCATGAATTGTTTGATGGTAGGGACTTTGAGGTCGACATGGAGTCGCTCATTCCTAACGAACCACGGGGCGCCCGTGGCTTTTCGGAGAAACCGGTTCTGGAGGGTCTGCATCCTATGGATCCGGTATGACTTTGTGTGGGCGAATGCAGCACACGCATAGGTCATAATCGGGCGAATGCACGTGGTATAAATGCGCAGTTTGCATTTTAGGGAGAGGTTGCTGCGTGCATTCAGCATGGAGTGGAGCCTACTGAGAGCGAAGGCGGCACGCGAACGCACCGCCTTTATGTGCTCTCCGAAGGTGAGGGATTGGTCGAGGATAACACCAAGATATTTGGCTCGCTTCTCCCAAGGGATCGGCTTACCAAACATGGTGATCTGTTTTGGAGTCGGGGGGGGTCTCGACCGCGGTTTGCGGAACAAAACTGCCTGACTCTTTTCAGGGTTGACCTCGATCCTCCATTTCCGGAACCAATCGCCTAGGCGTTTGGCGGACTTTTGGAGGTTTTGAGCAATGGCATTGCTACTCTTGCCAGAGTAGTAGATGGCCGTGTCGTCGGCAAAAAGCGCTAACTGCGACTTGGGGTCGGAGGGGATATCGCTAGCGAACAGCGTGAAAATGAGTGGCGAGAGCACACCGCCTTGCGGTACGCCAGCGCGGATGGGTCGGGGGGTGGAAAGCGCACCTTCGATGCGGTACCGAAAGGTGCGGTTCGACAGATAGTCTCGTAAGATGAGCACGAGACGATCTGGCACACCGAGTTGATACAACTTGTATATCAGACCGTTGTGCCAGACCTTGTCGAAAGCTTTCGCAATGTCGAAGAACAGGGCTCCCGTCATCTGGCCGCGTTGAAAGCGGCCGTTGATATGCTCAACGATGCGGTAGACCTGTTGGACACACGAGTGGTCGGCCCTAAAGCCAAACTGCTCGTTAGGGATGAGGCTCTTGCGTTCGACGTAATCTCTGAGACGCTTATAAATAAGCCTCTCATAGATCTTGCCGAGAGCGCTGAGCAAGCTGATGGGGCGATAGGAGGACGGGGAGGACTTGGGCTTACCCGGCTTGGGAATACCAATCACGGTAGCCTCTTTCCACTCTTGCGGGAACATGTTGTTGGACAGAGCGCCATTGAAAATGGCGGTCATCAACACGATGAGTGTCTTGGGGAATAGGCGGAACACCCTGTTGGTTATTCCGTCCAACCCAGGGGCTTTCCTGGGTTTGAGTCTTCCGATGATCTCCTCCACCTCGTCCGGAGTGACGGGGGGGAGGGGGTCATCGGGGTCCTCGACGGGTGGGAGGGAGGTCCTACGTTCAACCTCGGCGTCAACTTCAGCGAGGTGGGCCGGGTCGACTGGGTTCGAGCTTGGGGAACACTGGGACTCTAGGCTGTCAGCCAGGCATTCAGCCTTCTCGTCGTCGTCAAACGCGAGAGAGTTGTCGGGCCGGGTGAGGGGAGGCATTGAAGTAACCTCAGAAGCGCGTAACTTCCTCTGAAGTTCCCAGAATGCAAGGTGGTTGGGCTGGAGTTCACCGAGCATCTGTTCCCAGTTCTCGCTACGCAGCTCTTTGATGCGTCTGCTTACTTTACGCTGTAAGTAGCGCATAAAAGCTTTGTTGCTAGCACAGGGAAAAGCGCTGTAGGCCCGGACGGCCGCGTTCTTCTCGGTCAACAGCTCACGCACATCGTCCGGGAGTTTCCAGCGACGATCGTTCGTCGCCGGAGCCTCCCTTGAACATTCGTTCAGGACGGATTGCACGTGGTCAGTGAGCGAGCCGATCGCGGCCGCCGTGTCGGCAGCAGACTCGATGTGGTCCGGGATCTTGTCCAAGTGATGTGACGTGGTGGTTTTCAGTTTTTCACTTACTTTCCGCCAGTCAGTGATCACTCGGGAAGGAGGGGGTTGAGAGGGGTCTATTGGACCATGTCTGGGGATGAGCTCCAGAACTACTGGCCGGTGGTCGGAATCGAGCTCGTCAATCGTCTCAACAGCCTGCAAACGTAAGTTTACATTCTTGAGGAGGGCGATGTCGAGCACGTCCGGTCGGCAGTCAGGGTTAAAGGGGAAATGGGTAGGATGCATCGGTGCGAACTGACCGAGTCGCCGGATGTCCGCCCTTTATATATCGGCGACAGTTATTTCTAGAACCTTCTAGTATAGAAACTTCTGGAAAGTTCGGGTACATACCGGTCCCGATTGACCTGGTGTCGAAACATCGAGAATGTTCTAGCATAGAAAATTCTAGAAACATCTCGACTTCAGTAATTCCGCTATTCGATACTAGATGGCGGTACATGTACGTAAATGTCGTTATGTACCTAGCTTTAATTCTGGCGCGTAACAATATTGAATATTCAATTCATCTTCACCATCATGGTCATCGTCATTTGGCTCCTCTGTAAAGATAAATAATTTAATGAGGTTGCCAATAGCTACCAACATATAAAAATAATTTAATGTGAAAGTAAAATACCTGATTCATTTTGTAGTGAGTCGCTAACAAAACTGGGCAATTGATCACCATCAAACCAATTAAAATCATACTGACTATCTTTCAGTATCCACCCATTGTTCTCAGGGCTGAGGGTGCTGGGTTGCTTCTCATGAGCATTGTTCCAGATACTTGCAATATAATTTGCTCGTCGAAACTGCTGCAATAGCTCACTTTTGCAAGGTGGTAAACTGCTTGCATCAAAATTTCTCAAATTGTTCGGGTTGAATTCTTCATTTACATTGACAACTGTATATTTATTAATAAAAAGTTGAAGTCGAGCAGCATCTACGTCAATTATTCCTGAAATATTGTATAACTCGCAGATAAATTTCTGTATTACATCAAATACATCTTCTTCTTTCTATTTCTCTTCTTAATATTTTGACAATGTTTCAATCTATCTTCAGTAATTAATATTAAATGTCCATCAGACTTATGACAAAAAAAACACAATTTAATAAATTGGTCATTATATCTTCACAAACACTTCAAATATTATAATTTTGAAACTAATAACTCGCGTTACAAACGTTACAGCAGCTGCGTGAGCATAATATACTAAATAATCTTTCACAAAAATAGACCCCAGCAAAAGAGACAGGTAACGTAACTATGGTAACAACGCTCTTCTGTGTATTTAGTGTCCCTTTTTGACAAACTATGACAACAATGCGCTAACGCTAAACACATATAGTGTTCTCACTCGAATTTTAAAGCGCACGAATAACGCCCTCACGCTCGCACTCACAGGGAAACTTTGAGGTGTCTGGGAGAATAATTGGCCCATTGGATTGGTCTGGCTGCTTACAAAAAGTCTGGAAATAGTACCACGTAGTTATATAATGTAAAATTTAGGCTTGCTAAAATGACGTAGTTTACCTAATTTTTAAACAATCTTTATAACGTCTGGCGGAAGTAATGGCCCACAGAAACGGTCTGGCAATAAGGATTATCTATTTTTGATAATATTGTCAAAAATATATTTAAATATGAGCCTTTCTACTTTAACGTAGGTGAGTACAGTTTTGAAACACCTTTAGTTCGCGCTACCTGTGAAAGGGCCCCGCTTTCGAGCTAGTAAGTACGCATACTCTCCTAACTACATAGGTACTAGACTATAAATCATGGAAATTTTAGCTTTGCTAAAATGACGTAGGTCTGGCGGCACTGGGATCTTGGTCTATTAGATGAGCTGTAAAAAAATCATGAATTCAGTTAATTAAGTGTTTAGGACGAATTGTTATTTTTATAAAAACAGCCACGTTCTTTTAGTTTGATAAGGAAAAGCTCATCGAAACTTTTGTAGGGTTTCGTTTTACTTTTAAGTAATTATATTATTTTGTTTATGAACGAATCATAACTGTTATAAAATCACTTTAGGGCCTAAAATGACCCTAAAGTGAAAGAAACCCCTAGTAGCCTAGTTATTATTTTTTCATTTTGGTTGTTAAGTTTAAGTTTGTCATAACGACCAATATTATTATCCGTGATCGGATAGTGTAAAAAACAAGCTTTGATTCCTTCAGAGCCTAAAAGGTTCTAGTGCTAGTTTTTATAGGTATTGAGAAACAAGTGACATCTGGTGGCAATAATGGGGAAACAGTATTATCCCATACACTTATACACAGTGAACGTTAAAGGTTGATCCGCAAATATCCGGGACGTGGTCGGGCCGTGTTAGACCACATTATGTCATACCACAGACTGATTATATGTGGATCCTTAAGTAAACATTAAAACTAGCATTATACAACACAATATAAAACAAACTTCTAGTAGAAAAAGATTGTTGTACTATATTCGTTTTTCTATAGAGAGCTGACTTAGCCCGGATAGCCCCCCGCCGTCGTTCCGCGGCGCGTTTTAATGATAGTCATGAATGTCACATGGTGACTACCTCGAAATATCTCAGTAATGTGACACTTTAGGGCACCATGTGTGTAACATCTTTTGTTTGTTGAAGTGTCCTCTACACATATATGCATGTTAGATAGTGCGCCGCAACTTTAAAAATAAAAAACAAATTGTCGGCGAGGGACTATGCCACAGGTTCAATCCCTTTTCTAAAATGTCTTCTCTTTCGAGCAGAATGCTCAAAAATTAATTAGATTTGATCTAATTTTCAACTGGTGCATTATTATTTGTTATATCTTAAGCGATTATTCAGGACTAGGCCCGTCCAAATCTACATGGATAAATAAACTAAAAGTGATTCTCTTTTTTGAAATTGTATGCGAAAACTAGCCTGTATTTTCTTCAAACATTTTTAAATAAATAATATTTATTAAACTTTTACAAACATGTAGATTTGGACATTATTCAATTTAATTTATACTGGGTGACTTCTAAATCATTAGCTGTCTTGTAGGGTACATATAACTTTTACCAACCATCCCTGAAAACGCAAATAATAAAACACAGCTTTTACCATAGACTTTGTAAGGTCAGGGTCGTACCTTTTTTTAGACGCCACAAATTGGCCCGAGGCAATTCGCCACGCGGTCGGCTAACTTTGGAAGCGCTCATGTACTCGCGACATTACAAATGCTGTGTTCCTCATAACATGCTGAACGCGTATGAGCAAAAGTTTGGATGGCCCTACCTTTTAGTATTGATGTCCTTGGCTGATACAGTCATTTTGTCGACTTATACAAACATGAGTAGGTACATATGTGTTTCCTGATAGCTACAACCTGTCAAACGTGATAATGATAAGGCAAGCGTGCTCCTTTAGTCGACCACGTCAACGCTTACCATCAGATGAGATAGTGGTCAGAGAGAGTGGAGTATTCCACCCCCTAATAAATCCAATGAATTAGAATTCACCCCATTAGTTAGGGTATGTAATGAGGAAAATTGTAAAAATACATTGATGTCGAATGTTTTACATGATGGTATGAGGAATAACCAACGAAAAACATAGTCTTTTAAGCAACTCTATTCCGCTAAAGTTAAGAGCCATTTTACATTGTAGTTCAGTCAATATTTTATATTAATATTTGATGTTCTGTTTCACATGCAATAATGATTCTTATTTGTATACTAGTTACCTGCCCTTGGTTCGCACAAATGTTCCACTAATGTTGCGATATGACAGCACCACTCAAAAATTGACCCACAAAAACTTTTCCCCAGGCCGCGGTGACATTTTCAAACAAAGTCCGCAACCCTGGCAGGTGTATATATGTACGTTTGAAATGAACATTAGCGTAGTATAAATAAGTGTCATTATTGCATGTGAGTTCTAGAATAGGGTAAATATTTGCCAATCCACATATTTTTAAAGTAGAGCATTTAATCTCCATTACATTATACGAGAGCCTTGAAAATCGTAAAATAACATGAACTAGCTGTTATGCTGGTAATAACCATACCACAATCAATTTTACAGCTCAAATAAACATAATAGTTATACCTACTGAAATCATGATCGGATTACATTTAATTGTCCTACATATTATTATGTAGCCGCTTGTTGTCTCTTGACAAGTCTTACCATAAGTTTTCATTGTAAATACAGGTAGGTAGGGCGTCTTGTCAATCAACTGGAGAAGCTTAAGAAAAAAGTCAGGTTTTAGGTCAAAATCAGAAGCCTCAAATGGCCTGAGAATCAGCAAAGGTTCTAATTTAGTGTACTCTTTCTCATTCTTTCTATCTTAAAGGGGTATTCTCATATATTGCTTCATTAGTATACTAACTAAGGTACTATTTGCCAGTATTTAAATGTTCCATAACAAAATCAGTTCGTTAATAATATGGCAAATCTCTTAAAATGAGGCATTCTCCACTCATCTCAAACGCAGTGCATGTAGAGCCCCTTCACAAAACATGCGTCACCTCCTTATTTGCCCGTCGTACACAGCCACCTAGATACACCATCCAGGAGAGCTGTACAGGTTGCTAAGTACTGGTCAAGACAAAGGGGTTCGAACTTTTTTGTATGGGAACTGGCATAGCAACCGCGTCGCAATTTTGATATTTTTTCAAAATTGCGGCGCACGATGTAACATGCATGTACAACATGGTGCCCTAGTGTCACGTGGCCGAGATATTTCGAGGTAAAGTCAACATGCTCTTTAGGCTGAATGTTTGTTTGTTCAAGTGTCCTCTACCCATATATGCATGTTAGATCGTGCGTTGCACCGCAAATTTGAGAAAAAAAAAGTGGCGGCCGTGGGCTATACCACAATAATATAACTATACCCAACACCTTTTAACTTAGTCAATCGACGCGGAAAGAAAGATGTGGTCATTTTGTAGCTGCACAGTTGATTGATAAGGTTGCTTATTTCCTATTTATAAGTGTATGCCTGGAGCATTGAGGCTCTCATCTAACGATGTGGCTAGAGTTTATGTAAATCGAATTATTACTGGACTGAGGTTGTATCTCTTCGAGACGGACGAATTGAATAAATATCTTGAAAATGTCTACTGGTGTGTTATTTCTGACTTTATTTACCTCTAGGTTCTACTCGCGTGAAAAGTATGGGTTTTGTTTGCACGAGACCCTAATCCTTTTTAGGGTTCCGTACCCAAAGGGTAACAAACTGAACCCTAAAAAGCCTCCGCTGTCCGGCCGTCCTCAAGAATCGTAATAGGTAGATAGTTGAAATTTTTACAGATTGTGTATTATTATTGCCGCTATAACTACGAATAATAAAAATAAAGGTTTATGGTACGGAACCCTTAATACGCGAGTTCGACTCGCATTTGGCCGGTTTTTCTAAAATAAAAGTAGCCTGCGTTGCTCCTAACAACATCAGCTACAGTACCCGGCGATAAATATTGCACATCGACCTTTGGAAAGCGACAATCGGCTAATTTCGGCTTCGTAGAGCGTTATCTCTGTTGCACGAAATACAAACAGTCCGGTATCTATTAGGAGCTGTTAAAACAATTATGATTTGCTTCTTTTGATAATTCTTTTTATTCTTTGTATAAAATACACCAATTTTTCTATAAGTGATGGCTTTAGGTTGGGGTGAAATAAAATAAAAAAAACATGTTCACATTATGTTAACGTAATTAATTATTTTGGAAAATTACTGCTGTAGTGTAGGTACATAATAAACACCAATATACAGTACCCGGCGATAAATATTGCACATCGACCTTTGGAAAGGGACAATCGGCTAATTTCGGCTTCGTAGAGCGTTATCTCTGTGGTTATTACCAATCATACACCATTCTTGGAAAAACATCATAATCAAAATCGTCCATATCCAAACGAAATTGCTTTTTTGGTCTCTCTTTTTTTTGGAGTGCTAAACTTAATTTCAGTAGAATGTGTTTCAGTACTGACTTCGTTTAATATATTGTTCAAAGTTCTTCTTGAAATTCCAGTGGCATTTGCAACTTGCTCTTGAACCTTCTTAAAATAACAACTTACATTTTCATCTTCATTTTTTTAAATCTGCCTGCTTCGGTTACAAAGTATTTATAAACATTGTAGATAATTTCGCGTGACTGACCTCGTAAAGGTTTCCCTCTTTTTCCTAAAGATGCCATAGGGAGCGTGCAGAAACTATAGGTGGCAGCACAGAAATGTCACTGTCAAGTATGTTTCAAGTATAAAATTCGAAATAGCTACGCTAGATGGCACAGTCTTCTTCGCGCACGTTCTCCTGAACTGAGCATGCAGGAACCACAGGTGGCAGCACAGAAGCGTCAATGTCAAGTATTCTGAACCTTAAAGCTTCCAGTATGTGACACTAGATGGCATAGTCTACGCCGTGCACGGTCCCTACAGTAGGTACAACTTTAAATTATTTAAATTTGGGGGTGTTAACAACTCTAAATATATATTTTGAACTGGACGCGACCGCACTCTATAGGAAGCGTGCAGAAACTACAGGTGGCAGCACAGAGATGTCACTGTCAAGTATGTTTCAAGTAAAAAATTCGAAATAGCTACGCTAGATGACATAGTCTTCTTCGCGCACTTTCCCCTAAACTGAGCGTGCAGGAACCACAGGTGACAACACAGAAGCGTCAATGTCAAGTATTCTGACCCTTAAAACTTCGAATATGGGACACTAGATGGCATAGTCAACGTCGTGCACGGTCCCTATCGCACTTGAACAACGACTGACAAAACGTCACATAGGTAGTGTGTGACGCTCTACAAAGCCGAAATTAGCCGATTGTCTCTTTCCAAAGGTCGACGTGCAATATTTATCGCCGGGTACAGTTCCAATCACGCAAGCTTGCCTCCGGAAAGTACGCCGCAATCGGCTGCGCAGAATGTCAATTTGACAACAAACATACCACCGCGCATGCGCGGGTAGCTCGCGCATGCGCGGATTAGCGCAAGCGCGCGGGTGTAGTGGCATCTCACTCGCTCGTATACGTTCGATGCTCCAGGGTAGCCCGCGAAATTCAAATATTTTTATGTTTTTTGCAATTTGCCGGTCAGTGTGAAGCTGTATGTGGACCAAATGCGATCTGCGACCGTAACGCGTATTTATCTAAAGAATTATAACCATTTTAATCATCAATATAGCCCTTTAAGTTCATGTAGTTCTACAGAAAGATTATTTCTGAAATTCTTCTGGTATTCTTTCAAACTACATGAACTTACAATACGCGTTACGGTCGCAGATCGCATTTGGTCCACATACAGCTTCACACTGACCGGCAAATTGCAAAAAACATAAAAATATTTGAATTTCGCGGGCTACCCTGGAGCATTCACCATAAGCGTGTCCCGCTTGCTCAATGCAATACGACTGTGGATGCGAAAAGTGTACACGTAGTTATTGTTTTTAATAATTTATTATGGTTATTTCTTACAGTTTGATTTGTGTTCTTGTGGTGTATGTGTTTGTTGTGTTACTTTTTGATATTTTATTGTTACTGGTAGTCTTTGTTACTTGTTTATAGTATAATACGTATAAACATAAAAATATTTTAAGAACGTAACACTTTTTTACGCGATTGCACCTGCGCGGACTTCACTCGAAGCTAACTTCCAAGAGGCAAGCCACGCTGACGCGACCTTTTAATATACATGGTTTTCATATGTCATTGGCGATTGTATGGACTTCAAAAAAGACTTGAGTTTGTTTTGGTGTTTCTTCACAGGGTAGTCAGCTAGGAAATGCCGGCCTCATCTAATAGTAATATGGTTGTAATGGTTACTAATTGTAACCTATTTGCAAAATAAATATCATTTATCATAAAAAAACCCTTGGGTCTTGGCGCACTGTTTATCTTGGGGTGCTTGTACAGTGACTACTATTCGTATTTTTTTTTTACTATTGATAGGCACGCGCTTAGTTTTCGTAATCCACTTTGTTAGCATTGTCAACATTATTCGTGAAAAACACGAAAAAAAGTATCGAAAACGCCTTTCTGCCATAGACCACCGCGATATTGCAACAGCTGCATGTTGCTTTTGATGATTGTAGATGGGAAAAAATATGTTTTATTGTTTTACGCTCTGATAAATAAATATCGATGTTTTATCGAATACAATCAAAGTCGATGTTATAGTAGGCTACACTAGCGGTCGTGATAATTATTATGTCAATTTCTTGCTTGCATGTCAGCAGTAGGTTACTTGCACACGTGGTATTAGAACATCCACAACACAAAAAACATGTCCACAATTCAATTTGTAAACAAAGTAATAGTAATATTGTTAATAAAACTTCTCATTCATCAATTTTTAAAACTCCTATCAGAATTTTCTGATAGTATTTACTACTGTAGGTACTTATTACTGAAACAACTTTCCAAAACTGAATGAATTAAGACTTGTTTGTACATCTTAGTCTTTCCCTCACTGCTGAGAATTACGACCACATACCATTTCGTTTTTAAGTCATACGGTCTTCTGAACCGCTCTGTACAAGCAGCCGTGTAATCTCCAACAGCCATCTTGAGCGCGTTTTCCATCATACTTCTATCAGATTACACATAACTAGTTGACCCGCGCAACCTCGTCTGCTCCGCTCCAATTGGTCTTAGCGTGATAATATATCCATTACCTATAGCCTTCCTCGATGAATGGCCTATTTAACGCTCAAAGAATTTTTCAAATCAGACCAGTAGTTCCTGAGATTAGAGTGTTCAAGCAAACAAACTCTTCAGCTTGATATATTAGTATAGATTATAATAGAGACTACGCTGCATAATCAGTACCTACCTAGGTAATGAACAACCTGCCTACTAGACCTGACTGCTAATTACTGTCAATCATTCATATTCATACATGGAAAACAATATTTAGGCAAGAGGCACTGGTCCTATGCATGCAACATATGCAATGCATTATTATTATTTATTTATTTATTATATGAAAAACTATGCCATACAAAGACACATCATAATTATGTTATGTTGCATACCAATAAGTGTGCTTCTATTGCATTATTAGTTGGCTTTTGTTTTTTTTAGTTTGAGTTTAGTCCTACATGGAGCAGATAGTGATCAATGTCAGAAAGTGCAGACACACTGCATCTTACCATTCCTACCTTGTGGCTATTCCACCAATTCGCACTAAGCGTTTTCAAACATCTTTTAAAATGCGCACAGCAAAGGAGTGGAACTCTCTGCCTGCGTCTGTGTTTCCAAAAGCTTACAACCCTAATCTCTTCAAAGTTAGAATGAACAGGCTCCTTCTGGGTAGGCTCGCTCCATCATACTTTGTCTCTGTCATGTCTGACATAGAGTCAAGAGCAAACCCATTACACATAAAAAAAAAGTGAAAGTTCTTGAAGAGTTATTTAAAAACATATTAATCAGAGCACATCACCTGAACACAATATAGTTTCAAGATATTTCTATACAAAAGAGTAACTAAACCAAAACTGTATGAAATAACCTAGTAACATGTGGAAACATAGTGGTTTGTCCAGTATAATACTGTGCATCTAGATTTTAATTTACAATGTAAGTACAATTGTTTGTTTTTACAAATAAAATAAACAAAATATAGGCTACCAAAAAATAAAACAAAGATTTCTGACTTTTTTTTATTGAGACATATCTTAAAATATAAGTTTTAACGGTTGGATTTAGCAACACGCTCCAACTCATCCTTCTTCTTGATGGCATAAGAGTTTGATGAACCCTTGGCTGCGTTTATGAGCTCATCAGCAACACACTCAGCGATAGTCTTAATGTTTCTGAATGCTGCCTCACGGGCACCAGTGCACAACAACCAGATGGCCTGATTCACACGGCGCAGAGGAGAAACGTCCACAGCTTGACGACGCACGGTACCGGCACGACCGATCCTAGTCGAATCTTCACGGGGACCTGAGTTGATGATAGCTGTCACAAGCACCTGCAGGGGGTTCTCGCCAGTTAGCAAGTGAATGATTTCGAAGGCGTGCTTCACAATTCGGACTGCCATAAGTTTTTTGCCATTGTTGCGGCCGTGCATCATCAGAGAGTTGGTCAGACGCTCAACGATTGGGCACTGAGCCTTCCGGAATCTTTTGTGTGCATACCTGCCAGCAGAGTGGGGCAAGTATTTAGCGTACTTCTCTTTGACGGATATGTAATCCTGCAGGGACATGTCAGACACCTGGACATCATAGCAACTCCATCTGCCGAACAGCTTAATTTCGGGAATGTCAGCAGCTAGCGGCAGCGGCGCGCTGTCAACAGCCATGCTGCCTGCTTCGCCGATGTTCTCATCATTCCAGTTCTCTTCACCAGCCATTATGATTGCCTACAAATAAACACGAATATATTATAATCCGTCACAATACACAAAACTGAGTAATAGTTCACTATTATAAATAAAATACATACTTTTTCAAGCTAAATAGCGATTCTAACCTCGCGTTGTCAAATGAACACGAGAAAAAGGAAGTTCGCTTAGGTCTGACGGTTGGCATTACGACTTTAGTGTTACAATATTTAAAAATTGAAACATGGAAGTTTTTAGTCGACTGAAAACTTAAAGCACGTGGCACACCTACCAATATGATAAATGCAAAATACACTCAGTCGTTCTGTTTCTTCTTTTGTTACATTTTCTTGCCTAAACCACTCAAACATTTGTCTTGGAGAAGGGAATAGCTTTTGCAAAACTGCTGATTGAAGATAGTTTAAAACTAAGGTGCATTACCACTGTAAATGCGTTTTCACTAAATCTCTTTCTCTCTTTGTTTAAACGCCAGATGAAAACAAAATAATTATTTTAACGTAAAACAGATTTCGTGATTCACGGTGCAACAAGACCTCGTTATTGAATCCCAATAAATAAGCCAAAACAAAAAGACCATTTTATAAAAGGTATGCCTTTTTTACATCCTTTTATCGATCCGCAGGCTACTAACGATTTTTCGGAATTTGAAGCGCAGGAGTCACATCACCTACGACTTTAAATCGCTACTAACAGTCATCAGCTTAAGGTGAATGCTCCAGGGTAGCCCGCGAAATTCAAATATTTTTATATTTTTTGCAATTCGCCGGTCAGTGTGAAGCTGTATGTGGACCAAATGCGATCTGCGACCGTAACGCGTATTTATCTAAAGAATTATAACCATTTTAATCATCAATATAGCCCTCTAAGTTCATGTAGTTCGAAAGAATGAATATTTCAGAAATAATCATTCTTTCGAACTACGAATTTCTCGCTTGCGATAAAAAAAAACTTCTTAAGGTGAATGCTCCAGGGTAGCCTCTTGCAACGTCCGGGGACGCGCCGTCGAATTTTGGGCGGCGTCATGCGGTGTGTCCCTCCTCAACAGGGTCCCTCCTCCACACGTGTGTGCGGCAACGGGGAGGGTCGGTGGTGGACGTTTCGTTTGCCACCCCCGTGCTAGCAGCACGCATCGTGAACTGGCGGGTGGAGTTGGTGGAGACCTTGTCGGACCACCGTTATGTGCGGTTCGACATCTGCACCCAGAGCCCCCGTGGGGAGATGGCAGGTCTCCCTTCCCGCGGTGGGCTCTCACTCGCCTGGACCGGGAGGCAGCCAAGGAGGCGGCCTTCCTCCAAGACTGGCTGTCACCCCCTGTTGAGGCCCCGGACGTTGACGCCGCAGCGGTCTGGCTGAGGGAATCCCTGACCAAGGTGTGCAACTCCAGCATGCCTCGGTCTCGCCGTCCGCCCCCCCACCGGGCCGTTTATTGGTGGTCGGAGGAGCTGGCAGGCCTCCGGGCCACTTGCGTGGCGGACAGAAGGGCTTACACGTGGAGCCGCCGGCGCAGCGCCCGTAATCAGGCAGAGGAGGACCGCCTCTACGCCTCTTACCGAGAGGCAAAGGCGGTCCTCAAGTCGGCTATGGGCGCTGCCAAGGACTCGGCGAGGGCCGAGATGCTGGAGGGTCTCGACAGGGATCCGTATGGGAGACCATACAGGGCGGCGCGGAACCAACTGCGGCCCCATGGTCCCCCATTGACGGAGACCCTCGAGCCGGCGTTGCTGGATGGAGTGGTCCGGTCTCTGTTTCCGCGCAGAACCGACTTCACCCCACCAGCGATGGACCCTCCGCAGCCGGCGGCTCCGCCGGTGGAGGAGGAGGCACCTCCGGTGACGGAGGAGGAATTTCGCGCGGGGGTTCTTAGCCTCCGCGCGAAGAAGACGGCTCCTGGGCCGGACAGCGTCCTTGCACGGGTGGTGGCCATAGCTGCCGCTCAAATGGAGGACAGGTTTCGGGAACTCTTCAGCGCGTGCTTTACGGCTGGAAGGTTCCCGAAACTGTGGAAGGAGGGGCAGCTATGCCTCCTCCGAAAGGAAGGACGCCCAGCGGATTCCCCATCGGCATACCGGACCATCGTTCTGCTCGATGAGGTCGGTAAATTGTTCGAGGGGATCATCGCCGGCCGGCTCAGGAGCCATTTGCAGGGTGTAGGGCCGAACCTGTCGGACGCCCAGTTCTGTTTCCGACAGGGCCGGTCCACCATAGACGCGCTGGCCCTTCTTAAGGGCCAGATGAAAGGGGCGGTGGAGGCGGGGGACAGAGTGTTGGCGGTGTCCTTCGACATAGCCAACGCCGTCAACTCCGTTCCCCACTCTACAATATTGGAGGCACTCCGGTATCACGGAGTGCCCCAATACTTGAGGAGCCTCCTGGCCAGCTACTTGGAGGATCGAGAGGTCCTCCTTGTGGACAAACTGGCCAGGTTGCGGAGGTAAAGCGCGGAGTCCGGTGTTCCGCAGGGGTCTGTCTTAGGGCCCCCCCCTGTGGAACATCGGATTCGACTGGCTGTTGCGGGGAGCTCTTCTCCCGGGCACGAGTGTCATCTGCTACGCTGATGACATTCTCCTCACTGCCCGGGGGAAGAACTTCGGGGAGGCGACCTGTCTGGCCTCAGCTGGCGGGTCCTTGGTGGCAGGGAGGATCCGCCGCCTGGGATTGAGGGTGGCGCTGAACAAGACCGAGGCCGTGTTCTTTCACGGGCCTCGGCAGCGCTGCCCTCCCGACGCCCACACTGTGGTGGAGGGCGTCAGGGTGGGCGTCCAGGCCCAGATGAAGTATCTGGGCCTGGTGTTGGACAGCAGGTGGCGCTTCGGCCCGCACTTCAGCGGGCTGTCGACGCGCCTGCTGAAGGCCGCGGATGCCCTGTCGTGGCTCCTCCCGAATCTGGGGGGGCCGAACGCACGATGCCGGCGTTTATATGCCGGCATCCTGCGGAGCATGACCCTGTATGGGGCCCCCATCTGGGCGGACTCCCTCCACAGGAGGGAGAACGCTACTATGATGCGGAGGCCCCAAAAGGCCATTGCACTGCGGGTGGCGAGGGCCTACCGCTCGGTGGGCTTCTCGGCGGCGTGCGCTCTGGCGGGCACCCCGCCTTGGGAGTTGGAGGCGTGGGTGCTCGCCAGAGTGTACGAGTGGACGGCGCGGCGAAAGGCCCTCGGCGAGCGCCCCGTCGCGGAGGAGTGGGAGGCCGTGCGGCGGGAGGCGAGGGACGCTATCGTCGTCCACTGGACGGAGGACCTCGCCTCCGCCACCTTTGGCCGCCGGACGTTGGACGCGCTCGGTCCGGTCCTGCGAGACTGGCTCGAGCGCTCCCACGGTTTCCTCTCATTCCGTCTGGTGCAGGTATTGTCAGGCCACGGCTGTTTCGGCAAGCACCTGCACCGGATCGGGAGGGAGGAGACCCCGGCGTGCCACGACTGCGGCGCGGCGGAGGACACGGCTCAGCACACCCTCGAGGTGTGCCCGGCTTGGTCTGAGCCGCGCCGCAGTCTAACTGCGGAGATCGGACAGGACCTCTCACTTCCCGGCGTGGTCAACGCCATGCTGGAGAGTGAGGGGTCCTGGGCAGCTGTCACCTCTTTTTGCGAGGATGTCATCTCGCAAAAGGAGGCGGCGGAGCGTGCGCGAGAGGACGACCCTCTCGCTGCGCCGCTCCGTAGGCGAAGAAGAGGTCGGAGAAGACGCCGTCTTCTCCCTCCTCATGGTGGTGATGGGCGAGCGATAGGCGCGGGGGCGCCTCCGCCCGCATTGCACTCCACACCACCGCCGGTCATTCCCAGCCCTCCCCCTTAACGGGGAGGACGTGAGGGGCCCGCCGTTCTAGGCGGGTTGTCGTCGGAGGAGGACTGGACGCCCAGGCTGCGCTTATCTCCCAGTTCTCTTCCACTCGGACGATGCGGGAATGCCGCTGGGTTATTTTAGTGGGTATACTGGGTCAGCCCGGGGAGTCCCACATACCCCTCCTGTTCCCCCGACGGGAGGGTATGCGTAATGCATTTTTTCCAGCGAAAAAAAAAAAAAAAAAAAAGGTGAGACGGTACTTCACGCCGGAACAGCTGCTTAAACTCTATCAAGCGCAAGTTCGATCGTGTATGGAATACTGTTCTCATTTTTGGGATGGATCTGCCAGATACCTGCTTGATGCCCTTGAGTCAATTGAGAAACGAGCCAAGAGAATCATCGGCAATGAGAAGCTCGTCGCGACGAAGCTCCAAAGTCTTGAGCATCGACGACGAGTTGCTAGCCTGTCGGTTTTCTACCGGTTGCATTTTGGGGAATGTGCGACGGAAATGCATAATTTAATCCCGCCAAGGCCGTTTCATCATCGGACCACAAGACGAACGGCGATGCGCCACCGGTACATGATGGTCATCCCACCCATACGCACAAAACTTTCTGGGAACACATTCATAATGCGTACAGTTAAGGAGTGGAATTCCCTGCCGTAGTCTGTGTTTCCTGATAGCTACAACCTGGGAGTCTTTAAGTCAAGAGTGAATAGGTTATTTCTAGGCAAGCGTGCTCCATCTTCGACCACATCATCGCTTGCCATCAGGTGAAATGGTGGTCAAGCGCGTGCCTACCAATAGTAAAAAAAAAGAATTATCATACCAGCCGGCAGTCCTTAGAGCATTAAGGCTAAAATTATAGATATCGCTACTCTAATATAGGCGATTAACTATCGATTGGAACCATAAATATAAAATTTATGTATAATTATCTAAGATTGATACCATGGCCATGGTGCCAATCATAGAAATAATAAAAACGACTATAACTTTGGTTCTAAATATAATTGATGGGTGTTCTACTCTCGCATCCCAAACATGTTCCAGCATCTATTATTGGAATAAAAAGGGCAAGTCCGATATTTAGAGTGAAAAAACACTGTGCATGGGTCGTATTCGTATGACATGACATTTCTTCCTTCCGCTGTCATTAATGTCAATTCTTATTCGGTGTCGGTGTCATTGTCATTTGGTGGTTGCATTGGTCATTCATTGGTGCTTGGATTTCGCCGCAGAAAAGGCAAATAAAGTATTATTTGAGGATCCACCTGTTAAAATTTGTATTCAATTCAAGAATTTATTATATGAATAAGCGCAGTGCATATAAAATTTACCTTGTAGCCATTAGGTATTCATAGGAAACAAGTGTTATCATTTAGGTTAAGATTCCCGCAACTGGACAAAGTTCGCCATGGCTGCGTTGAAAACAAAAAATCTAAAACTATTAACGAGGATTGTGCCCAGATATTGCCCTCAAGTAACTTCCAGCAGAAACTTAAATCTGCAAGAATATCACAGCAAGGATTTGTTGAATAAATATCAAGTTTCAATTCAAGACTTCAGAGTTATTGATTCTAAATTGGACACCAAAGCTATAGCGGATTTTAAGGCAGATGAGTATGTCGTAAAAGCTCAGATCCTTGCCGGAGGTCGGGGTAAAGGCCACTTCGATAATGGTTTCAAGGGCGGTGTCCACCTTACTAAAGATCGTGATGAAGTTATGAATCTAGCAAAGAGTATGATTGGGCATAAGTTGATTACGAAACAAACTCCTAAAGCTGGAATAATGGTAGAGAAGGTAATGGTGGCAGAAAGTGTGAACATTAAACGGGAGACATACTTCAGTATTGTGATGGAGAGGACATATAATGGTGCTGCAATAGTGGCATCTCCTGCTGGTGGTATGGACATTGAGGCAGTTGCTGAGAAGACTCCTCACTTGTTGAAAACTGTACCTGTAGATATTTATGAGGGTATCACAGACAAGTTAGCTAATGAGGTGGCAGAATTTTTGGAATTCAAAGGACCATTAAAAGCGAAATGTGCAGAAGAAATTAAAAAGCTTTGGCAACTATTTTTAAAGGTATCTTATCTTTTAATTTAAACAAAGAAAACTTGTTTCAGTGTTGTCATACTACTGGGTAAAGCTATAATAAGGTAACTAAAAAAACTATTTTTGTTTCCAGGTTGATGCAACTCAGCTAGAAATTAATCCGCTTGTTGAAACTGATGATGGTCGTGTTATCTCTGTAGATGCCAAGATCAACTTTGATGACAACGCTAACTTCAGACAGAAGGAGATCTTTGCCCTCGATGATTTATCAGAGAGTGATCCCAAAGAAGTAAGTAATAGATGTAATTATAATTACTTAAGCTCGTGATACTTTGTTTAAATTAATGGAAGAGTAGTATTTTAAAACCAGATCTTATGATCTTCTGAATATGCATATTAATAAGACTGCAAAAGTTCCACATCATCGCTTACCATCAAATGAGATGGTGGTCAAATGAGTCCCTATTAATAGTAAAAAGAGAACTAGGTGCAGCGGCTCTCAAAAGGCCAGTTTAGTAGAATCAGAAAGCAAATCACAGTCAAATTTTCCCAATCAACCTTGAACCAAATGCGTTGGCAATAAAGATGAAAATGAAATGACAAATTGTTGTGTGATTAATATTATGATTTTAATATAATTCTCCTAATGTGGCCTTTATAGCCCCCAGGGAGTTGTATTTATACACTTGAATATTGTGCAACAAGTATTCAAAATGGCATTGGTATTTGAGCCTTGTCCACAAGGTAAAATGATGTCAATTTTTATGAACTCTTTTATTATTGTTACCTAACTTCAATAACCTACAGTACTAGTATAAATATAAGTAATACATAACACACATGAATACTGTACTTATCATCGTTCATTGTAAATAATGGGTCTTTGTTTATCTCTTCCTTTATCTCAATAACCTCTGTTATCACTTATTTTTCTTTACTTGTTCTTTTTTCAACTTGTGATAATATTTGGATAAAGATAAAGATGCTACTGCTTGCAATAGCAAGCTGATCTTGCTTGATCAAATATGATTGTCTTACTCAAAGAAGGGTTAGAAAAAATCGTAACACATACTTTTTAATCCTAGCTTTGAAAAATTCATGCTGTTAGTAGGCAGTATAACTAGCATATTTTTGGGGTTCCGTTAACTAAGCCTCCGCTGTCCGTCCGTCCACTCATCCATCTGTCTGTCTGTCAGCAGGCTGTATCTCAAGAACTGTAATAGATAGACAGTTTAAATTTTGACATGTATATTTCCACTGCCACTATAACAAATAATAAAAAGGGGGCGTCCAAGGCAAGAAATATATATTTCTGAATTGAAATACTCTTTTTCAGAGAGAGGCAGCTTTACATAACCTTGTGTACATTGATATGGATGGCAGCATTGGATGCATGGTCAATGGAGCTGGCCTTGCTATGGCCACCATGGACATCATCACTTTGAATGGGGGAAAAGCTGCAAACTTTCTGGATCTAGGTGGTGGTGTTGGACCCAAACAAGTAACAGCCGCTCTGAAGATATTGGAGTCAGACCCAAAAGTCAAGACTGTCTTTGTCAATGTGTTTGGTGGTAAGCAGTATGTGGTTGTAATGCAAAGTTATTACTATCTATGGAGGGGATTCTGATTCTTACATGGACTTTACATTGTTTTTTTTTTTTCAGGTATTGTCAACTGTGGAACAATTGCACAGGGTATTATCACAGCATGCAAGGAAAATCCTCCTAAACATCCGCTTGTTATCAGATTACAAGGAACTAATGCAGATGAGGCACAAAAACTGCTTGAGGAATCGGGCCTACCACTTAAGATTATCAAGGATGTTGATGAGGCAGCAAAAATGGCTGTTAAAATGGCACAGTAAAATGGAAGAAGTGTTGAATTGTTTTATTGAAAGAATTGCACTGACAATTCATTGATTTACATTCTAATACAATTCACTAACACATTAATGGGCTATATCCGAATTATTTTTCTCTACTACATAATAAATATGTAGGTGTTCTACACTTGGTACGAGCATTACCCGCTCTCTTTTTAAATGTGTTCAAAGCTATAGAACAGGGGGCTAAAAAGGCCACTTTAAGAGAATCATAATATTAATCACGCAACAGTCTGTCAAATTTCATTTCACAACGCATTAGGTACAAGGTTGATTGGGAATATTTTACAGAGATGGGTATCGTAATGTGCTTTCTGATTCTGCAAAGGTGCCTTTTTAGACCCGCAGAAGGCCTAAAAAGGCCACTTTAGCTTAATCAGAAAGCAGATCACACTACCTGTTACTGTCAAATTTTCCCAATCAAAGTTGAACCTAAAGTTCTAGTGATAAAGATGAAAACGAAATTAGACAGATTGTTGGCAGATTAAATTATGATTCTTAAAGTGGCCTTTTTAGCCCCCTGATGTAGTAAACAGGTTGTAAATAAAAAATGTACTTATTTGTAAATACTAAAAACGAACTGCAATTTTCGACGCTCAAAATAATTTGAAAGAAATACATTTTTGAAAAACGCAAATTGACTGGTTAAATTACTCAGGCCCCATAAGTTTAAACAAACATTTAGCTGGGCTGCAGACTTAAATGAAACTAAAAGAAGTTTCACTAACACTGACTAAGAAATATATTAGAAGACTGAATTTTTGTTCTAACTTGCTAACCAAATACAACATTTCTAGTATGTTGGTACTAGCTGTATTTTATGTAAATCAAATGTCTTGCCATGAATTTATTGTTAATGTTTTTGTATATAGTTTATAAATATAGAATAAATAATTGTGTCCCATTTTTTATTTAATACATCCAACTATGTTATGAAAGCCTATCTTTTCAACTGCTGAATGGTTTTAGATCATGGCCTGGATAGGACACTTTTTATCCGGGTAATGTTCCTGTGGGACAATAATTTTCGACAGACAGAGCGACAGCAGTTCACGCTGGCAAACACTATTTATTAGCAAAATAAAATTCTAATAGAAAAAGAATAGCTTTATTTTTTTAACAAATTATGACTACAGTACAGTAAATAATCCAAGATGTCCTATAAATATTATCTAACCGCGAAACAGATTAATTTTTCTTCCTTGGGGTGCTGTATCACTTTTACCGGCGAACATGTTGGCTTGGATTTCTTCGTAGGCGGGAAGGTGTGCAATTTTACCGCGGGCGGCTACTGATGGCCTTGTACTCAACATTCGCTGTGCAACGCGAATAATATCATTAGCTGTGATTTTTTCTGAAAGAGAACAATCATACTTTAATATTCCAATGTCAACTCATTTGTTTCTAGACTTCATATGTAGCCAAATAAAGTGCAATTTGCTTTGCTAAGGGCTTATTACTTACCAATTTCATTGATGAAGAATGAAGGTGGCTTCCTCTTGCCAGTCGCGAGCACTTGTCGGCCAACATCTTCGAATACAACTGGTCTTGCTTCTAAATTCATCAATAACATTGACTGCAGCTGGGTCTTGGCTCTCTGCAAATAATAATCGTCATTATTATATCTGTATGGGGCTCTGCATGGTGTTAAAAGTTTATGTAGTGAGTGGATGGGTGACCATCTTAAGACACCGAGACTCCTCCGAGCCTAGGAAAACCCGTTATGACATTGGTCCCGGTTGTCATTTGTAGATCTATGGCAGTCGTTACGGATTATTAGAACCAAGAAAATCCGCCACTTACTCGCCGACGTCTTCATTCGTTCTCATCTGCCTAGCCTTTTCCCAATTTTATCGGGGTCGGCTTCTAGTCAAATCGAATTCAGCTCAATACCAGTATTTTACGTGGAGCGGATGCCTACCAGACTTCCACAACCCATTAAATGGGAAGCAAGGTATTTCTTGGCAAGACTAGAGTTACATTTACTGGCTTCTGACAATCCGTAACGGCTGCCAAAGTTCTATAAATGACAGCCGGGATCAACAGCTTAACGTGCTTTCCGAGGTACGGAGGAAACTCGTTATGTTAAGATATTCACCTATCCACAGACCAACCTTGGCAAGCGTTGCTTAACGTTGAAGATCGACCTGTGCGGCTGTTTTTTAGTCACGAGCTCCTCATCTTTAGAATCAGTACCTACCTATAATAGTCCTTTCCAATAGCGAAGTAGTTTTATTTATTAGCCAAGACCACCAGCAGCACACCTGGAGCTTGACACGTCTGATAGGCAGCCACTCCATGTAAAATACTGGTATTCAGCTGATTCCGGTTTGATTGGTAGCCGACCCCAATATAGTTGCAAAAAGGCTAAGCAAATGTAATCTTACCCGAAGTTCTGATTCTCCAACTTTGCCGGCCATGTTGGCGAGTTCCCGTGCGATGACTAGCGTCGTATCATAAATGCGGTTAGGAGGTGAGGCGGCGTGTATGCAGAATAGTCCTGTGTCGCCGTACGCGTGGTTGTACGCTGTGGCGTTGAACATCCAGTGATATCTGACAATATAATTGAAGTTATTTTATAATTTGTAGTGTTTTGTTTGGAAGTCGGTTGTTTTTTTTGTAAAAAAACGTTTTTTTTTGTGTGACACAATTTCTTACTGCTTACAGTAAAAGCTTTTTTTTCGCCAATGTATGTATCATAACAATCTTCCACATGATGCTGGTTGCAGATACATGCACAAAAGATAACTAGAAACATAACACCCAAATCCCCTTTACACAGTAACTGCCCAAATATTTTGCAAAAGTAGTAGTACAAATGGGTACTTTCAGTTCATATGGTCATTGTCGTATGCGTTTGGGCCGAGAATATCTCTCCTTTGCAAACAATATTACATACTTCTATTTACGCGGGAAAACTCTCGCACGCTCCTGGCTATCAACCAAGTCAGGGCAACTAGACATGTGCTGTATAGGCTGCTAACCTAACTTCAAACTAAATAAAAGCTGTGTAGGTACTCTAAGAAGCTGTTTTCTAAGTTGCTTGCTACAAGGCGGATACAACATTGCGGGGCCCTTGATATAAATTTGTCTGAGTAGATGCTTATTATAATAGTTACCTGTTCAGGACATTAGTGTAGAGTCGTGTGTACATTCCCTTGCCGGGGCCGCCGGCGGAGAAGGATCCTCCGCCACCCATCATCATATTCAACACACATGTTGGTACAAAGTCAGGGTCACCGTGAGAACAACCTAGAAAAAGTTGGCATTTGTAGTAAGAACTGGTGTAACAATATGAATGAAAATATTTGCAAAAATATAATTAGATAGTATGGTGATAAAAACAGCTTCGTTAGTCTTTGAACTTACTTTCTAGCCCAATTACAACATGAGATAGTTCTGGGAGATCAGATCCTGGATACAGAGGGATTTCACAATCATCCTGAAATATGATTAATTCATTATTATTCATGGAAGTAATATTTAATTATTTTCATTTTATTTCTGAGATGTATAATGTATACCTGTTGCATTCCTCCAGTGTATTGTGCAATTGAAGCATCAACATTAGGTACGAAGGTTTTAAGTTCATCCACATGCCAAGTAGGCTTCGTATCCACGAAATATTTTTGCACGAACTCCACAAATGGCGCATGATCAACCTAGGGATTTAATAGATTTAATTTATTGAACATGAAATTTTTTTTATTACTGGAAAAAGCGTAATATTTGTGTATAATTGTCTTACCCCAACAGCTGCAACAACCATTCTATTAGGTGTATAATGATTTTTGAGGTAGTTCAGAATGATATCACGGTCTATTTTATTGACATTTTCATTTGGACAAATCTTAGGAAGTCCAAGAGTGTTTCCTCTGTAGGCAGCCTGTGAATAAAATTATAAAATCAGTTCACGAAAAGATCTCATCAGTTGTTGAATGATGTTTAATAAGGTGATGTTGATGAGCCATCATCTTATTAAATATCTATGTGAGAAAGAGAGACGAAGCAATATAAATTACGGTCAATTTTAGCACCATTACCTTTTGTACAAGAACAAAAAGTTTGAACACCCTCATGCATGGTTGCCGGTAGAGGGGTGCGCACCCCCCTCCTTTCAGTAAAACATACGAAAACATTAAAAAATTAGACAAGCAGAATGTAGTAAAAGAGACAGCAGATCTCTGGCGAGGCACTTCGTGCTCTCACGCGTTTAGTGTTGTGTAAACCTTTCCTATTCGAGGAGGGGTTTGAAGTTGCACCCCCTGAAAATAGTCCTGCCGGTGCCAATGCTTCATAAATAATAACCGCCTGACAATTCAATCTTTGAGGTTAAGTGACTCTTGCTACATACGTAAGAAAAGGCTAGGCAAACAGTAATCTACTTACACTAATATTTTAGAGAGGAAATATTTGCTTGTTTGAATTGACCTGTTTGAAAAATTCTTTCAGCATTAGAATCCTAGATTATCCCTGATGAACATAGGCTATATTATACAGGGTAACTTGTAATTCCACGTATATTCGTTAGGTGCTGATAGGAGGGCCAAAATGTAACAAATTGAACCCCCCATATGTATGGCCGAAATTCAATCGTTCTCGAGATATTTGAATTTTTAGGTTTTTTCGATATTTACCCAAAATTTGACATTCAACTCCAAATAAATAGAAAACTACAAATGGAATGGGTACCATTAGAATATGATATTGTAGCTGGCACTTCAACTAAGCTATGATCATCAATAAAAGTACTTAATTCAACAAAATTATTAAAATGATGAGTGATTTAAGAATAATATCTTACCAATATTTTCATTACACTATTCAAAGTATGTTGTATCGTTCAAAAAATTACTGTGAAATTAATAGTACAAATAACTTGCCTATTCTGTAAGCTTTCCAAAAAGGTATAAAAGTTAATTTAAAGCCGAAAAAAGTCCGCGAGGGTCGAACTATTATGGTTAAATCACAATGACCATGTTTTGTTCGAATAATTCAATCAAAACCCGCCTATGTACCACTATTGTACATGAAGTTTAAACAAATAAATGAATAGTGGTGATTTTGGTATCGTGATATTAATCCTTATCCATTTAAACGGTTTGATAATTAAGGTTGACTATGTACATGTAAATTACACTTCAAATTATTCATATCTGACCTTTAACAGTTACGACAGGTATAAAATGGTCTGAATAAGAAAAATGTTGCGGTTAGATTGAACTGCCCTAGTTTTCTCCAATAAATAAAAATTTTAGAAGAGTAAGATAAAAACCGGCCAAGTGCCTTGCTAGTGTGCGAGTCGGACTCGCACACGAAGGGTTCCGTACCATAAACCTATATTTGTATTATTTGTTGTTATGGCGGCTATAGAAATACACAATCTGTGAAAATTTCAGCTCTCTACCTATTACGGTTCTTGATACACAGACCAGGCCCGCTGACAGACAGACAGACAGATGGACGGACGGACAGCGGAGGCTTAGTAATAGGGTTCCGTTGGTTACCCTTTGGGTACGAAACCCTAAAAACTGTACCTTGTATAAGTTTAACATAAAGATGATAAGTTTAGCCAAATATAAGGTAACTTGAACCTATGTGAAAACTAGCCAAGTCGAATTTTGAACCTTCATTTACCTTATTTCAGGATTATCTACAGAACTTGGCGCAGATTTAGATTTCAATTCTATTTTCGCTGAAGTTCGTGGAGTACGTACTAAAACCGCGCAAACGAAGTGGCGGGCGAAGTGCTAGTATTTTATTAACAAACCATATGTATCATATCCATCAATATAGTCTCTTGCTCCGGCCTCATCGACAGGGTCTCCAGTTCAAATGCGACAGCCTGTCTGGCTGCTTCAATCTCCTCCATGTTCAGTTGTGGTCTCAATGTCACTTCTGCTAGTACCTGGAAATTATTATGAAATAATGAACATTGAATTTTTGAAAACGTGTCTTTTAAAAAAATAAATTGTGAAACAAAATTTGTTGAAAAAAGAAAAAAAGCTGTACAGTGGCAGTACGCCCTCTTGCACAAAGTGCACCTCTCTAACATACTCAAATCTTAACAGCTTTTTTCTTTTTGTTCCTGTTTTGTTTTGAGTGAAGGAGGTTGAGGAGAAGGAAGTAAAATGAGGTTCCATGCTGCTAACCCACAGGCATGCTCTGACAGGACGACATCATTGGGGGACTAGTCTGGAGACTGCGGGGACGCCCGAGCCCCCCCGGGAATGTCCATCGGGCCCTCTCGTCTGGTCGCCAACCTAAACGATGGTGCATTCCGAGATTTGGCGGGAAGTTGGCGGGACAGCCTTTCGTATGTAACTCAAAATCAAAGCACACTACTTGGGCTCCCAACTACCTGCGGTCTGCCAGCGGCGCACCGTGCCTCGGATCCCGCTACCCTCCGCAACTAGTCTCCTGATACGCCCATATCAACGCGAGCCTGGTCGGTCTGCCTGCATTGGAACAACTATTTCGACCCAACTCCTCTGGATTGGCTAAACGGAAATGCAAATCGGAAGTGATCACCGCATGGTAAGAGACACATTGAACCTTAATATTAAGCTGGAAAGGTCTCGACTTATGAGATCTACGCTCCCTCCAGTACAGATCCAGATCCTAAACTAAAAGAATCGTTTCGAGTGCCTAGGGAGCTCCGTGGACGAATTATACGATGGGTTCGTGGAATCTGTCCATACGGTTGGGTCTAAGTTCTTCAAGAAGACTCGCCGTACAGATAAGAACAAGAGGCTCTCTGATCATTCTCTCAAGCTCATAAAGGAAAGGCGGGAGATGATTCTGCAGTCTTCAGACGATGCGTGCAGATACCGGCAGCTCAATAGACGGATCTCCAAGTCCCTCAAAAGCGATCTCCACCACTTTAATACTGAAAAAATAAAAGACGCGATAGAGCGGAATAAGGGCTCCAGGGTCTTTGCTAGAGATCTGTCTATTGGGCAGAGCCAGCTCAAGAAACTGAAGACCGCCGATGGCTTAAACATATCCGCCAAATCAGAGCTTCTGAGAGAGATCGAAACATTATATGGACAGTTATACACGTCAATGACTAGACCCGCTATGGATCTAGCTAACGACCCAAGAACTAGATTGACCCGGCACTATACCGAACACATCCCGGACGTCAGCCCGTATGAGATTAGGATGACTCTGAAGCAGCTTAAGGACAACAAGGCGTCGAGTGAGGACGGTGTTACGGCCGAACTCCTGAAAGCGGGTGAAAGACCGGTCCTTAAGGCCCTTCAGGAACTGTTCAATTCCGTCATACTCGATGGAAAAACGCCAGAGGCATGGAGCGGAGATGTGGTTGTACTCTTCTTTAGAAAGCGCGACAATGCCATGCTTTAGAATTGCAGGCCCATCTCACTTCTGAGCCCTACAAGCTGTTTTCCAGAGTCATCAGGAACCGCCTCGCACGCCGGATTTGTGACTTCCAGCCTCCCAAACAAGTCAGATTCTGAAAAGGCTTCAGCACTGGAGACCACATACATACACACATCAAAAAAAGTTTGCGATCATTACCATAAGCTGTTATATATTTTTTAAATTTAACTTTATCAAGAACAATCTTAAACAGAAAAACCCTGGTTGAAATAAAAAAAAAAAACTATTTTATATTAAAAAAAATTGAGTAATTAATCTGAATGACAACAACAAGAACAACAACAACAAGAACAAGAATTTGATAGAAAGAAAAATACTGTTTAACCGAAGTTAAACAACAATTAATTAATAAAAGGTATATAGTCAATACTAACGACCCGCCCCGGCTTCGCACGGGTGCAAATGTTTAACATCTAATTATTATTGATCCTATCAATAATATTGTGGTTCAGGCTGAAATTAAAAAGTGCAATAAACAACCGTCAATGACGTTTGCTCTCAGGTGTCTACCAGTTCGGCATATCTCTACCTCCGTTATAATAGGTCTTTACCTATGAAATTGCCGTTTTGTATGAAAAAATTTAAACGATTTTTTTTCATGTATTTTTTATTTGTATTAATCGAAGTTATCACCCATGCAATCAATGCATCTTTGCCAACGCAGTGGCAGTTTATTGATGCCCTTCTTAAAGAAATCAGTTGGACGGGAGGCAACAAATTCTTCAAAGGCATTTTGTACTGCTTCTCGGGTATTGAATTTTTGTCCCGCCAAGAAGTTATCCAAATTCTGGAAAAAGTAGTAGTCTGTAGGAGCAAGGTCTGGTGAGTAGGGCGGATGACGGAGAGCTTCCAACCCCAGTTCTTGCAACTTGGAGACCGTCTGCTGTGCAGTATAAGGTCGCGCATTGTCGTGCAGGAGCAGCGGAGATGAGCGATTGACCAATGCTGGTTGGAGATGTGCCAGCTTCTCCATCATTGTGTTCAGTTCTTCACAGTACACATCTGCAGTAATGCTCACCCCGTTTGGTAAGAAGCTGTGATGAATCACACCGGCGCTAGACCACCAAACAGTGACCATCACTTTTCTAGGGGTAAGTTTTCGTTTAGGGCATTGTTTAGGTGCTGAACCAGGATCCAACCAACTTGCTGAGCGCTTGCGGTTATCAAACAGAATCCATTTTTCATCGCAGGTAACAATGCGGTTCAAAATTCCTTCATTTGTGTGTCTGTTGAGCAGTGCAAGGCACGTCTCGACGCGTACTTCGCGCTGGCGATCATTGAGTTCGTGGGGCACCCATTTGTCAAGCTTTTTTACCTTGCCAATTTGACGCAAATGGACCAATATTGTTTTGACGCTAACGTCGAAAGCTGCTGCTAATTCAGCCGTAGATTGTGTATCATCAGCTTCCACAATCGCCTGTAATTCGTCATTGTCGACCAAAGTCTTCGGACGACCGCGAGGTTCATTTTTCAGGTCGAAATTTCCAGAACGGAAGCGAGCAAGCCAATAACAGGTGGTGCGTTGGTTTGTAGTGTTAGCTCCGTAAACGTCGTTGATGTTGCGTGCCGCTTGTGCCGCGTTGCTGCCACGACGGTATTCATATTCCATAATTACTCGAATTTTTAACGTAACACTAATCAATAAACAAATTACTACTTTTGGAAAAAAAAAACATGTTTTTAAAATAAAATTAATTTGAAATTAGAATTCTTAGCCAAACAAAAATTATTTTGATTTGAAATGGCCAGTACTGCAGAACGGCAATTTCATAGGTAAAGAAGACCTAATAATTATTTGGTTGCGCCGACATACTTTAATTTTGACATATCTCCTAAGATATTCATCCAAATTAAATGGTGTGAATGGCAATTTTATTAAGATTTGTACTATATTGGTGAAAACACCTCTGCAAATGAAGCAGTATTTTCTATCAAATTTGAATATCATATCTTTGTTATTGATATGTTGTCTAAAACTGTAGTACATCGTTTTGTTCTATCATCAATAGTTTTCACAGCGCACGCAATGTAAAAATTGTTCAATTTTTTTTTTTCCGTTCTCTTCAGTAATCTATATACTTACTAACTGACCCGCGCGGCTCCCTTTAAATTGTTACTCTACCTACCAAACCTGCTGATTTGTGAATCTAAACCATCCAGGGTGCCATCCAAACGCATACAAAAAAAAACATTCAAATCGGTACAGCCGTTTAGGAGGAGTTCAGTGACATACACACGTACAGTAGTATTTTATACTCTTAAAGCTGAAGAGTTTGTTTGTTTGTTTGCGCAACTTCGTCTGCTCCGCTCCTATTGGTCTTAGCGTGATGATATATAGCTATAGCCTTCCTCGATAAATGGGCTATCTAACACTAAAAGAATTTATCAAATCGGACCAGTAGTTCCTGAGATTACCGCGTTCAAGCAAACAAACAAACAAACTCTTCAGCTTTATATGTTAGTATAAGATTACTAGTTGACCCGCGCAACATCGTCTGCTCCGCTCCTATTGGTCTAAGCGTGATGATATATAAGCCTTCCTCGAGAAATGGGCTATCTAATACTAAAATAATTTTTCAAATCGGACCAGTAGTTCCTGAGATTAGTTTGTTCAAGTAAACAAACAAACAAACTCTTCAGCTTTATATATTAATATAGATTAGTATGGATTTCAAACAGGGTTATTCTATTTAAAGAAAACAGATAATAATGTTTTTTTCTTGATAAAGGTAAATTTAATAAAATATAACAGCTTATGCTAGTGACTGCAAACTTTTTTTGATATGTGCATGCTCTGGCAGGTTATACAGAAGACCGTAGAGTATAATCTCGAGACTTAGCCTGTGCTGCAGTCTCTTCAATGTTACCAGATCGACTATTGGTACATCGAGGCACTGAAATGTTTATACAAAACGCCACCATGTCATTCCGAATAGCGTCAATATAACCCTAACAAATATGGAGATGACACATCATAGGATGTGAAGAATCTCGAACTGCTAATAAAGACATGCAAATCTAATTAAAGCTCAAAGGGGGGATTGAAGAAACAGACAGTCCAACTTCAGGATCAGACCTCAAAACCTATCCTCCTGAAGCGGGGTGGGAGGCAGGGAGACATAATTACTCCGAAACTGTTCATGGTTGAATGTAGGATGTCTTCAAGGTTTTGGGCATGGAGACGTCTAAGCATTAATGTCAATGGTGAGTACATTTTACTTCTACCTGATCACACCACCTACCTGAGTAACAGCATCCAAGCCTCTAGAATCAGCACTGGTGGCATAGACAGTAGTGTCACGAGAACCTTGACAGTCACAGATTCCACCATGTCTCTCAAGCTCTCTGTGCATGACATCCCGAGTGGCATACTTATGTGTAGCCTGAAATTAAAGGGTCAATTTTTATAAGTAACATTCTTGATTACTAGTTATATCAGCTTATCAAAGCAAAACAAACTCTTTAGTATACTTACACCAAAGCTCAGTTTTTCAAGGAAATGACAAATTCCATTGGGGTAAGCCACTTCAAATCTTGGGCCGGAGTCAATGACCACTGAAAAATAAATCAGTATATATTATGAAAGTGGATACCATGATATGAAAGTAATCTAGCCTCAATGGTGTAACAACAAAAAATAATATCCAAATAAATACAATTACTGAGTGATTGAGTGAATGACAGACAAAACACAGCCGAAACTACTGGTCATAGCTGAAATTTGGCATGTAGGTTGCTACACACCCTATGTGTAGGAGAGCAGTAAGAGAGGAGTTCCTGAAATCCCCATGGGAAAGGAAAAAAATAACCCACACGCATATCAAGCCCCAGGCAAAAGCTATTGTTTTTAGAATAATCTAAAATGCTACTTACCACCAGCAGTGCAAAACTGCCCAAATTTTTTTTCTGATGCTACTCGTAGTCCATTGCTAAGTACAGTAACTTCTGTATGAGCATCTTCAGACTCAGCTGAGGAGTAAACCACAGGAGGCAAGGGCATAGGTTCAGACAATGGTGGCAATGGGGTTACAATGCCCCTGTTTACGACTGGTGCGGTTATGTTGATTTCCTGACTGTAGTTCTTTGTGGTCCATCTATTTGTATTGAATCTATAAAGTTGGTTATGATAATGATGCAATAAAACTAACTATTAAATGTATGCGCCTGCACTAAATATATTAAGATACGTAACAGTTTGTTAAATTAAGTGTGGTTTTTATTCACAGTCGTAGATTTATCTCGAGAAAGCCGTCTTGACAATTGTAAAACATTGCACTTACCCTTTTTTCAAGGAAAATAACCTAGTCAGGAGATGTTTCATATCCATAGCATGAGCCATTTCGCAAGGATTTAATACTTAATTTTTTTTTTCAGGTTTTGTAAGTTTTAGTTATATTATAGTAAAAGAAAAACCAAGTTTTCTTTTGTACTTTGTTGGAAATGGTAGATTGACGAGAACTGAACTGAGCTCATGACATTGACACTTGACAGTCAGTGAATGACAATTTTTGTTTCACTTCAATTTCAAATTGCCAGTAATAAACCAAATAAATAACTATAGATTATAAATCGGTATTCATTTCATTAGATGTACTGTCAAGGTCTATAATTGATGAGCCACTTGGTACAGTCCGTATTTTAGCCGGATAGTGCAAATCGGGTTTAGTCGGTTACAAGTGCCAGGGTAGCCCGCGAAATTCAAATAGTTTTATGTTTTTTGTAATTTGCTGGTCAGTGTAAAGCTGTGTTAAAAAATACGATTAGTGGCTATAACGTGTATTTACCTAAATAATTCTTCTTCTTCTTCCACCTGGCGTTAATCCCGGCCATTGGCAGGATCCGCCATCCGACTGAGCTTCCTCTACTTTGCCCGATCTTGAACATCCTTCTCAGTCAGGCCATTGGCGCTCATGTTGGACTTGAGGACGTCCGACTAGCGCTTGCGAGGGCGACCACGGGATGTAGCCCCAAGGACAGCCATATGCATCGTGCCTCATGCATTTCCGATCAACGTACTCCATAGGGCGGCGCATGATGTGGCCATACCATAGCAGACGACACTTACAGTTTTTTCCCTACGTCACGGACACCAAAACTACCTCGGATGAAAGAGTTGCGTATGCGATCGGATCGCGTTACGCCGCTCATCCACCTCAGCATCTTTATCTCCCTGACGCGAAGCTCCTGGGTGTGTCTGCTTAGTGCTGGCCAAAGTCAAAGTCAAAAACGTTTATTTCAATTAGGCCATTAAACGGCACTTTTGAACGTCATCATTACATTTAAAATAACATAGTGACTCTACTGTCCATTCGGAAGGGTAGATTCTTATGGAGAAGAACGGACGGAAGACGGCCAACACTCACAACGGAGGACAGGCCGTTATTTATCTAAAGAATTATAACCATTTTAATCATCAGTATAGCCCTCTAAGTTCATGAAGCCCTATAGAATTGTTATTTCATGAAAATGTAATTCTATAGGGCTTCATAGAATGTCTTTTTCATGAATCAATAACCATTATATTAGGCTTCATGGACTTAGAGGGCTATATTAAAAAATACTCGAATAGCTACCTACCGTTTCACCTACCCTAACTTATTTATTTCACTCAGAAAAAAGTACGTACAATCTACTAGGAATCTTTTCATGTTCAATTCATGTTTTTTTACTAATTTTACGTAATTTTCTCATCGAGCCTACGACTTTTTGAAAGCTTTTATTTAACTTGTAATAGATGTATGTGTTTGTTCGGGTGGAATCTTGCTACTCAATTTTGAAGCAGACATCTTCAACCGATTGAGCTGAAATTTAGTAAACACGTTTAGTTTAGATGACAATACACGATAAGTTATGTGACGTCATTCTAAATACAAAATAGCGGACATAGATGGCGAAATAATTATTTTTAATACATTTTTACAATATGGGTATTAAATGAAAGGGCTTGTTGAGATTAACTCGAGAAATAATGTGACGTCATTCTAAATCAAATATGGCGGAAGATTTAAGATGGTGGAATACTTATTTTTTATGCACTTCTACAATATGGGTATCAAATGAAAGGGCTTGTTGAGACTTGAGAGTAACTGGAAATAACTAAAAAGTAAAAAATAAAACAGACAGCAAAAAAGCTTTTATGAAAAGCCACGTATTTAAATACTCTACAAAAAGCAATTACAATTATTTTCTCATAAACTTGTTGCAAGGTTTGTATAAGTAGGTACCTCATCTGCCTAGCCTTTTCCCAACTATATTGGGGTCGGCTTCCAGTCAAACTGAATTTAGCTGA
Source organism: Lacanobia oleracea (assembly GCA_950371165.1). Lineage (NCBI taxonomy): Eukaryota > Metazoa > Arthropoda > Insecta > Lepidoptera > Noctuidae > Lacanobia > Lacanobia oleracea. The sequence continues at coordinate 11,885,690 of OX493389.1, forward strand.
ATACCAGTATTTTACGCGGAGCGGTTGCCTACCAAACCTCCACAACCCAGTAACTGAGTAACACGGTACTTCATGGCAAGACTGGAGTCAGATTAACTGGCTTCTGACAATCCGTAACGACTGCCAAATATCTACAAATGACAGCCGGGACCAACGGTTTAACGTGCTTTCCGAGGCACGGAGGAAACTCGGTATATTAAGATGGTCACCCATCCACAAACCAAACTTGGCAAGCGTTACTTAACCTTGAAGATCGACCTGTGCGGCTGTGGTTATCTAGCCACGAGCTCCTCAAGTTTGCGTAAGTACCTATTAGTATCAATCATCAATCTTTTATGATCAATTTTAAAGGAATATCATATTTTCTTCTTTTTACAGCAAGGTTTTTCATAATCCGAGTTGGCAGCACTGTTACTGTTGCCAACTCGGATTGTTGCTGTTGTGTTCTGTCAGTTGTCAGTGTCACTTGATGTCACTCCGAAGTTCAACTTATATTGTAGTCTGTCTGTGGCTCAACTTTTGGTGAAGTTGTTGTGTTGTAAAACTATATAAATAAAATGAAAATGTTAGAATAATATATTAAACAGTGGTCATTAGCTCCGCGCTTATATAACAAAAATGTTTTTTGTCGATATGTTATGAATTTATGACGTATTCATTACAATTTATCATATCTCATAGTTCATTTAAATTTTAAAACAGTGTAACTGTATAATCAGACTTGGTTTTTTAGCGTCGGCAGCTAGAACAAAACGCAAAATGACCTACAAGTTGTTGAGAAGGGTTTTTAGCTCCTCAACTTACACTAAACGACCTCAAGTATGTATAGTTGGCGCTGGACCTGCAGGGTTCTATGCAGCGATGCATCTTGCTAAGAAACTGGACAATGTAAATATTGATATACTAGAAAAACTTCCTGTACCTTTTGGACTAATTAGGTATGTTTAATATGAAAACATTATTATAAGGAATATTGTTATTGCTATTGAATTTCATAAAACCAATACAAAAGCAGCTACGTAAACATACAAAACTCATGTAGGAAATTAAATCCTGTATTTTATACAAATTGTTGGTTATTTTCTAGGTATGGAGTAGCCCCAGATCATCCAGAAGTAAAGAATGTAATAAATCAGTTTACTAAGGTGGCCCATCAACCTAATGTTAATTTCTATGGAAACATAACTTTGGGAAAAGATGTAAATCTTCTACAATTGAGACAACATTATGATGCAGTGCTTTTGGTAAATTTCCTTCATGACTTGCATACATATATTTCCACAATGTCTTTTTTATAGAACACTGTATTGGATGTAAATGAAAACGCCTCTAACTTATTTCAGACTTATGGTGCTGAAGAAGACAAGACGCTTGGTATAGAAAATGAAGATGCATCCAATGTGATTGCTGCTCGCAAGTTTGTAGGGTGGTACAATGGATTACCCTGTGATAAGGATTTAAAAGTAAGATCAACAGCAACTCCAGGAATAATATGCATTAAACATTATGCTAAGTCCCTAATGTAATAAATTCTTTAAAATCAACCAACTCAACAGGCTACGATGACATTAATACAAAAATCCTTAAATTATGCTCCCCATTTTTATCAACTCATATTAGCCATATTATTAACTTGTCATTTATGCAAGGTTTATTCCCTTCACGGTTGAAGTTTTCAATTGTTAAACCAATTCACAAGAAAGGTGACAGAAGTGATATGAATAATTACCGCCCCATAACACTCATACCAATATTATCAAAGGTCTTTGAAAAGGCCATGCAGGAAAGACTCTCCGGTTTTTTATCCAAATACAAAATTTTAAGTGAAGATCAATTTGGTTTCAGGAAAAATAAATCGACCAAAACAGCTTGTTTTGCTCTATCGAAATTAATAACAAAATGCCTTAATAGTAAACTACCAATTGTCTCTATCTTTCTAGATATGTCCAAGGCATTTGATTTCGTGAACCACACTTTATTAATTTATAAATTAGATTGATATGGCATAAGGGGAAACGCGTTGAAATGGCTCGAAAGCTACCTTACACATCGACAGCAATGTGTTGAGATTTCGGGACAAACAGGAAATGAAAAGCTCGCATATAGGTCTCAATTTCGCGAAAACAACTGTGGTGTCCCCCAAGGGACCATACTAGGGCCACCATTATTCTTGATCTATGTTAATGACTTGCCTAGTGTAACACCCCACAATTGCATACTATACGCTGACGATACGACCCTTAGTATTATAAATCAAAATGACGACATTGTTGAGTACCAAAACGAAATAAATATGACATTAAATAAAATGATTACATGGCTTGAACAAAATAATCTTCATATTAACATTAATAAAACAAAAATGATACAATTCCAGACATATAACAGTACGCGTCCACGGCTTAAAATACAATATGGAAATGAGACTATAGAAGAGGTTGATTACGCAAAATTCTTGGGGATAATAATTGATAAAAATTGTAACTGGAAATCTCACATTGATGATCTATGTAAAAAGATAGATAGATTTGTTTTCGTTTTATATAGACTAACACGTGTGGCTAGTGTTGAGGCAGCACTATGTGCATATCATGGCTATGTCTCATCAATCTTGCGCTATGGTATTATAATATGGGGTAATTCAGTTGAACTTCAAAGAGTGTTTCGAGCTCAGAAAAAATGTGTACGCTCAATTTGTGGAGCGCACCCACTGGACAGTTGTGTTCCATTGTTTAAAAAACTTAAAATATTACCACTTCCAGCACTATACATTTTTGTAATTTGTATCTTTGTTCACCAAAACAGACATGAATTTGAATTGTATAATGATGTTGTATCTAGACCCAGCCGAAGACTGCATATGCTTAATGTTCCTAGGCGTAGAATTAAATTGTTTTCTAATAATGTATACTGCATGTCCATTACTGTCTACAACAAATTACCTGATGGCTTCAAAACTCTCAGCCTCAGAATATTTAAACGTAGATTATTTCATTTCCTTTTAAGCAAATGTTATTATTCTACTGAAGATTTTATAAACGAAAAATTACCTAAATAATAATTGACATTAATGTTTTATCTCCTTGACTTCATTGAATTTTGACTTATATAATCTCTTTCCAAACTATTATTCAATTTTTGTTGTAATTCCTATTATTAATAACTTTATGTACCTCTTAACGTAATGATGACCCATAATTTTTATCAACTATATTTGTACGCCGGAAACGGCAGAATATTTTGGACGTAATACGCACATAACAGCTTTGTACAATATTCTGACAAATAAATGCATTCTATTCTAATGTATAACATATTTACAATTCAGCATAGTCAGTTTTTAAATAAATATTGTGAAATCCATTTTTTTACAGATTGATTTGTCTTGCAGAACTGCAGCCATTCTTGGGCAAGGAAATGTTGCATTGGATGTTGCGAGAATTCTACTAACACCTATAGATGAATTGAAAAAAACTGACATAACTGAACATGCTCTTAGTGCTTTATCTGAATCAAAATTAAAAGAAATATATTTGGTTGGTAGAAGAGGACCTTTACAAGTTGCTTTCACTATCAAAGAACTGCGAGAACAACTTAAATTGAAAAACTGTAGAACAATATGGAATGAAAAAGACTTTGCTGATGTGCACAAAGTAGTTCCTGATCTACCTCGCCCTAGAAAGAGATTGACTGAACTTATGCTAAAATCTTTGAGTGAGCAGCAAACAATGGCTGATAATGATGGCAATATTAAATATTTCAAACCAGTGTTCTTTAAAAGCCCAAATAAATTCTTAGTTGATAATAAGAAGCAATTAACAGGCATTGAATTAATCTGTAACAAACTTGTTGGTGAAAGTTTGGAAGATCAAAAATGTGTGCCTACTGAACAGAAAGAAATACTGAAATGTGATTTAGCATTCAGAAGTATAGGTTACAAGAGTGTCCAAGCAGACAAAGACTTGGTGCTAAGCCAAGGCTTTGTACCAAATGATAGGGGCATTGTTAAAGATACCTCTTCAAATTTAGCAAAGCTCTATGTGGCGGGATGGCTGGGCACTGGACCTGTTGGTGTAATATTACATACAATGGGAAATGCATTCCAAGTAGCTAAAGTAATGCATGAAAATTTAAATAATATTGATGACAAAAATAAAGGTGGCTTTGAAGAAATCAAGAAAATAATCAATGAGAACAATAGCAATGTTATAGATTGGAATGGTTGGGAGAAAATAGATATATATGAAAAAGAACAAGGTAAAATCCTAGGTAAGCCACGTGAAAAAATCTGCAGTGTGGAAAAAATGGTAGAAATTGCCAAAAACTAAAGACTAAAACATATTATATTATTTGTAAGAATAGTTTTATATACTTAAATCAGGGAAAGATGGTTAAAAAATAAAACAAGTATGTTTTTGTATACAATTTCAAATGTTTGAATAAAATATATTATAATTTAAAAGCTTTTTTATAGATCACCTGATTTGTAGTTCATTTGCAATTTTTTTTAAATCCATAATATTATAACTGCAAAATGTATGAACGCGACTGTCTCCCCTGCCCTGACTGAAACGTATGTACCATAAAATATGTTGTTAATTAAATTGTCACACCAATTTCATGTCCAGGCAAATACCATCCCAGGTTGTCTGGAAAAGATCGCGAAATGCGATAAGGCCGCTCATTGTACTTATGTATTTTAGTAACTTTGGTGTAAAATAAAGTAGGTATATAATAAACTAGTTGACCCGCGCAACTTCGTCTGCTCCGCTCCTATTGGTCTTAGCGTGATGATATATAGCCTATAGCCTTCCTCGATAAATGGGCTGTCCAACACTGAAATAATTTTTCAAATTGGACCAGTAGTTTCTGAGATTAGCGCGTTCAAGCAAACAAACAAACTCTCCAGCTTTATATATTAGTATAGATATAGATATAAAGTCTATCTCATACTTCACATTCCTCAAAGATGTATATTAATAAATTTAACTTCAACACCAACCACCGAATGGTAAGGGGTACAATATATTAAAACCCAAGAGAAGGAGACAGTGCACCAAGAATAGAATCCAACCAAATCAAATCCCTCTCTCCATCCCAGAAAACTTGTTGATGTCACTGAAGGATAAGACATCTGTACCCCTATTCTGTAACAACATTAACGTGTCTCGACAGCGGAATCCGAGGTGAGTATAATTATTATAAGACCTCTATGCTGTGTGCAATAAAGTTCACTTTGTGAGCTATCTCACTCAGGTGAAGCTCGATATCGAAATGGTTACTTACAGAATAGCCTTGCTGATTGTAACAAGATCGAAAACATACAGGAAAAATATGATTTACTGGAAAAAAACAATACAAGAGAAAACCCGTGTAGATAATAAAAAACAAAATATAAGGCACATAGGGGCACACAGGAAACAAATAAAGAACAACTATCCAATACCATATTGAAAAAAAGCGGTCAAGAGCGAGTCGGACTCGCGCACCGAGGGTTCCATACGAAGTAGTTACGTATTATAAACTAGCCTTTGCCCGCGACTTCGTAAGCGCATAATAATATCCCGTTCCTGTAAAACATTCTGGCAATCTTCTCTTAGTGCCCCCTACACTCTCCAAAGGAACCTTCTTGAAAAATTTTATATATTAGGATTACGGTTTTATCGGTATCATCGAATCGATTTGTTGTGTAAGAATAATCGATTTTTAAAATAGATACCTATTTAGTAGATACTGAATGAGAAGCTCGTAGCTAAGTAATAACAGTCGCACGAGTCGATCGACCCGTATGTATAGGTCACCCGTCCTCAGACCGACCTAGGCAAGTGTTGCTTAACCTTGAAGATCGACTCGTGTCGACGGTATATTTCAAGGCACGCTGGAATCTCGGTATATTTTAAAATGGTCACCCATCCATAGACCAACCTCGGCAAGCGTAGCTTAACCTTGAAAATCGACCAGTGCGATGATGGGGAGAAAATCCCTAATTTATGAACTTTGTCTACCTTTTTATTTGTGAGGTATTTTATTTAATAAAATATATCTTGACTTGACCACGATAATTTCGGAAGTCGGTGTTTTTGGTTTTTTCATTTTTGAACACCTCTTCTTCTTCTACCTGGCGTTAATCCCGGCTATTGCCAGGGTCCGCCTTCCTACTTAGCTTCCTCCACTTTGCCTGATCTTGAACATCCTTCTCAGTTAGGCCATTGGCTCTCATGTCGGACTTAACGACGTCCAACCAGCGCTTGCGAGGGCGACCACGGGACCTAGCCCCAAGAACAGCCATATTCATGCATCCCCGACCAACGTACTCCATAGGGCGGCGCATGATGTGGCCATACATGGTCATTTTTGAACACCAACTTCCGAAATTAAAGCTATGTTTTACTTTCTAGTGTTTTGTTTTTGGAAGTCGGTTTTATTTGTTTGTTAAAAAGTTTTTTATTTTTCACTTTTTAGTGGAACGTAGGTACTACTAAAAAGTGAAACCACAAACACAGCGTGCCGGCGTGATGTTATGTTATGAACTGGTGTAAACAATCAACAGACATGCGATTTCAGAAATCCCGATCCATTTGCTTTCATTTATTGAAGAGTTCCGTTGCCTACCTCCGAAGTTCTTCATCAGATCTTCACCAAATTTGAATGGGACCAGTCCGAGAAAATACTCTTCCAAACAAAAAAATCATCCAAATCGGTTAGCAATTGGCGTAAATTATCACTGAACAAACATCTTTCATGGGATCCCATCATCAGATCCTGACTTATACCTTCCATCATCAGCTCAGCAACATGAGATGATTATTACCAGGCACAAATATCTGAATTGCGTTAGAAAGTTTATGAAAATAGTGTACCTATGTGCTTATAAAATTTGAGAGTTTCCCTCGATTTTCATGGGATCCCATCATTAGATTCTAACTTGGCGACAATGGGACCACCTCAGGGGTATACCAAGTATAGGCTTTCGAATGAAAAAAGAATTTTTAAAATCGGTCCAGAATTGGCGGAGAAATCAGTGAAAGTTCATAAAAAAGATACAAATACATACAACCGAACATAGAACCACCTCCTTTTTGAAGAAGTCGGTTAAACAGTCAATTACTTACTGGGTGAAAATTACGAAACAAAACTAGTTACCCGATTTCTTCCCGTACGTAAGTAATTTGATATTTCAGAATTATAGTGGCATATTGTAACGATATACAGTTAAAAATGAGTTAGTGAAATGTTTCTAAATTACTAGCCATGTAGGCTAGTAATTTAGAAACATTTGTTATCCACTCAAGCGTCGAGCTGCGCGAGCGACTCTCGCCCCACCTGTCCGCGCATTAAATGTCACTTTTTTATATAACGTGCGAATCTCTTACAACAAAAACGATTCCAACTGAAAAACCCCTCTAGCTACATTCAAATAAAAAATACTCACAGAAAGCTAAAAGTATCCAAAATTGAATTTAGTTAAAATTAAATTTCTCAAATTGTAATAATATAGGATGAAAATAAAGCTTCATGTTGAGAATATAAAAAATAATTGGTTTTTTTTTTGTTTGTTTTGTTTTTATTAAAAAAATTACAATAATTTAATACTATAATACCTTTAAAATGATACCGATATTTTAATATAAATAGTTTGCTTTCTGTGAAAAAAAATATAAACAAAGCCACGGGGACTGCGCTCCTAAACAGTAAAATGATGGATAAAGAGTGGCGTTTTAATCATTTTTAGACACATTTCAACATATTTTGTTTCTAAATGGCTATTAACTTTGTAATATTAAAGTATTCTCTTTTATATTAAAACCCCATCTACACGGATGTAAAACGTGTTCTACACGGATGTAATCTAGCGTTCCATCCAATCATATCCAAGGTGACCTTGGAGGGAGGCACGATTGCATCCGCGGATTGTGTTTCGACTACAAACAATGAAAAACGATAACGAACTACAAACCATTTTAATCATCAATATAGCCCTCTAAGTTCATGTAGTTCGAAATAATGATTATTTCTGAAATATTCATTCTTTCGAACTACATGAACTTAGAGGGCTATATTGATGATTAAAATGGTTATAATTCTTTAGATAAATACGCGTTACGGTCGCAGATCGCATTTGGTCCACATACAGCTTCACACTGACCGGCAAATTGCAAAAAACATAAAAATATTTGAATTTCGCGGGCTACCCTGGAGCATCCACCGCCATCTTCTTTAAATCACTTTCGTTTATGTGGCCGAGTTTGCGATGCCATTCCACAATGTTATTATCGTTTTTGGGCGTGTAGTTTGCAGTTTCTTTTTGTACAGATTCAAAGTAGTAAAGCCCATTTCTCTTTCGAGCAGTCAGAGACTTTTCATCGGTTTTTTCTATGACGTAGGCTTTCTCTTTTTCAAAAATAACCTTATTTCCTCTGTCCGTTATCTTGGCGACGGATAAAAGGTTTATCGATATATCGAGAACATACAAGGTGTCATTGAAATGGTAGCCATATTTATTGGTACTAATTGTAACTCTCCCTTTTCCTTGAATTCTACTAGTACATTTGTCTGATGCCAACTTTAGGGTGCCATTTTCAGGGGTAATGTTAGAAAACATCGATTTGTCACCGCATACGTGTGATGAGCAGCCGCTGTCTAGACACCGGACATTTTTATCAGCATCTGACGGTTACGGTGTTCAGACAAACGTTATAACTGTTTGTTTCCGTTTTCTTTTTCATTAGAGTTTTTCTTCTTGCCCCAACATGTCTCGATAGTGTGGCCTTTCTTTTTACAGCTCTTGTAATATAGCCTATTTCTGTTTTTCTTGATATAGTATGCTTCTGAGCTTTCAGGCTGTTCATTTCCACTCCTTGCTTGGTATTCTTCTAGAATCTTTACTTTCAGATCTTCAGGATTAGACAGGGTGTCTCGAGATTCGATAGCTATTCTAAAGTTCTCAAAATTTGTTGGCAAACTGTAGAGAAGCATTATGCTAAGCATTTCTGGAGGTACCTTAATATCCATATCTGAGAGTTTGTCCACGATCTCCAAGAATTTATTTATGTGATCATGTATATCTTCTCCTATGGTCATTCGCTTTAGAACCAACTATTTTAATAATGTAGCTTTCCTTGCAGGCCCGGTGCTTTGGTAAGTAGCTTTTAACTTGTCCCATACGGCTTTAGATGTCGCGCAGACTTTAATTTGTTGGCGACAATAAAATTATGCTCTTTCCTTCAAGTCCTCTTTGTTGAACGCAGATCTCGCTGCCGCATCCGTAGCTGGTGGTAACGTCTTGTCACCGCTATAGTTTGTCTTTGTTAAATGTTCTATATAGCGATAACTCGTGGTTGATGCCATTTTTCATATTTGTAAAATGCAACCACGCTCTGCCACCAATTTGTGAGGTATTTTATTTAATAAAATATATCTTGACCATTAATCGTTTTTATTTGACACGACATTTATTTCGGACGTCCGCTGACTGTACACTACCATCTATATTACTATACTCTTTGATTACTATACTCTTTGCTGTACACACTACTCCGTCGCGTTCATAAGCCGCGGCTTATGAACGCATCCGATATCCGATGATTCCACCGGGCCTTTGCACACGGGCCACGGCGTCTTTTTACCACGCCGACGACGCGCGCTAACGCGTAAGGTGGAAGTGCCAGGGTAGCCCGCAAAATTCAGATATTTTTTGCAATTTGCAGGTCAGTATGAAGCTGTATGTTCAATAAAATACGATTGAATTGTTATTTCATGAAAAAGTCATTCAATAGGGCTTTATGAACTTAGAGGGTTGTATTGATAAATACGCGTTACGGTCGCGAACCTTATTTTGTTCATCGTACAGCTTCACACTGAACGGCAAATTGCAAAAAAACATAAAAATATTTGAATTTTGCGGGCTACCCTGGCACTTCCACCAATAAATTCAGGATTGCTGGTTTTTTATCATAATATATTGTCTAATGCGCTGCGAGCGCGCGTTCGTAAAACGTGTATCGTCCAAAGACTGCAATATTAATATAGGGTAAATAGAGCTTCGTCGATCGCCGTGTGCATAGGCTCTTACAAATATTGTAGTCAAATGTTGTATTTAATTAATCAGGCTGTTTGATATTGCTTGGGAACGTTAATATTGGCTTAAAAGACACGGGTCTCTGTTTGCTATTAAATTGATGTCAATGTCATTAACTGGCAGTCATTCGACTTGTCAAATTTGTGTTGACGACTGTTGACGACCGAAATTACGAATTAACAAAGTATGCTTTTATGTTATTTATAACTTTTTGCCATACGACTCAATTAAGCAGTATATGAAAAAATACACTGTACTAGTTTACTAGTCACCCTCTAATAAAATATAAATAAGACGTGAAGGTGAGAAATATTTTAAACAATTTCCAGTATTGTAACCTAACCTCTAAAAAACTTAGATCAGAATGTCCAACGAAGTAAAAATAGGTGATTACATTATCATCCAAAAACAAAACTATAAAAAACTACACAAGTTTAATAAGTCTGATTCGACTATTAGCTTAGGAAGAGACACTATCAATCTGAAAGGACTAGAGGGTTCCCCATATTTCTCAGTGTTTAAATTGATACCGAAAACTAGTAAGAAAAATAAAGAATTCACTATAGAACTAGCAGATGAAGCCACAAAATTAAAGGATGAAATTGATATAAAAATGTCTGGAAATGACAACAGAAATATACTTGATGATGGACGCTCACAAAAGTTGTCAGCAGCAGATATAGAGACACTAAAAAGTGATTCTAACAAAGCATCTGATATTGTTGAAACGTTAATTAGTAACTCTAATACATTTCACAATAAAACTGAATTTTCACAGGATAAATATTTGAGGAAAAAAGAAAAAAAGTATTTTGAATACTTTCAAGTATTAAAACCAAATCTTCGAATCATTAGTGAAATTATGTATAAACTTGAACCAAATAAGATCCAAAACATACGAGTAGACACATTGTCACAAATCATAACAACGGTCAATATTCACTGTGAAGGGAATCATCTGTTATACGATTCTGGGTCAAATGGCTTAGTGGCTGCTGCATTATTGAGTGCTATCGGACAAAATACTAATGGAAAGCTAATACACATGCATCCTGGTAATATGTCACAGAAACAAGCACTATTAGCCATGAATTTTCCTGAAGAACAGATGGCCAGGTGTGTTTCAGTCAATGTTTACTCTGCACTCAGACAATTTTATCAAGGATGTGACACTCATAATGCTGCAGATCCAGAAAAGGATGCAAATGGCACAGAGCCAAATCCTCTGAAGAGGAAAAATGATGATGACACAGAAGTGCATCAGTCGAAGAAAAATAAACAAGATGATGATAATGAACCTAGTGAGAATGCTAATATTGGCATAGATTCTGAGAAACCCAGAGAAAACAAAAAGCCAAAATGGCACTTTGACAATATAGCTGCCTCAGAACTACTGCAAAATAAAGTAGATTCATTAGTTATAGCATGTAAAGAAGACCCTCAAAATATTTTTAATGAATTAGTAACATTTGTAAAACCTGGTAGGCCATTTGTGATTTACTACAATGTTGCAGAACCTTTGCAGCAGTTGTATATGTCACTAAAGGCACAGAGCAATGTGGCTGCTCTGAAACTGTCGTGCAACTGGATGAGAAATTATCAGGTGAGGTTTTTTACTTATTTAAAAAAACCGGCCTAATGCAAATCGGACTCGCACACAAAGGGTTTCGGCCCCTCTTAAATTTTTAATGTTGTTGTGCTGAGCAGCAAACACAGTAGAAAATATAACTGAAGAAAACTCGCCTACCCACTACTTAGTCAATCTTATTAAAATAAGAGTTGACAAGTACCCATGTTAAGTATACAACAAATGAATTTTAATTTTTATATTTGTTGTTATAGCGGCAATAGAAATATGCAATCTGAGAAAATTTCAAATGTCTATTTTTTTTTAGTTTTTTTTTTTAAATGTTGCCCCACACTAGGAATTTCTCCTGTATCGTGCTTTCACCAAAAACTCATATACACCAACAGTCAGACCCGGAACAACTCTGTAGGTCATACAAATATTTATTCCATGCGGGAATCGAACCGCGTCACGCAGCGCAGCAGCCGATCGCTCAACCACTGCGCCAACCGTGTCGTCAGGAGCGTAGGCTTAGTAATATAGTGCTGTTCATTACCCTTTAGGTACCCTAAAAAACTATTTGTATGAAAGAGAATTATCCAATCCTATCTGTCCTTTAAAGCAGCCAATGTAGAAGGGAAAATGCTCATACAGATCCCTAATTTTCAAGTTTTATTTATCCATCTGTAGCTAAGTTTCGGTAATACATGTTGCATGTTTGTAAAAGTGAGGCATAAAACCATACATGTACACCAGCCCATGTACACCAGAAACTGTGTTGTGGCAATTTTGTATGCATCTGGTTAGTCTGAAAACCAATCCCAACACAGGAATGGCTGGGCTGACAACGGCTGTTGGGAGGAGCATTTGGAGGGTAGCGGGATCCGAAACACGGTGCCAGCCGTTGGCCGATCGCAGTTAGTAGGGGGCCCAAGTAACACGCCAGCCACGTTTCAAAGGCTGGCAGCTCCATCGTGCCAGCTGGCGACTGGATGGGAGGACCCGGTAGCCATATCCGAGGGGGTTCGGGCGTCCCCGCAGTCTCCAAATGAGTTACCCATAGTTCAGTTCTAGTGTTCCACTACCCTTGTTCACTAAGCAGCGCCTCGACAGTTCAACTTTTTCCTAAACCTACTCTACATAATCATGACCAAAGCGAATAAAAAGAATAAGGTGAAACAACAGCTGCACTTCCTCCCACTAAAAGTGCACCTCACTAATATCAGGGGGTTTCACTACAATATCGATCCGTTCCATCACCATCTTGAGACCGAGAAGCCGCAACTGTTTTTCCTAACGGAGACGAAGATAACAACCCCGTCCGACGAGGCGTACCTCAACTACCCGGGTTAATCTCTTCTTAAACACAAGTTCAAGAAGCAGGCTGGGGGTCTGTGTGAACGTCCGCGATGACATTATTTTGTTATCGTCGTCTCCGTTGCTTTGAGAAATCTGGTTTTTTTGCCATATGGCTACTTGTGGACATTGGCGTGAAGAAACTTATTGCATACATCGGCATATGCCAATCGCACAGCGGTGACCAAGAGACAACAGCACTGTTTAAATTCCCTCGTGGAGTCAACCGACGTGGCCCAGCAACGGGGTACCGATGCGAACAGCAAAGCTCATTTTCAACGCCCAACATACAGAGTGGTTGTTCCCGTACCAGAAAACTGACCATGCCGGTTTAGAGGCGCGCAAGTTTGCTTAAACGCTATATCTAACCCAGCTGGTAAATGTGGAACGCGGGTACTGGATGTTGACGCTCATACACCCAATTGCTTGGACCTTCTGCTGCGTCGAGTCATTCAGTATCGGTCTCAGCCCCGCTGGGAACGTCTGGCCACTGCCTGATGAAATGGGTAAAAAAATCTGGGTAGGCTCGCTCCATCGTAGTCAAGATCAAACCCATAACAAATAAAAAAAAAAACATCCGTGTTCACCTGCTCTTCTCCTGATAAGAGTCCTAGAGGCACGAGACGAGTACGGCTATACGAGTCAGCAGATTGCGATGAGATGCGGCACTTTTTTGCGTCTTAACCATGGCGGCAAGTGCGCTTCTCCTCGAGTGACCCCTCGTGCTGTGCTAAAGTGATTTCGGACGTGATTCGGTAGGGGATGGAGTATTTTATTCATTCTCCGACATCCCACTCGGTCACAAATCCCGGCTTTGACCCATGCTTGCTAACCAAGCATGGGTCAAGGACCGCAACCGAAAGGTAACAAGGTAAGGAAGGTAAAAGGTAAAAAGGTAAGGTACGTAGGGTTTGCGCGAGGAAAAGAGCCTTTAATTCTGCCGCTAAGTTCTGCAAGCGGGTTTTACGTAGGGCACGTTTTGACCATACCGGACGTATCGGGGCCAAACTAGCATCGCACCCTCCCGGGTGGTAAGCAGTTGTGGTCCCTGTCGAAAGCGGTTGAAACAAATTCCTATCGACCCACTTTGCCTCCAATGTTGAAACCTGATGGCTCGCTGGCTCGCTGCAAGTGAGAAAGCAAAATTTGCAATTCTCTTTGCAAGCAATTCGCGTCTGGACGCTGGCTCCAAGCAACTCTCTATGCCGGAGATCGCAGTTCACATTAAAGAGGTCCGAAGAGTATTGTGCAGTCTAGACGTGAATAAGGCCAGCGGACCTGACTGCATTCCAGCAAGAGTGTTGAGGCAATGTGCACCTGAACTGTCTCCTGTGTTGACACGCCTGTACCGCCTCTCTCTTGAAAAAAGAACGGTGCCGAAATGATGGAAGCTTGCGAATGTGCAACCGGTGCCCAAAAAGGGAGACCGTGCTGACCCTGCACATTACCGTCCGTTCGCCGTTACCTCCATCCTATGCAAAGTTATGGAAAGGGTTCTGAACAGTAAGCTGCTGATCTACCTTGAAGACAATGATCTTCTCAGTGACCGTCAATATGGATGGCTTTCGCCGCACGCACTGCTGGGGCGAAGCCATTGAGAGACACGGCGAAGCACTTGCCGTGTCGCTCGATATCTCGTAGGCCTTTGACAGGGTCTGGCACGCAGGTCTACTCAACAAGCTCCCTGCTTATGGCATCCCAGCTGGTTTTTGTAGCTGTATATCAGACTTCCTAAATGAACGGTCGATCCGAGTAGTCTTTGACGGCTGCTCCTCTAACCTCATGGCTATTGATGCCGGAGTTCCTCAGGGCTCTGTTCTCTCTGCAACTCTTCCTGCTGCACATCAATGGCCTGGTCTCGTTGGGTACCCAGATGACAGCACGGTTTCAGAGATACTTGTCCAGCGCAACAACCAGCGGGGATTAAATTCGTTGCTTGAGAGAGGCCATGGCAGAGCGGACAAATTTGACCTTGTCTGGTCTCCCAGTGGGGTGATCACAATCTGGTCACTTTTGACGCCACCAAAACTAAGTCGTCTTTTTACCGCAAATAGGAGTCGTTTTGACCAAACTCCTACTTTTCGGGGTGCATCTGTTCCTGTGACTGGTCGGCTCGACCTCTTGGGCATGGAGTTGACATCCAGTCTCAACATTGCCTGCTTGTCGGTGTTCAGATTGTACTTTGGTGAGTGTGCCCAAGAACTTCACGAACTCATCCCACCGGCCGCCTTCTACCATCAGACATCCAGAAGAACTGCATCTTACCATCCCTACCTTGTTGCTATTCCATCAATTCGCACTAAGCGTTTCCAAACGTCTTTTATAATAAAAAAAATAAAATAATCTTTAATTCGGATAAGCAACATCCATATGGGTTAGTAAACAAAAAGATAACTTATTCCTATGTTAGTAAACTTATATCTACTTAGAGACAAGGATGTTGTTCGAGATACATCTTCGAACAACATCCCCTAACAAAGGAGAGTCGTATCTCCCCGCTATAGTCTTCAGGATGGAGTTGGAGCTGACCCGCACTCTACAAAGCAAAGAGGCAGATTTCTGTCTGACGATGGCGTGGAAACCATCGACGTGTGCTTGTGCAAACATATCTGATGCACTGCAGAAACGGGGCAGCCCCATCAACATCCTGAACCCGTTATTATACTGGACCCGTAGGGCGCTGATAGCCCGCTGAGTATAGTTGGCCCACAGGCTGCACGTGTAAAACACTTGGCAATAAGCTTTAAAAAGCGTTATTTTGACTTCATCGCTACAGCGTGCAAACCTGCGAGCCAACATGTTACATCGAACTGCCAGCGCCCTACGTTCCCTCTCAATATCCACTTGGTCACTAAGGTCGTCAGTTACATAATGCCCCAAGTATTTGCGTACACCAAAGGAGTGGAACTCTCTGCTTGCGTCTGTGTTTCCAAACGCTTACAACCCTAATCTCTTCAAAGTTAGAGTGAACAGGCTCCTTCTGGGTAAGCTCGCTCCATCGTAGACTTTGTCTGTCATCTCTGACATAGACTAGAGTCAAGAGCAAACCCATCACAAAAAAAAAAAGCTGGTGAAGTGATGACACAGCCACGTGATCAATGATTTGGTGCATGTGTCACTGCTTTAATCTACTGTAAAATAATATAAATCCACTTGCACTGCCTGTAAATCTACAACCAATTTGAACCCCCCCCCGCGCGCCGTGCGCTAGCGATTGAACGTGTTTCGTGTGTACTCCGTGATTTTAAATTATTAAAAATAACTTAACGTACCTACACCGAAAGTTTTTTGATAATCTTGCATAAAATTCTACAATATAGTGATAACAATAGTATTACAGACGTGAAAAGAATAAAGTGAGCGTAAACAATACTGTTTTGGTGATATAAGTTTTTAAAAAACTTCGTTAAAGCTAACTAATGTGATAATCGTGCAGTGACATACCCGCTTGACCTCGACTGTCGTCACCGTGCCTCCCACTTATCGTCCTTTCACCTATTGCCGCAGGGGCAATAACAGTTTGGCTATTTTACCAACTTAAGTAACTGCTCGCTTGGCGCGTTGGTTAAGAGCCCCGGACGATTGCAGTGTGTCTCAGGTCGCAAGTTCGAATCACGGACGGACCCAGCACTTTTTGTGATTTATAGAATATTGTTTGTGCTGTTTCTAACCAACAAAGCTAGTAAATGCAAAATATGTCAACGCAAAGAACACCACCGAATCAACCGTCACGTTCAGAATCAGACATTACTAAGTTGTTCGCTACCGATGAATCGTCAACCAACAGTACATTTAAAAGTAATGTTACCCAAAGAACTAATAAACGACGATGTCCGTCAGGTGACAACAATGTTAGCGATTACTTGGCAGACTTCAAGAATGAAATACGAGATATGATTCAAAACATGTCTATTACACAAAATACCCGCATGGAGAAACTAGAGAGTTACTTTTTTGAAATAAAAACTTCTAACTCCAAAATAGAGGAAACATTTACGGACATGGAAAAATCATTGAGTTCTGTATCTGACCAGTTAACCTCACTCGAAACAAAAATTATTAGCTTAGAAAAAGAACGCAGCTCCATGGCGTCAAAGTTAACGGCCCTAGAAGAAAAGGTCGAGTCATTCGATCGGGCCTTAGTTAAAACTTGCATCGAGCTTCGCAACGTACCCAAGGTAGCCAAGGAGACTAAAAATATGCTATATGATGCCCTACTGGAATTATCAAAACAATTGGGAATAAAGCTGCAAGTATCTGATATACGCGACGTTTCACGACAGCCTTCTAAGAAAGAAAGTACGAATTCTACTTTAACAGTTGAATTCACAAATACCCTAACCAAAACCACCTTTCTGTCAGCTATTAAAGACCACAATAAACGGAATCCTAACAACAAGTTAAACTCTACTCACCTGGGTTTTCTTGCTCCAAAAACTCCAACATACGCTGCAGAACAATTAACTTCCCACTCTAAACGTCTTTTTTATCTGGCTCGGAACCACGCCAAAACGAATCAGTACTTGTTTTGCTGGACCGCAGACGGACGCATCCTGATGAAAAAAGATCCAGACAGCCCTTCTATTGTTGTTAAAAGTGAACAGCAACTCCAAAAGATGTCATCACCTATCACAACCAAGAACTCTTGACTATTTCAATCTTTGATAACCACTCATTGTCGGTCAACAGTCACATCAGCTGTTCATTATTTGGTTTATGTTGTTATAATTTTTAAAATCATTAATGTCAACTACTGTACACTAAACATATCAACTCAATTTCCTTTATATAATCTTTTGTTAAAACCAACACATAATACAAAATTTACACACAATATCACCACATCACGCTCGTTATTACTGATAAAAAAGCCCCTAAAACTATCCCACCTCATTCATATAGCCTTTTCCATTATCTATTTGTCCTTAAATTTTTGCAACTATGTCTCAGAACATAAATGATATAATGTCAAATCTTGACCAATTTTCTGTATCCGAGACTCATACATGTACCCCTGAAGACACCAAATCATACCTTAAAAACGGGAGCTCTTGGTTCACAACGCTAACACAAAATATCCGGTCTATTAATTGCAATTACCTAAACCTCCAAACTTTAATCCACCGAGTGAATATGGACTGTGACCTTCTAGTGCTTACAGAATGCTGGTTACCGTGCGCTAGTAACACCTATATTCCTACGCTACAGAACTATAGAACATACAAAACTACCAAACACCTTAATCAGAGCGACGGGGTGGTTGTGTATGCTAAGTCAGATATTGCAATAATTTGCGAAGAACCTGATTTCCTTGGATCGGCCTCGGGTCTCCTCGTGATGCTAAATTCTGAAATGGCTGTACTATGTATTTACCGTTCTCCCTCAAACGAAAACATTCATTCATTTCTTACAGCACTCAATAACATCCTTCCATCCCTCGGATCCTACAAATCAGTCATATTAACTGGAGACATTAATTTGGATATTAAACCCACTACCCAAGATTCACGTTCCCACGAATACCTTAGCACCATGGCGTATCACGGATTCCTACCAGCTCATACAAAGCCTACTAGAGGACAAAACTGCCTAGACCATGTCATGATCCGATCCAAGGCCTCTGTTCTTACCCTAATTTACGACACAACGCTCACTGATCATTGCTCTTCGCTGATATGTATAAATAACAAAAAAGCAAAACCGACCACCCAGAACTCCTTCTCTAAAATAAAGTACGAAGAACTAGATAGCTACATGGAAAATTTAAACTTTAGCCCTCAATTTTTAATCTTTGACCCTAACGAAGCTATCAGCAGCCTTATACATGTACTAAAAAATGCAATAGATACGTTCACGACAGTTGTCAAAGTCCCAGCAAGTAAAAGAACTCTTAAACCATGGATTACGCCAGGCTTGCTGCGGTGTATCCGGCACCGAGATTCTCTTCATAAAAAAGTGAAACTGTCTCCAGAAAATCCTACAACATTACTTACATATAAGCGATACAGAAATTTTTGTACAAACCTGTTGAAAAAAGTAAAAAGAAAATACGACTCGGAAGAACTAAAAAAGGCATCTGGAAATCCTAAAAAACTATGGGACACCATAAAAACTATCACAAATTCTCAAAAAACGAAGAATCCCTCCAATCAACTCTTAACCCACTCCTACTCTCCCGAACAGTCTTGCAATAAGGTAAATGAATACTTTGTCAATATTGGGAAAAAACTTGCAGAAAATATTCAAAATCACGAACCCCTCACACAGAGCTCAAAATCTAACAAATCTTTTGTCTTAGAACAAACAGATCCGGATGAAGTCATAAGTACCATTAACCAGCTGAGGGTCAATGCGGCCACTGGATGGGATGGCATATCTCAAACCTTTCTTAGAAGATATGCTCGAACCCTTGCACCTATACTAAGCCACATTTTCAACCTTTGCTTTGAATCGGCTACCTTTCCTACTTCTTTTAAAAAGGCAATTATTCATCCTATCTTTAAGGGTGGCGACGGGAGTTTACCAAATAACTATCGCCCAATAGCAGTTCTTAGTGCCTTGTCTAAGGTGCTTGAACGCCTTATAAACAAACGGCTTGTGCGCTACCTCGATCACTTCAAGCTGTTATCACCCCAACAGTTTGGCTTTCGCAGGAACAAATCCACTTGTGACGCTGTCCATATGTTAGTCAACAATATAGTGGATAATCTGAATGCCAACAATAAAGTCCTAACTATATTCCTGGATCTTGCGAAGGCATTCGACACCGTTCCCGTCTCTACTCTTTTACTCAAACTTGAAAGTCTAGGTGTGAGGGGGGCTCCACTTGATCTATTCAAGAGTTATCTTACCAATCGCTCCCAACTAGTGGCTATAGAGAATCACAAAAGTGATGAACTACCCATTCAGTATGGCGTGCCCCAAGGAAGCATTTTGGGACCCACATTATTTCTAGTCTTTATTAACGACCTTTGCAGTCTTCGAATTCCAAATGCTACAATAGTTTCCTTTGCAGATGATACTGCCATCACTTTCACCGCAAACTCATGGTCGCAACTTCAAGCAACGGCACAGGATGGCTTTAATTCTGTCTTGAAGTGGCTTTCATCTCACACTCTGACTCTCAATGCCAATAAAACTAACTTCATCACCTTTTCAATTTCCAACACTTCCCAACCAAAAACCTCAATCTGTTTAAAAGCCCATTCTTGTCTCACACAATCACAACTTAATTGTCAATGTCCTACTCTAACCTCAGTGAAACAAGTTAAATATCTTGGGATAGTTCTTGATAAAAACCTTAATTTTGGATCACACATCAACTCACTTACTGGTCGTTTACGTAAGCTTATTTATATTTTTAAAACTCTGCGACATGTAGCCAACCCCTTTATTATCCGGAAGGTATATTTTGCTCTCTGCCAGTCAATCCTCATTTATTGTATCTCTTGCTGGGGTGGAGCTGCTAAAACCATACTTATGCCCCTTGAAATCGCTCACAGAGCTATCCTAAAAGTGGCAACATTCAGACCGATTCTTTTTCCAACTACCGAACTGTATAGATCTTGCAGTTTACTTAATGTGCGACAACAATTTATCTTACAAATAGTCTTACGACAACACAAAAGAACACCTTTTAAGCAAATTTCTAAACGCCGTAAAGACCTTATCTGTACAGTTCCACCGGCACGCACAGCTTTTATTAAAAAATTCGCTCTATATCTTGGCCCTTCACTTTATAATAAAATTAATGCAAGAACCCAAATTTTTGGTTTAAAACATTTTATTTGTAAAAAGACTGCTCGCACTTTATTACTTAACTTAAACTACAATGAAACGGAGGAATTCCTAAGGAAGTGACTTAAACACATTCATGCATTACACACAACATATACCAATAATTAAAACCTAACACACACTACACTATTTACAATTATTCCAAACATAATAAAACTAAACATATTTTTTTTTTTACCTTATTTTTATTTTTCTTTAAAACTGTAATTCTTATTGGTTCAAATGGGACCTTTGGTTTTTCGTTTGTTCCTGTTTATATAATATTATTTTTCATTGTAACTCGATACACTCTCACGTACTAGGTATAAGCAAACCACTATGTTACCACAGGGGATCGGAACTGTTTATCTAAACACAGGTTACGTTGTAACCTATCTAGAGGAACAGTACTGCACCCACTAACTAGATTTAGAAACGTTATACCTTGTAACCGCGTCCACAATGTAATCTAGTCCTAAGTTATGAAATAAATTAATTTAATTTAATTAATTTAATTTAAATTTAGGTGTCACTAGAACCAGGCATTACTATTACTTATTTCCCATGAAATCTTTTCAGGTGCTGCCAGATAGAACACATCCAGAAGTCACAATGAATGCCTCCAGTGGGTTTTTACTAAGTGGTTATGTTCTTAATAAATAAAAGTGTAGTTATAAATATTTAAATCATGAAGTCTTGTAAATAAAAAAACTAAAACTTTTTATAAATTTATTTATTTCTCTCATTTACTCAATGAACATATCATGTCTAAATGCATTATAAAAATTTATGAATCACTATGACTGACATGCAATGAATTGCGACTGTATTTTAATAGATACATTTTCATATCTTCTGTTAAATTTCTTGTGTATTTTAATTTGTAACTTTCATAATTTTATACTCATACTTGTCCACATTTAAAAATTGGGGTATCTATCTAGGCAAATCTGATCATGTATAAATCACAACAGTAAATTTCTTTATAAAATTTCATAAAATTGTGGAATACAAAACCACCAAATACAAAATGGAAACATACACAGAACAGTCACTAGGTACTGAGTTATTATATCTTTCAATACACTGTGATGAAAAGCAACAGTGTCACATCATCATACTGTGGAGGAATGTATTTCAGTCTAATGTGGGTTGCATTTGGTGTTGCTCAGTGATATATTAACACTATTTTCTATGAAGAATAACTTAAATAATTGATAATAAAAAAAATTACATTATATATTCGAGAGGAACATTGATTGCTGCGACCTGCGTGAACTATGATACATATAAGCGCAATTATGAAATGAATTTGGCACTTATCTAATTATAAATAAGTTAGGCTTCAGCTTCTAAGATGCCAAGCAATCTGCCATCAAGTTGAACGCTATGAACTGCTTGTTATACATGTTGTGCTGCAACAGGGACCAATCGTGTTCATCAATTCTACCATTTTCAATAAGGATAATATTTTATTTCACACCACATCTTACTTTATACTCAAATAGGCTCATATCACTAACTCTCATTTCCAATCGATTTTAAATCTGCCAATTGTTAAGGCTAGATCATCGTATCTGCGAAATTTCTTATAGAAATATCATTGATAAGATATAAATACCAAAAGGTGTGTCCACATTCAACAATCAGTAGATTGGTTGTTTTGTGTCATGGACATGTTCTTAAGACTTAACTACATTTATAAAAATGTTATCGCTGTCGCTAGCACCATTTTTGCAGTTTAATTTTTACCATTACATAAGTATTACATCCATCTGTCTTACGTGGTCACTGTTTGATTTCATTCTACAAGAGGGGAATGTTTGTAAAGAAATGAATGATATGATTATGATATGATAGAAGCAATAGCATTGAATATACGCCTACAAGCAATTCATATTATACAAAAATCATTATAATTAACTTGCGCTCTACACTTGTAAATATGAATTCATTCAAATAATTAAATAAGATATATTACTCGTATATTACAGAATGTTATCGTTAAATAAAAATATCCGTTTTAAATAGTATAATTTCTTTAAATCTAATGTTCATTCTAAAACTGAATAGCTAATAAAGCGGTTAGAGAATCTAGAGATCTTTAAAATTGTCAGTTTGATTCAACAAGCGAAATATAACATTTTCGTACTCACTGGCAGACAAATACGAGATAAACCAAAAAAGCAGTTGAGTACTGGAGTAGCCACATCTTTTAATTATATTCCTGGCAAGCAATATGCTAACACTACAATAACGACCGATAAAACATGCCGCTGATTGATCTAGTCCAAATCTATGCGCAGACATAACCCATATTATATTTCGCTGAACAGAAATCATTACAAGAATTTGTCTTACAATATAAAATAACACAATAATTCAAAACCAAAACAATAATACTGCACCGGAGTTCGCACCAAACAATATATAAATACACAAACTATTTATGCATGCAGTATCTTTAAGTAAAATATGTTAAATAATAACTTTGGTATTGGTGTTAACATATCGAAAGGCATACATTGCTGTGATAAGAACAGCACTAAACGCTGAAGCCGTAGCGTAGAATCAAATGAGCTCAAGTCTCGGCTTGGCCGGTAACGCGTCGTCACAAGGGCGCCGACACCGATTGGCGGCGAACTTCGCCCAGCTATGAGGAGTCCTCGTCGTACCATGTGCGGAAGTCACAGCTTTCGTCATAATCATCCTGAAAATATCAAATTTAACTTTATTCATCACACTGCAATGCATGTTATCATTGTAGAAAACACTTGCTAGTATGTTTTATTTCATCGCGATCGTAGCAGAACTATACTATAAGCAGGTTACTGTTACTGAACTACCAGTGTACTACACTATAACAATGCGTTTCTTAACCTCGGGTTGCGAGCGGTTTTAGAATGGGTCGTGGGATTACAAGAAGAATTTCTTGAATTGCAGGGCCTGAAGTACTAAAAGAAAGATTTGCTAGAATGAGTATCACGTAATTTTGGGCAGAATTATCTGGGAAGGCAATGAAGTTGAATAAGGCCTGCATTTTCAATATACAGGGTTATTTGTAAAACACCAGCAATCTCTTAGGCAGTGAAAGTACACATGATTATAAGCAACGTTTACTTTGGGAAAACTCCGAAATCTCGAGTAAAATATCAGCTGTTTCATACAAAATGTAATATTTAGCCAATGAAAATGTATGAATAGGGAAGATGCAAATACAGAATTTATGAGAATTTTGTGAGTAAAATGATAAAAAACTATAAAATAAAGACCATTGCAACGTTTTTATTTTGGTTAGTATCGATTTTTAACAAAAATAATGAATTAAAGTAACGTGAAACGAAACGTATCTAAAAACAACAATCATCGTTTGGTGACGTATCTGCTGTTATGCCAACGAAAAGGCACCCTTATGTCTTTGAGTTAGGACAGTTACTGACCAGTGATAGACACGAGTGACGTCATCGTCCGTTTTCGAGCGAACCTTAAAACTGTCGGTTTCAAAACGCAATTTTGGCAATAAATTAAAGCGTTTTATTTTTTTATTTATGTGGTGGTCTATTCTAGATGGAGTTCTTTAAAATTAAAGCATAAATGGATATATTGCATGTTCCCTATTGCTTATAATCGTGTGTACTTTCACTGCCTAAGAGGTTGCTGGTGTTTTACAAATAACCCTGTATATTTGTGTGAAGTGGGTTTATCATGGCATGCTGTCTATAAAAGCAAATACAGAAATAGAATGGATCTTCAGCATGACATGCAGTGTGCACCTTCCATAAACTTCTTTGCTCAACATTACCACACCAGGGTCATAATAACATCACAATCGATATGTTTTTAAAGTTTTAAAACTAAAACTGATTGTGATGTTATTATTGATGGAAAAAAATTAACAGAAACTTTTCTACTAAGAATGTCGATAGTTTTAATTTGAGGAAAGAAAATCATAATAATGTTGTTTTTTTTTTAATATATATATTTTATAATGACATCAGTGTTTAGCAAACTATAGGCTTTTTAGTCATCATCTGCCTAGCCTTTTCCCAACTACATTGAGGTCGGCTTCCAGTCAAGCCAGATTAAGCTGAATACCAGTATTTGAACCATAGGCTTTTTAGTAAATCCTATTATTTTATTATAATAATAATAATATATATATAATATATTCCACACAACTAACACACAACGCCATCTAGTCCCAAGCTAAGCAGAGCTTGTGTTATGGGTACTAGACAACTGATAAACATACTTATATATTTCTAAATACATACATATTATAGATAAACTACACCCAGACACAGAACAAATGATCATGCTCATCACACAAACATTTGTCCTGGGTGGGAATCGAACCCACTGTACATCTGTGTGCGCAGTGACTTGCACAAACAAAAACAAAAAAAAAAACACACACACACACCACACCACAAACATTATGGTTGATTGGTCGCCAGCCTTAAAGGTCTGCTATAACAGCTTATTTGTGCTACTCACCGCCATCCAAGCGTGGTCGAGTACGTCTTCGGCTGCGAAGCGTAGTTCGGGCTGGGGACGCAGCATGTTAGCGACGAGGTCGATGGCGCCCGCAGATACGCGCTCCCAGTGCGGAGCGGGGAACTCCAGGCGAGCCGACAGAATGGCGTCGAACAACTTCTCTTGATCACCATCAGGAGATGAAAATGGCGGAAAGCCGCACAGCAAGATGTATAGGATAACACCTGCGGCCCATACATCGATCTGCAAAAAAAAAAAAATAGCATGCATGTATAATTTGAAGTCTAGGGACATTTTAAAGGTCTGTAATTGCAGCGTTTTGAGTTTTCTATTTTGAATTGTATTATATCATCATCTGCCTGCCTAGCCTTTTTCCAACTATATTGGGGTCGGCTTCCAGTCAAACCAGATTCAGCTGAATACCAGTGTTCTACGTGGAGCGACTGCTTACCAGACCTCTACAACCAATTAACTGGGTAACACGGTACTTCTTGGCATTGAATCGTATTATTAACATGAAACGAAATTAAGTTAACCTTTTAAGCGCTTGGCTAAATATCAGTTGCCGTGCCCCTAGCGCCCGGCTACAAATCGACAAAATAATACGTACAATAATTAAGGAGGGGCAATCATTGTATCGATAAAAAAAAGTCAAAAGTTTTTTATGTTTTTATTTTAAATCAGCCTTATGGCTCCTACAAATAGGCGAGACACAAAGGAACCGCTCATGTCGCGACACGAAGGTACCGCTCATGTCTTTGTGTCGCGTCGCGTGTCGCGCCTGTTTGTAAAGAGCCTTTAACTTAACCAACCTAATCACTTCGTATCACAATCGTTCATCTCAGTTACTAATTGTTTAACCTTACTAAATTCTAATAGTTTATATCACAATAATCTCTTATTACTTAATCACTTTCTTCGTATCACAGTCGTTCATCTTTAAGCTAACAAGTAAATGTTGTACCAGTTACTAATTGGAATTGAAAATTTGGAACCGTGTTGTATGTTGTCCTTACAGCCCGATTTACACTTCAATAAGTACAGTAGCGAGTTAAGAACTCAGACAGTTAAGTAATAAGTAGTACCTAACTCAACTTAATCGACAACTTACTAGGTAGGTAGGTACTTAACTCGCTTTTGTCGTTCAAACAACATTAACAACTTAACTCGCCGATGACACAAGTTAACTCGCTACTGTAGGTAGGTACTTATTGAAGTGTAAATCGGGCTGTAAGGACAACATACAACACGGTTCCAAATTTGAACAATCAATAGGTATGTAGATATGTAAGTAGGTAATATAATAACAGAATTACATCACAATATTTAAAATAGGTAGGTAGGTACTATTTCGATCCATCAAGGAGTTACCTAAACCCAACCCAAGTGTTTGCGACAACTCTTCGAGGCGCGCGTGGTCACCGCGCGCCGTCGACTACTCGGGCTCGGTCCTTATAGGACGGCGAATATCGAGCTACCCAATGCTCGGCGTTCGCAAGCTCGCGTCTACGGAGGCTGGAGATCGTCCTCGTCCTGCGATCCTCGCCAACGGCGTCTCCTGGGTCATGCGACAGGTGAGGACGCCGTGACGTCTCTCCAGCCACGCCTCAAAGAGGGGACTTACCGCCGCAATCGTGGCGTGTCCAGTCTTATTTATACCTATACCTACTGAATAATATATGCAACTAACATAAGAAGAAATTGAAATAGGTACTTACCTCTCCATCACTTCTAAGTTCTTCTGTAGATTCTAATAATAATTCCTCTTCGTCGTCACCTTCTAATATTCTGATTAATTCCTCAGTAGTAGTCATTTTATCGACAATGCAGAAATAGCCACGAACAACTTTAATGGAACTTTCCATTCGTTTCACCCGCTCGTGACGTAGGCAGCCGTCGTATTAATGCGACAGCGGCGCTAGACTAACTAGAGAAATATTATTGCAAGCATAGGGGTCTAGGGATGGGAACTAACGTCAAATATTGGCATTATACAAAGATCGTGAGGAATATTTTTCTTTTGAATAATAAGGAAAAGAATTAATACACAAAGTAACAATTATGTTAAATTTAACTTTATTTCGTATGACACTTTATTTTATGCTGAATGATGCACTATACCTGATTATTTACTGTTTTCGTTTTAATGCGCATTGCATTGTATCCCATCCCTATGGTCATATATATGCGACGCGCGCGATAGACACCGAAGAAAACTCCAAGCTGCCAATTACTTATTTTTGTTTAAGTTTTTTCAATGCTTAGAGCTATGAAACATAATTTTAAGTAATTGTTATAAATAATAGGTCTATTTAATAATAGTTTTAGTTGTACCTCGTAGTTAACAGGACGAAAATGGAACGAAAAAATCATGCATGATCTCTGTCGCAGAAATGCGACACGAGCGGTAGGGACACGGAAACGTGTGTCGCATATATGCGACACAAGCGGTTAAAAGGTTAAAGTTCAAGTTCACATAAACATTAAAGAATAGTGGGAAAAATCTTTATCCACAACAACACCTTTTACATAATGGTTACAATGCTTCCTTAAGTATTGTGAACGGCACGTTTCCGAGTATTATGAGGTAATACGCACGTCTCATTTGAGAAACACAATACACGCTTTATTTTGTAAGAATCGATTTAGAGTCGAGTTTACTTATCTGAGGAAAAAAACGACAACTGCCATAGTTGACAAAATCAAAGAAAATATGTACTTAGGTCAATCCGCCATATACGAGTATTATAGTCTCAAAGTTACCTTTCGGGCTGTCATCTTTTAGCACTTGTCCCATATTACTGGGGGTCGACAACACGTTGTTTTCCTCTATTCTGTTCTGTCAACCGCTATAAGTGTTTCCCTTTTCTTTCATTTCACTCTTAGCACAATCCATCCATCTTTTCTTCGGCCTCTATATATCCATCGACATTTGACACTCTTCTCAAATCAGACTGTATTTTTTATTTACATACCTTTAATCCATATCCAGTCTCGAGTAGTATTTCGGGCGCTACGTATGTAGGAGTACCGCAGACAGCGTGCAGTGGCCGCCATACTTCCACTGCCAAGCCAAAGTCAGCCAGCTTGAGGCCGCGTATACTGCCATCCGAGCCCACTTCCACCTGAAAACACAGCGCAATGCGTAATTACATTATAGGGACCGAGCACGGCGTTGACTATGCCATCTAGTGTCGCATACTCGAAGTTTTCAGGGTCAGAATATTTGACAATGACGATTTTGTGCTGCCACCTGTGGTTCCTGCACGCTCAGTTTAAGGGAACGTGCGCGAAGAAGACTTGCCATCTAGCGTAGCTATTTCGAATTTTATACTTGAAACATACTTGACAGTGACGTTTTTGTGCTGCCACCTATAGTTTCTGCACGCTCCCTATTATCGTCTATGTATTTCAGAATCCATCTATAATTTTATTATTGTTTTTGATTTTGATGATTATGCAGTGAAATAAAATATACAAATGAATTTATGATGCATATTTACAAGAATAGGAAATGTAATATTTTTAATACATTGAAAGAGCCAATACTTATTATATGCCTGCAATTCATAATGATAATTTATTTTCATGAAATAAAATGATTATTCTTCAAGTTTTGTTAGTTGATAGCTTACCAATAGATTTTCGGGTTTGATGTCACGATGCACTATAGAAAGCGAGTGTAGATATGCGATAGCAGATGTTAGGTGGCCGATTAGCAAACGCGCTTGGGGCTCAGAGAATTTGGAAGCGGCCGCGATACTATCAAACAAGTCTCCACCTAAAAATATAAATAACGATCAAGTGGAATGAGAATAATAAAGCCATGTTCTATTAGGTATCATTGAAGTATTGTTAATGGTGAAAATGATAGAAGTTCCATTCATAACTACAAATACACACCACTGACTAATTCCATTACAAGGAAAAGCCACTCAGGGCTATCCTGTTCTTCGATTAGAGAGACAATTCGTGGATGACACAGCTTCCTCATGACTCGAACCTGAAGATAAAAGTCACTCTGTTATAAAATCACGAATATCTGGCAACATCAATAAATAAGAAGTCCGTTGGCATCTCATCAAAGGTCTAAAGCACACGCGTCGCTGCAAAATATTTTCTCTACTCTATAAAAAGCTGCAAATTGCGTCATACATACTTTTCAAAAACTGTTTGCAAATAGAATCTTGACTAAAAATATTTTATTGTACTGCATTTATAACTAGAAGCTGTTGGTGTGTATAATTGTATAATTAGCAAAATAAAGTAGTTATTATTACCTCAGCCTCCACATAGTGCTCCTTGCCTTTGCACTTGGCCTTATCAATAACTTTGAGAGCATATTCCTTGCTGGTGGTCTTGTCTTTACATATCCGTACAACAGCGAAGTTGCCGTCACCTATTATTGATATGACAAATGGTACGATAATGATATAAAAAGTATTTCTGGTACATATAGAAAAATTAAAAACTAGTCAAGGTGAATATAATATTGTATTTTGTTCATCAATTAAAAAAAAAAAGATACCCTGACTAGTATTTAAATAATACACCATCACAAGACAACCATCACGCCACATTGGAAATATTGAGAGTGAGTAACAGGTAGGAAAATGATTGATGGTTGTTTTATAGTAAGTTCGGATTAGTACCTATGATTCTGCCGACGCTGTATTTTAGTCGTAAAGGCTGTGGCAGTAGAGGTCCCGCGGACTCGTCGGCTGTGTCACCGGCGGCGCCCGCGCCCGCTTCGCTGGCTGCGCGCGCGGCTCCTCCGCCGGCTTTCACTGGCATACGCGGCTTAGGACCCGCCCTGACAGTATGAATGGATGCATAATGATAGAGAACAAACAACCCCAACTTATTTGAAATAATTTTAATTTTGTATGGTTTTATCAATGAAGGGTTAGGAGGGATGGGAGGAATTCTAAGCGTTATTTACTTCAATATTCTAGCATCAAGTACAACAGCCACTTTAGGCAAAATGCAAAATTGGTAATGGGGAAAATGTTTGATGTTTATACGCAAAAATAAAAATTTCCAAGAATTTAATACAGACCTCGAATTTCTTGATATAGGAGTTTTTCTACATTGTAACACAGCCTTATTTTCTTCGAATTCCAATTCAAAGTCTTCTTGGTTAACCCTGAAAACAAAACTTGGTAAATCCTAAAAATAAGTTACCTAAAGGGTATTCACCTATTTTGAAGAAGTATTTTTTTTTTTTCATTGGAATGTTTATTTGGGTTGTGGACCCACAGGTACCTTTCATTTCCATAAGCAAAGAACACATCTTCAACTTCAAAGAATTGGTTTAATGCTGTGACTACAGAGCCAGTCCTCGTGAAGACCTTACGGACACAACCTGTATCTAATTTAACACATTCTGTAATGGCAGCTAGCGCGTGTTCCAAAGTGGGGCTGTTTCGTTTGTTTAGTAACAATCTGCACACCTGTGGACAAACATTACTTTGCACAGATTTTATATATATGAGTGGGTTTTAAATGTGTAATTCACCATAATAATTTATCAATTTTCCTGTTATTTGACGTAATTACTATAGAAGCCAGAATTTTCTAAGTAATGTACACTGATTCATAATTAATCAAGTTATCAAGGAATGCTGAGAAATGTATGGAAAAAAGAAGGCTTAATTTTTTAATCAGAGTGTGTCACATGTTTGCCTGTAAATTGATTAGAAAAGTGATAATTTACCTTTCGTGGTTTCACTCCATTTCTAATAATAGTAACTATGCGTGGTCGGACTACATTGTCCCCAGCTGGGCTAACTCGTGCTGTCCCGTTGCCAGTAGTGCTACTACCATTTGCCTGAAATATTCTTATCTTGTAACTCATGTAGAAATCAACGAAATTAAACCAAACCACTGTGCTATTTTAGTCTTCTTACAACGGCAGCCCAATTCATCTATCTAATGAATGCTACACATTCATTAAAAAAAATGATATTTATGAACATCTGGATTGTTAAAAATATTGTTCACTAGCTTCTGCCAGCAGCTTCGCCCACGTGGTCCCTAGGGAACATACCAGGATAAAAAGTAGCCTATGTCCTTTCTCAGGCTTTAGACTATCTATCTCTGTACCAAATATAATTAAAACCGGTTCAGAAGTTTTGGCGTGAAAGCGCGACAGACAGACAGTGTTACTTTCGCAGTTATAATATTAGTACGGAAGTTAGGATAATCATGACGCAGTTTGAAACATCCAGGAGCGAGCGCATTCCGAGCCTTGTGTTCCAAGGACGGCGCAGATTGGAACGGTGACATTGTCTTGATACGTAAACATTATTAAAAAGGTGTTTCATAATTGTAATGCATTATTTATTTGTACTGTACCTCTTATCTTAATGAATTATTTTTAAAAAATAATCGCGCCTAGAGGTAGTTTATATCGGGTACATTAAAGTGGGCCGCCTTTGCAAGACGACTAATATAGCACCGTATTTAATGAGTTTGACAAACTATTTGACTGATTTTTATTTACTGTACCTGCAAATATCGGGACAGTCTATTATTAGCTCTAGCTGGGGAAGGACTTGAGCTGTCACTCAGCGACTCTGGGCCGCTCAGTCTAAAAGATTGAGGCGTCACAGCACTGGCTTCATAATCTAGACGTTTGAAAGGCTCACCAAATCCACCACAAACATATGATTGCCCATCTTCTAGATCATCCAGTTTACCTATCTGAAAAATATTACAAATAAGTGTCTTATACAAAATTTACCTAGTAATTGGTTGTAATAATTATAATGTGTGAGACTTACTTTCCTACCCTCAAGTGAATATATTGCTCTCACACCACTAGGCAGAGTTACATTGTCAACTAAAACCCTTGTTAAATCTGCTGTGAGACTATCAAAGGACCTGTAACCAAACAAAAAAAATATGCATTAAACTTTTCAATAAATCTGCCAAAAACTTTGTTTCATCAATCCATTATCAATTTTGACAACGATGAACTTCTTTTAATTTATAACAGAATTCAAAAAAAGGTTTTTTTATGTTTGTTAACTCATAACTCCGTCATTTATGAACCGATTTGAAAAATTCTTGTTTCATCCTATTGTCACCAAGTCAGAATCTGATGATGGATCCCATGAAAATCAAGGGCAACCCTCAAATTTTATAGCTTTTTACAATATTTACGCATACAATGTTTTTCTAACGCAATTCAGATATTTGTGCCTGGTAATCATCATCTCATGTTGCTGAGCTGATGATGGAAGGTATAAATTAGGATCTGATGATGAGATCCCATGAAATATGTTGGTTCAGTGATATTTTCGCCAATTATCAGCCGATTTGGATGATTCTTTTTTTGAAAGAGTATTTTCAATTTGGTGAAGATCTGACGAAGAACAAGGTAGGCAAAGGACGGAACTCTTCTATATATGATAACAAATGGATCGGGATTGCTGAAATTGCATGTTTTTTTTGTGTTTACACCAGTTCTTAACATAACATTGCGCCGGTACGCTGTTAATGGGTACGCAGGTAGGTACCACTAAAAAGAGAAAATTAAAAAAACTTTTTTACAAAAAATACAACTGACTTCCAAAAACAAAACACTACAAGGTACAAAATAACCTCGGAAGAAGGAAAAGAACTTTAATTTCGGAAGTTGGTGTCAAAAACCAAAAAAGTAACCAAAAACACCGACTTCCGAAATTTTTGGAAGTTGCTTGTATTTTTTGTTTTAACAAGTCTTTACAAATTCTGAATCACAGTTGTTGACTCTTGATTTTTGTTATCACATGGTCTCAAAACATTTGTGCACTAGAAGCCAAGTTCTCTTGTATTATTCCCATTAAAAACACCTGTGATAATAAAATAATAGTGTTAGTAAATTTCAGTTAAATGTGACTCAGTTCTCGATGCTTGAACCCAAAATGCATGGATTATAAATAGGAAGCAAACAGAAGAACTCTGGCAATAGGAAGGTAACAATATCTTTGTTTTTTTTGGAACTAACAATTAGCATTTATTTGAAATCAGATTCAGTAGGATATTTATACATCACAGGAAGGAAAGGCAAAATTACAATCAGCCAATTATCATAGCATCCTGTACAACCTTGATAGTATAATTGTTACTTATTTCACTGATTACAAGTGCGCAATCAACTAGACTTCATAGGTTGCTTGTGCAGTGTGGATGTTATTATTATATAACTATAATTATCAATAATAAAGTTAAATAACAGTTACTATCTCAAAATTAAACTCATTTACTGTAGTTTCTTTAAAAGTATTTACCTATTCAGTTGCACTCATTTTAAGCTCATGAAATTAACATGGTAAAAAGAAATTTCACAATTAAAAGATTACACTTCGTTATGACTAATAATAATCTTAGCTACTTGACTTTCTCATGACAGCAGTAAGCACTTTATCATATTCATAGTTATCTATTTAAATTGTAAGTAAACAATTTAGACTAATGAGAATTATGTAGTGTGACTATATTTCACCCTATAATGATAAATAGTCACTTTGTAATCACATAAATCAGCTGAATGACACAATAACACCTAGCTACAGAATTGCTAACATGCAATTACCTGGTGTCAACAATTGCACATTGCTTCACAATTGAACTATAACTACTTACATAAATTCTTTATAGACATCTAATTTAGAATATTCAGTTATAGGTATGTATAAAAGTGAAAGTGCTACAACATTTTCTAACTAGAACTTAAAACATTTTAAGGGTTTTCTTAAATATTTTAGGTATGGTACGAACCTGTATCTCTCTGGCAAGACTGGAATTATGACTCCTGAATAGAATTTATCACCATTCCTAAAAAATCTGACTCGTTTAGCTTTCCGCGCGGCTGGCGTTCGGAGTAGTACGTTACGTCGGTTCGTCCTAGTTTTCATAATTTCCATATCGCTAAAGTCCTTTTCCAGCTCACATACGGAGCTCGATCGGCTGCCACTACGGCTCAAGTTATTCTCCATCTAAAAAGTAATGAGAGTTAAATCAAAGTCACAAATTGGAGCAGCATAACGGATCATCTTTACAACACGATCTAACCCTCACCTTCTTTTCCTTTCGGTTCAACGAACTATTTTATTTATGTAATAAAGGAACAGGAAGTCATCACTTTTAGTACTTTCTCATTTTGCACTTTGAAAAGTGAAAAATATACAGGTAATGAAATTAGAATATTAATTTCTGTAAAACTCATGAATCACACAGAAATCAGCGCAGACAGACACAGACCAATCAAACGAACGAACGAATACGATACGAACAAAACGATGTGAAGACTTGAACGTAATCTGTGAATGAAATCATGAATGAATGGTTTTTTATTTTTACTTTTTCGCTTTTCAGATATCTTTTATTTCAACAATATTTTTAAATTTTTAACTAGTAAATTGCTGTAAATATATATTCTTTGCTCTAGTAGAAATTAATGTAGAACCCAAATTGAAAAAGTGCGACACGATTTCTTTTCTAAAGTGGGTGATAGACGTAGGAGCAAGTACGCATACTTACGGCGCGACGACCTTTTTCGCTCATGAGTCATGTGTCACCGTAATTATGCGTACTTACGGTTACGTACGCGGCATTAATATATATTATTCCTAAATAACAAAAGTTTTTTCCATTGACGACATCGTGGTCCCCTTGTACCAGAGTAATTGCGATACAACGGTGGGGCATTGGAATCTCAGGAGGTTAAAGTGTGTCACCGACGTCAGTAAGTTCGCGATCTTCTATTCTATTTTTATATATGGCAAGCAAAGTCGATGTTGACTATTCTGCCAATAACCAAAGTGAGTTGGAGAGCAAGTGTGCATTATTTTATTGACTATGTAGGAGAAAACGATTCCTGTAGAGACAAATTGGATTCTTCAATCAATACAGTTGATTACTTGTTAGGTTAGTACGGGACTGAAACAAACAAAGAATAAAAATACGTAAATATTATTATAATTGTTAAAACATATATAGCAGGCCACTTCTTTAAAGACAATGATTTGAAGTTATGTTCGGCTCATAGTTTTATGTTATTGTGACGGATGAAAGCCATCAGCGCCACAAGTAGGTCTGGGGAGAAAAATGTTAAAAGAGAGGAGAAATTAATTGGAATAGGAACCTTAAATTTAGGGAGACGACTATATAAATCAAGGGGGGGGGGGAGTTCGCGATCTTAAAAACCGCGTACTGTAAGTTCGTACGTCTATCACTCACTTTAGACTGACCCTGATTATAGTCTGTTTTTTAATCTCGGAGACTAAATTGACAGGTGCAAATGGCAAACTGACATCCGCGTACTTGTACAGTACTTGTGGCTCGACGAGATTTTTTGCTCGTGTGTCACCATAAGCACGCGCATATACAAACCGCCGAATAAGTTTGTTGGCGATCCAACAGGCTTGAAATTTTGCTAGTAGTAGTAGCTCGCCTCGGCTCGCACGGATGTCAGCGATGCCGCAAGCCGCGAGCCATTACTTTGTTTTGTGACGCATAAGTTGTGTTGCAAAACTAACTGATTTTCGAAGCTATTCACACTAGTAATAATAATTAACTAATTTCTGTTCCTTGTTTTTCTCATACAAGTATCCTGTCTGGCTATAATAAAATATTATTCCCTAATAAGAAAAAGTTTCCTCTATTGACGATATCGCGACGACATCGTGGTCCCCCTGGTACCAGAGTAATGAGCAAGCTTTCACGTATTTTACCGACGTCAAGCCGAGTAAGCTCGCGATCTTAAAAACCGCGTACTAAAAGCTCGTACGTCTATCGGGTGACTGTGTGGTGTGTACCTCTGAATGCTCTGAATAAGGAATCCTGGCAGGACGGTTACCGTTCCCAAAAGAATACCGATAAAATTACCAAAACATTTCATTTTGTTACTTTAAATATTCAACGTTAAAAGTAACATTAAATTACAGGATTTACCAGTTTTAAAATAGCGATACTAATAGCGTTATGTCGCTAAAATTTATCAGCGTCTATTGCGACGTTGCCAAAACATAACGCGCGCAGTGCTTTCGGCGGTTCTTACTAACTTACTTAACTTTATTGTTGAAAAGGGATAGGCGTATAAATTACCAGGATAACAATTGTAATTTTTATCGTTACTAATTCTGTTCTTAGATAACGTTAACTAACTCATGGGTTTCGTTATTAATATCGTTACTTTTTTATCGTTAACGTAACGGTAATGGGTAACGTTATTAAAAATAACGGTAATTCGGTCCCTGAATTCTGGTTACCTTCTCTCCTTGTAATTGCCTCGTTTGCGCAATATCAAACTTTATTTTTGAAATGCTCTTACTGTTGTAAGAAAAAATACTATAGCGTAAATGCATGTGGAAGCTAACAAATATGAAATGAAATCTTTCAAATAAAAAATCTATAGCCACAAAACACTTTTTACTTGGCAACACTCATTGGGCATCGAAATAAACTAGCCACGAACGAAAAACAGGTGACGCATTTATCAATTTCGTTTTATGTCAAAAGTGCAGACAAAGAGTGTGATTATTTTGTAATTTTCCACGTTTTTATAAATTTCTGTGTAAAATGTCATCGAGAAAAAAGGTACTGCTGAAGGTAATCATCCTTGGCGATAGCGGTGTGGGCAAAACTTCGCTCATGAATCAGTTTGTCAACAAGAAATTTTCCAACCAGTACAAGGCAACAATAGGCGCAGATTTTCTCACGAAGGAGGTAATCGTGGATGATCGAATCGTCACAATGCAGATTTGGGATACTGCTGGTCAAGAGCGATTCCAATCCCTTGGAGTGGCGTTTTATCGTGGGGCGGATTGTTGCGTCTTGGTGTTTGACGTAACTGCCCCCAACACGTTCAAGTCCTTGGAAAGTTGGAGGGACGAATTTTTGATACAAGCCTCGCCACGAGATCCTGACAACTTCCCATTCGTGATTCTGGGCAACAAGGTGGATCTGGACAATCGCGCTGTTTCCGCCAAGCGCGCACAACAATGGTGTCAAAGTAAAAATGATATTCCCTACTTTGAAACAAGTGCCAAAGAGGCTGTCAATGTGGAGCTTGCATTTCAGACTATAGCTCGGAATGCTTTGGCCCAGGAGACAGAAGCGGAGCTCTACAACGAGTTCCCTGATCAAATCAAGCTTAATGCCAATGACAATGGTCGTAACAGGGATGGTGACAACTGTGCTTGCTAGGCCCTGAGAGATATGCTTCAGTGATGGCAATTTATTAGTCTCAGATTATATAAAGTAAACATACATTAAAGTATAATAATATTCTGTAAGTAATGTTTCGTTTTATAACATGTAAAAATGTATAGAAACAAAATGTACCACATTCACATATACCTATATTAATTAATTGGTTTGATAAGCACTATAAATAATTAACAAAAGAATTTATGCATTGTTACAAAAATATTTGTATGAGTTTTTTCTGTAAAAGTACAATATTATTTTGATTGTTTTTGGCAACTTTGGTGAATGCTTAAATTGAGGTTCATTAGTTCAGTCCCAAATTTAGAACTGATTAAAAAAGTGGTCTAATATAATCTTCACTAAATTTAATTTTATTATCAGTATATTAATAAACTGGTTGGAATCCATTGAAAATATGTATTTGTTCAAGGTTACAACAAACATTGTAACCATATTTATCAGTTATTCTGGCATCTAGTACATATTAAAAAGGCTTTTGATTTTTGTATGATCCTTGTTATTATTGAAAATTTATAAGACAAAACAATGTTATTATTAAACAATATTATTGTGTGAAGCTCATTGTTTCAATTGATTTTTAAAGATATTCTATATTACTCATTTAATTATGATTATGACACAATACATGGTTGACCAAGTAAATTTATTTGTTAGAAATGGGCTATGGATTAGTGTATACCAAAATTATGTATGTAATTATTAACATCAATATGTATGTGATTTTTAAAAATACTGTAAGGTTTGATTCTTTTCTGCTTCATGCAAAATATTTCTTCAAACATTAGTTTCAAGTGATAAGATAATGAATACCCTATTTGTTGGTGATATTGTGGCATATTGATATTTCAGGTAAAAACAAAGAGATTGGTAGGTATAATGTACTATTATGATTCAGAATTGATATGACTTTGAAAACTTTGCCAATAATAATGTTAGGTTAAATTATATTTTATTGTTTTTGCCTCAAATAGCAATATACTTTAAAGCTTTTAAAATTGATTCAAATTCAATACATTGCAGTTAAAAGAATATAATTTCCGATGAAGTATGATGAAATTCATAACTTGTAACATTCATGATATACAAAATGTGATATTTAAGTTGAATTCTTTGTTAAAATATGTCAATTGTTATTTGTTCAGTTGCTGTTTGGTAAAAACCCAAATATACAGTATTGATGTGGAAATTCGACTACTGTGGCTTCTTTACTGCTCTGTTGGCCATAATTGGATTACTATCATGGAAAACAGGCAGTGTAAGAACAGAGTTTATGCAACAATAAACATTTCTGTATATATTTGGATTTTAAATATTAGTTATAAGTAGTTAATGGTAACATTATATTATAAAATAACATGTTATTACTCAGCACTATTCATAACAAGTTGTGGGTTAAGAGAACAATATAACACTGACTCAAAATAATAAAAAAATCTCTAGCAAATACCTACTTAAATACAAGAGTAAAAGGAAGTATCAGGTCATGTTTGATATAAACAAGACTTGTTTGATTTCACATGTGTTCAAGCAGCTTTTAAAGATACACCTAATGCAGTAACCAGCTTTTTAGAGTTGTAGAATTTTGAAAAGCATTTGTACTGTTTGGCACTGTTGTTATTGGTTTATGTAACCTATTCATCATGAAGTCCATTGAATATAGATGTTAATGTTTTCAATATAAACCTCGCTTATTATATTCACCATCCACATGACCTTGCCTTTTATTATTTCAATACTTTTAAAATTAGTGATCAATATGATTCTCATGTGTTTTACATCATATATTTTTAATTAATGTAGTATGTTTAGTTAAATTACCTACAACAAAATATAAATTAAGATCTAGTTATAATAAAGGTAACAAATGATGTATGCTGTAATAATGGTTGCTTTTAATTTTATATTAATAAATTTAAAAAAATATCAGTCTGTTTTATTTGATAAAGCTCTGATTGTAATACAAGCTTTATCATAGATAGTCTATATATGGGAAGCCCAACTCATGCACAGACGCCAGCACTTTCTACCCGAAACTATCGAATTTTACCAATCAACCTTGAACCTAATCTCTTTAGAGATAAGGTTGAAAATCTATTCAAGAAATTTGACAGATTGTTGTAGCTTGATCTGCTGGCGTCTATACCTACTGAATCGAACCTACACAAATATTTCCACCACTAACTTAGACAAGTTAGTGGTCTTTGTTTTAAATGGTTAGTCTACTAATCGGGCATAGCTACCGCCTTATCAGACGTATCAATGATGGGGGGGCCCCGACCTGTGGACGTAAAGCTATACATTTAGTTCGGCCGTCACCTTAATGGCTTGCCGAGCCACTTCTGACCTAGTAGAGCCTATTTAGATTTAAAAAAACAAAAAGTACCCCTAAAAATGGGGCCCCCAAGAATGTTTGATACAGGGCAGCTACGCCACTGCTACTAATACTAGCTGATCCGACAAACGTTGATTTGCCATTTAGAAAAAAATTGCCTATTAAAAAATTCATAAAAGTCGGTCAAGCCGTTTCGGTGGAGTTCGATAACAAACGAGGTGACACGAGATTTTTATATGTATATTAGAAGATTAGATGAATTAGGTACATGAGGAATGATTTTTTGTTTGTTTGTACCGAATAGGCTTTGAAATATTCGGACCGATTTTAACCATGTTTTCACCAATAGAAAACTAAATTGTAGTATATTCATGTAAAGTAATTTTAGGTATTAAGTATTTCGAAATAAGTTACTCAAAATTGTAATATTACTGCTTAGTGGTGAGAAATAAATAAATCTTAAATGATCAGGAAGTAACAGGCTATAATTTACTTTGGAAAAAAAAATAGAGATACTTTCGGAACTAAGCCTATGCGAACGAAGACGTGAGTCATTTATAAACTCGTTTCATCATGACTGTTAGAGCTGTGAATGTGAGTTATCCATTATTAGGTACTGCATAAGTCATGTTATTGCATGGGGAAATTACCTTTACCATTATCCTACAAAGTTATTTTGCAGACATTGCGACACGGTTCATATTCACAATTCTGCCCACGCTGAAAATATAGAATTGTGTAGGTAGCGCAAATG
This sequence comes from Lacanobia oleracea, assembly GCA_950371165.1. Lineage (NCBI taxonomy): Eukaryota > Metazoa > Arthropoda > Insecta > Lepidoptera > Noctuidae > Lacanobia > Lacanobia oleracea. The sequence goes on from OX493389.1 coordinate 11,926,269, forward strand.
TGAGTGCAGAAGTGGAGAGGTAATTTTAAGGTGGGTTTTTAAGGATTTTCCCTAAGAAAGGTACCAGTAGGTCTTAACCGTCTTGTAGCAGAGCTTTCTGTTATGTAGGTGGAAGAGTGACCCGCAGAGTACATTTTGGAGTAATCCTTTGCTCCAAATGTTCTAGTTTTAATAGTGCCTGTATAAAACAGCCAAACGCACATGGGTCTTATCGAATTTCAGTTTTATCGCTGGGATACACTGCCAATCCACTGGATTCTTCTAGTTCTAGTGTTGCAAACGACTATGCAAAGGTGACACCTATTAATTTAATTTTCCGTAAAAAAAAAAAACATGTTTTCTTGTTACTTTTCCAACGCCATCTATCTTAATCATTGTCAATTTGTATTTTATTTGAAGGAACTATCTCCATCTATGATCCAATAGCGGGAAACCGATGTTCTGCCTATGGAGATCGTGAAAACTGTAAGTGGCAGCACAGAAGCGTCTTTATCAAGTTAATTTTATAAGGTGGATGCTCCAGGGTAGCCCGCGAAATTCAAATATTTTTATGATTTTTGCAATTTGCCGGTCAGTGTGAAGCTGTATGTGGACCAAATGCGATCCGCGACCGTGACGCGTATTTATCTAAAGAATTATAACCATTTTAATCATCAATATAGCCCTCTAAGTTCATGTAGTTCGAAAGAATGAATATTTCAGAAATAATCATTCTGCGGGCTACCCTGGAGCATTCACCTGAATTTGCAACGCTATGTAGTCTACATCGTGCACGCTAGCATTTTCTAGCGGGTCTTAAAAGGCCACTTTAGCAGAATCAGAAAGCAAATCACAAAACCCGCCACTGTCAAATTTTCCCAATCAACCTTGAACCTAATGCATTAGCAATAAAGATGAAAATGCAATTTGATAGATTGTTGCGTGATTTACATTATGTTTTTAGTATGATTCTCCTAAACTGGCCTTGCAGCCCTTCCGAAATCAACTTTAAGCGTAAAATCTGAAAACACTTTCTGAAAGACTGTCATTCTTAGTTTGGTCTTTCTTCGGCGTTATTATGAGTTCTCTTTATCAGAAAGATATTATTATAAAACATCATATTTATTAGTTGATTATTTTAGCATTATTATGTATTTATACCTAGGTATATATTATTTTTTGTATATTTTTCCGTAACTAAATTTAATTTTAATATTATTTATTTCCTATACACCTACCGCAGTGTACCTATTTCTTTTTAACCCAAAGGTTGATTGGTAGAGAATGCCTCGTTGCATTAAGTCCGCCTACGTACTTACCACTATTGTACATGAAGTTTAAATAAATGAATTATATTTTTTTTTACGACGTTTTGCTGGGATCCCAATTCGTGCAAAACCACCCTGCGTCTTTTCCGGACGATGTTCACTTATGCAATATTGCAAAAGTGCATCTTTAACACCACATTATGCGATTCATGGCTACCTATAGGCTTAATATACCATTTTACTTTAGGCTTAAAGGCTTATTAGGCTTTAAGTACCATTCCTATCTAAAGTCCTGGAACGGTTAATCCACAACCAATTAAGTACTTTCCTTTCCAAAAATAATCTCCTCAACCCCTTCCAGTCCGGCTTCCGTCCCGGTCATAGTACTACTACAGCGCTTCTGAACATTACTGAAGATATAAGGTCAGCCATGGAAAGCAGTTATCTAACGGTCTTGGCGTTGCTCGATTTCAGTAATGCCTTCAATACTGTTGATTTCGATGTTTTGCTTGGCATTCTTTGCTCTCTTAATGTATCTCCACCGGTGATTGAATGGTTTCGTAGTTACCTGTTTGGACGCCGGCAACGTATTTACATCGGAGAAACGTCGTCCTCCTGGTGTAGTACTTTTGCCGGGGTACCACAGGGTGGCGTTTTATCCCCTTTACTTTTCGCAATTTTTATAAACTCAATTTCTAACGAATTAACTTCTTCCTACCACCTTTATGCAGACGATTTACAAATTTACTCGCAAGCTCCTCTTAGAAATCTCTCTGACGCCATCTTCACTATCAACAATGACCTGGCTCGCATATGCCAATGGAGCAAGCGGTACGGACTCATAGTCAACCCTTTGAAGACGCAGGTTATCATAGTGGGCGGTTCCAGAACGGTTTCAAGGGTCGACTGGACAACTCTTCCCCAAGTTATCTTCGATAGCTCAGTTATTCCTGTCTCCGAAAAAGTTAAAAATTTGGGGATATTTATTGACAGAAACTTTTCTTGGACTGCCCAACTGCAGGAAGTTAGCCGCAAGTTATTTGCATCTGCGGCAACGTTGAGGAGACTGCGCAATTTTCTTCCTACTGCCACCAAGATTGCGCTTGCACAATCCCTTCTTCTACCCATCCTTGATTATGCTGATGCCAGCTATCTTGACCTAACTCAGGAAAAACTCGACAAACTTGAGCGGCTCCAAAATGTTTGTATCCGGTTCATATTCGGTTTACGCAAATATGACCATGTTTCCGAATTTCGTGTGAAGCTCAAGTGGTTGCCAATTCGCCTTCGCCGGAATGCTCATATTCTTTCCCTTTTATACAATATCCTCTTTTCACCTTTTACCCCTCCTTACCTTAAAAGTCGTTTCCAGTTTCTCTGTGATTCCCACACTAAATTTCTGAGGTCATCGGATAACTTGCAACTGAAAATGCTAATGCATTCCACAACTTTCATGGATAACTCCTTTACTGTACAGGCTGCTCGTCTGTGGAATGCATTGCCAGTGCTAGTTAGACGCGCTCAGTCATTGCCTGCGTTCAAAAGACTTGCAAGGGAGCATTACCTGTCGCTGTGAGTATCGTTAGTCGTCATTTATTTTCACTGTCTGTATACTTAGTATGTATGTATTTATGTATCTATTTCAAATAGCGTTTTATGTATATACATATGTATGTATCTATTATATTATAATTTATTGTTTGTTTTAATTTAGTTTGTGTTAATTTTGTTTTTTTTTTTTTTTACACCAATGACAGCCCCATTTCATGTCCGGACAAATACTTTCCATCCCAGGTTGTCTGGAAGAGATCGCGGAATGCGATAAGACCGCCCATTGTATGTGTTTTAGTTTTAAGTTTCCTTTTGTATTACTTTTGGTGTATGTACAATAAAGCGTATAATAAATAAATAAATAAATAAATAAATAAATAAATAAATAAATAAATAAATAAATAAATAAATAAATAAATAAATAAATAAATAAATAAATAAATAAATAAATAAATAAATAAATAAATAAATAAAAAATTAATAAATAAATAAATAAATTTTTAAAATGCAGGGTCACAAATTTGAAACCTGAATTATAACTTCTGAGACAATCTAAGATGCAAGAGTGAGCTCGACAATTTAGCTTCAGTTTGACCTTAAATAAAGGAAATTGACAGTTTTTTGTATAAACAAATACCTAGGAGGGTGTTTAAGAATGAAGAGTGGGAACTTGGTTTAAGTACCTACCACTCCTCTTCCAGTTTTGGTTTTCCGTTTTCATTTTACCGTGTAAGTCCGTGTTATTATTACAACCTAAGTAATTACAAATTAAGTACGAATAAGGACTAAAGACAACATCGGTAGGCCAAAAGAGCAACCGAATAGGACTCGGAAGTTTTAGCCTTCCGCCTCGGCCAGTGATTTACTTTTTAGGTCTTTCATTCAGAAATAAGAATTAAGTAAATGGTCGACAAATACAGAAAAAAAAAATGAATGAGAATAGTTAGGCAGCCAGCAAGCGAAGAGAACTCGAAAACATGATAATTAGGCTTCCATCCTTCAATGGATTTGGTTGCCGTATCCATTTTCAATTCTTAGGTAGGTTACCTACCTAGGTACCTATATTTTAAGAAATTAGACTTTTTTAAATTGTACTATTTAGCTCGAATTTTTTGCAACCTTGTCTTGTTTTTCATATTTCTAATTATAGCTAGGATCGCTCAGACGCAGCTCTAGCCTATGTAACGACCGTGTGCAATCAATACCCTGGCGCCCTCTAGTAGGCGCGTGGTCAAAATGGTATAGATACTTTCTTTTTTAGGATGTGAAGTCATCAAATGCAGAAGGGAGTGCTAGGATCTTACTGAAAAGAACCAATCCGTGTTCCTGCAAATACTCTTTGCGTTCCAGGGCCCTGGTGACCCTCGAACAAATTCCGCAACTTTCTATTAGGCACGCGTGGAACGCAATTGCGCCGCCGCCGTCGACCCGGGCCTACCGGTCTTGATTGACTTGGATTGGCAGCTTATGCACTTTGTGATCACTTCACCCAAGCCTTCACTTCGACATGAATAGGTACAGAATCGCACTGCTGGTACTTATCGGACCATAGACTATATGTAGAACCATGGCCATAGACGCCGCCGCTGATCGCCTCGACGAGGACACGGCGGTGCTCCTCCCAAGCAAGGAGGAGATGCCTTTGTCCTACAGTGGGACTCAGCAGGTTCATAATAATAACAGGAGCAACTCAGGGCAGACCTCCACCGTGTCTTCCGGGCGATCCACACTGTGGTGACACCCGGGCTTTTCCTCCCGCCGAATTTGAAACAGGTATAGATTCCTTTAAATTTTTCCATTTGGTCCAGAGTTTGGGAATTCCCAATAATTTTAAAGTCCCGGGACACGAGACAGCCTACAATCAATGTCCCGGGAATTCCCGGAACTTCGAGACTTAAGATTTTTTTTTAAAAGGGGTAAGCCTTTTTAAGGAATTAAAAAAGGCAATTATCTGTAAAAATCAACATTTATTAAACAGAAAATCAAATCTTAATAACATGAACGTTAATTTCAGCCTTAATAATTGCTTGGTTTATTTCTTTTAATCACACACAGATTCACTTTTAAGCAGTTAACGAACTTAGTTAAAAGACATAACTTTACAATTATCTAGTAATTCTAGTATCTAATCATTGGTCATAATCACAACATTGTTAATTCTCATAATCGCAGATTTGTTTCATAATTAAATAATCTAAATATCTGCACTATATACCATTATCTACTCTAATATTAATAAGAGGAAAGATAACAAACGAATAAACTCGAAAACTACTGGACCGACTTCAAAAACTCTTTCACCACTAGAATGGTACATTATCCCTGAGTAACATAGGCTATACATATTTATTACTAGAAAAAAAATAGGTATCCTTAAGAAAATTGCAGCAAGGACGAAGTCGCGGGCGAAGTGCTAGTTATAAATTAATTACTAATATTATAAGGTGGAAAGATTTGTTTGTTTGTAAGTTTGTTTGTTCGTTTGAATTGATAGGCTCCGAAACTTCTGGACTGATTTGAAAAATTCTTTCACCATTAGAATCCTACATTATTCTTGATGAACATAGGCTATAGAATATTTTCAAAAAAGTTAGGGATCCGTATGAAAACTTCTATAATGTAACCCAAGGTGTGATAAAAATACCAAAATAAATCCTTATATCGCTTACGCTACGGAAACTATTGACAATAGAGCAAAGTGATGTAGGAGTTTTATAGAAGACATCAATATCTATAAAAAAAGTCCGCCAGGTTATACACTTCTGGACACATCTATTGGCCCACCTTGTATTTTCAGTTTCGTTTGGTCCTAGCTAAAATTTTATATTAGGTCGAGCAAAAAGTTTTTATGCAGTTTTGAACCTGGCACATTCACAATTTCATTCAATAGTCTTTTTTTGAATTTCGAACACAGAATTTAAAGAAACAATTTGGAGCCTGTTTGTTGATATCAAACAATCGAATACTAAGAAAACTTGGTTTTATTGGTTTACTTGGATTTCATTCTTGAAAAAGTGATTGATATCTTTGGTTTTGCAACAAACATTACTTATTCTTAACATTAAGGTGAGGTTCTATCAATAATCTATGGATACTTCACCTGAAGTCGCCGCCCAAGCTGTGGCACTTATTCAGGCCGGACACAGCCAAAGAAACGTGAGTGCTCAACTTAATTTAAGTCGATCTGCGGTCCGAAATGTTTATCGGAGGTACCTAGAGACTGGCGGCTTTGTTCGTCGCCAAGGAAGGCCACGATCTTGGGTCACAACTGAAAGGCAGGATCGATTCATCGTGACGACCAGCTTGAGAAATCGTCACCTTACCTCCATTGAGATACAAAACCAACTTCGCGACTTCCACGAAGTATCTGTGAGCGCTCGAACTGTTCGGAGAAGGTTAAAAGAACGCAATATGGTACCACACAAGCCAGCTAATGGGCCCAAACTAACGCGAGCCCACCGAACAGCGCGCCTTCATTTCGCACGCAGTCATTTAAATTGGACACAGCAAGATTGGAGCCGTGTACTCTTTTCTGATGAGTCTAAAATTGTGTTACATGGCAATGATGGAAGGAAGAAGGTCTACCGACGTAAGGGAGAGCGTTTCGCTCAATGCTGCTTTGAAGAGAGGGTTGCTTATGGCGGTGGCTCATGGACTGTCTGGGGCGGTATATCTGCGAGCGGCATAACTCAACTTGAGGTTGTTACAGGACCACGGCTGCCAACATTAAATGCTGAAAGGTACATTCGAACATTCGAATGCTTAGAACCTCACGTGATACCATACGCGGACTATGTGGGCCCAAATTTCCTTTTTATGCATGATAATGCAAGAGCCCATGCGGCCAGCATCGTCAGGGAATATCTTCGGGATGTGAACATCACAGTTATGGACTGGCCAGCCAGAAGCCCAGACATGAACCCCATTGAGCACATGTGGGACGAGCTAAAAAACGTTTTAGGGCTCGTCAGCCAGTTGCCCAGACGATGCAGGAGTTGAAAACTGCCATAGAAGAGGAATGGGAGATGATCCCTCAAAATTTCATAGAGCGGTTGATAAACTCTATGCCTAATCGTATGAGAGCTGTGGTAGATGCCCATGGAGGCAACACGCGTTATTAAATTAAACCTTTATTTGATAAAACATGTTTTTTATTCAAAAATCAATTGCCTTTAACAAGACGCATATCCGACTTGTTAGGCGTAGCTCCATGTCGTATGGTATTCTGAATTCAAATTTAAAACAATACGATCGAAAAAGATGGTAAAATGTATCAGGTTTAAAACTGCATCAACAGTTTTTGTTCAATCTAGCAATTATATTTCGGTAGGGGCCATCTAAACCTAAACTCTAAGGTGGGCCAATAGATGTGTCCAGAAGTGTATATCTAACTGTTACGGTCACATTGACCGCTTTTTGTTCAAATTATTCAATAAAACCCGGGTGAAATCGAATAGTGGTGATTTTAGTATCATGATATTAATTCTTATCAATTTAAATTGTTTAATAATTAAGGTTGGTTATGTACAAGTAAATTACACTTTAAATTATTCAAATCGGACCTTTCGTATAAAAGTTATGATGGGTATAAAAATACTCTAAGTAAAAAAATGTTGCAGTTTGCTTTATTAATAAGTAATTTACACAAGGAGATGAAGTTTGTGAAGTAACAACTAAATCCGCACGAACGAAGTGGCGGGCGAAGTGCTAGAAAATAATACAACAGACTTATAAATCAGTCTTTTAAATATAATCAACTAACACATGAATTAGACTTCTTTGTTGATTTAATATATAAGGTTTTTAAAAAAATCAGAGCGTCAACACTCAATAATGCCACTGGACAAGGAGAACACTCTTTCGTTTTCAACAGATGTCGGTTTAATTGTGTTTAGGGCTTTATGCAGTAATTCCAAACTAACAATTTCGACAATCTTGTCCCGTCTCGAGTCTCGACCCGAAAGTCCCGGGACTTCGAAACCCGAGACGTCCCGGGACCAGTACTAATAATAATAATAAGCATTTATTTCAGACTAATGACCATATTACACACATAATACACGAGCACTCTAAAAAACCAATAGCTCACAACAATATAAAAACTAACCACACACTAAATAAAAGCAGCTAAGGACATAACACACATTAAGACGAGGAGGAAACTGTCCACTACTCACAGTTCAGTATGCAAACGTATCCAATAACGAAGCAGTGGAGAGTCCCACCTGTCCGCGAACACGCTTATTAAACTGTTGCTACTGGACCTAACACGACTCAGCAGCGACGCACACTGCTTCCTAATAAGAGCATGAAACCCATCGTGTGCGCTTCTGCGAACATAGTCGAAGCGCTGCAGAATCGTGAAGCTGCGTAGATGAAGTCGTCGTCCAAGAATCTACCTATCACCATTTAGGTAACTTTGGACTAGCCGTGCCGTGCCGTTTTGTGTGTGGTCGTGCCGTGGCTGCCGGGCCATGCGTGTGATATTAAAAAAATTAAAATGTAAATAATTATTAATATTGATCCTTATAGACTTTATTTTCATCTCGTTACTAATATTCCACATTCCCATTCAATATAGTGCACATTATTCTACTAGTCAAGCCCTTTCAATTGATACCCTTATTGTTATTGAGGGAGTTGTGAAAAAATATGGAATCCGTTATTTTATGGCAGCGGCCATCTTGGACCAATTTCCATCAAACATGGCTAAAAAACACTCCCGACTAATTCACGTTTCAAACAAATAAAATCAGAATCGGTTCATCCGTTCGGGAGCTACGATGCCACAGACACGTCAAACTTATAACACCCCGTTTGTTTTTGCGTCGGGGGCTAAAAAACACATAGGTAGGTAAGTATATAGGTAACAAAGGTAGCTTCGCCTAATATTATTTCATTTACCTGTATAAACTAACTTACAACAGCAGTAGATATCTAATCTTGGCTATCAGCACACAGCTCACCGCAACTTCGTGGAAAAATGCATCTTTGTACCTACTTGTATGTATCTTATCTGCATTATATTGTTAGCAACATCCTGGATCTAGACACGTGGTCGCGTGTCCAGCCAAAGTTTAAAGAAAAACCAAAACACTACAAGGTACAAAATAACCTCTGAAGAAAGAAAAGCTCTGTCTTCCGAGGTTATTTTGTACCTTGTAGTGTTTTGTTTTTGGAAGTTGGTTGTATTTTTTGTAAAAAAGTTTTTTATTTTTCACTTTTTAGTGGTAGTACCTACCCATTAACAGCGTACCAGCGCAATGTTATGTTAAGAACTGGTGTAAACACTAAAAGAACATGCAATTTCAGCAATCCCCATCTATCCATTTGCTATCATTTATTGAAGAGTTACGTCCGTTGCCTACCTCATTCTTCGTCAGATCTTTACCAAATTGAAAATACTCTTCTAAACAAAAAATAATCATCCAAATCGGCTGACAATTGGCGAAAATATCGCTGAACAAACATATTTCATGGGATCACACCATCAGATCCTAATTTATATCTTCCATCATCAGCTCAGCAACATGAGATGATGATTATCAGGCACAAATATCGGAATTGCGTTAGAAAGTTAATGAAAAACATTGTATGTGCCTATAAAATTTGAGGGTTGCCCTCGATTTTCATGGGACCCCATCATCAGATTCTAACTTGGTGACAATGGGACCAATCGAGAAGTATACCCTTTTAGATAAAACAAGAATTTTTCAAATCGGTTCATAAATGACGGAGTTATGACAGTTATGAGGTAACAAACATAAAAAAAATACAACCGAATTGAGAACCCCCTCCTTTTTTGAAGTCGGTTAAAAACTGGCCAAGTGCGAGTCGGACTCGCGTGCAAAGGGTTCCGAAAAATTTTTAGACTCAGCAGTTTCGGAGATAATGGGGGGGGGGAAAGGTAATTTCTTGAATAACTTCAAAACAATTTATTTTAAAATTATGAATTTTTATGATTGATATGTCACACGATATTGTTCCAAAACCATTTTTTTAAATTTTCTAAAATAAAAGAAAAGGTTTTGGTTTGGTTCCCCCCATTTCAACGTAACGTTTCCGTGTCACAGAAGTCCATAAGTGTACCTTTCAACAGAATTGGTCCAGTGGATCCGGAGAAAACTGGCTCTGTCAGATGGACAGACAGACAGACACCCGAGTGATCCTATAATGGTTCCGTTTTTTGTTCGGAACCCTAAAAATAACTGGCGACGCAGCAGCTGTGTGTAAAATTTCACAAACCATTTCAAGCTACTTTTGACCCCTTCACAACTCGAAACCTATTTAACCTGCATGTATGAAAATTGGCACTTTTATTAAAGCCCCTTAGCTTGTCTAGAATGCTAAATTTAACCTTCGGTATGCCTGGTGGCAAACGTTACGCGGTATGCCAGGTGGGTCTGTCAGACCCGACTTTAAAGTGACTATTTTTCGTTCTAGTTGTGGTAACTAGTGTATCTAAACATACTTTGCTATATACTAGGGGTATATAGTAGAGGGAAAAATGAAGAAAACAAATCCACCATATCAAATAAATAAATTAAAAAATCATAATAAATGTTATGTTTTTAACAAAAAACAGGCCTTTTTTACACTTATGTGAAAGAAAAGAAATCTCAACTAAACTTTAGAAAATAGGAGGCACAAGACAAAGACTATGCATAGATAATGCTATAATAATCAGTTCTTGTCACTACCATCAACGGGTGTAGGCAGAGGTATAAGGTATAACCTCTGAATTTGACACCGGCGCTCGGGTTTTTTGTGTTTTTCACCATCTCAGCTGACTCCGGACTAAAATAGTGGCCATTAGGCGTCGGTTGGTTGATGATGTTCAGCTACTAAAAGTGGTGACGCAGAAACATCATATTTTAATGAAATACAACGGTTTCAGTTGAAGGGTGGGTCTGATAGACCCTACCAGGCATGCCCAGGGTTACTAAATGTAACTCAAACAGTTCTTACTTATTAACGTTTAAAAACCGGCATTTTTATGACTGATTATAATAATAATAATTTAATAAAAAAAAACTCATAGGCTAAAACAAGGCTTAAAACCCTTTTAGGTAATTATAACTACCCTGACTCCTAAACTAGGTGTAGTACCTGTGACTCAGTGATCCTCCGTGGTAACAAAGCCATAAATAGTTATTTGTGCAACAAGAGAGCAAAGTCGTTTTTTTGCTACTAATTGCTGATTTTGAACCCTGCTAGCGAAGGATTTAACGATTGAATTACGAGCGTAGCGAGTGATTCTAAAGTTGAATCCTGAGTGTGGCGAGGGATTCAAAGGCACGAGACGCAAAAAGCTTTGCTCTCGTGTAACATACATAACTTTTCACTTCAGCAGCGAGAACACTTTAGGAGATAAAATAATAAACAGGAATAAATTGAAATAACTATTTATTGTGACTCAAAATAATTAACATTGTAGATAGAGGTACCAATTCAATAAAATGGAACATTTTAAAAGTTAAAAGTAAAATTACTACAATTCTGCAAATTAAAAATAACAGGTTTATTGGCAACGTTATAGTTTCATTGAGTTAAGTTTGATTATCTGGGGTTAAGGTTTCTGTTTCGGTGGTGGATTGAGAAGGAACAACGGTGAACGTTGGTGACTCTGATCGGCTTTCTGTATAAGTAGGTACACTGTGCGTCGATGGAAGTGAATGGGCGTGGGTGAGACCATGGATCCGAGGTCGAATTCAGACTTAATGTTTCCACTATACGCTTACAGATTTTCGACTTATTTTCTATTGAGTCTTCAAAATAGCCTTCTGCAACCGTATTGGACTTCCACCCGCTTTACGTTTTAAAGTGGTGAGATCGGCTCCGGAATCAGCCAAGAGCGTTGCCGAAGTTTTCCGAAAGCAGTGACCCGTGTATAGCTCTTCCAGTTTTAAGAAAGTGGCAAGTTTCGCGGTATAGCACCTATTTTATTTACTCCCATAGGCTGTCTTGAGCATTTATTGTTATGGTGGTTAAACCTAGCACTTAAGGCTTTTATGTATTGCAATATTGTATATCTATGGTACAATGTGTTATTGAACTGAATAAATTTATTATTATTATTCCATTTATTCATTTATATATACTTGCTTATTACATTTTTAAATATTTCTATAAAAATACAAAAAACATTTGAAAATATAAAAAATAGTAGCCCACCGGTATCAGGAACAGGGTCCAAGCTACCGGTGGTCAGGGCTTCTGAGAGAGGAACCTCCTAACGATGCGCGCCGTGTCCAGGAGTACTGCTTTCTGGATCAAGCCCTTGATCCAGCTGCCCAACGAGAGCCTCTTGAGATGTTGGTCGAGGCTCTTGGCAATAATGCCATTGGCCGTCACGATTATCGGCACAATAACTGCTGTGTTCACATCCCACATGTCGACAACCTCGCGAGCCAAGTCAAGATACTTCGTTTGTTTATCTTTCTTTGACTTCACGAGGTTCTCATCATGAGGGACTGCTATATCAACAATCATTGCGCGACGCTCTAGTCGGTCTATCACCACTATATCATGCTTATTGGCAACAATAGTCCTGTCAGTGATGATAGACCGATCCCAATACAATGTGCAACTACCGTTTTCGAGAACTGGGTCGGGCACATACCTATAGTATGGTACTTCCGATTCCACAAGATTGTATTTAAGAGCAAGTTGCTGGTGGATAATCCTGGCTACAAGGTTGTGCCTGTGCAAATAGTCTCCGTTAGCCAGACTAGAACAACCGGAAATAATGTGGCGGATGGATTCCCCGGGCCGGTGACATGCCCGACATATGTCAACCGTACCGTCCTTCACAATGCATTTCCGGTAGTTATTAGTCATCATAACTTCGTCCATAATTGCACAAACAAAACCTTCGGTTTCCCCGAAGAGGTCACCAAAACGAAGCCAGGCTACGGACACTAAGAAGTCTACATCGGGCCCATGTAGGACCCGATAAAAGCGTCCGTGAAGCTCCTTGCTCTGTCATACCTCCCTGCGGTCGTTAGTATCTAATACCACAGGTTTGCGCCAGTTCTCGTTAGCCAAGGAGAGCGCGGTAAGGCCTTTGTCCACCGCTACCACATCTCGATGCATACCCACGTCGGCCTCTAGGAAGTATTCCCTAAGGCTGCATACCTCGCGGTTGTGCAGGGTCTTAGCATTTAAGAAGCCACGACCCCCGCACTTCCGCGGGATATACAGCCTCATCACCGATGACCGTGGGTGATGCATCCGATTTGCGGTAAGCAGTGAACGTACCCTCCTATCCAGGGCGTCAAGTTCCGTCTGAGTCCATTTGAGTATGCCGAAAGAATACATCAAAACCGGCATGACCCAACCGTTGAAGGCGCGCACCTTGTTTCCGCCTGATAAAAGACTGTTAAGTACTTTGTTCAGGCGGCCAAAGAAGCGCTCCTTCAACGATTGTTTCATGTCAGCAGCACTGATGCCTAACGCTTCCGACATACCCAAATACTTATAAGTTTCGGTTGAGGAGAGGGACCTAAGGTGTATGGAATCCGAGAGTTGGGTTCCCACGGATTCCATAATCTCCCCTCGTTTTACATGCATGACCGCACATTTGTCCAATCCAAATTCCATCCTGATGGCGCTACTGAAGGTTTCTGTTACTTTTAGTAGCTTCATCAGTTGCAAGTTGTTAGGAGCAAAGAGTTTCAAGTCATCCATGTAAAAGAGGTGCGATATGACCTGACCATCTCTTCTCAACCGGTAGCCTTGGCCCGAACCAGCAATGTACTGAGATGGTTGAGAGCCAGACACAACCACAGTGGACTCAGACTGTCACCCTGAAATATGCCACGCTCGATCCTTATCGGTTCGCTGTTCGCCTGGATCTGTCGACATCCTGGATAGTGAAGAACCGTCCTCCACTACCCAATACACGACTTCAGGAAGGTGCGTAGGACTGCATCAACTTTGTACAGCTCCAGCACCCTCATGAGCCATGTATGTGGCATTGAGTCATAGGCCTTCTTATAATCTATCCAGCATGTCGACAGATCCCTTCGGGGACGACGAACCTGTTGGCTAATGGCAATGTCGATGAGGAGCAGCTCCTTAGTACCGCGGGACCCGTTCCTACATCCATTCTGAGAGGCAGACATAATTGAATTACTATCAACATGATGGTTAATCTTTCCTCTCAAAATGGATGTAAAAACTTTATAGACCGTCGGTAAACACGTGATCGGCCTATAATTTTTAGGTTCCGCAGTACTTCCTGATTTATGGAGCAGGTGGGTTAATCCAGTAGTTAGGAACTGGGGCAGCGACCCTGACTCTAAGGCAGACTGGGATTGAGACGCCAAGCGAGCATGCCATCTTTGAAACCATTTAATCCAAAAGTTGTGCAGCCCGTCCGGTTCTGGAGATTTCCAATTAGGCAACGGGCGAACTGCACGAGCTACATCTTGGGGGCTGATGGTAATTGCCCTCATTTCTGGTATCGGATCGCACGCACGTTCGACCTCCTGAGTCCAATCACCCTCGGTGTGACTGACAGGCACCGACCAGATGCTGCGCCAGAATGAACTCATGGCTTCATCATCCGGTAGGCACGTATCAGTCACGCCTTGGTCCGGTCGCTCCCAAGCCCTATAAATCCACCTTTCATTCTTTTGGAATGTGCGATTCTGAGTATATCGTTCCACTCGCCGCTTGTACCGACGTATACGGTATTATACTATATTATTATTTTTTCAATGTTTTTTACTTTCTCGGGTCCCTCTTCCTAGAGACCCGGTCTTTTGGTAGGTGTACGAGGGGCCGAAGCCAACTCGCAGAGGCCTCTTTAGACATTTCAAATGGAATGGGACACCAACCGACGATTATCCCTGTATGCACTGTGAAAGTACGAGTATACCCAAGGACAATCCCCGGTTGGAGCAGAACTATTGCAGAATATGGAAACAAAAGATGAAACGCTATGGGTTTGGCTGGTTTAGTGGACTAATAATCGTTTACTATGGAAGAACTATTGGCCCCTGCCTGACCATTGACAATTAAAACGGCTTTAAAATGGCAGGGGGTGACTTGCACACTCAATAAATGGGCCCCCCGAAAAGGGTCGCTAGCACAAAGTAACGTAGCGCCAAGGGGGCAACATATCCTGAGGTGCTAGAGGAGTGGAGAGGTATACCACGGCTATCAGGACAATCCCGGAAGTACGGTCAAGACGGTCGGCACCTTACTGGATTATACATCCTTCTCCCGAGCACGTTTGCTCTTGCGAATCTCCACTCAGACCGGCCGATTAAGGCAAGAAAGAGGTGGGAGCTCTGTTCCTCGTCAGTTTTCACCCCGGCCAGCCAATAAAGGAAAGCCGGAAATGAGGAACAAGAATTCTCCCTGGAGATCAGGTCCGTGGGGTCGCCAGTGCCCAACAGTTCGTCACAAAACTGCCTTGCGGATTTATTATTATTTTGTTTATTCATTCTTAATTACATACAAAGTATATTTTTAAATATATCTCTAAAAAAACATAAAAAAATACATTTAAAAATATAAAAGTAGTAGTCCGCCGGTGTCGGGAGCAGGGTCCAAGCTACCGGTGGTTAGGGCTCCAGAGAAAGGAACCTCCTCACAATACGAGCCGTATCAAGGAGTACTGCCTTCTGTATCAGGCCCTTTACCCAACCGCGTAACGCCAGCTTCGACAGATGTTCGTCGCAGCTTTTGGCCATCAGGCCATTGGCCGTAATGACTATCGGCACAATGACAGCTGAGTCCACATTCCACATGTCGACAACCTCGTGCGCTAAGTCGAGATACTTGATTTGTTTCTCTTTCTCGGCCTTCACGAGGTTCTCGTCATGCGGGATGGTAACATCAATTATCATTGTGCGGCGCGCTAATCGGTCTATCACCACTATATCAGGCTTATTAGCAACAATAGTCCAATCAGTGATGATAAACCGATCCCAGTACAACGTGACATGGTCATTTTCGAGAACTGGGTCGGGCACATACTTTTAATACGGTACCTCAGAATCCACAAGTTTATATTTCAAAGCTAGTTGCTGATGGATAATCCTGGCCACTTGGTTGTGTCTGTGCAAGTATTCGCCGTTAGCCAGACGAGAACAACCAGAGATAATATGTCTGATGGACTCACCCGGACGGTGGCATGCCCGACACACGTCCACCGTCCCATCCTTCATAATATGCCTCCGGTAGTTATTCGTCAAGATAACTTCGTCCATAATCGCACTGACAAAACCTTTAGTTTCCCCGAAGAGATAACTAAATCGTAGCCAGGCCACGGACGCAAAAAATCTACATCGGACCCATGAAGAGCCCGATAGAAGCGCCCGTGAAGCTCCTTGCTTTTCCATACTTCCTTGCGGTCATCTGTGGTAAGTATCACAGGTTTGCGCCAGTTCTCCTTAACCATGGATAACGGGGTGAGACACTTGTCCACTGCGACAACATCTCGGTGCATACCCACATCAGCTTTGAGAAATCTCTGAGATTGCACATCTCGCGGTTGTGGAGAGTCTTGGCGTTTAAAAAGCCTCGATCTCCACACTTTCGCGGGATGTACAATCTCATCACCTACGATCGTGGGTGATGCATCCGGTTTGCGATCAGCAGTGTACGGACCCTCCTATCCAGGGCGTCAAGCTCAGTTTGAGTCCATTTGAGTATGCCGAAAGAGTACATTAATACCGGCATGACCCAACCGTTGAAGGCGCGCACCTTATTTCCGCCCGACAAAAGGCTATTCAAAACCTTTTTCAGGCGGCCAAAGAAGCGTTCCTTCAACGATTGCTTCATGTCAGTAACATTAATGCCCAACGCTTCCGATATACCCAAATACTTATAGGTTTCGGTCGAGCTGAGTGATCTAACCTGTATGGAATCCGAGAGTTGAATTCTCTCAGATTCCATAATCTCCCCTTTCTTTACATGCATGACTGCACATTTGTCCACACCAAATTCCATCCTGATGGCACTACTGAAGGTTTCAGTCAACTTCAGTAGCTCCATCAGTCGCGAATTGTTGGGGGCAAAGAGTTTCAGATCATCCATGTAAAGAAGGTGAGATATGGCCTGACCACCTCTTCTCAACCGATAGCCTAGACCTGAACCCTCCAGCAATGTGCTTAGAGGATTCAGAGCTAAGCAAAACCAAAGCGGACTCAAACTATCGCCCTGAAATATTCCCCGTTTAATCCACACAGGCTCATCGTCCCCCTGAATTGGTCGACATCCTGGATAGTGGAGGACTGTTTTCCATTGCCTCATACATGACTCAAGGTGCGTAGAGTTGCATCTATTTTGTACAACTCCAACACCCTTATGAGCCATGTATGTGGCACAGAGTCGTAGGCCTTCTTGTAGTCTATCCAACATGTCGACAGATCCTTGCGGGATCGACGACCCTGTTGGCTTATAGCCATGTCTATGAGGAGAAGCTCCTTAGTGCCGCGGGACCCTTTCCTACATCCATTCTGAGAGGTGGACATAATTGAATTAGTCTCAATGTGTTCATTGATCTTCACTCTCAGAATGGATGTAAGAAGACCTTCGACAAACAAGTAATTGGTCTATAGTTCTTGGGTTCCGCGGGACTACCGGTGGTCTTATGGAGCAGGTGGGTAACGCCAGTTGTTAGAAACTGTGGTAGCGACCTAGACTCTAAGGCCCGGATTCCTCTGTCGCTGACGTCGGTCGCGTACCGTCAGTCGCGTAGCGCGCTGACCATCAGCGCCAATGAAAACATCCGTAGTGCGATACTGACCGCTCCACGGTACAGGCGTCTCCAAGTGGATTTGTTGTGGATTTGTGAAGCGGAGTTTGAATTTGGGATATTATTATGAACCCGTTTATAAATTGTTTAGTTGCTGCAGCATACTTACGCAAGCGGAGACGGCGTCAATATAGAAAAAAAAGATTTCACATTCACCCAATTGTTGCTGATAGGGTGACAAATGGTGAATTTTCTACTTTATTTGAAAAGCTACGTCAGGACGAGGAAAAGTTTTTTAATTATTTTAGAATGAAAGTAAAAACTTTTGATGAACTGTTATCAAAGTTAGAAAATCACCTGAAACACTGCTCCATGTATCGAGACATTATATCTCCAGTGGAACGACTTGCTGTTACATTGAGGTGAGTTACATAATATCAATCTATTATTGGAACATAATAATAAGAAAGAAAACAATACATTTTTGTATTAGTTTTTTATTATTTTTTGCAAAAAAGAATAAAATTGTTATTTATTTAGTTGAAGGACACATTTTACTTGTCCTCGTTGGCTTTCCTAGTAATGCCATCGATGGTTTGACATCCTTGAGAAATAATTTGGGATCCGGAGTTTAATATATAAGAAGTAGTGGGACGTACTTCGTACATCACACATTCTTGTGAAACGGTATTTGACATATCAGGGAAAGTTTCATATTCATGTACGTTGATCGGATCTTGACTGCGTAAAATCGATTCAGGCTGTTGAGAAAAATAAGAATCTGAAGAATTCGGTCTACTGGTTATTTCATATGGATTGTGCATGTTACTAATTTCCATTGCTTTTTTGAGCATTTCTGTACGGAAAATCATTTTTTGATGCGTTGTAAACTTTTCTGTTATTGGCAGGAGAGACATGAAAAAATTCATGTCATCATTTTTAAAAAGTTTTGCATTATCTTTGAACATCTTTAGCATCTCTTTATCGAATTCATCAGTGTCCGTCTGTTTTCTTTTTCGCTGATTTTTATTAGAATGTTTATTACGAAAATTAGAGTCTGTAGAATTTTCTTGAGCAACACTTTTCTGTAATTCTGTATTTACTTCAAGTCCTGTGCTCCTTAGTATGTACTGACTGGACGTACTTGGCACGTCTTGATTAGATATGCTTGGGATATCCTGATTAATTGCGCTCGGTGTAGCCTGATTACTTTCGATGGAGTCCTCAACTTCAGCTTGGTGTTTTTTATCAAGATATTTCATATCTTCAAAATATATGTACCTACACCTTTTTTTTACTTCCTCCTGATCCAGAGGGAGTATTTTTTAAGACATTTTTGCAACGCATATATGCATCTCTTGCAGTCTTCCATCGTTGCTGCACATTTTTTTCTGAAACAATAAAAAATAAGAAAAAAGAGTAAATTTAATACATATTATTACACTTTACAGATTCCTTGCGACCGGCAATACCTACATAGATCTACATTACCATTATCGGCTTGGAGAATCAACTATTGGCAAAATCTTTACAGAAGTGTGTACAAAAATTTGGGATGTTCTGCACGACGAAACTTTAAGACTGCCTTCGTCACATGAAGATTGGCTGAGAATCGCTGAGGGTTTCGAATCACGAGCAAATTTTCCGAATTGTGTTGGAGCGATAGATGGCAAGCACGTCCGTATTATTTGCCCTGCATTCAGTGGAAGTTTATTCAGTAATTATAAAAAATATTATTCAATCGTTCTGTTGGCTATGTGTGACGCTAATTACTGTTTTAAGTATATTATGTGGGTGCTTGTGGAACAGATTCTGACTCAATAATATTTAGGGACAGTAACTTGTATGCAAAATTACAAAGCGGCGAAATAAACCTACCAGAACCAAGACAAGTAGATAACAGCCGGACACCGTTTCCTTACATGATTGTAGGGGATGCAGCGTTTGGAATATCACGTCATATTTTAAGACCATACGCTCGTAGTAATATGACTCACAAGAAAAAAATATTCAACTACCGTCTTAGTAGGGCAAGACGCTACATAGAAACTACTTTTGGTATTATGTCTAATAAATTTGAAGTATTTCACAGGCCTATGAGGACTTCATTGATTAAGGTGAATGCTCCAGGGTAGCCCGCAAAATTCAAATATTTTTATGTTTTTTGCAATTTGCCGGTCAGTGTGAAGCTGTATGTGGACCAAATGCGATCTGCGACCGTAACGCGTATTTATCTAAAGAATTATAACCATTTTAATCATCAATATAGCCCTCTAAGTTCATGTAGTTCGAAAGAATGATTATTTCTGAAATATTCATTCTTACGAACTACATGAACTATATGATGTTATTGATACTATGTCAATTGTTGGTTTAGAAAATGTTCCTCTAAACAGCTACAACATTATGAATCGGACAGGCGATACTTTAAGAGACTTATTCGCTAACTACTTTATTTCACCGGAAGGTTCTTTGCCATGGCAAAACGAGTATATTTACTAAGAAATAGCATCTACACATCCTACGCTAATTGCGCATTCCCGCCAACGACGTGGAACGGACAACGACTGATTATATTGTAATTCGTGTGGTCTCTTGTTTTAAATTGTCGTTTCTACATAAAACTTTTGTGTATGGACATTATTAAACGTGTAGGTACAATTAGTGTTTGTGTGTATTTTTCATCACCATCCAATAATTAATAAACATAAACTATGTGCAATACTCATCATCTCATTATCATCCTGACCATATAATGAGAACAACAATCTACCTCTTTGTTTAATGTTATTTAGCATTAATTAAAAACTTCGTAGAACTAAATCATGAAACATTCTGGTTGTTTATATTTTTACTAATACCTAGGTAGGTACTAATATTATTATCTCCTAAACGCGTGAACCAATTTACATGGTTCAAACGGATAAAATGGTTTTAGACCTAGACCTTTCATTTGACACCAAAATCGTTAAGATATCTCAACAAATCACATTTTCAAGTTGCTCTCGTAATTATCTATCGCGTCGCCCAACCCCCCGCAAGATCCCCGCGTTGCTCCACGAAAGTACATTCGAGTTGAAGTCATCATAGGTAATACAGTTCTTAATCTTAGAATAGAATATACTTTATGGTAACTGAATAGTGGTCCCGTCATTTTGATATCAAAACAGCGGGACCAATTTCCTGGAAATCCGATGCAGTTAGGTTTATAATATGCCATGCTTTGTTCTGAAATTGACAGCATGTTATTCCATTAGACTAGATTATTTTAAACTAGATTATAATAACAGATATAGATTATTTTAAAATTATTATAAACACAATTATCTTTTACTTACCGATCTCCTTTTTTTTTATCATTATTGAATTCGGGAAAAAGTGCTTCATAAACTTGTAACCAAAATTTTGCTCTGGCATCGCGATCTTTGTAAAGTTCATTCGATAAATCCCACAATGCAGGACGTAGGCGCACCTCGGCAATCACACGTTCGGTATCAATGTTCATGGTGGCGGGCGACTGTACGCGCGCGTGCCGACGGTCGGGAACAGAGTGAGGACGCTCTTAGCGTTCTATAGCGCGTCAGTCGACCGACGAACGCGGCGCTGACGAGCGAGACCGACGCGCGTCATCAGCGGCGCGTAGCAACTCGCGCGCCGCTGATGTCAGCGTCACAGTGTGGTGCTTCATAGAACACAACGTATATTCGTACGCGCGACCGACATCAGCGACAGAGGAATTCGGGCCAAGGATGACTGGAATTGAGTTGCCAGGAGCGCGTGTGAGCTGCTATACCATTTGAGCCAGAAGTTATGCAGTCCGTCCGGTCCCGGAGATTTCCAGTTCGGTAACGGACGGACTGCTTTGGCTACATCTAATGGGGAGATGATAACTTTTTTCCATTTGTGGCATAGCTTCACACACGCGCTCGACATCACGCATCCAGCCATCCTCGGTATGACAGACGGGCACCGACCAGATGCTTCGCCAGAATGTATTCGTGGCGATACGAGTATCATCCGGGCGGCACACATCCGTCACACTTTGTTCAGGTCGCTCCCAAGCTCTATATATCCACCTCTCATCGCTTTGGAACGTGCGATTCTGCGAGTATCGATCAACCCGCCGCTTATACCGCCGAATACGGTTCGCCCATGCATAAACTTTCTGCTTCAGGAAGTCGATGCGCTTCGTGACACGGGACGTGTAATCTCGAGGGCTGATACCAGTCCCCGAAAACGCCCGTCTCACAAAGCGCATCACGCGTGGTCGTGTGTTACCCTCCCCGAAGCAGTATAGTTTGCCGATGAGTGCCCTAGCCTCATCGATCCGCCGCTCGATCCTGCACTGCCAGCCTGGTACAGCAGTTTTTGGTTGAATAGCTTCATCACTAGGATTAAACTTAATATTTGCTAAACGACATGCCGCAACAGCCCCGCAATACAGGATTGAGTGCGTATCAAGGAGGCTCTCGCTGCATTCAAAGATGTTCTGCAGCAGCGAGTCCAGGGCACACACCAGTGCCCTATTTTTTTTGTGCATGGGTAACCGTGGTAAACGGGGCCTAAGTTCGGTCGGAATTGATCTATACTCGCGAAGCGCATCCTCCAGTGCGCTCCTCAGTCTATCGTTGCACTGGCTACTTACCGTGACAACCCTATCATCTACCTCATCACTGACGTTGTTGGGCCGCGGTGTGATTGCGCCACTAGCTGGCGCCTGAACCGCGGCCTGTGTCGGAGTTGAGATGATAAAGTTGTTCAGTATCTCTGAGCGCAGCCTATCAAGTGCAGCATCGTCCAACCTGTGATTACGTTGGATAACCCGCACCTGATCCGACAATCGTTGGGCCGAGACGTTCACGGTTGGTTCCAGGTCCTGAAACAGAGACAGCATCCTGACACGGTACGCAGTAAGGTTAGTTCCCCCCTCTGTAGACCCATAGTATGCGCGCATAACGTTCTCGTTCATGGATTGACTCCATCTTATGCGCTGCACACAACAACCACTGGCAGCGGGGACCCGGCTCGGGGCCGGTTGGCCCAAGCCCCTCGGTGGCCGGCCTCTCCCCTGCTGACGTACAGGTGTTGGCGTCGTGGGCGGCGAGAAGTACTCGTCGCTGAAGCTCGACGCGACTGCCACGGCCGGTGTCACAGCACTCAAGCCGAACGTCCACCGCCAGCTAAAATAAGTTAGTTTAGTTTAGCTCGCATAGTTGAGCCAGTTTTTCATACATGTGCGTCCACCGCAAACTATGCCAACTAAGCTAACTAAAATATCCCAAATAAGTCAAACTAACTTATTTGTGTAGGCCGATACGAAGCTACGCGAACTAAGCTAAGCCTCTCTCACCCCCTTGCGCCTTTCGCTAGTGTTGTTTTGTAGTGTGTGATCGTGCGCAGGCAGTGAAACAGCGTAATAGCTTATTTTTCGGTGGACGAACAATTATTTCCTAGTTTAGCTTAGCTTAGTTCAGTGAGCTTAGTTCCTTATTATTTTAGCTGGCGGTGGACGTTCGGCTTCACGGTGGGGCTGGGTTCCGGCGGCGGCGAAGCGGAGCTGAGCGACGAGGCCGGAGATGGTGGGCGTGCTCGACGAGCTGCGGCTCTTGTCAACATAGTAATTTTTTCAGTTCGTCATAGAATGGTGTTATTGTATTTATACAGTTATATGTAAAGAATATCTTGGATATGCATATCTATCGGTTGACTTGTAATATTGTCGGTTAGGGTCTCAATTTAATTTTCTAACATTATGGTTGTAGTTTCGGTTTGCGTGGAAGTGTGTGTGGATTGGGAATCTGCTTGTGATTGATAGAATGGTTCAGATTGTGTGATAGGTTGTGGTTGTTCTTGTTGAGTGTGCGTTGTATACCTATTGAGTTAATGCAATAGTGATGACGCTTTCACTATTTTCTGATTCTATTTGTAGTTGCAAGTGAACTTCTTCTTTTAACTGATCTATCTCTACTTGGGACAGGAGTTTATTTCTTACTATTGCTCTTCTTTGATCTGAAATCCTTTGCTCAGATACTGTAACCTCAGGGTATTGTCGAGTAAAACGTTCAAGCAATTGCTGTCTGTAGGTGGTCATGTCTGTCTCTAATTTAGTGATGTAAAAGTAAGTTCGCATGATAAACAGGTTTACTTCTTTACTCCATCTCATGCGAACTCTTAATTTTCCAGCCTTGGTGGACACGGGCAAAAAGGAACTAACCTCCCGCACAACATTCAAGGTCGGCATGGATTGGACTGTATTAATTAAACTAAAAATGGGAGGTGACGATGGTATGGATGGTGATGATCTTCTAGAAGGTGTGTACGACACTGTACTGGGACTGTACGGTTCTACAGGGGTGTCTGTCCTGTTAGTAAGTCTGTCACCATCGTCACTGATTTCGCCTGTAATATCTTTGTCGGTGGGAGCCCGCCTGCTCAACTCCTCACCGCTGACGGTTGGCATGCTGAGACACCCAGCGTCAGCTCCAGGTGCGCCCCGGCGATCGCCCCCGGGCAGCGGTCCTAAACGTTTTCTTTTCGAACGAGTCTCGAATTTTTAATGGGTTTCCAGAGCCACGTTAGCCACGCCAGTAATCTCTCATTCGTGTGTCCGCCCCCCACGTGATTAGATGGTCAATCAGGACGTGTGGTTGTTTAGGGGGCTTATTATTATTTATTATCTCCTTTATTCAGTTACATACATATAAATTATATTTTTAAATATTTGAATAAAATAAATACAAAAACATATAAAAATAGTAGCCCACCGATATCGGGAACAGGGTCCAAGCTACCGGTGGTCAGGGCTCCAGAGAAAGGAACCTACTGACTATGCGAGCCGTGTCCAGAAGTACCGCTTTCTGAATCAAGCCCTTGATCCAGCTGCCCAACGAGAGCCTCCTAAGGTGTTGGTCGAGGCTCGTGGCTATTAAGCCATTGGCCGACACGACTATCGGTACAATGATTGCGGAGTCCACTTCCCACATGTCGACAACCTCGCGAGCCAAGTCAATATACTTGATTTGTTTGTCTTTCTTGGCTTTCACGATTTTTTTTTATTATTATTTCCTTTATGTATTTTCTTTACTTATTTATATATTTTTAAACATTTTTATACAATATATACATTAGAAAAAAAAAACATTTAAAAATATAAAAATAGTAGCCCACCGATATCGGGAACAGGGTCCAAGCTACCGGTGGTCAGGGCTCCAGAGATAGGAACCTCCTGACAATGCGAGCCGTGTCCAGAAGTACCGCTTTCTGAATCAAGCCCTTGATCCAGCTGCCCAACGAGAGCCTCCTAAGGTGTTGGTCGAGGCTCGTGGCTATTAAGCCATTGGCCGATACGACTATCGGTACAATGATTGCGGAGTCCACTTCCCACATGTCGACAACCTCGCGAGCCAAGTCAATATACTTGATTTGTTTGTCTTTCTCGGCTTTCACGAGTTTCTCGTCATGCGGGACGGTTATGTCTACAATCATTGCACGCCTCACAATTCGGTCCACCACCACTATATCAGGCTTATTGGCAACAATAGTCCTGTCAGTGATGATGGACCGATCCCAGTACAATGTGATATTGCCATTATCGAGAACTGGGTCGGGCGCATACCTATAGTATGGCACCTCCGACTCCACAAGAGAGTATTTCAGAGCAAGTTGCTGATGGATAATCCTGGCTACAAGGTTGTGCCTATGCAAGTATTCTCCGTTAGCTAGACGAGAACAACCAGAGACAATGTGGCGAATTGATTCTCCCGGACGGTGACATGCCCGACATATGTCGACCGTGCCGTCTTTCACAATAAATCTCCGGTAGTTATTCGTCATGATAACTTCGTCCATAATTGCACAAACAAAACCTTCGGTTTCTCCAAAAAGATCACCGAAACGCAGCCAGGCTACGGACGCTAGTTGGTCTACGTCAGGCCCATGTAGGGCCCGGAAAAAGCGTCCGTGAAGCTCCTTACTCTGCCATACCGCCCTGCGATCGTTAGTGTCAAGCACTGCAGGTTTGCGCCAGTTCTCATTTGCCAAGGAGAGCGGGGTGAGTCCCTTGTCCACCGCCACTACATTTCGATGCATACCCACGTCGACAGCTAGGAAATATTCCCTAAGACTGCATATCTCGCGATTGTGGAGAGTCTTAGCATTTAAAAAGCCTCGACCTCCACACTTTCGCGGGATATACAGTCTCATTACCGACGACCGTGGGTGATGCATTCGATACGCAGTAAGCAGTGTACGGACCCGCCTATCCAGGGCGTCAAGTTCCGTTTGAGTCCATTTGAGTACGCCGAAAGAGTACATCAATACTGGCATGACCCAACCGTTGAAGGCGCGCACCTTGTTTCCGCCCGATAGACAGCTATTGAATACCTTCTTCAGGCGGCCAAAGAAGCGCTCCTTCAACGATTGCTTCATGTCAGTAACATTGATACCTAACGCTTCCGACATACCCAAATACTTGTAAGTTTCAGTTGGAGAGAGGGATCTCAGGTTTATGGAATCCGAGAGTTGAGTTCCCACGGATTCCATAATCTCTCCACGCTTTACATGCATGACCGCACATTTGTCCACACCAAACTCCATCCTGATGGCGTTACTGAATGTTTCAGTTACCTTCAGTAGCTCCATCAGTTGCAGATTAGTGGTGGCAAAGAGTTTCAGATCATCCATGTAAAGGAGGTGAGATATAACCTGACCACCTCTCTTCAACCGATAGCCTAGCCCTGAATTCTCCAGCAGTGTGCTAAGAGGATTCAAGGCTAGACAAAACCAAAGTGGACTCAAACTATCGCCCTGAAATATACCCCCCTCGATCCTTACCGGTTCGCTATTCCTCTGGATATTTCGACATCCTGGATAGCGAAGGACTGTCCTCCATTGCCCCATACACGACATCAGGAAGGTGCGTAGCGTTGCATCAACTTTATACAATTCTAGCACCCTCATGAGCCATGTATGAGGCACCGAGTCATAGGCCTTCTTATAGTCTATTCAGCATGTTGACGGATCCTTTCGGGAACGCCGAACCTGTTGGCTAATGGCCATATCAATAAGAAGTAGCTCCTTAGTACCGCGGGACCCATTCCTACATCCATTTTGAGAGGCAGACATGATGTTGTTGTTGTTAATATGACTATTAATCTTTGCCCTCAAAATGGATGTAAGAACTTTATAGACCGTCGGTAAACACGTGATCGGTCTATAATTTTTAGGTTCCGCAGTACTACCTGATTTATGGAGCAGGTGGGTTATTCCTGTAGTTAAGAACTGGGGTAGCGACCCAGACTCTAAGGCAGACTGGAATTGAGACGCCAAGCAAGCGTGCGATCTCGTAAACCATTTAATCCAGAAATTGTGCAGCCCGTCCGGCCCTGGAGATTTCCAGTTAGGCAACGGGCGGACTGCACAAGCTACATCTTGGGGGCTGATGGAAATTGCCCCCATTTCTGGTATCGGATCGCACACACGCTCGACCTCCCGAGTCCAGTCATCCTCAGTATGACTGACAGGAACCGACCAGATGCTGCGCCAGAATGAACACATAGCATCATCATCCGGCAAGCGCGTGTCAGTCACACCTTGGTCCGGTCGCTCCCAATCCCTATATACCCACCTTTCGTTACTTCGGAATGTGCGATTCTGGGTGTATCGCTCCATTCGCCGCCTGTACCTACGAATACGGCTTGCCCATGCATACACCTTCTGCTTCAGGAAGTCGATGCGCTCTGTGACACGAGATATATAATCTCGGGGATTGACATCAGTCCCCGAAAACGCCCGTCTCACAAAGCGCATCACTCGAGGGCGTGTGTTGCCCTCCCTGAAGCAGATCAGTTTGCCGATTAGCGCTCTGGCCTCACCAATACGACGCTCGATCCTGCACTGCCAAGCTGGTACGGCTGGTTTTGGTCGTGTAACTCTGTCATTGGTTATTTTTATTTTGACATGAGCTACACGACATGCCGCTACAGCCGCGCAGTACATGATCGAATGTGCATCGGTGAGGTTATCACAGTTATCAAAATGGCTTGACAACTGCGAATCCAGAGCAGCCACCAGCGCCCTGTTCTTGTTATGCATGGGCAAACGAGGTAAGCGTGGTCTAAGTTCAGGCGGCATGTAGCGGTATTCCCGAATAGCACACTCCAAAGCACTCCTCAATTCGTCATTGCACTGGGTACTTACGTTTATAACCCTGTCATTACTCTCCTCGTCAGCGTGGCTGGGCAATTGGGTTGACTGTGCTGGTGCCACAGTCTGCGACGGAGGAGCAATGACATGGCTACACATTTCAGTGCGGAGGCGATCAAGCACACTATCATCCAACATACGGTTACGCTGGATGAGGCGCACCTGATCCGACAGTCGTTGGGCCGATACGCTGACAGCTGGTTCAAGTACCTGAAACAGAGAGAGCATCCGACCACGGTACGTAGTCAGGTTAGTTCCCCCCTCTGTAGCCCCAAAGTATGAGCGTATAACATTTTCATTTATGGCTTGAGTCCATTTTATACGCTGCACACTTCCACCGATAGCGGGGACCCTATCAGAGACCGGTGGGCCTCGAGGTCCTAAGCTGGCCGGTGGTCGGCCTCGCCCGCGCCGACGCGCAGGTGGTGGTGTCGTCGGCGGCGAGAAGTATTCGTCGCTCGAGCTCGACGCAACTGCAGCTACCGGAATCTCAGGACTCATGGCTGGCGCTGGTCCCGGCGGCTGCGAGGCGGAACTGAGCGACGAACCCGAAGATGGAGTTGGTGCGTTTAGTTTTCGAGCTCGGCTTCTTGTCAGCATTTTATAATGGTCATGTTATCGGTCCAAAAAGAGATAATTGGTTACGTGTTTGGTTTTATTATATCGTCACTGTTTTTTTTCTTGTTTTACTGTTAGTTTGACACAGATTTATTTATTATTTATTATTATTATTTCGTTTATTTATTCTTATTTACTTACAAAGTATATTTTTAAATATATCTCTAAAAACCATAAAAAAATACATTTAAAAATATAAAAGTAGTAGTCCGCCGGTGTCGGGAGCAGGGTCCAAGCTACCGGTGGTTAGGGCTCCAGAGAAAGGAACCTCCTCAGAATACGAGCCGTATCGAGGAGTACTGCCTTCTGTATCAGGCCCTTTACCCAACCGCGTAACGCCAGCTTCGACAGATGTTCGTCGAAGCTTTTGGCCATCAGGCCATTGGCCGTAATGACTATCGGCACAATGATAGCTGAGTCCACATTCCACATGTCGACAACCTCGTGCGCTAAGTCGAGATACTTGATTTGTTTCTCTTTCTCGGCCTTCACGAGGTTCTCGTCATGCGGGATGGTAACATCAATTATCATTGTGCGGCGCGCTAATCGGTCTATCACCACTATGTCAGGCTTATTGGCAACAATAGTCCTATCAGAGCTGGGATCTCTGATAGGACTATTGTTGCCAATAAGCGCAATAATACGGTACCTCAGAATCCACAAGTTTATATTTCAAAGCAAGTTGCTGATGGATAATCCTGGCCACTTGGTTGTGCCTGTGCAAGTACTCGCCGTTAGCCAGCCGAGAACAACCAGAGATAATATGTCTGATGGACTCACCCGGACGGTGGCATGCCCGACACACGTCCACCGTCCCATCCTTCATAATATGCCTCCGGTAGTTATTCGTCAAGATAACTTCATTCATAATCGCACAGACAAAACCTTCAGTTTCCCCGAAGAGATCACTGAAACGTAGCCAGGCCACGAACGCTGAAAAATCTACATCAGACCCATGAAGAGCCCGATAGAAGCGCCCGTGAAGCTCCTTGCCTTTCCATACCTCCTTGCGGTCATCCGTGGTAAGTATCACAGGTTTGCGCCAGTTCTCCTTAGCCATGGACAACGGGGTGAGACCCTTGTCCACTGCGACCACATCTCGGTGCATACCCACATCAGCTGTGAGGAAATATTCTCTGAGACTGCACATCTCGCGGTTGTGGAGAGTCTTGGCGTTTAAAAAGCCTCGACCTCCACACTTCCGCGGAATGTACAGTCTCATCACCGACGATCGTGGGTGATGCATCCTGTTTGCGGTCAGCAGTGTACGTACTCTCCTATCCAGGGCGTCAAGCTCAGTTTGAGTCCATTTGAGTATGCCGAAAGAGTACATTAATACCGGCATGACCCAACCGTTGAAGGCGCGCACCTTATTTCCGCCCGACAAAAGGCTATTCAAAACCTTTTTCAGGCGGCCAAAGAAGCGTTCCTTCAACGATTGCTTCATGTCAGTAACATTAATGCCCAACGCTTCCGATATACCCAAATACTTATAGGTTTCGGTCGAGCTGAGTGATCTAACCTGTATGGAATCCGAGAGTTGAATTCTCTCAGATTCCATAATCTCCCCTTTCTTTACATGCATGACTGCACATTTGTCCACACCAAATTCCATCCTGATGGCACTACTGAAGGTTTCAGTCAACTTCAGTAGCTCCATCAGTCGCGAATTGTTGGGGGCAAAGAGTTTCAGATCATCCATGTAAAGAAGGTGAGATATGGCCTGACCACCTCTTCTCAACCGATAGCCTAGACCTGAACCCTCCAGCAATGTGCTTAGAGGATTCAGAGCTAAGCAAAACCAAAGCGGACTCAAACTGTCGCCCTGAAATATTTCCCGTTTAATCCACACAGGCTCATCGTCCCCCTGAATTATTATTATTATTATTATGGTATTGTATGAAAAATCGTAATCGTAAATTATGTAACTATTGTAGAAAAATACGATAATTTACGTCCAGCCAATATAAAAACCGACCGATTTTTCATACAATACCATAATAAAAATGCTCAAGACAGCCTATGGGAGTAAATAAAATAGGTGCTATACCGCGAGAAATTGCCACTTTCTTAAAACTGGAAGAGCCTTAGCTATACACGGGTCACTGCTTTCGGAGAACTTCGGCTACGCTCTTGGCTGATTCCGGAGCCGATCTCACCACTTTAAAACGTAAAGCGGGTTCAAGTCCAATACGGTTGCAGAAGGCCATATTGAAGACTCAATAGAAAATAAGTCGAAAATCTGTAAGCGTATAGTGGAAACAATAAGTCTGAATTCGATTTCGGATCCTTGGTCTCACCCACGCCCATCCACTTCCAACGACGCACAGTGTACGTATACAGAAAGCCGATCAGAGTCGCCAACGTTCACCGTTGTTCCTTCTCAATCCGCCACCGAAACAGAAACCTTAACCCCAGATAATCAAACTTTACTCAATGCAACTATACCGTTGCCAAACAAATCTGTTACTTTTAATAAGTAGAATTGTATTGATTTTACTTTTAACTTTTAAAATGTTCCATTTTATTGAATTGGTACCTCTATCTACACTGTTGATTAATTGGTAATATCATAATTTCTTGAAAGATATTATTTGTCTTAATTTGTTTTTACCGTCTTTATATCTTTGTTTGCTTGTAAAATGTCTTGTGTTTGTGTTATAAACTAAAAATATTAGATTGTAGGCAGATTGATTATTTATTTATTTATAAAAGCGTTCCTCTCTCTGGAGCCCTGACCATCTAGCGTAGCTTGGACTCTGTTCCCGATACCGGTGGGCTACTATTTTTATATTTTTAAATGTTTTTATTTTTTTGAAATATTTAAAAATGTCCTAATAAGTAAAGAAAATGAATAAACGAAACAATATCTTTACCAATATTATAAAGAGGTTATGTTTGTGAGGTTGTAGGGGGTAATCTCTGGATCTACTGAACCGATTTTGAAAATTCTTTTACCAATAGAAAGCTACGATATTTGTGAGTCATTCTAATATATAAAAATCATCCGTTACTGAGTGACTGACAGACAACGCACATCCAAAATCACTGATCGTAGAAAGCTAAAATTAGGCATATAGGTTCCTTGGGGAATGCAGAGGAGCTAAGTCAGGATTTCCCAAAATTCCTACGGGAATGGTAAAAAACGGGATACACGCGTACGAAGTCGCGGGTAAGAGCTAGTCCTTATCCTTACTTTCTTACTAATATAAACTGTCAGAAAGTAACTGTCTGTCTGTCACTCTGTCATCTGTCTCTTTCACGCCGAAGCTACTGAACCGATTTAAATGAAATTTGGTACACAGATAGTCTGACAGGTAGCATGAGAAAAGACAGGCTCCTTTTTATCCCAGGAGTATGCTCTCTAACGACCGCGCGGTAGGGACTACCGGGGGCTGCTAGTTTCTAATAATCAGTAGGCAACTCGTAAGTTTTACAAAATAACATTATAATTATTTAAAAGAATCCTTGTTGCGTAAGTGAATTCAGCAAGGCAGAGTATGAACAACTGATCTCATGCGAGATGAAAGACGCGATTTGGATTTCCGAATATGTGATTATTCGATTGTTCATACTCTTTGCATTTTACCTTGCCGAATCCACCTGTGGTGACCTTTTAAAAGGCCGGTCGTAATGTGGGGGTCATAAACATGGATGGCGGACTTAGTCGTAGTAAAGACACAAAGTACTATAGAATTAGTATTAATCAGATTAGATAGTATAAAACACAAAATTACGGTTATATTAAACAATTCAAACACATAAGCTCGTTATTGGGTTTGACTATGATTTGCCATAAAACAGTTCTTAGGGTGTAAATGAATTTTACTTTTTACAAATAAAAAAGTTTTTCACTTTGCATACAGCGCACTATATTGAACCAAGAGGTCAACCTCATCATATCGAGATGATTCTCGATTAGACCTAGGTGTGGGACAGGGTCCTCTCTTATCGCTTTTTTTTGTAGGTTTCGAGCAAACTCTTCGCCAATGATCTGTGAAACTGCTTTTCTTCATTTATATGCTTCCTCTTTAACCGAGATGATTCTCGATTAGACCTGGGTGTGGGATAGGGTCCTCTCTTATCGCTTTTTTTTGTAGGTTTCGAGCAAACTCTTCGCCAATGATCTGTGAAACTGCTTTTCTTCATTTATATGCTTCCTCTTTAACCGAGATGATTCTCGATTAGACCTGGGTGTGGGATAGGGTCCTCTCTTATCGCTCTTTTTGTAGGTTTCAAGCAAACTCTTCGCCAATGATCTGTGAAACTGCTTTTCTCCATTTATATGCTTCCTCTTTAACCGAGATGATTCTCGATTAGACCTAAGTGTGGGATAGGGTCCTCTCTTATCGCTCTTTTTGTAGGTTTCAAGCAAACTCTTCGCCAATGATCTGTAAAACTGCTTTTCTCCATTTATATGCTTCCTCTTTAACCGAGATGATTCTCGATTAGACCTGGGTGTGGGATAGGGTCCTCTCTTATCGCTCTTTTTGTAGGTTTCGAGCAAACTCTTCGCCAATGATCTGTGAAACTGCTTTTCTCCATTTATGCTTCCTCTTTAACGGTAATTTCTGAAATAAAGCAAAATGGATGTCAGGTTGGTTTATGAAGATCCTATACAATTTTAGCATTTCCTTAACATAAAAAGTATCCTTTACCACTACTATTTATAAAACATAAAAAAAAAGTAAAAGTTTGATTGATTGATGATTTTGGGTTAATATACTTACGGGTTGGCAAGATGCTGGCTGTTTTGGAAATATTATTGTCACTGCGTGCGAAAATTTATAATCTACGTTCATATATTCTTCACGAAAGCAAGATTCTTCAAAGTGTTTAGAACATATCCTTGTTTACTGTGTAGGCCTCCAATTATCGACTTTTCTCAATTTTTTATCCATTTACACATTATCTGCAGGAAACCTGTAAAAATAACAAAGAATACATCATTATAATAATTTAGTAGTAATAAATAATAATATTAGTACCTACAAATATAATGAAATATTGATTTGGGAAAAGTAGGATTTTTCGTTAATTCCTTCTTTTGGATGCTAAAATATTCTGTAATCTTTTATCACTGAGACCAAAGCTGAGTACAATTACTAGGTTCAGCATGGCGCAATTAGTACGAAAAATTCAGATTGAAACGAACTAGAATATGTATGTGGTTATACTTTAACTCTATCGATAAAACATCTAAGAAGCCACATCCTTATGAAGTACATGATATGTCAAAACGGTTCAATATTTTTTTGTTTTTATTTTTATTTCTAAATTGAAAACTGACAATAATGTAGAATCTATAAATATCTAAGTATGATTAGATTTACTTACCGGTGAAACGATACTTTTGCAATATTTTCTTTCAAATCACCATTTCTATTCGAACAACCGGGCACAGTACATGCCATTGTTCATGGCAAAACGAAAACTGCACTCAAATTACAATATTTTTCTCTTTTTTTTTGCTATAAATAGGCACGCGTTTGACCACTATCTCACCTGATGGTAAGTGATGATGTGGTCGAAGATGGAGCACGCTTGCCTAGAAATAACCTATTCACTCTTGACTTAAAGACTCCCAGGTTATCAGGAAACACAGACACACGTCAGGGAATTCCACTCCTTAGCTGTAGGTACGCATTATGAATGTGTTACCAAAACGTTTTGTGCGTATGGGTGGGATATCCACCGTGTACCGGTGGCGCATCGCCGTTCGTCTTGTGGTCCGATGATGGAACGGGCTTGGCGGAATTAAATTATGCAATTCCGTCGCACATTCCCCAAAATGCAACCGGTAAAAAACCGACAGGCTAGCAACTCGTCTTCGATGTTCAAGGCTTTGTAGCTTCGTCGCGACAAGCGTCTCATTGCCGATGATCCTCTTGGCTCGTTTCTCAATTGACTCAAGGGCATCAAGTTGGTATCTGGCAGATCCATCCCAAAGATGAGAGCAGTACCCCTATTCTGTAACAACATTTACGTGTCTCGACAGCGGAATCCGAGGTGAGTATAAACATAAGACCTCTATGCTGTGTGCAATAAAGTTCACTTTGTGAGCTATCTCACTCAGGTGAAGCTCGATATCGAAATGGTTACTTAAAGAATAGCCTTGCAGTACTCCATACACGATCGAACTTGCGCTTGATAGAGTTTAAGCAGCTGTTCCGGCGTGAAGTATCGTCTCACCTTTGCCAGAATCCCCAACTTCTTTGCAGCCACTTGAGCCTCTGCCTCTATGTAAGGGCCAAAATTGAGAGTAGATGTTAATGTAACCCCAAGAAACTCAAGTTGGTCGGTTATCGGCACGGTCAAACCTCGGAAAGATGGAGCTGGGTGGAATTGGCTCCTTTTGGCGGATAATAGACACGCTTGGGTCTTAGCAGCATTGAACTTGACCAGATTGGCATCGCCCCATTCAGAGAGACAGCCTGTAAGGACACATTCAAGTGCTCAACTATTGCCTCCCGGAGCGACCGGATCTGCGACCCACCAGCTCGTGCGTCGGACACGTATCTCTCAGCAACAGTGCTGTCGTCTGCATACCCAAAGGTACGGTGTTTAAGCAGATCATTAATATGCAGCAAGAACAGTGTTGCCGAAAGCACCGACCCCTGAGGAACCCCGGCATTAATATCTAGCAGTCCAGACGAGCAGCCATCTATGACCACTCGGATAGACCGATCCCTCAGGAAGTCTGCGATCCAATCACACAAACCGGCGGGCAGACCGAAGGAAGGAAGATTACCAATAAGGCTATCGTGCCAGACCCTGTGGAAGGCCTTCGAGATGTCAAGGGAGACCGCTAGTGCCTCCCCGTGCTTCTGTGCGCACAAGTCTTCAGAACAATTGCCGGTATCCCGTCGGGACCACTAGCCATGTTCACGTCTAGGTTACGCAGTACCCTACGGACGTCCTTCTGATGAATGCGAATGTTTGTCATACTCGACTCGCATCCACCAGGAGAAGCAGGGGGCGTCGCGCCACTAGGATCCAGACGTGAAGATTCCGCAAACAAAGAAGCAAACAAGTTCGCTTTCTCCTCAGCGGAGTGGACCAGCGTCCCGTCAGGTCTCAGCAGTGGTGGTAGTGAGGGGCGGCAGAAGTTCGATTCGACCGACTTAGCCAGGGACCAAAAAGCCTTACTACCTGCTGGGTATGAAGCAAGTTTGTTCCCTATTCGGCTAATGTGGTCAAACCGAGCCCTCCGCAACACTTTCTTGCAGGACTTGGCAGCCCTGTTGAAGGCTCTCTTCTTCTGACTCACGTCATTTGCTTTGCGCGTTCGAGCGTCGACCCATGCCAGATACGCCGCGTGCTTAAGCGCATCAGCGCGATTGCACTCGGCACCAAACGAAGGACGAGCTTCGCCAGATTTCGCTATGTCAGAGAACGGAATGTAGTAGTATGTAGTAGTAAGCCCAGTTGTCTCCAAATCACCGCTGTGCGAACGGTAGACGCAGGCGTAGACAATTTTGTCTAGGCCTGTGTCCACTATAGCCCACAGCGTCGAAAACCTGGAGTCTTCAAGGTAACGGAGACGCCGATAGCAGATGTCGTCCCGGGCGTACATGCATACGCCCGCGCGTGGTCTGAAGTAGTGCTCCAGGGTAAACCCTGGGTAAGACAGGTATGACACGTCTGACGGACATCCGATTTGCGTCTCCGACAGGAACAAGAGCGCTGGTTTCTCGGTCTCAAAGTGGTGATGGACTGCAGCGAGATTTGAGTGCAGACCTCGTATGTTAGAGAGGTGCACTTTATGCGAAAGGGCGTGCTCCCGCTGTACAGCTTTCCTCTTTTTCCCCTGTTCATAATAAAAGTGAGTGAGGTTGAGGAGAAGGAAGTGAAATGAGGTTCCATGCTGCTAACCCTCAGGCACGCCCCATCTTTGGGGGACTAGTCTGGAGACTGCGGGGACGCCCGAGCCCCCCGGGAATGACCATCGGGCTCTTTCATCTGGTCGCCAACCAGCACGATGGTGCATTCCGGGATTTTTCGTCAGTTGGCGGGGCAGCCTTTCATGTGTGGCTAGCACACTACTTGGGCCCCCAACTACCTGGCGGTCGGCTAGCAGCGCACCGTGCCTCGGATCCCGCTACCCTCCGCGACTAGTCTCCCGATACGCCCACGCCAGGGCAAGCCTGGTTGGTCTGCCTGCATTGGAACAACTATTTCGACCCAGCTCCTCTGAATTGGCTACACTGAGCATCGTACCGGAACGCAGCTAAGCCGATTGGCGGTACGTCTTTGCCCAGTGGGTGGTCACAAGCCATCGGCCGAAGCCTACCACCAGTTAGTGTCACCTGATTAGCACCACCCGGGGACCACGTGTAGGGTCTAAAAATTGGGTATTCTCCTGCGGACGCGGGTGACTCGGCCCCCGGCAATTTGACAGTATTTTTAATAAAATTGGTTGACTAATGTGTTATCCAGCTGGTTAACAAACAAAATAGCGATCCTCGGCTGGTGGCGCGCGGCATTTCAAGACGGTCGGGAATCTCTTTTTGTCACATGAAATGTTTCCATTAAAAATATTGAGTACAAGATAGGCTACTATACACAACTTAATAGAAGCTATCTAGGTATTCTATATCTATGGTTATTTCAATCTATTTCTGTTTATTATTTTATCTCCTAAAGTATTCTCGCTGCTGAAGTGAAAAGTTATGTGTGTTACACGAGAGCAAAGTTTTTTGCATCTCGTCTTTAAATCCCTCGCCACACTCTTACAATTACAACTAGGTAAGTACCTACTTATTTGGGTAGGGTTTACCTACTTGTTCTAGCCGCCCAATGAGAACCTCCTAAGTGTCGATCGAGGTTCTTTATCTCTGAGGCTAATGACCGTAATGAATACAGTTCGTATTGGTTCGGTAGTATTCGGTACATCGTTAGGTACACCTACCTATTATTGTTAATACAGAGTTCAAACTAATCACGTCGACCACCTCGGTGCTAACGCAAGAAAAAATGTTTTGCTGGTATGATGGAATGTATTTCTCTCATATAAGTAAGTAACACATTAAGTTACAATAAGTTAAAAATGGTGTCAGAACACTGAGCCGGCGCTTCCAGGACCAGAGGTTAGTTGTCTAAGTTTAAAAAAATAATTCTTAAGTAACTATAAAAAACTGGGCAAGAGCGAGTCGGAATCGCGCACCTAGGGTTCCGTACAAATTTGTGGGTGCGTATTATAAATAGTTCAGGAATCTAGTCTCGCAGGTTTTTTCGAGCTTTTCCAATTTATGAATCTATCGCTGAGGCTTAATATAGTAGGATCAGCAGCACCTTTGGTACGGAACCTTACAGGCCTGATCCGCAAGGTGAACTGTCCAGTACTTCGCAAAGTACCTACCTACCTACCAAATTAGCTCAAGACAGTTCTACGATAAATGCTAAATGCACGGTTAACGAACCAGAACAAATCAGAGATTTAACGAATTTGGACCAGATACTTTTCAAGACCTTTAAGAAACTGAACCTATATTACCCTTAATAAACAAACAACAACGCTGCGCTAGGAATTTTTTCATTAAATTTGAGGGTTTGCCTCGATTTTCATAGGATCCTATCATCAGATTCTGACTTGGTGACAATGGGACCACCTCAGGAGCATAGGCATTCGAATAAAGAATTTTTAAAATCGGCACAATTGGCGGAGAATTCGGTGAACATACATAAAAAATAGATTCATACAGCCTAACATAGCACCTCCTCCTTTTTGAAGAAGTCGGTTAAAATTACATATAACCGGTATCGCAACTTCTGTAATTCCCTTTAAAGTAAACTCAAGCGCGCGTACGAAAAAGAACTGTTTACCAAGGCAAAAAATAACATTAAGGTCGTATTTCTGAAATAAATGATAGCTCGAAAGACCGATTTCACGTCCCGGCACCGCGCAGTCCCCGCATGCTTCCACGCGCAAAGTTCAAAATATCGAACCTAGCGCCACAACATCAAATTAATTCAAACCGCCAACTGATTTAGTATTGCCCGTACGCAAACTTCATAAATTTATGCTTTCAAAATATTAACACATATCAGCACTCTAATAAACATTGATTAGACGTAGAATAAAGTAAAATATTGAACGCAGACAAATAATACTGTTTTTTTTTTCAGTTGTCAGTAATTTTTTTTTTTTTTTTTTACTATTGATAGGCACGCGTTTGACCACTATCTCACCTGATGGTAAGCGAGGCTGTGGTCGAAGATGGAGTACGCTTGCCTAGAAATAACCTATTCACTCTTGATTTAAAGACTCCCAGGTTGTAGCTATCAGGAAACACAGACTCCGGCAGGGAATTCCACTCCTTAGCTGTACGCACTATGAATGTGTTGCCAAAACGTTTTGTGCGTATGGGTGGGATGTCCACCATGTACCGGTGGCGCATCGCCGTTCGTCTTGTGTTCCGATGATGGAACGGGCTTGGCGGAATTAAATTATGCAATTCCGTCGCACATTCCCCAAAATGCAACCAGTAAAAAACCGACAGGCTAGCAACTCGTCGTCGATGTTCATGTGATCATGTTTCGTATGTCCCCAAATTATTTTGAAAACTAGGTACTTATTCTGTAGATTTTATAAGCACATGGCCGCAATTGTGCGATAGCGATAGTGTGACTGTTCATAAGCTACCCTATTTAAAGGAAGCTTGCAGTGTAATCAGCAGCCTTGCGGACAATGCATCGGGGCGTTTCGACTATCCGAATTACGTGTTTCGCCAAATATGATTTTTTTTGTATCAGATCAGTGAGTGCCCGAAAGCCAGGTTTGATTTGACGAGACACATTTACTAACGTTCGTCAGAACGGCTATGAATCCAGTTTAGGGTAGTTAGTGAAGCTTACCCCCACTCCCGGGAAATGCGCGTACATCAAAACAATGTAATGTATTCTGCGGTCAGTCGGTTCAATGGAAGAGGTAACCTCTACTAATGTTTGGTTGGTACGACATAACCTTAGATATTGCAAGGAAGCATTATAGTTCAAACCACAGAACAGATAATGGAGGTTAGAAGGGCCTTGTGGGCGTGCCAGGCGCGCCGCGCATATGAACAGAAGCTCGTATTTCGACAAAATTTGATTCACCGGCCAACAATCGCGCTCATATTGTGTTGTGGCAGCGTACGACGCTCTGCAAAAAAAAAAAAAAATTATGCCGTCTTGCGCTATCATAACGTGTTGGAAAAGAAGCCGGTGTGTAGTGTGGCTTGAAAAGGGTTTTCTTTTCACCGGTTATTCTAAAAATCTTTAAATATATAAAAAATAGTAGTCCGCCGGTGTCGGTTTAAATTAATTACTATGATTATTACTACAATTTTATGTTTATTACTACCAATTATTGTTTATTGTGGGTTATTAAATTAGTTTTTGAGTGATTTTTCATCTTAAATAAAATTATTGTTGAATATACAGAGTTGATACGACAGAGGGGCATTAAATTAAACTACGTATACTATACGTGTTCAGTATTAATTCGATACGGTACAAAAACAAAAAGCGCCATAAATGAGAAAATATTTTTTTCAAACAAACTAAATAGCTTGCAAATCCGAATAAAACGCAACCACCCTTTGTAAAAAAATTACACTGACCTTATATACCGCTAGGTAACAAAGCGGCAACGTCGCGCGCGCGCCGGAGCGCGGTGTGCGGTATCTCGTGTGCTCGGCGGGGGCCGGGCCGGGGTGGCGGCCGGCGACTTAGGCCTCCGCTCGCACTGGCTTTTATGTTAGGTAACGTTTCGAAGTACGCGCACAAAAACAAACACACTAAATTTTTAAATTTTCGATGTGTCCTCCATTCACATTGATGCACAAATTATACCGACGGAGAATATTGTTATTTATTTTTCTAATTAGATCACTGTCCGTCGCTAAGCACTTTAATTTGTGAAATGCTAAAATAATCCTATTTTTTAACTCATCAATTGTATTTACCTCTGAGGCATAGACTTCACCCTTAATGTACCCCCACAAAAAGAAATCCATGGGAGTGAGGTCCGGAGATACTAATACTAAATAATAATAATCCCAAGTTACGTGTCCTATCACCATAAAAAACAGTCAATCACAAAAAAAAACACTAATACTAAATAATAATAATCCCAAGTTACGTGTCCTCTCACAATAACAAAATAAAATCACAATTGTTTGCGCGCGAAGTGCACAAACCGTACGTTCCGAAACGACAGCGTCGGCGCACTGAATAGAGGCCCCACTTACCGATCGCAAAAAAACAAGGATGCAACAAACTGACTTACTGACCTATTTCTGTTTCTTTCAAATGCGCTACGTTTGTCGCTTTCGTAGTGAAAGTGCAAGTGTGTGTGTATTGATTGCTTCCTTGTTTGCATTGCCAATTTTTAGTGAATGTCCTTCGACATGCGTCAGAGCGGCAACAACGCATCGTAGATTCATCGTTGTAAGGTGCATGACCTATGCTTAGACGATAATCAGCTGTTAGAAAAGATACATCGTGTTCAAACCGTGCAAAAACTTTAAAAATCATTTGCGACTAAACTACTGCTCCTAATTAATTTATTTTTGGTACAGAGCTTGATAATGGTAACTAGTATAGGCAGTTTAAAGGAAAGCCCCTCTGTCGTATCAACGTTGTATGTATATATAATGAATATTTTTATATTATTACTTAAGACTATGTCTTTGCACGCAGAAATAGCGTTATTATTTTTTGCTGTTGATTTATCTTCGTGTTATTTCATATTGTTTATGTCCATACATTTTACGTAAAATTTTCGGAGAAATTGTTTTCCTTGTCACTTCAGTTGGCAGTCGAGCCCTAGATAATAATACTCAATCAATTATTAACAAAATTATATTCAACTTTTCATGGCGGGAGAATCGCGAAAACCACAGATTAAAAATAACCGCCACATAAAAAAAATACTAAAGCTCTTTCATTTCATGTAGGTAAGTAGTTTAAACTTAACTAAATTAAAAAGGAAACATACGAAATTACTAATGCTTCGTCGTTACAGGTTGTACTGATCATAGGAATACGTGGAGCGTGTCGCAATAACGAGCTACAGCTAACAGTTAATAATATCGAAAAGCATTCTGATAAATTACTGTTAGTAAAATTGAAAAATACGAAGACGAACCTTGACAGGTCTTTTGTCGTACGCGAAGAATATGTAACTATTGTAGAAAAATACGAAAATTTACGTCCAGCCAATATAAAAACCGACCGATTTTTCATAAGTACAATACCATAATAATAAATGCTCAAGACAGCCTATGGGAGTAAATAAAATAGGTGCTATACCGCGAGAAATTGCCACTTTCTTAAAACTGGAAGAGCCTCAGCTATACACGGGTCACTTCTTTCGGAGAAATTCGGCAACGCTC
The DNA here is from genome assembly GCA_950371165.1 of Lacanobia oleracea. Classification (NCBI taxonomy): domain Eukaryota; kingdom Metazoa; phylum Arthropoda; class Insecta; order Lepidoptera; family Noctuidae; genus Lacanobia; species Lacanobia oleracea. The sequence continues at coordinate 11,967,980 of OX493389.1, forward strand.
TTGGCTGATACCGGAGCCAATCTCACCACTTCAAAACGTCACGGCGGATGGAAGTCCAATACGGTTGCAGAAGGCTATATTGAAGACTCAATAGAAAATAAGTCGAAAATCTGTAAGCGTATAGTGGAAATAATAAGTCTGAATTCGACCTCGGATCCTTGGTCTCACCCACGCCCATCCACTTCCAACGACGCACAGTGTACTTACACAGAAAGCCGATCAAAGTCACCAACGTTCACCGTTGTTCCTTCTCAATCCGCCACCGAAACAGAACCTTAACCCCAGATAATCAAATTCAACTCAATGCAACTATACCGTTGCCAAATAAATCTGTTACTTTTAATTTGCATAGTTGTAGTAATTTAACTTTTAACTTTTAAAATGTTCCATTTTATTGAATTTGTACCTCTATCTACAATTTTAATTATTTTGATTCACAATAAATAGTTATTTCAATCTTTTCCTGTTTATTATTTTATCTCCTAAAGTGTTCTCGCTGCTGAAGTGAAAAGTTATGTGTGTTACACGAGAGCAAAGTTTACAAATAACTATTGCCTTTTATTTGCACAAACTTAGATTTGCCAATATGGCCAAGCCTTTGATGCCATAATTCACAACTATTATTGTTTACGACCCTATTTGGTAAGAATCTAGCATTTAAAGCACATTTTTCAAGTATGAATTTAATACTAATTAAATTATTCAAAGACTTACCCTTTATTTCCATCTTACCCTTGTTGTATATTTGCACACCACCGTTATTGTCAAAAACAATGGTCATTCCTGCTTGTTGCATTTTCTTAACCGAGCGCAAGTTGTAAGGAATTTCGGAACAGAAAAGGACATCCTGTAGCATTCCCTTTATCCCCAAGCGGCTGGTTACCGCAAGATTACCCTTCTTCGTTGCGTTTATATAAGTTCCATTTTTAGCTGTTAATTGGTTTTTCAGTTCCGCGAAATTTCGTTCCAGATATTCTCTATTTATTAAGTGGTCTCCCGAATCCAAATAAATGTAATCTCGTTTTGATCATCACGTTCATTTTCACAGCCTCCGACCATAAAAGCAAATCCCGGGATATTAGGATTTTCAGTATCCGTAATATTTACAGTCTGAACTGTTCTGTTGTTTTCGGAACGTTGTTTTGCTTGCTTGTTATAATAACAGTGCTTTTTAACCGACTTCAAAAAAAGGAGGAGGTTCTCAATTCGGTTGTATTTTTTTTAATGTTTGTAACTCATAACTCCGTCATTTATGAACCGATTTGAAAAAATTTTGTTTCAACTTAAAGGGTATACTCCTCGATTGGTCCCATTGTCACCATGTCAGAATCTGATGATCGGTTCCCATGAAAATCGAGGGCAACCCTCAAATTTTATAGGCACATACAATGTTTTTCATGAACTTTCTAACGCAATTCAGATATTTGTGCCTGGTAATCATCATCTCATGTTGCTGAGCTGATGATGAAAGGTATAAATTAGGATCTGATGATAAGATCCCATGAAAAATGTTTGTTCAGCGATACTTTCGCCAATTGTCAGCTGATTTGGAGGATTCTTTTTTGTTTGAAAGAGTATTTTCCTGGACTGGTCCCGTTTCAATTTGGTGAAGATCTGACGAAGAACTTCGGAGGTAGGCAACGGAACTCTTCAATAAATGATAGCAAAGGGATCTGGATTGCTGAAATCGCATGTTTTTTTAGTGTTTACACCAGTTCTTAACATAACATTGCGCTGGTACGCTGTTAATGGGTACGCAGGTACCTAGGTACCACTAAAAAGTGAAGAATAAAAAACTTAAAAAAATAAATACAACCGACTTCCAAAAACAAAACACTACAAGGTACAAAATAACTTCGGAAGAAAGAAAAGAACTTTAATTTCGTTTTTTTCTTCACATGTATTAGATATAGGTACCTATCTAAATAAAAGGATTGAGAAGCATTATTTTTACCTTATTGTTTACCTATTTATATTTTTTTAAGAAGCTCGTGGTTAGATAATAACAGCCGCACAGGGCGATCTTCAAGGTTAAGCAACGCTTGCCAAGGTTGGTCTGTGGATGGGTGACCATCTTAACATAGCGAGTTTCCTCCGTGCCTCGGAAAGCACGTTAAGCCGTTGGTTCCGGCGGTCTCGGATCTTTGACAGTCGTTACGGATAGTCAGAAGCCAGTAAAGATGACTCCAGTCTTGCCATGAAGTACCGTGTTACCCAGTTACTGGGTTGTGGAGGTCTGGAAGGCAACCGCTCCGTGTAAAATACTGGTATTCAGCTAAATCCGGTTTGACTGGAAGCCGAACCCAATATAGTTGGGAAAAGGCTAGGCAGATGATGATGATGTAACATATGACCATTCCTTCCGCAACAATTGCATTTTACATGTTTCAGTGTATCATTTTTCTTCTTGAATGATGTTTTATTAAACTGTCCTCGATTTGAGTTCCGTCGCATGTTTGCATTTCTAAAATTGTGTCGGTGTTGAATTTTAAGTTGTGTTGTAGTGCCCGCTGTTATTGTTGTAGTTTCCGCCTGGAGAACTTTTATGTTTGTGTCGCATCTTTCATTGATCAGTTTTATTTCGTGATCAAGAAGTCTAGTTTTGACAAAGGTTCTGCCAACGTTTCGATTGCTGTAACGCCATCATAGCTGTTAGGTAGAGTCATAAACAAATGTGTTACCTTATCTACTTCTTCTAATTTTTCACCTGCAGCGATTAATTCTATTAACAAGTCGTCGAATTCTTGGAAGTGTTTAGTCAAGGGGTTTTCTGCTTTTAAATTGAAATTCAACAACTTTTTTCTCAAAGCTAGTTGAGTCGCTATGCTTTTCCTTTCATAGATGGAATCCAGCTTCTTGATAATTTCCTTCGCAGTATTTTCTTCACTCGTAAGTCCCAGCAATGAATCCGATAAATACTCTATTATTGTATTCTTACCGATTCTTTGTCTTTTATGCCACTCACTGTCCGGTTCTTTAGGAGTTTCTTCATCAATTATACGAAGCACTTCAAGTTCATTTAATAAATTACGTATTCTTAGTTTCCACATATTTGTCCCCGTCAAACGGTTTAATATTTCTTCTTATTCTAAGATTGTCCATTTTATTAAATCACTAAAACAATCACTGAAAGTTACTTAGAATTGTTATTTAGTGTAAATCGCTGGACCCATAACCTATTGGATTTTGAGAACCAATGAACACAGTTATGATTTTCATATAATTATTTATTATTTTTGTTAATTAGGAGAGGTCCTGACGGAGCACAGCGGTACACTAACATCTAAACCATAATAAAGCTATGCACAATATAAATACGTATGAAAGAGAAAGACTCTTAAAGACCGATATTCCAACAGAAACTATAAGGGTACCTTGTCAGGACTACGGAACCCTATAAACCTGTAACATTACTGTACCGATGGAAAGGCTCAACTATATTACATCCTACTGATAGGTATTATAAATGCGAGGATAGATGTCCGTAAGCCTGAAAGGATCTTCCTGAAATTTGTCATAGAGTTACCTCGATTATAGTCTGGAATAACGTATAGGCTACTTTTTATCCGGGGACTATGTTCCCTAGGGATCACGTGGGCGAAGCCGCGTGCAAACGCTATAGTTTATTATAAAAGGAAGGCCATTAAATTTTATATTTAAATATGAAGTTTGCATTCAGTATTTTTGTCGATTTACAGTTCCATGTTGCAAAGTCCTAGGACGCCCTGTATATGACGCAGAAATAATATTAGGACTGAAAAAGAAAACCCAAGAGATTCGTCTCAGTGTGCCTAGTTTCAGTCACAGCTTATGAATTTCCAATTTAGGATTGAAGGACAAACTTTATTTGTATAGAAGTTGATGTTTCAATTTCTGAGACCGGATAAAAATGTGTTCCTATTTACCATCCTGTGATCTTTTGCGGTACGGTAAAACAATATTAAGATTGGGCCACCTGCTTCCAAAATTGCATAAATACTCCTAATATCAACAAAATTATTTAGGTAGGTACACGTACAGTCTCCGTCCATGTACGTACTACGTCGTAAAGCTACAAACTACGAACCAATCAAATAAGTACCAAAGTGGTGCCTGTTGCTAATCATGCTGCATCCAAACATTTCGCGTGAGACAGTATAGTTTATACAGGCGACGGTTTCACGTTACTTCGGCATTCGCTGGAGTCATTCATGTATTGGTACTCAGAAGAATAACGGCTTTAATTCATCGTGCGCATGCGGGGGGGTCGGGCGGGGCCGCGGGGTGTGGCTCGCTGTTTCAGCCGGCTAGTTGATCGTAAAATTCAGTCTTGCTTGTGACATGAAAGGGCGCGATCCTTCACACGTAACACGGTGCTTCGAGCAATGCATCACCATGAACAAACGCCAGGGAATGCATGTAATGGTGAGTATTTAGAAAATATCCCTCATTGTACCTAACTGTTCTTACTTATTTTTCTCTTGTATGATACGTTTGCTTCGAATATTGCACGGACGCATCGTAGAGTTGTATTTCACAATTCCTGGTACAGCTCTAATTGTCCGTGTTACTTATTTAATTTCAATAAAACTGTTGCTGAGTATTGTTTCTTCAGTAACAAGTGATTTAGAATTATTGAAATGAAATTTAGATTATTTTGAAAACTACGCGTGCAAATTGTAATTAATTATTTCTTATTTTCGTACGTTGTTAATTAATTTTACTGCCGAGTTTAATTTACCGCACATAGAAATTAATCAAATTCCGGTAAAATATTTTTCTTGAATTCAATTTGATAAAAAATATCACAATATTTTCCCTTGAGATAAGGGTGAGCCATTCAATATCTCGCTTACTCATCAATATTTTAATTAATGATTATCTATCTATCAGAAGTTAGCTACCTTACGTAGGTACCTACTTGTTGTTCAGCTTTTTTAAACAGGAAATTAGCGCATTTGTCTGAGTACCTAAATTCCTTTCAGCCAGACTAAACATGCAGAGTGGTCATGTTTATTTTTCAAGCTTTTATTTTTCTTAAAAAGAAAACTAAGTACATATTTACTAACTAACATAAAGATATACGATGTCGATGCCGATGTGGAAGGATGAAATCCAACATTGACATTGCATCATTTACCGGGATAAAGCGCTGGCAAAAAAGGTACCTGTCCGATTTTTCATTCAAAGTTTTACCTTATTGAAATAATCTCTTTACTCAAATGAGGCTTTTAATATCATTAGCCTATCAACAATTAAAAAAAAATACAATCGACTTCCAAGAACAAAACACTACAAGGTATACTATTAAATATTTTGTACGTTTTAGTGTTTTGTTCTTGGAAGCCGGTTGTAATTTTGTAAAAAAGTTTTTTATTTTCACTTTTTAGTGGTACCTAGGTACCTGCGTACCCATTAACAGCGTACCGGCGCAATGTTATGTTAAAAATAGTGTAAACACTAAAAAAACATGCGATTTCAGCAATCCCGATCCCTTTGCTATCATTTATTGAAGAGTTCCGTTGCCTACCTCCGAAGTTCTTCGTCAGATCTTCACCAAATTGAAACGGGACCAGTCCAGGAAAATACTCTTTCAAACAAAAAAAGAATCATCCAAATCGGCTCACAATTGGCTAAAGTATCGCTGAACAAACATTTTTCATGGGATCTCATCGTCAGATCCTAATTTATACCTTTCATCATCAGCTCAGCAACATGAGATGATGATTACCAGGCACAAATATCTGAATTGCGTTAGAAAGTTCATGAAAAACATTGTATGTGCCTATAAAATTTGAGGGTTGCCCTCGATTTTCGTGGGATCCCATCATCAGATTCTGACATGGTGACAATGGGACCAATCGAGAAGTATTTCCTTTCAGATGAAACAATTTTTTTTCAAATCGGTTCATAAATGACGGAGTTATGAGGTAACAAATATAAAAAAAAAATACAACCGAATTGAGAACCTCCTCCCTTTTTTGAAGTCGGTTAAAAATTTTAAGGAGCTCTTAAAACATTGGTAGAATCGTGTTTGCTTCTTTCTAATTGTCCAGTTATTTCTAACGAAGGTCACGAGGATAGGCTCTCGCTAAACCTCCGTGAAGGTCAATGTCAACCACAAATTGGTGGTATCCGTTGACGCAGATAGGCATCATTCTAATTTTACGTTTTCTTTATGTTGGCCTGAAGTAGGTAATCTACAGGTTAAATCATGAAACAAGTGCACGAAACAATGAAGTACTCGTATTTATTGATTTCAACATGCGTAAAGCTAAAGATCTATCTATCTTCATCGATCCATCGATTGACTTACAGCGTAAACAGCTAAAGCAGCCTTCTTTTCGCAATGGTGTCAGTCTGACTGTCACTGTCTATCACTAACATTTTTAATTCCTATATCCATCCAAATTGTAAGTTTGTAGAGATAAAAAATAAATCACTTTATTTTTTATCGCTAATTAGGTACGTACCTATAATAAGATACTGTTTAAATGTCCGAGGACGACTCGCTAATTTCAACAGGTTAGAACTTTGTTTCATAGGCGACTTCTGTTTTGATAAATACCTACTAGGAATGTTATTTATTATCCAACATTTATATCCCCTTCATTTACTATGTTTATGTAAGGTTTTGTCGGCAACTTCGCCCTCGTAAGACCTTTTACAAAGTTGAACTGTTTTGGATAAAACAGTTCAGGCGACGTTGTGGCGTCACAATATTGTGCATAATTATGTGATATAGCATTGCATGTTTTAATAATTAAGGAAAGACCGCACCCTTGTTAAGTGGCATCACAAGATTTCCGCGTTTATATTAAGTAAAACATTTAGGGGCACAATAAAACGAAAGTTGCATTCAACAAGAGTCTCAGTCACGAATACTTGTTGTTGTTGTGAACTCTAGAATCTCTACATCACTTTCATGGCTGTTAAAGTTCATAAAACATTTCAAATGCCAAAAGGATTATTTAAATGAGCTAACTAACTATAGTTTGCAAACGTAACACAAAGGACTTTATTTACAAAACCTTTAACATCACAATTTTTAATATCACATAATACTTATTCATTGAATTTCAATAAAGTGAAATCAAAAAAACGTAAAAGCTCATTTTTTAAAAGCGCGGCAACCATTACATCTTTATTTTTTTTTGCACGAGAGTATCACAGTCATAGTAATAAAAACGAGCCACACGTTATTATTAGCTGAAAATAAATTGACATCGGCTGTCGAGTATCGATATTCGACATTCCTATTTATGGTCATTGCCCCAATTGTACTGTTGTCATGGATTCGTGGTTCTCGAGATGTAACAATACCTAATAAGTAATATGATGTACATAATAAAGAGTAGGTATTCTATTCTACTCGAATGCGTTCCGTAAGTGTAACCGCGCATTTATTTTATTTATGGTATATTAGCACTTCGCCTTCGACTTTGTCCGCTTTTTGGAACTAAGATATACCCTATGTTATTCAGTGCTAATAAAGGTTTTCAAGTATAAATATAGATTATAAGTACTATGGAAATTAACACTCTATGGTGTGACTAAGTCTGTCCGTCTGTCACAGCTAGATATCTCAAGAACTACTAATGCTATCAACTTGAAATTTGGAAAAAAAGAATCGCCCTTAGATAATCTGAGAATTTATGCTTTCCGGGGGCGGGAAATTATCACTAGACATCGGTGCAGACGTACTCAAATTATAGATAGTATGATTGAACAACATCTTCTAAATAGTAGGTACATGTCTTGTCACGTTATAATAACATCCGAGCCAAATGGCAACGGTGCTGAATTAAAATTAATATTATTTATTACAATTGTCTTCATGTAAGGGATCGCGTGTGGAAGTCTAAGGCTGCCTTTCCACTGCCGCGGAGCGAAGCAGCGGAGCAGGGAAACGGAGAAATTTTAACATGCATTGTTTCTTGTGTCAGTGACTCATGTGACTCACTGACATTTTGGCTGACATGATTGTTTAATATTTCTCCGTTTCACCGCTCCGCTGCCTCGCTCCGCGCAAATGGACAGGCACCCTTCTGCACCTGTGCCCAGTGTTCGTTTGTTGTCTTCTTTCCACGTCGCTGAAGCCATTTTGTTATCACGTGCTCTCGTATATGGGGTGTTTAATTAATTAAATATTTAGTCTCAAATATTGTCTCTATTAGCTGAAATGTTGACACTATCTTCGGGTCAATTATAGACATGCGATTCGAATTTTAAATGCATTGGCAACTTATAGAGTCGACTACAAGATATCAGCACTGCGGCTGACGACCAACTCTTACATTGACTTGTCTCTCAAGTACACAGGAAGTCAGGATATAGGGATAACAGTGGGCTTAGCACGCATGAACGTTCCAAGCGTAACGTATATTCTATAGCACAGACACATTAAGTATCAGCCATTGTTACGAACAAAGTCATGTTTTAGTAAATTAAATAATGTTTTTCATTCTACCTAGCCTTTTCCCAACTACATTTGGGTTTAAGGGTCGGCTTCCAGTCAAATTTGAATCAACTGAGTACCAGTATTTTACGTAAAGCGGCTGCCTTCACAACCAATTAACTGCGTAACACGATATTTCTTGGCAAGCCTGGAGTCAGACTTTCTGGCTTCTGACAATCCGTAACGACAGCCAAAAATCTACATGAAACAGCCGGGACCAACGGTTTAGCGAGCTTTCCACGACACGGCGAATCTCGGTATGTTAAGATGGTCACCTATCCACAGATCGACTTCAGCAAGCACTGCTTAACCTCAAGAAATACCCAAAATATACAGCTTGGCTCATCGCCGCAAGGTTGCCTGCTTGACGGTCTTATACAGATTGTAATTCAGTGAGTGTGCACAAGAACTCCACGACCTCATCCCACCGGGCCCTTCTACCATCGGACATCCAGACGGACTGCAACTTACCATCTCTACGTTGTTACTATTCCATCAATTCGCACTAAGCGTTTCCAAACGTCTTTTATAATGCGCACAGCAAGGGAGTGGAACTCTCTGCCTGCGTCTGTATTTCCAAACGCTTACAACCCTAATCTCTTCAAAGTTAGAGTGAATAGGCTCCTACTGGGTAAGCTCACCCCATCACAGACTTTGTATCTGTCATTTCTGACCTAGACTAAAGTCAAGAGCAAAAAGAAACCAAATCGCTTCAACCCATAAAAATGTAAGAGTTTAGCTCTTTTTCTCAAAAATCCAATCATCAGATCTTGGCCTGATGACCCAAGGACTACCATTACCCCCAAACCCCTTCTAAATAAAAATGTACTTTACTTTACTTTACTTACCCCGACCCTTTAAAAAAAACATATTTTTCAAATCGGTCCAGACGTCTTTCGTGTAATTGGGGAACATGCATAAAAAAAACATTCCGACGAATTCAGAACCTGCTTCATTTTGAAGTCGGTTAAAAAAATATAGTTCGCCGCCAAAAGTCAGATACATCATAGAAGAAGTTGTAGCAAGCATATGTTTAGCAGTACCGATGGCAATACGCGTAGCAGTACACGTAGCAAGATTCGTAGCAAGACACGTAGCAGTACACGTAGCAAGACTAGTAGCACACGTGTAGCACTCGTAGCAGATGTGTACACAGTAAACACGTAACGGGTGCAATACCGACCCTACCGCATTTGCAGTTTTCCACAGCGTAACATATTTTTTTCATGTCCACATGGCTGACATGGTTTTATAAAGTATCATTTGGATTGGGGGCTAAGGACTAAATTCACAAATTAAGCTTATTTGAAGACTTCACTCAAGTGTAAGATTTTTATGACTTAATTCTGATGACGTGAACATTTTGACATTTCTTGATAAGTGAGTTCTCAAATGATAGGTGTTTATCAATACGGGCCTAAGTCGTGCGTGATATCCGTGATATCAGAGTACTATCACCGTCCATTGCCGGCCTACTGTGAGTGTGCATTGTAGACTATTGTGATCACTTGGCTTTACTGAAATGCAAAACTACGGGGCTTCCCAAAAAGGTAAGGTTTAATTTAGATATCACGTATATTTTTCGATCTAATCTCCTACAAGAACGGATATGTCCATATGCATTGGGTTCGTTCCATGCGGAGTGTAATGAAATTTTCTCTTCAAACTTTAAGTAAAAGTCTAATATTTATATTACTCGTTATAAAGTAACTTTCCAGCCTTTTGTTAACAATTTAATTATTGAGTACTTCGATGTTTCAGGAAGTTTTTCGTTCGAGTTTACTATGTATAAAACCAAAGCCTGGTTTGCCCTACTAAAAAACTCGATATTTCCGTATAATCATGATTCGACACGCTTTGAAAGATAACACTATCATAACAGCCATGATTACTCATAAGTAACGAGAATCGATGGTTATCAACTGTATCTTTCTTAATATAATAAATCTATTGCATTTAAGCCTCTAATCCGTCCCAATAGAATTGATAGGCTTATCTATAGATAACAATGTCTATAAAATGATATAAAGGTCGGAAGTATTCATGAACATTGATTAGCTGGATATGGTTTTATTTTTATGTATGAATGAGATACGAATTTGCGTCACAAGGCTGAGTCAAGGAGAACCTTGATTTTTTCGTGAACTTTCTATTTTTTTTTATTTGCTTTAAGGTGGAAGCGCCAGGGTAGCCCGCGAAATTCAAATATTTTATGTTTTTTTGCAATTTGCCGGTCAGTGTGAAGTGTTTGTTGAACAAAATACGATTCGCGACCGTAACGCGTATTTGTCTAAAGAATTATAACCATTTTAATCATCAATATAGCCCTGTAAGTTCATGAAGCCCTATTGAATGGTTATTTCATGAAAAAGTCATTCAATAGGGCTTCATGAACTTACAGGGCTATATTGATGATTAAAATGGTTATAATTCTTTAGACAAATACGCGTATATTTTTTATGAAATATATAGGTATGTTTATCAGTTGTCTAGTACCCATAACACAAGCTCTGCTTAGCTTGGGACTAGATGGCGTTGTGTGATAGTTGTGTGGAATATTATTATTATTATTATTACTTTTTAGTGGTACCTACCTGCGTACCCATTAACAGCGTACCGGCGCAATGTTATGTTAAGAACTGGTGTAAACACAAAAAAAATATGCGATTTCAGTAATCCCGATCCCTTTGCTATCATTTATTGAAGACTTCCGTTGCCTACCTCTGAAGCTCTTCGTCAGATCTTCACCAAATTGAAACGGGACCAGTCCAAAAAAATACTCTTTCAAACAAAAAAATAATCATCCAAATCGGGTGACAATTGGCGAAAATATCGCTGAACAAACATTTTTCATGGGATCTCATCATCAAATCCTAATTTATACCTTCCATCATCACCTCAGCAACATGAGATGATGATTACCAGGCGCAAATATCTGAATTGCGTTAGAAAGTTTATGAAAAACATTGTATGTGCCTATAAAATTTGAGGGTTGCCCTCGATTATCGTGGGATCCCATCATCAGATTCTGACATGGTGACAATGGGACCAATCGAGAAGTATACCCTTTCAGATGAAACAAGTTAACGGAGTTATGAGGTAACAAACATAAAAAAAGAAATACAACCGAATTGAGAACCTCCTTCTATTTTGAAGTCGGTTAAAAATATACCTATGCTTTAAAGCTATAAAGAAATGTTCTACGAGGAACATCTCTTTCTTTATAAGTAGTTACTAGAGTACTTATCCAGAGTAGTTCAACTAATGAGAAGTACTCTAATAAGTAAATATGCAAGATTAATTTTTATGAGTATCATCGATCATTTTCTTTAGTTTGAAGTATTTAAAACAAAGGTTGGTTTATGATTTTTTTTATTTGGTTGGTTTTTAGTTTTTTTTATTATTACATTGTCTTTTAAAATTAACACTTTGATATTAATGTAGCAGTGGTTGAGCGATTGGCTGCTGCGCTGCGTGTCGCGGGTTCGCTTCCCGCACGGAACAAATATTTGCATGGCCTACAGATAGTTGTTCCGGGACTGGCTGTTTGTGTATGTATATTTATATGTTTGTAAAAACGCATCCACGATACAGGAGAAATTCCTAGTGTGGGTAACTTAAAAAAAAAAGGTTTGTAAACCTAGCCCCCATCACTAGCTTATTCTGACATTTGACGTTCCTATGGGGTCTCATAAATCGTGGGCTGGTAAATAAAAATTATATCTTGGTACCTATAATTTTTCGGAAAGTTATTATATTAAGGGTATAATTTAGACGGTCACCAAAAATGGATCAATGGTCACCAAATGGTTGATGGATCAATGGTCACCAAATTCTATCCAACTCAACTGTGATTGCCATAAAATGTAGGCTTGGGGTTACAAACTGGATAAAATAGGTTAGGTTAGGTTAGAATTGTGACCAACCGCGCGCGAGCCGAGCGAGCGAAGCGAGCGGTGCCGCGGCAGCGGCCGGCGAGCGCTACTTCTCGAATATTATTTGGTGACCATTTATCCGTTTTGGTAACCGTTTAGAACTTTTTTGGTAGTAAAATAGGTACTTTTTTGGGCGGTGTTTAAGCACAAGCCTTATATTAATAACGTTTATACCTATTTTTAGAGGGTAAAATATTCTGAGTTTGTTATTTTGAGTTAGTAATTTTGTTTGCAAATATATATTCTAATTTCTAAGAAAAATCTCACAGAATTTTCAATTTTGTTTCACAAGGTTACATCTAAATTCTCGGTAAGATATAACCGGGCCTCCTTTTTAGGTTACACGTGGCGGACTAATTCAACATGATGTAGCAATTGTAACTTGACCACCGTGGTGTATACTTTGGTATGTCAAAAAATCCACCTAAGTTTCAGTGATGCTCGACGATCGTCCTTGTTTAAAGGACATTTCAGGCAGTTGCTCTAGGGCTGGCCCTGACTAAGAACGGTGTGTGACAAAGTCATCGCGGGAGAAGAATTCGAGACTGTAGGTGTGTTTTTCCTTTCGATGACATTTTCATTATGAAAGAATCAGCAAAACACGTCAAACACCTACGCTCTCGAGTACTCGAAGACGTTTAGAAGTCATTGTGACGCATGCGTGAATATATTGATCAGTACCACGTTGATTTCGCTCTCGTGCTCTCCGAGATTCTCTGTCTATCTGAAACTTTCGAAGTTTAGATAAGAGACGTAACCTTCAACATGAGTTATACCAATGGTGTGGCGACCTTGGGGAGGTAGCAGTGAGCTGCTAACATAGGTTCATGAATGTATGAACGAACGCTTTACGGACAATTTATTAGCTATATATAGCAACTTCGTATTAATTGGTCCAAAGTAGCCCTATTATTGAGAGCGGAAAACTTTGCGTTACATTATTACAGAGTGTTTAGTGTAGTAATGTGAGTTTTACGAGCTTGTAACGCAATGCTTCCAGAAAGCAGGCATACGTGCTGTAGGCCATGTCACATGACATCGTTCGCAATCTCAGAATAACTGACCGTCGCGTCTAATTATAATACGGATCTCGGTGTTCTTTTAGATTCATACAAATTGAGATGAGCTGAATTAGATAGCTAACTTCGCAAAGAAAATATCCATATTAAGAATTTAGTATTTTGCTGTGAGGTAGTAATGTTGCATAAACCGCGGCGTCCTATTTTACAAGAGAACAAACGACTAAGCTGCTATATTGATACCGAGTTCAGTAATAACGTTTTGTGTTAACAATGAGAACAATGCGGCATACGGCTAGTTTACCGCCGCACTAACAGATTTACCTTAATGCCTTGGTTTTATAAAACGCGGTGTAAGAAGTAGCTTTCTTCGGTTCAACGTTTATTAGAACGAATTTATTGCAAAAATCATGTTTTAGATGTTCTTAGAATAGATACTCTACTATGTATTTTTTTTTTGTATAATTTGAATAATACTAACCTGCTGTTTTATTATCCCACAAAGATATTTGTAAAGTTAAACTCATAAAATCTTAGTTTATATTGTCTATATATTCCATAGCAATAAATACAAGGACTAAGTTTTATTTTTGTGTGATTCCATCTCTGATGAATCCATGGCATACATGCGCTTGTTTTTTTTTTGTACATATTATATTGAGCTAAGAGAAATGATAATTTATGTAATGAATAGTCATAAAACTTAACTAGGTTATGTTTAATTGGTACTTTTAAGAATCTGTTGACTCAATAAATAACAGTTTTTCTATGAATCGGATTGTGTCACGTACTGCTTAGATATACACACATCTAGGTAGTATTTTTACTAACTTTGCATTTTCGCTAAGTGATGCTAAATGTAGCACGTTTTATGTGTTTCTTGTATACATTTTATTATGATTAGGTATGCATGCAAATAATGATTGAAGACTATTTTCTGAGAAACAAAAAACCCTTGACTAAAACAGTTCATTGCAATGTAGTTAAAAATAAATAAATTATTAAAATAGTTTCAGCTCTATCTTGAACCTAGTCATTCCAATCATAACTAGAAAAGTAATCGAGAATGTAAATATTTGTCGATAAAAGGTAAAACGTATGCATACAAATTGTTGAAAATATTGTCACCGTGTTTTCCAGACCATTAGAATTTTCATAAGTAATTTGATAAATGCCGTGAAGTAGTTCAAGTTTGTGCGGTTACCAGCCGTTCTCTATTGACCGTAGTTAATTATAACAATACCATGCGACTGACAGGCCTGACTAATTAAAGTTGTATAAGTTACGACTTTTGTGTGTTTAAGTGTCCATCCGAAGTTCAAATACCTCAAAAGGTACTAAATGCCCATGTTTAATTTCTCACATACATATTTTAAGAGTCAATTAAATAGGCATTTAATACGAGTATTTGTCACGAGTTTGTAAGATGGCACTGTTTTAAAACTAAGTAACCACATCGTCAGTTTGTCGTCATGGGTTGTTCTTTAGGACAATATTAGACAGAGGTGTTTCGTTAAGAGGAAATTCGTGACACCAAAACATTTTTTAGCCGTGAAAGAGATCATATTTTTGGCATAGGTTTATTTCTTCTTCATTCATTGTCTTACGCCATAAATGTATTTTCGTCCGTTTAGTTTACACAATTTTAACAGTACGTTCTTAGTGAGACTTTGCCTTATATACAGTCCTATGTGGTAGGTTTGCAGGAGAGGCGTGTGGAAGGTCAGTTGAAGGGCACACAGGACGCAGGCGACACATTGTCTGAGAAAGTTCCTGTGACAGCTAGGGTTCATTTACCTCCAGCCAGTTAGTCAGCCCTGTGAAAATTCGATTTAAGTATTGTGTAGTGTGCAAGGACAACATTTATTTATTGACTTACGTGTGGCATTCAAAAATCCATTTGTTTTTACATATACCTAATCGGGGTCCTATTTACTGTAGTTGTGGATCATTGCATTCAAATTGCGTTCAAGAAAACAGCTTTTCTCGCTCTAAATTACCCTAGTTTATAGTTTTATGAAATACTGTGGCACTATGACAATATTTTGATACAGAAATAATCAGTGATCTTAATTCTTACGTAAGTTACATCGATGTGTAGAACTAATAATGGCTAATTGCCAACTCATTCTCATGAAATTATGAATTAAAGCATTATTCACTAAATTGCTGTTTGCTAATGAAACTGTAATTTTGAGACGTGATCTCATAAGTAGCTTCTTAATTGGTGTCTGTCTTCTTAATTTATTTCTGCATTTATCGTTGGAAGATGTTCTTTATAGTAAGTAACCCTTACACTGTCTCCCATCACATTTGATTCATGGCAATTTAAGGTGGATGCGCCAGGGTGGCCCGCGAAATTCAAATATTTTTATGAATTCTGCAATTTGTCGGTCAGTGTGAAGCTGTATGTTGAACAATTTACGATTCGCAGCCGTAACGCGTATTTATGTAAAGAATTATAACCAAAAATATTATGACTAAATGCTAGTCGGCCTCTCACACGAAGGGTTTCATAGGTACCATAAACCGAAGAAAAAACACGTTTCATATATGGGCTACCATACAAGAAACGTGTTTTTTTTTTCTTTAATTACCAATTTTTATTTCATTTTTATGATGTGTTGTAATAGCGGTAATACTAATACACACTCTGTGAAAATTCAACTGTCAACCTATTACGGTTACAGCCCGCTGACAGACAGACGAACGGAAGGAAGATCGGACGGACGGACAGTCTAGGCTTAGTAATAGTGTTCTATTGGTTACCCTTTGAGTTCGGAACCCTAGCTAGTACCGAGTCCCACCGGCCGCGTGCGCCGGCCGGTGGGACTCGGTACTGATGGCGCATTGGATAGGCCTACACGCGAGAGCAAGCGCCTAACTATTTGTACTTACTAACACTAGGCTAAGAATATTGTTACTAACAAACGTTATGGACTAAGTCTGAAATAAATTTATTATTATTATTATTAATGGCACTAATGGCGTATTTCCGATCATTGTATGACGTGGGTGGGACGTGATGTGGTGGGTAGGTACTGCTAGTCACAAATTACGACTATGTGAATACACACATGCGATGATACGAACCTAATCAATAAAAAGCTTCCCATAGCCGCCATACAAATAAATACAACATTTAATATTATGCTCTACTTTACGTTTATTTCTGTCAATGGTAGTTATCATATGCCAGACTCTACGTATAGGTACTTCATTTTCAAAGACATTTTTCCTATGTAACAACCGCTAAATATTTCGACGTCACATAATATACGACCAATATAATTTGCAGGAGTATAGAATCTGTGGTGGCTTTATTTCTTTGCGTTAAAGTCGAAAATTGTTTGAGTTTAAGGGACGAAAGTGCATTTAATTTTTGCGGCTCTGCAATAAGATGCATGGTACTCAGGTGGTATGTGTGATAATTGTAGCGTGTGCCAAGGAATCGTCGTATCGGTCCGAGAGGCGATACCGTCTGAATATGCTTTGTTTGTCTTAAGATTTATAAGCCATCCACACGTACCACAATTTAGAGCAGCTAGGTTTTCAAACATTTTTATTTTTCATTGAAATGCTGTAAAGCTATATGTAACCTGGGCGTGCTGTAAGACAGATTTAGAGGCTGGGAATAAAGCAAAATAAACAGTATTACAGAAAACATTCATCACAGTCTGTAGCGAACGTTTATAGAGTAATTGAAATATTTCACTAAAGTTTATTACCTACGATTTATCCGCCAAGATAAAACTGGACGTGATCCTTATTATTATTTATGTAAAGATAACTTTGAGTTCGAAAACGAATAAATTATAGCAAATTCAATGCTACGAGTACTTTGTAATCGTTGTTAGAGAATAACATTTCAACGAAGTAAGTTGAAGCCAAATTAAAATGAAATCTTATCCAGATGAGTTAGCAACATTCTGATGATCTATGGTGTTACTCAATATTTTCATTTATAACTGACGCCCAACTGTAGCGTTTTTTTAAATAAATAAAGCATCGTTGATCACGAGACGCTCTGCATAACAGGGAATTCGCTTAACTATGTGATTCACTGCAAGAATTTCACCTTCAGTATATTAATTACGTGCGCCATATTGGTTTATTTTAATAGTTAACCTATAAGGTATTTTTGATTTCATTTATTTAGTGATTGGAAATAAAGGCAGTTGTATACAATTGGGTTTTATTGGTGAAGCCTTAGAATCAGTTATATTGTGCTGTATTAGGTCGCAATCCGCGCAGACTATTGCCTCACCATCGGTTGATGGACTCAACCGTACCTATTTTCCTTCTTACTTGTTTTTCTACGGATAGAAATAACGAGCAAACCCTCGTAAATTATGTTCGGAGGTGTAGGCAGCTTTTTTGTGTCCTATTTCTTTTTATTTGCTTGTTTCCATGATAATGAGGTCTCTTGATATTCTACTCTTCTTCTTATTGATTCTTTGGGGATTCGACTCAAACTAGTAACTTCAGAAGTAAGTAGTTTTCTTACACAGAGGGTAAGTTTGAAGGTCAACTGAAAAAGCAAGCATATAATGTGTTGAAATCCATGAGATTTAATAAAACTTTTCATCGAAAAGTGTTACCATACAAACGTAAATAAAACGTAGGAACGATATGTCATTTATTGTTTACTAAATTGGTAATAATGTGACAAGCAGAGATGTGGATACGGCTAGATATCAAATCTCGTGGCCATTGATCGGTGGGCGGGCGCGCGGCGGCGGGCGGGCGGCGGCGCCCACGTGCTCGCTGCCGCCCGGAATAGACAGTTCGCCCCGAGCAACTGCTCCCAGCTCACATCTCTCTAGTTTAGCAAAAACTTTTCCATTTTACACATACATCGTAAATTAAAACACTAGTTTTAATTAAAAATAAAATCTCAAGTCAATAAATATTGTGATAGTAAGAAATATAATAAAAAAATAAGGTTGTAAACGTGAATTTGTCGGGTATTTAAATAAATTATAAACTTCCTCGTGTATAGCAAAGGTCGTGTTGTCGTAAGCAATATTCATAATAATCGTTCCGTCACGTTGTGTATTGAAGGTGTGTGACATAGAAGTTGAAATACAAGTGTTATAAGTGCAGTGACATTGACTGGGGAAGGATATCAGTGGGTGTTCGGCAGTCGTGTTATTTTGAATTTTGGCTGAGGAGAGTGTATCAGTGCGCTGATATAGCTTGGGTGAATAATCGTCACTCGGCGCCGGCGCCCGCGAGGTGCGGTTGCGGTGCGGCGTTTAAGTGCGATTTGAAGGTGCGGCGGGCGCATGTGCGATGCGATGCGGGACAAACTGTCCGCGTTGCTGCGGAGCTCGGTGCGTGCGCCGGCGCATCACAATGGTGAAAAGCTGCAAAATGATGCGTTTGGTCCAGTGCTCGTGTTCACAGATGAAGGTTGTTTTTTTTGCATAATTTTTCATGATGTTCATTCCAGAGGGCCAATTCTGCTAATTTTAAAACGTTCAAAATCTAATCACATTCGTATGTCATGTTTTTTGCATGACACGTTATTTAGCAGAATTGGCACCCAGTGCATATCATAGTTTTTTAGTCCTACTGACCAAATGATAATGTATTGCTGAACTTAGGGAGGACAGAGTAAACCATTTATTTTACCGGTGGTAAAACAACAACCAACAAAACACAATAAAAAAACAATTGCCATAATTATTCCAGAGTAACTTATTGCATCGCATCTGTAATTAATAAAATTGTAAGTTCAGAAGAAAATTAAAAACAATGTACGGCATTTTTCCAATCTATTTATCAAACATGTTCCTACCTCTAACGTAATTAATCTGCTATGTAAATGATGTTATCATTCATCTGTAAACGTACCTAACATCTAATATTTTGAAAACAACGCATGAGTTGTGTGTAATTCCTGTGGCATGCTTTGATTGGAACAATAAAAGTACATGCAATGTTATTGTTTCAGTAAGTTGTTCTGCCGTGCCACTTATAATGTAACTTATAAAAATTGCTACTTACTACTTACCAACCTGATTATACTTTTCATGACTATGTTGTCTGTCTGACGCCACAAATTTTTAAACAGACTTTTAAAAGAAAATCAATGATTTATTACAAGTTTGATTAAGATGGCCTGGTATTGATAATTTGTACTAATATCAAGCTACGAGTATCTTAATGAAAGTTGGTCACTCTTAAATACACTGTTAGTAATTTTCACTATGTCCATATGTATTATGCAGGAAAAATCTTTGGGGGATTTAATGAATGCTACCGATGCTGCAATTAACGTAGGCTCCACCAATAGGGCCCAAACGATATAAGGAGTTGTATCGATTTGAAAAGGAGAAGAATCTGGGAGTCTTTAAGTCAAGAGTGAATAGGTTACTTCTAGGCAAGCGTGCTCCATCTTCGACCACATCATCGCTTACCATCAGGTGAGATAGTGGTCAAGCGCGTGCCTATCAATAGTAAAAAAAGAAGAAAAATAAAGAAAAATCTTTGATAAACCCTTACTTTCAGTATTTATTCACTCTTCAAAGCAACATTTTTAACCATCATCATGTTTTCATGTCCTAAATATTTACAAATTTGCCCTTACGCGACGGTCAATAACAACTTAATTGAGTGAATGTCGAGGACAAACACCAGACCGTTCGTTAACTGTGTTTTGAAAGTCCTTTTTGCGAATTTGTTTATGTACTCTCTTTAGTAATTATTTGGTGTTGAAATAATAAATATTTTTTCAGCATTTAATCAACAGTTGAAAGCTCCAAATATCCCTATTTGACACTGTTATGGACACGTTAAAAATGCAGTTAAAAACTGGAAGTTTAGAACAATATTTCGTTTAGTTACAAGTCCAGCAAGAGCTTGTGAAGTATCGATTTATTGGGCACAGTTTATTCTCGCTCGTAGCACGTAGGCAAGGCCACAGTATTTAGTTGAGTCGTTCCACTGCACTGAAATACAATTGCATTTCATATTTAGTGCAGCTGCTTTCATAAATATCTTTATTTTCTAAATTTCTACAGACTTTGAGCGTATTTAAACTATACTTTAAGCCAATCAGATGTGGCTACCAAAGCTTCTCTGAATTGTTAATTAACAATAATGAAGAAACGCGTTAAACAAATGTGCGAATAAAACGCTACAATTACTTGAAACCGCCGTAATGGATACGTCCCCATTAAACATCGTCATGCTCCTGTTATTAATGTAAAGTGTCCCTAAACCTACTTTATTTTATATCCAACCCTGTGCGGATAAAATCGGGTACGTGCCTGTCACGCCCCAGTAACGGACTAATCAACCATGAGTCTTCCATGAAGTAGTCAAGATTAGAAAGACCCAGCAAGCCTACTGGTGACCTCATGGTCAATGTCAACGCCCTTTAGGGGACGCCCGGGCAAATACGACAAACGTCCAATGAAACGAACGACATTATTTTAAAGTTTTTCTTATTTTATTTTCAGAGAAAAGAGTTGTTCACTTACTGTATAATTCAAGACGTTATTGCCTCGTGTTGATATTCAATAGGCTGGTTATAATAGAACCAATAATTTTTCCGGCGCCGTTGTCTGAGCTGATACTTTCAGTCTAGTTAAAGATTAACACATCAGGCTTTCCTGAATGAATGAAGAACGCGGAAATTGGTACTTCGTAAGAGTTATTTTCTCAGCGCACTTAGATACCAGTTGCCGTTTTAAAAATCGTACCGTTTGATAAATATTTAGACAGACTCTTGAGCGCAACGTTGTGAATAATTATTATTTCTTCCTGTAACGATTCGAAGCTCGTGACAGAGCCGGCTTTTGCGTCATACCATGCGGAGATAAATCTTTTTGTCCATTATGAAAAATTTCTGGAAAAATAAATTAAAATTGTATTGACACAAGTTATGTGTTAGTTGCACCAAACCACCTCTAGCAAATCATTCACAAGATTTAATAACGCATTTATGTGAAAAACAAAACACTAAATTGGTGCTCTCTCTAGCGACGACAATAATTTGTACGTAACGCTTGAGATCTCACCCATTTATACTATCTGAACTAATTGGCTATCAAAATAACGGTACAATATCAGTGTACAAGCTACTTGAAAAGGCTTCAATTTTATGATAACAATGCAAACATGGACGACGTTACTTTTTCCTGTCCGTTATTAACACTGTCTGTAAAGGTGGGTAGTGACCGGTGTTCCAGGCCGTAATATACCAATCGCAGCGAGCATGTTACATTACGCCGTGTCCTAAAATCTGTGTAACATTCTCGTTTCGAACTCTATGCTCTCCCGTGCTCCAGATTCGAAGGACACTCTTAGTCAAGATGTTTGAATTGTTGAGGCGTGCTTACTGAACTGCGTAAAACTCAAAGGGATTCGTCAAATTACCGACAGCGAGCAGAGCCTCGACACCTGCGTTCGTGCTCGTTTCCACATAGGTACTGACTGCGCGATTGCTCGCTTTGTAGCATGTTACATTACGCCCCGGAAAACAACGGTATGTACATAGTATTCATTAGGTATGTTGCTGGCGCTGAGCGAGGCTAGGTACTTGAAACGATTCTATTGGTTCTTAACAAAACAAATACATCCGTCGCCACGGTATCTCGCACATCTCTTTTGTCTAACACCGGTCAGTTCCCACCTTAACGTGTGTCTTAGTAAATTGTTGCTGACATAATGAATATACTAGGTATATATCATTGTTTTCCTAATAAACGAATGATGTTGGTACAGTGTCACAACAAAGTTCTATATTGTATTAGCTTTTGTACTCTTAGCAGTAATGTTAATGTTGTGTAGCCTTCGAGATTGGATAATGTTTACAATCTGGGATTAGAGCTCGACCTTATGATAAACAACGTTTGTGTCGGATGTTTTGTCCTTCTAACATTTACAGATACGTAATTTTTGTATGTTGGTATTTTGGAATTGTTCCATTGAAATGGTCACGAAAGAATTTTGATATCTTTAGAATGTGAAAGTCTAATTCAAAGATCGACACGGATTAATTAAATCAGTTTACTTCAGTTAGGTAGCTAGCAACTCTAGATTACACACAAAAACGTTATATTCCGAGTAAACATGGAAAATACGCATACAATACTCGCTAATAGAAGTTAAATAGGTAAGTGATGAGCAAAATGATGTAACGCTAATAGAAATACTGTTATTATTAAAAATTAACGCAAATTCTTGAATGAAACGAGGTAAATCATACAATAGGTAGTTAGTAAGAAGTTGGTGTACGTGATTCTCTGCACACGGAGTGTTTTGGTTACACTGTGTCCGGTGTGTCATGTGATACACATGTGCGTCATCAAAATGGAAACTGGAACTTGAGTTAGCATAATCTGAGACTTGAACTACACTGTTACATATGTCTCACTACTTCCACTATCATTATAAACGAAAAGCACAAGACAATTTTCCAGCATCATTTTCGTTGAAAGTTTAAGTTGTATGTATTTCGTAATGCCAGGGTTGCGGATTTTTTTTCGAAACAGTCACCGTGGCCCTAGCACGCAAAGGGCATTAGGTAGGTCCCCCAAATGCCCTTTGCGTTGACTCTTACTCGAGTCTCACACTCCCTTCCGCTCCGCCCAGAGTGAAGGAGTCATTTGATAATCACTGCTGACCGTTACTTCTTTAAATTAAAATATGAGAGTGCAGTGACCAATGGATCTGAGATCCCTTCATTTAATAGGATAAAACAAAGTCGTCGTCGCATTCTTCTTCCCGACCACGCAACGGATTTTGATACGGTTTACAAATTACTTGAACGTGTATGGTACGCAAATGGTAATACGAAATTTCGTATTTCTTCATGCCATTTAACGACTCATTTTTGATAAAATTTGACGTTCAGCCAATTCGATAAAACTATTTGAACCTGCCTGTTTGATCAAATTACTTGAAGAAGTATGGCCCGCATATTAGGGTTTGTGTTTACATAATTTGCACTCGTTTGAAACCGGGGTCTTTCGCTAGTTTGAAATACTGACGAAATTAATGTGATTAAATCGAGATCAAAGCTGTAATAAATCCAATGCTTATCGCCACAACTGTTTGCGTTTCCAATATGAGCTGAGACATTAGGGATAATTGTATTGATGAGATATGAAGTCCTGAGTGGTCTGTCTGTGCTCACTGCTCATCGTCACATTATCGTTTTCCCATAATAACATTACAGATAAGATTAAATGATTTGAATGATGTTCAATGTAAGTGCGTCACATTGATGATAGTATACTATGCTAAATAATTATGACTGCAAGCCGGGCTTTTGAGCTTGTACTCGTACCTATCAACGTGCGCGGCAACCATAACACATAGGTAGTAGGGGACACTTTTCTGTCCTCAATTAAAAGTGTTGGCATCACAAAACACTCATTATAATAACTGAGATTGGCAAACTGTCTAATGTTCCGCGTGTTTATTGCATTGTCTAAGCTTTTATTGCTTTGTTTTTTCTAACACATGACGAATGACCTTTGCTTTCGGTTAGGTGCTTTTTCGATGTCGTGCCCTTCGACGATCTTCTAATAAAACAAACAGTGTATTCTTATTACACATTTTTCATAGATCTTTATTGGCTGAATTGTTCTTTTTTATAAATAGATTTTTATAATAAATATTTATAGACACTTGCTATGCTCACACAATAGGTACCGTGATGTCCATAGCACGTGTATGTGATTGGCAATTTTTGCTTCATAAATCAATACCAATATTACCAATGCGCCCTTGAATCGATTTTATTTTTCCTAGGTATAATAAAACTTTCACTTTATGAAGCCGTCAGTGAAATGTGTGTTCAGTTAATTAAATTCTTCAACAAAGAGCATTCTCTTAAATTTACTTACTTACTTCAACATATTTGAGTCCTTTGGCGTTGAAACACTAGGCCCATGGGGTCCAAGTGCGCATCGAGTCTTTCGGGACATTAGCAAACAACTTGTTGACTGTTCACGTGACCAGAGGGCTGGGCTTTTCTTCGGCCAAAGAATCAGCATTGCCATTCAAAGCGGCAATGCTGCCAGTGTTCTGGGCACTTTTGCCATTGACAGCGATGTGGATTATTTTTTTGATGCCCAAATATTTATTTTGATTTTATACGCGTTTGTACATAATTTCGTGTTAATTAGTGTATATAGTTAGTTAGGTATTTATTAATATAGTGATTGATATTGTAAATCTTGAATATAAATGTTATGATAATAAGAGAGAGAATGCTTTATTTAAAAATATTGGTCCAGCGTTTTTAGTTGTGACTTTTGTTGTTTAATTAATTTGTTTTCTGACAGTGTTCTGTCTGTGTACACGTTTGTTTTACAAAGTCTGGGTCAACTTTGTATGAAACAATCGGCAATCGCCATTATTTTACTGTCGTTGTTCTCTTAAAGCATTAGGTACAACGTAATTCTTACCCGCGGCCTTCGCAAATAAAATTCTTTCCAACACTGAAATAGCTCTCTGGATAGTCGACGTAAGAGCGAAAAGATCATTAGATTCTTACATTTCATTTACAATTTTATTTCGACACATTACTTGATAGTCCACGTAACAATGCTAAAGTCTCATTATCTCTGATTTAGTGGCTATTTTGGCAACTATAAGTGTGATTACGTCGGGAATCCAACTGTAGAATGGAAAATTCACACTCAATTTATAATGCTTTTGTGACATCAATGGGCGTGACAGACACTATTTCAGGCACTAGCACTAGATGCTTTAGTAGATGCAAAGGTCTGAAATGTGTTCTATTAACAGCAGGATTACAAAATACGCGTCTAATCCGTATTGTTATTTTATAGTACGAGTAGGTGTGGGTAACTGAATGTTTGCCAAGACTCTTATTTAATTACTTAAATGATGTGTTTTATTGTTGAGATTGGGTAGCGAAAAACGACACAAAATATATGTATTTATGGAATGGCATAGCATGACGTGTAACGAACTAGCTAACACTACAAGATATGGAGATGTTCTAAAATGTTTCATTTTGTATGGGCTGTCCTCAATGTTAAATACTTGTTAGGTTGTACTGTTCCAACTGTACAGAAAAGCACCAAGAATATTTCTAAACGCGTCTTATTCTGTAATATCTTCTATTCATTATTTTCATTGGCTATCTACTACAAGGAAAACTAAATGATTATTTCAATTAGGCAAAAGTCACCGATCTTGACAAAGTCTGAGTATGTTGTTTGAGCTTTATTAATAGCTTCGGAGAAATAATCCTAAGTAGATATTATAGAACCGTTATACAGGCTTTACGCCTAAGAAATCACATAGACATTTGTGTTGTCGTGATTTTGGGAGTGAGCGTAAAAGTGATGACTAATAATTTTAGTACTAAAGAATAAATTAGCAAAATTTTCGCTTATCAAATTGAAAGTGCGCACTTACCTAAGTATTTAATATTTATCAAAATGAATATATAGTAATCCCCAGGTTAGTTGTGTCATCACTTTAGTGTAAACAGGACACTGATTGGTGAATTTAGCTGGGTTTTACACGGCGACTGTTTATTTTAGTGATCTTCCTTAAAATACATTAACTCTTTACACCGTCTGCGCTCAACCTCAGCACACGTACCTACATCGACTATATCAGTTTATTAGAAATAGTCCTTCAAATATAACGTGTCTTGTGGTTTCAAGTATACTTAGCAATAAAATATAATACCAATAATGTATCACAGTTCCTAGTATCTATATTGATATTTGCAACGTGGTTTTATCTTCGGTAACATAAAACCTAA
Organism: Lacanobia oleracea; assembly: GCA_950371165.1. Lineage (NCBI taxonomy): Eukaryota > Metazoa > Arthropoda > Insecta > Lepidoptera > Noctuidae > Lacanobia > Lacanobia oleracea. Next base: position 11,994,137 of record OX493389.1, read on the forward strand.
TCAAATAAAATTTATAATAGTGATTGCTTACGGATACATAAAATTTTATGGATTTGAAAAAGAAAAATGGTAACGTGTTGATTTTTTTAAATATTTTTCTTCTTCGACATACTTAGAGGAAAAGTGAAGTTTTATCCTTTTGCAGTTCGTGGTATTGTTTGTTTGTTGTTATTTTTAGCGGCCGGATATGCATAGTTGTCTGATATGTCAATAGAAATAAAAGATGTCTTATAAAAAGAAATTAGTTTGTTTTTAAAAGCAAGTTTAAATATTTTAAAAAGCATTTGAGTTCATCAGTGTACGTTCAGATGTGTGCAATGCAGTCTAGGTATGCTATGTCTGAAGAAATTTAATCGGTTCGCATTATTACGAATCGCATTTTATATCAATACATTAATTAACAGTTTTTAAAAACATCTGTGATTGTGCTAATTAGTTGCAAAGTATAGCTAGAGTAGGTAGGTACTTAAATATACCTACAAAAGTTTACCCAAGATTATTTACGTGGTTTTTGGCCAACATTTATTGCTTCAAATCAATTGAAGATAAACGATGTGAATACCGAGTTGGGTTATCGAAAAATTTTAATAGGCATGGTTTTCAATATTCAATTAATATTTGTATAGCTTTTTCCTTACCATGTGGGATTTTAATCAATCAATTAAATGTTATAAAAGGTTTTTTGTTTACTATGTTTTATAATATTAAGTAATTAAGCTTGATGGCAATTATGGATACTATTTCTACAGATTTCTACATACCTATTTATTTTTAATACAACTCAATCATTTAGACTTCGTAGACCCTACGCTACGGGCTACGTCGGATGGGCTACGCCGTAGACCATCACTAGGGTATTTTACTATCAAAGATCACATTTTTTTTACCGCCTCTTGGATTTTCTCTAGGTTTTGAGAAATCTAATAAGAACAGTCTAGTCATGTGGTATTACTTTATTAGATTATTTAGAGGTTAGGGTGTTATTCTGATAGACGTCGTTCGACAGTATTTATGCCTGTACATCTTACAAACGTACCTGCCAGTAGTTTTAACGTTTAATAAATTAAGTAATTTGTTTGTTTGTGTACAGGGAGCGCACGCGAAGGCGGATTGGTATGGCGCGGGTGCTCAGCAGAGTGCGACGCAGAAGACGGCGCGGCGGGTGCGCTCACCGACGGCAACGTCAACCCAGGAGACAAGGTACAGCCACCATTCACTCACCACCACAACACACGCGTTTGAGACACAACTCACCAGACACAACTCAATATCACTCTGACAAACAAGACGAATCTAACGCCAAGCTAAAATCCATCAAGCCGTTTAGGCTATTGAGTGTGCAAAAAAAATATATACACATACATTAAAAAAATGAATAATGATCCTTCTGACGCAGTCGGGTGTCTTTTTATAAAGCCAATATTTTATTTGAATCTTTTTCTTCATTGCAAGTAAGAAACAGAACAAACGAACTTCTGAAACAACCCAAGTATTTGTAACTGTAGGTAGTAAGAAAAGGAGAGATATTTGAATAAGTTTAAATCTTTCATTTTCTTACAGCCGAAATTAAGCTCTGTCATCGAAAAATAGGCTCTACAACTGATAAGAAAACCCATAACACTCCTTTATTTGCTAAGTAAATACCACACTCTCTTGAAATAAGGATTAAACTAAGCCGCGATCTAACATTAGCTAATCTATTACTCACTTAACCAGGTTAAAGACCTGTAAAAACAAAGATATCTTAAATTTGAATGGAGACCTAGAACCCACAGTTAACGGCTCAGATTGAAACGAACCTTTCTGGAAATTGAGTGTTCACTTCAAGTCTACGGAAAACGTTAATCGTTTTCAGTACCACAAAAGCTTAATGTTCAAAAGAAAATACAAAACTTCTTTTCCGAGTGCTACTGTGTAAATAAAAACCAGAGTAGCTAACGTGTTCATACGTTAGCTACTCTGGTTTTTAGTTATGAACTGGGTCATAGAATAACCAGTTTACGACGCCATTATTGATCCATTGTCATTTATCACTTGAAGTGCATACTCTTCGGTTCTATCTGTATGTTTATACCTATGTAGGTTTTGTCTATAGATTTTCCACTCATAAATGACTATTGAGAAAGAAACTACTTATTATACCTACTATTGATTTTTCTTGTCGGAAAGTGCACTGGAAAATTCTATACCCGATTAATTCTAATAACTATTGAAAGTGGAAAATCTTGTTTGCAAAATGTCTCCGGAGGACATTCTTGAGAGGAATGCCAATTCAGAAAAGCCTTCACTGCTAACAGTGTCCCTATGTCAAAGTAAATCTTCTTAGCGGCCAAGTCGCGAGCTCTATGTATTTACAAAGTTCTGTTCGCTGAACCAGATTATTTTGTTCTTTTTGACCGCTAAATGTGACTGTTCCTAAGTTACCCTAGGCTGATAAAATTTTAGTTTTTTCCTGAATTATCCTAATTGTTAAGGTCGGTCCCACCGTGATGTTATCCCTGAATCATCTTTTGCGGGGATAGGTTATCCACCCACTGCCTTTATGTGGACGTAATATTTTCTTAGAAAACTTTCCTGCTGGCTTGTTAGTCGACATGAAGTGGCCAAGTAAGTGCACTTCGCTTAGTAACTGGTGAAAAATTGTGAGATGAAATGTACTGGTTAAGTCTTGGCACGTAGAACAAAACCTATCAGAATGTTTAAAAAGTTTATAGGTAAGGAGCCGGGGGCGCCTGTATTTCCTAATAGCTATAACCTGGGGGTCTTTAAGTCAAAAGTACTACTTCTAGTCTAGGCAAGCGTGCACCTTCATCGACCATGTCATCGCTTTCCTCCAGTTAAGATTGTGGTCAAACGCGAGCCTATCAAAATTAATAAAAGGTTTTTCTTTTTCAGAAACAGTCCACAAACATTATTTTTCCACCTTTGGTAAACGTACTAACGTGTTGTTTTTAATTGAATTACGCAGTTGGAGGGGTCGGACGCAGCTCCGGACGACCCTGTTCACCTCAAGAGACGGGTGGGACTCTTCAGTGGGGTGGCTCTAATCGTCGGCACTATGATCGGTATGACGTCTTAACTTATTGTACCTATAGAACTATACTTGATTACCTTCACTAAACCAAGTCTGATATTCAAATATTATTTCTCTTTGAGGAAAACGCTCAGCGATTCCCTTGCCCACGTTATTGTTGAATGGTAGGTAATGTATTCTGTTGAGTGCGACCCGACTCAAACCTTTTGTCACTGGAGGAGGCAATTATTCGGCTCGCAGAAATCCTTTAATATATTTTAATCAAGGATTCCATTCTCTATAGAGCCTCGAGACTATAAAACCTTGTTCAATGTTAAATATTAAAACATTTTTATAGCTAAACTTTAAAATGGTCATTAATGCTTTAAATTAATATTTATCTACATTGGTCACAACTACAATGTTCAGATATTTCGTAACAAATATTAACTTCGTCTACAAAAAGTAGAGCCTTTTGCAAATACATATTATGGTAACCAATGCTTATAAATAATTCATCACGTGATTGTTTATTTCATGTTACCGTCACTCGTGCTTACCGCACCAGCGTCACGGGCATATTGGCTCGCCGAAAAATTATTCAGATGTGCATCTGGCTCAAGATAAACATTTACTTACGCAAGATACGTAATTAATTATAATAATCCAAATAAATTATAATTAGTTCCCGTAACATTGAATTGAAATACGACGGGCACGAGAAAAATGTATTTGCGTTTCCTGTTTTGCCGATGTGATTACGCGTGTAGGTATTTTGTTTTATTTACCTACCTAATTTTGTCTTACTGGCTGTATTTCTGAAAGCAATGCGCAGCGCTTGAAGGTCGTCTTCAAGCTGGACCGATACCCGGTTAAGGGCTGTGAGAGTCCGCTGGATGCGAGATGCACGTGACCGGTCGATGTGGCGACACTTGGGGGAAGTCTATGTCCAGCAGTCTTTCGGCTGACATAACGACGATGCTATCTGAATTAAAAAAAAATCAAGTCTAGATATGTATTACCCCTTTAATTGATTGCCAAGCCACACGACTAAACGAATCTAATACAGCGTGGAATTCATATATGGGAAATAAGTGCTACTTGTTGATAATAACAGGCTACTGGCCAGCGATCTGTCATTATTTTAGAAGATTGTTCTTTTTAAACCCACACGTCAACACTGGCCGTAGCGCCGATCATGAGCTGTGCCAAAGCATTAACCACGTGTCGATACAACGCTTGAAACAATACGGAGTGCTCTTAGAAACAACATAATAAAAAAACACTCTCACAAAATCACAGCTAAGAATGTTTTTATCGTAGATCAAGACGAATTTAAAATCCGATTAGACCAGAGAAGAAAATGTCTCTTGTTTGTCTAGTAGAGATTTAGTTAGGGCAAACTTCATAATTCTATATAAAACTTAATAAACTATAGCGGTAATGACCATGTTATAAATACCATCAATTTAGCGAGGGTCAATTTCAAACCTCGTAGTCTACCACGTTTCATGTGATCATTTCATATTCTATATGAAACGTCTACGTAACATATAGAATATTAGTAGACAGATAAATTAGGAACATGTGTTGTATGTGATAGGTTTTGAGATACTGAGACATTCCAGCACCATGTAGGTATAGTCCCGACATGAAAACATAAATGGATGTTGTATGCAATAAATTGCATAAAGTAAAGCTCAGTTTGTTTTCACAGGTTCAGGAATATTCGTCTCGCCCTCTGGGCTTCTGGAGCGCACCGGCTCAGTGGGCATTAGCTTCATCATTTGGATGGCATGTGGCCTGCTCTCGCTGCTTGGTAAGTGGCACATGAAACATACCCACTAATCAGTCCCGTGACCGTCTGAAGTACTTCAATCATCAATTTCGTTAACTGCCTCAACAAGCAATTGTATTTCTATCGGGAAGTTTCATACATTGTAATATACGAACGGATGAGATTTCAAATTGATTGATCAAAGAATCCTGTCAACTTTGTACCTAATTACTTATTGCCAGCTTCAGTAATATGATTCAATTTTATATTGACATTGCCGTAATTGCTTTGCATGTTGACTGAAGCTAATCGTGGCATGTGGCACGTAGGTTTATTCGTTTCGTTGACTCAGCGTGCTGCTGTAATTATTACCTACGACTACATGAGTTCATGGACATCGTGAGTATAATTTTCAGAGTCCATACCTATGACATAGTTTATTAAATGATGATTTATTGTATCCAGGAGCGCTCGCGTACGCGGAGTTGGGAACGATGAACACGTCGTCAGGCGCTGAGTACGCCTACTTTATGGATGCGTTCGGAGGACCTCCCGCATTTTTGTTCTCATGGGTAAATACAATCAAATCGAGCCAAGGCATTTACTATATAAAACAAGATATTTTACGTTATTTCCCTTATTGCAGGTATCGACATTAGTACTGAAGCCATCCCAGATGGCTATAATATGTTTGAGCTTCGCAAAATATGCAGTGGAGCCATTCGTATCGGAATGTGAGCCGCCGGTCAGCCTCGTCAAACTTGTCGCGGTCATTTCTATTGGTACGTGCACGATAACCGCACAATTTATACAGTCTTCAAATTGCTTGATTAAAGATCGAAATAGATGAACAAAAATTGATATATAGCTAGACCTTATTGAAGTCAATGAGCTGTCGTCCGTTGGAAGCCATAAATAGTCAAGTCTAATTTTCAATTTCTCTTTTGCAGTGATGATATTAGCAGTTAATTGCTACAGCGTCAATTTAGCTACGAATGTACAGAACATCTTCACAGCAGCTAAGCTGGTGGCGATAGCTATCATCGTGGGCGGCGGAGCTTATAAGTTAATATTAGGTAATGCAACCCCTATCACAAGAGTAACCCATCTTCACACTCAAGAGCTTTTATCCTTATCCGTGACGATACTGCACGACGACGAGTTACAGTCAGCTTCCAGGCTGATCAGATGCGATCGACTATCGGAAAATACTTCGTACCTTACCTTTAATACCCTTCTACCTATGCATTTCATTGAATCATGACGATTAAATTAACGCACCCAAAAACAAAAGAACAGTTCATTATCAAATGAATCACTGTAACTAGCTAGCTATTCAAGCTCAACGTATCCATTACCTACCTTTTTCATTTTCCTAATGGGTTGTAAATATTTGTTCAAACACTGACGGTTGGTTGTTCGATATGGTGCAGGTAATACGCGACATTTACAGGAGCCCAACTTCGCAAGTAGTACGGCCACGCTGGGCAACATTGCTACAGCCTTCTACACAGGCCTCTGGGCATACGATGGTTGGAATAACCTGAACTATGTCACTGAGGAAATTAAGAATCCATCCAAGTAAGTGCTCGTTATTCTTACCGCTCAGTTTGCCTTTCATTTACCTAAGTTTATATTTACTTTCGAACCAATTTTATACTCGTCTAGAACGCAATCAGAAACCTTTTCATGTTATTTATTTAACCTTCCCTTTTTATCCCTAGTGGCTTGAGGGATTTATTACCTTTGAAATTGAAACACTTCTCGTAATCAGCTGTGGCCTTACCCGTCGGCCAAGCAGAGTTGATTTTCAAGTTCAATCCAATTTAGACAAGGGAATTAAGGCATGTGTAGCTCAATATGTGGTAGGTAGGTTACCTAATTAATCGTTCTACTAAAATTATAGAAACTTACCACTGAGCATAATAATCGGGATCCCGCTGGTGACGCTGTGCTACGCGCTGGTGAACGTGTCGTACTTGGCTGTGATGTCGGTCAGCGAGATGGCCGATAGCGAAGCTGTGGCCGTCACTTTCGGAAACCGACTCCTGGGGCCGATGGCCTGGCTGATGCCGCTCGCTGTCACCATCTCCACATTCGGTTCAGCTAACGGAACGCTGTTTGTTGCGGGAAGGTACGTGTCCATGACTTTTTGAAGTGAAGCTTGTTGATTTTAGACTTCCATATACCTCATCCACCAATAGGTAGAATATCCATTCAATCAGTAGGTAACGTTATCTTGTTGTTTGCGTAATTTTCCGGTTTCTCGTTTCGTTTTCAAAGACTAATGGACTTCATTTGTTTGTTCAGGTTGTGCTTTGCAGCGTCACGGGAAGGTCATTTGCTGGACATATTGTCGTACGTTCATGTTCGCCGTTTCACTCCTGCACCTGGATTGATATTCCATGTAAGTTATAAATAATATGAAAATTTTGCAAGAATCTTTTATAGAGGTACCTACAGTTCGCGTCAGCGTGGCTTGCCCCTCGGAAGTTAGGTTTGAGTGAAGTCCGCGCAGGGTAATCGCGTAAAAAAGTGTTACGTTCCTATTTTATTTTATTTTTTATACGTATTATACTATAAACAAGTAACAAAGACTACCAGTAACAATAAAATATCAAAAAGTAACACAACAAACACATACACCACAAGAACACAAATCAAACTGTAAGAAATAAACAAAATAAATCATTAAAAACAATAACAACGTGTAGGTAACCTATAACCTATATATAACCTATATAGCCTATAACCAATATCTTGTAGGTATTAATGTTACTATGTCGTTTCAGTCTCTGATAGCAGTGGCGATGGTGCTTTACGGAACCATAGACTCGTTGATTGACTTCTTCTCGTTTACTGCGTGGATCTTCTACGGAGGCGCGATGCTCGCCCTGATCGTTATGAGGCGCACCAAGCCGCACGCACCCAGACCATATAAGGTATGATCATCTTTCATTTAATTCCTAGGCAGGCCCCTCTTTTCCACTGGGCACTTTGGGCAAGTGCCCAGAGTCCCGCCATCGATGAGGGCCCTCTAGATTCTACCAGATCACCTCTACCAAGAACTCATACCAAATTTTATGTAAATCTAACGAAATCGCTGATGTCTATCGTTTTTGTATGGCACTTGTCTCATCCCCGACGATCAGCGAGAAGCGAGTACCTATATAAAGCTTCAAAGTGGATACGAGTTGGTGAGCAGCGAGAAGCGAATGTGTAGTTCCGATAGTTAAATCATTCGGTGCGACGGGCGATACTCGCACCACTCGCTCCGGCCCGCACTATAGGTAGAAATGACTGCTGAAATGACTGCTGGTTGATGAGTTCTGACCGCCAAACGAGCATCGCCGAGCGGGGTTTATTTTTGATAGCTCTATTCGCTGCGATCAACTAGGTAGTAGTAAGAGGCTCGCCGGCAGTGTGAACAGCCAGCTATCGACTATAAATGTACCTATGTGTCTCTTTTACTCACACGAGATCTATATCGTTTGTCCCTTTCCTCAGCGAGAAAATAGTCTATAGCTAATCGCTTCCTCGTCGGCGGTGAGACAAGTGCCTAAAGATACATAGACTGAACAAGTGATTGACGATTTTGCTTATCTCAAGTACACTTTAAGGGTACCTCTTAATTCAACATGTACAGAAGGGGCTTCAATATCCTAATGTACCCAGGGCCTGCAATGAGTAAAAGAAGGCCCTTTTCATTTGTAGGTACATACGTTACCAAGTTGGGTGCCAAGAAAGACCTTCTGTTGGATTCTATTATGGAGTTTGATGACATTATTACTAAGGGGCCATTTTCTTCATTTCATTTTTTTCATCTACAAATTCACAAATATTTATTTCACCTCAAAACATTGTGAGCATACATGAATTGTGGCAGCCCCGGTAAGTTACAATGGTACTTGTGTTGGGACCGTCACGCTCTTCCCTTATCTACATTCCTTTTTGTTTGGTTTTTACTTTGCTCTAATTTCATTGGCACGAAGTAAGGCTGTACCTAGTACAACTCTGCCAGAGAAATGTTGTAATATGTAGGGCATACGTACTTCTAGGTACCGATAATAATCCCATACGTGGTGCTGCTGGTGTCGACGTACCTGGTGGTGGCGCCGATCGTGGACAAGCCCCAGTGGGAGTACCTGTACGCCACCGCCTTCATCTGCGCCGGCGGCTTGGTGTACGTGCCTTTCGTCAAGTGGGGCTACTCTTTGCCGTTCATGGGTAAGAATTTATGGTTATTTCTTGTAGAATGTGTGGGAACGCCATCCACAAGGTGGAACAATGAGCTGGTAAAGGTCTCGGATTTGGACGCTGTATGCGAAAAGCAAGTACAGGCGATATGGCAACCCTTGAACTGCATCATAAACAGACTTTCAATTAAATTGATGATGGATGAGTTTCACATAAATACCGGTTGTATCCAACCCCATGGAAAAGGGGATAGAATCTAAGTGGCATAGGCCCCGCCCCATTTTTTTTTTTATTTGTGTCACACGATTTAAAATGCATATGGGTAAAGAATACTTTGACAAACAAAAATGTTTGGAACATGGTGCCCTAAAGTGTTCAGAGATATTTCGACTTTATCTCGAAATATCTCTGAACACTTTAGGACACACCATGTGACAATCATGACTGTCATTAAAAACCAGACAATACATCGTTCGCCGCGATTATGATTTAAAAAATGGCGGTTAGGAGCTGCGCCAGCTCCCAAAGAAAAATGTTTGAACCCCTTGGTATCTAATAAATCTTAAATTTTGTTTCAGACAAAATAACAGTTTTCCTGCAGATGGTGCTGGAGGTAGTGCCAACATCAACAACCTTCGAATATTAGGAAGTAGTCGGAGCTGGACTTTAAAGAAGCAATTTGATTTATTGTACCATATCTGAGTATTATTTGGATTTCGTACTTACATTGTTAACTATTTTCGGTCCTGTTTCGCCTACCTACAAGAAAGTTTAAAAGGGTAATGTTATAAAAAGAAATATATTTTGTAACTGAATACCTCAATTTCTTGGAGGCGGTCATGTACCTTGTTACTTAACATTTGATATAATTTTTTGACTGATAGGTATGTTCCTTATCCAAAATGATTGCCCACAATATTGTGTAAATGCAATAACTTTCTGTAAAATATAATTGTGTAATATCGTGTTAAATTATTGACTTAAAAATTACATGGTATTTTGATGTTGTTGCAGCGTAAAGCTTTTTACACCTTTCATTTTAAGAGAAAATGTTGTACTTATGAAATATATTTGGTAATAATGCAGTGTTTAGGATGTGAAAGCCAAATGGCAATATTTTTTGCTATAACCTAGGTAGTAAAGACGTCGTTCATTTCATTAGTTTGCACGAATCATTCCTATGGGACATGCATTTCGAGGTGTTGACGCTGCGCCATGTTGGATTGAAGCAAGGTGAACACGATAGCAGTCGCTAATATCGATTATGTGACGAATATGGCGAGGGTTAAGGATTATGGTTCAATTACACGATGCTCATTACGGTTCAATTACACGATACGCATTACATTTTATGCTCTTAACATAGCTATATGTCAGTGGTACAACACTTGAACTATGACTATGGCCTACCTATTACAACAATGGGTAGTAAACTCAATACTTGCATTATTTTACATACTGTTGTTAGGAACATTTATGACAAGGTTGCTCCAGTTGACAGCCGAGCTCGGCTAAGCTTTAAGTTGGCCGTGTGCTCTTAACCGTTTTTATTCTTATGTAACACTGTTTAGAGGTTTTTAGATTTAAGTTTGCTCTTTCGGAGGCTACTAGATCAATAAGCTACATAATCGAGGATAAGTTGCGTGAACTATCCTTAACTCTCAACTTAACAATGGGTAGTTAGGATGATACGTGGTATGCAGTAGTTATCGATAAGACTCGAGCCCTGTTCGCATCACTATGAGTGATTGTGCTAAACTCATAGTTTGTAGCTCATCGACTCATTCATAGCCAACCTTAGAAGTAATGGAGTAGGTATAGCAATGTGTTTTATTTTGATAATATATATATTTAATAATATTCGGTTTGCATTAAGTGTAATTCTTACAGGGGGTAATAGTTTTGACGTACCTATTTGTTTACGGTGCTGATACGCTAGGATTTTACCCAAGAAAGCATGTACTTATCTGTAGGTTGCCACTTTGTACAATCAATTTAATGCTATTGTATTTAACTATGTCAATAAATATCAATCGCTGATTGTACAAGAAATTTTATAAAAGGCGGTACAAAAGGCTTACTTTAATTACATTTAATACGGAAAAAATCTCATCAATCTTGGGCGGATACTAGATCCCTTTTGAAAGACTAAAGTGTGTGTTAACAATAGTTTTAAAAATAAAAATGTTTCAATGGTTGATGCTTGCGACCGGTAAAATTTGGTCCTATCATTCCTTACTGGGGCAAGCGATACCAGCGACTTGTTATTGAAGATATTTTTATATTTATTGATTGTATTATTATAATTGTTTTTATTACTTATTAATTTGAGAATCTTACAATGTACATTACAATGAATTAGAAATTGTTTTTAAAGCTAATTTCGATAAATTGCCCAATATTTTTGTTCCATTGTATTATCTAGCAGTTTGGACATTTTAAGAGTACATAATTTGTATAGTTACTAATACTAAGCAAAAACGGGCACACAGAAAGTACACACCTAACGATGTGATATTGTTATGGGTAAAAAACGAATGGTTTTATTTTTGTGTACAGAAAATATCATTAAAAACATACCTATACTTACATAATATAAAATGTGTGTACTTATCTCTGAAAGAGATCAGAATTATTTATTGTTATATACTACCATTGAAATGAAATTTTAATTAAAGACAAATAAACCAATTGGTGTTTTTCTAAATGTCCCTACTGAGATCCCTGCCCGAAGTGTGAGTGTGTGGGGAAGTAATGAAAGAACAAGATATGTTCAACAATTTATTGTTGTCAATAAACAAAGATCACAGATCTTTGCACAGTTCTATACCATTTGAAATATTTTGGCGTTACGGCTACATCAATAAGGAGCAGGTGGGTACTACTAGTAAAACAGAACATAACAAAGCAAAAACAAATATTCGCTTACTGTGGTTATACATAAAGAACAAACCTATTCTACATTATTGTCTATATGAAGATCATAACGCTAAAAAAGCCTTAAATTAAAGAGGGATCGCTAAGTCAAACATGTTAATACAATAGTAAAAACACTTTATTTATATTTTTCAACATTCAACAAATCCACTCACATCATTATAAATATTTTGCAAGCTATTTCAATTAAGACTTTTTATAGATACTTAAAATTATATTATAGTTTTTGACAGTGGTACAGTGGAGTACATTATTGCACATCATAAAATTAGTGTGGTCACATTGCAAACAATAAAATATTACATGGTTTCACTACCATACAGTCCAATAGGTCTAGTGTTACTAAAAACTAGAATATGTGTACATCAAACTGTCATATTACATATATACTAATAGTGAATAACAATTGGTCATACCCTATTCAACATAATAACATCAGTTCTCTATGAAAAAAGGCCAAAATATTTCTTAAATGGTATGAATTGACTTAGATTCGCTTTACTTTGAAGGCATTCTGATATTCACATGGCGTTATAATATACTGTTAGATAAAACTATGTAGCTACAACGGACTTAGAACCTAAGGTGCGGTTTATTCTTCATCATGTGCCTGGAACAATGTGAACGAATGATTATACTATCAACAAAGTTATGAAGAATCGGTGATGTTTACACATTGGTGTCATAACAAAGAGAGGAAATAAGGTGTTTGGTATAACTTAACCCTGTATATTTTGAATGAACGGTATGGGAGCGTGCAGAAACTATAGGTGGAAGCACAGAAATGTCACTGTCAAGTATGTTTCAAGTATAAAATTCAAAATAGCTACGCTAGATGGCACAGTCTTCTTTGCGCACGTTTCCCTAAACTGAGCGTGCAGGAACCACAGGTGGCAGAATAGAAGCGTCAATGTCAAGTATTCTGACCTTTGAAACTTCGAATATGCAAAACTAGATGGCATAGTCAACGCCGTGCATGGTCCTTAGACTCAATGTGAATTTAAAACTTAACCCTACGATCTTGTACTTGCTTACGAACCAATGAATACTAGGAAAGCGGCGAAGTAGCCGAAAACCTATACCTGTTGATTGATATCTATGAATGTATAGTACATTTTGATGGAAGTGAGCAAATTTTGGTATTGCAGCAGAGGCGGAATAGATGCACGAAATAAATACGATTTTATAAAATGTTTCAAAATATTTTTAAGATCTCTCATCTTCGTCTTCTATATCAAAAACGGTAGGACACAAGAAAAAACAATTGTTAAAAATTGTTGTTAATTTTATGCTCTACAATTTCGAACATAGGATCATCAGGAGACAGGAATCATTGGATCTATAGAAACAGAGATAATCGCGAACGTTTTTGGTCGTTAGGCTGGGCTCCATAGAGTTTTGCCGGCCCTCCTTTATTAGCCCTATTTAAAAAAACTATAATGTCTCAGACCGCGTCTCTTTAATGAGATTTTAAAAAACGCTCACATCTTACTGCACAAATTGGAAAAAAAGAACTTGGAGAGAAAAGGGAAGAAAACCACTTTTTAAAAGTACACTGTTTTCCGAACCTAACAGTAGACGCTTTAAGATCAAGTAATCGAATAAATGTGTTACAATAAATTGCAATAAATAGAGGTAATGTCAAGAAATGGAACAGGTCTTTTAAGAACATAGAAATACTATTTAGGAAGCTAGTTTATACTACTGAATTGCTTCAGGAATGATTTTAAATTTCCCAAGAATTTTATTTGTGACCCAGAAGGAGCCTGTTCACTGTAACTTTGAAGAGATTAGATTTAGGAAGTAACAAAGCATACGTACTTGTCAAGTGTCTCCCAGAAGCCGAGTAGGACGGCGCGGTCGAGATGCCGCTTGGTGCGACTGAGGTTGAGCACGGTCACCGCCCAGCGCGCCACGTTGGCGTCCAACTTCATCTCGTCGAACTTCAAGTGGAACGCACATACTGGGAAAACAAATAGTACTGTTTAACTGAGCCTAGTCTAACCTGCATTAGTGGAATTCTCTGCCAGAGTCTGTGTTTCCTGATAGCTAAGTACGTAGTTAAGATTTGGAAGCTGTTGTTATCCCTAAAAATAAATAAATAAACAAACGTCATCAATAAAATCAAATGTTGTGACACGCAATCGTTTGTTGAATCAATTCGTCAAAACATCAAATAGCTTGGTTGATCAACTATCTGCATGCCCAGGCTGGGTGTATTTTAGACAAGAACTTTACTACTAGCCGAGCTCGACTATCAGGTGAGGTACTGTTGAACGCGAGCCATTCAGTTATAAATAAAAGTTTTCATGTAAAAGGTAATTTCCGAAACTACTTATCTGATTACGAACATTCGTTTACAGTCATGTAGAATGCTATACTACCACTGAGCCCCATGGGGTACTTTTTTTCCTAGAAAGTCGGCTAACAATTGGCGAAAATATCGCTGAACAAACATTTTTCATGGGATCCCGTCATTAGATCCTGACTTATACCTTCCATCATTCCAAATGATGATTACCAGGCACAAATAACTCAATCGCGTTAGAAAGTTTATGAAAAAAATTGTACGTGCCTATAAATTTTAGGGTTTCCCTCGATTTTCATGGGTTCCCATGATTAGATTCTGATTTGGTGACAATGGGACTACCTCAGGAATATAGGCTTTCGAATAAAAAAAATAAATACATACATACAACCATAAACATAGAACCTTGTCCTTTTTGAAGAAGTCGGTTAAATTGGTACGATTGCTGTGGGTCAGGTCATGGGAGCGAACCACGGGAAATTGCCAGTATTTCAGTCTAAATAATGTTATCTGAACTTAGGCTTTCCTACTCTCCCATTTACATCGAAATATTATATGGTTTCGGATATAAACTGATTTGCTGCTTCAGTTCCTTCATCATCCTTAGTATGCTATTGCAACTCAAGATCAAATCAAACATGATTTTATTATCTATTTTAGTATTAATAGGTTCGATTCTAATCTCACCCTGGGCTATTTCTAGTAGTTTCACGACTTATTAAATTCTAAAATTTAGCATAACTCACTATTAGCAAATATCTGGACAGGGTTGCCATCCCAAGGCCACCCTTTGAACTGCCAGGCTGGTCCCTGAACGAATACGGCGACCACGCGGTCCCATTCTGCTGCTGATAGTCTGCTTGGGTTGTCTACTACGCGATAAGGTACCTGGAAACAACATCAAAAAAAAAATTATTAGGTATGACAAAAAATTATAATGAATGAAATAGGCTTTGCACCATCCACCGATTCGTGACTTAAATATCACTTTGTATTCACAATTAATCATTGTATTCTAAAAGATATCGGCGTAAAAGAGGGCTGTGTCCACTCACGAGGGAGTAAGATGACATGAGACTCTTTGCATACTCCATCCTGTTCGCTAGACTTGTGACCGTGACCAGAACCAGCAGTACAAGTCAAACGTACCGTCATTGTAGTCGCGTTGTTTGGTAAGTCTCCACTGGGCCCTTTCCTCCTCTGCAACAGGATTTCATTTTCACGGGCTACGCCTTCAGCCTTCTTTTGTTCCACAGTTACGAATCTGAAGACAATGTTGTGATGTTATTGACGAAAAAAAAAAAATATTATTACTATGAAGATAGAATGATAATGGGATTAAAATTGGGTGTTGCATAAGCAAAACATTGGCAAGGCATTACATTTGAGTCAGCAACTGCGGTACCTTCATCGTTTTGCGAACTGTTCTGCAACTGTTACTGTACTCGTATGTTTTTTTATTTTTAAGAGCTCTCGAAACGAATTTGGAAGTGACTTATCATGCAACATCACCATTTTAGCCAAAATGTGTCCCCTCGTGGACATCTGCCTTCCTAAGCATCGCCACATCGACTGGTCAGAGCCTCTCACATTCAACCTATTTCCGAGACCACTAGATCATTGGTCCAACTTATTAACCCATTGTGCATTCTGTCCCCCGTTTTCTGAATTGAGCATTTGAAGTTGTTCTCAAACTCTATATTAGCCTGAAAACCTGTAAAAAATTGTCATCAAAGACAGTTTCAATGCAAAAACCTGTCCAGTAACTGAGGCTGATACAGTAAACTTACTTGAGATCCTGCAGTGTATCCTTAACGTTATACATAGATAAAAGCGACGTAGTTGCTGCAGGTATGATGATGATGGGTGTGCGCGACGGCCGCTTGCCACCGGCGCCTGCGGGGGGGCGGGCGGCCGTCACGGGCAGGAGCTCGCGGCGACCTGGGGTGCTGCCGCCCATCGATCCGTTTTCTAGTAATTATGGAATTTAAAGCATTAGTAGGTCACAAGTTGTGGTAAGCGAGACAAGATGTGTTATCTTACAGTAGAACATTATTATGCTAGCACTTAGCAGCTGGAAAAACGAATAAAGACGTAAGATTTATTTTTTATTGAACATTTATTTACCGTCAATAGGGGCCATACATTACATGCGCACTATGTAATTGACACTTAGACTAAGCTGAGTGTGTGCACTACGTGAAACTTTCTCCACGACATATGCATATCGCATTAGGATATCAATGAAAATTAGGACTAGAATACTTACGTGGCATTTGCCGAGGATGGTTCGGTGTTTGAGGCGCACGGGCAGCCGACGGAGCGCTTGGTCCCTCCGTCACCGACTTCAGTGTCATACCGTGATAGGTACCCATGGTATCGATTTTGAAGCCCTCGGTTTCTATAAAAAAACAATTGTGAATGATAAACATTTCTAAAAAGGTTTCTTTGAGAAAAGCAAGTGACGCAGTAGTGACTCTTAGGCCAAGAGCGGCATGGCCACGGGGCTGACGACTTTTTCAAGTTCGAAGAGGAGGTGGAAATGCTCTTCTGACTGCCACGTAATTTCTTGACTATGAAAATGTAATCTAAACTCATCCGAGTCGGGGTGCCTAAAAACCTTTCGCACTCTCATAGTTTTCTTTTTTTGGAAAATCTATAGCCAACCAAGAGTGTCCCCTTTTTTATTAATTATGGAGCGTCAAATCTTTAAATAAGCTACTGATGCGTGACATACGATAGCGTGACTGTAGGAAAAAGACCCAAAAGATAAGATTACCTTCTTTTTGCCTAATAAACCTTTCCTGATCGTATCTGTTGTACTGTGTCTGCTGCTGCGGCAGAGACGTGGGCGGCGGCATGACGATGGGCTGCGGCCGCGGCGCCCCCGGGCGGCCTTCCTCGCGCGCACGGATGCTGCCCAGCAGGGCCAGAATGCTCTTGGCAAACATCTGAAAACATTTCACTTGTTTGAATGATCCTGAGATAATAATGAGTTCATTATTCTAACGTTAAGTAATATAAAAAGTTCGTAAACTACTAAAGTTTTACAACCTACAAATAAACATTATCTTACTGTTGCCCACGACTACATTCGCGCCAATTTTGTAATTTCTAAAAGTAAATGCCTTCTCCACTTCTTACATATTTATGTATTTATTGTATTTTCGAAATTAATCATTAAGTTTTTTAGTATGCCATTTTAGCTTAACTTGCTAGAGATGTGATGTGCGCGAAAACGCGAATAAAAATTATGAATATAATTTTAATTACAAATCTTTTTAAAACAACTGCTCTTGTGTATTGAATGAATCCAAATACGATGATTCTATCGTGTTTTTTTACTATAGATAGGCACGCGTTTAACCACTATCTCATCTGATCGTAAGCGACGATGTGGTCGAAGATGGAGCACGCTTGCCACACAAAGCAAACCATTAGACCCCTGGGGTCTGTCCTAGCATGCTATGGTCTGGAATAGTGTCAACGCGCTATTAGTAAATTACCTAAGGTGTAATCAAGTCGATGTAGTGTTGTTTCAGCTTTCGATTTACATGTTTAATGTTTATTGAGTCTCTAACGTCTAAGGGTATATACCGTTAAAGGTACATTTGCGTGGCACTTGAAAAGATATTATACTTAAATTATTGAATTCCGTCGCACATTCCTCAAAATGGAACCGGTAGAAAACCGACAGGCTAGCAACGCGGCGTCGATGCTCAAGACTTTGGAGCTTCGACTCGTCGAGCCTATCATTGCCGATGACCCTCTTGGCTCGTTTCTCAATTGACGCAAGGGTCTGTCCCAAAGATGAGAGCAGTACTCCATACACGATCGAACTTGCGCTTGATAGAGTATGACCAGCTGTTCCGGCATGAAATACCGTCTCACCTTTGCTAGGATCCCCAACTTTCTTGCAGCCACTTGAGCTTTTGCCTCTATGAAAGGGCCAAAATTGAGGGTAGATGTTAATGTAACCCCAAGAAGCTCAAGTTGGTTGGTTGGTTTTCGGCACGGTTGCACTTCGGAATGATGGAGTTGGTTGGAATTTGCTCCTTTTGGCTGAAAAAAGGCACGCTTGGGTCTTAGCAGCATTGAACTGGACCTGATTGGCATAGCTCCGTCTTGTTTAAGGAATTCCAATGGCCATCTTCAGACAAGGCTCCATCATCAGATTAGCTCCATAAAACTATATTATTGTTTTGTGCCCAAAGTAACATAAGTATGCTAAGTTCCAGCTTAATTTGTTGTCTGGAAGTGCTTGAAAAATGCACTACTAAAATCTAATTGGACAATATATAAATCTAGTCAATTTAAAACTCGTAAAAACGCCAAACATACACCTAATACTATGAACATATTGATATTAAATCAATATGAGAAGTAGATTACCACTTAATGTCAGCTCTAAAGTGCACTTTCGCATTGCAATACCCCACGACTACATTTAACTTTCTTAGCAAGAATGAGCACTGTATAAAGATCTTGTTCAGTATTGTTTGTTTAATCAATTTTGAGATTTGTCAATCAGCTCTTTAGGGTTCCATACCCAAAGGGTAACGGAACCCTATTACTAAGCCTCTACTGTATGTTCATCTGTCAGTCAACAGGCTGTATCTCGAGAACCATAATAGGAAGAGAAATTATTACAGAATGTGCATATTTATTGCTGCTATAACAACAAATAATAAAAATATTTAAGGGAGCTCCCATACAAGAAACTTGTTTTTTTCGGTTTACGGTACGGAACCCTTCATGTGAGAGTCTGACTCGTACTTGGCCAGTTTTTTTGCAACCCTAGGCTTCCCGCTTGTTCTATATTTATTGCCCATATTTTTTTTTTGTCATCAAAACATTTCATGAGTCTTTCCAATGTGACTTACCTTTCCATTGCTCTGTAATACTGTTGTTCTAGTACGCCACTGTCTCTCTCGGCTAATAATATCCTTGGTAAGGTCAACGTCATAGTCGAGAATAGCCCTGAAGTCCGATCCAACAACACCCAGTGTGTCGGAGTAATCATTGCTTTTGATTGTAGTCCTTTTTTTAGCTAGACGTTTTGCTTTAATTGCAGCAATCTTCTCCACGGACATAGCCTCCGATAAAGACCTTAATAAAAAGAATACCATTTTAATATAGTTGGCAGTTTTGGTTTTTGCCCAGATCCAAAATAGTATGTACTTTGTAAGTCATCTAAATCATTTGACTTTTAGATACTTCAACTAATTCCAAAAATGAAAGATGAATTCATATTAATTTACAAAAATTATTAAGCATCTCTGCTTCTTAACCTTTGACCGCCAGAGCGTAAATGCATTGGTGTCCCTCCCACGCTAAGCCACAAGTTCAGCGCAATGTCTACATAACAAGATAAGGATTCTAACATCTTATTCATAACCAATTCAACAAAGCTTTTAGTTCAATATTTTTTAAATAAAATATTACTCGTAACAAAATCACAGAAATCTTGATTTAGCATATTTATTTAGTACTAATTTTTTTTTAAAAAAAAAAAAACGTCGCCCACACTAGGAATTTCTCCTGTATCGTGGGTGGGTTTACAAACATACAATGTCACATACACACACAGCCAGACCCGGAACAACTATATGTAGGCCATAGAAATATTTGTTCCGTGCGGGAATCGAACCCGCGACACGCAGCACAGCAGCCAATCGCTCAACCACTGCGCCAACCGTGTCGTCAAATGTTGTTTGCTTGTCGGCACTTTTTCTTTTGTTGGCTATAGCCGACCGTGGCGGTCAAGATGTCAAAGGGCTCACAATGCAAGATTGCCAATTGTGAATTCAAGACTTATTTCTGTTATTTTAAAATTTATTGCAATAAACGATTTATAATAATAAATTAATACTATTTACTGACATTTGCACATCATGTGACAAACATGTCTGTACCTAAAACTGTTGTTACCATCTTGTATG
This sequence comes from Lacanobia oleracea, assembly GCA_950371165.1. NCBI lineage: Eukaryota > Metazoa > Arthropoda > Insecta > Lepidoptera > Noctuidae > Lacanobia > Lacanobia oleracea. The sequence goes on from OX493389.1 coordinate 12,014,311, forward strand.
CATGTCTTTTCTTGTATGTATGACACATATATGACACAAATAAATATTACCTTATCTCCTCCTGTCTTTTCAGAAAGTCATCCAACTTTGTGTGAATATTCACCAACAAATAAGTCCAGTGATTGAGAACATTCATTAGGATAGTAACTATAAATTGTAAAACAAAAAAACTTATTTTACTTGATTTAAACAATTATTGCTTACTTGATATTATCAACTGTGACTGATGCTTCCTTAGTTGCATCCAGGCGGGCAGCAAGTTGTTCTCGTACTTTTTGCACATGTGTTTCCTCAATCCGAGGTTTCTTTGCAGCAGATTCACCTCCATCATGATCAAGAGTACGTTTGACCTATTATCACATGGTTATATTAGCATTACCCTATTAAAATCACTTATACATATATGACAGGTTTTACAAAAACCCTTACCTGTGTTGGTATTTCTAAAGGGGCACTTTTATCAATAGATGCACAAGTTGCAGTTTCACCATTGAGATATGCCAATAATTCTTTACGATCTGGACGACGGACAGCAGGTATGTTTGCAGCCTGTAGAAAATTAGATGGTCACTGCATATTCATGTTGGGACTTAAGTAGAGTTCTATCATACAAGAAGCAGCTCTACTTACAGCTGCCTGTCTGACATAAACAGGATGCGTCAATGTTATGTTTTTGAGGATGAAGAGGAGACACTCCAACGTATAATATTCCTTGTCATTGCCTTCTTTCCCGGAACTAAAAGATGTAAATAGTTTGTTATGAAATCAGACATATTGTTTCAAATTTTCAGTACGTTGCAAATGGAAATAACCAAATGATACGTACCCCCACATAAGATAGTTAGTTTTGACATTTTTGGGCCACGAGAATTCACCAAATATAATTTGATTATCACGTTCAATTATTTCTTTTTTGTTTACGTTGTACTGTCGCAGTAAACTCAGCGGGTCGGCCATGATTACCTACTTCATTCACTGCAGTTTCCACCACTTAATATAATGACTGTAAAACGCAATTCAGTTACAAATAATGCCTTATAACGTGTAATATAGAATGTATTAAAACTGGGTGTTATGTTCATTATATACCACGTTCACATTTTAATCAAAAAGCGGGATATTAGCGAAACACATCAACACACACATTGTGACACAACTCCACCATTGACCACAGACTATGACTATTATATTGCAGTTTGTGCTACAGACAAATAATTTTATAATATTTCAAACAGTCCAGAATATCCTGTCTGGCTATAATAAAATATTATTCCTAAATAAGAAAAAGTTTCCTCTATTGACGACGTCGCGGTCCCCCTGGTACAGAAGCTATCACGTTTGATGTTTCATCTTTCTATGTAGTCTGTGGTTTCATCGACGACAACGACAAATGTCAAAGTGGCGCTAGTACCGCACAGAACAATAACAAAGCAGTTTTTGATGAAAAGATGGGTAAATACTTTGCGTCAAAAACTATTACTAATTATTTGCACGACCCCAAACCTACCTGCATCACTTACGTGATGTAGGTAGGTATAATTTGACAAAAAGCGAATTCGATTTTATAAACCTTAAGGTGAATGCTCCAGGGTAGCCCGCGAAATTCAAATATTTTTATGTTTTTTGCAATTTGCCGGTCAGTGTGAAGCTGTATGTGGACCAAATGCGATCCGCGACCGTAACGCGTATTTATCTAAAGAATAATAACCATTTTAATCATCAATATAGCCCTCTAAGTTCATGTAGTTCGAAAGAATGATTATTTCTGAAATATTCATTCTTTCGAACTACATGAATAAGGGGGGTAGAAGGGAGATGAAGATCGTAGACTGCTAATGAAATCCGCGCGAACGAAGTCGCGGGGGAAGTGCTAGTGGTTCTAAGATAGCTTGCGACAGCTGTCAGTAAAATCACGCCTATGAAGTCCTGAATTTCATAAAAGTACAGACTTAATTTTTTATTGTCTTCTATGGTCATGAGTTGCTTAAATAAATTATCAATTGTGATTTTTATTACTTTATCATTCGAAGCGGCTGACAATAGTTGTATGTTACTTTCAGTTCGTAATTACATTATAGTAAAATATATAAAAGTTTAGATAGTTGAGCTAAAAGTATCAAAATGACACACAACACAACTTGTGACAATCCGTTTGCCACAATAAGATCTCAGCTATGTCCGAATGTATAATGTACTCTGTGCTAAATGGTCGTGGACACGACTCGCTTGACAGATGCTTGACAGACTCTATCTCACTTTCACAAAGGTTCGTGTAGTGGTGGCGCCATCTGAGATCAGCTTTCACTTGCCAACCCCAATTAGGCCAAAACAGCTATACTATAGTAGTCTTTGGGCCAAAAAAATGCTCTAAGCCATTATGCCATCTCGTGCCATCTAGTGGGCTATGTTTCATCATTTTGATGAATTTTCCCTGTAATTTCGATAGGTGGCGTTGACTGCAACAAATTATAAATTGTTTTCTAAACATGGCTGCCGGTCGAGTCTAATGATATTTTTTGTGAATTCTGCCCTATTAACTAATTTTAAATCAAATAAAAACTTTGTTATCGGTGTTAATATGACATAGTAGTTACAGTTGAATTAAAATGACTTCCACTCCAAAGACTGACAAATGCGGACAAGGTAAGTTATTTCTAACATAATGCTTTTCATTCTCTAGTAATTTATTATAGTTTTTGTTCATCTGTTTCTCTAGTTCTATTTATATTTTCTAACTCAATGCACACAAAATTGAACCACCTAACTTACGTAAATTAAATTGTAAATGTAATTTTGTAGCTCAGTCATATCTTTGGCTAAGTATTTTACAAAAGCAAGTTATTTTACAAATTGTATGGATACGTACTGTTCGCAATTACCTAGCCTTCAATACCTACTTCTGATGTTATTTTGTAATTTTGTCCTCAATTAGAACTTACTGTGTGAATCCCCTAGAGCAGTTAGAAACTTTCTATATGTGCAGTGCCATCACAGTCTGATTGCTCATCTACAAATTTTGGACCATTGCTGCATTGTTGTCAATGGGAAATCATAATAACTGCGCTTGTATTTTTTTTATTATAGCACATACATTCGGTTTACAATTTTCACAAAGCACAAAGGTTGTCTATCATCAACAAAATTAAACTATACAAATTCCAATTATGATCAATATCGCTGGTCTCGTTATTACCTAATTACTATTCCAAATAATGTTTATCAAGTTGCTTCCTATCTTAAAAAAAAAATTGTTTTAAGTAGAATGAGTGTGTCATGAACATGATCAATAATGATCACACAGGTACTTGATATTTTATCATGAATTAATCATAATAAAATTTGAAATAAATAATTGTGATTCATTCCTTGTTGTGAAAATTTTTGCATTTGTTTTTACTTGTAGTACCTATACAAATCTATGGCTATTCAATCAATGGCTGATATTCTTAAATTATTCAAAAAGATAACACTGTATAATTTATGTTTGAAAGTCTCTTCACAATATAAACAATCTCATTTTATCAATCAACTGACCCACACAAAGCATTTTTGATATCAACTTATCTCATCAACTTGGTACAATATTTCAAAAATGAGTAGTAAAGTGCAATTTAAAACTGACTGATTTGTTGTTCTCGTAACTGCAAGTGTGACTGCTACTTAGCAGTCACAATGTTTTTGTTAGTAAAACACTTCTGCCAACCCCTTAGGAAAATACAGGCATATTATAACTATTAGATGAAAAAAAAAATATACTAACAAGTACATACAGACTTTGATATGAATGAAACAAAATTTTTTACAGAGGTACAAACATCTCATAACATGTATTTAATTGAACATTAAAAAGCAAAAATTATAAGGAAATACTAGAAGGAAAGTCAATATAAACATAATCATTATAACAATAATCATTATAATCTCGCCATTTAAAGTAATTGCAGAACCTCAGCAGCTGTCTATTCCTATCTCTATGAAAATAGTCAGTAAAAACTAAAAATAACATAAAAATCACTTGAACTTCATTCTCTTGACAACATTCGGCCCTCAGTCTCAGGATAGATTTAAATCCTTAAAAAAAAGAAAATAAGTATTGTAATGTGCTGTTGATTAATCCATACTGATAGTAATACTTTAAATGCATATGAACTGATTTTAGTAAAATTTGGCAAATGGTTGGAATAGTCCAATCATTGCCAAATTTCACCAAAATAAGACATGTCCTAGGATACCTTTATCCCAGTAGTAATTTTGCTTAACATAATAAAACACTAGTAATGCGAGGGCAGTCCCCTAGTCATCTGCCTAGCCTTTTCCCAATTTTATTGGGGTCAGCTTACAGTCAAGCCGGATTTAGCTGAATACCAGTATTTTACATGAAGCGGCTGCCTACCAGACCTCCGCAACCCATTAACTGGGTAACACGGTACTTCATGGCAAGACTGGAGACAGATTTACTGGCTTCTGACTATCCGTAACAACTGCCAAAGATCTACAAATGACAGCCGGGACCAATGGCTTAACGTGCTTTCCGAGGCACTGAGGAAACTCGGTATGTTAAGATGGTCACCCATCCACATACCAACCTTGGCAAGCGTAGCTTAACCTTGAAGATCTGCCCGTGTGGCTGTAATTATCGAGCCACGAGCTTCTCAAAATGGGGCAGTCCCCTAGTAAACTATAATATTGACATGCTGTGAAGTGACGAACCACTGATCATTGATAAGTTGGTGGTACAATTCAGTCAGGAATATCAGCAATTTTAATCAACCAGCCTTGTTTTTTCCAACACTTGGAGTCACCATCGGCTTCCGGTCTAATTAGATGCAGCTGAATACCAGTATTTTCCTTTGAACAACTGCTTATCATCAGACCTCCACAAGCCAGTGACTGGGTAATATGATACCCTTGGCAAGACAGGTTTAAAATTTTCGTGCTTCTTACTACCCATAATGACTCAAAGATGTTCAGTTCAGGTGAAAGCTGGAACCAACAGCTGAACATGCTATGCGAAATGGAGGAAACAGTATGCGGGTCGTCACCCATCTACGGACCGACTTCTGCAAGCGTGGCTTAACTTGATGATCGACCCGTGCGACTGTTATTACTTAAAGTGAATTGCTCCAGGGTAGCCCGCGAAATTCAAATATTTTTATGTTTTTTGCAAATTGCCGGTCAGTGTGAAGCTGTATGTGGACCAAATGCCATCTACCTAACCATTATAATCATCAATATAGCCCTCTAAGTTCATGTAGTTCGAAAGAATGATTATTTCTGAAATATTCATTCTTTCGAACTACATGAACTTACGAGGGCTATACTGATGATTAAAATGGTTATAATTCTTTAGATAAATACGCGTTACGGTCGCAGATCGCATTTGGTCCACATATAGCTTCACACTGACCGGCAAATTGCAAAAAACATAAAAATATTTGAATTTCGCGGGCCACCCTGGATCATCCACCTTAACTAAGAGCTCTTTTTGGCTCTAAGATTTGTCATAAAATTAACAATTTTTGGTGACCAAAGATTCTGTAACTAACCTATATATAAATTACATGCCTATTCTGGCAACCCTAAGTGCCAATCGAAGAGCACAGCATCCGCCGTGGCAATTTTTGTTCCGTCCCACTTTTTGATTGGATTTGCTGATCGACTCATCTGTGAATTTATATCATTACTAGATAAGTCTTTTTATACACGCAATTTTGGGTACATTGGTGAATATTTTTATATGTAGAACATAATATCTGCCGAGGAGCTCGTGGCTAAATAATAACAGCCGCACGGGTCGATCTTTAAGGTTAAGCAGCGCTTGCCAAGGTTGGTCTCCGTGCCTCGGAAAGCACGTTAAGCCGTTGGTCCCGGCTGTCATTTGTAGATCTTTGGCAGTCGTTACGGGTTGTCAGAAGCCAGTAAAATCTGACTCCAGTCTTGCCAAGAAGTACCGTGTTACCCAGTTAATGGGTTGTGGAGGTCTGGTAGGCAGCCGCTCCACGTAAAACACTGGTATTCAGCTAAATCCGGTTTGACTGGAAGCCGACCCCAATATAGTTGGGAAAAGGCTAGGCAGATGGATGGAATATCTGCCGATTCCCACTTACTTCATAGAAAAAAAACGGCCAAGCATGTATGAGTCGGACTAGCGCATGAAGGGTTCCTTACCAGCGCGCATCGCCATTATTATGCCTAATACACTATAATACCGGCAAAACACACGTCTCTTGTATGGGTTCCGTACCAAAATCGTAGAAAGGAACCCTTATGGTCTGACTAAGTCTGTCTGTCTGTCTGTCACAGCTGGATATCTCAAGAACTACTAATGTTATGAACTTGAAATTTGGAATAGTTTTAGATGACGTTTGTTCAACTATTTTGCAAATAAGAAAGAAATAAAAATATATTTTTTTTCCTTGCAACAGCGACTGAAAATGATTATTAAAAATTCAAAGTGGAGATACCTACTAGGGCATGTCGAGTATCATTTTTGAAAGAACGCTGTTTACACATTCTCAAATATTTTTTCTTTCTTTTGGCCCGCATAGTTTTCCAATTATGTCAAAAAATTGTGAAATTTTGACCATTCCCCTCCCCCCTTATTTCCGAAGTTTGCATAGAGAAAAATTTGAAAATATTTTATGTGATAGGAGTTTATGTATAGTTTGCAGGAAAAATAAAACGATAGCACAGTTTTTCAGAAATCATAAAAAAAACATTAGGTACATTAGTTCCACTATCAGTCAAGAGATGGCGCTGATGAAAAGTAGTTAAGTAAAGTGCAATATACACTGCAGTATTAAAATTCTATGACAAATATAGGCCTTGCCGATTAAAATTTAGAAACAATTCACATTTTATATGATGTTACGAAACCCTCGATGCGCGAATCCGACTCGCTCTTGACCGGTTTTTTAAATATAGTTTAACTTGATGTCGTTTATTCAATTTCGTAACTTAATTTATCAAATTTTAACTAGGTCTTAAAAAAATAACACAAAAATAAACATTTAAAAATATAAAAAAAATAGTAGCCCACCGGTATCGAGAAAACAGGGTCCAAAAGCTGGCTGACAGGGCTCCAGAGAGAGGAATCTCTTAACAATACGAGCCATATCCAGCTTTCTAAATTAAGCACTTGATCCAGCTGCGTAACGAGAACCTCCTAAGGTGTTGATCGAGACTCGTGGCTATTAAGCCTTTGACTGACGCGACTATCAGTACAGTGATTGCTGATTCTACATCTCAAAAGTCGACAACCTCGCGAGCCGAATCAAGATACTTGATTTGCTTATCTTTTTGGGCTTTTACGAGGTTCTCGACATGCGAGATGGTTATGTCTACAATCATTGCACGCCTATCGATTCGGTCCACCACCACTATCTATATCAGGCTTATTGGCAACAATAGTCCTGTCAGTAATGATGGACCGATCCCAGTACAAGAAATTGGTCGGTTGGTGGTACAGTACATCCGATTCCACAAGAGACTTTTTCAGTTTCAGAGCATGAGCAAGTTTCGGATGGAAAATCCTGGCTACAAGGTTGTGTCTATACAACCTTGTAACAAAGCCAAGGATAAATTGGCTTATTGATTCTCCTGGACGGTGACATGCCCGACATATGTCAACCGTGCCATTTTTCACAATAAATGTCTTATTTGGTTGTTATTATTTTTAACGAATATAACAGTGCTAACTCTGTGAGCACTACAAGTGTACCTGTTGCCATTCTTAGGGTGCCTGTCTATTGCGAGCGAGCAAGGCAGCGGAGCGGAGAAACGGAGAAATGTTAACCAATGGAATTGCATAAAATCTCTTTTGGTTAAAAGCAAGGTCCAGCACAAGTAAAGGGAAAATAACAAAAGTTGAAAGTTAAGATAAATTTTGGTATGTACTTACAAGTTTTCGCAAAATTCTAAATTTGCCCATATCTTTTTATCGTTTTACCTCAGGTTTTATACACCTAATAGGGACTATAGACCTCAGTATCTGGTATAAATTTCAACTTACTAGGTCCACCCGTTCCTGAGAAAATCAGTGGTGACACACGGACAGACAGACAAGAGAGTGATCATCGTAGACTTTGTCTTTGTCATCTCTGACATAGACTAGAGTCAAGAGTAAAAAAAAAAATATATAAGAGTTCCTTTTTTTACCTATTGAGGTACGGAACCCTAAAAATTAGAAATAGTGGTTTTGATAATAACGTTTCTCAATATTTTTGTGAAAATACACATAACAACCACTATTGTGGTGTTGGATAAATATATCGTCCATTCCATTTCATTTTATGTAAAAAACTGGACAGAAAGTGATAAAAACCGTTCGACACCGACCATGGTGGAACGATAATCCTATATGCAAACCATTACGGAATCGCGTATTCTTAATGGGGCTATTAAAATGAGACATTCCTGTGTCGAACGATACTGGCAGAGACGCGAGATTATTGAGTACACAGCGTTCTGTCTCGCACTACTAATTGTAATATTTCTGAGGTTTTCCAGCTACTAGTTTCGTTGATGCTGTGTATGTAGGTTGTTCAATTTTCTATGACGGCCTGAAGGGATTTCCCACAAATGACACAATTCCGCAGTGGCCATCTGGAAATGTCTTAACCTACGGCCAAATGGGGCTTTCTTCACCCATGACCCAACCCAAACGCAGTGCCAGAGTGGAACCCCTTCATAGGACAGGCATCACCGCCTTAATGCCCGTCGTGCACAACCAGGTGCTCCATCCAAGATTTAAACGGAACCAATTATAGAGCTGTACAGGTTGCTCAATACTGGTAGGACAAAATTTTACATAAGTTAATCGACACGAAAAGAAGAGAATGAGTTTTTAAAAGTTCTTCCTTAGCTGAGAGGAAACCTTGTGCAACAATTACTGCTTTTAGATCTAGACCGAGCGACTTAAGCTGTGGTTTGTCTGGCAACCAATGAATAAGTAAAAATAAATTTATTTTTGATCTACTAACGTTTGGCCAGTTCCTTTACCCCTGGGTCAAGGCGTTAAGAATCATTGTTCAATAACTCAGAAATCACGCCTATTAATATAAAAGTGATTTTAAATTGACGGACCATTGCAGAGATTGTCTATTACAATATGTATAGATGAGTAACACCTATAATTGGCGACTGTAAAACATGGGCCTCTCGACCACCGCTACAATGAACGACCGTTGCTTATCGACACAAAGCTTGAAATTCTTTTTTGAATCCGCTGTTTGGATTTACGAATAAGACATTCAGTAAAAGTAGCGAGGTCTATTGACATATAGCCAATCCATATTGTCCCAGTGCTAGGCACACTCCTGCCTCTCCGTTGTCCACATGATCTTAGTCCTCATCCTCAGCCAATGTGGGGCCAGTTAATCCTTTTGGTAAAATTAAACCAGATATCTGCGAGACCCCTTTATTGTCGAGATGAAAAGTTTTTTTTTTCCTACTAAAAGTCAAATGCTCACGTGCTTATTTTTGTTTCGAGTAATTCAAGCACATTAATTGACTCCCTAAAAATGCAGTGTAGATTAGAAATTATTAATTGCCTCTAGTCACGCACAGTAAAAAGTATGTTAGCCGTGTAGAGTTGTAGACAACACAATAAATAGGATGTTAATTAATAGTAAGGTACTATTTTACCACAATTTACCAATAGAAGTTTTAGTAAACTCGATGGTAGATTCTGTGTCTGTAATAATTCAAAGAACATAATGTAGTCCCCGTGCATAGACGTTGATGGCAAAGCAGTCACGGACGCAGCCTGGACGTGATTGCGGTCGTACAACCTCGTTTCGCTCATAAGAGAACAACGTTCTGCGACTGTTATTTCCTGTAACCGTTGTAATTAAAATAAATGTTTTGGTTTCCAGGCTTCACGGCTCTTTGTTATATGAGAAGAATACGGGATAGTTCAAATGAAAATCGACTCTACTGAAAGTTTACTTTCTAAGAGTCTTATGTCATTTATATGTAAATCTATTTTATTTATTCAGACACAACATTAATTTTACAGCTTTACTGGATAATCGACTATTATCGAAATTTAACTTTATAGAAATTTTAAATCAAGATTTTTAAATTAGACCATTTCGTCACTTCATCGGGTTCGTTTGTCACTTTGTCCGTTAATCTTTTAATGAGCAACAGCAAATTCTTCTTCTTGAATCAGCTTTTCTTCTGTGTTGAAGATCGTAATTTCTCATTAACTTGTAAAAAGTTGACCTCCATTTGCTACGAGACCTGTGGCCTTAGTGCTGTTTTATAACGTTCTCGATCGCGTTAGCGTAAACGCCAATTTGTATTGAAACTGAATAAGCGCCGTCTGGTGACAATCACGGAAAACCTTTTTTTTTTCTATGCAATTTGACATAAGCGAACGTCTACGTCAACGCGATCGAGGGCATTAAAAAACTTACACTAAAACCTCTGTAGTTTAACGGCGGCGATTTACGACCACTGACAGTTGCTGCGAATGCATCTGGCTTTAAATCTCTATCCTCTGTCTTTGGCCTTCAATTTTGCTTGTCACAAGTTTCTTTTTCGGTATTTATAGGTATTCTAACGGTTAGGAAGCATCGGAACACCTAATTACCTTTTAAACATTAGATAACATTTATTTCGCATGTTCGAGAAATCTTATGTAGTGAAGCTACATATTTATTAAGTTAGTATTTTCGTGCATCATCATTACATCATGACAGTGAAGTCTATAAAACATGTTCTACGTAACTACCCAAAGGAGTATTACGTTGACGTAAATTTTATTCGCATAATGTATACTGTACCTCAACAGTTACCCGAGCTATTTCATAATGCTCTTCTGAATATAGAGACCCGTTATATGGAACCCATTTGCACTTGCCACATGTTACCTCCATTACAAAGCTATTCACATAGCGTCTTCTATGCAAATGTGTGTTTAAGTGCGCCAATTCAATTCTCTTCGGCAACTCTTGATTGATGTTGCTGGTGGTTCTCGTATGTTACTGGTATTGAACAGTTTCATAGGATAGCCCAATGGGTAACTGTTTTCATATTTTGTTGAAAGTGAAAGGGAAGAAGTAAAAAAACAACTTTTTAAGCAAATTTTTGCTGCTGCGTTTAACATCTTAATTGATGATATTATTGTTGGAATGACACGAAGATTTTTAACCGACCTCAAAAAAAGGATGAGGTTCTCAACTCGGTTGTATTTTTTCTTTTTTTATGTTTGTTACCTCATAACTCCGTCATTTATGAACCGATTTCAAAAAACTTGTTTTATCTGAAAAGGTATACTTTCCGATTGGTCCCATTGTCACCAAGTCAGAATCTGATGGGATCCCACGGAAATCGAGGGAAACCCTCAAATTTTATAGGCACATACAATGTTTTTCATAAACTTCTAACGCAATTCAGATATTTGTGAAAAATGTTTGTTCAGCGATATTTTCGCCAATGTCAACCGATTTGGATGATTCTTTTTTTGTTTGGTTGACTGATTTTCTTGGACTGGTCCTGGTTTTTTTTAATTTGGTGAAGATTTGACGAAGAACTTCAGAGGTAGGCAGCGGAACTCTTCAATAAATGGTAGCATATGCATGTCTGTTTATTGTTAACACCAGTTCATAACATAACATCACGCCGGTACGATGTTAATGGGTACGCAGGTACCACTAAAAAGTGAAAAATAAAAAACATTTTTACAAAAAATACAACCGACTTTCAAAAACAAAACACTTCAAAGTATAAAATAACTTCGGAAGAATGAAAAGAACTTTAATTTTGGAAGTCGGTGTCAAGAAACGAAAAAATAACATATTTTCAAGTTAGTAATTTCCTATTTTTGTTACATTCATTAAAGTAAAACAAACTGCTTGGCCGTTTCGTGCAAACAAGACTCAGATTGTTTCCTGAAATAACCATAATATTGTTTTTGTAGTCTTAAATATTTTATTATGCCCCTGAGATAGACGTACGGTTCGTCTCGGCTATGTATTTACGCAATTATAATAGCATGGTGTTGCCACAACGTACGTAATGATCGTGCGCTCGATTTCGCAGTATTTCATTAATATTTCATTACAAGTATGATGCTTATTTATCTTTAATTTCCTTTATATTAAAGAACGTGGCATATCGTTTATTGCAACGTGCAATTGTAAAATATAGAGTAGGTTGGTAAAATTCCGAAATATTAATGGAAATTCTGCAGTAGTGCAGTATTATAAACGTATGAATACTCGCGTGTGAATTACTATATACGCCAATCATGGCCAATTACATACACGAAATGACAGATTGCTGTCGAAAGGTTTTTGACCTTCAAGTGTTAGAATAATTATATTGTATTTTTTTCGGTAGTATACCAAGTGGTACCTTATGAGTGGTATCCAAAGAGATGTTGCAACACGGGAAGATAGTCTGGATGTAATCGTTTTTGCAATCGCAATTGGTACAAAAAGCATTGCAAGCTTGCAACCTCGAATTGCAGTGTAATTCGCTTTATCATTACGGTTTCTTATTGTGAAGAATCGTGATGAGATGGTCGTCACCGCAAACGCAATGTTATCTTTACAATCACGATGTGGCGGAATGAGCGTAGATTTTATAATGTTAAATGACAAAGAATCAAATAAAAATGCCAAAATTATTGCGTCTTGATAAAATTGAAACAGCAGTTAGATCGCTGTTATAGGTGCTGGGTCAAAATGTGACTTCATTACAGGCAATACGCTCGGGGTATATCGAGCTTGAGCACGCAATAATTCAATGCTAACGGACGACGGCGTACCTTACATTATCTTGAGTGTAATGATCAGGCTGCAATCTACCTAGAAGTATATGATCCCGTTAGCTAGGTATCACGACCGCGGCTAGTTTATTGGAAAGTGAGTTACATGGACCGTGGCCGCTGGCCGAGTGCGCGTGCGCCGTGTGGCGAGCTGCTGTCGGAAGAAAACCCTAATCCGACCGATAAAGCAATAAATTCTTTAATTTTATAACAACATAATTACCAACCAAGATACATGTTAATTTTTAAATTAATTTCCATGTGTCTAACATTTCTATAATTTTCCTAATTTCTACGTTAGATTTGAAGAAAAGAGTGTCATTGCGGTTACATTTTGTTCCGCTGTTGCTAGCTTTATTCTTTTTGTATGGTGGCTGGCATGCCCATTCGTATTACTGTTATTTGGCTTTATCTTAGATACGCCGTAAAATGTAGTTTTGCTATATTTGAGTATCAATTATGTAACTCGCAAGTTTTCATTGAATTGAGATAATATCTAATTTATGTTTTAAAATAATTAATTAAGAATATTCTTTATGGTTTACTGGTTTAGTAGTATAAAGTCCAATATTTTTGTCCCAAAAAATGTACCGTACCTATATAAAATTTTACATTTCTAACCCACAGTAGTAGTTGTTGGTAAATCTTTACTAATATCAACAACACTACCACGGCAAAGTAATGTTCTGTCATGAAGTTTAATATAAATTAGCTTATAATAATGTAATGTTATTTTTTGGCTTAATAATTAACTTAAATTGTTTTCTTCAAAATCGGGCTCGAGACTACTTTCAGTGTTTTTTGATATTCCTTTTAGTTCCGGATTTGGCCCTGAAGGCACACTTAAAAAATCACCCTGTACTACACTCACAAATAACGTGGCTTTCTATTGGTAAAAGAATTTTCTACTCACAAACCTTACCTCTTTATAATATTAGTATATAATTAATAAGCTTTTTTCCGAGGCTTCGCTCGTTCATGAACCCCTTTTCACCTGCTTAGAATTAAATTTCGAAATTTGCGACTTTATTCCTCGTATACACCATGAATTCTCGAATACTTTTGTGCGAAATGTATGCTTTCTAGGACCGAGGGTTTGTATCCTTGTGGTTGATGGATGGACAATCAGGGGTTTTCTTCTTGCTATCTTCTCTAAATAGTACCTGTAATATATATATATAGTTGCTGTCTTATTCTGGCTGTTTCTCCGCTTATTTTTTCTAATGAAGTTTCCACTAATAGAAAAAGCGATGAACGAGGAAAGTTTGTGCGAAGTCGAAGCGGGTTCCTTATGAATAACTGATTTCAAAAAAAGAAGAGGTTGTCAATTCGGTTGGTGTGTTTTTTATTTCAACCCTAATGAAAAATTTATGATTGCTGTTATCTACATAATTAAGCGTTTAGAAACGAATCAATGTGAAATTCGCTTGTTACTATACAATTTAATTATCTTATACCCTAAAAATAACATTCACTTTGTGGCAGGAATGCGGGGTTCGATTTTTATGTACACACCAATCTTGGTTTGGCCATTGCATAATATAAGAGAAAACGGCTGTTCCGTCTACCTTGTGATGTAAAGTTGTAAAGCCTACTAGAGTATATCCAATTAATACTTTCTTTGCCAAACTCGTCATATGATATTTGTGAGGATTAATTACAACACATAATTGAGAACACATCAATCACGCTTAATACTGCCCAATCCCGCATTACATCACTGCGTTTTTTCAATGGACTACATTTATTTGTATGTCAGAGACAATTTACTATGTGCGACTGCAGGAAAAGATGAGATTACGATTGTTATGCAATGAGCACGTATTAGCGTAGGAATGGTGTATGTTGTTGGGACAGGTGTGCAATGGTTAGACGTCGGAGATGTGCGGTGGTGGCTGCACTTTCACTCTCGCCGGTGTGACAGCAAGGCGGCGCGGCGGCTCCGGGGCAGCGGTCACAGGCTGGCAGTGGTGCCGCGCCTGTGCTCGCCGCCGCCGGCTGCGCCGCCCAGCTCCGCGATCGACACCCTGTGTCAATACTATGCTCCGCTGCGCATGAGCTCGCTCACTCGTTGCTCTGCTGAATATCGAGATCGTGTTGTGAAAAAGCCCACACATATTTTTAGATTCGGTGTTGTTAGGTCGTGTGTTGTTACAGGAAATTATGTAGTGTAAGGCAATCATAAAATTCTTTGGAATCTAAATTCAGTGTTTATTCAAATATCGTTGAAGTGAAAACTGCAGTATCCAAAATCAGGCGTTCGTTTTGCAGAGAAAGTATATACAAATTCTGATGTCAAGTTTTCCCCTTAGTGATGTTTTGACACTGTTACTTTCTCAAATACGCCGCCAGTGATAAAACAAGTGGTTAATTAATTAATTCCGAATCTGTGTAAACGAGTGTTGTAAATTGAATCGCGACTCGTGAGTTACGTTCATGAACGAAATATTGTAACTGCGCTAATGTTAAATTAGTTTCGTTTTATTGCGCTCGAATTTGTTGTGTCAAGGTTGACAGTGGACGCTGGACATCAGTCAATGTAAAACAAACGCGCGTGATACTCATAATATGACGGCCGTCACCATCCACACCGACGACGGGCGATACTGTAAATAAATAATGATCTAATTGTATCTTCCAACGTATTTGCTATTTCTGTGTGTGACCGTAGCCTGATACAGATTTGTTAATATCATGATAATGTAAAGCCATCTAAGAAATGGCAATATTTTCACTAAGCAGTGAAACTTAACAGAGGTACATTGCCCACTTTCTTGGATTTCTAGAGGGCCCTCCTTTTCACTGCGGTACTAGCATCCGCTTCGTTGCTTGCGATCACCGGTTACTATGGAAATATCCGCAATGTGTGACCCCAACTAGAAACGACGCAGTCGTCAAAGTTATTGGAAGTATACATTACGGAATTGAGTGCTAAACTAAGCAAAAACTTACAAGATTATATTTTCGAGAATGAAATCAGTTCAGATAGTAAACTGATAAAGGAATAATAAGAAATAAGACGACCCAGACAGAAAAATGCCACATTACGACGAAAGTTTCATTCACGACGACAACCTTAATCAAAGAAGAAATAAAAGAAGCTATCACGTTTATAAAAATGGGTTAACTCCCTTAAGACTGATAGAGACAAGTGATATGCTTCACGTTCTAGAAGAGAGAGGCTCATCGGTTATTAAGAATAATATTAGAAATATTAAGTGTCGAGGAAATCGGTATAAACCAGCACAAAATGGATCGCAAAGTACTAGTCCAGTGAAATACAAAACCCCCGATATTATTGTAGATCACAGTCCACGAATGACTGTGTTCGACCCCAATAAATATTACGACGTAAGAAACAATAATGTGTATACCCTTACACCTTGTAAAAGTTTTGACAATCTGACGCTGAAACCGTCGAAGAAAAACTACCTTAAAAATAAAATAAGAAACGGTAGCAGTCTTCAAAATTTGGTGGATGACGGACAGTTGAAGCACTTTGCTTCTCCTTCGGAGGATACTGACACGGCAGTTTTACGCAGAGAAGATGCCAGGAAGTCATATTCCGTAGTGGACGCCCAATGTCGACCAGCACACAGTCGAACATCTCTATGTACTCCAGCGCCCGGACCAGGAGTCTACCGCCAAATAAACAACGAGGGTGATTCTCGAAAGAACGGTACGAAATAAGTTACGAATAATTCATGATGTAATTATTACTAATACAATAACCAGTAGGTTACCGATATGTAATTTCCGATCGTTT
The DNA here is from genome assembly GCA_950371165.1 of Lacanobia oleracea. Classification (NCBI taxonomy): domain Eukaryota; kingdom Metazoa; phylum Arthropoda; class Insecta; order Lepidoptera; family Noctuidae; genus Lacanobia; species Lacanobia oleracea. The sequence continues at coordinate 12,030,855 of OX493389.1, forward strand.
CGTACCTTTTGGTTACGAGTTTCCCTATTCATTTTGTTTCTGTCCCAAATTTGCAAAAAAATTACTAACGTAAAATCACTCTAGTGATATTAGTATCTCCCTTGAAGCGTTTTTCTGTCGTCATAGGGTTATCACGAGGCATTTCCACAATGCGAAACGGAAGAGAAGCTGCTAAGCTTTCGATTTTTCTTCCTTGTTCGTATCTTTTCGCTTTATAAACAGGTAGTGCATCTAATGAAATGCTTGATATTGTGTAACAAGACGTAAGAGACGCGGGAACTGCACCATTGTGTCTATTGTTATCATAATGTTAAGGCCGTTGACAAAAAAAGTTGACTAATTGACTACACAATGTACTACGCTACTCGCGTTACTACTTATAAAATTATGTGTTTTCTCAATTAACATATTTCATTGTTTTAAGACATTTAATTTAACTTAACATTATACTGGTTATTTAGAAAATGATGTATAGAATGTAGAAGTGTATATTTGGTAGGTCTGAGAATAGGTCGTAGGCTACTTTTTTTTTGGACTAAATTTTTATATGGCAAAACAACATTTGCCCGTTCAGCTAGTATTAGTATAATTTATGCTTTAATTCGTAGTAATAATATATGAAAATAACTTTCGATTTCGAAGACCCACTCATAAGGTTAGTGGGTTTCCAGATGATTGCTAAAACAAGAATCTCACTTATTTGCATGATGATTAGAATGACTTTCGATTTCTAGATGTTTGAAAATACTTAAGAAAGAGTTATCCTGTTGGCTTATAGTTACCACTTGCAATTCTTCAATATTATGTTACCAGCTATTGATAAACAAAGTTAAAGATACCAGTTTGATGCCCTTGAGTAACGAGCCAACAGGATCATCGCAATGATAGGCTCGTCGCGACGAGGCTCCAAAGTCTTAAGCATCGACGACGAGTTGCTAGCCTGTTGGTTTTCTGCCGGTTGCATTTTGGGGAATGTGCGACGGAATTCCATAATTTAATTCCGCCAAGCCCGTTCCATCATCGGACCACAAGACGATGCACATCCCACCCACACGCACAAAACGTTTTGGGAACACATTCATAGCGCGTACAGCTAAGGAGTGGAATTCCCTGCGAGTCTTTGATTTGAGTCAAGAGTGAATAGGATACTTCTAGCACAGATAATATCTTCTAGGTAGGCGTGCTACATCTTCGACCACATCATTGCTTACCAACACGTAAGATAGTGGTCAAACGCGTGCCTATCAACAGTAAAAACAAAGTTCATCTACCTTTTAAGTGAACAGTATAGAGATGCCAAAATCTGTATTTTATATAGTTTTTACTCTCTTTAATGCATGTGGATATTATTAATTGATTGGCATCTTGTTGCTTGGTAAATACTTATGAATATGAAAGCTTTTAATGGTATGGGGCTTAAATTCATTGATCATTTCACACGATAACCTTTTTTATTACAACTTTCTAAAGACGCAGAGTTACCATATCCCTCAAACCCCTAATTTCTTCATAGCTTAAAGCTATGAAGAAATTAGGGGTTTGTAGCTATTATTGATAACGTACCATGATCGATAGTTCAAGGTAGGCATACACTGAGGTGGCAGTGCCAAATTCCAAATTTGAACTGACGTCATGTGCGTGGAGAGATAACAGCTGGATCAGCTGTCTGATAAAGTGATAAATAATAACCTGGAGTGGAGTTGTCTTGCTAATGGCGTTTATTTATATTCAGCGTTTCTAGCTGACCCGTGCCTACTTCGTTGGGCGGTATTTTTTAAACCGCCTATGACAAATAACGTGGCTTACTATTGGTAAAAGAATTTTCAAAATCGTTTTAGTAGACCTGGAGATTACCCCTACAACCTCACAAACTTTACCTCTTTATAATACAGCAAAAGGATCAAAGGGTCAAATTAAATTAATGAGCAAATCCCCTCTGATATGTCATAATTGAAATGTAAAGACGATAAAACCAAAATCTTATTTTAGATTTTTAGTTTCGTTGAGTATGAGGGGTAGAGGGGTGTATTATTTGAAATTAAAAGTAATTGCAGTTTTTGTTCGCGTTTCAAATTAATTTAACTTGACATGGCCATTGCAAGCATCACCTTACAGCGATGCTTGCAAAAATATTTTGAAAGAGTTTGGGCAGGGAATATGTATTAAAAAACAAGTATGTAGTACCACATACATGAGCCACATCACATCCAATAAATACAAGCCACGATATAAATGCAAGATTATCTACAGTTCATGAATAAAATATAAGTGTCCTAGATGTTGCGAATGTCAGTAATACTAAAGATGCCATTTCAATGCCGTTTCATTATTCTGAATAAATCTTGCACAAAACATATCTATATCGTGCATTTTTCCGTCGCGCCGTTGCTAAAAGAGTCTCGTCAGTGATCTTGTACGCAATAGGAGGGACTGCGTTGGCAGGACAGCCGTGTTGTACCGAAGTCGCATGTTAAGTAGGACTTTAATACCGAGTGTGTGTGCACTGCTACTGATGTGTTATGTATGACGCACTCGGGCTGGGAAGCGAGTATGTACCGCGGCGTCCGTCTGTCGCGGGCGGAGCGGCCCGCAAGTGCGGAGGTTCACTGGTTCAGTCGACGCCAGTCGTCACTGCGACTTTGGGCGCGTCCTCCTGTCGCCTTCGCGTTTATTTATAAACTCACGCGTCATCGGCATTATAATTGATAAACTCATGTTTACTACGTTTATTTTCTCCCGTTTATTGTGACCCATAGTTCAATTTACATACTTGTACGATATATTTGATGTTGTGGATAACCGAAACCCGAACTACGTCATAGAGCGGCAACTGCAATCTGTTGAGGTATTTTTTCTTCTTGTAAATAATTCCATTTTGTAGTGATTCAAGTTTCTTTCTGTAAAGGCACTAAATTTCTTACTGAATTCCCTTTTTGTTGCCTTTACTTTTTACTCTAACATTATTATGAATTCTTAGAAAACCTACATAATATTGTAACTAACATAAAATATTTTCCTGTTAATTCCTGATTTTGTAAGTAAGTACCTTCCTGCTTATAAAGGATAAAATACGAAATCAACTATAGGTAATTTAGTTCAGTTCAGGCATGTCAAACCTCTTACAAAAGGTAAAGTCTATTAAAATTATCATAATAAATCATTAAAATAAATATTAATGTTCATCGTCATCACCTTTTCAATTTATGTGATGTACTATGTAGCGAACACTGTCACTGTCTGCCTTAATTTTTTTATTATCAGTTTAAATTAAGTATGTATATAAAAAAGTAAAATAAATGTCAACCGCCATGGTCCATCCATGATGATTACACTTACACTGTGTCTGTTTGAAATGATAATTCCATTCATCTAGTATACAAAAAATCACGTGTTTGTTATCGGACTCCTCAGACGGCTTAACCGATTTTTATGATTTTTTGGTGCATATTTGGTAGGTCTGAGAATAGGTCCTATCGGAAGGCTATTAACAATTAAATAAAAAACCGGCCAAGTTCGAGTCTGACTCGCACACGAAGGATTCCGCACCATAAACCTTAATTTTTACTATTTGTTGTTAAAGCGACAAAATTTAATTTCAACTGTTTAACTATTACGGTTCTTGAGATACAGCCCGCTGAGCGCTGACAGACAGATGGACGGACAGCGGAGGCTTAGTAATAGGGATCCGTTGGTTGCCCTTTGGGTACGGAACTATAAAAACGGGAAAAGGAAGCCAAAGGTAAAACAAATAATTATGTATGTTTTTCAAAGAAAAAAGATATCAAATCTGCATAATTTTGGGCGTAAATTTGAGGATGCTTCTTTGTTGAGCTTCCAGTGGATAAAGATTTCAAAGAATTCTTAAAAAAGGTTATCGTGTTGTTACATCGGAAAATACATGCTTTTATGGCTATTCAATAAAAACAAAACAGTTATCTCAATTGATTCAGTTATAACTTCCCAAATAAATTAGCAATCAAAATTCTGTGATTATGATTTTATGTTTTTTTAAGTTTGAATAAACAAGGTGTTTTCTTATGTTCAATGTCAGAATGACGTAACTGTATGACTGTATCGTGTTCATGAGTAAGGTCGAATTAGGAGTAGCGTAAAATAATATTACCAAAAAGTGATAATGTTATGTTTACGCTGTTTTTTGTTTACCCTGCCATAATAACACATGTTAGATTTACAAGTACATATTTTTGTAGTACTGTAAGTGGACGACTGAGCAACATCATGTAGATTCCAGGTATTATTCAGCATAAAAGTTTATAACTTACGGTTACGTAGGTGAAAATGATCGACGTTGTTTCTTAAATACATCCCTTTATATAATGACTTTCCATTGCCACTGTCATGTCATGCATCACCAGTTAGTAGGTACATATTATCGCTCACACAAAAAATTACTTAATTTTAGGGTTCCGAATACCTGTAAGGAACGGGACGCTTATAGGATCACTCGGATGTCTGTCTGTCTGTCCGTCCGTCACAGCCAGTTTTCTTCGGATCTACTGGACTGATTCTGTTCAAATTTGGTACACATGGACTTCTGTGACGCGAACACGGACGCGTTACGTAAATAAATAAATTTAGAGTAGGTATGGGGGTTTTAATCATATTTTTTATAATTAAAAAAAAAAACAGTTTTTAAAGTTATTCAAGAAATAAGGCCAAAAATGACCATTCCCGTCCTTATCTCCGAAACTACTGAGCCTAAAATTTTGAAAATAATGCAGGTAATAGTTCTATACCTATGAATTACAGGAAAACCTATAAGAAGTCTATCGTGTTAAAATAACATGTTACAAAAATGAAATTGATTCGAAATCCTTTCCACGCGAGTTCGACTCGCACTTGGCCAGTTTTTTTTATGTAAATATTGATCGCTAGCTAATTGATTGATTCGAATATGGATGCATAATAAATTCAAGGCAAATGTATGTTTGGTACTGCTGTATTCCCCCTAGGTTCATTAGAGTCGTAATTTGTAGTAATTGATTCAATAAAATTACAGAGAACGAATCGGGCAGCGAGGGGAGCTCGGGGCATCGCGGGTCGTTGCGCGGCGCCAACAAGTTGGCGAGGCGCGCACGCTCATTCAAGGACGACCTGCTCGAGCGCATCTCAAACATGCGCTCACCGGCGCAACAGCATCACCGGCCGCATCTCTCCTCCAATATCAGGTCAACATACGTGCACATCCGTTTCTATGATAACGCGCCATGTTTCCGCGCATTATGATACATCTATAAAGAGTCGTGCGTGATTTGTGGACACGCCCGTTACTCAGAGGATCTGTACCTTATTAGGCACATGCTCCAAATAACGATCCTTTTTTAAACAATATGTACGTGACATATCAATCACATAGTAATGTTTGTAAGCTTAAGGTGGATGCTCCAGGGTAGCCCGCGAAATTCAAATATTTTTATGTTTTTTGCAATTTGCCGGTCAGTGTGAAGCTGTATGTGGACCAAATGCGATCCGCGACCGTAACGCGTATTTATCTAAAGAATAATAACCATTTTAATCATCAATATAGCCCTCTAAGTTCATGTAGTTCGAAAGAATGATTATTTCTGGAAACATTCATTTTTTCGAACTACATGAACTTAGAGGGCTATATTGATGATTAAAATGGTTATTATTCTTTAGATAAATACGCGTTACGGTCGCGGATCGCATTTGGTCCACATACAGCTTCACACTGACCGGCAAATTGCAAAAAACATAAAAATATTTGAATTTCGCGGGCTACCCTGGAGCATTCACCTTAAGTTCTAGTAGCAAAATTCAGTAGGAAATGTACTAATCATAACCTTCATGGCGCAAACGTTATCTTTACAAACTGCAGATGTTTTGTTGATTAGGTACCTACATCTCCTGGTATACACGCCTTATCTAGCAACTTGTTTACACTGCGATGAAATCTTTGTATATTGCCTGTTATCTGTATTGATAAATTTACATACATAACTCTCCTATCTTTCGTCTGACAGCGACAAGAAAGTGTCGCTCATACCAACACAGTATTATCTTTGCCACTAGTGCAAGAACAATGTTACTGTGTTAAGTTTCATCATTATTTTTGTTCAAGTAGTCACGTAAATAGTTTAGAAGTGTCGTAATTAGTAAAAGAAGTCGTATAGTTTTGTGAAGTAGTAACGAGTCTATTGGGCTGGTTATTAGTGTGGACATTGCACTAAATGTGGCATTAATTATGAGTCATGAGTGCGACCCGCGACTGTCGGACTCATTAGTACATTGTCCGCTGAAATCTCATTAGTTTAGTGCGTGCAATGTTAAGTGATTACATTTTAATGTCCGCGCGGGCTGTCAGCGTGACCGAATCGCTTTTTATTTATTGAACGGCCAGTGGACACCAGTTTTTGTTTTGTCTCAGTGAGGTTGTTCGAAAGTAGTTCTCCGTCCAAGAAGTTCGTGTAACAAACAAGTAGTGTGCTCTTCGCGATTGAGGAGTGTCGAGTGCTAGCTACAATATGATGTCGAATTCGTTGAGAACGCCTGTCGGGGGATGGTTTCATAAACGGACAAATAAACTCCAGCGAAGATTTGCCAAAAATGGAAAACGGTACTTACTTATATTTTGAAGTGTAAAAATTGTGAATTCACTAACAAAAAAATATCAATGCAGTACTCATATATGGCACCGTAATTGTTTTATTAATAAAGGGACATAATCAATGAAGCATTTAGTACACAAAGTAAATACCGGCAAGATAAAGAAGTACCTATCAAAAAACAAACACAAGAAATGATGACTTGATAAAATGTAATCATAAACGCTCACAGCTGTAGAATTGCGTGGTTCTACAATTGGAATCGGGACAAATACCTTCTTATTTTACATAAAGAAATACAAAACAAATATACTTAAATACCGCCAAACCAAGTTCTACCTACTTCCAGCATGCTAATTGCGTGAAACTGTCACAATTAATCACAATGTTTTATTTTTGACATTTTATCAATAACGATTACAATACTTTGACCGAAATTCTTTCTTTACATTTAGATCAACGCAATGTATATTGCATTGTTGAATTAATAATGGAAACTAAACTACTTACTTATTGTGATTGCAAGTTTGTCACGGAACTGGAATGCCCGTATATTTTATTATTGTGTTAATTAAAAATCTTAGAAAAGTATCTGTAGTAAATAGAATGTTTAAAATGACCTACTGTTTCATTTTCCTCTTCTCTTTGGAATTTTATTTATCCATTGTTTAGACAATCACCAAAAATCACATTGTGACAGCTATTTTATCCTTTTCGATAAACTGGCTTACTAGCCTACAACATTTTTCCTCAAATGTATATTTGGTAGATAAACACGACTCGAACGTCACGAGTTTTCACATCATGATTAACTTTGATGATCACGATGATCACATGATTTTTCTGTAAATAAAATTGTTAATGCACCAAATGTATCTCTAAATACCAGTATAGTAGCCAAATAACAGTAGTGGTAAAAACGCCAATATAATAATATGGTGTCATGACCTTAATACTAATAAAAAGTTGCAATGGTTGTCTATAATAATTGTTTTAATTGACCTCACATAGAGTAAGGTGAACCGGGACCTCCTACTCGAATATCAAATATAGCTTAGCTTTGTATTCGCGCACAGGTGTGGGCCTGCATGCAAAGCAGATTCTTTCGCAATGCATACCAACCAATGACATTTTAAATGATCGTTCATTATATTATAAAAGATAGTACTCGCAGTGATTGAACAAGTGGTTTATTTTAGGTTGTTATACTGACTGAGTATCATTTTACTGCTCAATGGCCTTCCCCATGATTTCCAGTTAGACCACCATCATCATCATCATCATCATATCAGCCGAAGACGTCCACTGCTGGACATACGCCTCCCCCAAATGGGGGGGGGGGGTTAATCGTCAGTTAGACCATTGCTGGCAAACTATTAGTTATACTTATGATCTATTTGCTTATATTCCAGCAGATCGCACTCGCCACTTAGCCCGAAAATTCGGAATATGGCGAAAAACCTTAATAACACCGCTGAGGATGGGGAAGTCACACCTGCCAAAGAACTCGAACGGCTAGTCAAAGAGGTCAGTATTAGCAGGGACCGAAACCGGTACGATCAATACCGGTATTTTTCGGTTACAACCTTTATTTTTTTTACAGGTATTTTCAAAGGTTACCTTAATTCTTAAATACTGAATACAACCTGTATTAATACCGGTTACCGAAATAAAAATTACCTCTATCTTATGTACACGTGCCGTCGTCGGCATTAGTCAAAGGGCGCGCATCGCCTGTGTGTGTCAAAGAGTCGAGTCTACCCGGCGCGGCGAAATAATAGCCACTCCACTCTACATTCTTATGGGTGCATAATTTAATTCCGCCAAGCCCGTTCCATCATCGGACCACAAGACGAACGGCGATGCGCCACCGGTACATGGTGGACATCCCACCCATACGCACAAAACGTTTTGGGAACACATTCATAGTGCGAACAGCTAAGGAGTGGAATTCCCTGCCGGAGTCTGTGTTTCCTGATAGCTACAACCTGGGAGTCTTTAAATCAAGAGTGAATAGGTTATTTCTAGGCAAGCGTGCTCCATCTTCGACCACCATCCTCGCTTACCATCAGGTGAGATAGTGGTCAAACGCGTGCCTATAAATAGTAAAAAAAAAAAAAAAAAAAAAAAAAAAAAAAAAAAAAAAAAAAAAAAAAAAAAAATGGGTTTATTGGGTAAAGGCTCTTAAATTTGAAACAAAACTATCGCTCAACAAATTTTAAAATACATTTTACAGCGAGACTTACTAAATAACTAAACAGCCGGTCTATTCTGTAAAAATATCGAACCGCGAAAACATAGGAGATGTGAGTTTCAAGTGAGCTGTCATTCCACTTGATGCTAGGGATAGAGTCTATTGACAGCTCACTTCACCTAAGTTTTCACTGTGAGATTTTTACAGAATAAATCAGCAGTTATTCAGTAAGTTTCGCTTTGTCTTAAATAAATTTATGACTGGTGACTCCTGATTTGTGATTAATCTAAATTAAAGAAAAGACGATGATTAATAAAACATTGTTTCTATTATATTTCTATTTATAATACAACTTTCTTAAAGTGTTACTGCTAGAGGCGTGGAAGGTAGAGTGTATACAATGGTTCTTCAATTAATGTGATACTTACAATAATTATAATTGTATAATGATTATGTTGTTGATCTCACTAGATAATAATTAATAAGTAAATTAGAATGTTACTGCAGTATTTATGCGTTCATTATTTAAATTTTGTCAAACGAAAGAAAAATTAAACCTATTACAGAAATTATATAGTACTTTTTATTTAGTTTTGTCAAGCTTTGGCACCTAATGTCTAAATATTAAAACGCTACTCAATTATAAGTTAAGTCTCGTGTTGTCTCTATCACTTTATATCAATGTGACTGTTACACCACGAGACTTAAGCCCTATTTACACGTTGCAAGTTTATTGCCTGTAGCAATAAATATCGTGTACATAGGGCTTCAACGGCATCTTAAAATCCAAAATCTTAAAATATACAGGATGAAAAATTGAATTCATGGGCATCCTCTTATGGGGTAATTGTACTGATCATTATGAAAAACTTTCACTATGGGAGCAACCCCGATATCGCGAAAACAAAATCAGCTGCTCCTTACATTTTGACGAGTGATATGTTCACGTATTGTAGAGAACATCTGAGTACAATGACCCCTTAAAAGGATGCCCATGAATCCAATTTCACCCTGTATACAGGGTTATTTTGCAACCATCATCCAAATTTTTACAGGGTGTTCTACACATGAATATGAACAACTTTCACTATGGGACCAACTCTGAAATCACGAAAAAAAATCAGCTGTTTAATACTAAAGTTCAATACCTACTTGACCAAAATTTATGAAACAGCTGATTTTTTTTTGTGATATCAGAGTTGGTCCCGTAGTGAAAGTTGTTTATATTCATGGGTAGAACACCCTGTAAAAATTTGGATGGTGGTTGCAAAATAACCCTGTATAAATAAGTACTACTTACATATATATTTTAATATGTGTACATTACGGGTGTTGGTATTGAGCTTGAGCTTGTTGTTCCTGAGCGCTATCCATGATAATGTGAACTATTTTATGCATACATTCATAGCGTCTTTTGTTGTCTAATTTGCACAAAGGTTTCGCCATTGACATTAAAAAAGATTAACATTCATGAATCTTGTCATCTTCCATACTTTGTACTGAGTTTGGCAGGTTTCCGTTTTCATTCATTACTTTTGATGAATTATCAAAAGATAAATCTGGGGCAGAGCAATTTGAATCTAATTCTGGAGTAGATGCATCTGGATCCAAAGTAGTAGATACCTGTATCAGTGGTTTATTTGAAGTTTCCATACTCTTTACTTCATCAGCAGAATGGATTGATTCATTTTCCTCACTGCTTCCGTCACTCTCCGGTATGATAAAACAATGTCCTGAAAAAATATAGAAAAGAAAAAGTGCCGTAATATTTCTATTTTTTAAGTAGTGCTAACAAACTACTCAGCAAACATTAATTTTAAGATAACGGCGGAAATAAAAGTTAAAAACTAAAACCCAATTACGACAAAACGCCAACTAAAAAGGTATAAACAAGACATCGTAACAAAATAACATCAGTTTTCGTATAACCGCTGTCACACGTAATTTAATAATAAATAATATTCATGCCTTTTTAGTTGGCGTTTTTTGACAACCGTCCTCGTAGTTCAGACCATTCACTATAACTTGTCCCTTGCCGTCATGTTGGCACCATAGCTTGCCAAGCTTAGGCAGAGTACAGACGAGCAGCACTTTGCTGTTGACAGAGCGAACTTCTGCTGTCGACAGAGGCAACTGCAGCTGCCGCCATTGGTCGGCGTTTGGCGATGACACATCGACAGCAAACGCCGACCAATGGCGACAGCTACAGAATGAGCGCGCCTCTGTCGACAGCTGAAGTTGGCTCTGTCGACAGTAAAAACAATGCTGTCAGCATGGTGGCGCCGTGAAATGCAATTATGCAACATAACACTTACTAAAATAAGTTTAAAAAAAAAAAATCACGCCCCTTGTGGCACCCCGACCAAATGGGTTACGTTAGAGGTGTGACCACCCGCGGGCGAGAGGAGCGTATGCTACTTCCAAGTTGGTCGAAATCTAATAAAAGTCCATCGACATTTTTGCGTGGTCACCCTACTTTGTTTGATTTACGTTTTATTACGCCGCTATGATGCACAACAAAACAATTAGGGTGCCTGTGCTGACTGCTGACCACAGCATGATACAACCATTTCATGAAATGGTCGAACACTTCATGACAGTGTTTTAATATAGGTACTTAAAAAAGTGTAGGTGGGTAACGCGCTCGAAAAAATTGCAAGCAAAAATGTTATGGGCTTTGTTTACGAGTAGTGCCCTCTAATACAAAAAAGGGCGTGTAAGTTTGTCCGCAAGTTAAATAAACAAACTACCGAGTTAATTTCTATGATGAGGGAAAAAGATAAACAAATGGTATTTTACCAATTTACAATGTAGGTAGGTACTTAATATTATCTTACTTACCTTTGTTCATTTCCTTTTTTTTACTTCAACTCAAATACCTACTCCGCAAAAAGGCGCACTAAAAACACGTAAACAGTACTGGTAGGTACAGCACGCATGACGGTCTCCCTGCTAATGTATTTTCTAATGCCAACAAATTGCCGGCATTGCGATATTCTGTTTCTTTCTCGTAATCAAGGTCATTTTTAGGTAACCGGTATTAAAACGGTAACTTAAATAAAGGTAACATGTTTCTTCCCAGATAGCGGTTACCCTAACCGTAGAGGTAACCAAAATTCTTCGATACCTGTACCGTAATTCATAAAGGTTTTCGGTCCCTGAGTATTAGTCCCAACAACGTTAATGTTCCACCATCTGTTCTGTAAATACATAAACGTCTATTGTCCGCAGGTTACGTTCGGCTTAAAACACTTTTCGGATGTAATTACAAAAGGGAAACTGGAAATGCTCCCCGACAATGGCACTATTGTTTTTGAATCAATTGCAAATATACATAAAGGTAAATAATTTTCATGAATTTAATTTAGGTAGTTTAGGATTGCTCTATTTTTGTATCGATGACTAGACCTGCCAAAATCTTTCCTGTCTTCATGTTTCTGAAATTAATATGTTATTACAAAACTATTAATTATTCAGCTGCATCCGGTTAGACTGCAAGCCGACCCCAACATAGTTGGAAAAGGCTACGCAGGTTGATTAATTTGGCCATAAACAGAAACATATCGTATAACTTACTTTAATCTGAGAACCTATTTAGGTAACTTCAGAAGTCCTCTTACGTTATTAGTTAAAATTAGCATCATACAATTTCCAGCTATAAAACCATACTGCAGCCGATCGCCGCAACTAACGAGTGCCGTAAAGCGTCTCTGTGCGGCATTAGCAACGCTCATACGACTGTGTGACGAGATCACGGCTCTGAGCTTGCGAGCCGATGCTAGCAACGAAGAACTGGACACTTCTGCTGAAGCACTGTCACCAGAATATGTGAGCTCGGTAGTGAAAGGGGTGACGGGCGCAGTGGAAGAGGTGTCCGCGCTGGCGCAGCAGCACATGACGCGCCCCGCGCTGTCCCCCCGCCCCGCGCTCGTCTCGCCGCGGTCTTCAACACAAAGGAATTCCTTACCAGGTGCGTTATTCATTTCTGTTGAACGCTATCATACATAATAGAGCCTCTATTACAAAAGCACTGTGATGGAACTAATCAGTTCCGCCAATTAAATACAACGGCTAAATTCTTGGCTATCATTTAGCTGTTCATAAATACTTAATAGCGGCTAAACCAACAATCTTTAATTGTTTAAAATCTCTATTTGATTCTATTAGATTCTAATTTGATCATGCTTATCCCTAGTTTTTCATTGTTGATGTTATGTTAAATGAAACATTTGTTCTTTTAGAAATAGTTTTATGTAAAGCAAATGACGTTTCTTTTATACAAATTTATAAGCACTAACTCTCCTGTTGTAGATATTCCATTGACGCCGAAGGAGCGGTCGCTGCTAACGGGAGAGACGGGCTCGGAATCCAGCGGCGTGCGCGCTTCACATTCGTCCGAGTCTGTGCTAGACGCTCCGGACTCACCGCCACCCAAGCCTGCCAGGCCCAACCGGTCAGTACAAGTTATCCGAGAAATAACTTAACTATCTACGCATAAAGTTCAATTTCCGCTACAACTTTCACGACATTTCCAATGATACTAGTCGTTCTGAAGTCAACCTAATTTACACTTACGTAAAGTTTTAAGAGGAAGTATCGTTAGTTGGAAATAAAGATTTAAATGGGCTTCACACTTTTCTTTCAACTTAACATCGGCGCGCCAACAAACACTACTCAGACGTGTCGACTACGTGAAAGTCACTCACAATAGCACATACAGTATTGATGAATGGCGTAAAATTTAATGGCGACACTATAACACTTTCAAAGTATCGAGACCCGTTACCTTAGATGTATAGAACGCAGGATACAAATTGTAATGACTGTATTGGGGTTATTGGTAAATTGCATATGTTTTCAACTGAATGCATATTATTCCAAATTGGTAATGATGGTTATTGGTTAGTTTAGTAAGATAGTACAGTCTTGGTCTGATAGTTTAAATCTTAAGGTGGATGCTCCAGGGTGGCCCGCGAAATTCAAATATTTTTATGTTTTTTGCAATTTGCCGGTCAGTGTGAAGCTGTATGTGGACCAAATGCGATCTGCGACCTGATTATTTCTGAAATAATCATTCTTTCGAACTACATGAACTTAGAGGGCTATATTGATGATTAAAATGGTTATAATTCTTTAGATAAATACGCGTTACGGTCGCAGATCGCATTTGGTCCACATACAGCTTCACACTGACCGGCAAATTGCAAAAAACATAAAAATATTTGAATTTCGCGGGCCACCCTGGAGCATCCACCTTAACGAAGGCTATAAAATGGTATGGTCAGTGAGAGTGCAATGTGTGTTGCAGGAAAATCGAGTTGGCCCCACCTCTGCCGCCTAAGCGTAAGTCAGCGAACGACAACTCCCTCCTGGCTCTCTCTATTGATAGGTTAGTTGATGGTTCAACTGCAGCTTTCAAAGCTTGTTATCACTTTCATTCGTACTTAGGTACTATTGGACACATTCATGTTTTTATGTTTAACTGTATTTTACTTTGCAAAAAGGATCGTTTTTGTTTGGCAAGCTATCGGAAGCACTGAACAAAAGTAAGTCAAAATGCAACAATATAACATAGTCATTGTTTTGTACATTTTCAGACTGTCTCTGCAATCTCATAGCAGTGGTTCGCTGGACTCGATGCTGAACGTGTCAAATGATGAGGAGAGGAATGCACACGACTCCACCAATCACGACCTCGTTTTCGCTACTCCGCCTAACTCCGACTTGGTTGGTCAGTACCATATTTCCTTGTAAACCATCTACATATTTACGTCTCAAAATACGCCACGATGACTTCGATCGACCGCGGTCTGACTACCCCCTTAAAGGTCTTGGTAATCTGTTTCTTACATTTTAATTTGATAACGCAAATTCCGCCTGACCGTGATAACATACTGTGAGGCGTGGGATTATGATGTGCCCGCGAAGCACTGGCTTCTTCACTTTATCAGTGCAGACTAGACATCGCCTTATTGGAAGGTTAGTTGTTAGAAGCTCATCTTCAACTCATGCAAGGATATATTTTTAATATATAAATCTGAAGATTTTGTTTGTTTGTTTGCTTGAATGTTATTAAAAATGTGTTAGATAGCCCATTGATCGAGGAAGGCTGTAGGCTATATATCATCACTCGTAAGACCAAAAGGAGCGGAGCAGACGAAGTTGCGCGGGTCAACTAGTGTAAGGATAAAAAGTCACACCTGTTTATTTACGTTGTAACAAGACTGTAATGAATAACATGGTTAAGTGAGTCAATTGTCCTGACTCAGGTGGAGGACTTTAAACATCATCTGTTTTTCTACTAAGAACGTATTATGATAATGTTATAGGCATGTGCAGTTGCAACAATGTGAGCGAGATGCGTGCGTCGGTGGAGTCGCACGAGTCGCACATGAATTCGACTCACGCGCACGCCCATTCCAACCACAATCGGTATGTTAACCAATTTTTTGGATTTGTACATTGTGTTCTAGGAGCAGAAAATACGGTCAGATATAACAAACTAACATTAGGTATACTCTTTATTTTTTTAAATACAAAATCTTATTTTAAATTAATATTGTACAGAATATTTTGTAAGTCAAAGTCTATAAATACCTACAAATTTTATACTTAGAAACATATTCAATGCAATTTTCCTTCCTGAACAACTCTGACCAATGCTTATCTCTGAAACATGTATATAAATAATCCTTAACTATATTATTAATATTAGGGAACAATGGCAGGTAATATCTATGTGTTTATCATTTATATTATTTTTTCAAAGTTTCTCCAACGAGTCTGGGTTTGTGTCAGTCGGCCATGCAGAGATGACTGCAGAGCACAATTTCACATCTTCGTTCTCATCACATCACTACACTAGCCATACGGACAGGTAACCGCTTTTGTATCACCTCTATTTTTCTCGTTTGCAAGGATTACCTAAGTACTGTTTTTTTGCACATCCGTTTTTAAAACACCTCTATTACATTTTTATTATCACTCTTTTCTCTTGTCTTCTTCATGTTCCTGGTTTCTGTGTTTTTTAGAGACATTTAATATACTTTGAATGTGATTGATATAAAATAACATTTAAAATTATTCAATTAAATGTTATTTTATCTTAGATTGTCAAATTTATAGCAAAGTGTATTAAATATCTTAAGTATCATGCTTCCTGTTATTGTTTTTGCAGTATTTTTAACAGTACAGACTGTGTGACCGAAATGAAGTGCACACTACAAAGCTTTGAGAGCCGCATGAATGTAACCAATATGAACAGTATAACCACGCACCATTCTTCAAAGTGAGTGTTCCTCTGTTTTACCACACACACCCTTCTTACTAGTAGTTTTATAAGAACTTAGTGAATTGGCTCGTTTTTGGTTTTTACATGTGATTAAATCCAATTAAAATAGTCTTAAAACTAACACATACCATAACACCAATTATAAATGTTGTACACATTCTTTTTATAATTCCATTCATGGCACATACACAAATAACTAGCACTGATAAAATCTCTTAACTTTAGTGTGCACAGTGATTCTACCTACAATTTAACATAGTTTGGTACATTAATTTTGTTACTTACTCAAAACATGGCAACACGGTATAAATTACACCATCAAGGACGCGACGCGGACTAACCAATTTAGTGTACATTTCCGTAACTTGGTTGTTTGCGGCGCAGACTGGCGAGCATCACGTCCGCCGACACGGAGACGCCGCCCGAGCTGCCCGTCAAGACGCGCCGCAACATTCGTGTCGACGTGCAACAACATTTCCCAACCGTCGAAATCAGGTGATTAGCACACGCAGCCTTGACGCCTATCGCCGACTGTCGTAAACAAGAGGTGGAGTGCGTTCATGGTGAATGAATGTTTTGCGTGTGTGTGCAGGCCGGCGGCAGTGTGCTCGCTGCACGGGGAGGCGCGGCCGCACACGCTGGCCGTGCACCAGCCGCCCAGACCGCCGCCGCTGCCGCTCAAGAAAAAACACAGTCAGTATACTTTTTATCCAGCTTTTTTTGCACAATCCTGAAACAATAAACTCCAATGTAAACTAATTGACCCAGTTTTGGTGGCGGAACGAAATGGTTCGTTAAAATAAAAAAGATGTAACTTTTTACTTCTAATGCTAACTCAAGTTCTTGGGAATGCCTGCATAAGTTCACAAAAATTAATATCAATAATGGGTGTAAATACTATCTTGTCAATAAAAGAAAACTGAATGTATTCTGTACACTGTCACTTGTCAATGGCACTATTCATGTTTGTATGTTATTCCGAAATAAGTATTGTTTTCATTGTATGTGAATCTCTGATTGCTTCCGATATTCTCTCAAGGGTTCTGTGACTTTCTTATAAATTCCTTTGGTCATTGTGTATTCCTTGGGCGCTATGGTATATGAATGATAATGTTATGTGTGGGGCTATAACGGCATGTTTGTCTGTTGTGCCGGTGCGGCGCGGCAGTGTTCCAAAGCGTCGCGTACAGCGGTGAGTGGATCTATGCATGTAACGCGCTATTTAGCTCCAAAATAAAGCATCACTTTCTTTGAAGATGCAAGCATACGTGTTTCACTATGTTATAGACATAAAGGTCCACTCCATGAACGGACATGTTGGAGACTCATCTGACGTGCTTTAGCAGTCTACAAGCTTCTTGTCACTTACACTAGCAAAACTAGGCGCCAAGTTCACTCGATGTTTGGAGGTTCTACCTTGAATACAACTTTATGTCCATATTTTCTTTCTTACTTATATGGATTATAGAGTTGCTATCATGGTGGAAGCCTTGCTTGCTTTCCACGTGCGATATGACGACGTTTGTACAAAAAGCTTCCGCAGCTTACTCGCGTTGGTTAACAACAGCGGAACTCGGTCCGCGCCGTAGTTCATTATCACCAAAGATGAGGAATGTATTTAGCGCTTCATTACGATCATGTGTTATTGCTATTTCATGTTTTAATACGATTGTATTACTTCGGAAAAACACATTTTCGCCTACGCTCTTAGTGTATCTGATCATCTTTTTGACTAACTGTAAGGTGTATTGAAATTAAACAACTTAGAAAAAAAAAGTTGATAACTGTTTGAATCTTTCTGATAAAAATATTTAATGTTTCACTTTACAAAGAGTAAATCATATAATTTTTTGCTCATTGAAGGAAGGATAGTGTTTAATTGAAGTACACCTTGTGATTACATCTTGGACTCCAATATAACTGACGTGATTGTCTGTTTAGTAATGGCGTACATGGAGATGTTCGGGAACTGCAGTCATCCGCCGAATGCCCCCGGAGCGGCGGCACCGCCGGACATGTTCCGGCACTCGATACATACGTATAACGTAGCCAGGTAATTACAATATCGATTTAGCCATCCACTTGCACCATTCATCACTAAATATTATTCAGACCATACTACTAAAATTATGGTCAAAATTGACTGACTGAAACTGTTCTGTCTCTGTCAACTTATATGTTTGACTGTGATAGAACCATGTTTTAAGTTTTTAGGAATTTATGGTGCAATGGGGCCTAAATGTTCGCCGAGCCGTGAATAGTATTCATAGTCAAAGTTTCAACCAATTATTTTAATGTTCGTTGTGCAATTAATGTGACTTGACGACTCTGTGATAGGTAGTTTATAGTATTAATTTGTATTTTAACTGATTTTCTCGTTTTTAGTGCCAAACAAATCGGCGACGGCGCCATAAGTATACAACGCCAACAAGTACAGCGCTCTATTGCGCAGTCGTTCACTGTCCAGCACTTTGGAAATCCACCAATGAGGTATGAAACCGAAGTTTATTTACTCTTTTTATATTCGGTTATTTGTTCATTTGCGTGGCAAAATCAAATTTTACGGTTGTTTAGCTAGCTTACACAATTAAACAGATATCGATATTATTCCTTAAAAGCAACGATAGTAGACTGGTTCGTTGATAATACTTATCTACATTTTGACATTTACTCTATCGATATCTGTCAACCAACATAAACAGAGAATAGATACACTATATACTGATTAAGTTTTGTTGTGTTCTTTAGCAGCGGCTCGGAAGATAGCGTGAACATGATCACGTCGAGTGGTACTAGCCCTATCCCGCTAGAGCCGCCCCCGGCTCTGCCGCCTAAGATGAACAAGAGCAAACAGGTAACTGCTACATTATTTATAAAATTAACGGAAGGCTCAAGATTTACGGTCAACCGCACATAATTATTGTAACATTTGAGCCACGAAAATCATCCTTACTGCTGCGAAATAGAGTTGTTTTTATGTAAATATGTTACCATGGAGATGTGACACCAATGCATTTCTTAACTTTTATCTCTTTGTAGCTCTCAGTGAATTCAAGCAACGAGCTATTGCCTCCTCCGTCGCCGCGGCCATCATCACACAACAGCTCTGCGGATGAAACCGTGTTGAATAATGTAAGTAATTGTTAGATCTTATTCTTATCAGCCTTAGGGCTCACTAATTTCGTTATCCAAAGTTACAGCTATCTTATCACCCAGATGATTTCATACAAGCTGTGTGCCATTATCGAACTAATTATCTAACAGTTAGCAGTTTACCTTAAAAGCTATGTAACAGTACCTAATTGATATTTGATTACTCTAATTTGTATTCGCGTGTTGTTACAGAACTCTGATGAATCATTTACAAGTACCACGGCGCCTGCACCCGGAAAGTTCCCACTTGAAGATGAGTTGGAAATGCTTGTGCAACAACCACCGACGCCTTCGCCTGTGCCCTCGCAGGTAATTCTAATATAATATAACATTCTTCCATTACTGCCGCCGCCGACACGGTCAATGGTTATAGAATGCTGATTTTTTTTTTTTATTTTGCGTGCTCCCTCTTCGACCACATCCTCGCTTACCATCAGGTGAGATAGTGGTCAAACGCGTGCCTATCAATAGTAAAAAAAAAAAAAATGTAAAAAAAATGTAGGAGTAGGTTCCTTAGAGAGTGTAGGGGAGCAGGATTTCCCTACGGTAACGGGATATGCGCGTACGCAGTCGCGGACAATAGTTGTTCAATTTTAATGCCTTTATTGTATATCAGAAGTAAGAAAAAACTTACATGGTTTCATTATTTTATTTTTTTAAATGGGAGAAATTTATTTTTATAGATTTTTACAGCTGCTATAATAAATACTTAACTAATACACTAATTATGTATAAACGCGTATAAAAAAAAAAACATTGGGCATCAAAAAAATAATTCACATCGCTGTCTATGGCAAAAGTGTCCAGAACACTGGCAGCATTGGCAATGCTGATTCTTTGATCGAAAAAAAGGCCAGCCCTCTGTTCAAGTGAACAGTCGACAAGTTGTTTGCTAATGTCCCGAAAGACTCGATGCGCACTATAATTTAAATAATGAT
Source organism: Lacanobia oleracea (assembly GCA_950371165.1). NCBI lineage: Eukaryota > Metazoa > Arthropoda > Insecta > Lepidoptera > Noctuidae > Lacanobia > Lacanobia oleracea. Next base: position 12,051,018 of record OX493389.1, read on the forward strand.
TATAATAATAATAATTATAATAGGGAACATGCAATATTTTTATTTTGCTTTAATTTTAAAGAACTCCGTCTAGAATAGACCGCCACATAAATAAAAAATGAAAATGCTTTAATTTATTGTTAAAATTGCGTTTTTAAACAGTCAGTTTAAATTTTCGCGCCAAAACGGACGATGACGTCACTCATGTCTGTCACTGGTCAAGAACCGTCATAATTCAAAGTCATAGAGCAAGATTCCAGTTCTTCCAGAACTTACTTATTTTATCAGTAACAAAATGTGTGGAATAGAATAGTGTTAGTATGTAAGTACTTTGAACATTCGCTTACCTGCTAGTTTGAGTTGACGCGACCGCCAGTTTGTAAGTATCATCATCAGATGCTAGATTAGACTAGATCATTTTCACGATTTTTACAAAATACATATTCTAAAATAAAAAATTTTTAGAATATGTATTTTTTTAAAATTTAAAGACTAATAATTAGTCATTGTAATAGTGGAAGATCTGATCACTATCTCCACTGAGAATTTCGATCCTATTCACAAGTATCTTTTGGACATAGTTTATTTACCAAGTATAAAAAGAAAACTGCAAAACGACCTTCTATAGCCTTTTGAAATACATATGTCATACCTACATACATTACTAAAACTAAATTGCCCATTGGATGGAGCTAGCAGATACTTATTATGCGTACGTTGAAATTACACTGGCACTACTCTATTCAAATATTTTGATATTGCGAAACAAGTAACGGCTGATAGCCCTGGGATCTTGGACTATAAACTAACCCGAGTGACGTCACCAGACGCTGATTGGTTGATTGGTGTATTAAAATACGTTACGTTTCACGTTCCTTTAAATTAGTAATTATTGTTAAAAATCAATATTAACTCGAATAAAAACGTTGCACTGGCTCTTCTCTTATGCTTTTTTTACATTTTAGCCACAAAATCTGAAAAATATTAAATCTGCATCTTCCCTATTGAATCAGAGGAGCGAAGGCAGCACGGAGCCCGCGCCGGCCACAGCGGAGTCCGCCAGCGAGCCGCCCGCGGCGCCGGACGACATCCTGCTGCAGACGGACGTGGGCGCGTGGCTGGTGCTGAAGGGGCCCAGCAAGGAGGGGCCCGACGTGCGCGGCGGACAGCCCGACGCGCTCATCGTGCTCGCCACCAAAGCCACCAAAGGTCAGTCGCCACTACTACTTCTAATTACATGGATAAGGGATTATTAACTTGTATTGACAAAATCCGATTCCTAAAGTCACCAAACCTAAGAAGTCCGATTTAACAGCTGAGTATAGAGGTATAAAAGATTGCTTTACCACTACAGTGCGAAAGAGATTTATTTTTATGTCTCTTTCATACTTACTAGTAAAGCACTGTTGTATCCTGTGGTCAAAACGGACTTCTTAGATTTTAGTGACTTTAATTCATCTCATTATTCATTAATATGGTGGTTATAGGCATGTTGCATTCTGGGTACCGGATATCATACTCTTTTAACCTTTCGCGCGTTTCTCGTACAGTTCCCGTCACGTAAGCTTGCCTCCACAAAGTACGCCGCAATCGGCTGCGCAGGACGTCAATTTGACAACAAACATACAACCGCGCATGCGCGGGTAGCTCGCGCATGCGCGGCGCGCGGGTGTAATGGCATCTCACTCGCTCGTATAAGTTCGATGCATAAGCGTGTCCCGCTTGCTCGATGCAATACGACTGTGGATGCGAAAAGTGTTACAGGTTGTTATTGTTTTTAATGATTTATTTTGGTTATTTCTTACAGTTTGATTTGTGTTCTTGTGGTGTATGTGTTTGTTGTGTTACTTTTTGATATTTTATTGTTATTGGTAGTCTTTGTTACTTGTTTATAGTATAATACGTATAAACAAAAAAATATTTTAGGAACGTAACACTTTTTTACGCGATTGCACCTGCGCGGACTTCACTCAAACCTAACTTCCGAGGGGCAAGCCACGCTAACGCGAACTGTACACCCATGTGTACGAGAAACGCGCGAGAGGAGACAATGCAGATTAATCAGCAATACAGATTTCTAATCGATTTTGGTCCAAACATGAAAACACCATCATAAAGTCTGAACTATATCTGTATCCTAAGTCGAGTCTTTATCATTGCTTCTAACCTCTCAACTGTCATGCTTTCACTTTACAGAGACGGACGAGTGTAAGTGATTGAACCATTCTTTAATACTGGGCTGGAAAGTTTTGCTGGTTTTTATTTTTACTAATATTTAAAAGCTTATTGAATGTTGCTTAAAGTAGCCTTGAAATGAGTTTTGAATGAAAATAATTGACTAATAACTTATAGCTTATAGTAGCACTGCTGTGATGAGGAGAGGAATGTTATCGAATTTTGTGTTCGATGCGATAATATAAGCGACACAAATTGTCTTATGTTGTTGTAGGCTAACCAAAGTAGTCGCACAAAAAATTGTATTTACCTGTGTAATAAAAGAAATAATGACATGCTTTAGATGTAGTTAAGCATATTATTATAAGAAAATGAATTTCCGCTTTGGCTTAGCAATGTAATTTTGCAGTAACTCGTTTTTGACGATCCAAAATACTTGAAACAGCTTTCAGTCATTTGGATCGTCAAAAACAAGTTATGTGGCTAAATATTGTGGCTATAGTTTTATGGCTAAATATTTCGTTTTGGTTACTAAAGTCCTACTCAAAATACATATTTTTGAGTTTTAAAAAATACCAGCTTTTATTCTGCTTTAGACGTAATCTACACATTTTGAGGGTCTTTGAAATCATTCACATCATTCGATAATATGAACAAAAAGGGCGCTCAAAATTGGGTAGTTAAATGTACCAAGAAGTTTACAGGTAGATGTTGGAGTCTCAACCAAAATTTCTTTTCAACATGAGTACTAGAGTGAGAGCTACGGGTCTACCGTTGAACTTAGAAACTGCCTCAGGTCGGCACGCGGTAAGAGTGGAGGGTCGTTGCCAGTCAGCGGAAAAATAGTGCAGTACCCTTTTTTTTAACGGTGGGAAATCCTCATGGACGTCCTCCGCCCTGGGGCGGGTGGAGGGGTCTGTCAGACTCTTCTTTCTGACTAAAACCACCCCGTGCTCCCATCTCTCACCTAGGCCGGGGATCGCGAAAACTTATTTGGCTTCCGTAATCCTCGGCTGGTGCCGGCCCGCCTCTGTGGGCCACCTCGGGTCAGTGGGGGAGAGTGAGGTGTTAGACTTTCACCGCAAGCTAGTGCAGTACCTCAGGTATTGTCTCAACAAAACGGTAGCCCTGTAGAATCACACTCGCATTTTAAGTCCGCTAAAATCCATCGGAATAGTATGTGACTGTAGACTCTAACATTACCTGTAGACTATTCAGCGATAAGTACTAAGTTGGGTGTGGGTGTGCAGACTTCACGTACCAGGAGGCGTTCCTGGCGACGTACCGCACGTGGGTGTCGCCGGGCGGGCTGGTGGCGCGCCTGGTGCGGCGCGCGCACCACTTCCGGCCGCGCGCGCACGAGCTGCGCTCCACGCTGTGCCTGCTCACGCGCGTCGTCGCAGACCTCACGTCAGTACCATACTTACTATATCTTTGCTCATCATCATTTCAGCCGAAATACCACTTCTGTTACGGGTTGGCCATAATCGTCACGCTTGGCAGGCGGGTTAGCGATCGCAGTGTATAGTGTTGAGTTTTCCAGAGAACGCTGACTGGTGCCCATTCTCTGGCGAGTCCCTTAGTCGCCCCTTACGACACCCACGGGAAGTGATGGGATGGTATTTTTCTTTTACGGCACCGGCCGACACCATACGGCATAATTAATTAATTAGCCAGTTAATTATCGTAACTTCCTCGTTGAATGGATCATGGGCTAAATCAAACTATATGGTTGCTGAGATCAACGATATCGAGCTCGACACGGACGGGCATATAAGGTGAAATCAACTTGACCCCTATTGTCAGCAATGCTCCTCAGGAGATCAAGATAGACCACCGTTCACAAATTCAAAATAAAATAGTAAATTCTTCACATATGTTGGACAGGACAGACTGCTTCAGTTCCCCTAATAGGTGACGAACCCATCTTTTTATCTGACACAAATCCAAACTTCGGGTTTTATAGAAAAAAACGCAATCACACTCCTCAAACTGGGAATCAAACCCAGCAGAACCTTTCGCCGGCAGTTGCGCGTGCGATTGGTAGACCGAAAAGGCACTTGAAAAGAAAGGATAAAACTGTGCAAACCTTTAAGATAACTGAGTGATGTTTGGTTTGATTTCAGAATGTCCGATTTGGATTGCCCGTTAATGCAGGAGATAATGGAGTTTATTTACTGGCTCGTGGACGCTGAGGAGCTGATCATAGCTAAGGCGCTCAGGCAGATTCTAGTCGACAAACAGAAACAACTGCACTTCCAGCAGGTAAGCAGGGTTTTTCAATTATTTTCGTATTACTGCTACAAAGTATTTTTTTCCTAGTAGGCGAGACTTTCGTTTATGCAGAAGACTGTTAACGATATCGAATCATCATAAAAAAACAGTATAATATTCTAAATTATTTCTATCACAGGGAAAATGCTATTGGACCATGCAAGTGCGGATGTGCAACAAAATCGACTTCATAATCCTCTTTTGTTTACAGACTAACAACAGATACGAGTACGAGAACCCGTGCTCCGGCAGCGTGTCGACGCGGCGCGACACGCTGCTGGACTTCAAGGCCACGGAGCTGGCGGAGCAGATGACGCTGCTGGACGCCGCGCTGTTCGTGCGCCTCACCACGGCCGAGGTGCTGCTGTGGCCGCGCGACCAGTCCGAGGACAGCTCGCCCAACCTCACGCGCTTCACGGAGCACTTCAACAAGATGAGCTACTGGGCTCGCTCTAGGATCTTGGAACAGGTTGGTTGACGCTGCTGGACGCCGCGCTGTTCGTGCGCCTCACCACGGCCGAGGTGCTGCTGTGGCCGCGCGACCAGTCCGAGGACAGCTCGCCCAACCTCACGCGCTTCACGGAGCACTTCAACAAGATGAGCTACTGGGCTCGCTCTAGGATCTTGGAACAGGTTGGTTGACGCTGCTGGACGCCGCGCTGTTCGTGCGCCTCACCACGGCCGAGGTGCTGCTGTGGCCGCGCGACCAGTCCGAGGACAGCTCGCCCAACCTCACGCGCTTCACGGAGCACTTCAACAAGATGAGCTACTGGGCTCGCTCTAGGATCTTGGAACAGGTTGGTTGACGCTGCTGGACGCCGCGCTGTTCGTGCGCCTCACCACGGCCGAGGTGCTGCTGTGGCCGCGCGACCAGTCCGAGGACAGCTCGCCCAACCTCACGCGCTTCACGGAGCACTTCAACAAGATGAGCTACTGGGCTCGCTCTAGGATCTTGGAACAGGTTGGTTGACGCTGCTGGACGCCGCGCTGTTCGTGCGCCTCACCACGGCCGAGGTGCTGCTGTGGCCGCGCGACCAGTCCGAGGACAGCTCGCCCAACCTCACGCGCTTCACGGAGCACTTCAACAAGATGAGCTACTGGGCTCGCTCTAGGATCTTGGAACAGGTTGGTTGACGCTGCTGGACGCCGCGCTGTTCGTGCGCCTCACCACGGCCGAGGTGCTGCTGTGGCCGCGCGACCAGTCCGAGGACAGCTCGCCCAACCTCACGCGCTTCACGGAGCACTTCAACAAGATGAGCTACTGGGCTCGCTCTAGGATCTTGGAACAGGTTGGTTGACGCTGCTGGACGCCGCGCTGTTCGTGCGCCTCACCACGGCCGAGGTGCTGCTGTGGCCGCGCGACCAGTCCGAGGACAGCTCGCCCAACCTCACGCGCTTCACGGAGCACTTCAACAAGATGAGCTACTGGGCTCGCTCTAGGATCTTGGAACAGGTTGGTTGACGCTGCTGGACGCCGCGCTGTTCGTGCGCCTCACCACGGCCGAGGTGCTGCTGTGGCCGCGCGACCAGTCCGAGGACAGCTCGCCCAACCTCACGCGCTTCACGGAGCACTTCAACAAGATGAGCTACTGGGCTCGCTCTAGGATCTTGGAACAGGTTGGTTGACGCTGCTGGACGCCGCGCTGTTCGTGCGCCTCACCACGGCCGAGGTGCTGCTGTGGCCGCGCGACCAGTCCGAGGACAGCTCGCCCAACCTCACGCGCTTCACGGAGCACTTCAACAAGATGAGCTACTGGGCTCGCTCTAGGATCTTGGAACAGGTTGGTTGACGCTGCTGGACGCCGCGCTGTTCGTGCGCCTCACCACGGCCGAGGTGCTGCTGTGGCTGCGCGACCAGTCCGAGGACAGCTCGCCCAACCTCACGCGCTTCACGGAGCACTTCAACAAGATGAGCTACTGGGCTCGCTCTAGGATCTTGGAACAGGTTGGTTGACGCTGCTGGACGCCGCGCTGTTCGTGCGCCTCACCACGGCCGAGGTGCTGCTGTGGCCGCGCGACCAGTCCGAGGACAGCTCGCCCAACCTCACGCGCTTCACGGAGCACTTCAACAAGATGAGCTACTGGGCTCGCTCTAGGATCTTGGAACAGGTTGGTTGACGCTGCTGGACGCCGCGCTGTTCGTGCGCCTCACCACGGCCGAGGTGCTGCTGTGGCCGCGCGACCAGTCCGAGGACAGCTCGCCCAACCTCACGCGCTTCACGGAGCACTTCAACAAGATGAGCTACTGGGCTCGCTCTAGGATCTTGGAACAGGTTGGTTGACGCTGCTGGACGCCGCGCTGTTCGTGCGCCTCACCACGGCCGAGGTGCTGCTGTGGCCGCGCGACCAGTCCGAGGACAGCTCGCCCAACCTCACGCGCTTCACGGAGCACTTCAACAAGATGAGCTACTGGGCTCGCTCTAGGATCTTGGAACAGGTTGGTTGACGCTGCTGGACGCCGCGCTGTTCGTGCGCCTCACCACGGCCGAGGTGCTGCTGTGGTCGCGCGACCAGTCCGAGGACAGCTCGCCCAACCTCACGCGCTTCACGGAGCACTTCAACAAGATGAGCTACTGGGCTCGCTCTAGGATCTTGGAACAGGTTGGTTGACGCTGCTGGACGCCGCGCTGTTCGTGCGCCTCACCACGGCCGAGGTGCTGCTGTGGCCGCGCGACCAGTCCGAGGACAGCTCGCCCAACCTCACGCGCTTCACGGAGCACTTCAACAAGATGAGCTACTGGGCTCGCTCTAGGATCTTGGAACAGGTTGGTTGACGCTGCTGGACGCCGCGCTGTTCGTGCGCCTCACCACGGCCGAGGTGCTGCTGTGGCCGCGCGACCAGTCCGAGGACAGCTCGCCCAACCTCACGCGCTTCACGGAGCACTTCAACAAGATGAGCTACTGGGCTCGCTCTAGGATCTTGGAACAGGTTGGTTGACGCTGCTGGACGCCGCGCTGTTCGTGCGCCTCACCACGGCCGAGGTGCTGCTGTGGCCGCGCGACCAGTCCGAGGACAGCTCGCCCAACCTCACGCGCTTCACGGAGCACTTCAACAAGATGAGCTACTGGGCTCGCTCTAGGATCTTGGAACAGGTTGGTTGACGCTGCTGGACGCCGCGCTGTTCGTGCGCCTCACCACGGCCGAGGTGCTGCTGTGGCCGCGCGACCAGTCCGAGGACAGCTCGCCCAACCTCACGCGCTTCACGGAGCACTTCAACAAGATGAGCTACTGGGCTCGCTCTAGGATCTTGGAACAGGTTGGTTGACGCTGCTGGACGCCGCGCTGTTCGTGCGCCTCACCACGGCCGAGGTGCTGCTGTGGCCGCGCGACCAGTCCGAGGACAGCTCGCCCAACCTCACGCGCTTCACGGAGCACTTCAACAAGATGAGCTACTGGGCTCGCTCTAGGATCTTGGAACAGGTTGGTTGACGCTGCTGGACGCCGCGCTGTTCGTGCGCCTCACCACGGCCGAGGTGCTGCTGTGGCCGCGCGACCAGTCCGAGGACAGCTCGCCCAACCTCACGCGCTTCACGGAGCACTTCAACAAGATGAGCTACTGGGCTCGCTCTAGGATCTTGGAACAGGTTGGTCATCATAACAGCAGAAAGACGTCCACTGCTGGACATAGGCCTTCCCCAAAGGGGGTGGTTTGCCTTAATCGCCACGCTTGGCATTCGGGTTGGCGATCGCCGTGTATGGTGTTGCATTTTACAAAGAATGCTGCTGCCCATTCTCTGGTAAGTCCCTTAGTCGCCTCTTACGAAACCCACAGGAAGTGATGGGATATTATTATTGTTTTATGGCACCATACGGCACCGGCCGTCACCATACGGCACGGAACAGTTTGGTAATCGACAAGAATAGTTGAATTGATCGCGATATCTAAACCAAGTGATATCGAAATTTGAAAGAGATGTACTTCTATCTTCAAAGTCTCATCTTCTACCAATAAGTAGCGCAGTTTTGTGCCAGTTTGAAGGATGTGGTGAGCTCGTGTAGTTAACTAACGGCACATGTCACTACGATATGCCTCAATTTTTACAAATTTACAATTTCTTACAACATCACTGAGCGTTTCTAAAATACAGGATTTTGATTTGTTTCCATTGTCCAAGAATTGTAATTTTTCGAAATTTTACAGTTCAAAAAGACATTTTGTAATCTAACAAAGTTTGAAATAATCCGGTGAAATAATACCATCACATGGAGACATTCAGGATTCAGTCGCCACATAATTCATAAAAAAAAACACGTAATTTTCCAGGAGGAAGCCCGCGAACGAGAGAAGTACGCCAGCAAGTTCCTGAAGGTAATGAAGGCGTTGCGCAAGATGAACAACTTCAACTCGTACCTGGCGCTGGTGTCGGCGCTGGACTCGCCGCCCGTGCGCCGCCTGGGCTGGCCGCGCTCCATCGTGGACACGCTGCACGACTACTGCACCATCATCGACTCGTCCTCGTCCTTCCGCGCCTACCGCCAGGCGCTGGCCGAGACGCAGCCGCCCTGCATACCTTATATGTACGTCGTTAATCTCATCTGCTTAGCCTTTTCCCAACTATATTGGGTCGGCTTCCAGTCAAGCCGGATTTAGCTGAATTACAGTATTTTACTAGGAGCGGCTGCCTACCAGACCTCCAAAACCCATTAACTGGGTAACACGGTACTTCATGGCAAGACTGGAGTCAGATTTACTGGGTATCCGTAACGACTGCCAAAGATCTACAAATGATAGCCGGGACTAACGGCTTAACGTGCTTTCACATTTCGCATGGAGGAAATTCGCCATGTCAAGATGGTCATCCATCCACAGACCAACCTTGGCCAGCGTTGCTTAACCTTGAAGATCGACCCGTGCGGCTGTTATTATATAACCACGAGCTCCTCATGTACGTCGTTAATCTATACAACCTGTAATAGAATAAACGCAATACTTCTTAAGGGGTCATTGTACTCATCATTATGAACAACTTTCACTATGGTGGGGCATACGGGGCATATGGGACCAATATTGAAATCACGAAAAAAAAGTCCCATAGTAAAAGTTGTTCATAATGATGAGTACAATGACCCCTTAAGAGGTATTGCTTTTATTCTGTTACACGTTGTATATATCTAATTCTTTCGTTACTCAGTGACTGATAAACAACGTACAAACGAAACTACTGGTCGTAAAAGCCTGAAATTTGACACCTAATAATCATCTTGTTATTTGAGATGACAGCGAATGTTTGCGCCGACCTTAAATCAAATGGGAGAAGGCAAGAGGGTGATAATATCTTTAACATGATAAGGGTAAACTTGAGTGCAATAAATACTCTTGTTGGCGTTTTGAATGTTGATAACCATATTTTATTTTTGTTTCAGTGGTTTAGTCCTTCAAGATCTGACGTTCGTTCACATCGGCAATCCGGATCTCCTTCCGGAGGGCTGCATCAATTTCACCAAAAGGTGGCAGCAATACCACATCATGGAGAATATGAAGCGATTCCATAAAGAGTGCGTAATTTAGTTTGTACAGTTATTGTGTTCGTATTGCAATAACGCAGAAAATCCCAGTGGATAAAACAATGAGCTGCATTCTAAAGTTATTCCTGTCTGGTTTTCGCGTTTAATCCGTCACGCAGCAACAAACACCCATTAACTTGACTTTATTGATCAAATTTTTTTTTTTTCATTTTACCAGGCAGTACAAGTTCAAGAAGAACGAGCGCATCCTGGCGATGTTTAACGAGTTCGACGACGTGCTGAGCGAAGAGGCCATGTGGCAGGTGTCGGAGAGCATCAAGCCGCGCGGGGGCCGCACACGAGCCGCGCCCGCGCAGCACGCGCCCTCCGCGCAGGCCGCCGCCTGACCGCGCCGCGAGCGCCGCGCGCGCCTGCGCATCCGACTGCCCTGACGTACGTATGCCGCATGCGAGCCACTCCACCCGTCTTACAGCACGCGCCCTCCGCGCAGGCCGCCGCCTGACCGCGCCGCGAGCGCCGCGCGCGCCTGCGCATCCGACTGCCCTGACGTACGTATGCCGCATGCGAGCCACTCCACCCGTCTTACAGCACGCGCCCTCCGCGCAGGCCGCCGCCTGACCGCGCCGCGAGCGCCGCGCGCGCCTGCGCATCCGACTGCCCTGACGTACGTATGCCGCATGCGAGCCACTCCACCCGTCTTACAGCACGCGCCCTCCGCGCAGGCCGCCGCCTGACCGCGCCGCGAGCGCCGCGCGCGCCTGCGCATCCGACTGCCCTGACGTACGTATGCCGCATGCGAGCCACTCCACCCGTCTTACAGCACGCGCCCTCCGCGCAGGCCGCCGCCTGACCGCGCCGCGAGCGCCGCGCGCGCCTGCGCATCCGACTGCCCTGACGTACGTATGCCGCATGCGAGCCACTCCACCCGTCTTACAGCACGCGCCCTCCGCGCAGGCCGCCGCCTGACCGCGCCGCGAGCGCCGCGCGCGCCTGCGCATCCGACTGCCCTGACGTACGTATGCCGCATGCGAGCCACTCCACCCGTCTTACAGCACGCGCCCTCCGCGCAGGCCGCCGCCTGACCGCGCCGCGAGCGCCGCGCGCGCCTGCGCATCCGACTGCCCTGACGTACGTATGCCGCATGCGAGCCACTCCACCCGTCTTACAGCACGCGCCCTCCGCGCAGGCCGCCGCCTGACCGCGCCGCGAGCGCCGCGCGCGCCTGCGCATCCGACTGCCCTGACGTACGTATGCCGCATGCGAGCCACTCCACCCGTCTTACAGCACGCGCCCTCCGCGCAGGCCGCCGCCTGACCGCGCCGCGAGCGCCGCGCGCGCCTGCGCATCCGACTGCCCTGACGTACGTATGCCGCATGCGAGCCACTCCACCCGTCTTACAGCACGCGCCCTCCGCGCAGGCCGCCGCCTGACCGCGCCGCGAGCGCCGCGCGCGCCTGCGCATCCGACTGCCCTGACGTACGTATGCCGCATGCGAGCCACTCCACCCGTCTTACAGCACGCGCCCTCCGCGCAGGCCGCCGCCTGACCGCGCCGCGAGCGCCGCGCGCGCCTGCGCATCCGACTGCCCTGACGTACGTATGCCGCATGCGAGCCACTCCACCCGTCTTACAGCACGCGCCCTCCGCGCAGGCCGCCGCCTGACCGCGCCGCGAGCGCCGCGCGCGCCTGCGCATCCGACTGCCCTGACGTACGTATGCCGCATGCGAGCCACTCCACCCGTCTTACAGCACGCGCCCTCCGCGCAGGCCGCCGCCTGACCGCGCCGCGAGCGCCGCGCGCGCCTGCGCATCCGACTGCCCTGACGTACGTATGCCGCATGCGAGCCACTCCACCCGTCTTACAGCACGCGCCCTCCGCGCAGGCCGCCGCCTGACCGCGCCGCGAGCGCCGCGCGCGCCTGCGCATCCGACTGCCCTGACGTACGTATGCCGCATGCGAGCCACTCCACCCGTCTTACAGCACGCGCCCTCCGCGCAGGCCGCCGCCTGACCGCGCCGCGAGCGCCGCGCGCGCCTGCGCATCCGACTGCCCTGACGTACGTATGCCGCATGCGAGCCACTCCACCCGTCTTACAGCACGCGCCCTCCGCGCAGGCCGCCGCCTGACCGCGCCGCGAGCGCCGCGCGCGCCTGCGCATCCGACTGCCCTGACGTACGTATGCCGCATGCGAGCCACTCCACCCGTCTTACAGCACGCGCCCTCCGCGCAGGCCGCCGCCTGACCGCGCCGCGAGCGCCGCGCGCGCCTGCGCATCCGACTGCCCTGACGTACGTATGCCGCATGCGAGCCACTCCACCCGTCTTACAGCACGCGCCCTCCGCGCAGGCCGCCGCCTGACCGCGCCGCGAGCGCCGCGCGCGCCTGCGCATCCGACTGCCCTGACGTACGTATGCCGCATGCGAGCCACTCCACCCGTCTTACAGCACGCGCCCTCCGCGCAGGCCGCCGCCTGACCGCGCCGCGAGCGCCGCGCGCGCCTGCGCATCCGACTGCCCTGACGTACGTATGCCGCATGCGAGCCACTCCACCCGTCTTACAGCACGCGCCCTCCGCGCAGGCCGCCGCCTGACCGCGCCGCGAGCGCCGCGCGCGCCTGCGCATCCGACTGCCCTGACGTACGTATGCCGCATGCGAGCCACTCCACCCGTCTTACAGCACGCGCCCTCCGCGCAGGCCGCCGCCTGACCGCGCCGCGAGCGCCGCGCGCGCCTGCGCATCCGACTGCCCTGACGTACGTATGCCGCATGCGAGCCACTCCACCCGTCTTACAGCACGCGCCCTCCGCGCAGGCCGCCGCCTGACCGCGCCGCGAGCGCCGCGCGCGCCTGCGCATCCGACTGCCCTGACGTACGTATGCCGCATGCGAGCCACTCCACCCGTCTTACAGCACGCGCCCTCCGCGCAGGCCGCCGCCTGACCGCGCCGCGAGCGCCGCGCGCGCCTGCGCATCCGACTGCCCTGACGTACGTATGCCGCATGCGAGCCACTCCACCCGTCTTACAGCACGCGCCCTCCGCGCAGGCCGCCGCCTGACCGCGCCGCGAGCGCCGCGCGCGCCTGCGCATCCGACTGCCCTGACGTACGTATGCCGCATGCGAGCCACTCCACCCGTCTTACAGCACGCGCCCTCCGCGCAGGCCGCCGCCTGACCGCGCCGCGAGCGCCGCGCGCGCCTGCGCATCCGACTGCCCTGACGTACGTATGCCGCATGCGAGCCACTCCACCCGTCTTACAGCACGCGCCCTCCGCGCAGGCCGCCGCCTGACCGCGCCGCGAGCGCCGCGCGCGCCTGCGCATCCGACTGCCCTGACGTACGTATGCCGCATGCGAGCCACTCCACCCGTCTTACAGCACGCGCCCTCCGCGCAGGCCGCCGCCTGACCGCGCCGCGAGCGCCGCGCGCGCCTGCGCATCCGACTGCCCTGACGTACGTATGCCGCATGCGAGCCACTCCACCCGTCTTACAGCACGCGCCCTCCGCGCAGGCCGCCGCCTGACCGCGCCGCGAGCGCCGCGCGCGCCTGCGCATCCGACTGCCCTGACGTACGTATGCCGCATGCGAGCCACTCCACCCGTCTTACAGCACGCGCCCTCCGCGCAGGCCGCCGCCTGACCGCGCCGCGAGCGCCGCGCGCGCCTGCGCATCCGACTGCCCTGACGTACGTATGCCGCATGCGAGCCACTCCACCCGTCTTACAGCACGCGCCCTCCGCGCAGGCCGCCGCCTGACCGCGCCGCGAGCGCCGCGCGCGCCTGCGCATCCGACTGCCCTGACGTACGTATGCCGCATGCGAGCCACTCCACCCGTCTTACAGCACGCGCCCTCCGCGCAGGCCGCCGCCTGACCGCGCCGCGAGCGCCGCGCGCGCCTGCGCATCCGACTGCCCTGACGTACGTATGCCGCATGCGAGCCACTCCACCCGTCTTACAGCACGCGCCCTCCGCGCAGGCCGCCGCCTGACCGCGCCGCGAGCGCCGCGCGCGCCTGCGCATCCGACTGCCCTGACGTACGTATGCCGCATGCGAGCCACTCCACCCGTCTTACAGCACGCGCCCTCCGCGCAGGCCGCCGCCTGACGTACGTATGCCGCATGCGAGCCACTCCACCCGTCTTACAGTACGAACCCTCCGCTCAGGCCCGCCGCCTAACGTACGTATGCCGCATGCGAGCCACTCCACCAATTTCCGACTATGGTGAAAACAACATAGACAAAGGGCAACCCAGTTTTCATTGCTAAATTGATCTTGAAACACGAATAAATATTAATTTCTATGTTTTCTCTTGCAGGTAAATTTTGAATCCAAAGAATATGAAGGAGGATATTATACGAGTCGCTTAAATTGTATGTCGAGGAGATGTATTAATTTAGAGAAATTGTGATTATCTGTCCTAAAAAGGCCTAATTAATATTAGTGTATTTATTAATTGTGCGATTTCTCGACTGTGATTGTAGCGAGTGCGAGTGTGACGCGTGGACAGGTCGATGCGACGAGGATTGCGGTTACGCGCTTACGATTACAACGCTTTTCATGTGCAACAAATGATAATAATCGAGTAAATATTATTTCTATCAGTATTTAAATCGAATAACTGTCGTCTATTACATATCAGCATGTGACTTGCATAGTACTAATGATGAAACGAGCGACGCCTTGGGTGTTTAGAGTAAAGTCCTTGAACCATCTCGTTGTTGTATTTGCCATTGATGTCATTATATACATTATTGAGTAAGCCAGCTTCGGAAGTTAGCTTTCTATACATCGAATTAGAGGAAACTTTTTGAAGTCTTAGGAATGGTAGCAGAACTACTGTTTGATCATAGTGACTTAGTCGATATTAAGCATTTCGAGTGTATTCATTTTTAAAGTCGTTTATTGTTCACCGTGTTTGAATAACATAATTATAACGCGTAAGTAAGTACCTATAGGAAATGGGACAGTTCAATTTAGTTTTAGTGGAAAGTTTATGAGCACGTTTCAAAACTCATTTTTCCCATGGGGCTTCCATAAATTTAAATGGAGTGAAGTTTTAAAACCCCTAAACAATATGATCTGTCATGACGTATTAAAAATACATTATATTTTTGTACACACATGTATTAAAATATATCCCTTCATAGCAATGCATTATGACATAAACATATCATTTTTAAATGTGTGCCAAACTTTGAAACCAACAGAAATGTCCCATTTCCATGCATAGTAGGTACAAGTAATTACTGTAATAATTACCTAAGCGAAAATGTTGCGTATCTGAAAGTAGAAATGCTCTAATTATGGTACAAAGTTGCATCAAAGACTCACTTTAAAAATACTTAATTGCTTTATACAGAAAGCAAGTGTAGAAAAGTAAAATATAATTAATATTTTGCAACATTATTAGGCTACAATTGACCGTCGATGGGAAATACTACTTATAGAGTCTTAGAAGTTTGTGAACGCATTAAAATGCTAATATTTCATAATGAACTTCAATCATATAATAATAAGTAGTCCATACTTTAATATGAGACCTGTCTCTTATATTTTTTATGAGAAAAGATGACGCAGTTCAATCGCGTTTATGCCATTTCATTCTTGTTGAAGTATTACTGTTAATGCAATATTTTTGTGCATGCTCTTAAAGTACTCGTATGAATTTGATGCATATTTTATTTTTGATATTCAAAAACTTTTTCCTATAGGTTGCTACCTGTAAGGAAGCTAACGAATTACATACTTTTGAGATGTGTACTTATTTACATTATTCTTCAGTGTTTGCGTAATTTTACTATAATGTAAGATTTAGATACAACGCTGCTAGCTCTGAAGCTACGAGTAGCTAGGTATTACGAAACTTTGGATAAATATTTAATATTCACTTGATAGTCTCATGTTCACAGTAATCGCATTTTTATAATAGATAATGGTAGGTCAAATTCGAATAGTATAATATAATCAACGTTTAATTTGCCTTAAGACGAACGAGTCTTCAGTGAAATAGCAATAAAATTTAATTGTTGTTAGAATTGCTGCACAATTTGTGATACTAATCATGTAGCGTGCCGCTTACTACTCAGTCTTATTGACGTCCTGTACGCGTAGGCAATTGTATTAGATGAATATTAGTAGTAAGCGTAATAAACCCCAATATGATAGAGTTGCTGAGGCGTGCACGTATGTAACGTACGTTAACAACGTATTGTTGCAGGGCTGCCGCGTTTGTTGCGACTTGCGGTGTGCGCGCAAGATTTGTGTAATCGTGCTACTACCAACTATCAGTGTAACAATAGTCAAGATTTGAAACAAGCAATACCATTTTGAATACAGGCTAAGAATAAAATGTATTTGCATCGATCAGGTAGTTCGTATATTCAAAAGGAACATAACGTTCCACGCAATAATAACTAGACCAATATTTAGAATGTTTTACAGTGCTTTACTGAATTATGTGCTGATATTGTATTTTGTATGTAAAATATTTTGATTGATAGTTAAGTTAATAGGGTACGTTACCATTCTTTATCTGGTATTATTATTTATTTAGTGTATTATGGAAATACGGAGCGATTAACGGATATAATTATTATCTAAAGTATATTAAAGACTGCCTAAATTAATTATTCACTGTATTTGATGTGTAAATTAGACAAATATTTAAAATGTCCCATTATATCACCAAAGGATGTCTTTATAGGGGTGGAATTGCATCAAAGTTGATATCTGATTCGCGAAGCCACTTCAACTTAAACAACTATGGTATTTGGTTTATCTATTTAAATCATTTAACTTTGATGCAATCACTCATGTGTGAGATTTCTAATCGCAAAGCAATGTAGCCTTGGCTTAATTTTACAATACACAATGATAATTTGTCACAATGTTCATATTTATTACATACATACATTATTAAAGTATTCATAAGAAGTATAAAGATCACATTATAGTGAACAGCGTACATATTTTTGTTGTATTAGCAAGTTCAGTATTACGTTAAATTAAAGAAATGCCATAATCTTATGAATTGAATTAAATATTAGTATATTTTTATCTTTTTTGGGACCGTTTTTAAGTTTAATTCTTACTTTAAGTAAAGTTTTTTTTTATTATATATTATTCTTTATTTGTACATTTATTGAGTTAGTTGGTTTTAAAAAGTAATCAGAACCACAGGTGTGTACAGTAAAATTTTGTGTGTCAAGTTCTTTTTGTAACTATTTTGTAAAATAAACATAGCACTTTATTTACAACATTTTATCTTTTCTTTAAACCCCAACCTCCCATTAAAGCTTTTCCCAGTCTATGTGGCCCAATATTATAATCTATGCCGCCTTGTAATTGTATTGCTTTGTTCACTGTTAAAGTCAGTCAAAAAATACTTTTCTCCAAAAAAATACTATCGACTTCCAAATAAAAAAAACACTACAAAGTCTAGATAACTTTAATTTCGGAAGTCGATGTTTTAGTTGTCTTTTTTTTTACACCGACTTACGAAATTAATTAATTACTTTTTAATGGTACCTGCATACCCCTGCACAGCGCACCAGCGACATGTTATGTCATTAACTGGAGTAAACAATAAATAGACATGCGATTTCAGCAATCCCGATCTGTTTGCTATCATTTACTGAAGAGTTCCGTTGCCTACCTCCGAAGTTCATCAGGTCTTCACCAAATTGAAAAGGGACCAGTCCGGGAAAATAGTCTTCAAAACAAAAAAATAATCATTCAAGTCGGTTGACAGTTGGCGAAAATATCGCTGTACAAACATTTTTAATAGAATCTGTCATCAGATCTTGACTTATACTTTAGCGATAGCGATACTTCGGACCTGGACAACTTTTTAACCGATTTGAAAAATTTTTGTTTCATCTTCTCGATTGGTCCCATTGTCACCATGTCACAATCTGATGATGGGATCCCACGAAAATCGAAGGCAACCCTCAAATTTTATAGGCACATACAATGTTTTTCATGAACTTTCTAACGCAATTCAGATATTTGTGTCTGGTAATCGTCATCTCATGTTGCTGAGCTGATGATGAAAGGTATAAATTAGGATCTGATGATAAGATCCCATGAAAAATGTGGATGATTCTTTTTTGTTTGAAAGAGTATTTTCCTGGACTGGTCCCGTTTCAATTTGATGAAGATCTGACGAAGAACTTCGGAGGTGGGCAACGGAAATCTTCAATAAATGAGAGCAAAGGGATCGGGATTGCTGAAATCGCATGTTTTTTTAGTGTTTACACCAGTTCTTAACATAACATTGCGCTGGTACGCTGTTAATGGGTACGCAGGTAAATAAAAATCTTTTTTACAAAAAATACAACCGACTTCCAAAAACAAAACACTACAAGATACAAAATAACTTCGGAAGAAAGAAAAGAACTTTAATTTCGGAAGTCGGTGTCAAAAAACGAACAAATCACCAAAAACACCGACTCCAAAAATTAAAGCTCTTTTTTTTGGAAGTCGGTTGTTTCAATGGTATGATTGAAATAAATTATTTGGCTCCATTTACCTTACTACATTGTTTGTACCTACTTCCTACATACCTTAACTCACGAGTGTTGCAGTACCTAGTAATATAATAAGTATATTGGTAAACATTTATTTATAAAGAAAAAAGAAAATCCTCCAGTTGCCTTTAAACACCCACAGAAAGTAGAGGGTGACCCATATACTACTCTGTCAAGAAAGTACCGGGAAAAGATCAATAATACACAAAATGTCTGTTATTCATCCAAATTTATTTTATCACCTTCAAAGTATGCTCCTTTAGAAACGATACACTTGCGCCAACGAATAATCCATTCATCAAAACATTTTTTAAACGCTGCTTCCGGAATTGAGTTCAGTTCTCGCCGCGAATTCTCCTTTATGTCTTCTATCGATTGAAAACGGGTGCCACGAAGTGGTAATTTGAGTTTAAGAAAAAGAAAAAAGTCAGCAGGAGCCATATCTGGTGAATATGGTGGTTGCTGGATGGTATTTGTTGAGTGTTTGGTTAAAAATTCGTTCACAATGATAGCCTTGTGCGAAGGCGCATTGTCGTGGTACAAAATCCAAGAATTTTCTTTCCACAAATCTGGCCTTTTTCGTCGAATTTGCTCTCTTAAACGCCGCATAACGCTCAAATAATATTCTTTATTTACCGTTAGACCTTCCGGTAAGAATTCAGAGTGCACAACACCGCGATAGTCAAAGAAAACAGTCAACATGACTTTGACTTTTGATCGACTTTGGCGTGGTTTTTTCGGTTTCGGTTCAGTTGGAAGGCGCCACTCCGAAGCTTGTTGACTAGTTTGCATGTCAAACTCGTAAACCCACGTCTCGTCACCAGTAACAATGCGTTTCATGAATGTTGGGTCCGAACTGACTCGTTCTAGCATGTCCTCAGCGACTTTCATGCGATTGAGTTTTTGGAGAAAATTCAGATCTTTTGGGACTAGCCGAGCAGCAACATGTTTCAGCATCACTCGTGAGATACAGAAAGTTCGGCGGCTATCTCTCTCAGAGTTGAATGGGGATTTTCAGTCACTATTTCCTTCACTTTTGCGATGTTAACTTCAGTTGCAGACGTTGACGGCCTACCAGAGCGAGGCAAATCTTCCATCACATCTCGACCGCTTTTGAACGCTTTGAACCACTCATAAGCACGAGTTTTTGATAAAGTCGATTCACCGTAAGCCTTCTGTAACATTTTCAGTGACTCCGAACACGAAATTCCTTTGGCGATGTAAAATTTAAGACAAACTCTTTGTTCGATATTTTTGTCCATTATGAAATTCGCAATACACACTATATATGATATTACTAAAACCAGCACTGTATTTAATATAAATAACAGATGCAACTCAAACTTCGCGCCAAAATGGAAAACAGTTGTGCCAATCTAACAACTACAAAAAAACAAAAATTTGAATTTGGAACCATAAACAAATCATCCATTCCCGATACTTTTTTGACTGAATGTATTCCTCATTTGGGAATTACTTGTCACTCATTTCTATTGCGTAGGCTGTAGCTATTAAGGAGCAGATATACGAAAGTATATAATTAATAAATAAATTGAGCAAAATGATCATCACGTCCAATCGAAAACTTACAACGTTCTGAAAAAATATGTGTTATACTAAACCATTTATTTATATAGTTATATGTGTTCGGGCTATGGTACGCCGCATAATTGGAGTTCATCGAAACACCACCCCGCGCTCCATAACTAAAGTAAGTAATAGTTGTTGGGGAATAAACAGCTAGGCTAAACTGGGAGTGGGGTAGCCATGTCGCACGAATGCACCCGGAAAGGTGGGCGAAGATCGTCACTCACTGGGCACCTGAGAAAGGCCGTCGCCGTCGAGGTCGACCGCGGTGCAGGTGGTGTGACGATCTCAAAATGTTTGAGAGGCAAACTTGGCCAGAGATCGCTCAAGACAGAGATTTGAAGGAGAACGGGCAGACTTTTTTCCAGCAGTGGGACATATCACACAAGTGCAGGCAAACAAGAAAAAAACATTTTGAAAGTTAGTCATCGGGTGTATCTATTTTATGAAATTTTCACGATCTCATAAGTCACTTTGACCTACTACTGTTTTTATTTTTAAGTCAAAAAATATTTTGCAAAGTAGTTTTTTCTACTAAGTTTTGGGTTGCAAGGGTGTGAAGCGCGTGTCTATTTAACTCCCCCAAGGTTGTTGGCAGCTGTTGTCCCCTTAAGATGCCTTCACCCTTTGCAAAACAAGAAAATAACGAAACACTATTCAGCTGAAGATTACATAAATAAATTCCTCCTCACTCCAATATTTCGTTTTTACTGACCGCAAAATATTTTCTTTGACCAAAGCTGCCCAAAGTATAGGTCCTTTGTAGGATCACGGTTATGGCGGGAATGGCCATGTTTCTGCGCAGACGATCAACAATAGACGGTCCTCCGATTGGCACGTCAGTTCCTTGTGATTATCTTAGTTATTGGTTTATTTAAATGAAAGGTCGCGCATTAATAATAGCGTTATTTGATCAGACTTTTTGGTTACAGTGCATTTAGTAGGTATGGTTTTACTTTAAAAAATGTGAATATTTTAGGTTGGGTTCTATCTCCAAAGAATAACCAACGGAACCCTATTACTAAGCCTCCGCTGTCCGTCCGACGTTCCGTCCGTATTTCCGTCTATCTGGCAGCGGACTATATCTCTAGAACCGTAATGGATAGACAGTTGTAACGGTAGATACCTAGTTAGTTCACAAACTATTTGACGCTATAACAACAAATAATACATTAAATTAAAAATTAAAGGAGGAGCCCATAAAAGAAACGTGTTTTTTCGGTTTATGGTACGGAACCCTTCGTGTGAGAGTCCGACTCGCCACTGGTCGGGTTTTATACTTTATAGAAGTAGGTATGTTATCTCGGATTTTAAAATTGTACCTATTAGTATGTGAGACGGGGTCGCGGCACAGCGAAGAGAACATAGCGGGGCGTCTTGAAGGCTTCGACGAGAATTGGCGTGACCGCGTGACAGAAAACAACAACAACAAGGGCTAACTCCGATTATTATTTTTGTAAGTAGGCCTAGTCCAGGAGTAGGATATAGCTCAGACTGACAAAGAAATGTGAGATCCTTTAATTTCGGAAATCGGTGTTTTTGGTTTTGTTATTTTATACTTTGTTGTGTTTTACTGGGAAGTTGGTTGTATTTTTATTTGTAAAAGAGTTAAAAACCCTATACAAAGCACAAGTCCGATCTTGGATGGAGTATTGTAGCTTTCCTTTGGGATGGCTCAGCTAAGTATCAGCTTGCCGCGCTTGACTCGGAATGCAGAGCTAAAAGGCTCATCGGTGACGTAAAACTGGTGGATGCCAAGCTACATAGCTTGGCTCATCGCCGTCTGCCGCGTGCCTGCTTGTCGGTCTTCTACAGATTGTACTTCGGTGAGTGTGCCCAAGAACTCCACGACCTCATCCCACCGGCCCCCTTCTATCATCTGACAGCCAGACGAACTGCATTTTACCATCTCTACCTTGTTGCTATTCCACCAATTCGCACTAAGCGTTTCCAAACGTCTATTATAATGCGCACAGCAGTGCCGTAAATAGGCTTTATATCACATTTGCACGTAAACGGTCTCTTATTTCACCAATTTCAATATCATACTGTATCTCATTACGTACTTATGCGTTATTGTAGTCTATGATTGTAATGTAAAACGCACGAGTTTCTTTTTAATACTGATTCTGAGTTCTGAGTTTATTTTGTACTGCGGCGTACCTATAGTGCAATTATAGGTCTATCGGAAAACAAAAGAGTTCTCAGTGCTAGATAGATTCTAGTTATTTTTTTGGTATTTTTTACTAAGACATCCAAAGTTTTCATGATTTACTCTAATTTAGGTGTTCAACTATGCTTTGCTGATATTTGGGTCTGAGTTCTTAGGAAATTTTGTGTTGCAGTGTATAGTGCTTTTAATAGACCTATCTTAAAACGAAGAGTTCTCAGAGATGGGTATTTTATAGATATTTTTTTGGATTTTTTTACCAAGACACTCAAAGTTTTCATGATTTAGTCTAATCTAGGTGTTCAACTATGCTCTGCTGATATCTGGGTCTGAGTTCTGGGAAAACTTTGTGTTGCAGCGTATAAAAGTTTTATAGACCTATCGTGAAACGAAAAGTTCTCAGAGCTATATAGTGTAGTGTTTAGTAGGTATATTGCAATTATAGACCTACCGTAAAACGAAAAATTCTTAGAACTGGGTATTTTCTAGATATTTTTTTTGAATTTTTTACTAAGACACCCAAAGTTTCATGATTTAGTCTAATCTAGATTTTCAACTATGCTCTGCTGATATCTGCGTCTGAGTTCTGAGGAAACTTTGTGTTGCAGCGTATAGTGCTGCTGTAGACCTATCGTGAAACGAAGATTTCTCAAAGCTGGGTATTTTATAGATATTTTTTGGAATTTTTTACTTAGACACTCAAAGTTTACATGATTTTGTCTAATCTAGGTGTTCAACTATGCTCTGCTGATATCTGATTCTGAGTTCTGTGTTTATTTTGTACTGCGGCGTATAGTGTGATTATAAATCTATCGTAAAACGAAGAGTTCTCAGTGCTTGATATATTTTAGTTATTTTTTTTTTATTTTTTTACTAAGACACCTAAAGTTTTCATGATTTAGTCTAATCTAGGTGTTCAACTATGCTCTGCTGATATCTGGGTCTGAGTTCTGAGCAAACTTTGTATTGCAGCGTGTAGTGCTCTTATAGATTTATCGTAATATGAAGAGTCCTCAGAGCTGCGTATTTTCTAGATATTTTTTTGGAATTTGATACTAATACACTCAAAGTTTTCATGATTTAGTCTAATCTAGATCTTCAACTATGCTCTGCTGATATCTGTGTCTGAGTTCTGAGAAAACTTTGTATTGTTTGGCATAGTGCTATTATAGACCCATCATACAACGAAGAGTTCCCAGTGCTCGATAGATTCTAGTAATTTTTTTAATTAAGACACCCAAAGTTTTCATGATTTAGTTTTATTTAATCGTGACAAGTGCTGTGTATTTTCTAGATATTTAAAAAAAATGTACTCAAAGTTTTCATGATGTAGTCTAATCTAGAACTTCAGTCATGCTCTGCTGATACTGAAGTTTAAGCTCAGGATTTATTTGTCGTTCCTGCTTATAGTCTTGTTATTGTTTCACCTTAAAACGAAGAGGTCATTTTTCTAAGTATTACTTATCTTTTTTTCTTCGAATTTTTAACTTGGTTATAGAATACTGTTATTTTACTAAACTAAGTTTTCAACTGTGATCCGCTGGGGCGCTGGTGCTTTAGAAAAATTAGTTTTTTTATTATATTCTTTCCTGATTATAATAAAAAAACCTTACTACTGATATTGGTGTCAATAATGATTATATTTTGCCGAAGTTTAGAATTACCGCCAGTTGAAACAAAAAATATCGCTTTATTTCTGGTATCGGTTTAATACGTTTGTAATTTTTTGGAGAGCTTATATTTACAGATCTCTTTCTAAAATGTATCAGGAACTATAGAATTCACCTTAATGGACCGAAAACACGTTATTTTTTTTTTGTTTTGGAATAATTGATCTGCTACCGGAAGTTGGCAGATCATATTTTCATTTGACTTTTTTCGGGGAAAAACTCCAGAACTATTTCCAAAAAGTATCAGGAACTCTAGAACTATGCTGCATGCGAATAGAACTCACATTTTTTTATGCTCTGTCGTGATATGATCTGCTAAGTTCACGCAGATGAGCCAAATGGCGTGCACTTGGAGAGGCCTATGTCCAGCTGTGGACTGTTATAGGCTGATGATGATAATGGTGATGATTCTTTATTAGGATTGTAGCACGGTTTTAACCCCCCGTCCCCGCGCACCTCTTCATAAAATACCTTGCATTATTGTGCAGATGGCGCCACCACTACACGGACTCTTGTAAGTTGTCAAACTGAGATAAACACTATTGTAGTCTGTGATTGTAGTCTTTGGGATTCATGGGTAGTCTGTTTTATTTTAAGGTTTTTTAAATCGGATTCCCATTATCTGACATTATAGGTTAGGTATGTGATGCACATTGGCGTATCTAGGGATTCTTTCTAGGGGCGGCCTGGCCCCCAACCTGAGATGCGACGCCCAATTGTAAATGATATATATTTTGAAAAAATATTAAACACTTACACGTCAAAAAAATCGTTGCGGATGTGCATGATCAAAAATTGAATTTTAGGCCAGTCATAAAAGGCCCAGGTCCCAGTTCCCACAGTCAGGCGCGGTCGCAGCCAAACTTTTTCAGGTCACATGAATAGTACCTAAAACTGAGTCAAGAAATTTAGGGATTTTTGCACAAAAAAATAAAATTACAAACTCGTAAAGTCATGAAACTAACGGGAGACGACAGGCGAACGCGAATCCAGCCCAAAAAAAATTGTTTTGTGACTGCTGCAGAAAACATTAACTAAAAGAACATACAATTTAATGTATGAGCGAGCGAAGCGAGCTCGAAAATTTTTAGTATCTTGTCTCGAATATCTTAGGTTAGGACGCTAAGGCAAGAGAAGTTTCTTATATTTTCAATACCCAACGTGCGTGATTTGCCTATTTTCAGAAGGTTTGTCAATTTGACGAATACAATTTTCCTCGGACCGCGCCTGCCCACAATCCTGGGGCCCAGGATGATATAAATAACTTTGTTGACTAATATAGGAAAACTCAAAAATCTATAGAATGCAGAATGTAATAGCGAGCGAAGCGAGCTTGAAAATTTTTGTACTCTTTATCGGATAGGTTTGATTTTCTGCCTTAATATCTAAATAGAAGTAACTTTTTGCCTCATACAGGAAAGGTTAAGAACTGGGAGATTTTAAAATTCAAGAGAGAGCGAAGCGAGCTTCTAAAAGTTGCGTTTAGGTCTGATTTTTTTTTACTTAAATAGACGCTTGATACTTTTTTGACAAATGCACCAAATTTCAAGCACTTAAGAGTGTACAATGCAAAACCGAGCGATGCGAGCTCCAAAATTATTGCATCCTGGATAATTTATCAACTTCATATATAGGTTGTAAGTATCTAACAGTATTCAGTATGAGCCGAGCCCTAGGGATGGCCCCCCTATCCCACCGAACGCCTGTCTTGTGGCCTACCCCGCAAGTCAGGACGAAGAAGAAGAAATGCTTAAAACTACTATAATTTCTAACTTTTTTGGAAATAATTACGATGTTTAAAGCGCTGTACTTCGACATCCATTTTATCTACAGAGGTACGATTTATGGTGAAACTGAAGAAGTTTTGTTTAGGTACTTTAAAAGCTTACAACCCTAATCTATTCAATGTTAGAGTGAACAGGCTCCTTCTGGGTAAGCTCGCTCCATCGTAGACTTTGTCTCTGTCATCTCTGACCTAGGCTAGAGTCAAGAGCAAACCCATCATTAATAAAAAAAATATGTGGAATTAATTTGTACCGTTTAGAGGTTAAAAGACAAAATCTAAAAAATACAGAAAATTATGAAGTTTTCCGAGCACTACAAACGCCTATAACGCCTATAGTGATGCAGGTAGGTTAGGGTTCGTACAAATAAGAGAAAACAGTTTTTGACAATTTAATCAAACTGAAAGAAATCATTTTTAATACATACCTTTTCACCAAAAAATACTTTGTTATTGGCAGTGCTGGATTAAGCACCTTATGTAAACTCTTGGTACAGACCCAGAGAGCAACTCAAACGAGTTCGATTCTCAGTTGCCTGCTGCTGGATATATGGATAAAAAAATACCTTTTTTTTTTTTTTTTAAGTACCTAAACTCGTCGGTGGTGTAACAATACAAAAAGCCTATTGCTTCTACTGTGCAGCTTCTCTGCAAGACCAATCACCAAACTCCCGGATGTTATTTCGCAAATACCTCAGTCACACTTCAAAATTGAACCCAGCGCAGTAGTCGCGCTTGCGAAGATAAGGCAACAGGGTTGCTATACTTATTAATAAAAGTGTTAGGGTAGATAACGTTCCACCAATTTGCTAAACCTTTTCCTATGTTGCGGGCAGCTTCTAGTCTACCGCAACTGAATATCTATATTTTAGCGGGAACGACCACTTAACTAACTTCTACAAAGTGATTGGATATCGCGATACCCCTGGCAAGACTAGTGTACGATTCTAAGCCTTCAGACTTTTCATTATGACTTTCAAAGAGCAACCGGGACAAATAGCAGCCGGGACCCAAGTCTCGGTTTGCAATGGATGGTCAACTAAACATGAACCGACCTCGGCAGAGGCGGATTATCCTTAAAGCAAACTAGACACGTGCTTAGGGGCGCCAAATTATAGAGGTGCGCCCGAGGTTGATTCAAACGAAAAATAAATGTTGGTATTTACATAAATTAAAAATCATAATTTGTAAAGAGCTTCGGAAGTACGCCCCTATTACTACTTGATTTCTCATACATGGTCCGATCCCAAAAACTATCATATGACAGTTTTTTACGGCATTCACAATTAATAGCTCTTCCTCTCTTGTCTTATCTATGACTGTCTCGTTGGTCTTTGTTGGTCACAAACCACGGCTGCTGAGGTTGGGGTCCGGGATTCGATTCTCGGGTTGGGTAAATTTTCATTTTATTTTCATATTATTAATTTTTCGGAAGAAGCCCGGAGTTTAGAAGTTGGTGGAGTCTGGCTGACACTCTATAACTTCCAAATCTACCAAAAAATCTAATCTACCAAAGGCTGGGTGTTAAAAGTTTCTAGCTCGTTTCGCTTGCTCTTTCATCATTGTTACTCAGGTTTCTAGGCATAGGTTGACAAAATAAACTACTATAAAATTCTTACTTACCTATAAATTGTCAAGCCACACTATTTCTCAATAACCCCTCCTCCTTTCCACACAAAGACATGTACCCGAACCCCTAGGCAAAATTCTGGATCCTCGCCTACTCGTGACTTGCCTAGGGCGCTGGTAACATTTAATCCACTTCTGGGCTTCGGTTTGCGTAATTGAGTATTTCTGAGCAATTAATAAGTCCCATATCTAAATGGTTTTAACTAAAATATGTAAATGATGTGAGTTTATTGTAAATGTGTCGCTTTTGTAGGCAATCTGATTCCTAAAATATCTAAGATTATATAAGTAATCACTAGTAGACGTTTAATTTTTGCCTTGTGGCGTGAATAATCCATGATGTTGGCAGGATGTGCCATTTGAATACGTATAAAGATTTATGGCTTCACGGCTTCTTAAATAAAAATTAATTAAAACCATGAATAATTCGGTTTAAATACAGCACCATAGATTATTTTTTTTTTGGAGACCAGACTAGGCTCAGACTAGGTACTTACTATATGAATTGGATTATGATAACTACTTATATAGAATAGAATAGACAGCTTTATTTATTCCATACAAATTACAATCTTTAAGAAAAAATAATTTATACACTGAGTTTATTTAGAAGCTTTGGTAATCTGTACGGACCCCTTTCGGGTAAAAGCCACTAACTAGATCATAAACGGTCGTAGGTAGCAGGGTACGTCTTCTAGAACATAATTTTTTGGGATGGGAAATCATCAAATGACCCCTCCCGCTCTGGACGGAGCACAGGGAAGGAAATATAAGACTCCTACTGACTAAAAACCACAAGAGTACGTGTCCACACGGTTGTCTTAACCATGCACAACTTTGTTGGGAATAAACATCACATTTTATAGACTCTAGGTACCTACTACAAACTGCTAGACACTATAATGAAAATATTGGCACAAAGAAAAGAGAGGCGGTGGGAATAACCTATGGGCAAAATCGGTTTTACTGTACTCGGATTAGGGGCGTAGCTACTGCCGTATCAGCCGTATCTATACTTTAAGGGGATAAGCGAATAATAAGGCCGTTTTGAGAATTGTTTTTTCTCGTAAAATACCCGTAATAAGGATTTGGTATTGTGGTTTATGTTTCTTGACTATATGATCGACCTAAATTCTAAAGTACACGATGCGATGAAATTTCTTCGTTTGGAAAAAATTACAAAGTTCGATCTGTCTTTTTGCCATTTTCATTTTTATGACGTAATGCATTAGATAGATGTTATGAAAACTGCTTTTAAACATATAAAATAACCTTATCTAGCTAAATTCACAACAGGTTTTGAATTCATAATACTTTTATGTTATAAAATTCGAAATTTACTTTTGGCACTTACGTTATTTATTCCGAGCCGTGTTCATTCTATCGTTAAGTATTTGCATCACTGTCTATTCAGATCAATTCAGATGGTCCGTGGGCCTTGTCGAGGTCAAACCTATGTCACTTTTTTTGCAGATCAAAGCTGTCAGATTTTCGTAATTATTTTTTTTTATCAATATTTTACATAAATCAGCAGCTTAAAGTTGCTATTTGTTAAAATTAGAGATATAAAATTATTTCCACTGTGTGAGTGTGTATTTTGTGACCTTGAACAGTATACTTCTGGGCTTCGTGGGCTTATTTTGTTTAAAAACTGGTCAAGTGCGAGTCGGACTCGCGTACAAAGGGTTCCAAAGCAATTTTTTTTAAATGTTATTTTAACTCTACAGACTTCTTATAGGTTTTCCTGTAATCTGTAGGTATATGTAGAACTATTATCTGCATTTTTCAACATTCTAGGCTAGTTCGTAGTCTAGAATGTTGAAAAAATGTAGTTTCGGAGATATGGGTTTTGGTCTAATTTCTTAAATAACTTCAAAATTATTTATTTTAAAATTATGTAAAAATATAACTAAAATCCTCTCAGTAGGCCCTTTCATTACTCCCGATCATTAATTTTGCGTGTGCCGCTTTCGCACACACAAAGTCACGCCATATCCATAAGATGCCTATTCAAAACCGATTTTTCCGAAAGGCCACAGATGCCCCGTGGTTCGTTAGGAATGAACGACTTCATGACGACCTCAAAGTCCCGACTATTAAGCAGTTCATGAAGCGTCTTACAAAACGTTTTATTGTATCTGCCGAAAAGCACCAGAACCCTTTAATCGCATCGACTACCCGATACGTTCCCTTCTAGGAGATTCCCTCCTAGGGGATTCGCCGTCCTAGGCATACTCTCGTCGATCCTGACGAACAAATCACTCTCCTCCAAGAAAGCTGTAGGGAAACCAGCACGCTCAAAAAACACAAAAACAGACCGCGTTCCGTTTTCCGGCCTCGCCGCTGAGGCCCATCGCGACGCCCCTGTAATGGTCCCGTCTTTTGCCTAACGAGCCAGTCCGCGCCGCTGAGCCTTTAGCTTTAAATTCCCCAAATAATGACATAACCCAGCCAGTCACTTGCTGCCCCCCCAAAACAACGCTGTTGAGCTGAGGTCCGTGCCCCACAGGAGGTGCCCTCAGCGAGCGGAGTTTTAGTTTTTAAGTTGCATAGCCTCGGCGTGGTGTGGGCCTCAAATGCAAGTCCGGTGAAGTATCTTCTCAGGTTTTTGAAATTGCGAGTGGTCTCCGTAAAAGAAAAGGGCCTTCTATTTAATATTTCTACAGTTTGAAAAACATTTTGTTTTTTATTTTTAAGTTTGACACCCAAAAGTGACCTCCATACTAAAATTTCAACAGAATTGGTTCAGTAGATCCGGAGAAAATTGGCTGTGATAGACGGAGAGACACCCGAGTGATCCCGTAAGGGTACCGTTTTTCACGGATGTTCGGAACCCTAAAAACAATACCCCTAAAAACGGGCCACCTAAAAATGGAAATCGCTTCATGTAATTTAGTATGCAGGGAGTTTCGAGAGCGATAAATCTATCTAGCTAGGTTTCCTTTTTTAGAAAACGTCATAAAAAAAACACCGAACAACGCTCGGTCATCCAGGTACTTTTGCTTCAACTAATAGTTTTGATAAAGGACCTCAATATAGAATATTATCATACACAATAGGTACATTAGCTAACATAACGAATGGCACGTCTCTCTTATAAAATAATAAATAATCTTTGGCTAGGTCTGTCACCTCATAATTATATTATTTTAGTCGGTACGTACAACTGAGGGCAGCAAATCGCACGTAAGTTGCGACCGGAAAGACCACATTATTATTTTGGAAAGAAATTTCCTACACTCTAATTGTCTCAGCGGCTTTGACAACGGGAAAAACCCTAAATTTGTCCTCATCATCTACCAAGCCTTTTCCCAACTATATTGGGGTTGGCTACCAGGCAAACCGGATTCAACTGAAACCAATATTTTACGTGAAGCGGCTGCCTACCTGACCTCTACAATCCATTACCTACGTGGCAAGACTGGTGTTAGGTTTTCTGGCTTCTGAAAATCCTTAACGACTGCCAAATGACAGTTGGGACCAACGGCTTAACGTTCTTTCCGAGGCATGGAGTCGTCTTGGTATGTTAAGATGGTCAACCACCACAGACCAGCCTCGGCAAGCGTTGCTTAACCTTTAACATCGATCCGTGCGGATGTTATTATTTAGCTACTCTTGTGAGCCTAATGCCTAAAGCCCTATTTGTGTATTTTTCTTTATGTGTATATTGTGTGTACCTAAATAAATAAATAAATAATTTCAATAGACAAAAACAGCTAGAACTGTAAATTTGATTGATTCAAGTGGAGGCCCGTCGAGGAAATGACTAAGAACATAGGGACAGTCCTCGGTACGTGAGTAACAACGACTAATTAATAAAAATTAATGAGACTAGATATTTTTTCAGCCTTCAACATGCGTATAAATGTGGAACTCCCAGCCTTCCTCATTGTTACTAGACGCGTAGTAAATCGGCAATCAGTCAAAGTCTTCAGATTTTTCATATCTAGGTACATTTTTCGAGCTTCAATCATTTTACTACGCGGCAATACCGAAGGCGATTTATTTTTCGGAGCTGTAAAATAATCTAGCCCGGAAAAATAGTCATTATAATATAGACAATATACCTAAACACCTACCCTATAATGTATTAATTTGCCGTTGACCTTTATTTTGCAGCTACCAATTAGAATGCACACTCGAACTTAACAGTGTCCTGATGAGAGCGCACCAGGGTTCTTTAGAGATAACTCGAGTTGCGAAATAAAAACCACTCCATTTCGTAAGTAAACGCGTTAAAGATAACCTGACTATCTAATTAGGTGATCGATTGTGATGTCCCGTTGTTAAGCTAGGTACTATGAGTAGGAGCAGCACTCGTTTAAAAAGGCGTGGAGAAATGTGACGATGTTCAGTGCGTTAGTGGTTCATATTAGCTGGCGGTCGACCGTAATCATAGTATTTAAATATGGAACTGTTTCATAATATGTTACTGGTAATTTTGAGTACAATCTTAGTTACCTCCGCAGCTGCACCGATCTGGGAGGACGAGGATCTCGAGAGTGATGGTAAATATAAGCTTTAAGTACTATTTTTTCCAATCTTGTTATACATATCCTACATCATATATTTTAGATTATAATTAAAAACTTGACAAGACGCGTTATATCTTCATTAGTGAAGGCTATAACGCCTAGATGTCTACTATGACACACACACACTTACAGGGAAAGCAGAGGAGTTCTAACTCTGATGTAACTTCAGCTAACTTACATCAGAGTTAGAGCTCCTCTGCTTTCCCTGTCAAGCGGATATGGATGTAGCGTATTGTAAATCTGCTTAGCATACACGAGTTGTCATTGTTTGCGTCAACCCGCATTCCTCATTGGAGGATCAGGTATCAACATTATATTTTTATTAAAACACTACGCGGCAGCAGCGCTGCAGCCGCGCTGTTGCCGCGCGGCACTTTGCGACAAATTTGAAGGCGCCCTAATTCAGTATTATTTATTTACACCTACCACAGATCAGACTTTTTAACCCAAAGGTTGCCTGTTTGAGAATTACCTCGTTGCATCAAGTCCACCTATGTACCACCACTGTACGTTATATTCAAATAAATACCTACAGACTTAATCTCTCCGCCCTGGGAATGAACTTTGAACATCAGCAGCCTTGCACCTCCTTTCTTTGCTCCAAATTGTTTATACCTTTGAATACGAAAAAAAAGGCATCTTTATGGGTTAAGACCAAATTAATACAATACTTTAGGCTGCTAATGACTTGTCTCTGCCTTAGGTGAGTTCGGAGAGTACTTTGAGGGTGACATGCTGCTGACGAAGTCCCAACAAGAAGCAATATTTGAGGCGCCAGATCGCAACGGGCTGCGAGACGTCGCCAAGCGCTGGCCGAACCGCACGGTCGTTTACTACATCGAAGAGGATGACTTTGGTTTGTTATTTACCATAAAGTTCTAGAATCTTATCGTCTTTTTCTTGTTAACGTCCTTTAATATTGTCCGATAACATCCTTATCGTAGTTTATTTCTACACTGCATAAGCCCATCTTCTGATTTTTATACTAGGTACTCGGTTAGTCACCATTCAGTCTGTCCTTATTGACCGTCTATTTGACTTTGAGGAAGGCCCCGTACTTATTGTATTGTGTTGTACGAGTATAGGGGACTTCATTTTCCGCACTTAGACTGTTGGCACAGAAGTTTCCTGAGGGGCTTAACAGATAAATTACAGAGATAGATTTTGTGAGCACTTTTCAGGATGACGTACCGGTTGATTACTTTGCACTAAAGAAGCAAAGAGCCCTCGTATCACCTATCGATGTTCCTCTTGCTTGTCGATAGAAATATCACATCTAGAATGGAGTTGCAGTTGTTATTCTTTTTGCATACAAAGTACAGTAGGAACCTATACATTCCTGTAACATGATTAGGTCTTACACACAACCCCACACAATGACGGAGTAACGGAGTGGTAACCGCTCCGTTACCCGCCACTATGACGCGAATACTAAGCAGTTGACACTGCACGACTGCAGGCGGCTCCTAACAATGACGTTGATCACGTAGCTAGCACTAGCAAACAACGTGTACCTACAAACTATAATGCCTTTGAGACCATGCGCCCTTTGTTGGTGCAATATACTTTACTCAGGTACTGTAGATTTTAGACTTGATACCATTATGAATAGGGAATTGCATTGTGGCATAAACATCTATACTTAATAAATAAAGCTGTAGAGTTAGTTTGCTTGAACGCGCTAATCCCAGGAACTTCTGGTCCGATTTGAAAATTATTTCAGTGTTAGGTAGCCCATTTATCGAGGAAGGCTTTAGGCTATATATCATCACGCTAAGATCTATAGGAGCGGAGCAGACGAAGCTGCGCGGGTCAACTAGTAAGTAATATAGGTGGACAACAATCAATTTTTCTGTTTCGGCTGTTATTACGTAGCTGCGACGTCTTCACTCACAATTTTAACAACATTGTGTAGAAATAGATAAATTTGATAAAGATGATTTTGTTTGTGATCGATCAGGGGTGAAGATTTACGTAATAAGCAGCACGGCGGTACGGCTGTTAAAATTCACAGGTGGAGATTCGGCATAAAGTGGACATAGGCCTCCCCTAAGTGTCGCCAAAACAACCAGTCCTTTGCATCTCGTATCTATCGGCTACCCGTGACCCTCACCAGGTCATCGGTCTACTTTGTGGAAGGCCTTCCGGTAAGCAGTCGCTACTCCAGAACTTTTCTGCCCCATCGACCATCTGTTCTGCGAGAAATGTGCCCTCCCCACTGTCACTTCAGTTTGGCGATCCTTCAGGCTTTTTCGATTGATTCTCTTGCAGTAATCATCAATCCTGATTTGATCACGCAATGAAACTCCAAGCATTGCCCTCTCCTTTGCCCTTTGGGCGACTTTAAGCCTTCTGATGAGCCATTGTGAGCGACCACGTTCCGGTTCCAGAAGTCATCAAAGCGTCGACCAGGAAATAGACATTCATGTTTACATTATAGTGTTACTAATTGGTGACCAATATTAGTCAACTACCGTGTATAGCAAACTCGAATGATTGGTAATGATAACAGTTCCTTTGTTATAAGCATGACAGTCATCGGTGGTTAACCTACTCACACACACCTGCCGAATGATTAATTTCTGGTGCAATAACTGCTGTCTTTCACTCGATGAGGAGCTTGTGGCTAAATAATAACAGCCGCACGGGTCGATCTTAAAGGTTAAGCAACGCTTGCCAAGGTTGGTCAGTGGATGGGTGACCGTCTTAACATAACGAGTTTCCTCCATGCCTCGGAAAGCACGTTAAGCCGTAGGTCCCGGCTGTTATTTGTAGATCTTTGGCAGTCGTTACGGATTGTCAGAAGCCAGTAAATCTGACTCCAGTTAATGGATTGTGGAGGTCTGGTAGGCAGCCGCTCCACGTAAAACACTGGTACTCAGCTGAATCCGGTTTGACTGGAAGCCGACCCCAATGTAGTTGGGAAAAGGCTAGGCAGATGAACTGCTGTCTTTCACAGTTTTTATCACAACTGATTTTTTTTAAAAGCCGTCATCGATTGCCTATTTTGCTAGTCTGTAAATACATAGCAACTAGTGTTTCTGGAAGTACCAGATCCTAAAACCGAAAAGCCAAACAGACCGTTCAGTTTAGGCGGACATTTGTGTCAAAAGGCAGGACACTCTAACCTAATTCTTTCTTTCTTTTCTAATCGATGGTCAACTCCGTAGACCCAGGTCCAGTACCGAGGTGGCTACGCAAATTGCAACATCGGTGGCATTCAAAAAAATCCCCAAAGTACAGGTTTATGACATTGGGCACTTGGGGCACTCTAACACGAAGACTTGGTGTCTTAGTTTTTAAGTAGCAATTATCCAGACGCCTGGCAATAGGGAATATGCATGCGATTTTTTTATTTGCGAAATGAAATACTTATAAGCTCTAGTAAACAATCAAGAAATTATTTTTTAAATACCTTCATCAGCGATGAAGTTATAAAGCTTCAAAGATTACAATTAGAAAGAGAAGTCCGATGTAAACTTTGACGTCATCGTCCATGACGCCTATACGGCTGCCACAGAAAACAGCGTTTTCGCGAGAGAGACAGATATATTTGTTTAAAATAGTCATATCTCCTTCGTTTTTCAAGTAATTTTGATTTTATTTTCACTGTTAGTATTATATTTTTGTATATTTTTAGATAAATTGAATAGATGATAAATATGTTTTTCATGCATATTCCCTATTATAATTGTAATGATGACAATTGCCTACTTATGCTATAATTTTATGCAACAGATGAGGAACATGTGCAGAAGATTGAGGATGCGTTAGCTGACATTGCCAACAAATCTTGTCTATCCTTCCGCCGAAGAAACAATGAGGAAGAACATGCCGTTCAAATACAAGTGAATATTTTAAACTTTCATAGTTTTAATAATATGGCTTCATAATAAATAAATAATTTTATGGTCACAAAGAGAACTCACTACGGTAAGGTTCTTTGTGTTGTATGATCTAAGTAGTCAGTATCACCACTCTCCGCTTTTTTTCAATTCACTTGTCATTGGCACAGGAGGCCTTCTTCCATTCTCTTTTTTGCCATGCCAGCGTTAGGTTAGGTTACTTTTTATCATATAATCCGTTCACTATTTCTCTGCTCTTCCACTGCTCTTATAACCGAACGCTTTCATACTCATAAACATGCTTCACGACATGACGAATTAAGATATTAATCATTTAATTTTACCCTTCATATGCCTGAAGGGGCAAACACTAATTGCATAAAATCTACTTCTAGGGTAACAAGAGTGGCTGCTACTCAAACGTTGGCTTCAGCGTTCCTAATGACGAGGGCGAACTTCATCAGGTGCTGCATCTGGCCAAGGGTTGTTTCAGACACGGCACCATTGTGCATGAGATGCTCCACACCCTCGGCTTCTACCACATGCAGAGCACTTATGATAGGGACGACTTTGTCACTATCGTGTGGGAAAATATTAAACCTGGTGAGATACTTTTGTTAAACAATTAAGGCGCATAAGATACGATACTGTGGGCGGTAATAACACATCAAGTTTCAAAGTATGTTCGGCTTGCAAGAGAGTCGTCGTGGCTCTGACAAACAAAAAAAAAAATAAAGAAAAGACAAGAAATTAAGAACTAAATAACACACCTAGGTACTGCATGACACAGACTCTTTTTAAAGCCTTTTTTACAACTGATAGGCAAACGTTTAACCTCTATCTCACCTGATGGTTAGCGATGATGCTGTCGAAGATGGTGCACGTTTGCC
The DNA here is from genome assembly GCA_950371165.1 of Lacanobia oleracea. Classification (NCBI taxonomy): domain Eukaryota; kingdom Metazoa; phylum Arthropoda; class Insecta; order Lepidoptera; family Noctuidae; genus Lacanobia; species Lacanobia oleracea. Next base: position 12,087,544 of record OX493389.1, read on the forward strand.
TAGAAGTAACCTATTCACTTTTGACTCAAAGACTCCCCAGGTTGTAGCTATCAGGAAACACAGACTCTGGCAGGGAATTCCACTCCTTAGCTGTACGCACTATCAATGTGTTCCCAAATCGATTTGTGCATGTGGGTAGGTTGTCTACCATGTACCGGTGGCGCATCTCCGTTCGTCTTGTGGTCCAATGATGGGACAGGCTTGGCGGAATTAAATTATGCAATTCTGTCGCACACTCCCCAAAATGCAACCGATGGAAAACCGACAGGCCAGCAACTCGGCGTCGATGCTCAAGACTTTGGAGCTTCACTTGATGTGCTGTAGTAAATATTATAGTAGAGTACAAACAGCAAACTTACTACTGGCGCTATTGATCTTATGACCGATCATTAGTTACAAGTAGCTCCGTCCTTATTTCTAGCCATTCAGACTTTTTAGAAGAACCTAAAAAATTAGGTGCAGGTCAATGATTTGATCCAACAAACGATACAATTGGAGTAATGTTGCAATGTTGACATCTTACAGGTCACGAACATAATTTCGTAAAATATAGCAATGACACAGTGACAGATTACGGGATGCCGTACGACTACGGGAGTGTGATGCATTACCCGGAGAAAGCATTCTCTGTTAATGGAAATCAAACCATAATCCCGACAAAGGTATAGTTAATTTTCTGATAATTAAAAATCGAATTATTTTTTTACTAGCAACCTTGGATCAAAATTGACGAGATTTTTTGGTCAAAGCATGACAATAGGGTGTGAACTACATGAACGAGTTATTTCTTACATTTCCTTTGTGAACGAAATGTCGTCAAATCGATTACTTGACTCATGAAAAATTAATAAAAAGATCCTTCCTGTGTCTTGTATTATATTGAATTCCTATAGGTACACACATGTGAAACTGTGACTACCATTTTACGATATCTAGTACACACATACATATTAAGGGAAGACTCTATCAAAGCGTCCTGTTGGATGCAGTCGCCGACCCGAAAAGAGGCATTTTCATGTTTAAAACCACTGAAATATGTTCGTTGTTCTTCTGAAACTAAAAATTTTGATTTTTTAAAACAGTCACCGAAATGAATGTTAGATCTGACTGCTTCAGATAAGAGGACAGAGCACTTCACGTTTTCAGTAACCGAGTTTAATTTAAAATACTAAAGTACTCTACAATGCATGTAACAGCTCACTCTACAACTGCATCGTTGTATAATCTGACACAGTTTCCCAACAAACTTACGAGTGTTTTATACTTCCAGGAAAATGTGACCATTGGACAAAGAAACGGACTATCTGAAAGTGATATATTGAAGTTAAATAAAATGTATTGCGAAGACTTCGACGATAAGGAAATAATACTGATTGACAATAACAATGGCGATAAAGTGTCTGTGATTGACAAATAGATGATTAACTATAAACCTAAATAGGACAATAAAGTGTTGTTTAATTAAGTGTAAAATAAAACGCTTGATTATATTAATGCGTTTCATTTGAGGTTCGTTTCCCGTTGACCAAAAACAAATAAGTCTTGCAAAGTAGGCATTTGTACCATAGTTTGTCCCCAATCTTCCTAAGATAATAAAGTGTTAATTAATTAAGGGTGAAATAAAACGTTTGATTACAAAGACACTACAAAATATAAAATAACTTTGATTTCGGAAGACGGTTTTTTTGGTATTTTTTGCTTTTTTGACACCGACTTCCGAAATTAAAGTTATTTTATATTTATAACCGACTTCTTCAAAAAGGAGGAGGCTCTATGTTCGGTTGTATGTATCTTTTTTTTTATGTAGGTATGTTCACCGATTTCTCCGCCAATTCTGGACCTATAAAATTTGAGGGATTCCCTCGATTTTCATGGGATTCCATCATCAGATTCTGACTTGGTGACAATGTGATCACCTCAGGAGTATAGGCTTTCGAATAAAGAAATAATTTTTTAAATCGGTCCAGAATTGGCGGAGAAATCGGTGCACATATATAAAAAAAAATGCATACAGCCGAACATAGAACCTCCTCCTTTTTGAAGAAGTCGGTTAAAAATGCGTTTCATTCATGATGTAATGAGTTTCGTTTCCCGTTGACCAGAGACAACTGTAAGTGTTACAAAGGAGGCCATAGCTTTTTCCCAATATTCCTAAGACAAGCTGTATCAACAAGATTGAGCAACCTTATAAGGCAAGTGTCTTATCGTGTATCAGTTTCGGCTGAGAGCGTCAATTGGTGCATAACACTCAACAAAAGGTGCACTTTAGATTCAGCATAACATCTTCAAGCCTCTTGTACCTAGACCTAGATTCTATTGCAGATTAAGTAGAAAACTAGAAGACTAATTAGTACAGAGTTTTAGTCTTATTAAAAAAAACACGATTTTCAATTGTCTATTGATAGAGAATTCCTAGGCCCCTATAATAGGCATTCTCTCCCAGTTACTGTTTAGGTGTCTGCTATCAGCATTTCAACTAAAAGTCCGGCCAAAATAGACATTTCAAATAACAATAACTCCGTCAAAGCTGAATTTTGGTACACTTGGGGTGGAGACCTTGGGTACACTAGTATAAATAAAGTATCAAAAGTCCCCATCAATCCCATGTGTGCTAAAAAAGTTATTCAAGGTCAAAGGTCAACATTTTTTGTTTTTTTTTTGTTCAAATTGTATTTCATAAAATCATCTACAAAAATAGTTCTTTTTTATCTAAGAATCACTATTCCGAAGATACGGCGATTCTAAAAGTTGAAGGAGTCACATTCTACACGATTACGAATTACCTGTGAGGTTGTGTACGTAGCGCGTTTTTTTTAACGTGATATCTCCGGTAGGCCCATGATCTGTTATACTGCATGATGATTACTGACATTGATGTAGGTGATTGATTTCTGTTAGTATTTTAATCTAGTCGATACTCAACAACAAGGTAATTCGACTCCAACCGTAATTTTTTCTTCAATTTCTTCTTCTTCCTTCTCTTCTTTTTGCTGGATGTTCATTAACTGTTAAACTGAAGTTGAATCAGCTGTCACTTCATCGATATCACGTGAATCTTCGTCTATTGGATTCAATTGCCTATAGCCTTCCTCAATAAATGGGCTATCTAACTTTGAAAGAATATTTCAAATCGGACCAATAGTTCGTGAGATTAGCGCGTTCAAGCAAACAAAGAAACAAGGTAGACGAGAGAGTCAGATTGCCCATCTGATTAGATCTTGGATAGCTGAAATTCTGGCTATCAAAATATATACCCAAATATCTTATAATTACCTATGTTAATTTTAAATGTTGGTATCTCTGTTTCGACGTTAATAGGGATTACTTTCCAAATATCAACCTAAACTAATCGATACAATAAAATTATCATTCTTACTATTATTTTATCGTAATTACTAGTCATAGTCACGGTCAATTTTCTTTACGACATCGACCTCATTTTACACAAGGACATTAAAAAAAATCAGATAGTTTTTGCATTCTTGAAATTACACGCGTTTTCGTCTGACAATGGCATTGAAGATTGCAGAACACGTTGCAAGAATCGATAATAGTTTATTTGTATTGTATAATGCCTATCAACTAATCAAGAGTGATCTATTGTTTTGGTCGGATGAACTTGTCGTAATAATTACACTGTTGATTGGATAAGGCATTAAAAAACTCGCCAAGTGCGATTCGGACACGCGTGCAAAGGGAACTAATTTAATTTTTTAACATGTTGTTTTAACACTACAGACTTCTTATAGGTTTTCCTTTAATGTTTAGGTATAGAACTATAAGAAGAAATTATACCAAAAATTACCATTCCCCCAAATTTCAATAGAATCGGTCCAGTAGATCCAGAGAAGACTGGCTGTGACAGACGGACAGACGGACTGACTGACAGACAGACAGACAGACAGACAGACAGACCAACAGACAGATATACCGACAGACGGACAGACAGACCGACAAACAGACAGACACCCGTATGATCCTATAAGGGTTCCGTTTTTTACGGATGTTCGGAACCCTAAAAAACCTTATATCACCTTTAATTTCCCAGAAAGTTAAACACTCTATACAATTAACGATAATCTCGTCTGCTTTTAGATAAACTCGAAGCGATGTTAATTTCTTTCCAAACTCCATACAAAAGTTTAGACCACGAGATGTGTAAGCTTCGCAAAGCTTTTCCAGGATGTGTACAAAAACAGAAGTAAGTAATGGACCTTTAGAATTCCTTCACTGAAGGGATTAGATGTGGTTCATTGATTATAGAGGATTCATTACTTCAAATTAAATACTTTTGAGCTCGGTTGCAAATTTCTCTATTTACCTAATTAATAATTTTAATATGACCTTGAATGAGTTGAGTCTCCACAAAGTAAAGGACCATTTTGTAAGAATACTCTTTCAGGATTTATTGGTGTAAAAATATAGTTACAACAAAGGTACTATTATTTTATACGATTTCATACCAATACTTATTTCACCGGAACGGCCAACTGTTGCTTTCCCTTTACTATTTCACTCATTCAATTACAAAAATGGTAAGTTGGTGTTATTGTTGGAGGACGGAAACGTTAAGAATAACTGGAGCCAGTAAATGTAGCAACTCTTTGTTGCATGAGTTATGGGTGGTGGAGTGCTGCTGTCACCAGCGCGGCGCTGACGCAAGCGGCGCCGGCGCAGCCAGTTGCGGCCCAACACCTTGTGAAATGGTCGTATCCGAAGCTATATTAAACCTCGCCCCACCCCGGCGGGTTTTGTCCTACACAAAAAATCACGCGGGACTGGACTAAACTGCCAGCGCTCAAACAATTAGCATAAATAAAAATTCAAAATATTTGTAAAAATAGAATACCGTTAGTCCGTTAATATGACACACTTTTTTCGGATACATCGAGTGAGTTGAGTTTTACAAAAGCGAAATCAATATCGTATGCATTTATGAATATTTGATCGGAATCAGGCGAAGATTTTATAGTTATCATGGGACGGACAAAGTTATCGGTGGTTCTCGTAATCGTCTGTGTGGTCAAGTGTTTGGCGATGACCTACGATGAGCTGGAGGATTTCGCGGAGCACCTCAAGAAGACGTCGCAGCTGAGCCCAACTTTAAAAAGTAAGTGATACCCCTAGATAGGTTCTACTCTACATTATTTTTCGTCGTTTGGAATCAGTGATGTTAAAATTTAAATGTAAAATAAAAATAAAAAAAGTTTTTGGGGAAGCTTATAAGGTGGGTGAAGGATTCGAATTATGAGAAACTCAAACAATATATTAGGTACACCCCACTTTACGTGTTCGATTTTATAGATAGGATCCTGGTAATCCTGTTAGTTAGCACTACAACCACTTCCGTCCTTTTCTCGTTTCTAATCACTTACATCCACCTTTCTTTTAAATTTGTTGATGTATTGTGTCAGATGAATGAAGTATGTATGTGCCTCCACTCAATCATTATCATTGCCTCCACTACTATGACTTCACAATTAATTTTCGTATTCCACGACACTGTTCATGGCATGGTTGAGTTCCGAGTTTCCAACTACTTCCCGGTTGTAGTTGTAGGTAAGCGTAGCGAGTTAGCGCCCATTGAAGATTCTCAAGATCAAAAGTTAAGTTGAATTTTACGGAAATTGATTCAAATTCCAAGTTGATTAATTTCTACTAGGATTAAAGACCGGTTCAAAAAGTGTTGAAAATGAAAGTGGTCGATTGAGTTATTGTGGTTGTTTTGTTTTTCCGGTGACCAACTATCATGTCTAGTCTGCGCAATCATTAATTGGTCAATTAACTTACCTACTATCGATATTTCTAGTAATAGCAGCGCATGCAAAGTATAAAAGCTATTAAATTAAAAACTTTACAATGTATTGAATATATTTGACTCTCTATACCTTGAAATAATTTATTCGGAAATTATACATAAACATATGACTATTTAGCATCAATAACAATACAAATGAAAAAGGAGGAAGTGAGTAAAATAACTCAAAGATAGTACTACGGTGTCGAAGAACTCATCCAGCAATACCTATCCTTTAAGTACCTCATCTGCATGAACTAGTGAATAAAATTTAGAGGTGGATCCGTTACACATGTCCCGGATTAAACTGGTGTTCTGTTGTAGATATTGATTTTGATATCCCATTTTACACCTTATGTCGTGTAACAGAAGGCGCAGACCCTGACGTCGACTACGACGACGACGAAGTGGTGTCTGACCACGCCTGGGAGGAGAGTGGCAAGTTCGAGGGTGACCTGATCCTCAACGAGCGCCAAAGGAGGCTGATCGTCGAGGACGTCGCCGAAGGCCTCGCTAGGAACGGCATCAGAGATGGAGCCAAGAGGTGGCCCAATAATGAAGTTATTGTCTACATTCAAGTAGAACATTTCAGTAAGTATAACGTGTTTTTAGATGTACGATACCTTGGTGCTGTTATTTTTTTTGGTAGCTCCACGAGTTTTTCAATACAGAGATTTTTTGCCAAGGCTGGGTACGGACTTCGGACGATATCTAGATAGTTGTCCAATGCCCTACAGTTTTACAAAAATGGCAAGGCTATGACATTGATAGATAACACTTGAAAGATGTGGTGGAGAGCCGGAATTTCGTCTGGATACGATCCAGCTGCGTAAAATAATAGGATCTAACGTGCATTTCACATAATTTTACAGCTAGCGATCAAGTGCAAGCTATTGAGAGTGGAATAGAGGACCTTGCACGCGCCTCCTGTGTCAAATTCCGTCCGTACAGGAAAGGAGACCGGGATGCTGTGGTCATACAGGTATTACTCTACTTATTAATTAATATTTATCGTTATGTTTTCACACTTTAGCTTTTCTTACAAAATCACTCGTCTTTTGCGTCTCGAAATAAGTAATTGTCACAAGTTACCTAATTATTGCAATTGAAAGTGAAAATTCCAATTGTAAATTATTCTTTCATCATAGAAAAAAAAACGAACTTTATCGAAGCACATGTTCACTTACTGTTGCAGGGTAGTCGACGAGGTTGCTTCTCTCAAGTGGGCTACCAGGGCGGGTACCAAGTGCTGAACCTTTCGGGTCGGCACCCGGTCGGTCGCGGCTGCTTCCGACACGGCACAGTCGTTCACGAACTGCTGCACACTCTAGGCTTCTACCACATGCAGAGCAGCCCCGACAGAGACGACTACGTCAACATTGTTTGGGCCAACATAGTTCAACGTAAGCAACTTTGCATACTAAATCGATAAACACTTACGATTTTTGTTACATATTTATAGGTGCTAATGTCAGCGACCGGTAGGTACAAGCCTGTCACGAACGCTACACAATGCGAATGTCAATTAACTCACCGCCTGTCTAAGCAATAAAATTACGGTGTGAAGTAAATTCGATTTCTATTGAAAGTTTCTTTGTATGTTAACCGAAGCTATGTCGGCACATTTTTGTAGTCGGGAAATCAATGGTCCAAGCAGTATTCGCTCTGAGTGGATATTTTGTTTGCAGCGGCGAGGCATAACTTTCGCAAATACAACTCGTTCTCCGTGTCAGACTTCGGCGTGGGTTACGACTACGACAGTGTCCTGCATTACAGCCGACGAGCTTTCTCCTCCAACGGTCAGGACACGATTGTTCCGAAACAGGTGATTAAGATTTTTCTTAAAACTCGAGCTTTTATCAACACAAGTTTTATAATAAATAATTATAGGTAATCAAGATAAATATAAGTTTATTTTTACATAACTAGGGATTGTTGTGATACACGGTTGCGGAATTCGTTCGAAAGCGTTACCGCGGCCCTGGAACGCAAAGGGCCCTAGAAGGAACACGGGTGGTTTTTTTTTTTTTAAAGTTGCCCCACATTAGTGTTTTTCCTGTATCGTGGGTGCGTTTACAAACATACAAAGACACATACACAAACAGCCAGACCCGGAACAACTATCTTTAGGCCATACAAATATTTGTTCCGTGCGGGAATCGAACCCACGACACACGGCGCAGCAGCCGATCGCTCAACCACTGCGCCAACCATGCCGACAGTTTTAGTCAGTAAGAGTCTGACACTCCCTTCTACTTCGCCCATAGTGGGAGGAGTCATTTGATGATTTCCCGTCCATAAAAAAAGGGATTGTTGTGATGCAGTGTTGGTATTATATTATTCTATTGCCACGGCCGGTGGAGAAGCTTGCAGGACCAACGTTGTTGATTTACATAGGTTATTCGGGTCTAAGAGCACGCAACCGATAGAAGTACCTAGGTACCCAATGTCAGTAGCCATAGAGTTGTTATCGATAAGCGGCTAACTTCAGTGTTATTTTAAAGTGCAAACTAAGGGTTCGGGTGAAGTTAGACCCCTCAAGGAAGACTGGATAGGATGTATCAAATGCGAGGAGCGGTGGCATGAAGCCTATACGAGGTGTGATCTTTATTTGTGTCCACTCCAATTAGCGTGGACACAAATTGATTAGGTAACTTTACCTGTGTAGGTACTCTCGTCAACTAACATGCGTATTCTTATCCAATAGCTCATGTAAAAGTACGCAATTCTCAGTTTTGTTTTATTTTTCCAAAAATGTTTCATGTTCCTTTATGAAAAATGTGTCAATTTATTACAAAATAAAAGCCAGGCTTAAATAAGCCTGGTTTATTAAAGCCTAAAATAAAATTAAATACTATTAACTCCAGATAATTCTGGACTTCATAGTATTTCATTTTATTTTAGAAGAGTTTGAATCTAAGTGTGTACCAACTCCTAGACCAGCCAATTCTACTAAAACAAGACGACGGCAAAAACTTATCTATTTAATGATTTATTTAATTTTTCAGAGTGGTGCTGAAATCGGTCAAAGAGTAGGACTATCGGACAAGGATATACAAAAATTGAACAAAATGTACTGCGACGCTGATTCGGACAGCGTACAAGCAGAAGAAAACCCCCCAAAGAAGACTGAAACTAAAAAGAAGAAAGGAAAGAATAAACCATTTGAAGGTCTTGGGATTGGATACCACCAAGGTAAAGCTGTAGCTTTCAAAGTATTACCGGCAGCTGAAACATATAAATTACCTGACGTGCCCAGTTTTCATGTATTTGATTATTTTAGTAAAGAGTCGCAAATCCTGTCGACGCCGGAAAACGCAGGCTTTCGTATTGGTAAAGAAATAGCCTATTCGTACAGCCCAGCTGAACCCGCACATCCCCTCCAAAGTATACCACAAAGCCAGATACCAGTAGAATTGGACTCTGAGTCAGAATTCAAGGATCATGATCATAATGAAGAAATGCAGAGGCCAAGTGTTGCAGAAGTGAAACAAAGAAATGCCCAAAATCAGAACCATCAAGCTAACCCTGAATTGGCTGTTGATATCTCTACACATGATGAGCATTCTAGTCCTCAAGAAGCAAAAGAAGTTGATTCAGATTTAATCGATGCTTTTGATAGATTATCAAAAATAATAAAAATGCACGTTTATCCTTCTCAGACACCAGACCTAAGTGCATATAAAATTAATGGACACTATACTGACCATTATGATCCCCCACAAATAAAAACTCATGGTGATATAAAGTTTGTTCCGCCCATGCCAACAGAAGCAAATAAAGAAGAAGACAAAATGCATTCCGCGATTAAATTTATCAACTCTATGTACGATGAAAAATATGAACAACAAGAAAACAAGAAAATAAAAGAGAAACCAAAGAAAACAGTGGCAGGTAGCGAAGACAATACACCTCCATGGTATAAACATTATGAAGAAGAATATGCTTCTGTACCAGATTATAAACCCCTAGAACATTATCGAGGAAAAGATGAATATACGAGTTTACTTTCTCCGAAACTTCATAAGGATGAAAAGCCAAACGAAAATCATGATGACTGGTATCAAAAGCATGTTCAAGACTATCCTGATCACGAATATCATGATTATTCGAAGGATAGTTTGGAAGGACATGAACATGACGGACATAGGAAAGAAAATATTTACAGTTCGTCAATTCCAAAAAGAAGTCAAGACTATTCTGTACACCGCTTTCCAGCACGATTGACTAAGAACTGGTACAACGATGAGAGCCAAAATGATAGATAATACTACTTAATAAGTATTTATAGTTTTTGTATAAGTAGGGACCTAGTTGTTAAGATGTTGTACAGTTTGTTTTAACTTTTACTAAATAAATGTTTTATATGTACAAATAAATTTACTCCAGCTATGCCCTTTATCGAAACTTTTTAATAATAGAAGGGGACGTGACATGGTTTTTGAGTAACCATATTTCAGGGCCAAAACTTGATACCTGAGAATATGCAGCTTGCTGACAGGACCCCTAAAATATAGATATGTGAAAAAACTTTTTTACAAAAAAATAAAACCGACTTCCAAAAACAAAACACTACAAAGTATAAAATAACTTTAATTTCGGAAGTCGGTGTCAAAAAACCAAAAAGACCGACTTCCGAAATTAAAGTTTTTATTTTAAACCACAAACACAACGTACCGGCGTGATGTTATGTTATGAACTAGTGTAAACAATCAACAGACATGCGATTTCCGAAATTCCTATCCATTTGCTATCATTGATGATGAAGAGTTCCGTTGCCTACCTTCGAAGTTCTTCATCAGATCTTCGCCAAATTAAAATGGGACCAGTCCGAAAAAATACTCTTTCAAACAAAAAGAATCATCCAAATCGATTAAAAATTGGCGAAAATATCGCTGAATTAACATTTTTCATGGGATCCCATCATCAGATCCTGATTTATACCTTCCATCATCAGCTCAGAAACATGAGATGATGATTATCAGGCACAAATATCTGAATTGCGTCAGAAATTTTATGAAAAACATTGTATGTGCCTATAAAATTTGAGGGTTTCCCTCGATTTTCATGGGATCCCATCATCAGATTCTGACTTGGTGACAATGGGATCACAGGCGTTTTTTCGAATAAAAAAGGTTTTTTTCTTTATAATCGGTCCACAAATGGCGGAGAAATCAGTGAACATAAAAAAAACCGGCCAAGTGTGAGTCGGACTTGCAAATGAAGGGTTCCGTACCATCGCCATTATTATAATCCACTATTATGCCGTTAAAATCATGCACAATACTCGGAAAAAACACGTCTTTTAATTTTTAAATAAAATTTTATATAATTACTAGCACTTCGCCCGCGACTTCGTTCGCGCGGGTTTAGTAGGTACTCCACGAACTTCATCTCCATAAGTCCTCACTCTATAAAGGGAAACGTGTAAATTACTTATTAATAGACTCCCCTTCTTCTTATCGTGTGGGCAGTAAGGTCTAACCACTCACTCTAGTGTCAGAGTTTCTAAAAGGCATCAAACGAGTATTTTTATACCCATCGTAACTTTTAAACGAAAGGTCCGATTTGCATATTTTAAATTGTAATTTACGTATACATAACTAACCTAAATTACCAAACCATTTAAATGGACAAGGATTTATATCATGATACCAAAGTCACCACTATCCCATTCCACCCTGGCGCGGTTATTGTGACTTAACCATAATAGCATTTTTTGTGGATATGTCTTCTATAAAACTGTAGAAAATCACTTTGCTCTATTGTCAATAGTTTCCGCAGCGTACGCGATATCAGGATTTTATTTGGTATTTTTTTCACACCTTGGGGTTACATTATCGAAATTTTCATACGGATCTCTAACTTTTTAAACAATATTAGGTATATAGCCCATGTTCATCAGGGATACCTAATGTAGGATTCTAATGGTGAAAGAATTTTTCAAATCGGTCCAGTAGTTTCGGAGCCTATTCAATTCAAACAAACAAATCTTTCCTCTTTATAATATTAGTACAGATAGTACAGAAGTATAGATTTTTAGTGAATATTATAGTAGTACAATAATAGGGGAGCCCCAATTAAAATTTAGTTTTTATTATTTGTTGTTATAGCGGCATCACACAATTTTCACCTGACAAATTATTACGGTTCATGAGATACAGCCTACTGACAGACAGACAGATGAATATTGCTGTTGGGATCTGATGATGGAGACTAGAAAGGTATATATAAGCTGAAAACACGTATACACCTTCAATTGGGCCTTTTAAATGTTGTTCCAAAAGTCTCATAAAATCTCTTGTCTGCGTCATAAGTTGTTAACAAATGTCACTAAGATCGGTTTTTTTTTTGCGATTTTCTCGGTTTCTATTGCTCCAATGATGTGAAGACCTATGATCAAAATTGTAGAGCGTAAAATTTGCAACAATTTTTGAAACGAACATATTTTCATGCGAGAGCGCGCAGCGCTCATCCGTACTGTAATATAAGGTCAGCCGTGAATCTCGGCGACTAATACCTTGTTTAAAATTAAGAAATGCAGTTGAAATATTTTTTGTTCTTGGCAATTTTTCGTGAACTCTTCGATATAGCAATTGGACTATATCTTAAAAATTTAAATCATGATATACTGATAGACTCGAATAAATCTGCGACTTGCCGAAAAATTGCGACTAATAAGCGACTTAGGAGGAATAGTTACGGTCCATACAAAATAAACCTCTCTCCAACAGAAATCGCACTTATCAATAAATTTATTTATTTACATGTTTTGTTTGTCGTCTGAAATATGGGAGACAATCTTTTTTTTTTCGAATTCGTTGGCGAACGCATAAATATATTGTTTTGAGTGTTCGTTCGAGCGAAGTATAGACAAGTTATTTTTCAGTAAGTAATCATAATAGTAATCATCGTGGTTGGGCTCATTTGAATCGGTCTGATGAGCACTATATTTATTGTGGTTGGGAACAATGACCTGATGATGGAGACCAGAAAGGTGGATAGTAGAACTCTTAGTTGGCTTTTAGTATAACCATCGTGTTTGGGCTCATTTGAATCGTACGGCTGGTCACCAAGGGTCTGATGATGGAGACCAGAAATGTCGATAGTGGATTTCTTATTTGGCTACCAGTATAACCATCGTACTATTTAGTTTTGCTGGGAACAAGGATCTGATGATTGAGACCAGAAAGTTAGACTATTAAAACCGACAAAAATACTGTGACAAAGTTTGTCATTTAATCAAAACAAGGAAATAAAATTGGAGTGAATGTTTATAATCCCAATATGGGCACTTTTTACTTAATAAGTATCTATACTGATATAATAAAGCTGAAGAATTTGTTTGGTTGCTTGAACGCGCTTATCTCAGGAACTACTGATCTGATTTAAAAAAATCTTTCAGTGTTTGATAGCCCATTTATTGAGGAAGGCCTTTCTGACCTTTTCTTTGCGACCAATGGGAGCAGTCGAAGTTGCGCGGGTCAATAAGTGAAAATATGTAGGTAATGTATACGAATCTTATGACAAAATCACAATTTGTAAAACTTTTGTCTGTCTGTCTGCCTAAAACCATCGTTTTTGCGGTATATCCGAAACGGCTCGATCAATGTGGGTGGAACTTTCACTAGCAGATAAGTGATATTATAAATTAAATTAATTATTAATTTAATTTTATTTAAATTAACCCATGAAAATACTTTTAACGCAAGCAAAGTTGCGGGCAGTTAGTATTACACTTTAAATGGATACTTTTATGACTATAGGACCTACTTCAACGTTAAATTTTTGTGGTCAATATCATGCAATAATTTGTTATCCGACCCAACTGAAACACTGGATACAACTTCAATGAATTGTATCCACCCGTACCTTGGAATGATCTCAAACACGATATATGTGTATAAGAAACCAACTAAAAGATCCTACTGGATCTCTTAGTTGGCACGCTTTTAAGCGTTTCTGGTCTCCCCATCACGAGAACCTTGTTACCAGCTAAAATAAATAGTACTTGTTAGGAAAATTCAAATGAGCCTAAACACGATGCGTATAAGAGTTCTCAACATAGAAATCACCTTTATGGTTTCCATCATCACATCTTTGTTACCAGCTACAATAAATAGTTCAACCTGTACGATTCTTATGAGCCGAAACAATGGATATAAGAGTCAGCAACTAAGAGAGCCACTACTCACCTTTATGGTTTCCATCAGCAAATCGTTGATATCAGCTACAATGAACAGTACCGTCCTGTACAATTCATATGAGTCCAAACACGACGGATATAAGAGTAGTCAAATAAGTGAGCCACTACTCAATCTTATGGTTTCTACCATCAGATCGGAGTTACCAGCTGCAACAGAACTGTATTGCAGCTGGTAACAACGATATAAGCACTAGCTCATCAGAAAGATTCAAATGAGCCCAAATATGATGGGTAAAGTAGTAGTCAATTAAAAGAGCCGCTACACACCTTAAAGCTTCCATCATCAGATTATTGTTACCAGCTACAATTAATAGTACCGTCCTGTACAATTCATTCGAGTCCAAACACGATGGGTATAGAATTTTATGGTTTCCATCAACAGATCTTTGTTCCCAACAGCAATAGTGCTCATCAAAAGATTTCAATACTTAATGAATAGTGCTCATCAGAAGGATTTAAATGAGCGCAAACACGACCGGCATACTTGTAAGAATGTATGCAAAATAACTTTTCGAGACTACGTCTGAAGACATATTCAAGGTCATATACACACAGACATGATTGAAATCGAAAACAAAATACATATTCTTGCTCTACTTTAGATGACAAAAAAAAACTACCATAGGTCTCAACTCTGTCGAACTCTGGGTCAGAAATGATCATTTATCTTTGAGAGAAAACAAATCTTTGTTTAGATGCCTTAGCTTTTGACATTCAAATGGGCCACGCTGGGGTAGATCCTCCTCTTTGACGTCGCAGGGGGAGTCAAACACCTCACTCCCCCCGCTGACCCGAGGTGGCCCGCAGAGTCGAGCCGGCACCAGTCGGGGATCACAGAAAGCAAAATAAATTCTCGCGATCCCCGGAGTAGGTGAGAGATGGAACACCGGGGTGGTTTTAGTCAGTAGGAGTCTGACAGACCCCTCCGCCCGCCCCAGGGCGGAGAACATACATGAGGATAAAAAAAAGAAAGAGGTGCTCCCCCGATCGGCCACATCTAAACTCTTATGTATATTTTTTGAACTAGTGACTGACTAATTTTTGATATATTTGGTGACAAATTTCGACTAACTAGCGACTATTTTTAGGGAATCAAAACTAAAATACCTGATGGTGTCCATGCCAGTGTCAGTCACACATCACTACCACACTTTATTTCACTTTTAAACACAATTAAATGATATAATATCTTCAAGTTAATGGTTAATTGTTGACACTTTTAGCTATTGATTTTTACTCAACTTAATTTTTCTATTAAAGATAACACTCACACTTCGTTATTGGACTAATATGTGTGATTTAACATTGAAGTTTGGATTAATACAGTACATTTACAGATAAATACATAAAATGAATGAGCTGTACACTTTGGTTTTTGCGGTTTTTCCCTCAAATGAAGGACTTTGTACCATAAATACGTTTCTTGTATGGGAGCCCCCTTTAATTTTGACGGACGGACAGCAAAGGCTTAGCAATAGGGTTCCATTACCCTAAAAAAGAGAGAAGTGGAAATTATATATTTTCCTACTCATCTGCTGTACTTTTCATTGTGGGATCCAAGACATTTGAATCGTTTCTTCGGGACTCGTCGGGCTTCATTGACTCGGCGTTTTTCTGGTGGTCGCCACTGTTGATTCTGGTTTTCAGCAGTTGCAGTGGTTGGGAACGTGTCTATTGTCCCAATAACAAAAAAAAAACATTATCGGGACATGCACAGAATGGATTTGCCATGAATATCTCAAACAACTCTGAAGAACACTTTAAATAGGTAGTGCCCTTTTTGACAATCTGAAAAGCCCGAACGCCTGACCACTGGTCTCCTTTGAAACTTTTCACGTATATTTTCGAGGTCCTTTCAGCAAACTGCATCTAATCAGAACTTTTCGCCCTGAATATGGTTGCTCAAAAACCGTGCTAGCTAGTGTTCCGAGAGTCTGCCTCACACAACAGTCCTGCGGCAATAAAAATAAAAATAAAAACTACATTTAATTGAGGTTAGCATTTGAGCAACAGTTCTATGCCTATAAGTTATCATGTTCACACAAACATCTAGTTCATTTTTTGAATGCGTACTTTCTTGGCTGGCCAGTTGGCAGCATCTTTCATGTATCTACCTATGTTGTGGTGGCGGTGTACCTACATTCCTCTACATTAACAAGGCCATTACCTACCAAGATTAATCTCAGTTTCAGTCATAACCGAAAACGAAACTTGTCAAACTCTTGCGTAAGGTACTGAGTCTGAGTGACTGATAGGCAACGCATAGCCGAAATTACTGGTCGTAGAAAATTGAAATTCGGCATTAACATGCCAAAGGTCATTGGGTACCTTAGTATGGAAACCATACCCATGGCGGACACAAACGAAATATAGCAGAGTGATATATCGCTCTGATTTACTATGACATTAGTCGCATTAATGTGAGCCACGGGAATCTCGGAAAATTCAAGTGTACCTGATATAGGGAAGATGAATAAAATGCTAATTCAAACATATATTTTTATTCAATTTGATCCACATCAAGCATAAGATAATTTAAAAAGGCAGCGGGCGCGTCTGTTGCTTCCTGATATACAGATAATTAACTATGCTAGGGATATGATATTCTATACTTTGTTTTCCGTGTTGTGTTGGGTTTAACAAAATAAATGCATAGTGCTGTTTCATTTGGATAAGACGTGACTGGGTTCGCCCTCTGATTTGATTTTCTTGCGGATATCTTTTCTGATTCGATCAAGTAAGGAAACTCCAAGCATTGCCCTCTCCATGCTCTTTGAGTGATTTTACGCCTTCTGATGAGGCCCAATGTGAGCGACAAGTTTCAGTTCCATAAGTCATCACTAGCAAGACGCACTGGTTACTCGTCTTGAGGCACTGGTATGTGTGGTGAGAAGATAGCACGCAACTTCCCAAACGCTGCCCAGTCGAGCCGGATTCGAATGTTGTCCTGTTTCTCGTAGTAAGCCCTACTACCTAAATGGACCGTTTGTTCCAGGTAGACGTACTCGTCTACAATTTCAAGTGTAGAGTCTTCAATCTTGATAGGAGTGGGTGCTACTTGGGTATGGGGGGATCTCAACGGTAACGTAGGTCAGTTTGCTGGAGAGCACGGACGTGTTCACGGTGGTTTAGGTTATGGCCAACTAAATGCAGAGAGAGTCAGTATAATCAGGACCAGCGCTGTGTCTGACCTAGCCATCGCGAACACATTCTTTCAGAAGAAGCCTCAGCATCTGATTACGTACCGTAGGTGTGCTTACTCAACCCAAATATATTACCTGCTGGTGCGACGGTGCCACATTGGCAAGGTTACCAACAGCAAAGTCATCCCAGGCGAAAGCCTAACGGCTCAACACCGCCCCCTTGTCCTGGACTTTGCGGTCGTGCCAAAGAAGAAAGTGATCGAGAAATGCAAACCCCACACTAAGTGGTGGTTGCTTAATGTGTCTCAACAATCGGACTTTATGGCGGAGGTCGAGCATCTCGAGATCAGTGCTCCGCATGAGTACGCTCAAGAGATCTGGAGTAGGATCCATTCAGCAATCACTGCTGCGGGTAAGCGCGTCCTTGGCACTTCTCGTCGTGCCAAGCACCATGGACGCAGTGTTCGCCTTACGGACTCTGGCTGAAGCTTACAGAGAGAGAAGGAGAGCTTTGCATATGGCCTTTTTAGACCTGCAGAAGGCCTTCGACTGTATACCTCCGCAGTCCATCTCGTGGGCACTTCGCTTCAAGGGCGTTCCCGAGGCCTATATTGACATTATCAGAGACATGTACCGCGATTCCGTGTCCTCTGTCCAGACCGCTGTTGGCGAATCCAATGGCTTTCCAATATCTGTTAGCTCACCAAGGCTCGGCTCTTAGCCCCCTCTTGTTTAGCTTGGTGCTCGATGTAGTTACGGTAAACATCCAAGATCAGCCTCCATGGCTAATGATGTATGCCGATAACATCGCCCTCGTTAATCAGAACAAAGCCCATCTTGAGCGCAAAGTCAACCCTTGGAAGGACACGCTGGAAAACGGTGGTCTGAGACTAAAACAGGCGAAGACTAATCAGTCTTCGCCTGTCACGCCTAATCCGCGCTGCCACAGGACATGTAATCACATGTCCTATGGCAGCGCGGATTCAAACATCATCCGAATTGGTTCGGACCTGATCATTAAGTCCGGTACCTTGGATCCGTGCTGCACGAGTCTGGCAACGTGGACGAAGACAAGCACGTATAGGCGCGGCTTGGGCGAAGTGGCGCGAGGTAACGGGCGTTGTATGCGACAGCATAATGCCTCCGAAGCTCAAGGGGCAGATTTATAAATGCATCATACGGCCTGTCCTCCTGTACGGCGGCGAGTCTTGGCCAGCACTAAGCAGACACACCCAGGAGCTTCGCGTCACGAAGATGCAGATGCCGAGGTGGATGAGTGGCGTAACGCGATCCGATCGCATACGCAAATCTTTCATCCGAGGTAGTCTTGGTGTACGTGACGTGAGGGAAAAACTGAAAGAGTGTCGTCTGCGATGGTATGGCCATATTACAGGTTTACAGGTTTGCACGTTGTACGGCTCAGGTTAAGGTGACTCTTTTCAAAGCCTACTGCCAATCCTTTTACACATGCAGCCTGTGGGTGAACTTTACGCAAAGGGCATATAGCGGCCTGCGCATACAATATAACAACACGTTCCGGGTGTTGATGGGGCTGCCGCGTTTTTGTAGCGCGTCCGGCATGTTTGCCGACGCGAACGTCGATAGTTTTTCGACCATTATGCGCAAGAGATGCGCATCTCTATTGCGCCGTGTTCGCGCCAGCCCCAACATCATCCTTAGAACGCTGGTTGATAGGTGGGACTCTCCAATCTTGGGGCGGTGGATACAACTGCATGCAGTCAAGTAGACATTCCCCGGGATCGGCGTGCCTCATACAGGCTCATAATGCCAATATTACTAACACTAGTTCATAACTTGCATTGTTACTAACAAATTATGGAAGAAATTCTGCAATAAATGTTTTATTTTTATTATTTATTATTATTATGCGCCGCCCTATGGAGTACGTTTGTCGGAGATGGATGAATATGGCTGTCCTTGGGGCTTGGTCCCGTGGTCGCAATCGCTGGCTGGACGTCGTCAAGTCCGACATGAGAGCCAATGCTAAGTAAAAATAAACATTTTTTCTTTCTTTTCTTTTTTTTTTTTTTACTATTGATAGGCACGCGTTTGACCACTATCTCACCTGATGGTAAGCGAGGATGTGGTCGAAGATGGAGCACGCTTGCCTAGAAATAACCTATTCACTCTTGATTTAAAGACTCCCAGGTTGTAGCTATCAGGAAACACAGACTCCGGCAGGGAATTCCACTCCTTAGCTGTACGCACTATGAATGTGTTCCCAAAACGTTTTGTGCGTATGGGTGGGATTTCCACCATGTACCGGTGGCGCATCGCCGTTCGTCTTGTGGTCCGATGATGGAACGGGCTTGGCGGAATTAAATTATGCAATTCCGTCGCACATTTCCCAAAATGCAACCGGTAAAAAACCGACAGGCTAGCAACTCGTCGTCGATGTTCAAGACTTTGGAGCTTCGACGCGACGAGCCTCTCATTGCCGATGATCCTCTTGGCTCGTTTCTCAATTGACTCAAGGGCATCAAGCTGGTATCTGGCAGATCCATCCCAAAGATGAGAGCAGTATTCCATACACGATCGAACTTGCGCTTGATAGAGTTTGAGCAGCTGTTCCGGCGTGAAGTACCGTCTCACCTTAGCCAGAATCCCCAACTTCTTTGCAGCCACTTTAGCTTTTGCCTCTATGTAAGGGCCAAAATTGAGAGTAGATGTTAATGTAACCCCAAGAAGCTCAAGATGGTCGGTTATCGGCACGGTTTCACCGCGGAAAGATGGAGCTGGGCGGAATTGGCTCCTTTTGGCGGAAAATAGACACGCTTGGGTCTTAGCAGCATTGAACTTGACCAGATTGGCATCGCCCCAATCAGAGACCGCCTGTAGGGATACGTTCAAGCGCTCAACCATTGCCTCCCGGAGAGACCGGATCTGCCAGCTCGTGCGTCGGACACGTATCTTCTTTCTTTCAATGGCCTGACTGAAAAGGATTTTGAAGATCGGGCAAAGTGGAGGAAGCTCAGTCGAAAGGTGGACCCTGGCAATGGCCGGGATTAACGCCAGGTGGAAGAAGAAGACGACATGGTGTTGAAGCCTTTTTAGAATTCGCATTTTTCGGCTGGAAGTCGCCAAACCTGCGCGACAGGACGGTTAGTGATGACTCTAGAAAACAGCTTGTGGACATGGATCAGAAGTGAGATGGGTCTGTAATTCTTAAACATGGTATTTCAGTCCTTCTTAAAGGAGAGTACCACTACACCTCTGCTCCATGCCTGTGGCGTTTTGCTCTCACGTATGACGGAATTGAACAGTTCCTGAAGGGCCTAAGGACTAGTTTTCCACCCGCATTCAGGAGTCCGGCCGTAATTCGTCCTCACCGGACACCTTGTTGTTTTTAAGCTGCTTTAGAGCCATCCTAATCTCATACAGACTGACGTCCGGCATGTCCTCGGTACAGTGCCGGGTGACGAAAATCCAATCCAAGAGCAAATAACCAGAGTCCATGAAACACTGTAGTCGATAA
Source organism: Lacanobia oleracea (assembly GCA_950371165.1). NCBI lineage: Eukaryota > Metazoa > Arthropoda > Insecta > Lepidoptera > Noctuidae > Lacanobia > Lacanobia oleracea. The sequence goes on from OX493389.1 coordinate 12,108,186, forward strand.
AATAATAGATAAAAGAATGGGTAAACGTACAGATCACAACAACAGCTAACGAAGGAGTACACGGAGGGTGGTGAGTCAAGTGCGCGAGCGAAACGAAACTTGTGTCTAATGTACGAAAGAGACAGCGTATATAGTATATGCCTCTGAACATTGGCTCGTCCGTGCACCATGCTGTCATCATCTGCCTAGCTTTTATCCCAACTATATTGGGGTCGGCTTCCAGTCAAACCGGATTCATCTGAATACCAGTTTTACATAGAGCGGCTGAGACCAGACCTCCACAACCCATAACTGGGTAACACGGTACTTCTTTGGCAAGACTGGAGTCAGATTTACTGGCTTCTGACAATCCATAACGGCTGCCAAAGATCTACAAATGACAGCCGGGACCAACGTTAAGTGGCAAGATATAATCAACTGGGCTTAACCCAGTTGTATTTGTCCCTTGGTGCCTATTAGCCTAGTTCTATTCTGTCTCCTGCTTGATACGGAGGGAAGTGGAAATTATATTTTTGTTTTTTCCTACTCCTCCGCTATACTTTTCTGATTAATTTCGTTGCAGGATCCAAGACAGTTGAATCGTTTCTCCGGGACTCGTCGGGTTTCATTGGCTCGGCGTTTTTCTGGTGGTCGCCACTGTTGGTTCTGGCTTTCAGGAGTTGCAGTGGTTGGGAATGCGTGGCGGGCTTGTCCCAAGAAAAAAATAAAAAAGAAAAGCCGGGACCAACGGTTTAACGTGCTTTCCGAGACAAGAAGGAAATTCGGTATTTTAAGATGGTCACCTATCTACAGACCAACCTTGACAAGCGTTGCTTAGCCTTGAAGATCGACCCGTGCTGCTGTTAATATTTGGCCACGACCTCCTCCGTGCACCATGCTGTATGGTATCGAAATTCTTTTTATGCCTATAAAAGATTAAACAAAGTCTACTGAAACCGATTGTTTTTAATTTTTTAACGATCCTGAATATTTTTCTCCATCAATTTTTAATTGTATAATTATATGCACTGAAAGGTCACATTATTCCCCTTAGTTTAATAAGTACTAGGTACATATTTTGGTAACTGTCCGCCACTTCGCAAAGCGGGTCAGATATGCCCAATGACCTTTCAGCGTAGTAGGAGCATTAAGAAAGGATTTATTATTTATTCATTCATTATTATTATTATACCATCGTAACATATAAACGTATAAAGCGTTACAAGAAATACATCAAGGGGTGCACTTGCACCCCCTGGCATTGGTATTGAAAAATTATAGGTACATCAAGTCAAAGTCAAAACGTTTATAATCAATTAGGCCATTAAACAGCACTTTTGAATGTTATCATTACATTTATAATTATATATAAAAATAACAAAGTGACTAATATCCATTCGGAAAGATAGATTCTTATGTAGAAGAATGGACAAGAAACGGGGCGGGCTAGGTACTTAGGCACTTGTCTCACCGCCGGCGATCAGTGAGTAGCGAGTAAAGCTTCAAACTCGAAACAAACTCGCAATATTCGCGCTAGCCGGCACTATAGGTAGAAATTACCGCTGTTTGGTGAGTTCCGACCGCCAAGCGAGCATCGCCGAGCGAGTGTCGCTAAGCGAGTACAATCTTTGTTAGCTCTTGTCGCTGCGATCAACTTGAGGTAATAGCCGCTCGCCGGCAGTGTGAACAGCCAGCTATCGACTATGATTATACCTATGTGTCTTTTTTACTCACACGAGATCTATATCTTTTGTCCCTTTCCTCAGCGAGCAAATGGTCGATAGCTACTCGCATCCTGCCGGCGGTGGGACAAGTGCCTCAAACTCTTTTTGCTCGGCGTTGTACCCGTTATCTCTGTGTGAATGGGCAAAAGAAAACCTGTCCTATTCGAGACGGGGATTTGAAATTGCACCCTCTTGAAAATAGTTCTGCCGGCCGCGGCACGCGAAGTTACCCGAACGAAGGTTCAGCCAAGTTTTGACCGAAACCGAAACTTTGGCCGATACTGACCGAAACCGAACCTTCAGTTGGTCTCTACTTATTATTACAAGATTCAAGATTCGAAGCATTTTTTATTTCAAATAAACCATTTATTGTACAGGCACTTTTTTGAAACGTCTAGGTCGGTCAGTCAAAAACATGGAAGATATTTGCACGTTCCAAAGCGTAGATCTATAGCATCATATCTATAGCGTGCAAAAAACTCCAAGGACACTCTTATAAATCATGTTCTGTTTAACAAAATAGGTTACCTACATATACTTGTTGCCTCTGCATGTGAGGACAATGCAAATGAAAAAAAAAAAGCTTATTATAAGAATTTAAAATATAAAGATTGAAATAAGCCGATGGAAGTTAAGAGAAGACCAGTCTCAACCGACGGCGCCCGTTTACGAACATGACGCGTGTATCGGCACCATTCAGCTCAACCATTTCAATTACTTACAGATGGTAACGGACCCCATACACCCCGTATGGGATCCGATACCATCTTAAGGACCCAAGCCAACCTTACCTGCTAGCGGTGCACCCTGCTGTCCAACAGACGAGGCTCTGGCGAACCTGGTTTCCCTCACGTAGGGTCGTGGGGGTCAGACGGCTGGTCACCCCATGAAAAACCAACTTCAGTTATATAATCATATGGACAGGGACAAGTTAAGTAAGGGTACTCGGTCTAGGGCGTCGCCGCACAACAACGCGCAGGCACATCGCCCTAAACCTGCGACAAGTGGGCTAGGGCTACCGTGTCAAGTACAGGCACGGCTAAAGAAGTTAGTACCCAAAGGGAAGTTCCGCTTTGCCACCTGGAACATTGGCTCCCTAACCAGACGTTGCAGAGAACTCGTGGACGTACTTGCGAAGCGTCGGGTCCAGTGCGCCTTCCTTCAGGAGACGCGCTGGAAGGGAAATAAGTCACGTGACATCGGGCAGAGGTACCGGCTAGTGTACACTGGGTCACCAACGGGCAGGGGCGGAGTGGCCGTAGTACTGTCTAAAGACCTTCAGGATGGACTCCTTGAAGTAGACCGATGCAGCGACCGGTTGATGCGAGTTAGGGTGCTGATCGAAGGGTCGGTAACGCACCTAATCAGCGCCTATGCTCCTCAAACTGATTGCTGTGAGTCTGAAAAGGAGGCCTTCTGGGATGAGTTCGAAGACGTATTACGCACTATTCCGAATTCCGAAGGTGTTTTGGTTGTGGGGGATCACAACGGTCACGTAGGTCTAGTTTGCTGTAGAGTACGGACGTGTTTACGGTGGTTTTCGGTATGGCCAACTAAATGCAGAGGGAGTCAGTATACTCAGGACCTACGCTGTGTCTGACATCTCAAACACATTATTTCAGAAGAAGCCCCAGCATCTTATTACGTACCGTGATAGTGCCTACTCAACCCAAATAGATTACCTGCTGGTGCGACGGTGCAACATTGGCAAGTTTACCAAGTGCAAAGTCATCCCAGGCGAAAGCCTATAACGGCTCAACACCGCCTCCTTTTGCGGTTGTACCAAAGAAGAAAGTGATCGAGAAACGCCAATCCCGCACTAAGTGGTGGTTGCTTGATGGTCCTAAACAGTCGGAATTCAACGCGGAGGTCGAGCATCTCGAGATCAGTGCTCCGCATGAGTCCACTCAAGAGATCTGGAGTAGGATCCATTCAGAAATCATCGCTGCGGGTAAGCGCGTCCTTGGCATTTCTCGCGGTGGCCGCGCCATAGACAAGGAGACGTGGCGGTGGGCGACTCGGAGAAGAAGGGTTTATTTAAACAGTGGCAAGGGTCCAACTCTCCAGCGCGCTTGCAAAAAAACTGTAGCCAGAGCCCGCAGCAAAAGTCTGTCACCCTTATACGACAAGCTGGAAAATGCAGAAGGGAAAAAGCTTATTTTTAAGCTGGCGCGTGCCCGGGAGAAAGCTGCACGGGACATTAGCAAATGTCTCTATGTAAGGGACGCCCAGGTAAGCTGCTCTACGATGCCCCCTCTGTTAAGAAGAGATGGTGTACATACTTCGCGGAGCTGTCTAACAAACAGCATCCCCATAACCTTCCTCCCGAACCGCCTCCTAACCTTGGACTTATTTCCCCTATTTCTCCCGACGAAACCCGCGTTGCTCTTCGCCACATAAAGAACCGGAAAGCGGTCGGCCTGATAATGTGCCAATTGAAGTGTGGAAGGTGATGGGCCCACATGGTATGGACCTTATGACGGATCTTTTTAACCGCATCCTGATCACCAAGGAAATGCCGAACCAGTTGCGATTAAGCCTGACTATCCCTGTTTACAAAGGCAAAGGTAGCGTACAGGATTGTAGTTGCTACCGCGGTATAAAGATCATGTACCACACCATGAAGCTCTTCGAGCGCATCATAGACACAAGGCTCCGTAGCGAGTGCACTGTCTCTGAGTGTCAATATGGCTTCCGGGCGGGTAACAGCACCATGGACGCAGAGGTCGCCTTGCGGACTCTGGCTGAGGCTTACAGAGAGAGAAGGAGAGCTATGGCCTTTTTAGACCTGCAGAAAGCCTTCGACTGTATACCTCGACAGTCCATCTGGTGGGCACTTCGCTTCAAGGGCGTTCCCGAGGCCTATATTGACATTATCAGAGACATGTACCGTGATTCCGTGTCCTCTGTCCAGACCGCTGTTGGCGAATTGAATTGCCCAATATTTGTTGGCGTTTACCAAGGCTCGGCTCTTAGCCGATTCTTGTTTAACGTGGTGCTCGATGTAGTTACGGCAAACATCCAAGATCAGCCTCCATGGTTAATGTTGTATGCCGATGACATCGCCCTCGTTAATCAGAACAAAGCCCATCTTGAGCGCAATGTCAACATTTGGAAGGACACGCTTGAAAACGGTGGTCTGAGACTAAATGTGGCGAAGACTGAGTACATGTCCTGTGGCAGCACGGATTCAAACACCATCCGAATAGGTTCGGACCTGATCACAAAGTCCGATACGTTCAGGTACCTTGGATTCGTGCTGCACGAGTCTGGCAACGTTGACGACACTGTCCAAGCAGCCTGCACGGCGGCGAGTGTTGGCCAGCACTAAGCAGGCACACCCAGGAGCTTCGCGTCACGGAGATGAAGATGCCGAAGTAGATGAGCGGCGTAACGCGAGCCGATCGCATTCGCAACTCTTTCATCCGAGGTAGTCTTGGTGTCCGTGACGTGGGGGGAAAACTGCAAGAGTGTCGTCTGCGATGGTATGGCCACATCATGCGTCGCCCTATTGAGTACGTTGGTCTGAGATGCATGAATATGGTTGTCCTTGGGGCTAGGTCCCGTGGTCGCCCTCGCAAGCGTTGGCTGGATATCGTCAAGTCCGACATGAGAGCCAATGGCCTGACTGAGAAGGATGTTCAAGATTGGGCAAAGCGGAGGAAGCTCAGTTGAAAGGCGGACCCTGGCAATGGCCGGGATTAACGCCAGGTGGAAGAAGAAGAAGAAGAAGATTTAAATTACTTTCCTACTTATATCCAATCTATAGAAATAAAAATTAATTGCGGAAAATATATGTGCGCGCAAAACTTTATAACGACGATCCAAATTGGATAACGCATTTTTTTAGTTGTTTTCGTAAATGTAAGTTTACAATAAAGAACATGTTGAAAAAAAAAGTGGTGGAGTTTGTTTGGTTGAACGCGCTAATCTCAGGAACTACTAGTTCGAATTGAAAAAAGCTATTAGTATTGGATAGCCCATTTAAGGAAGGCTATAGGGAACGTGCAAGGCGTTGACTATGCCATTTAGTGACGCATATTCGAGGTTTTAGGGGTCAAAATACGCGCCGGGGTGCAGAATCCGTTCGAAAGAGACGCCGCAGCCCTGGAACGCAAAGGGCATTAGGAGGAGCACGGATGGGTTTTAGTCAGTAAGAGTCTGACACTCCCTTCCGCCCCGCCCAGAGCGGAAGTAGTCATTTGATGATTTCCCATCCTTAAAAAAAAATTGATGCTTCTGTGCTGCCACCTGCGGTTTCTATACGCCCAGTTTAGGGGAACGTGCGCGAAGAAGACTGTGCCATCTAGCGTAGCTATTTTGAATTTTATACTTACTTAAAACATACTTGACAGTGACATTTCTGTGCTGCCACCTATAGTTTCTGAATGCTCTCTATAGGTTATTATAACGATACGATCAACAGGAGCGGAGCATTAATGAAAAATGTGACGCAGACGAAATTGGGCGTGTCAGTGAGTAAACAATATAGTAAAAATTCGCAGCTCATAATGTGTAAGAATTGTATTATATGTCATGAACTCTGAAATGCTCGATAGGACCGCAGAACCGGAACAGTAATTTGTCAATGTCAGCGTTGTCAAGTCAGTGTCAACTGTTAGCTGTCATCTGTCACTGTCACTAGTTAGTAGTAGTGTCTCTTATCATTCTTGTGTGCTGATTGATTATTTACATTGTTTTTCGGTATTTGTCATTTATATACTTGATAATGAAGTCGAAGCTATGATAATACTTTCTACGTAACATTGTAGAATAATCAATCTGCAATGAATATCCACAGTCGGTGACGATCGTGAAGGTTGTTAACAAATTATACGTATTGTTTAATGGGTTGTGCTGTGTCGTGCGTCAACCGAGCGACAATGTCGTTGTTTGGGAGACAAAATAATGATAATGATGCTCGAGCAAGACTAGAAAGGAAGTTGTACATTGCTCGAGAGTCGCCTGAACCAGATTTTGACTTGTCCGAGTGTCAGCTGCGCCAAGTACCGTCTGGTACGTTTTCAATATGCAAGGTATACAGAAAAGAACGTTTGTATTTGCACAATAACAATTTACACTCATTGGAGGATGGAGGTCAATTGTCAGATTTATACCTTCTTAGGGTTATCAATCTTAGCAGTAATAGATTTTTACAGCTGCCTAGTGATATTAGATATTTGGTAAACCTGACTGAGCTGTATATTCAAGATAATCAAATTAAAACTCTTCCCGAAAATATACAGTATATGCAATCACTACAAATATTAGATGCATCAAACAATAAACTACAAAGTCTAACACCATCAATAGGGAAGCTAAAGAATCTAAGAAAACTGAACCTCACTCAAAATCAAGGTTTATATGAACTCTGTCCAGAACTATGCTTAGCGACTAATCTGATTACACTAATGATAGATGGTGAGCAGTTTTTATTCCCTCCATCAGATATTGCCATACAAGATACTACACATATTATGAAATATTTATGTGATAAAATGAACATAGACTATAATCCCCCAATATCCATAGAACAAGATATGCCCACAGTTCAAGTTCCAAACATAGTCCTGGATCCATTTGCAAGAAGAAATACACTGACTTGGGAAGAACAAGAAGCTGCCATCATAGAACAAGAACATAGGTTACATAAAGCAGCTAAAGAACAAAGAGAAAAGTTTCTAAATAATTTTATACAAGAACAGATGGAGCTAGACAATGAGATAGCTAAAATTCATGTTGTGAAAGAAATAGATCGACAAAACCTAATAAAAGCCATACAAGAAGACGAAAATGAAATTGCATGTGTGGTAAAGAACTTCATTCAGTCTGAAAATTTGAATCCAGAAATTATACAACAGCAACTTGCTTATGAACAGGCTGAACATGACAGGCTACTTGAGATTACTCGCCAAAATTATGATAATATTAAAAAGGCTGATGTATTAAGAGCAATGGAAAAGCTCATTGAAGAAGAGTACTCAATGAGACATTCCAAGAAACATTACGAAGATTCTATGAATAATATGAAACAGAGTATGCTCATACAAGATCTAGAAGTAAGTGAGAAATTGACAGAGTTACTAAATGCTAAGGATCAGTCACGCACCGTGCTAGTTGGACAGCTTCTAGAAGATCAGGACATTCAAATGGCTATGGTTGCATCACTGCTTGAAAAAACTGATGCTAGAACCTGGAGTCTTAATCAGGAAATATCCTTGATTTCTTCACATTTGGCTCGCCTCAGTGTTATTGAACAAGAAAAGAAAAAATTGCAAATAACTTACAATTATAATGAGTTGCTTCAGCAGAGAGTTCAGTTGGTTAATTTACTAGATGATCTTTTTGGTCAACAGAACAAAAGACGAAAACAGCTTGTTGATACTTTGAGAGAAATGGAGAATGAAACTAATAAGTCTACTGATTTCTGGTTGAAAAATTATCAGAAGTTAATAAATTCTGCACCAAGAACTTTACTAGACATTGGGAAGAGTTTGGACCCAGCACTAGCAAACTATTTGTTACAGGAGGGTGTTATTCACTGTTTGCCATTCTTGGTTAAATTCCTGTTTTCTGGCGAACCTTTATTGAACATCACTGCAGAAGAGTTAAAGGCAAGTGGTGTCTCATTGAACTGTGACAGAGAAGGTATTATTAGAGCAATCAATTCATATGTAGGTGCTAAAAGCCAAAACCACAACTTTGAAGCATCTTCTTCTGTTACACCAACTGCTCCGTCTGATGAAGAGCTTGCTGAAGAACAGTGTACTGGAGTAGTGACAACTAGCGAGTCTGATGACACAGTGACAGAGGCAGAGTGTGTTATTTGTATGGATGCTAAGAGTGAAGTAGTATTTGTACCATGTGGACACATGTGCTGTTGCCAGCCGTGTGCCAGCAAAGGATTGGAGAACTGTCCAATGTGCAGGAGCACCATAGAAAGGACCATCAAAGTTATGATTGCATGATGATTGAATTATAAGGTAAATATGTTTATGTATTTAGAATTGGTTAGCAATCAGCTCATGCGGTGCACAGTCATGGGGAAAATGTAAAAACCAATTATAGGCTTGTACAACATTCTTGTACTTCATAAAAGCTAAATGTAGATTCTTTAAAATGAAAGTGCAACAATTTCTGAAGATTGTATTGAGTAATATTCTTCTTCATAGACATTTTCTATAAGAATATAATAGTCAAGTTATTTATATTTATTTGGAACATAAAGTTATTTAATTATTTTGGAACATAAAACATTGAGAGCATTGGTGGCCCTGTGATAATGGCTTCGGAGAGCAGTGGTGACCCGGTCGTAATGGATGCGACTTACGAGTTGTAGGTCGTAGGTTCGAACCCAGGCAGGCACTTTACTTTGTGTAAATTATTTCATCACCACTGCTCTCAAAACGGTGAAGGAAAACATCGTGAGGGTTTTCTCCGTGAGGGCATGTCTTATAACCAAAAATTCGAAGACATTTGAGTTGTGACATCTACACACCCGCACTGGGCCCGCGTGGTGGATTACGGCCCACTCCCTCTCACCGAGAGGAGGCCTGTGTCCCAGCAGTGGGAAAATTTATAGGCTGATTATGATATGATGATTGTAAAACATTTGGCTCAATACAATTGTAAAATTTAATGGTATTTCCCATACTCAATAGTACCTATTCTTTTTATTTCAGGTCGCCAAGTCGATAGAGAAGGGAAGTCACAAAGGAATAAACTCAGCATTTACTACGTCATGTTTTAATGCCACGTTGTCCTTCATTTTGTAAGTTCATTAATCACTTATTTATGAATAACGAAATTAAGCAATGTACTCCTAACCCTTCGGGGAATACTGGCGTGTTGATATTTTATGTACCAACCCATGTCTCATCTATTAATTGAAATTTTCTGTTAATCAGTTAAGCTGAGTATGAACTTTTCTATGCTGTTGTTAGTCACTGTGCCCTCATGAATTTGAAATATTCGTATCGAATGATTTAAATCTATGAAAATAAGCTATTTTCTCATGATTAATTTGTAATATCAGAAACTCTTTCTTGATTTATATGAGTCATCAAACTGTCTGGAAAAACCAATCGCCATATGTGTAGGGAGAACAGTCACGCAACTAAAAATAGTGCCTACCTTGTAAGTATCGAAACTTTGTTATAAAGCAGTATAATTTCTAAATGTTTATAAAAAGTATTTTCTGGAAGTACTGACCTATTTACAAAAATTATTTCACTAATAGAAAGCGAATCTATCGTTGAGTGTCATAAGCTACTTTTTATCCCAGATTAATGCATGATGCCTATTGGATAGGCAGTGGCGTAGGTAGTGTGGGTGCGGTGGATATTGTAGTGTAAATATGCTAGTTTGTGAAAGTTTTTTTTTTACGGTAAGATGCCCTCTAAACGTATTATACCCGGAGCGGGCCACACCACGCTCCCCCTTCCTAGCTACGCCACTGCGGATAGGACAGGGAGTACCTACAGCTGCAGGAAAAGCTAGTTATTTACAAGGTAGTTAACTAAAAAAGATGATGAAAGATATTTCGCATTTACGTTATGTATGTTTAAACAATGTGTGTAATTTATCAGGCTTAAGTTACCTCGAGTATTGTGAACGTTAAAAAATAATGATAGCCTTATTACAAAAGTATTGAATTATTATATTCATATGAAGAAGACTGGACACACAACATGCCTATGTGTATTTGAAATTAACATGTAAATGTAATTAAATACATACATACTAGTCACTGTAATTTTACGCATCAATTCAGTTTGTTAGTATGTGTTGCTACATAAAATAATTCGTGTTTAAATTGTCAAAATATCTTGTAACATAAAAGTTAAGCAGCTGTCGGCTGTGACTTTTTAATGAGAGTCAATCTAAAAGATTGTGCCTTCTAGTTGATACCAGTGCCGAGGTTGGCATTGTTTCCATCACTTTTCTACTAGAAATGTTCATTCAATGAACAAGGTTTAACATTAAATCTTTTTAATGGAAGAAAATACTTGCGAGGGCTGTGCCAATTGGATCATAAAAATAAATCTAGTTTAAGTATAATATATTTTCGAATGTATCTTTGTCCATAAAACGCTCATTTATTCTTAAACTAAGTCATTTTGTTACATACTATTATGTATACCTAGATTGTAATCTACGATTATATTGGAAACGCTTTTTATATTATTAAGTTTCATTAGTTATATATTTTAAAAAGTATTGCTTTTTTAGCCAAAGCACGTTATTATACATTGTAAAAACAAAATTAGTCTTAAGAAACTCAAACATGTTATAGTTGATGCCAATTACTGGCGCGTTTCGGTTGACTTTTATGACATTGACATAAGGTTTGAATTGCAATGACTGACGAGCGCGAGAAATGCATCAACTATGGAATGTTTAGGTACTGTACCGTAATTGGATATACATTACAGTTATTGGCAATAAGATGCAAATAATAGAAGTAATAATTTAAGGTCAAAACAATGAGTAAAATAGATGAGTTAGATTTAAACTCCTCCAATAAACGGTAAAGACTAATTATTATAATAAACATACTGACATAGTTGTAAAAAAACGACACATTAATAACTGTAATGGTTTCCCAGATTATATTTAAAAGGCATCCATTTATATCAAATTGTCATCTAGTAGTAGAAAACATTGGATTTTTTAAATCATTTAGTACATAAATGAATTAATTAAGGTATCATACTCACAAGGGAAACAGAACATAGAAGTACTATTGTTATAAAGTATATTGGAACAAGTTAAGACTACATAATAGCAATAACTTAAAGATAAGATTTGTTACAAAATGCACAAATATTGGCAGTTAAGTGTATCATTTAATATCAGCAAGCATCCTGCCTACAATTTTAGTGAAATTTAGGGGCGGTTTTCGCATCCCATTCATCGACCCTTTATAATGGGGTTTAAAAGTTTACATATAAATATGATGAAGTTACTGCTCTACAGATATATACAGGATCAAAAGTAATTAACCTAGCAAAACTAAAGAAGCAGCCCATGATATCGATATCTACTGACGGTTTTACTGAAAAAAAATTCTAAAAATATCTCATCGGCAGCTGGCAGTGTTAAGTACCTACTCTACGGGTAGAATCAAACCTAAAGACGATATTGAACTATCTGCGAGTTGCATTGTAGTTGAAAATTCATGTTACAGCCGTGCTGAGGAGTGGGCCGTAGCGAAAAGAAGATTAAAACTGAATGACGTCTGTGAAATTCTCAAAGAAGTCTCAATTTTGACTCGACCTGTACCAGCGGCCGTTGAACCCGTAGTCAGCTGTCAGTTGTATCAGATTAGAATTAAATTTTATTGTATATCGCCTTGTGATATCGATACGGATAGATATCTATGTTTAATAACATTGACAACATCTGCAGAATGCGCTAGCTGTCGTTTGATTCTACAACTGCCCGATAGATGGCGTAAGTGAGACTGTTTCATTCATGTTACGAACTACAGTCCCAATCACGCAAGCTTGCCTCCGGAAAGTACGCCGCAATCGGCTGCGCAGAATGTCAATTTGACAACAAACATACCACCGCGCATGCGCGGGTAGCTCGCGCATGCGCGGATTAGCGCAAGCGCGCGGGTGTAGTGGCATCTCACTCGCTCGTATACGTTCGATGCATAAGCGTGTCCCGCTTGCTCAATGCAATACGACTGTGGATGCGAAAAGTGTTACACGTAGTTATTGTTTTTAATAATTTATTATGGTTATTTCTTACAGTTTGATTTGTGTTCTTGTGGTGTATGTGTTTGTTGTGTTACTTTTTGATATTTTATTGTTACTGGTAGTCTTTGTTACTTGTTTATAGTATAATACGTATAAACAAAAAAATATTTTAAGAACGTAACACTTTTTTACGCGATTGCACCTGCGCGGACTTCACTCGAAGCTAACTTCCGAGAGGCAAGCCACGCTGACGTGACCTGTACTTTACGTATCCTACAGGTATACAGAACCTTTAAAAATACATCGTAACTGACCAAAATATCGGATTTACATTTTGCAAGTTAGCTATACTTTAGTTTACACAATTCTGATTGTTGATGAAACAATCTATACGGAAAGTGCAATATATTAATATGAATCATAACGTAATGACTGACATAGTCTGGTGTCCCTTGATGTGGATATAACTATCTTAGTCATATGTATGTAGATATAGCACACCCACTTCTAATAGGTTGTACCTATTATTATTTATTTTTATATAAAGTTGCCATAGTTAAGTTCTGACGGGATGTTGTATTATGAATAGTTAACGAAGTCAGACTGAATCTGATGATTTTCTTTGAATTATAAAACATGAAGATTGTTTTTAAAGCTTTTATCTAATTATTAGTATTGTAGTTTTTAAAGTATATCTACGTACAGTACCTGGTCGTAACTTTGGCATACCGAGTTGTAGAAAAAGTTTCTAGTTTTGTCTAGTAGTGTAGCATTTGAACTGCACGCCGGCTGCAAAACTGCAGTTGTCATGACTGCACCGAAATCGACAACTGCGAAGTCCACTCGTTAGAACTGCAGACCGACTGCAAGTGATGCAGTCACATAGACTATGTAGTCAATTATCTACAAAACTACAAACTGCAAAAGTTTTCAGCTGACGTGCCGATCAAATGCGGTCCGATGTGTCATATTCGCGGCCACGCACTGTTATTATATTTACCCACCTTTTTCAATTTAATCTTTTGTAAATTATTCCCTTATTGCTTTAAGTGTGTTGTTTGATATTTCAGCACACAAGATAAGTATTGCAGTTATTTGTTAAGGATGTTGAGCATGCCTGTCACGTGATTGATATTGAACACCTGATATTCACGCGGATACGTTTTTTATACGTACTGTGGAATTATTTTCCTACTTTTTGAATTGTTAACACTTATTTATGAAAAAAATATATAAGTTATAGCACAGATGTGGTATTTTATTACTTTTGTAAAATTTAAGCCCAGTTTATCGAACGAAAATTATCACAAAATAATTGTGGCAAATAGCCAAATGCATATGTGCTGGCTGTGATTGGTTGAATGTGCTTTCGAAAGCTATTATTGTAACACTTGTATGTAAATCGGGCTGGTTTCCGCAACTCCACGACTAAGCGTGTATTTTGCGTGTAGGTGGGACAAATGTGTCATTCGATCCACCCCAGCTCCAACGCCTTGGTGTTACTAACTATCTCACAGAGGGTACCTGGGTTTCCGAAGTACTTAGCCCTGTAATCCGCGACTACGGGTCAGCTTAGAAGCAGGTGTGCTGCTGTCTCATTCTCCTCCATGCTGGCTCTGCATAGCGGGCTGTCAGTGACTCCTATAGCATAGAGGTGTTTATTAAAAGGCCCGTGGCCTGTTGTTACGGCTGTGACTGTACGCAACTGTTGTTTAGTCAGTCTTAGGGCTTGTTTTGTCCCCACCGTGTGTTCCCACGTTGCCGTCGTGGTGGGGCTTGTGTGTCTCAGTGATCTTGGATCTCTGCCGGTAGAGTTGCTCATGCCGGAAAGGACCAAGTGAGAGACCAGACAAAGAGGGACACACACACACGCGAGAGGCACACCGTTCGGAGACTTGAACAGTTTTCGGGTTTTCGAACGGTGTGCGTTTCAAAGGACGGAATCTTGCTCACTGGTCTCTGGTACGCGTCTGCTCATCAGACGTGACTATGAGGCCAGTGAGCAAGCAAGAGAGGAGGAAGAGAAGGGAGGAGATAGGGACCGCACCCTGAAAAGGAACAAAAATCATGAACACGACAAACGGTAAAAGACTACCCCAGGGCGGTACCACCTGCTCAGCAGTTGGAGAATCCGCCACGTCTCCTCTGGAGGCGTCATGCCCCTCGTATTCTGGGGGGGGCAACCTTTGTCATCCACTTGCCAATGGCAACAAGAGCCGAGGAGGCTCCCAATCTGAAGTGTCCTTTGAGGACTTAATAAATTTTAATTTTAATACGACTAACAAGGTGTCGGGCGAACGCAGCACGGAGGCTCCCTCCAAATTGTGGAGAAGGGGCTTGTCTGAGCGTCAGAGAGATGCGGGGTCAAACTCCGACTCTGCGTCTGGTGACAGCTCGGAGAGCCCTAGACACGAGGGAAGAGGGGCTACTGCGGAAAACGCAAAGTTCTTTCGCAAGCGGCCCAGACCGGAGGACGACCGGGGGTCGTCTTCCAACGGAGAGATGGCCCCGGCCCGAAAAATTTCCACCAGAAGGCGGGGTAAGGGCCGAGAAGGAGGCAGGGGGAGGGGGCTCGCTTCCCAGGAGGTTGCCCAGCGTGCTGTAAGCCTTGCTGAGGAGGGGGAGTGCCACCCTGGAGCGAGCGGTCGGAGGCGAGACCTCTCGGCATCTTCGGGCGGTGTGCCGGACACCGGTGACGGCTCCAATGAAGGGCGTAAGGCCAGGTTTGTGCAGGTCGTGGAGGCTGCCGTCCGCGATGTGGCTTTGAAGAGGTCACAAGCCTCTAGAAACAAGGCCATGAGCGCGGCAGCGGCCTCCATTTTGGCGGCAGCGGAGGCCAACTTTCGTGAGGCCTCGTCGGACGAAATGTCCAAGTTGCGGGAGGAGGTCGCCCGCCTAGCGGCCGCCACGGAGCTTCTCCAAGAGGAGAATGAGAAGCTCCGAGCAGACCTGGCCGGGCTCCGAGGAGCTGGCTCAAAGGAGGTGCCACAAAGGGGGCGCAAGCACGGGCAAAGCCCGTCCATAACTGGGGAGAACCAGGTTTTGAACCTGGTGCGGCAGGAGCTGGCTCCCATCCGGGAACGATTCTCCGTCCTGGAGGGTATCGTCCTGCGCCCCCCCCTAGCGGCAAGCCAGACGGTCTCAGACCAGAGAAAGTCGGCTTCTTACGCAGCCGCTGTAGCTGACAATTCGGGGCGGTCCAGCCAAGCCCACCGAGGGGCCGGACCAGCACCCGCGAAAGCAAAGAAAGGTGGGGCGGCTGCACAGGCGGCGAAGGCTCCAATGCCAGCGGTGCAACCGTTGCCCTCACCTCCAAATTCTCCTGCGGCCGAAGCCGGATGGCAAGTGGTCGGGGAGAAGAAGAAGGCAGGCAAGGCAGCCAGGGCAGCCAAGAAAAGGCAGAGGAGGCGGCAGCGCAAAGCGCGAAGCGTCGAGGCTAAGCTTCGCGCCCCAAGAACCGCAGCTGTAGTGATGAAGCTACAGCCAGACGCGGAGAAGAGGGGCGTGACGTATAGCCAAGTGATCTTGAAGGCAAAGGAAACGGTGAACCTTCAGGAGCTCGGCATTACTGGGGGCATCCGGCTCAGGGTGACTATGACTGGGGCCCGGATGCTGGAGATCCCCGGTGCTGCCAGTGGCCCGACCGCTGACGCTCTGGCTGAAAGGCTCAGAGCGTCCTTAAATGCGGACGAGGTCCGAGTGTCCAGGCCCACTAAGTGCGTTGACATACGCATTCTAGGCCTGGACGACTCCATCACGGAGGAGGAGGTGGTGGCCGCCATCGTCAGGACTGGGGGGTGCTCTGCCGAGCAGGTGAAGGCAGGCACCATACGTCCTGACCACACGGGCATGCGAACCGTCGTGGTGAGCTGCCCCGTAACGGCGGCCAAGAAAATATCGGAGGGCCGAAGACTCCTGGTGGGCTGGGTATCTGCGCAGGTCAAACTGCTGGAACCCAGACCTCTGAGGTGCTTCCGCTGCCAAGTGGGCAACCACGTGGGAGTCCAGTGCACCTCGGAGGTGGACCGCAGCGATCTTTGTTTCCGCTGTGGTCAGCCCGGACACAAGGCCGGCTCGTGTAACGCCACGCCACACTGCGTTGTATGTGCTGCAGCTGGCAAGCCGGCCGATCACTGGGCTGGGGGCAAAGCCTGCGCTCCACCCGCCAAGCCCGAGGCCAGAAAGAAGCCCTCCACCACCGCCGTCCCTGCCGCTGCCGCCGCCACTGCTGTAGCCGCTGCCGCCACCAATACTGCCGTCACTGCCACCGCCGTCACTTCGGTTGCCGCGAGTGAGTCCCCACAAGGGACTCAGAAGGAGGCAGAAATGGAGTGTCAATAACGGCTCCATTACGCCTCCTCCAGGCGAACATCAACCACTGCGCCGCCGCTCAAGACCTGTTAGTCCAGAGCATGGCACAGTGGTTGATTAACATCGCCGTGGTTGCTGAGCCCTACTTTGTCCCGCTCAGAGGTGACTGGGTGGAGGACCTAAACGGCTCAGTGGCCCTAATTTCGTCAGCCGCTACCGGTACCCCATCCCTCGAAAGCGTTAGGAGAGGACAAGGATGCGTAGCAGCACGGTTCGGGGAGATTGTCGTGGTAGGAGTGTACTTCTCCTCGAATCGAACTCTCGCCGAGTTCCAAAACTCCCTTACGGAGTTGGGCGTCATCGTCACCGGGTGTCGTACCCTCCCCGTACTCGTTCTCGGGGACTTCAATGCTAAGCACTTAGCTTGGGGTTCCCGATATACGGATACGCGGGGCAGGATGGTGGAGGACTGGGCTCTGGAGACAGGCCTGGTCGTCCTAAACCGGGGTTCTGTCCCCACGTGTGTGCGGATGCAGGGGGAGTCCGTGGTGGACATTTCGTTCGCTAGCCCTGCTCTGTCACCGCGTGTCATTGACTGGCGCGTATTAGAGGAGGTGGAGACCTATTCCGATCACCGGTATATCCGGTTTGACGTCTCCACCCAGACCTCAACCTCGCCAGTCCGGCAGACCCCAAGCGGTCCACGGTGGGCGCTGAAGCAGCTGGACCGGGAGCTCCTCTTGGAAGCTTCGATCGTGCAGGCCTGGGTGTCACATCCGGACAGGCCTGCTGAAATCAACGACGAAGCAGAGTGGTTCCGGGAGGCCATGTCCGATATCTGTGACGTGGCAATGCCCCGGGTTAAGCCAGGATGCGCCCGCCGCCAGGTGTACTGGTGGTCGCAAGAGCTGGCGACGCTGCGTCAGGCATGCGTTGTCGCACGGCGCCGGTACACTAGGCACCGCAGGCTCCGCATCCGCCCTCCGGATGCGCAAGTCAGAGAGGCGGAGCTGTACGAGGAGTACAAAGTGGCGAAGGCCGCCCTCCGAGCGGGAATCCTGCAGGCCAAAGATCTGGCTCGCAAGGAGATGCTGGAGTCCCTGAACGGGGACCCGTGGGGAAGACCCTACAAAATGGTGCGGAATAAGCTCCGCACCTGGGCCCCCCCGTTGACGCAGAGTCTCCGGCCCCAGCTGGTGGAGGACGTGGTGAGCGTTCTGTTCCCCTCGCGAGGGGAGCATACTCCCCCGCCTATGGCTCCGCCACCTGCGGTGCCCTATGCGGACTACACCGATGACGACGATGACGATGCTCCGGAGGTGACTGAGGTAGACCTGAGAGTGGCGGTTAATAGGCTGAAGGCCAAAAATACCGCCCCAGGACCCGACGGCTTACCTGGAAAAGCCTGGGTCCTGGCCTTGGAGGCTCTCGGGCCTCGACTAAGAGGGTTCCTAAGCGCATGCTTGGAGAGGGGCCAGTTCCCACTTCGTTGGAAGACGGGGAAACTGGTCCTCATTAAGAAGCCGGGGCGCCCTGCGGACTCTCCGTCCGCATACCGGCCCATCGTGCTGCTCGATGAGGTGGGCAAGCTCTTTGAAAGAGTAATTGCAAACCGCCTCGTCGAGCACCTAGTGAGGGTGGGGCCGGATCTGGCGGAGAACCAGTTCGGTTTCCGCACGGGCCGCTCGACGGTGGACGCCATCATGCGCGTGAGAGCCCTTTCGACGGGGGACGCGGTTTCCCGGGGCGGGGTCGTCTTGGCGGTGTCTCTGGACATTGCCAATGCCTTTAACACCCTGCCCTGGAGTTGCATTAGGGAGGCACTTCGGTATCACCGGGTGCCGACCTACCTCCGTCGCGTAGTCGAGGCTTACTTGACGGACAGAGCCGTCATCTACCCTGGTCACCTGGGAGAGTGGAACCGGCGAGAGATGTCGTGTGGTGTTCCACAGGGTTCCGTTGTGGGGCCGCTCCTGTGGGACATCGGCTACGACTGGGTGCTGCGCGCCGACCTCCCTTGCGGCGTCAGTGTTGTCTGCTATGCTGACGATACGCTAGTCCTGGCGCAGGGACGGTCGCACCAGGCGGCGGCTGACGCTATAACACGCGGGGTTGCGATAGTCGTTGAGAGGATCCGGCAGTTGGGTCTCGAGGTGGCCCTTCACAAATCCGAAGCCATGTGCTTCCATGGTTCTCGGAACAGGCCACCATCTGGATCTCAAATAACGGTAGGAGGGGTTCACATCGATGTCGGGTCGACGATGACGTACCTGGGTCTCGTCCTTGACAGCCGGTGGAACTTCGTCGAACATTTCCGACGTTTGGCTCCCAGACTTGGGCGAGCCGGGGCTGCCTTCAAGCGGCTTCTGCCCAATCTAGGGGGTCCAAATACCTCCTGCCGGAGGCTTTACGCGGGGGTTGTGCGGTCCATGGCCCTTTATGGGGCGCCAGTGTGGGCGCCTACTTTGAGGAAGCGACCTGCCCGTTACCTTAACGCGTCTCAGAGGGTCATGGCTATCCGGTTGGCCCGGGGATACCGTACGGTCTCTGGCGAGGCGGCGAGCCTCCTTGCTGGACTTCCGCCATGGGATCTGGAGGCGAGAGCCCTCGCGCACATTTACGAGTGGCGCGTGGAGGCGCAACGCCGGGGCGAGACTCCTCTCCCGCGGCGAATGGCAGCAAGGCGGACGGAGCTCCGGCAGGATCTCATTGCGGTATGGAGACAGCGACTGTCGCAATCCAGCGCTGGGCACGCCACAATCCAGGCGATAAGTCCCCTCTTTGAGGAGTGGCTGGAGCGGCACCACGGCGTCCTCACCTTCCGCCTGACGCAGGTACTCACCGGACACGGTTGTTTCGGGAGATACCTGTTTCGGATTCGGCGGGAGGACACGCCCGGGTGTCAACACTGTGAGGATCACCCAGAGGACACGGTGGAGCATACGGTGGAGGTCTGTCCTGCTTGGGCGGAGCACCGCCGGGTCCTCGTCGAGGCGATCGGCGGCGGCGACCTCTCGCGACCGGCCTTGGTTCAATCTATGGTCCGGAGCGAGGAGGCATGGGAAGCGGTCACCTCCTTCTGCGAAGCAGTAATGCTAGCAAAGGAGGAGGCCGAACGGGTGAGAGAGAGGGAAACCTCACGTCCCAGTCGCCGCAACAGAAGGAGACGCCCCAGGCGTCGGGAGTCGCAGGGCGATTTCCGGCCGCCGTAGGCGCGGGCCTGCGGTCGGCGAGCAGTGGGTGGCTCGCCGTCTGATCGGAACTAGGCCCGGGTCGGCGGCGCGCTGCGATCCCAGCGCGCCTCATGGAGATGTCAGCATGGAGGACGGGGCCCGCTAGGGCAGGTGCCTGCTGGGGCTGCGGAATCTGTTCGAAAGGGGTGCCGTAGCCTTGGAACACAAAGGGCACCAGGAGGAACACGGATGGGTTTTAGTCAGTAAGAGTCTGACACTCCCTCTTGCTTTACCCAGAGCGGGAGGAGTCATTTGATGATTTCCCATCCTTAAAAAAAAAAAAAAAAAAAAAAAAGGGCTTGTTTTGTGAATCGGCCATCTATAGAGGGAAGTGCCTCTTTGGCCGGCCTACACTCACTATGGTCAACCCATAGCTTGTGATGTTTATCTCCGGTGCGTTTCCTTACCATATTGACTAAGTACCTGAAAGGCAGCGGCACGATGGGTTCAGGTCCCATCGCTGACATACTCGAACCCCTTCTGGCGAGTTCATCCGCAGCGTAACACTTGACTTGCGTTTTAATTTTGACGGATTGCTATAGACATAAAACATCCATAAACACACAAGCAATTCCCATAGTTCCTTTTATTGACGTTATCAAAAGTTAGTTTTCTTCATTAAAAAAATAATAATTAGGTATTAAATCAATCTGGCAGGTTGCGACAGTATCAAGTTGATACGAGCATTAGATTTATCTGTAAACCCGAGTGCTCCAACATAATAGCCCTTTGTTACATGCGACGCGACCTATAATAATGGAGTTTACACGCAAATAGCAATTACGGCGAAGCCTTTCATGTCAACCCTCATTCCCTTCAGAAACATGAAGGCAATTTTCTAATAAAGGTAAAGAGCTGTTCCAAAATATTTGCGCAGAGATGTTTATTGCCTTTCACATTTAATGATACCTTTGAATCTGGTTCTCGCGAAATGGGACGTATTTCGTCGTCATTTGCACCTATATACAATTTAAGTACCAACGCCACTGGCAAGTGCCACCCTAAAGAGCAGTTTAAAAAATCCCTAGAACACCGTTTTAGTGGCGAAAAAACATTTTGCCTACGTCAATATTTTCTATTTGCCGACGAATTTTGGCACGAAGGTTTGATGGCAGTTCTCCTACGAGTCAACAGAGGTAGAATAAATAATGGCCACATTTTTATTCAGTCCATGTCCTGCTGAGGGCGTCAACAACGCTACGCCGCAGGGGGTAGCTGTTGTTTTATATAAGTGGAGGGAAAGCACACAATCGAATACAATTGACGCTATTATTTTTTACAGGAAATTCAAACGCTTTTCTCTGCTTCAGAAAGAATAGCAAAAGGTGTATATAGATTGTAGCGATGATTTGAAAGTAATTTGTTTATCAAATAAAGTAGCTGATCATAAATATTAAAAGCAGTCTGGATGTAAACCTTGGCCCCAGAATGAATTTGTTCAGCGGCGTGTCGGAGTAATTTTATGTAAATAAGCTTACCTACTTATAATATGGAGCACGGAGTAAGGCGCATCCCGCATGGACTCGTTACATAAACGTCAGTCTCGAGATGTGAGCCGAACCGAGGAAATTGAATCGAAGCAGCTTACGTACCAATATCAGTAATGAAACTGAAACCGGAAGCGTGCCGCCCCCCTCCCCCCTCCAAATGTTTATGATTTTGTTGCTATCGCACGTGCGAGTAGCGTTACTTACGTACGTGGTCTCAGCAATCACAAACTATGGTGTACGTTTAATATTGCGGTATCTACGTGTTTATAGTCAAACATTGTTTCTGGGATCAATCACTGCGAAACGTGGCACTGACAGAAAATAGAAAAATAAATTTATTTGGGAACGAATAAAATAAAGTCTGGGCTCCTATCTACTTCGCGTACCTATTAGTATATTATCGACTAGCAAAACCTTTTAGCTACCATTCTCAGCGGTTAGCCGTAGCTTTAGACGTGACCAAATTGTAATCCTGATAAATTAATAGTCTCCCGTATTTTTTTCTATAGGTAATGTTGAGAAAATTGCGCTACGGTTCGTATAGCACCGTAGCACGCGTAGATCTTACAGACCACGTAGCAATAATTTACAAGATATTACACGTACTTTTGGATTCCGTTTTAACAGAATTATTTTTAAAGGTGAAAAGTTTTTCCCTAGGTATCTACCTAATTTAGGCACCTAAATAATATTATTATAAGGAAAAGATAACTTCGTCGCTTTAATGAATAGGAATGAAGGTATGAAGAGATTCGGCTTTAATCCGATGTCCTTTACGGGTGTTCCGATAAAGTCAACAGCGGATATCTAAAGTCTTTTGGACACGATATATTGTGCTCTACTAAGCCGGGTTCACAGGGACTGGGATATTACTACTTCGAGATAGGTGTCGCGGCAAACGAATACCACCCTTACGCCTTTAACATAGGGTCTTTTGCTTTGGCCTTGTATTAAGCAACTACGGAATTTCCCATTGGTGACCAATGGATTGAAATATAATTTTAATACATATAAAGTTTCTATTTTATCTGTGATATTTTCCGACCGTCGTAATATCAAGGTTATTTCCAGTAACGTGGGTTCGGTGTTTGACTTGGAAATAACTTTATGTGTAAACCTTCGTCCTCTGAAGATATACGTATAGGTAGGGCTGGGGGGGGGGGTACATAGTGGTTGCCGTGAAAGCTTTTATGACATGGTTCCACACAAGGGTCGTAACGTTCTCGATGTTCCCAGAGATTGCTAGTGTCAATTTGCTGAAACAATTATCTGACTCTGTAGGTAACCGCTAGCTGTAGTTTGTAAGAACATAGCCTTCTACCCATAGATAAGACTTGATTACAGGCACATACGTTGAGGAGTAGGTATAAGTGTTTAATGTTTTATAAGAGCCCACTTGAGAATGGCTGGATCGATTTAGTATTTTTAAATGTTCGTAGGTATAATATGCATGTAATGTAAGAACTAAATGGTTTTTTTAAATTTTATTTTTCATTACTTGGTCATTCACAACCATAATTTTGTGTAATGTAGAAGCATATTTTTCAAATTTTGTAAATGTGAGTACCATGAAGCCGTATACATATGTGATAAGTTATAGTTTTACTTGTTGGACATGAACGAGCATGGTGGTTGAGAGCATGTCATGCTCACACAAATGTCTCACTGATGGTGGCGCGTGGGTTGGATCATTCAGTTCCCTTCAAAATGGTTGAGCTGTACGGGCGCTGTCAGTTGAGACTGGTCATCTCTTAACTGCCATTGGCTTATTGTAATCTATATATTTTAAATTCTTGTAATATGTTTTTTTTTCCTTTTTTTTTGTCCTCACATGCAGAAACAACAAGGATATGTACTAACTTAGAATTTTGTAAAACATAACATGATTTAAAAGAGTTTCTTGCACGATCTTCTCCATAGGTAGAGATCTACGCTTTGGAACGTGCAAATAGCTTCATGTTTTTGACTGACCCACCTTGACATTTTAAAAGTGCCTGTAAATGGTTTATTTGAAATAAATACTTTTAATCTTTGAAAAATAGTCTGAGTAAGTTTCTTAGGTAAAGAAAATCTGGAAAATTGGATAGTTCTGGTAAAACTAAAAGTGCTCTTTGGGATATTGTACGAATTACTCGTGGGTATTTGAATATCGAAGATTAAAATATCTAAAATGTCAATGTACAAAACATCGAAAATGGAAATATCGATCGACGATAAAACCGAAAATTAAAATAACGAAAGTTTATATCATTGAATGCTTAAATCACCTACGTCCAATATATCTAAAATCCTAATATCTACAAAAGTTACATCGAAAGATCTAAATATCACATAATATCACATAAAATCGAATGTTTAAATATCGATGTACAAAGTATTGAAAGTCCTAAATTTCGATGGGTACATATTTGAATATCGAAAATTAAAATACATACGTATATGGGTTAATTTTCAACATTAAATATAAATACATTTATTATTTATATTCACGCTAAAAATTTCGAACAAATTTTTATATAAATAGTATGAGTGGAAAAAAGTTGCTTCTGCAACGTCTCCGGCGCTACGGGAAGTGCAACCCCTTCGCCGATAGGCCTTCCTTAAAGGATAGGCTTCCATGCTAACCTCCGCAGCTTCGGCTTGCTGGTCGGCTCCCACGAGCTTATACTTTGTTATGCAAGGCGGGGGGTTGACGTCCCTTCGTGCCTCCGGATTTTTATATACACTAGGGGTGCACAGCCAAAAGACTACGTAAAGTCGGGGTGCTCCGATTCGGTTTTGGAACAATTATGACCTATTTTATCCATAAAAATCAGTGTACCTGTACAGTGTACATACACTGTACAAGCGTAGGTCACTTATGAAGATATTATTTAGGTCATTAAATAAAAAACATTGTCTTGAAAAGTCAATATGTTGTGCTTCAAAATTTAGTGACAGAAACGAATCGCTGACAAACCGACTCTACGTAGTCTTGTCTACCCTACCTCTAGAGTGTAATTTAGAATCGCGTAGGTGTGGAGGGTCGGGCGGCCCGTAAGCTGAGGAGCAGGTGGTTTTAACACCCACCGCTGCGGTTTAGGCTGGCCGGCGAAGCAGGTCAGCATGCCGAAGCTGCGGTGGTGAGCGTTTAAAGCATCTGCGACGATAAGCTCGCGTGGGACTGCCGAAGCCCCGCAGCGCCGGAGCCGTGACAGAAACCATACTTGCTGCATATTGCATGCTCGCTTGCAAGCTGCATTCTAATCCGTGTTCCGACATGATAATATTCTCTAAACAATACGTTAAACTCTTGCAGTAGTCAGACTAATGACTAATAGCAACGCGTTTGTAGAGTGTGACAATTTCAAATCTACCTACATTTTATGAATACACTCATACTACACTACTATATCAATTTTGTTCGATGTTTTAACTAGTAGGTATTTTTAAGGTAGCTATTATGAACTTAGATGTACCTATTAAATGATGACATTTTGAACTTAGGTGTAATGTCATTCGATGGAAAACATTCGGTATTTTAATCACGGTATTTCAGTTTTTTCAATCTGCATTGTTTTAAGCGTAGTTATAACAATTTTCGATATTTAAAGTTGTTTTGAACGTCAGTATTTTACGAGTAGGTATTTTATTCGTAGATATTCAAATACGTACCCATTACTCGTATTTTTACGAATTACGTCTGTAGGGTAAGCTAGTTTGAAATCGTTTCATATTTATGGAGGCTCCCTAAGGATCGTCACAGGAAAAGATTTTAGTCACAGTAACTCCGTATTGCAAATACATCGTACAAGAAATAACATGATTAACATTCCTCCGTAGCTAAATATTAATCATGTCGCCGCTGCTTGCTAATACCAACATACTCGTAGTCGTATATCAACACGCGGTAATTATCAGGCAGGATGCAATCAAATGGCAATCGTATCTGAATATATTTGGGCTTAGCTGGCTAAAGAGATTACGTCCAAGTCCTATATAACATGGATTTGCATGTTAATGAACCCTGTTAATTCCGGAGTAGTGTCTTGTATAGAATGTGCGCCCTCTCTGGTTTATTTTCACGAAATAGTGGGCCATTTCTGACTAGAATGTAGCCGTTTTGCTCTTCGATCGAAAATAATTGTTAGTTTCATTGGGGATTTTTAAGGTCGCAAACTGTAAATAATATAATCAATTACTTATTCGGGCTGTGACCGTTATCTTGCGAAGGATTATGCCGGCAATTTAAAGAATTTCCCTTGGGCTATTTTATAATGATTCATGATCATCATTCTGTTGACGTTTTCCCAATTTATTTGGCTCGACGCTACATGTCTTCTTCCTCAATATTTGTCGTCATCTCATTAATCAGCTCTTTTCTAGCAAAATCATTGTTCACAGAAAATGTTTCTGCATTTCATGCCAATACCAGTGCAACCGATTTTCCCACTTATTTTTATTGTAGTGATAAACTAGCCACGACAGTTAGCGCAGTGGTTGAGCAATTAGATTCTGCGCTGCGTATCGCGGGTTCGATTCCCGCACGGAATAAATACTTCTATGGCCTACATATAGTTGTACCGGGTCTGGCTGTCTGTGTATGTGACTGATCTATCTAAATGTACGAAGTAGGCACTTATGTACGACGTTATTAAATGATATACACGTAATTGGTTTCGAGTAGGTTTCCTTTTCATAAATTCAAGATTTATGACGGAAAACAGAAATAAAAAATAATATCTTCATGAGCGTGAAGTGCTTCATTCAGGCCTTCAGAATATCCGCTCTTGTAGTATGCGTAATTTAATTTGTCAAGAGATGAAAGAATATCATTATCCGTCGCTTTCTTCACTCGCCTTGAGTCTACACTGACTTTTTTGCACATTTCTCATACAAATTGCAATGTTTAACAAAATGTGAGGTTTATTTATATTCTTTTATTTTTGGAGGAAAAACGTTTTCCTAAGCATAATATGGCGGGGTGGGTAAACAAACTTGCTTTTAGGGATAGTGTTAAGGTTCACTATGTAAACAATTCTATTACGGGCCTAAAAAGGTGTAGGAAAACATGGCAAAGAACCCGACACGTTAATAATAAATTCCTAGAGTGTGTAGTTCCGTGAGAGGGGCTGTAGCTAGCGCCACTGGCGAGCACGACTCCCTTTAGGAATGTAGTGAGGGAGGACCAAATTTAGGCTTGTTTTACACGTACCACATCTACAATACAACAACCACATTTTGTCGCCAAATTCAAACGTATGGGCGATACGACCACTTTGTAACCACCATCGACAACACGCAATAGCGGCCGGCCACCCCGCAAACGTTGCGTCGACGCAGCGGCATCGCACGATCGAGTTTTGAAAAAATTCTGCATTCTGCGTTGTCTCTAGGACAACGCAACCACATCAACACTTACCGCAGTGCAACCACTGCTTGACCACTTTATGTCGCTGCGATGTGGTGTGGTTGTGGTACGTGTGAATTACGCTTGAATGACTAGATAGATATATGTATATATATAATAGATAGATATAAATACTATACGAACGTTTATAAAAACGCATGTTTTTGGTTTTTTTAACAACGACTTCCGAAATTAAGGTTATTTGATACTTTGTAGTGTTTTGATTGGAAGTCGGTTATATTTTTTGTAAATCTTTTTTTTTTTCAATTTTTAGTGGTGCTACTTGGGCGACCTCTTCGTCTACGCTGAAATTCAAATAAGCATAACATAAAAACTACTGAACCAAACTGAATCAAATTTTTACGGGACCAAACGGCCAGTATACCGCATCGAACTAAAAAGAATTACATACATAAAAAAAATACCCACCGAATCGAGAACTTCCTCCTTTTTTGGTAGTCGGTTAAATAATGATATGCCACATGGTATTTAATCTTGCTGCTGCACGTGGGTACCTAAGAGTAGGTACTATCGGCAGAGTACCCGACAATGATATCTTTTATTGTAGATATTTAAGTTATAATTTAATAAAAGCTCTTTATGTAATAGTCTATGTAATACCACTTTAAAGCAGAGTTTTTGAAAGTGGACTTTCAGAGTTTTGGGTATCAAAATACATACTAATGAATATTAATTTCCAAAGTCAATATAACTTTTGTGAATTGTTTCGAAACAAATATTTAAATAATCCTTTTAATACTTCTAAAACATTCGTAAAGTTTTCTGTGCAAATTCAGGACCCATGCTTATGTGAGCTCTAGTTATTACAAAATTTTATTGTTACTGTAATTTCTATGTTTATACCAGGGATGTTAGTGAGGTGGTTTGATCGGAACCGAAGTCTGAGTTTGAAAAAAATTTGTTTGTTGAAGTCTTAATCGGAGAAGGACGTGGTGGCAGAAGAGAGATTTCCCAAGGACGGTGCAAAGGTACCTGGACGATGCAAGGGTACCTAATCGACGTCAGAAAGCACGTGGGGTCGGGGTTCCCCACGCGACATACATAAACCTGCTCGTACACATTATCCGCTATGTTTCGACCTCGATTTAAATGTATCGGAGTTGAAGACAGAACTAAAGGTGTAATTTCAATCGGAAGTTCAGACTTACCGGAGTCGGAGTCGAAGCTCTGTAACATCCCTACCTATAGCGTAGAGTTTGTGTTACATTCGTATATGTGTATTAAATTATGAGGAGCGTCGGGTAAATTGAAATGTTGTTCGTTGGTTGAAGGACACTCATTAGTATGTAGTTTTGTTTCCTCCCGGGGCCTCCCTCGCCGACTCAGATTAGTGAAAACACCGAGGTCGTATAACTAATTCAGTTTTGGCAACATGTGTTGGTAATATTGGTTGCGACGGCCTTTATAATGCTTATCAATAATCGAATCATCGGAATGTAAAGTACTACAGATACGTAATTTGGGAAGTACCTGGCTACTTGATAGATTGACTGACCGTTATCATAATAGACCTAATTATTTACTGAAACATACTTAGTTATTCGATACAGACCTTTGTACTCAACTTCAAAAAGGCTTAGTGTCTAGTCATGTGACCTTCTGGTAGCGATAGCGACTCTCGAAAAGTAAAAATATGTGGGATTCGCTATTTAGGGTTCTGTAGTTTACTACAAGCAAGTACATAGTAAACGAAATATGGTTTCGGCATGTCACTCCGTCCGTTCGTCGTTTCGCGGTATTACTCAGAAACTGTTGATGCTACGAAGCTTTAATTTGGCGTGGTTATAGATATGAATCACGGCGACAAAGTTCTTAAATACTAGCAATTTGCCCGCGACATCGTTCGCGCGAATGTAAAAGGTGGGCCAAAAGAAATCATCCGATGTTGTTTGGCTCTCTTTTTTTTTCTAAATGAAAAACTTGGATTCTGTTTTTTGATTATGTTTATTTGAACCTTTACAATTTTATTGGTCAAGTCGAGAAGATTATATCGGCCAAATGGGCGCTGTCACAATTGATTGACATACGGGCTCGTTTTATGGCATTTTTCATTATTTCGGCGAGAACTTCGGGCGACAGATTGTCGCACTCGTGTCGAATGTTGTCCTTGAGGGCTTCCAGAGTCTCGGGCTTGTTCACGTTTACACAGGACTTCAAAAAACCCCACAAAAAAAAGTCTGGAACGCTTAAATCGGGCGATCTTGCGGGCCAGTGCAAACCGGGAACGCTGCCTTCAGAATATCGGTTGTGGCTCGCGCAGTGTGTGCCGTTGCTCCGTACTGTTGGAACCACATGTCCCTCAGTCCTAATTCCTCCAATTGCGGCAGAAAAAGCTCCGTCAACATGGCCCTATAGCGCGCACCGTCCACTGTTGTCGTTTGGCCAGCGGCATTCTCGAAAAAAAACGGCCCGATGCAGTCACTTTGCGCGGGTGTAATGGCTCCTCGTGCATCACTCGTGGATTTTCGGTGCCCCAGAAGTGATAGTTTTGTTTGTGCACGTACCCGCTGAGGTGGAAATGAGCCTCATCGCTCATTATGTTTTTGGTCGAAAAATCATCCACTTCTTCCTCGAGATTGAGGATGGCTTGGGCGTAGGTTACGCGCGTTTAGCGGTCGGCAGGCAGCAGCTGATGCACCGACTGGACTTTGTACGGGCGCACATGCGCAGGTCTTTGACCAAAATTCGCTTTAGGGACGTCCGACTGATGGCTAATTAAGTGGCACGGCGTCTGGTCGATGTTTCCGGCGACAGCTAGACATCCTCGGCAACAGCGGCGATATTCTCGGCAGAACAGGCGCTCCGGGGCCGGCCACTCTTGGCAACGTCTCGTGTGGTCTCATACTCTTCAAGGTTGGTGGCCAAACGGCTCAGTGTTTGCGCAGTCGGTGTCGGACGGCCGGGGAATCGACGACGGAATTCACGCTGCGCCAACACCACAGACGAATTGTTACGCAATAAAATAGACACGATTATTTCGCGTTCTTGGGGAGTATATCGCTGCATGGCTTATTCACTTGTATTCTGCATTTGTCTGGTTCACAAAAACAGATTTGACATTAGCGGCCATTTGCAAAAATGAGAGCATCTTCCAATAGGGTGATTTCTTTTGGCCCACCCTGTAGTTGGTACTCCACGAACTTCATCTACCTTACTTATTATAGAAAAAACGTAGGGCAGTTCACTCAAACCAAAAATGTTGCCGTTTATCTTACTTAGAGTTTTTTATACCCGTCGTAAATTTTAAACGAAAGGTCCGATTTGAATAATTTAAAGTGTAATTTACAGGTACATAGCCCACCTTAATTATTAAACAATTCAAATAGATAAGGATTCATATCATGATACTAAAATCACCACTATTCCATTTCACCCCGGTTTTGATCGAATAATTTGAACAAAATTGGAGCCAGCAGGCCTTTTGAAGTTCTACTCCACCGATCATATTGATGTCATCTATAAGAGTTTAGTACATCATTTTGTTCTATTGTCTATAGTTTCCGCAGCGTACGCGATATAAGGATCTTTTTTGGTATTTTTTTCACACGTTGGGTTACATTATCGAAGTTTTCATACGGATCCCTAACTTTTAAAAAATATTCTATAGCCTATGTTCATCAGGGATAATGTAGGATTCTAATGGTGGAAAATTTGAAAATGTTTTTATTTTAGTTCGTACCTCACATACAGGTCTTATCGTTCGTTATCGAATGGACACGCACTTGGCCGGATTTTTCCAAAAGGCGTTTGAATTTTTGGGAAAAGGCTTGGGAGTGTGATATTTTTACCACCACGGGTGGTCAACATAAGCACATGGAAGGGGCTCCATTTCATCTTAAAAGACCTTTCCGGAACCGCTTTCTTTGCCAACGCCTATTAGGGATACCTCTGAGGAGCTGGTCTCCTCAGAGGTATTCAGAGGTAGAGGTCTATTAGATTACGTCAAAATTTCAAGGTTTTTGTGAACTTCATGTACTTTTTATGTCAAGTGAATAATCACGTATTAGGTATACATACCAGGATGCTGGTATCAAGCCAAGGATTACCAGCTAACTTAAATAATTTTACTTGCAAATGGCTGTTTAATCCGACAGTCTTAGCTGAAGCCACAACGTTCGAAGGATCGTTAACGTCAAGTAAGTAGGTAACTATCTAGTTTATGTTTGTGTTGTCAATGCGTGTCGTTAATTAAATAATTAATTAATTCTCCCCGCAGTTTCGCTCGCGTGGGATATGGAACCTCGCGGAATATGTCAGCTGTAAACTAAACTTTTTCATGGTTCGGAATTAACGATTCTGTTTTATTCAATAAGTATGTAGTATTTAGATGTTCAAGCTGAGGAGCTCGTGGCTAAATAATAACAGCCGCACAGATCGATCTTCAAGGTTAAGCAACGCTTGCTATGGTTGGTCTGTGGATGGGTGACCATCTTCACATACCGAGTTTCCTCCGTGCCTCGGAAAGCACGTTAAGCTATAGGTTCCGGCATTTGTAGAAGTTTGGCAGTCGTTACGGATTGTCAGAAGCCAGTAAATCTGACTCCAGTCTTGGCAAGAAGTACCGTGTTACCCATTTAATGGGTTGTGGAGGTCTGGTAGGCAGCCGCTTCACGTAATATACTGGTATTCAGCTGAACCCGGTTTGACTGGAAGCCGACCCCAATATAGATGGGAAAAGGCTAGGCAGATGATGATGATGACTTTTCTTTTTTTTTTTTTTTTTACTATTGATAGGCACGCGTTTGACCACTATCTCACCTGATGGTAAGCGAGGATGTGGTCGAAGATGGAGCACGCTTGCCTAGAAATAACCTATTCACTCTTGATTTACTTAGACTTAGATTTGACTTAGATGTTAAAGCTATGTAGTAAATGTGATAGTAGGTATACCTGTATCATTTGGTATTCACTTCCAGTTTCATATGTTGTAGGTAGAGTTCTGATTATTCCTATTATTTTCTTTCTTCAGAACCGTGTCCATTGTATCAGTTTTTTAAGACAAGCCCGCCACACTATTCCCGACCACTACAACTTCTGAGAACCAGAATCAACAGTGGCGACCACTACAAAAAACGCCGAGTCAATGAAGCTCGACATGTCTCGGAGAAACGATTCAACTGGCTTGGATCCCGCAATGGAATCACACAAAAGAATAGCGGAGGAGACAGAAAAAATGACTGCTTGCTATAGTAGTGGCTTTAACTTTAGATTTACTGACCCCCAATAACCGATACCATTAGCCGAAGATCATTTGATAGTTAAATCTGAATATTCTTGTGTCACATGAATTATTCTAACGTATAAATACTTAGCCGCCTTTAGTCACCATTTTCCACAGCATTTGAGCTCTTATACCAAGTTTCCATCAGTGTTAACATATTGCGAGAAGTAGCCCAAACATATAAATTGAAATAACTGTCGTTTGTAGCTACGTTTAGGACTAAGCCTTCATATTTCCAAGGGATCTTTTATTCATAAGTGAGTCCGTAGACTGTTCAGGACGACACAACTTATAGGTTCCATCTATGTTGGTATCTAATCTTACGATCAAAACTGGGTAAGTATAGCAAAAAGATTTCTTTTACTTTTTGTTTGAGGTCATCGGCAAAGCTATAGTTACAATAATTTATAATGTTGTCAATCATAGCCACGAAGGATATGCTGCCGCGATCCTATATCGCACGCGCGTATATGTAGCTATCTTGCTACCGACAGTGCTTGAGCTATGATGTTAGTGCATGACGAGTCTAGTTGTTAAACGTCATTGCGGTATTATCATTATTTTACTCCATTTACGAGTCATTCATATATCAAGCACGAACATTCTTGATGAATTTTATAAATTCGACAAATCTTCAAGCAAATTAATAGAATTGGCCTTCTTGTCTCTATCAATTCCTGCTCGTTTGAACTCAAGTCGCGCAACTTGACGAATTTCGTCAAAGTAACTTCTAAATTGTGTCGAACTGTATAGGTACGTAGACTTGCGGCTCCCGTCCATGTTGCACGGTGCATTGAACGAGCCTATCGGAATATTTCCTCGCTTTGATGTTGCCCCAATTATAACTGGACGAAGGTTTTTTTTGTGGAGTAATTCTTTGAAGTTAAACTAGAAAATCAATTGAATGGTTTTGTAACATAGCCTTTTTGGTAGGTAAGCAAACACGGTAAATAGATATGTAGTATATTATGTAGGTACCAATCACAAGTTTGAATGAAACTCTACGCTGTGAATTATACGTAGCTCCGTATTAACCGGTCAGGCTCCGCAAATATATAAGACAATAGATAGTTGTCCCGAAGGGGACTACGGAGTCTGACTGGTCCAATAAAAGACATCATTTTCTTAAATTTAAAATCATAGGTACCTATATGACTTTACTTAATAAAACCAGTAAGAAATAATTAACACTGTTCAAAGGAGAAGTTTACATTTTCATTAGGTTATTCCTGCATGTCGGTGTTTTCCTTCATATGTTTAAGTGAGCACCTAACATAGTCCAACAAGTTAAGTCAGACTACTACAGTTTGGCTATTAAGGTTCCAAGTGGCACCCACGTTATTATACATATTTCATGAAATGTCAGTGTAGAACTTGGCCAAGTTGTTTCTACCTAAGTACGCACATAATGTACCTACGAACGCAACTTTATTTATAGTGTAGTTAACAGCCACTTTACCGGGTCCGTTACGCACTACAACTTTTGGGTCCATGCACCTTTTTGAGGTCTACTTCTAGTTTACGCAACTGTGAACGTTTTAACTTGTACTGAATTACCTATTTAGGGCAATTAATATGTGCTTAGTAGTTTTAATGGCAGTTACAACTATGTGGAGGACGATATGGCGCGTGGAACCAATTTGTTAGCGACAAAACTTTATGGCATTTTCTTGTTATTTAGCACATAGGCAGTCGCTTCTCATTAAGTTACAATAGTGTCAAGGAAAAACTTGGAGCCTTAGAAATGCAAATGACGACTGGATTTGTACATGTCAATAGGTGTCTATATCTGACATGCAAATTTCTTACGATGCTTACCTATTTAGGTTTATCTTTATATTTCTAAATCTTTGCGTAACTTTTGGGTAACGTACCTTATATAAAGTATCTAATAGAAAATGTA
This sequence comes from Lacanobia oleracea, assembly GCA_950371165.1. Lineage (NCBI taxonomy): Eukaryota > Metazoa > Arthropoda > Insecta > Lepidoptera > Noctuidae > Lacanobia > Lacanobia oleracea. Next base: position 12,142,163 of record OX493389.1, read on the forward strand.
AGTTATTGTGTGTATGTAATAAGTGATGTGAATACGGCAATTCGGGCACAAAAACGTCGACTTCGCTTTATGGTAAAGTCGGCATGGCGACGTTTCTGTCGCCATTCCTTTTTATGAAACGTCTATAAATGTCCGGACTTCGGGTATATATTTTATATAGGTTGACTTATTCGACCTCACATTTCCTTCACGATGTTTACTTCCGCCGGAAAGCGAGTGACAAATGTTTTTAGGGAGTTTGGTAAGCCGGGATCGATACAGGGTCACCTATTCAGCCGGCTACTGGCTGCCGGAGTGCCGGCTAGCCAGGGTGCCAGGGTCACTCCAATGTGAATTAACTATTGCTGACGTAATCGCTAAGTCCTTTGAAAAATATCAAAGTAGAGGATGTCTGAAAAAAATGTCGGAGTTACGTTGTATTCGTCAAGGTTTGTTGGATTATGAAAACGACATATCAACGTAGATATTAAAAAGAACGGCCAAGTGCGAGTCGGACTCTCACGCGAAGGGTTCCGTCCGAACCATAAACCGAAAATATAAACGTTACTTGTATGGGAGCCCCCTTTCATTTTTAATTTATTTTATACCTATTTATTGTTGTAGCGGTAATAGAAATAGGTACATTGTGAAATTTTCAACTGTCTACCGCTCGGTTCTTGAGATGAGGACGGATGGACGGACAGCAGAGGCATAGTAATAGGGTTCCTTTGACTACCCTTTTGGGTACGGATTACTAAAAATTAAATTACAATAAGATAGTAAAATAATAACTTATTAGTAACATATCTACGCTTAGTATATAACTGAAGATATAACTTGTTACGTTTCTATCCAAGATTTGTCAGTAACACAGTTACAGATAATCAATAGTTTATCTAGTCTTCAAACGCGGGATCTTCGAGGGTAGACGTTAACGATTCGTCAGGGGAAGTAATCCATTCAATTAGTTCTGGATTAGTCGATTGGAGGATTATCCTCGTTAGTGGCGATAGTTTCAGCCTCGATGCTGTTTCATTACCCGACTGCGAAAGAAGGAGGTTTATGTTTTTCGTGTGTATGTACCTATGTATATTTCTTTGGCACGCCCTAGAGCCTAAACGGCTAGATGGATTTTAGCTTGAGAGGTGTCGTTAGATTCGTATTTACTGTGAGAGTGACACTGGTTATACAAAATGGCGGATTTTTGGCGCCAAATTATGCCTTCAAAAAAATTTTGTTTTTTCGTAACCTATCGTGTGGGGCATCAAGATAAAGGGCTCGAGGAGACGTTTCCAAAAAAGTAACTCACTAGAATGTACGAAATAGAAAAATTTACTTTGTCAAAAAACCCGACCCCTAAAAACGACACTCCAATGCCACCAACTGCACTAGACTGCTTGAAAAAAACGACTTGTTTCGAACTTTTTAGTCGTTTTTAGCGGTCGGATTTTTTGACAAAGTAATTTTCTTTTTATTAGTTTACTTAGTTAATTATGTTGAATGATAGCGTCTTGGTCTGTTAGATTACATACTTCTTAATCGATTCATAGGTAGGTAAATTAATATAAGAGCTTGCAATCCTAATCTATACTAATATAAGCTGAAGAGTTTCTTTGTTTTTTTGTTTGTTCACTTGAACGCGCTAATCTCAGGAACTACTGGTCCGATTTGAAAGATTCTTTCAGTGTTAGATAACCCATTTATATATATATGGCTATAGGCTATATATCAACACGCTAAGACCAATAGGAGCGGAGCAGTAATGAACATTGTGACGCAGACGAAGTTGCGCGGGTCAACTAGTATACTCGTACATATATTCTTCCGTTACTGAGTGATTGAGTTACTGACAGACAACGCACTGTGGAAACTACTGGTCATAGAAAGCTCAATTTTGGCATGTAGGTTCCTTGGGGAGTGTAGGGGAGGACTAAGAGGGGTTTCTTGAGACTCCTACGGGAATGTTAAAAACGGGACATGCGTGTACGAAGTCGCGGCCCAAAGCTAGTTACTTTGACTATAAGTCTATAACAGCCAATCTATCATAACTTGACATTATAAATGCAGAACTGTTTGTTTGTTTTTTTAAGCGTTCACACCTCAATCGGTTCAGTTTAATTTAGGTACAGCGATAGATGGAACCCTGGAGACGGTTACGAGCTATTTTTTTTTTGCGAAAGTATAACTTGAATGCGAGCAAAGACTTGAATGCGACAAAAGCTAGAATTCTATAAAAAACAGTAGGCACTATCAGTTGGTAACTCCATCTCCATGAACACTATTAGTATTCTACAAGATTTAATAGAAATATCGGATGAAAAAAGAGTTGGTACAGTCGAAAACAAAAAGTTACATAAAAATGTTCTTTTAACATAACGTGGCAAGTTTCAAAATACGTATTTTCTGTAGCAAACGATCTCCTGAATAAGCATTTTAATAAATTCAAACTTTTTTCCTTGCAATTTGATCAGGAATGTTGGCGGAAAACATTTGGTTCGATAAAATTGGAGGCGTAATGAGGCGTGCTAATGTGAAGGCTTATCCTCACCGTTCACGGAGAGTATAAAAACTGCCGACGAATGTATGCGAGGGACGGAGGTGCTTACCTTATGGATTAATGCTATACGTTTTGTTTGTTACCTACTTTACGTAAAATTATGTTTTTTATTCCGTTTATTTGTTGAGAAGCTCGTGGCTAAAGAATAGCAGCCGCACGGGTCGATCTTCAAGGTTAAGCAACGGTTGCCAAAGTTGATCTGTGGATGCGTGACCATTTTAACATACCGAGTTTCCTCCGTGCGTCTTGGTCTCGGCTGTCATTTGTAGATCTTTGGGAGTCGGTACGGATTGTCAGAAGCTAGTAAATCTGACTCGTCTTTTAAAGAAGTACCGTTACTCAGTAGGTAAATGGGTTGTGGAGATCTGGTAGGTAGCCAGTTTGACTGAAAGCCGACCTCAATATATTTGGGAAAAGGCTAAGTAAATGATGATTTCGCTGTATTGTTCAAATGTCTGGTAGGCAAATCTTGAAAGGTTGAAAGATAAATTCCAAAATACTTTATTAATGCCCTGTAATTGTCGCGTGACCGCCGCAACTGTAAATAGATTGCGTTCTCATTATCTCCGTTCGAACAGATCTTAATGTTGTCGTTGTTTACATTTCATTAATCTTTGGTTTCTTTGGTCATGTTACACAAGACGGATTAAAGCTGTTACTTGCTAATGGGAGAAGTTGTGAGGACGCTTCTAGTGCGACGCCGAACTTGGAATTATGTTCTGAACTCTACATGTGCTGTGTACTTATTATCCCCTTCATGTTCCTGTAAGGTTTCCTAACAGGTTGGTATTTACCCTTAAACTGTAGATAAAATATACTATTCTATACTCATGTCCGTATTTCAAGTTTTGAACATGTCATTTGCAGGAAAGTTATCTTGATCGCCATAGTTTTTTTTTAAAGACTGCTTAATAAGTTGGGTGAGTGGAAACGCTGACAAGTCTGACTTTGATGGCTGACAATTTAATTGCTGAGTTATAAGAATAAGAAATTAAATCGAAAACTCTTTAATTAGATTAAATAGTCTATACATTTTTCCACACAAAACGCTGACGCACTTTTAGAAGATGAGAATAATTTATTAAACTTTCGTAAAATTAAACGCGAACTGAGAGCTCGAATATTTGGAGATGTAAGGCGGTTTCAAAGAGATTTTGAGAGATGGCTGGTAATTGATATCAATTAGGGTTGCGCTGGTGGCGGCTCGCCGCGGGCCCGATCACAATAGACTATCGCGGCCAAGAAATAGCCCCGGGAAACGCGTCCTTTTCACTCATCGAGATCGCCGAATTTATCTGAATTGTTTTTGGGGAACTTGGATAATTCTATAGCTATTATACAGGAGCTTAAGAAGCGTCGGCTTTTATTTATTTTAGTACAACTGGTAAATGAGTCTTGTGATCAGTCCCAAGTCGAGGGGAAGTTTGTGAGTAATCATTCATGAGGGACGCATCCGTTACCGAGCACTAATGAGGACAGTAGAGTTGTGCTGTCAGGTAGTGTTAATGTCATCGAGTGGTTTAGTGGAGCACATTTATTGTATATTTGGCTGGTGTCGCTCATATTCTGTTAATGGAAGATTAAACTGCGGAAGGGGCAGCAGGTCTCGTGAATATGGGGAGGGTAGTTACGGAGTTTTAACGACTAAGGACTTAGCGAGTCCGGGGAGCGCTGTGCTTCACGTAATTCTGGACGAAGTTTGCAAATGTTCCTTTAGTGTTAGCGCATGTCGATTATGAGGCGGTCGTTCGAGAAAACTTTGTGTTTGCTAAGTTTTTGGGTCAGAGTCCATATAAAGATGCTCATAGAAATTTATCAGCATTCAAATCGTTATGAGTTTTTTAATTGAGTTATGAAGTAAGTATTTACTGCAGAAGGATATTTTGTTTTAAGATACAAAATAAATCTAGATTGAATACATAGATATACCTACCAGATTTATTTGAAAGGAATTTATAATCGCACATTTTCACAGCTCCACTAAACATTATCTTTTTAACCGACTTCAAAAAAAGGAGGAGGTTCTCAATTCGGTAGTATTTTTTTTTTTTTTTTTTTTTATGTTTGTTACCTCATAACTCCGTCATTTATGAACCGATTTGAAAAATTTTTCTTTCATCTGAAAGGTTATACTCCTCGATTGGTCCCATTGTCACCATGTCAGAATCTGATGATAGGATCCCACGAAAATCGAGGGCAACCCTCAAATTTTATAGGCCCATACAATGTATTTCATGAACTTTCTAACGCAATTCAGATATTTGTGCCAGGTAATCATCATCTCATGTTGCTGAGCTGATGATGGAAGATATAAATTAGGATCTGATGATGAGATCCCATGAAAAATGTTTGTTCAGCGATACTTTAGCCAATTGTCAGCCGATTTGGATGATTCTTTTTTTTGTTTGAAAGAGTATTTTCCTGGACTGGTCCCGTTTCAATTTGGTGAAGATCTGATGAAGAACTTCGGAGGTAGGCAACGGAACTCTTCAATAAATGATAGCAAAGGGATCGGAATTGCTGAAATAGCATGTTTTTTTAGTGTTTACACCAGTTCTTAACTTAACATTGCGCCGGTACGCAGGTACCTAGGTACCACTAAAAAGTGAAAAATAAAAAACTTTGTAGTGTTTTGTTTTTCAGTCGGTTGTATTTTTGTAAAAAAGTTTTTTATTTAAAAAGTATTTCGTTCTTATAGAATTTGCTAAAGGGAACCCAAAGTTAATACTTTTTTAATACCTATCTACCTACATTAAAGCAGAAGATGGCTTTACAAATTCAACATGGAAAATTTTTGAATCTGTTGTTTCAAACACCAAAAAACGGTTATTTTTTTTCCATACCTAGGTTTTTCATAGGAACGTCTTTGTTGACTGTAATCATATTAGGTAGATACTTCGAGAATCATCTCGAGGATCTATCGATTAGCTCATGGCTAAATAATAACAGGCACACGGCTCGATCTTCAAGGTTAAGAAACGCTTGCTGAGGTCGGTCCATGGATGGGTGTCCATCTTAACATACTGAAATTCTTTCGTGCCTTGAAAAGCACGTTAACCTGTTGACAGTCCTTACAGGTAGTTAGAAGCCAGGAAATCTAACACCAGTCTTGCAAAGGGATATCATGGCTACTCACACTTATTCAGCTTATTCCCATAGAAAACAACGATTTTGTATGGGGACGCGTACGCATCCGTTCAGCTTGCCACGTCAGTTCAGCTTTCGCGCTTGTTAGAAGAGGACAAATATGTTATTATTATGTGAGTGCTCACGACGGGATCACCAGTTTGGAGGTATGCGGAACAGAGACTAAAGTCCCGCATACCCCCAAGGGTAAAGGGAGGATCCTCCGACAAGGCGGCTGTTGTGCCTGGCGGGCTACTGCCCGGTGGTTAATATTCGGGCTGATGTATATGTTCAAATCGCACGGTAAACTTTGCTTGCGCGATGCAGGATTTTAGTTCGTCGCTAGTCGGATAGATGGCGTTGCGGTTCCTTTTGATGCCATGTAGATTTGCTCCGTTGGTTTTTCTTGTGGCAGCATTTATTTATTTAACACTTTACGCACACAGATGTACAGAGGCGGACTTAATGCCTGAGGCATTTTCTACCAGTCAACCTTTCCGCCACAGGTAGAGTTCAGCGCTACTGCTACTTTCCTTACGACATTGTACGCGGCTAACAGAAGCAGAACTGTATAAGTGTGACCAAAATCATTCGTCCGTGGTTCGATATTCGTGTATTTGTTTGTTCATTGAGTATATATATTATAGTACCTATTGTATGTATAGTTCATATATATATATATATATACCTTTGTATTTATTAAATATATTTTAATCGCGTTTCTTGCTCAAAATTGCACCTACCACTACTTGTCTCTACATCACCCAAGGGTTGACTGGTAGAAAATGCCTATGGCATTAAGTCCGCCTCTGTACATTTGTGTGCATGAAGTATGAAATAAATAAATAAATAAGTGAATAAGTGTGAGTAGTCCCTAACCCAGCTACTGGGGACGGAGGTCAGATAAGTAGTAGCTCCGTGTAAAATACGGGTTCTCAGCTGCATCCAGCAAGACTGGAAGCCGAACCCAAGGAACATAGAAAAAGGTTAGGCAGATAGATTGATAGAACAGTCAGAATCATTGATAAGCATGTTTAGCCGTTGGTCCCGGCTGTCATTTGCAGATCTTTCGGAGTCATTACGCATTGTCAGAAGCCAGAATCTGACACCAGTCTTGCCAATAAGTTCCGTATCACCTGTTTACTGTGTTCTGGACAGTAGCTCCACGTAAAATGCTGATATTCAGCTGAATCTGGTTTGACTGGTAGTCGATCCCAAAACAGTTAGGAAAAAGCTAGGCAGATGAATCATAATTATCTTTCACATCTCGTCGAAGCGGATTTGGGTAAAATTGTAAACGGTAAAGTTAGACCTTGGCATAGACTAGGACGGAATACTTTTCTTCTCAGAAGGAACATACTTTGGGAAAATTTCGAAAAGCTGGTATCCCTACTAATAAGTAAAAAGTCACCTCATCAAAAGTTAACCTGCTCTTTTAACTATCTACGTTAAAACAAATTCATTTTACAACAGCTACCAGCTTAGCTCTGTAAACTTTTAAATCCGGGGCTATTCAGCAACTAATCCTGCGATCGTTACGTTAAAAGTCGGTGATACTAACAGGCGATGGCAGCGTGCGTGCCTTTGCCTAACTTTTAACTGGCTACTACTAACTACTCTAGTTATAAAAAAGTTTGTGCTGTGGGTGGAGTTACTGAGTTCGTCGAGGTATGTGTTGTGTGTCAGTAGGCACGTATGCTCATTGATTCGTACAAAAATCAGTTGGTAATTTATTAAATTATCCTTTTAAATGTAGGTGAGGAGGTGTGGAGAAAGATCCTATTTACTTCAGGTATTTCAAGATTATGTATAACTAGTTAACCCGTGCAACTTCGTCTGTTCCGCTCCTTTTGGTCTTAGAGTGATGATAGCCTACAGCCTTCCTCGATAAATGGGCTATCTAACACTGAAATAATTTTTCAAATCGGACCAGTAGTTCCTGAGATTAGCGCGTTTAAGCAAACAAACAAACTCTTCAGCTTTATATGTTAAGTATAGATAAAGGTGAATTATTGAAACGAATATTGCTTCATAAAAGTCTTTAAAATATTCAGTAAAAGCATTTTTTTTACTTTAGTCAGTCGGTAATTCTAGAAATGACTGCCTACAAACCAACAATAGATATTGCCTCTTAATTTGTTTAAATATAATTGATTTTACCTGCTTGAAATAAAGTACATAGGAAGTTTCCATTCAAAAGCACGATTCAATAATATAGTAGGCACAAAGTTTTCGCCTCGTTGTGTTTGCTACGGCTTTCTTCTACTGCTCCAACAAAAGGAATCCTTAAAATTATTTCGTTGAATATCCATTCACTCTTTATGTGATAGAAATTCGATGTCTCAAGTGGAGAGTCGTTGCTACGCGATTTGTTCGTGAGTGGCGACGAAGATACTTGAACGTATCTATTCGTAATTGATTTTCATTAAAAGCAACTAGTTAGGCAGTTGAATCGTATCTAATTCGGCTCATAAATTAGCAGGCTGGATCAATTGGTACTTACGTACGGATTGGGAGACTTTCAAGGGTGTAAGTATTGCTTATTCTATGTTCTGTAGGTACTGCTGTTGTGTCTGCTTATTTACAGATTTATATAAATTAAAGTTTAGGGGTGTTCAGAAAAATGTTTGTTTTTAAGAGAAAAATAATAAGATGGTTTTGCCGACCAACGCGATTAAGACCAAACTTATATACCTCCCAACTAACACTAAAGCGTTAAAAAAACCTATATAAGAGTCGTATATCAGTTCCATTTGAGTATAAAAGTGTTAACGCATACCTGTGTAATTGAATTAGAGCATGCTCTAACTCACTTATAACCACGAAAGAAGCCCGCAGTTTTACAGGTAAAAGTTATAGAAAGCCTATAGTACGGTGTCACAGAGATATTAAAGCTGCCCAAGAGCGTTTATTCATCGTCAGCTACTTCTTTAACCTGTATTATCGTTGTAAAATAGAGTTGGTAAACGCTACACGTGGTATAAATCCTATAGTACGGTGTTAAAAAGATACTAAAGCTGCACAAAAGCGTTTATTCATCGTCAGCTACTACTTTAATCGGTATTACCGTTGTAATACCGCGTTAGTGAGCACTACAGGTGGTAAAAAAGCGCACGTCAAGATTGAAAAACCCTGTAACCTTACTAAAATTAAATATGTTCGTAATGGAAGTGTTAATGTCATCCATTATTCAACACAGCAGAATAATATTATGTTATTTAAGTATGTGAAGTGAAAAATGACTGCCCTTATGATTTCACGGTATATGTATACCATGTTTCTTATCTCAATTGTAACGCACCTAGGATTTATTAAAGATTGAAAAGAAAAATTATGATAATAAAATAGGTACCTCAAGCTAAACATTATTATTCATTCCTGCTTCCTGAGCAGTGGTATGTAAAATTAAGTAGCATTCATGGAATGCTTCAAATAATGTAAGAAATTTTGTTTATTGTAGTGTAGTCAAATTTTGAATAACTCGAAATAATATTAATTGTTAGGTTACCAAAACAATGGCGAACTTTACAAAAGTGAGGTTAGTGTTAATAACGACCCATACTTTCGTTGTTTGACACCAATACCTTTAGAACTTCTGTAAAAGAGTACTGCCTAACACAGCTTTAGTTAAACCCTTTATTACAGGTTAAACCTAGATAGAGGAGTTGTTTGACACCTTTAGTTTCTCGTGTTACTAAACTCTCGATGAACTCTATTCTATAGCCTATGTCTGCGGTAATAGTCAATATAGCACCTTAAGTGGTATAATAGAGAGTGTAATAACTATACAACAATAAGTGTTAAAAGGTGTCGGCGAACACTTTTATAAAAACTTGGGTGTCACAAAAAGGTTAAAGCTATAACGTATTAAGTATATTTGCTGCTACTAGCGCCATTATAACTCTCAAAGCTGTATTACGTCGTCCATTAAAGCTTTAGTGCTGCGATTGGGGCTAAAACTTGTTTGTTAACTCCTCTATATCGTCTTTAGTAGTAACTGAGATAATTATAACCCTGTTATATTACTTAAAGTCATAAAAAAGCTTGTAACTGACACCAAAATGTTATTTGGGCTACAGACATAGATTGAGGAGAGAATAATAGAAAATTTTAAATCTATATCTAAAACCATGTGTCACTGCAATAGTACTAGTATCCTAATTATGAACTTAAAATGTGTAGGTACCTATCAACCTTTTCCGGTCCCGACTTCTGCCATCTAGGAAAAACAAATATTCCCAGCAAAAAGTCAAAACGTAACAGCTGAAGCCAGGCAAGACTCATATAATGTGACACAGCAAAGAAATTCTAACATTCGCGACATACTGCGAACATTCTTAAGAAATATGTCACGAATTCTTACACAACTTTTGTTGAAACAGAAATATAAAAGCAGAGGAATGGTGTGTCAACAAAGTAATAACGCGTGGTATATTATAACCGTCCGCTTAAAACACATGCGTACCAGCGACGAAAGCGTTTACACTGCAGACTTTATGAAATTTCAAAGTTTGAGGGCTTGTCGGTAACTTTCTTTTGACAAGTTCCCTCGATATTCGCCGAGAGCGGAAGGTTTAGTCGAAAGTTCACGGGAACCCGGCCGAAGAAAATGTTCGCACGCAATTTTATATCGATATTTTCACTGGCTGGTATGCTGCGGAAGCGTGACGTCACGCTGACAGCTACGTCATCAATGAATAACGTCGAAGCGATACGCGATACGGATATGCTGAAAGAAGCGAAAAGGAGCTTGAATAATGACTGCATTTCCGTATAAGATTAAAAAGTGCTTAGTTGGGGTGTTTTTGCGTTTGGAAATTCTCATGGATGTACTACGGAGATAGGGAGGAGACCCTCAGAGTCAATGTGTCTTTCTAGACACATAGTAGTCGAGGTACACTGTGTAGTTCTCTACACAGTGTACCTCGACTACCCTGAGTAATGTACAAAAAACCACTCTAATTCCCAAATTGGTGCTTAATATTGGCAGGAACATTAACCGAGGCTGCTCCAATCAGGGCTTGGGAATCGGCCAAAAAAAAAAGGCAGCATGTTAAAAGAGATTATAATTTTTAACCAATTTCTCAAAAAGTATAAAAAAATTAAGCTCAAACGTACGTAGGCCAATGCAGCTAGAAACTAAAACTTTTATGTTCTTCAAACGAGACGTGTATCTCGAACGAGAAGTTTGCGGATTTCAATTTGTTTTTGAGCCAAGTAATCTCCTCTACATAAGCATACGTAGATCTTCAGAAGATAATTATGTAGACCGCAAATCTTGTAAATGTATCGTATATTCGCTTGCGTGGTCGAGGAGCTCGTGGCTAGATAATAACAGCCGCGCGGGTCGATCTTCAAGGTTAAGCAATGCTTGCCAAGGTTGGTCTGTGGATGGGTGACCATCTTAACACACCCGCTTCCTCCGTGCCTCGGAAAGCACGTTAAGCCGTTGGTCCCGGCTGTCATTTGTAGATCTTTGGCAGTCGTTACGGATAGTTAGAAGGCCAGTTAATCTGACTCCAGTCTTGCCATGAAGTACCCATCAGTTCCTGGGCTTAGGTCTGGTAGGCAGCCGCTCCGCGTGAAATACTGGTATTCAGCTTAATCCGGTTTGACTGGAAGCCGGCCCCAATATAGTTGGGAAAAGGCTAGGCAGATGATGATGATTCGCTTGCTTGGTCTGACTTCCTAGATGATTTCTTTAGTTTTGAAATTGTGTAATAGTAATACCTAGTTTTAATTATATGTTTAGTATTACATCGGACTGTAAAATGTCTCATGAAAACTATGTGTATGTATAGTTTCCATGAGATATAAAAACAAATAATAAAAAATAAAATACAAAGTAAAGGAGGCCATACAAGAAAAGTTTTTTTTAGGTTAATGGTTCGGAACCCTTCGTGTGAGAGTCCAATACTCAATACTCAATTGTTTATAGCTACGACTCGCACTTGGTCGGATCTCATAATACGTTAAGGTGGATGCTCCAGGGTAGCCCGCGAAATTCAAATATTTTTATGTTTTTTGCAATTTGCCGGTCAGGGTGAAGCTGTATGTGGACCAAATGCGATCTTTCGAACTACATGAACTTAGAGGGCTATATTGATGATTAAAATGGTTATAATTCTATAGATAAATACGCGTTACGGTCGCAGATCGCATTTGGTCCACATACAGCTTCACCCTGACCGGCAAATTGCAAAAAACATAAAAATATTTGAATTTCGCGGGCTACCCTGGAGCATTCACCTTAAACAATAATTCTATCTATGTTGATGATGTATATTATGACTTTTCTTCGGTCAAAGAATCAGCATTTCGATTCAACGCGGCAATGCTGCCAGTGTTCTGGGCACTTTGGCAATTGACAGCGATGTGGATTATATTTTTTGATGCCCAATGTTTTTTTTTTTATACCCGTTTGTACATAATTTCTTGTTAATTAGTGTAGTTTCTTAAGTCTGCATGTATATATTATCTAAAGTTTGCTATAATTAAAACATTTAGTTCGTATATTAGTACTTAAGGTATGAAAGTAGTGGCACGTGAGTAACTAGCGTAGTTAGTAAAAAGTGAAAAATCAAAACTTTTTACAAAAGGAAAACAATCCCACAAAGATAGAAATAACATTAGATTCGGAAATCGGTAAAAAAACAAAATGGTAAAAAAATCAATAAATAAAAAAACATAACGAATGGCAATTTATTTATTTATTTATTTATTGACATTTAAATCAGGACAATCAGTACAAGGCCTTCATGACTTACAATGTTATTTCTCACATTGCAGTGATTTCGGAAATCGGTTTCTTTTTTTGTTATATATTTTTTAGGTACACACTTTTGATAGTGCAAAATTAAGAACATACCATCTTTGAATTGGGAGGAGATTTGGATTTCGAAGCAAGCGTCCGTCGCTGACGATCGTTAATTTTTGGATAGTTTTAACTGGCGAAAATTAATAATATATATGCATGAAAAACATATTTTATCATCTATACAGTTTATCTAAAAATATTCAAAAATATAATACTAACAGTGAAAACAGAATCAACATTACTTGAAAAACGAAGGAGGTATAATTATTTTAAACAAATATATCTATCCCTCTCGCGAAAACGCTGTTCTCTATGGCAGCGTCATAGACGACGACGTCAAAGTTTTCATCGGAGTTCTCTTTCTAATTGTAATATTTGAAGCTTTATAACTTCATCGCGGATGAAGGTATTTAAAAAATAATTTCAAGATTGTTTACTAGAGCTAATAAGTATTTCATTTTGCAAATAAAAAAATCGCATGCATATGCCCTACGCCACTTGTTATAAGAATTACTTAAAATAATGTTTAAAAAACGTGGGGTTACTACATTTATGCATCAACACATTTATCCCAAGTAAGCTCTTTTGCATATTGGCTACAAAATTCACGTTTTTTACTACCAAAGATTTTACATGATTCAACCAACTATAGCATCAGTAAGTACAATGGGTGGTGGACGTTAGTATGAAGTGAAATTAATAGCTTAGCTGGCGTGAAAGCACTTTAGCTCACGATCGACCTCGACTGCGCGACTAACGAAATTGAGTATCGGAAATAGGATTAGATTAAAGTCTTTTATAACTGCAACTGTGACCCTAGATTGGATTTTGTTTTATTCGTGTGCTATTTTCATGTTTTTAACTGTGATCGTATTTTTTTAAGTTACAGGATTGTCTTTTTTTGGGGTTGACTCTGCTCAGGGTAGGTTTTTAGCAAAATAAACAGTAAAAAAGCACAAAACATTTTATTTTGCTAAACACATAACAAGCCTCCTTGGATTAATTTTCAAAAATTTCTCAATGGCTTCGTTAGGTTGTAGACTTACGAAGATATTTCGGTCTTTTGGGGGAGGCTAGAGCCGCTTAGTCCCCCCGCCCCTGGATTCGCCAATGGCAGCCAGGCTTGAGCGGTTCACGTCAGCCGCATGTACTGTAACCATGCCTGAAGAGGGACGCCGCCGCCGCCGTAGCAAGCCCGGAAAAAAGGCGTACCGTGTGGGCTGGTGTGCGGTAACGCGAAAATAATTCCTGGAAGGACTTGGAGGAGGCTTTTAGGATGCTGGGCTGAGGTTGCCGTCAAGTATGTGCCAATATAAAATAAATAATTGACTGACAGCAACTTTTGACTTCAGAGCGATTGCCAATAAATCCCGTCTATACGCGCCAAGTTCATTCTGACATTTTCGTCTGGATCTGCTCTAATGTGACAGAGGTAGAAGATAGGTCTAATATGTCAGTAAAATCCTTCTTAAAATTTCCTTTGATAAATTACACTTAACACTCTAGACTTAACTTTACATTCTTGATTTAAAAAAAATCGCTGAAATATTTACCGAACGAACTGAAAAAAATATTCAAACATTCATGAATTCTCTTTATGAAAATTGATATTACTCGTACATTAAATTTCAAATATTTTTATAAATTAAATGTTTCTAGCTACCTATTCTAAAAATAAATTTAATAATGTTTCTAATAAAGCCAATCTTTTTACCCGATCTAATTTTATACCCTTAGCAAATTAGTTGAAAATAGAAAATTTATGAAATTTACTTCGGACTGGTTTTTGCAAATAGATATTTATTTTTACAAGCCTCTGAAAATTTAATGGATTGATACTAAAATATAATTATAAAAAAGGTATTATATTCTCAAATGGTTTTAAATATTACAACCGTGAACTTTTTTAGGGATAAAGAGTAGTCTTAGACTGTCAGAGATAGTGTAAGACTATCTATCGATCCTTAATCAATTCGGTACTTCTGGCCAAGGGGCCATAGCCCGGGACGGCAGACTGCGAGAGACGAAGCTCGTCACGTCGCCCCATACCAGCCTACCGTATTTTCTTACAAACTGCTGTTTTTTTAGCCTTCTCCCGTAAATTCCTACCTATCATAAGAAAATCTAATCTATTCGAGGTGGGATGGGTGCTTCTGGAGATTACCTTTTACAATTAACTCATCATCATCTGCCTAGCCTTTTCCCAACTATATTGGGGTCGGCTTCCAGTCAAACCGGATTCAGCTGAATACCAGTATTTTACGTGAAGCGGCTGCCTACCAGACCTCCACAACCCATTAAATTGGGAAACACGGTATTTCTTGGCAAGACTGGAGTCAGATTTACTGGCTTCTGACAATCCGTAACGACTGCCAAAGTTCCACAAATGACAGCCGGGACCAACGGCTTAACGTGCTTTTCGAGGCACGGAGGAAACTCGGTATGTTAAGATGGTCACCCATCCACAGACCAACCTTGGCAAGCGTTGCTTAACCTTGAAGATCGACCTGTGCGGCTGTTATTCTTTAGCCACGAGCACCTTTTACAATTAACTACGTCTTGATAATATATTAACTTCTGCCAGCGCCTTCGCCCGCGTGGTCCCTGGGGAACATACTCCCGGGATAAAAAGTAACCTATGTCCTTTCTCAGTCTTTAGACTATCTGTGTACCAAATTTCATTTAAATCGGTTCAGTAGTTTTTGCGTGTAAGCGCGACAGACAGACAGACAGACTTTTACAGTTACTTTCGCATTTCTAATATTAAGTAAGGATAAGGATTAGTTAAGATTTCGATGACAAGTTGACGGCTAGACAAGTAGAGCCCGCACCGACCGCGGATATTGTAACAATCCACCTAACGTTGTCGGAAGACCTTTCCTTTCCGTAGACGTAGCTAGGTATATATCGTAGGCATCTAGAACACAATAGGTAATGTATGTAGGACTTAAGTCAGCCACAGACCACTGTTGAACAATCGTGCCCCTTACATAAATACAATTATACATATGTAAAACTTGTTTTATTTCCTACGTTCCAAAAGGTGGACAAGCGAATTAGTGGACACAGTTATGGCACAGACAGGCCCGACGCGACTACGATGCGAAAACACATTTTATAGAATTTGTTGTATAAGTCACATCTGTGTTTTTAAAAAAAAAAATATATAAAAGTATGTTGTCACATTATCGGGTGTCACCTGTCTGCTCTTCCATCGTCCTTTAGGATAGTAGGAATGTAGAGTTACATATTTCTAACATCAAGAAACACACCTACTGTCTGTTGTCCTTCTATCTGCAAAAACGAGTAAATCTGACTCGACACTATCTTGATTACCTGTCTAAATAAAATGACACTTTTACCTACGATGGTTAAAGACTTTGTTCAAGGGTAATCAGGACGAAAACAGATATGGAATCAATATTCGAAAATTGTAATATTAAGGCTATCAACTAGAAAATCATATTATTTTATCATTCCCCGAACTACAAAGGCCACTTGTCTCGCCAATTCAGCTATTATTCTCGTAATCTATACTTCTATACTTACTAATATATAAAGCTGAAGAGTTTGTTTGTTTATTTACTTGAACGCGCTAATCTCAGGAACTACTGGACCGATTTGGAAAATTCTTTCGGTGTTAGATAGCCCATTTATCGATGAAGGCTATAGGCTATATATCATAACGCTAAGCAGTAATGAAAATTGTGACGCAGACGAAGTTGCGCGGGTCAACTAATGTGTAATAAACTTAGGTTTATTGATATTGATATAGTGTCTTGTCGGTGTGAGGGTTGCTAAGCAGGTAGATACTGATCGTGCGAGTGACGTCACGGTTCTACACTAAAAAGGTCTGAAACTATGTACTGATGGAATATTAGGGAGGTCGCCCACAGCGACTTAGGCGACGGATTGAGTAGCGATACAATCGCATGAAGATCGCGAGCTAGCCATCACCCCACCAAAGGAGGAAGCCGAACGTGTGAGAGAGACGGAAACCTCACGCCCCAGCCGCCGCAACAGAAGAAGACGCCCCGGGCGTCGGGAGTCGCAGGGCGATTATCGGCCACCGTAAGCGCGAGCCTGCGGACGTTGAGCTTTGGGTGGCTCGCCGTCTGATCAGAACCAGGCCCGGGTGGACGGCGCGCTGTGTTCCACGCGCGCCTCAAAGAGCTGTCAGCCTAAAAGACGGGGCCCGCCAGGGCCAGTGCCTGCTGGGGCTGCGGACTTCGTTCGAAAGAGGCACCGTACCCTGGAACGTAAAGGGCACTAGGAGGAACGCGGATGGGTTTTAGTCAGTAAGAGTCTGACACTCCCTTCTGCTTCACCCAAAGCGGGAGGAGTCATTTGATGATTTCCCATCCTTAAAAAAAAAGGCATCACCCCACCCTACGTCAATTGATGTTTGGTACCATGTCGCATGTATCGTTCGCGAGGAACGGCCAAAAGTGGAGACAAATAATCGCTAATATTAATCGATGCAAAAAGTCGCCGTGAGTGTATCAGGTATTTATTTTACTTAAACTTGGTTACAGCAAACAAAGTAATACATAATATATTGTATTCGTAAATAAGGGTCGTAATTACAAATGTCCACTACAAAGACTTCTCCCAATTATTCTGGGATCGATCAGTTCCCAATCCAAGTAGATGAGGTAGGTATTGTTTATGTAGGAGCTGTCATTTATTTGGCCAACAATACTTCATTATGGCTCAATATCAAGGTCATTACTTATGACTCAGGCTTTCGGATTCTAGACTTGCTATTAATAATAATAATCTGTGGTCCGGCTGTCAAGTTGACTGACAGCATAAATTTTCATCCCGAATTTTTTATATTAATTTTAATAAATACCAAGCTCCAAAATGATCAAAATCCAGGACACATCCAGGAAAAAAATAATAAAAACAATATACAGTTGAATTGCAACACAAACTAATATGAAAATGCTGACAAGACGCCGGGCACAATTACTAGCCGCACAAGAAACATCTTCGGGTTCGTCGCTCAGTTCCGCCTCGCAGCCGCCGGGACCTGCTCCAGCCGTAAATCCTGATGTTCCGGTAGCTGCAGTTGCGTCGAGCTCGAGCGACGAGTACTTCTCGCCGCCGACGACACCACAGCTGCGCGTCGGCGCGGGCGAGGCCGACCACCGGCCAGCTTAGGACCTCGAGGCCCACCGGTCTCTGACAGGGTCCCCGCTATCGGTGGAAGTGTGCAGCGTATAAAATGGACTCAAGCCATAAATGAGAATGTTATACGCTCATACTTTGGGGCTACAGAGGGGGGAACTAACCTGACTGCGTACCGTGGTCGGATGCTCTCTCTGTTTCAGGTACTTGAACCAGCTGTCAGCGTATCGGCCCAACGACTGTCGGATCAGGTGCGCGTCATCCAGCGTAACCGTATGTTGGATGATAGTGTGCTTGATCGCCTCCGCACTGAAATGTGTAGCCATGTCATTGCTCCTCCGTCGCAGACTGTGGTACCAGCACAGTCAACCCAATTGCCCAGCCACGCTGACGAGGAGAGTAATGACAGGGTTACAAACGTAAGTACCCAGTGCAATGACGAATTGAGGAGTGCTTTGGAGTGTGCTATTCGGGAATACCGCTACATGCCGCCTGAACTTAGACCACGCTTACCTCGTTTGCCCATGCATAACAAGAACAAGGCGCTGGTGGCTGCTCTGGATTCGCAGTTGTCAAGCCATTTTGATAACTGTGATAACCTCACCGATGCACATTCGATCATGTACTGCGCGGCTGTAGCGGCATGTCGTGTAGCTCATGTCAAAATAAAAATAACCAATGACAGAGTTACACGACCAAAACCAGCCGTACCAGCTTGGCAGTGCAGGATCGAGCGTCGTATTGGTGAGGCCAGAGCACTAATCGGCAAACTGATCTGCTTCAGGGAGGGCAACACACGCCCTAGAGTGATGCGCTTTGTGAGACGGGCGTTTTCGGGGACTGATGTCAATCCCCGAGATTATATATCTCGTGTATGCATGGGCAAGCCGTATTCGTAGGTACAGGCGGCGAGTGGAGCGATACACCCAGAATCGCAAATTCCGAAGTAACGAAAGGTGGATATATAGGGATTGGGAGCGACCGGACCAAGGTGTGACTGACACGCGCTTGCCGGATGATGATGCTATGTGTTCATTCTGGCGCAGCATCTGGTCGGTTCCTGTCAGTCATACTGAGGGTGACTGGACTCGGGAGGTCGAGCGTGTGTGCGATCCGATACCAGAAATGGGGGCAATTTCCATCAGCCCCCAAGATGTAGCTTGTGCAGTCCGCCCGTTGCCTAACTGGAAATCTCCAGGGCCGGACGGGCTGCACAATTTCTGGATTAAATGGTTTACGAGATCGCACGCATGCTTGGCGTCTCAATTCTAGTCTGCCTTAGAGTCTGGGTCGCTACCCCAGTTCTTAACTACAGGAATAACCCACCTGCTCCATAAATCAGGTAGTACTGCGGAACCTAAAAATTATAGACCGATCACGTGTTTACCGACGGTCTATAAAGTTCTTACATCCACTTTTGAGGGCAAAGATTAATAGTCATATTAACAACAACAACATCATGTCTGCCTCTCAAAATGGATGTAGGAATGGGCCCCGCGGTACTAAGGAGCTACTCCTTATTGATATGGCCATTAGCCAACAGGTTCGGCGTTCCCGAAAGGATCTGTCGACATGCTGGATAGATTATAAGAAGGCCTATGACTCAGTGCCACATACATGGCTCATGAGGGTGCTGGAGCTGTACAAAGTTGATGCAGTTTTACGCACCTTCCTGATGTCGTGTATGGGGCAGTGGAGGACGGTTCTTCACTATCCAGGGTGTCGACAGACCCAGGCGAACAGCGAACCGATAAGGATCGAGCGTGGCATATTTCAGGGTGACAGTCTGAGTCCACTGTGGTTTTGTCTGGCCCTTAACCCTCTCAGTACATTGTTGAAGGGTTCGGGCCAAGGCTACCGGTTGAGAAGAGGTGGTCAGGTCATATCGCACCTCCTTTACATGGATGACTTGAAACTCTTTGCTCCTAACAACTTGCAACTGATGAAGCTACTGAAGGTAACAGAAACCTTCAGTGGCGCCATCAGGATGGAATTTGGTTTGGACAAATGTGCGGTCATGCATGTAAAGCGAGGGGAGATTATGGAATCCGAGGGAACACAACTCTCGGATTCCATAGACCTTAGGTCCCTCTCCTCAACCGAAACTTACAAGTATTTGGGTATGTCGGAAGCGTTAGGCATCAGTGCTACGGACATGAAACAATCGTTGAAGGAGCGCTTCTTTGGCCGCCTGAACAAAGTACTTAACAGTCTTTTATCAGGCGGAAACAAGGTGCGCGCCTTCAACGGTTGGGTCATGCCGGTTTTGATGTATTCTTTCGGCATACTCAAATGGGCTCAGACGGAACTTGACGCCCTGGATAGGAGGGTACGTTCACTGCTTACCGCAAATCGGATGCATCACCCACGGTCATCGGTGATGAGGCTGTATATCCCGCGGAAGTGCGGGGGTCGTGGCTTCTTAAATGCTAAGACCCTGCACAACCGCGAGGTATGCAGCCTTAGGGAGTACTTCCTAGAGGCCGACGTGGGTATGCATCGAGATGTGGTAGCGGTGGACAAAGGCCTCACCGCGCTCTCCTTGGCTAACGAGAACTGGCGCAAACCTGTGGTATTAGATACTAACGACCGCAGGGAGGTATGGCAGAGCAAGGAGCTGCACGGACGCTTTTATCGGGTCCTACATGGGCCCGATGTAGACTTCTTAGCGTCCGTAGCCTGGCTTCGTTTTGGTGACCTCTTCGGGGAAACCGAAGGTTTTGTCTGTGCAATTATGGACGAAGTTATGATGACTAATAACTACCGGAAATACATTGTGAAGGACGGTACGGTTGACATATGTCGGGCATGTCTCCGGCCCGGGGAATCCATCCGCCACATTATTTCCGGTTGTTCTAGTCTGGCTAATGGAGACTATTTGCACAGGCACAACCTTGTAGCCAGGATTATCCACCAGCAACTTGCTCTTAAATACAATCTTGTGGAATCGGAAGTACCGTACTATAGGTATGTGCCCGACCCAGTTCTCGAAAGTGGTAGTTGCACATTGTATTGGGATCGGTCTATCATCACTGACAGGACTATTGTTGCTAATAAGCCTGATATAGTGGTGATAGACCGACTAGAGCGTCGCGCAATGATTGTTGATATAGCAGTTCCTCATGACGAGAACCTCGTGAAGTCAGAGAAAGATAAACAAACGAAGTATCTTGACTTGGCTCGCGAGGTTGTCGACATGTGGGATGTGAACACAGCAGTTATTGTGCCGATAATCGTGACGGCCAATGGCATTATTGCCAAGAGCCTCGACCAACATCTCAAGAGGCTCTCGTTGGGCAGCTGGATAAAGGGCTTGATCCAGAAAGCAGTACTCCTGGACACGGCGCGCATCGTTAGGAGGTTCCTCTCTCAGAAGCCCTGACCACCGGTAGCTTGGACCCTGTTCCCGATACCGGTGGGTTACTATTTTTTATATTTTTAAATGTTTTTTGTATTTTTATAGAAATATTTAAAAATGTAATTTGTATGTATATATAAATAAATAAATGGAATAATAATATCTTTAATTCGGACCAAAAATCCATATTGTGTTAGTAAAACATACAAAAATAACTTAACTATTGATATGTTTATGACATTTAGGAGCAATGTTTAAACTCCAACAGTTAAGTTAAGCACCTAAGTTGTATAACTTTTTATGTGTATTTTTTCTATGTTACTTTTCTGGAATAAATAAATAAAAATTTCGACGTCTTTTCTGATGTGGCATTTAGAAAATTACAGATTGGGGTCAGGAAATTTGTTCTTTCACGGTCCAATACAAATTATCACATCACAGGGAGGGAGGTAGCTATATTTCGGTTATTAATAACTCAAACATAACAAAAGAGACGAAATGAAATACGTTCTACGAAGACCAATATCCGTCCGAACAAAGCTTGCCCGTACCTAATTAAACGGTGAATGAATAAATTAAACCACAAAATGAAACAGGTCTAAGGTCCGAGTATTTGAAAGCAAATACCCTGAAAACATGCAATTATAATTGCAAAGGTTCTTGGTAATGTTATATAATGCCCTCGGGGAAAGGCTCGCATTCCTGTTGTGAACGGGTGGGCTTTTTTCGCTTCCCCACCCAAAATAATAATTGTAAAGGTCACGCTTTTTTCAACCCTATGAGAAAATTCCACGAAGAATTGGCACTTAGGTAAGATTTCGGTGTATATCAGGTAATTCGATGTACTCAATTTATGGAAGTGATAATCTACACTAATATATAAAGCTGAAGAGTTTGTTTGTTTGCTTGAACGCGCTAATCTCAGGAACTACTGGTCCGATTTGAAAAATTATTTCAGTGTTAGATAGCCCATTTATCGAGGAAGGCTGTAGGCTATATGTCATCACGCTATGACCAATAGGAGCGGAGCAGTAATGAAAATGGTGACGTAAACGAAGTTGCGTGGGTCAACTAGTCTAAAATAAAGCTGAAGAGTTTGTTTGTTTGTTTGCTTGAACGCGGTAACCTCAGGAACTACTGGTCCGATTTGAAAAAATCCTTCAATGTTAGATAACCCATTTATCTAGGAAGGCTATTATATATGCTATGTATCATCACGCTATGGCCAATAGGAGTGGAGCAGATGAATTTGCGCGGGTCAACTAGTGAAAAAGGAAAGTCTTGGACGTCCCGGGCCGATAGTATTCATCAATTCCTGAAATTTTACTGTCTTGTTGTGGTATAATGTGCTGCGAAATAAAAGAAACTTCGTAAAAATATAGTATCCGTTTTTGTTGTGAAATGTTCGTGTAATTTCACGAATGGGTCCCTATAAAATCGAACACTTACACACGGTGCACAAACGGCTTAAGGTGAATGCTCCAGTGTAGCCCGCGAAATTCAAATATTTTTATGATTTTTACAATTTGCCGGTCAGTGTGACCGTGACGTATTTCATTTCCTCTAAGTTCATGTAGCTCGACAGAATGATTATTTCTGAAATATTCATTCTTTCGAGCTACATGAACTTAGAGGGCTATATTGATGATTAAAATGGTTATAATTCTTTAGATAAATACGCGTTACGGTCGCGGATCGTATTTGGTCCACATACAGCTTCACACTGACCGGCAAATTGCAAAAATTATAAAAATATTTGAATTTCGCGGGCTACCCTGGAGCATCCACCTTAAAGCGTACCTAGAGTACTCCGGTGAACGAATATCCGCAGTACTAAAATGCTTCGAATAAAACAGTGGCACGATAAATTGGTACTTCAAAACTCCCCAGTACAATCCTTGAAAGAGATGAAAATAAAAGAATGGGTAAACTTATGAGAAAATTTTCTGAAAACGTATTACGTAAACTCAGGGGCGACTTGCAGAAATAATGACATCGACAGGCCACCGAAGTTTTTTAATATTGAACTTTTTTACCGAACCAAGTCTCCAAATATGAAAAGCGCTTGCGGGTAATAAATCATTTATACTGTTTGAAATTCAAAATTCGCGTTCGTTGACTTTTAAATGTTCAATATTAACTGCTGCTTTAAATATTTAATGTGGGCTCAGATAAATAGCTTTTGTAAAGTGTTTATGCACTTTCGAGAAATTTTATACAAAATAAAGTGGAATTTTCAGGACTCTAGCGTTTATTCAACTCAAGATTTTATTGTTTACGTATTTTGTTTTTCGTAAATGTAAATAATAGCACAGCTGGTTAAAATGTTAATTCTACGAAATAAAAAATACATAGTACCTATGTACAAACATACCTAGAATGTAATGCAAAGCATCTTACCTATTTCATCTTTGCATTGTTTTTATAAAAACAATACTAATATTGACGAACAAAAACAAAAACGAAACTGAAATAAACGAAATATTCCTTTTATACTCGTACAAACCAAACCGTTTCCTTTGATAACATTCTCTTCAAGTTTTGCGTTATGTTCCAAACCTTTGAATACAAAGCTAAGTAATTTTAAGAAAGAAAGAACTCAAAGAAACCGCTGTGTTTGCAGGGGTTCGTAATTCGGATTGAGAACAAAAGTCAATTTTATAAAACACTTGGAGAGAATAAAATTGTAGGTCAGCTGTAACTCGACAATCTGTGTCGGACACCTATTCCAGCTGTTACAGCTGTAATTTACTTGAGTGGGGACGGAACGTGTCGGTCATTCGATTAGTGTGGTGCGAACCTTCAGCACCGTGTCCGGCGGCGGTGGCGCCGGACTGGCCCCGTGCGCCGCCGTGCCGTGCCGTGCTCACACTCCACGGAAACGCTGAATCCGACGAACGAGCTCGTACAGATGTGCAGGAAATTATATCTTTTCATTTCCCGCGAATAGTCGTAACATTTTGCCATTTTGCCGAGATTTGATGTATTACTGCGGAAAATCAAAGCTAACACGAACACATTTCCCACAAGGGAACTCTCATAAGTGTATTAAGGTCAAAATAAACATATTTTCTAATTTAAATTCTGTCTATTTCATTCCCTTCAGCCTTCACTTCGATATTATTTACCCAGAACTCTCGGCGTGAGATACATACTGAATATTGCTTAGTTTCCCCCAAGTTACTATCTAAGGACGAGTTTATCGTTTTGCGAATTAGTTACGAATTGAAAATGTCTAGTGGTCGGATCGGCGGCGTGTCACGTGAAGGCCTTCGTTATAGGCCGTCGCTAATTAAGAAGTTTCCCTTCGATCGGCGCAAATTTTATTACGCCAGGGCTGTCCCAAAAAGCTTGTAAAATTAAATTAGTTCAAACGACGAATCGGATTTCCAAATTTAAGGTTGAGACGGCGACCGTCCTAAGAACTGTGTGCACCCTTTGTGATTATGCTTCGTTAGAGTTTGAACTTACTTATTAGCGTTTCAAATTGCTACCGATATCTCCGTGTACCTTAGTTTCTTACCATTTGGTAATGTTACTCTAATATGCTGGTATGCCATCAAAAACTCAACATCAACTTCTTCAGAAAGGAGGAGGTTCTATGTTCGGCTGTATGTATTTTTTTTATGTATGTTCACCGATTTCTCCGCCAATTCTGGACCGATTTTAAAAATTCTTTTTTTTATTCGAAAGCCTATACTCCTGAGGTGGTCCCATTGTCACCAAGTCAGAATCTGATGATGGGATCCCATGAAAATCGAGGTAAACTCTCAAATTTTATAAGCACATACAATGTTTTTCATAAACTTTCTAACGCAATTCAGATATTTGTGCCTGGTTATCATCATCTTATGTTGCTGAGCTGAGGATGTAAGGTATAAGTCAGGATCTGATGATAGGATTCCATGAAAAATGCTTGTTCAGCGATATTTTCGCCCATTGTTAACCGATTTAGATGATTATTTTTTTGTTTGGAAGAGTATTTTCTTGCACTGGTCCCATTTCAATTTGGTGAAGATCTGATGAAGAATTTCGAAGGTAGGCAACGGAACTCTTCAATAAATGATAGCAAATGGATCGGGATTTCTGTAATCGCATGTCTGTTGATTGTTTACACCACTTTATAACATAATATCACAGCGGCACGCTGTGCTTGTAGTCTTTAGCAAAAAAATAAAAAACAAATAAAAAAAATACTTTAATTTCGGAAGTCGGTGTTGTTGGTTATTGCGGTTTTGAACACCGACTTCCGAAATTAAAGTTATTTTTAACTTTTTAGTATTTTGTTTTTGGAAGTCCGTTTTATTTTTTTGTATCGATTTTATTTTCGGTATTATAATGTCGGTAGAATTCGATGAAGAAATTTAATTTAATATTTAATAGCGTCTCTCATTTTTACAAATATTAAACGGATACCATTAAATTGAGGGTAACATTATGAGTGAGTACGAGTGGCAGAGTCGTAAAGCGTGGCATGAAACGATATGAGCGCAGCAGACGTTGAAATTACACTGATATTACGCCGATGAATTTGTAAATGCCACGATTTTCATTATAATTTCTTATTAAATTGGTATATTGAAATAAGTTGGTTAATATTCAGTTATTAGGTTCGAGTATGAGCAAGATTCTGCGAAACAATTTGTAATTGAAAATTCAATGAAAAATAATAATATCCAGAAATTATGTATTCTCAGAAATTTTGAATTGGTCACTTCAACACAGACTTTAAGATTTGCCCACAGTTAACTTGGCCACAAACATGGCATTTAAAAATCAAATTATTTTCAATAAAACAAACATGATTCTAAGACAGAATTGGATTGACAGTTTGACATATAACATGTAATAAGTAAATATTCACCAAACATACGTTCCGCAACGTGGTCTAAAGTAAATAGTGTAAAATTGGGCAGCAAATAGGTGCGCATTTAGTATGCCAATCACCCAAACTGTGTAACTCTTAAAACGCAATTGAGAGAAAGGGAATTAATTGAGCCACACTAGGCAATATGTTCGCGGCTCATTCAGCCAATTTATACGATGCTGAGGGTCTTCACAAAGTGATATTCTACTGGATGTTACAGAAATAACGCAAAACATGAAGTTATTGAGTAAAATTATGACTAAAAAAAGTTGCATAATGATGATTATTATGAGCAACTTTTATCATGCACCTAATCTACTGTTCCATTACATGTATTGTACTGAACAGATGCTTTTTAAGGGTACGCGAAGGGTTACCAACGGAACCCTATTACTGAGCTTCCGCAGCTGTTCGTCCGTCCGTCTGTCCGTCTGTCTGTCAGTGGGCTATATCTCAAGAGCCGTAATAGGTAGACAGTTAAAATTTTAAATGAGTGTGTATTTCTATTACCTCTATAACAAATAACAATAAAAATAAATTTAATTCGAAATTGAATGGGGCTCCCATAAAAGAAATGTCTTTTTTTTTTTTTTTCGGTTTTTGGTACGGAACCCTTCGTTTGAGAGTCCAACTCACACTTAACCGTATTTTTTCTTTTTTAGGTTTTGCCTTATTTTTTGATATTTCGGTAACGCTTGCTTACTTATTAATACAACTTATGACATTTTTTAAAATCGTAAACTGCTTATTAGTGCAGGGAAATTAAGGAAATCAGAGCGAATAATTCGTGTAGTTTTGAAATTTGGTACAGTTGTTCCTTGAGGTATCTAGATGGACATACAAAAAGTCCCCGAGGGTGGGAGGTGAGGGGGAAAGGTATCTTTTAACAGTTTTTTGCTTGTAGGTCCAAAACTTTTGAAAATATCTTCTTGCTCACTTCTACATTAAATTTTCTTTACATTATATAATTTACATTTAACTGTAGGATCAATACATTAGGAGATAGAGAGTATCTAAAACTGATGAAATACAATTTTTCATGAATCATACAGAGACGAATGGTAATTTCTGACCTAGAAGCCGTTCTGATCGAAGCTACTTGAGCTAATTTTCCTGCACTATATTGTTAATAACATTGTCTAGAGTCTCTAATCGGTTGTGTAAACCTAACAAGTTATAATGATACTTTATCTGAACTTCTCTGTAATATTTCTCATTTTGATAATTTAGTATTAAGGACAGGTATTCCCAATTTTCCCAATATTCCATCACTTTGAAACAATAATAAACAAACAAATAGTGATTGTTTAAAGCCAAAAAAAATACAAATTGAAGTTTACTTTATGTACTTTGACAATTTCTGGTTCAAAACATAATGTCGAAAACTTCACTCGATCAAAAAAAAATCGGAAGAACTCCTTCCTCTTCCGATTTTTTTTTTGATCGAGTGAAGTATAAATTCATTTTTTTTTTTAAGTTTTTCTTATTTTCTTGAAGCTTATGAAAGTTATACTTCCAAAAACCATATATAAGAAAGGTTAATAACATATAGAAGGATAATTTGTGGTTTAAATTTGCATAATAGTTTTATTTATTTAATAATAAATTATTATGGCTTCACGCCGTCGACGTGAGCGCACGGCTCGCTTCGCGTAAAGTATGGAAATGTTAGATACTTCGCTCTGTCTACCTGCCCTTAAGTCCTGGATTAATAAAGCGCTCCTTATTTAAGATGGGCTCTTAAGTGTCCACTTGATGTTTTCTGAGATAAATGAGTTTATTAAATTATAATTTTTGTTTTTGGAATGTACTAAATTGAGATACAGTTCGAAAGATTTTTGTGGGTCACGTGGGGATTCGTTTATAGGAAAAGTTTGATGGATGTTTCGAACCATTATAAATGGAAATAATTTCCTTTTGTTATGGAGCTATTTTCCAGGGAGGAAAATCAAATTCTAAATGTGTCTAATAATAAATGTTAAGTTGCGGAATTGGTCGAAAGAGGCACCGCGGCCCCGGAACGCAAAGCACATTAGGAGGAACACGGATGGGGTTTAGTCAGTAAGAGTCTGACACACTGTCAGGTGTCTGTGTCACTGTCAGGTATACGACCTTCTTTTTTTTAAGAGGGGAAATCAACAAATAACTCCTTTCGCTCTGAGTGAAACGGAGTGTCAGACTCGTACTGACTGAAAACCATCCGTGTTCCTCCAAATGCCCTTTGGGTTTCAGGGCCGCGGTGACTCTTTCAAACAATTTTCTCGACCACGGGTGTTTTGACCCTACTATTTAGATTATTTAGTTTTCTGTTACGTCATTGTAAGTACCTATGTTTTCAGTTTCAATAAGTACTGTTGTGTTCAGCGTATCACATCCACAAAAGAGAATATCGCTTTAATCATATTTTGACACAACCATTCATTTGAAAGCTACCTGTTAAAAGCTTACAGTACAATTTGCTTTGATTGATAGAGTGGTCCATTTATCAATGTCATTTGCCGAATCAGTGAAATAAAGCCATTGGGCTGGAGTGCTCCTCTGGTTTTATGAGCCGCTTCATTTTAAGATCCTGTGGTTTAATGTGTAATGGATGGATATAAATCACTGGCTATGCGGTCTTAGTGACTAAGTGAAGTTTCGTTTAGGGTTATTCTTACCTGCCTTTATTACTCTGATTTTCGATTGAAGAGAATGAAAAAAAAATGTTTCTTTGATGATCTGAAGTTCTTAATCATGAGTTCAACAATCCTAAAAAAAAAATTGCGAAATAAAAAAATAAACAAAACGCAAAAAATGTGAAAGAGACTGTTTATTTGGTAGCTCTTCACGAGTCTTTTCACCCCAGGTTTATGTTCCCTTGGGATAGTTTTTTACATTCACACGTGGTGAAGCCGCAGGTGAAAGCTAGTATCTAATATAAATATGAATGATTGAGACAGTTTCCAACATTAGCCACGTGCCATGCAATAACGACATGCAAATTTTAGAGTACCTCATAAGTTCCGTCCCAGAATCTATTACGCTGGAAGTGGCCGGAGGTGGCCGGTCCCATTTTTTATCAATTACCATTTTTAGTATGAGCCTAATGTCAAAACAATATTATTTATTTTAAGAGTGGCATTTTTGCGAAGCAATTTATGAAGAAAATTCTATTTTAAGCGTGAATAAATAAAATTTGTAAATACTCGTAAAATGTTTACTTTCTTGAGGTAAGTCTAACTTAAGTTGAAGTTAATGAGGAGTAGAAAATCTTGAGTTATTGTGTTGTTATTATGTCGAATGGATTATTTTGGGAATATAAGTGAGCTTAACTTTGTGTAGGTATTTGTACTCTAAAAAGAGCCTACATAGCACGTAGGCGAAAAAACATGTAAGTAAGTACATGTATATGAAGAGCAGGAGTGGAATTCTATGTTTCCTGATAGCTACAACCTGGGAGTCATTAAGTCAAGAGTGAATCGGTTACTTCTAGGCAAGCGTGCTCCATCTTCGACCACATCATCGCTTACCATCAGGTGAGATAGTGGTCAAACGCGTGCCTATCAATCTATCAAAGTAAAAAAAAAAGCTGGCGAACAGAACCGGATTAGTGCGCAAAAATAAATTTTACACACGGGCTAAAAACTAATGTCAATAAATATGGAGGTGATTAATAACATAACAATGCATTATTATACTTGTAGGTAGGTAAATAAGATCTATTGTTGCATGAGTAATTATTATTTTTTAAACTTTTGTTTTTAGAAGTTAGTCAAGAAATAAAAATGTACTAATCTGGTTTTGTTTGAAAAAGGTGGACTTACCCGGTTGTGAATGCAAACGTCGTCCATTTTTAACACTAAACTTGAAATGGAATTAAGAAGACACAGCACCCACAATGATTGCAAGTAACCAGTTAATTTTTTATCATATTTTAGTTGCCAGATTAATGCCAGTGTTGCCGCCCTAAAAATACAGTCGTTTTCTACTTGTGTTTTATTTTTGCTGTACATTTCCGGTATGAAATTTTTAAAATCTTTAAGTTGGATATCGGACTGATCCGGTTTCGTTTGAACATGCACTTTTTAAAGCCTTTTTTGGTTAACTAAGAGCCGGTTTGATTGAAAATATTAACAGGGATCGACGGGTCTTGGACATCACGATTAAAAAAAAATGCTTTTGAATTTATAGTGGACTACTCCGGTTCTGTTCGCCAGCTCCTCATATAGTAGCAATAGATATATGCATTTTGTAAAAATTTAACTACAGACGAATTTCAAATTCGAACTTTCAGACGTACGGACAGATGAACGGCGGAGGCTTAGTAATAGGGTTCCGTTGGTTACCCCTTGTGTACGGAACCCTAAAAATGTTAGGCAGATGATGATGTTAAAATCTCACAATGATAACTAACTATGGTATGGAGTAAGCTGCCAATCTCTAGCAAAAGGTGGAATGATGACAAAAGCTGCAATATTAGCCACAGAAGTAATTTGTGAGTCGGAGGGTGTGAGTTTGTAAAGTGAGTGAGAGAGCGTAAGCTGATGAAAACACTCTCGGCTTCGCGCTTGACGGCACCGCTCGCGAGCTCGTCTGAGCCTGCATACTAGAGCTCTGTGATTGGCGTAGTTCTTCATACGACGGACAGACACAGATACTAAGGTCCAAAAACTAAGGAAAACATTAAAAAAAATTGACGATATCTTCCCTCGACTTTTATGACAACTAAACAAAAATGTATAAGTAACTTACACAAGAGGAGAGAGAGATTGTGTCTTTTGCAGATAAAATTAAACAGACACACAGTGGAGCAGGAAGTTAATTATAGAAGGCTCGAGTGCCTACCATAATTTACTTCTCGGCGCAATATTCCAAGTTCTAACTCTACCACCAACATAATCAAGTAAAATTAAATTCATTAGTTCGCTCATAGTTGCAGCGCTTCAAACTTGTAGCCGAGGTTGTTTGAACGACTCTTCTGTGTGTAGTTAGCGCTGCAGATAAGTTGACAGCAGCTCGAGTATGAGTACTATCGTGCTAGAAACGTTGCCTGACTTGTTCAAACCTCGTCTGTCTCCCGGCTGGAATACTTCTCGACGTTTCGAGTTCACTCCAGTCTCGAGCCCTACACGGAAACAGTTACTTCTTTTGTTTCAAGCTTCGGTTATGAACGTTTAAAACTTTTGAGATTCGAACAAATAGTGGCGTGACTGGCTGGATGGACACGATTTGATCAGGCGTTTGTCAATAGTCAAAGCAGGTTTTAATGAGAATTACTATGGTCTATGGTCAAAAGGTTAGATGGTCAATTTATTAATCGATAGTGTTTAGTTTGGGATATAGCAACGTGTCATATGGACAATTAGCTCACTGTCCCCCGCATCATTAACAAGAAAAACATACTTTTTCTTTTCTAATGAAGCTATACGTACATTACATACAAAATCTGTGGTAAATGAGTAATTACACGATTCATGAGAATAGCAGCAGCGGTAAGATATCTAACGCGTAACTTCCGTGATTAGTTCCGTTTAAGGAGTACCTACCTTATGAGGTTTATGGTTACTAATTGGTGTTACATGTCAAAACATCCTGCCACAGTAACCCGAGTAGCGTACGCACGAGTATAGGAATAATGAGAAAAATCAAGTTACCTCGTTACTTGACACTATCGCCGCCGGCAAAACAAGTGAGGAAATGAAAGAGCGCGCAAATACCGAATAAAATGAAATAGCTTTCTGAGTATATCACAAAATTGATCCAACATTGTATACCGTAACCCCACAATGCCGCCCGGAAAATTGGAGTGTTGCCATTTTTAAAAACAAAATGTCAACTAGCAAGACGAGCCCTGATTCGTGCAATGATATTAAATTTTACCTGAGACTTGATTTATGGAACGCGGGGGAGAGGCAATTTCCTCTGCGGAAGTGTTGCCATGGCGACATGTTGTTCAGCCTCCAGCCAGGAATCTTGAAAATATGACCGTAATGTGTTGCTGTTATTGTTACTTGTTTTTATACCCGCCTTTTCGGGCACCATAAGAAGTTTATAACATCGTGTAGACTCGCCTTATGACCCGGTTCTTGTGGAACAAAAATGAATGTCGCAGTGGTGCCAGCGCCCCAGTGGTCCTATAAATGATTGCTATGAATGGCGGCTACTTTATTTTACTTAAACCTTTGAGGAAATCTCTTTGCTACTTAGAAACTTGACTTTGGACTACGTTTTTCTTCGAAGTATAAATGGCAAAGAGAGCTTTGAAAAGGCTGCTAAAACATAAAACTTAGATGAAACTAAGCACATGGCTTAAAACACTGGATTACTCACAGACGGAAAACATAGTTAAGAAACACTCGTAACAACATAATAGTAGTAATGAAAAAAAAATGTAAATGTAGGCAAACAATCTCTGATAAAACCCCAGAACCAGCAAGCACAGTCATTCAGACAAACACACACACACCTTTTAAGAGCAAGCTGGCACTAATTGTAATTATTTTAATTTTGTTTTATTGTATACATTGTAAATGTTCTGCGAACGAGTGAAGACATTGACTCCTGTAACACAGGTCTTTGTGTCAATAAAATATTTAATTATTATTATTGGAAGGAGTGGAGTGGAATTCCCTGCCGGAGTCTGTGTTTCCCGATAGCTTTGTAGCTATCGGGAAAGCCTGGGAGTCTTTAAGTCAAGAGTGAATAGGTTACTTCTAGGCAAGCGTGCTCCATCTTCGACCACATCATCGCTTACCATCAGGTGAGATGGTGGTCAAGCGCGTGCCTATTAATAGTAAAAAAAAAAAAATATTATTATTTTCTCGTCAATTCGACTTATGGTTTTATTAAAGCTTGATGAAAGATTAATTACGACTCAGTATCTCCCCAGCTCTACTTTACATATCCACCACGAAGCTCTAATAAGATTAATACGTACATTATGTTCCACACTTAAATACTTAATGTATCATGTTTCGGGTCTCATCTTTTTGCCATTAGTCGCACAATGGCGTGCAATATGAGCTCTTGACACACAATTAATATTGCACGTTATAATAAAAGATGACTTTT
Organism: Lacanobia oleracea; assembly: GCA_950371165.1. NCBI lineage: Eukaryota > Metazoa > Arthropoda > Insecta > Lepidoptera > Noctuidae > Lacanobia > Lacanobia oleracea. The sequence continues at coordinate 12,175,050 of OX493389.1, forward strand.
AGTCGACAGTGACGCGACAAAGATCCGACCCTTAGCTTAGTCACGAGAATATGTGAGTATTAAGTTTCTATTAGACTTTGCTCAAGTGTGCCCTGATTATATAGGCTCGGTAACCCCCGTGGTAAGCATATTTGAACTACCCTTATTGCTGTACTGACTAAAATGGTCCTTACTCCGCTTTTAAGGTGCTGTTCTATCCGAGATGTGTGAGGTAACTAAGCGGGAGATAAATATTCAACCAATAGCATCACATAATTTTCCTAGTTGGGCTTAGCGCAGCTCTGTTGAGAAAGGGCTAGCGGTGCTTGGTACTCGTTAATTCAAAAACTTTTTTACAAAAAAATAAAACCGACTTCCAAAAACAACGTGCAACGTGTTGTTAACTGGTGTAAACAATCAACAGACATGCGGTTTCAGAAATTCCGATCCATTTGCTATCATCTTGAAGAGTTCTGTTGCCTACCTCTGAAGTTCTTATAAAATTTGAGGATTTCCCTCGATTTTCATGGGACCACTTCAGGAGTATAGGCTACGCATCCTCATATACCGTGCAAACTAGCACAGCTTTGGTGGAAACGACCCCATATTTCTTCAGCATCGCTACGGTACAAATCATCGCGCCGGCTAGCTACCGCGCTCTCTGGTGGAACAACACCCTTAGTGGGGACGTGTGTTTAAGTTTTATAAAGTTAGAGGATAGTAATTAGTTGAGTGCTTCTTGTGGAATAGAGCATAGATCTAGAGATCCCGGAGATAAATCTAGGACATTAGTACGTTAACGTATGTTTTACGTGTGATGTCCTAAGTAGATAGAGCAATCTTGTGCGGTGCTCGAGCTTGACCGTGCAAATCTTTACCCAAGTGTCATTCTGGTCTCCTAGATTTTTCAGAAGGAATCATATCAACTTTCTTCTTAATCTTAATAATTTGTTGACTGATTAAACTAGGTTTAGAAATGCTGCACAATATTCCTTTACACTACTTCAACGGTAATATTAAGCACTGTGGTTGGATTTAAAAAAATATTTTCTAAAAACGTAAATAGGTGATTTAAGTTTACACGTGTTTATCGATGGGAAAATCGATGAGCAACACGACTAGTAAACGCATAAAAAACGATCACTTAAACCTGATGATTTATTTCATTTACCCGGGCCATCTTCTAACTGAAACGTCCGTCACTCAATCGATATAATAAAATTTAAGTTAATCATTTGACTTGTGAAAGTAATTACTGGCACATTGTTTTATTGAAGTAAATGAATTAACTTCCCTTATATTCTATCAATTTTCCGCGAAATTACTTTTTCGTGGAAAATAAACGTTGTAAAATATTGTGTTTTATTTGACCAATGTCTTCTCCTGTTTTCCTTGCGTTTACAGCAAATATGTAGGTATGTGCTATAGTATGTTAGCAGCTCGGATCTGAGCACTTAGGCCCCGGTTCATATTTAATTGTTGCCGATACTCTTCGTAGCTTAACAAATCTGTCGGCCCAATTTATGTTTTAAGAGTTTTCCATCTATTTGAATCTTATTTAAAAAGCAACCAGAGGCACTTTTCTGCCTGCCTGTTTGCTGCAAAGATTCGTTTCCTCTTGCGACATTTTATCTAGCAAAAGTGCACAAAAACTTCCATCTCTTCAACATGTATTAGTAATTAGTTCGAAAGCAAAAAACGAAGTAAAACGAATGTATGATAGTAGAACACGATCATACTAACGTACAAGCTCGTAAAAGCCCGCTCTTCAAAGGGAAATTTAAAATAAGCAAAGGATTGCTATTCAATTTCCTTTACATTTTTATGTGAATGGTATTTTCTATTTGTTCTAGTTCGTACGTGTTCCTGTGCTCAGTCGCTCACAGAGTGAAGAAAATATCAAATTCTTTGAGTCGGAGCCGTGTCTCAGTTGAACACTATGGCGACTGTTGTGCACTCACAAACGTGGAATAATGTCCAACAGTGCATATTTTAAGACTTTATTTCAACGACTCTATTGCTTTTGTTTTTGAAAGGATGTTGAAAAGACAGCGCACTCAAAGTGTATTCCTGAGATGTAAAAGTGAATAAAGAATTTGTATTAGCATCATTTTTCAGTGCTTCGGCTACCTGTAGATCTAAAAGTGCTTGTAGATCGTACACCGAGAATATGAAGCCTGTAATTTATTTATTATGCTCGCAACTACGTACGAGTACGTGCATATCCCGTTTTTCTCGTTCCCGTAGGAATTTCGGAAAATGCTATCTTAATGCTCCTCTAAGTTCCCCAATTTTAACTTTTTACGACCGTTGTCTGCCAGTTACTCATCAGTAACGGAAGATTTTTATATTTATATGTATTTATTATTAATATATTTTTAATGTAATCATCATCATCATCATCATAACAGCCAAAAGACGTCCACTTCTGACATAGGCCTCCCCCAAAGGGGGTGTTTGCTATAATCGCCACGCTTGGCAGGTGGGTTGGCGATCGCAGTGTATGGTGTTGCGTTTTACAGAGAACGCTGCTGCCATTCTCTGGTGAGTCCCTTAGTCGCCTCTTACGACACTCACGGGAAGTGATGGGATGTAATACTTTGAAGTAAAAAATAAATATTAAAAACGTCTTTGGCTTGAAACCCATTCGAACTGTCTGCCGTAAGATTCAGATTCTGCACAACCCTTTAAAGGCAGATTGAATTATATCCTACCAGCATACAGATTGTAGAGGTAGGTACATAAAAGATTGCATCGCAGTACTTAAATTTATTTTAAAGTGATGCATAAATGTCGAATAAGATTTATATGTTATGCAAAACTGAAAATTCACGTGGATTTTGTCTTCGCCTGGTAAAATGTGCAGGCATTGCATGTGGAGACGCGAGCGTGCGCGCGTCAAACACCCTGCTTTGGCTTGTCTGTCAACCTCCGGAATTTGTATTTTTCGCACAGAATACTCTTTCGCGCAACATCGGGATAAAAATACAGTGTGCAGTTTTTTACAGGTGGTTCTAGTTTGTTTTCTAATTATATCCTTGAAGATAGTTAGGGTAGTATTTCTCTGTGAACCTCAATTTCAAATCGACAGCTTTACAATTGTTCGAAACTAACACTGATGACTTGGATTAGATACTTTTCTATAGAATGGTTTCAAAATGCCCTAGCCTAGACAAAGAGTAAGAAGTTCATTAAAATTGGTTGACATGCAGTGGGAAAATGCGATGCGCCACCGGTACAAGGTGGATATCCCACCCATACGCACAAAACGTTTTGGTAACACATTCATAATGCGTACAACTAAGGAGTGGAATTCCCTGCCGGAGTCTGTGTTTCCTGATAGCTACAACCTGGGAGTCTTTAAGTCAAGAGTGAATAGGTTATTTCTAGGCAAGCGTGCTCCATCTTCGACTACATCGTCACTTACCATCAGGTGAGATAGTGGTCAAACGCGTGCCTATGAATAGTTAGTAAAAAAAAAAAAAATCCGGCCAGGGAAATACGTTTCGAAGACATGTGACATCTACCAAACCGCATTGGGCGCGCGTGGTGGCCACTCCCGCTCGAAAGAGAGGCCTGTGTCCCAGCAGTGGGAACAATATAGGCTGATTATGTTATGTTCAAATACGAATGAGAAATATGCACGTTATGGGATGATAAAACATCCACACCGTCATTGTATTTATTTAAATTTATATTGGGCGGGAATGAAAACTTACATGTAATTTTTTTTTCTGAAATAAAATACGTTTCATTTAACTAACGGGTTTGAGATATTACTGTTTTCCTTTTAATATTTTTTTTAAATTTTGATTGTTTTAATTGCGTTGTAGAAATCGAGATTAAGTCATCGGATTGTTTACACTGTACATACATACAGTTTAAAGACGTACATAAATGCTGTATGTACAATGCGTTTAGGCAAAGTCTAACAATGCAACGGATAGCGCAATGCGTCCGAAGTGCAAGACAGCTCGGATACATTTCTCAACACTAATGCGTTTCTTTCTTTCATTCTTAATATTTCTTTATTTTGTTTTCAGGGCTGTAATACTTCACTGACACGCTATAGAGTGCTTGTTACTGCTACGTTAATTTAGTTTAGTGAAAATAGTCGAATGAAAGTTGTATAAAAATTGTTTAAATCAGATTTTAGGAAAATTATATCCGGGTTAGGTACTTAATTTTAATTCAGAATTAATTTTTGTTTGGATGAATGTATTTAAAGAACAGTAGTTAGAAGTACAAAAGGCGTCAAATAAATGTGGAATAACTGTCATTGACCCACATACATTTTTTGTTGGCTTTCGTCATTTCATAAACAGAAGTACCTAAATACATATAGCTGCCTTGAATTGACTTCTATCGCGATCTTTTAAGTTCTCTACTAATTAAATACGGCTCATTATTTATTGTTCTGGTGTCTACGAAGGTATATTAGGGAAAGGTCTATGTACTTTATCATAAGTTTATCTGGTGCCTACCATAGAGAGTATCTAATTCAAGAATAACACATACACAAAACAGTGTTAATACAGAAGTCGCTCATGTAAAACCAAATCAATATTTATATATTGCCCAACCACTGTGCAAAACTGGGTTTAGTAGGAAATAGATTTCGTTACAAACTCAATTTGGAGTGGTTACGTCATTTACAGCCCGGTTACACGGGTCTTATCTGATTACATAGAGGTACAACATATTTGAACATATTTATGTTGAAAATTACCATCCAAAATAATAAGTTTAAGTCTAAGCGGCAACCCTACCAAGTCCCGTACACATTTTCCCAAACAGAAGTATATTAGCAATCTGGCGCAACATTCCAATTACAAATTATTCGTATAAAGACGCGGGCACATGAAACGCGGATTCAATCAGAACTCATGACGTATTCAGTCACAAATATACAACATCAAAGACCAAATTGTATAGCATAATGTGGAAATTGAATACCCTATTCATAGGTGCTACATATCGCTTCAATTTGCATGGAATGAATTACTTAGCGGCGTAGCGTGTCAAAGGGCTCCCTAGGAAAGCGCTGATTGGTATATGATGTAAGGTACTGCCGTCAACATCGGTAGTTAAACAAATACCGATACTGTTCTTTGTAGGTGTTTGAGTATGTACTCAATTAAGGATTCCTTCCTACGCGATTGCTTTCGCGAATTAGACTGCGCTCCAGCTATTGGTGCATTTACTAGTAGGGTGACAAAGTCAAAGTCAAACTTTTGTTTCAATTAGGCCATTAAACGTCACTTTTGAACGTCATCATTACATTTAAAATAACATAGTGACTCTACTGTCCATTCGGAAGGGACATGGACATTGATGTCTTCTATAAAACTGTAGTACATGATCACTTTGCTCCATTGTCAATAGTTTCCGCAGCGTATACGTTATAAGGATTTTTTTCGGTATTTTTTTCACACCGTTACATTATCGTTGTTTTCATACAGATCCCTAAGTTTATTGAAAATATTCTGTAGCCTATGTTCATCAGGGAAAGAGTTTTTTGTTTCGGAGCCTATTCAATTCAAACAAACAAACATACAAACAAACAAATATTTCCTCTTTATAATATTAGTGTGGATATTTAGGTACCTATCTAAAATTCTTCGATAAGATCTTGGCACGTTATTACCCTTTAGTTGTGACGATAAACTGAGTTTCTGATGCCGTAACCAATTCCATAATTTTACTTGGTTTATAAAAATATCCTGGAAGTCGGTATTTTCCCCTAAACGTCCTTCCAAGAAACGTTTGGCCGTGGCAAAGGGTTCACTATAATAAACCCACCTATCCCCTTTCTACCATACGAACTTCCATCACGCCGCTCAAATACAAAGAGCCACATGTAATATTTCCCATATTACAATGAGGGCTATATGCATAGGATCCCGGACCGTCATACATCACCCTGGCCCTCATAATATTAGGAACAATAACGGCGTCATGTGTCCATAATGATGCCATGACTCCGTGGAAACTAAATGTATTGTCATCTAAACGATTCTTTATGGTAAAGATTGGATAGAGCCTTTTGATTTTCGGGGTCGGTTTCATTGGTATTCGAAAAAAAAAACATTTTTGTCGGTGGTACACGTAGGTACAATTAATCAAAATTACAAATTCAAAATTGTAGAACAAAAAGCTTAAAACATTTGTAACCGAAATTGGAACATAAAGCACGTGTATACATAATTACGGTAACAACCAGTAACAACACAACAATGAGACGAAATCCTTACAAATGTACAATAATTCTGAGAAACATATAACATCGTTACGCTATATGTATGTTACAAGACATATACAAACTTTCCTAAAATAATAAAGCCCGGTGGGCATTCGAAATAACAAAAGACTACCCTAATAACTTTCCAGAGGTTTCAGAGATCATTGTGAAGGTTTTATTAAAAGCGTTGTAAGCCACAAAAATTCGCTCGAAATGTTTTTAATTAAGCCACTGAAACATTTGCTGAAATTAAACAGCTCTACTGTTATAAAAGCCTCCTTTATTATACAACTTTATATTTATAATATGATTTCAAAAGCCTTGATTTTTTCATTTTATCTATTGTGAAGTAAGGAAAATAATTCATAATTATATGAAAACATTTTTTATTACGTTGCTTTTGGGATCATGTTGTGCTTTCCTAAAATCTGTTTTAGAAATATATTGTTGAAAGGTCGCTCAACAAAATGTAGCAGGCTACTGACAAGCTCTAAATCTATTCAAAGATTTTGTAATCCTCTATCTTCCATCGCTTTTTTTCCATGAATACATGACTATTTAAATGAATAAGCCCATATTTTGATTTTAATTACTGTAATCAACAAGGGACATACTCTCTCCTATGCGCCCCATTTAGATTAAACATTCAGGTCTCAGTAGTCATGCGCTGGTGGAAATGCATTTACAACGTCACTTGGGCCTTTTTCCTTCACGCTATTCCGCCAATAAAGCCGTAGCCGTAGAAAACCTTAGCGTGTAAAAAGTGCAAGTCCTGTAAAAACACTACAAAGTAAAAAATAACTTAAATTTCGGTATTCAAAAACAAAATAACCAAAAACACCGACTTCCGAAATTTAAGTCGGTTTATTTTTTTGTAAAAAAGATTTTAATTTTTCACAAACACAGAGTGCCGGCGTGATGTTATGTTATGAACTGGTGTAAACAATCAACAGACATGCGATTTCAGAAATCCCGATCCAATTACTATCATTTATTGAAGAGTTCCGTTGCCTTCCGCCGAAGTTCTTCATCAGATCTTCACCAAATTTAAATGGGACCGGTCCGAGAAAATACTCTTCCAAACAAAAAAAGAATCATCCAAATCGGTTAACAATTGGCGAAAATATCGCTGAACAAACATTTTTCATGGGTTCCCATCATCTGGTCCTGACTTATTTCCATCATCAGCTCAGCAACATGAGATGGTGATTACCAGGCACAAATATCTGAATTGCGTTAGAAAGTTTATGAAAAACATTGTATGTGCTTATAAAATTTGAGAGTTTCCCTCGATTTTCATAGGATCCCATCATCAGATTTTGACTTGGTGACAATGGGACCACCTCAGGAGTAGGCTTTCTAATAAAAAAAAAATCTTAAAATCGGTCAAGAATTGGCGGAGAAATCGGTGAACATATATGAAAAATACATACAGCCGAACATAGAACCTCCTCCTTTTTGAAGAAGTCGGTTAAAAACAATAAATATTATGCTATTGTTTCATCGATAAAAACTCGCGGCTGTTTTCCTTTGCAAGAAAAACAAACACAAATTTAAAATTTCCTCCCTTGTTTGTTATTTGTCTCGTTTAAACTGTAGGTACGCTTCCAATAAAAAAGTTGGAGTTGCCAGTACTGTGCCAGAAATGTTAGAGCATTTTTGAAGCAAGGGGAATTCGCTGAGAACAGTAGTACGTTGGAGTTTCGTTCTTTTTTACGGCAACTTAGTTCGGGCATTGCCGTGTTAACAAAACACCAATTGTTCCCCGCCGGACCTGTGAAATATGAGCAGACGGTAAAGTTTAAATTGCTCTTGTTCCATCTATATTATTTATTATGACGTCGGTGACTTGCCGTGATTGGCTCCTGTGTTATGACGTAAGTTGAAGGTAGTTTTGTATCGGAAAATAGAAGCGCAGCTGTCGGTAAGTATCAAGGAGCAGCACTTGACAATATACTGGAAACAGCTTTTCTTAAGTCTGTTCATCTTTTACTCTATTAATGATTTTTGTCTAAAGTTTAAGCGCACTTTTATACTAAAACGTATTTTATTAATTTTAGTTAGATATTCTAGAAGGTACATTTTAAAAACAAATATTTTAGTCTACAATAAAGCCCTTTCCAAAGGCTCTTTTATTTTATCTCCCAAAAGTCTGACGATAAAATTTCATTTATTGTTTCTCTTTTCAATTCTGTTGTCAGTCACTCAACTCAAATACAAGTAAGGCAAAAGAAATATCCATAATAGATTGCATAAATAATACCCACTCAATAAAAGTGCCCTACCCACATCCAAAGAATAAAATCGTGTGACGACTATACGAAACCATTACTTTGATGTTTATTTCAAAGGGCGACCTTCCTTTTCATTTTCATATAATATTTGTGTGTTGACGAAAAGAATTGTGCGATTACCTATCCCGATAAAATAAACTTTACAAAAATCCACTCACAGAACAGTGAGTGTTATGGAAAAATTAAAGTTTCTTCAACAGAAAAGTATATAAGAGCGCATTTGATAGAAGACGATTAAAAGAAACGCTTTGACTCTATGTAACGCTTAAAAATATCTTAGAACTCTCTTCGAGGCTATGGCATTATTAGCAGTTTCAAAATTGTTCTCAATTTGAAAAAATCCTCAAAGTCCCCACACGCCCGTTTGACATACTCTTTATACGTCACACTTGTCTCACCAGTACAAAATGGCGTTGGATTCATGACGTCATGAGCACTGCCCAGTATACTGGGTTATATTTCAAAACACACGCAAAATACCTACAAATTGTCCCCCTGGCAGCTGAGTAAATTCCCATCGTTTTGAAATTGGAATTACTTTACATTCGGAAGGGTCAGAGCCAATGATGTGAGAGATCAAAGAGTAATCAACAGATAAAAAATTATGATGGAATCATAACGAGAAGACTCGGTACGTGTCGGTCAAAACAAACGAGTTGATTTGATACACGGGATCATTATCTTGTACCGGTTTTTGAACATTTTTATTGGTTTGGGGTTTTTGGAAATGTAGGTATTTTATGTAACGACTTAAAAATTATTAGTCACTTGTTACCGGAAAAATACTCTGAATAAGAGCCTATTGCAGTTTGTTGATGGAGTTTTCTTGTATATACATATGTCAACATCTTATTGGTGTCATAATTAATAACGTACCTAATGATACTAACATTCTAAATACTTTCCCCATCATCTCTTTTCATCTTTGTAAATATATCTAAAGTAATTATTAGGATGACCTATTAGTAAACCAGCAGCATTATATTCGTAGCTTAATCAAGCAATCTTTAATGCATGTCCAATTGTCCCGCAGCGTACATCTAAGCCTTGATGTGATGATATTACAATGAATAATTTCTGAGGTGATTATGATACCGATATCTGAATAACTTTAATCTTCAGTTTCGAAACTTGAAGTGATCAGGGTTTCTCAATTCTTAAATATCAGTAAGACAATTAATCAAGCGTCAATCACGGTGTCCAACACTGGAATGATTGACATCCAATAATTTCAGGTAGAGCGCTACTTCATCTATTTATCATCAAACGATCGCTGGTCCAACCAACCGGCTACCATGCAAGCTTTCATTTTGTTATTTTTTTACCCTGTAAACATTTGCCACAATGTTTACAAACAGAGTTTTAAATAAAACAACACACGAACAGCACTTGAATTGATTATAAATAAATAGGTAGCTGTATTTTACTGTTTTTGTAAAGAATGTGTTGCTGAAAATGTGGTATGAGAAATAAAGGTCGTAACTACAGGAAATAACGATGAAAATATATCGGGTTTGTAGCGACTGCTTAGTGCGCAACTCCCGGGTGCTTTGACCGGAGCATAAAACTATAGAGTCCAACCACAAATAGGTGAGCTAGAATTATGAGTCGCTCTCGCTGCCCACAGAGCTATCTACCTTTATTTATATTCTCTAAAACCATTGTTATTTTATACAAGCGTCTCAACTATGTAATCATTTGTAGTCTAATCCTTTTATTGAATTAATTTAACAGCGAGAAGCGGACTTGAGGCCGAGTATGCTGAGATTATGTCTTTATGGACTGCTGCTGTGTATGTTTATGACTGTGGTAATAGCCGTCGCATAAGCCGCGGGAACAGTGTATTTAATGGGCTGTAAATGAAAAATGGCGCAATTGTCGTGACGTAGTTGCCAAGGGCACCGCGCCTCCTCAGGGGCCGATGTGTGGTCATTGTGTCTTTTATCGTCCGTATGTATCGGTCTGACGCCGGGAGCGAACTGCTACGGTGCTTCATTTTGTGATTTTACTGCCCGTTTGGGTGAACAAAGCCTGGCAACGTCATTAAATAAATGATAAAGTCCTGTGTGATTGTGAGTGAATGAAATCTTTAGGACGCTTTTTTTTACTATTGATAGGTACGCGCTTGACCAGTATCTCACCTGATGGTAAGCGATGATGTAGTCGAAGATGGAGCACGCTTGCCTAGAAGTAACCTATTCACTCTTGACTTACCTACATACCATTTTCGAAAAAAAACGACCTAGTGTCATTCATTTCTTTTCTTTCTCACAGTGCAGCTTCCAAGATGGAATGACAGCTCACGTCTTGATCACTTCACCCAAGCCTTAACTTCGACATTTTTAAAGCCCGTCGATTCTGTAAACATGTTGAAGTGATTGCTTGGGTAGTCAGCTCCTCAATAGACGGCGATTTTTTGATCGCGTTCGTTTAGCGGTCAGAGGAAAACAACAAAATTTCAATAAAAACGTTCGGAAAGTAAATATTCACAACATATTTGTTCATAAAATACGTACCTAATGCTGTTTTACACGAGTTAGAATGCTACACTGATTTTTATTCATATTTTTGTTGTATTTATTTATCTTTTCGATACCTGTGTAGAAGGGTATTTGTTGTGTATGAGGAGCAAACACAATAACTCGCCCTGAACCATTTGTGTTCTAAAATAAATAGAAAAATATAAGGTGGAATTTCTGAATCAAAACAAAGAGCAATTTATCCCTGGAAGACTGGAAGAGATACGGCGCGGGGGTCAATCGATTACCTTATACATCGTCGTGACAAATAGTTCCATTTGCCGTTTCCAGATGGCAGGGGCTGCCATTTATTCCCTAACTATGGCCGAAGGCAATTTCATATTTCGCAACAGGGAAAGGGATTTCCCGTCCAGCTACCAATTGGAATCACGATCGCTCAATGGAGTTATTTCGATAGTATACGCAGGTGCTTTCAGACGTTTATCTTGAACATAATCGGATCAAGCTGCACAAGTTTGCAAAAACAAGTTGTTTTCCTGGAGCGTAGTTACTACATACCTAGTTGCTAGTAGGTACTTTGAGCACGTTGCAACTGTTTTTTTATTTTTTTATTTGTAATTGGTTTGCTCTTGACTCTAGTCTATGTCAGAGATGACAGAGACAAAGTCTACGATGGAGCGAGCCTACCCAAGACACATTTAGGTAAATTAGGACGATTTTGCTAAGTAGGAATTGAAAGAAGTCTTTCTTTAATGAAAACTTATATCTTTTAACTTTTTTTATTTAAGAATAACTTACATGTTTTGGAAGTGGTTTATTTTTATTTACGAAATTTGAATTGTTATTTTCTTCTTATGATTGAAGTGGATTTGTTTTGTGTGTTGTGTTTCAAATTAAGTTTGAGTGAAAGAGTGGTGTAACAATGTTTAGTGTACAATGACTGGCTGAGTGGGTGACTGACAGACAATGCACATCCGAAACTACTGGTCGTAGAAAGCTCAAATTTGGCATGTAGGTTCGTTCAGGAGTGTAAGGGAGCACTAAGAGAGGGTTTCTCGAAATTCAAACGGGGACGGGAAAAAAACAGGATATGCGAGTGCAAACTCGTGGACAGAAACTGGTCTATCTATAAATCAATAGATTCAGTTAGTTTTAAACCCCAACTTCCTTCAAAGGGTATCAATGTCCCCCGACTACAGTATTGCCCAATCGCCGGGATTTCCGTCTGTTTTCCCAAGATAAAAATGCCAGTTGATCGAAAAGTACTGCGAACAAAGGTAAAATAAAAGCTTACCTATATTTGCTTCGACAGTTGGATAGACAGATAAAGTGTCAATGGGATTGCGTACGGTGGCTGGGTACGGATCCCAAAAAAACTCAGGGTCCATTGATTGTCTGGAACAACAAAAGCTTTTTACAAGACAGCTCGTTGCGCGGTTGAAATACTTTTCACTTGGAATTTCGAAAAGAGGATAAGTAAAAATTTTACTTTGAATTTTTGGCCATTTAGGGCAGGGTTCTGTATTGAGTGTTTCGAATTTAAGAACGTGTTAAACCCTAGTTTAATGTCAAACAGGAATGTAGGCTAAAGTACCTAGAGTTTGATAAATACTCAACTTCAAATTCATAATTATCAATTAAAAAAAAAAAAAACATTCACCGAATATAGGGGTGTTCGGTGAATGAATTATTTTTTTATCTCGATGTTGAAGCAAACTAGCAAACATTAGAGACCTCAGAATAAATTAGGTGTAGTTGTCACCTTTGCTGCTAGCGCTAATTAAGCTGGCTCGATACACGAGGGAGCACCGCGGCTTAAATTCATTAGTGTTTGTGGTTTACACAGTCAAAGTCAAGCCATTGGAAAAAAAGGGCAAAAATGTTAAAGGCGAGAGCGGGCATTTCCTCTGGGAGCTGACAGCCAACGAGTTTACTTTTCTTTATTTGTCGACTTTCTTTGAGAATAATCTATTTTCAACGACAAACCCGTTGTATGGAAAACTTTATAATTAAGAACAGTCGGAGTCAGGGTTTGGGACGGAAACCGTTCCAAACATAAAATTGTCATGATTCAAGTTTGCCCATTCAAAATCTTTAACTCAACCAGTACCATGTTTTGTATGATATTTATTAAAAAAGAATGACGCAAATAATACATTGTAAAGAGCAGTTGAAAGGGCAGGGGTTTAGAACGGAAAGCGTAAGCTCACTCCATCGTAGACTTTGTCTCTGTCACCTCTGACCTAGACTAGAGTCAAGAACAAACCCATCACAAATTAAAAAAAAAAACCAACGGAAAGCGTTCCAAACTTAAAATTATAATGAATCAAGTTCTTCCATAAGCAGTGAGAAGCTAAAGAAAAAACAGTTCTTCCGTTGTTTTTTTTTTTACCGTTGCCGTTGCCCGGTACCATACATGCCTATTTATACTTACTTATCAAAAAGTTATGACGCAAATAAGCGCTGTTTAAGTAATTGATGTTAATGAACTGGGTGGCAACTAAGAAACTTCATTGTGTTTAATTAATGCGTTGAAAAGTTTAAAAGTCTTCTGTGCCCCATTAGCCCATTTAGAAGTTGTCTTTTAACTTTGTAAATTGGAGTTCGCAAGCATTAAGGTGGAAATTTGAGAGGATAGAATGTTTATGTCGAGTGTTCGAGTTGATAGCGTTATGACTTCTGATTTCGGAGAATATCATTCGTTTCAATTTGTAAGTGTCGAGTGAATTCTAACTTTCGGTTTGGAGTTGTAATCAAATCTTTGTTTATTATTTACGTAAAATCAATTCCATTTGTATACTTATTAGCTAGAATTTGTAAAGGTTTTTAGTACCACTGAAAATAGCCGTGATTGTAATTAATGCATTGAACAGTAACAAAGAAACACTACAAACACATGATATACTGAGCAATACCAACACGAGGACACGTAATGAATGTCCTGGCAAGAAACAGAGCAGATAACATCAGGTTAAATTAAATTCTACGAGATTAAATTGAACTGGTGGCACTGCAGGCGTGAATTGGATTACCATGTAAATATTTGTGTCTAAGCCTGGTACCCACGGGGTGGTGCAACGAGGTGCAATACCGCGGGAGTCTCGCCAAATAATAGGGCACGAATAGACATATTGAGTAATTGATGTAGCCTCTATATCATTATTTAGCAATAAAAACTCCTTTCATTCGAATAGCTGAGCGAAGGCTACGGATTAACAATGAGTTCGCCCTTGACTTTGTCTCGCGATTTAATCTCGATGTGAGCACATCTTTCATACCTTTCGTTTTCTAGCAACGTTTTTTATTTAATCAGTCGCTTTTGCTCGCGGCTTGACACGCTTAGATATCGATTTTACAAAACAATTAGCCCATAACTGTCTATATCGATCGTCGTATATGGTGTACATAATAAAGAGTATTCTATTCTATTCTATCACCTATCTCTTTGCCAAAAATTCATCAAAATCGTGTCAGCTGATTAAGTGTGAAAGCGTAACCAACTCACATTCGCATTTATTATATTAGTTAGGAATATATTTTATTCAGAATTTGAAAGTCGATTTTATTCCTTAACTAACGAGAAAATGATTGGGGAAATGTGGAATTTCCGCAAAAGTAACACAATGAGAGAAATTGCTGCTTTGCTAGGCTTACAAATTGGGCGATTGTAATGTAATTTGCTGAAGACATTACCGTAATTTAGGCACGAGTTCCGATAATGTTTGTTAGTGAATACTCGGCTTTAGTGATCGGTTGGAGACAGAGGCGCGGTGCGTGTGTGCCCCGCGTCTACCCACACGTGACGGACAAACAAGTCGGAGGAAATAACGCGCCTCGAGGCAAGTATCACTGAAGCCTCCTAATGAATAACTGCGTCATTACTTCACCCACCTACATTTTGATTTCATCGATATCTAAATGAATGTAATAAAAAGGTAAGATTGGTTATTTATTTTGGTGTATGTATGTAAAAGATAAATCTAGAACTACTGTGGCCCTAATTTATTTATTTGTATCTCCAACAATGTAAGATTTTACATCTAGGTCGATGGCGTTTCAATAAATGTCAAACTGGATAAGCATCGTCTAGTGATAACAACGGAACACCTTTTTCCGACTATACACATAAGTGAACATTCATTTACCCGATTCAGTACGTTCAAAAGTCGCACTATGGCTTTTGTACCGACTACAAAAAACTGTTAACTAATAAAAAGCAACAACTATGCTGAGCGGCGTAGCCTATTTTTTATACACCGTGTGACAGAATTATGAGTACAATGACCCCTTATCAGGTATTGTAATTATTCTTTTACACGTAGTATAAGCAACGGGAGCAGTGCCACGGGAAAAAGATAGTCGATTTTTACGTAGGGATGGAAGAAGCAGAAGTCGAGAGATATTAAAAAAAGTGTAACTCGAGGACGATTTGATGTCTCCCTAAAAATATATCTATATTTTTGGTTAACGCAATATTATAAATATTATCTTTCCCTTAGTAAATAAATATACCTTATCGTACTATTTCAGTTACTTGTGATTTCGCTCACGATCGAGTTTATTATTTGTGATTATTTTGCGGCTTGATATTTCCAATATTGCGTGTTAGGTAAGAACTAAGTGGGCTAGGGCTTGATTAGATTCTAGCCTGTTCATTCAAGCTATTTAGTTATTTAATACTTCATGTACATAAATGTATGGAGGCGGCCTTAATAGGCCATAGGCATTTTCGACCAGTCAACCTTTGAGCGATACAGAGACAGGTGCAATTACAATTTTTTCGACGTTTCTGTTCTCCTGGTACTTTTGAATCTGAAGTACTAAGGCAGCAGCAACTCTAGATTTCCACTTCTTCCTCTGTCTCTAATAAGCAATATAAGTTGCCGGGGTAAAAAGTAGCCTGTATGTTGTTCCAGGATGTTAACTATGCTCGGGAGAAGGCACGGCTCCTTGACATTTCGTGTGACGCAGGTCGTCTCGGGGCATGGCTGCTTCGGGAGGTTCTTGTGTCGCATAGGCAGGAGAGGCAAGAAACGCGATTAATAGATATTTAATAAACATTCATTCTATCGTAACATTTATTTAGGTGAAAAGTGATGAGAATTTACATAAGTATCTATTTACATTCGAAAGAAAAATTGTTTGTTCAAACAGGACGCATATTAAAGTAAGCCTTTTTTTTTTTTTTATTTTTTTTTTATTCGAAACAGGTACCTCCCCAAAAACCTAGCCAAGCCAAAAGCCTAGTATCTTAAATAAATAATCAATAATATTTTTTTAAAGTCCTGGAACCATAAATAGATAGGCACAAATAAATCTAATATGTATATAAAAATACGTCACAGTATTTATTATCGAACTCCTCCGCAACCTCTTGTGCGATTTTATGTTTTTTTTTTTGTGTATATTTAGTATCTAGGTCTGAGAATAGGTCGTAGGCTATTTCTTTTTTAATGTTCCATGTACTTTGTTGTCCGTCTGTCGGTCTGCCAAGACCCTTTATCTCGGAAACGCGTGGAGGTATCGAGGTGAAATTAAAACCATATACTCAGTTCTACTCTCTGAAAATTATAAATTTGTATTTAATAAAAAAAAAATGTAATATTTTAAGTAATATCTACAAATTTGTACGGAACCCTCGGTGGGCGAGTCCGACTCGCATTTGGCTGTTTTTTTTTAATTACGCAATACAACGTTATCCGAGTCAGCTGGTAAGACTATATGAGTGTATCTTTGTAATATTATGTGCTACAAGCACTGACCAGAGACCCAGCTCTACAATTTATTATGCAACCTTTGCATTCGCCTCAGTCGCAATATGCCAAAAACACCTCTAAGTCTAAGTCCCCCAAAATTTTGATTGCGACTGAAATGCGAATACTTTGCTTAAAAATTTGTGGAACTAGCCGTTAGAAATAATAGCTAATAACAAATGTTCATGTAATTTGGTTCCTCCTCTAAAACTATACTCCATTATAACATTGTCGCGGTCGTTCGCGGCCATTGTTTAACGATAATTGCTTACCTACTCGTATGTTCCGTGTTCAACGTAACCAACAGGGGTGCCTCTTGTTCGAAGACTCTGTTCAAAATGTTTACAAGCCCAGTGGCGGCATTAAACGTTACGAAGCTCCAGGCACCACGGCAGATCTCGACCGTGCGAGATATTTTCGAAAATCATTTAAGTGATTGGGTAGTAGTAAATTAAGTGTCGTTTACTTCGTATACGTACTATATATTACGATTTCTCCGGTTCCCGAAGGCATTTCGGGAAATCCTCTCGTAGTGTTCCCCTACACTGCCCAAGTAAACTAGGTACATGTTAAATTTCAGCTTTCTATGGTAGTTTCGGCTCACTTGGTCTTGGAATTACTGCAGGAGGCCCCTGTAAAAGCGAGGCCCCGGAGCAATCGCCTTGCTCGCCACCCCTAAAGCCGCTACTGTACAAACCCTTCCCTTAAATTTCACCAACGTCGTCGTGATACTAGAGCATTATGACATAATAATTTGGGATGTTTCACTAATTCAGGAGACGCAAGCAGACTCCTACAAATTAATGTTGCACAAAGTAATTAGCCGGAAGAGCTTTACAAATGGTCTTGGCACCACCTTTATTGGGCTTAGAGCACGTTATGTTACGTATTACGGAGGCATTGTTTGTACAATGCTAAATTAAGAACAGTTATATTATTTGTCAGGACACATTATGGTTATAATGTCGTATCCGAATATGTAACAAGTGAGGAGGGATGTATTTTTAATAAACATATATTTTATGAAAATCGGAGGAGCTCGTGGCTAAATAATAACAGCCGCATGGGTCGATCTTCAAGGTTAAGCAACGCTTGCCAAGGTTGGTCTGTGGATGGGTGACCATCTTAACATAACGAGTTTCCTCCGTGCCTCGGAAAGCACGTTAAGCCGTTGGTCCCGGCTGTCATTTGTAGATCTTTGGCAGTCGTTACGGATTGTCAGAAGCCAGTAAATCTGACTCCAGTCTTGCCAAGAAGTACCGTGTTACCCAGTTAATGGGTTGTGGAGGACTGGTAGGCAGCCGCTCCACGTAAAACACTGGTATTCAGCTGAATCCGGTTTGACTGGAAGCCGACCCCAATGTAGTTGGGAAAAGGCTAGGCAGATGATATATTTTATGAAAATACCCACCTTCAGTGTGGCAGTCTATCTCTTCCTGATGTTAATGGACGCTTTGACGTCGGACATCCAGGAGGAGGCTCCCTGGTGTATGCTGTTTGCTGATGACATTGTGCTGGTAGCCGAAAGCGGCCTAAAGGTCCAGAGCAGATTGGAGACGTGGTGGGAAAGACTGGAGAGTGTTAGCTTGAAATTGAGCAGAACCAAATCAGAATACCTGTTCTGCGATTTCGGCAGTCTCTCCAGTACTAAGCCTATAGCACTCACTGGAGCCCGAGGATACCGATCTGCACCAACTTTCGGTACCTCGGGTCGCTTGTCCAGGGGGATATAGACTGAGACGTAACGCACCGGATCAGCTTAGGATGGATGAAATGGCGAAAGGTCACTGAGACAACTTGCGACCCACGACCCCTCAAGTTGAAAGGGAAAACCTATAAATCTGTGATAAGACCTGTCGTAATGTTTGGATCAGAATGTTGGGCTGCAAAAAAGACGGATGAAAATAGATTGCATGTAGCAGAGATGAGAATGTTGAGATGGATGTGTGGAGTAACGAGAATGGATAAAGTGAGAAATGAGTATAATAGAGGTAGTTTAAAAGTGGCGACAGTGACGGAAAAGTTGGAGTCTTTCTGGGAATCGCTTGTCTTGGTATGGTCATGGAAAGAGGAGAGATGAAATGCATTTAACTAGAAGAGTTATGAATGTAAATGTGGATGAATGGAGACGGCGAGGAAGGCCGCAGAAAAGATGGATGGATTGTGTGAGGAGCGATATGAAAGAGATGGGAGTTAGTGATAGCGTGACGGCTGTTAGCGCCGACCCCAAGTAACATGGGGTAAGGGCAGGAAGATGATGATTTTATGAAAATACTATTTCAAATAAAACGTAGTTTATTTATTTACGATCACCTCACAGACGACAGGCACCAACATACATAATAAAAACCTTATTTCTGTAACGTTTTGTACATTTATCTAATTATTTGGCGGAAAAACGTTCCTTATATTGATTTTATCAACGTACAACGGAAACCCCTGAATAGGGATGGGATGATTACCTGCCGTTCCGTTACATTTCGTACGCTATTTTAAATGAATCGTGTAATCAACCACGAACGCAGGTGAATACCTAATTCGTTAGCTTTCAGTAGTCAGGCATCGCTGACCCATTTGTTCAGGGCCCAATCACGAACCGAATTCAATTTTGTCCACTTTTATTCGCTACGATAATCTTGAAAGATACGCGAGGAAATAAGAGAAACCCTATTATTATTATATCTCTTTTATTATGAAAGTTATTGGTGTGTTACTCATTCATGCAAAAAGAGGATATTGATACTTCGACAAGAGAGGCCACTGGTTGCAGCGAGACGCAACCAAAGAGCCTTTTGTTGTAATAAAAACCTTTTGCTTCGTATATGGCAGAGATAATTTATAACAGAGGCACAAATATACGTATGGAATATGTTAAAGGCTGTACAGGAACTCAGGCTCGGCTCGGGTGGGCGTGCATTGCCATTAACCGCGTTGTTCGTGCTAGCAGTTCTAAAGATAAATTGTCGCGAGTAAATTCTATTGCAAGTATAATGTGTGGCGCTGTCCGTGTAGCCCGACTGTCCGGAGTGTCCGGTGCCGGTTAACTGGCAGTTTGCGCGGCCGCCAACACCACAACAATATAAACGGACCCGCGTCCCGCCCTAATGTGTGAACATACACCAAATGAAAGTTGAATTGCTACGAAGGTACGGAGATGCTTTCCCTAATGTGCTGTTTATAGTTGTAACACCAGTTCAGGGGTCGCGCAGGGTGTCGCATTCCTTCCTAAAGTTATTTTTAATGTCATTTCGAGCTTGTAGGTTGAGGTCGCCTGGGGAAAATGTCCGTTATAAAAACAAAAGAATAGCGCTGGTAGAGATAATGTTATGGTTCCTTTACACCGCGTTCTGTACAAAGGCGAATGTTGAAAATTTGAGGATATCTTATATAGTTAGAGTCTAGTCTAGACTCTAGAGGAGCTTACTCGTATAGGTATCTAGTCTGTTTGGCTAAAGTCCATCGGTGAGTTACAAATAAGTGAACTTTAAGATGAATCATCAGAGGGTCTTTAAGATACTTAATACTAGGCAAGCGCGCTCTATCGTTGACCACATTTATTCTCTTCCTTATTACAACATTCCAGAACACCTTACAGACATATCTCTAAACGTCGAAAAGACAGAATCTGCTCAATTCCACCTCCACGTACCTCTTTCCTAAAACGATTCTCTTTATATCTTGCTCCATCTCTCTATAATAAAATTAACGTAAAACGCCCTATCTTTAGACTATCATTGCACAATTGTAAAAAAAAAACTGTACGGACACTCCTTTTGGACCTCAATTATGATGACGCTGAATTATTCCTTGCAAAGTAATCTCATAAACACATATACACACGCACGCACACCATCACACACATACACACACACACACATCCCCACAAACTCTAGATATGTCTTATATAAATAATAGTAAAAATAACTATTGTATAGTAACTACAGTCATAGATGCTGTTTCAAATTTTATATTAAGCTCTCACTATTTTATAAAATCCGCCAATCAGGGAACCGGCACCGTCTCTCCTAAACACAGGCTAAATTTTAGCTAGGAGAACAGTACTTCACCCATATTTATTGTAAATTGTTAGTGAATCTACAAATATGTAAATGCAGCATCTGTAAACTTTACAATCCCTTTATGAAATAAACTATTACTATTACATTATTGGTAACGAGTGCTCAGTGTAACCTTTTTTTTAAACTTTCGTGAATGTTCGCTTATGTCAAAACGTATAGAAAAGAAGAGGTTTGTCGATATTTTAGATCTACGGTGCTTTTTTATTTTTAGGGTTCCGTGCCTCAAAAGGAAAAAACGGAACTCTTATAGGATCACTTTGTTGGCCGTCCGTCTGTCTGTCAAGAATTTTTATGTCAGGAACGCGTGAAGGTATCGAGATGGAATTTAAACCATATACTCAGGTCTACGGTCTTTTTAAGCTGTAAAAAAAAAAACATTTTTATAAGTTTACATAAAAGAAAGATGCCGCAAAAAAACGAATATTTCGACACTCTTATGGGAATCAAAATTCATAGGGTATTTCCCGTTGACCTAGAACTATGAAATTTGGCAAGTAATACCATCTTTTACTACAGGTATAGGGAAAAGTCTAAAAACTATACATTTGTGATTAAATTATGAAAAATATAGCCTTTATCTAAAGTACTTAATCAGTAATCGAGCTTAATAAACCACTGACTGGATTCAAAATCTAGGTACTTAAAAAAATTAGGTATTATCCCGAGTAACATTAATTATTTATTTCATCAAAATCGACTCAAAAATCAAAAGATAAAGAATTTTTAATTTTAAGAAGAAACTTCCTGATGCATTCTAATAAGTCAGAGCGCCATCTATTGACTAAAAAGAGTAATTGAGTGAAAGCATGAAAATAACACCATGACAAATTATAAAGTTATTTGTTAAACTTTCAATACGTACCAAAATAATAGTGAAGGTATTAATTAATTAATATCTTGTCGTTATTAATCGTAACATACGTTCTTTAACGTCTTCCGCAGTCAAATACTTTGTCTTGTCAGTTTACGAAATGATTGATAGATGGCGCTGCACTGATGACGCGTTTTTCTGAATCACGGTGTTAATATTTTCCATTGGAGAACGACCCTCACAAGATTTGTAACAGCGCAGCGTTGCAGGTCTTGCTTGAAAAGTGTCTGCTATGGTCCAAAAACCGTTAAATCTCTGATTTGTTCTGGTTCTTAGCTGGGAAAAAACAGCGAGACTTGATTCCTGAACTATGTATAATACGTACCTACAAATTTGTACGGAACTCTCGGTGCGCGAAACTGACTTGCTCTTGACCGGTTTTTTTACTATTAATACTCGTAGGCATACTTTTGACCACTTTCTCACCTGATGGTAAGCGATGATGTGGTTGAAGATGGAGCACGCTTGCCTAGAAGTAACCTATTAAATTTTGTCTTAAAGACTCCCAGGTTGTAGCTATCTGGAAATATGTGAACAAGTTTACGTTAAAGCGATGAAGTATATTAAAAAAACTCTCACAAAGACAACAGGTAAGATAGTGATCAAACGCGATGCCTATTGCGATAAATAGGTTTGTGCTGAACTTCAAGTTAGCTGATTACACTCGATTACTGTAGAAGTAGGTACCGTAGAACCGTTATTAATTAAATATTACGTGAGCACATTGACAGTTCTAGTTCAATGGCGCCAAGAGTCATGAATGCCATTTTCTCATAAATCGAAGCATTGTTTATGTTTTATAACATACTCGTACAATGTGGAATACGCGAGCTCTCACGTTATTTTCCTCCATCATTTACGTCAAAGTTACATAAAGAAAATTTAACGTTCGCGAATGTCTTTAATCACGAAGCCTAATTAAAATTGATTAGCGGCGTAACAAGTTCCGATATTTCAGGTTTAAATAATGAAAAGTGTTACAGGCACATTATGTAGGCATTTATGTTCAAGAGAGGATGAGGAGTTTGTACGTGAGAAGGATAATATTGTCATTTCAGATTACTGTCGTTCAGCTACTTGGCTTGAGGGCCGGAGCTCGTGAGCGTCGGCATTATGCAATAAAAAGACTTTGATATTGCCATTTTGCAGGCAATTTAAACTCCAATTTTGTGATGGCACCTTACTGTACAATGCCGTCTTTATGTTAATTGCGTTCGACTGTTTAAAGTTTGTTTTTGACTTAATTAGTTTTCTGATAATGCCTACTACTGTAAACCAAATAAGTAAGAACAGCTTTTTATGCCTCTTGTTTTATGAAGCTGAATTTATTAGATAGTTTATTTTCTAAGTGAAGTTAAGTTTCGAAGATTAATAAGGACACAATCCACCATTGTTCCTTTGTACATGAAGTTATAAATAAATAACTAACTTATTAAAAAAAACAAACTCACACTGACCTCTTCTTGACTACATTCGTGGTTACAGCTTACACTCCATACACTGTAGTGTAAGCTACTATAGAATAGAAGTTTTCCAGTACCTAAGGGCTTTATAAGTGACTCTGACAAACTCCATACTATTTCTATGCCATTTTAAATAAAGTAATTCATAAGTAAGTAATTTTGAAATCTCCCATGTCCAAGTTCTTGTGACTTATCTATGTATTAAGGGGCGGCAAGCCCTGCATTTTTTTTCGTCGCAGGGATCTCCGTAACGGTAATACATTTTCAAGCGGAAAAAGTGCAGTGTATAGCCAAGTCTTTAAAGTAAAGCAGATATTATACAAACAAAGTCCTGAAAATTGAAAAATAGTCGTCACAAGAGACACACTACCATCTTTTTGTAACCATTTAATAGGGAATTTAACGAACTAAAGCATTTTACCATAAAAAAATAACATTTCAATGTTAATTTTATAATTATAATTTATAAAACTAACTCACACTTGTTAGTTGGTTTTATAATTTATAAAACCAAAAATTTACATACCTATCAGATATTAAAGATATATAATATCTGATAGGTATGTTAATTTTTAACCGACTTCAAAAAAAGGAGGAGGTTCTCAATTCGGTTGTATTTTTTTATGTTTGTTACCTCATAACTCCGTCATTTATGAACCGATTTGAAAAATTTTTGTTTCATCTAAAAGGGTATACTTCTCGATTGGTCCCATTGTCACCATGTCAGAATCTGATGATGGGATCCCACGAAAATCGAGGGCAACCCTTAAATTTTATAGGCATATATAATGTTTTTCATGAATTTTCTAATGCAATTCAGATATTTGTGACTGGTAATCATCATTTCATATTGCTGAGCTGATGATGAAAGGTATAAATTAGGATCTGATGATGAGATCCCATGAAAGTTGTTTGTTCAGCGATACTTTAGCCAATTGTCAGCCGATTTGGATTTGGTGAAGATCTGACGAAGAACTTCGGAGGTAGGCAACGGAACTCTTCAATAGGTAAATGATAGCAAAGGGATCGGGATTGCTGAAATCGCATGTTTTTTTAGTGTTTACACCAGTTCTTAACATAACATTGCGCCGGTACGCTATTAATGGGTACGCAGGTACCTAGGTACCTACCACTAAAAAGTGAAAAATAAAAAACTCGGTGTCAAAAAACGAAAAAATAACCAAAAACACCGACTTCAGAAATAAAGTTTTTTTCTTTCTTCCGAAGTTATTTTGTACCTTGTAGTGTTTTGGTTTTAGAAGTCGGTTGTATTTTTTGTAAAAAAGGTTTTTATATTATATATATTATCAGCCTAGACAAATTATCTCTTTGTTTATTATTATTGTCATCTGACAATAAGACGTCAAAGTTCAAACCCAAGTAAGTCTAAAGTAATAAACTCGATAAATTGTAGCTACAGTAGTACTACACTATTGATAATAAAGTACAGCAATTGTTTCTACATACACGGCCGTCAATATTTACAAATCTTCATGAGCTGGCAAGTATCAAAAACAAAAGATTGGCAGCTTCTTTTGTGAATCGTATATCCGTCGACGTACTGAATATGAGGGGACACGGGTGGAGGAGAGCTTCAAAAGACCTGCTGGCTCCCATTGCAGCCTCTTAAGTTCAGAATTTCCACTGAAACGCTGAAAGAAATACTCCGTTTAATAACGGAATTATAAACTTAGCGATTTAAGCACCTAATATGTTGGTAAACTTAGTTTAGTTTCGGTTTTGTGCCGTTACCAATGGTCGGGCGTTGATAAAACTGCCGCATTTACAACATTGGCCCAATGCGGGTTTATTTTATTTGTGAAAAACACCTGACTTTAATACCCTCTTATTGTACCCTGTTATAAAAATTGTGTCAACTCTGAAATTCTGTAAAAATTAGAATTAGAAGAAATTAGATCATATTCATGAGTACTTTAACCGTTTCCAAGATTAAAAGTCACCGTGTATTTCTGCCTGATAGAAATGTACATAACTCGTGTCTATAAGCCTTATTTACATTTTATTTCGGGTTCAGCTTTAGCGTCGCAACGGGTAAATAATGGTTGTTAAACATAATATCAAGGTATACAACACCTTTGTAGAAGAACAAGCAACTCAGTCCTGAGGGAAGGTGTCGGATTGCGAACATCCTCGTGTTATCCACTGGGAACAGACTTATTTGTGGTGTAATACTGGCCTTAGTCTGCAGCTTCGCCCGCGCGAAAGTCTGATATCGTCACATTGGTGCTATCGGGTTGATCTCGAGATATAAATCATCCTTCCAAATCCAGACTAAGGTTTATTTGTACCAAATTCGAACAGTGGCTGATGTGTAAGTCTTCTTCTTTTTACCGTGTAGGCAGTTAGGTCTAACGACCCCACATACCCTAGTGTTAGAGTTTCTAATCCGCCTCAAGGGCCTAGGTAAATGTACGTAATTGATTCAGATATAACTAAACATCCAAACAGCAGGAAGTAGGATATATTGCCAGCTACCAGAACCAGCTAGATTGCAGGCGAAACATAGCTGATGTATTTTTTCATACTTGTAACATTTGCGGTCCCTTAGAGCCACGAACACTCACCGCGAGGCATAGACACGCGATACACGCACCCCTATGCGTACCTTTTTGTTCTCTTTTCTCCCATCAGCGCTTACTTATAAACTCGAATATTCATAGAATTATCAGATCCATTACTCCACATGTTTAAAAATTATCTGCTCGAAATCGTAATAAAAGCAATGAAAATTGTGATGTCAAAATGGAAGCATTTGCGTCCAATTGCATTAATTTTTAGGGTTCTGTACCCAAAGATTAACAAACGGAACCCTATTACTAAGCCTCTGCTGTCTGTCCGTTCGTCCGTCCGTCCGTCCGTCCGTCCGTCCGTCCGTCCGTCTGTCTGTCAGCAAGCTATATCTAAAGAACTAGAAACAGAAATTTTCTGACTGTGTATTACCGCTTTATCAACAAATAGAAAACAAATATTAAGTTTTGTGGTACGGAACCCTTCGTGTGCGAGTCAGACTCGCACTTGGCCGGTTTTTTGTATTACGCAATTAGGCTATCGCAGTCGGTCCGGGAGCGAACAGTGAACAGCGAGCTTGCGTGGAATGAGTATCTATTTTTTATTTATGTTCAGCGAAAGTTATGCCGATATGCCTCGAGGCGACTAAGTAATTGTGTTCTTATTAGATAATAACAGATAATATCTACGAAAACCATTATTGTATACTTACATAATCCCTCAGGCAATGCTTTGTTTCTTCGTCCACGTGCCGTTCTAATTAAAATGTAAGGTTCATTATATTATATTTTTACGGTCCACTATTAAGGAGATAAATATAAATAATGGTTCGTCGTTGGCAATTCTTGCAGGATTTACTAAGTGTAACGTAATATTTTTTAACTTTTCACCCGGTACGGACACGGTATATGCGTTTTTCACATAACACGTTTAAGAATGATAACGAACGCACCTTGGATCTAACAGACTCCATCTCGCAGTATACATCAAAACTATAATGGAAATTTCAGAAAAGACTAAAACGTACAAACAAGTTAGCAGTCAATCTGATGAATACCCAAACAGTCGTTGGAAAACTAAAAAGAAAGATTCTTTAACACCTAATTCAGGAGGCAACAAGAATAAACGGGGACAGTCACTGGACAGCTTACATCCAAACTCGTTATCAATGTCAAACTTATTGCTGAATGTCTAGAATAAAGCTAGAGACAAACTGGTCCCACGTACGCAACGTATGCAATGCGTTAAGAAATCTGGACTCTTGGTTTTATATGAAAAACTATGCATAGTGCATACTGCATAGTTACACACATCGTTCGTGTTCGTAGTTCGTATGTTGCGTTCAACATACGATACGATACAAAAGCGTTGCATCTGTTGCGTACGTAAGACCAGTGTGTTTCTAGCATAACATAACATAACGTTTAAAAGACAGAGGACAAAAGACAGCTTGGAACTGGCGAAATATCAAAATCATTTGAAATTATAAGGTCTATTATCTAGCGGGCTCAGTGTGAGGCTTGCATGTGGGGATTTCGAGTTTCTAGTTCGATGACAATTTCCTCACAATGTGTTCTTTTACCGTAGAGAGGTCTTTTACTCACGAATTATGTATAAATATCTATTATGTATGTATATTACATATAAATATCGCCTGCATATCGTTACCAAAAAAGATCTTCAAGAAATATATAAATAATATTAACTTAAACAAAACTCTTACAATCATTCCCTCAGAATTTCTGAATACTTGATATCCAATTACCTGTCTACGTATTTGTTCAAATATAAACTAAAGCCTTTACAAATACAAGACTCAGATAAATGAACTGTGTTGTTATTATATTCTGTACAAAGTCTGGGCTGAATGTAATTATCCCTGGCTTTATCTTTTCGTCTTTTAATCCCGATATCGATTGCACTGAAATTCAGGCGCCTTACTCAATGGTACACTTGAGGCATTCCGAAAAAGTTTCCTCACAAATCGAAAATAATTAAAAAGTTGCGTTTGGATTCCGCTTACGTTCGCTGCGGCAGAGGAATAGACAATGATGGGGCAGATAATAAATAACATTACGTTGGCCCAGAATTTCTTGGCACGCGACGAGATAGGGAACCAAATTGAAACGTACCGAAATTGACATCTTATTGACATTTGCTTATGTAAACAGCGCCGCAATGAGCTGTCAAGATATACTGGGTACGTTGTAAATTATACCAAGGGTAAGTGTTTATGGTACGGTATACTCACGAACTCGAAGGATTTTTTCCTGCGTAATTCTGTAAGACTTTATCTTTAGCAACCCCTGTGTTTGGAGGAAATATTGCTGGGCTGGATGGTCGGAGGGCTATTCGTCTAATGAGATTGCGTTTACTTTCGGTTTTTGCTTCCTTGCTCCCATAGAGTAAATGTGCTGGCTAAAGTATGCTCTTACTATTTTCCGGAACCTTTTTATTTTCTTATTGTGTTGCACAATGTTTGGCTTAATTAGGCGTTGATAACTCACAATACACCAACATACATGACTGTATTGTATAACTTCATTTAAACGAACGTTGTGGCTGTCAGTTCAATCACGGTTTAACAAGCCAATCTCAGTATTAAATCAGTAAGTTTACCCTACGTGTGTTAGTCAACAGCAATATGTTACACATCGTCGGGCCGAGAGTGTAACTGACGAACAACAATATTGGAGATTAACTCAAACAGAGGCCTACAGTCCAGGCTGGGTAATCACATCTGTGGCGGCCAGTGTAAGCGGCCCAAACAACAGCCCTGTTAAATTGGATCCCGAAATAATTAAATTATCGGCAGACGATCGCAAAACAATTTTCGGCAATATTGACTTACGCGATCAGCGTTGCTGGCTAAATCGAATTCTTACCCCTAATAGAATCATTAAAGCCAAAGACAACGAGACAATGAAAACCTTCAGCTGAAAAAATATCGGAAAGGGGAAAATTTAAATTTTCATCGGAAAAGTCCACTCAAAGGGTTGGATATTCTATTTCAATGGATACAAATTCGATGAGTTATTCTCCTCACACAATATACTCATTGATCAAAGGTCGCCTTCTTGAAATGCTGCAGGTAACTTAATGTAGGTACTTATTCTAGATCTATTTCGTAGTGCCCATGTATGGGATGTACAGCGATGTTTGATTTCTGTATCTACTGTTCACTGGTCGGTAAACGACGTTTAATCGCTCTTTGATCTGCAATGCTCTACAGTCTACAGGCTTCATCCTGAGCTGCTCTTTGTCGGCGAGGGTCGGAGCTGTAGTAGCGAGCTACATGTAAGCACGTCAAACGCAGTCACTGCACTCTGATCTTCACTGAAACTGTTAGCATAAACGGTAAACCAAGCAAGTACTCAACATTGTGTTATATATCCAAATACTATTAAGTTTACATCTACACATAAACTACATGGTCATGGATTTATTTATTAAAACTTTACGGACAAGTAAAAAACACTGTACAAAGGCGTTTTAATGCCATAAGCATTTTTTACCAGATCTGAGGGTGTTGCGGAGACGGAGCAGCATGTACGGCGGGTACAACAAATGAAAAGAAAAAACAGACCAGGAAAAATAAAACACGTACACACATACATAGAAATAAACAATATTATTGTGATAAAAAAACTAATTCAACAGGAGGAGCTCGTGGCTAACTAATAACAACTGCACGGGTCGATCTTGAAGGTTAAGCAACGCTTGCCAAGGTTGGTCTGTGGATGGGTGACCATCTTAACATAACGAGTTACCTCCGTGCCTCGGAAAGCACGTTAAGCCGTTGGTCCCGACTGTCATTTGTAGATCTTTGGCAGTCGTTACGGATTGTCAGAAGCTAGTAAATCTGACTCCAGTCTTGCCAAGATGTACCGTGTTATCCAGTTAAGGTGGATGCTCCAGGGTAGCCCGCGAAATTCAAATATTTTTATGTTTTTTGCAATTTGCCGGTCAGTGTGAAGCTGTATGTGGACCAAATGCGATCCGCGACCGTAACGCGTATTTATTTAAAGAATTATAACCATTTTAATCATAAATATAGCCCTCTAAGTTCATGTAGTTCGAATTCGATTATTTCTGAAATATTCATTCGCGGGCTACCCTGGAGCATCCACCTTAATGGGGTGTGGAGGTCTGGTAGGCAGCCGCTCCACGTAAAACACTGGTATTCAGCTGAATCCGGTTTGACTGGAAACCGACCCCAATGTAGTTGAAAAAAGGCTAGGCAGATGAAAAAAACTAATTCAAAAAATCAACGCTGTTGTGATTCTACCGAGCTCTTGCGAATGTGTTCACGTACCTTAAAGGAAAATTGATATCCTTGGCTGTGTAAGACTATCAATTTTCGATTGGACTTGGAGAAACACAATATATTGAACCTAAGTTTCACAAAGTCAATTTGATGGAAACGTAGTTAGTTTAAGTGAACAATAAAAATTGTGGTGCGAAAGTACATACAATGTATAGAAATGATCTTCGCCGCTGTAAATAAGGCAATGACAAAGGGAAAAAGTACATAACTACTTAATCATCAACGGATTATTGCTTGCTGTGAAATTGAACAGTACTCTTGTACGTGGTACGGATAAAACGTATCAAGAAAGTAATTCCCTTTAATCATAAACTAGATCTTGAAACTAAAAGAAAGCCAGTATGCTCATATATGTCGTGAAGATACATAGGTAGGTGAACAAATGAATAGCAATATAGCATTCCTCCATCACAATCCCATCCTGAATAGTGAATGTGCAAGTTTCATTAGCATGAGAGTTGCAAATAGCAAGTCTTCGCTGCAAGGACCGAACAATACGCAATCAGCGATAGACGCCAGTCGATCACTTGTGAGCTGCATTGTAATGGATCATTGCTTTACGTGTCTCGCACATTTGTCCCTTGTCAGATCAACAAAGATAGAGACATAACACAATGTGAACAAACACATCGCATTTGTACGAGTCTGCCCTTGACATTTAGTCTATATGTAGATATCTAAGGTATAGTGCTACCTTCGTTTGCAAAGTTTCAAAGGCATGAAATATGCAAAGCGTTCGCGAACGAATATTGACGCTCCAATTACATCGAGAGGCGCATGTCTGTGCCATGGCTGTGGTGTTGGACAAGTTCGCCGCCTGATGGCGAAACACGTAAAAATGGGAAAATAATTGATGAATCGGACGCGAAGTGCCTCGCAGAACGCATGCATGAACGCTTTTTAACGAATGAATGCTCACGAAAATTGGTTTCGTCACAATATTCCCGTTGTCGTTACAAAAAACTGCATATATTTATTTGTCTTAATTAATCCATCGTAATGTTTGCGAGTTTTAATTAAACACGATTATTGTTACTTTTCCATAGAGCTAAAAATTCAGGTGTCATGACATTCAAAGTGCTGTTCGTTTGACGCGGTTTCTTCAAAAGAAATGCAGATTACGTTCGCTTTACCGCGACGACAAATGAGTTTGAACTTAATGCAAATAAGCAAATTAAAATTTCAAGAAGTTTAGAAGTGGGAAGGAGCATCCGGCCGGTACATTTTATGCTGCAAAAGACGGTTTAATGAGCTTTTATTATTCACTATAGACGGTACCTAAATTTATAAAGTTTTTTAAAGAAAAATCGTAAAAAAACTAGAAGGTTTAACGTAGTTTACGTCGGTAAAATAGCCTGACTTTTCTTTGTCTAAGGAAAATATATTGAAAGGCAAGTCAAGGAAAAAGTGAAAATACCTAAGTGAATTACGGATTTTTTAACGCCCTGTAATTAACTGCGATATTTTGAAATGAAAAAATACCTTTTTTTTAAAAGAAAAGATCAATTGTTGGCTTGAAATGTTGCTTCGAATATTTGACGAGCGATATTGTTACGAGTTTGGGGTTCGTGACAATAATAACAGCCGATTAATTCAACAAAGATGACACTTTAATTTGCAACACTAATTACAATTAAAAACTCACTTATTACAAAACATAATTACACCACTGAGCATTTTAATATTAATTCACAGTTGAAGATCGCTTAGGAGACCACTCGCAGTTACAAACCTTCGAAGGTTGCAACTACTCAACCGGACTTACAGACCCCAGTAGGGGGCTATCCGCCCTTTTTGTACCGACCGTTATTTCTAAAACCTTCGAGTATGGAAACATCTTGAATGTTCGGGTATATACCGGTCTCGACTGACCAGATGTCGAAACCTTGGAATGTTCTAATAAAAAAAGTGTAGAAAGATCTTGACCCTACTAGTGCTGCTACTCGATACTAGATGGCGCTAACAGTAGCTAAAGTAGTTATGTACATTAATTCTGGCGCGTAACAATATGTTTAAATAAAGGATTGGTGGGATTCGGAGATACATACGTAATTACCTAGCAATTATAACAGTAGATATGGATCAAAAGACACTATGTTACGATAGGTGTCTACATGCGGCCCACGCGGCCCTACTAAGTAATTCGCCTCGTCTTCCCAACCAATTTCCACAATCATCGTCAGCACAAAAGCTGAAGACAATGCAATCATGATCGTTATTAACAACGTATATTTATTACATTTCGATTGTTTGCCTCCATCCAGTCAATTATTCGCTTGTCAGAGCCAAACAGGGATGGCACAAATTGGGTTATCTGTTATAAGATTATGGGCGGCCGTAGAAACTAATCAGTTGTGGAGGGATGCTGTTGATAACTGAAAGAGGAATGAGTGAGGCTTTTGTAAGAGGAAACAATTATTTTTATTGGGAAGCACCGGCATCGTTGTTGTTAATGGCGTCGTAATTTTCGGATATTTTCCGTACAAGCACGTTACTCGGTATATCTCGTGAGGTAAACTTTCGAGCTGGCAATGGACACATTAATTATTACCTAACTATTTAAGTTGTAGCTAGGTAGGTTAATAACTCTTTAAAGAATTTAAATTAACCTAGGTATTTATGTTTGAGAAATATCCTTGTCACTTCGCCTCCGCGGGATATCGTCGCTATACAAGGTTGAGCAGAAGTATCCAAGGCAACTATCTTTTGCATCTGTCTGGTAATGACAATTTTAGATACTAGATTATGCCACTACTTCGCCTGTACGGAAATCAGAAGTTTTTGTAAGGGAACGTAATACTGGAATATAAAGTTTGAATCTGGTTAGCCGTTGTGTGATTGCCATACATCCAACACTAGTTGAGCCGCGCTACTTCATCTGCTCCGCTCCTGTTGGTCATAGCGTGATGATATATAGCCTATAGCCTTCCTCGATAAATGGGCTATATAACACTGAAACAATTTTTCAAATCGAGATTAGTGCGTTCAAGTAAACAAACAAACTCTTCAGCTTTATATATTAGTACAGATACAGACTTTATTGTTTATGAGTAGGATTTTCCATGATTTTCCCATCGATCCATGGTCAGCGGAAAATAATTCGCTGTGTAAGTTTAATAATATAAATTTCCATTTTTCCAACTTGTTTTACTTAACTTACTCTTTTCCAAAGTTTGTAGAACAGATTATTTCAATTATCGTGTTAATTATATCAGATCCGATACGGGTTTCCTTTGTCACAACGCTGTTAATGTCTGATTAAGCTTGATGCTTATTAATTTAATGGCATCACGTCTTCGGTCTACTCCTTTGTGATGATTACGTTGTACGCAATTAGTCTTTAACGAAGTATGTTATGTTCTTTGTCTTGTGTGATACCTTCTATATACCTGTTACGTATTATTATACCTAATAAACATCAGCAATGCTGTTTTGGAAACTTCTCACTGTGAAAACTTAGTTTAAGAGAGCTCGAAGTAAACTGACAATTCTTAGCGAGTGGTTATAGGCGTTTGCCTTGTGACCCGGTGCTCGTGGGTTCGATTCCCACGGGACACATACTTAGTTAAGTTGTTTTCAGTTTGGCTAGGACATTGCAGGCTTGAGTCATCTGATTGGCTGATAAAAAGATGATTCCGTGCTTTAGAAGGCACGTATAAGCCGGTGGTCCCGGCCGCTAAATGGCGGTCGTCAAATAAATCATGTCAGAGGCCCTTGAGGCGGTATAGAAACTCTGACACCAGGGTGTGTGGGGTCGTTAGACCTTAACACGATAAGAAGAAGAAGACTTCACACTCATTTCACTCAAGCTTCAGGCTGCGTTTCCACCAGAGATGTGTGAGTATGTGTTGCTAGGGATGTGTCGCTTCATATACATAGCCTCGCTGGGCTCAAGCGATTCTATTGGTTCTTAACACGCCGCTCATAACGCATCCTCGCACATTCCTGGAAACACAGTCTTATGGTGACATTTTAACAGAACAGACTGGCGGGTCTCCCACTCCTCAATTAAAGTATCTATGTAAAATAGTAGCCGAATAGTAACCGAGGGAATAAAGCAGTGTCTTATGACACGGGCGTCAAATTGAATCACAAACACAGTGAAGTATTCGAGAGTTTACTCCCGAGCGTTACAAGGGAGTTTAAAGTTTAACTCACAAGCGAAGCGAGGGAGTTAAAACAAGAATCCTGAATGCTGCGAGGGATTCAAGCTAGCTCATGGCAAAGATACCAACCCTGAGGAACATACTCTACTTTTCACACCTACTATGAGAAAATGATGCTCTAGACATGAAAACAGGTGGCGCCACCGGTGGCAATAACATTGTACGAATGTCATTATAACCCGCCGGGTAATAATGTGGTTAGAATTTGGAAGCCCATTTTAACTGCGGTACCTGCACCTAGCAGCGGAGGCCGACGGGAGCTGCTCGCAGATTATAATGACATGAATGGCAAATAAATTAAAGTTTTCGTGCAGGTGGTGTGAAAAAACTAACTAAAATAATTAGCGTGTGTTAACTATCGAATCCTTCATAATGTTTGGAATTCAATATGAAGCCCGTGTCATGAGACACAGCTTTATCCTCTCGGTTTATAATCTACTATTTAACTTGAGCTTAGCTAGTGGTAATCTATAGTTTCTGCTTTCCTCTTGAAAATAAGCGTGATTTTATGCACCCTTATTTAATGTATAACCTTGAACTTTTTTGCATGAATGCAAATTCTGACTGGTCAGTGTAATCACATAGTGTCTTCCACCGTGATTTTAATTAAACTTTATTGCTTAGTCGTAAATTCACCCACTCTAGTTAGAATAGAATAAGATACTCTTTATTATGTACACCATATAAGTTACAGATAGTTGTAGAAAACATTACATTATACACAATGGGCGGTCTTATCGCTAAAAGCGATTTTTTCAAGACAACCTTTGGATGGATTGTAAAGAAAATGGAAAGAGAGTGCTGTAGGTAGTCTTAGGTGTACGATTTATATAAATAAATACATAATAAATAAATTACATACATACAATTACAATTATGTAACAAATAAAAATAAACAAAAAGCATAGGAACCAAGTGAAAACGATCAAAGAGAGAGAAAGGTAGTGATTTTTGACCATTGAGTTTTCTTTATTAACCCCATGAAAATGAGATTTTCCACTTTGAAAAGATTTTTTTCCTTTGCAAAAAATGTATCCACTTAAATGTGTTAAATCGATTAACACCCGGATTCTGGAAAGATATTATCGGCGCATCACTAATTAAACTCACATGAAGTTGTTTCATAACAACGAACCGGTTTCGAAGTCTCATTGCACGTCGTTACGTGCATAAGATTGACTGCTCGTTATTAATTCCACCAATCACAGCAGGTACAGCGCGCTAGACAGTTTTACACATTAATTTTGCCATAGTTTTCGTTCGCCTCTGTCACATAATTCGGCTATACGATGATATAGTTCCAACTACTAGGTATGTAAATGTAGTAGGTAGGTATGTAGTATATATTGTATGTAGGTATAGGTTGGTAGTATAACTAGTACCCAAGTTATAGTATACCTAGTAGGTATATTTACAGTTTAGCCTCGCCAAAGGTCGAAGTTTGCAGTGTTTTTCTTTAGTAACGCTGAGAAAAATAGCGGTCTGGAAACTTTTTCTTCTTCTTTAAGAGCTGCGTTTTGTGTGAATTATTGTGAAGTTTTTTTGTATTATTTGTTTTAAACTTACTTTTGGTTTAAGTTTTTCGTTCAAAAAGCAGTATTTTTTTTCTACACCCCGTTTTTGGATGCCTTGGTTACGGTACAGTTATGAATATTTTTCAGGACGGTAGTCTGGCCATATGCATTTTAATAATTACATATAAGTGAATTCAATTATCAGGAAAATATCCAATGTCAAATCGCAAGTAGGAAAGGAAAGCTTATTATTTACAAGTAGTTTACATTCTTTTGTCAAAGTAGATACCTATTTACCTAACCGATGAGTATTTTTTTTTATTTTATTGTCATTAATTTGATTCTCGTATTATAGCGGTGCGTTTGCATTCGCATCGTGGTTGCAAACTGTCAAAAAGCCTCTCTTATTCCCTACATTTTGACAAGTTGGCCAAAAACAAGGTTGACTTGTACACATCTGCGTACCCCTTCACAGCGTACCGTTATGAACTGGTATAAACAATTAACAGACATGCGATTTCCACCAGTCCGGAAAAATGCTCTTCCAAACAAAAAAATCACTTAAATCGGTTAAAAATTGGCGAAAATATGGCAGAACAAACGTACAATTAAGCATTCAGTCGAATTGAGAACGTCCTCCTTTTTTTGAACTCGGTTAAATAGAGTTTGACTATAATTCAAAAATAGAGATTTACAATTAACTCAACTACAAATAATTAATTCAGAAGGAGCTAACAAGGTTTTAAAATAAGTAAAGCCGTGGTCGGCGGCCATTTTGCATTTATAGATATAAGACTTTAATTCTTCCACCACGTTCAAGTTTAGTTATATCATG
This sequence comes from Lacanobia oleracea, assembly GCA_950371165.1. Taxonomy (NCBI): domain Eukaryota; kingdom Metazoa; phylum Arthropoda; class Insecta; order Lepidoptera; family Noctuidae; genus Lacanobia; species Lacanobia oleracea. The sequence goes on from OX493389.1 coordinate 12,211,581, forward strand.
GGAGGTTTATAGCAAAACATTTAATAGGTCAAATTTGAAACTAGTTCACGTTACACAGACCTCTGTTTCCCAAGAACTTGGAGCTAGAGTTAGAGCACTTTCCTATATTAAAAGATTTCGTGACCACGTGCACTTGGTCGTAGCTTTTGGCGAAGATATAACGTTCCAACTTTGCTGGGTAGTTCGCTAGCAAAGCCATGTTTTTTAGATAAATATTAACGTACAACGGTTTTACTTATGGTATCACTATTCACTAACAAGATAGAAGAAGGGTATTCCTTGATTGTAAGTGCTAGCACTATATCTATTATAGTAGTTGCGTTTTAGCATGGCTCCAGACTTTATTGATCCACCTACTTTTATAAATTACTAGTTTACCCGCGCAACTTCGTCTGCTCCGCTCCTATTGATCTTAGCGTGATGATTTATAACCTATAACCTTCCTCGATTAATGGGCTATCTAACACTGAAAGAATTTTTCAAATCGGACCAGTAGTTTCTGAGATTAAAGCGTTTAGTTTTAAATACTAGTATAGATTACCAGCGACCCGCCCCGGCTTCGCACGGTTGCCACTCCACGTAAAACACTTGTATTCAGTTAAATCCGGTTTGACTGGAAGCCGAGCCCAATATAGTTGGGAAAAGGCTAAGCAGATGATGCTATAGGCTATATATCGTCACGCTAAAACCAACAGGAGCGGAGCAGTAATGAAAATAAATTATAAAGCAGACGAAGTTGCGCGGGCCAGCTAGTATTAGCATAGATATAGATTTCGCTGCTGCCCATTCTCTGGCGAGTCCCTTAGTCGCCTCTTACGACACCCACGGGAAGTGATGAGATGGTATTATTCTTTTACGGCACCCTACGGGCACCGGCCGACACCATACGATTAAAACTCAACACCATACACTGCGATCGCCAACCCGCCTGTCAAGCGTGGCGATTACGGCAGACCCCCCCAACCAGGGGGAGGCCTATGTCCAGTAATGGACGTCTTTTGGCTGAAATGATGATGATGATAAAGATTTCAATTCCAAAAACAACTCAATTGACGTCTTTTATAAATTAACCTAACGATTCTTATATACCTAGAATATTGTGCGAGTAGAGTGCTTTTTTTTAGGGATGGGAAATCAATTGTTCATTATTTCAATCATTGTACTTAGGATCGACTGCAATTACTATGTCAAATCGAAATCACTGTAGAACGCATAGATTTTTTTTGCTATTGATAGGCATACGTTTGACCACTATCTCACCTGACGGTAAGCGATGATGCGGTCGAAGATGGAGCACGTTTGCCTAGATACTAACCTACTCACTCTTGTTTTAAATACTCCCAGGTTGTAGCTATCTGGAAACACAGACTCAGAAATTTGAAGCTAATTATGTCATGGACCCTGCAAAAACCAAACATATAATGTTTAATAAGAGTACCTTTACCTAAAAATCTCTGTAGAAGATTAATCAAATTCGTTGTAACCTGGCAACCCTACCAAGAATAAAATGTAACAACGTTTCGGCACGTATGGGAATCTTTTAACTTTCGCAGGAAGCTGTCATTTGAGTTTCAAAGACACGACGCGACTTTTTCGTGAGTTTTAATTATTCTTCCTTTCCTTGTTAATGAGGGTGAGCCGCTTCGTTGCTGACTCACAATTGTCATTAAAATTCTTTTCATAAACTTAGGCGCCTGTATCTTTAGGTCGCATCTTTTACTGTCTCCACAGATAGCAGATTTGAAAATAAGATTTTTTCTCGAGGAATATTTTAAATTTTCTGTTTCCAAGTAATTAAATACGTATCTAATGCTATTTGATTAAGTAATTTGTAATCCTTATTATAACCTAAAAAGAGCTCTCGTTTCAAATAATACGAGTATTTTCCAACAAACAAAACAATTCTCGAATACAAAGAAAATTTCAAATCATACGATTTTTACAAAGAAGTTCCAATTTCACAACAATTTGCTCGAATTTATTAAGATGAAGCTCAAATGTTGTTCAATGCGGGCGAGGCGACGGTTGGCTTCCCCTTTTCAAAAAATATCTCCCCACTGATAAAAAATACGGGGCTCATTTCGGCAGTATTATGGCTTGTGGCTTATGGCACGTCAGACGAGCCCCACATACAAACCTACGCATTATGTAAATAAATAGATAAAGACAGCGATTCAATTATGGGAACACTTCACGCTCAGTCGCGATCCACGCATGCCAAGTAAGTCAAGATTTTCATTAATTAACTCAATTATATTCCCGCATATCAAATTCATACTAACTCGCACTGGCGTTGAATAATATTCGAATATATCGTATGCCTAAAATGTATGATTCGATTTCGTCAAACGTCTACGCAAGTTTACAAGGACGTTCAAGAACAAGCTTTGGAATTTTCATTAAGGTTGATATAGTTAATGTTATCTGTTCGTGTTATCCGACCTGAAATGTAGTCACATTTTGCATTAATTTAATACAAAATTGTATTCATATATCATTCGAGACGGCCGAAACTTCAAATTAATTGTAGCCCGAGTACATTGAATGGGAATTGTTAATTTGTAAGTTCAAAAAACCTGAAAACAAAAATTTAAATAGTGCTGTAAGCAATATAACATTTTCATTAAATCTGTATTTTATGGGCATTTTGAGCACAGAGGAAATAAGGGACATTCTAGTAAAAAGGTGACGTCATTTCACCAACTCAGACAAAGCCTGTGCAGTATCAAGGATTCGATGTCATGTCGTCGTTTAGCGCATGTGTTCCTATTTCCCAACCGATCGCTGAGTCGTACGGACGGATACAAGTGTCGCTAACGAGGACGTTATTAGAGCGCGAACACATTATAGATGGGTACAGAAGATCTGATCTGAAGATGGGTACTTAATAAAATCACTCACATATGCTATGCATGTAGTTGCCGCACGTGAGGTGCCGCTCTGAAACCTGTTCTTATGCTGCATGGGGTATTATGATTTACTAATGTTCAGTCATTTATCCCCGATCGGCAAGCTAATATGACGCAAACTGTATACTCGCGAATGCCATGAAACTCAATTCACAAACACAGAAAAACTGCTAGAAATTTTAGCATGATGTTTTTTGTTTAATATTTCTTTGTATTATTTATTTTTGTTAATTATTTAGACAAGTATTTATTAATAATTGTAAAGTTTGCTTGTTTTTAATAGTTGATTAAGATTTATTATTATATTGATCTACTTAACATATAAGTATATCTGACCAATTTAATTTAATTTAGGTTTATTTAAACACAAGTTTATATAAACCTAGATCGGGCAGGTCGCTACATACATTATAAGTTCCTAGTTAAATATCTTGTACCTCTTATTAATGTTAGCCATACACTAGTTTTATGTTAGACACTCATCATCATCTGCCTAGCCTTTTCCCAACTATATTGGGTCGGCTTCCAGTCAAGCCGGATTTAGCTGAATACCAGTATTTTACGTGGAGCGGCTGCCTACCAGACCTCCACAACCCATTTTAAGTTAGACACTAATTACCTTATATAACATTTTTACTTAATTATCTTTTTGTGGCTATTTATACACATTTTATTGTAAAAGTTTTTATAAATAAATTGATTGATTGATTCGTTTAAGATTACCCTTCGTAGGTACCAACCACGGACTTATAAAGACTGTGGTACCAACGCATCTTTCCCAAAGCTCTTGATTTGACAGTTCAAATTAAATAAGTTTTTGCAGGATACTAGAGTTTGACAAGTTCTTTATTTGAAATTCTCAATTGATACCGGGAGTTTGTGTAAGTGTGCCGATTTTCTTTTCTGTTGCAATCGACCTTCTGTTTCTATCTATTTTGTGTCACGGATGTACGGGCGTATATATCCGTACCTATCTGTACAGGTATATACGAGTACGTGCAAATACTCTCCTACCCCAGAAGAGCGTTCGCAACTGATTGCTCAATTAAGTTCAGCACAAAATCATCAATCAATTGCAAGCCGTGCTCAGTTCACCTTTGATTGATTCGCTCATTATACTAGGTTGAGGTTGTTAACCGAACTCCGAAGAGTGTATTAGAGCACATAATGATGTTCTGTGTTTCACAAAAATATGGAACGTTACATTAGCATTACAAAAAGTTTACAAACTTTTCACTTTCAGTTGCGTAAGACGTTTCGAGATGACGAATTTTAATGTTAGTTGTTGTTGCTAGGTTTTCCAACTTTACGACATACCTACCTAAGTAAAAAACGTTAGTACAAGCTATTTAGTACCGAGGCACTCTTTAAATCTAAACAGGGTGATTGAGCACTGTTGAAGGATGATGTTCAGTATTAAAGAAATAAATTGCAAAATATGTTAGTCTTGTATAAAAAAATAACTTTTCAAGCAGTCTGATGTAGTTCCAAAATAAAATCTTTGAACTAAATCTATATGCCACAGAAAGGAAATTTTAACAAGTGGCCTTTGAATCAACACGTATGAAACCTTGACCATAATCCCTAGTTTTTTTTTTATTTACGTTTTAATTATTACAATAAAACACTTCATAATTACGAAAACATTTTAAAAAGTAATTCATTTTAGTCTTTTTTTTACTATTTATAGGCACGTGTTTGACCACTATATCATCTGAAGGTAAGCGATGATGTGGTCGAAGATGGAGCACGCTTGCCTAGAAGTAACCTATTCACTCTTGACTTAAAGACTCCCAGGTTGTAGCTATCAGGAAACACAGACTCCGGCAGTCTTATTCCTAGTTGTCATTATTTTTCCAACGCTTGATCTATGAGTAAGATTTCTAGTTAAAAAAAAAAAAGATTGAAAACGCTGTGTGAAACGAGCAACATCGACACTGACAGTCGATGAATTGATACATGACAGTTTGGCAATTTGCAGATAACAGACTGAGATCCCAGAGCTGCCAGACCTCCCTTATTTTCTCACTAAAATATGTGGAATAGAATAGTGATAGTTCGCACTTCTGAAACACCCAAAGCTAAATTTTGACTAACGTGCTAGAAGGCACGTTAACCTAGTGTTCGAACCAATTTTAAAACAGCTATGGCAACTCTCTTTCGTAATGTAATACCTGACACACTCAACCTGAACAACTCAGTCTCAAGAAATTATGGGATGTAAACAATTTATTTATTTTACCTATATATCACAGTAATTAAGATTCTACCTTGCTATCTTAAAATTAAAGTTCTAAATCATGTGCTCGCAGTAATGTCACCTGATAACGACATACGTTGCTTTGTTACCGTATTCCACAAAAAGGTATGATTGATGCCAACTCGCTGGTGCTTAGTGCCTGGAGCGATTTTTCACTCAGCTCCTAATGTTGTGATCTCAAAGGAAAGGGGAACAATGCTCAAGTCACCGAAACCGTGCGCTTGACTTAGGTACTTACGTCTCTGGCAAATGGGGTACCTAACATTGACAGGGTTTTCGTAAAAATGCTATGATTTGTGAACACATTGTGATTTATATGACACGCATATTACATACTTAATTTAAATTGTTTACGACAAGCCCCGGCTTCGCACGGGTGCAAATTATATACTAAAACCTTCTTCGAGAACCACTCTATCTATTAAAAAAACCTACATCAAAATCCTTTGCCCAGTTTTAAAGATCTAAGCAGACATAGGGACAGACAAACAGCGGAAGCGACTTTGTTTTGTATTATGTAGTGATGTATGAAAACCGGCCAAGTGCGAGTCGGACTTGTACACGAAGGGTTCCGTACCATAAACCTTAACTTTTATTATCTGTTGTTATAAGGGCAATAAAAATACACAATCTGTGAAAATTTCAACTTTCCACCTATTATGGTTCTTGAGATAAAGCGCGCTGATATACAGACGGACGGACGGACGGACGGCCGGACAGTGGAGGCTTAGTAATAGGGTTCCGTTGGTTACCCTTTGGGTACGGTACCCTAAAAATCAAGTAATCTACCCATTTTCTTTACTTTGAGATCGATTCTCATTGCGAAAATTCAGTACCTACAAGCATTCAAATATCTATGAATAATTTGAATTTAGAATCTCATGTTATTATAACTTAAACTTAGCATAAGTAAAAAAGTTTCATGAATAGGGTTGAGAATTGTTATTTGAAGGTATTTTTAGAATACAGGTTAACTGAATAAAGCAGTACGTACACCTACACAAAAGGCTTAAAGCGAAAATTCTTGGAAAAATCCTATTTTTATTTCACCGAATGAAAAATTACTTTGTAGCTAAATTGATTATAATTTGTCATAAATTTATGTAAATACCGTATTTTTGACGTAATTTATTTTTATTCCATTAGGACGTGTGCCCTTGCGTTAAGCTAAGCGGTTTGTAATAGCATTCAATTCATTAAACGTTAAGCGAATAATCCGCTTTATCTCGCTGAGTCCCTTTAAGGTTATTTGAAAATGCTTGCTTAAATATCGCTAGTCGTTATTTTTCTTTTTAGATGGAAACAAAAAGCTTGTTTGTTAGGTTTAGAAGCAGAACTCCAAATGATTTAATGAGATTCTTAAAACAAAATTTGATGTAACAAATCCCAGTCCATCTCATTATGCGGTTTAAGCAGTATGAAATCACTTTATTGTGGCTGTCTATGGTTCATAAAATTCACATTGACCGTCAAGGTTTCAGAACATATTATTATCACTAATGTGCATTCGCATTCCGATTTATATCAAGTCGTAAATATCAATTATAATGGCCGCGAGTAACATGACGAGCTTTATCTGATAATATAACACGCAACATTGCTCACCCGATTACCATCGAACCGCGAAAACACATCTCAAAATTACCAATTGAATTGAAAAAAGGCAATAAGCAAGCAATTGTTTCTATCCGAATGTATTACTGGCGGGTGAGCACGTATTTTGTTCTTTTTTTATTCTAAAGCGATAAAATTGGCCGGGATTCCGGAAGCAATCGCATGAAAGACTCCCGGATTACAATATCGGCAGGTGAGATGAATACGGTGGGAAGCAATAAGGAACTTTCTCGCATTACTCGAGGGCCGGCGGCGGCGCGTGAAACGATCTCGCACTGCAAACTCGCAACTTGATTGTGCCGCCGGGATCCCGGCCGCCGCAATGTTTTGTTTCCTCTGATAAACTGTTATTGACTGCACTGTAACTGAGAAAAACTTTGACGTTTTACAAGCCCGGGGCATGTGCACTCGGCTGTTGCAGCGACGTGTTGACACGAGCAGTTTTTTCAATCTTCGAAAGCGATGTTGCAATCGAAGCGACGAGAGAATCGATTAATTACAAGTACCACCATCAGATACAAAGAGTCCACCGCCACAGTAATTACTGGCAGTCATTGTGTTAGTTTTAGATGCAAAACGGAATGCACGTTTTGAGCTGGACAACAATTTGAACGTGATTATGCGAGATGCTGGAGCTTAAATTGAAAATCATTTTCAGCAGAACATCGCCGATGAATGGCTGGTTGAGCATAATCACCGATTCGTCTGATCAATAACCAGAATCAGATAATGGTTTAACACAAAATCGATAGCCGTAAACCCTTCACGTATAGGACTAATTGCTATAGATTGATCGCGGGGCACGAGTGTGGTCCGAATTTCACGACAATACCGTCCATTACGAGGTTTATTCGTCCATAATTCAGAGATAGGTTTGGTGGCTGCAAGCGGCTAATGGGCAGACCGTCGCACTTCGTTATTCAATTTGAATACATCCCGAGGACAACTAAACAAACAGAGCTACTACAAACGACGCGTCAGCTTGTTACTGCGTTTGTCACTGGGTAGTCTCAAGTAGTCTGTCGCGAATTCGCGATAAAACGGAATCTATAATTCTTGCTTTGAATATTTAATGCTTAGAATAATAATTTTATTCTAAGATTTAATGCTATGTAATCTTGGAAATGTCTTGCTTGTCTTAAGATACATAATCATACATACATAATCAGCCTATAATGTTCCCAATGCTGGGACACAGGCCTCCTCTCGGTGAGAGGGGGTGGGCCGTAATCCACCACGCGGACCCAGTGAGGGTTGGTCTTCAAATTTTTGCTTCTAGGACATGCCGGTTTCCTCACGATGTTTTCCGTTTTGAGAGCAGTGGTGATGAAATAATTTACACAAAGTAAAGCACCTGTCTGGGTTCGAACCTACGACCTACAACTCGTAAGTCGCAGCCATTACCACCGGGCCACCACTGCTCTTGTCTTAAGATAATTGTCTCTAATAACAAATCTATATGCAGTTTTTAAACACAAGGCCACTTAAAAATAAAATTAAATAGACAACGTTGAAGTCTTAATATCTCGAATTGTACATTCAAGTAGATCCTTCCTTTGATAACTTTAACTATTGTCGTTTTCGACAGAGTCTAGCTCGCGTCTCTGTAAGACCCTGCCTCAACGTCTCCAAACATCGCCGAGTCTAGTGCGTAATATTAATTTCTGCGCCAAGAGCACGCATGTAATGGCTATCATATACGCTCCAAATAGGTATTAGAGGGACGTAATACTAAATTGACTCACACAGGCGGCTTTTATCGGCCCGCATCCTACTAATAACTTGCGGTCTCTACTGGTGACGTGTCACAAGTGGCTATTGGCTGTAGCGGGCGGAATTGCTTATTGCCTGCCAACCGACACCCATCTTCACAACTAGCTATAGTACGAGGGTCTTGGGTAGTGAGAAGTGACAGTTTTAACCAATGAAATACAAGGTACCATTTTAGTCGTTTTACAAAGGCAGCCTACTTAATGTTCCCGACATAAACTACCTCTAGGCACGACGTTTAGAAAATAATTCATTAAGATAAAAGGTACAATAAAAATAAATAACGCATTAGAATTATGAAACAGCCTGTTAATAATGTTTGCGTATCAAAACAATATCGCCGTTCCATTCTGCGCCATTCTTGGAACATAAAGCTCGGATTGCGCTCGCACCTGCATTTTTCAAACTACGTCATGCGTCATTAAAATGAATAAAACCGTCATGTTGGTGCATGACGTGTCGTGGTGATATTTGAAACGTCATTGGTTTTAACTCAATCTACCAAATTTTCCCAACCATGTTGTCGACAGCTTCCAGTCGAACAGTATGCAACTAAGTATCTACCAGTACTTTACATGAAGTGACTGCTCAACGATACCCCTCCTCGGACCGACCTCGGCAAGCATTGCTTTACCTCGAAGACAGACCCAAGAGCTTATTATTAAGGAGTGTGACAAGATACAGTTTCAATTATAGTCTTGAATTAGATTCCACAACTAAATAGCTACCGTGTGTTCCACGTCTGAATAATTAATATGTTCGTACCCCACTGACAAAGATCTGGAAATGACAGCTGTTGGTACGGACCAACCTCGGCGAGATCAACTCGTGGGCTCGGCTCTTATTATTTATAATCGACTCTTTTTAGGGTTCCGTACCCGAAGGGTAACCAACGGAACCCTATTACTAAGCCTCCTCAGTCCGTCCGTCTGTCTGTCAGCGAGCTGTATCTCAAGAACCGTGATAGGTAGACAGTTGAAATTTTCACAGATTATGTATTTCTAATGCCGCTATAACAAAAAATAATAAAAATTAAGATTTATGTCACGGAACTCTTCGTGTGCGAGTCCGTTTTTCTTGTTATTCTTTTCTCAATACATGATATCAACTTTTCAGTTACCTACTAATTAGCTGCCGTGTGCTCTATGTCCGAATATTACCCTCGCGCGTACTTGGCAGGCAGGCGTCAGTGAAACGTCGACGTCTCTTTCATTATCAGAATATCTTTGTTTCTTGAGTTCTTGGAGCTAGTTTAGCGCGTACAGAACCCAGGCATCCATGTAATGCATGAACGTTGAAACTTTGTAACAATGCTTTGATGAAACTTTAATCAATTCACTACGTTGTCTATTAAAATGAAAATCCGTACTGAAAAATGTCAAGAATTTTTGTTTCAATAATATTGCGTAGGTTTCTTTTATTTAGTTAGCTATGAATACTTTACTTAATAAAAAGGACAGGCTATGTTTCCGCCAGAGATGAGCGAGGATGGGTAGCGAGGGAGGTGTTTGTTAAGAACTAATAGGATCGCTTGCGCTGAGCGAGTCTAAGTAAATGAAGCGATTCTATTGGTTCTAAAAAACACATCCCTCCAATTACGCATCCTCGCACTTCTATATCTATACTAATATATAAAGCTGAAGAGTTTGTTTGCTTGAACGCGCTAATCTCAGGAACTATTGGTTCGATTTGAAAAATAAATCCAGTGAAAGATAGCCCATTTATCAAGGAAGGCTATAGGCTATCATCACGCTAAGACCAAAAGGGGCGGAGCAGATGAGTTGCGCGGGTCAACTAGTCTCTGATATAAGCGCAGTCTTAATATGACCTTTGAACATCGAGACATTAAAATATAAACTTCAGGAATCTCTTGAGATATTCAATAAAAGCTTTTGTAACAAGTTGCTTATCTTTGCCTTTCTTTCTTTCTTTCGTAGCCAAGATAAACGTTAATTCTCAAATCGAATAAACTTTTCTAAAGTCCTTGATTGATCGCGACTGGAAGAGTCTAAACTTTTTCAATACTTAAGCTCTGAGGCCGGTAAATGAAATAGATATTTATGTTATGTATAAAGGAGGTTAAGGGGGTCCGGACTTAGCATACGATGAATTCAAAAATAAATATTGAACGGATCGCACGTATAATCCGTGACCAAAAATATAATAATTACTCATCATCATCTGCCTAGCCTTTTCCCAACTATATTGGGGTCGGCTTCCAGTCAAACAAGATTTAGCTGAATACCAGTATTTAACACGGAGCGGCTGCCTACCAGACCTCCACAACCCATTAAATAGGAAAAACGGTACTTCATGGCAAGACTGGAGTCAGATTAACTGGCTTCTGACTATCCGTAACGACTGCCAAAGATCTACAAATGACAGCCGGGACCAACGGCTTAACGTGCTTTCTGAGGCACGGAGGAAACTCGGTATGTTAAGATGGTCATCCATCCACAGACCAACCTTGGCAAGCGTTGCTTAACCTTGAAGATCGACCCGTGCGGCTTTTATTATTTAGCCACGAGCTCGGCAAAAATACCTACTAGTTTATTTTTGTACATTTTTGGACCCTAGGACGCCCCTCCCTTCTTATGAAAGCTATAGCTACGCCCCTGATAATGATGGCCACTGCTGCCGTAGAACTAGGGAGGTTAGATCCTATGTTCCGAATTTTTAAGGTGGTTCAAACAGAGCGACTCTCTACCTGCACTGTATCTATAAATTATGTAATGAATAATAAATATGGCCCAATGTTCTTTTATTATTTTTTATTATTGGTAGGCACGCGCTTGACCACCATCTCACCTGATGGTAAGCGATGATGTGGTCGAAGATGGAGCACGCTTGCCTAGAAGTAACCTATTCACTCTTGACTTAAAGACTCCCAGGTTGTAGCTATCAGGAAAAACAGACTCCGGCAGGGAATTCCACTCCTTAGCTGTACGCATTATAAATGTGTTCCCAAAACGTTTTGTGCGTATGGGTGGGATGTCCACCTTGTACCGGTGGCGCAACGCCGTTCGTTTTGTGGTCCGATGATGGAACGGGCTTGGCGGAATTAAATTATGCAATTTCGAATTCTCAAAAGTGTCCGTTGTTTTAATTTAGGTTTAATCGAATATATGTGGATCTTAGGCGAGCTATGTATGCACGACGAGCAATGTCCTTTATCCAGAAAAAAGTCTGTCGTTGTCTTACGGCGATTAGGCATGCCTATTGTAGATGCCGCGTAGACACGGCGTTGCTCCGCGTAGGCGCTGCGTAGCACTGCTACGCGGCAGCAAAAGAAACTCATCGACAAAATTAACAATGAAAATCATTGAAGTTATTGACGACTTATATTTAACTGACAAAGAGGTGCAAATATTTTTTTGTGAGTATTTGCCTGTTTAGTATTTATCTTTTTTAAATTAAGTTCAACCGACTCATTGCTCTAATGATTGCAAACGCAAATGCTGAGCTGAGCCTTAGTTCTTGAGTTTATTCCTAGTTCGTGCAAAAGCTTTATTCTGACTATCCCATCTGAAATATCTTGGAAGCAGCTTGAAGTCTAGATTTGTGTACCCGGCTTGCTTAATGTGGAATAGGAATAAAATATCTAACCGGTGAATTAATGTGGTCTGTCCAACCCTTCCGGTAATACAGGTGTATTGTTATGTGGTGTATGTTTTTATAGCCTCAAAATGAAGCAAATTCAGTCAATAATCGAGTAACAAATTGTGAGACTAGTATGACGTCCCAAAAGGCCGCATTGCAGAACCGGGCCGGACCGGTCACGTTTGTCGCCACCTCGCCACTCAGAGGTATGCCGAGCGAAACAATTGTGTCCACCATTTGTACACGATCGACCGCGACGTACGACGCGCCGGATCAAGGGTAAATATTCGTCAATTTTTAGGGTTTCCTAGCCAAAGGGTATTACTAAGCCTCCGCGGTCCGTCCGTCCGTCTGTCAGCGGGCTGTAGGTATCTCAAGAACCGTAATAGGTAGATAGTTGAAATTTGCAAAGTATTTATTTCTATTACCGCTATAACAGCAAACAATAAAAATTAAATTGAATTAAAAATTAAACGGGGCCCCGTACAAGAATCGCGTTTTTCTCAGTTTATGGTACCTGAACCCTTCATGTGACTCGCTTTTAGCCGGTTTTTAAAACGATGAATGTTTTCCCTTGATCTGATGTCGAGTGTTGGGATTTTTTTGGGTTTAGTTTCATTTTTAGATTTATAAATCTGTCTGCAGGGTTTAAAAGAACCTAAAGTTCACTCTATCTCCCATCATCCAAAACCTAGCCTTGGCTACATCATAAAATGGCCAATTTTACGATATGTTACGACACATACATACCCGAGATAAAAAAAAATATGGACGAAGTAACGAGCTGTAGGTTAGGTTAGTTAAATTGATACTTTGCAGTATCAATTTAACTAACCTAACCTACAGCACCTGTGGTATGAGGTAAATAATTCAGATTGTTGCATGGTATTGATATAACTTTGTAATATCATCAAATATGCTAATTATCTATCGCTTTCAGACGAGCATTTGTGAAGCTAATAGCGATTTCCGTTTAGAGGTAATATCATTACTGGTATAGTGCTGCATTAGCTCCAGATTGGGTCCCCTAATCAGATTATAACCGTACTGTTAAGTGCGTCTCTTCATATTATTAATAGCTTCAATATTGATGTTTCCACCCGTCTTGCCGAACGAAAATAATTAAAGATCTCATAAATTTCCGTTTTTAATATGAAAAGTAGAAGATAATTTATAAAGCGGCGTAATAATATCTTCCCCTAAAAGCCTCTTCAAATCTTAGGGAGGCGCGTTACCATAATCTTAGCTATTAGACAACCCCTTAAAGTACACTGACTGGCATTATTTTAATTAATTTTGGATGAGTTTGTGTCAATCATTATGTTAAATCTTTGGGCGTTTGAGTATAAATAGACATAATTATCTTATCATTTGTTTTCGTTCTGTATAAGTATCACGATCTAAAGCCAAACCCAAAGGTCCTTTGGATTCTTTTTAACCCAAAGGTTGACTGGTAGAGAATGCCTTGTTGAATTAAGTCCGCCTATGTACCACTATTGTACATGAAGTTTAAATAAATAAATAAAATATTTTACGGAGAGCAAAATCTTTCATTTGCCTCGAATAATAAATCAGAAACTGTAAAACACCACACTTTTAAAGATAGAAAGATTCCTTCGCAAGAAATGTCGGTTTTAAACTTCAACTGCGCTCCACTTGGTGGAAGCGCTGGAAAATGTTTTTGGCACTTTCTTAAAACGGAGGGAGACACCTCGAACTGGCACTGAGAGGACAAAACGAAGGGTTAACTCTAAATAATACAAAGACTCCAATAAAGGGCGTACTATTCAATATATAACTGACCTCTGTAATCTTAATCGCTGTTTTTATTAATACATCTGAGCATAGACTAAGCGAAGCTCCCTGAATCCTAATCCACAAACGTTTGGTGCCACAATACGCATAATAGGACGGTTCAAAGGAATTAAATTATCTGTGTAACGTTCCGTGAATTTTCCACTTGTTAAAAGAGACCGCCGCTGTTCATAACGAAACCAAACGTAAGCATGAAATTAATTCATTCGTTTCATACAATATGAGGCTTTTCAGCTGGATTCTCGTCTCTATTAATAGACAAGGAAGTTGGGTTTGTTTCAGCCTTTTCAATTTTCGTAATCACCTACCTTGTTACATTTTAAGACGAAATTAAAGGCCTGAAACACAGGTTTAAATTAACCTAGATCGGGCTGGTCGCTACTTAACGTTGCAATTCCGAACAACCATTACTTGCACCTATAATAATATTTTAGTTTTAGTTTATTTTTAGGCACCATAATTGTATGGATAACTTATAACTGTTGGCTACATGTACACCTTTTGTAAACGTTTTATTTGAATAAATTATTATTATCATTTTTTTAATTATTAAAGTACTCACAGGTAGGTGCGACGCGGCGCCGGTAACGATGAGACAAAGCGTTTTTCGCGAATTTCGTCTATGGATTAGAACAAATTCGCATAATTCGCGTAGCCGGCGCCTGTTTTTTTTTCTCTGTTGAACCTGACAACTTCCAACATTGGGGCCAACTGGCATTTATCCATGCCAACACACAAACAATACAAACCAATATCGCTGCAGGATCTTGAGCGGCGGTCATGTGTAAAGCAGATAAAGCCACAGTTAGCACTACTCGGACCCTAAACGCTTTATTGTAGTTGCTATCACGCTCTCTATCACTATAAAGATGTTGATTGGAAAACCAAATTGTCGACGCGCCGTGACCCGGAAACAATAAAAACTTTACGGGCGCGCTTCGGAACCACTCGCCTGCCGGACCCCGCCGCTAGGTGGCGCTGCGGCCTGCTGTCCTTTTTACGACCAGATTACGGGAAGATTAAATAAAAAACAGAATCCCCGAGCTCATCGCCATTTTTAAAAGGTTTCGTGTTTGTACTAGCTGTGGACGCTCGTAAAAGTTAGTTCAACTTTATTTACAGCTGAGTTTTGTTCATGTGCGCTAAATTGGACACTGTTGTTTTAAGCTCTCGATATAGTTTGTTCTACATCTGTTTAAATAATTTATGGATTTTGTTCAGTGTTGCTGGTGACCCGTTCTGGTACTTTTTATGGCATTGTCGGTATTGTTTCCTACTGAAACTCGGCGCTGGATTTTGTAGCGATTGCTGTAACTTGCGTCTACATTTACTTTGGTGTAAACAGAAACAATTTGATGTTTCAGATTCTAGCAATATTTTATACACTATAATTACATGCTTATGTTGAATGGTATAAGATATTGAGTCAAGAGTGCTAACAAAGTTTTGGAGCGTCGACTTATTTGAGATTTTCATACCTGAAAATGAGGGATTTTTCACACGGGTTGAACAAGCACTGCAGGTATGATTACGACAAAAGACCTTCTAACGCTTTCTTGGCCTAAAAGTAGACTTATTGTAGAGTTCAAACTCTACAATAAGCCTACTTTTAGCGCTGTTTAAACAGCATTCTACTAAAGTGTGGTTATTATCAGCTTCGGTAACTAAGTTAATATTAGATAGAGGCAAAACTGTTTGTTTGTAAAAGCTGATCTCTGGAAACCAAGACCTAAGGCTAAGTGCATTGGCTACTTTACCCCAAAAAACGGCAGGTTTAATATGGGATAAGTTACAGGATAGTGTTTATGGGTTTTGGTATACATATCACGTTTACATTTTATTTTTCGAAGTCTGACAGCAAACACAAACACCTATATTTCAGCTACATTGACCGTCTAGCACCCGACAAATACATACAAAAAATACGAATCGCTCGATGAATTTGTATTTCCAAAAGCGTTTAGGACGCAAATATCCACCGGCAAAGGACGGTGCTGCGTACGACACTATTTTATATTTCTCGTCACGAATCAACCCTTACGATACGTGACTTTATGAAGGCAGCTACGTTTCCAGTCGTGAACTATTGGATCATCGCAAAAAAAACCGGAGCCTTGGCGCGCCCTCGATTCACTTTCGCGGGGCGACCGTCAAACGACACCTGCGTCGATAAATGAAATCGCTTTATTGAGATTAATATAACAATGTACCTGTAATATTAGTACTATTGTGCAAAAACTTTGCACGTATAGTCACACTAGCATGACTCGAAGGAGTAGATACTTTTACAAACCCCGCACTTCCCATACAGTCTTTTTGAACCAGCACCCTGGGGCTAGAAAATTCCGCTACCAATTTCATATTTCAGCCCAAGTAATGGTATTTAAACGCAACCATTATATTTTGGTCGGAGGAGCTTGTGACCAAAGATTACTTGCCGCACGGATTGATCTTTAAGGTTAAGCAACGCTTGCCAAGGTTGGTCTGTGGATGGGTGACCATCTTAACATACCAAGTTTCCTCCATGCCTCGGAAAGCACGATAAGCCGTTGGTCCCGGTTGTCATTTGTAGATCTTTGGCAGTCGTTACGGACTGTCAGAAGACAGTAAAATCTGACACCAGTCTTGCCAAGAACTGCCGTATTACCCAGTTAATGGGTTGTGGACGTCTGGTAGGCAGCCACTCCACGTAAAATACTGGTATTCAGCTGAATCTAGTTTGACTGGGAGAGACGACCCCAATATATTTGGGAAAAGGCTAGGCAGATGATTATTTTGGTCGGAGATTATATTATATTGGTAGGAGTAAACATACACCAAACTCAACGTTAAGGCTTGTTTTCATGCCAATGACCTTGTGCATACAAACGGAGGTAACTACGCCTCTATGCGCCACTCCGCTACCCGCATTTTTATTTCTTATTAATAAAATAAAACATGTTTTAAAAAAGTAATAAAACCAAATCATTTTCGTTTGTATTTCAAAACAGTAAATATATTTTTTATAACGTTTTTGATAAAAAGAGGAGTAAAATGGTTTGATCTCAACGATTTGGTGTTTATTTTTTTTATTATGTGATACCGATAGACAAATTCTGGTTAAACCAAATTACGAAACATATCGTGTAGATTAGTAACTATTTTTTTCAGATATAATTTCTCTTTTAGCGCCAACGAAAAGCTGCTTCATCTGCAACCTATTTTAAGGATTTTCGAGAGAGCAACCTGAAGTTTCATCCATGGAAAACTAAGGGCACATTGATTGCCATCACGTACAGTAAAACAGATATCTACCCGTACTTTCATTGCAAGACTGGTGTCAGGTTTTTTGGCTACTGTCTACCCCGTAACGACTGTCAAAGATTTTCAAATGACAGCCTAAAATAATAGGACACAATAGGGAACATGCAATATTGGTATTTTTGCTTTCACTTTAAAGAACTCTGTCTAGAATAGACCGCCACATACATAAAAAAATGAAAACGCTTTAATTTATTGCTAAAATTGCGTTTTTAAACAGACTTCACTGGTCAAGAACTGCCATAATTCAAAGTCATAGAGCAAAATCTCAGAACTTCCAGAACTTAATTATTTTCTCATTAACAAAATGTGTGGGATAGAATAGTGTTAGTATGTAGGTACTTTGAACATTCGCTTACCTGCTAGTTTGGGTTGACGCGACCGCCAGTTTGTAAGTATCATCATCAGATGATAGCTATAAAACGACTAGATAATTTTCACGATTTTTACAAAATACATTCTAAAATAATCAGTAATTTAGTAAAAATTAAAAGACTAATTAGTCATTGTAATAGTATAAGATCTGATCGTTATCTCCACTGAAAATTGAGATCCTTTTCACAAGTATCTTTTGGACATAGTTTATTTACTAAGTATAAAAAGAAAACTACCTCCTTTAGACTTATGAAATATGTCATACCTACATACATCACTAAAAAAAATTGCCCATTGGATGGAGCTAGCAGATACTTATTATGCGTACTTTGAAATTACACTGGCCACTACTCTATTCAAATATTTTGATACTGCGAAATAAGTAACGTCTGTGAGCCCTGGGATCTTGGACTATAAACTAACACGAGGACGTCACCAGACGATGATTGGTGTATTAAAACACTGGCCCTTCTCTTATGCTTTTTACATTTTAGTCAAAAAAAATTTGATTAATATTAAATCTGCATCTTCCCTATTACAAAAAGAACTTGATTAAGTCCTAAATGTGTGAGTTGTAAGTAGCCGGCTTCACAAATAGTCTGTTGGTAATTTTAAATACTCTGCTCGGTCTGAATTATTACTCCTGACTAATGTGGTTCATTTTGCATGAACGTAGCTACTAATTTAACTGGCTGAGTTTAACGTTTATTGTTGAAATATGCATGAATACTCATTAGCTTGTGGGGATGATAACTTATTTATTAGCGCTCTATTATTTTACGGCTAACTAAAAATATTACAAGTGCGCATTATTCATGTATGGCAAACAATGATTCTGAATGTTCAATAAATTTGCCTTAAGGCCGCTTTATCGAAAAAGCTTAAACATAGCGTCGAGATGAAGCATTTTTTCGTCGATATTAACTGAGAAATCACATCTGAAAAGAATAGGTAGTAATCTACATGATATGGTACTTAATTTGGTTTGGCCAGAATTTATGTATCGGTATCACATAATAAGAAAAAAAAAAACACCAAATCACCTCCAAATCGTTCAGATGAAACCATTTTACTCTTTACTTTTTTAACAAAAGACTAAAACAAAAATATTTACTGCTTTGCAATAAAAAAGAAAATAATTTGGTTTTGTTACTTTTAAAAAAATATGTATTATTTTTATTATAAAAAAAAACACGGGTAGTGGAGTGGCGCGTAGAGGTGTAGTAAGTTCCGTTTGTATGCACAAGGTCATTGGCATGTGTAAAAGCCTTTAAATTCTCCCCACTATGTTACGGTTGACTTCCAGTCTAGCTGGATGCAGCTGAGTACCAGTATTTTACTTGGAGCAACTGCATCTGACTTCCACAGCCCAGTAATTGGGAAATACGGGTACCATACGCGTTGGCAAGACTGGCATAAACACAACTGTCAAAAATCTACAAATGAAACCTGGAAACAACAGCTTAACGTGTCTTCCGAAGCTTGGAGGAACCTCGGTACGTTAAGATGGTCACCCATCTTCCTCGGCAAACGCTGCTTAACCTTGGATCGACCCGCGCGGCAGTATAGCCACGAGCTTCGGTTCAACTGTTCGATGTTTAAAAGATTATGACAATACATAATGCACATAGACTAGGTTCTATTATTTCTTAATGGCATTCCAAAGACAAAGAATAGTTTTTTTTGTTGCCAAACACTTGCATATAACGAGACGGTTGTGTGGTAAGGGGGAGGGTATATTAACCTCACATTATCGCAATATTTCGAGCTGCATCATGGCTGCCTCAAGGTTCTTAGCATTCAATACCAGTTCCGCGTCCATTCTGACATTGTAGTGCAAGTACGTGGCCTTTTTATGCTCACAAAATATCTCTAAAATTTAAATTGAGACGTAAACTTTGCATTACATTTTGATATAGTTCCATATTTTTGAACCACTGCAGATTGATTAGTGTTCGCAGTAAATTGTTTGAATTTGTCATCAATTTTAAAATTGCGACTTTCATTTGTGTCTTGGACTCTGAAAAATGTCTATTTGATTGATTTAAGCACATATATCAATCATGGACTGTGTAGAATCCAATGAATATCAATGGAAAATTCAATCCGAGCGTGAGAAGCCTGATACTGGATATTGAAGCCATCAAAATCCATTCAGTGCACTATTTTATTTAACGACTAAAACAATTTTAAAACTACACATAACTGTAACTTTGATACACAACTGCACAAAACTAATCTTGTGTAGATATGTTATCCAACATAATATAAATGAAACGACACGAAACAAATGAAAAGGAAATAGATTTCATGCGATATGCGCGAGGATGTATCCCAGCCGTAACAAGCAACAAAGTCGTGTGAAACTAAAACAATGGACGTGAGATTAGAACCGCGTACCCGAATAAACTAAATATGTAAATAATATTTATACGAGAAACACAATACAGTGTTGTACCAAGTTTTGACGGAGGCTCGACTTGTGTGCCGGAAATAATGCCATTATAATTTTAGAAGTGACAAAGGTAAGGAGTTATTATGTTTACCAACAAATATTTTCATATTAATCAAAAGTTTTAAACAATGAGATAGCGGAATCCAATAAGTCAGTAAGTTTTATCTGATAAGATTTGTTTTATGTTGTTAAGTATTTTGCAATGAAACAAGCAACAATAGGATTTATAAGCTATGTTTAAGCTCGCCCAAAACCTTTTAAAGTACCCTTTTAAGGGTCAATAATCACTTAAAATCCTTATAAAGAGATAAGTTGTTACGCTGAACAGACAAATACTCCTGCGTACGTAGGTAACATTTAGGAATTTTCCTGGTATTTGTGCAGGTCAGATGGTCACCTTTACCTACCTTGTGTAATCTAAACTCCCTGAAGCACAGTACCTGCCTGCTAATGAGCGGACAAGCAAAACCAACTCGCCACAGTCAACCGAAAATTTTCTGCTAGCAAAACACTATAATTAAGAAGTGTAATACACAGTATCTGAGTGTGTGTTATATAATGATACATTGACGTTTAGAAGAAGTCTGTTACATTGACGAATGGCTGAGACGAAGCTACACAAGTACACACGTACAAAGGCTTACCTTTTCCATTAGTAAAGTTTTATAACTAGAGAAAAGGTTGGAAAGAACTTGTGGATGCGTCACAAATTAGATACAAATCAAACGATTCGATTGACTGTAAAAAAATATTTAAGCATTCACAGTACCCAACAACGAGCTTTGGTCTATTCGACTCTTTTATTTTGCGATAATTTTTTTTTCATTCAACTGGACTTTGTATCACATAAATCACTTCATAATTTAAATATTATATATATAAGGCGCAAAACACGTGAAAGGAGATATTTCAAAATGGGCCAGGCCTATGTACACATACATTCACACTGCCACTGCTCCTACCTCCCCTACTCTACCCCCACATTTACACATATAACTGTCCACGAATAAATAGAATTAAATAGACTGAGATACCATTATTTTGGATTATTGTATATAACTTTTTTTTTTTTTTTTTATAACTAAATGCTCTTAGACCCAATATTTATTTATATTATTTTGTCAAAATTTTGCTACTGACTCATATTAATAAAATCATTGTTGAGCTTTTTTTTGTAATCGGAGGAATAACTGATTCTGATAGTACAGGTTTACCTAGTATCGGAATCAGGTGTTGATTTTAGTGTGCCACACTTTGCTCTTGTTTACATTTTAAATAACGAGTGTTTGTATTTTGTAACACTACAAATAAGAGTATTGTATCTAATAGAATAAATAAATAAAATAAAAACTACCTCAAAAAAAAAAGAGAAAAATCCGTAGAATAATTCGGGTAAAATACAGATTATTCATTTAATGTGTACTGTTGTGGTAGTTAATTGAGGTTTATAAATTACTTTTATCGATTTTCAGCTCCAACTATTTTCCTACTTTTAGTATAGTGTACAAGGACCAGGCCCAGGCTCCATACATTTTGAAACATCTCCTTTATTATTTCGAAGGAAAGATAAGTGAATTAATATAAAAAAAAAACAAAGTCACAAGTCTGAGTAAGCTTTCTTGAGTTGATTGACGGATCTGACTTGTACTTGAGTGGATTATATTCAAACAAAATCTTTTTGATCTCTGGCATTGCCTCAAGCGTCGCAAGACTTGACTTGTTTTGCACGTCGTCGACCACTTTGTGTTTTCAATTTTTCAATATTTTTGAGAAGGTTGTTGTTTTTAGGTTCCGAACCTTTTCTCCTCCTCTACATGTAAAAAGCCGGCCAAGTGTGAGTCGGACTCTCAAACGAAGGGTTCCGTACCATAAACCTTATGTTTATTATTTGTTGTTATTGCGGTAATCTGTGAAAATTTAAACTATCTGTTACGGTTCTTGAGGTGCAGCCCTCTGACAGACAGACGGACGGGCGGACGGACGGACGGAATAGGATTCCGTTGGTTACCCTTTGTGTATGGAACCCTAAAAACGGAATCATCCTCTTAGGGTTTCGTGGTTACTCTCGTTTATCTGTCTGTCCGTCCGTCTGTCACAGCCCATTTTCACCGAATCTACTGGACTGATTCAGTTCAATTTGGGTACACATATTAACTCCTGTGACCCAAACACAGACGTCTTACGTAAATAAATCAATTTGGAAAATTTGGTCTTTTTGGGAGGCTAATTATAAAATAAAAAAAAATATTTCCCAACCGTACCGTGTGACACATCAAATGAAAGGGCTATCGTAAGGTTCTCAAAACTATATTTTTTATAATTTCAAAATATTCCATTCTCTCCTTTAACACCGAAACTTCTGAGTTTGAAAAAAATAAAAACTTACAGATCGACTTGCACTTGGCCAGTTTTTTATAAAATTAATGAACAGGTTTCATGTTCTTATGATTTAATCAAAAATAAGAAAGAAATAATGTCTTTCTTTCTTTACGTTTATACGTTAATTCTGCTCGAAATATTGCACAAACAAAAAAAATGTTCAAATAGAACTAGCCCAAGGTGGACCTGGTGAAGGCAGCTGGGAAATGCTAAAACCAAAGGACCGGTTGATCTGGCGATGTTTGCGAGACGAAACCTATTTTGAGCTGTGGATGTCTTTGACAGTAAAAATAATGAAACCTTTGTTGGGTTCATCCTCATTTCCGCCAACACAAAAGACATAATGTCACAAGTAACACGTCGACCACAGGACATAGGCCTCCCCAAGTCTTACCACACCGACCAAGCCTGTGCGTCCCGCATCCAGCGTATTCCCGCAGACTTCACCAGCTCATCGGCCCACCTTGGACCAGTTGGTTATGAACAACTAGCTTTATCCTGTTTTTTCCCGTTCCCGTAGGAATTTCGAGAAATCCTCTCTTAGTGCTCCCCTTTCCAAGAAACCTACGAGTACATGACAAATGTCAGCTTTCTACGGCCAGTAGTTTCGGCTGTGCGTTGTCTGTCAGTTGCTCAGTCAGTCAGTAAATAATTTTATATATTAGGATTGACTGATAAGCAACAATCCATTGCAACTGCTTTATGGTCCAAAAAGTCGAAAGTTCAACATATTAAAGTGACGTCACAGTAATGACCGCTAATTAGACTTAGCTGTCCACTGGCAGCATTAATTATTAGTCGCAACGCAAGTGGTGTAACCAGTGCTGCGCTGAATAAACAACGATGCATAATGCTAGTCCGCCCGACCCAATTATCGATAATTTGTAAACAGCTCCTTAATCAGAATTGAACGTTGCTTCACGGTCGTTTCTTGTAGAATAGTCTTCTTTCTGCTTGGGTGTTGTTGTTTATGTTTCAACTATTGACCAATTTGTTGCTTGCTTGTATTGCAGTGCGATTCTGTCGGTTGATTCTGCCAGTCGATTCAGCAGGTTCATTCTGCCGGTCGATTCTGCCGGTCAATTCTGCCGGTTGATTCTGCTGGTCGATTTGGCCGGTCCATTCTGCCGGTCAATTCTGCGGGCCCTTTCTGCCGATCGATTCTGCCGGTCGATTCTGCCAGTCGATTTTGCCGGTCGATTCTGCCGGTCGATTCTGCCGGTTGATTCTGCCGGTCGAGTCTGCCGGTCGATTCGGCCGGTCAAGTCTGCTGGCCAATTCTGCCGGTCGATTCTGCCGGTCGATTCTGCCGGTCAAGTCTGCCGGCCGATTCTGCCGGTCGATTCTGCCGGTCGTTTCTGCTGGTCGATTCTGCCGGTCGTTTCTGTCGACAACTCACCGTGTACACTTGGTGGAGTGGACGGCAAGTGAGCTATTATTCCATCTCACTTGTCGTTCACATCGCTTAAGTTTTCACTTCAACAGGTTTATAGAATCGCAATGTTGTAGGTAATCTCACCGTGTATTATACTGTGCTTAAGTGGAGTCAATCCATATGAGCAAAATGGAATGATAGTTAATTTCACGTTCACTCCATCTAAGTTTATATGGTGAAATGTTGATAGAATCAACCGGCTGCGACTTTGGTGTATACTCAGTCATTTGATTCAAAATCTGGCCTAATTAGCCTGTTATGTTCTCATCGGAGGTCAAAGAGCTCTTTCTCCTTTTTCGACACACGTCTGTCCTCTGTCATTGCGAGGTAAAAAGGCAGTCTCTGAAAGTAGGAATTCTCTCTATTGAATGAAACAATATTATAAAGTGCCGTGAACTGATTTTTATCGCGGATAAATGCATGCTTCCTGTAGGATAAGCTACGGGAGCTACCTATTGCAAAAAAGCTATAGCTTTTATGAATTTCCCAAACTGAATTCTTTTCTCTATAGAAGCTACGAGTATGAACAGTTATACACAGGGTCGTAACTTAAGCCTTAAAATAAATTATACTGACAACTCGACATTGCCTTTGAGTTTTTTAGTAGAATCCTCTTTAGAATCACCGGAACGATAACCGTTACTTCCCGGAAAAAATACTCACGTATAATTTTCATCATCACTGAACGAATATATGGAGAGAATATATACACTTTGATACGCAGAATCGGTTTAATATTTATTCATTTTACTTCCTCTACGCGTTGCGATTTTGGGAATAATTTAAATATCACAAATGTTCGGTGTCTTCCATCGGTTTTCGCGTAGGTAGGACACAGAATAATTGTAAGGAACCTCGCACCACTTATTATTTGAATAAAACCTACGCCTTTTTATTAAGCAAAAGAAAATACATAAAAGGTAACCTTCGACTTCAATCACAAAGAGGTAATAAAATATAAGAAACGTGGATTGAATTTATAGCAGAAGAAATGAAGTCTGCGGTTTGGGAATTGAAACTACCAGGGTCCATGAAAAGAGCGCAAAAGTCAAAAAATCTTTCATTATGAAATTTATATTGTACCAATGGCGAAATCCGCTAAGTAATTTAAGTAATCATTCAGCTTTAGGTACCGCTAGCTATCGGTTTGCGGATAAAACTCACTGAGCCGCCAAAATTCAAATCGAGAACATATAGTTACAACCCAGGGATTATACTCCATAGACTATGTTTGTCGAAATTAATGATTTGGGATCTTCTGTTTACCCAAAATATTAAATGGGGGATTTGAATGTGTGACTAAATTGTGCTGTTAAAATGAAGATAACATCCCAGGATAACATACGCTTACGTTTAATTAGAGCATAATTACCACTAACTAGATACTTGTTCATTTAATATTTGCTACGACCCGGGCTAACTACACATAATAATGCTGAAACAATCAAATATTTCCGACTGCCTAAGGCGCACGCATATTACTACGATATGAGAATCGGAGAAACACACGCACAGTGCCAAGTTGTGTGGAAATAGACATTTACCTTGCAATACCTGCCCATTCATTTGACAATTAGACCGTTTTTGTTATTTCCGTTTCACACATAGTAAAATACTTGTGCAATGAGATATACCTTTCAAATAATTCACAAAGGCAAAGCACAGTCTTAAGTTAGAACTATCAAGACTCGAGTTCGGGTTTTCCTGTGAGGCTGTGTTGCGGCTGTCTCGCTCTGGCAGCCGGTCCGGTGGAGCTGTAAATGTTGCATCTCCTTCTAACTTGAGAAGGCTTGCGCGGAAAGAGAATGTGGGTAACGAACGACCTTTTGCCGTTATGGGCAAGCAGTGCGGCCCGTGCGTTCACCGGGAGCGGTACATTCGGCTGCGGCCACACTACATCGCGCCGACAGTCTGACAAGCTGAAAAAAAAATTACGTAAATATTACAACACTCACGCATTGATTATGAAACGTCTGTAACTGTAAGGCGAGTCCTGGACGTCCTACGTAACAGTGTGCATGGTGCCGCGTTCAGTTTGATTGTGCGATCCTGTTTGACCCTGGTGATTTTATTTTATTATATTGTTTTGTAACCCTCTCCCGTGGTGTTCATTGTATCGTCCATTTCTGTGTTTCTGTTGTGATTTATTTTTGTATCTTTGGATTGTCACTGGAGTTGTTGGTAAGTTAAAGTACTTTTTTTTTATTATTTTGCAATAAATGTTTTCTTGCTAAATATTATTACAATTTAAGTTATTGATTTAAAAAAATATATCCCTATTATTTTATACATAGATTGCTTCTTGACGTCAAAACAAGTGCTCAATAGAATTGCTGCATAGATGTACACTACCCAAGTAATGTCACTGTATGTTACTAGTGAAGCTTTTGGAAAGCTGACTGTGCCACATGTGTTTTTGGTTATGTTACGTGGTCCTTCACAGCTGGGAATTGGGAGCTGCTTAGGCCCACTGATCGTATGTTAATATCGTAGATATTAGATCGTAATACTTGATTGGGAAATTGTTCTTTAACAACTAAAAATACCTATATTTATTTATTTAACTACCATTCAGATCAATATATTATTTGAATGACATCTAAAGTAAACAGACAGGGGACCAAAAGACCCCTGAAGTGGGCTTATAGCCAACAAGAAGGGCTCTTAACGTGTTTGTCTGTGGGATACCACTGTGCGATTAATTTTAGCAATTAATGAGGTGGTATTAGTAGTCTACACTACTCCACATGCTAAAAGTAGTAATTTAAGAGACTAAGAATTACCTAGCATGCATGCGAGCACCCAGAACAGAACAGATCGTTGTGAAAAACTACGGAAAGCATTTTTCCAGCTGTGGGCTTCATATAGGTACAGCTAACATGATGTTGATAACGATGATTGTCTATAAAATTAAGGTTTCTAGGATAAAATAAGTTATTATCGTACATCCACCGTTATATACGATTTTGGCAGTGATACAATAGGCGTGATCAACGCCATTGGACCGGAACAAGATCTATTTCGATTTCTTTTTGAGGATTCGCCAACAGGAAACCCAATTACTTGGGTATTGATCTCAGGACCCCAATGATGAAGCAACTGTGTTTGCAAATGTTGGACAAACGAGACAGTCGTCACAAATTGTTCGGATATTGTTGCAAGGATTTTTATTAGCTCCAAAATGTGTAATGCTAACGCTATCACAAACACGCTACTGGGAAATAATTTACACGATCTACAAATGTGTATTATTTACATTAGAAAGACGAAAAATGAAATAGAAGAAATAAAATCAATAAGTACCTACAACATACATCAAATCCGCACAAATTCGCTATCGCTCAGGTCAGAAAAAATTTAACGGATGTACTGCTTCGCGGACCACAGAAAGATTCCCAGTGACAATAAACAGGTATAATGATGATGATATGCTTTTTAGTACCTGCCAGGAACCATATGACATTGCTGTCCATTCTCTTGGCTTTGGTTAGATAGCGCATAGAGTAGTAACTCTTGGCATAACTACAGACTCACGTCTTTGTATCGAAAAAAAAAAATAGAATGTTACAATTCAAAATCTGAGAGACGTATGCTCCTATGCCTCTCAGATTTAGTTGACCCTAAATAAATAGAGATGATATAGATATTTCGACCCTTGGGGGTCAATTCTTCTATTTTTAAGCAACCTATCAATTTCCATACATTTTTGACAGATTGCGTCTGGCATGCGAATTCGAAGGAAATTAGTAGCATTGGCACTCTTATATGTAGGCTCTATCGCGCCGGAATCGTACGTATGTACTTGAGGTACATTATGGTAGGGGAACCTTTGGGAAATTAGAAGCTGACTTTGATTTTTGTAGTCGGCGTTGATTCAACTTCAAACGATAGGCAGGCCTCACGCCGACGGCCTACAAGAGCAGCAAGAAAGAGAGCAAGAAGACTGACTCTATTTATTTATTTTATACTTTATTGTACACCTCATATTTATAACATGATAAAAAATCTATAAAACAAGTGTACAATGGCCGGACTATACCTTTTTGGTTGGGAAATCATCCTGCTCCCGCTCTGTTTGGAGCGGAAGGGAGTGTCAGACTCTTACTGGCTGAAACCCGAGTTCCTCTAAATGTCGCCACAATAGTGGCGTGCCCTGTTCGTGAGGAATAACTATCCCAAAACTTTATATTTACGTAATTCTAAGAACTCTACGTCAAATAACACTGCATGTGGGACCAATGACGAAGTACAAGGCGTTTCTATTTGCAAGCAACTTGCATTCAAGCTTAATTACACTGCAGGGTATGTTCGCACTGGGGCTGCGGACTTCGTTCGAAAGTGGCACCGTACCCTGGAACGCAAAGGGCACTAGGAGGAAAACGGATGGGTTTTAGTCAGTAAGAGTCTGACACTCCCTCCTGCTGTACACAGAGCGGGAGGAGTTATTTGATGATTTCCCATTCTAAAAAAAAAGGGTACGATCGCACGTGGTCACTTTATACCACGGCAGCCTGCAAACTAATGTAACTGGCATCCGAGCTGATTATAGGTACAAAATTAGAGACAAACTGGTCCCACGTACGCAACGTATGCAACGCATTATGATATCTGGACATTGATATATTATTATGTTGGATATTGATTTTGTATGGAAAACTATGCAGTAGAGACACACTTATCGTATGCAACGCAACACGATACGACACAAAAGCGTTGCATACGTTGCGTACGTACTCGTAGGACCAGTGTGTCTCTCGCTTAAACGTGGTCCAAGATTCGATACCTCCCTGTCTACATATATTTTTGTTTGTGGCTTGCTGCAAAGATATTTAATAAACTGAATTACAATAATTTTAAGCACCTTAAATTATTAGATTGCACCAAACAACTTAATATTTAACCTTCAGCGTTATTTTATCGCAAAGGATGTTTATGATTTCACACCAAAACTTGTAGATATTTACGCTGATGACACACCTACTCATTTCGGCAACACATAGAAGATGTTTGGAAATCCCTGAATTAAAAACCTGATTTAGATATATAACAAGCCTTGACTCACAGATAGGTAATATTTAATTATACAATCAATTGTATTGTGTTAATTTATTTGTAATCCGACGTAGCACCAATAATCGCGATCCCGCTAAATAATTTTTACTTATACTTAACGAAAAATAAACAGCATTTTTCGAAAACACAAATCCATCCTTTGCAAATCTTTTATTTTGTTCATTTGCTAAGCTGCCCTTTGTTAAAAAAAATTGCAATACAATCAAACTGGTTAGTTCATTAGGGCTTAAGAATTTTCATGTCAAATGGATTAATCGAATAGTAGTTTTGTTAAAACCGCTTTGATCATTCTTTCGAAGAATAGGAATTTTAATGCATAGATACGAGTAATGGTTAGTGCTTTTAACGATACAGCCGCTGTAATCAAAATGTAGAGCAAATAAAATAAATAAAAGCATTTTCATTAAGTATGCTTTTGCTCTATTGTGGATTAAATAATTAGCATGATCGGAATTTGATCTAGAGTAGGCGCTAGATAAATTGTCAATAAAATACATTGAGCTTCCCCTAATATACATTCAGTCAAAAAAGTATCGGGAATGGATGATTTGTTTATGGTTCCAAATTCAAATTTTTGTTTTTTTGTAGTTGTTAGATTGGCACAACTGTTTTCCATTTTGGCGCGGAGTTTGAGTTGCATCTGTTATTTATATTAAATACAGTGCTGGTTTTATAATATATAGTGTGTATTGCGAATTTCATAATGGCCAAAAATATCGAACAAAGAGTTTGTCTTAAATTTTGCATTGCCAATGGAATTTCGTGTTCGGAGTCACTGAAAATGTTACAGAAGGCTTACGGTGAATCGACTTTATCAAAAACTCGTGCTTATGAGTGGTTCAAAGCGTTCAAAAGCGGTCGAGATGTGATGGAAGATTTGCCTCGCTCTGGTAGGCCGTTAACGTCTGCAACTGAAGTTAACATCGCAAAAGTGAAGGAAATAGTGACTGAAAATCCCCATTCAACTCTGAGAGAGATAGCCGCCGAACTTTCTGTATCTCACGAGTCGATCCGTACCATTTTAACTAATCATTTGGGTATGAAACATGTTGCTGCTCGGCTAGTCCCAAAAGATCTGAATTTTCTCCAAAAACTCAATCGCATGAAAGTCGCTGAGGACATGCTAGAACGAGTCAGTTCGGACCCAACATTCATGAAACGCATTGTTACTGGTGACGAGACGTGGGTTTACGAGTTTGACATGCACCGAAAAAACCACGCCAAAGTCGATCAAAAGTCAAAGTCATGTTGACCGTTTTCTTTGACTATCGCGGTGTTGTGCACTCTGAATTCTTACCGGAAGGTCTAACGGTAAATAAAGAGTATTATTTGAGCGTTATGCGGCGTTTAAGAGAGCAAATTCGACGAAAAAGGCCAGATTTGTGGAAAGACAATTCTTGGATTTTGCACCACGACAATGCGCGTTCGCACAAGGCTATCATTGTGAACGAATTTTTAACCAAACACTCAACAAATACCATCCAGCAACCACCATATTCACCAGATATGGCTCCTGCTGACTTTTTTCTTTTTCCTAAACTCAAATTACCACTTCGTGGCACCCGTTTTCAATCGATAGAAGACAAAAAGGAGAATTCGCGGCGAGAACTGAACTCAATTCCGGAAGCAGCGTTTAAAAATGTTTTGATAAATGGATTATTCGTTGGCGCAAGTGTATCGTTTCTAAAGGAGCATACTTTGAAGGTGATAAAATAAATTTGGATGAATAACAGACATTTTGTGTATTATTGATCTTTTCCCGGTACTTTCTTGACAGAGTAGTATATACCTTCGTACGTAGATACCCGATCAATAAATTATGAACCGTTGTTTAATTACTAGAGAACGTAAAGGATCACGGCAGAAGTTGATTAAGGCAGCTTTATGTCTTTATTTCTGTTTTCGATATTATGAATGTACATAAATGTATGTAGGTCAACGTCCATTATTGCACATTTATCTGGCGCCTACCATAGTTAGGTAACAGGATATGCGTACCTAGATGATTGCAAGCTGAGATCGTTGGCGGACCATGTTGATTCATTGTAGGTGTCTAATAGGCTAGTTTTCACCATCAATAAATAGCAAATCTATTTATTCTGTCAGTTAGAGTATTGAAAAATCATAGACAAGTATTTTTTTTGTGTTTTTAAATCAAAGAATATTGACAACGATAAAACGCATCAAAACTCGGGAGTGGGGGCTCGTGACGTCAGAACGCACTAAAAATTATACCACGGCGTGACGTATTGAGAATGTTATAAGCGTCGTATCTTCGTCAATTTTGGTTTACGAAACAAAAGAAAAAATACATGTCAGATATTTTTTGGGAATCTATCTGACGTACTAATTTTTATTTTTTTGTCCACTACCTTATTCCTTGTAAGGATATAGAAGCAAGAAAGAGTCCAAGAGTTTTCACTTCGAAGACGTTTACCATAAGTTTAGTCTTGTTCATGTCTAGTCCGACCTTGCTTTCAATTCTTGAAGAACTGTCGATGTCTGGAACTCTTGGTTTGTTCGAGTTTGACGCAGTAGAAAAGAATCAAACAATAATGTCAGTCTTACGAAGATTGTTATAGTGTTTTCTTTTCGATAACAAAGAACTTTTACTTCAACTGCTTGAGAATTTGTTTTCGTAAATAATGTTTGTTCTTTTGGTAAAAGATTAATACTTTAGACAAGACCTAACAACCCTATTTTAAAAGAAAGTTCGTGATGTACCTATACGTAGGTACAGTTCTTTTCATGGTATAGTACACAAATATTCTATTCTATTATAAAACAATTAAGTACAAATAATAGGAAACAAAACATTGTTTACTAACTTACCTACTGCTAGCAAGTTTTCTCTTCATCATCATTATCAATCATTCCATCAAAGGTTTCACAACGCAATCACATAGTTATTTTTTATTTAATGATACGCTACGTAACGAGTTATATTACACGCGTTAACTAGATCCGGTTGAAAATGACAGTTTGATTTGTCATTGTCAAGTTGACGTTAGTTGTTAGAGTCGGTTTCAAGGGAAATCATGTTTTTGCTCAAGAACGTGCCTCAATCATAGCTGCAACACGTTCAAAATATAGTTTGTGAATTATATGTACTGTTTCTTTTGTTAGATTAACCATCATTATCATTGACAGCCTTGATACATTCACTGCTGAGTGTGAGGCTTCCTCTCTTCATTGTGAGTTATTCCATTGAAAATGATGATTGCCAACATACCTACACCGGTGCATTACGTAAAATATTCTTAATTCTTTCCTTTTTTTTCGAAGTTGGTTAAAATAGCTATACCTATACGAATCGTGGCAGGTTAATGTAAATCTATTAAATATTATGGACCGCAAAGATCAGACGTTTCCATTCAGACCCTGATTATACCCAGACACTTCGTTAGTAATACTTTGTTAGTAGTACCTTTAATAATATGGAACATTTGCGTCAAACAGTTTCATTCATTCAGTCCACTCAAAAGTAAAATAGCTATCATTAAACTTAATTGGTCCCTTTTGCAAGAAATACAATTTGTGGCCGCGACAACATTTAGAATCGCAACTTTGTACAATTGTTAACTTTCATATTCTACAATATTATTAAGTTTTACTAGAAAATATCTTCATTCAATAAGACAGTCGTCTATTTGCTTTAAAGATTATTCAATAAACCCTGTGAGACGCTCGATTTCAGCTGCAAAAGCTAAGTCAAGGCTTTGTTGGTCACTTAGACGTTTTCTACTAGATAGAACTTCGCACATTTCTGCTTCAGGAATTGTAAAGCGACGCATTCTTTTCTTAACTACATTTATTCCACTCAAGTGGATACTGGACGGTCTCGATTCAATCTCGCTCACTTTGTCTGTTCATTCTCTAACATTATACTTAATCACATTAGGGGGTGAGCACTTTTTCTCTTGTTTGGTGGTTGGTCGTAATGACGGCGAAATTAGATGCTTCTCTGTGAGTTTTCGACATTACCTTGTGTTAAATTTAGCTGCGTTGCTGGCTTTTTATTTATCTCTGCTAGGATATTATATTTCACTGGCTGACCCGCCTTGATCTCGTGCGGGTGGCCTTAACCGTTCACATCACATTATGTATTACAATACACGTAAAATATCCCGGATACACTCCATATTTCAGGACCATTACATAGCATTAACAGCTTATTATGTTCCCACTGCTGGGACACTGGCCGGCCAGTCCTACATTTTGGAGGCTTTAGAAAAATACGTCTAGTTTATTTTTAAAGTAGAGCTGGTAAACTAAAGGATACATACAGCAGGCTTTACTTTTACTATATAAGTAGTGATGCTTCATACAATATTCTGTCCATGTACCAATCCTTCACACTTCAGGGATCACCAACACTTTAGCACGTGTCAGGATCAACACTACATCCTGTTCCCCGATTACAGTGTCAGTCAATCCCCGTCTGTACCTGTCTTCTAGTTACCACTATAATACGATACTGTCTTACTCTTGCCATAGTATAGAATAGCTACAGAAAGTCAACAGCATACAAAGCAAAAACGGGCTTATGCACATATAGAAGCGATTTTAAACAAGTGACAGTCGCGAGTGTTCTTGGAATCGCTTTGCGTGAAACGTGTCTATGTATGCGTGCATATTCACTCGTTGTATGGAACTTACCTTCTCTATCTACGTCTTTTGTTTTGCTGTCTTTAGCCATATAAGTTAGTATAAACAGGTGGTATATGATATAATGCTGTCAAGCATGTTGGCCTTAGTTCTAGGGTACAATGCGGTTTGACATGACTTATCAGCGCACCCTTTGTTCGGCCGATTAAGTATTGTTCTGCCAATTATAGGAAGTTGGTGTTAATCTAAATTAACTGTTTAATATGATAATGATGATTTAATGAGAGATGAGTTAAGATAGCAAAACATTTGGATGTAATTTAGAAATGCGTTTACTTAGTGCAATAGAATTTTGCTACATAAACAGACCTATGGGAAAGTAGCATGTCTTCGCACAATTAAAGGTCACTTGCAACATAAGAAATCTCAATTATCTTTCCACGTTTGCTCGAATAGGCAGGTAGGCACTGTTTTTTTAGGAAAACAACGCTACTCTTAGCTACAAATCATAAGTTAGAATGTCATACAACGCATAAGGTTATTTAAGTCAACAGCTGGGTGTCATGACATTGAAGGAGGCGAGGTGTGGGCAGAAATATAGGATTCTCTATTCGAATGACTCACTCTACTGACTATTGGAAACACAACCGAGGTCGGTCAACATCCGCCTCAGATGCACTAACACATTACTTTTCATTACACAACAGAACTACGGTACAGAGGTACGTACGGACTACGCACTAATCACGCAAAGAGATCACGTAAAGAACTAAAGCCTCGAAAAAAGTGAGGATAAATGTGGTGACTACACTTACGTGCGAGTTTTACGAATCACTTTAGATACGGGATGTTTAAAGATACGCATGTATCTCTGCGCTGGTATCTAACGCGAAAGTTATTCTCGGTATCTTCTGAGGAGAGGTACTTGTGGGCAAATATGTGCGTTTCTTTCTACGTGCCCATAATTATTTGGTTAATGTGTTAATAGAATTCATTAAAATTGATTCATCGGTTTAGGTACGAAAGCATAACAAATAAACTGACTCCTTTTGCAGTTAGGATTGCGGATATAAGAAAGAAAGAAAGAAATAAATAAATAAAAATGTTTATTTGGGACTCGCACAAAACAGACAGATGTAAAATTAATTGAAACTAACAGTAGTCTATTACTTAATCAATAATAATTTTAGCAATCGTAATTAAATTAATCTTATCGTAATAGGGAATATTCATAAAAAAATATTTGTTATCTATACAGTTTTTAAAATATACTAACAGTGAAAATATAATCAAAATTGCTCGAAAAACATACGAGATTTATATCTCGTTTGTTTTTCGAGCAATTTTGATTATATTAATTATACTTATTATTATTTTAATTATTTATTTTAAACAAATATCCCTCCCAAATACCCCAAATGTCCCTCCCAAATGTCCCTCCCAAATGTCCCTCTGGCATCTGTATAATGTATATGCGTCATGGAGTTTGACGTCAAAGTTCATATCGGACTTCTCTTTCTAATTATATATAATCTTTGAAGCTTTATAACTTCATCACTGATGAGGGTATTTAAAAAAAATAATAATTTCATAATGGTTTACTAGAGCTACAAAGTATATCATTTTGCAAATAATAAAATCCCTATTTATCTATTTCGCTTTATATTAGAATCCGCCCATTGTTTTGGCACGCCTCCGTACACAAAATTTTGTAATCAGAATTCAGCACGAGGTATCCCAATAACGGTTGATTCAGCTTCTAATTGCAAATTAGTTGAGAAACTAACATCAATTCTTCTCTATTTAGTGGAATTAAAGCTAATTTCCGAGTTGACGCAAATAGCTCCCCCGACGGGATAACTTTACTTGGATAACATTAAACTTGCAATTTTCGCGTTGATACACAAACTAGTTGGAACACCTGGCTTCACACGACCTTGGGAAGTCAAATTAAGTATGTCAGTTTACATACAAAGATAATATACGATGTAGGTTAATGGGAATTTCATTATCCGTTTATATTTCATCATAGAGTTATTGGGTCTTTTAGTGGGTATCCCCTATTTTAAGTAGGTTGCACTTAACGGAATACAAATACGTGCCAACACTCAATTCAGCAGTACATGTTAATTTATCTACCTATCGTTTGTGTAATACAATATTTATGTAGTTTTTATTTAAGAATCCATAATTATATCGATTGGTAAAGAATGCCTAGGCCCCTAGGAATTATCTGCTAAACAGCGCTGGAGTTTCTGCTGCTCAAATTATGTCGAT
This sequence comes from Lacanobia oleracea, assembly GCA_950371165.1. Classification (NCBI taxonomy): domain Eukaryota; kingdom Metazoa; phylum Arthropoda; class Insecta; order Lepidoptera; family Noctuidae; genus Lacanobia; species Lacanobia oleracea. Next base: position 12,247,451 of record OX493389.1, read on the forward strand.
TGGTAAATAATGCACAGGCCCCTTGAAATTATCTGCCAAACAGCGCTTGGGTTTCTGCTATTACAATTATGTCGATTGGTAAAGAATGCCTAGGCCCCTAGGAATTATCTGCTAAACAGCGCTGGAGTTTCTGCTACTCAAATTATGTCGATTGGTAAATAATGCAAATTATCTTCTTCTTCTTCTACCCGGCGTTAATCCCGGCTATTGCCAGGGTCCGCCTTCCTACTTAGCTTCCTCCACTTTGCCCGATCTTGAACATCCTTCTCAGTTAGGCCATTGGCTCTCATGTCGGACTTAACGACGTCCAGCCAGCGCTTGCGAGGGCGACCACGGGACCTAGCCCCAAGAATAGTCATATTCATGAATCCCCGACCAACGTACTCCATAGGGCGGCGCATGATGTGGCCATACCATCGCAGACGACACTCTTGCAGTTTTTCCCCCACGTCACGTACACCAAGACTACCTCTGATGAAAGAGTTGCGTATGCGATCGGATCGCGTTACGCCACTCATCCACCTCAGCATCTTCATCTCCGTGACGCGAAGCTCCTGGGTGTGTCTGCTTAGTGCTGGCCAACATTCACCGCCGTACAGTAGGACAGGCCGTATGATGCATTTATATATCTGCCCCTTGAGCTTCGGAGGCATTTTGCGGTCGCATACAACGCCCGTTACCTCGCGCCACTTCGCCAAAGCCGCGCCTATACGTGCGTGGACATCGTCGTCCACGTTGCCAGACTCGTGCAGCACGGATCCAAGGTACCTGAACGTATCGGACTTTCTGATCAGGTCCGAACCTATTCGGATGAACCTATTTGAATCCGTGCCGCCACAGGACATGTACTTAGTCTTCGCCACATTTAGTCTCAGACCACCGTTTTCAAGCGTGTCGTTCCAAATGTTGACTTTGCGCTCAAGATGGGCTTTGTTCTGATTAACGAGGGCGATGTCATCGGCATACATCATCAGCCATGGGGGCTTATCTTGGATGTTTGCCGTAACTACATCGAGCACTACGTTAAACAAGAACGGGCTAAGAGCCGAGCCTTGGTGAACGCCAACAGATATTGGGAAGCCATTCGATTCGCCAACAGCGGTCTGGACAGAGGACACGGAATCGCGGTACATGTCTCTGATAATGTCAATATAGGCCTCGGGAACGCCCTTGAAGCGCAGTACCCACCAGATGGACTGCCGAGGTATACAGTCGAAGGCCTTCTGCAGGTCTAAAAAGGCCATATGCAAAGCTCTCCTTCTCTCTCTGTAAGCCTCAGCCAGATTCCGTAAGGCGAATACTGCGTCCATGGTGCTGTTACCCGCCCGGAAGCCATATTGACACTCAGAGACAGTACACTCGCTACGGAGCCGTGTGTCAATGATGCGCTCGAAGAGCTTCATGGTGTGGCACATGATCTTGATACCGCGGTAGCTACTACAATCCTGTACGCTACCTTTGCCTGTGTATACAGGGATAATCAGGCTAAATCGCTACTGGTTCGGCATTTCCTTGGTGATCAGGATGCGGTTAAAAAGATCCGTCAGAAGGTCCACGCCATGTGGGCCCATCGCCTTCCACACTTCAATTGGCACATTGTCAGGCCCGACCGGGTTTCGTCGGGGGAAATAGGGGAAATAAGTCCAAGGTTAGGAGGCGGTTCGGGAGGAAGGTTATGGGGATGCTGTTTGTTAGACAGCTCCGCGAAGTATGTGCACCATCTCTCCTTAACAGAGGGGGCATCTTAGAGCAGCTTACCCTGGGCGTCCCTTACACAGAGACATTTGCTAATGTCCCGTGTAGCTTTCTCCCGGGCACGCGCCAGCTTAAAAATAAGCTTTTGCCCTTCCGCAGTTTCCAGCTTGTCGTACAAAGGCGCCAGACTTTTGCTGCGGGCTCTGGCTACAGCTTTTTTGCAAGCGCGCTTAGCCGCTCCATATGCCTCCCCGTCATCCGGAAAGTTGGACCCTTGCCACTGTTTAAATAAAACCTTCTTCTTCCGAGTCGCCTCCTGCACCCCGTCATCCCACCACCACGTCTCCTTTTCTATGGTGCGGCCACCACGAGAAGTGCCAAGGACGCGCTTACCCGCATCGGTGATTGCTGAATGGATCCTACTCCAGATCTCTTGAGCGGACTCATGCGGAGCACTGATCTCGAGATGCTCGACCTCCGCGATGAAGTCCGACTGCCTAGGACCATCAAGCAACCACCACTTAGTGCGGGGTTTGCGTTTTTCGGTCACTTTCTTTTTCGGTACAACCGCAAAGTCCAGGACAAGGAGGCGGCTCTCAAATTATGTCGACTGGTAAATAATGCACAGGCCCCTAGGAATTATCTACGAAACAGCGCTTGGGTTTCTGCTATTAAAATTATGTCGATTGGTAAAGAATGCCTAGGCCCCTAGGAATTATCTGCTAAACAGCGCTGGAGTTTCTGCTACTCAAATTATGTCGATTGGTAAATAATGCACAGGCCCCTAGGAATTATCTACTAAACAGCGCTTGGGTTTCTGCTATTAAAATTATGTCGATTGGTAAAGAATGCCTAGGCCCCTAGGAATTATCTGCTAAACAGCGCTGGAGTTTCTGCTACTCAAATTATGTCGATTGGTAAATAATGCACAGGCCCCTAGGAATTATCTACTAAACAGCGCTTGGGTTTCTGCTATTAAAATTATGTCGATTGGTAAAGAATGCCTAGGCCCCTAGGAATTATCTGCTAAACAGCGCTGGAGTTTCTGCTACTCAAATTATGTCGATTGGTAAATAATGCACAGGCCCCTAGGAATTATCTACTAAACAGCGCTTGGGTTTCTGCTATTACAATTATGTCGATTGGTAAAGAATGCCTAGGCTCCTAGGAATTATCTACTAAACAGCGCTTGAGTTTCTGCTATTACAATTATGTCGATTGGTAAAGAATGTCTAGGCCCCTAGAAATTATCTGCTAAACAGCGCTTGGGCTTCTGCTATTACAATTATGTCGATTGGTAAAGAATGCACAGGCCCCTAGGAATTATTTGCCACATAGCGTTTGGGTTTCTGCTATTCAAATTCGAAGTAAGATTCTGCTAATCAGTATTTAGAAGGTATTTAGGAGGTATTTATTTAGTAGTTTTTTATATACTTAGTTAGTTTCTTTGATATTATTGTCTGTAGGCATCAAAACAGTGCTACGGAATTGGTCCGACTATTGCGAAATTTGTTGGAATGAGCCACCGCGGCCCTGAAACGCAAAGGGTATTAGGAGGAACACGGATAGGGTTTTAGTCAATAAGAGTCTGACACTCCCTTCCACTCCGCCCAGAGTGGAACGTAAAAAAAAGGCATTAAGACCGGCCAAGTGCGAGTCGGACTCTCACACGAAGGGTTCCGTACAATAAATCTCAATTTTTATTATTTGTTGCTATAGCGGCAATAGAAAGAAATACACAATCTGTGAAAATTTCAACTATCTATCTGTTACGGTTCTTGAGATACAGCCCGCTGACAGACAGATGGACGGACGAATGGACGGACAGCGGAGGCTTAGTAATAGGGTTCTGTTGGATACCCTTTGGGTACGGAACCCTAAAAATGTTGTCAAGTTTTAGTAAGGTTTTGAAAGATCATAATCAATGACTACAAAAGGCAATTTGTTAAATAACCAAAAGATAAGCACAGAAATGAGTAATAAAAGCTAAACGTAGTGTTACATGACCATGTATTTTTTATTTGTTCGCTAAAGTTCGGAGTACAATGTACACTCCGTATAAAAGTTCAACCATGTTTGTTTCCCGCAAGGCTTGTAGTTGTGAGTAAATAGATATAGCTGTTCTTCTATAGTGTAGTGAGTATTTACAGCTTACCACGAGCGACAAATATTGTTGAGAATTTGTCACCCTCGCATTCGAGAAATAAAATATACCGTTTGATGTTTTGAGTGTCGTTTCGAATACCAATAGTGTTTTCTTTCTGTGCAACATAAAAATTCAATTCTTTTTATAAGAAAATAACTCGTAGCTAAATAAAAACCAGATGCACGGGTCGATCTTCAAGGTTAAGTATCGCTTACCGAGGTCAGCCCGTGGATGGGTGACCATCTTAACATACCAAGATTCCTCCGTGTCTCGAAAAGCTGTTGATCCTGTATGTCGATTGTCAGTCTAACCAAGGGGTATAGGTTACCCCCGACTGGGATGTGGAGGTCAAATAAGCAGTCGCTCCATGTTAAATACTGGTACTCAGTTGCATCCGGTTAGACTGGAAGCCGAACCTAACATAGTTGGCAAAAGACTAGGCATGTTGTTTATCATCATCTGCCTAGTCTTTTCCCAACTATATTGGGGTCGGCTTCCAGTCAAACCGGATTCAGCTCAATACCAGTATTTTACGTGAAGCGGCTGCCCACCAGACCTCCACAACCCATTAACTGGGCAACACGATACTTCTTGGCAGGACTGGAGTCAGATTTACTGTCTTCTGACAATCCGTAACGACTGCCAAAAATGCTGGGCATGTTGTGGAACTAAGAAAATAAGCTTAATAATGGAAGCTTTTGCATTATTACTATAACAACAACCTTCGAATAAACTTTTGTTTCATCTTAATGGGATACCTTACATGGAGAGCTGTATAAAAGTCCTCGCAAAGACAAGATAAACACTCGACCTTGTCCACTATAATTAGTATGTAATAGACACTTATTCCCTTGGAGAAGATATGCCACAACAATATGACGCAACGTGTCTGTGCCTTCGATGTGATTGCATAAGGTCGTTCAGTGACACAACATCGACTTAGCAATAAGGTTTTAAATTCCTTCGGGTATATGTCATATATACAGGTCGAGAATGAGTCAGATGAAACGGTGAGACGTGCAAGCACCTTGCCGTTCTTATTTTGGCTTTGGTTTAGCTTAAGGTGAATGTTACGGGTTGCTCATTGCCATCTTCCCGCGAGATGGCGCTGAAGTCAACATTTTCAGTTTTATTTTGTTTCGAGTGTAATTGGAACAATATTAAGTCGCAGAAATAATGTTGCGCCATCGGATATTCTACTTTATCGAAATTAGTCAAAATACGGCATAAAAACCCTTCTGATTCGCCGTACTTCACGAAAATAATATCTAACTCGCTTATAGTACCGTTTACACACATAGACATGATTGAAAGTATGATTTGAAGTATGGCGAATCAGAAGGGTTTTTATGCCGTATTTTGACTAATTTCGATAAAGTGGAATATCCGATTGTCGCACCATTATTTCTGCGACTTAATATTGTTCCAATTACACTCGAAACAAAATAAAACTGAAAATATTGACTTCAGCGCCATCTCGCGGGAAAATGGCAATGAGCAACCCGTAACTTTCACCTTAAGGGCGAATTTCAGCAATGTAATTCGTGAATCAGTGAATCTAAACCACGTTACAGCTGTCAGTGTTACCATTGTTGAGGAAAATCGACACTGACGTCTGACAGGTCTTAAACGTAGTTTAGAGGTGCTGATTGCATTTTGTTTTTGGTGTGATTATTCTTGCACCAGAGGGGCTAAAAAGGCCAGTTTAGGAGAATCATAAATTATTAATCACGCAACAATCTGTCGAATTTTATTTTCATCTTTATCACTAACGAATTAGGTTCAAGATTGATTGGAAAAATTTGACAGTGACGGTTAGCGTGATTTGCTTTCTGATTCTGCTAAAGTGGCCTTCTAAGCCACCAAGTTTGAAACTAGAGGAAAAGTATTACTAAATAAGTTTACATCTTCAATGTTTTTGCAGCAAATATTCTGTGGTCACTGCAATATTGATTGCTGTCAGTGTAAATATGGACAGCTTTTTACTACAAAAAATTTACAAAAATATAGTGACTTACTGTTTCCCTTTATAGTAAATCGAGAATCCGTTATTTGAACAGTTATTTTACGTGATCGGCTCGGTTTTCGAAAAGCATTCTGAGGTTGTTTTAACTTTTGAGGTAAGTAGTTAATTTGAATTTAGAACAACAACTAACAGTTTTGTAGTTATTCAGAGTATTCAATCAAATACCTACGATATTTCTTGAGGGTCTAGACAAGTGACATTCTGTAAACGATAGCGTGGAGGAGGCGATTTGCAAAACGTCAAAAACGTTTGGGATTGACAAACACCTTTTGGAAATGCCACATGATCAAACCCACGTTTTGGTAGTCCACAATCACAATCGCTAAAGAAATGGCACTCTTTCTAGAGCCTCTGGACTGTTATTGTAAACCAGGATTTACAGTGACAATACTACCGTAAGATCTAAGCAACTTCCCATGAATTATCTGCTCAATTTGCGCGACTCCGCTAGACTGTGGAAACTTGGGTGGCTGGCGTCAACTGAGCGAAGCGGAGATTTCACTACGCACGCGAACGCGGTACGACGCGAAAGTCACGAATAACTCTGGAACAGTCGGAACCAATTAGTCGGTAAATAGGTCTACCACAATAGAATATACGTCGCGACTAATACATCATATTTCTCGTCACGTATTAGTTTACCGTTCCTTTGTTACGTGAGCCACTTTCAGTCAGTGAATAGAGCCGAAGGACCGGGATGTGAGTTGAATATGATTAATAATAACTTATGCATAAATATTAACTGTGAATGGTTTGATTGGAGCGGTTTTATAGGCGCGTTTCTCAATGTCCGGTTATATGGAACGCGACGACTTAGTGTTGCTCGTAAATTAAAGTGACCCAGCTATCGACTGCTCTAGAAGTGTTCCAACTATGTTGGACAAAGTGTACGAATTATACGATGCACTTAAGGTTCATACTTAAACTGAACTTTATATAGTACCTACCAGCGCCACTGTTTCAATGGTCGACGAATAATAATGATGTCTTACGCTCCTAATGGACAGTCTCTTTGCTTTGATATAGAGATTTAATAAAACACACATATTTCAAGATAAAATTTATTTCTTTAATATTTCTGTCTTATTTAGGTCCCTTTTAAGTAAATTTGATTTAGTTACTCCTATTTTCTTTTGAACTGGTGTAAGTACCATTTCTCTGACTGTACTAAAGTATAAAAGAAAAATAGAATATTCAAAGTCGTACAATTACATTAGTAATGAATAGTCGCGTATGTATAGAGAATTATTCAAATAGCAAAAACAAACATTAATTTCAAAATATTTCAAATTTATTCGAATAGTTGCCTAAATATTAATCAGAGTGCGTAATTTATACAAACATTAATGTAAAAATGTGTTTTACACGTTCCAGTAAGTAAGCTAAGTTACGTTAATTTATGTGAAATTATGACTCGGCCTTTATACGTCGCTACTTATAAAACAAACAAGAATTACTACTGTAAAGGAGCCTAATAAATTGCGTTTTATATCCCCACAAATAACAGGCCCAATGTAGGCATGTTTTATGCTGCATACGGTTCCTTTTTTCGCGTTAGACCTAATCGACCAATCCACGTGTTTGCCATTCGGGAAAAGGCTTTTATTTTCTATTTTTTTCATCCAACTAACAGTTAAAGCCGGGATTTTCACAAAAACTCGACGGGAGTTTTCCAAATTCATCAAGATTTTCCTATTTTTTCGAAGAAAATTGGCGTATTTTGCCTAAAGAAAATTGGCATACTTTTCCGAAGAAAACCTCATACTTTCCCCGTAGAAAATCGAATAAGGGGTAGTCCCTTTAGCGGAGGAACCTTGTGTACATAAGTAGGTACGGTTCGTCTTCTGGCGTCTTTGACACCGTTTATTCAATCTGTCTAATCTGACTGGGTTGGTCCGAGTAACATGCCTTTGAGACTTGCCGCGCTCTCGAAGAAGCTAAGAACATCAAAGTGGTTGTTGTAGTGAGATAGCTCCGAATGGATATTATATTTCAGTGACAGCTGCACAATTTTTCAATCAAAGAAAAGGAAACAGCTGTTCTGAGCTGTGTTAAGTAATATTAAACCCTTGCTTGTGCAGTGGTATTCAGATTTTGTGCCCAGTTAACCTCAAATTCTACCCTAGTTATTTCTGTATAACGTACTAGTTAAATAAGTGTAATATTTATACCTCTGCCTAGTCCTTCTGAAGAAAAAAAACCAGAGGCGATGTTATAATTCATATTGTTTTCAATACTATTTATAAAATTATTTCGCTACTGATGAGTGACTGACAGACAATGCTCAGCCAAAACTACTGGTCGTAGAAAGCTTAAATTTGGCATGTAGCTTCCCTACACTCCGTAGTCCCCTACGGAATGTAGGGAAGCTACGTGCCACTAAGAGGATTTCCCGAAATTCCTACGGGAACGGAAAAAACGGGAAATGCGCGCACGAAGTCGCGAGAAAAAGCTAGCCTTGTTTAAAATGGTTTCTTAATCTACCACTGGCCATTACTCATTTCATTATTGAATTTCCATTACACCCGATTATCTGATTTTCAGTCAGATTAGTACCTACTTGCTGAAACAGACAAAACGAAAAATGTTCTTCTTCACTGATTATATTATACTTCATGATTGTCTTAATCTCTCTCTTTGTACATCATGAATCTAGAATTCTGAGAGCTATGTTTAATTTAAATTAAGTAACAATTAAATTAAACTGAATAATTTCCAGTTTGCTAAACGACAATTAAAATAAGCAAGCAAGCAAGCAAGTGTTAATTTAAGTTGTATCTAGTGTCTGCGTAAATTAAACTTTACTGAAACCCGTTAATTAAACTAAATTCCGTAAAAATGTTAACATTTTTAATGTTTCTGCCTTTTTAGAGTGGCTCAGGCTCACGCAGTGTCATTGGCTCGAATCCAAGATGTCTCGCCAAGGTTCAAAGGCATGGAACCAGTATTTTTGTCTGGGGTATAATGCTATCATTCTCCTTGAGATAAGGCAATAAACGCCACTTGAAAGCAAAGCTCATTTATTTACGGAAGACACTGCAGTGGACTCCTTTTTAATTTCCCCGCAGAGGATTTGGCCCACTCAATTATTTTTAAGCCGTATTTCGGGATAATGGGGCTAGTTCTGACGAGGACTTATTTAAATTGGGGTGCCCTTGATGGCCGTTACTTTACCTCTTATGTCAAGAACAAAATGGTTTATTATATGCTTTGAGAATATCTTGGTTTTTAATTCGAGCTTTGGAGTCCATTATTTTTATACAAAACACATCGACGCATAGGTAATGTTTCATTTTACCGTCTTATCAAAAAAATCTCTAACATTTTACAGGTACATAAAAGAAGAACAAACCTTTTACAGGTAGGGTATAAAGTTTATTTACTGTTAGAATGAAACATTTTAATTTTTTACGACTCGTATCGCGTCAAAGCAACTTGAAAAAAATGAAAATGAAAAATGAAAAAATTTATTGCAAAAACTTGTACAGACTTTTACAGGTACTCTCACATAGAGACCTCCTTTTAAGTAAAAGATATACCTGTGCTAGGAGGTCTCGCTCTTCAATGACAAATAATTAAATGGTAAAAGTAGTGTACAAAAAAATAAAAATTACAAGATAGAAAAGGGAAAAATGTGTGTGAGTGTTGTGTGTGATGGTGTGTGTGTGTGAGAGGGAGGTGTGTGAGGTGTGTGAGTGTGTATTCTCTCTATTTCCAATTCAGTTACGATGTTCGCAGTAATAATTCAATGTCATCATAGGTCTTCTGTTTTATCCATTGAACTATTGCCTTTTTGCAGTCTTCAGTAGTCATAGGATAGATGTGCATAATTTTATTAATTTTATTATATAGGGCAGCGGAATTTGTCTTAAATTGACTTTTGGCATATGCAGTTTTAACAAATTTTACTGGTGCAACACTGTGCTTTCGTCTCCTTTCCTGATAGTGAGGGTCATAGGGTAGGGCTTTGTGTAATTTTAGGATAGCATGAAGGATGTATAATTTTCGGACTGTGAGAATGCCACTAAGGGAGTATAACTCATTGGTTGGGAATCTGTATGGTTTGGTATACATGACCTTGATAAGAGATCTCTGTGCTCGCTCTAGCTCAAGAAATTTCATTTTTGTCGCACCGCCCCACACGGGTATACAGTAAGTAAGAATTGATTGAGCCAGAGAGACATAGACTTCTGTTAATGTTTTTTTAGTTGTCACATGTCTTAGGTTCTTAAATATCCAGATAAGTTTTCTTACACGTGCCATGACCATATCTGTATGAGTATGCCAGGACAACCGCTGATCAACGATTATACCTAGGTATTTTATATGAGTCACTTTTTCAATATTTTGACAAGAACAGTTTGTATCAGATATATTATGACAAGTGTGGATTTTGAGAGTTACGTTAGGCCCAGGTTGAGTGTTGTTGTAGATAGTAAACGCAATATATTTTGTTTTAGAAATATTTAGTGTAAGAAGGTGTGAGTTCAACCAGTCAGCAATCCTGGAAAGACCCTTCTCAGCAGATTGATGTACAGATTCCCATGAATCACCAGAGAAAACGATAGCAGTGTCATCCGCATATGAGAAGACACGACCATTATCTAATATCATTTTGCATAGGTGGTTAATATATATCAGGAATAGAGTCGGGCCGAGTACGCTACCTTGCGGAACGCCGTAGGTCACGTGAGACTCCTTACTAATATACTCCCCTACCTTTACCTTTTGCCTGCGATTCCGTAGATAATCCATTAGTAACGCTAGCGGTTTTCCTCTTACACCTATACTTTCTAGACTGTGCACAAGAATGGGGACAGAAACGGTATCGAAAGCCTTTTTCAAATCAAGAAATACAGCTAGACATCTTTTTCCTGAGTCTACTAAGCTAACTATATGAGTGGTTAGTGCTATAACTGCATCTTCTGTAGATAATTTTTGTCTAAAACCATATTGAGCTTGTGAAATAATGTCAAATTTGTTAGTATAGTTAGTAAGTCTTATGTTAATTAGTTTTTCAATGATTTTAGATATGGCAGGCAGAACAGAGATAGGTCTGTAGTTACTAACGTCATCTCTGTCTCCACCCTTATGCACAGGTGTAATTATGGCTTGTTTTAGAGCTGGTGGAAATTTCCCTTGGCTAAAACACAAGTTAGCAAGATGCGTAATTATGGGTACAACTATTTCATGGGCAGCTTTTAAAAATTTGGTTGTTATATTATCCCAGCCTGGAGCGCTTTCAGATTTTAGACTCATTAACACGTTATAGACTTCTCTAGGATCCGTTTCAAGAAGCACGAAGGAAGACGACTGTGTATTTATTATATGATCGGAGTGTTGAAATTGGGATCGGCTTGCGTTGGTGATATCTTCAGCCAGGGTTTTCCCAATGTTTGAAAAGTAATCGTTTATGTGGTCTACTGAAGCCTGTGGGGAGATCTTTATCTCTAATAATTCTGAGTTAATTTTTTTTTTAGGTTTGCGATGAGTTATTTTATTAATTGTGTTCCACATCTGTTTTGTATTCTTGTTTGCTTTTTGTAGTTTGTTCCTATCATATTTTCTTCTAAGCTTTTTAACTAAACTATTGCAATGGTTGCGATACCTTCTATAAGTAATTTTTAATATATTGTTTTGTGGGTCAGATCGTAGCTTTCTTTGCATATTGTTTCTGTTTTGAATACAGCGCAAAAGTCCTAAAGTTATCCATGGTTTAAGAATGCGATTATTTCTAGGAACTAAAGTAGTAATAGTGTTTTGCTGAAGGAACTTTTGGAGTTGGTCTATTAATTGTACAGATAACGTTACTGTCATTAATTAAGTTAAGTTCAAAAATATTACTTAGCTTTAAGGCTGTTATTGTTTTATCAAAGTCCACTTTTTTTATAGTTTTCGAGCATTTATGAGAATTGACTAAATTTGATAATTTAAGGAAAATCATGAAGTGATCCGTGGTAGTGGCATTCAATACAGCAACCGAAGCATTTTTATTCTTGTCTAGTTTCAAAATAAAGTGGTCCAAACAGTTTTCGCCTCTGGTTGGTAAGGTATGTCCCGGTAACAAGCCATGCATTGCAAGCATATTTAGGTAGTTCAATCTGTTTGTGCGATCATACGTTTGTTCCGTAGTTTTATATATTAAATTAATATTTATATCACCTGTTATAACAATATTTTTATGTGATTTAAGAGAGTCTAGGTGATTATTTAGCGAGCCTATAAAACTGTCAGCATTTTTATTGGAGGGTGATCGATAAATAGCAAGGACAACAAGATTAGGCATTATTATCTGTAGACATGATGCGTGAGTTAATATTATTTCCTTAACACTAACCTTGTGATCACACTTGATATAAACTGCCACTCCATCGCACTGGTTTATATGGTTACTTGTGGTAAAAGTATTATAGTTTTTGATTTCAGGGGTTGTTTTTTTTTCGTCCAGCCTACATTCATTTAACACTAAAATTAAATTGTGTTAAGGAGATTAGTAAATCATCTAAGTTACTATATATACTTCTTATATTCTGCGATATTATAGTAAGATCTGATTTATGTACAAAGAACTGTTTTGAAAACTCATTAATTTGAAATTCTTTGGATTGCGCTATAGCAATGTCGTCTATTTCTTGCATTATTGAAAGTGTGCTATCCATGGTAAAGGTAAATTAAAAATCTGAGTTTCAATACCATATTGCTTTCGTAAACGTATTTTCCTTGATCCTCAACAACATATATTATGCTTAGAGAGAAAAATATACAACCAACATAAAAGAACAGATTTTTAACGTCATGTACGATTTTTTTACAATATATATTTATAATAAAAGCATAGCTTAGAGAGGTCGAAATGAGTGTGTAATATAAGTTATATACGCGTATGTATTTGCGAGTGTTTTGTGTGTGTAAATAATCAGATATCATATAAATAATATATACATTTGTTTTGTTTTTGTATAGACTGAGTGTAAGGTGTAAATAGAGAGTATATGTGTTACAAAAATTTTTTAAATGGTTCAATAAGCAGAATAAAATAATCAATAAAAACATACAGTTTAGATAAGGAAATACTAGTCACGCTTCTTGCATTAAGCTTTGTATTTGGGATTCGCTTCTAATTATGAATGTAGGTGATTCGTCATGTCTCTTCACATAAACTTTACCATAGGCAGTCCAGCAGTACTTATATCCCTTTGACTTAGCGAGATCACGTGCAAGGAAATGTAGTCTGGAGCCTTTTGCAGTGAGCTGTTCGGATACGAATATAGGTGTATCTTCGCTACTTTTGAAGCCTAGATGTTTAGCGCAGAGCTTTACCTTGTGCTTGGTGTTGAAAGACTTACACATCTTAAGCACCTCAGTCCTTAGTAGTGTAGAGGTTAGCTCTATTATTACAGGGGTGTTAGTCATACCCTGCTTTTTCCCCTTAATTCTGTAAATATCACGTATATCCGACTTCGTGATTGCACAGTTTACGGTCTCAGTTAGACATTTTACCATGCCAATAAGGTCTTCTTTAGTTTCCTTCATTTTCTTAGGAACATTTTTAATTTCAATGTTAGATTTACGACTTCCTCGCTGAAGATCCTCAACTTTTTCTTCCAGAATGGTTATATATTCTTTATCCTTTTTTGCTTGGATCTCCATCTGTTCAATTTTCCTCTTAAACTCTTCATTCTGCAAAGTTATTGCGGTCACCGAGTTTTCTATATTAGAATTTGTGAGTTTTATCTCCATGAGCGTGGGGGTGATTTTTTTAAGCTCCATTTCTTGAGTTAACAACATAGACTTAACCATTTGAATCATATCTTCTCTGAAGCCGTCAAGATCATCCCCTCTTCTTCTTTTAAATCTTTGGGAGACATGACTCAGTGGTGAGTCATAACTCTCTTCTTGGTTTGCCAGATTAGAATCAGAGAGAGACTTATCCATTTTATACTAGGGTAGTACAAGCAAGTAGGACAATAGTTTAAAGTCAACTCCGTTGCGGGTTAATAGTATCGGGTGTTTAGCATTCGATTATAAAGAAGTTCACCAGATTTCCTGTCATCCATAAACACACGAAATACCCGGGCAGCAGAAGTTGCGAGGAGGTTCAAGTTGTCCAATGTCCAGTGCCCAAGGCGGAGCGCCGCTGTGGTAGTCCTCGTATCGCAGCAGTAGGGCGTGTCCAGGGCGTGTCCAAGGCGTGGACGAGGGCAGGTATGTTGCGAGTACGCAGGCAAGGCCAGTATCCTTGGCCAATGCGCAGAGGTCAGGTACCAGGGCACTATGATCAGCTACGTAAACCGTGATACACTGGGTTTATTTGAATAACTCTTCTTACTATATGCACTCCTATTTTTATTATAGAATTAAATTTACTTAATTTGTATGTAACTTCTTTATTTAAATGGTCTAAGGCACTGAGTACACGTCTTCACCTTGCGGCGATCCAGGGGAAGAGGTAAACTTCTGTCACTGAAGGAAGGTTTACACTTCACACTTCACGCTTCACGTTTCGTTAAAAATGCCTGACTTTGTTTCCCCTTATCTTTCATCCTTACCGGTTTTTTTTTGAAAAGGGACAATTTGGAGCTCAAACTTCTGAAATGAATCAAAAACATGAATATTTTCTAGAAAATATTCTCAACAAATTAACGAGGACGGTAACGAATCAAGACTTTCCATTATTTATGATAAGTTGGGGGCACGGCCGCGGGGTAGCGTCGTATGTAAGAACACTTCCTCCCCTGACAGCGTCTTGAATCTTTTTGTTTTGTTTGCGACGTCGCCGACTCTCCCGGGGACATCAATCCGTCGTGTTCGGGATAAAACTTGGCTCACTCTAAACATTAACTAAATTTTCTTCGGGAATAACGGTATACATACTGAACAGCCGTGTTTTCGGGCCCGACGTGCTCAATAATAAAAGTTTTCCTGTAACTGTACCCTATTTTTAGTATTTTGCGTACGCACGCACCGAGTCGCCCGGCTTGCCTAATAGCTATTCATAATATTGATGGAAACTCGGTGATGTCTGAATTCATACTGTACCTTTCACCTTCGTATTGTGAGGTATTACTGTGGGTATTACTCTTATGTAATAATAAAATGGAAATCGAGGGTCCTATGCGTTGGATGTTGAAAGGAATTTGCACAATTGTGTGACCGAAGCTATAATTTCTGTAGCGCCTACGAAATTGTGTAAGAAAGATGGTTTGGCACAAAAAGTCCACTTTGAGTGATGCGTTGAATCTCTGCGTGAGAAAGTATCACTTGTGTGTTCACAGATTTCTAATGCAAATATCAATAGTTGGCGAACAAATACTTTCCAACTCGTCTGTTTACTTTCACTGCTAATTATGGATTCGGAAGCCCTAAAATATTTTGCATGTGATAGCATCGATCATAGTAATTAATTAATAATTTAATACGTCATGCATAACCAATTCACATGAAAATGATATAATATTGTAGTTTTTCAATACCATTTTCCACATGCATGTTATAAACTATAGGAATGTAACAAGTGTGTAAATATTTTATATTACTCTGTGTAACTATTTTATTAGTTACCAACAACATATTAATTTCGTTTCGAGGTCTGATTTATAAATACAATGCCCTCTTTCTTGTGGCAAATAAACTAAGACAACGTTGTGAAAGACTCGTTTTGTAAAAATACGGTTTTCATAAGCGTGTAAACACATTTGATTGCGCATTCCGCCTCGGCATCACATGTAATAACAATTATGTAAATAGGAGAATGAAGCAATTAAACCCATGTAGTTTGATTTTTTTTCGCAAAAACCCGACAACCGCTGCTAGGGTTACCCGGCTTCCCATTCAATTAAAGATGACATTTTTGAGTTATGCAGCCATGGTATTTCAATTAAATTCTTCACAGGCAGCGTTGTATTTTGTAATAGTAGTTGGAAATCAAAGAAATGGTGCCTTCGCTTCCATATCTTTGATATGTCTCGCGGAAAATGTTTCTCATTGTTGTTAATCCACGATAATGTCGGCCCAAGCCTGACAGTTGAACCCAGCAGAGCGCAACGTGTCACACGTCCTGTCAAGATTACCATTCTTTTGGGCCGCGCAGCCCTATCCGCGGGCGACACTGGCACGCCAGGAATGTGACCGCGACGCCATGCCTTATGCTCACGACCACGGCGCGGGCGGGTCGCGGGGTAGGCAGCGCTTCGCACTCGCACTGCCGCATACAACCCACGCAATGCCGACTCGCTGCACACGGTAAAACCCATGAATCATTCACGCATCCACGGATAAAACTGTTTTTTCTCCTTTTGTTGTGGGCTCCTACGTGAATCGGGTTTTCATTCGTTTTTCGACAACCGTTCAACCAAAAGCGTTTGAGACGAATGTTTTCGTTAAATCAAACTAAAGCTGTTGTAAAAATCTGTGTTGTGGAGCAGTGGCACATATTTATCCGTGTTTATGAAATATTCAGTGTGTATCATACTGGGCAGTGAGTTTTTTGTCATAACCGCACACGTTTCTTTACAAAAACTTCGAGTACGTGTAAGTAGTATGTTTGTGCTAGATACCACATCGTTCACGCTTGATTTCCTAACCGTTTGAATTTCAACATGGTTAGATAAGTGCCAGGTATTCATAAACATATAACCAGATATCTGATTGTGGCAATGCACCGTGAGTCGTTAATTATGTCTAGGGTTTAGTTAAGCTAGCCGCACTAATCATTGCCTTATCCAGCTGTTGCTAGGTATGCAACTTATTTCTTGTAGCTTGACTGACCACTACATAAGTAATATAGGATCATATCTACAGTATAATTTAGTTTACAACATAATGATTGTAATATCTATAAAAACTCACTAGTTGAGTTAAGTGCTGAATGCTTTTCCAGGTTAGTTTCTAAACAAAACCGGCCAACTGTGTACGTAATTTTTATTATATTTGTTGTTATAACGGCAGTAGAACTGTCTGCCTCACATACAGTCCGCTGACAGACAGACGGACGGACGGACAGATGGACGGACGGACAGCGGAAGCTTAGTAATAGGGTTCTGTTGGTTACTCTTCGTGTACGGAACCCTAAAAAGGTTAATTTCAAAATGCTGAAAAATGAAACTCATCAAACCGTAAACGCAGAGCCATAAGCTTAACTTTAAATCGCACCATCATCTTCCTTATTGCACAATTTTTAAAACCAAAGCAATATAACTTTTAAGAACCGGCAAGAAAAATGGAGCTTATATTTTCAGCTACATATTACTCGCTCTGCCTTGGTTCCTCCGTATATGAAAATATCTTACTCGTAGGTAGTTTTTGCGTCGAGAGGCCAGCCCCGAGACAATATTGAAATTCTCTCGTCCGCTCTATCGATAAATATTGAGAACTCGCAATATTGTACATTTAAACTGAATCAAATGTATGATGTCTATTTCAGGAATTATTGAAGCGCGCTTTATGGCTCGAAGCAAAAGACTTTTTCGACATGTAATTGAATATTTTTTTAACCGACTTCCAAACAAGGAGAAGGTTATCAATTCGGCGGCTATTTTTTTGTGTTTTATTTTTTTATTGATGTACACCGACTACCTACTCCGAGGTTTTTCATCCAATTTGTGTGATTCAGTTTGGTTCAGTAGTTTTAATTATATGAGCATTTTTGCTTATTTCAATTTCTGCGTAGATGAAAACGTCGTCCAAGCATCACCACCTAAAAGTAAAAACCGTTTTTACAAAAAATAAAACCGACTTCCACAAAAAACCTTTATACTTTGTAGTGTTTTTCAATAAAACCGCCTCTTGAGCTTTACTTGGCGCTGTAGATAAGATGATCATCTGACAGCAACAGCAACACATTCGTAGGTATTGCTTTGTCTTTACAACCATCTTAGTCAAAATGTACGGAGTTGACGACACAAACATATTTTGTTCACGTGATCCCATATTTTTGATAAATCTTTAGAAAAAGTGAAATACTGCTATAGTATTTCACTTTTTCTAGATAACTAGACAAAGTAACACACTCACAATATTTAAAATTAACATTATTGGTGTATTGACTTAGTTAGCCACATTTAATTACAGTCAATGTTAGGCTTTTATCTCATTTAAGATTCTGAAATAGTAAACTGCATTATCTCTGTTCAAACAACTACCAGGAAATAGCTCACCAATAAATGCTTTTATTAATTCAAATCTATATAATTATCAAAACATTTTCATCTCTCACAAAATTGGACTGTTACAAGACATTTAGCGAAAA
Source organism: Lacanobia oleracea (assembly GCA_950371165.1). Lineage (NCBI taxonomy): Eukaryota > Metazoa > Arthropoda > Insecta > Lepidoptera > Noctuidae > Lacanobia > Lacanobia oleracea. The sequence continues at coordinate 12,265,565 of OX493389.1, forward strand.
TCTTTGGTACAAACTTTCTCCTACACTTGATCAGATTTGAAACATTTGACAGTCATTCCTAGAAACGCAGTTTTTCATAAAAGGTCGTAATCGCCACCATGTTGTACACATTTAGATCTGGAGATATAACTTAGTATGCTAGGAAAGTGGACAGTTTCTGTCTAAACAAGTTGTAAAACTGCCAGTGACGTGAACTCACACCGGTCTAGTGTTAGGATAAATAAACTTTGTCGCGTGTTTACACTCTGCACGATGCACTTTTAGATACGGGAACGTGAAATTCACTTCTTAACGTTTAAAAAACAAAGTATCAAATAAGCAGCGCCTTTGTGCTCTTCTATCTGTATTTATTATTTTCTCTTCTAAGAGTTGTTGTGTATATATGTATAAATAAATAAATAATAGGCCTCCCTCAAGTGTCGCCACATCGGCCGATTAATTTGTCTATACTATTATTATGAAGCTAAACATATCATAACGAGTTTCCTCCGTGCCTCGGAAAGCACGTTAAGCCGTTGGTCCCGGCTGTCATTTGTAGATCTTTGGCAGTTGTTACGGATAGTCAGAAGCCAGCAAATCTGACTCTAGTCTTACCAAGATGTACCGTTTTAACCAGTTAATGGGTCGTGGAGGTCTGGTAGGCAGCCGCTCCAGGTAAAACACTGGTATTCAGCTGAATCCGGTTTGACTGGAAGCCGACCCCAATGTAGTTGGGAAAAAGCTAGGCAGATGAGATTATGATGAAGCTAAAGATTTTGTTTGATTGAAAGCGCTAATCTCAGGCACTACTGGTTCGAATTGAAAATAATATTTTAATGTTGGTTAGGCCATTTATCTAGGAAGGCTACATAATATCACGCTACAGCCAATAGGAACGGAGCATTAATGAAAAAAACCCGCAAAGTGCGAGTCACACTCGCACGCGAAGGCTTCCGTACCCTAAACCTTAGTATTTTATTATTTGTTGTTATAGCGGCAATAGATATACACAATCTGTGGAAATTTCAACTGTCTACCTATTACGGTTCTTGAGATACAGCCCGCTGACAGACAGACGGACGGACAGACGGACAGCGGAGGCTCAGTAATAGGGTTCCGTTGGATACCCTTTGGGTACGGAACCCTAAAAATGTGACGAAGGCGAAGTTACGCGGTTCAGATAGTAAATAATAAGACCGGTCGATGTGAAGAACTTTGAATCGTCACTTTAAACGTGTTTTAGGTTATTCCAATGTTCATTACCTTGCTACCCTTATCCCATGTTACTTGGGGTAGGCGCAACACGTTTTCTCTACCATTTGGTCCTGACAACCGTCACGCTATGACTAACTTCGTTATCGAGATATGAGCATCTCACAATTCATTCAGTTTTTCTTTGGTCTACCTCTAGATACTTATCTCCCCAATTACCAACAATTATATTGATTAGTCTTTTAGTCACATGGATCCCTCCTTTTCACAAATGTCCATACCTACTAACATAAAACTTCAACTTTTACACGTTTAAAACGTGTAATTAATTAATTACTCAAAGAAACCTCTATTTTCATAACAAATAGTGCAGACACGACGTTAAACTCCAAGTAGTTGCAAGCTGAGCTACTTAACAGATTCTTATAGCTACTTAAAGGGGTAAATAAAGTTAGCGAAGTAGCGACACAAAAACGGCTCATAATGAAATATGCTTTGTAGGTGAGTGAGGCAATTTTCGTCGCTGCCGGCTGCACCGTCTACATTACGTGACACTATATTAAAATTTTACTAACTTTCAAGAGCTTAAGATTTTCATTTGAAAATTTAAATACTACTGAAGGAGTTTAAACGTGCGAGCAATTTTGTGAGTCCATTTATGTTCTAATTAAATGTATATTCCGCACTTAAATGGTCTTAAATAAGAAGTTAAATAACAACTGCTGGCCGATTGAAAGTCGAACTCATGCAATAAGAGTTTGTAAAACCAACAGAATTTAAAATTATTATTTACCTATAATAATTATTTTCCAAAAGAGCACTATGGCCTTATTTAAAATAGCTTTATTTTGAGTACGTTTTATCTGACCCTATAACGGTCCCGTAGACACCCTTTGCATATGTAACCCTAAAAGAAATATCGAACAACTTTGATAAAAAGGTTTGGTTTATATAAATTATTCAGGCAAACCAAATATGTCTGGAATTTTTGTAACATTTTTACTAGATTTTTAGTAGACTGACCGCCGAAAAATATTCGCTCTTATTAAAATGTAACATTGCTTTTGTTTGCTATGCTCGAGTTGTGTTCCGAGGTCAATGTAGTATTATTTGTAGAGCTTGACGTCCAACGTTAAGTAACCAGTCCTTGAAGTTATTCCAATTGATAGATTTCCGATTGTTTGTAGGTACCTTTGAGTGCAATCGATTATTTCTGTTTTATCGTGCAGCTTATGGGTGTTTCCTGGTTTTTCGTATGCGTAGCTTTATTTCATAATTAGTAGCCAACGTGCTCACTTATTCACGTGAAAAGTGTTATCACGACCGACAACTTCAATCATGTAGGAATCTCTGTTTCACAAATCTACGAACTAATCTTTGTAGTTTTTCCGTGCTCACACTAATTCAGTAAATTAATTTTATATATCTGAAGTTATTTTCAAGTCTTGAATCCAGGTAATTTTGTTCAAAAGCCAATTAAAGTTGGGAGCTACAGGCTCAAGTTAAGTGACTTCCTAAGCTCTGACTTAGATTGCTATTGTGTACCTAATTGAGTTTTGAAATAACAAGTTTGATCTACTACGGAACCACATCAAAAAGATAGATGAGATAACCGCATAACGTAATATAATTATGTAGTTTAAAGTTCTGCACTATTTATTTCTTTTACTTTAATATTCTCGCTTCTTTCTTGCGCAGAGATTAAGTAAAGGCGAAGATTTATTAGATAGAATAACAATAAGGCACTTGTACTTTCGTCATTCGTGCGAACATTAAAGTTTCTCACGACATATAAACTGTACGCCTGATACCTTAATTCGATATCCCTTTATTGGAACTAGCGATAAAAACTGTTACTTGTCTACTCATATATAGCTTGAATTATTCTAGCTTTGACATATAAGTGATTGTAGCCCAAGCTGTGGGTCCAGGTGACTCAGTCCCAGGCATCGAATTGGAAATACTAGTACAAAATTAGATTTAGATGACGCAATCACCGCACCTTCTCGTACAATGTACTGATGATCTCAGGGTCAAACAATGCCTAACAAAATAAACATATTTGCAGTCAAACTATATCCTGCTCAGTGTGCGGTTACAAGCGAGAAAATAATACGAGAAACGTACTGAGGTTGTTTGGTCGAGTCAAATTAACAGCAGCAACAACCGCGCTGTGATTCGCGAAAATAATTGGATAGGACACAGCTGCTGCACACCGGAATTTCCTCGTTCATTGTCAAGCGTTTCCCATTAAAGCCGGTGTACCGTCCCCATGACGAATCGAGAAATTCACAAAGAGTCGCCGCCGGCCGAGCACCCCCGCTACAGACACTCTTCACTTCTGTTAATGACATTGGAAATCGACCGGGTGACTACGATTTTTCGGCGCCTGTAATTTAGTGGAACGCTCCAAACATTTCCGTTGGTAAATAAATTATTTTTCTGCGCGAAAAAATAGCACTGGTCTTTGAGTTTTTACCAAATCAAATTAAGGATATCGATCCTTCGGACTTTATTTGTGGCTATATTTAGGACATCGTTCCGTGTGATATTGGATGACATTCAAATCCAATAATTGGAATTGAAGGACATATTCGTTATGGTTTTTTGCCGGCCGCCAATTCTATTTTTACCGGGAACAATCAAGTCGCAAAGCTGAAATAAATGGAGGCGCTGGTACGACATATTGACCCTTCGTGAAGCCTATCCGTGTGATGTATTGGTTAGAAATGAAACATATTGTTTTCGTTCTTGTCTGCGGCGGAGACTTTAATAAACTTTTTGTTTATCTATGTTCTCCCTCACATCTGTAAACATGGAGCATCTATGATACATTGCAACTATTCATAATGAAAATGTACTTCGTATTTATTGTTAAGATATTGGTTCGAAATTAATTTCCAAAATAGATGAAGATAATATTTACAAAAAAAAAATCTCAATAAAATACCATTAAATATTCGTCTCGTTTACTTAATAAATGCACCAAATCTTTCACTTTTATAGCTGGCATAGACCATGTAAGGCTTTATAGAAATTTCACGTAATAAAACCAAAACTTTTATAAAACTCTGCAGATATCCATTAGAATTCAGAACAGGTAATCGCGCCAACTAATTAATATGCAAAATAAATGCCGAAACAAGTCGTACAAGTTTCTAATATTGCCAAAGACGCGAATGCTTAGTTGTTGAGTATTGATAAACAAGTTTAGATCAGGAGTCACGCGGGCCGAGCTGGTATGGCATGTGAACGGCGACAAGGCGTGGTGGGCCGAGGTCGACGAGTGCGGCTGAAAGTGCGACCGTCAGTGGCCGCAGGAACTAACTAGCAGCTAGGTGGAGACCACTGAGTAATAGAGTCGAGAAGGCTAACACATCCATATATTATGTACCTATGTGAGAAGGTGACTAGGTTTTGGTTCCTACCCGACTATTTTCACCCGTTGTGTACCTTCACAAAGGGTGAAAACAGCAGGTCGATTCTGTAAATATGTCGAAGTGATGGCTTGGGTGAAGGTGAGTGGTGGTCAGGAGTGACAGCTCCTGATCACTTCACCAAAGCCTTAGTTTTTTTGTGATAAGCACTTTATAGCACTACAGACACATCTGGTTAACTGCTTTTTATACATTTACTAGCTTCTGCTCGCGGCTTCGCTAGTTCTAATATATATGTTCGCAAAAAAGTAGCCTACAACCGTCTCCAGGGTCTATCTCTGCAGCAAAATTCATAAAAATCAGTTCAGCGATTTAGGCGTGAAATCATAACAAACTAACAATCAAACCCACTTTTGCTTTTATAAAATTAGTTAGAATTATGTTGTGTGGGCTGCAGCTTGATATTTGATTGTCTCATTTACATATTGTCACTTTAGTTCCTGAGGTATTTTTAGTTCTCAATTGTATAAGTCCAAACTAATTAAGTAAAGTACACACGTGAAGTATAGGAGAGGAGCTCGAGGCTAGATCATAACAGCCGCATGGGTCGATCTTCAAGGTTAAGCAACGCTTGCCAAGGTCGGTCTGTGGATGGGTGACCATCTTAAAATACCGAGTTTCCTCGTTGCCACGGAAAGCACTTTAAGCCGTTGGTCCCGGCTGTCATTTGCAGATCTTTGGCAGTCGTTACGAATAGTCAGAAGCCAGTTAATCTGACTCCAGTCTCGCCATGAAGTACCGTGTTACCCTATTACCGGGTTGTGGAGGTCTGGTAGGCAGCCGCTCCGTGTAAAATACAGGTATTCAGCTAAATCCGGTTCGACTGGAATCCGACCCCAATATAGTTGGGAAAAGGCTAGGCAGATGATGATGATCCTGAATCGACTTCTGTCATGATTCTTTACGCTCTATTTTAATGTAAAACGGCTTCATAATTTATTGTTTTGGTATTTACGAAGAGATGTCAGGGAAAGGTCTTTATATACCTTGGGTGATGGTACGTGAGGTATAATAGCGGAAATAAACCGAATATGCATCTTATTGTTTCAAAGTTTGAGTGCGTCTGCCTGTTACCATTTCTAACTAAGGCTACTGGATTTATTTACGTTGTGGCGACCAGAACTAGTTGCCACGGATAGACCATACCACTAATTGTAGTGTCAAAGAATTTTCTAGAAAATATGTGTATAGCAGTATTGCAATATTTAAACTGAAAGTGTTTCCCTCCGAGGCGTATTGAAACCGTTTATGTATATTACTTAAAGCCATAATAATATAGATAATATTACCTCAAAGTTGTTAAACCTGTTAGAGAAATTGGTAGAAAAGTAAAACCAACACCGCTTTTGCATAATTATTTAGAAACTATTGGCGAACAACGAAACTAGAGTCTGGTGAAGTAATTAAGATGAAGATTTGGATTATGAAACTATTATTTTTATTATTTATTAGCTGTCCAACATTTACTTCATTAAAATAATAATTCAATCAAAATGTACAATTAACAAAGCTATTTGGTATACAGTTTTTTTTTCACTGCACTGGAAATTGTACTTCTAATGTGTGCATTATAACTTTTTAGGCTTATGTCATACTTACGAGTGTGTTGTACAATTATTGTCTACTTAGCACACTCACAACATTGTTTAAAAGTAGTAGCAAATTAGTTGCCTGCATACCAAATAGCTTTGTTGACTGTACCTAGGTAAAGTTTTTCACCATTTGCCAAATACCTAACGCTAAAATATACAGCAGACCTTTTGAAACATGTACATACAGATTTTGCTTAGTATTATTTATAAAAGCCTAGTGCTATACGGCTGTAGACGGTTGTCAGGTAGATACACAGCTCGTATAAATGCCTGTGTTGAATTCTGAATGACTAAAAAGGTTTGAGCCGTCAAAGCCTGGAGGCGAGGCGGCCGCAAAGTGACTCAAATATTTACAAAATAATCGAAAGTTGTAGACAAAGTTTCACGGACGGTATTGAGTAAAAAAAAACTTAAAAAAACCTTTTACACTGTAGGTTGTAAATAAGTATTTCAATTTAAACTTAAATTGGAAAAAAGTCATTCGATGAGAATCTTTACTTTTGCTGAACTTTTCTGAAATCTAACAAAATAAAACTTAAGTATTTTTGCAACTTAAATCAACAGCACAACGTTTATCTTAGCTCAATAGACACAGAAACGTTACATCGAAAAGTGTATTGACTTTTACATTCCCCAACTATAAAAGTGACTCCGAATAAAAGCAGCATTCAGTCGCGTTCAAGATCGATTGCATCCGGGAAGCGAAGGAATGTAAAACACAAGCGAAGTATTTATGTGACGGCTTTACGAAGCCTCCGCGTATTTGTTTGTTGTTTTGTTTCCGTTGATGGGCTCATGCAGATCAGAAGGGAAGAAGCGAACCCGCCCCTTAGACCCTTTGTACACAAGGCGACGAAACTTTGATACTCGACATTTTAAGCATTTTGCCGACTCGTTATTTCACACATTTTCTACCAAACTCTAACCAAGAGTATTGCTTGTGCCACAGTTTACTTTTGTATTATTTGCGCTCAAACGACATCAAAATACTCAACCGAGCACCGAACCTCTTTTGTCGAGCAACCGCTCGAGGCGTAACGAATATTAGTTCACGTTTATCTCTGCCAAACATGGACCTTAAAGGTAGAAAGAGGCCAAAAAAGAACAGAAAATAAACCGCAGCAAGTTTATGGTCGCACGATAAACCGTGACGTGATTTGGTCACAGAAATAATTAATTTGGAGATGGCTAGGAAAATATACGAGCAAAAAGGTGACGAGAAACAGGTTTTCATTATTTTATTTGTGTCATAAAAATCGATGTTTCTAGCTTTGTGCTCAAGAAGCATTTCCTCACTTATAGCATATCTAGAAAGAGATTACAAGTGGTTGGTGATACATTTATTCTTTGTTGAAGAAATTCCTTGCATAAATAAGCCACGACTCGGCAAGGCCGAACGCTCTGTGATATGTTGTCTTGACCTCACTTTTTTTCATAGTCTGATTTTACTGACACAAAACATTTGCATCTAATTGCTATAATAACCATTTTCAAACAAGGAACAGTTTATAAGAGGACAAAGAATTTAAGCCACCAATTAATTTATCAAACTCATTAATTTAAAGGAAGTTTAAGTTCAGTACATACCTTGATTTGTTACTGTCTGGTGAAATATGGAGGCAGTTTTTCTCTTCCATTTGTACGTTTTTCAGAGTAACAAATTGCTGGAAAAAAAATCAGAACCAAGTATTTTAAATGCCCTTATTGTTTTTTTGTTAATATTTATCGGAGCAAATAAAACTGCGAAAGCGTATCATAATATCGGCACTGAAGTTTGAATTGTTCTTAGTGACTTGTAGCCTTATTGTTTTAACTACAGCTTGCATAATTTAACAATTAGATATAATAAAACAATTAGGTAAACAAAACTGTTGAATAACAAAGAAAGGCATAGCAACTTTCAAATTGGAGTCGGACACACAAGTAGTCGCTACATTGAGATATTAAGTAGGTAACAGCAACTTGCAAGATAATTGATTACAAATCAATTGAAATCGCCTTCATGTTATATGGTATTTACCTCGTTTTTATTACATTTCTCAAAATCTAGAGACATGAAAGACGCGACACACCACGACAAAAAATATGGTAGTAGTGAGTTTCAAAATCACTACATAGTATAAAATGAAGTCGCTTCCGCTGTCTATCTGTCCTTATGTATGCTTAGATGCGCAACGGATATTGATGCGGTTTTTTTTTTAATAGATAGAGTGGTTCTCGATGAAGGTTTTAGTATATACCTAGTTTGCAGCCGTGGGAAGCCGGGGCGGGTCGCTAGTGTATGATAAACAGATACAGCACTAATTGCGTGTGATGCCATACGCAAGTCATGTCATATAGTAAATTCTTGCCATTCGTTTAGCGTCACAAGGATAAAAACTAACTTTAAAACTTATTTATTTTTCACAAATCGTACAAATCTTTCAAATAAGTATTTCCTCATGTTCTTTTTTTATAATAGTCAAACGCCCTATTTGGTTGTTAGTAAACCAGTGGCCACCAGTTAAATCAAAGTTAACAAGTTAAACGGTTTTCGCAAGAGCTACCCTCCGAATTTAGCCAGAAATATTTTCGACGCTGTTGGAGAAATGGCAAAAGATTTATAACGATTTTCGTCGCCGACAGCAAGTTGCGAGGCGGATATAAAAGTTTCCTATGCGGTGCTATAACTCTAAAACTTAGCTAATATTCAAGCCGTAATAAATTGCCGAGATAATGTTCTTTACAGATTTCATTAGAGGGATCATGGAGGCTCTGAAATCGTAATAGATTCAATGAAACTCATCGAGAATGATACTAAGATGTTACGTTAAAGACATTCCTGTTAATGTTTAATTCTGTCTTCAATTCATTAAAGCCGAGACTTTTATTTAACTATTGTGTTCACGTCTCATCACAATTAAATATTCTTTCAGTGCCTATTTATGACTTTGTTTTAGTTGATTGGAAGAAACCGCTAAATGTTTCATAAATACAATAGGTATTTATGAAACATAAAGCGGTTTCTTCAATTAATTTCAAAAAGGATTTACTCCTTCAAGCTTAAACCCACGCGAATACTCAGAAGAAAATTATTTTATTCTGTTTACATTTACTATTGTGAAAATTAATTGGTTCGTGGTTTAAAGCTGAATCGAAATCGTTACGTGACTTAGCTCGATCAAAAGCCTAGAAAACAGAGCGTGGCAACACTGAATGGGCGCCACCTTTCATATCGGAGTGAATTCAATGAATGGATTTAGTATTGCAGAGGTTATTCCACTAATTGGAGGAGGGAAACGTTAATTTGATAACTCTGCGTACATTTACATAATTTGCGGTAATAACAGCTCGATGGTCGGTACTCGCTGCCATCGCGACGTGATTTCGTCAAACAAACGAGGTTCGCCGAAATCCCGCACAGCTGCCAACTCTTGTAACGTTATGCCTGTTTAATGTGTTCGCTATTATAGCGTTTATTATTTGGAGTACAAAGTTGAAAGTAGCATGAGCAGTAGTCACGATCCCTATTTTGTATTGGATAATGATAAAATTTGCCTATTGATGTTATACACAATTTGCGAATACTAGTCTTTAAGCCAATAGTCGAATAAATTTGGTTGGTTGTAATAATTGAGTAGCTGTCGTTCGCAGGCACAACTACAATTTAGTTTAGTCGAAGCCTTTAAAGTTGGGCTGTCCGGAATGGACGGGTCGGTAATCTAAAATTGATATTATCAGTTCACTTCCATGAATTTTAATAAAACATTTTAATTACATAGGTATCTGAATTTGTTACATAATAAGACTGTAAATTTATATTTCCTGAAGTTATTATAAAGTTCACTAAATCAATGTTAGATTTACTCCTTCGCCAAATTCTACACATACTTAGTTATGTTTGGTAAATATATGAAATAAACAGAAAACGAGGCATGCAAGCAAAACCTAAACAGAATTCGTTATCGAATTGTTGTTATATCCACAGTGAGTGACACATTTTGTTAAGAGTTTTATTCAGTCAGTTTATTGAACTATACGTTCTCTGGCGAAGCAAACAAGCAAGCAGCGGTTAAGGCCGCTCTCTCGAAACAGCTTAAAAATAGCGTGCAGATGAAGCAGTTTTACGTCGATATTTACTGCGAAATTACATCTGAAAAAAATAAGATAGTAATCTACATGATATGGTACGTAATTTGGTATAGAGTAGAATGTATGTATCGGTATCGCATAGTAAGAAAAAAAACACCAAATCACCTCCAAATCGTTGAGATGAAACAATTTTACTCCTTCATTTTTTTAACAAAAGACTAAAAAAAATATCTACTGTTTTGCAATACAAACGAAAATAATTTGGTTTCGATACTTTTTTAAAAAGATGTGTTATTTTTATTAAAAATAATTTAGAATACGGGTAGCATAGTGGTGCGTAGAGGTTTAGTTAGCTCCGTTTATATGCACAAAAGGTCATTGGCATTTATACAAGCCTTAAGTATAAGACGGGTCTGATGGGTTTTGGAGAGATACGCGTCGTTCCATGTCAAGTACTGGTGTTCAGCTGAATAATGAGGTGCGACTGAAAGCCGACCCCAACAAAGTTGGGAAAAGGCTAGGCAGCTTGATCGGGTTCTATGGGACCCTTTCTTTTTTTGGTCAGTCAATTTTTATCCCGACTGCGCTAGAAGGAGGATTATGTTTTTCGAGTGTATATAATTTAATTAGGGTTCCGTACCTCAAAAGGAAAAAACGGAACCCTTGTAGGATCACTAGGACAACTTTGTTGTCCGTCCGTCCGCCCGTGTGTCTGTCAAGACCCTTTATCGGAGGTTCCTTTATCTCGGGAACGTGTGGAGGTATCGAATTGAAATTAAAACCATATACTCACGTCGTCTTATACTACAAGTATAAAAATATAAAATATAGTCTTTATTTAAAGTAATAAATGTGCCAACGGTGGGCGAACCCTCGGTGCGGAACCCTCGGTGGGCGAGTCTGACTCGCACTTGTCTGGTTTTTTTTTACTTTGATCTCGCCTGATAAAGCGATGTATGAGGTCTATCTGTCTAAGGTGGTAGGGAACACATGTTAATGACCGATACTCTCACTCTTTGAGACTATGCGTATAATAAATATGCAGGAGAAGCTCTTAGTCTAAATAGTCGGTATATCAAACAAGTGCAAAGTTTATTCTACAACTCGTTTGGTTATCCGGCAGTAAAAAGGATATGGTGGAATCAGGGGCCCTACTATGACGTCTTAAAACTATGTTCTACCCGGTATGAATGAGAGACAGAGCTACACAAGACGCATAGCACTATCTCTCTTTTACACAAAGGCGCGTCGGCGTTCGTATGACATAGTAGGGCCTCAGGACGTGGAGTTCCTTCGCACATTCTCAAAAGTACAATCTGTTAAAGATCTTTTCCGGAGTCGTGTCTGAATTCTCACTTTTTTATCGACAGTCCAGTTTTTCAATCTTGTTGTGTTGGTTCTTGCGAGGGTCCGCTTCACAAGGACGTTGCAGAACCGGTCGCTAACTGGCGTGACGTCATAGCCGAATTCTTATTTTAGTGGCGGTGTTAAAATTTAGTTCAGAATAAAGCTCTCATATCAAGTACTTGGGCTTATATATGATTTTTCTTTGGATAAAGAAAACATTAATTATTAAAAATACTTATTTTCACTTTTAGTGGTGTTATCTATGGAACTGGAGTAAACAAAACAACAGAACAAAAAACAGACATGCGATTTCAGCAATCCCGATCTATTTGCTATCATTTATTGAAGAGTTTCGTTGCCTACGTCGAAAGTTCTTCATCAGATCTTCACCAAATTGAAATGGAACCACTCCAGGAAAATATTCCTCCAAACAAAAAATAATCATCCTAATCGGTTGACAATTGGCGAAAATATCGCTGAACAAACATTTTTCATGGGATTTCGTCATCAGACCCTGACTATATATACCTTCCATCATTAGCTCAGCAACATGAGATAATGATCACCAGGCACAAATATCTGAGTTGCGTTAGAAATTATATTAAAAAAAATGTAAACAATGCCTGTAAAATTTGAGGGTTCCCCTCGATTTTCATGGGACCCCATCATCAGATTCTGACTTGGTGACAATGGGACCGCTTCAGGAGTATAGGCTTTTTAATTTTAAAATCAGTCCACAATTGGTGGAGAAATCGGTGAACATACATAAAAAAATACATTCAGCCGAAGATAGAACCTCCTCCTTTTTGAAGAAGTCAATTAATCAAATATAAATTCTTAAAACCTAGCTACGGATTTGAGGAGGTCAGACAGGCAGCTACGCCATGTAAAAAAAAGTACTAGTATTCATCTTCACTCATTTGCATCCGGTTGTACTGAAAGGCTATCTCAACATAGATGGAAATTCTTAATTCTCACACCATGATTAGCGATTGGTTTGACTAGTTCTTGACCAGATCCTGACTCCTCACTAAGGACTCTTCTATGTAAAGTCAACAAAACTATTGGGTATGGAGGCAACTAACTCGGAACTACTTTTAAAAGAATTTGAGAGTGTGTTGAGTAGACTATTATTGTACAACACACTCGTAAGTATGTCTTAAGCTTAAAAAATTATAATGCACACATTAGAAATAAACTTTGGTCGTGCTGTGGAAAAAATAATATTTTTGCCAGTATACCGAATAGCTTTGTTGACTGTACATAGAGAGTGTCCATGTCCGTTCGCCTTGTGCTTCGCGCTTGATTAGACTCGATAACTTTCTCATCTTCTAGTCACCAAATTGACCAAACATTATTTATGAACTCTCCTTAGTCACCTATCCGTAACCCGATGCTAAATGAAAAGCTTCCTAAAACAGTGAACACAGTCTTAGTCAGATTTTTTAATGCCTTAAACCAGAAAAATAAACTCGTTCGATGAAAAATCAGTAACTACCTAGATACCTTTATTTGTAAATGAATCGTACCTAATATTAATAAACATGAACAGTATGTGACGGTGTCCTATCTGGTCGGTTTGGCCCAGAAGGTGATCAAGTGACATTCAGCTTGTCTTCCGCACCTCGGACACTTGTAACTTTTTACGCATCAAGATATTTGCATAAACCGGTCCTTGCAGCCATCTTGAGTTTTTACAAATCTTTTTTGTTACACAGGCAAACATTATTTTCATATTCGCTCATGAAACTTTTATCGGTGTGTGATAGCGTCAGTTGCAATCTCTTGCTAAATAAAACATAATTTAGTTTGTAAATATACATACGCAATAACGTAAAAGGTTAATTAAAATAAATTTGTAATTGGTTATGTTTGCGGATTCATTAATATTTATAAAAACTACGGAGTTACGTTATTTTGAAATTAAAACCAATTTCTGTTTGCGGTCAGTATTTATTTTTAGTAGTACCTACATGGTTTGGTTAAAGTTCTCGACAAAAAATGTTCACATGATGTATGTAGCACGTGTCGTAATACCAAGTCATTCAAAAGACATCAACGCGTTAGTCATCAACTCATCAGAGACTTTTAATAAAACACTTGTAATAATACTGTTGCTTACAAGTAATTGTTTAGTTTTCTTATTACCAGTTATTTTTAGGGTCAACTTCAGGCTATAATTAGATTAACCTTTAGGCAGTTTCGTTGTGACGTAAACATTATAAGCCGCACCTTGAGGCCGCTTTGTTATTTAACATCAGACGAAATGATCAAATTATTTAAAATTATTCCATAAAATCATGCATTGATATGTATCATTCCATTAAATGTGATGAGAAGGCCAAAGCATTTAGCTGATTGGATCGACGATGCATTACTAGTTGGTTAATTAAAATTGTCAAAGGAAGTAAAAAAAGTTGTTAATTAAGATTTTTTGTTAAAAACATTTCAAATATTTAGCGGTCTATGAGTTTTTTGACCTTCTATGAGTGTGCCGTCATTCAGTACCTACAATTTAAACAGTTATTAATTTAATTTAATTAATGTTATCAAATTGTTTGAGTAAGAGTGCTTTCTTACTTCACATAGTTTCTTTTGGAAACCTTTTGAATACAATAGTGTATCTCCAGCGAAACTTTTCTAAAACATATCCGTTTTGGAAGCAACAAAAGATTTCGCATGTCGTTTCATTGAAAACGCAGATCCATACAAACAAATTCTTGCGAAACCACCAAGCTGCCACAAGGAAACATTTTTGTTATTCAAATTCTTCGTACACAGAAATACCGAAGACGGCCGAGGAAGGCCGAGGGAGGCCGAAGCATTGGCCCGAGTAGCCGAGCTAGTGAAAGTGAATCGAGGGCGGTAGAGGGGTGTGGGGGGACGGCAGGCACAGAGAGGGGGGGAGGGGGGCACAAGGTTGCGAACCGGCTGCACCGGCTCTAGACATGCCAAACAACGCATTGAGTAATAAGTAATAAGCGTTGCGTTAGCTGCCTTAATGATTCGGTGATGTATGGTGCCATTGTGATGTTGAGACACTCATGTTTCCTATTCAGATAACGTGGAACAAGGTTAATTGTTTTGCATCCAAATTACATGTTATTTCAGCTAGGTTTTGGTATAATCAGTAATTATGATTGCGTTAAAGATGTAATTACATACAACATCTTTGGGCTTCTCTGGTTACGTGAGCACAACTTCAGGGTTCATTATCAGAACAGTTACTGGCACTCAGTTGGTTGAAGTGTATTTGGATAAAGAGTAGGTCCTCAATCATGCCAAGTGTCCCGTAATGGTTTTTTCTCAGAAAAATGCGGTAATTCTGCCTGTGCCCAATTCTATGACCAGCGATCGAACTTTTCCTGAGTCAGTGTTCCTGAGATAAAGAAACCAATATTGTCTTGATTCAAATAAAGGCATCCAAAATAATATTAATTCAAAAGGTCCGATCGTAGGCGGGTCTATTGGACGTATATGGATTAATGACTGATCAATATTCAACTAGCAGTTTTTGTAATGCATTCCCGAAGCAAAATTAGCAGAACGCTGCAAGCAAATACAGTACACGTTAATAAAACTCGGTCAGATACTTGACCACTCCAAACTTGGCAGGCGTTCACGTCAATACTCGAATTTGAAAGCATGCGCTTGCCAAATGAACTGGCCAATTTTTGTACACTGCCAATTCATTTTGAACTCAATTATAAAATAGTTAAAACGTAAAATGTGGTTGGTTTGGTCTGAGGTGATCGCGCTCAATCAGTGTGATCACACAAAATAATCCCATTGAGTAACAAACATTATCGGCGCGCACCAGTTACTGTCGCCTGTGAAATAATATGATTGGCGTTACTTCAAAAGCGAGAATTTATTACGCTCCAGTTATGTGTGTCCGTGTGCATTGAAACGTGGCACGTTGCGTTATTTTTGCCGCAGTAACGAAATATTATAATTTAATATTGAGAAAAATTACAAAATTTCGCCAGGATTTCATTCTTCGATGGTAGAAGCCAGTCAAGTATAAAACATTCCGCGGAACTGAGGCTGAGATACGGAGATTATTGAAATATTATGCTATGAAGAAACAAGCGCAGTCAGTCAGATGTGAAGATGACGGACGATAAGACAGAAATAAAAATGGTGATGAAAAAAATACCGCAGACAGCCAGACACCTCGGCAAGCTGCTTATATTCCCAGAAAGGTGATAATTACACAAACAGTAAAACCAGATAAATCCATGCTATCAACGTCGGTTTATCTTAAATCAACGTAGCCCCGAGCCTCGGCCTGACGTCCAGAGATAAGTGTATTTTTTCAAGCCATTAATCACATTTTTCATTACGGCGAGGTTGCGATGACCTGGCAAAGGTTGAATTTGATCCTTTACTTGAAGACTCGAGACTTGAACCATGTTATTAACATCAAGCTCGTAAAACTACGAGAGTTTTAGTAAATACAAATGTTTTTATAAAATTCGCTGGCAGTGTAGATAGGGGCTTGCATTAGCGGTCAAAGCTACGTTGGGAGAATACTAATTCATTGGGGGAGCGGTTTGCAATGTAACGAACCCGGCGAGGGATTAATCTGATTTGTACTTTATTCACATTCATCATAACATTCACGTCTCACCACTACAGCAAATTACTGTTGTTTGTAATTTATTTTATGTTATGAATACAGTGTAATAAGGTAGGTACCAGATAAACTTGCAATAAAGACCTTTCCCTGACATCTCTTCGTAGATACCAAAACAAAAAATTAAGAAGCCGTTTTATATTAAAATAGAGCGTAAAGAAAGAATCATGACAGAAGTTGATTCAGGATCATCATCATCTGCCTAGCCTTTTTCAACTATATTGGGGTCGGCTTCCAGTCAAACCGGATTTAGCTGAATACCAGTATTTTACGCGGAGCGGCTGCCTACCAGACCTCCACAACCCAGTAACTGGGTAACACGGTACTTCAAGGCAAGACTGGAGTCAAATTTACTGGCTTCTGACTATCCGTAACGACTGCCAAAGATCTACAAATGACAGTCGGGACCAACGGCTTAACGTGTTTTCCGAGGCACGTAGGAAACTCGATATGTTAAGATGGTCACCCATCCACAGACCAACCTTGGCAAGCGTAGCTTAACCTCTTAAGCTACGCATCGGCAAGCATCGGTTATTATCGAGCCACGAGCTCCTCAGAAGTCGATTCAGGATAGCTTTATGTTTTTATATCTGTTTTTGATATTAAGAAAGTCAATAAATGAACTTCTATGGGTCAATTACCGTTATTGCACATTTGTCTGGCGCATATGTACGTTCATAGAGGCGAACATTAAAGACTAAAGTATTTGCCTAATGCTCGTAAGCTTTTCACTCGCTTGAAGCTCAAAAACTGTCTTAGTGGCCAGTTTACTTTGAAAACCATTTAAGAGCCTATTTTCTCTAGCCAACGCGCACCAATTTCCTTGTAATTTAAATGAGAAGACAAACTACTGCAGCGTAGCGTTATTCTTTCATTAACATAGAAATAATTTTACAATCAACAAGAAAGACAATTTCCAACTAGTTTGTTGTTCTCTTTTAATAACACTGTCCATAATTTAACTTTTAAGACAATGCTTGTAACAATAACAATTCTGCATTTGTCTTGAAATTTAAAATTTTTAATATGATTATTTTAGTACTGTAAATGAACATGAGAAATAACGGTATCCAGCCTAATATTATTTAACTAAGGCCAGCTACAGTTGTTTGTTACGAGAAGTTTTCTACCCGACAATGGGCTATTGACGTTCGAAAGTCCAGACAAGTTCCGCGAAATAGGCCACTCGATGTAACCCTTGAAAGTGGGGCAAATCGCTGATAAATCCGGCCGGGAACCTCCATAAACCATTTAGGTATTATACAAACTTACTAGAAATGTTGAGACGTCCTTTATTTTTATAGCTTAAGTATTTTATATTTATCACCATCCCGCGGGCAATAAAACTGATTGATTATTATTTTATCAGATTACTCTAAAAAACCCGAGGTCAAGATACGAGCTAGAATAATTTGAGCTCACTTGTAAATTAAAATTGAACCTCTTATTTTTATTAGAATTTTCACAGACTGAGTTTTACTTTTATATTGCATTTGATTAATTTGCAACGATACGGACAGGGGAAAACTGGTTTCAAAAAGCTGCTTTGCTCATCTGTGTAGTACGCTCACGTAAGTTATGTTATCAGGATTGGTAAACTATAAATTCGATCAAGTTTTCTTTTACTGGTTTATAGTATCGTAGCAGATAGCGTCGGTAGTTTCTGCCTCTCCTCACGGGAAAAGGTCTGTATGTATGTTTGTATATGTTCCGCGCAAAAATCGAATACGCTCAATAAGCGAAAAAACACTCACTACGCGTTGTTGGTTGGCATCTTTGGCCGCGAGCATGAAGTCAGCGGGCAAGGATCGGCGATAGCGGCGAGGGCAGCGGCGCAGCGGCGCAGACCCGGTCACGAAGCTAGCGGGCAGACATTAAAAAGCAAAAACTTAAATGCAAAACACTACGTCACTGCAGACGACCGGGTACAGCTTGGCTGGCGGTTACCGCTCGTACGCCGCCGCCGTGCCGCTCCTCGCGCCGCTGTCTTCGTGGCCAGTTCCATATAAATCTATGCATTTGAACGCGCCACTGGCCGCACCGCACCTGCTCAATTCGTACCCGCGGCCTTACAAACGGAAACAACGCGAATTCAGCGTCGTGGCCCAGTAGAAAACCGTCACGAGTTTTGGAAAAAATGAAATGCCATGTCGCGTTCTGAGCCCAAACTGATGCAATCACATGGCGAAAAAGGGTTAAGATTGAGGGAAGCTAGGGGCACCCGACACGGATAGGTTAAGTTCGAACGGGATAGCGGGCAAATTTTTCTCTTGACAAGGGACAAGGTAGACAGAAAAAGGCCTCGCTAGGCGGGGGCCCCGTTGTCATAGTTACGTTTGAGGTGACCGATAATATCAAAGTAATGTCTATGCAGCATACTTATTTAGAGATGTGGTTGCATCAGTGAGGGCTCATGAACGGGTCATGGCATTTCTTCTATGCAAAATTCGTGTCGTGGAATTTTCTACTATCCCACAAAGCTATTTTTCCGCAAACAATAAAAACAATAATCTTTTAATTAACGGCTTTACAAAAATACGCACAGTTATCTGAGAAAATGGACACGATACCGTTTACAATGAAAAATCATTGAAAAGTATTGTTTTTATCACCAATAAAGCGCAGAGGTCGCTGGCGTTAAATATTTATCACTTTGGGCGTACATTATGTACCTATTTTATAGGAAAATCGTGATTTATTTACGAGTATATGCCGTATTAAGTGTCAAATAGACCTTCATAGAGCTGTTAGCGCGATATTGCACCTTGGAACAGTTGAGGGTTGACCCAAAGACCGTGTCCTTTGCGATCGAGTCTTTGGCGTGACATTGTTATGTATTATGTAACGGTTCGATTGAGAAATATGTGTGGCTTTGGCTGCTTTAGATAGGTGAATTAGTTTTGATGAAGGTGCTGTGACCCTGTGCCTTAAGGTCAGTATCGGCTCTCACTTTGTGGTGTATTGTTCGTACACCTACAGGGTACCTATATTTGTATTTTTATATTCTATACTTACAATATACTACGTTTTTTTTTCCGTATAGAGAAATATTGAGTGAGAAATTATTGCACACATAGATATTTGATTGAAACTTTTGATAATGTCCGACTTTACGCAAGTGCTGTGGTCATTTAACGTATCAATCGTTATTATATTGAAACATGTGAAGCTGTGGTAATATTTTAACACCGATACCTCTTAAGTAATCGGTCACTTAATCAGTTACTTAAATATTTGGAAACATAACGATTAAAGTAACGGTCTGTTAACGTCAATCTATGGGAAGTATCACAACAAAGCTCAACATTTTGCAATAATATCATCAACACTCGAAAGGATTTCTATTGAAAACCACATCGACCACATAGCCTATGACCTCCGTGTTAATGT
Source organism: Lacanobia oleracea (assembly GCA_950371165.1). Lineage (NCBI taxonomy): Eukaryota > Metazoa > Arthropoda > Insecta > Lepidoptera > Noctuidae > Lacanobia > Lacanobia oleracea. Next base: position 12,285,232 of record OX493389.1, read on the forward strand.
TAGTTTTTGTAAATCGTTAGTAAAATGATGTTTTTAGGTACTTATTTAGCCTTTAATGACTGTGAATCGAATGTGTCGTGCTGTACATACTCGTACGCGTCGGCAATGCGTCGCGGGTCGTGTCGGCCGTGAGAATGTGCGGCTAGTGTTGTAACCCACACAATAGCCCACAATAGGGGCAATTTAAGTCCGCCTCTGACACGCTCGGACTCCCCATTTGCATACAAGAACGCTTTATAACAACGCACATGCAATTAACTTGCGTACTACGTCCCAATATTTTAGTTAATCGACAATTAAGCAAAGTGTGAACGAAAATTGCACCGCCCACGTTCGAAATTGTGAAATTTGTATCACAGCTTTTAATATTGTTCGTTCAAAGGTCGCGGTGCAATTTAAAATTTTCTTTTACTTTTTAAGGCGGGCAATTACGTAGGTCAAATTGCTATTACGAACGAGTTTCAACAACTTCTTGAATAAGTACTTTTCATTTTAAATAATTAAGTGCCAGCAGGTAAATGTAAAAAGTTTGTATTTAAGAAGTTTATTAGACAAAATGAGATCTTGTGGTAATAAAGCACCTCGAGTCGTCGAGTTAGGCGGATGATAAAAAGCTAAAAAAGGTGTTATGCGCGAATGCAAATTCGAGTGACCAAACAAAGAATTTAATTCCTTTTGTGACCTTGATATAGTCTGATGGCTCATCGAAGAGTTCCATCGAGGCAGACAGGTCCGGTTTATTAATTGCAAATTGTTAAGCATAGCGCCCACAGAATTTTGAGATGATGTCAAACAGTATAATGGGTACAATGACGTCAGATTGGATTTCTGTCAGCGTCAATTTTGCGGCTGTCACATTCTAGCGTGAAATGGTTCCAGCATGACGATATCGGTCGTTTTGGATGTTCTCTGGAATTTTTACTGAGCAAGTTAGTTTAGAAAAAATGGGAACCTAACAATGCGCTTATCTGGCTGGCCTGTTGGTCTAGTGGTTAGTGACCCTGACTGCTATGCCAGAGGTTGTGGGTTCGATTCTCACCCAGGACAAATGTTTGTGTGATGAGCATGATCATTTGTTCTGTGTCTGGGTGTAGTTTATCTATAATATGTATGTATTTAGAAATATATAAGTATGTTTATCAGTTGTCTAGTACCCATAACACAAGCTCTGCTTAGCTTGGGACTAGATGGCGTTGTGTGGAATATTATATTATATTATATTATATCTCTTCGACAAGAGTTATACTGTGATTTGTGTCCCGTTGTTGTCCCAGTGTAATCTAAGTTATCAAAATTCAATGATCAATCGAATGGTCATCCTTTTTAACAACACAATTTGCTACTTTAGTTGTTATGAATGTTATTAGGTATACTTCTGTGCTTCAATCTGGTAATTTAAATCGACGAAATGTAATAATAAGCATCGCTATTATTGCTTATGGTTCTCGTGACATTAAAAGCTTCATCTGTGCGGATTTTGTCTGCGATAAGGTCAATTAATTTACATATCTTCAATGTGACTTTGAATATATTTCTATTATTTAATTGAATTCGTAATTTTACGTTAACATTGTCTGTTTTTTGTTTAAATAGACCTTCATTACCTTCATATAAAGGATTTTCTGGAAGACTTTGTTTTTAAATTGTTTGCATGTAGATTACTTTTAGATTTTAGGTTATACGTGAAATTAAAGAGGGAACGTAAGAAAAAACGATAGAAAATAGAATACAAACAGAATTACGAACTTCTCAATTTAAATGATCGGATAGGCAACCGTCTTGTAACACGATAGATCCGCATCAATGTTACAGCCCGCAGCCGCAAAATGAGGGCTGTCTACCGTTTTTGTACTCACCAGTTGGCGCCACTGTCGAGTAAGGTCCTTAATCATTGCAATAAAGTTGTTATTACGCGCATGTGAACAAAGTTAGAAAGAAAATAATTAATGATTTCGTAAACGTGCGATTTAATTCAACAAAGATAGTTTCGCAGTGTTACCTTTTTTTAAGGGTGGGAAATCATCAAAATAGTGACTCCTCCTGCTTTGGGTGCTGCAGAAGGGAGTTTCAGACTCTTACTGACTAAACCCAACCATCATCAGTGTCCATCGGTGTTACCTGGACTCATCATAATGTAAAATGAAGGACATATACACATATTTCCGACAAAATAAAGTATAATAATGCAGTGGTTGGTGGAACCGTAATTTAACTATCTCTCTTAGTCTATTCTCAGTTAAGGCTGTTTTACATAAATCAAAACAAATAAGTAAATAAACTCGCGTCAAAAGCCACAGTACCAACAGTAGAATTTGATATTTTGAAGACCTCACGCTACACTAGCGCCTCTAGCAACAAATTCAAACGCAATAGCCCTCATTACCATACCGGATCGGCATTAAATAATTCTTAATTCATCATAAACACAAAGTAATATTCATGAATATTGGGAAAGATAATATGAATTTGTTATTCGTATAATTTATTCGGGAAACAAATTATCCATAGAATACCATTTATAGTAAAGTTATAAGGAGGAAGGTGATTCTTGATATTATTTTGACCCTGACATAGATAGATTCGAGTTGGTATTTGGCAATGAGCTGATCAAGTATGTCTCTCGTTGGACACTCATTATTATAGAAATTCTAGAATTGGCCGTAAATTGACCTTGGATAGACTAAAAATACCGACCAAACGCGAGTCGAGGTTCTGTACGAATCATAGTTTTTTAGTAAGTTATTTAAAAACTTCTTAAAGTTTTCCTGTAATCTATAGGTTTAGAATTATTACCTGTATTCATTACAATATCTCGACTAAAAATAATAAAAACAAAACAATAATATTAAAAATAATATCAAAAACATAATAACAAAAACTATTTTTTTTTCTTTATTTTCTATTTTTTTCCTATTTTATTAGCAAAACTCAAAAAAAAAAATATTTAGTTACCCTCACAAAAAGCCACGTTTTCATTCGAAAGATCACACAATGTAGATATTTATACCCTTAATTGTTAATTCTCTATTTTTCAACCAAATTTATGTAAAGATCCCGTATTTAAAAGACAGACACGTGAGTGATTCCCTACGAGTTCCATTTTTGTTTTCAATCGGATGTTCTTCCGGAACCCAAAAATAAATGACAGATGCGCAATAGAAATCCTTTTTTTTTATTTATTGATTAAGGCTTGTATATATGCCAATGACCTTGTGCATACAAACGGGGCGTACTAAATCTCTTCACGCCACTCCGCTACTCATGTTTTTAAGTTTTTATAATAAAACAAATACATATTTTTAAAAAGTAACAAAACCAAATTATTTTCGTTTGTATTGCACAGCAGCAGATATTATATTTTTTTGTCTTTTGTTAAAAAATTAAGTAGAAAAATGGTTTCATCTCAACGATTTGGAGGTGATTTGGTGATTTTTTTTCCTGTTATGTAAAACCGATTCATAAATTCTGGCTAAACCAAGTTACGTGCAATATCATGTAGATTACTACCGATTTTTTCAGATGTAATTTCTCAGTAAATGCCGTCGAAAAACTGCTTCATATACACGCTATTTTTAAGCTTTTTCAAGAGAGCACCCTTAAGGGCTTTGTCGCTTAGCGACCACATCGCCCAGTAATAGAAATTCTAATCAGAGTTATAATTGATACATAACTAAATCAAGTAGAACAAGCCAAATTCTGAGGTCAATCAATTTTATGATTCGAAAACTAATCTTAACTTTTCCATTGTAGATAGAAACAAAGACAATATTGAAATGGTGTTTAACGAGTCGCCTAAAACGCAATTAGAACTCGATTGTATCCGAGTCGCCTCTTCAAGTTAGTTTATCTGTATTGGGTCGAAACATTTATTTTGATAGTCATAATTTGCAAAAAGTACCATAATAATAAATAAAATAAGGTACCGTATTATAAGTATGTGCCCGACCCAGTTCTCGAAAATGACCATGTCACGTGTACTGGGATCGATCTATCATCACTGATAGGACTATTGTTGCCAATAAGCCTGATATAGTGGTGATAGACCAATTAGCGCGCCGCACAATGATAATTGATGTTACCATCCCGCATGACGAGAACCTCGTGAAGGCCGAGAAAGAGAAACAAATCAAGTATCTCGACTTAGCGCACGAGGTTGTCGACATGTGGAATGTGGACTCAGCTGTCATTGTGCCGATAGTCATTACGGCCAATGGCCTGATGGCCAAAAGCTTCGACGAACATCTGTCGAAGCTGGCGTTACGCGGTTGGGTAAAGGGCTTGATACAGAAGGCAGTACTCCTCGATACGGCTCGTATTGTGAGGAGGTTCCTTTCTCTGGAGCCCTAACCACCGGTAGCTTGGACCCTGCTCCCGACACCGGCGGACTACTACTTTTTATATTTTTAAATGTATTTTTTTATGGTTTTTAGAGATATATTTAAAAATATACTTTGTATGTAATAAGAATAAATAAACGAAATAAAATAAAATAAAATTAATTCAGACCATTTCCATAATTTGCAAATCGAGTTATAAAATTTGAGAATGTATGTTTTCAGGATAGTAAAACTTTTTTTTTTGTATTGAAACATTCAAAAGTCATAAACTTATGACCTTATGAATTCTTATTAGTCATTCGTATTATCAATATTATAAATGCGTAAGTCTGTTTGTTTGTTACACTTTTACGCCTAAATTGCTGAAATGATTTTGATGTATGTATTTTGAAAAATTATAGACGGGATCTTGGAGCTCGAGGCTAAGTAATAACAGCCGCACGGATCGATCTTAAAGGTTAAGCAACGCTTGCCAAGGTTGGTCTGTGGATGGGTGACCATCTTAGCATACCGAGTTTCCTCCGTGACTCGAAAAGCACGTTAAGCCGTTGGTCCCGCCTGTCATTTGTAGATCTTTGGCAGTCGTAACGGATTTTTAGAAACCAGTAAATCTGACTCCAGTCTTGCCAAGAAATACCGTGTTACCCAGTTAATGGGTTGCGGAGGTCTGGTAGGCAGCCGCTCTACGTAAAACACTGGTATTCAGCTGAATCTGGTTTGACTGGAAACCGACCCCAAATATAATTGGGAAAAGGCTAGGCAGATGGTATAGACGGGACCTAGGAGAATATTGTAGACTTTTTTTGCGAAAATCTACAGTAACATGAGCAAAGCCATGGGCAAAAGCTAGTTAGAAATAACCGCCCTTGGAACCATGAGCGAAGGATTATGTGTCTATTATCTTAGTTATTTACTTCTTAGATTAGTTCTCTTCTTATAAATACTTTTATATACGTCTCTTCACGAGTAAACAATTTTGTACCTGTCAGAGAGAAATTAATTAAATTCATTCATCATAAAACACAGTCGACTTCATTCAAAATTTTTCTTCTGAACTAACTTTTCTAATTACATGTATTGACACAAATTCTCCGTCGTCTAACGACTTTCTATTGTCATTTCTCGAGTTATTTTTTGATTACGTGTATTATTGGGGGGATATTAACGCATCAGCGTGTATTGGCGTCGCTATGTGTTCGCGAGAAACTGGCCGGCGAGCCGGAACGCACAGCTTTCACGAGTCGCTCGTTCGCCGTACGCCGCCACCGACTATACTCTATACGTGACGAGCAGTGACGTCACTCCACGTTTCACTACCTCCGTTAATAGGGACCTAGATGTTGAACGACCAGAAGTGACACTAATCACGGTAATCACCTCATGATTGCACAGTAAGCAAGTGTTCAGCGATAAGTCGTGTGGCTGTTTTGTATTTTGAAACGGTTGCACGTTGTAATTTGTAAATATAACAGCTTCTCTTACAGAATATATAAGTATATACTTGTTTACATCGAATAGTGTCATTATATGACGATGAAATAGGTTTACAGTTAACGCTTTTTTCGATTGAATTTAGATAAGTGAATAAAGGATTATGTATGACCATGAAGTTTTTAGCTAGATCCAATTGTTTGTTAAGAATATCAGATAGTGGATTGTCGTAACTGAATTACTCGTGGTTTCCACATTTAGGAAGCTATGAAAAATAAATTTAATTAAGAGTCTTTGGTTAGAATGATACGTGTTGAATGGCATTGAAAACCCCACAAAAATATTTTTTTAATGGAGGAACCTTCGAACGTTTTGGCTTTTCCACTACCGCGTCGTCGTAAGAAGCACGAAAATGTCCTATGTTTATGAAGCCGTAATGGAAATATAATTCTAAGGTATGACCAAAGTAAGTATTCGAAGTTCATATCTCTCCTTCGGGACCAAGAAACCTGCGTAAATAACAAGAGAAAATATTCCTCCCGAGAACAATTTAACAAAGACGCAGCCATGAATACAGCTAGAAGATAAATATAATTTATTAAACACAATATTTACAATGTCACTTGCAACACTCCTGAGAGGCGGAAATAGATATTTTCCGGTTCTTAATGCTGGTATCAGGTCGTTAAAGCGAGTGCTTCGCAGGAATGTTTTCCGTCCTGTCGCTCCTTATTCGTTCCGTCACCTCTTACTTTTACCAGTTTTCTCAAAGGAGTTCAAATAACAATTCATTAATGAGTTAACACCGGAACAGACCTATTTGTTCAATGGCTATTTTGATCCGAATTAAGGCTTCAGTGGCGATTTTCAATTGACTTGGCTGACTACTCACTTGAATCCAATTGATTATTATAAACTGTCGCAAAACCAAACATCCGAAAGGCGACTTAGTATCAAAGGGGCTTAAAAGCAATCTCAAACAAGGCCCCTTAAAGCGACGGACTAATGAATCAACATGCCAAAGTGAAGCGAATCAAAACATCAAAGGAGGCGCAATGACAGCTGATATCGGCCATCTTTGTGGTCACGTCCGGTCCCGTTCAAGTTTCGAAGGCTGTCACGTAAACTTTGTAGTGGCGTGACAGTGCCCGCTGTCTGACAATGTTCTAATAATCTTTAACAGTATCGCTGCGGCGCTCGCCGCTCAGAGAACCCATCTGAAAGTTTGCGCGCTACCTGACACCTCGTCTCGGGATAGCTGATTGGATACCACTCAATTTTGGGGCTTTATTGATTGCGAGAGCGTAGGGTTGGGTAGTAGTTAAGTTATCACAATTATTTACTAACAATGTTGTAGTTAGATAGCTCTACTTTTCAGCCGTACAGTTGTGAACTCGGAGATAAGTAATGGTGACTAAGATATTTAACCAATTTAAAGTAAACGACAACGGTAACAGATGACACATCCAGCAACTCTATTGAATTTAAAACCATGTACGCACGATTATAATCTTTTTATAAAACTGTTAACCCACTTGAGCACTGTGTGCCATGCATGACTGATTCAGATAGTTTTCTTTAATGTTCGACAAGATCGCAGTTCCCTAATGTATGGAATTCGGGATTGGAAAAGAACAATTTCTAGTAAGAACAATGAAGTCACGGTTGATTTGTTTGTTTCAGATGTGACAAAGCTACCGGCATGGCGTAGCGAAGATTTCCAATTTCTCCACTGCCAAAAATGGCTTTCTCCAAACCTCGGGACACTTCTGATGAACTCTAAAGTGGACATTCTAGTGGTGTGTGTGACGGTATCAATGACTCGGTGAAAATTAATCACAACAATGGGGAGGCGACGTTGGAGATTAGTGACAATCACGGCGTTCTTGCTGTTCGTTATAAAAGACACGCAGTGTCAAGGTAAGAACTATTCGCTACGGCGCAAACAACTTGCTCTCGTGTTCGACTTAGGTAGCAGTGCCCGGTACACGTGTAGTAGACAGGTTGTACTCTCGTACAGTGTACACATACGTAGCATGATTAAAGTTAGCTCATTCTCTATTCATTGTCAATAATGTTTTACGTAAGCTAATCCCTCAACGATGTTGGTATTACATATTGGTATTAATAATAATGTTTCCCTTGAGGTTAACTTCTCAAAACAGATTTTTCTGAACTAATTTATGTATGGCTGATTGATTATAAAACCAGTTTAATCGACATATTTAGAGCACCATGAATTAATAATGGATCCTTTGAATTTCCGAGTGACATAATTTGCTTAGATAAACAAAGCTCCGTGTAGGTAGAGCAAGAAAATGTTATGTATGAAGATAACATTGCGTCGCTCGAGCAGAATAAGGTCATTTGAAACACAGGGTACACAGGGATGGCCGAGTCAATACTGGCTTTATAACCTAGATAAACAAGGAGACAATAAAGACAGAACTAGCGTATAATGTCATAAAAATGGCGTGCAAGCTGTGCTGTGTCGCGTGGGAGGACAATGCAGGCGACGCGCCCACGTGCGCCTGCCACTGCTGCTCTATTTATTTATTATTCAAGAGCCGAGCCGCGAATAGCAACCGCCTGCGATTGACTTCAGGTTTTATTGCTTTCAAATGGGTTTCCTGCCATTTATGGCTTGCGAAATTATTAAATTAGAACCACTTAGACTAGAGTCAAGAGCAAACCCATAACAAACAACAAATAATAATGAACTTCCTGGTTTATCCATTATGTAGGTCTGTACCTATATTGGTAATACTTAAACGTCCATTATAAAAGTTTTGAAATCTACTTTCTGAGCTGCTTACGAAACTCATTAGAGTAATTTTCTTGAATTTTTTTTGCCTTCTGTGTTATTACAACGATAGACTTGTGACGATATGAACGAGTAGTAACTATTAGTACATTTTCCGGTTTTTCTATTGATCTGATTTAGTAGTAGTATTTGCTAAGTACCTATTTATTCAGTAAAATTTATACTTAATAAATAATGCTTTAAATAAAATGTGGCCTCCAAGAAAATTTGCAGCAGAGGAAGCAGAATTTAAGTAAAAACTTTTGTGACAAAGAAAATGCTGCGGAAAAGCTGAATTTATTCCTCGTTACTTCAACAATTTTCTTCTACAGATTTCCATTTCTTGTCTTGACAAATAATTTATTACCATTGCCGTGTCTGAAGGTGCGGTGAGCGCACGAAAATATTGAAATCAACTATTGTGACTAAAGAAATATCGGGGAATTCTATTACAACAAATTTTGATGGCCATAATTGAAAGCTGACATTTAGAATATTTTGATTAACAATACGGAAATTGATTGTATCTATGTTAAATTAATTAAATGAAATTGTGCATGTCCACAATTTTGTCATGTTATTGCACTAAATTAATTCATTCGTTAGCAAAATTAATCGGAACTCGCTCAATGTTAAAATGTAGGTCAATTATTTTAGAGTTTCCGGGAAATTAAAATAAAGGTCTGTGAGACCTTGGTGCGGATACTACGAACGTTCAAGGATAGCGTCGGATCTTGAGTTTACGAAATGAACTTAAGGCGTCGACATAAGCCCGCGACCTTGACGGAACAAAACGCGCACTCGTATAACACCCGAGCGTCCCAAAATGCCGTAGTTTTTTGCACTTACCTTATTATTCCAAGACTTTTCAAAATAGCTGTGTATAAAAACGTAGATAGTTAAATTGTTTTTGAAATAGTGTAAATTCCACTATAGTACGCCCAGCGATTTTGGTCCGATTTTCGTTTATATGTCCGTGTATGACTTAACTTTACAAATTAATTACACTATATTGAACAAATAAAACTCAAAATTTTCATATATCAAATTATTAAAAAATAGTTTAATGTAACTTATGTAACAAATGTTTTTTTCCAAAAAGTAACGACGACCCGTCTAGAAGTAATACTCATTTCATAATCAGCTACTGTCAGGTATCTCCACCTTAAGAGCAGCATTGGTAAGACAAAGAGGGGGATATCAGGGTACCAATGTTACTCGAGTTTTGTTAAAACCTCTCAAAATTGCTGTTAAAGCCAGAGATTTGGAGATAAGACGCGCTCCGGACAGGCGCCGGCCAAAGTTGGACACTTCTGACAGAACCTGATGGCGGACTCACGATTTACGTTTGATTGAATATTAATTAGTTGGTGTTCCTAGTGATTACTTTCCTTTGATTGTGGTTTGATGAAACACTGTTCTAAATGTTCTTAGAAACATGTCGTTCCAAATTCTATTTTTAAAAGTAGGTGGCCCCATTTTGTTTTAGCAAGCTAAATGCTTCATTTCTCTGATAAATTATTTTTTTCTACTAAACAATATTCCGAGTTATTGCCGGTATGAATAGTTTCTAGGACTCTATTATTTTTGAGACCTTAAACTATCATCGGCTTACAGCGAGGGTATGACACAAATACTGGAATACTTAGATTTCAAACGGAGGCACGTTTCTTCTGCGAAGTGCTTTGTCATCTTCCTAGCTTTTTCCCAATGAAGAAAATCATGAATCCACCCCTATCTGAATCGGCGTGAAAGCTAAACAAACAAACAAACTCACTTTCGCATTTATAATAGTAACCGAGGTTTTCGAGGTGTAAGAGTGCTGATAAACGACCAACTTGCGCTTCTTGGTGTTACATTAACGTCTACCCTCAATTTCAGCCCTTTCTTAGAGGCAAAGGCTCAAGTGGCTGCCAAAAAGTTGTGGATCCCAACAAAGGTGAGACGGTACTTCATGCCGGAACAACTGCTCAAACTCTATCAAGCACGAGTTCAATCGTGTTTGGACTGTTCTCATCTTTGGTATGGATCTGCGAGATAACAGCTTGATCTTGAGGCAACTGAGAAACGAGCCACGAGGATCATCGGCAATGATAGGCTCGTCGAGTCGAAGCTCAAAAATCTTGAGCATCGACACCGAGTTGCTAGCCTGTCGATTTTCTACCGGTTGCATTTTGGGGAATATGCGACGGAATTGCATAGTTTAATTCCGCCAAGCTAGTTCCATCAGCGGATCACAAGACTTACGGCGCACAAAAAGTTTGGGAACACATTCACTGTGCGTACAGCTAAATCGTTGTATTCCCTGCCTGCTGGGTCTGTGTTTCCTGATAGCTACAACGTATCTGGGAATCTTTAAGTCAGAATAGATGATAAGTGAATAGGTTACTTCTAGGCAAATGTGCTCCATCTTCGACCACATCATACGCGTGTCTATGAATAGTAAAAAAAAGCTTTGAAATACTCGATCGGTCGCTAATCTGAATGAAATGTCGGATGGGTGTTCCTTTTTATCACATAAATAGCGTTGCAGAATTACTCCTGAAGTAAAACAGTCGCATGAAAAAAGAAAGCTTAATAAACACAGAGCTCTGAACAACATAACTCTTGTTACTGCTAATAACAATTTACAATAAAACATCATGAAGTCGACAATACAAAAATACGGGAGAGACAATGAAACGAATTTCCTAGTTCATTTGAAGTAACTGCTATATCGTAAATTAAATACCCTGAGAGAAAAACGTACCTTTGTTAGATGTACCATAAAACATGGGCGAGGTTTTTATAACAGCCTACTTTGTTGTAATACGTTGTAATGTTATAACGCTGTATTAACACCAGAGGCCGTGGAGATTTTGACATAAACATAGCCCTATGACGTGCTCACATGTTCATTATGAACGTGTTTTTCTAAGGAATAGATATAATTTATCAATGTCACTGTATGTATTGTCAACCAATGTGACTGACTGACTGACCAACTGACAGATAACGTTCGCAAACTACCGGCTGTAGATTTCCCGAAATTCCAACGGGAAGGGCGGAATATGCGGGTACGAAGTCGCGGGCAAAAGTTAGTTAAATTATGATAATTTTTTTCGGTTCTGGTGACTGAGAGACTGACAGACAACGCACCGCCGAAAATAGTGGTAAAAAAAAACTAAAATTTCGCTCGTACGGACTAGCTCGCTGAAACCTATGCTCCAGCGAGTAGCTTCGTCGTCGTGTAATACAAGTGTGCCACATGTCGGTTAAAAAGCTCAGCTGATGAGGCGTGATTGATCCATCCAAACTTGAAAACCCTACTGAATATACATAAAAGTAATTCAACTGGTCTGTCTGTTACCTCTTCATCATTTGTTCTTAAAAGTTGAACAGATTCGGGTGAAACTTGGAGTGCGGGAGGCGATGTCCCTGATTAGGACAGGGTTAATTTTATAGACACTCACGGGGGCGAAGTCGTTGGAAAAAGCTAATATTCAAATAAAGAAAACACTATTTTAAAACTGAAAAGATGTAAAGATGGTTCATACATATACCTACAACTATCATCGATCTGTTTTGAGCTTTGACGCAACGACCTCTTAAATCTAAACATAAAATGAGCCTATCTAAAACAATTCCAACCCTCAATGTGCGTAGGACGGTCCCCAATTAAATTCGACATTTCGGTTCCACTTTTTAATTCCCTAATGGGAAAGTTACTGGTCTCGTCTGCGTTTTATTTTAATCAATAAGTAATTGGCATTTCGAGAGGCAATTTATGTGACAACCGGTGTATAAAACTATGATCGTGTGGGCTTCAAACATCTCTTATTCAAAGGTTTGCGGAGGTGCGTACGTGAGGGCCCTACTTAATTAGGGATCAAGTGGCTCAATGTGGAGCTCCCTCATATACTGCTCGCGGTATGTGGATCAAAATATTTTACGTATGTTGCTCATATATCTAAAATTCCCACGCGTACAGAATATTAATTCGACGCTATTTACATTTTCATTATAAATCTTATAGTGATGACTGTCTGTCTGTATAAACGAGTATGACATATAAATATCACATAGATGAAAGCCTGGGTTAATATCGCTTTATTTACACAGATCTATAGACGGGTAAAGCATTTTGATTCATATTTTCTGTGTACCTGTCCAAGCTAATTTCACTCGATTGAACCTACATCAAAATTTTGACACGCTTATTACTTGTGCTTTACACTCTGTTACCTGTCATACTCTAAATGGGTGCGGAAAATATAAAACGAAATTATTTGTGCGGACAAAGTCAGAGGCAACCGCTAGTGTGAATATAATGAAACAGTAATTTAGCAAAACTTCGCTTAAACTTTGTTTCTTCTCGCATTAATTTTATTCAAAATTGTATTTTGATTTATTCTTTGTTAGCAACGTTCTGAAGTATGGAAACTTTAATGTTTCTGTGTTGCGTAATAGAGGCATGAAACGAAGTTTTATTTTGTTTTCAAACAAAATACCGACCAACTGTGAGTCGGACTCTCGCACGAAAGGTTCCGTACCATAAACCCAAAAAAAAACGTTTAATTTTCGGTTAATTTTTAGTAAATAAATGCTCTACGAAAAATTCGACGTCTACCACGATTCTTGAAACACAGCCCGCTGACTACACATACAGATGGACGGACGGACGAACGGACAGCGAAGGCTTACTTATGGGGAACCCTGTAACTAACGGGATAACGAACAGTTTCTTTGGGTACGGAACCTTAAAACAAATTAAACATAATACACGCATGTTGATCTACTGAGGTTCTTGCAATACATGAAGCTTGTTAAGACCGGTAAAGTTTGCCACGTTGAAAGAAATTCAAATCAGTTCAATATTTAATATTTATTAACATTGGAACGAACAAACAAACTCATAAAGTTTCGCTGGTTATGTCTAGTACTTACTCCGATAGTGAGTAGTTCGAAGTTGAATTTTGTTGAATAGACTTTTTAGCAGGTATTGCGCTGTCTAGACTTATAATAAAAACTTTATTGATCAAAGGTACGTGTCGGAGTAATTACAGTTCTTTAATAACCATTTCTAAAATTGCCTCGGCTATATAAAATTACTAGTTGACCCGCGCAACTTCATCTGCTCCGCACCTATTAGTCTTAGCGTGTTGTTATATAGCAGAATTTTTCAAATCGGACCAGTAGTTCCTGAGATTAGCGCGTTCAAGTAAACAAAGAAACAAACTGTTCAGCTTTATATATTAAGTAGGTATAGATACATTTTACCAAAAAAATAAAACAAATAGCAAACTCTAAAAGAAATTTTACATAAATCCCACAGTGCTCTAAATACCTTCTGAATACAACCTTTTTGTTCCTCATTCCAAGTAAACGGACCAACTGCACTTAACTTTTCCTCGTTGGTACACCAAAGAATTTCCTCAAGATATTAAAAACATCCTTTCAAATAAAAGAAAAGAAACGGAAAATAGAAAAGCGGAGCACTCGCGTTAAATGTCGCTAATTATAATACTGTACCCTCCCATCACGAGTTGCTGCTAATGATAGTTACTTTTCCTTTTTGAAGATTCCGCAGATGAACGGCCCCGAGCAATTAAACCTTTCCGTATAAGATACTCCTTTCCCCTTCATTAGGGAACCATTAAACCGGCGGTAATTTGAACGTGTAACTTACATTAATATCACAAAACGGTAAAACTACGAAACGTCCGGCTGCAACGCAGGTGTACCTTCTAAATATTACACTAACTTTTCGCCTCCACCTCGCTTACGGGAAACTTTTCTATCCTATAAAACTTGATGCGCTTCCTTTTTGTTACTTACATTATCTTTAATACAATGAGGATAGGCGAGTTTTTAACAAGGTTGCCACATAAAAAAGGTGTTTTGTGAAAATTTTAGGTAGAAAGGCATAATGTTTAGGATCTACAAAAATGGTTTTTAATCGCTATTTTTCGTCCGTTCGGTCTAAACCGACAGACGAAACATGTTGGGAATAGTAATTCTAATATAAGACGCGTACAGAAGATTCACACGTTGCTGATTCTTATTCTGTTAGAATACTATAAAAATAATTACAAGACTTCCATTAAACTTCGCGGTTCAAGAAACTAAAATCTCCTGCAGAATTTTTATGGTATTAAAGTAGGACGATGTACAGTCAGCCGCTATGTTTTATATAAAACGCGAGATGCATACGGTCTATTTGCGAGTACTAATAACGGTTCGTAGTGCTCTGCGCAGATTGCTCAGTTTGCATACTAATTGCCTCGTCTAGACCGCATAGCGAAATCAGTTAATGTGAAAGATTCATAACTTGATCCAGCCTTGGAAGAGTACAAGGTAATCTAAATTATTTTCACGACGAGGTCGGCTTCGTCATTAATCTAATAGAACCACAAGCTATTTACGAAGGGGTGTTGTGGAACTATGCAGATTAAGTCGGTTGTGTGTGCTTGACGATAGCTCTGCTTATTATTTGGACAATATTAATGCCGGATGTTTGTTGATGCCTTCCGGTCGGCCATATTTACTTACTTCTTTGCCTTTAATAATATCTATGGGCTGCGGATACTAAGTTAAATCTCAATTATAAGTAGGTATACGAGATACAGTAGTCAATACAAAGTTCTCGATGATAAATATATATAACAATAGATAACAACTACGAGTATATTGGACTTATCTGCTTGTTTGTGTTCCTGAAGTATACGCTAGCTACTTACAAAGAAATACAGTTTAAACTCTGGCCCTTTCCACGTGACAGGGTGCCGAGGTATTTTTGGACAACAATTTGTTTAGGTGGATTATCCAGCGTCCTCTATAGCGATGTAATAGCAGGGAATAAGCTACAGTGACGTAAGCAAATTGGTTAAATTTTCCCATAATGAACCTCTAAAAAGGATAAATGGGTTCACAGCAGAATTTAACAAATTGCTGGAAGATTTTGTGGGAAGACTTGTAATGTTAAATGATATTAGACTATGCGCTAGTGATAAAGTTGTGATCGTGTAGCGCCGGTGCCGCCAGGGCTCCAGGGATTACACTTCGTCAGACTATGATCCAGTTCCTAAGCCCCAGGGCCCCCGGGCCCCGGCCCCCGGCCCCGAGCACTGAGAAGACACTAATCCAGTTTCCACGTTACGACTTCATTGGGAGCGCACTTTTTGAAACTAATGTTAGGGATAATCGTCTACAACGTCGAGCTTTTGGCAATATTATTATTACTAACTGGAAATTAAGTTGTTGTACCTACAGACCCGTTTATGTAAACATGAACCTATATAAAATTTTGGGTCGTCGGTCGTTTGAATATTAACATTTAATAGGTACTCGAGTCCACTTAATAAAGCTTCTTATGTGTTTACGTAAAAACGATAAGATTGTGTATAGGTAAAATAAAAACAAAACAAAGCATGTATTACATGTTTTTATTTTTTCTCGTAAAAAAATTCTATGCAAACATTTTACGGTGGGAAATAAAAAGTGAAATGTTTACCTTTAAGCGCGCTACACATCGGGCCAGCGCCAGCGGTATTACTAAGAGCTTTTAAGCCCTTTCCGCACATGTCACGTGCAGGCCGGGCCCTGGCCGACGTGTGCCTGCCTAATTACCTGCGATTTATAGCCTGCGCCCCTCCCCTAATATTAATTACAACTTATTGTTCTAATGGATGTTGTTTTTAGGCCCAAGAGACCTTCTAATTAAAGTTCAAAATATTCGCAAAAAGCCAGGACTAATTTTTTGGTCGTATGTAATTCCATTTAGCGCCATTGTTTTTTTGAGTTTATAGATCTTACTAATGCTTTGGGGTTTTTGGATAATGTGGGTAATATTTCATTCAGGCAAAATTGGGTCAGCAGTATAAGACTCTAACATAGGTTTGAAAAACTGTTTCATATACCTATTCTGATTGAACGCCAAGGTAAAATATGTAAACATACTATTTAAATAGTTTTTGAAACCTATTTTAGAGTCTTATACTGTTGACCCAATTTTGCGGGCACCCACTAACTAAAAGATCCTCAACAAACATAGATTTTGAGCTAAAGGATGAGTGAGATTAGTGGGGTCATAACATAACACATTAAGTCCCGCAGGCCTCGTAAATTCTGGCCATTTTCATACAGGACGAGTTAATTTTTCATGTGTGTCTCATCCAAACATTTTTGCTTTACGCATCGTATGTGTATCTCGGCTAATGAATACTGTCGACCTATCTAAAAATAGATATCGTTTGATCCTCATTTTGATCCATATCCTAGATAAGCTCACGTAAGTAATGTTGTTTTGATACGTTGCCCTAATTAGAGAGTCAACAACAAAATTAGAACCTTATTTTATTTTATGCTGTGATTTCATAATGTGGATGTGTTATGGGTCCAAAATTAAGTGAAGGTATGTCTGGTATGTATTCCCTGACACTTTTTTAAACTTTAGTATTTTTAGGTAGTTTTCAAATTCAGAAATAACAGGTTTCAGTTCCACCCACAAAACATTGCGACTGAAGCGTAGGTGTTGACATTTTGCCTAAAGCCCAAATTCTATATCATTAATTAAACCGAATAGCGAATACCCCTCCATCACGTTCCTTTGTTACCTAATACACATAGGTATCAATCACTCGATCAAATTTGTGAGTACCTAACACGAGCAGCCTGTGAGTGAGTACCTGCGGGGGGGGGGGGTTTACCATGACGACGCGTGTACTTGACGTGTGTTTGTTTTACAGAAAGCCCTTTCATTCCATCGTGAGACAGCAAGTTTGCGGCAACGCCAGCGTTGGCAATCATAATATACATATACCATTTTATGAACATCCCAAAATTCATTTTAAAAGAAAAGCTGTGTATTATATTTGTTTAGCTGAACTCCTCCTTTACGTCCTTGATGAAATTTGTTCTATGTGTATGAAATCACTAAGACGCATACAACAATTAAGACCCTGGATGGTAAAAACCAACGTTGGAACTGGACAACGTCTTTCAGGAACGCTTGTATAATAAATTTATAGTACAATATCTACGTCTGTGTTTCTAATTTACAGATTTCAGATGACCGCATTCAGAGACAAAGTACCTAATTTATTTACTGAAACCTTTCACGAACAGCGCAACAAGCGATTCGTTTCATTCTGTATTCATAAAGGAAACTTTTGAAGGGCCCACACACGCCTACTCCTACTACTTAGGTAGGTATTGCAGTTCTCCTCTCATAATCAACCGTGGCATATAAACATTGACATGAACGATAAAGCCACGAAACTCGGCCAGTCTCAGGGGAAATTCCAGTTTCTTGCGACCTTAGAGTTAATCAGAAAATATATTGAAGGCGCTGTGAATGTTACAGTATTTCTTTCATCAGGTGGAACCTTGCCTGTCGATTTTGTACCTTTTTGAGAGAGGGCTGATGTTTGAAAAGGATGAATTAAGTTGAAATTGGCTTTAAGATCAAGCTCCAGATAAGTATATGATTTATGTGCGCCCTTTTCACTTTTGAGACTTGTTTAAGTTTGTTTCCTAACTGTCAACGACAGAGCTTAGCTCTTTTTGACTTGGGAAAAGAAAAGCTAAAAATATGTTTCACAATCCAATATTTCGTTTACTTAAACCGAACTTGTATAACATCGAGCTTCGCTTCTAATCAGAATTCACTCGGAGTTCTGACAGCCATATAGAAGAAAAATACAATACATCAAAATTTATTCTAATCCATCAGTTCGCCGGAGTATATTTAGGGTTGGTAATTTGTTCTGATAAAATACGGAAATTTTCCTGGATCCGCGAGGTCAGGCGGCAATCAGTTATTATAATCCCGCCCCATTGCCAAATCTTCGTATAAAAGGAATGCAGTAATAACACTCCGTTAACTTCAAAGCATACCTAATACATTTTGTCTCACAATAGGAATTCTTTTTTGTGGAATAATGAATTCAGCGATCTTTATAAAGCGGCAGAATGAATGTGCCTTTAGTAAGTACGTCTTAGGTAACTTTAAAAAATAAACAATTCGGTGTATACGATTTGAATGCTCGCAGTAATTCCAAATGCGAATAAAACCGTTCGCCAATTTCCATCGAACATGAAAATGCTCTTTTATCCATATTTACCTTACTTTCAATGGCACTCCTGACTCCCATAATATTAAATTTAAAAACGCTGAGCTTAGAGGCGTACCCTTAAGTGTAATCGAAGCATAAATCTCTTTAATTTGCTTTGAATTTTCCTCCAACTTGATATAAACGATGGATCTTTAAATTTTCAGACAAATTGCGGTGGACATTATGGTGATTTTAGACGGTTCTTAATATTTTTGAGTTGTTACGATATAAGCAAGTAGAGCAGTTACTTAACATATTAATAATAGGTATAAAAAGGTAATTAGATTACCTTGAACTTCTCTTGACACAAAATATGCGGACATTAAAATTTTTATGGGTGCGTAACGTCGAGATCATTTTGGCTTAGTAAATATCCAAAAGAATTTTTAGAAGGAAAAACAAGGGACCTTTTTATATTAAGTAATTGCTCACAGAGTGTCCTCAAAATAGGTAGGTACACGTGGGAGTACCTACCTACTTGTATAAATGGAGACCTATTACGTAAACAGGCCTGGAAGTTTCCATGTATGAAGAGTCCTTGTAGTTTATGAGTTATCCTGCTGATCGATTTCCTATTAAGCCGCCGATACTCCCAATTGGAGCCTGATGAACACAGCCGCCATTCTTAATTAGGGATATGATCCACAAGATAGTCATTCCCTCAAGATTATCTTTGGGAAAGAAAAAGAGGCCGAAACCAAGAATGTGTTAAACTAGATAAGTTATAAATGTGATTAGAATCGGCGGTCCGGTCACAGGTATGATCGCACATCGAGAAGGTTATAATGAAAATTGAACTGGCGGGCTAAAAAGGCCACTATAAGAGAATCTTAATGTTAACTACACAACAATCTGTCAAATTTAATTTTCACCTTTATCGCTAACGCATTAGGTTCAAGGTTTAAGGCATTAGGCTAAAGTGGCTAATCCTACCACACCATCCCAGTTCCGTCCAATATCCATCCTTCCAGTCCTCTCCAAAGTCCTCGAGAGTATTGTTCAGAAGCAACTGTCTTATTATCTGTCCTCTAATTCATTGCTAAGTCCTTACCAATCTGGTTTCAGACCTGGCCATAGCACTGTAACAACCTTAGTCAAAATTACTGATGACATTAGGCTGGCTATGGAGAACAAATGTCTAACAGTTTTGGTTCTACTGGACTTCAGCAGTGCTTTTAACTCAGTTGACTTTGACATTCTCTTGGGTATCCTTTCCTCCCTCAATGTCTCCGTACCAGTAATTGAGTGGTTTAAATCTTATCTTCAGGGTCGCTCGCAGTCTGTTCGATCTGATGGGGATTCCTCTGAGTGGTGTGAATTGGCTGCGGGTGTTCCTCAAGGTGGCGTCCTCTCTCCTCTTCTCTTCTCAGTATTTATAAACGCTATCACTAAGGTCCTTACTTCTAACTTTCATCTCTATGCAGACGACTTGCAGCTTTATCGACATTTTAAAGTAGGCGAACTGGCTGCGGCTGTGGCTGCCATCAACGATGACCTTGAAAATATCAACAAGTGGGCTAAATCTTTTGGACTCTTGCTTAACCCAACTAAATCTCAAGCGCTTATTGTGGGTGGCAGATACATGCTCAGCCTATTGGATCACCAGTCTCTGCCACCAGTAGTGTATGATTCAGTGCCAATTTTATACTCTAAAAGCGCTAAAAATCTAGGCGTCCATATTGATACTAACCTCTCTTGGGAGGTTCATATTGCTGATGTTAGTAAGAAGGTATTCTACACTTTTCAGTCTCTTAAACGTCTTCAAAAATTCTTACCATTTCACACAAAGGTCAGTCTTGCTCAATCGCTTCTTTTACCACTTATAGACTACGCGGATGTCTGTTTCCTAGATGCTACAGAGGTACTCCTGAACAAACTCGAGCGACTGCAGAACTTGTGCATTCGGTTTATTTTTGGTCTCCGGAAATACGACCACGTGTCGGAGTTTCGGACCAGATTGAAGTGGCTGCCGATTCGGCGTCGGCGAGATACCCATATCTTATCCCTTCTCTATACTATCCTTCACAATCCCAATTCTCCTCAATACCTTCGTGAACGCTTTGAGTACCTCGTCCCGAGGGGCAAATCATGTCGAACTGCCACTTCTCTTCTCCTTCGTACCCCGCGTCACACTTCTAGTCGATATGGTGGCTCTTTCTCTGTTACTGCAGTACGTCTCTGGAACTCGCTCCCACACTCCATACGCGACAGCCCTTCTCTTGATGTCTTCAAGAGGAAAGTTAAAGAGCATTTCCTTTCGCTTTTGACATAATATACGTATATATGTATGTGTATGAATATTTATAGTTATGTATGTAGGTTTATGTTTTAATCTATATATATATAATAAAAAGTAATTAAATAAATGTAATTATGTGCACTGGATCCTACCCTCCATTGTCATCTTTCTCTATCACTCAAAGGTTTGCTGGGAGAAAACTCATTTCTGAGTTAAGCTCGCCTTTGTACATGAACTTTCATTACTGTATTTTGAATAAGCTGTTTTGGTGTACAATAAAGAATTAAAGAATTAAAGAATTAAAGAAGGTTGATTGGGAAAATTCGACAGTGACAGGTAAGATGATTTGCTTTCTGATTAAAGTGGCCTTTTTAGACACGCTGATACCTTCAGTTTACTTTTGGTCTTGTGCATATCTAGTAGGAAAAATTAAGAGTGAGAGAGATGTGTTCATTATGAACTAAAAGAATCTCTTTATTTACCTGGCCTCACTCAACGCAAGCCGTTCTATTGGTTTATACAAACACATCCCTCGCTACGCATCTCTGGTGGAAAACGTAGCTTTTATGTCGAAAATCGTGTACCTTACCTTAATTGAGGAGCTCGTGGCTAGATAATAACAGCCGCACGGGTCGATCTTCAAGGTTAAACAACGCTTGCCAAGGTTGGTCTGTGGATGGGTGACCATCTTAACATACCGAGTTTCCTCCGTTCCTTGGAAAGCACGTTAAACCTTTTGTCCCGGCTGTCATTTGTAGATCGTTGGCAGTCGTTACGGATAGTCAGAAGCCCGTCAATCTGACTCCAGTCTTGCCATGCAGTACCGTACTACCCAGTTAATGAGTTGCGGAGGTCTGGTAGGCAGCCGCTCCTTGTAAAATACTGGTATTCAGCTAAATCTGGCTTGACTGGAAGCCGACCCCAATTTAGTTGGGAAAAGGCTAGGCAGATGATGATGATGACCTTAATGGAATTTGTACGTTTTCATTATTTCAATAAACCACATTATTTTTATAGCCAAATCTGATCAGTTATTTAGTATGAATAGACACACATACAGGACAGATTGATTTAATCCAAATATAAATTATAATCCTTTAAACTACATACTCTACCTACATATTTCAAGTAAAAAATTGCAAGTGTTATCTGATAAAGAACCATGTAGTACCTAAGCCTACTTAAGGTCTATTAAGCTACTAAAACTGCATGATTTATTACAAGGTCAAAAGAAAGTGGCCGGCAAGTCTGGCAATATGCGCATCATACATATTCGTGTAACAAGGAGAAGGTAAATTTATTCTACGATAGAGAATGTCCATTTATCACTATATTAATCGTTTCGTAGTCTCGCACGTAGCGGCCGTAAATCCCGGTGGTTATTGTAGGTAGGTTAGCTTCGTCCTTATTATGGTTTAATGTGAACTATGTTAAAGGCTCCGCGTAGAAAGACGTCCGCGACGCGACAGTGCGAAAGCTCATTCATTACTGCTCCGCTCCTATTGGTCTTAGCGTGATGATATCTTCGATAAATGGGCTATCAAACACTGAAATAATTTTTCAAATCGGACCAGTAGTTCCTGAGATTAACGCGTTCAAGCAAATAAACAAACAAACTCTTCTTCTTCTTCTTCCACCTGGCGTTAATCCCGGCTATTGCCAGGGTCCGCCTTCCTACTTAACTTCCTCCACTTTGCCCGATCTTGAACATCCTTCTCAGTCAGGCCATTGGCTCTCATGTCGGACTTGACGACGTCCAGCCAGCGCTTGCGAGGGCGACCACGGGGCCTAGCCCCAAGAACAGCCATATTCATGCATCTCCGACCAACGTACTCCATAGGGCGGCGCATGATGTGGCCATACCAACGCAGACGACACTCTTGCAGTTTTTCCCCCACGTCACGGACACCAAGACTACCTCGGATGTAAGAGTTGCGTATGCGATCGGATCGCGTTACGCCACTCATCCACCTCAGCATCTTCATCTCCGTGACGCGAAGCTCCTGGGTGTGTCTGCTTAGTGCTGGCCAACACTCGCCCCCGTACAGTAGGACAGGCCGAATGATGCATTTATATATCTGCCCCTTGAGCTTCGGAGGCATTTTGCGGTCGCATACAACGCCCGTCACCTCGCGCCACTTCGCCCAAGCCGCGCCAATACGTGCTTGGACATCGTCGTCCACGATGCCAGACTCGTGCAGCACGGATCCAAGGTACCTGAACGTATCGGACTTTCTGATCAGGTCCGAACCTATTCGGATGGTGTTTGTATCCGTGCTGCCACAGGACATGTACTCAGTCTTCGCCACATTTAGTCTCAGACCACCGTTTTCAAGCGTGTCCTTCCAAATGTTGACTTTGCGCTCAAGATGGGCTTTGTTCTGATTAACGAGGGCGATGTCATCGGCATACAAGAGGTATAGAAATTTCTGTAACAATCTTTTGAAAAAAATAAAAAATCAGTATGATAAAAATGAACTACAAAAGGCAGGAAAAAACAGCAAGCTTGTTTGGAAATTTATAAAAAATAATACTTTTAGATCTAAAAATTCCGAACCTCCCCTTGATTTATTATCAACAGAAATAAATCCGTCCGAAGCAACGAATAAAGTCAATAATTTTTTTGCTAACGTTGGTAAAAACTTGGCAGAAAAAACATTAAATTCTAGATCGTTGCCTCCTCAAAGTTCACCTGTAACAACTTCTACACTACATTCTTTTGTTTTATTTGAGACCGACGCAAATGAGGTATTAAGAATCATAACCGAGCTTAAGGATGTTTGTGCTATTGGCTGCGATAACATACCGAATCATATACTTAAAAGATTTAAATATCTAATTGCACCTCCGTTAACTCACATTTTTCAGTTATGTTTATCACAAGGAGTTTTCCCCCAATTACTTAAAAAAGCTGTAGTCACCCCTGTTTTTAAATCTGGAGACAAGAACTGTGTTAATAATTATAGACCTATTTCAGTCTTAACGGGCCTCTCCAAAATTTTAGAAAAAATCATAAACACTCGTTTAATAAAATATCTAGAAGACAACAAATTGCTTTCAGACAGTCAATTTGGTTTTAGGCCCAAAAGATCAACAAGCCAAGCAGTCCACCGATTGACAAATTATATAAGTACAAGTATGGACAATGGCATGCACACCATTGGTATCTTTTTGGACCTTGCCAAGGCGTTCGATACTATTTCTTGTTCTATATTATTACATAAGCTTGAAACGATTGGGATAAGAGGAACACAACTTCAACTTTTTTCTGATTATCTTAGTGATCGTTATCAATGTGTGAAAATTGGTCAATTTATAAGTTCTGAGCTTAAAAATAGCTGTTACGGATTTCCACAAGGTAGCATTTTGGGTCCTACGTTGTTTCTAATATATATAAATGATCTGTGCAGCTTGCCACTCAAAAATGGTATCATACTGTCATACGCTGATGACACGGCTCTAGTGTTCTCAGCTAAATCAAGAATCGAGGTTTATGAACACGCGCAGAATGGTTTCAATACTGTATCTAATTGGCTTCTTAACAGTCTCTTAACATTAAATTTAGATAAAACAAAATACATTTTATTTACGATTAGGAAAAATAACATTCCGCTTACTAACTTAAACATTTTTGCACATAATTGTAGAACTAACGCTGACAACGCATGCACTTGTTCCACCTTAGCTAAAGCTGACTATGTGAAATATCTAGGTGTAACGATTGACACAAATCTAAATTTTCGTAAACATATTGATGTACTATGCAGCAGAGTGCGGAAATTAATATACATTTTTAAATACTTACGTAACGTAGCCGACTATGATTTAATTAAACAAGTTTATTTGGCTTTGTGTCAGTCCATACTAACGTATTGCATAACTTCCTGGGGTGGTGTCGCAAAGTCCATTTTACTTCCTCTAGAACGTGCTCAAAGAGCAATTCTAAAGGTTGCAACCTTTCGCCCTTTTAAATTTCCCACGCACCAGCTTTTCATGGCATGTAAGGTACTAACAGTGCGTCAACTAGCTATTCTAAACATCGTACTGCATCAGCACACTGATCTTCCTTATGACCGAGTACCTTCAGGCAAGAGAAGGAAAGATTTGGTTTGTATTAAACCTCAAACCAAACATGCTTTCGCAAATAGATTTTTTGTGTTTTTGGGACCTTATCTATATAACAAGCTCAACAAGCCACTTGACATATATAGTTTAAATTATAAGAAATGCAGTACAACGCTTGCGGAATATTTAGCAAAACTCAATTACGTTGACACAGAAAAACTGCTAGAAATTTTAGTATGATGTTTATTGTTTCATATTTCTTTGTATTATTTATTTTTGTTCATTGTTTAGAATAGTATTTATTAATAATTGTAAAGTTTGCTTATTTTTAATAGTCGATTAAGATTTTTTTATTGTATTGATCTAGTTTACATATATAACTGACCAATTTAAATTGCGATGAAGTGAGGGCCTGAAACACAGGTTTAAATAAACCTAGATCGGGCGGGTCGCTATATACATTATAAGTTCCAAGTTAAATATCTTATACGTCTAATTATTGTTAGCCATACACTAGTTTTAAGTTAGGCACTAATTTACCTTTATATAAGATTTTTACTTTATTATCTTTTTGTGGCTATTTATACACATTTTATTGTAAAAGTTTTTATGAATAAATTGAATTTGAATTTGAATTTGAATTGAATTTGAAATTTGAATACATCATTAGCCATGGAGGCTGATCTTGGATGTTTGCCGTAACTACATCGAGCACTACGTTAAACAAGAACGGGCTAAGAGCCGAGCCTTGGTGAACGCCAACAGATATTGGGAAGCCATTCGATTCGCCAACAGCGGTCTGGACAGAGGACACGGAATCGCGGTACATGTCTCTGATAATGTCAATATAGGCCTCGGGAACGCCCTTGAAGCGCAGTGCCCACCAGATGGACTGCCGAGGTATACAGTCGAAGGCCTTCTGCAGGTCTAAAAAGGCCATATGCAAAGCTCTCCTTCTCTCTCTGTAAGCCTCAGCCAGATTCCGTAAGGCGAAGACTGCGTCCATGGTGCTGTTACCCGCCCGGAAGCCATATTGACACTCAGAGACAGTACACTCGCTACGGAGCCGTGTGTCAATGATGCGCTCGAAGAGCTTCATGGTGTGGCACATGATCTTGATACCGCGGTAGCTACCACAATCCTGTACGCTATCTTTGCCTTTGTAAACAGGGATAATCAGGCTAAATCGCCACTGGTTCGGCATTTCCTTGGTGATCAGGATGCGGTTAAAAAGATCCGTCAGAAGGTCCACACCATGTGGGCCCATCGCCTTCCACACTTCAATTGGCACATTGTCAGGCCCGACCGCTTTCCGGTTCTTCATGTGGCGAAGAGCAATGCGGGTTTCGTCGGGGGAAATAGGGGAAATAAGCCCAAGGTTAGGAGGCGGTTCCGGAGGAAGGTTATGGGGATGCTGTTTGTTAGACAGCTCCGCGAAGTATGTACACCATCTCTCCTTAACAGAAGGGGCATCGTAAAGCAGCTTACCCTGGGCGTCCCTTACACAAAGTCATTTGCTAATGTCCCGTGTAGCTTTCTCCCGGCCACGCGCCAGCTTAAAAATAAGCTTTTGCCCCTCCGCAGTTTCCAGCTTGTCGTATAAGGGCGCCAGACTTTTGCTGCGGGCACTGGCTACAGCTTTTTTGCAAGCGCGCTTAGCCGCTCCATATGCCTCCCTGTCATCCGGAGAGTTGGACCCTTGCCACTGTTTAAATAAAACCTTCTTCTTCCGAGTCGCCTCCTGCACCCCGTCATCCCACCACCACGTCTCCTTTCCTATAGTGCGGCCACCACGAGAAGTGCCAAGGACGCGCTTACCCGCACCGGTGATTGCTGAATGGATCCTACTCCAGATCTCTTGAGCGGACTCATGCGGAGCACTGATCTTGAGATGCTCGACCTCCGCGATGAAGTCCGACTGCCTAGGACCATCAAGCAACCACCACTTAGTGCGGGGTTTGCGTTTCTCGGTCACTCTCTTCTTCGGTACAACCGCAAAGTCCAGGACAAGGAGGCGGTGTTGAGCCGTTAGGCTTTCGCCTGGGATGACTTTGCAGTTGGTCTCCTTGCCAATGTGGCACCGTCGCACCAGCAGGTAATCTATTTGGGTTGAGTAGGCACCACTACGGTACGTAATAAGATGCTGGGGCTTCTTCTGAAAGAATGTGTTCGCGATGGCTAGGTCAGACACAGCGCAGGTGCTAAGTATATTGACTCCCTCTGCGTTTAGCTGGCCATAACCAAAACCACCGTGAACACGTCCATACTCTCCAGCAAACTGACCTACGTGACCGTTGAGATCCCCCCCAACCAAAACACCTTCGGAATTCGGGATAGCGCGTAATACGTCCTCGAACTCATCCCAGAAGGCCTTCTTTTCAGACTCACAGCAACCAGTCTGAGGAGCATAGGCGCTGATTAGGTTCGTTACCGACCCTTCGAACAGCACCCTAACTCGCATCAACCGGTCGCTGCATCGGTCTACTTCAAGGAGTCCATCCTGAAGGTCCTTAGACAGCACCACGGCCACTCCGCTCCTACCCGTTGGTGATCCGGTGTACACTAGCCGGTACCCCTGCCCGATGTCACGTGACTTATTTCCCTTCCAGCGCGTCTCCTGAAGGAAGGCGCACTGGACCCGACGCTTCGCAAGTACGTCTGCGAGTTCTTGGCAACGTCCGGTTAGGGAGCCAATGTTCCAGGTGGCAAAGCGGAACTTCTTCTTGGGTACTATCCTCTTTAGCCGTGCCTGTACTTGACACGGTAGCCCTAGCCCACTTATCGCAGGTTTAGGGCGATGTGCCTGCGCGTCGTTATGCGGCGACGCCCTAGACCGAGTACCCTTACCTAACTTGTTTCTCTCCATACATATATGACTGAAGTTGGTTTTACGTGGGGCGACCAGCCGTCTGACCCCCACAACCCTACAAGAGGGAAACCAGGTTCGCCAGAGCCTCGTCCGTTGGACAGCAGGGTGCACCGCTAGCAGGTGAGGTTGGCTTGGGTCTTTAAGATGGCAACGGACCCCATACACCCCCAAACAAACAAACTCTTAAGCTTTATATATTAGTACCAGTTGACCCGCACATCTTCGTCTGCGTCACAATTTTCATTACTGCTCCGCTCCTATTGCCTTCCTCGATAAATGGGCTACCTAACAATGAAATAATTTTTCAAATCGGACCAGCATTTCCTGAGATTAGCGCCTTCAAGTAAACAAACAAACTCTTCAGCTTTATATATTAGTATAGATAGATAGAAGTATAGATTGTTGAAAATCATTTTCTTAGTAAAATGGTAGTCGCATTGTTGTTGAATTGTGACGTCGTGTCAGTTTGTGGAAACCTTTAACAAACAATATTATAGCGGTGTATGCTATTGCTGGACATAAGCATCTTAATTGGTCTGAGATTAGCCGTAAGGATGTTTTTCAAAATCGCTACGTGGTTTATAGCAGACCAAGGGGTGGGTGTGACGTCAACCTTAAGGCGTTTGTGGTGCGCATACCAACATGCTACCTCCCTCAGGTGATGGAGATAAGCTTTTGGCCACAGGATGTTGTATTCCGCCGCTTTCGCGGACAAATGCCACTGGAACGCACAGACTTAGTGCAACTAAGTGATACTAACATAGTTTTAAGTTTTATTTACTAACAAAATTGATATTAAAATCTATGGGTAATTGTAACCTGAAATAAATGTTTTATTATTATTCCATTTATTCATATATATACTTATAATTTACATTTTTAAATATTTATATAAAAATACAAAAACCATTTTAAAATATAAAAATAGTAGCCCGGGAATAGGGTCCAAGCTACCGGTGGTCAGGGCTCCTGAGAGAGGAACCTCTTAACGATGCGCGCCGTGTCCAGGAGTAGGTACTGCTTTCTGGATCAAGCCCTTGATCCAGCTGCCCAACGAGAGCCTCTTGAGATGTTGGTCGAGACTCTTGGCAATAATGCCATTGGCCGTCACGACTATCGACACAATGACTGCCATGTTCACATCCCACATGTCCACAACCTTGTTTATCTTTCTCTGACTAAACGAGGTTCTCGTCATGAGGGACTGCTATTATTATTATTAATAAAACGCAATTAACAGTAAGAATGTCACTGGCCCTCGCGTCCTCTCATGATTAATTCAAGTTGCTCTCTAGACAGATCTTACTCCTTTCACGGAAGATTACTGTCATAAAATAGTCGAATAGTTGGTACTCAGATATCTATTAAACGAAGCAAGTGTCAGCACAACTATCATATTGATGTGAACAGATACTTTGATCATGTTATATTATCTAAACACATGAAATATACATATGATGTAACAAACTAAGAAGCGACCCCGCCATTTGCATTAGCTGATACAAGAATACCCTTCACTCACAAAATTGTATTAAAGCCGACTAAAACAAAAACCAGTCAAGTGCGAGTCGGAGTCTCACATGAAGGGTTCCGTACCATAAGCCCTAATTTTTATTGTTTGTTGTGATAGCGGCAATAGAAATACTCAATCTGTGAAAATTTCAACTGTCTACCTATTACGGTTCCTGAGATACAGCCCGCTGACAGACAGACGGATGGACGGACGGACGGACAGAGGAGGCTTAGTAATAGGGTTCCGTTGGTTACCCTTTGGGTACGGAACCTTAAAAATTCATACAAAACAAACTCCGGAGCCATTACGATATTGTTTCTCCCCTGTTTCCCACAAGTGAGGAGTTGTTTTGTACACTAACTTGTTTATGGACGAATAATAGGATTACTTTTCACTCACTTTTATTAATCATGTTATTTATTACCTTCCCCTGTGGTTTCTGATATATCATTCGATGAATTTCTGATGGCCTAGGGAACAGTTAATATGACTATCCTAGAACCAACTTAGGTAGGTGATTTATTATGAATTGAGTGTGTTTTTGACATCCAATTTGAAACATATCCTGGCAACCATATAGCAGATTAGTGGACTACTTTTAGGATGATCGCTCATATAAATGGATGAATTTATACGTGAGCTTTTGGAATGCAAAAAACTAGCCAAGTGCGAGTCGGACTGGCGTGCAATGAGTGCCGAACCAATTGCATTTTTGTTACATGTTATTTTAACACTACGGACCTCTTATAGGTTTCCTGTAATTTTTAGGTATAGAACTTCGGCTCATTTGATTCGGAGATAAGGGAGGGAATGGACATTTTCGAGTTTGACCCACAAAACTAACTAAAATTTATTTATTTTCGTATAACATCGGTGTTTGGGTCACAGAAGTCCATATGTATACCAAATTTCAACAGAATCGGTCCGGTAGATCCGGAGAAAAATCATTGTGACAGACGGACAGACAGACATCCGAGATCCTATAAGGGTTCTGTTTTTTACGGATGTTCAGAACCCTAAAAATCAAGAGTTTAATAATAAAAAGCTTTTATTCGGCGAACACTTCATAATGCATTCAAACCAGAACAAAGTGGCTTTTAACAAAACGTAGTTAATTTCCATAAAATTCAGCAGTACCTCAAAGTCATGTACAGTTGATACATTACGTACACATGTATCGTTCACGAATCGCGTAACGTGTGAAATATTCCGCACGTTACGTCACAACTAACTCGTGAATTTGAATAATTGCACGTTTGGTGCAATTCATTAATTAGTTAATGCTCTATACTGCAGCCTATTGGGAATTTGGGTTTGCTCCTGATAATCGTCCACCTGAGGGACTATCTTGAGAGTTATTAAATGCGGCCATTTGCAACATATTTGACTAGGTCAATAAAATATGACGATAACCTGAGAGGTAAAGTAAGCCTAAGAATGTGATTCCAACTTTAATCATGCCAACAGAATTTCATAGTTTTATCAGGTAGGTGCTATCTAAATTTATGCTGCATTGCAAATGACCAACAAAGCCATATAAAATTTTATTCCAGAGATTTGCATTCCCCCAACCACCATTCTTCGCATCTGCATTCTGCGGAAATACCCGAAACATTCCTCACATTGTTTACGATTACCTACTTACAATGCAATATTTCACATCACAAAAAATTCTTGGCCTTGCATGGCATGTAATTTTAAATTCTTTCTCCATTGCAAAACATAAAATCGTATGATGCTTACGTTCTATGCAAGTATAATAATTATAATTACTGTTTGCAACATTAAATAATCCTAAGAAATAATCATGATCTTTCAAAGTAAATGTGGATATTAATTTTATTTTTTTCTCTTTGTTACAGATGCCAACTATTACTTATCACCGGTAGAAAAAAGTTTTGCTCAAGTTCAACCGCCTTTATTTCCGAATACTCGCCCATCTTCATTTTTCGAACATGGGGACAACTATAGAGTTGCACCAACTGTGCAGCAGCCACTCTACAACGAGGGTCAAGCTAGGTTTCCTAGCCCTAACTACAACCAAAATCCGACTCCTTTTCAATTACCGACAGGTAGGAGTCAAGCCGGTACGCAGTATTATGTAAACCAACCCGAATTTACCGCACAACGATCAAGGTTCAGGCCAGCTTTACCGTACAATTTCCAATTCGTACACCCAGCCTCAACTAAAAGACCCGACGTGCAACCAATACACTCTGTGGCGTATCAGAATGATCCGTCTAAACCAGAAACATTTTTAGGTCAAATTACTTTGAACAATCCTGATATTGACTACTTACAAAATAACAGATTTAAGAACATGCCTTTTGACGGCAATAGCTTAAAGAGCAACGGGCAGAGCGGTCACATTCCACACGATGACGATGATGAAAATGATAATCAAGACTTATTTGATCATCACAGGGTGACGACTTATAATCCTCATAAACTCGCAATCAAACAAAGACTGAATGCTAAACCTGACACTCCACGATTCTCTCAATTAGATTCACCTTCTATAAATGAAAACACGAATACTCAAAATATACCAATCAACGCATTTAATAAAAACAACAATTTCAATGCAAACCCTAAAACAAATGCTAACTTATATCAAAGTTCTTCCACCGAATACAAGGGACTCCTAGATATAGAACCTTTACTTGAGGATGACATAAGCGATATTAGCTCATTTAGAGAGCTAATGAAAAATACACAAGGTTCTTTTGATGTGGAAGTCATTAAATCCAATCAATCTCAATCTGAATCAACTGATGATAGTAAGCCTGATGCGAGTTCTATGAATGCAGACAACTACCCAAGAGAAGCTGCACTAAAATCTACAACCTCAACTACTTCCACTTCTACAACTACTACGGAAAGTAGCATCCAATCTGATGAAGATCATGACAGTGAAGATGCAAGTGACGAGGGCGAGTATGTGGAATATTACGACGATGTTGAAAGTACTGAAGTTAAACCTACCACTCAGGAACCACATTCAATAGAACATGCTACTGACATTTATGACGAAGAATATGATACAACAGAAGAACCTGAAAAACCGACTGAAATAGCAAAAACCAATAATACGGAATCATTCGACGTTTTGGTAATGAAACCCGAAAACACAATGGTTAAAGATGATAATTTCAAACATTTTGTAGACACCTCTGTAATTGACCAAACTGATCACAAAAATAATGAAGAAAAGGAAACTCCTGCTACTAATTATAGTGCGCCTGCTTCTGATGAAGATGTGACGTCGATAGAAACACCATCAATTCTAGGACAAGAAGTTGTGTCAGTGGTTACCACTAAGAGTGTGGTTAATGGCACTATATCCATACCAGACGTGACTTATGCACCAAGTACTACCAAGCTAAATCCGTCTTCCGAAAATACTTCACCAACTAGCAACCAAATGAGTGATTCCTCTGTTCCTGTAACAACTGAGAATTGGGTTGTAGTTGCATCGGTTCAGACAAGTAGAAGTGTTTCCGGTGCTCGGTTTTTACCTTTCCCTACCGTGGAACAAGAAGAAAAGAAACAAGTATTAGCGGACGACATTGAAGAAGATTTAGAAGACGATCAAACTGTGACGAAAGACCCAAGACTAGAAACGAACGGTTTGATGAGTACCCCGTCATCGACCGAAAATATTAACGACAAATTGGATAGTATTCAGTCAGAGTTGTCAAGTGCAGTTTTATCTGGATCTTTAAACAACGAAAATAAAAATATTGAGCTTATAACTGAATCAACCACCGAAAGTACGACAACCTCAACGACAACAACAACAACTACTACTACAACTACAACCCCAGGTCCTATAAAAGTATTTACATTAAAGAGCACCTCTTCTCCTTCCGTAACAGAAAGGTCATCTCCAGATCCATTACCAGTGCAAATAAAAAAATTCGCACATCGTGTGACTTCGTCTACTACACCTAAACCAAGGAAAAAGCCTTCCTTAGTGACTGTGATGGATGACGTAGCTGGACTGTTGCCTGCTGGTTATAAATCAAGACTCTCATTCAAAGACAAGCGAACCAGCACGACCACTACAACCACTACTACTACAACTACTAGTGCACCAGAGACTAGTGAGATCCCCATCATTAATGGAACACAGGGTCGATCATCTGGTATCAGCGCAAAGAATAAAGTTATTGTATTAGATATTAAATCTTTACTTCCTAAAGAATATAAGCCAAAAGAAAATAAGCCTCAGGAAGATCTCATCAAAAAACCACAAAAGGATGATCTTAGTAAATTGCTGCCATCGAATTATAAACCCCCAAGCGCAGATAACTCAGAAACTAAACCTAATATTTTAGACAAAGTTCAAGAAGTTGATATCTCTGCTCTCTTGCCCAAAGATTTTAAGTTGAATACTACGGTGACAGAAAAACCAAAGGTTTCGCTGAAATTGCCAGCAAAGGCTGTACCAATAGACGTATCAGCTTTGTTACCACCAGGATTTAAATTAAACGAGACAGAAAAAGAAACAGCTGAAGGTCCACTTATCAAGCTTAAAGTTGCTGATATTTCAAGTCTATTGCCACCTGGCTTTAAATTAAACGAAACTGTTGAAGAAGCACCGGCGCCACCCAGTACTACGACCAAAGCTCCAGGAGGCATGATTAAATTGGTGTTCCCCTCAAGGCCAGGTGGTAAAGTGCAAAGAAAAACGACTACTTCTAAACCATTGGGTCCTGTCCCAGAGACACCAAAGATACAAAAGGGTTGGCCTACAAGGTACTTATCTTATTGTATTTCTCTATTATTTTAAAGACGTTGTATAATTCCATAGTAAAAACCTTCTAATAAATTTTTACAGGGCTTCAACTGAATTCACTGGTTGGCCATCGCCGTCTACGACACCATTTTCTATAGAAAAACTTCTCGAAGCTCAAAGGAATGCTACTGCTACCAGTCCACTACCAGAATTTAGTACAGAAGCAACGACACGACGTCCGACCACGACAACAACGACCCCTGCGCCCCCTCCGCCGACCACTCCAGGATTATGTAAAAAAGAGTGTGACATTGCTGCCACTATAAAAATCGTTTCAGGTCTGTATTTCAAAACTGTACTACCACTTTCATTACTAATTACAAAAAATCGATAATCAAAGCGAGGTTAAACGTGTACTAAGATTTTTGTCCTTTAATAATTAGCAGAAGGCAATCATGCCAAAGTGGCATATTTAAATTGTAACTGTAATGAGTTAACCAGAACCACATATGACTTTTTCAGGAGTCAAATGGATACCCGAATTATTAGATCACAATACTGTTGAATGGAAGCGACTTGCCACAGATGTTAAGGAAGAGGTGAGTAAGAAATGAAAACTTTTTTAAAGACAATGTGCAAATCTAAGAAAAACAGTAAGATGTTATTAATCAATTATTTTTAATTTGCAGTTGAATTCTGTCTATTCAAAATCAGACTATCTACGGAAATGGTATAAGGGTATAAGAATTGATGGCTTTAGCGAAGGCTCCGTTCTGGTTGACTACTTCATTGAGCTCAAAGAGGTAGAAGAAAGAGTGGACACGTTAGATTTAAAGAAAATGTTCCACAAATCTCTTCATGAAGCCAGACCAGGTTCCGTGGTAGAAACAGTTACAGAAGAACCTAAGGATAATGATTTTGATCCTGACGTTATGTTAGGTGATCAACCTGATGAAGAAAGGATGAAAAAGAGCAATGAGAAAATGACTAAGACTATCGATAAGTCCGCTGGGAAATTAGAAATCGGAAAGTTTGTGATGGATCCTGCTTATACCGAGTTCATAGGTGAGTTAATTATTCCTTATCACTATTTCTAAATTACAAGTGTTTCTTTTTACATAGTAACCGACCATTTTTCATTGTGTTTTTTAGTTTTACCCAAGCGTGAGGCGCCTACGCCTGTGGTTCCCGAAGAAGAATCATTCCTGCCTCAATGGGGCATCGCTGTGATTGTTATTGCGCTCGCTTCTCTTCTGTTTGTTGTAATATTTGGAGTCACAGTAGTAAGTGAACCCAAACCGATACTAAGTAAAGATATTTCAGCGTTTGTTTCTAGATGATAATTTAACCCTTTTATTTTTCTCAGTTGGTTAATCGACAGAAGAGTGCAAAAGCGAAACAACCCATACCTCTCAGTGAAGAAATGCTTCGGGATCTGGATAAGAGTCATATGGGAGGCTTTGATGACGTACATCCAGTGAAAGAACGTGAACTGCCTTATCTCCCTTCGGGCAAGGTAAACTCAGTTCTATTCCATATGTTAATTACTTTAAAATATTTGACTCTTGTCTTTTATTCTTCATTAACAAAAAAAAAATTGAGAAAAAGTCAATCGATACGTCTTTCCGTATCTATAGGCTCTCTCTCTTTTGTTTGACCATTATTATGTGGCCCCTTGGACCGGTCTGTCGTTAACCAGATTCAAGTCCTGGACCACTGGTGGTCCTGATTTATCGTTTATTGTTCTTTGTCCAGCGTATGTCTACTGCGTTCATCGAGCAGTTGGCTTACCCTAACCCGGGTGACTCGTGGCGGTCGGAGTGGACTCCGCAGCTCCAGAAGTACATGCAGCATTACACGCCTGACTCAGGACGAGGGTCGCAGATCTACGGGCCTGTTGGAAATGCTTATGGGTACGTATATACCTACTTAAATTTTATTTTAAAAGAAACTAAGCTGACAAAAAACTGTCCTAACTCCAGCCATTTTTAAAACTCACGTGAAACTGATGGCAGGTGCGGCCAGCTTACCGGATAAGTATCGCCCGATACTGTAGAATTTTTGTAACGTTCGTCCAACTTTCCATGAAATACGCTAGAGACGACCAAAGCTTACTTTTATCACAAACTTTTCCCGCAACGAAACCCTGCGTACATGTTTCATGGAAAACCGCTGCTGCTTGTTTCATAGCCAAACTTTGGCTGCCGGGGCAGGGTCGGCCAAGTTTTAAATGTGGGAACATATTATGTATGTTAATAGAGGTGTGTTGTGTCAACAGATACGGCGGGGGCTCGCAGCTGTACGGGCAGACGGGCGGCGGCTCGCAGGTGTACGGCTACACGGGCGAGTACCCGCGTTCGCACTACTCGCGCCGCCGATCCGACTACGACAGCAACTTCTAGACCCTTCTAGAATATATTCGTCTACTGAGACTTGACACAATCTTGACAATATCTCCTTTTAATCTCGAGCCCTTATTTATAATACTCGAATAGAACGTTTCATCCATTCTGTGTAGATTAGTCATTAACTTCAAAACATAACATACTGTAACAGGTTGTGAAATAATTTTATCATTACGAAACCGAAAATTATTAGATCGAAATTAGACTCGTATTTCTGAATTTATACGATACGACTTTACATTTTGCATGATATTTTTAGCAGCTTTTAGTCCGGCCTATTTAGGACTTACCAGTGCCAACCCGAATGGTTATGTCGCGTTTGATATTTATTTTGTAAACAACAATATTTCTGTAATTAAAATAGTTATTAAATGGAAATTATCTGCCAAAATATTAACTATTTACGACTGATTGTGAGATGTAAATAAGTAGATTAAGAACTCACCAATATTATAAGTGGAGATTAATAGGTGAGGCTACGAAGTACTTGTGTAGATATCTCTCCGCATACCTATATTTGCTCAGAACCTGTAGTGAATCGTGCCGTGGCCCGTGTGTGAGCGTGAAACGCCTCTTTGTGCCAAATGTTCGTGCGTCTGTGTGTGCGTGTAAATATAACATAATATTCCTTTCGTATAGAGACATTAACGTTAGTGGATAGGGATCGGACCACACTGCACTGGCCTCCAGGCTCCATCCCGCGCCGCGCCTGCTTGGTGGCGAACTATTTACGTGGAATGTTGTGTGTTCCCATTTTCAGAATAAATCATATTTATTCGATAATTTTACTCATACTCAGTGTCATTGGAAACGCATTAGGTTAACGATCTTCATGTATGAAATTCATAATCTTAAGAATGTAATTGATGATCGTCAATTTTTAATTATTGCAAAAATCGTCAAACAGGTTCACAAAGACGTTAAATTGTAATTTAAATATAATTAGCATTAGCTACTTAAATAAATAACAACCCTAATTAGTGTGAAGTTTTAAAAACTTGGATTTACTTGAATGTGTCAAAATGATGAATTTCGTCAGATATATTATTAATTGTATTTGTAAATTCCTCGAGTAACGAGCGTCACGGTCATTATGTACCTACCAATTAGATTAAGTATAGTAATTGCATGAATTCGTGTATATAAAACAATTTTTGTACATGTAGATTTTAATTTAATTATTGATTAGTTAGTGACAAAGTAAACCATAACGATCCTGAATATAGATAAATATATAATGTACATGGTTGTTTCATTTCTTTACATAATTATGCTGCCTGAATTACGACACAGATCAAAACTAATAAATAGTTATCACCCCTAAATACGCAGGTATTATATAGTATCGTAAGTAATTACTATTGCTAAGCATATAATTAGGTACATGTTTCGCAGCATTACAATGACATATTCATTTAAATAGCAAATTAAGACAGTATTTGAATGAAACGTTGTTTTGATAATTCGGGTGTTCGGGTCGGGGACTTATCTATACTAATATATAAAGCTGAAGAGTTTGTTTGTTCAAGAACTACTGGTCCGATTTAAAAAATTCTTTCAGTTTTAGATATCCCATTTATCGAGGAAAGCTATATGATATCCCAAATAACATTTTGGTGTCAGTTACTGGTTTTTTTATGACTTTAAGTAATATAACAGGGTTATAATTATCTCAGTTATAATTAAAGACGATATAAAGGAGTTAACAAACAAGTTTTAGCCCCCATCGCAGCACTAAAGCTTTAATGGACGACGTAATATAGCTTTGAGAGTAACAATGGTGCTAGTAGCAGCAAGTATACTTAACACGTTACAGCTTTAAGGTTTCTGTGACACCCAAGTCTTTATAAAAGTTTTCGTCGACACCTTGTATCACTTATTGTTGTATAGTTATTGCAATGAACTGCTTTATACCACTTAAGAAGCTATATTGACTATTATTGCAGACGTAGGCTATAAA
Source organism: Lacanobia oleracea (assembly GCA_950371165.1). Classification (NCBI taxonomy): domain Eukaryota; kingdom Metazoa; phylum Arthropoda; class Insecta; order Lepidoptera; family Noctuidae; genus Lacanobia; species Lacanobia oleracea. Next base: position 12,323,689 of record OX493389.1, read on the forward strand.
ATAGAGTTTGTCGAGAGTTTAGTAACACGAGAAACTAAAGGTGTCAAACAACTCCTCTATCTAGGTTTAACATTTAATAAAGGGTTTAACTAAAGCTTATTGTGTTAGGCAGTACTCTTTTAAAGACGTTCTTAAGGTATTGGTGTCAAACGACGCAAGTATGGGTCGTTTTTAACTCTAACCTCACTTTTGTAAGGTTCGCCATTGTTTTGGTAACCTAACAATTAATATTATTTGGAGTTATTCAACATTTGACTACAATATACTAAATTTCTTACATTATTTGAAGCGTTCCATGAATGCCACGGTATACATTTACCGTGAAATCATAAAGGCAGTAATTTTTCACTTCACATACTTAAATAACTTAATATTCCATAATTTTTTTCTGTTGTGTTGAATAATGGATCATCCACTACGAACAAATTTTAATTTTAGTAAGGTTACAGGCTTTTTCAATCTTGACATGCCCTTTTTACCACCGGTAGTGCTCACTGACGCGGTATTACAACGGTAATACCGGTTAAAGTAGTAGCTGACGATGAATAAACGCTCTTGTGCAGCTTTAATATCTTTTTAACACCTTACTATAGGATTTATACCACCTGTAGCGTTTACCAACTGTATATTACAACCGTAATGCAGATTAAAGTAGTAGCTGACGATGAATAAGCGCTCTTGTGCAGCTTTAATTATTTTGTGACACCGTACTATAGGCTTTCTATAACTTTTATCTGTAAAACTGTGGGCCTCATTCGTGGTTATAAATGAGTTAGAGCATGCTCTAACTCAGTTGCACAGGTGTGCGTTAACACTTTTATACTCAAATGGAACTGATATACGAGTCTTATATAGGCTTTTTTAACGCTTTAGTTGGGATATATCATCACGCTAAGACCAATAGGAGCGGAGCAGAAATGAAAATTGTGACGCACAACTAGTCTCATAATATAACGTTCATTACGATGAACTTAACAACTGAAAAGAATAGAACTAAACTCAACCCCTCCCCCTTCTTTGAACTTATTCGATTTTAAGTAATATTTAACCAAACACACTTTTGATATAAAAAAAACGAAAGTCAATTAAACATGTAGGTAGTTAATCTATATGCAACCTACATAGCTACTACATATATCAACGCATTAATTTGATCAAGAACCTTTTCCTTTTTAGGGTTCCCTACCCAAAGGGTAACCAACGGAACCCTACCGTCGTGTGAAAGTGCGGCTCGCAGTTGTTCGGTTTTTTGATGTCAGCTCAAAAGGAAATCCATACCCTCTTATGCAGCCAAAAAATACACCGGCGTAGATAAATTTTAAAGCTGTTTTTCACGTTTAATTTCTGAGAACATTTTGTGTCGGATTGGAAAACTGAAGTTCCAATATAAGTAGTCTGCGTAAGACAACTTTACACATGTCGCTCTCTTTAGATAATTTACTGAAAGGTACTATAAAATTAACTAGCACAAGGTCTTTTCCCAGTAGTAAGGAGTGCCATAAATACTAAATCTACATCTACAGCTTGTCGATAACTTTATTAGACCCAATGATAAAGAGGGCGACCCTTCGATTCCCAAAGGAGGCGAAATTTCAGGACAGACGCTCCCCGTAGCTAGATCTCCATCCTTTTATAGCTATGTCATGGAAAAATTAACTGATGGCGATAAGCAAAAGGGATCCCACAATGTAACACCGATAAAAGAGCTATGGAATTGCCGTTTATCGGCTACCGTCTCGGTCTAGGCAACCGCTGAACATTTTTCTCAAAGAGAATATACATTTGTTTGTCCTTTTGTTTGTTGAATAAAAAGTCGAGGCAGAATCCTCAAAGCCTTTTGAGATCTAAGATTACCTTAAAACGAGAGAAAAATAAATGACCTGAATTTGTGAAGTTTTGGTACTCGGTAATCTTTTGACTTTCTTTAACAAAGCCACGCATAAAATATGTAGCAGCAATGAACGATTGAAATCTGAAGATAAGCCTGATAGGCGTATGTAGATGGATTATGTATTTAAAATTCCATGAATATTAAAACGTTGTATGAAAGCTGTAGCGTTCGCCTCCTAAGTCTCAACTCCACATAATCTTTATGAACCAAGGGTGGAGTAAGGGTGTGTAAATCCGCCGCACCCATCTTCTAGATATTTAACCAGGTACGTATTATATTATTACAAGGGTGCCGAGAAACCCTTACGAAATAACAAACATATTGCATATTAATTACGTACGTACGTAAAGGAACACAAACGGTTGCGGTAAACTGGAAGCGTCATATGACGGCAATCAGTTGAATTGCGGTGTAGAATTTCCCTGGAAAAACCTTTTTGGCTTAACTTTTTTCTGCAATGCGAAAAGCCAATAACACCGAGTTTTGATTTATACTGGATTTCTGTTAAATGAAACTCGACTTTATGCTGTATTTGTAATAAAATAAAAACAAATAATACAAATACTTTATTAAAGTCAATATTATTTTACGCTACGAATTTAATTTATTTGGAGCGTAATCAATACTGTATCAGTGCCTATGTTCATGTCGATCAAACAAACTTCGTAATTGGGAAGCTCTCCAAAGGTCTAGCAAGGAGTTTACATAACACAAACTTCAAAATTTGGAGCATTTGAACTTAGATCTCATCACTTATAAAAAAGCTTTGCAAAGCTTCCCGGCCCGCATTAATACAAATTCTCCCCTTTCGATTCGTGTCGGGTTATCCCGACATTATGGAGACATGCTGCGAGGGCCCGGAATTATACACATTACCATGGAAATAAAAACTAGTCGGGATGTTTGTTTAGGGAAAGCGAAGCCGTGGCTGTATCAATATCACATTTATTCGTACCTGCCGAGCAGGGTTTTCCTTTTATCTCAGAATACCACTTGAGCGTCTCATCTCAATCTTATGTTTACCACATAAATATTTATTTATTTGTAGTCTATTTATACACTTACCTACCTTTGACCAAGTTCGTTTAATATCAGATAAATATAGTTGGATTCTTTGGCTTCGAAGGCCATAAAACGGTTAAGGATTTCAGGGCCCTATTTATTTGTGAAAATTAGCGACATAGTAGTCAAAAAATATAAAGAAAATAATAAGCTGAAATGAAATACAAAAAAATCTTTAAAAAATGTCGGATTTACATGCATTGTCAGTCTTGACATATAACTAGGATTAGTTGTTTCGCAAAAATCTAAATTTTTTTCGTCATTAAAACATAATGGATTAAAAAAATAACTAAACTTAAAGGTAATGGATAGTAACAAATGAGCAACTGACGGAAGATCTTTGATTGGTGACCCAAAGGTTGAAGACACATAAAGGTTGAGTTGACCATTGCCATTGCAAATACGACCGTTCCTGAGATGATGTCCTTTGGTTTCAACCGTGATCATACAAAAAAAACTTACAAGGACTATCAAGAAATATTTAATTATTCTAAATCGTACCTATATATTCTGTATATTAATACAAATTTCATTTTATTTACATAGAAAGTGGTAAATACAGGTAGGTTTTGATCGGAGTCGAATCTAGATTAATATTAATTAAAAAAAAAAATTCATTGGTTATGTTTGCGAAACTTGAAGTAATACGAGTATCATTCTTTATTTCATGTTCTAATGGACATATCTGCAAAAGAGTACAAATAATGGCGGGGATCGCAAAAAAATCAAATTTTGTATCCGGCTGCCTAGCAAAAATATCTATAATCATAGGTAGCGGAATGCGGACATACGTGAATCACACGATAGGTAATACATAATCATGGAAGCCTACTAGCGATGCCATGTGATCGCCCATTGAGTTCCTTTGTTAACCGACTTCTTCAAAAAGGAGTAGGTTCTATGTTCGGCAGTATGTATTTCTTTTTTGTATGTTCATCGATTTCTCCGCCAATTCTGGACCGATTTTAAAAATTCTTTTTTTATTCGAAAGCCTATACTTCCGAGGTGGTCTCATTGTCACCAAGTCAGAATCTGATAATGGGATCCCATGAAAATCGAGGGAAACACTAAAATTCTAAAAGCACAAACACTGTTTTTCATAAACTTTCTAACGCAATTCAGATATTTATCTTATGTTGCTGAGCTGATGATGGAAGATATAAGTCAGGATCTGATGATGGGAACCCATGAAAAATGTTTGTTCAGCGATATTTTCGCCAATTGTTAACCGATTTGGATGATTATTTTTTTGTTTGGAAGAGTATTTTTTCGGGTTGGTTCAATTTGGTGAAGATCTGATGAAGAACTTCGGAGGTAGACAACGGAACTCTTCAATAAATGATAGCAAATGGATCGGGATTTCTGTAATCGCATGTCTGTTGATTGTTTGCACCAGTTCATAACATAATATCACACCGGCACGCTGTGAAATAAAATGGCTTTAAAAAAAACCGACTTCCAAAAACAAAATACTACAAAGTATAAAATAACTTTAATTTCGGAAGTCGTTGTCAAAAACCAAAAAAATACCAAAAATACGGACTTCCGAAATTAAAAGTTTTTTTTGTCCATTTTGAATCCAATATAAAAAAAAGAATATCTTATTTGTCTCGTATGTTGCAATAATGTCACAGAATAACATTCAGGGACGGATCCAGGATTGTCGTTTTGGGGGACGATCCCGCTGAGGGTAGGTTTTCAGCAAAGAAAACACTAAAAAAACACAAACACAATTTTATTTTGAGTAACGCATACTCGTAACAAGACTCCTTGGGTTACTCGTCGTAAATTCCTCAATGACTTGTAGACTACAAATGATATCTCGGTCTATTGAGGGGTCCGAGCCCTTTAGCCATTCCCCCCCCCCCCCGGATACGCCCTTAAAGAATCATTAAAGAGATCTCAACACAAGCCAGGCTTTATCGAGGCTATCTTAGCTTTGTCATTACTAACACTGGTGCAAAAACTGTTCGTAAGTAGTTGAGGATTTTCTTTCTGGGTTCCGTACTCATCATCTGCCTAGCCTTTTCCCAACTATATTGGGGCTTCCAGTCAAGCCGGATTCAGCTGAATACCAAAATTTTACGAGGAGCGGCTGCCTACCAGACCTCCACAACCCATTAACTGGATAACACGGTAATAAATGGCAAGACTGGAGTTACATTTACAGGCTTCTGACTATCTGTAATAACTGCCAAAGTTCTACAAATGACTGCTGGGACCAACGGCTTAACGTGCTTTCCGGCACGGAGGAAACTCGGTATGTTAAGATGGTCACCCATCCACAGACCAACCTTGACAAGAGTTGCTTAACCATGAAGATCGACCTGTGCGGCTATTATTATCTAGCCACGAGCTTCTTAAAAAAATATAAATATACAATAAGGTATAAATAATGCTTCTCAATCCTTTTATTTAGATAGGTACCTATATCTATCACATGTGATAAAAAAACCAAGTCCAATTCGGTCTTTGTCAGTATATTATTTCATTCCCGCTAATCGACATAACAGCGAGTATAGTCAATAAATTAATACAAGCGTCGAACCAATAATTTACCTAATTATACCAACAGCAATTATAATAATATATACAATAACATCGGCCTCGTGAAAAGCTTTCCCCAAACAAATCGTTATGCAGTAACACGTGCGCCATATGTTTCCCGAAGTTCTTTGTTTGCTTACAGCCTTACAAAATCTTTGAACACGACTAGGACTTTAGTTTAACGAGTTCTTACCTTTCGAGAGTTTTATTTAATAAAACGAGGTGTCAACATTGGGGCGTGGTACTGCTGGGCACAGCACTCGGGCCATTCCTTCCAAAGGTCACGATTTTGCGCTTCTCCTTTATAATTCTTAAAGAAGACATCCAAGTCGTTCTGCTGATTCCTTCCAAAAAAATACTAACTTTATAACGAAGCAATAATATAGTTGTTCTATAAGCTTTGTAAGTGCAGCTATTAAGCAAGCGGCGGCCTGTTTGGTCTACGGTTTGGTATAAGGGCCTACAAACTAGTTTTTTTTTTACTGTTGGTAGGCACGCTTTGACCACTATCTCACCTGAGGCTGATGTTAAGCGATGATGTAGTCAAAGATGGAGCACGCTTGCCTAGAAGTAACCTATTCACTCTTGACTTAAAGACTCCAAGGTTGTATCTATCAGGAAACACAGACTCCGGCAGGGAAATCCACTCCTTAGCTGTACGCACTATGAATGTGTTCCCAAAAAGTTTTGTGCATGTGGGTAAGATATCCACCATGTACCGGTGACTAGTTTTGTAGATTAAATTGATCCAAAGATATTGAACCTGCATAAAGAAATTATTTTTTACAGAACAATATAGAAAATCGCAAGTGTTGTAGGTTACGTTGTTGGTAACAGAAGAAGACGCCCCAGGCGTCGGGAGTCACAGGACGATTCCCGGCCGTAGGCTGATCAGAACTAGGCCCGGGTTGGCGGCGCGCTGCGATCCCAGCGCGCCTCAAAGATATGTCAGCGTGGAAGACGGGGCCCGCTAAGGCAGGTGCCTGCTGGGGCTGCGGAATCTGTTTGAAAGAGGTACCGTAGCCTTGGAACACAAAGGGCACCAGGAGGAATACGGATGGGTTTTAGTCAGTAAGAGTCTGATACTCCCTTTTGCTTCACCCAGAGCGGGAGGAGTTATTTGATGATTTACCATCCTTAAAAAAAAAGGGTGTGTTGTTGGTGAAGGTTTAAAAATAAAGCTGGTAATGACTGATAGCATAGACTTTCATGGGACATAGGCAAGGGACGATCGCGAGTGAGTTATTATTGCGCGACACTTTACAACCTATCCTCTATAGACGTGTAGGCGTGATGGTTCCGAAACAACAAAGCGAATACATTCGAAATTATTTATGTACACTTTAAAAGGCACCGCGTTCGGTTCCGTACATATTTTACCCATGGCCTGACATAAAATATGTAATAATAAAATCATTCGCTTGTTTTTTGCCGATAAATAACGTTTCAGTGCATCATAAAGGTTGCAAAATACTGAATAACATTTCATTTTGGTTCGTTAAATATTAACAGCTCCATTGGATTCAATCAGTACTTATTTTTTATAATGACGTGTTGACGTTAATCTATATTTATACTAATATATAAAGCTGAAGAGTTTGTTTGTTTGTTTGCTTGAACGCGCTAATCTCAGGAACTACTGGTCAGATTTGAAAATTATTTCAGAGTTAGATAGCTCATTTATTGAGGTAGGCTATATAGCTATATATCATCACGCTAAGACTAAGAGGAGCGGAGCAGATGTAGTAGCGCGGGTCGACTTGTTCTCCAATAAAAATAAAATACAGAAAGTATCTCTCCCTTTTATGTCAGAAACCCGTGCTCACAACTCTCTGCATTGGCACTAACATTTCCAATATATGGATATTGGAAATAGTGCTTCATATATGAACTGAATTTATCGAGAAATGTATATTGGCTAAAATCACCAGACTAAAATTCGATGCTTCAAAGTGGACCAGCAAAATAAAGGTATATTTCACGTCCTGGACCTGTCCTGTGAACAGCAACGCTAAATAAAATATAGGATTGGAAAAATTAAAACGAAAATTTAAAGGGTATTTCAGGGAATCAAACTGTTATCAAGACAAAAATAACTCGACAGCCATTGCAGATGAAATCGAGTGAAAAAGCTAGTGACGACATAATGGGCTATTTCGAATGAGCAACAGCGAACAGTCAGCAAGTTCGTCGATGTAGCCATCTCTGGCTGTTTTTACTCGGAAACTTCATCAAGTGCCATTATTAGTTGGTAAAGTGCAGTAAAAGTGAGTAAAGTACTCATTAGTCATGGCTGTGTAGAGATTTAGAAGTTGGCGATTCAAGTGGCCATTCAAAGTTGAAACGCCTACGCTGCAGGCGGCGGCGGCGTGAATTAACGTAATCACGCTAAGTGTTGCCTTTTCCGAACCCTTACTTTTCATAAAAAAGTGTTTTTCAATTACAAACAAACTTATAAGTTCGTAATTACATTTTTAAGTGGTAATTGATACCTGTTTTTTTTTTGCTATCTTCAAAAAGCGCCTCAGACTTGGGTTTTTCACCTCGCTAAAACCCCCCAGGTGATCATCATCGGCACATAGATGGAGGCCCGTGCCCTCTCCGTGCAACAGAGATCTCTTCGTCCGCTAGATATGGCAAATTCCTGGGTGGTGATCGATACCTACCAAACGGTCATCCTTTGAGTTGATGATTGGAGTTGATCTTAACTTAATGTCTATTAAGACATAAAAGATGAAATTATGGGAATTTTTTTCCTCAATGATACAATGCACTTTTAAATTATTTGTTTTAATACTGACAAATTAATTTGACCGGTCGTGCGATTTAGGACGCGAAGTGACACACCCACTCAGTAGCAAAGCGAGGGGGGGCGGTGGAGGGGCGGCGCGCACCGGGTGACACTCGTTTAGGGGTGACACCCGATATATCTTTGACTGGTTTTTTGCCAACGCCGGGTGTCACCCCTAAACAGGTGTCGCAATGAGATCCGTCCGAGGTGGGCTGTAAAAAATTTCGAGTTCGCTCCGCTCGCTCTTTCTCATACATTCTGCACTCTCTTTGCTCTCGGGCTTTTCTCTGTATAAATCAACAAAATGACTATTTTTATGTGTGATAAGAAAATGAAACCTTTCCGAGGCGCATGAATTTTCGAGCTCGCTTCACTAGCTCTAATATTCTGCCCTCTTCCAGTTAATGAGCTTTCTTGCATCAGTCCATAAAGTTAGTTCTATCTTAATATGAATCGAATTTGAATACACGGTTGTAGGCGCAGTGGTTGAGCGATTGGCTGCCGCGCTCCGTGTCGCGGGTCCGATTCCCGCAAGGAAAAAATATTTGTATGGCCTACGGATAGTTGTTCCAAGTCCGGCTGTTTATGAATGTGAGTTTATATGATTGTTATGCACCCACAATACAGGAGTAATCCGTAGTCTTATTCTTTGCCCTCGCCTCTTCCCGTTACCACTGGAGTAATTCGTAGTGTGAATGGAAAAAATAGAATAGAATAAAAAATTTCTTTATTTGAGAGGTCAAGACTCAAAATCTGATCAAAAGAAAATAAATTCTATCCGAGGTGGGATGCAAAAATTTTCGAGCTCGCTTCGCTCGCTCTTGCTTTCTTCCTTCTCTTGGTTCTTGAGCTTGCTTGCGTCAGTCAACAAAGTTGAGTTTAGACAATCATGAAATGAAAATCCAAATAATCCGAGATGATATTAGAACATTCCTGAAAATAAAATCCTGCAGCACAACTGAAACACCTTTCCCCTTTTCCGAAAAATGGCTTGCGACTGCCATAACGAAAGGCGTAACTCATAATTATTTGGGAGGGAGTGGTTCATTTTTGGGGTGACACTACAGTCTCCGCCCCAGGTGTCACCCAAGCTAGCTACCTCACTGCACCCACTAAAGAATTTTATGCACACTGCCATAATCGTTGCGCCTTATAGCAAGTTGAATGCAACGTCTCCATGACCACATGATGGTAATAGGCTGTCAGCAGGCGGACCTAAACACTTACTTGTAGTTTCAAATAGATTTCGCTTTAGTCCTAGATGTCCTTAATTGCTATTTCTTACAGCGCACAAAAATAATATCTTTCTATCTATTATTATAAATTTCTAAGAGCCATTAAATAGTTAAAAAACCATGCTGAATATAACCCCTAAAAGGAATTTCTGCTGCACCATAATGAAGTTTACCGTTCTCGCTGAAAGGCTGCAACCACTAGCGGATCCGCATTGGATGAAAGCAACATAACTGAAACAAATATACGCTGACATATCCGTAACGCCGTTCCGAGTAACGAACATCCAACGAAGGATTAAAACCCAATCTGTCTTCCTTTTAAAGCTTTGAAATAGTAGTTGGTACGGCAATTAGCAACCAGAAGTTACGGTAGCCAAACAAAGTTTATCTAGTTTTTGTATCAGACTATTGACAAGCAAATCATGATATTTTACTATACATTTTCGGATGACCTCTTGTGATTTGATGATAAAGAAACAAAAACCTAATAATGTTTAATAAGATTTCTTAAATAGTAAAGAGGATAATAGTAGGGGAAATCTATTGACAGATAACCCGGAAATATAATAACATAATATAAATCATCATGACAATTTATTTTATCTTTTACAAATGTATTTTAGTTAATAAAGGGGGTCGAGTTTGTCAGCGATGGGACGTGACCCCATCGTGCCGCTGCCTTTCGGGTACTTACGCAATCTGGTAAGGAAACGCACCGGAGATAAACATCACAAGCTATGGGTTGACCATAGTGAGTGTAGCTGCCTACACTCACTATGGTGGCCAAAGAGGCACTTCCCTCTATAGATGGCCGATTCACAAAACAAGCCCTAAGACTGACTAAACAACAGTTGCGTTCAGTCACAGCCGTAACAACTGGCCACGGGTCTTTTAATAAACACCTCTATGCTATAGGAGTCACTGACAGCCCGCTCTGCAGAGCCTGCATGGAGGAGAATGAGACAGCAGCACACCTGCTTCTAAGCTGCCCGGTAGTCGCGGATTACAGGGCAAAGTACTTCGGAAACCCAGGTACCCTCTACGAGATAGTTGGTAACACCAAGGCGTTGCTGGCCTTCCTTGGGGAGCTGGGGTGGATCGAATAATGCATTTGTCCCACCTGCACGCAAAATACGCGCTTAGTCGTGGAGTTGCGGAAACCAGCCCGATTTACATACATACATACATAGTTAATAAAGTAGTAAACGAACGTAGTAAAAACATAAATTATTCCTCTTTTGGAGCACTGAAAAACTCTGTCGGAAGACAGTTCTAAAAACGTTGCCATTACATGGTAAACGTTAAATCAGGCAATTGGTAAAAAGACTGTCAACGACTGTACAAACACCGATTCCCTTAAATCACGAGCCTGCTGACACATTCCATTTCAGTTCATTCCGAGATCATGCGGGAGGAGATTTATTGTTTACCGATAAAATATTGTAAGGTAAGAAAACTTTACCTCCACGAAAGAAGTAAAGAGGACGGTACGAAAAATCGGTACTAAAAGAACACTATCGCTCAAAAGTATTTGGCCTATTTAAAAACGGCTTGTGTTTAAACACCGCCCAAAAAAGTACCTATTTTATTACCAAAAAAGTTCTAAACGGTTACCAAAACAGATAAATGGTCACCAAATAATATTCGAGAAGTAGCGCTCGCCGGCCGCTGCCGCGGCACCGCTCGCTTCGCTCGCACGGCTCGCGCGCGGTTGGTCACAATTCTAACCTAACCTAACCTATTTTATCCAGTTTGTAACCCCAAGCCTACATTTTATGGCAATCACAGTTGAGTTGGATAGAATTTGGTGACCGTTGATCCATTTTGGTGCCTAGGCTTAGAGTCTTAAAAATATTATTTTTGGTGACCGTCTAAATTATACCCTTTAAAAACAGTATTGTTAATACGTTTAAGAATACCTAATTAAAACTCGAATTACTATCCAGCTGTTTATTTTATTCTAACTGTTAAAAATACCTTTTCCTGCGTGGCCAGATGCTTTTGAGCGGTAGTGTACCTTCTTTGAAACGATTACGGGGCTGCTTGCATACATACCTATATCTACTTATATGCCTTGTTCGTTCAAAGTGTTTGTAGGGCCAGCACCATACAATAAGCAAAGGGGATAATAAAAGGCGACGTCACAACACTTTCCATTAGACTAGCTACATTAATAATGGGTTTCCTAGAACCGTGGAATAATACGGAAGCCACGGGGTAAACAGGCCAACAATAAGGGTAGCAACAAACTAACTGTAGTTATGGAAGACTAGTCACCTACTCTTTCATAACTACAGTTAGTTTTTAATTAATTCGAACACCGTTAAAAAATATGCTCATGATTTGACATGATCTTTTATTTGTGCGAGTTCAAGATTTATTTTATTCTACGTAAAAAAAATGTTTAAGAGTATTATTTTGACAAAAGAAGTTTTTGAAGTTTGCGTACGAGCAACACTGAATCAGCTGGCGGTATGCATTAATTTCATGTTGTGTCGCTAGGTTCGATATTTTGAACTTTTCGCATGGAAGCATGCGGGGACCAGGTGGAGCGCGCGGTGCTTTTGAGCTACCATTAATTTCCAAGATATGTCCCTTAATAATGTTTTGTAACCAAACAGACGCTTTTTTACTGTTTACAGAAATATTTGTAACTGGCCAAGTTTTGTAGCAGTCCTTACTTAGTCTATATTTGGTTTAGTATACGTATTTAATTGTGATTGTTAATAATATTATTGTTTATTAGTCTAATTCGTTTCCTGCGTATAGCTTACTTATTTTTCAAATACTTCAAGATTAACTTTATAATAATATTATGTTTTAATGTTAATATAAAGTTGTTTAAATGTAGACATAAGTGTCTACATTAAAACAATTGTACATCGTCACAAATAAAAAAAAAACAAATTAAAGATCCAACACCAAGACCAAGATGGACGGTGTGCTCCAAATTAGATATTTGCCTATTTCTTAGGGATCAGAGTTGCCACTTGTTTGTATTTATAGAATTATACAATTCCAGAATCACAAGAGTAGCAGACAGGGGGTTGCAAGCACGCAATGAAGCGCAGTTTTCTAATTTAACCAGGACCTACATATTAATTCAAATTAGTCGAGGAGCTCGTGGCTAGATAATAACAGCCGCACGGGTCGATCTTCAAGGTTAAGCATAGCTTGCCAAGGCTGGTCTGTGGATGGGTGACCATCTTAAAAAAGCGAGTTTCCTCCGTGTCTCGTAAAGCACGTTAAGCCGTTGGTCCCGGCTGTCATTTGCGGCGGATTTTTGGCGGTTGTATTTTTTATCTTTGGCAGTCGTTACGGATAGTCAGAAGCCAGTCAATCTGACTCCAGCCTTCCATGAAGTACCTACCGTGTTACCCAGTTAATGGGTTGTGGAGGTCTGGTAGGCAGCCGCTCCAAGTAAAATACTGGTATTCAGCTAAATCCGGCTTGACTGGAAGCCGACCCCAATGTAGTTGGGAAAAGGCTAGGCAGATGGTGATGATGGTTAATGAACTAATGGTTCCCGTCCTTTTTATTTTGTCCCAACACGCGACCACACGGTTATTCTTAACACGTCTACGTAATGCTTTTGACAACATAAAACTTGAGTCAATATGTTTACCTACAAATTTCTTCCGTTACTGACTGAATGAGTGGCTGATAGACAACGCGCAGCCGAAATAAGGTAGGTACTGGTCGTAAAAAAGCTGAAATTTGTCGTGTGGGTTCCTTGGAGAGTATATTCGTAATTTTCTATGAGAACAAAAACGGGATATGAGCGTACGATGTTGCTAAATCTTAACATGGCAAGCAAAGCCTGTCTGACGCCCAGTCTGCCAATATTTAAAGTAGATGGGAAAATTAAATAAAAAAAAAAACATCAAACTGGTTCCTTATTTCACCATTTAATGAGAACTTACAAGGACACAAGTAACATTGATACTAAAAACAAACTCTAAATACGTCGAGTACCTAATAATGTCTGTACCTCAGTTTCAATAGTCGTTTAAGTCTTGGACGCCTGACGCCAGTGTCGAGCAAAAAGCAAGATTAACTAGACAGGCGCTTTCAAGTCCAAACAAGTAGCGAAAAAAAAAAACGCTGAACGCTGTCTCTAGTCAGCTTAAGGCTATTAACGTTTACTGCTTTTCTTATAAAAATGCTACTTTAAATTGTGAAGAAATACTTTCGAACTTTTATTGGAGTAAGTTTGAAAATGGATGAAAGGTTGATTAATACTGGCAGGGAAGCTTAACAGTAGTTTTATTTCCTACATTTTTCAGTTTTGTTATTTAAAGATATCGTACCGTTTTCATCAATTATAATATTATTAAGGGTGTGGGTGTGTGTGCGTTATTATTTAATTAAAGCAAGCGAAACGTCCAGTCTGGCTTCCATTCCGGAATCCATTCCATTTTAGTAGCTTGTAGGAACACATGTAGACTGTGCTCATCCCCATCCCATCCCCAAAACACCATTTTTTCAAAAATATATTTATAAATTTTTTAGCTTTTGCCTGCGATTTCATACGCGCATATCCCGTTTTTTCCCGTTCCAGTAGGAATTTTAGAAAATCCTTTCTTAGTGTGCTTCTACTCCCCGAGGATCCTTCATGCAAAAAAACTGGCCAAGTGCGAGTTGGACTCACACAGTAAGGGTTCCGTACCACAAACCTTAATTTTTATTATTTGTTGTTATAGCGGCAATAGAAATACACAATCTGTGAAAATTTCAACTGTCCACCTATTACGGTTCTTGAGATACAGCCCGCTGACAGGCAGACGGATGGACGGACGGACGGACAGAGGAGGCTCAGTAATAGGGTTCCTTTTTTACCCATAGGGTACGACCAGTAGTTTCGGCTGAGCATTTTCTGTCAGTCGCTCAGTAACGGAAGTATTTTAAATATTGATACGATGCACGAGGACAGATAGGCCAGGAAAGCCACGCAGCGGGTGCCTGAAGATGGACGTCGGAACCGAGGCAGGTCTTAAAATGCTGGCGTGCTGAGTGGGCCTCATTCCTGACAGAATGACCGAAGAAAGCAACAGATAGAGTTAGCCGGAAAAATATGGGGAAGGTCTTTGCCCAGCAGGGAGGAAAACACAGGCTATTACAAAAATACAAATACTTTGCTACTTTTAGCTAAAGATTTAATGTCCCTACCTACTGTATTTATAGCTTGAGTATACGAACAGTTAATAAAGATAACACGAAAATTCCAGATATTTTTTCAATAAATTCCCAGAGCCACAAAGGAAAATAATTGCTCTGTTATATTGGCTATGAAATGTGAAACAAAGCTAACGTTAACAAATCGAAGCTTCAAATGAAGAATAGAAATTTGATGCTATCTTTTCGTATAACTTTGGAATAAAAAAAAAGACTAAATATTCTGATATTGTTTCTACACCCACGATTTGAAGTCAAACCTCACAACTAAGGTTTAATTCGATATAATTTTTCAACACTATACCACTCTGAACTGTCCTACAGAAAAACCCAATTACACTATACCAGTTTTCCCTGTGGAAATCAAACCACGGCAGGACTAAAGCCATTAAAAGTTTTCCTTAAAAATAAGCAGAGGCATATCATTATATTACCTAGCTTTTCTATCAAGTTGATAGGTTCAGTAAAATGGTTTAATAAGGTACTATTCATAGACAAGTTAATAATGTGACTGGACTGGGATGTTGGGGTGCCTGTCCATTTGCGCGGAGCGAGGCAGCGGAGCGGAGAAACGGAGAAATAATTACCAATCAGTCAAAATGTCACTGACTGACGTGGTGCGGAGATTTTATGCAATTTCATTGGTAAAATTTTCTCTGCTTCGCTGCCTCGCTCCGCTGTAATGGACCTTAACCTTGTAAGGAACCTTAAAGTTGTCAATAAACATAATAACATACGTACCTATATATTATTTGGTCTAAAAGGCAATGGGCAGGGTATATTGCTTGCAAAACCACATGTCGATGATGTCAAAAAGTTCTAGAGTGGCGACTGCGTGCCAGAAGACACAGCGTTAGAATGCCTCACACTAGGTGGACTCTTTGGGAAACCGCTGGATGCAAGGCGTCACTTGGGGTCGACACGCGGGGGACGACTATGCCAGGCTGTGGACGTCTTTTCACGGCTCGACTATGAACGACTTAAATATTTGCAGCGGCAACATTCGGCAGCGAGGTAGGCAATAAATCGACTTTTTCTTGGCTTTATTTTTCTAAGTTGGCCACCAACGACAGTAGATGGAAGAGATATAGGAATAGATGGAAGTAGAAAGGCTTTTGCCCTTTAATGGGGCTTAACGCCAAATAAAGCCATTTATTTAGGGATCGGTGAATCCTTTCGCAAGCATTTTAATGTGGGCGTCACCTTACCCTTACGTACCTACCTATTATTGAAAGCGTAGCCATTTTGTTAGCATCGCTGGATTTTGTAGCCTTTGTATCCAAAGGTGTCCGCCCAATGAGTTTCGTAATAATTATTATAAACCCTTTGAGAAATCCCAGTATTTCCACTTATAGAGAAATAGCGATTATTTGCCATGTAAATATTTACGGGTGAAAGGATTTAGAGGGTTAAGCGTTCATAGAAATTGTATTTAAAATGGATTAAGGGTTAATTGAAATATCTGCCTAAGTTCTGGAAGGTATCTTGTATGATACCAAATAACTAGTAAGTAGTTCGTTACGCTACCTATTCTAATATAAAAAACTCTTCCGTTACTCAGTGGCTGAGTGACTGAGTGACTGACAGACAACGTACAGCTGAAGCTATTAGTAGCAGAAAGCTGAAATTTAGCAAGTAGGTTCCTTGGTGGTCGTATCCTCTCTTAGTGCTCCCCTGCACTCCGTAGGGGAGCACTAAGAGAAGATTTCCCGAAATTCCTTCAGCAACGCGGACAAAAGCTACTTGTATATAACTCGAACAGGATATGCGCGTACGAAGCTGCGGGCAAAAGCTAGTTGTATATAATTCGAACGCGGCGGGATATGCGCGTACGAAGTTGCGGGCAAGAGCTAGTTGTATATAACTCGAACGCGGCAGGAAATGCGCGTACGAAGTTGCGGGCAAAAGCTAGTTGTATATTACTCGAACACGGCGGGATATGCGAGTACGAAGTTGCGGGCAAAAGCTAGTTGTATATTACTCGAACGCGGCGGGATATGCGCGTACGAAGTCGCGGGCACAAGCTAGTTGTATATAACTCGTACCCTACAACAGTCAATAAGTACGTTTTCTATTTTATTTAGTTGCTAAACTCAAACACAGACCCTGAATCTGTGTTTAAGTTTAGCAACTAAATTCTACCAGCGGCTTCACCCGTCTATGAAGGGATTCTTAGAAATGTTATCCAGGGATAACATATGAGGTATCTTATGTGATACCAAATAACTAGTAAGTAGTTCGTTACGCTACCTATTCTAATATAAAAAACTCTTCCGTTACTCAGTGGCTGAGTGACTGAGTGACTGACAGACAACGTACAGCTAAAGCTATTGGTAGCAGAAAGCTGAAATTTAGCAAGTAGGTTCCTTGGTGGTCGTATCCTCTCTTAGTACTCCCCTACACTCCGTAGGGGAGCACTAAGAGAGGATTTTCCGAAATTCCATCAGCAACGCGGACAAAAGCTAGTTGTATATAACTCAAACAGGATATGCGCGTACGAAGCTGTGGGCAAAAGCTAGTTGTATATAATTCGAACGCGGCGGGATATGCGCGTACGAAGTTGCGGGCAAGAGCTAGTTGTATATAACTCGAACGCGGCGGGAAATGTGGGTACGAAGTTGCGGGCAAAAGCTAGTTGTATATAACTCGAACGCGGCAGGAAATGCGCGTACGAAGTTGCGGGCAAAAGCTAGTTGTATATAACTCGAACGCGGCGGGATATGCGCGTACGAAGTTGCGGGCAAAAGCTAGTTGTATATTACTCGAACGCGGCGAGATATGCGCGTACGAAGTCGCGGGCACAAGCTAGTTGTATATAACTCGTACCCTACAACAGTCAATAAGTACGTTTTCTATTTTATTTAGTTGCTAAACTCAAACACAGACCCTGAATCTGTGTTTAAGTTTAGCAACTAAATTCTACCAGCGGCTTCACCCATCTATGAAGGGATTCTTAGAAATGTTATCCAGGGATAAATATATTATATTCTATTCCAGGACACACAGGTCTACACGTGTGCCAAGATTCATCTAAATCCGTTTAGCTGTAAAGACGTGAAGAGTTAAAAAACACACAGATAGATTTACGGTCACAATTTATTATAATATTACTAGCTGATCTAAACGTTTTAACTTTGACTTTTGACTTTGACGTTGTTTTGCCTTATAAATAAAAAATAGCCAACGACCTATTCCCAGACCTATCAACAAAAACACAAAAAAAAACATTAAAATTAGTCAAGCCGTTTCGGAAGAGTTCGATAACAAACACTGTGACACGAGATTTTTATATATTTGAAGTATTACGAGTACATTTAGTGACTCTTAAAAAAATTAATTACAGATTTCTTTACTAAAAATAAATAGGTAAATAACTATCAAAGTTGAGAGGCCTTGCTGTGCCTAATTAAAGAGCGCCCACGCGAACTAATATGAGAAATTCCTCGGAGCACGTACGTCGCCATAATTACTGTTAAGCTATCCACACTCCCCAGATCCTATAATGGAATAATAATACTCGTTCTGGAGCGTGACTTGGCTTCTAATTCCCGTGGTACCCACACGTCCTCAAGGCGTGTTCAACGTACACTGGAGACGGCAGCGGCACAGCGTTATAGTGCCCTCGAGCCTTCTATTATGATTCTGCCATGTTTTGCTAAGCAAACAATGCTTATAAATATTAACTCAATCAAGAAGAACAAACTTGTAGAAGAGTATGGGACCCCGTCTTTCCTACCTTATATTCCAAATACCTTTTTGACAAGGCAACTGTGTCCTAAGCTCTTATTAACAAGCCCGTCTGTATTCTTCAGAATAAACGTAACATAATAAGAGAACATACAAATACCCGTTTTGATCTGTGGGTCCTCGTGAGCCTGAATGTAGGCGTTGCAAAGCTCTTACGCGTATTAAACCTACACGTGTCGATCCACCCTTAAATTACAAAAATACACGTTGTCTCCAGATTCAAGGTGTCTGAGCCCTCTGAGATACGCATGTATTTCCCTGAATACAGTTTAATTTCGAAGTTCGTCTTGAATACTCGTAAATGAATCTTCATTAGGCATTATTGTCTCCTGAATCATCTCTACAGGTTGTGTGACAACCTTCTTAGAGGGTGAATTGGTACATTGGTACTTAGTTTCGAACTTGTTGGGTAGTAATTAGACCTGTGTGTGTGGAATTGAAATGTTTTATAGAACATTATATTACTTTGCTAACTAGCCAAGTTTATGTAAAGTTAGTGAGTACTTTATGAACGTTTCTACAACTTCACTGAAACGTTACTTCGTACCTATAATTTTAATGAATTGAGACTTCAAATAGAAAATTTTCTGAACGACCCGTTTATGTTTGTTAGTCGCAGAGGGTAATAATCTGCCACCCCTCCCCTTATTTAAGTACCCTAAGCTATCTCGGCACACATGGGAAAAGATTATGAGGTCGACAAAAATCTACAGTAGATTAAATCGTGCTATCGGCCATTTTCGTTTAAAACCTTCCCTTTTTTGCCTCATGTTTATTAACGCTACGTGGGTGTGCTTTATACACGATCATTGTCTACACGTAGCAGAACAAGTATCTACATGTCTTATCAAGCTCGATACCTTAAAGGGCAACCTGTATACAGGCAGACTTAGAATTCACAGCCAATTTATTGATCAGAAAATTAGTCAATTAACAGAATACGAAAAAGTTCTCAATGTCGAGCGATATTAAAATCTACATCTACACTATCTACACTTTTACACTACTTACCTTACTTTTTATTTTAAAGAGGAAAAAATTGTTTGTTTGTTTAAATTGAATAGGCTCCGAAACAACTGGATCGATATAAAAAATTCTTTTACCATTAGAATCCTACATTATTCCTGATTAACATGAGCTATAGAATATTTTCAAAAAAGTTAGGGATCCGTATGAAAACTTCGATAATGTAACCCAAGGTGTGAAAAAAATACCAAAAAAATCCTAATATGGCGTACGCTACATAAACTATTGACAATAGAGCAAAGTAATGTACTACAGATGTATAGAAAACATCAATATCCACAAAGACATCCGCAAGGTGACACATCCAACTATTATGGTTAAGTCACTATAACCGCTTTTTGTTCAAATTATTCGATCAAAACACGGGTGGAATGGAACAGTGGTGATTTTTGTCTCATGATGTTAATACTTATCCATTTAAATGGTTTAGTAATTTAGGTTGGTTATGTGTACGTTAAAAAGTTACGACTGATATAGAAACATTCGATTGAGGCGGTTTAGAAACTGACACTAGGGTGTGTGGTCGTTAGACCTTACTGCCCACACGATAAGAAAAAGGGGAGTCTAATAATAAGTAATTTCGTGGAGTATCCGCGCGAACGAAGTTGCGGGCGAAGTGCTAGTATTATATATATACCAACTGCGTTTAAACAAATCTGCAAGGCCTATACAACCATATAAATGGGAATGTAGTTTTGGTAAAAGTCGTTCAAATTCATGGAAGCCTGAAAGCTTGTCAATAAATTAAAAACCAATTAGTAATGCCTTCTCCTACTTCTTAAGTTACATTTGTTTTATTCACCACTCGGTCACGTCGAACGCTTGCATCGCTCATAAAGATCGTTCGGAGTGCATATGTGTTGCACAGATAAAAAACTTTTTTACAAAATATACAACTGACTTCCAAGAACAAAAGGTGTTTTTGGTTATTTTTTCGGTTTTGACACTGACTTCCGAAATTAAAGTTTTTTCTTTCTTCCGAAGTTATTTTGTACCTTGTAGTGTTTTGTTCTTGGAAGTCGGTTGTATTTTTTGTAAAAAAGTTTTTTATTTTTCACTTTTTATTGGTACCTAGGTACCTGCGTACCCATTAACAGCGTACCGGCGCAATGTTATGTTAAGAACTGGTGAAAACACTAAAAAAACATGCGATTTCAGCAATCCCGATCTTTTGCTATCATATATTGAAGAGTTCCGTTGCCTACCTCCGAAGTTCTTCATCAGATCTTCACCAAATTGAAACAGGACCAGTCCAGGAAAATACTCTTTCAAACAAAAAAAGAATCATCTAAATCGACTGACAATTGGCTAAAGTATCGCTGAACAAACATTTTTCATGGGATCTCATCATCAGATCCTAATTTATACCTTTCATCATCAGCTCAGCAACATGAGATGATAATTACCAGTCACAAATATCTGAATTGCGTTAGAAAGTTCATGAAAAACATACATATAACAGTATGTGTCTATAAAATTTGAGGGTTGCCCTCGATTTTTGTGGGATCCCATCATCAGATTCTGACAATGAGACCAATCGAGAAGTATATATACCCTTTCGGGTCTACCTTTTATAGCAGAACTTTTTACGTCATAATATTGTTTTGCATAACAACGGATAGCATAAACTTCATTTCGCAGAAAATCATTTCGCATACACTCAGTTGTCATACATTCAAAACTCATAATTTTGTTAGTCAGAATCATCTTTAGGCATAATGTTTATATCCATAATAATTAAAAAGCAGAACCATCATATCGCAGAAAATTCACAGTCAGAATCGTCTTTTGGCATACATTTTATATCGATAGTCATTAAAAGGCAGAACTGTTTTTTTTCGCCATACACCATGATATTACTACTAATATCAAAACGCTAACCTAAATGCAAATTACAAAAATACTGTCGGCTTGGATGCATGTAGCATGCAAACAGGCATACAACATCCAAGCAGGCATGCAACATGCAGCATGCATGTAGCATGCAAGCAGGCATGCAACATGCAGCATGCAAGCAGGCATGCAACATGCAGTAGGCATGCAGCATGCAAGCAGGCATGCAACATGCAGCAAGCATTGTTTCTGTCACGGCTCCGGCGCTGCGGGGTTTGGGCGGCGCCACGCGAGCTTATCGTCACAGATGGTTTTAACGCTCACCACCGCAGCTTCGGCTTGCTGGCCGGCTTCGCCGGCCAGCCTCAGCCGCGGTGGCGGGCCTTCAAACCACCTGCTCCTCAGCTCGCGGGCCGCCCTACCCCTCCGCGCCTACGCGGGTTTAAATTACACTCTAGGGGTAGGGCAGACAAGACTACGTAAAGTCGGTTTCGCAGCGATTCGTTTCTGTCACAAAATTTTGCAGCACAACGTATTGACTTTTTATGACACAAATTTAATTTAATATTGAAAATGCTACCAATACATGCTATATTTAGAACATTCTATGTCACTTTTGCAGACCATTCGATTTTAAATACATTGCACGTTGGTTATCTAACCATTCGACAGCATAAATTTACTTTATTTAAATTATCAGTTTTATTCCATATATTATAAGTTTTTGATGTTTTGAACACTAATTTTTACAAGAAGATACATCTATTTTAATTTTTGATGTTCAAATATGCACCCATACCAAGTAATCGTATCTCTAAATAAATGTTATGCTAAACAAAATTATGCATAATATTAATTATGGCAAAGGTAATTATGCGAAACAAAATTCTGCCAAGATAAAAGTATGCCATTGTAAATTCGGACACGTAAATATTCTGCCAAACAAAAGTTATGCTAAATAATTTTTATGCCTTAATAATATTCGATTAAATAAGATTATGCCATGTGAGTTATGCCAAATAAAAATCGGAGTATCAAGATTCTGCCAAATAGAAGGAACCCATACCCTTTCATATGAAACAAAAAAAAATCAAATCGGTTCATAAATGATGGAGTTATGAGGTAACAAACATAAAAAATACAACGAATTGAGAACCTCCTCCTGCTTTTGAAGTCGGTTAAAAACATGACAAGAAGTGGCCTCACTTCTTTAATTGAGACGTCGCTGTGACTCCGACGTTTTGTCTAAAATTAATTTGGCTTTAACTCAGATACAATGAACCGAACGTCCATATAGCAGTTTAAAACTGCACCGCTTTTTCTGTCTATCTTTTGTTTATCTTGCCCTATTAAACTGCTGGGTTCCATGGCAGTTTCAAATTCGCTGCTCCTACCCACCATTTCGTGCTATAATATTTACAGAGTGAGCAAAGTGAAATGTGATTCCATCTTATTTGTAAGAATTGACAGCTCATTTCACCAAAATTTACACGATATGATGTTTTAGAATCACACTCGTGTTCAATTTTGTCGAAAATCTTTCTGCAATTTTAATAATAAACGCCACCGATGCTGCAACTAACGTAGGCGCCTACCGTTCATTTCACTTAAATTTACACGATATGATGTTTCAGAATCACACTCGTGTTCAATTTTGTCGAAGTTTTTTATGCTATTTTAGTAATGGACGCCACCAATGCTGCAATTAACGTTGGCACCTATTGGGCCCATTAACCATCTAGGGAGTTGGCCATCGACTCGAAAAGAAGATTTTTTAAAGTAGATATTATGAAGTATCTAAATGCTAAATTGCCTCCCAAAAGTTTTTTAAGCTGTTTTCTTTTTTGTTTATTTTATTTTGTTAATTGTGCTAAACATCATTTCCTTCTTACTTTTTTCCTCAGAATTACGGTTAGTTTTG
The DNA here is from genome assembly GCA_950371165.1 of Lacanobia oleracea. Classification (NCBI taxonomy): domain Eukaryota; kingdom Metazoa; phylum Arthropoda; class Insecta; order Lepidoptera; family Noctuidae; genus Lacanobia; species Lacanobia oleracea. The sequence goes on from OX493389.1 coordinate 12,346,917, forward strand.
GTAGGTACTTCCTCGTACAGTTTACTACAACCTACTTTGCTTTATGTAGTCCTCAATACTGTCACTTTGAACAGATTTCATTTGCACCTCATACTGCCCCTCGATCTTAATTGACACGAATAAAATGCGAACGTGCCTTTCCATTATCACACGGACGCGTAAATTTTAATTGCAAGAATAAAAATATTAATTAAATCGCTCAACCTTTTTCAGGGCCTATAAGTTGGTGTGTTGTGTTTATGTGGTTTATGTACATATCTGGTTACATACCTACTTATTTCTGTACCCAGGTCGATACATACATATACGGCTATGTATAAACATAGCCACATAGGTCAAAGAGGACAAACAGTGAACTCATGAATCCTCTTCATATGAAAAGCTACAACACGATTTAAAGGACATATTTTCATGAAAGTAATAATAACCCTTCAAATTATTTGAAACATCTATTTAAGAGTCCATAAATACTTTCACAGAAACGCAATAAATTGTTTTTGACATAAAAATGAATGTTTTGCTGCAGTAAATAAATCTATCGTTATTTTTTGTTAGAGCATGAACCTGAAAATTTAACTGCGGTGGCAGATTTAGGCGAAATTAATTGTATACTAACGGGCATCCAGCCGCAACATACATTTTCCATCAGAGGGATTTGCCCAAAGAACACCCTCGGGGAGGGTCTAAATGAACAATTGAACGCGCACTAAACTCTTTGTTTATAAACACATGTACAGATATATGCCAATTGTTTAACTGCTCTATATGCTTCCGTCTACAAAGATGTATTTATATTAAAATACAATGAAAGACATCGATGAAGATACGCTTATTAAATCTCAACTACGGCTGATCGTGCTAGCAAATAGGCTAGTACGAGTATGTGCAACCTACCTATAGCGTATTAAGTTTTATCTTATAGGTATAACAACTAAAACAAATAAAAAATATAAAAACTTCATAAAGCAAGTTCACGATAAGTATCGTGAACTTGCTTTATGTGCAAGTGGCACGAACATCAAATTGCGTATACCCAAAATCCATTCCATCTATGATAGATTCCGAAAAAAAACACTACTTAACTGCTCTCATTAAACTAAAACTAATGAACACTGAATAATACCAAAAACTCATCATGATCACCTTCCTCACTTATCCCATGTTACCTGGTCGGCGCAACACATTTTTTTCTTCCATTATGTCCTTAAAACTGATAATTGGTATTTACTAATAAACACAATTAATTAAGACATAAAGGTGTTACAATATTTCACAACGAAACAGTTTCTGGGAGCCCCCACTGGTCCTAATTAACCGCAAGGCTGACAAACGATAACTATTATGACGCCTAAGATCACGCTTAATTATAACCAAACTTTACAAGACAAGCGGAACAGGCTGAATGGTAACAACTTAGTAACGCCTTTATTACAAAAAGATGTTTACTTAATTAAGCGAGAAACACACTGGTCCTACGTACGCAACGTATGCAACGCTTTTGTATCGTCACGTATGTTACGTTGCATACGATAAGTAACAATTAATGTCAAATATTAAACAAAGTCATGAAACAAAAGGTATGAAATAAAATAGGACGTATGTAAAGAAAATAAGCCACACCATTAGTCTAACTACGTATTAAAAAAATATTATAAACTGGCTTAACACACTGAATCTGATTGAAAGTCTTCGAAAACTACATATAATGTCGCAGGTCTGCTAGAAGTTTCCAAATAAATAAACAGTAGGTAGGCCCATGACAAAGTAAAAAAAAAACCTGGAAATAAGCTTTTGAATGTGACCTACATAAATAAGGTAAGAAACCCTTTTTTTTTTTTTTTTTTAAGGATGGGAAATCATCAAATGACTCCTCCCGCTCTGGGTGAAGCAAGAGGGAGTGTCAGACTCTTACTGACTAAAACCCATCCGTGTTCCTCCTGGTGCCCTTTGTGTTCCAAGGCTACGGCACCTCTTTCGAACAGATTCCGCAGCCCCAGCAGGCACCTGCCCTATCGGGCCCCGTCTTCCACGCTGACATCTCTTTGAGGCGCGCTGGGATCGCAGCGCGCCGCCGACCCGGGCCTAGTTCTGATCAGACGGCGAGCCACCCACTGCTCGCCGTCCGCAGGCCCGCGCCTACGGCGGCCGGGAATCGTCCTGCGACTCCCGACGCCTGGGGCGTCTTCTTCTGTTGCGGCGACTGGGACGTGAGGTTTCCCTCTCTCTCACACGTTCGGCCTCCTCCTTTGCTAGCATTACTGCTTCGCAGAAGGAGGTGATCGCTTCCCATGCCTCCTCGCTCCGGACCAAAGATTGAACCAAGGCCGGTCGCGAGAGGTCGCCGCCGCCGATCGCCTCGACGAGGACCCGGCGATGCTCTGCCCAAGCAGGGCAGACCTCCACCGTATGCTCCACCGTGTCCTCCGGGCGATCCTCGCAGTGATGACACCCGGGCGCGTCCTCCCGCCGAATCCGAAACAGGTATCTCCCGAAACAACCGTGTCCGGTGAGTACCTGTGTCAGGCGGAAGGTGAGGACGCCGTGGCGCCGCTCCAGCCACTCCTCAAAGAGGGGACTTATCGCCTGGATTGTTGCGTGCCCAGCGCTGGGTTGCGACAGTCGCTGTCTCCATATCGCCATGAGATCTTGCCGGTGCTCCGTCCGCCTTGCTGCGATTTGCCGCGGCAGAGGTGTCTCGCCCCGGCGTTGCGCCTCCACGCGCCACTCGTAAATGTGCGCGAGGGCTCTCGCCTCCAGATCCCATGGCGGCAGTCCGGCAAGGAGGCTCGCCGCCTCGCCAGAGACCGTGCGGTATCCCCGGGCCAGCCGGATGGCCATGACCCTCTGAGACGCGTTGAGGTAACGGGCAGGTCGCTTCCTCAAAGTAGGCGCCCATACTGGCGCCCCATAAAGGGCCATGGACCGCACGACCCCCGCGTAAAGCTTCCGGCAGGAGGCATTTGGACCCCCTAGATTGGGCAGAAGCCGCTTGAAGGCAGCCCCGGCTCGTCCCAGTCTGGGAGCCAAACGTCGGAAGTGTTCGACGAAGTTCCATCGGCTGTCAAGGACGAGACCTAGATACGTCATCGTCGACCCGACGCCAATGTGAACCCCTCCCACCGTTATTTGACATCCCGATGGTGGCCTGTTCCGAGAACCATGGAAGCACATGGCTTCGGACTTGTGCAAGGCCACCTCGAGACCCAACTGCCGGATCCTCTCAACGACTATCGCAACCCCGCGTGTCATAGCGTCGGTCGCCGCCTGGTGCGACCTCCCCTGCGCCAGGACCAGCGTATCGTCAGCATAGCAGACAACGTTGACGCCGCCAGGGAGGTCGGCGCGCAGCACCCAATCGTAGCCGATGTCCCACAGAAGCGGCCCCAGAACGGAACCCTGTGGAACACCGCACGACATCTCTCGCCGGTTCCACTCTCCCAGGTGACCGGGGTAGATGACGGCTCTGTCCGTCAAGTAAGCCTCAACTACGCGACGGAGGTAGTTCGGCACCCGGTGATACCGAAGTGCCTCCCTGATGCAACTCCAAGGCAGGGTGTTAAAGGCATTGGCGATGTCTAGAGACACAGCCAAGACGACCCCGCCCCGGGAAACCGCGTCCCCCGTCGAGAGGGCTCTCACTCGCATGATGGCGTCCACCGTCGAGCGTCCCGTGCGGAAACCGAACTGGTTTTCCGCCAGATCCTTCCCCACCCTCACTAGGTGCTCGACGAGGCGGTTTGCAATTACTCTTTCAAACAGCTTGCCCACCTCATCGAGCAGCACGATGGGCCGGTATGCGGACGGAGAGTCCGCGGGGCGCCCCGGCTTCTTAATGAGGACCAGTTTCCCCGTCTTCCAACGAAGTGGGAACTGGCCCCTCTCTAAGCATGCGCTTAGGAACCCTCTTAGTCGAGGCCCAAGAGCCTCCAAGGCCAGGACCCAAGCTTTCCCAGGTAAGCCGTCGGGTCCTGGGGCGGTATTTTTGGCCTTCAGCCTATTAACCGCCACTCTCAGGTCTACCTCAGTCACCTCAGGGGCATCGTCATCGTCGTCATCGGTGCAATCCGCATCGGGCACCGCAGGTGGCGGAGCCATAGGCGGGGGAGTATGCTCCTCTCGCGAGGGGAATAAAGCGCTCACCACGTCCTCCACCAGCTGAGGCCGGAGACTCTGCGTCAAGGGGGGGGCCCAGGTGCGGAGCTTATTCCGCACCATTTTGTAGGGTCTACCCCACGGGTCCCCGTTCAGAGACTCCAGCATCTCCTTGCGAGCCAGATCCTTGGCCTGCAGGATCCCTGCTTTGAGGGCGGCCTTCGCCACTTTGTACTCCTCGTATAGCTCCGCCTGTCTGACCTGCGCATCTGGAGGGCGGATGCGGAGCCTGCGGTGCCTGGTGTACCGGCGCCGTGCGGCAACGCATGCCTGACGCAGCGTCGCCAGCTCTTGTGACCACCAGTACACCTGGCGGCGGGCGCGTCCTTGTTTAACCCGGGGCATTGCCACATCACAAATATCGGACATGGCCTCCCGGAACCACTCCGCTTCGTCGTTGATGTCAGCAGGCCTATCCGGAGGTGACACCCAGGCCTGCACGATCGAAGCTTCCAGGAGGAGCTCCCGGTCCAGCTGCTTCAGCGCCCACCGCGGACCAGTCGAGGCCTGCCGGACTGGCGCGGTTGAGGTCTGGGTGGAGACGTCAAACCGGATATACCGGTGATCGGAATAGGTCTCCACCTCCTCTAATACGCGCCAGTCAATGACACGCGGTGACAGAGCAGGGCTGGCGAACGAAATGTCCACCACCGACTCCCCCTGCATCCGCACACACGTGGGGACAGAACCCCGGTTTAGGACGACCAGGCCTGCCTCCAGAGCCCAGTCCTCCACCATCCTGCCCCGCGTATCCGTATAACGGGAACCCCAAGCCAAGTGCTTGGCATTGAAGTCCCCGAGAACGAGTACGGGGAGGGAACGACACCCGGCGACGACGACGCCCAACTCCGTAAGGGAGTTTTGGAACTCAGCGAGAGTTCGGTTCGGGGAGAAGTACACTCCTACCACGACAATCTCCCCGAACCGTGCTGCTACGCACCCCTGTCCTCTCCTGACGCTTTCGAGGGATGGGGTACCTGCAGCGGCCGACGAAATTAGGGCCACTGAGCCGTTCAGGTCCTCCACCCAGTCATCCCTGGGCGGGACAAAGTAGGGCTCAGCGACCACAGCGATGTTAATCAACCACTGTGCCATGCTCTGGACCAACAGGTCTTGAGCGGCGGCGCAGTGGTTGATGTTCGCCTGAAGGAAGCGTAATGGAACCGTTATTGGCACTCCATTTCTGCTTCCTCCTGAGTCCCTTGTGAGTGTGACTCACTCGCGACAACCGAAGCGAATTCGGTGGCAGTGACGGCGGTGGTGGTCGCGGCAGCGGCGACTGCAGTGGCGGCGGTGGCGGCAGGGACGTCGGCGGCGGCAGGGACGGCGGTGGTGGAGGGCTTCTTTTTGCCCCCGGCTTTGGCGGGTGGGACGCAGGCTTTGCCCCCAACCCAGTGATCGGCCGGCTTGCCAGCTGCCGCACATACAACGCAGTGCGGCTTGGCGTTACACGAGCCGGCCTTGTGTCCGGGCTGACCACAGCGAAAACAAAGATCGCTGCGGTCCACCTCCGAGGTGCACTGGACTCCCACATGGTTGCCCACTTGGCAGCGGAAGCACCTCAGAGGTCTGGGTTCCAGCAGTTTGACCTGCGCAGATACCCAGCCCACCAGGAGTCTTCGGCCCTCCGATATTTTCTTGGCCGCCGTCACGGGACAGCTCACCACAACGGTTCGCATGCCCGTGCGGTCAGGATGTATGGTGCCTGCCTTCACCTGCTAGGCAGAGCACCCTCCAGTCCTGACGACGGCGGCCACCACTTCCTCCTCCGTGACGGAGTCGTCCAGGCCTATAATGCGCATATCAACGCACTTGGTAGGCCTGGACACTCGGACCTCGTCCGCATTTAAGGACGCTCTAAGCCTTTCAGCCAGAGCGTCAGCGGTCGGGCCACTGGCTGCACCGGGGATCTCCAACATCCGGGCCCCAGTCATGGTCATCCTGTGTCGGAGGCCCCCAGTAATGCCGAGCTCCTGAAGGTTCACCGCCTCCTTTGCCTTTATGAGCACTTGGCTGTACGTCACGCCCCTCTTCTCCGCGTCCGGCTGTAGTGTGATCACTACAGCTGCGGTCTTAGGGGCACGGAGCCTGGCTGCGACACTTCGTTCTTTTTGCCGCCGTCTCCTCTCGCGTTTCTTAGTCGCCCTGTTTACTTTTCTCGCCTTCTTCCTCTCTCCGACTACTTGCCATCCAGCTTCGGCCGCAGGAGAGTTTGAAGACGGGGACACCTGTTGCACAGCTGGTGCTGGAGCTCGCGCTGCCTGTGCAGCCACCCTACCTGTCTTTGGCTTGGTCGTTGCCGGCCTAGCCCCTCGGTTGGCCTGACCGGATGACCCCGGTTTGGCAGCCACGGTGGCTGCATACGAGGCTGCCTTCTGCTGGCCCGATGCCTTTTGGCTCGCCGCCAGGGGGGGGCGCAGGACGATGCCCTCCAGTACAGAGAACCGTGCTGCGAAGGCGGCCATCTCCTGCCGCACAAGGTTCAAAACCTGCTCCTCCACAGGCACGGGCTGGCTTTTCCCGCGCTTGCGCCCCTCTTGAGGTGCCTCCTTGGAGCCGTCTCCTTGGAACCTGGCCAAGTCTGCTCGGAGTTTTTCGTTCTCCTTTTGGAGAAGCTCCGTGGCGGTCGCCAGGCGGGTAACCTCCGCCCGCAACTTGGACATTTCGTCCGATTGGGGCCCGCGGAAGTTGGCCTCCGCTGCCGCCAAAATGGAGGCCGCCGCCGCGCTTATGGCCTTGTTTTTAGTGGCTTGCTTCCGCTTCAAGGCCACATCGCGGACGGCCGCCTCCACGATCTGTACAAATCTGGCCTTATTGGAGCCGCCAGCAGCGTCTAGCTCACTGCCAGAAGACCCCGAGATAGAGGCTCTGCGACTGTTCGCTCCGGGGTGTCGCCCCTCCTCGGCAAGCTTTGCAGCTCGCTGTGTAGCCTCCTGGGATGCAAGCCCCCTCCCTTTGCCTCCGTCTCGGCCTCTGCCCCGTGCACTAGTGGGGATCTTACGGGCTGAGACCGCCTCTCTGTTGGAAGACGACCCCTGGTCATCCTCCGGCCTGGGCCGCTTACGGAAGAACTTGGAGTTCTCCGAAGCAACCTCGGCTCCCTCGTGTCCAGAGCTCGCCGAGCTGATGCCAGACGCAGAGTCAGAGTCTGACCCCGCATCTCCTTGACGCTCAAGCGAGCCCTTCCTCCAATGATTGGAGGGAGCCTCCGCACTACGTTGGCCCGACATCTTGTCGGGTTTACTATAATTAAAGCCGATCATCTCCTTAAAGGACGTTGCGGATCGGGAGCCTCCTCGGCTCTTGTTGCCACTGGCAAGCGGTTCAAGACAACCGTTGCCCCCCCCAGAATACGAGGGGCATGACGCCTCCGAAGGAGACGTGGCGGATTCTCCAGCTGCTGAGCAGCTGGTACCGCCCTGGGGTAATGCTTTTCCGTGTGTCTTCTTTTTCATTTTGTTTTTTGTTCCTTTTAAAGGGTGTGGTCCCTATCTTCTCCTCCCTTCTCCTCCCTTTTCTTGCTTGCTCACTGCCCTCACAGTCACGTCTGATGAGCAGACGTGTACCAGAGAACAGTGAGCAAGATTCCTTCCTATGAAACGCACACCGTCCGAAAACCCGAACATTGCTCAAGTCTCCGAACGGTGTGCCCTTTTCGTGTCCCTCTTTGTCTGGTCTCTCACTTGAACCTTTCCGGCATGAGTAACTCTACCGGCAGAGCTCCAAGATCACTGAGACACACAAGCCCCACCACGACGGCAACGTGGGGACACACTCGGTGGGGATGGTAAGAAACCCTAGTGAAAGAATCATTAAAAATGCTGTAAGAAGTCGTTTCCATGAAATTCGCTAGAATAGGACCGTGACCATGTATGTACGAGTATATGCCACACATTGGTCATAACAAACTTCAGCTATGTTCCAAAAACAAACTATGCTCAACATAAAAGGCTTCACTTGTTTTAAAAACAAGTAATTTGGTCAATTATGTCGACAAACATGATTGTAGTGAAACTGTTATTATTCATAAAGCTTCGTAGTGCTACAAAGGGAACAAAAAGGCTGTTTTCAGTGCAAAACAATAAGTAACCGCGTGCGGGCGACAGTCGAGCGGTAAATTGTTCAGGGGAGCGATTAAAGCGTGGAAATTGTTTCGCAACAATGGTGGTGACACGGTTGCTAAGGACGCTATTAAATCTTTTATCTTGTTGGACAGCGAAAATTGTCAATGAGTTTTAGATGCAATAGGTTTGCATTAAAATTTGCAGTTTTTATATCTATGTATATTGTAGTCTTACTGCCGTTAGAATCATTGTCTTTTACATTCACGCTCTTCTACACCTTCAATTTATTGTAAAAAAATAACTTTAACATAAAATAAAATAACTTTAATTTCTGAAGTCGGTGTTTTTGGTATTTTTTTTGGTTTTTTGACACCGACTTCCGATATTAAAGTTATTTTATTTTATGTTAAAGTTATTCTATACTTTGTAGTGTTTTGTTTTTGAAAGTCGGTTTTATTTTTTTGTAAAAAGTTTTTTATTTTTCACTTTTTAGTGGTACCTGCGTACGACTGAAAAGTGAAGCCACAGACACAGCGTGCCGGCGTGATGTTATGTTATGAACTGGTGTAAGCAATCAACAGACATGCGATTTCAGAAATCCCGATCCATTTGCCATCATTGATCGAAGAGTTCCGTTGCCTACCTCCGAAATTCACAATCAGATCTTCACCAAATCATAATGGGACCAGTCCGGAGAAATACTCTTCCAAACAAAATAAGAATCATCCAAATCAGTTAACAATGGGCGAAAATATCGCTGAACAAACATTTGTCATGGGATCCCATCATCAGATCTTGACTTATACCTTCCATTATCAACTCATCAATATGAGATGATGATTATCAGGCACAAATATCTGAATTGCGATAGAAATTTCATGAAAAACATTGTATGTGCTTATACAATTTGAGGGTTTCCCTCGATTTTCATGGGATCCCATCATCAGATTCTGACTTGGTGACGATGGGACCATCTCAGGAGTATAGGCTTTCGAATAAAAAAATAATTTTTAAAATCGGTCCACAATTGGCGGAGAAATCGGTGATCATACATAAAAAAAAATACATACAGCCGAACATAGAACATCCTCCTTTTTGAAGAAGTCGGTTAAAAATGGAGATCAATGACCATTTCTTGAGTAGTTTATCCGTATATTTTTGTCTAAAAACTGAAAACTTTATTTTAATGAATCAAATTAAAGTTTTCAAATGCCTTTCAGGCGCAGATGAGTAAAAAAGGCTAAATAATAATTTACATCTTCGTAAAATGACTTTCAACGTTGAAAAGTTTTATAAATTGAATTTAAAAAGTTACTGCAAAATGATAAATTGAAAAATCGTATCAGCGAGCTGTAAAATTGGACTGGGACAAGTTCACTAGTACGATGTCAATATGATATAAGTGCTTAATTAATATAGGAGATACATAACTATAACGTACCTTTCTTTGGTCAGCACGGAAAGGTAATATGGAAAGCAACGGAAAGAAAAGTAACTTATGATAGTGAAAATATAGGATCTTCGACGGTCACGTGTGGCAAACCATTTTAGAGAATTTTGCAGCGTTTTATATCTACGAACTTGCTTTTGAGCACTAAGTTATTTTTGTGAGTGCTCTTTAACAGGTTTGACGTGCAAGAATTCGCTAACTAAATATCTGTATCCACTAATAAAAATAATGTAAAAGTATTATTTACCAATACCAACATAAGGATAAATATTGACTATTCTTTGTAAAGGCTTAATAAAATATTATGTCTTTCGTCTCAGAAACATTAACTTTACTTTAATTTACGGAAGGATATGAACGCTAGATTAAATGTTGTTTAAATGCTTAAAATTATTGTTGAATTTTATATTGACTTTGCTCGATTATATACTTTTCTACGTAGAAAAACAAACATGGATATATTATATTATATAATTAATATATTTCATTATTATATTTTATTATTGGGCTTACTTTCAAAAACAGCTTTGACACAAAATGCAATTAACTTTTCACCAAAACCATGAATATTTTACGTAGTTACATAAGGCTAAAAAACACCCAAAAAAAGAATCTCCACACTTTTCTTAAAAAAGAACTCAATTTGGATTGAAGAAATATGAAAGGGATCAACATCAATTGTAAGAAAAGAAAAGTTTTTTTATGTCGCGACAGACACTTCGGAACGATATAAATTTCGGTATTTACATGCCAATGGCTATGAGTTGGAGATACCCAATTTGGAATCTGAAAAATATTCCGATATTGTCCCGATTTCGAGAGTTTTCTGTTAAAAATGGCAGCTCTATTTAACTGTTCAGTTCACCAAAGAGATAAGGTTAAAGAATGAGCTGAAGTAGATAGCTGAACTTTTATCTTTTTGTAAATAAAGCATATTATAATATTACACAAACGTGAAATTTGCCGCTTTTCAGCTTCCTATAAACAAAATAATGTTTGTTAATCGGATCTGTTAAGAGTTTACTCCCAGAGTTCAACTGCAAAAACTTTTTTAAAATTTATTTTCGGCCTTTTTACATTATACTACAGTAGAATAATGTCCTTCCGCCATTGGGCAAGTTTGGGTTATCCTATCGATGTGCGCCGTGTTCAACCACCATCATCGGCTATGTCTGCCGCGATGCTAACGGAGATTATCTGTTTTATTTTAAAATTATACAAACAAATAACCACAATAACAATTTCACATCTTTATAATACACTAAAATCCGTACGCAACTTCGCTTGCGTAAGAAGTGAAATAAATTATAGCCTACGTTATTCCTGATAATTTAGCTTTCAATTGGTGAAAAATGGTTAAAATCAGTCCAGTACTTTCGGAGCCTATTCGGTACAAACAAACAAACAAAAAATATTTCCTCTATACAAATTAGCTACATCATTTATCTATAAGTATATACAACGTGTAACAGAGTAAATGCAATACATCTTAAGGGGTCATTGTACTCATCATTATGAACAACTTTTACTATGATCCCGAGATCGTGATAAAAAAAAACAGGTGTTCAGTACATTTTGTCGAGTTATGCGCACGTAAATGTATGGGGGAGTCAATATTTCTTTCGCGATTTCAGTGTTCATCCCGTAGTGAAAGTTGTTCATAATGGTGAGTACAATGACCCCTTAATAGGTATTGCGTTTATTCTGTTACAGGTTGTATATTTGAAATATTAAATATGTAAGAGCAATATGTGTACATATCAAATGAATCGGAGGAAGAGATCATCTCAGTATCGAGGACAATATCGTTCTCGTCACAAGTTACGGAACTCGTGTCAAACTCATTACTGTGACTTTTATGTTTATTAGCTTTTCGCTCAAGTTTGTTTCCAGTCAAGATTTGTTGAATATACGCTGTTGCTCTGACATGTTACATGTGAAACGAAAAATAAGGATAACTAGTTTTACTGACACTTAGGCCCGCTGGCACCATACCACAGTTGTCTTTTAAGTCCGAATTTATACTTAGACACTAAAATTTCGTTCACTGTAACCAAAATCCGAGTTTTTCACTTTTTTAAAGCCTCCAGGCACTCGTAGTAGTCCGATGATTGGAGGAGTTGGCGGTGTCATATTTCCAATAGAAGAAAAGGAAGATTTTAGAAACGATTCAATCATATATTACACCTTTTCTGCTGCCAAAACTCGCACACCTAATAATACTGTAGTGAAGCACTAAATAGTGCTACTAAGTACCACTACAGTAGGTGCTCTTTATGTTTAAATAACTCAGAATTCCACTTCAATCACGAAGTAGGCAACTAATGTTAAGTGGAATATTCAAATAGGTATTTAGCAATTCTGCTTCTATTTGCACCAAAATGTCGAGCGCCATGTCATAAATAACAAACATAAAGTAGCTATAGCTTCGTTCACTGATAATTACGTATCTAAATGTTTAAATAAACCCATCATTTTCTTTCACTGAACAATAGGTTTAATTTAGTTTAGGCATACCTTTAAACCTCTTTTAATTGGTACCTACCTATAATAACGCTTCAGAAAATCAAAATCAAATTACTAATTAATTACTATGGTGGACATCCCACCCATACGCACAAAACGTTTTGGGAACACATTCATAATGCGTACAGCTAAGGAGTGGAATTCCCTGCCGGAGTCTGTGTTTCTCGATAGCTACAACCTGGGAGTCTTTAAGTCAAGAGTGAATAGGTTACTTCTAGGCAAGCGTGCTACATCTTAGACCACATCATCGCTTACCATCAGGTGAGATGGTGGTCAAGCGCGTGCCTATCAATAGTAAAAAAAAAAAAAAAACTATTTCATTTTGAAGCTATAACTAAAATGGTGTAAAAATTCGCCACAAAGCACTACGGCAAATTATGTTATTTTTAGTCTAAAAGATCATTAAAAAACTGGTTAGCGTTTTCGTTAAAAATATGGTCTGATTAGTAGGTGTATATTTTTTTTTTAATTAGTTTACAAAACTTAGGTAAGTTACCTCACGACGTCACATAGGAACTGATTAGCATAGGTAATGAAGTAATTGAGAATTGGCGTGAAGAAGCACAACACTGTGACAAATGGAAAGAATGGAAGAATGCCTTTACCCAGTAGTGGAGCAGATGAGGCAATAAATTAAATATGTAAGAACATAAAAACTTTTTGTTTGTTTTCAAATTTCAGCTAAAGACGAAATATAATAAGGTTTTTCCGAATAGATGACAATACCATGAGAACAAAGACCAGAGAAAAAAGATAAAGAGCCGAATGAGGGCTATCCCGTTTGGATTCGCCGCTAGAGGCGCTAGTGTAGCGTGCGGTTTTAGAAATGTCATATTTCACTGTAGGTTAGCTATTTACGCAAGTTTATTTAACTTATTTGTTTTGAGTTTTGTTAATATTTTAATAAAACAGCCTGACTATGACAGATTAAGTTACGGTTCTCCCAACCACTGCATTGAACTTTTTTTTTTTCTTTTTTTCCGTAATGTTGAGTCCACGAAACACTGCGACACTATCTTTGTTGTATTAAATCGCAAGTTAACGGCATCATAAATTATTTTGCTTCTAATTTTGTTCATATGCGCGTAATAACAACTTTAATGTTATGATTAAAAACGTTATTCGACAGTGTCGCCAACTGGTGAGTACAAAAACGGTAGCCCTCATTCAGTAGTTGTACAAAATATTTTCTTATTTCATGCAGTCTGTTCCATCAATCAATTGGCCTCATAAATCTGAGTGACGTCATGGCAACACGTAATTCGCATTGATGTTAGTATCGGTAGCAGTTGACAACGTCCAACATGTTGGATACGGACAAATGAACCCAGTTACATGAAAATGCATAAACATTGTATTGCTGTTTAATATCCGGGATGTCAGCAATAACTTTTCAGGGTACAAGGTTTTGTCATTTCAACATAGGTTTAAAGAATCTTTATTCTCATAAGAACATAGGTACAGTTCACTTAAATGAGATTTAAATTTTAATAATAAAACAAAACAAAACAACTCAAAACAACAAACAAAACAGCTCAAAACAGCTCGAATTTTATTACATCACAATTCCTTTGACACACATTCAGTTCTTCACTACCTACTGATATACTAGTACCTAAGTATAATAAATAACGTAATCTAAATACAAAGGAAAGCTAATAAATAAATAAGCGGCCCTAACAAAGGATATCTTTTGATGGACATCACAAAACTGCGCCTAAAAACGGGATGCGCGAAAAACGTTCTCCCATGTTTTCCTTTTTAATCTTGGAAGCCAAACGGGGGAAAGCTCGAAACGACCATTAATCAGATGTCAACACACATGTTCCCGTATTGAATGAGGCGTTCTCCGAACTTACGTAAACCGCCCGAAAAGATAGTCGCCAAAGAGAAATGTGTCACTTTGACCCGATGGCGAATCTTTCAATTGTAGACGCGCATTGTGCCTGAGACATCGCGACGTACAAAAATATATGCGCTTAGGTTGACGTGATATATCCATTTGTTAAGACCTTTAGCGCAGACGTGCAGAATTTCAAAATAGCTGAGCCAGTAGCTTGCGAATTCTAAAATAACTTTGGCTTAGACAGAAAATATAAAGATTCTGGTCCAATCGGCTTCCAGTAAGCCGATCAAATAAAGATTAGGAAAGGCACTAGGGTAGGTAAAAACAAAGTACGCAAGTAGTTATCATGTAGGTCGTGACCCGTAGAAGTTGTCTCACTTGTTCTACGTATCTTTTACTGCGTCCACAATAAACTTAATTGGCACAAACAAAAGCTTCAGCTTCACTTACGTAAATAAACTTGGGGAAGTAGAAATTGGACTCACGTTCTGCGGTGGTTATACTTGTGTACGGGAACAAGTTTCTCGAAATGGGTGCCTAACTAGTGACTTTGGACAGTGCATTACAAATGAAGGAAAACATCGACATTTCCAAAGACCTAGGACATGTCGGTTTCCTCAAGATGTTTTCCTATGAACTAGGACTAAAATTCGAAAAACTATAACATCTCCAACTCGCACTGGGCCCGGGTAGTGAATTACGGCCCTTTCATGAAGAGGAGGCTTGTATCCTAGAAGTGGGAACTTACCTCTACGTATAGCATATTTCTGCAACACTAGGTATGTCTTGAAAGTAAACGTTTAGCAGGCTTCAAATATTGTCAATAAAACATTAGCGATATTAAATTCCGGTAACAAATACGTCGGAATCTATCCGGACGGGCCGGACGCGTGCGGATAACGAGCTTCGATTATTAGCCGGGATTTGTCAAGTCGAGATTGTTTTGTCGGGCCCGAATTTCGCTTCGCGTTGTCTTGCTATGTACCGAAGATAAATCCTTCAGATATCGCTATTTTGTGGGAATAGACAGCTGTGCCAGTTATTAAGATACGTTTTGAGTGGGCTTAAATGTATTTTTTTTTTTTTTACTATTGATAGGCACGCGTTTGACCACTATCTCTCTTGATGGTAAGCGATGATGTAGTCGAAGATGGAGCACGCTTGCCTAGAAGTAACCTATTCACTCTTGACTTAAATACTCCCAGGTTGTAGCTATCAGGAAACACAGACTCCGACAGGGAATTCCACTCCGTATTTAAGTGTATACTTCAAATATGAATGGCAATACTTGCTTTTTGCTCCAACTTGGATGGGTAGAGCTCTTTATGAGCAACTCTGTAAATCTATGTCTATAATTGGTATTTTTCAGTCATATAAAAACAGACTGAATTTTTAAACTGTGCGTGGATGGCTTAATCCGAAACTATGACGATTTGCGAAAAACACTGAAAGGAGTCTCGAACCCGATTTTGATGAAAACTACTGCATTATTGGATTTTTTGAAAATCGTTATAAAAATACCGAATAATTGAATAGCCAGTAATGCTGATTTTGAAAAAAAAACACCCCATATTAATTCACCATCCAAAATGTCGCTAATAAGGATCAAATTCTGGGCAGTAGTAACTTAGTAGTATTTGGCCATCCACGCACATTTTAAATATTCAGCCTGTAGTTATAATAACACTAGCACTTCGCCCGCAACTTCGGTCGCGCGGATTTGGTTGGTACTCCACGAACTTCATCTCCCCTCTACCCCCTTAATAGGGTAATGTGTAAATTACTTACTAATAGACTAAACGAAGGGCAGTTCGCTCAAACGGCCTCATTTTTTAAACTTAGAGTATTTTGATGCCCGTCGTAATTTTGAAGTGTAATTTACACGGTTTACGGTTGGGGCGTTTTGTCCCGAAAGGGACTTACGGATTCGGTCGGTTGGGGCGTATTGTCCCGAAAGGGAGTTATGGATTCTGTCGGTTGGGGCATTTTATCCGGAAAAGGACTTACGGGTTCTGTCGGTTGGGGCGTTTTTACCCGAAAGGGACTTACGGATTCTGTCGGTTGGGGCGTTTTGTCCCGAAAGGGACTTACGGATTCTGTCGGCTGAGGCGTTTTGTCCCGAAAGGGACTTACGTTACATAAACCGGGAACATGCTCCCAGGATGATATTTCCAATCTCATTAAAACCCGCAACGCTCGCAGGTATAAAAAACCTCACGAATACAAAGTAGGCAATTTATGACCAAAAACTCGGAACTTAGATTGTGTTATTTATCAAGAGTTCAGTCGCGTTTGCCTACAAGAAACTAACAACCGCTGAACAAAAACAAAGCCAATAAGATTTAATATAAATATACCTTTTATTTATTTTAGTCTTTCTGATATTAGTTTGTTGCTAGTAGCGAAATAAATCTATTCGGTTTAGTCCCATCTCTTTCCCTATTGTTAATGCGCTTTGTAAAGTTGTTCCCAGTTTGGCTAGGACATCGCAGGCTTGAATCACCTGATTGTCTGATAAAAAGATGATTCCGTGCTTCGGAAGGCACGTATAAGCCGGTGGTCCCGGCCGCCAAATGGCGGTCGTCAAATAAACCATGTTAGAGGTCCTTAAGGCGGTATAGAAAGTCTGATACTAGGGTGTGTTGGGTCGCTAGACCTTACTGCCCACACGATAAGAAGAAGAATGCGTACAAAAAAAAAAAAAAAAACCATTTCTATAGCATGGGCATAGGGGAAGAGATGGGACCAAAGCGTCTATTCTGCCGGTCGATTCTGTAAACATGTCGAAGTCGACCTTCACTTCGACATGTTTGTAAGTATCGCACTTCAGAATCGACCGGCTGTTCAAATGTCACCGTGAAAACTTAGGCGAAGTGAACTGTCAATTCATTGGTTTAGGTGAAAATTTCACCTATATCTATGAATTGTCGAGGAGCTCGTGGCTAGAAAATAACAGCCGCACGGGTCGATCTTCAAGGTTTAGTAACGCTTGGCAAGGTTAGCCTGTGGATGGGTGACCATCTTAACATACCGAGTTTCCTCCGTGCCTCGGAAAGCACGTTAAGCCGTTGGTCCCGGCTGTCATTTGTAGATCTTTGGCAGTCGTTACGGATAGTCAGAAGCCAGTTAATCTGACTCTAGTCTTGCCATGAAATACCGTGTTACCCAATTAATGGGTTGTAGGCAGCCGCTCCGCTTAAAATACTGGTATTCAGCTAAATCCGGTTTGACTGGAAGCCGACCCCAATATAGTTGGGAAAAAGCTAGGCAGATGATGATGATCTATGAATTGTCAGTTAACTCCACCATCACTTCAACTATGTACATTTTCATGGCGAGATTAGGTATTATTGAATAGCAGCTATCGAAAAATAAGACGTTTGGGAACTAGGCAACTTCTTTTATTATAATTCCGTATTTTATTAAGTATTGAATACTTACTATTACAGTTGTTGGAAAAACGCTCCCACTAAAAGAAAAGCATCACCCGGAAAAGTACCTGTAAAGGATAAGAAAATACAGTTTTCTTCCAACTACACAATAATTCCATCATAACCAGCCTAAATAGTGAGAACAAAAACACTTTACTACTTCAAAGTAAAACAGTTCAGTAAAGTTGTATGAAAATCCAATACTGCATTTTTTTGCCCTAAAGCCACAAATCCCAGGTGACTGTCCAATCGCAGGCTTCATCTTTACAATCATGGCCAATTAGATTTAGACCAGCCATCAGCGCTATTCTGACAAACAACCGGCCAATCGCAGGCTACAAGCATGACCAACTAGTTTTCTATCAGCCAATCAGCGCTATTTTTATTCCTGAGAACAATGGCAAAAAAAAATTAATTGGCGCGTATCGAATCGCAACCTTTTTCGATTTCTTTGGCGCGTTGTTCCAATGTTACTATTATTTTTTTTCTAAATAAATTGTTTCCACACAGTTCTTTATTCGGTAGTTGAAAGAAAAGCAGATTATGAACCTCGCGAAAGTGACGTTTATAATTGCACTCGTGTATTAGATCTCTCGCTTAAGCCCGGGCTCCAAACTAACACTCGATGCAATTGTAAGCCACTTTTTGCTCGATGCAACAATCTACTATTCTTTACATTCCACATAATGGACCCATTGTAGAAACGGCAAGTACTTCCAGCCTGTATTCGACAATGGACCATGAAATACTGAATTTTAGGTACACAGGAAGTAAACGTAATTAAGCCTTCATATAACTAAAACCTTGCTGCTTTTAAAGCATTTTTATGAATTCAGTTCATCAATTTTCCTCATATTTCGATGCCACTGATTGGATTCTAGTTTAAATAAACCAATCTAAAAAATGCGCAACTTTATTTTTTATTAAAGCCCACCAATATAATATTTGATATTACAAACATAAATTCGGAGAGGCATAAGTTTTATAAAGGAACTTCTTAATTTTTCTATAAAATCGTCCTTTTACTACAATTTTACAATTTACGATTGGTTGACATTGGAAACTTCTGTTGTCTTCTCAAAAAGGATAGCATCCCAGGATTTGACAGATTTCATATAGCGTGTAAAGATAAAAGAGATATCCCTGAATAAGGACCCATATCGGAATATAATTCGTATCCTCGAAAGGTCTTTTATTTCCGAAATAGCTACGTATTCGTTATAAGAATTGACAAATGTCATACACACCGCTTTTGTTTCTTTGGGACGCGGAACAGATCGGCGGCAAATGGAAGCACTGAACAAGATAAATAGCTACACATCTCTGAAAGAGATGCTGTGGTTTATTACAAGCTTCAGAAAAACTGATTATGTTATGTAACATTTTCTGTTACTTAACAAAAAATACAATGTTCGCGTATTATGTGCAATAGTGTTCAAATAATTATGTCGCAGGCATTTCGTAGAATTGGACATTTATAATGTGGCCGAGGTTAGGTTTGAGACTTTGAGGGAACTTAAGGTACCCTGAATCGGATAGGTTAGTTTTGAAAAGGATGACGGGAGCTAGAGCGAGCGAACAATTTTATTTATATTTATTTTTAACTTTCTCATGAAAGGTTCCTTTAAACTCATCATCATCATCATCATCACTTTTAAACTCTGCAGACATAAATAGGAATAATATAAAGAACATCGATGTTAGGTTTGAGGTAGCCACTTTATGAGATGGCCTATATTACGATATGGTTACGACATTCCTATATAAATGGCAATTTTGAAATAATGTCATTTGTTTAAATAAAATTGTGCTTACGCAAGCAATACCCATACCTGTAATTTTCTTCACATTTTCAGACAGCGAATTCTAAATTTTACTACTTTTCAGAGCAGGTTGTTTTCACATAGGTAGGCACCTACCATCTCAATGAAACACACATACATATTTAATCAGGAAGCAGCCACAATGCGGCTCCCTGTGAAGGTAAATATTTAAAGTTAAACCTAAAATATTTAAATCTACTGGAGATTTACCCAGGCTTTCTTGAGTTTTCTAGTTGGCCTCTCATCCATGAATGCAGTGGGGAAATCATTCCGGCGTCGAAAAAATTACGAATTCTTGTCGAGGAAAAGCATTTCCTTAGGGGGCAGTAGAACCAAGCTCATGATTGGAATCCCACTGACCAGCACATAATCAGGCCATGCGGTCCAATATGTATGTATGTTTATCCTTCTTTACGTGTCTAACAGCTTCAAACTGTACCTACCCATGTATTTCTGTTCGTAAATTAATGTAGTATAGCAGTTTGTTTTCTCATACTGCGCAACAGCAATATAGCTGAGGCTGTGGTGGAAACAATAAGAAACTAAAGATTATTGAACATAAGACGTATGTATTTGCAATCGAACGCGCAACGATGTTATAAAAAAAAACACATATTACCATCACAAAAAAAAACTCCATTAAATAGTTTCTCACTTGGTATTTGTAATTTTTTAACTATGGTTCATCATCTGCCTAGCCTTTTCCTAACTATATTAGGGTCGGCTTCCAGTCAAGCCGGATTTAGCTGAATACCAGTATTTTACGTTTTTTTTTTTAACTACGGTTCTGGTCTGAAAATAAAAATACCGATTGACTGAACGTCACGCACTAGACAAGTGACATCCATTCAATCGTTCGATCTGTAAGTTCAGGGTTAAACAAAGAGATTAAAATATTTAATGTCTTTGGGGTCAAAGTATGATTCTGCATGTATTGCTTGATTCATGTGTAATTATATCTTACACGTGTAATACAACATTATACACTCAAAATAGATGTGCCTACCGATAGCAAAAGTTTGCGAGGTCGCGGTCGCAGAAGGACAAACTAAAAACCACCTAACTGCCCGTGACCAACGACCAACTAACTCCAAACGAAAATATTGTCAATAAATACCAAAATTACTAACAAAACTTCTGTAACACAATTTCCGTTTACTTTTACAGAAAAAAGAAATATTATAGCAAAAGAAATCTTGGGTTCCGCTAGAGGTTTACAGAAAGCCATACGCGTAATTGTGTTTTTATATGCAAAGGTCCATATCTGAAGGAAGAAATCCTGTTTTATGTCCCGTAAACAATTGAACAGCGCCTCTTTCAAAGGTAAAATATGTTTATCTATGATATTATCTTGACAGGTAAATATAAAGGTAAGATATAAGTGCATAAATATATGCGTAGTTTCGTTACGTGAAGGTTCGTTTCGTGAAAGCAAAATTCTTTAGACTTTTCATTTACCATTAAATCTGACATCTGTTACGCTTGCCAAGGTTGGTCTGTGGATGGGTGACCATCTTAACATAGCGAGTTTCCTCCGTGCCTCGGAAAGCACGTTAAGCCGTTGGTCCCGGCTATCATTTGTAGATCTTTGGCAGTCGTTACGGATAGTCAGAAGCCAGTTAATCTGACTCCAGTCTTGCCATGAAGCACCGTGTTACCCAGTTACTGGGTTGTGGAGGTCTGGTAGGCAGCCGCTCCGCGTAAAATACTGGTATTCAGCTAAATCCGGTTTGACTGGAAGCCGACCCCAATATAGTTGGGAAAAGGCTAGGCAGATGATGATTAATCTGTCACTGGATTATTGCCTACTAGCTGACCCACGCAACTTCTTGTGTGTCATATTTTTCATTAATGCTTCGCTCCTATTATCCGTAGCGTGATGTAATATAGCCTATAAGCCTTCCTCGATAAGGGCTATCCAACACTAAAAGAAGTTTTCAATTCGAACGAAGTTCTTGAGATTAGCGCTTTGAACCAAACACTCTTCAGATTGATAATAATAGTAAAGTATACATGAGTCCAGAAGTCGTATTTGCTACACCTCTTTAACATATACAAGAGGCAAATAAAAAGACGATTAAATCAACAACCACGTCTAATTCGTATATTTGAAGATAGATTGTATATTTCCGGCACAATATATTTGGGCCTGTGATCCTATACTTTCGTTTGTTCGTTACTCAATCACGTTTCACTGGACGACGAGGAAACTTTGCACAAAGGACGCCGATGTCACACAAAGACACGTTTTACCTCCAAAGGATAAATAGTTCCATTCGAACATAAACCGGGAGAACTAATCCAGTTACAAAGAAATTAGTTACAAGAAACGTGCTATTACAGTTAAGTAGAAAGACTTCAAGTCAACTATCCAGTAACAATGTTGAAGTTTGTGAAGATGTTAATAACACCTATTCAAAACAACTCCGAATATTTCTGGTAACTCGAGTAATTACTTGACAAACAAGCTGGCTACCCGGCTAAATTCATTAACTAGTATCGCCACTGAAATTTTCTGAGAATCTGTTTGTAGGGCAATATTGCCAACTGGAATTAAAATTATTTTTCGCGGTAAACCACGTCAAAAGGTGGCCTTGCCAAATTAATATTAAAAGCTATTTATAGATAGCAATAACCGGGGACTTAGAACTGGAAAATCGATAAGTAAGGTGGCGATCCAATAAACATCAGCGAGGGCCAACACTAAACTTAATTACGTTGTTTTCTGTCGAAGTTGGCTAATCTCAATAGGCCAGTTTGAGTAGGCCTGTTGGGCGCCAATGAGCCCGCGTTTTTGTTCAGCTTCTTAATGAAGAGGGAAGATTATTGTAAAAGTTTGTCACTGTCAGCCTGAACTTCAAACACTTTCGGTATTCATTAGACAACAAAAAAGAAGTTTGCTGACAAGGTGTCGACACCGACAGACTTGTGAAATAATAATGTTTATAACAGTCAATCGAAGGACTGAACTGTGACTTTCATAACAAAGGCCCAGGTGCGCATACTGCGAAGCCATTATTTTGGACAAATAGCTTGAAATATTTTCTTTTCATTACGAATCAAGAATTCAATGGTTCGAACGCGTGATATCTTTCTATTGAGTTTCTTCCGAGCTTAAAAAATAACACCTGTTACAATTCTCATTTTTCACGGATCGTACGAGTATATACAAAAATAAATCAACCGTACGTCATCTAAACATGAAAATATTTCCAAAATTCTCAAGATTTTATTAAATATCCGAAATGATATTACTATGGGTACGATGTAACTGGTATTTTCTTATAAATAAAATTATAAGCGTACCTGAAATGTATCGAATACTTTGAAGTTGAATAGCTTTAAGCAGATTATTAGACTTGTTTACTTTCACGGCATTCCCGAATAAGGCCAAGATTATATTTTATTATAAGTTGATAAAATATGATAACATGAGGCTGATTTAAATAACACCTCTTGGCGTAAATTTAGCTATTATAGCTGTAAAAATATATGCCATCAAAAACATAACTTGTACAAAAATGCACAACGCAGTTCTTCTGCCGTAATAAACCAAGTTTGTTAATTCAGTACCTAGGTAGGTGTCCAACCACTTTACCATAAATTGATACCTTGCTATTTAGCTAACAATATTTTATAGTAACCATAATATATATAATATTTTATAGTAACCATAATATCAACATTACATTTTTATTTCTTTCGGAAATAGAGTGGCTTGGCGATTGCACGACAAAAAAATCTCTTCCTTTTTTTTGCTGGACTTGGTGGGGGACTTTCGAGCCCCTAGATACAGGAACTTATATTAATCATGTTTTGAAGTTTACTCTTTACAATAAAAACGTTTCCATCATCATCCTCCTGCTCTTAGCTCTTGTTACTTAGAGTAGATGCTACACGTTTTTTTTCTTCTATTCTGTCTGTCAACTGTCTCATTATCACTATCTTTTCTTTCATATTACTCCCACACATAATCCATCCATCGTAGTTTAAGCCTCCCAGACCCTCCATATAACAAAAAACGTCCTTACAGATACACCGCAAAAAACATGTATACCTATCGCTACCTAACCATGATAATACAAACACAGCCAACAAAATACCATCAAAGGACAATTCTTCGAATAGATTCAGGCTTCTAACTACTTCAAGAAGGTGACCACTAATCCCGCATGCCACTATCGAACATTTGAGTGTCGCAAACTTACGCCCAAGTCAATACTCGAAGTCGCGCCACGAGTCCACAACTTATTGTATGCTCTCTAAATTAGTCTGTACATTTTGAGTACGCAAATAGGTGTGTCGGTCCGTAGTACATCATCAGTCGTAGACAAGTGATACTAACGAGGCTTTAAACACGGTTCGTTAGACAAACCCGAGTACCTACGGACTGCGAGGTAGAACCATGCTTTTAGAGGTTAGGGATGGCAAGAACGTTTCATCGGTTCGAATGTTTTCACTCCCGTTTGTGAAAAATGTCTATGATGCTGTGTGAAATTGAAATTTTATCGTTTTGGTGCAGTAGTGTTTAAGAATTATTATAGCCTAAACTTTATATTTCACAGTTTGACTCAAGAATTCAGTGGCAGCCCTAAAAGTTAAAAGGCAAGGTTGGCATGATAAATGCAAGGATAAATGACTGTAGATACGTTTTCGTTGAAAAATATTCGGTTTGGAACACTTGGCTCTCTCAGGGCTCATCATACAAGAATAATAGCTAACAACGCAATGGGGCAGAGATTTGACTGACGTTCTTTTCATATTTCAACATCGGGAGTAACAGCTTTTAGCCACAGCTGCGTAAATGTTCTGAAAAATGAAAATATACCAGATTTTTTTAATCTACAGATTTAAAGATTTTTTATACCTTTAAGGAGTAAAGTTTAACCCGTCGTTACAAGGGAAAAGTTATAGATGTTTTCTTATGGGTCTACTTATTGCATTATATTTTCCGACGATCAGTTACGTAATATGGCTGGCGATAAATCGAAAGGCATGGGATTTACAGTTATCCCCAACTCATAGGAGAAAAATGATCCCAAACACTATGGTACCCACTCACATATTATAAGTCGGTTCGAAGATAATATAAGAGCTATGTATATTATATTACGCTTATGAAACCCACTCTGGCATATCGTCAGATTTCTCTACGTAGAGGTTTCACCAAATGGATGTGGGGAGATGAAATGAGCACTCAGATAAAATAACTTTTTATTTCCGTTCCAACAAAGTGAATAACTTCCAAAATTGATATTTGATTAAAACGTTTGTGAGCGGATTTTTTAACAAAATTTCATTTTATCGTCGGCTACAAAATGGTAAATGGGAAAATTCTATTTGTTGGCCTTTTTTTATAAAATCCACTTCACGGTTCTTTTGATCGCGGGGTTTGGTACGAGTATGTTACTACATCTTTTATGTAGATAAAAAATGATTACATAACATACCATTCATACACGAGCGCCAAACTTGCTCCCATATCTGAAATGAATGCAATCAGGGAAATGAATGTATGAATCACAATGGTGGAGCGAGTCAATATCAGTTGGTACGTTCCATACATTAGCCGTGGCCGTTTGCGACGGAACTTAAGCGGGGCTTAATGTAAAAGCAGTCGTGAGACGCCCCCCTTTGTCTATAAAACAAAGGATATGAAGTCGGTCGTGTAAACTTAAGTGTTCGCTTGTAATTAAATTTTAAGACACTTTTCATCTGACTTTAAAGTTTATTTTGGTTCGTTTTTGCTGATAAATACGAGTATATCTTTTGCTGCCTAATCTTTATTGCCAATAACAAGGAAGTCCCCTCAATGCGGTCGCCTTAATTCACATTTTGATGAAAAGACTGGCAGAAACCTTTTAACAACAACTCATTGTTGGCGAGTCCATTTCATTAGTCATCGGTGCAAGTAAATGACTATAAAAGGGGAAGCAAGGATTAAAATGGAAGTTGAGGAAAACGTTAAATCAAAAGAAAGCCTTTAATTAAAGTGAAGTTTAATTTAAACTACGCATAACTGATTACCATTAACAAAAAGCTTTTTAATTAAGTAGTTGGTTGAAGCGTTACTTTCGGTAGAAAGTAGAAATTAAATACGCTTAATGCTTGTTTAATTTTAGAAGAAAATAAAACGGGATAAACTTTTTTTCAGGGCAGTCTCTTAATTCTTTTTGCCTTCGGAAAGTAAAGCAAAACAAGTTTCATGATGAGTTATCTATCATTCTGTTTTGCTCAAACAACCATAGGGAGCGTGCAGAAACTATAGGTGGCAGCACAGAAATGTCACTGTCAAGTATGTTTCAAGTGAAAAATTCGAAATAGCTACGCTAGATGGCACAGTCTTCTTCGCGCACGTTCCCCTAAACTGACCGTGCAGGAACCACCGGTGGCAGCACAGAAGCGTCAATGTCAAGTATTCTGACCCTTAAAACTTCGAATATGCGACACTAGATGGCGTAGTCAACGCCGTGCACGGTCCCTATACTTTAGCATAAAATACATTGTCACGATGTTACTAGTCAAAATGTGACGTAACTGAAGGCGAAGCATGCATTTGAAAACCCACGTAGGTCTATAATTCTGACAAAGAGACAATGTATGAACCAATAACCTACCTAACACCTTGTGTTGTCTCACTTATTTCATTCAGTGAAACAATTCAACGCGACAGAATCTCTGCAATGTTCTTATTAAAGGCAAACGCTACCAAATCTAGAAACTTATTACCGCTCAGCAAAAATAAAAAATAACCATCACTGGACGCCCGGTAGTTGTGAAACATGTTAATATGAGGATTAATAATTAAATAAAAAAATTGTAAATTCGTTCCTAAGTTTGCCGTCCGTAACAGGCGGCGTAGTGGGGGCATCACGACATGACGACCGTCATGTCGTTTCCGTCACGGCATACGAGTTGGTTTTACTGCCAAGACGCCAATAGATGTTCCACATCAAAAATTATTATTTTTAAACCTAAATGCTGGTTTGAATAACATGGGTACAATCGATTTGGACCGTGTTACCCAGTTAATGGGTTGTGGAGGTCTGGTAGGCAGCCGCTCCTCGTAAAATGCTGGTATTCAGCTAAATCCAGCTTGACTGGAAGCTGACCTCAATATAGTTGGGAAAAGGCTAGGCAGATGATGATGATGATGATGAATAGATTTGGAACAATTTTATTAATAGGTTTACTCTCACTGCGCATCTACTGACGACTGACCTTTTGAAAGACCAAATGTGATTTATTTACAAACGAAATTTATTCCACGATCGTGTTTCTTGCCAATGAATGGTACGATAAATCTGTCATTATGCAAATACATATTTATTATTGAACAATGTGCAGTACCAAAATTTAAAGCTGATAGGTTCAGAATTTACATGTGAGCCTGAAAACACGTCGGAAACGTGAACGATTTATGAACACAACGTCACTTACCGAGGTTTAATGGACGTAACCAGTTAGCAAATATTCAACATTATATCAAAAAGGTAAACAAAATCGCTGAAATACATATCTACCACTTGCATAGTCGTTTAACGAAACATCAAAAAATATTCCCATCTTCCCAAAAAAAATTCAAATCAGAGTCAATTTATGTAAGTGTATTAGGATAATTGCGCGAGTGTCATCTTGTCACCTAATCCAAACAAACAGAGTGTCTGCGGGGGAGAAGGGGGACGTAAGGAACTGAACATTATTTAAATTGGGCCAATTTTTGCGCCTACCTCTAAATGGAAACGTGACTCGTTTCAGAAACAATTTGTAAACAACATAGCGTTCGCATAATTTGATGACTTATCTCAGCTTCAAGAGCGAAAGAACTCAACGTTGATAAAAGAAACAGAATATTCCTTTACGTTCCAAAAGTAATTTTTCAACGAAACTTCGCTTGTCTTAGCGTCTTCCTTTGTCGATGTGTAATTCACGAATTTCTGAGAACTCTCGACTCAAACTTGTATTAAAATGATTGAAACTCGTGTGATACTCTTGGTGCGGTCCAATACTTTTATATTATCTTTCAGCTTAAGGCCATTCGTGGAAAATTCGCTGAAAATTCGCCGGGTGAGGTCGTATTCTTGTCTCGCATTCCCGCTCCGCTTTATTTATTTCCGGCACACTTTCTCTCGAATGAATCGTGGAGGGAAAAACAGTTCTCAGAGCTTAGTCTAATCCTGTACGTGTAGCGCAACATGAGCTCACTTACTGAGAGATTTACGAAAATTGCCGACCCATGAATATCGCGCTATGCTCCCCTTACTGATATGACGTCTCGCTCTTTGAAATGTCTGTGCCTCGCTCAGTAGGTATTCATAAGTACCGGTAAATATGCTCCAAGGCTTTTGTAAATACAAATAAGCGAAAAAGAATAGTGTATGCCGCGATCCCGTATGACTTCAGAATTTTTCTTCCTTAGTAATGTTGCTTATGGGACTGCAAAGACATGGCAGGAGAAAAAAAAAACAAAAGAAAAACGAAGCAGTAAATTCCCTTTATTGGCAATAAAAAAGATATCATCACGTTGTGAGTTTTTAGGTGTAATTTCATTTAAAGCGACGCTGTGAATTTGTGGTATTTCATGCATTCATGTTACGTTGGAAGATCTTGTCCGGAATCCTGGATACCTCGTGACAGGTGGCACCATCTGCCACGATTCTCAGAGCGCTTTTAGATTTCAAAATAACGATATCCGGTCGTTTTTGTTGGGAGAAAAGTATTTTTATTTTCTTTTGAAGCTGTTTCTGTTTTGCGTGGCTGTAAGATAAGAAACGATGATAAAGTTGTCCTTTGTATTTTGTGATGAAAGGAAATATTCCTTTATATTTCGTGATGAAACAGAAAAAGTCTCTCCATGTGTGTCACCAACATAAAATTGATTTCTATTGATAGTTGTATGTTCTATTGATAGTTGTATGTTCTAGGAACAACCACTTCAATGGTTTCAGAATAGAATAACGAGAAGGGGTGTTTCTCTTTGTAATCAATACAACAAATCATCGGATAAATCTTTTTTGAATTGCTCACGTTAGGTACAGTCGCGGTCGTAGGCCTGTTCACAATAGAATCAGCTTTACTCAACTCAGTGCTGTCATGCTACTTAAAAATATATAACATCAAATTAGTTTGTTTTTGCACAAAGAGACATTCAAAGTGTTACAAAATATTAGGCGTATTTTTGTGGGATGCCACGTTAAGTGGCATTCTAATATTAGTATACGAAATAGATTTCTAAAACATTGCTATTTTAAACTTTTTTTTTTTCAAGTGATTAAATACAGTTTTCTATTCAGTAGTTTTTCAGTGTCATCGCTTCAATAGGTATTAACAAAGGAAACTAAAAAGACTAAGTCGTAACATTTTTTTTTTAATTTGTTATGAGTTTGCTCTTGACTCTAGTCTAAGTAGGAGATGACAGACACAAAGTCTACATAGAACGAGCTTACCCAGACGGAGCCTGTTCACTCTAACTTTGAAGAGATTAGGGTTGTAGCAGACGCAGGAAGAGAGTTCCACTCCTTTGCTGTGCGCATTATAAAAGACGTTGAAAAAAATATAAAGAAACGATTTGAAAACTACCAAAGGTATAATCGACTCGGCTGTACGTGTACACTCATTATCTTTATATTTCATACGACGTCAAAATCCCAAACGATACTGGTAGATGCGTTATAAATCCTAATGTTTGAAATTCTTCCGTTACTGACTGATTGAGTGACTTACAGATAACGCACAGCGGAAACTACTGGTGGTAGAAAGCTGAAATTTGGCATGTAGGTACTTTGGGAAGTTTTCCCGAAATTCCTATCGAAACGGGAAATAACGAGATCTGTGCGTACGAAGTCGCGGGCATACCCTAGTGGCAACATAAAAAGAAGGCAACTACCGCGACCTTATGTCCCGCGCGCGAATGCACCGAAAGTGTTTGCGCTGTGTGTGACGATTTATATACTCCTAGGTACTAGTCCTTGCAAAATCCCATATAGTCTAGTTATCAAGTTCAAAGTAGGTAATGCCCATAACTTGTGGGTATAACTTGGTTAGTTAGACAACAAACCCTTGCAGGCACCGACTGCACTCGACACGACAAGTAAAGCGGAGCACCCACCAGGCGGGAAGCCGACAAATGTTCGGAAACGCGCCTTGCGCGTGACATCCCCTTTATGGACCGGACTTTGCATTTTAGCAAATTTATTTGCATTTGGTTGTACTGAAACTGACTTAAATCAAACGGAAATAGACGTATACCAGGGTAGACGGAAGACAGAATTAAATTATTCTGACCTATATATCAATCGATAAAAAAGCTTTGCGGGTTATTTTATAGTGATTTTATTAAAAAAACTTTTTACAAAAAATATAACCGACTTCCAAACAAAACACTACGAGGTATAAAATAACCTCAATTTCGGAATGAGTGTTTTTGGTTTTATTTCTTCGTTTTTAACACTGACTTCCGAAATTGAGTTTATTTTAAAGGTACCCACTTCGTATTGTTGTTGTGTGTGTTTGTATTGTTTGGAAGTTTCGTTATATTTCATGGTGAAAAAGGTTTTTTTTAATTTTTTCTTTCATTTTCACTTTTAGGTGGTGATACTTGGACGACGTCATCGTCTACGCAGAAACTGAAATAAGGTAAAATGCTCTAAAAAAAAACTACTGAGCCAACCTGAATTAAATTTTACGGGACCAAATGGCAAGTATCGAACTAAAAAACAATCCCAGAAATCGGATCAGAAACCTCGGAGTAATCGGCGTACATACGTAAAGCGCGCTCCACACTCTCGCGAGAAAATCACGAGAAACTTGAATGTGGAAACGATCCACATATTCTTCGCAGGCTCTCGCCTTGTTCTCCGATTTTGTCGGTTTTTTGGCGCGACACAAAGGAGCCGAGAATGGGAGAACAGACGAAAACTTGTGTTGACTCCACAATCGCATATTTCTCGTGTAGTAGTCGCTAGTTGTACGTGGTATTTACTGAATATCAATATGAGCCGGATTTTTTTTTCGATTTCTATGAATAGGTACTGAATGAATAGGATGGTGGATGACATCCACCATCTTCCTTATCTCCACTTCTTTTTAAGTTATTGCTTTTTTTATCTTTAACTAGCACTCCGCCCGCGAATTTGATCGCGCGTGTTTAGTAGGTACTCCACGAACTTCATCTCCTAAATGACTTATTAATAGACCCAACGTAGGGCAGTTTGCTCTAACCGCAAAATTTTAATTACTTAATAATAATAATAATAATTATTATTAGTCCACTAAACCAGCCAAACCCATAGCGTTTCATCTTTTGTTTCCATATTCTGCAATAGTCCTGCTCCAACCGGGGATTGTCCTTGGGTATACTTTCACAGTGCATACAGGGATAATCGTCGGTTGGTGTCCCGTTCCATTTAAAATGTCTAAAGAGGCCTCTGCGAGTTGGCTTCGGCCCCTCGTACGCCTACCAAAGGACCGGGTCTCTAAGAAAAGGGACCCGAGAAAGTAAAAAAAAAAAATAATAATATAATAATAATAATAATATCTTTATTTTCTCCCACAAAAACAAGACTTTATACGATCAAAATTAATTAACATACTAATACTAATTTCAGTCAACTTAGAGCATTTTATATCTGTCGTAACTTTTAAATGAAAGGAAATAATTTCGTCGTATAATATTTATTTAAACACTTTCAGCACAAAAATGTACAGAGGCGGACTTAATGCCAAAGGCATTCTCTACCAGTCAACCTTTGGGTAATGCAGAGAATAGTCGTAGGTCGTAATAGTGTGTTTTAATTTGTTTTTAAGTCTAATCAACCTTAATTATCAAACCATCTAAATGGATAAGGATTAATATAATCATACCGAAATCACAACCATTCCATTCCGCCCGGGATTTGATTCAATTATTTGAATAAAAAGCGGTCATTGCGACTTAGCCATAATAATTAGACATAAACCCTCACGAACTTTTAACAAGTAATAACGAGTACTTCAATTATGGAGTACATTATTTTTATTATTTTTATGTATCATCAATAGTTTTCTCAGCGCACACCAATTATGGACTAAATTTTGCTAATTTGGGTTACATTATTGCAATTTTCATATCTTATTTTTTTGAAAATATAATATAGCCTATGTTCTTCAGGGATAATCTAGAATTCAAATGGTGAAAGATTTTATTTTTCAAATCAGTCCAGTAGTTTTGGAGCCTATTCTTTTCAAACAAACAAATATTTCCTCTTTATAATATTAGTGTAAATATAAGCGTATATAACTATAATACGCAATTGCGCATAGCAATAAGCTTGTCGCAACAGTTAATTCTGCGTCCATCGTCATCGAGCGTGAAACTGTATTGAGAACCTCGCGAGTGTGTACCCAAAGAAGTCTCGCTGAGATTCTTGCCGAGATTCTCGCGTGATTGTGGAGCGCGCATAAAATTAACAACTAAATTGAGAACCTCCTCCTTTTTTGGAATTCGGTTAAAAAGTAGTAGTAAAGCAGTTGTTATGGTTCTGACTAAAGCTTTGAAGGGTTTGAATCCAAGCTCTCAAAATAGGGAAGTAAAACTGTTTGAAAAACGCCGTATCAATCCAAGCTGGGTCCGTGTGCTTGGTTACAGTGGGACTCTCCCACTCAGAGAGAGGAAACCTGTAACCCTTTTTTAAGGAGGGAAAATCATCAAATGACTCCTCCCGCTCTGGGTGGAGCAGAAGGGAGGAAATAACTATATCTCCTTCGTTTTTCGAGTTATTTAGATTTTATCTCCACTGTTAGTATTATATTTTTGTATATTTATAGATAAACTGTAAAGATGACAAATATGTTTTTCATGCATATTCCCTATGATATTTATTTTGCAAATACGTCAATATTTTTACCCGACTGCGCCAGAAAGAGGGTTATATTTTTTGTCATATTAATCTAGATGAGGCCGACTCTCATCATACGACCACCAATCAACCAGAACCTCACAAAATAACTGTCAACAATGGCAGTATTCAGTATAAGAAAAAAAATGAGACGGTTGAAATTCAGCAAAACTAGTGCACACATGTGTAACGCACGACTTTAGGGAAAGGATATTCAAATCACGTGACAAGTTCCAAGACTGTAGGATAAAGTTTTAAACTTATGCTCACTTGTAGTCTTTATGTTTCACTCAGGATGGATTTGAGTAAAGCGTACTGTAAATAACAGCGCATTATTTCAACACTTTCTGAACTCCTCAGATTCGTAAAGGCACTATTATTTTTTCATATATCAGCACGAGCTTAGGTAAAATCCAGTCAGTGTGAGCCGTAATCACACACGAAGGGTACGTACGGTCCGTACTAGAGGTGAGACGTACTAGGTAGAGTCTTAGGAGTACGCGTCCGCCCAAATACTTATTCCAAATACTAGGTCTACGAGTATTGAGGCGTCTCGAGTTTATTGACGTTTCTATAGCGAGTGAGTATTCGTAACGTAACTTCGAGATCGAGTAATCGGAGTAATGAAGTATTTTCAGTTAAAAGATTATTAACGTATATTATTAGACTACGCGTTGATATTCCTATCTATATAATACTTAAAATTAAATCTTATTGAAAACTTCACATCATACTTTTCAGGCTTAGGACTGTCAGCTTTTATTGATAAAAAAAGTTCTGACGGAAAAGGTTCTGGAAGTCATCGTTCTATCTGCTCCATTTGTTCACTTTCTCTGGGCACTAACCGTACGGCGCCGTGTCGTTTCTTCAAATGTTTCATCAAATTCAACACTGATGCCTTAAATGAAAGGTTCATTTTACATATTAGCACTATGCTATATAGTGGGGTCTATGGTGTCCATTACCATCTTAAGGACCCCAGCCAACCTTACCTGCTAGCGCTGCACCCTGCTGTCCAACGGACGAGGCTCTGGCGAACCTGTTTTCTCTCTCGTAGGGTTGTGGAGACGGCTGGTCGCCCCACGTAAAACCTACTTCAGTCATATAATAATATGGATAGGGACAAGTAAGGGTACTCGGCCTAGGACGTCGCCACACAACGACGCGCAGGCACATCGTCCTAAACCTGCGATAAGTGGGCTAGGGCTACCGTGTCAAGTACGGGCACGGCTAAAGAAATTAGTACCCAAAAGGAAGTTCCGCTTTGCCACCTGGAACATTGGCTCCCTAACCGGACGTTGCAGAGAACTCGCGGACGTACTTGCGAAGCGTCGGGTCTAGAGCGCCTTCCTTCAGGAGACGCGCTGAAAGGATTATAAGTCACGTGACATCGGGCAGGGGTACCGGCTAGTGTACACTGGATCACCAACGGGTAGGGGTGGAGTGGCCGTGGTGCTGTCTAAGGACCTTCAGAATGAACTCCTTGAAGTAGACCGATGCAGCGACCGGTTGATGCGAGTTAGGGTGCTGATCGAAGGGTCGGTAACGAACCTAATCAGCGCCTATGCTCCTCAAACTGGTTACTGTGAGTCTGAAAAGGAGGCCTTCTGGGATGAGTTCGAGGACGTATTACGCACTATTCCGAATTCTGAAGGTGTTTTGGTTGAGGGGGATCTCAACGGTCACGTAGGTCAGTTTGCTGGAGAGTACGGACGTGTTCGATGTGGTTTTGGTTATGGCCAACTAAATGCAGAGGGAGTCAGTATACTCAGGACCTGCGCTGTGTCTGACCTAGCCATCGCGAACACATTCTTTCAGAAGAAACTCCAGCATCTTATTACGTACCGTAGTGGTGCCTACTCAACCCAAATAGATACGCTTCTGGTGCAACGGTACCACATTGGCAAGGTTACCAACTGCAAAGTCATCCCAGGCGAAAGCCTAACGACTCAACACCGCCTCCTTGTCCTGGACTTTGCGGTTATACCAAAGAAGAAAGTGATCGAGAAACGCAAACCTGCGGGGTTTGCGTTTCTCGATCACTTTCAAGTGGTGGCTGCTTGATGGTCATAGGCAGTCGGACTTCATCGCGAAGGTTGAGCATCTCGAGATCAGTGCTCCGCATGAGTCCGCTCAAGAGATCTGGAGTAGGATCCAGCAATTTTCATTCAGCAATCACCGCTGCGGGTAAGCGCCTCCTTGGCACTTCTCGTGGTGGCCGCACCATAGACAAGGACACGTGGTGGTGGGATGACGGGGTGCAGGAGGCGACTCGAAAGAAGAAGGGTTTTTATTTAAACGGTGGCAAGGGTTCAACTCTCCGGGTGACAGGGAGGCATATGGAGCGGCTAAGCGCGCTTGCAAAAAGCTGTAGCCAGAGCCCGCAGCAAAAGTCTGTCGCCCTTATACGACAAGCTGGAAACCGCCGAGGGGAAAAGTCTTATTTTTAAGCTGGCGCGTGCCCGGGAGGAAGCTACACGGGACATTAGCAAATGTCTCTGTGTAAGGGACGCCTAGGGTAAGCTGCTCTATGATGCCCCCTCTGTTAAGGAGAGACGGTGTACATAGTTCGCGGAGCTGACTTAATTCCCTATTTCCCCCGACGAAACCCGCATTGCTCTTCGCCACATGAAGAACCGGAAAGTGGTCGGGCCTGACAATGTGCCAATTGAAGTGTGGAAGGCGATGGGCCCACATGGTGTGGACCTTCTGACGGATCTTTTTAACCGCATCCTGATCACCAAGGAAATGCCGAATCAGTGGCGATTTAGCCTGATTATCCCTGTTTACAAAGGCAAAGGTAACGTACAGGATCGTAGTAGCTACCGCGGTATCAATATCATGTGCCTCACCATGAAGCTCTTCGAGCGCATCATTGACAAACGTCTCCGTAGCGAGTGCATTGTCTCTGAGTGTCAGTATGGCTTCCGGGCGGGTAACAGCACCATGGACGCAGTGTTCGCCTTACGGACTCTTGCTGAGGCTTACATAGAGAGAAGGAGAGCTTTGCATATGGCCTTTTTAGACCTGCAGAAGGCCTCCGACTGTATACCTCGGCGGTCCATCTGGTGGGCACTGCGCTTCAGAGGCGTTCCCGAGGCCTACATTGACATTATCAGAGACATGTACCGCGATTCCTTGTCCTCTATCCAGACCGCTGTTGGCAAATCCAATGGCTTCCCAATATCTGTTGGTGTTCACCAAGGCTCGGCTCTTAGCCCGTTCTTGTTTAACGAAGTGCTCGATGTAGTTACGGCAAACATCCAAGATCAGCCTCCATGGCTAATTATGTATGCCGATGACATCGCCCTCGTTAATCAGAACAAAGCCCATCTTAGCGCAAAGTCAACATTTGGAAGGACACGCTTGAAATCGGTGGTCTGAGACTAAATGTGGCGAAGACTGCGTACATGTTCTGTGGCAGCACGGATTCAAACACCATCCGAATAGGTTCGGACCTGATCAGAAAGTCCAATATGTTCAGGTACCTTGGATCCGTGCTGCACGAGTCTGGCAACGTGGACGACGATGTCCAAGCACATATAGGCGCGGCGAAGTGGCGCGAGGTAACGGGCGTTGCATGCGACCGCAAAATGCCTCCGAAGCTCAAGGGGCAGATATATAAATGCATCATACGGCCTATACGGCGGCGAGTGTTGGCCAGCACTAAGCAGACACACCCAGGAGCTTCGCGTCACGGAGATGAAGATACTGAGGTGGACGAACGGCGTAACGCGATCCGATCGCATACACAACTCTTTAATCCGAGGTAGTCTTGGTGTCCGTGACGTGGGGGAAAAACTGCAAGAGTGTCGTCTGCGATGGTATGGCCACATCATGCTCCGCCCTATGGAGTACGTTAGTCGGAGATGCATGAATATGGCTGTTCTTGGGGCTAGGTTCCGTGGTCGCCCTCGCAAGCGCTGGCTGGACGTCGTCAAGTCCGACATGAGAGCCAATGGCCTGACTGAGAAGGACGTTCAAGATCGGGCAAAGTGGAGGAAGCTCAGCAGGAAGGCGGACCCTGGAGCCATAGATAAATAAACAATTACTTAAACACCACAACACACTTCAACAAAACTAAGTTCTTGTACACTAAACGTCACTTTTCACCAGAAATCTTTAAACTTACGTTTACGAAAACAATAACACAGAACCGGTGCTGTGACGTATTGTGGTATTGTGTAACATACTGATTTAAAAAAACTGCTATACATTTTCACAGAATCTTGTTTTGATATGCAGTTATCAACTTAGCGCAACGCAATAATGATTATATACCGAGTTTTTGGATCGCAATGCAAGTCGCAACACTCGTCTACGCGAAACCACAAGTCCACGAGACTAGTATCAAACTCCATACGCCTAAATACTCGATACGCGTTTATGTGGTACGCACGGAATAGATATTTACGCGTCCAGCCCGATACCTACTTCAAAAACCTATTCCAGTATATACGTTTCACCTCTAGTCCGTACCATAAATCGAAAACAAAAAACTCATGAGTCTAGGTAAAGTGCAAGTGCACGAATCCGCTAAATACGCCACTTCTAATTAGGTACTATCGACTTAATCGGTTTCTGTGAGTGAGATCGGACGTGTCTCTTGTTATATCAGAACGGAATAGATCACGTACAATTATTTCAACAGTTAAGGTGGATGCTCCAGGGTAGCCCGCGAAATTCAAATATTTTTATTGTTCAGTTCATGTAGTTCGAAAGAATGAATATTTCAGAAATAATCATTCTTTCGAACTTTATGAACTTAGAGGGCTATATTGATGATTAAAATGGTTATAATTCTTTAGGTAAATACGCGTTACGGTCGCAGATCGCATTTGGTCCACATACAGCTTCACACTGACTGGCAAATTGCAAAAAACATAAAAATATTTGAATTTCGCGGGCTACCCTGGAGCATTCACCTTAATTGGGAAACATTGTCAGTATCTATCTGTGATACGTGGGCTCTATTTAATATCTGTCAATGCGACAAATTGGTTAGAAAACTACACAGTGGTCACACAGTTGTGGGCAGTTCATTTATACTAAAGCAAATATGTATAGAAAAATCGTACAAAATTGTTGGATTGTCACCTTTTCTCTGTTAACTTTTATCAAATAGTCTGCATTCTTAGCGCTTGGACCATATAGTAAAAGTTTGAATCCTGACATGCTACTGGATTAGTGAAATTTAGGGAATGACTCCCTAAATCATAAATCTGAGTAATAAAGTGCTGAAAAGCGCTCTAAAAATGGTACTGTATGATTTTTCTGCATGGAATGAATGCAATGTAGCAAGTGCAAGATAACATTTTTTGCTTAATTCGTAAATCATTTAAGATGAATAGTTGGTGCCACACTTTAATGGGCTGCTATGGAATAGGAGCGTTCTTCCGTTTTAAAACAATTTGTTTAGTGAGTGAACACAATATATTTCAGTGGCGTTACCGTGCCGAGAGACCGAGAGCCCGAGAGTTGCGACTGTTGGACAAACAAAAACACACTCGGTCCGTGCTCGAGGGCGTCCGCCTGATTGATGACTGCTTCGCCGACTTTTTGCGATGACATTATCTTCTCGATGAAATCGTAAAATAAGTTTAATGGTGCGAATACACTTTTTTCCATTACGTTTCGCTTTAATCGTTTTGATTTGGATTATTGATTCCACGAAAACCGTTTTTAATTTTCTCGGATCTTGAGAAACTGTTATAACATGTTTGGGAACATTAAATTTAATATTATAAATGTAAAAGCGTACCTACTTTGTCAGTTTATTAAAATATAAACTTAACGATATCGCGATAAATTCTAAGCCCCTATAAAACTGGCTTATCTCGACCAAAATTCATGCATCAAAGTTGAGAACAAACATATAATCCTTATTCCATATTGAAGCAACTTTCAGTTTCTGTGTTTCGGCGCGGAGAGCCCAGCTGCTATTACGCGCAGTTACGACGGATTTTACGATCGGCCCGAAAGCCACATCTCTTTGTACGCTTCCGCGGCGGAAAGCTTCTCCTGCCGCGCCCACAAAAAAGCCTTCGACAAACATCCGCAGCCGTATCGAATTCCGCCCGACTTTTGTCAATCACGCCTCAGACTTAGATAAGATTTTAAAATCGTCTTTGAGAACCGCTCGCCGGCGCTTTGTTCTTCGCCGTTCCTCATTCTTATTTATGAGATCGAGGTCACATTGGAAAACGGCAGCTATATGGCTTCTCTCGGCTTGGATTTGTTTTGGATAGATTGCTTCTACCTTGCTCTATGTTTTAACCTCGACACGAAAAAACTGGCAAATTGCGAGCGAGGGTTTTGTTACTTGGTAGCAAAAATATTTATTTCTATTTTCAAGGTTCACCTTAAATTTTTGCGGTCAAAAAGTTCGTTCGAAACGGCTCTTTGTTGATAACCAAAGGGGATAGAAACCTTGTGGCATAGTACCTACAAGGGTACTATAGTTAAATCAACCATGAAATATTAATAGAATACAATCTAGGTGCGGCATATGAGCACGTGATTAGTTCGTTTTTATCGTTTTTCATTGTTCTCACAAGGAAGAAGAAGAACCAAAATGTTTATTTTGGACTCGCACAAGACAAACAAAAAAGTAAAATAAATTAAAACTTAAGTAATAATTGTCTAATAAAAACTAACAACAATAGTGACATCTGTGCGTGGCCAAGAGCATATGCTGCTATATTTAAAAATAAATAACAGCTTATAGGGATGCCAAGGATACACTCACGGAGCACATACTAAAATGAAATATATAGATACAAATAAAATAATGATTATAAAATTATGTGTAAAATTTTAATGAATTTAAATGTAAAGTATACAATGAATAATTTAACATCGGCCAAACGCTCCAGAATACTTCCATTTTATTTGTCGATGTCATAGACAAATGATGAATCGCGTGGGCGCAAGTGTAAAGTTATGGTCGGATGCCAAAATGAAAAAAATGGTGGAATCATACTATGTAAATAAAACGAAAAAGAAGCCGTATCGACTTTTGGCATCTAAAATAGCTTTTAAGTATTTCAAAACTAATATTATTGAATAGTTGCGGACTGCGTCGTGAAGTGTTTTTTTACAAGAAAAAATAATGCTGGGAACATGGAACACAAGGTTTCGAATACTAACTCCGTGCAGACCCTGGGTAAGCTCATGTAGTTTCCTTTTGAATGCGTAGTACCTAAGTGATGTTTAACTTGAGACATGGCGACTTTACCTCCAAATATCCCGGAATCGTGATACTTTAGGGCACCATGTTGCTTAAATTTTTTGTTTGATACCATTACTACTACACTCCACCCATTTATACTTGTTCGCATTATAGAATTGTAGAATTAGAATTGCGGCGCACGATTCATCGTGCGCCGCAATTCTGAATAAAATTAAAATGGAGATGGCGATGGTGATGTCAGCTCCCATTAGGATTGCCAACCGTACTCTGAAATAGAGTATTGTACTCTATATCCTGTACGCGTACTCTATAATCTATAACACTAATAGAGTATGCTAAAATACTCTTTGTAACACAATGTTTACTACACTAGTACCAGTCATGTAATATTATGCAAACCCATTATCATAATCAAAAAAGTCGACCGCCACTTTAGCATTTACTGAGAATATATTTTCGGTCATGAATGTGAAGTGGCGGGAAGAGAGAACAACAGCTTCATTGAAATTGATTAAAAATGAGCTCTTGATCTACATACATTTAGAGTAAACCATGAAAAATTGTTATGTGCTGCAAAAAATCCAAAAAATATCTTTAAAAAAAATAAATGATACTCTTTTTTGGAAGTCCGTACTCTTTATTTAACTCCTTTGAAACCAGATATACTCTATTTCTTCTAAGAAAAGTTGGCAACCCTAGCTCCCATACAAAAATATTCGAACGCCTTTATCAATCCTGCTATGCAAGCGGGCAAACATTTTTCATAACTATTTCAAAAAAAGGATAACATTCGTACCTGTCCTGAAATAGGCAGCTGTAAGAAGGCAAACAGAACCACCACCGTAAAGGTTACTAAGACTGTCAGGTGAAACAGCGCGATCAATTTTCGGGCCAGATATAATCAAAGTCCATTCCATTCAATTTCACCTTGTGACTGTGCCGACCGATATCTCTTCTGCTACGTAAATTCGAATACAGAAATTCGAATGTAACCTTTATAGAAAATATGAAAATATTCCCACGATCCAACGTCTGTTAAATCCTAAGTGATTTAAGTCAAAGGTTTTCTGAGACGTCATAGCTTCTCCTCTGTCAATGGAAGTGAAAATTTGTTCAGAAATCTGATGTAAGCGCGGCTGGTATCCGGTGAGCGTGACGTGTGAGTCGTCGGCGAGTAACATCGCGTCAAGCGACACTGACAAATTGTCGCCGGCGACAAACGGCGCGCCGCGCTGGAGCCTTATCGCGGCCGCCATCCGGTTAAACCGCATGACACCTGTCAAGCAGCGGCCGATGTGAAGTAAACTGCCCTCATCTACATACATTAGCTCGACAACTTGCTTTCTTGAACCATCTCATAATAATACAACAGCCGACGGCACAACTCACAAAGATGACAAGTAAGACGGTTCAGTTTTAGAAATGACAATGTAACCTTCATAACGGCCGCTCTAAGAAGGCCTGTCCATAGACGCGAAGGGAGGCAACGGAGCGGAGAAGCGGAGAAATAAATTGCATAAAATGTCAGTGACAGACATTAACAGATAGTGACAGTGATTCCATTGCAAAGACTGCATTGGTTAACATGTAGTGTAGTCTTTTTAACCCAAAAGTTGACTGGTAGAGAATGCCTTGTTGCATTTTATTTCTTATTTTTTTATTTAATTTCGATTTTTTTTTTTTGGTAAGCGTCATGCTTGGCGCAAATGTACCACCATGTACCACTATTGTACATAAAGTTTTAATAAATAAATAATATTTCTCCGTTTCTCCACTCCGCTGCCTCGCTCCGTGTCAATAGATAGGCTGCTTTACCAATTGCTCATATATACCTCATGATTCCAGACGCATGGGTCGACCTTCAAGATTGAGCAACGCTTGCCGCGGTCGATCCGTGGATGGGTGACCATCTTAACATACCGAGATTCCTCCATAACTCAGAAAGCTCGTTAAGCTGTTGGTCGCGGCTAACCCCAACATTGTAGAGAAAAGGCTGAAATAATAATTTCTAACTCTCCGACCTTACTCTCACCTAACTCATCACTGACGGGGTGACGTGTGGGTACACTATTTATTCGCAACAGCTAGTGCAAAAGACTCCTTTGATCCATTTTTAATAAGTACAATCCCGCTTAGAGGTTTCTTGTAACATTAATACCTTAAATATTTCTATGATCACGAGCAAATGCGAAATATAAAAACACAAATTCATAATATATGAACTGCTCTATTTCAAGTTATAATAGAGACCAATAATTATTTCATGTTGAAAACGAAAATAAAGTAATACATTCGGTCTTGATTGCTTCCTATACAAACTCATTACGAATATTAATTAGAAAATATCCTTTCATACGATTATTTTATAATAACGCTCAGAATATCCGTTTAAGCAGCGTGGTTTCACGAAATAATAACAGTTCATTGAAAGCTCAATAATTAATCTGTTATACGAAATGAAGTTATAATTTTCAATTTACAAGAATATGGACGCATAATTATTATTTTGTGCTTTTAATATTTGGGTAGCTAAAACATGGACATATAGGTAGGTAAGTACCTACTTTTTGCTTCATTAAAAGTTTGATACCTAAAAAATATAGGAACGATCAATCTCGGTAGATAAAAATTTACATAATCACATAGATCTGTATAAAATCGAAGCAAAAAAAACGCAATTACGACGACATTTCATCTCATCTCGTTACCGCCTCGTTGTAAAAAATATTCTACAGTTCCGCGAATAATTTTACCCTAGGGCCTGCGAACGTTCCATTCGTAGAGAAATAAAAATAAATTACATTGATAGGGTTGACTTAAAACAATTGTCACCACTGAAAAGGGGTAAGTGATAATTTTATAATCTGCGCGCGGCCGGACGCGTTGATGGCACTTCCACTATCTAAATAGCCAGGTTTAATTAAATTTCCTTCGTTTCCCTGAAAGAATAATGCGGTTTTAGCACCTCTACTCTGAATGTTATGACAAGTTTGCTATATACTTATGTAACACTCATTACGTTTAATGATTGGCTGTAATAGAACTATTATAGCTAGTATTAAAAATTGTTCACAATAATTTTGTCGCAAAAAACCTATGTTACCTAAAGGGAATGAAATCAAATGGCGCCTTAGGTGCAATTAGAGACCGAGTTATCATTTTTTTTTTTCAATATTAAGTGTTAAATCCTGATAGTTTTCTTAATAACTTTTATGTTTCGAAACTGTCGCCTTAGTGTGTTTTTTAACGTTCTTGATCCCGTTGGCGTAAACGTCAATTTTTATTAGATCTGAGTAAACAGCGTCTGTTGCCGATAAACAGTGACAATAACGGA
This sequence comes from Lacanobia oleracea, assembly GCA_950371165.1. Classification (NCBI taxonomy): domain Eukaryota; kingdom Metazoa; phylum Arthropoda; class Insecta; order Lepidoptera; family Noctuidae; genus Lacanobia; species Lacanobia oleracea. The sequence goes on from OX493389.1 coordinate 12,389,610, forward strand.
AAACCTGTTTTTATAAAATTTGACGTATGCTCACGTTTACGTTAACGCGATCGAGTACGTTAAAAAACTCGCACTAAGCCCTCTAAGCATTTAAACCTCACGACGGAATTTATGGCCACGGTGACTATTCTCGATGGAGTGCACAAATCCATGATGGAGTGGAGTGGATAGTGCACAAATGTGTTCGCAAACATGTGCACTCTTTGTTCCTGTACTATTATAATCCGATGGGACTACAATCAGAGAAGACAGAGGACAGATCTGACGCAGGACCAAAGCATGTACGTGCTTTCCTAAAACCCCACCAAACTTTGTACCTGGCCTCAAAGTGCGATATTTTCTTTTAAATAAGTCGTTAAACTTTGTACTCATTCATGAACCTTTCTAAACAGAATATAAACAACACTTGGGTTCTTACATAAATACCAATGATTACCTACTGTTCTCATTATATAGTCCGTAATTCCAAGTTTCCCTCATTTAATATTCGCGAAAGGCGACAAGCGACAAACCCTCTTCATATTCATACGAGTACATGATATTTGTCATATCGCTGCCTTGACCACGTCCACCATTGTATCCTAAAACATCGTCAGAATTGTAATTCGTATTGTGAACAATGCCCATGCTGAAACCGTGAAATATATTGTTTTAAATTCTTCATTGTATGAAATGTTTGTAGAAGAATTTTCCACCGGTAACATTTAACCGGGGAACTGCGCTGAATTCTCTACGTTCCTTCATATATGTGAAATAAAAGTAACTGGATCAGCAATTCAGTAGTAGCTTTGAAATTCGTTCGTCCAACTTACATTTAATCAAACATCAGGCACCAGAAGTTGTGTAATGGGACCCTTGTCAAATACCTTCGATCTATCACCTCATCGGCACACAGATTGTCAGGGGGCCGGCGATACGTTACCATAAAGTAAACTGCGCGCGTGGCTTATCCTTACGAATATAAATTATTTCTCCCAAAATCGTGTCTTCACATAATTTTTGCTTTGATGTTATTGAAAAAGCAGCCGAAATGTTGAATGTAAATTAAAATTACAAGCTCAAAGATTTCGTAAAGAAAGTGATTTCTTTAAATACAAACAAATTGGCAAAGTCCTCAACTTTCCTATTAACGGAGTGTGTATTTTAAAGACCTACTAGAGGAAACAAATGAATCCAATTAACGATGTAAATAATTGGTTTCTAACCTATTAGAGATCCAGATGAAAACTCAAGGAACCGACGTACACATGAGAATTTCAGTTGGCTGGTTCTCAGGATCTGGAGTATTATAGTGTATATCAGAGGACGTGCAGACCTCCCTAAAGGACCGCGGAAGTCCACTGGTTGTGAGAAGTACTAGACCAGTCGATGTGGTGATAGTTGGAGGAGACCTATGTCCTGCAGTTGACTTTATTGGCTGGATTGATGTAAAAAAAATCCTATTTCGTTTTTTAGTGGAATCGAATAGGATTTAACCTATGTGAACTTTTGATAACAAATCGGTCCACTGATGTTCTTTACCTGAAATATATATATAGCACCTTTCATTGTAAGGTACAACTATACGTATAAGTAGTTAAACCGCATCATAAGTCTTAGTTAATTGGGGACCCATAACATCGGCTAACTATTCCCATTTTAACAGTAAAGCACGCCAAAAACGCGTCTAATAGCGCTAAACGATAATGAAAACCTACGAAGGGATCCATTGGAGAGGACATAAAGGGCCAGCCACAACCGATGGATAATTTACTGGTAGAACAATAATTTGCCGGCGCCATTTATCCAGAGTATTCGCTCGGGCCGCTCTGCTCGCTCGACTCGTAAACAGACGTAATAAACGCTAATGTATCCGCACAATGTTTTTAATATAATGTTTTATACTCTATATCGTAGATTTGCTCACCCCAATATCGATTAGGCTTTAGCTCTCTCTAGTTAATGTTCCAGCCAAGCAATGGGTTCGAATTTAGGTTTTCGATTCTTTTAATGGTGAAATATTGTCGTCGGCGAATAATGGCGGCTTTGCGCAGTTTTCAGGAAAATAAATGAATACAGTAAAATGGTCTAATTAAGAATAAGTGTTTTACTGTAACCAGATGATATTGTAGGAATATCACGGCGTAAATATTTAACTTTGAGTTCTGTTCTACGTTTGTGTTTTCATGGACTAAAATCTCTAATGAGGGATCCTATTAGAGATCCGTACAAATGATGTTAATTGGGTCTTAATTCCTGTGCCATCTAAGAATTTTAATTACAAGATCCCTAATTCGGGACCGTCGTAACAATTACGAATTATAAACAATTCATTGCTTTTATTTACGCGTATATCGATATAAAATTCTCTTCCATGAGCTATAAAAAATAATTGGGAGCCAATCGCTTCCTTCCGGTAAGCACTGGCGCAGTAATCGTTTCCGTTATCGATAACCTTTAAAAATGTAAAGGCCTGAAATTCGGTAGATTTCGATAGGTCCGGATTTCATGTATTTTATGCGCGTAATTTTAAGAGCTCTTTGGTAGAAAATGTTAGTATGGATTTCAGTTCAGCAGTTTATCGTCAATTTTATAGCCGATAACGGCTATTTCTTGCCTCTATTGAACCCAGAAATTATAAAACCACATAACTATTTAGTTGGGAAAAGGCTAGGCAGATGATGATAACTATTTTTATAATATAACATCTGATAATGTGTGTTTTCTTTTATCTTTGACCTACAGGGTACGAAATATAATATTTTATGAGAGATTTAGCGTATTGGTTTCATTTCACTGAGATGTCCATTAGGAACATCTATCCGCACTATAAATACATTTGACACCCCTTTTTATTTTTAGGCTTGGGCTAGGCTTTTCATAACGAGTAGAACGTAAAAACTCCATAAAGTCTCCATAAAACCTTCGTAGTACGGCGTAGCATGGCGTAGCGCAGCGTAGCACGGCGTAGCGCATCGTAACGCCGCGTAGCACAACGTAGCGCACTGTAGCGCCACATAGGCGCCTTACGCGATATAGGCCTTGTAGAACACCGCTTTGGCCTCGCGTAGTGCAATATAGTGCAGTATATGTATACGTGTAACAGAATAATGAAAAAAATGAATGAATGTGATTTTTTATTTTATTTTTAATAAACGCAAAACCATCATTTGCAAAGTGATTTACAACTAGAAAAAGCTAACAATTGTTCAGTTCGAAAATACATTTTTGTACGTGCAGTATAAATATGAGACATGTTCCGGTCTCATTATTCATTACCTAAAACCTTAATTATCAAAACCAAACGCATCAATTAGTTAAAAACACACGCACACACCTCATACATAAAGAAACCCTAACCCTCCACTTCGTCATCCAACGAAATAACATCAAAAATGTTTACATTGTTATGAATTTACGTGTGCATACATAATATAGCAGCCGTACCGTCATCTACACACGTTGATGTATTTCGACAAGGGCCTAATATACCGAGACAAGGAACAATATCGTCCAAGCTATTCTAATAAAGTGATAGATTGAACACGATCACCCCTCAGGATAATACGCGGCCCACAGCCGAACGTTCGACACCGAATTGAAAAACAACAGATCAAAGTATTTCTGGAAAATACCCTTTGTTTAACCGTTTATTCGATTCCAGGGTACGTTATTGCATCTACATTGCTTGTCTTTTATCTCCCTATCCAATTACGTGGTTTCAGTTTTGATGAATTTTTATTTCAACTTTCCCCTTGAATTGGTTAGGGAAGGAGAAACGTTACTTTTCTTTCAAGAAGTAAGTCTTGAGCTTTCTAATCAATAGAGCAATAAATTGTGATTACGTCAAAAGAGAATCAAAAAATTTATTAATTACTTCCTGCTTCTTTGAGTGACAGCAATCATACTTAAACCAGAAGAATAACAAAAGACAGAGGTAGCGACAATGAAGCAATTGAAAATTTTAACATTTGTTTGCTCAAAACGCGCCTTAAGGATAAGATCAGAGCGCGTGGAATCTTTAATTCAATAAAACCACATCGGTGGTCACCATCAGCACATGGGAAGGACCCCATGACTTTCTAAAAGGCCACCCCGGAGCCTTTTCTATGCGATGTCTGTTAGGGGTTTTTTTACTTTACCTACCTATTATAATTGATCGTCTACTAGGTTGTAATATCACGCTTGTTCTTGATGGGTTAAGCAGAGATACGTACTTACTTCTACTAGCACAATTGTAATGAAATGAAAAAGCGGTAATAACACTGGGAAGTTGTAGTCGTAACATGTTTTATTTATCCGTCCATCATAAGAACTATGTAGGGTAGTGCTCCGAGCTATGAAAGAGCCAGCTGACGATCACAAACAATAATATGTACTTTACTAAAGTTGGCAGAGGTTTATGAGATGAGCTGTAACTCGTCTTTCATTTGTTTCACACAAAACAACTATCGCTGTGCTGTTACGATCAAAAAGAATACGAGTACAATTCGTGTACGCCAATGAATTTCATAAAGATTTATTTACAAAGGGATAGTCAGTTGTTTTACTTATGCTCTTTATACAGATTAAATATTAACATAACAACAACAACATTCATAGTGCGTACAGCAAAGGTGGAACTCCCTGCCGGAGTCTGTGTTTCCTGATAATCTTTAAGTCAAGAGTGAATAGGTTACTTCTAAGCAGGCGTGCTACATCTTCGACCACATCATCGCTTACCAACAGGTGAGATAGTGGTCAAACGCATGCCTAACAATAGTAAAAAAAAAAAAAGAATATAAAATAATATTAACCCACTGGTATCATGGACAGGGTCCAAGCTACCGACGGCGATCAGGGCTTCTAAGAGAGGAACCTACAATACGACCCGTACCCAGAAGTACTGCTTTCTGAATTAATCCCAGCTGCTTAACGAGAGCCTCCTAGGTGTTTATTTATTTATTTATTGATAGGAAACTCAACAGCTTTTTTTTCAACGTTCAAGATATGGTAACAATGTCATATGGGATTCTGAAGCCTATTATAGAGTTTCACAGCATGCATTATATAAAACTAGAAAGTAGAAGAAAATTTAGCTTAAATATTGTAGCTAAAAAATTGGTGGTTATAAAACTTTAACTAAAATGTAAGGAAAATGTAACAACTGATAAACAATATACGAATATTATTCACTTATTGATGAGTATTTTTACAAGAGAATTACGAAACGCTACCTTGGATAATTGGAATATATCCAGGCTTTCAAATTTGTCTATATATAAGCGAGGCAGTCGAGTCATTACAGCATTTTGCCCATAATTGGAACGGTGTAAAGGTACACTAAATAAGTGGGTGTGTCTTGTGCGAGACCTTTGCGTGCAAAATTCTATGCAGTCACGGTCACTGCAGTCAATCTCCCCACGAAGAATATTAAATAAGAGCTGCATATCCAACATTTTTCGTCTATCATTGAGTGGAAGCAAGCAATAGTGACTAGAGTCTGCAAGATAAGAAGCATGACGCTTGTTGCCTTTAAAGTTTAATTTTTTTTTTTTCGTTTTTGGAGACTTTCTATTCTAGAAATATAAACATTATACTGAGGTGACCAGATTGGACTGCAATACTCTAGCATGCTTCGAACATAAGCACAGTATACAATCTTAAGACTATGGAGGTTTCTGAATGGTTTACAGGTGCGCATTACAAAGCCAAGATTACGGGACGCTTTACTGACTGTACTATCTATATGTTGAGAAAACAGTAATTTGGAGTCGAGCATTATACCAAGATCTCTGACTACATTGACTCTTTCAATAATTTTATCATCAAAACTATACATAAAGTTGATTGGTTTTTTGCAACGAGTAAAACTAATGCACTGACATTTGGAGACATTAACGCTGATGTTATTTAATGAGTAGTATTGGTATAATGAATTAAGATCACGTTGTATGAGTTCACAATCTAGTTTCGATCGGACACGCAGATATATCTTTATATCATCTGCGTATAGAAGGTGCTTAGCATATTTAAAACATGTATGGATATCGTGTAAGTACGCACAGTAAAAATGAGGTCCAAGTAAGGATCCCTGAGGCACACCGGACGGTATGTTAACGAAATCTGATCACCTCCCACAACAACGGCCTGCGAACGCATAGATAAATAAGAGCTGATCCGTCTGAGTAGGTCACCATGGATGAATTGACAAGGTATTTTAGTTTTGAAAGCAGGATAACATGATCCACACGATCGAATGCTTTTTCGAAGTCTGTATAAATCACGTCAACCTGCCCACAAGTTTCCATATTACAGACAACATAGTTACTAAAGGTAGTTAAGTTAGACGTTGTTGAGCGTCGCTTGATGAAACCATGCTGATAAGAGCCAATGCCATTGGCTATCGTCGAGTAAATGTTGCAATGAATGATTTTCTCTAATACTTTACTGAGAGTATTGAGAATAGATATCGGGCGATAGTTTTTAATTTCCGATTTTGAACCTTTCTTATGTACAGGGACAATAAGCGCAGCCTTCCACCAAGAAGGGAATACACCGTCAGCTAGAGACCAGCGTTAGCGTTATAGGGCGTGCTAGACTATCAGCACAACCTCGCAGAAATACTGCTGGTAAACCGTCCGTTCCGGGACCTTTTCTGTTCTGTCCAACAACAACAAGCTGTGCCAAGTACAGAGTCCTCGGTGATATTTAGTGTAATATTGCATTACTCGAATTTTCCACTAGTTCACTAGTGGTACATACTATATAGGCCCCACACTTTTGGGTAGGTGTACAGATGGTTTAGCAAAAACACTGTGGAAATATTTGCTGAATGCGCTACATATACCATTACCATCTTCGTATGTCTCATTATCCACTGTAAAAGCATTTGGGTATTGACTACCGCCTCTTTTACTTTTGACGTAGGTCCAGAAAGTTTTGGGAGAATGACTTATCATTTTTTCTGTATGCGTCACATAGTTACGAAAGCATGATTTTTGAATACTATGCTGCCTAGCACGCAGAATTGAAAATTCATGGTAGTCACGGGGGTTCCCATATTTCTTCCACCTACTATGCATTTTAGCTTTTTCTCGAGCAATTTTAATGAGTGATCGGCTGTACCAAACGAAGTACCTCCGATGTTTTGATTTATTATTAAGTGGAATGTATCGCGCCACTCCGACATTTACTTCTTTATAAAACACCTCAACTGCATTGTCTATCGGGCTAACTGCTAACGTTTTATCCCAGTCTATTTTACTAAAGTGTTGATTGAGTTCCTCATAATTACCTTTGTAATAATTAGGTCGCGGTGAGTTTATTTCTCGGAGGGGTGTTAGAAACAAATCATTAGCCGTTAGAACTAAAGCAGGGTGGTAAGCATCTTCGCGAAGAAGAGGGTCATCACATCGGCTGACAGTGATAGGTGTCGTTGAGAAACATAGATCTAAGGTACGGTTTTTGCAGTTAGGAGTGAAATTATACTGTGTGAAGCCTAGTATACCAATATTATCTGCAAATGAAGTAGCTGCAATTCGCATATGTTGTGGATAGTCATTTAATGTAAAGAAACCTTCGCCAGTCCGAGACTTGGGGGTCTAGACTTGGGCTATTAAGCCAGCGGCTGACACGGCTATCGGTACAATTATTGCTGAGTCCACATCCCACATGTCGACAACCACGCGAGTCAAATCGATATGCTTAATTCGATTAATATATTTATTTTATTTTGTCTTGTTTATTTAATTAGCGTTCAGCGGAATGTCTCATCACTCTCTCAATTGAACACTCACCTTAGATAAAAACATAATCTCGTTATTTATTTGAGCTGTTTACTCAAATATAAGCGAATTAACAAATCAAACAAGGGGAAATGAATACATTATTTATATTTTCGGCGTTGTTAAATAGTCAATATGTTAACGCTTGAACGAAATAATCAGTTTAGGATTAAATTTTATTTAAACATGCACGATCTGTCCGCCGGAATTGTTTTAAATTATTCATGACTTTGTTTTGTGTGCTATTCATCAACGTGCATATTTTAAAGCTTAAATATTTGCAATGACGTCCCAACACAATAATTCAAACAAGCTTTTGTTTTGTTATTGATTTTGGGCTGTAGTTATAAAAACAGGTAGGTATTAAGCCAAAGAGTGTACTTAAAATCTTTATAAACATGTGAGGCTATCAACGTAAAAGCCAATCACACTAACGTCGCAGATCCGCTAGGTAATTTCCGGGAACTAGTCCGGGATAGCACTAATATACATAAAGGCGGATTACAAGCAGGATTTATTTTTAAATCTGATTATAGTTTCAATTTGCCTAAACTGCAGCTCTGTTTCAGCAAAACAGAGTGCGCTGTACTGAGCTTAGCATTTGCATCCTCATTAGAATACTTCTCTTAACACCCTTTAGCGCTAATGTACAAGGAAATTTTGAATTCCCGGCATGGTGTGCTGTGCTGTATGCAATTTATAATTAAATCGGTCGCCGCCATAAATTAATGTTTAGTGAAAGCCAAGCCTTACATATGTATGTATGCAAATGACGTCCAAATGAGACGATGGCAAATGTGCGTTTGTGTCCAAACTCTCGCTTGATTGCCCTGTAGATAGGTATTCCAATAACCATTAAATTAATTAATAATTTTAAATTACACTAATTGTATAAAAAAACAGTGTTAAGAAAACATGTTAATTAGCTTACATTAAGAAAATAAACATTAATTACTAAAGCTACAGCCTCCTGAATTAACATTTAAACACATTTTATAATCAGAGCATGGTAAAATGGGAGAGGAAAAGCTTGTAGCTATATAATATTTTTCCGGGATTATGTCGCAGGTCACAAACTCGCAGTAACACAACATTCCGCGCTCAAAGCTCACTAACAGGAAAAAGTTTTTAGCGAAAAAATGTAGTACAAATTGCCACGTTCAAGTGTAGTTATTACCCCATTAGAGTGAGTGAGTGCGCCGGGCCGCTGCCGCGCCGCGCCGCGCCTCGTGTCCCCGCACCCCGCTTAAAGTAGCGGAGATTGAAGGAATAAATCTCGCCAACTATGTTACAGTGCATTGCGGCATGAGCGCAACTCATTGCGGGACACCGCAATTGCTCAAGTTTCGGCTGTTTCACTTTGTAGAAAAATTTCACTGTCGATCACAAACTTCTAGTTGCTTCCTAATCTAATTTGTAATTGCACTTAGCCAGTGAAGTGAAGCAGTGGTGGCCCGGTGGTAATGGCTGCGACTTACTAGTTGAAGGTCGTAGGTTCGAAACCAGGCAGGCGTTTTACTTTGTGTAAATTATTTCATCACCACTGCTCTCAAAACGGTGAAGGAAAACATAATGAGGAAACCGGCATATCCTTGAACCAAAAAATCGAAGACATGTGACATCTACCAACCCGCACTGGGCCCGCGTGGTGGATTATAGGGCTCACTCCCTCTCACCGAGAGGAGGCCTGTGACCCAGCAGTGGGAACATTATAGGCTGATTATGCTTATCTAATCTGTATACAAGGTTATTTGTAAAACACCAACAACCTCTTAGGGGGTGAAAGTACACATGATTATAAACAACTTTTACTTTGACACCAACGCTAAAAACTTGAAAAAAATATATGCTGTTTCATACAGTTTCATTGGCTAAATAATAGGTCTACCTATGAAATTGCCGTTTTGTATGAAAAAATTTAAACGAATTTTTTTCATGTATTTTTTATTTGTATTAATCGAAGTAATCACCCATGCAATCAATGCATCTTTGCAGTGGCAGTTTATTGATGCCCTTCTTAAAGAAATCAGCTGGACGGGAGGCAACATATTCTTCAAAGGCATTTTGTACTGCCTCTCGGGTATTGAATTTTTTTCCCGCCAAGAAGTTATCCAAATTCTGGAAAAAGTAGTAGTCTGTAGGCGCAAGGTCTGGTGAGTAGGGCGGATGACGGAGAGCTTCCAACCTCAGTTCTTGCAACTTGGAGACCGTCTGCTGTGCAGTATGAGGTCGCGCGTTGTCGTGCAGGAGCAGCGGAGACGAGCGATTGACCAATGCTGGTTGGAGATGTGCCAGCTTCTCCATCATTGTGTTCAGTTCTTCACAGTACACACCTGCAGTAATGCTCACCCCGTTTGGTAAGAAGCTGTGATGAATCACACCGGCGCTAGACCACCAAACAGTGACCATCACTTTTCTAGGAGTAAGTTTTCGTTTAGGGCATTGTTTAGGTGCTGAACCAGGATGCAACCAACTTGCTGAGCGCTTGCGGTTATCAAACAGAATCCATTTTTCATCGCAGGTAACAATGCGGTTCAAAATTCCTTCATTTGTGTGTCTGTTACGCAGTGCAAGGCACGTCTCGACGCGTACTTCGCGCTGGCGATCATTGAGTTCGTGGGGCACCCATTTGTCAAGCTTTTTTACCTTGCCAATTTGACGCAAATGGACCAATATTGTTTTGACGCTAACGTCGAAAGCTGCTGCTAATTCAGCCGTAGATTGTGTATCATCAGCTTCCACAATCGCGTTTAATTCGTCATTGTCGACCAAAGTCTTCGGACGACCGCGAGGTTCATTTTTCAGGTCGAAATTTCCAGAACGGAAGCGAGCAAACCAATAACAGGTGGTGCGTTGGTTTGTAGTGTTAGCTCCATAAACGTCGTTGATGTTGCGTGCCGCTTGTGCCGCGTTGCTGCCACGACGGTATTCATATTCCAGAATTACTCGAATTTTTAACGTATCCATGATGACGAAAAAGATTGAAATGCGATGAAAATGTAACACTAATCAATAAACAAATGACTACTTTTGGAAAAAAAAAACATGTTTTTAAAATAAAATTAATTTGAAATTATAATTCTTAGCCAAACAAAAATGAAGTTGCTTTGAAATGGCCAGTACCTACTGCAGAACGGCAATTTCATAGGTAAAGATCTAATATTACATTTTGTATGAAACAGCTGATATTTTTTTACCCAGCTGCGGCAACGATAACCATTTACTATTCGTATATAAAACCCCATTTTTGTGAGTAACTTAATGATTTTAAGGCACTTTCAAAATCATAAAGTTGTAAATTAAACCGCAGCGGAATAGCAACAACGGATGACCAATGACAAACATGCGTTCTTATATTTTTAGGGTTCCGAACATCCGTGAGAAACGAAACCTTTATAGGATCACTCGGGTGTCAGTCTGTCCATATGTCACTACAGTTGTCTCCGGATCTACTGGACCAATTCTGTTGAAATTTGGTACACATATGGACTTCTATAACCCAAACACGGACGTGTTAAGGTGAATGCGCCAGGGTAGCCCGCGAAATTCAAATATTTTTATGTTTTTTGCAATTTGCCGGTCAGTGTGAAGCTGTATGTGGACCAAATACGATTCGCGACCGTAACGCGTATTTATCTAAAAAATTATAACCATTTTAATCATCAATATAGCCCTCTAAGTTCATGTTTCTATCAAGAATGAATTTTTCATGAAATAATCATTCTGTCGAGCTTCATGAACTTAGAGGGCTTCATGTCGAGCTTCATGAACATAAAAATATTTGAATTTCGCGGGCTACCCTGGAGCATCCACCTTAAGTAAATAAACAAATTTTGAGTATGGGGGTCACTTTTGAGATCAAACAAGATAGATAATTAAAAGATTTTCAAACTGTATCGTGTTACATTCAAATGAAAGGGCTTAATGAGGGTTTAAAACATTTTTTTATAATATTTTTTTTTGAAATTACCATTTTTTATTCTGATTTCTAATCTGATTAACTTCGAAACTACTGAGCTTATTTTGGAAAAAAATCAGATGATATTTCTTTACTGTGTAAAATAACTTGCAAAAAAATTTGAATTTGGTTCGGGACCCTTTGCACGGAGTTCGACTCGCACTTGGCCAGTTTTATTTTAACCGTTCCACCCGAAAATTGGCTTTTGTTGTTTTCAGGTTTACAATGTTATTGTTTTTCAAACCCATCTGTTTTAAACGAATTAAAGCATTTCTCTCTTGTTATAAAATATTATTCCTTTTGACATTAAGGTGATTCAATCAGTATAAAGCTGTTTTTCGTTTTAATGTATCTTGTTAGGTTCCTGGAACAGGAATGTGAAATGTTTTTGACTATATGATCTAGTATTCAATTGAAGGAATACACGATACGAAGACATTTTCTCGATAGAAAAAAAATACTAAGTTCGAAATATCTTTTTACTTTTTTTAGCTACAAGACGCAACGCTTCAGATTGGTCCTATGAAAATTACTTTAAAATAGATTAAATAACGTTATCGAGGTTTCAACTAAGCAGATTTTAATTTAATAATACTTTTATGTTATCAAATCCAAAATATATTTTGGCACTTACGTTTTTTATTCCAAGCTAGTTCTTATTATCGTCATCACATCTTTTGCGTTGCAAAAGTATTTGCATCTCTCTCGTTCTTCAGATGCTCCGTGGAGCTCTTGCGGGCAGGACCTGCGTCACTTTTTTTCAAATCGGAGCTTTCAGATTTTCGTAATTTTTTTTTTTTTTTCAACAATAAATGGTACAGGTTTAACAGTTTCTAATTAAATTTAGTGTTAAAAAAGTGTCTGAACCATGTGAAAGTATATTTTTATGACCTTGAACAATATACAAAGCAATATTTTTTTATCCGCGCCAGCTTTTGAATTATGTATAAAATTGGTATGAAATAAAAGATCAAAGCAAAATAAAGTACAACGTCGTTGGTAGTTCGGTTTAAAGAAACTTTATTCCCAATAAAGACATAAGTCACTTACTTGAGAACAATACTAAAAATATAGATTACAATATGTTCGTCATCAGTATTACAATTAGATAGTTACCCATCCAATGCATTCATTTCTCCAGAAGTCATCGATCCGCAATTATGTACTGGCTAAGTTGATTTTTGAATGCATTGTATGAGTGTACATTTCTTATACAGGACGGTAATTTGTTATAAAGCTGTGCTCCTTAAAAGTTAGCATTTTTTGCCATAGTTAGTTCTAGTTTTTGGCAAAACTAGCAAGCTTGCTCGCCGTGTACTGCGTTGACTAACTGTTTTATATTGAGTGAGTGTTATGTTTGAGTGAACGCTTTTGTTGAGAATATTTCTGATGAAAATGCATGTGTTGTAAATATAAAGTTGTTTTATGTTCATTATTTTTGTGTCTTGATAAATTTTGGTGGTAGATGTTAGATATGGGTAGTTGAATATTATTTTTATGATTTTATTTTGGGTAGTTTGAAGTTCTGATAATTTTGTTTTAGCAGCACTGCCCCAAATTTCGATTAAATTAAGTAGATGTGGCTTTACTAGGGAGTTGTAAATAGTATACCGCAATTTTGGTGGAATACAACGAACAATGTTACGCAGTGACCCGGAGAGTGCCGAGAGTTTACTTTTTAAATGATCAATATGAACGTTCCACATTAGTGAGCTGTCCATTCTTAGACCGAGGTATTTTTCACATGGATTTTGCTGTAGCGGGATGTATGTATGTGTGTATGTAAATCGGGCTGGTTTCCGCAACTCCACGACTAAGCGCGTATTTTGCGTGCAGGTGGGACAAATGCGTCATTCGATCCACCCCAGCTCCCCAAGGAAGGCCAGCAACGCCTTGGTGTTACTAACTATCTCGCAGAGGGTACCTGGGTTTCCGAAGTACTTTGCCCTGTAATCCGCAACTACCGGGCAGCTTAGAAGCAGGTGTGCTGATGTCTCATTCTCCTCCATGCAGGCTCTGCATAGCGGGCTGTCAGTGACTCCTATAGCATAGAGGTGTTTATTAAAAACCCGTGGCCAGTTGTTACGGCTGTGACTGAACGCAACTGTTGTTTAGTCAGTCTTAGGGCTTGTTTTGTGAAACGGCCATTTATAGAGGGAAGTGCCTCTTTGGCCTGCCTATACTCACTATGGTCAACCCATAGCTTGTGATGTTTATCTCCGGTGCGTTTCCTTACCAGATTGCGTAAGTACCCGAAAGGCAGCGGCACGATGGGCTCAGGTCCCATTGCTGACAAACTCGACCCCCTTCGGGCGAGTTCATCCGCAGCGTCGTTGCCTCGAGATTCACTGTGTCCCTTGATCCATTGAATGGTTACTTTGTTGTGTCTACCAACCTGGTTGAGACGTTGGTGACACTCGAGAATCAACCCAGAGTTCACTGTGTGGCTGTTCAGAGCTTGCAGGACGGCCATGCGTATTGAGTGGTCCTTAACTTCCCTGGTTAGGATGGCTGATGCCGCCAGAGAAATGCCCATGCATTCAGCCTGGAACACTGTGTTGTGGACCCCCAATGGTGTGGCTATGTGGATATTGAGATCCTCTGAGAAGATTCCCGCACCAGTACCTGTACCTGTTTTTGATTCATCGGTGAAGATCCGCAGCTCGGCGGGGCAGAGCCCCTCGCACCGATGATCCTCATGCAATTGGATTTTGTATTTTTTATCGAAGATAATTTGCTTGGGTACCCGGTCATTGATTGCTTTTGTTATGGGGAGTTCATTGTTGAGCTCCTCGAGCAGAGCGGTGTGTCGTGTGTCTCTCTTACTCCAGAGACCTAATGTTTTAAGGCGTACTGCTGCCATCGTCGCTTCCTGTTGTATAAACAAGTGTAGCGGAGGGAGCCCCAGCATGGCTTCCAGCGCCGCAGTTGGAGTAGTCCTCATGCAGCCCGTCGTTGCCATGCAGGCCAGCCTTTGCATGTGTTGTAACTTGTTTACGGCTGTAGCTAGCTTTGAGCGTGGCCACCACACCACGGCCCCGTAGGTTAGCATGGGCCGAATTACTGCGCTGTACAGCCATAGTATTATTTTGGGAGATAGGCCCCACTTCTTCCCTATCATTTTCCTGCATTGCCAGAAGGTAATGCAGGCCCTGTTTAGTTTGTAGTCTAGGTGATTACTCCAGCTTAACTTACTGTCTAGGATGTCGCCTAGATACTTTACCTCGTTAGACAGCTGGAGCTCTGTGTTGAAGAGCATAGGTAGCCGGTAGTGGCCTAGTGCTCGCTTTTGAGTGAACATGACTAATTCAGTTTTCGTGGGTTTTACCGACAGATCATATTCGTCGCACCATCTTTCCACGATGCGTAGTGCTTGTTGAGTGAGGTTGCAGATCGTTCCAGTCACCTGACACTAGGATTGCGAGGTCGTCAGCATAACCTATTGTGTAGTAACGATGTGCGTTGAGTTTGGTGATCAGGTCATCAATTACCAGATTCCACAGAAGAGGGGTGAGCACACCCCCCTGCGGGCAGCCTCTGGCTATCAGAGCCAACTGCTGCTCTTCCTCAAGGCGAACCACTCGTTTGCTTAATATTATTAGTTATCCAGTCAGTTAGTACCTGTTCCACGCCGTGTTTGGAGAGAGCGGCACTAATGCTGGAAAAGTTTGTCTTGTCGAAGGCTCCTTCGATGTCTATGAATGTTCCCAGGCAGGACCCTTTCTGGTGAATCGCTTCCTCAATCTGGTTCACCACCAGATGAAGAGCGGACTCTGTCGACTTACCCGAGCTGTATGCGTGTTGGTTACCATGCAGTGGTATTGTTTTTAAAACGCCATCACGTAGTTCCCTTTCACACAGTCTTTCCATTGTCTTTAGTAAAAACGAGATCAGTCTAATAGGTCGATAGGATTTAGCGTTTGTGTAGTCACTTTTACCTGGCTTCGGAATGAATATGACTTTCACTTCCCTCCATCCTTTAGGAACGTATCTAAAGGCCAGGCACGCTCGCATTAAGAGCACCAGTTTTGTTGCAACAGCGGTACCTCCCCACTGTAGTAAGGCAGGAAACACACCGTCGGGACCTGGTGCCTTGAAAGGTTGGAAGCTTTTGATGGCCCACTGAAGTTTTTCCAGCGTAATCATCTTTTCTGCATAAAGCCAGTCATCATCTGATGGTGTTTGGATAACGTCAAGCCATTCATTTACCTGCGCGAATACGCTGCCTGGGAAGTGAGTTTCTACTAGGAGACGTTGCGCTTCTTCAGGTGTCGTGGTCAACGTGTTATCGGGTTTCCGGAGTGTGGCGATCTCAGGTGTGTTCTGTTGCGCCAGTATTTTCCTTACCCTGTTTGCTTGTTGGCATGATTCAATGTTACCACAGAATTTACGCCACCCTGTAGTTCTTCTGAATCTGATGCATCTCTTGTAGCTCGATTTGGCCGCGTAATAAGCGTCCCAGTCCTCATCAGTACATGTGTTCATGGCTCTGTTAAGAGCCTTTGCGCTCTAGGTCTGCACCCCACCAGGGTTGTTTACCCGGTGTGTCGCGCGGAATTGTTTCTGGGCAGGCGATTCGGTAGCTGTTTATCAGCGATTCGGTGAGTAGTGTTACTTGCGCATCGATGTGTGCCGTGTCCGCAAGCAACTCCGAATCGCATGATGGTACAAGCCTTGAGGTAAGGTTGCGTGTGTACACCGATATATCCGTGTTGCGAGGATTACGCCAAGGTTGTTTGGGTGGTATACAGACCTGGATGTCGAAGCGGATCCACCTGTGGTCTGAGCAGGAAGCCTCATTCGAGACTTGCCACCCAGTGATTAGTTCCGCTGCTCCCTCCGTAGCCAGAGTCAGACTGCGTCTGGTCACGAAGGTTGGTTCCAAACCCGTGTTTAGTAGGGATAGGTTAGTAGTGAACAGATAATCAACTAATGTCTTACCCCATGCGTTTTGCGTCTCCATCCCCCACAGTGGATGGTGTGCGTTTGCGTCGGTCCCAATGACAATCTCATCCCTGCTGTTTTCACAGTGCGTGATGAGGCGGACCAGGTCGTGTGGGGGCGGTTCCTCCGCCTCAGGCATATATACCGAGGCGAAGACGATAGCCAACTTAGTGGCTCCCCGCTGTATGTTCAGCCTAGCAGCAGAGACATCTCTGCAACAGAAGTCGTTTAATAGCTGTGCTTTAAGGTTACCTGTGACATAGATGCACGATCTAGGGTGATCATGGTCCGCAGTAACAAGGAGCTTACCACCAAGATTGGAGAGTCCTCGTTTGTGGCCACCCCTAATCCACGGCTCTTGAATCAGGGCAATGGCCGTGTGTTGAACCTCCAGCCACTTGCGTAGTTGAGCCGTCGCGGTCTGGCTGTGGTGGAGGTTAGCCTGCACGACTTTACAGGCCGACAAAAGGGACGCCATCGCCGGCGAGACCCTCCTCTTCGCCCTCAAGTCGCAGCCCGGCAAACAGGTCGCCCTCGTCGAAACGGGGACGGTTTCCCGGGTCTGAAGCCGGGGACAACATTACGTCGTCCGGCTCCCCCCCCGATGAAGGGACGGCACCCACGGTGGCGGCAGGGGCGGCTGAGTCTGCTGCTACAGCAGGTTCGGCCGCAGTTGCTTCCGGGTTGTTTGGCGGAGAATCGGTGTCCTCTGCGTCTTCCAGCGGCTGTTTCGTGATCGGGTCCCAACCCCGAGGGACGTCGACGAACCTGCCGTTCGGACCCTGGAATTTGACGTACACCGCTCCCAAACCAATTGAGAGACGGCGCTCGGCGCTCATCAGGGTCGGAACTTGGTCCTCGGGGATACCCAGCACCACGAACCAGCAAGCCTTCTGCTTCTCGGCGTGCAGCACTACCCACCTCCTTACGTCGATCCAGCGATTCTGGTACCAGAGGGCTCGTCCAATAAAGGTTGAGTCCTCGTAGACTCCCTGGTCGTCGGGGATGGCGATGCCGCAGCGCACCCGCTTCTGGATCTCCGTCTGGCTCTTGACGACTAGCGAGGTGCCAGCCGGGAGAGCCAGGCTGGAGACTGTTTTTTTCAGCCAGGCTAAGGTGAAGTCGTTACCGCACCACAGCTTGAGGACTCCACCGGTGAACAGCGGCTTCGCGTTGAAGGTTGGTCCCGGTGTATCCTGCATAGCAGAGCAGGCCTCGCTGATGATCCGCTTGTGGATAGCAGCCAAGACCTGGTCCGATACTCCCTGGCTTATGATGACCCTCCGGTCGCAGGTTATTGCGACGTTTAGGGACGCACTGGCCGCTTGGGCGTAGCTTCTGTTAGCAATCCTCTGGGATTGGTCAAGCCGCGGCCGCTTGTGCTCTCCACGGGGCGAAATCGTCTCGTTGAGAGCCCGCTTGGCCGCAGCCTGGTCACTTCCATTGGATCGCTGCGTTGTGGTTGCCTCCTCGGCCGGACCTCCTGCGGATTTAGATTGCAGTGTGCTAGGCGTTGGTCGGCTAGTGCCGGCCTCAGCCTGCGACCGCTTTCCCTCAGAGAAGTTCAACTTACCTTGCTTGGTCGGTTTAACCGAGCTGGTGGCAGCAACCTGCTTGTTTTGGGGGGCTTTGCGTCCCCGCCTGCGTTCGTGATGCCGCTCCTTACGCGTCAGTCTTTCCCTCCTCTTACCCTGGCTTCTAGGAGCTGTAGGACCCGAGGGGCCCGAACAAGAGCAATGGGCTTGTGGAATGGATTTTTTACCCTTGCCCTTGCCTTTACCTTTACCCTTACGGGTAGGCACCTGCCAGGCGCTGGTAAAAACGTCCTCGGTGTTGCTGATCCCCTCCGTGTGACCGGAGGCGGCCGCGACTTGGGCAGCGGCTTGAGGAGCCACAGGAGGAGCGGGAGGGTGTTTGGGAAGGCTACTTCCGGCAGAGGTGTTAGCCGTCTCCGTTTTCGCCTTTGTGTGTAAAGGATCGGTACTGGTCCCATGCAGCGCCGTTCTCCTTTGCTTGGAGTGGGACTTTTTGGTCTTAGCTGCGGTTTTCGCCACAGCCGGACCAGTGCCCGCGCTGGCGCCCACGGCGTGAGCCGCAGGACATCCAGGGGCGAGCGAGGCACCAGAGGTACCTCGCTTAGGAGCTTTGCCAGCTTTCGCCGACTCCACTCCTGCGGTATTCTTAGTTGGCTTCAATCCGTCCATACTAAAAAAATTTGAACTTCATCTTCCTGGCTCCCACCCACCATGGAGCCCGCACCTGGGAACGTCGCACTACTGTGAGTGCGAACGTTAGGACCACCAGGAAGATATAGGTGCGCAAGGCTGGTTTACAGCGCGACATCGGGTGCTCGATCGAGTTGGCAACTAATCAACCCTCACTTACACCGTCAGCATGGCCTTTACCTACCGCTTCGGCCGCCCAAGGACGACCTTAGCGGACCCCACGCACCTCGCCTGTGGCTCTCTGACGGGACACTTTGGCCATTTCCCTACCCGCTAGAAGAAGGGCCACCGTTTTGCTTGAAATCCAGACCAAAGGGGGCGTGTTGCCTCACGGACACATTACCGCCAGTGCCGATCGGCTCAACCCCCCAGGACTCCTTCATCCCCGCTTACGGCGCTCGACTGCGCAGGTCCTAGCGCAGGTGACAAAATTCTCCTACCCGCCGTCAGCTGAGTTAGTGACGGCCGAGCCCGCAACCAATTCGTCACAGAAGGGTCACAGTTAGGAGGGGAGTTGGGAGGGGTTATAGAGGGAAAAAGGGGTTTAGTGGGATATGGGATGGGACTGAGTGGAAAGCCCTCCACTCTGCGGGTCGCCCGGTGGTTTCAGTTACGTCTATTTCGTAAGGAATTAGACCAAAAACGGGGTGGCAACCTCGAGAAGTTATATCCACCGGACTTGCCTTGAGGATCTACACGACCATTGCGCTCCCCCTCAAGACCACGCCACCTTCCCGTCTCTGAAGGAGACAGCAAGGTAGGCCTGCATCTATACTACCAAGCAAAGCAAAGCAAAGCGTGTCGTTGTGCAACCGTAAAAGCATACATACAGACCCCCCCTGTAGCACGATATCATTTATTGTTAGAGGGTCATATGAGGGAATTGATTTATTTTTAGCCTTAAATATTATATAACATGTTTTGGAGAGATTTATTGTTAGAAGATTGAACTGAAACCATGCGAATAGGGTATTTAAATCTTCTTGTGCTTGTGATATAATGTGATGGATGGAAGATCCGAAGTAAAATAAACAAGTGTCGTCGGCGTATAAGGTAAGGTGACCATGTAGTTTAATTTCGTTTATATTATTTATATATATTAAAAAGAGTAAGGGACCCAAGATATATCCCTGTGGGACGCCACATGTAATAGGTAATGCATCACTTTGGTGATTACCAAATTTGACCACTTGCGAACGATTTTTTAAGTAAGACTCGAGCATTTTTAGAGCTTTTCCCGTGATTTTTATTGATTCTAGTTTTTTTAGGAGTAGTTTGTGGCTAACCGTATCAAAGGCCTTTTTTAAATCAATAAAAATGCCCAGGGCTACGTTTTTTCTGTCTATGTTTTGTTTAATTTTAGTGATAAGATCAATAGTGGCTGTAGTAGTATTACTTCTGGGTCTAAATCCATATTGTCGATCGGTGATGAAGTTAATAGAATTACGATACTTTTCTAATCGGTTGTGAATATTTTTTTCTAATATTTTTGACAGTATAGGCAACACTGAGATAGGTCGATAATTTCTTGGATCTGTGGTATGGCCTGATTTATAGACTGGTGCTACTTTTGCTATTTTTAGTGTTTCAGGTACGTCGTTGGTAGTTCTTACCGGAAGACGACAATGGACGCGTTTTCCAGGAAATTGTTAGCTACAGCTTGAAGAAAATAGCGACTCCAAGTCATCTCCTTCATTTGTGTACACGTAAAGGATCTTCTAAAGTTTTCATATCACAAAGCAATATTGGGTAAACATTTTATTTTCTATATTGTAGTGTCCGTTTTTACAACGTTAATTTCACATTTTATCCCAAGATACACGCTAAAATAAATGTTTTCATTTTAAGATTTATATACGTCAAACATCAATGTGTCAAGAATTTTATAAAATGTCAAAGACTTGTAAGCCTAGAAAAGAAAATGAAAAGGAGTCGAGTTTGAATTGTGTTAAGTAAATACTAGCTTTTTCCCCCGACTTGTCTGCGTGGGTTTAAGAAGTTCCAAAAATAAGTGAAAAATATGTAATCCTACTAATATTATGAATCTTAATCAATATTATGTGGTAATAGTAGTTAGCCCCAATTTTACATCATCAGGTTTCCTTCCTCTTAATATTTGGTAAGTCTTTACCCCTCATTATTTCAGTCCAGGTTTCAGCAAATTGCATACTATGCTTTAACCTCTAGCGGCCGGATTGGTATACTATTGGTTCCACCAGTCGCCACTGATTTTAAACTTTATTTTTATATTCTATTTTCGTTTCAATCAGTGTCGTCAGTTGGAGCCAATGGCTCCACTCCGGCCGCTAGATACAAATTACTATCTCACAAGTACTTAAAATACGAAATATATAATATTTTTAAGTAATGTATTTGAAATTTAAAATAAAAAAATACAGTATTTCAGCTATTTTTATTTTGAATGCAAATTATAAAATACTATTAAGTCCACCATCATGGGCTAAAAAACAGAGAAAAAGTAGATTAATCACTAAAACCAGAGTTTCCTTTCATAAACACTAGAATGTTACATGATACTTGACAATGACAATTTGACGTACAGTAGGTAACAGGCGCCGTGTTCGACATATTTAGCGGTCGCCAATGGACAAGTTAATTGACAATGCAGTCGTTTCAAAGCCTTAAGTTCGTTTTGTCGTAACGTCGGCGAAGAAAATATACATTTTCTTTTCTATTGATAGGCATAAGTTTGACCACTATCTCACCTGGTGGTAAGCGATGATGCGGTCGAAGATGGAACAAGCTTGCCTAGAAGTAACCTATTCACTCTTGACTTAAAGTCTCTCAGGTTTTAGCTATCAGGACACAGACTCTAGCAGGGAATTCCACTCCTTAACTGTACGCACTCTGAATGCATTCCCAAATCGTTCTGGTCGTGTGGGTGGGATGTCCACCATGTGCCGATAGCGCATCGCCGTACGTGTTGTAATCCGATGATGGAACGGGCTTGGTGCAATTAACTTATGCAATTCAGTCGCACACTCCCCAAGATACAACCTACTTTGGAGTTTCGACTCGATGAGCCTATCATTGCCGATGAACCTCTTGGCTCGTCTCTCAATTGACTCAAGGGCATCAAGCTGGTATCTGGCAGATCGTGTATGGAGTACTGCTACTCCATACACGATTGAACTTGCGCTTGATAGAGTTTGAGCCGCTGTTTCGGCGTGAAGTACCGTCTCACCTTTGCTAGGATCCCAACTTTCTGGCAGCCACTTGAGCCTTTATCTCTGTGAAAGGGGCAAAATTGAGGGTAGACGTAACACTAAGAAGCTCGAGTTGGTGAAAGATGAAACTGGGTGGAATTGTGGAATGGAGTGGGAGAGACCGGATCTGTGACCCACGAGCTCGTGTGTCGGACGCGTATCTCTCAGCAAAAGTGCTGTTGTCTGCATACCCTTAGGTACCGGGTTTTAGCAGATCATTAATATGCAATAGGTACAATGTTGCCGAGAGCACCGAGGCACCCCTGAGGAACTCCGGCATTAATATCCAGCAGTCCGGACGAGCAGCCAGGTGGGTGATTTCCTGAGGGATCGGTGTATCTGAGTACCTATGACCACTCCAATCAGACAATCCGGTGGGCAGACCGAAGGAAGGAAGCTTACTAAGCCTATCGTGTCAGACCCTGTCGCTATCTCTCCGTGCTTCTTGATGGCCTCATTCCAAATGTGAATGGCATAGTGTGCCAGGCATACGTATTGTCGGTCACTAAGGACATTACGCATAGGTATAACAACGGCGGTGTAACTCATATAATAGCAGCGGCGCTCATGTAAAACTCCATCGGAATTTTACTGAAAAGGTCGTTGCATCAGATTTAGGTTCTTGGGTATTGGTTAACTAAGTATTTAACTAACGTTATATGATAAAGAGTTAAAATATATTTATAGAAACAATTTTGTTTACTGATAAAAAACCATCTCCGAAAAATGCATGTTTTCTGAGAAACCATGTATTTTATGCATAACCTTGCATGTACGTGTTCGAAGCCACAGCAAAAAAAAGTAACAAATTAACGACTTGTCATTTCATTCGTTTCCATAACATTCTTAGTTAAATTATGATAAGCTGATTTTTTTACAACTGATCTACTCCATAGCTGCCGAGTGCTAAAAATTCTTTAGTGCTATCTCTCTCGCACAATTGTGGCCATGTACTTAAAAAATCTACTGAACAAATACGTTTTCAAAATAATTTGGAGACATACAAAACATGATATTATTTACTAACAACTGAAAAAAATTAATCTTTAAATAAATAATTATTTGTCTGCGTTCAATATTTTACTTTATTCTACGTCTAATCACAGTTTATAAGAGTGCTGCTTTTTGTTAAGATTTTTGTTTGTGTGCGAGCAACACTGAATCAGTTGGCGGTTTGAATTAATTTGATGTTTTGGCACTAGGTTCGATATGTCGAACTTTGTACGTGGAAGCCGTAGACAGAGAATAGATATAGACAAGTCCTCAGCGTATAACGGTAAGGGATAGCGATAGTTCGACATAAGTACATCATTACAACTTCGTGCATTTAATATTGCCATACTTAGACTTTTACCCCCATTGTGTGGGTAATCTCGTTCTTATTATTTTGGTTGTACGTCTACTACGAGTAATGTAATTCATATCAATTAATAACACGTTTTTTTTAAAAACTTTTTAAGGGGTAACGTATGTATTTATTACTATTTGATTGTGTTCGCGCGCGAACTGAATGCCTCCGGGATGAACGTAAAGCGTAAAGGTACCAAATAATCCATATCAACCCCCAAAGTTTCACATTTAGACGAACTTGGTTGATCTAAAGCCGGTCGGATCTGAAATTAGAAACAAAAAAAGACACGAGCTTGCGATTAACTGCTAATGTAATCAAGAAGATGAGTTAGTATATTTAAATTTTTTGATGTTTAGTTACTTAATAACAAATTAAGTAATATATTTACTTTACCTGGATGAAAAGTGTCGGTATCGCACGTGGATTTAAGTAGGTACGATTTAAGTTCTGTCGAAAGCAACTGTCTTCGAAATGTCGTGAGCAAATACGGGAGTGACGACTTGGATGCCAGTTAACTCGGCCCGTACAGTCAATCCATTTATTTTTAAAAAATGGATCATTCGGAAACCTAAAAAGAAAAATACGTTTAGGGGTAAAAATAATCAAGTGCTGGTATCTCCGTCAAGTTATTATCCGACAATTTACAAATGACATGAAGTGACATAGATAACAACCTAACATAAATTGCCTCACACTTTGGCCGGCTAATATGAAAAATAAGTTAGGATTTATCGTCTTTTTAGACGTTAATTATCAATAAACTTTGCTTGTTATTGACAGAAAATAGTCTTGAGTACAATAATCTTTGATTTACTTGCTGTAATAGATAAAAAATGCTACTTACCGATGAAAGGTTATGTTTGGTTGATTTCGTTCACTACGGCTTTTACAGCCGTAAATACTGCAATTCACCATCACTACACACTTAATAATACCTTCTGGAATATCACTAAAGCAGTAAATCACACAAAATAAGCTTCTATCAACGAAAATACGCTGACACCACAATTTGTTTGCCACCAATGACTACTGATGGCAGACAACAAAAACCGATACGCAAATAGAGATAGAAAAACTATGCTGCATCTTGCTCACACATAGACATTTTGCATATGCGTCGTCTTACTTTAACAATTATTATTATTCTAAGAGCATGTCTATATCTATTCTCTGTCTACGGTGGAAGCATGCGGGGTCCGCGTGAGGTGCGCGACGCCCCTTGGCGTTTTCGAGCTATCATAAATTTCAAATATACGCCCTTAAGGTGAATGTTACGGGTTGCTCATTGCCATTTTCCCGCGAGATGGCGCTGAAGTCAACATTTTCAGTTTTATTTTGGTTCGAGTGTAATTGGAACAATATTAAGTCGCAGAAATAATGGTGCGACAATCGGATATTCCACTTTATCGAAATTAGTCAAAATACGGCATAAAAACCCTTCTGATTCGCCATACTTCAAATCATACTTTCAATCATGTCTATGTGTGTGTAAACGGTACTATAAGCGAGTTAGATATTATTTTCGTGAAGTCAGCATCAAAACCGCTAGGTAGACAAACGCGATACGACAATGTGTCAATTTCTTTAAAAAAATAAGTATTTCAATTCATGTTGTATCTAATTTCAGTGCAACAATAATGGAAACGAAAGCATCCGCAATTCAACCATTTAAACTCACGACATTTTACGGAAACAGTATCGAGCTACGCCACTGTACGTATAGAATGGACCATACATTGGCGCGCAATCACCAATCCGCTGCGAGCCTGTTGTTACTGGCGCCGCGCCAAATTCTATTTCTATAATTTTCAGTTCCATATAATGTTAGTTTGTTCGTTATTACTGCTTATATATCCTCTCCTATTTCTATTCTGTACATTGAAAATATTAAATGTAATCCAATTTTAGAGATCAATAGTAATTTAAAATGTTAAATGGGAACTATTGTACATGGAGATCTTAAAACAACTGGTTTAACTTTAATTGGGTTCGACTTTAGAACTGAATTTGAATATCTACGATGTTATACTACTCGTATTTATGATATAAGTCAGAAGAAGACATCGCGGCTGTATAGAGATATTTTAGGGATTAAATCGCTACAAAAAGTCGCTTTAGGGACCTCCCTAAGAGGTCAAAACCAACCGATCCTTAGAAATACAAACTAAATAAACATCATAAATACGACTTGAATTAAATATACATTAACACCAACGCTCGTGAAAGGCAATACCGAGACGTATAGCTACCTAAATAAATAGTGGGAGTTCGCCAGAATCTCGATTGACTAAACAATTCATCAGTCACATTAGAAACGATCTATATTTAGCGTGCTGAGGGAAAATCACCGTAGACGTAGCAAATAATTATGACCCGAGTACCCGACCCGTGATTCATGATGACAGAACTTCCCTAAGGGAGCAATGAATTAGGAATTGGGAACCTATCCGGATCAATGCTTGAAATGCTTAAATATTATTATTATTGCGTATTGGGATTTGAATGGAGAGATTTGTAGACCTTAAGCACATTTTTAGGGTTCTGTACCAAAATGGTTAAAAGGGACCCTAATAGGAGATTACTTTGTTATCCGTCCGTCTGTCTGTTAAGACCCTTTATCTCGGGAATGTGTAGAGGTATCGAGTTGAAATTAATAAATCAAACTTCTGAGTCAACGTAAAATAGAAGATACGACCGTTTATGTCGCAAAAAAACGTATATTTCGACAATTCCAAGGGAATCAAAATTTATAGGGTATTTTCCGTAGACCTAGAACTATGTGGCAAGTAATACCATCTTATACTACAAGTCTAGGAAAAAGTCTGATAACTATACATTTGTAATTAAATCATAAAAATATAGTCTTTATTTAAAGTAATATGTACCTTAAAATTTGTACAGAACCCTCGGTGGGCGAGTCCAACTCGAACTTGTCCGGTTTTTCAGGTTATTTTTTCTACAAGTGATAATAAATGGGTACGGAAATACAAAAGAAAAATAAAAACCTTTCACAGTCTAACCACTCACAGCAGTACCGTTGAGCCAATACTCGTACAAACACAATTTCGAGCGCACTATCATTAGCTAACAAGTATCCCTGCATCTGACATTTCGCAGACCTCGGCACAGACGTGGCTTTGAAACATGCTAGCCGGGCACATTCCCTTTAAAAAGCGGACGCGCACCGAGAAAGGATCACAAATTCAACCATAAGTGGGGCAAAAAGGGATAAAATGCGTTTTCACGGACGGAGGGACGGACTAAATAACAAAACCATTTGTGCGATGAGTTCAGTGCTTGCACACCTACCTGAATTTAGGAGAGTAGCGTCCCGAGAGGTTTACGTTGGATTCGCCTCGCATTTATTATACACTACCGCTCAAAAGTATTTGACCACCGAAAAAAGGTACATACCTGTATTGTAATAATTTGAATAAATGAAACTAACTCATAGTAATTTTATTTACTTCTCATCAACAAACTTCTGCCAGCAGGTTCGTCCGCGTGATTCGAAAATATCTCCTGGGATGAAGACATTGTCTAGCCGTGTGCCAAGTTTCATCCAAATCCGTTCAGCCGAAAGAAGTAACACACAGACAGCCAGAGTTACTTTCGCATAGTTACAAAATTAGTACTTATGGATTTTAAGTAAGGATAAATTGGAATTTCAAAACAGTATGCTTATAAATTAAAAATTAAATTAAATGTATGTTTATTTATGGCAACTAGGCCCAACTGTTAGTAACATTGTTCTTAAAAACTATTGTGAGCAACAAAAACAAAAGAAATTGTAAGGTTAGGTGTGGTGTTCTGACCAGCACCTCCACAGCGTGTGACAACCAAGGTGCGTCGTACTTTTCGCGCAAAATACCTAGGTTATACCACTATAGACTCGTATATGATGGTCACCATTGTTTTTAATGACATCCTCAAAAAGATTTGGCTTCACAAAATGTAGGTGGCCAAATACTTTTAAGTGGTAGTGTACCCACCGCACTTCATACATCATATTTCTCATCACTTCGTCCACGAACGTTACGTAGGTACCTATATAGATATCAGAAAGGATTTAGAAGTGACTTCTCACTCGCGCCACCTTATATTAAACTCAAGGTTTTATGACAAGAAAAATGTTACGACGAAAAGCTTTTAAGTAATTACTTGCTTAAAACTATTTTTCTTTTCCTAATTATGATTGTAAGAGTTTTTGTGCCTTGCCTTTTATTTTATCCAAGTCTTTAGTCTCCACGATGTAAATAAAACACGTAAAACTTTGAAGCCGACGTAATATTATCACGACTTTGAACCGCAAGCTCATTTCCGCATACCATTATGCCACAAGTAGATATACTAAGGTCGCATTTCCATCGCCTGTTAGTCTATTAAATTACATTGCGGGGCAATATTCAGCGATTAATCACATACCTTTGACCACATCATCGCTTACCAACAGATGAGAAATTGGTCAAACGCGTGCCTATCAACAGTAAAAAAAAAAACAAAAAATAAACCTCTGCAACCCACAAATCGCAATGGTATGCAACTTGCATGCGTGCACGCAGGTGAAAATGCGGCCAAAGATTTGGGTTTTTGATACTTCTGTAGGAAAGCTTGTAAAGAACATAATTTAAACTCGCAGATTGAACTTAAAATTATATTTAGACAAATCATTTTATCTAACACAAATTTCCTGGGATCCTTTTTACCTAATTGGTGTGATTCGCTAAAAACCGTCAGCTGCGCCATTTCTTTACAGATTTTCGTTAGTTGTTGACAGGTGACGCGCACCCTGTGCGTTAGCATAACATCGAGCAATCCCCGCGTAATAGTTTCCGACTGAACTGTTGGCGACTGATAAACAATTACCTGGCACGTCAGGCTTTTGTGTGGCAGTCACGACGCGCCGCCGCCAGCGACACCAACTGATAGAATAATTTTAATTGGTACCGGTGAATAACAATATCGATAAAGCTATCAATTTACACACCACCAATAGTGATGCAGCCAATCTATTATAAGCAGACAAGACAAATTAATAAATGATTAATGAACCAGCAAACGTTTAAATAAGATTGTTCGTGTTTGTTTTGAGCTCGAGTCGGTCGCGCAAACAACTCGAGAACCTTCGTCCACCCGAAGATATTATCAATTTATCTAGTGTTTGGCTCGCTTGTCTTAGTAATTATGAACTCAAAACCAATCTAGACGCTATCGTTAAGGCTTCTCGATCAAAATAAGAATATTAATTGAAATTAAGATGCCCAGACAAGCTTTAATAAGATTATCTTATTTAGTCAAATAATATTGGAATAGTTTCAATTTGTTTTAGTAACAGTGAATATTTTAGATAGCTGAGAGATTAAATTAGGTAGGTATGAGTTGATCGAAGGTTATGTTAACAGACACCTTCAGTCGAATGTTCGCATATATTGGCAGTACGTATTTCAATTGAGCAGGTTCCCACAAATTCGAAACGCGTAACATTACCCAATTCATCGAAGCATCAACTGGAAACTGGCATTATTGTTCGCTTCAGCAAGCCTCTTGACGGCGCTGGCGAGAGCTTGATATGATCGTCAAATATTGAATAAAGATATGTGCCCTATATCGGACCAAATACTATCGGACTTTACGACGAATGGATATATCTTTAGGGAAAACATTAGATGAATAAATGTTCATTTTATGGCGGCGGAGATCGACACATCAAAGAAACCCTGATAGTATTTAAGTCACCGGATTATTGTAAACGTCATAAGTTTGTAAGAAAACTTAAACGTTGTATGTGTACCTATACAGGTTTACAATATGACACGGTATATTACAAACTTACGGTTCTTCCTGTTCTACACAAAACCATGACTAGGTACAAAGCTAAGCAAACAAATCAGATTTCAATAGTAATGGAAACTACGAGTGTAAACGGCAGGGTTTAGATTAAATTGTACCTATGCTTACATAGTCACCAGTTTGTTCGGTTACAATGCTTATTGACCGCCGCTGACAAATATTTGTGTGTGCGGAATCAATCGCTGTTAGCTCCGATCATGAATTGTTTGCTACAACGCGGGCGTATCTTACAAACGGCACCAGTTTAAAATAAAGTGATTTACCTAATATTTAGTTGTTAAATGTTGCAGGCTTAAGTAGATTAAGGAACATGCTAAATTTGAATACTAATTACCAAATATTTTTTTCAGAAATTCAGAACTCGAATTTAGAAAATGCTAATCAGAATTTAAGTTAATCATACAGATAGATTTTTTTAATTAACCTACAATAACTAATTGTCCTATTGATCAATGATACAGAAAAAATAAGTGTAACTTTTTAGCAAACATTTATGTATACGTATATTAAACATATTAACTCCAGTTATTGAAATCTCAAACGAAAATCCAAAAAAAAGATGTACGTTATAATTTTTCAGTAATATAAAAACATACGAGTACTTTTCTCCTAATTACAATTTCGTACTCGTATAAACGAGATTTCCCATCTACAAAAACGAAATGGCGGCCACAATCTCATAATGAGAAAGAACTGGTTGAACATTAATTAACTAGCTAGCGTCCAGTACTTACACATCAAAGTGAACTCCGGATAGAAGACTCACAAGTCACAACTACATACATAATGGAACAGCTATACCTACATAGGTAGCTTATACGAATATGGTCGTTCATATTCGCTGGATATTTGATCTGTTCGGGAGCGACTTCATATTTCCGCCCTATCTCTCGCATGTATCAGCTTGGAATATATTCTTTGCTAGGGATACGGTCGCGAGTGCCCGTATCTAATTTAGAACGATTGATGTGGCGTTGGGGAAGGGTGTCCTATCCTAACTGCCGAGCCACAATTAGTCTGTTACTACTTGATTGCATCGATATTTCTTCACAATTAATCGATAAATGAGATGAATTTTAAAACTTAAGAAGCGTTATTTTGGCTTTTAGAGATGATCGAAATATGAGATTAAGGTGAATGCTCCAGGGTAGCCCGCGAAATTCAAATATTTTTATGTTTTTTGCAATTTGCCGGTCAGTGTGAAGCTGTATGTGGACCAAATGCGTTCCGCGACCGTAACGCGTATTTATCTAAAGAATTATAACTATTTTAATCATCAATATAGCCCTCTAAGTTCATGTAGTTCGAAAGAATAAATATTTCAGAAATAATCATTTGCAAAAAACATAAAAATATTTGAATTTCGCGGGCTAC
The DNA here is from genome assembly GCA_950371165.1 of Lacanobia oleracea. NCBI lineage: Eukaryota > Metazoa > Arthropoda > Insecta > Lepidoptera > Noctuidae > Lacanobia > Lacanobia oleracea. The sequence continues at coordinate 12,420,284 of OX493389.1, forward strand.
CCTGGAGCATCCACCTTAAGCGAAGTTGCTTCGTTTTTTTTTCATATTTAGAATATGTATTTATTTATTTATTTATGTACACACAATATACTTAAAAAGAAAATTTTGTACAGAGAAAAGAGCACAAAGGTACTGCTTATTTCTACAGAAATTTCTTCCAGCAGACCTGCGACAGAAGAATTAGATAAGAAAAGTAGACACAGTGTGTAAAGAAACAGAGAAGGAAAGTTAAAATAAACTATTCTACTCGTAACTTAACTTAAACATATTACTATCTTATAATAAATATAAATCTAATTACAATAAACATACAAACAAATATACCTACACAAATAGATTTACAAATATATATTTATAATAAATTAATACATACCTATAAAACATACCTACAGGATCACATTATTGACAGATAATGCTCTCTGACTTCTCTTTTGAAAATGTTAATATTTTTGCAGTCTCTTATGTTAGGCGGGAGTGAGTTCCACAAACGTACTGCATGAAAAGAGAAGGAGTGGGAATATGAATGGGATTTATGGGACGGGAAGTTAAGATGATGTTTGAGGTGGGATCTACACAGCGCATCGGTAGGGCGAGTGAACGAGAAACGATTGCGCAGGTAGCTTGGGTATGCAGGATTAAACAAGATGTTATAAAGGAGACATAATATTCGAGTGTTCCTGCGAAGACGGATAGGGAGCCACTTGAGATCCTTGCGGAACTGAGAGACATTCGGACTATGTCTAAGTTTATATAATGACAGACCTATTATTTATTATCATGGGTGTAAAACACCTCCCAGCGTTGGAAGTTTTCGTCGGTCTGGTAGTAGCAGATCTGGGTTGTAGAGGTCAGACAAGTAACCGCTCAGATCTGGGTAACACGATACCCTTTGCAAGACCGGTGTGAGATTTTCTTACTTCTGACTTTCGTAATGAATTTCAAAGATCCTGAAATGGCAGCTGGCTCCAATATTAATGTGCTTTCTGAGGCACAACAATGTTTGGTCACCCATCCATCCATTGCCTTGAAGATTGACCCGTGCGACTTATTATTTACTACCTTGTTTACTGTTTCATCTTATAGAAACCTAATGCAGCAAAGTCAGATGATTATTATCAATAATTATATTTATGACAGTATCAGTCAAACACGTTTCTGTTGCAATTCAATTAGGATTAACGGATATCTCTCTGTTGATTAGCAAATAGCAAACACTTGGTTAGTAAAGTGTTTCCTATCCCATTACAAGCCCGAAGAGTAATTAACTGTTTCAGACTCCTACATATTAGGTATTGATTTGATACTAAGCTAAATAAAGAAATTAATTTAAAACTGTGTTATATTTAGATAAACAAATAATTTATTTAGTAAAAAATCACAACATACTATTAGCATTAATACATTTAAATAAAATAAGTCTTAACTAACTAAAAAAATAATCTAAAATACAGCGTCATGAAATTTTTACGCATCGCTGGCCTCTAGTAATATGCCCAAAAGGCTGGCAGCATTGCCCCGTTGTATGGCAATGCTTATCCTTTATTTTTTTAAGTTTTAAATAAATAGTGCAAAAGAAAATAAAACAATAAAATGATAATTAAATGATGTTATGATGATGATTTAATGGTAGTCCGCCTTTGTACAGTGTTTCACTTGTGCATAAAGTTTTAATAAATAAATAAATAATCACTTAGTACAAAAAATACAAATTCCAACCTTACAAAATGACTTTTTTGATGATTCTTAAAGGTTTAGGTGCTGATTTTATATTCCCTCAGTGCAGGGTTTTATTTTTTATACATTCCGAGCCCCAAATTTTGTATTTACTCAGTACAAAACTGTACAAGCTCGATGCATTCCTTGAGCAGTAAATAAGAATGTTTCAAAGGTGTATGAAATAGGAGTCAAACTCCGCACACCTCATTAGATGACACATAGCTGACAGCCCGTTCCTACTTATCGGTTGTCGGGCACGGATTTTTATCGGTGTCAGACAAGTGTGAATAACTTCAAATAAAATGCTTTGCCACTGCAACGTCCGATTAAAATCCGGGCCCGACAGCCGACAAGTTGGAACGGGCTGTGACGCTATGAGACACTGCCCTTTAATAAAAACGTCTGCAGTGACATACGACGATGAGCCGAATATTTCGTTCTAAACAAATGAAACCACATTTCGTATTTAGTTTATAAAAATAGACGGGAAAAATATATTATAATCCGAAAATTAAAAAAAGATCTCGAAGCATGAATTCTTCGGTCAAGAACGTGACTTCCTTTTAAAAAGTCTGACTTCGAGTTACTTTTCAATTTTTTTATATTTTATTGACATTAGTTATAATAATGTAGTTCGTAGCTAATAGCCATCCACAAAGGGAGCCTAACGTAATAACACACACAATAACTTCCATAACAACAAAAGTTTATTGAGAGATATGAACAACTATGACATGCGTGTGTTATGATATGCTTACACATGTGTGCGCCCCCGGGACCGCTCGTTAAAACTTTACGGCTGATCTGATCCGTATCCACTAATGATGAACAGCATCGAACAGAACACGACATTATTATGGAAAAATATGATCCAGAACGATTTTTTTCCAAATTCGAACGACTTATTCAGTTTGGAAAAATTACTGACAAATGAAATCAGTATCGTAAAGTATATGTAGGTACATAAGAAAGAATACAACAAAATAAACTTAACCTTCCTCTTTACGCAACTCGTAATTCCTTTCCTCCAGTGGACATTTATGGGGCAGAAAAAACAAACGGGCAGTCTTTCCATTATTCGATTTCCTTTCACTTCTATATACATAAATTCCAAAATAAATTATTGCTGCGTTTTAAAATGCGTCGAGAGTTTTCCTCGTGGGGGAGTGGGAAGTGGAGCACAGTACTGCGGCACATAGCATTTATAAAACAATATATCTAAGTGATAGCGGGGCACAATATATACGCAGAGAGAACGAAGTGTTCAAGCGTGGTCGGAGATTGCAACGGACGCTTTTCACTATATCCAACGGAGCGCGAAAACGCCACCGATAGCGCAGAGCGTGGGGCCCGCGCGATACGCCTAGTGCTGCCGCGATTAGCATACTAACCCCGGACACGGGGATTTGGACACGTTAGCCACAGAATGATAGAAAGACGTATATGACAATATATACCCTTCCTTTAATACTTCTTTGAGATAAATTGGCGGCTGCAGAATTAGATGCATCGCTGACGTTGAACTGAATATCCTTGTTATATTTTTTTTATTATTTCGACCGCGCTACGGCGTAGCACGCTAGCTACGGAGTCGTAGCAAATAATAAGGATAGCTATGTTGGCGCATTGGCTCATATGTTTGCAGTTTTACTTATTTGTATATGTATGTTTATCCTTAATTGGAACAGAAACCACCACAATTTCACTATTGTTTTTTTTTTAATTACAAAGAGTTGTTCCATAAAAGTAATCTTATTTAATAATAAAATCATTATGACTCAATAAAAGCTTGATGCTTTATCCATGTCGTCGCATTTTACAAGGTTGGAGATTCCCGTAGTTTCCCCGCAACTACACGCATCACTAAAACGATCCACCCAACAAGTTATGCCACAGCAATGTGCTTTTTGTTTTGTGATACGCTAGTCTTTGTTTCACATTTGCATGTACCTCGCGTTTCGCCTATAAATCCCACTGAATATAACATATTCGAACTAGTAACGTATTGAATGAAAAACCCGAGTTCCAAAATTGTGTGTTGTTTTGGCTAGTTTTGTTTTGATCCGGTTGAAATGCAAAATATAGAGCGTTTTAAAGGTTTGTTTTTCCATGAAAAATGACCGAAATTCATGTCACGTGACGCTTGTGTTGTGGTTACCGATCGGTCTGTGTTTCGTACTGACAGCTAAAATAAACTTTCAATGAAAATTTTTTTCTGCTAGATTGAGTAGTTTATTAATTCAGACTATTTACTTTGTTCTACGCTTCTAAGTAAAACAATATTTTAATGTGATTTGAATTACATATTTCTTTCTGGAGCCTGTTTTAAAGTTGACGCAGATGAAATTGCGAAATTGGAGTAACTAATTTAGAAAATATACGGGGATAACATATTATTCTGCTATTTCCAAATCTAAACCGATCTAGAGAACATGCTCATGAAAGCTGCTAATTGATAATTAAAACACTTTTCACGCGAGCGAAGCTGGATGTGGAAGCTAGTGCATAATAAACTAGATATTCAGATAGAATCGAGAAGATATTCAATATGGAACCAGATGCTACATAATTAATGCTACTATTCACCTACAACTTGCATATTCACATAACGAAGCTAGGAGCACAATGAATCAGGACCCAAGAAAGGCATACCTCAATACACAAGTTAATGCATAATTTTCCATAACCCCATTGTCTGGAGAATTAATATTCTACCGACAGAGGGCGCCGTCCGGGGCAGTTCTATTACTATTTAATCTAGGCTATTATTTGCTCGGGCAAGACGCGGAGAGCTCAGGTGGTCCACTTCGCTAAGTTACACCCTCATACCTTAATATCTAAACGGGATGCAAAATTGAAGCTTGAACGAGCCTGACCTACAAACCAGTTGCCGGGAGGCAGTTAATTCCCACATAAATTTAGCGTCCCGCAACATAATAACGATATAAATAGATACATGAGGGTAGGTACGCGTGTATATGAATAGAATTTATGTGGGAGCTATATTTAGCTTTGTGCTATTTTTGTCCTCTTTTTATGGTTTAATTAGAAAATGTTTTGACGTCACATAAAAAGCCAAAGCTTTTCCTCAGTTCACAAATAGAATATCTAATGATGAAACTTATCGTATTTTATTTTTTGTCGGTAAAAGTATCGCGTTATCGTATGTATACTTAAACTAGTTTCTGAAGGCGGTTTCGCCTTCGAAAACTATCCCACTCCCGTGGTAAAAAGTATGTGCTATCCCAAGACGTGGGCTATCCGTGTGGCATGATTCATATTAATCGGTCCAGTGGTTAAGACGTGAAGAGGCAACAAACATACTTCCGCATTTATAGAGGCTTATACAAGTTGTTACTACTGGAAGAGCGGAACTTCCTAACACATGTATACTTCTTACTTAAATGGAAATTCCCTGAAGACCAAATGTAAACGTATTCTTAAGTTATTGAAATAAACATTTATTATTATTATTATTTCCTTTATTCATCATTTTCGCTTATTTCTAAATTTTTAAATATTTTTATACAATATATACATAAAAAAACATTTAAAAATATAAAAATAGTAGCTCACCGATATCGGGAACAGGGTCCAAGCTACCGGTGGTCAGGGCTCCAGAGAAAGGAACCTCCTGACAATGCGAGCCGTGTCCAGAAGTACCGCTTTCTGAATCAAGCCCTTGATCCAGCTGCCCAACGAGAGCCTCCTAAGGTGTTGGTCGAGGCTCGTGGCTATTAAGCCATTGGCCGACACTACTATCGGTACAATGATTGCGGAGTCCACTTCCCACATGTCGACAACCTCGCGAGCCAAGTCAATATACTTGATTTGTTTGTCTTTCTCGGCTTTCACGAGGTTCTCGTCATGCGGGACGGTTATGTCTACAATCATTGCACGCCTCACAATTCGGTCCACCACCACTATATCAGGCTTATTGGCAACAATAGTCCTGTCAGTGATGATGGACCGATCCCAGTACAATGTGATATTGCCATTATCGAGAACTGGGTCGGGCGCATACCTATAGTATGGCACCTCCGACTCCACAAGAGAGTATTTCAGAGCAAGTTGCTGATGGATAATCCTGGCTACAAGGTTGTGCCTATGCAAGTATTCTCCGTTAGCTAGACGTGAACAACCAGAGATAATGTGGCGAATTGATTCTCCCGGACGATGACATGCCCGACATATGTCGACCGTGCCGTCTTTCACAATAAATCTCCGGTAGTTATTCGTCATGATAACTTGGTCCATAATTGCACAAACAAAACCTTCGGTTTCTCCAAAGAGATCACCGAAACGCAGCCAGGCTACGGACGCTAGTTGGTCTACGTCGGGCCCATGTAGGGCCCGGAAAAAGCGTCCGTGAAGCTCCTTACTCTGCCATACCGCCCTGCGATCGTTAGTGTCAAGCACCGCAGGTTTGCGCCAGTTCTCATTTGCCAAGGAGAGCGGGGTGAGTCCCTTGTCCACCGTCACTACATCTCGATGCATACCCACGTCGACAGCTAGGAAATATTCCCTAAGACTGCATATCTCGCAATTGTGGAGAGTCTTAGCATTTAAAAAGCCTCGACCTCCACACTTTCGCGGGATATACAGTCTCATTACCGACGATCGTGGGTGATGCATTCGATATGCAGTAAGCAGTGTGCGGACCCGCCTATCCAGGGCGTCAAGTTCCGTTTGAGTCCATTTGAGTACGCCGAAAGAGTACATCAATACCGGCATGACCCAACCGTTGAAGGCGCGCACCTTATTTCCGCCTGATAGAAGGCTATTAAATACCTTCTTCAGGCGGCCAAAGAAGCGCTCCTTTAACGATTGCTTCATGTCAGTAACATTGATACCTAACGCTTCCGACATACCCAAATACTTGTAAGTTTCAGTTGGAGAGAGGGATCTCAGGTTTATGGAATCCGAGAGTTGAGTTCCCACGGATTCCATAATCTCTCCACGCTTTACATGCATGACCGCACATTTGTCCACACCAAACTCCATCCTGATGGCGTTACTGAATGTTTCAGTTACCTTCAGTAGCTCCATCAGTTGCAGATTAGTGGGGGCAAAGAGTTTCAGATCATCCATGTAAAGGAGGTGAGATATAACCTGACCACCTCTCTTCAACCGATAGCCTAGCCCTGAATTCTCCAGCAGTGTGCTAAGAGGATTCAAGGCTAGACAAAACCAAAGTGGACTCAAACTATCGCCCTGAAATATACCCCGCTCGATCCTTACCGGTTCGCTATTCCTTTGGATATTTCGACATCCTGGATAGCAAAGGACTGTCCTCCATTGCCCCATACATGACATCAGGAAGGTGCGTAGCGTTGCATCAACTTTATACAATTCTAGCACCCTCATGAGCCATGTATGAGGCACCGAGTCATAGGCCTTCTTATAGTCTATCCAGCATGTCGACAGATCCTTTCGGGAACGCCGAACCTGTTGGCTAATGGCCATATCAATAAGGAGTAGCTCCTTAGTACCGCAGGACCCATTCCTACATCCATTTTGAGAGGCAGACATGATGTTGTTGTTGTTAATGTGACTATTAATCTTTGCCCTCAAAATGGATGTAAGAACTTTATAGACCGTCGGTAAACACGTGATCGGTCTATAATTTTTAGGTTCCGCAGTACTACCTGATTTATGGAGCAGGTGGGTTATTCCTGTAGTTAAGAACTGGGGTAGCGACCCAGACTCTAAGGCAGACTGGAATTGAGACGCCAAGCAAGCGTGCGATCTCGTAAACCATTTAATCCAGAAATTGTGCAGCCCGTCCGGCCCTGGAGATTTCCAGTTAGGTAACGGACGGACTGCACAAGCTACATCTTGGGGGCTGATGGTAATTGCCCCCATTTCTTGTATCGGATCGCACACACGCTCGACCTCCCGAGTCTAGTCACCCTCAGTATGACTGACAGGAACCGACCAGATGCTGCGCCAGAATGAACACATAGCATCATCATCCGGCAAGCGCGTGTCAGTCACACCTTGGTCCAGTCGCTCCCAATCCCTATATACCCACCTTTCATTACTTCGGAATGTGCGATTCTGGGTGTATCGCTCCACTCGCCGCCTGTACCTACGAATACGGCTTGCCCATGCATACACCTTCTGCTTCAGGAAGTCGATGCGCTCTGTGACACGAGATATATAATCTCGGGGATTGACATCAGTCCCCGAAAACACCCGTCTCACAAAGCGCATCACTCGAGGGCGTGTGTTGCCCTCCCTGAAGCAGATCAGTTTGCCGATTAGCGCTCTGGCCTCACCAATACGACGCTCGATCCTGCACTGCCAAGCTGGCACGGCTGGTTTTGGTCGTGTAGCTCTGTCATTGGTTATTTTTATTTTGACATGAGCTACACGGCATGCCGCTACAGCCGCGCAGTACATGATCGAATGTGCATCGGTGAGGTTATCACAGTTATCAAAATAGCTTGACAACTGCGAATCCAGAGCAGCCACCAGCGCCCTGTTCTTGTTATGCATGGGCAAACGAGGTAAGCGTGGTCTAAGTTCAGGCGGCATGTAGCGGTATTCCCGAATAGCACACTCCAAAGCACTCCTCAATTCGTTATTGCACTGGGTACTTACGTTTGTAACCCTGTCATTACTCTCCTCGTCAGCGTGGCTGGGCAATTGGGTTGACGATGCTGGTGCCACAGTCTGCGACGGAGGAGCAATGACATGGCTACACATTTCAGTGCGGAGGCGATCAAGCACACTATCATCCAACATACGGTTACGCTGGATGACGCGCACCTGATCCGACAGTCGTTGGGCCGATACGCTGACAGCTGGTTCAAGTACCTGAAACAGAGAGAGCATCCGACCACGGTACGCAGTCAGGTTAGTTCCCCCCTCTGTAGCCCCAAAGTATGAGCGTATTACATTCTCATTTATGGATTGAGTCCATTTTATACGCTGCACACTTCCACCGATAGCGGGGACCCTGTCAGAGACCGGTGGGCCTCGAGGTCCTAAGCTGGCCGGTGGTCGGCCTCGCCCGCGCCGACGCGCAGGTGGTGGTGTCGTCGGCGGCGAGAAGTATTCGTCGCTCGAGCTCGACGCAACTGCAGCTACCGGAATCTCTGGACTCGCGGCTGGCGCAGGTCCCGGCGGCTGCGAGGCGGAGCTCAGCGACGAACCCGAAGATGGTGTTGGTGCGGCTTGTAGTCGTGCTCGGCGTCTTGTTAACATTTTATTTCCATACTGTCCAGTTTTTGTTCATTTACTTAGATTTTTTATTTTTGTGTGGTTCTATTTTTTTTTTCTTGATTTTTTCGGTATGAAATGCATTGTTTCTTTGGTTTTTTAAATTAAAATCGATAAAAATACGGGATGAAAAATTTCTTATGTCACTTGCCTTGACAGCCGAGCCACAGATTCATTATTATTATTATTATTATAGAGTAAAAAGTATAAAGTAATACAGCATTACTATTGATGATATGATCGAGAAATCTACAGCAGTTCTTTTTAAAACTTTGATGTTTAGGATCGGAGAGGAAGAAATACCCTGGATGAGTGACACATACGAGGAGCTTGTGGCTAGATAATAACAGCCGCACGGGTCGATCTTCAAGATTAAGCAACGCTTGCCAAGGTTGGTCTGTGGATGGGTGACCATCCTAACATACCCAGTTTCCTCCGTGCCTCGGAAAGCACGCTAAGCCGTTGGTCCCGGCTGTCATTTGTAAATCTTTGGCAGTCGTTACGGATAGTCAGAAGCCAGTTAATCTGACTCCAGTCTTGCCATGAAGTACCGTGTTACTCAGTTAATGGGTTGTGGAGGTTTGGTAGGCAGGCGCTCCGCGTAAAATACTGGTATTCAGCAAAATCTGGTTTGACTGGAAGCCAACCCCAATATAGTTGGGAAAAGGCTAGGCAGATGACAAGATGAGTGTCACATTCACATCAGCTATTTAACTTTCCCTATAACTTCAACTAGAAATTGAAAAACACCAAAGTTGGACCCGACTCAACAGCTTGTTGCTAAGTGAGAATAACAGTGTAACTACGGAATGTGTAGAACTTCCCGTAATGAGACGAGTATTATACATAAATATTATGCACATACACGTTTTCTTTTAAACAGGTTTAATTTTATTCGATCCGATTTGAGATCCAGAAAGTTTTCAAATGACTAGCAATATCGACGAATTGATGATTGTTTTTTTTTTATTGATGATATGTTTGTAAACGCACAAACGCACCCACGATATAGGAAAAAATCCTAGGGGTAACGTACTTTTTATACAAAAAAAAATGCCCATCCATTAATGGATCTCAACTTCGATGGACCTTTTGACATATTATATCAATGGACGTTGAAGCGGGTCGCACTTATGCCGTTGAGAAAAGGTAACACGGCCATATTACCTACTCTAAGAACAAACAACAAAGTGAAGTGGCTGTATAATTTCTTCGTAACAAAATGAGCGGCGAGATAGCAACCGAGATTGCTCTTAATAAACTACGATGACGGAGCGAAGTGAAACGTAATCTCACAGAACCCTGAAATATCACTGATCTGCTCCAAGAATATATAACTATAACATATACACAGTTATCGTATCGGACGATAAATGATTCAGGGAAGAAAGGGTCCTCCTATTTATGATTTTCCTACGCGTATAAAATTCTGGATCCCCGATATAAGTAATTCTATGCCGCTCAAATATATAGCACAATTTCCCGTTAGATTCGTCGGTTGATAGTGCTATTATATTCACTTTTATTTGGCAAAGTGATATTACTATTTCTTGTATATTTATGTTTGATTACAGTAGGAATATCTTAAATGGCAAGACAAGGTTAGAACTCACGAGCCCTCGCTCTCAATCAAGTGCGACTAAAGAAAAGTTAGAAAAGACTATTAATAATAATAATTTATTCTCTCTTCACAAAGTTTACTTAATATTAATATATACATAAAAAATCGCAGTTGTCTTCCGCCTTTGTGAGACACTGGTGCCTGATATAGGTTTTTGGGAAAAACAATTATGCACATACACAATCATCATCTGCCTAGCATTTCCCCAACTATATTGGGGTCGGCTTCCAGTCAATGTTTGATTAATGTACATATTAATCAAACATTTATGCGAATATATTTCGTTGTAAACTATCGCCGTTGGATATAGATAGATTAGATTGATATTTTGTTGATTCATTTTTATTTATAAATATTAACAAAATTAAAAAAAAAAATAATTACTGACATTACTGCGATGAGAAAAATATAGTAACAAACTGAAAGGTCATCCGTGACAGTTGTAAGGTCTGTTGATAGCAACAGACCTTACGGCGACGACTCATTACACTGACATTATTATGGCTCTGGTGCTATATCGGTCGAATTAAAAAAATAAACGATAAAAATATGTGCAAGGTTTGTAGAGTGACCACTTAAACGATGAGTAGCGAAAAATAAAACTTTCTACCATTGGTAAAAAAAAAACAGATTTTGGGAAAACTAGAATGCCAAAGATCGTTCTCGGTAAATAGTTAATTTTTTTCGTAGAAAATAGCAGGCTCACAAAAACATGAATAGTAACAGGTAGTAGTCAAATTCAGGACTAACTATGGTAGCGACATCTGAAGTGAGTAAGTAGCAGTTTTGTCCCCATTCGTGAGCTCCCTGCAGGCCTCGTGTTTACGGCCCTTAAAGTTACGTTTATCGCATGCACACACGTAAGCCTAAACCCGTTGAAGCTACAGATCCTTTGTGCAAGCCATTATAAACACACCAAAATGCTTCACAACCGACTTTGTTGCGTTTAAAGCCCAGCGATCCCTGGCTAGTTTGCAGTAATCCTAAGCTGTAAACAGAATCCTCGCGCCCATAACGATCTTAGCCGGTGATTAATATAGAATATCAGATGAGGGGCGCCACCACTGATTATAATCGAGTGACTGTCAATCCGGTTGCTATTTCATGACGAGGATTTATGGAGCAAAGGCTCGATATCAGCAGTAAATTATTTACCGTCCGTCGATCTCGCCCGGCCCTCGTGATTAATGCTCGACAGTAATGTAAAAACGTACTATGATACGACGATCGTAACAATTTTAGGATGGTATTACTACGAGGCTATTAAAATTTTAATTTCAGCACATAATTCCTTGAGCACATATCGTAACAGCACGTTTTATTTCGGGCGCTGTAAAACCGCTACACTCGCAACAGATATATGACAACATTAACTCACTTTTAAGCTACGTAGCACCTATTCAATAGCTAATAACGCGTTACGCATGACGTGTGATTAATTTTAACAGCTTTCGAGGAAATACGATTATGTCCTGTGTATTTCCCATAATTTTCTGCTCGTAATTCACTTTACGTGAGACAATGGCAGTGGAAACTCAAATATTAAACAATTATGAGTGAAAGATGGTAACAATACCGATAGTAATTACATAAAAAAGTGTCGTAAAATAAGTTCATCATCATCATCTGCCTAGCCTTTTCCCAACTATATTGGGGTCGGCTTCCAATCAAACCGGATTCAGCTGAATACCAGTGTTTTACGTGGAGCGGCTGCCTACCAGACCTCCACAACCCATTAACTGGGTAACACGTGCTTCTTGGCAAGACTGGAGTCAGATTTACTGGCTTCTGACAGTCCGTAACGACTGCCAAAGAATTACAAATGACAGCCGGGACCAACAGCTTAACGTGCTTCCCGAGGCACGGAGGAAACTCGGTATGTTAAGTTGGTCACCCAACCACAGACCAACCTTGGCAAGCGTTGCTTAACCTTAAAGATCGACCCGTGCGGCTGTTATTATTTAGCCACGAGCTCCTCTCTTGTAAAATAAGTTAATTTTGAAAATCGACACAGACTTCCGCAACGTAGTAAATAACTTTAGTCCCAAGAAGGCAAAGATGTATGAACTATTCAGTTGCTCTCGGACAAGGGTGCTTAAATTATAGCAACCGCTTATCATTCGCAACATGCATTCATGTCGGACAGTCGCCTAATCCTCACAAAATGTAACGTGCCCGTTGGAGAGCTGGTGAATATCCGGGGCCAGCATTATCGGAGCGGAAGCTGCGTCACAGTGACAGGCGTGCGGCTAGCCACGACACGCCTCGCCCCGGGGACGTTTTAATTAGCCTCTAACTGGCTCCGAACTATCGTGTCCTCCAACACTAGTTAAATGCACTTTCTGCGCTAAAGACAACTGAGAAATGATCCTCGGGCAATGTTTATTTTTATTTTATTAAAACTATTTCAAGCCTTTTAGTTCACCATTTTTCTCTTACAAACTTTAACTTTCACAGTACTAACCAACTTTAATAAACTTTGAACAAAGCTTTTTTTTTAGAGGTCGGTTTTTCAATAGTCTGAGAGTGAGAGCATCTACTAATTTTTAAGCAACGTTCTCGCATCTTTTTTTTCCAATTGATAATAATAATATCGTTTATTTATAAAACAGGTCATATTTACAATAAAATATATTTACAGAACACAGTTGCTGATTTGCCTGAACTAGGTTGAAACCTATGTTTCAGGCATTATTGATGTCTACATAAGCACTATCTAAGTGCTTATGTAGACATCAATAATAAAATAACAATTTAACTAATAGAGTTTCTTATTTAGTCTATTGTATAGAAATGGACCTAAAAATGTAAACTTCTTTAGCGGCATTATGAACTATTTTAGGAAAAGGAAAAAAATGTTAAAGTCGCGTCAGGACACGTAACCTGATCGAGAATTCGTAAGACGGAGGGAGAGAAGCACTCAAGTTTTCACTTCTGCCGGCACTCCCGGAGTGCAACCCGTTGTTTTTTTTTCTATTTCAAGGCACCCACCAGATAGATGGGTATTTTCTTTAAAGCGCTCCTTCAGTGGTTGGTCCAAGGCCGCGCCGCCGGCACGCCGCCGCCCTGTCGGCTGCATATGAAACAATTTTGTCATGTATATTATTGATAGGCACGCGTTTGACCACATCATTCACCTGTTGATAAGCGATGATGCAGTGGCGAACCGTAGGTGCAAGCCAGCATAGACCAGCATAGATAATAACTGGTTAAAAAGAAAATACCATAATATAGCTCATCGCTATCACGCCGACCCACTGTACCGTGCTCTTTCTGTACTGAATTCTGTGCTATAGTGATGTTAAGTTGATACGTGTTTATTTCGAACGTCATTATAACATCGAAATATAACATAATAAAAATAGCTAAAACAGTGAGTTAGTATTTTATAACGTAAATTATATAAGAGCCTAGAGAGACTAAAATGGCACTGTGTATATGGACTAGGGAGTCTTGCTGGCTTGCACCTACGGCACGCCACTGCGATGATGTAGTCGAAGATGGAGCACGCTTGCCTAGAAGTAACCTATTCACTGTTGACTTAAAGACTCCCAGGTTGTAGCCATCAGGAAACACAGACACCGGCAGAGAATTGCGTCTAAGATGCAAATGCGAACGTTGCTTAAAACATTGTAGAAGGCCCTCAGCATAGCTTTTAGCTGTCTACAAAAATACAAATGACAGTTTGACCGCTTTTGTAAAGAAAATATGTCAGAGTCATATTTATTCTTCACTAAAAATTATCTTACCATAGAAAAGTCAGCCCTATCTGTAGGCCGTAAAAATATTTGTTCCGTGCGGGAATCAAACCCGCGACACGTAGCAAAGCAGCCAATCGCTCAACCACTGCACCGACATTATAGAAGTACAAGTAGGTACATACGTACATACATCCCTATGGATCGTTTAGATAAGATTTAACCTTCTCAAAAGCTCTCTCGTACTTCCTGGCTGAAGTTTTAGCGAGATACTTATAGCAGATAACTAGATGACCCGTTCTCCAACTACAAAAGTTCCTTTTCAATTCGGAAAGTTAAAAATGGAACTTCCTAAAAGCAATTCAGAAAAATCTGAACCGTCGCTGTTCACTGACAACGAAGTTTCGTCACAGATTAAAAAAGTTTTTAAGTGTTTCCGACTATTTTCAAACGGTGAATTTTGAAAACACTGAATTTTACACCGTGACAGCAAAAGGGCAATTCTGGTGCTTAAAAAGCAATCAAATTCAGGTCTCGAAAAAACGAAAACTTGTCAAACGAAAAATTGCATAGAATGTGTAAATAGAATAAAACAAAAACAATAGTGTACCCGTAGCTTGATTTTTCCATCGAAGCCATTAAATACCCCGAAGCACAAAAGTGAGCTACATCTACTAAAATAAGTTCCGGAAACTCAACACTATCTCAAATTAAGTTAGGCAAAGTTGTGTTACTTATATCAAAGAGATGCAATTTAAATTGAAGTAGTTACCTTCAAGCCTGGAAGCGAAACTTTTCTCTTTGAAGCCGAGATATCCTGCACCTAATCGTGAAGTACCACAGTTAATGGTTCTCCGAATGGAAGTTACCTGCATGGAAACTAAAAATGTTCACGTATTCAATATGTGGGTATGATAATAATTTAAAAGTGTTCATAAGGCAGTTTAAATGCATGTCGGGCACTATAAGGTATATCTCAAGCGCCGTTCCGCCCGACTGCACAGTAACTGCCCGTTAAAATGTAAATTTATATTACGATCAATGTTGCAGAACTTTGCAGGCTTCTTCGGTGTAGATAATTAAAACAAGGCACGAACTAGCCCATCAACTAACATTAATCGACTTGAAAATCTTGAAAAATCCCGATCCGGAGTGTCGTAAGTGGCTCGACGGGAAGAAGTGGTTCCGTAGCAACTGTCTAAAGTACGTTTCAACTTTGCCGGTGTTGGTGTTATGCTTTTAGCGCGCTACGTTAATCTTGATGATCACGGATTAAGGCGTTTTGTCGCGTAACTTTTGCTAACGCTCTTAGTAGCGAAGTAACTAAATGAAGAGAACTTGAAGGGAGATAGAAGCTCCCTTTTAAATACCTTCATTCCTAGAAAAAACATCGAATGTTATTTTATTTTATGTGCCCAATCAAACCATTAAAGTTTGTTTATAATTATGCATGTCAACCTAAACAAAAAACTACATGCAATAAAACAAGCGAGAACAATGTTGTTGGTAGATTTCAGTGTGGAGAGCGTGGTGTTTATGCACTACAGTGTCCACAGTATACACACAGCTGAGCCATGTTTTAGTTAGCAACAAACCTGCCGACTGAGAAGGTCATTCCCTGCGGCCTGGCTGCAAACTGTAACAATATTAGCGAGGAATATTAACAATATTGCAAGACCAACGTGGCTTGGCCGCCAAGTGGACACACAACTATATATAGGTATTGCAGCCGACTATCCTTTGAAACTAAACTGAACTATGGGCACAATTTGCAGGCTTATTGTACCTGGCTTCTGCACTGAATACCAAGCACCTGATGTTGGTTATAAATCTATTTGGAAAGGATATATTTTCATTCTTCCATGGCATTGCTACGCAGCAATGGCTGTTCGTAGTCAGTTATTTATAGCGGCGTTTGTAAATCTACATTAAATTCTGCTTATATCTATTCTAATATATAAAGCTGAAGAGTTTGTTTGTTTGTTTGTTTACTTGAACGCGCTAATCTCAGAAACTACTGGTCCGATTTGAAAAATTATTTCAGTGTTAGATAGCCCATTTATCGAGGAAGGCTATAGGCTATATATCATCACGCTAAGACCAATAGGAGAGGAGCAGTAATGAAAATTGTGACGCAGACGAAGTTGCGCGGATCAACTAGTTCTATTATATTTCTGAGCCCTTTGGGGTTGAAACTCTTGGACCGTGGGGTCCGAGTGCTCACGTGTTATTTAAAGAACTAACTAAACGCTTAGTTGACACTTCGATTGACCCAAGGGCTGGCTTTTATTCTTGATAGAGGATAAGCATTGCCATACAATGTGGCAACTCCGCCAGTCTTTTGGGCTCATTTCCAGTCGAAAGCGATGCGGACGAATTTTTTGTCCAATTATGGTTCGGAGTTTTATTTTGTATTTTAAGTGTAGTTTGTTATTTAAACAAAATATGCATTATTTTTTCTAGAATATATATATATTATATTTTTTTTATAGAGTTATTTTTGTACCACCTCTTTTTATGTCCAACTGTTAGTCATCGGCCAGATGGGATAGTTGACTGGATTTTTCAAATTATATTTTTCAAAACCTAGAGAAAAGACAAAACTCTCAAACATTTTGGAATTACTATGTTTTTTAATCTATAAATAGAGACAGCACTGAGGAGCTCGTGGCTAGATAATAAATGCCGCACGGCTCGATCTTCAAGGTCAAGCAACGCTTGCCAAGGTTGGTCTGTGGTTGGGTGACCATCTTAACGTACCGAGTTTCCTCCGTGCCTCGGATAGCACGCTAAGCCGTTGGTCCCGGCTGTCATTTGTAGATCTTTGACAGTCGTTACGGATAGTCAGAAGCCAGATAATCTGACTCCAGTCTCGCCATGAAGTACCGTGTTACCCAGTTAATGGGTTGAGGAGGTCTGGTAGACAGCCGCTCCACGTAAAATACTGGTATTCAGCTAAATCCGGTTTGACTGGAAGCCGACCCCAATATAGTTGGGAAAAGGCTAGACAGATGAAATAGAGACAGCACTAATTGAATGTAATGTCACTCGCATGTCACGCCATTGTGAATTTGCCATCCAGAACAAACTAAGTTTAGCCAATAACTTCAAATCGTAAAAGGATATTTTTCTACTGGTTTTATTTATTTTAGCGCATGTAATGTCTATCTAAGTTACCTCTTTCATATAAGTACTCATGTAATTTTTCTTAGTTTTTTATATTATTCTTAGAGCTCTGGGAGTGGAGTTAAATGATTTTTTGTGCCCATTTTCCAAGTCATTTGGAAGGACCTCAACCAAAAAATCTAACGAAAAAACTACCTATGTTAATGCTTATGTTTGAATATAGTTATAGAACGTTATAGGTACCCACTTGATAAGCAACTTATCGACCTATCAAGTATAATCAATCATTCACGTCAGCTTGACACTCGATGTCATACCAAACAAGTCACACTACCTGCCGGTTTTACAACACACGCAACACCTTTTACGATGATTATATCGCCTTCATCTCGATACGTTTATCCACGCCAATATTAGTGCTCTTTGAACAAATTACCTCCGGTATCTTTCCAAACCCACTCGGTGAAACCAACAGTAGATATTTTTTACACAGGACGAGAAAACGAAGAGATATATCAAACCGACTTTGATTAATATAAAGGATGTTTGTGCGCCGTGATATCAACCAGGTGTCGACCAAATTAAATTTCTGTCACAGGTAAAGAGGGCGAATGTTACTTATACACGTTGACTCGTAACATAAAATTACATTATTAGGAACGTCTCAAATTGCCTTCAAATGTTCATATGTGCGCAAAATATAACGATGATAGGTAGGTAATGTCGAACATTCGACATTACCTACCTGTCATCGTTATTTTTTTGCGCTCATACGAACATTTGACTCGTTCTTTTTGATACATAAAAATATATGCATTTTCCATTTCCTCATTCGACTGTAGGCATGTGTGGTATTCAGAGTACGATAGCTAACTTTTAGTATACCTAATCATTTTATGAAAAAAGCATTAGAAAATTTAAATCTCAAAGGAAGTACCTCATCATTTGCCTAGCCTTTTCCCAAGTACGGATTCAGCTGAATATCAGTGTTTTACATGGAGCGGCTGCCGACCAGACCTCCACAACCCCTGGGTAACACGGTACATCTTGGCAAGACTGGAGTCAGATTTTCTCGTTTCTGACTATCCGTAATGACTGCCAAAGATTTACAAATGACAGCCAACTGCTTAACGTGCTTTCCGAGGAACGGAGGAAACTCGGTATGTTAAGATGGTCACCCATCCACAGACCAACCTTGGCAAGCGTTGCTTAACCTTGAAGATCGACCCGTGCGACTGTTATTATCTAGACACTAGCTCTTCCTCAAAGAAGTACCTAACATCCTAATTATCTTGACAATTTGTTGTCCCCTGTGGTTGTCTATAACATATTAAATAGATTTTGGAGTACATTAATTACCTAAACAGCGCACTAACGCCACAAACATAACATAATATAGCTAATGATCCCTGATGTAGAATTATTGTAACCCCGCTTGTTCGCCCAAGGGGATTGTGCCAAGGCATTGCATCATACCATAACGTATTATTACCTATACTCTTGTAGCTACAAAAAGTTTTCCTTTTAGAATTTGTGCGTTTCAGTATCCGTATAAGACCAAAAAGCCACCCAAGTGAGAGTCGGAATCTCCACGAAGGATTCCGTACCATAAACCGATAAAGGCACGTTTCTTGTACGGGAACGCCCCTTAATTTTTAATTTTATTTATTTTTTAGGGGTCCGTACCTCAAAAGGTAAAAAAAGAACCCTTAAAGATCACTCTCTTGTCCGTCTGTTTTCGTCTGTCACCACCGATTTTCTCACGAACGGGTGGACCTTGCAAGTTGAAATTTATACCACATATGGGTAAATTTAAATTTTCGCGAAAACTTGTAAGTACCAAAAACCTAAATTTTCAACATTTTAATTTTTTGCGAATTTTCCCATTACTTGTTCTGTAAGACCTTGCTCTTAACTCAAATTGACAATTCTAGGTCAACCGGAAGTACCCTATACGTTTTTGGTCGAAAACCTATACTTATGGTAGTTCCCGTTGACCTAGAATCACGAAAATTGTCAAGTAATACCGTCTTATACTATACAAGTATAGGGAAAAGTCTGAAAACTATACATTTGTAATTTAATCATAACAAATATAGTATTTATTTAAAGTAATTTGTAGCTACAAATTTGTACGGAACCCTCGGTGAGCGAGGCCGACTCGCACATGGCCGGTGCGCCGTTCGATTTCATTTGGCTACCTATTACGATTCTTGAGATACAGCCCGCTGACAGACAGCGGAGATTTAGTATTAAGATTCCGTAGGTTATCCTTCGGGTATGAACCCGAAGTCGCGGGCATAAGCTCGTTACTGATATTAATGTGAGCCACCTTCCGTCTGAAAGATGTTTTAAAACATGAGTTGAGTACAAATCCCCATATTTTAGAACCCATATTCTCAAAGAACCGAACCATTGTCTTCCATCCCAATAGATGAAGCCAGCGTAGGTGCCCAAGTTATTTTCGAGCCGAGAATTATTGTTCCCTCCCACCACTAAATTGTATTAGGACGCCTTTATGTGCAAAACTTCCACGTTTAGAGAAAGCATTGTTCTGCAAATTGATGTTCCAGACTTGCACACACGTTTATCACCGAATATTCTTAGATAGATCTGAGTTTTTCTTACAAATCGACAGCACAAATCTACCTTGTTAGTTTGTTTATAACACGAACTCTTTTGTTAGAAGCCGAGAC
The DNA here is from genome assembly GCA_950371165.1 of Lacanobia oleracea. Classification (NCBI taxonomy): domain Eukaryota; kingdom Metazoa; phylum Arthropoda; class Insecta; order Lepidoptera; family Noctuidae; genus Lacanobia; species Lacanobia oleracea. Next base: position 12,440,368 of record OX493389.1, read on the forward strand.
AACGAGAGCTATTCCCGTTGATTAACCGATTAGTAAGAGCAGTTAGAAGTGGGAAAGGGGATGCTTCACAACGTGTTGGTTCATCTTTTAAATAGAGCGCTTCAGACTTATTTGCTCCCTTATTATTTGTAGATCTTTGACAGTGGCAACAGACAGTTTTCGGAAAATCTGACTCAGTGTTGTCAAGTGTACCGTGTTACGTATACGATATGATATTTCGGATCTGGATACGGATATGGATATAGGAAGGTTATATCGGTTTCGGATACGGTTCTTCTTCTTCCACCTAGCTTAAACCCGGCTATTGCCAGGGTCCGCCTTCCAACTGAGCTTCCTCCACTTTGCCAGATCTTCAATATTCCTTTCAGTGAGTCTCATGTCGGACTTGACGACGTCCAGCCAGCGCTTGCGAGGACGACCACGGGACGCCCCAAGGACAGCCATATTCGTGCACTTCCGACCAACGTACTCCATAGGGCGGCGCATGATGTGGCCATACCATCGCAGTCGACACTCTTGCAGTTTTTCCCCCACGTCACGGACACCAAGACTACTTCGGATGAATAAGTTGCGTATGCGATCGGATCGCGTTACGCCGCTCATCCATCTCAGCATCTTCATCTCCGTGACGCGAAGCTCCTGGATGTGTCTGCTTATTGCTGGCCAACATTCGCCACCGTACAGCAGGACAGGTGATGGAGGACAGGTGATGTATTTATATATCTGCCCCTTGAGCTTCGGAGGCATTTTGCGGTCGCATACAACGCCCGTTATTCGGATACGGTTACGGATATGTAATTATTTCGGATTATCCGTGAATTACGGATAGTTTCGGTTACGGATTGAAGTAAAATATTAACACAAATAGGTAGTATGTAATAATTTGGTTTTATCGAAACATGACGTTTTATTTAGACGCCGCCGCCCTTATACGAAACTATCCGAAACATGTGAAACGGACACGGCTACGGTTACGGATATATTTTTATTTCGGATATCCGATAGTTTTGGTTTCGGTTACGGAGCTCCATAAAGTAAAGTTGGATAGAATTTGCGATATTCTATTTACAAAACACCATTTGTTTTACGTAGTTTAGCGCAAACATTTATAAGGTGAGTGACAGAGCAACGTCGCGCATGCCAGTGCCATTCTTCAGATAAACAACTGGGAGCATAGTTCCAGGGGTGCGTTAGATCGCTTCACAGATAGTTGTACAAAAGTTTAGCCCCTAACATTTCTATCAGCGCCACTTGTTTAATGCGGGCTGTTGCGAACGATTCGCCCGCATGTTTATTCGCTTCACAATCGAGACAAACTTTCCATGAAGTTCTGCTGTAAAAGAGAAATGCCGTGTACCAACATCAGCCACGGAAAGATCTTATTTACTCGTCTATTACTAACTTTTATATATTTATTTCTAATCGGAATCGAGTTGGAATTTAAACCATATAATTAGGTCTACGATCTCTTGAAGCTGTGAAAGGTAATTTTTTGAAAGTTAACTTAAAAGAAAGATATAGCCGTTTATGCCGCATAAAACAAATATTTCGATACTCTCAGAGGAATCAAAATTCATAGGGTATTTCCCGTTGACCTAGAACTATGAAATTTGGCAAGTAATACCGTCTTATACTACAGGTATAGGGAAAAGTCTAAAAACTATACATTTGTGATTAAATCATGAAAAATATAGCCTTTATTTAAGGTACGTAACCAATCATCGAGCTTAATAAACCACTGATTGGATTCAAAATCTAGGTACTTAAAAAATAAGTATTATCCCGACATCATTTAACGTTTATTTCCAAATCGACCCACAAAATCAAGAGATATTTAATTTTTAAATTTAAGAAGAAACTTTTTGATGTATTATAATCAGTCAGAGCGCCATCTATTGAGAAGATGAAATGCACGAAAGCATGAAAATAACACCATAACAAGTTATTTGTTAAACTTTTAATACCAACCAAAATAATAGTGAAAGTATTAATTAATTAATATCTTATCGGTATTAATCGTAACATACGTTCTTTAACGTCTTCCGCTGCCAAATAGTATGTCTTGTCAGTTTACGAAATGATCGATAGATGGCGTTGCACTGGTGACGCGTTTTTTCGAAATTACGGTATTAATATTTTCCATTGGAGAACGACCCTCACACGATTTGTAACAGCGCAGTGTGTCGAGGTCTTGCTGGAAAAGTATCTGCTGTGTCCAAAACCGTTAAATCTCTGATTTGCTCTGGTACTTAGCTATAAATAACTATTTATAATACGTATCTACAAATTTGTATTCGAACCCTCGGTGGGCGAGTCCGACTCGCTCTTGACCGGTTTTTTTTTAACTACAGTCGCTAGCGAGTATAGCTAGAGACGTACAGAATCAACCGGCAGTAGCTACCAGTTATTCATTTTTGCTTATAATATTCTTTGCAAGATATCCATACTAATATTATGAACTAGTTGATCCGCGCAACTTCGTCTGCGTCATAATTTTCATTACTGCTCCGCTTCTATTGGTCTTAGCGTGATGATATATAGCCTATAGCCTTCTTCGATAAATGGGCTATGTAATATTGAAAGAATTTTTCAAATCGGACCAGTAGTTCCTGAGATTAGCGCGTTCAAGCAAACAAACAAACTCTTCAGCTTTATTTATTAGTATATATGAGAAGGTAACTCTGTCTGCGTGTTACCTGGTCACATCCTAACTGCTTTGGATGAAACTAACGGTACAATTTTGGAGTTCCACGCGGTCAAAGCCGCTTGCAGACGCTAGTCTACAATAAATGATAACGGAGAGCAGAACTTTTCAAACATAAACATAAAATGGAAGCTGAAAAGTTCAAAAGGTTTTCTTTTGCCGGGTAATGTTAAACATCCAACATTTTAATCTTCATTTTACCGAAGCTGCCGAGGTACAGAAGCTAATCATTTTTTAATTTTATTCTAGTACGAAAATTTAATTAAAACTCGAAATTGGCCTTTTAAATTAACGAGAGCAGTGTTAGCCGAAGACCAGCTGAATAGTAAAATTATCAGAATACTCGTTACAAAACAAACAAGTATATTTAATAAACTGTAGCACGATACATCACGCTACAGTTTAAAAAGAAGTCGAATTGACTTTATTTATATTTCCAGAATCCAGTTTAACTCCCTATTCTTGTATTTCTTATTCTCCCTATTATTGTAGTATTTTCGACTAATTCTTCTCTCGTATCTCTTCTCACTTGTCGTCAAGAAAAGCCTAACTTAAAGAGATATTTGTTGTTGTACAGGTTCTATAAACATGTAGGTACTTGAATAAATTCTTATTTGAAAGATCAAAAACAGTACGATTTTCAGAAAGATAATAATAAAATTTGTGGAAAGATAGAGAAGATGACTCAAATTCACTATCTCGTCTTGTGTGTGACAACAGACACCAGTTGTACTGCTTCTGTTTTTTATAAACTACTTGACCCACGCTACTTTGTCTGCGTCACATCTTCTATTACTGCTCCGCTCCTATTGGTCTTAGTATATCTGTGTATCTGGCTATCCAACACTAAAATAATGTTTCAATACGAAACAATAGTTCCTGTGATTAGCGCGTTCAACCGAACAAACAAACTTCAGCTTTATAATATTGGTATATATTTTAAAGCACTCTCATCCGTAATTTTTAGGGTTCCGTACCCAAAGGGTAACCAACGGAACCCTATTACTAAGCCTCCTCTGTCCGTCCGTCCGTCTGTCTGTCAGTGGGTTGTATCTCAACAACCCTAATAAATAGACAGTTAAAATTTTCACAGATTGTGTATTTCTATTGCCGCTATAACAACAAATACTAAAAATTCAAGTTTATAGTACGGAACCCTTCGTGTGCGAGTCCGACTCGCACTTGGCTGTTTTTGAGAAATTGAAACCTTTCTTTTACTACGTATTAGTTTTGTCCTAGGTTTTGAGAAATGTTATAAAATATCTTTCAATTACGTACCCCATACAGTAAAGCATAAATAGTGCAACGGCTCAGATAATCCTTCTCTATTTCCATAGCGCACACTGCACTAGTGCGACAAAACAGCGAACGGGTAAACATTACAGCCACTGGTACCTTTGGAGGATTTATGAGCCCGTTGGCTAATTTGGCCCTGAAAACCGCGGGCTGTAAATCGGAGCGGACGGGAGCATTAATCACGAGGTAGAGGATTTAAGCCTCGCTCCACGATTTAACACCCTGCCATTGCGAAATATCAATGCAGGAACTATCGCTACGGTTTGTATCTTGGTATATTTTATACGTAGTTGTGTGGGTAGGTACTGTGTTTATTCGCGAATATTTATTATACTAGAAAGGTTAAGGTAGTTAAATAAAGGTACACAATCTTGATGTTACTTTTTACACAAACATAAATTAAACAAATAAACTACTGCTTAAACTTACTGCTTATTATTTAGTAATCGTTATTGTTGTATTTACCTACATTGGTTTATAATACTAAATTTTTCACAAATAGTCCAGGCAAATTAGAGTTTCACCTTGGAATGAGAGATAGTCGGCTATAAAGTTGTATAAACCTTTGTTTAGACGCTCTAAAAGTTGTCTCAAAACCTACTTATCGTAGGGTATCCGCGACTACATATATAAGGTCAAATAATCGATTTTTTACACATTTTTTGCAAATATCTCGTTTCCTATGGGTTTTTCGCTGTTTGTAAACATTATCAATATTGTAGAAGATGAAATTCCCAACAACTTTTGTCTCAGAATTTTTTTATACTTTGAATCGTTTGCGAGACAGAGGGCGGATAGTCCAGTAATCGTGGTCAAAGTTATTAGTTTATTAGCAGGTAAGTGTTATTAAATAAATTGATACTTAATCTTCTATCTATTCTTTCAATCAATGTATAATACTTCCACAATTTGGTTAGTGGCATCAGGTGTAGCCTTTTCGCGAAGTTTGCGTTACGATGTCCCGGACACCCTGTATAATTCTTTCGTGAACTGACAGACAACACACAGCCGAAACTACTGGTCGTAAAAAGCTGAAATTTTTCATGTAGCTTCCCTACACTCCGCCAGGGAGAAGGTTTCATTTAAATTTGGTGAAGATCTGATAAAGAACTTCGGAGGTAGGCAACGAAACTCTTCAATAAATGATAGCAAATGGATCGGGATGTCTGAAATCGCATGTCTGTTGATTGTTTACACCAGTTCATAACATAACACCACGCCGGCACGCTGTGTTTGTGGTTTCACTTTTTAGTGGTACCTGCGTACCACTAAAAAGTGAAAAATAAAAAACTTTTTCCAAAAGGAAGTCGATATTCAAAAACGAAGACTAAAAAAGACACATCAAGATTCCTTTACCTAACCTTTATTAAATAGTTTACTTTTGCACAACTTATAAAACCGTTTTAGGCCGCCCAACTCCTTTTCTATCATATAACTGTTTCTGTAACTCTCTAAAAAGGCTCTGACGATACTGTGATTGAGCAGTTGACTGCACGCGAGTAAGGAGTATAATTTTATCTGTTATTTAAAATGATAGTTTCATTTTTTTTTTTTTTTTTTAAAACAAAAAGATTGAATACAATTTTCATTAGGACATCTTTCATGCACAATCGAAGTAAACCCAGAATTGGATTCTCTAACAACAAGCCAAAACAAATAGGACAACCAATCAGTGCGCAGCAAAACTTAAAATTAAATTCAACTTACAAACAAAAATGTGTATATCACAGAATATATACATATAAATTTCTATAAATACTACTACTACAGTCTTTTCTCTAATTTGAAGGCTTTTTGCATTTCACAAAGTTTTTAGGTCATGAGTCAGTCGGTTTTCAAGTGCTAGTTCGTAATGTCACAAAATCCACAGATAGTTGACATTATAAGGAGTTTAGACTAAGGCAGTTGTCTCACAGCCGGCGATCAGCGAGTAGCGAGTAAAGCTTCAAACTCGAAACAATTGGCGATCAGCGAGTAGAGAGTGAAAAGTTTCGATAGTTTTGACGCTCGGCTTTCAGTGAGTGCTTTAGTGAGACGGGCTTTTACTCGCAATACTCACTCCGGCCGGCACTATAGGTAGAAATTACCGCAGTTTGGTTGTTCTTACCGCCAAGCGAGCACCGCCGAGCGAGTGTCGCTGAGCGAGTACAATCTTTAATAGCTCTTGTCGCTGTGATTAACTAGAGGTAAGAGCCACTTGCCGGCAGTGTGAACAGCCAGCTGGATGTTCACACTGCCATCGACTATGAATGTATGTGTCTCTTTTACTCACACGAGATCTAAATCTTTTGTCCCTTTTCTCAGCAAGTAAATGGTCGATATTTACTCGCTTCCTCGCTGGCGGTGAGACCTAAGGCCCGATTTTCAATACTTAGATAAAACTTATTCGTCGAATATTGTATTTAAACATTTTAAATATGTGTTCTAATTGCCCGTCGTTTGTTATTTTACAGGTGACATTTTTATATTTTTTGTAATACTTTAGACGGACGGATTGAAAAACCAGCCCTTAAGCTACTGTTATTTTAGAAAAAGAATTAGAATTCCATGTTCCACAAAGTCCGATACAGGCGTCATTTTTACTGCCATCTGTTTGAAACGTGGACGACGTCGCGGTTAGCACTTAATATCAGATTTCTTTTATATGTATTTTTACATATTGTTCATTAATTTGTCATTATGTACGAGATTACCATTCTATGCCATTTCTTTCAATGGAGTGTCAATGATTGACCATTGGAAAGTCATAATGACGCTTTTATATTAGTAGATTCCCTAACTTTCAAAATCAACAATTATGAAATCAATGATAGACCATTCTGACACTTTTGTAATCGCAGACTTGAGGCCATATTAGACTGAAAATAATCAAAGAGAAATAGTTACAAAAATCGAAAAACATTTCCATTAAGTATCGTCATAGAATAATGTCTTATTCTATAAACATATACTAGAAAGGCATTCGAAATCAAACAGCAAAATAATTTTCAAATAAGGAAAAAAAATACGTTACGAAATTAGAAAAGATGTTGATTCAGAATAAACGTTACGAAGATAGAGGTTTGTTTGTAGCATGTTTTAATTAATTTTCCGATATTTGTCGAAAATTCTTCTTACGACTTCTTTCAGGTGATTTTTTAGAGAGGTCTCGCTACCCTCAACAGGTGGAGCCACATCTATTCTACGGTGCTTCTGTGGACCATAATCGTCCAAATCGTCACTTATTAACCCGAGAGATTTCATAGCTGCGGCACTCTTAATGAACGGGAGCTGCATCTTTAACGCATTTGACAAGCACCTATTAAGATTATCTATGGTTACATCTGCAACAGAAATGAATCACTTTTGAAGCCTTACAATGAGTTCTTTCATTTGATATGTCACACGGCACAGTTGGAAAAACTTTTTTTATTTTCTATTTTGTCCCTCAAAAGTGTTCCCATTTTCAAAAATTACAAATTTTTCTTATGCATCCGTTTTTGAGTCACAGAAGTTCGTATATGACTTCGACAGACGGAGAGACAGATCGATCGAATCACGATTGCATACTAAGGGTTCTGTTTTTCCATATAGAGATTCGGAACCCCAAAACTGGTAACATTTTTTCATCATATCTTGTGTTAGGCTGAGTAGATGTAAGTAGTTAGGTAAGTTATGTACGACGTATGATGCCGTAAATGAATAATACCATCCCATCACTTCCCGTAGGTGTCGTAAGAAACGACTAAGGGACTCACCAGAGAATGGAAAGCAGCGTTCTCTGTATACACTGCGATCGCCAACCCGCCTGCCAAGCGTGGCGATTATGGCAAACCCCTCCCTTTTGGGGGAGGCCTATCTCCAGCAGCGGCATTTTTTGGCATCACATTTTAAAGAAAACTTGTAAAACTTACTAAGTCCGGTAGCACAAGAGAACATGTCGATATGACAGTGGTTTAACATAGTTTTGAGTGTGAAAGTCAACATGTTGTTATTCCAGATGATAGCGCACGCAGGCTCGTAGGTGTCGGTACAGGCGGTGGGACAAGTGTGCTGGCAGGCCTGGTGCGAGCCCACGATACTGAAGTCAGCCACGCGACGAGCTCCCTCATCTTCGTCTTGCTCGTCAACGGATCTGGCCATATACCTCCTTGCCTTCTCCAATCCGCATACTTCGTTTTCTACTTGATTTAGCTCTAAAATATTTTATTATTATGTAATTTGTTACAAATGTTTGTGTGATGAGCATGATCATTTGTTCTGTGTCTGGGTGTAGTTTATCTATAATATGTATGTATTTAGAAATATATAAGTATGTTTATCAGTTGTCTAGTACCCATAACACAAGCTCTGCTTAGCTTGGGACTAGATGGCGTTGTGTGATAGTTGTGTGGAATATTATATTATATATTATATTATTATATTAATTTGCGTTTTAATGCGCAATTCATAAGACGCTTCTTGTTCTCTAGATGCGTTTGCTAGTATTTTTATTAGTATATGTATTTCAATAAGCATGTTATAAGTTATCATGCAGATACGATAAGAAATATGTTGTCATAAAATCTACCTGCAACATTTATTTTATCTTCAAAAACAATCGATTTCTTAGTCGTTTATCCTTTTGAATAAAACGTATATTAAACGAACCTACAAAAGATTTTTCTTCACATGCCGCTTTTCTCATATAGCAAAGATTTTGATAAATCAATTTAATTGAAGTGCTGTTTCTAACTTCTGCTATCGCACAAACTTCGTCGAAAATATTAGAACATTGTATTTCGTCACATTTTTGTCCTATTGTCGAGATAATCAATGACACTGAAAAGAAGTAGACCATTAGGGTGCCTGTCCATTACAGCGGAGCGTGGCAGCGGAGCGGAGAAACAGAAATATTAATCAACCATGTCACTCAACACTCAAAATGTCAGCCATTCACGTGGTACGGAGATTTTATGCAATTTCATTGGTGAAAATATCTCCGTTTCTCCGCTCCGCTACCTCGCTCCGCTGTAATAGACAGGCACCCTTATCCCTTTACTATTACTTGTTTTAATTTACTCGCGAATCATTCTTATTTTATTTTATTGGTATTGCGGTTGCCTATTAACAAGTACCAATTTGCATCTTTTACTTTACGAGGTCCATAATGTCCCGTTAAAATAGATGAATAAATATATTTCGTTTATTCTTAATCTTAACTTACTTCGACATTTTTAAATTAAAAAATATAAAAAAAAAACATATAAAATAGTAGCCCACCGGTATCGGGAACAGGGTCCAAGCTACCAAGCGGTCAGGGCTCCAGAGAGAAGAACCTCCTAACAATACGAGCCGTGTCCAAAAGTACTGTTTTCTGAATCAAGCCCTATAAGCCCTTTTATCATTATAATTATTCAAGAAATCCAAGCAAAAAATTAAACTGATCTGTGCTTGTGGTTTCACTTTTTAGTGGTACCTACGTACCACTAAAAAGTGAAAAAAAAAAAAAAATAACATAAAAATAAAAGGCGATCGGCAGGCTTGTATGGAAGTTTCGTACACCTCATAAATTATCGTGTTTTGAGACATTTTTTGTTTTAATTGGTAGTCAATACGATAAGCAAGCCCTTATAAAATTCTTAGATTTTTAGAAGTTGGTACCTAAAAGTTATAACCAGTTTTATTTTTGGGGTTGGTGCTATTTTTGTAGTGTTATACTTATCCTTACGTTGGCAAATTGACATGAGAATTGTATCTATTCAGTAGGGTGCTTTAGGCGAGACCTACGTCCAGCAGCGGTCTGCAATAGTTTGATGAATGATGAAGTGCTGATGGAGTTTTGAGTGTGGGTAAATAAAACAACTTTGTTTTTGTAGGAACATATATTTATTTTATTATTCTTATAGTTATTTAATCTATTCTTAATATTACTTCATCTAGGAAAGGGGCAGGTCGGGTCATACCTTCATGGCGAGCGTAACTAAGGTACCAAATAATGCTCATAATAATGAAAATAAATAATGTCCACAGCCGAATAGTATTGACGATGTCTTCACTCTCATCAGTTAAAGCGTGCCTTCTTATTCGCGACAAGCGAACGTTGCAATTGATGCATTGTAAACTCGTCATTTTAAAGCACGTACACACACAGCACAATTAATAAAGCGTACTTTCGCGAAAGTATTATCAACAGATAGAGTACGGAGGAGCAGCGGCTCGATTCAACGTAAAAATTACCAGATAATTTGCTAAATTGCTCAGATGCAGTTACAAACCACAGTTCAAAACAACAGCAAAGAACTCAGAACTGACTGAACAGAGACTTAAAAAGATTTCCGTAACCTGTCAATAAAACAATTGCCAACACAAAAAAAAACACTGATGGTAAAAAGGTTCCCTTCATTAAATAGTAAATTATTAAGATTGTATGCAATATTATTCATTTTAAGGTATAATGTGTAATTGGTTAATTATATTTACTATTTTTAAATAATTATTTATCATTTCGAGCCTCGTGATATTTTAAAATGCCAATTTCTAAAAACAGAACTACCTTTAGTTACGTTTAGTTTATGATTATATAACGTTTAATTACTTGAATCTTTTAATTGGCATAATTAATTAATCCACACTTAAAAAAATACTAATGTTTCATGAAAATGAATGGTTTAGTTGCCTTAATAAGTGGTAAAAATTCCATCACAAAACAACAAAAAAAGTATGTTGTACGAATCCTGCCGATTGCCTTTCGGTCGTTGTTTTTGGTTATTTCGTTTCTGAACACCGACTTCCGAAATTAAAGTTATTTTTTACTTTGTAGTGTTTTGTTTTTGGAAGTCGGTTTTATTTTTTTGTTATCTTTTTTTTATTTTTCACTTTCATCATCATCATCTCATGTTGCTGAGCTGATGATGGGATCCCAAGAAAAATGTTTGTTCAGCGATATTTTCACCAATTGGTAACCGATTTGGATGATTCTTTTTTTGTTTGGAAGAATATTTTTTCTGACTGGCCCTATTCAAATTTGGTGAAGATCTGATGAAGAACTTCGGAGGTAGGCAACGGAACTCTTCAATAAATTATAGCCAATGGATCGGAATTTCTGTAATCGCATGTCTGTTGATTGTTTACACCAGTTCATAACATAACAACACGCCGGTACGCTGTGTTTGTGTTTTCACTTTTTAGTGGTAAGCAGGTACATAAAAAACTTTTTAACCGACTTCAAAAAAAGGAGGAAGTTCTCAATTCGGTTGTATTTTTTTTATATTTGTTACCTCATAACTCATTTATGAACCGATTTGAAAAATTCTTGTTTCATCTGAAAGGGTATACTTCTCGATTGTCCCATTGTCACCAAGTCAGAATCTGATGATGGGATCCCGTGAAAATCGAGGGCAACCCTCAAATTTTACAAGCACATACAATATTTTTCATTAACTTTCTAACGCAATTCAGATATTTGTGCCTAGTAATCATCATCTCATGTTGCTGAGCTGATGATGAAAGGTATAAATTAGGTTCTGATGATGAGATCCCATGAAAAATGTTAGTTCAGCGATATTTTCGCCAATTGTCAGCCGATTTGGATGATTCTTTTTTTATTTGGAAGAATATTTTCCTGGACTAGTTCCATTTCAATTTGGTGAAGATCTGATGAAGAACTTCGGAGGTCGGCAACGGAACTCTTCAATAAATGATAGCAAATGGATCGGGATTGCTGAAATCGCATGTTTTTTTTGTGTTTACACCAGTTCTTAACATAACATTGCGCCGGTACGTTGTTAATGGGTACGCAGGTACCACTAAAAAGAGAAATATAAACTTTTTTACAAAAAATACAACCGGCTTCCAAAAACAAAACACTACAAGCTACAAAATAACTTCGGAAGATAGAAAAAAACTTTAATTTCGGAAGTCGGTGTCAAAAAACGAAAAAATAACCAAAAACACCGGTTTGGAAGTCAGTTGTATTTTTTGTAAAAAAGTTTTCTACAAAAAAAATAAAAACGACTTCCAAAAACAAAACACTACAAAGTATAAAATAACTTTAATTTCGGAAGTCGGTATCAAAAAACCAAAAAAATACCAAAAACACTTTGTAATTCCATATATTTTACTAGCGACCCGCCCCGGCTTTGCACAGGTTCAAATTATATACTAAAACCGTCCTCGAGAACCACTCTATCTATTAAAAAAACCCGCATCAAAATCTTTTGAGTAGTTTTAATGATCTAAGCATACATAGGGACAGACAGACGCGGGAAGCGACTTTGTTCTATACAATGTAGTGATAAGGACCTTATATACGTCGCAGCCGTATCGTATAACCATATCGCCATATAACATAAAGACGCGCGTGAAAAACGCCGCTGTATTGTAATGCCTAACCTCAAGTTCAGCCGGACCTCAATTCGGCTGAAATATAGTACGCCGCATTGAATGAGCATTTCGCGCTCGTCAAAGCGGCTTAGTAACGTCCAGCCCACATACAAAGGCGCATCGTCGATACGCCGTTTTGGTTCTAACAACTAACTTAATTGGAGCGATTTTAGGTAATACGGCGTTTTATAAATAGGTACGATTTGGTTGCGACATATACATTAGGTAAATGTTAACAACAAAGACCAACACAAGAGAGTAGTCTTGTGTTGGTCTTTGTTTTTTCTTTTTAATTTGCTAGAAGAACATCAAAGAGATACGCGGTAATATTAGATTAAGTTTAAATTAAAGTTTATGTGAGCTAAGTCCAGCTGGGTGTTTGTGCCACTACTACCTATATGAAATTAGGAGAACACCCTTACGAAAGGAGCCACCATTTGGAAAGCAGCTAAATTTTTACCTCAACTAGGTGTATTGAGCAAGAATAATTAACTAAATCAAAAGTGCGACTTTTTAGGGCCTTTTAAAAACAAAACACTTTTTTAATCACTATGTACACATCGCTATAGTCGATACTTGACTTAAAAAAGAGGTAATCAAATACACACTTACTCGTCAAAATGTATGAAATTAGCATTTTTCAGGTTAATTTCAAATTACAATGTTGGCTGTACACAGTCACGCTAGTCGGCGGCGGGCCCGAGTAGCCGTGTTATTGGAATTACTTTTTAATGTTCGCACAAGAGATTTACGTTCTAAAATTTAATTAAATTCGCAATTCGTCAGCGTGATAACACATTTATCTTTGGATGGGAATTTCGGGACACGATTTTGTGTCGTTAGTGCGTTCGTATTTATTTTGCGAGGGTAACAAAATTATTGTGTCGTATGAGGGGGCTGGTGTCTGTGGATCGCAATGGGCAAGGACGCGCTGATTTATGGCTGGACGTTAACTTTGGAGGCCGGGACATTAGCGGGGAGTGATTGCCGCGACGCCACCCCCCCCCCCACATCCTCTCGCCACCAAGCTCTTCCAGTTCACTAATTCTCGATGCTCATTTAATAGGCTTACTGTGATTTGGGACGACATATACGTGTCGCATCGTAGTAATTTAGCTATTTGTCCTTATAGTTAATGGTAATAGTTCAGGGTTGACGCTTTATGCGGGTTAACCTCGAAACTAATACAGGGTGTTTCAGAAGTGAAACTAATATAGGGTGATTTGTATCTGATTAACAGTAAAAAACAATAGAAAAACAAAAAAAAATTAAAAATAACACCCGACAGCAAGAAACGAAATAAAAGTTCCAAACAAATTCACTGAATTGGCCCTCAGACCGCAAACAACAATTGAAAAGTTCCAAACAATAACTTTTCAAGCAGTTTGATGCTTTTGGTTTCATTCATTTTAGTTCAATCGCAGGTTTGATGCTACCAACTGCATAGCACCATTTGAAAAGTTATTTATTGGAACTTTTCAGTCGTTGTTTCTACTAATTATTAAACAACGTTCACATTCGCATGTCAGTCAAAAATGTATGGAAATTCAAGGTTTTTCTGACAGAATGCAACTGGCATGCGAACGTTGCTTAAAAATTATATTATGAATTAGATGATTTGGCCCTCTGGTTATCGACGAGCAAGTAACAAAGTCTGTCTGTCTGACTGTTTGTTTGTTACATGCTCACCATTTATCGGCTGGCACAAGCTAGTAAAATGGTAAAAATACTACTTTCTGATACAAATCATTTGTATTTCTACATTTTAAATTCAATATAACAAGGGCTTAAAATATAAACTTCATAAAAACGTTGGATAAGATTAAGGTTTATTATAGTTCTTGTAATTTCGTAAAATGAAGCTGTCCATAATTTACGATCTTTAAAATTAAAATGTATTCCGTGCTCTTAAACCATACTTTCTCCGGGGTCCTTCTGAACTTTTATTAAAATGTATTTTTTACACTCTTCTTAAAAGCTGGCTGTGTAGCAAGAAGCTATGGCACGGTGGTACCTCAGCCTATAAATGGGATTTAAATGTATACCTAGGCTTGCTGTAAGTTTTGGTAGGCGCCAGATAAATGAGCAATAACGGTCACTGACCCTCATACATTTATTGACTTTCTAAATATCAAAAACAGAAATAAAGACACAAAGCTGTTCTGAATCGACTTGTATCGTGATCCTTAATGTTATCTAGTAATGAAATCCGGTTCACTAATTATTGTTCGGGTGTCTACGAAGGGATATTAAGGAAGGGTCAATGTACTTTAATGCGAGTTTATCTGGCACCGACCATAATCCGTCCTTATTTAAGTAACGTAAAGTACGTGGGCAACTTTATATAGAAATAAAAGAGAGGTTGCTTCTACTTATTCTTCCGCTGTGTCTAGGGTAGAGATGACCACTAAATATCAAATCTGATTGACTAATAGTTTAAACTAATTATCTCTATCAAAGTCGTTTACATACACATTCATTGAACTAGGTATTTAATCACAACGGCAGACACGATCTGATAATCCGACAATTTTGTTTCTTTCATATAGTGGCAAAACGTGACTTATGTCACATGTTTTACAAAAAAAAAGTCGCATTGTGAATTAGATGTAATTATTAGAATCTTAATTATTTATAGTTTATTAGTCTTGACTGTATGACGTGTACAGCAGTGTAAAGTATGAATACGCAGTCGTAAGGATCTGAAACAAATAAGTGCAAAGAAATATATTACATACAAGTACATCGTCAAAAAACCGGTCAAGTGCGAGACGGACGGGGTAATGATAATTTTTATCAAGGACGATGACGACATTGAGAGGGAGCGAAGGGCGCTGTCGGTCAGAGCGAATATGATTGCCCGCAGGTTTAAGCGTGCTTCTACGGAGGTTAAAAAAACACTGTTTAGAACCGTCTGTTCCTCGTTTTACACCTGTAGCCTGTGGGTACATTTTACGCGAAGATCGTACAGTGCCCTTCGCGTTCAGTACAATAATGCATTCAGGGTGTTGATGGGGCTGCCTCGCTTCTGTAGCGCATCAGGGATGTTTGCGGAAATGCGTGTTGATTGCTTTTAAGCATTAATGCGTAAAAGATGTGCGTCCTTGGTGTGCAGGGTGCGAGCCAGTTCCAACAGCATCCTGGGTATGATTGCTGACAGGCTGGACTGCAGTACTGTTAATCATTGCTCCAGTATCTCAGCTGGGATGCTGAAGCGGTGATAGTGATGTTGTGTGTGTTCATGTAGTTGTTGTTGTATTGTGTCACTAACATAGTTGTAAGTTTATTTATTGTACCTACTAACACTATGAGTCTTTGTTGCTCGTAATAAATAATTTGATTGATTGATTATATTTTTTCATAATTTAAAATTATGAACAAATACATTTAAAAGCCTCACAATGCCTTTGGTTTGACATGTCACACGGTACAGTAGGAAAAACTTTGTTATTCCCAAAAAAGTGACCCCATTTTCAAAACTTATTTATTTTCGTCACACGTCCGTGTTTGGGTTACAGAAGATTACCTCTATATTATGTGCACCAAATTTCGAATGCTTTGTTCAGAACATTCAAAGAAAATCGGCTGTGACAGACGAGAAGACAAACAGAAAACCGATTGATCCTGTAAGGGAAGGGAACCCTACAGGATCAATCGGTTGTCTGTGTTCGTTTCGGAACCCTAATTATGGTGATGATTTATAACTCAAAGAACAAAAATATAACTGTTTAAATGTCATAGTTAAACTACATCATTGTCGACTATTTTAATTTTTCTATAAAAAGAACAGTCAAAGCAAATACTCACCGAACTATAGGTCATCATTGTGATAGCTCGGAATTTGAGTGCGGTGAAGTACAAAGGCCGCTGTGACCTGCAAACAAAACTCGCTCTAACATTCACAATTTTATAGGTAGATCATGTACCAGAACCGCAGTGTTTTCTGTAAGCAGATATTTGGGCTTTACGTATCAAACACCAGAGAGCGCGTTAACGTAAACGCTCGCTCGTGTCAAATCGTGTCGTATTCAGAAAAGAAGTGATTTTTTTTAGATATTTTCACCAGATGGCGCTATAGTTCGAGTTTTTACAGCAGCGAAACTGTAAATTTTTATTTATCTAAACTTAATATATAAAGCTGAAGAGTTTGTTTGTTTGTTTGTTTACTTGAACGCGCTAATCTCAGGATCTACTGGTCCGATTTGAAAAATTATTTCAGTGTTGGATAGCTCATTTATCGAGGAAGGCTATAGGCTATATATCATCGCTAATACCAATAGGAGCGGAGCAGTAATGAACATTGTGACGCAGACGAAGTTGCGCAGGTTAACTAGTAACTGGATAAGCGCAGTCAGGTGACGAGTGAATGAAAATAATTTCATTCCCACGATGTGACAGTTCTTTGCGGTTTATTGCCGCTGAGTAAATATGCTCTTCTGTGTACTCGTGCGCACTAACAGTTTCACTAAACCCAATAAAAATACGTCCGATCCAGGAATCGAACCTAGGACAGGATATTGCAATTGCATTGCAAAAACTTAGTACCAGATTCCCTTTAGGCATTATTGCTACACTTAGCAATAATGCCACATTTCCAGGTTTAAAAGTAAAATAGAAAAGGAAACTGACAAAACGGTGTGCTAGATGCGAGACAACGTACCTACCTACATGATTCGTTAGTGAGAAGTTAATTCTACTTCCTGCTAATATTGTAAAATCTTTACTCAATAACTTAATATAAAACAAAGTGGCTTTTTCCGTCTGACCATCAAAAGACAGAGTGATTCAAAAGGAAGGTTTATTCCCGACATTTCTACGAGAATGGATAAAATGGGATATGCGCATACGAAGTCGCGGGAAAAAGCTAGTTAGGTAAATATAAATGTAAAAGTTCCCATTTTTGAATAAAAATCATCAAGGTTGACTGAACATGGCAAATGAAACTACGGAAAGACCATGACATGCCAAACCACATTTTTGTACGTTCTTTTGACCACCCTGTATTATATAACAACAGCCGTACGGGTCGAACTTCTGGCCTAGAATCTCTCTCTGAGCTCTTGACTGGATCAAGAGCAAACCCAATCAAATTTAGAAAAAATCTTCCATAGCAAACCGAAGCTGTCTTTTGTAAATTTTTACCAGCCTGTAGGAGTCAAAATCCAGAAAAGCTGTCACCAGTCCTGCCAAGGGGTCTCGAGTTTGTTACCCTGTTGCTGGGTTGTGGAGGTCAAAAAGGCATTCGCTATACGTAAAATACTGGTAGCTGTATCTGGTTAGACCTGAAGTCAACCCCAACATTCATAGTTTTGTAAAGGCTAGCCAGATTAATAATACTCGTACGTTACGTTCTCTCGAATAATTTCGGACGTAAAAAAACTTAAATAAAGTTGTGAGTAGACAATTATTGTACGCTAAACTCGTAAATATATCATAGGTTTACAAAGTTATAATGCACATATTAGAAATAAATATTGGCAGTGCAATAGAAAAAATAATATTTTGCCATTATAACAAATAGCTTTCTTGACTGTACACGTGGGCAAAATAACTAACAAAAAATAGTAGGAAATAAGGCTACTTTTAATAATAAAGTCAAAGAGCGTACCTTTGGAGTACCACGAGCATCGCGCGCCGACATCTTGTGTTGCTTTTATACCATCCGCTCTCATACACTGCGTCGGCCACTCCCATGCTCTGCAGGATCCATTGAAAAACACACTTAAAACATTCCCACGTCTGATGCAAATTCCATGTAAGCTATTACATTGAAATGCTTAAACAAATTTACTTTGAGAGTGCAGGAAAAAGTTGCCTGTTTTTGGAAGTTAATTTACATATCACAGTCACACTGCATTCAGTTTTGTTATTTTAGGGAAATGAATGTGGTGCTGTGTTGTTTATCGTAATATTTAAATTGAGTTGTGATATTACAATTCAGTGGATGGTAATGATGTATGATGGTCGCTCACAATGAGCCTCATCAGAAGACTGAAAATCACTCAAAGAACAATGCTTGGAGTTTCCTTGCGTGATCAAATCAGGAATGATGATATCCGCAAGACAACCAAGGTTACCGACATAGCCCGAACTATCACCAAACTAAAATGGCAGTTAGCAGCACATTGCGCGCTGAAGACGCATCGTTGGAAGGCCTTTTTTTTTTTTTAACGGGGGGAAATCCTCATGGATGTCCTCGACCCTGGGGCGGGCGGAGGGGTCTGTCAGACTCTTACTGACTAAAACCACCCCGGTGTTCCATCTCTTACCAACGCCGGAGATCGCGAGAACTTAATTGGCTTTCTGCGATCCCCGACTGGTGCCGGCCCGCCACTGCGGGCCACCTCGGGTCAGCGGGGGGAGTGAGGTGTTTGACTCCCCCTGCGACGTCAAAGAGGGGCGCACGGGAATACTACGCGCTGCCACCTCGGGGTCCGTATGAATGGGGGGCGACGGCCATCCCCAGGACCGCCGCCCCTGGACCCAGTTAGGGGGGCCGGAAGAGGGCAGCGTATGCCCTCCTCCGACGCCCGGTGCGCCTGCTGCGGGCCGGGAGAGAGGTCGAAATCTCCCTCTCCCTTTCCGCAGCCTCCTTCTGCGCGATGACTATTTCGCAGAAGGAAACCACCGCGTCCCAGGACTCCTCGCCGTCGACCATAGCACGTACTACGGTCGGTAGCGAGAGATCACTGCCTACCACAGATATGAGGGCACGGCGCGGCTCCTCCCAAACGGCACACTCTGCCAGCGTATGCCGCGCCGTATCCTCCCGACAGTCGACGCAGTGGTGACACCGAGCGTCTGGCTCCCTGCCTATGCGACACAGGAACTTCTCGAAGCAAACGTTGGAAGGCCTCCCACAAGGTGAATCGATGTCCTGGTAAAGGTCACGAGTAGCCGATGGATGCGAGACGCGCAGGAACGGGCGTTATGGCGACGCTTGGGGAAGGCCTATGTCCAGCACTGGACGTCTTTCGGCTGATATGATGAGGTTAATATCCAAATCAATAAAAGCTGACACTCACCGCTCTGTAAATGTCGTCTGCATACCAGCAGATGACGAACATCTGAGTTAGGGCCGCTCCCAGATAAAACTTATTGCTCATTTCCATCCATGAATCTAGAAACTGTTAAAGAAAAAAATCTTAACTAATGAATTGAAATTTTTCTTTAGGTTCGTATCTTGAATTCTCTAGAAGTAGGTACTGATAAAAAAACCCTCTCGGGTAGAAAGTTAAGCTAGGTTTACGTTACTGTGTCGCGTTGTGTCGTAGCGTGGGATACACCAATCAAAGGAGACCTGCGTGATACCACAACGAGTTTTGTAGCCAATCAACTGCGCCCGAAGCCTCCAGGACACGACACAACAGAATAATGTAAAAACCAGACTTCTTCTTAAATGCCATAGGCCAATTTTTATTCCAGAAAATATAACGTTCACTGTGCGATAAGCCACGGGAAAGAAGCGTAGCTCCGGGAAATAGCTAGCAGACGGAAAGTCGTAAATTGTCACTTACCACAATAGTAAACATAACACAGCAAATATTCACTGAGCTTAGCAGCACATTGATAAGGTTCACTACTGAGAACGCGTCCTCCAGATCATTTATATACCTGAAAAATATTATCCTATTATTAATATTTTGTCAAAATCTATAGGTATCATAATAAAGCTGAAGAGTTCGTCTGAACGCGCTTATCTCTGGAACTACCAGCTACAATAGGAAAATTGTTTTTGTATATGATATTCATGAGGAAGGCTATGCGAGAACGAGAAAAAAATCTGGATATGCGCGTACGAAGTCGCGGGGAAAAGCTACTAATAATACAAAACATTTAACGGGAGCAAGGTCTAAGCTATCGGAATTTCATTATTATTATTTTAAAGTTTCACATATTTTTTTATATTATATCCCATATTGGGTGTAGTTTGACCGACCTGATGAGTCGTTGGTGTATTTTGACCACCTCGACGATATCTTTATAACAGTCATTGCTTCCAGATTCAAGTGAGTCTTTATTCTCATTGGTTCCCAGATGGCGTATTTGATCCTGCAGTAGACGCAGGAGCATGCTGATATGGCTCGCCATCGTCATGAATAGAAGATCGGAACCAAGCATACAACAGACTGAAATGCATCCTGAAAAAGTACAGCAAAATAGTTATCTGTTATCATAATATAGATCTATATACGATATATCGGTATACTACTCTGTCAAGAAAGTACCGGGAAAAGATCAATAATACACAAAATGTCTGTTATTCATCCAAATTTATTTTATCATCTTCAAAGTATGCTCCTTTAGAAACGATACACTTGCGCCAACGAATAATCCATTCATCAAAACATTTTTTAAACGCTGCTTCCGGAATTGAGTTCAGTTCTCGCCGCGAATTCTCCTTTATGTCTTCTACCGATTGAAAACGGGTGCCACGAAGTGGTAATTTGAGTTTAGGAAAAAGAAAAAAGTCAGCAGGAGCCATATCTGGTGAATATGGTGGTTTGCTGGATGGTATTTGTTGAGTGTTTGGTTAAAAATTCGTTCACAATGATAGCCTTGTGCGAAGGCGCATTGTCGTGGTGCAAAATCCAAGAATTTTCTTTCCACAAATCTGGCCTTTTTCGTCGAATTTGCTCTCTTAAACGCCGCATAACGCTCAAATAATATTCTTTATTAACCGTTAGACCTTCCGGTAAGAATTCAGAGTGCACATCACCGCGATAGTCAAAGAAAACAGTCAACATGACTTTGACTTTTGATCGACTTTGGCGTGGTTTTTTCGGTTTCGGTTCAGTTGGAAGGCGCCACTCCGAAGCTTGTTGACTAGTTTGCATGTCAAACTCGTAAACCCACGTCTCGTCACTAGTAATAATGCGTTTCATGAATGTTGTGTCCGAACTGACTCGTTCTAGCATGTCCTCAGCGACTTTCATGCGATTGAGTTTTTGGAGAAAATTCAGATCTTTTGGGACTAGCCGAGCAGCAACATGTTTCATACCCAAATGATTAGTTAAAATGGTACGGATCGACTCGTGAGATACAGAAAGTTCGGCGGCTATCTCTCTCAGAGTTGAATGGGGATTTTCAGTCACTATTTCCTTCACTTTTGCGATGTTAACTTCAGTTGCAGACATTGACGGCCTACCAGAGCGAGGCAAATCTTCCATCACATCTCGACCGCTTTTGAACGCTTTGAACCACTCATAAGCACGAGTTTTTGATAAAGTCGATTCACCGTAAGCCTTCTGTAACATTTTCAGTGATTCCGAACACGAAATTCCATTGGCGATGCAAAATTTAAGACAAACTCTTTGTTCGATATTTTTGTCCATTATGAAATTCGCAATACACACTATATATGATATTACTAAAACCAGCACTGTATTTAATATAAATAACAGATGCAACTCAAACTCCGCGCCAAAATGGAAAACAGTTGTGCCAATCTAACAACTACAAAAAAAAACAAAAAACTGAATTTGGAACCATAAACAAATCATCCATTCCCGATACTTGTTTGACTGAATGTACTTTATTTTACACCGAAATAGATGCACAATTGTTTAAGACAATCTTAATCTATGGCTGCAATAGCGGTTTTATCGCTGACAGCGATGTCTTCAAACAACGTTTGGAAGGACTGAAGAAACTTATAATAAAAACCGGCCAAGTGCAAGTCGGACTCGCACACGAAGGGTTCCGTAACATAACTTTATTGTTTATTATTTGTTGTTATAGCGGCAATAGTAATACACTATCTGTGAAAATTTCAGATCTCTACCTATTACGGTTCTTGAGAGACAGCCCGCTGACAGACAGACGGACGGACGGATGGACGGACAGCGGAGGCTTAGTAATAGGGTTCCGTTGGTTACCTTTCTAAAAAGATGTGAAACACTTCATTCTATTCATAAAACAACCGCAGAGCACAAAACAAACATTTTGCCATTAGTTTAACTATTTTAACTCCACATAAAAACCTACATCGAAAGATCCAACGAAATACAAACCAGAGCACGTTTCAAAGACGTACACCAAGCCATGGATGACAGGCTTGGTTTTATCAAAAGGGTACGCCATCTGCCACACGTAGCCGAGCGCTGAGGGAATGCCGCGCATCTTCCGGTACACGAGCACGGCGATCGGCGTCAAGTTGTACAGCCACACGCCCAAGATATTCCAAAAGGCGTACACTGAGGAAGATCGTTAAAAAGAAACCTCAAAACGATTCACTGTCTCGAAGAAAACTTTAAACAAACTTCACAGAGTTTGCTAAAGCGAAAATGTTGCAAGGAAAAGATTTTGTAAACGAAGGTAAACACGGTGGATTATTTGCTTATCAAGGATTTGGAAAAAGGATATACATATATCCTAATGATTTATTGAACAATTTTATATTTCCCAAACCAATGTTATCACACTGAGATAAATTTCATCAGCCATTCATAAAAGAAGATATTTTTAAAAGTAGCTGATGGTAAAATTAATTACTTGTGACTATTTCTATTTCGCTCACATACGAGTACGAATAAAAATATTTTCATCGGGAATCAAAACTAAATAATAACCACATATCATTACATTGACTGTAGCTAAACTACTTTATTATATACTCGTAGTTTCGTAAACTTACAGAACTGTCTATGCTTCAGCGCTGAGAGACTATTCCGCTTCATCTCAACCCCCTCTTTGTCTCTGATAGTAACGGGCCATATCTCTGCCAGCTCAACCACCAGTTGCCTGAACGTATGTCTCTTGTACCAGATGGTTATCAATTTGCCAAAACCTGAAATACAAACAGGTTACATCGATATTGTTTCGAATATAGCCGGGAACTAGGTAATAATGTTACAGGATGAAGACAAAATATCTACATCGTGGACTATTATAGGTTTTTACCAGAAGCAAGAAGATTTTTTTTAACACCTTAAGGACGATTTTTCAATATTCAAATAACTTTTACCTTAGGAATAAAATGTGCAGTTTGATAGGTTTTGTATAGAAAATTTATGTAAACAGCTAAAATATGTCAGATTGAAAAATCAACCCTATACCGAGTTAAATCTTAGGAAAAGTTTGAACATTTTTTTAATTACAAAGGGTCAGTTGTAAGTTATACAGCATTCCGTACTTTACATATTTCGAACGTCTCGATTTTACGACGGTCCAGCTACCTTTTACACTTACTCATTCCGTCTGACTTTGAGCACCCGTTCTGTGAGAGCTCTTAGCAAATGTACTATTCAAATGAGGTACAAGCACCAAGCTTTTTTATGCTCCTTAAACTATTGTGCATTAACGAATACATTAGGCATCTGAGTCACCCCTGATGTCCTAGTTACAGTTACTACTAAAAAGCCGTGCCATTCTGTAAATATATATATCACCGTGTAAATTTAGGTGCAGTGAACATGAAGTGAGCCGTCAATCCTTTGCATCAGTTCAAATAAAAATAATTTCACCTAACACTTCTCGTTGAGGATTTTTCAGAATCGAACGACCTGGTCTGGTAATACAATATACTCACTCATAGTGCCATATCCAACGATGTGTAAATAGCTACCGACGAATTCCTCAACAGACGCTGAATGGATCATCTGTCCCACCACATAAGCGATCTCACCAGCCAGCATCAGCACCAGCATGGTCGATGTCATGACCAGTGTCACGTTAGTCATCACACCTTGGTACAAAGTTTTCGGTACGTCGTCGATGAACGACAGCCCTAATATGCGAATGCAAAAGTTGCAAAGGTTCAACGTTTCTTGGATCTCCTTCCGTGCAACATCTTTTTCTTCACCCAACATTTTCGAACACCGATCACGACGAATAGAAAAATATTGTGCCAAAAATATTGAGCCTTACGTACTGCTACCTCGCTGGTATCTTCTATTATTAATTTCAGTATTAAATAATATACTAAATTACGTAGAACTGGTAAAATATGTACAACTGAACCGTACAGCGACCTCCAAAGTTTTTAATAACCAGATAGGAGGTTCTTCGGAAAGTTTTTCTGTCACTCCCAAATGTCAATCTTCCAAATATTTTTATTCCTCACGAACTTTTCCTACATTTAGCTTCGTGTAGTAATTTTGAATATGGATTATTCTATTTTCAGCGGACATGTAGAGAAATTAATAAAATGATAATCTTACAAACTTACTATTCTCAAATAACTATAAATATTATTATACACTTAAATAAAATATGGAAACTTTTAACGAACTAAAACTAACAATAATCTAAATTATAGCGTCAACAAATCTGGAAATTTGCCCAAAAGGCTGACAGCAGTGCCACGATGAATGGTAATGTTTGTTTATCCTTTCTCCAAGGTATAAGCCAGCACTTGGATCACGCGCAGTGTGTCTATCTATGAATGTCTTTAAACAAGTTATGAGCACTTGGACCCCCGACCCGAAAGTTTCAACACCAAACGGCTCGAAAAAGTACCTACGTATATTTCCGCCGCTCGAGGTTCTCCGCAGCCGCAGCGGCAGCGCCTACATACCACGAAGAGCTTGGAAGATGGGATGGCGCAAGAGTATCGCCACGAGAAGTGTTACACACAAAAGACCTACCCATCTTCCATGGAAATAACGATATCCGGCCTCTTTCCATGAAAAGCCGTTGGGTTTAAATACAGCCGTAACGCCGACGGTGACAAGAACTCGTCGGATGATTAATATTCGCATGCCGCGCTATGCGACCCACGCTACGGCGGTATAACAGGCAGTGGTGTTCTAGGTTGTTGATAACTTTGCCACAGTTACAGCGATGAGGAGAACAACAAGGAGCGCCAAGACGCAGGTAAGCAGCGAGGCGGGAAGAAGTATCATCGACCAAGTTGCCTATGTTCGACGACGGTAAAGCGTGAAGCCACAGAGTCCCAACTCCCATTGACCCATTATCGTAGCGAGGGGGAGGGGTCGGCCCGCACTGGGTGACACCCGTTTAGGGGTGACACGCGACAGCTCGTTGACTGGTTTTTGTCACTATCGGGTGGTATCCCTCAACGTTTGACGCAATGAAACCTGTCGGAAGCAGGGTGCAAACATTTTTGAGCTCGCTTCACTCGCTCTTGCATTTTATTTATTTACTAGTTGACCCGCGCAACTTTGTCTGCTCCGCTCCTTTTGGTCTTTGCGTGATGACTATAGCCAAAGCCTATAGCCTATTTTAAATGGGCTATCTAACACTGAAAGAGTTTTTCAAATCGGACACGTAGTTCCTGAGATTAGCGCGTTCAAGCAAACAAACAAACATACTCTTTAGGTTTGTTATATTAGAATAGATTTATTTTATCCTTTATGTTAGGCAACCGAGGCCCATAAAACATAATACATATATAAGCATTAAAAATAACTATAAACTAATACATATTTATACAATAAACTTAAAAAACTACTGCACTCTCTAACTTCCTGAGCTTTTCTGTATAAATCAACAAAAAACTTTAATTCCAATATGAATGATCAAAATACAGTAAAGGAAGCATCATCTTCCTCATCTCGGAAGGGTCTCCTTCCGAGATGAGGTGCAAAAAATTCTTTAGTTCTTCAGGTTTTCTGCATATAGGGGTGACACTCGTTCGTTGACTTTTTGTCACTGTCGGGTGTCACCCCTTAATGGACGACGTAATGAAACCCGTCCGTGGTGGAGTGTAAAAATTTCGACCTCGGTTCGCTCGGTCTTAAATTCTGCACTCACTTTGCTCTCGAGCGTTTCTGTATAAATTCAACGAAATGATTATGTTTATGTATGAAATGATCAAAAGAAAATAAAACCTTTCCAAGTTGGAGTGCATGAATTTTCGACCTCGCTTCGCTCGCTCTTGTGTACTGCACTTGTTTTCTTGCATCAGTCCATGAAATTACTTCCTTTTAAGTATGATATGAATAATCTAAAGAAAATAAAACCTTTCCGGGGTCCATGAATTTTCAAACTCGCTTCGCTCGCTCTCGTGTTCTACCCTCTCTTAATTAATGAGCTTTCTTGTATCAGTCCATAAAGCAACTTATTTTAAGCATGTATGATCGAAAGAAAACAAAACCTATGCGAGATGAGATGTAAAAAAATTTGAGCTCGTGTTCTACTCTCTCCCAATTAATGAGCATCAGTCCATAACGTTACTATCCGAGGTGGGACATGAAAAACTTCGAGCTCGCTTTGCTTGCCAAGAGCAAGCAAAGCGAGCTCAAAGGTTCTGCCCTTTCTCAGTTAATGAGATTTCTTGCATCACTCCATAAAGTTACTTCTATTTAAGTATAAATGATCAAAAGAAAATAAAATACAATCGAATTGAAAACCTCCTCCTTTTTTTGAAGTCGGTTAAAAATAAAATCTATTCGAAGTGGAACGCAAGAAATACGAGCTCGCTTCGCTCGCTCTTGTGTTTTGCCTATTTTAGTTCTTAAGCTTACTGTCATTACTCAACAATATTGAGTTCAGATAATGATGAAAACAAAATCAAAATAATCACACTTATTTTCGAAATTTTGTTTGTGAGTATAATGTAAGAACATTCCTGAAAGCAAATGGCACACCTTCCTCCCCTTCCGTAAAATGGCTTACGTTTACCGTTACAAGAACGAAAGGCCAAAGGTGCCACTCATAATCATTTGTGGGGTGACACCACATTATCCGCCCCTATTCTTAACTACTCTGCAGAGTGGCTCAGCCCACCGTCTCTGGGATGATGGGTAGTCGGGTGGAGAAATTAGTCAAGAATATTCCTGAATTTCTCAGCTTCCTCGCTGACTGATTTAAGGATTTGACTGATGAAGCTAGGGTATCCTAGCTTCCTCGCTGACTGATTTTGATGCACTGAGAAAGTCAGGAATATTCTTGAGTAACATCTCAGTGCAATGAACCGACTTTTCCCATACGGATGGGAAGAGAGCCCAAGCTCGGTCGTCCAAGGCCACATTTAAAAGGAAAGTAAGTGTTTGACGGATGATTTGGTTCATATCAGCCGAAAGACGTCCACTGCTGGACATAGGCCTCCCCCAAGATGAGGATCCATAGCCAGATTAAGGAATCTGGCTATGAACTCATAAGTACGTCATCCATGGTGACTTAATGAGGGTTACCATTTTCGGGCTCACCAGTTAGCGCCACTGGCGAGTGAGGTCCGTAATCATATCATTAAAAGATGTTATTACGCGCGCGTGAACAAAGTTACAGCTAAGATCATTATAATGCCGTAAACACGCGATTAAATACAACATAGATAGTGCCGCAATGTTACGCAGACACTTTTTGTTCGGAAAATAGGACATATTACAAATTATTTTCGTTACAAAAAAAAACTCAAAGCAGTGGTCAGTAGAACCATAACTTAATCTGCCATAGTTAAGCAATTTTGTAAAATGATCACAAAAATTAAAACAAATAAGTGAATTAATCGCGTCAAAAGCCGACCAATAGTGAAATTTGACATTTCGAAGAACTCACGCTACACTAGCGCCTCTAGCGGCGAATCAAAACGCGATAGCCCTCATTACACTGAACTATCGCGATAATGTGCTGTGCTATTGAGCCATCGTATACTCACTCATAGTGTCGTATCCAGCGATGTGCAAATAGCTGCCGACAAATTCCTCGACAGATGCGGTATTAATCATCTGTCCGGCGACGTAGGCTATCTCTCCAGCCAGCATCAGGACCAACAGGGAGGATGACATTATGAACGATAGATAAGACTTCAAATTGTTGTAGAAAGTCTTCGGCGCGTCATCTAAGAAGGACAACCCTATAATGCGAATGCAAAAATTACATAAATTCAATGTTTCATGGATTTCTTCCCGAGCAACATTGTTTTCTTGGTCCGACATTTTGAAGCACTGATCAGGACGAAAAGAAAAAATAATGTGTCAGCTAAACCTTGCTATTACTTTGTTTGTGCCTTTTATTTTTTATTACATACTAGCTTCGGCCAGCGGCTTCGCCCGCGTCATAGGCGAAAATTATCATAAGGGACATAATCCCGGGATGAAAGTATCCTCTGTCCTATACTAGGACGTGGTCTATTCGTGGGCCAAGTTTCATCAAAATCCGTTGGGTCGTTAAGACGTGAAGAGGTAACAGACAGACAGAGTTACTTTCGCATTTTAATACTAGCATTAACCATACGCCCGCGTCAAACTATCGGAAATTATTCCAAGGGGTCATACTTCCGAGATAATTTAGCCTATGTGCTATTCTAGAATATAATCTATCTTTATGCGAAATCTCATTCAGATCCGTTCAGCCATTCCGACAGGATTGAAAAACAAACATCCATCCATCAAACCTTAATAGTACATAGTAAGATTAGTATGGATATCATTAAATTATATACAAAATTATGTCGGAATTGTAAAAATCAGTACAAGTTAATCATACATTAACGACCAAAGTTTGTAATAACCAGGCAAAGGTTTGTCGGAAACAATGACAAACTTTTTATACGTTTACTTTCGTAAAGTATGTAATCATAGTTGTTATATAATTATGTACCTATATTATGTAGGGAAGAAGAGCGGACATACCTAATCAAATTAATAAGAAATGGGACCAACAAAGTTTTTCTTCTTGAATAAAGAAAAATATGAAGAAAAAAAAAAAAAAAAAAAAAAATTGTTTATTGCATCAACTAAAATAGTTATTCTATTTACAATATGGAGCATCCTTTTAAGCAAATAGTTTGCTTGTGTTAGGAAAAGTAGAAAAGTAAAGAAGATAATGAAGAAACAAAAAAAATTAAAATGAATGAATGTTATGAAGATAATTATGAAACTCGTTTAGTTTTCAAATGGTTTACGGTTTTTTTTAATATAAAAATGTTGTGTTTGATAAAAAATTTAATACGAGTAGTAACAAAATAGGCAACTTAAACAGAAATAACAATTCCATAGAGAAAATCTACTTCCGTGTTTCGCATTTGGCCCCATCCTCACCCACATAAAAAGTTCAATCTGTAGGTACCTATATTCTCGTATCAAATAGGGAAGATGCAAATACAGAATTTATGAGAATGTTGTCAGTAAAATGATAAAAAAGTATAAAATAAAGGCCATTACAAAGTTTTTATTTTGGTTAATATAGATTTTTAACAAAAATAATGAATTAAAGTAACGTGAAACGGAACGTATTTAAAAACAACAATCAGCGTTTAGTG
The DNA here is from genome assembly GCA_950371165.1 of Lacanobia oleracea. NCBI lineage: Eukaryota > Metazoa > Arthropoda > Insecta > Lepidoptera > Noctuidae > Lacanobia > Lacanobia oleracea. Next base: position 12,469,878 of record OX493389.1, read on the forward strand.
ACGTATCTGCTGTTATGCCAACGAAAAGGCAACCTTATGTCTTTCAGTTGGGACAGTTCTTGACCAGTGATAGACACGAGTGACGTCATCGTCCGTTTTCGTGCGAACCTTTAAACTGTCGGTTTAAAAACGCAATTTTGGCAATAAATTAAAGCGTTTTCATTTTTTATTTATGTGGTGGTCTATTCTAGATAAAGTTCTTTAAAATTAAAGCAAAAATGAAAATATTGCATTTTATTCAAAAAAACCCATACAAAATGTATAGTCCAAAATAAATCAAGAATTAACGAAAAAGAAGAGTTTAAAATATATTTAGGTTATATTACTTGGTGACAGACACGCCGTACTTTCACGGCTAGTCAGCAGTGCGATTCTGTTAACATGTCGAAGTGACAACTTGGACGAAGTGAACGACAAGTGAGCTGTCAAACCATTCAAACAATATGGCGTGACAGCTCACTTGTCATTCACTCCGCCTAAGTGGTCACGGTGAGATGTCGACAGAATTGACCGGCTGATCAACATTATCTAACCCACTTGACTATTATTATTTGTTGTTGTGTTTTTTTGTTTTTTTTTTTGTGTTTGTTGTTTGTTTGTTTGTTTGTTTTTTTGTGTTACTAACAATTTATATGGAGAAATCTGAAATAAATTATTATTATTATAGTCAAGTGGGTTAGATAATGTTGGTCACAGACCCTACTAAGTTTTTTAGGGTTCCGAAAATCCGTCCGAGACCAAAAATTACTATTGAATGAATACTGAGACTATTTTTTTTTTAAATACAGATAATAGTTCTATACCTAAAGATTACAGCAACGCCTATAAGAAATCTGTGATATTATAATAAAATGTTAAAAAACCGGTCAAGTGCGAGTCGGAATCGCACACGAAGGGTTCCGTACCATAAACCTTAGTTTTTATTATTTGTTGTTATAGCGGCAATAGATATACACAATCTGTGAAAATTTCAACTATCTACCTATTACGGTTCTTGAGATACAGCCCGTTGACAGACAGACGGACGGACGGACAGCAGAAGCTTAGTAATAGGGTTCCGTTGGATACCTTTTGGGTACGGAATCCTAAAAATGAAATTGGGTCGGAATCCTTTGCACACGAGTCTGACTCGCACTTGGCCAGTTTTTTTTTTGTTTCAAGTGACTTTATTATTATTATTATTTTTTAGTACTACGTTAATGTTAAGCCGTTAAGCTAACTACCAACGTTAAGCCGTTGGTCCCGGCTGTCATTTGTAGATCTTTGGCAGTCGTTACGGATAGTCAGAAACCAGTAAATCTGACGCCAGTCTTGCCATGAAGTACCGTGTTACCAGCCAACCCCAAACATAGTTGGGAAAAGGCTAGGCAGATGATGATGAGTACTAAGTTGTAATGCAATTCGTATTTCGTATGAGATACTCCACATGTTAAATTCTATCAAAATTGATGACGCAGTTCTGAAACAACTTAGCGTAATACTTGGCCAGTTGCAGTATTGAAATTATATAGTGACACTAAAGTCATGGCAAACCCCCACTTTGGGAGAGACCTATGTCCAGCTGTGGACGTCTTTCGGCTGTTATAATGATGATGAATAAAGTCATTAATGATCACCAGTCTTCATAAAACATTGGGTACTTAACCAAAACAACAGGATAGTACTCACGTTACCACAACACAATACCGTTACATTACCAACCAATTACCATTTCACTGTTACAGTCTGCTTGATTTCTGACTTAATTATTCCAATTTCGCCGCAAACGATGTCAACTGCAATCATTGAATTCATCATGTGCAATGGCGACCAGCCCGCTTGATCTGCACCGGTAATAGGATTCCAGTGATGCTTCCTGAAACATCAAGGATTCTCGTAAACTGGTTCAATACGGAGATGTGATTAAAACGTGACTCTGAAACAATGCAATTAGCATGGAACACGCATGTTCTATTAACCTTCACTTCCATTGTTTATACCAGTTGATAACAGATTGAAACATTTCAATGTCCTCTTGTTATCTCGGTACTTATTTCTTCTTAATCCAATTAATTTTCCTGAGTAAACTGTCGCTTGTGAGCGATCGTTTTGTGGCCTTGGAATGAGATACCTATTACTTCAAATATATTTTAATTTATTTTAACATTAGCGCTTCGCTCGCGACTTCGTTCGCGCAGGTTTAGCAAGTACTCCACGAAATTCATCTCCCTCTTTATAGGGTAATGTGCATAGACTCAACGTAGGGCAATTCGCTCTAATCACAACATTAGAGCGAAAGTAAAATTCTAAAATTTTAAATTGATTTTATAAAATCAAAACCCGGGCATTCCGCCCGGGTTTCGATTTAATTATATGAATAAAAAGCGGTCTCTGCGACTTAACCATAATAATTAGACGCGCAGACTTTTTTATAGGTATTACTAAGTACTTCAATTATGTAGTAAGTACATTATTTTTATGTAACATCAATAGTTTTCTCAGCGCACGCCAAATAATGAATTTTATAGGCAAAATTTTGCTACTTTGGGTTATATTATTGCAATTTTCTTAAGGATCTCTTTTTTTTTAATACGTAATTTAGCCTATGTTCATCAGGAATAATGTAAGATTGTTATACTGAAAGGTTTTTTGAATCGGTCCAGTATTTTCGGAGCCTATTCATTTCAATCAAACAAACAAATCTTTCCTCTTTATAATATTAGTGTAGATGTGTAGATTGCGGACTTAACGTACAGGTCAACCCAAGATGCCTACATCCAAGTTATACTTGAACATCCAATAAGGCGAAGCTGGGCACGGCGGAGCGGAGGAAAGCAGTGAAATAGTACGAGTAGTTTCCACTCAAGCGCAGATTTTTAGCATTGTGGTCAGTAAATTCATGCACTACTAAACTCCGATCCACTACGCACTCGCACAGTGGAAACACAGCCTAATTATAGAGAAAAAACAGGTTTAAAAATGGAATAGATGTACAACATTAAGGCTTATAAGAAGTCCCCATTACGTTGTTCTTCGGGACCGAAATGGGAAATATTCTCATTTAAGCATAAATTGACAGTTTTTAAAACAAGATAAACGTGGGTCGAGAAAAAAAAAAAACAGTTTGTATTTTAGGAAAGTGACTGCGGAAAGCGATAGCAAGTTTGAGTGAAGTTGTGAACTGCTCTCAAGTCCGCCTTGCTACATTATTAGATGCAAGAGGCAACACTTCCCGTCTCGCCGTCGGACGCCCAACTGAAATTGCATTTCGTGCAACACTACATACAACACAAGCAACTTGTCGCGCAACACACCGCTCTCCTTTGAGGTGAACTAAGTTTGGTTATTAAGAAAGTTGTGGTTCCTACAAACACCTTCTAAATATTAAGTGTATAATAATAAGTAATAGACCAAAATAGTTAGCCACCGAAATAAATTACAACCGATGGTTGCATTACGTGCGTTGTGTTAATACTTACATAGTAACTTAGTATTCAATAAAATAGTAACCTAAACGAGTGATAGGTAATGAAATCGAGTGATAAGCCTGTGAACCCAAAATCCCAATAGAAGGCCATACTTCCGTCTACAACAATGTTTACCAACTATAAATTGGTTGACATCCTATTTACAGTACATATCGGCTCCAAAGTTTGTAAAGGCACAGAATATAAACAAACTATCGACCTCAAATCCTCGAAGTGAAGTACGGCAGCTCACCTGTCCCCGGGATTATTCAAGTCCCGCATTTAGCTGGCTTTACGGGATTACGGGACGACGCGGGATCTCGCGAAAGTAAGCAGCCGGATGCTCGTTTATCCACTGACAGATCTTTACTTGTACTTTGTTTAAGTTTTCAAGTCACGCAACGCAAGACTGTACCCTAGGTGACCGTTGTAGTATACCACTGTACATTTGTACCTTAGTACTAAGTGTTACAATGGGATATTGTCAAGTGAAAATGTTCTCCACACTTGTGGATACCTATAGACTTGATAGGAGAAGACAAAGTTATTTCCAGTTTATCTAGGACAGTGCAGGCTTGAATTACCTGATTGTCTGATAAAAAGAAGATTCCGTGCTTCGGAAGGCACGTATAAGCCGGTGGTCCCGGCCGCCAAATCGCGGTCGATAAACCACGTCAGAGGCCCTTGAGGCGGTTTAAACACTAGGGCGTGTGAGGGGGTCGTTAGATCTTACTGCCCCACGATAAGAAGAAGGAGAAGACATTGTTTCGTCATTGTCATTCGACTAAACTTATAGAGGTATGTATCGTTTAGGCATAGTTGTGAACTTGTGACGATAAGTCTGAGTATATTCGTATCAAAATGTAAATATTGTGATACGATATTTTGGTGCAAGCGGGCGAAGCCATTGCAGCCGCTGCAATATGGAGTCGAGAACACACTGACGGAGACTCACTTGTATCAATCTAAGCTTTTCAACACCATTGCGAAGAAAAAAAGGTAGAAATCATAAAAGTAATATAATATTTGTTAGAAATGGACAACGATGGTGAAATTATCTTTCGGACTCTGCTGACAATGTTTAATTAAAGAAGGGGAGTGTCCAAGTGCAACTGTGTCCAAATATGTACTTACCTGTTATAAATGAACCAGTGAGAGCTAGCCGCACCTTTTCCGCACGAGTACGAAAGTAGAAAAAGTAACGCGCTACGCGTGAAATGCATTGTGAGCCTAAAATTGCGCGATATGAGCCAGTTTATTTAGCCTTATCGAAGTATCGTTCCAAAGAAACATTTTTAATACCTTTTAACATCCATTGTTAAATTCTCTGATCACACATTCAAACAGAATTTCAATTACATGCAACATGAGTGCTGCATCAGACTCATTGGCTTTGCACTTGTAGCAAAGCTAGTGCGCAGGAAAAATGTAGGAGCTCCGTGCGGCTTATCTCTTTACGACGCCGACGCCGACGGCCGGCTGGGAAGCCTGCTCGACATTTTAAAGGATTACACGACTTGTGTACTGCACTGAATTTTTATTTTTAAATCTTAATAAAATCCGACTCGAAAAGGTGACAATTTTCTGCTGAAATACATTTAGGAAATTGTATTTACGAAGTAGGATTCCATGAAAAGAATCTTTTAAAGAAAGAGTCCAGAAATTTTTGAAAATGTTAGGTGGCGTTCTGTAGTTTCTGCCTACCCCCATAGGAAGGTGTGAGTGCTTTCATATACAGGATGTTCTAGAAGTGCGTGGTTATGTTTAAAGGTGATGTTGGGAAGCTGATATACAATAAAGGAAAAAATAGCAAAACAAAAAAAAACCTTTTTTCAAAAACATCGACCAGAAAATACGGCTCAATACTTCCAAAGAAACAATTTTCAAGCAGTTTGTTACAGTTGGTGGCATTTACTATAATTCAATCACAGATCAGATGTCACCAACAGCATCAAAGTAATTTCGTCGGAACTTTTCTGTCGTAAATCACAATTTTATGTTTTGATATTTTTTCTTTAATGTATACCCAAACATATTTTTTTAGGAATACAACCTATAAGGTGTTGCAAGTTAGTGTTCATGTTTAAGTGTAATGTTGCCAACACCACACTATATATTCTAAAAAAATATCACTATGTATTCCTGAAAAATATGTGAAAGCATAATTCTTTACCTACATTATCATGAAATATGGATAAACATTAGCAGTAACAGGTTAACCAAAAGGGTCTTTAAGGAATATTCTCAAGACAGATGCAATGCGGCCCCTTCATCTTAATTCTGTTAGATACAATTATGGGAAACCACACAGCGACCCCAATCGGTTGTTGGCCTGTGGTTTGTGTAAGTTAACTTAATACAAACACCCACCAATTAATATATAGCTATTTAATATTACTAGTTGACCCGCGCAACTTCGTCTGCGTGACAATTTTCATTACTGCTTCGCTACTATTGGTCTTAGCGTGATGATATATAAGGCCTATAGCTTTCCTCGGTAAATGGGCTTCTAACACTGAAATAATTTTTCAAATCGGACCAGTAGTACCTGAGATTAGCGCGTTCAAGTAAACAAACAAACTCTTCAGCTTTATTTATTAGTAACTCAATATTTTTATGATGCAAAAACGTGAAATGAACTAACCACGGCCGCTGTCATACGCAGCAGAATACTCGCGTCGCGTCGTACGAACCTACGCACATTACAAATACAATCTGTATGTATTACTTTACAAACTATTTTTTATACTTAAATGCCGGTCGAATTTGCAGTAACCACAAATTTCAGCAGCATCTGCAGCACTGAGCGAGTGACCATTAGCGGAGATCTGAAGATTATGTTAATAACGAAGCTGCAAGCGGGAGCCGGCGGGCCAAAACAGCTCCGTAATCCGAGCTGGCCGCTTAATTAAATATCTTGCAACCTATAAAGTTCTTACTTCTAGTTTCAGAAATCGATTACAAAGCATTTTCATGAATTATTTTAAATTTCAAACAGAAATAAGTGATGCGTGCATCCTCTAGTTTCAGTTCAAAACATTATTATAAAAACATTTTTCTTACATTTATGAAATATATAGGGCATAGAACCATTGTGGCATAGCCCCCCCATTGTAGTGACTTTACCTTCAAATATCTTGGCAACGTGACACTTTAGGGCACCATGTTGCTTACATTTTTTGTTGTTTTAAATGTCCTCTACCCGTACATGCATGTAATATCGTGCGCCGCGATTTCGAAAATATATTAAAATGGGGACGGGGGAGCTATGCCAGCTCCCATACAAAAAAGTTCATCTTTCCAAAAAAGAAAATTATAAGAAACTTGGATTAAAATAAACAGAGGCAAGCACGAAACAGGCATACTTTAAAATATCAAGGGCTTGGTGCGGCGCCTGCAGGTGGTCCAGCGGCCAGTGCCCAGCGCCCGGCGACCGCCGCGGCTTGGCCGCCGAAGCCGCCGCGCCGGCCGCCTCCCGTCGCCGGCTCCACTTCAATTTGCGCTCAACCGCACTCCCAACAGAATTCAATTACGAGTACATGAATAAACATTCCTTTTTCCTTTGCACGCCAACTTCGTTCGGATACGTATCGAGTGTAAGTGGAAAACTGTAATTGAGTGAAAAAAACTAGGTACACTCGTTTAAAATATCACTTCATTGTTCACATTCACAATATTCATATTTTTACTGCAAATTCTGACTGTTTCATGTACATGCTAAAACACTTTGAAACAATGTTTTTGCGTAAAAATGTTTTTGGTAAAAGCACAATAGGAAAATATAAGGTCGTTTTACCTCCATAAAACCAACGATGCAATACATCAGGAAAACAATAACCCTGGTGTTTCACACTGAAGTAGACATATGGGAAATGGACAAAAAATATATTCGAGCGGAACCGTTGGAATTCTAAAGCAATCCATTACGTGAAGCTAAAGCAAATCCCGACGAACGATGCGCTATAAATCCGCAGTCGATGACAGATCTCGCGCGCGCGCACGCCGCGACTCTGCCTCTAACACTTTATATGAAAATGTTTAACTGAACTTGATTTACAACAACGCCGTAAGTCGTGTCCTCGTATTTGCATGACGTATTTACTGCAACATATCCTGTATTTATGCAGAAAGCAATTTTATTTATTTTAACTAGTATCGCTGCAAGTCTTCGTAGCGATCATATTTTTAGGTGCGTCATTGTTCGACGTAACAAAAAGTTTTAACGTAGTAGAAATCTATACTAATATATAAAGCTGAAGAGTTTGTTTGCTTGAACGCGCTAATCTCAGGAACTGGACCGATTTGAAAAATTCTTTCAGTGATATTATAGGAGCGGAGCAGTTATGAAAATTGTGACGCAGATGAAGTTGCGCGGGTCAACTAGTACAAAATAGAATGATTCTGAAACGCTAATGACGTAATAATAAATTCAGTGTACCTGGCTGCGAAGGACGCGGACATGTCAAACTGTTTTATTATGAATAACTGAGCCAAGTCCAGCGATCCGGGCGGTGGCATCTATTTTTCAGCTGAATAAGCATTGAGAAAATCGTGATAACTGATGCCAAGTTTGTCGCCTGTGCACTTGCTGAATTCGGAATATCATTGTGGATAAGACATTCGTACAAGCACCAATGTTTGACAATTTTTCAGAACGAAATGATAAAAACTGCCTCTTTCTGCAATCTCTACAGAGTGTTCTAGAAGTTCGGGGTCATATTTAAGGATGGTGTTTGATATCTTCTATACAGTTAAAATAAAATAAATATCAATAATAACAATAATCAATATCAAAATAAAACAAAAAAATGACTTGAGAAACGACTAAAAAGAAAAAAAAACACTTTAAGCAGTCTGATTGATTCAATTATTGGCATTAAATTTGTGATTGAACAAAAAAAACGCCACCAACTGCATCAGACTGCTTCAGATGTTTTTTTTACTTCGTCGTTTTACAGGACGTGTTGAAAAAAAGTGAATGTATTTTTATTTTGATATTGTTTTGTTACTTGATTACAGGAGGGCTATTCTCTAAGCCCGAAGTTCATAGTTTCGGGCTTAGTAGCGGACCTATTCTACTCCGTATCACCTATGGACTTACGATTAGTCCCGGACCCGAATTAAGAAGAATGACAATACGATTTGACAGTAAATATCAAATCGTATTGATACTAAGCCCGAAACTACGGACTTCAGGCTTAGAGAGTAGCCCCACAGATACAGAACAACACCCACTCTTAAATATGACCACGTACTTCTGCAACATCCTGTATATTTTAGTTAAGAAACATTTCGATACGAGAACAAGATAATCTTATAATTATGAATTAATACAGTTTATATGTCGTTGTCAGTGTTATAGAAGTAACCATTTGTGCCAAAAAAGTAGCCAACTATTAATCTTGACAGTTCCAAGGCAGACAGACAGGTACAGAAATCTGGAAGGCATTTCATCGTAACCAGAAGCTAATGACATTCGGGCGGGTACTCAGTGCTCACTTAATTAAGTCAGTAGTGAACGAGTTGCGAGCCACATGTTGCGAACACTCACGCTCACGGCACCACTACTCGCTAAGTGCGGTAATAAAGAACATTCTGCTTCAAGCACGGACTTAATTCCCTACGTCGATGATTATAAAGTTTTGCAAGACTCGAACTTTGCTGTTACACTTACACGCAGCTTTGCTTTTCCTGAAGTATCATCGAGGGGTTTCTGCTCAGGGAACTGAAGTTTAAGATAAATTCCAGTGCAGGGGCATTTCATGGGATCTTCAAATCCTCTCAATCTACTTTTTATAATCCACTATGCTCGCGACTACGTCCGCGTAGAGTTCAAAATTAAAATACATCTTAGTTATATCCTGGTGGTTTTCCATGCCATCTCATGCCATTTCAGTTTTAAAAAAAATTCTCAGCTATAAAGTATTAGAAAACTTTAAAAACCAGCCAAGTGCGAGTCGGACTCGCACACGAAGGGTTCCGTACCATAAACCTTAATTTTTATTATTTTTTGTTATAGCGGCAATAGAAGTACAAAATCTGTGAAAATTTCAACTCTCTACCTATTACGGTTCTTGAGATACAGCCCGACAGACAGACGGACGGACGGACGTACGGAATAGGGTTCCGTTGGATACCCTTTTGGCACGGAACCCTAAAAAAAGATACAAGTTTGTGACTGCATTACCCACATCCTACGAGGAACTGACGACAAAGTGTGTTTGTGAGCATACCTGGCCATCTGCGCCATCCTACCGTGATTCTGTAGTGCCGCGCCCTCGAGCGTCCTAATAAAACCTGAGTAAACCCTCACACCAACGAGTTAATTTACTCCAGTGATGATGTTTACCTTTTCACGGCTTAGTGCTTTTTTCAAACCTCTTTTAAGTGCCGGTCGCTTTTATAACTTTTGCGTAAGCACTAAGTCGGTTAGGCAGGCGGCACTCTCGGTTACACTCTTACCTTGATTTACAAAGAGCGTGTTGTTTTCTTATCTTTTTCCACGAGATTTGATGTAAATTGTGTTGAAATATTTTCAAGAGGTTAAGAAAACTCTTATTAGTAATTATCAATTCAAACTCATGTCGATTGATTGATGCCTCGTAACGTAACGTAACCTGCAACAAAAATTAAGTTCTACACACGCGGCCGTCTCCACGAGTGAGAGAATCGCGGCGATATTATCGTCGTACCACGTATTTCTGTAACAACTCTATGAACGTGTCTCCACATGGCGATTCGACGAGTGATCTCGTCTTTATTGTACCCCCGAAAATTTTTTAAACTGTCAAAATTGTTTTTAGGCTACCGAAGCTGCTACAGCAAAACTGCTCACAATGCTCATATCTAAGCCAAATTTATTAATTAAGATTTTCAGCAATTACAATTTAGGTATCTGAAATTGCTCACATCAGTTACTGAATCCCAATCGAACGAACACTACAATGTAAGTTCGATCTCCGGAAGTTTGTACTTTCCAAAACAACAATACAAAATGACTTCCGTGTTACGGATGTTTTCAATATATTTTCATTGTATCTCACCGGAGTCTACTGCAGCGTATCGCACTTGCAGGTACTAAATCGTTCACTTCAACGATTGGTACGTTCTACGTGGTGCTATAAATCCCACTGCCATCGACGTGACCATTCCTCATTCTACGCTAACAATCGATTCTCTCATTTAAATCTGCCCTTGTCTGTAAGTACCAACCTACTTACGCCACCTTTTTTCCATCGTCTCCACTTTAATTAGAAATGGGTTCCCAGTTAATTTCCTTTTTATGGAGCCCGAGGCGTTATCAATCTTTTAACTTTCGTTGATTAACACTCAAGGTTAATTACGTGTATTTACTGTTTTGTTATTATCTGAGGAAGTGCTTAAGACTAAGGCTAGGTTTGTAGCAATATTTATAACAACTTATCTTTTAGTACTACGAGTATCATTGTAATGAAATACTTACGAAACGAGATCACGTTTCGTACTTAAACGAAAACGATTCAATGATAATAAAAGCGAACAAATATATCTCCGATATCACAATAACATTGAAATCTCAGTCGAGAAAAATCAAATTATTACAGATCTGCGCACAGTTGTGTATTTATTCGCCGGACCCTTTCAGGGGATCGTATTAGATCGCCTGCTCACTTACGTCCTTGCGTCCTTCTCCTAACGAGAGCAGTCACAAGGATGCCGCGAAGGACGCGTCACGTGCGACGTATTGAAATAGGACGCTCTAAATAAACTTTCCTCTCCATGGCCCACTTCCCGAAATTCCAGAGAGTTGTATTTTACCGAAGCCGTTTATTGCGACTGTAAAACCTTCCACACAACAACACTGGCGGCAATAAGCGAACATCAAACGGAGCAATATCCTATACCTACCTACTGCGATATCAATGGAAATGTTTTGTATACAGAATGTGAGAATCAATGTACTGAATTATTATTGCTGTTTTCTCTCTTTTACGCCTTTTTGTGAATGAGGGAGACATCTGAGTATGAGGAAAATATTATGTTTTACATGTTTCACAAACAAAAACTCTGCAGTAAGGGCTACAACATGGCTACGACCTTATAAAAAAGTTCGTGTCCAGTTACAAAATACCTCTTCACTGCAACCGCACCGCAGAAATATTTCAAGACGATGAGCAATAGCACAGAAGCTACCTGTGAACAAATAATGGCGTGCTGTGTGGTTTATTGCAGCAATATCGTTATATCGTTGCTCTGCCGCGGTTATATGTCTGACCAGCAGGATGCTCAGTTATGGTCACTGGAATAATGACATGTTCCCTAGTCCAGAACTTCTTGGGTCGACGCATCCGCTATCTCTATCCTAAATGTAAAGAAGAGAATGTCAACAGAGATATTTGCTCGTCATATGCGGAACAGAGTTGATAGACCCGTAAAGGAGGATGCTACGACCAGACGAGTGTCGTGTCTGGTAGGAGACAGCTGTTTGATTTGGTCGGACTGTTGTATTATTTTAGGTTTTTTGATAGCGCGATGTAGGATTTTAGTGAAGTCAGGTGTTGTATTATTGTAGTTCATATATGGCACCATGTTTACGCAATAACCGGGTATACAAAAGCTTATGTGTAGATTAATAGGCTATGTATGCGTCAATCCCATTCCAAAATGAATAAAATAGAAATGCAGTTTGCCATCGCTCCCTTTGTTTCAAAAACATCCAATATTTAAATATCAAAAGCCTCAAAACAAATATCAATAAACTGGGATACTTCGCCTGCGTATAAAATCTCAAACACGCAATTTGCAGTTACGTCAGTCACCTTTCGCGCCATGACTCGACAGCCTCCAAGTGCCTCCAACTGCTTCTGTTTTACGTGTACTACTAAAATTACACGAACTCTCGATCCGAGACTTTCTTTTAGCGAAACGTCCTCTTATTTAAATGTGCGCCCCCGAAGGACTGTGGGGAGGAAATTAAATAGTCTCAAACCTCTAAAATTTTTTAACCGTTCTAATAAAGGAGCGACGACAAGTTCCTCAGTAGGTAGGTCACTTCAAGTTTACGCTCCATTATTTAATAAGCTAGCTCAAATATTCCAAAGTAACACTCGCATGACCACTACACCCTGCACTATACATAAGCATAGTCCATTATGAAAGCACAACTGGTTCGGCCCCTCCGAATATAGAAATGACGAACGTCCCATATATTTGCATCTTAAAAGAGCAAAAGTTTTCCCATACGAAGCTGAGTTTTATAAAGGTTCGTAACGCTAAGGACACACTTTGTCAAATGTGGGTGTGTTGGCAATGACAAACAAACGGAATACTATATCAGGTCAGGAAAGATATTAAATTGGTCTAATTGAATTGTCATGTACCAACGTAGCGAATGTCGTGTTTTACGGCCACAGTAAATAATAGTAGATAGACAGGTACAGTTGCCGTACGTCAGTTTTATCGAGAAAGAAACAAGTTTATTTGCTCCAATATGACGCGTACTATACAAAAAACGAAACTATATATATATTTTTACGGGTTGGGAAAATATGCGTCACTTCTGCGTAGAACGACCATCGCTCAGCAAAATGCTGGAACTTGTGTGCAATACTTGCAGAGTCCTAGCGCTTTTCAGCGACAGCTGGCATCGACCGGAGCAGCTAGGCTAGTCAAGCTAATAACAATACCTTTTGCTGTGCCCTAACAGGCTCTACAACGGTCCTTAGCTTTAAGCCTCTTTTTTTACATCTTTTCTACCTTGTAGAACGCAAATACTTAAATGAATATGAATATGAAGCTCTCGATGTTCGGTTGGCTGTACCTAATCATTTGAACAAGTCGAATTACGTTGTGAAAATAACGGTTACAGCATTTTTGTTTTATCCACAATCACATTAGCGTAGGGCATTTGGGATATAACTAAAATGATACAATCGCGTTAGTGCGTTCTGGACCTAATAGAGGGCCTCCGCAACAGCGCGACCCGCGGGAGAGTGCTGGACGCAAAAACTTGTTCTACCAGCTTTATCACGTCGGCCTCCCGCGTGCGCACAAGTTATTATAATCTGACGACCCATTCAAATGAAAGCTGTGCCCGAGGGAGCCTGGTTACACATAAAGCTGTGAAAATCTTGCGGGCACCCCGTGGGAGAACAATCGCCTGCCAGTCCCTCCAAAGATAGGCACGTGTGTGATTTGGGCTTCATTGTGCTACGTTATAAAAAGGTTCTTTTTGTGTATTATGAAAACCCAAAGCCCTTTCCTTGAGCGCTTTGGAAAGAAAGGTCCAACTCGGCCCAAGTGCTTTTAAAGGCGAGAATATCGAATAGATGTTATTATATCGCAAGACTAACTCTATAAATGCATGTCATGATGAAAAATATGTTCACGAAACCTATAGATACATAAAGTACGGAACGTAGTTAGATATTTTGGTACGAGAAAGTTTCACAAGAAAATTCTAGGCATGAAATCTTGCATAGGACTTCCTTAAAATTAACTTCAGAATTAATTTTTGCCCATATTTTTCTGTTACGTGCACAGCTAATAATAGAAAACCCTCAATTCAAAGAGTAAGTTGATATTGCATCTCGGCCGAGGTGGCGTGTTGTGTGCTACAGCGGGCGTGAAATCTCCACGTTTAAATAAAATAAAATCAAACGCCTGCAGTTTTAGAGACTTCGACGCGACTCGTGAACGACGGAAATTCCTGCAGTATCACATTGTTTTCATTTTTAAATATCTCTCTCTTTTATTAAACTCTCTTTTTACGCATTTCTCTGATTTGAATGGAATATAAATATAGTAATATTTTTAGTGTTAACAATTATTGGTGAGCCTAATAAATAAATAAATTTATTGCTGCGTAGGTACTTTGCTTCTATCAAAAAATATAATTGCGAAGCAATAACTGTGCGAATTCTAAAATAATTATATTCAGTCACTAATAATATCTAGTCTAGAGGTCGACAAGTACTACCTGTGTAATATTTTTTTTTTTTTTTTTTTTTACTATTGATAGGCACGCGTTTGACCACTATCTCACCTGATGGTAAGCCAGGATGTGGTCGAAGATGGAGCACGCTTGCCTAGAAATAACCTATTCACTCTTGATTTAAAGACTCCCAGGTTGTAGCTATCAGGAAACACAGACTCCGGCAGGGAATTCCACTCCTTAGCTGTACGCACTATGAATGTGTTCCCAAAACGTTTTGTGCGTATGGGTGGGATGTCCACCATGTACCGGTGGCGCATCGCCGTTCGTCTTGTGGTCCGATGATGGAACGGGCTTGGCGGAATTAAATTATGCAATTCCGTCGCACATTCCCCAAAATGCAACCGGTAAAAAACTACCGGCCCACCGGCGGTCTACCGGGTAGCTGTATATACATGTAATATACAGTTTGAGTGATTAATTATTTAAGATTTTCATTAGTTAGGATTGCAACACTAATGATTAATAATGCGCTGTTGCTCCGCCTCCTACAACGTGACCGGTCACGTAGCACGGTGTTTCATGAACCGCAGCCTCAAAGACTACGGTTCGAGAACCACCGCGCTTTAGAAAGTAGACATTACGATGCAAGTGAGCCATGTTTTTATTGCAGTTTTTGCCGAAGACGAGAGCGAAACGCAAAATAGTCAAATTTTAATGATTTCAACAGTTCATGTAGCGGGCTGCGTCTATCAGAGTTTCCCTAGCTGGCAAAAGTCATACAAGATATTTTTATTATTGACTTGCCACTACATTAAAAATACATATAAACACACTACGTAGTTTTTATGTTATTCAGATCGCTTGAGAGCGCCTTCGCATATAATTTAATTAATAAAGGGGACGCAAGCCTTGGCAAACTTTATTGAATAATCACGCACAGCTGTAAAAATAAAGCGTGATTATGTAATATTGCCAATCCAGCCTAGTACCGTATACAACGTCTACAAATATGATTTTTTAACTATTCTATTTGCCTTTCAGTAGGCCAGTAAGAAGTCACATCCTCGATTCGTAAACTCTGCATTTTTGATCAAAATTAACTACGTAATCGCTTTGTATCGTGAAGTCAAAGTCAAAGTCATAACATTTAAACTGTGTATCTGTCGTCATCGTATCATAGGATTCTAGATCTCGTCATCACATTCGAACCTAACCTGTCAGTGCTGTGGTGCCCTAAGTTTCCTCAAACATTTTCTTTTTTTTTCGCATACCGCACAATCTGGGGAGACGACGTGGTTATGTAGGACTTCCACCCACTAATAACTTCGCCTGTGCACCTACTTTCACCTTGATGGGTGGGTCGCGGGGACTGCTACGCATGACATTAGCGACCCATCCAGCGTGGCCCACTTCTGGGCGCCCTCTTCTTTCTTCTTCTTTCTGCGACGTCCGGGTGCACTGGGACATCACCACGACTCCAGGGGCAAGTTTCCTCAAACCTAACCTAGTCAAACCTAACCTCGGCCACATCATGTATCTATATCAATTCTATATCTAGAGCGAGTTAGGTAAAAATAGCATGCACGATAACAAAAACATTAGCATCATATAATGGTCTAACTACTGAACAACAATTGTAATTTTTTATTATTCAATAAACTTCTGTGACAAAAGCACGAATAGAACTCGCAATAATTCCGTTAGTGTACCTTTTATGTCCAATTTTAATACAGGAGAGTAAAATAAAATTACGAGCCTCTCAAATGGACGTTCGACTGTATTCCGAGCTATATAGATCAGTACTGACACGTTTTATGTATTTGTTTATATCATTGATAGGTATAAACACGATGATAAAATAATGAGGTTATTATGGAAATGCTTACATCGGAAGCGTTTAGTGTGTAAAAGAATATAAGCATCCAAAGTCACGAACGATAAATAAGAGATTGTTCCAAACACTACTTTACCATAAATATTATAAGTTGAAACAGGTCAGTAAAGGATATATCTAAAACCATTAGGGGTAGAGAAATATTTTCATCGTCAATTTAGGAGTCGTCCGTCGAGGGTCGCCCGTCGAGCGTCGCCCGTCGAGCGTCGCCCGTCGAGCGTCGCCCGTCGATCGTCGCCCGTCGAGGGTCGCCCGTCAAGGCCAATGCTTTCGCCTTCCATTTTCAGTAACCCACTGCGTGGAGACTTGTCCAGCATTCAGTTTACATTCGGCTGGTGTGCCCAGTCCTATATCAGTCTGGTAGCCTTTAGGCTACGGGCACGAAGTCAGCGGACAAGGAGCGGCGATAGATGAGAAATTAGTGGTTTATTTGCGAATAAAATGTCTAAACAGCTACGAAAACTTCTCTTTGAAACAAATTCCAAAACGCATTTTGTAACTTCGGTCGAAACAAAAATAAAATGCATAACACTACGTCATTACAGACGCGCGGGTTCCGCTCGACTGTACGCCGTCGCCGCGCCGCTCCCTGCGCCGCTGCCTTCGTGGCCAGTTCTATATAAATCAATGCATTTAAACGCGCCGCAGCCGGTGCCGCCAACGCCGCCGCCCCGCGCCGCTGACTTCGTGCCCGCGGCCTTATGCCCGAGCGCAGTTCCGTATTTGGTCTGTTACTTTTACCCTCAGAATACTGTGCATGGCATCCAGCTATCGACAGCTGGATGCCATGCGCATGCGCAATTCGGTTAGAGACCAGGTTTCAAAATCAATGCGTTACGATGAGCAGGATACACATACCAATCGATAAGTTTTCGCTTCAGGGAGATCGGCAGATCACCCTTCAGTAGCATTTTCAGTAACCCTACTAATATGGAATAACAGATTCTTGCATAAACTCATCTTAAGGCACTTGTCTCACCGCCGACGAGGAAGCGCTCGACTGCTTTCTCCCTGAGGAAACGGGCAAAAGATATGTGTGGATCCCGTGTGAGTAAAACAGACACATCCATTTATAGTCGATATCTGGCTGTTCACACTACTCCACTAGTTCGTCGCAGCGACAAGAATTATCAAAGATAGTACTCGCTCAGCGACACTCGCTCAGGGAAGCTCGTTTGGCGGTTAGAACTCACGCGAAGAGACCAACCAGCTGTCATTTCTACCTATAGGGCAGAGCGAGTGGTGCGAGTAATCGCTCGTCGCACAAGAGCATTCGTTCATATCCGAGCGACGAAACTATCGAAATTACATACTCACTACTCGCAAACCCGTTTCGAGTTTCCAGATTTACTCGCTTCTCGCTGATCGTCGGCGGTGAGACAAGTGCCTATAATGAATTACTTTAGGTACCTATCCTGTATACCAAACTACATGTTAATAGATCAATAATTCGTAACAACACAACTTATCAAACTAGATGCCGTTACAGAATACAGAATCAGACTGCTGCAGTTCGATTCTGTAAAACTTTCTAAGTGAAGGCGTGAAGACTTGGGTGAAGTGATCACGAAGTGAACTGTCAATCCAAATAATCAAGAAGGAATGACAACTCACTTCGTGATTACTTCACCCAAGCCTTCACTTAGACATGTTTACAGAATTGACTGGGATCACGGTACGGGAGAACAACAATACCTATATTCAAAGAAATAAATCCAAGAAGTGACAAGAATCTAGAGCAGCATTACAGAAACATTTCGTTTAACAAAACCTCACTGCTAAGACTGAGATGAAAAGTAAAATAGAGTAACTACATACAAAAATATAATTTACACTCAAGAAGATACGTCTCATTAAGGCAAGCAAATGTAATTAGTACTTGGGTTAAAAAATGTCGCCTGCTCTGGCGGTACAGCTTAGTGTTAATTCAAGAGCTCACTAAGGATACTTATAACGGTTGCCCACTTATGAGGCTCCGCAAAATATTTTAATGTAAATTAGGTTGGTCGGTAAAGTTGTATGTGTATTTTTAATGGAACCAAAATTTATTAAAATGTACGCAATGCATACATGTGTGTGTGTGTGAATGTAAGGTAGGTAATTGTATGATAAACAACAGAACATTAGGATTGGAAAAGTGAATGCATTAGTATAATTAAAACGATTAGTATCTTAATTTTGGACGTAGCAAAGTAGGTACTGAACTATTTCGATACGCCCACAACAAAACCTAGGAGCCATTTTGGTCATAAAGATAATTCAAATGTCTTAAGCCTCACATAGTTTTTGACGTATTCTCAATATATGAATTTATTTCCAGAGACGCAATTTCATTCGTTTGTCATTCTGCAGGTGGAAATTAGTTTTTTTTATTCGCATCGACTTTTTGTCGCGCGTGCCTCCAGTCTCCTGCCGAGAATTTCTTCCTTCTGTACACTCATTACTGAGGGAATTTCCAATCGATTGAAGACAAGCCGAGCAAACATACAATTTGTAAGCTCTTACAAAGATTTAGCACAACCAAAAATAAATTGATGAAGAATATTCGAATCAAAACGTCATATTTTTAGCAATGTGGTTATTTACATGTTCGGTCTATATTTACCAATTGTCACGCTTTGCTGTGCTTATCAGCATTTGAATTTGTTGCATCTATTGCTGAGACACTGAATGAGATTAAATCGAAGATATTTTACGAAGACACATTTCGACAACTCAACATCAATTTTTATGTCTAATACGGTATGGTATAGTAAACTTTAGAACATTTTGTAATTCGCTTGTAAAATTGCGAAAAAGAACAATATCTACCTTCCCCACCCTAAAAGGCTTTCAATAAACTTCCGACGTTAAGGCAATAAAATAAAACGATAAAGATGCCTTTCTAATATGTGAATCTTCAACAAGTTGATATGCGAACAGTCGAGCCACCCCTCAGGGCTCTTCAAACTTAACATTTTTGCTGAAGAGCCATCGAAAGAGAACAATCCCATACTCTCGCTTT
This sequence comes from Lacanobia oleracea, assembly GCA_950371165.1. Taxonomy (NCBI): domain Eukaryota; kingdom Metazoa; phylum Arthropoda; class Insecta; order Lepidoptera; family Noctuidae; genus Lacanobia; species Lacanobia oleracea. Next base: position 12,489,137 of record OX493389.1, read on the forward strand.
TCACAGTTCCACCCTTTAACCGACAACGTTAAATATTCGACCACTCCCTTATTTATAATTTTCTATATACGCTCTAGGTACTAAAGTATTGTAGAGCTGTCTCGTTGTCATTGTATTAGTAGGTTCATTGGCGTATCTAGGATTTCTTTCCAGGGGGAGCCTGGCCCCTAACCTGAGATGCGACGCCCAGACACACACCACGGCCAGTGATCACGATCAATAATGGAATTTTAGGGCCGTCATGTTAACAGTTAATTCAAATTATAAAATAAATCGAGAGAATTGAACTACGGACTAGCTCACTATCACACTCACTCAACACTCACTCACTCACTTAACATTGCATTCATACAACGGAGACCTTTACAAAAAAAACCGGCCAAGTGCGAGTCGGACTCGCGTGCAAAGGGTTCCAAACGAATTTCTTTTTTTTAACATGTAATTTTAACACTATAGAATTCTTATAGATTTTCCTGTAATTGTTGGTAAAGATCTATTATCCCAATTTTTTTTTTTCAAAATTTTAGGCTCAGTAGTTTCGGAGATAAGGGTGGAGAAGGGTCCTTTTTCGTCTAATTTTTTAAATAACTTCAAAACTATTTATGTCAAAAATATAAAAAAATAATAATTATAACCCTCACAGTAGTTTGGCCTCACGGCCCACCCGGCCCCCTCCCCTATAAACGCCATTTTTCTTATTATTTTTTTTTTTTTTTTTAAGGATGGGAAATCATCAAATGACTCCTCCTGCTTTGGGTGAAGCAGGAGGGAGTGTCAGACTCTTACTGACTAAAACCCATCCGTGTTCCTCCTAGTGCCCTTTGCGTTCCAGGGTACGATGCCTCTTTCGAACGAAGTCCGAAACCCCAGCAGGCACTGGCCCTAGCGGGCCCCGTCTTTTGTGCTGACAGCTCTTTGAGGCGCGCGTGGAACACAGCGCGCCGTCGACCCGGGCCTGTCCCCTATAAACGCCTATGAGTAGGTTCGCAAACTTTGAACTTCATTCGACTTCAAAATTATATTGAATCATTCCTACTGTCGGTTTTCCAATTAGTTCAGACACATACGTTGGAATATGCATAGATTAATATTTACTTATCTTGCAACTTAAACATCGAACTTCATACTAAGTAAACGTACCGAAGGCAAAGGCAGGGTTTCGTAGCCAGCACCTATATTAGTTACTGTGTACTCCCGAAGAATTGGCCAACTAGCGTCTGCTAGTTATAACCAAATTCTACATATTATAATATCATCTCATGACTCTTATAATCGCAAATAATTGGCTGATGTAAAGCGGTTATCTGCAATTAGATAAACTACATACTGTCATCTATATAGTTTATCAAATTGCAGATAGGCCAAAAGTAAAACCTAGCTATTTGGAATGTGAATTTTGTTACTTCAAGTGTCACCAAGGAGTGATCCCCAATATAATAAAAACAGAAGTCATGAAAAAAGACTAGCTTATGAATCATTTTCTTTGAGGATACCCAACTCCATGGTTACGAGACAGACTGTCCTTTGGAGTCACGAGAGTGTCACCTTCACGACAGACTTAATATAGTAAGTGCTTCAATACGCCAAGCGCTTAAAATTGTTTTACCTCACAGCACTAGTTTGCAGGCTTAGCCGTGCGGAGTGCACCGCGACGAGTTTACAACCCCAGATCGTCTAGATACGGCACGCAGCCGCACCGTGCCCGTGCTGACTCGCGGAATGGAAATACAAGCACTCTTCACGACCAAGAATACCTGCTTTTTTAATATAACCAGAACTCCTTCAGGTTTTATCTTTAAAGTAAGGAACGAAGGTTTTACTGGTTTTCTATCTTTACCTGTCGAAAGTTCTTGAATAAAATCTTGATTTTTCTTAAGGTTGCGTTTAAAGGTTTTCGGGACAGAACTAAAAATCTAACGTGTCACAAATGCCGCTCTCCCTTCACCCGTCAGCAAGCATAAAACGACACTGACAATGTTATCAGTGGTCTCTTTGATCTTAGAAAGTAGCTGGAGCTTACACCGCGGAACGCGTAGAGTGGATCATAGTGTTCCGTGTCTTAGCTGCTGTAGCATAAGCTTAACGTAGCAGTTCTACGATAGAAACAAAAACCCATGTGCCCCGTCTTCAGGGTGAACAAAACTTCTTTCTCATTTAGCTGTGGATTGGTAACCGCTAGGTATAGAACGCCAGTAGTATGAATTTCACATTTGTATGCTCACTACATTAGGTAACATCATCAACAAATGCGGCGGCAAAGGACCAACACTTGCACGATAGGCGATCCCTTACCTTACCTACGACATAATCGGAATCGACCCGTCATATGTAACTATTTGAAGTTGCAACTACTTGTAAGCACGAAATCATTAAGGGTGACTGTCCATTGCGAGCGGAGTGGAGAAACAGACACGATTAACCAATCATGTTAGTCAAAATGTCAGTAACTCACGTGGTACGGAGATTTCATGCAATTCCATTGGTTAAAATTTCTCCGTTTCTCTGCTCCGCTACTTTACTCGCTCGAAATGGACAGGCACCCTTAACCTGGACCTGAGCCGCCTACACTCGATAAAAAGATTGAAGTCGTCAGTAGCAGCTCGTTCTATTGTTCGTATAACTTCGAGTGGATTGGCTGACTGTTCATTTTGTCAAGATAGTACAGTGGATACGTTGAGGAGCTCGTGGCTAGATAATAACAGACGCATGGTCCGATCTTCAAAGTTAAGCATCGCTTGTCATGGTTAGTCTGTGGATGGGTGACCATTTAGCATACCGAGTTTCCTCCGTGCCTCCGGAAAGCACTTAAACACGTTGGTCCCGGCTGTCATTTGTAGATCTTTGGCAGTCGTTACGGATATTCAGAAGCCAGTAAATCTGACTCCAGTCTTGCCATGAAGTACTTACCGTGTTACCCAATTAATGGGTTGTGGAGGTCTGGTAAGCAGCCGCTCCTCGTAAAATACTGGTATTCAGCTAAATCCGGCTTGACTGGAAGCCGACCCCAATATAGTTGGGAAAAGGCTAGGCAGATGATGATGAGTCAGTGGATACGTTATCAAATTCGTCAATCCTCAAATTCTTCCTATTAGCAAGTCAGGACTACAAACTTTTGAAGCTACGGTTTTTAGCAGACTAGTACATAATAAATTATATTTAATTCCTAGGACAAATATGTAATATCAAATATCACCAATGTCTAATTGACATAAACCAAAATACTTTGAATATGTAAAAATAAAAATAAATTTTATTGTAAGTTTCACAATTTGATACGCGTCAGCTCGCGTCAGTGTTCTGCGACATTGACAATATTATGTTTTGAACACTGAGTATGTAAAGTAATAAAAGCAGATTTTATCGCGCAGCAAAAAAACAGGTCTTAGTGTGCCTGCCCGTTACAGCAGAGCGAGGCAGTGGAGCGGAGAAACATTATAAGATGAGATTTGATGAGATGAGATGAGGTGAGATGTGATGAGATGAGACTGAGACAAGACAAGACTAAGATTTCTTTAGCCCGTGGCGTCGCACGCGGTAATACAAACATACTGGGATACTAGCCACCGCGGACATGCGTTGTTAACACCAATTTATCTAATTCCCCGAAAATCCAAGTCACATTGCCTAAGGGAACAAAAATTCTACTGATTCCCCGCTAATTCCTCTAATTTTGAGGGGTTCCAAACATCCGAAAGAAACGATCCCTTATAGGATCACTCGAGTGGTTATTTGTTTAAACATTGTATACATACAAGATATTACACAGTTTAAGTCCACTCATGTTTTGCCGTAATTAGCGGAGTACAAATATTTCCATAAAATTTAATGAAATAACAATTAGAGAAAATCGAGTATTTTAATCATATAGAATCTTTATAAATTATGATATAATGTAAAAAAATATTATATTATAAGAAGAAAAACAACAAAAAATGTGAAAGAAACTTCCGTCAAAAAAGTGCCACCACCACCGCCAATCATAATAGACGGAGTTAAGAACTACCAAACGTTCTACGACTCGCTAACTGAAACAATACCAGCTGAATCATTTACCGCAAAAATGATGAATGGGGATCGTGTGAAGGTTAACGCCAAAACAAAAGACTCTTATAGAGTAACTGCCAGGTTTTTGACTGAAAAGGACATCAATGGCATTCACACGAGAATAAGCAAGCAAAACCAATTAGAGTTGTTGTGAAGAAGTTACATTCTTCTTGCCAATCTGATCAAATCAAAGACGATCTAACAACACAAGGATTAAAAATAGAAAAAGTAGACAACAAATTGAGCTGGAAGAGTAAAGAACGACTCAACATGTTCGTTTTATCAATTAATAATGTGGCTAGATAATTACAGCCGCACGGGTCAATCTTCAAGGTTTAGCAACGTTTGCCAAGGTTGGTCTGTGGATGGATGACCATCTTAACATACCGAGTTTCCTCCGTGCCTCGGAAAGCATGTTAAGCCGTTGATCCCGGCTTTCATTTTTAGATCTTTGGCAGTCGTTTCGGATAGTCAGAAGCCAGTAAATCTGACTCCAGTCTTGCCATGAAGTACCGTGCAATACATTTTAGGGTGTAAAATTGAAATTCACCCACTTAAAAATCCCAAACTCATTCCCCAATGTAAGAGATGCCAGGCGTATGGGCGTACTCATAAATACTGCAGTAAAGAGCCAAGGTGTGTAAAATGCACTGGCAAGCATCTTACAGCCAATTGTACCAAATCTCCGGAAGAGAAGCCAAAATGTGTTCACTGTGGTCTACCTCACCCCGCAAACTATAGAGGGTGTGAAGTAGCTAAACAGATAGATACAAATGATGAAAAAAATATATTAAAAAAAGAAAGTTGTTGTGCCAACTACCCAACAGTCTCTTCCCTTACTAAAACCTGACAAACAGGCACAGAAACCAAGTGTCCAGTCAACTGCAAAACCCATGCAAGTAACCAACTATGCGGAAGCTGCAAAACAAAGAAGCCTTCGAATCTAGACGATAAAATTAACCAGATGTTAAAGTGTATTACCTCATTTGACAAGAGACTAGAGAAACTAGAATCTTATAGGCACTAGAACAACTGTTTTAAATAATGAAAAATGACGAACACCCTTAAAATAATGGCGTGGAACTCTAATAGGCTCCCCAAACATCAAAATGTGTTGCGGGCGGTCCTAGACACAGAAAATATAGACGTGTGATTGATCTCTGAAACGCACTTCACTAAGCAATCTTTTGTCAAATTTAGAGGATACATAGTGGTCCACCCTAATAACTCTGTCAGTGGAGGTAGCGCGGTTAAAATCAGACACAAGATTAGTCACTATATGCAGTGTAAATATGAAGAACAAGACATTCAAGCCGTGGCAATATCTGTTAAAACCAAATATTGGCACGTGTCCATTGCAGCCGTATACTGTCCTCCACGGCACATAATAAGAAAAGATCAATATTTACATCTCTTTGAACTATTAGGCCAGAGATTTATCCTAGACGGCAATTTTAATGCCAAGCATACGCATTGGGGATCAAGACTCACTACAACTAAGGGAAGGCAGTTCTTAAGTGCAGTTAAAGATACACATTCCGAAGTTATGAGCATAGGTAAACCAACGTACTACGGTGGTACCGACCACCAGAAAATACCAGAACTTAAGATAGATTTCTTTATTTGCAAAAATATATCCGCCAATTACGTCAGTTTGGAGGAAGGTTTTCATATGAACTCGGACCACTCTTCGATTATACCAATGCTGAGTCAGAAAATCCTCTCAAGGAAAGCCACTTAACCCTGGTTAACCAGTTCACAGATTGGGAAAGTTTTGCCCTTGATCACATACAACATAATCGACCTTAAAACTTCGATAAAAACGCAAGATCAGCTTGATTCGGAAGTAAACAAATATATTGTTAATATCCAACAATGTGCGTGGTAATAACACGCCTCAATTAAAACGTAAATATAAGGGATTTGTCTATCCTAAGGAAATGTGGATTTACTATCTGAGAAAAGAAAACAAAGGCAGCAAACAAGGTGCCCGCGAGATAAAACATCACTCAATAACCTAACTAAACGATTAAAGAGGAAAATTCAACAATATGGGGATGAATCTCTAAATTCTAACCTTCTGCAGCTAACCAATGAAAAATCAACGGATCACTCTCTTTGGAAAGCGACAAGAAATCTTAAAAGGCCGGTTTTACAAATACTGCCCATCAGAGATAGAGACGGAAAATGGGCTATAAGCAATGAATAAAAAGCGTTAAAGTTTGCTCAACACTTAGAAGAAACTTTCCAACCTGACGACAGCTCGGTGGAAATACTTGACAGTGGAAATGTATCACAAAGCCAAAGAATTAAGCTTGTGACTCCTAAAGAACTAATGAGAGAAATTCATAATAACATAAGCTCAAAAAAGTCTCCAGGTTACGACCTCATTACAGGTGAAATTCTAAAACACCTCCCGCGCAAAGCCATAGTAAAGCTGACCAAGCTTATCAATGCTGCATTTATCTTAAAACATGTACCTGAGCCATGTAAGGTTGCTGAAGTCATTATGATTGCTAAGCCTGGAAAACCATCCCATGAAGCATCATCATATAGACCTATTTCTCTGTTGCCCGTGTTTTCAAAACTATTCCAATAACTGTTATTGAAACGGCCAAAACCAATAATCGAAGATAAAAACCTTATTCCAAATCATCAATTTGGCTTTAGGGAAAACCACTCAACAATAGACCAGGTACATAGAATAACGGGTTGTACGTTGTTTTATAGAAGATAGTTTCATAGAATTTGTTTCACATAAAAAATTTCTCGTATTATCATTTCATAGAATAATCATGAATGCAGCAATCATGCGGCTTGCAACATGCAGCAATCATGCGGCTTGCAACATGCAGCATGCAGCATGCATGCGGCATGCAACATGCAGCATGCAGCAAACATGTGGCATGCATCATGCAAGCAAGCAAACATGCAGCACGCAAACGAGCAGGCAACATGCAGAATGCAAGCAAGCAACACAGTATGCAGCAATCATGCGACTTGCAACATGCAGCAAGCATGCGGCTTGGAACATGCAGCATGCAAGCAAGCAAGCATGCAGCACGCAAACGAGCAGGCAACATGCAGAATACAAGCAAGCCACATATTATGCAGGCAAGCATGCAACACGCAGCAGGCATGGTTTCTCTCACGGCTCCGGCGCTGCGGGCTTAAATTACACTATAGGGGTAGGGCAGACAAGACTACGTAGGGTCGGTTTTACAGCGATTCATTTCTGTCACAATTTTTTTTGTTTAGCATACATGTTGATTTTTTAAGATCATGTTTTATTTTGGTTACATGCTATTTTATAAAAATGGCAATATGTGTAGTTAAATTATTCCGAATAAAATTCTGCCATCTTAAAAGTATGCCATGGACATATTATAAAACAATAATATTTAATTACAATTACATTTCACTGAAGAATAAAAAAATACTGTGGAAAAAAACACCGGACAAACAATCAGTTAAAAAATAATTCTACTGTTTGATAAGTTTGTTAAATAAAAAAATGTGATCATGTGATGTGAAGTGTGAATTGTTTCTGTGAAATAGGTTTCATTCAAGTAAATAGTCTTTGAAATAATAATATTTGACATAAATTACAACAACCAAATATTATGTGAAACATTTTCTGCGAAACGATATTCTATAAAATTTCTGTCTACGAAACAAGGGTACACCAGAATAACTAACATCATTGAAAAAACGCATGAAAATAAGAAAGTCTGCGCCACTGTGTTTTTAGATGTCGCGCAAACTTTTGGCATAAGGGTTTAATATTAAGCTCAGACGCATGCTACCAGAATTTGCAGATATCTTAGAGTCGTATAGTGTGTTTAGAATATGTGGGAAGTGGGACGCATATTCTGAGCTAAAAGCTATAAAAGCTGGTGTACTTCAAGGAAGTGTGCTAGGCCCAATTTTATACTTGTTGTACACATGTGACATCCCAGAACTGGAAAACAACACCATTGCGAACTTTGCAGCTACAATTATGGCTACCGGATCAAGCCACAGAGAAGCAGTAGAAAAAGTCCAACTAGCTGTGAACAAAGTTTATGATTGGACACAAAAATGGAAGATCAAGCTGAATGAATCAAAATCAATTCACATTGACTTCACAAACAAACACTTGGACTATCACCCAATCTAAATAAATGGCATGCAAATGCTTTATGCTAATACAGCCATAACTCTCGACGCCAAGTTGCGTTGGAAAGCTCATGTCAAAAAGACAGGAACTCGACATACGCAATAAAAGTACGTATTGGTTACTTGGTAGGAAATCCTGTCTATCAATACATAATAAAATAACCCTATACATACAAGCATATTCTTATGCCAATTTGGACGTATGGTATCCAACTTTGGGGCTGTATTAAACAAAGCAAAATAATCCAACAATTCCAAAGTAAAGTACTCAGGATTGCTGTCAATGTACCCTGGTACATAAGGAATGACGACCTTCACCGTGACCTTAAGATAGAATTTGTCACCACCATTATTCAAAAATTTGCTGAAGACCATGAACAAAGACTTCATCGACACGTGAATGTTGAGGCAATTCAGCTGCTAGACCACACAGACTTAGTGCGTAGGCTAAAAAGAACTAAATCATTAGAATTAGTGTAGTGTACAAAGTGAGTGAATAATAGTAACAATGTTGTGCTATACATATAACACACGAACATAGTGTTATATAAATTATATAAGACTCTAAGAAAGTGCTACGGACTTGTGTAAAAGTGCATATGGACACTATTCTTTGTTTTAAGATAAACTATCACGTAACATATTAAGTTAGAGTAATATTGCTTATAAGTCTTTTAAGCTAGATCGTAATTAATTATTAAGAATATTGTTCTTACTAATAAAGTACAAAAAAAAATATGTCAAAATAGTATTATGTTATAATGTCAAAATAATAATAAGTTGTAATGTCAAAATAGTAATAAGTTGTAATGTCTTAATTATTATTATGTTATAACATGACAAAATTATTAACTTAATATCTATACTGATATAAAAGCTGAAGAGTTTGTTTGTTTGTTTGCTTGAACGCGCTAATCTCAGGAACTACTGGTCCGATTTGAAGAATTCTTTTAGTGTCAGGTAGTCCCTATATCGAGGAAGGCTATACCAATAGGAGCTGAGCAGACGAAGTTGCGCGGGTCAACTAGTAATAGTAAAATCAGTGTCAGGAAAAAGGTAAAATAATTTAATCAAACAAAAAATCCTTTTGGGCTAGAAATTCGGAGACACTATAGAATGCTTTTACGAAAGAAACATTTTTAAATAACGCTTGAGTGACTTTCCATTCAGCTCCTTCCAACTTTTAGGCAATGTGTTAAATATCGCAGGCGCCAGAAGTAGCGTAGCGAGGGGGCGGGGAGGCAGCCCGCTCCGGGTGACACCCGTTTAGGGGTGACACCTTTTAACTATGAATGACCAAAAGACAGTTAACTCTTCCGAGATGAATAAATACTTGTGGTGCAATAAATAGTTAAGTTCCTGAGGTTTTGTTCCCGTCGGTGAGGTAAAAAAATCCGAACTCGCTTCGCTCGCTCTTACATTCTGCAGTCTCTTTGTTCTAGAGCTTTACGGTATAACTCAACAAAATTACTTTATGATACATTTCAACAAGGGTCTCTTTTTTCACCAATTTCAATATCGTATTGTATCTCATTACGTAATTGTGCGTTATTGTAATGTAAAACGCACGAGTTTATTTTTAATAAGGTAAAACGCACGGTTTATGAAGGTGCTCCGTTTAAAACGAACGCTACTTTTTTAAAATCTTAGCAAAGAGTTTTTATGTCAGAAAAGGTGTCAACATTTTATGAATAAAATTAACTGTGGGAGATAAAATACAATAAATAAACATGTAATTCTTTAATTTTATTAATTTTGACCATAAATTACAACTATTTATCTGTAACAAAACACAAATATATTAATTTACTTTATTAGTAATAGTGGCTGCTTTTGTGCCTTTGCTTTAAAAAAAAGCGATAATGCGCGCATCGCTAATTTGTGAACACGTAAAAATTATTCCGCGCGCTTTTTCTTTTCGCTGTATTGTTTTTATTTGAAAATGTCGTCAAGTAATTATGAATTTATTAATTCGACAGTGCCACAAGTCTCAGAGGCATCGAAAAAGGCTACTCTAAGCCTCTTGCCCGAAAAAACGCCCGAAAGATACTTACAAGCGTATCAAAATTTCATCTTATGGAAAACAAGCAAAGATGCAATTTAATTTTCTCAATAATTGAAGTCAAGCACATTGTGGTGCTACTATTCAATGCTGAAAAGCACTGTGAAAACAAAACATGGTATTGATATAAAGTCATACTCTAACTTGCTGGCATTTCTAAAAAGACGCTCAAGTCTATCATGTCAGTCGAAATCACGAGTCACGTAGTGCGGAGATTAAATTTTCTCCGATTCTCCGCTCCTCTACCTTACTCCGCTGTAATGGACAGGCTACCTTAAGGTGGCGAACCTAATTTTATTTTTACTTTACATAAAATCTCTGTCGATAACTACCTACTTCTGTGGAAGGAAGATAACCGGTGGTGTATAGGCGTTATATGGTAGGCGCCAGATAAATCATAGACAATGACCCAACAAGTCTAAACTTTTTGACCTTAACATTAAAAAAAAACATTTTTGTGATCCAGTCCAGAACATATTTATAAACGGTACTCTATGATCCAGAAGATATATTATGTAAGTACTGTCACCTGACAGTTATATATTTGTTAGAATTTGATATTGTTTTGAGAAATGGTTTATTTCTTATACTGGATCTAAATAAATACAATTATCAAATGCTCGTTCTATTGACCTGCCATGGTTCTGACATGGCGACATATTACCAAAGTCTTAATAATTATAGCATTAATACGTCACGTGCCCTCGATCAAAAACAGCCAAAGGCTGAAACCTCAAGACTGGCAAGTAATAGAAGCACTGGCAGAAGAGCACCCATACCTGGTCGGCCTGTTGAGCGGCACCAAAGATTATATCTGCACGGGTAGCATCATCAGCAAGCGGGCGATACTCACGTCGGGCAGTTGCGTATCGAACGATCCTAGATATGTCCAAATAGCTGCAGCCTTGTACAGCAAAAAAATTAATAGCCCATCTGTATTTGACGTGGCCTACACCAAGCTTCACGGAGACTATATATTCGACCTGAAAACGATGGATCCCAATGTCACTCGCATGCACAGCAATATAGGCTTGGTGTTCGTAAAGCGGCCCGTTTTGGAAATTTTTGTTGTTGCAGTTGATATAGGAAACTATTATGCTTCGGAGCTAAAGGAGAAAAAACTGATAGCAGTTGGTTATGGTAGACTCGGTACGTCTGACATAGTAGCGTTACAGCATCAAGCGTATCATCAGACCCCGTGCACGAACCCGAAGTGGTACTATTGCGTTTGCGGCATGGAGTATAGCACGTACTCGAAGAGCTACAACTACGAGTTCGGGACCGGAGCGCCCGTCCTGTTCGGTCAGCAACTCGTGGGCATTACCGCCACTCCTTGTGGAACACTTTACATGAAAAACTTGAACATTAAATACAATATCTTTACCGTGGTCGGGCCGTACCTGCCGTGGATAGAAAAATCACAAATTGTTAAAAGTAAAAAAGCACAATTAAAAAAGGCGTACCAGGATAGTGATACCCAGCTGCAACCAAGTCTGTTATTAAAACTTGTTTGTGTATTAATAGTGATTAGTAAACCACTTTAATGAAATAATGTATTTTTTCTGTTTATCAAGCCTAAGAACTGAAATGGTTAAATTAGCACGTTTTATGGAATTCGCTCGCTATTCGCCAATATTCAGTCGGAAATTAGCATATATTACGATCTAGTTGTGACCGTAAACAATACAAAGGTAGGAAATAAAAAAGAGGCAAGTATTGTCAGCCGCTCAGACGTTGTTCGATCGCGACCCTGTAAGTACCTACGTCATGTTCTCCTAACATAATAAACTAGTCATTAAGATAGCCACTTCGCCTGCAAGTGCATTGCACTGGTATTTATCGAAATAATTATGTGTGAGCGCTACTGGCTAAGAAATACTGCAGTGCTGCTCATCTGATACACAGTGTAGTGAATTCTAAGGAAGATCAAATCATTTAGTGGTTCGTATACATTTCTAAAACAATTTAGGAAGTACCTGTCAATAACCGTAACCATAATAATAAGAAAATTGACCACATAAGTCCCCATTGATAAAATACAGATTATTTCTCTCAGATTATCTCCTCCTTATTACTACCTTTCATTCAATTAGATACAGTTCAATAAATGGTCTTTTTAATATCATATCTTTAAAATAAAAAATATTTAATCAATATATAAACTGACCCAAGTGCTATTCGGTCACGCGTGCAAAGGGTTCCGCACCAATTTCCTTTTTTAATATGTTATATTAACACTACAAACTTCTTACAGGTTTTCTTGTTATATTTAGGTATAGAACTATTATCTGCACTTATTTCAAAACTTTAGTCTGAGTAGTTTCGGAGATAAGGGGAAATGGAAATTTTAATTTTTGATGTAATTCCTTGAATAACTTAAAAACTGCTTATTTTAAAATAACGAAATAAAATATAATTAAAATCCTTACAGTAAGCCCTTTCATTTGATATGTCACACAATACAGTTTAAAACTTTATTCTTTTAATTTTCTAGTTTGACCCCAAAAGTGTCCACTATACTCAAAATTTAATAATTTACGTAACGCGTCTGCGTTTTTTGGGTCACAGAAGTCCATATGTATACCAAATTTCAACAGGATCGGTCTAGTAGATCTGGAGAAAACTGGCTGCAACAGATGGACAGGCAGACAGACAGAAAGACGGACAGACACCTGATTGATTCTATAAGGCTTCCGTTTTTAACGGATGTTCGGAACTTAAAATAATTAATATTGGTCATGAACTCCAACAGGAGCTGAGTAATGAGATAACTTACACAACAGGAGCTCTGTGCCCGATGAGTAACAAATCATAGATAAGCCAGTGTCTGTCTGCCAGCTTATGTTTCTAATATAATAAGAAATATGTTCATTGATCACGTATTCATCAGATCGCAAACAATGATATTCCTGATAACCATAACCACTCCGATAAAATGATGTAACTAAAAAATAGCGCTAAAACAATAACGGTGACCTTTGACTCCACCCAGATGATAAGCCATCATATTTTAGTATCCAGTGAGTTATCTCCAGTGTCAGATGTGTCTGAGAAGATCTTGTTTTGTGTTAGTGAAATAATAAATGAAAATGAATTTTTATAAGGTTTTAGTGCGAAAAATGAGTCAACAGAAGAAATGGCAGCCTTTAAAGAAGGTTGGCATCCTCGGAGTGCCGTTTGAGAAGGGGCAAAAGAAGTACGGAGTGAGCGTAGCGCCCGCGGCTATGCGCTACGCTGGCCTTCTAGAACAACTCAGGGAAATAGGTAAAGCTCTTCTTTTTCTTAATTTAGAACTCATCGCATGACTTGTTCAGTTTAGTTTCTAGTTATAAAAAGTTTAAGAACACAATTTATGTGTAAAAGTAGAAAATAACCGCTACCGCTATGACATCAAACAAAAATGTTTGTTTTGGGAACGACCGGTGTTAGGTACCTAGCTAAATTGGATAATTTAAACAAATGCAGTTTATGCAATTTGATCTACATAATATTATGAAATCAGACAAAAATAGATCCGGATATTCAGGTCAATTTGACCAGTCAGGTATATTTCAGATATATACCAAACCAATACCCCAATACCAATAGACTTTTTTCAGGCAGAAATAAGGTGCGCGCCTTCAACGGTTGATTTCTGCCGGTTTTAATGTACTCTTTCGGTGTACTCAAATGGACTTAAACCGAACTCGACGCCCTGGTCGTGCACTCCTGTACCTCGTGTACGCACGACCCCTATGGTCGTGCGTACACTGCTGACTGTAAATCGGATGAACCCACGATTGTTGTTCGCGAATATGGTCGAGGCTTTTTAAACGTCAAGACTCTCCACAACATCAAGATGTGCAGTCTCAGAGAATATTTTCTCAAAGCTAATGTGGGTATGCACTGAGATGTGGTCGCAATGGACAAGGAACTCACCCCGGTGTTCTTGGCTGAATAGAACTAGCGAAAACCTGTGATACATACCACAGATGACCACATGGACCTCCTTATAGTACCTACACTATAGATGAACGCAAGGAGGTCCATGTGGTTATCTCTCACAAATAATCTACGAAAATATCAAGGTGTTTGCCCCGAATACCAATGCCATTTAGTTTATTCAAAAGGTTGGAAATACAGACTGTGTCAAACGCCTTAGCAACGTCAAAGAAAATGGTAATACATTGTAACTAAACAGGTGGTGAACTTATGAACAGCATCATCAGAAGACTTGTCAGTCCTAAAACCATATTGTAATGAAGAAAGCGACCTAGCTCATTAGATTGTAGATAATCAATTGCGTATTGTGGTAGGTTACGATGACATATACCACTTTGTAAAGTTAACCCGATTTTATACTGGTTTTTCTTGTAAAAAAACTGCTGGACGTCAATGTATTCAATTCTTCAATCTTCAAAGTACAATCTGATCATCAGTTTCCGGAAAGGCTAAAGATATTAGCTTTGTAATCAAGCTAATATCTTAAGCCTCTATGTTAATTTTGTTAAACAATATTTTAAAGTGTTGGGCAGTTCTCACAATCTCAAACTCCGAGCATCCAAAAATTTCATTCTACGTAATCCTCTTCACCGCACCGGGTTTTTTGTCTAATTCTTACGCTATTTCTACCTTTAAACTCTGGAATGTGCTACCCCTTGAAATCAAGAAGGCTGAGTCTAAATTCTTCTTCAAGCGTAAAATCCGAAAACAGTAGTGTTCTTAGTTTGGTCTTCGTCATTATTATTATGAGTTCTCCTAATTAGAAAAATCATTATAAAACATCATATTTATTAGTTTATTATGATAGCATTATACAGGAAAGCCAGAACATTGACGTCCAAAAATTAAATTCGGGTCCCTCGTATCGTGGGGTATCCGAATCAACCCCATGTATGTTCAGCGACTTTTCATAGCTATGATTTTTTTTCTGAATCATTAAAATTATCGAAAAATAAAAGTAGATTTTGTCGAGATTTCTTTTTTGCAACTGAATCATCATGAGTTTTACTTTTGTGCATACAATTATCAGCTTCGTAACTGTGTTCATAGTTAATAAAATGTTGGTCTAAAGTAAAAAAATTACGTTCGGTAAATTATGTCCTAAATTTACAACTTTAAATTAAAAATCTAAACAGGTGACTTTATGGTTCCTAAGTAAGTCTCGAGAATGCACCAGACTTTCAGCTTTCATAATCATTAAAAAATTCATAATATAAAAAAAAGTACTTTTATATGGCTACTTTGGCTGAAATTGGCCTCTAAAGACGTGGAAAATTCTTAAAATTAACTATCTGATTTAAAGCATTTTTTTTTCGTTGAGGAGCTCGTGGCTAGATAATAACAGCCGCACGGGTCGATCTTCAAGGTTAAGCAACGCTTGCCAAGGTTGGTCTGTGGATGGGTGACCATCTTAACATACCGAGTTTCCTCCGTGCCTCGGAAAGCACGTTAAGCCGTTGGTCCCGGCTGTCATTTGTAGATCTTTGGCAGTCGTTACGGATAGTCAGAAGCCAGTAAAATCTGACTCCAGTCTTGCCATGCAGTACCGTGTTACCCAGTTAATGGGTTGTGGAGGTCTGGTAGGCAGCCGCTCCTCGTAAAATACTGGTATTCAGCTAAATCCGGCTTGACTGGAAACCGACCCCAATATAGTTGGGAAAAGGCTAGGCAGATGATGATGATGATGATTTAAAGCATTTTTTTGGCCTTTTACCATAATTACCAGACATGGGCGAATGAATATTCACATGAAATGAGAGCTTCAACGTTTCAACATCGTTTTAGCGTGAAATTGTGGTCTGGTATCCTAAATACGAACTAATTGGTCCATTTGACGATGCCGTCCAGACTTAATGGAGACCCCTACAGAAACTTCTTAAAAAATGCACTCCCATTATTGCTGGAAGATGTGAATCTCGAACTTAGACGAACCATGTCCTGAACCTGTCACAAAAAATAATAACGAACTTTTTAAAAAAAAAAACAACCGACTTCCAAATGAAAACACTTCAAAGTATTTTTTTCTTTTTTTCAAGGACTTTATCGCTGAGCGATAACGTCGCCCTGTAACATCAACATAATCACTGACTAACTATTGTTAAAAATTATCTATTTTAAAACAAAAAATGCCAGTTTGTACAGGATTTTGGCTTGATCTGATAAAGGACAAGGCAGGATGGCATTATTCTACAATATCGTAATAATAATAAAATACTTAGATTCAATAAACAAAGAAATAAAAATCCAGAAACCAATATTATTCTAACTTTATAAATATATAAATACAACTTAATAAGTATTTAAAAATCTCCGAAAAGTGAGTGTGCGAATGAGACAGAAGACTGTGAGACGTCTTCAATATTTATATTAACCCGAAAAATACTGCCCAGAGAAGTGGGCAAGGGTCAGCTAGTAAATAAATAAATTACTGATGCTGACAAAACATGATGTAAAATAATTAGGACCGGAAGCAAAAGCGTGGTGAGTAGGTACCTAACTATCATTAAACTTTAGATGGGCTCGACGTGAAAGACTATGGAGACATCGAGACGCCCGGTATCGAAGAGGTGGCGATGGAGAACATGGCCCACTTGGCGCTGGTGTCCGCCTGCAACAAAAAGCTGTCGGCGAAGGTCTCCCAGGTCCTCAGGGAAGACAGGATCGCGGTCACTATCGGGGGTGACCACTCCATCGGAGTCGGTAAGCCATCACTTAATAGTGCAGCAATGCGATTTTGTAAACATTTTACCGTGAAAATGTAGGTGAAGGGAATACGAAGTGAGCAGCACTGCGATTCTGTAAACATGTCGAAGTGAAAGCGTGGGTGAAGTGAAGTAATCACGAAGTTAGCTGTCAAACCATGTAATCAATTTAGAATGACACACTTCGTGATCACTTCACTTAGACATGTTTACAGAATAGACCGGCTGTTAATCCATGGACAGGTAATCAAGACAGAAAGACAGTTCACTTCATACTCAGTCGACTCAAGTCTTCACGGTGACCAGTTTACAGATTAGCCCGGTAATTCTTGTGCAAAATTATCCATATTCGATTCATTTTTAACACGTTTCTCATTTCATTAAACAAATAAATTGTTTCGTATCTCCGGAAACAAAAGTCGTTACAATAAACCACAATAAAGGGTTTGATTCGTAGTATTTTAATTGAAAACCACAATGTTTATTTAAGAATACTCAAATTGATAGATACCGTTTATTCCATTCCAGGCACAGTTGATGGGCACTACCAAGTTAACAACGACATGATCCTGATTTGGGTCGACGCTCATGCAGATATCAACACTAACAAAACGTCAGACTCGGGCTCAGTACACGGAATGCCTGTCGCTCTTCTAGTGAAGGAGTTCTCTCATTACTGGCCTTACCTACCCACAATGGACTGGCAACAACCCTTGTAAGTCATAATACTCTCTTTTTCCATGTTACTTGTAAACGGCGCGTCGGCGCGTCCGGCTAAGAAAACGAGTTACAAGGGAGTCAGCTGTAAGGAAATTCGCTTAAGTAAGTATAGTATTCTCGTCATTGTCGGCGTTCCAGCCGTTTTAGAACCCTATGGCTTGGCACGAGACGATGGCAAAAGACCGGACGGCATGTCTTTGTTTCCTTGGAAGATGGGTAGGCCTTTAGTGTGGGACGCAACCTGTGTCGATACTCTTGCGCCATCCGCTGCCGCTGCGGCTGCGGAAAACCTCAAGCGGCGGAAATATAGTAACCTTACTGGTAATTATATTTTCGAGCCGTTTGGGGTTGAAACCCTCGGGCCGTGGGGCCCTTGTGCTCACAGCCTTTTCAAAGAAATTTGAAACGGCTGGTTGACACTTCCCGTGACCCAAGAGCTGGCTTTTACTTTGGGCAGAGATTAAGCATTGCCATTCAACGTGGCAATGCCGCCAGTCTCTTGGGCACATTACCAGCTGACAGCGTTGAGGATGAATTTTTTGATGCTATATTTTAGTTTGTTTTTAGTTTAGTGTATTTGTTAGTTTTAGTTACCTTTCAATTTTGCACTCATTGTTGTTTAGTATAATTAACAAATTTTATTAATAGTTATACAACGTGTAACAATAAACACTATACCTGAGAAGGGATTATTGTACTCATCATTATGAACAACTTGTACAATGGAACCAACACTGGAATCGCGAAAAAACTACTTCGGAATCAGGAATCTATACTAATACATAAAGCTGATGATTTTGTTTGTTTGCTTGAACGCGCTAATCTCAGGAACTCCTGGTCTGATTTGAAAAAACCTTTCAGTGTTAGATAGCCCATTTATCGAGGAAGGCTATATATAGGCTTTATATCATCACGCTAAGACTAATAGAAGCGGAGCAGTAATGAAAATTGTGACGCAAACAAAGTTGCGCGGGTCAACTAGTACTTTATAAACATGATATCTTCGTAGCATTTCGATAAGTGATTCAACACATTGAATCGAACGTATTAGTAGTAAAGAAACAAAATAACCCGAACGGAGTCGCTCACGTCGGCGCCGTGGTCGTGGATCTCATCAGAGGCTTATGTCAAGGGACAATGGAACGTGATAAGTTCAGAGTTTCCTTGCCTGATCTAATAACAAATGAAGATATCCGCAGGAGTACCAAGGTGACTGACAGCCCTAAGATTCGTCAAACCCACATAAGTGACAGTGGGTACCGCACTTTGCTCGTAGAACAGATGGTCGATGGAGCCACTGTAAGCCGTTGTAAGACCTACAAGCTCCACCTATGTCTTAGGGAAGACTGTGGGAATCCGCGAGATAGTCGGTATCGGACGGTAAATAGTCAATGGATACGAAAGGTACTGAGGTGGCAATCGCGTAGCGGATAACGCCGCGTTGGCGCGGCCTCCCATAAGGTGGGCCGATGACCTGGTGAAGGCTGTGGGAAAACGCTGGATGCGAGACGCAGAGGACTGGTCGATGTGGCGATACTTTGGAGAGGCCTACGTCCAGCAATGGACGTATAGGGGCTGAAATATTGCTGGTGATGATTTTGCTACAAATAGAGCTAAAAACGCATATCTATGTTTTTAGAACGTATTACCAATAAAATAAGTGAAATTCAGTCCCTTGGGTTCTGTCAGCCCCTAGAAACGTTTATGACATTAAGGGCATGATGGTTTAGCGACTGACGATTCAGAGGAATCTAATAAAAATCGTACGAATCGACAACAAACCACTATATCTAATGCCATTTAACGAACAAGGCTGACAACGTACGAGTAAATATAATTAGTTAATATCAAGTTAAAATTAAAAGTTAAAATCACTTATCTAGACACTAATAAACTGACAGGGTTTTCATGAGTTTGCGCAACACCTGCGGCCAGTGGCGCGGCAAGACTAAAGTATGATGTGGGCAAGATTGGTACTTTGCCGAGGCCCTCTAGGCCCTACCTAAGAATGGATTGATTTTTAAGGAGCTTTTCAGAGGATTGATACTACAATTGACGATGAACACGAATACTTTTGATTTTCTTTTGACTTTTTGTGCAAAATTAGTAAATATTTGGCGAAGTCGACGAACATCGGCGAAGTTGAAGAAGACGAACGGCGATGCGCCACCGGTTCATGGTGGACATCCCACCCATACGCACAAAACGTTTTGGGAACACATTCATAGTGCGTACAGCTATGGAGTGGAATTCTCTGCCGGAGTCTGTGTTTCCTGATAGCTACAACCTGGGAGTCTTTTAATCAAGAGTGAATAGGTTATTTCTAGGCAAGCGTGCTCCATCTTCGACCACATCCTCGCTTACCATCAGGTGAGATAGTGGTCAAACGCGTGCCTATCAATAGTAAAAAAAAGTGCGAAAATTTAAGGTAGAACTAAACTAAAATCCTTAACCTTTGATGTAAGAGCGGGCGTAGCGAGCTTGTAAATCATACGGCCTATCCCGGCGCGGCTAATATTTTGTAAATACTTAGGACTGAAGTAACTACCATAAAAAAATTCAAATAGCAATGAGAAAGCAAAGCGAGCTCAATAAAATTGCAAATGAACTCGAATGAGTTGGATTTTTTATGACCTTAGCGATTTCTTTGAGTTGAAATGAGCCAAAGCTGCGGGGCCGTTCGTCACTCGTTGCACAGTTTGCTACGCGAGGTGCTACGGCGCGCGGCGTAGCCCGCTCATGCCTGTATTGTGCTACGATCGTGTTTGGACGATTATAGAAACACGACAATCTTATTAAAGTGAGAACATAAAACTCAAAGCTGTCTGGATTTTCAACAAATTCTGTGATAACGCTGTCGTCACTGTGATATCATTAACTCAATTTATTTGTTTTAGTTAGTCGTTAAATTAGTTATTCAATAATACCGTGCATTTGGCATTACCATTTACAAGTAGGGCTTGCATTCGTATATTCGAATAATAAACTGTTTCAAATATTCGAATAGAAATTTTACGATATTCGAATATTCGACCAATTCCTAAAAAACAAAACAACAATCTGATGTGCACACAAAATTTAACGTTCATGCACGCCGTTCAAACAAGGTAACGTCGTTCGACGCGCGGGCGTTACGAGTGTTACGACAGGATTCGGCAACGATCGGGAACATTCGGAAGACGCCGCCGGCGCCGGTGTTTTCTTCCAGCAAATATATTTGCAACCATCTAAGATGTGCCTTAAACGATGAATCCATGGATGCTCTAAGTTTCCTTAGGTCCCACTTCCAGGGAAAACGTTGAAGGACACGCCATAAGAATTAAAAACGTACTGTAATTTTCTGTACTAAATGTAGTGTGCTACTTAGGTCTGATCTGATCTCGTGATTTATTATTTTTGTTATTATCACCAAGATTTAATGTTAAATTATCAATATCACACATTGTTAGTGACAATTTCCAATTTAACATTAAGAAAATGATTTTGCATCAAAGGTTTAATTGCGTTACTTACTTGTTATTGTTTTGTTTGATTTTATTATATTATTACAATATTCATAACTGATTTTATAAGACTGTGTTGTGTAATTACAAGTGGCCTTTTTTGCAGTAGGTACTTAGGTACATTCTACTAATCACTTTTTTTGTTGCAGATTCTCCATAAAAAGCTTAGGATACATCGGCTTACGTTCTGTGGACCATTATGAAAGACTTGCAATAGAGAAGTATAACGTACCCGCCTTTGCTATGGAGGACGTTGAAGAGTAAGTACCTATCGCCTACATTTGAGTTAAAAACAAATCTAATTTTTCACTATAAGTAATTCTGGTCTTCAATCAACTTGTTCTTTCTTATGCTTCCAGGCATGGTATTAAGAAGTCCATTGAGCACGTGTTAAAGCGGTTAGACCCTGAAGGCCGAAGACCCATCCACGTCAGTTTCGACATCGATTCTTTAGATGCATTAGAAGCTCCCAGTACTGGCACACCAGGTTCGTACCTAATCACAAATGTTTATTATCGGAATGGTGACGTGCCAAAAATTATTATCGTTTAAGAATAGTAAAAAAATCAACCTATTTTAGATGGGGAGGTAAAATTACCGAACTCGCTTCTGCCGCTCTCGCATACTTAATTGTTTTTTTAGGGTTCCGTACCCAAAGGGTAAACAACGGAACCCTATTACTATGCCTCCGCTGTCCGTTCGTCTGTCTGTCAGCAGGCTGTATCTTATGAACCGTAATAGGTAGAGAGTTGAAATTTTCACAGATTGTGTATTTCTATTGCCGTTATAACAACAAATAATAAAAATAAAGTCCGACTCGCACTTGATCGGTTTTTTTCGGTTAATCACAAAATTAAGAGTTACCTACTTATACTTTTTTTTAAGAATGAATAGGCATAATATAAATATTTAGCCTGGAGCCATGCTCGCCGGAAGGGGTGCCTGGCTTTCAATAAACGTACGACGACATAAGAAATTAAAGAATACGTTCGAAAAAAATTAATGTAAGTAAATTATATAAAAAAACCTAGCGCGCACGCGGTAAGGTGCAAATTTTCGAGCTCGCTTCGCTCGCCCTAGCAACCATATTCTTTAGTTCTCAAGAGCACAGAGGCCATATCATAACGTCTTCAAGCCATCATAGCATAGGTGCGAGAAAGAGATAGGGCTATATAAGACAAATACCACTACCTATCAATTTCTCTCTTCCTCGGGATCATGATGGCACAGGCACTTTGTAGTACGGGCCCACAACAAAGTGATTCTATACCTATCTGTGTGATCAGTAGCGTAGCTAGCATTGGTGACACCCGGGGCGGATAATGTGGTGTCACCCCTCAAATGAACCCAAATAATTATGAGTGTCGTTTTTCGTTTTGGGTCTGGCAGTTACAAGCCATTTTTCTGAAGGGAGAGGTGTTCCATTCGTGCCGCAAGTTTTGAGACAGAGCGAAGCGAGCTCGAAAATTTTTGCATCCCGCCTCGAATAGGTTTTATTTACTTTTGATCATTCATGCTTTAATAAAAGAAACTTTATGGACTGATACAAGAATGCTCATTAATAGGGAGAGAGCAGAACACAAGATTGAGCGAAGAGAGCTCGAAAATTCATGCACCCCGGAAAGGTTATTTTTTCTTACATACATATTAAAATCATTTTGTTGAATTATACAGAACAGCTCGAGAATAAAGAAATTACAGAATGTGAGAGCGAGCGTAGCGAGCTCGAAATTTTGACACCCATCCTCGGACGGGTTTCAATACGTCACCCGTTAAGGTGACACCCGACCGTAACAAAAAGTTAACGAACGGTCGAGTGTCACCCCTAAATGCGAAAACCTCAGGAAGGGTGTAGTATCTTTTGATCATTCATACTTGCAGAGAAGTCTTTTGTTGATTTATGAAAAGCTCATATAGTCAGAGAGAGCAGTATGCGAGAGCGAGCGAAGCGAGCTCAAACATTTTTTCACCCCACTCCCGGCTGGTTTCGTTGCATCAAACGTTTAGAGATGTTACCCAAAGTTGACAAAAACCAGTCAACGAACGATCGGGTGTCACCCCCAAACGGGTGTGTCAACCGGTGCCGGCCGTCCCCTCCCCCCCCCCTCGCTACACTACTGTAGTGTGATAACAATGAGATAAAAACCTATCCTATTCAAGGCGGAGTTTTGGACATGCATCCCCCTGAATGTAGTCCTTCCGACGCCCATTCCCGGAGCGCCTATGTGCCAAAACGCCCTTTACCATTTCCTTGTCATTCAATCATTAATTAATTTTAGCAGTTTAGGCCAGCGTTTATTGCAATCTCTAGGTCAAATAATAGATCCTTTTCATATTCTACAGTTCGAGGAGGACTATCCCTTCGCGAGGCCATCAATCTAATGGAGATAATACACGCAACGGGTCGCCTGCGGGCGGTTGACCTCGTCGAGATAAACCCTGCACTGGGCAACGAAAACGACAGGAAGGTTACTATCGAGGCGGGGCTGTGTGTTCTGAAGGCAGCACTGGGCTTCTCGAGACGAGGCACTGCTCCGCGTGGGGTGCTGGACCTGCCCATACAGGATTCTGAACCTTAGATAATGACTGATCAACACGTAAATTAAGTCCTATTTATATAACAGTTAATGTAAATATAGTATACCTACCTATGTTTACGTCTGTGCGCAATTATGTGCATATATTTTATGCAAAAAACCACCAAGTTTGTAAACTAAGTACCTACACTTTACCTTGTAAAACTACAGAATTAAATAGCCTGGTTAGCACGGGCGTAAATACAACATACCAATCGTGCTTTTCGGACAGGTGGAACTTTTACTAGAACTCAATTTGCAATATATTCGGCCAGTACCTAGGTCTGTTACCTGACTAAGAATATTTTCGGCCTACGCCGATAATATTGCAAATTGTAATATAAGTATATTATTTTAAATGTTACCAAATAAAAGGTACGTACGGTCAGCAACATTATCGACTTTCGATGCCGTTGCTGGCCTTACACACATGTTTGACGCCAAAGATTATGATATTGATCAATGCACTTTGTGAATAGTTATGTTCTTCCGGAACGTTGAGTGCGGTTCGATATAATACCAGTGACTCACAATAAAGTATTAAACACAAGTCTTGTTTTATTGCCAACAATCTAACCATTAAAAGAGCCAAGTGAAAATCAGCGTAACGATCGCAAGTATTGAAATCATTAACAGAATTTTATAGGTTTTTCTATCGAATTTGCTAGATAGCCATGCAACTTTCTATACGTCTCACCAGCCCAACATGATTGTTCTTCTGGTGAGTACCTACCTTATTTACCTTTCTTTAGGCCCATTTTTCTCATTGGGTGTTTTTGGTTGTTTCGTTTTTGAAAAAAAGTTATTTTTTACTTTGTAGTGTTTTGTTTTTGGAAGTCGGTTTTATTTTTTTGTAAGTTTTTTTATTTTTCACTTTTTAGTGGTACGCAGGTACTACTAAAAAGTTAAACCACAAACAGCGTTCCGGCGTGATGTTATGTTATGAACTGGTGTAAACAATCAACAGACATGCGATTTCAGAAATCCCGATCCATTTGCAATCATTTTTTGAAGAGTTCCGTTGCCTACCTCCGAATTTCTTCATCAGATCTTTACCAAATTGAACTGGGACCATTCCGAGAAAATACTCTTCCAAACAAAAAAAGAATCATCTAAATCGGTTAAGAATTGGCGAAAATATCGCTGAACAAACATTTTTCATGCGATCCCATCATCAGATCCTGACTTATACCTTCCATCATCAGCTCAACAACGTGAGATGATGATTACCTGGCACAAATATCTGAATTGCGTTAGAAAGTTTATGAAAAACATTGTGTGTGCCTATAAAATTTGAGGGTTTCCCTCGATTTTCATAAGATCCCATCATCAGATTCTAACTTGGTGACAATGGGACCACCTCAGGTGTATAGGCTTTCGAATAAAAAAATATATTTTAAAATTCGGTCCAGAATTGGCGGAGAAATCGGTGCATGCATACATTAAAAAAAATACATACAGCCGAACATAAAACCTCCTCCTTTTTAAAGAAGTCGGTTAAAAATACTTTAGTATCTACTTAATAAAAATAGATATTTATAGGGTCTAAGAAACTCGTGTGGTGATAACGAAAAAATACCCATATAACATCACGCTTGAATTGCTGAAATAGACAGGCAGAACAGAGGCTGAAATTTAATTTAATTTCACAATACGTACTTACAGATTATAAATATGTTTATGGTGGCAAACTGCTTAGACCAAATCTTGAGCAACGATATAAATGAAGACATAAAAGCGATAATGGGTAAATACTTGAGTAAAATACCCGATATGGAACCACGTTACGTTCTCAACGACAAGTTATCAGGCGTGATAAATCACTATTTTAAAGGGAAGATATCTACATTGCCCCTGTACAGGATAAGTTTGAAGATAGATAGGAATCCGGTGAAGATCCCGTGGACCTTAAGCTCAGTAGATGAGACACGCAACGATGTTTTACTGCAGCGAGCGCAGATGCTTGAGGAACCAGAAACACCTAAGCAAGTTAGGGAATACAAAGTGGTGAAAGCAGCCGATCTTCGTTCGACTAAGAATCCCGATACGTCAAAAAAGGCCACGTCAACCACGAAGCAGCCGCCCCTGATTGAGATACAATAAAACATCATAATATAGTTTGGTTCTTTTATTCCTATTGCTTTATTTCATCTTTACGTATTTACTGCTTAGCATAAAGACGTGTTGATGATACTCAATACATTCTATTTACATGTTGGGTCATAGTGTCATTTAATTGATTGATTAGGTACTTCAGAAAATATAAATTTGACTGATTAAATTGCATCATTTTGGTAGATTAGAGCGTAATTATATAATCTGTGATTTACATGATAAGCTATTGTTTTGATTTGTACAATTAGTCTGAAAATTATTGTCAATAACGACTTATCTATGTCAACTCAGTTTTGTGCGTATGTAATTTATTAAAAAACATGACGATAGTATAAAAGTAACGCATCAATTAAATAACTCGCTAAAATAACATAAAAACAGACCTGCTACCGGCATTATATTCTACAATAACAAAAAATATATACAATGGAATTATTCCAGGGGAGTTTAACGGCCTGCGACACCTACGCGCACCGGGATGGGATGGCAGAGGATTTTGCCACCGGTCAGCGCACACTGGCCGCTTAGATCCCGCGGCGGAATGCCGCTACGTGCCGCGGCATCCCTTAGCGCGCTCTCCAACGTCGTGTCATGAAATTCTTTTCGATGCCACGGAATCAATTTGTAGTTTTCTTACTATTTAAATCCTTTGCCATTCCGTCCCGGTATGCGTAGGCCATGAGCCGCTTATAGTATTAGATACCAATTCTTCTAGATCTTTGATGACAATATTACTGTTTCAGAATATACAACGAATTTTTAAATTTCGTTACCTTAAAAAAAAGAAGTTTTCATAAGAAGTAAAACAAAGTTTGTTACACAAACTTATATTCGCTAATTGCACGTCTTAACACTTACTACCCATTTGTGGGTCCCCAGGTCTCCAGTTTTCATAACAGATACTATGAAATAAATATATACGAATTATTTAATAATGGCATATCGTCGAAAGCGCCCTTTAAACTTTAGAGAGAGATTTAGGTACGTAACAGTAAGGATTTACCAATAAATCTATATCAGTCGAAATAATCATTCTCTATTTTACTAAAAAGCACTTTTTCGTCAACTGAAACAATGCATTTAACTTTGAAAAGTAGGTCTAATCGCGTCATCTACGAATCGACTTAAATTCATCCAATGGGAATATGCATGAAAAATATATTTATCATCTATACAGTATATCTAAAAATATAATACTAAAAATGAAAATAGAATCAAAATTACTCGAAAAACGAAAGAGATATAATTCTGCCGTCGTAAGAAAAAAGGACGTATCTACACAAAAGAAGTAACCGACTTCCCACATTAAGAAAATAACTTAAGGTCGGAATTCGATTACTTCGTTTTGTGTAGATACGTTCTTTTTTCTTATGACGAAGAATTATTTTAAAACAAATATATCTGTCCCTCTCGCGAAAACGCTGTTTTCTATGGCAGCTGTATATAGGCATCATGGACGATGACGTCAAAGTTTACATCGGGCTTCTTTTTCTAATTCTTAAAATAATCTTTGAAGCTTTACAACTTCATCGCTGATGAAGGTGTTTAAAAATAATTTCATGATTGCTTACTAGAGCTAATAAGTTAAGTAGCAAATTATAAATCGCATGCATATTCCCTATTGTTTATAACCACAAGCACACAAACAAGAATCAAATTGAAACTTCATCCAGTTGAATGTGACAAAAAAAACCTTGAAGATATTGGCAGTCATGGTAAAAATAGGTTCGGCACCTTAGTATGTCTTTGTTTGGTCCGTTCAATATAGAACGTGCTTTACGACTTAACAGTATTCAGTATTGTTGTAACGTCAATGTCGATGCTAAAATGTGATGTGTGAATGTGTGAAAACAGTTCTAAATCTCTAAAAGAGTGTATGCTATTTTGATCTTTGTTTTGAATTTGTTAAAATACCGTTTGCTCTGCAGTAGCAATTTTAGTGTAGCGGCATCAAAAAGCATCAAATACCTTGCCTTGTCATGTCCTGTCATAAAGTAAATCAATTGAAGCGATGAAGGTATGTATCAAATGTACGAACCAGTGAAAACAGTATTATGTAGCTACTAGCTGTTCAGAATAGGTTAAATGATCAACTATTGAACAGGATAATAATAATGGCTGAACTAACAATAGAAATTGGACCAACTGGTGCGCGAAATTAAATTAAAATATCTAATGTAACAGTAAAGAAACAATTCATAGCTAAAAACATGCTGATTGTTGCATTAGAAGTTGACTTGAGCTCGGTAATGTTTCTGGAACTTATTATTTTTGAGGGACATCTTCATCTGCCACTTCGCTTGGACGCGTTTCATGAAGTGGATGTCACGTGCTTTCCTGTAAGAAAAATATTTAGAAGTAATGTACGAAGTTAATAATAATTAAGGTCGAGTTAATGTAGGTAAAACCGAGATATAACCCAAGTACAGTCAGCACAAAAACCTTTCACACAAAATCCGGCCAAGCGCGAGTCGGACTCGCGCATGAAGGGTTCCGTACCATCGCCATTATTATGCCGTTAAAATCGAGCCCCTTTAACGGCCTTTTAGACTTTTGCGGAATTAGCAATACAAACTCTGTGAGCATTTTAAGTGTCTACCTGTTAACATTATTAAGATCGAGCAAAAACTACGTTTCTAGTAGCTAGAGAGCCCCCTTTTTAATTTACTTTTTGTTAGAGCGGCACCAGAAATACACTTTGTGAAAATTTCATCTACCTATTACGGTTAATGAGATACAGCCCGCAGACAAACAGACGAACGGACAGCGGAGGCTTAGCAATAGGGTTCCGTTAGTTGCCCTTCGGGTATGGAACCCTAATAATGATTACAAGTAAGATCTATTTTGTGTATGCTGTAATCAGTCATCAAATAAGTTGCTATATAATTATCGAGGATTATTATCAGCTATCTCAAATTTATAACATTGAAACGTAATAATACTATTTAAACTAAATGTAAGTAAGTAGTAAACATACTTTGCAGCTAATGCCTGTTCTTTGGGCGCCCAGCCCAAGGCCCGGTAGACACCAAGTAACCTGTGCAGTTTGCGGTCCGATTTCTTCACGAGAGCCTGACTATTCGTACTCAAGTTTTGTTTGTAGTATCTGAAATCAGGAGAAACCTATTTGTAAAGATATACATAAAGACAGTTCTGAAATTAATCAAAAATAATTTTAGTTCTGCGAATGGTGAACTAGCGAATTATGGGTCCACTATAGGTACTCTGCACAATCCTTCCGAAAATACTGACGTGATGTTACTTATGTAATTTATAAATAAATATGATTTATACAAGTTACATTTCGAGTTATTATTTTTTTTTTGTGATTTTTATTGTATTGAAATGGGTGTAAATGACCTGAATAAACGAATTTCATTTAATATAATTTCCATGTCCAATAATTACGTGAACGGTTTCCTACGATAATATTATCAGACATCATTACCATACGTCATGATATAATAATAACAACTTACATAATCGGAAGGAAACTAAGTACATAGTTTTACTTGTGTTGTAATGAATTTTGTTCCAATCAACTTTCCACTGCGAAGGTCATACCTAGGATACGTAGGCCGTGCACGCGCTGCACAGCTGTTTATTTTATTGCGCGTTTCTTTTTATTATCAAAAGAAATACTCAATACATATTAATGTTCAACAAAACCTTTGGCTTAACTTAAACAAATCGAAATTACAAACATGTATCATGTGTGTACAGCTGTCTTTCATACAATTTAATTTCTTTGTCATGTGTAATAAACCATGAAGCAGATACCCAAGGATTTTGAAGGCAATTTCTCTATGTAGAATTAATGAATTAGAAAATACTGTAAAAGTCTGTTTTTTTTCTGATAACTGTTTAGGAATACAAATGCCTCTCGCAACAGCTTGTTTCAAAGTTAGTAATCACTCACTTCATAAGCGATCGATGGCCGACAACGACGCCTGAAGGTAGCACTAGTTGGAAGTCATCACCCTGCAGTGCTGTGGGCCCTTCTACTTCTTCATCAACCTCCATGCCTTCATCAACATCTTCTTCTTTATGGTCTGGATATGAAGCACTGAAACATAGACAATTAATTTGTTTAGTTGTTTTTAAGATTTGTAAGAGAAAACTGTTTCTGATCACATTCGCGGCTTTTCTTTGGACCCCTTTATTATCATGTCAGCTAATTACCGTCCAATGCTGAACTTAATTAAGCCTCCTTCAGAGCATTTTTTTTTTTTTTACTATTGATAGGCACGCGTTTGACCCCTATATCACCTGATGGTAAGCGAGGATGTGGTCGAAGATGGAGCACGCTTGCCTAGCTCCATCCAGTTTAAATATTTGTCACAAAATATGTATTTTTTTTTGAGTTGAGTTTGCTCTTTTCTCTAGTCTAGGTCAGAGATGACAGACAAAGTCAACGATGGAGTCATGGAGCGAGCTTACCCAGAAAAAGCCTCTTCACTCTTAACTTTGAAAGATTAGGGTTGTATTTACCTGTAATCATAAAAATCTGCATACTCTGCTAGGGCTAGTCCTTCGTGCAACATTTTGCAATGACCTTTGTCAATCATATGGCCCCGGACTGCTTCCATAGAGTAAAATGTTTTGCCTGTGTCATTGCACCAAAGGCACATGTAACCTTGTGAAATCTATGGAATTCAAATAAAATATTTCTATTATAATAAACGCCTAAAAAGTTCAAAGTCAAAGTCAAAACGTTTATTTTAATTAGGCCATCAAACGGCACTTTTGAACATCATTCACATTTCAAGTAATATAAAAAAAACTTAAGCGACTCTATTGTACATTCAGAAAGAAAGACAAACAGTTAAAAAAGGTAGAGGTGGAGGTGGGTCCTCCACCTTTACCTCTATTATTTATCCGAGGTTTCTCATCCAATTTGTGTGATTCTTTTTTTTAACTCTTTCAACTAGATAAAACACTGACATAAACTATTGAATTTGGGTGGGATATTTTGTATTTAAAAAAACTGGCCAAGTGCGAAACATTTTGATTTCTGTAACATGTTATTTTTACACTATAGACTTCTTATAGGTTTTCCTGAAATCTGTTGTTGGTAAAGAAGTATTATTTGCACTTTTTTTTCAAAATTTTACATAATTTCAGAGATATAAGGGGAATGGTAATTTTTGGTTTTATTTCTTAAATAACAACAAATCGACATATTTTTTTTTAACTTTTGATAGGCACGCGTTTGAATACTATCTTGGTAAGCGATGATGTGATTGAAGATGTAGCAATGATTTATTTTAAAATTATGATAAAAATATAATTCATACTCTCACAGTTAACCCTTTCATTTGATATATCACACAATACAGTTTAAAAATCTTTTTTTTTTTTCAATTTCTAGTATGACTGTGCCCCCATACTGCAAACGTTAGTTTGGGAACAGAATTGGTTCAATAGATCCAGAGAAAACTGGCTGTGACAGACGGACGGACAGACAGACAGACAGACATCAATGTGATCAACAATTAGGAACCCTAATAATCTGTTTCATTAAATAGAGAGTTTTCAATCTGACCATACAGTGTTTGCAAGAATCCAGTGACATAATTATTATTCTTACTCTACCCTCACAATAAATATAAACCTAAAATAAGTTTAATACAATCATCAATTATCATTATTTACCTTTTCTCCCAAATACAAAAGAAGTTCCTTCATGTCAACACAGTATTCAACATCAGGTATGAAAAATGAATGGGCTTCAGACATGTGCTTGAGATTCTTGACCATGTTTTTGCTATGGTGGCCACAAAACAGACAATCTCTCGGCTTGATCAGAGAGTCACTGCCTCTGATTCTACATTCTTCCCACTCATCTGAGTCAAGCTGAAAATTAAAACAACAAATTATTTTTTTTATTTCCTCCAGATTCAAGTTAACCAGTATTATATAAATAATGTCAAATGGCACATAGTCACAAAATATTACCAATGACCAAGTATCATAGTAAAGTTAATTATAATTAAGTAACGCTCTAGATATCTAAGATACTGATAAGCCATTATTTTTATGTCAAGTCATAGAAGTTAGTATTTTTCAAAGGATAAGATGTAACTGCCTACTAAGAATATTATGTATGATATTTAAAATAATGTTTCACAATCTAATGCAATAATAATTGTTTTATTATCAGGTAAATCAATCCTGCATGATCAAACTTACCTCTTCAATTTCAGAATCTGTTTCAATATCCTCATCTCCTGAGTCGTTGGCAGTCACCACAACAAACTTGCTAGGTTCCTTTGAACCAATAGCACTGGACGCATTCGCACTGGACGCATTCGCACTGGAAGCATTTGCATTAGGCTCTACCTTCACAAAACTGTCTGTATCTGAATTACCACTATGCTCCTCTTCCTTATTTTCAATATATCTTTCCTGAGACAACTTGTGCTTCTTACTGTTCAAGTGATTGTCAAAAGCGTTCTTTGTGTTGAATAACTTGGAGCAATACTTGCAGTACTGTGATTCATCACGATTTACGTTCTGGCTCTGTTCTCTGTGCTCTTTAGCCCGTAGTTCAAACTCCTCAAGAGTTACAGGGGGTATGGAAGCCACTTTTCTCTTCAAATTGTATCTGTGCCAGTCCTCTTTATAATGTTCACGTTGTAATTCAGGCGTTTTGAACATCACCTGGCAGGTTATACAAGTAAATGTGTCTGGCATAGTTATTTAGAATCTGAAAAGTCACAACTAGAAGATATCACAGCTAATTGAACACTGGTATTGATTTTACTTTAGTAATTGGTTAGATTTTATCATGGAGGTAAGAAGAGGATTTTATGAAATGAAAGAAGCGGTGATAAAACTGATAAGTTGAACAAAAACCGAAGATGTACGTCGCACATACAAAAGGCGTGTTAGTGATGTACCCAAAAAACGGAATCCCAAACGTTTCATTACAATAAATTATAGTCGATAATGTGGCATTTGTCTGAGCGGAACAATTCGATAATAAAGCTGTATGTCTATCTGCATCAACAAAACAAAACAAACATGTTCCACATCATTCAAATATGCGTAAACAAAACATTGATTTACGCAATTATGCCGTACTTTACTAAAATCTAATGTCTGTATTTTAATCTCGGAAACTAAATTGACAACTGCAAATATCAAATCTGAAGTTCTTGAAATCTATGTCAGTTTGCAATTTGCACTTGTCCGAGATTAAAAAACAGACTATAATAAAATTTATAGTCGAAATAGCATAGGCATATTTAGTTTTTTTTTCTAACATAAACATTCATATCCATAATGATAAGCTAGGATAAGGATAAGGATAAGCCTGTCTACGAGCACAGCACTATTTCACATCTGACATTGACGGAAAAAAATCAGTCGAACCCATTTTCCACTAGTAAGGTGCTCAAGTAGTTTAGCAAATTATGGAATTTCAAACAAGAATGCTACTATCTCTTTCCAATAAGGTTAATGACACTATTACATTTTTTGTGCTACTACGATTTTTTTCCAACCTTTATCCTTCCAGCCCCTACCCTACCACAAGATAGCTATGGGACCCTAACGGCGCAGAACCACCGTGGCGCAGGGAGAGGTTACGCACGTAATGCACCTGTGTTAAGCTTCGCTTTGCAAGAAAATGTTTGTGATTACAACTCACCAAAGACATTAAATATATATACTAAATCTCTTTGCAACTCACGGACACGCTAAGTACGCATCAATTGACGTCATTAGCACATGCGTGGCTTGTTCGAATATGGTGCTCACACAGCACAACGCTGCCCCAAAGCCATGCACGCTGTGCATGTGGTACACGTTATACACGAATATTGACCCACGACTGTATCACAGCACAGTTTAGAGATACGTTGTCGAACAAATGGATCCACGCATCTAAAATCGCCATGTGCCCGTGCATAGCATGCGCCGAGGTGGGTTTCCGCCTTTATAGGGACCTATTCGACGACGAAACAACAGACAGAACAGTTGAACTATTAAAGTGCGCGAAAGATAAGTCTGCGTGCGGATGGTGGCACTGCTTCAAATTGAGGGCCTAATTAATTAAATGTTATTCCTTCATTTACAAATGATATTACGTAAATCAAATTGTAATTGAAAAATATAACTAACAAGGTATGGTTATCATTGTAGGTACTAGATTATTTGCAAATTTATGAAATTAACCTTTTAACCGCTTGTGTCGCATATATGCGACACACGTTTCCGTGTCCCTACCGCTCGTGTCGCATTTCTGCGACAGAGATCATGCATGATTTTTTCGTTCCATTTTCGTCCTGTTAACTACGAGGTACAACTAAAACTATTATTAAATAGACCTATTATTTATAACAATTACTTAAAATTATGTTTCATAGCTCTAAGCATTGAAAAAACTTAAACAAAAATAAGTAATTGGCAGCTTGGAGTTTTCTTCGGTGTCTATCGCGCGCGTCGCATATATATGACCATAGGGATGGGATACAATGCAATGCGCATTAAAACGGAAACAGTAAATAATCAGGTATAGTGCATCATTCAGCATAAAATAAAGTGTCATACGAAATAAAGTTAAATTTAACATAATTGTTACTTTGTGTATTAATTCTTTTCCTTATTATTCAAAAGAAAAATATTCCTCACGATCTTTGTATAATGCCAATATTTGACGTTAGTTCCCATCCCTAGACCCCTATGCTTGCAATAATATTTCTCTAGTTAGTCTAGCGCCGCTGTCGCATTAATACGACGGCTGCCTACGTCACGAGCGGGTGAAACGAATGGAAAGTTCCATTAAAGTTGTTCGTGGCTATTTCTGCATTGTCGATAAAATGACTACTACTGAGGAATTAATCAGAATATTAGAAGGTGACGACGAAGAGGAATTATTATTAGAATCTACAGAAGAACTTAGAAGTGATGGAGAGGTAAGTACCTATTTCAATTTCTTCTTATGTTAGTTGCATATATTATTCAGTAGGTATAAATAAGACTGGACACGCCACGATTGCGGCGGTAAGTCCCCTCTTTGAGGCGTGGCTGGAGAGACGTCACGGCGTCCTCACCTGTCGCATGACCCAGGAGACGCCGTTGGCGAGG
Organism: Lacanobia oleracea; assembly: GCA_950371165.1. Lineage (NCBI taxonomy): Eukaryota > Metazoa > Arthropoda > Insecta > Lepidoptera > Noctuidae > Lacanobia > Lacanobia oleracea. The sequence goes on from OX493389.1 coordinate 12,524,091, forward strand.
ATCGCAGGACGAGGACGATCTCCAGCCTCCGTAGACGCGAGCTTGCGAACGCCGAGCATTGGGTAGCTCGATATTCGCCGTCCTATAAGGACCGAGCCCGAGTAGTCGACGGCGCGCGGTGACCACGCGCGCCTCGAAGAGTTGTCGCAAACACTTGGGTTGGGTTTAGGTAACTCCTTGATGGATCGAAATAGTACCTACCTACCTATTTTAAATATTGTGATGTAATTCTGTTATTATATTACCTACTTACATATCTACATACCTATTGATTGTTCAAATTTGGAACCGTGTTGTATGTTGTCCTTACAGCCCGATTTACACTTCAATAAGTACCTACCTACCTACCTAGATTTATTATAGTTTGATTTATGAGAAAAGGAAAAAGTCGAATAATAAGAGATTATTGTGATGTGAACAATTAGAATTTAGTAAGGTTAAACAATTAGTAACTGGTACAACATTTACTTGTTAGCTTAAAGATGAACGACTGTGATACGAAGAAAGTGATTAAGTAATAAGAGATTATTGTGATATAAACTATTAGAATTTAGTAAGGTTAAACAATTAGTAACTGAGATGAACGATTGTGATACGAAGTGATTAGGTTGGTTAAGTTAAAGGCTCTTTACAAACAGGCGCGACACGCGACGCGACACAAAGACATGAGCGGTACCTTCGTGTCGCGACATGAACGGTTCCTTTGTGTCTCGCCTATTTGTAGGAGCCATAAGGCTGATTTAAAATAAAAACATAAAAAACTTTTGACTTTTTTTTATCGATACAATGATTGCCCCTCCTTAATTATTGTACGTATTATTTTGTCGATTTGTAGCCGGGCGCTAGGGGCACGGCAACTGATATTTAGCCAAGCGCTTAAAAGGTTAATAGAATTCCGATTTCAATCGTGTGCAAACAGCTTATCGTGCGCGCACTCTACAAAAGGGCTGCCAGCAAATAAATCGCGGCTATACGGTTAATTATTTGCAATTATACGAAATTTTATCGCATTATACATAACCATTCTATAAATCGATTTTGCTTCTTAATATCATAAAACTAACATAGGTACTGACTTGCGGGACTAAAAAGATCACTTTAGCAGAATCAGAAAGTACATCACGCTACCCGTCACTGTCAAATTGTCCCAATCAGTAAAATACTTTGTGTGTGATCCGAAATATAAAACAGTATACCTACTGGCCAGTGCTCATGACGTCATGACCCGACGCGGTGACGCCATACTGTTGAGTCGTTCCGAAATATACTTGGAAGTGATAGATATATATAACATCAACGGATGTCATAAATTGACTTCATATTGAAAAATTCCTCAAAAGTTGGATGCACACACGCCTGTTTGACGTTTGATATACTACTAATACGTCACCTTTGACATTTGTCTCACCAGTACACTATGGTGGCACACCAGTATATTATGGCGTCGGATCCATGAGGCCATGAGAACTGCCCAGTTTACAGGCTTATATTTCGGAACACACACTTTTACTGTAATGCTAAGGCGCCAACGGCAAGAAAGGACATACACGACACGAAAAAACAATATGATAACTTTGAAAAAGAAAATTCCACAGACTACCAAACGAAACCTCAACCAACTCACACGATCACAATCAGGAACTAAAGCCAAATTGAACTACATTGTAACCACACGACACAACAGGACACTCCATCATAGTTGTAAAGTTGGCAATCTCATCTCCATTAAAATTTTATCTCCATCTCTGTTCATCCTATACAGAGTCAGCGGACAACTTTAAAAAAAACAAGAGGCGAATTCACATTCCATTTCATGTCGTATTCTTTTGTATCGTATTATACAGAATGATCATGGATACAATACACCGTCCGATTATACAAATTTTGTATCAAAATATACGATCTGGCAGCCCTGAAACACTTGATTGGTTGGTGAGCAGCCGGCAGCGTTGCCAATGTGTGGGGAATTCCCCATATTGCGGGGAATTTCAAATAAAGTAGGGATTAGATTATGTAAGGAAAATACGGGGATTTTGAATATCAATAGTTCGGGCCAAATCAGAACACTTTTTCAAAATTTCTAAAAACTAATCTTCACATTTTTGTTAGGTTACTTATGGATACCGAGCGAGGAGCTCGTGGCTAAATAATAACAGCCGCACGGGTCGATCGTCAAGGTTAGGCAACGCTTACCAGGGTTGGTCTGTGAATGTGTGACCATCTTAACATACCGAGTTTCCTCCGTGCCTCGGAAAGCACGTTAAGCCGTTGGTCCCGACTGTCATTTGTAGATCTTTGGCAGTCGTTACGGATAGTCAGAAGCCAGTAAATCTGACTCTAGTCTTGCCATGAAGTACCGTGTTACCCAGTTAATGGGTTGTGGAGGTCTGGTAGGCAGCCGCTCCTCGTATAATACTGGTATTCAGCTAAATCCGGTTTGATTGCAAGCCGACCCCAATATAGTTGGGAAAAGGCTAGGCAGATGACTTATGGGTATCGAGTGAGTCCCTTTTTTATAATAAAAAGCGAAACAACTTCTCGAAGTAACTAAAGTGGATGATAGACGTACAAACAAGTACGCGTATTAATCGCTCCACGACCTTTTCACTTGTGTGTCACCGTAACTACGCGTACTTAAAAACAAGACGCGTAAAGAAAAAAGATCGTTGAGCCATAAGTACGTACACTTTCATACTTTAATCTTCTTCCACCTGGCGTTAATTGCCGACTGAGCTTCCTCCACTTTGCCCGATCTTCAACATCCTTTTCAGTCAGTCCATTGGCTCTCAAGTCAGACTTGACGACGTCCAGCCAGCGCTTGTGAGGGCGACCATGGGACCTAGCCCCAAGGACAGCCATATTCATGCATGTCCGACTGACGTACTCCATAGGGCGGCGCATAATGTGGCCATACTATCGCAGACGACACTCCTGCAGTTTTCCCCCACGTCACGGACACCAAGACTACCTCGGATGAAAGAGTTGCGTATGCGATCGGATCGCGTTACGCCGCTCATCCACCTCAGCATCTTCATCTCCGTGACGCGAAGCTCCTGGGTGTGTCTGCTTAGTGCTGGCCAACACTCGCCGCCGTACAGGAGGACAGGCCGTATGATGCATTTATATATCTGCCCCTTGAGCTTCGGTGGCATTTTTGCGGTCGCATACAACGCCCGTTACCTCGCGCCACTTCGCCCAAGCCGTGCATATACATACTTTGACATCGTCGTCCACGTAGCCAGACTCGTGCAGCTCGAATCCAAGGTACCTGAACGTATCAGACTTTGTGATCGAAACGTTTACTTACAGAATAGAATAGCTAGTCTATTCTGTAAGTAAACGTTTCGACATCGAGCTTCACCTGAGTGACAAGGCTCATAAAGTGGACTTTATTTTATACAACATATAGGTCTTATCTTTATACTCACCTCGGATTCTGCTGTCGAGATTCGAAAATGTTGTTACAGAATAGCACTACAGGTCTGAACCTATTCGGATGGTGTTTGAATCCGTGCTGCCACAGGACATATACTCAGTCTTCGCCACGTTTAATCTCAGACGACCGTTTTCCAGCGTGTCCTTCCAAATGATGACTTTGCGCTCAAGATGGGCTTTGTTCTGATTAACGAGGGCGATGTCATCGGCATACATCATTAGCCATGGAGTCTGATCTTGGATGTTAGCCGTAATTACATTGAGCACAATATTAAACAAGAACGGGCTAAGAGCCGAGCCTTACACTTTAATATATACGTTTATAAGTAATTTTTTAACCTGTATATCTGTCGAATTATCTTTATTGTATCTCATTTAATTTTCTACTTTACTTCGGCAACTTTTTCTGATAAAATAGTTTTGTATAGCATTTAATTTTACCATTTTTTATTTATTAAATGATTCCAAAAACACGGAAAAATAAATTAAAGTTAAAAAATGTAGCTCGGAGGCGATGAAGTACCTACGGTACCTATCATCCATCATTTATATGGTTATGCAGAATGACCCGCACCGATCCAATAGACGTTGGGCTAATACGTTACTTGCTGGTTCAAGCTCCTGAAACAAATAGAGCATCCAAACAAGGGTACACGGTCAGGTTGTTTCCTCCCTCTGTAGTTCCTTAATATGTGCGCAAGACGTTTTCATTGACAGATTGTGTCTATCGCTGCACTCTTCGTTGGGACTCGAGGTCCTCGGGTTAAAAAAAGTCATTTCAAATTGGTGAATTTGACTTGGATTTTCGGGGAATTTGATAAATTAGAATTGGTGTTGGCAACGCTCACAGTGGCAGTCGGTGTCACGGTTGACACTTGACGGTGTCACTTAAAAGTTTTGACTGTTTACAAAATACATTATAATAATATTATAATATAAAGAGTCTGCCCGCACATATGGAACTGTTGACCTCTTATCATTGTGGTTTAATATTACACGAGTGATATTTTATTATTAGAATTTAAAACCGTCACGATGTTGGAAACTGACGAAGTTGATGATGATTTCTTTACTCCAGTAGCTGGGTATGTTTATAATTCAGTAGTCCTGTAGTCTTGTGACTTGTTGAAATTCTTTAATTGATCTATTTGACTATTATTCCTTACCAGTTACCACAACATCCTTTTTGATGTCATTATCATAACAAAAGACTCACATACCACACCTTATCACTTTGTTATCTCTTCAGCACATCTCTGGCCAATATATTTGGAACTGTATCTAAAACAAATGAAGGAAAAGCAAATGATTCACTTAAATATACACCTCCAAAGCCTCAAAGCGTTCTACCAAAACAAGAACTAACAAAAACTACAGAATGTATATTTGCCTGCGCTCTTATAGGACATGAGTGGTAAGTTGATATTTATGCGTGTTATACTATTGATATTTTGAAGATGAGTGGAAAAAATTAAAATATTTTAGCCTAATGTTTAATAAAAAAACATTTTCGTGTCACACCATTCCAGCTGCACTTTGATGCTGCCAGCCTGTCCCATAGATATCTAGTTTTAGAGACTTATTAATCCATTGAGTTACAAGTACATCTTTGAAGGTTTCTTCAACACTTTATAATGATACCTTCTGCAACTTTCAGGTTCAACAATGTCTACACATCAAGAGGAAAGCTAGGCTTTGCCATTGTTAAGATCCAGAAAACTGGTGCTCATAATATTGTACTCTATGACTCAAATAAAACTACCCTGTCATGTACCACAATTTCACACAATTTAGAAGTCACCATTAAAAACGATACCTATATCTCCTATTATGATAATCTAAGAAAGTATTGGAGTATATATGGTACAAAAGAGGAAGTGAATAAGGTTGCAGAACATTTAACTACTTTTGAAGTTAACATCAAATATTCATCATACACTGACCAAGGCCCACCAGAACCTGCTAATGTTGAAATTAAAATAGATGCTGTTCCAAAACCAAGTGAGAAGATTGATAAAGGAAGTGATACAGACTCTTCAATCAACAGAAAAACTAAAGCTTCTATTTTAAATCGAATGGCAAATATGGGTCATTCAGTATTGCCAACTCGAACTCTACCAGTAGAAAGAACTAGTGATTCATCAGACACTATGGAAACTGAAGCCCATCCAAAATCTGTGAGACACAAACCAGTAAAAAGTATTATTAAAAGGAATAATGTGGATAACATGCCTGAAACCCAGCAAATAATCGAGGCCAATCAAAGAACAATAGTGCCAAAAACAGAATCCATAGCAAACATTCCATTATATCCATCCCATACTGGGCAGTTATTGCCCATGACAAGCACTAATCTCATCACAGGACCTAGTAATGAGATGGGTATGTTTATATCAGAACAAAGAATAAGTAACAGTGAGTTAAGAATAAATATGAACAGAATTACTGACAAAGTGGATGCAGTTTTAGACAAAATCAATCATTTTGAACAAAAGGGAACAAATATACAAACAGATATTTTAATGAAGTTGCTAACGGAATATGAAAACAAAATTAAAGTCTATGAAGAATTACTGAATTCTAGGAGTGATAAAAATATTGAACATCTAACTACTTCTATAAATGAAAATCAAGTTGAAATATTGAACAATAAAATCACTGAATTTGAAAAGATCAATCAGGAGAAAAGCAAAGAAGTATTAAAACTTCAGGAAGAAATTGCACTTTTAAAATCTAAACATGATAAAGATAGATTTGCTTATGTTAATAATGAAGGTGAATTATTAACAAGAATAAGTTATTTAGAAAACCTGTCTAAAGGAAAAGATGAGGAATTAGCAAACCTTCAAAAGAAATATATTAACCTGGGCATAAAAGCTAATAATATTTTACTTCATCACCAATGTGACAACATTGGTGACAAAGTAAAAGACATAATGAATGATACATTTCAAACTATTTCTTTAAATTTTGATAATGATGAAAGCTACACTGGTGAAACTGTGAAGAAAATTATTGGAACAGTTATAAAAAAAATTACTATACAAACATTAAGTGAGCTAAAATAATTATTTACTGTTTGATTCTGTTGTTTATATGTATATGTATGCAGTCTCCATGTAGCCATTATGTAACAGTCCTTCCATATTTTATACTATTGCGGAAATAACTTGTTTTATTTGTTTAATTTAAAGAAGTTAGAGTTAGAGATGCAGCTCTAAGTCTAACGTCTTTTACTTTAAAATAAGTTTGACATGATAATGTTTGCTAAAAAAGTTATTTAAAAACCTGTACTGATGTTATAATATGACATCTCAAAAACTATAGTTATTATTAAGATTAAACTTTTGAGACGATTTCGAATATTTTAATTAAATCTTAGTTTTCACAACGCTACCACCTCAAAAGAGTGCAAATCTAACACACTATATTATGTTTATAATCTCTTATTTCTATATATATAATATATTATTTTATTAAAGCTTTAATTAAATTTGTTTGACGTCATAGAGGCAGTTTTTGAGATTTAACACATCCATTGATGTGTCATCTCTTTAATTTGAATAGCTTCAGATTGAAGCAAGTCTTGTCCTTCTCAACCGGAATACGCTATGATCAGTGGTCATGAGTGCTTTGGCCAATTGGTTTTTGTTACGTTTCAGCCTTTGTAGCCTTTACCTGTCTATCTGCTCCCTCACAGTAGGCATTCCAGAATATTCGTGGACTTCTGTGTTCTTTACAAACCATGGGGCACTGATCAATGTCTTAAGTGCTTTATTTTGGAAGCGCTGAAGAATCTCGATATTGGAATGGCTTGCCGATCCCCAGAGTTCGATAGCGTAAGTCCAAACTGGTTTGATTATGCTTTTGTACATCAAAAGTTTATTTTCCAAGCTGAGTCTAGATTGTCTGTCTATGAGCCAGTGCAACTCTCTGAGCTTTATGTTTGCTTGATCTTTCTTAGCCTTGATGGGGTCTCTCCATGTGAGTTTCCTGTCCAGATGGATTCCCAGGTATTTTACAGTTGTTTGCTGAGCTAGTTCAGTTCCATCAAGTTTCACCGGTGGACAGTCTCCACGCTTTAGAGTGAACGTCACGTGGGTCGATTTTGCAGCACTTGCTCTTATCCTCCACTTTTTAAGCCATGTTTCAATTTCGTCTAAATGTGGTTGTAGCTTTAGGGACGCTATGTTAGGATCTTTGTGGCACGAGAGTACTGCTGTACCATCAGCATATGTCGCAATCATGACCTCGTCAGAGAATGGCAAATCAGCTGTGTAGACTGTACAATATTGGACCCAAGACTGAGCCCTGGGGAACTCGAGCTTCTATTTGTAATATTGATGACAGAGAATCTCCGATCCTGACTTGGAACATTCTATCTTGAAGGTAGGATTTTAGAACCATGTAGGCAGTGTATGGTAAGCACAGTTTTAGTTTATATAGGAAGCCCTTATGCCAAACATGGTCGAACGCCTGTTGCACGTCTAGAAAAACAGCAGAGCAGTATTCTTTTCTTTCTAGTGCTTGGCGGATGGTGTAAGCTACTCGATGGATCTACTCTACAGTGCCGTGATGTGCACGAAATCCAAGCTGATGATTTGGTACCACTTTTTGTTCTTCAAGTATCGGATGGAGGCGTTGCAAAATCAGTTTTTCGAAGAGCTCGGACATTACAGGGAGAAGGCTTATTGGCCTGTATGATGTTACTTCCGTTGGTGGCTTCCCAGGTTTTGCAACCATGTTTATTATGGATATTTTCCATAAGAGTGGAAAATATTGTAGCCTTAACACCACGTTAAAAAGCATTGTTAGGAGGACTATACCCTTCCTTGACAGACTGCACAGGAGCGAGCAACCAGGCTCCTGCGACGGTGAATGCTACTGGAAGCAACAATAAAAAATATATACAGCAGGCATTCCATCCAAGCTTGTTCAACCAAAGACCCAGATCTTCTTCCTTGGGGACTACTGTTAGGGATGGAAGGATCCTGTCTCCTCCACCAACCGAGAAGAAAATAACAGAAGACAAAAATTACCATCCCACATGGCAAAGAGTACCAAGTCAACGAAATCCTAAAAGAAAGAGATTGACAAAGAGCCCACCAAATACAAAAAAGCCCATTTGTTCTTCACAAGCGGAAATCAGTTTGTCAAACAGATACAGTGGTCTTCCAATAGATCTAACTGAAGACTCCACAGAAGATATAAAAGATCCTAGTCAGACTGTGCGCACAAAGAAAGTTCACAAACCGCCACCGATCATCCTCTATGGCATAGAAGATCTTTCAAAGCTAACTGAATTGCTAAATAAATGTGTGCCGATTGATACCTACTCTTACAAAATTATTAATAGAGATCAATTGAGAATTGTAACACAATCAAGTGAAATCTATAAAGAGCTAATAGAACAATTCGAAGCAATGGCCTTATTGGACATACTTTTACACAAAAGGAAAAGAAATGCCACAGAATCGTAGTTAAAAACTTACATCACAACACTCCTAAAGAAGCAATTATAGAAGATATTGAAAAAACTGGCAATAAGGTTAGGGGCGAAGTCATATGTGCCATATCCAAGAAGAACAAAAAACCGCTTAGTATGTTTTTTGTAAACATAGAACCAGGTCCAAACAATCCGGATCTGAAAAACATTGAAGTTCTTTTCCACACAAGAGTTAAGATTGAAGATCCTTGGAAATCTAAAGAAATTGTACAATGCACCCGATGCCAGCAATATGGACATACAAAAAACAACTGCATGCGCCCCTATAGATGTGTTAAGTGTGCAGAGGGACACAAAAGTATAGATTGCCCAAAGAAAGATAGAAATACACCGGCTACCTGCACACTTTGCTTTGGGGACCACCCAGCCAATTACAAGGGCTGCCAGGTTTACAAAGAAATAAGAGCACGAAAGATGTTACAGAGAGCAAACAACAAAAGTAAACTGATCTTAAAACACACGCCATCTGTTCCACCGCAGATTGATGAATTCCCACCACTTAAGATTGACCACTCATGATCCCAACACCAAAACGTATTCCAGAGTTACCCAACACAGGAATAGATCAACAGAGGATAATCAGCCTCAGTCAACAAATTTGCTTGAACAAATTATTATCAAACAATCTGAAAAGATAGATGTACTGATACAACAAATGGGCACCTTATGGGACTGCTCACGACACTCATAGCCCAACAACAGAAATGAAATTTCTACTTGTCGCTACATGGAACATAAATGGCATAGCTCCTAATAAATCAGAAGTTGTACTGTTTTTTAACCAAAACAAAATTGATATCCTCTTGGTTTCGGAAACTCATCTAACTGACGAAAGAGTGATCAAAATTAATGGATACAATGTGTACTACTCTAGCCATCCTGATGGAACGTCGCATGGAGGAGCTGCAATTATAATTAAGGAGAATATAAAACAACACTCTCTCTTTAACCTAAAACATCCATTCCTCCAAACTGTAGCTGTAGGAGTTGATGACTGGCAAGGAACACTTGCAGTGGCCGCCGTCTACTGTCCTCCTCGCCATAGAATCGATGAGCGAATGTTTACAGACTTCTTCAGAAACCTTTGATGTAGATTTATTGCCGGAGGAGATTGGAACGCCAAAAACACTTGTTTGGGTTCTAGGCTTACTACGACACGGGGTAGAGAACTAATAAAAGCGGTCGATAAAAATTCACTCAGTGCTCTCTCAACCGGCGAACCAACGTACTGGCCCACCGATCCCAACAAAACGCCTGACCTGATTGACTTTTTCATTACAAAGAGAATGCAGGAATGTACACAAAAACGGAACCATGCTTAGATGGTAATTCCGACCACACACCCGTAATCTGTACGCTGAACACTACTATCATTTATAGGGAGCCGCTTGAGACGCTACATATTACAAAACCGATTGGGAATCTTTCCGGGACTACATTGATGTAAATGCGAACTTATTGATGTCACTCAAAACAGAAGATGATGTAGAGAACTGCGCTATGTACGTGACCAATCTAATCCAAAAGGCAGCGAGGTCATCTACCCCATACCTTGAGTCTAAAGAAAAGCTGCAGGATACTAGCCTGGAAATTAAAAGAATGATAGCTTCAAAGAGAAGGCTACGGCGACAATGGCACTCAAGTAGAAATCGACAAGATAAAACCGCACTCAATAAGGCACAAAAGGAGCTAAAGCGATTCCTAAAAGAAAATGAGAACAACACCCTGTAAGATAAGCTTAAGACCCTATCTCCACATAAAGCTGACAATTACTCCCTTTGGAAGATGACAAAATCTGTGAGAAGGCCTAAAGAGCACATTCCTCCACTGAGACAACCAAATGGCAACTGGTCAAGGAAATCAGCAGATAAAGCAGAGCTATTTGCTCGATTTCTGAAGGATTCATTCAGGCCCAATGAGCCAGATCATATGTGCTTTGAAAAGGAAATTGACGATTTTCTTAACAGTGACCAACAAATGTCATTACCACTTAAACTAATAACCCCAGCAGAAGTAAAAAAAACTATACTCCGACTTAAAACAAAAAAGGCACCAGGATTTGATCTCATAACAGCAGAGATATTTCTATAAAAATGTCACCGTCTGCCTCAGCCCATATCTCCACTTATTTCTTCTAAACCATGCAACGGATTTTGCCAACGAAAAGCAATTCGAGATGGCTTGTTATACATTTGCGTTAAGCAAAATAATATGTTATGAGCTTTTAGGGCTCTGTACCCAAAGGGTAACCAACGGAACCCTAAGCCTCCACCGCCTGTCCGTCCGTTCGTCAGTGTGTCAGCAGGTATATATCTCATTAATTTACCGTAATAGGCAGACTGTTGACATTTTCAGTGTGTACCAGTTTCTGTTGTTGCTAAAACAAAAAATAATTAAAAGGAAATAAACTTAAAAATAAAAAAAAGACGTGTGGCACTCGGAGACTGCCGCGGTAAAGCTATTGCATAGCATTTTTTATCAACTTATGCAATTATAATTATATATTTATTTTATTTATGCAGTATTTTTTTTTTCTTTGTTTTTTTTTTTCTTTGATATTAATTCAAGTTACACTTTGAGCTAAAAAAAAGTAAAAAGTAAAACTAAAAAGTATCACCGCTGTGCCGGTCGGAGTGGGGGGTGTTAGGTTTTTTTCGTTACGGAATTTCTGGATTCGGTCTCCACGCTCAAGGCCCGCGATAGAAGCTATGCAAGAAACATATTTTACCGGGATTCGGTTGTGGTCCACCTGGTTAATTCACCTGGGGGGACCACAGACACTTTTCTTGATCACCTCAGTCCACCTGGGTGGACCAAGGGCAGTTTTTCTTGCCGGCTTATAGTACGGAACCCTTTCGTGTGCAAGTCTGATTTGCACTTGGCCGGCTTTTATGTCTATGGCAGTCCAGATGAGTGTTGCAATACATCTATAAAGTACGCGGCGATAAATATTGCACATCGACCTTCTTCCACTGGAATTTCAAGAAGAACTTTGAACAATATATTAAACGAAGTCAGTACTGAAACACATTCTACAAAAACGGAATTTCGTTTGGATATGGACGATTTTGATTATGATGTTGTTCGAAGATCGATGTGCAATATTTATCGCCGGGGACTATACCTTCATGGCAATACCTACCCTTAGACCATAAACAATCCTTCAAAATCGTAGACAGAGAATAGTTCAAAATTAACATTTCAACATGTCACTGTCAGTAAAGTGTAATCTATGCATAGATTTAGAATATTTATGTCAAGCAAGAGGACGTAAACAAATTAGGGATGACAAGTGATAAAAAAGTATCGATATTTTTTAACAGTTTCGATATAATCGAATAAAAAGTATCGATTTATAGTCAGTTTTTCGTATGGTTATTCATACTTATTCCCAAAACATTCAACACACATAAAAAAAAAAATATTTTTTATGATGATTTAGTTTAAACAATTACCTATTATACTTTTGTGGTCAACCCACATCGGGTAGCTACGTTAAATACGAAATCAGAGTTGCGTTAAAAATCTACCGAATTTGATAATCAAAATAAATATTGATATGTAGCGGTTGAAAATATCTACAATAGCTAATCCTTGCCCACTTTGTTGGGCGGTAAGTATTACAGCCTATGACGCTCGCAAATAAAGTGGCTTTCTATTGGGAAAACCATTTTTAAAATCGGTTCAGTAGCTCCAGAGATTATCCCCAACAAACTCACAAACTACCTCTTTGTAATATTAGAGTCTGAATAAATATCGATAATTTTAAGGATAAATATCGATATGTCGACATTCTTGTCTAAGCGTATAACGAATCACTAGTTAGTTAGTTACTGAATACTGACTTTCTAGGCTTCTAGCAAGACAAATTTATTTTAATGTTGATATTTTTGTTCATCAGTTAACAGTGGTTTACTGTGTGTGATATTGAATTTAAGTATTCAAATAAGTATTAGTTTTAAGTTATCAAACATGGATGATTTGCAACAATCGCTAAACCAATATGAAGAACAGGTACTAACAACACAATTATTTTTCAAGAAATTAAACCTTTCTGTTTATTAAACGTTGAATGTATTTCTAGCTAGCGATGGTCAACTTAACCCTCGAAACTGTTAATGAATCGACAGAAAGAGAATCCCTGCTAACCTTGCAGTCAGATTTACAACAACTTATCCAACTAACTACAGAAAATTTGGAAGCCCTGGTTCCTAAAGACACCAAACCAAATGAAGCTCAATCTTCTGAACCTAAAGATGAATTGGATGATGAGTATGCTTTGTTTATGGTAAATATACAAGTTATTATCACAATTGTATTATCTTCAGACTACAGAAGAATGCTTGTGTAAATTTCATTTTGTTTCCAGCAAGAGATGGCTAAAACCGGTGCTTATGAAGACACCAAAGAAGATAAATCTGATAATTCTAAAGATACAGACAATGATGATAGTGATATAGAGGTATTCTTTGTATTTATTATTATACTTTCAAGATTTCAATAAATGATAATAAATATCTTTTAGGTGTACCTGTATTATCTTGCTGAAACTACTGACACTTTATTTTTTACAAAAAAATAAATTATATCCTCCTCATTACTTCATAAAATTATATTTTAAGGATGAGCTGTCTTCTTTACTGGGCATGAAGTGTGCAGTGTATCATACACACAAGTGGGGCGGCCAGCCAGGTCTCTACAATGCTATGGTCAGTGCTGTAATGCCTAAACAAGATGAGGACCAATTCCAAGACCTACAGGTTTGAAGATTATTGTATAATTTAGAATAAAACCTTTGATATAAAAATAGTCCGTTAGCTTAACGTCAACTACCTATTAAAATCTGTTCTTACTCTAGTTTTTGCTGTTTCCAGGTCATCATTCTGTGTACCAAAATTCATTAAAAAGTGTAACGAATGGTGCTTCCCGCACTGCATGTGAAAAATGTTTACAATGTTTTTTAACACTTAATTAATGTTAAATTTTTTTAGTTAACTAAAATATTAGTTTACTAACATTACCTAAATGTGTTTCATTCATCATGTTGTACACGCATCACTTTTGTTTGTCAGGTTCGTGTTCTTTTTACTCATCCTACACATGCTGAGATGTTGCCGTGTCCCTTCTTCCTTGACGGTGAATGTAAATTTAGTGATGAACAATGTAGGTGAGTCATATCATGGTTACTTAAAAACAAACAGTATGTTCCAAAATATGTAAGACATAATTAAATTTTATTTGTTTGGGGTTTCAGATATTCCCATGGTGCTTTAGTACAACTATCGAATTTAAAAGAAGCAATAGAACCAGATTTTACTTCAATCAAAGTAGGTAGCAGAATATTGATGAAACTGAAACCACCTGATGATGAGGTAATTATAGTATCTGAGTAGTGATTAACGTCTTTCATTGTGGATCCGATTACAATCAGAGTAATCGAATCTCAAGTCATAATTAAGGCTTCTTACATGATAAACAACTCTAACACATTTTGTGTTGATTACAGGAAATAGGATTAGCAAAAAAATCTACTGAAAAGTACCACTTATGGCATAGAGCAATAATAAGGAGCATAGATTTAGAGAAAAGAACTTGTTCAGTTAAGTTGGAGCATGGTGTGCACACGGGAGAGAAAAGGAAACAAAGGAGTGATGAGTATAGGGTAAAAATCGAGGACATTTTCCCATTGAATAGTAAGTTTTATTTGTTGATTTGTGCCTTCATGCACAAAGGTACAATAGCGGTCTTAATATCTTAACCTTTTATATTCATAACACCAGCACATCGCCCGCAGCTTCGTCTTTAGGTTTAGTACAAACAATTTTTCCCACATTCCACCCCCTTAAAGGTTAAATTTCCAGAGATTCAGAAGCACTGTTCAAAATTTCATGTCCATAAGCAGCAGTGCAGGCGACACACATTTTGGGTGTTGCATGTATGTATATATATAAATTGGGCTGGTTTCCGGAACTCCACGACTAAGCTCGTATTTTGCATGCAGGTGGGACAAATGTGTCATTCGATCCACCCCAGCTCCCCAAGGAAGGCCAGCAACGCCTTGGTTTTACCACCTATCTCACAGAGGGTACCTGGGTTTCCCAAGTACTTAGCCCTGTAATCCGCGACTACCGGGCAGCTTAGAAGCAGGTGTGCTGCTGTCTCATTCTCCTCCATGCAGGCTCTGTATTGCGGGCTGTCAGTGACTCCTATAGCATAGACGTGTTTATTAAAAGACCCGTGGCCAGTTTGTGTGTCACATAAAATGTTATTATTGCGTTACTGCATGTAATTGCGTAGGTCCTATTTTCACAGACTAAAAATTGCGTCACGGATAGTCTGTCGTCTACGCTGCACCTAAAGGACTAGGATTTTTTTAAACTGACAGCCTTCCCAGTCAGTCAGTTTCTCTTTCATATACTTAATTATGTAGATGTTTTAAGTCTTCACTTAAAGGTTAGCTGTGTGTCTTCTGCAATTTTATGTATAATTAAGTGGTGAAGTATGAATATAAATAGGGATCGAATTGAAGCTGTGATTACTTCATAATAACTTTTGTCAATGACTGAAGAAAAGCTAATGAGTCAAGCCATGTTTCAATCAATAGCTATTTTTTCAATTTAGTATGAATTTAATTATTATTGTCTCTTATAAGTATAACTGAAGGAGCACACTTAAATGAACCACTGTATAACTGTGATTTTGTTATAACTGTCTATCCTTTGTTGGAGATCCAAATAAATAGAAAACTATTTTTACTTTTCGTTTTATAGCTGAAAATGAAGAAAGTGATGAATCAGATGATAGTTTAAGCGACACAGAATACCCACAAAGCAAAGCTATGTGTGAAGAAAAAGTAGTTGACAATCATGCACTTATTGTTGAAAGCACTCTTCTGAACCAAAACATCACCCCTATTGGAAAGTGGGAGCAACATACTAGAGTGAGTATGTATTAACGTATATACCAATTTGTTATAATTACTTGGTTTAAATTCCATTTGACCGATAATTGTTTATTTTCTTACAGGGTATTGGCTCCAAGATTATGTTTGCAATGGGTTATGTCCCGGGGACTGGGCTCGGCGCAGCAAGCGACGGCCGTGTCCAGCCGGTTGAAGCCCGCGTGCTGCCTGTGGGCAAGAGTCTTGACCAGTGCATGGCCATCTCCGAGAAGCATGCTGCTCAAGACCCATTGAAGGTAAAATATTGAAGGTTCAACTAGAGTAATAATCTACATTATATTTTTAGCTTGCTTGTATAACAGACACTGTATTATTGCTTCTAGGTAGAGCAAAAGCTGAAAAGATTACAGAAGAAAGAAGAAGAACGTAACAGAAGAGCATATGAACGGGAAAAGGAGAGGGAAAGACGAAATGTCTTCAATTTTCTTAATAAAACTTTAGGCGATAAGACAGAAGGAGAAAACGAGCCTGAAACCTCTCTGGATGTAAAGCAGTCTTCAAGTAAAGACCTGAATATTGAGCAATTCAAAATTACAGAAGATAAAAAACGGATTGAAAAGGAAATAGTTAAACTGAACAATTCTTTAATCAGACATTCATCTGGATCAAATGGTTACAGAAGTATTAATATTCAGATTGCAGAGAAAAATAAAGAACTAAATAATCTCATTCAAAAAGAAAACCAAATATCTAAAGAGCAATCACACAGAAAAGACAAACAGAAAATGACAGTTTTTTAATATATTTTATTCCATAGGATATTAAAGATAGAAAGAAGTATTTAAAGTTAAATAAATTATGAAATAAGACCATTTTTTATTATTTTGATGAATAAGGTAAACAACGCGATTTGCTACGAAATGAATGCATATTAAAATTATGTAAATAGTTTGGCAGGTGAATTTGATATTTCAATATTTTACCGTAACGCAACGGATCAACTCAGGATGGATGAAATGGCGACAGGTCACTGGTACAACTTGCGACCCACGGATGCCCCTCAAGTTGAAAGGGAAAATCCATAAGTCCGTGATAAGAACTGCCTTAATTTATGGATCAGAATGTTGGGCTGTGAAAAAGACTGATGAAAATAGATGAGAATGTTGAGATGGATGTGTGGAGTAACGAGAATAGATAAAGTGAGAAATTACATTAGAGGTAGTTTAAAAGTGGCGTCAGTGACGAAAAAGTTAAAAGGGAATCTCTTGTCTTGGTATGGTCATGTTTAAAAGTGGCGTCAGTGACGAAAAATGTGAAGAGGAGGGATGAAATGCATGTAACTAGAAGAGTTATGAATATAAATGTGAAACCTGAAGTTAGCAGTGATAGATAACACGTCACACGGTCTTCAAACTGAAAACCAAATGTCACTCATTCTAAACCAAATGTCTCGCAAATCATAAAGAAAACGTCTGTTTCTCACTAATTCAATAAACTTTTCGATCTCGTCGGACATCGTGACCTTCCAGCTTTTGCAAAAAATAGAACTCCGACAGAACGCGCTTTCACTTTGACCGTCACTTTTGTGTGTAGGAAAGCCATCGCATTTGATCGCATAGATTAGTCAATGCGGAACGCTGAACACGGAACTCTGACCGATAGACCGCGCGAAGTGGGGCCGGCGCTTACGTAATTAAGGCACTTGTGTCACCGCCGACGAGGAAGTGATTAGCTATCGATTATTTTTTCAGTAGTAATTTCTACCTATAGTGCGGACCGGAGCCGTTGCACTAAAGCCGAGCGGCAAAACTTTCGAATTTTTTCACTCGCTCCTCGCCAACTTGATTCGAGTTTCAAGCTTTACTCGCTACTCGCTGATCGCCAGCGGTGAGACAAGTGCAGTAACCTTTACTCGCTTCTCGCTGATCGCCGGCGGTGAGACAAGTGCCTACAATAGTAGGAGAAAGTATAACGATGTAAAGGTTGCCGATGCCAGTTGGCAACAACAATGAAACACTTAGATAATTACAAATTTCTATATTTACATATGTGATGTTTAGTTTAAAATAAGCGTACATGGCATAAAATTACAATTAATATATGACATATTTTTCTATAAATTAGATATTTGTACTATCGATCAATATTAACAAAGTACTTAAAATGTTAATGGGCGTGTGACTAGCAAATAATATTTGCTGAATTTTATAATTACACATTAAATTTTAGTGACAGTGGGTCAAATTTGTTTACCACTAAACTACTCAATATTATAGGTTATACCTAAATTAGGTATGGAATTGTGGCTTTAATAACCCAATTTCATCATTACCACTTGCAAACGTTAACTCTGATGCATATTAAGATATTTTTAGAAAAGGTACAATTTATTATAATTATTAAAAAATGAGTATAAGATGTTGTTTATTATAAAATTTAACTTTGCATTGCATTGCCATAATTCAAATAATAACTACTAAAACCTCTTAAAATTGCTACGTGAGCAAGATATTTGTACTTTTCCGCAATCAGTTTTCGTAAAGTGCTGATGTCTACATAATAAGCATTCGTCAATGCAATATATTTTAGTACTAACAAGATTTAGAAATTGGATAACAGACCCACTGTGCGAAGTTACCAGGACTACTAGGCTTCTGAATCAATACCAATGTCAGCCCCAGTACATCAGGATCAGCATAAGACTGTGCATTCGCCATGTTTATATGTAAAAGTTAAAGTTGAGTTTGAAATATGGTTCTGGCAACAATTTACTCACTCTTATGTCTATCATACTCTTTCTAAATAAGGCACAAGTCACATTAGAGAGAGCAAACTGATTACAGGATCATTATCCGACTTGATTTTAGACTTGAGTCCATTACCTATGAAACTTCTTGTGTTTAGACGTGACAACATTCCTCCAAACGCGCTAACATGTGACTACTACCTGTACCTGTGTTTGCAACAATACTAATATGTATAGTTATCATCTAATTATATGCTTATGCATTGAAATTTCGCTATAAAAATTTCCTAGACAAATTCATCACAGAGATTTGTTATATCCTCATCAAGATTACCTTATTACCGTCACCATCCATTCTCGCTCATACATTCATTGAATTACATTTTTACTTTAATATCTATATATTACATTAGGTAATGCAATAGAGAGTGATGAAATAAAAGAGAGACATTCTTTGTACTAAACTAAACGTCTTGAAATTAATAAGTACACTCTTATGAGACTCTTCGCCACGCAATTAAAAATAATTACCCTATGATTGTTTTATGATGAATTACATTTGTGATGTCTTTATTACGTGAGTTGTGATTAGCCGCTTCTCGAAGCATCGCAATGAAATAACGAATACGAAATCTAATCGCGATCACAACAATGTGACAATGCTTGAGATGAGATTCGCTTCAACTGGCGTTGTGTTCAATTAATCTATTAATATAATTAGAAGCGGCGAAGTTTAGCTAAACAGGCGGCTGTCACTGCTGCCTGTATTAATAATGATTCCGATTTACCGATAACAATCGATACTCGGCTGTATAACACAGTTCATCCGTACATCAATAAATTGAAGGTGTGCGAGTCCCGTGGACCATCGGTTATTGACGCTATAGCGTCGCTCGGAGCCGACTGACGACGCACGCCATCGCCGACTCGACGTTGTCGAACACGGGCACTCCGGAGCGTTTCGCCAAGTCTGACAGGTAGTGGCGGCCCCGGTTGTAATCCTTGACAGCTACTTCACTATACTGTAAAGGAATTATTGTATTTGTAGCAGGTTTATGGCGAACTTTGTATAATCATAGCAGACGTAGGTAAAGTGAGCACTTGCCGGAGAAGATAAATCATTCAATATAAGTAAGAGTGACGACACAGCTTCACATATAAGTGTTAATAGACGATAATTGCTCTAAGCGGGAACGAGTACGGTCAGTACAAATCACGAACGACGTGATTTTAGTGTCATTGACATAAGGGTCAAATTGCAATGACACATCAAGTGCATAGCCAGTGTTGTTATGGTATTAAAATATAAGCTAAACTTACACCCTGTGCTTTCTGGGGGTCCATAGGCTGCACTAAGAGCACGGTGTTAGCAGGCCGCAGTCCCATGTAGTGGGCCGCTAGGACCATCGCAGCGAAGCACGGAGAATCCGCACTCATTGCGAACACTAACACGCGGGAGCCAAGTAATAGGTCCTCGTCGTATGTTCCTGTAAAGAAATCCATTGTTTTAGAAAGGTTAGGAAGGTAAGAGTTATTGTTAACATAATTATCTGAAATTTTGCAGTCATATGTCACAGGAACTCGCCAATGTAGATTCTGACTTGCATGTGTTGCAGTTAGGGAAATAATGTAACAACTGCTTAGTATAGTAAGTTTATTTTTATTTGTTAAGGGTTTGCTCTTGACTCTAGTCTATGTCAGAGATGACAAAGACAAAGTTTACGATGGAGTGAGATGTTTTCAGACTGTTTTTTTTTTTCTCTACCTATGCTTGCTAATTTTATTATGAGGATTAGAAAGATGATAAAAAAACCGGCCAAGTACGAGTCGGACTCTAACACGAAGGGTTCCGTACCATAAACCTTAATTTTTATTATTTGTTGTTATAGCGACAATAGAAATATCTACACAATCTGTGAAAACATGTCTACCTATCACGGTTCTTGAAATACAGCCCACTGACAGATAGACGGACGGACAGACGGTGGGCGGAGGCTTATTATTAGGGTTCCGTTGGTTACCCTTTGGGTACGGAACCTTAAAAAGTAGGTAAAATGTACCTTTGAAGGGCTGAGGGGTAACATCATCCGTGACCGTATAGAAGTCGGAGGCGCTGAGACGGTCGTGCGTGTCGGGCGCGGCGCCGGGCGCGCGCTCGCGCAGCGTGACGTCATCGGGCAGCTCCAGCGCGGCGCGCGGCTTCTTGTCGCGGCGCGGGGACTCGGGGTGCGCGGGGGCGGCGCGGCGCGCGGGCGACGAGAACATGCGCGTGTAGTCGTTGGCGCGCGCCACCACGTACGTGAAGCCTTCCCGGCGGAGGACTTCTTCTGGTCGGCTGCTGTGGCTCTGCAAGTGGGACTTACTTAGTATGGCGGTTTTTTATTTCTGAATGATGCACGCCAGGGTAAGACTGGCTGATAATATAAAAAGCGTCGGCTTGGTCAAAACCGAGCCGACGCTGTGTGATTTAGTAGAAATTCATTATTAGATAGCCTGACTGGCACAGCTAACTGGATGTATAAAGTCGCAATTGCATGCTTCGTGTTAGAAATTTGGTATTTTGAATGTTATTTCGACGCAGTAACGGCGAGTATTATAGCACATGAGTGACGTGCAGTTGATCTGGGGGTTTAAAAAGGCCACTTTAGCAGAATCATATTATTTAACACACAAAAATCTGTCAAAAATGTTCATCTTTATCGCTTACTCATTAGGTTCATGGTTGATTGGGAAAATTTGACAGTGACGGGTTGCGTGATTTGCTTCGTGATTCTGCTAAAACGGCCTTTGTAGACCCGCTGAGCTATTGTAGCGTGAGTATTGTTCGTAACATGGTAGGTTACCGGGAAGGTCCCTCCGAGGTACACGTCGTGGGTAGGCGCGCCGAGCATGGCGGGCAGGCGCTCCAGGCGCCGCGACGTGCCCGGCGTCAGCACGGCGTCGCTGCTGGCGGCGCCTGCGCCCTCCGCCGCCGCCGCCGCCGCCGGGTGGCCGCCGTTCTGTAAAAAGAAACCGGGTAGACTATGAAACACTTTCCTCAAAAGTTCTGTGGCCTAAATTATGTTGGACGAAGAACGAGTATTATCATGTCAATATCACAAAGAAGGGCATTGCAAAGGAATTTATTTAATTTCTTTTAACTATCTAGAAGCAGCTGCTGTAAGATATCGTGCAATTTTCGCGGGGGTCCATTGGGTGCGGATGGATATTGGGATATTAGAGCTATTGAGACGTTGTTTGATACGTCTTTTCCTACAGGTACATGACTTCGCTTATTTAAAATGAGAGAATAATTATTTTAAATATATACCTTAGGAATGAATAAACCAAGCTTTCTCCCGTAAGCTTTGAGCCTAGGGTTGACAAGCCTGAGGCCGATGCTGGCGTCCCTGGACGCGGGCTGGTGGTCACTGCGGAGGTCGCCAGCCGTCGCCTCCGTCTCCGTTCCGTTTCGACTTTGAGACTCTGTAAGTAAAAAACGTTCGAATGATTTATTGTGTTGAGGGAGGGAGTAAATTCAATATCTATTTACAGCAGCCACAAATAAGAAAAAAAGTAATTAAGCTCTAAAAATGATATTGAAGATAATCTCGCTCGTTTGAAGCGCACAAAAGGTACAAGATAAAAGCTTAACTAATATGGAAAATAATATTCAGAACAATAAACAACAACACTGTATAAATAATATCTAGACGAAGAGTCTCTGTGTTCGCCCCATTTATTTTATTATTGATTTATTCATTACACAATTTTGCAAAGCAGTAAAGGTAAAAACATAACCCTCCTTCTTTCGCAGTCGGGTATAAATATATCAAAGCAATTCAAGAAGCTACAGAAGCTTGTATAAAATGGAAAAAAGTGAGCAGAAGCAGTAAGAAACACCCAAAATATCGAAAATAATTATATAACTGTATGAAACAAGTGGAGCGTGGGACGGCTGTAAGTGTAAACACAAACGACTTAGTTAAGGTTGTGGGTAGACGTCGAATGCAAGCGGCTCAAAACCATTCGTTATGAAAGTGCGGCGAGCGTCCGGTAGTGACGCCTTGCGGATGACATGAGGTAAAGTGAATAGTGCGCACACGCACCGGGAGCGGGGGAGTGCGGGGGCTGCGGGGAGCGCGGGGGCGGCGGCGACAGGTAGGCGCGCAGCGAGCCCAGCAGGCGCCGCACGCGCGCGCCCACGCCCTCGCTCGCCGCCGCCGCCGGGCTACTGCGCCCTTCAACAAACACCACCCCTTACCACCCGCCACCCAAACCTTCTTATCTAAATATACGACTCGTAAAAACACTGCCAAATTTTCTGCTGTGTTTCCACAATAAATCATCCATACACATTATAATGTAGCAGTAAGTATATCGAAAGCGAAGACATAAACAGCTTATGTCACATTAAAATAAGATAATGGACGGTGCATTGGCAGAAAACGACAGCATTTTACGAGCGTTACGGACATGAAGTAGGAGTCGTGCTGACCTGCGTCGGCGGCGAGCTCGGCGACGGCGGCGCAGAAGGTCTCGAAGTCCACGGGGTCGACGGCGGGCGGCAGGCAGCGCTCGGCGCGGTCCCGCGGCGCGCGCGTGGCGTCCCGCAGCGCGTCCAGCGCGCGCGCCCGCGGCAGGCGCGCGCCGCGCCCGCCCGCCGCGTCGTAGGCGCGCTTGAGGCGCAGGATGGTGTGCCCGAGCGAGTGGCGCGGCTGCGTGCGCGCGCCCCGCAGCACGGCGCGCGCACAGCGCAGCGCGGCGGGGATGTCGCTGAAGGCGGGCAGGCCGCGCCGCTCCACCGCCTCCTGCAGCGTCGCGCGCGCTCGCGACAGCTCCACGTACTCGCTGCAGTAGTAAACACATATCGCTTGACATTACATTCTGCATACAAATTGCCACAATAGAGGCACATGCGAGCGACGGTCGTTGCGCGTGATACTAACTCCGCGGGTTAGAGTAGTTGACGTCAATATTTAACGAGATTGTCGTGCTTCTACCTTTATCGACTGTTACGAATGCTTTGACGTGCTAATGTTTGCAAAAATTTGTAGACAAGTGAAACTGTGTTTTGATATTTACTATGAAAAGCACATAGGTATATTTACACACGTCAGATGTTAAACATGCTATACGTATACATAAGACATGGTTTCCGTCTAATGTGAAACGACATAATTACACAAGTGCAGCTTTTAGTCACTAACAGTTCACTCTGGTAGAGTCACCGTCATCAGATAATGGCCTTTTTTCGAAGAACTTGACACCAGGAAAATGATAGTCAATCAGACAAGATGATGACAAACGACTATCGCTCATCACATCGCGCATCAACTTCAAAGACATGATTCATTCTAATACTCGTGATGACGATCGACTGATGACAAATTAATCATTAAACTCGATAGCTTAATTTTTTGCCCTGCTTTACGGTCGTTAATCGAAATAATCTACCTACTATCGCTTTTTTACATTAGGTATGTTATGACCATTCATCTTCCTTTCTACATAGATGATGTGTGTTCAAATGTGATTCAAGCTTAAGATCAATTATTTAATGTTGATGCGAGATGCGGTTCTAAATGCGCCTGATCTAAATTTAGACTCAATATTTTTTGCCATTGTGACGCAGGCACATGTAGGTACCTACACTGACTACCTAATTACCTATACATCATCCTGCATCTGTCATCTTTAAACTTACAACAGAAAAAGAACGAGAAATGCAATTCGTTCAGCGCTAAGTACCTAGCCCTAATGCTGGCACTTTACTTGGCGTATTTGGCCAAATATACCAAATGTTATTCGACATGAGGTTAATTCATTTTATATTGGACAAGTGACACGAATATTTAGCCAAATACGCGCCACCAAGTGCATAAGACTACAAGGCGCAGTTAACAAGTAGCTCTATAGTAAGGTACTGACTGGTCGGAGATGGCCTCGTGGCCGATGTTCTGGTGGCGCGCGTAGGGCCGCAGCACCAGCAGCAGGTCGCGCGGCGCGGCGGCCAGGTGCGCGGCCTCCACGCTGGCGGCCACGGCGCGCGTCTCGCTGTCCAGCACGAACAGCAGCGCGCGCGCCGCCGCCTTGGCGCGGTGCTCCACCTCCATCAGCTCCGTCGACCAGTCTTCCACTTGCTGCGAAAAACAACTTGCTTAGTTTTGATGAATGCTTTCTTTGTACATACAAATAAAGTCACCAAGATCTAAGAAGTCCGATTTGACAGCAGGATACAACATTGCTTTACGAGTAAGTATGAAAGAGACTTATAAATAAATCTCTTTCGCACTTAGTGGTAAAGCAATCTTCTATCCCTCTCTACTCAGCTGCCAAATCGGACTTCTTAGATTTTAATGACTTTAAGGGAGAGGAATTCATGTCTTTAAGTCAAAGTCAAAAGTCATTTATTCAAATTAGGCTGAGTGCCAGCTTTTTGAACATTAAACTTCTATATAAAGACATTCCCCCAACACGCCCGCCCGTCACCACTTCCTAGAGTTTTAGCTGGGAAGAATAGCGCAACAAACTACCCAGCAAAATCAAGTTTGTCTGGGCCCAGTAGGTAGCTTCGTCAATAAGGTATTTTACTAAAAAAATCTAATTAGTCCGTCTGATAGATTTTCAAAAAATATTGGACACGTATTTTTTCGTTTTTCTTTTGTAAACAAAAAATAAATATGTAGGTACCAAATTTACCAAGCCAGATGACGTCACGCGTGTCTTTAAGTGCCGTATCGTCTTCACATGTTGTTTACGTGAAAAAAGAAAAAATACGTGTGCAATATTTTTTTAAAATCTATCAGACAGACTAATTAGATTTATTTTGTAAAATAACGTATTGCAACGTTAGTGGCATTAAATCCACCAGAGTACAGGTGTATGGGCATTTGGGGCGCTCCAACGTCAACAATCTAAGGAACCCGAAAAGAATAAGGTCAAGATTCAAGAGCGAATAGGTATTTCTAGGCAAGCGTGTTCTATCGTCATCCACTGTATCGCTTTCCATCAGGTAAGATTGTGATCAAACGCAAGCCTATCAATAACAAAAGCTGAATATATTCTAGGGCCGTAGGTACGTATCATGACTCCGTTTTGTAAAAGAGATAATGCTTTTTGTCCTTAGCATCGTCTCTATCTCACGCTGGAACCACGACAGCTTAAATGCGTCACAGTAATGTCCCGGACGATTTATGTATAGTGGCATATTTTCCGTAGTTACGAGTCACATTTGGACATTATTGGGTTCAAACGAAGCCCTATTTAAATACCCCGTGTAGTTTTGGGTCTCTAATTCTTGACTGCAGGTACTGAGGAAAGCCGGTTACGGCTACGTCCGATTCTATCTGAGAAAACAAAGCGCGGGATGGGAAGCAGAACACAGTGCTTATTGTCGACACGCGCCTTTACTCACATATAGTGCAATTATTTATCTATTAATGGATGCAGATTATTTTTAGTACATATAATAATATTCTTTACCTAATATAAGTAGCCGTTTGGGTCACTTTTGCAGCTTACACTCATATGGGTACTTGCCTAACGACACGTTTCAGTGCCTACGTGGCGGCAATATGGGTAAACCAATATCGTAAAACACTTTGGCTTCAAGCGTTCAGCTAAAAAGTAAGTGGGTATGACGTAAGAGGGGAACATGATTTCATTCCTTTTTGAAAGCATTTACGTTTGAAGAGATATCTATTACGTTTGCGTGATAGGACGTTTCAATAAGACGTGTCATATCTAATTACCAAAATCATATTTATCGAGAGCACGTTTAATTCAATGAAGCTGTGAAACAGACCTTGCGTTATCAAAGTTATCATACACATTATCTGTTTTAACTGGAGACTGGTCTTCGCTTCTTATGAAATCTTTAATTTTAATGTTTGCATGTAAGCCCAGTTAATTCTGTCATCGACTCATTATCTGTGGCCTTTTAAAGTTGTGTCCCGATGTTGTTGTAATAACAACCAACGTTATGAATATTAATGGTCGCCCACACCTTATTGTTATATTAATTGTACCTAATTATAGTATGTTTAAATATTTCACAAAAGAAAAACAAACTAGTTTACGAATTCAATTTGCAAATTGATAACGTCATCCTCAGTATAATAAATATTTGTTCTAACTGATAAACTTGAGTGAAAAGCACTAAGTACCTATTGCAAAAAATAAATAATGATAAATGCATGATAAACGATAATTTTTCCTCGTTAAGAAAATTATTTACTCTTGATTTTTTTCGAGTGGTCCCGAGTAATTCAATGGTGTTATAAGATGACTAACTTGTCCATCGATTTTTGTTTACCGTTTTATAGCTCAACTATAAAACATTGCGGCACGAGCAGCGTCCATAATTTATTGAAGCTGCGCGTGTCACACCACAACATGTGACTAGCTCACGGCCTACGTTCATAATTTTTTTCATCTGAATTCAATTGGACTCGAGCCGACAATATTCATCTGACCTGCAATCACGTTTGGATTACATCGTTTAAGTTTTCTTTTCCAGTATTGTTGAACCATTAATTGACTTCATATCACGTCGTAAATGGCGAACAATGTTCAATTGTTTACTGCATTAACATACACATCGATGTAATGGCTTATTGTAGGTGACTTTGACTTTGATCTACAAGAGCGCTGAAACTGATCTTTCGAAGACACACTCACATTAAGCTCCATCTATGTCTCTCAGTGGCGGACTAGGCCTGACGGGGGTCCGGATGAGGAGCGGTAAAACTGAATTGGGCTCTCGCCTTAGTATATAGAAAAGCTTAAGGTGAATGCTCCAGGGTAGCCCGCGAAATTCAAATATTTTTTGATTATTTCTGAAATATTCATTCTTTCGAACTACATGAACTTAGAGGGCTATATTGATGATTAAAATGGTTATAATTCTTTAGATAAATACGCGTTACGGTCGCGGATCGCATTTGGTCCACATACAGCTACACACTGACCGGCAAATTGCAAAAAACATAAAAATATTTGAATTTCGCGGGCTACCCTGGAGCATCCACCTTAAGGGATATGATAGTAGAATGTAAGAACGAGCGAATCGAGGTTGGGTATTTTTGCACGTCGACTTTGATATGCTTTATAATATTGTCACCTTCGGTTTAAATTTTAGTGAACATAATAAATATACTTTGGCATTGTTTGGGATTTGATTTTAAAAGATTTTACCAGATTTGTGCCCCTCCAGGACCGACGGCCCGGGGCGGACCGCCAACGATGACATACGTCATCTGTATTTACATAACAAAACAACAAGGTTTTACGCAGTTATAATGAAGTTTATATGTAAGTTAGTTGTTTATTCAAATCAAATTAATACTTTGCAAGAATAAACACACATCTTTATTATATCCTCCATCAAGTTTTCGATGGAAATCAATCGAATATCGATATTCACAGTACTTATTTCTGAGGCAGTGATAACCGTCAACGGTTACGGATTCAATATTACCGTGGCTTTGTCAATGTTGTAATCAATTCTTATACCTTTCAGTTTGTGAAGTGACCTTCGCTTTGAATGCATGAAAGTATCAAATATATTAGTAAACTGTAGTGTTCAACTCACCGGGTTAAAATAGGTAATGCCCATCTTCTTCAGCATCGGAATGGCTATGTCCGATCTCCAAGTAGTAGGGTTGCAGGATCCGCCCAGGAACACCTCGCAAGGCGGAGGGGACGCCTCGCTGCCTGCGCAACACCACACGTCAAAAATTGTCACAACAATCAAAGTACACACCAATAAGTATGCATACATAATACAATAGAGGATGGACTGTGTGCTAACTGCTGAATACTCCGAGATTCGATTATTTTTTATAAAAATTCCAAAGAATCTATATTATCGATCTCATGAGTGCTTTGAAGTAAGCTCCGACTTTCATTCTATTCTAGCTGATGTACACATAACATCTTATCACGTGGTGATCAACCCACGCTTTTCATTGCAAACACCATGTCTAACGTACTGTCTACGTCAACAACATGAATAATTCCATAGATATTGTATGAAGGACGAAGCAATCAATCACCATGTGAACAGTATTTGATGTGTTCTTTGAGACACAGCTCATAATAGGATGAGTTGACCCTATTTCTAAGATGGGCTCGAGGCACGCAAAAGAACTACTGTTAATTGTTAACAATTGTACTGCGGCTGGACACGCAAGCATTGAGCTCAAACCACAGCGGTTTGTTACTATTCGTTGAAGATTCATGAGTGGCCTATACAAACCGGTATCTTATGTTTAATACATGACGTCTGATCTACGTAGAAACAAATTCTATATCCAATAACAATTCACGAAACCTTGGCGCCGATACTTATTATACACGATACAAAGAACTAAGATGCATACCAAAAATAGTGATATTCAATTAATATGCTAATGGAAATCTATTTGCATGACAGTAGGTGCATTGATTGCAATGATTTGATAGCAATATGGGTACATACGGCGAGGATTAGAAAGCATCACGGCAAGGCGAGTGCCGGTGCTGGGTTCGTTCAACCAGCGATACTCATCGTCAATGATTGATGAGTATCGACCTATCGACTGCGTAGGCTGCACACATGTAGGCCGACCACCGTACTACATTCAACACCTACTTGCCTTCTCGTAGATTAATGACTACCATAAAAGGTCGCCCATTCGACCGAGACAGAATTTAATTTAAAAAAAATATATAAATTATGGTAGTGTCTACTTTTGATCACATCATGTATTACCAAATTATTCGACAATGATCTTAAAATATCGTACCTACTTCCTATACGTACACCGTGTTATCTTCACCGTATTAATCCCGTGGTGTGGCTATTGCTATTGGTCTATTGATTAGTGAGAATATTTATTTAAATTAAAAATACGAGTACACGTAGGTACACCGTACACTCATTGCAACTTGGAGCCATTCCTATTGAGTTTCTCTTTACTCCTTCATAAGTCCGTTTACTTTTCAATTATACTTCTAACGAATAATCCATCACTTTCCAACTTTCTAGCTTTACAATTATAATTGACAGTCAAGTTATTTTGAAATGGACCACACTCTGCTGGGATAAGTACACACAAAATAACACGGTGTTTATCGACTAGTTGAAGCTAATTTTTCTATCCGCTATCCCTAATCATCAATTTATTGTAATTTGGATTTTTTAACACATAAGATACACAAGCACAACACAGAACGACACGCACAGGTAAGTATTCATTCATGTTTACACTGCAGTTTATAAAACGTGGCCAACCAAACACTTCAATCCAATTCGGGATCTTCGTTCAATGCCAAAACGAAAACGTAAACACAACGCTAGATCAACAAACGCACTAACATCGGCTGCTCCGCTCGCACACAGATCACAGATTTGAATAGAATGTCCCTGAATTGTCACAACTTCAACGTGAACTTCGTCATATGTACCGAAATCCATAGTGTACACAGCCATCCTCTTTTACTTGTGTCACTCGGTAAAATTTATTATACAAAACACTGGGAGAAAATCATGTATGTTTACAGCGGAGGAATTCAGTACGAATACGTTATAGCAAATTATAATAACACGGTATTGTAATACAGAGACTTTTTCATTGATGAATATAGTAAAGAAGTAAGTAACGCACAGGGCACTATCATTGTGGTCGGCGGCATGGTTGCGGAGGTATCGTGCAGACTGGCGTGCACGCTGTCCACCCGCGAACGGTCGGCGGCCAACTGGCGAGCGTTCGCAACTTACATCTACGCCCAAGTACTAGCCAATTCCGCATTTTAAAATATTCCGTTATTTCTATAGCACTACAAAGCATGGCACAAAGACTTATGGTGTTGATGGTGACTATAACTCATCTGCAAACCTGTATTTTTCATCTCATCCACAAATGATTTTATTGAGCGTATGTCATCAACTCATCATTATTCTGAGAATCAAACATTTAGAAGACGGTATCTTACGTTACCCTAGTCATACTATTTATTTTATGGTTGATGGATTAGACTGGATACATAAATAAAAAAAAACAAAAATCTGAAAAACAGATGAAAATTATGTTTTCCAAAATCTTCATGATGAAAATGGAAATGTTACTATTGTGCATTTCTTTAATTAAACACGTTAAGTATATGAATTAGACAATTCATCGACACTTTTCAAAAAAACTAGAAAACTGGAAGTCAGATAGACATCGACGAATTACAATTTCAGTGTGAAACAAAGATTGCGATGTAAATAGAAAATAAAGAAAAATTACCATTGTTTGTTTGTTGTTAAGTAGTCGTCATTTGACAGAATAACTCTTCCGGGAGATAAGGAAGTTGACGCAGTATCGTTTCATCGTTTGTTTACGTTAGGTATATCTGTAGTTGTAGTAGTGCGATGTCATCTGTGTTATGTTTTCGTAGCGTTTAGCGGCCGAAATCGTGGGCGCGTAGTACACTGAGCGGAGCATCGCGCCCTCGCTTCCGTACTCTGTTTATAGTCTGTGCGGAAGAGCCTGGGAGGCCACGCATCATATTTACTTACTGATCTCTGCCTTTTACGAATTACCATGCGAAAGCGGAACTTCTTTCCGATAAGTATTGCCAGATTCATATCTAATCGCCTCATTTCGTTCCATATGATTAAACGAAGCTCGAACTTTCTCTAATGTTCCAAAGATAGGTAAAGAGGTTTATGTCTGATATTTTTAAAACTGTAAAATCTTAATTTAGTTGTCTCTAATATTATAAGATTAGTCAGATGCGCCGGGAGATTGACGCAAATCGGAGCATTACATGTGCGGGTGCAAATAGGAGCGAACGTACAATGACTGTAGCATAGGGCAATCGCATTAATAGCAGAACAATTAAAAACATAGATATACGCAATAAGTGATGACCACATGTCCCACGAATGTGAGTTAGTTCCTATTTGTTATTATGAATATGAACATCATCGCTGTCATCTTACTGTGTGCTTAGCGGAGCGCGTACGTAACTCTTGATAAGCTACTGATTGATACGTGGCTATAAATTTATTTATTTCTTTGCTGCCTTTGATGAACTACGATCCCTGTGCCTAATGAGTTTGATTTATAAGTTAAACAAGTATTTTATATGCTATAAATCACCGAGTCCTATTTCAAAACTGGTGAAAAGGAAATCTCGATACAAATCCTCATTCCTCAGTTTAGCCTACCGACGAAATATAAAATATCGAGAAAAATGTTCCTTATCAATTCTCAATCATTTTTCGATAAAGATATGTCCTTTGAAACAGTAATTTAAGATCTATTTATTATCGATAAGTATCGACCAATCGAATATCAGTAATTCAGCAGCTACTCGTATCATACAAGCTGATAACAGATAGAATAGCGTGGGAAGTGGACGGCGACACAGAATTTATAGTGTATGAGATATTGTTGCGTAGCCATAGGGACTACCAATGTGTATTTCTGGATTGGTACCGTGCGGAAAGTTTAGTCACCATTTGTTTCATCACGGGACGATCGACCTTCCGCAGACGAGTGTGCATCCTGAAGCGGCGACGGGAGCCCCACACGAAGCCAAAAACTTTATTATTTGCAACAAACTTTCCGCAATGTCAATATTTATAGCCATTTCAGTAGCTTCGTGACTTGCCAGAATAAGGTCACTTAATTTTTTTATATTCAATCGGTGTTATTATTCTAAGATTAAACCAAAGTTCTTACCGTTCACATGTTTACAAATGGTGTCCTTATCTCTGAGCTCCTTGTCTACGTTCCATTGTGGCGACTCAGGTTTGTTCGAACTCCTGCGAATGAAAACTGAAATTAGAAACAAAACACAATCGATGAACTTGCGTAGGCGTTTCCGCATGATAATGCAATGAATGGTGCAGACAGTCAATGAAATCATCGCTAAAGGGTGAAATTATACAAAAGGTGGCCTTATATGTAGGGATTCCTTGCATGACAAATATCTTATTGTTTAGTGTGTAAGGGTCAACGCACGCGTCATACGTGGTCCCGGCCCTCAGATCAA
Organism: Lacanobia oleracea; assembly: GCA_950371165.1. Lineage (NCBI taxonomy): Eukaryota > Metazoa > Arthropoda > Insecta > Lepidoptera > Noctuidae > Lacanobia > Lacanobia oleracea. Next base: position 12,556,689 of record OX493389.1, read on the forward strand.
GACCGAGAAAAACGAGACAGATCGTTTTTACGTCATCGGTAAAATTAACCCGATTCACGTCGTGGTGGCTGCGGACAATAAGGACATTGCTTGGGTCTTTAATTATGTCGTAGGAGGTATTTCAATATGACATTAACAGGTTATTTTGTTTTGTTTGAATTCCCAGTCAATTCTATTGTTAGATACTAAACTTTCCTGTTCAATTGCATTTCATTACTTTAGCTAAGATTTCATAGTAAACAAGCGCCGCCATTAGAAACCTTTTTTATTTTTCCTAAATACCGAGATGAACTTATCTATACAACTAATAATAAAGCTGAAGAGTTTGTTTGCTTGAACGCGCTAATCTCAGGAAGTACTTACTGGTCCGATTTGAAAAATTATTTCAGTGTTAGATAGCCCATTTATCGAGAAAGGCTATAGGCTATTATATCATCACACTAAGACCAATAGGAGCGGAGCAGACAAAGTTGCGTGGGTCAACTAGGTAAGTTATATTATTAAACAGAATCAAAGCATGATCAACTTAGAGCAATTTTTGATACACGTTGTTTTTTAACGAACTGCTGAAATATCTGACTTTTATAGGCACTACATCGTCTTTTGAAATGTGTGCTACGTATGACGTCCCATGTTTGCAATTTCTTTTTTGATTTTAGAAAGATTTATTTTACAACAACAAACTATCGTGAAAATATAAGGTAATTGTGACATGGAAGATTTTTTTTCATTTTCGTACAAAGAGACCACGATGTTGGCGAAAGATCTGGAACAACCTGGGGCGGAAGGAAATTATGTGGGTCGAAACGGTTAATTAGCAGAAACTGACTAACGACTGACTAATTCTGTAACAACCATGTGCTCCGCCGCGTCACAAGGGCTCAGTGACTAAAATCTTTTCTAAAGAATTTTAAAGAATCCGGTATGCAAAATAGTATGAAATATGGGACATGGGGGACCCGTCAACTCCAACTAAATATGGATATTTGTGTGGAAGTTACGGGCGCCATGAAGTTTAGCAGAGTTTAGTAGAGGATGCGGTTTATTTGTTAACTAGCTGATCCCACTTCGTCTGAGTCGCATTTTTCACTATTGGCCGTAGCGTGATGTTATATCAGTTACTAGCTTACCCTCGCAACTACGTCTGCGTCACAATTTCTATTACTGCTCCGCTCCTATTGGTCTTAGCGTGATTATATATAGTCTATAGCCTTCCTCGATAAATGGGCTATCTCACACTTTCAATCGGACCAGTACTTCCTGAGATTAGCGCTTTCAAGCAAACGAACTCTTCAGCTTTATATATTAGTATAGATACAGCCCATTTATCGGTTTTATAATATAACCGATAAATGGGCTATCTAACACTAAGAGATTTTTTTATTTAGAACGAGTAGTTGCTGATATTAGCGCGTTCAACCAAACAAACAAACTCTGCAGCTTTATAATATTAGTATAGATAAAGTATAGATTTTCATGATAGTAAAATTCTTAAATGCACGTATTAACATTAAAATAGGACCTTCCTCTTTGACTTATACTTCAAAATAACATGAACAAGTGCTAGTTAAGGTGGAAGCGCCAAGGGTAGCCCGCGAAATTCAAATATTTTTATGTTTTTTGCAATTTGCCGGTCAGTATGAAGCTGTATGTTGAACAAAATACGATTTCCTCTAAGTTCATGAAGCCCTCTATAGAATGACCTTTTCATGAAATAACCATTCTTTAGGGTTTCATTAACAAAGAGGGCTATATTGATGGTTAAAATGGTTCTTTAGATGAATACGCGTTAAGGCCGCGAATCGTATTTTGTTCAACATACAGCTTCACACTGACCGGCAAATTGCAAAAACATAAAAAATATTTGAATTTCGCGGGCTACCCTGGCGCTTCCACCTTAATAGAAATAATGCATGACTTACTGCCTGGCTTGCCTCGAACACCGTCGCAGTTCAGCTGCGAACACGCAGAATTCTCCGAATGTGAGAGTGAGCGACTTGCGGCGGGCACACTGCCGCGCGCAGACCAGCATTTCGAATACTAAAACAATAACAATTTCGTTAAATAACAAACAAATGCTTCCTGAGGTGGGGGGATACTGGAATGACATCAACTAAATCGTCATAGCCTTCACCGCGGAAAAGTTACTTATATTTTTACAATTTCATTTTTTATTGGCATTGATGAATTGAGTATTTTATCGAGGAGCTCGTGGCTAAATAATAACAGCCGCACGGGTCGATCTTCAAGGTTAAGCAACGCTTGCCAAGGTTGGTCTGTGGATGGGTGACCATCTTAACATACCGAGTTTCCTCCGTGCCTCGGAAAGCACGTTAAGCCGTTGGTCCCGGCTGTCATTTGTAGATCTTTGGCAGTCGTTACGGATTGTCAGAAGCCAGTTAATTTGAATCCAGTCTTGCCATGAAGTACCGTGTTACCCAGTTACTGGGTTGTGGAGGTCTGGTAGGCAGCCGCTCCGCGTAAAATACTGGTATTCAGCTAAATTCGGTTTGACTGGAAGCCGACCCCAATATACTTGGGAAAAGGCTAGGCAGATGATGATGAATTGAGTATTTTATGTCGTGTTAGTGAGGCTACGATTATAGTTTCTAAAGTAGATGTTGGTAGGTACATACATATTATACGCGTCTTCGGCGCGTACACGGATGCTACGTATCTCATTATGTAAATTTAATGTCCCAGAATGATAAAGCAGTAGTCATACCAAATACATATATTCTTGTTATAAAACCAACTTTACGAAGAAACTTAATGATTCAGATCATATTTCTGCTTTATTATCAAAACACATAATAAAAGTTTTTGCGAATATTTTTTTTATCCGTGGTAGGTGTTAGGGTTAGTCCACGTCAGTGATTCTTTGAGCACGAGAAGAGACTCATTCTGAATGATAAATAAAGTACTTTGCACAGTCACGTCACCCTACGAGAGTCGAGGGCGACGTGGACTGAAGTCCAAATTATTTAGATATTAATAACTGTGTTAGTTAACTTAGAAATATGTGGATATGTGTTTCCCGAGAAAAACATATCCTTTCCTGGTTCAAGTGACTAACCAGTTAACCACAGCCCATATACATTATTTAAAACTAGATGTTGTCCGTTCCGATACGAGTCTTGATTGAGTGAAATAAGAGAAAAGCTTTTTAAGGTTCTCTCGTATTTTACGAATGTTTTCATAACGTAAGAACTATACACGGATGTAATAGAAAAAACTGGCCAAGTACGAGTCGAACTCGTGTACAAAGGGTTGCGAACGATTTTTTTTAACATGTTATTTTTACACTATAGACTTCTTATTGTATTGTGTGTATTTCCTAAAATCTTTAGGTAAACATCTATTATCTCCATTTTCAACATTTTAGGCTTAGCAGTTTCGGAGATAAGGGTCATTTTTCGCCAATTTCTTGAATAACTTCAAAACCATATAAATTAAAATTATGAAAAAAATACAAAACCCTCACAGTAAGCCCTTTCATTTGATATGTCACACGATATTGTTCAAAAAACAGTTTCTCTTTTAATTTTCTAGTTTGGGGGTCAAACTAGAAAATTAAAAAAATCTGTTTTATACAAAAAAAAAAAAAAAATACGTAACACGTCCGTGTTTGGGTCACAAAAGTCCATATGTGTACCAAATTTCAATAGAATCGGCCCGGGGGTCCGGAGAAAACTGGCTGTGGCAGACTGACAGACAGACACCCGAGTGATCCTATAAGGGTTCCGTTTTTTGTTCGGAACCCTAAAAATACCAAATCAGTTCACAAACGAGCAGTTTTTATTTATATTTATTTGAGATGCGTATTTCTTAGAAATCTGCAGCAGAACAGCCTTATATTAACAATGTACAACACTTATTATCTCAATAACAACGTGATGGGGCGATCAGGATTTTAAATACATACTATAGTTTTCAATATAATGTACTAGCACGGAACCGGTTGCTATTTACAACGAGTTCAACTGAGACGATAACAAAGACAATTATCTAGTTATACCTACATACACTAACCTAACGACTCATGTTTACGCAAATTAAATGAATGGGAAAATCATTAGGAACATTTATCCAGTTTTTTTTTATTATAGTACACCTTTGTAGGAACTTCTAGGCATTATCTCAAGTGAATAATAATCTTAAGCAAATAGTGAGCCGTATAAAAGGACTTATTTTTTTCGGACCCGAAAAACGTGCCATAATAATGTAGTTTCGCTTACTTAATAAAAATTCCGAAGCGTGCAGATGCGTCGGTTTTCGAGTAACCAATTCCATCCAAAACGAACGCATTTTATTAAAATGAGATAAGTTGACTTGCCTGGAAATGAGGGAACATTCTATTCCAAGTGATGAACAATAAACACACTCAACAAACAGTTTATTTTCACACACATTATGCCATGTTGTCTGGTGAACTAGTAAAAGATATCTGCGGTGAAGTAGAAAGTAAAAGAATACAATAAGGGGCGTAGCCGGTCGGCTCATATGGGGCGCTTGCCAAAAAAATCTTTGAGAAAACAAATGGTGTCAAAAACCGTACCGGTACGGGTACATTAACTTTGTCAAGGAAATAAACATGAATGCCAAAGACATATAAATTCGAATCCAATAATTTTTAGGGTTCCGTACCCAAAGGGTATCCAACGGAACCCTATTACTAAGCCACCGCTGTCCGTCCGTACATCCGTCCGTCTGTCAGTCAGCGGGCTGTATCTCAAGAACCGTAATAGGTAGACAGTTGAAATTTTCACAGATTGTGTTTTTGTATTACCGCTATAACAACAAATAATAAAAAACCGGCCAAGAGCGAGTTGGACTCGAGTACCGAGAGTTCCATACAAATTTGTAGGTATTATAAATAGTTCAGGAATCGAGTCTCGCAGATTTTTCCGTGGTAAGAATCCATCGCAAAGGCTTAGAGTCCCGTCAGCACCTTTGGTACGGAACCTTACAGGCCTGATGTGTAAGTCGAACCGTCCAGTACTTCGAAGTACCAAATTAATTCAAGACATTTCTACAATAAATGCTTAATGCACGATTAACGAACCAGAACAAATCAGACATTTAACGGATTTGGACCCAAGCAGATACTTTTGAAGACCTTTTAGAAAGCGAACCTATACCCCTAACGAACTACAACGCTGCGCTGTTTCAAAAACGACCCCGTTCACCAATTGATATTAACACCACGATTCAGAAAAACGCGTCATCAGTCCAACGCCATCTATTGACCAAAGTATTTGGCAGCAGATGACGTTAAAAGAACGTATGTTACAATTAATAACTATAAGGTATTAAAATGAATTCATTGTACGTAACCCTTCGTGTGCGAGTCGAGTCCGACTCGCACTTGGCCGGTTTTTTTCTAGGATTCAATTAATGTAAAGGATTCTTCACAAGTCCACTCAAACTTTTACAATATAGTGAGATAGATATAGGAAAAGATTAGGCTTAATGTCAACATATCTCAAGGTAAAAGAGTATTAACTTAATATTGACACGCAATAAAAATGAATGAGTGTGTAAAGAAGCATTAATCTCATAAAGAATGAAAGGACAGAGTCGGACGTCCGTGTGAAGCATGTATTAAACAGTCGGCGAATCAAACGTGGAGTCATGAACTCATTGGGCGGCAGTTGGTCATCAGTGAGCAATAACGGTGAGATCACTGGACGCGCACGCGCACACCTGCCGCAATAACAATAGCGGATATCTACCGTAATTATAATTATACACGTAGTATCCTATTCCAAGCGTAAAATAACGATTACGTTATGAACTGTTATGATTGCCAATAAACTATTCTTATTATAAATAACTACGGTTTTGTTCGTCAAAATTAGAATACAACTCTGATTTATTTACCAAGAAACCACAGTTTTTGTGCCGCAAAAACCGTCTATGAACAACGGGCTTAAGAAAAATTTAAAGAAGAAAATATTTGCTTACTAGCTTCTACCAGTGGCTTCGCCCGCGTGAAGGCGACGACATACGCCAGCGACCTTGGAGGAAAAAAACGCGCTCTTTAACACCAGCGTGACCCAAAATTCAGTACATTTACGTGATTATTTAATAACATTTACCTCCTTTTTGCCTGAAACACAGGATTTCCTAGTTCAGGCACATAACACCAGTGAACTTGTCATAGATTTAAGCAAAAAATGTATTTACTGTTTTACTCACACAACTTTAATAAATTTTATTATTATTATTATTATTATTTCCGTACATTCCTTATTATTCTATGACTTTAAAATAAAAAGCCGTATATAAAAATGTAGATAAGTCTTTGAGATAGTGTAAATTTCATTAAAATACGCACGGCAGTTTTGGTCCGATTGCCGTTTTTATATCCGTGTTAGACATAACTTTACAAATTAATTACACTTATTGAACGAATAAAACTCAACATTTTCATATATCAAATCATTAAGAAAATAGTCTAATTTAATATATATAAAAAAAAAATACGACTATCCGTTTAGACGTGGTCCTCATTTTAAAATCAGCTACTGTCAGGTTCTCCGACTGAATGTCGGAAATTATCCCAAGGGAATATACTCCCGGGATTAAAAAGTAGCCTATGTGCTATTCCAGATAATTCCTGATTTCATCCATAGCCGTTTAGCCGTTCTGGCGTAATTAAGTAACAAACACCCATCCATCCAAAGTTTCGTATTTATAATATGTCGTTTGAAAAGTATGTTATTATCAACTGTGATTACAGTTTTTTTTTTATTCGTGTTACCGAGGTTGTGATTATATTTTTCTAACTTATTTTTTTTATTAATTATGTCTATTTTTTTTTTTTTTTTTTTGTAATGGGTTTGCTCTTGACTCTAGTCTATGTCAGAAATGACAGAGACAAAGTCTACGATGGAGCGAGCCTACCCAGAAGGAGCCTGTTCACTCTAACTTTGAAGAGATTAGGGTTGTAAGCTTTCGGAAACACAGACGCTGGCAGAGAGTTCCACTCCTTTGCTGTGCGCATTATAAAAGACGTTTGAAAACGCTTAGTGCGAATTGGTGGAATAGCCACAAGGTAGGGATGGTAAGATGCAGTGCGTCTGGATGTCCGATGGTAGAAGGGGGCCGGTGGGATGAGGTCGTGGAGTTCTTGGGCACACTCACCGAAGTACAATCTGTAGAAGACCGACAAGCAGGCAACCTTACGGCGATGAGCCAAGCTATGTAGCTTGGCATCCACCAGTTTTACGTCGCCGATGAGCCTCTTAGCTCTGCGTTCCACCGAGTCAAGCGCGGCAAGCTGATACTTAGCTGAGCCATCCCAAAGGTGGCTACAATACTCCATGCAGGATCGGACTTGCGCTTTGTATAGTGTTAAAAGCTGTCCAGGCCTAAAGTATCATCGTAACGACTTATCACTGTAAACGAAACAAACTGTTCAAGAAATGAGTTCGATAGAACTATTAGCAGCTAATCACCTAATACTGTTGCGTGATTTACACAATCTAGGCATAAGGCGTCCGTGCTAAAACCTAGAAGAAAACGTAAACGACATGACCCAGTTTCAGAGGAAATTATAATGGACTGCGCGAGTTTCTTTCGAAATGGCTTTTATACAATTATAATATCGTACGCGGGTAGCTAGCTACCCGCTTTAGTTTCGCTTGTTCGAAAGAGTCACCGAGCGCTGGAACGCAAAGGGCATTAGGAGGAACACGGATAGTGGTTTTAGCCAGTAAGAGTCTGACACTCCCTTCTGTAGTGCTATTCTGTAACAACATTTTCGTGCCTCGACAGTGGAATCCGAGGTGATTATAAACGTAACACCTTTATGTTGTGTGTTATAAAGTTCACTTTGTGAGCTATCTCACTCAGGTGAAGCTCGATATCGAAATGGTTACTTACAGACAGAATAGACTAGCTGCTCCGCCAAGAGCGGAAGGAGTTTGACGATTTGTCTAAAAAAAGGGGTACAATTGATAACACTGTTAAGTAATTGTATACAAATTATATAAGTACATAAACCTTCGTCGTTTATCGCTCTTTCTATCACTGCAAACCGTATCCAAACCCCGATGCGTAGTTTAGATATAGAGGCAGATAGCGACTTTTTTCTATCCTATTTAGAGATTTACAGCAGCCTCAAATTGCTTGAGGCTGCTGTAAAAAATATTTCAGGAACCATATTTTAAATTATTTACGCTTTTTTTTTACCATCATAAGTATAATCTTTACTAATATTATAAAGTTGAAGAGTGGGTTTGTTTGTTTGGTTGCGCTAGTCTCAGGAACTACTGGTTCGAGTTAAAAATATTTTACTGTTGGATAGCCCATTTGTCGAGGAAGGAAAATGTGACGCAGACGAAGTTGCGCGGTTCAGCTAGTGCTAGATAAAATAGATCGTCATTAATTTTGACCAAACCTTTTGTGCCCCAGTGAAATAGTCTACGCCCACTTGGTGTATAAGCTTGTATTAACACTTTAATATTCGCCGCATTATACATAGAAGAATGATCGATTAAAAAATGATGACATCGATAATTTCGGTAAAAATATGCAAAATTAAAATTGATTCAAATATTTTTGATACCACCTAAAGATCGTTATCATTTCAAGACCCGGGGTATTTACCGATATCGAGTGCGTATTTACATAACAAGGATACATATTACCACTGGGTATCACATAGATTTCTGTATTCCGTAGTATGCCCTTTAATACCCTACAGAAGTAAGCGACACAGACACTTTTATATATCCTAATCCTAATTATAAATGCGAAAATGAGTTTGTTGTTTGTTTAGTTAGGTACATCTTCACGTCTTAATGGCTGAACGGATTTAGATGTAACTTGGTACACAGCACAGGTATATATATAAAATAGGACATAGGATGAAATAGGACTTTCCAACCCGGGAATATCTTCCCTAGGCATAATTTAGGCGCGGGCCTGCGGACGGCGAGCATTGGGTGGCTCGCCGTCCGATCAGAACCAGGCCCGGGTCGGCGGCGCGCTGTGTTCCACGCGCGCCTCAAGGAGTTGTCAGCATGGGAGACGGGGCCCGCTAGGGCCGGTGCCTGCCGGGGTGCGGAATCCGTTCGAAAGAGACGCCGCAGCCCTGGAACGCAAAGGGCATTAGGAGGAACACGGATGGGTTTTAGTCAGTAAGAGTCTGACACTCCCTTCCGCCTCGCCCAGAGCGGAAGGAGTCATTTGATGATTTCCCAACCATAAAAAAAGGCATAATTTTCTACTTTCATGCGAGCAAAGCCGCGGATAGAAGCAAGTTGTTAAATAAAATTTCTAATTTAATAGGAAAATGTAAATACTTATACATATGTTTTAGAAAGTCTGAAAGCAACACTTTGGATTCCATGGCTGGACTATTTGACATGTTATTTTAACGCATAAAACAATGTTACACAAAGACACTGTAGATCAATTTGTATGTTTGTTAGTGGTCATTAACTGTGTGACCTGTGAGTTGATTGCAGTTGTTAGATTTATGGACGATAAATATACAAAAGGGGCGAAGCTTAACGTGGCAAGCCCGTAAATTGTTTTATATGACAGACAGTAATCGTAGAATATATTTGTTCTGTTGCGATACCATCGCCGCCTCAAGATGTCTGCTCGTTGCAGTGATATATTGATCAATATTCGTTAAAATAATATCACTGTCAAATTCCTAGATTGGGATTTAAAGGCCCACCGGCATCGCGGTTACTGCAATCCGCTTTAAGGAAAGTTTTCCCACTGGGTACTTGTCGAGCGTAGCATTATTATATAGCCATATACACAGCAGCATCTGAGCTGGCTTTTACGCAGAGACCAAGCTTGCGTAGTCGCTACGTCGCGTAGCAGCCGCTCAGAGAAAGCGTAGAAAATGCGTAGAGGTCCTAGGTAATATTGCCTACGCAAGCTCCCTTAGGTACCGCGTAGCGAAGCGTAGGCCGTAGTAGAACCGCGTAGCAGACGCGTTGGCCGTAGCAGAACCGCGTAGCAAACGCGTAGGCATGCTTACAAGACACGTAGCCGAGTTTGTGAGCTGCGTAGCCGTTCCTCAAACGCCGGGCCATCGCCATAGTTTCAACGAAATGGATTACGACGAGGAATGTAATACATTCATGTGCAATATTAGGATCAAATGTTATCGGAATAATGTTCACAATATAGCCACGTTAAAGCTTCCGCTAATATTTAACTTTTTAATTTTATCTATTCTGGTCCCACAAAGTCAACAAGTTTAAAAATCTATCTCAGCTTATCGTATTTATTTAAACTATTTTAAGTAAATTAAGACGAGCACGTCTTGAACAGGTACTGTGATTTTGATTCTTTTTTGCGATATTTATGAAGACCAATTAAGTATGGCAGGTCTTTACCAAACAAAGAAAAGATAGTATAATTAGCTATAACTGCCTTAACAGTACTTACTAGTAAAGTAGAAGCATTTAGTTAAAAATGAGTAAGCGAGTCATCGATATTTCGGGTACTTATACGCAGTATTTGAAACGTGTTTGAGTCAACAAGTACTCATAGTAAAAACAAGATAACAATCAATACTTTGAACTAACTGTGTAGTACCTATCAGTAATGCATTTTATTAAACCGTTTATAACACGATTCATTCTTTGATTGCAGATAAATAATAAAATGCATTGAATAAGTACGAGATTATTATCTGTGCAGTAGTAACTGTAGCAATAGATCATACTGAGCAATTAACTAACAGCAATTGGCAACACGCGGAACTAAAGTGTGTAATTTTTACTGGCGTATTGACATTTGCTGTTGAATCAGCCTGATGATGATGATGTCACCGCCTTATCGTGTATCCAATAGGTGAGCCGTCATCAAAGCGTATCAATCATTAGCCTCTACTCTACGTATGCCTAACTAATCACGCCACATGACTGCCTACTCTCAATTATATTTCCATTCCAAAAAAAACCGGCCAAATGCGAGTTGGACTCGCACACGAAGGGTTCCATACCATAAACCTTATTTTTTATTATTTGTTGTTATAGCGGCAATAGAAATACACAATCTGTGAAAATTTCAGCTCTTTACCTATTATGGTTTTTGAGATACAGCCCGCTGACAGACGGACGGACGGACAGCGGAGGCTTAGTAATAGGGTTCCGTTGGTTACCCTTCGGGTACGGAACCCTAAAAAGAATTAAAATAACTATTAGTTCTAGCCAGGCCTAGTATTAACGTTAACATAAAAGATATTTTCCGTACGATACGCATACGTATCAATCAATGATATCATATTTTAACATAGCTGTGATTGTAAGACAGGAACCAAGATAATGGATCATGGTTAGTGACACAACTGTTAAGAGATCTATAAAGTTTTAATTAATGTTATTGGTTTCGTATTAATCATATTGAATTAATTAGACACATAGATGGGTCAACTGTGTTTATGTAAACAGAATGGAGATTTGTATTAATACGGCAAAGATTATTGATAATTTTTATGGCCATTAATAATTAATTCCGTCAATTACATTACAGACAGCCAATCAGCTAGTTGCATGAATTCAAACAATGAAATTCGATTAAAAGCTTATTTGTTCAAAATGAAAAGGTACGTAGTGCCTGTACTAGGGCAACTTGAATGCCCTTGTGATAAGGGAAATTGAAACATATGGATAACATCGTTGGTATCAGATAGCGAACTATGAAGTAATATTGTTACTAATTGATGTTTTAGGTCGAATACCTTGTTAAATATACAGTGTGTATCGCAAAAGGTTGACAACTAAAGCAGAGCAATATAGATCTATGGATTTAATACCTATGTATCTGTGCATATCATAAAATACTTCGCTGACGCTTTCGACTTTGTTGAGGCCGCGTTATTCTTCCCAGTTACGCAACAGATTTAGATGCGGTTTTCACCATCGATCAGTAAAATTATTCCGGAATGTTATGTGCATATTGTTATTAATTAGATATCATTTAATATACAGGTGAGGAGCTCGTGGCTAAATAATAACAGCCGCACGGGTCGATCTTGAAGGTTAAGCAACGCTTGCCAAGGTTGGTCTGTGGATGGGTGACCATCTTAACATACCGAGTTTCCTCCGTGCCTCGGAAAGCACGTTAAGCCGTTGGTCCCGGCTGTCATTTGTAGATCTTTGGCAGTCGTTACGGATTGTCAGAAGTCAGTAAATCTGACTCCAGTCTTGCCAAGATGTCCAAGATGTGTTACCCAGTTAATGGGTTGTGGAGGTCTGGTAGGCAGCCGCTCCACGTAAAACAGCTGAATCCGGTTTGACTGGAAGTCGACCCCAATATAGTTGGGAAAAAGCTAGGCAGATGATTTAATATACAGGTGGTCCAGATATGCGTGGTCATATTTAAGGATGGGGTTATGTAGCTGCTATAAATTAAAGTAACAATATCAAAAAATACATTTTTTTATTGTTTTTAAAAAAGCCTGACCTCATAAAACTAAAAGGTTAAAAATAAATACACGTTTCAAATAGTCTGAAACAGTTGGTGGCATTGAATCTGTGGTTGAACTAAAATAGTCGCCACAAACTGTATCAGACTTCTTAAGGTGAATGCTCCAGGGTAGCCCGCGAAATTCAAGTTCATGTAGTTCGAAAGAATGATTATTTCTGAGATATTCATTCTTTCGAACTACATGAACTTAGAGGGCTATATTGATTATTAAAATGGTTATAATTCTTTAGATAAATACGCGTTACGGTCGCAGATCGCATTTGGTCCACATACAGCTTCACACTGACCGGCAAATTGCAAAAAACATAAAAATATTTGAATTTCGCGGGTTACCCTGGAGCATCCACCTTAATCGTATTTTACAGTCGGCTTTATTGAAAAAAAAAAAAAGTTTTTTTTTATACGTCTTTATTGTACGTAGATGTTTACTGGATGTTTTGTGTTCTGGTTGTATAACCCTTGCAAAGCAGTGTCATATACATTTTAATAATTATTTAAGCGGAGTAAACTTCATAACTTTATGTATATTCATTAAATTTAGACATACAATCGTAATTTTAGACGTATGTAAGCTTTTGTTCTCTGCTAACCAACATAAATGAAGACTTTAGATGCCTCAAGTAGACATCATTGTTACAAAAAAATATCAGACTCCCTAAAGACCACCGCCATTGTATTGTATTTGTAAAGTAGTAGCGTTTTTTTTTGTTGTTTTTTTACTATTGATAGGCACGCGTTAGAACCCTGACCATTCCATTAAAGATCCAGAAACATCACTTAAGGTACATATCAGGTGCATCAACGAAAAATGATTATTAAGCTATTAACAAATAGTCAATCACTGACAAAATATTTGATGACGCCATCATTATCACAGCCAAGATACAATTTATCGTCAACCAGTGATAAACTCTATCTTATTAGCTACTTATTCATTGGAAATAAATGTCCAAACAATAATAAATGATAGTGACGTCATTGCGTTACTGTACTGAACATGTACAGGGCACTTCCTTTGTACTAATCCCTGGCTATTTACTGCTGATACCTACCTAAGTTTTACCTACACAATAAATGCAATTTTTCGACTTACTTATGTTGAAAATGAGCTTTATTTTCGCGGAAATCCAAGTAATCGCAGATATTGCATAATTTAAGGAAAAAAACTATGAGGGGTTGGTATTGAACAACAAAGTGCTAGGAAAGTTATGTTAGAATTCGAGACGGTTAACAAAAGTCTTCGTACAAAGAATTCATTTTGAACTTATTATTTTATTACCTGACTTTGCAGTATACAATATACTAAATCAGAATGCAATAGATTTCCGCAATTAATTACTATTAAAACTCTCCGCGGTCGTCAACTTTATACTCCAGGGAAAACCGGAAGTCCAAGCCCAACTCTTATAATTCAGTCGTTGTAAAAATAACTGCTACAGTTATTTCATGGCAAACAACTTAATTGTTACTCATTCTTAATGCCATGTATTTACTTGATGCAATTAGGCCATGTACATATTTACCTATAGGTGTGGCGGGATAACCAAGCAGTCAGTCTTAAAAATATGCATTAGCTAATAGGAAGGAATGGTCTGGTTTATTGGTTTAGGTCAACTTTACGTCATCTTTTCCTTTTGAAATTCGCTTGAATCGTGGTCTAGGGTAGACCTGACGTAGTATAAAGCCTGTACCATTTGGTGATGCTCAGCATTTTTTAGTTTGGTGATAAATAGGTATAGTGATGATCCTTACCCTGAGTCTTAGTAGGGTATAGTTCGATGTCGTTGAAAAGGCTCTGCACCCGGTCGGCTGAGGCCGGCTCGTCGGGCGGGCCCACGCGGCACTCCCATGCACTCGCTACCTCCCTGTAACAACAACAGACGTTCATTCATACGTTATTATTACACAAACTGATAGGTACTGTACTTTATCTGATACTCCTGTAATGCTGATTTTATCTAACATCGCCATTAATAACCTACCTATGACTCGATAAAGTTAGTATCACCATACTGCAAATGCAAACTATGTTACAAATATTTAATTAAATAACGAGATATGATGATCTAATCTTTTTTGTGTCGTTTTCAATAATAATCACTATTTTATCACAAATCCAATATGAATATGAGCTTATAATAAAATACATTTCGTTAAAACAAAGATACTTTTAAGTAAACGAAACAGTCTGCAAGAGTCTGTAACGTATTTCAAATATAGGTGGTAACTGATGAACAAAGATACGGCGGCACACTATATGTATGTTAGATACGTAATCGGCCGCGTAAGTCATTGATGTGACGCCTCGCCATACACTATGTTCTCACACACTTTACTGCGTACTGGTACAATTTAGTAATTATTGTTAGTAGAATAACCACAATCCCATCAGTCTTTGACAGTATAGTGACAAATTTGTGTTTTACAGTAGGTAAGTACTTAAATTACCTACAAACTAAGTGAGTACATTTTCTGAGAAAAATCGATATGATACATGCAATTTGAGTAACAGTGTGAAATCCCAATCAACATGGGGGAGCCAGGGGTGAGGAAATTACCTATCTTTTAAATTAGGTACATATTGCAGCCAATCTATCTATCTATATCTATACTAATATATAAAGCTGAAGAGTTTGTTTGTTTGCTTGAACGTGCTAATCTCAGGAACTATTGGTCCGATTTGAAAAATTCTTTCAGTGTTAGATAGCCCATTTATCGAGGAAGGCTATAGGCAGGCTATGTATCATCACGCTAAGACCAATAGGAGTAGAACAGTAATGAAAATTGTGACGTAGACGAAGTTGCGCGGGTCAACTAGAACTTAATATTTAAAGCTGAAGAGCGTTTGTTTGAACTACTGGTCCGATTTGAAAAATTCTTTCAGTGTTAGATAGCCTATTTATCGCGGATGGCTATAGGCTATATATTATCTCGCTAAGACCAATAAGAGCGGAGCAGTAATGAAAATTGTGACGCAAACGAAGTTGCGCGGGTAAACTTGTCTGTAGTACGAGTACTACAGGAACCTAAAGTCTTGTCTTACTGATTCACTGACTGACAGATAACGCACTCGAGCCTAAACCGCGGGTCGTAAACGCTTAAAATTTGGAGGAAGTTTTTGTCTTGATGCGTGGAGGTGTGTTAGGACATATTTTTTTGGAGTTCAACCCCTTAAGTCTGAATCTAAAAAAATATCAGGAACACGCATCTGAGTAAATAAAAAGTTTGGTATAACTTATTAGTTTTTTAAAAACTAGGGGGTTTAGAATGAATTTTCACCGCGTAGAATTTAATGCTTAAATAGTTTATACGGGTTAAACTGTTAAAGGTCTTAGGGGAAAATACGTAAGAAGTCGCAGGCGAAGTGTTAGCAAACAAAACCAACTAATAAATTAAATCATCTTAATTGGCTTTGTTGTTTTACTCATCATTGCTCGTACTTGTGCTTGATGTCCTTCTAGAGTTTTCCCTTGTTAATACTCTCGAAGATGCCTACAGAGAGAGACGACATCGAAGATTCCTTCGAAGAAGAAAGTGCCTAGCGCGCCTGCCAGGAAAAAGGTGAATGTTCGCTTGAACACAATACGATTTAACGTAGTCCACGCAGACACTGTGGAAAATAAATTAGTGTTTCCGTCAAGGACAGACACACGACTCCTCAACAGCTCTGTTGGTACAGCGGTGACAGTAGCGTCTTTAGCTGCGTTTAGCTGTACCTAAACGTTACTTACTTGTAAGCACACGATTTATTTTGCAAGATAATTAAAATCAACAATGTGGACAGAACATTACAATAATCAGCGTACCTAGTTTTCATGGGAAATCAATGAAGTTCACACCCACAGCGAGAGCCCGTGATATCAAAGTAACCGCTAGTAGAACGTTACACAAACTAAACCTACGCAGTAACGAAGATGTGGGAAGGCGCGACAGCTTTCCGTTCCGTTGTATCAGCACCAGACTTCTTCGATCCCGAGTGTAATCGCAGCCGTAAACAAAGATTTCTGGCGGTCGGCAGACAGAGCATCGACTAAGGGCGTTGGGTTACCTATAAAAGGCGATAGCGACCGCGATACCGAATGTTCCCACGTGAAACAAACCGGCGATAACTTGCAAATAAAATACCATAGATAAGTATTTACTGTAGATTTAAAGAGACACTAAATTCTTTCTCATACAAGCGTATGGTTTAGCTACAGGAGCTAGAACTTCCGTTCGTGAAAATTGGTTCTTCTACATTTCCTGTCAAGCTAAACATTAAAAATATTTTACTTACACTACTAATTATGTTTTCAACTTACGAATAATCAAATGAAAATCCATATTTACATGAATCGGGACATGCTAGAATCACTTTAAAATGTATAATATAACGTAAAATTAAAAATGCACTTGCAAACAACTTCATTATTTTCTGGATATTACACCGGAGCCAAAGATACGCCCTCGGGGCGGTGCCTATGTGCTTCTACTGAGTTCGTATAAGACAAACTGTAAGTATTTATGTAGTACATAAATAATATTTTCGCAGTACCGCTAGCGCGATTCGCATCCAGTCGACTTCTCGATATTGACCCTAGCGATAACCGGTCGATAAAGTTATAATAAAGGCTATTTTCCTTTTCGTTAGTTTAGTTATTTCAGCAACCGTAAATGTGTTTTTACATATAAGGAGGAAGTAGAATTTAATTTTAATGATTAATTTTTAGGAAATAACACAATATTTATTTACCTACTTACAAAACAGGACATTATTGTGTGCACTCGTAATATCAAGCTAACATCATTTCAAAAGAGTCACTATTTGTATTGCTTACCTGATAGATAACCTAGATTCGACTTTTCATGAACTCTCGTAGTAGTTGACGTGGCGTTTACAATTTGTACGATTATCATATACATAGAAGATTTTATGTCGTAAGAATAATCCTGTTGGAATGCAACATTTAAGAGTTTTCTAGACCTCATGACGCCGTGAGTAATAACCGGTAAGCAGTTATTGAATGTAAAGTTGACCATTACATTAGTCATAATGACATTTCATTGTCAGCCCCTTCAAACGAAACGGTTAGGTGCATGAGTAACGGTCAATTATTCAATTTAACGTTCTATGAATGTAAATAGAGGTAGGTAAATAGCCGAAAACTCCAGTTTTCGGCGATTCGATACTGTTACTAATGATAATTATTATAATAATACATATGTGGCGTTGCAACAGTGACTTGATTCTCTCTGTTACCAACATAATTTCATCAGCACCATATTATATTTAACGACTATCTCTTCAAATCTCAAATCTCTCTTCAGTCATCCAATCGTTAGTGTTTGGGCTCTGTTCTGTGTCCTTAAGGCAAGTTTTTAAACATATTTTTGAGACTAAATAAGCGCAGTCTGATGAAAATAACTGATCCTCTATTTTTTTCCACACCATTCGACATAATAAGCGAATATTTACGCGATCGAGGAAGTACATATATAAAGAGAGTTTTTAACGTACTCGTCTCATCGCAGTTGTACTAAAACTGCGATGCGACGAGTACTTTAAAAAACTTAACATTCACGCAAACGCGATGGAATTGAAAATTATTAAGTTAGTTCTCCGTTAAGGTGGAAGCTAACCATCAGTAAAATAACTCCATAAGTCGGTATAATCCTAAAATGTCAAGTTTTCATGAAATAGTCATTCTTTCGGGTTACCTGGCCCTATGGAGTTTATTGCTGACTTTAATGGTTATAATTCTGAAAATCATAATTCTTACGCCTTCGAATCATACTTTAATCAACATAAAACCAAATAATGACTTGCAAATTGCAAAAAACGTAAAATAAATAATAATTTCGCGGGCTATCCTGGTGCATCCACCTTAAGGTGACACGTGAACACATTCGCAAGAAGTTTGAAGAATCATCACCGCGTCGATTTGTTGGATTCATTTCTTACACATTAACTTTGTTTATTTGTATGTATACATGTATTTATGTATCTAAGTGTGTTTTGTTTTTCGTTTAATGCACCTGTCCTGTTCCGCCTCTGCACCGCCCTAAGGTCAAGTGGTATAAAATTATAGGCATGTGTACAGAGCTTTAATAGTGCATAAAGTTTTAGTAAATAAATCGGCCCGTTATGTCCCACTGCTGGGCAAAGGCCTCCCTCTCCTTTTTCCCACACCATTTGGTCTTCTGCCATGAAATGCCAAGGCCTACGTGTCAAACCTCACACTAAAGCCACTGACAAGGAAAACATATTTTTCTTATTTTACTAAATCACTTACAGTGTGAATTTTTGGTCAACTGCCTGAATTGACATAAGTAGGTACCGCTTTATTTACATCGCGTTGGTATGTCTGTGAGAAACCGTGGCGTACCCGTGGGGTGTACTCGGTGCCAAAGCCTTTACTGAACTAAGTCCCAATACGAAGAAGACAGGGCACTTGAAACATTGTACCTTTACTTAAGTTCAAGAGGTTGCTGACCGCGCTACCATCGGATATAATTTCTACTGCAGCAGGATGACGTGCACGGACGGTATATATCTAGAGTACCTACCTCTGTATACCAAACAGCAAAGCACTAAAGCTCTCAGTACAATATATGAGAACTAGTTGACCCGCGCAACTTCGTCTGCGTCTCAATTTTCTTTACTGATCCGCTCCTATTGGTCTTAGGGTGGCGATATAGCCTATAACCTTCCTCGATAAATGGGCTTTCTAACACTGAAAGAATTTTTCAAATCACACCAATACTTCCTGAGATTAGCACGTTCAAGCAAACAAACAAACTCTTCAGCTTTATATATTAGTATAGATAATTTTTATTAGTTGCTCATTTTTGCTTCTATTCGTATCGGTCGAAAACAGAGCTAATGAAAATATTGAAATACTGAATTCACGCTGTTCTTCCACGTTACGTTACCTAAGTTATAAGGCTTTATAATTATTCTCTCTTTTTTTCCAAGAAACCGCTGTTTTAAATTGCCGCGAGTTTTATGCTCGTTTACTTTTTTATACAGCTCAAAGCAGAATGGTATAATGACATTCAACAATATCGATACCGATAGTAAAACTACAAACGAAAAGCGCGTGCGACCGAGTTGAGTGCTTACAAAAATATACCATGACATCATGGTGTGCGAATGAGACGAGCTGTTCCGTCTCACTCGCACCGGCACGCTTATAAATACACGAGTGCATTTACTCCATTCGTGTTCGATTATGTATGTTCGATTTGGCAGTCGACATCAAATAGCGATTAAGAGATGGTTTTGCAGAACAAGGTCGACGAAAACGACTCAAGTTATACCACATTTTGAAGCAGTTGTTCCTACAAAATAAAAAATGGTCGTGCCCCATTTCCGGACGGATAACGGAGTTAACGACTGCTTGTTGTTTTGTTCAGCTATGAAGTGTGAGATCATGTATGCCAAATTAGATATTATATTATAATGAATTGCTTCAAATAAGTATTAGTTTATTTTTTTACTACGCAATAAAATTGCCTTTTGTGAGATCTCATTTATGGAGTAGTAAAGTTTAGTTATTGCGTTTTATAAAATGCTCAAATGGTTATTTACTTAGAACCAACTTTGGATATGAAATGTGTACTTTTTGTTTCAAATTAAGCAATTAAAACATGAAGACTGTAAGGCACCTATCATGTTAAATGGAAACCTGTATCTTATAATTGAGCCACTTCACACATACTATATTATCATTGTATGTCTACATTCTACAATAACAATGACTGTGTTAATAGCTTTGCAACACTTTTCAATGATATGTAAGTCTATTAACTGTGGTCATAAATTAACATTAAAATATTTGTGCATTTATTAACTGTACTCAGTACGTGACGTCACACGGTCACATAGTGTCTACTGTCTACAGTAGGCGACAAAAATGCTGCAAGCATAATGGCCATGAATGACTAAGAAAGCTTTTGGATCTGACGTCATTCCAAGTTGTTGACCTGAGTTCACATCCACGTATCACTCACTGTATGAATTCACCTATATGCTACGATATTAAACATATAGATACGTATAGAAAACGTGACAGGTAGTGGTCACTTTACAAACTTCATAGTATTCGCTTGTATGGCATAGTAGAATTCAGATTTTTGACGATATCGTGGTTTTGATTTTATCCAAGGAGTTTCATCCATCCATATTTGATTAGATTAGATACTCAGGAAGTAGTCGATACGATAGGTAGTTATAGCTAGATACTATTTTGTCTTATCCTTGATTCAGAAGTTTGGTTTGTGAATACCGAGCTTTTTATTAAAACCATCAATTTCTTCATAATTCCGCGCCAGCGAGGTCAGAAAATTAATAAAAATAATATAATATGCCTAATATTACTCATAGTATAGGATAACATGACAAATGGCGATGATATCATGTCTAATTTCTATAATGTTTATATTTCCATTAAGAATACGTACAACTGCAACTAAAACTTATCAAACTAGAAATGATAATGAGGTTTTTTATAGATTAGCTTTGTACAATAATCAGAATATTTAGAGAATCACAGAAATCACGGATGTAAAATGATCACATTATTCTTTGCAAATAAAGTATAAATAATTCTCACTGCACAAGGATGTCATGCATGAATCCAAATGTCATTGCGAGCAGATGAGGACATCTATCACTTCACAGAAACATCTGTGTGTAGTCATAAAAATAAGTATAATCCGTGTCTAAATCAACAATTGGTGTAGCATCGTAACTAACGACATCACCTCCACCCCGCGACCCGGGTAAACAACTCACCATGATGTCATGTATTGCTGATGTTGTTGACCCATCACAGTGCGCGCCTGATGTCCCACCGAACATGTGTACAATACAAGTTCGGATTGCCAAAAGTTAATTCAAAGATTTGATTGTACAATAACTGCGCACATTTTATAACAATATTTATGTGCCTCGTTGAACTGATCATTAAGGAAGTCAGCGTTGGAGCATGGCTATTCGCGCAAGTTTGCACAATGTTTTATTTGTCCAGATGTTTGACTTATTAACCTAGTAATGAACTGTCCATATTTTTGGACTTACCTGGCTAATGTTCCCTTCCATTTGATCAAAGGTTTATTCGTTGTCTGGTCCTCGATGACTTCACACTTAATAGGTTGGGGCGGGTCGAAAGTCGTGGCATGCAGAGGTGGTGGGCACGCAAGCGGCTCCATCCGACAAGAGATAGCAGCTCGTTTAGGCGGCGTGGCTCGCGGGTAGGTGTGGTGGCGAGCGCTGCTGATGGCGGCTGGCTCGCCACGCCTCTGCTTGGGTAATGTCCTGGCACATAACGCACTGGCTGCATTCTTCAAATGGGATCGGAATCTGCTGTTGTTACTTGAAACACTTAGTACACCGCCCTCCATCTTCATCTCCTCGACCACATTACTATCACTGCACTAAATGTATGTTTGAGTTCATAGTGGTATTTAACCACTTCATCACTGTAAGTATCACCTTTTTGAATCCATTTTAGTCTATTTTGTAACACTTTATGCTTCTGTTTCACTTTATCTTTCTGGAATCAACACCGTCCATTTCATTGTACTCAACCTTTCTACAAGAGACGTCAAATTACTATGGTGAAGCTTTATCTAGCCATAATATTTTATGTATAGCCAGTGTACAGTAACAATTATGAGCAGGGGCATTTATTTATACGGTGTTCGTATAAAAAAAATGCCCTGCTCATAATTGTTATTTTGTAATAAAATATGTATGGGGCCTCAGTCAAGACAGTCGGCATGAATTCATGTCGGGCAACAAAATATAAACTTTTATATTGGCTGTTATTCCCTGTTGGATAAATTAGCCCTCCACTCAACAAAATAATGGGAAGGTAAAGACTATAGTCAGAAATTCATAATATCAAAAACTTGAATATTGGGAACAATCTTCTAATAAAGCTGGAGATCGTGTAAGCAATAGATCACGCAAGACGTATAAATAAACTGATCAGGTTAACATTCTCACACGCACATTGAGGTCCTGCTCTCATTTAAAATTAAAATAATGTGAGGTGGGATTTTGTTTTGCAAGTCACCGGAGGACTACGTCATCTCAGTTCATTATCTTGTACGACTTGACCTTAATCTATAAAAGCTAAAAGGTATTGCTATTAAGTATAATTTGATGACTAAATATGATATAATTTATGTGCCTAACCACCCACAAGTCACTACTTGCGAACGGTAAAGCGAATTAGTTAGCTAGCAAAATTAGTGGCGTTGCGGTCTACTTGGCGAGATGCATGCTCGACTGCATTGCGGCATCGATTTGGTACAAGAACGTCGTGAACGTCATTGCGAAGACTTTTTACAACGCTACAGAGTGATTTGCAAAATTCATGGATTTTTGCTTGATTTTTGGCACTTTCTCCTTCTTGGTGACCAAAGCTGACTATTTCGGAGCCTCTTTAGCACGTTTTATTTTTAATGATGTTTGAAAGGTTCACGATTTTGCGGAAGGCTTTACTGTGGAACCGCAGGCCTGCCGGAGGGTGGAGGGGGAGAGGTAGTGGGCGCGCTGACATCACCGCCGGAGCCAGCCGATCTTACATCACCGTCGACTGCCTCCCACTGGGTACCGCCTGCGCGCCCGCACCTCCCCTCCATATCTCCTTAACACTTATTGAAAATCGATAGCCGCATACGCATTTTAATTTACAAACCGCACTTATTTCAGGCTTATCTCAGTCTATGTCTATACCAAGTTTTTTAGCGTTTCTAATGATTTTAATTTGTCTTTTGCATGTCTGTCGGATGCCTCGCATAGGCCAGAGTAAAATTGAGTATCTGTGAAATATGTATGTATGTTATTGGTAACAAGATTACCTACTTTGCAGAGCTTGGACTGGATGAAGGCTTTGCCCTACAGTGGAGAAAAGTCGGCTAGATAGATATGACTACAATACGACAGAAAATAGATATGATAAACTGTAATAAATAAATTGGACGAACTGTCGAACCATCTACAAAGCTGTTTCATGAAGAAATTAACCATAAAATCAATTATAATTGCTGTCCATCGGAGATCAAGGCTAATATCGTTCACGACAACCGCTTATTAACTAATTTCATAACAATTAGCATTCATTGTAACCTTCATTAACCAGTTACTAAGCATCGGCAGGTTGTTTAGATGAGAAGATGAACTGGGAAAAATAATGAAAATGCAAACTTTTTTTTATATATACAGAATATGACTACGATTCGTAATAAAAACCAAAAGGTCATTCAACCGAACCAGTCAGCAAAATATGACTATGATGACCAGCCTACGAGTCATATTTTATTTAGCTTCTCTGGATAACACGAAAGGATCGCCTGAGTTAAGTAAGCGAAGGTACCAACTTTGGAACTTTCGAGCAGATTATATTCAGGTTTTTACAACATTACAAGTTTTGTTTCGCGTTTTACAATACCAGACTGGTAATATCAATGCAAAGAAAATTTCGATACTGCTAAAAAAACTCAATGGGTAATGCCAAGATCTGCCTACTTAGCCCGAAGACACCGTGGTGCACAACACTCGTGCCTTCTCGCGTTAGAAGAGGCCTTCGCCCTATAGTGGAACAATACTATACCGGGCTGGTATTATTGTCTACCTATACACATAGGAAGAAAATATCGATACGGCTAAACACTCAATGGGTAATGCCAAGATCTGCCTACTTAGCCTGAAGTCAAGTTTAGCTGCGTTAGAAGAGGCCTTCGCCCTATAGTGCAACAATACTATACCGGGCTGGTATTATTGTCTACCTATACACATAGGAAGAAAATATGGATATGGCTGAAACACTCAATGGGTAATACCAAGATCTGCCTACTTAGCCTGAAGTCAAGTTTAGCTGCGTTAGAAGAGGCCTTCGCCCTATAGTGCAACAATACTATACCGGGCTGGTATTATTGTCTACCTATACACATAGGAAGAAAATATAGATACGGCTAAACACTCAATGGGTAATGCCAAGATCTGCCTACTTAGCCTGAAGTAAATTTTAGCTGCGTTAGAAGAGGCCTTCGCCCTATAGTGCAACAATACCACTCCGGTATGGCATAATTGTATGAAAACATTTTAATAACCAGCAGAAAACTTTACGACCACAATACCTGCATTATATGCATGTGTTATCAATTCAGTATTCTAGTGCTCTAATAGTTTACTATTAAAGGTGATACGGTACTACTATGAGCCTATTAACCTCAGTGGATCCTTTGATCGCACTGCACAATCATGTTTTATGTTAAATTGTCGTGTTGTATGGGTCTGTTGATGAACCGTAAAGCAGTATGCATCCCCACATTTCCCACGGCAATGATGTCAAATTGGTTTATCAATCACGGCGGGACGGATGCGGCGCGGAGCCGCCGCGCCGGCCGCCGCCGTACGTGGGTGGTGTGTTCTATAGTGCGTACAAACCGTTGAGTTCATGACGCGATGTTAATCGAGCGGCGAGATGCGCACAGCTATTTGAATAGCACGAAAAATAGGTATAAGTACTTACTCTTTACTTGAATCCTTCGAGATACATGTTTAACTTTCCGACAGGGTAAGAGTTTCAGTCAAACGCTTACACAACGCTTCTGAGATTATAGACACGGAGAAAACTATAGCTATTTCCAAACCGTTAACTGTTAACAATTGGTATAATAGCTTAAACAGGTTTAACGGCATCTCGTGGTGTGCACGCGGATGTGGCCGGTAATTTGAGAACGATTGTGGCGAGTCGTTGCTAAGAGGTAGGTAAGTATTGTCCATTGATTGCTAACAATAGAGGTCCGAGGTCAGACTTTTGTGGCACACCGATTGTGTTCTCATCTAAAGAACGACTTCAGAACATCCTCGCGATCTTTGCACAATAACCTCATCTAACAAGTGAACAAGAAGTCAATCCAGGCTACAAAATAGTCATTCCCAATTATGTCAGACGTCGCGCGTCCGCGTCGGCATCCAATCTAACAGAGCTTTCAGTCTACCGGATGTTGTCGGATATCAGTATTTTACATCGATTTATTAGAACACAGTGAAATGACATTGAAGCTTATTATAACTATGCCTTCTTATTGCTTTTGGTAGGTACCGGAGTAGAAAAGTTCAGTTTTGTTAAAAAATGCCATAATTTAAAAATTATTATTGCGGAAACAAATAACTTGTCAATACAGTGTCAGATTTTCGATTTCGACGCATGGCAAGTGGCCACTCCTACCACTTCAACACAATCGGCGCCTCTGTTACAATACAACGTGAGCTTTCTTTAGTTCGACCTGACATGGCGCCGTAGTAATCTTTATGAGGATTATAGTTTCGATGGGATAGAAGATAGAATATGATGAGTTTCATCTATACTACTATAATAAAGGTGAAGAGTTTGTTTGTTTGTTTACTTGAACGCGCTTATCTCTGGAACTACTGGTTCGATTTGAAAAATTCTTTCAGTGTTAGATATCCCATTTATCGAGGAATATATCATCACGCTAATACCAATAGTAGCGGAGCAATAATGATAATTGTGATTGTGACGCAGACGAAGTTTAAGAAGAAGATTTAAGTGAGAGGCACACTGGTCCTACGTACGCAACGTGTGCAACGCTTTTGTATCGTATGTTGCGTTGTATACGATAAGTGATGTGTCTCTATTTCATCGTTTATCATACAAAATCAATAGTCCAGATCCAGATATCATAAATGTGTTGCATACGTTGCGTACGTGGGACCAGTTTGTCTCTAGCTTTATGCTAACAACAATCATGACGTGTATCATAAATCTTCTTTTATAGATCTAGGTCTAAGCTTTTACTATTATAAATGTCAAAGGACGACTAACTAATCCACGTGCTTATTAGCTAAGCGTCAGATTTAGGTATACGACCTCCACATGGCACACGGAGCGCCTATCTCATACGATATACTTATATCTTGAAATAGAATGCTTAAGTATTCCGGATTCTGTTTGCAGCCATATGAGGTATTTCTATTAGTCATACAGTATAATAATGTGGTTTGATTTATTTATTTGCCAGTGAGCACCAAGCAGGAAATTAGTGTTAGTTGGTAAACATAGGGAACAGCAATTTGAAATCATAATTCGTAGCTTTATAGATATTACACGAATCATGCATAATTTAATATTTATCTTATCTTAAAATGTCGCATTTTAAATAAACGTCTTCTACGTATTCTGAATTCATCAAGTTGCTACATATTTAGGTAGGTACTATCGGATCTGAAATAATTTCAAGGTGACATATTATTTGGGCGAATGTGCCTAATTTGTTTATAATGAGAGTGATTAAATCGATAGTCGTGGCTAGTAGGTAACCTAACCTACATAAAATTAGGTGTGAAAAATGCGTTGCATAAAAATTGTTTTACGTTGGATTTGGTAAAGAATCGTCTTGTTAAAACGCAACCTAATTTACAAACATGACATTTAAGTAACGACAAAACGAAAATAATCTCTTTAGCTCCAAATTGACACAAAAATAATTTGGTGAAGTATTCGCTCATTCACACATTTCACAAAAAATACCAAGTTAGAGTTGGTTTCTGAAGAATATTGAACCGAGGTTCATTTTAATATTACAAACCCGTATGATGAGCATTTAACAAAAAACGGGCACATGATCAATGAAGTCATCGTTGTCGGTGTTGGCGTTCGTCATCAAGACAAGAAGCATGGAATCAGGCAGCCGTTGCAAATCAAAAACGTACAGAGGAACGACTAAATATCTACTTAAAAATTATAAAGTAAATATTTATTCAAAACGTTTTACTGTTTTTGTAGAACTAGGAACAAAACCTTTTTCTTTTCAATGGTAACAAACTAGCACAATAAGTGAAGTGAGAGTCGGACATTCGAAACATTCCGCATCATTAAGAGTGAAAAGACCCTTGCTTCTGGCACGCAAAAAACAGCGAAAATATCCCATTTTATGCAGCACCCTTTATTTTCATTTTATTTTAATATTTGTTGTCTACCAATTACGGTTCATGAGATACAGCCTGCTCGCTGACTTTTTTAGTTATTCTTAGGGTACGGACCCTCAGAAACGATTTGGGAAAACTTTTTTCAAGTTTAAATATAGGTACATATTTCACCGATAAGGCTAACGAAAAAGGCCAAGAAAAACAAATTAGGTCATTTATTTAATAGGAAAACCTATTAATGTCAACGACAATGTTGTTTATCTGCTCGTGTCAGATTAATCATGGAAGAACTAAGACATGGTATCGTTTAATTTTCATTAACATTTACAGGTACTCTGTGAAAACGTATTGTTTAGATTTCCAGCGACAATTTCAGAATCAGTAATACATCTAGGGGTCTAATTATCAAAAGCAATGTTCTCTACTAGAACTTTTATGTTATCCATCGAGATAATTTGAAAGGAGACTGGTCAAATTGGTCTAGGACCAAGAGAGATTTGATTGGTATATGAAATGTATATGTACCTACACAAGTGAAGAAATCTGAACGTCTTCTGTTCAGATTTCGTTTTAAAAAAGATGTTTCGATTAATGGTTACTGAGCACCAAGAATAAAGGCCAGAATTTCTTTTTGAGTACGTAGATGAAACTGCCTGGTGGATTTAATATAATTGTTGATATTGGTTGATATGGATATCGATGGGTACAAGATAACACATTGTTAGCATTATTTGCAAAAAAAAAAAGTTTTCGTTACTTGCCTTAGTCTACATTTTAAGTTACAAACGTAGTTGAAATCTTGGAATGAAATTTTATGCAATCCAAACCAAATGAAATAGCATTCTTTAATTGTTTCAAATTTTCCCAGACCAGTTTGGGTTTGTATTTGTATTGATAGGTAAAAGTATCAATTGTCTGTTCTTTAATAAATTGGTACTAACAGTCACACTTTTATTTAGCTAAGTACCAATTTAATTCAGAAAAAAATATTGGCTGAGGAAATATTCACTCTGCCAGATGAAGTAGGTATTGTGTGGCTGCAATTTATTTTGCGAATTGAGTTGGTCATTCAACTCCGAGAGAATTCTGTGACAAAATGTAATTAGATCATTCGCTCGTAATATCACATTCTACAACGATTTAAACGGCCTCCAAATTGTTCAAAATTGTAACAACTAGTAAACTTTGCAAATGACGTAAGATTGATTTTGAAAGCTGCGAACATTACTCCTAAGATTGTTTGTAGATTTGTGTGATTTATCTGACTGTACAAATACCCCAAATTGTCTAAATATTTCAAAACTACATTTGTGTGAACATGCCAACAGAGGTGTATTTAATGAATATTCATACATATGTCAGATATACACCTTATCACACTCTACTTGTGTACTAAACGTTGGTAGGCATACGTATGTACATAATAGAGATATGATAGGTATAATACCCCCCTGATGATATTGTTGCAATATTGAATATCAGTTATCGATAAATATGTGTTCTTTTGAACAGCTTTTGGTTTGTGTTGTATGGATGAGCTTGTAAACGTAAGGTACCTCTTATATATGATACTTTATCTTTATTTTAAAGTTTAGACATTATTATGTAAATTCATTTAACCGCAACACTACTTCCTTGTTTCAAATCATGAATCATCTAACATTATAAATGTCATTGTTCATATTTTAATATGTAGAATATTAAATAGGTACTTATATTAATAATGATAAATAAAAACCAAGCTCGAGCAAAACTTAAAATAAATTCATGTAGTGAACTATTAAAAATGAAACATCATAATACCTAAGAGTTTGGTGCCTTGCCAGACTTCGGTCAAATTAACGTCAACAAAACCAAATACTAGTCGAAACTAAGCGTGTGAACAAGTAAGTGACTTAATTATGTATTATGTGTTTATACCTACGCTCATAGTGACGAGACAGCAGCACTTGCACCACCCAATTCGATTCTCATAAATAAAAGCCTTACATATCCCTCACCACAATTCGATAACGAGCAGAATACAAGTATCAATAAGTATACAGTATGCTATCCATTACTGACATACATAACAAAAGTATGTTTCTAGTTTTATTCACCCGTATAAGCTAAACATAGCTATGGCAATTTTCCACTAGTGTAATATTATGTTCATTAATCAGTTTTACACAACGTCACTGCAAATAAACTGGCATGTTTGTTCAATTAGCGAAATTTTAAAACATGAGCGTAATGTGTCCGCGTATGTACCACGCGGCGGGGCTGATCGCACAGCACTGGTGGCCGGCGAACGATAGCGACACTCCGACCCTACGACTGGTACCACGAAACCGGTGACGAGACGCCCTGACGCAACAGCATCGCAAACAACTAGTTCCGTGCCGATCGCGGCCCCATCGCGGCTACAACTGATTGTACCAACAGCGCTGAACAAGCGCGCTTACCATGCGAGCATTGTATTGTAGCCTCGGCTGCCGAAGCTGATAACAACCTGCGTATACGTCCACCTCTATCTGATTCTATACAATACACTCGTTAAATACTTACTTTAGCTATACCTATTTAATTACGTTGATAAGTACGCGTCCCTTCACAGTGAAAATGTCCCAAACAGAAGTGATAAACACAAAGATATAATAAAGAATTTTTATATTTCTATGGATAAACACAAAGCTAACGAAGAAAAATACATACATACATACTTTCAAAACAATAATGGCACAATTGAATATATGGCTACGGTTGAGTTTGAAAAAGCAGTAATTAATCCAAAGTCGTCATAAAATTAAAGGGTCACCCAGAGAAAAAACAAACATCTAAATTAATATAGAATCAGACAAAAAAAAAAAAATTTATCCTAATTATCAAATTTTCATTCTCATGTAGGTACTTTTTCTTGCAACACCTCAACGCAAACTATTGCCACATTAGATTAAGAAGGACATTACTATTGAAATAGGTAATGAATGTGTAAGCGAGTAGCACTAACTCCAATGTCACAGTATAATAAAAATTTCAGCGCTCCACTTATTTGCTTTCCGGAAATTTCCTAGTTTTCGTTAAATAAACTGAAATCTTTTACTTGAGAGTCGATAAAAGTAGCTACTCGACTTGCTACTGGTTTTAGAGAAAATAAGAGTTTGTTTTTTGGTGTTCAACTATACTAAGAAAAAGAGAATTCTTTTTTTTAGGAAAAAGGCAAAATCTAAGTGTGCATGGTGAGTGAAAAAAATATACCAGCCGAAGTTTATTATCGCACTGTATATTCAACTGTCAAGTGAAGTCGTGAGACGTGTAGGGTGTGGAACTCGTTCAACCACCTCTAATTGGAGTCACAGCAGAGTCAAGAGCCCTGGCCAAGTGCCGGCATCACGATGTTGTCGACTCATCATCCGTACGATAAATTTATTACTCTTTTTACACTGTCTCAAGTCTTTCTTTTATCACATAAAATCTGGTGTTCCGCAGGATACTATTCTAGGACCCAATCTGTGAAAAACCCTCGAACAAATTGGTAAATGCCATGGCACGGCACGATTTGAGATTGTTTTGTAGTTGCACAGAATATCGACAGCTCATAAAACTGAACTGCTTGACAAGTTTCTACAACGTGCTTCAACGTTCCACTGATCAATATGAAAATTGGCATGAGCGTAGCTTCCTTTAAAAAATACATTTTTAAGTCTTTTTTTAAGAACAACATTTCAGAACTACGCTATTCACGTCATAATTTTCATTTTCTGTGCCAAATTTTCAGCTTATAGATACGATTATAATTTACATTCATTTCTTATACATTGCAGAAGATAGGTATTTGTAGGAACCTACCTACTTTAATACGGCAAAAATCTGCGTAATTGATTTAAAACTAAAGGGTAAAATACCAGATAGGTCTAGTCTAAGCAAAAAGCTGTTTTCTCCGAAATTAGTGATCAATACAATATATCATTGTTGATCAGGGTCAGGGATCATTAGTGACTGTTGTTGAAAGTTGGTAGATCGTTAAGGTTCTGTTAGACAACGAATTTTATGAATTAATGAAAGAAAAAAACTGTCTAAAAGAGTATAGGTACAGATGAGCAAAATAAATTATATTGGTCATTTGAGAAATGTATGATCACAATAAAAGCACAAAGCTGAATTGACATTGACAACAGCCATTACTTCCTACACGTTTTTATTTTCTCATTATTTGAGTAAACAATCATAAATCAAAGAACGCAGATGCATTGCCCGAGGCACTAACACAACATCCGTTGTCGGACAATGACCAAAATAAAGTTGATCGCAGCACATTGCGGGGAGCATGCTGCTATATTTTGGCAAGTCGAGCAGTGCGTGTCGCGGGCGCCTGATGGCATCATCGCTATGGAGGATCGTGACGTCACCGCGCCTTTTCCAAACGTGGCCGCCAGACGAAAATAGTCCCCGCCCCGCTACCGACCGCGGCCCCTCGCCTCGTCACCGACCGAATTAGCGAGCGAAGCGGTCGGCATTCAGCACCGGCACCGATCAGCCATGCCAGCCCAACAAAGACAATCCATTTACAAGTTCAGAAGTCGCCTGTTGACCGCACGAACAGGCGCAGGTGTATGCGGCGATGCAGATAACAAGAATTACATGATCTGATCTGGCGAAATGCAGTCCTGATTTTTATTTTATTTAAAGTTCTATACTTTGTTTTCTAAGCCGTACTTTTGGAGAGAGACGAGGGCAGATAAAGGTTGTTTGAAATTACTTTAAATTTCTTCAAAGACCCTGTTATACTTTACCCCACACGATGTCGTACTAACAAATGTTAATACTCTTTCACAGAGCTTTCGTGCATAACGATTTAATTAGCTGTATTCATTTTTGACAATTCTTCTAACGAATAATATAGTTTGCAAGCCAAGCAAGTGGGTGATTTACTGCCTGTACTTTCATGGTTGTCTTTATATGCTCATATTGTGGACGTTTGGGACCGCTATGGTGTTGTTTAATATAATTTATTACGTTGAAATAAACGTATGTCGAAGCTTCGAACGTGTTAACATTCATTCAAATCTTGGATAAAAAGTCTAAGACTTGACACTGTGACAGTGACACGTGCTTTTATTTTTACAGCCAAGTCTGATTATATTATCTAAATACAAGTATTTACTTAGATAATATTATATGTTAATGTAATAAGGATGATCGCTTTTTTTAGGGTCCCGTAACCAAAGGAACCCTATTTCTAAGCCTCCACTGTCCGTCCGTCCGTCTGTCAGTCAGCGGGCTGTTTCTCATGAACCGTAATAGGTACAGTTGAAATTATGTACTTCTTTTGCCGCTGTAACAACAAATAATAAAAATAAATTAAAAAGTAAAGGAAGCTCCCTACTAGGAACGTGTTCTTGCTCAATCTTAACAATGGCAGTAGACGCTTGAAATGCTAATAGAGTTTGTATTGCTTTAGGGTGAACTTTTAAAGTGTGTCTTCATGGCTAAATCCGAAACTATGAGGAATAACAAAAACACTGAAAGGAGTCTCGAGCCCGATTTTGGTGAAAACTAAAACTGCATCATTGGGTTTTTGGAAAATCGTTAACCCAGGAATCGAGCCGGTTGATTTTCCTTTCCTATACTTTGCCATATTACTTCAAAGAATTTGATCCTTGTTAGCTACACTTTCGGATGGTGTAATAATACAGGATGTTTATTTTCTTTTTCAAAAACAACGTGTTCGACTGGGTAGGAACTACGATTTTTCATAAATCCAATGATGTAGTTTTACTTTTCATCAAAATAAAGCTCGAGACTCCTTTCAGTGTTTTCCGATATTCCTCATAGTTTCAGATTTGGCTATGAAGCTCACAGTAAGCCCTTCTTTCATTTGATATGTCGCATGTCCGTCTGTCACAGCCGTTTTTCTCCGGATCGACTGGACCGATTCTGTTGAAATTTGGTATACGTTTATGGACTTCTGTGATACAAACACGGGCGTTTTACGTAGATAAATAAATTTTTACTTTTGGAGGTCAAAGTAGAAAATTAAAAGAACAATTTTTTGAACATAATCGACTGACATCAAATGAAAGGGCACTCTGAGAGTTTTACTTATACTGTTTTCATAATTTTAAAATTAATGGTTTTGAAGTTATTCAAGAAATTAGACGAAAAATGGACATAATAGATAGACATTTTTACAAACAATTTAACCGAATTGTAGTGTTTTGGTTTTGGAAGTCTGTTTAATTTTTTGTAAAAAGTTTTTAATTTTTCACTTTTTAGTGGTACCTGCGTATCTACCTATTCACAGCGTACCGGCCGGGCGTGATGTTATGTTATGAACTGGGGCCTTATTTAATAAAACTTACTCAGTGCTTTCGGTGCAAAAGGTCTCGTCAATACGAATGAAATAAGCCCAAACACTTGGTAGTTCCTTCATACCGATGTGGAGTTCCCTTGACTCTCTGTCGTCTCCATCATCAGGTCTGATCCAAACCTACATTGTTTTGTAGTTTCACCCAATATACACACGAGTATCAAGTTTTTACCAGATACGTGCCTACAATTTTCGAGAGCTGCCCTCGATTTCTCAGGTTTCGATCATCAGATGGATGACGTGGTAGCTATGGGACCCCCTCGGCAGCATACCCTATCATATAAAAAAAGATTCATCGAAATCGGTTCATAAACGACGAAGTTATCCGCGAACACACACAAATATACGCGGTCGAATTGAGAACCTCCTTTTTTTGAAGTCTGTTAAAAACCTATGAAAGTCTCTAGTGTTAAAATAACATGTTAAAAAAAAAATTGTTCGGAACCCTTTGCAAGTCCGACTCGCACTTGGCCAGTTTTGTAAAAGTTATTTTTTTTTACTTTTTAGTAGTCACATCGCCACCTGGCAAGTCGTAGGAAAGCAAAATACGTGATTTCGTTTACTTGGATGACAAATAAAATACGTTATCTAAGTAAACGAATTCCAGCTATTTTGATTTATAAGCATCAAAAATTATTGAAGAATTTATGAAATTTAACCTCCTCCTTATTTGGAAGTCGGTTAAAAAGACAAAAGCTGTGATGAAACTATGAAAAGGCTACGGTACGCTACGAAAATACTACGACACCGCTACGACCATGCTAAAGAAAGCTACTACTACTCTATAAGTCTGCAATATAGTGCTAGTGTTACAACGACGCGCGACGCTACGAGGGGTCCGGTCGAGGGGATTTTGGTAACGGGACCGCAGTCCCGGACTCCACCTATTATTTCGAATGGTACTTTGGGATCACAAATAAAATAAAAAAAGGTATGTCTTGGAAAAATACAGTCAACCAAAAATTTTTGAAGTTATACTAATAAAACAATTTATATAAAACGATAAAATATTTTTTTTGTTTAAAAAATGGCAGTATTTTTCAAAAAAAATAATCAGTATAAAATATAGTTGGTCTCGAGAATATAAAAAATAAATTACAACAGTTTCTTTTACATTTACAGTCTAATATACAATGATTATAATCAGTAGTCGATATGAGATGGCATCAACGTGTGATGCGTTAAACGATCGATTAAACTAACATTCTAGAGGTATATTTTGAACACTCAGTGTTATTGAGTGATATATTTTAATTAAATTAATTTATAAAATTTCGGACGAAAATCGAATCATCCATCCATTTGGTTAATACTAATTTCATAGTACCTTAGCTTACTAAAACTAATAAAACTAAGGTATTTTTATAAGGTACTAGCATTTCACCCGCGACTTCGTTCGCGCGTGTTTAGTTGGTACTCCACGAACTACATCTCTCATATATATATCATAGGATATATATGTATATCATAGGATATTGTGTAAATTACTTCTTAGTCCCCCATGCTGCAAAGGTGGGTGCGGCTTCATGTCGCAGTTTAGTAAGTAATAGTGTTGTCAATACCTACTAACATTAGCTCTTAATTATATTGTTACTAACAAAATATGGACCTAGTCTGAATAAATGTTATTATTGTTATTTATTATAAACTCAATGTTTCGCTCATACAGCAATATTTTTGTAACTTAGAGTATTTTTATACCCGTCGTAAGACGTAACTATTAAACGAAAGTTCCCATTTGAATAATATAAATGGATAAGGATTAATATCATGATACCAAAATTACCACTATTCCATTCCACCCGGGTTTTGATTGAATAATTTGAACAAAAGTCGGTAAGTTAGATATATACTATCGAGAACTTTTTTATAGATATTGATGTCCTCTATAAAATCATAGTACATCACTTTGCACTATTGTCAATAGTTTCCGTAGCGTACGCGTTATAAGGATTTTATTTTGGTATTTTGTTTTTACAACTTGGGTTGCATTATTAAATCGGTCCAGCAGTTTCGGAGCCTATTCATTTCAAACAAATCTTTTTTTTTTTTAATATTAGTGTAGAATACGAAATGAGGAATGATTTTAGCGTCTCAGGAGGTACACTGAGGTAAACTGAGGCCTCAGTTATTATCAGTATATGAGAGTAAGGAAAGGACACTTCGCCCCCGCTTTCAGGATGGATTAAGAACTGACCCTGACTGACAGACTGATTCCGTTATTAAGAACTGACCGTCTGACTGAGTGAGTCGCATCATCGATGTGCAGAACTTGACCTGCACATCGATGATGCGACTATTTTACTAATGACTAAATGCGAACGCTTCATTAACCTTTTGATTGCGATCAATTGACATTCGATGGTCTACTTACGACTATTGGTTATTAGAGTAACATAAACTGGAACCTTTGGAAGGTATGTCATCGTCATTCTGAAACCCTTATCTTGATAAGTTTGTGGTTGGTGCAACATAATAATCGTCTTCCTCCATACTTCTTTCTCTAATAATCGAAACTAGCGACCCGCCCCGGCTTCGCACGGGTGCAAATGTTTATTTAGGCGGTTAAGCCAAACACATAAAGTGAACATCTAATTACCAGAATCAATAATATTGTGTGTTCAGGCTGAAATAAAAAGTGCAATAGACAACCGTCAACGATTCTGATCTCTGGTGTCTAAGAGTTCGGGACATCTCTACTTCCGTTATAATTATTTGGTTGCGCGACTTACTTTAATTTTTAAGATATCTGCTAAGATATTCATCCAAATTAAACGGTGTGAACCAGGGATGTTGTGGACGCCGATTTTGTCACATCTGTGGATGTGAATGCGTATGCGGATTTAAAGATCTTGTATAAATATAGTATATGAATGAAGAATTAAAACAATGATAAAATGACTATTAATATTTTTACTAACGAAAATTAATATTAGTATAATGGTCAAAATATTATCTGTATAGGTATCTATAGGTACGATAAGTAATCCACAGCGCAAATATACACGTAATGATTTATTGAAAAGATACAAATGATGCACCACAACAAACGCGTCGGATCAACTCGTAGTCATCAATTTTTTCGCACCCGTTGGTCATTATCACGTGCGAACGGCACGCGCCATTTGTCGCAACTTGTATTACATTCGCATCCGCATGAACATCCGCATTGATTTTTGCGGATGCGAATATTCGCAACATCCCTGGTGTGAACGGTAATTATGCTCTAAATTGCAAATTTTTGGTTGCATTTTGGGGAATGTGAGACGGAATTGCATAATTTAATACCAAGCCAGTTCCATCATCGGACCACAAGACGAACGGCGATGCGCCACCGGTACATGGTGGACATCCCACGCACACGCACAAAACGTTTTGGGAAGACATTCACAATGCGTACAGCTAAGGAGTGGAAATCCCTGCCGAAGTCTGTGTTTCCTGATAGCTACAACCTGGGAGTCTTTAAGTCATGAGTGAATATGTTACTTCTAGGCAAGCGTGCTCCATCTTCGACCACATCATCGCTATACCATCAGGTGAGATAATGGTCAAACGCGTACCTATCATAAGTAAAAAAATAAAAATAATAATTAAACACTCAAGATGACTAACATATTTATTATGATAAGGATTTGGACTATATTGGTGAAAACACCTCTGCAAATGAAGCAGTATTTTATATCAAATTATAAAAACAGTTATTGTGAGTCAACAATAAAAGATAGACATGCTTTCGCGGACATTTTCGTAGGTATTAATGTGTTGTCTAAAACTGTAGTACATTGTTTTGTTCTATCATCAACAGTTCTGGTAGCAATGAAAAAATTTTGTAGATAATTTTTTTCCGACCTCTTCAGAAATAATCTTCATATATCAGACAATTTACACAAAACCTTGACAAATTATAAAACTAAAACCTTTCTCGAGAACCACTCTATCTTTAAAAAAAACCCGCATCATCCGTTGCGTAGTTTTAAAGATCTAAGCATACATAGGGACAGACACACGCGGGAAGAGACTTTGTTTTATACTATGTAGTGGTTAGGTTATAATATCACAAAAAAAACCATGTTCATTGGTTTTTTTTGTGATATTATAACCCTAATTTAACCATTGTCATAAAATAAAACATATTTGATAGTTTGCATGTATTATTTTGTAATATAAAAGATTGAAGTTTTGAAACCTTTCGCTAGACTAAAGTAGGTGACACACGTGCGAGCAGGTACGCGTACTTGTGGCTCGACAAGCTTTTCGCTCGTGTGTCACCGTAAGCACACGTACATAAAAACCACCGAGTAAGTTTGTTGGCGAATTAACAGGTTTGAAATTTTGCTCGTACCTCGCGTCGCCTTGTACGTCTGTCAAAAACTACTGATTTTCGAAGCTATTCACACTAATAATTAACAGAATTCTTTTCTTTGCTTCTCCCATACAAGTATCCTGTCTGGCTATAATAAAATATTATTCCTGAATAAGAAAAAGTTTTCTCCATTGACGACATCGCGGTCGTGCCCTGGTACCAGAGTAATGAGCAAGGTTTCACGTGCGTCACCGTCGTCGAACCGAGTAAACTCGTGATCTTAAAAACCGCGGACTATAAGTTCGTACGTCTATCGTCCACTTAAATTTTAGTTCTTGAACTAATAGTGGTTCGTGAACCACAATTTGGGAACTGACGATCGATAGGGATAAACCAGGGTTAGTCAAATAGTAGATCGCAAGAAAAAAAACCGGCCAAGTGCGAGTCGGATTCGCACACGAAGGGTTCCGTACCATAAACTTTAATTTTTATTATTATTTGTTGTTATAGCGGCAATAGAAATACGGTTCTTGAGATACAGCCCGCTGACAGACAGACGGACGGACGGACAGCGGAGGCTTAGTAAGGGTTTCGATAATTACCCTTTGGGTACGGAACCCTAAAAACTGGCCAAGTGCGAGTCGGACTCGCGTGCAAAGGGTTCCAAACGAACCTCATTTTTTTAACATTTTATTTAAACAGTATAGAACAGACTTCTTATAGGTTTTCCTGATATTTATAGGTAAAGAACAATTTTTTTTCAATATTTTAGGTTCAGTAGTTGAGAATGGTCTTTTTAGGGTTCCGTACCCAAAGGGTAACCAACGGAACCCTATTACTAAGCCGCCGCTGTCCGTCCGTTCATCTGTCTGTCAGCGGGCTGTATCTCAAGAACCGTAATAGGTAGACAGTTGAAATTTTCATAGATTGTGTATTTCTATTTCCGCTATATCAACAAATAATAAAAATTAAGGTTTATTGTACGGAACCCTTCGTGTGAGAGTCCGACTCGCACTTGGTCGGTTTTTTGTTCTTATTTCTTTAATAACTTAAAATTTTACTATTTTAAGATTATGAAAAATATATAATTTAAACCCTTACAGTAAGCCCTTTTATTTGATACTAGTTAACCCTCGCAACTTCGTC
Organism: Lacanobia oleracea; assembly: GCA_950371165.1. Classification (NCBI taxonomy): domain Eukaryota; kingdom Metazoa; phylum Arthropoda; class Insecta; order Lepidoptera; family Noctuidae; genus Lacanobia; species Lacanobia oleracea. The sequence continues at coordinate 12,595,902 of OX493389.1, forward strand.
TGCGTCACAATTTTCATTACTGCATCGCTCCTAAAAGTCTTAGCGTGATGATATACAACACAAGGTGACTAATCGGACCAGTAGTAGTTCCTGAGATTAGCGCGTTCAAGTAAACAAACAAACAAACTCTTCAGCTTTATATATTAGTATAGATAGATAGATAGATAAATATAGATGTCACACGAATCAGTTTAAAACTATGATATATTTTGATTATTGATATATTTAGAGTTACATTACATTGAATCGATTTTCCTCAATAATTATTAGGGTACAATTCAACATAATACCTTCAGTTTAAATTTATTCCTTATTTGTGTTAACTAATACTTCTCGACCTACATGATTCTTTACGAATCAAATTTGCACTCTAATTGTAGCAAATTTTATTTACTTTAATCGTCCACTGATTGACTTTTTATGTAGAATTCACCGTTCACAAGATATTAGCCAAAGTCTGAAAAATGAATGAAAATTTAGAAGTTTTCCGAGCACCACGCAGTTCCACAGGGTTCGGTGTTGGCCCATCCCTGTGGAACATCGGTTACGACTGGGTGCTGAGGGGCGAGCTCCAACCGGGAGTGGACCTGACGTGTTATGCGGACGACACGCTGGTTACAGCCCGGGGGAGCTCGTACAGGGAGGCAGCGTTGCTTGTGACGGCTACGGTCTCACAAGTGGTGAGTCGCATACGGCGTCTGGGTCTAGAGGTAGCCTTGGAGAAGTCAGAGGCAATGGTCTTTCATGGCCTCCGAAGGGCGCCGCCACTAGGGTCACACAACGTGGTCGGGGGGGGGGGGGGGGGGGGGGCTGGTCGAATTTGCTGTCGAGTCTACCATGAAGTACCTAGGATTGATGCTCGACAGCCAGTGGAACTTTGGCCCCCAGTTTCGGCGGCTGACGCCCAGGTTAATGGGCGCCGCGGGTACGCTGCTTCCCAATCTGGGGAGCCCGAGCAAAGCCAGTAGGCGGTTATACTTCCCCACCGTGTGTTCCCACGTTGCCGTCGTGGTGGGGCTTGTGTGTCTCAGTGATCTTGGATCTCTGCCGGTAGAGTTGCTCATGCAAAGGACCAAGTGAGAGACCAGACAAAGAGGGACACACACACACGCGAGAGGCACACCGTTCGGAGACTTGAACAGTTTTCGGGTTTTCGAACGGTGTGCGTTTCAAAGGACGGAATCTTGCTCACTGGTCTCTGGTACGCGTCTGCTCATCAGACGTGACTATGAGGCCAGTGAGCAAGCAAGAGAGGAGGAAGAGAAGGGAGGAGATAGGGACCGCACCCTGAAAAGGAACAAAAATCATGAACACGACAAACGGTAAAAGACTACCCCAGGGCGGTACCACCTGCTCAGCAGTTGGAGAATCCGCCACGTCTCCTCTGGAGGCGTCATGCCCCTCGTATTCTGGGGGGGGGCAACCTTTGTCATCCACTTGCCAATGGCAACAAGAGCCGAGGAGGCTCCCAATCTGAAGTGTCCTTTGAGGACTTAATAAATTTTAATTTTAATACGACTAACAAGGTGTCGGGCGAACGCAGCACGGAGGCTCCCTCCAAATTGTGGAGAAGGGGCTTGTCTGAGCGTCAGAGAGATGCGGGGTCAAACTCCGACTCTGCGTCTGGTGACAGCTCGGAGAGCCCTAGACACGAGGGAAGAGGGGCTACTGCGGAAAACGCAAAGTTCTTTCGCAAGCGGCCCAGACCGGAGGACGACCGGGGGTCGTCTTCCAACGGAGAGATGGCCCCGGCCCGGAAAATTTCCACCAGAAGGCGGGGTAAGGGCCGAGAAGGAGGCAGGGGGAGGGGGCTCGCCTCCCAGGAGGTTGCCCAGCGTGCTGTAAGCCTTGCTGAGGAGGGGGAGTGCCACCCTGGAGCGAGCGGTCGGAGGCGAGACCTCTCGGCATCTTCGGGCGGTGTGCCGGACACCGGTGACGGCTCCAATGAAGGGCGTAAGGCCAGGTTTGTGCAGGTCGTGGAGGCTGCCGTCCGCGATGTGGCTTTGAAGAGGTCACAAGCCTCTAGAAACAAGGCCATGAGCGCGGCAGCGGCCTCCATTTTGGCGGCAGCGGAGGCCAACTTTCGTGAGGCCTCGTCGGACGAAATGTCCAAGTTGCGGGAGGAGGTCGCCCGCCTAGCGGCCGCCACGGAGCTTCTCCAAGAGGAGAATGAGAAGCTCCGAGCAGACCTGGCCGGGCTCCGAGGAGCTGGCTCAAAGGAGGTGCCACAAAGGGGGCGCAAGCACGGGCAAAGCCCGTCCATACCTGGGGAGAACCAGGTTTTGAACCAGGTACTGAACCTGGTGCGGCAGGAGCTGGCTCCCATCCGGGAACGATTCTCCGTCCTGGAGGGTATCGTCCTGCGCCCCCCCCTAGCGGCAAGCCAGACGGTCTCAGACCAGAGAAAGTCGGCTTCTTACGCAGCCGCTGTAGCTGACAATTCGGGGCGGTCCAGCCAAGCCCACCGAGGGGCCGGACCAGCACCCGCGAAAGCAAAGAAAGGTAGGGCGGCTGCACAGGCGGCGAAGGCTCCAATGCCAGCGGTGCAACCGTTGCCCTCACCTCCAAATTCTCCTGCGGCCGAAGCCGGATGGCAAGTGGTCGGGGAGAAGAAGAAGGCAGGCAAGGCAGCCAGGGCAGCCAAGAAAAGGCAGAGGAGGCGGCAGCGCAAAGCGCGAAGCGTCGAGGCTAAGCTTCGCGCCCCAAGAACCGCAGCTGTAGTGATGAAGCTACAGCCAGACGCGGAGAAGAGGGGCGTGACGTATAGCCAAGTGATCTTGAAGGCAAAGGAAACGGTGAACCTTCAGGAGCTCGGCATTACTGGGGGCATCCGGCTCAGGGTGACTATGACTGGGGCCCGGATGCTGGAGATCCCCGGTGCTGCCAGTGGCCCGACCGCTGACGCTCTGGCTGAAAGGCTCAGAGCGTCCTTAAATGCGGACGAGGTCCGAGTGTCCAGGCCCACTAAGTGCGTTGACATACGCATTCTAGGCCTGGACGACTCCGTCACGGAGGAGGAGGTGGTGGCCGCCATCGTCAGGACTGGGGGGTGCTCTGCCGAGCAGGTGAAGGCAGGCACCATACGTCCTGACCACACGGGCATGCGAATCGTCGTGGTGAGCTGCCCCGTAACGGCGGCCAAGAAAATATCGGAGGGCCGAAGACTCCTGGTGGGCTGGGTATCTGCGCAGGTCAAACTGCTGGAACCCAGACCTCTGAGGTGCTTCCGCTGCCAAGTGGGCAACCACGTGGGAGTCCAGTGCACCTCGGAGGTGGACCGCAGCGATCTTTGTTTCCGCTGTGGTCAGCCCGGACACAAGGCCGGCTCGTGTAACGCCACGCCACACTGCGTTGTATGTGCTGCAGCTGGCAAGCCGGCCGATCACTGGGCTGGGGGCAAAGCCTGCGCTCCACCCGCCAAGCCCGAGGCCAGAAAGAAGCCCTCCACCACCGCCGTCCCTGCCGCTGCCGCCGCCACTGCTGTAGCCGCTGCCGCCACCAATACTGCCGTCACTGCCACCGCCGTCACTTCGGTTGCCGCGAGTGAGTCCCCACAAGGGACTCAGAAGGAGGCAGAAATGGAGTGTCAATAACGGCTCCATTACGCCTCCTCCAGGCGAACATCAACCACTGCGCCGCCGCTCAAGACCTGTTAGTCCAGAGCATGGCACAGTGGTTGATTAACATCGCCGTGGTTGCTGAGCCCTACTTTGTCCCGCTCAGAGGTGACTGGGTGGAGGACCTAAACGGCTCAGTGGCCCTAATTTCGTCAGCCGCTACCGGTACCCCATCCCTCGAAAGCGTTAGGAGAGGACAAGGATGCGTAGCAGCACGGTTCGGGGAGATTGTCGTGGTAGGAGTGTACTTCTCCCCGAATCGAACTCTCGCCGAGTTCCAAAACTCCCTTACGGACTTGGGCGTCATCGTCACCGGGTGTCGTACCCTCCCCGTACTCGTTCTCGGGGACTTCAATGCTAAGCACTTGGCTTGGGGTTCCCGATATACGGATACGCGGGGCAGGATGGTGGAGGACTGGGCTCTGGAGACAGGCCTGGTCGTCCTAAACCGGGGTTCTGTCCCCACGTGTGTGCGGATGCAGGGGGAGTCCGTGGTGGACATTTCGTTCGCCAGCCCTGCTCTGTCACCGCGTGTCATTGACTGGCGCGTATTAGAGGAGGTGGAGACCTATTCCGATCACCGGTATATCCGGTTTGACGTCTCCACCCAGACCTCAACCTCGCCAGTCCGGCAGACCCCAAGCGGTCCACGGTGGGCGCTGAAGCAGCTGGACCGGGAGCTCCTCTTGGAAGCTTCGATCGTGCAGGCCTGGGTGTCACATCCGGACAGGCCTGCTGAAATCAACGACGAAGCAGAGTGGTTCCGGGAGGCCATGTCCGATATCTGTGACGTGGCAATGCCCCGGGTTAAGCCAGGATGCGCCCGCCGCCAGGTGTACTGGTGGTCGCAAGAGCTGGCGACGCTGCGTCAGGCATGCGTTGTCGCACGGCGCCGGTACACTAGGCACCGCAGGCTCCGCATCCGCCCTCCGGATGCGCAAGTCAGAGAGGCGGAGCTGTACGAGGAGTACAAAGTGGCGAAGGCCGCCCTCCGAGCGGGAATCCTGCAGGCCAAAGATCTGGCTCGCAAGGAGATGCTGGAGTCTCTGAACGGGGACCCGTGGGGAAGACCCTACAAAATGGTGCGGAATAAGCTCCGCACCTGGGCCCCCCCGTTGACGCAGAGTCTCCGGCCCCAGCTGGTGGAGGACGTGGTGAGCGTTCTGTTCCCCTCGCGAGGGGAGCATACTCCCCCGCCTATGGCTCCGCCACCTGCGGTGCCCTATGCGGACTACACCGATGACGACGATGACGATGCTCCGGAGGTGACTGAGGTAGACCTGAGAGTGGCGGTTAATAGGCTGAAGGCCAAAAATACCGCCCCAGGACCCGACGGCTTACCTGGAAAAGCCTGGGTCCTGGCCTTGGAGGCTCTCGGGCCTCGACTAAGAGGGTTCCTAAGCGCATGCTTGGAGAGGGGCCAGTTCCCACTTCGTTGGAAGACGGGGAAACTGGTCCTCATTAAGAAGCCGGGGCGCCCTGCGGACTCTCCGTCCGCATACCGGCCCATCGTGCTGCTCGATGAGGTGGGCAAGCTCTTTGAAAGAGTAATTGCAAACCGCCTCGTCGAGCACCTAGTGAGGGTGGGGCCGGATCTGGCGGAGAACCTGTTCGGTTTCCGCACGGGCCGCTCGACGGTGGACGCCATCATGCGCGTGAGAGCCCTTTCGACGGGGGACGCGGTTTCCCGGGGCGGGGTCGTCTTGGCGGTGTCTCTGGACATTGCCAATGCCTTTAACACCCTGCCCTGGAGTTGCATTAGGGAGGCACTTCGGTATCACCGGGTGCCGACCTACCTCCGTCGCGTAGTCGAGGCTTACTTGACGGACAGAGCCGTCATCTACCCTGGTCACCTGGGAGAGTGGAACCGGCGAGAGATGTCGTGTGGTGTTCCACAGGGTTCCGTTGTGGGGCCGCTCCTGTGGGACATCGGCTACGACTGGGTGCTGCGCGCCGACCTCCCTTGCGGCGTCAGTGTTGTCTGCTATGCTGACGATACGCTAGTCCTGGCGCAGGGACGGTCGCACCAGGCGGCGGCTGACGCTATGACACGCGGGGTTGCGATAGTCGTTGAGAGGATCCGGCAGTTGGGTCTCGAGGTGGCCCTTCACAAATCCGAAGCCATGTGCTTCCATGGTTCTCGGAACAGGCCACCATCTGGATCTCAAATAACGGTAGGAGGGGTTCACATCGATGTCGGGTCGACGATGACGTACCTGGGTCTCGTCCTTGACAGCCGGTGGAACTTCGTCGAACATTTCCGACGTTTGGCTCCCAGACTTGGGCGAGCCGGGGCTGCCTTCAAGCGGCTTCTGCCCAATCTAGGGGGTCCAAATACCTCCTGCCGGAGGCTTTACGCGGGGGTTGTGCGGTCCATGGCCCTTTATGGGGCGCCAGTGTGGGCGCCTACTTTGAGGAAGCGACCTGCCCGTTACCTTAACGCGTCTCAGAGGGTCATGGCTATCCGGTTGGCCCGGGGATACCGTACGGTCTCTGGCGAGGCGGCGAGCCTCCTTGCTGGACTTCCGCCATGGGATCTGGAGGCGAGAGCCCTCGCGCACATTTACGAGTGGCGCGTGGAGGCGCAACGCCGGGGCGAGACTCCTCTCCCGCGGCAAATGGCAGCAAGGCGGACGGAGCTACGGCAGGATCTCATTGCGGTACGGAGACAGCGACTGTCGCAACCCAGCGCTGGGCACGCCACAATCCAGGCGATAAGTCCCCTCTTTGAGGAGTGGCTGGAGCGGCGCCACGGCGTCCTCACCTTCCGCCTGACGCAGGTACTCACCGGACACGGTTGTTTCGGGAGATACCTGTTTCGGATTCGGCGGGAGGACACGCCCGGGTGTCAACACTGTGAGGGTCACCCAGAGGACACGGTGGAGCATACGGTGGAGGTCTGTCCTGCTTGGGCGGAGCACCGCCGGGTCCTCGTCGAGGCGATCGGCGGCGGCGACCTCTCGCGACCGGCCTTGGTTCAATCTATGGTCCGGAGCGAGGAGGCATGGGAAGCGGTCACCTCCTTCTGCGAAGCAGTAATGCTAGCAAAGGAGGAGGCCGAACGGGTGAGAGAGAGGGAAACCTCACGTCCCAGTCGCCGCAACAGAAGGAGACGCCCCAGGCGTCGGGAGTCGCAGGGCGATTTCCGGCCGCCGTAGGCGCGGGCCTGCGGTCGGCGAGCAGTGGGTGGCTCGCCGTCTGATCGGAACTAGGCCCGGGTCGGCGGCGCGCTGCGATCCCAGCGCGCCTCATAGAGATGTCAGCATGGAGGACGGGGCCCGCTAGGGCAGGTGCCTGCTGGGGCTGCGGAATCTGTTCGAAAGGGGTGCCGTAGCCTTGGAACACAAAGGGCACCAGGAGGAACACGGATGGGTTTTAGTCAGTAAGAGTCTGACACTCCCTCTTGCTTTACCCAGAGCGGGAGGAGTCATTTGATGATTTCCCATCCTTAAAAAAAAAAAAAAAAAAGGCGGTTATACTTAGGGATTGTCCGATCCATGGCCCTCTGCAGGGCCCCGGTGTGGGCTTCTGACCTGACGGCCGGCAGCATTGCGATACTGCGAAGACCGCAGAGGGCGATGGTCGTCAGGGCTATCAGGGGGTATCGCACGATCTCCTACGAGGCGGGTTGTGCACTGGCCGGATCACCGCCCTGGGATTTAAGAGGCGAGGGTTCTCGCCTCGCTGTACCGGTGGCGCGAGGAGGTGCGGACGCGGGGCTGTGAACCGATGCAGCGCGAGTTGCGTCGGTCACAGCTCCGCGAGATCATGGTGAGGTAATGGCGGGAAAGGCTGCTGCGACCTACTACTATGAAGCACGGATGCCTGTCGTTTCGGGCGACGCAGGTGCTCTCGGGGCATGGCTTCGGGAAGTACCTGTGTCGCATAAACAGGGAGCCGGACGCTCGGTGCCGTCACTGCACCGACTGACTCGGGAGGAATCGCCGCAGCACACACTGGCAGAGTGTGCCGCATGAGAGGAGCACCGTGTCCTCGTATCCGAAGTGGGAACCGACCTGTCGCTGCCGGCCGTCGCTCGTTCGATGGTCGGAAGCGCCGAGTCATGGGTTGCGGTGATCTCCTTCTGCGAAATCGTGATTTCGCAGAGGGTGGCCGTGGCCACTCTCCCGTGCAGGCAAACCGGGCGTCGGCGGAGGTCGCGTATTGTTCCAGACGCACCCCTACTGAACGTTGCGAGGGGAGGACACCTCACGCACTAGCCGGGGATTATGGAAGGCGCACTAGTTCGCACAATCCTCGGTCAAGTGTGAGAAGGAACCCCGGTGTGGTTTATGGTCAGTAAGAGTCTGACAGACCCCTTCGCCCGCCCCAGGCGAGGGACATCCATGAGGATTTTCCACCCAGGCAACAAAAAAAAAGGTCTTTAAGAGGTTGAAAAAGAGATCTTTTGAGTTTGGGTGTACACTACTGGCATCTACCCTAATAACATCCCAAAAAATCTAGATGGTGCAAAATACTGCGACCTAAAATGACCTGTAATGGTTGTTTTTGTTGCATTAAGTTGTGTAGGAAAAACAACATGAGGTAAAAATTTAATTGCATATTACAAATTCTTTATTAAATAAACAATTAAAAATTAATTAAATCCAATCTATTTTCTTTTTATTTTCAAGAATAAAATAAATAATGATTAAAGAAATAACGGTTCCATAATACTACTAATAAAATTATAAGTGGACCAACACAATTTCTTTAATTTTAAGGATCGTTTTTTATTTTCAAAATAAAATTCAATTACTTACCTTAAAAAACGCATTAATTTGTTAATAACAATTTATAAAAAAATAGGAAATGAAAATTAAAAAATCATTTCTATGCAGCTTTCGATACTAAAAAACCGGCCAAGTGCGAGTCGGACTAGCACACGAAGGGTTCCGAACCATAAATCTAATTTTTATTGTTTGTTGTTATAGCGGCAATGGAAATACATATTAATCTGTGAAAATTTTAACTGTCTACCTATTACGGTTCTTGAGATACAGCCCGCTGACAGACAGACGGACGGACGGACGGACTGACGGACGGACAGATGGATGGACGGACAGCGGAGGTTTAGTAATATGTTCCGTTAGTTAACCTTCGTTAGTTTAAAATATAAAAAAAAAACAAATATCAACTCAAGTTTTTAATTTTTAAACAACTAAATAGTTAATAAAAAAAAATTAAAAGCATTTTTTTGTTTTACCAACGGGGATATATTCTGAAACCTTTTAAGAATAGCTCCATTGAAGAAAAAATGACAGATTTTTCTGCAATGGAGCTATTCAACAGTTACCACATTTGCATGAACATTGCAAGCTGAAAAAAAAAACATAATTAACTGTCGCATAACTAATTGAAAAAAAAACCGGCCAAGTGCGAGTCGGACTCGCCCATTGAGGGTTCCGTACAAATTTGTAGCTAGGAATTACTTAAAAAAAAAACTATACTTAGGTATATTTTTTTTATGATTTAATGTAAGTATAGTTTTCAGACTTTTCCCTAAACCTATTTTTAAATGTACAAGACGGTATTATTCACCAAATTTCATAGTTCTAGGTCAACGGGAAATACCTCATACATTTATCCAAATACTTTGCGAGTGTCGAAATATACGTTTTTTTGGCATTTAAACGACCGCATCTTTTTTTACGTTTACTTAGAAGTCTGATTTTTTACACAGCTTCAAGGAACTGTAGACTTGAGTTGAGTATTGGTTTTCATTTAAACTCGATACCTCCACGCGTTCCTGAGATAAAGGGTCTTGAACACTGGACAGACAGACGGACGGACAACAAAGTGATCCTATAAGGGTTCAGTTTTTTCCTTTTGAGGTACGAAGCCTTAAAATCACGATAAAAACATATTGCCTGCGGATTATTGTGCATTCATCTATCTAGTAATTGCCTGATTTGTTTTTCATTTATTTTGATATTTAATATACATAAATCATTTTTATTGTTTAAGTGGCCGAAGCGCGCGTGGTTTTCGGTGGTTTAGGTGGTCACCCCTCTGGGAACGTTATAGGTTCAAAATTTATATAAAAACATTTCCTCCTCTTTTCGAATCTTTTATTTTTAATTATGAAAATGTTGATCGATTTTGAGATATTTGGAAAAGACTACTCTTCTTTCTTTTCTCAGTAAATTGTTTATAACTTTTGCAATTTTTCCGAAAGGTACTTTATTTTTTTTCAAAAATCATCTATATATGCTCTTTCGAATCGAATTACACCTCATTAATATTTATACCGATATTTAATCGGCATGTTGGTAAAAGCATAATACACTTACCAACGGGTACTGTGCAAATGCAATGCTGCACACGTGATATTTTTTTTTACAATTTCAGTATTAAGTTTTATAACTGTTTATTCGGTAGTACTGTCATTAATCCCTATATGAGCTCTTATGGTTGTCAATCTTGATATAGGGCTATACTTAACTTTAGATTGTGCAGAATATTCCTTCCGGTCTTCCTTTGAGAGCTGCCTTATTATTGCAAGAAGCCTGGTTGGTTCATGTGGTAAACAACATTTACAACATAAAAGTACGGTGCAACAGAAATGGTCTCTACACCAACGAGTTAAGAATGAGGCCATACGGAACGATAAGATAGCGCTGCAATCGCTGTGTTAGTAATTATTTTTAAAAGTGGAATGTGTTTGTGCAGACGATTTGTTAAGCCATTCATTGCTGAAAACGCGCGCGACAGCGAATCGGTTCCGAGAAACCTACTCGCGTTTCCTGGAAGCGCTACTATTGCCGCACACATTTGCAAATCGCTGCGTAGTCAATACGGCACACATAGTCGCCCACGGCCCTGATAACGCGCTGCCGTGACGACTTGACGAGACGTATCGGTGCTCTCATTAACCGACCAACTCGTATTGCGTGCCCAGCTCGGCTTACACCCAATCAAACAATTGTTGCACCAGAGTTACGACGCGACGCCAGCATGAGCAAAAGAAAAATTCAAATGTCACCTGCCATCAAAATGTCTGTGTGTTTACTTAAATTGCAGTGAAAATTCAAGCGGAAACCGACTTGACAATATGATATCAATATAATTACTACTGCATCACGTGCAGTAGCAACCTCTAGCTCGGTTATACGTAAACATAATTAGCAACGTACTATATGAGAATATAAATACTGTAAAGATCTAGTTATTGACAGACATTGCCAATAATGTGAGCTCAATAAAATGATCGCAGAGCATCGGGGTCAGCGGCGAGATGCCAACGGTCAATAATGATGGCTTGACATCCGAACTGAATAGCAATCAATCAATTAAACTCTTATTTTACTGCCAAGAATATTTTGTTTGTGTTGGTCGTCGGACGTAGGTAACTCGTTTATTTTATACTATGGTTATGCTTGTGTCTAAATGAAGAACTGATATCATTAATGCAACATTTCTATTTTCACTCCGGGGGTTTTGTGAATCTGTCATTAAAAATATCATTATATTAGAACAAAAAGCGTGTTACAATGGAATGAATGTTCAACATTGATATATTTTCATCATACAAATACTTATCCTAAAACATAGGTTTATTTTTGGTAGTTTTTACAAAATTGTAGATAATAATAATGTTAATGTCTGCTTTTTTGTGGTGGAGTAGGTAGATTACGTTCTGCTATCAAGTTCTTAATTAAAAATTAGGAATAAAAATATGAATAAAACGCAATACAGGTAAAAATAAAGGCTTGTATTGTGAATACTCACTTGGTGAGGCTGGAGGTAGCATCGCAGCGCACGGCGGCGGCGGCGGCCCGGCGCTCCGCAGCCGCGTCTACCATGCCTCTGCATCACCGCGATGGGCATCACTTGCGAGTCGCGCCACCTCGCCACCTCGCCCCGTCACCTCACCACCACCCACCACACCGCCACTACCACACTGACATCACAATGTACATACAGAACCCTTACAACCTGCCTGCCTGACACCTGATCACTTGAGGTTGCTATTCAATACGATACTATCGTGTGGGGTTTCAAATTAAAGTTATACTTCGCCTATACCGACGATTGCAAGGCTACATCCAGAGAACATAGATGACCTGAAACAAACAAAAACTTCATTAAAACTTCACCATTAATAAAAGCATTAAAAACGTGCCTTCATATTATTATTATGACTAGCTGCCCGCGCAACTTAAAAGAAAAAGAAAAGAAAGAAAGAAAAAATGTTTATTTGGGTCTCGCACAAAACAGACAGATGTAAATTTAGTTAAATTAACAGAATTACTTAGTCTATAAACATTTTAGTCTGTGCGAGGCCAAAAAGGTCCCTATCTCAGCATAGCATAGCATAACTTCGTCTGCGTCACAATTTTCATTACATTAGCCCCTATTGGCCTTGGCGTGATGATATATAGCCTTCCTCGATAAATGGGATATCTAACACTGAAAGATTTTTTCAAATCAGACCAGTAGTTCCTGAGATTAGCGCGTTCAAGCTAGCAAACTCTTCAGCTTTATATATTAAAGTAAAGTAATAGATGACACGCTTATCTACATTCATCTTTTATTCCTTCATTCATAAACGAAGTCTAAATTTTTCTTTGTTTTGATTTTAATAATGTTACCTTTATTATCACACACTACTAAAAGAGATCCGTGCAGGCCAAGGCAAAGGCAAGCAACGACCACAAATAAAGCGACTTGCGACGATTTGGATAATTCTGTTGACTGGCGAATCCATTTTTGCATGATTTCCACATACCACAAGTTCATGTGTTCAAACACTATCGACTGACTCTGTAAATTTATTCATACAGCCCTAACTGACCATCAAAAGGCAGTCTAACTAAAAATATCCTCTGCCTAGCCTTGTCCCAACTATATTGGGGTCGGCTTCCAGTCAAACCGGATTTAGCTGAATACTAGTATTTAAAGTGGCTGCCTACTAGACCTCCACGATCCATTTTAACAGGGTTACTAAAACTATCTAGTGTCGAAATTAATTACGAATTATTTGAGTTTTATAAAGGTCAGCGGAACATAATAACTGCAGGCAGAGGCGGATTAATCGGCGCCCCTAAGGTTAGGCACGAGCAGGCGACTAATTGAAAAACAGAATGACACTTTGCCCAACCCGGGAACCGAATCCAAGACCCCACGCTTAGAAGACTGTTTGTGACCACAAGACCTCGACCAACGAAACAGCCATGAGCAAGAGAGAGCTACTGTGAATGTCGTAAAACAGTTGGGTTGACTGGTTTTCGGGATCGGGAAATATATTTAAGTAGTAATAGGCCCGTACTTCGTAAACTCTATAAAAATTATAATTTCGGAATCTATGTAAGTATTAGGTACTTTTTTTCGTTTTAATTGTCCCCGAGCGCCCCTTTGGAATCTGGCGCCCTTCTTTAATCTGGCGGTAAGGCAAAGTAGGCTAGGTATGCTTTAAGGATAATCCGCTACTGACTGCAGGTAACACTTATGCTACAAATACTACCATTAGAGCTGCAGTTACAGCCTTCTGATGTGAGTTGGCCCTTTGCAGCATTGGTCAGAAATGTTACAGCTAACGCACAATACGTTCTGATGTGAGTTGGCCCTTTGCAGCATTGGTCAGAAATGTTACAGCTAACGCACAATACGTTCTGATGTGAGTTGGCCCATTGCAGCATTGGTCAGAAATGTTACAGCTAACGCACAATACGTTCTGATGTGAGTTGGCCTATTGCAGCATTGGTCAGAAATGTTACAGCTAACGCACAATACGTTCTGATGTGAGTTGGCCCATTGCAGCATTGGTCAGAAATGTTACAGCTAACGCACAATACGTTCTGATGTGAGTTGGCCTATTGCAGCATTGGTCAGAAACGTTACAGCTGACGCACAATACGAAATGAAATGAAACATCCTTCACAGTAATAAACAGTGTGTCAGTCTCAGTTGATGAAAAGACTACACAACTTTTTACGGCAGAAGAACTGCGTTGCCAGACTTGTGCGTTTTTGTACATGTTATGTTTTTGTTGGGATTGACTATTCAGTAAAATTTTGGATTGGAATTATGGCTTGTAATTTAGAAATTTTTATTTGAGGGATTTAATCGTTCAAGAGCTATCTATATATATCGATAAGTGTACTTAATTATCCAGAATGGAATGTAGACTATCCGTCTTTATTTGTGAGGTGCAAAATTGCTTCAAAATCTTAAAAACTTCGGTAACTTGAAAACCACCCAATATGGACTCCAAATTACCGGGGTCAAAATCGTTGGAAATCAGCTCTAGCGTAGATACGGGATTTAAAGTGTATTTGTAACTAATAAGTAATTTTACACCAGACGGCACCAGAAGCTCATCAGAAGGTTTAAAGTCACTTAGGGCAATGGAGAGGGCAATGCTTGGAGTTTCTTTGTGTGCTCGAATCAGGAATGATAATTCCGCAAAAAACAAAGTGGCAGTGGGCAGGGAGGACACACTGCTTGCAGAACAGATGGTCGATGGGGCTGAAAAGGTCTGGAGTGGCGACCGCGTACCGGAAGACGCAGCATTGGAAGGCCTCCCACAAGGTGAAACGATGACCTAGTGAGGGTCGCGGGTGGCCGATGGATGCGAGATTGCGAAACGCACAGGACCGCGGGTTGTTGTGGCGACACTTGGGGCAGGCTTATATACAGCAGTAGACGTCTTTCGGCTGATATGATGATGAAGTATTTTACTGTCATAGCTTCATAAGTCGAATAGCTATATTTACTAAGCATCGAGAAACGAAAGGCCATAACCACAGTCATAACCTTTATCTACTCCTTACTGAATTGCTAGCTTCTTCTTCTTAGCTTTTCGATAGCAAAACAGTTTTTATTTTATTTTTATTGCTGGTATAATGTTTTATGAAGGGTATTTTGAACGAAGTGGCTCTAGCCAACTCGTGTGTGTTGCACGCATGTGTTTACAGATTGCTAATGGTAAACTGTACCTAAGTAATCAACACAGCAAACACAAGTTTCAACAGCACCCAACTCGACTCTATTTGATAATATAAAAAGATAAATTACAAAGTTTTATTACAAAGTACCGGAAGACGCAAAGTTAGAAGGCGGACACAGCCGCACAGCTAATCATCAATATTGAGAGTTACATATTTTTCAAATCGGACCAGTAGTTCCAGAGATTCGCGCGTTCAAGCAAACAGACAAACAAACTCTTCAGCTTTATATATTAGTATGGATAGATTTGTAGTTTTAACTAGAGGGCCAACCGTGCATAGTTCGTCCACAACGTTTTTTCTGTGACCAGTCGAAATTTCCAACAATTTTTTTTTTTACATAAAACTGACTTTCCTACGAACTGATTTGGGCAAAGTTACCGTCCGCCGTCGCCATCCTCGAGATTTGTGAGACAAGAGTCAGCTTGTGAGAGTGGGAGACAGCTAGTATAGCCGGTATCTATTTCTTTTAGGAGATTTTAAATCTTGTGTCTCTGTGCTCCCGAAGAAGTAGGCAGCAGGTGGCGTAACTAGGTAGTTTTAATTAAACCCCGTGTCATAAGGGGCGAATCTATTACCAGTAACCGCATTCCACGAATCGAGGCTCTAAAGTGTTTCCAACAATATTGGAATGGAATAAAGACTCGTCATCCAGTCATCCATACCTACCTACCTTATATACATTCAGTCAAAAAAGTATCGGGAATGGAAGATTTGTTTATGGTTCCAAATTCAAATTTTTGTTTTTTTGTAGTTGTTAGATTGGCACAACTGTTTTCCATTTTGGCGCGGAGTTTGAGTTACATCTGTTATTTATATTAAATACAGTGCTGGTTTTAGTAATATCATAATTATATAGTGTGTATTGCGAATTACATAATGGACAAAAATATCGAACAAAGAGTTTGTCTTAAATTTTGCATCGCCAATGGAATTTCGTGTTCGGAGTCACTGAAAATGTTACAAGGCTTACGGTGAATCGACTTTATCAAAAACTCGTGCTTATGAGTGGTTCAAAGCGTTCAAAAGCGGTCGAGATGTGATGGAAGATTTGCCTCGCTCTGGTAGGCCGTCAACGTCTGCAACTGAAGTTAACATCGCAAAAGTGAAGGAAATAGTGACTGAAAATCTCCATTCAACTCTGAGAGAGATAGCCGTCGAACTTTCTGTATCTCACGAGTCGATCCGTACCATTTTAACTAATCATTTGGGTATGAAACATGTTGCTGCTCGGCTAGTCCCAAAAGATCTGAATTTTCTCCAAAAACTCAATCGCATGAAAGTCGCTGAGGACATGCTAGAACGAGTCAGTTCGGACCCAACATTCATGAAACGCATTGTTACTGGTGACGAGACGTGGGTTTACGAGTTTGACATGCAAACTAGTCAACAAGCTTCGGAGTGGCGCCTTCCAACTGAACCGAAACCGAAAAAACCACGCCAAAGTTGATCAAAAGTCAAAGTCATGTTGACTGTTTTCTTTGACTATCGCGGTGTTGTGCACTCTGAATTCTTACCGGAAGGTCTAACGGTAAATAAAGAATATTATTTGAGCGTTATGCGGCGTTTAAGAGAGCAAATTCGACGAAAAAGGCCAGATTTGTGGAAAGAAAATTCTTGGATTTTGCACCACGACAATGCGCCTTCGCACAAGGCTATCATTGTGAACGAATTTTTAACCAAACACTCAACAAATATCATCCAGCAACCACCATATTCACCAGATATGGCTCCTGCTGACTTTTTTCTTTTTCCTAAACTCAAATTACCACTTCGTGGCACCCGTTTTCAATCGATAGAAGACATAAAGGAGAATTCGCGGCGAGAACTGAACTCAATTTCGGAAGCAGCGTTTAAAAAATGTTTTGATGAATGGATTATTCGTTGGCGCAAGTGTATCGTTTCTAAAGGAGCATACTTTGAAGGTGATAAAATAAATTTGGATGAATAACAGACATTTTGTGTATTATTGATCTTTTCCCGGTACTTTCTTGACAGAGTAGTATTTCAACCAACTGCAACTGTAGCTTCTCTAGATTGAGCTAATCATGGCTAACTAATCCTATGGCGTTGGTTATCTACATTTCTTGTCTCAGCCATCTTTTTGCGACAAATTAACTCAACCTGCCTTCACCAGCATATCATCAAGGCAATCAGTCCAGCTTGAAACTGTGAATGTTTAATTTTTTACCGGACAGGACTATTCTAGGCAAGCAAGTACATACTTAGCTGTGTAAGGAGAGATACCCACACATTTTTATAAGTATTCTAGTTTCCTACCTACCTACTTAATACTTTTATTTTTTAACAATCCTTGAACACCTAGTAACTATCTAAAATAAAAACTTTTTTAAGCGGTTTCCCTGTAAACATAAACCTTCCTCTATCAGCAAGCACGTATACCATATTATATTTTATTGCTTTTACCTAACAGGGGCATTAAAGAGTAGGTATTTTATTATTAAATAGATTATGTATGGTAGGCATTACTTCGAAATACTAAGTTTCATAATTAGTTAAGTAAGTAAGTACATAATATTAATTTTATTCTACTTTAAAATAGGTAAAAATAATAGGAAACAAAATAATGAACAGGTCAGGCCAAAGCGTTAAGTTGTTGACGAAACATAATAAAGCATAGCAATGAAGTGTAAGCCAGTATTACAATTTTATGTATGAGATCATCGATATGTATATACAGCAAATGTAATAAATATAAATATGACTCACCCGTTATGTACTCTGCTACAGAAAGACCGTGTAGGTTATCATTATCACTATTGATGAACGTCACACACAATACATTGAACACACACGTCGTCACAAATCGCCCACACTTTAACATTTCCGAGTTATTCAATGAATCCTAAACAATGTAACTAACCAATATCATTTTAGATACAACAAAATGTAACTAATTTCTACTACAGACAATATCGTATAAGATTTGTGTGAAAGAGAAGCAACGCTAAAAAACAACAAATTCTTGGTATTGAATTTCTGTAAATTCAACGTGTGCTGCCATCTCTGAATTATCTTGCGCAACATTTAGTGATGAAATAGAAAACACAGCCGTTTGACATTTGATATTATGCTTGAAAAGAGGTAATAACATTCATCTCTAACAATCGAGATCGTTGATTTCGTGAATTATTAATTTATAATTTCAGTAATAAATACTTAAAATAAAAATAAATAGACAAACAAGGTTCAAACTTACATAATATTGGTTTCTAATACTTTTTCATTTATTAACTCTGTAAAGTAAACGTCGCTCCAAGGCTACTGCGTTTAAACAAGTACAACTTTTTTTGTGACAATGTCTGCATCTGTTGATTAAAATTTGAAACATAATAAGCTTCTAAACAAGGTCAACAGTTTTCATCAACTCGTAGTGAACGAAAATAATTAAAAATAAGTGTGTATTATGTCCATACTTTCAAAAATCCTACGTTTTACGTGTCATCACCAAATATTCAAGTACAAGTGTCCGCGAAAATGATCTGTACTTTGTTTTTCGCAATCACAACGTTACATGAACATGGATGACCTAAAATGCGAATATGTGAAGAAAAAAATATGTTTGGGACTCACAAGAAGTGTAAACTGAAGTAATTATAATGTTTCGCACATCGATTATCGACAATCATTTACCTTTTCATGCCATCGCTTAACGATCGGTGAATTGCTTGGTCACAAAAGTGAAAATGTGATGTGTCAAACTGATTGTTTACCTCGCGGACAGGTGAGTGGTTTGTAGAAGTGGTACGCGAGGGCGGCGGGAGGCGGGCGGAATGTCTGATCGATCAAGTCCCGTGAACGGCGGTTACGAGGCCGCAAGGCTCACCGTCCGCAAGGACCTCTTCCCGGAGGTTCGCCTACCTAAGCTGGCGACTGATGGGTCTGACACTGAATCCGACCAAGAGGAAATCGAGTCAGGTTCTGGTGTAAAGCTGGAGACTGATTTTGAACAGAGCATAGACGAAATCGCCAGTCATAAGGCGCAAGTGGCTAATGGGGCACTACCGTGTCCTACTCGGCCGCGACACAGGAAGCACAAACACCACTCCCGACAGAGTTCGCAATCCTCAACTGTGAATGGTTGTCTTCCTCCTAAAAGTAAAAGGAGAAAAGACTCATCAAAAGATTCATCGTATAGAACACATTCTAAACATAGTGTTGTGTCACAAGTGAAAGGTGGTAAAAACTTGAATTTAGTGAGTAGTAGTGAGTGCCAGGAGGATGATGATGACGACGAGGAGGCAGAGGAGGAGGTGGAGGAAGAAGAGGATGCCGAGGATAGTGAAAGTTCTGAGGATGAACAGCTCAAGCGCAACTCAAAGTTACCGTTAACTAATATGCCGCGACAAAGTGGTAAACCATACAGTCATGAACTTAGTCAATTATCAACTAAAAAGAGTAAAAAGGACTCAAGAGAGCGTAGAACTCATGCAGTTATACCGTGTAGTGGCAAGCCAAGGTCCATGTTGGACATTCGCAGTTCACGGAGTAAAAAGAAATCAAAGAAGTCTGAGAGCGCACCCACATATCGAAGCCAGATAGTGGATACTAACTCTATGAAGATTAAGATTAGGAGGACAAGTGTTCATGAAACTGTAAGTATTTTCTAATCTTACCTTCTATGGTTGACTAGCGATTGACTTAATTTGATGATGCTACTTGAATTCATTACTTTATTACTATAGCTGTGTTCATTACCAGTACACAAAACTACATTGTCTAAAAACACATTATTTAAAAGCAAAATGCTGATAAACATACAATAAAGTACTAGGATTTGGGGGTTTTGATAACAGTGTTACATTTTACTATTCTACATATAGTAATTCAAAATACCTACTCATTGTTATAATCTTAAAACAACAGTATTATTAGCACACTTTCTCTAGACAAAATAAACCTCTTTGAATATCAATCATTGTTGCAATCTGCTTAATCAATAGCCATACATAAACTGCAATATTTGCTCACAATGCATTGAATGTAAGAGTAACAAAGTGCATATCAGTGAGCTTCACTTTCCATTCTCAGCAGTAACTTGTTTCCATGCTGTTATACCCAACTTGTTTTGGACTGGTTACATAAACATTTATTAAATGTTAACAGTGTGAAGGTATTTTGCTTCAAAAAATTTTTTTGTTCTATTCATGATTGATTATAGTCTTATTTATAAGATAATTGTGTTTATGTTTACTGGCATTGATACTGGTAAGGAAGTAAAGTAAATGCTTGGTTTAGCAGGTTCCATCAGAATAGTAAACATAAACAGCTGGCTCACAATTGGTTCTAGTTGTACTCTTAGATCAATGTGAACACACCAAGCTTGTGGGTGTATTTACAACCTATGTACTTTTTATGCTTTTGTCTATTCAACTACCTAGTACAAGAAAGATTGGGTCATGTTATAATCTACAGTAAACTGTGGTAAAACTATAAAACAGAGATTTTCTGACCGTAGAGGTCAATAATACATCTCAGAAGGGTTCTTGATTTATTTATAAAAACACACATATTCCCCAAGGAGGTGAGACAAGGGTGTAGACCAACATAATTAGCCAGTTATCTTTTAACTAATGTCATTTAAAATAGTTAGTAAACCATGGTTAGTCAAATATATTATTTACACATTCATACACATTTGCTTGCATGAATGATACTACATTTTTTTACAAGAAACAGCTGTGTGATCAAAGTGATAATACAAATATCAGAAGCATTGCAAAGTAAAATTATGATAACCACAGACGGTAAGTCTTTGGTTCATCCAAGCATCAGAACTTCAGTAATCTAGACTTAGCTGTAATTATTGTAGTTATTTACTTTACAATTATGTACAGGAAAAAAATGCAAAATGTTGTGATTGATCATACTTAAAAATAAAATAGGTAAATCTTGGCAATTTTTATTCTCAAATCAGAATATTTTATGCTTAAAAAGTTAAAATGTTGCATATAATACCTTTATTAATTTTGATGTACACTGTCCATTGTATGAAAGTACAGTTTTAATTAAGATCTGTTGTGTCCATGATAAATAATGAAATAATTAATTGGGGAAAGTAGAAAACTAGGTGCACAGCAACTCAGTTATGAAACTGCTTACAAAAAAGATACATTGATGAAAATTGAGCTTATTTGGATGTAGTTTTATATATTAATGTGTAAACAAGGAGTTTAATTATTTGTGTAGTAAAGATAATTTAATATACTATTTTATTTTGTACCAACAACAATGCAGCCAAGGGTGCTACTCGGACGTGCTTTGACTTTTAAACTAGTGAGTTTACTATTTTAAGAAAATATATATATTTTTTGCTTTAGAAGCCTGTTTTGATAGAGATTACAAAAAGTATTAGTTCAAAATTATTGTTTTTTTTTTTCATTATTAATTTGGTTAATTTAAGTAGGTACCTTACCAGAACATGGCCATAGGTCATGCATATCATAGTAGGATCATGCAAGTCTCATTTCAAGAAATTGCAGCATCTTTTAGCTTTTCACTGCGTCACTTGTTATCCTTAAAGCTGACATAAGGGATATTTGTTTCTGACAAGACATAATCATCGATTTCAACTTATAAAAAAAATCAAAACAGGAAGAGTTATAATAGTTTTCAGCTATTGTGGATTGAGAATGGATGCCTTAAAATGTAACAATGTACTGCAGATACTATTAACCCATGATACTCACAAGCATTATTTATTAGCAACCATCTTTACATACTACAATCGCATGTCCCTAAAAAGCCCTATTATGCAAATATTATTCTGTCCCATATAAAAAGGCAATGTTTATTTTGATATCATATCACAACATAGCATTACACCAGTCAACAACTACATTAAAGTCCCATATTAAACCATTTTCTAGGCACAAATCTGGACTTCAGGCTCCTATGGTGCAAATCTAATTGATAAATAAAACACATCACATTTTGTGTGAACTGTAAATCAAATTCAAAACTTCACTCATAGCAGCCATGCTTACAATCAATTTATAAACAATGCAGTCAGTTTCAATTAGTTTCTTGAAAAGCTATCAGTTGATTTCCTCATTAATATCATAATATGTTACCAGAAAAGGTAGTGAAATCATATTTTATATCACTGTAGTTTGTTTTAGAACTACATATAATCTTTTTAATTACTTATGTTTCGCTATTTTAGCAGTACATATCTTTTCTATGGTAGGCACCTACCAAGGTAAACTATTGCAATAAAGTACATTGAACATCCCCTAATATACCTTCATAGATACCCAAACAATAAAATAATAATGAACCGTTTTTCATTACTAGAGAATGTAAAGGATCATGATAGAAGTCGATTCAGGACAGCTTTAAGTCTTTACTTCTGTTTTTGATAATAAGAATGTCAATAAATGTATGTGGGTCAATGAACGTTATTGCACATTTACCTGGTGCCTACCACAGTTACAAATTCTACCAAATACCATGTTTTTTATATTATATTATTAATCTAATATTGCAGGTAACACCAACGCCAACATCGGTTGCCGATATTGGTCAAAGGAAATCTAAGAAGAAGCGGGCGGCGTCGCCAGCTAGCGTGAGTTCTGGTGAAGAGTATGACCCGTCGCGCGGAGACACTGCCGCCGCCATGAGCGTTGCTGCGCCCAAGCCGCGCCACCCGCGACCCAAGACTCCTAAGCCTAAGAAAGCGACCAGTTCTAAAAGTAAGCAAAGTAAGTACATCCTCAAATCAGAGTTTGATGATTTTTACTATTTATAAGCAGATAGGACTCTTCGTATAGCACCGCAATTCGCATTCGGTATAGCTCAGCTGCCAGTTGCATGTTTGTATTTGATAAACGCCAGGAGATAACAAGATAGCATAGCCTTTGTATTCTACAGACATATACCTATAAGTATTTTCGGGCTCGATTCCATGGGCGTTTCAATATTTTCTTTTGTAAGAAACTCGCTAACATATAAATTAACTTGCAGCTTATTTCTATTGAGTTTGAGTGCCATGCACAATACTTTCATAAACACCAACATCTACATACATTGTATTGATAAGCAGCAATCTTCATTATTTACATATCTTAACTACTCAATGTTACATTTTTGCAGAGAAAAGTGAAAAGACTGAAAGAACTAGAATTAGTGGAGCTGAAAGTAAAGAGACTGGACCACAAAGTCCTTGGGGATATTCTATGCCTAAGGAGATTCTATTAAAGATATTTGAATATGTTGTGGCCTCTCAGGGCACATTGCCTTCTGTGATCAGGTAATAAACACAAAAATCTATATTTACAATAGACTAAGCTTTATTCATAATGCTAACCCTTTTACATTTCATTCCAGAATTGGTAGAGTATGTAAGTTATGGCACAGTGTGAGTTGTAGACCAGAATTGTGGAAGAATGTAGACCTTGCGCAATACACTAGTGAAAAATGTAAAACAGATTACAAACTGGTGTGGCTCCTGGAAAACCGGTTACCACAATGTCAAAGCTTAAATATTGGTAAGTTAAGAATTTTACTAGTTATCTTACTTATATAATACCACCCCAATAGTATCAGGATATATGATGGGAATTTTCTAACATTAAATTTGTTATTGATTTATGTCGATTTGATACTGCTTCCCTCGGGTTTTTGCGTCTTCAAAAAACCCCGAGATATAAATCTCCGGTTTTGTTTTTGTTAGGTACATGCAAGTCTAATATTAATTAACTGTACTTTTAAATCTTACGGAATAAATCACTAACTGATTACGAAAACCGCATCAAAATTCGTTGCGTAGTTTAAAAGAACTACACGATACGAAAAGTGACTTTAAAATATGTACCTATACATTAACCTGATAAGCAGCTTACTTGACAGATAATATACCAGGAATTGCACAGAACGGTTTAATTAGCCTTAATTCAACCAATCTTAACCAGTTGTTTATTGCTACAAGCAACTTCATACATTACCATAATTAATCGAGTTCCATTGAATTGAGCAGCTCAGTGGAAAGTCAGCAACGTGTCGTGGGTGCTGGCCTGCGTGGCAGACTACTGTCCTCAGCTGGTGGAGCTGAACGTGGCCGGCTGGAGTCGCATCACCTCCGAGCAACTATTCGACCTCATGCAAGCCTTGCCCAAGCTGCAGAGGATCGACTTGTCGTTGACGGTAAGTCATTCAGTATCTCAGCCAAACAAGCCACATCTGTTTCTACATGAAGTTGGGAAATGGATTCAGTAGCACTTGCTACTACATTATCCTCTGGATCTGGATTGTTTCTTTTCGTTAGACTTTGGGTGTTAGCATGGAAGTAGAGCTCATTGACCCAAATATATTTTTTATTTATTTGTAAGACGGCTAATATTGGCTGATACAACAATAATTATCGTAATATTGTCATCCTCAACATTTTTAAAAGAGATGTCAGATAAAATCCTATGCTACATCGCAAACAATCTATGAACTGAACAATCAACTAAACCTTACCTCAGACTACTGCTTATGCATAGTCCTTTCTCTCCCCAGCTGTCTGCCTTTCATGTTGCTATCATGTATTATTTGTTATAGTCTGAAACGGGCGGTTCGAATTCGTGCATGTCGGCGGCTTCGATGACGCGCATCACGGAGAACTTCGGCGCGAGACTGACGCACCTCATGCTGGCGAACAACAAGTTCATAGCCATGCCTCAGATACTGCAGTCGATTGCGGTACGACTTTATTTTATTTTATTATCACCTGATGGTAAGCGATGACGTCTACGATTAAGCATACTTCCTAGAAGAAACCTATTAAGACGTAATGGACCCCTAGGTCATCATAGCAATCAGGAAACTGACCCGACCATGAAATTCCACTCCTAAATTATATGCACAATGAAAATACTCTCAAATGCGTAAGTGTGGAATTTCCACCATGTACCGAGGACGATACATTACATCCTTATTGTATGCATGTTCAGCCTATCAAGTTCCAGCTACTGGGAGGGACTGAGGTTTGTTTAAAGTGGGCGATAGGTAATCCATTGGTCTGTTATTACGTATAGTTGTCAAACATTCCAGATTTAGCTAAGAGTTGTTGCTGAAATTTAAACGTAACAAATTTATCCTAATATATAAAAGGCTTCCGTTACTAACATTGCCAACGCTCAGCCGAAACCACCGGTCGTAGAAAGCTGAAATGTAGGTTCCTTGGAGAGTGTAGGGGAGCACTAAGAGAGGATTTCCCGAAACTCCTACGAGACCGGGATAAACTGGGATATGCGCGTGACCTTATAAATAACGGTTAAATCATACTTTATTATTCGACACGTCTTTGTTGTTTAGGTTTATTCACGCATACATTTTGAATTTCCTGATTAAATAGTCTGGCAATCCCAATAAGTGTCATACTGTAAACAGCTATGAATAATGTATTGTTATTTTTAAAGACTTCATTGTCAAGGCCATATTTTAATAATAAGCAGTTACTACTACTTACTAATCCCTTGCTAGCCTTGCTTGATCATGAGATAACCTACTTGCATGTGCAAGTAGGTCTTTCACATGAAAGACAAACTCAGTTATCATTTATTGTACCAATGCGCGATGGTCATGTCCTGAAGCATCTGGAGAAGCTTGAATATATGGACCGAGACTATAGGAAGCGTGCAGAAACTATAGGTGGCAGCACAGAAATGTCACTGTCAAGTATGCGCCAAGTATAAAATTCCAAATAGCTACGCTAGATGGCACAGTCTACTTCGCGCACGTTCCCCTAAACTGAACGTGAAGGAACCGCAGGTGGCAACACAGAAGCGTCAATGTCAAGTATTCTGACCGTTAAAGTTTCGAATATATGCGACACTAGATGGCATAGTCAAGGCCGTGCACGGTCCCTGTAATGCTGAAGGCACCACGTATTATTGGGAGCTTCTCATTTTTGGGCTGAGATCCTCAAAGGTGTCTTCACCATGGGAAAGGAAAACAGCCAACCTTCTCTATTTTAATACGGCTTATGTTTAACTTACCACCAGATATAATAACATTTAGGAGACAAAAGTAGTAAATGATCACCAAAATTAAACACGCATTTTAATTTAAAATTATAACCAAAATTTTAACGTCTCGCTATCCTATTTAAGTAAAATGACTCCAAATAAATCATTGTTAACCCAAAAGTAGTAAATGATCACCAAAATCATACCAGCATTTTAATGTAAAATTAAAATCAAAGTTTTTACATCTTGCTTATCCTGTTTAAGCAAACTAATGTCAAACAAATCATTGTTAATCAAAAACTTTTACGTGCATATAAAGCTTTATTTTAATTTATAAGCTTTCTTTCATTTTTATTGGCAGCTATTGTTTGGTGTTTGGAGTTAAAAAAGTGTGAAATAAATAACTTTTCCCAAAAAAATATTCGACAAGTAGCGCTCGCCGGCCGCTGCGTCACAATTCTAACCTAACCTAGCCTATTTTATTCAGTTTGTAACCCCAAGCCTACATTTTATGGCAATCACAGTAGTTTATTTAGGCAAAAATAGCGCATTAATTTGCTCGCTAAGATTTGGTGATCATTTACTACATTTGGTGTTCGAATACAATTTGAGGTGTCAAATATATATTTTTGGTAAAAGAACTAAGGGTATCAAAGCATTTTATAGTGGTCATTATATTTAATCCCTTTTAATACACTCCCTCCTAATCTCGAAATAGAGTTACAACCAGTATCGCACTTCGCAGTTATTATTAAAGCTCGACTAAGAGGACTGTGTTTCTTCTACTCCCTTCGTCTACCAAATGTTCGGCAGCTCCCATCGTGCCAGTCTATTCGTCAATTTGTAACCGTATCTTCAATCTACCTACTATTCTAAACTAATTTTGTAAAGAGTTGTTCATTTATTACGTTTGTAAAAGTTAACCGTACTGTGAAGTACTGACCCCCATACGAAATTCTTCCACTGATTGAAGGCTACATTATCATAAGTGTCTTAAACTAATTTTTATCCCACTAAAATACTGGGTTCCTGTGGGAGAAACCACGGGAGCGATCCCACAGGAAAATACTAGTATTATGTTTTTTAGTTTTCTATTATTGATGGGTTCGTTTTTGACCACAATCTTATTTGACTTAAGCGATGATCTGGTCGACGACCGAGTACGCTTGGTTAGAAGTAACCTAAAGACCCCGTCTTGACTTTAAATACCCCAGGATTAGAGCTCAGGGAACACAGACTCGCTGCTTACTATAATGTGTGTGTTTCCAGAGCCACTGCGTGAACCTGGAAGTGCTGGACATATCGGGCACGCTGGCGGCGTCGCACCCGGCCGCCGTGCCGCTGGAGGCGCTGCAGAAGGGCTGCCCCAAGATGAGGGTGTTCCGCGCTGCCAACTCGCAGCTAGTGCTGGCCAATGCTACTACATCGCAGCAGGTATGTTGTGCACTAGTTAATAAACCCTGTAGAAAGACCGGGTTTAATGGTTTAAGGATTTTCTTCCACACAACCTTAAGCTGGTGCAGAGACAGTATGTGGCAGGTGCAATTTAATGGAGAGACAATGTAGCATAACTACTGACATGAAATACTATTGTGAAATATCGAGATTTAGGCGAGTTCGTGTTCGTAGAGCGAAACCTCTGAAAAGCATCCGTGGGGGGCTAAAAAGGCCACTTCAGCAGAATCAGAAAGCAAATCGCGCTACCTGTCATTGTCAAATTTTACCAATCAACCTTAAACTTAATGCGTTAGCGATAAAGGTGAAAATTAAATTTGACAAATTGTTGTGTGATTAATATTATGATTCTCCTAAAGTGGCCCTTTTTAGCCCCCTGTGTCTCCATCTACAAATTTCGATTTCATAAATTAACGCTCGAGTACTAAGTGCATTATAGTGAATTTCATCAATGTTGAATTCTAATCAGGAGACTTGTAATAAGACAGTGCAACTCGCAGACTTGAGTCGGTTCGTATGACGTAAACAGATGGAGTGCAAAGGCTGGCCTCTGCTGGAGGAGCTGTCGATCGCGGGCGAGGCGGCCACGGAGCGCGTGGGCGTGGGCGAGTACCGGCTGGGCGACGAGGCGCTGGCGCGGCTGGTGCGCGGCGCCACGCGCCTGCGCCTGCTGGACCTGCGCGGCCTGCAGCGCCTCACCGACTCCGGCCTCGTGCGCGTGCCCGCCTGGGACCTGCAACATCTCTTCCTCGGCGGTCAGATACAGTCTTTCTTATTTTTCCGAACATCCGTAAAAAACGGAACCCTTATAGGATCACTCGGGTGTCTGTTTGTCTGTCTGTCACAGCCAGTTTCCTCTGGATCTACTGGACTGATTCTGTTGAAATTTGGTACAAATATGGATTTTTGTGACCCAAACACGGACGCGCGTAATAAAAAAATAACGCGTGTAATAAGTTTTGATTATGGTGGTCACTTTTGGGGGTCCAACTATAAAAAGTTGTTTAAACTGTATCATAAGTATGTGATATAATTTTTCATAATTTTAAAATAAATAGTTTAGAAGTTATTCAAGGAATAACACCAAAAAATGACCAGTCGCCCCTTATCTCCGAAACTATTGAGCCTAAAATTTTGAAAATAATGCAGATTACAGGAAAACCTCTAAGAAGTCTCAGTGTAAATCTAATAACTTCAAAACTCTTTAATAAGTATAAAATTATGAAAAAATACCATATATCAATAAATTGATGAACATAACATAACAAAGTTAACTTGAACATAACAAAGTATATAAAAATACCAATAAATCGATGAATGCAGCCGGTGTTCATCGATTTATTATACGTCAAAATAAAATTAAAATTATCACAGTAAGCCCTTTCATTTGATATGTCGAGATTGGAAGTCGGAACCCTGTCTTTCTCTAGTATGCTCCTTCTATACAGCAACTGCTGTAGTAGTTGCAGTCGGCAGTAAAAGCAATAGATACGCAGTCGCGCACACACCCGCATTTCTCAAAACAGAACGTACTGCACAATCAATTGTAAACCTTATTGTATTAAACACAGCGTGTATTTACCATGCACCGTACAACTTACGCACACAGAAACAGCGGTCGCTATCGTTGTGCTGTGCAAAAAAAAAATATTTCACATACTTATATGCTAGTGATGGACTAATCGGAAAGTCATCGAATCTTCCATTTATTATTGGACAAAAACATTTTTGGGGCCTACAAATAAAATAAATAATCCACCGAATTTCAAAGGTAAACGACAGTCGTCGATAAAACGAGAATGTTGTGTGTAGGTTGCAACGTGACGCGTCAAAACAGCGCGTGTCTGGAGCTGATCTGCGAGAAGTGGTCGCACAGCCTGCTGGAGCTGGACCTGTCGTGGGCGTCCGCCGAGCGCGTGCTGGACGACGCCGTGTCCGCGCTGGCCGACTCGCCCGACAGCAAGCTCAGGTAACCTGCAGCTCATCTGCTCCACAGCATAACGTTTACAATCAGACAACTCCTGACTCAACTCACATTCATTCCCTATTATTCCAGAATACTCAACTTGTGCGGCTCATCAGTCTCCTTGGAACCTATAAAGAAAGTTCTTCTCAAATGTCCCCATATCGAGTCTATAAATCTCAGTTCATGTCGCGCCCTTCCAAGGGGCATGAAACGCTTGTACACGGGGAAAGAAATACAAGACCTCAAAGATAGCTTAGATCCCGAAAAAATTAAAGCCAAAGAGAAAAAAGAAGAGGAAAGTGCAAAGACAAAGAAAGCCGTTAAAAAGTCAGCAGCTGACTCCAAATCAGAATCTGCTAAAGAAGAACCCTCTGAAAACGTTTCCGATAAGTCTGATATCAAAACAGAATCAACAACTACAAAGGAGACAACCTCGTCTTCCGTATTTCAAGAACCCTCAACTGTGACAGATAAGCAATCCGCTTCAAAGAGGACGCCAGTAAGATCATCTCCAGATAGTAAAACACTTGAAAGAAAATCTGGCAAGGAAATGATTGCTACGGTACCTGAAGGGAAAAGATCAACGAGGGGAACCACTCCAAAATTACTAAGTCCCGCTACTCAGTCTAGGCCGGATTCCTCTTCCACGCCTAGGTCGGATCCCGTCAAAGAACTTGGAAGTCCCCATTTCAGTCCTGTCGCGAAACCAGACAGTCAAGTACAAAATAGTCCAGATGTTCAGACAGAGTTATTAAATCAAAGCCAAAAAAGCAGTAACTCATGGAATCTTGGCCAATTTAAAACCACACCCACGCATAAGTCTGAAGCCAGTCCTTTAAGTAGGTTAGAAAGTCACACTAAATTAAAACACGGTAAAGTTATAGAACAATGTAGTCCAACCACCTCACACGATAATAAACCTAGTCCTGAAACCCATAGTATCAAACAAGATAATATGAAGAATCCTAATAGCTGGAATTACGGTAATTATAGTCCTATGCCCCGCCAAGACACTCAATTCTCTTCCCAAAGGAGTCCTTACTCAGCTCAACCAAGTCCTGCTCAACCAAGCCCCTACTCCACCCAGCCCAGTCCGTATTCGACTCAGCCGAGCCCGTACTCCTCACAGCCTAGTCCCTATTCAGCCCAACCAAGCCCAGATACAAGTCAAATTATTAAACCAGAGTTGCAGAAGTCCAATGCTTGGAACACGGGAAACTACAGTCCCATGCCCAAACACCACCAACCATTTTCACCTCATCCATCAACCCATGCTAGTCCCGACCCAGGAATTGGTTTAAAGAGCGATAACCTTAGGAGCAATTCGAATAAAACTCCTGGACATAGCCCAATGTCACGACAAGATCGCATCCACCATAGCCCTTATTCACCCAGACCTAGTGTAGATGTGAACTATAGTAACAAAAAGAGCCCTGGAGTTGGTAACTATAGCCCAATGGTGCGTTCAGATTGTCACTTACCTAGTCCGGACAGAGTCTCGACTGCAAGACCTACTATTGGTGGAAGGCAACAAGATATTTATGGCAGAACTGTAAACAAACCGCCCGATATGATGCACAACAGTGCACCACAACCCGAGATTTCCAACTCCTGGGGAATTGATAGGTTTAATCAGATGAGTAGCGGCAACACCACGTCGACCATCGAGTCGCTGGTGTGGGGCGCGTCGTCCTTCAGCACGGAGCCGGCGCCGCTGCCGCCGCGAGTGGACAGCATGCCCGCCATGCTCAACACGCCGTCGCCGCAGACCTGGCCCGGCTTACCCTCATTCGACACTAGTGTTCAAAGACCTAATGACGATTTAAGTGATCCGTGGACTTTTGGTCAATTCCGTGAGCAGCCGCACAATGTGCACAACACGTTCGTGGATCAGAACAGTTTCGACCTGAGTGCTCATTTAGGACACCAGGCGCACTCGTTGGAGAGATATTTGGAGGACAACTTTCCAGAAACATCCCGCGTAGAATGACACTCTCGCCCGCCTTGTTAAAGTATCTCGAATGAAACTGAATGTTGTTATGGACAGAATATATTATTACTATAAAATTCCTTCTTTGGGGGGATATAGGGTGATGTTGTATTTAATAATGATTGAACAATTATATTATAGACATTGTAAATAAGATTTATTTAGTTAGATTTAAGAGTAATGAAGCTAGGAATGCATTAATGTTATTTTGCAGCCGATAGTTTATGAAATGATATAAATGATAAGAAAATTATAATTATTAAGGATAGTAAAAATTCATCCATCGACTTAGATATTGTTGGATTATTATACTCATGAGTTAGGTTTTAAAATGATTTTATTTTAAAATGCCAAAACTTGTTTCACAAAGGCCAAAATCGATTTATTTCTATCCATTTTGTTTTCTTTTATAACATGAGTTTTAATTTTTGTAGTATAATATTTAATGAAAAAAGCAAAAGATTGAATTGGAATGATCATTTATTCGTCTTGTTTAATTTTCGACTAAACCATTGCAATAGCATAAAAAACATTCCGTTCTATACTGTCTGTAAAATTGTTTTCTTAGAACACTGGTTTCCCCTTCAAATTGCTGACACCCTAAAACTTAACTTATTTATTTGTGTTGTTAGATATTTTAGAAATTGTTGTGTTGACAATGAAGGGAAAGTTTTATTGTTGACGTGCTTTAGAGTAGGCCATAAACATAGGTATAAAGTTTACATAATTTGGTTTATAACTCAAAAAAATATATGGCGTTAGATGTAACACATATGATTCTGAAAAAGTAGTTGACTAGTTGCATGTCATTTTTTTATATTTAATTATTCCACAGTGTTGTTAAAACTTTGCAAACTCTTTCCAGCTACTTGCTCTAGTGGTTGAATGTTTATTCAAATGAATCTGATGCCAATCTTGTGTTAACTAATGTTTTTTTGTTTGATTGTGGTTATTTTAGTCATCCAACTATCATAGCTAACAAGAGATTGAACAGACGCCTTGACCAGGCTTTCAATAACTGAGGGTCATGTGCGAATATTTAACATACTTGATCGCGTTAACGTAAACGTAAAAATCGTGTGGAAAAAAGAGATTTTCTTTTTTTTGTCACCTGTTATTCAGTTTTAGTACAAATTGACGTTTACGTGAACGCGATCGAGTACCTACTTTTCCTAAAAACTTTCACTAAGGTCATCTATTTTCAAACATTTTGTAGCAGTCAGTTTATAGACATCTTTTAAATTGTATCGAGCTCACTGTTTCACTTCACAATAAAAAAAAAAACGAAATCTATTCTTCCAAATGGAGTGTTACCTGTGTAAACTGGTGCAGCTAATAGTGCTAGCTATTGTGAATGTGCTTGTGGCCCTACATAATTACACTCAGCATCATTTATGTGTTTACGTTTAGTGTTCTCAATAAATCGTTTTTACTGAAAGCATTTGCGTGACCACTGCAGCTGTTGTGATTGCATCAGCCTAGACATTTTCCTCGGTACAACGTAAATAAATGATGCTGTTTAAACATGAAGACTACAAGTGCTTAATATATTTATCATTACCTTCTGTTGCATTTTAAGTTTTTTGATAATATAGATCAACCCATTTGTCATAAGGTCGGGTTCAGGATTTATTATATTTGGTCTTTATTAGTTTCATCTTATTTTGAAAGTACATTTTATATTTGTATAAAACACGTATTAATTTCCAAATACTTTTGTTGCAATATAGCAGCGTGGGTCTAGAGTTGCACCACAAATTGGAATAAGAATCTCATCAAACACCTGCATATTATTTGTAATCAATATCAGAAAATCATAAACTGAGTATTACAATGGAATTAATGTTCTAGATCCACTGCTGTGTATTCATTTAAAATTGTTTATCATGCTTGACTTTCTAACATCATTTTATATTTTTATACTTTTATTAGTGACGATAATGAAGTTAGATTTTTAAAGGAAGATAAATCTAAATATCAAACCTAAATATTTATTTTAAAATTAAAGCCAAGTACAAAGTGCTTTTTTTATATTATAAATGATATGTATAATATAATTGCATAGGTACATACTTCGTGTTGTATTTAAAGAGACCGTTAAAACCACCAAATATTGTTTCCAATACCTACATTAGCCTTATAAATGCCTAACTTTTAACTGAAGAGATATTTTATAGTTTTATTAACTTATTAAAAAATGAAAAATTATTATCTTCTATACATAGAATGTATAAATATAATGTAAGGTAAATATTATGTTAAATAATCGTGTACTATAGTATGTATAAAATAAAGTTGACTAATATCTGTAAGTTCTGTTATGTAGAGATTTTTGTTTGTAATATTGTTACAATACGGCGCGGACTCTTACAGGTGGTCCAATTTTTATAATCTAACCAATAAAATATCGATGTGGTTGTACATTTACATTTTTAATAGAATGTACTATTTATTAAACTTCTTTTGTTGAGAAACATCATCCCATCTATTTTATCCACGTATCCCACTTTCCAATTATAAAAGTCAAGGTGTAAGTCACGACAAATCGGTCTCAGTGTCATAAAAGCGCCCAAAGCAATGTCACGCTTTATACCAAGCACTAGCACTTCGCCCGCGACTTGTTTGCGAGGGATTACTATTAGTAGGAACACGAACTTTATCTCCTATACCTCCCTCTTTATAGGGTAATGTGTAAATTACTTATTAGACTCAACGTAGGGCAGTTCGCTCTAAACGCAACATTTTTCGTACTTAGAGCGTTTTATACCCGTTGTAACTTTTAAACGAAAGGTCAGATTTGAATAATAAGTGTAATTTACATGTACACAATCAAACTTAATTATCAAACCATTTAAATGGATAAGGATTAATATCATGATACCAAAAACACCAATATTCCATTCCGCCCGAGTTTTGATTGAATTATTTGAACAATGCTTTTTGTTCAAATAATTCAATCAAAATTCATTTTAATTAACCTTAATAGTTAGACATATACCCTCGCGGATTTTTTATAGGTAATAATGAGTACCTACTTCAATTATGTAGTAAGTACATTATTTTTACGTATCATCAATAGTTTTCTCAGCACACGCCAAATAATGAATTTAGAGTTACATTATTGCAATTTTCTTAGGACCCATATTTTTTGAAAATGTGGATCCTATTCCTCTGATCATCAGGAATAATGTAGGATTCTGATGGTTAAAGAATTTTTCAAAACTGTCCCGCAGTTTCGGAGCCTATTCAATTCAAACAAACAAATCTTTCTTCTTTATCTATACTAGTTTATGAGGTTGTAGGGGGTAATCTCTGGATCTACTGAACCGATTTTAAAAATTCTTTTACCAATAGTTAGCCACGTTAGTTGTGTCAGAGCCAATTCCACCCTGCTCCATTAACATCTACCCTCAATTTTAGCCCTTTCATAGAGGCAAAGGCTCAAGTGGCTACCAAAAAGTTGGGGATCCTAGCAAACGTAAGACGGTACATTACGCCGGAACAGCTAGTCTATTCTGTAAATAACCATTTCGATATCGAGCTTCACCTGAGTGACAAACCTTACAAAGTGAGCTTTATTGCACACAACATAAAGTTCTTACGTTTGACGTAATTTGATACTCACCTCGGATTCCGCTGTAGAGGCACGAAAATGTTACAGAATAGGGGTACAGCTTCTCAAACTATCAAGAGTACCTGCTCTCATCTTTGGGGCGGATCTGCTAGATAACAGCTTGATTCTATTCAGAAACGAGTCTGTATTTGTCGATAATGTCAAGAGTGAATAGGTTACTTCTAGGCAAGCGTACTCCATATTTGTCCACAGCATCACTTACCACTCGGTGAGATAGTGGTCAAACGTGTGCCTATCATTTGTAAAAAAAGTATACTCTCTCATTCCCGGGAATAAGTTAAGTTATATTTATTGTGTAAAAAAGCAATCGATACGCAGAGACATGATCATATTTACGCAGATTGAAAACAAATCGAATGCAGTAATTCAGTAGACTGTCAAGGTTGTTGAGGAGATCTGCATTCTGGTCATAGTAGCACACATCGCCATAATCGATAATAGGAAAAATTAGGGTCTGCACAAGCATTGTCTTGGTGTTTGATGGTAAAAAGTGTTTTTTAAACGATACAGGGCCCGCAACGTTTCCGTAATCTTCTGGCTGACACTAGCGACTTGAGTACCTACGCCAGTTTAAGGTAATATCAATGCGCAAACCTAGATCTTTCACGTCAGTGCTAAATGGGACAATCGTACTGTCGAACAGGACATTTGGCAAAGCTGTTTCATCCACTTTAGCGATGCTTCGAGAACTCCCAATGATGATCGCCTGACACTTATCAGGGTTTACAGCAACACCAAATCTATCCGATCCGACCATGTTTTTATGGCTATCAAGTCTCTGTTTAATTTGTTGATAGCGTCCGGTAGTTCGTCGACCCTCACTTGACAGTATAACTGCAGTAGTGCTATTCTGTAACAAAATTTTCGTGTATCGAAAGCGGAATCCGTGGTGAGTATAAACATAAGACCTTTATGTTGTGTGGAATAAAGTTCACTTTGTGAGCTATCTCACTCAGGTGAAGCTCGATATCGAAATGGTTACTTACAGAATAGACTAGCAGGTCATCTGCATACAGATGATACGCACATAAAGTTCAGAAGTTATTACATTAATCTATACTAATATATAAAGCTGAAGAGTTTTTTTTTTTTTTTTTACTATTGATAGGCACGCGTTTGACCACTATCTCACCTGATGGTAAGCGAGGATGTGGTCGAAGATGGAGCACGCTTGCCTAGAAATAACCTATTCACTCTTGATTTAAAGACTCCCAGGTTGTAGCTATCAGGAAACACAGACTCCGGCAGGGAATTCCACTCCTTAGCTGTACGCACTATGAATGTGTTCCCAAAACGTTTTGTGCGTATGGGTGGGATGTCCACCATATACCGGTGGCGCATCGCCGTTCGTCTTGTGGTCCGATGATGGAACGGGCTTGGCGGAATTAAATTATGCAATTCCGTCGCACATTCCCCAAAATGCAACCGGTAAAAAACCGACAGGCTAGCAACTCGTCGTCGATGTTCAAGACTTTGGAGCTTCGACGCGACGAGCCTCTCATTGCCGATGATCCTTTTGGCTCGTTTCTCAATTGACTCAAGGGCATCAAGCTGGTATCTGGCAGATCCATCCCAAAGATGAGAGCAGTATTCCATACACGATCGAACTTGCGCTTGATAGAGTTTGAGCAGCTGTTCCGGCGTGAAGTACCGTCTCACCTTAGCCAGAATCCCCAACTTCTTTGCAGCCACTTGAGCTTTTGCCTCTATGTAAGGGCCAAAATTGAGAGTAGATGTTAA
Organism: Lacanobia oleracea; assembly: GCA_950371165.1. NCBI lineage: Eukaryota > Metazoa > Arthropoda > Insecta > Lepidoptera > Noctuidae > Lacanobia > Lacanobia oleracea. Next base: position 12,632,226 of record OX493389.1, read on the forward strand.
TGTAACCCCAAGAAGCTCAAGATGGTCGGTTATCGGCACGGTTTCACCGCGGAAAGATGGAGCTGGGCGGAATTGGCTCCTTTTGGCGGAAAATAGACACGCTTGGGTCTTAGCAGCATTGAACTTGACCAGATTGGCATCGCCCCAATCAGAGACCGCCTGTAGGGACACGTTCAAGCGCTCAACCATTGCCTCCCGGAGAGACCGGATCTGCGACCCACCAGCTCGTGCGTCGGACACGTATCTTTCAGCAACAGTGCTGTCGTCTGCATACCCAAAGGTACCGGGTTTAAGCAGATCATTAATATGCAGCAAGAACAGTGTTGCCGAAAGCACCGACCCCTGAGGAACCCCGGCATTAATATCCAGCAGTCCAGACGAGCAGCCATCTATGACCACTCGGATAGACCGATCCCTCAGGAAATCTGCGATCCAATCACACAAACCGGCGGGCAGACCGAAGGAAGGAAGCTTACTAATAAGGCCATCGTGCCAGACCCTGTCGAAGGCCTTCGAGATGTCAAGGGAGACCGCCAGTGCCTCCCCGTGCTTCTCTATGGCCTCACTCCAGATGTGAATGGCATACGCTAGAAGATCCCCAGTTGACCGATTTCGGCGAAACCCGTATTGCCGGTCACTAAGGATATCATTCGCTTCTAGGTACGCCAGGAGCTTATGATTCAGCACGCGTTCCATAGTCTTACAGAGTATGGACGTTACCGAGATGGGTCTATAATTCGACGGGTCAGCTCGACTACCCTTCTTGGGCACGGGCTGCACGTTAGCTTGCTTCCAAGCCTTCGGCACTTTTCCAGTCTCAAACGAAAGGCGAAATAGGCGTGTCAAGATCGGAGACAACTCAGGCGCACAAGTCTTCAGAACAATTGCCGGTATCCCGTCGGGACCACTAGCCTTGTTCACGTCTAGGTTACGCAGTACCCTTGACCAGTGACCTTGACCCTTGTAGAGTTTGTTTGCTTGAACGCGCTAATCTCAGGAACGATAGCCCATTTATTGAGGAAGGCTATAGGCTATATATCATCATGCTAAGACCAACAGGGGCGGAGCAGGAGCAGACGAAGTTGCGCAGGTCAACTAGTAAAAATAGAAAACAAGCGGAGAAAGAATGCCGCCTTGAGGAACGCCAGTTTCCAGATCACGCCAAGATGAGAAATCCCCAACGCGAACCGACTGCTGACGTCCCTGAAGATGAGAGGTGAACCACTCCAGTGCTTCGGGAGAGACCATAACATAGGAGAGAATGGCTAAAAGGATGTCGAGACTGACGGTATTGAAGGCATTTGAGAAATCGACCAACACTAGTACAGTGACCTTGGTGTCTTCCAGTCCTGCCCTTCTATCGCCAGTCACTTAAAGGAGAGCGGAAACAGTATTGTGCCCGGGCCTGAACCCAGATTGTAGAGGGCTAATTAGGGAGTTACAATGCACAAAGTGCGAGAGCTGTTTGTGTACACAGGCCTCGAGCGATTAGGATTAGTTTAAAAAATGAAACCCATAGCCAATTAATACAATAATTTTGATAAATAACAATACCTACCGGTTTCATAGAATCGATTTATTGTGTAAGATTAATCTATTTTTTAAATAGATATTTAGTCGGTACTGAATGAGGAGCTCGTAGATAAGTAATAATAGTCGCACGGGTCGGTCGACCCGTATGTATGTTAAAATGGTCACCCATCCTCAGACCAACCTCGGCAAGTGTTGCTTAACCTCAAAGATCGACCCGTGCGACTGGTATATTCCAAGGCACGCTGGAATCTCTGTATGTTAAAATGGTCGGTCACCCATCCATAGACCAACCTCGGCAAGCGTAGCTTTCTAGCTTATTTATAACCTTGAAGATCGACCCGTGCGTGCGATGACTTACTATGGAATATCGACTAACAAATAATAATACAGATTGTACGCTATAAATATGGGCTGGGGTAATATTTCTGCAGCCGTTCAGAAAGATGCGTCATTAGTATTAAGCCATCTATTGACAATGTAGTTGAACTGTCAAATATAAGATCAAACTCAGCTCACAATTGTTACGATAAAATAATGATTAGATAGTAAAATGTTCACTTTTCTTTTACTACATTGTTAAAAGTATAACAAAAACTCAACAATATGTTTTTGTGTTCTTTTCACACATTTGTTACTACTATTTTTCTCAATAGATGGCATTGCAATTATCTGGAGTCCCAACGAAAACTAGGTACCTATTTAGCGCTCGATGAAGTTTTTCCCTTAACTTAAAACTCCAATATCTTTTGATTTTGTGAGTTGATTTTGATGATGTAAACGCTAAATGTTACTCAGAATAACACTTGATACTTATTTTAAAATACTTACTTAAATTTTGAATCCAATCAGTGGTTTATTACGCTCGGTGATTGATAACGTACTTTAAATACAGACTATATTTTTCATGATTTAGTTACAAATGTATAGATTTTAGACTTTTCCCTGTACCTGTAGTATAAGACGGTATTACTTGCCAAATTTCATAGTTCTAGCTCAACGGGAACTACCCTATGAATTTTGATTCCCTTGAGTGTCGAAATATACGTTTTTTGCGGCATAAACGGCCGTATCTTTTTTACGTTAACTTAGAACTGTGATTTTTTCACAGCTTCAAGGGACCGTAGAACTGAGTACATGGTTTAAATTCCAACTTGATGCCTCCACGTGTTCCCGAGATAAAGGTGTCTTGACAGACAGACGGACGGACAACAAAGTGATCCTATAAGGGTTCCGTTTTTCCTTTTTGAGGTACGGAACCTTAAAAACACCCTGTAGATATTATTACACCGTCTAAAGGTGTTGCTAATAAGAATCAAATTCTGGGAAGTAATAATACATGGCAAACTAAAGGAAAGAGCTCGTGTTTAACAAAATAATAAATACTTAACTAATAGTTTTAGATTTCATCAACATTGGGCCTGAGAATCTACACTGCGTAGTTGTATTAAAAAAAAAAACAGTTACTGTTTAAGCAGGTAGCTTTAGTCACTTCCCAGAATTTGATCATTATTAGCGACACTTACGGATGGTGTTAATCCAGGGTATGTTTTTTTTAAATCAACCGTTTCGATTCCTGTGTAGTAGACAATTTTTCAAAAATCCAATAATGCAGTTTTAGTTTTCATCAAAATCGAGCTCGAGTCCCCTTTGAGCGTTTTTCGATATTGCTCGGAAAACGCTCACTCAAAGCTTGCTAGTTTCGGATTTGGCACACTTTCAAAATTCACCCTGTATGTGTGTAGACAAATTGTGATTATTCTTACTTAGTCAAAAGTTGAGACATAGTAACACTTGCAGTTAATAAATCACCAAATCACCAAGTTGGAATAGAAGGAATATTTTTGGTTAAGTGTTCCCTGCTGAAGGTGAATAATGAAGATCCATTCTGTGAAGAAAATGCAAACGTCAAACGCGTTGTTAAAACATTTTATTTAGACAACAAGCGTACATATAACGTGATAAAATATTTATGCTGTAACGAGGTACGTAATTTCAATTTATACTTATGATTAATTGCATTGCACATATTCAATACCATCCAACATTGTTACAAGTCAAAGATTAATTTATAATGGATATGTAACAGTAAAAGACTTCGTTCACACATTGCAAAATAAGTAAAATTAACACAAATAAAAGGAGAATATTTTATGAACCAAAACAAACAGGAACCCGTTTTGGTACAATAAATATCAAGTAATAGGCAAGGCGTAACTGAAGGAGTGCAAACAGCAAGCTACACGTAGTTGCACAGACAACGTATGAGGTGAATATCCTGGTGAAATATTGGATTGGATGTCAGTACTTCAACACTGCAAGCGTTGGCGCCGGCAGGACTATTTTCATGGGGTTGCAACCGGGAGGGAAAGTGTACCCCTTGCACGCCCCTCCCGCCCCTCTCGGCGCCCATGACTGCAAGTCTGCCGTCCGGACAAGTCTCAGTTTTGTTTCGGTCTGATAATAAACAGTTGTTTTACTATTTATTGCTTAGGTTCCTAAAAATATAACCTGTGTAACTCGAGTGTACACGTTTGAACACTGTCAAATACTTTGCATTTCTACGCCATGCGATAGGCACTTTAGTAACACATTTCCGAAAAGTTAGTAGTAGCAATTTTAATAACTAACCTTAGTTACTCTTACCAGTTATACAAATTAATAGAATTGTGTGGTGTTATAGTGGCTAGCTGTTACGGTTCCAAAGATGTAGCGACGGACGGCAAATGGTCAGAAAGTAGTCAGAAAACGCAAGAAAAATAGACCATTTCATTAAGCGATTATTTGCTTTTTTGTTTATTGTTTGCTTGAACGCGCTAATATCAGGAACTCCTGGTCCGATTTAAAAAATCTTTCAGTTTTAGATACCTAGCCCATTTATCGAGGAAGGCTATAATAATAAATCATTACGCTAAGGCCAATAGAGCGGAGCAGTAGAAGTTGCGCGGGTCAACTAGTACATAGATAAACTAGTTTGAAATGTCAAATATAATTAAATCAGAATTATTATTCATGTATTGCTTATTATAATTAATACATTTTGAGATTCCTAATATAATACGTCTCAATTTTTATGCAGCCACTCTTTAAATGAATGTATCCAAAATCATAAAAAAAATATTTTACTGTACTAAGTGCATCGTTTTTTTTTCACTATCACTGACTTATTACTATTTATAAAATAATGATTATAATCATAACATACAGACATTTACAATAAAGCCGCGAAAATAGACAAATGGAATGTAGAAGGTCAAAATAGTAAGTAGGTCTATTGTTAAATGCTGTCATATTCTTCATAGTTAAACTCAGTTGCTGGTGAAGGCCCCAATAAGTCCTGTTGAGGATTACTACTCTTTTTGTCACTCTTAGATTTCTTATGTTTATGCTTTTTTTCCTTTTTCTCTGATTTTTCATTGTAATCTCCTCTATCTTTGTCCTTTGATTTCTTTTTCTTGTGTTTTTTCTCCTGTTACATAAAATAACAATTGAATAAATTCATATTCATTATAATATGTATAAAATAAGGTTTTAAAACATTAAGTACTTACCTTGTCAATAGGTTCTTTAGCCGTGTCTGGATCTTCACCACCTTAAACGAAGTTAAAAATTAGCAAACACTTAAGATCTAAATAGAAACTTATAATACAATTATTTTACTGACTAATAGCTAACCTTCAGGGGATCTTCTTGCACTAGTGTCACCAGCCCAAAGCGGAAAGTCGTTGTCCAGCGGTATTTGTACGTCAATGTGACGGCTGTTTTCAAATATAGGCATACTTCCTATATCCACGCTATCAGTATCGACCGCTTCGTCCATTGTAATGCGATTCATCATTTTGTCAATTTCAATAGCGTCATCATCTTGATTTGCTCTTGACGGAAATTCCGTTGATAATTTTGCGTCTGTTCGTATATCCACTGATGAAATGTCGAAGTCCAAGTCTTCCTGATCTATTGTCACTTTGGGATTTGTAATATTCTCCTCATCGCTGAAATAATAACGCATGATAATTGAAAATAAAGGTGATAGTTTTCTACCTATTCGCATATTAACATATAAGAGGGGTTTCCTACCTTTCAGTGTCATAAGTAACATCTTGATTAGGGCCAGATATTGCTGGAAGGTCTTCCAAAAAGCTACTGTCCAAAGTTCCTGCATAAAACTCGTCTAGACATCCAGATGAAGCTGACACGTTGGCACCGGATGGCGTACTCTGTCCGCTAAAATACATCGAAATATATGAAAATCGCCTTTAAAAGTACATTGCAAATGGCCACTTTTTCAGGGATACAAACGCGATATAAAACAAGAATAAAACCGCAACCGCAGTATTAAATCAGTCCTGTCCTGATAGAGTAACATATGGTTTATTTATAGGCTCCTGTTACCTGTCCTGTTGAGGCAATCGATGTGGCGTCATATCCATGCTTACTTGATTATTTTTAGGCCTTGTTAAGTCTGAACTAACGTAATGACTTTGTGTAACTTGAGTCGGCGTTTTCAAACCATTGCCGGCTAGTGACTGCGCTACCTATAATAACGATTAAAAATATAGAATAGGAACCTGACAGGTATGCAGTATGCAATCAAATAAATATTTAAACTTACAAGTGGGTTGACATTTGGGGGCACAATAGGTTTGCCGGCGCCAAGAACAATGCTGGGAGAGCGATCACTAGCGGGCCGAGGTTCAGGCTGTCCTGCACTCTGCCGCCGCTTATTTGCAAGACGATCAACAAATAGGTTATAGTGGGATTCTTCTGAATTCTGGAAATAATAATAACTGATAATAAACAAACTAGTTCACCTGGTAATTTGATGAGTGCTTTCTTTATTATATTTACTACTACTATCTTAAAAAAACTTGAGAGGTGTCAAGGGACACCCGGATGGAACGAAGTTCCTACGCCGCATGGCTTACAACTATAGCAAAAAGTGTCGTTACAACTTTTGGTCTTAATTTTTTCCGTCTAGCCCCCTTTCTCAACGCGCGAATTGTAATAAAACTAGAAACATAACTGTGTTTTACGACTTTATCCTTTTCCCTAAGATGGTATCGTATCGTTGGCAACTAATGACCCACTGTTTCTCATCTCAATCAGTCCCTATTGAGATGAGAAATTCTATTCCATTCCATTCCATTCCATTCCGTTCCGTTCCGTTCCGTTCCACTCCACTCCACTCCATTCCATTCGCACAGCTTACAATAGCAAAAAGTGTCGTGACAACTTTTCGTAAGAATTTTTTCCGTCTAGCCCCCTTTCACAACGCGCGATAAGGAACTTCGTTCCAAAAGAAACCTCCAGAGTTCTCAAAATTCATCAAAATCTGTTCAGCGATTTAGGTGTGAAAGCGTAGCAAAAATGGTTTTTAACCGACTTCAAAAAAAGGCGGAGGTTCTCAACTCGGTTGTATTTTTTTTTGTTTTGTTTTTTTTTATGTTTGTTATCTCATAACTCCGTCATTTATGAACCGATTTGAAAAAAAATTGTTTCATCTGAAAGGGTATACTTCTCGATTGGTCCCATTGTCACCATGTCAGAATCTGATGATGGGATCCTACGAAAATCGAGGGCAACCCTCAAATTTTGTTGCTGAGCTGATGATCTGATGATGAGATCCCATGAAAAATGTTTGTTCAGCGATACTTTAGCCAATTGTCAGCCGATTTAGTTGATTCTTTTTTTGTTTAATTAAACACATCTTTCATGGGGTATTGTGTTAAATGTTACAATAAAATACCTTGTGACATATTAGAACTAAATGAAAGAAAATTTAAAACCTACATTAAAAGCACACTTTGTAAACAAGCATATTACAAATTAGATGTTTACATTCAGGATAAGAATGCTTGGAAACATGCTGGTCCTGCTCCATAGAACAATCAATGGTGGAGACAAGATCAAACTGGTTGGTTTATGTATTTACTTTTGTACCTACTGTTTCATTTTTGGGTTTTTATTTTTCTGTTCACTCTGCTAAATAATGGTTCCAATATTTGTAAATATGTGAGTACCATGTACTTATGTAGAAACGTGAGTACCATGTACTTATTAAAAAAAAAAATAAGTCTACCTCTGCACACTCTAAGTTCATGGTCCTCACATATATTACCAGAAGTTTTGTATACCACAGCACATATAAAACATTGATTTGTTAAGAGTAACTATGGAGTTTCTTGTCCGTTCTTCTCTATAAGAATCTACCCTTCCGAATGGACAGTAGAGTCACTATGTTATTGTAAATGTAATGATGACGTTCAAAAGTGCCGTTTAATGGCCTAATTGAAATAAACGTTTTTGACTTTGACTTTGCTTGAAAGAGTATTTTCCTGGACTAGTCCCGTTTCAATTTGGTGAAGATCTGACGAAGAACTTAACGTAACGTTTGTTTAGGCAACGGAACTCTTCAATAAATGATAGCACAGGGATCGGGATTGCTGAAATCGCATGTTTTTTTTGTGTTTACACCATTTCTTAACAAAAATTGTGCCGGTACGCTGTTAATGGGTACGCAGGTAACTAGGTACCACTAAAAAGTGAAAAATAAAAAACTTTTTACAAAAAATACAACCGAATTTCAAAAATTCGGTATTGCATAATTTAATTCCGCCAAGCCCGTTCCATTATCGGACCACAAGACGAACGGCGATGCGCCACCGGTACGCGGTAGATATCCCACCCACACGCACAAAACGTTTTGGTAACACATTCATAATGCGTACAGCTAAGGAGTGGAATTCCCTGCCGGAGTCTGTGTTTCCTGATAGCTACAACCTGGGAGTCTTTAAGTCAAGAGTGAATAGGTTATTTCTAGGCAAGCGTGCTCCATCTTCGACCACATCATCACTTACCATCAGGTGAGATAGTGGTCAAACACATGCCTATCTATAGTAACAAAAAAAAAAAAACAAAACACTACAAGGTACAAAATAACTTCGGAAGAAAGAAAAAAAAATATTTCGGAAGTCGGTGTCAAATAACGAAAAAATAACCAAAAACCCGACCGACTTCAGAACCTGTACCTTGTAGTGTTTTGTTTTTGGAAGTCGGTTGTATTTTTTGTAAAAAGTTTTTTTATGTATTTAAGATATTAGTTAGGATTTTTGCAAACCTGAAAGTCATCAAGTTCTTTTTCAGTCTCTTCTGCATCTCTCTGGTTTCTCTGTAGTTGTTCTAACAAACTTGTTTTCTGGAGTCGTAAAAATGGCACATTGAGAAATTTGTGAAGTAGTCGTAGCCCAAAACCATTTCTCATTGAAGACTCGGCATATCGCACCGGGGCGGTCCTAAAAAAGTTACATAATTTATCAGTTTATGATTATTTTTTTTCAAAACTTTGTTTATAGGGTTCCGTACCCAAAGGGTAAACAAACGGAACCCTATTACTAAGCCTCCGCTGTCCGTCCATCTGTCAACTTACTGTATTTTAAGAATCGTAATAGGATGACAGTTGAAATTTTCAGTGTGTATTTCTATTCGGTTTATGGTTAGGAGCCTTCGTCTGAGAGTCAGACTCGCACTTGGCCGGTTTTTATGCAACTTAGGTAACAGTTGTATTATTCTACACATCTGTAGACAGCGCCGGCCCGCGTAAATATAAAGGCGGCTGCAACACAGACATCCATCCATCTATGCTGCGGTGTACCCTTAATTCGCAGACAGAAATTTAATAGAATTTCATTTTGCAGAAAATGTTTCATATAATATTTGGTCCTTGTTATTTTATGTCACATATTATTGTTTCAAATATGTACTATTCACTTGAATGAAACGTATTTCACAGAAACACAATTCAATTAATTTCATGATCACATCTTTTATTTCACAAACTTATCAAACAGCAGAATTATTTTTTAACGAATATTGTTTGTCCTGTATATTTTTCCATGGAATTTTATACTTTTAAGATGGCAGAATTTAATTCAAAATAATTTTACTACGCATATTGCCATTTCTATAAAATTGCATTTTAACCTTAAATTAAAATTGAAATATGATGTTAAGAAATCGCCAAACTAGCCTAAAAAATTAGTAACAGAAACGAATCGCTGTAAAACCGACCCCACGTAGTCTTGTCTGCTCTACCCCTAGAGTGAAATTTAAGCCCGCGTAGGCGCGGAGGGCGAGGCGGCCCGCGAGTTGAGGAGCAGGTGTTATAACGCCCTCCACCGCGGCTGAGGCTGGCCGGCCAGCAAACCAAAGCTGCGGTGGTGAGTGTCAAAAGAATCTGCAACGATAAGTTCGCGTGTGATCGCCAGAGCCCCGCAGTGCCGGAGCCGTGACAGAAACCATGCCTGCTGCATGCTTGCTTGTATTCTGCTTGTTGCATGCTCGTTTGCATGCTGCATCCGTGCTACTTGTTGGATGCCGCATGCTTACTGCATACTGCATCTTGCATGCCGCATGCTTGCTGCATGCTGCACGTTACACGCCGCTTGCTTGCTGCGTCCTTGCTGCATGCATGTTGCATGCTCACCTGCATACTGCATGCTTGCTTGCATTCTGCATATTGCATGCTCGCCTGCAAGTTTGCATGCTCGTTTACGTGCTGCATGCTTGCATGCTGCATGGTGAATGCCGCATGATTGCTGCATGTTTTCTTGCTTGCATGCTGCATGTTAAATGCCGCATGATTGCTGCATGTTTGCTTGCTTGCATGCTGCATGTTGAATGCCGCATGATTGCTGCATGTTTGCTTGATCGCATGCTGCATGTTGAATACCGCATGACTGCTGCATGTTTGTTTGCTTGCTTGTTGTATGCTTGCTGCATTCATGGTGTATGCTTGTTTGCATATTTTGGTATTTTATTCCCATCTCCATTTGCCACCATTGCCGCTTCGTGGGGTTCCGTCGACCGGGTCCGAATGAAAAGTTTTGCTTGACTAGAATTTTATCAAGGTCATGCTCGCCGGTAGCTGTGGCGAGCGGACGCGCGCGCGGTGCTCTCTCGCGCTCCGTGCGTGTTGCCTCGAGTGACGCGATATTTTTATAAGACTACCCACATTAGTTTGCGCTCATATGAGTGTGGAGACTAAGGGAGGCCCTTTAGGCCCTCCCGAAAACAGTGAAACCAGTGTAATGGACACGGACAGTGCTATTGTGAATAGTAAAAAGAACAGTGACTATAAATTAATTAGTGTAAGTGAACTTTCCCCGGACAATGAAGGACAATACGCAGTTGCATGTTGTTACTGCGCAAAAATTTACGTAATTAAAAAATTCCATGAGTGGCAGGGACTCCAAACTAAGATTAAGCAATTGACTTGTAGATCGTGTAACAAGAGAAGTGCCGTGAAATGTTTTATAAAAACTTCAGCAAATATTTCAAACGGACACCTAGTGAACAGTTGTAAATAAAATTAATATATATTCGTGTAATATAAATTTTTGTAAAATAAATAAGATAGACTGCCGCAAGTGCAACGGACAGTTAAATGTTAAGTACATGCCAATTATAGGTCTTGAAAGCGAAGAAAACGTGACCTGTGAATGTGGCACAGTGAACAAAATAGTATCGAAATATAGAGAGGTACCCAGGACCCAAAGTACAAGGCCTGAGCTATCGCTGTGTTCGCCGGCCACCGCATCACGCCATTGGTAACGCGATTGCTGCGACGGCACCCGGCAGCGTGACCACTGGCGCCGCACGAATGAAACCGAATGAAGGCACCGCTGTTGCGCGAGCTGGCAATGTTGCCCCCGCCATGCGCGCGTGCTGTGACTTAACCGTCTCGACGCCTCTGCACACCGACTCCGCGGCTCAGTTGGGCCACGCAACGGCGCAAGCGCGCACCGCCAGTTCGACCTTCGTCGCCTCGCAGCGACAGCCCGGCATAAAAACAAGCAACCGCTTCGCCTCGCTCCCCACCGAAGAAGACCACAGAGACGAATTTGAAAGGGAGAAAGACTACGCCGACGCGACTTTTACCTCACCCAAACCCAAGAAGAGAAAGAGAGGTGTCGTCAGTCCTAAATCGACAGCGACTCAGCAAAAACCGAGAGTGATCACATCATCCACTCACATCCCCGACCTAGTCATAACAGACGTCAAGAAAATCAACGATCCGAAATACCTAAAGGAAATTAGAAAAATAGTCACAGAACATGGAGCAAGACACGCAATGGCTTGTAACAAAAGAACCATCACGATCCGCGTATACACCGCGGACATGAGGAAAATGATTATAGAAGAGCTGAGGAAACTTGACGACGGGCCCCGCTTCGTGGCACGTATCCCTAAAGCCCAACAGATCCATCAGACGAAGGTTGTGCTAAACACGAACATCTACGATGAGACGAATGAGGCATGCCTTGAGGAAATGGAGAGGTGTATCGGTGTGAGACCGATTAAAATGAGAACAATATTAAAGGTAACCTACAATTATTTATCTTTGATGGTACCCACTCCTACGATGAAATCGCCACGCTTATGAAGACAACAAAGCATGCGTACTTCGGGGCCTTCAGCATGAAGCCTCATGAATACAAAGATGACCCCAGGAGAGTAGTACAATGTAAAAAATGTTTCCTCTTCACGCATGCGACATCGGCGTGTCATGGTGAGAAGAAACACCCCACCTCCACAATTCAAAACGAAGAAGGCATAGATATCGAAATATGCACAGCTTGCAAAAAACCAGGTCATGGGGCCCACCAAGTCAAATGCGAGAAGTTCCAGAAGGCAATTGACCGTCAACTGGCACAACACGAAGAAAAAGAAAGGAAAAAAGAGAAACAGCTGAGCGCCGATTCGCAGCACTGAAATACCGACAGGAAAACGTTTCATACATGAACATAACCTCCACTTCACAATTTCCACCTTTACCTAATCATGCGCCCCAATCACAACCACAGCACCAGCCACCAATACAACTAAATGAACACTTAACAAACAAAGAAAACAGCATGGAGCCCGTAGGGCAAGAGCTACAAACAATCATGAAAGAAATATTACACCAGTTGCAGCTACAACACGAAATCCTCATAAAAATTCTCAACAAATAACCCGATAAAACAATATCACAAGTTGCGTATATTGCATCTCAACGCGCAAGGATTAAAAGGTAAATTCCTCGAGCTAAAATCCTTAGCCGAACGTTATAAACCACACATAATCATAGTCAACGAGTGCCGGGTAGACTTTTCTAAAATCCGCATGAATCTCATGAACTACGACAAGGTCACGCACTCAATCGCGTCACATCTAACTACAGCCATGTATGTGATGCGAGGAATACGCTGGAGCCAAACTGACGTTGCCCCAGGCACCGAAGAAAGAGACCGCCTCATTGAAGGCGTCGCTATCAACCTCACTTATGATCATATGACCGGAGATTCCCTGAAAATAAAGGGGATATACATACCACACAGATCAGAGCACTTCGACGCCACAGCGCTTAATGATGAGCCAGAAGACATCATAACCGAAGCTCCAAACATCACCATCGGGGACCTCAACCTTAAAATGACCACACTCAACCAGACGAGAGACGAAGGGGCGGGAATACTTATCCGAGACCTCTGTAACTCCGACGTCTGCACCATACACCACACGGGCCTACCCTCGCGTCCTAACAGTGCAGGCTATGGCATACTCGATGCAGCCATCTTCTCGCACGATGCACAAGCTTTTGACAATATAACATGCCGACAAATAACACCTATAGACCGATAGACTAGGTGAAATCAGTTATGTACCAAGAACAGACAGGAGTCGGCTGCTCAGCAAGCGAACGACTGCTCCACGTCCCCATAAATTGTAATTAGCTGTAAATAGGATAGGGCAATATAGAACAACATTATAAATTTATATAAATTTACTCTGTACACACTAACAGGCTCACAGCACACACTACACGACACTTATACAGATCTCTTTCAGACTAACATAGGTAGACTGTAAGTAGCTGATACACCCACAGGCCGAATACACCACCGGCCTGTGGACATAATGTAACATACTACTCTGTCAAGAAAGTACCGGGAAAAGATCAATAATACACAAAATGTCTGTTATTCATCCAAATTTATTTTATCACCTTCAAAGTATGCTCCTTTAAAAACGATACACTTGCGCCAACGAATAATCCATTCATCAAAAAATTTTTTAAACGCTGCTTCCGGAATTGAGTTCAGTTCTCGCCGCGAATTCTCCTTTAAGTCTTCTATCGATTGAAAACGGGTGCCACGAAGTGGTAATTTGAGTTTAGGAAAAAGAAAAAAGTCAGCAGGAGCCATATCTGGTGAATATAGTGGTTGCTGGATGGTATTTGTTGAGTGTTTGGTTAAAAATTCGTTCACAATGATAGCCTTGTGCGAAGGCGCATTGTCGTGGTGCAAAATCCAAGAATTTTCTTTCCACAAATCTGGCCTTTTTCGTCGAATTTGCCCTCTTAAACGCCGCATAACGCTCAAATAATATTCTTTATTTACCGTTAGACTTTCCGGTAAGAATTCAGAGTGCACAACATCGCGATAGTCAAAGAAAACAGTCAACATGACTTTGACTTTTGATCGACTTTGGCGTGGTTTTTTCGGTTTCGGTTCAGTTGGAAGGCGCCACTCCGAAGCTTGTTGACTAGTTTGCATGTCAAACTCGTAAACCCACGTCTCGTCACCAGTAACAATGCGTTTCATGAATGTTGGGTCCGAACTGACTCGTTCTAGCATGTCCTCAGCGACTTTCATGCGATTGAGTTTTTGGAGAAAATTCAGATCTTTTGGGACTAGCCGAGCAGCAACATGTTTCATACCCAAATGATTAGTTAAAATGGTACGGGGATCGACTCGTGAGATACAGAAAGTTCGGCGGCTATCTCTCTCAGAGTTGAATGGGGATTTTTAGTCACTATTTCCTTCACTTTTGCGATGTTAACTTCAGTTGCAGACGTTGACGGCCTACCAGAGCGAGGCAAATCTTCCATCACATCTCGACCGCTTTTGAACGCTTTGAACCACTCATAAGCACGAGTTTTTGATAAAGTCGATTCACCGTAAGCCTTCTGTAACATTTCAGTGACTCCGAACACGAAATTCCATTGGCGATGCAAAATTTAAGACAAACTCTTTGTTCGATATTTTTGTCCATTATGAAATTCGCAATACACACTATATATGATATTACTAAAACCAGCACTGTCTTTAATATAAATAACAGATGCAACTCAAACTCCGCGCCAAAATGGAAAACAGTTGTGCCAATCTAACAACTACAAAAAAACAAAAATTTGAATTTGGAACCATAAACAAATCATCCATTCCCGATACTTTTTTGACTGAATGTATGAACTAGGGAAATAAACATCTTTCTATTCTATTCTATTTTTGCATGCTGCATGTTGAATGCCGCATGATTGCTGCATGCTTGTTGTATGCTTGCTGCATTCATGGTGTATGCTTGTTTGCATATTTTGGTCTTTTATTCCCATCGCCATTTGCCACCATTGCCGCTTCGTGGGGTTCCATCGACCGGGTCCGAATGAAAAGTTTTGCTTGACTAGAATTTTATCAAAAGTTTAAAACTTTCACTCGTTAAAATGTTTTTCTTGGTAACAAATTTTATGTTAACTACTCATTATTTTGATTAAGAATTTTTGATTTGATATTTTATGATATGATGAATATTGAAACAAAGTTTATTTGTAACAAAAATCTATGATTTAAATTTATTCATAGTAAATATTCTGCGTATTGATTATTCTATGAAATGATAATACGAGAAAAAATGTATGTGAAACTGTCTTCTATTAAACAACGTACAACCCTGTGCTGCTTTATCTTGCGGATGGCTTAACCGACTCATTGCCGACGTCATTTTCATGCATACTTTAGCCAGACCCCAAACATTGGACGGCGTCATGGGCCTACATCAAGGATGACGCACCTAGAGCGTCATTGGCCCCCTGTGATGTTTTAAGCGTATTTCGCCGTTATCTTGCGTCGATCTGCTAAGAGAAAAAGTTATTTGTGGGCTGCGATTCGTGTTCGTTGATATTCAAAGGAAATATCGCCTCACAAGGTAGGATTTATTTATTTTAGTAAAATTTTACAGGGGTGGTCAACATTTTTGTATTAATTCATTTGTTTGTGATAATCACGTATTATTTGTAGATAATCAGCATGGAGACGAAATTCCTGAATGTAGTCAGGCAGTAAGATTCACTAATAAACATGAACATTAACAAACAAGATAAAAATAAAGAAAAATAAAAAAAACGTTTTTACAAAAAAATAAAACAGGCTTCCAAAAACACAACACTACAAAGTATAAAATAACTTTGATTTCGGAAGCCTCCGCTGTCCGTCCGTCCGTCAGTCTGTCTGTCTGTCTGTCAGAGGGCTGTTTCTCAAGAACCGTAATAGGTAGGTGGACGGTTCAAATTTTCAGATTGTGCATTTCTATTGTCGCTATATTTCTGAAATATTCATTCTTTCGAACTACATGAACTTAGAGGGCTATATTGATGATTAAAATGGTTATAATTCTTTAGATAAATACGCGTTACGGTCGCGGATCGCATTTGGTCCACATACGTCAGCTTCACACTGACCGGCAAATTGCAAAAAACATAAAAATATTTGAATTTCGCGGGCTACCCTGGAGCCTGGACCTTAAATAAAAAAAAACAAAGCCACGGACTGCACTCTGTATACGTATAAGCTTCAAAGATTACAATAGGGAAGATGCAGATTTAATATTTATCAATATTTTGTGACTAAAATGTAAAAAAAAAAACATAAGAGAAGGCCCAGTGCAACGTTTTTATTCCAGTTAATATTGATTCTTAACAATAATCAAAAATTTATAGTAACGTGAAACGAAACGTGTTTTAATACACCAATCAGCGTCTGGTGACGTCACTCGTGTTAGTTTATAGTCCAAGATACCAGGGCTCACAGACATTACTTATTTCGAAGTATCAAAATATTTGAATAGAGTAGTGGCCAGTGTAATTTCAACGTACGCATAATAAGTATCTGCTAGCTCCATCCAATGGGCAATTTTTTTTAGTAATGTATGTAGGTATGACATATTTCATAAGTCTATAGGAGGTGGTTTTGCAGTTTTCTTTTTATACTTAGTAAATAAACTATGTCCAAAAGATACTTGTGAATAGGATCTCAATTCTCAGTGGAGATAACGATCAGATCTTACACTATTACAATGACTATTAGGTACAATAATTTTTCTTTAATTTTTTACTAAATTACTAATTATTTAATAGTGTCCGACCGAAGCTTCGGCTTCGGCTTCGGCTTCGGCCACCTTCGGCCAAATCTTCGGCTTCGGCTAAAAATTTGCCGAAGGTTTGGCCGAAGCCGAAGGTTTGCTAGTTGTCAAAATTTGAAATTTACTGAACGATGCTAGAGCGAGACGGAGAGTGTGCAGAGCAGCAGAGTTTCACCACGCCGCCGCACCGGCCCAAACGAATCGCAGTTAGTAAACTAAACGAGTCAAAACAAGTTTGAGAGCGCGTCTTAAAATTCTAATAAGTGTTTTGTTTTTAAATATTTCATATTTGTTATTACAAATTATTTTATTTATTACTGTGAGTAGTACCACTGTGGTGATACGTTCATTATTGTGAGGCACTCTAAGAACCAAAAAACCGTAAGTATTGTCTGGTTTAAAACATTTTATGTTATCTAACGTTAGGTAGGAAACTAAATGGAAACAATGTTGGTATGTTTTTTTATGCAATTTTTAGATAAAAAAACATGTGAAGATTGTTTACTTTTAGTTAACTACCTAAACCGATAGGATATAGGCGCATCCGCGTTGCAGAGTCCTACTGCGAGTACGGGGCGGTCGGCTCGGCTCGGTAGGTACTTGTGCATTTATATTGTTACGAGCTTGGGTTTCGTTACAATAAAAACAGCCGATTAAACCACCAAAAATAACACTTTAATTTACAACAGTAATTAACACTTTAAACACACTAATTAAAACACACAATCGCACTACTGAATACTTCACTTCACTTAATTCGCAGTTGAGATCGCTTCCGAAGTTATCGCGTGTATCGCCAATTCAATACTGACCCCTGTCGCCGGATGTCCGCCCTTTATATATCGGCGACAGTTATTTCTAGAACCTTCCAGTATAGAAACTTCTGGAAAGTTCGGGTACATACCGGTCCCGATTGACTTGGTGTCGAAACATCGAGAATGTTCTAGCATAGAAAAGTCTAGAAACATCTTGACCTCAGTAACTCCGCTATTCGATACTAGATGGCGGTACATGTACGTAAATGTCGTTATGTACCTAGCTTTAATTCTGGCGCGTAACACTGCCCCCTCCTAAGACATGCTCGTCCCGAGCATTATCAGCCCCATAATAACGCGCCAGTCGATCCACGTGGACGATCTTAGGAGCGCTTCTTGTCCCTTTTTGTATACGGTAGGTCACGTCATTAATTTTTGTCACAATCCGATACGGCTCGTCCCATTTAGCCTGAAGCTTAGGAGATTTCCCTTTACTGCGAACTGGATTGTGCAACCACACTAGTGAACCTTCGTCGAAACCTTTATTGTTCATTTTGCGGTCATAACGGGTTTTCATCTTTTCAGACATTTGCTGGCCCGATTCTCTGACATGCTCATAAATGTCATTCATTTTGTTCCGCAAGTCGTTCGCATAATCAGTGATACTGCGTGGGGTGTCAGGCGGTATTCCGGTGATCAAGTCTGCAGGCAGCCGTAATTCTCTACCAAAGTTTGCGAAAGCTGGTGTCACTGATGTGCTTTCGTGAACAGCACTTCGGTATGACAACAAAAATGGTTGGATATGCTTGTCCCAATCGCGTTGCCGATTTTCCACAACTTTTGCCAGGTACCTCTCCAATGTCTGGTTAAATCGTTCCACCATTCCATCCGATTGTGGGTGGTAAGAAGTTGTTCTCGTTTTATAACTCGGCAAGTTTCCTGGAATATTTGTCACTCAAAATTCCTTCCTTGATCGCTGTGAATCTCCAAGGGTACTCCAAAACGACAGAAGACATTATTAACCAGTTTATCTGCAACTGTTGAAGCTTCTTGATTTGGAATGGCAAAGACTTCCGGCCACTTAGTGAAGTAATCCATTACAACCTTAAATACTTGTTGCCACTTTCACTTTCCGGAAACGGTCCCGCAACATCCAGGGCTATCCTTTCCCATGGTGCACCAACATTGTACAATTTCAATGCACCTCTGCTACGAGTCTGAGGACCTTTTACAGCCGCACAACTAGTACATTTGCGACACCAGTCTTCAACATCATCACGACAATGAACCCAGTAAAACCGTTCCCGTATCTTCAGTAGAGTCCGTTTAACTCCCATATGGCCTCCTGAACAACCATCGTGGTACAGCTGTAGAACATCCGGTACTTTAGCCTAGGAACGACCATTTGCAAATGACAGCTGTTTCCCCGAGCATTTTCCCATTTACGGCAAAGGACTCCATCCTGAATCACTAAGCTGTCCCATTGGGCCCAATAGCTTTTCGTGATCGAACTCATCGCTGAGATGTCGCTCCACGTGGGCTTAGGAGCACTGGCCTTTATCCACTCCAGAATCGGCCGGATGTCCGAATCTTCCTGCTGAGCATGTTGTAGGCTTTCCTTCCACTCGTTGCTCAGATCTGTTTTGAGCATCCTCACAGGTACGACTTCTTTGCCCTCCTGCCGAGTACAATGTTTGCAATCTTCAGGGCAAGGTCTTCTTGACAATGCATCTGCGTTGCTATGAGATTTCCCATTGCGATGTTCGACCACAAAGTCGTATTCCTGCAGCCGTTGGGCGCTGTTGTCAGCTGCCCTACCTTCTAGAGATCGGCTATCTTGCCTTCTTGCAGTTTGCTTAGGGCAACTGGATCGCAGGTGGCCCCTTTCACCACAGCCATAGCACCTAGGGCTGTACCCTTTCAAACAGTCACGAACTGCCGCTGCCGCTACCTCATTGCCACGGTGAGAACGATAATCCTGCCGCAAAGCTTCCTATTCTGTAGTTCGCTTAGGGCAACCAGGTCGAAGGTGATCTCTTTCACCACAGCTGTAGCACCTCGGGCTATATCCTATAAACCGATCGTGAACCGTATCTGCTGCAACTTTCCTAACGCGGTGGGAACGATGATCTTGCCGCACAGCTTCCACCTCTAATGCATGGGCCAAAGCGTCCTTAATCGTCCCGTGGTGCCCGAGTCTCACAGCAGCTCTAACCTCAAAGTCGCGGATGCCGTCGATGAATGTCTGCACCAAGTTCCCTTCAATGAGCGCAGGTACAGACTGGTAAGCTTTTCGTACCAGCTTCTCCACTTCAAGGACCCACTGCTGCAGGTTCTCACTAACCCGTTGCACGCGATCCCTTAGCTGTGCGCAAAAAAACGTGTTCCAGGTGAGCGTCACCATACCTGGCTTCCAACGCCTCAAGGAGCTGCTGGTAAGTCACCTCCTTACCGAGAGCTTCCAGGACGGTTAAGGCCTGGTCACGCAGGCCTAGGGTGAGGGCAGTCATGGCCTGGTCTTTACTCCACCCGTTCGCCTTCATTACAGCTTCAAACTGTATCTTGTACGCCGACCAAGAAGACGTGCCATCGAACGGCGGCACTTTAAACCCACGTAGCGAAGGTGTAGTAGCTGCGGAAGTAACAATCCCGTCTCCAAGTTTAAGGTTGCCCAACTCCTTCTTCACATCAGAAATGACGTCATCAAACTTGCTGATCCTGGTTTCAGCATCTGACAAGCGGTTGTCATGCTGAGCAACCTTATCCTTCACCTCCTTCATGTCTTTCCCGAAGGACGCGTGAAGTTCCTTCATGAGAAGCATCTGTTCTTCCTGTCGGCGGGCCTGCTCCTCCTTGTCGCGCTGCAGCTGTTCTTCCAAGCGTCGGGCCTGCTCCTCCTGTCGGCGGGCCTGCTCCTCCTTGTCGCGCTGCAGCTGCTCTTCCAAGCGTCGGGCCTGCTCCTCCTGTCGGCGGGCCTGCTCCTCCTGTCGGCGGGCCTGCTCCTCCTGTCGGCGGGTCTGCTCCTGCAGCATCATCATCAGAGCAGCAAAGTCTGGTGCTGATGATGCCGGAGCTGCTGTGGACGGGCCGGCCTCCATAGTCGGTACCTGGTCTTCCGACGTCTGCGACGTGGCTCCACCAAAACGTCTCTGGTCCGTCTCCTGCTGGCGTTGACTACGGGTACGGATACCCTCCGTGTCGTCCTTTGGCAGAATCGGCATGATTATCCACTCTTCTGACACCAATTGTTACGAGCTTGGGTTTCGTTACAATAAAAACAGCCGATTAAACCACCAAAAATAACACTTTAATTTACAACAGTAATTAACACTTTAAACACACTAATTAAAACACACAATCGCACTACTGAATACTTCACTTCACTTAATTCGCAGTTGAGATCGCTTCCGAAGTTATCGCGTGTATCGCCAATTCAATACTGACCCCTGTCGCCGGATGTCCGCCCTTTATATATCGGCGACAGTTATTTCTAGAACCTTCCAGTATAGAAACTTCTGGAAAGTTCGGGTACATACCGGTCCCGATTGACTTGGTGTCGAAACATCGAGAATGTTCTAGCATAGAAAAGTCTAGAAACATCTTGACCTCAGTAACTCCGCTATTCGATACTAGATGGCGGTACATGTACGTAAATGTCGTTATGTACCTAGCTTTAATTCTGGCGCGTAACAATATAGAATATTTTCTTTCAGGTACACAATGACATCTTTAGAGCTGAATCCTATCTGACAATATTTTATAAAGGCTACTGATAAAGCTTTATGTAAACCTAAGAAATTACTTATAACTATTTAATTTTCTCAAAAATTCCAAAAAAATATATGTAAAAAATAGATATTAAAAAAGCGTTAAACTTTGCTCAATTATTTTATAGAAATATTTTGTGTTCGTCTGATAATTAAAAAAATGTGACTGATTATTTGATTATTTTTGTTAAAATTACTTTAAGTAAATAAATATTTAATTAACATTGTATATTTGAAACTTTTATTTTAGACAATATTTTATTACCTACTTGTATATGTTGGTCACTCGGCTCGTTATTGGGCTAAATCTCTAAAGCTCTCACAATATGTATCTAGTATATTCTGAGATCAAAGTAACTATCGTATTTCTCAAGGTCAATGACACCTTCGGCTTCGGCTTCGGCCGAAGGTTTTGGTGAATACCGATTAATCGGCTTCGGCTTCGGCTTCGGCCAGAATTGCACCTTCGGTCGGACACTATTATTTAAGAATATGTATTTTGTAAAAATCGTGAAAATTATCTAGTCGTTTTATAGCTATCATCTGATGATGATACTTACAAACTGGCGGTCGCGTCAACCCAAACTAGCAGGTAAGCGAATGTTCAAAGTACCTACATACTAACACTATTCTATTCCATACATTTTGTTAATGAGACAATAAGTAAGTTCTGGAAGCACTGGGATCTTGCCCTATGACTTTGAATTATGACAGTTCTTGACCAGTGACAGGCATGAGTGACGTCATCGTCCGTTTTGGCGCGAAAATTTAAACTGTCTGTTTAAAAACGCAATTTTTTTATTTATGTGGCGGTCTATTCTAGACGGAGTTCTTTAAAATGAAAGCAAAAATAGAAATATTGCATGTCCCCTATTAGAAAGAGAAGTCCGATATGAACTTGTTTTATGACGCCTATAATAGGTACATAGAAAACAGCGTTTTCGCAAGAGGGATAGAAATATTTGTTTAAAATAATTATATCTTGTTTGTTTTTCCAGCAATTTTGATTCTAATTTCACTGTTAGTATTATAATTTTGTATATTTTTAGATAAACTGTAGGATGAACTGTTGGCTGGAACTGTAAGGTGTGGTGTAGGTATATACATTTAATAAATATATTTTTCATGCATGAAAACACATTATTATGCATTATTATTCTAAGCATAAAAACAATTGTCAGTGTGAAAATCGCTCGCAGTTTTTTCTAAATAAATAAATTAAAATATCAAAAGGTATGTCATTGATCCCCCCTAATATTCACGCTATTCACTAGCGATGTCCCCAAAAACCCCAAGACGCAGTTGGCATTATTTGCCGATGACACGGCCATCTACTGCTCCGGCACGAGCACCAAGGCCATCACCCTCAACCTCCAAAGATCCGCCAACGCCCTAGGCGAATGGTTTCGGAGATGGAGGATTGAAGTAAATCCGGAGAAGAGCCAGGCGGTCTTGTTTCGCAAGCCGCGTACTAGAGCTCTACCCCCCCTAAGTCCGATCACCATGTTTGACAAGCCGATCCCTTGGGAGAAGCAAGCCAAATATCTAGGAGTGATCCTTGACCAAAACCTCACCTTTGGCGAGCACATAAAAGCGGTACGTTCGCGTGCCGCTTTCGCTCTCGGTAGGCTTCATCCCATGCTGAATGCACGCAGCAAGCTATCCCTTAAATGCAAACTGCGCATCTATACCACGTGCATACGTCCGATAATGACCTATGCGTGTGCCGTCTTCGCACACACAAAGGATCGACATATCCATAGGATGCAGACCATCCAAAATCGTTTTCTCCGAAAGGCCACGGGCGCTCCGTGGTTCGTTAGGAATGACCGACTACATGTCGACCTCAAAGTCCCAACCATCAAGCAATTCATGAAGCGTCTTACTAAGCACTTCATCGAATCTGCAGAAAAGCACCAGAATCCCTTAATCGTATCGGCTACCCGATACGCTCCCTCCAAGATTAGTAAGATTCGCCGTCCTCGGCATACCCTCGTCGACCCTGACGACCCAATCACCGTCCTTCAAGAAAGCTGTAGGGAAACCAGCACTCTCAAGAAACACAAATACAGACCGCGATCCGTATTCCGACCTCGCCGCCGAGGTCCGTCGCGACGTCCCAGTAACGCTCCCCCCCGTCTTTTGCCAAACGAGCCAGCCCGCGAAGCTGAGCCAGTAGTGACAAATATCTCCCTAAATAATGACATGACCCAGCCAGTCTCTTGCTGCCCCCCCCTAAACGACGCCGCTGAGCCGAGGTCCGTACCCCACAGGGGGTGCCCTCAGCGAGCGGAGTTCTAATAAATATAAATTTGTAGCCTCGGCTGGGGGCCTTAAATTCTAGAGGCCCACACAGGCAAGTCCGGTTTAGTAGTTGACAACCCTCTAGGGTTGATAACTGCGAGTGGCCATCGACAAAAAAAAAAAAAAAAAAAAAAAAAAAGTTGTTGTTTAAGCCACGCCACCATTCTTACATCAAGCATTGTTGAAGGCACCCCCTGACCCTTGGCACCTGGAGCGGCCGCACCAGGTGCCCTATGGACGGGCCGGCAATGTGTTGATGCTAAGAAATTAGGAGCTAGTTCTATCATACCTGATAAGTTTGGCATGGTGGAGGGCTTGTTCAATGTGGTGGGGGTGAACTTGTCTATGGTGCTGCATATCACAATGGTTCCCAAGGACCACAACTGGTATATCAGCTGGCACTTGTGACAACTCCTTCACCACATAGTCAAAAGTCCTGAAAGCAAAACTATATTATCATATTGTTGGTAAACTCAGTGATGAATCTATGATTTCTTGCATCTTGCTCACAAGTAGTTGAAAAAAGTGGCATTCATTGTGGCAGGGAAGGGAGAACTGATTGTGCTATTTACAGAGAAGAGCGATAATAGGTAGTTTTGTTTTCCCTGTAATTTACATGAACCATCAACAAGATTTCAAATGTTTTCATTTTGGTATTGACGATGATGAAATTATCCTATATTATTTGAGTTCAAAGGAAGAGTAATATTTTTGGTAAATGAAGAGAGCCCAGAACTATTTATACTCTCAAACAAAGTTCATCAATAAATAGTTCTCACTTGTAAAGAATGGTGAAAGCAACATTTTAAAATTTCTCTGATTTACATAAAATTAATTCTTCTTGCAAATTATATTTTCACCATGATTAAACATACCAAGGTTTTGTTATATCAAGCATCAGTATCACACCATTAGCATTTTTGTATACATCTAAGAATGTGGCATCAAGAACTGGGGTTTCATAGCCATCTTCAGATGCTACTGCAGCAGATTGGTTTTCCAGTTTGAGACCCAAAGGAGGTTTCTTCTTTGTGCGACCTTTATCCACTACCTCCCATACTTCTACCTTGAAAATGACAAAAACTAAATTGAGAACCTGTTTTATAATAAATTGTGATGAAATAATGTAATTCATTTACAATCAGTTTATTGATACTGTGTTTTTTGTGAAATTTGCATATTATGAAATTAATCTTTTTATTAAATTATAGTGCAGGTAGTGTGTCCCACTAGATCATTAGAAAAAACATACTTTTTTTTGTCATAAAACAAATCAAACAGGTGTTGTAATATAGTGTTGCTCTGTACTTTCAACTCACTTTAACTATGTAATCAGTATTTTTATATGTCCAGTGTATAGGAGCAACTTGTATTTGATCAGTTGGTGCATAGTCTTCAATAAATGGTCCACCTTGTAGACGCTGCAACAGACACGATTTGCCGACGTTTCTATCGCCTTTTATTAGTATTTTCACTACAATCAATAAATCATTATTAACTTCGTGAATAGAATGTGATGTAGAAGAACATGAGACACAAGCTACTCACTGTTAAAATGAACTCCTTTCGAAAATTTCTTCTGCAAAGAAGAAGACATTGGCAGAGGAGCTGGGCAGCGATCATCGCCGCTTCTAGTTAGTTTTTTGAGAGCGTTAAACATTTTTTATTCTCTTTTTCGTTATTAACTAACACATAGAATTTGACATGTAAAAATATGTAAAAACACCACTACACTCAGCTGCAAAAAAGAGAAACCAACATCAGCTGGTTTTCAAAAGTAAAGTAAAAAAATATTGGCAAAAAAATTATACATCAATACAAAACACTCTCGAAAGCGACGTCTAATCCAATCATCCAACTTTTATGTCTATGTCCAACACCAACATACTACATACAACCAAAGAGTACAGTATATATAATGAAACATACAACGATAATCGCAACAGATAAGAGCAAAACATCAAATTGTTGTCAAATAGACAAGCGCATTACTGCCAGCCTTTGATTTTTAGTTCCCCTTATAACCTTTTCCTTAGAGTTAAATACAAAATAAGGTAAAAAAATAAAAAAAAGGTTTTATTAAAGAAACCAAGAAAAATTAAAAAAAAAAGTTTGATAGATTGATGATTTTAGTTTGATTGATTGATGATTTTGGGTATACTTACAGGTTGGCAAGATGCTGGCTGTTTTGGAAATATTATTGGCACTGCGTGCAAATGTTATACTCGACGTTCATATTGTCACGAAAGAAAGATTCTTCAAAGTGTTCGGCCTTCATTCAACTATCATCTTTTCTCAAAGTATCCATTTACTTTTAAACTCATTATCTGCAGGAAACCTGTAAAATAACAAAGAATACATCATTAATAATTTAGTAGTATTAAATAATAATAGTAGTATAGTATATTATAATAATAGTAGTGAATGTTACGGGTTGCTCATTGCCATTTTTCCGCGAGATGGCGCTGAAGTCAACATTTTCAGTTTTATTTTGTTTCGAGTGTAATGGGGTGGAAAACTGCCCTTTTATCCCACCAGATGTCGCATGATCGACTCAGCCTAATTTTGTCCTGTCATCTGTCATAATCCATACAAATTTACGATGTAAACGTAAACAAATATCGAAAATATTTGAATACTACAAATATGACGCAGTGTTGTGCTCCAGACTGCAAAAATCAAGGGAGACATTAATTTCCAAAGGACCCAAAACGCCGAAAATCCTGGGAAAAAGCGTTGAGAATCATAACTTTAAAGCAACCGAGCACTCTGTATTGTGCTCTGCTCATTTTACAGCTGATGATTATTTTGGTCAAAGTAAATATACCGGTAAGTATAATTAATTCATAATAACCCGTGAATATAGATAGATCATTATGCAGAGAATATAAAGGTAATATTATGTTTTTTATTTCAGTATATGAGCCTAAGGCTAAATTTCTAAAGAAAACTGCAGTGCCTTCAATCTTTTCTTTCACACAAACAAAATTAGAATCAACATCCGCAAAACAACGTTTAGAACGTTGTGAAAAAAGGTCTCGGAAGAAATTAATGCTTGGTGTGGCTGCAGAGATCCTCTTTGGGAGGTGCAACCTCAATGACATAAGCCTTGAAAGAGTTAAGAAAAATAAAGTTAGAATTCGAATGTGATGTCATAAAGAAGTGTGAGTTTTTTATAAGAAATTGGATTGTTTGCCCTGACGTTGAAAACACGCAAAATATATAATTATTCTCTAAAATACTCTGCTTTTAAATTATTGAGGAACCCCTCTCGTATTAGCTACAAGCGAGTGCCCTACAAGTGGTGGAGGCGCCGGGTAGAAGCACGAAACTTTGTAGGTTGTATAAGGGACCGTTTAAAATAGTTAGGCGAATTTCGGAAGTAAACTATGTAATAAGTAAACCTGGTAATGGGAGATTTATAGATATTGTCCATGTAAATAGGTTGAAACCATTTTATGTTAGATCGCGGTTAGCAGATGTTAGTTATAATTCCATGTAAATAAGCATTATTTTAGCTTGGTAGGATGAATAAGTTATTGAATGAAGTCTTTTTTCCATGTACATTCGAAAAAGGATGTGTACGTGATCGACGACTTCGAGGGCGCTCCCAGATTTGTGAAGAGCGCGTTTAAATAATATTAGCTAGGGTGAACTCATTCCAGTGGTGTTAGAGGTAGAGTTTTCGCGATTAATTTTACGCCAGTAAAGAACTCCATGGGCGGTTAAACTAACTTTGCATACGAGGTATAACCTTCGCGAAGGGTGGCTAGTTGTCACCATTGGTTGAACTGATTATGGAGGCAATTGATTACAATTCTTATGTATTAGAATCACTGGAGTAAGTTCCAAGTTAAAATTTAAAAACTTTAGCAGAGTAGGTTCATCCGACGAGCAACCACATAGATTAGTTAGGGTAAATCTAATCAATTCAATCCCTTCTGGATAGATGTGAATTGTCGCATCGATTTTGTTTACGTCCGACGATGTGTTGCAGGTTTTTGTGGCGTTTTGCTGCAGCAGGGTTTCAGCATAACTGCTTTAAGATATTGCGCAAATGGCGCATAATAATATAAAGAATATTGCCCAGCGCAGGGTATGACTGAAACTGCTTCTATAGAAGTATTATGTCCAAGTGTCTACGAAGAGTCGCCACTTAGGCAGGGACTTCGGGTTAGGAGTAGGTAGGTGCTTGACTCTTCCAAGGCTGGGAATGTATGATTGCAAGAAAATCATTCTTACTATCCTCCATTCTTCGGGGGGTAGCTCATGCAGAGATCCTCTTTGGGAGGTGCAACCTCAATGACATAAGCCTTGAAAGAGTTAAGAAAAATAAAGTTAGAATTCGAATGTGATGTCATAAAGAAGTGTGAGTTTTTTATAAGAAATTGGATTGTTTGCCCTGACGTTGAAAACACGCAAAATATATAATTATTCTCTAAAATACTCTGCTTTTAAATTATTGAGGAACCCCTCTCGTATTAGCTACAAGCGAGTGCCCTACAGTACCTACAAGCCCTCAAGAAAGCAATGAAACGTGTTTATCCAGTTTATCTATGGGAGTATAATTGTGCAATGAAGTGGAAATAAGTGCAGAGAGTGAAGAGAATCATCAGCCTATATCGGCTGAATGTGTATTTGTTTCTAAAGGTACACAAATTGATAATAAAAACACGTTTGGGACAATAATAGATATAAAACTGATGATAAAGCTATTCAATTTTACACAGGATTTAAATCCTATAGTAAATTCTATTTTGTGTATTCTACCTTGAGCCCTGTAGCTCATAAAATAAACTATTTTGGAAGCAAAGTTATCAACCTTA
Organism: Lacanobia oleracea; assembly: GCA_950371165.1. Taxonomy (NCBI): domain Eukaryota; kingdom Metazoa; phylum Arthropoda; class Insecta; order Lepidoptera; family Noctuidae; genus Lacanobia; species Lacanobia oleracea. Next base: position 12,660,645 of record OX493389.1, read on the forward strand.
GCACGGAAGATCAGTTCTTCTTAACTTTAATGAAATTCAGGCAAAATAAATGTATATTTGAATTAAGTAGATTTTTTAACATAAGCACCACAACTGCATCAAATATATATAACTTGGATTAATTTTATGTATCAACTTTGGTCAAAGATAAATATATGGCCAGATAAAGATTTAGTTCAGTATTATATGCCAGATCATTTTAAAAAATACAATATTAATGTTATGGTGATTAGTTGCTACTGCTCAGCAGGCATCATGGAGTAGTTATAAACATGGAAACACACTAAAGATACTTGTAGGTGCTACTCCAGGAGGCCTGTTGTCCTATTGTTTTGCTGCATATGCAGGATCTGTAAGTGACAGGCAAACCGTGGAAAGAAGTGACCTAAGACAGAAATGTGAAAGTGGTGATGTTATTCTGGCAGATCGTGGATTTAATGTTCAAGATATGTTTGCTGAAAGTAATGTTACGGTTAATACTCCTACATTTTTAAAAGGTCAGACTCAATTACCAGGCTTAACAGTATTAAAGGATAGAACTTCAGCAAGTAAAAGAGTACACATTGAACGATTGATTGGTCTTACTAAAAACTATAAAATGCTCAAAAGTGAATTAGATCACAATTATATTCCTATAGCAAGTAAAATATTTTTTATTTGTGCCATGTGTTGTAATTTTAGAGAAAGTATTATGAAAAACGAAAAATAAAAGACTTGAATATTCTACTTTAGTTTTATTAAAGAAGCATAATTTTTATAAAAATATTTGTTCATGATTTCTCAAACTAAACTCTGCCGTTGCCGGTCCCAAGCCCGGATGAGAAAAGAGGAGGGTTTGCTGAGAACTGCGAAATCTTACCTGTAAATATCTTGGAGGAAGTCAGCTGTAAAATTCGCCAACGCCGAGTCATGGGCGGCGGTAACTAACCCATCAATATGGCTCACCAATGGCCATGAGTGACTAAATATCCTCAAAAATATTGGGGGTATGCGCCTGGGAAACGCGTACTACTACTCTCCCACCCCTTTTATTATGAAAATGGAAAATAAAGAATGTGATTTGTCCTGCGACCCGGCTAACCCCCGGCGCCATGAGGTACCCGGGCCTCAAGGTGTGAAATATGCTACCGAAGACTGTGCAGACGTGGGTAACCAGGCCTCTGCTTCAGTGAATGCTACTGGAAGACGTATATTTGTACAACAGGCGTTCCATCCAAGCCTTTTTACGAGAACTAGAAGTTCCTCACTGAGAAGTACCTCCCAAATAGAACCCTTAACACAGGCAACACTAGGCAAGAATCTAGAAATAATTACTCCCAAACCCGGACTGGCAAAGAGTCCCTGAATCTAAAAGCAATAAACGGAAAAAATTGTCACGGACACCATCCCCAGAAACTATAAAAACCCAGAACCGCTACAAGGATTTATCTGTAGACGAGACAGAGAACTCTAGTCAACCAAAGGAAAAACGACCTAGCAAACCACCACCAATCATTTTATATGGTATTGAGGACGTAAACAGACTCACACAACTGTTGGAATCAGCAGCTGATCATAACCTCTTTACTTTCAAAATAGTAAATAGGAATCAATTAAGGGTCTCTTGTAAAGATGTTACCACCTACAAAAAAGTTATCACTATAGTTCGAGAGAGTGGACTCATAGGTCACACTTTCAACCTTAAGGACCAGCGCTGCTTCAGAGTGGTTATAAAAACCTCCACCACTCCACTCCGCCCAGTGCAATTGTGGAGGAAATTGAAAAAACTGGAAACAAAGTCTATGGAGAGATTGTTAACGCCAAGTATGGACCAGACAAAAAACCAACATCTACGTTCTTTGTAAATATTGCCCCTGGGCCAAACAACAAGGCAGTTAAAGACATCAAATACATATATCACCAGTCAATTGTCATTGAAGACCCCAAAAAGAGGACAACATTACCACAGTGCCAGAGGTGCCAACAATATGGTCACTCAAAAAATTACTGCATGCGACCATATCGTTGCGTAAAATGCGCTCAAGGGCACAAAACTGCTGACTGCCCAAAGAAAGATCGTAATACACCAGCCCTATGCGCTCTCTGTGGAGGTGAACACCCTGCAAATTATAAAGGCTGTGCTGTATATAGGGAGATCCTCGCTAGAAGAATGCCACAGAGGACAACTCACAAAAACACCACCAGACCACCAGACTCGAAAAGCACCACGGAAGCAAACCCCACCAACCCTGGAGGAAGTAGACCAAATGACACCTATGCTGAAAGATTGAAGAAGAACACAAACGAACTGAATCCTGAAGTAAAACCATATAATAAATTAGAAGAACTCATATTAAAGCAATCAGAAAAATTTGATCTCATCTTACAACAAATGAGCACTCTCTTGAGTCTCATAACAACACTGCTAGATAAAATCCCAAAATGACTTCTCTCAGGATAGCCACGTGGAACATTAATGGCTTAACACCAAATAAGTCCGAGCTAGAGGTGCTAATTGCAAGTAATAAACTTGATGTTGTGCTCATATCTGAAGCACACTGTACGGAAAAAAGCAATATAAAAATTAAGGGCTGCTGCACCTACATTACTTGTCACCCTGATGGCACTGGCCACGCTGGAACTGCTATAGCCATTAGAGCGAAAATTAAACACTATGTCATGCCCGAATATAAAACAAGCTATATCCAGGCAACGTCTGTTGTAGTTGAGAGTAAGGATGGACCCCTCAATATATCTGCGGTATATAGCCCACCGAAGCATAGAATAGATAGTGCAAAGTACTCCGAGTTCTTCCACACACTGGGAAACAGATTCATTGCTGGTGGCGACTGGAATGCCAAGCACTCGTACTGGGGCTCCAGGTTTATAACAACAAGAGGTAGACAGCTTAAGGGATGCATTGACGGAAATAACCTTGACTCAATCTCATCCGGTGAACCGACATACTGGCCTACAGACCCAAAGAAAAAGCCTGACCTGCTAGACTTCTTTATCACCAGAGGACTCTCGAGACACTATCTCAAAGCTGAGCCCTGTTATGATAGTAACTCTGATCATTCCCCTGTAATTCTAACCGTAAGCACTACAATAATTTGCTACGAAGAACCCGAGACATTGTCCAACAAATTTACAGACTGGGAAGGATTTAGAGAATACATAGAGGAAACTATACAACTACATGTATCCCAAAAAACATCAGATGAGATAGAATATGCCACCAGCTACATTACTAGCCTAATACAGAATGCATGCTGGATGAACACCCCAATCAAAAAGAAAAGGGCTACTACTGGAAACATTCCTCTCGATATAAAAAATAAAGTTCTGGAAAAAAGAAGGCTTAGAAGGGTCTGGCATCAATCTAGACATAAATCTGATAAGACCGCCTTAAACAAAGCCGCAAGTGAATTGAAAGAAATGTTGGATAGTATAAATAATGCAACGCTACAAAGTAAACTGCAAAATCTGACCGCTACTGCGTCATCTCAGTACGCGCTCTGGAAATTCACAAAAACGTTTAAAAGACCGCAACCATTTAAGTCTGCAATAAGAAACAATAGCGGAGGTTGGGCTAGGACTGGTAAAGAAAAGGCAGAAACATTCGCAAAACCTCTAGCTAACGTATTTAAACCAAACGATAGTGAATGCGAAGAATTCGAGAGAGAAGTAGATAACCAACTACAGCAAGACCTTCAATTATCACTTCCACCAAGGCCAGTAACAGTGCGTGAGCTTACAAAGAATGAAGAACAACAAAGCCCCTGGGTTTGACCTAATCACTAAAGAGGTTCTCATGCAACTTCCTAGAAAAGCTTTAGTATTCATTACAACACTCTTTAATGGTGTCCTCAGGGTCCAACACTTCCCAACTATGTGGAAAGTATCCATCATCTCCATGATACATAAGCCAGGAAAACCTCCAGATCATGCTACATCATACAGGCCGATAAGTCTTCTACCTGTCCTGTCTAAAGTGTTTGAAAGGATTCTCCTGAACAGAATACTGCCGCTATTGGATGAAAATGAAGCCATCCCCAAGCACCAATTTGGGTTCAGAAAACACCACTCGACCATCGAGCAGGTCCACCGAGTTTGTGACAAAATACGGCATTCCCTTGAAGCCAAAGAGTACTGCTCTGCTGTGTTTCTTGATATCCAGCAGGCCTTTGACAAGGTATGGCATAAAGGCCTACTCTCCAAAATAAAAACTTTGCTACCACATACCTACTATACTCTGATGAATTCTTACTTGTCAAATCGCATGTTTCAAGTACAAGAAAGTGGTGATGCATCAGAAATTTATAAGATCTCGGCCGGTGTGCCCCAAGGCTCGGTTCTTGGCCCAATCCTGTACACCTTGTACACTGCAGACCTCCCTCAGTCAACACAAGTAATGAACGCTACATTTGCTGATGACACTGCACTATTAGCAAGCAGTCCAGATCCACAAACTGCTTCAAATATTTTACAAGAAAGCCTCAACAAAGTAGGTGACTGGCTGCAGAAGTGGCGCATCAAAGCAAGCGCTTCTAAATCGACCCACATAACATTCACGCTTAGAAAAGGAAACTGTTCACCCGTGCAACTGAGAAACAATACCCTGCCCCAAAGTGACTCTGTCAAGTACCTTGGAATACACCTAGACAGAAGGCTGACATGGAAAAATCATGTCAAAACAAAGCGCGATGAAACAAACATACGGTTCCGGACCATGTATTGGCTGATGGCACGCAACTCTAAACTTTCGGTGGACAACAAGCTACTAATCTATAAAATGATCCTCAAACCTGTGTGGATGTACGGGATCAACTCTGGGGAAGTGCTTGTAACTCCAATCTAAATATTATACAGAGACTGCAGAATGGCATACTTCGCACCTTGTCGAATGCTCCATGGTTTCTCACTAACTCTGAAATCCATGAAGCTCTGGAAACTAAAACAGTAAAGGAAGAGATCCAACAGTCCTCCACTAACTACAAAAATCGGCTCGACAACCACCCGAATGACTTAGCTGCCGAATTAACAAAAATCAGCTACAGGAAACGCCTTAAACGCCATGATATTCAGACTCTACATGTTTGATGTTAAATAGGAGTGTCTCCTGCTGGGGAGACCCCTCACAATGCTTCAACCGCCCAACAAATCTGCTTATAGTCCTGGGACTGATTGTAGATGCAGACGCACAAGAAAAAAAAAAAAAAAAAAAAAAAAAAAATTCATCATCTCTTTTGATAAAACACACCTGGATTTACAAATAATTAAATTTCTCCCGGTGCACAATAGTTGTCCTTGGATTTGGGCATAATATGGATGGTTTCTTTTTAAAGATAACTGCCCTTTACTGTTTTCTAAATATGGTACAGTAACTGTATTAATTTGCTTACACCTTGCAGTATAGGGACACGACCTCTACAACAGTTTCTTCACCTATGAGCCCATCTGGAGAAGCTGCAAGGAAGCATTATTATTTATTGCAGGCATATAAAGAGCCCACACTTTGTTACTTTAATCCCAAATTCTATTTCATATTTTTTAATTGCAATATAGGCTCGTTCCTTTTGGCATGAACTAAAGATCGAGAGACAATTTTCTTCGGGTTCAAAATTTTATTTATCAATACTTTTTTTCCAGTTTTGGCATGGCAAATTGCATAGAACATGCTTGCTGTAACCCTATATGATCTCTACTTATGCCAATCATTACATTTATCTTGAGCCCTTGTTTGTAGCGCCACATTATCAATATGCTCTTTTGACACATTTTGCAATAATAAACTGTTTAGAATTAGAACATCATCTTTATAATCAATACTTGAGTAAGTATGATCTTGTTCCAGGCCATAGGGATTTGCTGGCCTAAATATTTGTAATATAGGCATTTTTGTGTCTCCAAAAGTTTATGGCTAAATTGCGAACATAATCATTATAGTTTTCCATTTCATCAGCCTTTGGCAATGGATCAAAGTTAACACTGAGTCTTCTTTTTTTTCTTACTGATGGCAAATTTTGAGCTTGAATGGGTGATTTATAAAATACTTTACTTGGTTTTTTGAATGTCATCAAACTTTGAGTGCAAACCTGATGCAGGATAATAGTTTTAGAGCTAACCATATCCTCTATTGCACAAAGCAGCACTGAAACATGTTTGCAGTATGCTTCAATACCACTGCCTGCCGCACATTCACAATGACACTGTTCAATGTTGCCTTCATTGTTCAACAGAACATTTACAATGTAGACAACTCTTTTCATTTGAGCCTTGCATTGACCCTGTATATATGTGTTGACACCTTCAATGCTATACCGCGCAGTCAACAAACACCTAGCTTCGTACAGAGCTTTTCCTTTTGGCTGAGCGTTGAATCTGAAAGAAATATAATAGGATTTTAGGCACTTTGGTAAATCATATAACATAGGAGGAGGTACCAACTATAATACTAGACCTAAGGTCTGAATACAAAAGTATCTCTAAAGAGACGCTAAAAGACATTTTATAAATGAACTCACCTTTCGAAGTACGACTGTATTTCTTGTCTATTGAGAGCAGGAATCGGCAAATCGGCGTTTATATCTTTAAAAGACGAAGTCGGTGGGCACCGATATTGTGGGTCACTGTGAGATGTGCCAGGCCCGGGGTTGGCATTAAAATTAAAATTTCGGTCATATGCTTCCAATCTGCAAGACGAAAACATACATCTTATTAGATTCGAAAAGAAAATCGATTATTTATCAATATAACCTTAATACTATTTATTGCTTACCTCTCAATCAAAACCGCTTTTTTTCCGGCTGTTGAAGCATTTATTTTACGTAACTCCACTTTTAATTGTGAAATAGTCCAAAAAGGATACATTTTAGACATAAAATTATGAGAAAACAACAATAACAAACTCACTTAAACGTCAACACAAACACGACAAAGCAGAGTCGAAGCTAGCGACATCTACGTCGAGCTTTCAGTTTTTCTCCCCATGGTGCGACAATCGGATATTCCACTTTATCGAAATTAGTCAAAATACGGCATAAAAACCCTTCTGATTCGCTATACTTCACGAAAATAATATCTAACTCGCTTATAGTACCGTTTACACACCCATAGACATGATTGAAAGTATGATTTGAAGTATAGCGAATCAGAAGGGTTTTTATGCCGTATTTTGACTAATTCGTCTGCGTCTCGTTTTTTTTTTATGTTTGTTACCTCATAACTCCGTCATTTATGAACCGATTTGAAAATTTTTTGATTCATCTGAAAGGGTATACCTCTCTGTCGGCGACGAGACCCCGTCCACGTCCCTAGGCGCAAGTAGTGGTAGGGGCGACCATGTAAATGAGGAATGTTGTCTTGATGTACGAAAAGAGAACTAGTTAGATTCGCATAGATTTTAATTGCTTTAGGTTTAATTTCTGTCTAATTAGTTATGTAAGGTTTTTTATGTAAGTCAAGTAAGGTTTCTTTATGTTTGTTCTATTAAATAAAGTTTAAATATAATGATAATTTGATGTTTAGTTAGGGAACTAATTAAGAACTTAGGATTTAAGTAGTTTGTGTTCTAATTACTTTCTAATTAGTTTAATGAGTATTATTTGTGTATGCTAGATCTAATAAGACTCCAATATGATAATATTTTAACGTTTTGTAAGGAAATTTTAAAGTAAAGTTTTTGCATTGTAAATAATTACGTAAGTTGAAAACGAGGTTTTTTGTTTATGGAGATATTGTATTGTAATTAGTGTCAAAATAAAGGTCTTGACCCAAAACCTATTTTACAAAAAGAATTAAGTCGATAGGACTTATAGTTTTAAAGATATTTACGAAAATGTATAGTGAAAGTTTGTTATGATGAAAATTTAGAAGTTTTTGTTCTAGAAACTTTTTATTATGATTAGATACCAAAAAGATTTGCATTCTAGATTATAGAGTAAGGTCTGACGCATCCAGAAATGTATATATTGTAAGGGTTTTTTACATAAAAACAATAAATAAAGGCTCCAAGGGTTTCGGCTCGAAATGAAAATCATAGGCAAAATGAGTCTAAAAATCACGGTCGCCATTAAAGTAACAACGGGCCGTATATAAGCGGAGCCGAATTTTGGCTCAATGGCAGTCGTCGAGCAGCCGTCGAAGAGGCAACAACTAGAAGAAAGGGAGCCGAAACCTGCGGAACCAGATACCCCAGGAAGAAGCATTTTATTTCACCTCCTCCCGGCTGTCCGTCTCCGTCTCCCGAGGTCCCAGAAGTCAAGTAGCGCCACATACGCATTCAGGGGTGCGTGGCGACGTACGTAACCAGCGCTAGGAAATTAAGGGGCGTACGTCGAATTACGTGGGAGATTATCCCAGGTCGACAGTGCGGACACTGGTCGTGTCCCTGCCGTCCGAAATAGTTGGTCCTTCGAAGCGGGATCCCTGCAGAAGAGTACAGAAGAATCCAGAAGAAGCCCAGAAGAAAAGAAGATTGCGTCAAGATGCCGGTTACCAGGTCGCAGAAGGATGCTCCCTCACGTCCCGGGTCCCGTCCTTCAGATAAGGACGCGACAGAAGAAGCATCGGGATCAGAAGGGGTCACGTCAGCGTCAGCGTCATCAGGAACAACAACCACGTGGGATTCAAATACTTCTTCGGGTACTACGAACACGGAGGGCACTACGGCGACCGAGACTACGGAGGCGACTGCGACCACAGCGGCGTCTAACGGAAAGAAGAAAAATGAAGTCGCACAGAAGGAGACGACCAAGAAGACCCCAGAAGATGTTCCAGACAAGGGTGTTCGCGGGTCTGCTGCAACCCTTAAGCCAAATGGGGTCGGTCGTCGTGCTAGGTCTACGAAGACCACGAGCTCCTCAGCCAGAAGACGCGAGCTGGAAGCCAGAGAAGAATTGGCACGCCTGGAGTTGAAACAAGCGCAGGCTGCGGCGAAGCTAGCCCGTGTCAGATTGGAGCTGGCACAATGTGAAGATGAGGACTCCGTGGATGAAGACCAGGAAGACAGAACAGCACAGGTGCAGAACTGGATCGAGACATCTGTATTAGAAGAAGGCAACATGGAAAAACCCGAGCAACGAGGTCAGCAACCTTCAGAAGAGCCAAAGAAGGTGAAACCTGAAGAGATCTCCTCAACGCAAGAAGGTACGAGCGAAATTCAAGCACTGGCGAAGGTGTTGAAAGAAGCCCTTACCACAAGAGAAGGATCAGCAGCGCAGCCGAAGTATATCCACGAGTTACCCTACTTCGACGGCAACAGCAGCGAGTGGTTAGCCTTCAAGGTTGTCTACGAAGATACAGCATCTATGTTCAACGAAGTTCAGAATATGGCTCGACTAAGAAGAGCACTGAAGGGCAATGCAAGAGAAGCTATCAAGAGCCTGCTGTACTCTGAAGCATCTCCGTTGGAAGTGATGCAGGCCCTCAGAAGAAGATATGGAAGACCTGATGCGCTGGTGCTGGCAGAATTGGACAAAGTCATGGCGTTGCCGAAGATTTCAGAAAATCCAAGAGACATCTGCATCTTCGCGAGCCAAATCAACAACAGCGTAGCAGCGATAAGGGGTTTAAAGAAACCACAATACCTACATTCACCTGAGATGGTGAAACAAATCATCGAAAAGCTGCCAACGATTCTCAAGTTCCGATGGTACGACTTCACTGCGGCATCAGAAGAAGGCGAGTTCTCCGACCTGACAATGGTTTCTAAATTTTTGAACTTGGAAGCGAACAAATGTGGAGCCTTCGCGACTTCGGAAGAGAAGACCGGCTTCAGAAGAACTCATCGACAAGCGGCGCATTCAACGCGAGAAAAGGAACGGGATTTCAAGGAAAGGGAAGCAAGACAGCCAAGAGAGAAGACTTGTCCCATGTGTGAAGGTGAACACTTCCTAGTCGACTGTCAGAAGTTTCAGAAGGCGTCGGTACAAGATCGATGGGCAATGGTGAAAAGAAGTCGCGTCTGTTTCAAGTGTCTTCAAGGGAGACATCGAAAGGAGAGCTGCAGGAAACCACCATGCAAGGAATGCAAAAGGTGGCATCATCACCTGCTGCATGTCGAGTCAAACGACAGGACCTCGGGAGAGAACAAGACGGAAACACAAGAAGAAGTAGCAAACGTCATGGCATCAGTGAATGCAGTCAATAGTACAAGGGCATACCTGAAGATAATTCCAGTAGAAGTATTCGGGTCGAAAGGATCAAAAAGGATATTGGTCCTAATGGATGAAGGGTCAAAGGTGTCACTTATTGACGAAAAAGTGGCAGAAGAAGTCGGCGCTCAAGGCAACAAGGAGGAACTAGCCATTGAAACAGTAGGAGGCAAGATAATAAAGAAGAAGGATTCTCAAACGCTGGACCTTACAGTGAAAGGGGTTCATCAAGGATACAAGAAGACCTTGAAGAAAGTCCGGACTATCGATGACTTGAAGCTTACACCACAGTTCCTAGATAAGAAAAGGATAGAAAAATGCCTACATTTGAAGAAGATCGCCGACTCTCTATATTATGAAGGGGAGTCACCACAGCTACTCATCGGTCAAGATAATTGGGAGCTAATAGTGACTCAAGAAATAAGAAGAGGGAAACCAGGAGAACCAGTTGCTTCAAGAACAGGGCTGGGATGGGTGCTCCATGGGTCAGACGTCAGGGCTGCGAGAGTAGTTCACTTCCTGGACACTTGCCTCCACGTCAGCACGCCAGAAGAAGAAATGCATCAAGCTATCAAGGATCACTTTGCAATCGAGGCGCTTGGTGTACAACCACGAAGACCCACTACAGATTCAGAAGGAAGAGCACTCACCATCTTAGAGAAGACCTGCAGAAGACTCGAAGATGGACGATTCGAAGCTGGACTCTTATGGAAGAATGAAGATGAACAGATGCCTGAGAGCTACACGTCTGCAAAGAACCGATTGTTCAACATAGAAAAGAAGATGGACAAGGATCCTCAGCTGAAGGCAGAATTCATCAAGCAGATCCAGCATCTCATCGATAGCAAGTATGCAGAAGAAGCACCTGTGGGACAAGAAGACTCCAATAAAAAATGGTACCTCCCTCACTTCTCCGTGGTACATCCTTTGAAGAAGAAGATAAGAATCGTCTTCGACGCTGCAGCCGAATCAAAAGGAAGAAGCCTCAATGATGCTCTACTACCAGGACCAGACCTACTGCAGTCGCTCTTCGGGATACTACTTAGGTTTCGACAAGGACCGCTGGCAGTGGCAGCCGACATCAAGGAAATGTTTCTTCAAGTTCGTATTCGACCAGAAGACAGAGATAGCCTGAGGTTCCTGTGGCGAGGAGATCGACGAGACGTGTCACCGAAAGAGTACAGGATGACGTCAGTTATCTTCGGCGCAACATCATCTCCGAGTACAGCAATATACGTCAAAAACCGAAACGCAGCGGACTACAAGGAGCAATTTCCAGAAGCAGCAAGGGCAGTCGAGCTGAACCATTACATGGACGATTACCTGCACAGCTTCCATTCAGAAGAAAACTTCAGAAGAGTGACAGCACAAGTAGACTTCATACACAAGAAGGCAGGCTTCGAACTCAGGGGATGGGCATCGAATCAACCTGAACTACTGCAAGACTTGAAGACCGATGCCACAGAGAAGACAGAAGTAGACCTCGGAGAGAAGGAAGAAAAGACACTAGGACTTCGCTGGTTCACGAGAAAAGACTCCATCGGCTTCAGAGCAAACCTCCGGAAAACACCAGAAGAAATAGTTAAAGGGCATCAAGTTCCTACGAAGAGGGAAGTCACTAGCGCAGTAATGTCGACCTGGTGACGCTAATCCATTAGGATTAGCGTCACCAGTTCTCATCCAAGGAAAGAAGCTACTTCAGGGCATCTGGCGAAGTGGCGTCGGGTGGGACGAAGAAATAGAAGGGAAGGAGTACGAAGCATGGAAGACTTACCTGGAGAAGATGAAACTGCTCCAAGACCTACAGGTTCCGAGGTGCCTGGCACCACATCGCACCGAGGGGGAGCTGCACACTTTCACAGATGCGAGCGAGTCAGCGTATGCAGCGGCAGTTTACTGGAGAACAGAGGATGAAGATGGAACTTACTATGTCAGCTTAGTGGCGGCGAGGGCAAGAGTTACCCCACTGAAACCAATATCCATCCCGAGACTTGAACTACAAGCGGCCCTCCTCGGAAGCAGATTGGCACACTCCGTGGAAGAGGAAATGGATCTGAAGGTAGCGAAGAAAACATTTTGGACCGACTCCAGCATCGTACTCTCCTGGATAAAGACTGACCCAAGAACCTTCAAGACGTTCGTGGCTCATCGCTTGGCGGAAATAGAAGATCTTACCAAACCGCAAGACTGGAGATGGGTGCCCACGGCGCAGAACCCAGCAGATGACGCAACGCGTGACGTACCAGATAACTTCGACTGCAACCACCGATGGTACACCGGACCAAGCTTCCTGAAGAAAGGAGAAGCGCATTGGCCGGCTCCTAGAACCTTCAAGAAAGGAATCACTGGCGAAGAAAAGGCAGCGGACGTCGCGGCGGCAACAAGCACTTTTCATCCATCACCAGATCCCGAGAGATTTTCGTCATGGAAGAGACTTTGGCGAGCCACTGCGAGAGTATTGCAGTTCTTACAACTCTGCAGAAGAAAAAAGGTAGTCAATGTCTGCAAAGAAGATCCCACCTGGAAAATGACGCAAGGAAAAAAGGCGAAGACTGTTGAGAATCAACAGAGACCTTCGAGAACAACGGAAAGGAAATATATACCGCTGGACACCGGACTACTAGAGCAAGCCGAGACTCTACTGCTGAAAGGAAGCCAAGAAAGAAGTTTTAGAGATGACATCAAGTGTCTACAGCAAGGGAAGCAACTAGAGGGTGGTAGCAAATTAAAAAAGCTCGACGTCATTCTGGAAGAAGAGCTTCTGCGGCTGAAAGGAAGAATCGACGCGATACAGGGTGTGACTAGAGACTACAAGCGACACATCGTGCTCGACAGAAAGGACAAAACAACACGACTTATCATAGAAGAATTCCACTGTCACTTCAATCATGGAAATCACGCAACGGTGATGAACGAAATACGACAACGCTTCTGGGTATTGGGACTAAGGTCAGCGATCAAGACAGTTCAACACCAATGCCAGTGGTGCAAAACAAAGAAGGCGCGACCACAAGAACTACCAACGGGCAACTTGCCTGCTGAGAGGCTGATGCACGGAAACCCTCCTTTTACGTGCACTGGCGTAGACTACTTCGGCCCTATGACGATCACTGTGGGAAGGCGACACGAAAAGAGATGGGGAGCTCTATTCACATGCCTAACAACTAGAGCTGTCCACATTGAGTTAACTCCTTCGCTCTCCACCGACAGCATGATTATGGCGCTAAGACGATTCGCCGCGAGAAGAGGAATGCCGAAGAAAATATACAGCGACAACGGGACCAACTTCGTCGGCGCTAACAAAGAACTTAAAGAAGCGCTCGACACCCTGAAACAAGAAGACCTCGTCTCAGAAGCAGAGAAGATCGGCGTGCAGTGGAAATTCATACCCCCCGGTGCGCCAAACATGGGCGGCGCATGGGAGCGTTTGGTGCGATCTATCAAAACCGCACTGGACGCCACACTCAACGAAAGGCATCCACGAGAGGAGGCACTCCGAACGAGGCCGAACACATCGTCAATCTCGGCCTCTCACTCACATCTCCGATAGCCCTGAGGAGGAAGCACTCACACCAAATCACTTCCTCATTGGGCGATCCTGCGGCGCGGCGAGAATCGGCAGCTTCGAAGATAGCGAGCTTGTGGGCAGACCTACCTGGAAAGCCACGCAGCGACTTGCCGAGCACTTCTGGCAACGCTGGCTGCGCGAATACCTGCCCACTCTTCTGCCGAGGAAGACGAAAGGAAGAATCAGCACCACAGATCTACAAGTCGGAGACATCGTGCTGATCGTCGATCACAGCCTGCCGAGATGCACCTGGCCACGCGGCAGAATCCTGCGGGTGTATCCTGGACCAGATGGGCGAACAAGGATCGTCGACGTCGAGACGCGCGGAGGAGTGCTGCGGAGAGTGGTGCTGCTGGTGCCGGGAGTGTCGCCGAGCCAGGAGGTTGGTGCGACGCACGAGGGGACTGTCGGCGACGAGACCCCGTCCACGTCCCTAGGCGCAAGTAGTGGTAGGGGCGACCATGTAAATGAGGAATGTTGTCTTGATGTACGAAAAGAGAACTAGTTAGATTCGCATAGATTTTAATTGCTTTAGGTTTAATTTCTGTCTAATTAGTTATGTAAGGTTTTTTATGTAAGTCAAGTAAGGTTTCTTTATGTTTGTTCTATTAAATAAAGTTTAAATATAATGATAATTTGATGTTTAGTTAGGGAACTAATTAAGAACTTAGGATTTAAGTAGTTTGTGTTCTAATTACTTTCTAATTAGTTTAATGAGTATTATTTGTGTATGCTAGATCTAATAAGACTCCAATATGATAATATTTTAACGTTTTGTAAGGAAATTTTAAAGTAAAGTTTTTGCATTGTAAATAATTACGTAAGTTGAAAACGAGGTTTTTTGTTTATGGAGATATTGTATTGTAATTAGTGTCAAAATAAAGGTCTTGACCCAAAACCTATTTTACAAAAAGAATTAAGTCGATAGGACTTATAGTTTTAAAGATATTTACGAAAATGTATAGTGAAAGTTTGTTATGATGAAAATTTAGAAGTTTTTGTTCTAGAAACTTTTTATTATGATTAGATACCAAAAAGATTTGCATTCTAGATTATAGAGTAAGGTCTGACGCATCCAGAAATGTATATATTGTAAGGGTTTTTTACATAAAAACAATAAATAAAGGCTCCAAGGGTTTCGGCTCGAAATGAAAATCATAGGCAAAATGAGTCTAAAAATCACGGTCGCCATTAAGGTAACAACGGGCCGTATATAAGCGGAGCCGAATTTTGGCTCAATGGGTTTCCGTGCTCGGTACCCGACCGAGACGCACGCTCCCACACTCCACGCTGCTCGCTGCCACGTGCTACGCCGTAGCAGAGCTCCTCCGCCGCTACGTCTCGTAGCGCATCGGTGCGACGTCACAGTCGCGCGCCCCGCCCCTCCGTAGCAGTGCTACGTTCTTGCTGGCTCAGTGCTACGCACTCAGCTATGCGCTCACGTGTCGCTGCTACGCCGTTTAGTCGGCTACGAGTGTGAAAACACTTGTAGCTGATTCAACGTTCGCGGCCTTGGCCCCTTCTGGGTGAAATCCACAGTTAGTGGTACTTGGGGGATACCTTGCGGTGCTAACGAACCCAGGTGGTGCTGACCCGACGCACCAGCCTAGCCCCTTCAGGGCTCGGCTAAGTCGGAAGGACTTTGGTCTGCGGCCTTGGGGGATCTCCTAGTCGCGGCCACTGCTCTAACCCCGTTCTTTTACAGCTGCACCCGGTGACGGTTGGGTGTGTCTACCCCTTCGGCACCGGATCGGTCGAAAGACCCATAGGGCCCCACTGCACATTAAGATTGGCAGTGGGTGTACAAGCTTAGGGCCCACCCTAGGTACTCACCTCCCTGCCTACACCCGGCGGGGAGGGTACTCATCCCCGGGCTCTCCCACCCGGGGAGTTAGGTTACTGGCCCCTCAGGCCCACAGACAGTAGTGTTGCCAGCGAGTTTGTTTGGGCTTTCTTCTCGCTGGTAATAACACATAGGAAACGCCCAAGGGAAGGGAGTTTTTGGGGTACTGTCTGCTCGAGGAGCCGCGTTTTTACGTGACTCCTCGAGGCGTAGGTAGGAGCGTAGCTTCCCCCCCCTATTTCTCATCAACATGGTCAACTTGTTGACCATGCAGGCCCTTCAGGCCGATAAGTCCCTCTCGCCAGGATTAAAGTTAATCCTGGAATCACTCCTCATGATCGCCATGAAGGCTGACCCCTCACTCGGGGATGAGCTGCAGACGAGGATCGTCTCAGAGCTCAGTTCCTCTGAGTCCCCATCTTCGGGTTCCAAAAGGGACCCCACCCCCTCCACTGCCCCCCCTCTCAAGTGTAAGGTGTTCACGGAGAGCCCGGCTTCCCCCCTCAACCCTGACTCCAACGACATGGAGTTAGGGAATTTATCCGATTCTTCAAATTCCTCGTCAGACCTCCAGGCCGACTTCACTTCAGTCGGCAAGGGGAAGAGGAAGAAGAAGAGCTTTGCGGTGGACTCCGCCGCAAAAGCGAGGCGTACAGCCGCCTCCTCCTCTGTCCCTGCTTCGGCAGCCCCCTCCTCCCGCCCTGTTTCACCTGCTGGCACCTCCCAGCTGGTGAGCAGACCCCCTAGCCCGATGGCTACATCGCAGGTTGCGCCTCCCGCAACCAAGACCCCTCCCCCGTTCTTTCTCCACGACAGTGACTCGTGGAAGTGGATCTCATCCGCGTGTACTGAACGCAAAATTCAGTACACACACGCCCGGCCCATCCAGAAGGGCATTAAAGTCACGGTAGCCGCGGCCAGCGACTACAGGGAGCTCCACAAGCTCCTTATTGCCCGGAAGGTTGCCTTCCACTCCTACGCTTTCCGTGAGGAAAAGCAAGTCCGTGTTGTGGTGGGGAATATGCCTCCCGGAATTGACACGGAAGATATTAAGGATGACCTGAAGAGTCAGGACATCCCAGTCCATGCGGTCCACCGCATGCACCGCCGCGGCGGAGCACCATTCAACATGGTGCTCGTCGTCTGCGACCCCGTCGAGGGTAAATTCCACCCTATCCACAAGGTTGCCAGGATCTGCAACCTGGAGGGCCTCAGAATTGAGAGACCACATCGTAGTGGCACCGTTGGCCAATGCCATAGGTGCCAGCTCTATGGTCATTCGCAGCGCAACTGCCACGGCAAACCGCGCTGCGTTAAGTGCCTGGGTGACCATGGCACCCAAGACTGCCCCCGACCAAAGGACCGGAACCTTTGCGTCGACCCTCCCAGCTGTGTGCTGTGTGGGGAATCTGGCCACCCGGCTAACTACCGGGGCTGCCCCATGGCTCCCAAATCCTCCTCCCCTAACCTGGCGAAGCGCGGTAACGCTCGCCAGCAAAGGGAAGTCCGTCCCAAGACCTCAGATCCCCAGCGCCCCAATCCATGGAACGCGCAAAATCACGAGAAGCACTTCCCAGCGCTTCGAAAGCCCTCCAAAGTCTCAAAGGCCCCTCTGGCCCCCGAGGCTTCCAAGTCCCCCCCGGCTGTCCCAGCCCATAAGGACGTCGCAATCCCCCCCTTTTCCCTGCCAACAACTTCCCGGGCAGGCGCTAAAAAGGACTCACGGCCTCCGCAAAAGTCTGCGCATAGGTCCCTCCCCCCTCCTCCCCCCCCAAAGAGTAACACTAGTCTACTCGAGGGGGCTAAAATTTACAACACCCAGCTGATGTACCTGGCGTTCTGTTCGCCCAGGGCAAAAGCAATGCAGAAGGCTGTAGCTGAGGGCTCCAGCAGTCTGCCGGAGATCATAGAAGAGTTTGGCGACGTCCAATGCCACATCGAAAATTTCAATGCGTTGAATGGGTAGATCCCATATCAATAGTAGACTCAAACCGAAGGCCCTCCGGATAGGGCACTTCAATGCTAACGGCCTTCCGAGCCAACGTGATGAGATCGCCACTTTCCTCCGCGACCATCACTTAGATATTCTTCTGGTGCAAGAGACCTTCCTAAAACCACACCACCGGGGTCCTAAAATTGCCAACTATCGTTTAGTTCGCAACGACAGGACCCGGTGTCATGGTGGAGGTACTCTCATCTATTATAAACTGTCCCTGTACTGCATCCCTATGGATCCACCCACCTTATCCCTGATTGAGACCTCTGTCTGTCGGCTGGGCATGACAGGCCATCAACCTATTACGATCATCTCAGCTTATATTCCCCCCGCTAGCTCTTCGGACAACATTTCCCTGAGAGATGATCTTACAGTTCTTCTTGGCTTGAGCGACTCTGTCATTTTGGCAGGCGACCTCAATGCCAAGCACCCAGCCTGGAATAGCCAGGTCACCAACTGCAGAGGCAGAGCTCTTGCTGACCTCTCCTGCTCTCTTAACTTTGATGTTATTGCTCCGATGCATCCCACGCATTACCCTCACGACCACACTCACCGTCCCGATACACTCGACATCACCCTTCTCAAAAATGTTAACCTACGGTTGCATTCTGTGGAGGCACTGCACGAGTTAAACTCGGACCATAGACCAGTAATTCTGGAGCTCGCTCCCAGATATGGTCCTATGGATCCCAACCAACCCCCCCCTTCCCAAATGATCAGTGACTGGAAGAAAGTAAGCGAAATGCTGAAAGACACCACGTCACATCATTTGGATAAGATTCCAAACGAGATCGAGTCTGCAGCCGACACGGGATCCGCGATCAGCTCACTCACGGAACACGTACAATCGGTCCTGAACACTTGTTCAAGGGAGGTCCCAGTGACGATTGATCGTCGCTGGAAGCTCCCGGACGATGTGCGTGCCCTCGTGACTGAGAAGAACGCGGCCGTCCGAGCTTATAGCTCCTGGCCCTGCGCAAATAACAAAGCTTTTATGCGTTACTTACAGCGTAAGCTAAGTAAACGTGTTAAAGAGCTGCGTGAAGAGCGCTGGAATAAGACTCTTGGTGATCTCGAGCCAAACCACCTAGCATTTTGGGAGCTTCAGAGGAAATTACGCGCCACTGAGGTTTCCACTATGCCTCCCCCCCCTCACTCGACCCGATAATTCCGTCGCGTTCGACGACGACGAGAAGGCCGAATGCCTGGCTGACAGTCTGGAGTCTCAATGCTCCCCGAGCACAATCCCGGTCGACCCGGCCCATCTCGCTGAGGTGGACGCTGAAGTCGAACGTAGGACTGCTCTCCCCCCTGTCGAGGACCCTGATGATCCCCTCCCCCCCGTCACCCAGACGAGGTAGAGGATATCATTAAGCGACTCAAACCCAGGAAAGCACCTGGGTCCGATGGTATCACCAACAAGGTGTTACAACTTTTCCCTAGAGCTCTGATCGTGTTGATGACCGCCATTTTCAACGGCGCTCTGTCCAACAACATGTTTCCCCAAGAGTGGAAAGAGGCTACCGTTATTGGTATTCCCAAACCCGGAAAGCCCAAGTCCCCGACCTCATATCGCCCCATCAGTCTGCTCAATGTGCTCGGCAAAATCTACGAGAGACTTATTTATAAGCGTCTCAAGGATTTTGTCGAGCGCAAGAGCCTCATACCAGACGAGCAGTTTGGCTTTAGAGCTAATCACTCATGTGTTCAACAGGTACATCGTATCGTTGAACA
This sequence comes from Lacanobia oleracea, assembly GCA_950371165.1. Taxonomy (NCBI): domain Eukaryota; kingdom Metazoa; phylum Arthropoda; class Insecta; order Lepidoptera; family Noctuidae; genus Lacanobia; species Lacanobia oleracea. The sequence continues at coordinate 12,679,922 of OX493389.1, forward strand.
CATCAACGGCCACTTCCAGCATGGTCGGATGTCTGGTTCCCTATTCTTCGATATTGCGAAAGCATTCGACAAAGTTTGGCACAACGGCTTGATTTACAAGCTGTATAAACTTGGCGTGCCAGACCGTCTCGTGCTCATCTTACGAGACTATCTGTCGAATCGTACCTTTCGTTATCGTATCGAAGGGGCGCTTTCTAGCCCCCGTCCCATCCGTGCCGGCGTACCGCAAGGCGGTGTGCTCTCCCCCCTAATATTCACGCTATTCACTAGCGATGTCCCCAAAAACCCCAAGGCGAATGGTTTCGGAGATGGAGGATTGAAGTAAATCCGGAGAAGAGCCAGGCGGTCTTGTTTCGCAAGCCGCGTACTAGAGCTCTACCCCCCCTTAGTCCGATCACCATGTTTGACAAGCCGATCCCTTGGGAGAAGCAAGCCAAATATCTAGGAGTGATCCTTGACCAAAACCTCACCTTTGGCGAGCACATAAAAGCGGTACGTTCGCGTGCCGCTTTCGCTCTCGGTAGGCTTCATCCCATGCTGAATGCACGCAGCAAGCTATCCCTTAAATGCAAACTGCGCATCTATACCACGTGCATACGTCCGATAATGACCTATGCGTGTGCCGTCTTCGCACACACAAAGGATCGACATATCCATAGGATGCAGACCATCCAAAATCGTTTTCTCCGAAAGGCCACGGGCGCTCCGTGGTTCGTTAGGAATGACCGACTACATGTCGACCTCAAAGTCCCAACCATCAAGCAATTCATGAAGCGTCTTACTAAGCACTTCATCGAATCTGCAGAAAAGCACCAGAATCCCTTAATCGTATCGGCTACCCGATACGCTCCCTCCAAGATTAGTAAGATTCGCCGTCCTCGGCATACCCTCGTCGACCCTGACGACCCAATCACCGTCCTTCAAGAAAGCTGTAGGGAAACCAGCACTCTCAAGAAACACAAATACAGACCGCGATCCGTATTCCGACCTCGCCGCCGAGGTCCGTCGCGACGTCCCAGTAACGCTCCCCCCCGTCTTTTGCCAAACGAGCCAGCCCGCGAAGCTGAGCCAGTAGTGACAAATATCTCCCTAAATAATGACATGACCCAGCCAGTCTCTTGCTGCCCCCCCCCTAAACGACGCCGCTGAGCCGAGGTCCGTACCCCACAGGGGGTGCCCTCAGCGAGCGGAGTTCTAATAAATATAATTTTGTAGCCTCGGCTGGGGGCCTTAAATTCTAGAGGCCCACACAGGCAAGTCCGGTTTAGTAGTTGACAACCCTCTAGGGTTGATAACTGCGAGTGGCCATCGACAAAAAAAAAAAAAAAAAAATGGCTCAATGGCAGTCGTCGAGCAGCCGTCGAAGAGGCAACAACTAGAAGAAAGGGAGCCGAAACCTGCGGAACCAGATACCCCAGGAAGAAGCATTTTATTTCACCTCCTCCCGGCTGTCCGTCTCCGTCTCCCGAGGTCCCAGAAGTCAAGTAGCGCCACATACGCATTCAGGGGTGCGTGGCGACGTACGTAACCAGCGCTAGGAAATTAAGGGGCGTACGTCGAATTACGTGGGAGATTATCCCAGGTCGACAGTGCGGACACTGGTCGTGTCCCTGCCGTCCGAAATACTCTCAATTGGTCCTATTGTCACCATGTCAGAACCTGATGATGGGATCCCACGAAAATCGAGGGCAACCTTCAAATTTTATAGGCACATACAATGTTTTTCATGAACTTTCTAACGCAATTCAGATATTTGTGCCTGGTAATCATCATTTCATGTTGCTGAGCTGATGATGAAAGGTATAAATTAGGATCTGATGATGAGATCCCATGAAAAATGTTTTTTTCAGCGATACTTTAGCCAATTGTCAGCCGATTTGGATGATTCTTTTTTGTTTGAAAGAGTATTTTCCTAGACTGGTTCCGTTTCAATTTGGTGAAGATCTGATGAAGAACTTTGGAGGTAGGCAACGGAACTCTTCGATAAATGATAGCAAAGGGATCGGGATTGCTGAAATCGCATGTTTTTTTAGTGTTTACACCAGTTCTTAACATAACATTGCGCCGGTACGCTGTTAATGGGTACGCAGGTACCTAGGTACCACTAAAAAAACTTTCTGAAGTCGGTGTCAAAAAACGAAAAAATAACCAAAACACCGACTTCAGAAATTAAAGTTTTTGTCTTTCTTCCGAAGTTATTTTTGGAAGTCGGTTGTATTTTTTCTCAAAAGCAAAGTTTCATGTGCCTGAAAGAGAAAAGTATAGTGTCCATAGTGCGTCGATAATTAAAGAATGTCGCCAGTTTGACTATACAACTCTATTAATATTGATATATCAATGCAAAGTGATGTGTATTTTCTGTCGACTATCGAAAATATGCCAGTAACCAATTTCACATTTTGAAACAATAATGTTTGGTAATATCAAAATTTCTTGAAAGATATTATTTGTTATCATTTGTTTTTACCGTCTATATATCTTTGTTTGCTTTTAAAATCTCTTGTTTGTGTTACAAACTAAAAATATTAGATTGTAGGCAGATGTTATATATTTCTTTATAAAAGCGTCCCTCTCTCTGGAGCCCTGACCGCCTAGCGTAGCTTGGACCCTGTTCCAGATACCGGTGGGCTACAATTTATTTTTTTAATATTTAAAAATGTATCTAATAAGTAAAGAAAATGAAACAATATCTATACCAATATTATAAAGAGGTAATGTTTGTTAGGTTGTAGGGGGTAATCTCTGGATCTACTGAACCGATTTAAAAAATTCTTTTACCAATAGAAAGCCACGATATTTGTGAGTCATTCTAATATATAAAATCAACCGTAATTCAACCGTTACTGAGTGATTGACAGACAACGCACTCCCGAAACTACTGGTCGTAAAAAGCTAAAATTTGGCATATAGGTTCCTTGGGAAATGCAGAGGAGCACTAAGGCAGGATTTCCTAAAATCCTTAGCGGAATGGTAAAAAACGGGATATGCGCGTACGAAGTCGCGGGTAAAAGCTAGTCCTTATCCTTACTTTCTTACTAATATTTTAAATGCGAAACTAACTGTCTGTCTGTCATCTGTCTCTTTCACGCCGAAGCTACTGAACCGATTTAAATGAAATTTGGTACACAGATAGTCTGACAGGTAGCATGAGAAAGGACATAGGCTCCTTTTTATCACTGGAGTATGCTCTCTAGGGATCACGCGGTAGAGACTACTGGTGCCAGCAGAAGAAGATGCCCCAGGCGTCGGGAGTCGCAGGACGATTCCCGGCCGCCGTAGGCGCGGGCTTGCGGACGGCGAGCAGTGGGTGGCTCGCCGTCTGATCAGAACTAGGCCCGGATCGGCGGCGCGCTGCGATCCCAGCGCGTCTCAAAGAAATGTCAGCGTGGAAGACGGGGCCCGCTAGGGCAGGTGCCTGCTGGGGCTGCGGAATCTGTTCGAAAGAGGTACCGTAGCCTTAGAACGCAAAGGGCACCAGGAGGAAACGGATGGGTTTTAGTTAGTAAGAGTCTGATACTCCCTCTTGCTTCACCCAGAGCGGGAGGAGTCATTTGATGATTTCCCATCCTTAAAAAAAAATGGGACTACCGGGGCAGCTAGTTTCTTTCTAATAAAGTTGGCAACTCGTAAGTTTTACAGAATCTGACATTGTTTTGTGTTTATTTTTTTTTGTAGCGTAAGTGAATTCAGCAAGGCAGAGTATGAACAATCGACCGATCTCATGCGAAATGAAAGACGCGATTTGGATTTCCGAACATGTGATTGTTTGATTGTTCATACTCTTTGCATTTTATCTTGCCGAATCCATCTGTGGTGATCTTTTAAAAGGTCAGTCGTAATGTGAAGTTCGTATACATCTATGGCGGACTTAGTCGTAGTAAAGACACAAAGTACTATAGAATTAGTATTTAATCGGATTAGATAGTATTAAAACACATAATTACGGTTATACTAAACAATACAAACACATACACATACGCTCGTTATTGACTTTACTATGGTTTGCCATAAAACAGTTTTGACAAATAAAAAAAGTTTTTCACTTTGCAAACAGCGCACTATATTGAACCAAGAGGACAACCTCATCATATCGAGATGATTTTCGACTAGACCTAGGTGTGGGACAGGGTCCTCTCTTATCGCTCTTTTTGAAGGTTTCGAGCAAACTCTTCGCCAATGATCTGCGAAACTGTTTTTCTCCATTTATAAGCTTCCTCTTTAACGATAATTTCTGAAATAAAGCAAAATGCATGTCAGGTTGGTTTATGAAGATCCTATACAACTTTAGCATTTCCTTTACATAAAAAGATAAAAAGGATCTTTTACTACTACTATTTATAATTAAACGAAAAACAAACATAAAATAAAAGTTTGATTGATTGAGTTTGAATGATGCTGGCTGTTTTGGAAATATTATTGGCACTGCGTGCAAATGCTATACTCGATGGTAATTTTCTTCATGAAAGCAAGATTCTTCAAACTGTTCAGAACATATCCTTGTTTACTGTGTAGGCCTCCAATTAGGTATCGTCTTTTCTCAAATTTTTATCCATTTAATTTTAAACTCGTTATCTGCAGGAAACCTGTTAAAATAACAAATAATACATCAATATAATAATTTTAGTAGTACTTAAGTAAAAGGTTATGGACAAATAATAGGTCTTTACCTATGAAATTGCCGTTTTGTATGAAAAAATTTAGACGAATTTTTTTTCATGTGTTTTTTATTTGTATTAATCGAAGTAATCACCCATGCAATCAATGCATCTTTGCCAACGCAGTGGCAGTTTATTGATGCCTTTCTTAAAGAAATCAGCTGGACGGGAGGCAACAAATTCTTCAAAGGCATTTTGTACTGTCTCTCGGGTATTGTTTTTTTTTTCCGCCAAGAAGTTATCCAAATTCTGGAAAAAGTAGTAGTCTGTAGGCGCAAGGTCTGGTGAGTAGGGCGGATGACGGAGAGCTTCCAACCCCCCAGTTCTTGCAACTTGGAGACCGTCTGCTGTGCAGTATGAGGTCGCGCGTTGTCATGCCTGAGCAGCGGAGACGAGCGATTGACCAATGCTGGTTGGAGATGTGCCAGCTTCTCCATCATTGTGTTCAGTTCTTCACAGTACACATCTGCAGTAATGCTCACCCCGTTTGGTAAGAAGTTGTGATGAATCATACCGGCGCTAGACCACAAAACAGTGACCATCACTTTTGTAGGGGTAAGTTTTAGTTTAGGGTATTGTTTAGGTGCTGAACCAGGATCCAACCAACTTGCTGAGCGGTTGCGGTTATCAAACAGAATCCATTTTTCATCGCAGGTAACAATGCAGTTCAAAATTCCTTCATTTGTGTGTCTGTTGAGCAGTGCAAGGCACGTCTCGACGCGTGCTTCGCGCTGGCGATCATTGAGTTCGTGGGGCACCCATTTGTCAAGCTTTTTTACCTTGCCAATTTGACGCAAATGGACCAATATTGTTTGACGCTAACGTCGAAAGCTGCTGCTAATTCAGCCGTAGATTGTGTATCATCAGCTTCCACAATCGCCTTTAATTCGTCATTGTCGACCAAAATCTTCGGAAGACCGCGAGGTTCATTTTTCAGGTCGAAATTTCCAGAACGGAAGCGAGCAAACCAATAACAGGTGGTGCGTTGGTTTGTAGTGTTAGCTCCGTAAACGTCGTTGATGTTGCGTGCCGCTTGTGCCGCGTTGCTGCCACGACGGTATTCATATTCCATAATTACTCGAATTTTTAACGTATCCATGATGACGAAAAAGATTGAAATGCGATGAAAATGTAACACTAATCAATAAACAAATGACTACTTTTGGAAAAAAAAACATGTTTTTAAAATAAAATTAATTTGAAATTAGAATTCTTAGCCAAACAAAAATTATTTTGATTTGAAATGGCCAGTGCTGCAGAACGGCAATTTCATAGGTAAAGACCTAATATAATGCAATATTGATTTGGGAAAAGTAGGATTTTTCGTTAATTATTTTGGCATGCTATAATATTCTGTAATCTTTTATCACTGAGACCAAAGCTGAGTCCAATTACTAGGTTCAGCATGGCACAATCAGAACGAAAAATTCTAGGTGAATTTCCAAAGTCTGACCACTTAGATACATTGTTTTTTTTCATTGTACGTATTATAAACGAACTAGAAAATATTTGTGATTATACTTTTACTCTATCGATAAAACATTTAAGAAGCCACATCCTTTTGAAGTACATGATATAACATTTTTTTTTTGTTTTTATTTTTATTTCTAAATTGGAAACTGACAATAATGTACAAGCAGTTGTGTCCTTATGTTCATATAATGGAGATTTGATTTTAGTGACTTTTCTGGTCAAAATGTGTTTTAACCACATACATATAATTTATAAGTCTGTGGTTTTAACAATAATTTATGATTAGATTTACTTATAGATATAGAATACCTAGATATAGTGACCTATCTTGTACTCAACATTTTTAATGGAAACATTTCATGTGACAAAAAGAGATAGCAATAGCATTCCCGACCGTCTTGACATGCCGCGCGCCACCAGCCGAGAATCGCCATTTTGTTTGTTAACCAGCTGGTTAACACATTAGTCTACCAATTTTATCAAAAATACTGTTACATTGTGAAAAATATTGTGGTTTGAGTGCGGTTTTCGTTTTGCCATGAACAATGGCATGTACTGAGCCCGGTTGTTCGAATAGAAATGGTGTTTTGAAAGAAAATATTGCATAAGTATGTTTACACCGGTAAGTAAATCTAATCATAACTTATTGTTAAAACACATTTTGAGCAGAAAAGTCACTAAAATCAGATCTCCATTATATGAACATACAGACACAACTGCTTCTACATTATTGTTAGTTTCCAATTTAGAAATATAAATAAAAACAATAAAATATTGAACCGTTTTGACATATCATGTACTTCATAAGGATGTGGCTTCTTAGATGTTTTATCGATAGAGTAAAAGTATAATTACATACATGTTGTTATTCGTTTATAATACGTACAATGAAATAAAAACAATGTAAGTGACCAGAGTTTTGGAAATTCAAACTGAATTTTTCGTTCTGATTGTGCCATGCTGAACCTAGTAATTGGACTCAGCTTTGGTCTCAGTGATAAAAGATTACAGAATATTATAGCATGCCAAAATAAGGAATTAAAGAAAAATCCTACTTTTCTAAAATCAATATTGCATTAATTTTGTCCATAACCTTTTGCTTATGTACTACTATTATTAAATTATTATAATGATGTATTATTTGTTAGTTTTACAGGTTTCCTGCAGATATTGAGTTTAAAAGTAAACGGATAAAAATTTGAGAAAAGACGATACCTAATTGGAGGCCTACACAGTAAACAAGGATATGTTCTGAACAGTTTGAATAATCTTGCTTTCAAGAAGAATATGAATGTCGAGTATAACATTCGCACGCTGTGCCAATAATATTTCCAAAACAGCCAGCATCTTGCCAACTAGTAAGTATATTAACCCAAAATCATCAATCAATCAATCAAACTTTTTTTTTTTTTTTTTATTTTATGTTTAAGATGTTTTATAAATAGTAGTGGTAAAAGATCCTATTTATCTTTTTATGTTAAGGAAATGTTAAAATTGTATCGGATCTTCATAAACCAACCTGACATCCATTTTGCTTTATTTCAGAAATTATCGTTAAAGAGGAAGCTTATAAATGGAGAAAAGCAGTTTCGCAGATCATTGGCGAAGAGTTTGCTCGAAACCTACAAAAAGAGCGATAAGAGAGGACCCTGTCCCACACCTAGGTCTCATCGAAAATCATCTCGATGTGATGAGGATATTTGTCAAAAGTAAAATTCATTTAAACCCTACGAACTGTTTTATGGCAAACCATAGTAAACTCAATAACGAGCGTATGTGTATGTGTTTGTATTGTTTAATATAACCGTAATCATGTGTTTTATACTATCTAATCCGATTAAATACTAATTCTATAGTACTTTGTGTCTTTACTACGACTAAGTCCGCCATACATGTATACGAACTCTACATTACGACCGGTCTTTTAAAAGATTACCACAGGTGGATTCGGCAAGGTAAAATGCAAAAAGTATGAACAATCAAACAATCACATGTTCGGAAATCCAAATTGCGTCTTTCAACTCGCATGAGATCGGTCGATTGTTCATACTCTGCCTTGCTGAATTCACTTACGCAACAAGGATTCTTTTAAAAAGAAATTAAACACAAAACAATGTCAGATTCTGTTAAACTTACGAGTTGCCAACTGTTTATCAGAGATAGAGACAGATAGAGAGCATACTCATACTCCTGGGATAAAAAGGAGCCTATGTCCTTTCTCATGCTACCTGTCAGACTATCTGTACCAAAGGGGATCCGCCAAAATGACCCCAGCTCCGGCGCAAAAGATATGTATCTCAGTTTTTAGATTAAAAATATTAAAAAAATAATCAGGTTTCGCTATTGCTAAATTCGATGGCTAACATAGTTTTTTTGGCCGTGGAAGCTAGCCGTAATGACCAATTTTTATTTATTTATTATTTATTTATTATACGCTTTATTGTACATACACCAAAAGTAATACAAAAGGAAACTTAAAACTAAAACACATACAATGGGCGGTCTTATCGCATTCCGCGATCTCTTCCAGACAACCTGGGATGGAAAGTATTTGTCCGGACATGAAATGGGGCTGTCATTGGTGTAAAAAATAAATAAAAACAAACTAAATTAAAACAAACAATAAATTATAATATAATCGATACATACATATATACATAAAACGCTATTTGAAATAGATACATAAATACATACATACTAAGTATACAGACAGTGAAAATAAATGACGACTAACGATACTCACAGCGACAGGTAATGCTCCCTTACAAGTCTTTTGAACGCAGGCAATGTCTGAGCGCGTCTAACTGGCACTGGCAATGCATTCCACAGACGAGCAGCCTGTACAGTAAAGGAGTTATCCAAGTAAGTTGTGGAATGCATTGGCATTTTCAGTTGCAAGTTATCCGATGACCTCAGAAATTTAGTGTGGGAATCACAGAGAAACTGGAAACGACTTTTAAGGTAAGGAGGGGTAAAAGGTGAAAAGAGGATATTGTATAAAAGGGAAAGAATATGAGCATTCCGGCGAAGGCGAATTGGCAACCACTTGAGCTTCACACGAAATTCGGAAACATGGTCATATTTGCGTAAACCGAATATGAACCGGATACAAAAATTTTGGAGCCGCTCAAGTTTGTCGAGTTGTTCCTGAGTTAGGTCAAGATAGCTGGCATCAGCATAATCAAGGATGGGTAGAAGAAGTGATTGTGCAAGCGCAATCTTGGTGGCAGTAGGAAGAAAATTGCGCAGTCTCCTCAACGTTGCCGCAGATGCAAATAACTTGCGGCTAACTTCCTGCAGTTGGGCAGTCCAAGAAAAGTTTCTGTCAATAAATATCCCCAAATTTTAAACTTTTTCGGAGACAGGAATAACTGAGCTATCGAAGATAACTTGGGGAAGAGTTGTCCAGTCGACCCTTGAAACCTTTACACCTTTTGAACCTTTTAATGATTTTTTTTTTTGCTCTTCAGTTCTAAACTATAAAAAATTGAAAAATAAAACAAGTAGTATCGTTATGAAATACTTTATTTTTATTTTCTGTACAAAAATATACAATAAGCAGTTATTTATAATGTCAATTAAAAGATACACATTCTTTTGACTAATATTGCGAAAAATGTTCAGTTGATGGATTCTAAATCCACTAAAACAAAACCTAAACCTAGAGCTGGGTGGTCTAAATCACGTTCGTTATGTCTAGCCCAACCCAAATAATATATGACACTTATTAAATGGGCGCAACTTCCCAGTGTTCTGTTCCCATGATAACAGGAACGATAATATTCTTGAATTGCGTCGATTCCAGAAACCGCAGTGCTATATAATAAATAAGTATAATATGTCTTTGAACTGACATGGCGTGAATTAGTTCTGCAGCGAATCAGTTCATTTAATTTTAAGGCTTTACACACTCTTCTTGTCTTGTTTTTACACACTTTTGTCTACATTTCTTTTTCATTTCTCCTGTCGCAGATCTGCTGGAAGAAATTTCATTAGAAATAAGCAGTACCTTTGTACTAATATTATAATGTTAAATTTCACTATTTTTCTGTGTGTACATAAATAATAAAATAAATAAATAGATAAATAAATAAATTGTTTGTTTATTATATGGATTTCTTCTGAGTGTCTGTAACCTCGATTTCATACCAGTTCTCTTAGTGTGTTCGCTGCAATATGAACGTGCGATTTTGAGGTGGTATAAGCCTATCGCGAATTTTATAAGATCTTCATACGTCAGCTCCGGAAAATCTGATACTTCTGGATTATTTGCATCCAGTGTAGAAAATGTGGCTCTTTGCCTGTTCAAGTTGTTTTCTAAAACATATGCGGCCAACAGATTTGTTCTATGTATGTTGCGGTTTATTCGTGCAATAAAATCATCATAAATGTACTATCTTCATAAGGCTCCTGAAAACAGTTTATCAAGGCCGCTGCTATTTTGAAATCGGTAAATGTGTTCATCAAGGTATTGTTGAACATTCTGTGGCGAAAGATTTTAAAGCTGTTTTTAAACTTGCCATTCACAGTTTCTACAAACAACGACACATGGTTATGAGTCGTGATTTATTGGCTTCTTCTGTAGTGAGTTGAGTTTCACTTCGTTGTTTAGATGGTGGTAAGTAAGCCACATAGCCGTGCTCTTCCAATGATACTATTGCATCACGAAACCCCCTGTCTAAAATAAAAACGTCTCCCTCTTCAAAGAAGTAATGAAAGGGGTTGTCTTCTGTAGGCTCATGATTGTGCAGTATCTGCTTCTTCTTATGGAGGTCTCTGCTAAACCGAATATGGTACAAAGTCTTGTATTGGGCTCCCCTGTGCGTATTTTACACAAATATACTCCCAAATCTGTTCGTGGGGTGACAGACTGCCGATGAAGAGATGGGACTTGTTGCAGTAGTTGTTCAAATTGTGAGTGATTCAGACCAGTCCAGTAGCGCAAATCGTCCTCAAAAACCTCGTTCATATTCTCAAGATCTAGTCGAGATCTCGATTCTAGAGCCAGTGTATACATATTGACTATGTCAACGAAGCTATCAGCATTAAAATCAGTGTGTTGATGAACTGTGATTTCAGGAAATTCCTCCAAAGAAGTGTTATGCAAATGTAGTTGACAAATGCGGGCCCGGTCAGGGATATATAATCGGAAATAACTCAGAAGATATATTTTGATAGAGTTTGGAACACGCCGTAGTTGCAAGTTGTTGCAGCGGGCCATCATGCAGTGCCGGGACGTATTTGCTACTCGAGTAAACTGAGGGACATTCACCGATGCTCCAATAGCAGGTAAAGCAGCAGATGAAGGTGCTCGATCTTGATTTCTGACATCAGAGTCAATTCGATGCCAACAGGCATGACAGATTGATCGGGTACCTTCGAATGGAACCTGTTAACAATTAAACACACTTTTTAATAAAAACGACATTACTACATACTTATAGTTGGTAGTGTTACAAGACGGAATCATAATATCACTATGGTATAAAAATTAATGAATTGGTAAATCCTACTCCAAATAGGCGAACTATCTAGGCCATTTTTTTGTCAGACGGTTAATGAACCATTGTAAAAAGTGCTAATGATATGAAACTAAGATGATTTGAAGCCTATATATAAATGAATAAGCTTTGCTCTGCTATCGGAAGGTGATGTTAAAAGCCGTAAAAACCGACGAGCATGTATGAAAAGAGTAATGAATGTCGAAGAAGCGAAAGAAGTATGTAAGGGCCGTGCCTTGTGGCGCTCGGTTCTCTCTGCCTACCTCCGGCGTGAAAATATAGATAGATAGATAGAAACTATGCTGGGGTGCATGGGGTCTGTTACCATCTTAAGACCCAAGCCAACCTCACCTGCTAGCGGTGCACCCTGCTGTCCAACGGACGAGGCTCTGGCGAACCTGGTTTCCCTCTCGTAGGGTTGTGGGGGTCAGACGGCTGGTCGCCCCACGTAAAACCAACTTCAGCCAAATAATCAAATGGACAAGAAGTTGAAAACGGGTACTGGGGCTAGGGCGTCGCCGCATAACGACGCGCAGGCACATCGCCCTAAACCTGCGATAAGTGGGCTAGGGCTACCGTGTCGAGTACGGGCACAGCTAAAGAGGATAGTACCCAAGAAGAAGTTCCGCTTTGCCACCTGGAACATTGGCTCCCTAACCGGACGTTGCCGAGAACTCGCGGACGTACTTTCGAAGCGTCGGGTCCAGTGCGCCTTCCTTCAGGAGACGCGCTGGAAGGGAAATAAGTCACGTGACATCGGGCAGGGGTACCGGCTAGTGTACACCGGATCACCAACGGGCAGGGGCGGAGTGGCCGTGGTGCTGTCTAAGGACCTCCAGGATGGACTCCTTGAAGTAGACCGATGCAGCGACCGGTTGATGCGAGTTAGGGTGCTGATCGAAGGGTCGGTAACGAACCTAATCAGCGCCTATGCTCCTCAAACTGGTTGCTGTGAGTCTGAAAAGGAGGCCTTCTGGGATGAGTTCGAGGACGTACTACGCGCTATTCCGAATTCCGAAGGTGTTTTGGTTGGGGGGGATCTCAACGGTCACGTAGGTCAGTTTGCTGGAGAGTACGGACGTGTTCACGGTGGTTTTGGATATGGCCAGCTAAATGCAGAGGGAGTCAGTATACTCAGCACCTGCGCTTTGTCTGACCTAGCCATCGCGAACACGTTCTTTCAGAAGAAGCCCCAGCATCTTATTACGTACCGTAGTGGTGCCTACTCAACCCAAATAGATTACCTGCTGGTGCGACGGTGCCACATTGGCAAGGTTACCAACTGCAAAGTCATCCCAGGTGAAAGCCTCAACACCGCCTCCTTGTCCTGGACTTTGCGGTTGTACCGAAAAAGAGAGTGACCGAAAAACGCAAAACCCGCACAAAGTGGTGGTTGCTTGATGGTCCTAGGCAGTCGGACTTCATCGCGGAGGTCGAGCATCTCGAGATCAGTGCTCCGCATGAGTCCGCTCAAGAGATCTGGAGTAGGATCCATTCAGCAATCACCGATGCGGGTAAGCGCGTCCTTGGCACTTCTCGTGGTGGCCGCACCATAGAAAAGGAGACGTGGTGGTGGGATGACGGCGTACAGGAGGCGACTCGGAAGAAGAAGGTTTTATTATTTATAAAACCTTCGGTTTTTTTTTTTATTTATTTATTTATAAATAAATAAATACTTCGCGGAGCTGTCTAACAAACAGCATCCCCATAACCTTCCTCCCGACCGCCTCCTAACCTTGGACTTATTTCCCCTATTTCCCCCGACGAAACCCGCATTGCTCTTCGCCACATGAAGAACCGGAAAGCGGTCGGGCCTGACAATGTGCCAATTGAAGTGTGGAAGGCGATGGGCCCACATGGCGTGGACCTTCTGACGGATCTTTTTAACCGCATCCTGATCACCAAGGAAATGCCGAACCAGTGGCGATTTAGCCTGATTATCCCTGTATACAAAGGCAAAGGTAGCGTACAGGATTGTAGTAGCTACCGCGGTATCAAGATCATGTGCCACACCATGAAGCGGTTCGAGCGCATCATTGACACACGGCTCCGTAGCGAGTGTGCTGTCTCTGAGTGTCAATATGGCTTCCGGGCGGGTAACAGCACCATGGACGCAGTATTCGCCTTACGGAATCTGGCTGAGGCTTACAGAGAGAGAAGGAGAGCTTTGCATATGGCCTTTTTAGACCTGCAGAAGGCCTTCGACTGTATACCTCGGCAGTCCATCTGGTGGGCACTGCGCTTCAAGAGCGTTCCCGAGGCCTATATTGACATTATCAGAGACATGTACCGTGATTCCGTGTCCTCTGTCCAGACTGCTGTTGGCGAATCGAATGGCTTCCCAATATCTGTTGGCGTTCACCAAAGCTCGGCTCTTAGCCCGTTCTTGTTTAACGTAGTGCTCGATGTAGTTACGGCAAACATCCAAGATAAGCCCCCATGGCTAATGATGTATGCCGATGACATCGCCCTAGTTAATCAGAACAAAGCCCATCTTGAGCGCAAAGTCAACATTTGGAAGGACACGCTTGAAAACGGTGGTCTGAGACTAAATGTGGCGAAGACTGAGTACATGTCCTGTGGCGGCACGGATTCAAATAGGTTCATCCGAATAGGTTCGGACCTGATCAGAAAGTCCGATACGTTTAGGTACCTTGGATCCGTGCTGCACGAGTCTGGCAACGTGGACGACGATGTCCAAGCACGTATTAGGCGCGGCTTGGGCGAAGTGGCGCGAGGTAACGGGCGTTGTATGCGACCGCAAAATGCCTCCGAAGCTCAAGGGGCAGATATATAAATGCATCATACGGCCTGTCCTACTGTACGGCGGTGAATGTTGGCCAGCACTAAGCAGACACACCCAGGAGCTTCGCGTCACGGAGATGAAGATGCTGAGGTGGATGAGTGGCGTAACGCGATCCGATCGCATAAGCAACTCTTTCATCAGAGGTAGTCTTGGTGTCCGTGACGTGGGGGAAAAACTGCAAGAGTGTCGTCTGCGATGGTATGGCCACATCATGCGCCGCCCTATGGAGTACGTTGGTCGGGGATGCATGAATATGGCTGTTCTTGGGGCTAGGTCCCGTGGCCGCCCTCGCAAGCGCTGGTTGGACGTCGTTAAGTCCGACATGAGAGCCAATGGCCTAACTGAGAAGGATGTCCAAGATCGGGCAAAGTGGAGGAAGCTAAGTAGGAAGGCGGACCCTGGCAATAGCCGGGATTAACGCCAGGTAGAAGAAGAAGAAGATGATAGAAACTATGCTGCTGCGCTTTGTTCAAAACATAGTATCATGCAGTACCTATTCCACCTAAGCCGATCTATTTATCTCTCCAGTATGAAAAAAAAACATTTTGTTTAAATATAATCGAATTTATTCTTACCTCTTGAGGTGGTTGGATTGCATGTACGATATGAACCACGAACTCTTGTTGAGATTGTGCAAAATGTTCCGACAGAACATGCCTACGAAGTCGCCGAAGAGGTCGTGTACACAAAACACAAACGTCTGCCATTTCACAAGAAAATCCAAAGTCCAAGAGGCACTAGCTAAGTCGTCGTTAAATATATAAATCACAAGAAAAATCAAAAGTCCGGGAGGGTTAAGCGAAGTCGTCGTAAAATAAAGATCAAGATAAGGTTTCGCACAGTACACAACACAACAAACGTTAGCGAAGGACTGCACGTGGGCATAAACCGCCTAAGCGCTGGCGTCTTTGTGCTTCTCCCTCTACCATTATGTGTGAGCCAGACAATAAGATGTACAGTTGTGCCCTCACGTTACAGGTGTGTGTCGGTCAACAATAAAAAGGATTGCGATTTTCACTATAAAATTATAATTTTTACATCTAACGCCTACGAAAATTCTACGGGTTAAAAAAATATGTTAGCCACTGAATTTAACAATAGGGATGCTTTATAATAGTTTCACTACCTTTACTCTAAAATCTTAGATGAGATTTGGCGGATCTCCTTTCATTTAAATCGGTTCAGTAGCTTCGGCGTGAAAGAGACAGATGAGGGAGTGACAGACAGACAGATACGTTCGCATCTAAAATATTAGTAAGAAAGTAAGGAGAAGGTAGTCCTTATGAAGCTAGTGCTTTTATCCGCGACTTCGTACGCGCGTATCCTGTTTTTTACCATTCCGCTAAGAATTGTCGGAAATCCTGCCTTAGTGCTCCTCTGCATTCCCTAAGGAACCTATATGCCAAATTTTAGCTTTCTACGAACAGTAGTTTCGGGAGTGCGTTGTCTGTCAGTCACTCAGTATCGGTTGAATTACGGTTGATTTTATATATTAGAATGACTCACAAATATCGTGGTTTTCTATTGGTAAAAGAATTTTTAAAATCGGTTCTGTAGATCCAGAGATTACCCCCTACAACCTCACAAACATTACCTCTTTATAATATTGGTATAGATATTGTTTCATTTATTAATTTTCTTTACTTATTAGCAGGAACATTTTTATATAAAAAAAAAAAAAATTGTAGCCCACCGGTATCGGGAACACGGTCCAAGCTACGCTAGGCGGTCAGGGCTCCAGAGAGGAACGCTTTTATAAAGAAATATATAACCATCTGCCTACAATCTAATATTTTTAGTTTATAACACAAACACAAGAGATTTTACAAGCAAACAAAGGTATAAAGACGGTAAAAACAAATGAAGACAAATAATAACTTTCAAGAAATTTTGATATTACCAATCATTATTGTTTCAAAATGTAATACCATTTTTTGGTTTTAATGTGGCGACTGGCATATTTTCGATAGTCGACAGAAAATAAACATCACTATGCATTGATATATCAATAAGTAGAATTGTATAGTCAAACTGGCGACATTCTATAATTTTCGACGCACTATGGAGACTTTAATTTTCTCTTTCAGGCGCATGACTTTTTGCTTTTGAGAAAAGGAGACGCAACGTGCGCGCAAGTTTCGGTTTAAGGTGGATGCTCCAGGGTAGCCCGCGAAATTCAAATATTTTTATATTTTTTGCAATTTGCCGGTCAGTGTCAAGCTGTATGTGGACCAAATGCGATCTGCGACCGTAACGCGTATTTATCTAAAGAATTATAACCATTTTAATCATCAATATAGCCCTCTAAGTTCATGTAGTTCGAAAGAATGAATATTTCAGAAATAAATTCTTTAGATAAATACGCGTTACGGTCGCGGATCGCATTTGGTCCACATTCAGCTTCACACTGACCGGCAAATTGCAAAAAACATAAAAATATTTGAATTTCGCGGGCTACCCTGGAGCATTCACCTTAATATAGTCTATCTAGGGGATTCTATATCTATGCTTACCGGTGTAAACATACTTTTGCAATACTTTCTTTCAAAACACCATTTCTACTCGAACAACCGGGCACAGTACATGCCATTGTTCATGGCAAAACGAAAACCGCACTCACTCAAACCACAATATTCTTCACAAAGTGACAGTATTTTTGATAAAACTGGTAGACTTATGTGTTAACCAGCTGGTTAACAAATAAAATGGCGATTCTTGGCTGGTGGCGCGCGGCATTTGAAGACGGTCGGGAATGCTATTGCTATCTCTTTTTGACGCATGAAATGTTTCCATTAAAAATGTTGAGTACAAGATAGGCTACTATATTAGAAGCAATCTAGGTATTCTAAATCTATGACCCAAACTAATAGTCACTACATCCGGTGCCTAAACAAACCATAGAGTAATAAGGATATTTTGAATATTGTGATAGGTGTACCTAGGTACACACACGGATCTTAAGACAAACTTGGTGTCAGTGTGCTACAGCATGCAAACTGGGCGACGACACAAATCTAGAAGCTGCTTTTAACATGGTTTACTGAAACACATAGGTTAAACTGATTAATAATAAAGCCTGATATCATAAAATCATAAAAAGGCGGCCGACGGGTTTAATTATTCCACTGAACCGAGTTTTATAATCTTATTTATTTTGTTACACCTTCAATTTATTGATTCCCTACTTTTGGAAAAAAAATTAAGACAGACAAAAAAATTACTATTAATTCGCGTTTTCACCTCACTTGCCTTAAAGTCAGCGGAATACGGTGAAAGGAACACTTCACTCGTTTGAATTATTATTTAGCTATCATGGAAGAATCAAAGATTAAAAAAATAATTCCCGCGGGGAACGTTCGCGCGTTCACCTCACCGTCCCTAAAAGTCAACGGATTCGCACACGAACACGGAGGACGTGACAATAATTGCGGCATGCGTGCTACATCTTGAATGAATGAGTTTATACAATCCTCACTAATATTAAAAATGCGAAAGTAAGTCTGTCTGTATGTCGCGCTTTCACGCCAAAGCTACTGAACCGATTTAAATGGGTACACATAGTCTAGAGCCTGAGAAAGGACATTATCCCGAGAGTATGTTCCCTAGTTACCACGCGGGCGAAGCCGCTGGTAGAAGCTAGTTATTTATATATCCTGCGTAGAAAAGTAAAATATCCTGGCCAAGTGCGAGTCGGACTCGCGTGGACGCTGGCTCCAAGCAGCCACCAACTTTACCTCGTTGTGATTCTTCGATGCCGGAGATCGCAGTTCATAATAAAGAGGTCTGTAGAGTATTGTGCAGTTTAGACGTGAATAAGGCCAGTGGACCTGACGGCATTCCAGCAAGAGTGTTGATGCAATGTGCACCTGAATTGTCTCCTGTGTTGACACGCCTGTACCGCCTCTCTCTTGTAAAAAGAACGGTGCCGAGATCATGGAAGCTTGCGAATGTGCAACCGGTGCCCAAAAAGGGAGACTGTGCTGACCCTGCGCATTACCGTCCGATCGCCATTACCTCCATCCTATGCAAGGTTATGGAAAGGGTTCTGAACAGTAAGCTGCTGACCTACCTTGAAGACAACAATCTCCTCAGTGACCGTCAATATGGCTTTCGCCGGGGACGGTCAACTGGCGATCTTCTTGTGTATGTCACGCACTGCTGGGGCGAAGCCATTGAGAGACACGGCGAAGCACTTGCCGTGCCAGCTTATATAAGTTGAAATGACGCACTCCACTACCACTTTTATGTAAACAAGCTTTAAAGAATGACTTAGATAAGCTTTAACGCTAGTTAGTTTAGACAAGTTTGTAATTTCTTAGAACCTGTAACATTTATATCTAGCTATTGGCGACCAATAAACCGCTCGAAACTACCTGCCCCCACCCCGGGAGCACGTACTTTCGAGCCGGACAATAGCCAGTACCTAGTAGTTGTCACATAAGTGATCTTTCACAAGTTGTTTTGGCTTCATACCGTGGGCACTTGTGTTAGTTTCTTTGATTTATTGACGACCTGGATTTTGTTTTGTGGACTTTTGATATTATAGTGATTAAATACGTGATATACTTCGGATTGATAACTAGCGCTATCCTTACGGACTTCGATACCTACTGCATCCCATCAACATAAATAAACCGGTAAGTTTGAGCTTATTAGAAATGTAGAATACTTTAAAACATCTGTTTGCTTCTGTTTTTATAATTGTTTTTTTTTCTTTTTGCATTAGATCACACCATGCCCAGAAAGAAAAATAACGATGTATGGGAAAACTATTTCCATTCCGCAACCAGTAAAACGGTTAAGTGCAAACACTGCGAAAAAGTTTACATGTTTGGCAATGTCAACAAGATGGCCCGCCATCTGTTGAAATGTTTTAGATGTCCAACTGTTATCAAGAACAAACTAAACAAAACATCTGACGTTAACGCAACTGCAACAAATCTGCCTTTACAAGATGAATCGCAGCATGAAACGTTACAAGATAACAGTTTGACTGTTAAAGAAAACTGACAAATTCTAGTACTACAACTTCAGCAGAAAAGAAACTTTATCTAGATCAGCTTTTGTCGAAAGCAATATTTGTTTCCGGTTCTCCTTTTTCCATTGTTAACCATCCGCTGTGGGCACGATTTTTTGATGAGTTGCAACCACTTTACAAGTTACCATCCAGAAAAGCAATCTCAACTACCTACACATCTGGAAGCTATTTATAAAGAAATGGTAGGTAATTTCTAAAGACGAACTGAAATCTATAAATAATTTGCATCTGCAGTGTGATGGCTGGAGCAATCAGCGCAATGAAGGTATTATCAACTTCATTATTGCAAAACCCGAGCCCGTTTTTGTCAAAAGTCTGAACACTCTTACCAACCGACATACAAGCCAATATCTTTCTCAAGAGATTATCAAAGTTATAAATATGTATGGAGGCCACAAGTTTGTAACTCTTGTAGGAGATAACGCTAATAACATTCAAAGAGCATTTCAGATGGTAAAAGATGTGTATACACACATAATACCGCTGAGATGCGTAGCACATACATTAAATTTACTTTGCGAAGATTGTCTAAGACCAAAACCTGTTAAAGCATTTATATCGATTGCCATAGAGACCATAAAAGCAATAAAAAGAAGTCAAACTATGAGTGCTTTACTAGCCCAGATTATAAAAGACAAACGATCAGGCGAAACATTGAAATTGCCAGGAAAAACCCGCTGGGGCAATTACTGTACTGCTATAAAAAGCTTGAAATGTTCGAAAGTAGCATTACAGACTTTAGCTGTTCACGAAGATGCTACTATTTCAGAAGAAATAAAGTCATATTTATTGAATCTCAATTTTTGGAACATGACCGAAAATTGTATAAAATTGTTGGAACCGATAACTGCATATTTGTTAGATCCGAGATCGCAAGGCATTGAACTCGATGAAGAGCATGAAGTAGATGCCATGGAGTTTATACATGAAGTGAGCCAATCACTCAATATTGATGTTGGTGTAGATTTAGCAAATTATAAAGCTAAACAGGGTTTATGGGGCAGACCATTTATATGGAAAAATGTCGCAGAAATGGACCCAGTCGTTTGGTGGAGGGGACTTTGCAGCTCCAAATTGCTGAGTAGGGTGTAGGGTTGCAGTACGCCTTCTGACTGCTCCCTGCACTTCCGCAGCAACGGAGCGGTCATTTAGCACACATGCTCATATACACAGTCACAAAAGAAATAGATTGACTACAGATAGAGCAGCAAAGATAGCTTTTATATCCTATAATTGGAATCTTTTGTACAAATATAATGATGATGACAACGACGAAGATGACGAGACCTTGTCAACCCCTAGACAGTTGTCTAGCCCGATGAACAGCCCAATAAATGACCCACAACCTTCTACATCTCGTGGAAGCCAAGACATAGAATTCTGTGATATTGATGATTTATATGATGATCATGACAGTAGCGATAGCGATTAAAATTTTGAATGAATGAAACGAGTGAATGAAAAAATAATTTTATAATTATTTTCTATTTTGTAATAAATAATTGTGATTGTCTATGTTTTGTTTTATTTTTTATACGCAGAAACATGTTTTACAATCCTACTAGTAGTTTCACAGATTACCGCGTTTAAACAAACAAAAAAATCGCTTCAGCTTTATTGTATTAGTATAGATAATGAAAATACCCGTCTGTTGAGTTTTTTCCCCCATAAATACCTGGTATTTACCCAAATGGGTAAAAACCTGGGTATTTTCCCGTCGGGTTTTTTCCCACCGCCCATCTCGAGCTGGTCGTTGACGGCTGCTCCTCTGACCTCATGGGTATTGATGCCGGAGTTCCTCAAGGGTCTGTTCTCTCTGCAACTCTTTTCCTGCTGCACATCAATGACCTACTTCAGCCTGGTCTTGTTGGGTACGCAGATGACAGTACGGTTTCAGAGAGATACTTGTCCAACGCAACAACCAGTGGGGTTGAAGTTTGTTCCTTGAGAGAGGCCATGGTAGAGCGGACAAATTTGACCTTAAGCGTTGTTTCCCAGTAGGGTGATGACAATTTGGTCACTTTTAACGCCACCAAAACACAGGCGTGTCTTTTTACCGCAAAAAGGAGTCGTTTGGACCAAGCTCCTACTTTTCGGGGTGCATCTGTTCCTGTGACTGATCGGCTCGAGATCCTAGGCATGGAGTTGACATCCAGTCTCAACTTCAAGAGCAAACCAATTACAAATAAAAATAAAAAAAAGTAAAGGGTTCCACGAATAATTGTTTTTTAACATGTTATTTTAACACTATAGATTTCTTATAGGTTTCTCCACTTTTTTTTCAAAATTTTAGGAGATATGGGGAATGGTCTTTTTTCGTGTAATTTCTTGAATATAAAAACTCGTACTTGGCCAGTTTTTTTCCTTTTCTACGCAGGTTATATAAATAACTAGCTTCTGCCAGCGGCTTCACCCGCGTGGTGCCTAGGGAGCATACTCCCGGGATAAAAATGCTTATGTCCATTCTCAGGATCTAGACCATCTGTGTACCAAATTTCATTTAAATCGTTTCAGTAGCGTTGGCGCGAAAGCGCGACCGACAGACAGACTTACTTTTGCATTTATAATAGCGGCGTTTTGCCTGAAATAAAACGCTTCTTAAACCACTTACCTTATTCGAAGCATATTTAAACAATTGAGATAGGCTGTATCTTGTTTCCTGTGCCAATTTTCCTTGCGTTTCTAGCGATATAGCTCCGTCTCGCTCTCATGACGTCATCAGGTCAAAGAGGGGAGAGCGCACTTGTGAACGCGCGCGCCTCGGTCTTGTTCATTGGTTGATGACTTGGTCACTAGGCAGAAATTACTGTTATGCTTCGAATAAGGTAAGTAGTTTAATAAGCGTTTTATTTCAGGTAAAACGCCGCTATTAAACCACTTGACCGTTATTCGAAGCATATACATAAACAATTGAGAGATGTCTGTTATCGCCTGGTGACGTTCATGACGAACGCCAATGTGAAGAAAAATCCAAGAAGGAAAAACCAGATAGTAATCTTAATTTGTTTATTGGTAATTATAGGTGGAACATAGGAATATAATTATAATTCAGTAAATCAACTAAGTACCTACATAATTCACTATAGGTAAGACAGAGTTAAATAGAATAGAATAGAATAGAATTTATTTCCAACGTAAATGTTACATTTATACCACAACTTAAGGTGGATGCTCCAGGGTGGCCCGCGAAATTCAAATATTTTTATGTTTTTTGCAATTTGCCGGTCAGTGTGAAGCTGTATGTGGACCAAATGCGATCTGCGACCGTAACGCGTTTTTATCTAAAGAATTATAGCCATTTTAATCATCAATATAGCCCTCTAAGTTCATGTAGTTCGAAAGAATGAATATTTCAGAAATAAACATTCTTTCGAACTACATGAACTTAGAGGGCTATATTGATGATTAAAATGGTTATAATTCTTTAGATAAATACGCGTTACGGTCGCAGATCGCATTTGGTCCACATACAGCTTCACACTGACCGGCAAATTGCAAAAAACATAAAAATATTTGAATTTCGCGGGCCACCCTGGAGCATCCACCTTAAGACTAAGTATTAATCAAAATAAGTACTTACAATAAGTTTACAAAACATACGTCTTAAAAATGATTTAATTATATCGCGTGCTTAAAAATTCGTTTTGGTTTGAACTTCCAACTAAACAAAAATTATGTTCGAACTATGTTAACATAAAATAAACTAATTGGCGGTATACAGATACAAAATTCTTTACCTTCCGTGCTAGTCAAAGACTGTGTTACGGCAAGGTAAGGATTCTCGCTCCAGAAATGCCAACTGTAAGTTAATTGACATAAGGACAGTTCTCATAAAGAAATACACAAAAGATGCGATAACAGCTAATGAGTTCGGCGTAAACAAGTAGTATATGCAAAAATATCAGACAACTTGACTTATAACAAAACATAAATGTTATTATCCGTTTATTAATCGAATAAAATGTTTCTTAACAGTAATTGTGCTGCTTTAATATTAAAACCATATTGAAGTCATATCAAGCACATTAGTATATGGAATTGACAATAAATATGCTAATTTGACATGAACTCAATACAGCTGCACTTTATTCATTAATTTATCTAGGTACCAGTATAGTATTTACTTTACACACACATATATACGTGCATATATATATATATATATATATATACATATAAATTAGTATTTTATATGTAAATAAAATATTAGTTTAAAGATTTTATTTATTTATTTTATAGATGTAAGATATAGATAGATAGGAATATATACCTAATTTGTTTATTTGTGTATTAATATTATAATTTACTTGCATATTTGTATAAATTTTTCTGTCCGTTCATAATCTAAACTACTCAGAAACTCATCCAGCGCCCTCCTGCAAATAGAACTCGTCATGTCTTTTAAAGTCTTAACTTTACTTATGCGATTGTAAAGTAACGGGGCCAGAAAGTAAGAAAAACATTGAGCGAAAGAAGTTTTACATGAGGGAACTTTATAAACTTCATGTGTTCTTCTAATGGATTGATTAGTAGGTTTTTGACAGAAGTGTTGTCTCAGAACAATGCTCTTAATGTAAAGTTGACGAATATTCAGGACCTCAAATTCTTCATATAATTTCGACGTAGGGTATCTAAAGGGTTTGAAATTAAAAACTTTTAATATACACCTCTGGGCGCGTTCAATTTTTAGAAGCGTACTTTTTCGTGCACCACCCCAAGCGGCGATACCATAAGTAGCGATTGATTGGCATAAAGCTAGGTAAACAAGTCTGTTAGTCTTTCTGTCTCTTAAGTTTCTAATTTTTTTGACAATAGGTATTAGTTTGCGTATTCTAGATTTAAGATTACTGATATGTTGTTTCCAGTTCAAATTTTTATCAATTTCAATACCAAGGTACTTAGTACTATTAGTTGCCGATAAAATATGGCAATCGCAATCTTTAATAGTAAGAGAACAATTAGAAGAATGCGCTTTCAAAAGGTAATCTGTTGATTGTTTCTAATGCTAAAAGTTACATACCTATTTGGTTTTATTTAAATTTAACGTGAGTAAATTGTGGTCAAGCCAATTTATTATTTTTGGAAGCAACCGCGAAACGGACACTTCCAGGAGTAGCAACAATACCTGCCTGACGCATCAGAGTTTTGATCCAGCCAGCAATAACAGTTCGCGAAGCTGCACGAGCTGTTCCTCTCGTAGTTACGAACAAGTTACGACATTCAGCTTCCTGACGTCTACTGGAAAGCAGTGATACTGTCTGTTCGATCCAGAATACGGGATCTCAATTCCTATTAACCTTATTGGGAAATAATCTCCATTCTGATTGTCTATGGTCCGATGAATGAGTCTTTGAACCAAAGGCAGGCCACAAAGTAATATGCTCTGATGATTTAATATAATTATCTTTATCAGTCATAAGAAGGGTCAAGTCACGAATACGCCTGCCAGAACAAAGTACTAAAAGGGCAGCGGTTTGACTCGATACATCAAAAATATTGTCACTATTTATCGCTCTGTCCTGAAATGTTACAAATTCATCAATATTCCACACGGGTAGCTTAGAAACAGTGGGTTTTTTAATAGAAATAGATTAAAATATTATGCTTTACTAAAACATGATTACTTAGAACCCCTGAATTATTGACATTACAAAGAGTGGAAACCAAGGACTTATGTAACATGATGGTATTAAACGACAGTTTGTATTTTAAATGCAGATCAGCTATAAAACGAGCTAGTTCAGAACCCGAGGGGTTCTTTGAGTTAAGGTGAATGCTCCAGGGTAGCCCGCGAAATTCAAATATTTTTATGTTTTTTGCAATTTGCCGGTCAGTGTGAAGCTGTATGTGGACCAAATGCGATCTGCGACCGTAACGCTTATTTATCTAAAGAATTATAACCATTTTAATCATCAATATAGCCCTCTAAGTTCATGTAGTTCGAAAGAATGATTATTTCTGAAATATTCATTCTTTCGAACTACATGAACTTAAGTTCTTAGGGTAGAAGCGCGCCAAGAACCTTTCAAAAGATCTATCTGAGAACTATCCCAATCTTCTAAATGGTGTGTCCACCCCCACATTTCCACACTTCCAAAACTAGGTCCTGGACGCGAGGGGGGGCAGACCCGTTGTCACATCGATCAATACTCTGTTCAGGTTCTGTATTGTGAACGGTGGGGCTAAAGCCCGGGCTTTGAGATCTCCTCGCCAGAAGACTCTCTCCCATTTTGGAGCCACGATTAAGTAAGTTCCCGACGCCTGGTTAAGATATAGCTCAGGACTTTGGGTATCAGGAAAGGGGGTGGGAATATCCATGCCAGTTTGAATTTCCAAGCTATGGAGAATGCGTCGAGAGCTACAGCTTGATTGTCGTTCTGATCGTTTGATACATAATGACGTACCACGTGGGTGTTGCTGGAGGCAAACCGGTCCACTTGGGGGATTCCCCATTTTGAGAATATTATTCCGGTCATCTCGATGCCATTCGGGAAGCCGGCGAAATCGCGATAGGTGGTCGACATGGTTGTTGTATCTCCCCAGAATATAGTACACATTCAAATGAATTTGGTACTGATCTATCACACAAAACAGGTCGTAAGTAATGTCCATCAACCGCGAGGATTTGGTGCCTCCTTCGTGACGGAGATGTGCTACTACCATGCGATTGTCGCATTGTATCGTGACTGTAGATTGCCTCAGATACAAGGCATGACTTTGGAAAACCTTCAAAATAATAATAATATAATATAATATAATATAATAATTATACACTAAGGAGCTTCTCCTCATAGACATGGCTATAAGCCAACAGGTTCGTCGATCTCGCAAGGATCTGTCGACATGTTGGATAGACTACAAGAAGGCCTACGACTCTGTGCCACATACATGGCTCATGAGGGTGTTGGAGTTGTACAAAATAGATGCAACTCTATGCACCTTTCTTGAGTCATGTATGAGGCAATGGAAAACAGTCCTTCGCTATCCAGGATGTCGACCTATTCAGGGGGACGATGAGCCTGTGTGGATTAAACGGGGAATATTTCAGGGCGACAGTTTGAGTCCGCTTTGGTTTTGCTTAGCTCTGAATCCTCTAAGCACATTGCTGGAGGGTTCAGGGTCTAGGCTATCGGTTGAGAAGAGGTGGTCAGGCCATATCTCACCTTCTTTACATGGATGATCTGAAACTCTTTGCCCCCAACAATTCGCGACTGATGGGAGCTACTGAAGGTGACTGAAACCTTCAGTAGTGCCATCAGGATGGAATTTGGTGTGGACAAATGTGCAGTCATGCATGTAAAGAAAGGGGAGATTATGGAATCTGAGAGATTTCAACTCTCGGATTCCATACAGGTTAGATCCCTCAGCTCAACCGAAACCTATAAGTATTTGGGTATATCGGAAGCGTTGGGCATTAATGTTACTGACATGAAGCAATCGTTGAAGGAACGCTTCTTTGGCCGCCTGAAAAAGGTTTTGAATAGCCTTTTGTCGGGCGGAAATAAGGTGCGCGCCTTTAACGGTTGGGTCATGCCGGTATTAATGTACTCTTTCGGCATACTCAAATGGACTCAAACTGAGCTTGACGTCCTGGATAGGAGGGTCCGTACACTGCTGACCGCAAACCGGATGCATCACCCACGATCGTCGGTGATGAGATTGTACATCCCGCGAAAGTGTGGAGGTCGAGGCTTTTTAAACGCCAAGACTCTCCACAACCGCGAGATGTGCAATCTCAGAGAATATTTTCTCAAAGCTTATGTGGGTATGCACCGAGATGTTGTCGCAGTGGACAAGGGTCTCACCCCGTTATCCATGGCTAAGGAGAACTGGCGCAAACCTGTGATACTTACCACAGATGACCGCAAAGAAGTATGGAAAAGCAAGGAGCTTCACGGGCGCTTCTATCGGGCTCTTCATGGGTCCGATGTAGATTTTTCAGCGTCCGTGGCCTGGCTACGATTCAGTGATCTCTTCGGGGAGACTGAAGGTTTTGTCTGTGCGATTATGGACGAAGTTATCTTGACGAATAACTACCGGAGGCATATTATGAAGGATGGGACGGTGGACGTGTGTCGGGCATGCCACCGTCCGGGTGAGTCCATCAGACATATTATCTCTGGTTGTTCTCGTCTGGCTAACGGCGAATACTTGCACAGGCACAACCAAGTGGCCAGGATTATCCATCAGCAACTAGCTTTGAAATACAAACTTGTGGATGCTGAGGTACCGTATTATAAGTATGTGCCCGACCCAGTTCTCGAAAATGACCATGTCACGTTGTACTGGGATCGATCTATCATCACTGATAGGACTATTGTTGCCAATAAGCCTGATATAGTGGTGATAGACCGATTAGCGCGCCGCACAATGATAATTGATGTTACCATCCCGCATGACGAGAACCTCGTGAAGGCCGAGAAAGAGAAACAAATCAAGTATCTCGACTTAGCGCACGAGGTTGTCGACATGTGGAATGTGGACTCAGCTGTCATTGTGCCGATAGTCATTACGGCCAATGGCCTGATGGCCAAAAGCTTCGACGAACATCTGTCGAAGCTGGCGTTACGCGGTTGGGTAAAGGGCTTGATACAGAAGGCAGTACTCCTCGATACGGCTCGTATTGTGAGGAGGTTCCTTTCTCTGGAGCCCTAACCACCGGTAGCTTGGACCCTGCTCCCGACACCGGCGGACTACTACTTTTTATATTTTTAAATGTATTTTTTTATGGTTTTTAGAGATATATTTAAAAATATACTTTGTATGTAATATGAATAAATAAACGAAATAATAATAATAAATATAAATTAATAAATTAATATAAATTGCCAACATTTCTTTTACATTGCAGTGACAATTCTTCTCGCTCTGGGACCAAGTTCCCGATAGTGAGAGGTTGTCCATCTGAGCACCCCAACCCAAGTCGGAGGCGTCTGTCGTGATAAAATGAGTCGCTGGTGCGTAGTATAGAATTGACGGGTAGTGCAAATTGTGGGTCCACCACTGTAGGTCGCCCATTGCACCCGCAGGTACCTTGGCTGGGTCGTGTGATTGAAGCATGTTGAGGAGTTTCAATAGAGCTCGATAATGCAATCTCCCTCTTTGTACAAAAAAACTCACAAAGTTTAATGCTCCTATCACGCTTTGAAACTTTTTTAGGTCTGTTTTCCCCAAATTCAGGATTTCTCTCTCTTTTTCCGGAGGTAAACTTTTGAGGTTTAGCCAAGGATCCCACAGAACATCTAGGTAAACTAGAGATTTATTTGGTGTTAGGGTAGATTTTCGAAATTTATTTTCCAACCGAGGTATTGCAATGTCTTTACGACAAGCGTGACATGGCTGACAAGAACTTCCGCATCTTGGTGAGCCAAAAGAAAATCGTCGAGAAAAACCAATATTCTCACTCCTTTGCTTCTCATTATTTGGGCAATCCAATTTGTCAAACTGGCAAATGTTTTTGGAGCCGTGCTCAGACCGAAGGGTAGGCAGATCATTTGCAGAAGCTGATTTTGGTATATGAGGCGTAAGAATCGCCTGTGAGACTTTGCTACGCTTAGATGAAAGTAAGCTTGGGAAATGTTCAATTTGCACATCCAATCTTTGGGCTGAATGAAATCTGGGACTCTGAATACATTTATTAGACTGAAGGGGGTGGTCAGAACGAATTCGTTTAAAGCCTTTAAATTGAAGATTGGTCGGGCCGATCCATCGCTCTTTGGTACTAGAAAGAGGGTAGATAAGAAACTCGGAGTTGGACTCGCATTTTCCAGAATACCTTGGTTCAAAATTTTTCGACTAATGAATGTCATCTCTGGCGACACAGGTGTGTGAAACGCTTTTTTGCTGATTCTGGGTATGAGTAAAGGAGGCTTTTGTTGAAAAGGTATACGGTACCCTTGAATTATTTGGATTAGGATTTCTGGAGCTTGCATCTCCCTCTAATGATGGACAAAATTCGATAACTCACCGGCTTTAAATGCATTCATGTCAAAATTTATTTCTCCTAGCATTGAAGCCTGAAGGTGATGACCTTCGCTTACATCCGCCACGTTTGTGAGCATGATACCCATGGTTCGGTCTTGCCCCGCGAGAGCGAAAGGAACCTCTATTTATTGCGCCACTACCCTGCTGAGGATAGTTATTGTACCCATGTAACAATCCTTGCGCAGGATATTGTGTATTGTTCTGTAGAAAACCACCCTGCGAGGGGGCATTGTAGTTCTGACAGCCTTGTGAAGGCAAGCTTATATTGTTTTTACCCTGTGAGGGTGAACTTGACTATTTCCCCAGCGAGGGACGTATGAGCCATTTACCACCTTGCGCAGTTGAGGTATTACCATAAGCCGATTTAGAAGATGTACCCGCTGGTTTATGAGCAGGCCAGAAAGCCTTTTTTATACCGCCAGCTTTTTCTAACGCAACAACTAACCGTTCGGCATTAAACAAGTTAACCTCAGATGGAGGTATTCTCTTAATTGATGCTTTAATTAACGGGTCACGAACCGCATTTGTTATGCTATCTCTACGCATCTGTAGGGTTTAAGCTCTATGTCCATAAATCATTTGCAAGAGGTCTGCCGAAACCTTGCTGTACTCACCGGAAGTAAAGATATCATTAAGCTTTTGATGTATAGCCTCTAAACTAACTTCTTCTTTTTGTTCTTGAACCCATGTCAAAAACGCACAAAGTTCCTTTTTAAGGATTCTTTTTGTTTTAACATACCGTAAGTTAACGAGGCATAGGCTCTTTCCGAGTAAGTAAGGTGTTTTAAAGTATCATAGGGTCCGATCTCTTCGTTAGCTTCCAGTTCAACGAAACCCGGACTATGGTTATAAGATTTTTGAGTTTCCGCGTAACGTACTTCACTCCAGTCCGATTTATTAAAAAACTGAATTTCTTTTAAAATATTTAAGTAACGCTCCTCTGTTTTTGGAACAGCCGGTTCCTTAAGCTTTATTTCGACACCTAAATTACTAAGAAAGTCTT
The DNA here is from genome assembly GCA_950371165.1 of Lacanobia oleracea. Taxonomy (NCBI): domain Eukaryota; kingdom Metazoa; phylum Arthropoda; class Insecta; order Lepidoptera; family Noctuidae; genus Lacanobia; species Lacanobia oleracea. The sequence goes on from OX493389.1 coordinate 12,710,382, forward strand.
GTTCGAAATCGTCCTCAGCGAAGAGGGAAAGGGCGTCATCGGCCGCCGGTATGCTAATATTTTTTTAAATACTGATTGGAAAAATCACTTATTTGTTTCACTTTACGCTCACTGCGGCGGTGCTTATGTGTGCCCCCCTCTTTCTATGACGGCGGCGGCGTTTATGTTTATGTTTCGACCTATGGTCAGAAGAACTAGATGAACTGGAATCACTACTGTCAGAACTACTAGGTACTACTGCTACTGGAGCGTGAACGTTTCCGTTTGGCACTAGATTCTTTATTAATAGCATTAGCAATATTTGAAGGGCCTGCAACTGGTTCATCTTGCGAAATAAACGTTTTTTCTCTATCCATTACGTAAATTTCAAACAATAATTGAACACGAATACACTAGATTAACAAAACACCAACGGAAATCCGTTAATTTTAAAATATAACGTTGATGATTCACTATAAATTATTCACTAGAAACAGTTTATAACTATCGAAAATTAAAGAATGAATTTTCGACCGAAGGAAAAATAATAACGGTCAACCGTTATTATTTTTCCTTCGGTCAAAGGTTTAAAAGGTGGAAAAAGGTTTTTTAAAATAACTCACCTGCTAAGCAACAACCGTCTCGGGCAAGGAAAAGAACGCCAATGAAATGAACAAGACCGAGGCGAGGCGCGCGCGTTCACAAGTGCGCTCTCCCATATATACTGTACTCTTTGCGCTCTCCCCTCTTTGACCTGATGACGTTATGAGAGTGAGACGGAGCTATATCGCTAGAAACGCAAGGAAAATGGGCACAGGAAACAAGATACAGCCTATATTAATTGTTTATATATGCTTCGAATAACGGTCAAGTGGTTTAATATTAGTAATAAACTCATTCACTCAAGATGTAGCGCGCATGCCGCAATTATTGTCACGTCCTTCGTGTTCGTGTGCGAATGTCAAAATAATTCACCCCGAGAATGTGTGAACACTCAGTAGTTCGCGACGACACTCGTATACGAATGTTTTGTTGAATGTTTCGAAGAATGCATAGCGAACACGATTGTGTAAATAAGCAGTAAGTTCGTGTTCGCCATGCGTGCCCTTTGATTCGCGTCCGAAAACCGCTCCCAGCGCGAACACTCGAATAGCGAGCGGAAACAGTCCGCTCGCTATTCGAGTGTTCGTTATTCGCCTCGCCATTCCCCTCGCTATTCGCACGAATGTGTAAATGCGGTATTATGATCAATTTTAAAGGAAAATCTTATTTTCTTCTTTTTAGAGCATTTAACATCATTGGCTCAGACGTAATCATTAAAAAATATAATGTATATTATATAATGAAAGGTTCTACACGTATAATATGATGATTAAAATTAATATGTGTTTTAATGCATTTTTTTAATACTTCGAATATAAATGCAATAATCAAATGCTCCGATGCCAAGGATTCAGGAAGTAGCTAGAATAGCCCGAAAAAATAAATAACTTAAAATACTATTGTACATATCTAGAAAAAAAAAAACCGGTAGCCAAGCGAATTCGCGCCAGTAATAATAATCATAATAATAAAAATGCTGTGTTCTTGGCGTTCTTGTATTCTATTATTCTAGTATCAAGTCCTTAAAAATTAAGTATGCATTTCCGATAGATTTTTACGTGCAAATCTAACAAACCTATCTATAAGATTTGGTTTTTCGAAATGATTACATCAGATTACATGAAAAACAAATCTTACAGGTAATTTAAATGAATTCACATAATGTATATTTTTTCTAGGTCATCTCGCTCTTGTTCGGCAACGGAAGCGCAATTTGTTGCTCTGGTCGAAGTTATGGATGCCGAACCCGAGATCGCCAGAAGGCACAAAAAAACCGCCAATGTGCGTACTAACACCCAACGATTTTGGGAAGAGGTGGCCATAGATGAGGTGGCGACCAAATTAAATGATTTGGCCGGTGCTACGAAGGACAAAAAAAGTGGATGAAGGTATGTTTTTTTATTCTTGGAATTTGTGTAGATTCTTTTCGGTGACAGAGACCATAATATTATTTCAAAATGAGTACCTACCATACACACTATTACTTCTTTCTAATAGTATTGGACGGACCGGAAGGCACACATTCGAAACATGCGAAAGAAAGCGGCCTCCTTACTACAATGCTTGCATGGTAGTGACAACAGCATCCTGAAAATGATAGCTGCCAGACCGGACTGTCCCTTTCAGGGCCACTGGGTGGGGACAGTCATAGGTTTACTTAAATAACTAAATGTTATAAACTAACAATACTAACCTACTTAAGTAAGCCCCATTGTAACTAACACCAATACTAACTAAATGTATGGATTGTATAATCTGAAATAAAGTTTTATTTAATTTTATTAGAAAAAAGCTGCTGAACGCGCCGCAGCCCGGTGACGAACTGGTGGAGGGCTGGAACAAGTGCGGGTGCTAATGAACATTCTATGTTTTGTTGAAAGAGTTTTACAAATTTTAGGCAGCGAAGGGTACGCAAAAATGAGCAACTAATCAAATTTATCTTTAGTAATAATACAAAGCTGAAGAGTTTGTTTGTTTGTTTGTTTACTTGAACACGCTAATCTCAGGAACTACTGGTCCAATTTGAAAAATTCTTTTAGTGTTAAGATAGCCCATGTATGGAGGAAGGCAATAGGCTATATATCATCACGCTGAGACCAATAGGAGCGGAGCAGACGAAGTTGCGCAGGTCAACCAGTGCAGTTATAAAGTACTAGTTGACCTGTGCAACTTCGTCTGCGTCACAATTTTCATTACTACTGGAATTTTTCAAATAGATAAGTGCGTTCAAGCAAACTCTTCAGCTCTATATATTAGTATAGATAAACTATACAGCTACTAGAATTCATGTCTAAATTAAAGTAAATAAAAAATATTAGAAAGATACTATTGGTTTACTTTTACAGCAATCTTCTGGATTAACTAGTGCTACATTTTTCGGGCTCACTTTGCTTGCCCCATCATCCTAAGCTGTCCTGTTTTAACTTAAGATGACTTATGTATAAACATGTTAGATTATGAAAATTAGCGTTTCTGAGTCAAGGAACTACAATTTTTAGTAATTTTTGCAACACAATTGCACTTGACGTGTCACAAAACAAAGTAATAACTCACGGCGTTGACAGACGTGCAAGCCGAGGCGAGCTACAAGTAAAATTTCAAACCTGTTGGATCGCCAAAAACTTACTCGGCGGTTTTTATGTACGCGTGCTTATGGTGATACACAAGCGAAAAAGCTCGTCGAACCACACGTACGCGTACTTGCTCGGACGTATGTCACCCACTTTAGAGTAACTATTTCAAGTAACAAAATAAAACTTCATAGTATCTAAAAGTTTGTTTGTTCAGTTTAATTATTTACGTAACAATATTAAACTAGTGTATGCAACAAATATTACTGCATTACGTTACAGGCCAGCACCATCAACTAAAGCTAGCTATAAATACTTTTTCAGGTGAGTATGCAGAAACTACAGGATGCCCATGCTAAGGTCCATGGCCTTGGCAGGGCCATTGCCTTGTGCTTATGATATAAGTTTGTATTTCAGTCCTCTCTCTGGTCTCCAATAGGAAGGATTACATACAGGATACACATACAGGATCTGGTAAATGAGGTTTGATTTCACTTTCTCAGTGGCTTTAAGCATTTTTATTTTTCTATATTTCATGGTTTATCCTTATCCCATTTAAAAGTAACATGGGATAAAAAGCAGGAATGGCAAATGGGCAGGAAGATTATGATTGATGACAGTTTTTCTTAATTTTATTTTTGTCTGGATTACATAATTAAATTAGACCTCAATGTTTTGCTGCTGCCCATATTTCCTCTTCTTCTAGCAATCCTTCATGTCACTTGAATAAATATTAAAATTATCTCATTCACCTTCCTAAAATATTGCATTCCATAATCCATCCTAAAAATTCACTCATTAAAATCTTTTGCTGTAGTTCCTGTCATCCTTGATGTTTCTTTGAACATTTCTCATTAATGTATGGGTGCTGAGCCATTGTAAATAGGTTTACTATAAATATCAACTTAATCCCACTTTGATTTCTTCTTTTCAAAATACTCCTTTCCATCTTGATCTACAGTAGCATAGTATCCCATTGACTCATATTTTGTCCTCATGTATGCCATATAACCAAGGGCAAAAGTAAAACATGCGGCTCCTATAGTCATAACAACAATATTCTGGAACAAAAAATATTGATGTAAAAGTTTGGATGGATGGATGTTTGTAACTCAATCTTGCTGGTACAGCTAAATGGCTCTGGATGTAGCAAAGAGATAGATTTTAGTCTTAAATAACACATAGTTAACGCAGACAGAGCTGTTTGTAGAAGTAAAGTTTAAAAAAATTATGCCACATCAAGGACCTTTATCTTTTTCATTCTCATAATATGTATGGCTGTTTGACTCAACAGAGATTTTATTTTTAAAATGCAAATATTTGCTACAACAAGAAGAGAAACAAATGGCATCATTATATTAATGTTTGTCTATATAACATTAATTCTTTATTGTCAACAATAACAACTAAATTAATTTACAGTGATTCAAAACGTTCATGTACAAAGGCGAGCTTAACTGACCATAACTCATCTCATAATTGATCTGAAAGTTTGCCATACAACAATGCTACAATAAACAGGAAATATTGGAAAATATGGATTTTGTACTTCTTAATAATAATTATCAAATGAAAATGTTATGTATAAATAATTATTGGTAGTGTAAGGTTCTACCTCAATCTATGCAGTAGACTTCTTGTAAAAGTAATTTTTTATGGTCTGTTGTAGATTCTCTCATTAGATTTAAATTTTCATGCAGTAGGTTTGATTAAATGTTATAGTGTTATAGGTTACATAAAGATTGTTTAGGTTATACATATAATTATTCAACTTACAGGCTTGGCATAAAGCTCAAAATTGATAACCCTGAATGCTGTCGTCGATCTCATCGACCGAATCCCATCTCCTGGCTTTTGTTCTTTGTTTTTCGGGTCCATGTTAAATAATTTTGTAGATAAAGTTCCTATTAGCAGGTAACCTGTTAGTATTGACAGGATTTTGATAATGCTTGGTGTCTAGTCCATCGTTTGTTCCTTTTTTAGAAAGCTTATAATGTCCTTTTTGAACTCTTTGGCAAGCTCGTTTTAAATAAGAAGATACAGCTGTTAATATTCATAATAAGCTGTTGAAGGTTCCGTATATGTTCATCCTATTATCATCATTTAAAACAACAAAAACTTTATTGACATTTTGAGTCTTGTCTTGACTTTGACATTTGACAATAATTGATACTGATATTACTATCGTACTCTTGCTTGATACTGATACTGACACAGAGCCACAGAATATATCTGAAGATCGACAGGGTCTCGCAGTAAACTTGTCAACATAATGCTGCGTTCAGACAAGCCAAGGAGTTTACTTATTTATAAATGTCATGTTCCGTGGATTACAGTTCGCGTCAGTGTGGTTTGCAGGGCTGCCAGCAAATAAATCGAGTCTATAGGTACGGTTAATTATCTGCAATTATACGAAATTGGATCGCAGTATACATAAATATTCTATAAATCGATTTTGCTTCATAATTTCATAAAACTAACATAGGTAATTAGGTAGTGACTTGCGGGTCTAAAAAGGCCACTTTCTTTAGCGATTCAGAAAGCACATCATGCTACCCGTCACTGTCAAATTTTCCCAATTAACCTTGAACCTAACGGTAAAACATACGTTAAGGTGGATGCTCCAGGGTAGCCCGCGAAATTCAAATATTTTTATGTTTTTTGCAATTTGCCGGTCAGTGTGAAGCTGTATGTGGACCAAATGCGATCCGCGACCGCGTATTTAGTCATGTAGTTCGAAAGAATGATTATTTCTGAAATATTCATTCTTTCGAACTACATGAACTTAGAGGGCTATATTGATGATTAAAATGGTTATAATTCTTTAGATAAATACGCGTTACGGTCGCGGATCGCATTTGGTCCACATAAAGCTTCACACTGACCGGCAAATTGCAAAAAAACATAAAAATATTTGAATTTCGCGGGCTACCCTGGAGCATTCACCTTAACGGTAAAAAATAAATATGACAGATTGTGGGGTGATTTATGTAATGATTGTAATATGAATTTTTTTTAAGTGGCCTTTTAGACCCACTGTACGTTAAAGCTGTTTCGGTTTTAAGGTTCCGAACAAAAAACTAAACCCTTGTAGGATCACTCTGGTGTCTGTCTCTCTGTCTGTCCGTCTGTAAACACGGACGCGTTATGCAAATTAAGCATAATTTTTATAGTATGGGTGTCACATTTGGAGGTCAAACTAGAAATTTTCAAAAATAAAAAAGATTTTTGAACAATATCGTGTGACATCAAATAAAAGGGCTAACTGTGAGAGTTTTAAATAGATTTTCTTCAAATTTTTCCGAAATATAAAACAGTATCTACGCCATACTGTTGAGTCGTTCCGAAATATTCTTGGAATTAATTGACGCCATATTGAAAAAATCCTCAAAGTCTAATACACACACGCCTATTTAACGTTTGATATACTGCTAACACGTCACCTTTGACATTTGTCTCACCAGTACACTATGGTGGCACACTAGTACAATATGTATACGTCGGATTCATGAGGTCATGAGCACTGGCCAGTTTACTGGGTTATATTTCGGAACACACCCTCTTACTATATGCGAAGGCGCCAACGGCAAGAAAGAACTTACGACACGATAAAACAATATGACAACTTTGAAAAAGAAAAACTCCACATACTACCAAACGAAACCTCAACCCACTTAAGCGGTCACAATCAAGAACTAAAGCCACATTGTAGCCACACAACACAACACGACACTCCATCATTGTTGTAAAATTGGCAATATCTTATCTCCATCTCTGTTCATCCTATACAGAGTCATCGGACCACTTCGAAAAAAATGTATCGTATTATACAGAATGATCCTGGATACAATACACCGTCCGATTATACAATTTTTTTATCCAAATATACAATCTGGCAGCCCTGGTGGTTTGCCCCTCGGAAGTTAGGTTTGAGTGAAGTCCGCGCAGGTGCAATCGCGTAAAAAAGTGTTACGTTCCTAAAATATTTTTATACTATAAACAAGTAACAAAGACTACCAGTAACAATAAGAATATCAAAAGTAACACAAAAAACACATACACCACAAGAACACAAATCAAACTGTAAGAAATAACCAAAATAAATAATTAAAAACAATAACAACGTGTAACACTTTTCGCATCCACAGTCGTATTGCATTGAGCAAGCGAGACACACTTATGCATCGAACGTATACGAGCAAGTGAGATGCCATTACACCCGCGCGCTTGCGCTAATCCGCGCATGCGCGAGCTACCCGCGCATGCGCGGGTGTATGTTTGTTGTCGAATTGACATCCTGCGCAGCCGATTGCGGCGTACTTTGCGGAGGCAAACTTGCGTGATGGGAACATTAGGTACTTATCCTTTTTGTTGTGGATGATTTTATGACAGAACTTTGTAATTAGTCCAGTGAAATCGGTCAAAATAAGATAAGAATCTTGGAATTTTAGATACCCAGCTATAAACTCCCATGAACTTGTATTTGGACATCCTAAAAGCGGTCTCAAAACCAAGGGAGACAATAATCTGTTTTATTTAATGAGTCATCATCATCATCATAACATTCGAAAGACGTCCACTGCTAGAGATAGGCCTCAGAAGGGGGGGGGGGGGGTTTGCCATAATCGCCACACTTGGCAGGCGTGTTGGTAGATTTAAAAAAAGGAGTAAGAGTTACTTCATTGAAACTTTTGAAAACACTACATTGCCATCATTTTATTTAAAAATGTTTAAGTGCCCCGAAATCGTTCGAACAGAAATGAAGAAAAATACTTAACTCGTGTTCGAAAAAAATGCCGTTACAAACAAGTTCAGAAAACGTGCCACCGGTGTAACACCGGTCTTGTAATTTTCCTAATGAAACACCTATTAGAAATAGTAATAACTCAAATATCTTCTACAAGTTTTTGTTCAGGCGTTGATCAATCTGCTCTAGCTGAATAGCTTGCCAGAGCTGTAATTGTGTCAATTGGAGCCCCGCTGTCACTGATAGAACATGCTCTTTGGATCGAATTTTTTGATCATCTTCAGCCATCGTTTAAGTTGTCTTCCAGAAAAGTCTTATCAACCAAATATTTAAATAAAATTTACAACGAAATGTAGAAAGAAGTGAAGGAAGAACTTTCTGCCGTTAACCATTTGCATTTTCAGTAGGACGAATGGAGTAATATAAAAAATGAAGATATTATTATTAATTTTATCATTTCGAAACCAGAACCATTCTTTGTTGAGAGTATAAACACAGAACATAATCGCTATACTAGTGAATATCTTCGGAAATAAATTTTAAAAGTCATGCGAATGAACGGTGAAGAAAAATTTGTTGTTATTATTTGTGACAACGCAAGAAACATACAAAGGAGGAGCTCGTGGCTAAATAATAACAGCCGCACGGGTCGATCTTGAAGATTAAGCAACGCTTGCCAAGGTTGGTCTGTGGATGGGTGACCATCTTAACATAACGAGTTTCCTCCGTGCCTCGGAAAGCACGTTAAGCCGTTGGTCCCGGCTGTCATTTGTAGATCTTTGGCAGTCGTTACGGATTGTCAGAAGCCAGTAAATCTGACTCCAGTCTTGCCAAGATGTACCGTGTTACCCAGTTAATGGGTTGTGGAGGTCTGGTAGGCAGCCGCTCCACGTAAAACACTGGTATTCAGCTGAATCCGGTTTGACTGGAAGCCGACCCCAATGTAGTTGGGAAAAGGCTAGGCAGATGATGAACGCAAGAAACATACAAAAGTTATATTAGTACCTAATTATAGCATGATTAGTAATATATATTTTAAAATATTTGTCATTGTTGTAAACCAAATTCTGGTAACTGTAATTGACAAAATGATAAGTGTAGTGAAGCCATTATTACTGTTATAATATTTTGTTATTGTTAATGAAAGTAAAGTAATGTACTCATCTATATTTTCATATTTTATTGAGGTCGGTAGACGAAAAAGTTAATTTAATAGATCTATTGTTAATTCAGTATTTTGTTTATTTTTTATATTATTTTCTATTAGGTATTACAATGATTTAAATATCTACTACGTAATTTGAGGATGTGTGACATTTACAAACTCGCACTGGGCCAGCGTGGTGAATTATATTTTAGTCCAGGAGGAGTAAGACTGTGTCCCAGCAGTGGAAACATTAAAAATACTGATGACGAAGTATCTACTATTTTGTGCATATATGCTACTAGTTGACCCGCGCAACTTCGTCTGCGTCAAAATTTTCATTACTGCTCTGCTCCTATTGTTCTTAGCGTGATGATATATAGCCTATAGCCTTCCTCGATAAATGGGCTATCTAACACTGACATAACTTTTCAAATCGGACCCGTAGTTCCTGAGATTAGCGCGTGCAAGTAAACAAACAAAGAAACAAACTCTTCAGCTTTATATATTATAGTATAGATAGTATAGATGAACATAGCAATATACTAATTCTAACTTTGATAATGCTTGACGAAAATATTCAAGATGGAACGTGATTGTCGATTGTTATAATTGAACGGCTTTATGTTATTATAAATGTGACTAATAAAGCACGTTACAAAACTATATTTTCCTTATTTTTATTATTTTAATCCTTTGATAGGTAAAATTACAAGATTTAGGCTAAATAACGCAATCCAAACGTAACGTAGGGAGTATTTATCCATGATTTGGGTAAATACTCGGGTATAAACGGATAATTATATATTGAGTATCTATTTATCCCATAGATATATAATTTATCCATTTATTATTTTTTTTTGGGGTTTTATCCGAGTGAATACTCAATTCACTCGGATAAAACCGGGAAGTGATGGGATGGTATTATTCTTTTACGGCACCGGCCGACACCGGAGAAATTTTAAGCAATTTTTAAAAATCATAACTCAAATATATGTTTGTTAGTTCGCGAAGCTATTCACAATAATTTTAATAGAATTGTTTTCTTTGCTTCTCTCATGCAATAGACCAGGGCTAAAGCCTTTGAAAATGGTAAAAAGTACCCGATATATTATATTCCTCTATGGTAAAAAGTAAAAAAAAATATTAGAACGGTGAAACTTTATTTCCCAAAAAACTGTTGTACATTTAGCTCTTTGTCTATTATTTTGAGAAGGTTTTAAAAAAAAAAAGAAGACGCCAACTGGACTCTATGGTTTAAGGCTATCCATGGCAATTTAGTTGTCAAAAAAGATAATTATTTTCGAAATAATTTGAAAATGTTAGTTATTATCCTATAATTACTTGTTAAGTTTCAATATTTTTCAATTTTATGTTATTTTAAAGTTTAATTCTTTGTATAATGGAGTCTGATTCCGCACTTCACTCTGATGTTCCTGATGGCGCGGAAGTGTTGCCTTTAGAAGAAAACCAAGCTGGAGAAGCCGTCGATGCTTCTGATAGTAATGTAACTACCAACGAAGAAGGTGGTGCCGGTGAAGAGTCCGGTAATGTTGAATACGTAGTAGCTATATTTACTTGAATACATTCCAAAATAACTAGTAGTAGATACCACTACTTTGATCTGCATATTAGTTTTGTTGGAGCCACTTCTTAACAGTGCGGTAGTCCTTATAATTAATAATAGCATCAGTGTATATGAACGATTTGAATGAGATCATCAAATTCTAATAAGATACTATTGTAGCGGCAAATGGAGGGCCTACCAGCAGCAGTGATGGCTTGGATATGGATGCTGCGGCTCATCTGGCGGAAGGTGAAGATCAACAGCCTGAACAAGGTAAAATACTCCAATTATTTCATTCGGTCAGTGGGTCATCATAGGGGTGGACTTTCAATTATTTAACAATATTTAATTTATGAGGCTGTAGCCTCTTAAATCATAGTTCCTAAGCTACTATTTGAAGAATGTTTTCATAGTTTGGTTTGATTGAGATCTAGAATGATAATATTAATTAACACCAACGTTTTCTTACTACATCCACATGGTAAAATATATTTTGATATTCCACTTGCATCATCTTCATTAAAGTTATGCTTGAAACCATGCATAATCTACATATAGCATAAACAGGGTGAATTTTTAAAGTTTCTTAAAGGGCTCTCTAAACTATGGGGAATATTAAAAACACTGAAAAGAGTCTCAAGCCCGATATTGATGAAAACTGAAACTGTTATTCCTATCCAGGTATTGAACTGGTTGAATTTGAATGAAAAACACCTGTATTATTACACCATCTGTAAGTGTAGCTAATAAGGATCAGTCTGGAAAGTAACAACACATGGCAAAGTAAAGGATAACTTTTATTTTTAACAAATTGTTTTTAACATTTTTGACTATAAAGAAAAATTCAGTGATGCTGTTATAGATGCTTGGGCCCGATGTTGATGAAAACTAAAACAGCATCAATGATCTTTGAAAAACAAATCATAATCAGCCCATAATGTTCCCACTGCTGGGACAAAAGCCTCCACACCCAGTGCGGGTTGGTAGATGTCACATGTCTGGTTCTAGGACATGCCGGTTTCCTCACGATGTTTTCCATCACTGTTTTGAGAGCAGTAGTGATGAAATAATTTACACAAAGTGAAGCGCCTGCGTGGGTTTGCACTTACGACCTACAACTCGTAAGTCGCAGCCATTACCACCGGACAACCACTGCTCTAAGCACCGGGCTACCACTGCTTAAAAAAATATCTTAATATATGTAATTTTTTTATTAAAAAAGTATTTTGTTAAAAAGGAGCTTTTTCCTTTAGTTTGCCATGTAGCCATGAAGGTTAAAAAATTCACCAGATTATGCATTGGTTTTCTGAAAATGTTATTTCATACAAGTGTGTGAAGTGTATGTGGCAGCAGAGTGTTTGCCACACTATTATAGTACTTCCTAATGTTAACTTTCCTAAGATGTATCATCCTCATCTTTGTATTTTATAGTTTCCTCTGAAGAACCAGTCTTGTTGGGTGGGTGGTTGCGTATGATCAGCCTTCTCTAACTTTTATTGATTTTGGTGTACTTACATTAAAGAGTATTTCAATTCTATCTTGAAAATGTCATGCCAACAACTAAGTTCTTAACATTTGACAGAGGTGAATCTGTACCTTTAATTTTAGCAAACCCTGAAGCAGAAGCAGAAGCAGAAGCAGAAGCAGAGGAAGAAATGGACATTGATGACACTACAACAGGAACGGTGGGAGATGAGTCTGCCTACATTGGAGACAACTGCCTGTCTACTCCTGTAAGAATTTTTTTATCTTTTCTTTGGAGTATAGGCAGCCAAAGCTTAATTAAAGACTGTGCAGTGACTGAGCCAATTTTCAACAGTTTTGCTGTTTTGAAATTCGCAATCTGCATGATTTCCTTTCCTGCTTAATAATAATAATATTCCACACAACTATCACACAACGCCATCTAGTCCCAAGCTAAGCAGAGCTTGTGTTATGGGTACTAGACAACTGATAAACATACTTATATATTTTCTAAATACATACACATGCTTACACTTCCTCTTTTGATTTTCTCAGGAAAACGAGAGCCAACTAGATCCAATGATGAAAGAACAAAGCTTGGACGAGGCTGAAGGCCTGGCAGAAGCCGCAGAGGAGTCTCCAGACCAGTCTATCAGCTCAGCCATGCCCACTGATAGTGGAGTTGGCGAGGGGGATGGTGCACCAATTGTGCAAGATGGTATAATTTATTTTATTATTTCTGAAAATTGTGAAGTGTGACAAGAGCCTTAGGATATATTAAACATGCTGGAATTGCAGATGAATCTAGCACAATGGATGAAGATATGGGTGGTGGTGAGGGTGTTGCAAGTAGTGACGATGTTAATGACATCAGTAGTGCAGCGCAGGACGTCCTCAGCACAGGCATTAGGTACTTATACAGTATATTGATCACTTACATATATTATACTTGAATTCTATTATGTATATAACATGTAATTTTGTAATTATTTTCAGTTCAAGCACAGCAGAGGGTGGAGCTGATATTTCTAGCAGTGGTCAAACAGAGACACCTCTTATTTCCTCCACTGCTAATGGACCTGCAGTTCTACATTCATTTTCTCTTGCACCTCAACAACATCAACCCAATGAGTAAGTATCTCATTAATGTAACAGACAGTGTATACAATTGTGTGATTTTAATTAATTTAATACAAAAATTGTGTAATGTCTCTTTCAAGAACACTGCTCATTGTAATTTTGTGTTTTAGATACAGTGATGCAGACACATCTGAAATGGAAGGTGCAGCTGACACCATGCCCACTGTGAGTGAATCAATGCCATTACTCACCATGGCAGCAAATGGCGCTGCATTACTGTCTCCTACTTTGCTACCAGGTACTATTCTAATTTGTGTGCGAGTTCCAAAGTTTGATTATTTATTAATTTTATTTATTTATTTATCACAACACTTCTACTATTACAGGATATCCCAAAGCGATAGGGTGGTCTTTAACTACTTTACAAATTGTAACATAAATGGTATGCAGTCATTCTTGCGAATTCATTCAATGAACAGTAAAAAATGTCAATCCTTTCGGCGACTTCATTGAGTATACGTAAGGCGCGAGTAACTGGCGCTTTTTGAAGCAAGTTAGTTCTGCCGCGCGGCACCGCCAGCAGCTGCGGCCGTCTCCGCCTCAGCACGTAGTTATCGGGCACGCATAAATTCACCTCCTTTAAAACCCCTTGATTTTTTATTTTACCGTTGATTAGTTTGAAAATATAAATGGTGAGAGCCATATCCCTTCTTAATTCTGACTTGTTGTACCCAACCATGCCTAGAACAAACAATGTTGGGTACATCAATGGATAATAAGGATATACTCCATAAAGTCTCATGTACAGATACCTAATGAATTTATTTTGAATATGTTCCAACATGAGACTGTATTTAGTTTCATGTGTGTGTGTGTGTTTTATTATTATTATTATTATTATTATTTATGTGGTGCATTACACTCCAACTGACTTCGTATCAGAGCATTGTACAAGGTGGTAATAGCTTTAATGCCCTTGAACTCTTGATAACGACGAAGTATGAAACCTAGGCTCCTGTACGCTCTTTTGCAAACTTTGACAATGTGATCGCGAAATGACAACTCCTTGTTTAGGTGTACTCCTAGATCACGTACAGTTTCCACCCTATTCATCGTTGCGTTGTCTAGCTCATAGTCTTGGTGGAGGGGAACTCTCAAGCGACTGAACGTTATGATTGAGCACTTCGACATATTGAAATGTAGCTTATTTTTCCTACTCCACTCGACTACTCGGTTCACATCATTCTGAAACCGAATACAGTCCCTTTCGTCTTTAAACAAACAGTTTAAGATCGTCCGCGAATAACAGACAACCGGCATCCCTGACGACTTCCGGCAGGTCGTTAATCATAATAATAAATTAAAGAGGTCCTACGTTACTGCCTTGGCTCACACCGGATCTGGTATAATAAGGCTCCGATTTGTAGCCAGCATATTCGACAAACTGCCTGCGGTCTCTCATGTAATCAGCAAAGAACATTAGCAATTTGGGGGTGCATCCAATAGTCGCCAGCTTTGTTAATAAGATGTTATCCACCAAATCAAACGCTTTTTTGAAATCAAAGTAGGCGACATCGAGTTGCACTCCCGCATCAACATGTGGGACTACATATGTCATAAAATTTAACAAATTGCTAGTAATTATATTTTTAGGTTCGCTGTATTAGCGGAAATGAAGTACATATGTGATAATAAAAGCTGTTATTCATATAGTCCCAGCAGAGGAAGGTGGCGCGGGCGTATCTTCATCGGTAGCCGCTGAGAGTAACGAAGGCGCAGGTGAGGGCGAGGGCGCGGTGAGTAGCTCGGTGGCGGGCAGCAACAACGGCGCGCCGCCGCTGCCGCCCAGCGACGCCGCTCACGCGCTGGCCACGCTAGCCAGCGCTGCGCTGCACCACCAACACGAACAGGTACCGTCAATGTATGGCCTGAGCTGATTTGATTAAGGTACCATATATTTAAATCCTTAAAAAAATATCCTTTGCCGTCCCATCCGCCATTATTCTTTTCATACTTTCTGTACTTTGCTCTTTACTTTACGAGTAGAGTACCCAGCTATTATTAAAGCAAGTAATAGTTGCTGGGTAGCTTGGGTGTCCTTAGACAGTTGTTGATTCAATATGCATGAAAGACCGCGCCGGTTTGACTTTATTACCAAGCACCGAGACTCCGCGTCAGCCACTGTTAGAGGATGGCATCGTAAAAACAGTAATGGCGTGTTTAGGCGAAAAATGTCGATTTCATGGTTTTTTTTTTGCGCGGAAATCTAGTTATTTGTCTATTAAAAGTAGCCTAAGTTCTCTTTTTAACCGACTTCAAAAAAAGGAGGAGGTTCTCAATTCGGTTGTATTTTTTTTTTTTTGTTTTTATGTTTGTTACCTCATAACTCCGTCATTTATGAACCGATTTGAAAAAAAAATATCTCTCTCGATTGATCCCATTGTCACCACGTCAGAATCTGATGATGGGATCCCACGTAAATCGAGGGCAACCCTCAAATTTTACAGGCACATACAATGTTTTTCATAAACTTTCTAACGCAATTCAGATATTTCTGCCTGGTAATCATCATCTCATGTTGCTCAGCTGATGATGAAAGGTATAAATTAAGATCTGATGATAAGATCCCATGAAAAATGTTTTTTCAGCGATACTTTCGCCAAAAAGTCGGTGTCAAAAAATAAAAAAATAACGAAAAACACCGACTTCCGAAATTAAAGTTTTTTTCTTTCTTCCGAAGTTATTTTGTACTTTGTGGTGTTTTGTTTTTGGAAGTCGGTTGTATTTTTTGTAAAAAGTTTTTTATTATAACATCAGCTTTCTGGTAGAGAAAGTTCCGTAAATAAAAGTTCCATGTAAACATACATAATAATATCCATTTAGTACAAAGATTTTAATTTATTTGTTTAGTTTAACCCTTACAACAGATATTAATCAGTGTGATCTATTTCTTCAAACTCAAACTTTTCAGTGATCATGACCAGAAGTAAAGTATGCCTTATAGTTCCACCTTACTGAAGAGTGTGTATATCTAGTAAATACTCTGATACTGTTTTATAGGCCGAACCGGAGGAACCGAAGCAGCCTGACGAAGATGCCTGGTACACTGTTGGGATAGTGAAGGGGAACTCTTTTACGGTAAATATTGCTGAATATATTATATTATTTTAATTTTGTTTATTTTCAATGTTTCTTACTAGTTTTTCTTATTTCAATTTTAGGTCCAGAACTACATTTCTGATCCTAACGTGGACTTGTCCAATTTGTCTCTGGACAATTTACCGGACCTGACTGGTCTACCTACTACGGCGCTTGAACATGGTACAGCGTACAAATTCCGGATCGCCGCCATTAATTCCTGTGGGCGCGGCGAGTATAGCGAAGTGAGTACAATTAATTTTAGTAACAATCTCTAGCAGTAATCTGCCTAGCCTTTTCCCAAGAATGTTGTAGACTGCATTCAGTTTATTTGGATGCAGCTGAACGTGTTTAACATAGAGCGACTATCTGAACTCTACAACTCTGTACCTGTGTCACACAGTACTTTTGGAGTTGACTATCTGTAATGACCATAAAAGATCTATAAAATTACCTCTGAGATCAATGGCATGCCCTGGGGTATAGAGAGGTCTCAAATGTTTGCTTAACCGTAAAGACAACTTGTGTGGCTGTAATTATCAAGCCACAAGCAGTTCTATCTAATATTTATTACAAAACTGTTTTTGTTTTTCACAGGAATCAGCATTTAAGACCTGTTTACCTGGTTTCCCTGGCGCACCATCAGCCATCAAAATATCGAAGTCAGTGGAGGGCGCACATTTGTCGTGGGAACCACCACAAGTGGCCGCTGAAGGAATATTTGAATACTCTGTGTACCTAGCTGTACGGTCTACTACGCCATCAAAGGTAATTTGGTATTTTAACTTGCAATTACTAAGTAATAGGAGCAGAAGTGACAGGACATAAGCTGTAATTAAATGTTATTTACTAGTGAGTGGCCCTGGGCAGACAATCTAGTCCTGGGCTAATTTAACAAGTGTATTGTTACACTTGTTAAGTTAGTAATAACACATGACAAAAAGGAAAGCTCTCATTTTTAACAAGCGATAAAAAAGTACACAATTTGGAGAAATATCATAGACTTAACCCAAAAACAAAAAACACACAAAAATAGTTAACCTTTAGGGTAGCGCTGTGTAAAACAAGTCTCAATAAGTTAATTAATTAGCTCAAACTAACAAACAAATCTGGGGTAGCTAAATAATTTGCTTATTTTTGCGCAAGTGGTCCTTCCGTACGTTGCTACTGCCGGCCGAATTCTAAAATTACAACTTGTTTTTAGTACATAATTTATCCCAATTTCGATACCGCCAAGACGACCCACTGACACAAATTTTATTCTTAGGAACCAACGAAATCACAACTAGCGTTCGTACGAGTGTACTGCGGCAAAGCGAACACATGCGTGGTACCGCAGGCCTCCCTCAGCGCCGCGCACGTCGACTCCTCCACGAAGCCAGCCATCATATTCCGCATCGCTGCACGAAACGAGAAAGGCTACGGCCCGGCTACACAAGTCAGGTGGTTGCAAGGTATGTGCCAAAATGTCACTCTTAGAAATTAATACTTTTTTACCAGTTTTGTTATAAGGTCCTACTTTATTAGTCCCGGTCTCTTTGTTTGATCAATCGTGAACCAGGGCATTTTCAGCTGCATCCAGTTAGACTTGTATCCCAATATAGTTGGGTAAAGTTAAGCAGATGATGATAGTGACATCACATGGTAGGCGAGGTGCAGCGCAGCCCTGTTTTCAATGTTAAACAAAATAAGTATCGACGTATACTTGAAATTAAGTTTAAAATAGAAGAAATACATTTCAGGTATTGGGAGTGTCGACCGCTCTCGCTGAGCCTCACCAGGCGGTACCGGTCCTTAGAGGTTTTAGATGGATGCACCAAAGTTTATTTGACTAAATAATGTCTTTTTGTATCAAAAATTTGCATATCGCCCGCGACTTCGTTCGCGCGGGTTTAGTTGGTACTCCACGAACTTCGTCTTCCCTCTACCCTCGGGTAATGTGTAAATTACTTATTAATAGACTAAACGTAAAGCAGTTCGCTCAAACCGCAACTTTTTTTTACGTAGAGTATTTTTATACCCGTCGTAACTTTTAAACGAAAGGTCCAATAAAAAGTGTAATTGACATCCACATAACCAACCTTAAATTATTAAACAATTTAAATAGATAAGGATTAACATTGTGGTATTAAAATCACTGCTATTCCGTTTCACCCGGGTTTTGATTGAATAATTAGAACAAAAAGCGGTTATTGTGAAGTCACAATAACCGCTTTTTGTTCAAATTATTTAGTTTAGTTCTAGTAACCATAATAGTTAGATACATACCCTTGCGGACGTTTTTGTTGATATTGATGTCTTCTATAAAACTAGTACATTGCTCTATTGTCAATAGTTTCCGCAGCGTACGCGGTGTAAGTATCTTTTTTGGCATTTTTTTCACCTTACCTCTCCCTCTCCTCTTATCTTACCACCGAAAACATTTTATAGCCTATGTTCATCAGGGATAATGTAGGATTTTAATGGTGAAAGAATTTTTCAAATCGATCCAGCAGTTTCGGAGCCTATTCATTTCAAACAAAAAAAAAAACTACTTGCCTGTTTTCGAAAGAAACTAACTGGCCCAAGTAGATGTACTCATCGACATAATGTATTTCTTGGCCATCTACCTCGACCTTACGCTTCATCAGATCCTTGTTCTCAACAACAATTAATAGTACTCATCAGACGGATTCAAATGAGCCCTAACACGATGATTATACTAGTATCAACTAAGTGATCCACTATCCACCTTTCTGGTCTCCATCATCAGATTCTATAACCAACAACAATTGATAGTGCTCATCAAATGAATTTAAACGAGCTCAAACACGATGGCTAAACTAGTAGCCAATTAAGAAATCCACTATCCACCTTTCTGGTCTCCATCATCAGAGCCTTGTTCCCAACAACAATGAATAGTACTCATCAGAAGGATTCAAATGAGCCCAATCACGATGGCCATACTAGTAGCCAAAAAAGGGATCCACTATCTACCTTTTTGGTTTTCATCATCAAATCCTTGTTGAATAGTGATCATCAGGAGAATTCACATGAGCCCAAACACGATGGTTATGCTAGCGAGTGTATGAAAAATAGCTTTTTCATTACTCATACTCGGAAAGTAGGCCTGAAGTTGCCTGCCGGTTGAAAGTAATACTTTTCAGCCCTAAAGAGAATCGTTTTCAACTGCGAGCCGTCAAATTATAAAAATATACTTGAACATTTCTATTGAACCATTTCCCAACTTTCTATACAGCCAGGCAATTACAGCGCGATGTGAATTGAAATACTATAAAGATGAGTACTTTATACTATTTCTTTTAAATAACATAAATTGGTTAAAATATTTATCATTTTTTCAATGATGGAAACTTAAAATAATGGCTGTATAGCTGGCCGGTCACAGACAAAAAAAAAAACAAAATAGGCGGGAAAGCAGCAGTCCGATCTTCATTTGTTTTTTCGTAACTCGATGTGTTCATCAGATTCAGTTATGGATTTTTTCTTTAGCTTTTATTTTTACTTTCCTTGTCAACATGAAAACTACAGTCTTTACCTCGGGTGAAAGACTTATTTAGTCCCTCGAACTATTGGCGCCCTCGCTACGTTCGGGCGCCAAACGCCGTCTCGGGACTAAATCAGTTACTTTCAGCCTCATATTTCAGACGACAAACAAACTATTATATGTATAATAGTGTGATTTCTGTCGGAGGTGGGTTAATTTTGTATGGGCCGTGACTCTTCTTCTTTTGACGCCTAGTTTGTGAAACTATTGATAGTGCAGATATTTTCAACTCACAGAAGACCTTTTTTCTTATTTTCCCGTTTTTATATAAAATTTCCTATTTTTCTCTATTTTCATGTTTAGTTTGGCGTTTAAAACTTACTTAATGTATTTTTTTTCTAAATATTATAACTTATTCTATTGTGAGCGCACGTCGCATTTGATTTATAAAATATTTGGTACGTTGTTGGTTTTACATGTGTTTCGCTCTTTTACTCAAATTGTGTGTAATATGTACCTAATGCTATGCTATGTGTAACCGCTTATTTTCCCAAATAAATAACAGAAAAATACAGAAGTCAAGAACAACTTTTTTCAACCATTCATCAATTTGTTCTTTCCATCAAATTCTGAACTACCATCGTTAACATGAAACTGACTAATAAAATATTTGAATCATCTCTCCGTCAACGGCCGGACCGGTTCTTCCTTGGTATATCGTTAGCAGATAGCTGATATCCATTTTGAGAGTTTCCATATGTTTGTTAAGTAAATTGGGAATAGGTTATCTGTAAAGCAATATCACTTTAGCTCAGATAATTTAACAAAAAGCGTGCTTTAGGTTGTGTCTGATTGAATAAGTGAAAGTAATTTAATGCGGCAGTACTTAAGAAATTGGTAGGTCCTTCTGTTTCGTGAGGTACAGAATGCGCGTTTGAAAGTTTGCACAACTATGTGTACACTACACAGGTACTGTCGCAAAAAGTCAAAAGTCTAACAGAGGCGGAGAAGGCAGGTCCACGAACTCGCCGCCCGCGCACTCCGCCGCGGACGATTAACTGCCGGAGTCGTCGAGTGCCGTCGGTAAGCTACGTAGATAGCTGTTGTAAATATACACATTTCCGGATTATTTTAATTTAATTTCCATTATAATCACGTATCGATACTACATAATTATTCTGCTCCGCTAATGTATCTTTTGATAATGTATTTTTCATTATTTTTTTATTGTTTTTGTTTTCGGTGGCCCTGGACTAATAAAGTACGGTGTTGTACTTTTTTATAATTTATTTGTTTTTCTTTAAGTAGGACAGCTTAAACCAATTCTGGCTGACGCGATCGTTGTAAAAAATGTACCTTCCAGTATGTTGTAGCTTACGAGTAGAACCTTAAAGTTATATAAAAAGGATGAAATAAATTCTCACAAAAGGGTAGATATGGGAAAAAAATAACTATGCACTGATAAAGAGGACCTTCTATTAGTTCATTATACTTCTTTGTTTTTATTTTTAGACGGTGAATGGTTGGGTACACTTTGATACAAAAGTCTGCACCCTTAATAACACGTTTTCAATTGGTGTCGTTTGTTTTGGCATTACAGCATCATACATTGTGCTGAAAATTTGTTGTAACACTTACTTTTGAACTGTCAAATTGAAATGAAACACATTTCGATTGGGAAGTCAATAATGTGAAACTTCTCTTTCCAATGAGTGTTTCAGTAAAATGTTCTTGTGTTGTGCAGTATTGTTTCCACCAATAATTGATAACAAACTGGTTTGCTTTGTTTGTATGTATGGTGGATGTACATTCAGTCAAACAAGTATCGGGAATGGATGATTTGTTTATGGTTCCACATTCAAATTTTTGTTTTTTTTGTAGTTGTTAGATTGGCACAACTGTTTTCCATTTTGGCGCGGAGTTTGAGTTGCATCTGTTATTTATATTAAATACAGTGCTGGTTTTAGTAATATCATATATAGTGTGTATTGCGAATTTCATAATGGACAAAAATATCGAACAAAGAGTTTGTCTTAAATTTTGCATCGCCAATGGAATTTCGTGTTCGGAGTCACTGAAAATGTTACAGAAGGCTTACGGTGAATCGACTTTATCAAAAACTCGTGCTTATGAGTGGTTCAAAGCGTTCAAAAGCGGTCGAGATGTGATGGAAGATTTGCCTCGCTCTGGTAGGCCGTCAACGTCTGCAACTGAAGTTAACATCGCAAAAGTGAAGGAAATAGTGACTGGAAATCCCCATTCAACTCTGAGAGAGATAGCCGCCGAACTTTCTGAATGAATGAAAATGAATCATTTGGGTATGAAACATGTTGCTGCTCGGCTAGTCCCAAAAGATCTGAATTTTCTCCAAAAACTCAATCGCATGAAAGTCGCTGAGGACATGCTAGAACGAGTCAGTTCGGACCCAACATTCATGAAACGCATTGTTACTGGTGACGAGACGTGGGTTTACGAGTTTGACATGCAAACTAGTCAACAAGCTTCGGAGTGGCGCCTTCCAACTGAACCGAAACCGAAAAAACCACGCCAAAGTCGATCAAAAGTCAAAGTCATGTTGACTGTTTTCTTTGACTATCACGGTGTTGTGCACTCTGAATTCTTACCGGAAGGTCTAACGGTAAATAAAGAATATTATTAGAGCGTTATGCGGCGTTTAAGAGAGCAAATTCGACGAAAAAGGCCAGATTTGTGGAAAGAAAATTCTTGGATTTTGCACCACGACAATGCGCCTTCGCACAAGGCTATCATTGTGAACGAATTTTTAACCAAACACTCAACAAATACCATCCAGCAACCACCATATTCACCAGATATGGCTCCTGCTGACTTTTTTCTTTTTCCTAAACTCAAATTACCACTTCGTGGCACCCGTTTTCAATCGATAGAAGACATAAAGGAGAATTCGCGGCGAGAACTGAACTCAATTCCGGAAGCAGCGTTTAAAAAATGTTTTGATGAATGGATTATTCGTTGGCGCAAGTGTATCGTTTCTAAAGGAGCATACTTTGAAGGTGATAAAATAAATTTGGATGAATAACCGACATTTTGTGTATTATTGATCTTTTCCCGGTACTTTCTTGACAGAGTAGTATGGCGGCAATCACGCCGTTTCGCGATATTTAATTGAAAAAAATCTAATGTAAGCCTATGTTTTTTTCCAGATATAAAATCTACGGGCGTGAAGAGGACAGGCGAAGGCAGGTTACCGGGTGCTTCACCTTCCAAACAACCTAAACAAATGTTGCACTAAGTGTTGAGTTTGAGACAGTTATAGACATTTAATATAGACCAATACATTAGTTTGTACAGGACTACAGATTATTCAACAAGTTTTGTTTTAATCAAGGTTAGTACCTAACTATGTTATCTCTAGCACAAGTCAACATTGAGAGTGAAATCTCATTATGTCGATTTTATAAACACAGACTACTTTCACCTACCAATCTCTATACAAATATTTTGACTTTGGCTCTTTCCTTTAGCTAGTATTAATAATGTTGATTGTAAACTATAATTTTATGGACTCGTTACCGTTTTCACGTCAGGCGGTAATCATAGACTGATTGATGTATAAGACGCATTGAGATGGATTGCTAAATATGGAAATGTTATACACATATCTGTGGAATATAAATATGAAAATAGTGTCTTTATTTTTTTAATCAACCCAGGATTTATTTGTACCTAAAAGATATGGAAAGGATTAAAAGGTTTCTTGAGCCAATTTCACCACACACTAGCTTTAATTTAGACGTTTCTAGAATGAATTATGTTTGAGATATCTATACCACTTGTTCAAGCGTAGTGAAATTGGCTATTAAGGATAAAAAAATATACATGAATTCCATTTGGCTTTTAATACTTAATTACATATTATTGAGTACACTATACATTTGTTTCATTGCTATAAAATGCTATCTATTCAAAACTCCGGTAGGCATTCCAAAAGAAAATAAAAATACAAATTATCATTATTATTATTTATACCTTTCGTTTTATAGAAAATTTCCTATATTCAAGATATTTTGCGTTTTATCATGATATTAAAGCAGTATCACTAGATTTATTATTTGGACAAGTTATAATTTTTTTATTGTGATATAGGTTCGCTTGACACTTGTAGACAGTGTAGAACCTTGGTTACTGAAAAGAAAAGAAAACATTTTATCAAATCGTTATGCATCACCGATACAAAAAAATTGGTGAAATTAAAAACAAAGTCTTACCAATGAAGTAGTTCCAAAGAGTTTGTACCATCCTATGACGATATTAGAAAGATTCAGGTCATCGAGCATAATCTGCGCCACGCCCATGAACACCTTTTTACCTTCTATGCGTCCATAATCGCCCCAAACTGTCACCTGTGTGCAAACAGTTTACGTAGTCCTTACTTTTCTAACTACAAAGGTTCATTTTAATGTAGTTAAAAAAGTAGGTAAAGTTAACATGGCTCATCTCAGCAAAAAATAGCAGTGGAAAGCCGAGCTTCGTCCCTAGTCGGCTATAGCGAACAAATACTGAACAATTCCCATCATCACATCACATCGGCGGCGTTAGTGAAGGAGTAAAGTTTGCTTATTTTGAGATTCTTATATATTTTGCAATATAGGGACCGTGCACGGCGTTTACTATGCCATCTAGTGTCGCATATTCGAAGTTTTCAGGGTCAGAATATTTAAGTTTGGCGCTTCTGTGCTGCCTGCTGACCTGTGGTTCCTGCGCGCTCAGTTTAGGGGAACGTGCGCGAAGAAGACTGCCATCTAGCGTAGCTATTTTGAATGTTATACTTGAAACATACTTGACAGTGACATTTCTGTGCTGCCACCTATAGTTTCTGCACGCTCCCTATAGAAGTATCGGGAATATTTTGACTAATGCTCCAAGTGTAACCAGAGAATTTGAATATCAAAATTTTTAGCAAAGCTCACCTGTAATACGCAACCTTTGAAGTTTTCTCTAAATGTAAGCGTTTGTTGGTAAAGCGGGTCCAGTGTGCGGCGCGCCGTGCTCGTCTTAGCTTTAGCGATGCAGCGCTTGCCGCTCACTAGGTACACTTTGATGTACGGCGCGGGCAGGGTTCGTCGACCTGGCTGCGAGACCAGGCCTCGGGCACGGATTACCTCCACCTGGAACAGCATCACGTCGCCTGAATACTTCATGAAAAACTGAATATAAATGGACGAAATTGTGTCTATCTGGTGAGACTTTTTCGAATGCTGTGAAAATTACCAACTTGCACCCTTGGCCCGGTAATAGTGTATCCACACGAACCTGATTTAAAAAAATCTATGATAGCATCATTTGTTTGCATCGCTTTGTTGCACAGACAAAATTCTATAGAAGTTTATGGAAGTCTGTATCGTGTGGACCCCACCATAAGGAGTGAAATAGTCGCATCGTTGGCATCTTCACGAACACTTTCATTGGCTCAAAGCCAGTTTTGTGAAGATTATATCTTTAATTCATCATTTGTCCTTACAGGCTTTGTTGTCTCCGGTAAGTAACGCTTTTCTTATTTTTTATCTGGATCCTAAAGAAACATGTTGGATAATTGTTTTTTGTGTATATCGACAGAATCAAGCATTAACCTCAAGGAATCCTTTCTGGTAACACATAGACAGTTGTACATCGCCCTGCGTGGGCGCACCGAGCAACTGCCTCCCGACCAGTTGTCCTGGACCTAAGCCGTCGATGAAGTCGGACAGGCCGCCGCCGTCTGAGCCAGAGCCTCTCATACCAGGAGACCATCTAAAACAGGTAACACGTTAGTTTCACACGATATTTATTATTATCAACTATACGGATTTCAGTAAGTTAAGATCTGGCGATGGCCATTATCTTCAAAGCGCTCTTTGAATTATGAAAGTAATCATTTTAATAAAAGCAATACCTACTTTATAAACCGTTTTCTTCAAAGTATAATGACTTAAAATCAATTTACAAAAATGATTAAGTAGGTATTGAAATAAATGCAGTTTAGTGATTGAAAATATTTTAAAATAAGGTGTAGATAGGTATCACATAAAAGGTAAATGTAATGTTATAATAAAAATGTGGACGAGACCTTTTAGCCACTACCAAAGGAATAGTTATAAAAAAAAATACAACATTTACAACATTGATACAATAGTGAAGAAGAGGGCGGTAGTCGTTCGGATGCATCGATTGGTAAAGTTAAGGCAGAGCACGTGGGTTCCAGGTACTAGGTTCTATTAAAGTATCAAGACATCTAACTAGTAGATGTAATTGTGTAAAGGTGCAAGAAACGCTAGAGAATGGTCTGCATCTATTAAGTAGATAGGTATTACATTCAATAGTAAATTAAAGATTAAGTCTATGAAGGTAATGTTTAAGAAAATAATAATAATGAAGTTCGGTACACAATCCATTTCTGTTCTAACTTCGTATAAGTCTATATCTACAATTTATTGTACTTAGTTTCATTTCAGATCTGTGATGTTTTATGTTTGTAATTACCCATAGCCAACACCACAACCAACTTTTTCTCTTATATCTTCTGATTGAATTGTCATTGTTATGTTGTATGTGATAAATTTAAGCCACCCTATACATACAGAACTGAGTATGGAAAATGACAAGTGATTATTCCAGTGAGGCATGCATGATTGAAGATGTAGGTATGTGTGTGTACATCGATCAGACAAAAGTTTGTGTAACGGACCAAAAATATAGTGCATACATCATAGGCTTTCAGGCAACATTAATCATTCAATCACAATCGTGCATCATGAATGCAGGAACGCTTCTTCCTTGACCGACGACACCGTCATCCTGCAGCCATGTGACTGAAAATTTTAACAAACGTCGGACACGAAGGGCGTAGAGAAACCGGATATGTATGTAGCTGTTTCATGTTACCTACTTAACGAGAGGGTGCGATGCCTATGCAAGAGAAGACACGTGCGTGCTGAACAGAAAAGATGAGTGAAACACACCAATATAACTGGAATCATGCTTTGACAAGACGAAAGGCACACAGAGAGGGGCAAAGTATGTAGAAGACGAGCAACATCGAGGCGCACATAGAAAAATGGAACTCTGCAGGCAGCTGGCGAACTGCGGCTTAAAACGGAGCGGCCGAGCGCGACTTACGAGGATCCCTCCGAGCTAGATATGGACACGAGGCTGGTGGCGCGCACCTCGTGCGAGCGCTTGAAGGCGGTGGTGCTGGTGCCGGAGCGCTTGCGCCGCGCGCCGCCGCCCTCTGTGCGAGACGCGCGCGCTAACACCCGCAACATACATTTATTACCCGTCGAAAAGCACATTAACACTACTCACTTTGGATGTCATACCTTTGCGAAACATTGCATTCTGGTTGAATAACCGAGCTTTAACAATTTCAAACTTGAAGAAATGCTCTAGTTTGTTATGGCTACAAGTTATTTCACATAGGTATATGATTTTATATTCTGTGAGTTACCGTAGTGTATTCTATTTTCCAGTAGCACATGTTCGAGCAAAGTGCGGTTATTTACATGGTATTTATCACTTAAGTAGGAACATAATTTCTGGATGGCCAATCAATGTAACTTAGACATTAATAATATTTATGCATGGGGAGAAAATAGGTACAGATCTATTTCAGGTTTGGGTTAAAACTAAATCTTAAGCGTCATAAATGTACAATATAACTAGATTCGTTTCACAAGACACGATGGGAAAACATTCAAAGTGATGAAATTGAATTCGTTGTTCTCCGAACAGTTCTACCGAAACAAGTACATCATCTATGGAACGGTAAAAGTATAGGTACTCACAGGGGGTACACGTATTTATGACAAGTAACTTCCATTTTATTAAAAAAAAAAAAACATTAACCAAATAAAGCTCTACATTAGCTGACGTACATAAGCGACATTGCACATTTATTTGTTTCTTGACTAACATGCTGTTTTTTTAATTAACCATATTGAGTATTTTAATGCAGATGGCCTCTCTGTCGTTTCTCGGAGACCTTCGTAACACGGACCAGTAATACGCGAGACGCGAGTGAGCTACCGCCCGGGCGAGTGCACTATTGTGTCAATGTCGTCGGTGCCGAGCACCGCGAACCTGTCCTCGTCGTTCTCGCTGGAGGCTGAAGAGGCCCGTGACACTCCTCCCATGCCACCTCGCATTTCGGGCCCCACTTCCTCGCTCCGTTGCACCGTAAACGAATTTTTTCCACGTTTACCAAAACCTAACCTCCTTTTCCGTCCTGCGATTATCGTACCAACACTTGAATTGTTTACTAAATTAAAATAAATATAAACCTTCGTTAACATTCAAAGGTCGAAAAAACATTTAAGAGATGAGTCAGATAATATCAATAGTTATCTATGTTGTAATTCACCTGTCGCTGATAATTGCGAAGTGGAATTGCTCTTCTTGCCCATACCAGGACCGAAGTAATCCCGAGGTTCCGCCTTTAGCAGCACATCGTCGGTGGCGGGCTCCAACTCGCCCGCCCCGCCCAGTGCAGTGTCGCTGAGGCTGCCGTCTTTGGTAAAAGTTACACCTTATTTTTACATGTTAGTTTCAGGTATCAAACCACCCTTATAATATCTTATGAATTACCTGCTTTTTCATCTGGCGGTACATCTGCGTTGCTCAAACTTCGTGTAAATTGTCCGCGGCGCGACTCTCGTCTCTCCAGGGGCTGGTGTTGTTGACTGCTACCATTGCCGCGTCCGTTCTCTCGGCCACCGTAGTCATTACTGCGCTTTGAGTTCCGTCGATGCGCAGGTTTTTCATGTTTTTTCGATTGTTTTTTATAAAGGTTTACATCACGTCGTTGATATAGTGGTTGAGGAGCCGGTTGCGTCGGTTCAGGCGTATCGCAGGCAGCCGGTTCGTCCGCCGTGGAGGATTCCGTTGCCGCGTCATGAATGTTTTGATGAGTGTCATCAAGTGGCAGGTGTGATGCGACGGGAGTGAGCGCACGACGGGGCGAGTCGAGGTTCGGGGGAGAAAGAGCAACAGACAAAGAATTAGCCATAATACTAAATTCTCGATCTAGATGAGATGTCGCTGCTAAAGAATACGACCGGGTGCGAGCTTTCTTAATAATGGAAGGCAAAGGTTTTTTGAAAGAGAAATCTATACTGGATTGCGGGGAAAAGGAGTTGGGTGACCGATATTCTTGGAAGGTGGGAACTTCGTTTATACTAACGGCTTTGGACTCGGTAGGCGATGTATTTTTTGAAGTTATACTCATTCTCTTAAACATGTTTTTAATTTGATCGGGTGTTGATAAATCTTGAGGTGAACTTGAACGTGAGCTTTTCAGCATCATAGATGAATCAGAATTTCGTCTACGCTCGATTTTAGGTTTACCTTTTTTATCTAGTTTGACCGGTATGTCAGCTTTAGGGCTTTTGTCGGCTTCTTTAATTTTAATAACATCCAATGCCATTGTTTGATTAGGACTTTTTTGATCATAATTGGTTTTTAAATCGAGCGATAGTAATTTCTTTCGACTAATTTGAGGTACAATGGGATTTAACTCGGTAAAGTTCATCAATTGACGCGAATCAGATGCCTCGAACGATTGAGTTTTGTTTGATTGAGTGTGCTGTAGATCTAAACTGTTCTGCTTCTCGATACTCATGTGTATTGTAGTTTCAGCTTCACTGCCTTCGCTGTCATAACCGTGATATTGCGAATCTATTTCTTGTTTTTGTATCAAATCAATAGTATTACAACTAATTTCAGTATCTTGATTAGATTCTCTGCCTATGGTGTTAGTAGACTTGAGAGGAATTTCAGGAAGTAATCTTACGCGCGGATTAGGTAAACTTTCTACGTTAGGGAGTCTTCTTCGTCTTATTCCTTCGTCTAAATCCATACTAACATGTGGTTGAAAATTATCTGTAACTACGCTCAAAGGCTTGTCTGAGTACCACTTAGTAAATTCAGGTTGAACTTGCATTTTTTTTCTGCTAGGATGCATAGATATTTTAGCTTGTGTCGGAATTGGACCATAATAAACGTTCGCAGGCAAAGTTCTTTGCTGTCTATTTATAGATATAGTTGTGATAAGAGATGGTCTCGTTGTACGGGACAGAGCCATTTGGAATATGTAATCTTTTTTGTTTTCGGTTATTTTGTACGTATTGGTGTATACGGGGTATTCGGGGCAGCTGTGGCTTCGTTCATAAGCGTGCCGATGGGATCGATCGCGAGTGCAGGAGCCGGCAGAGCGGCTACGAGCGAGGATGCGGCGCAGGCGGCGGGAGGGGCGTGCGCGGTTTGGCGGCGGCAGCAGCAAGTCGGCGCGCGCGCGCACGCGCCGCCGCACCGCGCGCTCCGCGCCCGCTGGTATACTGACGTCCGGCAGGAGCCGGGAAGCGAGACGGTCAGTACGGCGGTATCGGTACGGGAGAGGGAAAGGGGTAGCACTATCGCAAGAAGAAGATGTACTGTGAGGAGGGAGGATTCGCTTCCGGCTGTAAAGTTATGTTAATAATAACTGTATACTAACTTCTTTAAACTGGATCTATTAAAAGTAAACGAATACTTATCAATACTTGTAGGTAGGTAGTTTGCGTGGGACATAGGCGTCGCGTCGTACCTGAGCATCCTGGTGGGCCTCGGGCGTTCGGACTGCGTGCTGAAGGCGCTGGACGTGACGGAGGCGACGGACTCGAGGTCGGAGTCCTGCGCGGCCGTGTCGGGCGACAGGCGGCGGCGCGGCGCCCAGCCCCCCGCGCCCGCGCCTCCCCCGCTGCGCGCCGCCAGCTCGGAGTCGGACAGTCCTGCGTAATGTCTTTCCCACCCTACATTATAATTGCTCTCACTGATATACAAGTTTAAATATACACATTATGCTTAGCAGTTTCTCTATTACCTATGTGCGTTCGTGAAAGACTAGGTACACGTTTCTGCTTTTAAACATAGATTTAGTTATCAGTAATTTTATTAAACTGATGAGTGATATATATATCTACACGGTGCCATTTTAGTCGTCTTACAACGGCAGCCCACTTCATCTATCCAATAACTATGTGTTAGTTATTGGATAGATTAAAAAAATAAGAATTATTAAAAAAAAAATGTTCATAATCATGAAAAAAATTAGAATTATTAAAAAAAAAATGTTCATTATCATGACTCCTGACGTACTTTGAAACGTCCAGGAATTGAGCGCAGTCCGAGCCTTGGAACACCAAGGACGGCGCAGAAAGGAACGGTGATATTGTTTTGTTATTTTGTTACGTAAACATTATTGACAGGGTGTTTCATAATTCGAATGCATTATTGAAAAAAAAAAAAAACCCCGATAGCTACAACCTGGGAGTCTTAAGTCAAGAGTGAGTAGGTTATTTCTAGGCAAGCGTGCTCCATCTTCGACCACATCATCACTTACCATCAGGTGAGATAGTGGTCAAACGCGTGCCTATCTATAGTAAAAAAAAAACGCTCCTAGAGGTAGTTTACGTCGGGTACATTAAGCGGGCAGCCTTTTTGAGACGGTTAAAATGACACCGTGTATAAGCATTAAATATTATTATTTATATTTATTCTAAGAGGCACATATCTAAATCACACAGCTGGCTGCCGTGTCTCTGCTGTTGTTTAGTGGACATCAATCTGTTTATTTTGAGGGTAGTGTAGATTTTCGGTGGTTCCTACTAGACTAATTAGGACACGGTAACACAGTGTGAAGTGTTGGTAAAGCTGACCATACACGCGTCGGTATGCCTGACTGACCATGTATGTGGTAAATGGCACATGCATGCTTATTATTATAATGTCATCTGTCAGGTAGACCTGTGGATGCACGAGCACATATAGAGTGGTGGTTACTGGGGCAGGGCAGCGTGTATTGACCTTGTGGCGTGCTGCGGTACGTGAGTGTGGCGCCAATGTGATGCGGGGCGATCCACTTACGTTCCTCGAGGTCCGCAGACACTTGCGCGCGCACTGCTCTCTGGCCCCCCTGCGAAACATTACATGTTGTTAGCTTGTGTTGGATGAGTGTACACACCAAAAACGACAAGCGGCCTTAGTTAATAGAAAGGTACCTAAGTCAGTTATGTAGATACTCTACATAACTGACTCAGGTAACGTAAAAACAAATCTTAGAAGTCCATCAGGTACATTGCCATAAAATATTGGTCACGTATTTTTCGTTTTTCACGTAGGTAAACAAACATTGAAGACGACACAGCTTTTAGTCTATTTTTTAATCCCGGGGACTAAATTGACAAATTTGTCAAAACTGAAATATTTGCTATTGTAATCTATGTCAGTTTGCCATTTGCACTTGTCAATTAAAGCTGGAGACAGATGCGTTCCACGTACGCAACGTATGCGATGCAACGTGGGAGAGTCAGTGTGCACACACTTGTCCCGTGTTTGCAACGTAAATTGGCATCAGACGCTGTTATAATTTCTCGCGAGTTTGAGGATGATTTGTTGAGTTTACTATTTTTAAAAGAATATTGCCGCACAAAAAATAAAAGTTAAAAATAGACGATATTAGGATCAGTAGATAAATAAACAGAGAGAAAAAGCTGGAGAATACCATACATTTATGCAGAAACTGGAATCTGATGAAGAACGATTTTCGATTTTTTATCCGCATGTCTAAACTAGTTTGTCGAGATTCATAGCATGATTAAAATAATGTGTCATAAAAAATAACGTACATAACAACACACATAAATAATATACATAACATACATACATTTAATATTATAAATAATATCGCATTTCCTCACTAGATCGATCAGCTGTTCATTTCGACAACAAAACACGTCAACCAAAGGTCTATTTGTTTATGACGTGCTACGTGTAAGCTCTAGAAACACATTGATCACACTCGTGGGATAGCGTGGGATATCCCCTCCACCTTCCCATGCCGATCTGGACATCGCAGGTCGACGTTGCGTGGGAGGCGTGGGAATGGGTTGCATACGATAAGTGAGTCTCAAAGTCCAGATATCATAATGCGTTGCAGACTTTGCGTACGTGGGACCAGGGGGGCTCTACTCCTTATCACCTAACCACTAAGAATTAATGATAACACGATTTGACACTTACTGTTAAATCGTGTTATCATTCATTCTCAGTTCAGGATCGGGTCTGTAGGTGATACGGCGTAGAATACGCCCGCAACTAAGCCCGAAATTACGGACTTCGGGCTTAGAGAGTAGCCGCCCAGTTTGTCTCTAGCGTTAGTCTCCGAGATTAAAAAACAGACTTCAGTTCCGTCTTGATCTTTGATGTTTTCTTTGTGTTGTCTTCGTAAATTTTATTGATTAATTATAAAAATTACTACTAATGCAAAAATACAGTCTAATATCTTTCGATAAATCTAACAATAAGTTTTTTTGACTCACGATTCATCCCTATTCCCTCTCTACCTTATTTTGAAACGGCTGCTCTTGATCGTTACTAAGGCAGCTTCAACTAATCAGTAGAAAATATTTGTCACATCTATACTAATATTATAAAAATGAAGTTTGTTTGTTTGTTTGAAGGCGCTAATTTCATGAGCTATTGTTTCGAATTGATAAATTATTTAAGTGTAGGATAGTCCATTTATCTAGGAAGGCTATATAATAGGCTAGCTATATAACACACACACACACACACTTCGACCAATAGAAGCGGAGCGTTAATGACGTAGAAGAAGTTAGGCGGGACAGCTGGTTTAGATATATGGTACCTGGTGATGAGGTATCTGCGGCAGTTGTCGTTTCTTGGGGCTGGTGGTGGGCGTGGCCGTGGCGGAGCGCGACTGGAAGCGCGGCGCGTACGCGTGGGTGGGCAGGCGCGAGCCGTCGCCGCGCTCCTCGTTCACTGCAACACGTGCACATTGCTTTCTCATCCTCACCTCGCTCCTACCAACTCTTACAACACATGCCATTGAAACTTTGATTTTTATTCATATCAGTAAAAGAGTAAATACATTCATTACAAACAAGATATTCTTCGAAACATAGGTACGATACAAGTACAAACTTACGAAGGTTGCCTTTAAAAGATAAATCATTTATTAGGTTATTAGATTCAGAATGACATGCAGTTATTAAACATGACATGGGATACATTAAAATTTATTAATTAATGCGCTGTATTCATAGATTTGCTTCCATATATAATTTTGAACTTGAAATTGCAGAATCAGAATACAACGCACAATAAACACCCATAATGGATAGCGTGCTCATATCAGGTAGATAAGGACGAGGTCAGCGGAAGATGCATGAAACAAAATCAAAGTGGAGAGAGCTAGGAGGTGAAACAGTAAGTGGCAGTAAAGTGGTGATGAGCGGACGCGGCGAAAGAACGTGCGTGTCTCGACGACAGTGTTCCGTGCGGGGTCGGGGCCCGCTGTCATTGCGACGTCCACGGACCAATCGGAAAATAGTTAGGAACGCCGACGGAGTGTTGTCGGCGCCCGTGATTGGTGGGTAGAGTGTCGGCGCCGGGCGGCACCTGTGTAGCGCCAGTCGCGGTCGTTGGGCGGCGACAGCGAGCGGCGCGGCGACTTGCTGCGCGCGCGCGCCGGCCGCGCCACGCCCGCCGCCGACTGCGAGCGCGCCACCGCGTACCCGCCGCTCTACAACACCAGCCCGCACACGTTACTTACTCACTATTCAATCCAATAACAGCCGACTTTTCAAGCGACAGATAAGTTTTATCCAAGGAATAAATATTGCAAGGAATGAAGAGAATGCCAAACCGCCATAATTATTCTTCAGATAAAAATCCCTGGCGATTGAATAATCAGCCCTGAAGTATTATATCGACAACCATTAAATTGGGTATAACAAACTGATGAGTAAGCCTGCTTTTACATTTATTAAAAAAAAAAAACTATGCTTTGTTGACTATTATTCAATAAGTAAATTATTGCTTCTACGACTACGCAGTGTTCTATGACTAGAAAAAACGTGAAAGGTACGTGGTTGATTTGTTGGAATACCTGTTAAGACATTACAATGTGTCCTGTAACTGTGATGCTAGAAATTGTACTTACGTCAGTCGTAACAAGTCATGTAAAATTATTGGGCAAGCATGCGCCATTTGTCCTTCTCAGAGGAATACTGATTAAAGTTCCTCAGGGAAATTGTATCTGGAAGTCATGCAAATAAGCATTTTTATTTTTTGTTGAGTGGGATTCGAACCCATAGAACGGGGGAGTCTAAGAACCTCATCATGCGGTTGAGAAAGGTTAACATCAGTACGAAAGGTAGGTGTAGATGATGTGTTATATTCGGTCAACTCACGCGCTCTCGATTCATGCCGGCGCGCACCCTGCCCGCTGGGGACATATCGCGGCGACTGGAGCGGGCGCCATCCATATCCATTCGCTGTAAAGAAAAATTAACCGCAATACTTCGTGGAACGATGCCTGAGGAAGCAGCGTTGTGCGGGAGGGGACGATTGACTGAGTTATTGCATCACGTCGACACACCCTGCACGGCTACTACGGGCACAGTCTCAGTTTACCTTACCTTAATAGACTGAATTGGATCGGTAACTAAAGATAGGAAGTGCCCTTCATTCTTTTGTCGATTTCAGGAACAGTTTTGTTTTGTAAAGTTTAGAATTACGTGTCATATTAATGCCAGGCACTGTGAGTCAAACTAAAGTGGCATTAAGCGGGGCACATTGTCTCAGAACGGATGGTTGATGGGGCCCAAAGTATCTGGAGTGACGACAGCATACTGGAAGACGCAACGTTAGAAGATCTCCAACAAGGCAGCTAACCTGGCCTCCTCGCACGTGACCTGGTGAAGGATAGTAGAATCCGCTGAGAATTGAAGTACTTACGTCATGCGGGGGTGGCGGACTGGAGCTGGACGCGAGGCTGGATAGCGAGTGGTGGCGGCGCAGGTCGCACTCGCTGGGCGTGTCGGAGTCCGACAGGCGCGACGTCGACGTCGAAGGAGGCGACAGGTGCTCGCCGTCCGCCTCGTCCTCGCGGTACCGCTGGTAAGTGGACAATCACGATACAGACTTCAACAAACTTCAACAGAATTTTGTCTGTGCAACAAAATAATGCACACATGAAATAATGACAGAATTTTTCAAAAGTTTGTATCGTGTGGGCCCAGTATTAGCCAATCCCGTTTTTACCATTACCATTCATGCGGAAGGCTTTAACCGTTTACAAACAAACTGTCTGCGTCAAATTTTTCATTAACGCTCAGTTCCTTTTGATCTTTGCGTTATGTTTAAGCCTATAGCCTTATAGCCTATAGCCTTATAGCCTATAGCCTTATAGCCTATAGCCTTATAGCCTATAGCCTTATAGCCTATAGCCCTATAGCCTTATAGCCTATAGCCTTATAGCCTATAGCCCTATAGCCTTATAGCCTTATAGCCTTATAGCCTTATAGCCTTATAGCCTATAGCCTTATAGCCCTATAGCCTTATAGCCTATAGCCTTATAGCCTATAGCCCTATAGCCTTATAGCCTTATAGCCTATAGCCTTATAGCCTATATAGCCTTCCTCGATAAATGGGGTTTCCAACACTCAAAGTTTTCAATTCAAAACAGTACCTAGTTCCTGAGATCAGCGCGTTCTACTAAACAAACAAACATACTCTTCGGCTTTATAATATTAAGTAGAGATTTGGCTAGAATATTAAGCGTTAATAGTCCAGTACTTGTCACATGGTACAGTCTGTGACCAACATTATCTAACCCACTTGACTATTAGCGAATAATAGTCAAGTGGGTTAGATAATGTTGGTCACAGACTGTACCTTCACGACTATAATGTTTAAAGGAGTATGCAGCAGACATGTGTTTATGCACGCCAAAGTCTTAATTGGTTGCATTTGTTCTTACTCGTATGAGATGAAAGCGAAGTGTTTGCTAAGTTCACGGAACCTTCACGGCTATACATCCTTAAGGGGCAGACATGTTCAGTTGCACACTTGTAAGCCATAATCACAATTGGTTGCATTCGTTTTTGTGAGATGTCTCCGAACAATTTACAAATATTTGGGCTACCCGAGAGTACAGCAAAGATGTACGCAAGACCCAAGGGCGGTAAACCAATGTTGAATTGCAATGCTTCGTCTATAAACTATTTTCAATTGAGTCGAGGAAAAGTGCAGTATGTCGTATTTAGCCTCGACAACGTGTCCCTGTCCAACCCAGAAACTATATCAAAGACATAATGTGTGCGCAACAGCCTATAGTAGGTTTGTTTTTGGCGGTTAACTTTTTCTCTAAGAGCTATAAATATAATCTACAAACCCGCACTGGGCCCGCATGTTGGATTACGGCCTACTCCCTCTCACCGAGAGGAGGCCTGTGTCCCAGCAGTGGGAACATTATAGGCTGATTATGCTATCTTAACAATCAAGAAGCTCAAGTCGGTCTATTATCGGCACGGCTACACCTCGGAAAGATGGAGCCGGGAGGAATTGGCTCTTTTAGCGGAAAAAAGACACGCTTGTGTCTTTGCAGCATTGAACTTGATCAGATTGGCATCGCCCTATTCGGAGACAGCCTGTAAGGGCAATATCAAGCGCTCAACCATAGCCAAACGAGAGACCGGATCTGTAACCCACCAGCTCGTGTGCCGGACACGTATCTCTCAGCAACAGTGCTGTCCTCTGCATACCCAAAGGTACTGGGTTTTAGCAGATCATTAATATGCAGCAAGAACAGTGTGGCTGAGAGCACCGACCTCTGTGGAATTATCCAGCAGTCCGGAAGAGCAGCCATCAATGACCACACGGATAGACCGATCCGGCCACAATCCGGTGGGCACTTACCAGTCTCAACCGAAAAGCGAAAGGCGTGTCAAGATCGGAGACAATTCAAGAACTACAAATGCTATGAACTTGAAATTTAGAATAGTTTTGATGACGTTTGTTCATCTGTGTTGCAATTTGAAAGAAATAAAAAAAAAAATCTTGCAACAGCGACTAAAAGGTATTATTAAAAATTCAAAATGGGGCTACTATGTGGGGTCATCATCATCATCATCTGCCTAGCTTTTTCCCAACTATATTGGGGTCGGTTCCCAGTCAAGCCGGATTTAGCTGAAATACCAGTATTTTATGAGGAGCGGCTGCCTACCAGACCTCCACTACCCATTAACTGGGTAACACGGTACTTCATGGCAAGACTGGAGTCAGATTTACTGGCTTCTGACTATCCGTAACGACTGCCAAAGATCTTGCAAGAAATGACAGTCGGGACTAACGGCTTAACGTGCTTTCCGAGGCACGGAGGAAACTCGGTATGTTAATATGGTCACCCATCCACAGAACAACCTTGGCAAGGGTTGCCAAGGTTGGTACCTTGAAGATCGACCCGTGCGGCTGTTATTATCTAGCCACGAGCTCCTCCGATCCTAACGATCTTTAACAATGTGGGGTATCATATGAAATAACGCTGTTTACAAGTTCTTGAACATTTAAAATTATTTTTTTAGGCCGCATGGTTTTCGACTTAACACGAAAAAATTTGAAATTTTGACCATTGACCATTTGACCCCCTTATCTCCGAAGTTTGCTTAGAGAAAAATATGAAAATATTCTATATGATAGAAGTTTACGTATGTAAAGATTACAGGAAAAATAAAACGATGTCTCTTAATAGCACAGTTTTTCAGGAATCATCAGATCAACAAAAATAGAAAAGATGGCGCTGACCTAAAACTGCAATATACACCGCAGTGTTAAAATTGTCTGACGAATATAGGCCTCGTCGATGAAAATTTATAAGCATTTCACGTTTTTTAAGATGGTACGGAACGGAACCCTCAGTGTGCGAGTCCGACTCGCACTTGGCCGGTTTTTTTTTCGTTAGGACCATGATTACTTTAATACTTCACGTGTGGTTTTTGATTTACTCTCAGTTGAATGTGTGAATTTTGGCAGTAATCAGTACTTCCATGTGTGCGGTTTGTTTACTTATAGGTACATTTCTATAAATACTTTGATTTTAACATCTGTCTAACCTACTAACTTCTTAAGTTCAATGAACAATTTGGAACTACCTGACTGGATTTAGTTTGTTGAGGTTACTAAAAAGTAACTAACTCGGAAATCACAATTCATTATTTGAATTGTACTACTACTCTAACATTGTTGTAAATTACATGCTAGAGAACTTAAAACACTAAGGATGTAGTATGTCCATCAAAGTGCACTACTTCCACAGGCTGACGAGGAGCCACCGGCCCAGACCGACCCTTATTGAGCGACATCAACGCCGGTGTAATCCTTCTCGAAGGACTAAGCTGAACAAATCCGATAGAACCCAAATGACCAAATGTAAGCCAAAGACGTGAAGTGGTGTGCACACGCTGTTTAGCGACTGAATAGTAGAATTCAAAGAATTGGAAAATTATAGAGAATTGGATTTTCGAATTTACTGGATGCGTTATCAGCAGCCTATCATCATTTTGAAACAGAGTGAGCAAATAAAATACTTACGCTGAAGCTACCCATCTCTTCGTGTGGTTTCAACGTGTACCAAGTAGGCTCGTGGTTCATCACGATGTTGTCCAAGTCCAGAAGGACTTCTCCGAGGAAGTCGTTCGGGCCGTACCGATTTAAGTCCCACACGGTTACCTTTAAAAATGTTTGAATTTATTAATAATTCATAATGTATTACTGGCGTAGGCTTATTTCCAAGATTTTTTTAGTGACGTTCAACGTTCAGGAGTTGTGTAAAGGAGATGTTCCAAAATGTATGGACCCTGGGCCATGTCCTTGTACACTATACTTAAAAATAGAGAAATATATTGAAAACAGTTCTCGACTGTCCAATTTCTTTAAAATGGCTTTGTTTGCTGGTAAAACATAAGAAATTACACTTGAAATTGCAACACGCAACAAAAACCCGTCATGGCGGTAAGCTGTCATTTTGATTGATTAATGACGTTTGACATTTATTTCTGACATATTTATTTTCCGGCAATGAGACGAAAGTGACTAAAGTGACATTGTTATGACAGCTGACAGTTATTTTTCTATGATCTGTAACTAAATCGGTGCGACGCCATGTTGAAAATCGATAAAAGTAATTTATAAACATCAACTAACTACCACAACAGTAAACATTTAAATGAATTAAGTGTATTTTTCCCGAATTCTACGGATTTTTCTCTTTTTTATGAGGTAATGTACATAGACCTGGCCCATTATGAAACATCTCCTTTAGTTCGAGTAGGTTAGCTGATACAAGATGTACGTATATTGCGTCACGAAAAAGTAACGGATTGCGATTTCTGTGAAACTTCGGTTACTAGTAGATATATTTACCTCTAAAGTTCTCCTCTTTATATCTGTGATACGAATTCCACAGTAGATGAAATTTTGATTCCATCGTGGTTCTAAAGTGTTAGCCAAGGTTTTCGTTCGTCGTTTGCTCTTCTCGCTTTTGTCGGGCAGTAGGAATATTTTCGCATAGGGACACCGAGGCGATCCGTCAGAGCGAGGCGTGAGTCCGCTCGCCGATACAACTGTGACACACAGCTGAGTAGCCGTCACGTCGAAGTATATTTTGAGCTGTACAAAGAATAAAAAAGTACCTACATAGTCACAAGTTGTATCGATTAGTTAAGTACATGTTAATAAACCAAGGCTGAATTTTCTTGTTTCCTAACAAACATTGTACCTATTTGCGAAAGCCGCTCACTGCGGATGAGCAATTTGACCTAGTTAAGTTTTTGTTACAAAAACCTCAATAAAAACGAGTTCCTAAGCTGGGATTGGAATTGCGCCAGATTAATAACATAGGCTCGCCCCTGGAACTTCGCCCGATTACAGTGACTGGCTCGCTCTCTTTAACATTTGGGACTTTTGCTACATTCGTTTGGAGTGGGGATGAGAATAATGGGTAGCCATTTTGATAAAACTGAGACAAACTCATAAAAATAATAGATTAAATTTAATAATATAATATAATAAACAGCAATGATTCAGGATTAACATGAATCATTGCTGAAATTTACCTAGCCTTATTCAAATAGGATTATGGCATCAAGTTACAAGCAATATTCACGCACCTGGATGCGTCCAGCAACGTTCGCGTTGTGGTGGTTGTACCGCGCGGGGCGACGCCGCGAGTGCACGTCGGGGGAGCCCGGTGACGTCACGAGCACGCTCGGCTTCTCGCACCCTCCCATTACTTCCGTGTATACTTCTGCGTACGTAGAACAAACTTAACTCTTCACGGGAAAATTTTCTTGCAAGTCTAGAGTTATTGTTTTCAAAGAGTTTCAACGTCTCAAGTATCAATTTCATTATCATCTACCTGACCTTTCCTCAACAGTAGGCTTCCAGGCCAATCGGATGCAACTGAGTAGATACCAGTATTTGAAACATAACCCAGTTACTGAGTAACACGAAACCCACGTGACTTAGATAGGCTTGTGAAATTGTGAAACCAATTGACTTCGTACCAGTTTCTATTCATGAGTAATATTATTGTATTATGATGGTTCTAAATCTTGATATTGGAAGTTTGGTAACTCTTATAAGCTTCGAGGGTACCTTTGTGAGTCCTCCAGGGCAGTGCAGGGTTGCGCGTGGCAGTGAGCGGACGCGACACCACTAACTCGACATGCAGGTCGTGCTTACTGTCCGCCACCACCGCCGCCACCTCATCCGCGCTCCGGCCCTGGAGGGGCACGCCGTTCCATTGTAGAACTTCGTCACCTAAACATGTCGAAAATTGCCATTAGTTTAAAGTGAACAACTTTAAAAATTGCGGCAAGACTTGATGCACCGTAACTTCTGTGTATCGAGGCACATCAGTACCTGAAATTATAAACTCACCTATCCTGAGTTGTCCTTCTAGGTCAGCAATGGACCCTTTTTTTACTTTTTCCACTACTGCGATTCTCGTGCCGTCCGGAAGCAGCTTGCCGCCCACTACCTTCAGGCCGAGGATAGCCGCGGAAGAGTGCGAGCTTCCTTCCACGACGCTCTTCCGCAGCACCATGTGTCCGATCATGCGCGTGCCGTCCGCCGACACCTGCCAGCTCAGCGGGAACTGTCCACAACACTATTACGTGAATTCTTTCATCATCAGCTTCATTAACGCTTCCCAAACTAAATTGCTGGACTAATAATACATTTACTGTTTTATAAAAACTTGTACATTACAAGACAGTAACAGCTAGGTACTCCACGAAGCTTTAACACCGTGTAATTTACAAGGAAGTGCACACTCAACATAGATAGGATGTAATGCATGCTCGCCAATGCAATCATGCTACAGCCAACAATATCCACCGAAATCAATATCGTAACGTCATAAACACGCTTCTACTTTTTTCGGCAAAAATATATACTCGTAATTTAAAGTTATTTCTACTTATAAACTTTACGTGTTAAGTATGTAAAAGTAAGTTAGGCATCTGAAAGAAACTAGTTGTTGTACAGATAGGTAAACGTTGATTTTACTTTTGCTAGTCAAGTACGCTGAACGGAATCAAGACGTGTATTTTATATAGAATAACTAAAACAACTGAATTATCTGTAAATATTTCCTAGATATTATGCATATTTAAACCGCAAACTGAACTAATAGATAAATTAGTACTAAATTGAAGCAACTAACCGACACAATGTGAAGTGGTCTGTACCTTAGGGCAATCGCCTCTGTTCGAATCTTCACTGGAGGTGAAGGTGCTAGAGGTATCGATGCCCGAGTCTTTGGTGGCGGAGTCCTGGCTGGTCTGGCGCTCGGGCTCCCAGCGCAGCGCGGCCCAGTCGTGCGGAGCGCCCGACGCGTCGCGGCCCCCGCGCGGGAATGTCGCGGCGCCTTCGTGCCCATCAAAGCGAACGGTCTTTTTTCTCCTCTCAGTGAACCGTCTATTGTCTGAGGAGTCTTCCCACAAATAGGCACTCTTATACACAGCTCGGTCTGGGCGCGGGCCCTCTTCTGGTGCGTACGGGCGCAGGTACGCTCCCTCGCCATCGTCGCGGGCCCGCCACCGGCAATCGGTCACAGAATCGAAACTGCGTCCGCCTGACGGCCCGGTCCTCGCCACGTCGAATGGACCGCGAGCCTCCGCCTCGTAATCGGCCGGTGAATGATTAATCAAATTGTAATAATTGTTGGCAGCCACGTTGGCGCTACGCAGATGTGGGTGCCGAACTGGAGCACATGCCTCTAGTTGTCCTAAGAATGACATCGAATGAATAACAACGTTTGCCTTTACAAGGCATCTTGTCATCGCCCGCGTCCGCTCTTGTTATGGACCCACGCGCTTGTACGCGCCCGGAACCAAAATTCATAAAATACTTGTGTTCCAATATAATTTGGGTTTTACTATCTTATTATTTCTCAAATACGGCATTTTGTAAGAAGGCTTATTATTAGGTTTCATAAGATTATTGAATAAACTTTATCTGCGTGTTTCTCCGGTTCAAAATAAAGTAATTGAAAGCGGTGATCATCACGCACAAGCGGAAAGAATGTGTCAAACTTATCCGAGTAAGACAGTAAAACAGCAACAATAAAATAAAGTACACGACCACAAACAATTCTAACGGATTTATAAAAAATATGAACAAGTACACTTCTTTTCGCCCAAGCATGCGTTTGTTTGAACCATAAATTTAGTGCAGAAGCCACCTACGAAAATAAAATTTTACAGTGTCAGTAATAGGTAAAGATATCGCAATTTTTGGTTCAAACAACAGAAAACTGTAAAATGAGAAGAGCATTAACTGATTAATCCTTGCAATAAAAAAGAAAGAAATGCTATGGGAAGCATCATAAATGAGTGAATGCTCTTCTTGAGATAGATTTGAAGACGGGTGTCTTCGAAGAGATAGGACGTTATTAACAGCCATCACAATTGGTCCACCAGAGAAAGAAGTGTTATACGCAACAGTAATACTGATCATCACATCTAACTTCAGCAATATAATTACAACGCATAATTAGATAAGTTCCCGACAAAACTCGCCCTCTCACCGATAAGAATTTATTCATTTTCTCGTTTAACATCGTCTGACGCTGGCTTCTGGAACTCTCGGAACTGCTCTTATCATTATTTGTACCTGCGAACAGGGGATGGCTGGTGAGGGCCACTCGTCGCCAGATCGCAGGCGCTATGTGTCGCGAACGCCGGGAGGGCTGCCAGTACCGGGCGCGTACATAGGGCAATGTGCTAACAAGCGAAACGTACGCGGCGGCAAACGATTACAGTACAGTACTAGTAACGCTCCAAACCTAGCACCACACTCATTCTCCTGTGTGCGAGGTTTGAAGCCTTAACACTTGAAGTTCTCTGAAAATAAGACTGATTGAGCAAACAAGTGTTTATGTCTTGAATTGTAATAATATTCGGGCTCTAAAATGTTACAATGGAACACGATTATAATTGACTGCATGATTCAACGTGATGAAATACATATATGGATACAGATAAGTTTAGGTGCTCAACACTATCAGTTTCAGTGAGATATATAATACTTAGATAACTAACAGTCACAATTACCTGAGGCTACTTAAATTAATGAACACCTCGCACGGAACACCTTAACTTTATCATTGCGTATAATGCCAGAGATGAACATGACAGATGTTACGTATACGGTTCATGTACATGTACCTACTGGATGTAGTTGTGGTGTAGTGTTGTGTGTAGGGTTCATAAACAAAATTAGCTTGGATGGAAAGGATCTTGTAGTGTTACAAGTGACAGGATCAGGTGATGGGTGTGAGGCCAGCGTGCATACTTACCGCGATCTCGATACTCGTCGTTCTCATCGGAAATACACTCCGGAACTTCATCATCTGAAGAGGACGATCGAGGCGGGAGGAGGGGATGTGACGCTGGCGTGAGCGGCAACAACTGGGAGGAGGGAGGTAACCCCGACTCGACCACCCCGTATGCTGCCTTTTGTCTCGGGTGTACTAGGTGCGGATGGGTTCTAGCCAGTCCTTCAAGTTCCCCGTAACACCTCTGCTCCTGTTGACTGTATTGACGCCGAAGAGCGCTGCCTGATCTCTGAAGTGGGAGGTTTTCTTTCTCCGCGGCACTATGCGCTCTCTCTAGTTTCGGTCGTTTATCGAACGACCCGTCAGGTTGTGGCGGTAGACCTCGTAGATCGTTTTCCATACGCCAT
Source organism: Lacanobia oleracea (assembly GCA_950371165.1). NCBI lineage: Eukaryota > Metazoa > Arthropoda > Insecta > Lepidoptera > Noctuidae > Lacanobia > Lacanobia oleracea. Next base: position 12,755,262 of record OX493389.1, read on the forward strand.
AGCATGGAATCCTGTCCAGCACTTTTGTGGATCCATTGTCCAGTTTTAGATAACAGTTCTTGTTTCTTGCGGCACAGTATACATACCCATATGACCTGTAACAACGGGCACTTATGAAACATATATTGTGATGAGCTTTTATGAATTTGCCACGCCGCGCGCCATTTCTTACTCCTTGACTTTAAAACACCATATGGTCGAGTTTGTTTTTTTAGAGATTGGGTAAATAATATGTAATTATGAAGTTATATAAAGTCTATTTGAACTTGATTGCAAACTGGCCTACACAAACAGATTGAGGATCTTATTGTTAGAGTCTTAGAGATCGTTAATAGCATAGTTACCTTGTTAGAACGAAGAGTGACTTTGCCACCGCATCTGGCGCAGCACCGGACTCGGCAGTAGTGGCACGAGTGGCCGACGCCGTCTGCGAACTTGGTCTTGAGGCAGATGTGGCAGGTGGCCGCAAGCTCTACGCCCGCCGCACGGTGCATCTCATTGCGAGTGCGGATCGTCTGCTCCAGCACTGTGACTTCATCTTGCTTACGTCTGCAGCAAAATTCAATGTAAGATCTAATGTGACTTTTTAAAATTAACTTTTAAAGCCTGGGACAATGAATTGTTTACCAAATGCCCAGTAAATTGGAACTTTACTAGTTTTGAAACTAACTATCACAGGCAGATTCTGTCATTTTATGACTTTCGTTTATTAAGCTTATGGGGGAAAACAATTCATTATCCAAGTTTATCTTTGACAACAGTTTTTTTATAGAAAAAAAAGCCCGCCACAATATTCCCAGCAACTGCAACTCCTGAAAGCCAGAACCAATAGCGGCGACCACCAGAGTAGAGTGACTCTGGTAGAGAGTTAGGTACGTCGAGTCAATAAAGTTCGACGATTCCCAGAGAAACGATTCAACTGTTTTGGAACACGCAACGAAATAAATCAGAAAAGAGCAGCGAAGGAGTGAGAAAATCATGATTTCCACTTCCCTCCTTATCAAGCAGGAGACAAAACGCGGTTGGGCTAATGAACTCAAAGACACGTTTACAACTGGGCTAAGAGCAGTTGCCAAGCACCACGAATTAATATTAATGGGTCCTAATATTGTAACATTTGATTACAAAGACATAACTGACATTCGGTAAAGAACGACATGCGAAGAGGACATGTTTGCCTTGAGCTAGCGTGATCATTATTTGTGTGTGTCTTTATGTGAAAAAGCTTTTGGTCTGCATTCGCTCAATAATAAGGCTGGTATTTTTTAAATGTTAGTTTGTTGTGCGACCGATTCGGAATTGCTTTCAATTTCTGTAGCACTCTCAAAAAATGGTCCAATTTAAAACTCAGTTCGGTAATTAATCACAACCTAAGTATAGGTGAATTTGCATAAATAATTCGAGATCATTTCAAAACATCGCCACCAACCAACTCAAGTATCTACTTTAGCTATGTGTATTTTAAGTTGATATTTATTTATTTGGAGAACAAAAAACTATACACTTTATATTAACCTAATTATTTAACCTAAACAAATATATTAATAAAAAAAAAAAAAAAAAAATAAAAATCTTATATTTCAGACAAAGTCCATAATTTGTTAGTACACACATTACACGCAACTTAAAAACTAGTGTTAGTACTTAGAACTACCAGAAAAATCTTATTTTAAAATATATTTCTTATTTAATGTACAGTCAACTGCGTTTTCACGTGTTACAAAATGATGTTCAGTGACACATAATTATTGTGGTGGATGGTTTGTTAAATATATATTATATATTTTTTTTATTTTCTTCTTATGGCTAATACTAAATTATATTTATCAACAAAATAATACTCGTAACAGCTAAACCTAAATCTTACTTGAAATTGGCTCATTATGCATAATGGATCTTGACTCCCTTGACAAACCAGAACGAGTTGAGGCAAATATATCCACTTTTAGAAAGTACTTATTATAAGTTTTGACCATTCTGTGCTGAGGCGCCCGCTGTCCTGCATTCGTACGACAGGTAGGTACCTATTTGTGGCAAAAACTTTTTAAAAAGGTTTTTTTATTCACACCCACCACCACCACAACCACACCTAAAGCGTGCCGGCGTGATGTTATGTTATGAACTGGTGTAAACAATCCACAGACATGCGATTTCAGAAATCCCGATCCATTTGCTATCATTTATTGAAGATTTCCGTTGCCTACCTCCGAAGTTCTTCATCAGATCTTCACCAAATTTAAATAGGACTAGTCCGAGAAAATACTCTTCCAAACAAAAAAAGAATCATCCAAATCGGTTAACAATTGGCGAAAATATCGCTGAACAAACATTTTTCATAGGATCCCATCATCAGATCCTAACTTATACCTTCCATCATCAGCTCAGCAACATGAGATGATGATTACCAGGGACAAATATCTGAATTGCGATAGAAATTTCATGAAAAACATTGTATGTGCCTATAAAATTTGAGGGCAGCATGTCTTGTTCCATGTTATAGGTACCCTTCTTTCAGCCATATTTTCCTTTCTCACTTTCCATGCAGTGTATTCATCGGCAAATCGCGCAAATGATATGTTATTTTCCTATTGGGGTTTAAAATTGATTGGAATCCAAAAATATGGAAAGGTTAGCTGAATTGAATTAAAAAAATGTATGACAAAGGGAGTGTGACTTTCAGTTGTAAGAAATCACAGTACGTATGTGAGGACTGTTAAGGACCTACCCACTGCGATATATTAATGACATTAACATTATAGCTTGGAAATATAAGTCTCCTGAAAAAATATCTAAATCCAGGAACTCAATATCGTGTGAATTACTTATAGATACTGTGCCTCTACTTTTCTATTAAGTATATCACTAGATAATAAATGTGTTATCCAAAATGTAAGCTATTTGTTATGTAGGTCAAAAAGTAGGTCAGATAAATAAATTGCAATACTACGCTCTCTACGTAGGTACCTACTTTGGTGAATTTCTGACAAATAGTATTTTCAGCATTTCAATTCAATTAAATACAACAATAGCCTGTTTTTTGCCAGTTCACGCAAGCACATAGCTATATTTGAAACGTTAACTCGATAAGTAGATACCCCGTTGTGCAATATAACACCTCACTCGATATTGATTGTATGTAATCCGGAAAGATAACGTCTCACAGTCAGTAAACAGGTATCGTGAGGGAGAAAAACGAACGTAATTGAATTATAATTTATATTGATGCGTCATTAAATCCACTGCATGTTTAATGCGACACCCGCGCGATAACAAGTCATAGGAATCTTAACCATCGGCGAAGGGAACTATGTAAAAGCTTTAGAGAAATATACAGAAATAAAGAAAGAGAAGTTAAACCAAGTAAAACTGTTTTTCTTCGTCAAAACTGAACCGTACTTGACCACTCGACTTCGCACGGGACACAGTAGTGTTCGACAGCAGGAACCCAACACGATCAGACAACACAATAGCGCCGATACCAATATGCAGCGACGAATACGCAATAGTTGTTCTAGATACCATCCGAGTAGAACAATGGTTAGGCTTAGGATCACGGCACTTTCACGAATAACAGTGGTGCAGTACGTCGATTGTGGGTAGAGGGCGTCCTGGGGGGAGGGGGGTGGCGCGGGCGGCGCGGTCGCGGGCACACCTCATGATCTCGTGCTCGCGCTGCTCCTCCTGGCGCTGCCGCATCATGACGCCCTCGATGATGGCGCGCTCCTCGGGCGTGAGGTGCGACAGGTCCGGCATGTCGGCCATGACCGCGGGGCCGCCTGCGGCGCGCGGGCCCGCCGCGTGCTGCGGTGCTGTGCCCGCGGCGCGAGCTCGGCGCCACTCCACTCGGAGGTTTATTTAATAATGCCGGGCGGGCCAATGGCGCGCCGCCGTGCTCTGACGTCAGCGTGGCTATTGATCGTGGCGATAGGGCGCGCCAGCCCCCCTGTGCCCCCGCCACCCCGTCGCCCCACGTACATGCGTGCGCATATCAACTATGCAACGATCTATGTACACATCTGTACTCACCGGCTGCTTACATCTGATTTTTTACTCAGATTCAAATCGAGGCGGTATCGGAGGTTCACAGTTCCAGGTGATAGAAAAAGAAGGTGATGTTAATGGTACCTCACCGAACGTGACAATTTACGTTTTGAATACATTCACTCTGAACGGGACCCATTCCTACTAGAGCTTTATTTGGTAAACTGCTACGAATCATACGACTTTTGCAGTTGAAGTCAGCTGAGGCAATGACTAGCGACCGGTTAGCTTATAACTACAATCGAAGCCAATAGCTTATAACTACAATCGAAGCCAACGTGGAGGCGGTGACTAGCTCAAAATAGACCAGTTAGGAGGTTTTTCAGTGAAAAATATTGAACTACTTATATCTGCAACACCATTCAGTGGACATAAAGTCCCGCCAATTGCCGGAGTAGCCAACAGCAGGAATGTATCGGCTCTCTACTAGTTCAACTCTGATCCAACAGATGTCACTATCAGCCGCGTTCTATTTTTGGTAAAGGACCAATATAATTGAAAACTAATAACACCGGTTATAAACACTGGAAACATCGCAGCAGACAGAAGAAAGCTACTTCGAGCTTCAGACTGCGCACATCACCGTAGCAGCTTGCTACGCCGTAGGCAGCGATGTGGGTCACCGTAGTATGTGCGAAGTCGAAGATAGAGTCTGCATTACTGTAGGTAGAGTGTAGCCAAGTGTTGGGCTTTTGGAGACTGGTACAGAGACAGTCCATCATGAGGAGCAATTTGTGTAGAAATATTACCGTGGCAAAATAATATTCGAAATATCGAATATTATTTTGCAATTAATAAATTGATTATTGGTTTCGGAAAGAAACTATGTTACCGTTTCATACACTATTAGCTATGCCACAGGCAATGATGTGTTGGATGTTATTGTAGCGGCGTTTAGGCGATGAAAGCTACGATTTAGACGAAATTTATTTTGTTCAGACCACACCGTAGCAGGCGCGTAAATATAGTCCACCAAACGAAAACCAAAAATCACCAAATAGGGAAAATATTTCGTGTATAAGGGAATTTTGGCATAGCTGTAGGGAATGGTGTTTTCTAAAAGTAGTGATGGGTGGGGTTGAAGTTAGTCCAAACTATGCCGTGTGACATATCAAAAAAATAAAGGGCTTATTGTGAGATTTAATTTTTTATTTCATAACTTTAAAACAAAAAGTTTTTATTCAAGAAATTAGACGAAAAGTGGCCATTGCCCCTTATCTCCGAAACTACTGAGCCTATTTTTTTTGAAAATGCTCTTTGTTTAATTTTATTTTTTTTCATTTTATTTTTGTGTCCCAGCAGAAAAGTGTAGTTTTTTTACATTTTCGTTTAGCAGATATTTAGTGTATGACGTCCTGTAATTGTGTATGGTAAGTACGAATTTGTGCATCCAACTATTAGGGAGTTATTCAACAAAAACAGTTTCCGGTGGGATGACGGCAAATCAGCGGAACTTTTTAAAATAAAATTTGTGTGTAATGAAACTAGGGAGATATTCAAGTTGCCGCAGCATAGGTGAAGTAATAATAAATAAATATAATAATAAAATCTTTTATTGCTAAAAAAAGGTTTTGTAGTAAACAGAGATGTCCCTAAGATGAACCCAAGAAAGATGGTAAACTATGCCAGGTTGTAGCGACCTTCACAACTCTAGGCACAAAGATGAAAATTTTGAAGCAAAAGAGAGCACTAAAAGATACACAGTTTTACATTAAAAAAGATTATCCAAAATATGTAGGTACTGGAGAAGAGAAGGGAGCTACAAGAACAACTACAACAGGAAAGAGAAAAGGGAAACAGCCAAAATTATAAATGACAAACTGATAATATAAAAAATAATACTAAACGGAAGCTGCCTATGTCACCCGAGAATGTCACTGAAACCAATGTAGAGAAAAATACGCAAGTAAACAAAAATTATAAAACACAACAAATTGTTTCATCGGTCAAGAGGTCTAGCAGCTTCTCTGAAGAAATCATAAAACAGGGAATACTAAATTACGTTGTCAAAGATACAACGAATAAGAACAACTATCAAAACAAACAAGCATAGCAATTCAGCGCCTCCTCCTCCGACACAGAACAAACAAACACACAATTAAAAACAAGAAACAAACAAAATAATCTTCCAATCCGGTCGGTCACCGTGGAAGAGTATGACCGTAACTCTGCAAAAATAGATACCACAAAGCAACATACAATGTTAGAACCTTATGGTCATACGAGCGATTATCAGAATTAGAGGAAGCAATACAAGAAACAAAATACGACGTTATAGGAATATCTGAAACAAGACAGCTAGGTACCAATATATAAGAGCATACAAACCTACCCAACCTACCCTACCTAAATCAACTAACTACACTAAAAAATAAAAACACTATTAAAGCTATAAACATGCATGAAGGCCACATTGAACGACTTAACGAAGATAACATAAAAAAAAAACATTTAAAGAAGATGAAATCATAGAAGCAATAAAAAGGCTCAAACTAGAAAAATCCACTGGACCAGACAACAACAAACGAAGCTTTAAAATCAAAATAATTTATTGTTTGTCACAGGTTTAAAAGTAGTTCTTATCCAAATCATATTATGTAGACCGCTGTAACATACCTATAGGGCGTACAATATCAATAATAAATATTTTTCTAATTAATTAATAAAATTCAAATCTATTTTATCATTCAAAAATACATTATCATTAATCATTACTATCGCTCGTGTCTAAATACATTAAAAATCGTCAATATTATAACTTTAAAATAATTATACAAAATGAAATATGTCAGTCTTGTCAGTCACAGTAATGAAATAATTATAATAATATTAATATGTCAAACTAAATTAAAATAAAAAGTCAATAACAAATTAAATTACAAATTAATAAAAATTATATAACAAACAAATATAAATTAATTATAAAATAATACATTACAGTCAAATTCAAACCCAATAACAAATTTAATTCAAAATCATTCATGAAATTAGCATTGGTATATCCCCAATATAATAAATCGGATGTAGTAGGCTTTTAGCATCCTTCTTTTAAATAATCATTAATATGATAATAGCATTTCGCAACTAAAAACTCGTGTCAGTAGGTTTTTTTTTAAATTGTTCTACATTTTTCATTTCAAGTAAGTATGTGTTCAGGTAGCTTTATAGATTTTAGGTGCCATACCAAGATTTTTTTTATTAAAAATACCTTTTTTATGTGGTATTGTGCATATTTTATTTTTGTGGCGTTAACTCTTTGGGTGATTGTATAGATGTATGTTTGTCTTAACATAGCTTGCTACTTCGTATATGTAAAGACAGGGAAGTGTATGTTGGAAATGTTGCTTACAACTGTCTGTGCTTTCAATGCCACATAATAGGTCTTTACCTATGAAATTGCCGTTTTGTATGAAAAAATTTAAACGATTTTTTTTCATGAATTTTTATTTGTATTAATCGAAGTACCTAATCACCCATGCAATCAATGCATCTTTGCTAACACAGTGGCAGTTTATTGATGCCCTTCTTGAAGAAATCAGCTGGACGGGAGGCAACAAATTCTTCAAAGGCATTTTGTACTGCCTCTCGGGTATTGAATTTTTTTCCCGCCAAGAAGTTATCCAAATTCTGGAAAAACTAGTAGTCTGTAGGCGCAAGGTCTGGTGAGTAGGGCGGATGACGGAGAGCTTCCAACCCCAGTTCTTGCATTTTGGAGACCGTCTGCTGTGCAGTATGAGGTCGCGCGTTGTCGTGCAGGAGCAGCGGAGACGAGCGATTGACCAATGCTGGTTGGAGATGTTCCAGCTTCTCCATCATTGTGTTCAGTTCTTCACAGTACACATCTGCAGTAATGCTCACCCCGTTTGGTAAGAAGCTGTGATGAATCACACCGGCGCTAGACCACCAAACAGTGACCATCACTTTTCTAGGGGTAAGTTTTCGTTTAGGGCATTGTTTAGGTGCTGAACCAGGATCCAACCAACTTGCTGAGCGCTTGCGGTTATCAAACAGAATCCATTTTTCATCGCAGGTAACAATGCGGTTCAAAATTTCTTCATTTGTGTGTCTGTTGAGCAGTGCAAGGCACGTCTCGACGCGTACTTCGCGCTGGCGATCATTGAGTTCGTGGGGCACCCATTTGTCAAGCTTTTTTACCTTGCCAATTTGACGCAAATGGATCAATATTGTTTTGACACTAACGTCGAAAGCTGCTGCTAATTCAGCCGTAGATTGTGTATCATCAGCTTCCACAATCGCCTTTAATTCGTCATTGTCGACCAAAGTCTTCGGACGACCGCGAGGTTCATTTTTCAAGTCGAAATTTCCAGAACGGAAGCGAGCAGACCAATAACAGGTGGTGCGTTGGTTTGTAGTGTTAGCTCCGTAGACGTCGTTGATGTTGCGTGCCGCTTGTGCCGCGTTGCTGCCACGACGGTATTCATATTCCATAATTAGTCGAATTTTTAACGTATCCATGATGACGAAAAAGATTGAAATGCGATGAAAATGTAACACTAATCAATAAACAAATTACTACTTTTGGAAAAAAAAAACCATGTTTTCAAAATAAAATTAATTTGAAATTAGAATTTTTAGCCAAACAAAAATTATTTTGATTTGAAATGGCCAGTACTGCAGAACGGCAATTTCATAGGTAAAGACCTAATATTGCCCTTATGCATTTCTTCTGTGCTTTGAACACTATTTCTCTATCGGGCGAGTTCCCCCAAAATATAAGTCCGTATCGTAATGTAGATGATACATATCCGTAGTAGGTTAGGTTATGAAGGGCATATGAACACTGGCTAAGTTTTTTGCATACATGTTCAATATGTATTTTCCAATAATTCATCTTTTTATCGATCCAGATACCTAAGAATTTAGTATTATCAGTCTCCTGAATATAGGTATTTGTCACCATATCGAACATCTGGTTTTTTTATTTAAAGACAGCTTATCGTATACTGGCAACACTGCTCGCTGAACTATTCAATCTGATACTACAAAGCTCTGAAACGCCTGCACAATGGTCCGAATCCAACATTAATTTAATATATAAAAAGGGAGATCCAAAATATATACATATAGGTAACTATAGACCGATAAGCCTACTACCAACTCTGTACAAGCTTTTCTCTGCGATTATAAACTCGAGAATCAGCCCCGTAATCGAAGCAAGACAGCTTGTAGAGCAGGCCGGTTTCCGAAAGGGTTTCTCTTCGATAGACCATATACATACCTTAGAGTTAATTATAGAGAAGTATCGGGAACTACAGAGACCACTCTATCTCGGATTCATTGACTACCAAAAGGCCTTCGACACTGTTACTCACGATAGCGTTTGGCAAAGTTTGAAAGAACAGGGAGTAAGCGAAGTGTATATAAAAGTGATTCGGAACATATATAACAACAACATGGGCAGAATAAAGAGAGGTGTAAGACAGGGTGATCCCTTATCGCCAAAAATTTTCATAGCCATACTCGAAAGCATCATCAACAAACTGAACTGGAACAAACGAGGAATCTTCATACAAGGAACCTTTCTGAGTCATTTGCGTTTCGCTGACGATATAGTAATATTATCCGAGACAAGCTCAGAACTACAGCTCACGATCAATGATTTACAAACAGCTAGTGCCGAGGTAGGACTTGAAATCAATCTCACTAAGACCATGACAATGACTAACAGCCTCAAAAAACAGATAGAAGTCAATGGATATCCACTAGAATACACAGATAAATATATCTATCTAGGAAAAAAACAGCTTTGGAAAAGAAAATAACGAACTAGAGATTGAAAGAAGAGTTCAGCGAACATGGAATAAATTCTGGAGTCTGAAAGAAATTTTCAAAAGTAACATGTCAATAAAACAAAACTAGGACAATGACTCTAGCCTCTTACCATGCTTGACATATGGATGTCAAACATGGAAATTTACGTCAAAAGTTAAGCAAAAAATAACATCCTGTCAGCGCGGAATGGAGAGAAGCATACTTAAAATAACAAAAAAAAACTAGATAAGATTAGACACGTAAAGATAAGAGAAATAACAAAAGCCAATAATGCCTTAAACTACGCACAAAAGTTAAAGTGGAAATGGGCCGGTCATATAGCGAGACTTAGAGACAGAAGATGGACCTACAGCACAACCATATGGAGAGGACCTCAGGGAAAAAGAAAAAGAGGAAGGCCAAAAAAGTCGCTGGCCCATTGTGGTGGTAAATAGCACAGGATAGAGAGAAGTGGACATCATTGGAGGAGGCCTTTACCCAACCTGGGGACCTTGCTAATAATTAATCATAGTGATATAGTGATAATTAGTAAATTAAGAAGTAATGTAGCAGGATCAAATAAAGGCTTTTTTTATTTTTTATTTTATTTTATTTAAATAAAAATACCAGAACCACCACAAAACATGGATAAATCGACCAACTTTAAATAGCTATTAAGAGGCGCCCGTTTGTTTAGTATACAGAGCAAACGTTCTAAAATGTCCAGTATATAGTATCATTGTTGTGTTTAATAGTTTCGTACAGGTGTGTACACAATAGTTTAGCAGAAAATAAAACAACGGAATTAACTATTTATTTATTAGCTAGTGACCAATTAAAATTAAAATAAAAACAACATAATTTTCAATGTACTAATATCATTGATATTAAAAGAAAGAATCAGTTTTTGTTTTATCTACACTAATATTATAAAGAGGAAAGATTTATTTTTTTGTTTGAATTGAATAGACGCCGAAACTATGTAGTACTGGACTGATTTGAAAAATTATCACTATTAGTATCCTACATTATCCCTGATGAACATAGGTTATGGAATATTTTAAAAACAGTTAAGGATCTGTATGAAAACTTCGATAATGTAACCCAGGGTGTGAAAAAAATACCAAAAAAAGAAACTTATATCGCGTACGCTGCGGAAACTATTGAAAATAGAGCAAAGTGATGTACTCCAGTTTTATAGAGGACATTAATATCCACAAATAAGTCCGCGGACGTATACATATCCAACTATTATGGTTAAATCACAATGGCCGCTTTTTGTTGGAATGGAATAGTGGTGATTTTGGTATCGTGATATTAATCTTTATCCATTTAAATCATTTGATAATTTAGGTTGGTTATGTAAACATAAATATCACTTTCGTGTAACTTACACGGCGTCAGAATACACTGTCATGATTTTACAATGCCTCGTGTAACTTACACGGCGTCAGAATACACTGTCATGATTTTACAATGCCTCGTGTAACTTACACGGCGTCAGAATACACTGTCATGATTTTACAATGCCTCGTGTAACTTACACGGCGTCAGAATACACTGTCATGATTTTACAATGCCTCGTGTAACTTACACGGCGTCAGAATACACTGTCATGATTTTAATTTACCTCCGTCGAATGCCGTGGAAAGGCAGTTTTAGCTCTGCGAACGTACAAAGAAAGGTATGGTGACAGCCGCAATGGGGATTTTACTGAAAAATTCTAATTAGTCCGTCTGATAGATAAAAAAAAAATATTGGACACGTTTTTTTTCATTTTTCACGTAAACACAAAATAAAGAAGATGTAACAGCGAGTTGAAGACACGCGTGACGTCATCTGGCTTGTTAAAAATGTACGAAATTTACCAAGCCAAAATACGGGTCCAATATTAATACTAAATGTCCAAAACTAATTATATTGTTTTTACAAAAACCCACAAAAGTGCTTTGCGACGGACAGTGATTTAATTAGAAAAATAAATAACAGTATTCTCCGTCAGTATAATTTGTGCATTAATGTGAATGGAGGACACATCCAGAATATAAAAATTTAGTTTTTGTTTTTGTGCGCGTACTTCAAAACCTTACCAAACATAAAAGCCAGCGCGATTGGAGGCCTAAATCGCCGGCCGCCCTTACGCCCCGGCCCCCGCCGAGCACACGAGATACCGCACACCGCGCTCCGGCGCGCGCGTGACGTTGCTACTGTGTTACCGAGGTATCTACGGTCAGTCTAATTTATTTACAAAGGGTGGTTGAAAAAAATATTTTCTCTTTTTTGGCGCTTATTGTTTTTGGCCGTTTCGAATTAATACTGAACACGTGTGTAATATAATGCCCCTCTGTCGTATCAACTCTGTATAACTAGTAAACCGCTCCGCTCGACAACCATTCTATCTATTAAAAAAACCCGGATCAAAATCTGTTGCGTAGTTTTAAATATCTAAGCATACATAGGGACAGACAGACATATAGACAGCGAAAGCGACTTTGTTTTCTATTATGTAGTGAAGATATGTATATAGATTAGTATCAACCAACAGTCCTTAGAAAAATCCTGCTTTGTGGTCACCTCTATCATAGTATTTCTTCCCAGGAATTGCTGACAGCTCTTTGAGGCGCGCGTGGAACACAGCGCGCCGTCGACCAGGGCCTGGTTCTGATCAGACGGCGAGCCACCCAATGCTCGCCGTCCGCAGGCCCGCGCCTACGGTGGCCGAGAATCGCCCTGCGACTCCCGACGCCCGGGGCGTCTTCTTCTGTTGCGGTGGCTGTGGCGTGAGGTTTGCCTCTCTCTCACGCGTCCGCTTCCTCCTTTGCTTGCATTACTGCTTCCCAGAAGGAGGTGACCGCTTCCCATGTCTCCTCGCTCCGGACCATGGCTTGAACCAGCGACCGTACCTATCTCTTTGTAACCCACGCCGAAAATAGTTTGTAATTTTATAAATAAACAACCGTAGCGAGTACCGTTCTACCCCCACCGACCGGGGTGAAACACGCCAAAGACCCTTATAAAAGGGGCCCGCGGGCCAAACAAATCAGTTCCTCTCCATACATCAGCGCCTTCAGTGTCTTCATAGAGTCCTATCTATCCACCACGAGACAGAGGGCTTGGCTCAGCAGCCCAGGGACCGTACTCGCTACCATCTACAGAGGAAAAAGTATTTTCATTTAAGTACATCCCACGTGGTAGCACTTTCTTCACAGTGACAGTGTCTTGTCGCATTTCAACCCTCCAATCCAGCAACTTGTACGACCCATCGTGCAAATTGGTCCTTCCAGCCGGATCTGAGGAGTAGAAGCAAGATGCCGGTCACGCTTTCCACCGGAAGAAGAAGACACCTAGCATCGACAACCACAGCCAAAATCGATATAGCGACTTACGCCACAGCGGCAGTGACGTCTACTGAAGAAATTGTGACTACATCGGAAGCGCCGACAAGTCAACAACAAGATTTCATAGCTAGCGACACATTGGCAAATGACCGTCGAAGTAAGCAAGTGTCCAGTACGTCCAGCAAAAGCAAAAAATATCGTCTAGCGAAGCTAAGGGCTGAATTGGCCACCGAACGTCTCGATCAAATAGAAGCACAATCCGAGGCTAAAGTCAAATTAACCGCCGCACGTTTCGCTGAAATAGAAGCACAATTCAAGGCTAAGGTCGAATTTGCCGGTGCTCGTCTCGCTATACTAGAAGCGGAATTCAGCGATAAGGAGGAACTCGCTTCAGTCATTACTGAAGCTACGAATGAAGATAGACCACAGAACTGGCTGCAATCTAGTCAACTGCTCGCCGTAGATGATCAGCAATACCGAACGCAAGAGGTCCGACCTGATTCGAAGTCCTGGTGTGAACCGATAGTTCCAGTGACCACGGCCGTGTCTTGGAATACCCCGGCGACCACACCGGCGGGAGTAAACTCAATACCTCCGCCGCCTCCGCACCTCGTGCCTGAAAGTGACATAACTACGCGGGTTACCTACTCCTATTCAAGAGGGAGAAACATTAAGACTCAAGCAGCCAGCAATTGCTTCTGCAGCGCCCCGGCTACCTAGTACGGCACAGCGGCCATCGAACACAGGGCTAGCGATTGCCTCCGCATCCTGGCTAGCCGCGCCTACGCAGCGGTCATCAAACACAGGGCCAGCGATTGCCTCCGCATCCTGGCTAGCCGCGCCTATGCAGCGGCCATCGAACGCAGGGCCAGCGATTGCCTCCGCATCCTGGCTAGCCGCGCCTACGCAGCGGCCATCGAACACAGTGCCAGCTATTGCCTCCGCATCCAGGCTAGCCGCCCCTAGGCAGCGGCTATCGAATACATGTCCAGCTACTACACGACACCCAAAAAGCAAAGCTCCGAACCTCGTAACAGTGCCAACATTGTGCGGCTCATCGCACAGATTGCGATCGCCAGCGCTGCCCGTTACGAGCCTCCTAACAGCGCCAACATTGTGCGACTCATCGCACAGATCGCGATCGCCAGCGCCGCCTGCTACGAAGCTCGTCACAGCGCCAACATTATGCGACTCATCGCACAGATCGCGATCGCCAGCGCCGCCTGCTACGAAGCTGTCACAGCGCCAACATTACGCGACTCATCGTACAGATCGCGATTGCCTGCTCCGAACATAGTGCCTGCGGAGTCTGCACATAACGTCATGCCTGCGCAACCTGCTCCGATCGTCGCATCAGCGCGTTCTGCATCGAACATCGCACCAGCGCAGTCTGCTCCAAATGTAGTGCCAGCGCAGTCTGTACAAAACGTCACGCCGCCGCAGTCTGCTCCACATAAAGTAGCTGTGCAGCCTGCCATGAACATAGTGCCTGCGCAGCCTGCGCCTAGCGTCGTGCCCACGCAGCTTACTCCGAACATCGTGCTAGCGCAGCTTGCACCTAACGTCGCGCCAGTGCAGTTTGCAACAAATGTCGTACCAGCGGAGACACCTGAGGACATCGCGCAAGCGCAGCATGGTTCAAACATAGTGCCTGCGCAGCCTGCTCCGATCATAGGATTGCAACTACTTTTAATGACTACTCTTAGTAAAAGATTTGTAAAACTGATTTACTGAATATCAACCTTAGGCAGTTGTCTCACCGCCGGCGATCAAGGAGTAGCGAGTAAAGCTTCAAACTCGAAACAATTGGCGATCAGCGATTAGCGAGTGAAAAGTTTCGATAGTTTTGACGCTCGGCTTTCAGCGAGTGCTTTTGGCTTTTACTCGCAATACTCGCTCCGGCCCGCACTATAGTTAGTTCCGACCGCCAAGAGAGCATCGCCGAGCTAGTGTCGCTGAGCTCTTGTCGCTGCGATCAACTAGAGGTAAGAGCCGCTCGTGGCACGTGGAGGCGCTACGCCGCCGCGCCGGGGCGAGACTCCTCTGCCGCGGCAAATCACAGCACGGCGGACGGAGCTCCGGCAGGATCTCATGGCAGTATGGAGACAACAACTGTCGCAACCCGGCGCTGGGCACACCACAATTGCGGCGATAAGTCCCCTCTTTGAGGAGTGGCTAGAGCGGCGTCCTCACCTTCCGTTTGACGCAGGTACTTACCGGACACGCTTGTTTCGGGAAGTACCTGTTTCGAATAAAGCGGGAGAATACGCCCGGGTGTCAACATTGCGAGGATCACCCGGAGTACACGGTGGAGCATACAGTGGAGATCTGCCCTGCTTGGGCGCAGCTCCGCTGTGTTCTCGTCGAGGCGATCGGCGGCAGCGATCTCTCGGGTCCGGCCCTGGTTCAAGCTGGTTCAAGGTCCAGAGCGAGGAGACATGGGAAGCGGTCACCTCCTTCTGCGAAGCAGTAATGCAAGCAAAGGAGGAAGCGGACGCGTAAGAGAGAGGCAAACCTCACGCCCCAGCCGCCGCAACAGAAGAACGTGCCCCGGGCGTCGGGAGTCGCAGGGCGATTTTCGGCCACCGTAGGCGCGGGCCTGCGGACGGCGAGCATTGGGTGGCTCGCTGTCTGATCAAAACCAGGCCCGGGTCGACGGCGCGCTGTGTTCCACGCGCGCCTCAAAGAGCTGCCAGCAAAGAAGACGGGGCCCGCTAGGACCAATGCCTGCTAGTGCTGCGGACTTTTTTCGAAAGAGGTACCGTAGCCCTGGAACGCAAAGGGCTCTAGGAGGAACATGGATGGGTTTTAGTCAGTAAGAGTCTGACACTTCCTCCTGCTTCACCCAGAGCGGGAGAAGTCATTTGATGATTTCTCATCCTTAAAAAAAAAAGCCGCTCGCCGGCAGTGTGAACAGCCAGCTATCGACTAATAATGTATGTGCTTCTTTTACTCACACGAGATCTATATCTTTTGTCTCTTTCCTCAGCGAGCAAATAGTCGATAACTAACATATTTATTTAAGTTAAGGATCGTTACTTTATTGGTGAAAACACCTCTGCAAATGAAGCAGTATTTAATACGAAATTTGAATACCATAAAAATGAATATCATAAAAGATAATAATAATAATTGGCTGGCCGGGGTGAAAACTGACGAGGAATAGAGCTCCCACCTCTTTCTTGCCTAAATCGGCTATATAGTCTGAGTGGACGTTACTTTGTGCTAGCGACCGATTTCGGGGGGCCCATTTATTGATTGTGCAAGTCACCCCCTGCCATTCTAAAGCCGTTTTAATTGTCAATGGTCAGGCAGGGGCCAATAGTTCTTCCATAGTAAACGATTATTAGTCCACTAAACTAGCCAAACCCATAGCGTTCCATCTTTTGTTTCCATATTCTGCAATAGTCCTGCTCCAACCGTTGATTGTCCTTGGGTATACTTTCACAGTGCATACAGGGATAGTCGTCGATTGGTGTCCCATTCCATTTGAAATGTCTAAAGAGGCCTCTGCGAGTTGGCTTCGGCCCCTCGTACGCCTACCAAAGGACCGGGTCTCTAGGAAGAGGGACCCGAGAAAGTAAAAAACATAAAAAAAAAATATACATATTTATTTCTCAGTATTTACAACGAAAATTGTACACCAACATTAAAAAGGCTAAAATGGACAATAAATTGAAAACCCTGACTTCTAAACTAGGTTTATGTACCTGTATCTTAGAAGCCCGTAAACCTTCGAAATTGGTTGCAGTATAAGCCACTTATGTTTTACCTAGGATAGGACACAAGTGCGTACAGTTATCCAATATGTCAAGTTCAAGAGAAATAATAAGGAATAAAATAACAAAAAGGAATTAAGCATTTGAATTCGACAATAAAATCAGAATAATAATAATAAACATGAACAACAAACAAATATTAAATTAGATTGAAATTCAATAAAAAATAGAATTAAATGTAAATTAAAATTAAGAATTACATTTTAATTAAATTAAAATAAAATAAAGAATCAGATTGAAATTAAAATACACAATAAATAAATTTTAACAATAACATTCCTTGGAAACATAAGCCTCTCTTGTTTAAATATCTGTAATTTGCATGTTAAGCGCGAGTGGACTAAATGTTTATATATCTATAATTTCCTGATAAAAGATTTTCAGTATTGCGATAGGTTAGCTTAAGCAGATATTCCTGCAACTTTGCTTTGCACTGATATTAGGTATTGGTAAATATTTTTAGTACTTTATTAAGATGGTTATAGAGTTTTGTGCTGGTAACATAGTAGTGTCGCTTTGCAAAAGAAGTTCTATGTGACTCTTGAGAAAAAACTGTGTGTTTAATTCTGCCTGTTGGCTCTGAGGAAGGACGAACTGAGTGCTTACGTACGAAGCATCGAATGAAGGACATACAGCTGCCTGACCGTTAAAACTTTAGTTTCCGCGTAAAGTTGTATCGTGGGAAATCTAAGGGGCCGAAAGAGTGAAACCTTCAGGACAGCTCTCTGTGCTCGTTCAAGTCTAATAAAATGGTTCTCAGTAGCACCACCCCAGACCGGTATGCAATAAGTTAATATCGACTGACACAGGGCAAAGTAAACGACCCTCAATGTATCCCTATCGGCAGATTTACGTATTTTTTTAAAAATGTATATGAGTTTGCGAGTTCTTCCAGAGAGGGTGTCGACGTGTTATGCCAATTAAGGAGCTGATCGATATGTACACCTAGATATTTGACACTCGAGGTCCTAGAGATTTCCAGGCCGTCACAGATAGAGGAAGCTGTACATGTATGAGCTTTTAGTATAAGGGAAGGTGGTGGGCATAAATTGGACCTTATAGCGAACGGTACACATACCGTTTTACTGACATTTAGGGTTAGAAGATTATTGCTCAACCATTCCATTACACATGCCAGTGCACTCTCGGCATTCTGATAGCACCGGGCCCAGTCCTCTCCATCTATAAGCAGCGAAGTGTCGTCAGCGTATGTAAAGATTTTACAGTTTTTGATAGGAAGGTTACAGAGATCATTGATATAGATCAAGAAAAGCGTTGGGCCCAGTATACCTTGAGGCACGCCATAAGCAATGGAAAGCTCTGCACTCTCAAATTGCCCTATCCTAACCACTTGGGTGCGGTTTCTCAAATAGTCCCCAAAGATTTCCAACACTGGGCCTCGAATTCCAATGCTCTCCATTTTATTCAGTAAGGCTGGCGCAGAAACGGTGTCAAACCCCTTAGACAAGTCCAGGAAGATACCCAGGCATTTTCTTTTTCTGTCGATAGTCTTAACGACATGTTCAGACAAAGCCATTATAGCATTTTCGGTACTCATTCCTTTGCGGAAACCAAATTGATTAGGGGCTAAGATATTGTTAGCTTCGATGAAACTGACGAGACTTTTATTTAAAATGCGCTCCAATATCTTTGACATGGCGGACAGAACCGAGATAGGTCTGTAGTTATTAACATCGTCCCTGCAACCGGCTTTATGAACTGGGTGCACCACGGCCTTTTTGAAGACTAGTGGGAAGACACCAGATGAAATGGCAAGATTACAAACATGTGTAATTGGGATTGGGACCAACTCTTTCTTTGTGGTCTTAATGATGCTAATGGGGATGCCATCCCAGCCAGTAGCGGAGTCGGACTTGAGGCCCAAAATAATATTTTCTACATCCATTTCTGTAGTCTCATGGAGAACCATTGAACCACTAGATCTCGCCAACGAGATCGTAGAAGTTACAGAAACAGGTAATTTTAGTGGCTAGGCTTTTACCAATACCTGCGAAGTAGTTATTAACAACATTAAGTAAAGACCATGGGGAGTCAGAAAGATGTAACAGTTCAAGGGGTGAAGGAGAGTGTGAACAAAGATCAGTTACCTTCTTTACCACATCCCATGTTGCTCTAATATTATTTTTTGCTTTAGCGAACTCCTCCTTTTAATACGCCCGTTTAAGTTTCCTTAACAACAAATTGCAGTAATTACGATAGCGAATATCAATATCATAAACTATATTTTTAGAATCTCATTATCTCCCGATTTTTTTAATTTAAGGTGCATGCGGTCGCGGTTACGCATAAAGCGTAGCAATCCAGGAGTAATCCATGGCTTAAGCGATCTAAGCTTTCTAGATTTCATGTAGAGGCCATTGATGGCCTCTACAGCTGAGACGAAATTTATTTTACCTACGGGGTAAATTATTATACTTTTTATTAGTTTGCTAGAATAACAGCAAAGGTTCGTGATCAGTAATAGATGACTCAATGACGATCGCGCTGGCAGATAAATTTGTTTTTAAGAGGATATGATCCAAACAGTTTGAGACACGCATGGGGAACAGGTGGGCAGGGAGAAGTCCATGTGCGGCAGCACAAGACAAATACTCATCTGAGTGACTATCGTTGTTGCCCTTCTAGATATCGATGTTGACATCTCCAATCAATACAACGGACTGTGTGGAGATCATGAGAACTTTCTCCAGACTTTCAATGAAATTGCCACTCCCTTTTATACCAACTGATGTCTTCTATTTCTCCGGCTCACAACACGGCCTCTCCTGACAGGAGGCCGTCCCGGGCTCCTTGATGTCTTCAGCTCTGGTAGTTAGTCTCCAGCACGGGCATCGATGGTCCTTCATTGGTCAGGCTGGACCTGATGTTGCAGTGGCTCAGCCTCGGCGGAGCAACGCAGCGTCTCAGCCTGGATCCCAGAGGTACCAGGTTGTGGATCGGGAACAGCCTGATCAGCTGACGAACCTAGCTCAGCTCTAACCAGTGTAGACTCCTCTTCATGGTCTGCATCTGCACAGAACATAAAAAGCGTATGCCTAACACACGACAATACACACACAAGCGTATACACATGCTTGCTTTCAGATACATGGTAAGCCATCGAGATAGAGGCACTACGTGAAGCTTGTCTCGATGCAAACACACAAACAGTCAGGGAAAGAGGCACTACGTGAAGCTTATCCCAGTAAAAACACATATGGGAAAGAGACACTGCGTGAAGCTTATCCCAGTAAAAACACATATGGGAAAGAGGCACTACGTGAAGCTTATCCCAGTAAAAACACATATGGGAAAGAGGCACTACGTGAAGCTTATCCCAGTAAGAACACATCAGGGAAAGAGGCACTGCGTGAAGCTTATCCCTGTAAAAACACATATGGAGCTTCATACTTAAAAGAGCCATAAGGCACTCACCATCAAAGTAAGCAGCACATACTTCAGGAGTCCACTCTCCACGCCAAGGAATCATGTGTTCCGCGGCCGCCTGCGTATACTTTTCATACGAGCCGGTCAAAAGTTGGAGCTCATAGCGTCCTTGTGGCAGCGTTTTCACGATGCGGTAGGGTCCACGCATACAGGAGTCCAACTTGCCAGTTGATTGAGCCTGCTTTCGAACAAAAACTAAACCATTTAGTTCAAACACCCGGGGAGGTTTCCTCCCTTGATTGATGTACACATCTTGTTGGTGCTGATTCTGTTTAAGTCGTTCCGCTGCGCGCTGTCTACTCATTTCACGTAGAGTTTCTCTGTTAGGACTGGAACCATCGAGCGCAACATCACGTACCAGGCTTCTTATAAGTGAAGTTGCTGCTTCAATACCCGCCAGCAGATTTAGGGCAGAGTATTGCGTAGTTCTATGCTTGGTGATGTTCAGTACTAACTGAATTTTCCAGACAACAGTCGGCCATGCGTTTTGTCGATAATTAGTTTCGACACGAATCATATTCAAAACCGTTCGACAATAACGCTCGACTTGCCCATTTGATTGATGCATCTCGGGCGTTATAAAATGCGTATCACATCCCATATTCTTAACACAATTAAGAAATTCCGCGCTTTGGAACATGCGGCCTCTGTCGGCTACTATTAATTTAGGCGCCCCAAATAGCGATACCACATTAGTAAAATATTGCTTTAGCTCATTTGCGTCCTGCCGATACATTGGGTAAAGGAGACAAAACTTGGAAAAGGCATCAATAACTATTAGGACATGACGGTACCCATCGGCTTCGGGAAGCGGTCCTAAGACATCCATGTGAATGGTTTCAAAGGGTAAGTCTGGCTTTTCCCAAGACTTAATAGGTTGTAGTGGGGCTCGTGCAACTTTCTTATGCGTGATGCACACCAGACAATGTGAAATGTACTTTAAAACAAAATTTCGTAACCCAGGAAACCAAAAGTGCTTAAGAATTAAATCAACCGTTTTATCGACACCAACATGGTTGTGTTCGTCATGAAACACACGCAAGAGACTGAGTCGATGACCCTTAGGAATATAACAAAGAAAACGGGAAGACTCACCAGTAGTGTAAGTCTGCTAAAGTAGGCAACCACTCGCTTGTGATTACCATCATGCACTTGGAACAAGACAGCTCCATAACCAATAGAACTAGCGTCTGTATGAACTTCTATCGGCAAGGAAGGGTCATATATTGCTAGCACAGGTTCCCTTGTGAGGCACTCAAGTATTAATTTACGAGCAGCCTGCTGTTCTTTTCCCCAATTAAACGCTACACCTTTCTTAGTGAGAGCAGCAATACAAGCTGTCTTCTGAGCGAAACCTGATATATATCTACGGAAGTAGCTGGCTAAGCCTAAGAACTGGCGAACCTGTTTCACATTTTTTGGTTCAGGGGAATCAATTAAAGCCTTTATTTTGTTAAGGCTCGGTCGTACCTGACCTTGACTAATTCTACGTACTAGATACTCGATTTCAGTCGTTAAAAAGGAACATTTTTTTTCAAATTGACTGAAAATCCTGATTTTGTTAGAGCTTTAAGTACCTGATACAAAAGGTCGAACCCCTGGTCTATTGTCTGACTCAAAATCATCGATGTAAACAAGTACATCAACAGAATCAATAAATTTGCGGAGTGTTTTTGATATAATTCGTTGATACACCACCGGGGCGTTCGGTAATCCATAAGGCATCTTTAGGTATTCAAAATGGCCCTCTGGCGTTACGAACCCTGTAAGTGGAACGGACTCCTCGTGAAGGGGTATCTGATGGAACCCAGTTGCCATATCGAGACTGGTGAAGTACCTGTTACGTCCCAGTCGGTCTATGTAATCGTCAATTCGCGGTAGTGGGAAACGATCTTTGACTGTGATTTCGTTTAACTTGCGGAAATCTACGCACATCCTGTCGGATCCGTCTTTTTTCTTGACCAACAGAACCGGACTTGCATAATTGGACTCGGATTCGCGAATAATACATTTGTCGATTAAGTCTTTTATTATTTCGCGAACGCGAAGCGTTTCCGTATGAGACATTCGGTAAGGTCTGTAATGGACAGGATTATCATTGCTCAATCTAATCGTCATACACCCTGTATTCACAGTTGAAGTCGCGGTACCGGATATGAAATTTGCTGAAAACTCGTTTATCATATTGAGTAGTCGTTGTAATTGTTCACCTACAAGAGGCGTATTAATTGGTATCGGCTCATCGTTCTGAACAATCATTACATCTTCTACGCTGTCGATCTTTCTAGTGAGAGATTGAAATTTACGCGTGCGTATGTACCGAACACCCTCCCTATTAAGTACGTCGGTTCCCACAATAATTGGTGTATTCATGAATTCGGGTGCCACAACTGACAAGTCCACTTCAAGTGTTAAACCGTCGAATTCAATAGGTAGGATGACATATGACGTGCTTTCGATTTCTTGACTTCCCAATCCCCGTAATACGCGTACAATTGAAATGTTTCAGCAGCGATGATGATATAAGCGATATGGTCGAACCACTATCGATTAACACAACTACCGGTATTCCCTGAATAACGGCTACTACGACATCATTATTGAGGGTAGTCATATTTTCTCGACAAAAATTAACATTATTTTTGTTGCGCGACTCTGTTTTCTGTTTTGCGAAACAATTATCTACTTTGTGACCAGGCTTTTTTCAAAAGGAACAAGGTTCAGATTTGGGCGGCACGAATATTGGTTTGGAGACGGAATTATTTGATTAATTTGAATCGACTTTAGGTTTTTGTTGCAAGAAGCCTGTCTATGATCCGTCGCTCCACACGAAAAACGCCCTCCTCAAGTCTACGTTTTCTTGTCAAATTATTCGCGTGATTACTTTTAGCAGAATTATTTTGGAGGGTAGAACGTGAACTTTGTGTCTTAGGCGTAGGTGGTTTTACATAAATAGATAAAAAATTCAACAATGTCATTTGGCGACAACTTAGCATTGGTAGCCGATGCTCTAATATGAGGATCCATGATACCACGAACGACAATCGCAGAAATGAGCTCGTCACTGAGTCCGCGTACTATGCGCAATCTAAGTAATGAACGTCGGGCGTAATCCGCATAGGTGGAATAATTATCTGAATTTGTATTCATTACATCAAATAAAATAATAATAATAATAATAAATATTTATTTTCTCACCACAATATTACAATATACATATTACAGGGTATCAGAGTCAGACAACTTAAATTTTGTGGGAGACTGGTGCCTAAACTAAGCTCTAGGCCTGTATTTCAGGACACCAGGTCTCCGCTCTTTTACAAAATTACACATTTTAATTTGTTATGTACTTGTACACTGGCAACTTAAAAGGTGAAAAAAAAAACAACATTATAAGAAGATTGGAAATTCTAGCCATAAACTTTTGTTACCAAGGTTATATGTGTGTGTGATATGGTGTGCGTGCGTGTGTGTGTGTGTGTGTGTGTGTGTGTGAGTGTGTGTGTTAGGGTTATTTATAAATATTTGCAATATCTGGCGTTTTCGGACACAACGGCGTAAATTCCCTTTTAAAACTACTCCAGGTACGATCACTCGAAACCCATTCGCGTAGCCATGTACGAGCATCACCTCTTAAACAGTTGCCTATTCGCGACAGACACTCATAATCATTCCAATTATTTAAAAGTTTTGCCCGATCGACTTCGTCACACCAATAACTAATATTATTGAGACTAGGGTCAAAACTAGAAATAAAAAAATGTTGGTCAGATTTCACCCTGTTTCCAATGGAACGTATGGCGTCGACTATGCGGTCCGTTGCGGTGACATCACTAGCAGCGCCGGCCTGTTCCGACAAATACTCCGGCATTGGGCCAGCATGGACCACACTGGACGGCACAGACGCCAGCGGTGGCGTGTGTGAACACGGCGTATGCGCCGATCGCCTCGGCAACGGAGACTTGACAACACGCTCGGCATGGCGCCGCGATGTCGGGGTCGTCTGGCATCGCGGCGTCGATCGGGCAAAACTTTTAAATAATTGGAATGATTATGAGTGTCTGTCGCGAATAGGCAACTGTTTAAGAGGTGATGCTCGTACATGGCTACGCGAATGGGTTTTTGAGTGATCGCACCTGGAGTAGTTTTAAAAGGGAATTTACGCCGTTGTGTCCGAAAACGCCAGATATTGCAAATATTTATAAATAACCCTAACACACACACTCACACACACACACACACACGCACGCACACCATATCACACACACAAATAACCTAGGTAACAAAAGTTTATGGCTAGAATTTCCAATCTTCTTATAATGGTGATTTTATTTTTTTATTTTTTTCACCTTTTAAGTTGCCAGTGTACAAGTAGGTACATAACAAATTAAAATGTGTAATTTGTAAAAGAGCGGAGACCTGGTGTCCTGAAATACAGGCCTAGAGCTTATTTAGGCACCAGTCTCCCACAATATTTAAGTTGTCTGACTCTGATACCCTGTAATATGTATATCGTAATATTGTGGTGAGAAAATAAATATTTATTATTATTTCCATGTTTTTGACTTTCTCGGGTCCCTAGAGATCCGGTCCTTTGGTAGGCGTACGAGGGGCCGAAACCAACTCGCAGAGGCCTCTTTTCTTTGGGCATTTCAAATGGAATGAGACACCAACCGACGATTATCCCTGTATGCACTGTGAAAGTTTTCCCAAGGACAATCCCCGGTTGGAGCAGGACTATTGCAGAATATGGAAACAAAAGATGAAACGCTATGGGTTTGACTGGTTTAGTGGACTAAAAATCGTTTACTATGGAAGAACTAGGCCCCTGCCTGACCATTGACAATTAAAACGGCTTTAAATAGCAGGGGGTGACTCGCACACTTAATAAATGGGCCCCCCGAAAAGGGTCGCTAGCACAAAGTAACGTAGCGCCAAGGGGGCAACATATCCTGAGGTGCTAAAGGAGAGGAGAGGTATACCACGGCTATCAGGACAATCCCGGAAGTACGGTCAAGATCCCTACCAGCACCTTACTGGATTATACATCCTTCTCCCGAGCAAGTTTGCTCTTGCGAATCTCCACTCAGACCGGCCGATTAAGGCAAGAAAGAGGTGGGAGCTCGTCAGTGTTCACTCCGGCCAGCCAATAAAGGCAAGCCGGAAATGAGGAACAAGAATTCTCCCTGAAGATCAGGTCCGTGGGGTCGCTAGTGCCCAACAGTTCGCCACAAAACTGCCTTGCGGATTTATTTATTATATTTGATGTAATGAATACAAATTCAGATAATTATTCCACCTATGCGGATTACGCCCGACGTTCATTACTTAGATTGCGCATAGTACGCGGACTCAGTGACGAGCTCATTTCTGCGATTGTCGTTCGTGGTATCATGGATCCTCATATTAGAGCATCGGCTACCAATGCTAAGTTGTCGCCAAATGACATTGTTGAATTTTTTATCTATTTATGTAAAACCACCTACGCCTAAGACACAAAGTTCACGTTCTACCCTCCAAAATAATTCTGCTAAAAGTAATCACGCGAATAATTTGACAAGAAAACGTAGACTTGAGGAGGGCGTTTTTCGTGTGGAGCGACGGGTCATAGACAGGCTTCTTGCAACAAAAACCTAAAGTCGATTCAAATGAATCAAATAATTCCGTCTCCAAACCAATGTTCGTGCCGCCCAAATCTGAACCTTGTTCCTTTTGCAAAAAGCCTGGTCACAAAGTAGATAATTGTTTCGCAAAACAGAAAACAGAGTCACGCAACAAAAATAATGTTAATTTTTGTCGAGAAAATATGACTACCCTCAATAATGATGTCGTAGTAGCCGTTATTCAGGGAATACCGGTAGTTGTGTTAATCGATAGTGGTTCGACCATATCGCTTATATCATCATCGCTGCTGAAACATTTCAATTGTACGCGTATTACGGGGATTGGGAAGTCAAGAAATCGAAAGCACGTCATATGTCATCCTACCTATTGAATTCGACGGATTAACACTTGAAGTGGACTTGTCAGTTGTGGCACCCGAATTCATGAATATACACCAATTATTGTGGGAACCGACGTACTTAATAGGGAGGGTGTTCGGTACATACGCACGCGTAAATTTCAATCTCTCACTAGAAAGATCGACAGCGTAGAAGATGTAATGATAGTTCAGAACGATGAGCCGATACCAATTAATACGCCTCTTGTAGGTGAACAATTACAACGACTACTCAATATGATAAACGAGTTTTCAGCAAATTTCATATCCGGTACCGCGACTTCAACTGTGAATACAGGGTGTATGACGATTAGATTGAGCAATGATAATCCTGTCCATTAAGACCTTACCGAATGTCTCATACAGAAACGCTTCGCGTTCGCGAAATAATAAAAGACTTAATCGACAAATGTATTATTCGCGAATCCGAGTCCAATTATGCAAGTCCGGTTCTGTTGGTCAAGAAAAAAGACGGATCCGACAGGATGTGCGTAGATTTCCGCAAGTTAAACGAAATCACAGTCAAAGATCGTTTCCCACTACCGCGAATTGACGATTACATAGACCGACTGGGACGTAACAGGTACTTCACCAGTCTCGATATGGCAACTGGGTTCCATCAGATACCCCTTCACGAGGAGTCCGTTCCACTTACAGGGTTCGTAACGCCAGAGGGCCATTTTGAATACCTAAAGATGCCTTATGGATTACCGAACGCCCCGGTGGTGTATCAACGAATTATATCAAAAACACTCCGCAAATTTATTGATTCTGTTGATGTACTTGTTTACATCGATGATTTTGAGTCAGACAATAGACCAGGGGTTCGACCTTTTGTATCAGGTACTTAAAGCTCTAACAAAATCAGGATTTTCAGTCAATTTGAAAAAAAATGTTCCTTTTTAACGACTGAAATCGAGTATCTAGTACGTAGAATTAGTCAAGGTCAGGTACGACCGAGCCTTAACAAAATAAAGGCTTTAATTGATTCCCCTGAACCAAAAAATGTGAAACAGGTTCGCCAGTTCTTAGGCTTAGCCAGCTACTTCCGTAGATATATATCAGGTTTCGCTCAGAAGACAGCTTGTATTGCTGCTCTCACTAAGAAAGGTGTAGCGTTTAATTGGGGAAAAGAACAGCAGGCTGCTCGTAAATTAATACTTGAGTGCCTCACAAGGGAACCTGTGCTAGCAATATATGACCCTTCCTTGCCGATAGAAGTTCATACAGACGCTAGTTCTATTGGTTATGGAGCTGTCTTGTTCCAAGTGCATGATGGTAATCACAAGCGAGTGGTTGCCTACTTTAGCAGACTTACACTACTGGTGAGTCTTCCCGTTTTCTTTGTTATATTCCTAAGGGTCATCGACTCAGTCTCTTGCGTGTGTTTCATGACGAACACAACCATGTTGGTGTCGATAAAACGGTTGATTTAATTCTTAAGCACTTTTGGTTTCCTGGGTTACGAAATTTTGTTTTAAAGTACATTTCACATTGTCTGGTGTGCATCACGCATAAGAAAGTTGCACGAGCCCCACTACAACCTATTAAGTCTTGGGAAAAGCCAGACTTACCCTTTGAAACCATTCACATGGATGTCTTAGGACCGCTTCCCGAAGCCGATGGGTACCGTCATGTCCTAATAGTTATTGATGCCTTTTCCAAGTTTTGTCTCCTTTACCCAATGTATCGGCAGGACGCAAATGAGCTAAAGCAATATTTTACTAATGTGGTATCGCTATTTGGGGCGCCTAAATTAATAGTAGCCGACAGAGGCCGCATGTTCCAAAGCGCGGAATTTCTTAATTGTGTTAAGAATATGGGATGTGATACGCATTTTATAACGCCCGAGATGCATCAATCAAATGGGCAAGTCGAGCGTTATTGTCGAACGGTTTTGAATATGATTCGTGTCGAAACTAATTACCGACAAAACGCATGGCCGACTGTTGTCTGGAAAATTCAGTTAGTACTGAACATCACCAAGCATAGAACTACGCAATACTCTGCCCTAAATCTGCTGGCGGGTATTGAAGCAGCAACTTCACTTATAAGAAGCCTGGTACGTGATGTTGCGCTCGATGGTTCCAGTCCTAACAGAGAAACTCTACGTGAAATGAGTAGACAGCGCGCAGCGGAACGACTTAAACAGAATCAGCACCAACAAGATGTGTACATCAATCAAGGGAGGAAACCTCCCCGGGTGTTTGAACTAAATGGTTTAGTTTTTGTTCGAAAGCAGGCTCAATCAACTGGCAAGTTGGACTCCTGTATGCGTGGACCCTACCGCATCGTGAAAACGCTGCCACAAGGACGCTATGAGCTCCAACTTTTGACCGGCTCGTATGAAAAGTATACGCAGGCGGCCGCGGAACACATGATTCCTTGGCGTGGAGAGTGGACTCCTGAAGTATGTGCTGCTTACTTTGATGGTGAGTGCCTTATGGCTCTTTTAAGTATGAAGCTCCATATGTGTTTTTACAGGGATAAGCTTCACGCAGTGCCTCTTTCCCTGATGTGTTCTTACTGGGATAAGCTTCACGTAGTGCCTCTTTCTCATATGTGTTTTTACTGGGATAAGCTTCACGTAGTGCCTCTTTCCCATATTATGTGTTTTTACTGGGATAAGCTTCACGCAGTGTCTCTTTCCCATATGTGTTTTTACTGGGATAAGCTTCACGTAGTGCCTCTTTCCCTGACTGTTTGTGTGTTTGCATCGAGACAAGCTTCACGTAGTGCCTCTATCTCGATGGCTTACCATGTATCTGAAAGCAAGCATGTGTATACGCTTGTGTGTGTATTGTCGTGTGTTAGGCATACGCTTTTTATGTTCTGTGCAGATGCAGACCATGAAGAGGAGTCTACACTGGTTAGAGCTGAGCTGGGTTCGTCAGCTGATCAGGCTGTTCCCGATCCACAACCTGGTACCTCTGGGAGCCAGGCTGAGACGCTGCGTTGCTCCACCGAGGCTGAGCCACTGCAACATCAGGTCCAGCCTGACCAATGAAGGACCATCGATGCCCGTGCTGGAGACTGACTACCAGAGCTGAAGACATCAAGGAGCCCGGGACGGCCTCCTGTCAGGAGAGGCCGTGTTGTGAGCCGGAGAAATAGAAGACATCAGTTGGTATAAAAGGGAGTGCCAACCGCAGCGCGCCCCTTTTCGTTCGAGAACCACCGGCCAAGCAACACGTCTTTGCGAGCGACATTTTTACTTTCTAATTTTAATATCGTGTGGAAGTGTACATTTGTTTTGTTTTATTAAATTTCTATTGTAGCTGTAAAGTTTTTGTTTTTAAAAAAATAATTAATCGTTTTGTTTCCAAGAATATATAAAATCTTCTATAAAACATGACGTAATGGAACCCTATTTTGTTGATGCAAATTGTCTAATCTGTACAATAGATAGCACCTCAATTATTTGTCTGTACCGATCCCCTTCCTATAAAAACATTTGCAATTTCATTGAAAGTCTGGAGAAAGTTCTCATGATCTCCACACAGTCCGTTGTATTGATTGGAGATGTCAACATCGATATCTAGAAGGGCAACAACGATAGTCACTCAGATGAGTATTTGTCTTGTGCTGCCGCACAGTGACTTCTCCCTGCTCATCTGTTCCCCATGCGTGTCTCAAACTGTTTGGATCATATCCTCTTAAAAACCAATTTATCCGCCAGCGCGATCGTCATTGAGTCATCTATTACTGATCACGAACCTTTGCTGTTATTCTTGCAAACTAATAAAAAGTATAATAATTTACCCCGTAGGTACCAAATGTAAAATAAACTTCGTCTCAGCTGTAGAGGCCATAATCTAGAAAGCTTAGATCGCTTAAGCCATGGATTACTCCTGGATTGCTACGCTGTATGCGTAACCGCGACCGCATGCACCTTAAATTACAAAAATCGGGAGATAATGAGATTCTAAAAATATAGTTTATGATATTGATATTCGCTATCGTAATTTGTTTTTTTAACTGCAATTTGTTGTTAAGGAAACTTAAACAGGCGTATTAAAAGGAGGAGTTCGCTAAAGCAAAAAATAATATAAGAGCAACATGTGTGGTAAAGAAGGTAACTGATCCTTGTTCACACTCTCCTTCACCCCTTGAACTGTTACATCTTTCTGACTCCCCAGGGTCTTTACTTAATGTTGTTAATAACTACTTAGCAGGTATTGGTAAAAGCCTAGCCACTAAAATTACCTGTTTCTGTAACTTCTGCGATCTCGTTGGCGAGATCTAGTGGTTCAACGGTTCTCCATGAGACTACAGAAATGGATGTAGAAAATATTATTTTGGGCCTCAAGTCCGACTCCGCTACTGGCTGGGGCCATCCCAGCCAGTAGTATCCCCATTAGCATCATTAAGACCACAAAGAAAGTGTTGGTACCAATCATTACACATGTTTGTAATCTTGCCATTTCATCTGGTGTCTTCCCACTAGTCTTCAAAAAGGCCGTGGTGCACCCAGTTCATAAAGCCGGTTGCAGGGACGATGTTAATAACTACAGACCTATCTCGGTTCTGTCCGCCATGTCAAAGATATTGGAGCGCATTTTAAATAAAAGTCTCGTCAGTTTCATCGAAGCTAACAATATCTTAGCCCCTAATCAATTTGGTTTCCGCAAAGGAATGAGTACCGAAAATGCTATAATGGCTTTGTCTGAACATGTCGTTAAGACTATCGACAGAAAAAGAAAATGCCTGGGTATCTTCCTGGACTTGTCTAAGGGTTTTGACACCGTTTCTGCGCCAGCCTTACTGAATAAAATGGAGAGCATTGGAATTCGAGGCCCAGTGTTGGAAATCTTTGGGGACTATTTGAGAAACCGCACCCAAGTGGTTAGGATTGGGCAATTTGAGAGTGCAGAGCTTTCCATTGCTTATGGCGTGCCTCAAGGTATACTGGGCCCAACGCTTTTCTTGATCTATATCAATGATCTCTGTAACCTTCCTATCAAAAACTGTAAAATCTTTACATACGCTGACGACACTTCGCTGCTTATAGATGGAGAGGACTGGGCCCGGTGCTATCAGAATGCCGAGAGTGCACTGGCATGTGTAATGGAATGGTTGAGCAATAATCTTCTAACCCTAAATGTCAGTAAAACGGTTTGTGTACCGTTCGCTATAAGGTCCAATTTATGCCCACCACCTTCCCTTATACTAAAAGCTCATACATGTACAGCTTCCTCTATCTGTGACTGCCTGGAAATTTTTAGGGCCTCGAGTGTCAAAGACCCGGGCCTGGTTCTGATCAGACAGCGAGCCACCCAATGCTCGCCGTCCGCAGGCCCGCGCCTACGGTGGCCGAAAATCGCCCTGCGACTCCCGACGCCCGGGGCGTCTTCTTCTGTTGCGGCGGCTGGGGCGTGAGGTTTGCCTCTCTCTTACGCGTCCGCTTCCTCCTTTGCTTGCATTACTGCTTCGCAGAAGGAGGTGACCGCTTCCCATGTCTCCTCACTCCGGACCTTGAACCAGCTTGAACCAGGGCCGGACCCGAGAGATCGCTGCCGCCAATCGCCTCGACGAGAACAGTCGAACAGTCGAGAACAGAACGATCTGAGGAGCGCCTACCCCAGCTTGGCCCATTTAAAATTTTTAAAGCTAGGAACCTAGCGAGGAGAAGAAGAAGAGTTCGAGGTCATCCTTTCCGCAGCCTCCTTTTGCACGATAACTGTTTCGTAGAAGGAGCTTGCCGCGTCCCAGGACTCCTCATCGTCGACCATAGCACGGACCATTCCAGACCCAAGGTACCCTGGGGGTGCCACGAGAACTTTGATTAGGAACCGTGGCACCCCTGGTTCAAGTAGTGCAGTGCTTGGTACTTGTTACTAAAACAAATACTATTATAGTAGGTACTTTGTATTTGTCACCGGAAAATGGCAAACTCCGTAAGATTATAAAATAACTTGAGAGATCGTAAACCTTCCATAAATTGTCGACTGAACATTGGGAACGCATTATTATTTCTCGAACTCATATGAACTTCTGTGACCCAAACACAAACACATTTACAAAAATAAATAAATTTTGAGTATGGGTGTCACTTTGGGGGACAAAAAAGTTTTTTTTTTTTTCAGCCTGCATCGTGTGGTGTGACTGGCGCTGGTATGGTGTGGCCACCATCAGGGAATTTAATTTAAAAATATTGTCGCTAACAAGTTGACATTAGTCGCCAAATATTAGAATTAATCGGTCATTGGTTCAAGAGAGATAAGGGTTTATAGGTGGGCGATCTGAGGAGCGCCTACCCCAGCTTGGCCCATTTAAAATTTTTACAACTAGCGAAGATTTTTTTTCTCCACAAATCTAGTCACTAATCAGTCGCAATTTTTCGCCAAGTCGCAGATTTATTTGGGTCTTAGTTTAGAAGATATAATGAGTTTCATTTTTAAGATATAGACCAAGAGCTAGATTGAAGAGTCTACGAAAACTTGCCAAGAAAAAAATATTTCTATTAATGAATGTGTAATATACTTCTAGTTTTCTTCTAGTAGTCTCACCGCCGGCGAGGAAGCGAGTAGTTCCCCGTTCGCCCGTTACCTTCGCAGAGAGTGGACGTGTTATCGGTTCTAAGTTTTTAAATTAGTCCATATACGCGAACCCCCCTACTGTCAAGTTTAAGGGGCTAATATTGCTTCAAAGTATATTTTCGATTTTTGTTTTAACTTCTAAGCCGCGCGTGCTTCGCAGACTGACCACGCCCCCGTGTAAGATAAAGACAGTTGCCATAATTGCTGTCGCGCTCGAGACCCGTCTCCGGACACACGCACCGAGTCCGGGCCTTAATACGCGACGTGTGCGCAGCTTTCTTACGTTACTTTCTGAAGTACTCTCGCACCGATTGCTACAGTTTATATTCAATCGGTCGGCACTACGTGATGCCTCGCGTGCAGAGGTCCCCGCCAAAGCCGGCGTCGTCCTTCACTGACAATAAGATAGTCCAAGTTGCATCCGACTCCGATACTCTTAAAGCAGTTTCTTCATGCCAATCTGAGAATGTACATACATCACGTCCCAATCACAAGCGTTCTTGTGATAAGTTATCCCCTACTAACGAACTGCATGATTTTAAACATGAGATTATGCAAATGCTTACGACATGGAAAACAGAACAAGAATCGCATCTTAAGAAATTTTTGAATGATCAAGGCAAGACTTTTTCGAAACTAACTTCCGAAATAACCGAATTAAAACTCCAAAACACTGCTATCCATAATTCAATTATAGAGATTGAGAAGAGTATCGGATTTATCAACCAAAAATATGAAGACATGCTGAAGCAAATCGATATCCTTCTAAAAGATAAGCAAGTTTGTAGAGATTACATTCAAACTTTGGAAGCTAAAATTCTGTGGAGATACACAATGTTGCGTGCTTGAAAGACAAGGAATCTGTCACGGATTTGACTAATGTGGTCGCCAAAATAGGAGAGATAGTAAATGAATCAATAAATAAAATGCATATACGTGACATTTACCGGCTCCCAGGTAAACCGGGATCTACAAATAGGCCGATTGTCACGGAATTTTCCAGCGTGCAGACCAAACTCCAATTCCTTTCATCAGTACGTGACTTTAACAAGAAATCCGCCAAGGAAGAGCGTCTGAGTGAGTACCCAGAATATTGGTGTGGGTGGTGAACGTCGCCCAAGCTATGTGGCTGATTATCTCCCACCGAGTTCTAGAAGGCTTTACTTTGCTACAAGAGAATTTGCTAAGCTTAATGAATTCAAGTTTTGCTGGACAAATAATGGGAACATATTTCTGCGTAATGTTGAGGGCGCGAAACAAATTCTTATTAAAACGGATCAGTCCCTGCGCGAATTGGAAATGAAAAAACAATGACTGTCACATATCATATTAATAATGTCAATATTGCTTAATTTGAATAGTGTAATCTGTAGCTTAAGTTTAGTTTCTCACACTCACAACAACATACGTAAGTCTTTCATTTATTCATTACTTGTGTGCTTTTTGTTATTATTACTTATATATTTCATTACTGTGTCTGGACACGACGATTAATGCATGGGAATCAAGTTTTCTCTGTCTCAAATAGTTTTACATAATATAAAAATACCCACATTGTTTACCATTAATTGCTTTACTCTAAATCTCTATGACATCTTCTTTTTGTGCCACGTTCTGGATGTTTCATATTTTATAACCAATGGCTAACCTTAACCACATAAATCAAGAATTAGACTCATTTACCGTAGCTAAATCCCACAAATGTCAACCTGAAAGCTGTTCGCGGTTTATTACAAGTCCGAACTAAGCGTTAAAAATACTACATCTCAATATTCGGAGTAAATCTAAAAATTTTGATGAAATCTCAGCGCTAATGCAACTTCTGGGTTTTCAGTGTGATGTAATTGTCTTGTCCGAATGTTGGTTGAGTATAAACACTAAAAAAACATGCGATTTCAGCAATCCCGATCCCTTTGCTATCATTTATTGAAGAGTTCCGTTGCCTACCTCCGAAGTTCTTCTTCAGATCTTCACCAAATTGAAACGGGACCAGCCCAGGATAATTCTCTTTCAAACAAAAAAAGAATCAACCAAATCGACAATTGGCGAAAGTATCACTGAACAAACATTTTTCATGGGATCTTATCATCAGGTCCTAATTTATACCTTTTATCATCAGCTCAGCAACATGAGATAATGATTACCAGGCACAAATATCTGAATTGCGATAGAAAGTTCATGAAAAACATTGTATGTGCCTATAAAATTTGAGGGTTGCCCTCGATTTTCGTGGAATCCCATCATCAGATTCTGACATGGTGACAATGGGACCAATCGAGAAGTATACCTTTTCAGATGAAACAAAAAAATTTCAAATCGGTTCATAAATGACGGAGTTATGAGGTAGCAGACATGAAAAAAAAATACAACCAAATTGAGAACCTCCTTTTTTTGAAGTCGGTTAAAAACAAGCCACCTTCCTACTCTTGACGGCTATGTTTCTTACTTTACAAAAAATACATGTAATCAAAATGACGGATGCGCTGTATATTGTTGTGAGCCGGAGAAATAGAAGACATCAGTTGGTATAAAAGGGAGTGCCGACCGCAGCGCGCCCCGCACCGGTTTCTCCGAAAGGCCACGGGCGCCCCGTGGTTCGTTAGGAATGAGCGACTCCATGTCGACCTCAAAGTCCCTACCATCAAGCAATTCATGAAACGCCTTACAAAGCGTTTCATAGATTCCGCCGAATTGCACCAGAACCCGCTTATTGCTTCGGCTGCCCGATATGCTCCCTCTCGGATCAGTAGGATTCGACGTCCCCGTCATACCCTAGTCGAACCCGACGATCCCATTACCCTTGTCCAAGAAAGCTGTAGGGAAACAAGCACACTGAGGACACAAATACACAGACCGCGACACGCCGCTTTCCGGCCTCGCCGACGAGGCCCTCCGCGACGTCCCAGTAACGTAAACACTCCCCGTCTTTTGCCTAACGAGCCAGCCCGCGTCGCTGAGCCCTTAGCTTTAAACTCCCTAAATAATATAATCATGACCCAGCTTGTCCCTAGCTGTCCCCCGATAACGACGCTCCTGAGCCGAGGTCCGTACCCCACAGGGGGTGCCCTCAGCGAGCGGAGTTGTAGGTTTAATTTCTGTTGCCTTGGCTGGGGGCCTTAAGTCATTTAAGGCCACCACAGGCTAGCCCGGTTAAGCAGTATCCACCCTTCTAGAGGTGGACTGCTAGTGGCCCGTATCAAAAAAAAAAACAGCGCGCCCCTTTTCGTTCGAGAACCACCGGCCAAGCAACACGTCTTTGCGACCGACATTTTTACTTTCTAATTTTAATATCGTGTGGAAGTGTACATTTGTTTTGTTTTATTAAATTTCTATTGTAGCTGTAAAGTTTTAGTTTTAAAAAAAATAATTAATCGTTTAGTTTCCAAGATCAGAAGTGGGATTCAATCCAATTTTGTTTCTGTTATTTAAATTAGTTCTGTGTGGTAAAAATGTCGGATCGCTCTCGAAGTCGTCGCCACAGCCATGAGCTAGGTCGGCGACACAGCAGACGACGGGATCATACGCAGACCCCAGAACGAGACATACCGCGTGAACTAAAGGTAATGCGAGCACGTTTAGAGGAAATGGAGAAGCAGGCATCAGTGGCACAGCCGAAGCGCTCCCGCGAACGCATCGCCGCCACCGCCGCCGCCAGCCAGCGTCGCGCTCCGATCGCGATGATTTTTGTGGAGATACCCTCTTTTATTTCTCCGGCTCACAACAATATACAGCGCATCCGTCATTTTGATTACATGTATTTTTTGTAAAGTAAGAAACATAGCCGTCAAGAGTAGGAAGGTGGCTTGTTTTTAACCGACTTCAAAAAAAGGAGGAGGTTCTCAATTTGGTTGTATTTTTTTTTTTATGTCTGCTACCTCATAACTCCGTCATTTATGAACCGATTTGAAAAATTTTTGTTTCATCTGAAAGGGTATACTTCTCGATTGGTCCCATTGTCACCATGTCAGAATCTGATGATGGGATCCCACGAAAATCGAGGGCAACCTTCAAATTTTATAGGCACATACAATGTTTTTCATGAACTTTCTATCGCAATTCAGATATTTGTGCCTGGTAATCATTATCTCATGTTGCTGAGCTGATAATAAAAGGTATAAATTAGGACCTGATGATAAGATCCCATGAAAATGTTTGTTCAGTAATACTTTCGCCAATTGTCGATTTGGTTGATTCTTTTTTTGTTTGAAAGAGAATTATCCTGGACTGGTCCCGTTTCAATTTGGTGAAGATCTGACGAAGAACTTCGGAGGTAGGCAACGGAACTCTTCAATAAATGATAGCAAAGGGATCGGGATTGCTGAAATCGCATGTTTTTTTAGTGTTTATACTCAACCAACATTCGGACAAGACAATTACATCCCACTGAAAACCCAGAAGTTGCATTAGCGCTGAGATTTCATCAAAATTTTTAGATTTACTCCGAATATTGAGCTGTAGTATTTTTAACGCTTTGTTCGCGCTTGTAATAAACCGCGAACAGCTTTCAGGTTGACATTTGTGGGATTTAGCTACGGTAAATGAGTCTAATTCTTGATTTATGTGGTTAAGGTTAGCCATTGGTTATAAAATATGAAACATCCAGAACGTGGCACAAAAAGAAGATGTCATAGAGATTTAGAGTAAAGCAATTAATGGTAAACAATGTGGGTATTTTTATATTATGTAAAACTATTTGAGACAGAGAAAACTTGATTCCAGACACAGTTATAAAATATATAAGTAATAATAACAAAAAGCACACAAGTAATGAATAAATGAAAGACTTACGTATGTTGTTGTGAGTGTGAGAAACTAAACTTAAGCTACAGATTACACTATTCAAATTAAGCAATATTGACATTATTAATATGATATGTGACAGTCATTGTTTTTTCATTTCCAATTCGCGCCGGGACTGATCCGTTTTAATAAGAATTTGTTTCGCGCCCTCAACATTACGCAGAAATATGTTCCCATTATTTGTCCAGCAAAACTTGAATTCATTAAGCTTAGCAAATTCTCTTGTAGCAAAGTAAAGCCTTCTAGAACTCGGTGGGAGATAATCAGCCACATAGATTGGGCGACGTTCACCACCCACACCAATATTCTGGGTACTCACTCAGACGCTCTTCCTTGGCGGATTTCTTGTTAAAGTCACGTACTGATGAAAGGAATTGGAGTTTGGTCTGCACGCTGGAAAATTCCGTGACAATCGGCCTATTTGTAGATCCCGGTTTACCTGGGAGCCGGTAAATGTCACGTATATGCATTTTATTTATTGATTCATTTACTATCTCTCCTATTTTGGCGACCACATTAGTCAAATCCGTGACAGACTCCTTGTCTTTCAAGCACGCAACATTGTGTATCTCCACAGAATTTTAGCTTCCAAAGTTTGAATGTAATCTCTACAAACTTGCTTATCTTTTAGAAGGATATCGATTTGCTTCAGCATGTCTTCATATTTTTGGTTGATAAATCCGATACTCTTCTCAATCTCTATAATTGAATTATGGATAGCAGTGTTTTGGAGTTTTAATTCGGTTATTTTGAAAGTTAGTTTCGAAAAAGTCTTGCCTTGATCATCCAAAAATTTCTTAAGATGCGATTCTTGTTCTGTTTTCCATGTCGTAAGCATTTGCATAATCTCATGTTTAAAATCATTCAGTTCGTTAGTAAATAATAAAAATCTTTTTTGTCCCCCAAAGTGACACCCATACTCAAAATTTATTTATTTTTGTAAATGTGTTTGTGTTTGGGTCACAGAAGTTCATATGAGTTCGAGAAATAATAATGCGTTCCCAATGTTCAGTCGACAATTTATGGAAGGTTTACGATCTGTCAAGTTATTTTATAATCTTACGGAGTTTGCCATTTTCCGGTGACAAATACAAAGTACCTACTATAATAGTATTTGTTTTAGTAACAAGTACCAAGCACTGCACTACTTGAACCAGGGGTGCCACGGTTCCTAATCAAAGTTCTCGTGGCACCCCCAGGGTACCTTGGGTCTGGAATGGTCCGTGCTATGGTCGACGGTGAGGACTCCTGGGACGCGGCAAGCTCCTTCTACGAAACAGTTATCGTGCAAAAGGAGGCTGCGGAAAGGATGACCTCGAACTCTCTCCCGACCCGCAGCATGTGCACCGGGTGTCGGAGGATAGCATACGCTGTCCTCTCCCGGCCCCCTAACTGGGTCCAAGGGCGGCGTACTTGGGGATGTCCGTCGTCCCCATTCATCCGGACCCGAGATGGCGGCGCCTGGTGTTCCCGTGCTTCCCTCGTCGCAGGGGGGGGGGAGTCAAATACCTCACTCCTCCAGCTGACCTGAGGTGGCTCACAGAGGCGGGTCGACACCAGCCGGAGATTACGGAAGTCGCGTAAGTTCCCGCGATCCCCAGTGTGTGCGGCGGTAAGGGATGGTACACCGGGGTGGTTTTAGTTAGTAAGAGCCTGAGGCGAGCGGAGGGGCCCCAGGGCGGAGGACATCCATGAGGATTTCTCCCCGTTAAAAAAAAAAGGTTAGTGCAGTGTTTAAAAAAATTTATTCATTTTTTTTGTTTATCTGTTGAGGCTTAGCCCAGTCTCCACCAACGCGGAGGTATGCAACGCAAAGATGGGACCTGTTGTAAATAACAAAAAAAAATTGTTTTTACTTAATTATCTCACTTCCGACCACCTTCAGTGATCGGTTGATCTAAGAGGAGAGGAGATATCACATATTTATATGAAATCTATACTAATATATTATGAAGCTGGAGAGTTTGTTTGTTTGTTTGCTTGCTTGAACGCGCTAATCTCAGGAACTACTGGTCCGATATGAAAAACTAGTGTTAGATTGCTCATTTATCGAGGAAGGCTATAGGCTACATATCATCACGCTAAGACCAATAGGGGCGGAGCAGACGAGTTGCGCGGGTCAACTAGTTAACAATAAAAGAGGTGTGGGCTTGCGGCGAGCTTATCAGATCTCCGGCTTGGGAAAATTATTTGATATATCAAAATATCGATATTTTCTTCATAAATTAACCGACATTTATCGTAAATTTTCTTAAATCTCAAAATATCTAAAATAGATGTTTTCGAGTATCAATTTAATGATATTCGACGTATTTTTTTTGGACTTACGTGTTTAAAAAAGTTGAAAAGTGTTTTTGAAAATATACGTTTTTAATATTTTGGAAATACTTTTAAAGAAGTACTGGCTTAAGGAAAATAATGTATTACACATTTACAGACGCCAGCACATCAAGCTACAATAATCTGTCAAATTTCTTTAATATATTTTCAACTTTATCGCAAAAGCGATTAGGTTCAAGGTTGATTGGGAAAATTTGAGTTTCGGATAGCTTTACTTGCTGCCGTCAGTACATATTTTTGAGCGATAAATAGATATTAATACTGTCTGAAAATATCAATTCGATATTTATTATCCAACTCAGCATCTAACGCTCGTCACAAGCATCTCTGCACAGCTTCGGTGAATTAAACCTAACTACTATATATCTCCTCTCTTCTCCAATTTGGACATTCCCGCTTTGATGAAGTCTGGCCCTTAAGAAAACATTTTAGGTATAAAAATAGCAATTAACACAAACAATTAATCACAGTCCATGGGCGGAGGTGTACATTCTCCCGGCAGATGGTTAACACAAGGGTTGTGGAACAGAGTTTTGATTCCTTTTCTACCCCACGGGAACCTCTTAGTACGTCTTCGCATGAATTCGTAGTCACGACATTCACATTTATAGTATGGTTCGTGTCCAAGTGCGTGGATTGTATTAAGAATAATAAACGGGAGACAAACAAAGAAGAATAAGTTTCGGTATTTCCTCCAAGCGCCGTCGCCAGGAAATCTTGGACAGCACGGATTGGGAGGGATCCGTCCGGGGCGACAGTCGCACGGGGGACAGATGGGCCGGCAGGGCTGGCAGGGACACGGTTTGCAGACGCAGCGCGGCGGCGGCCGCGGGGCCCCACACGTGCAATGTCTGATTGTCTTGTGGAAATTATTAAATTCCATATTCACTCAAGAGAATTTTTAAAATATCTGTTTGCTGTTTTATGTTTGATTACTTACATTTTATTTATGTACAATTTTGTTATAAATATGATGAAGGCGGAAAACAGCTTTAGTTCGACAGATTGGTGACGTGACGTAATGCAATTTATTCTAAATGGTTGACATATTCTTATCTGACAGAATAATCCATATCTTTAGCCAGAATGAAATCATCAAAAAGTTTAGATGCGTAGAAATTCTACGCGACGCGGCAGGTCGTGGCTATTTATTTTTGTTAGGGTTTCGAAACTTTCGAACATCGGTAAAAAATGGAACCCTTTACTCGGATGTCTGTCTGTATGTCCGTCTGTCACAGCCAGTTTTCTCCGGATCTTCTGCACCATCATCATCTGCCTAGCCTTTTCCCAATTTTATGGGGGTGGGCTTCCAGTCAAACCGGATTCAGCTGAATACCAGTATTTTACGTGGAGCGGCTGCCAGACCTCCACAACCCATTAAATGGGTAACACGTTATTTCTCGGCAAGACTGGAATCAGATTTTACTAATCAGACCTTCCTCCGGAACCGCCTCCTAACCTTGGGCTTATTTCCCCTATTTCCCCCGACGAAACCCGCATTGCTCTTCGCCACATGAAGAACCGGAAAGCGGTCGGGCCTGAAAATGTGCCAATTGAAGTGTGGAAGGCGATGGTGTGGACCTTCTGACGGATCTTTTTAACCGCATCCTGATCACCAAGGAAATGCCGAACCAGTGGCGATTTAGCCTGATTATCCCTGTTTACAAAGGCAAAGGTAGCGTACAGGATTGTGGTAGCTACCGCGGCATCAAGATCATGTGTCTTCGAGCGCATCATTGACACACGGCTCCGTAGCGAGTGTACTGTCTCTGGGAGAAGGAGAGCTTTGCATATGGCCTTTTTAGACCTGCAGAAGGCCTTCGACTGTATACCTCGGCAGTCCATCTGGTGGGCACTGCGCTTCAAGGGCGTTCCCGAGGCCTATATTGACATTATCAGAGACATGTACCGCGATTCCGTTTCCTCTGTCCAGACCGCTGTTGGCGAATGAATGGCTTCCCAATATCTGTTGGCGTTCACCAAGGCTCGGCTCTTAGCCCGTTCTTGTTTAACGTAGTACTCGATGTAGTTACGGCAAACATCCAAGATCAGCCTCCATGGCTAATGATGTATGCCGATGACATCGCCCTCGTTAATCAGAACAAAGCCCATCTTGAGCGCAAAGCCAACATTTGGAAGGACACGCTTGAAAACGGTGGTCTGAGACTAAATGTGGCGAAGACTGAGTACATGTCCTGTGGCAGCACGGATACAAACACCATCCGAATAGGTTCGGACCTGATCAGAAAGTCCGATACGTTCAGGTACCTTGGATCCGTGCTGCACAAGTCTGGCATCGTGGACGACGATATCCAAGCACGTATTGGCGCGGCTTGGGCGAAGTGGCGCGAGGTAACGGGCGTTGTATGCGACCGCAAAATGCCTCCGAAGCTCAAGATATATAAATGCATCATTCGGCCTGTCCTACTGTACGGGGGCGAGTGTTGGCCAGCACTAAGCAGACACACCCAGGAGCTTCGCGTCACGGAGATGAAGATGCTGAGGTGGATGAGTGGCGTAACGCGATCCGATCGCATACGCAACTCTTACATCCGAGGTAGTCTTGGTGTCCGTGACGTGGGGGAAAAACTGCAAGAGTGTCGTCTGCGATGGTATGGCCACATCATGCGCCGCCCTATGGAGTACGTTGGTTGGAGATGCATGAATATGGCTGTTCTTGGGGCTAGGCCCCGTGGTCGCCCTCGCAAGCGCTGGCTGGACGTTGTCAAGTCCGACATGAGAGCCAATGGCCTGACTGAGAACATCCTTCTCAGTCAGGCCATTGGCATTCAAGATCGGGCAAAGTGGAGGAAGCTAAGTAGGAAGGCGGACCCTGGCAATAGCCGGGATTAACGCCAGGTGGAAGACTGGAATCAGATTTTACTGGCTTCTGACCATCCGTAACGACTGCTAAAGTTCTACAAATGACAGCCGGGACCTACAGCTTAACGTGCTTTCCGAGGCATGGAGTAAAGTCAAACTAGCAAATAAAAAAAAAAGATTTTCAAGCGGTATCGTGTGACATAATTATATCAAATGAAAGAGCTTACTGCGAGGTTTTTTTTACTTAATTTTAAAATTATTAGTTTCGAAGATTAAAAAAAAAAATATATCAAGAATGACCATACCCTCTTTTTATCTACCAAACTACTGAGCCTAAAATTAAAAAAAAATGCAGATAATAAATAGTATAGGTTATAATTGGGTGTTCTGGATCACTTTAGCTCGAGCGCATGATCCAGAACTTCCCAATCATACACTACTTGCATCAAGTGCATATCGCATTCAATGACAAAAATCGCTCGATTCGTGATTGTTACGCATCGCTATATATCGCGAGAACGTGACGCAACGAGTTGCAGTTAGCTGTTGCACATCTGTTGGGGCTTCGGCATCACTTGTCTCGCTTTGCTCAACGGCGTACACGTCTAACCGATGCGGTTGTTTGTTTACTTGAACGCGCTAATCTCCGGAACTTCTTGGTCCGATTTGAAAAATTCTTTCAGTGTTAGATAGCCCGTTTATCGAGGAAGGCTATAGGCTATATATCATCACGCTAAGACAAATAGGAGCGGAGCAGTAACGAAAATTGTGACGCAAATGAAGTTGCGTGGGTCAACTAGTCTTATCTATCTTATATCTTACATCATATCTACTAATATATAAAGCTGAAGAGTTTGTTTGTTTGCTTGAACGCGCTAATCTCAGGAACTACTGGTCGGCGTTGAAAAATTATTTCTGTGTAAGATAGCCTATTTATCGAGGAAGGCTATAGGCTATATATCATTACGCTAAGACCAGTAGGAGCCGAGCAGTATTGAAAATAGTCACGCAGACGAAGTTGCGAGGGTTGAATTATAAACGTATAATGATATCGTCTAGCTATAGTCAACAACTTATAAAGGACCGGAGAGAGGTAGGAGGAGGGGATAAAAAACTCTAAGATGCGCTTTACTTAACTACAGAAATAAAACAAAAAATAATTATTATGTAATTTTACTATCAAAGCACCATTTAAACACATTACATTTTTAAAGCACATACAGTCATGATAAATACAGTTATATAAATCATGACAATATTAATATTGATTGTATAAACTTATCAAACTAGTACAACCTTTATCTTCTAAATTAAACATATTACAATTACTATGTTCTGAAATATGCTTCAACCACAACACTATTTCTGAACCTTTAACGTTGATATATTTACTTATATCTTAAAATATCAATAACCCAATTCTGATAGTCAGAATAGGGTACAAATCCTTCCAATCCAGGGGAGGCGCACTTCGGGATGTTCGTCGCCCCCCATTCATTCGGAGTCGTGGTGGCGTCGCGTGGTGTTCCCGTGCGCCCCTCTTTGACGTCGTGGGGGGAGTCAAACACTTCACTCCCCCCGCTGACCCGAAGTGGCCCGCAGAGGCGGGCCGGCACCAGCCGGGGATTACGGAAGTCGCAAGAGTTCTCGC
Source organism: Lacanobia oleracea (assembly GCA_950371165.1). NCBI lineage: Eukaryota > Metazoa > Arthropoda > Insecta > Lepidoptera > Noctuidae > Lacanobia > Lacanobia oleracea. The sequence goes on from OX493389.1 coordinate 12,799,793, forward strand.
GATACCCGGTAGGAGAGATGGACCACCGGGGTGCCGGGGTGGTTTTAGTGAGTAAGATGCTGACAGACCCCTCCGCCTGCCCAAGGGCGGAGGACATCTACGAGGACATCCCGCAGCTACAATAAAAAAAGTGTACAAATCCTTCACGCCAGCGTATCTTACGTTACGTTCAATCCAACTTGTTCTTTTTCTTGTTTTGTTAATTTTTAAAATGGAAAAACACTTGTAATGTTTTATATTAGTGCGCGCGGAACTAGTGGCCGTGCCTTATGTGGCGACAGGGGTGAGGGGGCGGGTTGCCTACTGCTCGCGTGAGATTAGACAGTGATGACCAATCTCGAGATATCGTGAACAATAATTGTTCTATTAGGTATTGAAAATAATAAATAAAAACAATTGAACTTTTAGAAATTTATATTGTACCAATCTAATTATATTGTAATTAATAGTAAAATAAATCAAAAACAAATTAAGTATATGAAATTATTCTGACATAAATCCTCTGAATCACTTGATTCTGATCTCTCTGAACTTGATTCAGAATCATCTTGTAAGTTTATTATGATTTCGTCCATCATAGTATCAAATCTCATAGTATCATATCTCAGATTCCAGTATTCTTGTTCGTTTTTTTTGTACGTGGTCATCGCATTTTTGCCATTGTTCGGCAGAGAATTCGAAAAATAGCCTTATTAGTATTGTAATTTTCTCGTCCAATGTAGCATTAATGTGATCTCTGGCTAGGCAATTTTTAATATTTGCCCACACAAGCTCGATCGGGTTGAGGTCTGGATGATATGGAGGTAGTCTTAGAACAGTATGACCTGCAGCTTTCAGAAGTTCATCAACAGTGTACTACTCTGTCAAGAAAGTACCGGGAAAAGATCAATAATACACAAAATGTCTGTTATTCATCCAAATTTATTTTATCACCTTCAAAGTATGCTCCTTTAGAAACGATACACTTGCGTCAACGAATAATCCATTCATCAAAACATTTTTTAAACGCTGCTTCCGGAATTGAGTTCAGTTCTCGCCGCGAATTCTCCTTTATGTCTTCTATCGATTGAAAACGGGTGCCACGAAGTGGTAATTTGAGTTTAGGAAAAAGAAAAAAGTCAGCAGGAGCCATATCTGGTGAATATGGTGGTTGCTGGATGGTATTTGTTGAGTGTTTGGTTAAAAATTCGTTCACAATGATAGCCTTGTGCGAAGGCGCATTGTCGTGGTGCAAAATCCAAGAATTTTCTTTCCACAAATCTGGCCTTTTTCGTCGAATTTGCTTCTTAAACGCCGCATAACGCTCAAATAATATTCTTTATTTACCGTTAGACCTTCCGGTAAGAATTCAGAGTGCATAACACCGCGATAGTCAAAGAAAACAGTCAACATGACTTTGACTTTTGATCGACTTTGGCGTGGTTTTTTCGATTTCGGTTCAGTTGGAAGGCGCCACTCCGAAGCTTGTAGACTAGTTTGCATGTCAAACTCGTAAACCCACGTCTCGTCACCAGTAACAATGCGTTTCATGAATGTTGGGTCCGAACTGACTCGTTCTAGCATGTCCTCAGCGACTTTCATGCGATTGAGTTTTTGGAGAAAATTCAGATCTTTTGGGACTAGCCGAGCAGCAACATGTTTCATATCCAAATGATTAGTTAAAATGGTACGGATCGACTCGTGAGATACAGAAAGTTCGGCGGCTATCTCTCTCAGAGTTGAATGGGGATTTTCAGTCACTATTTCCTTCACTTTTGCGATGTTAACTTCAGTTGCAGACGTTGACGGCCTACCAGATCGAGGCAAATCTTCCATCACATCTCGACCGCTTTTGAACGCTTTGAACCACTCATAAGCACGAGTTTTTGATAAAGTCGATTCACCGTAAGCCTTCTGTAACATTTTCAGTGACTCCGAACACGAAACTACATTGGCGATGCAAAATTTAAGACAAACTCTTTGTTCGATATTTTTGTCCATTATGAAATTCGCAATACACACTATATAAATGATATTACTAAAACCAGCACTGTATTTAATATAAATAACAGATGCAACTCAAACTCCGCGCCAAAATGGAAAACAGTTGTGCCAATCTAACAACTACAAAAAAACAAAAATTTGAATTTGGAACCATAAACAAATCATCCATTCCCGATACTTTTTTGACTGAATGTATATTTTTTCTTGCTTTTATCATCGTGGGAGAAAATGGCACGTTATGATTTTGCAACCAGTTCTGCAAATTATTTTTCAAACTGGACATAGTCGGTTTCTTCTCAACTTGCACACAGTGATAGGCAGCATTACCTATAACTATGACTGGGTTAGGTGAAAGTTTAGGTATTAATTTTCGATCAACCCAGTTGTAAAAATTTTTAGGGTTCATGTCTCCATGATAATCCTCCGTTTTTTAATCTCTTTTAAAAATTAGCAAAGCATCGTCAACTAACCCGTTCCGGCTACCAGCGTAAACTATTATTAAATGCCTTCCTTTGCCTATAGCTGTATAAATTCCAGGCTCCGACGAAAATTGCCAAAATTTTTGGACATTGTGACTTTGATTAACGTAAGTTTCGTCCAAAAATAATATATTTCGGTTTCTTCTCTGAATTTTCTTATGGCCCTCAAATATGTTTGGTCTCTCTATTAAAAGGGATTCCTTCGAATTAAAACGATTAAAGATATTACAATTATTTTTATTCGATTTGAATATCCCAGTTTGTGCAAAAGTTCTCTTAAAAAGTTAATCCGCAATCTTAAATATTTTTAGCAGCTTAGCTCAGGCACCAGTCTCCCATAATGATAAATTGTAATCATAACATTTAATTGATGTACCTATTGTAATATATTGTGGTGAGAAATAAACATATTATTATTCCATATAATTACATATTATTTACATTTTTAAATATTTCTAAAAAAATACAAAAAACATTTAAAAATATAAAAAATAGTAGTCCACTGGTATCGGGAATAGGGTCCATGCTACCGGTGGTCAGGGCTCCTGAGAGAGGAACCTCCTAACGCTGCGCGCCGTGTCCGGAGTACTGCTTTCTGGATCAAGCCCTTGATCCAGCTGCCCAACGAGAGCCTCTTAAAATGTTGGTCGAGTCTTGGCAATAATGCTATTGGCCGTCACGACTATCGGCACAATGACTGCTGTGTTCACATCCCACATGTCGACAACCTCGTGAGTCAAGTCAAGATACTTCGTTTGTTTATCTTTCTCTGACTTAGAAAGAAAGAAAGAATAGTATTTATTTAGCACATACATGAAACACGCACGGTACATAAAAATAAATAATGGTAAGTAAGCCAAAAACTAAGTGTGTGTCTCACGGCTGCACTAAAAAGGTTCATTTCAGCGATATGTCAGACAGCCTGAGACTGTCTGACGCTGGTTTTCTAATGAACCCTAAGGATGAGTGGCGGTTCATTCATATCATATATAAGAAAATAATCAAAATAAAGTACATAAAGAAATAAACAGATAGGTATAATGAATATCGAGCAATTATACTAGAAATAAAGACAAAGTTAGGAAGATATTAAAAGAATGTGTATGATAGTGTTTGTTTGTACGTGTATTACTCATAAATAAATACCTTGTTTCCCACCGTTCGGAAACAAAACGAACTATTTGTTAACAATAACAAAAAAACCTGTTTCTGCCATATTTATATCCGGGCAGGGTGTTACACAATTGCGACGGCACATGGGCGACGCGCACATGGGCGACGCGAACAACACAGCAGGACACAACAGAAGAGGCACAACACAAGGAAAAATACCTATCGTGTACAATGCAGACTACCCGCAAATCCATATACATACAATATGTTTTAGATAGGTAGTAGTGTTTTTGTTTTATATAATGGAAACGTTTAGGTTTACCATATCCTGTTTTCGTTGTGCATCCATCAAATACTGCCGTAAACGCGTTCTGAACGTATGGACGGTTCCTAATACCCGCAATGGTGGTGGAATATTATTCCACACCTTAGATGCAGCGTATCGGAAACTGCCTCTGAAGGCTGCTGTTCTATGCGGCTGTGTTGATAGTTGTTGCGCGCAAAGCCTGGCCGCGCACTCTCGTTTACTAGCCATCCAACTTAGTTTGACGTATAGATACCTCGGCTTCTTAAATTTGATGACACCAAAAAGAAGACAGGCTAGATGTAACTTACGCCTCGACTTCATTTTAAGGATAGCGTGTGTGTTTAGAAAGGGGGTGACGTGACTTCTAGGGGGAACCGAATAACAGAAGCGAGCACAAGCGTTTTGGATTCTCTGTATAAGCTTTTCGGTACGAGCCAGCAAGCGCGGGCCGTAAACAGTATCAGCGTAATTTAATTTAGACAAGACTAGTGTTTCAACTAGCTGCTCGCGAAGCTTTTCGGACAAGAAGGGTCTCATTTTGTACAGCAGCCTCAGGCGAAAGAAGCAGTTTTTCACAGAATCAGCAATGTGCTTCTCAAATCTAAGGCTACTGTCTATCCTTAATCCAAGATTCCGCGCCTCTTCTACTCGCTCAATAGGCTCACCCATAAGAGTCAAACTCAGACTTGCCGGTAGCCGCCTTAACTTCACGAGGTTCTCGTCATGAGGGACTGCTATATCAACAATCATTGCGCGACGCTCTAGTCGGTCTATCACCACTATATCAGGCTTATTGGCAACAATAGTCCTGTCAGTGATGATAGACCGATCCCAATACAATGTCCAACTACCACTTTCGAGAACTGGGTCGGGCACAGACCTATAGTACGGTACTTCCGATTCCACAAGATTGTATTTAAGAGCAAGTTGCTGGTGGATAATCCTGGCCACACTACTTTCCGCGATCCCCGACTGGTGCCGGCCAGCCCCCGCGGGCCACCTCGGGTCAGCGGGGGGAGTGAGGTGTTTGACTCCCCCTGCGACGTCAAAGAGGGGCGCACGGGAATACTACGCGCTGCCACCTCGGGTCCGTATGAATGGGGGGCGACGGCCATTCCCAGGACCGCCGCCCCTGGACCCAGTTAGGGGGGCTGGAAGAGGGCAGCGTATGCCCTCGTCCGACGCCCGGTGCGCCTGCTGCGGGCCGGGAGAGAGGTCGAAATCTCCCTCTCCCTTTCCGCAGCCTCCTTCTGCGCGATGACTATTTCGCAGAAGGAAACCACCGCGTTCCAGGACTCCTCGCCGTCGACCATAGCACGTACTACGGTCGGCAGCGAGAGATCACTGCCTACCACAGATATGAGAGCACGGCTCGGCTCCTCCCAAGCGGCACACTCTGCCAGCGTATGCCGCGCCGTATCCTCCCGACAGTCGACGCAGTGGTGACACCGAGCGTCCGGCTCCCTGCCTATGCGACACAGGAACTTCCCGAAGCAGCCATGCCCCGAGAGGACCTACGTCACCCGAAACGAAAGGAGCCGTGCCTTCTCCCGAGTCACAGGTCGAGCACTGGCCGCGCTTGACTCGGTGGAACGCAGAGCTAAGAGGCTCATCGGCGACGTAAAACTGGTGTATGCCAAGCTACATAGCTTGGCTCATCGCCGTAAGGTTACCTGCTTGTCGGTCTTCTACAGATTGTACTTCGGTGAGTGTGCCCAAGAACTCCACGACCTCATCCCACCGGCCCCCTTCTACCATCGGACATCCAGACGCACTGCATCTTACCATCCCTACCTTGTGGCTATTCCACCAATTCGCACTAAGCGTTTTCAAACGTCTTTTATAATGCACACAGCAAAGGAGTGGAACTCTCTGCCTGCGTCTGTGTTTCCAAAAGCTTACAACCCTAATCTCTTCAAAGTTAGAGTGAAAAGGCTGGGTAGGCTCGCTCCATCGTAGACTTTGTCTCTGTCATCTCTGACATAGACTAGAGTCAAGAGCAAACCCATTATAAATAAATAAATTTAGTTATTAGTAATTTCATTTTTAAAAATATATAATTATTTTTAAAAATGCTTTAACTTTTTGTAAACATCAAGGTGCAACAGCAAACTTATCTGACCCGGTCATGTCGGTGCTATCGATGAACAAAAAATGATAAATCCTGTCAATTTCATTTCGGTAGTACCTACCAATTATACTTAACCACCGGATCAGATAAGTTTGCTGCACTATACAGTTTTGTCATACCATGCTTCAGATGTAGTTTATTTTCATCTGTTTACTAATCATAATCTTTTTTTAGGTATTGAATAAAATGCTTTGAAATAGGAATTAGCATAACCGCAACTGTGTGTGATATGGATGGAGTGAACAGAAGAGCCCTATCAATTTTGAGTACGTCCAAAAGTCAACCCTTTTCAATATAGAAAACAATGAAGTGGTGGCTATTTTCTATCCTCCTCATTTATTAAAATGTTTCAGTAACTTATTTCTTAAATATGATAGGAATTGTACACTTCTGGACACATCTATTGGCCCGCCTTAGAGTTTAGGTTTCGATGGCCCCTACCGAAATATGATTGCTAGATTGAACAAAAACTGTTGATGCAGTTTTAAACCTGATACATTTTACCATCTTTTTCGATCGTATTGTTTTAAATTTGAATTCAGAATACCATACGACATGGAGCTACGCCTAACAAGTCGGATATGCGCCTTGTTAAAGGCAATTGATTTTTGAATAAAAAACATGTTTTATCAAATAAAGGTTTAATTTAATAACGCGTGTTGCCTCCATGGGCATCTATCACAGCTCTCATACGATTAGGCATAGAGTTTATCAACCGCTCTATGAAATTTTGAGGGATCATCTCCCATTCCTCTTCTATGGCAGTTTTCAACTCCTGCATCGTCTGGGCAACTAGCTGACGAGCCCTAACACGTCTTTTTAGCTCGTCCCACATGTGCTCAATGGGGTTCATGTCTGGGCTTCTGGCTGGCCAGTCCATAACTGTGATGTTCACATCCCGAAGATATTCCCTGACGATGCCGGCCGCATGGGCTCTTGCATTATCATGCATAAAAAGGAAATTTGGGCCCACATAGTCCGCGTATGGTATCACGTGAGGTTCTAAGCACTCACAAATGTACCTTTCAGCATTTAATGTTGGCAGCCATGGTCCTGTAACAACCTCAAGTTGAGTTTTGCCGCTCGCGGATATACGGGGCGGTATATAGGCAGTCCATGAGCCACCGCCATAAGCAACCCTCTCTTCAAAGCAGCATTGTGCGAAACGCTCTCCCTTACGTCGGTAGACCTTCTTCCTTCCATCATTGCCATGTAACACAATTTTAGACTCATCAGAAAAGAGTACACGGCTCCAATCTTGCTGTGTCCAATTTAAATGACTGCGTGCGAAATGAAGGCGCGCTGTTCGGTGGGCTCGCGTTAGTTTGGGCCTATGGGGATTAGCTGGCTTGTGTGGTAACATATCGCGTTCTTTTAACCTTCTCCGAACAGTTCGAGCGCTCACAGATACTCCGTGGAAGTCGCGAAGTTGGTTTTGTATCTCAATGGAGGTAAGGTGACAATTTCTCAAGCTGGTCGTCACGATGAATCGATCCTGCCTTTCAGTTGTGACCCGAGATCATGGCCTTCCTTGGCGACGAACAAAGCCGCCAGTCTCTAGGTACCTCCGATAAACATTTCGGACCGCAGATCGACTTAAATTAAGTTGAGCACTCACGTTTCTTTGGCTGTGTCCGGCCTGAATAAGTGCCACAGCTTGGGCGGCGACTTCAGGTGAAGTATCCATAGATTATTGATAGAACCTCACCTTAATGTTAAGAATAAGTAATGTTTGTTGCAAAACCAAAGATATCAATCACTTTTTCAAGAATTAAATCCAAGTAAACCAATAAAACCAAGTTTTCTTAGTATTCGATTGTTTGATATCAACAAACGGGCTCCAATTGTCTTTTGTTTCTTTAAATTCTGTGTTCGAAATTCAAAAAAAGACTATTGAATGAAATTGTGATTGTGCCAGGTTCAAAACTGCATAAAAACTTTTTGCTTGACCTAATATAAAATTTTAGCTAGGACCAAACGAAACTGAAAATACAAGGTGGGCCAATAGATGTGTCCAGAAGTGTATTATAAATATTACATCTGATAACACGAAAGGCAAAGTTTGTTCTTAATAAATTGTGTAAATATCGATGATGTATACAACTAATGTTAAATTTACAGTATTCTGACCAGTGATGATATGACCTAAAGCTGTTTGGCCTTCTATTTAGCTATAATTAATCTTTTTGTTTTGATTTATCTATACTAATATAAGGTACAGGCGCCGTATAAGGCCCACCTCCTATCATGGCCCACTTAAAAAATACTTAAGTTTCGGTGGCCAGAACAATTTAAAATTTCGCGGGAATCTTGTGAATGCGTTCCTAGACGAAAGGCAAACGTCATCACGCCAATCACGCGCGGCCATTTTGAACACTATTGTCAGTTGTCAGTGACGCGTCAAGGCAGTGCACGTGTTATAACCTTACTCACGTAAGTATATTTATTTTTTTACAACAAAATACAGTAATATCGCGTTACACCTTGATAAATCTTAGTACTAACAGTGTTAAGATTAAATCAAAGTAAGTTTTAATATTCTAATGGTGTCACTTAATTTTTAACATGATTTTTACTGCCATAAGGCAAAGTTCCATAAGATAGCCCACTACATGACCCCCAAATAAGGCCCGGGCCTTCTTTGGACTATCGAATATTACATTTGTAAATTGCAATAAAAATAATATTTTGAAGTTTACATATAAGTACATACATTTCTATCTATGTCTAATCCTTTTATTAAATTTGCTTATGACAAGAAAATTTCTTTGAAAACTTTTCAATTTTTGTTATTGTTAACGTAGTTTTTCTTCCATAGGCTGGTATTCAACAAAATGGCGCCAACTGGGAAAAAACCTCGAGGCCAGTGGTCAGAATGTCAGCTAAAAAATGCCATAAAGGCAGTAAAGAGACGTGAAATGTCACAACGAGCAGCTGCTGAAGCATTTTGTATCCCAAGGCGTACATTGCGAAACCACTTAATATCCGGAAAAACAGAAAAGGTAACTGGTAGACCACCTATTCTGAATAAAAAACATGAACAGGACTTAGCAAAACGGATAATAAGACTTGCTCACGTAGGTATGCCGCTGACCCCCAAACTTGTTCGGAAACAAGCGTACGAGTTCTGTAGAGCAAATGGCATATCAAACATGTTCAGTGAAAAAACAAATATTGCAGGGAAGAAATGGCTGAAAGGTTTCCTCAAACGCAATTCGGAGATATCACTTCGTAAAGCTCAGTTTATGAATCCCGGCAGAGCACAAAAACTTAATAAGCACATCGTTCAAAAACACTTTGAAGCTGTCAAAAAAATATATAGCGAGTTGGATATATCAAATCATCCAGAACGTCTATATAATATGGATGAGAAGGGTTGTAGATTGAACCTTCATCATCAGCAGAAAGTTTTTGCTGAAAAAGGTTCAAAAAGAGTGCATTTTATAGCTAATGAACATGCAGAAAATGTGACAATCGCGATGTGTGTGAATGCAACGGGAAATGCAGTGCCTCCAATGATCTTATTCAAGGGCAAAAGATTAAAACCAGAATTTTGTGACAATTTTCCTGCTGGAAGCTTAGTAAAGATGGCACCCAAGGGAAGTATGACGACCGAACTTTTCGTGGACTTCATCGAACATCTGGGTCAGTATAAGTCTCCAGGAAAATGCTTATTAATTTTTGATGGCGCTTCTTGTCATTTGGATGCCAGGATCGTAGATGCAGCAGATGAACACGACATCATATTATACTGTTTGCCCTCAAACACAACGCACGAGTTACAACCCCTTGATAAGTCAGTTAATAAATCGTACGAGCATCATTGGGATGAGGAGCTATTATTGTACGCATATCAATATCCAGATCGCAAACTTACAAAACAGCGCTTCAGTAAGATTTTTACCAAAGTATGGCCCAGGTGCATGACCCAAGAAAATATAATTAACGGATTCAGAGCCACCGGACTCTACCCTTATGATCCCAATGCAATTCCTCAAGAAGCTTACGCGCCTTCAGCGCTTACACAATTACCTGGTATACAACATCAAAACGACTCTCAAATGCAACAAGCTACTGATTTCGGAGATTTAGTGGTCTCCCCACGACGACACAATAACTTTGAGATAGATCATGTCACATACAATGAAGATAACTTGCGAGATTTGTCACCATCGATTTTATCCCAGTTTCAAGATGATCTCCCAGAAAATGAACTTGCAGAAAGAAATATATTAGATATTCCAAAGTGTTCAACTACTACTCGTGGAAAGTTAGTTGACTATAGTTCCTCGTCCGAATCTACCATTGAGGATTCTCAACATCAAGAACAGCATCGTAGACAGCCCCTTTTGAGCATTCCGTACGACAGGAATTCTCAGTTTTTATCACCTATTCCTTCCACCTCCGGTATAAATAGTATGCACCCTCAACGACTGTTAGATTTTTCTACGTCAGACGTGTCCGATCAAGAAGATTTTGATCAAAATATATTGAATTTCACCCATGCACAATATCCTGGAAGAAATATTAACATTTATACGTCGTCATCTGAGTCGGAAGAAGAAAATATCAACCCACAGTCGAGAGAAAAATACAGTTCATTTGCTAAACGTGATCAGGAAAGATCTGAGGATTCTGATGATAACGTACCACTTTCTAAAATTAAAGAAACTTCAGGCACTTCAGGCGCTAAGACACCATTTCATAAACAAATTCCTACGCCAAATTTCGCAACAATAAAGAATAAACCAAGGCGTAAAGCTTTAAATTATATCGGGCAAAAGGTTACCAAAGACTTATTTGACGCTGCCAAAGAAAAAGGCTTACAAAAACAAAAGAAAAAATCAATTCCTGTAAAAGGACAGCTAAAACAAAAAAAAACGAACGGTAAATCTACAGAAAAAAAAAATGCTAAAAAACAGAAAAAAGTGGAGACTGAAACTGCTGAAAATGAAGTGTGGTTTTGTCAAGCTTGTGAGATGGACAGGGTTGCCGATATGCGTCAATGTAAAGTGTGTTTGGCGTGGTACCATGAGGATTGCGTAGGTTTGACAAAAGAAGACACCGATATTTTCTTATGCCCAATGTGTAACTAAAAAGTCTGAGCAATATAATTGGTCTTGGAAGAGTCCTCTCTTCTACCTGCAATTATAAGGTTCAGACTTTTTTATTGTTGATTATGTTATTAGTTTAAGAGAAAATGAAAAATATTGTTAGTGAAAACTTACTGTTGATTACGGTTCTGTTTTTGTTTTAGATTTTTTATTTTTGTATAAGTTTTTAAGCTAAGTATACGAACAGTATACCTTTTTATTAAAAATAGTTTTCAATATACCTAATATGGCCCACAATTGAAAATAAATGACCTATTAGAGGATATTATAAGTATTATTTAGTTACGAACAAAGAAGATGGATCTCAAAATATACGCCATTATTAGTTTAAGTGTTGATTTTTTGTTTTAAGGCCATTCCAAGTTTCTATAGACATAAGAAGGCCCAATGTCATTTTTTTTACTGATTAATTAATCTAAAACACTTAATATTAAATAAAACTGCATATTGAATTCAGTTTGTGAAAAAATAATTTTGCTGGTCTTAATATTACATAGATATTCCTTAATTCATAACGGGCTTTCTTGGGCTACTATGTTCCTAAGATGGCCCATTCACTATGTTTTAAAAAAACGATTTTTCTCTGTTGTGATGGTACAAAAAGAACTTGTATTTATTTAAAATGTGTCATTAATAAACATGTTATATGTTTTTCCTAATCTCTTTTTTTTTACAGTTTTACAGTGATTTTTACAGTGATTTAAAATTAAGTGGGCCATACACGGCGCCTGTACCTTATAAAGCTGAAGAGTTTGTTTGTTTGCTTGCTTGAACGCGCTAATCTCAGGAACTACTAGTCCGATTTGAATTAATTCTTTCAGTGTTAGATAGCCCATTTATCGAGGAAGGCTATATATCATCACGCTAAGACCAACAGGAACGGAGTAGACGAAGTTGCGTGGGTCAACTAGTGAGTAAATAAAACTAAATCTCCTAATAAAGTTTATGTATTTACAGGTGTTGCTAAGTGGAGTCATATTCAAGCTTTTTACGACCTGGACAACATAAACCCGAATTTCGTGTTTGCACCAGTTTTCAGAACACGAAACAAAAAATGAAAGTCAATCTAGCAGCTCAAGCGTTGAGTCACTCTGTAGCAGCAGACATGTTTGCCAAAATATCATCTCATCATCATCATCATCTGCCTAGCCTTTTTCCAACTACATTGGGGTCGGCTTCCAGTCAAACCGGATTCAGCTGAATACCAGTGTTTTACGTGGAGCGGCTGCCTACCATGTTTGCCAAAATATCATAAGGTATTATATATTTGTATTTAGGGTTCCGAACATCCGTAAAAAACGAAACCCTTAAAGAATCACTCGGGTGTCTGTATGTCCGTCCGTTTGCCTGTATGTCCGTCCATCTGTCTGTATGTCCGTAAATAAATGCATTTTTGCATGGGGGTCACTTTTGGGGGTTAAACTAGTTGGTTGGTTGGGTTGGGATTACTTGTGAGGGGGCCACGTAGGGCCGCGAAAAAACATTGATCGTAAATTAATATAGATGTATATAATTTTCTTTTTTTATAATTTTCAGAAGAATGGTCTGCAGATGCAACGACAAACGCCGAAGTGATATCAAACATGGACAAATTGTTTGACGCTGTAAATAGCGATACAGCTGATCTTCGAAGAGGTAAACCGCACTCCACAAAATAATATGACTGAACGTCAAGTCACATAAAACATTTTGAGGAAATGAAATCGTTCTTTGAAAAACTAGATTTTGTAGGTGGCCGTAGCTCACCGCTTTCGAAGGATGGCTGGATAAGGACCTTGAATGACATTGTAAAAATATTTCATGCGTTGAAAAAAAAACACGGTGTTAGATCACTGGCAACTCGACGTCTCCAGCAGGATCCACTGGAGAATTTGTTTGGTGCTATTCGTGAAAATTGTGGTGCAAATTCTAATCCGACTTCATCACAATTTATTGGTGGACTGAAAACCACCATAATTTCAAATCTGGTCCATATAACATCAGGAAATAATTGTGAAGCAGACAATTATAGAAAAATTATGTGTAATTTTAAAAACCTGTTTTCCTCACCACACACCACGAGCCAAGAAAACAGGGAAGATCCACACATGTCCGATATTCTTGCTTCAGTGGAAGCAAGAATATCGGACGGTTCATTTTAAGCAAGTTTGTCGGACTCTGCGGAAACGCAAGATTTTGCATATGTATGTGGGTTTATCCTTAAAAATCTTAAAGTTACTTGTGGTGGTTGTAAAAAAATACTTAAAGCCACAGACATAAAAAATGTACATTCCTCCTTAGAATTTAAAGACTATAATGATATCAATAAAATCTTTTTTACAAAAAATACAACCGACTTCCAAAAACAAAACACTACAAGGTACAAAATAACTTCGAAAGAAAGAAAGAAACTTTAATTTCTGAAGTCGGTGTTTTTGGTTATTTTTTTCGTTTTTAGACACCGACTTCCGAAATTAAAGTTTCTTTCTTTCTTTCGAAGTTATTTTGTTCCTTGTAGTGTTTTTGTTTTTGGAAGTCGGTTGTATTTTTTGTAAAAAAGATTTTAATTTTTCACTTTTTAGTGGTACCTAGGTACCATTAACAGCGTACCGGCGCAATGTTATGTTAAGAACTGGTGTAAACGCTAACAAAAACATGCGATTTCAGCAATCCCGATCCCTTTGCTATCATTTATTGAAGAGTTCCGTTGTCTACCTCCGAAGTTCTTCATCAGATCTTCACCAAATTGAAACGGGACCAGTCTAGGAAAATACTCTTTCAAACAAAAAAAGAATCATCCAAATCAGCTGACAATTGGCTAAAGTATCGCTGAACAAACATTTTTCATGGGATCTCATCGTCAGATTCTGACATGGTGACAAAGGGACCAATCGAGAAGTATACCCTTTCAGATGACACAAAAAATTTTCAAATCGGTTCATAAATGACGGAGTTATGAGGTAACAAACATAAAAAAAAAGAAAAAAATATACAGACGAATTGAGAACCTCCTCCTTTTTTTGAAGTCGGTTAAAAAGAGATTAGTTTACGCGTCAAAATATTTAATAATGTGCGTTGAAAAATGCGCCAGTAACTTCTTGATGTCATCATCAAAGTCAGATTAAAAAAAAAAAAACAATAGTACAAACAATGTACATTGAAGTAAATTTTAGTATTTAGCTAACTGTGAGAAACATTCTCAAAAAATATTAAGTTTATAAGTAAATTCCACTGTTTTTTTGATATTTTTATAACCCATTTACTCTAACATGAAGGATTTTAGGAAACTAGAACAGATCTGCAATAATACTAGGGAAAAGTAGCTTATGGTACTTTTCCGCAGTAGTATTATTGCAGATTCGTTTCTAGTTTCCAATTATTTTTTTTTTTTTGAGCCTAATCAAAAACCGGATTCAAATCTTCCCGCTTTGAATAGTTATGTGGGATGCTGGTAGGTGGCAGTACAATCGAATTCTGTCTATGATTTTTTATGGAGTTGACATTCTTCCGCTAGGTACGAGTAATATGCAGGGCTGCCAGATCGTGTATTTGGATACAAAAGAACAATGCCCAAAAATGTATGGACAGCGTCCCCACCCTTGTAGCACTTTAAAACCTATGTTAACCGAAGGGCCATGGTCATTTTATCATTTTATTGTATGACAGCGAAACAGAAATGTGCATCCGAAAAAAGTTATATCGACATGAAGAAACCGGAATCAGTCACAATAATAATTATGTCACGGAGCAGAAAAAGGTTCATAAATAATTCTGCTGAATATTGGTTTTGTGAGGTTACCATTGACGTTTTTTTTTAGGAGTTTTCAAATAAAATACCTTATTAATTACAAATAAAACCTTTATTCGGTGTTTTCAGTATCTATTACAATATTGTCCCAGGCACTGGCTGGCTCAACGAAATTCTCTAAACGCCTTCCAATCCCAAAGTACCAAACGATGCTGACGACATGCGCGCAGGCACCAACTGTCCTCATACCCGTCAAACATGAGCAGTAATATGCCTGAATAGCGTTTATTCCCTGTGCGTTATTCAGTAATACGTAGATTAGGTCGCATTAGACCTATGTCTTGATAAAATTCGACCCCTTAGAAGAGTGCAATCTTCCGTGTCTATACCGTATTGATTCATAATTGGGCTTGGAGTTGCACAAACCTCTATGTTATAGACGCCGCCACGTAAATTTTCGCTGACATAGGAAGCTGCCAGTTTTAGATGATATGTCCCCAAGCTAAACAAAATAATATCTTCGTTTGCCAATTCAGGGAACGGCATATTTATGGACTCGTCAGTCAATGTCCTGAACGCAACCCGCTGCCTGTTAACATTTTCTGCAACAACGTAGTTGCCCAAGTCATTGTTGATATGAATTCTGTGACTGATTCGTTCTACGAACTCTGTGGCGTAGACACTATCATGAAAAGGCCTGAAGGTGTTGAGAAGCGCTCCAGCAATCCGGAAGTCAGTGAAGAAGTGAGGAAGTGATTTATTGAATACCACGTTCCTGAACATTTTAAAGTCGCGTTTAAATCTCCCGTTTATCGCCTCAATGACCCAGCGGACAATTGTTATTAGACGCGATTTATTCGCTTGTTCATTCGTGAGCTGCGTTGCGTTTCTGTCTTTTAGGTGGCATGTGAGACTCATAGCCACATTCTTCGATTGCAGGAATTGAGTCTCTGAAGCCTCTGTCTAATATAAACGTATCATTCTCGTGGAGCAAGTAATGAATCGGAGAATAAGTGTTATTCATTATATCCTTCATAATCTGAGCGTCTGATGTCCTAGCC
Organism: Lacanobia oleracea; assembly: GCA_950371165.1. Classification (NCBI taxonomy): domain Eukaryota; kingdom Metazoa; phylum Arthropoda; class Insecta; order Lepidoptera; family Noctuidae; genus Lacanobia; species Lacanobia oleracea. The sequence continues at coordinate 12,815,708 of OX493389.1, forward strand.
GAGTAGGGTCCTAGAATATCTATTATATACCCGTCTGGGCACACTAAAAGGAATGGCTTCAATAAGCTTTGAATTTGTGCAGGCTGTATGTTACTTTCTGGAACAGGAAATTCTTACTTTTCTGTATATAAATGTATGTTCCGTCGAATAATATGATGGCTTTTGAATCTCCATATAATGCTCTCGCAATAGTAGTGCTGTGACTTATTATTTCATCTCGGCCGATGTGGTCGTATCCTAGATGAAGTGCCACAAAGTCTCTCGTTAAGCACTCTCGGGCTGTATTCAGGTAACGTCCCACTGTTGTCCTGCTGACGTTTAAGTGGCATGCTATTCTGACATCTGGTTCAGCTGACCTTATTTTCATAAGATAGCATGCCAGCACAGTTTTTGGCTGTCTTGTGTGCTGGTTTAAAGATGGTGTGTCATTTAAAACAATAGCAAACTGCTCGTGGGTTAGCCCTGTTCTAAAATATAGTTCTTCAGGAGAAATGCTGTCTATATTTTCAAAATCCAAGGCTTTTTTGTTATTATATGCATTTCTGTCTGGTGAAAATGTCGTATCTGCAGAATCATATAATAGGTTCCATTCATTGGTCCGCATATGATTTGTACAAACCCTTGCACTGGTAGGGACATAATATAAGCTGTGCTCGATCAGTGAATGTATTTTTAAGAATAGTGGTATTCTATGCAGATCTTGATTTGCACATCCATGAAACGCACAGTGACGAGACGTATTTGCTAACCTTTTGTAGGTTGGGACTGTAATTAACTGCTCGGCAACTGCTTGTTCATCGGCTTGCTCATCAGGTTGTTCCTCGTTTTTTCCACCTTCATTTCTCATTTGGTGTCGATGTGCTGCCACCCAACAGCGGTAACACATGTACTGCAAGTCGTTATGGGCCGCCTGAAAGATAACATTATTACTGCAGTAAAGAAAAAAAATATATATCGCAATAGCTTACTAATGAGAGCGCCCCACTCATATTTCTTAATATTGCTGTGATAGCTATCTAGATAGCATTTAGAAATAAACTAAAATCGTCGTACACGACATAACTCATATTATTTAATACAAATACTGATTGATCAATGAAACGAGCTACAATCTATTTATTTCTTTAAAAATAGTTATTTACTAACCTTTTGTACATTCATTCGCTCCAGTACGTACTCGGAGAATCCTGGATGGTTTTCCATGTATTCATGTGTTAGAATGCGTCGATTTCGATCTCGGAATACAGACCGTAAACACGTAACACATTGATGAATTCGTTGATGTTCCATATTGCCAAAACAATGAAATAAATCCAAACCACAGGCACACAAAATCCGTTATTAAGTCCGTAGTCGCTTAAAACAAACCAATTCAACTTAGTCCAACCGTTGGCACAAAATCAAATCCAGTAAGAAGTCCAAAGTAGAAGGATAAAACTAGCAATCAAAAGTGGGAGACAATAACGCGTACGCTCAAGGAAGTTCCGAAAGGTACTTAGGAACAATTACAATAACCAATAAAACCGGCAGCGGTAGACAGGCAAGCGATAAGCGAACAAAGACATACTTCCCTTCTCCCCGCCCTTCCACCATCTCCTGCTCTGCGTCGTGTGGCGCTGCGCGTGCGGCTCTTATTATAACCATACTGCTCTCAAAAACTTACCAAAATGTAATTATATTGTAGTAGGTATGGTTACATCATGTCGAAAAAGTATAATAAACGGCACAATAAATTGTTACTGATTCCGTTTTCTTCATGTCGATATAACTTTTTTCGGATGCACATTTCAGTTTCGCCGTCGTACAATAAAATGATAAGATGGTTATGGCCCTTCGATTAACATAGGTTTTAAAGTGCTACAAGGGTGGGGACGTTTTGAACATTGTTCTTTGCATAATCGGACGGTGTATTGTATCCATGATCATCTTATATTAGGTATTTACCTATGAAAGTGACGTTCTGCAGTACTGGCCATTTCAAATCAAAATAATTTTTGTTTGGCTAAGAATTCAAATTTCAAATTAATTTTATTTTAAAAACATGGTTTTTTTTTCCAAAAGTAGTAATTTGTTTATTGATTAGTGTTACATTTTCATCGCATTTCAATCTTTTTCGTCATCATGGATACGTTAAAAATTCGACTAATTATGGAATATGAATACCGTCGTGGCAGCAACGTGGCACGAGCGGCACGCAACATCAACGACGTCTACGGAGCTAACACTACAAACCAACGCACCACCTGTTATTGGTTTGCTAGCTTCCGTTCTGGAAATTTCGACCTGAAAAATAAACCTCGCGGTCGTCCGAAGACTTTGGTCGACAATGACGAATTAAAGGCGATTGTGGAAGCTGATGATACACAATCTACGGCTGAATTAGCAGCAGCTTTCGATGTTAGCGTCAAAACATTATTGGTCCATTTGCGTCAAATTGGCAAGGTAAAAAAGCTTGACAAATGGGTGCCCCATGAACTCAATGATCGCCAGCGCGAAGTACGCGTCGAGACGTGCCTTGCACTGCTCAACAGACACACAAATGAAGGAATTTTGAACCGCATTGTTACCTGCGATGAAAAATGGATTCTGTTTGATAACCGCAAGCGCTCAGCAAGTTGGTTGGATCCTGGTTCAGCACCTAAACAATGCCCTAAACGAAAACTTACCCCTAGAAAAGTGATGGTCACTGTTTGGTGGTCTAGCGCCGGTGTGATTCATCACAGCTTCTTACCAAACGGGGTGAGCATTACTGCAGATGTGTACTGTGAAGACTGAATACAATGATGGAGAAGCTAGCACATCTCCAACCAGCATTGGTCAATCGCTCGTCTCCGCTGCTCCTGCACGACAACGCACGACCTCATACTGCACAGCAGACGGTCTGCAAGTTGCAAGAACTGGGGTTGGAAGCTCTCCGTCATCCGCCCTACTCACCAGACCTTGCGCCTACAGACTACTACTTTTTCTAGAATTTGGATAACTTCTTGGCGGGAAAAAATTCAATACCCGAGAGGCAGTACAAAATGCCTTTGAAGAATTTGTTGCCTCCCGTCCAGCTGATTTCTTTAAGAAGGGCAACAATAAACTGCCACTGCGTTGGCAAAGATGCATTGATTGCATGGGTGATTACTTCGATTAATACAAATAAAAAATACTTGAAAAAAAATCGTTTAAATTTTTTCATACAAAACGGCAATTTCGTAGGTAAAGACCTATTATATAAAAATTTCCATCTCACAGTTTTAGTTACCGTACTCCTCCGAAACGGCTTGACCGATTCTTATGAAATTTTGTGTGCATATCGGGTAGGTCTGACAATCGGCTACTATCTATTTTTTTTTTTTTTTATAGGGTAGGGTAGGGTAGGGTAGGGTAGGTAGGGTAGGTAGGGTAGGTAGGGTAGGTAGGGTAGGTAGGGTAGGTAGGGTAGGTAGGGTAGGTAGGGTAGGTAGGGTAGGTAGGGTAGGTAGGGTAGGTAGGGTAGGTAGGGTAGGTAGGGTAGGTAGGGTAGGTAGGGTAGGTAGGGTAGGTAGGGTAGGTAGGGTAGGTAGGGTAGGTAGGGTAGGTAGGGTAGGTAGGGTAGGTAGGGTAGGTAGGGTAGGTAGGGTAGGTAGGGTAGGTAGGGTAGGTAGGGTAGGTAGGGTAGGTAGGGTAGGTAGGGTAGGTAGGGTAGGTAGGGTAGGTAGGGTAGGTAGGGTAGGTAGGGTAGGTAGGGTAGGTAGGGTAGGTAGGGTAGGTAGGGTAGGTAGGGTAGGTAGGGTAGGTAGGGTAGGTAGGGTAGGTAGGGTAGGTAGGGTAGGTAGGGTAGGTAGGGTAGGTAGGGTAGGTAGGGTAGGTAGGGTAGGTAGGGTAGGTAGGGTAGGTAGGGTAGGTAGGGTAGGTAGGGTAGGTAGGGTAGGTAGGGTAGGTAGGGTAGGTAGGGTAGGTAGGGTAGGTAGGGTAGGTAGGGTAGGTAGGGTAGGTAGGGTAGGTAGGGTAGGTAGGGTAGGTAGGGTAGGTAGGGTAGGTAGGGTAGGTAGGGTAGGTAGGGTAGGTAGGGTAGGTAGGGTAGGTAGGGTAGGTAGGGTAGGTAGGGTAGGTAGGGTAGGTAGGGTAGGTAGGGTAGGTAGGGTAGGTAGGGTAGGTAGGGTAGGTAGGGTAGGTAGGGTAGGTAGGGTAGGTAGGGTAGGTAGGGTAGGTAGGGTAGGTAGGGTAGGTAGGGTAGGTAGGGTAGGTAGGGTAGGTAGGGTAGGTAGGGTAGGTAGGGTAGGTAGGGTAGGTAGGGTAGGTAGGGTAGGTAGGGTAGGTAGGGTAGGTAGGGTAGGTAGGGTAGGTAGGGTAGGTAGGGTAGGTAGGGTAGGTAGGGTAGGTAGGGTAGGTAGGGTAGGTAGGGTAGGTAGGGTAGGTAGGGTAGGTAGGGTAGGTAGGGTAGGTAGGGTAGGTAGGGTAGGTAGGGTAGGTAGGGTAGGTAGGGTAGGTAGGGTAGGTAGGGTAGGTAGGGTAGGTAGGGTAGGTAGGGTAGGTAGGGTAGGTAGGGTAGGTAGGGTAGGTAGGGTAGGTAGGGTAGGTAGGGTAGGTAGGGTAGGTAGGGTAGGTAGGGTAGGTAGGGTAGGTAGGGTAGGTAGGGTAGGTAGGGTAGGTAGGGTAGGTAGGGTAGGTAGGGTAGGTAGGGTAGGTAGGGTAGGTAGGGTAGGTAGGGTAGGTAGGGTAGGTAGGGTAGGTAGGGTAGGTAGGGTAGGTAGGGTAGGTAGGGTAGGTAGGGTAGGTAGGGTAGGTAGGGTAGGTAGGGTAGGTAGGGTAGGTAGGGTAGGTAGGGTAGGTAGGGTAGGTAGGGTAGGTAGGGTAGGTAGGGTAGGTAGGGTAGGTAGGGTAGGTAGGGTAGGTAGGGTAGGTAGGGTAGGGTATGGTAGGTCGGGTAGGGTAGGTAGGGTAGCCAGTTGACGGGAGCGAAGCCGCGCGGGTCAGCTAGTTTTGTATAATACGATACAAAAGAATAAGACATGAAATGGAACGTGAGTACGCCTCTTGCTTTTTTCGAAGTGGTCCGCTCATCCGCTGACTCTGTATAGGATGAACAGAGATGGAGATAAGATATTGCCAACTTTACAACTATGATGGAGTGTCGTGTGGCTACAATGAGACTCAATATGGCTTTAGTTCCTGATTGTGACCGCTTGAGTGGGTTGAGGTTGGTAGGGTAGGTAGGGTAGGGTAGGTAGGGTAGGTAAGGTAGGGTAGGGTAGGTAGGGTAGGTAGGGTAGGGTAGGGTAGGGTAGGTAGGGTAGGGTAGGTCGGGTAGGGTAGGTCGGGTAGGGTAGGTCGGGTAGGGTAGGTCGGGTAGGGTAGGTCGGGTAGGGTAGGTAGGGTAGCCAGTTGATGGGAGCGAAGCCGCCCGTGTCAGCTAGTTTTGTATAATACGATACAAAAGAATACGACATGAAATGGAACGTGAGTACGCCTCTTGCTTTTTTCGAAGTGGTCCGCTCATCCGCTGACTCTGTATAGGATGAACAGAGATGGAGATAAGATATTGCCAACTTTACAACTATGATGGAGTGTCGTGTGGCTACAATGAGACTCAATATGGCTTTAGTTCCTGATTGTGACCGCTTGAGTGGGTTGAGGTTTTGTTTGGTAGTCTGTGGAGGTTTTCTTTTTCAAAGTTGTCATATTGTTTTTTCGTTTCGTATGTTCTTTCTTGCCGTTGGCGCCTTCGCATTATAATAAAAGAGTGTGTTCCGCAATATAACCCAGTATACTGGCCAGTGCTCATGACCTCATGAATCCGACGCCATGTTGTACTAGTGTGCCACCATAGTGTACTGGTGAGACAAATGTCAAAAGTGACGTATTAGTAGTACCCACAGATATAGATAGACATGGATAACGCAAGAGCAACTACTTCGCGTGCCTAGCTTACGTACAAAAATCGTAAGTGGTCACTTTCGCGCTCAGTCTGCATCGGTATCGCTAGTTGGACGTCAGTTTAATATATAAAAAATGGTTAATTGTGCTATTATAAATTGTAATAACTGTACAAATGCGAGGAGAAAAAATAAAGTAAACGTTTCCTTCCAAATAGTGCTTGTGACGTCATATTAGGTAGTCAAAAAATGGCACGCTTGGTTTTCATACAGATCGTGATACTTGCGTTATCTATGTCTATCTATATCTGTGGTAGTACCTATATCAAACGTCAAACAGGCGTGTGTGCATCAGACTTTGAGGAATTTTTCAATACGGTGTCAACGACTCAACAGTATGGCGTCGATTCATGACGTCATGAGCACTGGCCAGTAGGTATACTGTTTCATATTTCGGAAAAATTTGAAGAAAATATAATTATAACCCTCACAATAAGCCCTTTCATTTGATGTCACACGATATTATTCAAACAACTTTTTTTTTTAATTTCTAGTTTGACCACCATACAAAAAAAAACTAAATTTGCATAACGCGTCCGTGTTTGGGTCACAGAAATCCATGTGAACCATATATCAAATCCATAACAGAATCGGTTAAGAGGATCCGGAGAAAATTGGCTGTGACAGACGGACAGGCAGAGAGACAGACAGACACCAGAGTGATCCTGTAAGGGTTGCGGTTTTTGTTCGGAACCCTAAAACCGAAACAGCTTTAACGTACAGCGGTTTCAAAAAGGCCACTTTAAAAAATTAATCATGTTAGAATCATTACATAAATCACATAAGAATCTGTCATATTTCATTTTCATTTTTACCGCTAACGCAATAGGTTCAAGGTTGATTGGGAAAATTTTACAGTGACAGGTAGCGTGATGTGCTTTCTGATTCTGCTAATGAAGTGGCCTTTTTAGACCCGCAAGTCAGTACCTCTGTTGGTTTTATGAAATTATGAAGCAAAATCAATTTATATGTAAAATATTTATGTATAATGCGATCCAATTTCGTATAATTGCAGATAATTAACCGTATAGCCGCGATTTATTTGCTGGCAGCCCTGGTAATATGTGTTCTGTGCTCACTATAAACAATGTACTCTGTGCTCACTTGTTTGACATTACTTTGTAAATATTGACAAATATTATTTCCTCATACTAAAAACTCAGTAAATTTCAATCGTTTATTATATGTGCGAAGTATTTTCTCATAAGTAAAACTGGATTCTATTTGGCAAACGGTGTGAACATAGCAAATCTGAATGTCATTTGAAGTCCATTTGATTTACTTTACATTTACTTTACCCACTTCGAGAATTTATAGATAAGATTATAATAAAAACGTAGGATTGGTCATCGGTTATCTTTTAAAAGTATTTGTGTAATGTGAAAACTATGTTACTCGCTAGTTATTTTCAGTTTTCATAGTTATCGATGTGGAATTTATTGTATACCTTATGTGAGTCGTAGATTATAATTATATATACCTGTTTATTCTATAAGCACTTCTTCATTTATTCAGAGCAGCCTGCATGGTGCGTAGTTATTATAAATAACCTTGAACACTTTTGCCGTGGCTTTGGTACCCCCTCCAAACTGCATGATTCATGCGACGCTGTTGTGGCAAGGCCGCTGCCCGGCAAGCCGGCGCCGCCCCCGCCCGCCGGCATGTGATGTCATAAATATTCGGCTAGTGTTTGTGTGTGCTCGCCGCAAGAACGAGCTCTTAAAATTTTACATATACTAATTTGTTTCAGTTTTTTTTTTTACGGTGTTAGAAGCTAACAATACCAGTGACAAAATGGATTCAAAGGCCCTTTCTTCTGCTATCGCCCAATTTTCAGCCAAATTCTGTGTTGTAAGTATTGCTTTCATAACACCTACTTATTGATTTTCCTACCACCTACATTACTATTCAGAAATCCATAAATCATGAAGTACAATATGTTTAGACACTAGGTAGTATGGGTCAAGCTTATAAATGCTTTTCTTAGCAATTAAAATGGTAAATTAACATTGATAAGTATTCATTACTTATTTGTTTGGGAATACCCCACAATTTTTTTTTATGGTTTTGAGTACTCACCCACCACATATCAATATTTATAGATGTGAGGTGAAATGGCCATATTTTTACTATTGTTCTCTTCGATTATGATTTATTGCAAATTCAATTGCATACTTATTTTTTAATGAGAACTGTTTCTTTTATTTTCCAATAAAACTTATGAACTATTAAATTATTCTGTGTAGTAGGTAGTAGAAGTTTTGTTATGTCTATGTACCTTGCGTGTTTTGTATAGGTGTAAAAGAATTTTATTATTTCTTTCATGTTTTAAGGAATTTAAAATAGTCTTCATCAAAAATGAAGTATAGGTTCCTTATCTCTGAAAGATTCCGATTTTCCCTCACGGTTGCGGTTTTGTCCCCATTTTTTCGTATCCTACAATCCATTCACAGAATAACCGCTACATGATTATATTTAGGTACATTTAATCAATTCACATTAAGTGCTCTTGTTTTTGGACATGATAATGATAAATTCTGATAAACCTCCGAGTTCTTGATAGCAAGTGGTACCTACTTCTATGGAATCATATAATGTATTGCTGGATTCAGTATGTATATAAAAAGTATGATAAAAAAAAATCTGGTGTTTTTAAAAATTATTAAATTTTTCGCTATAATTCCATAAGAAAGTAACTAATTATTATATATTCCATATAGTCCAGATCCATGGTCCATTTTTGCAGATGATTACTATCAAGCTAATTTTCCATGAGTAGCTTTATTTTGATGAGACACCCAACAATTTCCTGTACGAAAACTCGATTGTAGTAGGTAATAGGTGTAGCAGGGATAAAAATGTTGATTCGGTGATTCTCAAAACAATTATTACTAAATGTTTTTTTTTTTGTTAAATCTGATAATTACAAATAAAAAAAAATATTATTTCGGGCGTCTCATCAAAATGAAGCTACTTACGGAAAATTAGCTTCATAGTAATCAACTGCAAAAATGGTCCATGGATCCTGGACTAATAGCTTTTTGAGACAAAATGCTTCAAATAAGTGCAGTTTTAATTGTAGTTCAAGTGAGTGATCATAAGCAAATTACAACAATAGTACAAACAAGATAAAAATTCTCTTAAATGTTTAAAGGTTTTTGTTATTCCTTAGGAACTAGAGAAAGGCAAGAGTGTGGTGTCATCTCCTCTGTCTGCTGAGTTTGTCCTGGCTCTGCTGACCCTGGGCACCTCTGACCCGGCACATGCTGAGCTTCTCACAGCACTTGGAATCCCTGATGACAATTCTGTAAGTGTTTACTAAATTAACTTATAGGCTGGGTGTAACAAAACCTGAAAAGAAGTCATTGTGCTCATAATTTTGAACAAATTTTAGATACTGTGAGATCAACCATGAAATCACAGAAAAGAACAACACACACAAAAATACACATAACATTTGTATATCTCGACAAAATGTACTGAAACCATAATAAAAGTTGTTCAAAATCACAAGTGCACTGACCATTTTCAACGTGGCGACATGGCGCTACGCCAGGGTGAAACTACGTTATGCCGCGGCAATCGCATTATGGCGGACGGAGCTCCAGCAGGATCTAATGACGGTATGGAGAGAGCGATTGCCGCAACCCAGCGCTGGGCACGCCACAATAGGGAAGATGCAGATATAATATTAATCAATATCTTGCAACTAAAATGTAAAAAAGCATAAGAGAAGGGACAGTGCAACGTTTTTATTTCAGTTAATATTGATTTTTAACAATAATTACAAATTTAAAGTAACGTGAAACGGAACGTGTTTTAATACACCAATCAACGTCTGGTGACGTCACTCGTGTTAGTTTATAGTCCAAGATCCCAGGGCTCACAGAAGTTACTTATTTCGCAGTATCAAAATATTTAAATAGAGTAGTGGCCAGTGTAATTTCAACGTACGCACAATAAGTATCTGCTATCTCCATCCAATGGGCAATTTTTTTTAGTGATTATGTAGGTATAACATATTACATAAGTCTATAGGAGGTAGTTTTGCAGTTTTCTTTTTATAAGTACTTAGTAAATAAACTACATATGTCCAAAAGATACTTGTGAATAGGATCTCAATTCTCAGTGGAGATAGCGATCAGATCTTCCACTATTACAATGACTAAGTAGTCTTTAAATTATTACTAATTATTTAAGAATATGTATTTTGTGAAAATTTCGTCAAATAAGTCGTTTTATAGCTAGCATCTGATGATGATACTTACAAACTGGCGGTCGCGTCAACTCAAACCAGCAGGTAAGCGAATGTTCAAAGTACCTACCTACATACTAACACTATTCTATTCCACACATTTTGTTACTGAGCAAATAAGTAAGTTTTGGAAGCACTGGGATCTTGCTCTATGACTTTGAATTATGACAGTTCTTGACCAGTGACAGACATGGGTGACGTCATCGCCCGTTTTGGCGCAAAAATTTAAATTGTCTGTTTAAAAACGCAATTTTAGCAATAAATTAAAGCGTTTTCATTTTTTATTTATGTGGCGGTCTATACAAGACGGAGTTCTTTAAAATGAAAGCAAAAATAGAAATATTGCATGCCCCCTATTGCAGCGATATGTCCACTCTTTAAGGTGAATGCTCCTCTAAGATCATGTAGTTCGAAAGAATGAATATTTCAGATATAATCATTCTTTCGAACTACATGAACTTAGAGGGCTATATTGATGATTAAAATGGTTATAATTCTTTAGATAAATACGCGTTACGGTCGCAGATCGCATTTGGTCCACATACAGCTTCACACTGACCGGCAAATTGCAAAAAACATAAAAATATTTGAATTTCGCGGGCTACCCTGGAGCATCCACCTTAAGGAACGGCTAGAGAGCCGCCACGGCGTCCTCACTTTCCGCCTGACGCAGGCACTCCCGGACAAGGTTGTTTCGGGAGCTACCTGTTTCGGATTCGGTAGGAGGACACGCCCGGGTGTTATCACAGTGAGGATCAGTCGGAGGATACGGTGGAGGTGCGCCCTGCTGGGGCGGAGACCGCCGGGTGCTCCGTCCAGAGCGGAAGGAGTCATTTGATGATTTCCCATCATTAAATAAAAAAAATTGTACTTACTACTGAAATTCCATATCATGAGGAAATATATTAAATACAATAAATATACCTACTCATTGAAGGAAGGATAACATCACAAATTATTTGACCATACATGAGGTGACCAATTCATTACCTACTAATTATTAGTCATACCATATTATATCTACCCAGACTAAATTTCACTGTTACCAAAAACGTATTTGTCATGTACCTACACAATTATCCGAAAATTTTGTTGATTGTGAGATTACCTCTCTTGCTCAATGTTAAATGATGACTAATACCGTATTTCAGATTCGCTCATCGTTTACTGAAGTTTCGTCAAAGTTGAAGGCTTTGAAGGGAGTCACACTAAAAGTGGCCAACAGGGTGTATGTACAGGAGGGTCCTTATGACCTGGAGCCTCAATTAAAAGAAGATGCAGTGAAGGTGTTTGATGCTGCTATAGAGAAGCTGGACTTCAATACTGGAGCAGCTGCTGTCAATGTCATCAACAAATGGGTAGGTAGTTGTAATAAATAAGCACTTGCAGTTTATTGAATGCTTAGTTCTAGGAAAAATGGTAATTAACTTATTGGGTTGAATTTACAGGTTGAAAGCCAGACCAACGACAAGATCAAGGATCTGCTCAGCTCAGACAGTGTAGATGGTGACACTCGTCTGGTTCTTATTAACGCTCTCTACTTCAAAGTAAGTCTTGCGTGTACCTACATGATTTCCAACAAGTATAATAACATACTTGATCAGCCATACTAAACATTTTGGTTTTTAGGGTACCTGGAAGAAGCAGTTTGATCCCGCTAACACCAACGACCAACCATTCCATATCACTGTAAACTCGTCAGTGAATGTACCCATGATGTACAGAGAAGATGAATATATGTATGGTGAGAGCGGCGACCTTCAGGCTCAGGTATAAATTTAGATTTGAGTATTTGACTCAAAGTGCGCCGATATGTCCAATGTAATTCACACTTAACTTGTTATGTTAGTTATAAAAATAAAAAAGATAACGTAAACAGTTACATTCTACAATAATATTTATGTCCATCGATTCCGCGAATTTTCTGTTTATGTTAATACTGGCAGCAGACCACAAATCATAATTGTATGCATATTTAATTTGTTTACATTGGATTGAATTGGAATCTATAAAAATATCATTCTGTTCCTAAGGAAACATTGTATAGTCTTGAGCTGTGTATGACTTCAACTGACTCATAATGAATTACCCCGAACTTCAGCTGCTGGAAATGCATTACCAAGGCGGAGAGACATCGATGCTCGTCGTGTTACCTAATGAAATCGACGGACTTGATGGTCTCTTGTCAAAACTGGCGTCTGGCTTCGATCTTATGTCGGAGGTGGAAAAAATGTACAAAACCAAAGTGCAAGTTACCATCCCTAAGTTCAAGATTGAAACCGAAATTGATTTGACAGAAGTGCTGCCTAAGGTTCGTTTTTATTTTACATAACTACGCTTCTTTCTGACCTCATTTTTGCTCGGCTCCTAGGGGTCGGGGGGTAGGGGGTGGGAAGGAATTTCCTCAAGAATTGTGCTATCAAATTAAAAAATAATTATTCAAATCCGACTGACAGTTCTGGACAGTGTACCTATCATCAATCATGTTCAAACAAACAAACTTTTCTGATCTATTTAAATATGAGTAGGGGAGACCATGGAGGATTGTGGCCATTTTTATTTTAACTGAGATTAAGATATCTCAAGAAACATTCTACATCTATGAGCTCTATAATTCAATGTATCTCAGTTCATTTGGTGAATAAATAATACCACCTTATTAATTTTATAACTAACTAGTTGACCCGCGCAACTTCGTCTGCGTCACAATTTTCATTACTGCTCTGCTCCTTTTGGTATTAGCGGACCAGTAGTTCCTGAGATTAGCGCGTTCAAGTAAACAAACAAACAAACAAAATCTTCAGCTTTATATATTAGTATAGATAATAACACATTTTTTAAAGGTACTTAAATCAAAATTTGGTATACCTCTACGAACTAAAATAATATGTTACATCGATATAAAAATATCAATATCTCAGTTTTAATAAAATCAGTCTAAAATCAAAATACTATCTGACAAACAATTATGGCAGACGTCACGAAGCTCACCCCCAGTGCAAGCTTCGTGAGACGAGCCTTTGCATTCGAAGCACTGAACCCACTTCTCTTTTGATTTGCTATTGCAAAGGGCTCAAGGCAACACAAGCAAAAACAATTATTTTCTGCATTTTCTTCGTCTTCATCCTCTTCGTCATAATTGTTGGTTTTGTTCCTGTTGCAACAAAACCTGCACTTATATTCCTTGCAGTGATCGCCACATCAAATTCAGATCCTATGAAACATATTTATTTGGCATTCTGAAACAATAACATGATATAGGCATGGCTAGTGTCGATGAACTGGCTTTATGACATAGAAATTCAGGATGCAACATCACACCACAACACAAGGAAACCTTGCCAGAAAATCAGAAATAATAAAATAGGAGCTTCTACTTCTACTCGCCTTGTAGCAAAAAATCGTGAACCGGTCAAAATATAAAATTCATAACTTATAAAGACGATGTCAATACCAAAAAACACGCTATAAAACTTGAAAAACTAAAGCATATGAGAAAAAATATCATAATAATGCAAACATTACTTAACGATATATATGCAATCAAAATTTTGGGGAAAATCTTACTTTTTGCAATTTTTTGTATGCAGATGTCGTTCACTGAAAACCGTAACTCGTGCGCGAGTGGTGCGTACTACGTCAAACAGCGCGTCTCAAAGAAACAAAAATTTACTATTGCCAGCTCGCTAACGGTTACAGGCTCCGAGAAATCGATGTTGTCACAATTCTCGTCTGTTACAACTCTCCTCGGTCTCCCCTTAGTATAGATTTGCTGTAGTCATGCAGTACGATGCGTCACACAATGGGTACTTGGAATACTTAATACCCACATTTTTTGCAACAGCTTATCTCGTTTTAATGAAGGTCAAATTTCATTGTCAACAGTCGGGCTGTCCGACAATAATGATAATAGTAGGTACCTACTGTGCATTGTACATGACGCGGTCGTTTTAGATACCGTCTTCAAATACAAAGTCGGTAATGCTCAATTTTATTTATTCAAGCTCGGAATACAAGCGATCTTCAACAAAGCAAACTCGGGTCTGACAAAGATTTTGAACGTGGAGGAACCTCTGTTTGTGTCGAAGGCAGTGCAGAAGGCCTTCATTGAAGTAAACGAAGAAGGCGCAGAGGCGGCCGCGGCTACCGGTAAGCGTGCATACATAATAACATTTATTATAAATACCTTTTTCTGAAGTATTTTTCATCTTCACTGCGGTTTATCACATGGAATTTGTATTTAAATAACTAAGTGTCGATAAAATTGATAACGGACTTTCAATGATTGATTATTAATGAATGGGCAGGGCACAAGATAAATTAACTTATTGAGTCAATATTGTTAGATAAAATATAAATTTCTTGTCTAAGATACTTTTTCAATAAAATCGATTGGATGGGGATACATTTTCCCGAAACAGTTATAAAAATGGGAAAATGTGTGTAAAATAATAGCACTTCACGATTTCCCAATTATTACAAAGAAGTTTATTGGCAGTTTCAAGAATCTAAGTGATAAATACTTGCTGGGTCTATTCAATTGGATTTTTAGCCTAGTGATACGAATAGATAGCAAAGCGTTTTTCATGCTTGTTAAGTTATTTTAGTATGTTGGTGAACAGGAAGTACCTATAATACTTTCAATGGATTATGATATTAATTAAATTACCAGTAGGCACTTTCGTTACAGCTTGTTACTAACTCTCAATGCACAAATGTCTAACACATTTCTCGTTTTGTTTTGAATACGAGATTAGCAGTCCTATACTATCTGCCTAAAACCTGTTCTGCATTGTAATGTGCCGTTTTAGTTTAGCTGTGTGTTGTGAGTGGAATGCTAATGTGGGCTACGTGTGTTGTCTTGGTTCGTTTGACCGTGTGGTGTGGGGGTGTGCAGCGATGGCGACGCGCCGCAGCCGCTCGACGCCGACTTGTTTCGAGGCCAACCGGCCGGCGCTGTACGTGGTGTGCGCCGCGCGCCGGCTGGTCGTGCTGGCCAGCTACCGGCCAGCCGCGAGCCCGCCTCGCGACGAACTATAGTGGTGTGTGTGGCGCAGGCATGGTGATAATGCTGCGCTGCGCTCGGCCGCCGACGCCGCGCTTCCGCGCCGACCACCCGTTCGTCTACTTCCTGCTCGGCAACGACCGCGCCCCGCTCTTCATCGGAGCTTATCGCGGCAGCAACTAGCGCGTGCGCCCGTTCGAGTAGCAGCACGACAAACTCACTGCGTCCTCTAGGTAGCTCGTGGACAAATCTTAAAAAAATCAATCGATCCCGATAGTGTATCTGATTTCCAGTGAAGTCATGTACACTGTGTATATCTTTAAAACGAATGCTGCAAAAATATACCAGCGATCAATATGTAAACATAACACAACTACGTACCCAACGAACGTACCTACGTTATAGACAGCATACGGTTTGTTCATAGTTGTATCGACACATACACGGTGTTATGAAAGAAATTAACATTTTTGTAATTTTTTTTTTGTACTTATATTTTATATTCTTTTTAAACTCGAAGCAGATTTTGAAAACCTAGAAAAAGCATACCGTCCTAAATAACGTTGTGGAATTATAATTTAAAAATGTTAACTTTTTACAAAATTATGTTATAAATCTTTTGTATGATATTACTAAGTAACAATTTTATTAAAATATTAACTTTATTTTTTCTTCGTTTTATTCCCTAACGCCAAAACATACGGAAAGACCTTTTAGTGGTTATCTACATAAAGTTTTGACAGTATAGGTCCGCCTAAGCAAATACAACTAAAAATATAGCTAATTAACGGCGGCCCGTGAGTATCTATCTAATATATTGAAAGCCTTAAGAATTGAAGCGTTATTTAAATACCGATATAAGTACTTACATCAATTACCAGTTACCACCAACCTTTTCCATTATTCACAGCTACCTACCTCATTTAACAATTCAGCAACTGCTTCACACGATATTATCACCACCATACAACACCAGTTTCTTGAGTACCTGCCAATCTAAAACCAATTCTATGACAACATAATAAAGACTATAATTTTAAAAACAACATTTTTCTCATTATTATTCTCGTATAGAACTGCATGCAATTAGGAGCTTTTCAATATAACTTGTTAGACATAAATGCTGTCAAACAGAAATGGATCCCGAACGCCTACTCTTCTCGCGATATTAGCACCGTTTGTTTTCAGCGACGCACATTTCAGTTCGTTTTCTTCGATGGGGAGTTCTAACAGTTCGGTTTAAATCTTTATAGGTAGATAGTGTAGTAGTTATCTTAAATAAACGTTTGTTATTATTACTTATGTTAAAAAACAACTGTAAATATGTCTGCATAATTTTGCGATATAACCTAAAATGTAAGTGTTTTAAAATATTTATTTCAGTAATAAGCCTCAGGTTTTGCTCAGGTAAACGCAGACACATGTCTGTGTGTCGCTTCGTGGCTGACCGGCCTTTTCTCGTAGCTATCCTTGCAAATGGAGTAGTTCACTTCATGTCCCTGTACCGAAAGTGAAGAATACTTCTTCTTACTACTTTACTTACTGTTGGTTCAATTAGGATTCTCGAAATAAAATGTGATACACGACCCAGTGTTCTTTTGAATTGTATGGAACAATTTCATTGATTTATTTGCTCCTGTTTTGCCCATAAACCAAATCTTCCAGTTTTCCAAATAAGTCAAAAATATACAAAATTTATTGTTATCGTCACCTTGCCGTTTACCTGAAGAACGACTAGAGACTATTCCTATTTAGATTTAAGTATCCCTTTGTCTACCCTATACAAATATAGGTAGACAAACCAAGTGGCTGTGAATTTCTTCTACGATATTACTTAATATTGAAGTGTGTTATAACATTTATTTCAGCAATGATGGTCATGTTATGCTCGGCTAGATTCTCACCCGAACCGGTGTGTCGCTTCGTGGCTGACCGGCCGTTCCTCGTAGCTATCCTCGCAAACGGAGTAGTTCACTTCATCTCTTTGTACCGGAAATGAAGAATCCTTCTTCTTAATCTTTGATCTGCTGGTTCAATTAAGTCTCTCGAAATAAATGTTATCTGAAATGTTAAAATTGAATATTAACTTTTTGTTATTTTGAATTTTACTGATCAGTTTTATTGTATTTTTTTCCCCTTTTTCCGTAGTACTAATTCTTTCAGTTTTGGAAATAAGTAAAAAAATACAATCCAGTGCTCACGTTTTTGTAACTCTGCCGTTTTACTCAGCAACTATTAGACCTTATAGTTTGCGGTCCACATATTTGGTTTAAACTTGTGTTTTCAATATTATCTAATATTGAAATACAATCTGCAACAGAACAAATGTGATACATGAGCTAAAAGAAAAAATATTGAATAACCCACTGTTGTTTGAATTGTATTAGCCAGTTTCATTAGTTTATTTGCTTATTCTTTGACGATGAAAAAAGAATTCCAATTTTCAAGAAAAGTCAGACAAATCCAATGGTGCTTCCTTTTTTTTCACCTTGCCGTTTTATTGGACAACTATATACCTACCTATTTAAGTTTAGACACCTTCATATACGTACGCCTACCTACGACTAAGACTAACCTAGTATTGAACTTTATTATATCATTTATTTCAGCAATCCGCATAATGTTATTCAAAGCTATTAGACCCAAGCCTGTTTGTCGCTTTGTGGCTGACCGGCCGTTCCTCGTAGCTATCCTCGTAAACGGAGTAGTTCACTTCCTGTCCTTATACCGTAAGCGAAGAATCGTTTACGTACTGTTGGTTCAATTATTTTCTCGAAATAAATTTATTCCAGGATCTGAAAAGTTTAATTCCATTTGTTTTTTTTTTTTAATTTTATTGGTCTGCTTCATTTATTTATTTGCCGTTTTTTTTTTGTCCATAAAACCAAATATTTCAGTTTGCGAGATAATTCGAAAATCGTTAATCCAGTTGTGCTCACGTTTTTGTCACTCCACCGTTTTAGTGATAACGATTATTGACGACTAGCCCACGCGACCCGTGCCCACTTCGTTGGGCGGTATTTTTTGGGTCAATATATAGACATATTAAGTTGTATACAGACAACACAAACAACTGTGGACTCTTTTAAAGGTATTATTGAGAGTGTTTTATATGATTGATTTCAGCCATCCGCTTCAGGAAATGCTCGCGTTGTTTCAAGCCGGTGTGTCGCTTTGTGGCTGACCGGCCGTTCCTCGTGGCTATCCTCGCAAACGGAGTAGTTCACTTCATCTCTTTGTACCGAAATTGAAGAATCGTTTACCTACTGTTGGTTCAATTAAATCTTTTGAAATAAATATGATCTGATAGAAAAAAGAAATGAATAACCCACTTGTTATTTCGAATCAGTTTCATAAATTTATTTGCTCATTGTTAGGGTTCTGTACCCGATGTTGCTCAGTTTCATTGATGTATTTGCCTTTTTGTCCATAAAACCATATCTTCCACGTAACTTCAGCACCTAGACACGACATCTTTAATTCAATTGTTCTTCTTAGCCTAGTCAACTAGTGCCTTTTTGTTCACCTTTTTTCAGCAGTCTCGGAAAAACATGAATGAGGTGTCATTCAATTCGGAAGAACATGTAGATGATTTTTGAAAAAAAATAAAGAGCCGCTAATAAAATTGCATACGTTATAAACAATAGAGAATAAGCATGCGATTTTTTTATTTGCAAAATGAAATACTTATTAGCTGTAGTAAACGATTATGAAATAATTTTATAAATGTCTTCATCAGCGAGGAAGTTATAAAGCTTCAAAGATTACAATTAGAAAGAGAAGTCCGATGTAAATGTTGACGTCATCGTCTATGACGCCTAGAGAACAGCGTTTTCACGAGAGGGACAGATATACTACTCTGTCAAGAAAGTACCGGGAAAAGATCAATAATACACAAAATGTCTGTTATTCATCCAAATTTATTTTATCACCTTCAAAGTATGCTCCTTTAGAAACGATACACTTGCGCCAACGAATAATCCATTCATCAAAACATTTTTTAAACGCTGCTTCCGGAATTGAGTTCAGTTCTCGCCGCGAATTCTCCTTTATGTCTTCTATCGATTGAAAACGGGTGCCACGAAGTGGTAATTTGAGTTTAGGAAAAAGAAAAAAGTCAGCAGGAGCCATATCTGGTGAATATGGTGGTTGCTGGATGGTATTTGTTGAGTGTTTGGTTAAAAATTCGTCCACAATGATAGCCTTGTGCGAAGGCGCATTGTCGTGGTGCAAAATCCAAGAATTTTCTTTCCACAAATCTGGCCTTTTTCGTCGAATTTGCTCTCTTAAACGCCGCATAACGCTCAAATAATATTCTTTATTTACCGTTAGACCTTCCAATAAGAATTCAGAGTGCACAACACCGCGATAGTCAAAGAAAACAGTCAACATGACTTTGACTTTTGATCGACTTTGGCGTGGTTTTTTCGGTTTCGGTTCAGTTGGAAGGCGCCACTCCGAAGCTTGTTGACTAGTTTGCATGTCAAACTCGTAAACCCACGTCTCGTCACCAGTAACAATGCGTTTCATGAATGTTGGGTCCGAACTGACTCGTTCTAGCATGTCCTCAGCGACTTTAATGCGATTGAGTTTTTGGAGAAAATTCAGATCTTTTGGGACTAGCCGAGCAGCAACATGTTTCATACCCAAATGATTAGTTAAAATGGTACGGATCGACTCGTGAGATACAGATAGTTCGGCGGCTATCTCTCTCAGAGTTGAATGGGGATTTTCAGTCACTATTTCCTTCACTTTTGCGATGTTAACTTCAGTTGCAGACGTTGACGGCCTACCAGAGCGAGGCAAATCTTCCATCACATCTCGACCGCTTTTGAACACTTTGAACCACTCATAAGCACGAGTTTTTGATAAAGTCGATTCACCGTAAGCCTTCTGTAACATTTTCAGTGACTCCGAACACGAAATTCCATTGGCGATGCAAAATTTAAGACAAACTCTTTGTTCGATATTTTTGTCCATTATGAAATTCGCAATACACACTATATATGATATTACTAAAACCAGCACTGTATTTAATATAAATAACAGATGCAACTCAAACTCCGCGCCAAAATGGAAAACAGTTGTGCCAATCTAACAACTACAAAAAAAACAAAAATTTGAATTTGGAACCATAAACAAATCATCCATTCCCGATACTTTTTTGACTGAATGTATTTGTTTAAAATAATTATATTTCCTTCGTTTTTCGAGTAGTTTTGATTCTATTTTCACTGTTAGTATTATATTTTTAGATAAACTGTATAGATGATAAATATGTTTTTCATGCATATTCCCTATTCACTGAAAAAAGAAAAAAAGGTTTGGTTTTTTGCAAATATCTCAAAAGCTTTTCATTTCATTTATTAATTTTGTGAACACAGGGTACAAAGATGTTTTATAAAAATGTTTGGTCCATCCTATGTTCCGCCGAAAGGCATACAAAATCGTGTCGCTAAAGTCAATAATTACCAGATATCACTAAATTAATTACAAAAGTACAATTTCTCATAAAATACAAAGTCAGCAATATGAAATTTAAATAGTACAAAAAGTCATAAAAAAAAGATACAATGTCAGCAATTAAAATAATAATAATAAATAAAAACAAAAAAAAAAACAAAATATCAAAATTAATTATAAGTCCCTGTCAAATCTCTTAATAGTACAATGTCACCAAAATCAAAATTGTCAAACTTAAAATTTAATTGTACAAAATCATCTTTTCAAAATTTGTCATTAAGGTATTCATCGACAGAATAATATGCCTTTTCATTCAATAATTTAAAATGCTGACGCTTAAAATCATTAACGCTGTTAGCTGATATAATTTGATTTGGTAATTTATTGTATAGTTTGGGAGCCATTGCATATATGCTTTTAAGCTGATCAATATTTTTTAAATCTATTGCTACTCAACAGACACAACTCAATATAATATACTGACTGCTTTTCTGCAAATCATTTAGCTTTCAATTTTTTCTATACTGTGGTGGTGAAGCAAGTTTCACTCAAAGTTGAGTTTTCTCTTTCCCTTGTTGATTTTTGATACTAAAGTGCGCAATTATTTTTTTGGTGAGTCAATGAAACCGAACAACAGACACAAGGTGTCTGTTGTTCGGTTGGTATTTTCGTATTTCCTTCTTTTTGTCCAAAGGTTAGAGAAAGGAGGCCAAATCTTCCACTTAATTTTCACCATACAAATTGATGCGCGTGATCATCTTTTTTGTCTCCTGTTTAAAAGTTAGAAGATAACTTGTTGGTCCGACCCCAAGTATCGTTTGACGATGGCAGGAAAATGACGATGACGTCACATGATTATCATCTTCCTTTAAAGGGATAAGTGTAGATCGCTGGGACTGTATGTGCCCAGCCAGGGCTATTAGAAGAAATTATACAAATAAGTCTTCATTTGAACTGAATGGTGTACCTACCACCAGCGTGCATGGAAGTATGGCACTGGATATTGCACTCCTACCTAATACAGCACTTCTTATAAGTACTGTACTTACTGCAAGATAAGTTTTAAATTACAACCCATTGATGCTTTCGTTTTAAATACCTTGCCGGTTGACAGAACAAGGAATTTGGGCAATGTTAGGGTTAACTACTTCTCTATTTGAAATATCATTTTTTTTTTATTCACTTTTGAAACTTTGTTTACGTTTGTCATTAAGTTTGTTCATTGATGTCTGTGTTTGATTGCTTTTTGTATCGCTTGAAATGCTGAATTCTCATGCTCGTTTTGGGTTGGTGAATTGGTGATACGTCTAAAAGCTCGTGATGCATCTTGTATAATTGAATTTCAGCTTTTGGCATCTCGATGTGTTCTGCGATGTTGAACGAGCCCCCCGTTCCCCGCTTCACCGCAGACCGCCCCTTCCTGGTGTCGATCGTCGTTGGAAGGGTTCCTCATTTCATGGCGACGTACTGTGGCGACAAACAATTATAGGCCTTAACTTAGGCTTTATAAGTGATACCTCATAATATATGCACAAATGTATACGTAAAATTAAAGCTTTCAGAATTTATCTCTGGTTTTGATTGGTATGGTTTATCCTGTCCTGAACTAATAGATGTAGATGCAGTTGACAGACTTGCGTTTGGCAGTTTATTTAGATACAGTTATGTCAAGCGAAAAAAACTGCATCCAAACTGCAACTTTACAGCTGGCGTGCAGTGTAGGTACGAGTATATGGAGTCCGTCTATTACTTTTACTCAATAAGAAGACAAAAATTCAATAGAGTTGAGATATAACCCAGTGTTTTATGTACTTTTATAAGTCGTAATAAAAAAACCGGTCAAGAGCAAGTCGGACTCGCACACCGAGGATTCCGTACCATCTCATAAAACGTGAAATATTTTAAATTTTCATCGTCGAGGACTATATTGTAATATTTGTTGATTATTGCTGAAAAAGGGTGCTATTAAGAGACATCGTTTTATTTTTCCTATAATCTTTACAAAAACTTCTATCACATAGGATAATTTCAGATTTTTCTGTATGCAAACTTCGAAAATAAGGGGCCCCTTGTCTCCGAAGTTTGCATTACAGTTTGCAGAAACACTTTCAGTCGCAGTTGCAAAAAAAAATTATTCAGCTGTGGCAGACGGACAGATTTACACCATAAGGGTTCCTTTTTACCATTTTGGTACGGAACCCTAAAAACGACGTCCCGCTCTCCAGAAATCTAGGAATTGTGATTGAGTAATCTTGGTCGGTTTGAGGAATGCTTTTACTTCAAAAACTCGTAAACTTGATGTGGTTCGCTCTGTGCTTCTGCCTTTGTTTGGCTTTTACCGTAAGTTGTGATGTTTATAATGTGGCTTGTCCGTGGAACTTCGGTAATAGCATGACATACTCCCTGATTGTGTACTGTATTCCAGCGATGGGAGTCTCGATGTTTTCTGCCATGCTGAACATGACGCCTGTGCCGAGCTTCGTGGCTGACCGGCCCTTCCTCGCAGCCATTCTCGTTGGAAGAACTCCTCACTTTGTCGCAGCGTACAGTGGAAACGAAAACGAACAATGACACGGTTACTAGATAGTTCCTCAATGTCAGGTCAACTAAGAATGTTTTTATTTTCATACCGTATCTACAAATTCTTAGAATAATAAAAATCACATAAATATTTTGTATGAATAAAAAAAATCTTCCGTTATTTATTTGTTTTATACTTATTAAAAAAAAATTGGTCACATTGTGCGTCTTATGGAGTGTATTCTGAGATATTGGTAACCTGACTTATAGAAATCCTTCCTACATGCAGGTTCATTATTTTCAATAATGATATAATGAGTACCTACATCAGAAAATTTTATTTCGTCTTAAAATAATAGTAAGTAGGTAGGAAGTATTTACACTTGAAGGACTCCAGATAGACAGAATACACTTAATTGAACACAAAAATAGTTACACACTCTTTTACACAAAATTAATTCAATGGATAGAATGGCCTTATCACTGACAACCATAGACGTATATGGGGGGGGGGGGAGTCGGGTAAGCCGTGTCTCGTAAAATTTTGGGGCTCGCTTCGCTCGCCCTTGAATTTTACACTCTCTTGAAGCTTTTTTTTTTTGCATTTAAGCAAAAAGTAACTCCTAAGTAAACCATGGTAAAGTTTTCTTCCATATCACCAGAACCAATGATTTCCCATGTGTGGTCTAGAAAAAAACAATTTAAAGGCAATGATTATGTTAAGGGTCTAGGGTATTTTTACGTCCGATTTATAATAAAATTAGAGAGGGAGCGCCACTATCATGTTTCTTCCCCGATTCGGAAAAATCGTAGATGCGGAGCTGCCTTCCAGGCTGAGTTAAACAAAATTTGAGCTCGCTCCGCTCGCTCCAGCATTCTCAGGTCAGCTAAGGGACATCTGTTTGTTTGAATCTAACTTATCCGAGACAAGGTTTTAAAAAGTCAAGCTCGCTTCGGTCGCTCAATTCCCAATTTTCTTCAGGCTAAAGCTTTTCAGCAAAAGTCAGCTGCGCGGTTTTGCCCGTGAGAATTCAAAGCTATTTATTTAGTCCTGGGCGTATTTTTTGTAAAGGTCTCCGTTGTATGAATGCAATGGTAGGTGTCCATAAACACCCATCGATAGTGAGCTAGTCCGTACTCCAATATTCTCGATTTATTTTATAATTTGAACTTTACTATTAACTTTTAAGAGGAAATGCTGGCGGCGAGACTTTGTATGTAATAATAATAATTTAGCCTTTAATCAGATCTAACTACTAAATAATTGTTACATTTAAAAGTTAATACTTGAAAACTTAAACTTAGTCGACTGTTCTAGAATTTGCTTCTTAGATACTAACTGCAGATCTGTTTGCCAATCGGCAAAGGCCTTCTCCAACCTTTTCCATTTGTGTCTTTATTGAGCCACTCTGTTCCACGTCACTCCTGCCACTTGTCTGATGTGGCATCCCACCTTTTCTGCGGTCTACCTCTTTTCCTTTTACTTTCTCTAGGGTGCCATCGTGTCACAATTTTACTCCATTCATCGGGTCCTCTCATCATGTGCCCTGCGCATCGCCATTTTAGCATTCTGATTTTATATGTTATGTCTATGACCTTTGTCTTGCTTCTAATAACGCGATTTTTCAATCTGTCTGACTTCTTCACATTTAACATACTCCTTTCTATTGCGTACTGGCAAGTAGCGAGCTTGTTTGCCATGTTCTGTGTTAAAGCCCACGTTTGGCTACCATACATAAGGACAGGTAGTATACATGTGTTGAATAACTTACTTTTTACATTTATGTCAAGCTTTTTATCTTTAATGACCTCTCGCAAGCCCCAATATCTCCTCCAGCCATTTGTTACTCCTCATTCAACTTCTTTGCGTACAGGATCATTTTGTGTCATCAGCTGGCCGAGGTAGATGTATTCATCGGCGTAATCGACTTGTTTCCTAAATTTATGGTAGTTTTCTTTCCGTTTGTCATTATTCTCGTTTTTTCCGGATTCATTTTTAGCCCAACCTTCTCGCTTTCTATTGCCAGTTCGCTAATCATTTTCTGTATTTTTTCTGGTGTTTCAGCAAATAACACTATATCATCTGCGAATCTCAAATGCGTTAGTGAGACACCGTCGACATTTATCCCGAGATTTTTCCAATTGAGACCTCTGAAAATTGATTCCAGTACTGCGGAGAAAAGTTTTGGAGATAAGGGGTCACCTTGTCTGACGCCTTTTCCTGCTCTGAATGGATTGCCTTTCTTTTCTAATTGAATTCTTACAGTACTGTGGCAGTATGCATTTTTTATTACGTGAATAAATGTATGCTCAGTTCCTTGTTCTATTAGGCTTGTCCATATATTTTTGTAAAACAGAGAATCGAATGCCTTGCTGTAATCTACTAATACTAAGTCTCGTCGCCAGCATTTTCTCTTAACATGACCGACGGCTGCGACTGCGACGGGCTTAATATTAAATTTTTGATCGTGATCACCGACCGTGGTGTGTGTCTGGGCGTCGCATCTCAGGTAAGGGGCCAGGCCCACCCTGGAAAAAAAGTCCTAGATACGCCAATGCTGACAACTGTATCTACAAGGCAACATCTCCACGAGCGAGGGAATCGCGGCGAGTTAACGTTTTTTCCTACATCGAATCGCTGCGATAGTATCGTCATGTGGGGACACGTTCATAGAGTTGTTATTCGCCGCGATTCTCTCGCTCGTGGAGACGGCCCCTAAGTATGGTCGGAAAAATCTCAAAATATAAAGGGTCTGCCTACAAATTATTTACATCTTGCAGCAAAAATGATTTTTTGACAAAACCACTCTACATTGTAAGAACAACGCTATTTACAGGAAAGTCCTTGTAACCAAATAAAAACTAACGAGCAATAATCCTCAAAACACCTACACCCGAGAGCTATTTGAATGTCGTGACCGTAATCACACTTGACCCCACTGACCTAATTATAACTGTACACAAAATTACTCAGTTCGGTAAGGTCGCCACAATTATTTGTAGGTTCATTTATTATACTTTATGTATGCAAAGGGGATCAAACTCTTCAACCACTTGCTAATTAGAGACCCTAGGAACTTTCAGAGAAAAACTTAGTAGTTACGAGTAGTTAGGTCGGTTAAAACTTAATGATGTCTCTGAAGTGCGTCGCTGCGCGAATTTTGATACATGATACAAATTCTACCTGTAGTTTACTTGTTAATTATATTAATTTGAAAAATTTTTCAGCGGCTCGCATAGTGCCATTGTCGTTAAAAGTATATCCAACGGTCAAAAGGTTCTTCGGCGACCGTCCACTGTTATTTGTGATATTCCGAATGAAGTACCCAGTATTTTTGGCTTCTTATAGAGGTGAACCTGAAGGTGCCGCGAGGTAGTTGGTAGGTATAGCTACCGAATTTTTATTTAAGTACTTTACTAGGAGGTGGTACTAACTAAACTAATTTATTATGATGCCTGAATAAGGACAACTTAACAGCATGGCCACGGGATGGTCGCTGCAGCGAATATTCGCGCAGTGTGAACTGTCACGGTCACGACCCATACAAAATTAATCCATCTCCGACAGAAATCACATATCCTAGTTTGTTTGTCGTCTGAAAATGAGAGAAATATGTTATATTTTTTCGAATTCGTTGGCTAACACATAAATATATGGTGTAAAGTGTTCGTTCAAACGAAGAATAGAAAAGCTGTTTCTGCTGTTCATACACTCTCGCTAGCTTAACCATCGTGTTTGAGCTCATTTAAATCCATGTGATGAACACTTCATTATTGTTGGGAACAAGGGTATAATGTTGGAGAGCAGAAAGGTGGATAGTGGATATCGTAATTGGCTACTAGTTTAGCCACCGTGTTTGAGCTCGTTTAAATCCTTCTCATGAGCACCATTCATTGCTATTGGTAATAAAGATCTGATGATGAAGAGCTGAAAGGTAGATAGTGGATCTCTTAGTTGATACTAGTGTTGCCATCGTGTTTGGGCTCATTCGAATCCGTTTGATGAGCACTATTAACCGTTGTTGGAAACGAGGATCGATGATGAAAAGCAGAAAGGTGGATAGTAGATCTCTTAATTGGCTACTAGTGTTGCCATCGTGTTTGAGCTCGTTTAAATTCTTCTGATAAGCACTATTTATTGCTGTTGGTAATAAAGAACTGATGATGGAACATGGATGGATAGGAGAACACTTGGACAGTGGATCTCTTAGTTGTCTACTAGTATAACCACCGAGTTGGGTTCCTACAGTTAGTCATCAGTGCTGGTTTAATTTTAAAAATAACTTGTTGTAAAGTAATAGTTACTAAAAGAATAAAAAAAGTAAAGAACAAAAGAGAAGAAAAGTTTTATTATATTCCATTAAGTTTAAACTATTTAAAATAAAAGTTGTAAGAACAAAGCCATTAAAAAACCTATTAAAATAAAAGTTATTAAAATACTTTTTTAAATTCAAGTTTTTTCAACTTTAAAACTAACCTTATCGGATTTTTTTGCAGGATAGCTTTATGCGGGATCTCCGAAACGACGTGACCAATATTGCCGGAACTTTCACTAGCAGATAACTGATATCATAAGGAGTAACTTATTTTCGAATAAGGATAAAGGATCCGTGCTAGAAAAATTAAATACTACTCACGCGAGCGAAGTTGTGGGCAGTTAGTATTACTGTTTAATTTGATACTTTTATGACTGTGCAGTCTACTTCAACATGCAATTATTAGTATCATGTGACCCAACACTGAATATAACTTCAATGAATTGTACCCACATGTACCTTTGGAATGAGCTCAAACTAGATATCGTCGCCGCTGGAATGATCCGGCGCTCCGCCGCGAAGCAATTTTTTCTATGAGGGTTTATATTCGTAACAGCGACAAAGTTTGCAAACGTTTTAAACGAATTGTAACATTGAATATTTACTAAAACTAACGTCATGTTTAAACTAACATCAGCCAGGCCTAGGCAGAGGTGGCGAGAGGACCTAAACGCCTACTGCCA
The DNA here is from genome assembly GCA_950371165.1 of Lacanobia oleracea. Classification (NCBI taxonomy): domain Eukaryota; kingdom Metazoa; phylum Arthropoda; class Insecta; order Lepidoptera; family Noctuidae; genus Lacanobia; species Lacanobia oleracea. Next base: position 12,843,853 of record OX493389.1, read on the forward strand.
GGCTTGGTTTGAACTGGCTCGGGAAAAAAAAACCCTGAAAGGACTTGGGAGAGGCCTTTTTCCAGCACTGAGATAGAATAGGCTAAATAAAATAAAAAATGTCCTGTGTAGCTCCAATCGTTTCACGTGTGAGGTGCTGCGTAGTTCTAACAAGCAAACACCAATAAACTTGTCTTCTCTCTCACATCACGACGGATCAATCATGACGGATTTGGTACGTCATAGTAGACCCAGGCCGGTTAGTTTTGATGTCTGCCGCGACGCCAAATCGATTGACCATAATATATTCAAATAAGTACTGAGATGTCCATCGTCCGTATGCGGCGACAGTGAACGTCCAAACCAAGGACCAGCAAACTGAACAAAGCATAGATACTACGTGGATAATGTGAGTCAGCTGGATGTAAGTTACTCGAAATGGGAAATGGTTGACAAACGCATTGATACCTTCTTGGATACTTTCCGGTCCTTTTGTTGAAGATAACTCAACAAGCCATAGAAAATGTTATGCTCTGAGGGATTTACAGGGTGACGTCAGCTAGATGAGAGTTTTCGAGAATCGAGACTGACAGGTAATTGGGGACGCCATATTCGCAATACACTACTCTAGGTTGACGATGACAATGGGGGCAGAACCCAAAATGGATACGAAATTTAAAGATTATTTTTTTTTAATTTCACGCCGCTCGCCCGATGGATGTTTATTTTCTTTCAGTGATTGGTTCAAGGCCGCGCCGCCGGCGCGCCGCCGCCGTCAAATATCGCCACGGCGCTCATGTCTAGCTCAAACACGATGTGTGTATGAAACCTTGATGTGTAAAAGATCCAACTGGATCTCTAAGTTGGCTCGCCTTTAGGCGTTTCTGGTCTCCCTATGACAAGGACCTTGTTACCAGCTAACATAAATAGTACTTGTTAGGAAACACTTTTTTAAAAGTAGCCAACTAAGAGTCACTACGGTCACTACTCACCTTTATGGTCTTCATTATCAGATCGTTTTTCCTAGCTGCAATAGATAGAATCCATCTGTATAATTCATATGAACCCCAACACAATGGGTATAGGAGTAGTCAACTAAGCGAGCCACTACTCATTTTTATGGTTTCCATCATCAGATCGTTTTAACTAGCTGCATTGCATAGTGTTTATCAGAAGTATTCAAATGAGCCCAAACACGATGAGTATAAGAGTAGCCAACTAAGAGAGCCACTACTCACCTTTATGGTTTCCATCATCAGATCTTTGTTACCAGATGCATTGGATAGTGCTCATCGGAAGGATTCAAATAAGCCCAAACACGATGGGTATAAGAGTAGTCAACTAAGAGAGCCATTATTCACCTTTATGGTTTCCGTCATCAGACGCTTATTACCAACTGCAGTAAATGGTACCCAACAGTACGATTGAAATGAACGCAGACATCACAGCCATACTCGTAAGAGCTGGTAAAGAATTACTTTTCTATACTATCTCTAAAGAAATACTCAAGCTCATATAGTAATATCCTTAGCCATCGAAATCGAAAAAATACATATTCTTGCTCTATTTCAAATGACGAAAAAAATACGATAGTTCTCAATTCTGTCGGACTCTGAGTCGGAAATGGCGCAGAACACGTTTTCCCGTTTCCCACCTTTCTGCTCTTCATCATCAGACCCTCGAACCATGCATCGAGACAATAGGTACAATGGATGTGAAATTACTTTTCGAGACTTAATTTGAAGACATATTCATATGCTCTACTCCAGATGCCAAAAAAACGACGATAGGTCTCAATTCTGTCGGAGTCTGGGTCTGAAATTACCATTCTTCTTTGCCGAGCGAATCTCAAGAGCGTCTGGGAGCACAAACAAATGTCGCAGTGACGCGCGGAACGCGCGGCTAATAGTGCAGAACCAAACCAGTTTAGTTATATTCGCCACGAATTACCGTTTTCTCCAGTTCTGGTTACATATTCATAACAATATATTTATTCAAAGGTTTCGACACTCATTCGGGTATAATTGAAAAAAATATATTCTGTATTTGTCGTACTTCTTGTGGAATTAACCGTCTATACCTCGATTCTTAGTCAAATCATGTACCTACTCCACAATAGGTACGTGGCCTGCAAAGTATGCCGCCTGACAAGACGCACCGCCCACCGTTCGCGTTGCCCGTTCCCGTGGCCAGGCCATAACAGAACAGGGCCTCAAGTCTGCTATTACAATAGTATCAGAATTATCTATCATTGATTTCATAATTATTGATTTTGACAAGTTTGGTAATCTACTATAGTGCGCGCGGAACTAGTTAAGTTAGCCGTGCCTTAGGTGGCGACAGGGGTGAGGGAGCGGGTTGTTTATTGCTCGCAACGCACATGAGATTAGACAGTGATGACCAATCTCGAGATATCGTGAACAAATATTGTTCAATTATTGAAAAGAATAAATAAAAAACAATTGAACTTTTAGAAGTTTATATTGTACCAATCTAATTATATTGTAATTAATAGTAAAATAAACCAAAAACAAATTAAGTATATGAAATTATTCTGACAAATCCTCTGAATCACTTGATTCTGAGCTCTCTGAACTTGATTCAGGATCATCTTGTAATTTTATAATGATTTCGTCCATCATAGTATCAAATCTCATATCATGATTCCAGTATTCTTGTTCGTTTTTGTGGTCATCGCATTTTTGCCAATATTCGGCAGAGAATTCGGAAAATAGCCTTGTTAGTGTTGTAATTTGTCCAATGTAGCAATTAATGTGATCTCTGACCAGACAATTTTTAATATTTACCCACACAAGCTCGATCGGTTTGAGGTCTGGATGATATGGAGGTAGTCTTAGAGCAGTATGACCTGCAGCTATCAGAAGTTCATCAAGAGTATATTTTTTCTGACTGGGTCGTATTAAATCAACCTCAAGAGTTCGGCTTTGATCATCGTGGAAGAAAATGGCACGTTATGATTTTGCAACCAGTTCTGCATATTCATTTTCAAACTGGACATTGTCGGTTTCTTCTCAACTTGCACACAATTATAGGCAACATTATCCATAACTATGACTGAGTTAGGTGGAAGTTAATTTGTAGAGTTCATGTCTCCATGATAATCCCCCGTTTTTTTTTCTTTGTTTTTTTTGGTTTTGCCTCTTTTTTATTTGTTTTGGGTTTGCTCTTGACTCTAGTCTATGTCAGAGATGACAGAGGTAAAGTCTACGATGGAGCGAGCCTACCCAAAAGGAGCCTGTTCACTCTAACTTTGAATAGATTAGGGTTGTAAGCTTTTGGAAACACAGACGCAGGCAGAGAGAATGTTGAATCTGATTTAATAATTAGCAAAGCATCGTCAACGAATCCGTTCCGGCTACCAGCGTGAACTATTATTAAACGCCTTCCTTTGCCTATAGCTGTATAAAATCCAGGCTTCGACGAAGATTGCCAACATTTTTTTTTTTGACATTGTGACTTTGGTCAACGTAAGTTTCATCCAAAAGAATATATTTCGTTTGTCTTCTCTGAATGTTCTTATGGCCCTCAAATATTTCACACGCCACTCAACAATGTTTGGTCTCTCCATTAAAAGGGATCACTTCGATTTACATTTTTTAAATGAATATCCCAGTTTGTGCAAAAGTTCTCTTAAAAAAGTTAATTCGCAATCTAAAATATTTTTAACACAGCATTTAGTTTTCGTAGACTTGGATTTTTTTTCTCTACCGTATACAACTGATTTATTTTTCTTCTTATCACTCCTAAATCAAAATCATCAACTGGTATTTCCTTTTATTTCTATTGGTCTCCGCGGAGAACTAAATTTTGCTTCCCCTGTATAAGGAAGCAAAATTTATGTGTAAGGAAGTTTTACTTTCAGCAATCACTCTCCTTACACTTCGTTCTGATATCCCTGTTGCTTCTGCTACTAATGTATGTATATTCGCATCATTTTTATATTCTAAACTATTGACATCGGCTTTCCGTTTTTTTAAAAAAACGTATGCACTTTAAACATTATTTCCTTAGATTGTCTTTTTATCGGCGGACGCTATTGCAATCTCATGTGCGTTTTGTCTAAACTAGCCGGAACTTTCAACGCGTGTTGCCGTCGCGAAGTCGGCGCCGCACTGAGTAATGACAGAAGCGCCCCCCGCCTCTCCGTCCCACCGCTCACATACCTAAGGCGCGGCCAACTAGTTCCGCGCGCATTATTATACAAAAGCGTCATTATGACTTTCCAATGGTCAACCACTGACACTCCTTTGAAGGAACATGTCACACAAAGACACGAAAATGTCTTTCTACCACGATTCTATTACGAGACCATTGACCGACTGTGATCGACCATTATGAATTATTAGATTGCGAACTTTTAGCAAAATGACAATGGTATAGTGTTGAAATAACGAATTTATAAAAAATAGCAGACTTGGGGCCCAGCATACCTATGGGTTGACAACCTAGACCTATGTGTACTTAGCAGCCATATTCAGCCAGGTACATGCTCCTATAGGGGAGAGTTTTTGATCCGTAGTTACCCATTGGTTAATAATTATAGGCATCTAAACATCGCTAACCGTTAATTTATCAGGGATCAAAAACTCGCCCTGTGGTATAATAAATAATAGAGGCGAAACTATCACCAGTTAACTAGATCAAAATTTAGACTCAAAACTGACACAGAAAATTCCTTATTAGAAAAATACAAGCAATAACACTGTCTGAACTCCGCACCGAACCTTGGACTACAACCTCAGGTGCTTGCGACTTGCGAACATCAAATCTACGCGTAATGTACAGAATATGAATTATTTGAAAATTGGTCGGACCAACATGATCATGGTAAGTTGCTCTGGTTACTCACCTACTTACCCACGTATTCAGCTAGCGAAGACCCGTATTATTTTTGTAATTTTAACAAGATAGGTATAGATATAGGTATACTGGAAGAGTTGCAAACATGCTGCCGCTTTCTCTGAGCTTGAGTAGTTGTGTAAGAGATAAATAATAACGTATCTACCTATTTCTAGGAAAATGTCAATGTTCCGCATATAAAATACCCATCGCTAAGGTCTAAATACCTACCTACTTATTTGTGCCACACATCGAAAACATAATACCCGGTTTAGTTCAATAAGACGCTGGGTAGATGAATGTACCTAGTTTCTAGCAATTCACTGAGTACTTTTTGAGAACATGAAAATCTTCGTAAAGTGAATTGTGTTGTCGGTTTATCTTCACGCTCTTAATCAATAAATGTTTGATTAATTACGTCTACATACAAGGCACACATTACACTTGATCAATTCGCTTTCCTACGATTCAAATGTAAGACAATTTAAAAATCTAAAAATTACTTAATAGAGGCTTAGGAGATCAGCTGTGATCACCATATCACCTACACCCACAAACATAAGTAGGTACCTATTGCTCAACAAATCTATAAGAGTAACTCGCCTACTATTGCCTACTCGTAACCATCATGTACCTACCTTCATTGCGGCCTCTGCAGGTAAATAATAATTGTCTCGTAATATGAGAAATTCAGGATCGAGTACCTAACCAAGTAGGGAGTACTTACTAGGAACCGCAATATTTTCGTTTAATCGTGTGAAACCGGAAATTCTCGCAGGAAACATTATAGGTAAGTAGGTACGCGGTGTTCGTCCAGCAAGGTCGTTTACTGCCTACGGAGTTGCGTGACATTCCCCGATCTCATTTCCATTACGTAAAGTACGATAGGTACCTACTTACGTATACAGGACTCGCTCCTTGTCAGTGAGTACCAGCACCAGAAGTAATAATAAAACATTGATCGATATTTCCGAACTTGGGCCGGTTGTATTCATTTTATTAGGAAACCAATCTAGGTTATCAAAAATGGCTAGTAGCCAGCTTTTATTTTCGTTTAACACTATCCATATTCCAATAGAACCAGCTAAGTCTTCTTCTTCTACCTGACGTTAATCCCGGCTATTGCCAGGGTCCGCCTTCCTACTTAGCTTCCTCCACTTTGCCCGATCTTGAACATCCTTCTCAGTTAGGCCATTGGCTCTCATGTCGGACTTAACGACGTCCAACCAGCGCTTGCGAGGGCGACCACGGGACCTAGCCCCAAGAACAGCCATATTCATGCATCCCCGACCAACGTACTCCATAGGGCGGCGCATGATGTGGCCATACCATCGCAGACGACACTCTTGCAGTTTTTCCCCCACGTCACGGACACCAAGACTACCTCTGATGAAAGAGTTGCGTATGCGATCGGATCGCGTTACGCCCATCCACCTCAGCATCTTCATCTCCGTGACGCGAAGCTCCTGGGTGTGTCTGCTTAGTGCTGGCCAACATTCACCGCCGTACAGTAGGACAGGCCGTATGATGCATTTATATCTGCCCCTTGAGCTTAGGAGGCATTTTGCGGTCGCATACAACGCCCGTTACCTCGCGCCACTTCGCCCAAGCCGCGCCTATACGTGCTTGGACATCGTCGTCCACGTTGCCAGACTCGTGCAGCACAGATCCAAGGTACCTGAACGTATCGGACTTTCTGATCAGGTCCGAACCTATTCGGATGAACCTATTTGAATCCGTGCCGCCACAGGACATGTACTCAGTCTTCGCCACATTTAGTCTCAGACCACCGTTTTCAAGCGTGTCCTTCCAAATGTTGACTTTGCGCTCAAGATGGGCTTTGTTCTGATTAACGAGGGCGATGTCATCGGCATACATCATTAGCCATGGGGGCTTATCTTGGATGTTTGCCGTAACTACATCGAGCACTACGTTAAACAAGAACGGGCTAAGAGCCGAGCCTTGGTGAACGCCAACAGATATTGGGAAGCCATTCGATTCGCCAACAGCGGTCTGGACAGAGGACACGGAATCGCGGTACATGTCTCTGATAATGTCAATGTAGGCCTCGGGAACGCCTTTGAAGCGCAGTGCCCACCAGATGGACTGCCGAGGTATACAGTCGAAGGCCTTCTGCAGGTCTAAAAAGGCCATATGCAAAGCTCTCCTTCTCTCTCTGTAAGCCTCAGCCAGATTCCGTAAGGCGAATACTGCGTCCATGGTGCTGTTACCCGCCCGGAAGCCATATTGACACTCAGAGACAGTACACTCGCTACGGAGCCGTGTGTCAATGATGCGCTCGAAGAGCTTCACGGTGTGGCACATGATCTTGATACCGCGGTAGCTACTACAATCCTGTACGCTACCTTTGCCTTTGTATACAGGGATAATCAGGCTAAATCGCCACTGGTTCGGCATTTCCTTGGTGATCAGGATGCGGTTAAAAAGATCCGTCAGAAGGTCCACGCCATGTGGCCCCATCGCCTTCCACACCTCAATTGGCACATTGTCAGGCCCGACCGCTTTCCGGTTCTTCATGTGGCGAAGAGCAATGCGGGTTTCGTCGGGGGAAATAGGGGAAATAAGTCTAAGGTTAGGAGGCGGTTCGGGAGGAAGGTTATGGGGATGCTGTTTGTTAGACAGCTCCGCGAAGTATGTACACCATCTCTCCTTAACAGAGGGGGCATCGTAGAGCAGCTTACCCTGGGCGTCCCTTACACAGAGACATTTGCTAATGTCCCGTGCAGCTTTCTCCCGGGCACGCGCCAGCTTAAAAATAAGCTTTTGCCCCTCCGCAGTTTCCAGCTTGTCGTACAAGGGCGCCAGACTTTTGCTGCGGGCTCTGGCTACAGCTTTTTTGCAAGCGCGCTTAGCCGCTCCATATGCCTCTCTGTCATCCGGAGAGTTGGACCCTTGCCACTGTTTAAATAAAACTTTCTTCTTCCGAGTCGCCTCCTGCACCCCGTCATCCCACCACCACGTCTCCTTTTCTATGGTGCGGCCACCACGAGAAGTGCCAAGGACACTCTTACCCGCATCGGTGATTGCTGAATGGATCCTACTCCAGATCTCTTGAGCGGACTCATGCGGAGCACTGATCTCGAGATGCTCGAGCTCCGCGATGAAGTCCTACTGCCTAGGACCATCAAGCAACCACCACTTTGTGCGGGGTTTGCGTTTTTCGGTCACTTTCTTTTTCGGTACAACCGCAAAGTCCAGGACAAGGAGGTGGTGTTGAGCCGTTAGGCTTTCACCTGGGATGACTTTGCAGTTGGTAACCTTGCCAATGTGGCACCGTCTCACTAGCAGGTAATCTATTTGGGTTGAGTAGGCACCACTACGGTACGTAATAAGATGCTGGGGCTTCTTCTGAAAGAACGTGTTCGCGATGGCTAGGTCAGACAAAGCGCAGGTGCTGAGTATACTGACTCCCTCTGCAATTAGCTGGCCATATCCAAAACCACCGTGAACACGTCCGTACTCTCCAGCAAACTGACCTATGTGACCGTTGAGATCCCCCCCAACCAAAACACCTTCGGAATTCGGAATAGCGCGTAGTACGTCCTCGAACTCATCCCAGAAGGCCTCCTTTTCAGACTCACGGCAACCAGTTTGAGGAGCATAGGCGCTGATTAGGTTCGTTACCGACCCTTCGATCAGCACCCTAACTCGCATCAACCGGTCGCTGCATCGGTCTACTTCAAGGAGTCCATCCTGGAGGTCCTTAGACAGCACCACGGCCACTCCGCCCCTGCCCGTTGGTGATCCAGTGTACACTAGCCGGTACCCCTGCCCGATGTCACGTGACTTATTTCCCTTCCAGCGCGTCTCCTGAAGGAAGGCGCACTGGACCCGACGCTTCGCAAGTACGTCCGCGAGTTCTCGGCAACGTCCGGTTAGGGAGCCAATGTTCCAGGCGGCAAAGCGGAACTTCTTCTTGGGTACTATCCTCTTTAGCCGTGCCCGTACTTGACACGGTAGCCCTAGCCCACTTATCGCAGGTTTAGGGCGATGTGCCTGCGCGTCGTTATGCGGCGACGCCCTAGCCTGAGTACCCGTTATCAACTTCTTGTCCATTTTATTTGGCTGAAGTTGGTTTTACGTGGGGCGACCAGCCGTCTGACCCCCACAACCCTACAAGAGGGAAACCAGGTTCGCCAGAGCCTCGTCCGTTGGACAGCAGGGTGCACCGCTAGCAGGTGAGGTTGGCTTGGGTCTTAAGATGGTAACAGACCCCATGCACCCCAAATTCAATAGAACCAGCTAAGTACTTACATGTAATACAGTAAAGTAAGGCATTCACTGAATACTTTGAGTTGTTGCCAATATTTGAAGATTCCAGTCAGGGCAGTACCGCGTCGAATCAGAGCGCGATGCTCTTTGACATCTGAGACTAAACTCTGAAAATATTGTTTGTCTACCAGTGTAAGTTAGAATTCAGATGAGTTACTTAGTTTAGAATTCAGATGAGTTACTTTGAGGTTAAAAGCTCCTAATCTGCCATTTTTTTTAATTTAGAAATATGCCATTTATTATAAATGGCATATTTCTAAAATCCGACACCCAATAAGATCGTGATACCTAAAATTTATCGCAAACTACACAATAAGTACAACATTTTATTGGAAATCAAACCGTTTCTTTCCACTACTGTAATAATTTCCCGTTCGTCACACTAATTCTTGTTTGTGTTTGAGTAAAGTGGTGGTATCGAATATTGCAGGATTAATTACTGCATTAATTCGGCGTTAAGTGCTTACTTAGTTCAGTTTAATGCGGAACAGACTGTATTTACTACAGATATGAGTATGATAGAGTGCACGCAGTGCGGTCATAGCGCTCGGTTCGTGCAGTGTTTACGAGCTATCTCGTGTTACCTTCATCGTCTGGTCGTGATATCAATGTGATAATGATGCGTTGAGCGCTGACGCCTGTCTCGGTGTCACGCTAATTAGCTACATCCTAAGGTTTAATCATCAATAGATAAGTACCTACAAACTCCGTTAATGTAAGATCATTATTTTTCAGTGAAAACCGGACTAACTCAAATCGGAAGCATGAAAATATTACTTTTGGCATCTCACTGAAACTAGCTAAACGTTACTGAATAATTGGTCGGATGTTTGAAGTTAGATATGATTCAAGAATGTGTGTTCATTATATTCTTCTTACAAATTACTTTACACCCCATAAAAACGAATGAGATACCAATTTTTAATCATTTGCATGTAGGCCATATGAAGCCTCGTTCTCTCGTTACGAGCACAGCAATAACAAATTTTTATGACACACTGAATAGTATCACCAAAAAAATTATTGGAGAAAAATTATTGCCTCATTACGATTTAAGACATCATATACGAATACCGGAGTTACACACCAATATCAAACCACATTTGACGGAGTCACAGCCGGTGTACAGGAAGGTATATATGCCGAGTTCTACCGGAATAATGAGCGTTCGGTCGTTGACCGATTGGCAGGGCTCACTGCCAGCTAAGCCATACTCAATTAATCGTCCAGGATTCCTAAATCACCTGCCGAGGCCTGACGTGCCGCACAATATGAATGCCGCTTGGAACACACCCCTGCACCCGCATACTACCAGCGAATTAAATTCGCCGGCGCAATCGACACAGGTTAATAATTCGAGCATTGTTCCACACAACCGATTGAAGCCGCTGGTGACGATGACGACGGCTGGCGTTCCACAAAAATTGCTTAAGCATAATAACTTGACTTCCGTTAACGAATTCACCCTAAGCCTAGATGACTTAGAACGACGATTCTATAAGGTAAGTTTTTCTACATATTATGAAATACCAAGTAGAAACCTCTCCATTAAAATGAACACGTAAACAGCATTTAAGTGGCATAAACTCTTACCTATATACCTACGTAGATATCTCAGATTTATCAATTGCTACCTGTAAGTAAGCACAACTAAAACTATTTCTCTTTTTAAGAATCGTCTTAAAGAGCACTATCTTTCCTCTCAACTATGATAGTTATATATGTATATATTTATTTTATAATATTGTGTTCGGTATAGGTATATATTTTATGTATATTTTATTTTTATCTGTTAATTTAATTTTAAGGCTTTACACACTCTTTTTGTCTGGTTCTTACACACTTTTGTCTACATTTCTTTTTCATTTCTCCTGTCGCAGGTCTGCTGGAGGAAATTTCATTAGCAATAAGCAGTACCTTTGTAACTACTAATATTAATAATGTTAAATTTCACTATATTTCTGTGTGTACATAAATAATAAAATAAATAAATAAGAAACATTTACCCATCCAAAGTATTCGATACAGTCCAAAAATATAATTGATTCATTTATTTGACATCATAATTATTAGAGGCCACGTTGATGTTGATGGTGCAATCCACTCTTAAGGACTAACCAGCTTGCCTATGTGTCACTTGCCCGCCCAAGATGCTGTCTGCTTAGAGAGAAAACAGCAGGTTCAGTAAACTGCCGAAAGATGACCAAGACTCATTCAGTTTGATGACGTTGTTGTTACACTGAGTTGTGGGTCGGGCACCGTCGTCGACACCGGATAGTGGTCTACCTATGGATATGAATTACGACTCCGATTAGGCTTTATCTTACTCACACCTGTGGATTTCAGTAGTGGCGTGTAAATTATCCGTCAAGTGTTTAAATCACCAAATATGTATTTTATTTAGCAGGAACTTTAGAATCATGAGATTTTGACACTAAACACAGATTCAGGATAAAACTTGAACTGAATTTCACTAAAGCACTTAAAAAAATAATGTCGTGAGTCCAGGCTCGTTGAAGCAATAATCGCCTACGAACAACACAGCAATTTTAGAATACATATTTTATTATAAACAACACAACAATAAGTGAGATGCTGTGACCAAAGTGACCTTACAGTAGGTAGTGCAACTCATAAAATGTGTTGTTTGTTATTGAAACTAGCTGCAAGGCAATAGATTAATTCCGACCGTTCTATATGGTTATCAGTACCGGTGTGGCTATAAAATTGAACTTCAGTGTATGGTATTATCAATTGGAATTGAAATTGAGTTAAGCCGACCATATCTTTGATCATTGACCTGAGTTAAGATGTAGGCACCGCTGTCACAGCTCCAACGCAACATATTAGGTACCTACCTATCTTCACAAATAATAATTATAATTATAACCAAATCGTGATATCTACTTACTCGCACCTATATCAATTTAACATATTGAAAGAAATGTATTTATCTACTTTTTATCACTTTTAGTCTATACTTATAGGGTCATTGCGCCGGTTAACAACCACTTAGCTAAGTTGCTTACTTTAGACGAATTAAAATGTGATCATTTAAATTTATCCTCAATATATTCATGTTGTGAAACAAAATATCACAATTCTATCTTTGAATCAATCAATCAATCTTTGAAAAAATATGGGAATTTCGTATTCAGTACCTACCTACCATGTACCTATAATACTTAGATATTTACTGTTGGAAAAACCATAATTTCTTAGTTTTGAAAGAGTAGCCGGAATTGTTACAGATAACGTTCTCGAAACTAACAGCTATAAGTCCTGCCGATCGACATGAAAATGGAATGAGCTTCGTCCAGTCCGGCTTCTTTTTACTTCTGACCCTGATGGCTCTCTGGAAGGAAGTCGACACTGACACCAGGGCTGAAATCGACAATTGCATTGGATTTAATGTTTCGGACGTGGTATTTATTTTATATTTATCTAGCGGCCCTCCCACCTCCACTTGAGTATAGGTACCTACTATGTAGCCTGTCTCCATCTGAAATAATGTACCTACCTACCTTGCAAATGGTAAATTAACAAATTGTAGTACTTCCCACCACATAATATGTACTTACCTTTTTTTTTAAGGATGGGAAATCATCAAATGACTCCTCCTGCTCTGGGTGCAGCAGGAGGGAGTGTCAGATTCTTATTGACTAAAACCCATCCGTGTTCCTCCTAGAGCCCTTTGCGTTCCAGGGCTACGGTACCTCTTTCGAACAAAGTCGGCATTGGCCCTAGCGGGCCCCGTCTTCTTTGCTGAAAGCTCTTTGAGGCGCGCGTGGAACACGACCCGAGCCTGGTTCTGATCAGACGGCGAGCCACCCAATGCTCGCCGTCCGCAGGCCCGCGCCTACGGTGGCCGAGAATATCGCCCTGCGACTCCCGATGCCCGGGGCGTCTTCTTCTGTTGCGGCGGCTTGGGCGTGAGGTTTGCCTCTCTCTCACGCGTTCGACTTCCTCCTTTGCTTGCATTACTACTTCGCAGAAGGAGGTGACCGCTTCCCATGTCTCCTCTCTCCGGACCATGTCTTGAACCAGGGCCGAACGCGAGAGATCGCCTCTGCCGATCGCCTCGACGAGGACACGGCGGTGCTCCGCCCAAGCAGGGCAGATCTCCACCGTATGCTCCACCGTGTCCTCCGGGTGATCCTCGCAGTGTTGACACCCGGGGATAGGTACTTACCTACACAATAAAAAATACGCTCTGTCTCTTCACAATGCGGATATATTGCGAAGGGTGGAACAAGTCGTGCCAGACGGGTAGGTATGTGGGGCGTCGTCGCCAACCACGGTTACTGGCAGAACCGCGCGCGAACTAATTTACCGCGCGAGGCGCCGCTAATGAACGCACTCCGCACTCTCAACCTCATTGCTGAGGACATAGACATATTCTGTTACACTTTGGGTCTATTTACAGAACAACTACTTATAGAATTTGTTATGGTCAAAACAGGGGAACTATTTAAGTTTTAAGTGTGCTGCAATATCGCATTGGGTCTAGCCTGTAAGGATATTTGTATGTCATCATCATCTGCCTAGCATAAGTAATCAAGCTAAGGTTGCCTGTTAACCTAGCTTACTTTCTAGGTACAAACATAAATGACGAAAACTAATCTACTACACTCATCGATTTGTTCACAGCAAGGTGATTATGTCAGTTAGGCGTTAAGTAATGAACTATTTAAAGTTCTTTCTATAGATCACAGTTAACTTTAACAATATAGGATGGCGGCTACTACATACCTATATATAATAATATCCTGAAAACCACCCTTAAAACCCATCCTTAACCTGTTTCTTATCAACTAGAGAAGGTAAAAAGCTTTGCTCACCAGGATAGCGCCGGTCTTGTGAGGCATTTCATATCAACGTTGCCGAACTCATCGGACAAGCTTAAGTTTCGGAGGTCTTCACGCCTGATGCTGTGGCCAGGAAAGAACGGGAATCCCCGGTTTGAAGGGGGCGCGGCCGCAGCGCTCATGCTCCAAGTAGAGCGGTTCAATGGCACAGAAACATCGGATACTATCGCTACTATACTCAACCATAAGGTAATCTATTTTCTAAATTCGCATTTAGGACTTTATTTTAAGTAAATGCGCAAGTAACAAGTGTGTTTACCTACGCCTAGCTCATGAAGGTCTCCAGTACCTGCCTATGATTTTGTTTAAGAGCAGTTAAAGCCCCTTAGTAATGAAGATTCTGAAATGCAAAGGTTGAAATAGACTCCGGTGGTGCGATACACGAGACATTCGACGAGGATGACGTGTCGGGGGGCGTGACCGCAGCGCTGGTGAGCACGCTGTACGTGCGCGCGCGCTGGCGAGCCGCCCCCACCGTGCTCAACGGCACCATGCCCTTCCGCGACGCCGACGACGCCCCCAGCCGCACCGTGCGCATGATCCGGATCAACGACGTCATGAAATATGCAGACCTTACAGACTGGGACGCTCAGGTTAGTCATCAAAATACGCCTCTGGTTTCAGGGACTTTATTTAATATCTATTTTTATGTTAATACAGAAAGTTGCATTAAAAATGATGTAGTCGCCTTCTGCACATAGTGATTAATAATGAAAGAACGTGGATTGAATTTATAGTGCCGAACTTACCTAATTATCGCGAGGAATGTAAGTACCAATCAGCACAATGTAAACGAGTACAGCCACCACCAAGTTAAGTCTGTTCAGGATGTGAGCGAATTGTATCCAGTCAATGGTCGGAGACGGCTTGTCCGCAGTGATATCCGAACCGTGGCCGGTCAACTCTTTAGTGTCAATAGTGTCGCTTGGGTCGAATTCGGTGAAAACCACATACTTGCCGGGACCATTAGCCACCAATCGGTTCACTGTCACAATAAAATCAGGAGGTGGTAACTTTCGTCGTCTCAAAAACATTAGAAATATGGTTTCTATGATCCCAACTAACGTCACAATCATTGAATCACGCAGAAATAGTAATATGATGGGCGTGTCCGCACTGTGTTTTGGTATATCATAACCAATTTCGGTGAGAAACATGAAATGTCCATACAAACTGAAGCACATCAACATTAGGCGCGTGTTGTCCTTGGCATCCATTGCTAATGCTATCAGGGTGAGCAGCACGATGACGATGGAGGGCACCACGACGATGGCGGCTGGTCCCGCTGCTACTCTCTTCATTACAAACGTATATTTCAACATTGGATATGTTTTGTTAGGACAACAGCTGTACTTCCCTGGCAGTCGTTCATTTACCACGTCCAGTAATTTCCAGCCAGGCCCATCTTGAAAGTCATCTTTTACAACGGGATTCTGTACATAAAATGTAAAATTGACTTGTTCCCCTGTGTTCATCCATGATCCGAAGTACAAGGTGCAGTTTTGAACGTCGTAGGGCCAGCTACGCAGCGAGGTGCGGCAGATGCCGGAGTGCGCGACGTGCGGCACGCACGTGACAGTGCCGTTGTGCCCCAGCAGGCACGTCGTGTAGATCGAGTCCGACTGGTACATGGCGGCGTCCGCGTTGAACAGCGCCATCCTCGGCGTCCAGATTTCGTGGCTTTCCATTTGTGTTTCTTCTATGTTACCATAATCTTCTGGTCTCCATGTTAAAAGTTCGTCCTTCCAGGTCATAGCTACCCAGCTATGAAGTGTGAAAGTTTCTTCCAAGGCATCAAAGCTTATATATTTGATCGCAAAGCGTACTTTCACGGTTACAGTTTGTTTATGGTCCTTCACTGGTCGGAAATCGGAATTGTACGCACAGAGTAGATCCTTGTGGAGCTTCGCCTCATTATGAGTGACTTCCTCGCGTTCTGGAGGACAGTCACTCCTGACGAAGTTCCCGGTAAGCGCTAACAGAGCGAAGAGCGTGAAGAGAGTACCGCGCGCCGCCATGCTGCGAGCAACAATGTGAGCCCCAACCAGCAGAAACCAACACATTGTCACCGGTAACCTAATACTATGAACCGCCCCCTGCGATAAATGTTGATACTCAGCATTTGCAGATGACAGCTGTGAATTGGTACCAGTTGTTCTATTTAGTGTTATCTACCTACTAATAGGCACATGTACTTGTATGGAGCTTGGTAATATAATGGTCGATATCAAATGCTCTAAACAGACGCGCCACTGGCGCCACGGATCTTCATTTCTGTGGTGGAGAGCGATCTACCTGCATTAATTTCTTCCAAAGTATGAACAACTTCCCAGCTTCGCTACGCGAGCAAGCTACGAAGCTACGAGAGCAAGCTACTAAGCTACGATGCTACGCGAGCAAAGCTACGAAGCTACGCAAGCAAAGCTACGAAGCTACGCGAGTAAAGCTACGAAGCTACGCGAGCAAACCACGAAGCTAAACAAACAAGCAACGATGCTACGCGAGTGCATTACGACTCAACGTTATGCAAGCATCCTATGATGCTAGGCGAGCAAGCTACGAAGCTTCTCGAACAGTCTACTATGCTACGCGAGCAAGAACTATGCTACGGTTTATTATTATTTTAAGACATGCATTTTTTAATCTTTATTTTAATCTCTATTTTTTTTTACTTTTTTATGAGTCCCGATTATTTAATGTATAATTTTTAATCCATTTTTAATTAAAAAAAGAAAAATTTACATAGTAATTTTAAATATTGATATGATTATACTCTTAAATTGATATTTTTATTTTATCTTATTTTTACCGACATTACAAATTCATATAATTTATTCAAATCAAATAAACTTGTATTATGTTTCATTTTTTTTTTACTATTAATAGGCACGCGCTTGACCACCATCTCACCTGATGGTAAGCGATGATGTGGTCGAAGATGGAGCACACTTGCCTAGAAGTAACCTATTCACTCTTGACTTAAAGACTCCCAGGTTGTACGAGTAGCTATCGGGAAACACAGACTCCGGCAGGGAATTCCACTCCTTAGCTGTACGCATTATGAATGTGTTCCCAAAACGTTTTGTGCGTGTGGGTGGGATGTCCACCATGTACCGGTGGCGCATCGCCGTTCGTCTTGTGGTCCGATGATGGAAAGGGCTTGGCGGAATTAAATTATGCAATTCCGTCGCACATTCCCCAAAATGCAACCGGTAAAAAACCGACAAGCTAGCAACTCGTCGTCGATGCTCAAGACTTTGGAGCTTCGTCGCGACGAGCCTCTCATTGCCAATGATCCTCTTGGCTCGTTTCTCAATTGACTCAAGGGCATCAAGCTGGTATCTGGCAGATCCGTCCCAAAGATGAGAGCAGTATTCCATACACGATCGAACTTGCGCTTGATAGAGTTTGAGCAGCTGTTCCGGCGTGAATTACCGTCTAACCTTTGCTAGGATCCCCAACTTTCTTGCAGCCACTTGAGCTTTTGCCTCTATGAAAGGGCCAAAATTGAGAGTAGATGTTAATATAACCCCAAGAAGTTCAAGTTGGTCGGTTATTGGCACTGTTGCACCTCGTAAAGATGGAGCTGGGTGGAATTGGCTCCTTTTGGCGGAAAATAGACACGCTTGGGTCTTAGCAGCATTGAACTTGACCAGATTGGCATCACCCCATTCAGAGACAGCCTGTAAGGACACATTCAAGCGCTCAACCATAGCCTCCCGGAGAGACCGGATCTGCGACCTACCAGCTCGTGCGTCGGACACGTATCTCTCAGCAACAATGCTGTCGTCTGCATACCCAAAGGTACCGGGTTTAAGCACAGCAAAAAGAGTGTTGCCGAAAGCACCGAACCCTGAGGAACCCCGGCATTAATATCCAGCAGTCCAGACGAGCAGCCATCTATGACCACTCGGATAGACCGATCCCTCAGGAAATCTGCGATCCAATCACACAAACCGGCGGGCAGACCGAAGGAAGGAAGCTTACTTATAAGGCTATGGTGCCAGACCCTGTCGAAGGCTTTCGAGATGTCAAGGGAGACCGCTAGTGCCTCCCCGTGCTTCTCTATGGCTTCAGTCCAGATGTGAATGGCATACGCTAGAAGATCCCCAGTTGACCGATTTCAGCGGAACCCGTATTGTCGGTCACTAAGGATGTCATTCGCTTCTAGGTACGCCAGGAGCTTATGATTCAGCACGCGTTCCACAGTCTTACAGAGTATGGACGTTACTGAGATGGGTCTACATTCAGTCAAAAAACTATCGGGAATGGATGATTTCTTTATGGTTCCAAATTCAAATTTTTGTTTTTTTGTAGTTGTTAGATTAGCACAACTGTTTTCCATTTTGGCGCGGAGTTGGAGTTGCATCTGTTATTTATATTAAATACTGTGCTGGTTTTAGTAATATCATTTATATAGTGTGTATTGCGAATTTCATAATGGACAAAAATATCGAACAAAGAGTTTGTCTTAAATTTTGCATCGCCAATATAGTTTCGTGTTCGGAGTCACTGAAAATGTTACAGAAGGCTTACGGTGAATCGACTTTATCAAAAACTCGTGCTTATGAGTGGTTCAAAGCGTTCAAAAGCGGTCGAGATGTGATGGAAGATTTGCCTCGCTCTGGTAGGCCGTCAACGTCTGCAACTGAAGTTAACATCGCAAAAGTGAAGGAAATAGTGACTGAAAATCCCCATTCAACTCTGAGAGAGATAGCCGCCGAACTTTCTGTATCTCACGAGTCGATCCGTACCATTTTAACTAATCATTTGGGTATGAAACATGTTGCTGCTCGGCTAGTCCCAAAAGATCTGAATTTTCTCCAAAAACTCAATCGCATGAAAGTCGCTGAGGACATGCTAGAACGAGTCAGTTCGGACCCAACATTCATGAAACGCATTGTTACTGGTGACGAGACGTGGGTTTACGAGTTTGACATGCAAACTAGTCAACAAGATTGACTGTTTTCTTTGACTATCGCGGTGTTGTGCACTCTACATTCTTACCGGAAGGTCTAACGGTAAATAAAGAATATTATTTGAGCGTTATGCGGCGTTTAAGAGAGCAAATTCGACGAAAAAGGCTAGATTTGTGGAAAGAAAATTCTTGGATTTTGCACCACGACAATGCGCCTTCGCACAAGGCTATCATTGTGAACGAATTTTTAACCAAACACTCAACAAATACCATCCAGCAACCACCATATTCACCAGATATGGCTCCTGCTGACTTTTTTCTTTTTTCTAAACTCAAATTACCACTTCGTGGCACCCGTTTTCAATCGATAGAAGACATAAAGGAGAATTCGCGGCGAGAACTGAACTCAATTCCGGAAGCAGCGTTTAAAAAATGTTTTGATGAATGGATTATTCGTTGGCGCAAGTGTATTGTTTCTAAAGGAGCATACTTTGAAGGTGATAAAATAAATTTGGATGAATAACAGACATTTTGTGTATTATTGATCTTTTCCCGGTACTTTCTTGACAGAGTAGTATAATTCGACGGGTCAGCACGACTACCCTTCTTGGGCACGGGTTGCACGTTAGCTTGCTTCCAAGCCTTTGGCACTTTTCCAGTCTCAAAAGAAAGGCGAAATAGGCGTGTCAAGATCGGAGACAACTCAGGCGCACAAGTTTTCAGAACAATTGCCGGTATCCCGTCGGGGCCACTAGCCTTGTTCACGTCTAGGTTACGCAGTACCCTACGGACTTCCTTCTGATGAATGCGAATGTTCGACATGCTCGACTCGCATCCGCCAGGAGAACCAGGGGGCCTCGCGCCACCAGGATCCAGACGCGAAGATTCCGCAAACAAGGAAGCAAACAAATTCGCTTTCTCTTTAGCGGAGTGGGCAAGCGTCCCGTCAGGTCTCAGCAGTGGTGGTAGTGAGGGGCGGCGGAACTTCGATTCGACCGACTTAGCCAGGGACCAAAAAGCCTTACTACCTGATGGGTATGAAGCAAGTTTGTTCCCTATTCGGCTGATGTGGTCAAACCGTGCCCTCCGCAACACCTTCTTGCAGGACTTGGCAGCCCTGTTGAAGGCTCTCTTCTTCCGAGTCACGTCATTTGCTTTGCGCGTGCGAGCGTCGACCCATGCCAGGTAAGCCGCGTGCTTAAGCGCATCAGCGCGATTGCACTCGGCACCAAACCATGGACGAGCTTCGCCAGACATAGTTGTGTCAGAGAACGGAATGTAGTACTCCATTCCCCTCCGCAACACATCCGTCACGGCGTCTGCGCAGGACGAAGCATCAGTCGAAGAAAAGCAAGTAGGCTGCCAAGGATAACATGCGAAGAAAGAGCGCATGCCATCCTAATCAGCTGACCTGTACCGCAATACCCGCCGTGTGCCTCTTGGGCTAGGATCGGGCGGGGAGTATACGGATACAGACTTCACCAGACAGTGGTCGGAACTACCCAGTGGTGAAGAAATCGAGACCGAATAGCGGTCTGGATCTGTTGTCAGCAAAAGGTCCAAGCAATTGGCAGTGTGCGAATCAACATCCGGCACCCTCGTTGCCCCCTGGACCAGCTGGGTAAGATTTAACGCAAGCGCTAGCTTTCGCGTCTCTCGTCCAGCATGGTCTGTGCACTGGTATGGGAAGAGCCACTCCTGATGGTTGGCGTTGAAGTCCCTCAGTAACACCAATTGGGCAGAAGGGTACCGTTGCTGAGCCGCATCCGCCGCCTCACTCAGGTGCTGTGTGAGCTCAGTTGTCTCCAAATCACCGCTGTGCGAACGGTAGACACAAGCGTAGACAATTTTATCCTGCTACCCTCAGGCACGCTCTGACAGGACGACATCATTGGGGGACTAGTCTGGAGACTGCGGGGACGCCCGAGCCCCTCCGGGAATGTTCATCGGGTCCTCCCCCGTCTGGTCGCCAGCCAGCACGATGGCGCACCCCGGGATTTTTCGACAGTTGGCGGGGCAGCCTTTCATGTGTGGCTAGCACACTACTTGGGCCCCCAACTAACTGCGGTCGGCCAGCGGCGCACCGTGCCTCGGATCCCGCTACCCTCCGCGACTAGTCTCCCGATACGCCCATATCAACGCGAGCCTGGTCGGTCTGCCTGCATTGGAACAACTATTTCGACCCAACTCCTCTGTCTTTGTAATTAAGCCATCATAATCTTGAAATTAGTATGTCAATCGCTTATATTTTTATTTATTTTAAAGTGATGTTGTTTTAATATTCAATCGGAGCATGTAGACTCATTAATGTGTAACTTGTGGTTACCTGTAATTGAGTGTGCATTACACGAAAACGTATTTTGTTATTGAGTTCTTATTTTGCAAAAGTTTTTTAGTGTACTTACTCGTTGGTAATCCTTAAATAAATAAATAAGCAAGCTACGATGCTTCGCGATCAAGTTACGAAGCTACGCAAGCAAGCTACGAAGCTATGCGAGCGCATTACGACCCAAGCAAGCTACGATGCTACGTGAACAGGCTACGAAGCTACGCGAGCAAGCTACGAACTACGCGAGTAGACTACAAATCTACGCGAGCAAGCTACGAAGCTTCGCAAGCTAGCTCCGAAGCTACGCGAGCAAGCTACAAAGCCACGAAGCTATGCACGCAGGCTACGATGCTACGCGAGCAAGCTGCGAAGCCACGCGAACAAACTACGCAGCCACGCGAACAAGCTACGCGAGCTAGCTACGAACCTACGCAAGCAAGCTACGCGAGCAAGCTACGATGCTACGAAACGGAGGCGACACGTTACGCGAGTGGGCTACGAAGTTATGAGAGCAGGCTGCGAAGCTTCGCAAGCAAGCTACGAAGCTGCGCAAGCAAGCTACTAAGCTACGCGAGCAAGCTACTGTGCTACGCGAGCAAGCTGCGAAGCTACGCGAACAAGCTACGTGAGCTAACTACGAAGATACGCAAGCAAGCTACGAGAGCTAGCTACGAATCTAAGCGAGCAAGCTACTAAACTACGCGAGCAAGCTATGGTGCTACGCTAGCAAGCTGCGAAGCTACGCGAGCTTGCTGCGAAGCTACGCGAGCTTGCTACGCGAGAAAACTACTAAGCTACGCGAGCAAGCTACAGTGCTACGCGAGCAAGCAGCGAAGCTACGCGAACAAGCTACGGTGCTACGCGAGCAAGCTGTGAAGCTACGCGAACAAGCTACGCAAGCAAGCTATGAGAGCTACGCGTGCAACCTACGATGCTACGCGAGCATGCTATAAAGCGTCGGCGACACGTTACGCGAGCATGCTACGAAGCTACGTGAGCAGGTTACGAAGCTACAAAGGCAAGCTACGATGCTACGCGAGAAAAGCTACCACTTCAGGCGTAAATAAGAAATACCGAGCTAGTTAGAAATATCGTACGCAACAAGCTAAAAAGTTAGAGTGAACAGGTTACTTCTGGGTAGGCTCGCTCCATCGTAGACTTTATCTCTGTCATCTCTGACATAGACTAGAGTCAAGAGCAAACCCATTACAAATAAAAAAAGAAGCTACGAAATACCACTAAAAACTCAAATCAGTTACGTAAATCCCATTCGTGCGTACCTTGTGCTGCACAGTGAAAGCTGTCAAACCTTAAACCTTTGGCAAGTCGTTTTCTTAAATGAGTCGCCCATAAATAAAAAAAAAACTTTTTTTTAGTTTCCATGTCCAGGTTTGTATGGAGCCAAAATTAGAGCCCTTGGGCAATACGCCGGTTGACTACAAACACTACTCTTTATCAAAGCACATACGAGTAAGTAGATAAGTTATAACATAACATGCATTTAAGGCTAGGCTTATACCACTGTGTTGGAATGCGTCGTGGCGCCGGATACATCAATCAAATGAATCTGTTCAAGCCTACATCATATCACAACGAGTTTTGTAGCCAATCAAATGCGCTACGCCACAATAATGTAATAATGTAAACTGACCGTATTTCAGGCCTTGGAAATTTCTTATGCAACACCAGGCCTCAGTCTTCTGATGTTCATACCTCGCGGCAGCTCGCTGAGGACTCTCGTGGATCGTGTCAGCAAAACTAGCATCAGAGACATCACAGTGAAGATGAAAACAGTGCGGGTGGCCGCTACCATACCGATCTACACTCTGCGCATGACCTTACTGCTGCCCAACAAACTGCAGGCCGTATGTTATGACATTGTTATTGAAGTGTTTTCCACAAATTTTCGATTCAAGGCTGTCAGATAAATCTATACAGAGTATTTTGGCATTTTAGTGCGCAATCACATAATTATGTACTTCTACCGTTCTGCCATCACGTTTTCTTGTACATAGGTACGTCTACGTAAAGAAAGTGATGGTGATACTTTAGCCTAGTTATACTTAGGTACGTTTCAATTGTTTAGTTTACGGATGCTGGCAATCTGGCGCTAGTAACTGTGGATTTTCATTGCTGACCGTACATGCGTTTACTAACAGGAGACTACGATGGTTCTTTTTTTAGTGACCAGTAACCAGCATGAATATAATAGGTAGACTTGGTCGCACTGTATATAATAATATTTCAACTAGCGAACAAACTAATTTTTCAAGTCAAAACGGCTGAATGAATTTGAATGAAACTTAGATCACAAGTAGGTCATGTCCCAGAATAGGACATGGGAAAGTATCCCATGTCCTATTCATCCCGGTATAGTATAATTTTCAACTTACACGCTGGCTTAGCCGCTGGTAGGAGCAAGTAACTTATACAGTACAATATGACCTTATTACTCTGTCTGTCCGAGGTTGCCCTCCGTTTTATCTACTAGGTACTTGTCATCGCACTTATTGATTCTTTGTTGTCAGTTGGGCATACCCAGATTGGTGGACGTCAGCAACGTCACTGAAGCCAGTTCCTTGAGGCTGTCTCATGCTGTTCAACGAATTATGTTCTGGGCAGAGGCTGGACGCAACGCCTATAAAGATGACGGTAGGTATTTATTTAAATTGAATCTTCTTACTCATACTCAAGCTGCGTTGATCGTGTAAATATAATAACGTTAGAGTGAACAGGCTCCTTCTGGGTAGGCTCGCTCCATCGTAGACTTTGTCTCTGTCATCACTGACATAGACTAGAGTCAAGAGCAAACCCATTGCAAATAAAAAAAAAAATAACGTTAAAATAATTAACACCAACCCAGTTTTTCCGAAAAATACTCCTGACAGAATTTCGGTCACGGTGGCCAAACTCTCGATGGAGATCAGCAGAGCCCAGCGCTGGGCACGCCATAATCCAGGCGATAAGTCCCCTCTTTGAGGAGTGGCTAGAGCGCCGCCACGGCGTCCTCACCTTCCGCTTGACTCAGGTACTCACCTGACACGGTTGTTTCGGAAGATACCTGTTTCGGATTCAGCGGGAGGACACGCCCGAGTGTCAACACTGTGAGGATCACCCGGAGCACACGGTGGAGGTCTGCGCTGCTTGGCCAGTGCCTGCCGGGGTTGCGGAATCTGTTCGAAAGAGTCGCCGCGGCCCTGGGGGGCTACTCTCTAAGCCCGAAGTCCGTGGTTTCGGGCTTAGTTGCGTGCGTATTCTACTCCGTATCACCTTCAGACTTACGATTAGTCCCGAACCCGAACTAAGAATCCTGTTGTCATTAATTCTTAGCGGTTAGGTGATACGGAGTAAAATACCTACGCCCGCAACAACGGACTTCAGGCTTAGAGAGTAGCCCACCTGGAACGCAAAGGGTATAAGTAGGAACACGGATGGGTTTTAGTTAGTATGAGAATGACACTCCCTTCTG
The DNA here is from genome assembly GCA_950371165.1 of Lacanobia oleracea. NCBI lineage: Eukaryota > Metazoa > Arthropoda > Insecta > Lepidoptera > Noctuidae > Lacanobia > Lacanobia oleracea. The sequence continues at coordinate 12,868,569 of OX493389.1, forward strand.
CTTCACTCAGAGCGGGAGAAGTCATTTGATTTCCCATCCTAAGAGTACACAGGTGCACTTTCTGTCCCTTTTTTATCGTATTCCGATAGCACGGCAATCGCAAGACCAAGAGATCAGGCGCAAGACCAGGGTCGAGGCACGAGAGTATCAGTTATCACACCACAAACTATTAAACTCCAGGCTAATACGGATCATGGTACTTTTTAATATATTTTACGTAGCATATTAATCAGTTTACTGAAAAACTTGATTAATTTACTAACATAATATAATTTCAATTCGTGGTGGTCAACGTATTCATACTTACACATTATAGCCAGTTCTAGATAAGCCAGCAATCAATTAGCTATTATCTCGAACGATATCGTATTGCGAGTGTATGTATGTTTAGTCTGATAATAATATTGATTACGTATATTTGCAGGTATCGAGTGGGACCAAGCTCCAGAATTGAAATTCGTTGTGGACAGACCCTACTTATTCTTCGTTCGTTGGCACAACGTTACTCTTATTAATGGAAATTTTGTACTGTAATTTACAAAAGGATTAATACAAAACTCAAACTCGATTTTTTAACATAACAGACGGTTTTTTAATCACACACAAATACAGACACAAACACACAGATAGTTTTGGTGTTTTAATTTCTCTTGATATGATATGGGTCACTAGATTTGCGCTGCCTTTTGGGGCTGCATTGTGGCTCGCAGAACAGTCGGCCGTAGGTCTGCACGGTGACCCCGCTGCGGTGGAATATCGCGCTCAGTTCGGTCGCGCTGGGCCAGTACGGGGCGCGCGCGAACGCCGCCGCCGTGTCACCGTAGCAGTCGCGGATGACCAACACTTCACTCCCACGACGACCGAATATCGCCCACTGATCTGCAGTCTGGTCTAGTAACGTATAATTACCTGGTTACAGATTTCACGAGTAAATATCACATATCTATAGTTACGACGCGAAGTAAGAATAGGTGTGACAAATCTTCAGCATTTTAATAACCGTTTATCTGGCAAAATTAGGGGTTTTACTTAAAATTATGTTATCAAGATAGAAAAGTAGGTGCCTAAATGACAAAATTCCGTAAACAACTGATGAGTCAAGCTAGTATCTGGCTATCGGGAAGTTTATACCTACTTACTTAGATAAGACTCGTCTACTTAACCAGCACATTACCTGTGTCCTACAAGTTTTTTATTTATGCCATGTAAGTATAAGTAAATAGGAAGAGGTACTTAGTATATAGTTGCTTTACCGGGTTCCATCTCCACGATGATAATGTTTTCCATGAGTCCTGATTCTGTACCATTGCCCATTAGGAAGTGTTTACCGAGTGTCGTCTCCTTGACTTGCAATAGGCAAAGATTCCATTCCACACGACCGTCGAAATCACCATACTTCAAGATGTATTGTTCTCGTTCCTAAATACACAATATTATTTAGTACAAAAGTGCAAGTCTTCAATGGAGTCACCAGTGAATGCAGATAACACGAAATTCATCTAGATAATATTTAAATACTAGGTACCTACATATTATCTACTACGATTAAACTAAGATAAAGAAATAGGCGAGTTAAAAATAATGCTTTTTTTTATTTCACCAAGTAGGTTAGGTACCTATCGCCTTATGATGTGCAACACAGGTCATTCTGGATCAGGGATTTATAAAATACTGGTTGACCCGCGCAACTTCGTCTGCGTCACAATTTTTATTAATGCTCCGGTCCTATTGGTCTTAGCGTGATGATATATAGCCTATCTCGATAAATGGGCTATCTAACGCTGAAAAAATGTTTTAAATCGGACCAGTACTTCCTGAGATTAGCGCGTTTAAGCAAACAAACAAACATACTTTTCAGCTTTATATATTAGTATAGATGTGCATCACAAAGCTCTAGCAGTGCCATTAGTTAGTTTGGGTTAGCCGTACAATTAATATTTAATTATTAAGTACCAATTCCATAGTAGCTCTAACATGAAATTGAAAACAGTCTACAGCCTTCGGTTGCGTGTAGACGGTCATCCAGCTTCCGACCACGTCTTGAACGTTTAAACTTTGCCCCTTTTTATATAAAGGGCAAATATCATACACCGATATAATGCCCGTTACCACAAGATTAACACCATTCGCCACAAGCAAAATAGCTAAGTTAATTATACACTTAATATTCATTATTCAAATATAACTCGTTTACACACGGAGTCTGCTTTACGAGAAGTAAAGATGGAGATAGGATTCTCATCGAGCCAAGTTTGTTTTAAGAATGTCTTTTTAAATTCAATCGATGTTTAAATTTTCTGTACCACACAATGTTGAAATTTGATTTAAGATTACCAAACACATGAATAAAAATATTTAAAGATTCATTTCACCCGCACCGTTGGTTTCTCCCAGTTATTATGCACAATAATGACGACCTTCAAGCTCCTCAAGTTGTCTCTATGTTACAAAATCGAGAAACGGACGAGACGTCGTATCTAATTGAGAAACCTGATAGGCGGTCATTGTTTTCGTCATAATTAACTTTTAATCCATACCACCATCCATCCGCGAAAAATAATCGCATAGAGGGCAGTAAGTACTCATCGCGACCATTCACCTCGCAATTTGTTTTGCTAACATTCTGTTTCAGGATGGCAAGTGTGTAATTCAACTAAACAACAAAAAGCCAGCGCCATTCAGAATTCAGATTGTCATGTCATGAGACATGGTGCCCTAACTAGTATCGCGTTGCCGGGATAATAATTGCAAAATTATATATGCATGAGAACTTTACTTCCACATAGTAATTATCTCGGCCCCTGCCGAGATATTATGTGGAAGTATATTATATCTCTGGACATTTTCGTCTACCTATTTCTACTACCTACTTTAATTCCGAGCAGTTTCTTTACACAAGACCCGAAATGGCGATGGAGTAACATATTATCATCTTCCATACCTACAGAAAAGTTCAAACCCTGTTCTAAAAGATTTTTTATCTAAACCATTCGCAAAAACTCGGGAACTGAATGCTCGTGGTGCATGCAACGGTCTCTTATTGGATATATTTTTTTCGTGCTGTGGTGAAATCTATATTAATTAGTAACAAGGTCATATTGATGTGTAATATTATATTTTATTTACATATAATCAGTACGGAATATAAATATTAAGACAAAATGGTTACGATATACAGTGTCATAGATGCGCTAACAGCCAATAACAATCTAAAAGCAAATATGCAATCTATGCAGGAAGCCCTGGACGAAATTGTAAAGAGTATTATTTCGATTATTATTATACATAATCTTCAACAATCTTTTTCTACCGTACATCATTTCTTCAACTATTCATAATTTCGTAATAACGATGTATCTTTGATAAATATTGATTATATTTTCTCATAACGTGTGAATGAACAATTGGATATAGTCACACAGTAATATCTACATGAACATACATAGGTACATAATGACTTTTTAATATGGCCTTTTAAAATATAAATTATTATCTAAATTAAAATATTAACCATCACCAAATTTGTAAAATATTACGGCAAGAGTTGAACGACATGAGCTACCAATAATTTTTATAATATTATTCACTGATCAATAAAAACAATTTTACGTTGTATAATATATTTTAAAGCGGAAATTATAAATAGTCGTAATAAACGTATAAAAATATTTAATATAATGAACAATAACTTTATTTAGGCTTACATCTGTACCTATGTTCATTGCTGGTGATTATACAAGTACGTTCCTCTTTTCTCTTACAAATAATGTTAGACTAGTTGTAAATACTTCATGTGTATTTTGGAATACTGCTTCCTGGAAACAAGAAAAAAAATACAAATTAACACTTACGACTTTTCAAAGAATATTTACGTGTTGTGAGCGATACAGTAAGCTAACAACTAAAGTGAGAGGTATCGGTTATTTCAATAATAGATTTAACGTTTCTTATGTAGATTTTTATTTAATTGAAAGTTTATAAGTGTAGTTACATTTTAACATTCTTATTCTTGACATTGTCGTTATAAATACTCGTTGACTAGTACCATAACTTTATAATAATACACATTAGACATAACAAAGTAGTCCATTTTCCTGGTCGCAGCTGCGCTGCCGATTGCTGCGTGAGCCAGTAGAACATTAAGTTTTAATTTTTCAAACGGTTACAACAACTACAATAATGTACAGTATCACACACATTTGAAACTAATGCAATTTATGCCATTATTTAGTCAAAAATTTAACAGTGTAATATTAAAATGTGTAGCATATGAATTCATTAAAATTTGTAAATCATCAAGCTACCGAACTGGCCGTGGCTTACAAAGTGGATCTTAACTTACTTCTTCATTGTCTACCATTATCATATTATAACAAACTATCGATTTCATTCATATTATTCTTACCTATAATAGCATTTAAATTTTATAACAAGCAAGAAAATATTAAGTAATGTTATGGTATAAATAAGTAAAGGAAGGTAGGAAGGTACATGAATCTGGGTGGCCAAAGATGGTGCTGTACACCTATAATAATGACTACAACGATGAGAGATAATATGTCGTATCCAGATATTAAAATTAGTAATTTCAAGTGAAACGACAACAAGTCAACTACGCACTATCAGTAACGCCAGCGGTGAATAATGTTACTATTTTACGGTGTATGATCATGTCACCTGATAATTACAAACTCCGTAAGATTACAAAATATCTCGATAAAATAATTTCTCGAAATGACTTCGAGAGATTATAGAATATCAAATTTTGTTGCATAAATGCTAAAAGTTCAGTTGACAATTTAACGAGAGTTACAATCTCTCAAGATATTTTATAATCTTATGATGGAGTTTGCCATTTTCCGGTGACACATACAATGAATGACTATATCGCCATGTGATTAGTTGTTTATATCGTAAAACGATCTTTATAATTTATTAATTTGGTCAAGTCATTCGCTCAAATGAATTGTATGTTTTTTCATGAACTGCCGCCACTTCACGAAATGCTAGTAATGACGAATTCTACGATCTGGCTACGACAGATACCTACATAATGTTCGCCTTAGTACCTAATATAAATGGATTTCACATTAAGTTAGTTATGAGAAGTAAACCTACATGGATTCTCTTCTTCCACTTGACACGTATGAAAAGCATAAATAACATTTACTTGGTAAAAAACTTTAAAGCTCACAAAAATCCTTTCAGAATTCGATCAGCAGGTAATGGACGCTTTCAAGCAACAACAGTTTATTTTACGTTAACATTTTAGAAGGAAGAAACGTGGCCAATACACCTAAGCTTATGACTCGAATTGAATTGTCGTAATTTCTACTACCTTACAAATTACATCATAAGTTTCAATTTGGTCGACAAGTAGATATTTATGCTAAAAATAATATAGCTAATGAAAAATCATTTAAAATACCCAACATAGACATCGGGAAGCTAATTAAAACAATTAAAAATACATTTACGTTACTTTAAATAATTAATGAAGCCAAATATGTAGGTACAATATTAGTACATATATACACAGGTCGATGAAAATGACGAAAAGTAATGACCATTATGAATACATATTTTTAAATTGTAATTAGTTAAAACAGGATTAGTCCTTACACCAGATTACATCAATACAGTGACAAATAATTATGTAGACTGTCCCAAATTTAACCATGCCAAAAGCCAAGAAATCTGGGTCACAATACCATCATCTGTTTATGCCAAATTTTATATGGGTTGAAACAGCAGGGCATTTAGGAAACACAGCCCCTGCAATCCGGCTTTGTATAAACAGTTCTATTCAAGCATACTGGATCCAATGGTGGTTTTTTTGTGCATCAAAATGATAAACTGTAGTCTAGCTGTCCTAGGCGCGTAATGGCTAAAGCTGGACAATACAAAGAAGGAATTATAGTGTTGTTATGTTAGACAAAGATTGCAAAATCTAATCTAATTTCAAGTAAGCCAGTGCATGAGTGAATCATTGCCATTATGTTATAATAGTTACCCAATGCTAGTGAGTGATCCTCTTGATAGGTGCCGGATGAGGATGATAAAATAATTCCTGTTACAATATACCTCTATTATATATGATATAACTTGGCTTTTTAAACATGTTTAGGTTTGGTACAATCTATGAGTTACCAAACCAGCAACTACATAAGTATGTTTTATATCCTAGTGGACATAGCGAGCTCGCGACTAAAATCAACTATTAATAATACAGTGCCTCCTATATCAAAGTCCTACATACCGGTCGACAAAATTGTTTTAATGAATGAGATCACTAGACATAGGTTCCAACTGCAGGCCGTGTTTGTAATTTTTTTATTCAATTTATGACATTGCCCATCACAATGATAGAAAGTCAAATTTGTGTGAGGTGTGGGATCATTATTGGTCAATAAAATATTTTTACAACACTTATACTTACTAGGTTGGAATGTTAGTTTAAAATGTTGCAAGATTCTATAAAATTATTACATTTTAGAATCACATGTGGTTCGAATCTATAGACCTCGGTGTAGGTAGATTTAGGATTTTTGATTATCAGCCAACTTACATCCTACGCAAATAATGTATGTATGTGTGTATGAAATTAAGCTAGTAAACAAACTTACTGTGTAATTAACCAAATCCCATTTTTACTTCACATATTGATACACAGCTGTCTCGTCTGGATGAGAATATAAAAGAAAAAACTATATTTTCTATTTTTGTCTTTGTAGAGCCTCACTGGATCCAAAAGGGTACTTGTTCATATTAATTAATCTGTGAGGCTCTACTAGCATGACGATCTGATCTAAATATTTGATATTGAGCATTATTTTACTTTTAAGAATCTTATATTTATAGCAACAACTCAAAGTAGATAAGACCCCCATATGCTTGGGCGCTTTCCTCATTGGTTTTGGAGTAACGCACACTAGATTGTCAAGTCTCAGTGTTCATAAATTAACAGAGCGCATCCTTAGAGTGCACAGACATTTGCCTAAACATTCATTAAAGATTTTAGTTTGAACACTACAAAAAAAAGACATACAAGATTTGATGTTAGATATCCTACTAGTTTACTTGTATTACATGGAAACCTTATTAGATCTTACTATATCAATCAATTGAACTTTTGATTACACTTTATTCAGCCTTTTGTCACATTTTGTCAAATTCAATTTTAGTTGGAAAGTCAAATTTCCTTCCATTACATACATTACATGGGCATTTGTTGTTTTTACTTATGATCTCAATTATTACTAGTCCAAGTTTTTATGTGGTGCCTTATTATCACCATCAGACCTAATAAGGTCCAGTAGGCCTTCAAGTTCCTACCCAAAAACATCCTTGTTTATAAGGTGCTACACCTTATGCAGGCATTCACAATATTCACATTTTGAACGTGATGCTGAGTTTTTAGAGTTATTTAATGATACTTTATGTTTTACGAAACTAAATAATTTTTATTAAATGTCCAGTTGAGATCTTTTTGCCTTTTTCAATTATATCAAAAACTTAATTTATCAAGTTCTTCAAACTAGGTACAGTACTGAACAAGCTACTTAATGGACAACTGTTTAATTAATTGAAATCAACTAAAAAGTATTAACTTTTCGCCAGTATCTAGTTGAAATACTAGTTATTTTAATAGTGTAGTCACTATCAAATTTTATTTTAGCAACTGAGTGTCATTCTGTCATTGCCATTAAGACAGTTAATACTGAGTCAGTAAAGCTTAGGCTTAAGGCTACAAATCTAAGTTTACCATGGGAGTTCAAATGGGCTAGTCACTAAGACATCACATTTTATTATAATTCAAGTCCTGTCTAAAGATCTAGCCATTGATTTATCTATACTAATATTATAAAGAGGTAAAGGTTGTGAACTTATGAGGTAAGGGGTAATCTCTGGATCTACAGAACCAGTTTTGAAATTTCTTTTACCAATATAAAGCCATATTATTTGTGAGTGTCATAGGCTAAGATATATTAACCTGAAAAATACTACCCAACGAAGTGAACATAGGTCAGCTAGTATCTTATATGCACAACTACCTTTACCATCCAAGGTTTGAACGAGGCCAATGATAGAACTGTACAAATTGCTTAATACTGGTTGGTTGGAATTTATTTCTCATATTTTTTCATTTGTGATTTTTGATCTGAAATAAACTGATTAATAATAATAAAATTTCGTAAGAGCCAATTGACACAAAAAAGAAGAAGTATCTTATAAAATTGGAAGACAGCACAATCATTTGCTGCAAAGAAACTCTATTTCTACTAGATAGTGACAAATAGTCAATTAAAACTTAACAGCATATTAATTAAGATACAATTTCATTAATAGTGCATTAGTCGGAGTATCTAACATCAAACTTACGATTAAAATAGTGTAATTTCCACCTCTAATATATCTTAAAAATGTTTTACTTGATGTTGTAAATATACCATTACCTATCAGAAATTCATTCAAAGAAACAAATAAAAAAATGTAAAGTACACCAAATAATAAAATGTGAGGTGAATGTAAAGGAATATGGCAATATTCGATACTGATTTTTTGCCACTAATGAACTCTCTGAATTAATGTTTACATCTCATAAATGTCCTATGACGGAATTGTTTTATTCAAAAACTAAAACTTCATTACTACACATTCTCCAATTGACTACAAATATTAGTCCAATAACTAGCTTTACTCTTATATATTATTTTTAAGGCCAAATCGAAGTATTTTATAATAATTGTGTAATCATTATGCATGATTACAATTTTTTTTTTAGTTTGATAATGCAAGAGTAGTGGAAAAAGACCAGTACCAACACCACATAGTATGTGAGTCCACAGAGCAAGATGCAACACCTGCACACCTTTATATTATAATTAGATCAAATATGTTACTATGTAAAATGAAAATATTATTCGAAATATTCTACACACCAACTTCAATGTTCTTACTTACTGAATTATCCTTTTCAAATAAAGAAATACTGTGTTCCACTACAATATGGTGAACAAGACGGCAAATTTGCAGATTTGTTCTTTTTTATACAAACTTCGTACAGTATACATTATCACTAGACAAAGGATGATTTAACAGGATAAAATATGTCAGCATTTAAATATGAAGGTTAAATTACTATTGGTTTATATTGATATTTAAAATAACTTTAAAGTAATGTTGCTTGATGTGAATGTATTATTATCCTTAAAACCCACTCTGACTTTGAGAGAAACCACTATTACACTAGCCTGCGTATAAATGGAGAAACAAGTACCTATATCAATATGTTTATTGGTAATGATGTGTTATATATCAAGTTTTATAGCTAACTAGTTGGACATCAAACATTATTAAATATAGTAAAATAAATAAGGTTTTGTATTTATCTAAGTGACATGAAATAGTTTATGAATATTCTGTTTTATTCTTATTATATAACAATGTAATTATCAAATAGATATACATAATTATAATCTTACTCATATTAATTAAATCATTCAATATTTGCAAGGTTGCTGCATAGAGAGTATTTCCCGACAACCATTCTGATTCTATGGAAATGACATGAAAGTAAAATACAGATAATTAACTCACTGAAAATGTACCTATTTGTTAGTAACCGAAAAATAATTTGAAGATACTTATAGGTACTTAAATAAGGGGTTGACATTTTGATGTAGTAGTGTTTTAGCTAGTTTAATTTGAAATTCCATAATTGACCCCACCTGTGTTCAAACCAGTGTTTTCTGAGGCTCCAGCTGGAGCAGGTGCAGGCATGGCGATGGGAGGCGCCTGGTCTCCCTTGGGACGGCCTTCTCCACCGGGCTGCACGGTCACGGCCACGCCATCTGAGTCATCCCTCTCCAACGTGTGGTAATCTCCGGACTCCTCTGGAGGGCGCGGCTTGCACTTGCCGCAGCAGCAGTTGCAACAGCAGCATAGGCAGCAGCAGAAGTAGCATCCGGTCAAAATGCCGCATACGATAAACAAAGCCTTGCACCAAGTGCTTGTCACTACGAAATAGGCGTTGACGTTTTCTTCTCCGAATTGTTCAGCGATATACAGCCCAAGAGATCCATAATTGTCATATATATTCCGTTTCGTAGCATCACTTAGTATCGTATGTGCACGGTTTACTTCTTTAAATTTATCGGCAGCTTCGGGATTGTTAGGATTTTTATCGGGATGGTATTTTAACGCTAATTTCCGATAGCTTTTCTTGACATCATCTTGTGTAGCAGTTTTTGGGACTTGTAGTATTTGATACAGGCTGTCCCCCGCAGTCGATAGTTTCCTTTTATCCATTTTAATAGTCCAATTTAGTCAACGGTTTTATACAACGTGATAGAGAAATTATAATGCAAAACTAAGACAATCCCTGAAGAATTTACGAATTACGATAACACGAACATCTCACTCTCACGGTCGTGTGTTGCCAGTTTTCACCCTATTCTGATTAAAAAAAAATATTGGATGGCGCGGCGTTATCGAAGCTATAACAGTAAAATGTTGCATCTAGCTAGGTGCTATAAATAAATAAAAATACTGCCAAACTAGCTAGTATATAGAAGTACTATCAGCTACACCGATTTGACTGGAAGCCGACCCCGATATAGTTGGGACAGGCCAGGCAGATGATGACATGCTTGCTGTGGCTTGGCAAGCGTACACAAACTCCAAGCCTTTACAAACGCTTGGATGTCATACCATTTTCACTCTTGCGAGTGCGTCAGTGTGTTCCGGATATTATTATACTCTTTGGTTCCGAACAGGCAAGAATGACGGACGTAGACGTTAAAGGTGTGAGGCCTCGAGTAAGGTCATAATCTAGTCGTAAGACCAATTATTACTCAGTACCTGGATGATGGTTTTTTATACGTTTTCTAAAAACTGGCCAAGTGCGAGTCGGACTCGCGTGCTAAGAGTTCCAAACGATTTTTTTTTAATATATTACTTTAAATAGACTTATTATAGGTTTTCCTGTAATCTGTAGGTAAAGGTCCATTATCTTAATTTTTTTCAAAATTTTATGCTTTTTGGTTTCGGAGATAATTCGAGGGTAATGGTCATTTTTACACGACTGCCTAAAAAAAGGAGTGTAATGTTTTTAGGGTTCATGTATGTATGTATGTTGATTTGTAAGTTTCTTTATTCCATCACAACTTCTAAACGCCTTAAACGATTTCGATTTATATGGTATCGTTAGAAGTGTTGCGTTATCCCGGGTAACATTGGCTAATAGATACTAAAAAAAATTAAGGGGGTAGCTATGGACCATATAAAAAACGGAAATATTTTTTTATTATCATGAAAATTTGCTGACCTATATTATCATCGTCTAGAGCTTGCTTAGTACATAACAAAAATATATAACAGTAGTATTCAATATGGCTTCGTTCGCTAATAATAAAAAAAAAAAAAAATGTTTTAGAACAGCCTGGGTCTTGAATAAAAACGAACCATTTTTTATCCATGTATAATACTTATACTATCATCGTCTAGACTTCGCTGAGTAGATTAGAAAAGTAAAAGACAGTAGTATTCAATATCCATTCATTCGTTACCAATTTAGTAGTTTTCGTCTCTAAACTTACTTCCTTACTAGAAACGCAACATTATTATACGGATACTGTATGAAAAGAATATTTCCTTTGCTTTAGAGTGGTGATTAGACGTATCCCGGAGTAGCTCACAGGACGTTCTAAATGACTCTAATTTCTGTAGTTTATGGTGACGCCGGACAGCCGTGATGCTCCAAGCCATTGCTTAATTTGTTTATGGGTTAATCCAGCACTGCTTTTCGGTTCCTGGTTTTGTATGTTTTTGGAACGAAGTTCCTTATCGCGCGTTGTTTTTTTTTTTTACTAATGATAGGCACGCGTTTGACCGCTATCTCACCTGATGGTAAGCGAGGATGTTGTCGAAGATGGAGCACGCTTGCCTAGAAATAACCTATTCACTCTTGATTTAAAGATTCCAAGGTTGTAGCTATCAGGAAACACAGACTCCGGCAGGGAATTCCACTCCTTAGCTGTACGCACTATGAATGTGTTCCCAAAACGTTTTGTGCGTATGGGTGGGATGTCCACCATGTACCGGTGGCGCATCGCCGTTCGTCTTGTGGTCCGATGATGGAACGGGCTTGGCGGAATTAAATTATGCAATTCCGTCGCACATTCCCCAAAATGCAACCGGTAAAAAACCGACAGGCTAGCAACTCGTCGTCGATGTTCAAGACTTTGGAGCTTCGACGCGACGAGCCTTTCATTGCCGATGATCCTCTTGGCTCGTTTCTCAATTGACTGAAGGGCATCAAGCTGGTATCTGGCAGATCCATCCCAAAGATGAGAGCAGTATTCCATACACGATCGAACTTGCGCTTCCGGCGCGAAGTACCGTCTCACCTTAGCCAGAATCCCCAACTTCTTTGCAGCCACTTGAGCTTTTGCCTCTATGTAAGGGCCAAAATTGAGAGTAGATGTTTATGTAACCCCAAGAAGTTCAAGATGGTCGGTTATCGGCACGATTTCACCGCGGAAAGATGGAGCTGGGCGGAATTGGCTCCTTTTGGCGGAAAATAGACACGCTTGGGTCTTAGCAGCATTGAACTTGACCAGATTGGCATCGCCCCAATCAGAGACCGCCTGTAGGGACACGTTCAAGCGCTCAACCATTGCCTCCCGGAGAGACCGGATCTGCGACCCACCAGCTCGTGCGTCGGACATGTATCTTTCAGCAACAGTGCTGTCGTCTGCATACCCAAAGGTACCGGGTTTAAGCAGATCATTAATATGCAGCAAGAACAGTGTTGCCGAAAGCACCGACCCCTGAGGAACCCCGGCATTAATATCCAGCAGTCCAGACGAGCAGCCATCTATGACCACTCGGATAGACCGATCCCTCAGGAAATCTGCGATCCAATCACACAAACCGGCGGGCAGACCGAAGGAAGGAAGCTTACTAATAAGGCCATCGTGCCAGACCCTGTCGAAGGCCTTCGAGATGTCAAGGGAGACCGCCAGTGCCTCCCCGTGCTTCTCTATGGCCTCACTCCAGATGTGAATGGCATACGCTAGAAGATCCCCAGTTGACCGATTCGATTCGGCGAAACCCGTATTGCCGGTCACTAAGGATATCATTCGCTTCTAGGTACGCCAGGAGCTTATGATTCAGCACACGTTCCATAGTCTTACAGAGTATGGACGTTACCGAGATGGGTCTATAATTCGACGGGTCAGCTCGACTACCCTTTTTGGGCACGGGCTGCACGTTAGCTTGCTTCCAAGCCTTCGGCACTTAGGCGTGTCAAGATCGGAGACAACTCAGGCGCACAAGTCTTCAGAACAATTGCCGGTATCCCGTCGGGACCACTAGCCTTGTTCACGTCTAGGTTACGCAGTACTCGACTCGCATTCACCAGGAGAACCAGGGGGCCTCGCGCCACCAGGATCCAGACGTGAAGATTCCGCAAACAAAGAAGCAAACAAGTTCGCTTTCTCCTCAGCGGAGTGGGCCAGCGTCCCATCGGGTCTCAGCAGTGGTGGTAGTGAGGGGTGGCAGAAGTTCGATTCGATCGACTTAGCCAGGGACCAAAAAGCCTTACTACCTGCTGGGTATGAAGCAAGTTTGTTCCCTATTCGGCTAATGTGGTCAAATCCAGCCCTCCGCAACACCTTCTTGCAGGACTTAGCAGCCCTGTTGAAGGCTCTCTTCTTCTGACTCACGTCATTTGCTTTGCGCGTACGAGCGTCGACCCATGCTAGGTACGCCGCGTGCTTAAGCGCATCGGCGCGATTGCACTCGGCACCAAACCAAGGACGAGCTTCGCCAGATATTGCTATGTTAGAGAACGGAATGTAGTAGGTACTCCATTCCCCTCCGCAACACATCCGTCACGGCGTCCGCGCACGACGTAGCATCAGTGGAAGAAAAGCAAGTAGGCTGCCAAGGGTAACATGCGAAGAAAGATCGCATGCCATCCCAATCTGCTGACTTGTATCGCCATACCTGCCGGGTGCCTCTTGGGCTAAGATCGGGCGGAGAGTAGACAGACACAGACTTCACCAGACAGTGGTCGGAACTACCCAGTGGTGATGAAATCGACACCGAATAGCGGTCTGGATCTGTTGTCAGCAGAAGGTCCAAGCAATTGGCAGTGTGCGAATCAACATCCGGCACCCTCGTTGCCCCCTGGACCAGCTGGGTAAGATTTAACGCAAGCGCTAGCTTTCGCGTCTCTCGTCCAGCATGGTCTGTGCACTGGTATGGGAAGAGCCACTCCTGATGGTGGGCATTGAAGTCCCCCAGTAACACCAATTGGGCAGAAGGGTACCGCTGCTGAGCCGCATCCGCCGCCTCACTCAGGTGCTGTGTAAGCCCAGTTGTCTCCAAATCACCGCTGTGCGAACGGTAGACGCATGCGTAGACAATTTTGTCTAGACCTGTGTCCACCATAGCCCACAGCGTTGAGAACCTGGAGTCTTCAAGGTAGCGGAGACGCCGATAGCAGATGTCGTCCCGGGCGTACATGCATACGCCCGCGCGGGGTCTAAAGTGGTGCTCCAGGGTAAACCCAGGGTAAGACAGGTATGACACGTCCGACGGACATCCGATCTGCGTCTCCGACAGGAACAAGAGCGCTGGTTTCTCGGTCTCAAGATGGTGATGGACTGCGGCGAGATTAGAGTGCAGACCTCGTATATTAGAGAGGTGCACTTTATGCGAAAGGACGTGCTGCCGCTGTACAGCTTTTCTCTTTTTATTCCTGTTCATTAAAGTGATGGAGGTTGAGGAGAAGGAAGTGAAATGAGGTTCCAAGCTGCTAACCTTCAGGCACGCCCTGACAGGACGACATCTTTGGGGGACTAGTCTGGAGACTGCGGGGACGCCCGAGCCCCCCCCGGGAATGTCCATCGGGCCCTTTCATCTGGTCGCCAACCAGCACGATGGTGCATTCCGGGATTTTTCGTCAGATGGCGGGGCAGCCTTTCATGTGTGGCTAGCACACTACTTGGGCCCCCAACTATCTGCGGTCGGCCAGCGGCGCACCGTGCCTCGGATCCCGCTACCCTCCAAGACTAGTCTCCCGATACGGCCATGCCAGGGTTAGCCTGGCTGGTCTGCCTGCATTGGAACAACTATTTCGACCCAACTCCTCTGAATTGGCTACACTGAGCATCGTACCGGAACACAGCTAAGCCGCTTGGCGGTACGTCTTTGTCCAGTGGGTGGTCACAAGCCATCGGCCGAAGCCTACCAACAGTTAGTGTCACCTGATTAGCACCACCCGGGGACCACGTGTAGGGTCTTACATTGGGTATTCTCCTACGGACGCGGGTGACTCGGCCCCCAAAAGGTGAAAGGTTGTGAAAGGGGGCTAGACGGAAAAAATTCTTACGAAAAGTTGTCACGACACTTTGCTATAGTAAACTATTGTAAGCTGTGCGAATGGAATGGAATGGAATGGAATGGAATGGAATAGAATTTCTCATCTCAATAGGGACTGATTGAGATGAGAAACAGTGGGCCATTAGTTGCCAACGATACGATACCATCTTAGGGAAAAGGATAAAGTCGTAAAACACAGTTATGTTTCTAGTTTTATTACAATTCGCGCGTTGAGAAAGGGGGCTAGACGGAAAAAATTAAGACCAAAAGTTGTAACGACACATTAAGACCAAAAGTTGTAACGACACTTTTTGCTATAGTTGTAAGCCATGCGGCGTAGGAACTTCGTTCCATCCGGGAGTCCCTTGACACCACTCAAGCTTTTTTTTCTAACTATTTCGCAAATCCATTGAAGCGGAGTGGGGATTTTATGTGTAATTCTATTGGTAATATTAAGACAACTCCGCTCCACTCCTCTTCTTTCCGCTCCATTGGACACACAGCCTTACAGCGCCATTTACGCGCCTGTGGCCCCACGGGCTTCAGCCGCACGCAAACTTGCGCCACCCTCTCACCTCCCTCTGCCTCAGGGCTAAGACTTAGGCCCGTATTACAGAACCTTACTCAAGTACTACTTAAACTGCATTCAACCGATTACTGCTTGAGCGTAGAATCTCGACTTAAGCGTTCATTTATTTTAGAACTATCGTCAAACTCAAATCAAACGAAACTACGCTTGAGTAGAGATTTTAATCTCTGATAACGTGAGTAAGCAATCATTATGGTAACCTTGAACAATAGTTTGTTTTCTATTGCAATTTCTTTTTTTTCGCATGATTAAAACCGGTCGAGGAGGACAACACGACGTTATTGACACTGACAGCCACCCTTAACCCTTCAGAGTAGGTACATATTATGTTCTGTGGACACCAAAACTGCTGGAAAAAATGTGGAAATTGTTGAATCATTGAAACAGGCGCTATCTCGGTAAAATGGAGCTGAGAGTTTTGTTGGTACTGACTACTTCAGTGAAGTTTGCGAGAAGGCTGACTCGATTCATTTGCTGCCAACCACTGCAAAAAAAAAATTAGAATGTGTGCACCCGCATTCTAATGTAACTCAAAAAGATATAAATGAAAATAAAGAGGTCTCAAGTCAAATTAAACGTTTCACGACATCTTGTGAAAACCTGTACTTCTTAATTTTCACAATTGTAAGGGTCCTGCGTAACTCGTATTAAAAAATTATTATAAAGCGTTCTCCATCTTCGACAAGATCATCGCTTACCAAGAGGTGAGATGGTGGTCAAGCGCGTGCCTATTAATAGTAAAAAAAAAACTACTTCTGCAAATATATCCATTTTGATTAGGTAGGTACTCGATTTACTTTGAATCCACAACAATTTTCATGAGAATCTATGCTCAAGGGTCACGACTACACTTGCGAAAACAAGGATCAAATCTCGCCTCAAGCAGTGATTCTGAGCTGTTTGTGATTTTAAACAAGCCTCAAGCACTGTTCTATAATACGTAAAAAATGACATTTTAAAGTGACATTGCGCAGGTGATTATTGATTGTAGTTTCTCTGCTCAAATCAAGTTCTAAAATTAAAACTCCAACTGAGTCTAGTTTTAAGTAATGCTTGAGTCTTGATTGTAGTTCTGTAATACGGGCTTTGTGTCACCCAGTAACCCCGGACGCCTACAAGATCTGTCTTATACTCACCGCCAAAGGCATGTCTAATGAGCTCAATGAGCCAGCTCTGGGATTCAGTAGGCAAGTTCAATCTCATATTGGTCTGGAGCATTTTCAATGCGTAGCCCAAGGTTCGCATGACCTGGATTTAGGAACCAATGTTTGATTCAATGGATCAAAAATAAATTAGCTGTTACAAAACCCGAACCTTTAAACAAGATTTCTTCAATGTCAATGGCACCTGCACCGTGCTTCTCTGTACATTACCACGCCCTTGTCTCTCCTTGAGTACTGTGCCTGTGGGCTGGCTGTGACGTGCATCACCACCGTTAAACATCATTTCGGCTTATTACCATCTACCCGAGGCTTCGTTTCCCATGACAGACAAATCAAAGAGGTATGCGAATGCCAAGGTCGCTGATGAGGTTGAAGGTGATGATAGAAACTGAGGATGCTGGCCAGGAATGCGCATGCACTGCATACTAATGGTCAAGATACCCGTAGAAGCCTTGGGTACTGGCTGGCTGTACAAGTCGTTGCTCGAGAGCTTGAAGTTACGATGAGTAGAAGTGATGATGATATCATGATGAAGTAGTTGCTCGAAGGGTGCGCACCCTTCGTGCAACTACTTCATCATGACGTTCAATGTCGACGCTTACCAGTATAGAGGTATGCGGAACAGAGTGTAAAGTCTTACAAACCATCATTGCAAAGGAAGGATCCTCTGAATGGACCTTAGTTGTGTCCGGTGGGCAACTGCCCAATAGTTGATATTCGGACTGTTGTATATGTAACTGTTGTATTATGTTCAAAAAGCACGAAGAACTCTGATACCGTGATGCAGAATTTCGTTAGTAGTTCTGCTAGTAGGATAGATGGCGTTGCGTTTTTTATGTTGGGATGTAGATTTCGCTACTTGGTTTTTCTTGTGGCGGCATTAATGCCGCTACAATCTCATTTCATGACTCCGTTATATGATCAGATAATCTAAATGCCTAACCTCCCGCATGGAACAGCTTTGAAGCATGGCCCAAAGAATCGTACCAATATTAAAGTAAAAGGATCAATACGTATTTTTTTCACTTTTCGAAGTTGTTTTTTGTCGGGGGTATTTTAAATTTTTAATTTAATTTTTATTTCATGCTTTAACCTAATTTACTTAATAGGTCCTACTAGAAAACCTATCTATTCTCATCATCTTCTTGCCCTTATCGCATGTAACTTGGGGTTGGCGCAAGACGTTTTTCCTTCCATTTTGTCCTATAAACCATCATGCTATCACTAACTCTCTTTTCCTTCAGTTTGCTCCTCTACCAAACATATTTTTTTAGTATTCCTCGCCCTCTGCATCCATCCATATATAATCTACACTCACCTAAACGGCACTTCATCCACCAATGTATTAATTGCGACCATTTAAACTAATACGAAAACGGAAGGTTTGCTGTAAGTGGGGAGTTGGGTATCCTGTAGATTTCAGGACATGCTTCAGCGTCAGGTTATGGGTACTGATCTAAAGTTCTAAATATAATATGTTCATTGAAACCATTCCAGTGAGTTCAAACACGATACCTCTGCTGCAACTTAGTGAGGAGTTGGGTATTATGCAGACCTCAGGTAATGCCACGGCATCAGGTCAATATAACCATGTTTTTGGAATGTCATTGAAGTAACAGAATACCAAATATCACATCGATCTGACCCGTAAAAGTTGGTTAAATGCCTTCATCAACTAGAAAAGAGCCTGATGATCTTCAAATGACTCGCCTGATTTTAATAAAACTTATCTAAGAACCGACGCTGGAAAATCTGCTTTCAAATAAAAAAAAAACCGCATCCAAATCGGTTCACCTGTTTAAGAGCTACGGTGCTACAGATAGACAGACAGACACACATAGCGGTCAAACTTATAACACCCCTCTGTTTTGGTCGGGCGTTAAAAATTGTATTAAAGAACATGTCTGCCATTGTTTTATTTGCAAGAAATGTTAAACTTGCACAATCATAATATAAGCTGAAAATCAAACAAAGTGTTTTTTTTTATTACACGCACATTTACAGAATCAAAGATGGTAAAAAAGTTGAGGATGACCTAACTACTACAATATATTCACAGAAATAAAGAAAACATACACAACACAATACCTACATTATGTACTTAGATAAGTTTATAATGTCGAAGTCATGTAGCTGTTAATCTGATGGGTCTACCGCTTTGGTGACATAGTACCAAACGCTTAGGATGACATTCCAAAAGTATTAAAAACTTTTTTTTCAGTTGGTTAACTTGCAATTTTGGGCCCAACTTTGTATGAAACGTGAATGGTCTCCTTTACTTTGATCTGTGTTCAAAAATCGACACTAGTTCGGACCGGCGACAAGCTCACGCAAGGCAAGCAAACACCCCGTTCACACGCTTGTGTTTGTGGACGCTTGCCAAGCGGCAAGCGTGTAAACGTATCAGTATCAACGTTCAGTCTGCAATTTCAGTGTTGATATCGCACTTTTTGTCACCAAAAAAACCATTTGAACCAAATGCATAGTAGTTCTTATAACATCCATGTATTCATGGAAATATTATGTCTTATCGTGCACTTCATCTAGCACCATTTTTAATCCATTTCATGAAGGTATCAATGTTATAAAACGCGGCTGGTAATGCTTATCGACGGTTGAAAGGCTAATTGATCTAAGCGACATATTTTGTAAAACTTGCAAAAAAAAAAACTTTAATCCGACATCAAAGTTTTTTTTGATAGACTTTTATATATCCAAAAAAATTTTAGCCTAACTTAAACCACGGAGATTTTGCTGATTCCGAATAATCCGAATATTATTGTTCCCTCTAATATTAGGCTAAGCAGGGTCGGAATCACATGGGGTGATAGACGAGTGAGCAAGTACGCGTACTTGACTTGTGGCTCGACGGGCTTTTTCGCTCGTGTGTGTAAGCACGCGTACATAAAAACCGTCGAGTAAGTTTCTTGGCGATCTAACGGGTTTGAAATACTCGAAGCTCGCCTCGGCTCGCACGTCTGTCAGTGCCGCGAGCCATTACTTTGTTTTGTAACATGTCGAATATTATTGTGTTGCAAAAATTACTGACAATCGCTTCCCGCTAGGTAATAAGTGTTCTGTGGGTGCGTCGCGTCACAAGACCGTCAATGTCAAGCCAATGTCATAATTTTATTGTCATGTTTTTTTCATGTTGAATTGTTGACAGAAGAATGAAGTTTTAAGTTTGACACTGTTGAATTCCATAATTCCATATGAATTCCATGTGCAAAAGCCTGAGCCTGTAACTGCCGGCCAGTATAAAAGCAATTAATTTTGTTAAGGGTTGTAAACTTGAAGTTAGTTTTTTCGGTCTTGACAGAACTTAACGGTTCCCGGGTCAACCAACTCAGTCAAACCAATACATCCATGCCCATGCACCTCCAGAAAAATAATTGTGATTTGTAAATAATTTATAAGTATTGTTGTGATATGAATTTGTGAAGATTCAAGTCAAGCAACGATGAATTTTCGCGGTTTATTTAAAATTTACCAAGACGTTTTACGTAGAAGACCGTATTTAGTACAAGCAGTACAGACTGGAGCTCTGATGGGCTCTGGGGATTTAATCAGTCAGACCTTAATCGAGCGCAATCACATCACTAATGTAGACCTTATAAGAACATTTAAGTTTTCTTCTATAGGATTTTTCGTTGGGGTAAGTAATTAATTCTAAGACAGAAAAAAAACTTGAATATTTTTTTCCTATAAATTCATTGTAAATTCTATAATAAATAAATTCTGTTGTTCATTTCAACTATAAAAATTAGTTGACACAGTGCTATTACTGTTGTAACATAAGAGCAGAATGCCGGCTGCATGCAACATCTTATCTACCAAAGAGATGGGTTGAACCCAGCTAGACTGCAATGGTTCTGTACAATAAAATCTATAGCTATTGTTTAGATAGAATCTCAAGTATCATCTTCAAACAGTTTATTATAACAGTCCCATTCAAACTAACTTAACACTTCTCTTAAACCTTTATATCCAGTTGAGCTCTGTCTAGCAGTCAAGCTGTTTTGGGAATAATACAACTGTATTGTTTGTAACAGTGAAACATAATTAATTTAGCTTTATCATTTTAGGGGCCTGCATTACGTGTTTGGTATGGAGCATTGTACAAGTATATCGGCTCCAATGGCACAACTGTAGCCTTGAAGAAAGTGTTTATTGATCAGATTGTATTTGCACCACTATTTTTATTTGTTATCCTTAGTGCAGTGGCTTTTATGCAAGGAAAGGACTCAACCAAAATTATCAATGATTTAGAAACTAACTACTTAGATGTATTAAAAACAAATTATTTACTTTGGCCTTGGGTACAGATACTAAATTTTACGTATGTTCCCCTCCAATATCAAGTTTTATTAGTTCAAGTAGTTGCATTGTTCTGGAATACATATTTGTCATGGAAAACAAACAAGGAGTGATTGGCAATAAAATGTTAAAAATGTTTTAATTAGATTCTTTTAATTTTAAGTTTAATTGCTTGTAGATCATATTATTGTGTAAAACACACACATTGTTTTAAATACCTACCTATAGCAGATTAAAAGCAATCTCAAATAATGTTTAGTTAGTGAATTATTTTCTTCTTTGTCTACTAAATAGTAATATAGTAGCTCTGTATTTACAGTGTGTTTTATTTCAACCTGACTTCAACCATGAACTAATGACACATCATCTTATCACCTATATAACATCCAAGTAATATTGTAACTACCTAGTCACTTAGGGTGAGTCCATTATTTAGGTATTTTACTTTATCCATATACAAAATATAAAGCTGAAGAGTTTGTTTGTTTGCTTGAATATGTTAATCTCAGGACCGCCACGGTCAGGGTGGTCTGATTTGAATAATTTTTTCAGTGTTAAATAGCTAATTTATCGAGGTAGGCTATAGGCTATATAGCATCACGCTAAGACCAATAGGAGCGGAGCAGACGAAGTTACGCGGGTCAACTAGTTTACAATAATAGTTTCAAATGTTTTCAACACACCCGAAAACAGCTATCACCCCATGCCCGGGGTGGGCCTTTTAGGTTCACTATGAAGTGTTTTTAGAACTAGTGCGGAAAATCCGGCAGCCAGATTTATTTGATTACAAGTTCAAGCAAGCAAACAAACAAACTCTTCAGCTTTATATATTAGTTTAAATACTAGTTGACCCCTGCAACTTCGTCTGCGTCACAATTTTCATTACTGCTCCGCTCCTATTGCCCTTAGCGTGATGATATATTATAGCCCATAGCCTTCCTCGATAAATGGGCTATTTAACACTGAAAGAATTTTTCAAATCGTTCCAGTAGTCCTGAGATTAGCGCGTTCAAGCAAACAAACAAACTCTTCAGCTTTATAATTCTACTAGTTGACCCACGCAACTTCGTTTGCGTTACAATTTTCATTACTGCTCCGCTCCTATTAGTCTTAGCGTGATAATATACATTCAGTCAAAAAAGTATCGGGAATGGATGATTTGTTTATGGTTCCAAATTCAAATTTTTGTTTTTTTGTCGTTTTTTGTAGTTGTTAGACTGGCACAACTGTTTTCCATTTTGGCGCGGAGTTTGAGTTGCATCTGTTATTTATATTAAATACAGTGCTGGTTTTAGTAATATCATATATAGTGTGTATTGCGAATTTCATAATGGACAAAAATATCGAACAAAGAGTTTGTCTTAAATTTTGCATCGCCAATGGAATTTCGTGTTCGGAGTCACTGAAAATGTTACAGAAGGCTTACGGTGAATCGACTTTATCAAAAACTCGTGCTTATGAGTGGTTCAAAGCGTTCAAAAGCGGTCGAGATGTGATGGAAGATTTGCCTCGCTCTGGTAGGCCGTCAACGTCTGCAAGTGAAGTTAACATCGCAAAAGTGAAGGAAATAAAGACTGAAAATCCCCATTCAACTCTGAGAGAGATAGCCGACGAACTTTCTGTATCTCACGAGTCGATCCGTACCATTTTAACTAATCATTTGGGTATGAAACATGTTGCTGCTCGGCTAGTCCCAAAAGATCTGAATTTTCTCCAAAAACTCAATCGCATGAAAGTCGCTGAGGATATGCTAGAACGAGTCAGTTCGAACCCAACATTCATGAAACGCATTGTTACTGGTGACGAGACGTGGGTTTACGAGTTTGACATGCAAACTAGTCAACAAGCTTCGGAGTGGCGCCTTCCAACTGAACCGTTTTCAATCGATAGAAGACATAAAGGAGAATTCGCGGCGAGAACTCAACTCAATTCCGGAAGCAGCGTTTAAAAAATGTTTTGATGAATGGATTATTCGTTGGCGCAAGTGTATCGTTTCTAAAGGAGCATACTTTGAAGGTTATAAAATAAATTTGGATGAATAACAGACATTTTGTGTATTATTGATCTTTTCCCGGTACTTTCTTGACAGAATAGTATAGCCTCATAGCCTTCCTCGATAAATGGGCTATCACTGAAAGAATTTTTCAAATCGGACTGGCAGTTCCTGAGATTAGTGTGTTCAAGTAAAGAAACTCTTCAGCTTTATACTGGGTTACCTGTAATTCGAAGTATATCCATCAGGTGCTGATACGGCCAACCCAAATCCTCTCTAGCGCTTACGCCTTGTGGTGCCACTATGGACAAGCTGTTACGGTGCGCCCGGCCGAAATTGTGCGATTTCGCGCGTTCACTAAAACTACGATATCTCAGAAATTGAGCATCGTAGCTCCACAAACCCTATGTCATATATGAAATAAGCTATCTGATTATATCAAGTTTAGTACAGTTTTACCTTGTAATATATTGCTAATTCTAAGTTGAAAGTCGGGTGAGAGAGTTTTTCCCAGTTTTTTTGTACAAAAGTCGTTATAATTTATGAAATAAAAGCATTTTTTCGAAAGATATTGTTTCAATTTACAAAAAAAAGACAAGCTTTACAAAAATATGCCTCAGGAAGCTCACCCGGCCGCCGACAAAAAAAATTGAGTTTGTTAAAAATGTACGAAAACCAAGCCAGATGACGACACGCGTGTCTTTGACTCGCTGTATCTTCTTTATGTTTTGTTTACGTGAAAAAAGGAAAAATACGTGTCCAATATTTTTTGAAAATCTATCAGACTGAATAATTAGATTTTTTTTTTGTAAAATACCCTATTCAAATGGGCACCAATAGAATATGATATTGTAGCTGGCACTTCAATTAATTAAGCTATGAAAATTGTTAAAAGTACTTATTTCAACAAAACTATAAGTGTGTGGCGGCCTTGATGCCGCTACATCACTCCCCTCCGGAGACCGGAGGTCGATAGTGGATGAGTCGTCCATGCATCTTGAGATGCTTGCCAAGCCAGTTGAAGGTTGATTCCAGTGAGTCGGAATCGGAAGTCGCAGAGTTCTCGGTGAGTCGGAACTATATGCGGTGCCCCAGTGAGTCGGGGTGATGAGATCCCAGTGAGTCGGGATGATGCTGCTGGCTCCAGTGAGTCGGAGTGGTGCTGTTGCTGGCTCCAGTGAGTCGGAACCGGTAGTCGCAGAGTTCACAGTGAGTCGGAACTGTATGCGATGCCCCAGTGAGTCGGGGTGAAGATAGAGGCTGAGGATGCTGAACAGGAATGCGCGGCTGCTGCATGCTGGTGGTCAGGATATCCGTAGAAGCCGTGGGTACTGGCTGGCTGTATGACTCGCTGCTCGAGAGCTTGAGGTCACGATGAGGAGAAGTGATGATGACGTCACGCTGAAGTAGTTGCACGAAGGCTGCGCTGACGTTCAATGTCGGGGTCACCAGTTTAGGAGGTATGCGGTACAGAGAGTAAAGTCCCGCATACCTCATTTGAAAAGGAGGATCCTCCGACCAGGCGGCTGTTGTGCCTGGCGGGCTACTGCCCGATAGGTGATATTCGGGCTGATGTATATGTTCAAATCGCACGGTAAACTCTGCTTGCGCGATGCAGGATTTCAACGTTGTAGTTCGCTGCTAATCGGATAGATGGCGTCGCGATAGGTAGCGTCTTGATGGAGTTCCGTTTCCGGGTCGATGGCCTCGGAACATTCAAAAAACGAAAATGATGCGTAGGATGTACGTAAGATGATGAAAACTGCTTGCGAATGATGCACTAAATAACACAAACTTGCTGCAATCCGTTGTTGCGCCTTCTGACTTACGCAGAGGCCGGTGTGAGCAGTTAGGTAGGTACCTAGGTATCTACTCGGCAACTTCTCGTTCAGCGAATTTCCCGGCGGTAAGTGGTAAAACCAGCCTGGAAAACGTTGCGGCGTAGTCGGATTGGGCAGGCTGAAGATCTCAGCGTGGCTCACTGCTGAAGTCCGGTTCCACGTTCACTGCTGTAGGTACCACCTCGCTGTATAGTTGCGTCTCGATCACGTCGGGGTCACCAATTTGGAGGTACACACGCAAATAAAACTCGTGGATATAGGAAATGGTTTCTATTCGTTACTATTTGCAATACACAATACAAAATGAGAGCTCACGCTCGCTAGCTCGAATGTTCAGTGCTGTGTCAATTTTACACTCTGGCGGCAGACTTATGTCTGGCGCCGGAAACATTTGGTGTTGCCACCCAAAATATTGTTAACGGTGTTGCGACATAATACGCCACATCATCAGAAGGTTACGTGTTCAGATCACGTCGGGGTCACCAGTTTAGGAGGTATGCGGTACAGAGAGTAAAGTCCCGCATACCTCATTTCAAAAGGAGGATCCTCCGACCAGGCGGCTGTTGTGCCTGGCGGGCTACTGCCCGATAGTTAATATTCGGGCTGATGTATATGTTCAAATCGCACGGTAAACTCTGCTTGCGCGATGCAGGATTTCAACGTTGTAGTTCGCTGCTAATCGGATAGATGGCGTCGCGGTGCTTTTTGTTGCGATGTAGATTTGCTTCGTAGGTTTTTCTTGTGGCGGCCTTGATGCCGCTACAAGTGATTTCCAGTAAGTAAGTCAATTCAAGGCCAATTCTGTAAGTTTTCCAAAAAAGGTATAACAGTTAATTTAAAGAAACGCTATCCGTGGCATGGCTAGCGTTGCCAGGCGTCCGGATAAAGCCGGGCACAGTTAGGCTTTTTGGTTGTGGGTCCGGCCAAATTTGACGGAGTCCGGCCAGTCCGGCTTTTGTTAGGCTTTTTGAATTTCATCACTTTTTACATTTGTCATGTGTTGATTTCCGCTCTGCCTACCTCAGCACGTAAACGCTAGCTACTTACTAGGTACCTGCTACTATTGCAATAACTATAGTAGGTAATGAATCACTAGGTACATAATTCTTTAAAACAAAGTCCTCTGCCGCGTCTATCTGTTCGCGATAAACTCAAAACCTACTGCACCAATTTTTATGTTGCTATCACCAATGGATAGAGTGGTTTTCAAGGAAGGTTTTATATAATTTGTCTAGAAAAAATTAGGGATCCTTAAGAAAATTGCAGCGCGGACGAAGTCGCAGGCGAAGTGCTAGTATTGAACAATTAATAGTAGACTGATTCATTGAATTTTATTGTTGTTTCATTAGAGTTTACGGTAAATTACAATAAAAGTTATTATTACTTTAAATTGTCGTGTAAAAAAATTAAGGATGTCCGGCCTTTTTACACAAATTTCCGGCTAGACTGGCTCGCCCGTCCGGCTTTTCGGTTTGAGGACCGGCAATCCTAGGCGTGGCATCAATGGCATGTGTTTGAATCGGCTCTAATACTCAATGTCGTTTAGTGAGGGTTGCCTTTCAAGTGTCAATATTTTTTTTGCACTCACCTGATGCACGGGGTACATAGACATACCAATGCGCCACAATGGCGCAACATGTCTACTCACTCATGACCTTCCGAATGCCTACAGAATACATTTGTATTAACATAGCTTTGCTCAGGTTATTTCAGATTAGGTCTAAGTCATGCATCACACAGAACCTAAAAAGGTGTGTAAAAGCCCTTTTCTGCTGTCAACCTTCTATCCACCATGGAAGGCTTAGGGGCCGTTCAAGTATTACGTATATACGTAAGCACTATGGGGGGCTGGTGGGGTCTTTGTTTTGCTTATTTTGGATGACATGGGGGTTAGGGGAGTCTAGATGAAAATTACGTCATCGGTAGGTAGTTATTTACTTTTTTACTCGAATGGCAATTAACCCTCACATTGTCTATGCTTGAAAACGAAACGCATTTTCGGGGATTTCCGTAAATAATGCATACGTTTAGGCACTCGCTTTAGAACCGATTAGGGGAATTACCGCGCGCTATTCACTTGTCTAAATTTCCTCCCTCTGTCAGTGTATTGTTTCGTTTGAATACTAAAGCGAGTAGACGTATTGTAAGCATAGCAAAGCAAGTTAACATTTGTGTTACCGTTGATTCCATTATTAGCCAAAGTCTAACGTTTAAATAAGATGTCGTTTCAAATAGACAAATCCAAGTTACCTATACCAAAAATTGTTTGAAAGTTTAAAAAAATCTCATGCAAGTACGAAAGTACAAAATGTACAAAAGTTAGTTAAACGAAGTGTGGTGAAATTATAAATTATACTAGATATTATTGTATCTAAGAGAAATGAAGAAGAATTGCAAGCGGCGACTAAGAATAAATCATTTATAATTGAAAAATATTTACGTAAGCATGGGGTGAGAGGTTTGCTTACTTTTGCTGACAAGGGGGATGGGGGGGGTAAATAATTGAAATAAATCTGCTTACGTAATATTTGATATCCCCTTATCACTGTTTTCATCAAATAAGATATTTGGGGGTCATCAGAAGGGATACTCCCACGAATCTTCTGAACTAAAATGTAAGATGAAGTGAAGATGAATTAAGTTAGGACTGTTAGTGAGCAAGGTTACAAATGTGTTGTCTTTTTAACTCTTCCCGTGTCTTTTTATTATGGTTTTGCCATGTTTGCTTTCTGTCAAGATGTATGCCTAGATATTTTGCTGAATCTCGGTGCTGGCTCGCCCGTCCGGCTTTTCGGTTTGTGGAGCTGGCAATCCTAGGCGTGGCATCAATGGCATTTGTTTGATTCGGCGCGGGGAAAGAAAATCATCTGAGTTTTAAGTTAAGATCCTCAATAAACCATCCGGGTTAAACCGTTATCGGTCACTATTGTTAACTCTTTTTTTCTGTTTGTTATCTTTTATTATTTTGCGATAAAAAAATAATTTCAAAAAACTTATTAAAATTAATATCATTAGCAATTTCGGATCTTCCATTTTTAATTTAGTTTAATTTAAGGTACTTACCTACTTAAATGAGTAAACTTTTGTTTTATTTGGTGGTCATTATTAGGGTTCCGCACCCAAAGGGTAACCAACGGAACCCTATTGCTAAGCCTTCACTGTCCGTCCGTCCATCCATCCGCCCGTCTGTCTGTAAGCGGGCTGTATCTCAAAAACCATAATAGATATTATATTGTTGAAATTTTCACAGATTGTGTATTTCTATTGCCGCTATATTTTGTTGTAAAAAGAGTAACTGGTGACTAGGCAGCATGGTCTCAGACCTTAGCTAGCCTGTTCCGTCAGGAACAAAAACACTGTCTGTCAGTAACTAAACACGTCACTGTCACTTTAATCTAACCTAAAATGAGTACTTTTTTGTAATAAATGTCATTCAGTAGGTGTAGTTCTGTGGTGTTGGAAGTGGAAATCGGCATTCACGCGCTCATAACCGCTTTTCGACCTATACGGAAGACAGTTAATTTAGCTTCTCAGTTTTGTGTGACACTCACAAGGCAGGTAATAATTCAGAAACATAGGTAAATATTACCATTTATTTTACCTTACTGGACCAATCAATCTACAACCGGCATAATGTATTACTTAATTTGTTGAAGTTTGACTGGTCGGAGCCGCTTAATCGTACCTTACGTCACAGTTGGATTTTTGCACATGATACGCCGAATGTTGATTTGAAAGTCAAGGTCTCTGTTTCAATAAGTAGTTAATTTTATTGATACGAAGTTAGTTAGGTAAAGACAACAATCTAAGTAGAAAAAAGTAAGCTCATGAGCAACTTTAAAAACGTCTTTACTAAATAGATTGTGTATGGACTTATTTATGATAAGTACTATCATCCAAGTAGGTATTTTACTGTCTGTAGTCTCTATACTACAAAAACAATATTTCCTATTTATCATACAAATAAAAACCCTTAGCTCATAGCTTTAGATAAATGGCATGCATCGAGAGTCGAGCACTGCATAATCTACTTTATTTTGAATAATATATAAAAAAAAACTTCAGACCAAGCATAACTATCAATGCTTGTTATAAACTATTTTAGTAAGCAAGGAGTGTAGGTAATAGAATAATATATATTGACACTTGAAAGGCAATCGTCACTAAGCAACATTGAGTAAACTTCACAGATAAGTGAATTAAGTTCAAATTAAAAAAAAAAATGATGATGTTAATTAACACTTGTAGAAATAATTTTAATTGACAATGAGGTGATTTTTATGTTTTTTTTTTTTATAAATTTGAACTTTTTAATCACTCTTGTAAAGTTTACTCAATGTCGTTTAGTGAGGGTTGCCTTTCAAGTGTCAATTGCACTCACCTGATGCACGGGGTACATAGACATACCGATGCGCCACAATGGCGCAACATGTCTACTCACTCATGACCTTCAGAATGCCTACAGAATACATTTGTATTAACATAGCTTTGCTCAGGTTTATTTCAGATTAGGTCTAAGTCATGCATGACACAGAACCTAAAAAGGTGTGTAAAAGCCCTTTTCTCAGCAGCTTTGATATGATAAGATTATTACAGAAATCCACCATGGAAGGCTTATCACTGGTTTCATCAAATAAGATATTTGGGGGTCATCAGAAGGTATACTCCCACGAATCTTCTGAACTAAAATGTAAGATGAACTTCTCTGTATACTTGCCACCCCAGGCTGAGGGTGGTGATGTCAAGTTGCCTGTCATCTTCTACCTCTCAGGATTGACTTGCAGTGAACAGAACTTTATCACTAAATCAGGATTCCAAAGGTAGGTACTGATACAAAATTATTTATTATTTTTTTATTATTTTGTGGTCTAGCTAGGTGCTCAAAAGATTTAATTAACATTATGGTTAAAATTACGGGCTAATGCAATCATCATCACATCAGCCGAAAGGTGTCCACTGCTGGATATAGGCCACAACGACCTCCACAACAACTGGTCATCTCGCATCCATCAGCTACCTGCGACCTTCACCAGGTCATCGGTCCACCTTGTGGGCTGCTTTCCAATGTTGCATCTTCCGGTACTCGGTCGTCTCTCCTGAACTTTTATACCCCATCGACAACAAGTCAAGTCAAGTTCTGCAAGCAATGTGCCCTGCCCAATACCACATTAGTTTGGCGATCCTTCGGGCTAAGTCAGTAACCTTGGTTTTCTTGCAGATATCATCATTCTTATTACAATATCATGACTTAAATAGGTTTACAAGCTATTTTTTCTTTTTTGTTTGATGATCCTGCAATCGGCTTTACAAGCCCTTAACAAGTTTGTTGTGGGTGTCCATTGACAGGGGAGAACTGTTCCTCCAGTAAGGAAGCTGTCTCTTATTAAGTTAGGACTGTTAGTGAGCGAGGTCACAAATGTGTTGTCTTTTTAACTCTTCCCGTTTCTTTTTAATATGGTTTTGCGATGTTTGCTTTCTGTCAAGATGTATGCCTAGATATTTTGCCGAATCTTGGTGCGGTAAGACATCGTTATTTATTTATTTGTAGCTTTATTTTTCCAAATTATGTTTATAATTTCATATTTTATGTACTCGTAATAATTAATTATTGTCTGGCCCCTATAGGGTAGAAAGCCTTCTCCATCTTTTTCCATATTTCTTTGTCTTAAGCAGTGTCCATCCAGTTCTTTCCAGCTGTTTTTATAATATCATCAGCCCATCTTTTTCTTTGTCGTCCTTTTTTCCTTTTGCCAAAGGGACCTGACCATTTCGTAACAAGTAGTGTCCATCTTTTGCCCCGGTACCTGGCTAGGTGGCCCGCCCATTTCCATTTCAGTGACATAGCATGTTGTAGAGCATCTTTGAGTTGAGTTTTATTACGTATATCTGTATTTCTCGTTTTATCTAGCCTTCTTAGTTTCAAGATGCTTCTTTCCATGGCATGTTGGCAAGACAGGATTTTGTTCTTTATCTTATTAGTAAATGTGCAGGTCTGACTTGCGTATGTTAGTGATGGTAAGATACAGGAAGGAGTCCATTATGATTTTCTTTAGTTTTAAACCATAGTTCCCTTTGAGAATTTCTTTTTGTGCCCAGTACTTTTTCCAAGTTATGTTTATTCTCCTATCGACTTCCTTTTCGTTTCTATTGACGTCAAATGACATAAGTTTTCCCAGATATAAGTATTCGTTTACATATAAGACATAAGTTAATAATAATAATTGGGGAGCAGTTGTCTTTTCTCAAAGTAAACGTGACAAGCACCGATTCGACCTGGCCTTGATGCGCCGCTTTTCCATTAATTTGTTTACTTTGTTCAGGTGCTTCTGTAACACTGAGGATGTCGAACTGGCGTTTTCATGGTTGCAAAGTCCAGCAGTATCATCAGCGAATGTGGCAGCTAAGACATCATCTGTTGTAGGTATATCTGTGTCGTACATAAGATATAGAGAAAGACCCAATTTGGAACCTTGTGGTACCCCGGCTTTTATGTCTTGTAAGTTAGAGTGTCATTGATTTTAACAGGTAGTAGTTGTTTCTTTAATTTAAAGAGCAGGCCTAGGTGCCAAACCTTATCAAATGTCTGCTGTTTACGTCCAAGAATACAGCAGAGCAGTACTGTTTTTTCTCGAGAGCTTCTCTTATTATATCGACGACTCGGTGAACTTGTTCGGTGGTGGAATGACCAATTCTGAAACCAAACTGATGTTTGGGGACGACATCATATTCGTTAAGTACTTGTGTTAGCCTCCGCAAGATGATCCTCTCAAGCAATTTTGATAGTATTGGTAATATACTAATTGGTCTATAAGAAGACACAAGACGCAGAGGTTAACCAGGTTTCGGAATCATGATTATCTCTGATATTTTCCATATCAATGGGACATATCCAATCGTTATTACGGAATTAAAAAGTTGTGTTATACCGACTATATTATTTTTAGGAAGTTGTAGGATTTCAGCCTTATTTAACTTTAGACTTTTTATTTCTCTTTGGACTTCGCTGGGGGAACATGTTTGTATTGGTAGACATAGTAGCAGATCAGTGTCTAGGTAGTCTTGTATTTCTTTTTCAGTTTCTACGTCGCCGCTATTCGGAGTGAAGACTTCATGCAAGAATTGTCCAAACGCCTCAGCCCGTTCCTTGTCAGTTTTAGCCCCAGTGTTATTACTCTATTTGATAGGATGGTGTGCAATCTGGGGAACTAACTTACTATTTTTTACCGCGTTCCAGAGTGAGTACTCGGTTTTAATAGCTTGGGGATTTAGGTTTGCTAATTTATTCTGTAGGTCTCTTCGATGTCTTTAAGAGATTGTTTAAGGTCAGCGGCTGCTTTGTTAAGTGCCCTTTTGTTTCGGGGATGTCGACTACAATGCCACACTCTTCTAAGTCGTCTCTTTTCCAGGATCTTTCTTTTTATGTCCTATTGCATTGGTTTAATGGTGTAGATTTCCAGGGTAGTTGCATATCTCTCCATGTCATCTTTTGTTTTAAGTGACACCTTCAGGTTGAGATTTTCGTTATGCTAAATGCTTACCAATCAGTATTTTTGGTGTAAATTCGCCTTTCACTGGTCTTTCAATTATGCTCTAAATGCTGTCTAGAGAAGTTTAGACACTTAAGTTAGACAATCCTTTATACACGAAGAAGTCTAGGAGATCTGGCGTTTTATTTGGGTCGAGTTTTTACAAACTAATACAGGAATTTACTATAGTTGAGAATTGATAAAGTTAGGAGGAGGAGGGGGTGTGTTGAGGGAGGTTAGTTAGGTGTGTTGTTTCTTTATTGTCATGACTAATACAAACATTTTATTGAATTCCCTAGCTCCTGCTCTAGTGTCCTCTGTATTACAGGAGCTAGAGTCTTCCCCTAACAATGTTACACTTTATTTATGGCATCCAAGTTTACAAACACAAACAAAAGTACTTTTTTTATTTGTTAGCCTTCTCTTTCAAAGGCCTCCCCTTTCTCTTTCCAAATCTCTCTGTCTTGGGCGATCTCTGGCAAAGTTTGTCCTTCAAACATGATGAGGTCGTCACGCTACCTTTGCCGCAGTCGACCTTGACGACGACGTCTTTCTTCAGGCATCCAGTGAGTGACAATCTTAGCCCGTGACGTGCAACGTGACGTGTACGACGTGCGACGTGGGCAGCCCAATCCCGCTTCAGCCTGGCTGTTTTTTCTCCGACATCTATGACTTTAGTTTATGGAGCGCAGGGTGTTGTTTCTAACGCGATCTGTTCGCTTAACACTTATTATGATGCGCTCCATAGCCCGTTGGCAAATCTTGAGTCTAGACTTTTGTTGTTCTGTAAGTGACCAACTTTGTGCACCGTAGGTTAGGACTTCCGTTCATATGTTCGTTAAAGGCCCAGAAGGTCTTACAAGCATTTTGGACTCGCCTTTCGACTTTCTTGTCTTACCTATTTTTAAAAGACACTATCTGACCAAAGTACGTATACTCATCGACATATTGCAACACATGTAGACTACATTTCGTGCTATTGTGTGTTGATCATCACCTGGGACTTGGATCTGTTCATTGAAAGTCCAACCTCAAGACTTGCCGTGCTTAGATCTAGGAGCATTTCTTCAAGTTCTGAAGGTGAGGTGGAGAATAACACAATATCGTCAGCAAAGCGGAGGTTCGTTAGCTGATGGCCGTTAACATTTATGCCTGGTGACAGCTATGAATTAGGCAACATTTTGAAAACCTGTAGAGTGCTTGTGAACAGCTTTGGTGACAGTGGATCGCCTTGTTTAACTCCTTTTTGTACGTTGAAATTTGGACCAGAAATGTGCAATTTGATGTTCGCAGAGCTATTGCGATAAATGGTGTCAATGAGGCCAATGTAAGTGTGCGTCACGTTTTTCAGATAAAGTGGTTTGTTAAATTCATTGTACTTTTCTTTCAATAACTTGATTTATGGTATGGAGATGATCGGTTGTAAAGAAACATGGCCGAAAACCTGCCTGTTCGGGAGGTTGGTGAGGGAAACGTCGGAACGATACGGTTCTGTATTACTTTTATGAATAGTTTATATAAATGTGAAATGAGGCTGATGGGTCTATAATTTGAGATCTCAGTTTTATCTCCTTTTTTCTGGAGTAAAATTATGTTGGAGTGTTGTTACATTTCAGTGGAATTTGACCTGTGTGTAGGATGGTGTTGAAAAGAGATGTGATGTGAGGTACAAGAATGTTTCGCCTTAACTTCAGAACTTCTTTGATTATTCCGTCCACCCCTGGGATTTTATTGTATTTCATATCGCGAAGAGCCCGTTGAACTTCGTAGGGACTGATGGATCGGACAGAGTCAGGACAGTAATAAACGAAGTGTCTAAACCGTTTCTGTGGCTCCTGGTATAGGTCTTTATAGAAATTTCGATAATTATGCTAGAACTACCTTGCTTGATCCCATTTTTTTAAGGTTAGAAATCCAGGTCTTTCCCTTCATGATGCCTTGTTTAGCGACTCTTAAGGAGGTATTACTTAGCAGAGCTGATTTAATCATATTGGTATTACAGTCTCTAATTTCTTTTCTTATGCTTCGTTTAACCAACTCATCAATTTTGTTATATTCTATTGTATAGTTTTTAAATTTTTCTCTTTTCTCAATTAATGATGTAGTTGTGTTGCTTAATTAGTTATTGTTTATGTTTGTACATTTTTTTTTATTTTGTATAATATTACGGTATTGGCTCTGATGGTTTTGATTTGTTTCAATAGGCAGTACCTAAATCAAATGAATTTTTCAACTCTAAATTTATTTTTTCTATATTATTAATTAAACTATTATCTTTGCTATGCTTCTTTATTCGATTTTTAAATATTACTTTACGATTTAATTTTAAAAAGACAATCTTTGCACGTACTGGCTTGTGATCTGAACTAAATTTAAATTGATTTATCACGCTAACACCTTTTACTATAATTGATAGCTGCTATAGAGCACAAAGTCGTTTTTTGTGTTCCCATCTCGTGAAATCCATGTCCATCTTCGTTGTGACTTTTAAGGGAAAAAGTTCATTATTTTGAACCGTTGTCGAAATGCGAACTGGATGAGTGCATTTCTTCGGTCATTTCTGGTTCCTAAGCCATATAGACCGATAATTTCCGAGCTATATAGATCTTCATTTAACCCGATCTTAGCGTTATAGTCACCAGTAATGATGTTCCATGTGCTATGGTTTTCCTCATATGCTTTGTTAAGACTTAAGATCATCATAGCAGACTTCTAGGTCGTCATTACTGTGTGACGATGTCGGTGCGTATGCCTGAAAAATCATGTTTATCAGTACTAAGTTTGAGAACCACTACCCTCTCCGAGTATTCAAAAATTCTATAACATTGTTCTTCCACTTTTTGCCCACCAAAAATCCAATTCCGTAAATGGTGGCTCTAAAATGATAGAATATAGAGTTTTATCTTTCCTCTGTGTCCTCTCCCATTCTCCTTACTTCACACCCTTCATAGGACAAACTTATTATAACTTCCTTACACAGTCATTTAAAATATCTTAGGTCCAATAAATTGCACTGTCCTGATTTTTTGGGGTGTTGTAGGACATATGCCAATAGTGGGGTCGTGTAGGTTATGGGACATGACCCGCAAATCGTACACGTCAGATTGACATCTTCTAAAAATTGACAATATATTTGAGTGAAATTATCTCTTGCATTCAGAGCCACGATTCGTAGCGCGCAATCCCTGAAGCGTCATTCATCTCTTGTCATTATATGCTTATTATGTTTTGGCTTTAATGTAAATACACTTAGGTGTATTTAATTTTTATTAACCAACCCAAATAATCAAGAACGTGGGCAGGGTGAAGAGGATTTTAAAAAGCGGCTTTTACCCTTCCTGGTCTAGGTACAAAAAAAAATCCAGCTCGCTTCACCCGCTCTTACATTTTTAGCTATCGCTTACTCGTCAGTCGACATTACTTTTATATCTGTATGAATAGCAAAAAGAGGACCATTCCCCCCGGATCCAGGAGAGGGCAAGTTCAAGGGGCACCAAACTCAAATGTTAAAATAAATAACCCTTCCTTTTGGCTTTGCCGTAGTCGGGTAAAAACTTATTCTATGTGGCTGGTGGGATGCCAATATTTTCGGGCTCGCTACACTTTCTGGAGCTCTATTTTTTCATTTCAGCAAAAAGGAACTCCTAAGTAAACCATGGTAAGGTTTTTTTCATATCACCAGAACCAATGGTTTCTTATGTATGGTCTACAAAAAAATAATAGGCATAATTTTTTTTTTATTAGTAGGATCTGTGACCAACATTATCTAACCCACTTGAATATTAGCGAATAATAGTCAAGTGGGTTAGATAATGTTGGTCACAGACTGTACAATGGGTCTTCGTTGTTATCGTTAAGACTATTTTTACATCAGATTTATAATTAAATTAGGGAGGGGGCGCCACTATCATGTTTCTTCCCCGATTCAGAAAAATCGTAGATCCGGAGCTGCCTTCCAGGGCTGGGTTAAAAATTTTCGAGCTCGCTTCGCTCGCTCTCTTGTATTCCTCGATGTCAATATGGCAGTATGTAGTTAAAAGAGTATCTTACCTGTTCATGGCACATCCTATCCGATAAATTTTAGAGTAATTATTTTTACATTTTTAGCTCTCGAATTTTCGTTATAAGTCTATAAAGTAACAGTTCAGTTCAGAGTAGTTCTTTGTAACCAACTACAAATATAGAATTTGTAGTTGGTTAAAAAGAACTAATCTAGCCCAGATTCCCAGGTGGGATGTTAAAAATTATGAAGCTCGCTTCGCTCGCTCCGGCATTCTCGGGTCAGCAAAAGAACATCTGTTTGTTTGAATCTAATTTCTCCGAGACAAAGGTATTGTTGGCCTGGGCGTCATTTCTGTAAAGGTCTCCGTTGTATGAACGCAAGGGTAGGTATATCATAACCACCCATCAATAGTGAGCTAGTCCATAGTCCAACTTTCTCGATTTATTTTATAATTTGAACCCTAGTTTTAACTTTTAACATAACCAACCCCCGGCTGCGACTGCGACGGGCGACGGCCCTAAAATTCCATTTTTGATCGTGATCACCGACCGTGGTGTGTCTGGGCGCCGCATCTTAGGATCCTAGATACGACAATGCTCGTTGCATTTCTTCTATTTCTCTCTTTGTTGAATTTATCTTGGTTCATTAAATTTATAAATACCTACCTTTTTATCAATGGGAAATCATCAAATGACTTCCCGCTCTGGGCGGAGCAGAAGGGAGTGTCAGATTCATACTGACTAAAACCCATCCATGTTCCTCCTAGTGCCCTTTGAGTTTCAGGGCCGCGGTGACTCTTTCGAACAGATTCCGCAACCCTGGCAGATAAATACCTACCTATGACATAATTGCTAGCCCATTATAAAGATATAAAATGTGTTTATGTGGCTTTTTGAACTTATGTATTTAGATTATAAAGCTGTACGTTAATTACAACCATAATTTACTGATTGTTGTCCTTATCAAAAATATTAAGAAGCTTATCAAATTATCATTAGCCATTACAATACTTGTTCTTTTTTTATTAATGCTAATAGTTGTAGGTATCAAATCACTACATATTATAAAACAAGTCTTTTGCCGCGTCTGTCTGTATGTTAGCTCAAAAATTAGTGCACCGATTTTCATGCTGTTTTCTCCAATGGATAGAGTGGTTCTCGAGGAAGGTTTTAGTATATAATTTGCCTACAAAAAAGAGATCCTTAAGAAAATTGCAGCGCGGACGAAGTCGCGGTCGAAGAGCAATGTATTTTATAAAACAAGAACAGTGATTGAAATGCTTGATGGAATGAATATATTTTTTACAGGTATGCAGCAGAACATGGCATCATAGTTGTGGGCCCAGACACATCTCCCAGAGGTGTGAAGATCCCTGGTGATGATGACTCCTGGGACTTTGGAGTAGCTGCTGGATTTTACCTTGATGCTAGCAAAGAACCATGGTCAAAGAATTATAGAATGGGCAGTTACCTAAATAAGGAACTGTATGAACTAGTACTGCAAGCATTCAGCAATGTGGTTGATGCTGAGAGGATTGGCATTATGGGACACAGGTAAATCAATGAAGGTATACTAAAGTCAATCTTACAAGTCATCCTGCATTAATTAAAGACTATAATAGCTCCTAGACTCCTAGTTTGATGTTGTTATCTATAGTTACATATTGTGGTAGGGCTGATGTCTGTTTGATCAATATGTGTGATATAATCCTGGAACAACCATGACTATTTAAAATGGGTTTCTTTTTTCAGCATGGGAGGTCATGGAGCTTTAGTATCTACTCTTAGAAACCCTGGCTTGTACAAATCAGTAAGTGCATTTGCACCTATCTGCAACCCTATGCAATGTCCATGGGGTGTCAAGGTCTTCAATGGCTATGTGGGAGAAGACAAAAGCAAGTGGGCTGAGTGGGATGCAACAGAGCTAGTTAAGAAATATGATGGTCCCCCACTCACTTTACTTATTGACCAGGTAAGATTAACTCGAGTGTCCATAAGCATATTTTATGTAGATTATCTGTGAGAGGCACATGCTAATTGGAACTTTTATGTCATGACATTTTTAATTTTGGACAAAAATTATCACAGTATTTTTGGCTGTACTGTACAAAAACAACCAAATAAGATACTTTTATATATATAAAGTTGAGAGTTTGTTTGTTTACTTGAACGCGCTAATCTCAGGAACTACTGGTCCGATTTGAAAAATTCTTTCAGTGTTAGATAGCCCATTTATCGAGGAAGGCTATAGGCTATTATCATCACGCTAAGACCAAAAGGATCGGAGCAGTAATGAACATTGTGACGCAAACGAAGTTGCGCGGGTCAACTAGTTTTTATAATAAAAAGCTGCTTTGGCACAATCAGTGATACCTAATCTACTAAAATATAACTTGAATTGCAAAGTTTTGTTTAATTTTTCAGGGATCTAGTGACCAATTTTACTTGGAGAAGCAATTACTCCCTGAAAACTTAGTGGAAGCGTGTCGGTCCGTCGGAGTGCCAGTCATACTTAACTTACGCGAAGGTTATGATCACTCTTACTACTACATCTCCACTTACATCGGCGAACATTTCGACTTCCACGCCAAAATACTGAAGGCCTAATTAAGGAAACCATTATTGACATAGTCAATATTTTTAAATGCATTTTTAATATCTGTTTCTATTTTTACAGTAAAGTTGTTTTCTATAAATAAAACATTTCTTTTCTTTCACAAAACATTTTCTGCTTACAGATATCTCAATACCTTACAACAATAAAAACAAAATGTAAATTTTATGAACATTAAAATATAATTTTCACATTAGATTTTTAAAATTGTCTTAAGAAAAATTGTTATACTATATGTATTTGCCAGTTTGTCAAGTTGCTACCTTCCCGTGTCATTTTTCCTAAGAGAATGGTAATACTGTAGGAATTTATCTCTGTTTCCCCATATGTGGTTGGTGCCCCAGTGACACCAAGCCCTGAAAACGCAAATGATAGTGTGAAAATAAACAAGATTATACATATAAGTAACACATTACTGTGTCGGGATATGTCGTGGGGCGGGTTACATCACTCGAACGAATTTATTAAAGTCGTATGTTAGATCATAACGAGCTTCGTAGTCAATAAGCTGTGTCAGAAGACGACTTAACATAAGAAGATACCGGCTTTATTATAACTCATGATATTTAACTTTTTGAGCGCCACGGTCGGCTATAGCCGACAAACGAAATCGTGCCCAACACGCCACCGTCGGGTATAGCCGACAAGAAAACGACGTTTTTTTAATACAAAATTCAGTTTTTTTTTTCGTAGGTATTATTTAAAACTACATTAATGATAATTATATTGTAAAATGGCACAAAGAAAAATAATCATCAAAAATTGGTAATCGAAATCCTTAAAAAGGGTTCCTTCCCCACGCCAAAGTCGGCAAGACACGACAGCTGGTGATGGGCAAGTAAGGTAACTTATATTTAAAATTTGTGAAATATTTTATTAAAAGTAGCTTACTATTACTTCGACAGTTATTTTGTAATGAAAACTATTCGTATCTGAATATTCTAGATCGAGATCGAGTGCCAGAAGATAAGCGTTCAGTAACTTATGTGAATTAATTGAACGTTACAAGAAAAGTGCGACAGCAGAAGGTCTTAGATGAAATAAGTCTGCCAAACTATGAAGAGTCAGAATATGTAAATTGAGTAAAATTTTGTTAAATTCTTCCTATATGATTATTATTTATTCTGTCCCACAATTTCGCATGCGAAGAAGTCGTTAAAAGTCGTGCCAGCCACGCCAGAGTCGGCTCTTTCCGACAGCGCATGACCGCGTCACGAGCGAGATTAGTGATGTACCTTATCATTATTTGATTTATTCGTTTGTAGTTTTAATGTCTGCTTTTAGGTTGTTTAGAACTTTGTAACTGCTTTTTAACGATATTGTCATATTTTATTTAAAAAATGGGACGAAAAGCAATGATTAATGGGTTATCGATAACTTATAGATAGGATGTAGGAATCCCTATTTTTTGTAGGCATTTATGCTGAGTTTGTGGCCTGGCGTGGGAGGTGCGCTGATTCGATTTCGCTTTGGCGTTCAAAAGGTTAAAGAGATGAGATGATTAAAGAGGGTCTATACAAGAGACGTGTTTTTGAAGTTTTCTCGATTTTAAGGGCATAATAGTGGAATAATCCAATAATGGCGATGGTACTGAACACATAATGCGCGAGCCCGACTCGCACTTGGTCGGTTTTTTAAACCATACAGGTAAGTTACAAACTTATAAGTCGCTATAAACCCACCTTTTACAATTTGTATTTATTAGCGCTTTTTCACATTACGTCTCTTAGGTCTTTTTAAAAATCTTGCACACATTCTTAAACAATATCTCAATGTTATTATCTATGTATTACTTAGTACTTATTGATAAAGAATTTTAGATAATTTTAAATACTCACATTCCAAACAAAGCGCCGCCAAGATGTGCTGCATGGTCAAAAAATTTCCATCCGAAAACTACGCCTGCTAAGTCAACGCTCATTATGACCTTTATAGCCTACAACATAAACATCAAAATGTTTAAATATAAATGTCAACTTATAAATGGGCTTTTACAGTCTTAAATGTACCCACCCTTTTGAGCCTGTCCCACATATCGTCGGTGCGCTAGCCAAATCTAATAAGTGCATTTCTATGATATTGTCTTGTTACTAAATATCCTTAAAAATCAAGTTTTTAACAATATATTTTATTATTTTCACTTGTATCTTAGTTGTCAACTTGATGAAAAACACATCGGATTTGGCAAGCGCACCGACGATATTCAAATTTTTATAGCGAGATAAAGGTCCATAATATTGTACTTTTTTTTTAATAAAAAGGTCAAATATATATTAAATTAGCGAATTCATCTGCAATCCTGGTAAAAAAAAACGGTCAAGAGCTAGTCGGACTCTTGAACCGAGGGTTACGTACAAATTTGTAGGTAAAATAGTTCAGAAATCAAGTCTCGCAGTTATTTCCGAGCTTTTCCAAGCTAAGAAACTATCGCAGAGGCTTAATATAGTATGGTCCCGTCAGCACCTTTGGTACGGAACCCTACAGGCTTGAATTGCGAATTCTTAGTATAGTAGGGTCCTGCAGGTACTTTTAGAACCCTACAAGCCTAATCTGCAAGTCAAACCGTACTTCGCAAGTACCAAATTAGTTGGTAATTATTTGGTTTCGTGCATAGCGGCCTCAGAAATTTGAAATAAGAATGGAATAGGTACCCGTAAAAATATTTCCATTCAAATCCATAAAAACTACTTAAACGCTCAGAATGAACTGTAAATTTATCCTTAATACATTACTGTTATTACGTAAAATGTATACCAAAATGAACAGTTCATAAGAAAATAGATTAATAAATTAATCATAATAATAAACCATAAAATACTTGCAACTGCCTAATTCCTACATAATGCTATGAGCCAGCAGTTTTGTGAGTGAAAACGAAATTTTGTGATAGGGCTCTTAATGCACGATTAACGAATCGGAACAAATCAGAGATTTATCGAATTTGGACCCTAGCAGATACTTTTCACGACCTTCTGGAAACCGACCTTAAACCCCTAACGAACTACAACGCTGTTTATAAACTGAGTGAGGGTGGTTCTTCAATAGAAAATATTAACACCGCGATTCAGAAAAACGCGTCATCAGTGCAACGCCACCTATCGACCATTTCGTAAACTGATAAAATATAGACGTTATAACTATAAGAACGTATATAACGATAAGGTATTAAAATGTTCACTTTTATTTTGGTTATTTTGGCTCAACAATTTTTTATGTTATATTCATGCATTCGTGCATCTTATTTTTTCTCAATGGCGCTCTGACTAAACTGAATACATAAGAAGAACTTAAAAATTCAATATCTTTTGATTGTGTGGGTCGATTTTGATAAAATAAACGCTAAATGTTACTCGGGATAACACTTAATATTTTTAACTACCTACTTAGATTTAAAATCCAATCAGTGGTTTATTACGCTTGGTGATTGATTACGTACTTTAAACAAAGATTATTTATTTATGATTTAATTACAAATGTATAGTTTTAAGACTTTTTTCCCTTTACCTGTAGTGTAGTATAAGACGGTATTACTTGCCAAATTTCATAGTTCTAGCTCAACGGGAAATACTCTATGAATTTTGATTCTTTTGAGTGTCGAAATATACGTTTTTGGCGGCATAAACGGCCGTATCTTTTATTTACGTTAACTTAGAACTATGAAGTTTTTTTCACAGCTTCAAGGGACTGTAGACCTTAGTATGTGGTTTAAATTCCAAGTCGATACCTCCATGCGTTCCTGAGATAAAGGTTCTTGACAGACAGACGGACGGACAACAAAGTGATCCTATAAGTGTTCCGTTTTTTTCTTTTAGGTAGGTAGGTACGGAACCCTAAAAACATTCAAATTATTAATTTATGAGTATTTTAAATATTCAGAGTAACTGTTTTTGGCATGTCCCACCCACTCCTTATCAATATTGAATCGGCAAAAATTACTAAAATGGTGCACTACGAATATAAAGTTTCGGTGCAATTATAGTGTTGATTTTGCCGTCACATAAATATTAAAATTTGTACAAGAAAATCTAACAAAACCGGCTAAACTTGAACCGATCGGACATGTCAGTGTAGTGTCGGTTCCAGTTGTTCAAAATAATAACTAAATAATCTGATATTTCCTAAAATAATATTTGTGAAGATCACGGCCGGCATTTAAAACGCCTCGAGTAAAAGGGTGATTTTGTTCGTGTCGGCAGCTGATTCCAGGTTTTTTGTCAGGTTAGTGAAGTTATTTCCTTGTTTTACATCCTTCAACTGTTTGAAACGAATATATTTTTAATTTTTTATACTTAAAAAATATCTATTTGTGAGTAGGTAACGTTTTTCTTTAAATCTTGCCCGTGAATGTAACGTCAGTTTGGTGACTGACAGTTTTTATCAGGGTCCATCTAAAAGTGAAAATGCCCAAATATTTAAAACTACCAGGATAGGTAGCTTTGGGCCGCGGACACGAACTCAACGGCGCGGGCAATTACATTATACATCTCTGCATTTGAACACGCCGCTGCAGCGCTGGTCGCGTCAAATGCAGAGAAGATTTGTATATGGTACCCCCCGCGCCGCCCGCTGCGCCGCTGAGTTCGTGCCCGCGGTCTCAATTTCAATAGCAAGTATTGCATGACGTTTCCTTACCGTGCCTGCAGCAAATGTGTACATAGGCAGGAAGATAATGCTCAGCCTTGTGTCAGGATATTGCACACATACATATGCTAAAACTGACATT
Organism: Lacanobia oleracea; assembly: GCA_950371165.1. Lineage (NCBI taxonomy): Eukaryota > Metazoa > Arthropoda > Insecta > Lepidoptera > Noctuidae > Lacanobia > Lacanobia oleracea. The sequence continues at coordinate 12,912,730 of OX493389.1, forward strand.
ATTGCCCCGGACTGTAACAGAGGAGAGGAACATTACTAAGCTTCATTAGTCATCTGTTCTGCGCGCAAGGTGAACCCAAGACATGGAATTATGCATAGCAGGAACGTTCCCTATCTTGTAACAGCTCAGAGGAAGCCTGTCTAGCCATTTTTATCATTTAGCTGAATCAGTAAACATCTCATACTAAGCTATGTGGTAGTGTAAGTATTGCCCAACTATATGAAGCCTTGTGATTACGATTCTTAGTTGTCCAAAAAATTTTGAGCAGTGTTCATCTTTAAATTCGTGAATCTACCCATAGTTTAGGGTTGGACATGGCATGTACATTTTTAAGATTACACATTTAAGATTATTAGTCGGTTTGCGCAAGGCTTCGGCCCTCAGCCCCTATCTCTTCTTGATGATAATGGATACTCTGACGTCGGGCATCCAGGAAGAGGCTCCCTGGTGTACGCTGTTTGCTGATGACATTGTGTTGGTTGCCGAAAGCGGCCTAGAGGTCCAAAGCAGATTGGAGACGTGGTGGCAAAGACTGGAGTGTTGTGTTGGCCTGAAATTGAGCAGAACCAAAACAGAATACCTATTCTGCGATATCGGCGGTCTCTCCAGTCCTATACCTATAGCACTCACCGGAACGCCCATACCGATCTGCTCCGACTTTCGGTACCTCGGGTCGCTTGTCCAGGGGAATGGCGATATAGACCGACACGTAACGCATCGGATCAGCTCATGATGGATGAAATGGCGACAGGTCACTGAGACAACTTGCGACCCACGGATGCCCCTCAAGTTGAAAGGGAAAACCTATAAATCTGTGATAAGACTTGTCGTAATGTTTGGATCAGAATGTTGGGCTGTGAAAAAGACGGATGAAAATAGATTCCATGTAGCGGAGATGAGAATGTTGAGATGGATGTGTGTGTTGATGGAATGATGATTGATGGGAATGTTTAAGAAAGTAATAAGATAAAGTGAAATGATACATTAGAGGTAGTTTAAAAGTGGCGCCAGTGACGGAAAAGTTAAAAGCGAATCGCTTGTCTTGGTATGGTCATGTGAAAAGGAGGGATGAAACACATGTAACTAAAAGAATAATGAATATTAGGGTGAATGGATGAAGAGGGAAAGGAAGGCCAAAGAAAAGATGGATGATGAGAGGAACGATATGAAAGAAAAGGGACTTAGTGATAGTTTGACGGCAGATAGGGCAGATTGGAAGAAAAAAACGTGTTGCGCCGACCCCAAGTAACATAGGACAAGGGCAGGAAGATGATTAAAACATATACTTACGGCACCAAGACTAAGACCAGGCTGGTTTAGTAGAACCTTGTACAGAAAGCTGGCAAAGCTGCTGAATACACCAGCACTTAAGTACATGGCTACGAACTGTTCCTTTCCTAATGAAGCCACAGCAGCTGGATGGAAGAAAAAAAGAGTTATTATTTTCAGGTTTACATGAACTATTTTCTTTGTTTGTTATATTTGTTTTTTTTTTAACCTGCCTTAACCCCTTCGGTATGTACCTACAATTTAAGGTAATGCAATTATAAAATAAATTAAGTTATATGTCAATGTTACATCCATAAACTGGCCAAGTGTCGGACCCGCGTGTAAAGCGTTCCGAACCAATTTCATATTTCTAACATGTTATTTTAACATGAGAGACTTCTTACAGGTTTTCCTGTAAACGGTAGTCATTTTTGGTCTAATTTCTTGAATAACTTCTTTATTTTAAAATTATGAAAAAAATATAAGTAAAGCCCTCACAGTAAGCCCTTCCATTTGATATGTCACACCACAGTTTAAAAAACATTTTTTTTTAATTTCTATAGTTTGGCTCCCATACACAAAATGTTGTAAATAATTATTTACGTAACGCGCCCGTGTTTGGGTCACAGAAATCCATATGTGTACCAAATTTCAACAGAACCGGTCTAGTAAATCCGGAAGAAACTGGCTGTGACAGAAGGACCGAGAGACAGACACCCAAGTGATCCTAAAAGGGTTCCGTTTCTTACGGATGCTCGGAACCCTAAAAAGAATTCCATCATCATCATCATTTCAGCCAATAAGTATTCGTCCACTGCTAAACGAAAAATAATTTTCTGATCAAATCTGAAGCAAGTCTGCAACTTGTTATGATATCTAGCATGAAAACCGGCCACGTGCGAGTCGGACTCGCACACGAAGGGTTCCGTGCCATAAACCTTAGTTTTTATTATTTGTTGTTATAGCGGCGATAGATATATACAAAATCTGAAAATTTCAACTACCTATTACGCTTCTTGAGATACAGCCCGCTGACAGACGGACGGACGGACGGACAGCGGAGGCTTAGTAAAAGGGTTCCGTTTCCGTTTACCCTTTGGGTACGGTACCCCAATAAACAGGAGACAAACAAGAGCGAGTCGGACTCGTGCACCGAGTGTTCTGTACTATCATATAAAACGTGAAATGTTTTTAATTTTTTATCGCCGTGGCCTATATTCGTCAGAGAATTTTATCACTGCGGTGTACATTGCAGTTTTAGATCAGCGCCATCTCTTAGCTGCTAGTGGAACTAATGTAATTTAAGTTGATAATTTCTGACAACATGTGCTATTTAGAGACATTGTTTTATTTTTCCTGTAATCTTCACATGAACTTCTATCAAATAGAATAATTTCAGATTTTTCTCTATGCAAACTTTGGAGTTAAGGGGGGAATGGTCAAATTTTTGACATTTATCGTCAAAATTCGAAAAGTATGCAATAAAAACAAAAAAAACGTTTGAGACTGCAAATAGCGCTCTTTCATATGATACCCCACATCCCTAGGCCCTTATAGAATAGAATAGAATAGAATATTCTTTATTATGTACACCATATAAGTTACAGAAAAGATAGATGAAGAAAACATTACATAGGGTGACACAATGGGCGGCCTTATCGCTAAAAGCGATCTTTTCAAGACAACCTTTGGATGGATTTTAACGATAACGGAAATACAGTACTGCAGGTAGTCTTAGGTGTACGAATTATTTAAATAAATACATAATAGATAAATATATACAATTATAATTATGTTACAAATAAATAAAAAGCATAGGAATCGAGTGATAACGAGTAAACAGAAAGGTAGTGGTTTTCGACCATTGTTTTGAAAATGGACAAAGATTGAGCACGTCTTACTGATACGGGCAAAGCATTCCATAACCGCACCGCTTGAACCGTAAAAGATTTGTCGTAGAAGCTAGTGGAGTGCATCGGCATCTCTAATCTCAAGTTTTCCGACGACCTTAGACATTTATTATGTGTGTCATGAAGGAACTTGAAGCGTTCTTTAAGATAAGAGAGGGTTGTAGGATTGAACAGAATACTGTAGAGCATAAATAAAATATGAGAATCCCGGCGAAGACGTATGGGAAGCCACTTGAGCTTTGTGTGAAATTCAGAAATGTGATCATATTTGCGCAGGCCAAATATAAATCTTATGCAAAGGTTTTGAAGACGCTCAAGTTTATCTAGTTGCGCCTGAGTAAGATCGAGATAACTGACATCAGCATAGTTAAGGATAGGAAACAGAAGATAGCTTATAGCCCCAATTTTTTTTTTTAAGAAACTCTTTCAGTCGCTGTTGCAAAAAAATAATCGTTTTTATTTCTTTCTTATTTAAAAATAGTTGAGCAAACGGCGTCAAAAACTATTCCAAATTTTAAGTTGATAGCAATAGCAGATCATGAGATATCCAGCTGTGACAGACGGACAGACGTCACACCAATATTAGAAAACAGTTTTCTGTAATCAAACCAGTACATTTATTTATTCAAATAATTTTAGAGTAAAAATTTAATATGCATATCTATACTAATATACAGAGTTGATACGACAGAGGGGCATTAAATTACACTACGTATACTATACGTGTTTAGTATTAATTCGATACGGTACAAAAACAAAAAGCGCCAAAAATGAGAAAATATTTTTTTCAATCAAACTAAATATAACTAAATACAAATCAGAATAAAACGCAACCACCCTTTGTAAATAAATTAGACTGACCGTAGATACACAAAATAATTATTGTGGTAGATACCTAGGTAACATAGTGGCAAAGTCGCGCGCGCGCCGGAGCGCGATGTGCGTTATCTCGTGTCGAGGCGGAGGCCGGGGCGGTGTGGCGGCCGGCGACTTAGGCCTCCGATCGCGCTGGCTTTTATGTTTGGAAAGGTTTTGAAGTACGCGCACAAAAACAAACACACTAAATTTTTAAATTCTCCATGTGTCCTCCATTCACATTAATGCACAAATTATACTGACGGAGAATATTGTTAATTAAATCACTGTCCGTCGCCAAGCACTTTTGTGGGCAATAGGGTATTTTACTAAAAAACACTAATTAGTTTTGGACATTTAGTATCTATTAATATTGGACACCTATTTTGGCTTGGTAAATTTCGTACATTTTTAACAAGCCAGATGACGTCACGCGTGTCGTCAACTCGATGTATCCTCTTTATTTTTTGTTTACGTGAAAAAAGAAAAAATACGTGTCCAATATTTTTTTTAAATCTATCAGACGGACTAATTAGATTTTTTCAGTAAAATTCCCATTGCAGCTGTCACCATACCTTTCTGTGTACGTTCGCAAAGCTAAAACTGCGTTTCCACGGCATTCGACGTAAATTAAAATCGTCAGAGCGGCAACAACGCATCATAGATTTATCGTTGTAAGGTGCATGACCTATGCTTAGACATAACCAGCTGTTAGGAAAGATACATCGTGTTCAAACGGTGTAAAAACTTTAAAAATCATTTGCGCCTACACTCCTATTTAATTATTTTTTGGTACAGAGCTTGAAAATGGTACCTAGTATATGCAGTTTAAAGGAAAACCCCTTTGTCGTATCAACTTTGTATAAAGCTAGAGTTTGGTAGGTTTGCTTGAACACGCTAATCTCAGAAACTACTGGACCGATTAGAAAAAATCTTGCAGTGTTAGATAGCCCATTTGAGCAAGGCTATATATATCATCACGATAAGAACAATAGGTGCGGAGCAGACGAAGTTGCGCGGTCAACTAGTACTTCATAAAATAAGGAATCTTACCTGGCATGAAACTGTATAAAACATACATGTTTGCAGCCAGATGCATTGCTGAGTAATGGCTGAATGTAGACAACAACATTGGGAGACATCTTGAACCTGTTCAGAAAATAAAATACATAAATCCAATTGTTGGTTTTGATTTATGATTCTTTTTTTTTACAAAATTTTAGACCAGACCATAGTCTGCTCTAAAATTTTGACTCATGGACTGGGAACTCGAAGTTTCACATTCCCCAAAAATCAAGTATTGCTATCCCATTGCTTCAATGAAACAAAAACTTACTTCCTGCTGGGTTTGAACAGAAGTACTTTATCATATAGGGCTGCAGAGTCCTCACTCGCCAGGCACCGAACACCAATAAATTGGCAGCCAATATTGGATAAAATACTTTCTCACTATCTCTTAGCCCTCTCCACCATTTAGACAGTGGTCCTGGCTCAGCTCTACGCTAAAACAAATAAATTTAATGGTTCTTTTGAAAAAATATTTTTTCGTAAAATGCATTTTAACCCCTACGTCAGATTAATCCGCCAAAATGTTGATGTTCATTTTACAAAGGTATATTTACGACCAAATACCTCAGCTCATAAAGACCAAAGTAAGTAAAGTATTGTACATTGTATTGTACACATCCCTCTTTGTAGTATTTTTCGATTCACTGTGCTGAGCGTTGCGCTGGAAGCATGACAACGTTGAAAACTGATATGAAGTTGAGCGGTAAAAGGTTAAGATTCATTTACATTTTGTTTGGACGAAATTACATTTGTTGCTATTTTTTTTAACACCTTTCTAAACAACAATACTTACAAGATGTGTCTTAATTTTTTTTTGCTGAGCACTCAACCAGCTTCCTGGTTTTTTGAGGAATGATGAGGCGTGTGCACGTAAAGCCTCATATTCCCATATCACGCAGCCAGTTAGAGTTAATGTGGATACCTGGAAGTGATATGAGTGTTTAGTGATTAAGAGGATTCAGGTCTGTACGTTTGCTTATGCGGTTGCACGAAACGCTTTGCTTGGTAGCACAGACGCAGGCCTACGTTGCCGTCTCATTCAGAGACGGGAAGGTGGCGTGGTCTGGAGGGCGCAACGGTCGTGTAGATCTTCAAGGCCAGTCCGGTGGATATACCTTTTCGAGGTTGCCACCTCGTTATTGGTCTAATTCCTTATGAAATAGACGTAACTGAATCTACTGGGCGACCCGTAGAGTGGCGGGCTATCCACTGAATCCCATCCCAAATCCCACTAAACCCTCTTTCCCGGCTATGATCCCTCCCAACTCCCCTCCCTAATTGTGACCCTTCTGTGACGAAGAGGTTGCAGGCTGGGCCGTCACTAAACTCAGCTGATGGCGGATAGGAGAATTTAGTCACCTGCACTAGGACCTGTGCAGTCTAGCGTTTAAGGGGATGAAGGAGGCCTGGGGGTTGAGCCGATCGGCACAGGCGGTAATATGTCCGTGAGGCAACACGCCCCCTTTTGTCTGGATTTCAAGCGAAACGATGGACCTACCGCCAGGGGTAGGGAAATGGCCATGGTGTCCCGTCAGAGGGCCACAGGCGAGGTGTGTGGGGTTGGTAGGTAAAGGCCATGCTGACGGTGTAAGTCAGGGTTGATCAGTTCGTTCGTGCCTTTCGATCTTTCACGCCAACCCAATCGAGCACACAATGTTGCACTGTAAACCAGCCTTGAGCACCTCACTAACATCAGGGTGTTGAACTCCAATCTCGATCCGGTACTCACCACCTTGAGACCGAGAAGCCGATCCTGTTTTTTCTAACGGATACGAAAATAACAACCCCGTCGGACGTGGTGTACTCCGGGTTACTCTCTGGAACATAAGTTCAAGAAGCAGGCTGGGGTCTGCGTGTACGTCCGCGATGACATTTGTTGTCGTCGTCTCCGTTGCTTTCGAGAAATCAGATTATTCTGCCACATGGCTACTTGTGAACACGGGCGTGGAAAAAAATATCTACATCGGAGTATACCGATCGCACAGCGGTGACCAGAAGACAACAGCGCTGTTTAATTCCCTCGTGGTGTCGACCGACGTAGCCCAGCAACAGCGAAGCTCATTTTTCTGGGGGACTTTAAGGCCCACCATAAAGAGTGGTTGTTCCCGTACCAAAAAACTGACCATGCCGGGTTAGAGGCGCGCAAGTTTGCTTTAATGCTAGATCTAACCCAGCTGGTGAATGTGTCAACGCGGGTACCGGATGTTGACGCATAATCAGCCTATAATGTTCCCACTGCTGGGACACAGGCCTCCTCTCGATGAGAGGGAGTGGACAGTAATCCACCACGCGGGCCCAGTGCGGGTGGGTAGATGTCACATGTCTTCGAATTTTTGGTTCTAGGACTTAAGCCGGTTTCCTCACGATGTTTTCCTTCACCGATTTGAGAGTTGACGATTTTGACGCACGTACACCTAATTGCTTGGACCTTCTGCTGACAACTGATCCGGACAGTCATTCAGTATCGGTCTCACCCCCGCTGGGAACGTCTGACCACTGCCTGGTGAGATCCGTGTTGACCTGCTCTCCTACAGACAAGAGTCCTTGAGGCATGAGACGAGTATGGCGAAACGAGTCAGCAGATTGTGATGAGATGCGGCACTTTTTTGCGCCTTATCCATGGCTGCAAGTGTACTTCTTCTCGGGTTCTTCCCCTCGTGCTGTGCTCACATGATTGCGGACGTGATTCGGCAGGGGAGTATTTTATTCCATTTTCCGTCATTCGGCTCGGTCACAAATCCCGGCCTTGGCATAATTCGCCTAAGCTGAGGCCCGTTAAGAGTTTGCTTACCAAGCCAGAAAGAGAGGAAAAGAGCCTTTAATTCTGCCGCTAAGTTCTGCAAAGGGTTTTACGAAGGTTTTCACGTTTTGACCATGTCGGATGTATCGGGGCCAAACTAACATCACACCCTCCGGGTAGTAAGCAGTTTTGGTCTCTGTCGAAAGCGGTTGAAACGAATTTCTGTCGATCCAGTTTGCCTCCAATGTTGAAACCTGATGGGTCGCTGGCTCACTCTGCAAGTGAGAAAGCAAATTTATTTGCAACTCTCTTTGCAAGCAATTCGCGTCTGGACGCTGGCTCCAAGCAACTACCAACTTTACCTCGTTGTGACTCTTCGATGACGGAGATAGCAGTTCACATTAAAGAGGTCCGTAGAGTGTTGTGCAGTCTAGACGTGAATAAGGCTAGTGGACCTGACGGCATTCCAGAGAGAGTTTTGAGGCAATGTGCACCTGAACTGTATCTTATGTTGACACGCCTGTACCGCCTCTCTCTTGAAAAAAGAACGGTGCCAAAATCATGGAAGCTTGCGAATGTACAACCGGTGCCCAAAAAGGGAAACCGAACTGCATTACCGACCGATCGCCATTACCTCTATCCTATGCAAGGTTATGGAAAGAGTTCTGAACAGTAAGCTGCTGACCTATCTTGAACACAATGATCTCTTCAGTGACCGTCAATATGGCTTACGCCGGGGATGGTTAACTGGCGATCTTCTTTCTACGTCACGCACAGCAGTGTGTGACGTAGACAAGAAGATCGATGGGCGAAGCCATCGAGAGACACGCAGGTCTACTCAGCAAGCTATCAGACTTTCTAAGTGAACGGTCGATCCGAGTAGTCGTTGACGGCTGCGCCTCTGATTTCAAGGCTATCGGTCTATTCTCTCTGCAACTCTTTTCCTGCTGCACATCAATGACCTACTTCAGCCTGGTCTTGTTGGGTACGCAGATGACAGCTTTTAACCCATTACAAAGCACAAGTCCGATCCTGCATGGAGTATTGTAGCCACCTTTGGGATGGCTTAGCTAAGTATCAGCTTGCCGCGCTTGATTCGGTAGAACGCAGAGCTAAGAGGCTCATCGGTGATGTAAAACTGGTGGATTCCAAGCTACATAGCTTGGCTCATCGCCGTAAGGTTGCCTGCTTGTCGGTCTTCTACAGATTGCACTTTGTTGAGTGTGTCCAAGAACTCCACGACCTCATCTCAACAGCCCCCTTCTACCATCGGACAAATTTTGTTTTACAACATTAAGTGTACATTATTACCTCATAACATGTTATTTTTAGTAGCAATAAAACCTTTATACCAATTGGTTGTTTACTCACTCAACATAACATTTTTACTGTTGGGAGTTACACCCCAACAATAGTGGTACATAGGCGGACTTAATGCAACGAGACATTCTCTACCAGTCAACCTTTGGGTTAAAAATAAATACATTGTGGTAGGTGTACAGCAAATAAATAAGATTTAAAATAGAATTTAGTTAGGGAAAAAAATACTAATAATATATAATGCTAAAATAATAAACTAATAAGTATGTTGTTTTATAATAATCTTTCTGATTAAGAGAACTAATAATAATAATGACGAAGACCAAACTAAGAATGACAGTCTTTCAGGTAGTGTTTTCGGATTTTACGCTTGAAGGAGAATTTAGACTCAGCCTTCTTGATGTCAAGGGGTAGCACATTCCAGAGTTTACAGGTAGAAATAGCGTAAGAATTAGACAAAAACCCGGTGCGGTGAAGAGGAATATGTAGAATGAAATTTTTGGATGCTCGTAGGTTGAGACTGTGAGAGCTGCCCAACACTTTAAAATATTGTTTTAGATAATCCGGAGCACAAAAATTGTTCATAATAGAGAAGAGCATGCAGAGGGATCTGAGGGATCTCCTTTGACGGATAGGCGGCCATTTCAGCTGAGAATGGAAGGAAGAAATATGATCGTATTTACGAAGGCCGAAAATAAAACAAATACAGTTGTTAAGAAATCGATCCAGTTTGTTTAGAAGTTCTTGGGATAGATCAGAGTAGCAAACATCGGCATAATCAATTATAGGAAGCATAAGTGATTGGACTAAAGTGGTCTTAGTGCTTGGAGGAGAAAATGCTTGAATCTATAGAGAGATCGCCGTATGAATGTTACTCTCTGGCTAACTTGAGCAATCTGCTTGTTCCAACTTAACCTGTCGTCAATGTATAGGCCTAAGCCTTTAACGTGCGGCGAGAGAGAGATGACGGTATTGTTGAAGGTAAGCGGCAGTAGTTGGCTGTAGGTCATCAGCGTACAGATGGAGGAGCATTTGAGGATAGTGGTAATAGAGTTTATAAATAGAGAAAATAAGAGTGGAGAAAGTATACCGCCTTGTGGAACGCCACTTTTCAGTGCGCACCAGTCAGAAAATTTCTGTTCAGCACGAACCGCTTGCTGGCGACCACAAAAATAGGAAAAAAGCAATCCCGAGACGACGAAGAAACCCCAATTTGAGACAGAGGATAGGATGAGGATTTGGATAGCCAGAAGGATGTCGTGATCAACGGTATTAAAAGCTTGGAGAAATCTATTAAAACCAACACTGTTAATCTCGAATTCTCCATTAACACATTAATGACCTCATCACCAAACTCATCACATACATTGTTACAACACAATAGGTTAAGCTCGCAATCCTAGTGCCAGGGAAAGTGACTGGAACAATCTGCTACCTCACTCAACAAGCACTACGCATTGTAGAAAGATGGTGCGAAGAATATGATCTGTCAGTAAATCTCACCAAAACTGAATTAGTCATGTTCGCTCAAAAACTAGCACTAGGCCGCTATCGGCTACCTAAGCTCTTCAACAGAGAGCTCCACTGTCTAATGAGGTAAAGAAGTATCTAGGTGTCATCAAACAAGTTACAACAAATGCAAAGGCTAGCCTGCATGGCGAGACGGGCTGCATGAGGACTACTCCGACTGCGGCGCTGGAGGCCATGCTGGGACTCCCTCCGCTACACTTGTTTATATAACAGGAAGCAACGATGGCAGCAGTATGCCTTAAAACACTAGACCTCTGGGGTAAGAGAAAACACGACACACCGCTTTGCTAGAGGAGCTCAATAATGAACTCCCTATAACAAGAGCAATCAATGACCGGGTACCAAAGCAATTTATCCTTGATAAAAAATTCATAATCCAAATGCATGAGGATCATCGTTGCGAGGGGCAGCTGCAGATTGTCATTGATGGACCAAAAACAGGTACAGGTCCAGTACCTGTACCTGTTTTTGATCCATCGGGAATCTTCTCAGAGGATCTCAACATCCACATAGCCACACCATAGGGGGTCCACAACAGTGCTCCATGCTGAATGCATGGGCATTTCTCTGACAGCATCAGTCATCATGGTCGAAGTGCCAGTTTATTATATACCTATTGTTTTAAGAAAAACTTATATTTCTCATCTAAAGTGAATTGTATTCCTAATTGTAAAACTAATAATCAATAAAAAAAAAAGATCGTAAACAGACTATTACATTGTCATGTCATTAGTTAATGTTCATTCCATATAAAATGATTAGTAAATATTTGCTTAGGAATTCTCACCCCAATTGTAAAAAAGAAGGGTCTCCATAGAGTCCTAGCATATAGTGGTCCGGATTCTATTTGTATTTGTGACAGCGGATCGGGGTCGAGGACCGTCCGCCGACCGCCTCGCCGACTGTTGTGAATAGAGTTGCGGACCACCAACCGCACATTTCCGACGCTACCACGGCCTTGATGGACGAGCAGTGGCCTCCTTAAATGTGAAAATTATAATTAAACATCAATTTATCTCTATATTTACTAATAAAGATCATCAATCAACCCTGTAAATTATTTATTTTCCTACCGACTATTCGTCAACTCTGCCGCACACCAAACATTTCTGAGGAACATTATATAGTTTTTTTGCTGAAATTATTCTGTTACATTATTAGAAAACGAACGTAGTTATTTTGTATGTTATGCAAATGTATTACAAAACATTTAGGAAAAATTTCAAATTGAATAGCTGACAACAGGCTGACAATAGTGACATGACAAGCTGAAAGTGACAGATATCATAGACATAGAATACCTAGATAGCTTCTATATAGTTGTATATAGTAACCTATCTTGTACTCAACATTTTTAATGGAAACATTTCATGTGACAAAAAGAGATAGCAATAGCATTCCCGACCGTCTTGAAATGCCGCGCGCCACCAGCCGAGAATCACCATTTTATTTGTTAACCAGCTGGTTAACACATTAGTCTACCAATTTTATCAAAAATATTGTTAAATTGTGAAAAATATTGTGGTTTGAGTGTGTTTTACGTTTTGCCATGAACAATGGCATGTACTGTACCCGGTTATTCGAATAGAAATAGTGTTTTGAAAAAAAATATTGCAAAAGTATCGTTTCACCGATAAGTAAATCCAATCATAACTTATTGTTAAAACACATTTTGAGCAGAAAAGTTAATAAAATCAGATCTCCGTTATATGAACATAAAGACACAACTGCTTCTACATTATTGTCAGTTTCCAATTTAGAAATATACATAAAAACAAAAAAATATTGAACTGTTTTGACATATCATGAACTTCATAAGGATGTGGCTTCTTGGATGTTTTATCGATAGAGTAAAAGTATAATCACATACATATTCTAGTTCGTTTATAATACGTACAATGAAATAAAAACAATGTAAGTGGTCAGATTTTGCAAATTCAATCTGAAGTTTTCGTACTGATTGCGCCATGCTAAACCTTGTAATTGGACTCAGTTTTGGTCTCAGTGACAAAAGATTACAGAATATTATAGCATGCCAAAATAAGGAATTCTATACTCCTATTGTTCCCAAATCAATATTGCATTATATTTGTCAAAAACCTTTATTTACTACTATTATAATTTATAACTACTAAATTATTAATGATGTATTCTTTGTTATTTTTACAGATTTCCTGCAGATAATCAGTTAAAGTAAATGGATAAAAATTTGAGAAAAAACGATAATTGAAGGCCTACAGAGTTAACAAGGATATGTTCTGAACACTTTGAAGAATCTTGCTTTCGTGACAATATGAACGTCGAGTATAACATTCGCACGCAGTGCCAATAATATTTACCAAACAGCCATCATCTTGCCAACTAGTAATTAACCCAAAATCATCAATCAATCAAACTTTTAGTTTTTTTTTAATTTTAAAAGATGTTTTATAAATAGTAGTGGTAAAGGATACTTTTTATCTTTTTATGTTAAGGAAATGCTAAAATTGTATAGGATCTTCATAAACCAACCTGACATCCATTTTGCTTTATTTCAGAAATTACTGTTAAAGAGGAAGCTTATAAATGGAGAAAAGCAGTTTCACAGATCATTGGCGAGGAGTTTGCTCGAAACCTACAAAAAAAGCGATAAGAAAGGACCCTGTCCCACACCTAGGTCTCATCGACAATCATCTCGATATGATGAGGTTGACCTCTTGGTTCAATATACCTAGTGCACTGTTGTGTTTGCAAAGTGAAAAACTTTTTTATTTGTCAAAAGTAAAATTCACTTACACCCTAAGAACTGTTTTATGGCAAATCATACAACGAGCGTATGTTTATGTGTTTGTTTTGTTTAATATAACCGTAATTATGTGTTTTATACTATCTAATCTGATTAATACTAATACTATAGTACTTTGTGTCTTTACTACGACTAAATCCGCCATACATGTATACGAGCCCCACATTACCACCGGCCTTTTAAAAGGTTACCACAGGTGGATTCGGCAAGGTAAAATGCAAAGAGCAATAGAACAATCGAACAATCACATATTCGGAAATCCAAATCGCGTCTTTCATCTCGCTTGAGATTGGTCGATTGTTCATACTCTGCCTTGCTGAATTCACTTATGCAACAAGGATTCTTTAAAAAAAAATATTATTTTAAACAGTAAACAATGTCAGATTCTGTAAAAATATAAAAAAAGTAGCCCACCGGTATCGGGAACAGGGTCCAAGCTACGCTAGGCGGTCAGGGCTCCAGAGAGAGGAACGCTTTTATAAAGAAATAAATAACCATCTGCCTACAATTTAATATTTTTAGTTAATAACACAAACACAAGAGATTTTACAAGCAAACAAAGATATAAAGACGGTAAAAACAAATGGAGACAAATAATATCTTTCAAGAAATTTTGATATTACCAATCATTATTATAATGAAATTATTAGAGTATTATTTCAAAATGAAATACCAGCTTTTGGTGTTTAAATTGGCGACTGGCATATTTTCATCATAATACAGTCTATCTAGGGGATTCTATATCTATGATTAAACCGAAACTTGCGAGCACGTTGCGCCTCCTTTTCTCAAAAGCAAAGTGTCATGTGCCTGAAAGAGAAAAGTATAGTGTCCATAGTGCGTCGAAAACTATATAATGTCGCCAGTTTGACTATACAATTCTACTTATTGATATATCAATGCATCGTGATGTGTATTTTCTGTCGACTATCGAAAATATGCCAGTCGCCACATTAAACCAAAAAATGGTATTACATTTAGAAACAATAATGATTGGAAATTTAAAAATTTCTTGAAAGATATTATTTGTCTTCATTTGTTTTTACCGTCTTTATATCTTTGTTTGCTTGTAAAATCTCTAGTGTTTGTGTTATAAAATAAAAATATTAGATTGTAGGCAGATGGTTATGTATTTCTTTATAAAAGCGTTCCTTTCTCTGGAGCCCTGACCGCCTAGCGTAGCTTGGACCCTGTTCCCGATAACGGTGGGCTACAATTTTTTTTTATGTTTAAAAATGTACCTGGTAATAAGTAAAGAAAATGAATAAATGAAACAAAATCTATACCAATATTATAAAGAGGTATGTGAGGTTGTAGGGGGTCTCTGGATCTACTAAACCGATTTTAAAAATTCTTTTACCAATAGAAAGCCACGATATTTGTGAGTCATTCTAATATATAAAATCAACCGTAATTCAACCGTTACTGAATGACTTACAGACAACGCACTCCCGAAAATACTGGTCGTAGAAAGCTAAAATTTGGAAGTCGCGGGTAAAAGCTAGTGCTTATCCTTACTAATATTTTAAATGTGAAAGTAACTGTCTGTCTGTCACTTCGTCATCTGTCTTTTTCACGCCGAAGCTACTGAACCGATTTAAATGAAATTTGGTACACAGATAGTCTGACAGGTAGCATGAGAAAGGACATAGGCTTCTTTTTATCCCAGGAGTATGCTCTCTAGGGACCACGCGGTAGGGACTACCGGGGCAGTTAGTTTCTAATAAAGAGTTGGCAACTCGTAAGTTTTACAAAATCTGACATTGTTTTGTGTTTATTTATTTTTTTAAAGAATCCTTGTTGCGTAAGTGAATTCAGCAAGGCAGAGTATGAACAATCGACCAATCTCATGCGAGATGAAAGACGCGATTTGGGTTTCCGAATATATTATTGTTCGATTGTTCATACTCTTTGCATTTGATTGCCGAACCCACTTGTCGAAAAGTGGCCGATCGTAATGTGGGGCTCATATACATGTATGGCGGACTTAGACGTAGTAAAGACACAAAGTACTATAGAATTAGTATTTAATAAGATTAGATACTATAAAACACAAAATTACGGTTATATTAAACAATACAAACACATACACATACGCTCGTTATATAGTATGATTTGTCATAAAACAGTTCTTAGAGTGTAAATGAATTTTACTTTTGACAAATAAAAAAGGTTTTCACTTTGCAAACAGCGCACTATATTAAACCAAGAGGTCAACTTCATCATATCGAGATGATTCTCGATGAGACCTAGGTGTGGGACAGGGTCCTTTCTTATCGCTCTTTTTGTAGGTTTCGAGCAAACTCTTCGCCAGTGATCTGTGAAACCGCTTTTCTCCATTTATAAGCTTCCTCTTTAACAGTAATTTCTGAAATAAAGCAAAATGGATGTCAGGTTGGTTTATGAAGATCCTATACAATTTTAGCATTTCCTTAACATAAAAAGATAAAAAGTATCCTTTACCACTACTATTTATAAAAGATCTTAATCGAAAAATTTAAAAAAAAAAAAAGTTTGATGATTTTACTCACTGGTTGGCAAGATGCTGGCTGTTTTGGAAATATAATTGGCACTGCGTGCGAATTTTATACTCTACGTTCATATTGTCACGAAAGCAAGATTCTTCCAAGTGTTCAGAACATATCCTTGTTAACTGTGTAGGCCTTCCATTATCGTCTTTTCTCAAACTTTTATCCATTTTTAAACTCATTATTTGCAGGAAACCTGTAAAAATAACAAAGAATACATCATTATAATAATTTAGTAGTAATAAATAATAACTTACGTACTACACTTAAGTAAAAGGTTACGGACAAATACGATGAAATATTGATTTGGGAAAGTAGGATTCCTTCTTTTGGCATGCTATAATATTCTGTAATCTTTTATCACTGAGACCAAAGCTGAGTCCAATTACTAGGTTCAGCATAGCGCAATCAGTACGAAAAATTCAGATCGCATTTCCAAAATCTGACCACTTATACTGTTTTTATTTCATTGTACGTGTTAAAAACGAATTAGAATACGTATGTGATTATACTTTTACTCTATCGATAAAATATCCAAGAAGCCACATCCTTATGAAGTACATGATATGTCAAAACGGTTCAACATTTTTTTGTTTTTATTTATATTTCTAAATTGGAATCTGACAATAATGTAGAAGCAGTTGTGTCTTTATGTTTATATAATGGAGATCTGATGTTATTGACTTTTCTGCTCAAAATGTGTTTTAACAATAAGTTATGATTGGATTTACTTACCGGTGAAAACATACTTTTGCAATATTTTCTTTCAAAACACCATTTCTAGTCGAATAACCGGGTACAGTACATGCTATTGTTCATGGCAAAACGGAAAACACACTCAAACCACAATATTTTTCACAATTTGACAATATTTTTGATAAAATTGGGAGACTAATAACAAAATGGCGATTCTCGGCTGGTGGCGCGCGGCATTTCAAGACGGTCGGGAATGTGATTGCTATCTCTTTTTGTCACATGAAATGTTTCCATTAAAAATTTTGAGTACAAGATAGGTTACTATATACAACTTAATAGAAGCTACCTAGGGGATTCTATATCTATGGTGAAAAGAGTCCGTCGAATTGCGTAAATCAGGGTGGCGCTACAATCGCATCAGGGTAAATTTTTAAAACAACGCAAACAAAAACTCTAATGAGTAGGATTGAAAAATAAACAAGAAAAGAACAACTTTAGCTTGGATATTATTTCGAATGATGCATAATTTAAAACATTTTGGTCCAATTGTTTCTAATATCAACTGCAATGTAGTTAAGACTTACTCGAATACCTGCCACACAAAACAACCCCCGAAGGGTTTTTGTACAATAAGGAAGATGCAAATATAGAATTTATAAGAATGTTGTCAGAAAAATTATAAAAAAGTATAAAATAAAGGCCATTACAAACTTTTTATTTTGGTTAAAATCGTTTTTTAACAAAAATATTGAATTAAAGTTACGTGAAACGGAACGTATTTAAAAACAACAATCAGCGTTTAGTGACGTAACTGCTGTTATGCCAACGAAAAGGCAACCTTATGTCTTTGAGTTGGGACAGTTTTTGACTGAACCTAACAAATAAAGTGAACTTGAACAGGATACGTTGCTAGGTGTAGGTACTAAGATTCTTTGTACAAGGTTAGCGTATCTTATAGGATACATTGCATATTTTTACTGTGTTTTGGGAAAAAGGCATTGTATGCTTGGCATGAGTGTAAGAGTGGGATATTTTTTTCAGGGAGGGACGCAACCATCTTTTACCCGAGCAAAAAGAATTTGTGCTCTAGTACCAAAACCATGAAAAAAATCTGACGACGATGAGTGTCTGAATCCGAAGATGAACTTCAACAGATTCCCAATTGGCTTGAGTCATGCCCATATCCATGTGACTGACTCCGATTCATCTTAAAATTATATTTGCTTTCAGATGAAGAAATAGTAGACGTACAAGACGCTGTTACTCAGCCGCTTCCAGCTAGACTTCGCATTGATATCCCACGCCAGTAAAATTTTACAGTACATCATCAACGCGAGACTACGATCTTCTCTGGATTGGCAAATACCTCAAGAGCAAGCCGGCTTTGTGAAATAGAAGGGCACCAGGGAGCAGATCCTAAACCTTCGGCTTATAATAGAGAAGTGCTATGAATGTAACACCCCAACTTTCATGTGTTTTGTGGATTACCAAAAGGGTTTCGACTGCGTTAAGTGGGAAAAACTATGGAAGGCCTTTCCGAGACGGGTACCAGCCCACCTCATAATGCTGATCCGCAAGCTGTATGAATCAGGATACGGCACTGTGACTGTAGGAGATTCAACATCAAGCTGTTTTAAACTCCACAAGGGTGTTCGCCAAGGATGTGTGATCTCTCCCATTGTTTTTAATATCTATGGAGAACACATAATGCGACAAACCCTAGATGGCTGGAAAGGCGGTATAAAGATAGGTGGGGTAAAAATATCGAACCTCAGTTATGCGGACGATACAACCCTTTTCACATCATCGAAAAACTTAAAGGCGGAGTTACTTCATCAACTTGAAACCATCAGTACGGAAATGGGTCTTGCTATTAATAAATCCAAAACCAAGCTCATGGTCATTGATTGTTTCGCTGCTGTCCAACGCACCAATCTCCTACATGACTACGAAACCGTAATGCAGTTCCAATCAATACCTTGGCTCACTGATCACCAACAAAGAAAGTAGTGAACCTGAAATACGGAGTCGGATTGGCATGGCCAAATCTGCAATGACAAATTTGAGCAAAATTTGGAAAGACCGTAACATCACGATAGTAATTATTTCAGCCAAGTGTACCTCAATTGTTTCGGAAACTTATTTTTTTTATTTTTGTTGTAATTAACCTTTATGTTGATTTTGGTTTTTTAACTATAATTGTTACTACATGCAAATTTTATACATGTATTGTAATTGTATTTTATTTCTTCAAACCTGGCAACGTATCCTGAAAGACACTTACACATAAGGTCAAAGTTTTATACTAAGCTGGCAATGTATCTTTAAAGATGCATGTAGAATCTCATTATCTAGTCATGTGTGATTTTTTTATATATTTTTCCCTAGATCAATAACATCATATTTGATTGATATTTGAAAAGTATTTGAAAATATATATTTATTTATTTTGCCAAGAATAGGGTTAAAATGTATCTATATAGGTACTAATATATAAAGCTGAGGAGTTTGTTTGTTTGTTTCTTTGAACGCGCTAATCTCAGGAACTACCGTTTCGATTCGATATTTTTTTTTAATTATTAAAAAAAAACCGTCACAGAAAGCCCTTTCATTTGATAAGTATGTCACACGGTACCTATTGTTAAAAAATCTATTTTTATTTATTTTCTATTTATCAAACTAGAAAATAATTAAAAATAGTTTTTTAACCCTAAAAGTCAAAGTCAAAATCAAAAACGTTTATTTCAATTAGGCCATTAAACGGCACATTTGAACGTCATCATTACATTTAAAATAACATAGTGACGCTACTGTCCATTCGGAAGGGTAGATAGATTCTTATGGAGAAGAACAGACAAGAAACTCCATAGTTACTGTTTTCAAACTAATGTTTTACATGTGCTGTGGAACATAACTTTTGTATAATTATGTGAGGACCATGAACCTAGAGTACCGCAGAGGTAGACTTATTAATTTTCTAAATAAGTACATATATGATACTCACATATTTACAAATATTGGAACCATCAAGTAGCAGAGTGTGAGTGAATAGAAAAATAAAAACCCAAAATTTAAATAGTAGGTGTAACTATAAAGTAAATACATAAACCAACCAGTTTGATCTTGTCTCCACCATTGATTGTCTTATAATATGGACATACGGGCAGGACCCGCGTGTTTCCAAGCATTCTTATCCTGAATGTAATCTTCTAATTTGTGATACGCTACTTTACAAAGTGTGCTTTTCCTTCTTTTATTTAGTTCTAATATGTCACAAGGTATTTTACTGTAACATGTAACACAGTACCCCATGAAAGATGTGAGTACTTTAGCTAATCTATAAAATGGTGGATCTAATTCACAGATCTAATTTATCTTAAAAGGGGTCACTTTTAAGATAAATTAGACATACTAAAAATTTAATAATTTTCGTAACGCGACCCGTATTTGGGTCACAGAAGTCTATATGTGTACCTCAACTGCATTGGTCCAGTGGATCCGGAGAAAACTGGCTGTGACAGACGAACAGACAGACCATTTTTTGTTCGGAACCCTAAAAATTAAACCTAGCTAGATCGATTTTATGCTCCCGAAACCTGCATACTAAATTTCATGAAAATCGCCGTTTCCGAGATTCCATATCTGTCAGTTGTCGTTGGCACACGTGTGCCATTGGGCGTCAACGGAAATGGACACTTAATGGCATCCCACGTGCCATACCAAATCAAAACTTCTTTTGTTAAAAAAAAAAGTAGTGTTTAATATCCTATGGCCCCCGATCGACCAATAAACATGGCGACCGCCGATTTTTTTACAATAAAACTATTCTATAGGGAATATGCATGAAAAAGATATTTATCATCTATACAATTTATCTAAAAATATACAAAAATACAATACTAACAGCGTATATAGAATCAAAATTACTCGAAAAACGAAGGAGATATAATTGTTTTAAACAAATATGTCCCTCTCGCGAAAACGCTGTTTTCTATTGCGACTAGGGCTTTATATACCGGTAAAATTTTCGTAACGTTACCTTCATTTGACAGAGTTACCGTTAATATTAAAATAACGTTAATTGATTTAACGTTATTTTCGCAACATTTTGTGATTAATCTTTATTACCGTTAATTGTGTAATAACGTTAATTTTATGGTTATTTTTAAACGGTTAAGTTAGTGGGGCTACGTGCTAAAAGTGCTGGTAGTACAGTAATCTGATTTAGTCAGTGATAACCGATTACGTAATACAAGTTATATTTTGTCCAATCATTTATTTTCTTTGTGTCAGTTGCTTGAGATCCATAACGGGTATTTATCATTATTTTCATAATTACATTTTTCGATCTAATAATAGTGACGGCGACATTAATAATGTCTTCTTTTGAGGATATAGCCGGAAGGCCGAATCCCGGCCTTGGTATAATGCAGAATACGCCCACGCTGAGGTCCTTAGAGTCTGCTTACCAAGCTTAGATCAAGGCCCGCGACCGAAAGGCTAAAGCACGTAGGGTTCGCACGAGGAAATGAGCCTTTAATTCTGCCGCTAAGTTCTGCAAGCGGGTTTTACGTAGGGCCATGTTGGACGTATCGGGGCCAAACTAGCATCGCACCCTCCGGGTAGTAAGTAGACCCTGTCGAAAGCGGTTGAAACCAATTTCTGTCGACTCACTTTACCTTCAATGCTAAAACCTGATGGTTCGCTGGCTTACTCTGCAAGAGAGAAAGCAAATTTATTTGCAATTCTCTTTGCAAGCAATTCGCATCTGGACGCTGGCTCCAAGTAACTATCAACTTTACCTCGTTGTGACTCTTCGATGCCGGAGATCGCAATTCACATTAAAGAGGTCCGTAGAGTATTGTGCAGTCTAGACGTGACTAAGGTCAGCGGACCTGACGGCATTCCAGCGAGAGTGTTGAGGCAATGTGCACCTGAATTGTCTCCTGTGTTGACATGCCTGTACCACCTCTCTCTTGAAAACAGAACGGTGCCGAAATCATGGAATCTTGTGAAGGTGCAACCGCTGCCCAAAAAGGGAGACCGTGCTGACCCTGCACATAACCGTCCGATCGCCATTACCTCCATCCTATGAATGGTTATGGAAAGGGTTACCTACCTTGAAGACAATGATCTCCTCAGTGACTGTCAATATGGCTTTCGCTGAGGACGGTCAACAGACGATCTTCTTGTGTATGTCAAGCACTGCTGGTACGAAGCCATCGAGAGACACGGCGAACACTTGCCGTGTCGCTCGATATCTCGAAGGCTTTTGACAGGGTCTGGCACGCAGGTCTACTCAGCAAGCTTCCTGTTTATGGAATCCCAGCTGGTTTTTGAGCTGGATATCAGACTTCCTAGGTGAACGGTCAATCCAAGTAGTCTTTGATGGCTACCCCTCTGACCTCATGGCTTTTAATGCCGGAGTTCCTCAGGGACCTGTTCTCTCTGTAACTCTTTTCCTGCTGCACATCAATGACCTACTTCAGCCTGGCCTTGTTGGATACGCAGGTGACAGACAGGTTTCAGAAAGATACTTGTCCAGCGCAACAACCAGTGGGGATGAAGTCCGTTCCTTGAGAAAGGCCATGGTAAAGCGGACAAATTTGACCTTAAGCGTTGTGTCCCAGTGGGGGGATGACAATCTGGTCACTTTTAACACCACCAAAATACAGGCGTGTCTTTTTTTTCCGCAAAAAGGAGTCGTTTTGACCAAACTCCTATTTGTCGGGGTGCATCTGTTCCTGTGACTGATCGGCTTGAGCTTCTAGGCATGGAGTTGACATCCAGTCTCAACTTCGACGCCACCATCCAGTACAAAGCCCAAACTGCGGCCAAAAAGCTGGGCATCCTAAATAGGGTGAAGCAATACTCTAGGCCAGGACAGCTTTTAACCCTTTACAAAGCACAAGTCCGAAAATAATTACTATTAAATCTTGAATTCTTGACGCATGAGACTTTTTGGTACTCCTTTTAGTCCTTTGCTTGAGTGCGTTAGTATCAAATTAATTTAAATAAAATTAAATAGTGCAGTTGTAATAAGTAACGTCAATTTATCTTTAAATATATAGCCAAAAAAGCTCAAGAATGCTGAAAATAGTATTTATTTGGTGCCTAGATTAAGCTTTGGTACCCAATAGCCACCATGTCAACTGTCTAAGTATTTTCAGATCAAGATAGCATCAAAAAACATCATTGAACTAACAAAATCATGGACGAAAGAGTTTACATCGGACTTCTCTTTCTAATTGTAATCTTTGATTGAAGCTTTATAACTTCATCGCTGATGAAGGTATTTGAAAAATTATTTCATGATTGTTTACTAGAGCTGATAAGACAAGTATTTCATTTTGCAAAAAAAAAATCGAATGCATATTCCCTATTGTTGTGGCATCGCGATGGCTAATTGCGACCGGGTAACCACAGGTACACTAATTGCTCGTTTAACCTCTCCGGTATTATTTAAATTTAGAAATTAGTTCACAGGTCACAGGTTAAATGTTGCCAAAATCAGCAAAAAAATATATATTGTCGTCCTGCTTTCCTTACACGAGACAACAGACTTACACGAGAAAGAAAAAACAATATTTTTGGTATTACTATATCGATTTCACCAACAAAAGTATAGGCAATTAATTGTACCTATCTATAGTAAATTACGCCAACTCATAGACATATAAATACTCCATAGGATTAGCGCAAGATAAGATGGCGGGTGTAATGGCATCTCACTCGCTCGTATACGTTCGATGCATAAGTGTGACCCGCTTGCTCAATGCAATACGACTGTGGAAGTGTGGATGCGAAAAGTGTTTCGCGTTGCTATTGTTTTTAATGATTTATTTTGGTTATTTTTTACAATTTGATTTGTGTTCTTGTGGTGTATGTGTTTGTTGTGTTACTTTTTGATATTTTTATTGGCACTGGAAGTCTTTGTTACTTGTTTATAGTACAATACGTAGTAGTATAATAGGTATAAACAAAAATATATTCTAGGTACGTAACACTTTTTTACGTGGTTGCACCTGCGCGGACTTCACTCACTCAATCCTTGCTTCCGAGGGGCAAACGACTCTGACGTGGACTGTATATTTCGTTCAACAAGTACCGCAAGTAGCAAGTAGCATTAAAAGTCGCTTGATCACCTTAACCGTATAGCCGCGATTTATTTGCTGCACAGAGTACTTTATTTGCTGGCAGCCCTGTGATCACGTTATCGTGTTAATGAATATACTTATATGAAACTAACCTCATTATCATAAGGTAGGTAATTAAACTTTGTTCGGGACGTGCAATCACAATATCACAGCGGCTAGTTCTGATTTGTCACTGTCAAAGTCAGACGCGTAGCATAATCGTTGGTAACTTAGTTACTGTGTTATCAGTGCAAGATTAAAGCATCTACCTTACCACCTACTGCTAAGTGCTAAGATAAACGATATCCATTTAAAATGTCGCGCTTAGATCTGGTGATATTTGGCGCCACTGGCTTCACTGGCAAGCAGGCTGTGATTCACATGGTAAAGTTCACCAAGAAGTACGAAATTGGATCTTGGGGAGTTGCTGGTCGTTCCGAGATGAAACTAGGCGCCTTAATGGAGGAAGTCTCTACAAAAACAGGGGAAGATATTTCTAACGTTAGAATAATAAAAGCAGACGTAGATGATGAGAAGACCCTTAAAGATATGTGTGCTCAAACAAAAATGATAGTGAACTGCTGCGGCCCTTATCGAATGTACGGAGAGCCTGTCGTCAAAGCTGCAGTGGAGAACAAGACTAACTATGTGGATGTCTGTGGTGAGCCACAGTTTATGGAGTTAATGCAGCTTAGGTATGATGAGCTAGCTCGCGACGCAGGAGTGTTTGTTGTTAGTGCGTGTGGTTGGGACAGCATCCCGTGCGACATGGGCGTCATTTTCTTGAAACAACACTTTGCGGGTACGCTTAACTCAGTGGAATCTTACCTTAAGATATACATACCACCGGAGATTGAAAAGGAGTCACGGGGGCGAGGTTTAATCAACTATGGCACTTGGGAGTCACTTGTCCATGGCATTGCTCATCATGATGAACTGTCAGATTTGAGAAAGAAGCTGTATCCTAGGCGTCTGCCACTCTTGAAGCCTAAATTGGAGCGACAAAAGCTACAAAAGATAAATAACAAGTGGTATCTTCCATTCCTTGGGGCTGATGAATCAGTGGTTTATCGCACACAGCGGTATTTATACCACAAGGAACAGCAGCGTCCAATCCAGTTCAAAGCATATTTCAAGTGTGGTAGTCTGGTAGACTCAATTTTTACCATCATTTATGGAATTTTACTTTTTATTATGACAAAGATCTCATTTACTAGGAAATTTTTGCTGAAGTATCCCAAGATTTCTTCATTGGGAATGGTGACAAGAGAAGGGCCAACTGACAATGTTATGAATAATTCACACTTTACATTTGAGCTTGTTGGGAAGGGATGGGAGAGTGGTGCTGACATGGAGAGCACAGAGCCGAATAAGACCCTTGTTGCTAAGGTGACTGGAACAAACCCAGGGTATGGTGCCACAGTAATAGCGCTTCTGATGGCTGCACTCACCATCCTTAAGGAGAGAGAGAATTTGCCTAGCGCTGGTGGGGTTTTGACTCCAGGTGCTGTTTTCAAAGATACCAAAATTATTAAAAAACTTATTGAAAATAACCTCAATTATGAAATTGTTGGGAGCAAGTAATTTTTATTAAGTTAAGTATTTTATTTTATTTGAGGGCATTTAAAGAGATGAGTGTTCAGTTACATATTTAAGTACCTATTTTATTTTCTTTTGGAATATTAAAAGTGCCATAAGTTATGCTTTTTTTATTACTTTTATTATAAAGTTAAATCTAAATATACCCTTAGGTAGTCATATAATACTTTCTTGTTGTTGTGGTGGGTTTCTAATCTACAGATTGAATATTTTAAAATATCTATACACAAGGGTGCCGGCAGCATTTTTTTCAGGAGGTGCATCTTTAAATTCCTTGAATAGGATAGGTTTTCAATCCCATTCACACAGATATACCTAAAACTCACTTTGTAGTCCGCTCTTGAGAACTAAAAAATACGGTTGCTAGGGCGAGCAAAATGTAAAATTGTACCTTACCTCAGATAAGTAAAAAGTATTTACATTCATTTTTTCGAACATCCAACATACTAAATTCTTCCCTTGAGTGACTGAGTGAGTCTCTTGAGTGACTGAGTGAGTCTCTTGAGTGACTGAGTGAGTCACTGACAGACAACGCACACTGGATACTACTGATCCCAGAAAACTGAAAGACTATAGTTTCCTTGTGGAGTGTAAGGGAGCACTAAGAGGGGATTTCCCGAAATTTCTACGGGAGTGGGAAAAAAACGGGATATGCGCGTACGAAGTCGCGGGCAAAAGCTAGTATCTTATGTCGTTGTATTTTTTTATAACCAGCCTTTGTACCCACTAGTACAACCGAACTGAACCACAGGTAGTACTAGCGGGAAATTTCGTTCTCTATAGTACCACCATTTACTTAGTGGTACAAGTGAGACTGTTACTGTTTGTGCCCAACTTTTGTTCAATAACAATAACAAATTCCGCAACCCTGGTAGACATTGGCCCTGGTGGGCCCCGTCTTCAATGATGCTGACATCTATATGAGGCGCGACTGGAACACCCGGGCCTGGTTCTGATCGGACAGCGAGCCACCCAACGCTCGCCGTCCGCAGGCCCGCGCCTACTGTGCCTGGGGGCATCTTCTGCTGCGGCGGTTGGGGTGTGAGGTTCCCTCTCTCTCACGCGTTCGGCCTCCTCCTTCGCTAGCATTACTGCTTCGCAGAAATAGTGGACCGCTTCCCATGCTTTGGCCGGACGCGAGAGTTGGCCACCGCCGATCGCCTCGACGAGGACATGGCGGTGCTCCGCCCAAGCAGGGCGTATATCTCCATCGTAAGCTTCACCGTGTCCTCCAGGTGATCCTCGCAGGTTTGACACCCGGGCGCTTAATAATAATAATCACGCCGAAGAGTGATGCGCTTTGTTTGGTGGGCGTTATTGGGGACTGATATTAGTCCTCGGGATTATCTGACCCGCGTCACAAAGCGTATCGACTTCCTGAAGCAGAAAATCTATGCATGGTAAAACCGAATACGTTGGTACAAGCGGCGAGTGGAGTGATACACTCAGAATCGCACATTCCAAAGCAATGAGAGGTGGGTTTACAGGGCTTGGGAGCGACCGGACCAGGGTTTGACTGATACGCGCCTACCGGATGATGACGCCATGTGTTTATTCTGGCGCAGCATCTGGTCGGTGCCTGTTAGTCACACCGAGGGTGATTGGATTCGGGAGGTCGAGCGAGCATGCGATCTGATACCAGAAATGGGGGCAATTAACATCAGCCCCCAAGATGTAGCTCGTGCAGTCCGTCCGTTGCCTAATTGGAAAATCCAGGGCCGAACGGGCTGCACAACTTTGGAATTTAATGGTTCAAAAGATCGCTCGCTTGGCATCTCAATTCCAGTCTGCGTTAGAGTCAGGGTCACTGCATCAATTCCTTACCACAGGAATAACCCACCTGCTCCATAAATCAGGGAGTAGGTACCGCAGAGCCTAAAAATTATAGACTGATCACGTGTTAACCGACGGTCTATAAAGTTCTTACATCCATTTTGAGAGAAAAGATTAATATAAGCCTTGGATAATGTTTTGGTGGACCATTACGTAATATTGCTCAGTTTTGATTGAATTTCAAGTTGGTGGTTTGGGGCAAGTGTGCGCAAACGCGTGTCGAGTAAGTGTACGCACACTTACCCCTCATCGCTTTGGCTTTGTATTTATGATGCAATTCGTTGTTTCAGCGTATAATTACACATAAAAAATGCCTTGAGATTATACGAGAAAGGTGCCAAATAGAATTGTTGTTACAGAGTAACAGCTAGAAGCGGCCAAACAATTAATTTCAAAGGGTGCTAGTGAACGAAAAACTGCAAAAATGGTTAAAAGTTGGATCGACTGCGACAAGTATGGGAAGATTTACCAACACATTTTCAAAGGCACAAGAAGATGAAATCTATGAGTATACATTCAGTCAAAAAAGTATCGGGAATGGATGATTTGTTTATGGTTCCAAATTCAAATTTTTGTTTTTTTGTAGTTGTTAGATTGGCACAACTGTTTTCCATTTTGGCGCGGAGTTTGAGTTGCATCTGTTATTTATATTAACTATAGTGCTGGTTTTAGTAATATCATATATAGTGTGTATTGCGAATTTCATAATGGACAAAAATATCGAACAAAGAGTTTGTCTTAAATTTTGCATCGCCAATGGAATTTCGTGTTCGGAGTCACTGAAAATGTTGCAGAAGGCTTACGGTGAATCGACTTTATCAAAAACTCGTGCTTATGAGTGGTTCAAAGCGTTCAAAAGCGGTCGAGATGTGATGGAAGATTTGCCTCGCTCTGGTAGGCCGTCAACGTCTGCAACTGAAGTTAACATCGCAAAAGTGAAGGAAATAGTGACTGAAAATCCCCATTCAACTCTGAGAGAGATAGCCGCCGAACTTTTTGTATCTCACGAGTCGATCCGTACCATTTTAACTAATCATTTGAGTATGAAACATGTTGCTGCTCGGCTAGTCCCAAAAGATCTGAATTTTCTCCAAAAACTCAATCGCATGAAAGTCGCTGAGGACATGCTAGATCGAGTCAGTTCGGACCCAACATTCATGAAACGCATTGTTACTGGTGACGAGACGTGGGTTTACGAGTTTGACATGTAAACTAGTCAACAAGCTTCGGAGTGGCGCCTTCCAACTGAACCGAAACCGAAAAAACCACACCAAAGTCGATCAAAAGTCAAAGTCATGTTGACTGTTTTCTTTGACTATCGCGGTGTTGTGCACTCTGAATTCTTACCGGAAGGTCTAACGGTAAATAAAGAATATTATTTGAGCGTTATGCGGCGTTTAAGAGAGCAAATTCGACGAAAAAGGCCAGATTTGTGGAAAGAAAATTCTTGGATTTTGCACCACGACAATGCGCCTTCGCACAAGGCTATCATTATGAACGAATTTTTAACCAAACACTCAACAAATACCATCCAGCAACCACCATATTCACCAGATATGGCTCCTGCTGACTTTTTTCTTTTTCCTAAACTCAAATTACCACTTCGTGGCACCCGTTTTCAATCGATAGAAGACATAAAGGAGAATTCGCGGCGAGAACTGAACTCAATTCCGGAAGCAGTGTTTAAAAAATGTTTTGATGAATGGATTATTCGTTGGCGCAAGTGTATCGTTTCTAAAGGAGCATACTTTGAAGGTGATAAAATAAATTTGGATGAATAACAGACATTTTGTGTATTATTGATCTTTTCCCGGTACTTTCTTGACAGAGTAGTATGAAAGCAAATGACGATCTTTTTTATGTATGACTAGCTGACCCGCGCGGCTTCGCTCCGGTCGGCTGGCTACCCTACCTACCTCTCTACCTACCTTATCCTACTTACCTACCTACCTACCTACCTTACCTGCCTACCTACCTACCCTACCTACCTACCTACTATTTTTTTAAATATTTCAATACTTACTTTTTTTATTTGTAATGTGTTTGCTCTTGACTCTAGTCTATGTCAGAGATGACAGAGACAAAGTCTACGATGGAGCGAGCCTACCCAGAAGGAGCCTGTTCACTCTAACTTTGAAGAGATTAGGGTTGTAAGCTTTTGGAAACACAGACGCAGGCAGAGAGTTACTTATTATGCTATTCCGGACAAAGACTAATCCAAAAACACTAAAATCATGACAATCGGTCCAGCCGTTCTTTAGTTATAAGTGTCCGAACAAATCCGACTTTGTTTTATTTAAGATTTTTGCTACGAGTACAAGGATTCAAACTTTTTCTAGAAGGCATTTTTAAATTAGCGAGACAGAAGTAAAACGAATAAACTGAAGGAAGACGGACAGCGGTGGCTTATTAATAAACCGGGTTCCATCCTTAAAATCGACTTGGTTCGCACAAATCAAAATCATACGCGAGGGCTTAGTAGTAATAGGGTCCCGTTAGCACCTTTGGTACGGAACCCTATAATTCGCCTTGGCTCGCAAGTCGAACCGTCTGATACTTCGCACGAATCAGAATCGATCGCAGGGGCTTAGTAATACCTAGGGTCCCGTCACCGTGACCATCTTTGGTATGGTACCCTATTATTATTAGCCTAAAGCCTTGTTTCGCAAATAGAACCGTTCGATGTTTCACTCTAAACGAAATCAATCGCGGAGGCTTAGCAGTAGGTTCCCGTCAGTACCTTTGGTACGGAACCCTACAGGCATTATCCGCAAATCGAACCGTCCAGTACTTCGCAAGAACCAAATCAATTCAAGCAAGACTACGATAAACGCAGAGTTAACAAAACCTGTACAACTCAGAAATTTTAGCGATTTTGAATATATGTATCCTAACAGCGTCTTTTAGAACCTTTAAGAAACCGAATCTAAGCCCCTAACGGATCACAACTGTATTTAAAAATCGTATGAGGGTCGTTCTTCAGCGGAAAACCTGAACACCGCAATTCAGAAAAACGCTTCATCAGTGCAACGCCATCTATCGACCAAGTGGTAAACTGACAAAATATTTGGCAACGGAAAATGTTAAAAGAACGTATGTTATAACGTATTAATTATACTTAATTACGTAATAATTAGGTATTGATTAATTAATACCTTCACTATTATTTTGGTATGTATTAAAAATTTAACAAATAACTCAACAATTTGTAATGGCGTTTTTTTATGCGTTCGAGCATTTTACTTTTCTCAATAGATAGCGCTTTGGCTAATCTATACATATAAAAATGAATCCCTATTTCCCTTGGTCATCGCATCGCGCTTGAACGGCGGGACCGATTTCGATAATTCTTTTTTTGTTGTGTGCGTTCTGGTCACGAGAAGGTTTTAGGCTATATATTATCACGCCATGTGCTTTGGAGCATGAGCAATATTCAAAAAAGTCCGTTTCAACGACAGGCGCAAGGTTCGATCTGGCCAGCAACAGCTATTATTTTTGTATTTATTTTATCTTTTGAACTTTATTTTTACACCAAGGTATTGTCAAAAAATAATAAAATGTTTTTTTTTGCATTTAAAATAACATTTAAATTTATATTTCACATTTTGCCAAACAATGTAGTGGGGAATTGTTATAAAAACCACAACTTAATACATATTTGCAGATACTTATGCGTCTAACTTTAGCAATGTTTATCATCACGATATACTTTCAAGGAGCTAAGCAGCGAAAAACCATGACATAAATAAGATCGGCTATTTCAACCGTTTTGTCAACGGCTCTCATAGACCATCGGTTTAGAGACAGCTTTTATAACGACTTGGTGTGGGTTCGAATCCACATATGATAGTTTTGCACATATTTTTAAATTATTAATTTATTTAATTTCCTTTCTTTTTTATTTTCACTAATATGTTTATACATTGATAACATGTTATTATAGTATTTTGTATTTTTTTGGCATTTATCTATGCCAAAATATAATCACCCACATGTTAAATGATAGATAATTAACAGAACGCATCACGTTCAAAAGTACAAAACCAATATAAATAACTTTTATACATAAACCGGATAGGAATTGTGGCAATTTACATGAATTCAACATTACATAATGCAGATACCCATAATGCCAGCTATTGACCTCAAGACAGCATGAGAATTACATCAAAACATATTTTTTAGTTATAAGTGGTACCTTTAAGAAGTCTGAAAAAAAGGGATTCTTACCTTAAAAATATCGTTCTGAATGAATTCCTATTAATATAAATAAAACAAACTCAGAACTAATATATAGACAGTTCAACTTCAGATTCCATAGATGGCGTTATGTATTTGATCTCATTTTTTTAAATCGTCAACAGGCGGCCGCTTACATTTGCTAAGCTTAACTTGAGTTGTTCAAAAATGAATCTTTACGGGTCTAGGGCCTGGAGTCACGTCATACCACCCGCGAGCAGCTGGCGAAGTCCCATGGCAGAAGAGTCGCGAAAAGAGTTGAATTGGATTGGTTAATTGGATGTCTAATAATTGGGTTCTAAAAACTTAAATCGTTTCGATTTACGTTTCCGATTCGAAATCAATTTAGAATTAACTTGATTCATCAAGTAGTTTCTTAACTTAGTAGTTTGAAGAATAGCACCATTCATATAGCGCAAAATAATATTAGCATACTAAAGATCAAATATGCCCCGACGCCATAAAGAAGGCTGTTAAAGGCAGCATGCACAGAGCGGTCTACACTGCAGAAGACCGCATTGATTGATACGCGGCGTGTGTTTTCGCGATCCTCAGCATTCCAGGAACGACGGAGAAGAAGAAAAATGCGAACATGATAATATATAAGAAGGCCATTCAAATGCGCATTGTTTTCTTGACGGCAACACCACAAACAAGAGATGGTTAGGTTATTTTAGAAGATAGCCTGTGTTGTCCGTTGTTCAGCAATAATTCATTAATTCTGTGAACGGGGAATCCACCGACCAAGCAGACCATTACGACACGGATAATATTGCCAAATGGGAAAAATAAGGAAAATATTTCCATGAAAACGCAAAGCAACAAAAGATATTACCATCCGAAAACTTTGCAAAGGCACTTGGCTGAATGTTACACGTATCCAACAAAATGTCATAGTAACTGAAATAAGATTTCAGTTGATTGCTCCAGCATGGCTTAAAACTGTTCAATTCCCAATGAAGCAACAGCTCAGGGCCAAAAATTATCCGTTGCGGGTTTCATCCTCCAGTGGCTCATGAGAAACTGTAGATTCCCAGGCAATGACGCCAGAGACGAACTTTGCGAAGAGAGTTTCCGGGACGGTACCTACTGCTGGACCTGTACCCACTTCTCCTCTTACCTTTCTCACTGATTCGTACATGAATTTTCCAGAGATCAACTGAACTTCAAGATAACAGATGGTTTCACCATCTACAAATTACAGTGCAGCCTATACATGCGACTAACTAAGCGACTTCTCAACCCAAGTAGAAATACCCTCCGAATAATAATAGATATAATTACGGGTCATTTCCCCGTAAAAAAATATCTTTTCAACATAGGCACTGCGACACGATGGATCGTTGATTTAAAAGAGGTGGATGGACGTGGACTGCACAAGACCGGGATGGTTGGCGCTTTGTGGGAGGCTTACATTTAACAGTGGACGGCAATTGGCTGAAATGATGATGATGATGATAGTCGCCATAGACAGCCCAATGTACGGAGGTTGCTTCGATACCGAGAAATCAGTAGCCCGATGTGCAAAAATCTTCGGAAAGATGAGGACACTCAGCCAAATCTATTTGCGTAGCTTCGCTGGCTAACCTTGCCAGAACTCCTAAGCACAATGGCGGGAATGGGAGTCTAAGTGCGGATAACGGAATCCCAACTGTACTCTGTCCGTTGCGTAGTCTTTTCTTCTGGATAGAGATTTCCATTTCAACTTTATGGAGCTCTACCCTAGCAACTTTTTTCAAATTAAAACATTACGAAAAATTACTAAGGTTGGTCGGCGTTTTGAATAGAATAGGTGAAACAGCCAATGCCTTGCATTCTAAAGGGTCGAGCATTGCTAGAAGTTGACTGTTCGTATATCTTATGCCACAATGGTTGCTGGTCGCTCACAATGGGCCTCACCAGAAGGCTTAAAGTCACTCAAAGGGCAATGGAGAGGGCATTGGCTTGGAGTTTCCTTGCGTGATCGAATCAGGAATGATGATATTCGTAGAGAACCAAGGTTACCGACATAGCCCGAAGCATCGCCAAACTGAAGTGGCAGTGGGCAAGGCATATTGCTCGCAAAACAGACGGTCGATGGGGCCAAAAAATTCTGGAGCGACGACCGCGAACCAGAAGACGCAACGTTGAAAAGCCTTTCACAAGGTGGACCGATGAAGATCGCGGGTAGCCGATGGATGCGAGACGCGCAGAACCGGTCGTTGTGGCAACGCTTGGGGCTATTTTTTTTTTTTTTTTTTGGGACAAGCCCGCCATACATTCCCAACCACTGCAACTCCAAGCCAGAATCAACAGTGGCGACTACCAGAAAAACGCCGAGCCAATGAAACCCGACGAGTCCCGGAGAAACGATTCAACTGTCTTGGATCCTGCAACGAAATTAATCAGAAAAGTACAGCGGAAGAGTAGGAAAAAAATATATAACGCTTGGGGCTATGGCGGCGCTATGTCCAGCAGTAGAGGTCTTTCGGCTGATATGATCTATATAGCTATATCTTATCTTAGCGATCTTACCCAGCGACATCAAACTATATGACATACACGCAAACAAAGTTGCGTGCAACAGTTATCTTTTTCTAACCTTCTAATGTACAAAAATCTCGGATCACAGTGTTTGTTATCGAACTCCTCCGAAATGGCTTGACCGATTTATATAAAATTTTTGTGTTAATTTATATGGCAGAACAACGTTTGCCGGGTCAGCTAGTTAGAATATATTAGAAATTTTCTTGCTAAACTTAAAAATTTAATATATTTTGATTTTGTGGATCGACTGTAACGATGAATACCGATGTTCACTTTTATTTTGCCACGTATTAAAAGTTTCACAAATAACTCAACAATTTGTTTTGGTGTTATATTCACGCTTTCATGCATTTTACTTTTCTCAATAGATGGCGCTTTGGCTAATTCCAGAAGACATTAGAAAGTTTCTTACTAAAAATTCTATATCTTTTGATTGTGTGGATCGATTTTGATGAAATAAACTCTAAATGTAACTCTGGAAAATACTTCATATTTTGTTGAACCTACAGTTGGAATGAAATCAGTGGTTTAAGCGTGATGCTCCCACAAACGCACCGACAAACAGACAAAAATTTCAAAACTCGCTATTTTGTGTTTTTATGTCGTTTAATATTTCTATATTATTTTTATGCAAAAATATTCAATGCGCAGACACGGCAAGTCTACGATTTTATTATAATGTATAGAAGACAATGTTAAGCCTCCGAAGGTTTATTTATGAGTTTGCTGATTTGAATGATTCATGAATCTCACTGTTTTGTGGCGTGCTCAGCGCTGGTTTGCGACAGTCGCTGTCTCCATACCGCCATGAGATCCTTCCGAAGCTCCGTCCGTCATGCTGCTATTTGCTGCGGTATAGGAGTCTCGCCCCGTAAACAGTTGGCCTAGATATTGGTTTCGGGCCCAGATGAAGGAGTAATCAGGTAGTAATAGGGGCGTAATTCGGAAGCTCTGTACAGTACAGTAAGTACTTTGTTTTTCCTTTTATTTTCTTCGTGCACGTGTCTACTTTGCCTAAGGGATAATTTGCCTCCGGCTAACATACTTCGAATTCTTAAGACCGTCTTTCAATAACTGCTGCTGCAAAAAAAAAATAGGCTCAGTAGTTTTGCCCTTATCTCCGAAACGCCTAAAATACATACAGGAAAACGTATAAGAATTCTAGTGTTAAAATAACATGTTAAAAAAAGAAATTCGTTCGGAACTCTTAGCACGCGAGTCCGACTCGCACTTGGCCAGTTTTTTTCAGTCTCCTCTTCGGATGCTCTTTCAAATAAATTTCTTGTGGCTGCATTTTCAGCGCAAAAGAAATTTTAATGGCGTCGAGTACTTGGTTCCACTATTTGATGTCACTGAGATACCGGTCACAAATTCTTCGACTTTGTTAAAATTCCGTTCACCGTCGAGCCAGTTTTGTGCACGCAGCTAAACTTAAAGTATCTATTTCCACTCTCGTTCGCTTCTGGCTACAGCTTTTTTGTAAGCGCGCTTAGCCGCTCCATATGCCTCCTTGTCATTCGGAGAGTTGGACCTTTGCCACTGTTTAAATAAACCCTTCTTCTTCCGAGTCGCCTCCTGCACCCCGTCATCCCACCACCACGTCTCTTTGTCTATGGTGCGGCCACCACGAGAAGTGCCAAGGACGCACTTACACGCAGCGGTGATTGCTGAATGGGCAATTCTTTGGCACGACCGCAAAGTCCAGGACAAGGAGGCGGTGTTGAACCGTTAGGCTTTCGCCTGGGTTGACTTTGCAGTTGGTAACCTTGCCAATGTAGCACCGTCGCACCAGCAAGTAATCTATTTGGGTTGAGTAGGCACCACCACGGTACGTAATAAGATGCGGAGGCTTCTTCTGAAAGAATGTGTTCGCGATGGCTAGGTCAGCCACAGCGCAGGTCCTGAGTATACTGACTCCCTCTGAATTTAGTTGGCCATAACCTAAACCACCGTGAACCCGTCCGTGCTCTCCAGCAAACTGACTTACGTTACCGTTGAGATCCCCCCCCCAACCAAAACACCTTCGGAATTCGGAAAAGTGCGTAATACGTCCTCGAACTCATCCCGGAAGGCCTCCTTTTCAGACTCACAAGTCACAGCAACCAGTTTGAGGAGCATAGGCGCTGATTAGGTTCGTTACCGACCATACGATCAGCACCTTAACTGTCATCAAACGGTCGCTGTATCGGTCTACTTCAAGAAATCTATACTGAAGGTCCTTAGACAGCACTACGGCCACTCCGTTCCTGCCCGACGGTGATCTGGTGTACACTAGCCGTTAGGGAGCCAATGTTCCAGGTGGCAAAGCGGAAGTTCCTTTTGGGTACTAACTTCTTTAGCCGTGTCCGTACTTGACACGGTAGCCCTAGCCCACTTGTCGCAGGTTTAGGGCGATGTGCCTGCGCGTCGTTGTGCGGCGACGCCCTAGCCCGATTACCATTTCTCAACTTGTCCTTGTCCATATTAATATT
Organism: Lacanobia oleracea; assembly: GCA_950371165.1. Lineage (NCBI taxonomy): Eukaryota > Metazoa > Arthropoda > Insecta > Lepidoptera > Noctuidae > Lacanobia > Lacanobia oleracea. The sequence goes on from OX493389.1 coordinate 12,949,235, forward strand.
TGACTGAAGTAGGTTTTACGTGGGGCGACCAGCCGTCTGATCCCCACAACCCTTTTTTTTAAGGATGTAAAATCATCAAATGACTCCTCCCGCTCTGGGTAAAGCAGAAGGGAATGTCAGACTCTTACTGACTAAAACCCATCCGTGTTCCTCCTGCCTTTTGCGTTCCAGGGCTACGGTACCTCTTTCCAACAGATTCCGCAGTTCCAGCGGCACTTACCCTAGCGGGCTGCGTCTTCTGTGCTCTTTGAGGCGCGCGGGGATCACACCGCACCGCCGAACCGGGCCTGGTTCTGATTAGACGGCGAGCCACCCAATGCTCGCCGTCCGCAGGCCCGAGCCTACGGTGGCCGGGAATCGTCCTGCGACTCCCGACGCCTGGAGCGTCTTCTTCTGTTGCGTCGGCTTGGGCGTGAAGTTCCCCTCGCTCTCACACGTTCGGCCTCCTTTGCTAGTATTACTGCTTCGCAGAAGAAGGTGACCGCTTCTCATGCCTCCTCGCTCCGGACCATAGATTGAACCTGGGCCGGTCGCGAGAGGTCGCCGCTGCCGATCGCCTCGACGAAACCCCCACAACCCTACATTAGGGAAACCAGGTTCGCCAGAGCCTCGTCCGTTGGACAGCAGGGTGCACCGCTAGCAGATTAAGTTGGCTTGGGTCCTTGAGATGTAAACAGACCCCATACACCCTAAATTAAAGAGTGTCTATCACACAATATTTATGCAAACTGTCACTTGTTTTTAACCGACTTCTTCTAAAAGGAGGAGGTTCTATGTTCGGCTGTAAAAAAAATTAAAAAGAAAATACATCTTTTAATTTTTTTGTCTATTGATTGTTTACACCAGTTCATAACATAACATCACGCCGGTACAATGTGTTTGCGGTTTCACTTTTTAGTGGTACGCAGTTACAACTAAAAAGAGAAAATTAAGAAAGATTTTAGTGTCAGTTCGTTTGCACGTAATAAATTGTTTTGTGCAACGAGTTGCTAAAAAGCCTAAATTATGGATAAAAGTGAGTTACGTGCGGTGATAAAATATCTGTTTGAATAAAATGTCTACGAAAGAAATTTTTTTGGACATTCAGCAGACATTAGGGGATGTCGCTGTACCCTATTCTACGGTTGCGTACTGGGTGGCTGAATTTAAAAGGGGTAGATCAAGCTGTAAAGATGACCCTGGGCGGCCTTCAACCTCCGTTACGGAAGAAAATGTCAAAAAGGTTGAAAGACAGAAAAATAATAATATAAAACATATAGCTGAGATCCTAAAGATATCATTTGGTAGCGTTCAATCCATTTTAATTGATTCACTGGGGTTAAGTGTCGGCAAGATGGGTGCCACGAATGTTAACCGACGAAAACAAAAAGCGACGTTTGGAAATTTCCAAGCGTAATCTCGAAATGTTCCAGCTTGATTCGGATATTTATTGCCGTCGCCTTGTCACCATGGATGAAACGTGGGTCCACCATTTCGATCCTGAAACTAAAAGACAAAGTATGTCTTGGAAACGACCATCCTCTCCATCCATTAAGAAATTTCGAGTTACTCCTACCGCTGGCAAAGTTATGGCCTCTATGTTCTGAAATAGTGAAGGAATCCTTTTTATTGATTACATGCCAAAAGGCTAGAAATATAATCCCGAAAGAGCGTGAAGAGATTAAAGAAAAATGTCGTGGAAAACTGTCGTTGGGCGTGTTGTTTCTTCAAGATAACGCTCCTGCTCATCGATTGGAAGTTGCGCTCAACGCAATCCGCTGTGCTGGCTTCAATCTCCTTGACCACCCACCATATTCTCTGGACTTAGCCCCAAGTGATTTTCACTTATTCACAAAATTAAAAGAGGAAATAATGACGCGGTTATAGCTGCCGTAGAAGAGTTTTTCGAGAGTCAAGAAAAACATTTTTTTTTCACAAGGAATAAGTAAGTTATAAACGCGAGATTATGTAGAAAAAAAAATATTAACCAGACGAGCAGCCCTCTATGACCACTCGGATAGACCGATCCCTCAGAAAATCTGCGATTCAACCACACAAACCGGCGGGCATACCGAAGGAAGGAAGCTTACTAATAAGGCTATCGTGCCAGACCCTGTTGAAGGCCTTCGAGATGTCAAGGGAGACCGCTAGTGCTTCCCCGTGCTTCTCTACGGCCTCACTCCAGATGTGAATGGCATACACTAGAAGATCCCCAGTTGACCGATTTCGGCGAAACCGGTATTGTCGGTCACTAAGGATATCATTCGCTTCTAGGTATGCCAGGAGCTTAAGATTTTTTTTTTTTTTATTTTTTTTTATTTATTTATTCCAGAAAGTAACATAGAAAAAAAAATCACATATCTTCTGCCAAACTGCTGTACAGTTTGTCGGCAGTGTTCTCGTGGATAGGTACAGTTTAACCCAAGTAGGTACTTATCGACTACTTTATACTTACTACTACTTACATTACTTTGAACAAAAACACTTAATAAAATAATAACAAAAGGGGCACGAGTCAGGTCTTGCCCACCAGGCTGGCCACGCATGCACACAACGCAACCGACATTCAATGTACTCTGTGGTCCTGACCATATTCAGCACGCGTTCCATAGTCCTACAGAGTATGGACGTTACCGAGATGGGTCGATAGATCGATTCGACAGGTCAGCTCGACTACCCTTCTTGGGCACAGGCTGCACGTCAGCTTGCCTCCAAGCCTTCGGCACTTTTCCAGTCTCAAACGAAGGCGAAATAGGCGTGTCAAAATCGAAGACAACTCAGGCGCACAAGTCCTCAGAACAATTGCTTGTATCTCGTCGGGGCCACTAGCCTTGTTCACGTCTAGGTTACGCAGTACCCTACGGACATCCTTCTGATGAATGCGAATGTTCGATATACTCGACTCGCATCTACCAGGAGAAGCAGGGGGCCTCGCGCCACCAGGATCTAGACGTGAAGATTCCGCAAACAAGTTCGCTTTCTCCTCAGCGGAGTGGGCCAGCGTCCCATCGGTTCTCAGCAGAGGAGGTAGTGAGGAGCGGCAGAAGTTCGATTCGACCGACTTAGCCAGGGACCAAAAAGACTTACTACCTGCTGGGTATGAAGCAAGTTAGTTCCCTATTCGGCTAATGTGGTCAAACCGAGCCCTCCGCAACACCTTTTTGCATGACTTGGCAGCCCTGTTGAAGGTTCTCTTCTTCTGACTCACGTCATTTGCTTTGCGCGTACGAGCGGCGACCCATGCTAGGTACGTACCTAACTAACAGCATTCCATGCAGACATAGCGGGGGTGGAGGGCGTTGTCAGTCAGAGGTAACATGATTATTGAGAAAGTATACTTCGTTTAGGGCGGTGTTGAGGCTACCCCGACACTGCACTGCAGCGCCTCGGGCATTCGCGGAGGCGCGCACCGACTGCTTTCATGCGACGATGCGCATACGGTGCGCGTCTTTGGTGCACAGAGTGCGGGGCAGCGCCAACACCGTCCTGGCAATGATCGCTAACAGACTGGATTGCCTCTACATCCGGCAATGCTGTAGCAAGCATATTGTTATGGTGTGAATGTTCGTGTTCGTTTTTGCTTAGTCCTGTCTGTAACTGTCTTTTATGTAAGTATATGTGTTTTATGTTTTCTGTGTTGTATTTTATGCGTTTTATGTTTTTTTTTTGTTTGTGTATATGAGTCTCCGTTACTCGAAATAAATAATTTAATTTAATTTAACCTTTTATCAATAGTCTTTACAACAGTCACCTGTGAACAGTCAGTAACGGCAACAATTAATTAACAATCGTAGTATTTATGTAAATATGAGCTACATTATAGGTACCTACCTAAACGAGGACTGCATATATGTAGTTACACCACCAGCAGCCGCCGCCGATCGCCTCGACGAGGACACGGCGGCGCTCCGCCCAAGCAGTAGTTACAGCACCTACAGCTAGGTATCTAATCTACGCTAATATTGTAAAGAGGAAAGATTGGTTTGTTCGAATTGAATAGGCTTCGAAACTACTGGACTGATTTGAAAAACTTTCACCATTAGAATCCTACATTATCTCTGATGAACATAGGCTATAGATTATTTGAAAAAAAGTTAGGGATCCTTATGAAAGCTTCGATAATGTAACCCAAGGTGTGAAATAAATACCAAAAAAGATCCTTATATCGCGTACGCTGCGAAAAATTGTTGACAATAGAGCAAAGTGAAGTACTACAGTTTTATAGAAGACCTCAATATCTACAAAATAGTCCGGAAGGGTATATATCTAATTCTAATGGTTATGTCACAATGACCGCGTTTTGTTCAAATTATTCAATCAAAACCCAGGTGAAATGGAATAGTGGTGATGTTAGTATCATGGTTTAATCCTTATCTATTTAAATTGTTTAACAATTAAGGTTGGTTATGTACAAGTAAATCACACTTTAAATTATTCAAATCGGACCTTTCGTTTAAAAGTTATGATGAGTATAGTAAGAAAAATGTTGCAGTTTGAGCGAACTGCCGTCGTCGAACGTTTAGGGCCTGTTTCACGATCTCCGAGTAACCACTAACCGAATAAATTCGAAAATAGAACATAATTTGTTTGGAATTATCTGCCAAGTAAATTAACAGGAACTTAATCGTAGGTGGTGAAACAGGCACTTAGTCTATTAATAAGTAATTTAGTGTTGTAGTAATTTAGAGTTGAAGTTCGTGAAGAACTAACTACACCCGCGCGAACGAAGTCGCGGGTGAAGTGCTAGTCTATGATATTCGGAACAGAGAAGTCAAGTTGTGGTACCTAACTAGCCTATAAAAAAGTGGCTAAAATGATCCATTTTAGGTTTTTTTGCTCTTAGACTACCCCCTTCTTTTTAGGGTTCTGTACCAAAATAGTAAAAAAGGATCCCTTATGGTACGTGTGACTAAGTCTGTCTGTCACAGCTGGAAATCTGAGGAACTACTACTTAATGCTTTGAACTTGAAATATGGAATAGTTTTGGATGACGATTGCTCAACTATTTTGTAAATAAGGAAGAAATAAAATAAATACCTACCTAAGTATATTTTTCATGCAACAGCGACTGAAAGGGATTATTAAAAATTCAAAGCGGGTCTACTAGAGCATGTGGGGTATCATTTGAAATAGCGCTGTTTACAAATTCTTAAGCATTTTTATATTTTTAGACAGCATGGTTTTCGACATATTATGTCAAAAAAAAATGAAATTTTTATTAAAGTTTTTGTAAAATAAAGATTTTGCTTTTTAATTAAATTAAGAATGGTATGTTCTTCTGTACTAATTTCATAAAGAGGTAAAGTTTCTGAGTTTGTGAGGTAATCTCTGGATGTAAGTGGATCGACCATGGAAGGGCACGCTCCTTTGAAGGCTAAACATTAAAAATTCGTAGTTATTGACATGTAAGGACATATTCCTTCTACTAATATCCATCAAACTCAAGGTCAAAACGCTGCCGCGAGCGACTCGCGCCGCTATTTTGGCAGTGCCATCCCATGCTTCGTAGACTTCGGTTGGAGACGTTACAATTGTTATTTGCGCGCAAAGCAAAACTTAAGTTTTTAGTTCAATAACCTATTATTTTCTCATATTTTTTTATGGTACTAAAGAAAAAAATAATTTATTTATTTATTTATCACAACACTTTTATCATTACAGGATTTCCCAAAGCGTAACACAAATGCACAAGTGCAGCGTAAATTGTAACATAAATGGTATTCAGTTATTCTTGCGAATTCATTTAATGGACAGTAAAAAATGTCAATCCTTCCGGCAACTTCAATAAGTAGATATACGTAAGGCGCGAGTAACTGGCGCTTTTTGAAGCAAGTTAGTCCTGCCGCGCGGCACAGCTAGCAGCTGCGGCCGTCTCCGCCTCAGCACGTAGGTAGTTATCGGGCACGCAGAGATTCACCTCCTTTAAAATTCCCTGATTTTTATTATACCGTTGATTAAATTGAAAATATAAATGGTGAGAGCCATATCCCTTCTTACAGGAGCTCGTGGCTAGATAATAACAGCCGCACGGGTTGATATTCTTGCCAAGGTTGGTATGTGGATGGGTGACCATCTTAACATACCGAGTTTCCTCCGTGCCTCGGAAAGCACGTTAAGCCGTTGGTCCCGGCTGTCATTTGTAGATCTTTGGCAGTCGTTACGGATAGTCAGAAACCAGTAAATCTGACTTCGGTCTTGCCATGAAGTACCGTGTTACCCAGTTAATGGGTTGTGGAGGTCTGGTAGGCAGCCGCTCCACGTAAAATACTGGTATTCAGCTAAATCCGGCTTGACTGGAAGCCGACCCTAACATAGTTGGGAAAAGGCTAGGCAGATGATGATATCTCTTCTTAATTCTGACTTGTTGTACCCAATCATGCCTAGAACAAACAATGTTGGGTACATCAATGGATAATAAGGATATACCTACTCCATAAAGTTATACACGTACAGTTTCCACCCTATTTATCGTTGCATTGTCTAGCTCATAGTCGTGGTGGAGGGGAACTCTCATGCGACTGAACGTTATGATTAAGCATTTCGATATATTAAAATGTAGCTTATTTTTTCTACTCCACTCGACTACTCTGTTTACGGCATTCTGAAATTTGTAGCCAGCATATTCGACAAACTGCCTGCGGTCTCTCATGTAATCAGCAAAGAACTTTAGCAATTTGGGGGTGTATCCAATAGTCGCCACCTTTGTTAATAAGATGTCGTTATCCAGAAAATCAAAAGCTTTTTGAAATCAAAGTAGGTGACATTGACTTGCACTCCCGCATCAACATGTGGGACTATATATGTCATAAAATTTAGCAAATTGCTAGTTGTGCTGCGGGTTGGTCGAAACCCGTGCTAAGCGTCCGACAGAGAAGCAGATACTTGTTCGAATACACATATGTATAACCGACTCAAATATCTTTGCCGGTGTGGACAAAACAGCCACCGGTCTATACCCATTCACTTCCGATCCTGCATCACCCTTAAGTACTGAAATTACCCGCGTGATTTTCCAACGTTCAGGAAAAGATGATGACTCCAGACATAGATTATAAATGTGCAACAGATGCGGGAATGCCATCCGGGCCAGTGGAAAGTTTTGGTTTAAGTCGTGCGAGTGCTTGTTGTACCTGGCTTAAGTGTAGACATTCTATGTGCACAGGGGAACTGCTGCTGCCACTCCTCGCAGGCACCGCCGCGTCTATGTCTAGTCTGGCCTGTTGTTTAATGTACACAGAATGGAAAAAATGCGTAAACTCTTGAGCACATTCTGAATCTGGTAAAATGCTTCCATCCCTAGTAATATTTTTACGGTTTGCGGTTCCCCTTTTTCCTCTTACGTAGTTCCAAAAGGACTTCGGATCTTCAAAGTCCAAACGTTTATTCCAATTAGGCCATTAAACGGCACTTTTGAACGTCATTCACATTTCAAATATATAAAAAATTCTGAAGTGACTCTACTCTCCATTCGGAAAGGTAGGTAGATTCTTATGGAATAGACAAGAAACTCCATAGTTACTATTTTCAAATTAATCTTTTACAATTTTTGGTAAGTATACAAAAATTTAGTAATAAAAAAATAAAAATAAAATTCTTTATTTCAGACATAATATTATAAGTTACAAATTGTTAGTAATGAGCTAGTAACAAATTATGCTTATGCTATATTAGTATTATTAGCAGATACTTTAATTACTAGCTTATTTATTAGGTACATAACCCTATCGCTACTTCCACCCTGTGTCTTTGGATGGGGCAGTCGGGTCTGTCAAAAATCATTTTCAGGATACTGTTCCGAGTGTTACGCAAGCGCTGCAGTAAGGATGCCGCTTTCTTACGCATGATGGCGTGGAAACCAACAGTGCGAGCTTCAGCGAACATGCCTGACGCACTACAGCGCCACGGTAGCCGCAACAGCATCCTGAAGGCGTTGTTGTATTGAACTCGTAGGACGTTGTAGGCTCGGCTCGTATATAATACCCATAGGCCGCTCGAGTAGAAAGACTGGCAGAACGATTTAAATAAAGTTACTTTGACATCTGCCGTACATCGAGCGAACCTACGGGCCAGCATGTTGCTCCTCACCGCCAACGCCCTGCGCTCGCGTTCTATGTCGCTGTCATCCCGTAAGTCACTGGTGACAATGTGACCCAGGTACTTAAAACTATCAACCACACTGAGTACTACGCCGTTAAGATACCTATACAGGAGCTACACGACGGGGCTGTTGCTTAGGTGATTTGAACACTAGGATCTCACTCTGTTTTGAGTTGTATTTAAGGCCGTGCACCTCCGCATACGTCTCGCAGGTCGATAGTAATTTTTTCAGCCCGCCTATCGATGGACTGAGTAACACCATGTCGTCCGCGTAGCTTATGTCAACACAAGTACTGTCAATGTGACAGCCGACATGCATGCCGCTCAGTCGCTTGATAAGCTGGTTTATATAAAGGTTAAATAACAGAGGCGAGCTTAACCCCCCTTGTCTTACACCGCATTCCATCCCGTACTCATCCGACAGAGTACCGACCCACCTCACCACTACCAGTACCTGAGCTCCGCCGGCACACCTTTTTTTTTTTTTTTTTCCTTTATTTATCAATTAAACAAAACTCATTACAGAATTATTAATAATAAAAAAATTACTTGTGTATGAACTGGTAAGACTTTACAGTGTTTAAATAGGCCATTTATATCGTCGTAAAATTGATTTTTAATTTTGGGTGAAACTATAGTTTTTAAAATTTTAACTTGTATTTTGTAAATCTTATCAAGATAGGTTTTATAGGTACGACCATAACTACTAAGGGCATACTGGATGTAGGATTCAGCCAGTGCGTAGATAATATAGCATAATCTTCACTTTGAAGGGCAAACGGTTCTTTAATATTGTAATATTGGCAAGAAATTGCGTTAGTTTATCGCAAACACGTGCTACATGATGACTCCAGTTAAACTTATTATCTATAACTACTCCAAGACATGTTTGCTTATTGACAACATCTATTTGAGGGCAGTTTCAATGGATCACATTGACCGCATGCAAGCAGTCATGGTCATGGGCTATTAAGTTCCGTAAGGGCAATTTTTTAATGTGGGAAGATTGAACAACCATAAGCTTAGTTTTGCTTGCATTACGCACTAGGCCAGCATCGTGATACCACCTTGTTAGAGCATCCAAGTCGAGTTGTAAGCGCTCACAAGCTATTTGAGGATTTTTGTCAGCAATAACAAGACAAGTGTCATCCGCAAATTGATAGCATTTACTGTGTGTTATGCAGTTACTCATGTCATTAACATACGACAAAAAATGCAAGGGGCCTAATACCGAGCCTTGGGCTGTTCCCTCTGTTATATCCACACGTTCACTACAGGTGTTGTCAATTTTTACAGAAAATGTTCTATTTTTAAGATAATTTTTACACCAGTTGAGTAATGGACCACGTACTCCGCAGTCGTCTAATTTATCTACTAGTTGATTATGAATTAGAGTGTCAAAAGCACGTGAGAAGTCAATAAAGAGAGCAAGAACCTGTGCCCCTCAACTTGTATAGCTTAAGATGGTCACCCATCCACAGACCAACCTTGGCAAGCATTGCTTAACCTTGAAGATCGACCCGTCCGGCTACATTACAACTAATGATGTCGAGTACCATGGTCGGGTTCTTCTCCAGGTCAAAAACACAAAAAATAAAATTCAAAGATCGTTCACAATACAAGGGCCTTTTCACGACATAGTGAAGAAATGCGAAGCGCTTCGTTCAACAAAAGTCTAAAGATTTTTTCAAAATTACCAAAATGGAAAATGCACCCAACCCATTGGCATAAATAAATTTGGAGCAATGCCGAAACAAATTGCCAATTTCTTAAATTTGGATGATCCACATGAATACACAGGGCACAGTTTTAGAAGGTCCTCGGCTACATTGCTCGCCGATTCAGATGCGAACTTATTGAAACTAAAATACCACGGAGGGTGGTGGTCGAACAGTGTAGCCGAGGGCTACATAGATGACTCGATGAGAAATAAAGAAGAAATTAGCTACCGCATTATAGGAAATATAAATTTGGAGCCAAGTGTTGACTCTCGACCATCTACGAGCACACACGTGTACATTCCACCATCGTCGCTGCCGCCGCAGCCGCCTCCGTCGCCGCAACCGACTGCAGAACTCTGTGGTCTCGTTTCTCCTACTTTTTTTTAATTTGTAGTGGGTTTGCTCTTGACTCTAGTCTATGTCAGAGATGACAGAGACAAAGCCTACGATGGAGCGAGCCTACCCAGAAGGAGCCTGTTCACTCTAACTTTGAAGAGATTAGGGTTGTAAGCTTTTGGAAACACAGACGCAGGCAGAGAGTTCCACTCCTTTGCTGTGCGCATTATAAAAGACGTTTGAAAACGCTTAGTGCGAATTGGTGGAATAGCTACAAGGTAAGTATGGTAAGATGCAGTGCGTCTGGATGTCCGATGGTAGAAAGGAGCCAGTGGGATGAGCTGGTGGAGTTCTTGGGCACACTCACCGAAGTACATTCTGTAGAAGACCGACAAGCAGGCAACCTTATGGCGATGACCCAAGCTATGTAGCTTGGCATCCACCAGTTTTACGTCACCGATGAGCCTCTTAGCTCTGCGTTCCACCGAATCAAACGCGGCAAGCTGATACTTAGCTGAGCCATCCCAAAGGTGGCTACAATACTCCATGCAGGATCGGACTTGTGCTTTGTAAAGGGTTAAAAGCTGTCCAGGCTTAAAGTATCGCTTCACCCTATTTAGGATGCCTAGCTTCTTGGCCGCAGTTTGGGCTTTGTACTCGATGGTGGCGCCGAAGTTGAGACCAGATGTCAATCCATGCCTAGGAGCTCGAGCCGATCAGTCACAGGAACAGATGCACCCCGAAAAGTAGGAGCTTGGTCAAAACGGCTCCTTTTCGCGGTAAAAAGACATGCCTGTGTTTTGGTGGCGTTAAAAGTGACCAGATTGTCATCACCCCACAACGCTTAAGGTCAAATTTGTAAGCTCTACCATGGCCTCTCTCAAGGAACAAACTTCAACCCCACTGGTGGTTGCGCTGGACAAGTATCTCTCTAAAATCTTACTGTCATCTGCATACCCAACAAGACCAGGCTGAAGTAGGGCATTGATCTTCTTCTTCTTCTTCCACCTGGCGTTAATCCCGGCTATTGCCAGGGTCCGCCTTCCTACTTAGCTTCCTCCACTTTGCCCGATCTTCAACATCCTTCTCAGTCAGGCCATTGGCTCTCATGTCGGACTTGACGACGTCCAGCCAGCGCTTGCGAGGGCGACCACGGGGCCTAGCCCCAAGAACAGCCATATTCATGCATCTCCGACCAACGTACTCCATAGGGCGGCGCATGATGTGGCCATACCAACGCAGACGACACTCTTGCAGTTTTTCCCCCACGTCACGGACACCAAGACTACCTCGGATGTAAGAGTTGCGTATGCGATCGGATCGCGTTACGCCACTCATCCATCTCAGCATCTTCATCTCCGTGACGCGAAGCTCCTGGGTGTGTCTGCTTAGTGCTGGCCAACACTCGCCCCCGTACAGTAGGACAGGCCGAATGATGCATTTATATATCTGCCCCTTGAGCTTCGGAGGCATTTTGCGGTCGCATACAACGCCCGTCACCTCGCGCCACTTCGCCCAAGCCGCGCCAATACGTGCTTGGACATCGTCGTCCACGATGCCAGACTCGTGCAGCACGGATCCAAGGTACCTGAACGTATCGGACTTTCTGATCAGGTCCGAACCTATTCGGATGGTGTTTGTATCCGTGCTGCCACAGGACATGTACTCAGTCTTCGCCACATTTAGTCTCAGACCACCGTTTTCAAGCGTGTCCTTCCAAATGTTGACTTTGCGCTCAAGATGGGCTTTGTTCTGATTAACGAGGGCGATGTCATCGGCATACATCATTAGCCATGGAGGCTGATCTTGGATGTTTGCCGTAACTACATCGAGCACTACGTTAAACAAGAACGGGCTAAGAGCCGAGCCTTGGTGAACGCCAACAGATATTGGGAAGCCATTCGATTCGCCAACAGCGGTCTGGACAGAGGACACGGAATCGCGGTACATGTCTCTGATAATGTCAATATAGGCCTCGGGAACGCCCTTGAAGCGCAGTGCCCACCAGATGGACTGCCGAGGTATACAGTCGAAGGCCTTCTGCAGGTCTAAAAAGGCCATATGCAAAGCTCTCCTTCTCTCTCTGTAAGCCTCAGCCAGATTCCGTAAGGCGAACACTACGTCCATGGTGCTGTTACCCGCCCGGAAGCCATATTGACACTCAGAGACAGTACACTCGCTACGGAGCCGTGTGTCAATGATGCGCTCGAAGAGCTTCATGGTGTGGCACATGATCTTGATACCGCGGTAGCTACCACAATCCTGTACGTCACCTTTGCCTTTGTATACAGGGATAATCAGGCTAAATCGCCACTGGCTCGGCATTTCCTTGGTGATCAGGATGCGGTTAAAAAGATCCGTCAGAAGGTCCACACCATGTGGGCCCATCGCCTTCCACACTTCAATTGGCACATTGTCAGGCCCGACCGCTTTCCGGTTCTTCATGTGGCGAAGAGCAATGCGGGTTTCGTCGGGGGAAATAGGGGAAATAAGCCCAAGGTTAGGAGGCGGTTCCGGAGGAAGGTTATGGGGATGCTGTTTGTTAGACAGCTCCGCAAAGTATGTACACCATCTCTCCTTAACAGAGGGGGCATCGTAGAGCAGCTTACCCTGGGCGTCCCTTACACAAAGACATTTGCTAATGTCCCGTGTAGCTTTCTCCCGGCCACGCGCCAGCTTAAAAATAAGCTTTTGCCCCTCCGCAGTTTCCAGCTTGTCGTATAAGGGCGCCAGACTTTTGCTGCGGGCTCTGGCTACAGCTTTTTTGCAAGCGCGCTTAGCCGCTCCATATGCCTCCCTGTCATCCGGAGAGTTGGACCCTTGCCACTGTTTAAATAAAACCTTCTTCTTCCGAGTCGCCTCCTGCACCCCGTCATCCCACCACCACGTCTCCTTTCCTATGGTGCGGCCACCACGAGAAGTGCCAAGGACGCGCTTACCCGCACCGGTGATTGCTGAATGGATCCTACTCCAGATCTCTTGAGCGGACTCATGCGGAGCACTGATCTTGAGATGCTCGACCTCCGCGATGAAGTCCGACTGCCTAGGACCATCAAGCAACCACCACTTAGTGCGGGGTTTGCGTTTCTCGGTCACTCTCTTCTTCGGTACAACCGCAAAGTCCAGGACAAGGAGGCGGTGTTGAGCCGTTAGGCTTTCGCCTGGGATGACTTTGCAGTTGGTAACCTTGCCAATGTGGCACCGTCGCACCAGCAGGTAATCTATTTGGGTTGAGTAGGCACCACTACGGTACGTAATAAGATGCTGGGGCTTCTTCTGAAAGAATGTGTTCGCGATGGCTAGGTCAGACACAGCGCAGGTGCTAAGTATATTGACTCCCTCTGCGTTTAGCTGGCCATAACCAAAACCACCGTGAACACGTCCATACTCTCCAGCAAACTGACCTACGTGACCGTTGAGATCCCCCCCAACCAAAACACCTTCGGAATTCGGGATAGCGCGTAATACGTCCTCGAACTCATCCCAGAAGGCCTCCTTTTCAGACTCACAGCAACCAGTCTGAGGAGCATAGGCGCTGATTAGGTTCGTTACTGACCCTTCGAACAGCACCCTAACTCGCATCAACCGGTCGCTGCATCGGTCTACTTCAAGGAGTCCATCCTGAAGGTCCTTAGACAGCACTACGGCCACTCCGCTCCTACCCGCTGGTGATCCGGTGTACACTAGCCGGTACCCCTGCCCGATGTCACGTGACTTATTTCCCTTCCAGCGCGTCTCCTGAAGGAAGGCGCACTGGACCCGACGCTTCGCAAGTACGTCTGCGAGTTCTTGGCAACGTCCGGTTAGGGAGCCAATGTTCCAGGTGGCAAAGCGGAACTTCTTCTTGGGTACTATCCTCTTTAGCCGTGCCCGTACTTGACACGGTAGCCCTAGCCCACTTATCGCAGGTTTAGGGCGATGTGCCTGCGCGTCGTTATGCGGCGACGCCCTAGACCGAGTACCCTTACCTAACTTGTTTCTCTCCATACATATATGACTGAAGTTGGTTTTACGTGGGGCGACCAGCCGTCTGACCCCCACAACCCTACAAGAGGGAAACCAGGTTCGCCAGAGCCTCGTCCGTTGGACAGCAGGGTGCACCGCTAGCAGGTGAGGTTGGCTTGGGTCTTTAAGATGGCAACGGACCCCATACACCATAGGGCATTGATGTGCAGCAGGAAAAGAGTTGCAGAGAGAACAGACCCTTGAGGAACTCCGGTATCAATAGCCATGAGGTCAGAGGAGCAGCCGTCAACGACCACTCGGATCGACCGTTCACTCAGGAAGTCTGATATCCAGCAACAAAAACCAGCTGGGATGCCATAAGCAGGAAGCTTGTTGAGTAGACCTGCGTGCCAGACCCTGTCAAAAGCCTTCGAGATATCGAGTGACACAGCAAGTGCTTCGCCGTGTCTCTCAATGGCTTCGCCCCGCAGTGCGTGACATACACAAGAAGATCGCCAGTTGACAGTCCCCAGCGAAAGACGGACACTGAGGAGATCATTGTCTAGGTCAGCTACTTTCACTTAAGAGAGTGAGAGAGCGACTGGTGAAATTGTAACAAATAATAATTACTTAACAACATTAAAAATGCCAACTGGCAACAATTTTATATTTTGTGTTTTTAATAATAATAATAATAATAATAATAATTTTATTCAGTAACTTTACGACTTCTACAATATATCTTACACAGGGGTCTCCTTTTAAGTATAAGAAATACCTGTGCTAGGAGGCCCCGCTCTTCTAAAACTAGTACAATAGTATGTAGGAGTGTGCTTACATGATATTATACAATTTGATAACTATTTAACTAATTGAAAAAAAAAAAGGGTAAACTAACAAAAAATAATAAACATAAAAATGTGTGTGGGTGTGTGTGTGTGGGAGAGTGTTGTGTAAGGTGTGTGGGTGTGTGTTGCGTAAGTTTGTGTCTGTACGTGAAGAGTGTATCAGTATACATATATAAAAGTATGCTTGTGTGTGCGTCAAATTATCACACGATAGTTTGTAAAAGAGTTTCAATGTCGTCATAGCTTTTTCTTTTTAACCATTCTATCAGAGATTTTTTACATTCCTTAAAGGTCATGGGGAGAATATTTAAAAGTTTATTTAATTTGTTGTAGATGGAAGCGGATTGCCTGGTATACTGTCTTTTTGCGTATGACGTTTTAACCGAGACTTCCGGTGCAACAAGATATTTCCTTCTTTTTTTGTCGAAGCTGGGATTATAAGGGATAGTTTTATGAAGTTTTAAAACAACATTGAGGACATATAATTTCCGTACCGTGAGAAGACCGCCAAATGAATAGAGGTCTTCAGTAGGGAATCTATACGGTTTGAAATACATGACCTTCAAGAGAGATCTTTGCGCTCGCTCCAATTCTAGAAATTTAAATTTAGTAGCCCCGCCCCAAACCGATATACAGTATACTAAAACTGATTGGGCCAGTGAAACATAAATTTGGTTTAAGAGAGTCTTTGAGGTAACATGTCTTAAAGTCTTGAAGATCCAAATGAGTTTTCTAGTTCGACCCATGACCATATCTATATGCAGATGCCAAGATAATCTTTGGTCAACCATAATACCAAGATATTTGATATCATTCACTTTTGCAATTTTATTACAAGAACAATTTGTACTAAGTAGAGTTCTATCACAACTATGGATTGTAAGGTTAAAATTGGGTCCTGGTTGTGTGCTGTTGTATTTTGTAAACGCAATATACTTAGTTTTAGAGGTGTTTAATGTAAGCAAATAAGAATTTAACCATTTAGCAATCTTCATGAGCCCTCTTTCAGCATTTCCATATACAGATGTCCATGTATCTCCAGTGAAAGCAAGGGCTGTATCATCTGCATAGGAGAAAACACGTCCACTCTCAAGCTTCATTTCGCAAAGATTATTGATATATACAAGGAAAAGCGTCGGACCCAAAACACTGCCTTGCGGAACACCGAAACTAACCTCCAACTCATCACTGACATAATTTCCTATCCTTACACATTGCTTTCTGTTGTGGAGATAATCTGTTAACAAAGCCAAGGGGACTCCTCTATACAACGTAATATATAATCAATTTTACAAATTGTTCAAATTTTTCTAACTGCTTTAACTAGTGATTAAAGATTTATCCGTTTAAGAAAGTCCGAGTTTTATTTATTTCCTCGCTAATATGTTATAAAATGTCGTATGACATACGTGCGCTTTGATAATTACAGCCTCTGCTTTCTTGTAGCCCGAGCCGTAGGCGATGGCTACAATATCGCTTTGGCTGTAATTTTCAACTTACCGCACTTATATCATAATGTACTAATACGTCACCATACGGCACCGGCCGACACCACACCATACGGCATAATTCGCTCTGATTGACGTTAATCGAGCTAATTTTCCTGCACTAGTGTGCCTGAAGATTTGGGAATTGATCAAGTTGGTGTTAATTAACTCATAATAGACTATAAAGTAGACGTCAATAGCAGAGAATTTAAGAATACCTGGTTTCTGGTATCGTATTTTTAGCGACGTTTTTTTACTAAGTAATGAATTAGGTTACTGAGATACAAAATCACAAATGCAGACATGCTACGTTTACTCAGTCGATTTTAAAGCCAAAAAATAATTTATATCTTTATTTTTTTTATAGGTACCTACTTAAAAAAAAAGGTCAATTATTATTATTAAAACTTCTACAGGATTTTGGCGAAATCCAATCCTTATACGCAAATTTTAATGGCAAGGTACCATTGGCTTTATGAAGCCGGTTCTCTGGCTGAATACAGTTGGTAACGTTAAGGGCTCTTTTGCTATAGAACAAACATTTTTATTGTGTTCGCGTCTGAATAGGGGGGTTGGAGTGGGGTGGCAGTGCCCTTCGCGCATGCTCCGTCGGCGACCCGGCGCGACCCTCGTTAACTTCAGTCCACACCTGAGGAGCTCAAGGCGAACCCTCGTGCTTCTTCACTACAAACGATTTTAGGACTATAAAATCCTAGCTTTTCAAAAGTAAGTGTTAATTTAAGCGTTTTTCTTATATTGTTACTTGTTTGATTACGTAACTGATTGCAAGTGTTTCTCCTAATTGGATTGTTACTGAGGTGACATGGTGTTTAGTGCATATCGACACGTGTTATAGGAAGCTGTGACATGAGCTGACACTTTAAAAATATACAACGATGATGGAAACTAAAGGCGCAAGTGACGCAATTTCGTTCAATTTTTACCTCGAGCTCGCTTCAAAGGCAAATAGAACAACTAAATAGTTTTTCGGTGTTTATTGCGTTAGTTAATAAGTTACGTACAGTGATCGTTGTTGTAGTGCGATTTTAATAAATCAAATGGCGTCGAATCGATATCGTGAAAACATGTGGCCAACCATTTTGGACGCTCGCTCTAATTTATTATGTGTGAAGGATGAATTACTTCTAGTCTCGTCTAGGTTTAAGACAGGCCTGGTTCCTATTTGATTGGAATCTTATGAGAAAATCTACCGTTTTAGTACCGAGCTAATTCTGAAGTAAAGGGTGTTTATTAGTTTTTCGAGAATTACTCATATCTAATCTATGCTAATCCTTATTTTTATTTGTTTTACAGAAATGATGAAGCCAAAATTAACGAACCATCGTCATCTATACGAAATACTATTTAAACATCAAACATTGTGACGCACAACCACCACATAAGTTTCCAATTACTTTATTTCTAAATATTTAAAAATTTATAACTAGTTTAACGATTGCTTTTGAAGTCGTAACTAATTAATACTTATAATTAAATCTTTAGCCATTATAATATTCTAAAGTTATTTTTCTATAAAGGAATGGAAATTCGACTGTTTAAAGTTAAGAAGGGATTGTTTTCAACAAGTGTTAAGGAATTAATATAGATATAGAGCCAAGCTTATTGTTAACTATGGTAATATTTGCGTTTGGTTAGGTGCTACAGAAATGTTCTTTTATAACAAAACTGATTAGTGGAATTAGTTAATTGGAAAGGGAGAATAATGGAACCGTTTTCTGATGATTTATTATGGATTGTGGTAAGCGGGTTTGTGGTGGCGTTCGTATTGGCTTTCGGCATTGGCGCCAACGACGTGGCCAACTCGTTCGGTACCAGCGTCGGTTCCAAGGTGTTGACGCTCACGCAGGCTTGCATACTTGCGACCATCTTCGAGATCGCAGGCGCAGTGCTCATAGGTGAGTGTCATTGATATTTAAATTTAGTGATCATTAAAAAAAACCCTTTGGTTAAATACCGTAGAAAAATACTAAACTTATTTGCTATTTCTACATTCAGTGGGTGTTTTCTAGTAATTAGTTAGAGCTTCTTAGTATCGCAAAAGTCATTAGGTAGGTAGGTACCTAGGTCAGTAGGTACTTGAAGTTAGGATCAAATTGATTGGGTGCAATCACTCGATATCGGTAGGAAATTGGGAACGTGATAGGTTGTCAGAAACAAATAATGTCTTTGGACACTAAATTGACACTTTCTAAATTCTAGACAACTGTCTATGCTACCTAAAAGTTTTGAACTAGTTGTACAACTAGAAATAGTAAAAGGTCTGTGACTATTATAGATAGGTTCTGCACATCAGGCTGCGTAGGCTAGAAATCTACTTATCATTAAGAAACTAAATTACGCTCATCTCTCCACAGGATATAAGGTATCGGACACAATGCGTAAAGGCATTTTGGACGTGTCCTTATATGCTGACGGAGGCGAGAAGCTTTTGGCTGCTGGTTGCCTGTCGGCGCTGATATCGGGCGCCATCTGGCTGATCGTGGCGACGGCTCTGCGGCTGCCGGTGTCCGGGACCCACTCCATGGTGGGGGCTACGGTCGGCTTCACGCTTACTGCGAAGGGCCCCATCGGTGTGCGCTGGTCTACTCTTGGAGCCATCGGTAAGTTTAGCCTTTAACTCTATGAGTAGCATTATGATAAAGATCAGTGGTGAAATGTACTTATTTTGATCGAATGCATGGTTGGGCCGCTATTCCACTGGCTTTTTACGCATGTCTCTAGTGGTCGCATTTTTTTGGCAGCAGGTACTATCACGCCGACCCGCTCAGTCCGTATGGGCGCGGGCCGGACGGCGTGATTGTACATTTGTACCTGTTGCCAAAAAACGTTTGCTACTCGCGACGTCTACGTCGCGTCTGCGCAGTGTTGTCGCTGCGGAGACGTTAGAGAAACGCCAGCGCTCGTAAAACGCCAGTGAGATGAGCGGTCTTAGCTGTAACTTATAATATTTTCATCCTTACCCTCGTAAGTCTAGACTTTAAGGCGCCTATCCACAGATGGCTAGGCGCACGGCTACACGGCACGGCACTGTGTTGTGTCGTGTCTTAGCGCCTTTTGCCGCAAGTGGTTGGCTACAGAATTCTGTGATAATATACAAGACGTATAGGCCTAAACAGATTCATTTAATTGGAGTAACCCGCACCGCGGCACAATCCGATACAGTGATGTAAACCTAGCCAAAGTGGGGAACCTTTATGTGCACAGCCGCTTTATTCGATGGCTGCCGTTATGTACGAGTATTTCGAAAATAAGAAAGAAAAAACATGTTTTTACTTAAATTACTGATTAGTGTAGGTGCCTAAGACCAAATTAGAGAGAGGCTTATGAAATACGCTGGGTTGGGTTGATATCTTTGAATTTATGGCCCATTCGCTTGATTATTCAGTATTCGTACTTACTTCTATTGTTCGATGTTTTCAGTTCAAGGTTAAAGCTTTCATTGTTGGTGATGGAAATTTTATGTACCTATCAGAATAGATACAGTTGTACCTACTTATTCTAACTTCTGTAACGACATCGGGCAGATTAGGTAGGTATTTTTACAATGAGATACATATCATACACACGTTTCCAATAATTAACCAAGCATATTTTCAAATGATAGGTAAACTACTATATAAGACTTAAATTAAAAAAGAAATCACTTATCTTAATCATGGCGTCGAATAAATCCGTCGCATCGTTGTCCACTGGTAAAGTGCCCAAAATACTGATGATATTGCTACTTTGTATGGCAATCTGTATTTGTCAGTTACAGATACCTAATTACGAGGAGCTCGTGGCTAGATAATAGATACTCGTAACAGCCGCACGGGTCGATCTTTAAGTGACCATCTTAACATACCGAGTTTCCTCCGTGCCTCGAAAAGCACGTTAAGCCGTTGGTCCCGGCTGTCATTTGTAGATCTTTGGCAGTCGTTAGGGATAGTCAGAAGCCAGTTAATCTGACTCCAGTCTTGCCATGAAGTACCGTGTTACCCAGGTAATGGGTTTTGGAGGTCTGGTAGGCAGCCGCTCCTCGTAAAATACTGGTATTCAGCTAAATCCTTTTTGACTGGAAGCAGACCCCAATAAAGTTGGGAAAAGGCTAGGCAGATGATGATGTCTAGATTACCTAATTAATAGAGCTTATAACACCAGTCCACTGAAACACATCGTACTCGTATTCTTGCGAAAGCCATTAACATGAGCACTACCTACGTTCAAATGTGGGTTCGTAGGTACTTCGGTTTCATTATAATGCCTGTAAGTAGGAATGTTTGTGCTACTTAACCTTGTTCTTAATTGAGTGGAAGCATAAAGGGTATTTAGTTAGTCTCTCGCGCGGTCAAAGGAAGCGCGGGGCCTTGAAGTCCAGGGGACCAATTTAAAAGAAAGTTCGAATCAAGAGCGTACTTTTATGTAACGGTATTGTACTGTACTGCCTGTTTTGATGATAAAACTGATTGTGGTCTCTTCCATTTTACTGGCAGCAAATTGGGCACCTACCAAAAGATGCGATTTTTAGCAAAAGACTAAAATCAAATATTAGCAGGTTCATAGACTGAAACAGCTGTAACACGGAGCTGTAAAGAATAATTCCCCGTAATTGTCAGATACGTAGCAGTCGTAAGCATGTCGTAGCACTTCTTCGTAGACATATCGCATGACATACGAGTATATTCGTACTTTTTTCTTTCTCGTAGTTTTCATAGTTTTTAGGAAGCTTGCCAAAACACAGGGTCCAGACTAGTTCGGCTTGATCTTTGTGGTAGGTAGTTAAATTAAAGTCAAAATTAATTGAAATTATAAACCATTTCGAGTCTTTTTAGGGTTCTGTACCTCAAAAGGCAAAAAAAGCTTGCACACGAAGGGTTCCGTACCATAAACCTTATTTATTAGATATTATTTGTTGATATACCTAGCGGCGTTAGAAATACACAATCTGTGAACATTTCAGCTGCCTACCTATTATGGTTCTTGAGATACAGCCCGCTGACAGACAGATTGACGGACGGACGGACGGACAGCGGAGGCTTAGTAATAGGGTTCCGTTGGTTACCCTTTGGGTACGGAACCCTAAAAAGGAACCCTTATCTATAGGATCACTTGATTGTCTGTCCATCCGTCTGTCTGTCAAGACCCTTATCTCGGGAACGCGTGGCGATACCTCCAGTTGAAATTAAAGCCGTATTCTTACTCAGGTCTACATCATCATTGTCATCCTCATTATTGATTTCCTTATTAATTTATAAGCAAATCAATCCCTTGTTTTTTTTTTGACATTGATTTTTTTCTTATTTTGAATTATATACTTAATTGGAATTTGTGTTATTATCTTTATAATAATAACAAGCATGTATGCAATAGCATATGTGAGATTGTTGTTCCTTTTTAAATTTATTTTTTATATTATTTTTAACACTTATTGTTTATTGAAGGTTTTTTAATGAATTTATTTCTGTTGTAAGTAATTATTGTACTTCTACACAATTTATATTGTTAAGAAATAAATCACCTATGACTTACAGTCCCTTGAGGCAGTGAAACATAAAAATTTATTATATATCTATGCAGTGAAAAAATCCAACTTCTAGCTAGTTAACGTACAAAAAGGATACGGCCGTTTATGCCGCAACAAACGTACTACTCTGTCAAGAAAGTACCGGGAAAAGATCAATAATACACAAAATGTCTGTTATTTATCCAAATTTATTTTATCACCTTCAAAGTATGCTCGTTTAGAAACGATACACTTGCGCCAACGAATAATCCATTCATCTAAAGCTAAACATTTTTTAAACGCTGCTTCCGGAATTGAGTTCAGTTCTCGCCGCGAATTCTCCTTTATGTCTTCTATCGATTGAAAACGGGTGCCACGAAGTGGTAATTTGAGTTTAGGAAAAAGAAAAAAGTCAGCAGGAGCCATATCTGGTGAATATGGTGGTTGCTGGATGGTATTTGTTGAGTGTTTGGTTAAAAATTCGTTCACAATGATAGCCTTGTGCGAAGGCGCATTGTCGTGGTGCAAAATCCAAGAATTTTCTTTCCACAAATCTGGCCTTTTTCGTCGAATTTGCTCACTTAAACGCCGCATAACGCTCAAATAATATTCTTTATTTACCGTTAGACCTTCCGGTAAGAATTCAGAGTGCACAACACCGCGATAGTCAAAGAAAACAGTCAACATGACTTTGACTTTTGATCGACTTTGGCGTGGTTTTTTCGGTTTCGGTTCAGTTGGAAGGCGCCACTCCGAAGCTTGTTGACTAGTTTGCATGTCAAACTCGTAAACCCACGTCTCGTCACCAGTGACAATGCGTTTCATGAATGTTGGGTCCGAACTGACTCGTTCTAGCATGTCCTCAGCGACTTTCATGCGATTGAGTTTTTGG
This sequence comes from Lacanobia oleracea, assembly GCA_950371165.1. Classification (NCBI taxonomy): domain Eukaryota; kingdom Metazoa; phylum Arthropoda; class Insecta; order Lepidoptera; family Noctuidae; genus Lacanobia; species Lacanobia oleracea. The sequence goes on from OX493389.1 coordinate 12,972,043, forward strand.
AGAAAATTCAGATCTTTTGGGACTAGCCGAGCAGCAACATGTTCAATACCCAAATGATTAATTAAAATGGTACGGATCGACTCGTGAGATACAGAAAGTTCGGCGGCTATCTCTCTCAGAGTTGAATGGGGATTTTCAGTCACTATTTCCTTCACTTTTGCGATGTTAACTTCAGTTGCAGACGTTGACGGCCTACCAGAGCGAGGCAAATCTTCCATCACATCTCGACCGCTTTTGAACGCTTTGAACCACTCATAAGCACGAGTTTTTTATAAAGTCGATTCACCGTAAGCCTTCTGTAACATTTTCAGTGACTCCGAACACGAAATTCCATTGGCGATGCAAAATTTAAGACAAACTCTTTGTTCGATATTTTTGTCCATTATGAAATTCGCAATACACACTATATATGATATTACTAAAACCAGCACTGTATTTAATATAAATAACAGATGCAACTCAAACTCCGCGCCAAAATGGAAAACAGTTGTGCCAATCTAACAACTACAAAAAAAAACAAAAATTTGAATTTGGAACCATAAACAAATCATCCATTCCTGATACTTTTTTGACTGAATGTATATTTCGACACTCTCAAGGGATTCAAAATGTATAGGGTATTTCCCGTTTTATACTGCAAGTAAAGGAAAAAAAAAAATATTTGTAATTAAATCATTAAAAAAATATAGTCTTTATTTAAAGTAATTTGTACCTACAGTACGAATATCTCGGTGGGCGAGTCCGACTCGCACTTGGCCGGTTTTTTTTACTTATTGTCAGTGTCGTTTATTTCCAGTGGCGTCGTGGTTCATATCACCAGCCCTGAGCGGCACCGCGTCGGCCCTGCTGTACTGGTGCGTGCGCCGGCTCATCCTAAGGTCGCCGCAGCCCGTCAAGGCTGGCCTCAAAGCGCTGCCGTTCTTCTACGGGGCCACCATGGCCGTGAACGTGCTGAGCGTGGTGCATGATGGACCTAAGTGTAAGCAAGCTCCTAGCTCAATCTCGATCTTAAAGATTTTCCAAGTATTCAAAAACGCGTAAAAGAATGATCGCGAAATCTGATAAGAGATCATTGTACTCATATCAACAATGGGTTAGACCTCAAAATCAACTGCCCATCCATACATTTATGTGTGCAGAACTCAACAAAATGTACTGAACAACTGGTTTATTTTCGCGGATTCGGGGTTGGTCAGAGGGGTGCCTTAGTAGGTAAAATATGTCAATGTTGATGAGTATAAATTACTCCTTTTTAATTACAACAGAACAACTGTTACAAGTTGTATAATTATTTCAGTTACTTTTAGACTTCGTTGCTGGCTACAAATCCTAGAAAACAACTAGTAAACATTCGTATTGTAGCTCTTCTTTAGATATCAGTACTGTTCTTTACATTTCAACAAAATTACACCCTTTTTTCATTTGGCCCTTGAACACTTGTGCCCAGTAGGTGGCCACGTTTATAGCGGCGTCAATGGTATTCATTAGGTCCTCAATGGTGCAAGTGTAGTGCACACCCAAAAACATTATGCTCGGCCAAATTCAGACCTTAATGTTGTTGCACGGCCAGAGGTAGCTTTACCTATAGTGCAGGGTGTGCGGTGTACCGGGGCGCAGGAGTGTAGGGGGGGCCCAAAGCCGCTAGCGGCGCGCCGGCGCTTTCAAAAGCCCTCCATCCATCCGTGTTAGGTTGGGCGCATATTGTCCGAAATACACAACCTACGGCACAACCTAGGCAAGCGTGCTCCATTTTCGACCGCATCATCGCTTACCTTCAGATGAGATAGTGGTAAAAAGTATTTTTTTTTTTTTGGACAAGCCTGCCACACCTTCCCAACCACTGCTGGTCAAAAGTATGCCTATCAATAGTAAAAAAAAAAACAAAATATCTATTTTGACGTCTGCCGCTAACGCACTCGACTACATATTTTGTTTAAGACCCCGAATACTATCAGGCTCGTCAGAATTCTTCAGAGTCTAGAACAAAATGTTCAACAATATTCATCGGATTTTGAACGGGCCACAGTGCTCCTCGACGAGGTTGGCAAGCTCTTTGTAAAAGTAATTGCAAACCGCCTCGTCAGGCACCCGGTGGGTTTGGGTCCGGATCTGGCGGAGAACCAGTACGGTTTCCGCAAGAGGCACTCGACGGTGGCCGCCAGCGTAGTCTGCTACGCTGACGAAATGCTGGTCCTGGCGCTGGGGGGTCGCACGAAGCGGCGGCCGACATAATGATCATTGAGAGAATCCGGCAATTGGGTCTTGAGGTGGCTCTACACAAGTCCGAAGCCAAGTGCTTTCATGGGTCTCAGAACGCACCACCATCGGGATCCTAAATAACCGTCACTCCAGCAGTCGCATTACGATTCCTAGCCACCGTAGGCGCGGGTCTACGGACGGCGAGCGATGGGTGGCTTACCATCCGATCAGAACCAGGCCCGGGTCGAAGGCGCGTTGAGTTCCACAGGCGCCTCAAACAGATGTTGGCACACGCAGCCCTTGAACGCAAAGGGGATTTGGAGGAACACGGATGGGTTTTAATCAGTAACAGTTTGACATTTCCTTCTGCACCGAACCGAGCCATTTGATGACTTCCAATCTTAAAAAAAGTTTTCCATTCTCACCGCGCGCCTACTAGAGGGCGCCAGGGTATTGATTGCACACGGGCGCTCAATAGGCTAGAGCCGCCTCTCTGGTTGCACAGTCGGTCGGGTAGACAGAACGCACGAAACCGGTGATACTAATACTTATTCAATGATATCCATAACTTGCAGTACTGGCAATGGACAATATCCCGCTGTGGCTGGCCCTGGTGACCTCGCTGGCGATCGGCACGCTGGTTGCGGTGAGCGTGCGCGTATTCCTAGTGCCCTACTACAAACGACGGCTCGTCGCGCCGCCTGTCAACTTTTCGCTTGGATTATCTAATGGTGGGGGTTTAAATCAAGAACCTGATAGAATATTTCAGTACCTTTTTTACATTTTCAAGACTGAGAGAAAATAAACTGAGCTATGAAAATGCTGCCACCAATACCGACAAATTGACTATTTGAAATTTTTCTTTCACACCTACACGGATAAATTGTTTTGCACTGATTGGTCACCAGTTTATGTCCGTTCACAATTTCTAGTAAGACAGGGAGAAATTATAAACTTACTGACGAATTTTGATCCGCTTCATATTGCTTAAGAAATGTTCAGTTCACAATTTATTTATAATCGTTTATAATCTAATCACTGTAAATATTTTATAATCTTATGGAGCTCTCAATTATCCGGTGGCAGAAATAAGTATTCAAGTTGATTTTAATAGTAGTCAAATACCCTATTCTGATTAGACTGTCGAACAATATCATGTCACAGCGCTTTTTGGATGTCGTATTACAGAAACAACTCCAGCGAATACTCCTACACACTCCAATAAAAGCAGCGTCGCACAACGTCCAACGTCACTCCTGTCAGAAGACGGCAAAGTCCTCGAAGCTATCGCGGAAAGTGCGGAGATGGTCACCCTGAGCGACGCAGACAAGACCTCCGTCGGGGTGATGAACGCCAGAAACCGCGCACTACTAGCCACCATGGACGACTGCAGCATACTGTCCAGGAGTCTCAGCCCACCTAACAGGTCACGGTTACAACTCATAGATGCGGATCCTCAGATTAACCACTTGAAATACATAGACGAGACTTTAAGTTGTTGTAAAAGTTTGGACTCGGCGCAAATGGCCGGTATGGGCGAGAGCTACGACTCCAGAAATGGTTTCCTGGGGGACTCCAGGAACGGATTCCTCGGCGACTCGTGCGACACGATAGCGCGCGGGGAGTTCGACAGGCTGGCGGCCGCCAGGGCCACCCACTGCGTGGAATTTGATACACCACCGCCGCGACTTGATAAGGTCAGTTAATTTTTAGTCATTGATTCAAATGTTGTTTGTCGCCTACTTGGATCTCACAGCCTCCGTGATAGAAATTGAATTATTACAAGCGACTTCATCCTTACAGTCTGGTCTATTTTCCGCTATTGCTTAATGTTAGTTTGAGGAGCTTGTGGCATAGACGTATATAGGGGGGGCCGGGTGGGCCGTGCCCACCCCAGAATTGTCTGAGGCCCACCCCAGGATGTCTGGGGACCGGTTCAAAATTCTAGGCTGGACACTTGTTTAACAATCTACCACCGAGAAACCTACAAACATATTTAAGCCAGACATTTAAAACATCTTAGGTAACAATAAATTGCACCATCCTGATTTTTTGAGATGTTTTTAGGAAAGATGCCAATAGTGTACAGGTGTACACTGCTACGGTGCTCGGAAAACTTCATAATTTTCTGTATTTTTTAGACTTGGCTTTTAACTTCTGTGGGTGGGTGGTGTAGGTAAAAATTAATTCTACAAATTTTTAAAGTAGTCAAAATTTGCTTCAGTTTCACCATTAATCGTAACTGTGTAGTTTAAATAGGAGTCCAGACCAGGCTCGAGCACAGCGCTTCAAACATCGTAATTTTTCCCAAAAAGTTAGAAACTAGTTTTAAGCATTTCTTCTTCTTCGTCCTGGCTTGCGGGCAGGCCGCAAGATAGACGATTGGTGGGTTAGAGGGGTAGGGAGCCATCCGTCCGGGTTTCCCCGGATTTGTCCTAGTGTCCGGGCGGGGTTTTTTTGCGTCTGGCGAAGCTCCATTGATTGAAAGGTTAAAGGTAGAAATAAATGAAAACAAACTTAGTTAATAATTAATTTGTTATTATTGGCTTTTTCGCCTAGACTAATCTACACAAGCCTGGGCGTAATTTTTTTTTTCAACTTACATTCTACATTTATGACTATACAAATATATTGCTTATTTCATTAAAGCCTAGGGCGCGGCTCTTACTGAATACTGTTAGGTATTTACAACCTAGTGGCGTAACAGAGGCGTAGCGGCTGAAGGGATACATTTAAAGTTAATAAATTATCCAGAATGCAATAATTTTGAAGCTCGCTTCGCTCCGTTTTGCATTGTCCACTCTCAAGTGCTTGATCTTTGGAGCATTTATCATAAAGTTTATTTTATTTACGTATAAAAAATCATATCTAATGAGATGACGTGAAAAAATTTTCAAGCTAGCTTTTGCTTGCTCTTGAATTTTAAAATCTCTTAGTTTTTAGCTTTTCCTATGGGAGGCAAAAAGTTACTTATATTTGGTTATTAAGGCAGAAAATCAAACCTATCCGATAAAGGGTACAAACATTTTTGAGCTCGCTGCGCTCGCTCTTACATTCTACAACCTCTAAAATTTTTGAGGTTCCCTGCATCACTCAACAAATTGATTTAATTATACCCGGGTCCTAGGATTGTAGAGAGCTGAGATCTGGGACTTCTGACTATGACTGGTCTATAATTACATTTTTGATCGTGCACAGCACACCTCAACGATTTGTCTTGACGTGTAAAAGTGTTATGCTTAACCTATTTACAAAATTAATATTTGTCATTGAGCATCTCAGGTTGGGGGCCAGGCCCCCCCTAGAAAAAATCCCTAGATACGCCAATAGTTCGTGGCTAGATAATAACAGCCGTACGAGTCGATCTTCAAGGTTAAGCAACGCTTGCCAAAGTTGGTCTGTGGATGGGTGACCATCATAACAAGTTTCCTCCGTGCTTCTGCAAGCACGTTAAGCCGTTGGTCCCGTCTGTCATTTGTAGATCTTTGGCAGTCGTTACGGATAATCAGAAGCCAGTTAATCTGACTTCAGTCTTGCCATGAAGTACCGTGTTACCCAGTTAATGGGTTGTGGAGGTCTGGTAGGCAGTCGTTCCGCGTAAAATACTGGTATTCAGCTAAATCCGGTTTGACTGGAAGCCGACCCCAATATAGTTAGGAAATAAAGTTGGCTAGGCAGATGATGATGCTTAATTTTAGTATGGTACATTGTCCAGGGCCCGGACGGCGGCAGCGCGTGGAGCGTCGAGCGCTGCCCGGCGGGCGAGGCGGCGCGCGCGGCCATGACACCCAACTCCAGCGCCGCGCCGCTGCTGCGCGCAGTGTCCCCGCCGCCCGCGCCCGCGCCCCCTCCGCCGCCCGACGAGCTGCGCCTCTTTTCCTTCTTGCAGGTCCTCACCGCCACGTTTGGTGCGTTCGCGCACGGTGGCAATGACGTCAGGTAAAATCCGTTTGAAGATAATCAGACTTTCAGCCTTTACTCAAATTGTCTATAGAGCTTCGAGGAATGACAGCTCATTTCATGAAGATTTCGCGGTATGGTTTTTTTCCAGAATAGATCAGCCGGATTGGATTATGTTCCTAGTATGACGTTGATGCCTATTAGGTTAAGGGACTGTTTAATGTTTATATCCTTTCAATAATGTAATGGAATCTAAATAAATACACTACGTCAGAAACACAATGTTATAATCAGGACTACTCCACAGCTTGTGTAATTGTTAGACCTACTTACCTACTTTAGCAGCCTTGATGACAAGCTTAAAAAATGATAACACGATATCTAGGTACCTTCTCTTGTTCGCCAGTAACGCGATCGGTCCGCTGGTGGCTCTCTGGCTGCTGTACTCCGAGGGCGGCGCGCACTCCCGCGCGGAGACTCCTCTGGCCATCCTGGTGTTCGGCGGCGTGGGCATCGCCATGGGGCTGTGGCTGTGGGGCCGCCGCGTCATCCGCACCGTCGGGGAGGACCTCACCAGTATCACTCCGGACACGTTAGTCGACTTTCTACTCACTTCTTAAAACAGAATAGGTGCGCATTCTTGATGGCACGTGACTTCTTAGAAATCAATGCCTCAGTCGTCACTGACTGTCGTCATGCTGAGACAGAATTAGAATTGGTGACGAAAAAGAGGTAAGAGAGTGATTTTTCACTTTCTAAGTATAGAAAACTTAATATTGCTCTCACTGTCTCTCTAACAGCCAGTTTCTTCATCAATAAGTAAAACTATCAGTAAAAGTATTAACTTTTACTTGACCATTACTGTTATAATATCAAATGTGTTTCTTCATACAAGTAACAGCTAAAGTAAATGTCAAAGTCAGACCAGTTGTCAGTCCAGTTGCATTAAATTTCAAAGCCAGCAATAATTGTTCTTTCACAGATAGAGATTTTTTTATGTAAATAGCTACTGTCTCTAGTAGGTATAGATAGCTGCTTTCCTAAAGTAGATGGGTACCTACATTAGTTAATTCTAGAAATACTGATAGTCGTATTAAATGGAAACTGAAGGCAAATAACTTACTTTTCTGTGGTTGGCGTCAGTTTATCTTGTAACATTATGCTGAGGTAGGTATGTAACTGTTTTCTTTGAAATTCTGTATCGGAACAGAAAATCAGCGTCGTCCCATAAGAAATGATCTTTGCGAATATTAAACTTTTTACGCCAACCCGTTAAATAACTAACAATAAGGTGTACTTAAGGTAATGAACTTGAACTTGCAATGGACGAAGTTCGTGATAACATTTTAAACTAAAATATAATGAAGGAATGAATGCAGTGAAACCTATATAATTTTGTCAAAATGACAGTGACTTTAGCTTTAACAGCCCCTTTACGAGCAGTAACAGTTAGAGGTAAAAGTAACAGTTAAAGCAACAGTTACAATTGTGAAGAAACGAATTTAACCGTTACTTTTACTTTATGACGTTACTTTGGCTGTTACTTTTGATGAAGAAACTGGCTGTAAGACTCTAGTTTGCAAAGTTTGTATAAAAATATCGTTGGAAGTAAACTTAAACGGTCAGCCTATAGCTATGGTATCCGATACATGATTACTTAGATGAACTCCAAATAATGTAATGTTCTTAAAAGGGGCTTCACGATCGAGCTGGGGGCTGCGCTGACGGTGCTGGTGGCCAGCAAGGCGGGCCTGCCGGTCTCCACCACGCACTGCAAGGTGGGCTCCGTCGTCTGCATCGGCTACTTCTCCGACAAGCCCGTCGACTGGAGTTTGTTTCGGTATGCTCGTACTGATTTTGTGTTGCGAGGTAGAATTAGAAAACGTAGTGCTGCTTCCATGCGTAACCAGTTAATTACAAGTACGTGTTTGACTTCACTTAAAAGGATCTTCAGACGTAAATATATTTGTAGAAAGTTTATGTAAGTAGGTGGTACACATATTCTTTTTACTGACTTATTCCTTTACTGTGGGTTTATGCTAATGCTTATTATTAAACGTGGTATAAACGACATCAGTAACAAGTGGGTTAAACCGCTTGCTCATATTCCCATAAGGATAATTAATATTTATTTATACTTAGATCACATAAAATAAGTAGGGCTGCCATCACATAATTTGCCGACCCCGGACAAAACCTTTAAAAACCCCGGATATTTGGGTGATATTAAGTTTTATCCCCGGACGCAAACAAAACATAATTTCATCCTTTTACCTAAATTGTTAAAAATCTTATAAAACTGTTATTTTGGCATCAAGTTCAAAACAATTTATAATGATAAATTGCACTTCGCCAGCGTCTTCGTCCACGCTGCAATTTTCTGGATCCCTAAAATTTTTTAGACAGATTATATACTAAAACCTTCCTCGAGAACTATTCTATGCATTGGTGAAACCAGCATGTAAATAGGTGCAGTAGTTTTTGAGTTTATCGCAAACAGACAGATGTGGCGGAGGACTTTGTTCTATAATATGTAGTGAAGATTTTGTTCTATTTATAAGCAAATAAGCAATAAAATAGTCTTGATATCTTTTTTTTAACTATAATGGCACGCGTTTGACCACATATCTCACCTGATGGTAAGCGAGGAACTCGTGGCTAAAGAATAATAGCCACACAGGTCGCGTAAAATACTGGTATTCAGCTGAATCCGGTTTGACTGGAAGCCGACCCCAATAAGGTTGGGAAAAGGCTAGGCAGATGATGAAGCAATAAAATAGTCTAATGTAGAATGTACCTTAGACGCGGTTCCAGGATTTCGCAGCAGATAGGGGGAGGGGAGGGGGTGGCTAATATTTGTCTGTGCGGGAGATTGTTTAACGGTGATTTTACAAAAATAACGTAAACAAATAAACAAATCGAAGCGAGCGCGAACATTTTAGAAGTCTTTAGGGTCTTTTGCATCTATTATGCGGCTTACAAATAGGCACGATTATTTTTTATGAGATTTGTTTGAATTTATTTCTACTTTTAACAAATTTAACCAATCGTGCTTCCCCGGACACAAAAATCTATTCCTTTTTGAAAACCCCGCCCGGACGCACCCCGGACGCCTAGGATAGGTCTAGGACAAATCCGGGGAAATTCGTTCGGATGGCAGCCCTAGTTATACTAATATTTCTGTGCAACGCTTACCAACTTAGTAAAGTCAAAAATGTGTCTGAATTTCGCAATAACTACTCACATAATTTGGTACGGACGGAAAATTTTATTGAACGTTTTCATTTGCAGTCAGGTTTGTTTTGCTGCGAATATAAAAATGGTGAATAAGTATTCACCATTTTTAAATTCGATGATTTACATAATATTAAGTATTATTCTATCTGGTGTTTTCATGACAGATAGGTACTAATAGTGCATCCCTTTTTCTGATAACAAAGAGTGAGTAATGAGTGTTTTGTCTAACAGGAACATAATATTCGCTTGGGTGGTGACGGTTCCCGCGGTGGCAGCCATCGCAGCCCTCGCCATGCTGGCTCTGGAGGCATTCGTCGTTTAGGTTACTCATACATTGACGTCTAATGTACCTACCAGAAACTTACAGTAATCCACAAATGTATAGTTTTCCTCCTCAATGTTGTGTTTCTAAGTATTGTGGCGAGATAACATTGATATGTAGCCACGTCGGTATCGATAAATCATGTCAATTATTATACGGAATTGAATCAAAGGTTTTTTCCGCCCAAGTGAAGTTAAGCGATGGAATATAGAAGGAATTAGCTCTTTTTCTTCTATTTTTTTTCGTTATTGTTTACCTTATTAAGAATATGCGATATAAGCTGACTAGCTATTTGATATACTTAAACACCTTATAGACGTATCTACCTACGTGATCGAAAAGTATAAAATAGCCCAAATCAAGATGGGAATTCAAGCTATAGGAAATTATTTATTTCATATTGAATGTTATTGAGCGGACGTGGCTGCAAACAAGGTGCTACGGTGTATAGAAGAACTAAGGAAAACGCAAATATCTACATCTGTTTCTAAATTAAAACGTGGAATCAGGCAGAAATCCATGAACATAAAATGTAATGCAATTTTAATAGGTAGGTACTTACCTAGTTATTATTCCGCTAAAACTAGATCCAGACGTAGGATTCTACTTTCCGTCTGCAAAAATACTCACATGCCGAAGGTACTGCATGCAACATAATAACGCAACACGCAACCTAACCTCAAATCGATTTCGCACTGCATCCGATTTGAATCTGAGAAACATTAAAATTTGTGAAATGTCGTAGTACCTACTACCAAAGTAGGTACTTGCAGTTGGAGGGCTTGCACACTAGATCCAAACTTTGTCCGTCCTATTTCAGAACATTCCCGTTCGGATAGAAGTCGGACCTCAAATTCGGATTCAGATCGGATTCGAAGCTCTGCGAAACCGCGCTCAGGAGATGTTGACTCCAGAGAATTCTGCAGCCTGCATCTAGTTCAGGCACATGTTGAAATTGCAAAACTTATTATTAAAAATATAAAAGTCCAAGTATTTACATAGAAGTTCAAAAGTTTAATAATGGTTTCTTTCCTGTAAAACTTACCACAGCGTACTAGTTGTTTGTTAGACTAATTAATAACTACTGTCTGTTTAGTCCTAAGACTTCTTGGATTCATCTTTGCACATTTCCCGATACAATTAGGTATCAAGCGTCTTTTAGTTTTTAACTAGTAGGTATGTGTACTTACTATACTAGATGGACTGTGATTAAAATCTTATTAAAAACCTAGATATCAATACTAACTTAAATAGTTACAAGTTAAAGTGAATCTCTGTCATATAATTGTTTATGTAGGTACTATATGGCCATTTTTAAACCATAAGGACAAACCAAAAAGTCTTTGCACGGACTTTCATTGTTGTATTGGAATTGTTTTAAGATTCCCTTTATAAGATATTTGCTGAAGAGCATTGTGAATTGGCAAAATGTAATTTTGTTAAAACATTATTCAAAATCCAAAGTGTCTTTGTGAAACGTGTACTAGTTTAAGTTCCAAGCCAAAGTTAAAATATTATGATATTAGCTGCCCGCGTGAAGTTTAGCGAATATTTGAACGAGATTGTAAAAGCCCCGGAAGCGTAAGTAATGAGAACCTTTTACTTCTGTAGGTACCTGATTGTACGTTGTCACATGCGCACCCGGGGCTGGCGCGAATGCTAGTCTTATTTACTTGCATGCAAGCTATGACTGTACCAGTTGCACTGGCCTATTATTATGAACGGTGTGTATTTTTCACGTAATAGAGAACTGACTATTAGGTGTAGATTGGGGGCTTAGAAGGGTGACTGCGAACTGTAATCTTGAAATTGATATTACCTACACTGATAATTCCAGTTGTCAACTTGTCTGCATATTGAGTTGTTTAAAATTTTCGCATATCTGTAAACGTTGACGTCCTTTCGTTTAATAAATAGCATTTGTTATTATACCCAATATATAATGTCTTCTACTGCAGATGGCATTTGAGACAATGCAATAGTGTTCTGTTTTTCTTGTTAAATAAACATTAGAAAGAGTTTGAGTGCCTAAGACAGAGGCAGACCACCTCTATGAGAAATGTCAATTGTGTTGTGCTATTGTTAGCACGACAGCTTTATTTAGGTGGTTGTCCTAATACGAAGCGATCATTTGTCGCGTTAATTTGTCCGGCAAAACAGGAAGGTGCCCTCTGTCGGCGCGACGATGCTGTACTTACAAATGAACGCAATGGTGCTGTACAATTGAACGCGACGATCACGTATTTGCGCGTTGATCGCTTTGTATTAGGTTTGGCCTTCATGAATTACAATTCAATTTTTTTTTCGGAATTTTTAATACATTTGTTCAAGCGCAGCGTACCAACGATTGAAATACAACTCGTTATTGTTTAAAATTTAATCAGAAATTCAGTTTGTTACTAAGGACTGTTTCATAGTGAAAATTTTATCAAAATAAAAGTGTTAAGTACATTGGTATTGCATTGGTTTTTTATAAACAACTTAATGTGTCGCATCTCAATTTCAAACTAAATAACAATAGGCGATATTATTGTTGAATAAACATAGTTGAAAATATTGTGTTGTTATTTGGTACCTAAACTGTAGTTTTCATCGATGTTTCGATTAAACACAATATAATATTATGAACATTCATCTCAACAATAATAACTGATTGACCTTCTGTGCCTTCTTACTCAGAACTCCAGGATCCCACTTAGAAAATCGAATTAGGAATAGGTACTTAGGTACAGTCAGCGAAAAAACTGATTAACGCTGCTACTTTCACACTTCAACACGCGCACATACCTACCTAATTGCTTAGTGTTTATAAATTATTTAAATTTTACTTCTGTTCCGATTGCAATGAAATATTTTTTCGATTTTAAAAAACGAAGTGTTAATAAACCTTTGTTGGTGACTGTACTGACCAATCAACACTGCTCAACCTTGTGAAACCGGATGGCTCATCAGAAGCACTAAAGATAAGAAAAATGGCAATGAATTAGGCATCATTTGACAACACGTCTGGCGGTAGCTACTCACGACGTGCGTTTCATAAAGTGGTCGGCCCGTAGACAGCCGCTTCTCATAATAAAATCGTAATTACACTTCATTAAATGGACAAGTCTACGATATGATAACGACAGATAATATAGTGAAACTAGCTGACCGGGCAAAAGTTGCTTTGCCACATAAAAAATAGCCCATTCCCTAGTCTTGTCAGACCTACCAAATTTATACAAAAAAAAAATTATAAATGTCGGTCAAGCCGTTTCGGAGGAGTTCAATAACAAACACTGTGACAGGGGATTTTTACATAGGTATTAGAAGATAAACCTCAATTAGGTACCTAATTAGGTAATACATAAATAAAACTGTCATCATCATCATTTCAGCCAATATTCGTCCACTGCTGGACGTAAGCCCCCCAAGGAGCGCCAACCATCCCGATCTTGAGCAGTCCGCATCCATTCGCTGCCAGCCACCTTCTTTAAATCATCAATCCATCGTGCTGCACGTCGTCCCACACTACGTTTTCCCATACGCGGTCTCCATTCTAATAGGTACATGTCTGCTCCATATCGACCGTCTGTCCATCTGCAGACATGGCCGGCCCACTTCCATTTCAGCATGCTGATTCGAGGCGCAATGTCGGTGACTTTAGTTCTCTGGCGAATGACTTCGTTGCGAATTCTATCCACCAGAAAAACCTCGAGCATTGCTCTCTCCATTGCACGCTGAGCAACTTTGAATTTGTAGATCAGGCCTATGGTGAGCGTCCATGTTTCGGCTCCGTAAGTCATTACGGGTCGGACGCGCTGGTTATATACCCTGGTCTTAAGGGATTGTGGGATCGACGATTCAAAGATATCACGCAGCTTCCCGAATGCCGCCTCTTTCTCAAAGTTGTGCCGCCCAAGTTGTATAATTTGGCCTAGACATTTGTATTCTTGCACAACCTCGATGGTAGCGCCATTTACGATCACAGGTCTCGGGGTGACATTACCTTTGTACTCGACTTTGGTTTTGTCCAGAATTCCAGATTCATCCCGAGACCCACGCGCCTTGAAAAATCGCTCAGGCTGTTCAGCATCACCTCCAGCTCCTGCAAAGATTCCACCATGATGACAATGTCATCCGCAAATCGTAGGTGCGAGATGCACTGACCGTTGATATTTATGCCCCGTCCTTTCCAAACAAGCGTCTTGAAAACGTCTTCTAACGTGTTCGTTAAACAGTTTCGTTCGGAGAGATGACGTCTCGATGTCTTACACCTCGACGCAGTTGGATTGGTTTTGTGCTCTGTTCTTATACTTGGACGGCCATTGTTGCGGTCTTATACTGACATCTCATCACCTCTACGTAGCGGCAGTCGATAAGACTTCTCTGCATGGACTCCAGGATAGCCCAGGTCTCGACGGTGTCAAAGGCGTTCTCCAAGTCCACATACGCTAAGCACAGAGGCTGATTATATTCCTCGCTCTTTTGGATTATTTGCCTGAGGGTGTGTATATGATCCATTCTGTAGCCTTTTCGAAACCAGGCCTGCTCCAGCGGTTTTGGGTAAGACGATTCAAGAGTAAATCTATGAATTAAAATTTATTTTTACGTTGCCCCACACTAGGAATTTCTCCTGTATCGTGAGTGCGTTCACAAACATACAAACTCACATATACAACCGGCCAGACCCGGAACAACTATCTGTAGGCCATACAAATATTTGTTCCGTGTGGGAATCGAACCCACGACACGCAGCGCAGCAGTCAATCGCTTAACCACTGCGCTAACCGTGTCATCATAATAATTTGCGTGCGGAATATTATTGGTATGAGTAACTACCCATAAAGTACCTACTACCAACTAGGCACATCATATTAGGTAGATATGGATTATTCCGTCATTTTCCTTTTGCTGTACTTAAACAGCAAAAGGAAAATGATGGAATAATCTATAGGTATCTAATATATTATTGATATATAAGTAGGTACTTATGTAAGCATAAGTACCTATTTATATATCAATAACTAGGTGCTTATGCATATATACATATACGTCACGGTCTGTGTAGGTACTAGATATAAACAACAGGATATTGTAGGCCAGTTCCCGAAGCTTGGTTCTGATCTGGTGTCTTGGTGAAATATGATCATACACTTCTCAGTGTATGATCATATTTTATTTATCAGAAAAATCTAATCAATTTGCAAGTTTATGTTTTGTAATGATTCTCAGAAAAACGTGTATATTTAGGAATATATGTCAAATGTCGTTTAAAAGAGAATAATATGAGGTTTTCAAAACCATGTTAATTTTCTAAATTCAAATTAAATTTTCAAAGGTTTCTTATTTTGTTTAACAAGTAATTTTTACCCCGTATGGAGTATGAAGGAAATTGATAAAACAACACACGTAAATGAAAAAAAAAAGGTAAGAAACGTTTATTTAATAACTTGTATTCCTTCTCCGAGCTCTTATTACTGCTTCCATACGGTTCTTCATCGATAGGATGAGAGTCACGATCAAATGTTGTGGCATTCCATTCCATTCCATTCCTCTTGGATTGCATTTTGCAGCTGGCTATGTGTTTCTGGGGGATCTCCGGCCGTGTCCACCCTAGAATGGTCTGAGGCCCACCCCAGGATTCTGGAGACCGGTTCGAACGTAATTAATTTCACAAAATCATCATCAATCATAAAAATAATCTACGACCGAGAAACCTACAAACACATTAAAACGTCTTAGGTACCTACACAGAAATATAAAAAACAGGGTACCTAGTAATAAATTACACAATCCTGATTTATTGGTAGGTTGTTAGAAAAGATGCCAATAGCGTACGAGTGCGTGCTTGATGCTCGGAATTTTTTAGATTTTGGCTTTAATTTCTAAACGGTAAATTGTAAAGTCAATCCACATACTTTTAAAGTATTCAAAACTTGCACCAGTCTCAGCATAAATCGCATCTCTGTCGACACCTATGTCGGGATACAGCACTTCAAACATCAGAAATTCTCCCCAAAAAGTTAGAAAATGTATTTTTATGAAAAATTGTGCTCAAAAACGTATTTATTCATTATTATTTTTTTTTAGCCACTTATAATTAGTATTAAGGAACCATTATTTTTTTTAATCATTATATAACTTGTTCTTGAAAATACTTAGGTACCTAAAAAGAAAAAAGATTGAATTTATTTAATTTTACACCGTTTATTTAATAAAAAATTGTAATAAGCATTTTAAATGTTTATTACAATTAGATAGCACTTATTAGACAGATAGCAAAATATTGCATTTTTCAATCGTCAGATAGGCTCTATCTGGTCAATAAAACGGCCCTAACTAGGGTTGCCACCTTTTCTTGCGCAAATTAAGTACATTGGTTATGAAAAGTTGGAGAAAAAACGTACACTGTGTCAGAATAAAGTCATCATCATCATCTGCCTAGCCTTTTCCCAAGTATATTGGAGTTGGCTTCCAGTCAAACCGAATTTAGCTGAATACCAGTATTTTACGCGGAGCGGCTGCCTACCAGACCTCCACAACCCAGTAACTGGGTACACGGTACTTCATGGCAAGACTGGAGTCAGATTAACTGGCTTCTGACAATCCGTAACGACTGCCAAAGATCTACAAATGACAACCGGGACCAAAGGCTTAACGTGCTTTCCGAGGCACGGAGGAAACTCGGTATGTTAAGATGGTCCGTCCACAGACCAACCACGGCAAGCTTTGCTTAACCTTGAAGATCGACCCGTGCGGCTGTTATTATCTAGGCACGAGCTCCTCAATATTGGTATAGATTAGATATACAAATGTATGTATTTAGGTATTCTGGATTCGACAGTCGTTCTCAATCAAGGTAGGTAAATATGGTAATAGTCAGTCAAATACGACAATAATACTTTGTTGGTGTAGGTAGGTAATGATTATGGTACTTACATACGCCACAGGAAAAATAAATAATCGAAATGATGATATTAACTGACACGCCGTAGGTACCAAAACAGCGGTTTACACAATGATATCTATAAGTACTTACCTATACCAAAACTTTATTTTTCAAAAGTTGTGCTTCCAAAAGTTTTTCTGAGTGAGTTTAAAACTATGATAAAAAATTCGTTAAAATGCGTTTTTCAACGACGAATATCAAGTTATTAATTTGACCACAGATCAGGGTGCTTACTCTCGAATATAATTCCGATAGATCGACATTGGAATTGTCAGTCAAACGTCAGGAATTGGCTAGACTCAGTGAGTCCAGCCAATCCCTGACCATTAAATCAACCAACTGACGTTTGACCAATGTCGATCTATTGGAATTATATTCCAGAGTAAGTACCCTGTTCTGTGAATTTGACCACTGGCCAAGCAAAATATTATTCGAAAACGCACATCAACGAAATTTTGTCAACTATACCTATAGTGTTTTTTGTTGTTTAGTTTTGTTTTGTTTGTTTTTGTTGGAATTTTGTTGTTTATTTTTA
Source organism: Lacanobia oleracea (assembly GCA_950371165.1). Classification (NCBI taxonomy): domain Eukaryota; kingdom Metazoa; phylum Arthropoda; class Insecta; order Lepidoptera; family Noctuidae; genus Lacanobia; species Lacanobia oleracea. The sequence continues at coordinate 12,989,167 of OX493389.1, forward strand.
ACTTAAAACACTCATCCTTTATACTGCACTGTAACGAACGAAGTAAAACTGAATACTTAACTAAAAACCTTTTAAGTATTTAATCATCGTAGCTTCAAATGAAAAAAAAACAACTTTAAAATGCGTTTTTCGACGACGAATATCTAATTATTAAGTGGAAATGCTGGCGGCGAGACTTTGTATGTAAAAAGTCACAATTCAAAATAAAGTACGATTTATTTTACTTCGTTGTTTTGCTTAAAAACATGTTTTTCGTTACTTTTAGAAACTTTTAACAAATAATTCATTCATTCTTTTCATTTTTAGGGTGTACCCTTTGGGTGCTGACCCAAAGGGTAACCAACAGAACCCTATTACTAAGCCTCCGCTGTAAGACCGTTCGTCTGTCTGTCAGTCAGCGGGCTGTATCTCAAGTACCGTGATAGGTAGACACTGTGGACAGTTAAAATTCACAGTGTGTATTTCTATTGCCGCTATAACACAAATAGTGAATATTTAATTAAACTGAAAATTAAAGGGGGCTCCCATACAAGAAACGTATACGGAACCCTTCGTGTGAGAGTCTGACTCGAACTTGGTTGGTTTTTTGATCAGATTCAGAGACGCTTTGTTTCTTTCATCTTGTCATTTGCTTTTTATCACAGAAAAATAAACTCTTTTTGTGAATACTGACGTGGCAGGAATCGACAGGAAAATATTCCTATATTTCTATTTCTATATTTTTTGTGCAATAGACAATTCTGCAAAACCTTTAGTACCTACTATGTATCTGATCATGTCGTTCTGTTTTACGCAAAAATACTTACAACCAATCTTTTTTTGTAATTATGTGAAATGAATCCCTGTGAAACCAAATAGTGCGAAAAAAGTATAAAGAAAAAAAAAACAAAGTGTAAAGTGTATTCTATTCTATTCTAAAGTATTTTCCTGAACTTTATTGTTCTCATAAAGTATAGAGTACAAGTACCCGAAATAACGTACAATACTTTATAATAAAGTACGGGTGACAACCCTAGCCCTAACTAAGGAACAAATCAATCAGCCTCTTTGACGGCCAGATAAGCGTCTATTCAATAGATACAATTATTGTCTGTTTTTTAATCGGGTATTAAAAAACCGATCAAGAGCGAGTCGAACAAATTCAGTCGGGTTCCATACAAATTTGTAGGTACGTATTATTAGCTAGCTGGCCCGGCAAACGTTGTTTTGCCATATAAAATAAAAGAAATAGTCTACGACCTATTCTCAGACCTACCAAATATACTCAAAAAAAATATAAGAAATGGCCTAGCCGTTTCGGAGGAGTTCGATACCAAACACCGCGATACGAGATTTTTATATAGGGTGACTGGTAATTAGTGAACCCAATGTAAGTGGGAAAAGGCTAGGTAGGCAGATGATGACTGGTAATTGGTGACCGATACTTTAACACGTGATTGAAACTAATCCTGAAATCGCGAAAAAAATAGGCAGTAAGTACATTTTGACCAGTTAGTAGGCGAAATACTGAACAACAGATTTTTTTTCAGGTTTGGTCCTATAATAAAATTTGTTTGTTATCATGTGTAAAATCACATGTTTAAGTATCGGTCACTAATTACCAGTCACCCTAAATATTAGACTAGCTTTTGCCCGCGATTTCGTACACGCATATAGGTTCCGTTTTTTCCCGTTCCTGTAAGAATTTCGGGAAATTCTCTCTTAATGTTCCCCTACACTCCCCAAGGAACCTACGTGCCAAATTTCAGTTTCGGGAAATTCTCTCTTAATGTTCCCCTACACTCAGCTATCTACGGTAGTTTCGGCGTTGCGTTGTCTGGCAATCACTAAGTAACCGAGAAATCCTCTCTTAGTGCTCCCCTATACTCTCCAAGGAACCTAAATTTCAGCTTCTTACGACGTATTTTATGTATTAGGATTAGGGTTTTACCGGTTTCATAAAATCTATTTATTGTGTGAGAATAATCGATTTTTTAAGTACATATTTAATATTTTTTCATTCAGTACCTACGTACTGAATGAGGAGCTCGTAGCTAAGTAATAACAGTCGCACGGGTCGTCGACCCGTGTGTATGTTAAAATGGCCACCCATCCTAAGACCGACCTCGGCAAGTGTTGCTTAACCTTGAAGATCGACCCGTGTGACTGGTATATTCCAAGGCACGCTAGAATCTCGGTACGTTAAAATTAAAATGGTCACCCATCCATAGACCAAGCTCGGCAAGCGTAGCTTAAGGGCTATTACGCACTGTCGACTAGTCGCCGGCGACTCAGTCCCTCGGCGACCGAAACATGGGAAACTAGGGCCGGAGACCGAGCCGAGCGACAGTATTCCAAGTACATTCGTGCAGAATGGACGTTGAAGAACTTGCAATAGTAGGTAGCGGCGCTACTAATTATAAAAAGAAAGAAAAATAAAAAAAAATCAAAAGAGTATTGGGTGCGTCCTTTGTTAGAAGAACGGAGGTCAAAGGGAATGTTTAAAATATTTTATGAAGACGTTAGAAAATATCCTCGTAAATTTTTTAATTATGCAAGAATGTCTGTGAGTTCGTTTGATGAATTATTGTGTCTTCTAAAACCACATATAACTGGCATAGATACAAATATGCGACCATGTATTTCTCCGGAAGAAAAACTTTTTATAACACTAAGGTAAGTGACAATTCAAATAAAATTCATTCCTAACATTTATTTTTTACGGGATTTTAACACAATTTACATTACATTCCCGGACACATCTATCGGCCAAACCTAGTGTTTAAAGTGTTGACAATCCCTAGCTAAAAATAAATGTTAGGTGGTGCAATAAGTTTTTATGCAGTTTTTTACGAAAACGATGGCCAGTAAATCAGCTTCACACCTGCAAAAACTTATTGTTCCTCCTAACATTTATTTTTAGCTGGTCTCCAGTCAAAACTTAAAACTCAAAGTGGGCCGATAGATGTGTCCGGGAGTGTGTTTAGAGTTACAGATAATGCCATCCACGAAGACACGCGATTAAATTTAAATAGAGCATCATTCGTGCTGTTCATAATACTCTTTCCTGATTAGTCAATTTCTATTAGTGTGCGTTTGCATTCATCGATAATTAGCGTGTATCGACAGATGTTTAACACATGCGGAAGATAGCACACATGCATTTGAACAAAGAGTGGTGCGCGTCTTCGTGGATGGCACTATCTGTAAGTCGACTCTTCGATGACATAATTTAAAAATATACGGTAAATAATTATAAAACATGTATTTTTTTAAAGTACTTAATGAAATCAATATTATAAACGAACGCACAACAAAAGGAAATATTCAAAATAGATCCAAAATGTCAGAATCTTGCGAGGTATTTGAAGTGACAGTAGAAAATCGCGACTCTGGGCGTTCACGTTCTGAAGGAGTTGAAGTTGGTAGCGTATAATAATGTTGTGCTTCAGGGCGTGATTGTTGACTTGGTGCTGTTGAGCGCCCGGCCTCCGGTGTGAAGTAACCACGCTCATACTCGTACTCATTAAAATTTCGCCACATTGTGTTTGGATATATATTATTTTGAGTAGAGGATCGGAATGATTCGATTACACTGATTAATTGAATTTTCGCAGCTGACTTTTTGTGCTCCGGAATTGCCCTAAATGATGATAATAGGGACATCAGGAACATTCTGTCCTCATCTTGTTCCAAAATATCCTCCTTATTTTTGCGAGTTTCAATACACTTGTTTAATGTGGTTAACAGTTCGCTTGTGCCATCATCTGACGTTTTTTTCTTTTTTCTTCCGACTATATTTTCTCTCGAGTAAGGTCCTAAAGGTTCTTGATCATTTGTCAAATGTTCTTGTTCAGCAATGTTACTCTCTGTGTTCAAATTACCAACGGTATTCTTCAAAAATAACAGCTGATTATAATAAATATAGGGAGTTTTATGGGAAGCAGCAGATCCGCTTTTAGTATTTTTTAATCTTCGTACTTCTCGCGAAAAGCAGCTTCTTATATTTTTCAATTTTTTTTTAAGTGAACCTGTAAATAATGTATATATTTAAATTATTTTTTAATTCCAGATATCTTGGAAGCGGTTGTAAATTTGTAGATTTACATTACTCATACAGACTTGGGATTTCAACTATAGCTGAAATAATAAGAGAAGTTTGTCATTTTATATGGGTTGTACTAAAAGACATGTGTTTACCGCAACCGACAAAAGAAAATTGGTTAAAAATCGCAAAAGATTTTCATTTACGGGCCAATTTTCCAAATTGCATAGGTGCCGTAGATGGTAAGCATGTAAGAATTATAAAACCATACAACAGTGGATCATTGTGTTATAATTACAAACACTTCTTTTCTGTAATTTTGCTTGCCATTTGTGACTCTGACTATAAGTTCATATACATAGACGTTGGTTCCTATGGAAAGGATTGCGATTCAACTATATTTACAAATTCTACGTTTTATCAAAAGCTAATGAACAATGATTTGCAAATACCCGAACCTAAGCCCATTTCATCGACAAACCCTATACCAGTACCGTTTGTTATTGTGGGTGACGAAGCATTTGGACAAACTGACAAAATTATGCGACCGTTCGGTGGATCAAATTTAACAACAAAGAAAAAAATATTTAATTATAGGCTTTCTCGTGCACGACGCCATATTGAATGTTCATTCGGCATATTAGCAAACAAGTGGCAGATTTTTCACAGACCTATCAACGTGAATTTAGATCTAGTATCATGCATCATCAAAACATGTTGCGCTCTTCACAACTATGTCCGAGAAAGAGACGGATATAAATTTGAAGATACCCTGAGCATTCCTGGCTTTGAAGAAGTCCCAAACGGTTTCCAAAGAGCTACGCGACGTGGTGCATCATACAGAGATGTATTTGCTGATTACTTTACAACTGAGGGTCAATTATCTTGGCAGATGAGCAGTATTAATTAATAAAAAATAAATGGCATTTCTTACTTACCTGAGTTTTTTTTTTCTTCGTCTGATAATTCTTCACCTCCAAATAACTTCACTATTTCTTCCCACTGTTTTTTCTTCAAATCCCGATTAGCATATTCCTCACTTTGTAAATCCCAAATAGCTTTTCGGGATTGTATTTCCGATATAAATTTATCCGTGTCAAAACTCATTGTGCGCGGCCGTCCGGTCGTTACGACAGTTGCTCGCAGTGTGAATGCTTTCATTTGAAACCGTGCTCCTATTGGTCGCCGGCGACCGGCAGTTGCCTGTGCGTCGCCACTGCGCGGCGAGTCGCCGAGTCGCCCGGGCAACCGGTGACTAGTGCGTAAACACCTATTTAAACTATACAATATTACAGTCGTCGACAACTGAGTCGCCGGCGACTAGTCGACAGTGCGTAATAGCCCTAACCTTGAAGGTTGACCCGTGCGAAGCTAGATGTGAGGCATAAATATTGGATTAGGAATTTTTCGATACGAGTCCGTACTAATACAAAGCGTCGAGGATTAGGTATGGCACGAAATATTCGTTCACATTCTACACAGAAGATATTGTGTCAAGTTTATTTGGTATGGTACTGCTGCCAGCGCAATCTATGTAGAATACCACTGGATTAGTTAGTGCTCTAGCGATGTATGTCGTAATGCATATATATTATGTCGTCGTTAGGTGGCGTTATTTTAAGATGAAACTCTGGAAGAAAAATAGCTAAACTTTCACGTAATTTATTGAAAATAATTGTGTAAAAATGAAATAATATGGTTAATATGCACTTTAATATAAAAATGCTTTAATTTTGATCACTATAATAGACGTTTAAAACAAAGGTATTCAAATTGACCTTAAGTACCGTTTGCCCATAAAAAAACGAAATATAATCCACTGTTCTGCAATATATCAGAAACGGAACGTTCATACTCCATGCCGAATATTTTTTACCCAATCCACACACGATACATAATATCGGTAACAGACCAGTGGCTAGTATTGAATAAATATTCGGATTAGGTAAATGGATTAGGTATTTTTAAATACTTGGATTAGGTGGACCCATGTCTAGTGCGAACTGCGAAAACATATCATATCTAGTTATCGACTAACAAATTATTTTTACAATCTGTAATTCAGTATTGTTACATGATTGTTACCACAGATGTTTTCTCTGATCCGTGATTGTTACTAACAATACAGATTGTAAAAATAATCGTCATGTTGATCTTCGCTATCGACAATGTATTTGAACTGTCAAGTACCTATAAGATCGAACTCAGAAGCTCACAATTGTTACGATAAATAATGATTAGAGGCTAAAATGTATGAACATTTGAATACTGAAAGAAAGCAAAGAGTAATCAGACCAAGGCCTGACTGGTTTGCTGAATTTGAAAGAATGTCAGTGCCTCTCCAGTCTAGAGTGGAGTAGGTAGGTACCTACCTATCTATACCTTTCTACAGCGTGCTCTCTTTTACTTTTATTCCATTATTAACAAAATAATAACAAGTCACTGAAAATAAACCAAACTACAGGATGACCACACACGAAAAAAAGGGGCACGAGATGCACCATAAAAAAGGTCCACGGGAAGCACCCTTATGGTGATAAAAGTTGGCTGTCTCTTTCTAAAATCTGTAAACTTACATAAGCGCGTCTCGTTTTCGCAGATGTAGTGTGAAGCTCAACAAAAATCGGTCAGGTAACTAACTGAGTGCTACCTGGTAATCAGGTAACTAATAATTGTAACTGAGCTTTGAAAGTTGAAACTCTTTATTCGTTCGTTAATATCTGTCTGACGTTTTATCTGGCTCTTGAAAAATCGGCCCTTAATCTGTCATGTTATGAGACAACTGGCTTGTAAGTTCTAGGTTCCGTAGAATGTATAATGGAGAGAAACTTGTAAAAGCACTATTAGGGAAATATTGACCTGGCCACCTTAAGTGTAATTATTGCTTGCACTGCCCGGCCGGTATAGCAGCGTCTTTGTTTCTCATCGACCAATAGCAACCGTCATCAACACGTAGTGAGCAAACCTAACGGGTTTTTAGGCTCTTTTTTATTATATTTGTAAACATCCACAAAAAAAAAACCAAACCATTTCTTTTAATAAATTTCTATAGGATGAGGATTGTTTTACTACGCGCTCTACACATGTTTGTTTTGAGATATTTTGTTTAGGTGAAGTTGTTCTATGGGTTCGTACTCACAAAAAGCTAACGTATATTTTGCTTTATCGAAATTAACTTTTTGTAGCGGCTCACAGAGACAGATAAAGTTATTTTGACAGTATCAAAAATTGACATAAGAAGTAAGTAGATAATTAGACAAGTAGATGAGAGATTATATTTATTTTAATGTTTAGCACTTTACAATGTTACCTGTTGCTACAATTGCAGTAAAAATTGTAGCTAAAACCTTAAAGTAGACTTATTAAAGCATTTCGATAACAGGTCATTCATTGAAGGTTCATAAACGGTCTATTGTTGAAAACCGCACTGTGAGTTACTTATACAGCCTATCAGATTCTTTGTTTATAACAAATGTGTCAAATAATGAAGATTCATCATCATGGGCTTTATGTGAGGACTCATATAGACCACAGTACCAAAAATGCCGAAAAGGAACAGACGTGAATCTCAGAGGTAAGTTTTATATTTATTATTTAATATTGTTAAATCAATTAGACTGGTAGGAACAACTCTAAGTGTCTTTGTGTGTGTCTGTGTGTGTTATTTTATAAAAAAGACAATAAATAAAAAATTACAAAACAAAATAATTTATTTGCCATATTTGTCAAGTCAAAATAATGTCAAAAGATTTCCCTACCACTAATAAAACTAATCAAAAATATGTGAAAATAAACAATGTCAATTATAAATAATAAAAAAAAAATAAGGAATAACAATGAAAATAGAAAACTATATTTTTTTAACCTAGTTACATAATTAATAATAGACTACTTACAAATGATTTCCGCCCAACATTAGAAACCTATGATTATTCTTAACCTAGTTACGAGTATATAAAGTCCGTCTAATAAAAGCGCGACCTGAGAAAAAGAAGTTAAATCCAAAAATTTTGTATGTGGTAGGTATTACTAACTAGTAGGAATCATGTCTTGACACACCACATTTTTTTTTTATTTCCTACAATTGCGGCTGAATAATGCTGCCAATTAAATAAAAATAAAAAATTCAAGTCGCGCTTTCATTAGACGCACTCTAATTAATAATATTAGGTACACCAGATGCAAAATTCTTATACTTACTTACCTACACTTAATCATACACAATCATTATTTTTTAATAACTTAGAACTCTTTAGGTAACAAACTAAATAAAAGACTATTATAAAAAACTATAACTTATTAATTATTTTTTAGTGGTCGTGTATGGTGCTTCTGCCTTTGCTGGTCGACCCGGTCCAGCAGCACCAGCAGTCTCGAGGAGGCGGTTATGGAAGTAGTACCTATGTTGTCCCAAAGGCAAGAGCCAGAATATTGCTTAGTTGCAGGATTTTATTTTTTCAATCCACGTCATAAACTTTAAGATACAATTCATAAATTGGGTTCGGTATATATTATTTTTCAAATCTAAATACTTGGAACTTTCAACTTGCGTTGCGAATTATTTAGTATATCCATGCTGAATTTGTTATGGTAAGCGCTCACTATCTATAGATGACATCATTGTTATTTTATGCGGAGTACTAAACCGTTGTTCGGTAAAGTTCGGATGGGTTCGGTTCGATTCGCCTCAGACCCTTTTTTTGTTATTTAGAAGTCGAGCTTTGTTCAAGAGAAGACTTTTGTTGATTGGCCATTTCTGTGTTGTGGGCCATTTGTAGTTTGCGCGTTGAGGGCGACAGACAAGCAGTAGCTTCGTGAATCGTATCTCGTTAGTCCAGTTTGCATTTGTGTCGTAAACAGTTTTTTAATAATCCGACAACCAGTTTTCGTCTCAAATCGGATCAATGCAAAGGTAAGATATGTTTTGAATTTGTATTTTCAATACTTAACTCCTCTAACCTTGATATTCGTGACAAAGAATTTATCCTCAATGTGCAGGCCACGTTCAATGTTCTACTGAACACTTATTTAAAAAAAGTAGCGTCCTATTTTACATCTATGTGCGCATTTGATGCAATTTTTTGTAAGTAGGTATGATTTATTATATTTTATGTGGTGCGTAGATATTGTGACGTGGATTTACCTACTTAGCTCAAAAAAAAACTGTCTTTAGAATATTTTAAAGGAAGAAGGCAACTTGGTTAGTCTTGTTGGCATTTTAAAAAAGTGAGTGAATACATTTGAATTAGAACCAGAAACAAACAGGAACTATTAGTTAGACAAGAGACAGTGTGATGAACGCTAACAATTAAAAACTGGCCAAGTGCGAGTCGGACTCGCGTGCAAAATGGTTCCGAACCGAACCAATATATTTTTTTAACATGTTTAATTGTATACAAGAAAACCTACTCGAAGTCTGTAGTGTTAACAGACTTCGAATAGGTTTTCCTCTAATCTTTAGGTAGGTATGGAACTATTATCTGCATTTTTTTTTTCAAAATTTTAGGCTCTGTAGTTTCGGAGATAAGGGGGGGAGTGGTCATTTTTGATCTAAAAAATATAATTAAAACCTTCACAGTAAGCCCTTTCATTTGATATGTCACACAATACAGTATGAAAAGCTTTTTTTTAATTTTCTCGTTTGCCCCCCAAAAGTGAACCTCCATACTAAAAAATTTATTTATTTACGATATGCGTCCGTGTTTGGATCACAGAAGTCGATATCTGTACCAAATTTCAACAGAATCGATCTAGTAGATCCGTAGTATACCTACTGGCTGTGTTAGACGCAAAGACAGACAGACAGAGTGATCCTAAGGGTTCCGAATTTTACGGATGTTCGGACCCTAAAAATATCTAAATGGTAGCATTGACAAAACATACCTATACATTTGAAACTATGATGATTAAATACTTAAAACGTTTGTAGTTATTCAGTTTTACTTAATCTTTCGTTACAGTGCAGTATAAAGGATGAGCGTTTTAAGTTAAAAATTAACAACAAAATTCCAACAAAAACAAACAAAACTAAACAACAAAAAACAACAAACGACAAAACATACAAGTCAACAAAATTTCGTTGATGTGCGTTTTCGCATAATATTTTGCTTGGCCAATGGTCAAAATAAGAGGAATTGCTTGCAAAGGTCTACAAATGACAGCCGGGACCAACGGCTTAACGTGCTTTCTGTGAATATCACGACGAATATCTAGTGGAAATGCTGGCGGCGAAACTTTGTATGTAAAAAGTCATAATTCGAGGTTTGGCTCTCGACTGTTTTCTTCTCCAATTTTCCACCGATTTAAAAGATATTTTACACAAACTGAATAAGAAGGATATAGACTGTGTCCCTATGTTTTCTTCTTTGATGATTTATTAACCGTATAACCACTGGAACTCTCACAAAACGCTCAAAATTTACCGAAAAATCGCTGTCAACAGAGCCCTAGTGTACAAAGGAGATGTTCCAAAATGTATGGACCCTGGGCCAGGTCCTTGTACACTATACTTAAAAATAGACAAATATATTTAAAACAGTTCTCAATTGTCCAATTTCTTTAAAATGGCTTTGTTTGCTGGTAAAACAAAAGAAATTACACATGAAATTGCAACACGCAACAAAAACCCGTCATGGCGGTAAGCTGTCATTTTGATTGATTAATGACGTTTGACATTTATTTCTGACATATTTATTTACCGACAACTAGACGAAAGTGACTGAAGTGACATTGTTATGACAGCTGACAGTTATTTTTCTATGATCTGTAATTAAATCGGTGCGACGCCATGTTGAAAATCGAAAAGAGTAATTTATAAACTTCAATTAACTACCACAAAAGTAAATATGTAAATGTATTTTTCCCGAATTCTACGGATTTTTCTCTTTTTTATGAGGATGTACATAGACCTGGCCCATTTTGAAACATCTCCTTTGGCAACTATAAATTAAAAAAGGAAAACATAAACAGAGTATTCCTTGTTATTCAGTTTGTGAAATATCTCTTATATTGGTCTAATAATGGAGGAGAAAACAGTCGAGGGCCAAACCTCGAATTATGACTTTTTACATACCAAGTTTCGCCGCCCGCATTTTTACTAGATATTCGTCGTGATATTCTCGGAAAGCACGTTAAGCCGTTGGTCCCGGCTGTCATTTGTAGATCTTTGGCAGTCGTTACGGATAGTCAGAAGCCAGTTAATCTGACTCCAGTCTTGCCATGAAGTACTGTGTTACCCAGTTAATGGGTTGTAAAGGTCTGGTAGGCAGCGGCTTTACGTAAAATACTGGTATTCAGCTAAATCCGGTTTGACTGGAAGCCGACCCCAATATAGTTGAGAAAAGGCTAGGTAGATGATGATGACTTCTATACTAATATTAAAATTGACTTTGTCAAAAAACCGCTAAAAACGACTAAAAAGTTCAAAACAAGTCGCTTTTCAAGCAGTCTGATGCAGTTGGTTGCATCAGATCAGTGATCATTTTAGTGACTTACATTTTTGGAATCGTCTCCTCGAGCTCTAGTATCTTGATACCTCACTTGATAGGTTTTGACCATTTTTTTTTTCGAAGGCATTATTTGTCCCCAAAAGTCCGCTATTTTGTTTTTTTTTTATTCTGATATACCTACCCAGTGTCACTCTCACAGTATATACAAATCTAACGACACCTCTCAAGCTAAAATCCATCGAGCCGTTTAGGCTCTAGGGCGTGCCAAAGAAATATACATACATACATACATATTCGAAAAACATAACCCTCCTTCTTTCGCAGTCGGGTAATAAAGAGGACAGATTTGTATTTTTGTATGTAACGAATAAACTTAAAAACTACTGGACCGATAAATAAAATCTTTCAGCAATGTACATTCAGTCAAAAAAGTATCGGGAATGGATGATTTGTTTATGGTTCCAAATTAATTTTTTTGTTTTTTTGTAGTTGTTAGATTGGCACAACTGTTTTCCATTTTGGCGCGGAGTTTGAGTTGCATATGTTATTTATATTAAATACAATGCTGGTTTTAGTAATATCATATATAGTGTGTATTGCGAATTTCATATTGGACAAAAATATCGAACAAAGAGTTTGTCTTAAATTTTGCATCGCCAATGGAATTTCGTGTTCGGAGTCACTGAAAATGTTACAGAAGGCTTACGGTGAATCGACTTTATCAAAAACTCGTGCTTATGAGTGGTTCAAAGCGTTCAAAAGCGGTCGAGATGTGATGGAAGATTTGCCTCGCTCTGGTAGGCCGTCAACGTCTGCAACTGAAGTTAACATCGCAAAAGTGAAGGAAATAGTGACTGAAAATCCCCATTCAACTCTGAGAGAGATAGCCGCCGAACTTTCTGTATCTCACGAGTCGATCCGTACCATTTTAACTAATCATTTGGGTATGAAACATGTTGCTGCTCGGTTAGTCCCAAAAGATCTGAATTTTCTCCAAAAACTCAATCGCATGAAAGTCGCTGAGGACATGCTAGAACGAGTCAGTTCGGACCCAACATTCATGAAACGCATTGTTACTGGTGACGAGACGTGGGTTTACGAGTTTGACATGCAAACTAGTCAATAAGCTTCGGAGTGGCGCCTTCCAACTGAACCGAAACCGAAAAAACCACGCCAAAGTCGATCAAAAGTCAAAGTCATGTTGACTGTTTTCTTTGACTATCGCGGTGTTGTGCACTCTGAATTCTTACCGGAAGGTCTAACGGTAAATAAAGAATATTATTTGAGCGTTATGCGGCGTTTAAGAGAGCAAATTCGACGAAAAAGGCCAGATTTGTGGAAAGAAAATTCTTGGATTTTGCACCACGACAATGCGCCTTCGCACAAGGCCATCATTGTGAACGAATTTTTAACCAAACACTCAACAAATACCATCCAGCAACCACCATATTCACCAGATATGGCTCCTGCTGACTTTTTTCTTTTTCCTAAACTCAAATTACCACTTCGTGGCACCCGTTTTCAATCGATAGAAGACATAAAGGAGAATTCGCGGCGAGAACTGAACTCAATTCCGGAAGCAGCGTTTAAAAAATGTTTTGATGAATGGATTATTCGTTGGCGCAAGTGTATCGTTTCTAAAGGAGCATACTTTGAAGGTGATAAAATAAATTTGGATGAATAACAGGCATTTTGTGTATTATTGATCTTTTCCCGGTACTTTCTTGACAGAGTAGTATAGCTACATTATCAGCAAGTAACATAGGCTATATTTTATCCCCATAAGCCCACGGGAACTACGCGGGTAAAACCGCGTGACGTCCGCTAGACGAATATAAAAATGAATCCTATTTCCCTTGGACCGATTTCGCTAATTCCTTTTTTGTTGTGTTTGTTATTCATTGTCAGGAAGGTTCTACTGAAATAAAAAAATCCGGTCAAGAGCGAGTCGGACTCGCGCACCGAGGGTTCCGTACCATCATATACAATAAATAATAGTTGACCTGCCAACTTCGTCTGCTCCGCTCCTTTTGGTCTTAGCGTGATGATCATTTATCTTCCTCGATAAATGGGCTATATAACACTGAAATATGTTTTCAAATCGGACCAGTAGTTTCTGAGATAAGCGCGTTCAAGCAAACAAACAAACAAACAAACTCTTCAGCTTTATATATTAGTATACACTATACAGGGTTACATGTAATTCGACGTATATCCGTCAAGTTCTGATAGGGGAGCCAAAATGCTAATTTAACCGCCGTATGGCCCAAATTCAGAGCTTTGACTAAGACCTTAATTAAGTCAGACGTGAGGATTGACTAGTCAAACCTAGCAGCGCCGGAACTTCGAGGTTTGACTATAATATATGTAGGTACATGTGGTAAGTAGGTAGATCTGAGAATAGGCTATTTTTTATTTATACGGCAAACAACGTTTGCCAGGTCGGCTAGTAATATATAATACTAGCTTTAGCCCGCGACTTCGTTCGTGCATATCCCGTTTTTTCCTGTTCTCTTGGGAATTTCGGGAAATCTTTCCTTTGTGCTGCCCTACACTCACCTAGGACCTACATGCTAAATTTCAGCTTTCTTCGACCAGTAGTTTAAGTAGTTTTGGCTGTGCGTTGTCTGTCAGTCACTCAATCAGTCAGTAACGGAAGAATTTTATATATTAGGACTAGTTGACCCGCGCAACTTCGTCTGCGTCACAATTTTCATTACTGTTCCGCTCCTATTGGTCTTAGCGTGATGATATATAGCCTATAGCTTTCCTCGATAAATGGGCTATCTAACACTTTAATTTTTCAAATCGGACCAGTAGTTCCTGAGAAAAGCGCGTTCAAGCAAACAAACAAACAAACTCTTCAGCTTTATATATTAGTATAGATGTAATTATGTAGCTGATAATGTGGCCACGGTTTACTGTGATACGGCGTAGGTACACGTGAGCTCACACCAACAAAGACCAACGGGGAGCAAAGTTTCGAATTTAACTATCACATCAAAACAGATAAATTATAGACCAGAGACGAACCACCATGGACTTTTTTGTCTGAAATAAATATGTATATATTTTTATTATTATTATTATTATTTTAGAGTGCTGATTGTCGCCAGTTTATATCAGTCCAATTTTTTTCGGAACGGCACGGAGATATTATAGAATACAAGATTTTGATTCATAGAATTTTTTTTTCTCTACCTAGTGTTATTCCAAATGTTCATATGACAATTTATTGAGTTTACAATCTACAAGTTATTCTATGATCTTACAGAGTTTGCCATTTTCAGATGACATAAGTAATATACAAAATGCTACTAGGTACTTTAAGTAACTGTATCCCTTATAGTTCCTGAATGAACACTTTTTTCCTCCATCGGAACTGTACACTAGCGGATGCGGGCTTATCCCAGACAAGGAAAACGGATTCGCAACGACTGGGTGCGCGAATTTTTTAATTGATTGCGATTATTGAGTCGTGCGTAAACTAATTAATAATCTATAGATATAGCTATGACTTTTTTACGTTGTTGTTATTTTTAAACTTATTATTTAAACAATTAGTACAATTTTCAAAAACACCGGCCAAGTGCGAGTCCGGCTCACCTACCAAGGGTTTCGTACAAATTTGTAGGTCCATAATATAACTTTAAATAAAGACTATATTTTTGTAATTTAATTACAAATGTTTAAGACGGTATTGCTTGCCAAATTTCATAGTTCTAGGTCAACGGGAAATACCCTATACATTTTGATTTCCTTGAGAGTGCCGAAATATAAGGAAACTAGTTGACTCGCGCAACTTCGTTTGCGTCACAATTTTCATTACTGCTCCGCTCCTTTTGATCTTAGCGCGATGATACATATAGCCTTCCTCGATAAATGAGCTATCTAACACTGAAATAATTTTTCAAATCAGACCAGTAGTTCCTGAGATTAGCGCGTTCAAGTAAACAAACAAACAAACTCTTCAGCTTTATGTATTAGTATAGAAGTATAGATACATATAAGGGACTGTAGATCGGAGTATATGGCTTTAATTTCAACACGATACCTCCACGTGTTCTCGAGACAAAGACGGACGGACGGATGGACAACAAAATGATTCTATAAGGGTTCTGTTTTTTAGCCTGATTGTCCCTGTTTACAAAGGCAAAGGTAGCGTACAGGATTGTAGTAGCTACCGCGGCATCAAGATCATGTGCAACACCATGAAGCTCTTCGAGCGCATCATTGACACACGGCTCCGTAGCAAATGCATTGTCTCTGAGTGTCAATATGGCTTCCGGGCGGGTAACAGCACCATGGACGCAGTGTTCGCCTTACGGACTTTGCTGAGGCTTACATAGAGAGAAGGAGAGCTTTGCTTATGGCTTTTTTAGACCTGCAGAAGGCCTTCGACTGTATACCTCGGCAGTCCATCTGGTGGGCACTGCGGGGCGTTCCCGAGGCCTATATTGACATTATCAGAGACATGTACCGCGATTCCGAGTCCTCTGTCCAGACCGCTGTTGGCGAAACGAATGGCTTCCCAATATCTGTTGGCGTTCACCAAGGCTCGGCTCTTAGCCCGTTCTTGTTTAACGTAGGTAGTGCTCGATGTAGTTACGGCAAACATCCAAGATCAGCCTCCATGGCTAATGATGTATGCCGATGACATCGCCCTCGTTAATCAGAACAAAGCCCATTTTGAGCGCAAACTCAACATTCGGAAGGACACGCTTGAAAACGGTGGTCTGAGACTAAATGTGGCGAAGACTGAGTACATGTCCTGTAGCAGCACGGATTCAAACACCATCCGAATATATTCGGGCCTGATCAGAAAGTCCGATACGTTTCGGTACCTTAGATCTGTGCTGCACGAGTCTGGCAACGTGGACGACGATATACAAGCATGTATGGCGTGAGGTAACGAGCGTTGTATGGGACCACAGAATGCCTCCGAAGCTCAAGGGGCAGATATATAAATGCATCATACGGCCTGTCCTACTGTAGGGCGGCGAGTGTTGGCCAGCACTAAGCAGACACACCCAGGAGCTTCGCGTCACGGAGATGAAGATGCTGGGGTGGATGAGCGGCGTAACGCGATCCGATCGCATACGCAACTCGTTCATACGAGGTAGTCTTGGTGTCCGTGACGTGGGAGAAAAACTGCAAGACTGTCGTCTGCGATGGTATGGCCACATCATGCGCCGCCCTATGGAGTACTTTGGTCGGAGATGCATGAATATGGCAGTCCTTGGGGCTAGGTCCCGTGGTCGCCCTCGCAAGCGCTGGCTGAAAGTCGTCAAGTCCGACATGAGAGCCAATGGGCTGACTGAGAAGGACGTTCAAGATCGGGCAAAGTGGAAGAAGCTAAGTAGGAAGGCGGACCCTGGCAATAGCCGGGATTAACGCCAGGTGGAAGAAGAACAAGAAGAAGGGTTCTTTTTTTCCTTTTGAGGCATGAAACCCTAAAAAGAAGGGCTACCAGGACAAAAATACATGAAATTTATTAAAGTTGAGGCAATGAAAATGATTGTCTCAATAAATCAAATAACAGTAGAACGCAATACGGTTTCTTCACATCGCGCTTGAATTTGATTATGTAGATAGGTATGTTTGTCCCATCAAAATACCAGATGTTTAGAGGTCATTCGGGCGACGAATAATTTAAACAGATTTCACAGTGCTACTGAATAAATTAGAAAACATTGAACTCACAGCACTTGAGGAAAATATCTAAAGACTGCAATTTGTTATGGTACTGAGTTAACAGTATTAATTTAGTTAAAATATCACTGCTCAACTGCTCAAATAGTTTGGCGTCCTAACAATTTAGTTTTGATGCAAGTTTGAAAACTTGTTCATTGCAGCTGAGGCAGAATGGAAGCCCAAGCCTACGGCTGCGTATCACCGTGCGCAGCGAGGGATATATTTGTTAAGAACCAATAGAATCACTTCATTTACCTTGGCTCGCTCAGCGCAAGCGATTCTAGAGGTATTTGTTCTTTTTTAATTTAGGAATTGCCTTGCTCTTGACCACAATCACGCCTTGTGGAAAGCGATAAATGAGGTCTATGACGGAGCGAGCGACAGACGCTGGCAGAGAGTTCCACACTTTAGCTGTGCGCATAATTAATGTGGAAGAGAAGCGCTGGGTAAGACTAGTCGGGATATCGACAGGATCAGGTCGTAGAGTTCCTGCGCACTACTCACCAAAGTACAGTCTGTGTAAGACAGACAGGCAGGCAACACTACGCTGATGGACTAGGCTGTGAAACTGAGCCACCAACGTCTCGTCACCTATAAGCCTTTTTGCTCTGCGTTCCACCAAGTCCAATGCAGCAAGCTTGTATTTCGCGGAGCCATCCCATAAGTGGCTATTGCAGCCACTTATGGGATGGTTGCGCTCCATGCAGGATCAGACTTGTGCTTTGTTAAGACTCAGGTGTTGTCCAGATATGAAGTATCGCCTTACCCTATTTAGGATGCTCAGCTTCTTAGCTGCAGTTTGTGCTTTTGACTCGATGGTTCGTCGTCAACTCCATGCCCAAAAGCTCTAGGCGGTCGGTAACAGGTACAGACGTACCTCGGAATGTAGGAGATAGCTGAAATGGACTCTTTAGCAGTGAAAAGTCATACCTGCGTTTTCAGACCATTGAATTTGACCAGATTGTCGTCGCCCCACTGGGAAACAAGATTTAAGGTCAAATTCATTAGCTCCACTATGGCCTCTATAAGAGTAGCTGATTCTTCCCTGCTGGCTCTTGCACTGGACAAGTATATTTCTGAGACTGTGCTGTCATCTGCGTATCCGATTGCACCAAGTTGCAGCAGGTCGTTGATATGCAGCAGAAATAGATTCGCAGAAAAAACAGACCCCTGAGGAACACTCAATAGCCATATGATCCGATGAGCAGCCATCTATGACCACTTTATTTATTTATTTTATTTTATTTGATCGAACGCTCACTCAGGATGTCGGGAATCGGATCTAGTTGCAAAAGTTAGCAGGGATGCCGAACGCGGGAAACTTACCCAACAGACTAGCATGCCAGACTCTATCAAAGGCCTTTGAAATTTCAAGCGACACAGCAAGGGCTTCGCCATGTTTTTCAATGGCCTCGCTCTAGCAATGCGTAACATATACAAGTAGATCCCCAGTTGACCGACCACGACGGAAGCCGTACTGGTGATCACTGAGGAGCTCACTGTCTTCCAGGTATTGTTAAGTACTCTTTCCATCACTTTTCACAGTATGGACGTTATGGCGATTGGTCTGTAATTGAGAGGGTCGGCACGGTTACCCTTTTTGGGCTCTGGCTGCACATTAATAGCTTTCAGGACTTCGGCACCACTCCGGTTTTTAGGGAGAGGCGATACAGGCGCGTCAGGATAGGAGACCACTCTGGAGCACAGCTTTTGAGGAGTCTCGCGGGTATTCCGTCAGGACTGCTGGCTTTATTCACGTCCAGACTACAAAGGTATTTTAGGTGGATTGAAATCTTCGGCATTGCGGAGCTATAATGTAAGATGTTGTATTAGAGGAAGTATCAAGGTGAGAATTTTCGGCAAAGATCGAGGCAAATAGGTTTTTGCCTGTTCTTAACAAACACATCACTCGCTACGCATCCTCGTACATCTCTGGTGGAAACGTAGCCTTAGGCTTTGGGCGTTTGAGTACAGAAGTCCATATGTGTAGGTACCAAATTAGGAGAAGACTAGCTGTGACAGAACGACAGACAGACAGACCCAAGTGATCGCATAAAGGTTTCGTCTCTTACGGATGTTCGGGGCCTTAAAAATTGGATAGGTAAATATAACATTTATTTATGGAGTACAATTTATTAGCCCAGTTTATAAATTCACAAAACTAAAGGTACCTAAGGCCTAATAAGGGTTGAAAAAAAAAACGCTCACCTATCAGAAGCGAGAGTTAGAAAGGAATTGGAGTAATTAAATTATGTACTTGAATATACACTTGTATAAAATTAATAGGATTCTGAACTTTTTCTAGTAAGTGTTAAACAAGGAACCTTTGTAGTTTCGAGAGGTCCGCCTGTCTGTACGCGGCTTAGCTCTGAGAAGCTTAGAACAAGAAAGTTGGAATTTAGTATGGGAGCACATTAATCAGTCGACCAACCTAAAACGTACATGGAGCAGGAAAATTTCGTACGAATTACTGACGCAATGCTGACGTGCAACTACGGAACCATACACTGCGCGTGGCCAGACACGCACTTGGCCAGTTTTTTTTCTCTATTTGTGCATGTTATGTCGTTATATATGCCGATTTATTTTCGATAATGCATTGTTTAACGTAAAACGTATTTAGTGCAGACCCAGATGGATATTTGATATGAAATTATAAACGAGCCCTCTGCACTGCTTGCATTGTGAGGATTAAGCGAAAGTAACATGATACGAGTACCTATCGAAGCATGTTTGCTATCTACACGTCACGCAGTTCCATATAATACTTATATACATATATATAGGTAATGCAGATTATGGATGAGTTATTTACACATAATTACTATTTTGTATTAATAATGTCAATCACGCTGCGCCTCTAGGTATTATTAAGTATTATTATTTAGGTAAACTACCATCTGCCAGATGATTAGATCTGTTCGGCTCATGTGAACGGGCAGAAATATACATAGGTATGTACCTACTAATAATAACAGCCGCACGGGACTATCTTGAAGGTTAAGCAACGCTTGCCAAGGTTGGTCTGTGGATGGGTGACTATCTTAACATAACGAGTTTCCTACGTGCCTCGGTTTGGCAGTCATTACGGATTGTCAGAAGCCAGTAAATCTGACTTCAGTTTTGCCAAGATGTACCGTGTTACCCAGTTACTGGGTTGTGGAGGTCTGGTAGGCAGCCGCTCCGCGTAAAATACTGGTATTCAGCTAAATCCGGTCCCAATATAGTTGGGAAAAGGCTAGGCAGATGATGACTATTTTGTTTTAGCTAATAATATCAATCACGCTGCGCCTCTTTATTATTAGTATTATTATTTAGGTAAACTACCTACTATCTGCCAGGTGATTGGATCTGTTCGGCTTATGCCAGAAATATATGTATCTACCTACCTAGGTACATGAAAGTGTGTTACAATTGAAATATACCAAAATGAGATGTTGGGGACTCGCAAGTATCTCATATTAACAAGGGTAATTAGTATAGTCTAGGTACTAAATAACTAATAAAAACAATGACCAATACACTTATTGGTGGGGCACTTGACATCACTATGTCAAGTGCCCGAAAAACCTATTAAAATTGCCATTAAAGAGACGCGACGATTGAATACTTGAATAGTCTAGTCCGACTTTTTATGGTTTCGCACACATTGGAAGTCCATAAATGACGGCCAAAATTGCACCAGCTCATAACGCTGAGCTTAGCGTTGAATAGCCACAGCCAGCACCGATCAGTTTATATTTAGACATTAAATTAGGTGATGACTAGCGTCTAGTGTTAGCGACTTGGGATTAATCTGACGTTTAAACAAGACGTGTTGTGGGTTCCGTTTGTAAACGGCCTTTATTGCTCTCGTCATCTGCCGCGGCTGCGGTAGGTATATTATATTAAGGTGGATGCTCCAGGGTAGCCCGCGAAGTTCATGTAGTTCGAAAGAATGAATATTTTAGAAATAATCATTCTTTCGAACTACATGAACTTAGAGGGCTATATTGATGATTAAAATGGTTATAATTCTTTAGATAAATACGCGTTACGGTCGCGGATCGCATTTGGTCCACATACAGCTTCACACTGACCGGCAAATTGCAAAAAACATAAAAATATTTGAATTTCGCGGGCTACCCTGGAGCATTCACCTTAAGATAACAACTAAAATGTAGGTATATTTTTTTTTTCTTACAGACCAGGCATGGACAACGATGGACTTCCTCTGTACCCTTCGGAGTACGAGAACCAAGCCCAGGTAATAAATTATAGCATTGCAGTCATTGACTGTTTGCCAACCTTTCTTCGAATTGGACAAAATTACCAACAAATAATACCTATGGAAGAAAAATACCTACATGCTTCGACCGACGATCAATAAATTGGGATAGGTATGGAAAGGAAGTTTCTTAGAGGACTATAATGGAAACTACATAATAGACACAGGGCAAACATTATTTATTTAGGTAGGTATTACTATCTCATGATATTTGCTGGACGAACTTGGCTGGAGAGACCCTTTTTGCACAGCAGTGGAACACAAAATAGGGTAAAAAATAAATGTTTGAAGTAACTACCAAAACACAGGCGAGATGATGTTGCGATATTTCTGACCCCCGATAAAACGAGGGATATTAGTATCTGAGCGGCCGTCTGTGGCATCGTAGCTCTTAAAAGAGTAGCGTTAAGATTCCGTAATATCTTAAATTCTAATGTGCTGAAAGAAGTGTGAATGCACTATTTCATAGAATTTTGTGTTTTCTTTCAGATAAAGAAGTTTAATCCGAAAGCCCAGATACCAACACCGGCGGTGCAACAAATGCCGGAGCCAATAATGCCTGCAGCACCAGTGGTATAAACAAACCTTATTAATTTATAATTTTAGCTTGATTAAATATGTACGAGTATATGTAGATATACATATTATATTACTTAGGTATCTATCTACTTACACATAAGTCAAAGAATGTCATGGAAAGTCCTTCTCATGACATTGTTTCTGCGTAAAGCGCGCTCCACATTCACGCGAGAATCTCGCGAGAAAGCGAGAAAAACCAGCACGTAGGTAGGTACCTACCTACGTGCTGGTTTTTTTGCCGTACCGAATTTAGAATGACGCAATTAAAATTGCGATTTTGGCTTACCAAATGTTGAACATTCGGCGGTGACGCTGCAAGTCGTGCAAAAAAAAAATATAGTCAGAAACTTTTTATATCTTAGGAATCAGTGGGAGAGTATTTTTATTAAAAAAAAACTAGTGGAAAGGAGCCAAAGCTATTACTTTGATGCAGTGTTGGGATCATACCTACAGAAAGATAGTGTCCTTCATTTCATCCAAAGGTTGTCTGGTAGATATCGCTGTCAGCCATAGGAACACCGCTGTAGGTACCCCATAGAAATATGTTTAAGAGTAGTACTTATAACTATTTTGGTGTTTAAAAAGTTTGCCTATGTAATTCTAATGGACTAAGTGTTTTATACTATAAGTATGAATAAAAATGTGAGAGATATAAAGCAGCATACCTACTATAAACTGTGGCGGAGAGTATCGACTCTCCGATTATTAAAAGTTTTGTGAGAAGGACAATCACTCAACATTAGTTTAGGGATGTCCTTTTCACATTACTATTTATTCTATTCTGTTTTATTTTGGCTACTAACACTAGTTATAGGTTATAATATTGTTTACTAACACGCTGGATCATTGTTGTGCGAAAATAAAGAATTATTATTATTAAAGCGTAAAAAACGTAGGTACGGCTAGTAGTCTGTTGTTCATTCTACTACTCTGGTTAGCCACGTAGTACACGGCTTTGCAGCCTTAGCTTTGGCCGCACAGTCGTTTTGGTCCTCTCTACTGAGTAAATTTTGTAAGGGAACTGCTTAGTCCATTCTCCATAGACTTACCTATAGTGCAATTGTTTTAGATGCAGTTATTGGGTCCCGAGAACACGGTGACAACTTGTCAGTTCTGCCACGCGTCTATCAAGACCGCCGTCAAGTTCACTACAACCTCGCGCACGCACATAGCCGCCGCACTCTGGGGCATACTGTGGTATGTTAAGGTTCACTTCACTTTGCGCACATATCCACTAATTTGTTTAATTAAAACTTGACTTTTATGTCGATGACAACAGGCTATAGTTTATTTATACTTGGCGTATTTTGACAAATAGGTACGCCAAGTGGCAATTACAAACATTTCGTAATTATAATTAATAATTATTTTAGAAAAGTATATTTATTACCTAAACAATAAAGTTTACTCTCCGGTGCGCCTTTAAAAAATCGTCTTTTAAAAGCAATCTCTCTCTTTCAGTTGTTTGTGCTGTGTTCCGTATGGCGCTGAATCAGCTAAAAATTCTGACCACTACTGCCCCAACTGCCAGAGATACCTCGGCTCTTATATCAAGTAAATAAAACGTTATGTCGACAAAATTTTCAATTATTTTTATATTATACCTACTTGTCTATTTTTAGATTCTAGACTCATACAGAGAACATCTCAAATACGTTATGGATGGCTCAGTTTGATTGACCATCCACACAGTTGCAAGATGTTTTCTGGGTCAATGACCGTTTATGGAGATCAATCCTAACAAGTTGTTGATAAATATACATAAATATCTCTTTACCCGACAGAACATAGATGTTACAAACTAATTATATGTAATAATATTTGATGTACCAATGAAACGCAAAAGAATGTGATAAGTGTTTTAAAAACTCGAATGGGTCTCCTAACAGGAAAACGACTGATTTTTATGTAGTGTGAGACATGGAATACTTATTGACTATGCAAAAGTATTTTATGAATAAAAAAACATGCAAAAACCTGATAGTTTATGCTGCTTGTGAATGTTTCTAATGAACTAATATCAAATCCAAGAGAGAAATAAGACGAATTCGATATTTTTACGTTTTGTGATTATTATCTTGATATTATATAAAAACTACTTATATCAAAACAAGGCAAGGTTTGTTTTATTTTGATCTGTTAAAAGTTTCTGTTCTGCATTACGGAATTGAACAATATTTTTTAGTCAAAATTTTGTGCCATACTTTTTAGTACCTACTTTGTAGGTAGGTACGTTATAAATTTAAAATCAATTCAAAATACGAAATGGTATGAACTATGAAGGTTTTTGAAAATTTACTGTCATTGTATTACACCGTTGGATTTACGTTATAATATTTCTACACGACGAAATACACATAACATGTCATCATTCTACTTAACAGATAAGATCTTCGAAGTTCAGACTTAGCACAATGTCTACAATCGATGACATGTTTTGAGAATGTATTTAATATTTTTTAGTTATTTTTAATAAAGCATTTACTGTGAATACATGTCTTATTTAATTTTATTATTTTATGAGATAAACTAGTTGACCCGCGCAACTTCGTCTGCATCAGAATTTTCATTACTACTCCGCTCCTATTGGTCTTACGAGTGATGAAATAGCCTATAGCCTTCCTCGATGAATGGGCTATCTAACACTGAAATCATTATTTAAATCGGACCAGTAGGTCCTGAGATTAGCGCGTTGAAGCAAACAAACAAACAAATTAACAAACTGTTCAGCTTTGTATATTAGTATAGATAGAAGTATAGATGATGTCTTAATAAAACTTCACATCCTTACATGATACATATTTATATTTTGTATATTACACTTAAAATCGTATCACAAGAAACTGAAAATAAAAAAGAAGCAAAGGTGACGTCGCCGCGTCGAAACGCAAGCGTTCACGCGACGTATTGGTTGGTGAGCGCGCGCAGCAGCCGCGCGCGGCGGATGGCGGCGGCCTCGCGCTGGATGTCCTCGCTGTTGTTGGCGTTGAGCTCCAGCGCGCCCGCCGCGCGCACGGCGCGTGCCCGCCGCCCCCCCTCCCCGCGCCGCGCGTGCAGCGCCACGCCCACCTCCAGCAGCGTGCCGTCCCAGATGCAGCCGTAGTAGCCATCCATAGCGTCTGCCGCCGTGCCCGTCTGAAACGCACCAATCGTTACATTTATCACTACAAATAAGTAAACAAAGCTGACAGATGAAAATAATAACTCCGCTGACAGGGACCGTGCACGGCGTTGTCTATGCCATCTTGTGTCGCATATTCGAAGTTCTAAGGGTCAGAATTCTTGACTTTGACGCTTCTGGGCTGCCACCTGCGGTTCCTGCACGCTCCGTGCGCGAAGAAGACTGTGCCATCAAGCATAGTATTTAAAATTTTATACTTGAAACAAATTTGATAGTGACAATTCTGTACTGCCATCTATAGTTTCTGCACAATCCCTATTAAGTAACTGCTGGACTGCTGGAAATCCAGCAGTACATAATAGTAGACTGCGAAAGTGAACAAGGACATCCACACACTTATCCATTATGTAACGACCTCGATTTATAGATTTCATAGTTAGGATAGTTTGCTTACATAGCGAAATATCTCGGTCACCTGTTCTGACAGGCTAAGCAATGCAATGGACCGATGACCTGGTGAAGTCGCGGATAGCCGATGGATGCAAGACGCGCAGGACCGGTCGTTGTGGCAACGCTTGGGGAGGCCTATGTCAAGCGGTGGACGTCTTTTGGCTGATATGACGAAGCAATGCAATGAGGAAAATGTTGGAAGTCGTAATTCAAAGGTACCTTTTCTGCGAGACACTTGAAGGCGGTGGTGTAGTCGGGCTCGTCGGGCAGCTGGCAGAGCGCGGCGGCCTGCGTGGGCGCGCTGAGCGCCTGGCAGCAGCGCGCCGCGCGCCGCGCTATGCTGGGCTCGTCGGCCGCTCGCTTGGCGAAGTGCCACGAGCCCGCCGCCGCGCCGCACAGGTAGCGGCGCAGCGCCGCGCCCCAGCGACCCTCCGCCATCTCCACGTCGCCGTATAGGCGGAGCCTGGCGACACAAGTTACGATCTCTGTAATACTACTTATACTATAACTAGTTCACCCGCGCAACTTCGTCTGCTTCGCTCCTATTGGTCTTAGCGTGATGATATAGCCTATAGCCTTCCTCGATAAATAATTTTTCAAATCGGACCAGTAGTTCCTGAGATGAGCGCGTTCAAGCAAACAAACTCTTCAGCTTTATATATTAGTACTAGTTGACCCACGCAACTTCGTCTGCGTCACAATTTTTCAAATCAGTTCCTGAGATTAGCGCGTTTAAGTAAACAAACAAACTCTTCAGCTTTATATATTAGTATAGATAGATTGTAAAAAAAAAACAACAGTTCAACGAATTTGGATGAACTAAATTTGGTCTTCTGATCCTAGTGGAACATTCCCTTGGGATACGAAGGGGAAAGCTAGTTAACCTTTATGTTGTAATATCTCAAGCGTTCACTTTTGGTCGATGGACCACATTATATAGATATTATGTTCCATCAACCAAAAGAACTAACAATAGTGAGTGTGTTAGAGTCTCAATGTCGCCAAAAATAATAATGTATGAAAAAGTAGAAAAAAATAAATAAATTAGTTACTTACCATGAAGTATTATAAGGATACAGCTTCAAACTCCTTTCAAGGAGATCCGTAAGAGATTCCAGCACGAGCTTAGCGTTATAATTATTGACATTCGAAATGTTGTTCGGCCAGAGATTGGTGTAGTCCACCACAAGTTCTAAGGAGTTGTCATCTATAAGAACATTGTGTATTCTGGCAAGCAGTGAGAGCATCACGCTGACGGCCAGGGGTTCTCTGAGGGTAGACAGGAAGCCGTTGAAAGCGTTCCGTGCTTCGGAGACGCCGGGGGCCTCGCGGGAATGTGTAGGATTTCCACCAGCAGACCTCTTCACTGGGGCAGGGCCGGTGCAGTACACAGCCAGGGCTGAAAAAAACCAGGAATGACTTGTGACGCAAAAAGGAGGAGATTTGAAAAGAAAAAGTTGATTTAGAATTACCAAACCTTTTCCCAACTACATTGGGGTCGGCTTCCAGTCAAGCCGGATTCAGCTGAATACCAGTGTTTTGACCTCCACAACCCATTAACTGGGTAACACGGCACATCTTGGCAAGACTGGAGTCAGATTTACTGGCTTCTGACAATCCGTAACGACTGCCAAAGATCCAAAAATGACAGCCAGCAAATCTGAGAGACATGTTCATTATATTTTAATGGTTATGCCAGGAGACCACCTAGTTAGGTTCTAACTCCTATCACAAATTCAAGCAATGATAAAAACTAAGTAATGTTTGGTTGGTCTGGGACGTGGTGGTCTCCTTCTGAGGCAGCGGAAAGGGTTAGGGAGATCTCGAGTTCTCTCCCGACCCGCAGCAGGTGCACCGGACGTCGGAGGAGGGCATACGCTGCCCTCTTCCGGGTGGGTTCAGGGGCGGCGAACTTGGGGATATCCGTCGTCCCCCAATCATTCGGACCCGAGGTTGCGGCGCGTGGTGTTCCCGTGCGCCTCTCTTTGACGTCGCGGGGGGAGTCAAACACCTCACTCCCTCAGCTGACCAGCAACCGCCGCAGCAACCGCTGAGCAGGAACCAGCCGGGGATTACGGAAGTCGCAATAGTTCTCGCGATCCCCGGTTGGTGAGAGATGGAGCTCCGGGGTGGTTTTAGTCAGTAAGAGTCTGACAGACCCCTCCGCCCGCCCCAGAGCGGAGTTCATCCATGAGAATTTCCCCCGGTTATTAAAAAAAGGTCAAAATGCCACTTACCAAAATCCCACAATGGTCTGGGGAACTTCCTGGTTGCTTTTCCTCGTTGCAACTCGAAGCAGGCGGCACAAAGCGCTGCGGCTATTTCGCCCGGGCCAGTCGTAACGCCCACTCCTTCCCACTCACACGAGTTTATCAGGCAAATCCAACACGCTTCGATGACCTAGGGCAGGGGTGGTGAATCTTTATTGGTGATTGTGCCATTGTTTTTATAAAGATTAATAATGTGGCCATGTCCCGCTGTCAATACAATGTGCAAAAAAAAAAACTAGATACTATTCACTTAACTCATAATTTGCAACTTATAACTAGTACAGAAATCTTAATGTTGTCAGTTTCATATTAATACACATAGAAAAGTATAGAAGTAAATAAGTAGGAGAGCAGATATCTCTGCTGTTGCTAATGATCAGACAAATATCAACTTTGCTATCACTGAAATAACGTTGAAAATAAATAAATTTCTTTAGCGCATCAATGCGGACAGAGGCACGCGTCTTTAGGACAATATAAAGATGACTCGTTTATGGTAATGCTATTTATGTACGTTATCAGTCTAAACATGTTTTCGATTTTATTTCATTGGAATTAAAGTTGAAAGAACAAAGACAACTCGCGCTGCTCAGATTTTTGTCAGATGCCTTTAAAATAATAATCACAGAATTTAGGTTAGATAAAATGGTTTATCTCACTTGTGGTCTAGGAACAACGCCATCTCCAGAAGTCACAGCAGCGATACAAGCTTTGCATTTGTTGGCCAATGCTGTCAAATTAATTCGGTGGTGTGGCCATTCACTCAGTACTACATTAATTTGTAACAGCAGCACCTCCCAGGAGAGCTGCCGACATAGACGATATAGCGTAGGATCGTTGCCGCCGCCCAGTTGACTGCGGGCCTCGCCTTCTAGTACAGAAAGCAATGATAAAGCTGCGCGCGAACAGCCAGCCTCTGCTCTCGCACGCGCCGCCCCCGACACCACGTAACCAAAGTCTTGCAAAAATCCTCTCGGCAAAGACATCAACGCATTACACAACTCTCCCGCCGGCTTCCAAGACGGGCTGATCTTCCACAAAGGCGTTGCTGGCGCCATCATAGCCAACTTCACCAAGCACATTCGAACTTCGTCTGCCGTCGAAGCCTCAATAAGTCGCTTCTTGAGTCTACCCATTTCCAACTCTGGCACAGACTTAAACTCAAAGTCTGGTGTTTCCCAATCATCCGTAAGTAATTCGCGAGGAATATCCATATTTTCGTCATCGATATTGACGGGATCGTTGAGAATCGTGTTCAATTGTTCATCAGAAACTAACTTCTTCCTTATGATCTCTGCTGATTCACCAATGTGCTTTTTCAAATACTCATCAATCCTATCAATCGGAAGTCTACACTGTGATGTAGCTAAATGTAGGTAAAATGTTCTTAAGTTTTCCCAGTCAGCTTCTGATAAATCCGACATTAGAACAGGGGCAAGTGCCCAGAACAAAAGGTCAAAGAACTTTATGCCAACTGTTTTAAATTTGTTGAGGAAGTCTTGATGAGTAGACGGCAATCCACCTTCTAAAGCGTATCTAACGGCGTTGAGCGCCGAAACTCTGTTTAGAAGATCCCGCGCTACGGTGAATGCTCCACTCGAAGCAGACCCTTGAATATCAAGTTCAGCAACTTGTCTGTGTATCATTGGGATCTCTCGCGCCAAGTTATCAGCTTGTAGAACTGCGATAATTCCAGTGTAATGATTAGCTATGGAATCCTGAAGTTTTTGTAACAGTGAAGGCTCTTCATTCAATACTTCATAACCCAAGTTTAAAGCTCTAATGTATCCCAAGATATCATCTCTTGCCATGCTTGCATAGTAAAATTCTCCCCAAGGCATTACTCTGTGCGGACCATACCCATAGATTGATGTTTCTCTCTCAAGTAGATTCGAATTTTCTCTACAACCAAGTATGTGTTTCTTGGCTAAACTGTGCTGACCATAGAAGAAATAATTACAACAAAGATCAAAATGTATTTGCATTGCAAGTTCATGCTGGCTGATGAGAACGCCACCAGCATTCCAGTTATGGTGCATATCACATGAGTCTTCAGTAAGATGTACAAAAGTTTCATTCACAGGAACTTTGATCTTTTTCGATTCTTTACGACCAGTACTTGATGTTGGTTCGTAATATGATAATATCTCATCTAAGAACATGATACTTTGCGAGCGAGACGCCTCACACATTCGCAAGATTTTCTCGAAATTTTGATTTATAGGAGTGTAGGCGCTATCCAGCTGCATGCCAGGTCTGTTACAACAATCAAATAGATTTGAGATGTGATTACAGCTTAATAAGTTTATTACTGAAACCAGTTCTAAACTAGGGAATATGCATGCGATTTTTTTATTTGCAAAATGAAATACTTATTAGCTCTAGTAAACAATCATGAAATTATATTTTAAATACCTTCATCAGCCATGAGGTTATAAAGCTTCAAAGATTACAATTAGAAAGAGAAGTCCGATGTTAACTTTGACATCATTGTCTATGACGCCTATACAGCTGCAATAGAAAACAGCGTTTTCGCGAGAGGGACAAATATGTTTGTTTAAAATTTATATCTCCTTCGTTTTTCGAGTATTATACTTAGTTCACTGTTAGTATTATATTTTTAGATAAACTGTATAGATGATAAATATGTTTTTCATGCATTTTCCCTATTAGGATACTGATGGGTAATAACATAACCATGTCACTTTTGGAATAAGATAAATAATTAACACTGTTTATAATCGAGATAAATTAGCCAAAACAGTACTTACATGTGGATGTAAGACATTTTGTTTGACTTAGCATAGAGTGCTGCCTTCACAGGGAACCTAACAATCCACCTGTGGTACAACACCAAAGCAAACTGCACTTGTGGCTGCTGCAGTAACTCTGCTGGTATTTCCTAAGTTAAGAAATGAATATGTAATTAAATTCCAACAGATTTATGAATAAAACATGGAGAAGATTGGTTTTCATGATGATCATGTCAAGTCCTAAAATTCAGTTTTGCTCGTATTTTCTAACTTCTATAACCAGCACCAGTATAAAATGGTAATGGAAAAAAAATGTTTTTTTACGGTTCCGAACATCCGCAAGAAATGGAACCCTTATAGGATCACTCGGGTTTTCACTGGACATTTCTACTGCACCGATTCTGTTGAAATTTGGTACACACACGGATTTCTGTGATCCAAACATGGACGCGTTACGGAAACCAGCCCGATTTACATACATACATTCTTTACAAGATTCTACTGGTGGCTTCTGTTAGTAAGAAATTTAAAGAATTCAAGGATAAATCTTCATCATAAAGTCTAACTGAGAGCCAATTTTCATCCATACACACATCAAAAAAAGTTTGCGTTCACTAGCATAATTAAGCAACCTATTTGGGACAGTCAGCCACGTCCCCAGACAGTGTCAGAGCTCAGGGAAGCCGCTATTCAAGAATGGGGCAGGTTACCCCAAGAAATGCTGGATAACTTGATTCTCAGCATGCCCAGGAGGTTCTACGCTGGTGTTAGAGCCAGGGAAGGAGTTACATTATATTGAATAAAAAACTTTTATTAATAACCTGTTGTTTAAGTTTGGTTAAACAGTCTTTTTCTTTCTAACAAATTCCTGTTACAATTACATTCTGATTAATTACTCAATTTTTTTAATAAAAATAGTTTTATTTTTTCATCACAAACAGGGTTTTTCTATTTAAAGAAAACAAAACAAAGATTTTTTCTTGAAAGTTAAAATAAAAAAAAATATAACAGCTTATGCAGCGCAAACTTTTTTGAGGTGTGTATTGACTTTAGCATTATAATTTTACTGGAAAATGATAAAACATCATCATCACACATGACATAATAAGTTAAGAGTTAAATTGAATTTAATTTCATACCTGAGGTGGTACAGCAAAGGCGGCATCAGTTGACATATACACCAGATCCTGCATCAATTGTTGCTGAATCTGAGGAGGCAGCTTGTTCTCAAATATATCTGAAAATTGATTATTAACAGCCGGTATAGAATGTTTAAATTAGAATAGAATAAATGGATACCTCTTCCACCAAACCATAATGAAGAAATATTTTTTTTTTTTTTTTACTATTGATAGGCACGCGTTTGACCACTATCTCACCTGATGGTAAGCGAGGATGTGGTCGAAGATGGAGCACGCTTGCCTAGAAATAACCTATTCACTCTTGATTTAAAGACTCCCAGGTTGTAGCTATCAGGAAACACAGACTCCGGCAGGTAATTCCACTCCTTAGCTGTACGCACTATGAATGTGTTCCCAAAACGTTTTGTGCGTATGGGTGGGATGTCCACCATGTACCGGTGGCGCATCGCCGTTCGTCTTGTGGTCCGATGATGGAACGGGCTTGGCGGAATTTATTATTTATCAAACATCTGTAGCTGTTTTAATGTTACAGAAAGAATAAATTGTCTGATTTGGTACTTCATTATTTAAGGCAGATTTTTTAACATCTAAGAAAATAATGTTGATGTCTGTACTGGTAAATAGTTGTATAAAAACAAGCTTACCTAAATTCCAATGTAAATCAGAAGCAACTTTTAAAGCCAGTATCTTCAGAGCCAGTTGCTTCCGTGTGAACTGCGCTGGTGCCGGAGTGGTGACCAGTGGGGGGGTTGGTGGAGCATCCACATCCACCACACGCTCACTTGTGGGCTTGGAGTTACCATTCTTGGTGTCAACTGACAGGAACTCCTCTATTAGCTCACATGCTGAAGGTTCTATGAATGTGACATATATTAGTTGTATTGAATTTTCTAAATATTGTTACCACATAACATCCACCGATAAGGAAAAGTTTGTTTGAAAAGCAATATACACTCGCTTTAGAGAAAGTTCAAAAAGCATTTCTGAAGAATTTTTAGAACTGGCTATTTCCCTTTTTTTAAATTCCACGAATTTCCTGCCGGGTTGCTTGTCTTTCAATTCCTTAGAAATTATGTAGGTCACATGACCAGATGACTCAAGACCATGATGGTTGGCACTCTTTGGGAGAGGCTAACGTTCAGCAGTGGATGGAAATTGGTTGAAATGATGATGTATGATGATGACCAGGTGATTATACATTCAAAATACTCAGGAGAATTATTGGTGCTCCTCCTGACCACAAAACCTTATCTGCAACTTGTAGTATCAAACAAGAATAGTATAGTGGCAGAAAACACTGGCTCCTGGCAGTTTCTAGCTGCCGTTCAGCTACTCACTCCAGATCACCTATGGGTGATTTGCGCAAATATGCCTAGAAAGCTCTTGGCCAAGAACACAGATTCTGATACGGTTGCGGAAGAATGGAAGACGATACTGTCAGAATGTATGACTGTTTAGTATATTTAGTTAAATAACCTAAGCTCGCAGAATATGACTGTTTATTATGTTCTTTTCTCAATATGTTACTTTTTACATACCTGGATTGGGTTTACTAAGATGCTTTTTCAGTAAATTTGGGTCTAGAAGAAATTCAAACCATAATATTGTATCTGGAGAGATAGGCACAGTGCCTGGTCGTAGCAGGTCTACGTCCATTCTGAGTTATTAGTCAGAGTATTGAGTTATTTCATTTTATTCAAAAACACGATGTGTGAAAACGACCCTTCAGTGACTATAACATTTCCGAAGATAGCTTAATTAAGTTTATGTTCTAATTTGTTTGTATTTATAAATAAATTCCAGACGTGACGAGACGACGAAGCCGCCGCATCAAAAATTGACAATGACAGCAGCAGCGAACAAAGTGTTAATGTCAATTTGTCAAAGTGATAAGAAATAACGGAAGTGTTGCCAAAAATTAAAAAGGGATATTCTAGTCTAATATAGATTTTATGTTTTGTCTGCGAGTTATTTAGCTATAAAAATCGTTATAACTTTTCTAGACAAGTGATAATGGAATTACTATTGTTTTCGTTTCAAATTTTATAGTGTCGAGTTCAAAGGTGGTGTTGTTAGGTACTAAGAAATAAATACTTACTTTTTTGGATCTTTTGTATTGATGATACTGGCGGTTGTAATTTTACAGTTTTAGTGAGATTATGGTATGGAAAAAAATGCCCGCATTTCGGAAAGTGAGTTTTGACAGTTATATAGATGTATATGTCGGGTAGGTACAGGTGATAATTTTAAAATGTTGTTCTTCAGTGGTGGAAAAATATCTATAGCATACATATGTAATTTAAAAAAAAATAAGGATTCACCATTGAACACTTTATTTATTTAGGCATTTCACGTCATTTTCTATAAGGATTCACCATTGAACACTTTATTTAGGCATTTCACGTCATTTTCTTACAAACAAAATAATTACACAAGGTACTTTGCTAGAAACGTTTCGACAAGTATCTACCCAGTAAAATAATTAGGGAGTTATGAAGAGAATGGCTTGTATGATTTATAATAACTAAGTGTTATCTATTCGATAACCAATATCGGCACTTGTCGTTGATAAATAGCATTGCGTTTGGTAGACAACACATTTTCTGAATACGGAGTTGATCATTATACTCGTACCTAATCAATCGTGTAAGGAATTAAAAATATTTACTAGCAGTATTTAAATACGTTACGATTAGTTTTTATCAAATTAATCTTGGCTAGATCATACACTGATTAGTAGTTTGCGCGGTAAGGTGAACAAACATTCCTGTAGTGTGCGTGGAGGATTTATCAGTGGTGACACTTGAACGTTATCATCACCTCGCGGCGTATTTTCTAAACAAGTAAGTTTAATATATTATTTTCCTTGTTAATTTCCCTCAACTAAGTAAGAAAAAATGTTTTTCAATAAAATAACTTCAAAGATAAGTTAAAACTTATACCTACCAATTAGTGATAAATTATATTTGTTTTGATAATTGGTGATTTTACTTTTACACATATGTTTTTCGTCAATTTAAACTATATGAGGCCGGTGTATCGTAGCTGACTATCCTGAGAAGAAACACCGACACATAATTACTCAGAGGTCAAAGTCGCTATTTAAATCTAAACTATTAACTCGTTAAGTTTTTCAGCATTTCACAACGAGTTGTAAAAATGACCCGACTGTAACGACTGATTTATCAATCACTAGCTGACTCGTACCCACTTCGTTGGGCGGTGTTTTTCCCCTACAACCTCACAAACTTAACCTCTTTACCTATAATATAATTATAGATTGAATTATCTTTAATATCCGTAACAAACTCTATCCTAGTGATCCTACTCCTTATATTTATGTAGGTGGGGTAGGTACCTATAGGTATGACCCTGCAAATCTAGACATGTAAATATATGTGTACCTAATGGTTGCGAAACCCGCATCTGAGTAAGATACTACAGTAACATTGTATGATACATGAGGTCTATCTATGTCTCTACTAAATCTAATAATTATGAGTCATTTATTAATGTCACAAACATGAGAGAATATGGGTCGCCAAAATATCATTTTTTAGAAGTATTAAAGCAACTGACACCTGGTATCGAACCTATGCCGAGCTCTTGAGCTTTTTTAAATGGTTCCTTGCTGGTCAACCTTGAAGGTCATCGCCTTTTTTTTTTTCTTTGTATCCGGGGTGGAAAATCCTCATGGATGTCCCTCGCCTGTGGCGGGCGAAGGGGTCTGTCAGACTTACTGCCACCTCAGGCCCGCAGGAGGAGCAAGGTCCCCCCGCAACGTCCAGTAGGGGCGCGTCTGGAACAATATGCGCCACCGTCTCGGTCCTGCTGGATTGGGGGCGGCGGACGACCCCGAGTCCACCGTCCCTCCAGACCTTTCTACGAGGGCTGGAAGAGGGCGTTGTCCGCCCTCCGCCGACGCCCGGTTCGCCTGCTGCGGCACGGGAGAGTGGCCACGGCCTCCCTCTCCCTCTCCGCAGCCTCCTTCTGCGAAATTACGATTTCGCAGGAGATCCCCGCATTCCATGACTCGGCGCTCCCGACCATCGAACGAGCGACGGCCGGCAGCGACAGGTCGGGTCCCACTTCGGATACGAGGGCACGGCGCTGCTCCTTCCATGCGGTACACTCTGCCAGTGTGTGCTGCGCCGTGTCCTCCCGACAGTCGGTGCAGTGATGGCACCGAGCGTCCGGCTCCCTTTTTATGCGACACAGGTACTTCCCGAAGCAGCTATGCCCCGTGAGCACCTGCGTCGCCCGAAACGACAGGGAGCCGTGCGGGAGCATTTTTTCCCGAGCCATTCGTCGAGCACTGGCCGGATGGCCTCGATAGTGGCGAGGCCGGCGGTAGGTCGCAAAAGCCTTCCCCGCCATTCCCTCACCATGGCCTCGCGGAGCTGTGATCGACGCAACTCGATCTCGCGCTGCATCGGTTCACCAACCCGCGTCCGCACCTCTTCCAACCGCGCCTGCTTCAACGGACTTGTCTGTGGGTGCCTTAATAAAAATAAAAGCTCTAAACCAAGACTTATAAAAATAACTTGAATTTACTCGACTACACGTTAAGGGTAGGTATCTCTTGTGGGTTATGGACCTCGTCTTTGGGCGTTGCTAGGGAGGACAGCTAGGGACAGGCTAGATCGAACATTGATACAGAGACAGTCCATCTTCCCCTACTGTTATAGCCTTCGACATTCAAACACAAAACTCTCCGCACGATATTTTCCTCATGCCTCTTTACATCGCATGCTCAAAGGAATCATGACGATTTTCACCAACCTTTTCAGTCACAGTTGCTATTTTAAACAGAATGATCGTCATCTCATCAATTTTTTTTGCCATGCTTTTGCAGTGGAGTCCAACGATTACCACCAGATAGAAAATGCGGGTATTGAGATGGAGCTGTTGCATGTCGGCTCCGAGCCAGTCGGAATGCGATGCCCGTTTTGCTACGAAGATGTCATGACAAAAGCCCATTATAAAAATTCAAGATTTACGCACATCGTCGCTATTATTCTAGGCATATTCTTTTGGTGAGTAATTTCAGTATGTCAATTTGTGACAGGTTTATCTATCTACCTTCTAATAAGGGTGTAAGTACCTACAAATCGCCCTAGATATCGCATTGAGGCATTGGCATTACACTCATGCGTTAATTTAATTATCACTTGTTAGACCTTCGCTACCGATTCAAGTTAATATTCTTGGACTAATTACCTATTTCGTGCATCTAATATTACAACCTATATACCTACATGTAAATCTTGAGGAACCCGTTTCATTAAGAGAATTCGAATAAATTTGAATTCGACTAATTCCGCGGACTGTATTCGAATTCTACTAATCACTGTTGAGTTGCAAGTTTATCTTAATACAAATGCAGGAGGAGGAGAAGCTCGTGGCTAGACAATAACAGCCGCACGGGTCGATCTTGAAGGTTAAGCAACGCTTGCCAAGATTGGTCTGTGGAAGGGTGACCATCTTAACATACCGAGTTTCCTCCGTGCCTTGGAAAGCACGTTAAGCCGTTGGTCCCTGTTGTCATTTGTAGACCTTTGGCAGTCGTTACGGATAGTCAGAAGCCAGTAAATCTGACTCCAGGCTTGCCATGAAGTACCATGTTACCCAGTTAATGGGTTGTGGAGGTCTGGTAGGCAGCCGCTCCTCGTAAAATACTGGTATTCAGCTAAATCCGGCTTTACTGGAAGCTGACCCCAATATAGTTGGGAAAAGGCTAGGCAGATGATGATCTTAATACAAATGCTATCTACAAAATTGAAGCCTTGTCTCAAATAGGATTCATGAATCTCTATTCGAAAACATGCATTATTTCGGTACCTACGGTAGCCCTACCTACTGTTTCCGAATTAGTAACATGACGCGTTCCTCTGGGTAGTATTCTTGGTCTCGCCTAAATCCAAAGCATTTCGCAAAAATAAAGTACATATTATAAGAATACTACATTTTGATGCAAGTGGACAAACTCATTGCAGCCGGGCCAATGCGGAATAGACTAGAGTAGATTGCTATACTCGACAAAATTAAGTAAAAATAAATTATCGTGTAATATCATGTAAAATTAAGTAAAAATAAATTATCGTGTAATAATACCGCGAGCGCTTCGCTCGCGGATATTTTACGTGTGCCTTGGTTGTTATTCGAGGGGTTGTCCAGCAACCAGTGGATTCTGAATCGAGGCCCACACCAATTTAAAATTGTGGTGTTCCTAAGCACAATAATGACCGATTTTCTGACAGGTTTCAAGAAAATGAAAAAAATTGGATTTTTTCTTTGAAATTTTAGTTTGTAAGCTCTAAGATATCATATGCCAAGGATGGGCCAAATGGTCAATGCTGCAATGACATTTATATTTAGAACATCACAGAAGCTAATATCAATTGTGTCCCAGTTTTGAAATATTGCGGTAAACGTACCTACACAGGCAGTTGACGACGACTGAGGACGAACCGCGTAACCAACAGCATTGAGGCTAATACTTTCTGAATAGATTTCTCAGAAATTTCATTTTATGCAATAAAAACAACGGTTGATAGTTAATTTAGAGTCCCTAATAGAAACAAACTTATTTGTTTGCAGGTGGATGTGTTGCTGCATAATCCCCTACGTCACGAAGAGATGGAAAAACGTTGAACATTACTGTCCCAATTGCCACCGGTACTTGGGCTTGTACAGTAGAAGATCGATGATATTGTAAGGTGCTTCTGCCGTTATTGTTTTTAACAGTTTATTAAGCTGTGTGTTCTTAATTTGTTTTTTAAAGAACATCTGCATTCCCGGTAGGCATTGGTGTGTACTTGTACATCCGCATTTATTCACGTGACACGTTTGTTTTAAGTCCGACGTAGTGATAGGCAAACAGGTATACTGTTATAATGATGTTAGAATGTTTTTTAAATATGTAGTAGATTGCAGATTGTTATTATGCAATAATCTAGTCTAGTTATATTCGAAGTTACAAAACAATTGTAATTAATTTGTGTAGTGTTTCACAGTATTTAAAGGAAAAAAATAAAAGTCAGTGATCAGTTTATTCGTGTAGAATAGTGTAGTTGTACTAGCTTTATTAATTCCTAGGTTTTTGCGGAAATGCTTAGGTACTGTGCTCAGAAGAAATATGTGTTTTTATACGCTGCTTTAATAACTGTGCTGTAAAATGTAGTTACTTGACCTAGGAAAGCAGATTTTTCAGTTCTTAAGTCGAATATTTAGATTAATTTATGGATCTATTCTAAGCAAGTTGAAGAAAAAATATTTATACTTATTCCGTAACAACTAAGGAGATTTAAATTATTTTTTAAATTCTATTTATTCATTTATTATAATATAAGTAAGTAGAAATCGTTTAAAAGACCTTTGAAAAAGTATATTACGGAATGATTTCATTCTGTCAACAATAAGAAAATTATATTTTTCTTCAAAAACATAAGTACCTACTTAATAGTAAGCTATCTGACCAAATACACAAAATATAGAGAACTTGCACGGCGTAGACCATGTCATCTAGCGTTTTACGCAGTAAACACTGTTCCTGCACGCTCCCTAAATTTTCACTAAAGAGAAAATTAAACTTATGCGTTATAGAAGTTATATTTACATAGTATATACGTAGGTACTTACATAGGTACCGACATAGTGTATAGATTTGAGAATTTCGACACCTTCCCAATACTGAGGCCGATTTATGGTAAACATGCTTTGTTTTAGATGGTAATCCAATTTTTTTTTTATCGTAAGAGATAATAAGTATGACAATGAATACAATATTTTAGATCATTTGGATTTGTTTTCTTTAAAAGCCCTGCTGATTATAGATAAGCCGATAAGGTCCCGTTTATTACTTATTTGAATGCAAGAAACTGGAAACAAATGTCTCCTATATATTTCATGGACGAATATCTGTACACATATTATGAGAATTGAGACAGATCACTTGAGATTTTTTGTTGTGACTGTAAAACACCAACTTTTATATACCTAGCTTACTTTTTATAGATATAAGGACATTTAAAATATGGAAGATTAGATAGGAGAATACAATTTAGATCAAGATGGCGACGTCGATGGCAATTTAGGAACCGATGAACGCAAAGGCAGCGCGTGGGCGACGTGGGCCACCGCCTACGGCCTCGCGGTCCAAAGGGCCTCGCAGCTATTTTGCTTTTTTACAATTCAGAAAATTCGTAGCTAAGGCCATAAAAAATTCCAACATATCCGTGTCGATTTCCATTTTTTTTATAGAATCCAACCTCGGAAAACCTGAAAAAACCACACTCCATTCTTAGGTAGCACCTAAAGGGCCTCGCAAAATGCCAATGTTGCCCATTTATCTTAGTATTTTTAATAGTACTAGCGGACCCGACAGACGTTGTCGTGCATGAGCAGCGACATCT
This sequence comes from Lacanobia oleracea, assembly GCA_950371165.1. Lineage (NCBI taxonomy): Eukaryota > Metazoa > Arthropoda > Insecta > Lepidoptera > Noctuidae > Lacanobia > Lacanobia oleracea. The sequence goes on from OX493389.1 coordinate 13,029,329, forward strand.
GCCGGGCTGATTTGTGAATCTAAAACATCCAGTGCGCCACCCAAACGCATACAAAAAAAATCATTTAGCCGTCTAGGCGGAGTTCAGTTACATACACACGTACAGTAGAATTATATGTATATTTACTCGCGCGGCTTCGCTCCCGTTAACTGGCTACTCTACCTATTTACCCTACCTACCCTACCTACCCTACCTACCCTACCTACCCTACCTACCCTACCTACCCCACCTACCCTACCTACCCCACCTACCCTACCTACCCTACCTACCCTACCTATCCCAGTCAGTTTCAGAGCTAAGTATGCTAGGGTGAGCGAAACGGCAACAGAAGGAGACGCCCCAGGCGTCGGGAGTCGCAGGACGATTCCCGGCCTGGATTGCGGACGGCGAGCAGCGGGTGGCTCGCCGTCTGATCAGAACTAGGCCCGGGTCGACGGCGCGCTGCGATCCCAGCGCGCCTCAAAGAAATGTCAGCGTAGAAGACGGGGCCCGCTAGGGCAGGTGCCTGCTGGGGCTGCGGAATCTGTTCGAATGGGGTACCGTAGCCTTGGAACACAAAGGGCACCAGGAGGAACACGGATGGGTTTTAGTCAGTAAGAGTCTGACACTCCCTCTTGCTTTACCCGGAGCGGGAGGAGTCATTTGATGATTTCCCATCCTTAACAAAAAAATTAATAAAATGGTGAGCGAAGCGAGCTCCTTAAAATTTCAGTTCCTTGACTCAGAGACGCTAATTTTCTTCTTATCTTACACATGTTTTTATGTCAACTTAAATGAAAACCGGACAACTAAGGATGCTAGGGACAATGATATGTTACTTGACTCTAAACACTATATTTTATTCTTATTGTAATGTTTCTTTTTTGACGATTTAACGTAAGAGCTAAGGGTGCTAGAGCGGGCGAAGCGGGTCCGAAAAAAAAATAATTTACGTCGCGGGTATGCTATATTTTCTTTATATCATACAGACAGATGTTTCTTTGAAAAATATGGATGTTACAGCGAGTGAAGTGGAATCGAAAATTTTAATATCCCGGATCCAAAATTTATATGTAAGTAGATAGATAGGTTACATTGTTTATTTATTATCCAAACAATTATTGAAGTTGACTTTAACATAAAACTTGCATAATAGGGAACATGCGATATTTTTATTTTTGCAAGATCCCAGTGCATCCAAAACTTACTTATTTCCTCAGCCACAAAATGTGTGTAATAGATTAGTGTTAGTATGTAGGTACTTTGAACATTCGCTTACCTGCTAGTTTGAGTTGACGCGACCGCCAGCTTGTAAGAATCATCTTTAGATGCTAGCTATAAAACGACTAGATCATTTTCACGATTTTTACAAAATACATATTCTTAAATAATTAGTAATTCAGTAAAAATTTAAAGACTCATTAGTCATTGTAATAGTGTAAGATCTGATTGCTATCTTCACTGAGAATTGAGATCCTATTCACAAGGCTCTTTTGGACATAGTTTATTTACTAAGTATAAAAAGAAAACTGCAAAACGACTTCCTATAGACTTTTGAAATACGTCATACCTACAAACATCACAAAAAAAAATTGCCCATTGGATGGAGCTAGCAGATACTTATTATGCGTACATGGCACTACTCTATTCAAATATTTTGATACTGCGAAATAAGTAACGTTTGGGAGCCCTGGGATCTTGGACTATAAACTAACACGAGTGACGTCACCAGACGCTGATTGGTGTATTAAACACGGTCCGTTTCTCGTTACTTTAAATTTGTAATTATTGTTAAAAATCAATATTAACTGGAATAAAAACGTTGCACTGTCCCTTCCCTTATGCTTTTTTTACATTTTAGCCACAAAATATTGATACATATTAAATATGCATCTTATTGAGGATGCAAAAGCTACGAGTAGCTACAAATTTTCTCGGATAGGGTTTGCATCAAATAGGTAAGATCATCTGTTTAATATCGATGCAGACATAAAAGTAATGTGTTTGATTTATGTACCTACAACTTAGAATACAAGAGCGAGCGCAGCGAGCTCGAGAAGTTTTCAGTACCCCACCCCGGTTAATTTTAGTTTAAATGATCGTGATTTGTCTAATTTCAGAAGGTTTGTCAATTTTATGAGTACGGTTTGGGGGGGGGGGGGTCATACCCCCACAACACCCCCCTCTCGGACCGCGCCTGACACGTACAGTAGAATTATATACATATATAAAAAGAAGTAAGTTATATATTTATAAGTAACATACTAAAAAATAAATAACTGCTAATGTTTGTTATTTGTGTGGACATTTTAATTCAACTACACAGCGGTGGTACCTAATGGTTTAGTTGAAATGACATTATGATACTTACTGATAAAAATGGACTTATATTGGAAAGTCAGTGAATTTAATTTACGGAAGTAGTTTAGATAATAAAGTTTGTAAAATGGATTGACGGCCGTCCACTGGAGGTAATCCGACACTAGGTGTGCGAGACGCACAAGGTAAGTTGTTGTGGCGACACTTGGGGGAGCCCTATGTCTAGCAGTGGACGTCTTTCGGCGGATATGATGGTGATGATGATTATTATTAACTACAACTAGCACTTCGCCCGCGACTTCGTCCGCGCTGCAATTTTCTTAAGGGTCCCTAATTTTTCTAGACAAATTATATACTAAAACCTTTCTCGAGAACCACTCTATCCATTGGTGAAAACAGCATGAAAATCGTTGCAGTAGTTTTTGAATTTATCGTGAACAGACAGACAGACAGACGGGCGCGGCGGAAGACTTTGTTTTATAATATGTAGTGATGAATTTTAATTAAAATACAGTAGAGGCTTTAGGGCCGGGCGACCGCCCGAGGCGCCAGCAACACACAGGGCGTGCTAGTTAGACTACACCACTTAATTTGAATAACTGTTTCTGTTGATAAAAAGAAAAACTAATTGACTTAATGCCTCAGGCATTAAGTCCGCCTCTGTACATCTGTGTGCGTGAAGTGTTAAATAAATAAATAAATATATAAATAAATAATAAAAACTAAATTCACCGTATTAACTTTTATGGACTTTATCTCGTAGGAGTGAGTACCTACGAGCAGGTCAGCAGCTAGGGTTCTAGGCGTGCCTGGCAAGTTAGAACTTAGCGCCCCCCAATTATATAGTTAGAGTTAGTTAAAGTATAGGTTCTTATTTTACCCGACTGCCCCAGGAGGGTAAAATAAGAACCTATACGACTCTTAGAACATTGAGCCTACTGGATAGATTTCAACAAATGAGATATCATTAGATTCCTCTTAAGTGCCAAAGTATGATTATTGAAAGGCAATATGAATTTTGAAAAGAAAAACAAGAAACATATAATAAAAAACTAGCTTACCACGTGCATATCTATACCTACTCTATACTTATATAAAGCTGTAGAGTTTGTTAGTTTGTTTGTTTAGTTGAACGCGCTAACCTCAGGAACTACTGGTCTGATTTGAAAAATTCTTTCAGTGTTAGATAGCCCATTTATCGAGGATAATATCATCACGCTAAGACCAATAGGAGCGGAGCAGTAATGAAAATTGTGTCGCAAACGAAGTTGCGCGGGTCAACTAGTTACAAGATAATAATGTATTTATGGTAGCATTTGCATTAGAAACATTTATTTTTAAAAACCCCAAATGCCTGTTGATTGTTTACACCAGTTCATAACATAACATCACGCCGGCACGCTGTTTGTTGTACCTGCATACCACTAAAAAGTGAAAAATAAAAAAACTTTTTAACAAAAAAATAAAAATTACTTCAGAAGTCGGTGTTCAAAAACGAAATAACCACAAACACCGACTTCCGAAGTTAAAGATATTTTTTACTTTGTAGTGTTTTGTTTTTGAAAGTCGGTTTTATTTTTGTGTTATAAAGTTTATTTGTAGTAGAGTACCTACTAAACATGCGTGAACGAAGTCGCGGGCGAAACGCTAAAAAAAATATGGTTAGAAATTGAAAATAAATTGTTTTAATTTTAATGCACTAATATAAAAGGGCGCGAAATGCAATGACTCGCTCAGGGCGCGAAATGCAATGACTCGCCCAGGGCGCATAGACGTATAAGGCCGGCCCTGATAAAATCTATGCTACTTATTTGGCGTTGCCGCTGCGCTGAATAGATAATAGTAACCTGGTAAAGTAAAAGTAAATTGGTAACTATATTTTCGAACCGTTTGGGGTTGAAGCCCTCGGGCTATGGGACCGTTGTGCTTCGAAACGGCTGGTTGACATTTCCCGTGACCGAAGAGCTGGCTTTTGCTTCGGGTAAAGACTAAGTTTGCAATTCAACGTGGCAATTCTGCCAGTCACTTAGGGCATGCAGCGTTGAGGACGAATTGTTTGATGCTATATTTTAGTTGCTTGTAAGTTTGCTGTATTTGTTAATTTTAGTTATTATTTATATTATATATTTAACTTATTTAATGATTTTTAAAATATTTCGTAAAAAATACAGATTAGAAAAAAAAAAACAGTAGCCCACCGGTATCGGGAACAGGGTCCAAACTACCGGCGGTCAGGGGTCCAGAGAGCGGAACCTCTTTACAATGCGAGCCGTGTCCAGAAGTACCGCTTTCTGAATCAAGCCCTCGATCCAGCTGCCTAACGAGAACCTCCTGAGGTGTTGGTCGAGGTTCTTGGCTATTATGCTGTTGGCTGTCATGGCTATCGGTACAATGATTACGGAGTTCACAACCTCGCGAGCCAAGTCAATATACTTGATTTGCTTGTCTTTCTCGGCTTTCACAAGGTTCTCGTCATGTGGGATGGTTATGTCTACAATCATTGCACGCCTCTCGTTTTGGTCCACCAACACTATATCAGGCTTATTGGCAAAAATAGTTCTGTCAGTGATGATGGACCGATCCTAGTACAATGTGATATTGCCATTTTGAGAACTAGGTCGGGCACATACCTGTAGTACGCACTTCCGAATCTACAAGAGAGCATCTCAGAGCAAGTTGCTGATGAATTATCCTAGCTACAAGGTTCTGCCTATGCAAGTATTCTGCGTTAGCTTGACGAGAACAGCCAGAGATAATGTGGGGAATTTATTATCCCGGACGGTGACATGCCCGATATAATATGTCGACCGTGCCGTCCTTCACAATAAATTTCCGGTAGTTATTCGTCATGATATTACCTAGTTATTATTATTGTTAATTTGTTATTATCGTTTAAAATATATATTGTTGTAGCTAGCAATGTTTCGACATGCAGGTATTTACCCAAAAAACAATTAGGGACTTCCCAAGAGATTGGCTGTATCATCTGTATGATGTAAGTAGGTGCAGAACTTATGTGTTATCAATTCGATAGCCAATATCGGCACCTCATTGATAATGCCACTGCAAATGGCAGACAACTAATTTTCTGAAAACGGAGCTATTCATTATAAAAGATCGCGCTTTGAAATAAAATTAAAAGTATTTACGCCTAAAAACTACATTACGTTAAGAAGATTGCACCTTGACTTTTTTGTGGTATAGTGAAAAAACATCTTTTGTGTGCGTGGAGGATTCCACTGGAGACACTTGAACAAGTAAGTCTAGTTTAATATATTATTTTAATTGTTGGTTTTAGGGTTCCGTACACAAAGGGTATCCAACAGAACCCTATTACTAAGCCTCTGCTGTCCGTCCGCCGGTCCGTCCGTCCGTCTGTCAGCGGGCTGTATTTATAGAACCGTAATAGGTAGACAGTTGAAATTTTCACAGATTGTGTACCTATATCTATTGCCGCTATAACGACAAATAATAAAAACTAAGGATTATGGTACGGAACTTGTTTTTCTCGATTCAGTAAAAATCATGTTGGTCAATACATAAAATAGATTCAAAGATAAGTTAACCAACAAATGTTCGAAATATTTCTCAGCATTTCACAATGCACTGTAAAAATACCCGACTGTAACGATTGATTTATCAACCATGGCTTTGTTTAACACTACAATTTTTATATATGTATGTAGGTAGATATATGAACTTGTACTTAGCCAGTAAATCTAGATAGTTATCTTTTTCTTGGAATAGAATAATACAGTATCATTATATGAACACTTGAGAGCCACTTGCACTTAATACAATCATTATCAGTCATATATATAACAAACATGGCAAATGAGTTATTATCGTCCAACTAAATGTTTTATCACTACGTCCATGATACTTTCAAAAGCCTCCTTACTTCTTCTCGTATTCATTCTCTTGGGGTCGGCACAACATGCCTACTTACTTCTCTATTAGTAGTCATCGTCACAGTTTACTTTTTAATGGTCACCTTGGAGGTTGCCGCCTGGTTCACTGGTTTATAGCGGCCGTAAAATAGACTAAAGACTAAGCGGCTACACGGAAAGGGCACTCCCTGTGGGGTACGGCCATAGGCTTAAGGCGTCACTAGCGGTAGTCAGCTAGAGACGGGCAGGATCGAATATTGAAAAACACATAGTCTATCTCCCTCTACATTCAAACACAAAGCTTTCCTCAATAAATTTCCCTCTTTTCTCTCCATCATATGCCCAAAGGGACCATTATGGTTTCCCACCCAGATTTTCAGTCACCGTTGCTACTTTGAACAGATCGATCAACATCTCATTTAATATTTTTTACCATGCTTTTCCAGTGGAACCCAACATTCACCACAAGATAGAGTATGCTGCAGCTATTCCGATGGAGCTGTTGGATTACGGCTCCAAGTCAGTCGACATGCATTGCCCGTTTTGTTACAAACTTATGACGACAAAAGCCCATTATAAAAATTCAAGCTTCACGCACATCGTCGCTCTTTTTCTAGGCATATTTTTTTGGTGAGTAATTATAACTAATAAAGCGGTAAGTAATATATGATATAATTACAAAATCTGTAATATTTACAAGATATAACAACTGACCCTATAATTTTGTTAGATATAATGATCAATTAATTTAATATAATATAGGATTGATATAATTCAAAAATATCTAATTATTACAAGCATAACATACTACTCTGTCAAGAAAGTACCGGGAAAAGATCAATAATACACAAAATGTCTGTTATTCATCCAAATTTATTTTATCACCTTCATAGTATGCTCCTTTAGAAACGATACACTTGCGCCAACGAATAATCCATTCATCAAAACATTTTTTAAACGCTACTTCCGGAATTGAGTTCAGTTCTCGCCGCGAATTCTCCTTTATGTCTTCTATCGATTGAAAACGGGTGCCACGAAGTGGTAATTTGAGTTTAGGAAAAAGAAAAAAGTCAGCAGGAGCCATATCTGGTGAATATGGTGGTTGCTGGTTGGTATTTGTTGAGTGTTTGGTTAAAAATTCGTTCACAATGATAGCCTTGTGCGAAGGCGCATTGTCGTGGTGCAAAATCCAAGAATTTTCTTTCCAAAAATCTGGCCTTTTTCGTCGAATTTGCTCTTTTAAACGCCTCACAACGCTCAAATAATATTCTTTATTTACCGTTAGACCTTCCGGTAAGAATTCAGAGTGCACAACACCGCGATAGTCAAAGAAAACAGTCAACATGACTTTGACTTTTGATCGACTTTGGCGTGGATTTTTCGGTTTCGGTTCAGTTGGAAGGCGCCACTCCGAAGCTTGTTGACTAGTTTGCATGTCAAACTCGTAAACCCACGTCTCGTCACCAGTAACAATGCGTTTCATGAATGTTGGGTCCGAACTGACTCGTTCTAGCATGTCCTCAGCGACTTTCATGCGATTGAGTTTTTGGAGAAAATTCAGATCTTTTGGGACTAGCCGAGCAGCAACATGTTTCATACCCAAATGATTAGTTAAAATGGTACGGATCGACTCGTGAGATACAGAAAGTTCGGCGGCTATCTCTCTCAGAGTTGAATGGGGATTTTCAGTCACTATTTTCTTCACTTTTGCGATGTTAACTTCAGTTGCAGACGTTGACGGCCTACCAGAGCGAGGCAAATCTTCCATCACATCTCGACCGCTTTTGAACGCTTTGAACCACTCATAAGCACGAGTTTTTGATTCACCGTAAGCCTTCTGTAACATTTTCAGTGACTCCGAACACGAAATTCCATTGGCGATGCAAAATTTAAGACAAACTCTTTGTTCGATATTTTTGTCCATTATGAAATTCGCAATACACACTATATATGATATTACTAAAACCAGCACTGTATTTAATATAAATAACAGATGCAACTCAAACACCGCGCCAAAATGGAAAACAGTTGTGCCAATCTAACAACTACAAAAAAACATAAAATTGAATTTGGAACCATAGACAAATCATCCATTCCCGATACTTTTTTGACTGAATGTACATTGAATATAAAATCGTTAGATATACCACTCAAATAACATAAAATCTATTTAGTCTAATATGATAAAAACGCCTAGTTAAAGACACAAAGCAGAATTGTATATTATGTACACATTAAAACTCACTCTAGTCTAATTATATTGATAAGTGGTAGCTTAACCAAAATCTTTAAAGTTGCATGAGTAGATATACCTAATTTAAGTAACTGATTATCAACTGCCAAGCATGCATGTGCAGCGAGCAAGCATGCAGCATGTAGCATGCAAGCGAGCATGCATCATGCAAGCAAGCATTCAGAATGCAAGCAAGCAAGTAAGCTTGCAGCATGCAAGCATGCATGCAGCATGTGGGTAGGCATGGTTTTTGTCAAGGCAAGCATGCATGCAGTATACAGGCATGAATGCAGCAAGCAAGCATGCAAGTAAGCTTGCAGCATGAAAGTAAGCTTGCTGCATGCAAGTAAGCTTGCAGCATGCAAGTAAGCTTGCAGCATGCAAGTAAGCTTGCAGCATGCGAGTAGGCATTGTTTTTGTCACGGCTCCGGCGCCGCGGGGCTCTGGAGCCCCACGCGTGCTTATTGTTGCAGATAGTTTAATGGCTCACCACCGCAGCTTCGGCTTGCGGGCCGCCTCGCTCCTCTACGCCTAACTCTAGGGGTAGGGCAGACAAGACTATGTGGAGTCGGTTTTGCAGCGATTCGTTTCTGTCTCTAACTTTTGTAGCACGACATAATTATTGAATTTTTAAGACAATATTATAGATTTTAAACAAAATACCTAATGATTTTCGATTAAATAAACATATATCCAATCACATTATACGAAATAAGTTTTAGAGTATATGAATGTTATATGTAAAGAAATTATATCAACAGTTGGTATATCTCACTTTTATTATATCTTGTGAACGTTATTGAAATGAAAATATACCAAGTAACTTTATATGAAATGTGACGAACCCCTAATAAACATATCATCAGTATATTATGATCGTAATATTCAAATTGCCCTCGACATTGGATTGAGGCATTAAGCAAGAGACAAACTGGTCCCACGTATGCAACCATTATGATATCTGCACTCTTGATTTTATATGAAAAACTATGCAGTAGATACACACTTATCGTATGCAACGCAACATACGTGACGATACAAAAGCGTTTCATACGTTGCGTACGTAGGACCAGTGTGTTTCTCGCTTTACACTTAAGTGTTAATTTAATTACTACTGCTCTCCTTATTTAGGGCTGTCATCGCTTAATTCACTGACGCCGCGCGCCGGACAAAAACTGTATCAAATTTAAATATTATCTTAAAAAGTATGAAATAAAACATTGATACGTAAAAGTACATAGTGTATTTTTTTTTAAAGGCTTGGCCTTCAGACCGTGTAATTTGACACATTCGCAGTTGTTCAACAATTTTTTTATAAACTTATGCAGTTGACGATAACAGTGAGTAAAGCGAGCGTGAAAATTTTAGGTTTTCTTTTCTTAAGTTTTTTGACCATTTGCACAGAAACAGTATTAAGTTAATGAAAATATACGGGGACGAAAATTTTAGTTCGCCTAGCTTCGGATCAGACTAGATGTTCTTGCTATCCATTCATACTTTTATTGAAGTTTTTTTGTCAACTTATGCCTAAAAGCCTAAACAATGATGTAAGAACGAGCGAAGCGAGCCCGAAAATAATGGCACCCGCCTCAAGCAATTTTTGGGTTAAACTCACTTCTCAAAGTTATAGAGTGACAGGCTTGAAGACTACTAGAGTACAGGCTGTAGTAGCTTTGGTTTGAAACAAATCAAGCCAAAGTTTGTAGTGCGAGAGACGAGTAAATTTCCCAGCAGCTAAGTTCTCCGTGCAAAAAAATCTCACAATAAGCTGACCTTTGGAATTTTCCGTAAAGTGAAGAATTTTCCTCCCTTTTGCAAATTAAAATACAGGCTAAAGTTATCATTTTGTCTAAATTGGAGTTTTAGAATTAGATTGGTCAAAGTGTGTTTTTGAAATTCCCGCCCGGACGTTCCCCGAACGCTCTCTAAATTAGCCCAAATCCAGGGACACCCTGGACGGCAGCACTTATTAGACTTTCGTTAAGTTAATATTCTTGCGCTAATTACCTATTTCGTTAGTCTAATTATGTTGGATTTGAATATGAAATCAACATATATGCAAATCTTGTCTTGAGGAACCCGTTTCATGGAAGACAATTCGAATAAATTCGAAATTTAGAAATCCCGCGGGTTTTTTTTTCTGGTTAATGTTGTGTCGCTCTCATTTAAAGTGCGCGCATCGACGCATCTCGGTTTGTCACTATTGTTGAACTTTACTAAGCTTTCGATTAAGTGTTCCCCTAACTTATATGTATATTCGTATGTTACAAAGTATCTTCATACAAATGCAATATACAAAATCAAGCGAGCTTGAGGCGTACCTCCGGGTAGTATTCTTGGTTTGGCTTGAATCCAAAGTATTTCACAAAGTAACATGTAATGGATGAAATGCAAGGACACAAATTTGTTCATTAAGGCCAAAATAGTAAGGCATCCGAAGGTAATTACGGTTCGAAGCTGATATATAACTAGAAAAAAAAATGTGCGATTTTTTTTTCATTGTTTCGTGCATTATGATCGATTTTCGAGGAGGTATAATAAATTGTGGTGGTCTTAAGGATAATGACAACTGATAAAATGAAGGTTTTGAGAAATATAAATGATTGGATTTATAGTAGAGACTAAAACAATGTTCTTTATTTCTTTGGAATTTTAGTCTAAAAGCCATACCTACTATACTACCTATAGAATCATTTATAGAAAATACTTATTTGTTTCCAGGTGGTTGTGTTGCTGCATAATTCCTTACGTTACGAAGAGGTGGAAAAACGTTGAACATTACTGTCCGAAATGTGAACGATTTTTGGGCTTGTATAGTAAACGACCGATGTTATTGTGAGGTACTTCCTCCGTACCCTTATTGTATTTGCTGTTAATAGTTACTTATGTTTTTCATTTTAAGCTTATGGCATACTTATGAATGTGCTGCACAATAATTGTCTACACAGCACAGTCACAACATTATTTAAAAGTAGTTGCAAGTTAGCTGCCTGCATACCAAATAGCTTTGTTGACTGTACCTGTGCACCTGCATTTATTCTCGGTAGGAGTAGGCAGTGGTGCGTACCTGTACAATTACATTTTACTCATGATTAAATATTTATGACATAATAGCAGACAAGTCTATTGTTATAATGATGTTGCATCATATATTTTTATACGATAATATAAATACGTGCCCGTATTTCGGCAGAAAACATAAATGTAAGTTATAAATCATTTGTAGTCTGTGTCGGGTTTTAGAAAAAATGGGTACCCGTAATAGTTTCTTTGGGTAGAGGAGTATAGCTGGACTAGCAATTTTTACTATTTTTTATAAAATAATATGTTAGAACATGTGTTTTTTCATAGTAACTGCTTAAATTACGGTCTTTCAAAATGTAGTACTTGACCCAGGATAGCAAATTTCGTCAGTAATTATTATAGTCAAATATTATATTGTAAGCAAGCTGAAAAAGAAACTGCTTATCCCGTAACAACAAAAGAGATATAAATTATAAGTAAAACAGCTGTTTATTTATTTATTGTAGTATAAATCGTATAAAAGACCCTTGAAAAAGTATATCACAGAATTAAATATACAACATTAAGAAACTTTTTATTATAACTAATATTTTTCATTTAAAATAAACTTAATAGTAAGCTATTATCTAACAAATAAAATAAATTATAAATTCGACAGGGATTAATTTGGTCAAATGTGATCAAATGCATAATAAAAATGAAATTTTTTCATAAAAGAAACTTAACTTATGCGTCGTAAAAGTCCTATGTATTCTTATATTTTAGATGCCGCTCCATCATAGATATTATTTACTATGAGTTATGACTTATTACATAATATACGTACTTAGATACCAAAATAGTTTATAGATTTAGATTTGCGAAGCCATCCTAATTATGAAAGGTCGATTTTAGGAAAACACAGGTATTCAGCTGAATCCGGTTTGACTGGAAGCCGACCCCAATATAGTTGGGAAAAGGCTGAAGGAAAACATGCATTTTACGTATTTATGTTCTAGAGATGATCGACATTATTTTAAATAGCAAAAAAATGTAAGTTAAGTAATACCTATACAATTTACCTATCATAAACAGATCAAATATATAATATTAAAGACCATGAATACAAGTATTAAGACCATTGAGTTTTGTTTTTTTAAAGCACTGCTGATTATATTATTTGCTTAAACTATAAGTCGAAAAGGTACATAATATACTTCTTCGAGTGCAAGAAACTTGACATTAAACCATCTGGCAAAAATGGTTTAGATATTAACCTACAAATGTTAATGAGAATTGAGATACAACACATGAGATTTTTTGTAGTGACACGCAACACACAACCTTCTTATATATATATCTTACTTTGTGTCGTGCTAGTACCAAGTCAAAATATGGAAGATTTGATGGTATACGAAAAGGGAGAATGCCATTTAGATCAAGATGGCGTGTAGGAACCGATGAACGCTTTGCACTGAGGACAGTAGTGGTTGGCGGTCTTGCAGGACCTCATGCAGTACGGCACGAAGCAGCCACAGCAGCATCTGTGAACAATATAGGTGATGATCAATATTTCTTCTTTCTGATTACCTGGCTAGTTTTCTTTTGTGTCGCAATATGAGTTTTGAGTTACCAGTCAATACGAACTTACCCTGTTCCTGTTGGTTACTTAAAGTATCTAGTAAAAGTTGATCATAATTATGCGTAGGTACTGCTAAATGCCAGTATTTTCATTTATCGTCGAATCGTCGCCACGATGTATAATAATTTAATGAATCATCGTCAGGATCGCTAATTGTTTTTATTTGTTGCCAATTAATAAAACATGCGTTGTTCCCCATATAAAGCATTCATGCGCAATATCATCAGAATGTTTCGAGGCCTTTTCATTGCTTTACCAACGCTTTATTTTGTTTATGATGGTTTTGTAAACTCAGAGGCTAAGTATTATTTTAGCAAGGGTTATAAATTCATTTGAATTGTTGATTAACGTAATAATAGTGAATCTATCTAAAGTTGATAGCACTTGACGCTAGTTTCGATCATAGCCTGAACATGACAGTGCGATGCTGGCATCGCTTACGTCCGTGACGATGACGATTTTTGGTCTTTCTTATCAGTACCGACGCAATGTCAGCGTCAGATTCTTTAGCCTTGTAAACAGGTGATTGTAGCTATTATCAGTGTGTATTAATAGCATTAGGACCGTAGTCAAAAATAAATAATTTACAGTTGTCGGTGTTGCGATACTTGTATCACTTGGTCATTTTAGTTAATACCTTTACTTAATATAATGCTGTCGCAACAAACACATTATAATAACCATCATCATCATTGCAGCCGAGAGACGTCCACTACTGGACATAGGACCTAAGATGGGGTTTGCTATAATTGCCACGCTTGACCGGCGGGTTGGCGATCGCAGTGTTTGGTGTTGAGTTTTGCAGAGAACACTGCTGCCCATTCTCTGGCGAGTCACTTAATTGCCTCTTACGACACCCACGGGAAGGGATTCCCATATGTCCCCGAGTGTTTGTTCCCCCTAATGCTGACAAATGGGACTTTTCATGTCATTTGTCCCCGAATTCAAAAATGGAGATAAATGGGAGTTAAAAGTTTCATCTGTCTCCGAAATTTTTTTTTATTAAAGTATTCGGGGACAGATGGGAATTTTCCGTGGCATCTGTCCCCGAACTAAAAAATGGGGACAGATGGGAGGAAAAATTTTTATCTGTCTCCAAAAACATTTAAGTCCCTCCCTGCCTGTCCTCAAAATTGGATTTTTTCGTGTCATCTTCACACGAACTTATATGTAAATCACGCTCAACTGTGACATGAACGGCTGCGTATATTTTAGAGCTGGTCCGTAACTTTTTTTATCTCCTATTTTGATCCTCGGAAATGTTTGTCCGTCAATCACGCAAAAGCGGCTGAAGGGATTTGGAAGTAATTTGGCATAATGTGCGCTACATATTCACAAGTACCAGGAGACCAGAAACATGTAGAAGTATTTCCGAGGCTTTTATTGGAAACGGTTAGAATTCAAAAGTACTAGGGGACCAGAAACATGTTGAAGTTTTTCTGGCGCTGGAATTGTGAGTGGTTTGGATTAAAAAAATACCAGCATTAGAAACATACAGAAGATTTTTCCAGGCCGAAATTATGAGTGCTAAAGATTCACAAGCACCAGGATACCAGAAACATATCGAATTATTTCCCGGGCTGGAATTGTGAGCGGTTAGGATTCAAAAGTACCGGGAGACCGGAAACATGTTAAAGTATTGCCGGGGCTGGAATTACGAGCGCTAGAGATTCACAAGTAGAAACCAAGAGACCAGGAGACCAGAAAATTGTCAAAGTATTTTTTCGGCAAGATTCGTGAGCTATAAAGTATAAAGATTCACAAGTGCCAGGAGACCACAGACGTCGAAGTGATTTCGGATCTGAAAGTAAGAACAGCGAAAGTTCACAAACAATCGGGATTCAAGAATCATGAAGGTGCTTTTCCGAGGATCAGAATATGAGATAAGTTACTTCCCCTGATACTTTTAAATCCAACCCGTTTGCAATTAAAGCCCCGGAAATACTTCTACATGTTTCTGGTTTCCTGGTACTTGTGAATATGTAGCGCACATAATGCCAAATTACTTCCAAATCTCTTCAGCTGCTTTTGCGTATTTGTCGGACAAACATACAAACTTTCCTTTTATAATGGTGGACGAGTGATAGGTACAGACCGGTGTTATAATTTGATTTTTGTACGGAACGAATAAAACGATATTGATGGCTAATCATTTTAATAAGGATATCTACTAGAATTATGAAGGTGTTTTTCCGAAAATCAAAATATGAGATAAAAAAAGTTACGGGCCAGCTCTAAAATCTACGTAGACATTATTCATGTCACAGTTGAGCGCGATTTAAAAGTTCGGGGAAGACGACTCGAAAAAATCCCATTTTGGGGACTAACTAAAATGATTTCGGGGACAAATAAAACTTTTACGTCCCATATGTCCCCATTTACGAGTTCGGGGACAGATGACACGGAAAATTCCTATCTGTCCCCGAATACTTTAATTCAAAAATATTTCGGGGACAGACGAAACTTTTAACTCCCATTTGTTCCCATTTTTTAATTCGAAGACAGATGAAACGAAAATTCCCATTTGTCCCCATTTGGAGACAAACACTCGGGGGCAGATTGGAATACTCCACGGGAAGTGATGGGATGGTATTATTCTTTTAGGGCACCCTACGGCACCGGCCGACACCGTACGTACGGCTTTATAACAACGTTTCAAACGAATTAATAACCATGAATAATAACACACATAGTAGTACGGAAACTAGTTAAGAAACGTGTCTACCGAAAACTAGTTCTTTACGTCATGATTTGCGTTAAAAACACAAGTTGTTCTGAATTTATAATCCAAAAATATGCCCGTCGGAAAATCTGATGGAACTAGAATGAGTCAGTTCTTTATCAGTTGACCTCAAACACACGAATATATTGACGGGCATTTGAATACAGTAAGTAGTTGTTCTTGTGAATAGGGAATGAAATTATCTTATCTATAAATTAAATTAATTCTAACTTACCCAGCTAAAACGCACAACGCTGCTGAAACGATGTGTGTGCGGTTATTGGGGACATATTCAACCGTCGTCACGATGGATTTGTTGCAAGTTGGGCAGTTGGTGCCTGAGGGCCCAGGGCCCATCTTTGCTGGACGGGCTCCCGGCAGTGGTGGCGGTGTGGTGATGACGGTGGTGCGCGGCCCTGGGGCCGGGGGGACCACCAAGCCTGGCGGCGGAGGAGGGTTGTCGCCAAAGTACGACGGTGGCGGTGCCGGGTTAGGCCTCGTCTGTTCGTAGGGCGGCGGGAGACCCATTTTGTTTTCCACTGAAATAAAGCGTTTGAGATTGTTAAGTTCTGTTGTCATATTCTATTTGCGAAATAAACGTTGCGTGACGAGCTGACGAATCATCACAAAATAAATATTTACTGGCAGACAAAAAAGTGATGCAAGTCATGTAAATCTTGTGCTATTTGGGTCAAGTTAAATTTTCTAATGCAGACCTTCTGCAGACCTTGTTTATTTTTTGCTAGACAAGTTATTAGTAATCTCCACGGTAATCTCACTTACGTCGATTTGGGGTAAGTAAGCCAAATCCTAAATAGGAGTTGGTGCTAAAAAGATAACTTGAAATGATACCTACCTATATTTTTCTAGCATTTCAAATGTAAATAAAATACGTTGCGAAGCATTTTCGTCGCCAAATCCACTCACTGAATGAGTCATGGGATTTATTACAGAATTCATAAATGCGAGACGATTCAAACTCTAATCGATTTAAAGTTCGTGATTTTGATGATTATGGTTTTGGAGACGTTGTTTCGTGACGTGCGTATAACCATCAACATTTTTTACTTTTGTAGAGGAATTTATTGTCTTAGAACGACGTGTTTTCTTTCATTTACCTCAGCTTTGTTATTGACTTGTTTTAATACTCGCAGGTATGATAAAAGACATGAAATTTTAAGGAAATCGTTCTGTGATTTGCAAGTTAACATTAATTAACCCATTTCATGGAACTTTATCGTCCTTGTGTGAGGCCGATGTAGGAAGCAGAAACAACAATGGCTAAATAATGCATGATTAACATTTGTAACACGAGGTTAATGTGATGATAAAGTTTTGCTGTATTGTGTTGTCCGTTCGTGCGATATTGTTCGTTTTTAGCTCCGTCAGCTGGGGACGGTTATGATGAAATTGCAGCTGGCAATATTCAGGGCGTGACAGCACAGCTACAAGGCTTCGCAAACGGAAAGTGATAACCGGAGCTGCCTAGAATTATAAGCAATAATGTGCGATTTAATAGAGTTCATTGAGGTACTGATCATGATTAACTACTCATTGGTCTCGGCTTTGGTGTTTTTTTTTAGAAGTTTTAGTTTAAAAATAGAAGTAATAAAATTTAAAAGCACGAAACGTTTAATGGTAAGAGTGCATAAAGTGTGATTGTTGTATGCAAGATTAAAGGATGATAAGAGTTTGTTTACATTGACAGAGCTAGGATGTTGGAAATGTTTTAGCTAAAGCATTTTTAATTTCGTGTCAGTAAAACAAAATATCCTAGGTAGTAGGAAAAAGTTTACGCATATGTCATAGCTGTGGAGGAACAGTTTATATTGAAAATCTTCCTTTTCGTTTTTTGTACGATTGAAGTTGTGTTCGGGTTTTCACGGTACTGTATATCTCTAAAACCAGTTTACTTACTTGTGGCGTCCATAGTGTGATGAAATTTAACCTTCGGCCGATTTCTTAATCCCTTATTCGACTAATATAGTTGCACAACACTTCCAAACTGTAACCGTCTTTGCTTGTAGATCAGCTTTCGTAAAATTACAATCAATCTTATTTAACACAATAAAGAAAAATAATGTTGTTGGAATATCGTCTACGTTGTGATCTTGCGCGGTTTACTCTGTGAGTGAATGCACTCGAAGAGTGCGCGGGCGCGTGACGTCACGACTGAGGGACAGAGACCTCCCGCGATCTCTCGCCGACGAGGGAGACGGAAGATGTGTCGTCACGTAACTTGTTGTTTACGTCGTTTAAACTTACACGTTTACCGCCTAATTACAATAGCAATTAATGCGCAATACCATTGTAACAAAGCCTATGTTTATCCGTTTGTCACATCACAGAGGACCGCACCACTTGGCAACTGCACGGGATATCTCGGGGTATTGTGTACCGAGCGCCAGCATTATTAATGCGGAATGGATCGTTAAACTTACCGATATGGTATGCGCAGGCATTCAACAATTGACATCAACACTGGACCACCCACATGGAAACATCGTGTCAATATGTTTTATCTTAGAAATCGTCTTTCTTAATACAATGAGTGAAATAATAAAAGCAGTATCGGTTCTCAAACTTCTCAGTGCGTTGCATTGATTTGAAGTTATGAGTACCGCTATTGAGGTGTTTTTTTAGTCAGGCGCTTGACAGCCGTCTTGCTTGATGAGCTCTTCGTGGGCGATGAGCCGAAAACGTGCACTCGAATGGCGTAGGGTTGCATAATCACTTTGAAGTCAGCTAAGTGTGTCCAGTTCAGCGTTTCACGTTTACAAAGCAGTAACGAAAAGTAAAGATGTCTCATTTAAGTATTTGCAATTGTAAACTACTACATCCGTTTTTAATATTTGGTTCCTTCTAGCAACGTTAGACTATACAGCACACATAGAGTTTCTTCTAAAACTTTGATATTGAACCTTATCGGAAAATCCAGATTACTTTTTAATTGAATTCGGGAATGAAAGTCCGAGTTGTTTTACCATTTTAAAAAGCTTGAAAAATAGTGATGGTAAGAAGGCCTTCCTACAAGGCGACGCTTATGAATAAAGTTTCACTTTTGTTAGATTAGGCGCCGACCCCACTGCATGCGGTGTTGCGGTCAGAGTTTCGAGTTCTGTGTTCTACGTCCACTGTAATATATGCGGTGGCTAAGAATCCCACACACACAAAAGCTGTTAGACCAAGGCGGTCAAAGAGTTCTATTTTTTTGCAAAAGCTGAAATGTCACGATGTCCGACGAGATCGTAATTTTTATTTAATGAATGAGAGAAACACGTTTTCTTTATGATTTGCGAGACATTTGGTTGAGAGTGACATTTGGTTTTCAGTAAAAAGAACGTGCTACGTGTTACCGAATTCCAGATTTTTAGACCGTAGTGTGTGTGCGTGTGTGAACGCGGAACGGGCCGCGGAACGGACCGCGCAACGGACCGCGCGCAGTGGGGTCGGCGCCTTATGCTCGTGCAGTTACAATACGGATTAGGTATTCCGTACTGACAGTGGTAGGCGGCCAAGAAAGTCTTGGGAAAGGCCTACCCTAATAGGCTTCCATCATTAGATATTCACGGTGGGACTCTAATAAATAGAATAGAATAGAATAGAATAGAATAGAATAGAATAGAATAGAATACTCTTTATTATGTACACCATATAAGTTACAGAAAAGATAGATGAAGAAAACATTACCTACATAGGGTAACATTACATTAAATATTTATATCTATACTTCTAAAGTAATAATAATATAGTATTTAGTAATATTGGTAATTAGTTTATAATATAAAATAATTTTATAAAGAAGAAAGATTTGTTTGTTTATTTGTTTGAATTGACTCCGAAACTACTGCACCGATTTGAAAAATTCTTTTACCATTACAATCCTACATTATCCTTGATGAACATAAGCTATAATATATTTTATAAAAACCACCCATCCCGTGACAGGGGTAGATGACGGCCATGTCCGTTAGATAAGCGTCGATTACGATGCGATTTTAGGGCAGGTCACACCGCCAAGACGACTCTGCATTGGGACACCGCATCTTACGCGCATGATGGCGTCCATCGTCAAGCACCTGTTGCGGAAACCGAACTGATTCTCTGCTAGATCCGGCCACACCCCTACCAAGTGGACAACGTGGTGGTTTGCAATTACACTTTCAAAGAGCTTGCCCACATCGTCGATGAGCACGATGAGCTGTTCAAACTCCGTTGAAAATTGTTAAAAATTATGTTCTGGACCCCGCACCTATTAATATGGGTGCGGGGTCTAGAACATAGTAAAAATAGATTCCGGGTACTGCCAACCACGTCAAAATTCTAATGAATTCTGACGTGATTGGCAGTACACGGAATCGAGAACAAAATGTATGAGTCGAGTGCGTAGGTAAGCGACGGACCGGACGTCAGAAATTTCTGAAAGAAAATTTCGAACAATATGCGCCCGGCCTGACACGAGTGTAGGGTGTTTGAGAGCGCCGGCGCTGCGAGCGACGCATGCTATTTGAACGTTGTTGCCTTGTCGCTAGCGGCGTTTGGCGCTCCCTACACTCCTGCGCCCGGGTGCACCGCACAGTGATCAGACGGCGAGCCACCCAATGCTCGCCGTCCTCAGACCCGCGCCTACGGTGGCCGAGAATCGCCCTCCGACTCCCGACGCCCTACCCCTACCCTGCCCTAGTGGTACCCTGCGTACCCATTCACAGCGTGATATGATGTTATGTTATGAAGTAGTATAAACAATATACAGGCATGCGATTTCAGCAATCCCGATCCATTTGCTATCATTTATTGAAGATTTCCTTTGCCTACGTCCGCATTTCTTCGTCAGATCTTCACAAAATTGAAATAGGACTAGTCCGGGAAAATACTATTCCAAACAAAAATCATTCAAATCGGTTGACAATTGGCGAAAAACCGACTTCCAAAAACAAAACACTACAAAGTATAAAATAACTTTAATTTCGGAAGTCAGTGTCAAAAACCAAAAACACCGACTTCCGTTTTATTAAAGTCGGTTTTATTTTTTTGTAAAAAAGTTTTTAACCACAAACACAGCGACCGGCGGCGTGATGTTATGTTATGAACTGGTGTAAACAATCAACAGATATGCGATTTCAGAAATCCCGATCCATTTGATATCATTGATTGACGAGTTCCGTTGCCTACTTCTGAAGTTCTTCATCAAATCTTCACCAAATTAAAATGGAACGAGTCCGGGAAAGTACTGTTCCAAACCAAAAAAGAATCATCCAAATCGGTCAAAAACTGGCGAAAATATCGCTGAACAAACATTTTTCATGGGATCCCATCATCAGATCCTGACTTATACCTTCCATCATCAGCTCAGCAACATGAGATGATGATTACCAGTCACAAATATCTGAATTGTTTTGAAACCGACAGTTTAAAGGTTCGCGCGAAAACGGACGATGACGTCACTCGGGTCTATCAATGGTCAAGAACTGTCCTAACTCAAAGACATAAGGTTGCATTTTCGTTGGCATAACAGCAGATATGTCACTAAACGCTGATTGTTGTTTTTAAATTCGTTCCGTTTCACGTTACTTTAATTCATTATTTTTGTTAAATCGAATTAACCAAAATAAAAACGTTGTAATGGCCTTTATTTTATACTTTTCTATCATTTTACTGACAAAATTCTCATAAATTCTGTATTTGCATCTTCCCTATTATATAGTATCCAATTCAAATAAATATTATGAGCGAAACGAGCAATATTATATTATATTCGTAGTAAAATTTTACGTTACGTTATTATAGTTACGTCAAAAAGTTACTTAGTTAAGTTTATTCCGTACCTACTAGCACTTCGCCCCTTCGTTCGCGCGGGTTTAGTAGGCAGAGACGGCTTTACCTATAGTGCAGGGTGTGCGGTGCGTGCGGACCATGGCCCTTTATGGGGCGCTGGTGTGGCGCCTACTTTGAGGGAGCGACCAACCTGTTACCTCAACGCGTCCCAGATGGTCATAGCCATCCGGCTGGCCCGAGGATACCCCACGGTATCTGGTGAGGCGGCAAGCCGGACTGCCGCCATGGGATCTGGAGGCGAGAGTCCCCCGCTCATTTACGAGTGGCGCGTGGAGGCGCAGCGAGACTCCTCCACCGCGGCAAATCGCAGCAAGGCGGATGGAGCTCCGACAGGATCTCATGGCGATATGGAGACAGCGACTGTTGCAACCCAACGCTGGGCACGAAACAATCCAGGCAATTAGTCCCCTCTTTGAGGTGTGGCTGGAGCGGCGCCACGGCGTCCTCATCTTCTGCCTGACGCAGGTACTCACCGGAAACGGTTGTTTCGGAAGATACCTATTTCGGATTCGGCGGGAGGTCACGCCCGGGTGTGAACACTGCGAGGACCACCCTGTGGTCTGTGTCTGTGTCTGTGGTCTGCTCTGCTTGGGCGGACCTCTCACGACCGGCCCTAGTTCAATGTATGGTCCGGAGATCCTTCTGCGAAGCAGTAATGCTAGCAAAGGAGGAGGCCGAACGTGTGACAGAGAGGGAAACCTCACGACCTAGCCGCCGCAACAGAAGAAGACGCCCCGTGCGTCGGGAGTCGCAGGGCGATTTCCGGTCACCGTAGGCGCGGGCCTGCGGACGGCGAGCATTGGGTGGCTCGCCGTCTGATCAGAACCAGGCCTGGGTCGACGGCGCGCTGTGTTCCACGCGAGCCTCAAAGAGCTGTCAGCGTAAAAGACGGGGCCCGCTTGGGCCAGTGCCTGCTGGGGCTGCGGACATCGTTCGAAAGAGGCACCGTACCCTGGAACGCAAAGGGCACCGGGAGGAACGCGGCTGGGTTTTAGTCAGTAAGAGTCTGACACTCCCTTCTGCTTCACCCAAAGCGGGAGGAGTCATTTGATTCCCATCCTTAAAAAAAAGGATGGTTTTTTTTTGTGAATTTTTTTTTTAGTATGCTACAAATTGTGTATGTTGCATTGCATATAATTAAACTGCGACTCCCTCCATGGTCGACTGGTTTAGGCATTTGCCTTATGACCCGGTGATCGTGGGTTCGATTACCACGGGAAGCATAATTTGTAATGTTGTTTCCAGTTTGGCTAGGAATTGCAGGGGGGCTACTCTCTAAGCCCGAAGTCCGTAGTTTTGGGCTTAGTTGCGGGCGTATTCTACACCGTATCACCTAGCCCCTAAGAATTAATGAGAACAGGATTTCATAGTTACTGTCAAATCGTGTCGTCATTAATTCTTAGTTCGGGTTCGGGACTAATCGTAATTCCGTAAGGTGATACGGAGTAGAATACGCCCGCCACTAAGCCCGAAACTACGGAGTTCGGGCTTAGAGAGTAGCCCCCCAGGTTTGTATCACCTGATTGTCTGATAAAAAGATGATAAAACTCTGGCACTAAAGTGTGTGGGGTCGTTAGACCTTACTGCACACACGATCAGAAGAAGATATATGATTAAACCAAAATACTATGGGGTTTTAGTTTTATATACACAACTTTCACTTACGTTAACGATACTATAACGTTACTAAACGTCAAAATATTCGTGCTAGGCTCTTTGCTTACATAATAATTTACATAATAACTTAGCTCTCGTGATCGCATTCATGTTAGGTTACTTTAAATCCTGCAGAAATAAGTAGGAGCACAGCGGGGTCCGTTAACTTACCTTGGTCTCAACCGTAATTTAAGCCGAATGTACATTCATATAAAAATTAATTAGTTTACATTGCACACTTAAAGTAAACCTAACCAACATCGGACAACGGGAGGTCTATTTAGTTCGTAACTCTATGTTCGGAGACGTCCATCGAGTACATTGAGATTCGCGCGCGGCGTGGCGGATCGCTCTCGTATGAGAGCGCTTCACAGAGTACATTATACTATACTGAAAGAGCGCTTGCAGAGAAGCCATTTACGCACGCGGCGTCGCACACCGAACGCCCCGCGCTACGCTCCGCGTCTCCGTAATCGAGCACTATGCCGGACATGTGACGTTACATCTGAACAGACCAATGAGAGCCTTGTATCTTGTAGACTTGTGCTCTGATTGGTCGCCATTTTATGTCAGTCCACAATTTTTCGGAAAGAGCTCGAGAGATTATAGACTATAAAATTTTATGCGTAAAAAATATTCCAAATGTTCAGTGGACAATTTATTGAGAGTTTACAGATAAGTGTCTCAAGATATTTTGTAGTCTTACGTATTTTAAAATTATCCAGTGATTTATAAAAGGTGCCATTCTAGTCGTCTTACAAAGGCGGCCTACTTAATGTACCCGATATAAACTACCTCTAGGCCCGATTATTTTCTTAAAATAACAGGTATAACAAAAATAAATAATGTACTAGAATTATGAAACACCATGCTTGTAATTTGTACGTGTCAAAGCAATGTTGCCATTCCGTTCCACGCAGTCCTTGGAACACAAGGCTCGGACTACGCTCGCTCTTGGAAATTTCAAACTACGTCATGATAATGAATTGCATAAAAAAGAGAAGAAAAGAGAAAAGAAAAAAAAGTGTTGTCACAATTGTGGTATAGGGACCGTGCACGGCGTTGACTATGCCATCTAGTGTCGCATATTCATAGTTTTAAGGGTCAGAATACTTGACATTGACGCTTCTGTGTTGCAACCTGTGGTACCTGCACGCTCAGTTTAGGGGAACGTGCGCGAAGAAGACTGTGCCATCTAGCGCAGCTATTTCGAATTTTGTACTTGAAACATACTTGACAGTGACATTTCTGTGCTGCTATCTATAGTTTCTGTGTATGGCGAGTAAGAAGATGCCTTATCGCATATAAGAAGAACAAGAGAGTCGACGGAAGACATCCAAAATTCATGAGACAACAGAAGATATAGAACTAGAATAGCTTCCGTCGCTAGAATAGGAGATGGACGTTCCAAGAGGATTCCTCAGCAGCAACTAACTGTTGGATTCAAACTACGAGTATGATCGAATTCAAATGTTCATAAATATATTATTTTTTAATGAATGTGCAGTAAGTCATTGGATAGATGAAGTGGGGATTAAATTGTATGTCGTATTCACACAGACACACACACACATTTGTCACGTCTCCAAAAACAACCATTTAGTTGACATAGGGGGGAGGGTGTCCATGTCGTGTAGTGTTCCACAGGGCTAGGTCTTGGGCCCACCTTTGTGGAACATCGGTTACGACTGCGTGCTAAGGGGCGAGCTCCAACCGGGAGTGGACCTGACGTGTTACTCTGACGACACGCTGGTCATTGCAAAGGTGAGCTCGTAGGGAGACAGCGTTGCTAGCGATGGCCGCGGTCTCACAGGTGGTGAACCGCATACGGCGCCTTGGCCTGGAGGTGGCCTTCAACAAGTCGGAGGCCTGGAATTGGTGCTCGACAGCCGGTGGAATTTCGTCGGATCGGGGCCGCAGAGGGTGATGACCACACTCCCCCCGCTGAACCGAGGTGGCGATAAGTTTTCGCGATACCCAGCGTAGGTGAGAGATGGAACACACTTCCTCTGACTAAAGGTTGAATCATATTTGATTCAATCTGAACATTTTATACCTGCTTCTGCTACGAAACAGACTATAGAGATATTTATTTAGTGTAGGTGATGATCCTTTCACCGACAGAGAACAACAACGATGATAATGACTTAGCCCGACTTTACACATGGTTAACCACGCGGCAGCTGGGACACTAACAGTGTGGTGTGTAAATTGTTATCAGCATTACATTTCATTTTAATTCTGTAGTCACGCATGCCAAGGATTGAATATTGAAACGGAAAAAAAAACGTAATAAACAATAGAGAATTGTGTTTACAGCTGATCCATTTAAACGGTAAAGGCCTCGTAAAATATTGAAACGCCATCTATGATAACTTCATTTCAACAGTTGCTACCAATGCTTAGCAGCGCGCTGTTGGGCGGGCGGAAAATTGTGCGTGCCGTGAGATGGCGGCTGTGGCGGCGGGCGGAACCTAAGGGTGCGCGCGCACCATTACATAACGGTAGCGGAGGCTTTGCGGGCGCGCGCAGCGGCGGGTGCGGGGCGCGGGGCGATCGATGCGCGCCCGGGGGGAGTCAGTCGAGCGGCGAGCGAGCGACATGGCGGCGCGCCCACCCCGCGCGGCGGCCCCGCGGCCCGGGCCGCGCGAGTAGGTCGCCATGCGCGATGCGGTATGAGGCAGCGCCGCGCCCGGCGGGCCGGCCCCCGCTAGCGGCGCCGCCCCCGCCATGCGAGCGCCGCCGCTGCTGCTGCTGCTGCTGATGGCGGCCGCGGGCCTGGCCGTGAGTCCGCTCGCGCGCCTCAACCCCTGGCTGAGCGCGTGCGACCTGGAGGAGGAGGGCGCGGGCAGCGTGCGCGAGTGCGGGGGCGCGGCGTGCGGCGGCGGCGGCGGCGCGCCCGACGCGCTGACGGAGCGCGACGTGCCGCACCTGTGCGCGCTGGGTATCGGTGCACGCGCGCGGCGCCTCGCCGAGCTGCGGCTGCGCGCGTGCTGCGAGCGCTCGCCCGCGTCCGCGCTGGACCGCGGCGCGCGCGCCGACGTGCTCGCCGGCGGGGAGCGCTGCGAGCGCGCGCTGCACGACCTCCTCGGTCTCGACGCTATGGTTGCGCGCGTGCACTGCGATTTCGTCGACATCCTCAGAAGATACGATTGCGATCAGCCCTACTCCGTGCACACGTGTCACGAGTGCCAGGTGAGTGTCACTACGAGACGACACCGTGCGCTCCTCAGCCTGTGTCTGTTCCATGTGTAGAAACGATTACAGTGCTCGCTGCTACAACGGGATCTATCAAACTCATCTTTAGAACTATCTGATCCGAGACTGAAGTGTTTATGGCCCCAATGAGTAACAAACGCTCGTTTTCCAAAGGATACTGAGGACTGGATTGATCCTGAAACGAAGCGGAAAGCACCACGATGATAGCGTGACTCAATTTATTAAAAGCGATCATACTTAGTAGTGATAAATCACTAGCAAATTGCGAGAAGTCGCTTCCCGGTTAGACGATTATATGCGTGTATCGATCCAGTGGGGCAAGACACGTTTCTTAACCTAAGTAAAGTGCGGGCAGAGCTGGAGGTCGCGTGGAGGCTGGCTGGTGTCAGTGCGGGTGATGGATCCGCCACGCGACCATTAGTCAGCGCGTCGTGTGGCTGACAGGCGGCCGCAGCCACGCCATTACTGTGTGTCTGCCGATGAAAACTACGACACGACTAGCAGTTCGATAATGTATACGAACATTGATACATGTAGGAGCATGTTTTGTATGTTATAGAATCCAGTAATCGTTGAAATCTGCTGCAAATACATATATACACAAATAGATAAATCTATTTGTCATCACTAACAAAATCATCTAAGAAGCAAGTCACACATCAAGACAATATTCATTCAACCCACCATAAGTTGTATTAGGACAATTTATTATCATCGTACAGCTATTATGTGGGAGTCTCTTCACAAATACGTAGGATGTCAAGATCCATACACTCTCGGATATAATATATTGTGTGTTAATGCAGGGTTAATGCGGGCGCCAGATACACGCCCCGTCACTAGTGTAGTGCTTGAGGAGGAGGCTCCGAGGAGGGTGGAACTGGTTAATCCCTCACCGAGATAACGCAGATCTGTAGCCCCGATACTGTCGCGCGAGACCGACCAATTAAATTCAGGGAAACGTGAATGATTGCTGTCATAAATGATTCGATTCACCGGTAATGGCAGGCAGTTACTTAGAAAAAATACTCTTCGATGAGTTCGTAATGTCGTATCTACGATTTTTTTGTAACTGAATCGAAACAAAGAAGAAATTTAATTGGATTGGAGTACCTAGTTAAAATTACTAATTGATAACAGAAAAATTGCTGGTCAACTATTTATATACCTATCTGAAAGTCTTCACCATAACAAATATGCTAGATAACGTCATTCGATGAATCATAGATACCTAGTAAACACATCATGAACCGGCCATTCAGCAGCAGTATGACATGAATCGATACATAGCTACTACGACGAACAGACGGCCGGTCAATCACGGAAAATTACAGATTTATTTATATGTAGAAAGTGGCTACTGTTCTCTGATATATTGAACGTGGTCCTGTAGGGACACATCTATATCAATTAATCTTTGTATAGAAATATATAGATTTTTAAGGCAAAGAGATAGGATACACGTCATATGACGTATTGTAAATAAACAGAATACATATTTACCTTAAAGCACATTGATCATGAGGTAGGTACCTACTTAAAGGAAGGTCTGTATGAGATCAACGACAAATAAGAACGCTCTCCATTACAACATACAATCCTTTTTTTAAGTTTCCTACATCTGAATGGCTGCTCAGTGTGTCGGTCATGTCGATGCAAGCCTTTTCTAATAAAATTAAAGCAGAATCTTGAATGTTACGCAACGCAATGCTTGAAGACCTGTAGCAAATACGAATTAATATTGATATATTATGAAGTACATGTTTCATAATATGTCCATTTATTAAACACACAGTTACTTACGTCAATTTCTTAGAAATTTATTTGTATACTAGTTGACCCGCGTAACTTCGTCTGCGTCACAAATTTAATTAATGCTCCGCTCCTATTGGTCTTAGCATGATGTATAGCTTATAGCCTTCCCTGATAAACGGGCTATCTAATACTGAAAGAATCTTTCAAATCGGATCAGTAGTTCTTGAGATAAGCGCGTTCAAGTAAACAAATAAACGAACTCTTCAGCTTTAAATATGGCTAT
Source organism: Lacanobia oleracea (assembly GCA_950371165.1). Taxonomy (NCBI): domain Eukaryota; kingdom Metazoa; phylum Arthropoda; class Insecta; order Lepidoptera; family Noctuidae; genus Lacanobia; species Lacanobia oleracea. The sequence goes on from OX493389.1 coordinate 13,057,865, forward strand.
CTAATACTGAAATAATTTTTCAAATCGGATCAGTAGTTCCTGAGATTAGCGCGTCAAGTGTAATGTGGCCGATACTTGCATTGCTTTATTAAAATGTCGCTACTACAATCTTCGATCAATCTGCCTAGTCTGTTCCCACCTACATAATTATATCCGGGTCGGTTTCGAACCAGCTGCAGCTAAGTACCAGTATGTTATAAGGAGCGACTGGAAGTCAACTCATCAGTATCATCTTCCTGCCCTTATCCTATGTTACTCGGAGTCGGCGCAACACGTTTGTTCTTCCGTTCTGTCCTATCAGCTGTCACGCTATCACTATCTTCTCTTTTTTTCAACTATGATAGATATATATCCAAAATATGGAGGAGCTCGTGGCTAGATTATAACTGCCGCACGGGTCAATCTTCAAGGTTAAGCAACGCTTGCCAAGGTTAGTTTGTGGATGGGTGACCATCTTAACATACCGAGATTCCTCTGTGCCTCGGAAAGCACGTTAAGCCGTTGGTCCCGGTTGTCATTTGTAGATCTTTGGCAGTCGTTACTGATAGTCAGAAGCCAGTAAATCTGACTCCAGTCTTGCCATGAAGTACCGTGTTACCCAGTTAATGGGTTGTGGAGGTCTGGTAGGCAGCCGCTCCTCGTAAAACACTGGTATTCAGCTGAATCCGGTTTGACTGGAAGCCGACCCCAATATAGTTGGGAAAAGGCTAGGCAGATGAGATAGATAAAATAGCCTTTGGCACTCGACAGTGGTGTATCTAGCTTTCTATCACAAAACGAATTTTCAGAATCCGTTATTACCTCATACTAATAGGAAAATCTTCCCTCGTTTATAGTCGTTAATAGTAGCCCAGATATAAATGTTTATGTTCGTTTTATTTTCAACAGTGTATCCTTATTACATTGAGATAAGAATTATAAGATACGTATCTATAAACAGGTACTTGCTTCATAAACAACTTTTCAAAAGCGCTTCTATATTTCAAATAGTTTCGGTTTGGTCCACTTTTGTTCGCCGTTTCTTTTACTTCCTTATGCTGTATAGTAAATTGGTAAGTATTTAGTTTTCCTTAATTCTTTCTCACTAAGCTATTTCTTTTCCTGTTTTGGCTTTTTTCTCTACATAATCCTCAAGATTAGGTTGGTTTCGTTTCTTCAAAATTATTATTTAAAAACATAAATCTTTGGAAACTAAGTATACCTAAATGAATACCCAAGCTTACTAATCCAGTGATATTTTAGAACGGTAACTGGGTTGTGGAGGTCAAATACTTAGGCAGTTGCTCTATATACAATACTAGCAGACCCACGCAACTTCGTCTGCGTCACATTTTTCATCGAAGCGTGATGTTATAAAGCTTAGTATAGCTTTCCTTGATAAATATACTATCTCATCTGCCTAGCCTAGGATTTAGCTGAATACCAGAATTTTACGCGGAGCGGCTGTCTACCAGACCTCCACAACTCATTAACTGGGCAACACGGTACTAACAAACACAGGCTTCTGACTATCCGTAACGACTGCCAAAGATCTACAAATGACAGCCGGGACCAACGGCTTAACGTGCTTTCCGAGGCACGGAGGAAACTCGGTATGTTAAGGTGGTCAGCCATCCACAGACCAACCTTGGCAAGCGTTGCTTAACCTTGAAGATTGACCCGTGCGGCTATTATTATCTAGCCACGAGCTGCTCATAAATTTACTATCTAACACTAAGATATTTTTTGCAATTAGTTCCTGAGATTAGACAGACAAACAAACTCTTCAGCTTTATAATATTAGTATAGACTGTACCTATAAAGTTGCATGCTCGTACTTATTTAGAAGCTATTTCTCTAGTTTACAAACAAACTAATTCTGCACCCGCTTTATATACTACTAGCTGACCCGTGCCGACTTCGTTGGGCGGTTTTTTTTTAAATAAAAAGTACTTCTAATATCTCCAATAATATGTGTACAAAGTTTAATGATGATCAGATAAGTAGTTTTCGCGTGAAAGCGTAACAAACAAACTTACATTCACATTTATAATATTACTAGCGACCCGCCCCGGCTTCGCATGGATGCAAATCTTGACTAATATATATAGCTGAAGAGTTTGTTCGTTTACTTGAACGCGCTAATCTCAGGAACTACTGGTCCGATTTGAAAAATTCTTTCAGTGTTAGATATTATCACGCTAATACCAATAGGAGCGGAGCAGTAATGAAAATTGTGACGCAGACGAAGTTGCGCGGGAAAGCTAGTTATATACTAAAACCGTCCTCGAAAACCACTCTATCTATTAAAAAACCCGCATCAAAATCCATTGCGGAATTTTAAAGATATAAGAGGTACATAGGGACAGACAGACAGCGAAAGAGACTTTGTTTTATGCTATGTAGTGATTAGTATATTAGTGTGATGTTAAATAACGATCCAATGTAGAGGAATCGAAAAAAAATAGTTTTTGCGTGTCACCAGAAATACTTATATGGTAACAAACCATATTGTTAGGTACTTAGCAATCCTTAAAAATATAGCTATAGTAGGGATAGGTGTGTTTCGGAGGTGTATTTTCTATTCAAGAAACCTAGTCATTTTCACTTAGAATAAAACTTGTTGTACCAGTCTTAGATCAAGTACGTTAGTATACTCCGTTCCGCTAAACTTGGTTATCATACCAATACTTAACCAATCAGGACCATCTATTGTTGGTCAGTACTTATTAGACCAACGTTCCGCAGTATAGCGTGTTCATTGTAGTGGGTTGTCATCTATACTTCTATATCTATCTATATACTTAATATATAAAGCTGAAGAGTTTGTTTGCTTGAACGCGCTAATCTCAGGAACTACTTGTCCGATTTGAAAAATTCTTTCAGTGTGAGATATCCCATTTATCGGGGAAAGCTATAGGCTATATAACACGCTAAGACCAAAAAGAGCGGAGCAGACAAAGTTGCGCGGTTCAACTAGTTTATAATAATGCTAACTTCGTGTTGCTCAGTTTTAGGGTTCCGTAGTAGTGAAACAAAGTCACACACCCTTGAGTAAATTGTTTTTTTTTTTGTCCTATTTCCTGTAGTCGAATGGCAGGCCAATTCTCGTTAAAAATCGTTGAAAATATCATTTCAGCGACAGAAAATGTAAAAAAAAACCAAATGTAGGGGTGGCAAAAATAACTCTAATTCCCCAGAGTTATTTTTGAGAATTTGCGACTGAGATGCGAATGTTCCTTAAAATGAGGCATTAAATCATCATCTGCCTAGCCTTTTCCCAACTATATTGGGGTCGGCTTCCAGTCAAACCGGATTTTGCTGAATACCAGTATTTTACGCAGAGCGGCTACCAGACCTCCACAGCCACATACCTGGGTAACACGGTACTTCATGGCAAGACTGGAGTCAGATTTATTGGCTTCTGACTATCCGTAACGACTGCCAAAGATCTACAAATGACAGCCGGGACCAACTGCTTAACGTGCTTTCCGAGGAATGGAGGAAACTCGGTATGTTAAGATGGTCACCCATCCACAGACCAACCTTGGCAAGCTTTGCTCAACCTTGAAGATTGGCCCGTGCGGCTTTTATTATCTAGCCACGAGCTCCTCGATGAAAATGTGGCTCTAGTGTTATGGCGTTGTAATTCGGAAAAACCTCGGATACTTGGTTATTTTCGAAACTCAGCTTATTCTTGAGTAAGTTTTTACAAATTGCAAGCGTTGTGTATTTTCAATGCAGTCTATCAGTGACTTTGTTGTAGTAGTCAAAGTCTATTTTCAAACAAACCTCGAGGGCCAAAGGAACATGACACAAAACACAACCTCGTTTTAAGAGAAACTTAAAAAATACTGGCTGAAATCTGTAGAAAAATGTACAAGATGCTTTAAAGTGAAATAAAAAAGAATTCGTTTTTCTTTTTTATTCGATGGCACTCGTAAATCGAGATTTCGGCCAGCTGGAATTTAGCCAGTTTTTTAAATTAAATCAATAATGGTTATTATTAAAAAAAATTAAACGTTTCGCTACATTTTTTCTTCTTAATTTTTTTGTGAAAAAATTAGAAAGTTTTAATTATTTGTATCTACATATTTCCCAGAACTGTTGGATATTTTCATTTGTGTCTATGGTGGGATCAAAAACATATAAAGTAGGTTTTAAAAAAGAATGCAGTTGTCAATTGGTCAGTTCCAATCAGGAATTTGAGAAAAAAAAAAATGTATTAAACAAGTGTTCACAATTTTATTAAAATTAATAAAAAAACCAATGTTAAGCTCTTGGTGTTATCGGATTTAATTGTTAAATACCGAGTTCTACTCATAAAGTTAAGTTTTCTACAAACCTATTCAGTTATACCTAATGTCTATAGCTTAGCTTGAATGAGTCTTACACCCATATTCACAAACGTTACTATGAGGTCTCACAGTGCGCGCGAGCGCACAGGGCCCCTTAAACTTATTCATAGACAATACATGAGTGGCGGCTAGCACTATGCGTCCCTTAGAATGAACGCATAGCTAAGGTAGCCTGCTAGCTGTTTTAAGCAACGCATAGCTAGTGTCTCTCGATTCTCTGTGGCCTATTATGTGTTACGAGAAATATTTTTCGGGGTTAGATTTTACTGTTTGTGATAAATTTCCATTTTAATAGCGTCTTTTTACAATGGATTATAGTAGTGAAGAAGAATTTGATAATTATATCAATGAGAGAAGCACAATAAATACCAGTAAAGTGATACGGGATTTTCAAAATCCTTTTGATTATTACAGTTCGGATGAATTTAGATGACGCTACAGGTTTTCCAAAGATGTGGTACTTTTTATACTCTTGCCACTGATAAATCAAGACCTAGAAATGAACGTCAAGCAGCGAAGTGAACTACGCAACACAAACGAACCAATCACAGAGTTCTATTCAACGCTGTGCGTTTGCTTAGTCAAGGATCGTTTGAGAATTGTTTATGAATTGAAAGGCTTGCCATATGCAACGCAGTGAGAAATGCCTTACTTCGCATAGCGATGCTACTTTACTGATAAAAGTATTGTTCGTGAATACGGGTGTAAGAATAATAGAATTAGTGGGATAGAATAAGTTTTTTATAACCCTGAAATTCTATAAAATATTTAGTAGAGGGTCGATCGTCATCGACTCTCGTTTAGCTAGCGAACTGAAAATATTAATTTGTTTAAAAAATAAATAAGCCCACGTGGTAACAGAGCCTGTAGGTAAGTACATAAGCACTGTCCACTGTTATTACTTTATTTTCTTTTATGCTACGTTTATTAAGAGGTGGTTGTCAAAGGCTTGCCTGAAGGTGGCGTGTCGGTAGCCATTTCCTCTTAACGGCGATGTCACCTGCAGCTGAAACATCTGAAAGCTTTCAACCGTTTGCCACTCCGTTAACCCCACCTATTTTTATTTTATTTGTAAAGTAATAAAATCTACCGGGAAGTAAGTGCCTGGATTTGTTTCGCTTAGCGCTGGGATATTTCAATAAATATTTAAGTTTAGCGGACTTTTTAATAACAGTGTTCTTATTTCATGTCTAGACGTCTCGGGGTTTGTTTCTTTGGGATTCGAGAAGATATATGAAAATATATCTACATGTTTTCTGAAAACATTCGGAACAGCGCGGGTATTGAGGATACCTGTACCTTTTTAGGGTTGCGTACCTCAAAAGGAAAAAACGGAACCCTTATAAGATCACTTTGTTGTCCATCCGTATGTCTGTCAAGCAAGACCCTTTATCTCGGGAAAGATTGGAGGTATCGACACTCAGGTCTACGATCGATACTCAGGTCTACGATCCCTTCAAGTTGTGACAAAATCAAAGTTTTAAGTTAACGTAAAAAAAGGTGCGACCAAAAAACGTATATTTACCTAGAGCTATGTTTGGCATTTAAAACCGTCTTATACTACAAGTATAGGAAAAGGTCTGAAAATTAAACATTTGTAATTACTTAATACATAAAAAAATAGGTTGTCTTAATTTTAAGTAATATGAACCTACAAATTTGTCTCGGTGGGCGAGTCCGACTCGCACTTGGCCGATTTTTTAAATTCATAGGCTTAATTCTATTTATGAATTATATTGGTTACTTCCGTGAGTATCTTTTTATGGGTCGTTTAAGTTTGCACCATTTCTTTGCAGTTCAGTAAAATAAAGGATTTTTCAAAATGTCTATAACTTTTCATGAAGTTCACTTCAATGCAACGAATGCTTATGTTTAAATCAATACTGTATAATTTCCATAAAATAAAGTCAGTAATTGTGTTTGTATGTTTTTTTTTACTAATAATAGGCACGCGCTTGACCACATAATAGGCAAGCGATGATGTGGTCGAAGATTGAGCACGCTTGCCTAGAAGTAACCTATTCATCTTGACTTAAAGACTCCCAGGTTGTAGCTATCGGGAAACACAGACTCCGGCAGGGAATTCGACTCCTTAGCTGTACGCATTATGAATGTGTTCCCAAAACGTTTTGTGCGCGTGGGTGGGATGTCCACCATGTACCGGTGGCGCATCGCCGTTCGTCTTGTGTTTGTCTTTTAAACTACGCTTCGGGCTATAATGCGATTCTCACCGTCATCCTTACTTCCTTATTACAAATGCGAAAGTAACTCTGTCTGTCTGTCGCGCTTTCACACCAAAACTACTGATCCGATTTAAATGAAATTTGGTACACAGATAATCTAAAGCCTGAAAAAGGACATAGGCTACTTTTTATACCGGTAGTATGTTCCCTCGGGACCACACGGGCGAAGCTGCTTGCAGAAGCTAGTATTATAATAATTTGTTTCGAGAAGATTATAGTACTTACCTACATCAGTAAAAAAAACTTACATAAAATAAAAAGATATTTCTGTGTTTTGTTAAGTCGTAAAAACGGTGTGTAGCAGTTTCTATCTTAGCATTATATTGCCCTTTGCTTTTTCATAACAGTAAAAGTACTGATTTAGGTTTATTCAATTCAGACATCAGACTCAGGAGTTCGTGGCTAGATAGTAACAGCCGCACGGGTCGATCTTCAAGGTTAAGCAACGCTTGCCAAGGTTGGTCTGTGGATGGGTGACCATCTTAACATACCGAGTTTCCTCCGTGCCCCGGAAAGCACGTTAAGCCATTTGTCCCGGCTGTCATTTGCAGATCTTTGGCAGTCGTTACGGATAGTCAGAAGCCAGTCTTGCCATGAAGTACCGTGTTACCCAGTCACTGGGTTGTGCAGGTCTGGTAGGCAGCCGCTCCATGTAAAACACTAATATTTAGCTAAATCCGGTTTGACTGGAAGCCGACCCCAATATAGTTGGGAAATGGCTAGGCAGATGATGATGTATTCAGACATCAGACATTACACCGGTCTGATAATTACTTTACTTTGCGTTTTTATGTACTAGTAGAGTGCCTATTTAATCAAGCATATAGGTACCTACCTATGTATTTCTACTTTAGGATTGCCTTTACATGTACATACCTATATAGTATGTGAAACTACGCGTATATATTTACACGATATCTATCAAACCTAGACAACTCGCAGCGATGGAATCGTATTGTTGATTGATAGGAATTTTGTTTATCGTCTCTACCGACTCATACCACTCATGGTTATTGTTAGGTACTAGTTTCTTCATATTGTTTGGTAGAAATTATACTGATTCTTCGGTATCTGTTAATATCTTTAACATCTCAATTCCATGCGTTTTTCTCTTGTACGCAGAAACTACAGAACGCCACATAAAACGATCCTAATATCTCCTTTTGCTTCGTAATATTGTTAACAAACCTGCCAAGTGTGAGTTGGACTCGCGCATGAATGGTTCAGTGTCATAGATATATTTCTGTGTTCAGTGCCATCGTACAAGATTTAATACGATGCATTATTTGTGGTTATAGCGGCAATAGAAATACACACTCTGTGAAAATTACGGTTCATGAGATATAGCCCGCTGACAGAGAGGCGGACGGACAGACGTACAAACGGACGGATGGACAGCGGAGGCTTAGTAATAAGGTCCCGTTGGGGCACCCAAAGGGCAAGTACATTCATATTTTAGCAAGAATAGCTCTTAGAAAAAAGGTATTGCAGTACCTATAGTTTAAAAAAAAAACAATTTAATTTTTAACAAACAAGCCGAATGCTTAGGCCGAGTGTGGCTCTCTGTCGCTAGTTCCGCGCTCTCGCTTGCATGCTCGGTTCAGACGGAACGTGACTCTTTTTCGTCCGTACAGCCGGCGTTCATCGATTTTTAGGGTTCCGTACCCGAAAGGTAACCAACGGAACCCAGTTACTAAGCCTCCGCTGTCCGTCTGTCCGTTCGTCCGTCCATTCGTCCGTCCGTCAGTCTGTAAGCGGGCTGTATCTCAGGAATTGTAATAGGAATACAGTTGAAATATTTACAGAATGTGTATTTCTATTGCCGCTATAACAACAAATAACTAAAAAATATAGTACGGAAACCTTCGTGTGCGAGTCCAACTCGCACTTGGCCGGTTTTTTTAGACGTTATCACGTCAAAAAATCGTTCATATCCGTTCCTAGCTTACTTACTATAGAAGTAGATCAAACACTACAAAGTTATTTGCCTAAAAATGTACGTACTGTGTAGAATTGTAGACGCACCGTCACCTAAATAGCTACAAAGGTGTAATAATCGCGACATTGTCAGCACACTCGGTACCATCGTTGACAAAAGTTTCAGAACAAAATTCTCTCCGTAATCATAATTCATGTTTGTTTGTTTGTCTGGTGTGAGAGTGCAGGTGTTTTCCGAGAATTAATTTAATATGTCAGGTAGCAATCCCAGCCCACCCCGTGTAATCACGAACACAACGTATCCATTCTTGTTCCATTGTTTTGACACTAATGATTTAGCGAGAGTGTTAAGTTTCCTACTATTTGTTCTCGTATTTTATGTGTTATTTTCCGTTGAGAATGTAATTAGGATTGCGATAAAGAGGATTTTAGTTACCTACGTGAATAAATTTATCTAATCCACACTACTTTTACAATATTGTAAATGGGAAAATAACTCTGTCTGTCTGTTACGCTTTCAGCCCTAAACCTCTGCACTGATTTAGATGAAATTTCGTACAGCGATAGATTATACTTTGGAGAAGGATATAGGCTACCTTTTGTGGCGAGAAAAGGGCTTGAAGAAGCTGAAATAGTGGATAAAAGTATGTATGAGTTCCGTCATTATTAAAAAAAACCCAAAAACCTTTGTATTTAGGCACTTGATAAAAAAATAATGAACATGTTATTTTCAAGATTTTGAAAAAAATTAAGATATCTTAAAAATAATAATGGCTGCCCAAAGTTTTCTTTAACCCTTAAATGCATGATTTTTTAAATTTCAACTTTTGTATTTTTTTTCATCTTTTTACATAGTAATGATACAGGAAAAAATATTTAAAAAAAAACTTTGTATATAATTATGAATTTATTACATAAAAATAGGTATGTGGACAATTGGCAACATCATGCGTGTAACTATTGGGGAAGGCAGTGGAACATTGCAAAACAGTTTCTGTCTTTTGTATGGCATAAAGCCACTTTGCACTTCGTGCATTCTATTCTGGTAAACCCTTTGCATCCTGGAAGTTTGCAGCGGTTCTTCCTATCACATCGCCTTTCATGATGGCCAACACCATCTGTCCTTACGTCCTTACTTGGGACTGGCTTCATAGGTCCCCTGCGTTTTTTTGCCTCTATCTCTCTGTCAATGCTCTGGGTGGAAGGCCTGCCTCTTCTCACGATCTCCGAACTCTTGTAGAGACATAAGGTATTTGCCAACTCGGACCTGAAATCTGCCAGAGACATGAGTTTGTGTGATCTGTTCTTGTTGGCCCTCTTATAGAGCACCCATGAATTGATCTTTGGCTTTCTTTTTCGGCTACCTCTGCACTCAGTTCTTCATTCCCTAAGAATCGGACATGATCTTCATTTATGTCTAAATTCTTCTTCTTCCAAATTAGGTCTCTGCTTTGGTTTCGCCAAACTTCCCTCCCAATAGGAACACTGCTCCGATGAGGTGACACGGTGTTGCTGTTGAGATTACCTTCATTTTCTATCAACGGAGGATCCTCAAGCTCAGATGGGCCAGCTCCAGCACTCACCTCGTCTTCAGACGGGCCAACTCCAGCAGTTGCGTCGTCTTCCCCGTCCTCCAAATCCCGCTACAAATCAGCAAGATCAGGATAGTACGCAATATCGTCTTCATCACCTATATCTTCGTCATCTTCCGATATATATCCATTTTCTAAGGCCGCCAGATAGTCTTCTATACATCTATCACTCAATCTTCTTCGATTCGTGCTGAAAAAATTAAACAAAACACCATAACCGAACATGCTAAAAACCATTCCCGGACAATACTCAAACGCATGCCGTTGCCAAACGGCAACATACAGTTTTTCCGTAAAAAATAAAAATATAACCAAAATTGATTGAAAATTATAAATTATATTCAAAACTTACCTTTATAATTATCGACATTCAATTTTTGTTTCCAAAAATTACGACTTATTTCTCCAAAACAACAAAAAGAAACTGCACAAAAATCGAAAACACCAAGTTGTTCGCCTACTAACATTCAAACGGAAACTTTTTTAAAAAAAAGCGCAATAACCGCTGTCACTGTCATTACCAGACATTGACAATATATTTTTTCGTCCAAAAAGAAAAAAAAATCCGATACTTGTTCATCAGTCCACAGATAATCGCGAAAAAATCGGTACGTAGATTTTTGGCAACCAGATGCATTTAAGGGTTAAGTGTATTTAATCTGTTATAAATAACTTTTTTTACAAAACAATACAACCGACTTCCATATACAAAACACTACAAAGTGTAAAACTTTTGTACAAATAATACAACAGACCAAAAAACCAACTTTAATTTCGGAAGTCGTTGTCAAAAAACGAAAAAATATGACTGACTGTGCCCATCTTCAAGCATTGTCAGGATCCTGATACATTATTCAGGGATTAACGACATCATGACTTCAGAATAATAAAATCTATAAGGCAGAGACACCATATTTATAACTTTTTTATTGCAAAACTAAAACAAACGCGAAACAATTGATTATAATTTTTTTGGTACTAAATGCAAAATGGCCATTTTTTGTTTTCAACACAATTATCAAAAATAAATAAAAAGGTTTTATATATTAATTTATGTGGCATTAAATATTCTTTTTAGTCTTTATTTCATATCTGGGTCAGGTACTTTTAAAAATATTAAAGATTTTCTAACCGACCCTTTTTTTACCCAGTGTATATAGTGTCGATGTGTCACGCCAACTGAACCCCTATTGCATTTATTTAGTGTTTTTCTACTAGAATTTGATACAAACGTCAAGTTTGTAGAATGGCGTGTTCACAACATATAAAGAAATCAGATATAAAAAAGTGGCCAAGTGTGAGTCGGACTCGCAAAACACTACAAAGTGTTAAACTGTTAAAAAAAAAAAACTTCATACATACTTCCAAAAAAATGTCGGACCGATATAGTTTTTCTACAGACTTTTTATAAGTTTCCCTGTAATTTTGAGGGATTATTTATTTATTTATTTATTTAGGTTTGCTATACTACTATTATCTGCATAATTCCAAAATGTTAGGCTCAGTAGTTTCGGAAATAAGGGGGGGGAAAGGAATAATTTATGGTCTAATTTCTTGAAAAACTTAAAAACTATAAATTTAAAAATTATGAAAAAAATATAATTAAAACCCTCACAGTGTGCGCTTTCATTTAGTCACACGATACAGTTTGAAACATTTTTTTTTCTATTTTGACCCCCAAAAGAGAACCAAATTTCAATAGAATCGGTCAAGTCGATTCGGAGAAAACTGGCTGTGGCAGACAGACAGACAGATAGACAGACAGAGAGACACCCGAGTGATCCTATAAGGGTCCGTTTTTTACGGATGTTCGGCACAAAATTTTTTTTTTTTCCTATTATTAGGCACGCGCTTGACCACCATCTCACCTGATGGTAAGCGATGATGTGGTCGAAGATGGAGCACGCTTGTCTAGTAGTAACCTATTCACTCTTGACTTAAAGACTCCCAGGTTGTAGCTATCGGGAAACACAGACTCCGGCAGGGAATTCCACTCCTTAGCTGTACGCATTATGAATGTGTTCCCAAAACGTTTTGTGCGTGTGGGTGGGATGTCCACCATGTACCGATGGCGCATCGCCGTTCGTCTTGTGGTCCGGTGATGGAAAGGGCTTGGCGGAATTAAATTATGCAATTCTGTCGCACATTCCCCAAAATGCAACCGGTAGAAAACAGACAAGCCAGCAACCCGTCGTCGATGCTCAAGACTTTGGAGCTTCGTCGTGACGAGCCTCTCATTGCCAATGATCCTCTTGGCTCGTTTCTCAATTGAATCAAGGGCATCAAGCTGGTATCTGGCAGATCCGTCCCAAAGATGAGAGCAGTATTCCATACACGACCGAACTTGCGCTTGATAGAGTTTGAGCAGCTGTTCCGGCGTGAAGTACCGTCTCACCTTTGCTAGGATCCCCAACTTCCTCGCAGCCACTTGAGCTTTTGCCTCTATGAAAGGGCCAAAAACATATACACACAAACCTAAATTTTGGATCACGTCGTACAAAAATAGTTATCATACTTTATTTATGCCAATTGAAATTTCAACTGTTGGCATAAATGATGTTATTCTTGAATTAACTTACTAAGACTTTTACATACTTATAGACGTTTCATGAGAAGAACGTTTCTGTTCAGGTTTTTTCGAAAATATCTTCCTCTTGGTATCTCGTTTCTCATACTCCCAAACACATTTTCGTCTGCTACAACAAACTCAATTAATTGTCGTGAACGTTCATTCATTCACAATTATTGCATGCTTTTCCCTAATGGTACATGCATGGTGACAGTGGTATTAACTGAAAACCGCAAGAGTGTGGTTAGTGCAATTATTGCGACAGCTGTACGTACGTACGGTTGTATATAGAATTTGTATCCTGCACAGTCATCAACTGAGGTCACTATTAGTATCACTGAAGCTTCAGCATACCAGTACTCAGGTATGGTGGTTGGTGAATAATAAATTATTTATGAGAATTAGTATTCTCATACACAATTTCATTTTTGGAATTGGGAAAACCTGAATACCCAAGAAGTAGGTATACATTTAAAACAATTTAGAGGAAAACTTAACATTAAAAATTCTTTGAGGCCTCATGTTCTGCCAAAAGCTGTGTCATAGTTTAAAAAATAAATAACAGAAATGAAACTACAGAAAGTTCTAAGTACTGGCTGAACAGATATTGATCAGTATTTTTTTCAATTCATACTCGTATAGATCCCATAGAAAAAAACATTCAGTTTTTCCCGATTTTTCCAACTTTCAAGGCAAGTTTTATTTATTTCTTCACGGACTGAAACGTAAATCTTAAAATAAAACCAAATTGGTCCAGCCATTTCGGCTCTTGCATTCGTACTTTACGTTATCCAGCGAACAGCATTTAATTTTTATTTTAAGATGTCTAATTTGAAAAACTTAATTTATTTGAAAGTAACCTTATGTATTCTATAACATTCATTAAAAATATGTATAATTGAAGAGTGTTGGGAAATCCCGTACAAACAGTATCCTATAATTTAATTCATAGTGGAAGGAGTCGCTAACTGTCATGCGACGACCGCGTCGATGTGTGCCTGCCCGGAACCGGCAGTTGTTATATACGATCTCTATGGTGGGCGGATACCTTTTGTCGACCGTCTTCAGTTTCACATTGCTCAATAGAGACTTTTATATGTTTTTCACAGTTTAAGTTGAACATACATTTTTTAACTAGGCCCTTTCTTTGGTCATAGAAAAAAAAAAATATCTTGTGAAAATTTTCACCAGGTATTATGATTTTACGCAAGGGTTTTATGTAATTAGATTTTGGGTTGAAGACCGTTCTGGTACCTACTTAATTGAAATATGAATTAGGAACAATTTATCGGATTGTCGTCTCTTTACTTTTAATGGTAAATGTAAAATATTCAGAATTTGGATAGAAACTCTTTCCCACTCCGTCTGTAATTGAAGCTTGCTTGCCGACTCGATACTTGTGTTGTAGACGTACATTCGTAAGGTTAGATAAGTCGTCTCGAGTGCTGAAATCACCTAAAAGCAAAGTACGGTCGTGGGGGCCGGCTCCGAATGAAGTTTCATTCAAAAACATGCCTCGGATTGAGGTTAAGTGGCTGTGCGCATGCGTGCCGGCCGCGCAAGCGTCCTGCGCCGCAGTCTCGCAATGATTTCACCTACCTTCCGTAGCATTTTGAATTTTACATATGTTCACTCTTGTCACAGATATCGCCAATTTATTTTTAAAATAGTTCCAGCTTTATGTCCATGTCACGCTATGGATACAATTAGCCTGCAAATGAAACCATGTCACGACCGTGGATAACCTGCGCCGGGCCCCAAGGCTTTATGTTCTGTTTGAATATTGTCAAGTGCTTCATGTCAATGTGGACTTTTGCTACCAGGTTAATGATGTGCGCCACATAATTATCATCATCATCATCAAACATTGTAGACCATTTGTTAAAAAAAGTTGATTTAAAGAAAAAAATTACATTCTAAGAATTCCGCAATGCGAAAGCGAATCCAAGACGGACGGAGACACATTCCTGCCAAGCCCTTAATAAGTTGAGTCTATCAATATAGCAGTTTTAATAGATTTACGTGAAAAAATAGGTCTCCAAACATTAGCCGACACCTAACCAAAGATTCGAGTGGTACTGTACCCGAGACAAAGGGAACAAAAGGCAGGGGAATTACGGTTTCAAGCCTTTAGGAGCGAAGTTCTGTGGAGCCTTCATTAAAATCTGAGCTTATGTAATTAGATATACTTACGGCTCTCAGTTTCCACACATGAATTAGCCGCGAGAGAGGTTTCCTCACAGAAATCAGGTCACGACATTGATACTTATAATTCGGTATGTCGACTGTTGGGTTCCATTGATGGATTCCATAATTATATGTGAGTACGTTTGCTACATCTTGGGCGGTCAGTTCCCTCATTAATTCAATGACTAGCTTATAAATGTATTTAAGATAGCTCTTTATCACATTATGATTTCTGCTGACATGACAGAAGAGGGAGAGATGTCAGATATTTCTATTCACAGTATTTTTAACCTCTTGAAATTATGCCGGACGTACTCGAGTAACGTCACTGGTTGAACACTGGCAGCGCTTCAATAAAATTATAATAACAGACTTTTGTAAAGAAGAGATGCTTTAAAATGATCGACAATCAGTTAAGCTGAGCCTAGTTTAAAAAATACCTACGATGCGATGAACAAAAATATATTATTTTAATTTTTTTCTAACTAACCTAACTTATCTCTGAAATAACAGCCCCTATTCAAATTACTAGATTTTTTGATTCCATTTCTTGCTTCATCATGTTATATAGTTTTGACATGGACATTTCTTATGTCATGTTTGAGTTTTTTAAAACGGTGCAATAGAAAAAGATTTATAACTGCGTGAACTGGAACGTAATGTTTTCAATAAGTTGTCAGCACTACGAGAATCATCTCATCTGCCTAGCCTTTTCCCAACTATATTGGGGTCGGTTTCCAGTCAAGCCGGATTTAGCTGAATACCAGTATTTTACGAGGAGCGGCTAGCTACCAGACCTTCACAACTGCGTAACACGGTATTTAGTGGCAAGACTGGAGTCAGATTTACTGGCTTCTGACTATCCGTAAAGACTGCCAAAGATCTACAAATGACATCCGGGACCAACGGCTTCACGTGCTTTCCGAGGCACGGAGGAAACTCGATATATTAAGATGGTCAACCATCCACAGACCAACCTTGGCAAGCGTTGCTTAACCTTGAAGATCGACCCGTGCGGCTGTTATTATCTAGCAAAGAGAATGTCAAACTTATATTTTAACTTTTTGGATGCACTTAATTTGTATAAGTGACAACACTGGTTAATCTTTATAAGGTTGTAAACTTGCGTGTAGGTTGTAAATTTCGATGACACTTTGAGGTTATGATTCGTTTTAATCTTTACACTTTATTGTTTGTTGTGAGTTTCTATTGTGATCCCAGTTATTAAGTCCGTATAGATAACGTCTTTCGAGAACCACTTCTAATTATTTTATTTAAACAGATGTTTGTAATTTATTTTTACGAGACCACTGACAGACGTATTTACTTATCGATCACGGGAAAACACTTTAAAAAAAATTGTGTTACAGATTGTTAGTTAAGGCTTTATTATTATTATTATTCAAATTAGGTACCTTCTATGAATATATGAGGCTGGCATTATACATAAATACGAATTCGCCAGGTAGAAGTTCCACCAAGCACACATTTATGTCGAGCCGAGAACTACGACAGTTTCAGCTCAAGAAATAAGGGATGTCACTGTCACTACACGGCGCATGTCGCTACATCCTGACGACATTCTGTCACTAGCTTCAGAACCAGCATTAAATATGTAAATCGTGTACTACATTAAAGTCTTCACGCTGTGTCTTTATGGGGTGATTAAAATTCACTATTAACACATTCACTGCCACGTCGGTCACCAGTGACCGAAAAACAATACATTTTCTATTGTGTCTATTTGTCTGGCAGATAATGCTACTATTAAAGATTAAAGTACATAAAGTAAAAATTTTTGTTTGGAAGTTGGTTGTATTTTTTGTGAAAATGTTTTTAATTTTTACTTTTCAGTGGTGATTCTCCACCCTCTGTACCCCTTCCCAGCGTGATGTTATATTATGCACTGGTAAACAATAGACCAACATGCGATTCCAGCAATCCTGGTCCAATTGCTATCATTTATTTAGGAGTTCCGTTGCCTATCTCCGAAGATATTCATCAGGTCTTCACCAAATTGAATTGGGACCACTCAGAGAAAATACTCTTTCAAAAACTACCCATATCGCTTTAAGTGTGCCTATAAGATTTGAAGACTTCCCGCTAGTTCTCCAGGATTCCATTATCAGATCCTAACCTGATGATCATGGGACCACCTGGAAAGTCTACCCTTTTAAACAAAAAAATATTTTTCCAAATCGGACTAGGGTTCTTCGATTAATCGTGAAACATATATAAAAAAAGATCCTCCTTTTTGAAGTCTGTTTAAAATGACTACTGATGTGAATAATTGCTCAACGAGTTAACTTAATTGTTTAAAATCTTTACTGCGTTTTTGAACCAATTTCTCTTAAAGTTAGATTTGAAACAATTTCCTGTAACGAACAATATTTCTAAAAAGGGGAACGTTCTTTTAACGTTCACAGTAACAAATGCAGAAACAAATAAAACAATAATTACGTCAAATTCAAAGGGCAAGTCCAACTTTAACGGCAAATTGATGGGTTAACGGTTAACCACGGGTCACATTTGTTCGATTGTAGGCGTAACTAAGACCACTCGATCGCGGTATGATTGGCGTTCTGGAAAAAGGACTATAGTGGGATAAATTTTCCTGTTAGTAGAGTGGTGATGAAGTCGGGTCGCGCGGCCCGTCTCCGCCCTGACCTACTTGCATTACGACCCACATTTACTCACACATTCGGGGATTTTAATATGACTTGTCACCATTGAGGCAGACTCGTATTATAGAAGTAATATAAAATCACATGCTAGTACTGGATATATGGATCTTAGTTTTGCTGGCCGAGGATTATATATAAACGTACATATATTCAAGCCTTTTCTTCAAGGAAGTAGGCAGACATGTGCACTACCTTGTGTACTATCCTTGTATGCATGCACGTTTTACTTTGTCCACTTTTAAGCTATAGAGCATCGTGTTTAGTTAAAAAAATCACGCTTCCATATAGTTGCCTTCTTTCAGTAAAGATATCTCTAAAAAAAATAGTAGTTAGATATTAACCACCCATAGGATGCACTGCGTGGATGATTGCTAAACTATCATTTTTCGAGGTAATTCTCACCAAAAAGTTGCCATTGCTACATTTTGTATAAAGCACTAAGGCTTAGAAATAGTTATCTGTGCACTAACTTTCTTAGTAGAAACGCAAATGGTAAAGTAGCTCTTCTTAAATGTGAAGTGAAGAGTCACTCTGGGCTTGTTTGCATACGCGAGCATACGGCAACTTCTCCGCAAATTAGTGCTCTTGTAATACTCGCTCTAAAATATTAACTCTATACGTTTACCGTTGCCAAGTTACACACACAAGTATGTACGCTACATTACTTCAACAAATACCTGTGTGTTGTGGCAAGTTTGGGAGGCTATTAGTCCATATTAAACGCATTGTGTAGGGTGGTTACTGCTGCCAGAACTCCTGATTCTGATCTTTATTGTAGGGAGTAAGTGAGTCATTATTTTCATAACGTACGGAGAATTTGTGGTGCGCGTAAGACCATAAAATAATCACGCTACATTAATCATATCCAAGCGGTCCTTTATTTTTATACAATATAAAACGTAGGCATATTTTTACGTGGACAATCATCAGCATGTGCCCTGTTCTTTATAAATGTCACACCGTGAAAACACTACCGAATTAACAAATTGTCGTTGAAAGTCGCGTCAATAATAAGCCTTAGTAGAGTAAATAATGCGTCAGTTTATCGCTGTATTGTGATGCAAGCTACTCAGTGCTGACGGGCTCCCGAACTGCGTCAACGCGTTTACATAGTCATGTTTTATTAATGCGATGCATAAATTACTTTGTGCAACGCTCGTTTAATGAGGAAATTACCGAGCCTCACTCTTAGTGGAATACTTTGGAAGTCTTCCATATTGACAGGAGACCGCGGCGCGGCGATTGTTAATTTAAACTGGGAGGGCTTCGTAGGGCTTCTCGTACATGATGGGTGGATGCTTTCAAGACATTTAAGAATAATAGAGCTGTTGTTCGTAAAGTTTTCAATGGCAGGGAGCGATTGAATACGACTGTTGATTGAAATGTTCTGTTTCGGTTCTGGAGTGAGCTAAAGTTTGCAATTTTTTTAAATGAAATATTTTGTGTCTCCGCTTTCAGTTTATTGTATTTAATTTCTAACACGGTTTTTCATTATGGTTTGGCAGAGAGAGTATAAGCGTTTCCAAACGTCTTTAATAATGCGCACAGCAAAAGAGTGGAACTCTGCCTGCGTCTATGTTTCCAAACGCTTACAACCCTAATCTCTTCAAAGTTAGAGTGAAAAGGCTCCTTCTGGGTAGGCTCGCTCCATCGTAGGCTTTGTCTCTGTCATCTCTGACCTAGACTAGAGTCAAGAGCAAACCCATCACAAATAAAAATAAAAATGTATTCTAAATACATGTTAGACTGAACTTCCTACACCTGGGATTTAAAACAGTGTAGTCACCAAAGCAGAACATATCTGCCTATCTCGTCCTGACGTCCCATTCAATGTTAGTAATGTACAAAGGCCGTATCAGCTGCATGTCGTGTAAATACGACAGCCTGTATTCAAGAGAACACAAAACGGCTTACGGTAACTCGTAGTGAAGCATGCAGACTTTAGCGAAATACTACGATAAATCAATATACGAGTCATTACTGGACAGAGACGGACCTTGAAACAATGTACAGCGTGCACACATACATACATATGAAGGCTCGTAGCTATACGTACGTTATGCAACGGGTTCAAGGACCTCTATATATTCAATGTTTTTACGCTTTCGAAGGAATCGTTTTTTTTTTTTAAATACATTGTGTGACCGATGAGGTTTACCTCTATACCCGTTTAAGGGAAGAATTAAAAAAATCTTTAGTACTTGCTTTTAAGGGTTCTGTACCCGAAGGGTAACCAACGGACCCCAATTACTAAGCCTCCACTGTCCGTCTGCCCGTCAGTCAGTCCGTCCGTACATCCGTCTGGCAGGGAGTTGAAATTTTCACAAAGTGTGTATTTCTATTGCCGCTATAATAACAAATAATAAAAAATAAATTAAACATTAAAGGGGGCACCGATACAAGAACATGTTTTTTCAGTTTATGGTCGTCCCGTCGTGTGTTATGATGTTGTATAATGAACCGTGGTGAGATTAATGCTAATAGATCCATCGGAGGCTGTGAGTTATCTGTTAGTGATTGAATTTAAGATTTTAAATTATCTTTTAAAGAAAGAAACATATTATAAGGAGTTGATTTGTTTACTTATAAGTTCATGTTACATATTAGCTAAATCTGCGTTTTCAGCTGCACGAGCAATATATGAACTTCTATGGTAGCGCGCGGTAAATACTAAAAATTATGTATACCCTCCATTATTGACAATAGAAAAGAATAACACTACACGTCGGCAAACACGGTCCACCGTCCATTAATTTAATGAAGTGCACTTAAAACGTATTAACTAAAAAGACCGCAAAACGTGGCCATAGTTTAATATTAACGATCACTATGTATCATTTTGTTTTAAGCTATGGCACTACGGTGGTAAATCGTCTAGAATGTCTGGAATATTGCTCGTATTATAGTTACCACTCTAAAATAAGTGTTTATGAAAATTGCTTATAGTGTCTTATTTAAAAATATTTTAGATACTCTACAAGGTGCCATTTTAGTCGTCTTACAAAGGCGGTACACTTAATGTACCCGACTTAAACTACCTCCAGGCACGATTATTTAAAAAAATAATTCATTAAGATTAAAGGTACAATCAAAATAAATAATGCATTAGGATTATGAAACACCCTGTTAATAACGTTTACGTATCAAAACCATGTCGCCGTCTCATTCCGCGCTGTCCTTGGAACACGAGGCTCGGACTGCGCTCGCTCCTGGATGTTTCAAACTACGTCATGTGTCATTATAATTAATAATATTTTAATCTTTTAATAATTGAAATGTTCATAAATCTATTTTTTTTAATGAATTTTTGTTAGACATTAGGTAGATGAGTGGGCTGCCGTTGTGAGGCGGCTAAAATAGCACTGTTTACTTATACTTAATTATAAACCAAAAAACAAAAGTTTGCCCGGTAGCTTTATAGCTACCGGGCAAACTTTTGTTTTTTGGTTTCATTTCAGCATAAAAACCAAACACGGTTTTTATGCTGTTGTTGTATTTTTATTGTTAACAAACACCGAGGTTTTAATTATTTTTCTTGCACTCAAATGCAGTGTTTTTTAGCCTTGACCTACCTTATCATTTCAAATGTTTGTACGAAACTATTACCTTAAACAATGATAACATATTCAAAATTATTACGGTTGTGGACCACTCAGATTTTTGTCAATAAACTCATGGAACCCTAAAAACTTTACGTCGAAAACAAAGACTAACAGAGCTGTATGTAACATGAGCTAAGTTGCCGAAAGTTCCTCGTTATAATTAGAGGGCGAAAATTAATACCCTCTCTTTTTGTGGCGGCTGCGAGTTGCGGCGAGTCAGCCCCACCATCTTAAAACGTATAACATGTTCTCTCGCATCATTGTTGTGTTTAATTACCATCTGAAATTGCAACAAATTATACCTATACATGCTATGTTCCAATGATGTAGATGGTTTCCTGTAATATGGCAGAATAAGTTGGCAGCCAAGGTTGGTCGTAGCGCATCTACGAACAATGTAGTACAATATTTTTCGTAGCATTTCGTAGCCTCGTAGACCCAGATTTAGAATGAATCACTTCGTTTTGTAATATAACGTTTTGTCCTGCATCTGTATATTTTTGGAACAGTTTAGTATAAATTGAATTTGGGTGCAACGGTTCCCCACATTTGGGTATTGTAAATAACTATACTAATATATAAAACTGAAGGGTTTGTTTGCTTGAACGCGCTAATGTCAGGAGGAGGATGTCCGATGTGAAAAATTATTTCAGTGTAAGATAGCCCATTTATCGAGGAAGGCTGTAGGCTATATAATATCACGCTAAGATCAATAGGAGCGGAGCAAACGAAGTTGCGTGGGTCAACTAGTCTCATATACATACCATGTTTTTGCCTTCCTTGATAAATGGGCTATCTAACACTGAAAGAATTTTTCAAATCGGACCAGTAGTTCCTGAGATTAGCGCGTTCAAGCAAACAAACAAACTTTTCAGCTTTATTTATTAGTATAGATAATATGTAAAAGTGGAGAACTCAGTGCAATGGTGCGAAAGATGATATCACGCACCTAATTTCATGCTGTAAATATAAACGCTATTAAATTAAACACCCGCGACAGTTTACAATATTTGCTAAAATCGAGCTAACGACGTTCGCTCTCAGATGGCGGACTGATAACATATAATTGCTTTATATTTTCCGTGGCAACCGATATGTGAAAATTGGTAGCGTTGGTAAAAACGAAGCAATTATGTAACAACGTCAGCGAATTAGTGTTTGTGCTGGCGTGGCGCCAAGTGCACGCGGATGCGGCTCGACTGCGGCGCGCCGCGGTGCTGCTCGGCTTGCCCTGTTTGATCAAATAAACATTTTATACTATTTATGTATTGTTGCACCCTGCCAGCCCGGACGTGAAGTCAGGTGGGAAGGTCGGCTACATCTGCCTGTCACTTTGATCATCAGTGTCAGACTCAGAGATGATCAAAACCGGAGCGTTTATAGTGTGAGCACTAGGTCTGGCTCATGTGGTTTCATAATAACAAGCAATCCTCTTAGTTCGATAGAAGTAACCTTCTTTTCTTTATTTTACTAACGGTAAAAACTGTCAATTACTTAATTGAACCTAGAATTTAATTAATCCTTCGATCACGGTTATTGCTAAGTGAAAAGCGATTATGTTGAAGGAAACAGGCATTATTTACTACGCACTCTATCTTCTAATCTAAATCTGTTCATGATAATCAAGTACCTAAGAATAAAAACAAGGCACTTGTTTATCATCCCACACGAATTGAAAGTTAGCAGAGAACAATACGTTTGGTTTAGATAATATAGCAGCTACTGAAATTGAGCAAAATGTATAGGTACGCTTTCGTTACGTTACAATAAAAGGAGGAAAATAATATGAAAGGATGGTTTTTAGTTCGATGCGAATTATTGGTGATTTTCGGTCTCATGAACCGAAATGTATGTAATTAATTCGGTTTAAATATTGTAAAGTAGGTTTCACTATACCAAAATACGTTTTCAAATATGTAATTAGTTTAGTTTCCTTTGTAATGAGTGTAATTACGTAGTACCTAATATTTATTTTTAGGTCAATTTTAGTTTGCGATTTTTTTTCGCTGGATTTCCCATGACATACTAATTTCACTAACAATGTTTTTTTTTAAATTACTGGTTCGTTGTTTAAGCTATCGTAGAATAGAATACCTACTCTCTATTATGTACACTATTAAAGGATTATTGTTTAAGAAAGTAAAAGTGTAACTGCAGTTTCTGCCCTGTCCAAAACGCAAAACGGTGTGAGTTTATAATTGTCACGTATGTGTTTTAGATATCATCATCTGCCTAGCCTTTTCCTAACCATATTGGAGTCGGCTTCCAGTCAAATCTGATAGCTGAATACCAGTATTTTACGCGGAGCGGCTGCCTACCAGACCTCCACAACCCAGTAACTGGGTAACACGGTACTTCATGCCAAGACTGGAGTCAGATTAACTAAGATTAATTAAATTAAGATGTGTTGTAGATATATGTACTGAAAATCTTTCACAATTATGAGATACTGAATCGTAAACGCAAAATCCTTCAGATTTCGCTAGAAGCAATTATGTCGAAAGCTCTTTACCGATTTTAAATCACACAAGCAGTGGTGTCACTCAGAGTTTTATGACAGAAAAGTTATAAAAGTGGCTCTCGATTGAACATCGGTAAGTGAATAAATCGAGTAGTCAACTAAAGCGGTAACCTATGGCGCGTGGTTGAACGACTTACGGCCCGCCGCCGCCGCTGCCGCCCGCGCCTGTCAAGCTCCTCTAATTGGCAGCTTATTGAACCAAACCATATGTAATGTCAACATAATTGGAACAGTCCACTTTTGCCATACACTGATAATGAGTGGTCGTTAACACTCGTCTGTCTCCCTTTTCTTTGATATTTTTGGTTTGAAATGTCTGGCGGTCGCATTGATTGCTCGAATCTTTAGTATAAACACAGCTTTACTATATTGCAAACTGTAATAGAAGCGTTATTGTTTTCATTGTAAGTCGCAGTTCGTCTTCAAATAAGTGAGTTAAACACAATGCAATCACCTACGTGAAAATACTACACAATCTTTTAAGGTAAAAAAAACAGAGAGGAAACCACATTACCCGTCTTGCTATTTTAAAAGAAACGTAGGTGTTTATCAACTCATCGTTTGCGCATTGCACGGTAAAACCTGAAAACAGGAAATTTTGTTTCTAAAGGGCAAATATATTCTTCTAAAAATATTTTAAAACTTTTCTATGCGGGCTTTATTATGGAAAATTTCCCCATCGATAGAGTCGCGAGCAAGATAACCGAAGAAGCAGTAACAGAAACCACATTAGCGCACAATTACTGGCATATATCCGACTCGTTCTTCCTACAACTGTGAGTCGAACTCTCACTCGAAGGGTACCGTTCTATAAACCAAAAAAAAAACCGGACAAATGCGAGTCGGCAAATTTCTACGAAACCCTCGGTCTCGGGTCGTTCAAATTTGCAGGTACATATTACTTTAAATAAAGACTATATTTTTTTGTTACTTAATTAAAAATGTGTAGTTACAAAATACCTATAAATTATGATTCCCTTGAGAGGGTCGAAATATACGTTTTTTGTGGCACAAACGGCCATTATTTTTTACGTTAACTTAGAAGTTTGATTTTATCACAGCTTCAAGGAACTGTAAACCTGAGTATATAGTTTTAATTTAAACTCGATACCTCCACGCATTCTCGAGATAAAGGGTCTTGACAGACAGACGGACGGATGGACGGACAACAAAGTGATCCTATAAGGGTTCCATTTTATCCTTTTGAGGTACGGAACCCTAAAAAGGTTAAAAAAATCACTTAATGCCACGTTAATACACGTATAATTTGTTCAATTGTAAAAAATCTCCGTTATTATAAACAACAATACAAAAATTAAAAAAAACACTTGATTATTAAAATGAAAAAAAAAAACGATATCGTAATTAGTTATTTCCAATGATAAGTAAAAATATAAAAACTTAGGAGTGAATTTTTTGTTGAAAGTATTATACTGAACACACATGGCTGTCCTCAAGGCCATTGCGACCGGTTAAATACTGGCTTAAGCATTCAGCTGGAAACAAGTCCTTAATGATATAAAGCTAAGTTTAAATCCGTAGAAATTTAAAAGATACTACCAAATACTACCTACGTTAATCCTAACACAAAATTAAAATATAATAAAAAAATTTGCTTCCAAACAAAAAAAGAATCATCCAAATCGGTTAACAATTGGCGAAAATATCGCTGAGCAAACACTTTTCATGGGATCCCATCATCAGATCCTGACTTATACCTTCCATCATCAGCTCAGCAACATGAGATGATGATTACCAGGCACAAATATCTGAATTGCGTTAGAAAGTTTATGAAAAACAGTGTAAGTGCTTATAAAATTTGAGGGTTTCCCTCGATTTTCATGGGATTCCATCATCAGATTCTAACTTGGTGACAATGGGACCACCTCAGGAGTATTCGAATGGAATTCGAAGAGGCTTTCGAATGGAAAAAGAATTTTTAATATCGGTCCAGAATTGGCGGAGAAATCGGTGAACATACATAAAAAAAAAGATAAATACAACTGAACATAGAACCTCCTCCTTTTTGAAGAAGTCGGTTAAAAAGTTACGTGAGCCACTCGTCGTGAATCTGCGTCTGACGAAAAGAATCAGTCTTCAGTAATATCGCTCCGATGCTGAATGACGGGCAAAATGAGACTCGCAAATCTTGAAGCGAAGCCCAGACCGTACTGTCGCTCGGGACCTTCGGACCCCCTTGTATACCTACACAAGAACTTTCGCCTCAAGTTCTCTTCCACGTCATTCCGATACTAGTCGCTACTGCCTACACGATGCCACCAGGTTTGATGGGGAGGCTAAGCGTCCTTTTCACTCTTCGGGTTAGTTTTCGTGATTGCTTTTGGTTTTGGCCATCCGTGAAGTCCGTAATATCCGCTTCCGTTCCTCCAGTCTCCGATACGACGCTTGCTAGGTAAGTAAAATTGTGGACGTTTTCCATTGCCTCTGAAGTGTAGAGTTTTCACTTCCATACGCATCTTCTGCGTCTTCCGGGTGTACATTTTAAGACCGGCTTTCACTGCCTCCTGGCGCAGGTTGTTCAATTTTGCTTGCATGACGGCGTGTGTATGACTCAGCACGCATAAGTCATCAGCGTATTCTTCCAAGGTCTTCCAAGATGTTGGATAATCTCCACTCTATCTCGCGGCACCTTTTGTCATATATGCAAAGCATAATTCCGTCGATAACAACTATAAAAGAAGAGGCGAATGAAGGCAGCCTTGGCGGACACCTGAATGAGGCCGTTGTGGGTCACCTTGCAAGAAAATATTTGGACATAATCTCCAACAGGCGGGACCAGATACCGGACCACTTCAATGTGTCAAAGGCCTTTTCGAAGTCGACAAAGGTAAAATAAATCTCCCTTTACCATTCTGATGCCTGTTCTTACCTTTCTTTCCTTTGTTCTTTTGTGCCTGTTCTGTGTGTGTGTTGATCTGGTCCGTGCACGAGCGGTTCGATTCGAAACCAGCCTGTTCCTTGCGTAGAAGGGGTTCCACGGCCTTCGACAGCCTATCTAGGTTTATTTTGCAGAAGACTTTGGAGGGAATAAACAGTAACGTAATGCTTCTCCAGTTATCGCACTGACTGATATCACCGTTCTTGGGTACGGTAATTAAAAGTCACTTGTTCCAGTCATCCGGTAGTTCTTCAGCGGTCCAGATCTTTTTAATTAAAAGCGTCAATACGTCAACGGCGACGTTAAGTTGGCTTGTAGCATTTTCGCAGTTTTCAAGTCGAGTCTGTGTGCTTTTCATGCCTTCAAAGCGAGGACAGCTTGAGCCCCTTCTGAAGCTGACGGTGAATCCGTGTTGATGTTGAAGAGCCATGACGATGAGAAACTGACCTGTAGAGCGTTCTGCTTCCTGTCACGGTGTTTTTTTATCACGACTTTTCTCCTCTCAAATTCTATTTTATGTTTTTCTCGTCGATCAAACTTTGAAAATTAAAAAAATATAACCGGCCAAACTGACAACTTCATAAACTATGACGAGAAGTCTTTTAACAGATTTTGCTATAGTATGTATTACGTTTATACCCCTGCCCACAGACGACCCTGCTAAACTTGAACGGTGACCGAATTGACCGCTGATATTTGACACCATGTTGATGTAGTTAAAATTGTGCTCCTTAATAGGTGGTTCGTGACGTTATTGGTAAACAGGCGTTGAATGCTTTTGATACCAAAATAAGTTCGTTCTATTGAAACTGTATTAGTAGTCAAATAACAGAAAGAGTGACAAATTAAATTTAAGCAATTTTCAGGCCGGGTGTTAAAGGCCAGTGTAATTAAGTTATTACTGTGTATCAATTTTAACGAGCGGCTTGAAAGTGCTGAGTGTGGATAGAGTTCACACACACTCTCGGGCAGCTGTGTGTGTGGCGGCGCGTGGCTACCCGCTCTCCTGCACGCGCCACTTCTTCACGGTAAAAGAAACACTTGAAATTCGTCTACGCCGCTCGCCGCTCGCCTCGCCTACTTTACTTTCGGCCCCGTTCAATTTAGAGCCGACTCGAGTTAGCTAGTCACGTTTCGATTTTTCTTACATACTTTCTATACCTCGTGCACACTTGTACAGGAAATGTATCGTCATATTCAATACGGTAATTGTTTCATCCAATGAGCGCTCCCCAGCAGACTCTATTAATTAAGGCAGACTGATTCCGCATTGTATCGCAGAGGCAGTTTTGATTTGTTTTGTACGAGCACTTTGGACCATATCGATGTAAACAGTAGCGAACCAATTGCTACGATGGCGATAAGAGGCATAGAACAATCTCTAAAAACCTCTTATGGTCAGGATTCTGTTCATTCTAACGATAATTCAACGTGGTTTCTGGAAATAACAGCGATTTACTGCGGAATAAATTACAGTTACCCAACACAATCCAATTTTAGTATTACAAATCAGCTAATCTAGTAACAGGCTACCTCTATTGAACTTTGCTCGCGTCGAATAATCCGGAATTAAGCATGGAATCATACATTATGTGTGTGTTTCCCCGTTTCGCACTTTACCGGTAACATTAAATAGGCCATCGTTCTGTTTGAGTTGAAATCATAAAAGTTGTTCTCGTCTATTAATCCGTGGAGCGGGCGCTGCGCGGGCGGGCGGGGGAGGGGCCGCGGCAGGGGGCGGCGGGGGGCCGGGTGGCGCCGATCAAACAGGCCGGGGAATCAATATGGCCGCCGCCCAGCTGATCCGTGACCTCCGCAGCCCGCGCCTCCCCCGCGCACCCACACCGAGCTCCCCGCCGCTCGCTAACTTGACGCTTCTCTTTGCAAGTTTTCTCATGACGATCTCGATGTTGCTCACTGACTATGCTTATACCGCATTTATACCTTCTTATTATTATTCCGCCTAAATGGGGAAAATAATTACAATCAAATTCCAGTGTTACATATGCTGACTAGTATTTTTAGGCTACAGACTATGTAATTAAATATTTCCCAGAGCTGGAGATTAGTTTTGTTAAAGGTATGGATGATGTACGACTAACATTACGTTAAATGAGTAGATTACAAAAAAAATATTGCAAAGATTTTTAACAGTTCGAAATTACGCTTAATATAAACATGAAAAAAATGAAAAGCAAAATTTTCGTAGCAAAAAGGATAAAAGAAACATCACAATAAATTTTCATGAAAAACATTAAATCAGCAGAAAAATTAATGTGCGCGACGTAGCAGTTCGCTACGAGCGCTTCGGATGCTACAAAGAACGCTACGAAAAAGGGTTACGATTGTGCTACGCGGTGTTCTCCTCAAAAATATTTAAATGGAGAATGTATACTGCAGGAGGAGGGAGGTAGGGAGGGGAGGTACGCATTTGAGTCTAGTGTAACCGTTCTTGGAAATTCAGCAGCGATGATACGCCGGCCCGGTGCAACTGAATGAAGGTCATACTCAATGAAGGCTATGCGTACGTATAGTGTATTCTGAGAAATGACGTTCGTTTCCGACTGTTTGTTGATTGATCCAGTATTCCAGAAACTATGATTAATTTATACTCATATCTTTTTATGGGGTTTATGGACAAACCTGCTGGTGGGCCATAAACTTTGTTTTTTATAAATTTAACACTTATGTTTCAATTATTAAGTTATTGTTTACACGCTATGATTGGGTTTCATATTTTGATAAACGTACGCAGATATAGATATTCTTCCTTAAGCAAATATCGTTGGTTATGATTATTACATTAGTTCCTTACTGATTTGTTTTGATATCTTGAAGTCGTTTGTCCCCACAAACGACTTCAAGATAGAGGAAGATAGTGGAAAACTAGGCATGTCTTGTATGTACTTTCTATTAGACATTCCACCCTTGAATTTATTAGTGGTAATTATAAAAGGAGCGTTGAAGCGTAAGACGATTAACAAGGTTAGTTTGTGAAGTGCGGTTAATTAAAAGTTATGACCAAAACCGACAGCGGCTGCATCGCTCCATAACCGTCCTCGGGGCTGTAAAACTTGAAGCTGATGTACGCACATAATGACGATATGATGATAACATGTTTACTCTAAAATAAGGGTCAACAATCACTGTTATGGACTTAAAACTAGACTACAAGCGGTGAAATGTCAGAGCGTGATCATGGACTAATAAATAGTTCATTTGATTTTCAAGCCATGCTGAAGCTGTCGAATTCTGTCGATGATTGGGTAACATTACTGTTTCTCTATTAGTTTTGCAACATCATATATGTCAGCTCCGAAAATATGTGTCTACGGATGTTTGATTTTCATAATTGTTTGACAAATTGTCAGATTAAGAAAATCCATAGCAACAGCTATCTTATTCATTCGGATTATATTTCTACTCGAGTTCAACGTCTCACCATTCAACTTAACAAACTAAGCTCTTTCTTTCACTCTTATCAGTGCGTGTAACTTTTAAAATTGATGTTTTTCTTCCATTCAGTTGACGACTTTAGTTTTAAAATGTGTTTTCAAGCGGAGTAGAAATGGTTTTACGATTGCGGCGCACTTAGATAATAAGTCTTCTGTTTAAGGTATTATGTTTCTTTTTTCTATGGCTATTTGTGTTCATGTTCCTGTTTATGATTTAGTATGCGTCATTAAACACTAAGAGACGTCAGTGAAGAGGATTTTCTTTTTAAATATTTATCGGTATTGAGTGTTGGTGGGATCAAAAAAGAAGCATCTTTTAGTCGTGCGGGACGTCTGAATGGATCGAATTACGCGGGATTGTGGGTAATCGATATGATATCTATTTATTAGGGTGATTGTGGGAGATGTGTGCTCCGTCGGACGCCGGCCGAGCCCTGGGGACTGCCCGCGTGGTCGGCTACACGTGCCCCTCTGCTCCTCTTATCCGCTGCCTACTCTCGTTCTTGTACCTACTATAATGATTAAACAAATGTTTGTATATTGGCTGTGTTGGCCAAGTGCGAGTCGGACTCGCGTGCAAAGGGTTCCGAACGAATTCCTTATCTTTTTTACATGTTATTTTAACATTATAGAATTCTTATAGATTTTCCTGTAATCTATAGGTAAAGAGCTAAAATCTAATTTTTTTCCTAAATTATAGACTCTGGCGTTTCGGAGATAAGGGGGGGGGGGGAGAATGGTAAATTTTCGTCTTATTTCTTGAATAACTTCAAAACCATTTATTTAAAAATTGATATGTCACACGATATTGTTCGAAAGTAAAAATTTTATAATTTACGTACCTAACGCTTTTCGTGTTTGAGTCACAAAAGTCCATATGTGTACCAAATTTCGACAGAATCGGTCTAGTGGATCCGGAAAAAGCTGGCTGTGACAGACAGACACCCGAGTGATCCTATAAGGTTTCCGTTTTTTGTTTGGAACACTAAAAAAAAAACAAAAACCATTAATGAATCGAAGTCGTAGATTTTAACATGTGAATATTGTTATGCTCCCGTATCCGATTGTTTGTTTAAAATAAAATAGTAATATGAGACATCGTTAATGAATTAATTAGGAGTCAAATCGACGGAAAGGCGAGGCATTTGGCACGGAAGCGTCACTTGTTCAAATAAAATACACGAGTATCAAGTCGCCATCCGAATACGCAGAATCGCAATTAATCCTAATAATATCTATTATTTCAATCAAAAACTTTACTTGCGACTTGTGTAAGGAACAAATTCGTACAGCCGTGATTTGCGGCCAGGCGCCCGCCGCGCTCCGCTGTCCCTTGTTAACTTGAAATTCTCTTGAAGCGAAGGAGCGAACGGTTTAAATGCAAATAAGATTACAATTAGATATTTAGATCCTCTCACAACCCACTTATTTTGAAACAAGGTTTTTATTACCAGTCTTGTTTAATTAAGTATTTCATAGAGAATACTGATGAACTATGTTGTGCTGTATTTTGAGATGGTTTCATTTAAATAGTTGCAGTACTACAAACTCAACCCGCCGAGCAAGTGTTTTCATAGAAAAGATTCAGTTACAGGCTAGCAGTTTGTCAATCACAGGTTAGATCCAATACCTACTTCTACAGATGTTGATACTGGATTAAAACCTCATCAGTCGTAATAGTAGAAACCTTAGTAATATCGCAAGCACGAGTTATGCTACGTAATTATAAGTCTACGTTTCTGTGTATGGTTCACAAGTACGGTAACACGCCTCGCAAAGTATGTGTCGGTTGCTGGCGAGGCCCTCATGTCGTAATAACGGTGGAGTTCTCTCGAGGCACAATGCCTCGGCCGGATTACTCGTCAAACGGCTCGAGATGTCGAAATTCATAAAACTCACCTTTTTGATACGCGCTCGAGAGGCTCGTCGCGATGCTCTCGACATCCTTCCCGAATTGATTCCTTCCCCTGTTTTATGTTTATTGCTATTTTTATTTTACTATAGCAACATGTGCTTCGATAACCCTATAAATTATTATTCAATGGGAAGGTACGGTTTTTGCCTTCCGGAAAGTGGTGGTACATTCATTTAATAACGCCCACGAATAAGGCTTTCACCTCCTTAAAAATAACTACTTGGTGTAAAACAAACATAATTCCAAACAACATTGTGTACTGCCGCCAAGCAAAAAAAAAAAAAACTGGTCAAGTGCGAGTCTGACTCGCGCCCCGAGGGCTCCGTACAAACTCGAATGTTGATAGTTTATCTAAAGGAATCGAGTCTCGATTTTTTTCGAGTACCTATATTTGTATTGAAGTGTATAAAGTACGAGAGCCTCATTACTCTGACAAACAGATAAGTGTAGATAGGATTTGAGGACAAACTTAACTTTTCAGTTGACAAAATTGTTTTCCCAGACATGTATATCACGATCACTTCTACAACTGCAAATATATGTATAATATAATATTTTTTGTTAGAGTCAAGCCCCCCGCCCCCTGCTAGCTAAAGGCTTGTTTTTCGTGAAAAAAATCTTCATAGTAACATATAACGAATTTAAAAGGAAAACTATCACTGCTATGTAGGCTTTACAAGTTAACGT
Source organism: Lacanobia oleracea (assembly GCA_950371165.1). Lineage (NCBI taxonomy): Eukaryota > Metazoa > Arthropoda > Insecta > Lepidoptera > Noctuidae > Lacanobia > Lacanobia oleracea. The sequence continues at coordinate 13,090,494 of OX493389.1, forward strand.
TACTCGTTAACTTGTAAAGTCGCCCAACCTATGAAATGTACATAAAGATGAAAAATTTCAAACTAATTCCATTGAAAATAAATTAGATAAAGTTGTTAGTAACGTAAAAAGGTTTTAATTATAAATTCAAAGAATCCTGTCAAGCAAAAGGGAAGATTTGAAGTGCAGACAAACAGAGCCAGTTAGAAAAAATACGTTAACATTTATTATTGTAATCCTTTAACTCTCTGCCTGCAATCAATTATGCGTAAGAAGCGCTCAAATACTACGAGCATTCCTAATAGTATCGAACAGCTGACCTACATCAGTCTGGGGCAAGATACCGTCTCTGCACTCAAGTTCAAAGCTCGTACAAATTCCTCAAATTATCTGTGATTTCCCCGATACATTTGTATACTCAACATGCATTCAGTGAATTCCTGGTTATGAGAGGGCAATCCCTATAGCAGCAACACCGGTCACAACCCGCTTGACCCATAAACCCGGTGGAGTGGCGCGGAGCGAACGATCGCGCCGATAGCGCGCGACTCGCCGCGTCGAAGCCTCAGCACTAACACATGACAACCGCATTGGCTCGTCTCCACTCGACAACACACCTACATGTCTACTTTATTAATTAACAAGATACACTTACATAGGCTTCAGCTGCATGTACTCTACGTTGTACGATGTCGACGAGGCCGGAATGCCATTAGTTTGTATCGACTTTAACATCTGTAGTCTGCTGTGAAGCTTATGCATTGAAACTGAAAATACGTATTTCTTTTTTGTTAATTTTTTAATCCATAAAACTTTTAAAGCTTTTTTTTATAACTATTGCTAAGGTTATTGTATTCCAGTGTATTGCATGCTTGAGCGGAACTAGAACATTCGTCCTCTTTAAAAAAACCGGGCAAGTGCGAGTCGGACTCGCCCAGCGAGGGGTCCGTACAAAGTAGGTACAAATTACTTTAAAATAATGACCATATTTTTTATGATTTAATAAAAAATGTGTAGTTTTCAGACTTTTCCCTATACTTGTAGTATAAGATATTACTTACCGTATTTCATAGTTCTAGGTCAACGGAAAATACTCTATGAATTTAGGTTCCCTTGTCAGTGTCGAAATATACGTTTTTCTTTCCTTTTGAGATACGGTACCCTAAAAATGCATCGTATTTATTTCAGCTTTTTTTCACATATTTCTTGATCACTTGATAGGTCAAGGTCGTTCCACTTACCACATAATTATAAGTCTACATGTTAAAAATAGTCTACAATTCAAGGTCCTATACAATCGTCATCTGCCTAGCCTTTTTCCCAACTATATTGGGGTCGGCTTCCAGTCATGCCGATTTAGCTGAATACCAGTATTTTACGCGGAGCGGCTGCCGACCAGACTTCCAAAATCCATTAACTGGCTAACACGGTACTTCATAGCAAGACTGGAGTCAGATTTACTGGCTTCTGACTATCCGAAACGACTGCCAAAGATCTACAAATGACAGCCGGGACTACGACCGGCTTAACGTGCTTTCCGAGGCACGGAGAAAACTCGGTATGTTGAGATGGTCACCCATCGACAGACCAACCCTGGCAAGGTTGGTTACCTATACAATAATAGTATTAATTCCATGAACACGTGGCAAGCGGCTCGCTCGCTCACTTGACCAACACACCTACTTTGTCTGCACTTTAGTAATTAACGGAATACAATTGTTACAAAGGAATGTCTATTACGTGTGTCAGTTTCATCAGCACCTGAAATTGGCTTTTAGCTTCGTGTTTATTGCATCATTAATTATAGGTAGAGAGAGCTACTTTGTTACTGATATAGCTTATCAAGGCACTAGATAATTATATAGTAGGTAGGGAAACACGATTCGACGGCGCGCTGTGTTTCACGCGCGCCTCAAAGAGCTGTCAGCATAGAAGAAGGGGCCCGCTTGGGCCAGTGCCTGCTGAGGCTGCGGACTTCGTTCGAAAGAGGCACCGTACCCTAGAACGCAAAGCGCACTAGGAGGAACACGGATGGGTTTTAGTCAGTAAGAGTCTGACACTCCCTTCTGCTTCACCCACGGGAAGAGTTATTGGATTATTTCACATCCTTAAAAAAAGATAGGGAGACACGTTAAATTCGCAATTTGAGTGTACAAAGTTTGAACAAATATTTTGTACTATTGTCTTGCAAGGTCTTCAAACAAGTTTAATGATCAAATATTTAGGCTGTTGCCAATGTAATAAGAACGATGATTCTAAAGATGGTTTTTAGATTCACGTCGCAAAGACTGATGGTTGTTTAAATAGATGGGAAAAACGTGGCAGTGCTTTAAAAAAAAAATGTTCAGCGATATTGTAAGACAATTTGTGTAAAAATATTCGACTCACTTTACTTGGAGGTTCATTAGAATGATGCACAGCAGAATAAAAGCTTTTTGAAATAGGTCAAAGTAATGGCTCTTCTGCTGAAACTCGTAAAAGTGACATACTAGGAATTCATCCACGTGGATATTGAAAGCGGCATTGTTCGACGTTTTTACGGATATCAGCAATCAGATAAAACTAAGTTTAAATATCTTGCAGATACGAACACGGTAATTATGGTTCTATGTTAGCTTTTGCCCGCGATTTCGTACGCGCATATCTCGTTTTTCCCGTTCCCGTAGGAATTTCGGGAAATCCTTTTTGTGCTCCTCTACCAAGGAACCTATATGCCATATTTCAACTTTCTACGACCAGTAGTTTTGGCTGTGTTCACTCAGTCCCTCAATAACGGAAGAATTTTATATGTTAGGATTAGAAACGTATTTTATCATAACTTTATTACTAAGCGATACTTTTGTGATGTTTTTTAATAACTTAGTTGCGTGATGGTTTAATATTTATTTAATATTTAATAATTTTGCTACCGACATGACCAAAACTAATATTGGTTCGAAGCATGTAGTTTTTTATCGAAGACATTGGTTTATTGAAATCAAAATCTAAACTAGTATGCTGATTTTAAGTTCGCTAAAATATTTTTTAACTATTTTTGTGTGGTTACAAGTTTATTTATACACGCTGTCCGCATTGCTCGCTCCAAATATTTGTCTTGTTTTGACCTAGGGTGACGCTTCCAGTAATTTTATTTGAAAACGTTGTTGGTTGTTGTTTAAATTTGTATCTAATATTCGATTTAAACGATGGACAACTGAATATTTACTTAGTAAAAGTTGGTTTCGGCGAACCTATAATTAAGTATAGGAAAATATAGCTGTTGTTGTCTTCGAATTGATCACTAATCCCTATAATATAACATAGTGAAAATCTTTTAACGAACTTGAAACTTTTTGTCTCTGATTTGTCTTTTTTTATTGTCCGGAAAATTAAGAGGATAGCCTTTTTCCTCAGAATCTGAGATATACAGAGATTTTTATTTAAATATAAAAAGTAAAACTTGATCTACAGCTGTTGAAATAATTGTGATTTTACAGCTGAGTTTTAACTCTCGATATTTCTACTCTTGACATAATTCTGATATCTTGGTTGTAATAAGCACGGATCCCGGCCGCTAACGCAAACTTCGAAGATGATGGTTTCGATGCCCAGATCGAGAAAAAGTATAATTGAGTTTTACTGTAAGAAAATTTCTCGATTACGGGCCGAAATTGGAACTGTGCCCAATAAATAACGATAGGCGTGCCTTCTATCACATTGAGACCTAATACCGTCATTGGAAAACTGGGTTATATGCGATAGTACCCTTCTAACTATTCCTCCGGGAATTATAGGGGAAATGAAGGATCACTTCAATGAAAATACAAGGTTTCATGTTCGCATTAAAGTTTTATCTCCGTTTGCGCTTTATGAAAAAAGATGGGGAGGATTAACTCGTAAGAGGCATGTTATTGAATAGACATTTTCTTACGTTTTAAATCGAATTGTTAAATCAATTCATTTGGAACTTTATTTGTGCTAACCTTGTGTTACATTCGGCGTTCCATACATAAATTCTCATGAAGTGATAGGAAAATATATAAGTTTGATATGTTTGTGTTATTTAAAAGTTTAATAAATCTTTAAAATAAGCCAAACGACAAACGCTTTAAAGTGCCAATATCGTTGCATTTATTTTTATTGGAACATTATTGTCGAACCATGATAATTATGAAAACCCTGAGACCAACCTGAGAATTAGTAAGGCCAGAATCTAGGAATTGTGTCGTATTTTTTCAAAGGTCGGATTGAAGGGGTTCAATTCTGTATTAGCGGGCGATTGTTATCTGCGAGTTTTCAATAAACATGTCAAGAAGACATTTATGGCGAGTACGGGCGCGCCCGGCCCGCGCGACGCTCGCCCGACAGCCTGCGAAGTCCTCGCAGCCTCCGACTGAGAGGGGGGCGCGGGGAAGCGGGGCCGATGACCTGCCCTTCATCCCTCACCTCACTTCCCCAGCGACTCCTAAAATACATGAATGTCAACCTTAAAACCACAGTCTTAAAGATAATTTTCCTAAATAACATGTACATAAGTGAAGGTTTATCGGAAAAATTGTCATGCGCCATTCGCAATAGTATTTCGAGTGAGTTTGGTGTAAATTATTTCGTTAAAGCCGAATCTAAATAGATCGGTTATAAGCCCTGACTTCTGTTGTGCTGCTTCTAAAAGAAGAATTAAATTAGAATTTTCACTGAATGGAAATATTTTTACTTTTATTACAATGTAACATTAACTTGAATTCGTTGTTTATTTTAAATCTTTTAATCTCTTCAATAAGTTGCTTTTCATTGTAAGTAAGTAAGTTTTTTGAATGTAATTGTAAGCTAAGGTAACTCAGTAGATAATGATTAGATAATTTATGTCCGAGGTCCATGCATAGGTTCACTGTGAAATTTAATTCTGGGACAAAAAATGAATTTCGAACCCAAATATAAAATAACTACTTCATATTAAAGTGAGAATATACGTAGGTTTTCAATCAAGCCCAACACGGTTAAACATCCACATTTGACACGGAGTCACTGGCATCTGACCTTCGCAAACTACCGGCGTCCCACGGTTTGCTTGTCAATGTTCGGCTGTTCAGCCGTCAGTTATCCGCATGGAGCCGGGATCGATCTGGCTTAACGTGTAGCCAGCGAAGAGCCACGATTACATGCGTAAACAACGGCCACCCTATTCAAGACTTGACCGCAGCAATATTGCTTGACCACGATCGATCTAAACCGTCGTAGCTTCTAGCTCGTAGCCCGTAGCATCGTAGGCATTGGCTACGAAATTCTTGTACAGTAGAGTGCTAACTAAGTTATGTACGTACTTAATAATGTAGTTGAATATACTTTTAATTTGACTTATAAACAAAAAACGAAAAAACACCAACATCCGAAACTAAAGTTATTTTATACTTTGTAGTCTTTTTATTTGGAATTCGGTTGTATTTTTTTGTACTTATAAAAGTATTTTTTTTTCACTTTTTAGTCATGATACCCTACAACTAAATTGACATTATTTTTATAAGGAGTGGTATGTCTTGCTGGTCTTAAGTTAGGACCAGCTCATAGTTAAATATCTATTTTGCTTTGGGACTGACATAAAACTAACTATGTATATGTCACTGGTTTATCTTTGAAGTTCAACGTCCAAGGCAAATGCAATATAACTATAATTAAACCCAACACAAACAGAATCATCAAGATCGGCCGAATGGGTAACCCTTTTGGGGTTATCCATGTGAATTCAGGCTGACTTGTATGCATCTACGTATCCCTTCAAAGCGTACTGGTGGTGATGTTATGTCATGAACTGTGGGCTAATTTTTAAGCAAAGGTCGCATCGCGTCTTTGTCGCAATCTGACAAAAAATATGTCATGTTGCGACTGACTTGCGGATGCGAACGTTGCTTTAAAATGAGTAGAATTGGCACTCTCGTCTAAACAATAAACAGACATGCGATTTCAGCAGTCCTGGGAGATTTACTATCATTTATTGAAGGGTTCGGTTGCCTGCTTCCGTAGTTCTTTACCAGATCTTCACTAAAATGAAATGGGATCAGTCCACGAAATGTTACAAACAAAAAACAATCGGTTGACACAGTTTTCGGAGAAATCGGTGAATATACATAAAAAAATAAAAAAAAAACAACATACAATCAAACATAGAACCTCCTCCTTTTTGAAGCCCGTTAAAAACTCGACAAATGCGAAATCAAAAAAATAATCATATATTTTTTTTATATTTAACTTTGAAACCATTCTTCTTACTAATTTTGCGGTAATCAGAATGGTTTCTGAATAAAACTTGCAGTAATTAATGATTTAAGTCCCATTAAGTCCATGTGTGTTGGCAGCGAGCTAAACTGTGCAGCAGCTAGCACGCGATCGTACTTGGTAATGGCATCATTTCGCAAAGCTATTTGCTAACTTCGCGATACTTTGGCTGTTGGAGTAGTCTGCAGGGCTGCAGTTTTGTACAGTAGCTGGAGGATAATGACTGGCACAGGCATAATGCGGTGCAGCCAATTTGCTGATTGTATTGATTTCATGAGACATGTGATGAGCTTTCTCTGGCAATTTTCAAAACTTCCTTTTGGCAGCTTCCTTAATCTTTAATTCCTAACCGATTCTACTTGAAAATTGTCAGAATAACGTTTTTAAGACCAGCACTCACTCGGCACCTGCGGATGCTCACAAGCTGCACTATGAGTATAGTGCAGCTTGTTTTGTTATTCTCTGATCGGCGTGGTTACCTACTGCGATCGATAGACGTGGTTATATGTCGGTGGCCACGTGCACCGGTCGTGCAGGCCCGCGCCCGCACCCCCCCTGCCCCGCGCCACCCGCAACGTGACAGCCCCGCCACGTGAATTACGCTTTCACGATTAATCTAACCGCTATGGGCTTCTTTCATGCCTAGCTTTGTCGGCCGTCCGTCACCGCCAGCGTACCTACCCACTTTTCCCGCAACATCTTAAGAAAATTTTACAATGTTTTCCTCAATCAAATAATTTACAATCGCCTGTTTATAACGATATTGTAAGACATCAGACTTAATTACTTGGTTACCCAGAAAGGGGTTGTAAAAGTGCGAGTTCGGAGCCAAATTAAAAACGAGTTGTGAAATATTCCTGAACCTTGTTAATTCACGACTCATCTGAACATCTGTACTACTACTTACTACATTTACTTTTATATGCGAAAGTTTTGATGGATGTTTAATAATGAAATTATAATATTTGGAACAATTTAAGGGCACCTTCAAATTTGGCGTTTATTACTTGTATGGATTAAGAAAGCAGCGCGATTGCCGCGCTACTGCCGCGCGGCACTTAGCGACTAATTTGAAGGCGCCCTAAGTTTACACATTACTCAGGAAAAACGAAGATATGTTTGTTACTCAATCACGCCAGAACAGCTGAACGGATCTGGATAAATTTTGGCACAGATATACATTATAGTCTGGAATAGCACATAAAGTGTTTTATCCTGAGAGTATGTTACCTTGGTATAATTTCTGACATTCACGTGAGCGGAGCCGCAGGCGGCAGCTAATAACGAAATAAGATGAATCAGAAATAATGCCTCACGCTACAGTGTATACATACACAATCACTTTATGAAATCTTTCAAAACTTAGTCTGTGCAACCAGTTAACGTAAATAATTCTTACAATCGCAAAGTTAAAATAACTTTCGGCAGCTTTACAGGCAGAACCAAAATAGTGTGAAACACATTAGACGGTATCGGTGTTACGTCATGTGCCTGCCGTGTCGAGCTGTCAAAGTAGCATCGTGATATCCATTTGTGCTGTTGTGTCTAGGAGGCCGGAGCAAGTTGCCCACTCGACGTGGGAAATGTGGTGCATATTTGATGGCTGGCAACCGTCGGCGCGCGCATCAACAATTTACGTCGGCGCTTACCTAACCGAGCCCGAGGCGATGCTTAACTACTCGACGCCCGAGTTGTCGATCGATGTTGCCGTTTAAATCAGAATTAAGCTTCTCTAATGAAGTGTTCTGCATTGTTAGTACAGCTGCTCCTCGGGGACACTCGCTTGCAATATTCAAGGCGTGTGATTAATCACGCCGCCCACTGTCGAAAGCTTGTCAAGTAAACGTTTAATTTTGATCATTGTTAATTTCACGAGAGAGTTGCGCCGATTAAATAGAGGGAATCGATCCACAAGTCGTTGATTGAGATGTTCGCTGGAAAGTTTACTTATGGTGTTATGATATGCCCCATCCTCCCGCCGTGGCGCCCGACCGACACCATGTGGCCTGCATCACAATAGGACTTCGGAACATGCCGGGAATTATTTACGAGATTAAGTGAAATCTATCACCGTCACACTTGTGATCCCCTTAGAAGCCAAAATATATGTGTAGATATTATAATATAAAAGCAGTTTAGCGGGTTGTTTCTGGGAAAACGTGGAACGTTGTGATACAGAAATTGAGATGCTCGAATCGAATGTAGTCATTGGATCTTTAAGGCAAAATTAATTAAAGTCATAACGACAGAAAATTTCAATGAAAAATTAATGAATCATTCAGAATTTAAAAGCCTCATTGAATTAATCAAAAACCTTTGTATTTAACATAATTAATTATTCAGATGTCCGAAAAGTGCGCGCTTTTACCTTCTTATATGGTATTTTAGTTTACACTAAATAAATATAATATATGACCAATATTAACCACAAAAATAAAGTATTTATTCTAAACGCACTTGTGTTAAAGTAAACAAATTGATGTTAATGACATTCGATGTTGTCAGGAAACAATTTTATCGCATGCATTATTATATTGCGTAGCTTGGTGTGACGAGAAATTAAAAAAAAAAAACCGGCCAAGAGCGAGTCGAACTCGCACACGAAGGGTTCCGTACTATAAACCTTATTTTTTTATTATTTGTTGTTATAGCGGCAATAGAAATACACAATCTGTGAAAACAACCAACTATTACGGTTGTTGAGGTACAGCCCGCTGACAGACAGACGAACGGACGGATGGACGGACGGACGGGCAGCGGTGGCTTAGTAATAGGGTTCCGTTGGTAACCCTTTGGGTACGAAACCCTAATAAAGCTCTCCGAGAGAATTTCGTCAGTATACTGAGTACGGCACTGGGTTTAGCTGATAGTGATGTGCCAACAATTTTAGGCCGATTAACTAATTACTGTATATTCCGCTTTTGGCAAACGTTCATTATTTAGTGCATTGCATTGTCATAGTTAATAAGTATTGACGTGGCTGATTCTGCGTAACCTAGAATAGTGTTGGTTGTCATGTTTTTGGATTAAAGTTAACTTGAGCCGTGAATACCGATATATAGGATGAATTTTTAAGTGTGCTTTCAGGGCCAAATCCGAAACTATAAGGAAATTGGAAAAAAAAACAGTAAGAAGTCTCGAGCTCGATTTTGAAGAAAACTAAAACAATGGATTTTTGAAAAATCGTTTTTCCTAGAAAGTGTAGCTAATAAGAATCAAGTTCTGGAATGGAATAATATAATTATGACAAACTAAAGGAAAGCTCTCATTTTCAATAATCAATATGCTGTTTTAGTTTTCAACAAAACCGGGCTCGAGACTCCTTATAGTTTCAGATTTGGCCCTGAAGGCACATTTGAAAAATTCCCCCTGTATATGTATTTTATGTGACAGTGAGAAATAATGTATGATTAGAGTGCATATTATCATAAGAACTAAACTACTCAGAATTTGCTAATCAAATTATTAATATCTGCTTCACGACCTTCTGATAAGTTCCATTTTACCAATGCCCGGTTTCTGAGGTTTTCATCGGTTGTTTATCTGTCCGTTAACGCTATTTGTCGTAACGCCTTTGGAATCTCAATAGCAGGTCCTTTCCCGGACATCGACACTTAGTTTTTTAATTATAAGTACCAATGTTGCTACACCACTGAATTAAAACTTGTCAGTTAAATAAAGTAGTTTCTTATAAGCCAATAAAGTTTCGCTTATTTAAAGTTTAAATGAGAATTGCTTATAAAGATTTATTTTATACTGGTGTAAAAAGTTCAGGCTAATAAAAGAGAGTAGTACTTAGGCCACATCGCAACTTGGCTTAAAATTTGCCTCGAAGCTGTAGACTAATAGCTTGGTTTTGACTTCGATCGAACCGAGTTGTTATTTATTGAAATCTCTAGTCACTGAATAGTATAAAAGAAGTCGCTGTCTGCCGCTATCTGTTCCTCTGCTTACGTCTTCTAAACAACGCAACGAATTTTGATGAATCAATCTGCTTAGCCTTTTATTTTATTTGATAGTTATAGGAATGCTTACAGCTAACAATTTTTGCACGATTTAGAATAACAAAATAAGGCCTTTTACAAACTATTTAGGGGCTGTACTGTATTTAGTCTAACCGGATACAGTTGAAATATATTAGTAGTATTCCATTATTGATTTGTATTTTAGTACATAGTATTTCACTTGGAGCGACTGCCCATCAGACTTCAACAAACCAGTTACTGAGTACTTAAGATGGGACTCTAGTCGGTAACACTTGGGCCTTTCTCCATACAAACGCATTCCGCTGTTTTCATCGTGGATAATGCTGCTAGTAATTTCGATCTAGATTTTTTCCAATAAATCTAGATCGAAATTATACGTGCTTCTATCATTTTATTTTTTCCAAAAAAATAATTACTTACAAAAAAAAAAGATCGTTTTTATCGCCATGTTCAGACGACTATCAGACAAATCTGACAAGTTTTTAACAAAATATAAAATAATAGACGCATAGATATAGTCTGTCTCTATAATTTTAATAGATCAGCCCAGTTTTGAAGAAGAAAACAGCGGAATACATAACGTCTTTTGGTCAAGGTTTTTATAGGTAAAATCAGCCTGAGCTGCAGTTGTCGCTTTCGCACTTTTCTTGATAGGGCGCAGCGCGATGGCATCGGCAATAGTTTCTTCAAATACCTATTTTTCAAATTCCTCGGGACTAGAGTTCCCTCTTAATACGTTACCGCTTCGTAAGGCTGGTGTCAGATTTTCTGGCTTCTGGACTTTCCGTAACGACAATCAAAGATGTTCAGCCGGGACGTTGCAACGGCTTAAATATGTTTGCATGTTATATTCTTCTAAATATGTCTACGCTTACGTGTTAAAATGGCATTATTAATATTTCTCATCTCTTTTAATAACTGCGAAGGTATTTCACAGAGACAGTTGCCGTACTTTTGTTTCTAATTAATTCAGTCAAGTTTCAGCTTAGAGACGCCTCGTCTCGTCTCGAGGACCCGGTTTGACTTATTTATTCACTTTCTGCGTATATTTCACGTAACTTCTACTAACGCACACTTGCTCAAACAGTTTGAAGGTATGATAGAATAATCGGTGCAGTGGTCGGTAGGGCGATGATAGAACTCAATGGTGGTTCGTTTCCCGGTAAAGACAATGTGTCACTTGTTTCTATTTTAAATATCAGCCCAGATTACTGGCCGTAGTTTTTTATTTAGTCACGTAGTGCGGGTCAGTCAAAGAGATGAAGCTACTTGCACGTTCCAAAGAGCTCTATGGAGAAGAAACTCACTCTTTCACACTCTTCTCTTTATTTTAATCTTTTATTTCTCTTTCCCAATAAATAAATGCAAAGTTATGGTTTGAATGATAAAACCATAACTTTGCATTCAACGGAAAAGTATTTTATATTATTACTTAACTGACAAAATGCGAACACACGTTATGTATTCGTTTACAGATATTATACTTATGTAGTTTGTAAAAGGTTATAGCTTATCGCGTTTTCTTATCAATTCTGGCAAAAGTCGCTCCTTGGGCGGCAGGTAGATTATCAGCTGAGATAACGTTGTATACGCTTTGCAGTCCCCGTATCCAGAGATAACTTTACATGAATTGGGATAGGCCATGATATTTGACTTGGTTGTATAAAGGTTCTCTAAACGATGTCCATATAAAAGTAAGGCATATAACAACAAAGCTAAACGCGTTATAAAGTCACATCATATCATTTTATATTGGTTTTAGCATTCCTATCTCTCACGAACGGAAATAAAATAACGTCAGTCTGCAGAAAAGGAAACCAGAATATGAATTCGATTTACGCGGCCATTGCATCTGTCTTGTAGAAAGTAACCGTTTGGATGGTGGAGTTAACAAATTGTTACAAATAGTGGCGTGGGCCGGGGATGGCTCGACGGGCGGAACCGGCGCACAATACATGTGCCGGCGGCGGCGGCGGCGCTATTCACCCGAGAGGCTACGGATGCGGCCCGCTGCGGCCCGGCGCGAACCTTCTCTCCGTATACCCGCGCTACGGCTTCAGGCGTAGCAACATTTTTCCTCCCTCAATTCCAATATCGTTGCCGAGTATTTTAAAAATAATGACTTCCTCGCATGGAGTATTTCAACTTTATTTCTTCAAGTTTTGCGCTTAGCTAAACAAAGATTTGAATAACAATACACGTTCGAGGATTTAAATAAATAATGACGCGGCTCTGCTTACATTTCAGTTATATTTTGTCTAGATAGCTGTATTGGCTTAATATAAGTCTTAATATAATCAATCCAACAATCCGATTAAATAAACAATAGGTTAAGGTAATTACAATCTTTAACGCGGTCATTAACAAAATCGATCTCAATAACTAACTAATACTGTTCATTTGATACTCCGAAAAACCGGCACGTTTTAATGTCAAACTCAGGATCGCGTTCATTAATTTTAAGAAAGAAAAACTTTTTGTTTTTCCTCAAATAATAGAACGAGGCCTTTTCTTAAACCCAAGGCTATTTGTTTTCTATTGAACTAACTCCGAATAAAATATTCGTGAGACACCTTCATTTTAGGTTTGATTTTACAAAAAGTATGACTAAGTTACTTTGAATTATGATGTGCATTTAGTTAGTGGTTTTAGTTCAATTAATCTCACTATAGGTAACATAAAACCATCTAAAAAGACGTATAGTTACAAATTGCTCACGTTGGATATCCTCCAAGAACAAGTAGGAGTTGGTTGGCGCGGCCATTGATAAAGGACGGATACAAATACATGTTTTGTTTTAAAAGGCTTATCTCAGTTCCGAGTGGTTCCGACTACTTCCGACTGCTGCCGAGGCGGCGCGGCGCAGGTAGCGGAAACAAAATGTCTGATCAACCGAGGCCGGGATAACGCGATAAGAGGATTACTCCACGCCAGGAGGCTACTGTTTGTTTGCTGTCTGTTTATTTTGTTAATTTTGCTCTTTATTTTGAAATGCTTGCTATTAATTTACGTCTATTTGACTCGGAGCATTCTCGGTTTTGAGTTTGTCTTCGGTTCTTATTTTGGATTAGTCGGTCTCTGCGTTCACATATCGTTAATTAATCTGAATGAACCCTGAAACTATTTTAATAATCGGCAACAGATTCGTTAAACTTGAGAAAACTGCGTGTGTCCCGGCAAATATACAGTGCGGAGTACCTCAGTGATTGGTCTTGAGTCCATTGCTTTTCCTTCCACAAGCCAAGACATACTTTTTACAACACGTTAGTTTAGCCACATCTGGAATATCTGATCCAAACGTGGGGATAAGCAGCAAAAACAAATCAACAACACCTAGAACGAGCACAAAATACAGTCAGAAAAGTACTCTTCAATTTTAATTACTATATCCTTATATAATTACCTACTATACAAAGAAGCCTACCACACAATCATGATAATCCGAAAGATCCTGAAGACCAACATACACACAATTACATAATTTTAGCGTGAACTGATTTCTATTTTATTTAAACCTAAGTAACTAACCTAACCTATTTACTTACTGCATGTTACAAATTAACCTGTGGTGCTAAGTTTCTTGGATGGCTTGAACGTCGTAATGTAAGCTATAACCTGTTGTTGATTTAGTTAAGTTTCTCTTTCAGTGAACTGTAATTTAAATTTTTCTTTAAGAAAATAAATGTCTTTAAACTGAAACTTAACTGAGTACGTACCTAGGTTACTTAATAGTCTGAAGATCTGTCAAGCTCATATCGAATACTGTTCACAGGTAACCAGAGAGTCTAGATAAGTGCCATTCTGGTGTGGTGTGGTGTCTGGTGTGAGTCTAAGTGGAGAATTGATTCAGATGCGAGACTAAGCAGACGTGTCGTTTAAAATCGGATAATATGAAATATCATTAAATAATTATTGTGACTAATGTTCTGATACCTAGTTATCTGCGGCGTCAGTTATTTAAGTAAAGTGTGTCGCGTGTGATTAGTAGGTAACTACCATCTGAGTCATTGTGAAAGATGAACTAAATTTATAGACAAATAGTGTTTGTGTTAGTAATGTCTAACCCAGGATCTAGCCCTTTTGGTCGGAGCCAATTAATACGGCGAAGTCCTCCACCGACGCCAATCGAAGACTTCCATCATAGAGAGCCAAGTCCACCAGCATCCTCGGAGAAGAATGAATTGCCGAGTGAAGTTATTTCTACGCCAGAGATCCAGAAATGGATGGTATCTATAGATACCATTCTGAACGAAGTATGCACTATTGTCGCGGAAGGAAAAATGAACTCGGATCAGAAGCTCCGTGTCAATACTCTTTGCCGGAAGGTCTTAAATGGGACATCTCAAATGGCAATCTTGTACCAAGCCTTAAAGCAGAAAACCATCCAGGCGCACAGCACCATCCAGCACTTACAGGTACACCAGAACGTTTCGAACTCACTTCAACAGTTCAAAGAGGTTGTCGAAACTAAACTCAAACCTGAAAATGGCTCATATGCCAATATGGTAAAAAAAGGTTCCGACAGCTTTATTCGCCCTGCAAACCTGAGTACTGTTGCAATTTATCCCTCTGATAAGACGAAGACCAGTGACGACACGAAGTCCCTAGTACAGAAAATCATCTCGCCAGAAGCACTAAAACTACATGTCCGTGGCCTGAGAAAAGTCAGAAACGGCGGTGTCATCATTTGCACCGATAGCAAAGGCGACATCGATAAACTGAAAAAATCTGAAAAACTAGTTTCATCGGGCCTCAAAGTAGAAGAACCATCAAAACGCCGCCCTAGGATCGCTGTCATTGGTGTCCCCATAGCCCTCACTGAGAAAGAAGTTTTTGATTGCATTTACGAGCAAAACATTTCTGATAAGCTGCCGAATACTACTCGTGAGTCCTTTCAAGAAACCATCAAATTGAGCCATAAATCGGGTAAGAAAAACCTTCCTACCTGTAACTATATATTGGAAGTGCCCGCTAGTACCAGGAAAATTTTAATAAACCAAGGCCGAATTTTCATAAACTGGACATCTTGCCCCGTGAAAGATTTCACGATTGTCACCAGATGCTTCAATTGCCAGCAGTTTGGACACGCAGCCAAGTTTTGCCGAGAATCTAGTCCGACATGCAACCACTGCGGAGTAACTGGTCATTCCTTCAAGGAGTGTAACAATAAAGCTGCTCCCTCCCAATGCGCGACTTGTAAACGCTTCAAAAGAAAATGTGACCATCCAACTGGTGATGTAAATTGCCCGGCACGCAAATTTGCAGAAGACAACTACATCAATTCAATCGATTATGAAGGCGCCTAAGAGCGCCGCCGATCAAATTACTAAGTAAGCACTTAATCAGTAGTTTACCTCATATTTTATTTGTTAGTTTATAATTAGAATGACAGATCATCTAATTTGTGATCTGGATGGTTTTTCTGTGTCTGAAGCTAAAATCTGTAATGTTGAGGACTGTAGGAATCTGATACCTGTTGGAGGTAAAACGTTAACCCTACTAACACAAAATATCCGCAGTCTAAACCGGAACATCAACGGTTTTGAAGTGTTGCTACAGAACCTTGAGGTTAGCTGTGATATTATCGTCCTAACAGAATGTTGGCTGTCGAAACAAACAGTTTTACCATCTCTTGACGGATATTACTCACAAAGAACTGATAGAACCATCAACCAAAATGATGGTTTGGTAGTATATGTAAAAAATAATTTAAAAACAGAGGTAGAAGAACCGTTATTCCAGGACAGTAATTGCTTATTAATTAAAATTTTTCCTGATACAGTAGTAATGGCCATCTACAGGCCTCCTTCTCAAAACATTGACTATTTTTTGGACTCACTCAACATGAATTTAACAAAAGTATCATCTTTTCAAAATATAATTCTTGTAGGTGACATAAACATTAACATTGCTTCCGGGAAAACCAATGGCCATGCTAACAACTACCTGAATATTTGCGCGTTTCATGGACTATTACCCACTCATTACCATCCCACGCACCAGTCCGGCTCATGTTTAGATCATTTCTTTATAAAATCAAAGAAACCAACCCAAACATTTGTAACTAACTCATCGCTTACCGATCATCAAGCTGTTTTACTAACATTGCAAATTTCTTTACCTAGAAAAAACTGCTTGCGTAGCGATACTAAAGTAAATATGAAAAACCTTGAAAATGACATAAGCGCTATTAATTTTGACCCAGTTTTTAATTCAAACGATGCAAATATTTCTTTAGAGTATTTCATACATTCGCTACAATATGCAATTAAGAAAAACTCATTTGTTAAAATAATGCCTAGGAAATATTATAACATTAAACCGTGGATCACACCCGGTCTCGTTCGATGTATGAGACATAGGGACAAACTTCACCTGAAATCGAAACTGGCACCTGGTGATGAATCACTTTCCGTCACATACAAGAGGTATAGAAATTTCTGTAACAATCTTTTGAAAAAAATAAAAAATCAGTATGATAAAAATGAACTACAAAAGGCAGGAAAAAACAGCAAGCTTGTTTGGAAATTTATAAAAAATAATACTTTTAGATCTAAAAATTCCGAACCTCCCCTTGATTTATTATCAACAGAAATAAATCCGTCCGAAGCAACGAATAAAGTCAATAATTTTTTTGCTAACGTTGGTAAAAACTTGGCAGAAAAAACATTAAATTCTAGATCGTTGCCTCCTCAAAGTTCACCTGTAACAACTTCTACACTACATTCTTTTGTTTTATTTGAGACCGACGCAAATGAGGTATTAAGAATCATAACCGAGCTTAAGGATGTTTGTGCTATTGGCTGCGATAACATACCGAATCATATACTTAAAAGATTTAAATATCTAATTGCACCTCCGTTAACTCACATTTTTCAGTTATGTTTATCACAAGGAGTTTTCCCCCAATTACTTAAAAAAGCTGTAGTCACCCCTGTTTTTAAATCTGGAGACAAGAACTGTGTTAATAATTATAGACCTATTTCAGTCTTAACGGGCCTCTCCAAAATTTTAGAAAAAATCATAAACACTCGTTTAATAAAATATCTAGAAGACAACAAATTGCTTTCAGACAGTCAATTTGGTTTTAGGCCCAAAAGATCAACAAGCCAAGCAGTCCACCGATTGACAAATTATATAAGTACAAGTATGGACAATGGCATGCACACCATTGGTATCTTTTTGGACCTTGCCAAGGCGTTCGATACTATTTCTTGTTCTATATTATTACATAAGCTTGAAACGATTGGGATAAGAGGAACACAACTTCAACTTTTTTCTGATTATCTTAGTGATCGTTATCAATGTGTGAAAATTGGTCAATTTATAAGTTCTGAGCTTAAAAATAGCTGTTACGGATTTCCACAAGGTAGCATTTTGGGTCCTACGTTGTTTCTAATATATATAAATGATCTGTGCAGCTTGCCACTCAAAAATGGTATCATACTGTCATACGCTGATGACACGGCTCTAGTGTTCTCAGCTAAATCAAGAATCGAGGTTTATGAACACGCGCAGAATGGTTTCAATACTGTATCTAATTGGCTTCTT
Source organism: Lacanobia oleracea (assembly GCA_950371165.1). Taxonomy (NCBI): domain Eukaryota; kingdom Metazoa; phylum Arthropoda; class Insecta; order Lepidoptera; family Noctuidae; genus Lacanobia; species Lacanobia oleracea. Next base: position 13,108,259 of record OX493389.1, read on the forward strand.
AACAGTCTCTTAACATTAAATTTAGATAAAACAAAATACATTTTATTTACGATTAGGAAAAATAACATTCCGCTTACTAACTTAAACATTTTTGCACATAATTGTAGAACTAACGCTGACAACGCATGCACTTGTTCCACCTTAGCTAAAGCTGACTATGTGAAATATCTAGGTGTAACGATTGACACAAATCTAAATTTTCGTAAACATATTGATGTACTATGCAGCAGAGTGCGGAAATTAATATACATTTTTAAATACTTACGTAACGTAGCCGACTATGATTTAATTAAACAAGTTTATTTGGCTTTGTGTCAGTCCATACTAACGTATTGCATAACTTCCTGGGGTGGTGTCGCAAAGTCCATTTTACTTCCTCTAGAACGTGCTCAAAGAGCAATTCTAAAGGTTGCAACCTTTCGCCCTTTTAAATTTCCCACGCACCAGCTTTTCATGGCATGTAAGGTACTAACAGTGCGTCAACTAGCTATTCTAAACATCGTACTGCATCAGCACACTGAACTTCCTTATGACCGAGTACCTTCAGGCAAGAGAAGGAAAGATTTGGTTTGTATTAAACCTCAAACCAAACATGCTTTCGCAAATAGATTTTTTGTGTTTTTGGGACCTTATCTATATAACAAGCTCAACAAGCCACTTGACATATATAGTTTAAATTATAAGAAATGCAGTACAACGCTTGCGGAATATTTAGCAAAACTCAATTACGTTGACACAGAAAAACTGCTAGAAATTTTAGTATGATGTTTATTGTTTCATATTTCTTTGTATTATTTATTTTTGTTCATTGTTTAGAATAGTATTTATTAATAATTGTAAAGTTTGCTTATTTTTAATAGTCGATTAAGATTTTTTTTTTATTGTATTGATCTAGTTTACATATATAACTGACCAATTTAAATTGCGATGAAATGAGGGCCTGAAACACAGGTTTAAATAAACCTAGATCGGGCAGGTCGCTATATACATTATAAGTTCCAAGTTAAATATCTTATACGTCAAATTATTGTTAGCCATACACTAGTTTTAAGTTAGGCACTAATTTACCTTTATATAAGATTTTTACTTTATTATCTTTTTGTGGCTATTTATACACATTTTATTGTAAAAGTTTTTATGAATAAATTGAAATTGAATTGAATTGAATTGAATTCTATCAGCAAATGCGACTGTCAAAATGACCTTCGTGACATTTCGACAGCGTTTGTCAATCCCATTCAATTTTGACGTGTTGACAATCGCCTTCCCCACGCTACCGCTGACAGAATGTCAATTGTCTAGAGGCCCTGGATACTCCACAGTCCACACGAACTACACTCAAATTTGAAGGAGGAACCAGGAACTCTAATCCAAAGTGAACACTTGCTACAAAGTTGGAAAGATGGTGGCAAGATAAGGAATGGTTTTTCTTGACGATCAGATGATGAGAGACGAGATGATCAGAGATCAATGTAAGGTGGAAAAGCTGTTGAAAGGTTTTTAATCATAAAAAAAAATAATTCACACTTACAACTAATTTTTGCATGAAATAAATGTAATAAAGTTGAGCTCGATATATGTAGGTACATTATTATGTTCTATAGTTGCATTTTCTTTCCCATAAGCTTTCACATTGTTTTCTCGTTCAGTAAAATGTTTGTTATTAAAGTGTATGTATCCATTATTTGTTTAAATGTCATCTTCGGCAAACGATTGATACAGTAAGATACTTGTATAATATGTATTTTGCAGATGCAAACACTAGTGTTTGGTATATGAAATACAATATCAGTGACTAACGTCCAAGCTAGCCACTCCAAAGACAGCAAATACGCTAAGGAGAAACACTGCAAAAACACGGACTGATTCACAAATTCAATTTCCAAACCGTCCCTTAAAATAATGTTGTCCTTCTAAAATATCATTATGAATTGATACATTTCTCAGCGGGGAGGGTTTCTAGCCGTTTGGCGGCACCGTTAGTGGTGGCCCATATTATGAGCCCAGCATGATTTGATAACCGTGAGTCGACACTTGTCCGGCCGCCTCATCCATCAGCCATGTCTGCTATAATTCCTACTAATACATTATACACCTTAGGGATGAATATTTTTTACTTTGTTGGCCTCTGTTATTTATTTCTTTAATGTACACAAAACAGGGTATAGTACACCAAATATACTAAGAAAGAAAAGAAAAGAAAGAAAGAAAAGACGTTTATTTCCCCAAAAGCGACGCACAAAACACAAAATAATAAGGGAATAAATAAAAACTTAACTAAAAACTAAACTAAATAACCTATTGTCACTAGGACTATGTCAGCACCACTACTACTACTGTTGGTACTAATATGACATGAACGAGTTCCAGCTGGGAGATTTGGTCAAGCTGGTTGTTAAGTAGTGTTACGTGTATAACCCCACTGTGGATAAGTGCATAACCTACAGAAACAGTTGTCTTGTTGGCAGTTCTTGTTGCGGATAGTGTTTCTGAAGCAAAAAAGGTTTTTTTTTTGTGAATGATAGGTTTAATTAATAAATAACAACAGTAAACTTGTTTGGCTTTTCTGCGCTTCCAATTCCTATGTTCTTTAAAGGTTCAATTTCCTGATTATCTTTTAGTTGTAGAACAATTTATGGCATTTTACCATTGAGTACGATGTTCGTAACTCGTGTTAGAACTCACATACTCATACCTTATCCTTAAATCTCGGAATGGGGGGAAAATATTTTACTCAAGACATACGGACTGCTCCACTTTCAAGTTAAGATTCCCCATAGGTATCGTAAATATCCGAAACTCGGTCCTCGATATTTTTATATGATTTTCAACAGCCTATGTATTTACTTTAAAAACATTTTTCTTTTGTTTTGTGTTTACTGCAGAAGCTCAAAGGCAGATACACTGATTATTCCTGGTAAAGTGTAAAACCTTTAAGTTGTTGCATAACTTAGTGTGAGGTTAAGTTCTGCATAATTTCTTTCGTAGAATTGTGCAGTTTTCATATAAACAACTTTTTATTGAGAATGTTCTGAGAATAGTGTTCGTGACTGGATTTAATGCGGCTTCAGAATTGTTTCATTAATAAATGGGTACTGATGTAGTAAAATGTCTACTCTTATATGAAGACGAACGAAGAACGGTCGATGATACAGCTGTATTATTCGTCAGTAGACGTCGCTTTGGGTCATAATCATTGTATTTATTATCAGTAATCCCGCCATAATGAATGGGCAACCAGTGCCAAGTACATGTCAGTTAATGGTAATAGAACCATATCACCGTGAGAGTAGTGTATTGTCTAGAAGAGCTGTCGAAACAGCACGACTCAGAAATTAATCACTTTTGATAACAGTGTCTTTTTACAAAAAATTGTACTATCTAGTTAAAACTGTTATAAATTATATTCAAGTTTTAAATACCCGTATCATTTCATCATTATTACTATAGTACTCTATTAGTTTCAAATTACCCAACACTGGGACCACCTAAATCGTGATAGAGCATTTCAGTCGACCCTATCTTAATACACTGGCGTGAGAGTTATGTGTATACAGTCCGAGACACTGCCTATTAGTTCGTAATGTATTTATCATAGCGAGTGAGTCATCCGTTGCTATTGGCCGACAGTGTACCACATAGATGCGGCTGTTAATCGGCTTGCGAGGTCACTGGGCCGATAACCGCACTGACTTGTAGGAACGCCTATTAACCGCTAATGCTTTCATAATAAAATAATCGTCTTGTATTCTTTGTATTAACATATACGAATTGCTCATGTTATTGTGGAGGGATTTGTATGTCAGTTGGAAAGGTTGTTTTGAAGAAAGCTCGAGAGAAGTAGGCATAGATTAAAGGATATTTTCACCAATTCAAACTGATCGCAATCAGTATATGTGAACTGCGTTCAAGAGCTGTCAGTGTCAATATTCCACAGAAAATAACGACACTGACAGCTCGTAAACGTGGTTTATATGATTGCGATCAGTTTGTTTGGTGAAATTCGCCCTAAGTATCGCCTAGGTTAGGCTATTTACTGTATCTACCCAACATTCATGTTTCATTTTGCCTAGCCTTTTCCCAACTATGTTGGGGTCGGCTTTCAGTCCACCCGGATGCAGGTGAGAATCATTGTTTTTCATGGAGTTATTCCCTCCTCTTCAACCCAAACTGGGTAACAAGATACTCCAGGGAGTATCTTGTAACGAGAGACTTGTCAGATTTTCTGGCTTTGAACGACTGTCATAGATGTTCAAATGGCTGTCGGGATCAACGGCTTAACGTACTTTCTGAGGACACTGGGTGTGTCATGGATGATCACTTATCCACGAGCCTACGCGCTGTATAACCTTACAGTTCGACTCGTAGTGCGCTGTCGGTATTTGCCACGAGCTCCTGTACTGTATTCACCAAACACATAATAATATAATCAAATGTTTAATTAAGAAAATGATCTATAATTGGAGGAAAAAGGAAATTGAGTCCAGTGCCCCAAGTAGTTACGCGACAACCGTTTTCAAGTACACACACACTTGCTCTCATATGCTTAGAGATGGTGCTAGCATGTCATTCTGTTTGTTTTTTATGCATTTACAATCATCAATAATTAATATAAAATTCTTCCATTACTAACTGATTGAGTGACTGATAAACAACACACAGCCGAAATTAATGATTGTAGAAAGCTGAAATTTAGCATGTAGCTTTCTTGCACTCCGTAATTAAGAGAAGATATCCGGAAATTCCTACGGGAACGGGAAAAAAGGCGCGGGCAAAAGCTAGTAGTTAATTAATTGTAAATCCGTAATTGGCTGTAGATCGATTAATTAATTTTAAGTAAAATTGTTAAAGAGCTATGGATTTTGTGAATAAATAAACAAGTTTATATTCATACAGATGGTTGATAAAATGTTAAGCAAATCAGTTTACGATAACATAATCAATTTATGAAGGATATCCCGACCGACATGAAAAATTGTACCGGAAAGGTCGAATTAAATGGCTCCATTAATCCACTGCAACCTTTCCGGTTTAGGAGGAAAATAGTAAAGAAAATATCAGTTCATCTTATATCATATCGCCACGCTAACAGAGTAAGGGCTTCTCTTTGGTTGACTTCGAAGATGACTAATGGTAACTTGTCAATTGATCGGCGAGATTACGTAAGTTAATGCTATTGCTAATTACAGCAAGATTTTCCGTATTCTAAGGAACGTTCTACGCCTTTTAATTTATGCCCTAGCCTTTTCATTGAACGCGCCGGTTAATCAGTGGTCTAAGTGAAGGCTAGGCCGCAACTCAAACAGCTGGTTAAGCCAGTTGACTACGACTTCTATATGTCAAGATCACCTATATCAATTCGCCTGCATTTTGACAAGTTTTTGATACTGCTGTGTCAAGAGATTGAAAAGGGGATGAATCTTTGCGCCATAGGTACCCACCCAGCTACCATTTTAATATTTTTCAAAAACGCGGCGCACAGTGACACATTTATATATATATAAACGAGTAGGTAGAGGACCCTCAAACAAACTAAAATAATAGCAATATAGTCCCCTCATGTGTCACGTTGGCGAGATGTTTGAAGGTTAAGTCGAAATGTGACAACAATTACTTTAATTTAAATAAAAATGAATTAATTACCTCCTTATATGTATTACATTAAGTTCTAATAATAGTAGCCAGATTAATTTTACCATTTATTGGGAGCACATAAAAATTTAACACGTGAAAACCACTTTTTAAGAACTTCGCAAACTGTTTAATGTATATAAATGGTTTAATCAAGCCCAGAACTATTATTTATTAGGATACAATCTACTGCTTAATAGCTCGTGAGGAGCTCTTGGCTAGATAATAACAGCCGCACGGGTCGATCTTCAAGGTTAAGCAACGCTTGCCAAGGTTGGTCTGTGGATGGGTGACCATCTTAACATAGCGAGTTTCCTCCGTGCCTCGGAAAGCACGTTAAGCCGTTGGTCCCGGCTGTCATTTGTAGATCTTAGGCAGTCGTTACGGTTAGTCAGAAGCCAGTTAATCTGACTACAGTCTTGCCATGAAGTACCGTGTTACCCAGTTACTGGGTTGTGGAGGTCTGGTAGGCAGCCGCTCCGCGTAAAATACTGGTATTTAGCTAAATCCGGTTTGACTGGAAGCCGACCCCAATATAGTTGGGAAAAGGCTAGGCAGATGAATCTACAGCTTAGTAGCACGTGATTAGTTATTTTTTAATTTTTTAGGTACGATAGTTGACCTTCTGAATGTGACAGATGACCTGCAATAAGTCGTGTGCAATATTATTTACTCCGTCACCTTTATTGCCTTGATAACTTCTTGCCTTGAAAGCATCCCATAGCTTCAAGACAAAGATTTATAGTGTTTGCGACCAAAGGAAATATTATTTTTAGGAAAACAGGCTGTTTTTGGAGTTGTTCGTTAGAGATATATATTTTATCAATCATCACAATAATATCGTATGCTTAACTTTTCTAAGATAGTGTTATGGTTAATCTGAAAAAATAAAAATAAAATCAATTTGAATGAATTGGCAAATCTCGCAGCTCTTCGTAGCATATCTTAGCTCATACTTTGTACAGCTATTTTAGAAAATTATCATATTAAAATATGTCCCTTAGTTCGAAAGTAATGCCCAAATACACGGAATTGAAAAAAATAAAAATAAAAATCTGATATCGTAGCACTACCTCTATACTCGTAGCAGCAACTTGGTAACTCAAGAACCAAATGTCGCCAACATTAATATTATTACAAAATGTTTCTACATTCTTTAGAAGTACTGATGGAACACCTGAAAACAATCAATCTTTTCAGTCAAGAAATGTTTGAATAAATTGTCAAATATCGTAGCACTTCGTAGCATTTCGTAGCACCTAAAAAAATCTAACCGTTTCAGACAAGCTTATAATGCATATTCTTACTACGTTTAACTTAAGAAAACTTAATTGTATCGTGTAGTTTGTACAAAAAAAAAAAAAAAACCCTGCAGGAAGCGAATATATGACTATCACAAGAAAGAGTCACCGTTAGTTTTGTCTTGGTTTATTTAAAGGTAATGGTATAAACAGAAAGCACACATGGATGCGGTTATCGAGCGACACATCGCGCCCACTCTATGATTGATTGGATATAGGGTTGGAGGCGCCCCTCCCTGTACCACCCCCCCGGCCCCGCAGCGTAGGATCGAGGTACCGACGCCCGCTGAGACGACGTTGCTTGACATGATGTTCATTTGTTCTGATTTGTTAGACACCCGGGCACACCGCGTGCCGCAACAGCCAACATTACGTGATTAGAAAATATTATTATGACGTACCTCCCGGGATACGCAGCGGATAGTGCGTGGGTCTGTTGGTATGTGTGCTTGAGGTTTTCTACAAGAAATAATTTTGATAAATAAAACAAGTAATTTAAGACTTCCTTTACGGTAGATATATTGCCAAAGCCAAGCGTGACCGAATCAGCATAGACCTCTGTCGGCCATAAAACACGCAACCACTTTACGTTTATTGAAAGTTGTTGCGTGCTTAGCACAGGTTTATTTATGGAAATTATGGGAAGCCACTGTCCAATTTTCTATAATACTTTTCTGTACTTAGCATAAGTTAGCAGAACGGGACTCAATCAATATACAGAGCCTTTTCCCATCTATGTTGGAGTCGGCTTCCATTCTAACCAGAGTACCAGTATTTAAAATCGAGCAACTGTCAAAACCCAATAACTGGGACTCTAACAATGTTACACGTTTAAGTTTTCAACCTGGTTACATCAAAGACATATTAGCTACTTCAGCAAATGTTTATAGGTCAAATGCAGTGTCAACGAGCTAATAGATGAACGAATGCTCGTAAAAGGGCATTGTATTGGATATTAAGCGATCGGGGATTGTTAATTGGGGCATCCCCGACTAACGTGCAACATCAATTACGGCATACAACGAGGGCATTACACCTTTATGCCAAGCGTTAACGGTTACACAATATTTGTATTACATTATACATAAGGTCATTAGTGTTTTGTGTATTAATTACAGCGATTAGGGAGGTTAATTAAGTTTTAAATGCGGCTAATACCAATTTAGTTAATATCGTAATTATTCAGATCGTTTTTGGTCTGAAAGTTTTCAAGTTCAGCCTACTAGCAAAATCGTTTTTTGGCGTGGATTACATAGAACGAGTAATTGTTTTGGTGGTTCTGGAGACAGTGTACTAAACCAAATATACCTACTTAAAATTTTATTTAAAAGAAAATAAAGATAAGAAACCGTAGAGAAACTTACCAATGTCCTATGCAACTACTGACACAGCTAGCACATATAGATCCTTGTTATGCACAGCTGTGCCTGAACTATTTAGCAGCAACGCTACCCCTACCGCCTGTCTCTACCTACATCTTTCCATCTAGTCGTCCTATTGTCACACGCGCCTGAAAGCTCTCTTGATTTACGATGACTATTTGTTCCTCGCACTGGGGGGAGGAGGTTTTCGCAATAACACTGCAGCCTACCTTTCATACATGCACTGTGAACACCGCTTAGGCTTGATAACTAATTAATCACTAGCTTAGGGAACGTGATTTCCTGCGGGAATGAAAAATGCTGTCACGATAAAAGTGAGAAGGGTCTAGCGGCGCCACTAGCTGTCACCGCGCGCTGCACGGTTCTAACAATAACTTTAGAAACACTAGCGATTGTAATCTGGAATGAGAGGAAGACGATCTATTGCTTTGGTTATTTAGGCGTGTTTTCGATGCTAGTATACTTGTAAGTATTAAACGAAACGAAATGATAGTAACGCTTGACTAAATGACAGAGGCTTTGGAAAATTACCAGTAAAGACGACATTTGCTTCTTACGGTTTACCAGAAACATTGTACCTCTACTATGTACGAGTATTTCTATTTGGTATCGTATAAACTAACTCTAATATGATTAAAATGGTTCGTAGTGCGTGACATCGCCTAGTTTAATCAGATTCAGGACTGATATTCGCGAGTCCATTGCGCGTATCTCTCCATCTATTGGATCGTCGATTACCGCTCCGTCTTCCCATTCGTATCGTCACACTGGATCGTTGTGCCCGCGGATCTATGTCGCGGAGCACTTTAAACAACTTCTGATTACATCATACTTCATTATATAGGCTCTAGAAGTCTAGAAAAAGTGACTTTCTAGCACCGATAGCGATATTAAAAATGTTTAATGATCGATATGCGCTACCGAGGTACATCCCTTATTTTTTACGTTTCGATACTTGTTATCGCCAATAGAATGTCACTTGATGTACAGCTTCTCACTGTCTGGAGAGTTTCTTCTTGAAGTAGGGATATTTTAACGCCTATTAAAATTTTCCGAGCAATACTTAACAAAATTTTATTGACCGTGTGTTTCAGGAGACTTATCGTCGTTGGGCGTGTAGTACAATGGTGCCACTGTGGGTGGAAGAAGGAGCAGAAGAGGGCAGCGAAGAAGGGGGCAGGTCGAGACGCGCGCCTGCCGAGCATGCGGCGCGCTGGCACGCGCGGCACCTGGAGCGCGTGGGGCACCTGGACCGGCGGCGCGGCGGCGCGGGCGGCGTCGTGGGCCGATGGGTGCGCGCCGCCGCCGCGGGCCCCGGCCGGCCCATCGTCCGCCTCAAGCCTTGCCTTTCCGTCTGCCAGCTCGTCGAGCAACACTGCCCCTACTTCTTGCCGGCAGATCGCGCGCCCGCATACCCCACACAGTACGCCGGCGAGCCAACGTTCCTATGTCTCGGTGAGTTTTTATTGTCAGCCTGCGTATCTTTTTATTGTTTTTAAGACTTTCTGGTGGTCGATCTACTTGACCTGAATAATCGAAGACATCATTCCTTGTACGAACTAGTTTACAGTTACCTTTTACAGTTTGCTTGTGATTTGTTAATCATAGTTACCTTCATCGTCATCATATATATCAGCCAAAAACGTTCACAGCTGGACATAGGCTTTCCCAAGCATCGCCAGAACAACCGGCCCTAGATAGATACCCTGATTCCAGTACACTTTACTAACAAACATGTCTGTTCGTCTTTGTAAATATGGTTTGTACTGGAAAGACTTAAAGCATAAAAGCTAACCATTACAGATATCTACGATGTGCAAGTGAGCACCTGTAGATGTAGTTGGTCCACACAGACTCGTCATGTTGCTTAGGATGAGGTTCATCTGCCTTTGTAGCCCAGAATATTATACTTGAACACTATTATTAACATTTTGTCTCTTTATTGTTTAAAACTCATTTTATTACATTACAATCATTTTATTTTTATATTCATAAGAAGAAATTATTGATATTCGGGCTGAAGTTTATGTCCAAATCGCTCGCAAACTCTTCTTGCGCAATGAAAGATTTCGACGTAGTTGTTCGCTGCTAGTTGGATAGATGGCGTTGCGGTTCTTTTTGTTGATCTCTAATCTACATAGATTTGCTCCGTTGGTTTTTCTTGTGGCGTCATTGATGCCGCTATACTTCCATACATAATATTATAAAGTGGAAAGTTACTCTTCGGCTGCTGAACGCTGGCAGAAGCTAGTTTTTACATAAACAATGCAGGCGTACCAAATACAACTATGAACATATCGGAATAGGAGAATTGGAAGAGATGAACATGTGATCACATTTTTCGTAAGTCTAGCTTCTGAATATTTGTGTGATATTCACGAGCATTCTGCACACTCGAATGCGTTGAATGATCAACGGGGTATAAGATTAGGCTCAATTAACCTTCCGCTATGGCTTGGCCGCAGTTCAAAACGACAGAGCACAAAGCAAACACTACCTCTGGCGAGTTGCATGCTACTTTTTTTTTCATTGTGCTCGTAGAAGTCTTTGTCTCTGATCAATTGTTGCTTAGCACTTTTCGGTTTACCTTTCCTTCCACTTTTAATTCTGGTATTAGTCGGGGAATCTAAGTTTATTTATATGTCTACTTGTGAACTTAATTCTGCGACTGATAAAGTAAATGGTGAAAGTTTATAAATAATGTTATAACAATAATATACTGTTCGTCTAACACAGCATGACAACTGATTTCAGACCCGCGCATCCCGGAGACGGGTGCGCAGGCGAACAAGTCCAACTACGGTCGGGACGAGTGCTGCTACTGGTATTGTGAGGGGCGGCTGTGCTACCGCTGCGAGCTGCGGCTAAGCGAGGCGGTGCGGCCGGATGCGGAGCGCTGCCCCGCCGTGGAGGAGCGCGGCGCCGGCTGCTCCGTGCCGTACGCGGCCGCTGGCGCCGGCGCCGCCGCGCGCCCGCGCCCGCGCGCGCTGCTGGTGCTGCTGCTGCTCGGCCTGGCCGCACTCGCACGGACCCACTGGACCGCCCCCACAAGTTTAGTGAAAGTGCGCGATTCGAGGTTATAGTTTTACGTTCACGTGCGTCGCACCCGCGCGTCCCGCGATCGCCGGCCAGCGATTGAACCTCTGTTAGTGCAGAACTTATAATAATAGATAGCGTGCGGTTACGAGAGACACAGGGGACGCGAGCCGGACCGCCGCCGCCCGCACAACACACTCTAAGTTAGTATTTGTGTCCGCTCGTTGGTTACACCCGAAACATGGAAACACCAAATGTTCACTCATGAATTAATTTATGCATTTATCTCATAAGCGCTGTTTGCCGATGTTCCGGCCAATATGTTAATATTTTTGGCACGATTTGTAAACAAAGAGACATGTTTTGCGTTAAGCGAAGATGCTGCGTATATTTTACATAGTGTTTTACAGTTACATTGTTCATAAGGCACACAGTTTGAGTTACGTATGCTGATCTAGTTTGTGTACCTTCATGGATAAAAGCAATATTATACACGAGATTGTTAAGAAGCATAACTCCATAAGGCTGCCTGTTCATTGCCGCGGAGCGAGGTAGTGGAGCGGAGAAACGGAGTAATTATCCAATGGAATTGTATCAATTTTCAGTAACTGACGTGGAGTGGAGGTTTAATGCAATTCAATTTCTCCGCTCCTCTACTCTCCGCTCCAGTGGACAGTCAGCCTAAAGGTTGCTCAGGAAGTTCCAATCAATGTACATACATAGGTACATATGTACGAAGCGTACTTTGTGTTAGGTATCTTGTGATGATACTTTTATACTACATTATTATGTAGACCAGACACCTGATGCAATAAAATACGTATATATTACATACGCGCCATAATCGCAAGCTTGGACAGATTGAGATTCTCAGCATCCTCATTCGCCGTGGGAGAAAGAGTAGGCCTCACGTCTGGGATCTCTGACCGTATCTTAGTTTGTACCTCCGACGCACAAAGTTAACGCGACAAGTTTCGGGAACTCGATCCGGACGAGAGAACTCTACTCTTTTGAACATGTGACAATAGGTAGGTATACTTGTACTGGAGGATGATTTCTTAGAGAGTTATTTTTGTAATGTTGCACAAGTGCAGCGAGAGCACGCGGTTCGGCGGCCGCAGCAGAGGCGGCCAGCACTCAGCCAGCGCACCGCACTGCGGCCGCCGCCGCGCCGGAGCCGCGCCGCGCCGGAGCCGCACCCGCAGCCGCCGCGCCGCGCGCCCGCTCGCACGTCAACGCCTAATTAATAGTGATTACATGATTATGTATAAATGAAATAATATAGGATTAATAAAGTAGTTGTTGTTTTGTAAGAAGTAAAATATTATGAATAATGCATATAATGAAAGTTATATGTAATATATTCCGTCTTATGATCTAATAACATTTTGGTAATACAGAATGGTTGAAAATGATTTTTATATGAATTGATTTTTAATATATATTATTGTATATGTATATCGACTATTGATAATAGTAAATGACCTTCATCGTATTGTTGTTTCAACATTTATAGGTAACAACATTTGTTAGTTTTGTTTTATTTTTGAGGAATATTAGAAGAGTATCGTTAAACATTATGTGATGAAAAACATAATTTAATGGTTATTAAGACTTTATTGAATGAACATTTGTTGAGAATATTGCCCTCGGAAGGCATGTAGTTGTTGTATTCAAATAAATGATAATAATATTAAGTAAGTTATTTTTTACGTTTTTATCGTGTGTACATATGTCAAAAACGGTTTGTTGTTTCCACTCCCATACTTAATCGTCGTCACCGAAGGTGCTAAAGGTCTATTAATGCTTCTTAAGACTTAGTTTGTGTCAACTTCAATATGAGCTGATCATTTTGTCTGTCTGTGTGATGTACGCACCTCGCGGACCTCGCGCAGTCTCGTTGTCCTGATGCCTCCACTCTCATATCAGTCGACGTTAACAAAACTTCGTCTACAAACCTATCAACTATTTTCATAGTATTTTCAAATGAAAATGTCTCTTGAGTAAAGAGTTTACTATATAAACTAGGATATAGGTCGTGTGAGCAAGTCGTGACAATAGATCAGTGAGTCGTTATTGTTTCGGTCGAGTTTGTTCGCTCGTGCTCCTCAGTGCCTTCACTCTGAAGTGAACGCGTCCAGCGCCTCCCGGCCGTGCCCTGCGCCACTGCGCTACTACGCCACTGCGCCACTGCTCGGTGTTCGCACTACGCAACTGAATGCGCGCACACCTACCCGTTTGTTTAGCTAAGTGCATCGGTTTAATCGCTCGTTGTATTGCCTTCATCACGTTAACGCTGAGACAGGGAAGGGTAGTGTAGTCTCCATCGCATCGTCATTACATTTGGTAACCGCAGTTGAAAGTAAAATGTTGAAAATCATAGTGTTAGTCTCTTCAAGAGAGTTTATAGTAGGTATTAGAGTTCGAGAGATGTTAACAATAAAAAGTTTGAGATCGATTGTCTGCAATTAATTGACTACAGATATTGTAACACTTAAATCGAAGTTCATGTCGAAATTAATATGGTTTGATAACTTCACAAATATAAATAAAATTTAATTTCATATTTAATCTAAGAGTCTAACTAGAATATCTTAATAGGGGAAGTTTCTGGTAAATTCATTTCAGTGAGTCAGGTCTTTATGCACATAAAATTTATTAAAATAAACAGCAACATTTTGCGAGTTGATCGTTGCCCTACTGCGTAGGCGCTCTTTCACGGTATCTACGTGTATCTATCTATATATAAATTAAATTATCAAAATGTCTAAAATTTAGTCATAGAAAAAGAATTACTAGAACATAATTAATTGGATCAATTTCGAGCACTCGTTAAAACTTACACATTGACCGTGCATTTCTTCTTGTGAGTGTTGCCACTCTACACTATCGATGTCTTCGCTCGTTCACTTTATTAGAGTAGATAGTGAAAGACCAAAAGAGAGGAGTTCGGTTCGGATGTTAAGTACTGTTACTTTGATTTGTCATCTGTTCAATAACGACAAATACCCCACCAGCCCTGCAAAGTTGGTCGACAATTAGCTACAAATATAATACAACACACCTGTTCTATCACAAGTATACTATAACCAGTAAGTAACACACGAGTGCAACGAATAATATCACTTCATAAAAGTCGCAGTCTGTTCTTGAAATCGAGTTGATAGAAACATTGAATCAGCAATAATTAAAAGAAGATATCAAAGCCCGTGACAATCGCTGCCCCGCGGCGCGCGCGCATCACCGACACACCCACACACACTTACGCACGCACTCTCGCACGCGAACACACACAACGTGCCATTCTCTCTAGGTTTAGTGTAACGGGTGTATTCTTACTATTTCGTTACATGTTTGGTGATAGTGTATACATTATGTTTTGAAATAATATACGTATGTTTTGATGTACATAAATAAAGTGTAAATGTTTAACGCACAAATAATATGACGACAAGCTGATGTAAAGCAGTGTACGAAAACGTATGTACTATTTAGCTGTAAAATGTAACTGGAAAGTAAAGATAGGAAATAATGAACGTAGGAACTTCCATGCTCCGTCTGCTGCCGAGATCTCGTTCGTTTGTCCGCCGTATCGTGGTTCTCTCGCCGACGTTCCGTTGTGCTCTGCACTCTTTGCCAGTTCAGCGCCGCTGCCGCGCCCCCGAGCTAGGCAGCGGACCTTACCTCAAGTCCATTTCAATGTAAATTATTCGATAATCAGGAATTAACTAGTTGTACTGTTATATTTTAAGTCCCTCACCTTAGGTTGCGCGGCAACTCAGTTGACTGTCACACACACGCACAAAACAAACAGAAGTATAGGCTTTCGGGGTCGTCCATCGATGATTAAGCATTTTAAATGTGTATTTACGTACATTATTATTCACCAAAGTTCATATAGTGTAATATGTAAGCAAAACACCAAATCGTAGCCTTTTTCAGCAGTTATTGAATCCACGACATAGTAAGTAATAAACAAATCACTGTATGGTACGTTCTACATTTTCAATCGCTGTGATATGTACTTGAATACATATAACGGTGTTATATACCGGCAGTACTAATAAGTGCTAATACATATGTATTTATGGTCGTTCGATGAAAAGATTCCATAATGGTGATGTTGAAATATTTTATACAACTGATGTTTATTATTTTCGATGACTGCCAGTAGCTGTCACTATGCTTAGGGGTATTAAAAGTAAGATGTGTTTCGGCTGTGGTATTCGAATAAATAGTAAATAAAAGTTCTTATTAAAAGCATGGTTTTTTACTTCATAACTTAACACAGCGAAGTTTCAAGTTACTTTTATTTAACTAAACTGAACTGAACAAGTATTGGAGCGCGAAAGGAGTAATGGTCAAGAGTAAACACCTAGGCATTTACTATTTACATTTATTGTAATACCACAACCGAAACTTAAGAAACAACGAATATGATTCACGTTTGAATATTTTGTAATACATGATATCGATTTCATTTACTTTGTATTAGTGCAGTAAAATAATGTCTAGAATTGCGGACTTATGAGTTTTTGTGTTATATACTAAGCATCGGACATAAACATTCGGAAAATTATGAAATAATGCACGTTATTATCTGTGTTGAAACTTTGATATTGTGCGAATCCTCTGAAAAAGTATTGTGATTGAGATCGGGTGACGTTGCTGTTGCCGACTACAGTGACACGATACGATATGGCCTTCAATTGTCTAGGCAGGAGTTAAGTAAATTAAGACACATTTGAAAATGTATCAAGTCTTATGAAGTTATAGTGTATCAATACATAATACATATAAATAGATTTAAAAATTTGTACGTTATTTTAAACTGAAGGTTCAAAAGTAAGCGATTCATGTTTCAACCCCGAAAGTTTTTCTTTAGAATACATTGTCTAAATTAAAGTCGTTGGGTGATGTTCATTTTAGTTTCATAGTTTCATTAAATCGAGTTTGTTTACTATACAAGTATGTAGATAAATCAAAGACATTTTTGGGATAAAACAGTAAAATAATATATGAAATATATTATGCGGGCAGTTTATGAGGTACCCGGGTTGGCAGTTAACCTGACAGTTGTCCATGCAACAGTTTCGTAACCAGTTTATTATAATATTCATGAAGTCAATTAAGTATTTAACAGCCAGTATTGGGTTTAATAATGGAGGGAACTTTAAATAAAAAAAATGAGGAATAACTAAGTTCAATTTTTTTGCAGACCAAAGTTTTTTTAATTGAATTTGACTTTGTGAAATTAAAATTTCAATAAATGATTTTCCAGACCTTTACTTTTAAAACATAATAATGTGTCTTCAATTTATTAAAGACTCGTTATTTTCTTTATAAAAAAATGAATCTGCTATTTAATTTTCACATAAAAGCTATTGCAAATAGCACCATATCTTTTGCCCAAGGGAGGTAGTTAATGTTGTACAGCACAGCGTTCTAACTTGGTGTACTTGTCTAAGTAAGTTCGCCGCAATACTTTGACAAGGGAGGCTTTAACTTAACTCACGAACTTAAAAGCGCTTTAAGTTAACTTGATCTCCAGGCATTTTTAAATAGAAATATCACTCAAATTACTATGGTCACAGAAATTCTACAGTGAATTATTGAAATATTCATTCAATATATTCGGTCTGAAAAATTGTTTGAAACAAGTTTTGAATTAAAAGCTCCGTCGAAAATAACTGTCGACTCGTGTACCAGCACCGAATTGTGTTGAGTGACGTCACATGTCTGTATTTAATACACGTTTAGGAACATAGGCGGATCTCGAGCTGTTGGGAGTTTAAAGTGAAATGCCTGCGATCTATCTACTTATTTGTTTCATTGAGAGGTCTGTTCATAAATTAGTATAAAAATAATGAATGTCATTAGTGTTATTTCCATTAAAAGTAAATGTTTTGTGTTAATTTAATAGCGTTACTTTGGCTCTAGGTGAGACTTGTAGCCGTTCATCTGACTGTACCGTTTAGTTACACTTTAAGTACGTTTTGTACTGTTTACACTGAACGTGTGGTTGCGTGTTCGTATTTAGTTTAACGTGTTCTGTACGGAATCGCATCGGTCTCATTTAATCCTGATAAGTTCTAGATCATATAAATATATGTATGATTATGAGGACTTTAAACAGCACATGATATACCGAAGTTGAATGTTTATGTTTCATATCGTTTTGATAAACTATGTAGTTAGGATTGCACTGTTGATGAAAAGTACATTAAAATAATTGTCGATCTGTCATCAGGACTGCTTAAACATAATTTTAATCTCTATAAATAATATCATTAAATTGCCTAATTCATAGTGAGAAAGGTAGTGTAGACTAAAATCTTAACTCATAATGATAACAAGGGTAAGCACGTGGAGGGCGCGCGGGCGCGGGCGCGTCGTGGCGCCTTCCTCCCACGCGGCTCAGATATATTGATATGATCTAGGATGTGTTTGTAGGTGTTTCTCGAGTAGTGATCGTGTAATAAGTCTTATGTTACGCCTTCTAATGATTATAACCTGTTAGTGTGCGACGAGGGCTCGCGGCCGGCCGCGCCGCTACGCGCGCTACGCCGTAGCCGTAGCCCCGTAGCTCGCGTAGCACCGGAGCCGCCCGGGCGCGCCGCCGTCGCACGTAGACATCGTTCGACAGTCGAAGTAAGATTAATCACGTTCGAATAATCGTAGACAGATTTTGAAATTTAATATTATTTGCATTTTCCTAAGAGTTAGAACGATTGAGACAGTAGGTCGCACGACCGTGTTATGATGAATTGTGAAGATGTTTATTAAAAAAATGCGTTTATGAAAATGGAATAAAAACGAAAAATATTGTCATATTTAAAACTGTAATTAATAACTTAAGAAGAATTATTGGGAAAACAGAAAAACGTTAAATAAACCGATTAAAAATACAAACGCGAGTATTATTTTTCCCTGGGATGTAAGGATAAGAAATAAAAAGCAAGCTGTGGTCTCTTTAAATACTTTAATATAAAAAAATCGTCGCTTACGTCAATATCACACACGAGCTTACATCATCTATTTATCTTAAGTATAAAAACTATGACTTCGCATTAAATTATTTATCGTTCTCGCAGTATAAAAAGGCGCACTCTTCATCACAGCAGCGCATTCGCTATACACAATATACCGAACGCGTCCAGGCACACAGTACACCATCACAGTCTGTGCCGCGGTACGCGCGGCAGGGCCCGGGGGCCCGGGGGGCGGCGCCGGCGGGCGCTAGGCGCTCGGGCGCAGCGCCTGCGTCACCAGCGTCGCTAGCGCGGCCAGCACCGCCAGCGACAGCGGCGTCAGCAGGCTGCGCGCGCTCGCTGCGCTGTGCCCGCTGTTGCCGCCAGAATCCGACCCATCTGCACATACAACACATTATGCTTTACACGAACTACATCTATTTATGGACACGCTCACTTATCCATTCACTTGACCATGAAGCCATGGTTAATCCATGTTCTGAAGTAGTTAATAATAAATATTTTGGTTGGACAAAACAATGAACGGATTCCTCCCTGCTAGTATCTGTGTAAGGTAAGTGGGCGAGTCCATATTAGATCATGTTGTCGTGCTCTTGTGCTATGTGAGGTTTACCAACCTTACATATAATATCAACTTAATAAACAAGTGCATTAGGAAACTTAATACATAACAAAATGATAACACAAATGTAAAATGTGCGGATTTCAGTTACTGTAAATTCTATTCCTTTTGAATTTTTAAGAGTTATTAATGTCCGACGAAGATGAAAAAGTCGTTCACGAGTGCGCGTCTATGATTTTACATTTTTATGTCTATGAAATGAAAGTCAATTGAGACTGACTCATCATTTTCACCAACGATGAACGAGTTTTGACATTCTTGAACTGACAGTTAAACAAAAGTAGAAATGGAATTGACAGTAAAGAAACATAATGAAATTAAAATAAACCTACAGATGCGGATGAGTGAAGACGCGGCGGAGGGCGAAAGCCTCCTATATAACGACGGCTCGGGGCCGCGAGTGAACCTCATGTTACAGTCTAGCGCCTGAAGACTGAACGCTCACCACTGAAACATCAACTTGCCTTTAGCAACATTACTTTAGTTCCCCGACACCGGTACCGCTACTATGTGCAACTACGACTAACTACTAACATACTATATTTACATGTCTTTTTTTATATCTCTGTCTATTTATACTGTTCATGAAATCGTAACACTCAGTTTTTTTAATTTGTTTAATTAAGTACACACAAACAGTAATATTAAAAGAGAAATTTTGAGTTCACTATTTAATGCTTACAAAAATAATTTCGTAATACGGTCATCATGTTTTATGGTCGTTTAATCGTATTACACTCTATTATATACACTCTATTGAATACACATCTATTACATGTTTGACTTATTTTTATTTTATTATAATAAAAAAAAAGATTTCATGAATAGTATTTTCTTTTTTTGTATACACATGCATTAAATACATATCGCTCTGTCGAAAAGATTTTCCTAAAACTGTTTAACCGTAGAACCATTAACTTAAACATTAATTTGAACTGTTCTAATTTTATCAAGTAAATCTACGTTGTTGTTAAGATAACTACTAACTCGCTGACTAACAGTGAGTCAGTCATGCTTCACGCTTGTGTTAGTCACAAAACTAATTATTAAAAAATATGGACATGAACATATGTCAACATATGTCATGTAGTATTTACAATCAGTGTTCATTCTTCATGCAACTTTTATTATGATTTTATCTCTATGTCGTGAATCAACGACATAGAGATTAAATCAAATACAACAAACCATTGATTATTTTTAAAGTCAGTGGTCTTCTTATGTATTCAAAATTTTTAACAGATAAATATTCGATTTTTTGCATAATCTTATGTACTACGCAGTCTGAAAATGTTATTATATTGACTCCAGATATCTATATTTGTATGTAGTGCTACTAAAATTTAAGTCTGTGATGCACAGTGCTAATAAACCCAATCAAACGTGCTTTTATCTGCTGAATGTGATTCAAAAACTTTATCTTACACTGATTCAGATCTGCGTCGATTGACGAAAATAAACGCTGCAATGGATTAAATGTTCAACACGACTACTTTTATTTTATTCTTGGAAATCCCTGGAAACCGATGATTCATAATTATTGAAAATAAATTGTTATGGAATTAATTTATTCACCTATCACCAATTTTGTGAAAAACCGAAATCTGTGTTCTGACTAATTGTTCTTTATAAAATATTACTTCCTAAACCATAGTACCTTTATCCCGAGAATTAGACTAGATAAGTTAATGAATGAACCGAAACCATGTTACCTTAGGTAGACAAAGCCTTTAGACAGTTGTCGGCCACCTTATGATGAAATGGTTAAAACGAAAACTTGCTGTGCAGCCTGGCTGTCTAATGGCTTATTTACCTAGAGTCTATGACTTATTAATAATGTGAGTATGAGAAAGCAAAGCGTTATAATAATATTCAGAGCTGTATAAGCCGGCGTGATGCCTCCACCACACGCAAGCAGTAACTACCATGCTAAACATGCAAGTGAAATGAAAGAAACGTACAGGCAGCGCGCGACAAGCTCGCCGGTACTAAAATCACCGCTTATGTTCTATAATCTCACTGGTATTCTTATATTGTATGTAACTAATTGAGTCTTTGTTCTTTATGTAATTTTTCTATTTACAATATTCAGGAACACTCCACCGAGGCTATTTCCTGAACCAGAAGAATGATCTGGGAGCGGATGATTTTACACCTAGAAACAGAACACACACAAACATGGACACGTGAACACGCCCCAGCCACCGGTGTTTAGTGGATATCACAACACGGTGACTGACAGTTGTTGGTGACGTTATACTATGTGATTACAGACAGACACATTTAAAATTTACGTGCAAACACTGAACAAAAATAGTGAAAATTGGATCAGCACAAGTTTGGGATGCCGTATTTGCCGGATCGACGAACGTTATTGAAAAAATCTTTTCAAATATTGTTGCTTTAAGTAAAAATGAATAACTACGGGCTACTGAAATAAGAATAATTAATATGTATATTATAATGTGCTTTTCTGAATCGTGATCGATTCGGCAAATACATCCAATATCAAAAATGTAAAAAAAAATACTTTAACTAAAATACTGAATTTGGTGCTAGTAATTAACTGTGCTTATAATTAACTGTGCTTGCATTGCAAAGTGAGACTTAATTATATTTTTCACCGAAAACATTGAACAATTCGACTGCGTCGTTAAAACTGTGGCAAACTTAGTGCAAGGAGTAATATTTTAGTTTTATTGTGTTTTGTTTGTTTGCCACAATTTTTGACAACAGCAGGTAGGTTCGGATGCGCCCAGAAGCCGCGAAGTCGTCGAGGTCGAGAACCGGCCACCGTCAGCCACTGCATTCATTCAACAAGCCACCAGGAGGCAACACCTCTGTGTTTGTTATATTGCATCCATCTTAAGCAATATGCCCAAGTTTGTTAGTAGGAAACTTTTCTGATTGGAATATTCAACCAGTAACAGGGTTAGTTGCTCTCCATACAACTAGTTAGCAGTTAATAAGCCGAAAATTAGTTAATTTCTACGTAGTAAATCGATTAGCAAATGAAAATTCTATTTAATGTTATTGTGTTAGTACATGAAAACCGTAACCAAAATTAACGTAGAAGGTTATAAGAAATTACATTGATTAGATTGTAACAAAAAATCAATAAATAAGTAGTTATTGATTTAACAATTCAGTTGGTTCTATAACAACATACAATAAATTACTGGACAACAGATTTACGAGAAGGGTTTACAAAACAACTAATAGACAGACATCCACATATAGACACAAAGGCAAACATGGAACAGTGGAGTCGACGAGTGGTTCGTCCTGCTGTCATTTAGTAATGAGTCGTTTAGCTCTCGCTGTCATAGTCAAGGGAGTTTTATTTTAATTAAGGTAAATGTGTTGTTTACCTCTTGAGGGCTGTTTCAGATTAAAGCAAAACATTTCATAGTACTGGGGTTCAAAACACAGCAATGTTAAAACAGGAGAATGGTTCAGTCAAGTCACATGCTCGCGGCAACATTGCGTGTATATTTTTGTGCAAATTATGCATAAAATGAAGCTATCGGTATATACCGATAGCTTATCTGGAACAGATGTTATAGATTTTAGTTTGAAATATTTAATAAGTGAGTAGGAATATACAGGTAATAAAACCTGGAAAACTAGATCCATCTCAAGGATCAAAACGCGGCGAAAAATGGCTATATTGGACTCGCGTTGAATTCTTTTGTAGACACATGATGGAATTTATTTTCGTTTATCACCAAAGCATTAAGCACTTAGATCGTTCTGAAAGATTTAAGTGGTTCGCACGGAGTGCGCTTTCAGTTTGCGGCAAGCCTTTGGAAGCTTTCATCGTCACTCTGGTCGAGTCCGTCAACGTCACGGGTCACGGTGTGCCGTCACAGTCGCGCGGTCTGGGTGTCCGCCTACCTGCGTCGAACAGAATGTCTCCGACGTCATCGTTGCTGTCGGAGTTGGTGTCGGACAGGCGCGCGTTACCTCCCACGGTGCCGCGCGGCGCGCTACTGCATCCGAGCCACCAAAACGCGGTCGACCGCGGGAACGCTGGGTTGTCTGAGTCCACCTGAATATTTGAAACATGAATTTTGTAAACAGACTATCATGTTAAAAAGACCAACGGCAACTAAACTGAACATTCAGTCCTTATTATAGCGTGAAGTAGGTACATAATGTTGTGTAGTGCACACATCATGATTGGAGACTAAGGGTTAAAGTAGATACCAGCTATGCGTTTTTGGCCCGTAAAGTTTAAGAAAGGTTTGTTAGGACCTGAAAGCATCATCCAAATAGCTTATGGTACTTACACTGAAAGTTCGGTCATTAAACCGCCAGTACGATCCTCCCTTGAAGAAGTACGTGTATCCGTTAGTGTATTGCAGAGCAGCATCAATGCCGTCAGGGATGCCTTCCCAGTTGGAGAGGGGTTTGGGGTAAGTGGCCTTGACGGGCGGCCTCTGAGATGGGTCGAAACGCCAGAACTTCGAGCCCTTGTAGAAGTAGATCTTGCCGTTACCAGACCAGACCAAAGCAGCGTCCAGGTTGTCTGGGATACCGGTGAAACCTGGACCAAATAGTTATCTATTAGTAAATTATTTGTATATTTTAGAATAGTAGTCTTTTCTGTTTTTTTTTTTTAATTTCGAAATCTCATAAATATTGACTTAAAACAAAACCTTAGTTTATGATCGGATTTCGGATTGCCACCAATTTCCCCAATCTTAAAATTTCAAACAAAACAAAAGCCTACCTTCACTGATGTCTTTAGGGTAATCTCCGTCGACCTTCTGTCCGTTGTACCTCCAGTACTTGGATCCCTTGAAGAAGTACGTCTTGCCGTTCTTGTAGGTAAAAGCGGCGTCAATGTTGCCGGGCAGGCCGGGCCAGGCGCGGGAGATCAGGCGCGGGTAGCCGGAGGCAACACCGTCCTCTGTGAGCCGCCAATAGTGCTCGCCTGGAAACGAAAGGAACAAGGTTAATTTAATGCGGTCGTTTTCTGACGTTATTTGGTACGTATCATAATATGGATCCTTCATAGCTCGCCAACTAAGAACTTGCTCAAATACTTGGAGAAAGATTGTCTTTCTGGTAGTCACTTTCTTTTGGTCTTTATTTGCCTTTAATTTCTCCCCCAAAACTTGCTTTACAACAGAAAAGCTGCAATGCTGACTGAGCAATAGAAGTCCTCTTAGCTTTACAAGTTTGGCAAAAATCAAGTACAATCAATCAATCTTCTAAAAAGTTACACCGCGTCTAATTTCCATACCTTTGAATATGAAAGTGCCACCGTCCGCAGAGTTGAAGATGGTGTCGAACTTAGGGTCGCCACAGAGAGCAGGGTCCTCGGCTGAAGGTTGCTGGGTAGTGGCGCGGGGCACTGATGGCGGACCAGGTACGGGGCCCCCGATGTCAGTCTGAGACTTGTGACCGTATAGAGCCTGGAGATGAAGACATGTCAGTTACGAGTTTATACTTGAGGGAAGACGTTCTTCGTTGCATTTTTGGAAGTGGAATAGGTGTCGTGTTGTAGTCGGCTGGTCAGCTTAACTACGTGGTGGAGATCGATGCTGGGTATGTGAAATGGCAGTCTGCCTTTGTGTTAGTAATTACTAGAAAAAACAACACGAAAGTTGAAAAGAGTAGAGGATAGTTTTAAGGGTTCCGTACCTCAAAAGGTAAAAAAGGGATATATAGTTATAAGATCTCTCTTGTTTGTGTTACGATGGACTTCTGAAATGGATTAGTATTTACCTGAATCCCTTGAATGTCATCCTGGTCGAGTTGGAAGGCGGGGTCGTATCCTCTGTAGAAGGGAGCCATGAGTGCGGAGCGCACATCACTGTGGGACAACCCTAGTGAGTGACCGAATTCGTGAGCTGCGACCTGTGAATGTGATGTTATTTTGAATGAAAAAGCTTAAATATTTTTTTATTTTCAGGTATCTATTGTTTTCCAAAGCCAAAATTAAACTAAACTAATTTATTATTTTTTAAGGGAAAACAAACAGAGATACATTACATTGCTATCATTTGTCTCCCAAATCATCATAAAATGTTCCCAATTCAAGTCAAATATTTTCAGACAGTGGTTAGATAATTACCTGGAAGAGATTGGTTCCCCTCCTCGAGTTGATGGTCCACATCTCAGCGTCATCGAAGTGAGCGTCGCCTCCGTACACCTGCGCAAACGAGCCATTGAGGAAAATCAACATCATTACTGATGAATCAATAATTGTCATATTGTTATAAAACCTTAGCCAGCCGCACGTACAATTCTTGGTAGGCAATTATAGTGATTGATTCTGCAATAATTCATTTTTATTTTGTAGGATGGAAGAACGTTTGTGTGAGATAAAGATATGTTTATGTTAGTTCACCGTTCTTCCTATTTCCGTTCCAGAAATTGACGATTGCGTGTTTTTTTTTGCTTGTACAATCATCTGCCTAGCCTTTTCCCAACTATATTGGGGTCGGCTTCCAATCAAACCGGATTCAGCTTAATACCAGTGTTTTACGTGGAGCGGCTGCCTACTAGACCTCCACAACCCATTAACTGGGTAATACGGTAGTTCTTGGCAAGACTGGAGACAGATTTACTGGCTTCTGACAATCCGTAACGACTGCCAAAGATCTACAAATGACAGCCGGGACCAACGGCTTAACGTCCTTTCCGAGGCACGGAGGAAACTTGGTATGTTAAGATGGTCACCCATCCACAGACCAACCTTGGCAATCGTTGCTTAACCGTAAAGATCGACCCGCACGGTTGTTATTATTTAGCCACGAGCTCCTCGTTTGTATGTACCTACAATGAGACCAACTAAATATCCTAGATCAACTTTGTTAACTTTCAGAGAATCTTTGTAGTTGTGTCTCTTTTTTGGTAATAATTAGTTAAATCGAAAGTAATCCTTTCAAAAGAGACTAGGTTACCTAATTGTGACATGTTCTAAAAACACCGATACCAGTACCACTCGACTACTGTACCAGCCACAATGATTACTTGTGTCAACTGAGTCTACCTAAAAAATGGATAAAAGTTATCTTGCGTTTGCTTTTCAAATTAAGGTTCGGACACGAGAGTCTAAGTCAGTCAGTAAACCACCAGTATTAACAACTTTTTCTAACTATACAAATATTTTAGTTACATACGTACATATTTCACTGTAATTTATGCCAACTGACTAAAAAGAAAACTTTGTGTTCCGTATATACAGTGTTTGGCGACAGCTCCGGAACATAATGAATGGAATAACAATAATGGTTTGAGTACATTGTACGAGTAGTAAACAGAACAAATATAATAATTTGTTTCGCACAATAAACCGTTTTATTATCCCATTATCAGCACAAAGGAACTTTCACTATTTAGGCGACAATCTGTAACATCCGTTATTTTTATTTGTAAAACCATTATGGAACGTTGTATTTTGTTGTTAGTTCATGTGTTGGTTCATCTGATAACACAAAAATTATTGTTGGTCCCTAATCCAATCAATGTACCTGTCACAACCAACAAAGCAAACCTTTTTAAAAGGTTCAGAAAGCAACGTTCTCTAGGGCCGATGATATTGAACAGTTTCCATGAGTATGTCATCTTATAATAATAATATAATCAGTCAATGGCTTAATAGCCACGAGCCTCGACCAACTCCTCAGGAGGCTCTCGTTGGGCAGCTGGATCAAGGGCTTGATTCAGAAAGCGGTACTTCTGGACACGGCTCGTATTGTTAGAGGGTTCCTTTCCCTGTTTCCGATACCGGTGGGATACTATTTTTATATTTTTAATTGTTTTTTATTTACTTTCATTGAAATACTTAAAAATATAATTTATATGCAAAGAAAATAAATAATCGGAATAATATAATTTATTTATTCAGACTACAAATGCACAGCTATAAGACAATAAAGTAGCCTATCTAAATATAAAAAATAACAGCTATACTAGCGTCCGACATTTCGTCAGGTACTCTACGATTAGCATCGTCACTTACAACGAAACGAATAAAAAACTATGCTGAACCTATTACAATTCCAATTGTTCATTGCGACATGGCCTGAATAGTAAAATATAATTTGCCTAAATGCTATTTAATGTGGACACAATGGCTTTGCTCGTGTTGAAAAGGAATAAACCACAATTTTATTTTTGACCGATATGTAACGGACCCATTTATTGATGATATCTGGAAGCAAGTTAATCTTGGTGGAAGTTTTAACAATTATATTGTAGAACACTTACGGGGAAGTAGGCGTGAGCAAGGGTGCCACCTGGTCCGTCGAAGGGATCGCCGTCTCCGTGCTCTCCCTTCTCGAATCTACATGGAAAAAAATATTGTTAATAAACATAATACTGCGTAACACGACAAACCATGAAATCGCAGTGATAATAAATAGTAATAAACCGTCCTACCCAATCAATGAACATCGCGAATCGACAGTAACTTGCATTACTACAAGTAGTTACGTCCAACGCTCAATGACAACCATTCACGCAGTTACGCAACAAAGATTACCCGCGGATTGTTACCAAAAACCTATTATGAATGATTCAAATAACCCTACGTACAATGAGGCCTGGTCACTGCCGCCACTGGCACGATTTCAATATCTGTTCACAGATCTAAACGATGCACGATGCCCGCGTTACCACGAAACACTATTTTTTTTATTCTAACTTCGTTTCGCACGAACAATATTCAAATTTTTGTATAAGCTTTCGATTAAACACGTTACAATGCGAAATTGAACAGAAAGTCGCAGACACAAAATGATGGATTACCTAAGACCAACTTTAGCAATGTTATTTGTAGTTTTCTGGTTTCAATGTCACCTGTCGAAATTTTTATCAGTTTAGCCATAGAAATTGTATTTATTAATAGGTGAAACGGACATACGAAACCAACAGTGTTTTTATGTAGAAGTTATGCAACTTTCAATTCTGTCTGCGAGATAGGTACCCCAAAGTAATAGTGAAAAAAACCGTTGTATGTATCTCTAATTATTATTAACAATTGACATGCCATCTAAAATGTTACATGTCCAAGCCTTGAACTTGCCTGATTTCAATATGGACTTGTCCGGATCGTTTCTGCGTGAAGGTAAGGTCTGTGTAGTCCGACCACACTGCGAAGGCTTTGGCAAGTTCATTGTCAACTTCGGCACGGTTCAGCTTAGATGGGTACTTAGAGATCCTGTAAGTGAGGTTCTTGACACGCCATCTTGAACCTAGACAAACAATAACGCATAAATATTTACAGGCAGTTCACAGAAAATTGATGTTTGTTGAGGTTGATCATGGTTATGTGCAAATAAATATTTCATTTAAACAAAGCGATGATAAATAATATTTAAATGATGGGGCACTCACCCTGCAGCGCGTATCTCTTCGCTCGGCTCTCTCCGAAGCCCACTTTGTCTCGCACGCCACACCTTGGCAATGACATTACTTTTGTCGTTTCCTCGTCTAATTCACCTGTAAACGAACGTAAATAAATCGCATTAAAAACACGTGTGTGATTTGCGGTTTTAAATCGCCATGACTAATATCATCTTAGTTTTACTACCATGGCAGCTTAGGATGGTGCGCGAGAACAGTTGAATTTCAATTATTATCTCATTTGCATCGTAAAACACTCCGGAGTGTCAAAGGACAAACATAGACTTTTTGTAACGAACGATGACAAGGAAGTAATTACAGAATCACATCGACCAAAACCGCACACGGAAAACGATGAATAATGAGGAACCATGGTCGCCCAAACCGCCGATCAGCTGTGCGTTGGAATTCTACGGCGACGATCGATTTACATTCATAGTTACGGGGAATAACAATGTTCTTGTAAAATTTATACGCCATAAGGAAAACTACTTCACATTTAATAACTGTATTACAGGAAGAGGAATTAATGAACACGTATCATTAATGTAAACAGACATTTACGTAGATGATGCTTTTATGTTTCAGGTTGGTAACAATATATTTATTAATGTAGTCCTAAGTGGACGTCATCGTAACATCTTTAAAGGTATCATAACTTGTTTGTGACAAGCTCGTCCGAACTCGTGCAGTGACCGATAATGAATTATGTATTTTATGTGCCGTCGGTGCGTTATTTGCTTACATAACAACACTGCCTTCAGTCATAGTCAAGTCCAATAAACTACTTCTCGTGTCAAGGCACGTACGTATACGAAGACGAGCCGAGCTCTGCCCACATAATTCTAGCGTGTTTAAACACTTGCTTGTGGAGATCGCAGACTTATAAATTGCTTCGTGGATGTGTGCGATTGTAATAACTGTGATGAGCACAAGGCTGCCCGACCAACTGTACAGAACTAACGATCGGCTAATTTTAGGGTTACCGTTAAAATTTTAATATTTGCAAATCACATATTCAAAGCAAGTAAAGCGTTGTCTGTTATCGTCATAGATGATCACAAAGGCTTTTGATCCGTTCTGGAAGATTAAGTAGACAAAATGTCCATTGAGGAGTCTTAGTTGGTGCCAAGCCAAGTGAAACCTTGATGAAATGACAGGCCAGCACACAAATAGTTTCAGTCTGTATTTTCCAAGGTCAAAAGGTCCGGATGTAGGCTAACATCACATTAATTATGTCAACCTTTGTAATCAAAGAAACGCTTGGTCACCTGTACGCATCTAGGCATTTCTCACTGTTACCACACTTCATTACATAAACGGCTATAATAAATGATGCATTTTATATAGGGACTTGATTGATGGTTTTTTAAACTCAATTTACATAATTGATTTAAACTAGTGTTTAAAACTGGATAGAATTATAATTTATGTGAAAGAATTATAATTGATGTGGTATTCATACATTTTCTTCTTTACGATCTTGGTATATGTTGATAGATGGCAGTGTTTTTATTGTTTGTTTGTAATTATATTATGATACAAATTGACTTATATTTTCCCATCAGATCGATAGAAACTCACTGATACAAAGTTAATTTAATCAAAGTAACCGATCGTAATCGCGACTTGCGCAAACTGTTTTACATAAAAATTTCAACATAGTAATGATTGCAGCTTTCTCAGATCACAATTGATTGTCTCTTAATCAAAGTGTAATGGTCCGTGAATAATTGTGGACGGCGACACCTTCGCACAACATTTACTAAGCTGAATCATTACTTCAGACATTATTTGCTCAGGACACTATTTTGAATATAATCTAAATAAGTTCCAAACAAGTGTCATAAAACAAATACATTAATCACCTACAACAGAGCTACCCTAATGCAAATATAACATCAAGTGATTTAAAAAGATAACGTATATTGAAAAAACACAACGCGCTGTGAAAAGGAAAAATGGTTACTTTTTCTATTAAAAACTATACATTCTCAGGACATTAAACTAATTATCCTTTCCCAACCTTTATTATAAATGATGTTTGTACCAGTTGGCGGTAAATTACAGAATAATGACCGGCTTTCGAGCGGTAAGCCGACTTAGCTGTGGATAACCTTACCTGTAGCGTTTAATCCGGCGAAGCTCTGGAACTCGGCAATAGCTCGTTTCCACGAGCCTTCGTCCATGATGTGCCCGCTCGAAGGATTCCTCACAGAGGGACTCAGATACCCGTATTGCGCTAAGTACATCTGGAAGTACACGTCTCCTTCAGTCTGCCGTATCCATATCAGGAGTAGGCCTCTGTTCTCATACGAAAGACGTCTAGATACTTGTTAGGTTGTGCTCTATGTAGTGGTGCATAAGCTTCAATTGTGCTTGTCTAATGTGATTTAAGTTCTAAGGTGCAGTCCTAAACTTCAGTCGAATGAAAACAGAGATCCATTATCATTGGTAATAATAGACAATAGAGTTAATAGCTCTATGATTCACAAAAGATTCCGTTTTAAATTACTATGGCGTGGCAATGGATTTTCCTGCATACTCATTTTAGGAACATAGATTATCAACTACTGTGATACAATTTTGATCACAGCGTGAAGAAAGACATGTAATGACGCGTCTAAGCTACTAATTAGCTGGCAGAGCTCTCGTTTATCTCTGCAAGTACTCACTGACGGTACATTATCTCACATCAGAGCAAGGTTACCAAGCCATTGTTTATTGTCAACGCGCTTGATAACGTGAACCACGTCGTTACAGCAAATACATGGATAAGAAGATAATTTCTTATCCGACATGTAACTTAGTTCTTTTCATTCATTTCGCAACTGAGATAATTTAACGAGGGATAATAAGATTGTATGACGTATGTAGGTAGATGTAAGCTCATGGGCTATATGTTTTAAGCTTAGTATGTAAAGAAAGGCTGCGTATATCGTTAGAGTGCTGCATTCGATTGTCGCGGATGGTCATATGGTATACGGAGACATGGTGACCTTGGGCAGTTGCGCTGCGCGTGCGCTGCATGGCAATGCGCGCGCATATCTCCGCACACGAGCGCCTGCAAGCCCTTTGTTCCCCTTCACGCCGGGGAATACTCGCAACAATGTCACTGTTAACCCCGCAGTCAATACCCCCAAAAGCCCGTGTTTACTATTGTCTGTCCAATGCGTCCCATGCCAAGAGAATACTAAACATATTTTCAAAGATTTCTTCTATTTGTTAAGCAAATCAAACGTACGTTTTACAGATAACATCACGATTGAGTGACTGACCTCACTATGAAATATACATAGAGGTACTTGCGCTTTATATTAGTATATTTCTCTGTAGGTATTTCTATTGTTTGAAGTTCGTATCTACTACTTCTACAAGTTCCATGATATTAAAAAAAGCTCTGTAATACGCACATTACATAATGTATTTACTGTAACATTAGCATTGATCCCAACGAGTGCATTATTTGGAATGCAAATAAATCAATGTTTATGTCGATGACTAACCGCGAGAGAATCGGTCAGGTTTTGGGTGCGTTGTGCCAGGTAGGCCATTGACACTGCGACACAAAGTTGCAGGCCATTGTTTGTGACAGAAACCAAAACGAACTTCACCTCGTACCAATGTAAATATTGTAACCTGCTATGTGGTCTACATATCGTATTGGTAACAATGTTCCCGAGCAAACTATTGTTCCTTACTTGTAAGAATTCTTCGAAAACACAGTGGTTTCAAGATACACAACGAGTATTGTCAAGCAACCGCAAAAAGTCGCGTCTCGCCGGTAAAGCATATTTATCTTAGGCTTATAAGTGAAAGGAATAAGAGTGACCTGTATTACAGCGGAAGGATTATTGATGGAGGCGTTTAAATAATGGATTCGTATGAGCATATCGGGGTCAGTGTGTCCCCATGAGTAACGGGTACAGTCGGAGTCTGCGCCAGCGCTGATCTCACTGCGCAGCCTGCGGTGAGGTGTTCCACAGACCTACTTTACTCATGCAAATTTCTACAGCCTGGGGGGACGTCCAACGGCACGTATCACGCATCATTGCTGTGTAACAATGCTAATTGGAAAAAATAACTCGTCCCGAAGTTTGACGTCTCAAGCAACTATACACTTCGTCGTGCATAATGCAGGCGATGGTAATACCTGTCAAACCCAGCTCACGTT
The DNA here is from genome assembly GCA_950371165.1 of Lacanobia oleracea. NCBI lineage: Eukaryota > Metazoa > Arthropoda > Insecta > Lepidoptera > Noctuidae > Lacanobia > Lacanobia oleracea. Next base: position 13,140,760 of record OX493389.1, read on the forward strand.
GAACTGGTTTTAAGGGCAATTATATTTTGAAAGAAATTTTACCGATTGAAACCGTTACTGGTTAATTCTGGGTATTCTTAATTCCCAATGTCTCAACGTCAATAACAGTGGTACAGTTTGAGGTTTTTCTTCAAGATTAAATTAATATGAACACGCTCCAACATACTTAGCAAACTGTAAATTGCCAACTTAAATATCTAAACGTGAGCACACTTCACTTGTAGACATTAAGAATGTCGATATTTTATGCCAGTTATTTTCAATCGAAGTAACGGCTCAGCTGCGATTAACGGCATGTTGAATAGAAAGGATAAGTAGGTACCTACGTGTCGGGCGGTGAATCAAAATGTCCAAAACCACGTGGTGGCACTGAGTCACACATTACTAATGTTTTAGCATTTACTACGAGGTTTGAATGACCCGACCATTTGCATTAATGAAGTTAACAGAGCTCATTGCCACACAGAGGATTTTGTATTGCGTCTTATGAAAATGAACCATGAGAATACTAAAAGGCGGTTTCATAACGTATTACTTGTAGTCACTAGACTTTTTTCGAGCATATAATAAAATTAGACGGCGATATTCAATGATAGCATAGCTTACCCAAAGAGCTTCCGGACAATGCCTCTTATAAAGCATTGTCCAGAAGCTCTTTGGTTAACAATTTACGTCTTTATACTTAACTAGCTTTTGCTCTCCCGCGACTTCGTACGCGCATATCCCTTTTTTCCCGTTCCCGCCTGAATTTTGAGAAATCCTAGTGCTCCTCTACACTCCTCAAGGAACCTTCATGCCAAATATCAGCTTTCTACGACCAGTAGTTACGGTTTTGGTTATGTTTATTCGTTACATACAAATTGGCAAATCTTTCCTCTTTATAATATTAGTGTAGATAGTGTACCTATCGGTGGCGGCGACCTCTCGCGGCCGGTCCTGGTTCAATCTTTGGTCCGGAGCGAGGAGGCATGGGAAGCGATCACCTCCTTCTGCGAAGCAGTAATGCTAGCAAAGGAGGAGGCCGAACGTGTGAGAGAGAGGGAAACCTCACGTCCCAGTCGCCGCAACAGAAGAAGACGCCCCAGGCGACGGGAGTCGCAGGACGATTCCCGGCCGCCGTAGGCGCGGGCCTGCGGACGGCGAGCAGTGGGTGGCTCGCCGTCTGATCAGAACTAGGCCCGGGTCGGCGGCGCGCTGCGATTCCAGCGCGCCTCAAAGAGATGTCAGCGTGGAAGACGGGGCCCGCTAGGGCAGGTGCCTGCTGGGGCTGCGGAATCTGTTCGAAAGAGGTGCCGTAGCCTTAGAACGCAAAGGGCACCAGGAGGAACACGGATGGGTTTTAGTCAGTAAGAGTCTGACACTCCCTCTTGCTTCACCCAGAGCGGGAGGAGTCATTTGATGATTTCCCATCCTTAAAAAAAAAAAAAAAAAAAAGATAGTGTACCTAGATGTGTATTAGTTTTTATTATGTAGTCAAGTAGGTCGTTGTTTTAGTCAACTAATCTTCTGTATTACATTTTATTAATATTTATTCACTGGTAACACTGATCAGAGACTTATAATAGTCGATTTTTCAATTGGTAAACATCGATATGCTAAACAATTCTTACTTAAGTTCAGTGAAAAAAACTGCGCTAATCGCTGCACAAACAAAAGCAGTCGTCTTGAAAGAAAACACCTGTGTCATTGACCTATTTATTGACATGTCATGATTCATAATTCCCTCTGTTTGTAAAAAACAGACCTACTTAGTGCTTACTCATAACCTAAGCCTAATCTTACTCATACAATGTAAGTAATATCACTTCCGGTTCCTGACCTACCTTTTGTTTATTTAGTTTGTCATTGTATCAGGTATTGTCCCTACATTTTGTGATATGAGCTTAGTAAACATAGAACGTTTTTCATAGATAGGAGTAGACCTGACCTTCCAATTTCATGGTCTTTAACGCATGATAGGGTCTTATTAGTCACTGCCCAAAAGAATTTACCAAAAGTTTTGCTTTGCTGTTGTATCAGTAAACTTTGCAATTACTGAACAAACAGATAATAAAAAACCGGGCAAGTGCGAGTCACACGAAGGGTTCCGTACCACAAACCTTAACTTTTATTATTTGTTGTTATAGCGGCAATAGAAATACACAACCTTTTACGGTTCTTGAGATACAGCCCGCTGACAGACAGAGGGACGGACGGACGGACGGACGGACAGCGGAGGCTTAGCAATAGGGTTCCGTTGGTTACCCTTTGGATACGGAACCCTAAAAATGGTACTTATGTGTCAAGAAGACGGTTCAGTCACTAATCTATATCGCCCACATAAGCAAAAAATAAACTCATTCCTCTTGTAACTCGATAGTGAAACTGTTATACGTATTTAAGATCGCATGCGAGCTCACAATAAAGACTGTCAATAGAGCAAATATAATAATTACATTAGCATGCAAACTTACGTAACATAATGGAGTATGATAATCGTTATTAGTATTCAGAGGGGCACGAGTACAGGAGCAATACGACCACATGTGCAGGAGGACGCCATAGGCCGATTATCTACAGCCAAACGATTACATGTATGTATGTAAACTATGCGGGCATTTAATGACACCTATGTATGATTGCGTACCTCGGCCATTGTTGGATAACCGCTGACATTGGCTCGGATTCACGTAGAACCATCATTAAATTGCCCCTCAGGTATTATGGCAAAATTGAGAGCCGTCCATACAGTGCCATAATGTATTATGTAACATAAATCACCTTTAATCTGCATGAGAATTGCTTTTTATCATGTTAAAACTGGAATGTTCAATTAATGTTCATTGTTGATGATGACGCTATAAGGTACTATGGTTGGAGTTACTAACTTTTGCCCGCGACTTCGTACGTGCATATCCCGTTTTTCCCGTTCCCGTGGGAATTTCGGGAAATCCTCTCTTAGTGCTCCCGTACACTTCTCAAGGAACGTACATACTCTCGTTCGTTCTCTGTCAGTCAATCAGTTATGGTAGATTTTTATATTTTAGGATATAAATTCTTGCTTGAAAACGCTTCCCTTTAAAAGGTAAGACAAACAACTAGTTACATTTAACAAATTTGGTAGCAGAAATTCCTCATGTCCTATAAGGAAATCGATACACGAGAGAGTGATGATGGTGTCACAGGTTCCCACAGATATGAACCGAAGTTATGCTATCAACTGCGACCCTACCAAATATAGTCAGCCTTCACCTAATAAGACAGAAGCATGTAGCACATGTTCTAACAAATAAAACAGGTTGCTTATTGCAGGCTATCACAATGGCCAGGTAGACACAATCAGTAGTCCGAAGTGCTTAATAGGAGTTGTTGTAAATATGCCTCGGCCGTCACGCGAGCATGTTCCAGGAAATGCAACTACTCTCAGCGATCACTCAGATATGCCTTCCCGGGAACATCGGACACGTGTAGGTATTCGTCAACACTTCCCTGCACGTATAATGGTGACATGTGCCGAATTTGACGAGATCTGGTCTATGCCGCATGGTGATAGCGGTTCTGTTTTGACAGAGATTGACGTCGACACGTGCTAACTGTACCGAGATTTGAGATTGACTTTTCGTGTCTTTAGTAATTAATAACTAATTCAACCGGTTAACTTGGTACGCTCGAGAAAAGAAGTCGACTGTTGTTAGACCTACTTACGTTTTTTTCAGCCAATGTTTCGCAACGTGTTTTTTGTATGTTTTATTTAATTTATCATAAGCAAATACTAGATAAGATAGTGTGCATTAATCCTGAGAAGTCTGAGCAGGCAATAAATATAGTGCATTTATCTTGTTGTAGTGCTAACGACCCGCCGCCTACGTCACTTATATTGCGAAACTTCAGTACATATCATCTGTTAATACAATTGGGTGTTGAAAAACCTTAGCTACGATTCTGAGGACGTATTCAAATCAAGAAGCGACATAAAATACAACCCCTCTAAAAAAAAATTATTTTATCAATTTCCATTGAGAGTTGTCCAAGTCCATTTTTAGGGTTCCTTACCTAATGGGTAAACAACGAAACCCTATTACTAAGCCTCCGCTGTCCGTACGTCCGTCTTCTGTCTATCAGCAGGCTGCATCTAAAGAACCGGAATAGATAGACAGTTGAAATTTTAACAGATTTTGTATTTATATTGCCGCTACAACAACAAATAATAAAAATTAAGGGTTATGGTACGGAACGCTTCGTGTGCGAGTCTGACTCGCACTTGGTCGGTTTTATTTTAAGAGAAAGACACCCGAATGAATAGTCAGAAATTGTTTGTAGTCTAATTTGAATACTAGTAATTATTAATTGATAAGTCTTGTACCTAATATGTAGTTGAAAAAAAGAAAGATGTATTATACTATTTGTACTCGTAAGTTATTATTCCACGCTGCGTCTTTTATTTGCACTCTGTATAAACAGCACAGCATCTTGTTTTCTCATTAGGTGCACCATCTCGTTTGCATTTAATTAAAATAAAAGTATGTATATGTATCACGCAATTGCATTAATTTGTAAAATTTACTATCAGTGTTCTCGTTTTATAAACCACGTGGGGACATGCCAATAGGGTGACATGTTTTCACCACTGCGCCACCAACAACTCGTGGATTATATTAATTTTATTATGGTATTTGCACCACTTAATTAGTGTATGTTATAGTTATTTATTATCCATCATCCATTATCTTGACATCTGCGTATCAAAATGTTGCACATGCGACATAATCAATATTTATGCACCTGTAAGAAATCATCCTTAATAACGTATCTATTGAACTCAATTGCAAACGTAAAGAAGTAAATGACAGATATTAATTATTACAGTCCCCGCTAGTTAATTCTTTCACAATGTTGACAACAACACTGAGTACACATCGTAAGCGCATCGGGGAAAAAGGGCTTTCTGATGTTAATAAAATTACTATTCAATTCAAATCCGACAGTTCTGTTTACATTTTTTAACACGTAGGTAAATAACAAAATTATTTGAAATATTTTGTTAGATAAAAAAGGGCGGTGAGCTTTGTAGGTACAGTGTCGTTTCCACAATTATTACTGATATCTACTCATACAATTATTTTCCTACGAACGTGATTCGTTTCAGGAATGTCGTTATAAATACGACATAAACAAACATAAAAACATTTTCTATTTAAAAATACACGAGTTGAAGATAAATGACTACCATACAAACATAAGTTGAATATATAATTTGGACTGGCGTCTATTATATAAGTAAAAACAACATGTTTGTTTGTCCATCCTGTCATCGATTTATGTTAATCAATCACATTGAGATGCAACTTAATTGCTTTTTGCGTTTAATTTTTATTTGTGATTTATGCCTTTATATAACGGCACCATTATTATTGTATGTGTGTAACATTTTTTTTTGTATTATTTTTAACTGCTTAGTAAGTTCTTATAGAGTTACCCTAATATATTAAATTACTCCGTTGCTGACTGATCGAATGGCTGACAGACAATGCACAGCCGAAACTACTGGTCGTAGAAAGCTAAAAGGAGATGTTTCAAAATGGGCCAGGTAGGTATATGTACATTACCTCATAAAAAAGAGAAAAATCCGTAGAATTCGAGAAAAATACATTTAATTCATTTAAATGTTTACTGTTGTGGTAGTTAATTGATGTTTATAAATTACTTTTATCGATTTTCAACATGGCGTCGCACCGATTTAGTTACAGATCATAGAAAAATAACTGTCAGCTGTCATAACAATGTCACATCAGTCACTTTCGTCTCGTTGCCGGTAAACAAATATGTCAGAAATAAATGTCAAACGTCATTAATCAATCAAAATGATAGCTTACCGCCATGACGGGTTTTTGTTGCGTGTTGCAATTTCAAGTGTAATTTCTTTTGTTTTACCAGCAAACAAAGCCATTTTAAAGAAATTGGACAGTTGAGAACTGTTTTAAATATATTTCTCTATTTTTAAGTAGTGTACAAGGACATGGCCCAGGGTCCATACATTTTGGAACATCTCCTTTGGCATATACTCGTAGTTTCCTTGGGGAGTGTAAGGAAGAACTAAGGGATGATTTCTCAAAATTCTGGCGGTAACAGAAAAAAGGAAATATGCGCGTACGAAGTCGCGGGCAACAGCTAGTTTAGGATTTTGTCAGAGAAGCTCGTAAATTACTCAAGGAAAACGTAAACCAATTATTATTGATTTAAGAATAGGTATCTGGATTTGACAAACCTAACCTGTGGTTAGACTAACCTGAACTGGTGTACCTACTGAAATACTGACCATTGATAAACTGTGGTTTCGCGATAGGCGCATCAAAGCTGCGTCCGCGCTGACCGCACTTACTCACGAGCACGCGCAGGGAAGATAATTACCTGGTAATTAGTTTCAATTACGTTGCGATTGGCGAAAGATTAAAATAGAATTTATCGCGTGTGAAACCCCACTTTTCCGTCGTAGAATGTAGAAAATGTTTTTTGCGGTAAAGTTTGCCATCCCTTTGTGTGTGTATGCTCACGTTTGTCACGTGGACCACGGCACATTGTCTTACTTTTCAAATATAATAGACTTTGATCTGATGATTGCTTGCCAATCATCTGCGACCCAACACGTGCAGGTCTCTCTAACTCGTCATGCTTTTTAAATACATCAGGCCAAACTATACGAATGCACTGGATTCTTTTGTACCGATCAATGTGTAGGTAGCTAGAGTCTCTGCATTCCAATTAATTCTAAGAACGGATAGATTACATGGCTTCAAGTTAAATGGTCCACCTTATCCTATGATAGGACATTATTGTGGAATGTCATTCTCAGTAGGTATATCTCATCGTTTGCAAAAATCATACAAGAAGAATGTTAGGCTCAAATGTAATAACCATAGCCCAATAAACAGGTACTAAATCAACTATGTAACATTACTGCCTCTTTTACTAAATTCATCAGATTTTATGTAAACGTTCTACATAATGAAGCAATTTGTCATTTTAAACGAGATAACTCTGACTGTTAAATCTCACTTTTTACAAAAAAAAATGACACGTGTATTTAGTATGGACGGTAATTAGTCACCTGGTGGAAGTCAGATGAATGGACAATTAAAAAGTAATTTACATTTCTAATTGCTCAAGCATAAATAATAAGTAACTTTGAGCGAACGATTCGTAAAGCATTCTAAACTCTTAATGCCTGTTCCACGATCATAAAAAGCGTTGTATGTGAATATAGTATCTATGGCATGGCATCGCAGTGAGATCAAATAAATGCCAGCAATCAGATGTTAGTGACGCCGCACGTGAACAATAAGCAGTAGCGCTCAGAGGACGGTGGCCGTGGCGCGCGTGCGAAGGTCGGCGCACGTTTCCTGAGTGCGTGATGCGCATGCGCACCGACCCGCCACCACCAGCCACCGACCCATCACTCATCACATCACTAGCCTACCACTCATCTCCACAAAACAAATGCATACAACAGTATGCACATAATAGTCCCGTTACCAAAAAGCAGTCCGTTCAGATTACGGTAACGCAGAGGTGACCCGGTCGCTTTTTGTCTCCGCTGGACGCAAACCATTGTCCATTACACACAAGCCTCATTTATGTCATCGGTACGCTTTACCGTGTTAAACAAACATCTCTAGCTTTATCTTTTTAGATAAAAAATTATCTATCTTTGTTCCACCCAAAATCTTATAAATAGGCTAGTTACTACCTATCTTTTAAGAGATCTGGCGACGTCTCACTGTTCGTCATCGTGTTTTTTGTCATCATTTCCTGCGAAATCCTAAAAAGTATTTATTTCGCAGGATCGTGAATCGTGACCAGGGTTAAAAGACTTACAATCGGTGGCATTGTACGTTGAACATATGTTGTTTTTGATCACGTCCATCTCTTGAGCCTGTCAGTAGTCGGCAGGTTCTGGTATGATCTTGAGATACTTAGATACGCATTTCCCGAAACGCATAACAAAGAGGCCGTAACACCTTGTTGACAGTAAGATATGCACGCGGCATTAAAACTAGCACAACATACGCTAACTAGTCTACTGCGGAGATGATATAACAAAAATACATAATCTTTTTAATAAATATTGAAACATCAATAAACCTAAATAAGGCTCGTCAAAGATTATGTTACAACAGTTCATTGTTCTAAACATTTCAAGAAAAATTCCGAGAGATGTCCCCTCGTCGAGTGGGACACGCGTTGAATTTTTATATCGTATTAATCGAGACGAGTAGGAGTGATGAAAACAAAGAACATCACAGGTTCTTGGCACTTTCTGCTTCGGCTATTGTTCTCTGGAGGAGCCTTAGACAGGAGAATGACCCTCTTTATATGGATACGTTTATCATAACAGTACCTTTTTCAAATGACAGGAAATGCCTGGCCCATGACAATGTGCTGACCATAACATCTTGCGTATATCACGTGGGTAAGGTACAACGACCTATAAATGGTGGCCGAAAATACCTGCATTACAAACTGCCTTACAAAAATACCTTATCGTGACTGAATTCGATGCTCGACGCACGACATCCGACTGTCCGGAGCCGTCTCCTAGTAACGATTTCTGAATTTCAATATTTCGTGTGCTGCTCGTTACAGCCCGAACATTTGTTTGATAGAATTCATGTTGTTTCGAAGTAATTTGACTGATATTCCATTGTAGGTAGAGAATGAAATATGGGATATTTGATGCGGAACTATTATGACGAATGACATTTTTATTAAAGCAATTGAGAATGTAAACAAGTCTGGCGTGACAACGAGTTAGCGATGCTGTATAATATTTTATGGTTTTTCCATGTCAGCAAGTGTCGTGCAGTGTCAATTAAGAGTGGGCTTACCTATCTGTTGATGATCTTTCGAACCGGTCTTCATGGAAACTAATTAATCAAACCCCAGATTGCTCTTGACAAAGTAGATTAACGCTAGATAAGTGATGTAGCTATACTTAAGGCCCATCGATAGAAATGAAAAAGATTGATTGTTATTTTTAGACTTATCGTATCCCGTATTTCAGTTGCGAAAATGGCAGGTAAAACGTTACGCCATCGTATGGCTCTGCATTCGTTTAGTCACATTGTCGACATTAATCTGAATCCCGTATCAATAAAACTCGGTGCTTTATTCTTCACAAAAGTAACCGTTTTGTCGTTATTGTTGCTTAATTCATTGATAAATAAATATTAGTTATTCGTTGCCAAACCGGAGGTTTTACATTAATTTTGAAAAATTAAATGTGATTTATTTGCCTTTTACCAATTTTAAACCCGATAAATATGGTGGTAGTACGACGATCAAGTTCAGATTATGAAGTTTTCATTGATTTTGATCTAACAAAGGATTAGACCTGCATTACAACCAACCAGATATTTGTTTTGTCTTCCTATTATTCTTATCTTGAACTTAGATTATTTCAGCGCCATACATAAAATTTCGGTTTAAACAAAGAAAATCTGTGAATTTTCCTCAATACCTATGTAAATAAACTAAGGCACAGAAAGGCGGTCGCCTTTTGTAGTAGTATTTAAAATATGAATATAATTAGCCTAAGTTCGCCACACGAGTAGAAGCGGGTTAGTAGGACGCATATTAGCCTTGACATAACCACGGCTGTTTTACACGGTTTTTCAGACCTAATCGTTGAATTGATTAGATTGTAAATTGACGTTGAAAATTGCCGGTCCGCGATTTTATTTACCCGTGAAATTACATGAGAGCTATCTGTTAATCGTGGTGGTGAACACTCCCAAGGTGATGGACTGGCCTTAAAGGGTAGCTGGGAAAGACTGAATACGAAAGTCTCAGGACGGGTATTAGGTTTGGGGCAACTTGGGACTTGGCCGAGTTTATTTATTAACCGTTATATCTAGTAAAGTTGTGCCCAAGAATGTTAAGGAAACGCATGGTTGCATCTTATGTTCTAAGACTTTGGCGAGCCTCCATAGCAAAACGTGATTGGCTTTCAAATAGTTTAATCTTTTGCCATAACTTTCCTTGGCTGGCCTCAATAGTAATGTCATTCCTAGTTATTCCCAGTATACAGAATGTAAATAATAAAGGGCTATTTCTTGTATTATTAGTAACATCATCTATTACATTTTATTGTATTGGATTTGTGGTTTCCGCGGTTACTATTGCAGTAAGGAAGTAGGTAAGTATTTCTTTTTCTATGAACCACCCTACCTTTCTTTAGAACAGGGAAACTCCGCATTTGCGACTAGGAAATACAATGACTAATGTACGCTTCAATAATATTAGAAAATTTTGAAACATTATGTACAAATATTGTCTTTGTTTGTAAATGCTATGCATTAAAACAACAAGCCTGAACAAAAAATAATAATTAAATAAATATTATAATAATACTAATTTATATTCCAACGAGTAATTTATTTAATATCGATATTGAATTCAAGACAGCTTACCAGAAATTATTAGCAATATATGACTGTAATAGGAATGTCTACTTATGCGGCATTAAGTTGTGAGTCGGATAAGGCTGCGATTAGAAGAGAACGATTAGCGGAGCGGATCGAAATAAATGTCTAATTGACATCATGATACGATTTGAGGTGAATTAGAGAATGAAATAAACCATACATATTTTCCTCTTTTCAGCCTCTGCTTTTGGCATGTTAGATATTGGTAGCTTGTGTGTGCTAAAGGTAGGCTGTAGGACAAGCTCAAAACGTCCTTGTAGAAAATTAAAATGACTAGCTTTTGTGAAAAAAAAATAGCCGGCTTATATAGACTTACAAAAAGTTTCTTGAAAGCTCGACAGACATTTTTCAGATTTACTGTTTTTTTCTTAATTCTTCTTTCTCGCTATCCGCTACAACATAACCTTAGCCTTAGTATGTAGATCGGAGCGGGCACAGCGTTGCTGTGCGCTCGCCAGTCGCTGTGCTCTATGACCTAGAACTTGGCGGCGAGCGAGCTCGACACTCGCCGTATGAGTCAGGCACCGCGCCGGTTCCGAGAAACGATGAGATTTTATTATTTACGTGTACCTATCCTCTAGAATCCTGGACAAGTAATAATTCTTGGTGCAGTAAGTGTGAGTCAGTTTGTGAGCGTATGTGCACTAGCTGTCCCTTTTGTGAGTAAACTTTTAATTGATTAGGTATTTAACATAGTATCGGCGTGATGGTTGGACGGTTTCACCGATATGGTAATGAAACTGTGTACTGACATGTTCCGGAAGTGATTGGTTATTTGGACATATGCCTAATCTAAAACCATTTTTATTACGTTTTCTGAATTTTTTATTCAGTAGTTCGTGATGATACCGAAAAAGCTGATTATTCAGATCAAGTGAAAGATTTTAATTATTTTACTGTTTATTTCAGTAATTTAATCAAATTATCAAGAAAGTAACGAAATACATACAAAGCTTGATCCACTATGAATGACTGACAAAGCCTGTTTAATGCGGTCACCATCGGCCTCATTTAAAATAATACACAATAATATTGTATATGGGTACGTCTTATCAACCAAAATGACTTTATCTAATAAAAACGTCACAAAAAGACATCTTGTGTCTCCTCTACATTTAAAATAGCAATTAGGACAAACAATTTTAGCAAACATTTCAAGTTTGGAAACCTAATCTTTAAAGACTAAACATGTTTTTTATAAAAATAAAAACAAGTAGTGTCAGGCCGGACTCGGAAAAAGGATGTTGGTTCCTTGGCTGGTGATTAATTTATTGCTATTGATTCATTCACAACATTAGCGTATTTTACAAATACTACACAAATGACGTAATGCCCATTGAAAAAGTATAATGACCAATATCTTGCTACACCCAGACACACACACTTGACACACATGTCTTACATGGTGCGCGTGAGTCACTATCCGTGTTAAACAAACGAAATGAGAAGACAAACAACATATTCTGGTGTTGAAGCGAAAGGCGAGCCACTTATCTCGGCCGGACTATCTCGATTTATGAATGAACTCGTTACTACAAACACCTACGTATGTGTCTGCCTAGCATCATTGTATGGGACTCAGATTCAATTTAATTTAATTCAGAAACGCCGGTGAACGGCGTTCTGAGAAAAGTTGAGTCAGCGAGCGCTATGTGCTTTACGTATCATTTCCGATTCCGATGATAATAATTATCGATTATGTACAGGATGTGGAGGAAGTCCGTGATACAATAAATACGAGTACCTTAGTAAAAACACTTAACACGTACTTTGTCATCTTTTCAATGCTATCGTTATCTACAATGATTAAGCGAGATATTAAATTATATGCAGTTACAAAGGAAAATCCATTTCAACGCCAATATTTCTAAGTTATTGCGCTAAAAGAAGCAAAAAATTAAGAGTTCGATTTACGAACGTTTTTATCTTTATGCAAAAAATAGTAATGAACTTACCATCGCGTTGTCTGCGTTGCCGAAGGTCGGCGCGGCACTGCTCCTGGTCAGGAAGACCAGCGCCACCGTCGCCGTCCACAGTATCCTCAGACTACTCCTCAAACTGACGAACGCCATGTTTTCTGCTGATATCCTTAATCTTCTACTAGATGTGCTCATTTGATTTATCCTTAATTATAGTTTTGTAAAATTATCTAAAGGACGGAATAATTGTCATTACTCTTATGTCGAATTCTTAACCTATTTGGTTTGTTATGTAAGTTAATAAAGTCGTCGATATCTTCGAGCACCACGATGATATGTTATCTGAAACAAAGAATTAGTAATATTTACTATCGCGACATGTGAACAACCTAACTGTTTACGTCAACTTCTTAAATTAGGAATGAAATTGCATTCACCATCATTATACAACTTTCGAAGTGATAACTTTATCCCTTAAAAAAATAACAAATTTAGCTATTTGTATACTACCTATTCATAAAAATATAGGCATTTATATTTTATTTACATATCTTTAGGTTAGAGGTTTTTGTAAGGTCGGCGCTGCGTCATATCCGCGACAACATTAATTGCTGTGAGTCAGTGGCCAACATCTACAAACTTATGTAAGATCTTTCTGGATTATCAAGACATGAGCTAAATACATAATAATTATTATTGTTTTGTAAATATATCTGCAATTAAACACAGTCATTGAAATTATTACTCATACAAGTAGGTTAATACGAGCAGCTTTTTTTCTCTACACTACGTCAATGATTGAAATTCCTGCATTTTTAGTGCAACCTTTAAATGTTTTCCTATCTAAAAATGGAACGTATTTCGCTTTCAGCATATCTAGCATAACTTCGTTAAGGTACGCTTTCAACCGACAGTTGGTTTTGCTTCAAATCAAAGTTATCATTGTTATCTATTGTTGTCGCCTATGATGAGAATGATAAGCCATACCAATCAATACCATTTTAACTAGCACTACACTCATTCATAGAAATAGGTCTGTAAGTCAAATACTGCTGGATGACCTACATATTTTCGATGTGAGTTGCCGAGGGCTTGTCAACACCTAGTATTATCTCCGTAAATGATAAATTGTTTGTAGCCAGCTATAAAATCGGTGTATAGCGACAACACAATGTGGGGAACTGATTAGATATACAGCTGTGTTGCATGTCCGTATACTCAAGAGATTTGTGATTCACCGCGGACATTATCATTTGCTTTATAATAAAGTAGTTGATTGAGAATTTAGGCGTAAATGGTTCTTCTTCTTTAGTAAATAACCTAGTTCATAGTCCTCTGAAAGTTACAGGCTTAGATATTTATTATCATGAGCCGCTTACCGTCTACGATACTTTATAAGAGCTCTTTTGTGAGTTGAGACTTAAGTACTGTCTCTGCCATTCCTTAACTACTAAGTACTTCAACAACATCATAAATGTGTTACTCCTCTTTTAGAGGCTTATTCTATCTCCTTTTTATTTATTTATTTCTTGGTAACTTGTGTCTACTTGGACAATTTTAATACAAAGATTTCAATAAATGCCACAAAAACTTTTTATATAGAAAACGTAAGTGGGTTTTTTAGATTCAAATTAATTAAACTAGAAACTTTTAGTAGGTATTTAATTGGCTGCCAACTATATTTTATAAGATGCATAAAAAAAGTACTTTGCATATTTCATATCGTAAGTAACAAAGTTTCCGGGTGTTTATTTATACGCAAAAAGGAGAGACAAAAACTTACTAACTTCTAATAACAACCTTCTAAATTCTTCTAGTAATATCAGATAAAACCTGTATATTCAGTTGCATCCGGTTAAACTTCAAGTTGACTCCAACATACATAGTTGGCCAAAGGCTATCATGATGATGACGATCAATAAAAATTCTCACTATCCTTCTGGATAGACTCGATTTATCGTAGACTTTGTCTCTGTCATCTCTGACATAGACTAGAGTCAAGAGCAAACCCATTATAAATAAAAAAAAAAGATAAAAGTTATAGACGTGATATATCCTTCGGGTCAATAAGTCAAAAACCGAAAGCGCGGATCTATGGAGGTGTCGCCAGCAATGTTCCGCTCACCGGCGCGTGACGGCGCGGAGGTGACGCTGCGCCCGCGCCGGTTTCACCGACATTGGATTCGAATCTCTTACCTAACATCATTTACTCCTACATTTTTTTCTATAGCATCTAAACGATTGCATTCAAATGTTTTCAGTTATCTTAGTGAAACTGATTATATTTAATTACTGTTTAATCGATCCGACCCCGGTAATAAAATCGCAATCGATAACCCGTACTGTGTAAACATGATGTCAAGCTAAATCATGTAATTGATAGATCAAGCGTTCCAGAGCACTTGCTAAACTGAAGCGGTTGCTAAGTGAGCGTGTGGAGATAAGACCTACGTAGCTTTCAATTAATAAATAAAGGTGGGAATACCTTATTACTAAAACAATAGGGACATTAAGTTGAAAGCATCGTGAACTTTGTTTACAAATAAGTTTTGTTTTCCTATTCAGAACAGTAGGTAAACATAATATTACGTAAGGGTGAACGGTTTTCCTTATTTTAATCACATTGTACAGGTTTGTACGTTCAAATTCTTTCTTAAACAGTACGTACGTCAAATGGAACCAGAATTTTCAGAAAATAAGAAGGACAAAGTGCTTATAAGTCTGTTTGACGTTACTACATTCGTAGAACTGGAAAATTATTGAATATTATTATAAAGGTATTCCAACTTATTTGGTTTTATAAAAATGGTGACTCATACTAAGTAATTACTTTGCATGCATACCGGTTTTTTAGCACAGGTACGAAGGATCGAAATGTTCTTTATTATTGTTTGGTGTTTTATAGATACGTGGCTGACAGGACTCAAACTCAGAGCAATAAGTGTTTTATGAGTATGAAATTTATTAATACAAGTGCTTACTTAACATAATTTATCGCCTGTATTGCAAAAGGATAACGCAAAGGTGAAATTACTTTGTAGTAATTTCCAGTTATGTTCAAATTCCATGCAATAGGGAACCAGTTTTTTGAACCGGGCACAGATAGACACCAGGATACTACTGTGGAATTTCAGATGGAACAAATGCAAAAACACTTTACACGACCCGAGAAAAAGACCCAGAATCTCATATTTACTAGAGATCTCAATCTTAAATCTCAGTGTCAAAACCGTAATAAACTGATCCCATAACATAATTTTATGTGCCACCATAAAAATCACGCGGAATTTCGCGAGCCTGTCCATACCTAAAGTACAGACTGACATCATCGGTTCATTGTACATGCCGCGATGACAGCGGTACTCTGAGATGCATCTCAATGAACGCATGCGCAGTGTGGTCCCGCCTGACGCGACACGGCATTGGATCGCTTCCTGCTTCCGGATCCTCGCGGGCAATACTAATAACTTATCATTATCGAGATATCACGCTACTTGGTAGTGCGCTTTATTTGCAATATATTGTTGTAGGAGAAAAATCTCTATGTTATTACCTAAACTGCAGCTGTTACCAGAATAGTAAATGTTGACTGTATGTTTGGTCTATAGGTTGCGGCTGCTGAGCATGGGTTCTTGGATTCGAGTCAAATTCAAATTCAAATTCAAATTCAAATTCAAAGCATAATAATGAGTTCCACTATATTGGGCAACTGTGTACCTACAGCATTTATTCAGTAGCAAATAATTGAGTCTGGATTTGTGTTGGCTGGCTATAGACTAGCTACCGATTTATTATACCCATGAGGAACTTGAACGTAACTAGCAAAGTGGTGAGTATGGATGTACCATGCACCTTGTACTGTTATTTTCCTCCTGGACACCTCACGTCTGTAATTCCCTTTTGATAGCCCTTTAAGTACCTCCCTTCTCCCATTTTCCTTGTCAACAATGCGTTACATAAAACAGTAACGAATGGTGGAAACTGCCGAGGCATGAGTCAAACAATGTTTTGGTTGAATAAACCTCAGGGTCGCAGGTGACTTCACATCACCCTTACCCACGTCAACTACGAGTATTACGAACTGTATTGTGAACATTACTAATGTACGGCTTAGCTCATAATTATACGTGAATATTAAGCCAATCTGTGGTTTCCTATGCAAATAGATTTACATAATTACCTAGGAATTTGTATCTATTTTTCTAATATCGTGTAAGAATATAGGAAATGATATTTTATTATTACGGATATTATTAAGCAACATAAACAAGTCCCACTTCTTGTTCATCATACTGCAAAACCATAGACTACAACACGTAACCAAAGAAAGCAGTCCGAGGTTAAACTCTTTACGAACAGACGGCGAAAGGTTGTTTCTGTACTTTACCATTGAATTTAAGTAGCGACCACATGCATAATTAATGTGCTCATGCTTTCCAACACTTCGTGTTAAGTTCGGCGGCCCGACAACGAAGTGGCTACACTGTGACTCACCGCGGTCGCAGTACAAACTAACCGAACGTGTTTATTTACTACTTAGAGCGCTCCTTGCTATCTACTTTATTAATTTTAAAAAATTCGAACCATCATCATGGCAATCATGTATTTATTTGTCAAAGCAATGTTTTAATATTGAAATATAACTGAGCTTTGACGGCGTAAGTTTTATTAAGTAATATCATTATGATATTTGAGTAACAAATGACTTAGAACACTTTTATTCAAATATATAGGTGAAGTGGTTGAAAAAAGCACAAAGTCGGCTGCCACCATTGTACTCGTATGTCATATAAGGTGAAAGAAAAAATCCTCAGAGAGATCAACTCTTAAGAAACTGAGTTTGTTAATAAAGTTATTAAACATTGGCAGAAGTGACATAAGTATCGGAAACTCATAACTCTCAAATAAAGCGAAAGCCTTTCTGTAAAATCGTTTTCTGATTGCACTGTACTATCGACAATTCAATTCATAAAGTTATCAATTCATTCTTCACACAACAAGTACAGTAAACTAAAGGAATGCTCAAAGAATGAGTTCATACAGATGTTAGTGTTATCAGGTAGATAATGTTTATGTCCTTATCCACGAAAATTATCTGATAAGGGGAGCGGCACGCACGCTTCGCCTCTTTCTTTCAAACACAAGTACCAATCTTTTAATGTCTTGTTATAGCCTCTACAAATATTTTAAAAAGAAAGTGACTTTTCACATCAGTTAGAGGTAAACTTAGCAGTCTTATCAAACGACGACAGTGTGATAAAAGTTATATTATTGAGAGCGCAGACAATGTTCGGAAAATTTGAGTTGAGTTTTCACCAACAGTTTTTCTTAACACAAACTATTTTTTGATTGCAAAACAAAGTTTAAGTATAGTACACGAGCTAAGTGGCAGAGGTCAACGTAGTTGTAAATAAAAGGTGAAATAATAAAAGGTGCTCCTATTATTGGGATAGAGTTTACTACGCCGGAGCTAGTGTACCGTAGCATTACGACAATGTCAGCTGCTGACCGTGACACCAAACCGGCAATACTCCAAATCACCAGATTTCAAATATTGCACTGATTTCATAGACTTCGTGAATTAACTTCGCAAAGGTGAAGAGATCACGTGAACAATTTAGTTCCATCCAGTAGTTCTCTAAGGGCAGTGTTAATCACTCAATGTTATTGTCAAATTGATGAATGGTGATAACATCGAGTAATCTAACACTTGCAGAGTTGTTTGTTAGTTTTTTATAATAAATGATCATCATTAATGTGTCAAGCAATAAATATAACTTTAATAATGACGCGCGGCTATCGATGTATCTAGCGATCTGTCCTTTGTCCGGCTAATCACACGTCTACGACAAACAAACACGGAAATTTTATAAACTAACCTGTTAGACTGGTCCAGTGCGAAGTTCACGCAATCCTCACTACTTGAAACGTTAATATTTTCGTTTCACTGGTGCGATCACGTCTCGTACCTCTATTACTACCGAAATTTGTAAAATGTCGATAAAAAATAGAGTCTATTCATGTGTAAACAACAATCACAAGGCACTCTCGAGTCACCGAATGTCCCGCTTTGTTCACTTTTTCCTTTGCAATTGCACGAAATTTCAAAGAAAATGTGTTCGTTTGTATGGCGGGAACCGCTGCGATCGTTGTGCCACCGCGTGACACAACCTACCGCAGACGCGCGTTTGGCTGAATGTGCGGCGCGGCGCCGCGCGCGCCTTATATCGCGCGCCCGCCGCCCCCGCCCGCTCGAAGCCTCCGCCCGCCCCTGCTAAGAACTTTACAGGAAAAGTTTTAAAATGCGCTTTCGTTGAGTACTTTAACTTATTTCTTTATTGCACTCACTTCCAGTTTCCTCAAATTTTACCTGACAAGCATGCTTTATGAAGATGATCACCGGAATTCGTAAAGTTCGATAACATCTAGATGTATACTATTACTCACTGACATCATTCCTACATAATATTACCTATGCCTAAACAACAGTAATCTAATTATGTAGCATGCTGTTCCGAGTTAGTAAAATATTACTATAGTCCTGGTGCGCATCATATCGTGCGCTACTCGCCACAGATCGCTTGCTGAGGCCGAATGTCACCTGCATCGGTACATCCTCCATTGTAAGACACAAATATTTTTTTCATGCAAACATTTTATAAAATCAAGATAATCTTTTCGTTGAAATAATCTCAATGATTTTAGTAATTGAATACCTACATTTTCCTGTTCAAATCAGTTAGAAAAACGATCGAATTATAATTGAATTATCACCTAATTGAGAACAATGGATGGAGAAAATGTTAGATATAGCTGTAATTACATGTTGTTACATGCGACGCAGGATAAAAGGAAAATCACTTGTACCTGCATAAGATGAGCTCAATTACATAAGCTAGAATCGTGCAACAATTTTGCCACGTTCTTTATAATTATTTATTGGGATTATCGATATTTTCCGCCAGCGGAACATTTCGGAAAACTTAAATAATGGTCATATTTATTTCTCTTGAAAAATTATAGGGCAGTTAAAGAGATGTTGTCATAAAACCATCATTATCATTAAAAGATAATATGGAAAATACATTCTTTTGTGTGTATGTATACAGTGCTGTTTATGGTTGACTTGAAAATCGTTCTACGACAAAGTTCTTTGGGGAATTTCAATGTTGGAATTTCAGACCGCTGAAGATTTTCCGTGGAATATTATTTCCCATGAATATGTCAAATCATCTATCATATAAACTAGAAACCGCTATTATTAATGTAGTAGACCTCAATAATTACAATCATTATAATAATAAATGAATAC
The DNA here is from genome assembly GCA_950371165.1 of Lacanobia oleracea. Classification (NCBI taxonomy): domain Eukaryota; kingdom Metazoa; phylum Arthropoda; class Insecta; order Lepidoptera; family Noctuidae; genus Lacanobia; species Lacanobia oleracea. The sequence continues at coordinate 13,160,451 of OX493389.1, forward strand.
ATAAGTGGAACCGCCGGTTCTTAGTAACAAAACATTTGATGATTTCTCGCGATACAATTTAAATGGTGAAATACCCATAGTAATTCACCTGGGTTACATTTGTATGCCTACAAGTGCTATGAGTAATGTGCTTCAAGTGCTACCGATGCTAAATAAAATTTATTTATTTTTCGTGTTCGTTTGTGTATACACACATCTGATAATATTAGCTCATAATATGATAGCAACTGAATGTTACGGGAATATTGAATAATAACGTAACTTAGAGAAAGAAAACGAGTGAAACTTAAAGAGAGTCTTTATCTAGGTGATTGCGTTGACGCAGCGTAAACGCTCATAGAATCTCCTAGGCATTCGTAGACTCTCGTAAACACAGCGTAGAGGCCGCAAGGATAACATACAAAAATGTTTGATACCTATGTTTTTCTTCAGGTTAGCACTAGATAAATGGTAAACACACGAGACAGTAAGCTAGCATGATGTAAGGAGACTTTTATCTATCTATCAGTATAAAGCTTTTGACATCGTGCTAAAACACAAGTTTACACAATAAAATACTGATTTTAAATTCGCATTTCATCTTAAACCGGCTATATCAATACAAACATCTTAACGAATGATAATACATCAGTCTTTCAGGTACAGGGATAAGTCGGTCAAAGTGCGTTTGGGATTTTCTGACAGGATATCGTTTGTTTACTGTGTACTCGTGGTTGGCAGACAGCCAACGCTGGCAATAAGTGATAATCAGAACCTGATACACGTACATGCATATCGAACTGTAGGTAAATACGCACAACTTACGTACTCAACCCTATAGGAGCCACGAGCCACGCGCTACTCGTAACAATTACCTACGTTAAAACGTGTCGCTGTACTTATAATAAGACTATTGACTCTTTAATAACGGAAATTAATTCAGTTCGTAATATTGTGAAGATATTGCAGCATACGTAGATGAATATTCAACATTGTTTTCGACGTGTGCTGGGCGCGACTGTACCGAGACGTACTACACCCTGTATCGTTGCCTGATCTGCTTACTAAGGAACCTTGGCGGTTTACATCATGGCCTACCTTGAAACTTCGTTAAGGTAGCTTTAAGTTTTTTCATGTAAATTGGGATTCTTCATCATAAGGGTTTTATGATAAAGTTTCATTTTATTACTAAGTGTGTTCAATCTACAGTATTAGCAAAAATCAATGAACAATATCACGTAAGCCAAATTATACGTGACACTTTGCAAATGCAGAAACTTTAGTTGAATTCCCCAATATTAAGGTACTTATAATATGGCTTAAAGGGTAGTCTTAGTCAAACCTGATTCACGCACATAAAACCAATGTATAGTATGTCCATATAAATTCATTGCCCGACCACATTCTAGCTATTGTAACCCCTTTCCCGGTAATCAGTTACCTATCGATAAAGGTAACGAGGTACCAGGTGACTGGTGTTAGTTCATCGGGTATGACAATAGCGACCTTGAGAAGACCTGTGATGACACAGCTATTGTGTGTGGTGACTAAAGCTGGAGGGTGGCGGCTGGTGGTAGCTTCCCTTAGCCGCGGTGAGTCGGTGAGGTGAAGGTCGTGCATACGGTATTGTAGCGGCGTCGTGGTCATAACAGGCGATGCCGCCTTTGATGTCGTGCCAACTTTCTTTGTTACAATGAGGCGGTATTGTTTATTGTGTCACCTAGCTTTGCGAAGGTTTAGACTATTTACATGTTCCTTGTGTTTTGCATTGTTAATGTAAAGGAATGAGATGTATGTTCTTATCAAAGAGCTTTTGCAGAGGGGCAAGGAAATGTACTTAGATGTTAATTATGGTTTCTTTCTGAATTTTCTCAATTTTCGTGGCTTCCCCTTGAAAATTGTGAGAATTCTCTTTGATTAATTTTTAACTTGGTGGTTCACAAAATCAGTATTTTCTATACTAAAAATAAAATCAGGTTGTAGGTAAATAAATGGATATTCCCGCGAATTTAATGAGCTGATATTAACAGGAAGTGTTTGAAAATGTGAAAACTTCTTAGCACAATACGAAATCCTTTTTCCTTATTTTGTCCTATTCCTTACACTGTGTGTGCTTTTCCGAAATTTTGAAAAGTAATTCTCAACTGCGTAATGCCTCCAGATGTTCGTGACATTCAACAAAATATTCTAATTTCTTTGAAAAACGTAGAAAATTCTCAAGGCGAGCACAATAAAGCAGCAACGAGTTTGTTCTGGGAAGCGAGCGCCGAATAAACCGGGCCACGAATCTACGATCGGGCCCGATTACGAGGGAAGGTCGGTGATTCAATCCACCCCGGCTGCGGCTCACTCATACCCTTACCCAGTATTTTACGATTACGACCCTATGTTTGAGGTTTTCCTAATAACAATCTTGATTCCTTTCGCATGAACAATCGCTCGTACTTACCTAAATTATATGACAATTTCTTTGTGCGGTCGTCTAAGTCATTCAAGTGACGAATTGCTTTGATGTGAACAATTGACCATCTTCAAATGCACTCATTTGAATATAGGTAAGGCAATGGTTTTTACGTGTACCGGGAAACTTACGAAATGACAACAGTTTTTTTATAAGTTTTCTCGGATGTAGCGTGGGGATTTTTTAAATGCAAATAATATTGTCATTCAGAACTTACAAGCAAGGTTAGCATAGAGTAGGTACATGAGTTGTAGTAGGTTGGCATAATATAGTTGTCGGATACGGAAACTATCTTATACATCTTGGCTAGGAACATCACTCAATAGTGCAGGCTGCCAAGCATTGTAGCGATATCCGGCCAGGATTATTCTTCCTCAAGGTTGTTACAAAACCTTCTTCTTCTTATGATTCAAAGTATCTACCTACAATGGTATGCTTAAATCAGTCTAATTACCTCTTTCATCTCAGTGACATAATAAACGTCATTACAATAGCATTACTTTAGTTCCCAGATCACCATTAAAGTTATAGGCACTCTCAACATAAACATACTCATTAAATTTTATGGCTTTGCCTGGTATTCCGATTACACAACATTGTGGAAGGACTCATCAACGTTGTAACGTCGTAACTGCGTTACTTTTCATGTTTTCATACATGCTTTTTTCTGTTAGGGCGAAGGTTTGAAAGTACGTAAGACCTGCGTCACAAGATCGATAATTGTTTAATATCGTAATTATGATTTCAATAAAAGGCGCTAATTGCTCGGTTCCTGTGTTGCTCAATCGCATGTCCCGTCGAAGATAACACTCTCGCGCGGGCCCTCTCACTGATTGAATTGAATGGTCAACGCTGACAGTGATTGATTCCTACATCAAAGTAACCATCGTAACCTTCTTCTAATACGTTTAATTGCGCCTGATGTTATCGGTCTCTGACAAACAGAAAGCCCTATCTAGTTGAATGGCTCACAGTTTTTGGAACTTCAAGTTACCTACTCTAATATATTGTTTTAGTGCGTGTGACCCACTCATGACGCATGGGTATGGGATTACGAGTATAACTTAGATAATTTAAGAGTTCCCAGAAAATAAACACCAAGCCACTACTAAGTTTTTCAGATCAATTTTTTGCTTTTGCTGTTTAAGAATTTAGTACCGCTTAAGCATACTTTCCAACTTTCCATACGACTGCCTTTCGGTTTTAATTGTCTTACCATAATAATAAACCGTAGTTCTAGATAAAAAATAAAGATTCCAGACGTAAAGTATATTTATTGCAAATGACAACCAGTTGTATTAGTACTAATGCGAACAAAGAAAAGGAGCATAAGGACCGTTGCAGGTTTCTGTAGTTCCTACCTACCCCTTACGAAAATGTATTAGTTTAGTATGTATGCAACTTAAAGTCATCATCATCATCATCTGCCTAGCCTTTTCCCAACTATATTGGGGTCGGCTTGACTGAAAGCCGGATTTAGCTGAATACCAGTGTTTTACGAGGAGCGGCTGCCTACCAGACCACCACAACCCATTAACTGGGTAACACGGTACTTCATGGCAAGACTGGAGTCAGATTTTGTATTATATTTGTATGTATGCAACTTAAAGTGCGCTACAAAAAAGATGTCCAAACTTGAACAGTACATCGTTCCAATTTCGTCTATCAATCAATCTCAATAGCAATGAAATAATACATATGCATGCAAATCTTGCAAACAAACATAAACAATAATAAATGTAGCGTCTGCTGCGCTCTCATTTGTCTTCTTTAACGGCTGGTCTAGAGCTAACAGCGTGGGACAAATTCCGAACGTGTGTAGCGTCGCTCGGATCGTACACTCGACTGCTAGTAGCTCGACTGCAATGCCATTCATCGTCACGACTTACTATCGGTGAAGAATTTTCGCTACTAAGATAGGAGCTTTATGGGAAGGGAAAGAAGTTGTCTTGAGAAATATATTGTCATGCAATATCTAACAAATTCTCAAACTAAAATTAAAATTTAGTAGATGGTAAATGTTTAGGTAATTGAATGAGAAGTATTTTAGTTTTTATTATTTGTATATACCGGTTTTAGCTATGTTATTTTAAAGTTTTGGAGACATATAAACGTTTAAAAAAACCCACCCATCAACCAGTCAACATTCCTAAACATATGATTTTCATCTTTGTAGGAACTAACGTATCAAAATGTGGATTTCAAATGTTAAATCTCAACTTTATACTTTTTATATCAAGTACCTGATGTATTAGTCACAAAAACCGGTAACTGGTTAAGTTTTCATTTAGTAAAACTGATTTTAGTTCTGTTTGGCTAGTCTCAGTGACCTTTTAGACAAGTTCATATTTAACTGTATCAAGCCTAATTATTCAGCAATGTTCGCTCTGGGGGCAGTTTGGCAACCGCCCTGCGGCTATTGCCAAGTTGTGCTCGTCAGACTCGGAACTGATGCGATTCACCCGTACTCGTGACATTCGCCAACGACCTTCCACTGCCATGTCGATGAACTTCCATTTAAATCGCTTTAATTGTAACCGTAAATATTTGACTAACAATGATAAATCAATTTTTGAAGAAAATACTTCATTGCTTGACGAATATGCGGTAACGTGAGTAGGAATACCTAGTTAATTAGAGGGTGTAGCTGTGATTCACTCTCTAAGCAACTTCATAAATAAATCAAAAGAAACTTTTTTTTTTTTCCCTTAGTAGGTTAATTCTACGGTTTAATGAACTGCAAATTAATTTGTAGCTTACGCGTCTTTAAGATGAGAAGTTATTAACTGTACAAAAGCTTTCTACACTTCTCCATTCACAAAAAGTGCAAATGCGCAAAAAATGTAAGTACCTTATAGATATGGAATTCGGATTGAGCGTATTAGTCAACGGTCGAGTAAAAACAGAATACATTCACCGAATTCTTGCACGAATTGAAGGTTTTTCAACTCGAAGCTTTGGATTTATGATACCGCGCTGCTTCGACTTGAAAGTTCACACAATTTACATTAACCAAAACGTGATGTCCCCGCCCTTTGAATAACGGAATAATTAATAAAATGAACATTTCATAGATTTTACTTTAAATAGTACGGATTACAAACATTCCTTTCGTTTTCAAATACGTGTGTACCTCAGTATACTGTCTTGTAGTGAATTTGCGAAGCGGCCATAAACCGAATGATTGTAGTAAATGCCACAACGATACGAATTCAAATCGACGTGTGCCGAGAATACGAGAAAGAAAACTATGTTTTATAACTTGAAAAATATTTTAAATTGTTATCACAAAGCCCGTAAATCCTGCATTCCAATAAAATAAATCGCGTAAGTTAAATGTTAACTCGTAAAATAGACAAAATACCAGTTAAGCTTTATACATATTTATTTTCTAAATTCCGCGAAATCGCTGCATGCCATCGTAACTTCAACTGCGTTGCCGCGAATTGATAGATCAATTTACATTGTTCGTTTAATCTAAGTACACAGTTTACACGTGTCATGTATTATAATTTATAGTTATCCGTAGGAGAATGAGAGCAAGTGATAACTAAGTAACTGCATTGCTTTGTCGCGTGCGCACTATTTCATACATTAATCAAACGTTTTCCATTAGGATTATTAAGTTAACGCGAGCTGTATACACCACAATAATTAGATGCGGCCCAGTTTCCTACCACCACGTGTAAGAGTATTGTTATTATTATCCCACAACAGCTTAGCCCGCAATTGTTTGTTTTCTTACAGCAAACCTCAGTTCGGTAGAGAGGTTTACAAATGAGTGAAAGTATACCTCAGGTACCCAGTAAATCTGACTCCAGTCTTACCGTATTACCCAGTTGTGGAGGTCTGGTAGGCAGCCGTTCCTCATAAAATACTGCTATTCAGCTAAATCTGGTTTTGACTGGAAGCCGATCCCAATATAGTTGGGAAAAGGCTAGTCAGATGATTATACCTCAAGAAGCATAAAAAAATAGAGATTATAAAGAACGGAAATTCAGTCACACTATATACGAGTATGTATGTGTGTGTGTATGTATGCATACGAAACTTGAATGACCTAGAAACCCTCATTAAGTTAGGTTTGTATGCATATTTTCAGTGCTGTTTTGCTGAAACAAAAGATGCGGAAAATATTACGCTGAAAACTGAAACTGTTAATTTAGTAACAGTCGAGTGACTAAAGAACTGAATGCTGTTCGTCGGGGCAACCGTGAATCATAAGGACCCGTTAGTGAACCTGGTAACTACGTAAATCATTGAAATAGGTAGATACTTATAAGGAAAGCGTACGTATGTAAGTATGTATCATTTCAGGTGCATATATCTAATGAAGGTATTATTATGGTTTCTGGAAATTATTATAGTGAGTTACTGTGAGTTTTACATTTAGATCTGATCAAAACCAGCCGCTGAATCTGGGTTCCCCCCAGTGGTGAAAGAATTTTTCCCCTTTAGTATAGCCTATCTGTTATTATGATGAATAAGCTAGGTATTTTAACGTTTCATCAATATTCGTTCCAGAAGCTCTTGCGTGAAAGAGTAACCATTTCACATTGGAAATAGTAAGTAGGGTTTTCGTGCCTAGCCTATACGGGTAAGCTTTTCCTCCTGATTAACTTCAAAGTTATACACCACGTAAAACTGCCAAAACTTACTACGAATCACAGTATATTAGTTTCACGTGTATCATTGTCAAACATGTATGAACATTTTGACAGCTTTTTTGAAAGTTTGCGACGGATATGTGCGTTGCGAACGTTTGTTTAAAAATTTACCCTCTGGTATTTTGGGGCCTATTAAGTAAAAGTTACTGGTGACAAGTGACTTAACGGACAATTCGATGTTCGACAAGTTTCTGTTTAATAAAGCAAAATTCTCTAAGAAAATCCTGACAACTTGTAAATCTTATACTAATATATAAAGCTGAAGAGTTTGTTTGTTTGTTTACTTGAACGCGCTAATCTCAGGAACTACTATATATCATCACGCTAAGATTAATAGGAGCGGAGCAGTAAAGAAAATTGTGACGCAGACGAAGTTGCGCGGGTCAACTAGTTATGTCATATTTGTCTATGGTATGCGTTTTTTTTTTCATATGTAGGTACCTAATAAGAAAATAGTACAATGATAAATTATTTATTAATAATACTATTTCTTTTCCGAATCAAATCTGTACTTACTGCAAAACAAAAATACCCGATCTCTGCACAGTTGGCAACTGGGTTTTTCTATAAAAAAAACATGCCTGTATGAATAAATTAATTTGTTCTAAAATATTAAAAGTCTCCGTCATCTTTCCGGAAAGGTGTTGATACGCGCTTCGTTATAAACTGTCGTACTATTTAGGGCACGATTCGGTGAGTCACGTTCGTCTTTCTAAACGACCAGCCTGCTCGGTCAAATTGAATAGATTGTTCTCACACGCCCCGCAATGATTGATGCATCATCGGTCTGTTGTTCTTCATAAAAATAGAAAAGGAAATGGTACACCTTCCTGCCTAAACTAAGAGATGACTGTTACAGTAATTGAAGCTGTAGGAAAACTGGAAGAGATGACTCTTACAGTTTTTTTGAAGTTGACAACTTTCGTACTCTGTTTTATTGCTGCAATAAAACAGAGTAAACAACTAATATTGTGCTTATTTATTATTAACATCTTAAGGTTAATAATAAATAAGCACAATATTAGTATTTTTTATGGAGCATTCGCAGAGCAGTCGCAAACTATCAAGATCCCCTCTAATTTCACTACGTTTTGAAAGTTTGAAGAATAGTCGCTGAGACGATATTGCAACTTGACTTTGAACGTTTTTGTAAGTACGAGATCTGGCCAAATTCGTGCATATGATAACACTGAGCTTGAAATTTCTCAACGTCAAATTCTCAATTATTAAATAGACTTTAGAGTTTCGATTGTTAATATCTAAAGTAAATGCACATGAGAGGCTCTCTAGACAAAATGACTTTTCAGACCAAATTCCGAAAATTTTAAACTATACTAATTTATAAAATTCTTCTGTTAATTACTGATTGAGCGACTGAGCTGTTTAGAACGTAAATTTCTTGGGGAGTGTAGGTGAGCATTAAGAGAAGATTTCTCAAAATTCCTACGGGAATGGAAAAAATGGGATAATATGTTCGTACAAAGTTGCGGGCAAAAGCTAGTAATTAATATTTTATTTTTATTATTTAATTCTGAACTTTATTCCATATAAAATTGTTAGTAAAGCTTAATACTATGTTAGTACCTTATATCTACTTGCTCAAATTATCATTTTATTTTACATTGAAGAGGATACCACTAGAACTGTTTACCTTATTCCAATGCCTCACAATAGGACAATCAACCCTATCCATTATGGTGTTTAGAAGGCCATTGGAGCTGCCTCGCACACGACGCATCAGGGAGGCCATCCTCTTGCGCACTAATGCTCTAAAGCAATCTGTGTTGGCTTCCGCAAGCATCCCCGACGCACTACACTATCGCGGCAGCCCCATCAGCATCCTAAACCCATTATTGTAGATAATCCAAAGGGCATTGACAATCTTCTGCGTGTAGCGGACCCATAGGCTACAGGTGTACAATGTCTGGCAGTACCTACGCCTTAAACAAAGTAATTTTAATATTATGTGTGCACTTTGCAAACCTGCGCGCCAGCATATTGCATCTTATTGCCAGTGCCCTTCGTTCCCTCTCAATATCCAAATCATCCGAGAGGTCCTCAGTGAACCATTGCCCCAGGTACTTGAATTTGGTGACTCTACTTACCGGCAATCCTCCAAGCCTGACCGTTGAAATGGTAGTGGGAATTTTATTGCCCGCCTTAAACACAAGTAGTTCACTTTTTTGGAGTTGTACCTAAGGCCATGAGACACTGCGTACCTTTCACATATATTAGGCTTATGTGAGAGGTACGCAGTGTCTCAGACCAAATTCCATACATTTTACATATATACAGTGCCATATCGTCGGCGTAGCTAATGTTGTTCATACAAGTGCCATCTATTGAACAGCCGACACCGGCTCTGCTGAGCCCCTCTATCAACTCACACACGTACAGGTTGAAGAGCCGTGGTGACGTCAGGCCTCTCTGTCTAACCCCACACTACAACGTGTACTCCGTAGAACATGAGCCCGTCTACTTAACATTATTGGTTTGGTTGCCGTACCAATATCTCAGTATGTTGATCATGTCCCTGAGCGTGCTGGTTTCCTTCCGAAGTATATTCAACAACACATCATAAGAAACAAGGTCAAATGCCTTCGACAGGTCCATAAAACAGCCGCAAATAGGCGTTTTTCTTGTCACATAGTACTGGATAGTATGCTTAAGTCTCAGTATTGCAGTTTCCGTCGATAGTCCCCAGCTCTAAAACCAAACTGGGCATCATGCAGATGTATATGCTTACTAAGGTGACAATCAAGCTCACCATCATCTTTGCAATCACTGTGGCCAAAGAAATGGGTCTGTAGTTGTTCCCATCGAAGGCATCACCCGTCTTATTTTTAATGATTGGAATCACTGTGGTCTTCATAAGCTCCTGGGGTAAATAAGAATGTCCTAAGCACAAATTGTATAATAATCGCTAATAAATTATCACGATATTATAATCTAAAGATTATAATCGCTAATAAATTATCATTTTGTCTACCTATTTTTTACTGAAAGTTTTCGGGAAGTTCTCAGTGAGCTCCTAATACTCAAAATGTTCTCCGGTCTGGTTCACTATTTAATCACTTTCACTATTTACTATTTTGTTTTAGTACTAACAATTTAAAAGTAGCAGATCAAGTCGGAGTGACTTGACCTGCTATTTTTAAATTGGTAATGTTAAATCTGGTAAATCGACATTCCTTTAAAATAACAATTTGATTTATGAACTATTTTCGATTCCGACTGTTAACCATTATACCTTTGTTTAGGAATGAATCGGGGAAGTACATTTGAATGTCTTGTGATCGAGTTTTAGCCGGAAGTTTTATTTATTTAAACTTTATGTTCAATACATGACTGGACTTAATGCTACAAGGCACTCTCTACCAGTCAACTTTTTCGAGTTTTGTGACACAAATTATATCCTAACTACATTTTACACTCCGTGGCAGAAAATGTAGGTTCAAGTAGTAATTCAAGTGTGGCCCAAGCTTGTGCCATATCCTCAGATATTTTTATTACAGGTCTGAGGAGTTCTTTAACTAAAATTTGCGAAACCCATAAATATTATAGATACCACCATCAGGATCGGATTGAAAACGCTAGTAGTTTTTAGGGTTCCGTACCTCAAAACGAAAAACGGAACCCTTATAGGATCACTTTGTTGTCCATCAGTCTATCTGTCAAGACTGTTTATATCGGGAACGCGTGGAGGTATCGTGAAATTAAAACCATATACTCAGGTGTACAGCAGCTGTTAACGTAAAAAAAAATATCCGTGTAAAACTTAATTTCGACACTCTCAAGGGAATCAAAATGTTTAGGGTGTTTTCCGTTGACCTAGAACTATGAAATTTGGCAATTAATACCGTCGTATACCTACTACAAATATAGTAAAACGTCTGAGAACTATACATTTGTAATTAAATCATAAAAAATATAGTCTTATTTTAAAGTAATTTGTGCCTCAGTCGGCAAATCCGACTCACACTTGGCTGTTTTTTCTTAAGAAGAAGCTACAGAAATAAGTACGAGTAAACACCGTTCTTTTGCAACTCTGTTACAAGCTTATACTGCTTTTCGTTGTAATTGTAGAACAATGCTCTGTCTGCTCTGGGAGGTTGATCTTTCTGACCTTACTTAAAAAAATGTGCTATATGTATATATCATCAATTCAGCCCTAAGAAGTCCGCTGTATCCAAACAAACCTTTTCTTAAACTAGAAGCATTTTCCTATTTCCTGTATAAGCCTCCTTAAGTAGATATTGACCTATAGTCTCTTATGTTATAAAACCCATCAATAGGTCCATGTTTTCCTTAACAATTAATAGTTTTATGGGATTTGTGGTTTGTATTTAGCCAGAACCGAAGTGACACCGATGAGACTGTCCTATAAAATCAAAACACAAGTGTTTGTATTAAAAGATAGTAAGTATGGCTCGTGCGTCAATGCAAGCTTGACCGCCTCAAAATCTGAAATGATTCAGAGCAATTGAAACAAATGAATCACTCTCGACCCAATTAGTGACCATTTTCGCGCGTATTTACAGGAGTACTTCATGCAATGAGTGGAACCAGGATAAAATGTATATGTCCTTATGTTCATTAAAAAGGGCTAAAACAAAATAACCTTACCTAACTCAATGACGCAATTAGGCTGCGTGGGGGCCGATCTCATTAGGTCACCTACTGTATAGGTACTTTAACAGAAATATTCTAAAGTAGCGTTTTCCCGCAATTTCCCTGCAATTTATATTTTTGTACCAAGGGAATAACAACAGGAGTGAAAACCATCCTATCTAAGTCATCGTCTATCCGTGTGCTTAGTTTCTTTAAAATTCGTTCGACGGCTAAGACGTGAAAACGTAATAGACATACTTTCCATACTATAATATGTAGCAAGATATAACAACGGTAGAACATAAACTTTGAACACCAAATCCGATTGTGGTCACCAATGTATGTATGTATAAAAAGAAAATTATCATTTCCTTTAGTATACTTTAATGAGTCTGACGCATAATTTCATATCCATAAGTTGATATTTATTATGAGATGCTCATGCCGCCGGTAGAACAAAGCTTTGAAACCTTCACGTGTTGCCAAGGGCAGGCTCAGTACTTAGTCTTAGTAGGTACTTGTACATTATTATAATTAATTACACTTCCTTAGCTTATGGCTACAGCAGGTACATGCACCTCCTCGAGTGTTTAGCCAAATGACGATTCATCATTCTTTGATTACAATCGTTTGATTGTTGAATTTGTTAAAATTAAAATACTGCAGTGTCATTACTGGGTAACTATATCTTGTCTAGTTTTTTATACCTCTCATACTGGATAAACATATCAATAGATAAAGTAAAGTGTAAGAGGTAAGGACAAAAGTCATTCACTAACGCAAGCACTGAGTCACCGGTAAACATAGTAATAACGGTGAAATGGACCGGTTCTCCGACAGAGATCTTCGATAATGGAGCTCATATTCTGGGAACATCCTTGCTCAAAAACATAAGGATTAGCCGAGTGTAAAAGCACATCAAATACAAAGAACTCGCAGGATTGTTTTATACAAATACCATTGAAACCTGCCAGGTATGCAAGTTATCACATTAAGTAAACAAATTGTGTAAATATATGTTATTGAGCACATGAATACTAGTGGTATTCGCTATTGCTGGACGGCCGCCAGTGCTAGGGTGTACTAGGCACACATCCAGCGCTTCCTAGTACACTGACAGCATTACCTTCATATGTTTACGGAATACCTAGTGCCTTAGTGCAGTGGGGATGCATCACATCAACACTCACCGCGCCGCCCGCACACTTGCTGCACTATTCTGCGAAACGACCAGAGGCAATGACCGAACAGACAGAAGGCTACCGACACATGCAGTGTCAAAGTACAATGCACGAGGAAAATAAGTTCCGCTAACATCATTGTAATTAAACTATTCAAAAACTATGCTCATAATCAAAATGTCCGGTATTTGGTACAAAAGTGTGTGGAATATAAACATGGTAATTACAAATAGCTTAAGATTCATGTATTGTAGTTCGCGGACTTTGTACGAATCGATGGAGATGAACACGAAGGAGGAAGCGACCATGACCGCTGCTGCGACACGCGCCATACATAAATCTTTTGACGAACGATTACTAGCTGATTAGCGTCAAGCTCTCGATATCGTCGTTCGTTGCTCCGTCTGGACATTTGTGCATGCAGCAGGTGCTTTGAGCATAGCAGTCTGGTGCACGTCGGTCGTCGGGTCATCATAGTAGTATCCGCGAGTACCGAATCGCCGCACCCGCAGGGCAAGGCTGCTGGAACTTTGCTTGTGCGAGGTGTGTTTGCCTGCTCCGCATCTCGGACATGGCGCGCTAATTCCGCGCGCTCACACTGAATCACTAATCATCTCGCGGCAGCCGGCCCATCAGTATTCCGGCGGCACGGCGCCCGCTCCACACGATAGCAAATCGCTAAAAATACAAGATGGACAAGGGCACTTCATGGCCGATATGACCTTACCTGAATCACATAAAATAGCTATGTGAATTATACTTCCTGAAGCTCCAAACTCGTCATCATCATTATACTTTTAACGTCAAAATCAAATGCACGGTTCGAATAAGTAGATACTAAGGAGATAAGCCGGAAAGACTTTAGCGATTGTGCGTTCTAATGCCTACACACACAATTGTGTAAAATAAATACAACGCCAGTAATGCATATAAATGATTTATTTCATTAAAAGTACCTACTGAAGTAAATATCATCACGTGTTTAAATATCAACGTATTTTTTTTCAGAATCAATTTCCATATTTCACAATAACCTAGGCTGTGTCATTAACATACTGAACACGATTGAAAGCTACTACAATCAGATAAGCTGACAAATAAGTAGTTGCTGTCTACGGCTTATTTTTATATTGTGTCAGGTTAATTGATAAACACTTGGCATCTTAAAGTTATTTATAGTAAAGGAAGACATCTTATTTTGTAGTAAAGTAAGTTAATAATTTTATTTTTAACTGAAAAAGTTACAATTAATATCAACTTACCGCCGATTTCTGAACTAAGAAATAGAAGGCGCGTTTGACAAACCCTAACCTAAAAACTTGCAAGATTTTGGTACTAAAGTAGCGTTTGACATGTAAAAATACTCACAAAAGCAAAAGGTTCAGCATAGACTAAAACTGCAGTTTTCGTTACTATAGTGCTATTCTGTAACAACATATTCGTGTCTCTACAGCGGAATCCGAGGTGAGTATCAAATTCGCATAAATATAAGACCTTTATCTTGTATGCAATAAAGCTTATTTGTAAGCTTAGTCACTCAGGTGAAGCTCGATATCGAAATGGTTATTTACAGAATGAGATGAGGCCGGTGGTTCCTAGCTGACTACCCTGACAAGAAACACCGAAACAAACTGATAGGTTATAGTCTCTTTTGAAGTCCACACAAACGCCAATAACATAATATGAAAACCATGTAGGTAAACGTCTGAGGTTGCCTTTTGAGGAAAGCACCACGCAGGTTTGAGTGGGCCTGTTCAGTCAGTGCAAGCATTTGTCAGTAGTCGTGTAGGTCAACTCAGATCCACTTAGGAGCTCAACAACTCGACAAAAAATACCAAAGAAAAGACATTTGTGTAAGACGTACAAAGCACTCAAACTAACAAACAAACATTAAAATAACTCGAAATAAAAAATAATCCACATAGTCCCCATTCATAATAAAAAAACTTTATAATTATTTACTAAGTTATGACAAATTGTAAAAAAAAAATGTGAAATTGTATATGATAAGAAGAAAAATGTCAAATTGTATATAAAAAATAAAAATGTCAAGTTGTATCTAAAGATGAAAAAAAGTCAAAATGTAAAACTAAAGTATATATAAAAATGTCAATGCATTAACCAAAACAAATACCAAATAAATAAATAATGACACTAATTATAATAAAAACAAAAGATGTATAAGTATATTTTATGGTTGTATGTTGTTTTGTAGAAGATAGTTTCATAGAATTTCGTTTTACATATTTTTTTTCTCGTATTATCATTTCATAGAATAATCAATACGCAGAATACTTACTTTGAATAAATTTAAATCATAGATTTTTGTTACAAATAAACTTTGTTTCGATATTTATGATATCATAGAATTACAAATCAAATATTCTTAATCCGCATAATTAGTAGTTAATATAAAACTTGTTACCAAGAAAAACATTTTATTGAGTGACAGTTTCTAAACGTTTGACAAAATGCATATATAAAATTAACACATCGCAATTACAAAAAAATGCGGGTAAATTCTACTCAAGCCAAATTTTCATTCGGGCCCGCTCGACGGGACCCTGAGAAGCGAATGGTGGCAAATGGCGATGGGAATAAAAGACAAAACTATGCAAACAAGCATACACTATTAATGCAGCAAGCATGCAGGAAGCATACAGAAAGCATGCAACACGCAGCATGTAAATAAATAAATATTATTATCATTATTAAGTAAGCAAGCAAGCATACAGCACATAAACGAGCATGCAACATGCATAATGCAAGCAAGCATGCAGTATGCAGGCGATCATCCAAAATGCAAGCAAGCATGCAGTATGCAAGCGAGCATGCAATTTGCAGAATGCAAACAAGCATGCAGTATGCAGGCGAGCATGCAACATCAATGCAGCAAGCATGTAGCAATCATACGGCATGCAGCATGCAGCAATCATGCGGCATGCAGCATGCAAGCAAGCAAGCATGCAGCACACAAACAAGCAGGCAACATGCAGAATGCAAGCAAGCAACATAGTATGCAGGCAAGTATGCAAGATGCAGCAGGCATGGTTTCTGTCACGGCTCCGGCGTTGCCGGGCTCCGGCGATCCCACGCGAACTTATCGTCGCAGATGGTTTTAACGCTCAACACAATAAAACCTGCTCCTCAGCTCACGGGCCGCCTCGCCCTTCCGCGCCTACGCGGGCTTAAATTATACTCTAGGGGTAGGGCAGACAATATTACGTGCGGTCGGTTTTACAGCGATTCATTTCTGTCACAATTTTTTTTAGCACACTTTAATTTTTTAAGATCAAATTCTATTTTGGTTAAATGCTATTTTATAAAAATGGCAATATTTGTAGTTAAACTATTCTCAATAAAATTCTGCCATCTTAAAAGAATGCTATGGACATATTATAAAAAAAAAATGTTTAACTATAATTAAATTTTCACTGAAATATAAAATACTGTGAAAAAAAAACACCGGACAAACAATATTCGTTAAAATAATTTTACTGTTTGATAAGTTTATTAAATATAAAAATGTAATCATGAAATTCATTGAATTGTGTTTCTGTGAAATAGGTTTTATTCAAGTAAATAGTCTTTGAAACAATAATATTTGACATAAAATTACAACAACCAATTTTTCTGCGAAACGATATTCTATGAAATTTCTGTCTAGGAAATAAGGGTACACCAAATTTTATTGGAGCAGCTTAATCCCAAGCCTTTTTGTCTTCAAGATAATCTTTTATGGTGTAAAAACCCTTCTGGCAAAGTTTACGCTTTATTTATAAAGCTACCTAATTAATATTATGATCATCATCACTGGGTAACTAATGTACAATTGAATAACAAACCTAACACAAAGCAATTCGTTACAGGCATAACAAAATAGCACATCTAAGTAGCTTGCCATTGTATTATCGATTGGTCCAAACTGCTATATGAGATGAAAGTATTAAATAAATGTACAAGGAACAAAACCTTATGAATGCTTGGTACACATTCAGCGTTTATGGAGTAGAAGTTTTGGCATAGCTTTCGAGTCGCCGATGACTAAAACCACTGCGTGAGTACCTTGCATTACAATCTCGATACTCTGATTTACTTTTGATAGTGATCTTTATTGACTTTCCGAGCAATTGTCGAGTGACTTCGCACTCGATATGTCCCAGGATAGGCGCTAGTTTGAAGCAAGTCAATGTGTCGTATTATTGTGTTATGCGGCGTAGCACTTCTTATTACAACGTAGCACTCCGTAGCGTGGCGAAGGACTGCGTACCTATTGCGTCGTAGCGCTACGATTCGTTCATTTAAATCTCAACGCAAAACACCAACAAACAATTTCTATTGACTTGTTGCTACGATACAATAACAAGCTATGGGAACACTTATTCTGAAAATTCAGTCAAATGAAAATGAGTAAGTACAGTCGGTGATAGCAATTAACTGACCCCCATAAAATTAAACGAAATTGAACCTTTTGCTTGTTAGCAGTAAGCTTGTCAAACTATAACAACTGGATCAACGTCTACGATTAATAAAATAGTTATTCGAATTTGATCTTTAACACGCAGTGTTAAGGTAGGTATAATCTTGAATATTCTTATAACTTGTAATCTGGTGGCCTAGTGGTAGCTGTAGTGAGCTGACAAGAACGTGGTTGTGAGTTCGATACCAACATGTTTTCTGTTACGCGTTTTGTTTTATAATCATTTTTTTTTTGAGTTCTAAATAATAAATTATAACTTTAGCAACAAAAAAAAAGCTGAACAGAAATAAAAAAAAACAACGATAATGATGGTAAAAACGATTATTATAGCGTATAGAAATTATTATAACGTAGATATAACATTTACCTGCTTATAGAGTTTAATGTGGTGAATCAACATGTTATAATATTTAGATATATAAGTATGTATTTCTATTTCATATAATAATAACATCACCACATTAAATATCATTTAACTAAATAAAATAGCATTATACGTTGATGTTTTACGTACTAAACCTTATTTCAATTTGTTTTGTAAGTTGTTATTTTTAGTTATAAATAAGGTTTTGATAAAAAACTAGGTATGCGAAACACTTCATTGGAAATTATAACAATAGTTAATTACACACACAAACTGACACGTTAAGATTGTGGCCAACACTGGTCACTGAAGTCATTCAGAGGTGCTTTTAATAACAATGTGGAGCACCATTTTTTTCTATTACTTCTTGCAAACAGCTACCAGCGCACCATATTCCAACAACAATCACTTCCTCTCATGAATTCCCACGTTGATGTCCTGTCTCTTCAAATTAAGTTTCCTAGCAATCGCTTTAATACCAAAATTCTTCTCCCGCAAATAGATTATTTTGTAATTTAAATAATCACAAAACGGATAATTAATAAAAAGAAAAAGGCGTGGATTTTCGCAACTTACTAAGACAAGGTAAAAGTGTTCGCGCGTATTCAGTGCTACGAGTATTTGTGCATATAATGTCTTGTTTAATTTATTATTCTACCCCATATTCCTAATATCATTTCAATAGCAGTTTTTATTGAATACGCATATTGACGTATAACTACCCACTCATTGAAAAAGGTAAAAAGTTTATCAATTTAATTGATGTGCTTGTTTCTTTACAATATTGCAAGAAATACTTAACGAGCAATTTAAATATCGAAAAAAAATCTTTGAACTCGCATCTTGCAAGTCAGCCTTACACATGAACCACGACACCAGATTAACTTAAGTAAGGCAGATGAAGTAAGGTATTAGTAGAAATGACACAAATTATCACAACATTAACCTAACCTTTTAAGTCTTGCTTCATAAAAATGAAAATTGCGTAACCAATACCCACAGTAAATGACCTAACACCAATATTTTAAGGCTCAAGTTGCGTATCAAAATTATTTTTTGTTTCTGTTCATCGATTAGTGTTAGTCTGATAAACTCATACATATTGAATAACCTTTATTGTTATGAGCAGAGGGTGCAAAATCGAGTAATTTTTAGGGGTGTCAGTTAATTGCTATCACCGACTGTACATTATGAGCACATAAAATATTTATGTTAGAAAATAACAAATTAGTACCACATTTAACGAAACGTGAAACATTTAGGCACGCTTGCACCAGTAATCACTGAAAACACTAGTGTTAATCCGATTTAAATCGTTTGAAGATGGCCGAAAATATTTAGTCTGTTGTGGATTACTTTTTAAACATTTTAGCGTTAAATGCTTTCGATGATGTTAATGCAAGTGGCCTTTGACATATTTTGACAATCAAATACTCTAACGTCAAAAACTCAAGCGCAAGTCCTTTTAAATTCAGTAATATCAATTTTCCCTTGCTGGAAGACTTGCTCGTCCAGATTCTCCTGCATGCGCTCTGCGAAGGCCTGCTCATGCGCAAGCGTGTGCCAGGCGCCGAGTGTGCACACGACGTCGTCGTGTTGCGCGTGGTAGTGGCACCGGCACGTCGCGCGCGAAGACAGCACGTACGTCAGCACGCGCACGCGACCGCACCGGTGCAGCGCGAACCATAGACCTGGGGAGGCGGACAGCTTGTTATTACTTAGCGCACTGGGTGACAATGGAACTTTTCTACAAAGATTATATATTAGTAAGCGGTGAATTTTTAAACGGCAAGACGTCTGGCCTTATTAAAAAGTTATTATCTAGTGCTTGAACATCAATGGAATCATAATCTTCCCGCTCCGATGTCAGTACGTTTGTATTTGTCTTCTATGATCTTACATCTCTTTGAACCATGGTCAGTTTCTGTCAATGGAAATAACAACAACCTTTAAACATAAATAGATAAAATAACCATAAAATAACACCTTCTTTACCGGAAACTGTGGGATTCTACTTTGTTTTAATATTTAATTTCATAGTTTTCAGTTTGTTTATGAGTTATTATGAGTAAGCTACTAAATAACAGTATTTTCATTAAAAAAACTAGTAATTGATAGATCGAAAAATACCAACGAAAAAAACCAAGGGTATCCGGATATTTCGTTTCGACACAAACAAATCGACAAACCTATGAATCCTGATGACGGAGGGTTCCTCCGCAGACGGTACGGAGACGTGTCTTGTAGCACCGACCACAATGACCACAGCACCTGGGGGTTCAACAAGTTTTTAAATTAAATTAAAAAAGTGTTTATTAATGAAAAAGTACTTTTTCTAAAATAGAAGGGATTACTTTTTTAAAGTCGTCTTCATAAACTATGCAACAGCTTCCATGATACTGACATGGGACGTTTGTGAAAAAATGCAGCAATGAAATAAATATTCGAATCATCATTTAAAAGGATAAGTTTTGAGTCAATCATGCTGTGCATCTCACAAAAACCAAAATCAGTGTCGACCATAAAAATCACCATGGAAACGTGACGAATTATTAAGAAACAATTCGACAGTTGAAATGTCAAAAAAGTTAATTACTTATAAACTGACAGACTTATGAGAATAGTTGCGAAACAAAGGTTCCTCCAAAAAGCCTTGCTACAACCTTAAATAGAATTAAAATTCTTGAAATCTTCAAAAATATCTGCTTAATAAAAATCTTTACTTAAATTATTGAAGGAAATAAAAGCCGAAATTGGCCTAGAAAACTAAGGCTAATTTCAAATATATTTACGAACAAAATAAAGTATGGTATGAAAGTTCTTGTGGACGTCATTTTCATTTTTGCCGTTGGTATGGGGAACCTCATCAAGTACAAGGCTTTATTTGTAGATTAAAAACCTTTTTGCATTTATTCGTGTATATTTTCAATTGCTCCTGACTATTCTTTAAGAAAATCGTTATGAAAAGCCATTAGATATATTTTTAATTTAGTTTTTTTTTAAATTATGTGCATATTTTTAATTCGATATCAGCCGGTCTATTACTGTTACAATAGTTCAACCTCGAAGACGTGATAATGAAAGTCATGGCTATGGAAACAGAAACAATAGAGGCAGTAGGCTTATACTATTTGCACGTGAAAACAAGTTCTCAATTCTTAACACATTTTTTAAAAAGAAAAACAGTAAAAGATGGACCTGGAAATCACCAGCTGGTAAGGTAAAAAATAAAGTGGATTACATAATAACAAATCTCCAAAAATATGCTCACAACATAGAAGTGATCAACGTACATTATCCCAGCGACGACTAGTAAGAGTGATTTTTAAGCTTCAACATTTGAAGAAGAATAGAAAATCTTACGAAAACAACACAAAGAGTTCCTTATAAAATGAAGCAGAAGTAGGAGAATCAGTTCATAAAAATTTAGAAAACAGCATTACCTGGCATCAAAATTACACAGCGCAAGAACTTGACGATACAAAAGTTGTTGCAATAAAAAATGGTTTGAAAAAGGCACATTTGTAAATCTTCAAAACACAAAAACATGTTCTTCTGTTTTATCAGAAAAAAAAAAACAAAGAAAAAATAATGTCAAAAAACAAAACCAAAAACTAGAAGTATGAAAAAGAGCTTAAAGCTCTCTACGAACTCATAAGTAAATATATCCGGCATTACTACATTACACATCGTAAAAAGATCTTTGAAAAATATGTACTACAGTCTTAAAAAAAACCCAATAAAGAACTTAGACTGTATAAAACTTGAATAGAAGGCCTTAGAGCTTCAAATAAAACTACATGTAACAACAATGAAATACACACATCACAAAAAGTTTGCGATCACTAGCATAAGCTGTTATATTTTTATAAACTTAACTTTATCAAGATTTTTTTTGTTGTGTGTTTTTCTTAAATAGAAAAACCCTGTTCGAAATAAAAAAAAAAAAAAAATTACCAACAAAAATTGAGTAATTAATCAGAATATAATTGTAACAGGAATTTGATAGAAAGAAAAATACTGTTTAATCAAACTTAAACAACAATTTATTAATAAAAGGTTTATATTCAAAATAATATAACTCCTCCCCTGGCTCGAACACATGCAAAATTCTATAAAAGTCTATAGACGTGTAAATATAGTAGAGATCCAGCTTATTCAGCTTCAATTCTATCAAAAGAAACAGCGTCCAATATTGTAGACATAAAGGAGGCTGAAGTATTGAAGGAAATAACTAGATTGAAATCAGAAAAAAGCCCAGGACCTGATAAAATATCCAACGAAGCCCTGAAGCTAGGATCTCCTTATTTAGTGAGCCGTCTAACACTGCTCTTTAACCTCATGCTAAAAACTTCAACTACACCAAAACAGTGGACTGAGTCGGACATTATTTTATTGTATAAAAAAGGAGACCCAAATGATATAAAAAAACAACCGACCAATAAGCTTACTGTCTTCAATATGCAAATTTTTCTCATCAATTCTAGAAAAGAGAATCAGAGGTACTACAGAAAACCAACAATTTAGAAGAGGATTCTCTACTGTGGATGATATCCACTCTATTGAAATGATAATAGACAAAATTTAAAAGGGTTTCAAAAGGCCGCTCTACATTGGATTTATCGATTATCGAAAAGCTTTTGATACTTTGGATCATCAGTCAATATGGGAGTCTTTAGATTCGCAAAACATTGAATCAGGATATTTTAAGGTAATACAGTATCTATATGAAAACGGTATCAGTAGAATGAAATAAGAGAAGACCGGATCTTTAATACCTGTAAGAAGAGGAGTAAGAGAGAGAGTTTCGAATGCTTGGAAAAATTTTGGAGCTTAAAAGAAAAGATGAAAAGTGACATGTCGATCAAAATTAAGCAAAAAGTTATGGATTCATATAATATTTTTCATTCATATGGCTCATTAACATACGCTAGTTGGCTAGCCATTGTTAATACGGTAAATGTGAATGATAATCTAAGATGACGGTGATGGTGAATCATGAACTAAGTTCACACATCAAGGGAAAGCAAAATCCGGGACGTATCAAAGGGGAATGGAAAGGTGTATATTGAAAATCTAGAAAAAAAAAAACCATTATAATTCGAAAGAAGACAAAAGTTACAGACGCTCTGATTCAATGGAAGAAGCTTAAGTGGCGTTGAGCTGGACACATAGCCAGACTAACAGATAACCAACACAATCTAACAACACAACAAATCGCACTTTAAACACATTTTACTAAGTGATAACAGAAACATTACTGAATATTACGTGTATTGCGTAGGTCAAGAACTTCATTGCATAATAATTGTAATGTCAAGACGCATCCCTTCATTTGTCAGCCATATTGTGGGCGTGCGCATTACATGGATTTTAGTTTTTGTTGTCTTTGGTGCGCACAGATAACATAGCTATTTTTTTTTTTTAGAATTTTGCGCACCTTTATTAATCAGCCACATTTCACCGTCTGCACAACAGTGTATTGCAATCTCCTCACCGTCTTATTTATTATATTTTACCCTTATGTATTTATTTTTACTGTTTACTTATCACATTTTAATTACTTTTATGCCGCTCCGATCGACGTCATACTCAACGCCGGCTGTCGCTGAAAACCAGCGCTGTGGCTCTATCTCGCACACGAGTCCCAGCATTATGCTGAGCGATGGCCGTTTTGCGCTAATATGACGCATATCTTCCCAATTTTTATAATTTAGTTTTATTTAATTTTTTTTTTGGTATGCGTCATGCTTGGCGCAAGTCAACGCTTTTTCTTCTATAACAGATGGACCCATCAGGAAGGGTCCATCAGGCACCAAAAAGAGAGGTAGATCAGCTGCCCGGTGGAATGACGTTATAATACATGCGGCTGGCAAAAAGTGGGTGGAGACAGCAAAGAACAGGGATTCTCGGAAATCGGTTCTTACATAAATAGTGAAATATATAAATCTATAAATATTAGGTGTAAGTTTAAACAATACTAGCAAATACTTTTATATAAATTAACATTTTACATAATTTTGATATAATTTTTGCATTGATTTTGACCATTTTGACATTTGATTAATTCATATATATATATTTACATAGTTTTGACATAATTTAAATTTGATTAATATTTTGATAATTATGCATTTTTTACCATTGACATTTATAATACATATTTCAAATATAATAATTTGTAATTAATTCTTTACTATATATTATAATATTTGCACGCCATAGTATCTGGCAAACGTCTGAACTTTTTCTAGTTTAATGTTATCCTGCATGCACGTTTTTTATTCTTGTATGTATACACATGTTTGGGCAAATAAATTTATCTTATCTTATCTTAGAAATAAGTTTATGAACTACAAGTAGGTACCTACTAAAACGCATTATCCACGCAATAATGCACGTACAACAACACGTATAAAAATACAACATGACCACATTACGGAGAAGTTCTTTCCTTTCGATTGATTTGTTACATAGGCAGAGTCTACGTCCAACAATATAAAAAACATGTTTTTGACCGCCACTCGTGACCATAGAGTATTGTCATAATAGTCATAATTCGTACAAGGCCTTGCCTCTTGAACGCATACAATGACGATTGCAACGATTCTTTACGTTTATAAAATAACGTTATCAGACCTTGTGGAGTGTTTCCGCTCCATTTCAGTAATTTTGAAACATTCATAGACAAATTAGTGAAATCTTTTTTCATTGTGTTCAATAAGTTTTAGCAGTGCAAAGGTACTGCCACTTGAACCAAATTCAGTGGAATGTACCTATTCATCACCACTGCTGGACATAGGCCTCCCCCAAGCATCGCCAGAACGACCGATGGATCGGCTACGCGCGACCTTCACCAGGTCATCGGTCTTCCTTGTGGGAGGCCTTCCAACGTTGCGTCTTCCGGTCGCCACTCCAGAACTTTTCGGCCCCATCGTCCATCTGTTCTGCGAACAATATGCCCTGTCCACTTTAGTTTGGCGATCCTTCGAGCTATATCGGTAACCTTGGTTCTCTTGCGCATATCATCATTCCTGATTCGATCACGCAAGGAAACTCCAAACATTGTCCTACCCCCACCCCATTCGCCTAAAGGTACTATATACCTATTAACACTTTATATTTCAATGGTTTACAAGATAAGAGACAGACAATTACTCTTCCCTCCACTCACTAAGATAAAAGCTTTAATCATATATTTTTTCATTACTCATACTCGAAAAGTAACCCTGAAGTTGCCTGAGGAGCGTGTTAAAAGTATTACTTTTCAGCCCTAGGGAGAATCGTTTTCAACTGACAGCCGTCAAATAATAAAAAAAAACTTGTTGAATATTTCTATTGAACCATGACTCAACTTTCTATACAGCCAGTCAATTATATCGCGATGTAAAATTGAAATAACAAAAATATGAGTATTAATTAAAGATTACATTGTTAAATGACTTTATTATTTTTTACTTTCAACTATTTCAAAACAACATAGGTTTGGGCAAAATATTTACCATTTTTCCAATGATGAAAATGTAAAATAATGTCTGAATAGCTAGCCGGTCACAGAGAAAAATACAAAAGACACGAGAAAGCGGCAGTCCGATCTACATTTGTTTTTCGAATTTTAAAGTTTTATAGATAGATTAATACGATGAGTTCATCAGATTCCGATTTTGATTTTTTCTTTTGCTAATTCGTGTTTTTATTTTTGTTTTCCTTGTATTCATAATGAAAAGCACAGTGTTTACGTCGGGTGAAAGACTTATTTAGTCTCAGGACTAAATCAGTTACTTTCAACCCTAAGATAACAATATACTGTTAAATACCTAACCCGTAATTTGAAACAACAAGCACGTGGAGGGTGCGAAATTGTGTAACCATCTTATCTATATTTAAGTAATATAATTTTCAAAGAGATGGTTTGTTTGTTTAATTATTTGGCTCAACGCGCTAATCTCAGGAACTGCTGGTTCGAATTGAAAACATGTTTTAGTGTTAGAAAGTCTATATATCGAAGAAGGCTATAGGCTATATAACATCACGTGACGATCAATAGAAGTGAGCATAAATGTAAATGTGACGCCGACGAAGTTGCGCGGGTTAGCTATAGTTCCCTAAAAAGTGTTTTGCTAGTGCTTAAAAATAATATACCTAATGAAGTCATCCACAGAAATAGAGAATGCAATATTTTGCACATGGCTTGGCGACATGCTGCCGACGGTACATACATATAAGAAAGCAGAACAATAGAAGTAAACAACGCAATTGATTATAAAGGACCTGATAATTACACTATTCTTCAACTTTAATTAAGTAAACGCTTTTTTTTTTCTGTCATTCACTGAGTTATTGGCAGATCTTTGTATCTATCTACCTTTGACTTGAACTTGGTCACGTAAATGAAATGACCAAACTTATGTGTTTTCGTCATAAATTTTGAAATTAAGTTACGTAGCCACTCAAATTAAGCACCGGCCAAAACAGTTGTGCATCTTCACATATTTCCAGAAGAATTAGGTTGTGAAAATAGTGCACCCTCATTTTACGCTGATTCCAAATAGGAAAACCCAACACTAAGCCAGGCCGGGAATCCAACTTGAGACCTGCTCAGCAGTAGCGCTAGCAACCATAGACCAAAACTGCTGATAATTTAGATGATTTACTAAAACGTGTATTAACCGTACGTAAGATGATTAAACTATTTTTCACCACCTGCACAAAAACGTCAAATTATTTACCATGCAAACCTAACCTAAAGTACGTCATTCTAACCCGCAAGCGGCTCCCGTCGGCCTCTGCTGATAGCTGCAGGTAGCGCAGTCAAAATGAGGTTCCTAATTCAAATCACATTATTGCCCTGGCGGTAGGCTGGAGGTACAGCTTCGGTTTTTGTATTATAGTGTGGCCATTAGTGCTGTGCACTCCCTGAGGTATGCGCGCGGCGAGACGGGGGGGAGAATCGGCTGCTGCGCTCTGTCAGTGCGCCAATCAATCTGTATCGGACTGTCTATGTAAGACGCACATGAGATAAATATTCAAACATGGGTCGTGCGTTATCTCGTGAGATGAATACTGTCATTTTTAAGGTGGCTGAATATTTTAAGAAAAGAAAAGCAGACAAAGAAAGCTTTGAATTTAAAAATGATGTGAATATTGCCAAAATCGTTGCGGAGGCTACGGGGTACAGCAAAAGAACCGTGCATAATGTGATTTCTGTGGGTTATTTATCAATTGAAAATTCAAGCCAATTAAAATTTCGATCGCCAAAAAAACTAAAAGTTCTAAAGAAAAAACACGTTGTGGATGATTTTGACCTTGGAGTTATCAGAAGAAAAATTCATCAGTTTTACGAAGTTGAAAAAAAAATACCAAGTGTCCGTAAGTTACTATCAAGTCTGAGACAGGATGGCATATTGAATTGTGGACGGGAATATTTAAGACAGCTTTTACACAAAATGGGCTAACGTTTCAAAAAATGCAAATAAGAAAGAATAAAGAAAGTAAGATCTACTGGTCGAAGAAAATTTAAATGGTTTTGTTTTTTTTTTTCTTGGGGAGTATAGGGGGCACAAAGAGTGGTTTTCACGAAATTCCTACGGGAACGGGAAAAAATTGGATACGCACGTACGAAGTTGCAGGCAAAAGCTAGTGTATATTTATGGAAATCATTGGAGCTGGGCCCCAAGTCTGCTATTACAAAAGTGTCAGAATGGTCGATCACTGATCTCATAATTGTTGATTTTGACAAGTTTGGTAATCTACTAACATAATAGTGTCATAATGACTTTCCAATGATCAATCACTGACACTCCACTAAACGAAATGGCATAAAATGGTAATCTCGTACATAATGACAAATGAATGACAGACGTATGCGGTAATCTGCTAAAATTTTGACAGTTCCATCGATCAGCGACCTACCATTAGAACGCAATTGTGTAGTCATTGCTTTTCCAGTCACTGCGCAATTCTACCGGCGTTTTATATCCAATATTTTTTGGACAAACTTCGCCCTTCATTGGAGCGGCTGCAGTAGCCAAGCGCCAGGTGTCTGTGCTTTTCGAGAAACTCAATGAGAGCCGAATGGAGAAACCGTAACTCCATAAAAACTTGGGCCTGGCGTTACAGAGCTGGATTTCGCCATAAATTAGAGCATTTAGGAAGGTTGAAATTGGGCTCGTGAAGCCCAATTTTGACCCACTGACCAAATCAGATAATATTTGCCCATATTTTAGAATATTATTTTTAAATAAGTTACTAGCTTTAGCTCGCGACTTTGTACGCGCAAATCTCGTTTTTTTCCGTTCCCGTATAGCCTAACAATTTAAAAATATATTTTCAAATCTGTCTGATTCCAGAGATTAGCTCGTTCAAAAAAAATTGATAAAGAAAAATGCATATTTTTGTGGCTATGTTTCCTACACTAAATATATTCTGGAATGCACTTGCAGCTATGCTGCAGTGCTTGCATCCTATAACTATGTTTTTTTTTTATATAAGTGCTCAGGCTTTCAGTTTCTTTAAGATGAAGTTTTCAGAAAACTATATTTTTTAGACAAGGGCCATGTGCATCACTCCTGGTTTGCTTTTGCTTATATTGTAATTAATAGGGTGCTAACTTATATCGGGTACAGTAATCAGAAATTGTATTACATTAAAATAAAAATAAAACATAGCAGTAAGTAAATCATTTTAATCAACTTCTTCATTAGGATTATCATAATATGTGTCTAGGTAGGTTCTTCTAAATGAGGAATGTCTTGACTGTTCCGCTCATTGAAAGCTGATGAAGATGCCCCAGATGGCGAGGGGCCTGAATGGAAATATCGGGATGCTCTATTTGCTCGCACCCATCAAAAGAAGCACACTTGAAGCACCCACCTGAAAATAATTTATCCACATTACACGGTGCCATTACACAGAGACATTGTGTATGTGTGTGCCCATTTTAAAAATGACTGAATTAATGAAATCCTGCAAATGAGAAATGTTGATGTTAAGAGCTTGACTAATATTAAATACTAGTTGACCTGCGCAACTTCGTTTGCCTCACAATTTTCGTTACTGCTCCGCTCCTGTTGGTCTTAGCGTAATAATATATAGCCAATAGCCTTCCTCGATAAATGGGCTATCTAACACTGAAAGAATTTTTAAAATCGTACTAGTAGTTCCTGAGATTATCGCGTTCAAGTAAACAAACTAACAAACTCTTTAGCTTTATATATTAGTATAGATAGATAATGAAAATAACACTTTCTATGCCCTCGTTGACAAAACTAAACAAAATAATGTTTTTCATAACCCGTGAATAAAACTAGTAAACTAACCGAGCACGGCAGAATCCTTTATATTACACTCTTGCACTTTACCAGTTCTGTACTCTACAAGTTGATGAGGACAAACTTTTTTCAGAAGACAACATCCACATTGAATAACACTCATCGGTGTCCTAGTGTCTATTCATTTCCATCTGGTCTACTTTCATCAAGAGCAAGCTTGGAAGATGAAGTCATTTTCATTTACCTGAAACAAACATTTATCATTAGACTATTAGGTCTAGCACTAGCATTTAGAAATAAACATCTGAGTGGCTAATTTTGGTGAACATAAGTGGCCATATTACATTTCCATTGAAGGGACGCTGGCCTCCCCTCTGAGAGAGAGAATAGGTTGTAATTGACCATACAGATTTAGTCTGGATTGGTGATGTTTTGAATTTGAATTTGTTGCACATTCTGGTCTTATTTTAAAAAATAAAACCATTAAAAGAAAACTAAACAGAACCTATTACACCATTTAGTTTGTTTACATTAAATATTACGTACAAAAATGTTAAATGTTTACGATATAGAAATATTAGACACTAACCCACCCATTCCTGTATAATAGTAAGAATGATTCATTTTCCAATATTCACCTTCCCATTGTATTGCAGCGGTCCGTTGCTATTCCGCAATTGATGCACAGTCTCTTGATGTCGTTATTGAGAAGTAAAAAAGAGCAATAAACAAATCTATTAATTATTTGTTTTTTAATGACGCTCACGTTAAAATTTAATTAGCTCTTTGCAAAACACCGGTCGCTTCAAAACAAATAAAAAAAAACTTCGACTCAGTAAAGTAAACAGTACCTAATGTCACTAATGTCACATTTGACTTTGACAGCAAAACGGATAAAATATAAATGAGTTTCATCACGTATTTGCTATTTACGACCTTCTTACTACTTCAGAATTCATAGAACACTAATAAATAATATGTAAAATGATATACAAAAGCAATCTGGCATAAATTAATGTTCAAATTTAATAGCAGTTTTTCGAAAATCATTTCTCGAAACGGGTTTTATAATAATGGCAATACGACACTGTCATTACACTACGATTTCATTACGAGACCACTGACATGCCACTGACCGATCAGTGATCGACCATTATGAATTTAGCAGAATACGAACTTTGAGCAAAATGACAATGGCATCGTGTTGGAATGACGAATTTATAAAAATTAGCAGACTAGGGGCCCTGGTCACGTGTTCACACTTCGAAACCAAAAGAAAATGCCGAGACGATACTACTTAATGGAAAACAAAACTGTTCAATAATGTATGTGGAACAGGAGCAGCGCTATTGCTTATCACAAATACAGGATGTTTTTGCTTACATTACATTTTCCTTCGTTTAAGGTGTTTTATTATTGAATAATGGTGTATAAGCAAAAGGCGAACTCTAAAATATACTAATTGGTAAATAAATGAGCTATATTTACAAAAAAATATAAAAAAAGAATATCGGAAAGAATAACAGTGTTGAATATAACGTTACTCTTAAATGCAAAAGGAAAAGTGGTTCATGATTAATGCCTACACACCAACTGAATCGAATAAGGGAGAAGAAAGAAAAAAATTTAAATGAAACTGATTTCATAATCCTACTAATACAAAATGTGAAAGTTTGTATGTTTGTCCGTCAATCACGTAAAAACGACTGAAGGGATTTGGATAAAAATTGTCACACATGTAGTTTACGCCCTGGAATAAAACATAGGTTACTTTTTATCCCAATAACTTACATAGCTTCATGGAGATAGAGAAGGAAGTGGAAAACCAGAACCGCTGGTGCCTTAGTGCTTCAGATTCAAAAGTACCAGGTGAACAGAAACATGTCAAAGTTTTTTCTAGGCTGGAATTATGAGCGCTAAAGATTCACAAAATATCAAGAGAACAGAAACATGTCAAGTAATAAAAAAATCGTGCACAAAAAGAACAAGAATTTTTTTTCTCAAAAAGAGCAAGATTTATTTTATCCATGAGAACATAAACCCGTCAAATTTTTTTCCGGGCTGGACTTGTGAACGCTATAGATTCACAAGTACCAGGAGACCACAAACATGTCAAAGTAATTCCGGAGCTGAAAGTAAGAACGTGTGAAGTGTTTATGTTCCCATGGTTAAAAAAAATCTTGCTCTTTTTAAGCAAGATTTTTTTTACTTGTCATGTTTCTGTTCTCCTGATATTTTGTGAATCTTTAGCGCTCATAATTCCAGCCTGGAAAAAAACTTCGACATGTTTCTGTTCACCTGGTACTTTTGAATCTGAAGTACTAAGGCCGCAGCGGTTCTGGTTTTCCACTTCCTCCTCTATCTCCATGAAGCCATGTAAGTTATTCATCAAGTAGATTCAAGAAGATGGTGCAGTTATTTTAGAATAAGGGGAACCCACCGACCAAGCATCAACCATCAATACGCATAATATTGTCATGTTTCTGGAGAATATAAGGAATGTATTTCCATGAAAATGGCTGTGCAAGAAGATTATGTCTACAAAGTATTAAGATTAAGTACAAAGTGCGAAGTCACATACATCCAACAAACTGTTTTCTGTTTAGTTTCAAAACTGTTCAATTCCCAGTGAACCTATAAAACGTACCAGCACATGGTCAAATTATCTGTTGCGGGATTCACTGTCCAGTGTTCAGTTGATCTATGACAATTTCAACAAGCCCGCAACAAATAATTTGGCCATGTGCTGGTCATGACGTTTTATAGGTTCACTGGGAATTGAACAGTTTTGAAACTAAACAGAAGACTGAAAAATGTGACTTCGCAAAGTTTTGTAGAAATTAAATAGCTATGTAGAAATCATATAATACTTAATCGGATGATGTGTATAATTTTCTTGCACGGCCGTTTTCACGGAAATACATTCCTTATATTCTCCAGAAACATGTTAATATTATGCGTATTGATGGTTGATGCTTGGTCGGTGGGTTCCCCGTATACATGGCAGAAGAAATGAATTCATGCTGTGAAGCAACAGGATAGCACAAGCTATCTTCTAAAATAACCGAACAATCTTCTTGAATCTACTTGACCAATCAAGTTGTTTTTTTATTTATTCCGAAACAGAAACACAAATCGAAAGAATTTTATGTTTTTAAACACAGAAACCCAATTTAAGCAGAGCTAATGCAATTATTTTGACTCCTCTATCGTGGGACTACGCCAACTGCTCGTGGGTGATATTACTTGACCCCTGGCTCCAAGACCGTAAAGGTCCAATATTGGGCAACTTTAGCAAAGCTGCCCAAGCGCGCGCCTGTTGACCAATATTAAATACCGCAATTCAAAATAATATGTAGTTGTAGTTGAACTGTTAAAATATAAGCTCGGAGTTTGTTTTAATTTAGTTATTAATAGAAGTATTATGTGCATTCAAAACGAGATTTATTTTAAGGTATTAAAAGAATTACCTTTTTAAGACGTTTGTAAAAGTAATAAAAAAAATATTATTTTTTCTAGTGTAATTCTCATGCTGTCTATAGTAATATGTCGGTCAATAGATGACACTGCGTGTATCTGGATTCCGTAGAATAATACGTTGATTTCTTCCAGAAAATTGCTACAGTTCCTATCAGGTTTGTGTGTTAAACTTATCTACATTACTTGTTTAACGTGATGCATACAAAACAGAATACAAATGAAGAGAAAAAGTTTATGTTAATTAGACTCTAACAGTCTGGCTGTTATATTTGGCATACTTCGATAAATGCTAAAAAAAACATCCGAAATACGACAATAACATGTTATGAATATTTGAAAATATTAGGTAAAATAGGAATCATAAAAGTAAGGCAATGTATAAGTTAAATAAAATCCAAAAATAATTACGACTGTTGAGATTCGAACCCACCCTATTTCCATCAGCATCAGCGGGCAGTATTTAAACCGACGACGGTCTATGACTACTGCTGACAATTGTATGAAATAGCCGATCTTATTTATGTCATGGTTTTTCGCTGCTTAGTTTCTTGAAAGTATAGCGTGATGATAAACATTGCTAAGGTTAGACCCATAAGTATCTGCAATTTTGTAATACGTACTGGCTTCTTATAACAGTTCCTCGCAAAACCTGTTGGGAAAAAATTTAAATGTTATTTTAAGTACGCGAAAACCCATTTTATTTTATTTTGACATTATTATGGTGTATATTTCAAAAGAGAAAATATATACAAAAATAATATCTGTTAGTGAGGCTCGAACCATGTGCACTTTCTCATTCAAAACAGACATTTTAGAGTATTGCTCACCCTCCATAGTAATAGCGTAGCGTGATAATATATAGCCTATAACCTGAGCGTACCTATAAGAATTGCTTATGCAAAATTTTAACTAAATCGGTTCAGTAGTTTTCTCGCCAAATGGAAACATACAGCTTAAGATTTACTATTTTATTTTATGTAATAATAGATAAATAAAAAAAAATCTTAAAAAATCCAACAATATAGGTACCTAATGTGTTAATTTCCCAGATCTATACGTATCTCAAAATAATAATAATAATAAAAAAAATGTTTTTTTCAAATAAACCCCTCGTAATCTATGAAAGGATAAACTCACGTTCGCTAGGACCGTTACTGCCAACATTATAATATAATACCAGCATAATGACTCGGAGGAGCGCGGGAAGCTCCTTATTGCCGGCGTATTGTATGTTGGAAGCGCACAATGGTACCGCATGAATTATGCACGCCCTTTACGTGTGGGTTGATGACACTACGCGAACAATATCACACGTATATCCTGGACCGCTTTTCTTTCATTGTACAACTATAGTTAGCTTTGCTCACGGACTTACGGTATCCTTACATACCCTTCTTCCTACGGTATATTTATCGACAGTTTTCTTCCTACCAACTTTTTTCAGCTATATCTCAAAAAACTTTGCAAAATAACGCAGTTTAGGCGCTTTAAGTCTGGCCATTTGAATAAATCACAAACCTCCCACTGTTTTGTACTTTGTTTACCTACTGCTCACCATAAAAATTACACAGAAAAATTAGATGGCCGATTACTTAGTACCAACATAAAGAAGTTATCGCTGTAGTTACGATTTGTACCTTGATAGCCTTAGCTTGATACTTGAGAACTTCACCGAAATCTTGACTTAGCTTCGTTTATCTTTCTTTCTATTAGCCATGATAAACTCTAAACTGCCTATGAGCGAGATAAGTCATACCTCAAGGTATACCTGAATAATATATTATGGACCTACATTCTAGTAACATTCCAGATTGCCTATGAATCGAAGAAAAATGAAACGACAAAATACTATGTGAAACAACACAGTTAAATTCTGTAAGTTATTTAGCTGCCACGAGAAAAATAACAAAATACAACAAAACGAGTCGAACAAGAATGAACTCAAGGCGAGAAACGAGGGGGTGTGGCACCATGCATTTCCATGTCATTCGCCACTCCCTTTCTTAGCACAGCCTGCCGGCAGATTAAACGATATGCCTTGAATATGAACTTCAAGTAAAACTTCGTCAAAAGCACAAACACGGGAATGTGAGATTCCTCAGAAAGAAGCTGTTAATTTTATATTGCACTCGCGATACTAAAAGTTTCTTTGAAATGCGATTCATCTTTCTCGCTTTCTTGCGATTTTAAATTGTAGACATTATTTTCTTAAGTAATGTTTTGTTTGGCTCGGCTGCTATAGCTCAAAGTCAAAATCAAATGATTTATTTCAACAGACCATTGAAGGCACTTTTGAACGTCAAATGAAAATAAAATATTATAGTGCTGTTGTATGTAGGTGTGTATCTGAAATTCGACTTGGCTTGTAAGCTTTGTCTGTTGGAGAGGATATCAGTAGCAATATTGTGTTGTCTCGTCAGTGGTCACACCGTCACAATATGGTAACTGTACGAACAAAGCGGAAGCCTGCCTTGTTGGCGACACTGGGAAATTTCGATCAATGTCCTCAATTGAATGGTGATAAACTGAGTTGATTGATTCATACGTAGAGTTCTTTATGGCCTGCCGTGTACCTAGGTAACGGAAAACCGTACGCAATTCTTTAATAAACAATATGTAAAGACGTCCTTACACGTGTCACCCCACTCGGAAGCATGTGTCATTGTCTGTTCCACGTCTGGGCTATAAAGTTATCAGCAGATTTTCGAGAAAGGACAAAGACATGTGGTTACTCAGTGACTAACGCAAATACAATAAAATAATAATATTATTCGTTGCAATTGTGAATCATCAAATTTTTACCTTTGACATTAAATTATGCGTGTTCAGATGGATTCAAATTAAATGCACATAAAAAATGCAATGAATGTGCTTGACATGAACATCGAAACAGAAATATTTTGAATGAATTTGCGGTTACAAGGCTATTTACGAAAATGTTGTTTTATGGAAATACCTAAATGAACAACACAACTTT
Source organism: Lacanobia oleracea (assembly GCA_950371165.1). Taxonomy (NCBI): domain Eukaryota; kingdom Metazoa; phylum Arthropoda; class Insecta; order Lepidoptera; family Noctuidae; genus Lacanobia; species Lacanobia oleracea. Next base: position 13,195,921 of record OX493389.1, read on the forward strand.
TATGCGATTATTAGCATAGCTGATATAGGTAAGTTGGATTTTCCGGTGCGGACGCGTTGGTATGACAGAGAGCGCCGCAAGCGCAGGCGCCACTGCGCAAACCTGTCATAGTTAACTACAATCGAATCAGCATATCAAGCCATGCGTTTCTATACGTAGATAGTGAGTGACATGAATAAATCAAAGCGAGATAGCAGATTGTATAACGAGCGATGCACTAGCTTGCTTTGCAACTAACTGCCTCCGTGGTCGAGTGGTTTAGGCGTGGAACATACTTTTTTAAGTTGTTTCCGGTTTAGATAGGACATTGCAGGCTTGAATCACCTGGTTTTCTGATAAAAAGATGAATCCGTGCTTCAGAAGGCACGTGTAAGCCGGTGGTCCCGGCCGCCAATTGGCGGTCATCAAATAAAGCATGTCAGAGGCCCTTGAGGCGGTTTAGTAACTCTGATACTAGGGTGTGTGGGGTAGTTAGACCTAACTGCCCACACGATAAGAAGAAGAGAAGAACTTAGGGCTGACCGAAAGCACCAAGAGGACTCAGGAAACACCGAAATGAAAATGTATTTTTGCCATTTTTCAGTATAATTATTACAAACCAAGATTAATGATAGAACTGGTAAAAACCATTTACCAGTTCTATCATTAATCTTTGTAATTCCTAGTATCCTACCTACACAGGCGAACAGAAACTGAGACAGGTATTGTGTGGATACACACAAGTACAAGGTAAGCAATTTTCTAAAAATATTGTAGACCGACATGTTACTCTACAACACCTAATCAAACAAAATAAAATTGTACGTAACATAATATTGAATTTAATACAAAGTGGCCACTTGCATCGTAACATTTCCACACATATTGGCGAGACCGTACTTACTGACATAATAATTTAGTTATTTAATCTGTTTCACTAAGTAATCAGTGAAGTACCCAGTCCAATGGACAATAATTCGTGTAATTCGCATACAATTTGGGCCGTTCGTCGAAGAGACCGGACTTCGCATGTCAATGCGTTTTACAAAGCGTAGATCCGATGCGATAAGTGGCACAATACACGGTCGATCACCTACACTGGCTGACCATACATACATGTACTTTATCTTGAAGTATGTAGGATCAATTCAGAAAGATAATTTTTTTATTAAAAAAAAAAAAATCTGGTGAATTGAGAACCTCCTCTTTTTTTTAAGTAGATTAAAAAAAAACTACCTCTATTCAAGTTACCTTAGCGAACCGTCTATCTCAAGCCTAAAGTGTTAATTTTTAATCGATGCTCAAGCTAACAGTCTACAACCACAATATCTACTGCCCTTATCCCAATGCATTTGGGGTTGATGCTTTATTTATATTCTTAAACTTTATTTGACGTCGTCACAATAGTCACCTCCTCCTCTAAATTCTTCCATTGAGGTCTTGATTAAATCACAAAACTTCAAAAAAGTAAGAAGGCGACTTTAATGGGCTCATTACCGGTTTCTCGTAGATACAGCTAACGAGAAAAACAAATAATAAACCATTGTAACTAAAAGCACATTTGGGGCGATAACTGTAAATGGACTAGCGACTTAGTAGGCATCCGTGCGACTCAGAATACTCATATCACGGTCGACTCATGTGCGTTGTGAATCATGCTCAGTGTAAGCATCGCCTTAGAGGCTTTGAGAATAGGTACCTACACCATTAATACCAATAAAATAAAAGTGCCTATATTGCCTACCTACAGCCCATGCAATTTGGATTAGCATCCTTCTAATTTTTGTTAGAACTGTAGCTATAAATAAAGGTAATCGTCCCATGGACAAATATTGTGTCTATCCGAAAAAAAAACCCCGGCTAAATGTACAGTCATCGAGATTGGTGCGATAAGTTAATGGTAATGGAAGAGGAATGGGAGCAGTTCCGTACTGCATCGGATTCGAATTTGAATCAAGTTATTATCCGTCCGAATTTTGACGGCGGAGTTCGGATTAAATAATCACTACTTAGTATACATGAAAGACAAAGTCGCTTCCCACTGTCTGACTGTCCCTATGTATGCTTATATCTTTAAAACTACTAATTAATAAATAGATTGATTTAAGAAGAAGTTTTAAGTGCATAACACATTGTAATAAAGTTTTTTGATAGGAGAGAAAAATCAATATTTCGTGATCAAGTCGTAAAAAATATCGATTTCTGGGAGCTTTCATGGCGTACGCTGGGTACCTTAAGAGATATAAGATAATTATGATCTAATGAATTGTATTTCTTATAAAATGCTAGAGAAAAGTCCGCAATGGCATATGTCTGTCTCCTGAGGTAGACTCACAATAACTATTTTATTAAAACTATGACGTAATTTTAAAAACCGTTTTTTAGTACATATCTCAAGATTGAAATTACGCGTGACTGAAAATATCATTCTCAGCAAATATAAATGGTGCCGCGGTGTAACAGTTGGTCACTTTAGCCATTTTCATATTTTAAGTTTTGCGTAAAAAAATAATGAATTATTTTAGAAGCTTATCACAGGTGTGTGGTCTTAATCTATATATAGATTATCTTCAATATCTATTTTAGCCTAAACACTATTCTTCTTAAATAACTATCTTATCATAATTGCCGGGGTCGCGGGACAGTCTAAAAAGGGTACCGCCCAACTAACATTTTGGTGTCAGTTACAGGCTTTTTTATGACTTTAAGTAATATAACAGGGTTATAATTATCTCAGTTATTACTAAAGACGATATAGAGGAGTTAACAAACAAGTTTTAGCCCCAATCGCAGCACTATAGCGTTAATGGATGATGTAATACAGCTTTGAGAGTTATAATGGCGCTAGTAGCAGCAAGTATACTTAATACGTTATAGCTTTAACCTTTTTGTGACACCCAAGTCTTTATAAAAGTGTTCGCCGACACCTCTTAACACTTATTGTTGTATAGTTACTGCAATGAACTCTTTTATACCACTTATGGTGCTATATTGACTATTATTGTATTAATGTAGTAGACAATCATTTTTGGGGTTCCGTACCTCAAAAGGTAACAACGGAACCCTAATAAGATCACTTTGTTTTCCGTCCGTCTGTCTGTCAAGACCGTTTATCTCGAAGTTGAAATTAACCATAATAGCCATATAGGTACTCCAGTCTATGGCTTCTTGCAGCTGTGAAAAAATCAACGTTCAACATTAACGTGATAAAAAGACATGCACGTCTATGCCGCAAAAACGTATATTTCGACACTCTCAAGGGAATCAAAATGTATAAGGTGTCTTCGTCGTCTTTGTCGTTTAAATAATAACTTGCTTACCAAATATTCCTTTCACCAATTTAAATGTCAAATATTTCAGATTTTCAAGTTTGGTATTAACATATTTTACGCGAAATAAAATAAGCCAATTATTAAGTATCTTCAGTTGTCAATTTACCATTTCTATTCAGTCAATTACTTAAAGACTTATTTAGGGAAATATACTTACTACTAGTTGACCCGCGCAACTTCGTCTGCGTCACAATTTTCATTACTGCTCCGCTCCTTTTGGTCTTAGGCCATATATCATTACGCTAGCCCATTTATAGCCCATTTATCGAGGATGGCTCTAGAGCCATCCTCGATAAATGGGCTATCTAACACTGAAAGATTCAAATCGGACTAGTGGTTCCTGAGATTAGGGCGTTCAAGTAAACAAACAAACAAACTCTTCAGCTTTATATATTAGTATAGATGTATGCAGAATCATGCAGCATGCCAACAGGTATGCAGCATGCAAGCAAGCATGCAGCATAGAACATGCAGCAGGCATGGTTTCTGTCACGAATCGGGCGCTACGGGGCTCCGGTGGCGGTCCCACACAAGCTTATCATACGTAGCTCCTCTACTCGCACGCCACGCCCTTCCGCGTCTACACGATTTTATTTCACATTCTAGAGTAGGGCAGACAAAACTGCGTGGGGCCGGATTTACAGCGATTCGTTTCTGTCACAAATTTTTAGCGAATTTTATCATAACAAATCATCGGACTAAATTTTTACTGTGTAACGTTTGTTTGCTGTAATAAATCATTTAATTAAATACCTACCCTGCTACGAACTACTGAAAAACTCAATGAACTCGAACTAGCCATAGCAGACATAAAATGGGACATAATAGGAATCAGTGAAACGAGAAGATATGGGGAAGGAATTGAAGATTATGGAAAGTACATCCTACACCACAAAGATGAGACATCCCCAACTAACATTTTGGTGTCAGTTACAGGCTTTTTTATGACTTTAAGTAATATAACAGGGTTATAATTACCTCAGTTATTACTAAAGACGATATAGAGGAGCTAACAAACAAGTTTTAGCCCCAATCGCAGCACTATAGCGTTAATGGATGATGTAATACAGCTTTGAGAGTTATAATGGCGCTAGTAGCAGCATACTTAGTAACAAGTATACTTAATACGTTATAGCTTTAACCTTTTTGTGACACCCAAGTCTTTATAAAAGTGTTCGCCGACACCTCTTAACACTTATTGTTGTATAGTTATTGCAATGAACTCTTTTATACCACTTAAGGTGCTATATTGACTATTATTGCAGTCATAAGCTATAAAATAGAGTTTATCGAGAGTTTAGTAACACGAGAAACTAAAGGTGTCAAACAACTCCTCTATCTAGGTTTAACCTGTAATAAAGGGTTTAACTAAAGCTTATTGTGTTAGGCAGTCCTCTTTTACAGACGTTCTAAAGGTATTGGTGTCAAACAACGCAAGTATGGGTCGTTATTAACACTAACCTCACTTTTGTAAAGTTCGCCATTGTTTTGGTAACCTAACAATTAATATTATTTCGAGTTATTCAACATTTGATTACAATAAACAAAATTTCTTACATTATTTGAAGCATTCCATGAATGCCACTTAATTTTACATACCACTGCTCAAGATGCAGGAATGAATAGTAATGTTTAGCTTGAGGTACCTATTTTGTTATCATAATTTTTCTTTTAAATCTTTAATAAATCCTAGGCGCGTTAAAATTGAGATGAGAAACATGGTATACATTTACTGTGAAATCATAAGGGCAGTCATTCTTCACTTCACATACTTAAATAACATAATATTCCATAATATTATTCTGCTGTGTTGAATAATGGATGACATAACACTTCCATTACGAACAGATTTAATTTTAGTAAGGTTACAGGCTTTTTTATCTTGACGTGTGCTTTTTACCACCTGTAGTGCTCACTATCGCGGTAATACTGGTTAAAGTAGTAGCTGACGATGAATAAGCGCTCTTGTGGAGCTTTAAGATCTTTTTGACACCTTACTATAGGATTTATAGCACCTGTAGCGTTTACCAACTCTATTTTACAACGGTAATACAGATTAAAGTAGTAGCTGACGATGAATAAGCGCTCTTGTGCAGCTTTAATATCTTTGTGACACCGTACTATAGGCTTTCTATAACTTTTACCTGTAAAACTGAGGGCCTCTTTCGTGGTTATAAGTGAGTTAGAGCATGCTCTAATTCAGTTGCAGAGGTATGCGTTAACACTTTTATACTCAAATGGAACTGATATACGAGTCTTATATAGGTTTTTTTAACGCTTTGGTGCTAGTTGGGTCAGGTCTATATGGTGTAAGATTCCTAAGTAAAAAAAGGCTTGCTCACAGAATGGATGAAATAAAAGCCATGTGAAGAGAATAACAATTTTAAACATTGTACTGCCACTAAATAAAAACATAAAATGGAACATCATACAAGCATACTCACCAATAGAATCAAACAAATAAGAATATAAAAAAAAGAAATCGAAAAAATTTACGAAGACTTACAGACAACTATTCAAAACGCACATAAAAATATTATCGTAATGGGTAATTTTAATGCACATATAGGACAGTTTAAAAGTTATGGAGAATAACAAACAGTGGAAAAATATGGAAATTGCAAAAAAGGGAAAAATGGAGACAGACTTGTCACTTTCGCTTTAGAAAATAAATTAAGTATTCTCAATAGTTTCTATAAGAAAAAAGAAACAAAGAAATGGGCATGGATCTCGCCAAATGGACTAAACAAAAATGAAATTAACTTTATCATGCCCATCAAGCCCAAGAACTTTCAAGACGTATCGGTTATTCAAAACTTAAATTTTCATTCAGACCACAAAATTATACGCGCCCAGCTAACAAGTGCACATCTAAAGAAATATAGAAAATTTCATGACAGAAAAGCCGCCATAGTATGCACCGGTAACAGCGACCAAGTCATGACTAACCCACAAGCTATAATAAGGAAAGAAAAAGCAAGTACTCAGTAACTCAGTAAGTAACTCAGGCAATGTATGACAAATTCATAAACTTGTTAGCAACAAAAAAGTAAATAAACTCAGAGTAGAATAAGTTGTTTTCTAATGCGATATATCAGCTGCTACAGAAAAGGAAAGAACTAATACAAGGAAGGAAAATAAACAATTCCTCACAGAATCGATAAACAAAACGATAAATGAATGATAAGAAAATAAAAGACAAGAAACATTGAAAAAACACATTGGGAAAACCGGTGGAATTCTACTGGTAGACTTGACTTAAAACAATCAAAAGAGCAGGCTGGCTTTTCGTAAACGTTCAATGTTGACCTTCCTCACGGTAATTAATGATGTTTTCGAAGAAGTCGAAAATCAAAACTGATTTTGCGCTTTTGAAAATTGATTTTTCTTTATATTTTAATTAGAATTTTAAGTTACCTTGCCGACTATTAACATATAAATAATGCTTAAAATTGTCTAAAAGCATAACCCTGTATATGATATATTTTAATTTTTATTTCCTTCAAAAAGTACCAATACGCTGTCAAATTGACCTCAATATTTTTACCTAGTTAAAGTTTATTCGTGTAGTCAATAATACATTTTCTCCAAAATATTGCCACAATTTTAATCGACTTTCAAAAAAAGAGGAGGATCGCAATTCGGTGGGTATACGTATTTATAAATATTTTTGTATGTATGTACACCGATTACTCCAAAGTTTCTGATTCAATTTCGATAATTTTTTGTTATTTCGATGCAATATATTTGCCTTTTGGTTCCGTAAAAATTTGATTGAGTTAAGTTGAGTAGTTTTTATTTTATGAGCATTTTTGCTTATTTCAATAACAGCTTAGACGAAGACGTCTTTCAAGTATCATCCAAGTATTTCACTTAAAAGTGACAAATTGTACAAAAAAAAATTACCGACTTCCAAACAAAACACTATAAAGTATAAAATAACCCCTATTTCGGAAGTCGGTGTTAAAAAACAAAGAAACAAAATAAAAAAAACACCGACTCTTCGTCTACGCAGAAATTGAAATAAGCAAAAATACTCATAAAATTAAAACTACTCAACCAAACCGGACCAAATTTTTATGAAGTCGGTTATATATATATACATATTATTTTTTTGTAAAAAGTTTTTGTTTCACAAGCTCCTGAAAGTCAAGATTATCAATTATTTATAGAAAAACATTCTTCTGTAAATTTTGGATTTTGGTGCTTCTCAGGTACAGCACATAGGTTAATATTTTTTTTCTAATCAACTCAAATATGACGTGGACAGGGTATGAAGAGGATAGTAAAAGCGGCTCTTACCCTTCCTGGGCTGTCATACGTTTACGTCGACGACTTACCTACTATAGCAGGCTGATCCTAAAGTTTGAACATCCGTTCATATTTTCTATACTAATAATAAAGCTAAAGAATTTTTTTGTATGTTTGAACGTAATAATAATCTCTGGAACTACCAGTCGGATTTGAAAAATCTTTTTGCATTTGATAGCCCAATTCTTGAGGGTTTTTAAATTATTTTATGCTTTCTGAATTACGTTTAGCCGAGGTGGGATTTTTCAAAAAGTTTTACTGAAAACTGCATCACGATCGGATTAGTAGTTTTGGAGATAAATGGCAACATTGGTTTGCACAAACAAACATCCTCTCACCCCAAACGCATATACCGTCTCTACCGACGCCGACGTGGGTAAAAATCGTACGTTTGTATAAATGTACCCTTGGTTCCCTTATACCTCATCATCTTCCTGCCCTTAACCCGTGTTACTTGGGGTCGGCAGTCGTCACTTTATCACTAACTCCCTTTTCTTTCATATCGCTCCTCACACAATCCATCAATCTTTTTTTGCCCTCTTCTACCTCTCCATCCATCCGCATTTATGTTCATATCTCTTCTAGTTAAATGCGTATCATCCCTCCTCTTCACATGACCATACAACCCAACTAACACTAAAGCGTTAAAAAAACCTATATAAGACTCGTATATCAGTTCCATTTGAGTATAAAAGTGTTAACGCATACCTGTGCAACTGAGTTAGAGCATGCTCTAACTCACTTCCCAACTAGCACCAAAGCGTTAAAAAAACCTATATAAGACTGGTATATCAGTTCCATTTGAGTATAAAAGTGTTAACGCATACCTGTGCAACTGAGTTAGAGCATGCTCTAACTCACTTATAACCACGAAAGAGGCCCACAGTTTTACAGGTAAAAGTTATAGAAAGCCTATAGTACGGTGTCACATAGATATTAAAGCTGCACAAGAGCGCTTATTCATCGTCAGCTACTACTTTAATCTGTATTACCGTTGTAAAATAGAGTTGGTAAACGCTACAGGTGCTATAAATCCTATAGTAAGGTGTCAAAAAGATCTTAAAGCTCCACAAGAGCGCTTATTCATCGTCAGCTACTACTTTAACCGGTATTACCGCGATAGTGAGCACTACAGGTGGTAAAAAGCGCACGTCAAGATAAAAAAGCCTGTAACCTTACTAAAATTAAATCTGTTCGTAATGGAAGTGTTATGTCATCCATTATTCAACACAGCGGAATAATATTATGGAATATTATGTTATTTAAGTATGTGAAGTGAAAAATGACTGCCCTTATGATTTCACAGTAAATGTATACCATGTTTCTCATCTCAATTTTAACGCGCCTAGGATTTATTAAAGATTTAAAAGAAAAATTATGATAACAAAATAGGTACCTCAAGCTAAACATTACTATTCATTCCTGCTTCTTGAGCAGTGGTATGTAAAATTAAGTGGCATTCATGGAATGCTTCAAATAATGTAAGAAATTTTGTTTATTGTAGTCAAATGTTGAATAACTCGAAATAATATTAATTGTTAGGTTACCAAAACAATGGCGAACTTTACAAAAGTGAGGTTAGTGTTAATAACGACCGATACTTGCATTATTTGACACCAATACCTTTAGAACGTCTGTAAAAGAGGACTGCCTAACACAGTAAGCTTTAGTTAAACCCTTTATTACAGGTTAAACCTAGATAGAGGAGTTGTTTGACACCTTTAGTTTCTCGTGTTACTAAACTCTCGATAAACTCTATTTTATAGCTTATGACTGCAATAATAGTCAATATAGCACCTTAAGTGGTATAAAAGAGTTCATTGCAATAACTATACAACAATAAGTGTTAAGAGGTGTCGGCGAACACTTTTATAAAGACTTGGGTGTCACAAAAAGGTTAAAGCTATAACGTATTAAGTATACTTGCTGCTACTAGCGCCATTATAACTCTCAAAGCTGTATTACATCATCCATTAACGCTATAGTGCTGCGATTGGGGCTAGAACTTGTATGCTAACTCCTCTATGTCGTCTTTAGTAATAACTGAGATAATTATAACCCTGTTATATTACTTAAAGTCATAAAAAGGCCTGTAACTGACACCAAAATGTTAGTTGGGTTATAACCACGATAGCATATAACCACAGTTTTACAGGTAAAAGTTAAAGAAAGCCTATAGTATGGTGTCACAAAGATATTAAAGCTGCAAAAGAGCGCTTATTCATCGTCAGCTACTACTTTAATCTATATTACCGTTGTAAAATAGAGTTGGTAAACGCTACAGGTTGTAAAATCCTGTAGTAAGATGTCAAAAAGATCTTAAAGCTGCACAAGAGCGTTTATTCATCGTCAGCTACTGCTTTAACCTGTATTACCGCGTTAGTGAGCACTACAGGTGGTAAAAAGCACACGTCAAGATGAAAAAGCCTGTAACCTTACTAAAATTAAATCTGTTCGTAATGGAAGTGTTATGTCATCCATTATTCAACACAGCAGAATAATATTATGGAATAATATGTTATTTAAGTATGTGAAGTGAAAAATGACTGCCCTTATGATTTCACGGTAAATGGATACCATGTTTCTCATCTCAATTTTAACGCGCCTAGGATTAAAGATTTAAAAGAAAAGTTATGATAATAAAATAGGTACCTCAAGCTAAAAAATATTATTGATTCCTGCTTCCTGAGCAGTGGTATGTAAAATTAAGTGGCATTCATGGAACGCTTCAAATAATGTAAGAAATTTTGTATATTGTAGTCGAATGTTGAATAACTCGAAATAATATTAATTGTTAGGTTACCAAAACAATGGCGAACTTTACAAAAGTGAGGTTAGTGTTAATAACGACCCATACTTGCGTTGTTTGACACCAATACCTTTAGAACTTCTGCAAAAGAGTACTGCCTAACACAATAAGCTTTAGTTAAACCCTTTATTACAGGTTAAACCTACATAGAGGAGTTGTTTGACACCTATGGTTTCTAGTGTTACTAAACTCTCGATAAACTCTATTTTATAGCCTATGTCTGCAATAATAGTCAATATAGCACCTTAAGAGGTATAAAAGAGTTCAATGCAATAATTATACAGCAATAATTGTTAAAAGGTGTCGGCGAACACTGTTATAAAGACTTGGGTGTCACAGAAAGGTTAAAGCTATAATGTATTAATTAGGTATACTTGCTGCTACTAGCGCCATTATAACTCTCAAAGCTGTATTACGTCGTCCATTAAAGCTTTAGTGCTGCGATGGGGGCTAAAACTTCTTTGTTAACTCTTCTATATCGCCTTTAGTTATAACTGAGATAATTATAACACTGTTATATTACTTAAAGTAATAAAAAAGCCTGTAACTGACACCAAAATGTTATTTGGGAAGCGATTCCCTTTTAACTGCTGGCGCCACTTTTAAACTACCTCCAATGTACTCGTTTCTCACTTTATCCATTCTCCTTACTCCACACATCCATCTCAACGTTCTCATCACCGCTACTATTTTTTTTTACTATTGATAGGCACGCGTTTGCCCACTACCTCACCTGATGCTAAGCGATGATGTGGTCGAAGATGGAGCACGCTTACCTAGAAATAACCTATTCACTCTTGACTTAAAGACTCCCAGGTTGTAGCTATCAGGAAACACAGACTCCGGCAGGGAATTCCACTCCTTAGCTGTACGCATTATGAATGTGGTCCCAAAACGTTTTGTGCGTATGGGTAAGATTTCCAATATGTACTGGTGGCGCATCGCCATTCGTCTTGTGGTCCGATGATGGAACGGGCTTGGCAGAATTAAATTATGCAATTCCGTCGCACATTCCCCAAAATGCAACCGATAGAAAACCGACAGGCTAGCAACTTGTCGTCGATTACGCTACTATTATCACTTTATTCTCTTCCATACATTACGTCAGGTCTTATCATGGACTTATGGATTTTACTTTACAGCTCTAGGGAGAATCGTTTTCAACTGACAGCCGTCAAATTATAAAAAAAAAACTTCCATACGACTTTCTATACAGTCTCTCAATAATTAAAACGCGATGTAAAATTGAAATAACATAAACTTGTATTAAGTTCCTGTGTTCCCTAGATGGGGCAGAGGGCGTGCATAGTGCGCCGCCATCCCGAAAGATCTTGAGCTTCGTGCTTCATTTCGCTCCAGGTCTTTCCTAATTGTCTCGCTTCAGCAATGATCGTCCGGCGCCAGATCTGCCTGGGGCGACCACGTTTCCGTTTTCATTGGGGATTCCAGTCTAGGGCTTGCCTCGGTATGTGTTCAGGATCCCTTCACAGCGTGTGGCCGATCCAGTTCCACTTGCGGCGTTTGATCTGCTGGTCGATCGGAGTCTCACCGCAGCGTTCCCACAGATCTTGGTTGGATATTTTCTCGGGCCAGAAATAACATAAAGATAACTAATTAAAAATTCTATTTTTAAATTACTTTATTATAATTTGTGTTTCTTTTATTATAATTTTGAAAGCTGTTTTCCTATTTTATAATATACGACGTACAGATTTCAGCATTATCTAGTTCGTAATTTGACCACTTCATGTGGCTTGCCCACATACTTACATTAGTATTTTTCATTTTCATCGGATAGTTGAATACATATGGGCACTATTAGACAGGTTCACTAAAATCTGTGATTTCTCATGATACCTCAAATATTATCCCTAATGGCACTCATGAAGATCTGACTATTTCAATATAATTGTAAGGTCTTCGATTAGTCGATTTTCCTTTCAAAATAGCCGGTTAGGAAAAACCGACCTCAAAGAGTTTAAGCAAAAGAGAAAAAAACAACTCACAAAATAAATACTTATTAGTAATTCACGTTGAAAAATAGTTTTATTATATTCTTAAAAGTTACTTATTTTAAAATAGGTATAAGGTCATCATCTGCCTAGCCTTTTCCCAAGTATATTGGGGTCGGCTCCCAGTCAAACCGAATTCAACTGAATATCAGTATTTTACGTGGAGCGGCTGCCTACCAGACCTCCACAACCCATTAACTGGGTAATACGGCAGTTCCTGGCAAGACTGGTGTCAGATTTACTGGCTTCTGACATTCCGTAACGACTGCCAAAGATCTACAAATGGCAACCAGGACCAGCGGCTTAACGTGCTTTCCAAGACATGGAGGAAACTCGGTATGTTAAGATGGTCACCCATCCACAGACCAACCTTGGCAAGCGTTGCTTAACCTTAAAGATTGATCCGTGCGTATTCTTTAGCCACAAGTTCCTCAAGCCACGAAACACACAATTATTTTGATCATAAAGTCACATATGTATGTATGAATGTAAGTCGGGCTGGTTTCCGCAACTCCACGACTAAGCGCGTATGTTGCGTGCAGGTGGGACAAATGTGTCATTCGATCCACCTCAGCCCCCCAAGGAAGGCCAGCAACGCCTTGGTGTTACCAACTATCTCACAGAGGGTACCTAGGTTTCCAAAGTACTTTGCCCTGTAATCCGCGATTACCGGGCAGCTTAGAAGCACGTGTGCTACTGTCTCATTCTCCTCCATGCAGGCTCTGCATAGCGGGCTGTCAGTGACTTCTATATCATAGAGGTTGGCATTAAAAGAACCTTGGCCAGTTGTTACGGCTGTGACTGTACGCAACTGTTGTTTAGTCAGTCTTAGAGGTTGTTTTGTGAATCGGCCATCTATAGAGGGAAGTGCCTCTTTGGCCTGCCTATACTCATTATGGTCAATCCATAGCTTGTGATGTTTATCTCCGGTGCGTTTCTTTACTAGATTGCGTAAGTACCGTAGAAAGTATGCGTATTGAGTGGTCCTTAGTTAAGGACGAGGAGGAGGAGGGAAGTTTCCCTAGTTAGGATGGCTGATGCCGCCAGAGAAATGCCCATGCATTCAGCTTGGAACACTGTGTTGTGCCCCCAATGGTGTGGCTATGTGGATATTGAGATCCTCTGAAAAGATTCCCGCTCCAGTACCTGTACCTGTTTTTGATCCATCGGTGAAGATTCGCAGCTCAGCGGGGCAGAGCCCCTTGCAACGATGATCCTCATGCAATTAGATTTTGTATTTTTTATCAAAGATAAATTGCTTGGGTACCCGGTCATTGCTTGCTTTTGTTATGGGGAGTTCATTATTGAGCTCTTCGAGCAGAACGGTGCGTCGTGTTTCTCTCTTAGACCCTAGAGGTCTAATGTTTTAAGGCGTACTGCTGCCATCGTTGCTTCTTGTTGTATAAACAAGTGTAGCGGAGGGAGTCCCAGCATGGCTTCCAGCGCCGCAGTTGGAGTAGTCCTAATGCAGCCGTCGTCGTCTTGCAGGCCAGCCTTTGCATGTGTTGTAACTTGTTTACGGCTGTAGCTAGCTTTGTGCATAGCCACCACACTACGGCCCCGTAGGTTAACATGGGCCGAATTACTGCGCTGTACAGCCATAGTATTATTTTGGGAGATAGGCCCCACTTCTTCCCTATCATTTTACTGCATTGCCAGAAGGTAATGCAGACCCTGTTTAGTTTGCAGTCTAGGTGATTACTCCAGTTTAACTTACTGTCTAGGCAGACGCCTGGATACTTTACCTCGTTAGACAGCTAGAACTCTGTGTTGAAGAGCATTGGCAGCCGGTAGTGACCTAGTACTCGTTTTTCGATCTTTCCACGATGCGTAGCGCTTGTTGAGTGAGGTTGCAGATCGTTCCAGTCACTTTCCCTGGCACTAGGATTGCGAAGTCATCAGCAAAACCTATTGTGTAGTAACGATGTGCGTTGAGTTAAAGTCACATAAAAAATATATAGGTAGTAGCAATATTGATTAACGATTAGCAAATCTCGGGTAGTTATTTGGACATTATGAGTACCTGACCATTAAATGTAGTGTAAAATAATAAACAATTTGAATTGAGCTCTTTCATATTAATCAATCAATTTCTTTATTCAGACAAATAGTATATTTGTTAGTTACCAAAATATCTTACAAACTATGTTAGTAAACGCATTACCTTTCACTCAAATGCAGTCCAGATTGCATCGCTATCCGACCAGAATCCGATCAAAAGCCTTCATGACTGCCGAGTAGATTAATTGAAGGAGTTAGTCCTTCAATTAATTGCTGAGAAGTCCTGTCCCTCTTCGATTAAGTGCTGTCCTGTACTCTGATTAGTGGGTGACAGTGCGCTTGCGCATTATGGTATGGAAGCCATCAACCCGAGCCATACACAACCATACCCGACGCTATAAAAGCGGGGCAGCCCTAGCAGTATCCTGAATCCATTAATTATCATCCCAAATAAACCATCCTATAACAACAATAAATTGTGCGGTCGGAGTGCCATTTTTAACCGACTTCAAAAAAGGAGGAGATTCTCAATTCGGTTGTAGTTGTTTTTTAGCACCGAATAGAACACGTGTAACTTAAGTACCTCTACATTATTAGCGATCCCCCGACGCGATGACGCTTGGCCCAAAGAATCGTACCTATATTAAATTAAAAGGATCAATACCTACTCGTACGTATTATTTTTTTCACATTTAAAGTAATTTTTTTGTCGAGGGTTTTATAAATTTTTAATTTTATTTCTATTTCATGCTTTTTAAACTTAATTTACCTAAAAGGTACTGTTAGAAAACCTATGATCTCATCATCTTGCCTTTATATCATATTACTTGGGGTCAGCGCAATACGTTTTTAACTTCCATTCCGTCCTATCACAGACTACATAGAGATACTAGGTACGTCCTATCAGCCGTCATGCTATCACAACTCCCTTTTCTTTCATTTTAATCCTCACACAATCCATGCATCTTTTATGGCCTTCCTCTCTCTCTCCATCCATCCACATATGATCTACACTCGCCTAAACAGCACTACATCTACCAATGTATTAACTCATTTTTCTTTTCTGCTTCATCATCAGACTCTGGAGGGCTACTCTCTAAGCTCGAAGTCCAAAGTTTCGGGTTTAGTTGCGGGAGTATTCTACTCCATATCACCTACAGACTTACGATTAGTCCCGAACCTGAACTGAGAATGAATGACAACACGATTTCACAGTAACTGTCAAATCGTGTTATCATTCATTCTTAGTGGTTAGGTGATACAGAGTAGAATATGCCCGCAACCGAGACCGAAACTACGGACTTCGGGCTTAGAGAGTAGCCCCCCTGACCACAATTTATTTATAACCTATTGACTGCGATCATTTACATGAATACGAAAACGGAAGGTCTGCTGAAGGTAAGTGAGGAGTTGGGTTTCCTGCTGATTTCAGGACATGCATCAGGTTAAAGTTATTGATCTAAACATGGTCTGTTTATTGAAAAAAATCCAGTGAGTTCAAACACGATACCTCTGCTGTAACTTAGTGAGAAGTTGAGTACTCCTTGTATTTGTAATGAAAAGCAGTGTTTACCTCGAGTGAAAGACTTAGATAGTCCCTCGAACTATTAGCATCCTCACTACGCTCGGGCGCCAAACGCCGTCTCGTTACTAGATCAGTTGCTTTCACTCCTAAGATAACAATGTACTATTTATTTATTTATTAAAATAAAATAAAAAAATCAGTTTGTAACTTTTTACTACAAGTTGCGGTTATCAGGCAACTAAAACTACGTAACTTCTCGTTATTTTAGTAGAAAAATTTGTTTGTCGCATAGTCCTGCCTCATTGTGACTTGAAACAGATATTTTTGTGTTTATTGTAATGGCAGAAAAAGCAGTAAGAGCTAGTAAAATTGTGTGAGTCGTTGAACCATCCGAAAAACCTAGACATGATATCAAGAGACGACAGGTTCCGATCAGAGAAGGCAAGGTTCGGTTTAACACTACGAACAGTTTTTAAGAGCAGATTCTGTACAGAGGCAATGATCTAGCCATCGCCTAGACCCGTTACCTTCACTAACATACGTGAACGTGTTAGAGTTCAGACCCAGTCTATTTACATCAACGCACAAAATTTGGGATTATCACTGCAATAATTCAGCAAGTCTGTAAAAACAATTCATGGGGATTAAAATCACCTGGACAATAAACCGCCCAGCTAGACCCAAACAATGTGAGAATTCCGGCAAGTTACTCACTGCGTCCGTGGGCATGTACACGCTCATCACAAGGAAATACCTTTTATTCGTACTAACACGTATCGCACAAACTCGCGGGTTATCACACAACACGACCAACACATCAGCGAACGCAACTTTGCGCAACAGAAGAGCCACCTCTCCGTAGGGTCCCCCATGCCGCATGCCAGCAGACTTGTCCACGGCTGACGTTCCTGTGCTGCTGAAGTCACTATGGATGGTACTCAGGAACAGCAGCTCCTCCGGCAGCAGCCAGCATTCCTGAAGCGTTATTTTATTGCATTTTGCGTAAAGTTCTCGAACGCCCTAAATAGAACGTTTGATACTCCTACAATTAAAGCTGGCGAATCGCAATGTCATATTACTTTCATCATTCATGATTGTTGTTTACAGTATCCACTTTAAGCGATTTCTCTTCTTTTTGTCTTTGTTTATGAGGCACAAAACGTCTGAAAATTATATTCTGTGGTCATATGTTCTCGTCCAAAAATAATGTAACTTTGGATTCACGAATAAAGAACTTGTACGCATTATAGTCGACTTGCTTCCGAAGAGCAAGTCTTTCCAACATAGCTGCCTCGCGAGTTTTTAATTCAATGTGCTTTTATTAGCTGCTGATGAATCTTTGTGCACATTCGTGATTAACATAGGTACTTTCTTTTCAGCAGCTTTAAAGCACTCGACTGTGTCTCTAGCGACTCCCGCCCTCCCAAAGTAACGGTACACTTGTTGCAACGATCCATTCATTACTATTCGCACCAATAGGCGAATCAACTGATAAGGCTTGTTTACTAACTAAGTTCTCTTGGCGGTAGCAGCGGCGAGCAAGCCCGTGTAACCGGTTCTCAGCGATAACGTCATCGTCCGTTCCCTCTCCACACACACATTGTTACATTAAGCGGCGTTTGTTTATCAGTGATATCAGCTGATGGTTTTGCGGAACTCGATGTTTCTTCATTGTCTGCTATTTTCTTAGGCCTTTGATTGCAGGTTTGGTAGCTTCCAAACTTTTATAGGACGAGTTACAGACAGAGATATCGCGATTACCACCCCTCCTTTAAAATTTAAACACTGCTCCTTTTGCGCATGTTCAATTAACGATCCAGATTTTAAATCGTAATGAAGATCTACTTTCGATTTTTTCAATTGATCGACCGTCACACTCGTCGATTTGAGTTCTCACACGTGATCCTTGAGTAAGGTAAGATACTTGTCACATCTACGTGATCAAAAGTGACCGGGGGTAGTTTCTCAAGGTACCGCGCCACAAAAATCGGGGTCAAATCGAAGTCTGTAGACTTAAACCTCAAAAGGCCAATGTCCTTTACCCTTTTGCTTCCTCTGGGTATTTTTTTTTGTTCGCTGGTACCGATTCAAAGAGTAACGCTTTTGACTTTTTAATCGACTTCTTCAAAAAGGGGGAGGTTCTATGTTCGGCTGTATGTATCTTTTTTTTTTATGTATGTTCACCGATTTCTCCGCTATATCTGGACCGATTTAAATTATTTTTTTTATTCGAAAGCCTATATTCCTGAAGTGGTCCCATTGTCACCAAGTCAGAATCTGATGATGGGATCCCATGAAAATTGAGGGAAACCCTCTTTATAAGCACATACACTGTTTTTCATAAACTTTCTAACTCAATTCAGATATTTGTGCCTGGTAATCATCATCTCATGTTGCTGAGCTGATGATGGAAGGTATAAGTCAGGATCTGATGATGGGATCCCATGAAAAGTGTTTGTTCAGCGATAATTTCGCCAATTGTTAACCGATTTGGATGATTCTTTTTTTGTTTGGAAAAGTATTTTCTCGGACTGGTCCCATTTAAATTTGGTGAAGATTTGATGAAGAACTTCGGAGGTAGGCAACAGAACTCTTCAATAAATGATAGAAAATGGATCGGGATTTCTGTAATCGCATGTCTGTTGACTTTTTACACCAGTTCATAACATAATATCACGCCAGCACGCTGTGCTTATGGTTTCACTTTTTAGTGGTACAGTCTGCCGGCAACATTATCTGACCCACCCTAAAAACAAACGAATTTGGACCCTCTGACAGTAACATTAAGGTTTATTCAATTTATACGAGCATAACAGACAAGTGCTCGAGGACTTGATGAACAAATACAATAATAATACAGACACGCAAATTTGATCTTTAAAACTTTAGCATTAGGTTTTAAGTTATAACTACTTGTTATAATATAATTAGTGTAATAGCTTGTTTTAATAATTGCGTTCAAGTAATTCTGGTCTCGTGGTCTGTGTATAAGACTGAGAAAAACAAGTTGCGAGATCAAATCCTGCGACGAAGATGTTGTTTTGCTTTCAATTAAGAATTTATTCCAAAACTATTTCTTGTACCAAGTTTAACCTAAATATAGCTTTTTTCTCAGCTGTTTTTTTTTTAATATTTCATAACATTTATTTTACATTTCTTTAATGGACGACGTAGGGTCTTGTCTTTTTAAAAGGGCAGTTTGTATAGAAATAAAACTAAACAATTGCAAGTTTAAAATGTTTATTATTTCATTAAAACACTTAGTTAAGATAAAGTAAGTAAATGCTCATATATTTCCAAATTAATATACATTTTATATTAAGTATGCCATAATCAAATCTAACCAATTATAAACATTAAAAAAGGTGTGCTTATGCTTAAATGTTTGCTATCGAGAAAATGAATTCTTTTGTGAAATGCTTTACAGATTTATAGCTGCCTACATGTAGTGAATAAACGTCATGTTATTTAAATAGAAAAATCTATTTATAACAATAACATCACCACATAATCAGCAACATTTTAATGGTTTAACAGTCAATCCATTGAGCATTTACTAACATGGTGTGTTTAAAAATGCCTAGACACTAGATTAATTAGTAGCGGATTGGCGCACCGTCCCCTGCTATAACTTGCTGTAAGCGGCTACGCATACCGCGCACCATATTCCAACACAAATCTTTGCCTCTCATGTGCTCCAAAGTCGATGTCACGATCTCAGCCAAGTTGTGTTTGTTTCGCACTTCCGTTGTGTCCCAATTTAAAACCATTTGACCCCATAGATTTTCTATAGAGTTCAAATCAGGACTTTTAGATGGCCAATTAATAACTGTCACACCTTCTTGAGCAGCTAACCAATCCTGCACAATGCCTGCACGGTGGATGGAGCAGTTAACGTGCATGAAATAAATATGTGATGTTGGATAGGCAATTCGCACAGTCGGCAGCATGACGTCACGCAGAATCTCCAAATACAAACTACTATTAAACCTACCACCAACTTCCACCAATTCACCAGGTCCCATAGACGACATCCAGCCCCAGTAGCCCAGGGTTATTCTACCGCTGGTTCTACAAGGTAGCAAGCACTTCTCATTGTAGCGTTCTCCTTTCCTTCGCCATAAAATTTTACGTCCATCTTTGTCCGATTTAAATGATTTTTCATCAGTGAAGATCACAACATTTTCTTCCCAATTAAAATTTAAATATTCCTGGCCAAAACGGACCCTTTCTTCGCGATGAGCAGGTGTTAATGCAATTTTAAGTGCCGGTTTATAATTCGTTATCCCAGCAGCGTGTAAATGCCTTCTCACTGTTTCCACTGAAATATTGTGGTTTATTGCGGTTACACGAATGGGCAAAAATGGATTATCAACATAGCTTGAAACAATAGCCCGGTGGCGTTCGAATTCGGGACTATACTTGATGGCTTTTACTCCTGGACGAATCCGCTGAATATTTCCATTGTCTTCATAACGTCTTAGCCATAGCCTGACCGTATTTCTCTAAAACAAAAATAAAACATTTTTGGAATCGTGTATGTAACTTGTAAGGAGTAAACTACGCGTTAATCACAATCAATAAAATAAAATAGGTATAAAAAAACACTTACTGCTATATTAAGTCGACGACCAATCTCTCTAATTCCAACATTCTGCTCACGTAAAAATATGATTTTATGTTTGGTATAGTCATCAAATTGCGACATGATGCTTTTTTACACCAAATTGCTAACGAGTTATGTGGAACGATTTACAAATATGTGTGCACAGTCACTGCTATTAATCGTAGTGTAACTTTTGTCACTTATATGAATTTATTATCTACCTCACAAAGCAAATGTATGCTTTATTTCGTATCCAACCATTCTTGGTAAATTTAAATTCTCTAAACTTAAAGTTTTTTTAATTTACCCACCTGTTTACACGATAAGTTATTAGGCGTAAATCATATTGGTCGTTCTTTAATAATGCAAGCAATATTGTAGTTCCTTTTTTAATTGATTGTCATTACAACTAATTAAAAAAGGAACTAATACTATGTGGAATTTGTTTTCGAACCCACATGTTGTTCGTCGCCAATCCAGCATCAAACCGCTAAGCCACAAGAACTTGTCGAGAATACGCGAAATTAAAGATTGGGTTGTAATTATATAGAGTTACTTAAAAGCTTTTCAACTTTAAAGTCGACGAGATAATGATAAAAATAGCTTAACAAAATGATACATAATGCCGGTGGCTCCGACAATGTTGGGTGGGTTTACCTTAACGTTACGTGTTAAAGATCAAATTTGCGTGTCTGTATTATTATTGTACGTATATGTTCATAGAGTCCTCGAGCACTTGTCTGTTAATTTCATATAAATTGAATGAACCTTAATGTAACAAGCAGAGGGTCCAAATTCGTTTGTTTTTAGGGTGGATCAGATAATGTTGCCGACAGACTGTATCTGCGTACCACTAAAAAGTGAAAAATAAAAAACTTTTGAACAAAAAATAAAACCGACTTCCAAAAACAAAACGCTACAAAGTAAAAAATAACTTTAATTTCGGAAGTCGGTGTTTTTGGTTATTTAGTTTTTGAACACCGAATTCCGAAATTAAAGTTATTTTTTACTCGGAGTCGATTGTTTGATGTCATCGTTATCTACTAAATGCCGAAAAACATATCCGGATCAAGCTATCATCGTCGATCACTGACAGCTTATTTTGCACTAAAGCTAACAGTTCGTCAATCACTATATTGCACTGAGGACACTTTACTGTGGCGGACATTTCGTCAGACGTAAACACCGGTCGTAGCAAAAAGCAAGCGACAACAAAAAGGAGTTTGGTAACAAACACCGTGACACGAGATTTTTGTATATATTAGAAGATAATTAATGTTCTACAATAATCTATATATATATATAAATGAATCTCTATTTCCCTTGGTCATCGCATCACGCTTGAACGGCTGGACCGATTTCGATAATTCTTTTTTTGTTGTGTGCGTTCTGGTCACGAGAAGGTTTTAGGCTATATATTATCACGCTATGTGCTTTGGAGGATGAGCAATATTAAAAAATGTCCGTTTTAACGACAGGCACAAGGTTCGATCCCCGGCCAGCAACAGCTATTATTTTTGTATTTATTTTATCTTTTGAACTTTATTTTTACACAAAAGTACTGTCAAAAAAATAATAAAATGGGATTTTTTGCACTTAAAATAACATTTATTTCACATTTTGCCAAGCAGTTTAGTGGGGAATTGTTATAAAAACCACAACTTAATAAAACTTTGCAGATACTTATGCGTCTAACCTTAGCAATGTTTACCATCACGCTATACTCTCAAGGAGCTGAGCAGCGAAAAATCATGACATAAATAAGATCGGCTATTTCAATCAATTGTCAACATTGTTTATAGACCATCGGTTTAGAGACTGCCTTTCTAACGACTTGTTGTGGGTTCGAATCCAAACAATAATGATTTTTTTTTTAATTTAGAACATATTTTTAAATTATTCAATTCCTTTCTTTTTTATTTTTACTAATATTTTTATACATTGATATTATTGTATTTTGTAAATGTTTTTTGGCATTTATCTATGTTAAAGTATAATGGCCCACATGTTAAATGATAAATAACAGAACGCATCACGTTCAAAGGTACAAAACCATTGTAGATAACTTTTACACATAAACCGGATAGGAATTGTGGCAATTTACATGAAATCAACATTATATAATGCAGATACCCATAATGCCATCTATTGACCTCAAGTCAGCATGAGAATTACATCAAAACATATTTTTTAGTTATTAGTGGTATTTTTAAGACGTCTGAAAAAAGGGATTCTTTTAATACCTTAAAAATATCGTTCTGAATGAATTCCTATTAATAAAAATAAAACAAACTCAGAACTATTATTTAAACAGTTCAACTTCAGATTCCATAGATGGCGTTATGTATTTGATCTCATTTTTTTAAATCGTCAACAGGCGTCCTAAGCGGACGCCTGTTGACGATTTAAAAAAATTGGCTAAGATTAACTTGAGTTGCTCAAAAATGAATCTTTACGGGTCTAGAGCCTGGGATTACGTCATACCACCAGCGAGCAGCTGGCGAAGTCCCATGGTAGAAGAGTCGTGAAAAGAGTTGAATTAGATTGGTTAATCGGATGTCTAACTGGGTTTTACAAACTTAAATCGTTTCGATTTACTTTCCCGGTTCGAAATAAATTGAGAATTAACTCGATTCATCAAGTAGTTTCTTAACTTAGTATTTTGAAGAATAGCACCATTCATATAGCTCAAAATAATATTAGCATAGGTACTAAAGATCAAATATGCAAACATATGGCCTTTTTTATGGCCCGACGCCATAAAGAAGGCTGTTAAAGGTAGCATGCACAGAGCTGTCCACACTGCAGAAGACCGCATTGATTGATACGCGGCGTGTGTTTTCGCGATCCTCATCATTCCAGAAACGACGGAGAAGAAGAAAAATGCGAACATGATATAAGAAGGCCGTTCAAATTTTACGAATTCTGTTAAAAATTGCCGATGGCATACACCACAATCAAAAGATGGTTAGGTTATCCGACCGACCGTTATCCGACCGTTATCCGAGGTTATCCGTGCCTATGTTGTCCGTTGCTTCAGTATTAATTCATTACTTCTGTGAACGGTGAATCCACCGACCAAGCAGACTTTTAATACGAATAATATGGACAAAAACTTTGCAAAGGCACTTAGCTGAAAGTCACACGTATCCAACAAACTGTCATAGTAGCTGAAATAGGATTTCGGTTGATTGCTCCGGCGTGGCTTAAAACTGTTCAATTCCCAGTGAAGCAACAGCTCAGGGCCAAAAAATATCCGTTGCGGGTTTCACCCTCCAGTGGATCATGGGAAACTATAGATCCCCAGGCAATGATGCCAGAGACGAACTTTGCGAAGAGAGTTTCCGAGTCGGTACTGCTGGACCTATACCCACTTCTCCTCTTACCTTTCTCACTGATTCGTACATGAATTTGCCAGAGATCAACAGAACTTCAAGACAACAGATGGATACCGTCTACAAATTACAGTACATCCTATATATGCGACTAACTAAGCGACTTCTCAACCCAAGTAGAAATACCCTCCGAATAATAATAGATATAATTACGGGTCATTTCCCCGTAAAAAAATGTCTTTTCAACATAGGCACTGCGACACGATGGATCGATGATTTAAAAAAGGTGACTGGCAGTGGATGGACGTGGACTGCACAAGACCGGGATGGTTGGCGCTTTGTGGGAAGCTTACATTTAACAGTGGACGGCAATTGACTGAAATGATGATGATGATGATGATGATGATGGTCGCCATAGACAGCCCAATGTAAAGAGGTTGCTTCGATACCGAGAAATCAGTAGCCCACTTCATTCTGGAAATGAGGCCTTTGCTACCCGACGTGCAAAAATCTTCGGAAAGATGAGGACACTCAGCGAAACTTATATGCGTAGCTTCGCTGGCTAACCTTGCCAGGACTCCTAAGCACAATGGCGCGAATGGAATTTCAACTGTACTCTCTCCGTTGCGAGGGTAGTCGTTCGTTCTGGATAGAGTTTTCCATTTCAACTTATGTAGCTTTACCCTAGCAACTTTTTTCAAATTAAAACGTTCCTCATTACGAAAAATTACTAAGGTTGGTCGGCGTTTTGAATAGAAGAGGTGGTACAGCATTTCCCTTGCATTCTAAAGGGGTCAAGCAATGCTAGAAGTTGACTGTTCGTATATCTTTTGCCACAATGGTTGATGGTCGCTCACAATGGGCCTCATCAGAAGGCTTAAAGTCACTCAAAGGGCAATGGAGAGGGCAATGCTTGGAGTTTACTTGCGTGATCGAATCAGGAATGATAATATTGGTAGAGAAACAAGGTTACCGACATAGCCCGAAGCATTGCCAAACTAAAGTGGCAGTGGGCAAGGCATATTGCTCGCAGAACAGACGGTCGATGGGGCTGAAAAATTCTGGAGTGACGACTGCGTACCAGTAGACGCAACCTTGAAAAGCCTCCCACAAGGTGGACCGATGAAGATCGCGGGTAGCCGATGGATGCGAGACGCGCAGAACCGGTTGTTGTGGCAACGCTTGGCGACGCTATGTCCAGCAGTAGAAGTCTTTTGGCTGATATGATGATATCTTATCTTAGCGATCTTACCTAGCGACATCAAACTATATGACATACACGCAAACGAAGTCGCGTGCAACAGCTATCTTTTTCTAATCTTCTAATGTATAAAAATCTCGGGTCAAAGTGTTATCGAAGTCCTCCGAAATGGCTTGACCGATTTATATGAAATTTTTGTGTTAGTTTATATGGCAAAACAACGTTTGCCGGGTCAGCTAGTACAAAATAATTATAGCAGAAATATAAGTATTAGATTTCTGATATAATAGATTTCTAGTGAATTAGGATATATGTATAATTTCAAAATATTAAGTAGCTAACTTAATGTACTGTAATTAATTAATAAAATAAAGTAATAACAAAAATCGTATTTGACTTACTAATAAGACAGTACTTTAACAAAAATATGCCAAAGTAGAGTTTACCCACAACTTCTCCGCGTGCAATTTGATTTCTTCTACCATGGAATTCCTGTTTTCTATAAAACAGGAATATGAAAACCATTATATCCAAGGCATATTCTGCCTTACGTAGATTGCCATTTTCCGGTAACAAATATACCCAAAAAGGGAAAACCATAAACTTGAATCACCAAATTCAATTGAGGTTTGTGGTATGTTTAAATAAATTAAAAAGATAAAGAAAAAGGAATAAAAAGAGTTTATTTGCGCCAAGCATGACGCATACCAAAAATAAATAAAAATAAACTTAATTACAATTTTATAAAAGTTGGGAGTTTTTCTGTTGACTCTGCCGCATCATTTCCAAACATAGAACAAAGCTTTGAAAACTTCAAGTGTTGCCAAGGGCAGGCTCAGTACGTCTTGAGTGGGAGATGCGACCAAGCGCAGGGCACGCTACAATAGCGGCAGTAAGACTCCTTGTGAGGGAATGGCTGGAGAGATGGCTCCAACCATTCCCTTACAACGGGTGACTTACGCTCTGATCTCTCTCCGATATTAATCGCTGCATCCAGTAGCATCGGAACATGAGAGTAAAATAACAGAGAGTGCACTTGTGTTTGCGTACACTCTTGTTCACTATAATATCTCCTGCGTACTTAGTTAAATTATATTGAGGTTGTCTACAGTGGCTGAAATTTGTTCGAGAGTATATTTTTCACTCTCAACACATTTCATTATACTCGTATAATAATAATATAATAAAGCAATGGCCGAGCAGACAGAAGGCTACCGACACATGCAGCGTCAAAGAAAAATGCACGACGAAAATAAGTTCCACTTAACATCATTGTAATTAAACTACCATGAATACTATTTTAGAGGTATGCGGAACAGAGATTAAAGTCCCGCAAACCTTCATTGAAAAGGTAGGATCCTCCGACCAGACCGTTGAAGTTTGTTGTGTCTGGCCGGCAACTGCCCGACGGTCGATATTCGGGCTGATGTATAGTATATGTTCAAATCACGGTAATCTCTGATTGCTCGATGCAGGATTTCGACGTAGTAGTTCACTGCTAGTTGGATAGATGGCGTTGCGGTCTTTTTTGTAGCGATGTAGATTTTGCTCCGTTGGTTTTTCTTGTGGCAACATTGATGCCGCTACACTATCATGAATGCCAACAGCGACAGTTCCACATTAATAGTTGGTGACTTTAACTTGAGCTGTGTTGATTGGATACATGAAGCTGACAATAAGTCTCGCTTTCCAGTTGCCCACTTCATGTGACATTGGCAATCCAAAAAAATCTTCTACTAGATTTTATAACTTTAAATAACTTAAAATAGTTTAATTATATTAAAAAATTTAAATACAAAAATGTCGATCAAATCAATATCAGCAATAATTGCTTTGACCCCATTAGGGAGTTAGATAAGTTTCACTTTGCTATAGAATTCTACCTGTAATTATTAAAAAAGATTGCAAACTATTAAACAAACCCAATTATTACAAATCGACTACGAAGTGATACCTCATTCCCTTAAGGAAAACTGAACTGGGAAAATGAATTTGCATTATGTTTTTATGATGCAAAATGATATGTTAATTAATTCTATAGGTTACCCTACTTCCGAAAATGCAAAGTTTGTGAAGATAGATGTGTGGATGGATGGACACAAAACATCCATCCATCACTCTTTCACACACACACAGAAAAGATTAAGAGACAGATAGAGAGATTAAGAGAGAGATTAAGTCTGGAATAACAAATAGGCTAGGAATAAAAATATACCAGGGTGACCAAAACATTGACGCCCATAAATTAAATTTAAGTTCCTCGTATCCTGGGGTATACGAATCACCCCCATGTATGTTCCGCGACTATTCGTAGTTTTCGAATTATGATGGTCTAAAGTAAAAATTTGCGTTCGGTAAATTATGACTTTCAACTTTAAAATAAAATCTAAACAGGGAACCATGAGTTCCTATATAGGTCTCGAGTCAGACTTTCAGCTTTCATGATTATTAAAAACTAGTACTTTAAAAAAAAAAAATGAAAAAGTGTTTATTTGTGTTTTTTGTGTGTTGTGTTTGTTTTGTGTTCGGCTACTTTTGCTGAAATTGGTCTCCAAAGATGGCGAGGTGGAAAATTCTTATTTATTAATATTTTTTGGCCATTTTACCATAATGACATGTCGTCATGTGGATTGACAATCACCCACATGTGGTAAACATGTGGGTGATTGTCAATCCACATGACGTGACAGCTTCAACGTTTCAGCGTTAACTTGTGGTCCGGTATCGTCAATACGAATTAATTGATCCGTTTGAACTGCCGTCTATATTTAGTGGAGAAACCTACAGAAACTTCTTGGAAAATGAACTTCCATTGTTGCTGGAAGATAAGAGTCTCGAACTTAGACGAACCATGGTGTTGCAAAAAAAATATCCCGGGAGTATGTTCCCTAGGTATCACGCGGGCGAAGCCGCGGGAAGAAACTAGTAAAAAATTTGTTCAGGCAACTTTGTTCACGTGTAAAAAATACCTACTGTGGTATTCTAAGCAATTCATAATATTGCTCAAACAAAAATTAAAATATCGTAACAGATTAAAGAAATATAATGATCCACTAGATCTTATTGAATTTAATTATCTACCAAAGGACTTTCAAAAAATTATTCAAACATGTTACAATAATTACCGGTTAATAATGACCGGATCTGCGACCCACCAGCTCGTGTGTCGGACACGTACCTTTAGCAACAGTGCTGTCGTCTGCATACCCAAAGTACCGGGTTTTAGCTGATCAATAATATGCAGTAGAAACAAGGTCAACAAGGTCCGCGCGCTCTCTTGCTCGCAGTGTTTAGTAATCGCTACGTAAAATAAAATAAATATTCCAGTTTTTCTTGATGTTTATAACCAGCTAGGTGCTTATGGAAACGAGTTACAATACATAGACTAGAAAATATTAACATATTATTATATAATAATAAAAAAAAGAAACGTTCGGTGTAACCAGTAGCGTAGCGAGGGGGGATGGAGGGGT
Organism: Lacanobia oleracea; assembly: GCA_950371165.1. Taxonomy (NCBI): domain Eukaryota; kingdom Metazoa; phylum Arthropoda; class Insecta; order Lepidoptera; family Noctuidae; genus Lacanobia; species Lacanobia oleracea. The sequence continues at coordinate 13,224,505 of OX493389.1, forward strand.
GGCGCGCACCGGATGACACCCGTTTATGGGTGACACCCAACCGATCGTTGACTGGTTTTTGTCACCGTCGGCTGTCGCCCCTAAACATTTGACGCAATGCAACCTATCGGGAGAGGGGTGAAAAAATTTTGAGCTCCCTTTGCTCGCTCTAGCATTTTGCAATCTCTATCTAATCCATGAGTTTTTTTTTTATACATCAATAAAATACTTCTATTGAATTATGTAAGTATGTTGTTATTATTATTTTAGTTCTTGAAATTTTCTGGATGTGGTGACACTCATACGTTCGTTCACTTTTTTTCACTGTCGGGTGTCACCCCTAAACCGGGGTGGGGTGTAAAAAATTTCGAGCTCACTTTGCTCGCTCTTACATTTTCCACTATCTTTATTCTCAGTCTTTTATCTATAAAATTCATACTAAATTACTAGTTTTATGTGTAAACGATCAAAACAAAATAAAACCTTTCCGGGGTGCGAGTATTTTTGAGCTCGCTTCACTAGATCTAATGTTCTGCCCTCTCTCAGTTAATGAGCATCTTGCATCAGCCCATAAAGTTACTTCTATTTAAGTATAAATGATCGCCATGATCGGAATTCGACTACACGCTTGTTGGCGCAGTGGATGAGCGATTGGCTGCGCGCTCCGTGTCGCGGGTTTGGTTCCCGAACGGAACAGATATTTGTATGGCCTACAGATAGTTGTTCCGCCTGTCTGGTTGTGACCGATGTGTATGTGAGTTTATATGCTTGTGAACACGCCCACAATACAAGAGTAATTCCTAGTGTGAATTAAAAAAAATAGAATATTTCTCTTTATTCGAGTACCCATGACTCGAAACTGATAAAGAATATTAAACCTATACGAGGTTGGATACAAAAAATTTCGAGTTCGCTCTTGTGTTCTGCCCTCTCTCAATTAATGAGCTTTCTTGCGTCCGTACATAAAGTTACTATCCGAGGTGGGATGCATAAATTTTCGATATCGCTCTTGCTTTCTTGCCTCTCTTAGTTCTTGAGCGTGCTTGCGTCAGTCAACAAAGTTGAGTTTAGTAATAATGAAGAAAAAATCCAAATAATCCGAGGCGAGGTGCACACATTTTCGAGATTTTGTTTGTAAGAGAACAAATATAAATACAAAAAAAAAAAAGAAAAATAAAATATTCCTAAAAATAAAAATCTGCAGCACAAATGAAACACCTTCCCCCCTTCCCAAAAATGCCTTGCGGCTACCGACACAAGAATGAAAGGCGTAACTCATAATTAGTGGGGGGGGGGTTCCTTTTTGGGGTGACACCACAGTATCCGCCCCGGGTGTCACCCATGCTAGCTACGCCACTGGATGTGACGAAAACAACGAGTCACCGAGTGAGTCACAGCAGCAGCTCCGCGGCGATTGGCGGTGAGTAAGAAACGGAAGCGCCGGCGAAATTGCCTTATATGGCCATGAACTAGCCGCATCGAAGTAAAAAACAATGGGAGCTTGTAAACGATACTCTTAATTCGCGTCCTAACGCATAAGCCGTTAGCTTAATTAGCTGAGAGTGCGAACATAGTGACTGCCGTGACTGACAGCGTGGGTTCAAATCCTGAACGCAATTAAAGTTTCTTTTTGCGAAATTACTTTCTCTCGCTCGCTTTGCGATATAGCTAATACAGAACAGTCACTTTTTGATGCTACTATGTTAAGCTTGCCACATTTTTCAATTGCTGAATCTTAAGAAAATAAGGAATTTTTCGAAAAACAACGTGAAAGTGAAAACTTGAATACGTGCTTCTCTCCTTCCGTTTTACGAATTTTCCATCAGGTCACCTGACGCGAGTTTAACATTTTTTACCCATCACAAAAAAGTGCACAACACCGCTATAGAAGTTGGCAGGACACGTGACCGTCTTACGAATTTTCGATCAGGGTCGCGTGTCCTGACGCGAGTTTTTGCCCATCACAAAAAAAGTGCACAACGCCGCTTAAGAAGTTTTCACTTCAAAAAATGGTCTTTTGGAAAAACAATTGTTGACTGCGAATAACGAAATAGAAAACATACATCTTGAAAATGCTTTATTACGACAGGAATTGAATAAATTAAAGCAAGTAATTGATATTTATAAAAAAGTTGGAACTGCTGACTATACTATTTGCACACCAAAATCAGCAAAAAAGAAGAGTTCTTCCAAGTGGTCAAACATCGACAGTAGTTGGAATATAGGGTATTCAGATCACAAATCGTGATCTGAATAACCCTATATTCCACAGTTAAACCATTCGAGTATTCTTAGATTTCACTATTCGAAATGAGACATTGACTAAATTCATTGAAAGTAGTTTCATGTGAATGAAAAGAGCAGTCACTTCGTACCTATCAATGGATCATTCAGTAGGAATAGTCTATTCAGAATGAAAAGAGCAGTCACTTCATACCTATCAATGGATCATTCAGTAGGAATAGTCTATTCAGAATGAAAAGAGCAGTCACTTCATACCTATCAATGGATCATTCAGTAGGAATAGTCTATTCAGACATCAACGAGTTTGGAGTGGAATGTGCACAGATGTTGTCCTCCGACACCTTATATAGGTAGCATCTAGTTACCTATGTAAAATGCAGGCTTCGTGTATAGTTACTGTGTAGTTATAATTATATTGTATTCGAATTAACACACACTTCGTTGTGAAATGGCTCTTGTTCTCAAATCTCATTTGTTTATATTATAACTTACTAGATTGCGTCCTAGTTTTGGTATAAGTATTTAATTAATATGCGTGATCATAATGAACTACTGAACTAAACTTATAATGTAGGTACCTATGTTATATTAAGATCATGCACACCAAATCGAGGTATGTTGTGTAAATGAAACAATAAATATCGTAGAACATAATTTATTACATGATATTTACATTGTTTTGGTCTATTTGCTGCAGAACGCACTACACAACATCTAACCTATCTTTGAACGGTTTAAAAGAAAAAAAGTTCATTTCCTGGTTGAATCTGGTAGCATAAAACATCTTCTAACGCACGTAAAGCTGTGTCTGCTGTTTCTGATTTACTACTTTCACTAGGTTTTGATGAGCTTGCATTACATTTTCCACGATCAGTCTGTATGTCGCTTACTCGAACAAATGTATGAACATTTTCATGATGGCCCTCAGTCTTGACTATAAGATAATGAGTGTATTCAAACTTAGATTTCACCGAATCGTGCATCTTTAGGTCAAATAACTCTTTTGTCTGGCTTGTATCATTATCCTTGTGATTAGATGAACTTACATTCGGTATTTTCAGGTCAGTCTGCATATCTTGAGTAAATATAATTTCACCGCTAGCATTCTTCCAAATAATTTTACGAATGCCTTCTAAATCAGATTTTAATGGATTAAACATGTTAATATTTTTTCGCGATGAACCTTCACACTACGAATTGTAAGAATGTAATGTCGTCTTAACTGATTGTAAGCTATTTATAAGTTACTCGGGCTTTAATGCTCATCCCCATGTAAATTGTCATTGAAGTTTATTTACTGTCCTTGTCCCACAAATTTTATTGAGAAGATATGGCAGACAAAGTCATCGTATGTTAGTAGTTTACCATTAATCATGAGTTTTTTAGTGTCAATTAAAATACATAATTTCGTTATAACTGTTTATTATCTAGGTTTATATTAATACCTAATTAATTACACTTGATTTAGAATAATACATAGTTTATACATTACAACCATTATTTCTAATGTAAATTGTACATACACAACTACATTTTTTTTTGAATTTTATTTATCATATCTTTAGCACAGTCGTATATATCATCAGTAAATATATTATCAACAATATGTTGGGCACATATTTTAGCTTTACAAGTGCATAATTTAGAACCATTGAGTTCTTCACCATCAAAGATTTGAATACGTATTATTTTACGGTGTGGGCCCTTTACATACTTTCTAACATACGAATACATCATTTTGCTCCCTCGTCTTTTATCGTTGACGGATTTCCTGGTGGTATTGGCGCAGTTCAACCTTTCTTCTAACTGGGGTGGTGTTTCTCTCTCCCGATTTAGATTCAATGGTGGGGAAATTGGAGAGTACGATGTAAATGGTCTCTCTCTTTCCAAATAGTTCATCACATTTTGACGTAATTGTTGAGCTGCTGGAGTCGGTGAGTATGACGGGGTTGAAATGAAAAGTTGCTCGTATTCCTGAAACATAAGAATAAATAAGATAAGTTAATCCAACTTCATTATTCACAAAAACTAAAATTATAATTCTATGTAAGTTATCATAGAAATTGCGAAAAAAATAATTAATTTAATAAAAGTGTCGCTAATTTACTTACCAACATTATTGGTGAAGAAATGCTGGCGAGGTAGTGATTATTTTTTTCGAGATTATACTGATTTTATACTTGTTCAGATTTATTTGATTTTTGTAATAAGGTTCAAATTATAAGATAAAAAACAAGATTATTCTTGTATACCGAAATATGAGATTCTGACTCGTCATATCTCCACTTCTCCACGTGTCTACGAGTTGCATGCGAGCGTGCAAAACGCAGCGTTTGTACCGTCGCCGTCATTCAGCAAAAAACAACAACCTACAAACATTTTTTATAATTGTAACTAGGTATGAAATTCCCCTATTGTTGATTTAAGTGAGTACCTACACAAGATTCAAAATCGCTTTTTTATTTGTCTTATATAAAACGCTGTTAACTTAAAACCTTAACCGCTACGAAAAATACGCTCGTGTACGCAATTGACAATTTTTGCAAGTATGCAGTTTTACAAATTTGGACTGAATGACGTGATTTTAGGCCTATAAAAACGCTTCGCAAATTAGTCTCCGGCACAATTCCTCTCTGGAACGAAACCTCTCAGCAAGGAATCAACGCTCCGAGCTCCTCATCAAACTACCTGTCTAAGCATCAATCAAGAATGTAAGTATCTATTCAATAATTCACTATCGTATGTAACTATTGAATGGTCAGAGTAATGTATTAATTGTATTATGAATGGTTAGATATATCGAATGGTCAGAGTAATGTATTAATAGGTACTTGGACCTATTACAATGCTTGGCTCAGAGACTGAGTGATGTTTTTCTGTGCTGCAGGTTCGATTCCTGCACAGATCAAATGCTGTGTATAATATTCATCGGTCGGTGCAGTGGCTGACTGATCGACTTTTCAGATTCGATTTCAGCACAAATCAAACGATATTTATATCTGTTAACTATTTATCTTCCTCACGATCAGTTCCTTTTTACAAATTTAGGAATTTTGAAGAAAAAAATTTGATTGCAATGCACTAATATATATATTTATATTTTTGTTGACAGGTCGACACTACTTAGCAACGACCTTTTCCTCTCTAGCGATGACTCTGAGCAAGAAGCGAAGCCGAAGAGGAAGACAGAGGAAAGAAAAAAGAAGCGGGAAAGGTCCATCAAATCGAGTGAAGAGTCAATAAGCGCAAAAAAATCGAAGCTGCTCATTTCGCCAGCAACACCGTCAGCTCGAGTTACGGCCAGTGAATTATTCGGTGAAGACAGCGATAACGAAGAAAGCGTCACCCCAACACAGAGACCCCACAAAACTGGGAATATACCCCCACTGTACTCATATTTTACTAGAAGGATGGCTAAGGGATATTCACGACAAATAAGCGAGACTAAAGAAGGAAAATATTATGTAGAAGTGAAAATTTACAACACGAAAGAAATTAAAAAAATAATGTACATAAATAGATGGCGCTCGGCCATAACTACCATCAAGACAAAATTAGATGAAAATAAAGAATCTTGGCCACACTTAAAGGAGTTTGTTAAAGCAACTCAAAATGATTTTAAAAATTGTCCTATCACCTGCATGCTTATGATACTTAAAGACTTTATTTGTTTAACTAGGTGTTCATCAATATTTGCTTCTATAGGTACTTACTTTAAATTGTATCTTGTTTTAATTGTGTTTACCTACATGAAATGTCTTATTATTATTATTATTAAGTATTTTGTACTGTATTTTATAAGTATGATATTGTAGTATTAATTAATATAATTAAGTAAGAAATCTAGTAATTGGTTTTCTTATTTACAGTTACACACCTCAACAGCAAATCGAGATCTAGAAAGTCAATAAACTGTCATAAATGTAAAATTGAAATACCAGAAAATCAGTATTCCTATCATATGAGAACGAATATACACAAAGCAAACTGTTTATTGAATACCAAGTTCACAGATATTCATATTATTGCGACAGCATTCAAAAATAGATTAATGACATACAGATTGAATGTCACTCAGGAAGACGAGTACCTCGGTTTAGAGGCGTTCCTGGGTGATCATCTAATAAATATAACAGAATTGATAAAAATGTCACTTAATGAAAACAATTGCATAAAATTGAATTTCGAATTGTTTTCCTATTTTATGTTATCAAAATCAGACGAACAACAATTAAAGTCGTTTAATACCAGATATGAAATTATTTATAAGAACACTGATTTGAATGAATTATTAATCAAAGTAATAAATAAACTAAATAATAAATTAAACGAGTTCCAGCACTGTCAATCTGGTTGGACATTTGTTTCTATGAGCCATCTCGAAATTAATGTAAACAAGTATATCCCAATGAGAGGTGGGTCTTATATACAACTGCCATCAGCTATTAAGCAGTCGAAAAGTTGTATAAATATTAAAAATAAAGATAATTGTTGTTTATTATGGAGTATAGTTGCTGGATTATACCCAGCTAAAATTAATGTATGCAGAACAAGTTCATACCCCCATTATACCTCTGTTTTAAATATTGAGGGAATGTCATTTCCTCCTACGATAAATGATATTAAAACGTTAGAAAAAAATAATCCCAATATCAGTTTAAATATATATGGCCTACAAAATAATACTGTGACTGGACCTCTTTATGCAACACAAAATAGAAGAAAAAATCATTTTAATTTACTTTATATTGAAAAAATTCTATCGGACACTACTGTCTAATTAAAGATTTAGTACGTCTGGTGCGACGTCAAGTGACTCGTTCTAAAGGAAAACATTATTTATGTGATGCATGTCTACAACTATTTAGTAACGAAAATAGACACAAGACTCATAACTGCTCTAAGATTTTGACTATATTACCTGAAAATAATTCTGTACTAAAGTTCAAACATTACGAGAGGCAGCAAAAAATCAATTTCATAATTTATGCTGATTTTGAATGTATGTTAATAGACTGTAATGAAAGTAGTTCTTTGAATACACAGAAACTAAAAACACATCAACCTTCATGTTTCGCTTATTATATTTGTTGTGCACATAACGATCAATTAAACAAGTATGTTACATATCGAGGTACAGATTGTGTGGAAATATTTGTTAAATATTTAATAAAAGACGTTAAAAATATACATAAGGTTTTAAGTAGTAAAAAGCCAATGACCCCATTATCGGCGAAGCAAGAGATGGACTATCGAAATTCGACTACATGTCACATATGCAAACGATTATTATTGAATGATAAAGTCCGAGATCGTGATCATATTACATCTGAGTATCGTGGGGCAGCGCACTCCCATTGTAATTTGATGTATAGAGTTTGTTCATTCGTTCCTGTTGTCTTTCATAATCTGTCTGGATATGACTCACATTTATTCATTGAAGAGTTAGCAAAGTATGAAGGTTCTATTAATATAATACCGAAAACTAAAGAAAAATATCTTTCAATAATAAAAGTAATTAATACGGAAAAAAACAATCACCCTATACAAATAAAATTTATTGATTCCTTTCGCTTTCTTAGTTCTAGTCTAGATGCACTAAGTAAAAGTTTGTCAGAAAACGATTTTTTGAACTTATCGAGAGAGTTTACTGATAAAAGACAATTTGATTTAATGAGAAAAAAAGGTGTTTATCCTTATGATTACGTTGATTCTTGGTCTAAATATGATGAGATGAAACTTCCCTCGAAGGATCATTTTTATAATAGTCTGTGTGAAAAACATATAACTAAAGAAGAATATTTACACGCTCAAACAGTTTGGAATATTTTCGAAATAAAATCTCTTGGTGAATATACAGATTTATACATAAAATGTGATGTGCTTTTACTATGCGACATATTTGAAAAATTTAGAAAAACAAGCTTACATTTCTATAAGTTGGATCCGGCTTATTATGTAACGTCACCGAGCTTAAGTTGGGATGCAATGCTTCTATATACCGGCACTGAACTTGAGTTGATAAGTGATTTACGAATGTATGAGTTATTAGAAAAAGGAATTCGTGGTGGGCTTGCACAGTGTTCTCTACGTCATGCTGTAGCAAACAATAAATATTTACCACATTTTAATGAGTTTGAATCAAGTAGTTATTTAATATATCTTGATTGTAATAATCTATATGGCTATGCTATGATGAAGAAACTTCCTATTAAAGAATTTAAGTTCTTGAGTCTGAAAGAAATTATAAAGTTTGATGTAAATGATGTGTCAGATGAAAATGATTACGGTTATATTTTGGAAGTAGACTTAAATTATCCAGATTATTTACATAACAAGCATAAAGACTTGCCTTTTGCAGTTGAAAAAATAGTACCTCCTTATGGGAAATCAGTAAAATTGGTTGCAAATCTTTATGATAAGCAAAATTATATAATTCATTATGTTCACTTGAAAGAATGTTTGAAAAACGTTCTGATTTTAAAAAAGATTCATCGTATACTTAGCTTCAGACAAGAATTCTTTCTCAAAAAATACATTGATCTGAATACTAGTCTTCGTCAAAATTCCAAAACTGCGTTTGAGAAGGACTTTTTTAAATTATTGAATAACGCCATATTCGGAAAAACTATCGAAAATAAACGGAAGCAAGCAGATGTAAAATTAGTAACAAAATGGACAGATACCAGAAATAAAACAAATAAACATCTTGGCGCTGAAAAATTGATATGTAAACCAAATTTAAAAAGTATATCAATTTTTTCAGAAAATTTCGTAGCTGTGGAATTATACCGTGAAAAGGTCGTTTTAGATAGACCTATTTATATTGGATTTACCGTTTTGGAATATTTGAAGCAACATTTGTACCAATTTCATTATGACGTTATGAAAAAAAAATACGAAAACAATGCTGAGTTGTGCTATACAGACACTGATAGCCTATTATATTTAATTTATACAGATGATTTTTATCATGATATGCATGATGATCTTTCGAAGTTTGATACTAGTAATTTTGAAATGAATAATCCATATCACATACCACAACTTAATGCTAAAATTCCTGGATTATGGAAACATGAGGTTGGTAGTGATTTAATTATAGAATTTACCGGTTTAAGAGCTAAATTATATTTTATTAACAGTGTGAAGACTGAAATTAAAAAAGCCAAAGGTGTTTCTAAGTCTGTAACTTGTAACCTAAAATTGAATGATTACAACAATGTACTGCTGACAAATAAAGCGCATAGATGTAAAATGAATATGATAAAATCAATTAAACATGTTTTATACACTCAGCAAGTAGACAAACACGTTTTAGAAAGAAACGATGACAAAGTTCAAGTATTACAGGATCAAATTCATACATTACCCTGGGGGCATTGTGATTCTATGTTTGTAGATTATTCCAGTGATGTGTAATCTGTAAATGTGTTATTATTATTATTATTACTACTACTACATTTTACGGTAATTGTACACAAATTAGATTTAAATTTTATTTTGTTGTAAGTACCTACTAAAATAAAAAAATACTGTTAAATAAATGCTTAATGTGTAGTAACTATGAGCTTTTTATTTTTATTTCCATTTACACAATATTCTTCATACTTTACTTACAAGTTAAGAATTAGTTAAAAATAAAACATCACCTTTTAGTAAAATAAGAAGTATATATACTCAGGTCATGTCTTATTACCTCACATTTCACAATGAATTTCGTTAAGCAATCACATACTTTTAAAATAAATAATATAAAATTAGAAAATCATTCACAAAAAGCTAGACATAGCACACTCTTACCTAACACTAAAAGATGTATTATATGCGGTCCATCAACTGTGGAAAAACTAATATAATGCTTAATTTACTATTACATGAAAATGGAGTAAAATTCAAGCATATTTATTTATACTCGAAGACAGCTTTCCAGCCAAAATATTGTTTTTTAAAACCGGTCATCCGTTGCATACCCAATGCAAAGTTATTTATCTTCCATGATAATAAAGAAGTTATACATCCTAATGATGCCTTAACTAATTCAATAATGATTTTCGACGATGTCGCATGTGAAAATCAAGTAAATATTCGTAACTACTTCGCAATGGGGAGACATAAACAGATAGATTGTTTTTACTTATCACAAACCTATTCCAAAATACCTAAACAACTAATACGAGATAATGTCAATCTTTTGTTAATCTTTAAACAAGACGACATAAACTTAAAACATATTTATAATGAACATGTAAATACGGATATGGAGTGGCTTCAATTTAAAAAACTTTGCTCTACTATATGGCAAGATCGGTTTGATTTTGTATTGATAAATAAAGATTGTTCTCTAAATGAAGGTAGATATAGACAGGGGTTTGATATATTCGTAACTTTTGAGCAAACATAATAAAAACCATAATACTGTAAAAAAATATCAATCGTAGTCTACAATCTGTAAATAACGCTTGGATATTGTCGGTATTCATTATGGATGTCAATATAAAAGAACAATTGATAAAAATCCGTAGATAGTATAAAAAATAAAATTAAAACAATACAAAAGGCAGAAGATGTCGATAATTTGAAATTTAAGAAGCTTTTTAAGCCAATAACAGATCCTCTAGAGACTTTAATTAAAGTTAATGATAAGAATAGAACTATATTGGATGCGGGTGAAGATGATAATAATATAATGAGAAGATGTAGCTCACCCGTAGATTTTGAAAATTTCAAAGGATTTATAGAGAAACATTCAAATGATGGTTCTGCATCCTTTAGCTGCACAGGTGATGATAGCGAGAACGATGCATTTATGTCACTTAATAAAGAAGATATGATTGAAATCTATGATAATAACATGAATGTACCTTTTGGGATTCGAAGTGAAAACAAAAATTTGATGATGGGTAACTCTAAAGTATCATTTTCTTTTACAAACAACGTTAACAATTCCCTCAAATCAGTTATAGCCACAATAATGACAAACATTATGAAATAACTCCTGGACTTAAAGAACTTTTACTACGTAATAGACCTGACCTCAGTCTGGTAACTGAAACTGATAAAGTTGTTTACAAAGATATGCTCCATAATACAAATGCTCACAAACGCGACTTTAATCCAAACGGCCATTCAACATGCAGAACAAGTCATTAAGTCAAAAAGTGGTGGCTACTTACCTAAATTGAAAAAAAAGTATAAGAGTAATACAGATTATGTTTATTGGGATGACCCTAATGAATTAATCGATAGATTAAGACTATTAATGGCTTCAAACGCTGGTAATACTAATCATGACAATGAAATTATATCAATTGTTGAAGAGTTAAAAGAAGCCGGTATAATAAAATAATAAAAAGCATTGTATCTAATTTAATACTTAGTTATTTAAAGCGTCCAGACCATGAAGGTTCATACAAAACAAAAATCGCTGTCTTTTAACGAAATAAGCTCTGAGCATATTGAGATCTTAAACAAATCAACCGAAACTGAATGTTGCAAAGATATTAATAAATTCAAAGTTGAAATATTTATTAAAATAGAACAATTAAACAAATTAATTAGTGGTTTAAATAGCAGATTAAATAATATTGAAAAGACCATTGATTTAAAAGAAATAGCAGGGAAGTTAAGCAAGCATTATGAGCAGAATAGACGTCATAAATGAAATCCATAAAAACGCTAGAGTTAATTTCCCAAGAAGAAGTGTAATACTTAAAGATATAGATGACCTTTGGCAAGCAGATTTGATGGATATGCAAGCAATATCAAAAGTGAATGCAGGTTATAAATACATACTGGTGATTATAGACACTTTTTCAAAATATGCTTGGGCGATTCCACTTAAACAAAAAAATAAGCAACAGGTATCAGAGGCGTTCAAAACAGTAATAGAAAAAGGACGAGTTCCAAAAAGTTTGCAAACCGATCTCGGGAAAGAGTTTTATAATGATCAATTTAAAAGTGTTGTTAATAAGTATAAAATTAATCATTATTCTACTTATTCTACTAAAAAGGCCTCAATTGTTGAAAGATTAATAAGAACGTTAAAGAATAAACTATTCAAGGAATTTAGTTTGAATGGAAATTATAAATGGTTTAACGGTATGTTAGAAAAAAAGTTATATGAATACAACAATGATGTTCATAGAACTGTCGGTCAGTCACCTGTTTCAATAAATCAAAGGAATAAAACAAGTATACTACAAAGATACTTAGACGCAGCTCAGTCTCGAAAAAAAGTGAAATGTAAGAAATTTAGTGTAGGAGATTTTGTGAGAGTAAGTAAATATAAAGGATGTTTTGATAAAGGTTATTATCCCAACTGGTCCACCGAAATATTTAAAATAACAAAAATTCAAGGAACAAATCCAACTACTTATTTAATAGAAGATGGTAGATGTCGACCAATACTAGGAGCATTTTATGCACAAGAACTTCAGAAAACCAATCATCCGAACATATACCTCGTTGAAAAAGTTTTGAAACGAGAAGGAAAGCGAGTATGTGTTAAATGGTTGGGGCTGCCGACCAGTGAAAATAGCTGGATTGATAAATCAAATGTATTATAACTCCTGAATAATATTTAAGCATTTTCAAACAATAATCTATTCACTTCCACTTTATTCTTAATGCAATAAAGACATACTTTATAATTCAGATTTATGTAAAATAATTCTTTAAAAATATAATAACAATGAAAAAAGCACGAGGACTATGTACAAGCAATAAAGAAATGGCTGGTTTATCATCTTTCAAAATGGATAAAGTAAGATCTGGAGCGGGGTTTAGAAAAACCCTTAAAAATATTGTATCACATACCAAAAAACACATCAAGAAACTAAAACCTACCTGTAAGAAAGCGTTAATGGAATTAGCCTGCGCTGCAGCTCATGAATTTGCATCTGATTTACCCATAAAATTACCTAGAATTATACCAGTACCTAAAACTGGAGGATTTCTTCCTTTAGTACCAATTTTTGCTGGTTTATCTGCCGCTGGAAGTTTGGCTGGGGGTGCTGCTGGGATTGCGAAAGCTATTAATTCATATAAAACAGCTAAGAAACAGTTGCTTGAATCGGAACGTCACAACAAGCAAATAGAAGCTTTAATTATTGGAAAAGGATTACATCTTAAGCCTTACAAAGAAGGTTTAGGAATTTTTGTTACAAAGAAAAAAAACTAAATTGTCGGCTACCCAATAGAGCTTTAACTAATATTGATATATTGAAGCATTCAAATAGTATCCCATTCTTTCGAGGTGTATTTATGAGAGATGAATTACCAGATAACCCATTACCATTAGAATGTGGAGTGATTAATCTTGATATTTCTCAAAACTCTGGCACTCATTGGGTAGCCTATACCAAAATATACGATCACATTGAATATTTTGACAGTTATGGTAACTTAAAACCACCTAAAGAATTAATTAAATATTTAGGAAACAATATTCAGTACAATTATGAAAATGTACAACATGATCACTTGTATAATTGTGGACACTTATGTTTAAAATTTCTTAAGTTATTTTGGAAAAGTAATAAAGGAACTTATTAATTAAGTGAGTGATTTTTATTTCTTACGTCTCCAAATTTCGTTAAACTAGAAAAATATAAATGACATTGCTAGTTCATACGCATGCATTCTTTGGTTGTTGGTGATAAAAGTCACTAGTGTTGAAAAAGGATTTTTTTATTACCTATTTAAAGTAAACTCCTTCGTTTTATTCATACCAACATCATGCTTGTTCTTAATAAAACTCCTAATGAGAGAGGGAAATATAACATAAGACTGCCAATGTCCAAAGAAGTGAGACGTGTCAGTGCAGTGAAAATTAATAAAGTTTCAAAAGAAAACAAAAGATTTCTTCAAGATATCGGTTTTAAAATATAATATGCTTCAAATTACAGATTTACCACAATATGATACCTCTATTGAGGGTTATGAGATCCATAGTTACAATCCATATAATAATAGCTTTAAAGAAAATGATGAAATTAGAATACCCATACAACAGCAAGATTTATATGTATTGCCATCAGGTAGTTCCATTTACATAGAAGGACATGTAAATGTGTCAACTAAAGATGCAGCGGGGAAATTAGTAAAAAAAGATGTTGATTTTATAAACAATCTCATTTCATATTTGTTTCAAGATATTAGATATGAAATAAATGGTGTTGAAATCGATCGGATTAAAAATGTTGGTATTACAACCACCTTAAAATCGTATATCTCAATGAATGAAGGTGAAAGTAAAGCTGCAGCAGTCTGGGGATGGAACTTAGGTGGTACGAAATTAAGAAACGAATATTTTAGTGTTATCGTGCCATTGAACAGAATACTAGGATTTGCAGAAGATTACAACAAAATAATAATCAATTGTAAACATGAACTTATTTTACAACGAAGCAGCTCAGCATTGAACTGTGTGCTTATAGACAACAATGATAACGTAGAAATAGATATACAAAAAATACAATGGCGTGTGCCGCATATAAAAGTTTCTGATCGTAATAAATTGTTATTGCTCAAAAGCTTGGAGAGAGATCGTTCTATACAGATAGCATTTAGAAATTGGGATTTGTATGAATATCCATTACTTCCAAGAACAACAAAACATTCCTGGTCAGTAAAGACAACTTCGCAGCTAGAAAAACCGAGGTTTGTAATATTTGGTTTGCAAACAGCTCGAAAAAATAATAAGACTAGAAGTTCTTCTATATTCTTGATCACTGCAATGTAAGCAATATTAAATTATATTTGAATTCTCAATACTATCCGTATGACTCACTTAATCTGAAATTTGATGAAGGTAAATATAGTATTATTAGAAGAAAATTTAAATCAAGAATAGCCACACCACGACGGGCTATATAAGGAAGGTGGCTGGCGGCACTCGTTCATTTTGCTCGTCGGTCATCACAGCGTACGGAACCTCTGCCCGAATCACTAGCGATTGTCGTTATTTTCAAATATTTTATTTTGTTTGCTTTCTTATTTAAATTGTAATTTGTTTGGCCGAAGGCCATTAAAATCTTTTTAAAAAAACCCTTCTGTGTTTCTATTTGTAACATCAGAAGTGGGATTCGAGGCTGAAAAGCCGCTGAACGCCTACATTTCTGGTTTTATAAAGGGAAACTTAGTATTCCTCCACGTGGTTTGGTTATTTAATATTCGGGCGGAGTGTTTGTTTGTGCGATGCCTGCCAACGATCAACGCGGCAAACGAAAACGCCGTGGGCGAACTCCTTCGCCCAATCCGATGGAAGAGATCCTGAGGAGGCTGCGCGCGTTGGAGGACCAGCCCCGTGCGTCTGTGGAGACGCAAGCCCTTGCAACGACCAGCGCTGGCCCTAGCCGCGCCGCCGGGTTGACCAACTCGACGCCATCGGTATCGGAGCTTGGGGCGCCTACAACGGCGCGTGAGCTCGTGTCCGCGCAGATGGGGACGCCGCCGCCGACTCCACATACTAGCAACATGGGGTCAACGCAGTCTGAAGACGTGGTGACGAACGCTGCAGAGCGTCTTTTGACCGCTATCAGCTGTGCTCAGGTCAGATCCAACCGTTATTTTGTCTCTGATTTTGATCCGAGTGTTCATGACTTCGACACGTGGTGTGATGAAGTAGAGAGAGCCCGTATTTCGAATTGTTGGGACGACAGAGAATGCCTTGCTCGCGTCGGACATTGTCTAAAGGGCGAATCTCGCACCTGGCTTAGCCAATGGACTAGCAATATTCGCACGTGGTCCAATTTTAAATTAGAACTAAAAGCGCTATGCCCACGTTCTGTCGATGTCGTGAACATTCTTTATGATGTAATGCGGACAGAGTCCGATAAATACTCCACATATGCTGAGTATGCTCGTAAATCGCTTTTACGGTTACGCATAGTTAAAGGTCTAAGTAACGAGCTGCTTACTGCTATTATTATTCGTGGAATTGCAGATGCACAAGTTCGCGCTATGGCTACCAACGCTAAATTATCACCTGATTCTATAGTGGAGTTTTTATCGAGCTTTGTTAAACCTTCTAACAGCCATAATAAGAAAGTGTTTCCTAATGATCGATCTGATAAGTCTTCCAATACTAGTAACTCAAATCGCAAACCATTAAAACGTCAATATGATTCTAAAGATTCAAAATCAGTCAAGTGTTTTCAGTGTAAGCAATTTGGTCATAAGAGTGTTAATTGTAACAAACGGTCGAATACAATCCCGAGTAACAGTGACGAAAAAGCAATCGCGTTACCGGCGACATCTCGTGGCGATCCGAAGAAGTGTTCGTTTTGCAAAAAAATAGGTCATTCCGAGGATACTTGTTTCGCTAAGGAACGCACAAATTCTCGAAATAATAACGGTGTCAATTTTTGTCGCGAAATTGCGGGTAGTTATAAAAATCGTGACGTGACCACTGCTGTCATATTGGGGATACCGTTAGACGTACTAATTGATAGTGGCTCATGTGTTTCCTTAATGTCAAAAAATGTTGTTAAATATTTTCCGTGTCAATTAAGGCCTACTAATCAGTTATTACGCGGCTTGGGCGGTACGGAAATTAGATCTGAATCATTTGTAACACTACCCGTTAAGTTTAGCGATATAACATTAGAAATTGATTTTTGTGTTGTAGGTGGCAATAATTTAAATGTACCCGTCCTTATCGGTACAGACGTACTGAATAGAAAAGGTATTACTTATGTTAGGACCGGTGATTGCCAACGTATAGTTCATAGTGAGGTGACCGTAAACGATGTTATGCAAGTAAACACGATTTCTTTGTCCGATCAAGTTAATACGTCGGTAACTGGAAAAGATAGGGAACGGTTACTAGAGATCCTCACCAAGTATTCCGAATTTTTTTTAAGTGGTACCGCGACCACAACAGTGAAAGATAGTGAGATGCATATCAAGTTAACAAGTGATGTGCCCGTGTACTACAGACCCTACAAATTATCGCATGACGAAAAATTAAAAGTACGCAATATAGTTAAGGATTTGCTCGATAAAGGAATTATTCGCGAGTCCGATTCCGAATACGCTAGTCCGGTCTTACTAGTAAAAAAGAAGGATGGTTCTGATAGAATGGTCGTGGATTACCGTGCACTGAATCGAATAACTGTCAAAACTAGACATCCACTCCCCTTGATCAACGACTATATAGATAGGTTAGGTAATGCTCGCTGGTTTAGCTCTTTAGATATGGTTTCCGGCTTCCATCAACTCCGAGTTGCTGAAGAGAAAGATTCATAAGACCGCGTTCGTTACACCAGAGGCACAGTATGAATATTGCAAGGTACCCTACGGTTTAGCAAACGCGCCGATTTTCTATCAGAAAACTATCACAAAAACGCTTAAATCCTTCATTGAGGATGGCAAGGTCATGGTCTACATTGATGATGTACTAATACTGACCGACGGGATTGACGAAAACCTCGTTTTATTAGATTCGGTTATAAAAACGCTAACTGAAGCAGGTTTTTCAATAAATCTAAAGAAATGTACTTTTCTTACTAATGAAATAGAATACCTAGGTAGGATAATAAGAGATGGTCAGGTTAGACCGAGCAATTACAAAATTGATGCATTGGTTAAATCACCGCGACCGAGTAATGTCAAACAGGTTCGCCAATTTCTTGGCCTCGCAGGATATTTCAGAAGATATATTCCAAATTACGCGATTAAGACTTCGCAAATCGCCGCACTAACTAGAAAAGGAGTAATCTTTAATTGGAGTGACGAACACGAAAATGCACGTAAAGACATTATTTCTTTTTTAACCAATGAACCAATTTTGGCAATATTCGATCCTGAATTGACAACTGAGCTGCATACCGACGCCAGTTCTATTGGTTACGGCGGAATCCTTATGCAGGTACTTACACAAGGACGGCCGTAGGCGGGTAGTTGCTTATTTTAGCAAGTTGACGGCTGGTGCGGAATCCAAATATCACAGCTATGAGCTGGAGACCCTCGCGGTAGTAAAATCATTACAACATTTTAGGCAATATTTAATTGGTAAATCTTTTAAAATAATCACAGACTGTAATGCACTAAAAATGACACAACGTAAGAAGGATCTCCAACCCAGAGTTGCAAGATGGTGGATGTATATGCAAGATTTCGATTCCTCGCTAGAATACCGTAAAGGCGCACTTATGCCGCACGTAGATTATTTGAGTAGAAATCCGGTGAATATTATTAATGTTGTTCAAAAACCGAAAAATTGGGCTCAAGTGGCACAGGCAGGTGACGAGGAGACATTGACGTTACTTGAAAAATTAGATAACGGTAAATTAGACAACACGCGTTACGTGAAACGAAATGACCTCTTGTACTATAAGTATGACGTCACGGGTGAGCAAGCGCGATTCTTATGTTACGTACCAAAGGCATTTCGATTAAGTTTATTACGCGTTTTCCATGATGAGCATGAACACATTGGTGTAGACAAAACTACTGATCTGATCCTGCGACACTTCTGGTTTCCCGGTCTTAGACAATTTGTCAGGAAATACGTCACGCACTGCGTAGTGTGCATTTCACATAAGCAAGTTCCACGCGCACCTTTGCAACCAATATCCTCTTGGGAAAAGGCTCCGGTACCATTTGATACAATTCACGCGGATGTACTCGGACCACTGAGAGAAAGTGATGGTCATAAACATGTACTTATCATAGTTGACGCGTATACTAAATATTGTTTACTTCATGCCTTACCAAGACAAGATTGTAAAAAGTTGAAGCGCGTAATGACCCAAGTAATTTCATTGTTCGGTACCTTTAAAAGACTAGTATGTGATAGAAGTCGTATGTTCGATAACCATGAGTTTATTAATTGGATATCTAATTATGGAATCGAAGTGCATTTCATTACCCCTGAAATGCACCAGGAAAACGGACAAGTAGAACGTTATTGCCGTACAATTTTAAACATGATAAGAGTTGAAGTAAATTATAACGAAAATGATTGGTCTAAAATATTATGGAAACTGCAATTGGTTTTAAACGTCACTAAACATAGGACTACTCAATATTCGCCATTAAATCTCCTTATTGGCACCGATTCCACTACACCTTTAATAAACACTTTGATTAAAGATATAACTTGCGAAGGTTCGAATCCTAATCATGATGCAATTCGCGAGATAAGACGGCAACGTGCTGAAGGGCTTATTCGCGAAAACAAAGATAAACAAGACTCCTACGTCAATAAAAATAGGAGTCCGCCTAAAAGGTTTCAAGTTAATGATTTAGTCTATGTGATTAAGAGCTCTCAAAGCACCGGAAAGCTGGATAGCGGTATGAGGGGCCCTTATAAAGTTACCAAGATCCTCCCTAACGATAGATATGAGGTCCAATTGTTAGCTGGAGCTTATGGAAAGACTAGTCAGGCAGCTGCTGCATACATGGTGTTATGGAAGGGTGAATGGACACCCGAAACTATTGCTGCATTTTTTGAAGGTACTTGTTGTACGATTGCTGTTATGTTTGCTTTGTTAGCTTACATACCCACTAGTCTTTTCCCTATTCTTGAGCTAGATTATGTACTAAACAAGCCCGTATTTATTTATTTTGGCTATGTTATGTGTTGTGTTCAGTGGAAAAGAACCGTGTAAAGCCTGTGCGCATGGTATTGGGGTGACCCTGACACTGGTGGTTTCTGGGGTGAGTCGGTGGCGCAACCGACAACAGACCTGTGTAAATCCAGCCCTTATTAGGTATCTGGGGTGACCTGCTAGAGACTGATGTAAACCCTGTTTGCGCACGAGAGTATGTGTGAGGTATTCGGTTGCGTGGGAACAGACCTGTGTAAAACCTATGTGATTGGAAACGCTAGTGTGTAGCGTTTATTATTGCTTGAGTGGCTTGGTTGGCTAATTAGTACATAATCTGATGCTTTTGCACTTATATGAATTCAGACCAGCTGTTGATAAACGATGTAAATGAGTATGTTTCTTAGAATGTGTGTATCTTCACAGATACCGATGATGATGACGCCGAACAGCCGCTGGACGCGGAGGGTGTTGCTGGACCATCCTCGAGCTCCGGCTTCGAGCACGCAGCCCCGTCAGGAGAAGCCGTATTAGAAGAAAATTTAAATCAAGAATAGCCACACCACGACGGGCTATATAAGGAAGGTGGCTGGCGGCACTCGTTCATTTTGCTCGTCGGTCATCACAGCGTACGGAACTTCTGCCCGAATCACTAGCGATTGTCGTTATTTTCAAATATTTTATTTTGTTTGCTTTCTTATTTAAATTGTAATTTGTTTGACCGAAGGCCATTAAAATCTTTTTAAAAAAACCCTTCTGTGTTTCTATTTGTAACAGTATATTATATGAAATGTATGCTAATTTTCGTCAGTCGTATTACAACTTAGGCATTGATCCATTGCTTAGCTTAGACCAGTTTAAAGAAATTGCTCCACTTTTTGTGATTGACTGTCCAAGACAAAACGATTCACTTAAAACTGGACCAGTTGACGTGCGATTAGAAATTGAATGCTCTAAAGATATTCAAAATAATACATCTGCCTATTGTTTAATAATAAACGATCGACTGTTCGAATACAAGCCGTTGAGTAATATTGTGAGAAAACTATCATGAATGTCATCGTAGATGTTCAAGGGTTTAAGAGTGAAGAAAATGAGTTTATTCCAAAAGAAATAGCAATAATGTACAAAGGACGTGTACAAGTACTGTTGATAAAACCACCACGACCATTTTATGACATTTAAAGACTTACTGGATCTAATTAATAATATAACTGAACAATATGAGATAATACAAATTATTACAAATTAATCGAAGAAACCTGCCAAAGCAAATGACAACCTTTTTCTCGACTAAGCACTTCTACATTATTAGAGTAAATTAGTAGTGACTTCGGCCAGTGGACGTTGTAAAGAGTGGACGTGTGTCAGGTGATTCCTCATTATAAATCTGTAATTGGTTGTAATAAGTAATAACCAAATCCTTCCCAACTAACACTAAAGCGTTAAAAAACCCATATAAGACTCGTGAATCAGTTCCATTTGAGTATAAAAAGATGAGAAAGAAAAGCTATGTACCTACGCGCTGACCTTCCCTATAAGGTTGTCAGCTCATCTCCCTCTTCATATTCTGAGTCGGCTGAATTTTTGTTTGTCGAAATTTCTGTTCATCACACTAAAGTCTTGCTTGCAGTGCTTTACAGCCCTAACCTTCGCATTGACTACTTCGACTCCCTTGACTGCACTCTCAGCAATCTTTGCCCCATGTATGAGCACGTTATTTTAATGGGTGATTTTAACACTTGCTTGATTAAAAATGACTCGCGCTCGCAAAAGCTCCTTTCACTCCTGTCTTCTTTCAATCTTCAAGTCTTGCCTCTTTCTGCAACTCACTTTTCTCCTAATTGTACGCCCTCTTTATTGGGTCTTATGATTGTTTCCTCTCCCACTAATGTATTTAACCATGGTCAACTTACTACTACTTTTTCTTACCACGACCTCATTTATCTTTCGTATCGTATCCGTGTTCCCAAGCGTAAGCCCCAACTTTTATACCTCCGTAATTACAAGGGCATGGACCTGGAGGCATTGCAGCGTGATGCCGGCGATCTTGACTGGACCCCTCTGATTGAGATCGGGGACATCGATGGAAAAGTGAAGTTCTTTAACACGACTGTCCTCGATTTGTATGACAAGCATGCCCCAATCCGACGCATCAAAGTAAAACATAACCCTGCACCATGGATTACGCCTCAAATAAGAGAGCTTATGGCTCGTAGGGATAAAGCTAAGAGCAGATATAAGCGCAGACCTTCAGAGCTGAACCTCTTTTATTTTAAATCACTACGTAATCGCTGCAGGCATCTGTGTCAAGATGCTAAAAGACGCTTTTTTCATGAACAACTCGACAACCGCAGTTCTTCCGATGTATGGAAATTTCTGAAGTCTGTTGGCATAGGCAAATCATCTATCAGCCAGTGTAAGGATGTGAACCTCAATGACCTGAATAAGCATTTCTCTCACCTTCCCTTTTCTCTTGATCCTTGTGTTAAAGCTGCGACACTGGAAAGTATTTCTGGTTTGCCATTGCCACAATGTCCTCACTTTGAATTTAGCGATGTTACCGAGGATGACGTTAAGAAATCTATTCTTGCTATTACTTCTTCTGCGGTTGGTAATGATAAATTATGCTCCAGAACGATTTTTCTTATCCTTCCTTCATTACTTCCTGTTCTCACTCACATTTTCAATCACTCGTTTACCGCTTGCTCCTTTCCGTCGGTCTGGAAACAGGCTCACATTATACCTTTACCCAAAACTAATAATCCATCTTTATTAACGCATTTTAGACCTATTTCTATTCTTCCATTTCTTTCTAAAGTGTTTGAGCACTTGGTTCATAGACAGCTATCTTTTTTCTTAACGTCAAACTCAATAATATCCCCCTTTCAATCCGGTTTTAGAGCGGGTCACAGTACAGTTTCTGCACTTATTAAAGTAACTGACGATATCCGCTGGGCTATGGAGAATAAATCGCTGACTGTCCTTGTATTGCTTGACTTTAGTAGCGCCTTCAACTCAGTGGATTTCGACATCTTGCTGGGTTTACTCAAATCTATTAATGTCTCTTCTTCCGCTATAGCCTGGTTCAATTCATATCTTCGGGATCGCTCTCAGTGTGTCCGCCTTGATGAGTCCTTCTCTGATTGGTGTAGCCTCACTGAGGGTGTTCCTTAGGGTAGCGTTCTCTCTCCTCTTCTTTTTTCGATTTTCATTAACTTCGTTACCAGAGTTATCTCTTCCAGTTTCCATCTTTATGCAGATGACCTGCAGCTTTACCGACACTTTACTATAGCTGACATGGATTCGGCCATTGCTGCTATGAATCATGACTTGTCTTCTATCGGCAGTTGGGCCAAGTCATTTGGCTTGCAGATCAACCCAACGAAATCTCAGTCCATGATCATAGGCAGCAGATACGTTCGCACTGCTGCTGTTGTTTCATCGATTCCGCCCTTATATCTCGATGGCGTCCGTATCGATTACACCGATACTGCTAAAGATCTGGGTGTTATTATTGACTTCAATCTTTTCTGGCGTGCTCAGGTCAATGAGGTTAGCCGAAAGGTGTATTTTTCATTTCATTCGCTGAAATGCCTTCAGTCTGTCTTACCTTTAAAGACGAAAATATCTTTGGCCCAAACTCTAATTCAGCCGATTATAGATTATGCCGACGCCTGCTACCTGGATGCTACTGAGGAGCTATTAAACAAGCTTGAGCGACTGCAAAATTTATGTATTCGATTTGTGTTTGGTCTACGCAAGTATGATCATGTTTCTCCCTATCCGTCTTCGCAGGAACACACGGATTCTTTGTCTCCTTTTCAACATCCTTCATAACCCTTCTTATCCCTCTTACCTGCGTGAGCGTATTTCTTACGCTCGGCCTAGTGACGCTCCGTGCAGATCACACCTCAGATCTATCCTTAACACCCATCCTCATAAATCCAGCTACTATTCTTACTCTTTCTCTGTCCATGCAGTTAGGTTGTGGAACTCACTTCCGCCTAGCATTAGAGATTTAAAATCTATTTCTCTTTTTAAGAAGCGTCTTAAAGAGCACTATCTTTCCTCTCAACTATGATAGTTATATATGTATATATATATATATTTGTATATATATTTTATAATATTGTGTTCGGTATAGGTATATATTTTATGTATATTTTTATTTTTATCTGTTAATTTAATTTTAAGGCTTTACACACTCTTCTTGTCTTGTTTTTACACACTTTTGTTTACATTTCTTTTTCATTTCTCCTGTCGCAGGTCTGCTGGAAGAATTTCATTAGAAATAAGCAGTACCTTTGTACTAATATTATAATGTTAAATTTCACAATTTTTCTGTGTGTACATAAATAATAAAATAAATTAATAAATAAATAAAAATCTTAACGCATACCTGTGCAACCACGGAAGAGGCAGTACAGAGAGGTGACCACAGTTTTACAGGTAAAAGTTATAGAAAGACGATGTACGATGTCACAAACATATTAAAGCTGCATAAGAGCGTTTAATTATCATCAGCTACTACTTTAACCGGTATTACTGTTGTAATACAAGGTTGGTAAAAACTACAGATGGTAAAATGCTTATAGTACGATGTTACAAAGATATTAAAGCTGCACAAGATCGTTTAATCATCGTCAGCTACTATTTTAACCTGTATTATCGCGTTAGTGAGCACTACAGGTGGTACTGTTATATTTTGTTATATTGTTTACCAACCCGGTAGTACCGTTGTAATACCGGGTTGGTAAACAATACAGGTGGTAGAAAAGCACCGGATAAGAATGCTTTGCCACTAAAAAGTTCTTGTGTATATTATATATCAACTGTATAACTTTTAGCATACGTCAAGATTGAAAAAGCCAGTAACCTTACTAAAATTAAATCTGTTCGTAGTGGAAGTGTTATGTCATCCATTATTCAACACAGGAGAATAATATTGTGGAATATTAAGTAATTTAAGTATGTGAAGTGAAAAATGACAGCCCATATAATTTCACGGTAAATGTATATGTGCGAGCACAGCCGTGCTGAATCATAGCGAAGATAGGTCGTGATGAGATAAATTAAAGTGATAGCGGACTGTATAACATGAAAAATATAATGAATAAATACGAATTACAAAATGATACGGTTGGAGGAGCTCGTGACTAAATAATAACAGCCGCACGGGTCGATCTTAAAGGTTAAGCAACGCTTGCCCAGGTTGGTCTGTGAATGGGTGACCATCTTAAAACATACCGAGTTTCCTCCGTTCTCACGTTAAGCCGTCGGTCCCGGCTGTCATTTGTAGATCTTTGGCAGTCGTTAAGGATTGTCAGAAGCCTGTAAATCTGACTACAGTCTTGCCAAGAAGTACCGTGTTACTCAGTTAATGGATTGCGGAGTTCTGGTAGGCAGCCGCTCCACGTAAAACACTGATATTCAGCTGAATCCGGTTTGACTGGAAGCCGAGCCCAGTATAGTTGGGAAAAGGCTAGACAGATTATGACAAAATGATACGGTTGATTTACGTAAACAATAAAAATATGGGAATATATGCGCGAGCGCAGCCGTGCTTGGAGATGCGCAACAGCTAACTAGGGTGGTGCGGGGTCCGCGGTTGGCCACTGGCCGGTTGGCGAGCCGCAGTCCCCGAACCTCTTCTTCACAGCCGCCGGCGCGCGGCTGTAATAATGTTTCTCATCTCAATTTTAACACGCCTAGGATTTATTAAAGAATTAAAAGAAGAGTTATGATAATAAAATAGATACCTCAAGCTAAACATTATTATTCATTCCTGCTTTCTGAGCAATGGCATGTAAAATTAAGTGGTATTCATGGAACGCTTCAAATTATGTAAGAAATTTAGCCTCTAACTGACACCAAAATGTTATTTGGGTTAATACTCTTTAAGTGTTCTTACGTGTTGGTGACTCCTACTGCGGTTCTAGAAGAAGACGCAAACATTTGTGCAAGTGCTTCTTTAACTATCATCCTAAAAGTGATTGTGGTTCACTGGAATCGAACTAGCGAACTCGCTTGTTTGACCGACACACCACCGTGCTCGTAGCAGCGGGCCTCGAAACAACGGTGGGGTATGCGCGGCTGAAGTCAGTGCTACGGCTACGGCTACGTCTGCATGTGCTACGAGCCTACGAATCGCCTACGAACTCTGTAACGGCTACGCTCACGTTCCATGTTGTTACCTGCGAGTGTGATTGACTAAACGTTGAACTGCGTTGGTAAAATATACTATGTATATGTAGTATCTACTACTACTTTCTACTGTTACTACCATCAGAAATGGCAGCCGTAACAACTAAGTCTCATTCATCAAGTATAATCCAGACTCAATCCGAACCCGATATTAACAATACAGTAGCGATGAACGACTACGTGAACACAAAAAGAAACAAACTTTTTCGGAAACGATAATCCCGGGCAGTGGGGTCTGACTTGGTTTCACCTGAATTAGAGTATGAGCGGGACCTAAACGTCTCAAAATATCTATCTGAAGAGACCGCATTAATGAACAAACTTTTGCCTGATATAGGGGAAATTAAGTCCCAAAATTTTGAAATTAAGGGCGTATATTTGAAATGTATGGTAGCTCGAAATTTTGCCTTGCAAAAGTATTTGCATCTCTCTCGTTTGTTCAGTTCTTCAGATGCTCTGTGGAGCTCTTGTAAGCAGGACCTGCGTAACTTTTTTTGAAATCGTAGCTGTCAGATTTTCGTAATTGGAATATATTTTTCAACAGTAAATGGTACAGGTTTAGCAGTTTAAAAATAAATTTTGTGTTAAAAAAGTGTCTGAACCATGTGAAAGTATATTTTGATGACCGTGAACAATATACAACGTAATATTTTTCTATCCGCGCCAACTTTTGAATCATGTATAAAATTGGTATGAAATAAAAGATCAAAACAAAATAAAGAACAAAGTCATTGGTAGTCCTTACCGGAAGGCGACAATGGGCGCGTTTTCCAGGAAATTAATAGCTACGGCTTGAAGAAAATAGCGACTCCAAGTCAGCTTCTTCATTTGTATACACGTAAAGGATCCTCTAAAGTTTTCATATCATAAAGCAATATTGGGTAAACATTTTACTTTCTATATTGGAGTGTCTGTTTTTACAACGTTAATTTCACATTTTATCTCAAGACACACGCTAAAATAAATGTTTTGATTTTACGATTTATATACGTCAAACATCAATATGTCAAGAATTTTATGAAATGTCAAAGGTTACAAAGGCCTAGAAATGAAATGGAGTCGAGTTTGCATTGTGTTAAGTAAATACTAGCCTTTCCCCACGACTTGTCTGCGTGAGTTTCAGAAGTTCCAGAAATAAATGAAAAATATGTAATCCTACTAATATTATGAATCTAAATCAATATTATGTGGTAATAGTTGTTAGCCCCAATTTTACTTCATTATGAT
Source organism: Lacanobia oleracea (assembly GCA_950371165.1). Lineage (NCBI taxonomy): Eukaryota > Metazoa > Arthropoda > Insecta > Lepidoptera > Noctuidae > Lacanobia > Lacanobia oleracea. Next base: position 13,251,717 of record OX493389.1, read on the forward strand.
TCTAACCCCCTGATATTTGGTAAGTCTTCTTTTTCTTTTGTTCTTCTCCATAAGAATCTACCCTACCGAATGGACAGTAGAGTCACTATGTTATTTTAAATGTAATGATGACGTTCAAAAGTGCCGTTTAATGGCCTCCTCATTATTCCAGTCCAGGGCGCGGCAAAATGCATACTTTTCTTTAACCTCTAGCGGCCGGAGTGGAACCATTGGTTTACAAAATACTATCTCCCAAGTACTTAAAATACAAAATATAAAATATCGTAATGTATTTGAAATATAAAATACAGTATTTCAGCTATTTTTATTTTGAATTCAAATTACAAAATACTATTAAGACCACCGTGATGGGCTAAAAAGCAGGGAAAAGTATATTTATCACTAAAATCAGAGTTTCCTTTCATAAACACTAGATTTTTACATGATACTGACTGAGCATGGTGGTTGAGAGCATGTCATGCTCACTCAAATGTCTCGCTGATGGCGGCGCGTGGGTTTGATCATTCGGTTCCCTTCGAAATGGTTGAGCTGAAGGGTGCCGATACACGCGTCATGTTCGTGAACAGGCGCCGTCGGTTGAGACTGGTCATCTCTTAACTGCCATTGGCTTATTTTAATCTTTATATTTAAAATTCTTATAATAAGCCCTTTTTTTTTTCCTTTGCATTGTCCTCACATGCAGAAGCAACAAGTGTATGTAACTTGAAATTTTGTAAAACCAGAACATGATTTAAAAGAGTGTCCGTGGAGTTTCTTGCACGTTCTTCTCCATAGAGATCTACGCTTTGGAACGTGCAAATAGCTTCCATGTTTTTGACTGACCGACCTTGACGTTTCAAAAGTGCCTGTGAATGGTTTATTTGAAATAAAATGCTTTGAATTTGAATTTGAATACTTGACATTGACAAATTGACGTACAGTAACAGGTGCAGTGTTCGACATATTTAGTGATCGCCAATGTTCAAGTTAAATTATAATCTATTCAGTTGAAACCTCGATAATTTTATTTAATCTATTTTAAAGTAATTTTCATAGGACCAATCTAAGGCGTTGCGTCTTGTAGCTAAAAAAGTAAAAAGATATTTCAAACTTTGTATTTTTTTTCTATCGAGCAAAATGACTTCGTATCGTGTATTCCTTCAGTTGAATACTAGATCATAAATCAAAAACCATATACCACAATTTCACATTCCTGGTCCAGGAACCTAACAAGATACGTTAAAACGAAAAACGGCCTTATACTGATTGAATCACCTTAAGGCGTCTAACGTGGAAATTCGCAAGTGATAAAATGATAAATGATATTTATTTTGCAAATAGGTTACAAGTGACTCTTTTACACGTATTTTTTTTTTGACATATTACTCTAGATGAGGCCGGCATTTCCTAGCTGACTACCCTGAGGAGAAACACCGAAACAAACTCAGAGGTCTCTTTAAAGTCCATACAATCGCTAATAACATATGAAAACCATGTAGGTTAACGTCTGAGGTGGCCTTTTGAGGAAGGTACCACACAGGTTTGAGTGGGTCTGTCCAGACAGTGCGAGTATTTGTCAGTAATCGTGCAGCTCAACTCAGAACTTTGAGAAGCTCAACGAGCCGACGAACAATACCAAGGTAAGGAAATTTGGGCAGGCCCCTTAGCATACTAAAACTGCCAGACTGTCATGAAAATTATCCTCGCACGACATTGTTATGATGAATTGTTAAGATATTCAAAATTGTAAAAGACAAACACGAGTATTATTTTTCCCTGGGATGTAAGAATAAGAAATAAAAACCATGAGTGTAGTCTCTTTAAATATTTTAATATAAATAATCGTCGCTTACATCAATATCACACACGAGCTTACTAACTAACTACCTACTAACTAACTTAAAAACTATGACTTCGCATTAAATAATTTATCGTTTTAGCAGTATAAAAAGGTGAAATCGCCACCACAGCACCGCATTCTATAATATACCGCGGACCGCGCGGCGGGGCGTGGTCCCAGGGGCCAGGAGCCTGGGGGGCGCGGTCAGCACCGCCAGCGACACACAACACTTCATGCTTTACACGAACTACGCCTATTTATGGACACGTTCACTTACCCATTGACTTGACTATGAAGTTAGGGATGAATCCATGCTCTGAAATCACAATCATGAACCCGAGTGAAACAAAATACAGATTCTTCCGTGCTTGGATCTGTCTTGGGCAAGTGAATGTTTATGTCGTGCTCTTGTTCTATGTACAGTCAACAAAGCTTATAGATATGCAGGCAGCTAACTTGCAACAACTTTTAAACAATGTTGTGAGTGTGCTAAGTAGACAATTATTGTACAACAAACTCGTAAGTATGTCAAAAGCTTAAAACATTTAATGCACACATTAGAAATAAATATTGGCAGCGCTGTGTAAAAAATAATATTTTTGCCTGTATACCGAATCGCATTGTTGACTGTACCTAAGGTTTACTAACCTTACATAAAATAACGACTTAGGTGGACTTTGGACACACAACAAAAATGTACTAACAACAGTTACAGTGAATTCCATACCATTCACATTTTAAATTTACTATTAGGATGACAAGCGTGGCGATTATGGCAACCCCACTCCATCTTAGGGGGGGACCTATGTCCAGTAGTGGACGTCTTTCGGCTAAAATGAAAATGATTAGGATGACCAATAGCCATACTACAGGTAATTGTTTAATTTCATGAGCGGGTCTATCGTTACATTTTAAACTGTGTGTCGGTGATATGTAGCTCAACTATGAACGAATTGAATATTCTCATGGTAAGGATAGGATGAAATGAAATTGACAGCACCAAATCATTCTGAAATTAAAGTAAACCTACAGATGCGGATGAAAACGCGGCGGAGGGCGAAAGCCTCCTATAAAGCGACGGCTCGGGGCCTAGCGGTAACCTCATGTTACAGTCTAGCGCTTGGATACTGAACGCTCACAAATCTAAAATTTGTGTTCTAAGTTATTATTCTTGCTAAAAAGTTGGATCCAATACAATAGTAAAAGATTAAGAACCGAAACCATGTTAACATAGCAAGACGTTCTTAAGACAGGTGACGGCCACCTTAAGGTGAAATGATTAAAACGAAACCTTGTTATGAGTATGCAGCCTGGCTGTCGAAAGGTTAATCTAACTAGATCGTACGACTTAAAATCAATGTGAGTATGAGAAAGCAAAGCGTTATAATAATATTCAGAGCTGTATAATATGGTGTGATGCCTCCACCACACGCAAGCAGTAACTACCATACTAAACATGAAGGTGAAATGAACGAAACGTACAGGCAGCGCGCGACAAGCTCGCTGGCATATATAAATCACAGCTTATGTTCTATAATCTCACTGGTATTCTTATATTGTATGTAACTAATTGAGCATGTGTTCTTAATGTAATATTCCTATTTTCAGGACCACTTCACCGGAGCTATTTCCTGAATCAGAAGGATCTCGTAGCGGATGATTTGACACCTAGAAACAAAAAACAATCATGGACACACGAACACGCCCCAGACACCGGTGTTTAGTGGATATCACAACACGGTGACTGGCAGTTGTTAGTGACATTACATCTAAGTGATTACAGACATTTAAAATGTACTTGCAAACACTGAACAAAAAGAATATAGTATCAACACAAATTTGGGATGCTGTATTTGCTGGATCGACGAACATTACTCGTATTTTGATAGGAGTTATTGTCTCTAAAAATATTTAAGCACGAGAAGTATATCGAAAACCTACGGGATATTTTTAATCAAATAATTATAAGGGATAAATAATATGCTACTTCTCTGAACCGTGATCGATTCGGCAAATATTTCCATTATAAAAGTGTGTCAAAAAAAAACTTTAATTGGAATACTGAATTTGGTGCTAGTGCTTACATAATTAACTGTGCTTGCACTATAAAGTGAGACTTAAGTATATTATCAACCGAAAACATTGCACAATTCGTCTGCGTTGTAGAAACTGTGGTAAACTTGGTGCAAGTGATAACTTAGTTTATTTTTGTGTGAGTTTGCCACAGTTTTTGCAACAGCAGGTAGGTTTGGATGCGCCCAGAATCCGCGAAGTCGTCGAGGTCGAGAACCGGCCACCGTCAGCCACTGCATTCATTCAACAAGCCACCACGAGGCGACACGTAACAGTAACAGGATTAGTTGCTATCCATCAAGTTAGCAATTAATAAGCTGAAAACTAGTTAATTTCTACGTAGTAAATCGATTAGCAAATGAAAATTCTACATAATGCTATTGAGTTAGTACATGAAAACCGTAACCAAAATTATCGCAGAAGGTTTTTTTTTTTTTTTTTTTTTTTTTTTTTTTACTATTGATAGGCACGCGTTTGACCACTATCTCACCTGATGGTAAGCGAGGATGTGGTCGAAGATGGAGCACGCTTGCCTAGAAATAACCTATTCACTCTTGATTTAAAGACTCCCAGGTGACATTGAACATTAATTAACTTGTGCTAAAATCAATAAAGAAGCCTATTGATTGGAGGTGGACAACATATTACCGAGAACGGTTTACAAAACAACTAATAGACTGACATCCACATATAGACACAAAGGCAAACATGGAATAATCGACGAGTGCTTCGTTCCTGCTATAATTTGTTAATAAGTCGGTTAGTCTCGCTGTTATAGTCAAGGGAGTTTTATTTTAATTATCTAAGTAAATGAGTTGTTCACCTCTTGGAGACTATTTCAGATTGAAGCAAAGCATTTCATAGTACTTTAGTTCAGAAGATAGCAATGTTAAAACAGGAGAATTGTTTGATCATACGGCAACAATGCGTGTGCTAGTGCAAATACAAAAAAAATAATTAATAATAATCATTTATTTGTTTTAGATTTTAGTTTGGCGGATTTAGTAGCTGCGTTCAAAAAACCGGTAACTGAATAAAACATGGAAATTCGATTCTAGATCTAACCGAATGATCCAAAACGGAGAGAGCTACGGTTACTATACTACACGCGTTGAAGTCTTTAATTGACACAAAATATTTACTTATTTTTACGCAAATGATGGTATTTACTTTTGGTTGACACCAAAGCAATAAGCGCACAACGCAACAGTCCCCGTCACGAGAAGCTATACATTTCGCAATCACACATTAAATTGTTTTAAATGTATGTTTTCGTTTAATTGTTTTAAAACATTAGACAGTAGCGCTTTTTATCGCTAAAATATAACTTGTCCAAGTGAAATTGCTCGTTAGTTTCGTTTTACAAATAATTACGTCAATTTGAGTTGAATTTGGGATTATTTGGTATTGATACGTAACTTAGTACAAACTCTTTGTTAACACAAATTTTAGCTTCTCGTGACAAGGACGGTTAGTTCGTTCAGAAAGATGTTTGTCGTTAACACGGAGAGCGCTTTCAGTTTGCAACAAGCCTTTGAAGCTTTCATCTTCTTTTGTCACTCTGGTCTAATTAATAGCCTTGTCATGGGTCACGGTGTGCCGTCACAGTCGCGCGGTCTGGGTGTCCGCCTACCTGCGTCGATCTGAATGTCTCCGACGTCGTCGTCGCTGTCGGAGTTGATGTCGGACAGGCGCGCATTACCTGCCGAGGTGCCGCGCGGCGCGCTACTGCAGCCGAGCCACCAGAACGCGGTCGACCGCGGGAACGCTGGGTTGTCCGAGTCCACCTAAACATTTCAAACACGAATTTTGTAAACAGTTCGTGTTAAAAGAGTGTATTTGAAATAGGCTCTGCAGTGCACATCATGCTACTTCTCTGCTATTACCCACGCTGGAGTCCTTATGCATGCATTGGTATAATTGTTGAGCATTATACGTGTCATTTTTTAAAACTAGGGGTTATAGTTTGAGTAGAACCAAGGTTGCTGCAGATTAGAGATGGATTGTTAGGGCCTTAAAGCGTAAACCAAATAGTTTAAGGTACTTACACTGAAAGTTCTATCATTAAACCGCCAGTACGATCCTCCTTTGAAAAAGTACGTGTATCCGTCAGTGTACTGCAGGGCAGCATCAATGCCGTCAGGGATGCCTTCCCAGTAGGAGAGGGGTTTGGGGTAGGAAGCCTTGACGGGCGGACTCTGAGACGGGTCAAAACACCAGAACTTCGAGCCCTTGTAGAAGTAGATCTTTTCGTTACCCGACCAGACCAAAGCAGCGTCTAGATTGTTCGGGATACCGGTGAAGCCTGGACCAAACAGTTACGTATTAGTAAATGATCAGTATATTTAGGAAAATCTGCTATGTATGTTTACATATTTAAAAAGGAACGAAATCCAATAAATGTTGGCACAACTCTGGGTTTTCTTCTGCCAATTTTGGATCGGATAACCCAATTTCTCAAATCTTAAAACAAGAAAACAAAAGTCTACCTTCACTGATGTCTTTAGGGTAATCTCCGTCGACCGTCTGTCCGTTGTACCTCCAGTACTTGGATCCTTTGAAGAAGTAAGTCGTGCCGTTCTTGTAAGTAAAGGCAGCGTCAATGTTGCTGGGCAGGCCAGGCCAGGCGCGGGAGATGAGGCGCGGGTAGCCGGAGGCAACACCCTCCTGTGTGAGCACCCAGTAGTGCTTGCCTGGAAACAAAGGAAGGAGGACTAATAAATTTTTGGTCGAAGAAATAACTGTTTGGTGGTTATTTTCTATTGGTTTTAATGTATTTGATGTTTTTGTAACTTTGTAGTATGAATTTCTCCATCAAAGCTTTGTTTCAGTTTTTTTAATTATTTTTTTTATTTGGAGTTTCTTTTTCAAATAAATTAAAAGCTGCGTTGCTTACTGTGCAATAAAAGTCCCTTAAACATCGCATTTTTAGGCAAAATGAAGTACAATCAATCTTGTTAAAAGTTACGCCACGTCTAATTTCCATACCTTTGAATATGAAAGTGTCGCCGTTCGCAGAGTTGAAGATGGCGTCGAACTTAGGGTCGCTGCAGAGAGCGGGGTCCTCGACTGAAGGTTGCTGGGTAGTGGCGCGGGGCACTGCTGGCGGAGCAGACACTAAGAATCCGAAGCCAGTCCGATACTTGCGCCCGTATAGTGCCTGGGGATGGCAGGAAATGTCAATTTTGTGGTTGAATGTGGGAAGAAGGTATTTCGTCGTTGTTCTAGCGTTTTCGTGACTGCAGTTATGTTTCATGTTGTAGTCGGCTGGTCAGCTGAACTACGTAGTGGAGATCGATGGTATGTAGAAAGGAGTCTGTCTTTGTGTTAGAAAAACGTTTTTTTGGTACGACGAACTTCTGAGCTTAAACAGTATTAACCTGAATTCCATTGATGTCATCCTGGTGTAGTTGGAAGTTGGGTTCGTATCCTCTGTAGTAGGGAGCCATGAGCGCTGATTGCACCCTACTGTGGGACAACCCTAGCGAGTGACCGAATTCGTGCGCTGCAGTCTGCAAATATGACGTAATTGTTAATGCTTTAATAGTTTTATTTTCAGCTTACTACTTTTCTTCGAAAGCCAAACTTTTTTAAGATTATTCAGTTGGACATTCTGCTAAAATTAGTCTGCTCCAAACACTTTAAAAATCAGTTAAAGTTATAAGACAGTGATTACATAATTACCTGAAAGAGATTGGTTCCCCTCCACGAGTTGATGGTCCAAATCTCAGCGTCATCGAAGTGAGCGTTGCCTCCGTACGCCTGAACAAGCGAGCCATTGAGGAAAATCAACATCATTACTAATGAAATAATCATTATTATATTGTTATAAAACCAATTATTGTGATTGATTCTGCATGATATATAAGCAGGATAATTTATCTGCAGGATGGATAAGAACGGCGTTTTTGAGAGATAAAGAGATGTGTATGTCCACCGTACTTCTTATTTCCGTCAAAAATGCGATTTTTAGTATCTATAAGCCGACCAACCATGGTACATCCTTAACAGAAGATTACTCTGAGGCCATATTCGCCTTTGATTCTAACGAGACTAGACTACCTAACTGTGGCGTGTACTAAAAACACCGTTACCTACACGGCAATATTTCCAGGTTATTACTTGTCTACACTCTAACTAAAACATGTGTAAAAGCTATCTAAAGTTGACTTTACGTATTAAGTAATAAAAATAATAAATTTATTTAATCCAAAAAGAAGAGATACAGAGCATGTAGGTTTTAGGTGCTCGATATATGAATAATGACCCCTATGCTAGGAAAATCCTGTGTTATAGGAGCCATCCATCCGTCCGTTAGGGTTGATGTATAGAGTTAAAGAAGGTCGAACGTGTAACAGCAGCAAAAGGGTGTGAGTAAGCTCATGTGATGTAGTGTAATGGGTGAAGTGTGATTTAATGTAATGGGAGACGTGCAATGTGTGATGTAATGTTATGTCTGATGTTATGTTATGGGTTAAGTGTGATGTATGATGTAATGTAATGGGTGAAGTGTGATGTAATGTAATGGGAGAAGGGTGATGTAAGGGTGTGGGTGTAGGGGCGGGCTGATGTGTTATTTAATTATTTGCATTAAGGTTTCAACAGTGCTTCTGTTGCCTCATAATCTAGGGTGAGAAGGAATTCTTTAGTTATTTTTTAACATTTATAAGTGTAAGTGAGTCAGTGAGTCTTGGTCATGTGAGTCTAAGTCACTAAACTGTGAAGGTATAACAATTACTATTTGTAACGATACAAAACTTTTACATCTTTCACCGCAATTTATGCTAAACTGACTTAAAAGAAAGGCTGTGTTCCGTACGCATAGATACAGTGATTAGCGACAGATCCGGAATATATTGAATGAAATTACAATAATACTCGTAATAATTTGTTTCGCACAATAAACCGTTTTATTATCTCACTATTAGCCAAAAGGAACTTTCACTATTTAGGCGACAATATGTAACATCCGTCATTGTTATATGTAACACCATAATGGAACATTCTATATTCTTGGAAGTTCATGTGTTGGTTCACCTAATAACATAGAAAATAATGTAACTAAGATTTTTTTTTTTAAATACATAGAGCGTCCGTGGAATTTCTTGCACGTTCTTCTCTATAGATATCTACTCTTTCGAATGTGTAAATAGCTTCATGTTTTTAACTGACTGACCTAGACAATTCAAATGTGCGTGTAAATGGTTTATTTGAAATAAATTTCTGTGAGATGATTTTTGTGGTAGTCGCTTGAATATTTTTTTTATTACTTACGGGGTAGAAGGCATGGGCAAGAGTGCCACCTGGGCCATCAAAAGGGGCATCGTCTCCGTGCGCTCCCTTCTCGAACCTGCGAGGAAAAGCAAAGTCAGTAGGTAAGCATAATACTGCGTAATACAAATCATGAAAACGCAGTGAAAATCAATAGTAATAAACGGCCCTATCCGATCAATGTATATCGCATATCGACGTAACTTGCAGTACCAACTACAAGTAGTTACGACCAACGCTCACTGACAACCATTCACGCAGTTACACAGCAAAGATTACCCGCGGATTGGACCTAAAACCTATTATGAGTGATCCAAATTACCCTACCTACAATGCGGATCGAAACGATGCACGATACCTCCGCTTTTTTAATCTAATTTCGTTTTGCACGAACAGTATTCTATGTTTTTTTAATAAGCTTTCGGTTAAACACGTTACAGTTAAAAATTGAACAGAAACTGGTAGACCTAAAATAATGGATATCCTAACTTAAGAAAAGTTATATGTAGTTTTCTGGTTTTAATGACACCTATAAACATTTTTATCAGTTAAGCCATAGAAATATTGTATAAATAGATATTATTTATGCAGAACTTATGCAACTTTCAATTCAATCTACGAAATAGATACCCCAAAGTAATAGTGAAAATAACCTTTGTATGATTCTCTACTTGCCTGATATCAATATGGACATTTCCGGATCGTTTCTGCGTGAAGGTAAGGTCTGTGTAGTCTGACCATACTGCAAAGGCTCTTGCAAGTTCCCTGTCAACTTGTGCACGGTTCAGCCTCAATGGGTATTTAGAGATCTTGTAGGTGAGGTGCTTGATAGTCCATCTTGAACCTAGACAAACAATAAGGCATTAAATATGGCAGTTCAGAACAACAAGCAGATAAATATTTCATTAAAATCACAAGTTTTGTTATATTAGCTGCTCACTGTCTCTTAAAAAACAGGTTTCTCTAGTTTAAGAGGTAGAGCTCATCATTTTACGTAGAAATCTTTTTCATATAGCACCTGGCTTGTTCTCTTGCAAGTTTAGGTATATTGCAAGTTTTAATACTATTATAAACTTTTTAGTTCTCTAAGTAGATCTGTAAGTTTCTTGGCAATTTCCTTTCCGTTTAAACGAAACGATGTTTAATAATATTCAAACGAAGGGGCACTCACCCTGCAGCGCGTATCTCTTCGCTCGGCTCCCACTGGAGCCCACTTTGTCTCGCATGCCGCACCTTGGCAATGACATTACTTTGGTCGTTTCCTCGTCTAATTCACCTGAAACGAACGTGAACAATTTGTATTAAACTTGCGCACGTGTTTTGAATCGCCATGACGTAACAGGTACTAGGTTATTTGTTCCGGCTACCATGGCACTTTAGGATCGTTCGCTAGAAAAGCTTAATTTAAATTATTCCCTCATTTGCATCGTAAACTACTCCGGAGTGCCAAAGGACAAACAGGCCTTCGCACAACATTTACTAAACTGAATCATTACTTTCAGAAATTACTTGTTCAGGACGCTATTTTTAATATAATCTAAATAAGTTTCTTGAAATAAACTTATTAATCACTACTTCATCCACATAAATTAATTTAATATTTTCTTCAGGGCATTGTAAAATCAACGCGGTGTGAGAAGAAAAAATGGTTGCTTTTACTATTAAAACCATACATTCCCGGGACGTTTACCTAATTACCCTTTCCCAACTTATAAATGATGTATGTACCAGTCGGCAGTAAATTACAAAATAATGACCGGTTTTCGAGAAATAAGCCGATCTAACCGTGGCTAACCTTACCTGTAGCGTTTAGTCCGGCGAAGCTCTGGAACTCGGCAACAGCTCGTTTCCACGTGCCTTCGTCCATGAGGTGCGCGCTCGAAGGATTCGCCACAGAGGGACTCAGATACCCGTATCGCACTAAGTACATCTGGAAGTAAACTTCTCCTTCAGTCTGACGTGTCACGCGAGTAGGCCTGTAGGCCAATGCGCGCGTGCATACCTCAGCACACGAGCGTCTGCAGGCTCTTTGTTTCCCTATCACGCCGGGGAATACTCGCAACAATACCCCCAAAAGCACGTTTTGACTATTGTCTGTCCAATGCATCCCATATCAAGAGAATACTACGTCGTACGTTTTACAGTTATCATCGCGAATGAGTGATTGACCTCACTATGAAATATATCCTAGAAGTTTCATTTTTGATTGCTGAGTATTTCTATTGTTTGTACGAGTATCTGCTACAAGTTAAGCAGTAGATAGGTGAGTACACTCCCCAAGGAACCACTCCCCCCCCTTAGTGTTTGGGTGTCCAGACCATTGACTTCTAAAAATAAAATTGAATCCCTCGTATCGTGGGGTATCCGAACCCCCATTTATGTTCCGCGACTTTTCATAGTTTTTGTTCTTTGTCAAATAGCTTTTTATTGTTTGTAACACCATGGTGCGTCTAAGTTTGAGACTCGCAACTTCCAGCAACAGTTCATTTTTCAAAAAGTTTCTGGAGGTTTACCCATTAAGTCTTGACGACAGTTCAAACGGACCAATTAATTCAGAACACAAGTTAACGCTAAAACGATTTTAAAACGTTGAAGCTCTCACTTTATGAGGATTTTCAATCGCCTACGTGTGGTAAATATGGTAAACTGGCCAAAATATTTACGTTAAATCATAATAGTTAAGTATTTTCCACCTCGCTGTCTTTGGAGACCGATTTTAGCCAAAGTAGCCCTATAAAATACTATGATTTTAATGATTATGGAAGCTGAAAGACTGACTCGAGACCTATTTCGGAACATGAATTCACTTGTTTAGATTTATATTTTAAAGTTGAATGTTATAATTTACCGAACGCAAATTTTTACTTTAGACCATAATTTTCACATCTTTCAACACAGTTACGAAGCTGATAATTTTATATTTAAAAGAACAACTCCATCTTCCATTTCAACGCCAATATTTATAAATGATTGCGCTAGAAGAAGCAAACAATTCTCAATAGTTCGATTTATGAACGTTTCTTTGTTTATCGACTTACCATCGCGTTGTCTGCATTTCCGAAGGTCGGCGCGGCGCTGCTCCTGCTCAGGAAGACCAGCGCTACCGTCGCCGTCCACAGTATCTTCAGACTACTCCTCAAACTGATGAACGCCATGTTTTCAGCTGATATCCCTAATCTTCTACTAGATTATGCTCATTTGATATACCTATGCTTATTTAGATATTGTTAAATTATCTCAAGGACGGAATAATTATCATTACTCTTATAAATAAATAAATTAATATACTATTTGGTTTGTTATTTAAGTAAGTGAAGTGGTCAAAATCTTCGAGCACCACAATGATATGTTATCTGGAACAAGGAGTTAGAAATATGTAGTTAGTATCGTGACATGAAAACATTCCAACTGTTTACATACGTCAATTTCTTTAATTTGGAATTAAATTGAAAACACTGTCATTGTAATTAAATCGTAGGAAAACCGCTAATTTATAACAAACAATAATAATAAAAAATGATTTTATTCTTTAGTGAGCGCGTGTAACTTAGCGTTCAATTAAATAAGAGAAGTAGAATTGCCTTATTACTTAAACAATAGAGAAATTAAATTGAGAGCTTCACGAAATTTTGTTTACGAATAAGTCGTCTTATCCTATTCAGACGAGTCGGAACCTAGGTAATCATAATATTACGTATGAATTAACGTTTTCCTTTTTTAAACCACAACGTAGGTATTGGTTTGTATGTTCAAATTCATTCATAATCACTACGTAGTGCGTGCGTCAAATAAATCAAATTTTACCAGAAAATAAGAAGGACAAAATTATTTTATGTCTATCTGACGTAATTTTTTTGTTTTCGGGGGCAACTTCAAAAGGCGCCTGGACAACCACCCCGGTGATCACCATCTGCACATAGAAGAGCGTTACCTCTTAAAATACCACTTCGGAATCCCCTCTGTGCAACGCCTGTTAGGGCACATCCCTGGGGAGACTGTAAAGGGGTCTCCCCTTTGCCCCGCTATGCACGGCAGCACGTGATCACTGTGCCAACGCCTTTTCTAGGATCACTGAGTTGTCGGACAGAGACCCCACTCTGAGCGCCAGCGACCGTGACTGGAGACCCACCTGCCTTAAGTAACGTAGGCGGGGTTTCGGCTTTTAGGCGTCGAGGCGGTTTCCTCCCTGACGCCTCCTTCTCAGCAGGATCAGACCTCTCACGATCCCGCTCGGTGGCCTCCTTCTGGATCATCACGGCCTCACAGAAAGCAGCCTTTGACCTCCAGTTTTCATTATCTGCCAGCATAGCACTCACTACGGCTGGCAGAGTCCGGTCTCCACTAATCATGGTAACCAAAACCCGCTGCTCAGAGGACCACGCAAGGCACTCCTCGAGCGTGTGTTGCGCAGAGTCCAGGTTGCTTCCGCAATGGTGGCAATTTGCCGTGGCCTTTCGCCCAATCCTATTTAGGTACTCATCAAAGCAACCATGCCCGGTCAGCACTTTAGTGAGCCTGTAGGAGATGCGCTTCTCTCTTTTTAGCCAGGCTTCGAAGTGGGCAAGACTGCTTCGAAAACACGCTTGCGCGAAAATTGCGGATGCTATGGCCGCTCGCGTCACCGTTCGAGTGCGTGTCGCCAGTCCTGCCGCCGTAGTCTTACAAAAGCGATTCCTGACATGCTATTGCCACTTTGGCGTATGGCCCGGATCAGGTTATACACCCTCGCATCCATATCCGCCAGGATGTCTAACGGTGGAAAGACTGCCAGGAGAGTTGCCGCCTCAAAGGACATTGTTCGGTATCCTCGTGTGATGCGAATGGCCATTTTCCGCTGCAAGCTGTTGATCTTAGTCCCGCAGCGTCGGACGCCTGACAGTCTATTTGACTAAACAGGCGCACCATAGAGGACCATTGATTTCACAACACCTGCATAGAGGCGGTGAACTTCTTCATGAGGCCCCCGAGATTGGGCAGTAATCTGTGCAAAGCACACTGCTCTTTCAACACAGGGAACCAGGCGCACAAAATGATCTTCAAACCCCATCGACCATCCAGGGTTAGGCAAAGATACTTGATGTGCCGACTCACCTGGACTTGCGCATCTCCAACTGTCACTAATGAGTTGAGTGGCTCCCTGCTCCTCGATAGTTTATGGAACCATAGCTCCTCAGTTTCATGAAGCGCTATCTCTAAGCCCAACTCGCGGATCGAAGCCACGACTTTTGCCACTCCAACCTCGGAAAGCTGGGTGGTCTCGTGGAAGGTGTTTCCGGCGACCAACACTAAGGTATCGTCTGCGTAACAAACGATGTTACGCCAATGGGATGGAATACGCAGAACCACATTGTATGCAAGATCCCATAAGACATTCGTACAAGTATCACCACTAAAAAGTGAAAAATACAAAACTTTTTACAAAAAAATTTAACCGACTTCCTAATAAAACAATACAAAGTATAACATAACCTTAATTACGGAAGTCGTTTTTTTTTGGGTTTGTTTCAGCGACCGACGCTGAAATTGAAATAAGCAAAAATGCTCATAACATAAAAACTGCTGAACTTAATTGAATAATATTTTTACGGAACCAAATGGCAAGTGTACTGCATCGAACTAAAACAGAATCACAAAAATCAGATGAGAAACCTTAGAGTAATCTGTGTACATACATAAAAAACAAAAAAAAAATACCCACCGAATTAAGAACCTAAGCTCCTCTTTTTTTACAAGTCGGTTAAAAACTGTAAGATTATTAAATACTACGTTTCGCCCGCACCTTCGTACGCGCAAGTCTCGTCTTTTTCCCGTTCCCGTGTAGCTAGCTCATGAATGTGGCTATCATATATCTACAATAAAAATATTCAAAATCCGACTGAAATTTCCAGAGATTAGCGCGTTCAAACAAACAAACTACCTACTGTGCCAGTGTAAACATCAGTTCATTAGAAACCATAAATTTAAATCGTAAAAAGGTATAATTATATCTTCGAAGTTCTTCATCAGATCTTTACCGAATAGAAATGGGACAGAAATGGGACCAGTCTGGAACAATACTCTTCCAAACCAAAAAAGAATCATCCAAAATCGTTTCACAAACATACAACAACAGTCGCATTAAGATCCTCCCCTGAGAGCAACAATAATCCCATTCTAATAAACTAAATACCAATATGGAAATTGCATAAAAAAAATATTTGTTATCTAAACAGTTCATCTAAAAATATGCAAAAATATAATACTGACAGTGAAAATGGAATCAAAAATGCTCAGAAAACAAACGAGATATAACAAATATAACAAAACAACTATTATTATTTTTGTTGATTTTTAACAAATATAATCTGTCCTTCTCGCAAAAACGCTGTTTTTTATGACAGCTGTATAGGCGTCATGGATTTTGACGTCATAGTTCATATCGGATTTTTCTTTCTAATTGTAATCTTTGAAGCTTTAGGACTTCATCGCTGACGAAGATATTTATCAAATATTTTCATGGTTGTATAGAAGAGCTGATAAGTTTTTCATTTTGCAAATAAGAAAATCGCACGCATATTCCCTATTCAATACGTAGAGAGCTATATCTATCTCGGAAAGCAAAAATACCCATTTAGCTGGCTGCACGCTTGTTTCTAACAAAAATTAGCACATTCAAGCTTAATATTTCGCAAACGGATCCTTGGGTCATGTTTTTTGCACATCCTCAAAATTTTTAAATGACCTATCTAACGTCACCACATCAAGATATAGACGATAAAAACGTCGCCACTTTACGTAATCAAAAAAATCTTGGAATAAAATATTTTTGGGGTTAACCCCTAGTAACTCCAAAAGTATTATCCATAAATATTTCCTTGTAGACTAAACACCATGACAAAAGTAAAAATTGGCTGGACATATTGTCCGCTCAAATGTCGAAACATGGAGACCCTGGAAATAGACAGGCCCTGGACATAAAAGAGCATAGCGTAGACCAAAGACGTATAACACTTATTACGTCGGGAATAATAATAAATTAATAATAAATTGTTTATTGGACCAAAAATGTTGTACAATCAAACACTTACGAACAACTATTATGCAGTAGGAACAAAAACATATTAGAGAGTAACAATTGTGTCAGTAGTATTTGTATTGAATTCTGGTACCCAAGGAAAGATTTAACTTGTGTTATGGGTACCAGGATTCTCACGCTAGTTTATTACATAAAGAGTTACATCAGAAGGTCAAAAGTTGAATTAGTGATAATTTTAGAAAAAGCCCTTTTATGTGTGTGAGTGTTGTGAATGAGGAGTTGTGTCTTAGTGAGGTTGTGTTGGTCGCGTATTAGAGAAATGACAACCTTAGGAGTTTTTCTGTTTCATCATAGCTCTGCATCCGTAACCAGCCATACACCGTTTTTTTACATTTTCGAAAAGTTGTGGAATAAATGGAGCAATGCTTGTTAGTTTCATTGTATAAGTGACTTCCAATACCATAATAATGTCTCCGAGCAAGTGCAGTCCTACAGCTTTGAGTGGGGCAGACCCTATAGCGTTGGCGCTTATTTCGAGAACTGGCATCATACTTTAGCGAAATATGCTTACGCATAACCACATGGAGCACAAAGAGCTGCCCAACAGAAAGAACACAACAATCTCTAAATAAATTGACTGTGGGATATCTAAAGGGTTTGAAGGACATGACTTTTAGGACAGCCCTCTGTGCCCGCTCAAGATGAATAAGGTGAGTCTTGGGTGCACCTCCCCACACAGTGATACAATATGTCAGCAGTGACTGGCATAGTGCGTAATAAACTGTTTTTAGGGTAGTTTGGTCAGCTGAATTTCTTAATTTTTTGAAAATATAAATTAATTTTCGAACCCGGGAAGTGATTCCATCAACATGCCATTTCCAATTTAATAGGCTATCAATTTGTATCCCAAGATATTTAATGGTAGCTGATCTCGCCAACGGAGGGCAGGAACACTGTGTGATGTGTGACTTTGGAAAACAAGAATGAGCTTTTAGAACAATTTCATTTGTGGAGGGCAATGCAACGGACTGCGAGGAAAAAGGTAAAAAATTAGTTTTTGAGACGTTAATGGTGAGAAGGTTATCATACAGCCAGCTCATCACTGACGCCAGGGCATTCTCGGCATGAGTCGTTACCTCGGTCCAGCTATCACCGTGCACAAGTAAAGCCGTGTCATCTGCATAAGCAAATATTGAGCAGTTCTTCAGGGAAAGTTTGCACAAGTTGTTGACGTAAACTAGGAAAAGGGTCGGTCCCAGGATGGAGCCCTGTGGCACACCGAAACTAATAGTTTTGCTGTCGCTAACCATCCCATCAATCCTGACACACTGCTCACGGTCATTGAGGTAATCTCGAAAAATTTTTAGGGTATCACCCCGCACCCCAATTGCTTCGAGTTTCGAAAGGAGGTGTGGAACAGACACAGTGTCAAAAGCCTTGGAAAGGTCCAGAAAGATACCCATGCACTTCTTCCTGGAATCAAGCTTAGCGATCGTACAGTCTATAAAGGAACTAACAGCGTCTTCAGTCGATTTGCATCTTCTGAAGCCATACTGGTTATTAGCTAAGAGATGGTGTGATTCCAGAAAGTTGGTTAATCTATTGTTGAGAATTTTCTCCAAAACTTTGGATAGGGCAGGTAAAACAGATATAGGTCTATAATTGGTAACACTGTGTCTGTCCCCACTCTTGAAGATTGGATGCACAACGGCTTTTTTAAAAGCTTTGGGGAAGCAGCCCGACCTGATAGCGCAGTTGCAAATATGAGTAATAGCAGGGACAAGAGCATGTGAGCAGGATTTCAAGAGGCGTGACGATATTCCATCCCAACCCATTGCGGCATCCGAACGCAGACCATTGATAATGCTGTCAACCTCTGCTTCGTCAGTCGGTAACAGAACGAAGGAGTTGACAGGTGTGTCGCATACGGATCCTCCGGTAGGTAACCTAGGAGTAAACCTTTCAGCAAGATTTTTGCCTATATTTGCGAAACAATCGTTAACATTATTGATTGCAATTTTTGTATCTGGGTTAGCATTAAGTAACTCGGTAGGATAAGATTCAGTTCTATGTTTGTTTGGAATGAGAACGTTATAAAGATACTGACATGTGTTGCCAGTGATGACTTATAGAACGGAAACGTGGTCGCTCACAATATGTAAGTCACTCAAAAGGCAATGGAGAGGGCAATGCTAGGAGATCCTTTGCGTGATCAAATCATGAATGATGAGAACCAAGGTTACCGTCATAGCCTGAAAGATCACCAAACTGAAGTGACAGTGGGCTATATATTGCTAGCAGAACAGATGGTCGAAGGGGCCGAAAAGTATTGGAGTAGCGACCGCGTAGGTACCGGAAGTCGCAGCGTTGGAAGGCCTCACAAGGTGGACCGAAGACCTGATGAGGGTCTCGAGTAGACGTTGGATGTATACTGTACAAGTGACCTCACACGAGTTTTCAACGCACTGTATCGTCTAATTTTTTGTTTACGTGAAAAAAGAAAAATACGAGACTAATAATTTCTGGAAATCTATCTGACAGACGGAATCTATTTGATATTATTTTGGTATTTTAAACTCTTTAAAACCATAATTTTCGTTGGATACCAATTTTAGATCCCATTTTTTAGGTAAAGCCATTTAGCTGTACCCATCTTTAGGGTCCCATTTGCTATTTCCATTGAATCCCATGTTATAAAAACGTGTGTACTTTCAGAAGAAAAGTCATTTATTTAATAGTAGGTGGGCCAAAAACCGCGTGTTTGGCCCATTGACTATTAAACGATTAAATGAACGATAGACAGAAGACACATCAATGAATTCATACTTTATTTGCACACAAATACATCTATAGCTCAGGTCAACTTTTTACACTAAATTCGAAGCTTTTGCAAACAATGGCCCAGAGATTTCTTTTTTATACTTTTGCAAGACATATTCGTTTTTTGTCTTTTCTGAACATTTTGTTTACTTGGAAAAATATTTTTTTTTCAATGAGTTGTTTATTCGAACCTTCGACGTTACGATACATCAAACACAAACAAACAATTCATTTTGTAGCCAAAACTGAACCGTGTAATTTTGAAGCTCATCCAATTTTGAATATATCTATTGGGCAATCAGTCTCTGTAACACCATCCCTCCGCATTTGCATCTCTTGGCAACAATGGTAACAGTCTACAAAGAGCGACGACTACTTTTACGACTTTTGATTTCGTAAGTCTTCGTATTTTTTTGTGGTATCCAACGCCAAAAATAATAAACTGGTACTATCTTGGATCTAATAAATGCTTAAATAAATAAAGGGCAGTGATAATCATTGAGAAAGGATTTCATCAACGAAACTGAACGCGATCAGTGCACCTAAACTGCGTTCAAGATCTGCTACTTTCATTCATCATCTGCCTAGCCTTTTCCCAACTATATTGGGGTTGGCTTCCAGTCAAACCGGATTCAGCTGAATACCAGTATTTTACGTGAAGCGGCTGCCTACCAGACCTCCACAACCCATTAAACGGGTAACACGGTATTTCTTGGCAAGACTGGAGTCAGATTTACTGGCTTCTGACAATCCGTAACGACTGCCAAAGATTTACAAATGACAGCCGGGACCAACGGCTTAACGTGCTTTCCGAGGCACGGAGGAAACTCGGTATGTTAAGATGGTCACCCATCCACAGACCAACCTTGGCAAGCGTTGTTTAACCTTAAAGATCGATCCGTGCGGCTGTTATTGTTTAGCCACGAGCTCCTCTCAAGATCTGCTACTTTCATTATTATCTGTGAAATATTGACTTCCACAGATAATAATAAAACTGCCAGCTCGTAAACGCGGTTTAAATGCTGATCACGTTCAGTTTCATTGATGAAATTAGCCCTGAATGTTTTTGTCAAATTGACGAATAGTGCTAACATTGAGTAATCAGGCATTTGCAGACTTGTTTGTTAGTTTTTCATAATAAATGCTCATCATTAAAGTGTCAAGCAATAACATAAATAATGACGCGTGGCCATCAATGTATCTAACGATCTGCCTTTGTCCAGCAAAATCACAGCTGCAGGACAAACAAACACTGAAATTTTAGTAACTAACCTGAAAGAGTGGCCCAGTGCGAAGTTCACGCAATACTTACTACTTGATACGTTAATATTTTCGTTTCACTGGTGCAATCCCGTCTCGTTCCTCTATTACTAACGAAATTTGTGAAATGTTGATAAACAGTAGAGTCCACTATAGAGTCTATTATAGATAAGGAACTCTCGAGTCACCGAACGTCCAGATTTTTTCACTTTTCTTTGCAATTGCACAAAATTTCAAAGAAAATCGGTTCGTTTGTATGGCGGGAACCGCTGCGATCGTTGTGCTACCGCGTGACACAACCTACCATAGACGCGCGTTTGGCTGAATGTACAAAGCTTCGCCGCACGCGCCTTATATCGCGCGCCCGCTGCCCCCGCCCCCGACCCTGCTACAACTTTACAGGAAAACTTTAAAAATGAACACGTACCTATTATAAAAATTATTTCGCATGAATATGTCAAATTAACTGTAAAATAAACTAGTTATCGCCATTAATAATGTTAGGGTTCTGTACCGCAAAAAGAAAAAATGAAACCATTATAGGATCATTTTGCTGTAGGTCCGTTTGTCTGACAAGACCGTTTATCTCGGGAACGCGTAGAGGTGTTGAGTTGAAATTAAAACCATATACTCTGGTCGATGGCTTCTTGCAACTGAAAAATCAACGTTTAAATTAACTTAAAAAAAGACGCGGTTCTTTATGCCGCAAAAACGCTTATACGGGTAACAAGTATTTCCCGTTGACCTAAAACTATGAAATTTGGCTAGTAATACCTTCATAAACTACAAGTATAGGAAAAGGCTGAAAACTATACATTTGTAATTAAATCATAAAAAATGTAGTCTTTATTTAAAGTAATTTGTAGCTAAAAATTTGTACGGAACCCTCGGCGGGTGAGTCCAACTCGCACATGATCGGTTTTTTTTTTAATAAATGAAACCATAAGTGGAACCTTATACCGGTAGTCCTTAGTAACAACACATTTTATAATTCTCGCGATACACTGGGTTTGAGTTACATTTATGTATTGACTTTATTATTTTGTGCACACATCTGATAATATTTGCTCATAATATGAGAGTAGCTGAGTATCATAGGATGTCGCAACTTGAAGAAAGGCAACTATAAAGAAGAAAGTGGATCTAAAGAGTGTCTTTGCTCCGAGCGATTGCTCAGCGTACGCATCGAAGACGTCGCGTAAACGCTGTTAGACATTCGTAGATTTTCGTAGACGCAGTGTAGAGGCCGCAACAGTAATAATTTGAAAAATGCTAAGATACTTATTAATTACAGCTCCTAGATCAATGGTAAATAAGACAACGATTGAAAGTGTACGACGTCTTGTATTTTTTAAGTACCTAAAAGTAAGAAGCTTTTCCCGTGCGAGCTAAAACGATACACAAAATTCTGCTTTACATTTGAACTGACGATATCAATACAAATATCTTGACGCATATGAATGCACCAGTCTTTCAGGAACAGGTATAAGTTGGTAAACTGCGTCTTGGAATTTCTGACAGGATAATGAATAGTGATAACCGGTAACTTATAAACATACATCCATATATGTTGGACCGTAGATACCTACATACGCACTACTTACGTACTTTAAACCTATCGGAGTCACGAGTCACGCGCTGCTCGTAACAGTTACGTTAAACGTGTTGCTGTACTTATAGTAAGACCATACACTCTTAAATAACGGAAATTCATTCAATTCGTAACATTATGAAGATATTGCACCAAACGTGGTTGTATATTCAACATTGTTTACAGCGCGTGCTGGGCGCGACTGTACCAAGATGAACTACACCCTGTATCGTTGTCTCCTTATAAGGAACCTTGGCGGTTTACATCATGTTCTATCTTTAAACTTCGGAGTTAGCTTTAAGTCTTTATAAGGGATTCTTCATCATAAGGGTTTTTCATTCTATAATAAGGTATGTTCAAACTACAATTTCACAATGTCACATACAATTGGGTATTTTTACTTACCTCAGTCAAAAGCCCCAATTGTACGGGGATAGCAACTCATCGAATTCATTACCGCTTTGCAAATACAGGAAGCTTTAATTGTATTCCCCAATAGTAAAGTATGGTTCACCGGTCAAATCTGCATTAAAATTATTATTATTCTTCTTCTAACAATAGGTACCCCTCAAATCCACCTTCCTTGTGTTTCGCGCTATGCATCGATATAGATTCTTATTTTGTGTTGTCATTGTTCGTTTTTTCTAAGTAGCAGTTTACACGTGTCTTTATTATTTATAGTTATCCGTACGAGAATGAGAGCAAGTGATAACTAAGCAACTGCATTGCTTTGTTGGGTGCGCACTGTTTCAGACATTAATCAAAGTTTTTCAATTAAATTAACGCGAGCTGTACAATTAAAAGCGGTACGATTTCAATTTTTTTTTACAAATTATCACTTTCCAAACCATTTTCCGCATAATTTCATTTGCCAAATTATTACTTTTCTTTTTTTTCAAGGATGGGAATACATCAAATGACTCCTCGTGCTTTGGGTAAAGCAGAAAGGAGTGTCAGACTCTTACTGACTAAAACGCATCCCTGTTCCTCCTAGTGCCCTTTGCGTTCCAGGGTGCGGTGCCTCTTTCGAACGAAGTCCACAGCCCCAGCAGGCACTGGCCCTAGCGAACCCCGTTTTTTGTGCTGACAGCTCTTTGAAGCGCGGCTTGGTTCTGATCAGGTGGCAAGCCACCTCACCACCAATGCTCGCCGTGCGCAGGCCCGTGCCTACGATTGCCGAGAATCGCCCTGCGACTGGCGACGTCAAGGGCGTCTTCTTCTGTTAGCGGCTGGGGCGTGAGGTTTCCTTCTCTCTCACACGTTCGGCTTCCTCTTTTGCTAGCATTACTGCTTTGCAGAAGGAGGTGACCGCTTCCCATGTCTCCTCACTCCGGACCATGGCCTGAACCAGGGCCGGACGCGAGAGATTGCCACCACCGATCGCCTCGACGGGGACACGGCGGTGCTCCGCTCAAGCAGGGCAGACCTCCACCGTGTCCTCAGGGCGATTTTCGCAGTATTAACACCCGGGCGTATTCTCCCACCAAATCCGAAACAGGTACCTCTCAAAACAACCGTGTCCGGTGAGTACCTGCGTCAAGCGGAAGGTAAGGACGCCGTGGCGCCGAATTAGCCACTCCTCAAAGAGGGGACTTATCGCCACAATTGTGCCGTGCCCAGCGCTGGGTTGCGACAGTCGTTGTTTCCATACAGCCCTGAGATCCTGCCGGAGCACCGTTGAGATTCTTGAACCAGAGCCCATACATTTTCTCCCTATCTCAGTTTCTGCTGAAAGTTGATGTCATTCCTAAATGTCGTGACGTATTACACAAAGCACCTGAAACAAATGAATCACTCTCGATTCAGTTACTGACCAATTTCGAGCGTACTTTACGGGATTACGTCCAGGCAATGAATGGAACCAGGATAAAATGCAAATGTCCTTATAGTCACTAAAAATGGCTAAATTAAAAAAAAACTTACCTACCTAACTAAATTACGCCACTTGGCTACGTGGGGAACGTCACTCAATTCCCCACTTAACTTTACCTAATAAGGACTGACCTATTAGGTAAAATGTCTTGTATGACCGCATACAAGACATTTTATGTCGCAGTATTTATTTTGCACCATCCTGATTTTTTGGGATGTTATTAGGTTAGATGCCAGTAGTGTACACCCAATTTTTCAACCTCGAAAGACCTGTGCCACATATAATATAATACTAGCGTACAGATGCCTCATCCCATTCAAAGAAACGCGACCGCCGTAAAAAAATAATTCACGCGAATTATTTTTTTTTGGGTCCCCCGCCCGCTAGATGGTAATAGCAGTGACAATTTACAAACGCGATTTCCTTGATTCCAAATTTCCAACTGAGAGATGGCGTTACAAGCGTACTGTGTTGTTCATCGCTTGTCCACTTGACCTTGAAGCTGACGTTGTTACGAGAGTAATATAGCGATTTAAAGTGACTCGAATATTTACTCAAAAGAGTGGAATAGTGTGAACATCGTTTATAATCGAAAGTTACTTTTATTATTCAAACCAA
Source organism: Lacanobia oleracea (assembly GCA_950371165.1). Classification (NCBI taxonomy): domain Eukaryota; kingdom Metazoa; phylum Arthropoda; class Insecta; order Lepidoptera; family Noctuidae; genus Lacanobia; species Lacanobia oleracea. Next base: position 13,276,057 of record OX493389.1, read on the forward strand.
AAAGATCGGATAGAATTAGATAAAACTCTGTAAATAGATAGGTACTTATTGGTTAAAGTTCAATCTCCTAATTAAAGTACATACCCATTAAACCGGTCAAGTGCGAGTTATACTCCCACACGAAGGGTTCCGAACCATAACTAGAACGTTTCCTGAATGGGAGCCCCCTTTAGTTGTTAGTATAGCGGCAATAGAAATACACATTCTGTGAAAGTTTAAATTAGATATTTGTTGTAAAGTGGCAATAGAAATTTTTAATTCCACAAAGAGTTACTTTTATTTTTTAAACCAAATAGATTGGTTAGAATAAATGCAAATCTGTAAATACCTATAGATTTAAGTAAAGATATTTCAAAGCATGAAATCGGATAAGTGCGAGTCGGACTCTTATACGAAGGTTTCCGATAGCGGCAATAGAAAAACACATTGTTTTTCGATAATAATGTCAAACACGAGGTTTGTTAACTATTTAATGCGAATATTTCTGTACCTTAATCTAGGTATCACTGCTACTGTATGTATGTAGTCAGGATTCAAGATTCAAAGCATTTTATTTCAAATAAACCATTCACAGGCACTTTTGAAACGTCAAGGTCGGTCAGTCAAAAACGTGGAAGCTATTTGCACGTTCCAAAGCGTAGACCTCAATGGAGAAGAACGTGCAAGAAACTCCACGGACACTCTTTTAAATCATGTTCTATTTTACAAAATTCTAAGTTACATATACTTGTTGTTTCTGCATGTGAGTACAATGCAAAGGAAAAAAAAAGCTTATTATAAGAATTTCAAATATATATATTAAAATAAGCCAATGGCAGTTAAGAGATGACCAGTCTCAACCGACGGCGCCCGTTCAAAAACTTGACGCGTGTATCGGCACCATTCAGCTCAACCATTGCGAAGGGAACCGAATGATCCAACCCACGCACCGCCAGCAGCGAGACATTTGAGTGAGCATGACATGCTGTCAACCACCATGCTCATTCGTGTCCAACAAGTAAAACTATAATTATACTAAAAAATAAAAAAATATGCTTCTACTTTACACAAAACTATGGTTTTCAATTACCAAATTAAACAGTTCTCTTAGGGAATCACGCCGACAGAGATTGTATATGGCTCTGATGGCTCTTTTCCTCTGGATAAATATGGACTCGATGTCTGCAGCACGTCCTCATACCGTAAGACATGATACTATGAAAGTAACTAAAATAGACAAGTCTCGCAGTATCTATACTAATCTATATCAGTAAATTGATGGATTTTTCTGACAGCGTATGCTGCTGAACTTAGTCGCCCCACAAGTGATGTTAAATGAGGACCCCATTGTAGCCTTGAGTCAAGCGTATTCCCCAGGAAAACCGTGTTTTCGACGAATTCTTGTTTCTCCTTGTTCAATACTATGTCGCAATCATTTTGTTTAACGTTCGGTAAGGCAAATCTGATGCATTTGGTTTTTTTCCCATTTAATACTGCGTTATTAGCAGTAAACCAATTTTGGACCTGCTGTAGGGCAGGGTCGGAATCTTTTAATTTGGTTTGCCATATTGTTCGTTCAGACGTGCCACCGCGGGGCTGCCACGAATACGAAGCGATTCTGCTGCGCTGCTGCTGCACTACTGCTATGCTGCTTTGTTAATCCATACAATTAATGAAAACGCGGCCGCAGCGCAGCTACAGTGCGGCATTTAGCATTTATTACTTGTATGGGTTAAAAAAGCAGCGCGGCAGCGTGGGGTGAGACAGGGGGACTCAACTCCAACGAGCGTATCTATATGCTCAGCAATACCAATATTAAGTGCTCCATTGACGGGCACTGCGTCAATAACTACAGCTACACAGATGATATGGTATTGCTGAGCAAATCGATTGGTGCAGTTATTAGGCTTCTCTGTTTAATGAGGACTATGCGGTGGCCCACGGTCTCAGGTATACTGTTACCAAAAGCGAACTTCTGGTTTTTAAGGCAGGTAACAAAACTTACGACACAGTCCCACCGGTCACCCTGGAGGGCGCTCCGCTATCCAGAGTGATAAAGTTTAAGTATCTGGCCCAGTGGGTCACCGATAATCTGTACGGCGATGTAGACATAGAGAGGGAAAGTAGAGCATTAGCAGTTCGATGTAACATGCTGGCCCGTTGGTTTCCACGTTGTATGAAAGAGGTTAAAACCACGCTTTTTAGGGCGTACTGCCAATCTATGTACACATCCTATACGTAAGCTATACAAAAAGCTCGTACAATGCTCTGCTTGTCCAATATAATTAAAATGTTATTCTATTATGCGGACACGAATAGCCTTCCAGATGCGGCGCATGCGCAATAGTTCGAACAGCTTGGTGGCGATTGTGGCCGGCAAAATAGAGCCCAATGATATAATAATAATAATAATAGTTTATTTGAATAACTAAGTATTACAAATATCTCTTAGTGTATGGAAAATATAATAACAACAATGGGTGATTATGTAAACAAGAGAATACGTCGACGACCGTAGTAGTATGAACTGTGTCACAGTCGTCAGCGCCTTCCACTCTGTACATTAGTTTATAAGTAGGTACTAACAAAAAACAAAAAGTAAAAACTTAGTAATATAAAATGTGGGTACTTAAACTTAGTAAAATATAAAATAGACAATTTTATTGTATTGGTACGTTATCATTTTTGGATGGTGTGTGTGTGTGTGTGTGTTGTCTCTGCGAGGATGAGAAATTGATGTGTGGTGTAAGTGAAAAGAATTAACTGTATAAAATTTCCTCCATTTGTGTATAATTTAGTTGCAATAGCCAACTTCGTATCTTATCTTTGCACGTGTTGGTAGGAAGTTCATAAATGTTATTGGCTCGGTTTGCAATGTTATACAATTTATTACTTATAGTATAGTACTGGTGTCTTGCGATAGTTGTACGAAAAGGAACCATAGACCAAACTTTTTTTCTATTGCGCTTAGAGATCGGTGTATATGTAATACTTTTATGCTTACGAAGAATAGTAGACAACACAAAGAGCTTCCTGATGGAAAGTACCAAACAGTCATTATACAATAGATCTGTGCTATATCTTCGAGGTTTACCGAGCATCACCTTTAGGATAGCCCTTTGGGCTCGCTCGAGGGGAAGTAGGGCAGTTTTGCCAATACCACCCCAAACAACAATGCAGTAGTGAGCTAAGGTCTGGACAAGGGCATAATAAACACACAACAGGGTTTCAAGATCAGCAGAGTTCCTCAGCCTTCTGAAAACAGGAATTAATTTTCTAATTCTGGCAGTAGTCTGAGCAATTTGAGGTGACCAATTCAGTAAGCTGTCAATAGTGAGACTCAGATACTTTATATTAGAAGTATGGGTAAGCCTAGGACAAGTACAGTTATTGAGCAGATCACATGAATGTGCTCCAACTTCGAATTTTGTTGATGGCTGCGTATGAGTGCGATGTGAAAATGTAATATATTTAGTCTTGTCTACGTTTAGGGTTTAGAGGTTGTCATTGAGCCATGACTTTATCACCCTTAGTGCATGTTCCGAACAGTTCTGAGCCTCTTTCCAATCAGATCCATGTACGATTAAAGCGGTGTCATCAGCATACGTCACAATGTTGCAGTTAGGCAGTTGTATTGTGCACAAGCTGTTAATATACAGAAGAAAAAGTGTAGGCCCTAAGACACTGCCTTGAGGAACACTATAAGAAAGAGTAGCCACTGAACTAGTGTGAATCCCCAGTCTAACACACTGAGTCCGATTTGAGAGGTAAGATCTAAAGATATCTAAAACAATTCCACGTATACCAATTGATTCCATTTTAGCAAGCAGTAATGGTCACAGTGTCGAAGGCCTTTGAAAGGTCTAGAAAGATCCCAATAACTTTTTTATTACTGTCAAGATTTTTAGCGATAGTTTCTGTAAGAAGCAAAGTTGAATCTTCAGTAGATTTCCCTTTAACAAACCCAAACTGATTATGTGCAATGATGTTGCTTTGCTGAAGAAAACTAACGAGTCTAGAATTTAGAAGCTTTTCTAAAACTTTGGAAATAACAGGCAACACGGATATCGGCCTATAGTTTCCGACACTGTCTCGGTCTCCATTCTTGTAAATAGGGTGCACCAGTGCTCTCTTTAGGACATCCGGAAAGACGCCTGTGGTGAGACACAGGTTACACATATATGTAAGTGGGGGAATCAAAATCTTCATAGCACTCTTTACTAAGAGCGTTGGTATACCATCAATTGCAGTTGCAGAATGATTTTTTAAATTAATTACAATCCTTTCAACCTCACTGCAATCAGCAGGAAATAACGCCATGGAATCCCTCGATGACTGAGGAGATGTAGTATAGTTAGTTGACAAGAATGCCTGGTATACACCCTGTCCATTTACTATCGTCTCAGCAAGTGAAGCAGCGATTCGAGCAAAGTAACCGTTAACTAAATTTAGGGATTCATATGGATCTTGAGTCAGATTAAGTAATTCTCTGGGAGGGGGAGTACTTTGTTTGAGGTTACTGATTTGATTAATGGTGTTCCACATAGCCTTTGGATTCTTTTTGTTCTTGTGAAATTCCGATTTTTCATAAGCAATCTTAATTTTTTTTAAAGATTGTTGCAAAAGTTACGATACCTAGTGTAAGTGATCTGGAGTATAGCGTTTTGTGCATCAAGATTAGCCTTTAGTTGGAGTCTGTCCCTATGCCTGATACACCGTACCAGGCCTGGAGTCATCCACGGTTTAATAGTGCGTTTGCGATGAGGAATTTTTATTTGATTGGAGTGCAAAGCTACAGCTTCAGATAGTATTTGAGTTTGATTATTAGCTGAAGCATTAGCATCTGTAGCATTAAATACAGAACCAAAATCCAAATCAGAAAGGTGTAGAATTAGAGCCGGATAATTAATCTTTAGGAATGTGGTATTAGTGGTATTTCTTTTTATTTTGCAGTCCAAACTACAAACCAGAGGTGCATGGTCAGTTATAAATGAATTTAATACATAAGTGGCTGCGCGTTTATCAGATCTCAATATGACATGATCAATACAACTATCATTACGCGTGGGAAGAGTATGTGCTGGTAGAAAGCCATGATATGCTAACAGATCTAAGTACACGCTAGAATTGGGGTCAGTATTGTTTGGAGAGATGTTAATATTAAAGTCCCCAATCAGAACTACTGACTTCACTGACTTGAGTGATTCCAGGCACAGATCAAGGCTATTACAAAACGATGTTATGTTACGATGGGACGGTGAGCGATAAAGAGCAACAATAGCATATTCGGATTCGTATTGCAGGATAAGGCAATTAGCACCCGTGAATGACGGCTGTTTTATGCAATGTTTTATCTCGGACTTAACATAAATAATTACTCCGTCATTCTGATTAGTGAAGTCTGAAGCATATGAGACGTACCCTGAAATTTCTGGCGTAAGTGTATTTTTACTTAGCCAACATTCTGTCAGCACAAGAACATCACACTGGATAGATATTCTGTCCAGTAGGATAATAAGAGCGTCAAAGTTACAACCCACACTATGGATTTTAGAATGCATTACGGTTAAGGCTGACCGAGATATATAATATTATCACTTAAAGATTCGGGAGAACAGATCATAGACTCCGATACTTGTGCTAGATCGATGTCAATCATCATTTCATCCAAAAACAACATTGTTACGGTTAGTTTTAACAAGGCTTATCTGAATGTAACGCATGTGTATATTTTTCACAAGTAGACAAATTAGGAAAAAACGCAAAATAGGTGTAATAAGTGTAGCAGAGGTAATTTCAAACAGTGTTATTGGTATGTATGTATGTATGAGTGTGTGTGATAACGAGTAGCAGATTTTTGTTTTAGACACAATAATAAAATAAGAAGTGTTATTAAAAATTAAAGGCATGCAGTAAGAAAAACATAAGAGCCATACAATATATCTTAGTCATTTCTCTTTTTGAGGTTGCAGCTTGTCGATATCAATTTCACTATCAATCCGATGAGACGCCGCACCAATCTTCTGGCGAAGAAAAACCTTTCCATGAGCTGTCCAGCAAAAATCGTACTGGTTTTTTTTACTGAAGTCACGAGCTTGGTAGAATAATTTTTTGGCTTTAACGGTAAGGCATTCTACAATATAAATAGGCTGAGACTGGCATCCAAGTTGCAAATGGGTGGTGTTCAATTTATTGTCGCGGTTTGAGCGATTGTGTGTTTTCACCGCCGTTAAGATCTTTTCTTTCATTATGACTGAAGAAAAATCCACTATGATAGATCTACTGCCTTTTTTATCAGCGTTCGTTCGAAAAACATCTCGAATATGAGTCTCATTGACACAATTTTTAGTAGCTAATCCAACTTTTTGAACTAACTGAAGCAGGTGGTCCTTTGTTTCATTTTTTTGAACAGGAACGTTTCTAATCTCAATAGAAGATTGTCTTTGGGATCTTTCGAGGTTCTCTACCTTTGTCTCTAGCGTTTGTATATATGCCAGGTGAGTTTTTCTCTCAGTTTCCATAGTGATAAGTTTATTTTTCATATCATCATACTGTGCAGATATAAGCTCCATAGATTTAATCATTTCGCTATTTTGCTTCTTAATTCCATTAATGCTTTCCAATATTGTGTTTTGTTGAAGTTTAAAAGTCTCGAGAGATTTCTTCATTTCCGCCATAGCAACAGCTACTTTATCATCATATTGTCGCTTTCGAGGTCGAGGTCGGCTGGTGATGTTACTGGTATTCTCATTGTCTGTATCGGTGACCGGTGCTGAACTTTGGTTTGTATCAGATACCATTTTATCTTGTGTTGTGGATGGGGGGGTCCTTTTCAGCGGCATAACAACGGCACGGCAATAATATCAGCTAAGCTAAGCTAAGCTTTTCCAAGTTCGTGTAGTTATTCAGACGATCGAAAAATATCTTTAACCAACCGCAGTCCGCCTAAACGCTCCGCTCATGAAATTGCGGCAAGCGTAAACTATGACGCGCTGATGACGACAAGGCAGGCGACGACGCGGTTAGCGAACGCGCTGCTTGCGTAGCTCGGCAACTTCCTTGGCAACTGTTGTTGTCTTGCTCTAGCAACGACTCCTCGTTTGCACGTTAGCCGCTTCTATGTTCTGTGAGCCTGGTACTTCACTGATTTTAAATTTTGATTTTATTTGTCGAAAGATAGGATTTTTAAATATGATTTTTTTTTTTAAACAATTCTACAGGTCAACACGTCTATATGCTTTCGCTGTCCGGAGGGAAGGGCCAAGGATATGGCACTGCTATGCGCGCTACGCCGTAGCCCGTAGCCCCGTGGCCCCGTAGCGCGCGTAGCACCGGAGCCGACTAAGCGCGCTACCAACGCGCCGTAGCACGTAGACATCGATTAATCACGTTCGAATACTCGTAAATAGACTTTGAAATTTATTACATATTTTTTATAAATTATTAAAGATATATTAAAGTAGCAAACAAGCTATCTATAGGTATGTCTGTTTGGCTTTTTCCTCAACTTAGATGCGATGCCCAATTTAGACGCCCAACCCTTCCTTGGCAGTCCAGTCAAAAGCGTAGGCGTGTGAAACTTCCGCGCACCCTTGGAGAGATTATTAAGAATTAGCACAAAAAAAAACCCGCCAAGTACGAATTGGACTCGCACACGAAGGGTTCCGTACTATAAACCTTAACTTTTATTATTTGTTGTTATAGCGGCAATAAAAATAAACAATCTGTGAAAATTTCAACTTTCTACCTATTACGGTTCTTGAGATACAGCCCGCTGGCAGACAGACGGACGGACGGACGGACAGTGGAGGCTTAGTAATCAGGTCCCGTAGGTTACCCTTTGGGTACAGAATCCTACAAAACGACAGTCTGAATATTTTGAGAGGAGGAAGAACAGGGACACTGGGGTGGTAGAGGCGATGGTGGTCACTTGGTTTCAGACTACGAGAGGATACAGTCGACTAGTTTTGAATAACCGAGTTAGGACTTATGAAGGCTGAGGCTATGTCTCTGATACGCTATGAATCTGATTACTGTTTCCTTTAAGGTCTAGCTCAGAATGCATTGCAAGCCGACAGACAGCGACGATGGAGCTAACATGTGTTACAGTGGAGACCACGTGTGGGCAAACATAGTGTCCCACACTATGTTTGGCCATACGCGGTCTAAACTTTGCCCTGCGGCACGATGGATCGATGATTTAAAGAAGATGGCTGGCAGACTGCTCAGGACCGGGATGGTTGGCGCTCTTTGGCAGAGGCGTACTTTCAGCACTGGACGAAAATTGGCTGAAATGATGATCATGATAAGTTAATTTTCTATCTGAAGGCGATGCAATATATTTTTTTTTTTTTGCCAAAACAACTTTTATCCCATAATATTAACTATGGGCATAGATACACCTATGTAAGTACTTATAATTATTGGGTATTAAATTAAAAAAATGAAAACGCATTTTATTTCTTACCAGTTACAAGTCAGATTATATTACATTATTATTCAGATTCGATTTTATTAATAATTATTTTTTCTTGTTAGTCATAATCTGCCTAGCCTTTTCCTAACTACATTGGGGTCGGCTTCCAGTCAAGCCGGATGTAGCTGAATACCAGTATTTTACGAGGAGCGGCTACCTACCAGACCTCCACAACCCATTAATTGGGTAACACGGTTCTTCATGGTAAGATTGGAGTCAGATTTACTGGCTTCTGACTATTCGTATCGACTGCCAAAGATCTGGAAATGACAGCCGGGACCAACGGCTTAACGTGCTTTCCGATGCACGGAGGAAACTCGGTAGGTTAAGATGGTCACCCATCCACAGACCAACCTTGGCAAGCTTTTTCTTTTTTTATAATTTTATTCTTTTTACAAACAGAGATTGTAGTACAATAGTTCCCATACAATACAATGAGGTGGTTTCGTACGATTGTCGTCAATCTGGTGGGTGATGCACTGTCCTCCTAGCTAGATTATATAATATAACCTGTATTAAGGAGTAACAGTCCCAATCCCCTTTGTATTTGGTTACAATGTTTTCACTGTACACTGAGCTTTATTTGAGCTTATTGGAAGTTGTAAGTGCTACACACTATTTAAAATTTTCAAAATATCTTATAGAGTCGTAAGCAACTTATAATGAACTATTGGTGAGAGTGGCTGTGTGATGATGTGTTATGGTGTGTTTGTGAGTGTGAGAAAAGTGTGTGTGTATGTCTGAGTAGATGAGAATGAGACAACTTGTCACCACTCAGGTTAGATTAAAGATGAAAGAAGAAGATCGACCCGTGTGGCTATTATTATTTAGCCACGAGTTCCTCTTGTTAGTATTTATTCGTTATTTATTTTTATTCTATTTTTTAGGTATATATATTTATTTATTTTATAGTTTTATGGTTATGTCTATATATTTCAATATTAATTGTATTATAAGTTACTGGACAAGAACCCTTCCTCAGGTGAAGGCCTCCCCCAGAGAATGCCATACATTTCTATCGCTCGCTACTGTTACCTAGTCCCGACCTGCTGTGTGTGTGATGTCGTCTACCCATCGTGTTTGCGGTCTTTATAGGTTTTTTATAATATGACATTGCGATGTTTAGAATATGTTTTCTGTTTTTGAGTAACTTTTCTTGCCCTTTTAATTCTTCTATCCAGAGTTTATGTGTTCTCAGTTCTTTAAATGCTCGTTTCAAGCTTCCAGTGTGCATATGTCTCTCTATTGTGCGTGACGTGTGCGTTCTACCATTCTTTCTCGTGGAGTATTCCTTACGCCATAGCCCAATTTGTTCATTATTAAGTGGTTCCTGGTTGAGGAAAACCAATTTTGACCTTTTAAAGTCGCCCATTACAATAATCTTACTGTTTGCAGTCATTGATAAAACATTATCTATGGTTTTATAGAATTTTTCTATTTTGTTTTCGTCTGTACCTTCTGCTGGGTCATATATTTGAAAAATAGCAAGTTTGAAGTTATTTATATTAAATGTTTGAGTCAATGATATAAGCAAAACAACTTGTTTTGCTTATATCATTGACTCAATATATATTTTTAGATGTTTTATTTTATCATAAATCCGACTTCGTAAAATCCTGCGGTTTCTCCTACAAATTGAAACATAAAACCTTCATATTCACATATTTCCCACTGTTTCTACCTCTGACAAGATCAAGCAATCGACAACAAGCAGCAGCAGCAGCAGCTCAAATAGTCGTGCATGAGAGGAGAGGCTCCTCACGTTATGAGTTATTATTTGGAGTGATTTTTCTGGAGGGTTGTGGTCGCAAATCTCCGCAGTGACCAGCTGAATTGGAGATGTTTGTGGAGAGGTTCGTGTTAGTTGCTATTCATTAGATATCTATATCGAGTGGGTTTGGATATTTATCGCCGAGGTAATCCTTTGTTTGAATTTTTCATTCTGTTGTATATTATTTCTTATATTGAGTAATTACATTTCAATTTAAGACTTTAAAAATTTGGTTAAAGACTTGTTTTGATTAGTGAAAATCCTAACAAAAAACTGAACTCGAATTATCAGAATTTCTTAGTGCTAGCATCTGATATTTTACAAACATTAATGTGTGTGAAAATAAAATGTTACTACAAAAAAAGAGTATTACAAAATTGCAGATAAAATTACGTAAGTAACTTGCTTTAAATAAATTTATTTATTTCATAGATATATAATCCCTAGATAGACATATTTATTTAGGTACACTTTAATTAATTTACAAATACTTAACTAACTATATACACTAATTAACACGAAATTATGTACAAACGCGTATAAAAACAAAATTAATCACTGGGCATCAAAAAAATAATCCACATAACTGTCATTGGTAAAAGTTCCCAGAACACTGGCAGCATTGCCGCGTCGAATCGCAATGCTGATTCTTTGGCCGAAAAAAAGCCCAGCCCTCTGGTCACGTGCACAGTCGACAAGTTGTTTGCTAATGTCCCGAAAAACTCGATGCGCACTCGGACCCCATGGGCCTAGTGTTTCAACGCCAAACGGCTCAAATATGTAACTTCCAATTAAGTTGTTATATTTACGAATAAAAAATATAACAAAAAATATTTTTGTGTTTCTAACAACGCAGAAGTTTGGCCTTATCGCGTACAATATTAAAACACAAAAATTTTGCATACATAATAAGTTGTTACAATTGTTTGAATTAGGTACTATGGGTAACTAGAATAAAATCAAATAAACCATTTACAGGCATTTTTTAATTTTCAAGATCGGTCAGTCAAAAACTTGAAGCTATTTGGGCGTTCCAAAGCGTAGATCTCTATGCAGAAGAACGTGCAAGAAACTCCACGGACACTCTTTTAAACCATGTGATGTATTACCAAAATCTTATTACCGATATGTTTGATTTAACAAGATATTTTTACCGTTCACGAACATGACGCGTGTATCAGCACCATCTAGCTCAACCGTCCAAAAATGTGTAAACTATCGATTAAAAAATAAAAACGATGTCTTTTTTGCGAGGCTTTTATCGTACGATCGGTATAATGTGCCATGACGTTAAAGCAGCCTGTTCATTCGCGCGGAGCGAGGCAGCGGAGCGGAGAAACGGAGAAATATTAACCAATCATGTCAGTCAAAATGTCAGTGAGCCACGTGGTGCGGAGATTTTATGCAATTCCATTAGTTAAAATTTATCCGCTGTAATGGACAGGCACCCTAAGACTGCGTTTCAACAAGGGACGAATTGTTACACACGCCCCTTCTCGTGTACATTTCTTTTATATTTCTCCTTTCGCAGGACTGCTGGAAGAAATTTTGTTAAACATGAGCAGTTCCTTCGTTCTCATATTTATAACTAGCGATCCGCCTCGGCTTCGCACGGATGCAAATTATATACTAAAACCTTCCTCGATAACCACTCTATCTATTAAAAAACTCACACCAAAATCCGTTGCGTAGTTTTAAAGATATAGCATACATACGGACAGACACACAGCGGATTTTATTTTACACTATGTAGTGATGTTATCTAATTCTGTTTTTCTGTGTGTGCATGAATAATAAAATGCATTTTCCTAAGAGTTCTAACTTCCATTTGATTGAGACAGGAGGTCGCAGTCACACGACCGTGTTATGATGAATTGTGAAGATGTTTATTAACACAAACTATTTTACAAAAAATAAAACCCGACTTCCAAAAAAAAATTACTACAAAGTAAAAAATAACTTTAATTTCGGAAGTCGGTGTTTTTGGTTTTAAACACCGACTTCCGGAATAAAAGTTTTTTTGGTTTTGAACATCGACTTCCGAAATTAAAGTTATTTTTTGTAGAAAAGTATTTTTTTATTTTACATTTTTAGGGGTACCTGCGTACCACTATCACAACAAAACACAGCGTGCCGGCGTGATGTTTATTTATTTATTTATTATATACTTTATTGTACACCGATATTAGTAAAAATTAAACTACAAACTAAAACACAAACTTGTACAATGGGCGGCCTTATCGCATTCCGCGATCTCTTCCAGGCAACCTGGAATGGAGAGTATTGGCCTGGACATAAAATGGGGTTGTCATCGGTGCGACACTACTCAATCATAATATATATGCATAGATAAATATATAATTTTAACAACATATCTTAACAATAAATAAATGGCAAACATATCACAGCGACAGGTAATGCTCGAGCCTTTTGAACACCGGTAACGATTGAGCGCGTCTTGTTGGGACCGGCAAAGCATTCCACAAACGAGCAGCCTGGACTGAAAAGGATTTATCAATGAAATTTGTGGAATGCATTGGCATTTTAAGTTGTAAATCATCTGATGACCTCAAAAATCTAGCGTGGGAATCACAGAGAAACTGAAAACGTTTTTGAGATAAAGAGGGGAAGATGGAGAAAAGTGCATATTGTATAAAAGGGAAAGAATATGAGCATTCCGGCGAAGGCAAATTGGCAACCACTTGAGCTTCGCACGGAATTCGGAAACATGGTCATATTTACGTAAACCGAATATAAACTTTATATAAACATTTTGAAGCCGCTCAAGTTTGTCGAGTTGTTCTTGAGTAAGGTCAAGATAGCTGGCATCAGCATAATCAAGGATGGGAAGAAGAAGTGACAGTCGGAAGGAAATTACGCAGTCTCTTCAACGATGCTGCAGATGCAAATCGCTTGCGGCTAACTTCTTGTAGCTGGGCAGTCCAAGAGAAGTGTCTGTCAAAGATTATACCCAAGTTCTTAACTTTCTCGGAGTAAGGAATAACTGTGTTGTCGAACAACAACTTGGGAAAGAGTTGCCCAGTCAATCCTTGAAACCATCCTGGAACTGCAAAAATTCCGATCCATTTATTGAAGAGTTCCGTTGCCTACCTTCGAAGTTCTTCATCAGATCTTCACAAAATTGAAATGGGACCAGTCCAAAAAAATACTCTTCCAAACAAAAAAAAATAATCATTCAAATCGTTTAATAATTGGTGAAAATATCGCTGAATAAACATTTTTCATCAGATCCTGACCTATACCTTCCATCATCAGCTCAGCAACATGAGATGATGATTACCAGGCACAAATATCTGAATTGCTTTCGAAAGTTTATGAGAAACATTGTGTGTGCTTATAAAATTTGAGGGTTTCCCTCGATTTTCATGGGATCACATCATCAGATTCTGACTTGGTGACAATGGGACCACCTCAGGAGAAGGTATAGGCTTTCAAATAAAAAAAGTAATTTTTAAAATCGGTCCAGAATTGGCGCAGAAATTGGTAAACATACATAAAAAAGATACATTCAGCCGAACATGGAACCTCCTCCTTTTTGAAGAAGCCGGTTAAAAAGTGCTTTTATGAAAATGGAATAAAAACAAAAAATATTGTCATTTTCAAAATTGTAAAATACAAATACGAGTACTTATTTTTCCCCAGGATGTAAGAACAAGAAATTAAAACTATGATTGCGGTCTCTTTAAATATTTTAATATAAATAATCGTCGCTAACATCAATATCACACACGAGCTTACATAATTATATTTATGTTAAGGATAAAAACTATGACTTCGAATTAAATAATATAATTAGATTTTATTTATTTTTAAAAAAGGCGGACTCGCCACAGCACCGCATTATATAATATACCGAACGCGTCCAGGCACACAGCACGCCATCACAGTCAGTGCCGCGGTCCGCGCGGCTGGGCGTGGTCCAGGCCCAGGGACCAGGAGCCCGAGGGGCGCGGTCAGCACCGCCAGCGACACACAACATTTGATGCTTTACACCAACTTCGCCTATTTATGGACACGTTCACTAACCCATTCACTTGACTATGAAGTTAGGGATGTATCCATGCTCTGAAGTCACAATCATGAACTCCAGTGAAACAAGAAACAGATTCTTCCCTGCTTGGATCTGTCTTGAGCAAGTGAATGTGTCCACACTAGATCATGCTGTCGTGTTCTTGTTCTATGTACAGTCAACAAAGCTATTGGGTATGCATGCAGCTAACTTGCAACAACTTTTAAACAATGTTGTGAGTGTGCTAAGTAGACAACTATTGTACAACAAACTCGTAAGTTTCTCAAAAGCTTAAAAAATATAATGCACACTCTAGAAATACACATTGGCAGTGCTGTGTAAAAAATAATATTTTACCTGTATACCGAATAGCTTTGTTGACTGTACCTAAGGTTTACTAACCTTACATAAAATTACAACTTAGGTGGACATTGGACACACAACAAAAATGTATTAACAACAGTTACAGTGAATTCCATACCTTTCACATTTTAAATTTACTATTAGGATGACAAGCGTGGCGATTATGGCAACCCCCTAACTACTCTAGACTAGATAAATAATGAATAAACCGAAACCATGTTAACATAGCAAGACATTCTTTAGACAGGTGACGGCCACCTTAAGACGAAATGGTTAAAACGAAACCTTGTTATGAGTATGCAGCCTGGCTGTCTAAAGGTTAATCTAACTAGATCGTACGGCTTAAAATTAATGTGAGTATGAGAAAGCAAAGCGTTATAATAATATTCAGAGCTAGTGCAATCTGGTGTGATGCCTCCACCACACGCAAGCAGTAACTATCATACTAAACATGAAGGTGAAATGAATGAAACGTACAGGCAGCGCGCGACAAGCTCGCTGATACTAATAAATCACAGCTTACGTTCTATAATCTCACTGGTATTCTTATATTGTATGTAACTAATTGAGCATGTGTTCTTAATGTAATATTCCTATTTTCAGGACCACTTCACCGGAGCTATTTCCTGAATCAGAAGGATCTCGGAGCGGATGATTTGACACCTAGAAACAATAAAACAATCATGAACACACGAACACGCCCCAGACATCGGTGTTTAGTGGATATATCACAACACGGTGACTGACTGGTGTTGGTGACGTTACATCTAAGTGATTTTAGACATTTAAAGTGTACTGAACAAAAATAATATAGTATGAATACAAGTTTGGGATGCTGTATTTGTTGGATCGACGAACGTTATTTTGATAGGAGTTACTGTCTTTAAAAATAATTTAGCACAAGAAGTATATCGAAAAACTACTCTAAATGCTACTTCTCTGAAACGTGATCTATTCGGCAAATATTTCCACAGTCAAAGTTTGAAAAAAAAAACTTTAATTGGAACACTGAATTTGGTTCTAGTGCATACATAATTAACTGCGCTTGCACTGCAAAGTGAAACAAAAGTATATTCTTCTACCTGGCGTTAATCCCGGCTATTGCCAGGGTCCGCCTTCCTACATAGCTTCCTCCACTTTGCCCGATCTTGAACATCCTTCTCAGTTAGGCCATTGGCTCTCATGTCGGACTTAACGACGTCCAACCAGCGCTTGCGAGGGCGACCACGGGACCTAGCCCCAAGAACAGCCATATTCATGCATCCCCGACCAACGTACTCCATAGGGCGGCGCATGATGTGGCCATACCATCGCAGACGACACTCTTGCAGTTTTTCCCCCACGTCACGGACACCAAGACTACCTCTGATGAAAGAGTTGCGTATGCGATCGGATCGCGTTACGCCAATCATCCACCTCAGCATCTTCATATCCGTGACGCGAAGCTCCTGGGTGTGTCTGCTTAGTGCTGGCCAACATTCACCGCCGTACAGTAGGACAAGCCGTATAATGCATTTATATATCTGCCCCTTGAGCTTCGGAGATATTTTGCGGTCGCATACAACGCCCGTTACCTCGCGCCACTTCGCCCAAGCCGCGCCTATACGTGCGTGGACATCGTCGTCCACGTTGCCTGACTCGTGCAGCACGGATCCAAGGTACCTGAACGTATCGGACTTTCTGATCAGGTCCGAACCTATTCGGATGAACCTATTTGAATCCGTGCCGCCACAGGACATGTACTTAGTCTTCGCCACATTTAGTCTCAGACCACCGTTTTCAAGCGTGTTCTTCCAAATGTTGACTTTGCGCTCAAGATGGGCTTTGTTCTGATTAACGAGGGCGATGTCATCGGCATACATCATTAGCCATGGGGGCTTATCTTGGATGTTTGCCGTAACTACATCGAGCACTACGTTAAACAAGAACGGGCTAAGAGCCGAGCCTTGGTGAACGCCAACAGATATTGGGAAGCCATTCGATTCGCCAACAGCGGTCTGGACAGAGGACACGGAATCGCGGTACATGTCTCTGATAATGTCAATATAGGCCTCGGGAACGCCCTTGAAGCGCAGTGCCCACCAGATGGACTGCCGAGGTATACAGTCGAAGGCCTTCTGCAGGTCTAAAAAGGCCATATGCAAAGCTCTCCTTCTCTCTCTGTAAGCCTCAGCCAGATTCCGTAAGGCGAATACTGCGTCCATGGTGCTGTTACCCGCCCGGAAGCCATATTGACACTCAGAGACAGTACACTCGCTACGGAGCCGTGTGTCAATGATGCGCTCGAAGAGCTTCATGGTGTGGCACATGATCTTGATACCGCGGTAGCTACTACAATCCTGTACGCTACCCTTGCCTTTGTATACAGGGATAATCAGGCTAAATCGCCACTGGTTCGGCATTTCTTTGGTGATCAGGATGCGGTTAAAAAGATCCGTCAGAAGGTCCACGCCATGTGGGCCCATCGCCTTCCACACTTCAATTGGCACATTGTCAGGCCCGACCGCTTTCCGGTTCTTCATGTGGCGAAGAGCAATGCGGGTTTCGTCGGGGGAAATAGGGGAAATAAGTCCAAGGTTAGGAGGCGGTTCGGGAGGAAGGTTATGGGGATGCTGTTTGTTAGACAGCTCCGCGAAGTATGTACACCATCTCTCCTTAACAGAGGGGGCATCGTAGAGCAGCTTACCCTGGGCGTCCCTTACACAGAGACATTTGCTAATGTCCCGTGTAGCTTTCTCCCGGGAACGCGCCAGCTTAAAAATAAGCTTTTGCCCCTCCGCAGTTTCCAGCTTGTCGTACAAGGGCGCCAGACTTTTGCTGCGGGCTCTGGCTACAGCTTTTTTGCAAGCGCGCTTAGCCGCTCCATATGCCTCTCTGTCATCCGGAGAGTTGGACCCTTGCCACTGTTTAAATAAAACCTTCTTCTTCCGAGTCGCCTCCTGCACCCCGTCATCCCACCACCACGTCTCCTTTTCTATGGTGCGGCCACCACGAGAAGTGCCAAGGACGCGCTTACCCGCATCGGTGATTGCTGAATCTCTTGAGCGGACTCATGCGGAGCACTGATCTCGAGATGCTCGACTTCCGCGATGAAGTCCGACTGCCTAGGACCATCAAGCAACCACCACTTAGTGCGGGGTTTGCGTTTTTCGGTCACTTTCTTTTTCGGTACAACCGCAAAGTCCAGGACAAGGAGGCGGTGTTGAGCCGTTAGGCTTTCACCTGGGATGACTTTGCAGTTGGTAACCTTGCCAATATGGCACCGTCGCACCAGCAGGTAATCTATTTGGGTTGAGTAGGCACCACTACGGTACGTAATAAGATGCTGGGGCTTCTTCTGAAAGAACGTGTTCGCGATGGCTAGGTCAGACAAAGCGCAGGTGCTGAGTATACTGACTCCCTCTGCATTTAGCTGGCCATATCCAAAACCACCGTGAATACGTCCGTACTCTCCAGCAAACTGAGCTACGTGACCGTTGAGATCCCCCCCAACCAAAACACCTTCGGAATTCGGAATAGCGCGTAGTACGTCCTCGAACTCATCCCAGAAGGCCTCCTTTTCAGACTCACAGCAACCAGTTTGAGGAGCATAGGCGCTTATTAGGTTCGTTACCGACCCTTCGATCAGCACCCTAACTCGCATCAACCGGTCGCTGCATCGGTCTACTTCAAGGAGTCCATCCTGAAGGTCCTTAGACAGCACCACGGTCACTCCGCCCCTGCCCGTTGGTGATCCGGTGTACACTAGCCGGTACCCCTGCCCGATGTCACGTGACTTATTTCCCTTCCAGCGCGTCTCCTGAAGGAAGGCGCACTGGACCCGACGCTTCGCAAGAACGTCCGCGAGTTCTCGGCAACGTCCGGTTAGGGAGCCAATGTTCCAGGTGGCAAAGCGGAACTTCTTCTTGGGTACTATCCTCTTTAGCCGTGCCCGTACTCGACACGGTAGCCCTAGCCCACTTATGGCAGGTTTAGGGCGATGTGCTTGCGCGTCGTTATGCGGCGACGCCCTAGCCCGAGTACCCTTTTTTAACTTCTTGTCCATTTTAATATTTGACTGAAGTTGGTTTTACGTGGGGCGACCAGCCGTCTGACCCCCACAACCCTACGAGAGGGAAACCAGTTTTGCCCGAGCCTCGTCCGTTGGACAGCAGGGTGCACCGCTAGTAGGTGAGGTTGGCTTGGGTCTTAAGATGGTAACAGACCCCATGCACCCCAAACAAAAGTATATTATCAACCAAAAACATTGAACAATTCGACTGCGTTGTAGAAACTGTGATAAACTTGATGCAAGTGATAATTTAGTTTTTTTTGTGTGAGTTTGCCCCAGTTTTTGGCAACAGCAGGTAGGTTCGGATGCACCCAGAAGCCGAGAAGTCGTTGAGGTCGAGAACTGGCCACTGTCAGCCACTGCTGTCATTCAACAAGCCACCAGGAGGCGACACGTACCTAACAGTAACGGGATTAGTTGCTATCCATCAAGTTAGCAGTTAATAAGCTGAAAACTAGTTAATTTCTACGTAGTAAATCGATTAGCAAATGAAAATTCTAAATAATGTTATTGAGTCAGTACATAAAAATTGTAACCAAAATTATCGCAGAAGGTGACATTGAACATTGATTGTGCTAAAATTAATAAAAAAGAAGGTATTGATTGGAGGTGGATAACATATTAACGAGAACGGTTTACAAATCGACTAATAGACTGACATCCACATATAGACACAAAGTCAAACATGGAACACTCGACGAGTGGTACGCCCTGCTAAAATTTGTTAATGAGTCGGTTAGTCTCGCTATTATAGACAAGGGAGTTTTATTTTAATTATCTAAGTAAATGAGTTGTTCACCTCTTGGAGACTATTTCAGATTGAAGCAAAGCATTTCATAGTACTTTAGTTCAGAAGATAGTAATGTAAACACAGAAGAATTGTTTGGTCATACGGCAACAATGCGTAAGCTAGTGTAAATGCAAAAAATAAATCAGTGATCATCATTTATTTGTTTTAGATTTTAGTTTGGCGCATTTAGTAGCTGCGTAGGAAAAAACAGGTAACTGAATTAAACATGGAAATTCGATTCTAGATCTAACCGAATGATCCAAACCGGAGCGATTTACGGTTACTATACTACACGCGTTGAAGTCTTTAATTGACACAAAATATTTACTTATTTTTACGCAAATGATGGTATTTACTTTTGGATAACAGCAAAGCAATTAGCGCACAACGCAACAGTCCCCGTCACGAGAAGCTATACATTTCGCAATCACACAATAAATGTATGTTTTCATTGAAATGTTTTAAAACATTAGACAGTAGCGCTTTTTATCGCTAAACTATAACTTGTCCAAGTGAAATTGCTCGTTAGTTTCGTATAACAAATAATTACGTCAATTTGAGTTGAATTCGGGATTATTTAGTATTGATACGTAACTTAGCACAAATTCTTTGTTAACACTAGCTACTCGTGACAAGGACGGTTAGTTCGTTCAGAAAGATGGTAGTCGTTAACACGGAGTGCGCTTTCAGTTTGCAACAAGCCTTTGAAGCTTTCATCTTCTTTTGTCACTCTGGTCTAATTAATAGCCTTGTCATGGGTCACGGTGTGCCGTCACAGTCGCGCGGTCTGGGTGTCCGCCTACCTGCGTCGATCTGAATGTCTCCGACGTCGTCGTCGCTGTCGGAGTTGGTGTTAGACAAGCGCGCATTACCTGCCACGGTGCCGCGCGGCGCGCTACTGCAGCCGAGCCACCAGAACGCGGTCGACCGCGGGAACGCTGGGTTGTCCGAGTCCACCTAAACATTTCAAACTGAATTTTGTAAACAGATCGTGTTAAAAGAGGAATAGGCTCCGCATTGCACATCGTGCTACTTCTCTGCTATTACCCACGCTGGAATCCTTATGCATGCATTGGTATAATTGCTGGGCATTATACGTGTCATTTTTAAAAACTAAAGGTTATAGTTTGAGTAGAACCCAGGTTGCTTCAGATTAGAGATAGATTGTTAGGGCCTTAAAGCGTAAACCAAATAGTTTAAGGTACTTACACTGAAAGTTCTATCATTAAACCGCCAGTACGATCCTCCTTTGAAAAAGTACGTGTATCCGTCAGTGTACTGCAGGGCAGCATCAATGCCGTCAGGGATGCCTTCCCAGTAGGAGAGGGGTTTGGGGTAGGAGGCCTTGACGGGCGGACTCTGAGACGGGTCAAAACACCAGAATTTTGAGCCCTTGTAGAAGTAGATCTTGTCGTTACCCGACCAGACCAAAGCAGCGTCTAGATTGTTCGGGATACCGGTGAAGCCTGGACCAAACAGTTACGTATTAGTAAATGATCAGTATATTTAGGAAAATCTGCTATGTATGTTTATATATTTAAAAAGGAACGAAATCCAATAAATGTTGGCAAAACTCGGGGTTTTCTTCTGCCAATTTTGGATCGAATAACCCAATTTCTCAAATCTTAAAACAAGAAAACAAAAGTCTACCTTCACTGATGTCTTTAGGGTAATCTCCGTCGACCGTCTGTCCGTTGTACCTCCAGTACTTGGATCCTTTGAAGAAGTAAGTCGTGCCGTTCTTGTAACTAAAGGCAGCGTCAATGTTGCCGGGCAGGCCAGGCCAGGCGCGGGAGATGAGGCGCGGGTAGCCGGAGGCAACACCCTCCTGTGTGAGCACCCAGTAGTGCTTGCCTGGAAACAAAGGAAGGAGGACTAATAAATTTTTGGTCGAAGAAATAACTGTTTGGTGGTTATTTTCTATTGGTTTTAATGTATTTGATGTTTTTGTAACTTTGTAGCATGAATTTCTCCATCAAAGCTTTATTTCAATTTTTTAAATTATTTTTTTTTATTTTGAGTTTCTTTTTCAAATAAATTAAAAGCTGCATTACTTACTGTGCAATAAAAGTCCCTTTAACTTCGCATTTTTAGCCAAAATGAAGTACAATCAATCTTGTAAAAAGTTAAACCACGTCTAATTTCCATACCTTTGAATATGAAAGTGTCGCCGTCCGCAGAGTTGAAGATGGCGTCGAACTTAGGGTCGCTGCAGAGAGCGGGGTCCTCGACTGAAGGTTGCTGGGTAGTGGCGCGGGGCACTGATGGCGGAGCAGACACTAAGAATCCGAAGCCAGTCCGATACTTGCGCCCGTATAGTGCCTGGGGATGGTAGGAAATGTCAATTTTGTGGTTGAATGAGGTAAGAAGGTATTTCGTCGTTGTTCTAGCGTTTTCGTGACTGCAGTTATGTTTCATGTTGTAGTCGGCTGGTCAGCCGAACTACGTGGTGGAGATTGATGGTATGTAGAAAGCAGTCTGTCTTTGTTTTAGAAAAATGATTTTTTGTTACGACGAGCTTCTGAGTTTAAACAGTATTAACCTGAATTCCATTGATGTCATCCTGGTGTAGTTGGAAGTTGGGTTCGTATCCTCTGTAGTAGGGAGCCATGAGCGCTGATTGCACCCTACTGTGGGACAACCCTAGCGAGTGACCGAATTCGTGCGCTGCAGTCTGCAAATATGACGTAATTTTGAATGCTTTAATAGTTTTATTTTCAGCTTACTACTTTTCTTCGAAAGCCAAACATTTTCAAGATTATTTAGTCGGACATTCTGCTAAAATTAGTCTGCTCCAAACCCTTTAAAAACAGTTAAAAATTAAAAGACAGTGATCACATAATTACCTGAAAGAGATTGGTTCCCCCCTCCACGAGTTGATGGTCCAAATCTCAGCGTCATCGAAGTGAGCGTTGCCTCCGTACGCCTGCACAAGCGAGCCATTGAGAAAAATCAACATCACTACTAATGAACCAATAATTATTATATTGTTATAAAACAAATTATTGTGATTGATTCTGCAATAACTCATTTTCATTTTTCTTGGATGGATAAGAACGTCGTTTTTGAGAGGCAAAGAGATGTGTATGTCCACTGTACTTCTTATTTCCGTTCAAAAAATGCAATTTTTATTTTCTGTAAGCCGACCAACCATGGTGCATCTTTAACAGAAGATATTACTCTGAGGCCATATTCGCCTTCGTTTTTAACGAGACTAGACTACCTAACTGTGGCGTGTTCTAAAAAGACCGTTACCTACACGGCAATATTTCCAGATTATTACTGGTCAACACTCTAACTAAAACATGTGTAAAAGCTATCTAAAGTTGACTTTTCGTATTAAGTGAGTCAGTGAGTCTCGGTCATGTGAGTCTAAGTCACTAAACTGTGAAGGTATAACAATTACTGTTTGTAACGATACAAAATTTTACATCTTTCACCGCAATTTATGCTAAACTGACTTAAAAGAAAGGCTGTGTTCCGTACGCATAGATACAGTGATTAGCGACAGATTCGGAACAAATTGAATGAAATTACAATAATAATAATTTGTTTCGCACAATAAACCGTTATATTATCTCACTAACAGCCAAAAGGAGCTTTCACTATTTAGGCGACAATATTTAACATTCGTCATTGTTATATGTAACACCATAATGGAACATTTTATATTCTTGGAAGTTCATGTCTTGGTTCACCTAATAACATGGAAAATAATGTAACTAAGATTTTCTTTTTTAAGTACATAGAGCGTCCGTGGAATTTCTTGCACGTTCTTTTCTATAGATATCTACTCTTTCGAATGTGTAAATAGCTTCATGTTTTTGACTGACTGATCTAGACAATTCAAAAGTGCGTGTAAATGGTTTATTTGAAATAAATTTCTGTGAGATGATTTTTGTGGTAGTCGCATGTATAAATTTTTTATTACTTACGGGGTCGAAGGCATGAGCAAGAGTTCCACCTGGGCCATCAAAAGGGGCATCGTCTCCGTGCGCTCCCTTCTCGAACCTGCGAGGAAAAGCAAAATCAGTAGGTAAGCATAGTATTGTGTAATACAAATCATGAAAACGCAGTGAAAATCAATAGTAATAAACGGTCCTATCCGATCTATGTACATTCAGTCAAAAAAGTATCGGGAATGGATAATTTGTTTATGGTTCCAAATTCAAATTTTTGTTTTTTTTGTAGTTGTTAGATTGGCACAACTGTTTTCCATTTTGGCGCGGAGTTTGAATTGCATCTGTTATTTATATTAAATACAGTGCTGGTTTTAGTAATATCATATATAGTGTGTATTGCGAATTTCATAATGGACAAAAATATCGAACAAAGAGTTTGTCTTAAATTTTGCATCGCCAATGGAATTTCGTGTTTGGAGTCACTGAAAATGTTACAGAAGGCTTACGGTGAATCGACTTTATCAAAAACTCGTGCTTATGAGTGGTTCAAAGCGTTCAAAAGCGGTCGAGATGTGATGGAAGATTTGCCTCGCTCTGGTAGGCCGTCAACGTCTGCAACTGAAGTTAACATCGCAAAAGTGAAGGAAATAGTGACTGAAAATCCCCATTCAACTCTGAGAGAGATAGCCGCCAAACTTTCTGTTTCTCACTATCCGTACCATTTTAACTAATCATTTGGGTATGAAACATGTTGCTGCTCGGCTAGTCCCAAAAGATCTGAATTTTCTCCAAAAACTCAATCGCATGAAAGTCGCTGAGGACATGCTAGAACGAGTCAGTTCGGACCCATCATTCATGAAACGCATTGTTACTGGTGACGAGACGTGGGTTTACGAGTTTGACATGCAAACTAGTCAACAAGCTTCGGAGTGGCGCCTTCCAACTGAACTGTTTTCAATCGATAGAGACATAAAGGAGAATTCGCGGCGAGAACTCAACTCAATTCCGGAAGCAGCGTTTAAAAAATGTTTTGATGAATGGATTATTCGTTGGCCCAAGTGTATCGTTTCTAAAGGAGCACACTTTGAAGGTGATACAATAAATTTGGATGAATAACAGACATTTTGTGTATTATTGATCTTTTCCCGGTACTTTCTTGACAGAGTAGTATATCGCATATCGACGTAACTTGCAGTACCAACTACAATTAGTTACGACCAACGCTCAATGACAACCATTCACGCAATTACACAGCAAAGATTACCCGCGGATTGTGACCTAAAACCTATTATGAGTGATCTAAATTACCCTTCGTACCTACCTACGATGCTGATCTAAACGATGCACGGTACCGGGGCGCTTTTTTAATGTAATTTCGTTTCGCACGAATAGTATTCAAATTTTTTACGTTACAGTGAAAAATCTAACAGAAACTGGTAGACCCAAAATGATGGATTTCCATACTTAAGGAAAGTTATTTGTAGTTTTTTGGTTTTACTTCACCTATAAACATTTTTATCAGTGTAGCCTTAGAAATATTGTATAAATAGGTATTTTTATGCAGAAGTTATGCAACTTTCAATTCAATCTACGAAATAGGTACCCCAAAGTAATAGTGAAAATAACCGGTGTATGATTCTCTACTTGCCTGATATCAATATGGACATTTCCGGATCGTTTCTGCGTGAAGGTAAGGTCTGTGTAGTCCGACCACACTGCAAAGGCTCTTGCAAGTTCCTTGTCAACTTGGGCACGGTTCAGCCTCGTTGAGTACTTAGAGATCTTGTAGGTGAGGTGCTTGTTAGTCCATCTTGAACCTAGACAAATAATAAGGCATTAAATATGGCAGTTCAGAACAACAGGCACATAAATATTTCATTAAAATTCACAAGTTTTGTTACATTAGCTGCTGACTGTCTCTTAGGAAACAGATTTCTCTAGTTTAAGAGGTAGAGCTCATCATTTTTCGTACAAATCTTGTTCATATAGCACCTGGCTTGTTCTCTTGCAAGTTTAAGTGTATTGCAAGTTTTAATAATACTATAAACTTTGTAGGGCTCTAAGTAGATCTGTAAGTTTCTTGGTAATTTATTTTCCGTTTAAACAAAAAAATATAAAATAAAAAAAAATGAAGGGGCACTCACCCAGCAGCGCGTATCTCTTCGCTCGGCTCCCGTTGGAGCCCACTTTGTCTCGCATGCCGCACCTTGGCAATGACATTACTTTGGTCGTTTCCTCGTCTAATTCACCTGAAACGAACGTAAACAAATTGTATTATACTTGCGCGCGTGTTTTGAATCGCCATGACGTAACAGGTACTAGGTTAATTGTTCCGGCTACTATGGCTCTTTAGGATCGTTCGCTAAAACTAGATTTCAATTATTCCCTCATTTGCATCATAAACTACTCCGGAGTGCCAAAGGACAAACAGGCTTTTTATAACACCTTCGCACAACATTTACTAAACTGAATGATTACTTTTAGACATTACTTGCTCAGGACGCTATTTATATAATCTAAATAATTGTCATGAAACAAACTTATTAATTACAATTTCAGAACATAAATTAATTTAATATTTTCATCAGGGCATTGAAAAATCAACGGGGTGTGAAAAGAAAAAATGGTTGCTTTTACTATTAAAACCATACATTCCCGGGACGTATACCTAATTACCCTTTCCCAACTTATAAATGATGTATGTACCAGTTGGCGGTAAATTGCAAAATAATGACCGGTTTTTGAGCAATAAGCCGATCTAACCGTGGTTAAGCTTACCTGTAGCGTTTAGTCCGGCGAAGCTCTGGAACTCGGCAACAGCTCGTTTCCACGTGCCTTTGTCCATGAGGTGCGCGCTCGAAAGATTCGTCACAGAGGGACTCAGATACCCGTATCGCGCTAAGTACATCTGGAAGTAAACTTCTCCTTCAGTCTGACGTGTCACGAGTAGGCATGTTCTCATTCGAATGTGCATGGCAATGCGCTCGTGCATATCTCAGCACACGAGCGTCTGCAGGCTCTTTGTTTTCCTATCACGGCGGGGAATACTCGCAACAATACCCCCAAAAGCACGTTTTGACTATTGTCTGTCCAATGCATCCCATATCAAGAGAATACTACGTAGTACGTTTTACAGTTATCATCGCGAATGAGTGATTGACCTCACTATGAAATATATCCTAGGCGTTTCATATTTCATTGCTGAGTATTTCTATTGTTTGTAGTATCTGCTACAATTTAGGCAGTAGGTGGGGGAGTACTCCCCAAGGAACCACTTCCCCCCTCCCGCTTAGTGTTTGGGTAGCCAGACCATTGACTTCTAAAAATAAAATTGAATCCCTCGTATCGTTGGGTATCCGAACCCCCATTTATGTTCCGCGACTTTTCATAGTTTTTGTTCTTTGTCAAACAGTTTTTTTTATTTTTTGTAACACCATGGTTCGTCTAAGTTCGAGACTCACATCTTCCAGCAACAATGGAAGTTCATTTTTCAAAAAGTTTCTGGAAGGTTACCCATTAAGTCTAGACGGCAATTCAAACGGACCAATCAATTCAGAACACAAGTTAACGCTGAAACGATGTTGAAACGTTGAAACTCTCACTTTGTGAGGATTTGTGGTAATATGGGTTTTTATGGCAAATATGGTAAAATGGGAAAAATATTTATATTACATCTTTAATGATTAGGGAAGCTGAAAGACTGACTTGAAACCTATTTCGGAACATGAATTCACTGGTTTAGATTTATATTTTAAAGTTGAATGTCATAATTTACCGAACGTAAATTTTTACTTTAGACCAGAAAATGATTTTCACAACTTTCAACACAGTTACGAAACTGATAATTTTATATATAAAAGTACAACTCCATTATTCATTTCAACGCCAATTTTTATAAATGATTGCGCTAAAAGAAGCAAACAATTCTTAATTGTTCGATTTATGAACGTTTTTTTGTTTATCGACTTACCATCGCGTTGTCTGCATTGCCGAATGTCGGCGCGGCACTGCTCCTGCTCAGGAAGACCAGCGCTACCGTCGCCGTCCACAGTATTCTCAGACTACTCCTCAAACTGATGAACGCCATGTTTTCAGCTGATATCCCTAATCTTCTACTAGTTTATGCTCATTTGATATACCTATGCTTATTTAGATATTGTTAAATTATCTCAATGACGGAATAATTTATCATTACTCTTATAAATAAATAAATAAAATGTACTATTTGGTTTGTAATTTAAGTTAGTGAAGTGGTCGAAATCTTCGAGCACCACGATGATATGTTATCTGGAACAAGGAGTTAGAAATAGTTAGTATCGTGACATGAAAACATTCCAACTGTTTACATTAATTTCTTAAATTTGAAATTAAATTGAAAACACAGTCATTGTAATTAAAACGTAGGAAAACCGCTAATTTATAAAAAACAATAATAATAATAAATGATATTAGTCTTTAGTGAGCGCGTGTAACTTAGCGTTCAATTAAATAAGAGAAGAACCTTATTACTAAAACAATACCTAGAGAAATTAAATTGAGAGCTTCACGAAATTTGTTTACAAATAAGTCGCCTTATCTTATTCAGACGAGTCGGAACCTAGGTAATCATAATATTACGTATGAATTAATGTTTTCCTTTTTTAAACCACAACGTAGGTATTGGTTTGTATGTTCAAATTCATTCATAAACACTACGTAGTGCGTGCGTCAAATAAATACAAATTTTACCAGAAAATAAGAAGGACAAAATTATTTTATGTCTGTCTTTTGTTTCACACACAATTATACTCGCCAAACTTATGAGTTTGATGGCGAGAAGCGCTTGTTTAATATACAAATTTACTTTGGGGAAAAAAACAACCTTAAAACTACCCACTATGCATTGTTTTGCTCAAAGATTAGTCACACCGGCACGTGTAGATCGAGGACGCGCCGCAGACACCGGACACTGACAGACTGCGAGTGCCCACACATGGCCAGACACTAAGCCACGCATCCCCAGCACAGGCCAACCTCGCATCGCATAGGACTTCCGTACAATGAGAGGCCAGCCCATACCGAAAGCGCATGGCACTACGTTAGGCAGCCGCGCGCACACATATATGTCTGGGGCCGGTGTCCGCGCCCGCAACCCGCCCGCACCGGTCCGACCAAACCGAGTCACAGATTACCTACTTATTACTTAATTGTTTTTTTTTTTTGTTTTTTTTTTACTATTGATAGGCACGCGTTTGACCACTATCTCACCTGATGGTAAGCGAGGATGTGGTCGAAGATGGAGCACGCTTGCCTAGAAATAACCTATGCACTCTTGATTTAAAGACTCCCAGGTTGTAGCTATCAGGAAACACAGACTCCGGCAGGGAATTCCACTCCTTAGCTGTACGCACTATGAATGTGTTCCCAAAATGTTTTGTGCGTATGGGTGGGATGTCCACCATGTACCGGTGGCGCATCGCCGTTCGTCTTGTGGTCCGATGATGGAACGGGCTTGGCGGAATTAAATTATGCAATTCCGTCGCACATTCCCCAAAATGCAACCGGTAAAAAACCGACAGGCTAGCAACTCGTCGTCGATGTTCAAGACTTTGGAGCTTCGACGCGACGAGCCTCTCATTGCCGATGATCCTCTCGGCTCGTTTCTCAATTGACTCAAGGGCATCAAGCTGGTATCTGGCAGATCCATCCCAAAGATGAGAGCAGTATTCCATACACGATCGAACTTGCGCTTGATAGAGTTTGAGCAGCTGTTCCGGCGTGAAGTACCGTCTCACCTTAGCCAGAATCCCCAATTTCTTTGCAGCCACTTGAGCTTTTGCCTCTATGTAAGGGCCAAAATTGAGAGTAGATGTTAATGTAACCCCAAGAAGCTCAAGATGGTCGGTTATCGGCACGGTTTCACCGCGGAAAGATGGAGCTGGGCGGAATTGGCTCCTTTTGGCGGAAAATAGACACGCTTGGGTCTTAGCAGCATTGAACTTGACCAGATTGGCATCGCCCCAATCAGAGACCGCCTGTAGGGACACGTTCAAGCGCTCAATCATTGCCTCCCGGAGACACCGGATCTGCGACCCACCAGCTCGTGCGTCGGACACGTATCTTTCAGCAACAGTGCTGTCGTCTGCATACCCAAAGGTACTGGGTTTAAGCAGATCATTAATATGCAGCAAGAACAGTGTTGCCGAAAGCACCGACCCCTGAGGAACCCCGGCATTAATATCCAGCAGTCCAGACGAGCAGCCATCTATGCTACTCTCGGATAGACCAATCCCTCAGGAAATCTGCGATCCAATCACACAAACCGGCGGGCAGACCGAAGGAAGGAAGCTTACTAATAAGGCCATCGTGCCAGACCCTGTCGAAGGCCTTCGAGATGTCAAGGGAGACCGCCAGTACCTCCCCGTGCTTCTCTATGGCCTCACTCCAGATGTAAATGGCATACGCTAGAAGATCCCCAGTTGACCGACTTCGGCGAAACCCGTATTGCCGGTCACTAAGGATATCATTCGCTTCTAGGTACGCCAGGAGCTTATGATTCGGCACGCGTTCCATAGTCTTACAGAGTATGGACGTTACCGAGATGGGTCTATAATTCGACGGGTCAGCTCGACTACCCTTCTTGGGCACGGGCTGCACGTTAGCTTGCTTCCAAGCCTTCGGCACTTTTCCAGTCTCAAACGAAAGGCGAAATAGGCGTGTCAAGATCGGAGACAACTCAGGCGCACAAGTCTTCAGAACAATTGCCGGTATCCCGTCGGGACCACTAGCCTTGTTCACGTCTAGGTTACGCAGTACCCTACGGACGTCCTTCTGATGAATGCGAATGTTCGACATACTCGACTCGCATTCACCAGGAGAGGCGGAGGGCGTCGCGCCACCAGGATCCAGACGTGAAGATTCCGCAAACAAAGAAGCAAACAAGTTCGCTTTCTCCTCAGCGGAGTGGGCCAGCGTCCCGTCGGGTCTCAGCAGTGGTGGTAGTGAGGGGCGGCAGAAGTTCGATTCGACCGACTTAGCCAGGGACCAAAAAGCCTTACTACCTGCTGGGTATGAAGCAAGTTTGTTCCCTATTCGGCTAATGTGGTCAAACCGAGCCCTCCGCAACACCTTCTTGCAGGACTTAGCAGCCCTGTTGAAGGCTCTCTTCTTCAGACTCACGTCATTTGCTTTGCGCGTACGAGCGTCGACCCATGCTAGGTACGCCGCGTGCTTAAGCGCATCGGCACGATTGCACTCGGCACCAAACCAAGGACGAGCTTCGCCAGATATTGCTATGTTAGAGAACGGATGTAGTACTCCATTCCCCTCCGCAACACATCCGTCAAGGCGTCCGCGCACGACGTAGCATCAGTGGAAGAAAAGCAAGTAGGCTGCCAAGGGTAACATGCGAAGAAAGATCGCATGCCATTCCAATCTGCTGACTTGTATCGCCATACCCGCCGGGTGCCTCTTGGGCTAGGATCGGGCGGAGAGTAGACAGACACAGACTTCACCAGACAGTGGTCGGAACTACCCAGTGGTGATGAAATCGACACCGAATAGCGGTCTGGATCTGTTGTCAGCAGAAGGACCAAGCAATTGGCAGTGTGCGAATCAACATCCGGCACCCTCGTTGCCCCCTGGACCAGCTGGGTAAGATTTAACGCAAGCGCCAGCTTTCGCGTCTCTCGTCCAGCATGGTCTCTGCACTGGTATGGGAAGAGCCACTCCTGATGGTGCGCATTGAAGTCCCCCAGTAACACCAATTGGGCAGAAGGGTACCGCTGCTGAGCCGCATCCGCCGCTTCACTCAGGTGCTGTGTAAGCCCAGTTGTCTCCAAATCACCGCTGTGCGAACGGTAGACGCATGCGTAGACAATTTTGTCTAGACCTGTGTCCACCATAGCCCACAGCGTTGAGAACCTGGAGTCTTCAAGATAGCGGAGACGCCGTTAGCAGATGTCGTCCCGGGCGTACATGCATACGCCCGCGCGGGGTCTAAAGTGGTGCTCCAGGGTAAACCCAGGGTAAGACAGGTATGACACGTCCGACGGACATCCGATCTGCGTCTCCGACAGGAACAAGAGCGCTGGTTTCTCGGTCTCAAGATGGTGATGGACTGCGGCGAGATTTGAGTGCAGACCTCGTATATTAGAGAGGTGCAC
The DNA here is from genome assembly GCA_950371165.1 of Lacanobia oleracea. NCBI lineage: Eukaryota > Metazoa > Arthropoda > Insecta > Lepidoptera > Noctuidae > Lacanobia > Lacanobia oleracea. Next base: position 13,307,563 of record OX493389.1, read on the forward strand.
TTTATGCGAAAGGACGTGCTGCCGCTGTACAGCTTTTCTCTTTTTATTCCTGTTCATTAATAAACTTGAGTGATGGAGGTTGAGGAGAAGGAAGTGAAATGAGGTTCCAAGCTGCTAACCTTCAGGAACGCCCTGACAGGACGACATTCAAATTCAAAGCATTTTATTTCAAATAAACCATTCACAGGCACTTTTGAAACGTCAAGGTCGGTCAGTCAAAAACATGGAAGCTATTTGCACGTTCCAAAGCGTAGATCTCTATGGAGAAGAACGTGCAAGAAACTCCACGGGCACTCTTTTAAATCATGTTCTGGTTTTACAAAATTTCAAGTTACATATACTTGTTGCTTCTGCATGTGAGGACAATGCAAAGGAAAAAAAAAGGGCTTATTATAAGAATTTTAAATATAAAGATTAAAATAAGCCAATGGCAGTTAAGAGATGACCAGTCTCAACCGACGGCGCCTGTTCACAAACATGACGCGTGTATCGGCACCCTTCAGCTCAACCATTTCGAAGGGAACCGAATGGTCAAACCCACGCGCCGCCATCAGCGAGACATTTGAGTGAGCATGACATGCTCTCAACCACCATGCTCGTACATGTCCAACAAGTAAAACTATAACTACTCACATAAAATGTAAATGGTTTCATGGTACTCACATTTACAAAATTTGAAAAATATGCTGCTACTTTACACAAAACTATGGTTGTCAATGACCAAATAATGAAAAATAAATTAATAAAGAGAACGATTAAGTTCTTACATCAAAAAGAATAAATAAGTAATTAATATAATAATATAATTTGTATGTATATAAGAATAAATAAACGAAATAATGTAAGAACCTCTAAAAGGAGCGAGCATCTCTTCCAAATATAAAAACATAGAAACCTAAAAAGTGGACCTAAGCAGCTGTGACTGTGGAGCAGGACCAGCATTTAGCCAAGCGTTTTTGTCGAGGATATAATCTTCCAGTTTATAATACGCTTGTCTACATAGTGTGCGTTTTATGCATGCTTTAAATTTTCTCTCATTCAGTTCGAGAATATCAACTGGTATTTTATTATAAAATTTAATACAGTACCCCACAAAAGAAGTGTGTACTTTGGCCAATCTGAATCGGGGTTGATCTAATTTGTTCCTATTTCTAGTATTAAAATTATGCCTGTCACTAATCTTGCTAAAGAGATGAAGATTTTTCCGAACATACATAATATTTTCGTAAATGTATTGACAAGGTACCGTCATGATGTTGATATCCTTAAACAGTTCTCTTAGGGAATCACGCCGACGGAGATTGTAAATGGCTCTGATGGCTCTTTTCTGCAGGATAAATATAGACTCCATGTCTGCAGCACGTCCCCATAATAAGATACCGTAAGACATGATACTATGAAAGTAACTAAAATAGACCAGCCTCGCGGTATCTATATCGGTAAATTGACGGATTTTTCTGACAGCGTATGCTGCACTTAGCCGTCCCGCAAGAGATGTTAAATGAGGACCCCATTGTAGCCTTGAGTCAAGCGTAATCCCCAGGAAAACCGTGTTTTCGACGAATTCAAGTTTCTCCTTGTTCAATACTATGTCGCAATCATTTCTTTTAACGTTCGGTAAGGCAAATCTGATGCATTTAGTTTTTTTCCCATTTAATACTAAATTATTAGCAGTAAACCAATTTTGGACCTGCTGTAGGGCGTTATTTACGTCGTCAAGACTTATGGAACGTCTATCTATCTTAAAAATTAAGGACGTATCGTCAGCAAATAATACCATATGAGGTTGATTTTTTAAAAGATGGACATTTTTGTGGGACTAGTCTGGAGACTGCGGGGACGCCCGAGCCCCCCCGGGAATGTCCATCGGGCCCTTTCATCTGGTCGCCAACCAGCACGATGGTGCATTCCGGGATTTTTCGTCAGATGGCGGGGCAGCCTTTCATGTGTGGCTAGCACACTACTTGGGCCCCCAACTATCTGCGGTCGGCCAGCGGTGCACCGTGCCTCGGATCCCGCTACCCTCCAAGACTAGTCTCCTGATACGCCCATGCCAGGGCTAGCCTGGCTGGTCTGCCTGCATTGGAACAACTATTTCGACCCAACTCCTCTGAATTAGCTACACTGAGCATCGTACCGGAACACAGCTAAGCCGCTTGGCGGTACGTCTTTGCCCAGTGGGTGGTCACAAGCCATCGGCCGAAGCCTACCACCAGTGTTAGTGTCACCTGATTAGCACCACCCGGGGACCACGTGTAGGGTCTTACATTGGGTATTCTCCTACGGACGCGGGTGACTCGGCCCCCAAAATTTTTTATTATTATTATTATGCGGTGTGAGCTTGTTTCTCGGCAAAGGCAGAATCGCCGTTGTCGAGAAACAAACTCCTTAATTTCGTTTTTAACATACCTTTACTTAACTTAGGGCTGTATCTTAACATATCTATTTTATTAAATACTTTTGGTACAAAATACTTTGAAGTTCTTTCTCCATAATAATTTGTTATTTTCGGTTGAACTAGTCTTTTCTCTCTTACACTTCTTGTATTATACTTATTTTTAACATTAACTTTATACTCATCACTTAAATAGTGTTCTAGGCTTATCAGATAATCGACCTTCTTATCTATCGGTAGGATTTTACAAATGGGAAATAGTTTTTCATATTCTTTGTTACATTTTTTCTTAACTTTTTTGCTAACTAGGAACTTGATTATTCTTATCTGTAATGTTTTTATGTCTTGCAAGTACGTTTTAAACGTTCGCCCATATACAATAAGTCCGTAACTGATTAGTGAGTCAGCAAGTGCGTGATACACAACCAATAGCGTCTGTCTATTCACAACATTGTTTACCTGATAGAACTTCCCCAATACAGACCTCAACTTGTTACATATATCAGTTACATGCATTTTCCAATTAAAATTTGAGTCAATTTTAAGGCCTAAATATTTAAACGTGCTAACATACTCCAATTTAATACATACACAATTAAGTTTATCACTATGCAAGCAGTCGTATGTGTGTCCGATTATATCAAGATCCCCTCTGTGTACAGTTTTAGCTCGCAAATTATGTGGCGAGTGTATATGCATGCATTTTGTCTTGGACAGATTTAATATAATCCCGTTATCATGTGCCCATTTCGTGATACGTTCGAAGTCTTCTTGTACGTACTGTTGTACCTCCGATATATCCTTCGAAGCATAAACTACACACATATCGTCTGCATACATAAACATTCGACACTTGTTTACAACATTCGACACACTGTTCACGTGCATTATATAACCTATTGGGCCAAACACTGATCTGGTCGGCACGCCGAGATCGACAGCCGCCTCCTCACCTACCACACCAGCTATAATCGTGCGTATTTTCCTGTTGGTCAGGTAGTTTTTGAACCACTTGTTCGTAGGACCACGTATTCCGCACTCATCCATCGCCTGTAGTAGTATGTCGTGATCCAGTGTGTCGAATGCTTTTTTATAATCAATAAAAAGCGCTATCAGCTGTTTACCAGAGTCTAGGCATTCATTAACATAGTCACTATACGCTGTTAGCGCTGAGGTAGTACTGCGCCCTTTCCGGAACCCATACTGTGTGTCTGACAATATATTATGGCATTCCAAGAATTTATTAATTTGACTAACAATGTTTTTTTCTACTATTTTATCAATGACAGACAGTATGGCTATGGGTCTATAATTTACATATTCCAGGTGGCTTCCAGACTTAAAAATAGGGCGTATAATGGCATGCCGTGCTTAGCCTCGCTATGCACGGCAGCTCGTGATCACTGTGACACCGCCTTTTCTAGGATCACTGAGTTGGCGGACAGTGACCCCACTCTGAGTGTCAGCGACCGCGACTGGAGACCCACCTGCCTAAAATAACGAAGGTGGGGTTTCGGCTTTTAGGCGTCAAGGCGGTTGCCTCCCTGACGCCTCCTTCTCAGCAGGATCAGCCCTCTCACGATCCCGCTCGGTGGCCTCTTTCTGGATCATCACGGCCTCACAGAAAGCAGCCTTTCACCTCCAGTTTTCATTATCTGCCAGCATAGCATTCACTGCGGCTGGCAGAGTCTGGTCTCGACTAATCATGGTAACCAAAACCCGCCGCTCAGAGGACCACGCAAGGCACTCCTCGAGCGTGTGTTGCGCAGAGTCCAGGTCGCTTCCGCAATGATGGCAATTTGCCGTGGCCTTTCGCCCAATCCTATTTAGGTACTCACCAAAGCAACCATGCCCGGTCAGCACTTTAGTGAGCCTGTAGGAGATGCGCTTCTCTCTTTTTAGCCAGGGTTCGAAGTGGGCAAGACGGCTTCGACAACACGCTTGCGCGAAAATTGCGGTTGCTGTAGCCGCTCGCGTCACCGTTTGAGTGCGTGTCGCCAGTCCAGCCACCGTAGCCTTATAAAAGCGATTCCTGACACGTTATTGCCACTTTGGCGTATGGCCCGGATCAGGTTATACACCCTCGCATCCATATCCGCCAGGATGTCTAACGGTGGAAAGACTGCCAGGAGAGATGCCGCCTCAAATGACATTGTTCGGTATCCTCGTGCGATGCGAATGGCCATTTTCCGCTGCAAGCTGTTGATCTTAGTCCCGCAGCGTCGGACGCCTGACAGTCTATTTGACTAAACAGGCGCACCATAGAGGACCATTGATTGCACAACACCTGCATAGAGGCGGTGAACTTCTTCTCGAGGCCCCCGAGATTGGGCAGTAATCTGTGCAAAGCACACTGCTCTTGCAACACGGGGAACCAGGCGCTTAAAATGATCTTCAAACCCCATCGACCATCCAGGGTTAGGCAAAGATACTTGATGTGCCGACTCACCTGGACTTGCGCATCTCCAACTGTCACTAATGAGTTGAGTGACTCCCTGCTCCTCGATAGTTTATGGAACCATAGCGCCTCAGTTTTATGAGGCGCTATCTCTAAGCCCAACTCGCGGATCGAAGCCACGACTTTTGCAACTCCTACCTCGGAAAGCTGGGTTGTCTCGTGAAAGGTGTTTCCGGTGACCAACACTAAGGTCCATTCTGCGTAACAAACGATGATACACCAATGGGAAGGTCGATACGCAGAACCACATTGTATGCAAGATCCCATAAGAAGTATCACCACAAAAAAAGTGAAAAATACAAAAGTTTTTACAAAAAAAATTAACCGACTTCCTAATAAAACAATACAAAGTATAACCTTTATTACGATAGTCGTTTTTTTTTGGTTTTGTTTCAGCGACTGACGCTGAAATTGAAATAAGCAAAAATGCTCATAACATAAAACTGCTGAACTTAATTGAATAATATTTTTACGGGACCAAATAGCAAGTGTAATGCATCGAACTAAAATAGAATTACAGAAATCAGATGAGAAACCTCAGAGTAATTTGTGTACAAACATAAAAATCAAAAAAAAAAATACCCACTGGATTGAAAACCTAACCTCTTCTTTTTTAAAGTCGGTTAAAATCTGTAAGATTATAAAAATATTCCACATCCAACTGAAATTTCCAGAGATTAGCGCGTTCGAACAAACATACTAGCTACTGTGCCAGTGTAAACATCAGTTCCTTAGAAACAATAAATTTAAAAAGGTATAATTATATCTTCGAAGTTCTTCATCAGATCTTTACCAAATAGAAATGGGACCAGTCCGGAAAAATACTATTTCAAACCAAAAAAGAATCATCCAAAACCGTTTCACAATTATACAATAACAGCCGCATTGAGATCCTCCCCTGAGAACAACAATAATCCCATTCTAATAAACTAAGTACCAATATGGAAAAGAGTGTTCCAGTGCGAAGTTCACGCAATACTCACTACTTGATCCGTTAATATTTTCGTTTCACCGGTGCGATCCCGTCTCGTTCCTCTATTACTATCGAAATTTGTGAAATATTGATAAACAATAGAGTCCACTATAGAGTCTATAATAGATAAGGCACTCTCGAGTCACCGAACGTCCGGATTTGTTCACTTTTCTTTGCAATTGCACGAAATCTCAAAGAAAATAGGTTCGTTTGTATAGTGGAAACCACTGCGATCGTTGTGCTACCGCGTGACACAACCTACCGTAGACACGCGTTTGGCTGAATGTACAAAGCTTTTTTTTTTTTTTTTTGTCGATGGCCACTCGCAGTTATCAACCCTAGAGGGTTGTCAACTACTAAACCGGACTTGCCTGTGTGGGCCTCTAGAATTTAAGGCCCCCAGCCGAGGCTACAAATTTATATTTATTAGAACTCCGCTCGCTGAGGGCACCCCCTGTGGGGTACGGACCTCGGCTCAGCGGCGTCGTTTAGGGGGGGGCAGCAAGAGACTGGCTGGGTCATGTCATTATTTAGGGAGATATTTGTCACTACTGGCTCAGCTTCGCGGGCTGGCTCGTTTGGCAAAAGACGGGGGGGAATGTACAAAGCTTCGCCGCACGCGCCTTATATCGCGTGCCCGCTGCCCCCGCCCCCCGACCCTGCTACAACTTTACAGGAAAACTTTAAAAATGAACACGTACCTATTATAAAAATTATTTCGCATGGATATGTCAAATTATCTGTAAAATAAACTAGTTATCGCCATTAATAATGTTAGGGTTCCGTACCGCAAAAGGAAAAATTAAACCATTATAGGATCACTTTGCTGTAGGTCCGTTTGTCTGACAAGACCGTTTATCTCGGGAACGCGTAGAGGTATCGAGTTGAAATTAAAACCTTATACTCTGGTCGATGGCTTCTTGCAGCTGAAATATCAACGTTCTAAATTAACTTAAAAAAAAGATACAATCCTTTATGCCGCAATAACGTATATACGGGTTACGAGTATTTCCCGTTGACCTAAACTATGAAATTTGGCAAGTAATACCTTCATTAACTACAAGTATAGGAAAAGCCGCCTGCATTTGTAATGAAATCATAAAAATGTAGTCTTTATTTAAAGTAATTTGTAGCTAAAAATTTGTACGGAACCCTCGGCGGGTGAGTCCAACTCGCAAATGATCGGTTTTTTTTTAATAAATGAACCTATAAGTGGAACCGCCGGTCCTTAGTAACAACACATTTTATAATTCTCTCGAGTTTGAGTTACATTTATGTATTGACTCTATTATTTTGTGCACACATCTGATAATATTTGCTCAAAATATGATAGTAGCTGAGTATCATAGGATGTAGCAACTTGAAGAAAGGCAACTAAACAAGAAGAAAGTGGAACTAAAGAGTGTCTTTGCTCCGAGCGATTGTTCAGCGTACGCATGCAAGACGCCGCGTAAACGCTTTAAGACATTCGTAGATTTTCGTAGACGCAGCGTAGAGGCCGCAACAGTCATAATTTGAAGAATGCTAAGATACCTAATTATTACAGCTCCTAGATCAATGGTAAATAAGACAACGTTTGAAAGTGTACGACGTATTGTATTTTTGAAGGACCTAAAAGTAAGAAGCTTTTCCCGTGCGAGCTAAAACGATACAAAATTCTGCTTTACATTTGAACTGACGATATCAATACAAATATCTTGACGCATATGAATGCACCAGTCTTTCAGAAACAGGTATAAGTTGGTCAAACTGCGTCTGGAAATTTCTGACGGGATAATGAATAGTGACAATCGGTACCTTATACATCCATATATGTTGGACCGTAGATACCTACATACGCACTACTTACGTACTTTAACCCTATCGGAGTCACGAGTCACGCGCTGCTCGTAACAGTTACGTTAAACGTGTTGCTGTACTTATAGTAAGACCATACACTCTTAAATAACGGAAATTCATTCATTTCGTAATATTGTGAAGATATTGCACCAAACGTGGTTGTATATTCAACAATGTTTACAACGCGTGCTGGGCGCGACTGTACGAAGATGAACTACACCCTGTATCGTTGCCTGATCTCCTTATAAGGATCCTTGGCGGTTTACATTATGTTATTCCTTTAAACTTCGGAGTTAGCTTTAAGTCTTTATAAGGGATTCTTCATCATAAGGGTTTTTCATACTATAATAAGGTATGTTCAAACTACAATTTCACAATGTCACATACAATTGGGTATTTTTACTTACCTCAGTCAAAAGCCCCAATTGTACGGGGATAGCAACTCATCGAATTCATTACCGCTTTGCAAATACAGGAAGCTTTAATTGTATTCCCCAATAGTAAAGTATGGTTCACCGGTCAAATCTGCATTAAAATTATTATTATTCTTCTTCTAACAATAGGTACCCCTCAAATCCACCTTCCTTGTGTTTCGCGCTATGCATCGATATAGATTCTTATTTTGTGTTGTCATTGTTCGTTTTTTCTAAGTAGCAGTTTACACGTGTCTTTATTATTTATAGTTATCCGTAGGAGAATGAGAGGAAGTGATAACTAAGCAACTGCATTGCTTTGTTGGGTGCGCACTGTTTCAGACATTAATCAAAGTTTTTCAATTAAATTAACGCGAGCTGTACAATTAAAAGCGGTACGATTTCAATTTTTTTTTACAAATTATCACTTTCCAAACCATTTTCCGCATAATTTCATTTGCCAAATTATTACTTTTCTTTTTTTTCAAGGATGGGAATACATCAAATGACTCCTCGTGCTTTGGGTAAAGCAGAAAGGAGTGTCAGACTCTTACTGACTAAAACGCATCCCTGTTCCTCCTAGTGCCCTTTGCGTTCCAGGGTGCGGTGCCTCTTTCGAACGAAGTCCACAGCCCCAGCAGGCACTGGCCCTAGCGAACCCCGTTTTTTGTGCTGACAGCTCTTTGTTGCGCGCGTGGAACACAGCGCACCGTCGGCCCGGGCTTGGTTCTGATCAGGTGGCAAGCCACCTCACCACCAATGCTCGCCGTCCGCAGGCCCGTGCCTACGATTGCCGAGAATCGCCCTGCGACTGGCGACGTCCGGGCGTCTTCTTCTGTTGCGGCGGCTGGGGCGTGAGGTTTCCCTCTCTCTCACACGTTCGGCTTCCTCTTTTGCTAGCATTGCTGTATTACTGCTTTGCAGAAGGAGGTGACCGCTTCCCATGTCTCCTCACTCCGGACCATGGCCTGAACCAGGGCCGGACGCGAGAGATTGCCACCACTGATCGCCTCGACGGGGACACGGCGGTGCTCCGCTCAAGCAGGGCAGACCTCCACCGTGTCCTCAGGGCGATCCTCGCAGTATTAACACCCGGGCGTATCCTCCCACCAAATCCGAAACAGGTACCTCTCAAAACAACCGTGTCCGGTGAGTACCTGCGTCAAGCGGAAGGTAAGGACGCCGTGGCGCCGAATTAGCCACTCCTCAAAGAGGGGACTTATCGCCACAATTGTGCCGTGCCCAGCGCTGGGTTGCGACAGTCGTTGTTTCCATACTGCCCTGAGATCCTGCCGGAGCTCCGTTGAGATTCTTGAACCAGAGCCCATACATTTTCTCCCTATCTCAGTTTCTGCTGAAAGTTGATGTAATTCCTAAATGTCGTGACGTATTACACAAAGCACCTGAAACATATGAATCACTTTCAATTCAGTTAATGACCAATTTCGAGCGTACTTTACGGGATTACGTCCATGCAATTAATAGAACCAGGATAAAATGCGAATGTCCTTATAGTCACTAAAAATGGCTAAATTAAAAAAACCTTACCTACCTTACTAAATTACGCCACTTGGCTACGTCACTCAATTCCCCACTTAACTTTACCTAATAGGGACTGGCCTATTAGGTAAAATGTCTTGTATGACTGCATACAAGACATTTTATATAGCAGTATTTATTTTGCACCATCCTGATTTTGTGGGATGTTATTAGGTTAGATGCCAGTAGTGTACACCCAATTTTTCAACCTCGAAAGACCTGTGCCACATATAATATAATACTAGCGTACAGACGCCTCATCCCAGTCAAAGAAACGCGACCGCCGTAAAAAAATAATTCACGCGAATTATTATTCAGCAGACAATGACAGTGACAATTTGCAAGCGAGATTTCCTTGATTCCAAATTTCCAACTGAGAGATGGCGTTACAAGCGTACTGTGTTGTTCATCGCTTGTCCACTTGACCTTGAAGCTGACGATGTTACGAGAGTAATGTAGCGATTTAAAGTGACTCGAATATTTACTCAAAAGAGTGGAATAGTGTGAACATTGTTTATAATCAAAAGTTACTTTTATTATTCAAACCAAAAAGATTGGATAGAATTAGATAAAACTCTGTAAATAGACAGGTACTTATTATTTAAAGTTCAATCTCCTTATTAAAGTACATACCCATTATTATTATTCATTATTATTGGTCGAGTGCGAGTTATACGAAGGGTTCCGAAACATAACTAGAAAGTTTCCTGGATGGGAGCCCCCTTTAGTTGTTTGTATAGCGCAAAAGAAATACACATTCTGTGAAAGTTTAAATTAGATATTTGTTGTAAAGTGGCAATAGAAATTTTTATCTATAGATTTAAGTAAAGATATTTCAAAGCATGAAATCGGCCAAGTGCGAGTCGGCCTCTTATACGAAGGTTTCCGATAGCGGCAATATAAAAACACATTGTTTTTCGATAATAATGTCAAACACGAGGTTTGTTAACTTCTTCTTCTTCTACCTGGCGTTAATCCCGGCTATTGCCAGGGTCCGCCTTCCTACTTAGCTTCCTCCACTTTGCCCGATCTTGAACATCCTTCTCAGTTAGGCCATTGGCTCTCATGTCGGACTTAACGACGTCCAACCAGCGCTTGCGAGGGCGACCACGGGACCTAGCCCCAAGAACAGCCATATTCATCCCCGACCAACGTACTCCATAGGGCGGCGCATAATGTGGCCATACCATCGCAGACGACACTCTTGCAGTTTTTCCCCCACGTCACGGACACCAAGACTACCTCTGATGAAAGAGTTGCGTATGCGATCGGATCGCGTTACGCCACTCATCCACCTCAGCATCTTCATCTCCGTGACGCGAAGCTCCTGGGTGTGTCTGCTTAGTGCTGGCCAACATTCACCGCCGTACAGTAGGACAGGCCGTATGATGCACTTATATATCTGCCCCTTGAGCTTCGGAGGCATTTTGCGGTCGCATACAACGCCCGTTACCTTCACTTCCACTGCCACTTCGCCCAAGCCGCGCCTATACGTGCTTGGACATCGTCGTCCACGTTGCCAGACTCGTGCAGCACGGATCCAAGGTACCTGAACGTATCGGACTTTCTGATCAGGTCCGAACCTATTCGGATGAACCTATTTGAATCCGTGCCGCCACAGGACATGTACTCAGTCTTCGCCACATTTAGTCTCAGACCACCGTTTTCAAGCGTGTCCTTCCAAATGTTGACTTTGCGCTCAAGATGGGCTTTGTTCTGATTAACGAGGGCAATATCATCGGCATACATCATTAGCCATGGGGGCTTATCTTGGATGTTTGCCGTAACTACATCGAGCACTACGTTAAACAAGAACGGGCTAAGAGCCGAGCCTTGGTGAACGCCAACAGATATTGGGAAGCCATTCGATTCGCCAACAGCGGTCTGGACAGAGGACACGGAATCGCGGTACATGTCTCTGATAATGTCAATATAGGCCTCGGGAACGCCCTTGAAGCGCAGTGCCCACCAGATGGACTGCCGAGGTATACAGTCGAAGGCTTTCTGCAGGTCTAAAAAGGCCATATGCAAAGCTATCCTTCTCTCTCAGTAAGCCTCAGCCAGATTCCGTAAGGCGAATACTGCGTCCATGGTGCTGTTACCCGCCCGGAAGCCATATTGACACTCAGAGACGGTACACTCGCTACGGAGCCGTGTGTCAATGATGCGCTCGAAGAGCTTCATGGTGTGGCACATGATCTTGATACCGTGGTAGCTACTACAATCCTGTACGCTACCTTTGCCTTTGTATACAGGGATAATCAGGCTAAATCGCCACTGGTTCGGCATTTCCTTGGTGATCAGGATGCGGTTAAAAAGATCCGTCAGAAGGTCCGACCGCTTTCCGGTTCTTCATGTGGCGAAGAGCAATGCGGGTTTCGTCGGGGGAAATAGGGGAAATAAGTCCAAGGTTAGGAGGCGGTTCGGGAGGAAGGTTATGGGGATGCTGTTTGTTAGACAGCTCCGCGAAGTATGTACACCATCTCTCCTTAACAGAGGGGGCATCGTAGAGCAGCTTACCCTGGGCGTCCCTTACACAGAGACATTTGCTAATGTCCCGTGTAGCTTTCTCCCGGGAACGCGCCAGCTTAAAAATAAGCTTTTGCCCCTCCGCAGTTTCCAGCTTGTCGTACAAGGGCGCCAGACTTTTGCTGCGGGCTCTGGCTACAGCTTTTTTGCAAGCGCGCTTAGCCGCTCCATATGCCTCTCTGTCATCCGGAGAGTTGGACCCTTGCCACTGTTTAAATAAAACCTTCTTCTTCCGAGTCGCCTCCTGCACCCCGTCATCCCACCACCACGTCTCCTTTTCTATGGTGCGGCCACCACGAGAAGTGCCAAGGACGCGCTTACCCGCATCGGTGATTGCTGAATGGATCCTACTCCAGATCTCTTGAGCGGACTCATGCGGAGCACTGATCTCGAGATGCTCGACCTCCGCGATGAAGTCCGACTGCCTAGGACCATCAAGCAACCACCACTTTGTGCGGGGTTTGCGTTTTTCGGTCACTTTCTTTTTCGGTACAACCGCAAAGTCCAGGACAAGGAGGCGGTGTTGAGCCGTTAGGCTTTCACCTGGGATGACTTTGCAGTTGGTAACCTTGCCAATGTGGCACCGTCTCACCAGCAGGTAATCTATTTGGGTTGAGTAGGCAGCACTACGGTACGTAATAAGATGCTGGGGCTTCTTCTGAAAGAACGTGTTCGCGATGGCTAGGTCAGACTAAGCGCAGGTGCTGAGTATACTGACTCCCTCTGCATTTAGCTGGCCATATCCAAAACCACCGTGAACACGTCCGTACTCTCCAGCAAACTGACCTACGTGACCGTTGAGATCCCCCCCAACCAAAACACCTTCGGAATTCGGAATAGCGCGTAGTACGTCCTCGAACTCATCCCAGAAGGCCTCCTTTTCAGACTCACAGCAACCAGTTTGAGGAGCATAGGCGCTGATTAGGTTCGTTCCCGACCCTTCGATCAGCACCCTAACTCGCATCAACCGGTCGCTGCATCGGTCTACTTCAAGGAGTCCATCCTAAAGGTCCTTAGACAGCACCACGGCCACTCCGCCCCTGCCCGTTGGTGATCCGGTGTACACTAGCCGGTACCCCTGCCCGATGTCACGTGACTTATTTCCCTTCCAGCGCGTCTCCTGAAGGAAGGCGCACTGGACCCGACGCTTCGCAAGTACGTCCGCGAGTTCTCGGCAACGTCCGGTTAGGGAGCCAATGTTCCAGGTGGCAAAGCGGAACTTCTTCTTGGGTACTATCCTCTTTAGCCGTGCCCGTACTCGACACGGTAGCCCTAGCCCACTTATCGCAGGTTTAGGGCGATGTGCCTGCGCGTCGTTATGCGGCGACGCCCTAGCCCGAGTACCCGTTTTCAACTTCTTGTCCATTTTAATATTTGGCTGAAGTTGGTTTTACGTGGGGCGACCAGCCGTCTGACCCCCACAACCCTACGAGAGGGAAACCAGGTTCGCCAGAGCGTCGTCCGTTGGACAGCAAGGTGCACCGCTAGCAGGTGAGGTTGGCTTGGGTCTTAAGATGGTAACAGACCCCATGCACCCCGAGGTTTGTTAACTATAAATGCGAATATTTCTGTACCTTAATCTAGGTATCACTGCTACTGCATGTATGTAGTCAGGATGCAAGATTCAAAGCATTTTATTTCAAATAAACCATTCACAGGCACTTTTGAAACGTCAAGGTAGGTCAGTCAAAAACATGGAAGCTATTTGCACGTTCCAAAGCGTAGATCTCAATGGAGAAGAACGTGCAAGAAACTCCACGGACACTTTTTTAAATCATGTTCTGTTTTACAAAATTCTAAGTTACATATACTTGTTGCTTCTGCATGTCAGGACAATGCAAAGGAAAAAAAAAGCTTATTATGAGAATTTCAAACATAAATATTAAAATCAGCCAATGGCAGTTAAGAGATGACCAGTCTCAACCGACGGCGCCCGTTCACAAACATGACGCGTGTTTCGGCACCATTTCGAAGGGAACCGAATGATTCAACCCACGCTCCGCCATCAGCGAGACATTTGAGTGAACATGACATGCTCTCAAACACCATGCTCGTTCATGTCCAACAAGTAAAACTATAACTAATCACATAACATGTAAATGGCTTCATGGGACTCACATTTTCCAACATTTAAAAAATATGCTTCTACTTTACACAAAACTATGATTGTTAATGACCAAATTAAACAGTTCTCTTAGGGAATCACGCCGACAGAGATTGTAAATGGCTCTGATGGCTCTTTTTTTCTAGATAAATGTGGACTTGATGTCTGCAGCACCTCCCCATAATAAGATGCCGTAAGACATGATACTATAAAAGTAACTAAAATAGACTAGTCTCGCGGTATCTATAATAATCTATATCAGTAAATTGACGGATTTTTCTGACAGCGTATGCTGCTGAACTTAGCCGTCCCGCAAGTTATGTTAAATGAGGACCCCATTGTAGCCTTGAGTCAAGCGTATTCCCCAGGAAAACCGTGTTTTTGACGAATTCAAGTTTCTCCTTGTTCAATACTATGTCGCAATCATTTTGTTTAACGTTCGGTAAGGCAAATCTGATGCATTTGGTTTTTTTTCCCATTTAATACTACGTTATTAGCAGTAAACCAATTTTGGACCTGCTGTAGGGCAGGGTCGGAGTCTTTTAATTTGGTTCTCCATATTGTTCGTTCAGTGCCGCCGTGGAGCTGCCACGAATACAAAGCGCTTCTGCTGCGCTGCTGCAGCACTACTGCTATGCTGCTTTGTTAATCCATACAATGAATGAAAACGCGGCCGCAGTGCAGCTGCAGCGCGGCATTTAGCATTTATTACTTGTATGGGTTAAAAAAGCAGCGCGGCAGCGTGGGGTGAGGGCTCAACTCCAACGAGCGTATCTATAAGCTCAGCAATACCAATATTGAATGCTCCATTGACGGGCACTGCGTCAATAACTTCAGCTACACAGATGATATGATATTGCTGAGCAAATCGATTGGTGCACTTAGGAGGCTTCTCTGTTTAATGAGGACTATGCGGTGGCCCACGGTCTCAGGTATAATGTTACCAAAAGCGAACTTCTGGTTTTTAAGGCAGGTAACAAAACTTACGACACAGTCCCACCGGGCACCCTGGAGGGTGCTCCGCTGTCCAGAGTGATAAAGTTTAAGTATCTGGCCCATTGGGTCACCGATAATCTGTCCGGCGATGTAGACATAGAGAGGGAACGTAGAGCATTAGCAGTTCGATGTAACATGCTGGCCCGTTGGTTTCCACGTTGTATGAAAGAGGTTAAAACCACGCTTTTTAGGGCGTACTGCCAATCTATGTACACATCCTATACGTAAGCTATACAATGCTCTGCTTGTTCAATATAATTAAAATGTTATTCTATTATGCGGACACGAATAGCCTTCCAGATGCGGCGCATGCGCGATAGTTCGAACAGCTTGGTGGCGATTGTGGCCGGCAAAATAGAGCTCAATGATATGGCACCGCTATGCGCGCTACGCCGTAGCCCGTAGCCCCGTGGCCCCGTAGCGCGCTTAGCACCGTAGCCGACTTAGCGCGCTACAAACGCGCCGTAGCACGTAGACATCGGATTAATCACGTTCGAATACTCGTAAATAGACTTTGAAATTTATTATATATTTTTTATATATTGTTAAAGATATATTAAAGTAGCAAACAAGCTATCTATAGGCATATCTGTCTGGCTTTTTCCTCAACGTAGATGCGATGCCCAATATAGACGCCCAACCCTTCCTTGGCAGTCCAGTCAAAAGCGTAGGCGGGTGAAACTTCCGCGCACCCTTGGAGAGATTATTAAGAAATAGCACAAAAAAACCCGCTAAGTGCGAATGGACTCGCACACGATGGGTTCCGTACCATAAACCTTAACTTTTACTATTTGTTGTTATAGCGGCAATAGAAATACACAATCTGTAAAAAATTTCAACTCTCTGCCTATTACGGTTCTTGAGATACAACCCGCTGGCATACAGACGGACGGACAGTGGAGGCTTAGTAATCGGGTTCCGTAGGTTACCCTTTGGGTACGGAATCCTACAAAACGACAGTCTGAATATTTTGAGAGGAGGAAGAACAGGGACACGGGGGTGGTTGAGAGGCGATGGCGATCGGTACTTGGTTTCAGACTACGAGAGGATACAGTCGACTAGTTTTGAATAACCGAGTTAGGATTTATGAAGGCTGAGGCTATGTCTCTGATACGCTATGAATCTGAGATTACTGTTTCCTTTAAGGTTTAGGTCAGAATGCATTGCAAACCGACAGACAGCGACGATGGAGCTAACATGTGTTACAGTGGAGACTACTTATGGGCAAACATAGTGTCCCACACTATGTTTGCCCATACGCGGTCTGAACTCTGCCCTGCGGCACGATAGATCGATGATTTAAAGAAGATGGCTGGCAGACTGCTCAGGACCGGGATGGTTGGCGCTCTTTGGCAGAGGCGTACTTTCAGCAGTGGACTTGGAAATTGGCTGAAATGATGATCATGATGAGTTAATTTTCTATCTGAAGGCGATGCAATACAAAATTTTTTTTTTTGCCAAAACAACTTTTATCCCATCATATTAACTATGGGCATAGGTAAACCTATGTAGGTTCTTATAATTATTGAGTAATAAAATAAAAAAATGAAAACGCCTTTTATTTCTTACCTTACTTACAAGTCAGATTATATTACATTATTATTCAGATTATATTTTATTAATAATTATTTTATCTTGTTAGTCATAATCTGCCTAGCCTTTTCCTAACTATATTGGGGTCGGCTTCCAGTCAGGCCGGATTTAGCTGAATACCAGTATTTTACGAGGAGCGGCTGCCTACCAGACCTCCACAACCCATTAATTGGGTAACACGATTCTCCATGGTAAGATTGGAGTCAGATTTACTGGCTTCTGACTATCCGTATCGACTGCCAAAGATCTGGAAATGACAGCCGGGGCCAACGGCTTAACGTGCTTTCCGATGCACGGAGGAAACTCGGTAGGTTAAGATGGTCACCCATCCACAGACCAACCTTGGCAAGCTTTGCTTAACGTTGAAGATCATAGCTTTCATTATTTTCTTTTTTTTATAATTTTATTCTATTTATAAACAGAGATTGTAGTACAACAGTTCCCATACAATACAATGAGGTGGTTTCGTACGATTGTCTTCAACCTGGTGGGTGATGCACTGTCCTCCTAGCTAGATTATAATATAACCTGTATTGAGGAGTAACATTCCCAATCCCCTTTGTATTTGGTAACAATTTTTACACTGTACACTGTGCTTTATTTGAGCTTATGAGAAGTTGTAAGTGCTCTATTTAAAATGTTCAAAATATTTTATAGAGTCGTAAGTAACTTATAATCAACTATTTGTGAAAGTGTATGTGTGATGATATGTTATGGTGTGTTTGTGAGTGTGAGAAAAGTGTGTGTGTATGTCTGTGTAGATGAGAATGAGAGAACTTGTCACCACTCAGGTTAGATTAAAGATCAAAGAAGAAGATCGACCCGTGTGGCTGTTATTATCTAGCCACGAGCTCCTTTGTAAGTGTTTATTCGTTATTTATTTTCATACTAGTGTTTAGGTATATATATTCATTTATTTTACATTTTTATGGTTATGTGTATACATTTCAATGTTGATTGTATTATAAGGTCCACTACCTTACAAGAAACTCTCCTTAAGTGAAGGCCTCCTCTAGAGACTGCCATACATATCTATCGCTCGCTGCTGTCACCCTGTCCCTAACTGCTGTGTGTATGATGTCGTATACCCATCTTGTTTGCGGTCTATATAGGTTTTCACAATAGGACGTTGCGATGTTTAGGATATTTTTTCTGTTTTTGTGTGACTTTTTTTGCCCTTTTAATTCTTCTATCCAGAGTTTATGTGTTCTCAGTTCTTGAAATGCTCGTTTCAAGCTTCCAGTAGTGTTCAGATGTCTCTCTATTGTTTGTGGCCCGTAGGTAGTGTAGTTTCCCTTTATTTATTTGCTAGTCAATATATACAGCGCCTGCAGCTCGTTTTTTATGCTTCGAGTTTTAGGTTTGGTGTTTTGTATCTCGTGTTTGCTGCGTATTAACTGCCTTTTTTATCTTTTTATTTAAAGTCAACACAAAACATAGTAATCAATTCTGCCAAATTGCTATGCAATTTGTCGGCAGTTGATCTAGTTCACAGTACTAAAAAAATATATTTTTTTTTTTAACAAACGTGTGTGTGTTACTTAAACTTATCTAACTTCGTTACTTAAATTACTAAATTAGGCAATTTTAATTTCAATAAAAAGCCTATGGACACAATGACAGATAGTGTTTCTTTAGAATTTTCTTAAGTTCGTATTTGTATTTTACAACTGTTATTAACCTCGGCGGTAGCTCATTCACTGACGTCGGCGTTATGTATTTCCATGTGCGCTTACCAAAGTAGTTAGTCACTTTCGGAACAACAAGCTTCTTTTTCTTAGGTAATCAAGTCGGATACATATAACTACGTTCTACTTTGCATTCCTCAGTATTAAATTGTTCAGATAAGATCTTTAATTTACTTTTTGCATGCACCGGGAGTATTTTAAACAATTTATCATAATTATGTTTTACGCTTTCTTTAGTTGTTTTTTTTTGTCTACAAGTAATTTTAGGAACCTAATCTGCAAGTTATTAAATTTATTTAAGTGTGTAGGGAACGTTAAACCATATCCACCCAAACCGTAGTCAATAACTGAGTCAGCCAGTGCGTAATACAGCGCGTACAGTACTTTCTGCTGACGACATATTTAAGATTTTTTAATTTAGCCAGAATGGAGCGAAGCTTATTACAAACGTTGTATAAATGTAGATGCCACGAGAACATGACGTTATATATGACTAATCCTAAGTACTTATAAGAGGCAACTGTTTCTATACATTCGCACAGACAGTGCTGCTTGCTGTTGTGTAGACATTCGTACGAATGACCTTTCACTTCTACTGACAATCTGCTTTTATTTTTATGATATGGCGAGTGGATCAGCATACACTTAGTTTTTGTAATGTAAATTATAATGCCATTATCATGTGCCCACTGAACTACACTGTCAAAATCGTTTTGCATCGCTTTTTGTATGTGGTCTATATTATTATGGCTATAAACAAGGCAAGTATCATCAGCATACATAAATGCCTTACAATTTTTCAACACATTAGACATCCTATTGACGTGTATTATATACATTCAGTCAAAAAAGTATCGGGAATGGATGATTTGTTTATGGTTCCAAATTCAAATTTTTGTTTTTTTGTAGTTGTTAGATTGGCACAACTGTTTTCCATTTTGGAGCGGAGTTTGAGTTGCATCTGTTATTTATATTAAATACAGTGCTGGTTTTAGTAATATCATATATAGTGTGTATTGCGAATTTCATAATGGACAAAAATATCGAACAAAGAGTTTGTCTTAAATTTTGCATCGCCAATGGAATTTCGTGTTCGGAGTCACTGAAAATGTTACAGAAGGCTTACGGTGAATCGACTTTATCAAAAACTCGTGCTTATGAGTGGTTCAAAGCGTTCAAAAGCGGTCGAGATGTGATGGAAGATTTGCCTCGCTCTGGTAGGCCGTCAACGTCTGCAACTGAAGTTAACATCGCAAAAGTGAAGGAAATAGTGACTGAAAATCCCCATTCAACTCTGAGAGAGATAGCAGCCGAACTTTCTGTATCTCACGAGTCGATCCGTACCACTTTAACTAATCATTTGGGTATGAAACATGTTGCTGCTCGGCTAGTCCCAAAAGATCTGAATTTTCTCCAAAAACTCAATCCCATGAAAGTCGCTGAGGACATGCTAGAACGAGTCAGTTCGGACCCAACATTCATGAAACGCATTGTTACTGGTGACGAGACGTGGGTTTACGAGTTTGACATGCAAACTAGTCAACAAGCTTCGGAGTGGCGCCTTCCAACTGAACCGAAACCGAAAAAACCACGCCAAAGTCGATCAAAAGTCAAAGTCATGTTGACTGTTTTCTTTGACTATCGCGGTGTTGTGCACTCTGAATTCTTACCGGAAGGTCTAACGGTAAATAAAGAATATTATTTGAGCGTTATGCGGCGTTTAAGAGAGCAAATTCGACGAAAAAGGCCAGATTTGTGGAAAGAAAATTCTTGGATTTTGCACCACGACAATGCGCCTTCGCACAAGGCTATCATTGTGAACGAATTTTTAACCAAACACTCAACAAATACCATCCAGCAACCACCATATTCACCAGATATGGCTCCTGCTGACTTTTTTCTTTTTCCTAAACTCAAATTACCACTTCGTGGCACCCATTTTCAATCGATAGAAGACATAAAGGAGAATTCGCGGCCAGAACTGAACTCAATTCCGGAAGCAGCGTTTAAAAAATGTTTTGATGAATGGATGATTCATTGGCGCAAGTGTATCGTTTCTAAAGGAGCATACTTTGAAGGTGATAAAATAAATTTGGATGAATAACAGACATTTTGTGTATTATTGATCTTTTCCCGGTACTTTCTTGACAGAGTAGTATATCCTAGGGGTCCGTATATGGAACCGGTCGGAACACCGAATTTTATGTCACATACTGTGAGGGACCTATTTTCTAGGTAGTTGCTGAACCATTCATTCATTGGGCCTCTTATGCCGCATTCATTCATAACCTGCAACAAACCGTCATGGTCCAGAGTACCGAATGTTTTTTTGAAGTCTATAAATATAACCATAACGATTTTTTTTTCATCAAGACTATTAATAATAATAATTCGAATTTCTGTAATGTAATAGCAGTACTTCTATTGAGTCTAAAACCGTGTTGAACATCGTTTAAAATATTTAAAAAACATAATGAATTGTTTAACTATGATTTTTTAGACTATTTTGTTTATTGTATTAATTATATCCCGATGGGATCCCTGTTTATATATTGGTCTGACAATCGATTTTTTAAGTTCTTCCTGATATTGAGATTTTTTAACACTTGTATTAATAAAATAAGCTAATGCTGGTCTAATTTGCTCTTTAATTTGTTTTAAATCTTTCATTCTAATACCATCTGACCCGGGCGACCTGTTGCAGTCTAATTTATCTTTAACATTTTTAACATCATTTGATAGGAATTGTTTAAATCTAAAACTTACATTACAGTTATTAACATAGCTAATTCTGTCCAAAAAATAATATGGGCACCTGTGTTTAATACTATCGACTTCTTTTTTAAAGGTTTCACAAAAATTTTAACAAATAGATTGCAACGATTCGTGTTTTAATAAATATTTTTCTATAACAGAATCCACTCCCATTTTAGACATACCAAGCCAGTCATTTATATTATTCCATATTTTTCTCATGTCCGCCTTACAACTAATTATAGTGTCACGTCTGCTTTTATTTTTAATACATTAATAAGTTTCTGTGTTTTATAACGACACCTATTGTACTGTAATCGTTTATTATTATTTTTGGGATCGTTTTTCCATTGTTTAAATAAGATATCTTTATCTTCTAGTACGGTCTGTGATTACTGACTGTTTAGTGAATTTTATGTTTTGCTTTTGAGCACCCAATAAGCTGGTTTGTATAACCTTTATCAGTTGGTCATAATATTACTGTGTTGTATATTATCTTGGTCTTCTAATAGGTTCTCTAATTAGTCCTGGAGAGATTCACAGAAAGTGGAGATTTGTTCTTCAGATTTTAGTGGGTACACAATACACTTAAAAAGAAAATTTTGTACAGAGAAAAGAGCACAAAGGAACTGCTTATTTCTACAGAAATGTCTTCCAGCAGACCTGCGACAGAAGAATTAGATAAGAAAAGTAAACACAATGTGTAAAGAAACAGAGAAGGAAACTTAAAATAAACTATTCTAACTCAACTTAAACATATAACTATCTTATAATAAATATAAATCTAATTACAATAAACATACAAGTAAATATACCTACACAAATAGATTTACAAATATATACTTATAATAAATTAATACATCCTATAAAATATACCTACAGGATCACATTTTGTTTTTTAAACTAGTACGGTTTTTTTTTTAATTTGAATTTTTGTTATTTTTGTTTGATTTAGAACCTCATTATTCTCCATGTTCTGAGGAAAGTTTGACAGAACATATCCAATTCGTTTTTTATTTTTCCGTCGGGTGATCTCCATTTCCATCTATTTTTGGGTTTCCTATCAAAGAAAGTATTATTGATCGACAGCTTGTTTTCGTATGCAAATTCTACCATTCTTTCTCCTGGAGTATTCCTGATGCCATAGCCAAATCATATTCATTATTTTGTGTTCTCCTAGTTTCGGAAAACCTATTTTGACATTAAAGTCGCCCATTACAATAAACTTACTGTTTACAGTCATTGTTAAAGCTTTATCTATGGTTTTATAGAATTCTTTTATTTTGTTTTCGTCTGCACCTTCTGTTGGGGCATAAATTTGAACAATAGCAAGTTTGCAGTTATTTAAATTTAATGTTAATAAAACAACCCGTTTTGCTTATATCATTGACTCAATATATATTTTTAGATATTTTTTTTTATAATACAAATTAAGAAACACACATATTTCCCACTCTTTTCACCTCTGACAGGCCCATAATACAAGCTTTATGTTTTTTATCGAATCTAATTGCTCAAATATTCGTGCATGAGAGGAGAGGCTCCTCACGTTCTTCTTCCACCTGGCGTTAATCCCGGCTATTGCCAGGGTCCGCCTTCCTACTAAGCTTCCTCCACTTTGCCCGATCTTGAACATCCTTCTCAGTCAGGCCATTGGCTCTCATGTCGGATTTGACGACGTCCAGCCAGCGCTTGCGAGGGCGACCACGGGACCTAGCCCCAAGAACAGCCATATTCGTGCATCTCCGACCAACGTACTCCATAAGGCGGCGCATGATGTGGCCATACCATCGCAGACGACACTCATGCAGTTTTTCCCCCACGTCACGGACACCAAGACTACCTCGGATGTAAGAGTTGCGTATGCGATCGGATCACGTTACGCCACTCATCCACCTCAGCATCTTCATCTCCGTGACGCGAAGCTCCTGGGTGTGTCTGCTTAATGCTGGTCAACACTCGCCCCCGTACAGTAGGACAGGCCGTATGATGCATTTATATATCTGCTCCTTGAGCTTCGAAAGCATTTTGCGGTCGCATAGAACGCCCGTTACCTCGCGCCACTTCGCCCAAGCCGCACTTATACGTGCTTGGACATCGTCGTCCACGTTGCCAGACTCGTGCAGCACGAATCCAAGGTACCTGAACGTATCGGACTTTCTGATCAGGTCCGAACCTATTCGAATGGTGTTTGAATCCGTACTGCCACAGGACATGTACTCAGTCTTCGCCACATTTAGTCTCAGACCACCGTTTTCAATCGTGTCCTTCCAAGTGTTGACTTTGCGCTCAAGATGGGCTTTGTTCTGATTAACGAGGGCGATGTCATCGGCATACATCATTAGCCATGGAGGCTGATCTTGGATGTTTGCCGTAACTACATCGAGCACCACGTTAAACAAAGACGGGCTAAGAGCCGAGCCTTGGTGAACGCCAACAGATATTGGGAAGCCATTCGATTTGCCAAAAGCGGTCTGGACAGAGGACACGGAATCGCGGTACATGTCTCTGATAATGTCTATATTGGCCTCGGGAACGCCCCTGAAGCGCAGTGCCCACCAGATTGACTGCCGAGGTATACAGTCGAAGGCCTTCTGCAGGTCTAAAAAGGCCATATGCAAAGCTCTCCTTCTCTCTCTGTATACCTCAGCCAGATTTCGTAAGGCGAACGCTGCGTCCATGGTGCTGTTACCCGCCCGGAAGCCATTTTGACACTCAGAGACACAGTACATTCGCTACGGAGCCGTGTGTCAATGATGCGCTCGAAGAGCTTCATAGTGTGGCACATGATCTTGATACCGCAGTAGCTACTACAATCCTGTACGCCACCTTTGCCTTTGTAAACAGGGATAATCAGGCTAACTCGCCACTGGTTCGGCATTTCCTCACGTTATGAGTTATTATTTGGAGTGATTTCACTGGAGGGTTGTGGTCGCAAATCTCCGCAGTGACCAGCTGAATTGGAGATGTTTGTGGAGAGGTTCGTGTTAGTTGCTATTCATTAGATATCTCCATCGAGTGGTTTTTTTTGGGGTTTGGATATTTATCGAGGTAATCGTTTGTTTGAATTTATTATTTTGTTGTATATTGAGTAATACCTACTTCAATTTAAGACTTTAAAAATTTGGTTAAAGACTTTTTTTGGTTTGTAAAATTCCTAAAAAACTGAACTCGAATAATCAGAATTCCTTAGTGCTATGCATCTGATATTTTATAAGCATGTTGGCGTATCACTAAGCATTAATGTGTGTGAAAATAAAATGTTCCAACAAAAAAAACAAATTTTCAGATAATATTACGTAGGTAACTTGCTTTAAATAGTATCACAAAAATATTTTTGTGTTTTAACAACGCAGACGTTTGGTTATATCGCATACTATACTAAAACAAACAAATTTTGCATACATAACAAGTTTTTACAATTCTTTTGATTAGGTACTATGGGTACCTAGAACAAAATATTAAAAAAAATTATATCTTCGGTTCAAATTTGACTTCGATAATGGGAGTTCTACTTTAGCATTCAAAACTCAAACTCAAAGCAGGCATTTTTGAACTGTCAAGGTCGGTCAGATAAAAACATGAAGCTATTTGCACGTTCCAAAGCGTAGATCTCTATGGAGAAGACATGCAAGTAACTCCATGGACACAAAAACCTACATATTACAAAAATCTTGATACCTACCAATATCTTTGATTGCTTCTTTGTGTGAGGACAATGCAAAGAACAAGAAAACTTTTATAACAATAAAAATGTACAGATTAAAATAAGCCAGTGGCGAGTAAAAGATGACCTGTCTCAACTAACGGCGCCCGTTCACGAACATGACGCGAGTATCAGCACCATCTAGCTCAACCATTCAAAAATGTGTATACTATCGATTAGCAAAATAAAAATGATATCCGTTTTTGCGAGGCATTTATCGTAATGTGCCATGACGTTAAAACAGCCTTCTATTCCCGTGGAGCGAGGCAGCGGGGCGGAGAAACGGAGAAATATAAACCAATCATGTCAGTCAAAATGTCAGTGAGCCACGTGGTGCGGAGATTTTATGCAATTCCGTTAAAATTTATCCGCTGTAATGGACAGGCACCCTAAGACTGCGTTTCTACAAGGGACAAGTTGTTACACACATCCCTTCTCGTCTACATTTCTTTTATATTTCTCCTTTCGCAGGACTGCCGGAAGAAATTTCGTCAAAAATGAGCAGTTCCGTTGTTCTCATATTTATAACTAGCGACCCGCCCCGGCTTCGCACGGGTGCAAAGTATATACTAAAACCTTCCTTGATAACCACTCTATCTATTAAAAAACCCACATCAAAATCCGTTGCGTGGTTTTAAAGATCAAAGCATACATAGGGACAGACAGACAGCGGAAGCGACTTTGCGTTATACTATGTAGTGATGTTATCTAATACTGTTTTTCTGTATGTACATGAATAATAAATGCATTTTCCTAAGAGTAACTTTCATTTGATTCAGACAGAAGGTCGCAGTCGCACGACCATGTTATGTTGAATTGTGATGATGCGTTTATGAAAATGAAATAAAAACGGAATACAAACATGAGTATAATTTTTCCCTGGGATGTAAGAACAAGAAATAAAAACACTGAGTGTGGTCTCTTTAAATAATTTAATATAAATAATCGTCGCTTACATCAATATCACACACAAGCTTACATATATTTATGTTTAGGAGAAAAACTATGGCTTCGCATTAAATAATTTATCGTTCTCGCAGTATAAAAAGGCGGACTCGCCATCACAGCATTGCATCTACCAAACGCGTCCAGGCACACAGCACACCATCACAGTCAGCACCGCGGTACGCGCGGCGGGGCGTGGTCCCAGGGGCCAGGAGCCCGGTGGGCGCGTTCAGCACCGCCAGCAACACACAACACTTGATGCTTTACACAAACTACGCCTATTTATGGACACGTTCACTCATCCATTCATTGACTATAAAGTTAGGGATGAATCCATGCTCTGAAGTCACAATCAAGAACCCCAGTGAAACAAAACACAGGTTTTTTGCTGCTTGGATCTGTCTTGGGCAAGTGAATGTGTCCACACTAGATCAGGTCGTTTTCTTGTTCTATGTACAGTCAATTAAGCTATTGGGTATGCATGCAGCTAACTTGCAATTACTTTTAAACAATGTTGTGAATGTGCTGAGTAGACAATTATTGTACAACACACTCGTAAGTATGTCAAAAGCTTAAAAAATAAACATTGGCAGTGCTGTGTAAAAATTTATATTTTTGCCTGTATATCGAATAGCTTTGTTGACTGTACCTAAGGTTTACTAACCTTACATAAAATTACAACTTAGGTGGACATTGGACACACAACAAAAATGTACTAACAACAGTTACAGTTAATTTCATACCTTTCACGTTTTAAATTTACTATTAGGATGACAAGCGTGGCGATTATGGCAATCCCACTCCATCTTTGGGGAGACCTATGTCCAGTAGTGGACGTCTTTCGGCTGAAATGGATATGATTAGGATGACCAATAGTCACAAACACTACAAGTAATTGTTAAATTTCATGAGCGGGTCTATCGTTATATTTTAAACTGTGTGACAGTGATATGTAGCTCAACTATGAACGAATTAAATATTCTGAAATGGAATTGACAGCACCAAATCAATCTGAAATTAAAGTAAACCTACAGATGCGGATGAAAACGCGGCGGAGGGCGAAAGCCTCCTATAAAGCGTCGGCTCGGGGCCGCGAGGTAACTTCATGTTACAGTCTAGCGCTTGGATACTGAACGCTCACAAATCTAAAATTCGTGTTCTAAGTTATTATTCTTGCTAAAAAGTTGGATCCAATACAATAGTAAAAGATTAAGATTAGATTAGCGCGACAAGCTCGCTGGTATATATAAATCACAGCTTATGTTCTATAATCTCACTGGTATTCTTATATTGTATGTAACTAATTGAGCATGTGTTCTTAATATAATATTCCTATTTTCAGGACCACTTCACCGGAGCTATTTCCTGAACCAGAAGGATCTCGGAGCGGATGATCTGACACCTAGAAACAAAAAAACCATCATGGACACACGAACACGCCCCAGACACCGGTGTTTAGTGGATATCACAACACGGTGACTGACAATAATGACGTTACATCTAAGTGATTACAGACATTTGAAATGTTTTTGCAAACACTGAACAAAAAGAATATAGTATCAACACAAATTTGGGATGCTGTATTTGCTGGATCGACGAACGTTACTTTGATAGAAGTTATTGTCTTTAAAAATATTTAAGCACGAGAAGTATATCGAAAACCTACGGGATATTTTTAATCAAATATTAATAAGGGATAAATAATATGCTACTTCTCTGAACCGTGATCGATTCGGCAAATATTTCCATTATAAAAGTTTGACAAAAAAAAAACTTTAATTGGTATACTGAATTTGGTGCTAGTGCATACATAATTAACTGTGCTTGCACATCAAAGTGAAACTATAGTATATTATCAACCGAAAACATTGCACAATTCGTCTGCGTTGTAGAAACTGTGGTAAACTTGGTGCAAGTGATAATTTAGTTTTATTTTTGTGTGAGTTTGCCACAGTTTTGCAACAGCAGGTAGGTTTGGATGCGCCCAGAAGCCGCGAAGTCGTCGAGGTCGAGAACCGGCCACCGTCAGCCACTGCATTCATTCAACAAGCCACCACGAGGCGACACGTAACAGTAACAGGATTAGTTGCTATCCATCAAGTTAGCAGTTAATAAGCTGAAAACTAGTTAATTTCTACGTAGTAAATCGATTAGCAAATGAAAATTCTACATAATGCTATTGAGTTAGTACATGAAAACCGTAACCAAAATTATCGCAGAAGGTGACATTGAACATTGATTAACTTGTGCTAAAATCAATAAAGAAGAAGGTATTGATTGGAGGTGGACAACATATTACCGAGAACGGTTTACAAAACAACTAATAGACTGACATCCACATATAGACACAAAGGCAAACATGGAATAATCGACGAGTGCTTCGTTTCTGCTATAATTTGTTAATAAGTCGGTTAGTCTCGCTGTTATAGTCAAGGGAGTTTTATTTTAATTATCTAAGTAAATGAGTTGTTCACCTCTTGGAGACTATTTCAGATTGAAGCAAAGCATTTCATAGTACTTTAGTTCAGAAGATAGCAATGTTAAAACAGGAGAATTGTTTGATCATACGGCAACAATGCGTGTGCTAGTGCAAATACAAAAAAAAAAATTAATAATAATCATTTATTTGTTTTAGATTTCAGTTTGGCGGATTTAGTAGCTGCGTTAAAAAAACCGGTAACTGAATAAAACATTGAAATTCGATTCTGAATCTAACCGAATGATCCAAACCGGAGAGAGCTACGGTTACTATACTACACGCGTTGAAGTCTTTAATTGACACAAAATATTTACTTATTTTTACGCAAATGATGGTATTTACTTTTGGTTAACACCAAAGCAATAAGCGCACAACGCAACAGTCCCCGTCACGAGAAGCTATACATTTTGCAATCACACATTAAATTGTTTTAAATGTATGTTTTCGTTTAATTGTTTTAAAACATTAGACAGTAGCGCTTTTTATCGCTAAAATATAACTTGTCCAAGTGAAATTGCTCGTTAGTTTCGTATTACAAATAATTACGTCAATTTGAGTTGAATTTGGGATTATTTGGTATTGATACGTAACTTAGTACAAATTCTTTGTTAACACAAATTTTAGCTTCTCGTGACAAGGACGGTTAGTTCGTTCAGAAAGATGTTAGTCGTTAACACGGAGTGCGCTTTCAGTTTGCAACAAGCCTTTGAAGCTTTCATCTTCTTTTGTCACTCTGGTCTAATTAATAGCCTTGTCATGGGTCACGGTGTGCCGTCACAGTCGCGCGGTCTGGGTGTCCACCTACCTGCGTCGATCTGAATGTCTCCGACGTCGTCGTCGCTGTCGGAGTTGGTGTTAGACAAGCGCGCATTACCTGCCACGGTGCCGCGCGGCGCGCTACTGCAGCCGAGCCACCAGAACGCGGTCGACCGCGGGAACGCTGGGTTGTCCGAGTCCACCTAAACATTTCAAACATGAATTTTGTAAACAGATCGTGTTAAAAAAGTGTATGTGAAATAGGCTCTGCAGTGCACATCATGCTACTTCACTGCTATTACCCACGCTGGAATCCTTATGCATGCATTGGTATAATTGCTGGGCATTATACGTGTCATTTTTTAAAACTAAGGGTTATAGTTTGAGTAGAACCCAGGTTGCTTCAGATTAGAGATGGATTGTTAGGGCCTTAAAGCGTAAACCAAATAGTTTAAGGTACTTACACTGAAAGTTCTATCATTAAACCGCCAGTACGATCCTCCTTTGAAAAAGTACGTGTATCCGTCAGTGTACTGCAGGGCAGCATCAATGCCGTCAGGGATGCCTTCCCAGTAGGAGAGGGGTTTGGGGTAGGAGGCCTTGACGGGCGGACTCTGAGACGGGTCAAAACACCAGAATTTTGAGCCCTTGTAGAAGTAGATCTTTTCGTTACCCGACCAGACCAAAGCAGCGTCTAGATTGTTCGGGATACCGGTGAAGCCTGGACCAAACAGTTACGTATTAGTAAATGATCAGTATATTTAGGAAAATCTGCTATGTATGTTTATATATTTAAAAAGGAACGAAATCCAATAAATGTTGGCACAACTCGGGGTTTTCTTCTGCCAATTTTGGATCGGATAACCCAATTTCTCAAATCTTAAAACAAGAAAACAAAAGTCTACCTTCACTGATGTCTTTAGGGTAATCTCCGTCGACCGTCTGTCCGTTGTACCTCCAGTACTTGGATCCTTTGAAGAAGTAAGTCGTGCCGTTCTTGTAACTATAGGCAGCGTCAATGTTGCTGGGCAGGCCAGGCCAGGCGCGGGAGATGAGGCGCGGGTAGCCGGAGGCAACACCCTCCGGTGTGAGCACCCAGTAGTGCTTGCCTGGAAACAAAGGAAGGAGGACTAATAAATTTTTGGTCGAAGAAATAACTGTTTGGTGGTTATTTTCTATTGGTTTTAATGTATTTGATGTTTTTGTAACTTTGTAGCATGAATTTCTCCATCAAAGCTTTATTTCAATTTTTTTAATTTTTTTTTTTATTTTGAGTTTCTTTTTCAAATAAATTAAAAGCTGCATTACTTACTGTGCAATAAAAGTCCCTTTAACATCGCATTTTTAGCCAAAATGAAGTACAATCAATCTTGTAAAAAGTTACACCACGTCTAATTTCCATACCTTTGAATATGAAAGTGCTGCCGTCCGCAGAGAGCGGGGTCCTCGACTGAAGGTTGCTGGGTAGTGGTGCGGGGCACTGATGGCGGAGCAGACACTAAGAATCCGAAGCCAGTCCGATACTTGCGCCCGTATAGTGCCTGGGGATGGCAAGAAATGTCAATTTTGTGGTTGAATGAGGGAAGAAGGTATTTCGTCGTTGTTCTAGCGTTTTCGTGACTGCAGTTATGTTTCATGTTGTAGTCGGCTGGTCAGCCGAACTACGTGGTGGAGATCGATGGTATGTAGAAAGGAGTCTGTCTTTGTGTTAGAAAAACGATTTTTTGGTACGACGAACTTCTGAGTTTAAACAGTATTAACCTGAATTCCATTGATGTCATCCTGGTGTAGTTGGAAGTTGGGTTCGTATCCTCTGTAGTAGGGAGCCATGAGCGCTGATTGCACCCTACTGTGGGACAACCCTAGCGAGTGACCGAATTCGTGCGCTGCAGTCTGCAAATATGACGTAATTTTGAATGCTTTAATAGTTTTATTTTCAGCTTACTACTTTTCTTCGAAAGCCAAACTATTTCAAGATTATTTAGTCGGACATTCTGCTAAAATTAGTCTGCTCCAAACACTTTAAAAATCAGTTAAAAGTTAAAAGACAGTGATCACATAATTACCTGAAAGAGATTGGTTCCCCTCCACGAGTTGATGGTCCAAATCTCAGCGTCATCGAAGTGAGCGTTGCCTCCGTACGCCTGCACAAGCGAGCCATTGAGAAAAATCAACATCACTACTAATGAACCAATAATTATTATATTGTTATAAAACAAATTATTGTGATTGATTCTGCAATAACTCATTTTCATTTTTCTAACATGGACAAGCACGTCGTTTTTGAGAGGCAAAGAGATGTGTATGTCCACTGTACTTCTTATTTCCGTTCAAAAAATGCGATTTTTAGTTTCTGTAAGCCGACCAACCATGGTGCATCTTTAACAGAAGATTACTCTGAGGCCATATTCGCCTTCGTTTCTAACGAGATTAGACTACCTAACTGTGGTGTGTACTAAAAACACCGTTACCTACACGGCAATATTTCCAGGCTATTACTAGTCTACAACTTAACTAAAACATGTGTAAAAGCTATCTAAAGTTGACTTTTCGTATTAAGTGAGTCAGTGAGTGTCGGTCATGTGAGTCTAAGTCACTAAACTGTGAAGGTATAACAATTACTGTTTGTAACGAACGACAAAATTTTACATCTTTCTCCGCAATTTATGCTAAACTGACTTAAAAGAAAGGCTGTGTTCCGTACGCATAGATACAGTGGTTTGCAACAGATCCGGAATGTATTGAATGAAATTACAATAATAATAATTTGTTTCGCACAATAAACCGTTTTATTATCTCACTAACAGCCAAAAGGAACTTTCACTATTTAGGCGACAATATGTAACATCCGTTATTGTTATATGTAACACCATAATGGAACATTCTATTTTCTTGGAAGTTCATGTGTTGGTTCATCTAATAACATGGAAAATAATGTAACTAAGATTTTTTTTTTAAATACATAGAGCGTCCGTGGAAAATCTTGCACGTTCTTCTCTATAGATATCTACTCTTTCGAATGTGTAAATAGCTTCATGTTTTTGACTGACTGACCAAGACAATTCAAAAGTGCGTGTAAATGGTTTATTTGAAATAAATTTCTGTGAGATGATTTTAGTGGTAGTGGCATGAATATTTTTTTTATTACTTACGGGGTAGAAGGCATGGGCAAGAGTGCCACCTGGGCCATCAAAAGGGGCATCGTCTCCGTGCGCTCCCTTCTCGAACCTGCGAGGAAAAGCAAAGTCAGTAGGTAAGCATAATACTGCGTAATACAAATCATGAAAACGCAGTGAAAATCAATAGTAATAAACGTTCCTATCCGATCAATGTATATCGCATATCGACGTAACTTGGAGTACCGACTACAAGTAGTTACGACCAACGCTCAATAATAACCATTTACGCAGTTACACAGCAAAGATTACCCGCGGATTGTGACCTAATACCTATTATGTGTGATCCAAATTACCCTTCGTACCTACCTGAGATGCGGATCCAAACGATGCACGATACTCCGCTCCGCTTTTTTAATCTTATTTCGTTTCGCACGAATAGTATTAAAAAAATTTACGTTACAGTGAAAAATCGAACAGAAACTGGTAGACCCAAAATGACGGATTTCCTTACTTAAGGAAAGTTATTTGTAGTTTTTTGGTTTTAATGACACCTATAAACATTTTTATCAGTTTAGCCTTAGAAATATTGTATAAATAGGTATTTTTATGCAGAAGTTATGCAACTTTCAATTCCATCTACGAAATAGGTACCACAAAGTAATAGTGAAAATAACCGGTGTATGATTCTCTACTTGCCTGATATCAATATGGACATTTCCGGATCGTTTCTGCGTGAAGGTAAGGTCTGTGTAGTCCGACCACACTGCAAAGGCTCTTGCAAGTTCCTTGTCAACTTGGACACGGTTCAGCCTCCTTGGGTACTTAGAGATCTTGTAGGTGAGGTGCTTGTTAGTCCATCTTGAACCTAGACAAATAATAAGGCATTAAATATGGCTGTTCAGAACAACAGTCACATAAATATTTCATTAAAATTCACAAGTTTTGTTATATTAGCTGCTCACTGTCTCTTAAGAAACAGGTTTCTCTAGTTTAAGAGGTAGAGCTCATCATTTTTCGTACAAATCTTGTTCATATAGCACCTGGCTTGTTCTCTTGCAGGTTTAAGTGTATTGCAAGTTTTAATAATACTATAAACTTTGTAGGGCTCTAAGTAGATCTGTAAGTTTCTTGGCAATTTATTTTCCGTTTAAACGAAACGAAGATTAATAATATTTAAATGAAGGGGCACTCACCCTGCAGCGCGTATCTCTTCGCTCGGCTGCCGCTGGAGCCCAGTTTGTCTCGCATGCCGCACCTTGGCAATGACATTACTTTGGTCGTTTCCTCGTCTAATTCACCTGAAACGAACGTGAACAAATTGTATTATACCTTGCGCGCGTGTTTTGAATCGCCATGACGTAATAGGTACTAGGTTAATTGTTCCGACTACCATGGCACCTTAGGATCGTTCGCTAGAAAAGTTCAATTATTCCCTCATTTGCATCGTAAACTACTCCGGAGTGCCAAAGGACAAACAGACTTTTTATGACACCTTCGCACAACATTTACTAAACTGAATGATTACTTTCAGACATTACTTGCTCAGGACGCTATTTTTAATATTCTTCTTCTTCTACCTGGCGTTAATCCCGGCTATTGCCAGGGTCCGCCTTCCTACTTAGCTTCCTCCACTTTGCCCAAACTTGAACATCCTTCTCAGTTAGGCCATTGGCTCTCATGTCGGACTTAACGACGTCCAACCAGCGCTTGCGAGGGCGACCACGGCGATGTCATCGGCATACATCATTAGCCATGGGGGCTTATCTTGGATGTTTGCCGTAACTACATCGAGCACTACGTTAAACAAGAACGGGCTAAGAGCCGAGCCTTGCTGAACGCCAACAGATATTGGGAAGCCATTCGATTCGCCAACAGCGGTCTGGACAGAGGACACGGAATCGCGGTACATGTCTCTGATAATGTCAATATAGGCCTCGGGAACGCCCTTGAAGCGCAGTGCCCACCAGATGGACTGCCGAGGTATACAGTCGAAGGCCTTCTGCAGGTCTAAAAAGGCCATATGGAAAGCTCTCCTTCTCTCTCTGTAAGCCTCAGCCAGATTCCGTAAGGCGAATACTGCGTCCATGGTGCTGTTACCCGCCCGGAAGCCATATTGACACTCAGAGACAGTACACTCGCTACGAAGCCGTGTGTCAATGATGCGCTCGAAGAGCTTCATGGTGTGGCACATGATCTTGATACCGCGGTAGCTACTACAATCCTGTACGCTACCTTTGCCTTTGTATACAGGGATAATCAGGCTAAATCGCCACTGGTTCGGCATTTCCTTGGTGATCAGGATGCGGTTAAAAAGATCCGTCAGAAGGTCCACGCCATGTGGGCCCATCGCCTTCCACACTTCAATTGGCACATTGTCAGGCCCGACCACTTTCCGGTTCTTCATGTGGCGAAGAGCAATGCGGGTTTCGTCGGGGGAAATAGGGGAAATAAGTCCAAGGTTAGGAGGCGGTTCGGGAGGAAGGTTATGGGGATGCTGTTTGTTAGACAGCTCCGCGAAGTATGGACACCATCTCTCCTTAACAGAGGGGGCATCGTAGAGCAGCTTACCCTGGGCGTCTCTTACCCAGAGGCATTTGCTAATGTCCCGTGCAGCTTTCTCCCGGGCACGCGCCAGCTTAAAAATAAGCTTTTGCCCCTCCGCAGTTTCCAGCTTGTCGTACAAGGGCGCCAGACTTTTGCTGCGGGCTCTGGCTACAGCTTTTTTGCGCGCTTAGCCGCTCCATATGCCTCCCTGTCATCCGGAGAGTTGGACCCTTGCCACTGTTTAAATAAAACCTTCTTCTTCCGAGTCGCCTCCTGCACCCCGTCATCCCATCACCACGTCTCCTTTTCTATGGTGCGGCCACCACGAGAAGTGCCAAGGACGCGCTTACCCGCATCGGTGATTGCTGAATGGATCCTACTCCAGATCTCTTGAGCGGACTCATGCGGAGCACTGATCTCGAGATGCTCGACTTCCGCGATGAAGTCCGACTGCCTAGGACCATCAAGCAACCACCACTTAGTGCGGGGTTTGCGTTTTTCGGTCACTTTCTTTTTCGGTACAACCGCAAAGTCCAGGACAAGGAGGCGGTGTTGAGCCGTTAGGCTTTCACCTGGGATGACTTTGCAGTTGGTAACCTTGCCAATGTGGCACCGTCGCACCAGCAGGTAATCTATTTGGGTTGAGTAGGCACCACTACGGTACGTAATAAGATGCTGGGGCTTCTTCTGAAAGAACGTGTTCGCGATGGCTAGGTCAGACAAAGCGCAGGTGCTGAGTATACTGACTCCCTCTGCATTTAGCTGGCCATATCCAAAACCACCGTGAACACGTCCGTACTCTCCAGCAAACTGACCTACGTGACCGTTGAGATCCCCCCCAACCAAAACACCTTCGGAATTCGGAATAGCGCGTAGTACGTCCTCGAACTCATCCCAGAAGGCCTCCTTTTCAGACTCACAGCAACCAGTTTGAGGAGCATAGGCGCTGATTAGGTTCGTTACCGACCCTTCGATCAGCACCATAACTCGCATCAACCGGTCGCTGCATCGGTCTACTTCAAGGAGTCCATCCTGAAGGTCCTTAGACAGCACCACGGTTACTCCGCCCCTGCCCGTTGGTGATCCGGTGTACACTAGCCGGTACCCCTGCCCGATGTCACGTGACTTATTTCCCTTCCAGCGCGTCTCCTGAAGGAAGGCGCATGCTATTTTTAATATTATATAATCTAAATAAGTGTCATGAAACAAACTTAGTCCACCCTTACGCAAAGGACATTGTAAAAATTGGCCTATGAACCAACACGCCTGAAATATTTACTATAATTACTAGTTCTTTTAATAATACCTATACATTACTTGAATTTTAATAGAACGGACACTTTTTAATTTCGAAAACATTTTAAAAAGTATTCATTTTCGTCCTTAGCTTCCGTCATAATCCTTGGTGATAGTTCTTTTATTTTTTGGTTCAATTTGAGGTTTTTAATAGGCAAAGATATAATAACTCATACAGCCAAGTCTTTGTAACAGCATTCTTAATAGGAGTTTGACACAGACAAGCGTCAGTATTCTCAACACTTGATATACGATAATGATTTTTAGTTACAAACAGTCCGCTATGATGTCGCGGAACCATAATAAGCCTTATCAAAAAACTGGACTGAAAGCGCTGTTTGAAACGAGCAATAATATCGACACTGACAGTTAACGAATTGACAGATGTCAACATTTGACATTTGGTAGTAATGTGACTTGGCACGTATGTACTACATATGCTATACCTTCTTTATAATCACACGAAAATTAAAAAGTAAATCCTTAATAAAACCCTTGCATGTCCTTAAGACTCCCGATTCCTAGAGTTCAATGTCAAGAAGCGCGCATCTGTGGTACTTACATTCAGTAATAAATGCTTAGTTATTGCTAAACTATACCGAATGTTTTTATTGACGAAATTATAACCTCAAAATCCGAAAGTGTTTTAATTATTTCAGAATTCTCAAAAGTGTCCGTTGTTTTAATTTAGGTTTAATCGAGTATATACATTATCTAAAACCCAAAGAGTAAATACACCTCCCTGTTAGATCTTAGGCGAGCTATGTATGTACGACTAGCAATATCCTTTCAGAACATAAATTAATTTAATATTTTCATCAGGGCATTAAAAATCAACGCGGTGTGAAAAGAAAAAATGGTTGCTTTTACTATTAAAACCATACATTCCCGGGACGTTTACCTAATTACCCTTTCCCAACTTATAAATGATGTATGTACCAGTTGGCGGTAAATTGCAAAATAATGACAGGTTTTCGAGCAATAAGCCGATCTAACCGTGGTTAAGCTTACCTGTAGCGTTTAGTCCGGCGAAGCTCTGGAACTCGGCAACAGCTCGTTTCCACGTGCCTTCGTCCATGAGGTGCGCGCTCGAAGGATTCGCCACAGAGGGACTCAGATACCCGTATCGCGCTAAGTACATCTGGAAGTAAACTTCTCCTTCAGTCTGACGTGTCACGAGTAGGCCTGTACTCATTCGAATGTGCATGGCAATGCGTGTGTGCATATCTCAGCACACGAGCGTCTGCAGGCTTTTTGTTTCCCTATCAGGGCGTGGAATACTCGCAACAATACCCCTAAAAGCACGTTTTGACTATTGTCTGTCCAATGCATCCCATACCAAGAGAATACTACGTCATATGTTTTACAGTTATCATCGCGAATGAGTGATTGACCTCACTATGAAATATATCCTAGGCGTTTCATATTTGATTGCTGAGTTTTTCTGTTGTTTGTACGAGTATCTGCTACAAGTTAGGCAGTAGGTAGGGGAGTACACTCCCCAAGGAACCACTTCCCCCCACTCCCCCTTAGTGTTTGGGTGGCCAGACCATTGACTTCTAAAAATAAAATTGAATCCGAACCCCCATTTACGTTCCGCTACTTTTCATAGTTTTTTGTTCTTTGTCAAATAGTTTTTTATTTTTTGTAACACCATGGTGCGTCTAAGTTCGAGACTCGCATCTTCCAGCAATAGTTCATTTTTCAAAAAGTTTCTTGTGGTATACCCATTAAGTCTTGACGAGAGTTCAAACGGACCAATTAATTCAGAACACAAGTTAACGCTGAAACGATGTTGAAACGTTGAAGCTCTCACTTTATGAGGATTTTCAATCGCCTACGTGTGGTAAATATGGTAAAATGGCCAAAATATTTACGTTAAATCATTATGGCTTATTTTAAGTATTTTCCACCTCGCTGTCTTTGGAGGCCGATTTTAGCCAAAGTAGCCATATAAAGTACTATATTTTTAATGATTATGGAAGCTGAAAGACTGACTCGAGACCTATTTCGGAACATGAATTCACTTGTTTAGATTTATATTTTAAAGTTCAATGTCATAATTTGCCGAACGCAAATTTTTACTTTAGACCACAACTTTCTACACACTTACGAAGCTGATAATTTTGTGTATAAAAGCACAACTCCATTATTCATTTCAATGCCGATTTTTATAAATGATTGCTCTAGAAGAAGCAAACAATTCTTAATTGTTCGATTTATGAACGTTTCTTTGTTTATCGACTTACCATCGCGTTGTCTGCATTGCCGAAGGTCGGCGCGGCACTGCTCCTGCTCAGGAAGACCAGCGCCACCGTAGCCGTCCACAGTATCCTCAGACTACTCCTCAAACTGATGAACGCCATGTTTTCAGCAGATATCCCTAATCTTCTACTAGATTATCCTCATTTGATTACCTATCCTTATTTAGATATTGTTAAATTATCTCAAGGACGGAATAATTATCATTACTCTTATAAATAAATAAATGAATATACTATTTGGTTTGTAATTTAAGTTAGTGAAGTGGTCGATATCTTCAAGCACCACGATGATATGTTATCTGGAACAAGGAGTTAAAAATAGTTAGTATCGTGACATGAAAACATTCCAACTGTTTACGTCAATTTCTTAAATTTGGAATTAAATTGAAAACACAGACATTGTTATTAAAACGTAGGAAAACCGCTAATTTATAACAAACAATAAGAATAAATGATTTTATTCTTTAGTGAGCGCGTGTAACTTAGCGTTCAATTAAATAAGAGAAGTAGAATTACCTTATTACTAAAACAATAGAGAAATTAAATTGAGAGCTTCACGAAATTTGTTGACAAATAAGTTGCCTTATCCTATTCAGACGAGTAGGAACCTAGGTAATCATAATAATACGTAAGAATGAACGTTTTCCTTATTTTAACCACAACTTAGGTATTGGTTTGTATGTTCAAATTCATTCATAAACACTACGTAGTGCGTACGTCAAATAAACCAAATTTTACCAGAAAATAAGAAGGACAAAATTCCCTTTTTTTTTGTTTTCGGGGGGAACCCTTCAAAAGGCGCCTGGACAACCACTCCGGTGATCACTATCAGCACTTAGAAGAGCGTTACCTCTTAAAAGACCACTTCGGAACGCGACCGCGACTGGAAACCCACCTGCCTTAAATAACGTAGGTGGGGTTTCGACTTTTAGGCGTCGAGGCGGTTGCCTCCCTGACGCCTTCTTCTCAGCAGGATCAGCCCTCTCACGGTCCCGCTCGGCGGCCTCCTTCTGGATCATCACGGCCTCACAGAAAGCAGCCATTTCTTTCCAGTTTTAATTATCTGCCAGCATAGCATTCACTACGGCTGGCAGAGTCAGGTCTCGACCAATCCTGGCGACCAAAACCCGCCGCTCAGAGGACCACACAGGGCACTCCTAGAGCGTGTGTTGCGCAGAGTCCAAGTCGCCTCCGCAATGGTGGCAATTTGCTGTGGCCTCTAGCCCAATCTTATTTAGGTACTCATCAAAGCAACCATGCCCGGTCAGCACTTTAGTGAGCCTGTAGGAGATGCGCTCCTCTCTTTTTAGCTAGGCTTCGAAGTGGGCAAGACGGCCTCGACAACACGCTTGCGCGAAAATTGCGGTTGCTGTAGCCGCTCACGCCAGCTTTCGAGCGCGTGTCGCCGTTTCTGCTGCCTTAGCCTTACAAAAGCGCCACTTTGGCGTATAGCCCGGATCCGGTTATAAACCCTCGCATCCATATCCGCCAGGATGTCTAACAGTGAAAAGCGTGCCAAGAGTGTTGCCACCTCAAAGGACACTGTTCGGTATCCTCGTGCGATGCGAATGGCCATTTTCCACTGCAAGCTGCTGATATTAGTCCTGCAGCGTCGGACGCCTGACAGTCTACTTGAACAAACAGGCACACCATAGAGAACCATTGACCGCACAATACCTGCGTAGAGGCGGCGAACTTCTTCTCGTGGCCCCCCGAGATTGAGCAGTAATCTGTGCAAAGCACCCACTGCCCTTCCAACATGGGGTCCAAGCGCTCAAAATGCTCTTCAAAGCCCCACCGACCATCCAGAGTTAGGCCAAGATACTTGATGTGTCGACTCACCTGGACTTGCGCATCTCCAACTACCACTAATGAGTTGGATGGCTCCCTGCTCCTTGGCAGTTTATGGAACCATAGCGCCGCAGTTTTTTGAGGCGCTATCTCTAAGCCCAACACGCGGATCGAAGCCACGACTTTTGTCACTCCAAGCTCGGAAAGCTGGATGGTCTCGTGGAAGGTCTTTCCGGCGGCCAACACTAAGGTATCGTCTGCGTAACAAACGATGTTTACTGTCAGGTCAACTTTTTACACTAAATTCGAAGCTTTTCCGAACACAGTGTTCCAGATATCTCTTTTTTTATACTTTTGCAAGACAAAGTTTACCCATTCGTTTTTTGTCTTTGATCTGAACATTTTGTTTACATGGAAAAAAAATTTTTCAATGAGTTGATTATTCGAACCTTCGACGTTACGTTACATCTATAATCGATTCTTTTTTTGGCCGAAAACTCAACCATGTAATTTTGAAGCTCATCCAATTTCGATTGTATATATTTATAGGGCAATCGGTCTCTGTAACACCATCCCTCCGCATTTGCTTCTCTTGGCAACAATGGTAACAGTCCACAAAGTGCGACGACTACTTTTGCGACTTTTGATTTCGTAAGTCTACAATTTTTTTTGTGGTATCCAACGACAAAAATATTAAACTGGGATTATCTTGGATGTAAAAAAGGCTTAAATAAATAAAGGGCAGTGATAACCACTGAGAGAGGATTTCATCAATGGCTCTAAACGCGATCAGTGCATCTAAACTGCGTTCAAGAGCAGTCAGTTTCATTATTATCTGTGAAATATTGACTTTCACAGATAATAATAAAACTGACAGCTCACACTTACAGGTTTAAATGTTGATCGCGTTCAGTTTCATTGATGAAATTAGCCCTGAATGTTTTTGTCAAATTGATGAATAGTGTTAACATCGAGTAACCAAGCATTTGCAGACTTGTTTGTTAGTTTTTCAAAATAAATACTCATCATGAAAGTGTCGAGCAATCACATCAATAATGACGCGTGGCCATCAACGTATCTAACAATCTGCCTTTGTCCGGCTAAATCACAGCTACAGAACAAATAAACTCTGAAGTTTTAGTAACTAA
Organism: Lacanobia oleracea; assembly: GCA_950371165.1. Taxonomy (NCBI): domain Eukaryota; kingdom Metazoa; phylum Arthropoda; class Insecta; order Lepidoptera; family Noctuidae; genus Lacanobia; species Lacanobia oleracea. The sequence continues at coordinate 13,348,892 of OX493389.1, forward strand.
CCTGAAAAACTGGTCCAGTGCGAAGTTCACGCAATTCTCACTACTTGATACGTTAATATTTTCGTTTTACCGGTGCGATCCCGTCTCGTTCGTCTATTACTACCGAAATTAGTGAAATGTCGATAAAAAATAGAGTCCACTATAGAGTCTATAACAGATAAGGCACTCTCGAGTTACCGAACGTCCGGATTTGTTCACTTTTCTTTGCAATTGCATGAAATTTCAAAAAAAATCGGTTCGTTTCTATGACGAGAACCGCTGCGATCGTTGTGCTACCGCGTGACACAACCTACCGTAGACGCGCGTTTGGCTGAATGTACAAAGCTTCGCCGCACGCGCCTTATATCGCGCGCCCGCTGCCCCCGCCCCCCGACCCTGCTACAACTTTACAGGAAACCTTTAAAAATGCGCTTTCGTTGAACACTTACCTATTATGAAAATTATTTCGCATGGATATGTCAAATTATCTGTAAAATAAACTAGTTATCACCATTAATAATGTATTGGATCTCAATAATTACGATTGTTTTAGGGTTCCGTACCTCAAAAGGAAAAAATGAACCCTTAAAGGATCATTTTGTCGTACGTCCGTTTGTCTGACAAGACCGTTTATCTCGGGAACGCGTAGAGGTGTCGAGTTGAAATTAAAACCATATAATCTGACCGGTGGCTTCTTGCAGCTGAAAAATCAACGTTCTAAATTAAAGTAAAAAAAGACACAACCCTTTATGCCGCAAAAACGTATATACGGGTAACGAGTATTTCCCGTTGACCTGAACTATGAAATTTGGCAAGTAATACCTTCATAAACTACAAGTATAGGAAAAGTCTGAAAACTATACATTTGTAATTAAATCATAAAAAATATAGTCTTTATTTAAAGTAATTTGTAGGTCATTATAATGATAGTAGCTGAGTATCATGGGATGTCGCAACTTGAAGAAAGGCAACTAAATCAGAAGAAAGTGTAACTAAAGAGTTTATTTGCTCCGGGCGTTTGTTCAGCGTACGCATCGAAGTCACTGCGTAAACGCTGGTAGACATTTGTAGATTTTCGTAGACGCAGCGTAGAGGCCGCAAAAGTAATAATTTGAAAAGAGCTAAGATACCTATATCAATGGCAAAGAAGAGAATTTTTAAAAGTGTGCGATGTCTTGTATTTTTTAAGGACCTAAAAATATAAGGTTTTCCTGTGCGAACTGAAACGATAGACAAAGACCTGCTTTACATTTGAACTCACGATATCAATACAAATATCTTGAAGAATGAGAATGCACCCGTCTTTCAGAAACATGCTCTGGGGATTTCTAACAGGATAATGAATAGTGATAATCGTTACCTTATACACATACATACATACATGTCGGACTGTAGATACCTACATACGCATTACTTACGTACTTTAACCCTATCGGAGTCACGAGTCACGCGCTGCTCGTAACAATTGCGTTAAACGTGTTGCTGTACTTATAGTAAGACCATACACTCTTAAATAACGGAAATTCATTCGGTTCGTAATATTTTGAAGATATTGCACCATACTTGGTTCTATATTCAACATTGTTTACAACCAGTGGCGGCGCAAGACTAAAATTTGATGTGAGCAAGATGGCATTTTGCGAGGCCCTTTAGGTCCTACCTATAGGATAGAGTTCTTTTTTTAGGTTTGTGAGGTGAGATTCTACCATTGAGGGTGAGATGCGGCGAACTCAATCAATTGTACCCCGCCACAAATTGTATTGATTTTCTTTTGACTGTTTGTGCAAAAATAGTAAATATTGGGCGAATGTGGGAAAATTCAAGAAAGAACTTAAACTAAATGAAGGTATGATGTAAGAGCGAGCGTAGTGAGCTTGTACGAGTACCTAAATCATAGTGCCTAATATCCTGCTGCGGCTAATATGTTGACAAAACTCACTGAAGTAAACCTTAACAATAAAAAGAATTCAAATAGCAAGAGCAAACAAAACGATATCAATATTTTTTTAAATAGACAGGATAAGTTGGCGGTTGTGGTATTTCTTTCTTAGCTACGATTTTCTGAGTTGGGAAAAGTCAAAGCTGCGAGGCCCTTCGGACCGCGAGGCCGTAGGCGGTGGCCCACGTCGCCCACGCCTTGCGCCGCCTCTGTTTACAACGCGTGCTGGGCGCGACTGTACCAAAACGATATACACCCTGTATCGTTGCCTGATCTCCTATATCGCTGCCTAAGGAACCTTGGCGGCTTACATCATGTCCTACCTTCGTTTCTAAACTTCGGAGTTAGCTTTAAGTCTTTATAACGGATTCTTCATCATAAAGGTTTTACATTCTATAATAAGGTATGTTCAAACTACAATTTCACAATGTCACATACAATTGGGTATTTTTACTTACCTCAGTCAAAAGCCCCAATTGTACGGGGATAGCCACTCATCGAATTCGTTACCGCTTTGCAAATACAGGAAGCTTTAATTGTATTCCCCAATAATAAAGTATGGTTCACAGGTCAAACCTGCAAATTGTTATTATTTTTCTGTCAGATTAACAATAGGTACCCCTCAAAATCCACCTTTCCTTGTGTTTCGCGCGATGCATCGATATACATTCAGTCAAAAAAGTATCGGGAATGGATGATTTGTTTATGGTTCCAAATTCAAATTTTTGTTTTTTTGTAGTTGTTAGATTGGCGCAACTGTTTTCCATTTTGGCGCGGAGTTTGAGTTGCATCTGTTATTTATATTAAATACAGTGCTGGTTTTAGTAATATCATATATTGTGTATTGCGAATTTCATAATGGACAAAAATATCGAACAAAGAGTTTGTCTTAAATTTTACATCGCCAATGGAATTTCGTGTTCGGAGTCACTGAAAATGTTACAAAAGGCTTACGGTGAATCGACTTTATCAAAAACTCGTGCTTATGAGTGGTTCAAAGCGTTCAAAAGCGGTCGAGATGTGATGGAAGATTTGCCTCGCTCTGGTAGGCCGTCAACGTCTGCAACTGAAATTAACATCGCAAAAGTGAAGGAAATAGTGACTGAAAATCCCCATTCAACTCTGAGAGAGATAGCCACCGAACTTTCTGTATCTCACGAGTCGATCCGTACCATTTTAACTAATCATTTGGGTATGAAACATGTTGCTGCTCGGCTAGTCCCAAAAGATCGGAATTTTCTCCAAAAACTCAATCGCATGAAAGTCGCTGAGGACATGCTAGAACGAGTCAGTTCGGACCCAACATTCATGAAACGCATTGTTACTGGTGACGAGACGTGGGTTTACGAGTTTGACATGCAAACTAGTCAACAAGCTTCGGGGTGGCGCCTTCCAACTGAACCGAAACCGAAAAAACCACGCCAAAGTCGATTAAAAGTTAAAGTCATGTTGACTGTTTTCTTTGACTGTCGCGGTGTTGTGCACTCTGAATTCTTACCGGAAGGTCTAACGGTTAATAAAGAATATTATTTGAGCGTTATGCGGCGTTTAAGAGAGCAAATTCGACGAAAAAGGCCAGATTTATGGATAGAAAATTCTTGGATTTTGCACCACGACAATGCGCCTTCGCACAAGGCTATCATTGTGAACGAATTTTTAACCAAACACTCAACAAATACCATCCAGCAACCACCATATTCACCAGATATGGCTCCTGCTGACTTTTTTCTTTTTCCTAAACTCAAATTACCACTTCGTGGCACCCGTTTTCTATCGATAGAAGACATAAAGGAGAATTCGCGGCGAGAACTGAACTCAATTCCGGAAGCAGCGTTTAAAAAATGTTTTGATGAATGGATTATTCGTTGGCGCAAGTGTATCGTTTCTAAAGGAGCATACTTTGAAGGTGATAAAATAAATTTGGATGAATAACAGACATTTTGTGTATTATTGATCTTTTCCCGGTACTTTCTTGACAGAGTAGTAGGTTCTTATTTTGTGTTGTCATTGTTCGTTTTCGTTTGGTAGCAGTTTACACGTGTCTTTATTATTTATAGTTATCCGTAGGAGAATGAAAGCAAGTGATAACTAAGTAACTGCATTGCTTTATTGGGTGCGCACTATTCCAGACATTAATCAAACGTTTTCAATTAAATTAACGCGAGCTGTACAGTTAAAAGCGGAACGATTTCAATTTTTTTTTACAAATTATTAGTTTACAAACAATTTTCCGCATAATTTAATTTGCCAAATTATTACTTTTTTTTTAAGGATGGGAAATCATCAAATGACTCCTCGTGCTTTGGGTAAAGCAGAAGGGAGTGTCAGACTCTTACTGACTAAAACCCATCCACGTTCCTCCTAGTGCCCTTTGCGTTCCAGGGTACGGTGCCTCTTTCGAACGAAGTCCGCAGCCCCAGCAGGCACTGGCCCTAGCAAGCCCCGTCTTTTGTGCTGACAGCTCTTTGAAGCGCGCGTGGAACAAAGCGCGCCGTCGACCCGGGCTTGGTTCTTATCAGGCGGCAAGCCACCCAATGCTCGCCGTCCGCAGGCCCGCGCCTACGGTAGCCGAGAATCCATGGCGACGTCCGGGGCGTCTTCTTCTGTTGCGGCGGCTGAGGCGTGAGGTTTCCCTCTCTCTCACACATTCAGCTTCCTCTTACACATTACATGCATTACTGCTTTGCAAAAGGAGGTGACCGCTTCCCATGTCTCCTTACTCCGGACCATGGTCTGAACCAGGGCCGGACGCGAGAGATCGCCGCCGCCGATCGCCTCGACGAGGATACGGCGGGCGGTGCTCCGCACAAGTAGAGCAGACCTCCACCGTGTCCTCCGGGCGATCCTCGCAGTGTTAACACCCTGGCGTATCCTCCCGCCGAATCCGAAACAGGTACCTCCCAAAACAACCGTGTCCGGTGAGTACCTGCGTCAAGCGAAAGGTAAGGACGTCGTGGCGCCGCTCTAGCCACTCCTCAAAGAGGGAACTTATCACCACAATTGTGGCGTGCCCAGAGCTCCGTTGAATTTCTTGGACCAGAGTCCATACATTTTCCGCCCATCTCATTTTTTGCTGAAAGTTGATGTAATTCCTAAATGTCGTGACGAATTACACAAAACACCTAAAACAAATGAATCACTCTCGATTAAGTTAATGACCAATTTCGAGCGTACTTTACAGGATTACGTCCATGCAATGAATGGAACCAGGATAAAATGCAAATGTCCTTATAGTCACTAAAAAGGCTAAATTAAAAAACCTTACCTACCTAATTAAATTACGCCAGCTACGTGGGGAACGTCACTCAATTCCCCACTTAACTTTACCTAATAGGGACTGGCCCATTAGGTAAAATGTCCCGTATGACTGCAAACGACATTTTATGTCGCAGTATTTTGCACCATCCTGATTTTTTGGGATATTATTAGGTTAGATGCCAGTAGTGTACACTCAATTTTTCAACCTCGAAAGACCTGTGCCACATATAATATAATACCAGCGTACAGATGCCTCATCCCATACTAAGAAACGCGACCGCCGTAAAAAAATAATTCACATGAATTATTTTATTTGAGTCCCCCGCCCGCTAGATCGTGCTAGCAGTGACAACTTGCAAGCGCAATTTCCTTGATTCCAACTAAGAGATGCCGTTAAAAGTGTACTGTGTTTTTCATCGCTAGTCCACTTGACCTTGAAGCTGACGTTGTTACGAGAGTAATGTAGAGATTTAAAGTGACTCGAATGACTCAAAAGAGTGGAATAGTGTGAACATCGTTTATAATCGAAAGTTACTTTTATTATTCAAACCAAAAAGATTGGATAGAATTAGATAAAGCTCAGTAAATAGATAGGTGCTTATTGGTTAAAGTTCAATCTCCTTATTAAAGTACATACCCATAAAACCGGTCAAGTGCGAGTTATACTCCCACACAAAGGGTTCCGAACCATAACTAGAACGTTTCCTAGATTGGAGCCCCCTTTAGTTTTTTGTATTGCGGCAATAAAAATACACATTCTGTGAAAGTTTAAATTAGATATTTGTTGATAAAGTGGCAATACAAATTTTTAATTCCACAAAGAGTTACTTTTATTTTTAAAACCAAATAGATTGGTTAGAATAAATGAAAATCCGTAAATACCTACAGATTTAAGTAAAGATATTTCAAAGCATGAAATCGGCCATGTGCGAGTTGGACTCTTATACGAAGGTTTCCGATAGCGACAATTGAAAACACATTCTCTTTCAATAATAATGTCAAACACGAGGTTTGTTAACTATAAATGCGAATATTTCTGTACCTTAATCTAGGTATCACTGCTACTGTATGTATGTAGTCGGGATTCAAGATTCAAGATTCAAAGCATTTTATTTCAAACTAGCTGACCCGGCAAACGTTGTTTAGCCATATAAAATTAACACAAAAATTTAATATAAATTGGGCAAGCCATTTCGGAGGAATTCGATAACAAACACAATGATCCGAGATTTTTATACATTAGACGATTAGAAAAAGATAGCTGTTGCACGCAACTTCGTTTGCATGTACCTATTTTGATACAGTTTGATGTCGCTAGGTAAGATCGGTAAGATAAGATATCATCATATCAGCCGAAAGACCTCTACTGCTGGACATAGCGTCGCCATAGCCCTAAGCGTTGACAAAACGACCGGTTCTGCGCGTCTCGCATCCATCGGCTATCCGCGATCTTCATCGGTCCACCTTGGCTTTTCATCGTCTTCTGGTACGCGGTCGTCACTCCAGAATTTTTCGGCCCCATCGACCGTCTGTTCTGCGAGCAATATGCCTTGCCCACTGCCACTTTAGATTGGCGATACTTCGGGCTATGTCGGTTACTTTAGTTCTCTATGAATATTATCGTTCCTGATTCGATCAAGTAAGGAAACTCCAAGCATTGCCCTCTAAATTGCCCTTTGAGTGACTTTAAGCCTTCTGATGAGGCCCATTGTGAGCGAGCAGCAACCATTGTGGCCTAAGATATAGCAACAGTCAACTTCTGGCATTGCTTGACCCCCTTAGAATGCAAGGGAAATGTATCACCACCTATCACCTCTACCAGTATCACCTCTTCTATTCAAAACGCCGACCAATCTTAGTAATTTATCGTAATGAGAAACGTTTTTATTTGAAAAAAGTTGCTAGGGTAGAGCTACATAAAGTTGAAATGGAAAACTGTATCTAGACGGAAAGACTACCCGCAACGGAGAGAGTACAGTTGAGATTCCGTTATCCGCACTTAGACTCCCATTCGCGCCATTGTGCTTAGGAGTCCTGGCAAGGTTTCGCTGAGTGTAGCAAAGGCCTCATCTCCAGAATGAAGTGGGCTACTGATTTCTCGGTATTGAAGCAACCTCTTACATTGGGCTGTCTATGGCGACTATCATCATCATCATCATTTCAGCCAATTGCCGTCCACAGTTAAATGTAAGCTTCCCACAAAGCGCCAACCATTCCGGTCTTGTGCAGTCCACGTCCATCCACTGCCAAACTTTTTTAAATCATCGATCTATCGTGCCGCAGTGCCTATGTTGAAAAGATATTTTTTTACGGGGAAATGACCCGTAATTACCTGTTATTATTCGGAGGGTATTTCTGCTTGGGTAGAGAAGTCGCTTAGTTAGTCGCATGTATAGGCTGCACTGTAATTTGTAGACGCTGACCATCCGTTGTCTTGAAGTTCAGCTGGTCTCAGGCAAATTCATATACGAATCAGTGAGAAAGGTAAGAAGAGAAGTGGGTACAGGTCCAGCAGTACCGTCTCGGAAACTCTCTTCGCAAAGTTCGTATCTGGCGTCATTGCCTGGGGATCTACAGTTTCCCATGATCCACTGGAGGGTGAAACCCGCAACGGATAGTTTTTGGCCCTGAGCTGTTGCTTTACTGGGACTTGAACAGTTAAGACTGTTCAATTCCCAGTGAAGCCATGCCGGAGCAATTAACCGAAATCTTATTTCAGCTACTATGACAGTTAGTAGTATACGTGTGACTTTCAGCCAAGTGCCTTTGCAAAGTTTTTTAGAAATATCATATTTAAATAGAAATCATAAAATTTGATCGGATGGTAATATCATTTTCTTCCTTTGCGTTTTCATGGAAATATTTTCCTTATTTTTCCCAAAAACATTGGTCAATATTATCCGTATTAATAGTCTGCTTGGTCGGTGGATTCTCCGTTCACAGAAGTAATGAATTAATGCTGAAGCAACGGACAACATAGGCTATTTTATAAAATAACCTAACCATCTTTTGATTGTGGTGTATGCCATCGGCAATTTTTAACAGTATTCGTAAAATAATGCGCATTTGAATGGCCTACTTATATCATGTTCGCATTTTTCTTCTTCTCCGTCGTTCCTGGAATGCTGAGGATCGCAACTACACATGCCGCGTATCCATGCGGTCTTCTGCAGTGTGGACCGCTCTGTGCATGCTGCCTTTAACAGCCTTTTTTATGGCGTCGGGCCATAAAAAGGCCATATGTTTGCATATTTGATCTTTAGTACCTATGCTAATATTATTTTGCGCTATATGAATGGTGCTATTCTTCAAACTACTAAGTTAAGAAACTACTTGATGAATCAAGTTACTCTTAATTCTCAATTTATTTCGAATCGGGAACGTAAATCGAAAGGATTTAAGTTTGTAAAACCCAGTTAGACATCCGATAAACTAATCTAATTGAACTCTTTTCGCGACTCTTCTACCATGGGACTTTGCCAGCTGCTCGCGGGTGGTATGACGTGATCCTAGGCCCTAGACCCGTAAAGATTTATTTTTGAGCAACTCAAGTTAAGCTTAGCAAATGTAAGCGGACGCTTGTCGATGATTTAAAAAAGATAGATCAAATACATAACGCCATCTATGGAATCTAAAGTTGAACTGTCTAAGAGTTCTGAGTTTGTTTTATTTTTATTAATAAGAATTCATTCAGAACGATATTTTTAAGGCTCTTTTCAGACGTCTTAAAATACCACTAATAACTAAAAAATATGTTTTGATGTAATTCTCATGCTGTCTTGAGGTCAATAGATGGCACTATGGGTATCTGCATTATGTAATGTTGATTTCATGTAGGATAAATTGCCACAATTCCTGTCCGGGTTATGTGTAAAAGTTATCTACAATGGTTTTGTACCTTTGAACGTGATGCGTTCTGTTAATTATCATTTAACATGTAGGCCATTATATTTTGGATAAAAGCCAAAAATTAATGCAAAATACAATCATTACATGTTACCAATGTATCAAATTATTAGTAAAAATAAAAAAGAAAGGAAATGAATAATTTAAAAATATGAACAAAATTCAAAAATAATCATAAATGTTTGGAATCGAACCCACACCAAGTCGTTAGCAAGGCAGTCTCTAAACCGATAGTCTATGAGTACTATTGACAAAAAAATATTTGTCAATATAATTCGTATTAAAATACGAATTATATTGACAAATATTTTTGGAAAAAATTAGGAAAATATTTCCATGAAAACGCAAATGAAGAAAATAATATTACCATCAGATCAAATTTTATGGTTGTTATTTAAATAATTACCTAATTTATAAAAAACTTTGCAAAAGCACTTGGCTGAAAGTCACACGTATCCAACAAACTGTCATAGTAACTGAAATAAGATTTCGGTTGATTGCTCCGGCATGGCTTAAAACTGTTCAATTCCCAGTGAAGCAACAATTCAGGGCCAAAAACTATCCGTTGCGGGTTTCACCCTCCAGTGGATCATGGGAAACTGTAAATCCTCAGACAATGATGCCAGAGACGAACTTTGCGAAGAGAGTTTCCGAGACGGTACTGCTGGACCTGTACCCACTTCTCTTACCTTTCTCACTGATTCAGACATGAATTCGCCAGAGATCAACTGAGCTTCAAGACAACAGATGGTCACGGGCTACAAATTACAGTGCAGCCTACATGCGACTAACTAAGCGACTTCTCAACCCAAGTAGAAATACTCTCCGAGTAGTAATAGGTATGATTACGGGTCATTTCCCCGTAAAAAAATATCTTTTCAACATAGGCACTGCGACACGATGGATCGATGATTTAAAAAAGGTGGCTGGCAGTGGATGGACGTGGACTGCACAAGACTGGGATGGTTGGCGCTTTTTGGGGAGCTTACATTTAACAGTGGACGGCAATTGGCTGAAATGATGATGATAGTCGCCATAGACAGCCCAATGTAATAATGGTTGCTTCGATACCGAGAAATCAGTAGCCCACTTCATTCTGGAAATGAGGCCTTTGCTACCCGACGTGCAAAAATCTTCAGAAAGACGAGGACACTCAGCGAAACCTATATGCGTAGCTTTGCTGGCTAACCTTGCCAGGACTCCTAAGCACAATGGCGCGAATGGGAGTCTAAGTGCGGATAACGGAATCTCAACTGTACTCTCTCCGTTGCGAGGGTAGTCTTTCCTTTAGGATAGAGTTTTCCATTTCAACTTTATGTAGCTCTACCCTAGCATTAAAATTACTAAGGTTGGTCGGCGTTTTGAATAGAAGAGGTGATACAGCATTTCCCTTGCATTCTAAGGGGGTCAAGCAATGCTAGAAGTTGACTGTTCGTGTATCTTATGCCACAATGGTTGATGGTCGCTCACAATGGGCCTCATCAGAATGCTTAAGATCACTCAAAGGGCAATGGATAGGACAATGCTTGGAGTTTCCTTGCGTGATCGAATCAGGAATGATAATATTCGTAGAGAACCAAGGTTACCGACATAGCCCAAAGCATCGCCAAACTAAAGTGGCAGTGGGCAAGGCATATTGCTCGCAGAACAGACGGTCAATGGGGCCGAAAAATTCTGGAGTGACGACTGCGTACCAGAAGACGCAAAGTTGAAAAGCCTCCCACAAGGTGCACCAATGAAGATCGCGGGTACCCGATGGATGCGAGACACGCAGAACCGGTCGTTGTGGCAACGCTTGGGGCTATGGCGACGCTATGTGCAGCAGTAGAGGTCTTTCGGCTGATATGATGATATCTTATCTTAGCGATTTTACCTAGCGACATCAAACTATATGACATACACGCAAACGAAGTCGCGTGCAACAGCTATCTTTTTCTAATCTTCTAATGTATAAAAATCTCGGATCACAGTGTTTGTTATCGAACTCCTCCGAAATGGCTTGACCGATTTATACGAAATTTTTGTGTTAATTTATATGGCAAAACAACGTTTGCCGGGTCAGCTAGTAAATTAATAAAAACAACGATTAAGTTCTTACATCAAAAAGAACATTATGTAAGTACGTATAAAAAAAAGAGGGAACATCTCTTCCAAATGTAAAAATCTAACAAGTGGACCCAAGCAGCTGTGACTTTGGAGCAGGACCAGCATTTAGCCAAGCGTTTTTATCGAGGATATAATCTTCCAGTTTATAATACGCTTGTCTGCATAGTGTGCGTTTTATGCATGCTTTAAATTTTCTCTCATTCAGTTCGAGAATATCAACTGGTATTTTATTATAAAATTTAACACAGTACACCATAAAAGAAGTGTTTACTTTAGCCAATTAGAATCGGGGTTGATCTAATTTGATCCTATTTCTAGAATTAAAATTATGCCTGTCACTAATCTTGCTAAAAAGATTAAGATTTTTCCGAACATACATAATATTTTCGTAAATGTATTGACAAGGTACCGACATGATGTTGATATCCTTAAACAGTTCTCTTAGGGAATCACACCGATAGAGATTGTATATGGCTCTGATGGCACTTTTCTGCAGGATAAATGTAGACTCGATGTCTGTAGCACGTCCCCATAATAAGATATCGTAAGACATGATACTATGAAAGTAACTAAAATAGACTAGTCTCGCGGTATCTATAATAATCTATATCAGTAAATTGACGGATTTTTCTGACAGCGTATGCTGCTGAACTTAGCCGTCCCGCAAGTGATGTTAAATGAGAACCCCATTGTAGCCTTGAGTCAAGCGTATTCCGCAGGAGAACCGTGTTTTTGACGAATTCAAGTTTCTCCTTGTTCAATACTATGTCGCAATCATTTTGTTTAACGTTCGGTAAGGCAAATCTGATGCATTTAGTTTTTTCCCATTTAATACTACATTATTAGCAGTAAACCAATTTTGGACCTGCTGTAGGTCAGGATCGGAGTCTTTAAATTTGCTTCGCCATACTGTTCGTTCAGTGCCGCCGCGGGGCTGCCACGCTGCTGCCGCTCTGCTGAAACGCTTCTGCTGCGCTGCTGCTGCACTACTGCTATGCTGGTTTGTTAATCCATACAAATAATGAAAACGCGGCCGCAGCATTTATTACTTGTGTGGGTTAAAAAAGCAGCGCGGGGTGAGGCAGGGGGACTCAACTCCAACGAGCGTATCTACGAGCTCAGCAACATCAATATTGAGTGCTCCATTGACGGGCACTGCGTCAATAACTTCAGCTGCATAGATGATATGGTAATGCTGAGCAAATCGATCGGTGCACTTAGGAGGCTTCTCTGTTTAATGAGGACTACGCGGTGGCCCACGGCCTCAGGTATAATATTACCAAAAGCGAACTTCTGGTTTTTAAGGCAGGTAACAAAACTTACGACACAGTCCCACCGGGCACCCTGGAGGGCGCTCCGCTGTCCAGAGTGATAAAGTTTAAGTATCTGGCCCATTGGGTCACCGATAATCTGTCCGGCGATGTAGACATAGAGAGGGAACGTAGAGCATTAGAAGTTCGATGTAACATGCTGGCCCGTTGGTTTCCACAACCTCGCTTTTAGGGCGTACTGCCAATATATGTACACATCCTATACGTATGCTATACAAAAAGCTCGTACAATGCTCTGCGTGTCCAATATAATTAAAATGTTATTCTATTATGCGGACACGAATAGCCTTCCAGATGCGGCAAATGCGCGATAGTTCGAACAGCTTTGTGGCGATTGTGGCCGGCAAAATAGAGCCCAATGATATGGCACCGCTATGCGCGCTACGCCGTAGCCCCGTGGCCCCGTAGCGCGCGTAGCACCGGAGCCGCCTAAGCGCGCTACCAACGCGCCGTAGCACGTAGACACCGGATTAATCACGTTCGAATACTCGTAAATAGACTTTGAAATTTATTATATATTTTTTATATATTGTTAAAGATATATTAAAGTAGTAAACAAGCTATCTATAGGCATATCTGTTTAGCTTTTTCCTCAACTTAGATGCGATGCCCAATATGGACGCCCAACCCTTCCTTGGCAGTCGAGTCAAAAGCGTAGGCGGGTGAAACTTCCGCGCACCCTTGGAGAGATTATTAAGAAATAGCACAAAAAAACCCGCCAAGTGCGAGTCGGACTCGCACACGAAGGGTTCCGTACCATAAACCTTAACTTTTATTATTTGTTGTTAGAGCGGCAATAGAAATACACAATCTGTGAAAATTTCAACTCTCTACCTATTACAGTTCTTGAGATACAGCCCGCTGGCAGACAGACGGACGGACGGACGGACGGACAGCGGAGGCTTAGTAATAGGGTTCCGTAGGTTACCCTTTGGGTACAAAATCCTAAAAAACGACAGTCTGAATATTTTGAGAGAAGGAAGAACAGGGACACGGGGGTGATTGAGAGGCGATGGTGATCGACACTTGGTTTCAGACTACGAGAGGATACAGTCGACTAGTTTTGAATAACCGAGTTAGGATTTATGAAGGCTGAGGCTATTTCTCTGATACGCTATGAATCTGAGATTACAGTGTCCTTTAAGGTCTAGCTCAGATTGCATTGCAAGCCGACAGACAGCGACGATGGAACAGACATGTGTTACAGTGGAGATCATACGCGGTCTCCACTCTGCCCTGTGGCACGATGGATCGATGATTTAAAGAAGATGGCTGGCAGACTGCTCAGGACCGGGATGATTGGCTGAAATGATGATCATGATGAGTTGATTTTCTATCTGAAGGCGATGTAATACAAAATATTTTTTTTGCCAAAACAACTTTTATCCCATCATATTAACTATGGGTACCTATACACCTATGCTGGTACTTATAATTATTGAGTAATAAAATAAAAATGAAAACGCCTTTTATTTCTTACCTTACTTACAAGTCAGATTATATTACATTATTATTCAGATTAAGCCTAATAAACCTTCGATTTTATTAATTAATTATTTTTCTTGTTAGTCATAATCTGCCTAGCCTTTTCCTAACTATATTGGGGTCGGCTTCCAGTCAAGCCGGATTAAGCTGAATACCAGTATTTTACGAGGAGTGGCTGCCTAACAGACCTCCACAACCCATTAATTGGGTAACACTGTTCTTCATGGTAAGATTGGAGTCAGATTTACTGGCTTCTGACTATCCGTAACGACTGCCAAAGATCTGGAAATGATAGCCGGGACCAACAGCTTAACGTGCTTTCCAAAGCACGGAGGAAACTCGGTAGGTTAAGATGGTCACCCTTCCACAGACCAACCTTGGCAAGCTTTGCTTAACCTTGAAGATCATAGCTTTCATTATTTTATTATATTCTATTTATAAACAGAGATTGTAGTACAATAGTTCCCATACAATACAATGAGGTGGTCTCGTACCATTGTCTTCAATCTGGTGGGTGATACACTGTCCTCCTATCTAGATTATAATATAACCTGTATTAAGGAGTAACAGGCCTCCTCCAGAGACTGCCATACATTTCTATCGCTCGCTACTGTCACCCTGTCCCTAACTGCTGTGTGTAAGATGTCGTATACCCATCTTGTTTGCGGTCTATATAGGTTTTCATAATAGGACGTTGCTATGTTTAGGATATCTTTTCTGTTTTTCTGTAACTTTTCATCATCATCATCATCTGCTTAGCCTTTTCCCAACTACATTGGGGTCGGCTACCAGTCAAACCGGATTCAACTAAATACCAGTGTTTTACGTGGAGCGGCTGCCTACCAGACCTCCACAACCCATTAACTGGGTAACACGGTACATCTTGGCAAGACTGGAGTTAGATTTTACTGGCTTCTGACAATCCGTAACGACTGCCAAAGATCTACAAATGACAACCAGGACCAACGGCTTAACGTGCTTTCCGAGGCACGGAGGAAACTCGGTATGTTAAGATGGTCACCCATCCACAGATCAACCTTAGCAAGCGCTGCTTAACCTTGAAGATCGACCCGTGCGGCTGTTATTATCCAGCCACGAGCTCCTCAAAGCGTCGTAAGTAACTTATAATCAACTAATTGTGAGAGTATATGTGTGATGATATGTTATGGTGTGTTTGTGAGTGTAAGAAAAGTGTGTGTGTATGTCTGTGTAGATGAGAATCAGAGAACTTGTCACCACTCAGGTTAGATTAAAAATGAAAGAAGAAGTATACCCATCTTGTTTGCGGTCTATATAGGTTTTCATAATAGGACGTTGCGATGTTTAGGATATTTTTTCTGTTTTTGTGTAACTTTTTTTGCCCTTTTAATTCTTCTATCCAGAGTTTATGTGTTCTCAGTTCTTAAAATGCTCGTTTCAAGCTTCCAGTAGTGTTCAGATGTCTCTCTATTGTTTGTGGCCCGTAGGTAGTGTAGTTTCCCTTTATTTATTTGCTAGTCTATTTATACAGCGCCTGCAGCTCGTTTTTCATGCTTCGAGTTTTAGGTTTGATGTTTTGTATATCGTGTTTGCGGCGTATTAACTGCCTTTTTTATGTTTTTATTCAAAATCAACACAAAACATAGGGTACATCACACTTCTGCCAAATTGCATAGCAGTTTGTCGGCAGTTGATCTCGGTCACAGTACTAAAAAAAATATTATTGTTTTAACAAACGTGTGTGTGTTACTTAAACTTATAATAATAATAATAAAAAATTTATTCAGTTCAATAACACATTGTACCATAGATAGACAATATTGCAATACATAAAAGCCTTAAGTGCTAGGTTTCTTCAGATTCCCTGGATCCCACACTAGGATGCCCTGTGTCGTGGAGTCCAGTCCCTTTCCAAGTAAGGCATCAATATGTTATTTATTGATGAAACTAATAATTGAACAACACAAAAAAAAACGGGGTAGTGGAAATAAAATACTTAATTACATGAAAGTAGAAGTTCTAACTATGTAGTACTTATCTAACTTCGTTACTTAAATTACTAAATTATGCAATTTTAATTTCAATAAAAAACCTATGGACACAATGATAGATAGTGTTTCTTTAGAATTTTCTTAAGTTCGTATTTGTATTTTACAATTGTTATTAACCTCGGCGGTAGCTCATTCATTAACGTCGGCGTTATGTATTTCCATGTGCGTTTACCAAAGTAGTTAGTCACTTTCGGAACAACAAGCGTCTTTTTCTTAGATAATCGAGTTGGATACATATAACTACGTTCCACTTTGCATTCCTCAGTATTAAATTGTTCAGATAAGATCTTTAATTTACTTTTTGCATGAACCGGGAGTATTTTACAAAATTTAAACAATTTCTCATAATTATGTTTTACGCTTTCTTTAGTTTTTTTTTTTGTCTACAAGTAATTTTAGGAACCTAATCTGTAAGATATTAAATTTATTTAAGTGTGTAGGGAACGTTAAACCATATCCAAACAAACCGTAGTCAATAACTGAGTCAGCCAGTGCGTAATACAGCGCGTACAGTACTTTTCTGCTGACGACATATTTAAGATTTTTTAATTTAGCCAGAATGGAGCGAAGCTTATTACAAACGTCGTTTAAATGTAGATGCCACGAGAACATGTTATCTATGACTAATTCTAGGTACTTATAAGAGGCAACTGTTTCTATACATTCGCACTGACAGTGTTGCTTGCTGTTGTGTAGACATTCGTACGAATGAGCTTTCACTTCTACTGACAATCTGCTTTTATTTTTATAATATAGCGAGTGGATCAGCAAACACTTAGTTTTCGTAATGTTAATTATAATGCCATTATCACGTGCCCACTGAACTACACTGTCAAAATCGTTTTGCGATTTTAGGTCACATACTGTGAGGGATCTATTTTTAGGTAGTTGCTGAACCATTCATTCATTGGGCCTCTTATGCCGCATTCATTCATAACCTGCAACAAACCGTCATGGTCCAGAGTATCGAATGTTTTTTTGAAGTCTATAAATATAACCATAACGATTTTTTTTTCATCAAGACTATTAATAATAATAATTCAAATTTCTGTAATGTAATAGCAGTACTTCTATTGAGTCTAAAACCGTGTTGAACATCGTTTAAAATATTATTATTTTCCAAAAACATAATGAGTTGTTTAACTATGATTTTTTCGACTATTTTGTTTATTGTATTAATTATATCCCGATGGGATCCCTGTTTATATATTGGTCTGACAATCGATTTTTTAAGTTCTTCCTGATATTGAGATTTTTTAACACTTGTATTAATAAAATAAGCTAATGCTGGACTAATTTGCTCTTTAATTTGTTTTAAATCTTTCATTCTAATACCATCTGACCCGGGCGACCTGTTGCAGTCTAATTTATCTTTAACATTTTTAACATCATTTGATAGGAATTGTTTAAATCTAAAACTTACATTACAGTTATTAACATAGCTAATTCTGTCCAAAAAATAATATGGGCACCTGTGTTTAATACTATCGACTTCTTTTGTAAAGGTTTCACAAAAATTTTAACAAATAGATTGCAACGATTCGTGTTTTAATAAATATTTTTCTATAACAGAATCCACTCCCATTTTAGCCAAGCCAGTCATTTATATTATTCCATATTTTTCTCATGTCCGCCTTACAACTAATTATAGTGTCACGTCTGCTTTTATTTTTAATACATTAATAAGTTTCTTTGTTTTATAACGACACCTATTGTACTGTAATCGTTTATTATTATTTTTGGGATCGTTTTTCCATTGTTTAAATAAGATATCTTTATCTTCTAGTACGGTCTGTGATTACTGACTGTTTAGTGAATTTTATGTTTTGCTTTTGAGCACCCAATAAGCTGGTTTGTATAACCTTTATCAGTTGGTCATAATATTACTGTGTTGTATATTATCTTGGTCTTCTAATAGGTTCTCTAATTAGTCCTGGAGAGATTCACAGAAGGTGGAGATTTGTTCTTCAGATTTTAGTGGGTTTTTAATATTTTTTTATTTTTTTATTTATGTACACACAATACACTTAAAAAGAAAATTTTGTACTGAGAAAAGAGCACAAAGAAACTGCTTATTTCTACAGAAATTTCTTCCAGCAGACCTGCGACAGAAGAATTAGATAAGAAAAGTAAACACAGTGTGTAAAGAAACAGAGAAGGAAACTTAAAATAAACTATTCTAACTCAACTTAAACATATAACTATCTTATAATAAATATAAATCTAATTACAATAGACATACAAATAAATATACCTACACAAATAGATTTACAAATATATACTTATAATAAATTAATACATACCTATAAAATATACCTACAGGATCACATTTTTTTTTGAACTAGTACGGTTTTTTTTTTTAATTTGAATTTTTGTTATTTTTGTTTGATTTAGAACCTCATTATTCTCCATGTTCTGAGGAAAGTTTGACAGAACATATCCAATTCGTTTTTTATTTTTCCGTCGGGTGATCTCCATTTCCATCTATTTTTGGGTTTCCTATCAAAGAAAGTATTATTGATCGACAGCTTGTTTTCGTATGCAAATTCTACCATTCTTTCTCCTGGAGTATTCCTGATGCCATAGCCAAATCATCTTCATTATTTTGTGTTCTCCTAGTTTCGGAAAACCTATTTTGACATTAAAGTCGCCCATTACAATAATCTTACTGTTTACAGTCATTGTTAAAGCTTTATCTATGGTTTTATAGAATTCTTTTATTTTGTTTTCGTCTGCACCTTCTTGGGGCATAAATTTGAACAATAGCAAGTTTGCAGTTATTTAAATTTAATGTTAATAAAACAACCCGTTTTGCTTATATCATTGACTCAATATATATTTTTAGATATTTTTTTTTATAATACAAATTAAGAAACACACATATTTCCCACTCTTTTCACCTCTGACAGGCCCATAATACAAGCTTTATGTTTTTTATCGAATCTAATTGCTCAAATAGTCGTGCATGAGAGGAGAGGCTCCTCACGTTCTTCTTCCACCTGGCGTTAATCCCGGCTATTGCCAGGGTCCGCCTTCCTACTAAGCTTCCTCCACTTTGCCCGATCTTGAACATCCTTCTCAGTCAGGCCATTGGCTCTCATGTCGGATATGCATTTATATATCTGCTCCTTGAGCTTCGAAGGCATTTTGCGGTCGCATACAACGCCCGTTACCTCGCGCCACTTCGCCCAAGCCGCACTTATACGTGCTTGGACATCGTCGTCCACGTTGCCAGACTCGTGCAGCACGAATCCAAGGTACCTGAACGTATCGGACTTTCTGATCAGGTCCGAACCTATTCGAATGGTGTTTGAATCCGTACTGCCACAGGACATGTACTCAGTCTTCGCCACATTTAGTCTCAGACCACCGTTTTCAATCGTGTCCTTCCAAGTGTTGACTTTGCGCTCAAGATGGGCTTTGTTCTGATTAACGAGGGCGATGTCATCGGCATACATCATTAGCCATGGAGGCTGATCTTGGATGTTTGCCGTAACTACATCGAGCACCACGTTAAACAAAGACGGGCTAAGAGCCGAGCCTTGGTGAACGCCAACAGATATTGGGAAGCCATTCGATTTGCCAAAAGCGGTCTGGACAGAGGACATGGAATCGCGGTACATGTCTCTGATAATGTCTATATTGGCCTCGGGAACGCCCCTGAAGCGCAGTGCCCACCAGATTGACTGCCGAGGTATACAGTCGAAGGCCTTCTGCAGGTCTAAAAAGGCCATATGCAAAGCTCTCCTTCTCTCTCTGTATACCTCAGCCAGATTCCGTAAGGCGAACGCTGCGTCCATGGTGCTGTTACCCGCCCGGAAGCCTTTTTGACACTCAGAGACAGTACATTCGCTACGGAGCCGTGTGTCAATGATGCGCTCGAAGAGCTTCATAGTGTGGCACATGATCTTGATACCGCAGTAGCTACTACAATCCTGTACGCCACCTTTGCCTTTGTAAACAGGGATAATCAGGCTAACTCGCCACTGGTTCGGCATTTCCTCACGTTATGAGTTATTATTTGGAGTGATTTCACTGGAGGGTTGTGGTCGCAAATCTCCGCAGTGACCAGCTGAATTGGAGATGTTTGTGGAGAGGTTCGTGTTAGTTGCTATTCATTAGATATCTCCATCGAGTGGTTTTTTTTGGGGTTTGGATATTTATCGAGGTAATCGTTTGTTTGAATTTATTATTTTGTTGTATATTAGTAATACCTGCTTCAATTTAAGACTTTAAAAATTTTGGTTTTTCTGGTTAGTAAAATTCCTAAAAAACTGAACTCGAATAATCAGAATTCCTTAGTGCTATGCATCTGATATTTTATAAGCATGTTGGCGTATCACTAAGCATTAATGTGTGTGAAAATAAAATGTTCCAACAAAAAAAAACTAATTTTCAGATAATATTACGTAGGTAACTTGCTTTAAATAGTATCACAAAAATATTTTTGTGTTTTAACAACGCAGACGTTTGGTTATATCGCATACTATACTAAAACAAACAAATATTGCATACATAACAAGTTTTTACAATTCTTTTGATTAGGTACTATGGGTACCTAGAACAAAATATTAAAAAAAATTATATCTTCGGTTCAAATTTGACTTCGATTATGGGAGTTCTACTTTAGCATTCAAAACTCAAACTCAAAGCAGGCATTTTTGAACTGTCAAGGTCGGTCAGTTAAAAACATGAAGCTATTTGCACGTTCCAAAGCGTAGATCTCTATGGAGAAGACATGCAAGTAACTCCATGGACACAAAAACCTACATATTACAAAAATCTTGATACCTACCAATATCTTTGATTGCTTCTTTGTGTGAGGACAATGCAAAGAACAAGAAAACTTTTATAACAATAAAAATGTACAGATTAAAATAAGCCAGTGGCGAGTAAAAGATGACCTGTCTCAACTAACGGCGCCCATTCACGAACATGACGCGAGTATCAGCACCATCTAGCTCAACCATTCAAAAATGTGTATACTATCGATTAGCAAAATAAAAATGATATCCGTTTTTGCGAGGCATTTATCGTATGACGGGTACAATGTGCCATGACGTTAAAACAGCCTTCTATTCCCGTGGAGCGAGGCAGCGGGGCGGAGAAACGGAGAAATATAAACCAATCATGTCAGTCAAAATGTCAGTGAGCCACGTGGTGCGGAGATTTTATGCAATTCCGTTAAAATTTATCCGCTGTAACGGACAGGCACCCTAAGACTGCGTTTCTACAAGGGACGAGTTGTTACACACATCCCTTCTCGTCTACATTTCTTTTATATTTCTCCTTTCGCAGGACTGCCGGAAGAAATTTCGTCAAAAATGAGCAGTTCCGTGGTTCTCATATTTATAACTAGCGACCCGCCCCGGCTTCGCACGGGTGCAAAGTATATACTAAAACCTTCCTTGATAACCACTCTATCTATTAAAAAACCCACATCAAAATCCGTTGCGTGGTTTTAAAGATCAAAGCATACATAGGGACAGACAGACAGCGGAAGCGACTTTGCGTTATACTATGTAGTGATGTTATCTAATACTGTTTTTCTGTATGTACATGAATAATAAATGCATTTTCCTAAGAGTAACTTTCATTTGATTCAGACAGAAGGTCGCAGTCGCACGACCATGTTATGTTGAATTGTGATGATGCGTTTATGAAAATGAAATAAAAACGGAATACAAACATGAGTATAATTTTTCCCTGGGATGTAAGAACAAGAAATAAAAACACTGAGTGTGGTCTCTTTAAATAATTTAATAAAAATAATCGTCGCTTACATCAATATCACACACAAGCTTACATATATTTATGTTAAGGAGAAAAACTATGGCTTCGCATTAAATAATTTATCGTTCTCGCAGTATAAAAAGGCGGACTCGCCATCACAGCATTGCATCTACCAAACGCGTCCAGGCACACAGCACACCATCACAGTCAGCACCGCGGTACGCGCGGCGGGGCGTGGTCCCAGGGGCCAGGAGCCCGGTGGGCGCGTTCAGCACCGCCAGCAACACACAACACTTGATGCTTTACACAAACTACGCCTATTTATGGACACGTTCACTCATCCATTCATTGACTATAAAGTTAGGGATGAATCCATGCTCTGAAGTCACAATCAAGAACCCCAGTGAAACAAAACACAGGTTTTTTGCTGCTTGGATCTGTCTTGGGCAAGTGAATGTGTCCACACTAGATCAGGTCGTTTTCTTGTTCTATGTACAGTCAATTAAGCTATTGGGTATGCATGCAGCTAACTTGCAATTACTTTTAAACAAT
Source organism: Lacanobia oleracea (assembly GCA_950371165.1). Classification (NCBI taxonomy): domain Eukaryota; kingdom Metazoa; phylum Arthropoda; class Insecta; order Lepidoptera; family Noctuidae; genus Lacanobia; species Lacanobia oleracea. The sequence goes on from OX493389.1 coordinate 13,371,211, forward strand.
GTTGTGAATGTGCTGAGTAGACAATTATTGTACAACACACTCGTAAGTATATCAAAAGCTTAAAAAATAAACATTGGCCGTGCTGTGTAAAAATTTATATTTTTGCCTGTATATCGAATAGCTTTGTTGACTGTACCTAAGGTTTACTAACCTTACATAAAATTACAACTTAGGTGGACATTGGACACACAACAAAAATGTACTAACAACAGTTACAGTTAATTTCATACCTTTCACGTTTTAAATTTACTATTAGGATGACAAGCGTGGCGATTATGGCAATCCCACTCCATCTTTGGGGAGACCTATGTCCAGTAGTGGACGTCTTTCGGCTGAAATGGATATGATTAGGATGACCAATAGTCACAAACACTACAAGTAATTGTTAAATTTCATGAGCGGGTCTATCGTTATATTTTAAACTGTGTGACAGTGATATGTAGCTCAACTATGAACGAATTGATTATTCTGAAATGGAATTGACAGCACCAAATCATTCTGTAATTAAAGTAAACCTACAGATGCGGATGAAAACGCGGCGGAGGGCGAATGCCTCCTATAAAGCGACGGCTCGGGGCCTAGCGGTAACCTCATGTTACAGTCTAGCGCTTGGATACTGAACGCTCACAAATCTAAAATTCGTGTTCTAAGTTATTATTCTTGCTAAAAAGTTGGATCCAATACAATAGTAAAAGATTACATTTATCCCTTAATCTAGACTAGATAACTAATGAACTTAGACAGGTGACGGCCACCTTAAGATGAAATGGTTAAAACGAAACCTTGTTATGAGTATGCAGCCTGGCTGTCTAAAGGTTAATCTAACTAGATCATACGACTTAAAATCAATGTGAGTATGAGAAAGCAAAGCGTTATAATAATATTCAGAGCTGTGTAATATGGTGTGATGCCACCACCACACGCAAGCAGTAAACATGAAGGTGAAATGAATGAAACGTACAGGCAGCGCGCGACAAGCTCGCTGGTATATATAAATCACAGCTTATGTTCTATAATCTCACTGGTATTCTTATATTGTATGTAACTAATTGAGCATGTGTTCTTAATATAATATTCCTATTTTCAGGACCACTTCACCGGAGCTATTTCCTGAACCAGAAGGATCTCGGAGCGGATGATTTGACACCTAGAAACAAAAAAACCATCATGGACACACGAACACGCCCCAGACACCGGTGTTTAGTGGATATCACAACACGGTGACTGACAGTAATGACGTTACATCTAAGTGATTACAGACATTTGAAATGTTTTTGCAAACACTGAACAAAAAGAATATAGTATCAACACAAATTTGGGATGCTGTATTTGCTGGATCGACGAACGTTATTTTGATAGAAGTTATTGTCTTTAAAAATATTTAAGCACGAGAAGTATATCGGAAACCAACGGGATATTTTTAATCAAATATTAATAAGGGATAAATAATATGCTACTTCTCTGAACCGTGATCGATTCGACAAATATTTCAATTATAAAATTTTGACAAAAAAAAACTTTAATTGGAATACTGAATTTGGTGCTATTGCATACCGGCCACCGTCAGCCACTGCATTCATTCAACAAGCCACCACGAGGCGACACGTAACAGTAACAGGATTAGTTGCTATCCATCAAGGTAGCAGCTAATAAGCTGAAAACTAGTTAATTTCTACGTAGTAAATCGATTAGCAAATGAAAATTCTACATAATGCTATTGAGTTAGTACATGAAAACCGTAACCAAAATTTTGGAGGTGGACAACATATTAACGAGAACGGTTTACAAAACGACTAAAAGACTGACATCCACATATAGACACAAAGACAAACATGGAATATCGACGAGTGCTTCGTCCCTGCTATAATTTGTTAATGAGTCGGTTAGTCTCGCTGTTATAGTCAAGGGAGTTTTATTTTAATTATCCAAGTAAATGAGTTGTTCTCCTCTTGGAGACTATTGCAGATTGAAGCGAAGCATTTCATAGTACTTTAGTTCTGAAGATAGCAATGTAAAAACAGGAGAATTGTTTGATCATACGGCAACAATGCGTGTGCTAGTGCAAATACAAAAAAAATAATTAATAATAATCATTTATTTGTTTTAGATTTTAGTTAGGCGGATTTAGTAGCTGCGTTCAAAAAACCGGTAACTGAATAAAACATTGAAATTCGATTCTGAATCTAACCGAATGATCCAAACCGGAGAGAGCTACGGTTACTATACTACACGCGTTGAAGTCTTTAATTGACACAAAATATTTACTTATTTTTACGCAAATGATGGTATTTACTTTTGGTTAACACCAAAGCAATAAGCGCACAACGCAACAGTCCCCGTCACGAGAAGCTATACATGTTGCAATCATACATTAAATTGTTTTAAATGTATGCTTTCGTTTAATTGTTTTAAAACATTAGACAGTAGCGCTTTTTATCGCTAAAATACAACTTGTCCAAGTGAAATTGCTCGTTAGTTTCGTATTACAAATAATTACGTCAATTTGAGTTGAATTTGGGATTATTTCGTATTGATACGTAACTTAGTACAAATTCTTTGTTAACACAAATTTTAGCTTCTCGTGACAAGGACGGTTAGTTCGTTCAGAAAGATGTTAGTCGTTAACACGGAGTGCGCTTTCAGTTTGCAACAAGCCTTTGAAGCTCTCATCTTCTTTTGTTACTCTGGTCTAATTAATAGCCTTGTCATGGGTCACGGTGTGCCGTCACAGTCGCGCGGTCTGGGTGTCCGCCTACCTGCGTCGATCTGAATGTCTCCGACGTCGTCGTCGCTGTCGGAGTTGATGTCGGACAGGCGCGCATTACCTGCCACGGTGCCGCGCGGCGCGCTACTGCAGCCGAGCCACCAGAACGCGGTCGACCGCGGGAACGCTGGGTTGTCCGAGTCCACCTAAACATTTCAAACATGAATTTTGTAAACAGATCGTTTTAAAAGAGTGTATGTGAAATAGGCTCTGCAGTGCACATCATGCTACTTCACTGCTATTACCCACGCTGGAGTCCTTATGCATGCATTGGTATAATTGTTGAGCATTATACGTGTCATTTTTAAAAACTAAGGGTTATAGTTTGAGTAGAACCCAGGTTGCTTCAGATTAGAGATGGATTGTTAGGGCCTTAAAGCGTAAACCAAATAGTTTAAGGTACTTACACTGAAAGTTCTATCATTAAACCGCCAGTACGATCCTCCTTTGAAAAAGTACGTGTATCCGTCAGTGTACTGCAGGGCAGCATCAATGCCGTCAGGGATGCCTTCCCAGTAGGAGAGGGGTTTGGGGTAGGAAGCCTTGACGGGCGGACTCTGAGACGGGTCAAAACACCAGAACTTCGAGCCCTTGTAGAAGTAGATCTTTTCGTTACCCGACCAGACCAAAGCAGCGTCTAGATTGTTCGGGATACCGGTGAAGCCTGGACCAAACAGTTACGTATTAGTAAATGATCAGTATATTTAGGAAAATCTGCTATGTATGTTTATATATTTAAAAAGGAACGAAATCCAATAAATGTTGGCACAACTCGGGGTTTTCTTCTGCCAATTTTGGATCGGATAACCCAATTTCTCAAATCTTAAAACAAGAAAACAAAAGTCTACCTTCACTGATGTCTTTAGGGTAATCTCCGTCGACCGTCTGTCCGTTGTACCTCCAGTACTTGGATCCTTTGAAGAAGTAAGTCGTGCCGTTCTTGTAAGTAAAGGCAGCGTCAATGTTGCTGGGCAGGCCAGGCCAGGCGCGGGAGATGAGGCGCGGGTAGCCGGAGGCAACACCCTCCTGTGTGAGCACCCAGTAGTGCTTGCCTGGAAACAAAGGAAGGTGGACTAATAAATTTTTGGTCGAAGAAATAACTGTTTGGTGGTTATTTTCTATTGGTTTTAATGTATTTGTTGTTTTTGTAACTTTGTAGCATGAATTTCTCCATCAAAGCTTTATTTAAATTTTTTTTAATTTTTTTTTAATTTTGAGTTTCTTTTTCAAATAAATTAAAAGCTGCATTGCTTACTGTGCAATAAAAGTCCCTTAAACATCGCATTTTTAGCCAAAATGAAGTACAATCAATCTTGTAAAAAGTTACGCCACGTCTAATTTCCATACCTTTGAATATGAAAGTGTCGCCGTCCGCAGAGTTGAAGATGGCGTCGAACTTAGGGTCGCTGCAGAGAGCGGGGTCCTCGACTGAAGGTTGCTGGGTAGTGGCGCGAGGCACTGATGGCGGAGCAGACACTAAGAATCCGAAGCCAGTCCGATACTTGCGCCCGTATAGTGCCTGGGGATGGCAGGAAATGTAATTTTGTGGTTGAATGAGGGAAGAAGGTATTTCGTCGTTGTTCTAGCGTTTTCGTGACTGCAGTTATGTTTCATGTTGTAGTCGGCTGGTCAGCCGTACTACGTGATGGAGATCGATGGTATGTAGAAAACAGTCTGTCTTTGTGTTAGAAAAACGATTTTTTGGTACGACGAACTTCTGAGTTTAAACAGTATTAACCTGAATTCCATTGATGTCATCCTGGTGTAGTTGGAAGTTGGGTTCGTATCCTCTGTAGTAGGGAGCCATGAGCGCTGATTGCACCCTACTGTGGGACAACCCTAGCGAGTGACCGAATTCGTGCGCTGCAGTCTGCAAATATGACGTAATTTTGAATGCTTTAATAGTTTTATTTTCAGCTTACTACTTTTCTTCGAAAGCCAAACTTGTTCAAGATTATTTAGTCGGACATTCTGCTAAAATTAGTCTGCTCCAAACACTTTAAAAATCAGTTAAAGTTATAAGACAGTGATTACATAATTACCTGAAAGAGATTGGTTCCCCTCCACGAGTTGATGGTCCAAATCTCAGCGTCATCGAAGTGAGCGTTGCCTCCGTATGCCTGAACAAGCGAGCCATTGAGGAAAATCAACATCATTACTAATTAAATAATCATTATTATATTGTTATAAAACCAATTTTTGTGATTGATTCTGCATGATATATAAGCAGGATAATTTATCTGCAGGATGGATAAGAACGGCGTTTTTGAGAGATAAAGAGATGTGTATGTCCACCGTACTTCTTATTTCCGTTAAAAAATGCGATTTGTAGTATCTGTAAGCCGACCAACCATGGTGCATCCTTAACAGAAGATTACTCTGAGGCCATATTCGCCTTCATTTCTAACGAGACTAGACTATCTAACTGTGGCGTGTACTAAAAACACCGTTACCTACACGGCAATATTTCCAGGTTATTACTAGTCTACAACTTAACTAAAACATGTGTAGAAGCTATCTAAAGTTGACTTTTCGTATTAAGTGAGTCATTGACTCTCGGTCATGTGAGTCTAAGTCACTAAACTGTGAAGGTATAACAATTACTGTTTGTAACGAACGACAAAATTTTACATCTTTCACCGCAATTTATGCTAAACTGACTTAAAAGAAAGGCTGTTCCGTACGCATAGATACAGTGGTTAGCAACAGATCCGGAATGTATTGAATGAAATTACAATAATAATAACTATTTTCGCACAATAAACCGTTTTATTATCTCACTAACAGCCAAAAGGAACTTTCACTATTTAGGCGACAATATGTAACATCCGTTATTGTTATATGTAACACCATAATGGAACATTCTATTTTCTTGGAAGTTCATGTGTTGGTTCATCTAATAACATGGAAAATAATGTAACTAAGTTTTTTTTTTTAAATACATAGAGCGTCCGTGGAAAATCTTGCACGTTCTTCTCTATAGATATCTACTTTTTCGAATGTGTAAATAGCTTCATGTTTTTGACTGACTGACCTAGACAATTCAAAAGTGCGTGTAAATGGTTTATTTGAAATAAATTTCTGTGAGATGATTTTTGTGGTAGTCGAATGAATATTTTTTTATTACTTACGGGGTAGAAGGCATGAGCAAGAGTGCCACCTGGGCCATCAAAAGGGGCATCGTCTCCGTGCGCTCCCTTCTCGAACCTGCGAGGAAAAGCAAAGTCAGTAGGTAAACATAATACTGCGTTATACAAATCATGAAAACGCGGTGAAAATCAATAGTAATAAACGTTCCTATCCGATCAATGTATATCGCATATCGACGTAACTTGGAGTACCGACTACAAGTAGTTACGACCAACGCTCAATGATAACCATTCACGCAGTTACACAGCAAAGATTACCCGCGGATTGTGACCTAATACCTATTATGCGTGATCCAAATTACCCTTCGTACCTACCTACGATGCGGATCCAAACGATGCACGATACTCCGCTCCGCTTTTTTAATCTTATTTCGTTTCGCACGAATAGTATTCAATTTTTTTACGTTACAGTGAAAAATCGAACAGAAACTGGTAGACCCAAAATGATGGATTTCCTTACTTAAGGAAAGTTATTTGTAGTTTTTTGGTTTTAATGACACCTATAAACATTTTTATCAGTTTAGCCATAGAAATATTGAATAAATAGGTATTTTTATGCAGAAGTTATGCAACTTTCAATTCAATCTACGAAATAGGTACCACAAAGTAATAGTGAAAATAACCGGTGTATGATTCTCTACTTGCCTGATATCAATATGGACATTTCCGGATCGTTTCTGCGTGAAGGTAAGGTCTGTGTAGTCCGACCACACTGCAAAGGCTCTTGCAAGTTCCTTGTCAACTTGGACACGGTTCAGCCTCGTTGGGTACTTAGAAATCTTGTAAGTGAGGTGCTTGTTAGTCCATCTTGAACCTAGACAAATAATAAGGCATTAAATATGGCAGTTCAGAACAACAGGCACATAAATATTTCATTAAAATTCACAAGTTTTGTTATATTAGCTGCTCACTGTCTCTTAAGAAACAGGTTTCTCTAGTTTAAGAGGTAGAGCTCATCATTTTTCGTACAAATCTTGTTCATATAGCACCTGGCTTGTTCTCTTGCAGGTAAGGTAAGTGTATTGCAAGTTTTAATAATACTATAAACTTTGTAGGGCTCTAAGTAGATCTGTAAGTTTCGTTCCGTTTATACGAAACGATGATTAATAATATTTAAATGAAGGGGCACTCACCCTGCAGCGCGTATCTCTTCGCTCGGCTGCCGCTGGAGCCCACTTTGTCTCGCATGCCGCACCTTGGCAATGACATTACTTTGGTCGTTTCCTCGTCTAATTCACCTGAAACGAACATGAACAAATTGTATTATACTTGCTCGTGTGTTTTGAATCGCCATGACGTAACAGGTACTAGGTTAATTGTTCCGACTACCATGGCACTTTAGGATCGTTCGCTAGAAAAGCTTAATTTCAATTATTTCCTCATTTGCATCGTAAACTACTCCGGAGTGCCAAAGGACAAACAGACTTTTTATGACACCTTCGCACAACATTTACTAAACTGAATGATTACTTTCAGAAATATTATATAATCTAAATAAGTGGCATGAAACAAACTTATTAATCACTACTTCATCCACCCTTACGCAAAGGACATTGTAAAAAATGGCCTATGAACCAACACGCCTGAAATATTTACTATAATTACTAGTTCTTTTAATAATATACATTACTTGAATTTTAATAGAACGGACACTTTTTAATTTCGAAAACATTTTAAAAAGTATTCATTTTCGTCCTTAGCTTCCGTCATAATCCTTGGTGATAGTTCTATTATTTTTGGTTTAATTTGAGGTTTTTAATAGGCAAAGATATTATAACTCTTACAGCCAAGTCTTTGTAACAGCACTCTTAATAGGAGTTTGACACAGACAAGCGTCAGTATTCTCAACAATTGATATACGATAATGATTTTTAGTTACAAACAGTCCGCTATGATGTCGCGGAACCATAATAAGCCTTATCAAAAAACTGGATTGAAAGCGCTGTTTGAAACGAGCAATAATATCGACACTGACAGTTAACGAATTGACAGATGACAACATTTGACATTTGGTAGTAATGTCACTTGCCACGTATGTACTACATATGCTATACTTTCTTTATAATCACACGAAAATTAAAAAGTAAATCCTTAATAAAACCCTTGCATGTCCTTAAGACTCCCGATTCCTAGAGTCCAATGTCAAGAAGCGCGCATCTGTGGTACTTTCATTCAGTAATAAATGCTTAGTTATTGCTACATATCGAATGTTTTTATTGACGAAATTATAACCTCAAAATCCGAAAGTGTTTTAATTCAAAACCCAAAGAGTAAATACACCTCCCTGTTAAATCTTAGGCGAGCTATGTATGTACGGCGAGCAATATTCTTTCAGAACATAAATTAATTTAATATTTTCATCAGGGCATTGAAAAATCAACGCGGTGTGAAAAGAAAAAATGGTTGCTTTTACTATTAAAACCATACATTCCCGGGACGTTTACCTAATTACCCTTTCCCAACTTATAAATGATGTGTGTACCAATTGGCGGTAAATTGCAAAAAATGACCGGTTTTCGAGCAATAAGCCGATCTAACCGTGGTTAAGCTTACCTGTAGCGTTTAGTCCGGCGAAGCTCTGGAACTCGGCAACAGCTCGTTTCCACGTGCCTTCGTCCATGAGGTGCGCGCTCGAAGGATTCGCCACAGAGGGACTCAGATACCCGTATCGCGTTAAGTACATCTGGAAGTAAACTTCTCCTTCAGTCTGACGTGTCACGAGTAGGCCTGTACTCATTCGATTGTGCATGGCAATGCGCGTGTGCATATCTCAGCACACGAGAATCTGCAGGCTTTTTGTTTCCCTATCAGGGCGTGGAATACTCGCAACAATACCCCCAAAAGCACGTTTTGACTATTGTCTGTCCAATGCATCCCATATCAAGAGAATACTACGTCGTACGTTTTACAGTTATCATCGCGAATGAGTGATTGACCTCACTATGAAATATATCCTAGGCGTTTCATATTTGATTGCTGAGTTTTTCTATTGTTTGTACGAGTATCTGCTACAAGGTAGGGGAGTACACTCCCCAAGGAACCACTTCCCCCCCCTCCCCCTTAGTGTTTGGGTGGCCAGACCACTGACTTCTAAAAATAAAATTGAATCCGAACCCCCATTTATGTTCCGCTACTTTTCATAGTTTTTTGTTCTTTGTCAAATAGTTTTTTATTTTTTGTAACACCATAGTGCATCTAAGTTCGAGACTCGCATCTTCCAGCAATAGTTCATTTTTCAAAAAGTTTCTTGTGGTATAACCCATTAACACGTTAGCTGTCCAATGTACCGAATTTTTCTTTTTTCCAATGTACCGAACTTTCTATGCGCTCTAACTTCATAGACTTGTGTGTTAAATTGCTCAATTTATCAGGACTTGTCAACAGGACACCAATGAATAGAAAAATTGGAAAACATGATATATTTTTTTTTTCTTTCTGAATGTGGGTAGTGGAAAAAAAAACAACTGTTTATTAGTAAAAAAAGGCTTTATTTATGCAAAGGCACTTCAGAATAACATTCAAGACAGTACGTCTTTTTACATTTATTACAGTGCGTTGTCACTCTTTTAGCTTTAGCTCTCGCAATTTTTGGAACACTTCCCTGATCGATAAGTTTTTTATAACACCCAACACATCGTCTTCGTACAGATATGCCCCTTACTTTGCCAATATATTCTAAAACATGTGAAATCTTATTAGTCCCTACTAGAGTACCTACTTGAGGATGATGAAGACAGGCTTTGTCTTACGGGTGAACGTGAAGTGCTCATCTGTGCTCAAACGGGCAAAAAGTTTTGAATGTGAGTTGTCACTTAGTCATATGACAGTTGACAGAATTCAAAAGTCTTTTTTACTTTCTCTCAATGTCAATTAGTGACCATAAACAGGAATATTAATAAAAAATAGGTGCTTTTAAATAATTAACCGTTCACAAGTCCGCGGTACACGCTAAGTGTACACGCTGCTTCAACTCGACAAGTCCGTGTACCTAATACGGTACACGATTAAAAGGTGTGAAAAACCGAGTGATTAGTTATTAATTAGGCATATTTATCCAAAACTAGTTATTTTGTATTGATTTGAGACAGAATATTACAAAAAATAATTTGGACATTTGGGGTTATCGAAAAAATATGTATGGGGACAGTTAACGTGTTAAGTCTTGACGAGAGTTCAAACGGACCAATTAATTCAGAACACAAGTTAACGCTGAAACGATGTTGAAACGTTGAAGCTTTCACTTTATGAGGATTTTCAATCGCCTACGTGTGGTAAATATGGTAAAATGGCCAAAACATTTACGTTAAATCATTGTGGCTTATTTTAAGTATTTTCCACCTCGCTGTCTTTGGAGGCCGATTTTAGCCAAAGTAGCCCTATAAAGTACTATATTTTTAATGATTATGGAAGCTGAAAGACTGACTCGAGACCTATTTCGGAACATGAATGCACTTGTTTAGATTTATATTTTAAAGTTGAATGTCATAATTTACCGAACGCAAATTTTTACTTCAGACCACAACTTTCAACACACTTACGAAGCTGATAATTTTGTGTATAAAAGTACAACTCCATTATTCATTTCAATGCCAATTTTTATAAATGATTGCTCTAGATGAAGCAAACAATTCTTAATTGTTCGATTTATGAACGTTTCTTTGTTTATCGACTTACCATCGCGTTGTCTGCATTGCCGAAGGTCGGCGCGGCACTGCTCCTGCTCAGGAAGACCAGCGCCACCGTCGCCGTCCACAGTATCCTCAGACTACTCCTCAAACTGATGAACGCCATGTTTTCAGCAGATATCCCTAATCTTCTGCTAGATTATGCTCATTTGATATACCTATTTGGTTTGTAATTTAAGTTATTGAAGTGGTCGATATCTTCGAGCACCACGATGATATGTTATCTGGAACAAGGAGTTAAAAATAGTTAGTATCGTGACATGAAAACATTCCAACTGTTTACGTCAATTTCTTAAATTTGGAATTAAATTGAAAAGACAGACATTGTTATTAAAACGTAGGAAAACCGCTAATTTATAACAAACAATAATAATAAATGATTTTATTCTTTAGTGAGCGCGTGTAACTTAGCGTTCAATTAAATAAGAGAAGTAGAATTACCTTATTACTAAAACAATAGAGAAATTAAATTGAGAGCTTCACGAAATTTGTTGACAAATAAGTTGCCTCATCCTATTCAGACGAGTAGGAACCTAGGTAATCATAATAATACGTAAGAATGAACGTTTTCCTTATTTTAACCACAACGTAGGTATTGGTTTGTATGTTCAAATTCATTTATAAACACTACGTAGTGCGTACATCAAATAAACCAAATTTTACCAGAAAATAAGAAGGACAAAATTCCCTTTTTTTGTTTTCGGGGGGAACCCTTCAAAAGGCGCCTGGACAACCACTCCGGTGATCACTATCAGCACTTAGAAGAGCGTTACCTCTTAAAAGACCATTTCGGAACGCGACCGCGACTGGAGTATCTGCCTTAAATAACGTAGGTGGGGTTTTGGCTTTTAGGCGTCGAGGCGGTTGCCTCCCTGACGCCTTCTTCTCAGCAGGATCAGCCCTCTCACGGTCCCGCTCGGCGGCCTCCTTCTGGATCATCACGGCCTCACAGAAAGCAGCCATTTCTTTCCAGTTTTCATTATCTGCCAGCATAGCACTCACTACGGCTGGCAGAGTCAGGTCTCGACCAATCCTGGCGACCAAAACCCGCCGCTCAGAGGACCACACAGGGCACTCCTAGAGCGTGTGTTGCGCAGAGTCCAAGTCGCCTCCGCAATGGTGGCAATTTGCTGTGGCCTCTAGCCAAATCTTATTTAGGTACTCATCAAAGCAACCATGCCCGGTCAGCACTTTAGTGAGCCTGTAGGAGATGCGCTCCTCTCTTTTTAGCTAGGCTTCGAAGTGGGCAAGACGGCCTCGACAAACGCTTGCGCGAAAATTGCGGTTGCTGTAGCCGCTCACGCCAGCTTTCGAGCGCGTGTCGCCGTTTCTGCTGCCTTAGCCTTACAAAAGCGCTACTTTGGCGTATAGCCCGGATCCGGTTATAAACCCTCGCATCCATATCCGCCAGGATGTCTAACAGTGAAAAGCGTGCCAGGAGTGTTGCCACCTCAAAGGACACTGTTCGGTATCCTCGTGCGATGTGAATGGCCATTTTCCACTGCAAGCTGCTGATATTAGTCCTGCAGCGTCGGACGCCTGACAGTCTACTTGAACAAACAGGCACACCATAGAGGACCTTTGACCGCACAATACCTGCGTAGAGGCGGCGAACTTCTTCTTGTGGCCCCTCGAGATTGAGCAGTAATCTGTGCAAAGCACCCACTGCCCTTCCAACACGGGGTCCAAGCGCTCAAAATGCTCTTCAAAGCCCCACCGACCATCCAGAGTTAGGCCAAGATACTTGATGTGTCGACTCACCTGGACTTGCGCATCTCCAACTATTACTAATGAGTTGGGTGGCTCCCTGCTCCTCGGCAGTTTATGGAACCATAGCGCCGCAGTTTTTTGAGGCGCTATCTCTAAGCCCAACACGCGGATCGAAGCCACGACTTTTGTCACTCCAAGCTCGGAAAGCTGGATGGTCTCGTGGAAGGTCTTTCCGGCGGCCAACACTAAGGTATCGTCTGCGTAACAAACGATGTTTACTGTCAGGTCAACTTTTTACACTAAATTCGAAGCTTTTCTGAACACAGTGTTCCAGATATCTCTTTTTTTATACTTTTGCAAGACAAAGTTTACCCATTCGTTTTTTGTCTTTAATCTGAACATTTTGTTTACTTGGAAAAAAAATTTTTCAATGTGTTGATTATTCGAACCTTCGACGTTACGTTACATCTACAATCGATTCATTTTTGGCCAAAAACTCAACCATGTAATTTTGAAGCTCATCCAATTTCGATTGTATATATCTATAGGGCAATCGGTCTCTGTAACACCATCCCTCCGCATTTGCTTCTCTTGGCAACAATGGTAACAGTCCACAAAGTGCGACGACTACTTTTGCGACTTTTGATTTTGTAAGTTTACAATTTTTTTGTGGTATCCAACGACAAAAATATTAAACTGGGATTATCTTGGATGTAAAAAAGGCTTAAATAAATAAAGGGCAGTGATAACCACTGAGAGAGGATTTCATCAATGGCTCGACTAAACGCGATCAGTGCATCTAAACTGCGTTCAAGAGCAGTCAGTTTCATTATTATCTGTGAAATATTGACTTTCACAGATAATAATAAAAACTGACAGCTCACACTTACAGGTTTAAATGCTGATCGCGTTCAGTTTCATTGATGAAATTAGCCCTGAATGTTTTTGTCAAATTGATGAGTAGTGTTAACATCGAGTAACCAAGCATTTGCAGACTTGTTTGTTAGTTTTTCATAATAAATACTCATCATGAAAGTGTCGAGCAATCACATCAATAATGACGCGTGGCCATCAACGTATCTAACAATCTGCCTTTGTCCGGCTAAATCACAGCTGCAGAACAAACAAACTCTGAAGTTTTAGTAACTAACCTGAAAAACTGGTCCAGTGCGAAGTTCACGCAATTCTCACTACTTGATACGTTAATATTTTCGTTTTACCGGTGCGATCCCGTCTCGTTCCTCTATTACTACCGAAATTTATGAAATGTCGATAAAAAATAGAGTCCACTATAGAGTCTATAACAGATAAGGCACTCTCGAGTTACCGAACGTCCGGATTTGTTCACTTTTCTTTGCAATTGCACGAAATTTCAAAGAAAATCGGTTCGTTTGTATGACGGGGACCGGTGCGATCGTTGTGCTACCGCGTGACACAACCTACCGTAGACGCGCGTTTGGCTGAATGTACAAAGCTTCGCCGCACGCGCCTTATATCGCGCGCCCGCTGCCCCCGCCCCCCGGCCATGCTACAACTTTACAGGAAAACTTTAAAAATGCGCTTTCGTTGAACACGTACCTATTGTGAAAATTATTTCGCATGGATATGTCAAATTATCTATAAAATAAACTAGTCATCACCATTAATAATGTATTGGATCTCAATAATTACGATTGTTTTAGGGTTCCGTACCTCAAAAGGAAAAAATGAACCCTTAAAGGATAATTTTTAAGAGACCGTTTATCTCGGGAACGCGTAGAGGTGTCGAGTTGAAATTAAAACCATATAATCTGGTCGGTGGCTTCTTGCAGCTGAAAAATCAACGTTATAAATTAACTTAAAAAAGACACAATCCTTTATGCCGCAAAAACGTGTATAGGTACGGGTAACGAGTATTTCCCGTTGACCTGAACTATGAAATTTGGCAAGTAATACCTTCATAAACTACAAGTATAGGAAAAGTCTGAAAACTATACATTTGTAATTAAATCATAAAAAATATAGTCTTTATTTAAAGTAATTTGTAGGTCATTATAATGATAGTAGCTGAGTATCATGGGATGTCGCAACTTGAAGAAAGGCAATTAAACCAGAAGAAAGTGTAACTAAAGAGTTTATTTGCTCCGGGCGTTTGTTCAGCGTACGCATCGAAGTCACTGCGTAAACGCTGGTAGACATTCGTAGATTTTCGTAGACGCAGCGTAGAGGCCGCAAAAGTAATAATTTGAAAAGAGCTAAGATACCTATTAATTGCAGCTCCTAGATCAATGGCAAAGAAGATCATTTTTAAAAGTGTACGATGTCTTGTATTTTTTAAGGACCTAAAAATATAAGGTTTTCCTGTGCGAACTGAAACGATAGACAAAGACCTGCTTTACATTTGACGATATCAATACAAATATCTTGAAGAATGAGAATGCACCAGTCTTTCAGAAACATGCTCTGGGAATTTCTAACAGGATAATGAATAGTGATAATCGTTACCTTATACACATACATACATACATGTGGGACTGTAGATAACTACATACGCATTACTTACGTACTTTAACCCTATCGAAATCACGAGTCACGCGCTGCTCGTAACAATTGCGTTAAACGTGTTGCTGTACTTATAGTAAGACCATACACTCTTAAATAACGGAAATTCATTCGGTTCGTAATATTTTGAAGATATTGCACCATACTTGGTTCTATATTCAACATTGTTTACAACGCGTGCTGGGCGCGACTGTACCAAAACGATATACACCCTGTATCGTTGCCTGATCTCCTATATCGCTGCCTAAGGAACCTTGGCGGCTTACATCATGTCCTACCTTCGTTTCTAAACTTCGGAGTTAGCTTTAAGTCTTTATAACGGATTCTTCATCATAAAGGTTTTACATTCTATAATAAGGTATGTTCAAACTACAATTTTACAATGTCACATACAATTGGGTATTTTTACTTACCTCAGTCAAAAGCCCCAATTGTACGGGGATAGCAACTCATCGAATTCGTTACCGCTTTGCAAATACAGGAAGCTTTAATTGTATTCCCCAATAGTCAAGTATGGTTCACAGGTCAAACCTGCGTTAAAATTGTTATTATTTTTCTGTCAGATTAACAATAGGTACCCCTCAAAATCCACCTTCCTTGTGTTTCGCGCGATGCATCGATATAGGTTCTTATTTTGTGTTGTCATTGTTCGTTTTCTTTTGGTACCAGTTTACACGTGTCTTTATTAGGTATTTATAGTTATCCGTAGGAGAATGTGCGCACTATTCCAGACATTAATCAAACGTTTTCAATTAAATTAACGCGAGCTGTACAGTTAAAAGCGGAACGATTTCAATTTTTTTTTACAAATTATTAGTTTACAAACAATTTTCCGCATAATTTCATTTGCCAAATTATTACTTTTTTTTTAAGGATGGGAAATCATCAAATGACTCCTCGTGCTTTGGGTAAAGCAGAAGGGAGTGTCAGACTCTTACTGACTAAAACCCATCCACGTTTCTCCTAGTGCCCTTTGCGTTCCAGGGTACGGTGCCTCTTTCGAACGAAGTCCGCAGCCCCAGCAGGCACTGGCCCTAGCGAGCCCCGTCTTTTGTGCTGACAGCTCTTTGAAGCGCGCGTGGAACACAGCGCGCCGTCGACCCGGGCTTGGTTCTTATCAGGCGGCAAGCCACCCAATGCTCGCCGTCCGCAGGCCCGCGCCTACGGTAGCCGAGAATCCGTAGCGACGTCCGGGGCGTCTTCTTCTGTTGCGGCGGCTGAGGCGTGAGGTTTCCCTCTCTCTCACACATTCAGCTTCCTCTTACACATTACATGCATTACTGCTTTGCAGAAGGAGGTGACCGCTTCCCATGTCTCCTCACTCCGGACCATGGTCTGAACCAGGGCCGGACGCGAGAGATCGCCGCCGCCGATCGCCTCGACGAGGATACGGCGGGCGGTGCTCCGCACAAGTAGAGCAGACCTCCACCGTGTCCTCCGGGCGATCCTCGCAGTGTTAACATCCTGGCGTATCCTCCCGCCGAATCCGAAACAGGTACCTCCCAAAACAACCGTGTCCGGTGAGTACCTGCGTCAAGCGAAAGGTAAGGACGCCGTGGCGCCGCTCTAGCCACTCCTCAAAGAGGGGACTTATCACCACAATTGTGGCGTGCCCAGAGCTCCGTTGAATTTCTTGGACCAGAGTCCATACATTTTCCCCCCATCTCATTTTTTGCTGAAAGTTGATGTAATTCCTAAATGTCGTTGATGTAATTCCTAAACACCTAAAACAAATGAATCACTCTCGATTCAGTTAATGACCAATTTCGAGCGTACTTTACAGGATTACGTCCATGCAATGAATGGAACCAGGATAAAATGCAAATGTCCTTATAGTCACTAAAAAGGCTAAATTAAAAAACCTTACCTACCTAATTAAATTACGCCAGCTACGTGGGGAACGTCACTCAATTCCCCACTTAACTTTACCTAATAGGGACTGGCCCATTAGGTAAAATGTCCTGTATGACTGCAAACGACATTTAATGTCGCAGTTTTTTGCACCATCCTGATTTTTTGGGATATTATTAAGTTAGATGCCAGTAGTGTACACTCAATTTTTCAACCTCGAAAGACCTGTGCCACATATAATATAATACTAGCGTACAGATGCCTCATCCCATACTAAGAAACGCGACCGCCGTAAAAAAATAATTCACGCGAATTATTTTATTTGAGTCCCCCGCCCGCTAGATCGTGCTAGCAGTGACAACTTGCAAGCGCAATTTCCTTGATTCCAACTAAGAGATGCCGTTAAAAGTGTACTGTGTTTTTCATCGCTAGTCCACTTGACCTTGAAGCTGACGTTGTTACGAGAGTAATGTAGAGATTTAAAGTGACTCGAATGACTCAAAAGAGTGGAATAGTGTGAACATCGTTTATAATCGAAAGTTACTTTTATTATTCAAACCAAATTGATTGGATAGAATTAGATAAAGCTCAGTAAATAGATAGGTACTTATTGGTTAAAGTTCAATCTCCTTATTAAAGTACATACCCATAAAACCGGTCAAGTGCGAGTTATACTCCCACACAAAGGGTTCCGAACCATAACTAGAACGTTTCCTGGATTGGAGCCCCCTTTAGTTTTTTGTATTGCGGCAATAAAAATACACATTCTGTGAAAGTTTAAATTAGATATTTGTTGATAAAGTGGCAATACAAATTTTTAATTCCACATAGAGTTACTTTTATTTTTAAAACCAAATAGATTGGTTAGAATAAATGAAAATCCGTAAATACCTACAGATTTAAGTAAAGATATTTCAAAGCATGAAATCGGCCATGTGCGAGTTGGACTCTTATACGAAGGTTTCCGATAGCGGCAATTGAAAACACATTCCTTTTCAATAATAATGTCAAATACGAGGTTTGTTAACTATAAATGCGAATATTTCTGTACCTTAATCTAGGTATCACTGCTACTGTATGTATGTAGTCGGGATTCAAGATTCAAGATTCAAAGCATTTTATTTCAAATAAACCATTCACAGGCCCTTTTGAAACGTCAAGGTCGGTCAGTCAAAAATATGGAAGCTGTTTGCACGTTCCAAAGCGTAGATCTCTATGGAGAAGAACGTGCAAGAAACTCCACGGACACTGTTTTAAATCATGTTCTGTTTTATAAAATAAAATTCTAAGTTACATATACTTGCTGCTTCTGCATGTGAGGAATTGTCCTCACATCAGCTTTTTTTTTTCCTTTGTATTGACAAAGGAAAAAAAAAGCTTATTATAAAAATTTCAAATATAAATATTAAAATTAGTCAATGGCAGTTAAGAGATGACCAGTCTCAACCGACGGCGCCCGTTCACAAACATGACGCGTGTATCGGCACCATTCAGCTCAACCATTTCGAAGGGAACCGAATGATCCAACCCACGCGCCGCCATCAGCGAGACATTTGAGTGAGCATGACATGCTCTCAACCACCATGCTCGTTCATGTCCAACAAGTAAAACTATAACTAATCACTTAAAATGTAAATGGCTTCATGGTACTCACATTTTCCAACATTTAAAAAATATGCTTCTACTTTACACAAAACTATGGTTGTCAATGACCAAAAAATGAAAAATAAATTAATAAAAACAACGATTAAGTTCTTACATCAAAAAGAACATTATGTAAGTACGTATAAAAAAAAAGAGGGTGAACACCTCTTCCAAATGTAAAAATCTAACAAGTGGACCCAAGCAGCTGTGACTTTGGAGCAGGACCAGCATTTAGCCAAGCGTTTTTATCGAGGATATAATCTTCCAGTTTATAATACGCTTGTCTGCATAGTGTGCGTTTTATGCATGCTTTAAATTTTCTCTCATTCAGTTCGAGAATATCAACTGGTATTTTATTATAAAATTTAACACAGTACACCATAAAATAAGTGTTTACTTAGCCAATTAGAATCGGGGTTGATCTAATTTGATCCTATTTCTAGAATTAAAATTATGCCTGTCACTAATCTTGCTAAAAAGATTAAGATTTTTCCGAACATACATAATATTTTCGTAAATGTATTGACAAGGTACCGTCATGATGTTGATATCCTTAAACAGTTCTCTTAGGGAATCACGCCAAAAGAGATTGTATATGGCTCTGATGGCACTTTTCTGCCGGATAAATGTAGACTCGATGTCTGCAGCACGTCCCCATAATAAGATATCGTAAGACATGATACTATGAAAGTAACTAAAATAGACTAGTCTCGCGGTATAGACTATAATAATCTATATCAGTAAATTGACGGATTTTTCTGACAGCGTATGCTGCTGAAATTAGCCGTCCCGCAAGTGATGTTAAATGAGAACCCCATTGTAGCCTTGAGTCAAGCGTATTCCCCAGGAAAACCGTGTTTTCGACGAATTCAAGTTTCTCCTTGTTCAATACTATGTCGCAATCATTTTGTTTAACGTTCGGTAAGGCAAATCTGATGCATTTAGTTTTTTCCCATTTAATACTACATTATTAACAGTAAACTAATTTTGGACCTGCTGTAGATCAGGATCGGAGTCTTTAAATTTGGTTAGCCATACTGTTCGTTCAGTGCCGCCGCGGGGCTGCCACGCTGCTGCCGCTCTGCTGAAGCGCTTCTGCTGCGCTGCTGCTGCACTACTGCTATGCTGGTTTGTTAATTCATACAAATAATGAAAACGCGGCCGCAGCATTTATTACTTGTATGGGTTAAAAAAGCAGCGCGGGGTGAGGCAGGGGGACTCAACTCCAACGAGCGTATCTACGAGCCCAGCAATACCAATATTGAGTGCTCCATTGACGGGCACTGCGTCAATAACTTCAGCTGCATAGATGATACGGTAATGCTGAGCAAATCGATCGGTGCACTTAGGAGGCTTCTCTGTTTAATGAGGACTACGCGGTGGCCCACGGCCTCAGGTATAATGTTACCAAAAGCGAACTTCTGGTTTTTAAGGCAGGTAACAAAACTTACGACACAGTCCCACCGGTCACCCTGGAGGTTGCTCCGCTGTCCAGAGTGATAAAGTTCAAGTATCTGGCCCATTGGGTCACCGATAATCTGTCCGGCGATGTAGATATAGAGAGGGAACGTAGAGCATTAGCAGTTCGATGTAACATGCTGGCCCGTTGGTTTTCACAACCTCGCTTTTTAGGGCGTACTGCCAATCTATGTACACATCCTATACGTAAACTATACAAAAAGCTCGTACAATGCTCTGCGTGTTCAATATAATTAAAATGTTATTCTATTATGCGGACACGAATAGCCTTCCAGATGCGGCAAATGCGCGATAGTTCGAACAGCTTGGTGGCGATTGTGGCCGGCAAAATAGAGCCCAATGATATGGCACCGCTATGCGCGCTACGCCGTAGCTCCGTGGCCCCGTAGCGCGCGTAGCACCGGAGCCGCCTAAGCGCGCTACCAACGCGCCGTAGCACGTAGACACCGGATTAATCACGTTCGAATACTCGTAAATAGACTTTGAAATTTATTATATATTTTTTATATATTGTTAATGATATATTAAAGTATAAACAAGCTCTCTATAGGCATATCTGTCTGGCTTTTTCCTCAACTTAGATGCGATGCCCAATATGGACGCCCAACCCTTCCTTGGCAGTCGAGTCAAAAGCGTAGGCGGGTGAAACTTCCGCGCACCCTTGGAGAGATTATTAAGAAATAGCACAAAAAAACCCGCCAAGTGCGAGTCGGACTCGCACACGAAGGGTTCCGTACCATAAACCTTAACTTTTATTATTTGTTGTTATAGCGGCAATAGAAATAAACAATCTGTGAAAATTTCAACTCTCTACCTATTACAGTTCTTGAGATACAGCCCGCTGGCAGACAGACGGACGGACGGACGGACGGACAGTGGAGGCTTAGTAATAGGGTTCCGTAGGTTACCCTTTGGGTACAAAATCCTAAAAAACGACAGTCTGAATATTTTGAGAGGAGGACACCAGGGACACGGGGGTGATTGAGAGGCGATGGTGATCGACACTTGGTTTCAGACTACAAGAGGATGCAGTCGACTAGTTTTGAATAACCGAGCTAGGATTTATGAAGGCTGAGGCTATTTCTCTGATACGCTATGAATCTGAGATTACAGTTTCCTTTAAGGTCTAGCTCAGAATGCATTGCAAGCCGACAGACAGCGACGATGGAGCAGACATGTGTTACAGTGGAGATCGCGTATGGGCAAACATATTGTCCCACACTATGTTTGCCCATACGCGTTCTCCACTCTGCCCTGTGGCACGATGGATCGATGATTTAAAGAAGATGGCTGGCAGACTGCTCAGGACCGGGATGGTTGGCTGAAATGATGAGTTGATTTTCTATCTGAAGGCGATGCAATACAAAATATTTTTTTGCCAAAACAACTTTTATCCCATCATATTAACTATGGGTACCTATACACCTATGCAGGTACTTATAATTATTGAGTAATAAAATAAAAAAATAAAAATGAAAACGCCTTTTATTTCTTACCTTACTTACAAGTCAGATTATATTACATTATTATTCAGATTAAGCCTAATAAAACTTCGATTTTATTAAATAATATTTTTCTTGTTAGTCATAATCTGCCTAGTCTTTTCTTAACTATATTGGGGTCGGCTTCCAGTCAAGCTGGATTTAGCTGAATACCAGAATTTTACGAGGAGTGGCTGCCTAACAAACCTCCACAACCCATTAATTGGGTAACACTGTTCTTCATGGTAAGATTGGAGTCAGATTTACTGGCTTCTGACTATCCGTAACGACTGCCAAAGATCTGGAAATGATAGCCGGGACCAACAGCTTAACGTTCTTTCCAAAGCACGGAGGAAACTCGGTAGGTTAAGATGGTCACCCTTCCACAGACCAACCTTGGCAAGCTTTGCTTAACCTTGAAGATCATAGCTTTCATTATTTTATTATATTCTATTTATAAACAGAGATTTTTGTACAATAGTTCCCATACAATACAATGAGGTGGTCTCGTACGATTGTCTTCAATCTGGTGGGTGAGACACTGTCCTCCTATCTAGATTATAATATAACCTGTATTAAGGAGTAACAGGCCTCCTCCAGAGACTGCCATACATTTCTATCGCTCGCTACTGTCACCCTGTCCCTAACTGCTGTGTGTATGATGTCGTATACCCATCTTGTTTGCGGTCTATATAGGTTTTCACAATAGGACGTTGCTATGTTTAGGATATATTTTCTGTTTTTGTGTAACTTTTCATCATCATCATCATCATCTGCTTAGCCTTTTCCCAACTACATTGGGGTCGGCTTCCAGTCAAACCGGATTCAACTAAATACCAGTGTTTTACGTGGAGCGGCTGCCTACCAGACCTCCACAACCCATTAACTGGGTAACACGGTACATCTTGGCAAGACTGGAGTTAGATTTTAGTGGTTTCTAACAATCCGTAACGACTGCCAAAGATCTACAAATGACAACCAGGACCAACGGCTTAGCGTGCCTTCCGAGGCACGGAGGAAACTCGGTATGTTAAGATGGTCACCCATCCACAGATCAACCTTAGCAAGCGCTGCTTAACCTTGAAGATCGACCCGTGCGGCTGTTATTATCCAGCCACGAGCTCCTCAAAGCGTCGTAAGTAACTTATAATCAACTATTTGTGAGAGTATATGTGTGATGATATGTTATGGTGTGTTTGTGAGTGTAAGAAAAGTGTGTGTGTATGTCTGTGTAGATGAGAATGAGAGAACTTGTCACCACTCAGGTTAGATTAAAGATGAAAGAAGAAGTATACCCATCTTGTTTGCGGTCTATATAGGTTTTCATAATAGGACGTTGCGATGTTTAGGATATTTTTTCTGTTTTTGTGTAACTTTTTTTGCCCTTTTAATTCTTCTATCCAGAGTTTAGGTGTTCTCAGTTCTTAAAATGCTCGTTTCAAGCTTCCAGTAGTGTTCAGATGTCTCTCTATTGTTTGTGGCCCGTAGGTAGTGTAGTTTCCCTTTATTTATTTGCTAGTCTATTTATACAGCGCCTGCAGCTCGTTTTTCATGCTTCGAGTTTTAGGTTTGATGTTTTGTATCTCGTGTTTGCGGCGTATTAACTGCCTTTTTTATGTTTTTATTCAAAATCAACACAAAACATAGGGTACATCAATTCTGCCAAATTGCATAGCAGTTTGTCGGCAGTTGATCTCGTTCACAGTACTAAAAAAAACTTATTGTTTTAACAAACGTGTGTGTGTTACTTAAACTTATCTAACTTCGTTACTTAAATTACTAAATTATGCAATTTTAATTTCAATAAAATACCTATGGACACTATGATAGATAGTGTTTCTTTAGAATTTTCTTAAGTTCGTATTTGTATTTTACAATTGTTATTAACCTCGGCGGTAGCTCATTCATTAACGTCGGCGTTATGTATTTCCATGTGCGCTTACCAAAGTAGTTAGTCACTTTCAGAACAACAAGCGTCTTTTTCTTAGATAATCGAGTCGGATACATATAACTACGTTCCACTTTGCATTCCTCAGTATTAAATTGTTCAGATAAGATCTTTAATTTACTTTTTGCATGAACCGAGAGTATTTTACAAATTTTAAACAATTTATCATAATTATGTTTTACGCTTTCTTTAGTTTTTTTTTGTCTACAAGTAATTTTAGGAACCTAATCTGCAAGATATTAAATTTATTTAAGTGTGTAGGGAACGTTAAACCATATCCAACCAAACCGTAGTCAATAACTGAGACAGCCAGTGCGTAATACAGCGCGTACAGTACTTTTCTGCTGACGACATATTATTGAAAAAAAATTAATTTAGCCAGAATGGAGCGAAGGTTATTACAAACGTTGTTTAAATGTAGATGCCACGAGAACATGTTATCTATGACTAATCCTAGGTACTTATAAGAGGCAACTGTTTCTATACATTCGCACTGACAGTGTTGCTTGCTGTTGTGTAGACATTCGTACGAATGAGCTTTCACTTCTACTGACAATCTGCTTTTATTTTTATAATATAGCGAGTGGATCAGCAAACACTTAGTTTTCGTAATGTTAAATTATAATGCCATTATCACGTGCCCACTGAACTACACTGTCAAAATCGTTTTGCGATTTTATGTCACATACTGTGAGGGATCTATTTTTTAGGTAGTTGCTGAACCATTCATTCATTGGGCCTCTTATGCTGCATTCATCCATAACCTGCAACAAACCGTCATGGTCCAGAGTATCGAATGTTTTTTTGAAGTCTATAAATATAACCATAACGATTTTTTTTGCGTCAAGACTATTAATAATAATAATTCAAATTTCTGTAATGTAATAGCAGTACTTCTATTGAGTCTAAAACCGTGTTGAACATCGTTTAAAATATTATTATTTTCCAAAAACATAATGAGTTGTTTAACTATGATTTTTTCGACTATTTTGTTTATTGTATTAATTATAGCTATAGGTATGTAATTGCTGTAATCCCGATGGGATCCCTGTTTATAAATTGGTCTGACAATCAATTTTTGAAGTTCTTCCTGATATTGACATTTTTAACACTTGTATTAATAAAATAAGCTAATACTGGACTAATTTGCTCTTCAATTTGTTTTATATCTTTTGTTCTAATACCACCAGACCCGGGCGACTTGATGCAGTCTAATTTATCTATAGCAATTTATTTTAACTCTAAAACTTACATTACAGTCATTAACATAGCTCATTCTGTCCAAAAAATAATATGGGTACCTGTGTTTAATACTATCGACGTCTTTTGTAAAGGTTTCACAAAAATTGTTACAAATAGATTGCAACGATTCTAATCGATTCAACGATTCGAAATAAAATCAATGTAGTTTTTTATGTGAAATTTCAAATTTGAAAATTTTCTACTGGACACCCTTTATAACAGAATCCACTACCATTTTAGACATACCAAGCCAGTAATTTATATTATTCCATATTTTTCTCATGTCCGCCTTACAACTAATTATAGTGTCACGTCTGCTTTTATTTTTAATATATTAATAAGTTTCTGTGTTTTATAATGACACCTATTGTACTAAAATTTGACTTGAATTATGGGAGTTCTACTTTAGCATTCAAAACTCAAACTCAAAGCAGGCCTTTTTGAATTGTCAAGGTCGGTCAGTTAAAAACATGAACCTATTTGCACGTTCCAAAGCGTAATTCTCTATGGAGAAGAACGTACAAGAAACTCCATAGACACTCTTTTAAACCATGTAATGTATAACAAAAATCTTGATACCAATATCTTTGAATGCCTCTATATGTGAGGACAATGCAAAGAATAAGAAAACTTTTATAAAAAATCAAAACGTACCGATAAAACTAAGGCAGTGGCAAGTTAAAGATGACCTGTCTCAACTGACGGCGCCCGTTCACGAACATGACGCGAGTATCAGCACCATCTAGCTCAACCATTCAAAAATGTGTTTACTATCGATTAAAAAAATAAAATTGAAATCCATTTTTGCGAGGCATTTATCGTATGACGGGTATAATGTGCCATGACGTTAAAGCAGCCTTCTGTTCCCGCGGAGCGGAGAAACGGAGAAATATTAACCAATCATGTCAGTCAAAATGTCAGTGAGCCACGTGGTGCGGAAATTGTATGCAATTCCATTGGTTAAAATTTATCCGCTGTAATGGACAGGCACCCTAAGACTGCGTTTCTACAAGGGACGAGTTGTTACACACATCCCTTCTCGTCTACATTTCTTTTATATTTCTCTTTTCGTAGCACTGCTGGAAGAAATTTCGTTAAAAATGAGCAGTTCCTTCGTTCTCATATTTATAACTAGTGACCCGCCCCGGCTTCGCACGAGTGCAAATGATATACTAAAACCTTTCTTGATAACCACTCTATCTATTAAAAAAACGCACATCAAGATCCGTTGCGTGGTTTTAAAGATCTAAGCATACATAGGGACAGACAGACTTCGGAAGCGACTTTGTTATATACTATGTAGTGATGTTATCTAATACTGTTTTTCTGTGTGAACATGAATAGTAAAATACATTTTCCTAAGAGTTCTGTTCGCGACGAAGCATTTAGTAATGTATAACTCGCACAGATAAAGCCCATGTACCTATAGTTATAAGCTTATGTACTTAATACTTAGGAGCTTATGTACTTTCATAGTTATAGTTTAGAGGCTATGTAATTTATTAGCATATATTTTGTCGTTTTTCCCCGGACACATAAAAGATGCTCTGGGGAAACTTATTTTCATTAAAGTAAATAGATAGGTAGGGCTACACACTTCCCCTACACATTCCTGGTAACCCCTAAAAGGTATGGTTTTGATGGTTGATAAATATCAACGGTAACGAAGGTACACAGATAATGAACATTTCACACATACCTACACAGGACAGTAACTCAAAGGTAATGGGGTGGAAAGCAAAAAACCACCATTTACAGACACCTTCATTTTCTAGACATACAGACAATCTAGGCTTTAAATAATAGGCACTGGAAACCTGGCACTGAGCCCTGTCCAGATATGTACACATCTTTATGGTCAGTTTATGGTCAGGCAAGGCATACAGCCGTAAATTAGGAAAATGTGAAATCACAGATTTTTTTCCCCTTCCGGGTTCCTGACCTATAGTACCTCCACCCTTAGAGGGGTGGCCTCAAAAGTTGTGTATCTGGATAGAGGAATGATGCACCTACCCTATTACAGATAGTTTGGTAGCCCATGGGGCACAGTTTTTCGGAAAATCAACCCTTAATAGTAGGCAAGTTCACACTTGTAGACAGTTTCGACAGTCAAATGCAACAAGCCCACTAGTGGGCAGGGTTGAAGGGTTGGTTTTCACCCCGTTCGACGGAGAATTTCGGGGGATTTACAGAGAGGTGCATCAACCCCTATCCAGACCTAGAATAAACCTAGATATAGCCAGGAATGTAATAGAACCATAGTTAAAATTATCAGTTAAAATAAACTAAAACAGTTAGTGGTTTTTGGGCACCGTTACAGTAAAGTAAGCTCGTACCTTAGTAAATAGACGAAAAATAGCAATTCGTAGTCACCGGCAGAAGAAATATAGAATTTATAACTAGAATCAAATACTCGCGAATTTGCCCTTAAGCCATTAGCTGCAGTGTTGTCAAATTCCTGCATATTATTTAACCCTGGTTTCATCCCTCACCCCAATCTACCCCGAAGACAGCAAGTAAATGGCAAGATAGAAGAACGTTGCACGTGTGGTACGGGGAACCTCAAATCCCGGTACAGGACGTCAGCGCGACTGGACGCAGTCGGGTGGTCACAGTTCACATCGGAGGATTAGAAGAAGGATAGACCTACCCCATCACACCCCCGTTCCAGTCGATCACGCCCGTCCGGTACAAGTTCTAACTTTCTTTTGATTGAGACAGAAGTTCGCAGTCGCACGATCGTGTTATAATGAATTGTGAAAATGTATATAAAAAATGCGTTTCTAAAAATGGAATAAAAACGAAAAATATTCATCTACCAAGCCTTTTCCCAACTATATTGGGGTCGGCTTCCAGTCAAACCGGATTTAGCTGAATATCAGTACTATACGCGGAGCGGCTGCCTACCAGACCTCCACAACCCAGTAACTGGGTAACACGGTACATCTTCATGGCAAGACTGGAGTCAGATTAACTGGCTTCTGACTATCCGTAACGACTGCCAAAGATCTACAAATGACAGCTATGACCAACGGCTTAACGTGCTTTCCGAGGCACGGAGGAAACTTGCTATGTTAAAAACGAAAAATATTGTCATATTCAAAATTATGAAATACAAACACGAGTATTATTTTTCCCAGGGATGTAGGAATAAGAAATAAAAACCATGAGAGTGGTCTCTTTAAATATTTTAATATAAATAATCGTCGCTTACATCAATATCACACACGAGCTTACATATAATTATGTTAAGGATAAAAACTATGACTTCGCATTAAATAAAGAACGATAAATTAAAAAGGCGAACTCGCCATCACAGCAGCGCGTTCAGTATATATACAATATACCAAACGCGCCGAGGCGCACAGCCCGGGGGGCGCGGTCAGCACGGCCAGCGACACACAACACTTGATGCTTTACACGAACTACGCCTATTTATGGACACCTTCACTCACCCATTCACTTAACTATGAAGTTAGGGATGAATCCATGCTCTGAAGTCACAGTCATGAACCCCAGGGAAACAAAACACAGATTCTTCCCCGCTTGGATCTGTCTTGGGCAAGCGAATGTGTCCACACTAGATCATGTCGCGCTCTTGTCCTATGTACAGCCAACAAAGCTATTGGGTATGCAGGCAGCTAACTTGCAACTACTTTTAAACAATGTTGTGAGTATGCAAGTAGATAATTATTGTACAACACTCGTATGTAAAAAATTAAAAATATATAATGCACACATTAGATATAAACATTGGTAGTGCTGTGTAAAAATTAATATTTTTGCCTGTATACCGAACAACTTTGCTGACTGTACCTAAGGTTTACTAACCTTACATAAAATTACGACTTAGGTGGACATTGGACACACAACAAAAATGTACTAACAACAGTTACAGTGAATTCCATACCATTCACATTTTAAATTAACTATTAGGATGACAAGCGTGGCAATTATGGCAACCCCCCCCCATCTTGGGGAAGACCTATGTCCAGTAGAGGATGTCTTTCGGCTGAAATGAAGATGATTAGGATGACCAACAGTCACAAATACTACAAGTAATTGTTAAATTTCATGAGCGGGTCTATCGTTACATTTTAAATTGTGTGTCAGTGATATGTAGCTCAACTATGAACGAATTGAATATTCTCATGGTAAGGATAGGATGAAATGAAATTAACAGCACCAAATCATTCTGAAATTAAAGTAAACGTACAGATGCGGATGAAAACGCGGCGGAGGGCGAAAGCCTCCTATAAAGCGACGGCTCGGGGCCTAAAGGTAACCTCATGTTACAGTCTAGCGCTTGGATACTGAACGCTCACAAATCTAAAATTCGTGTTCTAAGTCATTATTCTTGCTAAAAAGTTGGATCCAATACAATAGTAAAAGATTACCTTTATCCCTTAATCTAGACTAGATAAGTAATGAATGTACCGAAACCATGTTAAAATAACAAGATATTCTTTAGACAGGTGACGGCCACCTTAAGATGAAATGGTTAAAACGAAACCTTGTTATGAGTATGCAGCCTGGCTGTCTAAAGGTTAATCTAACTAGATCGTACGACTTAAAATATTGATTTTAAGTCGTACGATCTATTATTATAACGCTTTGCTTTCTCACACTCACATTGGTGTGTGAGAAAGCAAAGCGTTATAATAATATTCAGAACTGTGTAATATGGTGTGATGCCACCACTACACGCAAGCAGTAACTACTATACTAAACATGAAGGTGAAATGAATGAAACGTACAGGCAGCGCGAGACAAGCTCGCTGGTATATATAAATCACAGCTTATGTTCTATAATCTCACTGGTATTCTTATATTGTATGTAACTAATTGAGCATGTGTTCTCAATATAATATTCCTATTTTCAGGAACACTTCACCGGAACTATTTCCTGAACCAGAAGGATCTCGGAGCGGATGATTTGACACCTAGAAACAAAAAAACAATCATGGACACACGAACACGCCCCAGACATCGGTGTTTAGTGGATATCACAACACGGTGACTGACTGTTGCGGTTGGTGACGGTACATCTAAGTGATTTAAAATTTCCTAGCAAACACTGAACAAAAAAAAATTTAATCAATACAAGTTTGGGATGCTGTATTTGCCGGATCGACGAACGTTATTTTGATAGAAGATATTATAAATTTTCTTTTTTTAAATATATTAGCACGAGAAGTGTATGGGAAAAACTACAGGATATTTTTAAACAAATATTTATAAGTGATAAATAATATGCTACTTTTCTGAACCGTGATCAATTTGGCAAATATTTCTAGTACCAAAGATTGAAAAAAAAAAACTATAATTGGAATACTGAATTTGGTGCTATTGCATACATAATTAACTGTGCTTGCACTGCAAAGTGAAACTAAAGTATATTATCAACCAAAAACAAAAATTTACTTTACAATTTACACAAAATATTTACTTATTTTTACGCAAATGATGGTATTTACATTTGGTTAACAGCAAAGCAATAAGCGCACAACGCAACAGCCCCGTCACGAGAAGCCATACATTTCGCATTCACACATTCAATTGTTTACATTTAATTGTTTTAAAACATTAAACAGCAGCGCTTTATATCGCTAAAATATAACCTGTCCAATGTCCAAGTGAAATTGCTCTTTAGTTTCGTATTACATATAATTATGTCACTTTGAGATGAATTTGGGATTATTTGGTGTTGATACGTAATTTAGTAAAAGTTCTTTGTTTACACAATTTAAAGTTTCTCGTGACGAGGTCGTTTAGGTCGTTCTGAAAGCCGCCAGTCGTTAACACGGAATGCGCTTTCAGTTTGTGACAAGCCTTTGAAAGCTTTCATCGTCTTTTGTCACTCTGGTCTAATAGCCTTGTCATGGGTCAGCAATGTCTGGGTGTCCGCCTACCTGCGTCGAACAGAATGTCTCTGACGTCGTCGTCGCTGTCGGAGTTGGTGTTAGACAAGCGCGCATTACCTGCCACAGTGCCGCGCGGCGCGCTACTGCAGCCGAGCCACCAGAACGCTGTCGACCGCGGGAACGCTGGGTTGTCCGAGTCCACCTAAACATTTCAAACATGAATTTTGTAAACAGATCGTGTTAAAAGAGGGTATGTAGAATAGGCTCTGCAGTGCACATCGTGCTACTTCACTGCTATATAACCCACGCTGGAGTCCTCATGCATGCATTGGTATTGTTGAGCATTATACATGTTATGGTTAAAAACTAAGGATTATAGTTGGAGTAGAACCCAGGTTGCTTCAGATTGGAGATGGATTGTTAGGGCCTTAAAGCGTAAACCAAATAGTTTAAGGTACTTACACTGAAAGTTCTATCATTAAACCGCCAGAACGATCCTCCTTTGAAAAAGTACGTGTATCCGTCAGTGTACTGCAAAGCAGCATCAATGCCGTCAGGGATGCCTTCCCAGTAGGAGAGAGGTTTGGGGTAGGTGGCCTTGACGGGTGGACTCTGAGATGGGTCGAAACGCCAGAACTTCGAGCCTTTGTAGAAGTAGATCTTTCCGTTACCCGTCCAGACCATAGCAGCGTCTAGATTGTTCGGGATACCGTTGAAGCCTGGCCCAAACAATTACGTATTAGTAAATGATCAGTATATTTAAGAAAGTTTGTTACATATGTTTATATATTTAAAAAGTAACGAAATACAATAAATGTTTTCACAAAATAAACTCGGGGTTGTGATCCACCGATTTTGGACCGGATAACCCAATTTCTTCAATCTTATAACAAGAAAACAAAAGTCTACCTTCACTGATGTCTTTAGGGTAATCTCCGTCGACCGTCTGTCCGTTGTACCTCCAGTACTTGGATCCCTTGAAGAAGTACGTCTTGCCGTTCTTGTAAGTGAAGGCGGCGTCAATGTTGCCGGGCAGGCCGGGCCAGGCGCGGGAGATGAGGCGCGGGTAGCCGGAGGCAACACCCTCCTGTGTGAGCCGCCAGAAGTGCTTGCCTGGAAACAAAGGAAGGAGGTTTTATGAATTTTTGGTCGAAGAAATAACTGTTTGGTGGTTGTTTTCTGTTGATCTTAATGTATTTGATGTTTTTGTAACTTTATACTATGAATTTCAAAACTTTATTCGAGTTTTTGTATTTGAAGTTTCTTTTTGGAATAAAACAAAAGCTGCATTGCTTAGTGCAATAAAAGTTCCCTAAACATCGCATCTTTAGCCAAAAGCAAGTACAATCAATCTTGTAAAAAGTTACGCCGCGTCTAATTTCCATACCTTTGAATATGAAAGTGTCGCCGTCCGCAGAGTTAAAGATGGCGTCGAACTTAGGGTCGCTGCAGAGAGCGGGGTCCTCGACTGAAGGTTGCTGGGTAGTGGCGTGGGGCACTGATGGCGGAGCAGGCACTAAGCCTCTGAAGCCAGTCTGATGCTTGCGCCCGTATAGAGCCTAGGGATGGCAGGAAAAGTCAGTTAGTGGTTGAATGAGGGAAGAAGTTATTTCGTCGTTATTCTAGCCTTTTCGTGACTTAACTGCTTATGTCACATGTTAAAGTCGGCTGGTCAACCGAACTACGTGGTGAAGATCGATGGTATGTAGAAAGCAGTCCGTTTTGATGTTAGTAATTACTAGAAAAACAATACGAAAAGTGAACCGATTTTTAGGTACGACGAACTTCTGAATTTAAACTGTATTAACCTGAATTCCATTGATGTCATCCTGGTGTAGTTGGAAGTTGGGTTCGTATCCTCTGTAGTAGGGAGCCATGAGCGCTGATTGCACCCTACTGTGGGACAACCCTAGCGAGTGACCGAATTCATGCGCTGCAGCCTGCAAATGTGACGTCATTTTGAATGCTTTAATTGTTTTTTTTTAGCTGACTACTTTTCCTCAAAAGCTAAACTTTTTCAAGATTAATTAGTCGGACATTCTGTTATAACTAGCCTGCTCCAAACACTTTAAAAATCAGTTCAAAGTTACAAGACAGTGATTTCATAATTACCTGAAAGAGATTGGTTCCCTTCGACGTATCGATGGTCCAAATCTCAGCGTCATCGAAGTGAGCGTTGCCTCCGTACGCCTGCACAAGCGAACAATTGAGGAAAATCAACATCATTACTGATGAACCAATAATTGTTATATTGTAATAAAACTTTAGCCAGCACGTACAATTCTTTGTAGGCAATTATTGTGTTTGATTCTGTAATAGCTCATTTTCATTTGGATGGATGGATAAGAACGGCGTTTTTTACTGATAAAGAGATGTGTATGTTAGTCCACCGTACTTCTTATTTCCGTTCAAAAAATGTGTTTTTTTTTTGGAAGCCGACCAACTATGGTTCATCCTTAACAGAAGATTACTCTGAGGCCATAGTTGCCTGCTTCTGTGGCTTGTACCAAAAACACCGATACCTACTAACCGCAGAAGGTTACATTGAACATTGATTAACTTGTGCTAAAACCAATAAAGAAGAAGGTATTGATTGGAGGTGGACAGCATATTAACGAGAAGGGTTTACAAAACAACTAATAGACTGACATCCACATATAGACACGAAAGGCAAACATAGAACAGTGGACGAGTCGTTCGTCCCTGCTATCATTTGTTAATCTCGCTGTTATAGTCAAGGGAGTTTTAATTTAATTATCTAAGTCAGACAATGAGTTGTTCACCTCTTGGAGACTACTTCAGATTGAAGCAAACCATTTCATAGTACTTTAGTTCAGAAGATAGCAATGTTAAAACAGGGGAATTGTTTGATCATACGACGACAACAATGCGTGTGCAAGATGCAAATGCATATGCAAATGCAAAAAATAAACTTATTATTTATTTGTTTTAGATTTTAGTTTGGCGCAACGAGACTAGACTTCCTAACTGTGGCTTGTACCAAAACCACTGATACCTTCACTGCAATATTTCCAGATTATTACTAGTCTACACTCTAACTAAAAATATCTAAAGTTGACTTTTCGTATTAAGTGAGTCAGTGAGCCTCGGTCATGTGAGTCTAAGTCAGTAAACTGTTAAGGTATAACAATTACTGTTTGTAACGATACAAAATTTTACTTGTTTCACCGCAATTTATGCTAAACTGACTTTAAAGAAAGGCTGTGTTCTGTACGCATAGATACAGTGATTAGCGACAGATCCGAAATACGGAAAGGAACTTTCACTATTTAGGCGACAGTATGTAACATCCGTTATTGTTATATTTAACACCATAATGGAACATTATATTTTGTTGGAAGTTCATGTGTTGGTTCATTTAATAACAAGGAAAATAATATAACTAAAATTTGATTTTTTTAAACACATAGAGCGTCCGTGCAATTTCTTGCACTTTCTTCTCTATAGATATCTACTCTTTCGAACGTGCAAATATCTTCATGTTTTTGGCTGACTGACTTAGACAATTCAAAAGTGCCTGTAAATGGTTTGAATCTCTTTTGTGATGAATTTTGTAGTATTCACATGATTTTTTTTTTATTACTTACGGGGTAGAAGGCATGAGCAAGAGTGCCACCTGGGCCATCAAAAGGTTCATCGTCTCCGTGCGCTCCCTTCTCGAACCTGCGAGGAAAAGCAAAGTCAGTAAGTAAGCATAATACTGCGTATACAAACGCAGTCAAATTTAATAGTAATAAACGGTCCTATCCGATCAATGTATATCGCATATTGACAGTAACTTGCAGTTTCAACTACAAGTAGTTACGACCAACGCACAATGACAACCATTCACGCAGTTACACAGCAAAGATTACCCGCGGATTGTGACCTAAAACCTACTATGAGTGATCCAAATTACAATTCGTAACTACAATGCGGATCTAAACGATGCACGATACTGTCTTTTTTAATCTAATTTCGTTTCTCACGGACAGTATCCTAATTTTTTTTTGAACGAGCTTTCGGTTAAACACTATACAGTGAGAAATTGAACAGAAAGTGGTAGACCCAAAATGATGGATTACCTAACTTAAAGAAAGTTATTCGTAGTTTCCTGGTTTTAATGACACCTATAAACATTTTTATCAGTTTAGCCATAGAAATATTGTATTAATAGGTGATTTTTTATGCAGAAGTTATGCAACTTTCAATACAATCTACGAAATAGGTACCTGACCCAAAGTAATAGTGAAAATAACCGGTGTATGATTTTCTACTTGCCTGATGTCAATATGCACATTTCCGGATCGTTTCTGCGTGAAGGTAAGGTCTGTGTAGTCCGACCACACTGAAAAGGCTCTGGCAAGTTCCTTGTCAACTTGGGCATGGTTCTTCAGACTCCTTGGGTACTTAGAGATCTTGTAGGTGAGGTGTTTGTTAGTCCATCTTGAACCTAGACAAGCAATAAGGCATTAAATATAGTAGTTCAGAACAACAGCAGATAAATATTTAATTAAAATTCACAAATTTTGTTTAATGTTCTGTTATATTAGCTGCTCACTGTCTCTTAAGATATAGGCTACCCTTTTTTTTTTATAACGGGGGCAAATCCTCATGGATGTACGGGTCCGTCAGACTCTTACTGACTAAAACCACCCCGGTGCTCCATCTCTCACCAACCGGGAATCGCGAGAACTAATGCGACTTCCGTAATCCCCGGCTGATGCCGGCCCGCCTCTGCAGGCCACCTCGGGTCAGCGGGGGGGGTGAGTGTTTGACTCCCCCCGCGACGTCAAAGAGGCCCCTCTTTGACGTCGCGGACGGCACGGGAACACCACGCGCCGCCACCTCGGGTCCAAACGAATGGGGGGCGACGGATATCCCCAGGTCCGCCGCCTCTGGACCCAGTTAGGGGGGCCGGAAGAGGGCAGCGTATGCCCGACACCCGGTGCGCCTATTGTGGGCCGGGAGAGAGGTCGAGATCTCCCTCTCCCTTTCCGCAAAACTGTTTCACGACAACTGACGACAACTGTTTCGCAGAAGGAGACCACCGCGTCCCAGGACTCCTCGCCGTCGACCATAGCACGAACTACGGCCGGCAGCGAGAGATCACTGCCTACCACAGAGATGAGGGCACGGCATGGCCCCTCCCAAGCGGCACACTCTGCCAGTGTATGCCGCGCCGTGTCCTCCCGACAGTCGAAGCAGTGGTGACACCGAGCGTCCGGCTCCCTGCCTATGCGACACAGGAACCTCCCGAAGCAGCCATGCCCCGAGAGGACCTGTGTCACACGAAATGTCAAGGAGCCGTGCAGCCACAGGTCGAGCACCGGCCGGATGGCCTCGATAGTGACGAGGCCAGCGGAAGGGCATGAGAGCCTGTTCCGCCATTCCGCCACCAGAACCTCGCGCAACTGCGACTGACGCAGCTCAATGTGCCGCTGCATCAGTCGCTCGCCGCACGCCAGCGCATCTTTACGCCACCGGTGCAGTGACGCGAGGACTTTTGCCTTCAGGTCCAAGGGCGGAGATCCGGCCAGTACGCAAGCCACCTCGTAGGAGATCGTGCGATTTTTTTTCTCGTTTAATCTAAACGATGATTAATAATATTTAAACGAAGGAGCACTCACCCTGCAGCGCGTATCTCTTCGCTCGGCTGCCGCTGGAGCCCACTTTGTCTCGCATGCCGCACCTTGGCAATGACATTACTTTGGTTGTTTCCTCGTCTAATTCACCTGTAAACGAACGTGAACAAATTGTATTAAATACTTGTGCGCATGTTTTGAATCGCCATGACGTAACAGGTACTAGGTTAGTTGTTCCGGCTACCATGACACTTTAGGATCGTGAGCGAGAAAAATTTGATTACAATTATTTCCTCATTTGCATCGTAAACTACTCCGGAGTGTCAAAGACAAAACATATACTTCTTATAACACCTTAGGACGATATTTTAATATATTCTTAACTAGTTGACCCACGCAACTTCGTCTGCGTCACAATTTTCATTACTGCTCCGCTCCTATTAGTCTAGCGTGATTTTATATAGCCTATAGCCTTCCTCGATAAATGGCCTATCTAACACTAAAAGAATTTTTCAAATCGAACCAGTAGTTCCTGAGATTAGCGCGTTCAAGCAAACAAACAAACAAACTCTTCAGCTTTTATATTAGTATAAGATAAGATAAGTTTCAAATAAAAGTCATGAAACAAACATAGTAATCACTACTTCACCTACCTTTACGCAAATTTCAAACATCAAGGCATTGAAAAATTCAACGCGGTGTGCAAAGTAATAATGGTTGCTTTTACTATTAAAACCAAACATTCCGGGACGTTTACCTAATAATTACCCTTCCTTAACTTTTGTTATAAATGATGTCTGCACCAGTTGGCGGTAAACTACAGAATAGTGACCGGTTTTCGAGCAATAAGCCTATCTAACCGTGGCTGACCTTACCTGTAGCGTTTAGTCCGGCGAAGCTCTGGAACTCGGCAATAGCACGTCTCCACGTGCCTTCGTCCATGAGGTGCGCGCTTGAAGGATTCCTCACAGAGGAACTCAGATACCCGTATTTCGCTAAGTACATCTGAAAGTAAACTTCTCTTTCAGTCTGACGTGTCACGAGTAGGTCTCTGTTCTCATACGAATGCGCATGGCAATGCGCGCGTGCGAATCTCAGCACACGAGCTCTATGTTCCCCATCACGCCGGGGAATACTCGCAGCAATTCCCCCAAAAGCGCGTTTTTACTATTGTCTGTCTAATGCATCCCATGTGAAGAGAATAACTAAACATATTTTCAATGATTTTATCTATTTGTTAAGCAACCCAATGTACGTTTTACAGATATCAACACGCATGAGTGATTGACCTCACTATGAAATATATCCTAGGCGTTTCATATTTTATTGCTGAGTATTTCTATTGTTTGTACGAGTATCTGCTACAATTTAGGCAGTAGGTAGGGGAGTACACTCCCCAAGAAACCACTTCCCCCCTCCCTTAGTGTTCGGGCGGCCAGACCATTGACTTCTAAAAATAATATTGAACCCCCATGTTTGTCTGTGACTATTCAGTTTGTTGTTTGTTTTTTGTAAAATAGCTTTTTATTTTTTGTAACAACGTGGTTCGTCTAAGTTCGAGACTCGCATCTTCCAGCAACAATGGAAGTTCATTTTTCAAAAAGTTTCTGAAGGTATTTCACCACTGAAGATACCAAACCACAAATTAACGCTTAAACGATGTTGAAACGTTGAAGCTCTCACTTCATGAGGATTTTTATCGCCCACGTGTGGTAAATATTGTAAAATGGCCTAAATATTTATTTTTAATCAGATGGCAAATTTTAAGTATTTTCCACCTCGTTGTCTTTGGAGGCCGATTTTAGCCAAAATAGCCCTATAAAGTACTATTTTTTTAATGATTATGGAAGCTGAAAGTCTGACTCGAGACCTATTTAGAAACCATGAATTCACCTATTTTATTTTAATGTTGAAAGTCATAATTTACCGAACCAAATTTTACTTTAGACCATCATTTTCACAACTTTCAACACAGTAACGAAGCTGATAATTTTATATATAAAAGAACAACTCCATCTTCCATTTCAACGCCAATATTTATAAATGATTGCGCCAGAAGAAGCAAACAATTCTTAATTGTTCGATTTATGAACGTTTCTTTGTTTATCGACTTACCATCGCGTTGTCTGCATTGCCGAAGGTCGGCGCGGCACTGCTCCTGGTCAGGAAGACCAGCGCCACTGTCGCAGTCCACAATATCCTCAGACTACTCCTTAAACTGATGAACGCCATGTTTTCAGCAGATATCCCTAATCTTCTACTAGATTATGCTCATTTGATATACCTATCCTTATTTAGATATTGTAAAATTATCTCAAGGACGGAATAATTGTCATTACTCTTATAAATAAACAAATAAATAAATTGACTATTTGTTTTGTAATGTAAGTTAGTGATGTGGTCGAAATCTTCGAGCACCACGATGATATGTTATCTGAAACAAGGAGTTAGAAAAATGTATTATCGTGACATGAGAACGTTCCAACTGATTACATCAATTTCTAAAATTCTGAATGAAATTGAAAACACAATCATTGTTATTAAAATGTAGAAAAAACGATATTTTATAACAATCAATAATAATAATAAATGATTTTATTGTTTAGTGAGCGAGTGTAATTTAGCGTTCAATTAAATAAGAGACGTAGAATTACCTTATTACTAAAACAAGGAAAAATAAATTGAGAGCTTCACGAACTTTGTTTACAAATAAGCTGCGTTATCCTATACAGACGAGAGAACCTAGGTAATCATAATATTACACAAGAATGAACGTTTTCCCCATGTTAACCACAACGCAGGTACCTATTAGTTTATATGTTCAAATTCATTTATAAACACTTCGTAGTGCGTACGTCAAATAAAGCAAATTTTACCAGGAAATAAGAAGGACAAAGTTGTTTTATGTGTGTCTGACGTCTGACGTTACCTACATTCGTAAAACTGTAAGATTATTGAAAACTACGTTTCGACCGCAACTTCGTACGCGCATATCTCGTCTTTTTCCCGTTCCCGTATAGCTTATAACCTTTCTCATGAATGTAGCAAAAGAAAAAAAAAAAAAAAAAAAAAAAAAAAGAATATTCCAAATACTCCGACTGGAATTTCCAGAGATTAGCGCGTTCAAACATACAAACAAGCAAACTACCTAAAGTGCTCCTTAGAAACATTTAATTGAGTTTTTGGTTTCGCATCTTCGTTTGTTAACACCGACGTCCGAAATTAAGGTTATTTTATATTTTGTAGTGTTTTTTGAAAGTCGGTTTTATTTTTTTGTTTTTTTTTTCACTTTTACGTGGTGATACTTGAACGATGTCTTCGTCTACGCAGAAATTGAAATAAGCAAAAATGTGCATTAAAAACCTACTGAACCAAACTGATTCAAATTTTTACGGAACCAAATGGCAAGTATACCGCAACGAACTACAGAAGAATCACAGAAATTGGATCAGAAACCTCGGAGTAATCGGTGTACATACATATAAAACCCACCGAATTGAGAACCTCCTCCCTAGTATAATAGGGAATATGCATGAATAAGTTATAGTATATATCCTCCGTACAGTTTATCTAAAAATATATAGAAATATAATACTAACAGTGAAAAAAGAATCAAAATTACTGAAAAAAACGAAGGAGATATAATTATTTTAAACAAATGTATCTATCCTTCTCGCGAAAACGCTGTTTTCTATGATGATGACGTCAAAGTTAACATCGGACTTCTCTTTCTAATTGTAATTTTTGAAGCTTCATAACTTCGTCGCTGATGAAGGTATTTAAAAAATATTTTCAAGATAATTTACAAGAGCTAATGAGTATTTCTTTTGTTAATAAAAAAATCGCATGCATATTCCCTACTATATCTTTGAAATTCTTCATCAGATCTTCAGCAAATAGAAATGGGACCATTCTGGAAAAATACTCTTCCTAACCAAAATAGTATCATCCAAATCGTTTTGACAAAAAAACGTTTCATAAACATACAAAAAAAAACAGTCGCATTGAGAACCTCCCCCTTTTTTTCGAAATCGGTTAAAAATATCTAACAACAATAGTCCATTCTAATAAAATAAATACCACTAGGGAAATTGCATAAAAAAAATATTTACTATCTATACAGTTCATCTAAAAATATATAAAAATATAATACTAACAGTGAAAATGGAATCTAAATTGCTCAAAAAACAAACGGGATGTAATTATTTTTAACAAATATATCTGTCCTTCTCGCAAAAACGCTGTTTTTTATGGGAGCTATATCATGAATTTTGTCGTCATAGTTCATATCGGACTTCTCTTTCTTATTGTAGTGCATACAATAATCAAGCACTAAAGAGCAAGAAAGAAAAGCGTTTTTCTTTTTTGTTAGTATTTCATAATAAATTATTATCATTAAAGTGTCAAGAACTAAAATAATTTAATAATGACGCGTGGCTATCAATGTATCTAGCGATCTGCCTTTTTCCGGCTAAATCACAGGTGCAAGGACGAACAACCACTGAAATTTTAGTAACTAACCTGAAAGACTGGTCCAGTGTGAAGTTCACGCAATTCTCACTACTTGAAACGTTAATATTTTCGTTTCACCGGTGCGATCCCGTCTCGTTTCTCTATTACTACCGAAATTTGTGAAATGTCGGTAAAAAATAGAGTCCACTATAGAGTCTATAATAGATAAGGCACTCTCGAGTCACCGAACGTCCGTATTTGTTCACTTTTCTTTGCAATTGCACGAAATTTTAAAGAAAATCGGTTCGTTTGTATGGCGGGAACAGCTGCGATCGTTGTGCTACCGCGTGACACAACCTACCGTAGACGCGCGTTTGGCTGAATGTACAAAGCTTCGCCACACGCGCCTTTTAACGCGCGACCGCCGCCCCCGCCCCCCGACCCTGCTACAACTTCACAGGAAAACTTTAAAAATGTACTTTCGTTGAGCACGTACCTATTATGAAAATTATTTCGCATGGATATGTCAAATTATCTGTAAAACAAACTAGTTATCGCCATTATTAAAGTAGTGGATATCAATAATTACAATTATTTTTAGGGTTCCGTACCTCAAAAAGAAAAATTGGAACCCTTATAGGATCACTTTGTTGTCCGTACTTTTGTGTGTCAAGACCGTTTATCTCGGGAACGCGTAGAGGTGTCGAGTTGAAATTAAAACCATATAATCTGGTCGATGGATTCTTGCAGCTGAAATATCAACGTTCTAAATTAACTTAAAAAGACACGATCGTCTATGCCGCAAAAACGTATATAACGGGTAACAGCTGTTTCCCGTCGACCTAGAACTATGAAATTTGGCAAGTAATACCATCATAAACTACAAGTATAGGAAAAAGTCTGAAAACTATACATTTGTAATTAAATCATAAAAAAAATTATTCTTTATTTAAAGTAATTTGTAGCTAAAAATTGTTCGGAACCTTAGGCGGGTGAGTCCGACTCGCACTTGATCGGTTTTTTTTTTAAATAAATTAACCTATAAGTGAAACTGCCTGTTCTTAGTAACAACACATTTGATAATTTTCGCGATACACTGGGTTTGAGTGATGTCCTTCAAGGGACTACCGATACAAACCTTTATATAATAAAGACGATACTCTTTATTATTGTGTCACACATCTGATGATATTTGCTCATAATATGATAGTAGCTGAGTATCACGGGATGGCGCAACTTGAAGAAAGGCAACTAAACAAGGAAAATATTGAACTAAAGAGTGTCTTTGCTCCGGGCGCTTGTTCAGCGTAGCATTCGTAGATTTTCGTAGACACAGCGTAAAGGCCGCAAAAGTAAAAATTTGAAAAGAGCTAAGAT
This sequence comes from Lacanobia oleracea, assembly GCA_950371165.1. Taxonomy (NCBI): domain Eukaryota; kingdom Metazoa; phylum Arthropoda; class Insecta; order Lepidoptera; family Noctuidae; genus Lacanobia; species Lacanobia oleracea. Next base: position 13,412,983 of record OX493389.1, read on the forward strand.
ACCTATTAATTGCAGCTCCTAGATCAATGGTAAATAAGACAGTGTTTGAAAGTGTACGATGTCTTGTATTTTTTAAGGACCTAAAAATAAGAAGCTTTTCCTGTGCGAGCTAAAACGATACACAAAATCCTGCTTTACATTTCAACTGACGATATCAATACATATATCTTGACGAATGTGAATGCATCAGTCTTTCAGGAACAGGTATAAGTTGGTCAAATTGCGTCTGGGAATTTCTGACAGGATAATGAAAAGTGATAATCAGAACCTTATATACAACGTACATAAATGTCAAACTGTATATACCTACATACGCACTACTTACATACTTTAACCCTATCGGAGTCACGAGCCACGCGCTACTCGTAACAATTAAGTTCAACTTAAATAATGGAAATTCATTCATTTCATTCATTCATTTATTCATTGTGAAGATATTGCACCATACGTGGTTGGATATTCAACATTGTTTACAACGCGTGGTGGGCGCGACTGTACCAAAACGATATACACCCTGTATCGTTGCCTGATCTCTTTATAAGGAACCTTGGCGGCTTACATCATGTCCTTTAAACTTCGGAGTTAGCTCAAGTCTTTATAAGGGATTCTTCATCATAAGGGTTTTTCATTCTATAATAAGGTATATTCAAACTACAATTTCAACGAAAATCAAGTTTTCATATAGACAATGTCACGTACTATTGGGTATTTTTACTTACCTCAGCCAAAAGCCCCAAATGTACGGGGATAGCAACTCATCGAATTCATTACCGCTTTGCAAATACAGGAAACTTTAACTGAATTCCCCAATAGTAAAAATAATTTTAATTCAGGTTTGACCTGTGAACCGTTCACAAGTCAAACCTGAATTATTTTTTTGTTTTTCTAACTGGCAGCAACAATAGGTACCCCTCAAAATTGGACGGAGCTCCGGCAGGATCTCATGGCAGTATGGAGGCAACGACTGTCGCAACCCAACGCTGGGTACGCCACAATCCAGGCGATAAGTCCCCTCTTTGAGGAGTGGCTAGAGCGGCGCCACGGCGTCCTCACCTTCCGCTTGACGCAGGTACTTACCGGACACGGTTGTTTCGGGAAGTACCTGTTTCGAATAAAGCGGGAGGATATGCCCGGGTGTCAACACTGCGAGGATCACCCGAAGGACACGGAGGAGCATACGGTGGAGATCTGCCCTGCTTGGGCGGAGCTCCGCCGTGTCCTCGTCGAGGCGATCGGCGGCGGCGATCTCTCGCGTCCAGCCATGGTCTGGAGCGAGGAGACATGGGAAGCGGTCACCTCCTTCTGCGAAGCAGTAATGCAAGCAAAGGAGGAAGCCGAACGCGTGAGAGAAAGGCAAACCTCACGCCCTAGCCGCCGCAACAGAAGAAGACGCCCCAGGCGTCGGGTGTCGCAGGGCGATTCTCGGTCACTGTAGGCGCGGGCCTGCGGATGGCGAGCATTGGGTGGCTCGCCGTCTGATCAGAACCAGGCCCGGGTCGACGGCGCGTTGTGTTCCACGCGCGCCTCAAAGAGCTGTCAGCAAAGAAGACGGGTCCCGCTAGGGCAATGCCTGCTAGTGCTGCGAACTTTGTTCGAAAGAGGTACCGTAGCCCTGGAACGCAAAGGGCTCTAGGAGGAACACGGATGGGTTTTAGTCAGTAAGAGTCTGACACTCCCTCTTGCTTCACCCAGAGCGGGAGGAGTCATTTGATGATTTCCCATCCTTAAAAAAATAATAATAAGGTACCCCTCAAAATAATTGTCAGACTTTTGTCCACCTTCCTTGTGTTTCGCACGATGCATCGAAATAGGTTCTTATTTTGTGTTGTCATTGTTCGTTTTCTCTATGTCTATGAATGAGAACAAGTCATAACTAAGTAACTGCATTGCTTTGCCGCGTGCGCACTATTTCAGACATTAATCAAACGTTTTTCATTCAGATTATTAAGTTAACGCGAGCTGCACAATTAGAAGCGGTACGGTTTCTACACAGCGGTATAACCACGTGTAAAAGTATACTTCTTGTATAGTATTCTTTATTGCACATAAAACATACAGACACAAGTATACCAGGACAGCTTTTGTACAAAGGCCAGCTTAACCCACAATTGGGTTTCCTTACAGCAAATCTCAGTTCGATAGAAGGATTTGCAAATTAGCATAGGCGTATATAGGGGTGGAGAGGGCGGGTGGGCCATGCCCAACCCAGAATAGTCTGATACCTCATGATTTTGGGGGACCCATTGCAAGTTCTAGACTGTACACATAAATACTATTATAAATATGGGACATGACTTCCAATAAAACCGTACACGTCAAATTGACACCTTCTAAATATTTACAATATTTTTGAGTGAATTTATCTCTTGGATTCAGAGCCACAAAATCGCAGCATGCATTTTGTTTTACAATTTTCTTAGAGTTTACTATTTTTGCAACGTAACGCTTAAATATCATTTTTAAATCGAAACAGCTGGGTTAGAACTGTGATCACGCAACCGGAAACGGTACTCCATTTCTTGTCCTAAATTTTTTTGTCTGAAAATCGGGTTTCTTTTGTTTCATCGGAAAAAATTTACAAATTATCACTTCCCAAGCAATTTTTGACATAATTTCATTTGCCAAATTATTACTTACCAAATATACTTATCAAATAACCTTATGTTTATCAAGTAAACGATTAAACAATAACTTGCTAACCTACTAGCCCTTTCACCAATTTTAATGTAGTCAAATATTTCAGGTTTTCAAGTTTGGTACCATATTTTACGCGAAATAAAATAAGCCAAATATTCAGTATCGTCTGTTTTGAATATACCATTTGTATTCAGACAATTACTTAAAAGAAATACATTTATTTAGGGAAATGTACTTATTTCACTGTGAGAAGCTTGCACGCGCATGCATGCAGCATGCAAGAGAACATGCAAGCAAGCATGCAGCATCATGGTTTCTGTCACGTCTCCGGCGCTACGGAGCTCCGACGGTCCAGCTTATCGTCGCAGATGGTTTAACGCTCACCACCTGCTCCTCTACTCTCAGGCCGCCTTGCCCCTCCGCGCCTCATCTGCCTAGCCTTTACCCAACTATATTGGGGTCGGCTTCCAGTCAAACCGGATTCAGCTGAATACCAGTGTTTTACGTGGAGCGGCTGCCTACCAGACCTCCACAACCCATTAACTAGGTAACACGATTCTTGGCAAGACTGGAGTCAGATTTACTGGCTTCTGACAATCCGTAACGACTGCCAAAGATCTACAAATGACAGCCGAGGCCAACGGCTTAACGTGCTTTCCGAGGCACGGAGGAAACTCGGTATATTAAGATGGTAACCCATCCACAGACCGACCTTGGCAAGCGTAGCTTAACCTTAAAGATCGACCCGTGCGGCTGTTTTATTATTTAGCCACGAGCCTCCGCGCCTACGCGATTCTTATTCACACTCTAGAGTAGGGCAGACAAAACTGCGTGGGGTCGGATTTACAGCGATTCGGTCTTTAATCAAATTTTCAGCAATTTGATTAAAGACCAAATACCTACCTTGCTCCAAGTAAACCAGAGTATTCATCCCATTAGCAGTTCTAAATACAAAAGGACCAGCTCAGTGAATTGTCGATCCCAGTGCGAGTCGGACTCGCACACGAAGGGGTTCCCATAAACCTTAATTTTAATACTTTTTGTTATAGCGGCAATTGAAATACATGATCTGTGAAAATTTCAACTGTCTACCTGTTACGGCTCTTGAGATACAGCCCGCTGACAGACAGACGGTCAGTGACCGTGAAACCTTAGTAATTGGATTCCGTTGGTTACCCTTTGGGTACGGAACCCTAAAAACGTTTAATGTTGACCTACCTCACGGTATACTCTTTTTTATGTTTTCGAAGAATTCGAAAACCAAAACTGATTTTGCAATTTTGAAAATTGATTTATCAGTTTATTTTTATTAGAATTTGAAGTTGCCGACTATCTATACTAATATATAAGGATATATCATTACGCTAAGACCAATAGGAGCGGAGCAGACGAAGTTGCGCGGGTCAACTAGTTAACACATAATGCTTAAAATTGTCTAAAAGCATAACACTGTATTTGATACAGTTTTATTTTTAAATTCCTTAAAAAAAGTACTAATCTTCATCTACACTTATAATAATAATAATTATTGCCAAGAGCCTCGACCAACATCTCAAGAGGCTCTCGTTGGGCAGCTGGATCAAGGGCTTGATCCAGAAAGCAGTACTCCTGGACACGGCGCGCATCGTTAGGAGGTTCCTCTCTCAGGAGCCCTGACCACCGGTAGCTTGGACCCTGTTCCCGATACCGGTGGGCTACTATTTTTTATATTTTTAAATGTTTTTTGTATTTTTTTAGAAATATTTAAAAATGTAAATAATATGTAAGTATATGAATAAATGGAATAAGAATTAATATATTTATATATAATAATATTATAAAGAGGAAAGATTTGTTTGTTTGAATTGAAACTACTGGCTCCGAAACTACTGTACCGTTTTGAAAAATTCTTTCATCATTAGAATTCTACATTATCTCTAATGAACATAGGCTATAAAATATTTTCAAAAAATTTAGGGATCCGTATGAAAACTTCGATAATGTAACCCAAGGTGTGAAAAAAAATCCAAAAAAGTTCATTAAATCGCGTACGCTTCGGAAACTATTGACAATAGAGCAAAGTGATGTAGTACAGTTTTATAGAAAATATCAATATCTGCAAATAATCCGCGAGGGTATATATCTAACTATTATGGTTAAGTCACAATGACTGCTTTTTGTTCAAATTATTCAATCTGAACAAAAAGCAAAACCCGGTTGAAATGGAATTGTGGTGATTTTAGTATCAAGATATTATTCCTTATCTATTTAAATTGTTTAATAATTAAGCTTGGTTATGAACATGTAAATTACATCGGACCTTTCTTTTAAAAGTTGCGCCGGGTATAAGAATACTCTAAGTAAGAAAAATGTTGCATATGAGCGAACTGCCCTACATTTGGTATATTAATAAGTAATTTACGCATTACCCTTTAAAAGGGTAGAGGGGAGATGAAGTTCGTAGAGTACCTACCAACTAAACCAGTGCGATCGAAGTCGCGGGCGAAGTGCTAGTATACTGCAAAATTGACCTCAACATTTTTACCTAGTTAAAGTTTATTCGTGTAGTTTTTAGTAAATATTCCATTTTCTCCAAAATCGTTTTTACTGTTCTGTGTCCAAAATATTGCCAGATTTTTAATCGACTTCCAAAATAGGAGTTTCTCAATTTGGTGGGTATATATATTTATATATGTACACCGATTACTCCCAGGTTTCTGATCCAATTTCGGTGATTCTGTTTTAGTTCGATGCGGTATACTTGTTTTTCGGTCCCTTAAACATTTAATTCACTTTGGTTGACTAGTTTTTATTTTATGAGCATTTTTGCTTATACCAATTTCTGTGTAGACGAAAACGTCATCCAAGTATCACTACTTAAAAGAGAAAATAAATAACCGACTTTCAATCAAAACACTACAAAGTATAAAATAACCTTAATTTTGGAAGTCGGTGTTAAAAAAAGTAACAAAATCAAAAACACCAACTCTTCGTCTACGCAGAAAATAAAATAAGCAAAAATTCAACTCAACCAAACTGAATCAATTTTTTCAGAAGTCGGTCGGTCATTTTTTGTAAAAAGTTTTTGTTTCATAAGCTCCTTAAAGTCAAGACTGTCAATTATTTTTAGAAAAATCTTCTTCTGTAAAGTTTGGATTTTGGTGCTAACAGTTATATATGCTTCTCAGGTAGGTACAGCACATAGGTTAATATTTTTATAATTTGAATAACTACGTAATATTTTCATCATTACTAGCCTAAATAGTGAGAATAAAGCAGCACTTTACTGTTTCAGAGTAAAAAAGTGCAGTAATGGATTCATGACCAACTAGTTAACTACAATCGGCGCTATTTTTACTCTCGGGACCAAGGGTAGAATAAATGTACGACAATTGGCAAAAAATAAATTAAGTGGCGCGAATCGAATCGCAACCGGAACATGTAATGTTTTTATAGTTTTCTGTAGTGACTACAGTTTTTTTTTTCAAACCGCATGTACTCTATCAGTGTACACTTCACTGCACGATCATGAACGTATTCATTATAACTTTTGATGGTAATAAAATCCTTTTAATTTATACTATTCTGTACTCGTATCCTTGCACCAATTTCCATCGCCTTTATTCCCTTCCACTTAGTTTCCTGCAAACATGCTATATTTATTCATCTTGTAAACTTGGTTAATGCAATGAATGCAATAAACAAAGATTTGGCTACAATTAGTGGGTGGTGTGAGGCCAATGGGCTGCGGGTTAATCCATCAAAGACCCAAATCATTGTTGTAGGTAGCTCTAGAATGTAGAATTGGTCACAACTCCCCAGGTTCAGTTTAATGGAAGTACATTTCTTATAAGTGAGAAAGTTAAGAATCTTAGGGTATGTATTGATTGGGGCGGGCTGCCTTCAAGCGGCTTCTGCCCAATCTAGGGGGACCAAACACCTCCTGCCGGAGGCGATACGCGGGGGTCGTGCGATCCATGGCCCTTTATGGGGCGCCAGTGTGGGTGCCTACTTTGAGAAAGCGACCTGCCCGTTACCTCAACGCATCCCAAAGGGTCATGGCCATCCGGCTGGCCCGGGGATACCGCACGATCTCTGGCGAGGCGGTGAGCCTCCTTGCCGGACTGCTGCCATGGGACCTGGAGGCGAGAGCCCTCGCGCTCATTTACGAGTGGCGCGTGGAGGTGCAACGCCGGGGCGAGACTTCTCTGCCGCGGCAAATCGCAGTATGGCGGACGGAGCTCCGGCAGGATCTCATGGCGATATGGAGACAGTGACTGTCGCAACCCAGCGCTGGGCACGCCACAATCCAGGCGATTAGTCCCCTCTTTGAGGAGTGGCTGGAGCGGCGCGACGGCGTCCTCACCTTCCGCCTGACGCACGACACGGTCACGGTTGTTTCGGGAGATACCTGTTTCGGATTTGGCGGGAGGACACGCCCGGGTGTCAACACTGCGAGGATCGCCCGGAGGACACGGTGGAGCATACGGTAGAGGTCTGCCCTGCTTGGGCGGAGCACCGCCGAGTCCTCGTCGAGGCGATCGGCAGCGGCGACCTATCGCGACCGGCCCTGGTCCAGTCTATGGTCCGGAGTGAGGAGGCATGGGAAGCGGTCACCTACTCCTTCTGCGAAGCAGTAATGCTAGCGAAGGAGGAGGCCGAACGTATGAGAGAGAGGGAAACCTCACGACCCAGCCGCCGCAACAGAAGAATACGCCCCGGGCGTCGGGAGTCGCAGGGCGATTTCCAGCCACCGTAGGCGCGAGCATTGGGCGGCTCGCTGTCCTTGTCGACGGCGCGTTGTGTTCCACGCGCGCCTCAAAGAGTTGTCAGCATGGGAGACGGAACCCGCTAGGGCTAGTGCCTGCCGGGGTGCGGAATTCGTTCGAAAGAGGCACCATACCCTGGAACGCAAAGGGCAGTAGGAGGAACACGGATCGGTGGGGTCTTTTAGTCAGTAAGAGTCTGACACTCCCTTTCGCTCTGCCTAGAGCGGAAGGTGTCATTTGATGATGAAAAGGCCGCCAATTGTGTCACCCTATGTAATGTTTCTCATCTATATTTTCTATAACTTATATGTACATAATGCTATTCCACGAATTCGTACTAAGCGTTTCCAATCGTTTTTTTTATAACGCGCACAGCAAAGGAGTGGAACACTCTGCCTGCCTCTGTGTTTCCAAACGCTTACAACCCTAATCTCTTCAAAGTTAGAGTGAACAGGCTCCTTCTAGGTAAGCTCGCTCCATGTGATCTCTGACATAGACTAGAGTCAAGAGCAAACCCATCACAAATAAAAAAATAAAGAGTGTTCTATGCTATTCTAAAAAGCTCATACAGTCATAGTCTCAACATTCCAACTTGCATACTTCAGTCTCACTTCTCGAGCTAGCTTCTTACGTTGCCCCCGCCCGGGGTGGTGCATTCCTCATTGCAACCCTAGTCGTTTCCCACAGGGAACGGGTGCTGCCCTTGCGCGTCGTCTGTTGGGTACGCCCTAACCGCACATGCCATTTAAACCTACCATGTTGCCTAGTGATTTGGCAAATGTTTTACAGTCGGCCGTCAGCCTGACACCAACCCTCCTTGGGAATGCTGATGCTGATGGTTTGCCCACCACCATGCGGGTGCATGTGGATGAATATGCATGGTCTCAAAATTTCCTTTATTCACCTCCTACGACACTCATGGGATGAAATGGGGTGGCAGTATTCTTAATCCGGAGCAACACGGGGTACCGTCGGTCTTACAACCCTAAAAGCATTTCTGAAAATTATGTGTTTTGAAAATAACCATAGTTAATTCTACATTTAGACCTAACTGAGACTCTTCTGGGTTCCCCCGAATGGTACCTACTAGTATTTTCCTGCCTTATAATAACGTACATAAATAGCATTATGAACGTAATTATTCTGACGTTTAGGTAGATACTGTAAAGTTTCATCAATATTCAGTCAGTAACTTTTACATGAAAAAGTTACACTCTCACATTTACCATTTACCTAAAATAGTAAGTCGGATATTCGTGTCTCGCTTTTACAGATAAAGTTTTCCTACAGTTTGACTTTAAAGTTGTACATGATGTAAAACTATAAAAACTACAGTACATTATAATACAGTACAATAAAATTCAGTGCATTTTGTACGGGTCTTGGTGATACACCACCAAGACCCGTACAAAATGCACCAGAACAAACGACAAAAAAATATAGTCATTTTTAAAGCTAACCTAACCTAACCTACACCATACGAACAGGACGGAAGGTTTTGCAGGTTTTCAAGAAATTTGATCCGTCAGTTGGGGCCCATCAAAATATACCTCTATTTTATAGTTTTTGTAAAACAACAGATTTATATATGTTATATGTATAGATAAATGCGAAAGTTTATAAGTATGGATGTTTGTTACTCTTTTACGTCAGAACGCCTAAAAGGATCTTCATAAAACTTAGCACAGAGATAGATTATAGTCTGGAATAGTACATATATGATATTTTTTCGTCGTTCACGCGTGGGGAGTCGCGGGTGACAGCTAGTTGGTAATAATTAAGATCTAAAGAGGTTTTAATAGCCAAACTAAGTGATAGTGAAAAGTCAAAATGGGGGTACAAGGCTCTATTTTGGGTCCTTTCCTCTTTCTAATATATACTAATGATCTACCCCATCTTTTAAAAAATCAACTTCAAATGGTATTATTTGCTGACGATACGTCCTTAATTTTTACGATAGACGTTCCATAAATCTTGACGACGTAAATAACGCCCTACAGCAGGTCCAAAATTGGTTTACTGTTAATAGTTTAAGTATTAAATGGGAAAAAACTTAATGCATCAGATTTGCCTTTCCGAATGTTAAAAGTAATGATTGTGATACAGTATTGAACAAGGAGAATCTTGAATTCGTCGAAAACACGGTTTTCCTGGGGATTACGCTTGACTCAAGCCTACAATGGGGTCCTCATTTAACATCTCTTGCGGGACGGCTAAGTTCAGCAGCATACGCTGTCAGAATTTTTTTTTTTAAAGTAAAGTAGAAGCATATTTATCAAATTTTGTAAATGTGAGTACCATGAAGCCATTTACATATTATGTGATTAGTTATAGTTTTACTTGTTTGACATGAACGAGCATGGTGGTTGAGAGCATGTCATGCTCACTCAATTTATTCCAATTTCAAACTTTTTAAAATAATATCTAATATTTTTTTCAGGGTTGCGATTAAAAGGTTATCAGGCGACTAAAACTACATAACTTCTCGTTATTTTCAGTAGAACAATTTATGTTTGTCGCATAGTCCTGCCTTATTGTGACTTAAAACAGATATTTGTGTGTTTATTAAAATGTCAGAAAAGATATTTGTGTGTTTATTAAAATGTCAGAAAAAGAAATAAGAGTTAGTAAATTTATAGCAATGCTAGAAGAGGGGTTTAGCCAATATTACGTCTTACAGCGGTAAAACTTGTGAGTCGTTCAACCGGCCAAAAAACCTGAACATAATACCAAGAGACAGGTTCCAATCAGAGAAGGTAAGGTTCTGAGAGAAAACGTTGCACACAACCACGAGACGACCGCTTTTTAGTGACTCAGGCGCTGAGCAACCGCAAACGCAGTTACATAGACCTTAAAAGAAACCTTGAAGAGGTACAAGGAGGTTAAATTAGCCTATGAACTGTGAGGAGATTGCTTTTAGCGGCTGATATACACAGTCGACGACCAGCGCGGGCCCCCAATTTAATCCGTGAGCACCGGATTGCTCAATTGAAGTTCGCGAGAAATTGCATATCTTGTACACTAGGTAACTACTACTACTTTTCTCCGATGAGTCTCGAATTTGTCTGCATGGTGAGGACCGACATCGGCGAGTGTCACGAAGACCAGGGAAAGACTACGCTGACGTGTGCTTTGGATAAATTACCCTTTATGTTTTGTGCGGGCGTACATACCTTCCAGCTATCGTACCGAGATAGTATTCATGTATGAAAATGGCTCACTAAATGCGCAAAGGTAAATAACAGAAATCCTTTGTCAACATGCACAACCCACACTGACAGTAATCGATGATAATGCTTGGGTCCACCGCTCTGGCATTTGCAAGAGGTATTCGTTCTCGGTATTCGTCGTTTGGATTGACAAATCTGGAGCCCCGACCTTAACTCCATTGAACGTCTGAGATTGCCCAAAGGGGAGTACGATCTGTCCAACCATCTCCACAAAACATCAGGGAGCTTAAACTTGTGATCTCGGCTGAGAAACACATTCCATAGGACACCATCAAAAACTGGAGGGGAGCATGCCAAGACGATTACATACCGTAATCGTTATCGCACTCGTAACTGATATTTATTTTTAATGTCCTTTTAGGGTTCCGTAACCAACAGAACCCTATTACTAAGCCTCCGCTGTCCTTCTGTCCGTCCGTCCGTCTGTCAGTGGGACAACCCACTCAAGAATCGTAATAGGTAGACAGTTGAAATTATCACTGATTGTGTATTTCTATTTCCGATATAACAAAAAATGAGTACCCGTTGCTTGGAGCGTGCGGTAACAAATCGTTCTTTGCGCGCAGTCATGCGAACCTATGTAAAGGTCTTCCTAAACTGAGGGGTTGTTACTAAAATTCTGCCAGTTCTGCCTTCTTATTACTCTCCCAGTCCCTCAAAATTGGTCCCAAGTAATCTAGATGGCTCGACGTGGATCCAGCTGTCAAGACACAGAACGCTGTGAATGGCCATCTTGGATCAACGTTTTGGCTCTAGTTATGGTTTGCACGTCCAAATGTCTTCAAATTCTCGGTATTGTGTAAGAAAAATAGTTATTTACACACTAACTTAACAAAGTAAATGAGTATACAACAAATCTACACTTTGAACGACTTTAAAACACACCTTAAAATGTGAGTAAATTCAAGTGGTTGCAACAAAAAAACTTTATTCGCTTCACAAAATATTCATTATTTCTTGAAATACTCTAGGTATGTTTGTTAACAGTAAAATTAATAACCGCGCAAGGAATTAACCACTAAGTAACGCCTTAAAATTGTGTAATCGACCCGAACGTTGAAATAACCAAGTGGCCCTTATTCCGTTTTCAGTAGTATTTTCAGCGAATCTAAGTTGAATACCTTTTGAAAAATTGTAGTGATTGGTGTTTAACGCAATGCTGAAAGTTGATGTAATTCCTAAATGACATGACGTAATACGCAGAGCACCTAAAACAAATGAATCACTCTCGATCCAATTAGTGACCATTTTCGAGCGTACTTTACGGGATTTCGTCCATGCAATGAGTGGAACCAGGATAAAATGCAAATGTCCTTATAGTTACTAAAAACGGCTAAATGAAATAACCTTACCTACCTAACTAACTAAAATTACGTAATTGGGCTACATGGAGGACGTCACTAAATTCCCCATTTAACTTTACCTAATAGGCCCGTCATATAAGACATTTTATGTCGCAGTATTGTGCAACATCCTGATTTTATGAAAATTAGGTGTACACTATTGGTATCTAACCGTTTTTTTTTAAGGATGGGAAATCATCAAATGCCTCCTCCCGGTCTGGGTGAAGCAAGAGGGAGTGTCAGACTCTTACAGACTAAACCCATCCGTGTTCCTCCTGGTGCCCTTTGCGTTCCAAGGCTACGGTACCTCTTTCGAACAGATTCCGCAGCCCCAGCAGGCACCTGCCCTAGCGGGCCCCGTCTTCCACGCTGACATCTCTTTGAGGCGCGCTGGAATCGCAGCGGGCCGCCTACCCGGGCCTAGTTCTGATCAGACGGCGAGCCACCCACTGCTCGCCGTTCGCAGGCCCGCGCCTACGGCGGCCGGGAATCGTCCTGCGACTCCCGACGCCTGGGGCGTCTTCTTCTGTTGCGGCGATTGGTACGTGAGGTTTCCCTCTCTCTCACACGTTCGGCCTCCTCCTTTGCTAGCATTACTGCTTCGCAGAAGGAGGTGATCGCTTCCCATGCCTCCTCGCTCCGGACCATAGATTGAACCAAGGCCGGTAGCGAGAGGTCGCCGCCGCTGATTGTCTAGACGAGGACCCGGCGGTGCTCCGCCCAAGCAGAGCAGACCTCCACCGTATGCTCTACTGTGTCCTCCGGGCGACCCTCACAGTGTTGACACCCGGGCGCGTCCTCCCGCCGAATCTGAAGCAGGTATCTCCCGAAACAACCGTGTCTGGTGAGTACCTGCGTCAGGCGGAAGATGAGGACGCCGTTATCGCCTGGATTGTTATCTAACCTAAGATACCAATAGTGTACACATACTGAAAAGACCTGTGCTAACTGCGTGGTGCTCGGAAACCTTCAAAATTTTTAGTAATTTTTTAGACTTATATCTGCTAAACGGTGAATTCTACATAAAAGTCAATCAGTAGACTATTAAAGTAGATAATATTTACTGCAATTAGAGTGCCAATGCAGGTGAATTGGGTTTACAGGTATTGAGACATACTCGGAGCATATCAAAAAGAAACCATTTTTCACAAAAAAAACTAAATTGTAGTTTGAAAAATGGAGCTCTGTGATTTGCTAGACTTTCGAAAAAGATATGTTAGATAAACCAATGGACAATGTTTCTTATCATATAAAATGAAATAGAGTAGGTACAATAAAAAAAAACTATAAATTTATCGATCTTAAATATTGCACTTATTTTGGAAGTACTCAAATAAGGAATAAAATTAAGGAAAATGATTTAAGCTACGTGGTGACGTTAATGAATTAAATTAAACCTGAACGAAAAAATTATTTTGAATACTGGAATTAAGCATTTTTTAGCGCCCCATATTATCATTATAGTCATCATTGGAAAGAGCTTTTAAAAAGGATTTTTGCCATAAATGTAACTATTTCTAATTTTAGGTCCGTTTGGAGATAAAGACCTTAAAATGTGAAAAATTTGACTCCAAAGTTAAGGTATTGTTCAGTTCATAATAAACATAAATTACACCAGTAAAAAAAAGAGCTTCCCAAAAAAAACCTTTGGTAGTGACTTGACTTTGTAATTGTCAGTATGTTAGTTAATGATTGAGTTAGGTGACTAAATTCGAGTACCTGAGGAGCTCGTGGCTAAATAATAACAGCCGCACAGATCGATCTTCAAGGTTAAGCAAGGCTTGCCAAGGTTGGTCTGTGGATGGGTGACAATCTTAACATATCGAGTTTCCTCCGTGCCTCGGAAAGCACGTTAAGCTGTTGGTCCCGACTGTCATTTGTAGAACTTTGGCAGTCGTTACGGATGTCAGAAGCCAGTAAATCTAACTCCAGTCTTGCCAAGAAATATCGTATACCTATTTAGTGGGTTGTGGAGGTCTGGTAGGCATCCGGTTTGACTAGAAGCCGACCCAAATATATACTTGGGAAAAGGCTAGGCAGATGATGATGATGATGACTAAATTTGAGTACCGAAGCTAAAGACTTTTAGCACTTCTTCGCCAGCTATATGCAGGATAGACAGCAGTACGTGGACTATAATTGGAACGAATCTGACCCATATTACACTTGGTCTGGTGTGAGTCAAGGTAGCAACTTGGGGCCACTCGAATTCATCATAATGGTAAATGATCTACCTGATGTCGTCAGACACGGATCTTGTTTACTATTTGCAGATGACCTCCAGTTGCTGCTAGAGGTTAAGAGTGAGGCCGATTGTAAGCGCTTGCAGGAGGACATAGATAGAATAGGGGAATGGAGTCACGAGAACAAGCTCTATTTCAATGTATCGAAGTGCTCGGTGATAAGTTTCACACGCGCACGGGCACCTCTACTTCATGAGTATGTGATGGATGCGCAGCCTATGCAAAGAGTCACACAAGTACGGAATTTAGGGGTTTCCTTAAGTTCTGAGCTACAGTTTCGCGAACACATAACGGAGATCTGCAAAAGGGCGTTCAGAAACTTGGGCTTTGTGCTGAGTCAGACGTAACACTTCACTAACATTGCAACAGTCAGGGTCCTGTATGACGCACTAGTCAGGAGTCATCTGGAACATAGTGCGATCATATTCACTTGTTGCTCATTCTGCACTGACTGATCATGACACGGTATTGCTGTTTCTTTCAAAGAAAACCACTAATACGGCTACGAGAAAAAAGGTAATCCACGTCAACCACGACCAGTCAGATATAGACATCGGGCAACTAGACTTTAGTGACGTCTATAAAAATCGAGATCCTCATGTAGCAGCAGGAACTTTGGTTAAGCTAATAAGGCAAGTTATAGAGTCCAATTCACAAACTATCAACGTGCCAAACCGTAAAAAAACTGTGAAACCATGGATAATCCCAGGCCTTCTTCGCTGTGTCCGACACAGAGACAATTTGCATAAGAAATTTAAAAAAGCACCAGATAATGTCGATCTAAAAATTACTTTTACTAGATATAGAAACTATTGTAACAACTTATTAAAGAAACTTAAAACAGAATATGAAAAAAATCAAATAAGCAAAGCTGGATCAAATCCCAAGCAACTATGGACTGCAATAAATAGTTTAACAAACAGGACTAAACAGAAAGAAACTCCATCTCATCTTTATCCACTCTGAAAATATCGGTAAACTCTGTTAACGATTATTTTGCTCAAATTGGCAAACAGCTCGCCCAAAAAATATCCTATCAAATTAATCGATAACAACAACCTGAATTCAATGGTTTTGCTACCAACGGACAAAGATGAGGTTGAGAAATTAGTATTGTCCCTTCGAAGTGATTGTGCGCTAGGATGGGACGGAATATCGAGTAGTCTTCTTAAGAAACATAAAGCCTCTATTGTGCCCCCGCTTACATACATTTGTAACCTGGCTCTCTCAACAGGTAAATTCCCTAAAGTTTTTAAGAGATCGATCATACATCCTATCTACAAGAGTGGGGACAGAAGCTGTATCAGCAATTATAGGCCTATTGCTGTTTTACCTGCCCTGTCAAAGGTTCTGGAGAGGATAATGAACAACAGGCTTGTTGATTACCTCGAAAAACATAACCTTTTGTCTCCAACACAATACGGCTTTCGATCTGGTAAATCTACGTCAGACGCAGTACATGATTTAACAAATTATGTTGTCACCAACTTGGATAGGGGGGAAAAGGTTCTGGGCATATTTTTAGACCTTGCTAAGGCATTTGACTCGGTTTCTGTGCCCATTCTCTCCCAAAAATTGGAGGATTTGGGAATAAGAGGGGTTCAACTTGAACTTTTTGATAAGTATCTCAGTGAGCCTACCCAGTGCGTTAAAATAGACGAACACATTAGTGATGAACTCACATTCTCATATGGCGTCCCTCGAGGAAGCGTGCTAGGTCCCACTCTTTTCCTAATCTATATTAATGACCTGGGTATGCTTACACTCCCCAAGGGTAAGATCATAACATTTGAAGACGACACGGTGCTCCTCTTTAGCGCTGATACATGAGACGAAGTCTTCTCATACGCGCAATCGGGCTTTCATACTGTGTCAAATTGGTTACGCAGTAATGTTCTAACACTGAACGCGAAGAAAACCAATTATATGACCTTCTCTCTCAGAGTAAATGGTAATGTCCCACACTCCTCAATGCCCTACACAATATTAGCACACACTTGTCCAGAACCATATGATAACAATATGTGTACCTGCACCTTCGCGGCGCTAACCACGTTAAGTATCTGGGAGTCATAATAGATAATACCCTTAGATTCCAGGAACATATTGATACTCTTAAAACCAGGTTACGCAAGTTAATATATATTTTCAAAACCCTGAGACGAGTAGCCGACGACAAATTAAAGAAATCAGTTTATTAGTATGTTAACAGTGCCCTCGCTCAGTCACTGTTAACATACTGTATCTCCGTTTGGGGAGGTGCTCCGAAAACGACAATGTTTGAATTGGAGAGAGCCCAGAGAGCAATCTTGAAAGTGTCCTCATTCCTGCCTTTCCGCTATCCCACAGCGCTCTTATACAAGGAAGCTAAAGTTTTGACAGTGCGTCAACTTTTTATCTTGAACATCATATTGAAACAGCACTCATTACTTACCTATCATCCCACAGCCTCATATTGCAAAAGACGGTATGACCCTGTAGATCGCCGTCTCATACACCACTCAACTACCCAATTTTCAAAGCGGTTTTTCTGCCAACTAGGTGGTTTTCTATATAACAAAATAAACAGGATGGCACCTATAGTTAACCTCACTAAGGCTATGTGCAAAAAGAAAGTTAACAGCAATTAAATAGCTTGGTGGCAAATGTGGCCGGCAAAATAGAGCTCAATGATGTGGCATCGCTACGCGCGCTACGCCGTAGCCCGTAGCGCCGTGGCCTCGTACCGCGCCTAGCACCGGAGCCGCCCAAGCGCGCTGCCGACGTACATCCGTCGACGTAGCCGTAGCGACATCGTTTGACACTCATATTTAAAATTATTCACGTTCGAATACTCGTAGATATACTGAAATTTATTACATTTTTATATATATATATATTAAAGATTAAAGTAGCAAACAAGCTTTCCATAGGCGTATCTATCTGGCTTTTCCCAGGTGGAGCCTGGCCCCAAGCTTGAGATGCGATGCCCAATATAGACGCCCAACCCTTCTTTGGCAGTCGAGTAAAAAGCGTAGGCGGGTAAAACCTCCACGCACCCTTGGAGCGATTATTAAGAAACAGCACAAAAAAAACGACAACCTGATGATGAGTTAATTTTCTATCTTAACGCGGTGCAGTAAAAAGTGGCCCTACAAACAGCCACTACCAGGAATACTGAATGTCTCAAAATATTTTTTTGCCAAAACATTTTTGGCAAAAAAACACAACTTTTATCCCATCAAATTAACTATGGGTACCTCTACACTTATAATTATTATAATAAGACTTTCAAAATTTGGTTAAAGACTTTTTGATTAGTGAAAATCCTAACAAAAAACTGAACTCAAAAAATCCGAATTCCTTATAGTCCAGGCAAATTAGTCAAAATTAGGTGTGAATCTCGACTGTAAACTTGTATAAACCTTTATTTTGACACTCTAAAACTTGTCTCAAAACCTACTTATCGTAGGGTGTCCACGACTACAGAAATTCTAAGGTTTTTACACATTTTTTGCAAATGTCTCGTTTCCTATAGGTTTTTCGCTATTTGTATGAAATATCAATATTGTAGAAGATTAAATTCCCTACAAATTTTGGTGCAATTTTTTTTTATACGTTGTATCGTTTTCGAGATAGAGAGCGGAAACCCAACTAACACTAAAGTGTTAAAAAACCTACATAAGACTTGTATATCAGTTCCATTTGAGTATAAAAGTGCTAACGCATACCTGCGCAACTGAGTTAGAGCATGCTCTGACTCACTTATAACCACCAAGGCTCACAGCTTTACAGATAAAAGTTATAGAAAGCCTATAGTACGGTGTTACAAAGATATTAAAGCTGCACAAGTTTATTCATCGTCAGCTACTACTTTAACCGGTATAACCGTTGTAATACCGGGTTGGTAAAACGTGGTAGGAAAGCATCGGATAAAAATCCTTTGCCACTAAAAACTTCTTGAGTACATTATCTATCAACTGTATAACTTTTAGCGTACGTCAGCATTGAAAAAGCCTGTAATCTTACTAAAATTAAATCTGTTCGCAATGGAAGTGTTATGTCATCCATTATTCAACACAGCAGAATGATATTATGATATATTAAGTTATTTAAGTATGTGAAGTGAAAAATGACTGCCCTTATGATTTCACGGTAAATGTATACCGTGTTTCTCATCTCAATTTTAACGCGCCTAGGATTTATTAAAGATTTAAAAGAAAATTTATGATAATAAAATAGACACCTTAAGCTAAACATTATTATTAATTCCTGCTTCCTGAGCAGTGGCATGTAAAATTAAGTGGTATTCATGGAACGCTTCAAATAATGTAAGAAATTTAGTATGTTGTATTCAAATGTTGAATAACTTGAAATAATATGAATTGTTAGATTACTAAAACAATGGCGAACTTTACAAAAGTGAGGTTAGTGTTAATAACGACCCATATTTGCGTTGTTTAACACCAATACGTTTAGAACGTCTTTAAAAGAGTACTGCCTAACACAATAAGCATTAGTTAAACCTTTGTTACAGGTTAAACCTAGATAGAGGAGTTGATTGACACTTTTAGTATATGGTGTTACTAAACTCTCGACAAACTCTATTTTTAACCTATGTCTGCAATAATAGTCAATAAAACACCTTAAGCGGTATAAAACACTTCATTGCAATTACTATACAACAATAAGTGGTAATTGGAGTAAGCGAACACTTTTATAAAGACTTAGGTTTCACTGGAAGGTTAAAGTATACTTAAGTCGTTATTGACTTAAGTATACTTGCTGCTACTAACTGCCAACTGCCAACTTGTTTGTAAAATATCAGATGCATAGCACTAATAGTCCAGACAAATTAGGGTTTCACCTCGGAATGAGAAACAGTCGGCTATAAAGTTATATAAATTACGTATTTTTTGCAAATATCTCGTTTCCTATGGGTTTTTCGCTATTTGTATGAAGTATCAATATTGTGGAACATTAAATTCCCTACAACTTTTGTCTCAGAATTTTTTATCGAAATTTAAGAATTGAATCGTCGTTTTCGAGATAGAGGGCGGACAGTCCAGTCACCTTAGTCAAAATTATTAGTTTGTAAGTTCTTGTAATTTTTTTTTAGTTCCGCTATCTTACGTGTATGGATATTTTTATAAAAAATATTAATGACGAATTGCTTTTTTTATTAATTTGAGAAGATAATAATATAATTTACATTAGGATTGAAATATATTGGTTTTTATGGATTTTGTCCTAATTTAACACAAAAAAGTTTTAATTCCATGAAAAAAATAACATGATTGTATAGCTGGCAGTTTGGCCAATACAGTGATAAGCGAAAATACAAAATTATAATTTCATTTGTTTATCCTATAAATGAAATGATTCACTGTTTTGTGACAAATGTGTGTTTAAGCTGGAGAACATTTCACCTTTGAAACTTTGTGTGACCAGAGGGCTGGCCCGTTCTTTGCTCAAAAATTAGCATTGCCATGCAACGTGGCAATCCTTACATGGATAAGAAATAAAAACCATGAATTTGGTCTCTTTAAATATTTTAATATAAATAACTGTCGCTTATATCAATAACACACGCGAGCTTACAAATATTTGTGCTAAGTATAAAACTATGATTTCGCATTAAATTATTTATCGTTCTCGCAGTATAAAAGGCGCAATCATCCAGCAGCGCATTCGGTATACACAATATACCGGACGCGCCGAGGCACACAGCACACCATCACAGTCAGTGCCGCGGTCCGCGCGACGGGGCTTGGTCCCAGGGGCCAGGAGCCCGGGGGGCGCGGTCAGCACCGCCAGCAACACACAACACTTGCTGTTTTACACGAACTACGCCTATTTATGGACACGTTCACTCACCCATTCACTTGACTATGAAGTTAGGGATGAATCCATGCTCTGAAGTGGCAATCATGAACCCCAGTGAAACCAGAAACAGATTCTTCCTTGCTTGGATCTTTATATAGGGCATGTGAACTAGATCATGCTGTCGTGCTCTTGTTCTATGTACCTAAGGTTTATTAACCTTACATAAAATTATAACTTAGGTGGACATTGGACACATAACAGAAATGCAAAATGTACCAATAACAGTTACAGTGATTTCTATCACTTTCACATTTTAAATTTACTATCAGGTTGACCAATAGTCACAAATACTATAGGTAATTGTTAAATTTTATGAGTGCACACTATCGTCACATTTTTAACTATATGTTAGTCTTCTTCTTATCGTGTGGGTAGTAAGGTCCACATACCCTAGTGACAGAGTTTCCATATATTAGTGATATGAACAAATTGAATATTCTGATGGTTAGGATAACAAGATAACATAAGAATTGAGAGCACGTAATCATTAAGAAATTATAATAAACCTACAGATGCGGATGAGTGAAGACGCGGCGGAGGGCAAAAGCCTCCTATAAAACGACAGCTCGGGGCCGCGAGTGAACCTCATGTTACAGTCGTACTTCAGTTACCCTTTTGGCAGAATCTGGAGCGGACTTAACTGTTCTCAAGTAACATGGAGGATCGAAGTCGAGTGCTGTAGCAGAGGGGTATATAGAAGATTCCATTGAGAACAAGGCGAAAACATGTGAACGCATCGTGGAAAACATTAAATTGCAACCTTCAGTTAATCCATCCATGCCACTATCGCCGCGCCCACCTACATCCAAACAACGAGATTTACCGACACATTTTCCTCAAAATGAGCCTAATTCTAAAATCTACAACAATCTCTATTCCTAATAAAACTGTAAAAATAAATTTTCATAATTGCGAAAATATAAGTAAAAAAAGTGTAGTAGTAGTAAATATAAGTTTTTAGTTGTTTTATAATTAGATACTATTTAATTTCAATTTAGTTGTTACTCTATGTTCTATTAAATAATCATATTACAATAAAATATGAGGCACCTTTCATTTTCTCATAGTGGGTGATGAGTAAGTCTGACAGGATCCTGCTTCACCCGGAGCGGGGGGAGTCATTTGATGATTTCCTACCCTCAAAAAAAAGGCTGTGCATTGTCAGTAACGGAAGATTTTTTTTATAATGATATTGATATTTTGATACGAAATTAATTGATTCACCTATCACCAAATTCGTCAAAAATCGAAATCCGTGCTGTTCTTGCCAAAATGTTAGTTCCTAAACCGTAGTAAAAGATTAACTTTATCCCGGTATCTAGACTAGATAAGTAATGAATGAACCAAAACTATGTTACCTTAGGTAGACATTCTTTAGACAGGTGACGGCCACCTTAAGATGAAATGGTTAAAACAAAACCTTGTTATGAGTATGCAGCCTGGCTGTCTAAAGGTTAACCTAACTAAATGAATGTGAGTAAGAGAAAGCAAAGCGTTATAATAATATTCAGAGCTGTGTAATCTGGTGTGATGTCTCCACCACACGCAAGCAGTATCTACCATACTAAACATGAAGGTGAAATGAATGAAACGTACAGGCAGCGCGCGACAAGCTCGCTGGTACTAATATCACCGCTTATGTTCTATAATCTCACTGGTATTCTTATATTGTATGTAACTAATTGAGTATTTTGTTCTTTGTGTAATATTCAGGAACCCTTCACCGGAGTTATTTCCAGAACCAGAAGAAGGATCTCGGAGCGGCACCTAGAAACAAATCACAAACATGGACACACGAACACGCCCGAGCCACTGGTATTTAGTGGATAACACAACACGGTGACTGATTGTTGTTGGTGACGTTAGATCTAATGATCCGGATACACGCTCCGTCTTGCCTGCGAGCATTCCTGCACAAACCAGTGTGGCGGAGGCGGGCAAGACGGTAGCTCGCACAATCCCTGAAGTTCCATCTTTTTGTACAGTCATGACTGTACAGGTCTGGACTGTGCAGGCAAGACGGAGCGTGTAGCCGGGCCCTAAGTGAATATACACATTTAAACTTTACTTGCAAACACTGTACAAAACTTGTGAAAATTGTATCAACCAAAGTTTAAGATGCTGTATTTGCCAGATCGACGAAAAATATTTTGATAGATGTTATTATAAATTTTCTTTTAAAATAAATAAGCACGAAAAGCAGATCGGAAAAACTACGGGATATTTGTATTCAAATAAAAATAGTGATAATTAATAATATGCTACTTCTCTGAACCGTGATCGATTCGGCAAATATTTCCATTATCAAAAGTAAAAAAAATATATATATTAATTGTTATAAGTACTGAATTTGGTCCTAGTGCATATAGGTATAATGAATTAGTGGACAACATATTAACGAGAAGGGAAACAACTAATAAACTGACATCCACATACAGGCACAAAGGCAAACATGGAACAGTCGACGAGTGGTTCGTCCTGCTGTCATATGTTAATGAGTCGTTTAGCTCTTGCTTTCATAGTCAAGGGAGATTTACTATAATTAAGGAAAATGTGTTGTTCACCTCCTGAGGACTATTTCAGATTGAAGCAAAGCATTTTATAGTACTTTAGTTCAATGATAAAACAGGAGAATTGTTTGGACATGTGACATTGATACGGCAACAATGCGTGTATATTTTTATAATAATAAAAATAAAGTTATCATTTATCTGTTTTAGATGTTGGTTACTGAATTAAATAGGGAAATCTAGATCTATCCAAATGATCCAAACGGAGTGAGCTATGGTTACTTTAGACACGCGTTGAAGTCTGGGGAGTCACTCCGTAAGCCCGAAGTCCGTAGTTTCGGGCTTAGTTGCGGGCGTATTCTACTCCGTATCACCTAACCACTAAGAATAATTTTGAAAACCACTCTTAGTTAGGGTTCGGGACTAATAGTAAGTCTGTAGGTGATACGGAGTAGAATACGCCCGCAACTAAGCCCGAAACTACGGACTTCGGGCTTAAAGAGTAGGTGTCGGACAGGCGCGCATTACCTGCCACGGTGCCGCGCGGCGCGCTACTGCAGCCGAGCCACCAGAATGCTGTCGACCGCGGGAACGCTGGGTAGTCCAAGTCCACCTAAACATTTCAAACATGAATCTTGTAAACAGATCATCTTAAAAGGTTATCTGGAATAGGCTCTGCAGTGCACTTCATGCTGCTTCACTGCTATTGCCCACGCGGGACATAGGAGTCCTTAATTGTGCATGCATTGGTATAATTGTTGAGCATTATGCGTGTCATGGTTCGAGATTATTAATGGTTAAAGTTGGAGTAACACCCAGGTTGCTTCAGATTGGAGATGGATTGTTAGGGCCTGAAAGCGTAAACTAAATAGCTTAAGGTACTTACACTGAAAGTTCCATCATTAAACCGCCAGTACGATCCATCCTTGAAGAAGTACGTGTATCCGTTAGTGTACTGCAGGGCAGCATCAATGCCGTCAGGGATGTCTTCCCAGTAGGAGAGGGGTTTGGGGTAGGAGGGCGTGACGGGCGGACTCTGAGACCCGTCGAAACGCCAAAACTTTGAGCCCTTGTAGAAGTAAATTTGGCCGTTACCAGACCAGACCGTAGCAGCGTCCAGGTTGTTCGGGATACCGGGGAAGCCTGGACCAAACAGTTACGTATTAGTAAATTATCCGTATATTTAAGAAAGTTTGTTGTGTATGTTTAGTTTATTTATTTAAAAACCGGCCAAGTGGAAGTCAGACTCGCGAATGAATGATTCCGTACCATTTTTATTATTTGTTGTTATAGCGGCAAAAACAATACACACTCTGTGAAAATTTCAATTTCAACTTTGCCAATTACGGTTCATGAGATATAGCCCGCTGACAGACAGACGAACAGTAGGATGGACGGACGAACAGCAGAGGCTTAGTAATAGGGTTCCGTTGGTTACCCTTTGAGTACGGAACCCTAAAAAGGAACGAAAACCAATAAACGTTGGCACAACTCGGGGTTTAGATCGACCATTTTTGGATCGGATAACCCAATTTCTCCAATCTTAAAACAAGAAAACAAAAGTCTACCTTCGCTGATGTCTTTAGGGTAATCTCCGTCGACCGTCTGTCCGTTGTACCTCCAGTACTTGGATCCCTTGAAGAAGAACGTCTTGCCGTTGCTGTAGGTAAAGGCGGCGTCAATGTTGCCGGGCAGGCCGGGCCAGGCGCGGGAGATGAGGCGCGGGTAGCCGGAAGCAACTGAGGGTGTTGCCTGTTGTTGTTGTGTGAGCCGCCAGTAGTACTTGCCTGAAAATGAAAGAAAACGTTTCATTAATGTTTAGATGAAGAAATAACCGTTCCGTGGTCATTTTCTATTGATCTTACTGTATTTGATGTTTTTGTAACCTTGTCCTATCAATTTTCCCCAAAAAACTTTATTTGAATTGAGCTTTTTTTTCGAATAAAACAAAAGCTGTATTAAAGTTCAATAAAAATCCCCTAAACGTTGCATCTTTGGCTAAAATCAAAATCTTATAAAAAGTTACGCCGCGTCTAATTTCCATACCTTTGAATATGAAAGTGTCGCCGTCCGCAGAGTTAAAGATGGTGTCGAACTTAGGGTCGCTGCAGAGCGAGGTGTCCTCGACTGAAGGTTGCTGGGTAGTGGCGCGGGGCACTGATGGCGGAGCAGACACTGGGCCTCCGATGTCTGTCTGAGACTTGCCTCCGTATATAGCCTGGGGATGGCGGGAAATATCAGTTTAGTGGTTGTATTTGAAGGAAGAGGGTATTACGTCGTTGTTCTAGCCTTTTCATGAGTGAGTCTCATGTCAACAATATGAAAAACAATATAAAAAAGGAGACCGTTTTTGTGTCACGACAAAATTTACCTGTATTCCATTGATGTCATCCTGGTCTAGTTGAAAGGAGGGGTCGTATTCTTTGTAGAAGGGATACATGAGCGCTGAGTGCACGTCACTGTGGGACAACCCTAGTGAATGACCGAATTCGTGCGCCGCAACCTGCAAATGTGACGTTATTTTGAATGTTTAGCTTAAATAGTTATTTTCTTCAGCTGTCTATTTTTCTTTGAAGCCAAATTTTTTTCTTTCTTCACGTAAACAGAAAATTAAGTGATACAGCGTTGGAAAATCGTGTGACGTGACATTTCAGTTCACTTTTCACCTGGTAGTGACGTCACAAACCCCCGCTCCTGATCTTTGATGCGTTTTATCTTCGTCAATTTTCTTGATTTGATAAAGCAAAAAATACATATCCAATATTTTTCGATAATCTAACAGACGGACAAGATAGGTTTTTTTTTCATTTATTTATTTATTTATTTACTACTTCATGCACACAAATGTACAGAGGCGGACTTAATCCTCTCCCTAATCTAACCTCTTGCAAATGTGCTTGCGAACTCTGACCTTGCAGGTCAATCGGTTGGTTGACATCCTGATTTCCTGGGGAAGCGCATTCCATAGAGAAATTGATTGTATGAAGAAAGAACAGTTAATAAAGTCAGTAGGTGAGAGGGACAATGAAGAAGACGGTTATGCAATGTGCGTAAGTTTCTATTGTGGTTTGGATTCATTCAGAAATCATCCCTATTAGTCGGACTATAATTATTCTACTCCAAAATAATTCAAAACCAATGCAATGCTGTAAAACCGTGATTCCATAATTACCTGAAAGAGATTGATTCCCTCCCATGAGTTGATGGTCCAAATCTCAGCGTCATCGAAGTGAGCGTCGCCTCCGGACGTCTGCACAAGCGAGCCAATAATTGTCATATATTGTTATAAAACCTTAGCCAGCCGCACGTACAATTTTTAAATTAGTTAATTTAAGTTTTCTTGGATGGACAAGAACGGCGTTTTTGAGAGATAAATAGATGTTTATGTTAGCCCACCGTACTTCCTATTTCCGTTCAAAAATTGCGATTGTAGCAGAAGTATGGTGCATCCTTAATAGAAAATTATTCTGAGTAATGGAAAGTCCTATCAAATCAGTAAACCGCGAAGTTATTCACAACTTTTTCTAACGATACAAAATTTTACATCTTTTACCGCAGTTTATGCAAAACTTAAAATAAAAGAAAGACTGTGTTTCGTATACATGTGAATTTGAATGCCCGAAATAACAAATCATCATCATCATCATCATCTTGGAATTCGAGGCTATGGCTACCCAGCGTCAACAAATCTTCGGAACGGTGAGGTCGCTCTGCGAAACCTGTGAAGCTTCCAGGAAACTTCTGTGCTACTGGGCGGGGCTTGACTGGTTAACGTAGCCAGGACAACCACGCACAAGCCGCACAACGGACCGAATGAGAATCTAAGTGAGAATGGGGTCTCTACTCTAATAAGAGTGTCCGTGCAGTTTCTTGCACGTTCTTCTCCATCGAGATCTATGCTTTCGAACGTGCAACAAGCTTAATTTTTTTGACAGACCGACCTTGACAATTCAAAAGTGCCTGTAAATGGTTTATTTCAAATAAACCATTTGCTCTGAGTCTTTGAATCTCTTCGAGACAATTTGTGTAGTAGCCACATGTTTTTTTTTTAATACGTACAGGGTAGAAGGCGTGGGCAAGAATGCCATCTGGGCCATCGAAAGGACCATCGTCTCCGTGCGCTCCCTTTTCGAACCTGCAAAGAAATCAAAGTAGTAGGTAAGCATAATACTGCGTAATACAAATCATGAAAACGCAAAATCAATAGTAATAAACCGTCCTATCAGATCAATGAAAATGGCAAATCGACAGTAACTTGGAGTACTACAAGTGGTTACATCCGACACTCAATGACAACCATTCACGCAGTCAAACACATTACAGTGAGATCATCATCATCATCATCTACCTAGCCTTTTCCCAACTATATTGGGGTCGGCTTCCAGTCAAACCGGATTTGGCTGAATAACAGTATTTTACGCGGAGCGGCTGCCTACCAGACCTCCACAACCCATTAATTGGGTAACACGGTACTTCATGGCAAGACTGGAGTCAGATTAACTGGCTTCTGACTATCCGTAACGACTGCCAAAGATCTAAAAATGACAGCTGGGACCAACGGCTTAACGTGCTTTCCGAGGCACGGAAAGCACGTTACATTGACGTTACGAAACACATTACAGTGAGATATTGAACAGAAAGTTGTAGACCCAAAATGATGGATTACCTATAAGAAAGTTATTTTTAGTTTCCTGGTTTCAATGACAAATGTAATTTTTTTTAGAGGGTCTAAAAAGGCCACTTTAGCAGAATCAGAAAGCACATCACGCTACCCGTGGCTGTAAAATTTTCCCAATCAACCTTGAACCTAATGTTTTACCAATAAAGATGAAAATGAAATTTGACAGATTTTTGAGTGATTAATATTATGATTCTCCTAAAGTGGCTTTTTTAGCCCCCCAGTTCAGCCATATTGTATTAGTAGGTGAAGGACAAAGGAAACCAACAGTATTTTTATGTAGAAGTTATGCAACTATCAATTCAATCTAAGAGAGGTACCCCAAAGTAATAGTAAAAATAACTGTTTTACGTGTCTCTAAGCATTATTGACAGTTGACATGCCTTCTAAAATGTTACATGTCCGAGCCTTATACTTGCCTGATTTCAATATGGACATCTCCAAACCGTTTCTGCGTAAAGGTAAGGTCTGTGTAGTCCGACCACACTGCGAAGGCTTTGGCAAGTTCCTTATCAACTTCGGCACGTTTTAGCCTCGATGGGTACTTAGAGATCTTGTAGGTGAGGTGCTTGCCAGTCCATTTTGAACCTAGTCAAATAATAAGATAATATTCACAGGCAGCTCAGAACAACAGGTAGAAAACTAATGTTTGTTGAGGTTAATCGTGGTAATATTTAAACGAAGGGGTACTCACCCTGCTGCGCGTATCTCTTCGCTCGGCTCCCGCTGGAGCCCATTTTGTCTCGCATGCCGCACCTTGGCATTGACATTACTTGTGTCGTTTCTTCGTCTAATTCACCTGTAAACGAACGTGATCAAATAATTGCGTTAAATACTTGCGCGCGTGTTTAAATTAGCCGTGACTAATAGGTACTAGGTACTAGATTTTCTGGTTACCATGACACTTCAAGATCGTGCGCTAGAATAGCTAAATTTCAATTATCACCTCATTTGCATCGTAAACTACTCCGGAGTGTCAAAGACAAAACATATAATTTTTATAACAGCTCACGACGCTATTTTAATAAATTCTAAATAAGTTTCAAATAAGTGTTATGAAACAAACCTAATTATCACTACTTCACCTACCCTAACGCAAATTTCAAACAAAACATATTTTTTTTTAGTATTTTCATCAAGGCATTGAAAACGAGGTGTGCAAAGGAAAAATGGTTGCTTTTACTATTAAAACCATACTTTCCCGGGACATTAACCTAATAACCCTTTCCTAACTTTTATTACAAATGATGTATGTACCAGTTGGCGGTACACTGCAGAATAATGACCGGCTTTCGAGCGAATAAGCCGATCTAACCGTGGCTAAGCTTACCTGTAGCGTTTAGTCCGGCGAAGCTCTGGAACTCGGCAACAGCTCGTTTCCACGTGCCTGCGTCCATGAGGTGCGAGCTCGAAGGATTCGTCACAGAGGGACTCAGATACCCGTATTTCGCTAAGTACATCTGGAAGTAAACTTCTCCTTCAGTCTGGCGTGTCACGAGTAGGCCTCTGTTCTAATACGAATGTGCATGGCAATGCGCGCGTGCATATCTCAGCACACGAACGCCTCCAGGCCTTTTGTTCCCCCTCACGCCGGGGAATACCTACTCGCACTCTTCCCCCAAAAGCCCATGTTTACTATCTATACTTAATATATAAAGCTGAAGAGTTTGTTACTTTGTTTGTTTACTTGAACGCGCTAATCTCAGGAACTACTGGGTCGATTTGAAATTTTTTTTCTGTGTTAGATAGCCCATTTATCGAGGAAGGCTATAGGTTATATATCATCACGCTAAGACCCATAGGAGCGGAGCAGTAATGAAAATTGTGACGCAGACGAAGTAGCGCGGATCAGCTAGTTGTAACATATTTCCAAAGATTTATTCTATAAGTTAAGCAAAGCAAATGTACGTTTTACAGATATCATCACGAATCAATGATTGACCTCACTATGAAATATACCTAGGCGTTCCATATTTTATTCTACAGTTTGATTTCTATTGTTTGTACGAGTTCTGCTAAAAGAATATTATAATAAAAATCTCTCTTGAGGGTTTATTCACTAGCATTGATCCCAAAGAGTGCAATATTCGAAATGCAAATTTCTGAGAAAAGTTGAGTCAACGATTTAGTTTTTCCATTTTCCATATCAACGCGATATATCTAAATGATTGCGCTAGAAGAAGCAAACAATATAGACTTCGATTTATGAACGTTTCTATGTTTATCGACTTACCATCGCGTTGTCTGTATTGCCGAAGGTCGGCGCGGCATTGCTGCTGGTCAGGAAGACCAGCGCTACCGTCGCCGTCCACAGTATCCTCAGACTACTCCTCAAACTGATGAACGCCATGTTTTCAGCTGATATCCCTAATCTTCTACTAGATTATGCTCATCTGATATATCCTTATTTAGCGATGATATGATATCTGAAACAAGGAATTAGTACCTAATATTAATTATCGTGAAATGTGAACATCCCCACTGTTTACGACAGTTTGTTAAATTCGGAATTAAATTGAATTCACAATTATTGTATAACGTAGATACGAAAACCGCTAAATTATAACAATAAATAATAATAATAAATGTTTTTGTTGTTACTTTTATGTGTGTTTATGTTTTCGAGCGTATGGCACTCGTGGGCTGCAGCTGAAAATCAGCGTCAGGTGGAATACCTTGTGTTGCCAGCTGGCGTTATGCTGAGCTGAGGCCCGTTTGGCATTAATTGTTTTAATAATTTATTTTGTTTATTTTTAAGGTGTTTTTATTTGTATAATGCCAATAAACACACTTTTCTTTCTTTCTTTAGATATCCGAACAATAAATTATGAATAGTTTTATCTTAGTAGAGGACGTTAAGGATCACGATACAACTATACAAGTCGATTCAGCAGGTCGAAAAAGACCACTTTAGCAGAATCATAATATGAACCACGCAACATTCGAGACAGGTCACTAGCAGTGTAGAATTCCATAGTTATACGTTACAATCGCCGACTTAGAAAGGTGCTTTTTAGGATTCCGTATCCGAAGGGTAACCAACGGAACCCTATTATTAAGTCTCCGCTGTCCGTCCGTGTGTCTATCTGTCAGCGGGCTGTATCTCAAGAACCATAATAGGTAGATGGAAAAAATAATGAAAAAATAATGAAAATTGAGGTTTTTGGTACGGAACCCTTCGCGTGCAAGTCCGACTCGCACTTGGCCAGTTTTTTTTTTCATTCTATCAACTTTGTCTAATTTTTAATGGAATCTGTACGACATTTTCCTTCACCAAGTACATTTTATAGGTTGGTCGAATATTACTCGTTAACTTGCAAAGCACGGGTCGATCTTAAGGTTACGCAACGCTTGCCAAGGTTGGTCTGTGGCTGGGTGACCATCTTAACATACCGAGTTTCCTCCGTGCCTCGGAAAGCACGTTAAGCCGTTGGTCCCGGCTGTCATTTGTAGATCTTTGGCAGTCGTTACGGATAGTCAGAAGCCAGTTAATCTGACTCCAGTCTAGCCATGAAGTACCGTGTTACCCAGTTAATGGGTTATGGAGGTCTCCAGGCAGCCGCTCCACGTAAAATACTGGTATTCAGCTAAATCCGGCTTGACTGGAACCCGACCCCAATATAGTTGGGAAAAGGCTAGGCACTTTACTTTTTTATTTCTAAATCTGAGTAGAATTTGATTTGACATAATTTATGGCTAATTAATTGTTTCACTCTCATGGTTCATTAAGAAATAACCAGAAGTGGGGGAAATAGGTCCCGCACGAGTAAAAACCATACCAATACTTGAGTAAGCAACAACTCTCGACACTTACTCAAAAAGTAGCACTTTAAAGCTTAATGTTTCGCAAACAGATTAGGATACGGACGAATACGGATGGAAAAATGGTTTTCGTTTTTCGTAGTCTCAATATTTTTAAACGACCTATCTAATGTCACCACATGATGAGATAGATGATGAGAAATAATCTTCGCTTTACATTTTACGTACGTTTACGTTTATAGGAACGAGCCTACCCTAATTTTTTTTTTGTCAAGGTGTAGTCTGACCACTTCTTTGGCGTGATTAATATCTAGTCTAGTGCTAAGCGTCTCTGCCGCAGACAGACAGAAAACAGATGGACATGGTGATACTGATTTCCTTGTTGACTAAACACCATGACAAAAATGCGACAAGAGAAAATCGGCTGAACATATTGCCTGCTCTTCTGTCTAAATATGGAAAAAACGAGATAAAAAGTGGAAAGGCCCTTGAAATAAAAGAGCAAAGGGTAGACCAAGGACTCGATGGAACGACGACGTAATAAAGATAACAGGAAGGTACTGACACGTGTTGCCAGTGAAGACTTACGGAATCGAAACGTGGTCGCTCACGATAAGTCACTCAAAAGGCAATGCAGACGGATTCGAGCTTCCTTTCGTGATCGAATCAGGAATGATAATATTATTTGCAAGAGAACCAAGGTTACCGACATAGCCAGAAAGATCGCCAAACTGAAGTGGCAGTGGGCAGGGCATATTGCTCGCAGGTGCAATCACAGGTGCGGAACAAACAAACACGGAAATTTAAGTAACTAACCTGAAAGACTGATTCAGTGTGAAGTTCATGCAATTCTCACTACTTGAGTCGTTAATATTTTCGTTTCACTGGTGCAGTCACGTCTCGTTCCTCTATTAGTACCGAAATTGGTAAAATTTCAATAAAAAATAGAGTCTATTGGATAGGGCGCTTTTGAGTCACCGAAGGTCCCGATTTATTCACATATGTCTTTGCACAAAATTTCAAAAAAAAGGGTTCGTTTGTATGGCGGGAACCGCTGTGATCGTTGTACCACTGCGTAGCACAACTTACCCCAAACGCGCGTTTGGTTGAATGTACAAAGCTTCGCCGCGCGCGCCTTATATTGCGCGCCCGCCGCCACTGCCTGCCCGCCCCTGCTACAACTTTACAGGAAAACTTACAAAATACGCTTTCATAGAACACGTTCCTATTGTGAAAATGGTTTCCCTTGGATATGTCAAATTATCTGTTAAGAAAACTAGTCAGCGCAATTAATAATGAAGTTGACCTCAATAATTACCATCATTTTTAAATGAAACCTATCTGGAATGAAAAATATATTTTTATATAAATTTAAATCTGCGATCAGTCATTGGTCTATAGGTAATCAGATAAGCTGAAGTAAATGAACTTTTAAAGAGTTGGGTCATCGACTTTACTCTCCTTATCCAAGTAGTACATTAATTGCTCTTTTCAGACGGTCTGTGTATTTGTCAATGTATTGTTTAGCTTCTTCCATAACAGTTTCCATGTTGAGGTATTCCTGTATCTCTGAGTTGCTGGTAAACCAAACTACACCACTTATAGTCCTTAGGATGTTGTTTTGAGCTCGTTGAAGGCAAAGGATGTTTGACTTGCAGGCTGAGGACCATAGTAGTATCCCATAAGTCCAAATGGGTTTTATGACTGAACTGTAGACCTGGAGTTTATTGCTCAGAGAGAACGTTGACTGTCTGCCAAGCAGCCACAAAAGATTCTTAGTTCACTTCGTTGAGTTTTTGCTTGCTGTGATCTTTCCAAGTCATACGTTGGTCCTAATAAATTCCTAGGTATTTGACGCATTTGGATTGCGGTAGAGCATCTTGGCCGAGGTTGATTGTAGGACACAGTTTCTTCTTCAATGTGAAAATGATATGGTGGTATTTGGAGGCACTAGCTTTTACGCGCCATGTGCGCAACTAGTCATAGGTTAGATTTAGCTGGTTTCGGAGGATTCTACTGGCTTCATACTGGCTACTTGTTCTAAGTAATGCGGCGTTATCTGCAAAGGTTCCGTTAAATACCGTTACGTTAAATATCTCCGAAAACTATCTTGACGAATGTTAATTCACCAATCTTTCAGGAATACGAAGAAGTTGGTCAAAGAGCATCTAGGATTTTCTGACAGGATACTGTGTTTACTGTGTACTCGTGGTTGCCAGATAAGTAATAATCGGGTCCTAGATACATACGCACTACTTACGTACTTAACTCTATACCTACTCGTAGGAGCCACTAGCCGTTTGCTTCTCGTAACAATTACGTTAAACGTGTCGCTGTACTTATAAGTCCATACACTTTTTAATAACGGAAATTCATTCAGTTCGTAATATTGTGAAGATATTGCACCATACGTGGTTGAATATTCAACATTGTTTACAACGAGTGTTGGATGCGACTGTACCGAGCTCGACTACACCATGTATCATTGCATGATCTCCTTACTAAGGAACCTAGGCGGTATAAATCATGTCCTACCTTGAAACTTCGTATTTAGCTTTAAGCATTTATATAAGGGACTAGTTGACCCGCGCAACTTCGTCTGCTCCGCTCCTATTGTTATTTGCGTTAGTAGCCTTCCTCGATAAATGGGCTATCTAACACTGAAAGAATTTTTCAAATCGGACCAGTAGTTCCTGAGATTAGCGCGTTCAAGCAGCAAACAAAGAAACTCTTCAGCCTTATATATTAGTACTAGTTGACCCACGCAACTTCGTTTGCGTCACAATTTTCCTTACTGCTCCGCTCTTATTGGTCTTAGCATGATGATATTATAGCCTATAGCCTTCCTCGATAAATGGGCTATCTAACACTGAAAGAATTTTTCAAATCGGACCAGTAGTTTTTTAGATTAGCGCGTTCATGTAAACAAACAAACAAACTCTTCAGCTTTATATATTAGTAAGTAAGTAAGTATAAGATATTGATTGATATAGATTTTTCATCTTAAAGGGTTTTCATTCTATTATAAGGTATATTCAAACAAAAGTATCAGCAAAAATCAAGTTTTCACATGGACAATGTCACATACAATTGGGTATTTTTACTTACCTAGATCAAAATGCCCAATTTATTGTAAGGGGAAAAGCAAATTATCGAATTCATTACCGCTTTACATATACAGGAAACTTCAATTGAATTGCCGATATAATTAATGTAACTATGGTTCAAAATCCCCATTCCTAATTTAAAATTTAAATTATTTTTCTAGCTGTCAGATTAACAATAGGTACCCCTGAAAATAAACGACAAACTTTAGGACACCTCCCTTGTGTTTTGCGCGATACATTGTTAATATTAAGTTACAGACTTCCAAATAAAAAACACTACAAAGTATAAAATAACTTTAATCTCGGAAGTCGGTGTTTTTAGTTGTTTTTTCGTTTTCACTGACTTCCGAAATGAAAGTTATTTTATACCTTGTGGTGTTTTTTATTTGGAAGTCGTTTGTATTTTCTTTTTCACTTTTAAGTGCCTGCATACCCCTTTTTTAAGGATGGCAAATTATCAAATGACTCCTCCCGCTCTGGGTGAAGCAGGAGGGAGTGTCGGACTCTTGCTGACTAAAACCCATCCGTGTTCCTCCTAGTGCCCTTTGTGTTCCAGGGCTACGGTACCTCTTTCGAACAGATTCTGCAGCCCCAGCAGGCACTTGCCCTAGCGGGCCCCGTCTTTTCTCTGATGCAACTCCAAGGCAGGGTGTTAAAGGCATTGGCGATGTCTAGAGATACAGCCAAGACGACCCCGCCCCTGGAATTTGCGTCCCCCGTCGAGAGAGCTCTCACCCGCATGATGGCGTCCACCGTCGAGCGGCCCGTGCGTAAACCGAACTGGTTCTCCGCCAAATCCGGCCCTACCCTCACTAAGTGCTCGACGACGCGGTTTGAAATTACATGCGGACGGAGAGTCCGCAAGGTGCCCCGGCTTCTTAATGAGGACCAGTTTCCCCGTCTTCCAACGCAGTGGGAACTGGCCCCTCTCCAAACATACGCTTAGAAACCCCTTTAGTCGAGACCCAAGAGCCTCCAAGGCCAGGACCCAGGCTTTTCCAGGTAAGCCGTCGGGTCCTGGGGCAGTATTTTTGACCTTCAGCCTATTAACCGCCACTCAGGTCTACCTCAGTCACCTCAGGGGAATCGTCATCGTCATCATCGGTGCAGTCCGCATCGGGCACCGCAGGTGGTGAAGGCATAGGCGGGGGATTATGCTCCCCTCGCGAGGGAAATAGAGCGCTCACCACGTCCTCCACCAGCTGGGGCCGGAGACTCTGCGTCAACGGGGGGGCCCAGGTGCGGAGCTTATTCCGCACCATTTTGTAGGGTCTTCCCCACTCCTTGTGAGCCAGATCCTTGGCCTGCAGGATCCCCGCTTGGAGGGCGGCCTTGCCACTTTGTACTCCTCGTACAGCTCCGTCTCTCTGACCTGCGCATCTGGAGGGCGGATGCGGAGCCTGCGGTGCCTGGTGTACAGGCGCCGTGCGGCAACGCATGCCTGATGCAGCGTCGCCAGCTCTTGCGACCACGAGTACACCTGGCGGCGGGCGCGTCCTGGCTTAACCCGGGGCATTGCCACGTCACAAATATCGGACATGGCCTCCCGGAACCACTCCGCTTCGTCGTTGATGTCAGCAGGCCTGTCCGGAGGTGACACCCAGGCCTGCACGATCGAAGCTTCCAGGAGGAGCTCCCGGTCCAGTTGCTTCAGCGCCCACCGCGGACCACTTGGGGTCTGCCGGACAGGCGCGATTGAGGTCTGGGTGGAGACGTCAAACCGGATATACCGGTGATCGGAATAGGTCTTCACCTCCTCTAATACGCGCCAGTCAATGACACGCGGTGACAGAGCAGAGCTGGCGAACGAAATGTCCACCAAGGACTCCCCCTGTATCCGCACACACGTGGGGACAGAACCCCGGTTTAAGACGACCAGGCCTGTCTCAAGAGCCCTCCTCTACCATCCTGCCCCGCGTATCCGTATATCGGGAAGCCCAAGCCAAGTGCTTGGCACTGAACTCCCCGAGAACGAGTATGGGGAGGGTACAACACCCGGTGACAACGACGCCCAACTCCGTAAGGGAGTTTTGGAACTCGGCGAGAACCTGCATACCCCTTCGCAGCGTAAAAATGAAAATGGTGCAGTAAAAAAAATTACAACAAAGTCTCAGGATTTTTTTGTCTTTCTGATTCACTTTTATGATATCTCTTAATGATAATTATATAACAATCAATGTGAAATTTAGCTCCCTGATCCACTAGATGTAGCACACTCTTTTTTTAAAGTATGGGAAATTATCAAATGGATCTCTCGCTATGCAAGGAGCAGGAGGGAGCGTCAGACTCTTACGGACTAAAACCCATCAGTGTTCCTTCAAATGCCCTTTGTGTTCCAGGACTGCGGTGACTCTTTCGAACAAAATCTGCAAAGATCCTGCAGAATTTGTTCGAAAGAGCACAACTCTTACAACTCTTTTACGGAAATTACTACAGTAATCACTTTTCGTGGCTTATTAAATTTAAGATGGTTTCCTTGAAAGCAGCGACTGTTACACAGTTGATATTTCGTCTCATTGATTTTTTTACATTCTTCTCCCTTGTCTCATTCGCTTTTTTTCACAGAAAATACCACCTATTTTCCCAATCGAGGTCTGTGAAAGTAGGTTTAATTAAATTATTTATTTTACACTGTAACAACTTAGATTAATGGGGCCGACAATTGTCAAAGTGGCGCTAGTAGCGCACAGGCCAATAACAAAGCAGTTTTTGGTGAAAAGATGGGTTTTACTTTTTTTTTTTATGGGTATAGTGGTGGCGCCATCTGAGATCAGCTTTCACTTGCCAACCCCATTACAGTTATTAAAAAGTTCATGTTCAAAGGCGACCTTCTCTCAAAATTGAGTTCACTACCAGAAAACCTTTGCGTAACAGAAAGAGATCACAATAGAGGGTCAGGGTAAGATCCAGTGCACAAATACAATACTACTACTACATATTTTATCATACATAAATATTAAATACTAGTTGACCTGTGCAACTTCGTCTGTCGCTCCTATTGGTTTTAGCGTGATGGTATATAGCCTATAGCCTTCCTCGCCAAATGGGCTTTTTTAAATCGGACCAGTAGATAAACGTGTTCAATCAAAAAAACAAACAAGCAAACTCTTCAGCTTTATGTATTACTAGTTGACCCGCGCAACTTCGTCTGCGTCACAATTTTCATTACTGCTCTGCTCCTATTGGTCTTATCGTAAGAATTTTTCAAATCGGACCAGCAGTTCCTGAGATTAGCGCGTTAAAGTAAACAAACAAACTCTTCAGCTTTATATATTAGTATTGACTTAAACTCATCATCTGCCTAGCTTTTTCCCAACTACATTGGGGTCGGCTTCCAGTCAAAACGGATTCAGCTGAATACCAGTGTTTTACGTGGAGGGGCTGCCTACCAGACCTCCACAACCCATTAACTGGGTAACACGGTACATCTTGGCAAGACTGGAGTCAGATTTACTGGCTTATGACAATCCGTAACGACTGCTAAAGATCTACAAATGACAGCCGGGACCAAGGGCTTAACGTGCTTTCCGAGGCACGGAGGAAACTCGGTATGTTAAGATGGCCACCCATCCACAGACCAACCTTGGCAAGCGTTGCTTAATCTTAAAGATCGACCCGTGCGGCTATTATTATCTAGCCACGAGCTACTCTGTTTAAAGAAATAAATCAAGTAGGAGACAGAATCGTCACCAAGGGACATACACAACTAAAAAGCACAGTTGCCAAGCACCACGGATTATATATTAACACTAAAACTAAAGGTCCTAAATTGTGAGCTACTTCTGATTACAGTAATAGGTATGGAAAAATCGCAAAAACGCATGGAAATTCGTTCTGGTTTCTATAAGGTCTGTGTAGTAAACTACTCCAGATGTAACCTTAATACTTTCTAACATAATATTGCGTTCAGTTTGCCAAAGAATACACTCCCATAAGATGTGGTGTGCGGATTGTTCATATTCATGGTCAGCTGTTAGAACATTGACATAAAGGCGAGGCCACAAGCCTAAAGGAACATAACTTACTCTTAAAGTTGCTATGATTTGTGAGAAATTTTTTTTTTTTTTTTTTTTTTTTTTTTTTTTACTATTGATAGGCACGCGTTTGACCACTATCTCACCTGATGGTAAGCGAGGATGTGGTCGAAGATGGAGCACGCTTGCCTAGAAATAACCTATTCACTCTTGATTTAAAGACTCCCAGGTTGTAGCTATCAGGAAACACAGACTCCGGCAGGGAATTCCACTCCTTAGCTGTACGCACTATGAATGTGTTCCCAAAACGTTTTGTGCGTATGGGTGGGATGTCCACCATGTACCGGTGGCGCATCGCCGTTCGTCTTGTGGTCCGATGATGGAACGGGCTTGGCGGAATTAAATTATGCAATTCCGTCGCACATTCCCCAAAATGCAACCGGTAAAAAACTGACAGGCTAGCAACTCGTCGTCGATGTTCAAGACTTTGGAGCTTCGACGCGACGAGCCTCTCATTGCCGATGATCCTCTTGGCTCGTTTCTCAATTGACTCAAGGGCATCAAGCTGGTATCTGGCAGATCCATCCCAAAGATGAGAGCAGTATTCCATACACGATCGAACTTGCGCTTGATAGAGTTTGAGCAGCTGTTCCGGCGTGAAGTACCGTCTCACCTTAGCCAGAATCCCCAACTTCTTTGCAGCCACTTGAGCTTTTGCCTCTATGTAAGGGCCAAAATTGAGAGTAGATGTTAATGTAACCCCAAGAAGCTCAAGATGGTCGGTTATCGGCACGGTTTCACCGCGGAAAGATGGAGCTGGGCGGAATTGGCTCCTTTTGGCGGAAAATAGACACGCTTGGGTCTTAGCAGCATTGAACTTGACCAGATTGGCATCGCCCCAATCAGAGACCGCCTGTAGGGACACGTTCAAGCGCTCAACCATTGCCTCCCGGAGAGACCGGATCTGCGACCCACCAGCTCGTGCGTCGGACACGTATCTTTCAGCAACAGTGCTGTCGTCTGCATACCCAAAGGTACCGGGTTTAAGCAGATCATTAATATGCAGCAAGAACAGTGTTGCCGAAAGCACCGACCCCTGAGGAACCCCGGCATTAATATCCAGCAGTCCAGACGAGCAGCCATCTATGACCACTCGGATAGACCGATCCCTCAGGAAATCTGCGATCCAATCACACAAACCGGCGGGCAGACCGAAGGAAGGAAGCTTACTAATAAGGCCATCGTGCCAGACCCTGTCGAAGGCCTTCGAGATGTCAAGGGAGACCGCCAGTGCCTCCCCGTGCTTCTCTATGGCCTCACTCCAGATGTGAATGGCATACGCTAGAAGATCCCCAGTTGACCGATTTCGGCGAAACCCGTATTGCCGGTCACTAAGGATATCATTCGCTTCTAGGTACGCCAGGAGCTTATGATTCAGCACGCGTTCCATAGTCTTACAGAGTATGGACGTTACCGAGATGGGTCTATAATTCGACGGGTCAGCTCGACTACCCTTCTTGGGCACGGGCTGCACGTTAGCTTGCTTCCAAGCCTTCGGCACTTTTCCAGTCTCAAACGAAAGGCGAAATAGGCGTGTCAGGATCGGAGACAACTCAGGCGCACAAGTTTTCAGAACAATTGCCGGTATCCCGTCGGGACCACTAGCCTTGTTCACGTCTAGGTTACGCAGTACCCTACGGACGTCCTTCTGATGAATGCGAATGTTCGACATACTCGACTCGCATTCACCAGGAGAGGCGGAGGGCGTCGCGCCACCAGGATCCAGACGTGAAGATTCCGCAAACAAAGAAGCAAACAAGTTCGCTTTCTCCTCAGCGGAGTGGGCCAGCGTCCCGTCGGGTCTCAGCAGTGGTGGTAGTGAGGGGCGGCAGAAGTTCGATTCGACCGACTTAGCCAGGGACCAAAAAGCCTTACTACCTGCTGGGTATGAAGCAAGTTTGTTCCCTATTCGGCTAATGTGGTCAAACCGAGCCCTCCGCAACACCTTCTTGCAGGACTTAGCAGCCCTGTTGAAGGCTCTCTTCTTCTGACTCACGTCATTTGCTTTGCGCGTACGAGCGTCGACCCATGCTAGGTACGCCGCGTGCTTAAGCGCATCGGCGCGATTGCACTCGGCACCAAACCAAGGACGAGCTTCGCCAGATATTGCTATGTTAGAGAACGGAATGTAGTACTCCATTCCCCTCCGCAACACATCCGTCACGGCGTCCGCGCACGACGTAGCATCAGTGGAAGAAAAGCAAGTAGGCTGCCAAGGGTAACATGCGAAGAAAGATCGCATGCCATCCCAATCTGCTGACTTGTATCGCCATACCCGCCGGGTGCCTCTTGGGCTAGGATCGGGCGGAGAGTAGACAGACACAGACTTCACCAGACAGTGGTCGGAACTACCCAGTGGTGATGAAATCGACACCGAATAGCGGTCTGGATCTGTTGTCAGCAGAAGGTCCAAGCAATTGGCAGTGTGCGAATCAACATCCGGCACCCTCGTTGCCCCCTGGACCAGCTGGGTAAGGTTTAACGCAAGCGCTAGCTTTCGCGTCTCTCGTCCAGCATGGTCTGTGCACTGGTATGGGAAGAGCCACTCCTGGTGGTGGGCATTGAAGTCCCCCAGTAACACCAATTGGGCAGAAGGGTACCGCTGCTGAACCGCATCCGCCGCCTCACTCAGGTGCTGTGTAAGCCCAGTTGTCTCCAAATCACCGCTGTGCGAACGGTAGACGCATGCGTAGACAATTTTGTCTAGACCTGTGTCCACCATAGCCCACAGCGTTGAGAACCTGGAGTCTTCAAGGTAGCGGAGACGCCGATAGCAGATGTCGTCCCGGGCGTACATGCATACGCCCGCGCGGGGTCTAAAGTGGTGCTCCAGGGTAAACCCAGGGTAAGACAGGTATGACACGTCCGACGGACATCCGATCTGCGTCTCCGACAGGAACAAGAGCGCTGGTTTCTCGGTCTCAAGATGGTGATGGACTGCGGCGAGATTTGAGTGCAGACCTCGTATATTAGAGAGGTGCACTTTATGCGAAAGGACGTGCTGCCGCTGTACAGCTTTTCTCTTTTTATTCCTGTTCATTACTAAACTTGAGTGATGGAGGTTGAGGAGAAGGAAGTGAAATGAGGTTCCAAGCTGCTAACCTTCAGGCACGCCCTGACAGGACGACATCTTTGGGGGACTAGTCTGGAGACTGCGGGGACGCCCGAGCCCCCCCGGGAATGTCCATCGGGCCCTTTCATCTGGTCGCCAACCAGCACGATGGTGCATTCCGGGATTTTTCGTCAGATGGCGGGGCAGCCTTTCATGTGTGGCTAGCACACTACTTGGGCCCCCAACTATCTGCGGTCGGCCAGCGGTGCACCGTGCCTCGGATCCCGCTACCCTCCAAGACTAGTCTCCCGATACGCCCATGCCAGGACTAGCCTGGCTGGTCTGCCTGCATTGGAACAACTATTTCGACCCAACTCCTCTGAATTGGCTACACTGAGCATCGTACCGGAACACAGCTGAGCCGCTTGGCGGTACGTCTTTGCCCAGTGGGTGGCCACAAGCCATCGGCCGAAGCCTACCACCAGTTAGTGTCACCTGATTAGCACCACCCGGGGACCACGTGTAGGGTCTTACATTGGGTATTCTCCTACGGACGCGGGTGACTCGGCCCCCAAATTTCTGAGAATTGACTACACCTCTAGATCGACTGGGAGAACACTCGCCAGCTCCGGTTAGGCTTCAGTACTAACCGTCCTATACACTTTGCATAAGAATATCAAAGCCAAACACTGGCAATTACGTCGTACCGCTCCTATGGTGGCCCTATAAGCCCAGACAGGGCCCCGTAGCCCTACCCCCATAAATAGTTTTTAAGGTTTTTTTCACTTACTATTTTCATATGATCAATAAATCAAAAGTTCCTTTTCATTACTTATACTCGGAAAGTAGGCCTCAAGTTGCATGACGAGCGGGTTCAAAGTATTACTTTCCAGCCCTAGGGAGAATCGTTTTGAAAAAAAAACTCGTTGAACATTTCTGTTGAACCATGTGCCTACTTTCTATACAGCCATGCAGTCAATTACAACGCGATGTCAAATTGAAATAACGTAAACGTGATTATTAACTATATGATGATTATATTTTTTAAATGACTTCATTATAATTTAAATTAAACTTATCATCATCTGCCTAGCCTTTTTCCAACTATATGGGGGTCGGCTTCAAGCCGGATTTAGCTAAAGACCAGTATTTAACGAGGAGCGGCTGCCTACCAGAACTCCACAACCCATTAACTGGGTAACACGGTACTTCATGGCAAGACGAGTCAAATTTTACTGGATTCTGACTATCCATAACGACTGTCAAAGATCTACAAATGACAGCCGGGACCAATGGCTTAACGTGCTTTCCAAGGAACGGAGGAAACTCGGTATGTTAAAATGGTCACCCATCCACAGACAAACCATGGCAAGTGTTGCTTAACCTTGAAGATCGACCCGTGTGGCTGTTATTATCCAGCCACGAGCTCCTCCTCCTTTAATTTAATTTCAACTATTTATTTAAAATAACATAGAATTTGGCAAAATATTTACCATTTCTTCGATGATGATAATGTTCAATAATGGCTTAATAGCTGGCCGGTCACAGAAAAAAAAAATAGACGGGAAAGCGGCAGTCCGATCGTCATTTGTTTTTTCG
The DNA here is from genome assembly GCA_950371165.1 of Lacanobia oleracea. Classification (NCBI taxonomy): domain Eukaryota; kingdom Metazoa; phylum Arthropoda; class Insecta; order Lepidoptera; family Noctuidae; genus Lacanobia; species Lacanobia oleracea. The sequence continues at coordinate 13,455,791 of OX493389.1, forward strand.
AGAGATTTGCATTGATACGTCGCCAGATTCAGATATGGATTTTTTTAGCTGATTTGTGTTTTTATTTTTACTTTCCTTGTATTCGTAATGAAAGCACAGTGTTTACCTCGGGTAAAAGACTTATTTATTACCTCGAACTATTGGCACCCCCACGCTCCGCTCGAGCGCCAAACGCCGTCTCGAAACTAAATCAGTTACTTTTACCCCTTGGATAACAATGTACTATTCTAATTCAAAAGTGACTTGAAAGTGTTGGCGGTTTCTATCGCTCCACTGAGATATTAAACGTAGACATGCGTCATCCAAGTTCTCGAGTCCAGCCCGAGTACTTGCCTGAATGAGCAATAAGCCATCGTCCGCGTAAACAGTTAATGAACAGCCGCATGGGAGCGGATACGCGAGGAAATGACCGTAGCCAAAATTTCATACATATAGACCGATAACTGAGCCCTGAGAACATCCCATGGTTAGAAACTAGAAATAGAATGATATCCAAGTTTGCGTTTCGCGGAGCCGTTTAGAAAGTACGATAGAATCAGATTATAGATATTTTTGTAGCAACCACGGATTTTCATTTTGAAGTAATATCGGCCACCATGAAATGTTCCGACTAGCTATTGCTCGCGACTTCGTCCGCGTGGAAATTTTTAACGGAACGCCTGATCAAAAGGTAATCAATGTGGTGATGACTATAAAAAGGTGTTCTTTTGGGCACTGTAAATTGGGCGGCAGAATTCCTAAACAAAATTAAACGGCGTTAAGGCGACCCACTTGTTTTTTGGCGACTGCACTACCCTCTCACACAACCAGTCTTCATTGTTTATATTATTCTCCAAATTAGGAAAAATGTGCATGATAATTTCATCTTCTGTAGCCCCTGGATGGCCAAATTTTACTAAGTCCAATTCCAAATAACCTTTTCCAATATGCAGCAGCTTATTCGCAAAGACTCTTCTTCTACCTGGCGTTAATCCCGGCTATTGCCAGGATCCGCCTTCTTACTTAGCTTCCTCCACTTTGCCCGATCTTGAACATCCTTCTCAGTTAGGCCATTGGCTCTCATGTCGGACTTAACGACGTCCAACCAGCGCTTGCGAGGGCGACCACGGGACCTAGCCCCAAGAACAGCCATATTCATGCATCCCCGACCAACGTACTCCATAGGGCGGCGCATGATGTGGCCATACCATCGCAGACGACACTCTTGCAGTTTTTCCCCCACGTCACGGACACCAAGACTACCTCTGATGAAAGAGTTGCGTATGCGATCGGATCGCGTTACGCCACTCATCCACCTCAGCATCTTCATCTCCGTGACGCGAAGCTCCTGGGTGTGTCTGCTTAGTGCTGGCCAACATTCCCCGCCGTACAGTAGGACAGGCTGTATGATGCATTTATATATCTGCCCCTTGAGCTTCGGAGGCATTTTGCGGTCGCATACAACGCCCGTTACCTCGCGCCACTTCGCCCAAGCCGCGCCTATACGTGCTTGGACTTCGTCGTCCACGTTGCCAGACTCGTGCAGCACGGATCCAAGGTACCTGAACGTATCGGACTTTCTGATCAGGTCCGAACCTATTCGGATGAACCTATTTGAATCCGTGCCGCCAGCTCAGTCTTCGCCACATTTAGTCTCAGACCACCGTTTTCAAGCGTGTCCTTCCAAATGTTGACTTTGCGCTCAAGATGGGCTTTGTTCTGATTAACGAGGGCGATGTCATCGGCATACATCATTAGCCATGGGGGCTTATCTTGGATGTTTGCCGTAACTACATCGAGCACTACGTTAAACAAGAACGGGCTAAGAGCCGAGCCTTGGTGAACGCCAACAGATATTGGGAAGCCATTCGATTCGCCAACAGCGGTCTGGACAGAGGACACGGTCTCTGATAATGTCAATATAGGCCTCGGGAACGCCCTTGAAGCGCAGTGCCCACCAGATGGACTGCCGAGGTATACAGTCGAAGGCCTTCTGCAGGTCTAAAAATGCCATATGCAAAGCTCTCCTTCTCTCTCTGTAAGCCTCAGCCAGATTCCGTAAGGCGAATACTGCGTCCATGGTGCTGTTACCCGCCCGGAAGCCATATTGACACTCAGAGACAGTACACTCGCTACGGAGCCGTGTGTCAATGATGCGCTCGAAGAGCTTCATGGTGTGGCACATGATCTTGATACCGCGGTAGCTACCTACAATCCTGTACGCTACCTTTGCCTTTGTATACAGGGATAATCAGGCTAAATCGCCACTGGTTCGGCATTTCCTTGGTGATCAGGATGCGGTTAAAAAGATCCGTCAGAAGGTCCACGCCATGTGGGCCCATCGCCTTCCACACTTCAATTGGCACATTGTCAGGCCCGACCGCTTTCCGGTTCTTCATGTGGCGAAGAGCAATGCGGGTTTCGTCGGGGGAAATAGGGGAAATAAGTCCAAGGTTAGGAGGCGGTTCGGGAGGAAGGTTATGGGGATGCTGTTTGTTAAACAGCTCCGCGAAGTATGTACACCATCTCTCCTTAACAGAGGGGGCATCGTAGAGCAGCTTACCCTGGGCGTCCCTTACACAGAGACATTTGCTTAATGTCCCGTGTAGCTTTCTCCCGGGCACGCGCCAGCTTAAAAATAAGCTTTTGCCCCTCCGCAGTTTCCAGCTTGTCGTACAAGGGCGCCAGACTTTTGCTGCGGGCTCTGGCTACAGCTTTTTTGCAAGCGCGCTTAGCCGCTCCATATGCCTCTCTGTCATCCGGAGAGTTGGACCCTTGCCACTGTTTAAATAAAACCTTCTTCTTCCGAGTCGCCTCCTGCACCCCGTCATCCCACCACCACGTCTCCTTTTCTATGGTGCGGCCACCACGAGAAGTGCCAAGGACGCGCTTACCCGCATCGGTGATTGCTGAATGGGTCCTACTCCAGATCTCTTGAGCGGACTCATGCGGAGCACTGATCTCGAGATGCTCGACCTCCGCGATGAAGTCCGACTGCCTAGGACCATCAAGCAACCACCACTTAGTGCGGGGTTTGCGTTTTTCGGTCACTTTCTTTTTCGGTACAACCGCAAAGTCCAGGACAAGGAGGCGGTGTTGAGCCGTTAGGCTTTCACCTGGGATGACTTTGCAGTTGGTAACCTTGCCAATGTGGCACCGTCGCACCAGCAGGTAATCTATTTGGGTTGAGTAGGCACCACTACGGTACGTAATAAGATGCTGCAAAGACTCCCTTACTTCAATTCCCCTACTGCATGCTTGTGCGATATTGTTCTTTCGTCCCATACTATGAGCTTGCACTGCTGCAAAAGGACTCTCCAGCCGCTGGTTTTGATAATATTGATTGTTGGGGTATAAATATACCCAATCAATCAATATTATCAAAAACAGCGCTAACAAGAATAAGCGGCAATTCAAAAACGGAATGTGCAGTCCATTCAGCGCTAAGCAAAGTGGCAGCAATGCCAGAAGAAGCCAGAGCTATACTGCGGCCCTTGCGGAGTTGGACCAGCAGAAGATTCGGCACAATTTGGACCATGCAAAAAATTGTATGGGTACTGTCCCCACCTACTAACAGACGTGGCACTAGTTTCAATATTATTATGAAGTCCCATTAAAAGACTTACAACGTCGTCTCTAATCCAAAAATCGATGGTTTTTGTTTTTATTAATAAAATACTATTTTGAAAAAATGTGTTTACTTCAATCGAATAACTATCGAAACAACACTTTTAAACAAAAGAAAAACACCAAACACCAGTAACAATGAGGTGTATGCGTATGTATCCACGCGACAATCAATATGGCAATTTTTAACAAACTACAACAGAAATTAATGCTTCTGAACATGCCACGATAGTAGTTTTGTTAAGTTAACCAATATTAATGTCTTATAGTGTGTTATGATAATAACCGCGATTAACTATAACGTGACAGCATTATAGAGAAGACGTACCTAATCATTACAGCGTAACTATCTTTCGCCTGCGACTTCGTCCGCATAGACTTTAGAGCTGGCGCGCATCTTCTTCGTCTCATAATGCTCATCCTTGGAATCATCATCTCCATGATTCTGGTATCCTGATATTTTGTGAGTCTTTGCTGTTCGTACCTACTTTAAGCCCCGGAATTTCTTTGTCATGTTTATCGTCTCCTGGTACTTTTGAATCCTTTCCGCTTGCAATTAAAGCCCTGGAAATGTTTCTGTTTTCCTCGTACTAGTGGTGAATCTTTAGCGCTCACAATTCCAGCTTGAAAAAAAACTTCAACATGTTCCCCTTTTACTTTTGAATCTAAAGTACCTACTAAGACAGCAGCAGCTCTGAATTTCCACTTCCTCCTCAATCTCTATTAAGTCATGTTAGTTACGTGAATAAAAAGTAGCCTATGTGTTATTCTAGGATGTGCCATATCTAAATCTCTTCAGCCGTTTTTGCGTGACTGAGCCACACACATGACTGAGCTACAAACTTTCAGATTTTTATAATATTAGTAGGATGTGTATTGCGGCTGCAGTTACATATATTTATACAATAAGTGAACAATTATTCGTCTATTATTATACTAGATGAGAAATCTGCTGGTAAATTCCATGTGACGCCCATTCCCCCACACGATTGAGACTATGTGAACTTTGAATTGTACGGGTCCCTGTTAACATGTGCAGTGCCAGGTGCATGTCTGTCATTTAAAGTACGGTTCAACATAAGATAGCTATAGTAAACGCGTGACTGTTCGTGTCTGGATTGTATGCGTGCTCTGATCAACCAGGCATTATGCGGTGTCATGTTGTACCTAGACAAATCATCTAATTGATTATCTCTGAATAATATTAAAGTCTATTCCGGAAATGTTCAACACAGTAGGATTTGACAAGTTTTCAATGGTAAGTTCCCAAAGCAAATAATATAATATAATCGTCACTCAATTGAGAAAACTCTTAAAATGTGGCATATTAACTTCCATCGCCACAAAATGAACTTTTTGCCTTAGAGATTGGGTGTATCAATCCGTGTTAGCATTCTTTCGAAGAACGCGCTAGCCGATTGTCCGTAGCAACGCAATAGTGCACGTTTATCAAGGATACTGCTATGCGGAAATCAATGAATACGTTCGGTAATTTCCGATTGAATATGTTTATTTTAAATCAGTTTTTGAATTTCCCGGTAACCGCCTCCACAACCCATCTGCATGCGGTTACTAGAAGAATCATTTGCCTGTTATGTTGATAATCGCATTATATCCTTACTTGGTGGCATGTAGGCTTCATAGTCAAAGGACTCAATATCGTAAATGCTGTCCTTGAATCCCCCGTCTTAAATAAAGACGTCCCCTCTATCTATGCACTAACCAATTCCGCATATTTTCCTCTTCGTTCATTATATTTTGCACTAGTTGACTCACGCAACTTCGTCTGTGTCACAATTTTCATTACTGCTCCGCTACTATTGGCCTTAGCGAGAATTTTTCAAATCGGACCAGTAGTTCCTGAGATTAGTAGTAGCGTTCAAGTAAACAAACATACAAACAAACAAACTCTTCAGATTTATATATTAGTATAGAGTATAGATAAGATAAGATAATAGTTGCATCTGAAGTCGTTGCAGAGAATGGTCCCAAAACTTTTATTATGTAACCATCGCTGCTAACTATTATCGGTTTTACTAAGTTACGAAACTTGTGGTGGCTATAACTTTTTCTCTGGAACTAATAACTGGCGATTTTTTCAATATAAATATAGGTCCCATCTGCCACAGTAATTAATTTTGTATTTTCCTCAGTACCGAAAATCTTTTTGGGTAATAAAAGGTTTCTGTCACGTCACGTGTAACACGTGTAAGGTGTCTGTGTCAGGTTGTGTGTGTGTGGCTCATCTCTAGAAATATAACCCAGGCCAAGATGCCTTTGAACATATTTTTGTGTCAAGCATTGTCGCGCCATTGCCACTACATAGTATAAAATACAGTCGCTTCCGCTGTCTGTCTGTGTGTCCCTATGTATGCTTAGATCTTTTAAACTGCGCAACGAATTTTGATGCGGGTTATTTTTATTGATAGAGTGATTCTCGAGAAAGATTTTAATATACAGGGTGTCCCACGGCTATGAAGCATGGAGGGAAAGTACCTTGAATATTGTAGATGGAACATTTTACTGAAAGAAGACATCATTTTAATAATTTATTAAAAATGTTAAAATTCATGGTCTTCCTTTTATTTCTGACAGTATGTTATTTAGCAATAAATAATCCTTATGATGAAGCCTTTCGATCCGTATGATAAAGCTACAGGATAAGTTTTTTGTTAAAGAAGCAGTACAATAATTTGTGACTTTTACGCTATCTAACAACACTTCAGGCATGTCTTTTTATCGTAAGTAAAAAGACATGCCTGTGTTTTCGTGGCTTTAAAAAAGACCAGATTATCAACAACATTACCCACTGGAAGGCTTAAAGTCAAATTTCTCCGCTCTACCGTGGCCTTTCTCAAGGAACAAACTTCATCTCTGCTGGTTGTTGCGCTGGACAAGTATCTTTCTGAAACCGAACCATAAAACCAGGCTGAAGAAGGTCATTGATGTGTCGCAGGAAAAGATTTGCAGAGAGAGCAGACCCCTGAGGAACTCCGATCTCAATAGCCATAATTATAATCAGAGGAGCAGCCGTCAACGACTACTCGGATCGACCGTTCACTAAGGAAGTCTAATATCAAGCTACAAAAATTATCTGGCATGCCATAAGCAGGAAGCTTGCTGAGTAGACTTGCGTGCCAGTCCCAGTCAAAGGCTGTCGAGATCGTTAGTTGACCGTCCCTGGCGAAAGCCATATTGACGGTCACTGAAGAGATCATTGTCTTCAAGGTAGGTCAGCAACTAACTGTTCAGTACCCTTTCTCATGAAGACGGGGCCCGCTAGGGCAGGTGCCAGCTGGAGCTGTGGAATCTGTTCGAAAGGGGTACCGTAGCCTTGGAACACAAAGGGCACCAGGAGGAACACGGATGGGTTTTAGTCAGTAAGAGTCTGACACTCCCTCTTGCTTTACCCAGAGCGGGAGGAGTCATTTGATGATTTCCCATCCTTAAAAAAAAAGAAAACCCTTTCCCATAACCTTGTATAGGATGGATGCTCTTTGGGCACCGGTTGTACATTTTTTACAAGCTTCCAGGATTTTGCCACGGTTCTTTTTTCAAGAGAGGCACGGAACAGGCGTGCCGACACAGGAGACAGTTCAGGCGCACATTGCCTCAACACTCTCACTGGAATGCCGTCAGGCCCGCTGGCCTAGACTGCACAGTACTCTTCGGACCTCTTTGATGTGAACTGCGATCTCCAACATCGAAGAGTCACAACGAGGTACAGTTTGTGGTTGCTTGGAGCCAGCGTCCACACGTCAGTTACTTGCAAAGAGAGATGCAAATATATTTGCTTTCACAATTTCGCAGTGAGCCAGCGACCCATCAGTTTTCAACAGGAGGTAAAGTGGTCGACAGAAATTTGATTCAACCGCTTTCGGCAGGGACCAGAACTGCTTACTACTTGGAGGTTGTATTTCTAGTCTGGCCCCGATACGTAGAACCCGCTTACAGAACTTGATGTATGACCAAGCGGTATGTTGGAGAATGAAATGAACGAGGGGAAACATAATTGGCGCCGTGGATAACACGCAAAAAGTGGCGCATTTCATCCCAATCTGCTGGCATGTATTGCCATACACATCTGGTGCCTCAAGGGCTCCCATCCGGAGGAGAGCAGGTCGATACGCATTTCACCAGGCAGTGTTCAGACGTTCCCAGAGACCGACACTGAATGACTACCCGGATCCGTTGTCAGCATAAGTTGCAAGCAATTGGATGTATGGGCGTCAACATCTAGTACTCGCGTTGCTTCATAAACCAGCTGGGTTAGACAAACTTGCGCGCCTCTAACCCAGCATAATCAGTTTTCGGGTACGGGAACAAAAACTCTTTATGGTGGGCGTTGAAGTCCCCTACAAACATGATCTTCTTCGCTGTTGGGTACCGTTGCCGGGCTACGTCAGTCGACTCCGCGAGGAAATTAAATAGCGCTGTTGTCTCCACAACTAGGTAACCCGGTACTTCTTGGCAAGGCAGTTGACTGCGACAATAATAATAACGATATACTTTTTTAATACACTTCTGGATACATCTATTGGCCCACCTTGTATTTTCAGTTTCGTTTGGTCTTAGCTAAAATTTTATATTAGGTCGAGCAAAAAGTTTTATGCAGTTTTGAACCTGGCACATTCACAATTTCATTCAATAGTCTTTTTTTGAATTTCGAACACAGAATTTAAAGAAACAAAAGACAATTTGGAGCCTGTTTGTTGATATCAAACAATCGAATACTAAGAAAACTTGGTTTTATTGGTTTACTTGGATTTAATTCTTGAAAAAGTGATTGATATCTTTGGTTTTGCAACAAACATTACTTATTCTTAACATTAAGGTGAGGTTCTATCAATAATCTATGGATACTTCACCTGAAGTCACCGCCTAAGCTGTGGCACTTATTCAGGCCGGACACAGCCAAAGAAACGTGAGTGCTCAACTTAATTTAAGTCGATCTGCGGTCCGAAATGTTTATCGGAGGTACCTAGAGACTAGCGGCTTTGTTCGTCGCCAAGGAAGGCCACGATCTCGGGTCACAACTGAAAGGCAGGATCGATTCATTGTGACGACCAGCTTGAGAAATCGTCACCTTACCTCCATTGAGATACAAAACCAACTTCGCGACTTCCACGGAGTATCTGTGAGCGCTCGAACTGTTCGGAGAAGGTTAAAAGAACGCGATATGGTACCACACAAGCCAGCTAATGGGCCCAAACTAACGCGAGCCCACCGAACAGCGCGCCTTCATTTCGCACGCAGTCATTTAAATTGGACACAGCAAGATTGGAGCCGTGTACTCTTTTCTGATGAGTCTAAAATTGTGTTACATGGCAATGATGGAAGGAAGAAGGTCTACCGACGTAAGGGAGAGCGTTTCGCACAATACTGCTTTGAAGAGAGGGTTGCTTATGGCGGTGACTCATGGACTGTCTGGGGCGGTATATCCGCGAGCGGCAAAACTCAACTTGAGGTTGTTACAGGACCACGGCTGCCAACATTAAAAACTGAAAGGTACATTCGTGAGTGCTTAGAACCTCACGTGATACCATACGCGGACTATGTGGGCCCAAATTTCCTTTTTATGCAAGATAATGCAAGAGCCCATGCGGCCGGCATCGTCAGGGAATATCTTCGGGATGTGAACATCACAGTTATGGACTGGCCAGCCAGAAGCCCAGACATGAACCCCATTGAGCACATGTGGGACGAGCTAAAAAGACGTGTTAGGGCTCGTCAGCCAGTTGCCCAGACGATGCAGGAGTTGAAAACTGCCATAGAAGAGGAATGGGAGATGATCCCTCAAAATTTCATAGAGCGGTTGATAAACTCTATGCCTAATCGTATGAGAGCTGTGGTAGATGCCCATGGAGGCAACACGCGTTATTAAATTAAACCTTTATTTGATAAAACATGTTTTTTATTCAAAAATCAGTTGCCTTTAACAAGGCGCATATCCGACTTGTTAGGCGTAGCTCCATGTCGTATGGTATTCTGAATTCAAATTTAAAACAATACGATCGAAAAAGATGGTAAAATGTATCAGGTTTAAAACTGCATCAACAGTTTTTGTTCAATCTAGCAATCATATTTCGGTAGGGGCCATCGAAACTTAAACTCTGGTGGGCCAATAGATGTGTCCAGAAGTGTATATGCCTAGCTTTTCCCTACTATATTGAGAACAGCTTCTGATCAGCACGACGAAGTCTTGGTATGTTAAATAATATGATCACCTATCCACAGATGGCAAGAGTTGGTTAACTATGAAGGTCCACCCATGCGACTGATATTATTTAGCTACAAGCTCCTCATTCAATCAGTCTCATCATTCAGTATCTACTAAATATTGATTTTAAATTGGATTATTCTTACACAGTAAATCGATTCTATTAACCCGGTAAAACTGTTTATATAAAATGTAAAAATGGATTAAAATAATCAGTGTTCTATAGATAATCTGCAATTGTCAGTGAAAATCAAAGAAACTGGTTGAGCTGGTGTTTCTTTTTGGTCCGGACGAAATTAAGAATCAACTTGATTCATCAGTTTCTATGTTTCAAAGTTTGAAGACTTCCTACCACCATTCGTTCGATAGTCGGTTTTGTTGATTTTGATACCTACCTCGAGGTTGGTATGTACCAGGAAATTAGCTGGGCTGGTCGGCATTTCAGCCGGAAGAGATGATTCAGTTCCCTGCATTAGGTATCGTCTTCCTATTTTCTTAATTCTGAGAGAGATCAGGATACGCAAGATAATAGGTGTTTTACCTACGAAATTGCCGTTCTGTAGTACTGGCCATTTCAAATCAAAATAATTTTTGTTTGGCTAAGAATTCTAATTTCAAATTAATTTTATTTTAAAATATGTTTTTTTTTTCTAAAAGTAGTCATTTGTTTATTGATTAGTGTTACATTTTCATCGCATTTCAATCTTTTTCGTCATTATGGATACGTTAAAAATTCGAGTAATTATGGAATATGAATACCGTCGTGGCAGCAACGTAGCACTAGCGGCACGCAACATCAACGACGTTTACGGAGCTAACACTACAAACCAACGCACCACCTGTTATTGGTTTGCTCGCTTCCGTTCTGGAAATTTCGACCTGATAAATAAATTATTTATTACTCTCAAAGTATTCACAATCTTTACGTTCTTAAATACCTACATACGTACTACGTACCTAATTGTATTGTCAAGTTTAGTACCAACAAAACTTTGGCAAAATCAAACTTTATATTTCTCAATAACCTAGGTCATTAATATAATGTCTTCTTCTTCCACCTGGCGTTAATCCCGGCTATTGCCAGGGTCCGCCTTCCTACTTAGCTTCCTCCACTTTGCCCGATCTTGAACATCCTTCTCAGTTAGGCCATTGGCTCTCATGTCGGACTTAACGACGTCCAACCATTAATATAATGTGTAAACGTCAATTTGTATTGAAAGTGAATAAGCGCCGTCTGGTGACTTTAATTAATTATTTTCAATTTTTATATAGGTATATACTAATACTATATATAAAGCTGAAGAGTTTGTTTGTTTGTTTACTTGAACGTGCGAATCTCAGGAACTACTAGTCCGATTTGAAAAATTCTTTCAATGTTAGATAGCCCATTTATTGAGGAAGGCATACATATCATCACGCTAAGACCAATAGGAGCGGAGCAGTAATGAAAATTGTGACGCCGACTAGTTATATAATATATTTTATCCAATTGTTATAATATAATTGATATATTGGTCTTCGTAACTTGAAAATAAATGGTTTATTATTAATAACGGGTTTTTTTTTCCTACAATTTGACATAATCATCATTTGATATTTGTTATCTGGAAAATAAATGAAATAATCATTATTAATTTTAAGCGAACTTTGACGTTAACCCGATTTAGCACGTTAATAAACTCGCACTAAGCCCTCTAAACACGAAAAAAATAACTACAATTAGCATAAGCATAATCAGCCAATAATGTTTCCACTGCTTGACCACAGGCCTCCTCTCGGTAAGAGGGAATGGGTCAAAATCCACCACGCGGGCCCAGTGCGGGTTGGTAGATGTCACATGTCTTCGAATTTTTGGTTCTAGGATATGCCGGTTTCCTCACGATGTTTTCCTTCACCGTTTTGAAAGCAGTGGTGACGAAATAATTTACACAAAGTAAAGCGCCTGGCTGGGTTCGAACCTACGACCCAAAACTCATAAGTCGCAGTCATTACCACCCGGGCCACCACTGTTCGGACCAGATTAGTTAACAAATAAGTAATTGCAGGCTACGGAATAATTTTTACATTGTGTCACGTTAGTTGATAAACTTTTGATATCTTAAACCTAGGTTTATGGTACGCGCCAGACAAACTTGACCTTTCCTTGATATTCCTTCGAAGACATCCGAACAATTAATAAATAAACCTGTACCTAGTAGAGCCCGATAGGATAAAGGATAGAATAGAAGTCGATTCAGGACAGCTTTATGTGTATATGGGACAATGACCTTTATTACACATTTATCTGGCGCCAACCATAGTATATTTTATTTTATTTAATTTATTGGGACAGTAAACAGCTAGTATATACATATTTACACAAAATTACGTTAAGTGAACGTATACAATATTGCAGAAAGACATCTTATTCTGTAGTACAAATACTTACTTAACCATATTGAAACGTTTTGTTTTTAAATCAAAAAGTTACATTTGTATATTATCAACTTATCTCCAATATCCAAATTATAAATTGAAGGTGTTAATCTGTAGCCTAACTTTCTAACTTTAAAGCCAAGTTTTAGAGGTTACTCTAAAACTTGGCTTTAAAGTTTAATGCAAAATTATTCAACTTTGAAGCCAAGTTTAATTCAAAATTATTCAACTTTGAAGTCAAAGTTAAGGAACCGGCCCTATTAATATAAAAAACTGTACCTATATATTATTGTTTTTCTACTATTTTATTTTAATTGTTGATACATCGACTCCAAATGCAGTTTTTCTAACTGAAATCATCCCTGTCCAACTTAAGTACAATTTGAATAACAAACCTAACACAAAGCAATTCGTTACAGGCATAACTAAACAGCACATCGCATCAAGTAGCTTGGCACTTTATTATCGAATGGTTTAAACTAGTGTATGAGATGAGAACGTTAAATAAACATCCTAGGAAAAAACCTTATGAATACTATGTACACATTCAGGGTTAGGCATTGCTATCGAGTCGCCGACGACTAGCATCATCGCATTTGTACCTAGCTTTAAAGGTGTCAATTTTGTTATTTCCTATTGCTAGTGATCTTCATTGACTTTCGCAACATACGGCGAGAGACTTCGCAGTCTCATAATATATGTCCCAGCGAGAAAGGCGCTAGTTGGATGCAAGACGCCGGCGACGCCGCATTATGATTGTGTAATGCGGCGTAGCATTTCTTAATACAACGTAGCACTCCGTAGCGCAGCGTAGCATTACGTAGTACATCGTAGCACTCCTGTTTCGTTGACGCCGCGAACGAACAAACAACTTCAATTGACTTGTTAGCAATACAATAACAAATCAATGGGAGGGAGAAATTAAATATTTAGAGCCTTAAACATTTTTTGCTATACAATACGACAATACTTTTAGTGTTAAACAATTTAATTAAATTTACGTCCTTCGTCTGTCTCAGATTTTTTTACATTTTAGCGTTAAATGCTTTTGATGATTTTAATGTAAGTGATGATTTTAACACATTTACATGTGTGTGTTATTTACAACTTAATTACAAACAATACTCTAGCATCTTACTACTCAAGGGCAAGTTATACTCCTTAATCCAGGTATATCAATAAACCCTTGCTGAAAGACTTGCACGTCGGGGTTGTCGCGCATGCGCTCGGCGAGGGTTTTCTCGTGCGCGAGCGGGTGCCAGGCGCCGAGCGTGCAAGCGGCGTCGTCGTGCTGCGCGTGGTAGTGGCACCGGCGGGTCGCGCGCGCAGACGGCACGTACTCCAGCACGCGCACGCGACCGCACCGGTGCAGCGCGAACCATAGGCCTGGGGAAGCAGACAGCTTGTTAGTACTTAGCGCGCTAAATAAAGATTACGTTAGTACCTAAGCGGTGACTATTTAAAGGCAAGTTTTATCTTGCGCTTAAACACAAATGCGACAGTCATCTTCCCGTCCCGATATCAGTACATTTGTATTGTACATCCCTTTGAACTTTAGTCAGATAGTAAATCATAAATAGGTAAAATTAACATAAAATACTCGTAACATCTGCTTTACCGGAGTTTACAGTTTGTTTTAATTGTCTCCTGAGATACAAGTTAACTACCTAGTTCAAGAGCCAGGGCTTTAATGTAACAACGACACATGTTTGCAAATAAATGAATTTATTGTTATTCCTTTTATTCATTTTATAAACATTAGTTTTGGAAGTGAAAACTTCTTTCTTCGTTGTACACTTTTTTGTGATGGGTTAAAAATATTAAATGCGCGTCAGGATACGTGACCCTGATCGAAAATTCATAAGACGGTCACGTGTCCTGCAAACTTATTAAACGGCGTTGTGCACTTTTTTGTGATTGTAAAAAATGTTAAACTCGCGTCAGGACACGTGACCTATTCGAAAATTCATAAGACGGAGGGAGAGAAGCACGTATTCAAGTTTTCACTTCTGCCAGCACTCCCGGAGTGTAACCCGTTGTTTTTTTTTATCTTTCTTAGCCTTCACGAGGTTCTCGTAATGTGGGACTGTTATATTAACAAGCATTGTGCGACGCTCTAGTCGGTCTATCACAACTATATCAGACTTATTGGCAACAATAGTCCTGTCAGTGATGATGGACCAATCCCAATAAAACGTGCAATTGCCATTTTCGACAACTGGGTCGGGCACATACCTATAGTACGGTACATCCGATTCTACAAGATTTTATTTAAGAGTAAGTTGCTGGTGGATAATCCTGGCTACAAGGTTGTGCCTGTGCAAATAATAGTCTCCGTTAGCCAGATTAGAACCACCGAAAATAATGTGGCGGATGGATTCCCCGGTTAGGTGACATCCCCGACATATGTCAACTGTACCGTCCTTCACAATGTATTTCCGGTAGTTGTTCCTCATTATAACTGCATCCATAATCGCACAGACAAAAACTTCGGTTTCCCAAAAGAGGTCACCAAAACGCAGCCAGGCTACGGACTCTAAGACTACGAACGCTAAATCTACATCGGGCCCATATAGGACCCGATAAAAGCGTCCGTGAAGCTCCTTGCTCTGCCATACCTCCCTGCGGTCTTTAGTATCTAATACCACAAATTTGCGCCAGTTCTTGTTAGCCAAGGACAGCGTGGTAAGGTCCTTGTCCACCGACATCATTTATCTCGATGCATACCCACGTCGGCCTCGAGGAAATACTCCCTAAGGCTGCATGCGTCGTGGTTGTGCAGGGTCTTAGCATTTAAGAAGCAACGACCCCCGCACGTCCGCGGGATATACAGCCTCATCACCGATGACCGTGGGTGATGCATCCGATTTGCGGTAAGCAGTGAACGTACCCTCCTATCCAGGGCGTCAAGATCCGTCTGAATCCATTTGAGTATGCCAAAAGAGTACAAAACCGGCATCACCCAACCGTTGTAGGCGTGCACCTTATTTCCAGCTGACATAAGACTGTTAATTACTTTGGTCAGGCGGCCAAAGAAGCGCTAACTACTAACTAACTAAGGACTAAGGTGACTAAGGTGACAAATACACAAGACATGTTAATAAGATTTTTCGGATAATTCGTTATGACACAAACAAATCGACAAACCTATGAATCCTGATGACGGAGGGTTCCTCCGCAGACGGTACGGAGACGTGTCTTGTAGCACCGACCATAATGACCATAGCACTTGGGGGTTCAACAAATGGACATCTGCGTTGTGTTTCTGTTCAAGTAACCTGATAAATTAAAAGTCACGATTGATACACACTATTAATAACTATTTTTTTTTAAATAGATTCATTATTAGAAGTTAGGTATTAGGTAGCAGCTCTACATTATAAAGACAGCACACAACAATAACATTGATCTTCGAATAAACATTTAACAGGTAATATTTATCGACAATCTAGCCACTGTATCAAAAAAACTAGCTTCAACTCGAAAAGCCAATACAAAACACTCGAATAAAACACAATAGAGAACTCGAAACAATGACAAACACTAAAAATCGCCGAGGCAATGTAGCTCGATGAGTTCTGGAGAAACTATTCGACATTTAATAGGTCAGAAAAGTTTACTTACTTCTTATAAACTGGAAAGAGAGGATAGTCAGGATAATGATACCAGTCTTCTAATGTTGACGAGTAGTTCGCCGGATCCCATACGAGAATAGACACGTTGCGAAACAACGGGTCCTCCAAAAAGTTGAATTCAGGTTTTGCTACCACCTTAAATAGAAACAAAAATTCATTGTTTCTCCAAAAATATCGGTTTAATGAACATCTAATATAAAAATCTTGTGTCACGGTGCTTGTTACCGAACTCCACCGAAACGCCTCGACCGGTTTTCATGAATTTTTTTCTATTTTTTTATGGCAAAACGTTTGCCTAGTCAGCTAGTATTTATATACAAGTTCATTTACTGTGAGACAGCAAAAAATCCTTCCTTCAGTTCTTAGTGGTTAGTAGTAGTTGGAGGTTCAGTAAAAACTGGAGGGCTTGAAAGTTCGTACGGATCAGAAGTTCTTCTTTTGCCCATACAGTTCGAACCCCATCAGGCAAAAGAATTAGTAAACGAAAAACCTTTTTGGTTTTATTCGTGAATATTTTCTTCATCTGTTGCTGGCTTTTCATAAAAAAAATATGATGAAAAGCCATTAGATATATTTTTTCTTATTATTTTTCTTTACTGAAAGTGGCTTCATATTTTTTAAACTGTAAATCAACCTGTACAACAGTAGTTCAATCTCTGTAGTAGAAAAATGAGAATATGTTTTTCAAAAATACTGGCAGTTCGCTTTGGAAAAGTAAGTGATGCCATTAAATATATTTATTTTCATTATTTTTCTTGCAAGGCTTTAGCGAAATCGGCCTAGCATAATAAACAGTACAACCTTTTTAGTTAAATTCCTTCATCAATCGTTAATTTTATCGAACTACTTGTGGGGCATTAAAGTTTCCTCGATAATAATTAGAGAATAATTTACCAAAATGTAATGTTGTAATGTAAATGTTTGTATGCCGAATCGTAAAACATGGCTGAGCTCTGATCAACAACTACAAAATTTGCAAAATAAAACTCTATTCTATTCTTAAATATTTTTATCAATCAATCTGCCTAGCCTTTTCCCAATTATGTTGAAGTCGGCTTTCAGTCTGATTGGATGCAGCTGCGTTCCAGGATTTTTTCTGCTTATCTGGGGCCCTATTATGACGTGCTAATGCCATCATGATTAAGCTGTGAAAAAGGATAGTGTTATGCTTCTTGTATAACTCCGTCTCCCTCCAACACCGTTACCGTGATGGTTTTAAGATATCGTAATAAGTGAGTCTAACCCCACAATCCAATAACAATAAAGGTAACCTGAAACTCCTTGGCAATGCTATCTTCAAACAAATAAACAAGTACTTATGTAATGAGCAGCACGGCTTCAGAAGCAAGAGGTCAGTTGATACTAATCTCCTGACACTGGTTTATTATATCTCCTCCAGCTTGGACCGCGGGCGTCAGGTGGACGTACTTCGACTTCCGGAAGGCGTTTGATAGGGCTAACAATGACATGCTGCTGATGAAGCTTAGCAAACTCGGATTCTCCCCGTCTCTTCTCCGTTTCTTCGCAGACTACCTACGTCATCGACAGCAGTTTGTTAGGATCGGCATGGACGAATGTAGTACCTATCACACACGTTCTGGCGTGAGTCAATGCTCAATTTTGGAGCCTTTATAATTTTTAATTATAGTCAATGATCTCCCTCAAGTTCTTCGACGTGCAAGATGTCTACTGTATGCCGACGACTTGAAACTGTATCTTAAAGTAAGCTCCGAATGTGACTGTTTGGCACTGCAGCAAGACATAGACGCCTTATACAAGTGGAGCGTTGTCAATAACATGGAATTCAACTCCTCTAAGTGCTTCGCTTTGACCTTCGGTCGAGTGCGACACCCGGTGAATTTCGAATACAATTTAAATAATGACACTATCACAAAATCAACAGCCATGAAAGATCTGGGAGTCACATTCTACCGAAAGCTCGCCTTCCACGACCACATGTCTACGGTAGCCAAACAATCCTACCAAAGGTCTTCGTAATTGTCGTGATATTCGCTCCACACACGCCATCAAAATAATATATAACGCGCTTGTGCGTAGCAAGTTAGAGTCAGGCTCTTGTGTGTGGAATACACACGAATAAACTTACGTGCTTCTTTTATAAAAAGTACAGAAAGCGTTCCTTAGGTTTTTGTACAAGCGGATACATGGCTATTACCCTTACCTTTATCCGACCAAATTTTTACTGGGTTGCCTCGGATATAACTCTTTAGAGGTAAGGCGAGCACGTGATCAGCTCACAATGGCCTGTAAGACGCTCCCTGAAACCATTGACGAGCCTGGTCTGCTTGCAATGCTGTCTCGCTTCTTTGTGCCGGACAATTACTGCAGGGGTAAAAAGCACAGATTGTTCGCTGTGCCTCCGTGTCGCTCCATTGCGCGTGCTAAGTCTCCAATTCCTCGAACTCTGGTTGCACTTAATGATCTTATGAAGCGATCTGTTTGCGGATGAATGGACGAAGATTTTATTGGCATGTCAGAAGTACTGTGAGAAAGATTATTCATGACAGAGTACCTAACCCATTTTATTTTAAAATTTATCTTTATTTTTGTTTAGTAGTTTTTGTGCTTTAGTTACTGTAATTGGTTTTAAACCGTTGAAATAAAATAAAATAAATAAATAAATAAGACTGGTGTGAGATTTTCTGACTTCTGACAACCTGTAACGACTGTCAATATATGCAAACCAATGACAGCCAGGACCAAAGGCTGCTCGGAAAGTACATTAGTGATTTCCGAGGCATGTAAAAGTCTCGGTATGTAAGGTATGGTCACCCATCCTCGGACCGACCTCGGTAAGTGCTGCATAACCCGAAATAGCGACGCGTCCTGCCGTTATTATTTAGCTAAGAGCTTCTACTAATATCTAAATGAGCTTTTTACTAAGTAACTTCTAGTTGTCAACCTACCTGTGAATTGAGGACTCTGAAAGTGGTCTTGGAGCCGACGCTTTCTGTATAATTTTCAGTGGGCGCGTTGTTGAATCTCAAAACCATGTCGTGAGAATCTGTCGACATAAATAAGTTGGTTTGAAAGCTTGCTCATCAGGACTTAATTACATAGTGCACGACGAGATTCCCGTGCATGCTAAAAACTATCGGTATCCATTCATACACCGTCAGGAAGTTAGGAACCAAATAAGTAAAATGTTGGAACAGGGTATCATACAACCATCGGAATCCGCATGGAGCTCGCCTATTTGGGTTGTTCCAAAAAAAAATAGATGCCTCATGAAAACAGAAATGGCGTCTCGTGGTTGATTTCCGTAAATTAAATGAAAAGACGTTGGACGATAAATATCGCATTCCTAATATCAACGACGTTCTGGACAAATTAGGAAACTGCCACTACTTTTCCACTTTAGATTTGGCAAGTGGTTTTTACCAGGTGGAAATGCACCCCCAGGACGTGGAGAAGACCGCATTCAATGTAGAACACGGTCATTTTGAATTTCTCAGAATGCCGATGGGACTTAAGAACTCACCGTCCACATTTCAACGTGTAATGGACAATGTCCTCCAAGGTCTTCAAAACGAGATATGTCTTGTATATTTAGATGACATAGTAGTGTTCAGTACATCCCTTCAGGAACACATGATTAATCTTGGGAAAGTATTCCAGAGACTCCGCGATTCTAACTTTAAAGTCCAGATGGACAAATCGGAATTCCTAAAACTAGAAACAGCGTACCTAGGTCATATCATAAGTAAAGATGGTATTAAACCAAATCCCGATAAAATATCTGCAATTAAAAAGTACCCTATCCCAAAAACACCGAAGGAAATTAAGCAATTTCTAGGCCTCCTCGGTTATTATAGAAAATTTATTCCTGACTTTGCCCGGACAACAAAACCGCTAACTCAATGTTTAAAAAAAGGACGAAAGATCACTCTTGACCCCGAGTACGTGAATTGTTTTGAGAAATGTAAGACTCTCGTGACTACTGACCCTATCTTGCAATATCCAGACTTCAGTAAGGAATTTAATTTGACTACAGACGCGTCGAACGTAGCTATCGGTGCTGTATTATCGCAAGGACCAATCAATTCAGACAAACCTATTTGTTACGCATCCCGAACACTAAACGAAAGCGAGATGAACTATAGCACAATAGAAAAAGAATTACTTGCTATAGTATGGGCTACAAAATATTTTAGACCCTACTTATTCGGACATAAATTTAAGATCTTAACCGACCACATTAAACCATTACAATGGATGGTAAACATGAAAGAACCAAATTCCCGACTAACAAGGTGGAGACTCAGACTTAGCGAATATGACTTCTCAGTTATTTATAAAAAAGGAAAATATAACACAAATGCTGACGCCCTTTCTCGCATTGAAATTCACACTAAAGAAACCACGTCCTTAATAGAGGAAATTGATGAACTCAACTCCCTAATGGGAAATCTATCAGAAACTATTCTTGGCAAAAGTTCTTCCACCGAGACAGTTCACACAAGTATTGAGAACCCAATCTTGGAAATTCCCATAACTGACGAGCCATTGAATAAGTTCAACAGGCAAATATGTTTCACTATTGTAAATAACGCTAAAGAACGACCCACGATTACTAAGCCATTTGACACATGTTTATGACATCATAAACTCGTCATCACTTGCTAATCGTACTGCAATAATTGCGAACAGAAATGAAACCCGTGAACCCGAAATAGAATATGCACCCCAACAGCAAATTTTTATAAGAAACCCTCTTGCTAGTCGACAGAAGACTACTCCGTGATATACGCAGGATATAGTTTTAGCAGACCTGCCGATTCACATTTATACCTCGAAAAAACGTGGTTCCATAGCGAAGTCAAGACTTAAGCATGTGCCTAAATCAGCAAAATTGTTACAGGATTCTACTGATAACAATTCTCCCAATGACGCGACCTCAGGAGATAAGACTGGAAAGCCTTGATGACGGGCCAGGACTTCTGCCCTTTAAACTTGGACAAATGAAAATCACGACTCATCATCATACCTTCATACAATACGTACAACTAAGTAACATCGAAACCCATGTTCACTCCTTACAGACCCAACTAAAGATATGCCAAAATCAAATGACTAACGACACTTACGCACTATACGAAATTCAGTTGGAATATCTTGCTAACAAACTTGGCAATGTCCTTAAACAACTACAATCTTTAGAGCCCAACAGAGTCAAAAGAGGTCTTGTAGATGGACTAGGTTCAATAATAAAAAGCTTAACCGGAAACCTAGATCACGAAGATGCGCTAAAATATAATCAGGCAATTAAAATTTTGGAACGTAATCAAAATAAATTAGCGAGCGAATTCAATGATCATATTAGTTTAAGTAAAGAGTGGATATCCAAATATGATAGTGTAATTACACAGATAGTACAAAATCAGAACAAAATTAACACTACCTTAGAGACCATATTACAAAGAAATGCACTAAGTGAAAATAGCTTAATAAAATACGCTCATTTTGCCCATCTACTAGAAGTTATAAGCGATAATGTAGAGGATTTAACTCAGAAATTAATTAGGATAGAAAACAGTTTAGCTTTTGTTCACGCGAGTAGTACACACCATTCTATGAAAGATATAGAAATACTAGAGTCAATGGTAAGAAAACTTAAAACTATCTACGCTGAAGAGCAAATCCTAGATCTGGAACTTAGAGATTATTACGACATTATAAAACCAGGATCATATTATGTAGATAAGCAAATAGTATTCGTATTTAAATTTCCAATCTTTTCTAAAAATAGTTGCGATTTTTATAGACTCTCCGTAGTACCTAACAAACATGCACAGGCTCTTATCCCACCTTTTCCCTTCCTTGCAACTAACGAGATGTTACATGTTTACATAGAGGCTGAATGCCCGAAGCTGAAAGACTGGTACCTCTGTGAAAAAGACATTACCCACCAGATTCGCAACAAAGCTGACTGCATCCAAGAGTTGATCACCAACCAAGCTCTACAGAACTCCTGCAAGTTTACCACAATCACCTTAATGAGAGAAGCCATGGGAAAGCTGGATGACCAACATTACGTGATATCCTTCCCTCCAGAGACGAAGGTACAGCTAACATGTAACCAGAAAGACTACACATCGCTTCAGGGTTAGTTATCTTGCTACGATTCCCGGCGGATGTCATCTGAAATCTGAAGAGTTCACCATTGCCAATGTTTATGACGAAATTAACGGCCAACCATTGAAGTTAATGAAAATACCCTATGACTCTGAGAAACAGGCTGCTACAGCTACTCACGTAAACCTAACCTCTATCGATCTCCAAGGACTACATAGCATCCAGGACCAACTTACGATCCAGACCTCTATTGAACTTGAGAACGTGCATACCGACGCTTTTTATCACACTACAATCCCATTCTATGGAGTGCTATTGAGTGCAGGCGTACTCATTATCGTCGTATTGACCCGGCGCTATCTATGTGGATGTACCAACACCGTGAAGAAGGATCAGAAGCTACCGACTACAATCCCAGAAAGGAATGAATGTCCTGACAACCTACCGGCAACATTTTCACTCCACGTGCTAAAATAGTCGCCGTTCTAAGGGGGGAGGAATTACATAATGCAATGACATGAGGACCGCTGATGTTGCATCCGCGCCGATATTTATTAATTATTTAAATCGCTGATGTATCTAGGGCGCCAATCGCTTTCGCAACTTGTTGTTTTATCAAATAATTGTAAGAATGATTATTCTTTCATCCCACCTCGAGTTAGAATCATCATTCATAGGTTTAATCTGTAATATTAATTTGACAATTAAATTTAATTAAAATCATTTCGGTTTTTTTTTTCAATCCTCCGATCGCAGCAAACGTAATTACTTATGCTAAATCGTGGAGGTAGGTACATATTTTTATGTTTAACTGCCAAAATAAGTATATAATTTGGTATCGTTAATGATACGACATTATGTACTTTTATATTTGGTCAGTAATAATTGGTCACTTTCCTTTGGATACCTACCTATGTAGGTACCTAATGTTTATTTTAACCATTACTCATTACGACCATCATCAATTTAGAGACTGGTTTAACCGTTGAGTAACATAACCTAACCTAACCAAATTATAAAACTGGATTTTTGATTTTAAATAGCAAATACTGAGTAGATAAACCACAAGTCGATTACTACCTAAATGACTAACAATGCAACAGTAACCACATCACGGAAAAGTTCATCCTTCCGGATGATTAATTAGTCAGAGCCAATATTAGTCCACCCAAGGAAGGATAAAATCGGGGAAAATCTGTAAATATCCAATTCTGGTATAGTATATACAATATAGGTACGATACGATACGATAGGTAGGTTACGATATAAATGCGGTAACTTGAAAATCACAGCCGAGGTGATATTGCTACAAGAAAACAGAGGCTATAATTATCAAAGCGCAAGTTTGTCATACAACGACAAATTTGCGAGCCAATAAATAAAACTCGGACTTTCTTAAACGAATAAATCTTTATTCACTTGTTGAAGCAGTTATAAAAATTTGGACAATTTGTAAAATTGATTATTACGTTGCCAGTTGGCATTTTTAATGTTGTCAAGTTATTATTATTAGTTACATTTTCACCAGTCTCTCTCGCACTCTCTTGAGTGACAGTAGGAGAAACGAGACCACAGAGTTCTGCAGTCGGCAACGGCGACAGAACGGCTGCGGCGGCAGCGACGATGGTGGAATGTACACGTGTGTGCTCTTAGATGGTCGAGAGTCAACACTTGGCTCCAAATTTATATTCCTTGTCATCCATGTAGCCCTCGGCTACACTGTTCGACCGCCACCCTCCGTGGCGTTTTAGTGTCATTCGCACCTGAATCCGCGAGCAATGTAGCCGAGCGAAAACCTACTGAAACTGTGCCCTGTGTATTCAAGTGGATCATCCAAATTTAAGAAAGTGGCAATTTGTTTCGGCATTGCTCCAAATTTATTTATGCCAATGGGTTGGGTGCATTTTCCGTTTTGGTAATTTTGAAAAAATCTGTTAGACATCGTTTTTGTTGAACGAAGCGCTTCGCATTTCTTCACTATGTCGTGAAAAGGCCCCTGTATTGTAAACGATCATGGAATTTTATTTTTGTGTTTTTGACCTGGACAAGAAGAACGCGCCCATGGTACTCGACATCATTAGTTGTGATGTTTGCCAACTCTTGACGTCTACATGCACCATTTATGCCAAATATTAATACAACCTAAAAAGAGATAAAAACAACGTACAAAACACTTATGTACTTGTGCGTTATTGTAATGTAAAACGCACGAGTTTCTTTTTAATAAGATGAAACGCACGGTTTATCAAGATGCTCCGTCTGAAACGAACGGTACCTTTTTTATATCTTAGCAAAGGGTGTTTAAGTCAGAAAAGTGGTCAACATTTTATGAATTAAATTAACTTTGGGAGATAAAAAACCGACTTCCAAAAACAAAACACTACAAAGTAAACAATAAATTTAATTTCGGAAGTCGGTGTTCAAAAACGAAATAACCAAAAACACCGACACTTCCGAAATTAAAGTTAACGGTTTTATTTATTTTTTTAAGATTTTTTATTTTTCACTTTTTAGTGGAACGCAGTTACCACAAGCCCAGCGTGCCGGTGTGATATTATGTTATAAACTGGTGTATACAATCAACAGACATTCGATTACAGAAATCCCGATCCAGTTCCGTTGCCTACCTCTGAAGTTCTTCATTAAATCTTCACCAAATTTAAATGGGACCAGTCCGAGGAAATACTCTTCCAAATAAAAAAGAATCATCCAAATAGGTTAACAATTGGCGAAAATATCGCTGAACAAACATTTTTCATGGGATCCCATCATCAGATCCTGACTTAAACCATTCCATCATCAGCTCAGCAACATGAGATGATGATGACCACGCACAAATATCTGAATTGCATTAGAAAGTTTATGAAAATCGTTGTATGTTCCTATAAAATTTGAGGGATTCCTTCGATTTTTATGGCATCCCATCAACAGATTCTGACTTGGTGACAATGGGACCAACTCAGGAGTATAGGCTTTCGAATAAAAAAATAAATAGAATCGATCCACAATTGGCGGAGAAATCAGTGAACATACATAAAAAAAACATACGTACAGCCGAACATTAATTATTATTAATTTGCCTTCTTAGTATCGGATTCATTACCGGTTGCTAGTATAGCCAATGAGAAAAACAAATAATAAACCTTTAATAATAATAATAATTCCATATTTTGCAATAGTTTTGCTCCAACCGGGGATTGTCCTTGGGTATACTTTCACAGTGCATACAGGGATAATCGTCGGTTGGTGTCCCATTCCATTTGAAATGTCTAAAGAGGCCTCTGCGAGTTGGCATCGGCCCCTCGTACGCCTACCAAAGGACCGGGTCTCTAGGGACCCGAGAATGTCAAAAACATAAAAAAATAATAATAATAACTATTTATAATTTGTAACTATAGTATGTTTTTTATTCACAGAGACTTACACCCGTATTCACAAAAGTTACTATGAGGTCTCACAGTGCGCGCGAGCGCACAGGGCCCCTAAAACTTATTCATAGACTTGAGTGGCGGCTAGCACTATGCGTTCCTTAGAATGAACGCACAGCTAAGGTAGCCTGCTAGCTATTTTAAGCAACGCATAGCTAGTGTCTCTCGATTCTCTGTGGTCTATTATGTGTTACGAGAAATATTTTTCGGGGTTGGATTTTACTGTTTGTGATAATTTTCCATTTTAATAGCATCCTTTTACAATGGATTATATTAGTGAAGAAGAATTTTATAATTATATCAATGAGAGAAGCACAATAAATTCCAGAAAAGTGATACGGGATTTCCAAAATCCTTTTGATTATTACAGTTCGGATGAATTTAGACGACGGTACAGGTTTTTCAAAGATGTAGTATTTTATACTCTTACCACTGCTAAATGAAGACCTAGAAATTAACGCCAAGCAGCGAAGTGAACTACGCAACACAAACGAACCAATCACAGAGCTCTATTCAACGCTGTGCGTTTGCTTAGTCAAGAGTCGTTTGAATATTGTTTATGAATTGAAAGGCTTGCCATATGCAACGCTGTAAGAAATGCCTTACTTCGCATAGCGTTGCTACTTTACTGAGATAAGTGTTGTTTGTGAATACGGGTGTTATAATCTTGCCACTGTCAAAATATGAAGACCTAGAAATGAACGTTAAGCAGCGAAGTAAACTACGCAACACAAACGAACCAATCACAGAGCTCTATTCAACGCTGTGCGTTTGCTTAGTCAAGGGTCGTTTGAATATTGTTTATGAATTGAAAGGCTTGCCATATGCAACGCAGTGAGAAATGCCTTACTTCGCATAGCGTTGCTACTTTACTGAGATAAGTATTGTTTATGAATACAGGTGTAAATTGACAAGTGATAGTGGCAAACTGACATAGATTTCAATAGAATTAAGGTCAGTTTTGACATTCGAAGTTGTCAATTTAATCTCCGAAATTAAAAGCACATTTTGGGGAGGTAAATGAACTAGCGGCAAGGTAGGCATTCGAGCAACTGAGAATATTCATGTTCAGTGTAAGCGATAAGCACCTCCTTAGAGTCTTTGAGAACAGGCACCTACCTATATGCCTACCGTGATATATCGAACCCACGCTATTTGGAATTAACATCCTACCAGTGACGTAACTATAGATAGGGCCCTAGTAAAAATTATATGATCTTTAGTTGTGTCTAAATGTTGTTAAAAATATTAGGTTACTTTGAGATAGCGGACCCTCGGACCGGGGACCCGTGGCATTTTGCCAGCCCAGCCCTGCCACACTATACCTAGTTACGCCACTGCATGCTACTTAGGTACTCCTTTTTACCACATTAAGGGAAAGCACCTTAAACACTATAATAGAATTTACTACGGAATTAAAACTTCATTTTTATTTAAAATACAATAAGAACTCCATTCAAAGAATTTTATATAATCTCCTGTCGGATTCGGGAATCAAACCCGGAAAATGAGTTTGTTTTACCTACCGATTGGAAAGTTCAAACATATCATTTATTCACGGATCCGGATCAGAAGCCGTGCGGATCCGCTCATAGTCATTTAAGGACCGGGATGAGTACCTGAATGTAGACCAGATCTTCACTGGGGAACAAGCTGTGATAGTTGCTCAATTGACTAAATCTTTACTAGGGAAGTTAACGTTAGTTTAAAATGGAATGCATGACTTACCTATAAACTTTCCCAACCCTGAGCCAAGCAGGGCTCCAGCACTAGTGACAACTGCACAAGTGTTGTAGTAACGTCCCTCCTGCAGCGGTACTCCTGGTATCTTATACCCGAGCCTGGCAAACGGTTCGTCATCAGCTGTCACTGTTTGTACCTTAACACCTTTTAGAGCACACATCACCTCGTCTCTAGAACTTGCCTTACGATTACTGCTGTTATATTTAACATCGTACGTATTGTGAGCATCTAAACCTGATGTAAACACTTTACTCGCCCCCATAAGGACTCTATGAAACTCTTTTAACAATAGCTCCTTGAATTCCGCGGTTCGTTTTTCACAATCTGTGGATAATAAGTCGTCGCAAACATATTTATCACTGTCGAACTCCAATAAAGGCCTGTGAATGTTCGGGAACCTGGGACTGCCGTTACTGTTTCTCACTATGTTGTTGGACGGAAGCACATATGAACCAGCTGTCTTATTAGACGTTTGTCTCGAGCCGCCACTGCTCCAGTAACCACCGACTGCTGACCTCCGGCTTTTTTGAAGGAAATCGATTCTTACAGTTGAGTTAAATGGTAATTTAAATGGAAGGTTTTCCGCTACATACTTATGTTGGTAATTACCACCGGAAACCATTGTTTTGGGTGAATTTTCTGACGTAACGCTCAAATTCCTCTGCTTCTCATCGTACATCCAGTACTGATACCAAATTAAATACAAGTAACCGCACATACCAAAGCAGAGAATGTTAATAAATATCCAAACCGACATAGCTGCAGCTTTCATGACTGTTGTTATTTTAACTAAATCACACACTGAATTTGATTTCAATAGTTCGACAACACTGGGCAGCATAAGACGGCACGATGATTTAAGAAAACAGTTAACTGTAATCTAACCTTGAATATAAAAATCTCAACCGTAAAATAGAAGAGAACTGTTTCGGCTGAATCTGTATTCGCTGGGCGGAGCGCGATCAGCTGATAAGGTGTGCAGTGCGCGTGCGTGCTGTACTATCAGCTGCGACCGCCCTTTGTCGTCATTTTGTAGTAAGTTCACCGGCTTGAGCGGCGAACCGTACCGAAAATAAGAGAAACGTATTGCAGAAAAGAAACCCTGACAATGATGCATGCTGAACTTTGCTGGTTTATTCTCTTCCAAATTAGGTATTGGTAAAGTGGAAACGAAATCTTTTCAGAAGAGCTAAAGTTTGATGTAGATAATTTGTCTTTGTAATAGAAAATTGGCAAAAAAATCATCAAGAGCCAATTTAACATGGTGGATAATAAAGTTAATTGCATTAAAAAGTCCTGTTAACTAAATAGATAAATATTTTAAATATTAGGTAGGTTACCATATCAAATATGTGGTACCAACGGTTTATAAAAAAAAAGTTGTGTACAAATCGTAGCTACTTATTTTTATCCGAGCGCCCCTGACCTACTTGTGTAGGTAATCTTTTTTGTACATTGGGCGTCTACGATCACATACTTACGTAGGTTGGTACATACGTGGGCTGCAAAGGTCCGGAGAAACCCAAAAAAATGTGTAAGTATCTATATGTCTTTATTTTTATTACCTTATACTAATATATAAAGCTGAAGAGTTTGTTTACTTAACTACTGGTCCGATTTGAAAAATTATTTCAGTGTTAGATAGCCCATTTATCGAGGAAGGCTATAGGCTATATATCATCACGCTAAGACCAATAGGTGCGGAGCAGTAATGAAAATTGTGACGCAAACGAAGTTGCGTGGGACAACTAGTTATGAATATATAGGTTGATAATTTATATAGGTTAGGTACCTAAGTAAAAAAAAAAATGCATCTTTTTCAGGTTTTTATTTCCAAAATAGTATTTCTTACAAAGCAGACCCAGTACCTAAGCGATTTCTGCTGATCACAACCTGAGGATTCTGTTTTATATCTAAGTAGTTACTGAATAAAATTAATAGGACAGCGAGTGAAATCAGATTAGCTTTGTATCTTATCTACCGTGCTTTAGTATTGATAATTACGTAAATACCCACAAGGTAAAAACTTTAAAACTAGACTTACTTAGTAATTGGTTCACTTGTGTACCTTGTACAGGATATGGCATAGTTTAAGAGTAGGTACAATGATGCTGAAAATGCAAGGAAATAAATGTCGCAATGGTAGATACAATGCGTATTAAATCGAAGAGTTTTCAACTACTCAAAATATATATAATTATTGCCTTGTCTTCTAAACCTGTTTCTATCTATAATACCATCACCTAACTTCACGGGTCTGGGATTTAGTGTTTTATCTTCATCTGTTAACGTAAATGTGATTTGTAACATGATTATAATTAATACAGTTCAATATGTAGGTACCTTTTGCGAATGGACACTAGTCACTTTATTTTTAATATGTATACGTGTAACAGAATAAACGCAAACTTAAGTGGTCATCGTACTACATAATGATGTGTGCAATTACCCCTTAATTCTTTTACACTTTACTAAGCTTCAAATTTTTGAAGTTCAAAAGTGTCTTTTGTGGATGAATGTGGTTTTAATTTAAATTTTGAAAATTCTTTCAGTGTGACGAAGTTTCTACATTATATCACCTTTAAGGGATTCGAACACTTTCTATGGGAACTGGCATAGCTACCAGCCACCATTTTAAATTCTTTCATCAAAATCGCGACGGACGATTGAACATGTATAATTGTACACCTATATGGTAAGAGGACACTTGAACAAATCCCCTTTAAGTGATCGAAATAAATTAATATTTCTTTAACTTTATACATGGCCATTTAATTTCCCTACACCCCTAAATTCAGAAAATCTTATTGCTGTACGGGGTACATTTTTAAAGTGAGCGTGGATGGCAATATCTTAAATTATGGTCTATGAAGAATATCGAAACACACTCAAAAGTGTTTCGAGCCCGATTTTATGAAAACCAAAACTTGTAGGTTCTAGATTTTTGAAAAATCGTTTTTCCTAGCTAAAAAAACAACTTGGCTTGGCTGAAGCCAAGTTGCTATTTTGATTTGAAAATTAAAAAGCATTTTGTCAATAATGAGCTCATATCTATATAATTTGGTATGAGTAATTACTTTTTACCATTATTAGCAACACTTTCAGGGTGTAATTTTTTTTTCAAAATCAACCGGTTGGTTACCTGGCTAGTAACACCATTTTTTTTAATGCAATGATGTTTTATTAGTTTTTTTTTTTCAAAATCGGTCTCGGGACTCCTTTCATTGTTTTTCGATATTCTCATAGTGTCGAATTTGCCCATCCAGGCACACTTTAAAATTTACCCTGTACATATAAAACATTTAATTATTATTATGATTGGGATTTTTATGCTATTTACAATTTTATTTAAGCATTTTATTTAAATATTAGTTTTTAAAACAAAAAAATAGACACATTAGCTATGTAGTAATTATCTATTACTTACAATTATATAAGTAATAAATAGGATAAGGTTTTTACATTTTACATAAATTATTACAAAACTATAGGAAGTTTACTTTGTACGATCGCAATCCATTCCATTTTAAGTACAATCAGTCTACCTACGCTGTTAATATTTCATTAACAATATTCAGACTAGATAATATGAGTTGGGATACTCGATATCAATTTTATCCTAAATACCACCAAATCCTTTAAAAATGCAATATATGTTAGTGTATGTATATGTTAGTCTATACCAGCTTCTATACATATATGTTTATCAGTGCATTTCTGATCTGTGGTCGCATTGCAAAAAAAATTAGCAAGGACTAGGTGGTCCTAGCTAAAGTAGTTTTTTTAGAATGATGATATCAGCAAGAAAACAAAGGTTACCGACATCGCCCAAAGGATCGCCAAACTAAAGTGGCAGTGGGCAGGACACATTGACACTGGACATATTTATTATATTAGACTAAATGGGTTTTATGTTATTTGAGTGGTATATCTAACGGTTTTATATTCAATGTATGTTATGCTCGTAAAAATCAGATATTTTATAATTATATCAATCGTCAATTGATCAAAATATCAAACAAAATTATAGGGTCAGTTGTTACTTATATCTTGTAAATATTAGAGATTTTGTAATTATATCATTTATATTACTTACCCGGGCCAGCTGGTTATTTATATTATTTAAATATTTTTATTACATCTATATTTACTGTGGTTTAAATTTTAATTTATATCAAAGGTCATTCATTTGCCTAGCCTTTTCCCAACTATGTTGGGGTCGACTTCCAGTCGAACCGGATTCAGCTGAATACCAGTATTTTACGTGAAGCGGCTGCCTACCAGACCTCCACAACCCATTAAATGGGTAACACGATATTTCTTGGGCAAGACTGGAGTCAGATTTACTGGCTTCTGACAATCCGTAACGACTGCCAAAGTTCTACAAATGACAAACGGGACCAACAGCTTATCGTGTTTTCCGAGGCACGGAGGAAACTCGGTATGTTAAGATGGTCACCCATCCACAGACCAACCTTGGTAAGCGTTGCTTAACCTTATAGATCGACCTGTGCGGCTGTTATTCTTTAGCCACGAGCTCTTCGAAATTTATATCAAAGGTGTAACATAACAATTATGATCTGAAATGGATTGAAATAAATGATTATTGGTAGTCTAACTCAGGGAACATCAAAATCGGTACAGTAGTTAATGAGATAAAAATAAATAAATAAAATAAAGAGAGTTATGTGATTATCAGTCACTATGACTTTACTGCCTCCGTGGTCGAGTAGTTTAGGTGTTTGCCTTGTGACGCGATGGTCGTGGGGTTGATTCCCACGGGAAGCATACTTAAAGTTGTTTTCAGTTTGGCTAGGACATTGCAGGCTTGAATCACTTGATTGTCTGATTCCGTGCTTCGGAAGGCACGTATAAGAGGGTGATCCCGGCCGCCAAATGGCGGTCTTTAGAAACTCTGACACTGGTGTCGTTAGACCTTACTGTTCACACGATAAGATGACTTTACGGTGGCTTAACAGCAAAACTCTAAAACATGTCACTATGCATTAATTATTAAGTAATCAGTTTCATCTGATCAAAATTTTAAGCTTCTTAATTGCTATATACTTCTTTACCAATCAGCCAGTTACATTTCCATATTTAAACGGCCTCCATTTTCATCCATGTAATTCAGACAATACCTGGATGAAAAATAATTATATTTAGTCCATCACTTAAATTTAAAAAACAATTGATAGATGCGTATCGTTCTAAGCGCGTCAACCACATAGATTCTTACAGGAAAATACCCTATTTTACACGTAAACCACAGCACAAACAGGACAGCACTCCTCCCGTTGCATGAGGCTACGTTTAATACTATAGAGAACACGAGACGAGATTTCTGCAGAATTACTGATACTAACTACATATAAGGATGACTACAGGGTTGTGTGCGCGAATACTGATTCTGAGATTGTTAAACAAGTAAGTCAGGTGTTCTCTCTCTCTCTCTCTAGCCTGAGCTGAGTGGATTCTATGTCCGTGGTAAGCTTCGGCTGTATCTTTCAGTGTGGATTGTTGTTCCATCTGTTGTATGGAGGCGGCTCAGGCGAGGCGTCGCGTCGCGTCAGTAGCGTCGAGTAGTGCAGGATGGGGACCATCGCGCCGCCTAGCACCATGGCACCGAACGTCGGCTTGTGAACCAACCTACAATCAAATAATGTTTCGTAAGAATTTACCATTTTTAACTTAAAAAAGAAGAACAAGAATATTTAACTTTTAAACATACCATGGAATAGCAATGATGAATAACGTATACGAAAAAGACAAAACCAAATTGACCCAGAACCTTGAACACCGCCTTAAATTACTTGATATCCACTGGCATTGTAAAACTGAAAAAGAAGGGAATCTTTACAATCATACTTACTGGTATACTATACTATACATACTGGTTGAATTTCAATTAGCGACCAAACGAACTCGGCAGCGCCCATTTTATTGACAGCAATTGAAATGGGATAAATTTCCAAGTGGTACAAGGTCTTATTAAAAGTGTTTTAAGGCGAAATTCAGAAGCCAGAAACAAAACCTATATCGTACGGAACTTAGAACAGAGAATAATAGAGCTTATTAGTGAGTGAAATAAAGTGCAAAATTGAACAGACGTCGAAGCAAACAGAAAAAGACGGAATCCCACAATACCCGCACACATTTAGGCACTGATTATAAAGTTCCAAAGGTATTTGCGAATCTGTATATTATGTAACAATGTTTATACGCACATAGCGTCACCCAATCAGGATGCAAAGTCATAGCTGATGCAAACACTTGAACAAATCCCAACAATCTATATTTCCAAGTGTGCAGATTTGCATCTCTTCTCTCCAAGTCATGCAGCTGCTTCAAGCTGTAGGAGCCTTTGCGCAGCAGACAGATGGGGTCCGCGGTAGGGAACCTTGTCGGACTGTAGGCTTGTAGGTTGCCGCCTTCTACCACACCAACAGCTGTATACTGAAAGAGAAATTGGATACATAAAGTTTAATTGTTAAAAGGTAATTCTTTCAATGGAAGAAATGGTGGAAGCCCTTTGCTTAGCAGTGGGGTTAATACGGGCTAGTAATAAAGCAATGCACTATGTATATGCAAGGCATAGTAGGGAAGGTTATCTCTACAGCCCTAACCTCTCGCAGCTTGAACTCTGTTCTTGAGGTTGGTCACACAGACTGTCTGTTAGCAAATGACACATGAGCAGTATTTGGGCAGAGTCAAGGGAATGATGCGAGTAACGGTCTTTACCTTTCATTGATTTACTTAAAAGTAACAATAATAAAATAAATAAAAAGGCCTTTAATTCCATACAATTATAAGATATTTACAGTACTAAAATAACATTAAACAAGTTAGATAGACATTTATTATTTAAAGTATCAATATCGAATTTATTTTATACGTACAATATCATCCTCGCGTCCTGCATATGAGAAGTGAATGCGGAGGTCACCAACCTCATGTTCGAGAGCACTCTCCCCATGGTAGTAGAAACCAGAATGTAGTTTGATGTCACTCCGCTCCGGTCTGGAGTCTGACCAAATTTCATAGTAGTCATTTACTTTGCGCTTCACGTCAAGACCTGAAAATGTTTGTTATTTTTTTCCATGAGTACCATTTTATTTTTTGTTTTAACTTTATGCATTAAGTACATGGACAGACTTAATGTAACAAGATATTCTTTACCAGTCAATATTTAAAAAGACTGTTAAAAAGACTACACTGTGGTAGGCGTACCATACAACAATAGGGTATTTTACTAAAAAAATCTAATTAGTCCATCAGATACATTTTCAAAAAGTATTGGAATGAATTTTGTTTACATGAAAAAAGAAAAAATATGTGTCCAACATTTTTTTTTAACCCGGCGGTACTCGCTAGGTGTTTACATGCACGAATACTCGCTACCGGGTAAAAAATACCACATAATTTAAATGATATTATCTTGGAAAATGAGTTTTCATCACAGACTTTAATGGTGTATTTAGTTAATCAATACTAATGTCTAATAAATAAAAGAAAATTTAAAGTTTGAATTATTATTTATTTGAAATTACAGCTTATCCTAAAAAAAATACAAAATTTAACAAAAATTCTTCATAGTCTTAGAAAAATCAACAAAAAAAAATTTTTCTTAGGTATCACGTAAAATTGAGATCAAAAATTATAAATCGACCTTATACTCTACCAAAACAACAAAAAACAAAATACTGTTAATATTAATGAACATCGAGAAAATAATCGTCAAACATTATGTTTCAAAAAACTTGTACCTAATCTAACTATTTTGCTTTGACATAACAATCGCCACAAATTGGGGTCGTATGCTCACGGCATATTCTTTTGGAACACAATTTACAAGATGTCTTAGTTTTTCGGTCCTTCTTCCATTCACATACTGCACAACGGGAAGCAGATGTGGACGGTCGCAAAGCTGAGGGTGTGCTTGTGAGCGTGGCTTCGTCATTCGAGTCAGCATTGAGCATACAATCAATTTTTGTTTTGATAATTTTTGGCAAATTAGCTACCGTTGACCTCTTTTTTATCTGTGGCATCACAAGGGCCAAAGCTAGTTCTTTCAAAGCGATCCTTCTCTGAGCCATCACAGCTCCACTATTTACTTTATTTGCTTTCAACGAACTTGCCAGCGAGTTCTTTTGTCTTTTCCAGTAAAACGACCTCGCCTCAAGTACTTCAGCGGTACATCCTCTAAATATTCTTCATCTTCAGTATTCTCAATATGTAAATTCGAAGGAAAACTCTCTTCCGACACTGAAGACCCATCTGAATCACTTCCTTCTTGCTCTGTTCCGCTTTCATGATCACTATGCTCCTCAAAATCTTCTATTTCTGACACATTTTCTTCTTCACTATCTTCTTGTTCTAGACATTCTTCTATAATTCGATCCGTCAGTAGGGAACTCATCATGAACCAGCTCTAAAACAAAATAAAATAACCAATAACATAAAAAAAATGTAACAAGAACCGTCGCTACCGGGTATTTTTCACCCATATTCACTTTACACGTCCGTTGTCGCCAAGCGCCGCGCGCGAACTGTCCGCCCGGTGACGCACGCGCGTGTTAACTATTGGCCAGAAGGTACTTAAAGTCGTGAGTTGCCACAATGTTTAGTAATAAAAATATCACGTGATTTAGGTACTCTGTGGTATTTTTTACCCAGTAGCGAGTGCCGCCGGGTTAAACCTGATGGACTAACTATTTTTTTTTTTAGTAAAATACTCCATTAAATAAAATTTTAAATTTAATTCTGGAAAGAATATATACCAAATAAGAATAGACAAAATAATAGAAACATATAGTAGCATAGCTTATTAAAAATTTGAAATACAAAAGTTTTAATATAATCATATATAATACCTATATATAGCCATCCAATCTTAACATTTTCAGCAATATGTGTTTCACTGAACATGGGCATAGAGGGAGGGTTATGATGGCCTGGTCTGATGTAGAATAACGAGGACTCTACCACATAGTCTCGCCAGTCTTTGTGGTACCAGTATGTCTTGCGAGACTCCTCAGCTGGCTCACTTAGGAAATTTTCTTGTTCTCTAAAACATATTTTGACTTTCATCTCCAGTAATTTATTCATTAGTATGCTGTTGAGATGGGAAAAAAGAACCTAATGCTATTTTACTTTGAAATTCCATTATAAAATATGTAAGTAAAATAAAACTCAATTCATCATATAATAATTAATTGTTGCACTTTAGACCTGTTTTTATGCCACATTTATACTTACGTGGTCTCTTCAATCCATTGATACATTTGTACTCTCTTCCTCAACTTAACAGCTTGTACTTGTATGTTATAGTCTGGTTCAGATATAGGCTCCAGTATCCTCAGAGGACCCACAATGTGCACGACGCGGCCCTCATAGCGCGCCGCTTCATCAACAGTATGAACGTCAATACTCTCAGCTGCAGATACCAGTTCCTCTAGCATTAGGTTACTTTCAATTGTTTGACTCTGAAAAAACGCATCAAAGTCACTAAGATACCTACTCAGTAACCAGGTAGTCCCACGATACTGACAAAAAAGATGCTTACCTCTGCCCATAACAGAAAGTATGTAACACCGGTAAACAAAATGAGACTCAGAATAGTTGTGAGCCATGTTTGCTTGAAGTGGTTTTTAACTGCTGTCCAGTCCATCTGAAAATCGTATTTATATAATCTACTGGGAAGAGCGATCAGGGTGGCAAATAAATAATTATTACGCTTATGAAGCATTTTTGTAAATAATAATACAAATCAATACAAACGTGAGAATCTTTGCATAAACTAACCTTCAACTGGTGGTTCTTTCTTATTCCTATACATTTAACTGTCTCACTGAAATGGTTCTTACGGATAGAACGTACAGATAAGTAATTTTGTTTTAAGTAATTTTGTATTATTTAATGTTCAAAATTAAGTAATAAAACAAGTAAACTGCGAATCAGCTTGAAGCAGAACTTGCCCGTGTCAAACAAATTGTCAATTTTGACATTATCAGCTGTCAGTCCAACTTTCTTAAAAAGTGGGCGTAAGATGCAGTAAAATATTACAACACTGGCTAGTGACATGATCTGTTATACAGGATTTCCCTTACAGTGGTTCTTCAGGATTTACTTTAGATAACAGTGAATGCTCTCTTCACCTACAGTTTTATTCAGCTAAATGTCAGTACTTAGCGATAGCGAAGTTTTACATTGATTGAAATTGGTCGTATCATAACACCCTATTTAATTGATGATGTTGGCAGTTCCATAGTTCTGTCAATGTCATGTCGACATCAAGAGACCGTGCGTGTTTGTTATTATTTACATTTTATGAAACGCAACTAAAACCATAAATTTTAAACTAAAATTTTAAGTTAAAAGATTAACAGGCTATAATATGCGGTTGTATATCAAAAGGTTGCGATATTTAAGTGGCAATGGTATACATTTTTCACAAATTGCTTCGAGGAAATACCATCACAATTTACCGATTTTGGATTTCTACAAGAAAACCACAGGTAAAAAGGAAAAGTATAATAATTAATTTATGACTGCACTCAAGTAACCCATATAATTATTACCAGTGCCCAAATAACAAGGTTAGGTTTCAACACAATACAAGAATATAACCCACACAACATAATTTACTTACCCGTATTTCGCCAGTTATATTAATACACATAATTTAACTGACGAAATACGTTTTAATTTTAATAGAAACCCCTATATTTAATAAAATATGCATTTTTCATACAGGGGAATCCATATCAGAAGACTACCTTACCATCATGAAGAAGAAACACCCACACATAGATGAAGTAACTCAGGACCGTCTGCAGTGCACTTTGCAGATATTACAGAAGTTCGGTATCACTCCTGAAGATGCTTGCCAGAACCTCCATGTGTTCAGCATGAACCCAATCACTATGGACAACTATGGAGAAATACTTAGAGAGTGTGGATTTATCAGTGTTTCTGCTAAACATATCATAAAGTGAGTATAATAGCAATGACAGTTTTAATTTTTTCTGACTTTGGCTTATATAGGTACATACTTATATAATATCTAACAAGATCGACTCAAAAAACGGACTAGTATAACTCTGGTTTTAATGACTTACAGATACCACACACTTGTAAAATCAAGAACAATAGCTCGACTGAAAAAGGAAGGATTACTTCCAACAGGCTTAGAAATGGAACAAACATTATTGGATAAGTTCCAGGAATGGCCTGCCAGTAGTAAGACTTTACAGAACTTCTCTGATTCTAGTACATCTATATGTGAGTACCATTCTGCTACCTAAAAAATACTTTCTATACCACACATTAAATTCCATTACATTAATAGCATCATATCAGTACTGATTTGAACTCAAGTAAAGACTAAAAAATCTAGAAACAAAAAGTGTTGATGCACCCTTATTGCATCCCACTCCAAAGGATTTTGGAAAAAATCCTATTTCATTACTACACAATGTTTGATAAATTCATTTCCTCAACAACATCAATAATGCTATCAATGTTGTTGAATTAGAAATTGATTTCTTTATACCATAAAACTGCGTGCTACACAATTTACGTGACTTCCTGCTATTTATGTTTTTTATTGTTTTATAAAGAACTAGCTGTCTGCGGCTTGACTCCCATCAACTGGCTATGCATTGTTTTTTTGGTGTTCAAACCTTTCCTGTATTCTGGCGAACCAACCAAAACAAACAATTGATCAAATCGGTCCACCCATATCCAATTTTAGTGAGACTAACGAACAGCAATTCATATTCATATAGGTATATGAAAATAATATTCCTTTAATCAAGCCAAAAATTTAATATGATTTCAGTAACAATCCGCATGAATGTGCTAGAAAGATTTTTGCACTGGAAACTATCCGTGACACCAGAAGAATTTCGAAAGTACTGTAAGAACTACCTGCCCTTAAAACACAGGCCGATGTCGGACATCCAAGAAGCGATCAACATAGCACACGAAGATATAAAGTTCGACAAAGCAGGAATAAGAAGAAATGGCTTCGTCATTTCCGCAGATCCTTTACACACAAAACTTATTTTACAAAATGTTGGCACCCTGGCTGGTATGGACATTAGAGATGCTTTAAAAATAGAACCTGCTATTTTGAAGAATAATTATAACTCTTTGATGCAAGTTCGAGATGTTTTGGAGGTAGGTTTTGTAATCAAGTTACTATGACAAATAAATATTTACCATTTTCGTGGGCATTATCTGTGTTAATGTCTATCTCAGATTAACCTTACTGATTTTATTACTTGAGCTTTTTCTTTTCCTACATTTTATAAATGATACTGAAATAATATTTCAGGAGTACAGAATATCAGTGGAAGCTCAAAGGCGGTGTCTGAAGGTATACTGCATGCGACCAGAGACTGTTCGCGAGCGACTAGAGGAGCTTAGAAGTTTAAAGGAGTATCAAGTATTATCCACAAATCCGAGGGTAAGAAATGTTTCTATTTGTTACAAGAAATTGAACCTTATGTGTATAAGAGTGAAGTTCAATTCGAATTGACAAAATTAATAGTAAAGAAAGTGTGTGGTGTGAACTGGTGTATGTGTATTAATTGTATGTCCGCGAATCAAAGTTGCTTTTCGCAAAACAAAATATTGCAACATTAATGCTTTATCTTTCAATCTCCAGATTCTTCTCCTAGTAATTCACAAGAAGAAAATGCTGAACCGCCTTTCCAAGATGGAGTCAGCAAAAAAACAATGCTACAGTCTGAATCACTTGGTTTCGTCCACAAAGGTGTTCAACAAGTGAGTCATTCATTAGCAGTGTATTTATTTTTTTGAACGTAACGCTTTGTTCGTCGAAATTCATTATGTTCAATCATTGCCCAAAGCCAATGATAACCTTGCCGATTGATTGATAGTTTAATAATATTTTTCCGGTTAACGCACCACGTCAGAAGTGTTCTGTGAGCCTCAAAAATGTCGGCGCTTGTCGACATTTTTGCCATACAAAGGTTGGGGTGATTTCCACTGTCCGTCCTCGTCAATGCCTGTACTTAAACAATAATAAAGTAAATTTTAATTGAAAGTTAGAATTTACGTGTCATCAATATGAAATCTCAAAATTACTATTAAATAGCTGCGTAACTTAGATTGAGGAACTCGTGGCTAGATAATAACAGCCGCACGGATCGGTCTTCAAGGGTAAGCAACGCTTGCCAAGGTTGATCTGTGGATGGGTGACCATCTTAACATACCGAGATTCCTCCGTGCCTCGGAAAGCACGTTAAGCCCCGGCTGTCATTTGTAGATCTTTGGCAGTCGTTACAGATAGTCAGAAGCCAGTTAATCTGACTCCAGTCTTGCCATGAAGTACCGTGTTACCCAGTTAATGGGTTGTGGAGGTCTGGTAGGCAGCCGCTCCTCGTAAAATACTGGTATTCAGCTAAATCCGGTTTGACTGGAAGCCGACCCCAATATACTACTCTGTCAAGAAAGTACCGGGAAAAGATCAATAATACACAAAATGTCTGTTATTCATCCAAATTTATTTTATCACCTTCAAAGTATGCTCCTTTAGAAACGATACACTTGCGCCAACGAATAATCCATTCATCAAAACATTTTTTAAACGCTGCTTCCGGAATTGAGTTCAGTTCTCGCCGCGAATTCTCCTTTATGTCTTCTATCGATTGAAAACGGGTGCCACGAAGTGGTAATTTGAGTTTAGGAAAAAGAAAAAAGTCAGCAGGAGCCATATCTGGTGAATATGGTGGTTGCTGGATGGTAGGTATTTGTTGAGTGTTTGGTTAAAAATTCGTTCACAATGATAGCCTTGTGCGAAGGCGCATTGTCGTGGTGCAAAATCCAAGAATTTTCTTTCCACAAATCTGGCCTTTTTCGTCGAATTTGCTCTCTTAAACGCCGCATAACGCTCAAATAATATTCTTTATTTACCGTTAGACCTTCCGGTAAGAATTCAGAGTGCACAACACCGTGATAGTCAAAGAAAACAGTCAACATGACTTTGACTTTTGATCGACTTTGGCGTGGTTTTTTCGGTTTCGGTTCAGTTAGAAGGCGCCACTCCGAAGATTGTTGACTAGTTTGCATGTCAAACTCGTAAACCCACGTCTCGTCACCAGTAATAAATGCGTTTCATGAATGTTGGGTCCGAACTGACTCGTTCTAGCATGTCCTCAGCGACTTTTATGCGATTGAGTTTTTGGAGAAAATTCAGATCTTTTGGGACTAGCCGAGCAGCAACATGTTTCATACCCAAATGATTAGTTAAAATGGTACGGATCGACTCGTGAGATATTGAAAGTTCGGCGGCTATATCTCTCAGAGTTGAATGGGGATTTTCAGTCCCTATTTCCTTCACTTTTGCGATGTTAACTTCAGTTGCAGACGTTGACGGCCTACCAAAGCGAGGCAAATCTTCCATCACATCTCGACCGCTTTTGAACGCTTTGAACCACTCATAAGCACGAGTTTTTGATAAAGTCGATTCACCGTAAGCCTTCTGTAACATTTTCAGTGACACCGAACACGAAATTCCATTGGCGATGCAAAATTTAAGACAAACTCTTTGTTCGATATTTTTGTCCATTATGAAATTCGCAATACACACTATATGATATTACTAAAACCAGCACTGTATTTAATATAAATAACAGATGCAACTCAAACTCCGCGCCAAAATGGAAAACAGTTGTGCCAATCTAACAACTACAAAAAAAAAAACAAAAATTTGAATTTGGAACCATAAACAAATCATCCATTCCCGATACTTTTTTGACTGAATGTAGTTGGGAAAAGGCTAGGCAAATGATGAGCTGCGTAACTTAGATAATAGAAAATATACCCTAAAATCGTCCGGATAAAGTTAATTTTTAAGAAATAAGTAAGGCGAATATTTGCGCAAATATGCATGGTGAGGTGCCAGCGCTTAAATCTCTGTTACTCATGCCGCTTGATTCGAGACAGCATGCGTTTTAGCCACGCCGACGATGGAGTTCCTGCTACACGTGATAACACGTGTCACTTTAAATACAAATAACTGCGGTTAATCCTTCAGTAAAGTAATTGTTTACTTTACTGAAACATTAACGGCAGTTCAAATCTTTGTGTAAAATAAATCATCTTCTATTTTACCACAGTTACATCAACAGTTTCGGCGACAAAGTCTGCGGGAGAGACATAGCCATACTCATATCTTCGTCTCTGAACAACTTGGCTGCCCACAACAATGGCGGCCAGGCAGAGCTCGTCAACAGTGTGTCGAACCAACTGAGGAGGCACAAGTACTGGCTGCATGTGGCCATGAACGTCATCGACGAGAATATACAGTTTCTGAAGAAGAAGTTCGATGATAGAATCATTTTTAATAACTGTTTGATACTACTATATCCTGTGTGAGTTTAGTTTTAATCATCAATATCCTATTATATAATAGTCTTCCGTTACTGAGTGATTGAACTGCCCTAGAAAGATGAAATTTGGCAAGTAGGTTCCTTGGAGAGTGTAGGAGAGCACTAAGAGAGGATGTCTCGAAATTCTTACAGGAACGGGAAAAAACGGGATATGCGCGTACGAAATCGAAGGTAAAAGTTAGTTTCTATAGTAAAATTATGTATTCAAATACCGTACCAAAACCATCCTAAAACAAGTGCGAGTCAGACTCGCGTGCAAAGGGTTCCCAAAGAATTTCATTTTTGTAACACTAGTTGACTCGCGCAACTTCGTCTGCATCACAATTTTCATTACTGCTCCGCTCCTATTGGTCTTAGCGTGATGTTATATAGCCTTCCTCGATAAATGGGCTATCTAACAATGAAAGAATTTTTCAAATCGGGCCATTGGTTCCTGAGGTTAGCGCGTTCAAGCAAACAAACAAACTCTTCAGCTTTATATATTAGTATACTAGTTGACCCGCGCAACTTCGTTTACGTCATAATTTTCATTATTGCTCCGCCCCTGTTGGTCTTAGCGTGATGATATATAGCCTATAGCCTTCCTCGATAAATGGGCTATCTAACATTGAAAGAATTTTTCAATTCGGACCAGTAGTTCCTGAGATTAGCGCGTTCAAGTAAACAAACAAACTCTTCAGCTTCATATATTAGTATA
The DNA here is from genome assembly GCA_950371165.1 of Lacanobia oleracea. NCBI lineage: Eukaryota > Metazoa > Arthropoda > Insecta > Lepidoptera > Noctuidae > Lacanobia > Lacanobia oleracea. The sequence goes on from OX493389.1 coordinate 13,499,053, forward strand.
GATATAGATGTTATTAACACTATAGACTACTTATATTTTCTGTCATGTTTTGGTTCAGAACTTTGGAACTTTGCACTGTGCATTAAAACCACTCTCCTTTCAATTCCAGTTCCGAAGTTAAATACTACATCGACACCTTACTAAGCATGCGAAAAGGACGAGAAACAAAAGAACCACAAAAAGAGGATCTTCCCTACAGCAACGTTCATTTTGGCAGCCTGACCGACGACCAGATCCTAAGCCTAGTGTTGTACACCATCGAGAAAAAATACCACTTCAGTGGGGACGGTATTTGGGCACGCCAGGACGGGATTAAGGTGGTGACGCTAAAGAACTGACGGTATTGTGGGTCGCGGACATGCTGTGATCACGCGATTAGGGAGACTATATGCCGAATAGCGTCGAACGCAAATTTTTTGTTTTTTTTTTGTCTCCTGACAATGAGTTCCTAATTATAGTTTTCGGTGGCTAAACATAAACATGACTTATCTTTCAGATATCTTAATTAACCCCTGTTTGTATTGGTTTTCTTCTTACACATTTTAACTTGGCGATGCGCCACCGGTACATGGTGGACATCCTACCCAATACCCATACGCACAAAACGTTTTGGGAACACATTCATAGTGCGTACAGCTAAGGTGTAGAATTCCCTGCCGGAGTCTGTGTTTTCTGATAGCTACAACCTGGCAGTCTTTAAGTCAAAAGTGAATAGATTACTTCTAGGCAAACGTGTCCCATCTTCGACCACATCATCACTTACCATCAGGTGAGATAGTGGTCAAACGCGTGCCTATCAATAGTAAAAAAAAAACTTTCTTACAATCTGTTTTTGTGTTCTCTTTTCACTGCGCCTCTCACCCTCGTTGACACATGAAGCGCAGCGACTCGCGGAGGGTTTCCGAGCCGCCGTTTAGTTTGATTTTATGTACCTGTACGCTGTTTTCAAAACTCGCGTTCGATTTGTGAATACTTTGAACTGTGTATTGATATTTCAGAGTATCTAACCTGTAGGCTCACTAATTAACCGAGACGGTGCTTGAGACTGGCTGTGTTCGCGCGTCCTTTTGATCCTCGTAAGCAGGCTTAAGACTGACAGGTGTCCACACCCCGTCCTCACCGCGCAGATACGTTAGCCACTGTCTCAGTTAACTGGTACACCTAACCCCGTACTGTAAAAAGTTAAAGCCATCATGGTTCCAGTGAGTGCGGGAGACGGAACTATACAGAACGAATAGCACTATCTCTCAACGAAATCATTATGGCATCAGCACGTCATAGTACGGCCCTAGTACTGTGAAGTATTTGTAAAAATATTAAATTCTAAGTTAACATTCTAGTACATGTGTTCAATAATTTGTACATATTATCATAATGTAAGAAAAGGAATATTAAAATGAAAAACTCACTTTAAGCACATTTGTATTATAATTTCTCGTCTTCCTTATAATTAAATATTACAAAATACCTAGCTTATTGCTCTCTTAGCTTAACATTATCTTAGTATAAATGCTCTATTAAACAATAAACATGCAGAGGACATAAGTAAAAAAATCTATTCATAGTTATACCCTGCTATATATTTTCAAGAGCTGTAAAATGTTAGCAGATATGTACTTATATTTTGTAAGATCTTTGGTCCATCTTGTTAGAAAATATAAATAGGCATTGTTTTTTTGTCTTTTACACCTAACTATATATTTATGCTACATATAGCTGTAGACCTATCGTGAATCTTAAAATAATTTCTAGGAAAATACTCTACATTTTAAATAAACGAATTTAAGCAGATTCCGTATTTCAAATACTTATTAAAATTATAATCACTTATTCTAAGGATATGACAGAATGATAAATATTTGTTTGATGATAACTAATCGTGATTGTATTAGAAAGGTAACTGCTGCAGAATATTCTTGCAATAGTATATTAATTAAAGCATTCACCAGAAAAATCCACTTGTACACCATTTCAAATTCAACACGGCACATTATTCGAATAATGTTTAACACCAAAAGAGGTCAGGGTAGGTACCTATCATGACATGACTGAACTGGTAGAGAATGCCTATGTACCACTATTGTACATGAAGTTTAAATAAATAAATAATAACGGTGTGGGAGGGAGACGGAATTATCCTAGACGCATAACACTAACTTTCTTAGCTTAATCATGATGGCATTAGCACGTCATAATAGAGAAAGAGGATCTTAACCTTCATCTTTTAGATTCTGCCGCTGCTACTGGATGCGGTGAAGAGGACTACAATAGAATGTTTGACGTATATCAAAACACGAATGAATACTTATTTAAAAGATAATACGATTTACGCGAAAAAGGAGAATATGGGAATATACACGCTTTTGAAGCTTTCTGTCCTGTTCATACAAAACGTCGATTGTACTGATTGGCACGAAGTCGCTAAAACTTTACTTGCGCACTTTACTCAATAAAGATAATGTCTATGATTTGAGAAATTAAATACCCTATTTTACAATATCAGCACTATTACACTAATAGGTAGAATTCAATATCTCAAATAATTATATTCCAAGGACAGCTAGGTACTCAACTATCTACTTTAGATTCGTACATTCTAAGTTGATTTTTAAGTGAACACGTTTTGTAATAAAAAGTCCTAAAAAAATTGAATTCAGAGAAATTTGACCTTTGCCTAGCATTAATTTATGTTTTTTATGATCTCAAATTCTAAATTCAAATGTAGAACCGAGTTGTGTCTCGTACTAACGTGCAGTTGGGTCCGAGTCCGATGCAACGAATTATCCTAAGTGTAAGTGAGTACCTACTGCATGCCCTCATCGAGTCATTCACCCGACGACCCCAGTTCGTGGTGTGACGAAGGACAGCTCTTATGTAGCGTAGCTAATCAGTGGGTACATAAGCTTACCTACATATATGGCTTAGTTTGTCTTGTTCGTGTTGAACGGAATGTTCTTTCGTAACATTTATCATACGAGAGATCTTTGGGGTGGGGTATTAGCAAAACAACCGACTGACAGTATATCAATTCTGAGGATCTACATTTGCACTACTTTGATAAACAATTAAGGAAGACCTCCCACAAGGTGGACCGATGACCTGGTGAAGGTAGCGGTAGCCGATGGATGCGAGACGCACAGGACTGGTCGTTGTAGAAGCTTGGGGGAGGCTTATGTCCGTCGTACGTCATAAGCCTCCCCCAAGACGTCTTTCGGCTGATATGATGATGATGACGAAGAACAATTCAATTGAAAGTGAAAATTAAAAAAAAGAACAGGATAGTTTCAGCATTTTGGTCTGCGGCGAAGATTGCCTACACAGCGTCGAAAATTAAGAATTTTAAGTTACTTATTAAAATAAATAAGTAATAAAGTAATCTAAGCTAAATAAAACTCAAAATCTAAATAAGCACCTGTTGGATGCTGCCCGCTTTTCTGGGCCACTTATTACTTAATTTTTGGCACACACTGTTCACGTTTTGAAAATTTATTTACAAAACCCTATCTAACGTATCATCTAACACTTAGGTACCTACTTAATTCCTTGATTTGAGAAAATTTTGTAATATAAGTATTTCTAAATATAGAACTTATACCTAAATATAAAAGATGCATGTTTCAACGATAATATTGGCACAACAATTGATAACAAGCTCTGTCAAGATAAGGCACGAGGAATGCACGAGAAGCGAAGTCTACGAGTATTTTACTCAATTAATAGTTTCAACTACCCGATGAAATGCTAATAAAACAATGCTTTCTGAAATGTATTGTGACGTCACGAAAGCTATTTTGTTTCAGTTTTCAATTTAACACTAGTGCTCGACACAATTCTAGTTCTTCGTCTTTACTGGTATCCCATCGGGTAGTTCCTACTCTTGGAAATTATGACTCTCGCCAATTTTTTTGCCCGCTCTAAGGTTGGCGTCCGCACCCCTTTGCAGACCCGCGCACACCCAAACTTGCTTCTGCTTGACTGCTTGGCTACTGAACAACATACGCCGTGTTCAGAGCGGCCATAAACTTTGGCGAGAGTTCTACTAAATAATGATAGTAAGCTTATGAATTAGGTACACAAATCCTACTAACAAATTAAACGTTAAAGAGGCACATTTGTTTATGTCTAGTTATGTTTAAATAAGTAAATATTTACATTTATTGCAAAAAAAAATTAACGCTTCATAATTTAAAACTACAAAAATATAAAACTTTACCTAGCAACTTCAATACTAACGTATCTACTTACCTAATCGCATACCAATACCTAATAGCATTTATATAATAAAATGCCTAGTATACATGTCTTATATGAACAATATTATCCACTTTATATGCACTCACTAATGGAACAATAAAATCAGTGAATTAATTCATATAAATTAAATAAAGATGCATGCACTACTTTCATATTAAAAGAACAACACAACGGTAGAAGAGATATCTTCTACCTTTTCCTACCCATCTGCTACATTCCTAACTAATACTCCCTTTCGAAATTACTCTGGCTTAGTGTACTAACGCTAGGATAATTTCGAAAAGGAGTATTTCAATTCAAAAAAGGGGGCAGCGTGGTATAGGCCTGGCCAGCGCTGGGCTCCATCTTGACGACGACGGGCTGCGAGAGGTCGGCGTGGCGCTCCATGTCGTAGTGCTTGTCGTGCGCCAGCGCGCACTTGTCGTAGTCGTCAGGCGGCGCGGCGTAGCGCGGCGGCTCGTCCTGCAGCGCGCACGCCGCGTACTTGTCCTCGTGCTCGTGCGCGCGGTACTCCAGCTTGTCGTCGTGCGCGTGCGCCTCCATCTGCGGCGAGTGCGCAGCCATCATCGGGTAGTCACGCACGCCCAGCGGCGGCGGGCTGCCTTCGCCGTACTCGTACGAGTGCCGCGGCGCGAACATCTGCCCGTCGTGCCCGTTCAAGACGGTCGTGTAAGAGTACGCAGCTGGCTGTGCGTTGAACCCCGGGTATCCTCCGCTACTCGATGATAGTAAGTGATGCGAGGAGAGTTCGTAGGAGTGCTGGTACGACCACGAGTCCGAGGGCGCGGGCAGACCGTTCTGCGGGAAGGCTGGCAGGTTGCCACCGATGCCAGAGAAACCACCACCTAATGTTGTGGAGCTCGGAGAACTGGAACCGATATATCCTGTTTTACGTGGAGGCTCTCTTTTACGCCATTTCGCTCTTCGGTTTTGGAACCAAACCTATTGGAAACAAAATAAATTATTGTATCGGTAAACTATTAAATGTGGACAGTCTATTAATTATGTGGCTTTAGAGATTCCACTTGTATGAAGTAGTTTACCAACCTGTACTCGTGATTCAGACAAGTTAAGCTTGAGAGCCAGTTCTTCTCTTGCGAAGACATCAGGGTACGGCGCGCGCTCGAACGCCCGCTCAAGTTCCTCCAGCTGATACGCCGTGAAAGTAGTTCTGAGAAAGAAAACTTGTCTTCAAAAACTTGTAAAAGATAACATGGAACTAAGTAGATCAGAAACCAGGGTTTTCAGTTTGTTTTTATAACTCTACGTAAGTAAGTATTCTTAGATACTCGCCAGAGCACTAGTGTGGATTTCAAACAAAACGACCCCCCAATTGAATAGTAACTGATTATACTCTCAATTATACATTCACAAATAAAATTCTTTATCTATCACGAGCACATCTACCATCTGACGCGTGCAATATGGCTACAGCCCGCACGCGCAGAAATTGATTGAGCGTGAAACGAAATTCACCCCCGTTGCGCGCGAGCACCTCTAATTGCCTGCCAATTGACTTTAAACTTATAGTGGTGTCGTGTTATTAATTGTTATGCCACATTTTATTTGATATTTATTACTACACATCGTTGTGCCTATCATCAGGTCTAAAAAAATATTCGATTCGACACGTCAAAAACGTGTAACTTTTTGTGGTTTTCTTAACTAAAATATATATCTATACTAATATATAAAGCTGAAGAGTTTGCTTGTTTGCTTGAACGCGCTAATCTCAGGAACTACTGGTCCGATTTGAAATTCTTTCAGTGTTAGGCTATAGGCTATATATCATCACGCTAAGACCAATAAGAGCGGAGCAGTAATGAAAATTGTGACGCAGACGATGTTGCGCGGGTCAACTAGTCTGTTACATAAAATTAAAGATTTAAAACTTCAGAATTAACGCTTCAAGAAAGCTAGCTACGCTATCCACTAGCAACTATTCAATTCTCGCCGTAAATATTTAGAGATGAACGACATAATTGTTCTCGTACGCTATCAACGGAGCGATCATTGAGCTGGTGTTGCAACTACATTCATTAAACGCTGTACCCTCCATTCAAGCGATGATGGTGAGATAAGGCAATTGACTCCCTGCGGACATACGGGTAATTAATCTGAACGAAACCCGTCGCCTTTGTAGTTTTATAGCAGTTACTGCAAGACGCCTGCATCAAGTATCGTTACTTAGAAAAGGGTGCCGCCCGATGTTTTGTCTCGATCGTAAGGGTGTTGAGCCGTTATGAATTATATTTTTCACGCGGTTTTTATATCTTATCTTTAAGTTATTTGTTAATCTATCACTTTAAAATATTATTTCCTCAGTTCGTCCCGTATTGTTATTGCCAGAAGGCTATATGTAAGGGTAATTTTTGAGAACCCAAGTAATGCAAACACAATGGTTTACAGGCTAAATTATTCTGTTAACTCAGGAAATGTCATTTTCGCATTAGCTCTTTGCTGCTGAATTTAAAGACCGTTATCGCCATTTTTTAGAAATTGGTTATCAAGCAGTTATTATCAGGAAGTAGTAGTTTGTATCCTCTTAATAAAAACAAAAAGAAACGAGTTCTTTGATGCAGCACTACGTATAGGTTCAAACCTTAGTCTTATTTACTGTCAAACAAATGCATGGTACACATACCGCTCTTTCGCATAAGGCTGTTTCCTCCCTCGCTGTTCATGCAGCTAAGGAGTTGAATAGCCGAAATGGTATTTCAATCAAGAGTGAATAGATTCTTTCTAGGCAAGTGTGCATATCATAGCTTACCATCAGATGAGAGAGTCATCAATCCCAAGACTACAAAATTCAAAACAAATTAAAAATAAATAAACGATAAATTCAAAAATATAAACAACTAATAAACCACCATGCAACCATATGGTTTTATCACGTATTAAAAATCATCGTATTAGTTATGCAAATAATGAATAGAAGAGGGGTGGTTCGCGACTACACGATACAGTTAGCGATGAGAGGGTGCGTGTGCGCCGGTCACCTGTGACAGCGGCGCGTGCCGACGCATGCACCCACTTCAACAGGATTTGACGAGTCGTAGTTGGTATTGTGAGCCTCGCCCTGGCTTTGCACGGCTTGAACTATATCCTCGTAGATGATCTAATGTGATGGAAGGTGAACGTTGTTTAAAAATTTGTAGAATTGGCCCTCTGACTGATGAAACACACTCGGAATGCACTCAGACGGCACGGTTGGCGCAGTGGTTGAGCGATTGACTGCTGCGCTGCGTGTCGCGGGTTCGATTCCCGCACGGAACAAATATTTGTATGGCCTACAGATAGTTGTTCCGGGTCTGGCTGTATGTGTATGTGTATTTATATGTTTGTAAACGCACCCACGATACAGGAGAAATTCCTAGTAATAGTTGTAGTACCTAAAAACGTTGCCCCAGCAACGTTTTTAAAAAAAAAAAAAAAAAAATACAATTACTTGCGTCTTAACAAGAGAAAGAACATTTTGTGACGCATGAAAAGCCGTTTGATGGCAGTTTTATTTTACAAAATTGAAACTGACAGCCAATGAATCGGCCTAGCCTTTTCTCAACCATGTTGCGGTCGTCTTCCATTTAATTAGATGAAATATTAGAACCATGTGAAATACTAATATTCGGTACTAGTATTGCACATGGAGCAGCTGCCTCCCCGACCTCCACAATCCAGTAACTGGGTGTAAAGAGAGGCCGTGGCAAGACTGGTTTCAGATTTCCTGGCTTTTTAAGATCTACAATGTAATGAATGGTCTCACCCATCTACTGACTGACCTCGGCAGCGGAGCAGAGAAACGGGAGAAATTTTCCCACGTGGTAAGGAGATTTTATGGAATTCCACTGGTTAAAATTTCTCCGTTTCTCCGCTTCGCTGCCTCGCTCCGGATTAATGGTCAGGCAGCCATACCTTAATGCTTACGGCGTGTATTATTTAGCCACGAGCTCCACCTCTTTGATCTTCAAGTCATAGTAATAAATATTGTAAAACTTGACTTAAAATATGGACAGTTATAAAACACTGTATATGTTTTTGACAGATATACGGAAATCACACCTATCTTTCTATATTTATATAAAAATGAATTGCTGTATAGGCAGGGTAGAGGTAGGTAGCCAGGGGTAGAGACAGCTAGTCGTTTATAAATAAGTTAAATTAAAATAAAGGATTTAGAAGGCTAAAATGACAATGTTAAAAACATTTTAGTTTAGGCCTAAGCTGAAATAAGCGAAATCTATTTCGAAATATCAAGCAAACTTGAAACTGAAGACGACACAAACTTTGCTATAATAATGATATTATGTAATTTACTCTTTAACATTGTGAGGCTATTTAATATAACCGACAGGCGACAGGCGACAGGTGGTCGACGCACCATGACCTTATATTCCTTTTATATTTATTTGCCTTCATCTCAGTTTCTCCCCTTTCTGTCCCTTTTCGTTCATTTGTCCATTGGTCTTTCCCTTTTACAAATTTAAATTCCTGAACCAAAACTATTATCAAAACTCACTATTAAAACTCATTTATACTCAACTTCTCAGCCATCAGCAGAGGAAGACTATTTACTCATTTCTTCACTATACGCAACTTAATACTTATCATCAGAATTTAACAAGCATCTACAATATGGAAATAGTTTATAAGCTACACAGTACTACGTAGCAGACTGCTACGAAGCTCTACGAAGATTCGTAGCTGACTCGCTACGCGCTACCGCTACAAGACGTTCGTCTTCGTAGCAACGTAGCACTTAGTACATTTCGTAGCCACGTAGGCAAATTTTGTGCGATTTATTTAAATGTGATGGTTATTTTACAACTCTTTTCATTACTGCCAAAATAAATGTTATATCCTTATATTGAATTAGAGCAAAGAAAAACAAAATGGGTTCTTACCTAGTTTTCTTCTTCTTAATGCCGTTGTTGTCGCTCTTTTTCTTGTCGCTCTTCTTGGCGGGCGGCGGTGGCGGCGGTGGATGCGGCGCGTGGGGGGCGCTGGGCTCGGCCGCCTGCAGCAGCAGTGGCTCGTCCTTGCGCTTGTGCTCGGGTGCGAAGGCCGGCAGCTCGTCGCGGTACAGCTCGCCGATGTCGCCTACAACGACGGCCACGTGCCGCTCCTTGCCGAACTCGCCAAACATGTGCTCGTCAAAAGGCTGCTCCATGTGCGGTGCCGGCTCGAAGGCGCACTCGTAGCGAGCGGCGCCGGGCGCCTCGCACACGTACATGTAGCCGTCGGCGGCGGGCGGCGGCGGGCCCGCTACCTCGGCGCGCGCCTCGCTGGGCTCCGTCGCGCCGTGCTGCACAACCGACCACCCAACCGAACCGACGCACAGATTTATCTATCTACTCCGATATTAAACAATTTGACTTCATTTAACCAAACCCCCGGGATCGACGAACGCTCGCGCCGTTCGTATCCTCGTGTCCGTCCCGGTTAAATGGCTTTAATCAACTTTAACGAACTAACCGAATTTGGTCTACGGTTGGTCAATTTATATTACCATAATACGTCGCTCGACTTCGGTTTTTAACCAATGAGTAGCGCGTCCGAGAGAGACGAGAGCGCGTGCGCGAGTGCCATTCTCACTCATAGTGCGGAGCCGGAGGGGACAGATTCGACTACGCGGAACGGGCGCTTAGGACGGCGGCGCGAGCGTGCGGGGGGGCCAATAGCAGCGCCGAGCAGCCACTCCCCCGGGCGCCGCGCCGATCGCTCCCCCGGCGCGGTGGCTGCGGGCGCGCGCGCCGCACCAGCGTCGTCGACACCATGCGGGATTCCCACAAGCTCTCCCGATATTTGTTTGTATCGGTGCTATTGTAGGGCGCGAACGCCCACATCATTATTTTGAAAGTCCATAGAACTTTATTGTAAATCCGTATCAACTCCACTCATATGTCTCTTGCATGATTTATAGCCGTGGGAAAAGAATCACATCATTTCAAATAATAATCCTATAACCATTTTCACTATCCTATAATATCTCAAACTCTTTGAGGTCAGGTTGGACTGTACCTGTTTAAAATTGTCCGTACTTCAGTTGAGACGAATATATGACGAGTCCCTTATTTCAATTGGACAACCTGTTAGCTATTGTGTACACTACCCCAGTTCAGCAATTAAAAATTGAAACCGAAATCAATGCTCGAAGCACACGTGACAGTATCAGCGCGGCCCGGCGCCGCTGGCACAGCTCGGATGCAGCGGCCGCGGCGCGCTCTGCGGCGAGACTCGCGGCGCACTCCTGCCGATCGACGACACCATCGCTTAATTATTAATTAACAGTTATTGCCGGCTATTATTAATAAAACATTCGCCCTGACTATTGGCACTTAGATTAGCGTCGAGGGAGTAATGGCGCATTTCAACAATTTCGGTTGTTATTTAATTGAAGTCAATTTAGATGATCAGAGTCTATTTAGGTTGGTGCTGGCGCTCGCCAGCGGGATCTCTGCTTCATTGGGCTTATTGGTGACTTTCAGACAGCACGAATTGCACTCGCTGATGCACTTCTCGTCGCATTTGCAGTTTGTGTGGTTTGAAACAAATGGGTCACGGTCAGACACTCTCTGACCGAGTCGCGTGTGTCCATGTTATTGTGTTCTAGTGCATCCGTTTTCTGAAAGATGGATCGTATATTGTGCCACAGAATAGTGTTGACTGTGATATGTGGAAAACAAAGTGGGAAGTGTTGTCGCGATAGCAGTTGCGTGCTCTGTTCAAGGATTCTGTGTTGTCAGCGTTGGAACATTTCGTGCCGCCTGAAATTAAGCGCTACTTACGGCCTACGTAACATGCCTGAACAGCTAACATAAAAACTCTAGAACATTTCGACACTTTAGAAAATGTGAGATTACGTCGTGTGTATATTCGAGGTACGTTTTAAACTCTAGTTTGGTATAAACAAGTCCCAAGGAAAAGTGAACACTGTTTTATAGTTTAGAGGCCGATTTTTCAATCATCAGATGTGTTTTACCTAACTTTTTATTTTGTATAGAAAATATCTGAAACAACATTATTTTTCTTTAGATTAAAGATATCTGTCTATTGAAAAATCAGCCCTAAGTGGGTTTTAAGATGTCCTGCTGAGGGCGTTTTTTTATTAGATTGGCCATTACTGATAGGTGAAACTTGCAAACAATGTCTTTACTTAACAAACATCCAAGGAAACTAGGAATAAATCTGTCTCCTCCAGACAGATAAATAGGATTAGAGAAGGAGATTTAAATAGGTTTACGGAATCTGATAATTTAGATTTAGGTTTGCTATTTGATAGTAACAATATGGCACAACGCTTTGCGCGCAGTTCCAAATTTTGATGGCAATCCGAATGTTCTAACTCGATTTATTAAAATATGCGATCAGCTCGTAATACAATATGTAAAAAATGACCCGAGTTACGAGTTAACTAATTTATGCCTAATAAACGGCATCTTGAATAAAATCACCGGACCAGCAGCTTCAACTATTAATTCCAATGGCATAGCAGATAATTGGCAAGGGATCCGTGACGCGTTAGTCAATAATTTTTCAGACCAAAGGAATGAGACCGCTCTTTATAATGACATGTCTTTATTGACACAAGGAAGTAGCACCCCGCAGGAGTATTATGACAAATGCCAGACCCTTTTTAGCACTATAATGACCTATGTTTCATTGCACGAAAATGTAACAACGACCATCGAAGCAAAACGCGATCTTTATAAAAAGATAACTCTACAATCCTACGTTAGAGGTCTTAAGGAACCTCTAGGGTCACGTATCCGATGTATGAGACCCGAAACCATTGAAAAGGCTCTGGAATTTGTACAACAGGAAATGAATCAGTTAGTGTCAGTTAGTGTACACTGAACGGCCCAAAAATGTGGACGATAAAATACAGATATTATATTCGAAAATCGGTTCCAACTATAAGATAGGTAGTCAATACATGTAAAATACGGATATATCTTAGGAAAAAGGCTAGAGCAGACTATGACGTTCCTCCTTCTCCAATAAACTCCTATTCTTAGTCAGCTCAGTCGGAAACTAGCCTAGCAAGCTAGAGACTAGTTCTACCCGATTGCCAAGGAAGAATCATGTTTTTAAAGCATGAATTCTGCTTACCTTCTTATTTTGAATGTTTGAATCAATAAAAGCCCTAACCTAACCCAACCAATAAATTAAAATTATGTGACTGATACTTGTTTCCACAATTCATGGTCCAAATAGAATTTAAAGTTCTGTTAAAAAAAATATATTCAGTATTAATGTGTGAAATCCATTGCTTCTGTGCGTACTTTGTGGTAACCGACTTTAGAGAATAGAGCCATGATGTTTTTATGATTATTTTCTACCTATGGTCCAGGGATCCCAGAGCCCGCGGACCTTACTTATATTCTCAGTAACAAAATGTGTGAGGTAGAAAAGTGTTAACATGTACTTTGAATGTGCGTTAGTATGCCCAGCTACAGCTGTGGTTAATTATTTAGATAGAATTAACGAAAAGTCTGCCAGACTTTACTAGTTTGTTTATATAAAAAAAGCCCTATAAAGCTGTGACCTCCAGTACAATCAGACGTTGCGTCAAAAAAAAAGCTATTGAAGAGAGTGGAATTGATGCGCATACGCATACCTTCTAGCTTGAAACATCTTACTTATTTCTAGAACTTGCTTAAAAACTCAAGGTGATTATTTTGCACGCTTCCAAATCGTCGTAAACTTTAGTTTTTGTTATTTACACCAACCAAATAAACTGTGCCCAAATAATAGGCATGTAAATAGAATCTTCCTCGAGATGACGATCAGCTCTAAGACTAGATAATATTATAATTACTCACTAGTGAACATTTTTAAATAATAATTTTAACGACTAGTCGTTAAAATTATTATTTAAAAATGTTCTGTAAAACATCCATCAAAATCAACACTCACAAGAAAAGCGTGTTGTTTTTTTATCAAAATGTATACTAAAGTAATGGTACTCTATCCCACATGTTTTATTACTGAGAAAATAAGTAAGGGCTGGGGCTCTGGGACTTTACTCATTTATTGACTGCATAGATAGGCAGTTGGCGAAAACCTACGATAATAGGTATCGTGTCGTCTGAAAATATCAGACAGGATTATGTATTGAAAGTAGATTCGTATAGTATCAGAATTACATAACAACATGTAGAGTTGACACTAATATGGAGGATTACGCTCGTGGCTAAGTAATATGGCGACAGTCATTGTGGATCTTTGACAGTCGCAACGGGTAGTCTGAGCCCAGGGGAGCTACTCTGTAAGCCCGAACACCGTAGTTTCGGGTTTAGTTGCGGGCGTATTCTACTCCGTATCAAGTACAGACTTACGATTAGTCCCGAACCCGAACTAAGAATGAATGACAACACAATTTGACATTCTGAATGATTAGGTGATACGGAGTAGAATACACCCGCAACTAAGGCTGAAACTACGGACTTCGGGCTTAGAGAGTAGACCCCCTGATGATTGCCACTAGCCTTGCCAAAGAGTATTGTGCTACGTTACTCTGGCTTCTGAAAGTGACTCAGTGTAGAAAACTGGTACTTAACGTTGGAGTCTGACTCCAACGTTGTTGGGAAAAGGCTAGGCAGATGTATATTGATAGAGACCTCATAACTCTGTTATACTCGTACCTTACGCAGGTGCGTTCACGAATTGGCCACTGTACTTCTGGTTTTCTTTTGTCAATTTTGCAAGTGACACGAGAAAACCAAAAATACTATACATTGTGATATATAGTATTTTTGGTTTTATATGATGTGTCATACAATATGATGGGTACCATTACCCACCTACTACGATTTCGATGAATTTTCGCGTGGAAAATGTTGGCTTCCTCTATCACGTACTTACCTTCTTTCGGCGCTACAAGGAAAAATTGTAGTGGAATTAACCTAAAACCACCGCGCTTTTCTAAAGTGATAGCGGCGACTGATGTCGAGGAAAATAAAGACCAATAGCTTAAATTAAAATCTGGAAAATCACATCTACCTATCTATCTACACTAATATATAAAGCTAAAGAGTTTGTTTGTTTACTTGAAAGAGCTAATCTCAGGAACTACTGGTCCGATTTGAAAAATTCTATCACTGTTAGATAGTCCATTTATCGAGAAAGGCTATATATCATCACGCTAAAACCAATAGGACCAGAGCAGTAATGAAAATTGTGACGCAGACGAAGTTGCGCGGGTAACTGGAGTTTATATAAATGTAAAGTAATTGAAATTGAAGTAAAATAAAAAGATTAAATAGGGTAGATGAGATGAGTAAAAAAAATCCAATTAGTCGTTCAGATAGATTAAAAATAACCGACCACACACAGTCGGACTCGCACACGAAGGGTTCCGTACCATAAACCTTAATTTTTAATATCTGTGAACATTTTAACTGTCGACCTATTACGGTTCTTGAGTTACAACCCGCTAACAGACAGACAGACGGATGGATGGAGTGACGGTTACCCTTTGGGTACAGAACCCTAAAACAGTATTGGTCACGTATTTTTTCTTTTTACACGTAAAATAGAACCATACTTTTTACTCAGGAAAGATACCTATTGTTTGTGTAAGGTTAATCACTAGAAGTACTTCCCCAATTAAATAAATTATTTCACTGAAAGAAAGCTACGGGTACACTATCATTTCAACCCGACCAGACGCTTGGTTCAGCTGCGAAACAGACGATAGGTGCAAAGCTACGGGAAAAAGCACGTGCCTAAATAAAAGCACACTGTAATAGCACTCCGTACAGTGCAATAATATAGACAATACATTCAAGTGAACAAGGAAAGATTTTACTTGTACCTAATTTAAACGATCCGAATGACATACTTAGTACATTTTAATGCAGGTGGGCAAAGTTTATCTTTACTCGAAAACTTAAACTGGGCACAGGCCTCCCTTTTCTTTCGCTGATCTCTATGTACCTATCACAACCTCAAGCAGGTTCTAGAAGTTTGAATAAGATGAAACCGGTCAAGTGGGAGTTGGACTCGCGCACCGAGTGTTCCGTACCACCATACAAAACCTGAACTATTTTTAAATTTTCATCGGCGAGGCCTATATTCGTTTATCACTGCGGTGTATATTGTAGTTTTAGGTCAGCGCCATCTCTATACCGATAGTGGAACTAATGTAATCTTTGTTGATGATTTCTGATTTTTTTTCAGATTTTTCTCCATGCAAATTTCGGAGAAAAGGGGGGAAGGGGAGCGGTGAAAATTTCTAAATTTTTCGTAATAAGTCAAAAACCATGCGGTCTAAAAGAACCGGCCAAGTGCGAGTCGGACTCGCCCACAGACAGCAGTAAGTTTAAAGTAATTTTTAGTATATATTTGTAGCTACAAATTCTAGACTATATATTTTTTATGATTCAATTACAAATGTATAGTTTCAGACTTTTCCCTATACGTACTTGTAGTATAAGACGGTATTACTTGCCAAATTTCATAGTATACATTTTGATTCCTTTGAGAGTGTTGAAATATACGTTTTTTTTTTTCGGCATAAACGACCACATTTTTTTTACGTTAACTTAGAAGTTTGATTTCGCAAAATAGTTGAGCAAACGTCATCTAAAACTTTTCCAAATTTCAAGTTGATTGCAATAGAAAGAAAGTTTACTAAGCGAAGTTCCACCACATGAAAGGGTGTGTGCTTTGTTGCAACTTGAAAATACAAAGATTACATTTTGTACTCTCTCTACTAAGAAATCAAAATCCAGTAAGGTGAGATAGCCGATAAACTTCATTCCTATTCTGAAAAAAAAACTCAACGTGAAAAGTTATTTGAAGTGAGCTGTCAATCGGTCACAGTGCGTTGCGTTGGCATGACAGTCCACTGCAAAAAAGTATTCAATCACGTTAACATTTTTTGAAATAGACCTGTGGGTCTAAAAAGGCCACTTCAGTAGAATCATATTAGGATCATAATATTGTCAAAGGACCTTGGGCACAATGTATGGGCTCTGGTCGAGAGGTTTAGAAGGTACACTAATACCTAACAATTCGCCTGTCATATCGCCCAAACCATAGTAACACACATAAACGACTAAAAAAGCCAATATCTCGAATCGCACAACAGATTCAAATTTAACTCAATAATAACCTTTTTTCCTCTTCAAAAGTCCCATCCATTGATTTACGACTCAAGTCTATTGGTCATAAGGACCAAAATGCCCGAACCCCTTTCATTTTCATCTTAATCGCTAAAGCATTAGGTTCAAGGTTGATTGGGAAATTTTTACATTGACAAGCTTGATGTGCTGGCTGATTCTGCTAAAGTGGTATTTTTAGACCCGCAGCTGTTTCTTTACAATATAGTTTACCCCTTTATTACTAATATCGTCGTTTTTTTATCAATAGTTTATTTTCTCCACCTCTGCCACCGCAAAATGCCAAATATGCACCCCTAGTACAAACCTACCTAGTAGAACTAGGTACCATCGATATTTCTAAATAGAATGCAGTCTCATAAAGTTTTAAAGGCTCTCTTATTAATAATTGGAGAATAATTACTTAAGTATTTATAATACTTCTAAAGTAGTATTTATTTTCAATTTCCATTGAAACATTTTCTAAACTGCTAACTGAACTTATTCACACATCGGTGTGCGCTATTCAGGATATATTTATTCAGTTCTTTTGAACTCTGCATGTAGGTATAGATAACAATGATTGCATATAGAAGTATTTTCACACAGCTAAAATATTCCCATGGCAACCTAACAAAAAAATATACCTATCTATACTGCCGAGATATATAATAGGGAGATAGGTATATAACCCACGAATCCTTCATTTAACTTCGTGTCCAGACAGTTTATGTAGTCAATTACTATGTAAATATTCAGTTAAATAGGAGCATGCTAGGAAAAGGCCAGGATGATGTGCCAGTGAGTCATGTGACGGTCGGCCGGTCGGCGCGTAGGCGCTTCACATAAAATCTCTCTGGCGACGGCGCACGACGCAGAATCTGCCGCCCGCTCAATTGGACTCAATTGGTTTAATTGATTTCAATTGAAATGACCTCGCGCACCGGCTCTCGGTCCCACTCCTAGTCTGACACTTTTACATCTATCTTTTTTGGAACTGACATAAAAGCTCTAAGATAAATTTCATTGTCCCCAATAAAACGAGCCGTTCGCTTGTCACTGCAATATCCTGTACATTTTATGTTTTATGTCTATGTATTGAAGTAGTAACAGACTTCAGTAAATGTCACTTTTTCGAATAATGGATGCTTTCTGTACCCATTGTGTTTCACTAAGAAAGTCTAGAAATTGTTAAAATATTTTCGTAAGTTGATGGATTGATGTTGGTCCAACATTAATATTAATTTTGCATCAACAATCAACAGGTTCAGGTTTGTTGGTATCTTTGGCATAACAAACCTCGTTATATAAACGGCGGATACCTATTCTCCCAGTAATTTCCCCAATGAACAATAATAATAATTCTTTATTTTCGGACAACAATGATCCAGCGTGTTAGTAAACTATATTATAACCTATTACCTACTAGTGTTAGTAGCTAAAAAAAACAGACAAGAAGACAGAATAGAATAAATAGTAATGTGAAAAGGACATCCCTAAACTAATGTTGAGTGATTGTCAACAATACAAGCCTATGAAAGTTTTATTATAAACTAGTTTTCTCCAGTCTTTGTACTAAATCATGTAGGCGTGTAACAACCAGACTATTTTTCGCATTTATAATATTAGTTAGAATTTAAGATGAACTGAATTCTAGGTAGTAATTGCTGCATCGCAGTCAGATGTTCTGTATTTTTAAAAATAAAATACTTTTAAAATTTTCACAATTACAAAACAGTTATTTATGATGGTTTTTACAAACAAGTAGACGACTATAAGCCCGAGACGAAGTCAATAGGTAATGAGACAAACTTCTTGTTTTTAGATATCAGTCGGAAAGTCGCAACGAGCTTTGCAGTATAAAAATGGCACGAATTTGCAAATTTGAAATTAGAACCACATCGTCGTCTCGTCTTTGTCTCATATTCTCTTTAGTATAAAATTGAGACAATCGTATTGTTGAGCAAGAGCGGTTCCAAGCAGGTTCGATCAATCAGCTAATTAACTCGTATCTGTAGTCTGTTTAACTATTATACCTTCCTTCTATTATATATTCCTTCCTCCTAATACAAGCAATCCCTTGCTTAAAATGTGATCTCCAATAATATGTATCGAAATGCCCATTGTAATTGAAATAAACATTTTATTTATTAATTATTTTGACGATATTCTATTTTTAAAACTGAACCTCAAAATACTTAAAATGAAAAGCATTGCTTTTTGGATGATCCATTTTTAATTTAGGTGAGTTTAAAATACTTACCTACTTAAAATGAATGAGCTTTAGTTTAGTGTGGCGGTCAATTTTAATCTGTGATATTCTCGATTCTCCCGCCACGGAAAGTTGAATATAATTTTGTTAATAATTAATTGAGTAGGTATTATTAAATAAATATAAGGAAGCATTGGAAAGTATACCGCGCTTTACTTCACTTCCTAGCTTCTGAACTTTTCTTATTCTCGTATTGTGAAATTCGAGTAGGTATTTTTTTTAAAGGTAATTAAAAAAAAGAACCGTAAATACTTAAGTATTTAAGTTAGAGTACCTATTTTACCGCACGTTCTATTGTATGGTGCGTAATTTTTAACTTTCGAACAATGTATACAGGCTTCGTAAATGCATTTTTTGAGGGTGTTGTAAAAAAAATATTTTCTTATTTTAAATATATCTAGTTAATACCATTTATCATCGACCATCATAACTCTTATTCATTACAAAATAAAGTCGATAGAAGTAAGTGGTGAGCACTGTTGTGTTAATGTAGTAAGTAACTTCTACGTCTTAGATTTTATTTCACTCCCAACTTCAATTCCAAAAGAGCTGGATGTTTCGTGCAATTAAAAAAGCTCATATTTCAAATTCAAAATAATGACAGTAGGTATACATGATGACGGAATGGCATTAAAAAGACATCACACATTTTGGCACGTGTTCTATCCGGTGCACAATTGGACTTAATTAGGAAATAGCGGCGCGGGCGCAGACGCCGCCATCTTCAACTGACGCGCGACGGCAGATATTCACGTAAATAATTACTAAATATTTTATATCAAACATTTAATTAAATTCAATTACAGATAAGGTATATTAATTAGACTACTTTCTATTCAATACGTAAATTCTTTCTAATGAATTAAAAAACTTACCTATTTATTTATTTGTTGGTTGCTTGAATTGCGTATAAAATGAAGTATCTATATAAAACTATCTAAAAGTCTAAATCACGAATAACATTACTTTAACGTAAAGTAAGCTGCTGCTTCTTCTTTTTAGTTGTAGGCTTTTTAGGTTTGTTTTTACCGCCACCCCAAAAGTACGATTTGAATTCCCTGTTTCCCGTACTTGTGCTCGGCTCATCAACGTTGCTATGTGGGTCCGCGTCTTCTGAGTGGACATTTTTATTTCCTCCGTACGCTACACTACGCCGGTTCCGGTTATCGGTCACTTCTTCTTCCACATCATCATCATCACTGAACTGTTTCGTCCTCATTTCTTCCTCAAATCTTATTTTTTTTCGAACAAGGCCGACTTCTGGTTTTTTATCGCCAATAGTTGCCATTACGCTTACGTTCTCAGGTGAAAGGTCGCTTTGAAAATATTCAAGACATTGAATCTCCTTCTCTTCTGTGTTAGGTGGTAGCTTATTTTGGATTTCAACATGTCCTTCCGCAGTAGATGATGGCATCTGCATGGAAACTGACCTAGCCTTTCTGAAAAACTGTAAAATATTTAATTCGTCCGAGGGTTCTTTACGTATCATTTCTATATCTAGACCTCTGTTGTCCGTTGATCTTCGTTTTCCTTCATAATGAGCCACTATATCTTCGCTGTCTGAATCAACTTGGATCATTCGCTCCTTTAAAGTAAACTGGTGCATCGTTTTATCTGTTAATTGCATTTCTAAACTAGAGCCCGTTTGTACTGCGGCATCAGTCATGAATGAAGATCCCATTTTACTTAATTCTAATTCAGCAAACGAAAAAAACCGTCGATTTACAGTGTCTATCTGACCAAAACCTCCTTCAATGATTTGATCGCTTGATGTGCGAGGCAGTTCTTTTTTACGTTTGCATCTAAAGAAGCGGAAGCATCTAGCAAAGAAGGAGGCAGTTTTTTTCTGTATTTGCATATCCGTGTACTCCAAATAATCATGTATGGCAGCACTACGAAATATGTCTTTTGGGTCGTCTGTATCGTGTGGAGATCGCATAATAGGGTCCAAGTACAAACTGAAAGCAAATTCAAATATTATGCCATTAGTTAAATAGTTAAAAAGCAGATCATTCAACCTGCAAATACACTTTGGACCAAATAAACAGTCGAGGCAACTACACTTTTAATACAAAGAAGCCGGTTTACAACCGATGCAATTTTAATATGCAATCTTGGTCTAAAATTCAAAAAGTTAGCCTTTATCTGATCAAGATTAGTTGGACATTCAGAAGAAGCTCAGTATCTCATCACGTCTGTTAAGTTTTTTTTTTATTCTGTTTATTTAACACGGGGTTTTTATCCACATGGATACGCCAACCCCATCGTACCCTATTAATTACACTTACATAAATAACAAATTTTAGTGAGATGGACTCATCAATTAGATAGCCTTGCTAGACTCCTTAACCTTTTAGCTAACTGCGATTTAGGACTTGCCAAAATTGTTTGAATTAACCCAACATCCAGTAAATTTAGTTTAAACTCTTTAATTATTGACTCTCTCTCATCTTTGTTCTTTACACAATCCATCAAAAAATTAAGTATATCTTCAGTCTTATTGCATACTACACAGTTGAGAGCTGTAATTTTTCCCATAAGATAGCCAAATTTTGCCGATGGATAGTGTCCAGAGCTTAGTCTTAAAACTAACTTAACATAGTTTCTATTTAATTTATCATCATCGAACCAGGACCCCAAGTCTGCTATTTTTTTATAAATTCGTCATTCCGACACGATCCCATTGTCATTTTGCCAAAAGTTCGTAATCTGCTAATTCATAATGGTCAATCACTGGTCGGCCAATTTTTTTTTTATATAGGTAGGTACTTACATAATTATTATAATTACTTATTTATTCTTTTTGATGTAAGAACTTAATCGTTGTTTTTATTAATTTATTTTTCATTATTTGGTCATTGACATTGTATAAAGTAGAAGCAAATTTTTCAAATTTTGTAAATGTGAGTACCATGAAGCCATTTACATTTTATGTGATTAGTTATAGTTTTACTTGTTGGACATGAACGAGCATGGTGGTTGAGAGCATGTCATGCTCACTCAATATCTCGCTGATGGCGGCGCGTGGGTTGGATCATTCGGTTCCCTTCGAAATGGTTGAGCTGAAAGGTGATACACGCGTCATGTTCGTGAACGGGCGCCGTCCGTTGAGACTGGTCATCTCTTAACTGCCATTGGCTCATTTTAATTTTTATATTTTAAATTCATATAATAAGCTTTTTTTTTTCTTTGCATTGTCCTCAAATGCAGAAGCAACAAGTATATGTAACTTAGAATTTTGTAAAACAGAACATGATTTAAAAGAGTGTCCGTGAAGTTTCTTGCACGTCCTTCTCCATAAAGATCTACGCTTTGGAACGTGCAAATAGCCTCCATGTTTTTGACTGACCGACCTTGACGTTTCAAAAGGGCCTGTGAATGGTTTATTTGAAATAAAATGCTTTGAATTTGAATGGTCTTGTAATAGAATCGTGGTAGAAAGACATTTTCGTATTGCCATTATTATAAAACCCGTTAGTAGAAATGATTTTCGAAAAACTACTAATAAATTTGAACATTAAGTTATGCTAGATTTCTTTTATATAAATTGTTTCATATTATTTATTCATATGTCATTATGTACGAGATTACCATTCTATGCATTTATTTCATTCAATGGAGTGTCAGTGGTTGACCATTGGAAAGTATAATGACGCTTTTATATTAGTAGATTACCAAACTTGTCAAAAAAACAATTATGAAATTAATGATAGACTATTCTGACACTATTGTAATAGCAGAGCATACGAGGAGGCTCATTTTGTATAACTTTGTACCATAACCCTTTTTCTTTAGAAATCTCATCGAAATGATTCTTCCATTATGTGAAACATTTATCCTTAAATCGGGCAATATCTTCCCAATGATCTGATAAATAAGGTATTTCATTGCCTGTATCAACTGCAAGCTTGGACAAAGTGTCAGCTAACCCTCGACATGCCTGGTACGTTACGCGGTACGCCCGGTTCGGTGCCAGAGCCGAATTTTAAATAACTATTTTTCGTACTACTTAGTTGTGGTAATTTACTTATATCTATACTACTACTAGGGGTATATTCTACCCGGGGCGGGGTCGTCTTGGCTGTGTCTCCAGACATCGCCAATGCCTTTAACACCCTGCCTTGGAGTTGCATCAGGGAGGCACTTCGGTATCACCGGGTGCCGAACTACCTCCGTCGCATAGTCGAGGCTTACTTGACGGACAGAGCCGTCATCTACCTCGGTCACCTGGGAGAGTGGAACCGGCGAGAGATGTCGTGCGGTGTTCCACAGGCCTCCCTGGCGGCGTCGACGTTGTCTGCTATGTTGACGATACGCTGGTCCTGGCGCAGGGCAGGTCGCACCAGGCGGCGACGCCATGACACGCAGGGTTGCGATAGTCGTTGAGAGGATCCAGCAGTTGGGTCTCGAGGTGGCCTTACACAAGTCCGAAGCCATGTGCTTCCATGGTTCTCGGAACAGGCTACCATCGGGATCTCAAATAACGGTGGGAGGGGTTCACATCGGCGTCGGGTCGACGATGACGTATCTGGGTCTCGTCCTTGACAGCCGGTGAAACTTCGTCGAACACTTCCGACGTTTGGCTCCCAGACTGGGACGAGCCGGGGCTGCCTTCAAGCGGCTTCTGCCCAATCTAGGGGGTCCAAATGCCTCCTGCCGGAGGCTTTACGCGGGGGTCGTGCAGTCCGTGGCCCTTTATGGGGCGCCGGTATGGGCGCCTACTCTGAGGAAGCGACCTGCCCGTTACCTCAACGCGTCTCAGAGGGTCATGGCCATCCGGCTGGCCCGGGGATACCGCACGGTCTCTGGCAAGGCGGCGAGCCTCCTTGCCGGACTGCCGCCATGGGATCTGGAGGCGAGAGCCCTCGCACACATTTACGAGTGGGGCGTAGATGCGCAACGCCGGGGCGAGACACCTCTGCCGCGACAAATCGCAGCAAGGCGGATGGAGCTCCGGCAGCTTCTCATGGTGGTATGGAAACAGCGACTGTCGCAACCCAGCGCTGGACACGCAACAATCCAGGCGATAAGTCCCCTCTTTGAGGAGTGGCTGGAGCGGTGCCATGGCGTCCTCACCTTCCGCCTGACACAGGTACTCACCGGACACGGTTGTTTCGGGAGATACCTGTTTCGGATTCGGCGGGAGGACGCGCACGGGTGTCAACACTGTGAGGGTCGTCCGGAGGACACGGTGGAGCATACGGTGGAGGTCTGCACTGCTTGGGCGAAGCACCAACCGGTCCTCGTCGAGGCGATCGGCGGCGGCGACCTCTCGCGACCGGCCTTGTTTCAATCTATGGTCCGGAGCGAGGAGGCATGGGAAGCGATCACCTCCTGCTGCGAAGCAGTAATGCTAGCAAAGGAGGAGGCCGAACGTTTGAGAGAGAGGGAAACCTCACGTCCCAGTCGCCGCAACAGAAGAAGACGCCCCAGGCGTCGGGAGTCGCAGGACGATTCCCGTCCGCCGTAGGCGCGGGCCTGCGGACGGCGAGCAGTGGGTGGCTCGCCGTCTGATCAGAACTAGGCCCGGGTCGGCGGCGCGCTGCGATCCCAGCGCGCCTCAAATAAATGTCAGCGTGGAAGACGGGGCCCGCCAGGGCAGGTGCCTGCTGGGGCTGCGGAATCTGTTCGAAAGAGGTACCGTAGCCTTGGAACGCAAAGGGCACCAGGAGGAACACGGATGGGTTTTAGTCAGTAAGAGTCTGACACGCCCTCTTTCAAAAAAAAGGGGTATATTCTAGGGGAAAAAATTTAAAAAGTAAGAATCCACTATAAAATTAAATTATAAAATCATAATTGAAGGATAGCTAAAAATCCGGTATTTTTAGTCTTTCAAGAAGTGCTTTTTTGTTCAACCTTTTTCATTAGTCTCGGAAAAATATAAATGAGGTGTCATTCGATTCGCAAGAGCATGCTTGAAAAAAATAAAGTAGGTACCGCTCAAAAAACTACAAAATTTATAAACAATTTACTGAAAAAGAAAAAGGCGTTTGTTTTTCAAATTATTATTTTTTTCAAAGTTGCGGCACACGATCTAATACGCATGTATGGGTACATAGAAGACTCTTCAACAAATAAAATATGTTAGGAACATGGTGGCCTAAAGTGTCACGTTGCCGAGATATTTCGAGGTAAAGTCACCATGTGACATCATGACTATCATTAAAAATTACTTAATTATGTGCCTGGGCTTATATGCATTATTATTAGATTAAATGCAAATAATAGTTTCCAGCTTGATTTAGTAATTTTTTGAAAGAAAGTAAAAATAAGAACACTTGAATACCACGTTATTGAGCAAAAAAAAAAGTGTTTATTTATATAAATATTTAAATCAAGCCTAGCAATATTATAAGAATACAATTTAATGCATAAAGCTCGTGATAAGTTCAGTTTTAATGATTTTTATTATTCTCATAATTTTTGTTACTTTACCTACAAATATCTCGGCAACGTCACACTTTAGGGCACCATGTCGTTAACTTTTTTGTTGATTTAAAAGTCCTCTACATGCATGCTACATCGTGCGCCGCGACGGGGGCTATGCCAGTTCCCATATAAAAAAGTTCGAACCCCTTTCCTAAGTAGGAACAACAGTAGGTCAGCAGTACAGCAGTACTGCTGACCTAGTGTAGGACCCAAATTTATAACTTTCCCAGAGGGATGAAAATATCCGCTGGCAGTTTTGTTTTATCGTGATTTTGCAATTAGCTATGCAACAGTTAACTAGTTCGTTCTGCTTGAGCGTGAACATTGCAAATGTGACTATAAATCTGAGTTTTTTTTCCTTCAATAGAGCTATTTATAAAAAAATTCAGAATATATCCTCTTTAGAAAAATAAAAAAAATTATATTTACTAACCATTTACGTAGGTATAAAATAAAAAACTTGAATTAATCATTGAAAAACAAGATTTTTTTTAAACATTTAATGATTCGTTTTTGTGTTATCCAAAGCTGCATGAAAATGATGATTTTTGCTGCATGAATGTGGTGGCGCAGAAACATCGTATTTTTAACCGACTTCCGAAAAAGAAGGAGTTTCTCAATTCGGTTGTATTTTTTTTTTATTAAATATAACGGTTTACAAAATTGGTCGGTCTGACAGCCGAGGCCCTACCGCCGAGGGTTCTAAAAAGGTTCTTTACGTGTAAAAGTTGATGGATGGAATACTCTTTATAGAACATACCTACACCTTAAATTATGAGCTGAACTCTGAAATATGATTACTACAGACTCAAATTCATAATATGAAAAAGTCAGCTTCTTATCTCGACAAAATCTAGGAAACAGCTGACCTCATTTCTCTTTTAGTGTTTGTCCCATGATTCCCAAATTGCTAATATTCGTGAGTAATATTCCTAATATCCACTGAAAGATTGCTAATGAATTTTCATTTTTCGTTTATTCGTAGTGTTCGCAAATTCCATACTCAATCCATATCTTTAGGTGGAATATCAGCCGGTCGATTCTGACGACATCTCATCGAGTAAACTTAGATGGAGTGAGCATGAACTCAACTGTCATTCCATCTTGTTTGTATAGTTTGACAGATCACTTTATCTTCACTTCCCCTATGCTCACACGCTGAGCTGTTTACAAAATCGCACTGCAATTCACTTTATGCTCACTTCACCTAAGTTTTTATATTGACATTTCATTAGCAGGTATACACTGGCAGCAGCTGTATTCTGGGAAAAATAAGATGAAGGAAGGCTAAGGAGTGGAATTCCCTGACGGAGTCTGTGTATCCGATAGCTACAACCTGGGAGTCTTTAATTCAAGAGTGAATAGGTTACTTCTAGGCAAGCGTGCCCCATCTTCGACCACATCATCGCTTACCATCAGGTGAGATGGTGGTCAAGCGCGTGCCTATTAATATCTAGTAAAAAAAAAAAAAAAAAAGTGAACTGTCAATCCGCATGCCAAAAATCCATGCTAGAGAAGAATTGATAGTTCACGTCAAGCTCAGCCGGGCAATTCTGTAAACATCGTAGTGTGAAAATTTAGAAAAAGTGATGTCATTCCACCTTTATTGCATGGATTGCATTACAGCACACTTTCTGTTTACTTCACTTGTGTTTTCATAGTGAGATGTTACAGAATAGACCAGCAGGTACTGTTTACCATTTAAGTCAACTCACACATTCTCTGCAGCGTCGGTGTATATGAAGAAGGCATCGGAGACTTTGGGCACACACCGCTTGAGCCAGTAATGGATGGTGTACAGTAACGTGAGGAGAACGGCCAGGAACGTGATGGCTGCGAGACACACGTTGTGCTGGAGTCCTGCTGATGCTCCGCACATCAGTCGGTCTTCATCGTATACGTCTGAAGCAATATTAAATTAATATTACTGCACCCTGATATAAAGTCGAACGCGTCGATGAGCCAACAGAGGGCACCTTCCGATTTCGCTGAAAAAAATTATTGCATATTCAGACGATGATCGCTTTCTAGACAATGACGCCTAAATGCCTATTTATATTCCAGGTCGTTTCAGTCCAGTCGACTCAACTTAGATTCAATGAAATAAGTATACAGTTAAAGCTTGTTACTTATTGAGGGTTTTTCCCGTTGTCATGGAGACCGAGTCGAGTGGATTTTCCATCAAAAGGACTTAGAATCAAGACATATTTGGATAAAATAAAAAAATTACAAATGAGATTAATGAAACTACTAGTAGTTAGATAAAAACAAAAAAAAACGTTGTAAAAGTAGTGATTACGAAGAGTTATTTTTGGAAAATAAAATGCTGCCGGCTCATGAGAGGGTTGTGTTGTCAATAGCTGTAGAACAGTATGGTAGTGATATATTTAAAAACAATATTATACGGGTAAGAACTCAAAGGAATAATAATATAAAAAGGTTTGTTGTACCCACTTGTAATAATTATTATGGTCGAAGATGTCGAAACTACTTGGTTCCAACTATTTTTAATAACCTTCCGGTCGCTTTTGTGACACAGCTATCTATATATAGCTGTGTCACAATAGCATCTTATAAAAATAAAATAAACAAGTACCTATTCTATATATTTTGTATGTGATAGATACAATCTACATCTGCTGACAAACTGCTTTGCAGTTTGGCAGAAGTAATAATTAATTGTAAAATGTATTTTTCATGAAAAATCACTTTATTTTTTTATTTTTTGTTTTTAGGTTTAGTTGGCAATCTGACTGACTAACAAATTGGCAATGGTTAATGTTTGCAACGACCCGTTTCATTGCTTTTAATAGTCGCCTAGCAGCTAGATGTCGCGACAACACAATGTAATTTTGTCAGTTTTCCATATACATTCTTAAAACGGTCGGTCGGAACGGTGGATCGGTTTTTGTAGAAACCAAACATCATGTTGTTCCACAAAGATAAACATTAAATTACTGTGCCAAAAGGGTCTTAGCTCAGCATACGGCTGCCTGTTCATTTCAGCGGAGCCAGGCAGCGGAGCGAGTCAGCGGAGCGAGGCAGCGGAGCGGAGAAACGGAAAAATTGCACAAAATGTCAATGACTCACGTGGTTTGAAGATTTTGTGCATTTCCATTGGTTAAAATTTATCCGTTTCTCCGCTTCGCTGCCTCGCTCCGCTGAAATGGACAGGCCCCTAGTGTCAGGTATCAATGTATTGATTTAACGTTTATTTCAGCTGAAGCCCGTGAATATTGCACTGATTAAGTCATAATCATTTATGTCACGTACCATATGAGCCGCAGTTGGCCACGCCGTCGCATGCGTTGAGCGAGTCGATGCAGACGCGCGCGCCCAGCACCTGGCACTCCAGGTTCTGGGGCCCACAGCGCGAGTCAGCCCTCAGCAGCGTGCGCGCCGGCGTCATCACCACGGACATGCCATCCAACTGCATCACATGGTTTTTTTATTTAGTTTTCACATTGCAGGTTTTCGTACAAGTCTACAACTACTAGCTTAACGTGATTTCTGAGGCAGGGAGGAGTCTCGGACCGATCTTGACAAGCATTACTTAAGCTTGTAGAGAGACCCGTGTGGCTACGAGCCCCTTGTGTTGAATCAGTATCCAAGCAATAGGAAATTCCTCTGCCGCGGCAAATCGCAGCAAGGCGGACGGAGCTCCGGCAGGTTCTCATGGCGGTATGGAGACAGCGACTGTCGCAACCCAGCGCTGGGCATGCCACAATCCAGACAATTAGTCCCCTCTTTGAGGAGTGGCTGGAGCGGCGCCACGACGTCCTCACTTTCCGCCTCACGCAGGTACTCACCGGACACAGTTGTTTCAGGAGATACCTGTTTCGGATTCGGCGGGAGGATACGCCCGGGTGTCAACACTGCGAGGATCGCCCGGAGGACACGGTGGAGGTCTGCCCGAAAAACCGCCGGGTCCTCGTTGAGGCGATCGGTGGCGGCGACCTCTCGCGACCGGCCCTGGTTCAATCTATGGTCCGGAGCGAAAAGGCGAAACGGTAATGCTAGCGAAGGAGGATGCCGAACGTGTGAGAGAAAGGGAAACCTCACGACCCAGCCGCAGCAACAGAAGAAGACGCCCCAGGCATCGGGAGACGCAGGGCGATTTCCGGCCACCGTAGGCGCGGGCCTGCGGACGGCGAGCATTGGGTGGCTCGCCGTCCGATCAGAACCAGGCCCGGGTTGGCGGCGCGCTGTGTTCCACGCGCGCCTCAAGGAGCTGTCAGCATGGGAGATGGAGCCCGCTAGGGCCGGTGCCTGCCGGGGTGCGGAATCCGTTCGAAAGGGACGCCGCAGCCCTGGAACGCAAAGGGCATTAGGAGGAGCACGGATGGGTTTTAGTCAGTAAGAGTCTGACACTCCCTTCCGTCTCGCCCAGAGCGGAAGGAGTCATTTGATGATTTCCCATCATTAAAAAAAAATCATCCTTACATTCAAGCGCAACAGCCCAAATCACAACCAATGTACGAAATGAGAATGTTCTAAATAAGAATGACTTCTCCAGTAACACTATTGCCGTGACCCCCGCTCTTAAGCCTTTTTTTTACGGGGGGAAATCCTCATAGATGTCCTCCGCCCTGGGGCGGGCGAAGGGGTCTGTCAGACTCTTACTGACTTAAACCACCCCGGTGCTCCATCTCTCACCAACCGGGGATCGCGGGGGAGTGAGGTGTTTGATTCCCCCCGCGACGTCAAAGAGGGGCGCACGGGATCACCACGCGCCGCCACCTCGGGTCCGAATGAATGGGGGGCGACAGATATCCCCAAGTCCGCCGCCTCTGGACCCAGTTAGGGGCACCAGAAGAGGGCAGCGTATGCCCTCCTCCGACGCCCGGTGCGCCAACTGCGGGCCGGGAGATAGGTCGAGATCTCGCTCTCCCTTCCCGCAGCCTCCTTCTGCGCGACAACTGTTTCGCAGAAGGAGACCACCGCGTTCCAGGACTCCTCGCCGTCGACCATAGCACGAACTACGGCCGGCAGCGAGAGATCACTGCCCGCTCTTAAGCCCTAGCTTAACCTATAGGAATAAGATTGTTTTTTTAATTTGTATTAGAAAGCACCAGAAAGTTCCATATCTCGGCTAATTTTGTTTTCTACCAGATCAAACCAAAAACGAGGGTCCTTACGTTTCTGGCTGTTATAGTTTCAGCTGATTTATTGTGGGTGTCACTCTAACTAACTAGCACAAAATACCGTCTGATAATGTAAACTAACAGTAAAGTTGGTTATAGCGAGAACAAGTCTGGAGGAGTTGAACAAGATGGTGTATTTGGCAGCCGGCTCCACGGCGTCGAAGGAACAGATGTTGAACAGCGCTGGCCCCACGTACTGGCGCAGGTAACGAAGCGCCACCCGGTCGTGGATCTAAGTGGTTTAATTCATAATCAACATTTTAAATAAATACATAATTTATTGGGTAACTTCCAATGGGTAACAAAATCTGAATAGCTATAAATTATTTTTTATTAAAAGCCTTTATCACCGACTTGTTGAATCAGTGTATCCCTGGGTTTCCGGAATTTACGTCATCCTGTTTTCCCAACAAAGGGTGATGACATATACTGAGAATATGTTAAGCAACTTTTTATCAACCTTTTTCTTAATAAGGTTTACAAACTTCAACATTAAAACTTTTATGGCCATATAGTAACAAACCTCGTCGTCTTGCAGTTCAATGAACCGCTGGAACTCCTGCGCATCGGAGATCTTGTCGGAGTGCACGGTGGATGACGGGATCTCGACGTTGACCGGCAGATGATGCGGCTGGGCGTAGTCGATGGGGATCGCGTGAATGAAACGCTTTTCACGTCCCTTCACTTTACTGGTTATTAAGAAACGTAAGTTAAGTGCATCGTGGATTTAAACATTCAACTTGGATTTTCAGATTTACTTCATTGGTACCTACTACCGCTATGCTATCGCCACTATATTATAAGTTTGTACACCTCTACGACTTTGGTCTTAACATTCGTATAATAGGTAAATTGTGTGCACTTTATCTGTTGATTCTAATTGGAGTTAAAGCTTACTACATGTTTTTTCCCATTCATATTTAGCTATTCTTTGTAAAAATATCTACAGATGAGGACTGACTTTGCTTCTTCGACATTCACATTTTTGCCAAGAATTTCTAAAGGTGATTGTTGTGGTGTACCACAAGATGTTATGACATTTCCAAAATTTATAACACTATGCTTTGCTGTCGTTCAGAAACAACATCTAAAGCCCAGAATGTAAGCAATGTTAACATCGAAAAAATTCCATTTCCTCAAGTCAGTGTGCACTTACGTTGGTGGCGACGGCGTTACGTTTGGTTCGTGCTTCTCTTCTCCCACACTAGACGTGATGGACTGGTTCAGCACGACGGCCATCAAAGACGCCGCCTGCACCATGTTCTCCCAAGACTCATGGTCTACTAGAGTCATAGGGTTCATACTAAAAGACACGATACTTTTTATGAAGCCTCGGATAACAACGTTTCACGGTCTTATGAAATTATATTAGCAGATTGCTTAAATATTGAACAAATGGTAACCAAGAGTGGACCATAGAAATAGTGCTTTGGGTAGACGATATCACCAAAGTAGTTGTAAACACCTGGAACGCTAGTATTATGTATCGGTGACCCGGATGAGGGACGCATCACAGAAAGAAAAGCAGGCCTATAACCCTTTAGAGGGTCATTCCAGGTTGATATGATCACAAAGAACATACCAACATTAATCAAAATAATAGTTTACTAGATAGACGCACAATTTTGATTGACACTGATTCCATTGCATGACATACCAACGGTTACGGTTCGACTAAAGGAAATGACCATTATCAAACGAGTAGGCGATCGCTTAGCAATGCATATTACTTGTATGTGATCTATGTTTAGTCCTAAGAAATTATTAGGTAGTGACCGCGATTATTAGCGGTTCTAACTAGTTCTATGTGGGTGACAGACCTCTGGGTAGGTAGATAAGAAAGAAAAAGTATTTTTAATGAAAACATGCTTAGTAATAATTTCCCGTAATAACATCCACTAAGGTTAAACATCAAAAAACCGGCTCCTTCTGGGTAGGCTCGCTCCATCGTAGACTTTGTCTCTGTCATCTCTGATATAGACTAGAGTCAAGAGCAAACCCATTACAAATAAATAAATAAATGAACCGTTTAGCACAGACTCGCCGTTTAAGGCTAGGGTCATTTAGAAACAATGATATTTCATTTTATAGTACAACACAACTTCACAAAATGTACTGAACAGCTGTTTTTTTTTCGTAATTTTGGGTTGGTCCCATAGTAAAAATTTTTAATTGTGTTGAGCACATGACCCTGTCAAGTTTTGCGTTATTTCTGTTACACCTTGTAAAAGTGCCTTACGTTTCAGGAGTCGTAGCAGAAGTGGTAGTGCCGCTCACTTCAGAAGCTAACGTCTCTGGGTTCGTTAATATACTTTTTTCAATGTTGTTAGTTTGCTGTGTAACTGAAAATAAACAGATTTGACCTGTCACTGACAAATTTTCCCAACCTTGAACCTTAAGCGATAAAGATGAAAATTAAATTTGACAGATTGTTGTTATGATTGTTATTGTTGTTTGTTTATTATGATTCTTCTAAAGTGGCCTTTTAGGCCCCCCTGACTTACCATTGAATTCTCCGTATCACCTACCCACTAAGAATGAATAACAACACGATTTGACAGTTAATTTCAAATCGCGTTGTCATTCATTCTTAGTAGTTAGGTAATACGGAGTAGAAAACGCCCGCAACTAAGACAGAAACTAAACTTCGGGCTTAGAGTAGCCCTCCAATAACAAACCAATCCTAACTTAATATTAAAATGCGAGTTTTTATTTTTTGTTTCGTTCTACATTCAGTCAAAAAAGTATCGGGAATGGATGATTTGTTTATGGTTCCAAATTCAAATTTTTGTTTTTTTTGTAGTTGTTAGATTGGCACAACTGTTTTCCATTTTGGCGCGGAGTTTGAGTTGCATATGTTATTTATATTAAATACAGTGCTGGTTTTAGTAATATCATATATAGTGTGTATTGCGAATTTCATAATGGACAAAAATATCGAACAAAGAGTTTGTCTTAAATTTTGCATCGCCAATGGAATTTCGTGTTCGGAGTCACTGAAAATGTTACAGAAGGCTTACGGTGAATCGACTTTATCAAAAACTCGTGCTTATGAGTGGTTCAAAGCGTTCAAAAGCGGTCGAGATGTGATGGAAGATTTGCCTCGCTCTGGTAGGCCGTCAACGTCTGCAACTGAAGTTAACATCGCAAAAGTGAAGGAAATAGTGACTGAAAATCCCCATTCAACTCTGAGAGAGATAGCCGCCGAACTTTCTGTATCTCACGAGTCGATCCGTACCATTTTAACTAATCATTTGGGTATGAAACATGTTGCTGCTCGGCTAGTCCCAAAAGATCTGAATTTTCTCCAAAAACTTAATCGCATGAAAGTCGCTGAGGACATGCCAGAACGAGTCAGTTCGGACCCAACATTCATGAAACGCATTGTTACTGGTGACGAGACGTGGGTTTACGAGTATGACATGCAAACTAGTCAACAAGCTTCGGAGTGGCGCCTTCCAACTGAACCGAAACCGAAAAAACCACGCCAAAGTCGATCAAAAGTCAAAGTCATGTTGACTGTTTTCTTTGACTATCGCGGTGTTGGGCACTCTGAATTCTTACCGGAAGGTCTAACGGTAAATAAAGAATATTATTTGAGCGTTATGCGGCGTTTAAGAGAGCAAATTCGACGAAAACGGCCAGATTTGTGGAAAGAAAATTCTTGGATTTTGCACCACGACAATGCGCCTTCGCACAAGGCTATCATTGTAAACGAATTTTTAACCAAACACTCAACAAATACCATCCAGCAACCACCATATTCACCAGATATGGCTCCTGCTGACTTTTTTCTTTTTCCTAAACTCAAATTACCACTTCGTGGCACCCGTTTTCAATCGATAGAAGACATAAAGGAGAATTCGCGGTGAGAATTGAACTCAATTCCGGAAGCAGCGTTTAAAAAATGTTTAGATGAATGGATTATTCGTTGGCGCAAGTGTATCGTTTCTAAAGGAGCATACTTTGAAGGTGATAAAATAAATTTGGATGAATAACAGACATTTTGTGTATTATTGATCTTTTCCCGGTACTTTCTTGACAGAGTAGTATAATTTAAACAAATAACCATTCATTCTATTTTTTCTTTGTGCTGGTTCATAGGTAAATTTATATAAATTAGGATAATAATATGTAAAAGCGTGCGTGCTAGTTGAGGAGCTCGTGGCCAGATAACAACAGCCGCACGGGTCGATCTTCAAGGCTAAGCAACGCTTGCCAAGGTTGGTCTGTGGATGGGTGACCATTTTAACTTACCGAGTTTCCTCCTTGCTTCGGAAAGCACGTTAAGCCGTTGGTCCCGGCTTGTAGTTGTTGTGTCATTTGTAGATCTTTGGCAGTCGTTACGGATAGTAAATCTGACTCCAGTCTTGCCATGAAGTACCGTGTTACCCAGTTAATGGTTAATCCGGCTTGACTGGAAGCCGACCCCAATATATTTGGGAAAAGGCTAACTGTTCAGTTATAGTATGTAAATGCTTGACTAAAATAAGCGAGACACTATACCTACCGTCCAATATAACCCGGTCAACATCTAACTCTAGAGGCAGCAGAGGTCCTCTCCTCTCGTCTTCCATTATCACAGAATTATTGTTATTCATAGCCTGCATTGTATTGGACGATTTATTGGCGCGTTCTGACAAACTATTTACATTTGATCTGTCTTTAACAACTCCAAAGTCTTCTAAATAATTTTTCCTATAACAACAAACATTTTTTGGCAAAAAAATGAGGTAGCTAAACGAGAAATTAACACTTCTTCTTAGATACTAGATTAATTGTGATCCTTAATAATCATGGAGCAGTTTATACAGCTAGGTACAAGGCGGGTTCAAATTAATAGATTATGTCGAGTAGATAAGTTAGGTACATACGTGTCAGGCATTGAAGCAGCAGCGGTAGAGCCACTCACTTGTGAAGCCAACGTTTCTGGATCAATTATTTTACTTTTCTCTGTTCTATAAGTTTGCTGTGTAACTGAAAACAAACAGATTTTAATTTATCACTCGTAAGTTAATAAAAAATCAAAAATATATATTAAGTAAGCTCCCGGTAAGAATATTGCAACCCTTGTACCATTTGCGTCCGGTATTTTAGATCTGTGTTCATGTGTGTTGTGTCTGTATGATGTGCCTGTACTAAGTTTAATACATCAGCAGATTTTAAATTCAAATTCTTGATAGGAAAAATAATTAAGAAACTGCTAATCAGAATATGTTTTATTGAACTATATATATATATATATATACCACAAAGATACGAGGCCCTACGAGGCATGTCAGAGGCCCTTGAGGCGGTTTAGAAACTCTGACTCTGGTGTAAGGGATCATTAGACCTTACTGCCCACACGATAAGAAGAAGAGAGATACGTAAAAATATTTCATTTCATGTAAACGATTTAGTATAAGTAGGTACAACATGTAACGGAATAAAGATCTCGAAATCGCAGAAAAGTAGGTACATTTCGTAAAATGTATAGGGCAGTCGATTTTCTTTTCACAATTTCAGTGTTGGTCCCATAGGTAGTAAAAGTTGATCATTATGATGAGTACCCCTGAGTTTATTCTGTTCCACGTTGTATATTACGAGTATGTTGTATAGTACATACCGTTAAATATAACTCGGTCGACATCTAACTCTATAGGCAGCAGAGGTCCACCCCTCACAATATCAAATGCCACCGCATCATTGTTATTCATAGCCTGCTTTGTATCAGAAGATTTACTGTCGCCTTCTTTTTTATTTGATATGTCTTCTTGTTCTTTTGATGTGTCTTCTTTTTCATTTGATGTACCTTTTTCTTCATTTGATGTGTCGTCTGCTTCTTCTTCCAAATAATTTGTACTGTTAGGTAAATATTGTGCGCAACATTATTTAAAAAATAAACGATTTAAATTATTATTTTGTTTTCACTTCAACAGTACCCTAACCTGGCAAATAAATGCCAACCTACACACCTAAACGTACACGTTACTACATAATATGTTCCTGTTTCTTGGGATCCAATGTAGGTATACATGAATAGAAGCCACCTTTTTTTTTAAGGATGTGAAATCAAATGACTCCTCCCGCTCTGGGTGAAGCAGAAAGGAGTGTCAGACTCTTACTTACTAAAACCCATCCGTGTTCCTCCTAATGCCCTTCGCGTTCCAGGGCCGCGATGGCTCTTTCAAACAAATTCCGCAGGCACGCCCTAGCGGGCCCCGTCTTCTATGCTGACAGCTCTTTGAGGCGCTCGTGGAACACAGAGCGTCGTCGACCCGGGCCTGGTTCTGATCAGACCGCTAGCCACCCAATCCTCGCCGTCCGCAGGCCCGCGCCTACGGTGGCTGGGAATCGCCCTGCGAGGATAGAAGCTACCTACTGTCCAATAAAAAGCTGGACCAAGAAGTTCATGCAGTCTATAAGAGAGCTAACAGACCTTATCCTCGCCCTAGAAAGTATAAACATAATGATTACTTCTTGCTTTTTACCGAGGTACATGTATTAAGTAGTTTCCCAACACTACCTAAGATACCTAATAACATCCCCTAAGAAACTCGCTGAACGTTTAGCCACCTGAATATTAGATGTTAGAACGATTCTGCACTGCTTCTGATCCGAATTTAGAAGATTCCGATTACGATAGAACACAGCACTCGAATTCGGATTCGGATCGGATACAGAGCGGAACCGCTATTTTTGCTACGACAGAAGATGATACCTGTAGCTGGCTGGAGGCTGTCTCCACGTGATCGAGTCGGTCCTGGAATTGGTGGAGATGAGAGGCGTGGTGCTCACGGGTCGCTGCGTGTACCACGAAGCGTTGGGCACTAAGAACACTGCAGGATACGAAACAGTATATCTATTGAGATGGTAAGTAGAACGTATCTGGACTTATCTATTTGGTGAATATACATTAAGTAACGAAATTTTGCAGGCGCGACGAGAATCGTAATCAAATTATTCATTCTCGAATATTTTCTGAGAACTACCTACTTGGAACAATACACCGACCGCTGCCGGTGTATTATTATTCTTTATAAGTATAGTTTATACACACATGTCTACCTATATATTTTATTTTTTAAACAATAGAAATGCAATGCTTATGTATAAGCAATGGATTCTTTCACAGCAAACTTAGATAGATAGATTTGCAAGTTAGTACAGGATACGGTATACGTATCACTTTGATGTACCTATCATATAGTAAACGCGCAGCAAAAAGTGTAATTACTTTCAGTTAGCTCACGGTGAATCTTTCAATATCCTTAAATAAATAATATTTATTTTATTTTTTATATATATATATTTTATAAATGGGTAGCACCAATTAGGGAAATAATTGTCCATATGAATAAGTGTTTACTGGCGCCAGCACATATTAGGTTCCTACAAGCATGACTGTATCCATTAAAAAAATCATTCATATTATGAATGAATCTCTCTACTCGGCTACATATGAAGTGTAAGTGAATGAACGGACACGTTTAGTATATATTAGGTCTTTACCTATGAAATTGCCGATCTGCAGTACTGGCCATTTCAAATCAAAATATTTTTTGTTTGGCTAAGAATTCTAATTTCAAATTAATTTTATTTTAAAAACATTTTTTTTTTCCAAAAGTAGTCATTTGTTTATTGATTAGTGTTCCATTTTCATCGCATTTCAATCTTTTTCGTCATTTTAGATACGTTAAAAATTCGAGTAATTATGGAATATGAATACCGTCGTGGCAGCAACGCGGCACAAGCGGCACGCAACATCAACGACGTTTACGTAGCTAACACTACAAACCAACGCACCACTTGTTATTGGTAGCTTCAGTTCTGGAAATTTCGACCTGAAAAATGCACCTCGCGGTCGTCCGAAGACTTTGGTCGACAATGACGAATTAAAGGCGATTGTGGAAGCTGATGATACACTATCTACGGCTGAATTAGCAGCAGCTTTCGACGTTAGCGTCAAAACAATATTGGTCCATTTGTGTCAAATTGGCAAGGTAAAAAAGCTTGACAAATGGGTGCCCCACGGACTCAATGATCGACAGCGCGAAGTACGCGTCGAGACGTGCCTTGCACTGCTCAACAGACACACAAATGAAGGAATTTTGAAGCGCATTGTTACCTGCGATGAAAAATGGATTCTGTTTGATAACCGCAAGCGCTCAGCAAGTTGGTTGGATCCTGGTTCAGCACCTAAACAATGCCCTAAACGAAAACTTACCCCTAGAAAAGTGATGGTCACTGTTTGGTGGTCTAGCGCCGGTGTGATTCATCACAGCTTCTTACCAAACGGGGTGAGCATTACTGCAGATGTGTACTGTGAAGAACTGAACACAATGATGGAGAAGCTAGCACATCTCCAACCAGCATTGGTCAATAGCTCGTCTCCGCTGCTCCTGCACGACAACGCGCGACCTCATACTGCACAGCAGACGGTCTCCAAGTTGCAAGAACTGGGATTGGAAGCTCTCCGTCATCCACCCTACTCACCAGACCTTGCGCCTACAGACTACTACTTTTTCCAGAATTTGGATAACTTCTTGGCGGGAAAAAAATTCAATACCCGAGAGGCAGTACAAAATGCCTTTGAAGAATTTGTTGCCTCCCGTCCAGCTGATTTCTTTAAGAAGGGCATCAATAAACTGCCACTGCGTTGGCAAAGATGCATTGATTGCATGGGTGATTACTTCGATTAATACAAATAAAAAATACATGAAAAAAATTCGTTTAAATTTTTTCATACAAAACGGCAATTTCATAGGTAAAGACCTATTATTAGGTACATATATGATACGTTTAACATCGGTGATGCAAAGCTATGCAGTGACTTCATGGCCAGCCACTTAAATGAATCACTTGGTGGATCTTATTGGAACCAGTTCCTATAAGATCCACCAAGTGATTCAATTAAGTACTTTGAAAATTATGACGTTCAAAGCGGGACTGAGAGGGATCCTGTGTACGCTTTTTGAGTTCAGAAACTAAATCTTCCTATACTTAGTCCAAGAATTTACGAAAAGGCCATCTTTGGGACGTAACTAGTCA
This sequence comes from Lacanobia oleracea, assembly GCA_950371165.1. Lineage (NCBI taxonomy): Eukaryota > Metazoa > Arthropoda > Insecta > Lepidoptera > Noctuidae > Lacanobia > Lacanobia oleracea. The sequence goes on from OX493389.1 coordinate 13,538,289, forward strand.
TTATAGGTACTAAGTAGGTATCTAACAGAATGATTATAGAAGCGCAGGGAGAACAGAAATCTTACGAGTAACTGTCTGTATGTAACCGAAGCATTGTGGAAAGTATTTTTGATCAAATATGTCGACAAGGTTTTTAACGAATCATTCCGAAGAGTTGCGACAAGCCCTTAAGACACTAAGTCGTACTGGCCCATAACACTACCAGCGGCCCGAGGCCAGATTTAGGGTTGAGCGAGATCAAACATTGGCGGCCCGAACTTCAGTCAGTTGCATAAAAAAACATGAAACCACGCTCTGCACTTCTGTATACACACATATGAAAATGTCTTATGGTGGGTCCAGACTATACAGACTTCCTTCCAAAAACTTCTATAGAATTTTGACGTTGCCCACCATTAGAGGGTGCAATCGTTTAAGCCACACCGTCCTTCTCACACCAAGTATTGCCGAAAGCGCCCCCTGTCCCTTGGCGCCTGGAGCGGACGCTCCGTTTGCCTTATGGACGAGCCGGCCCTGGGGTGCTACTCTCTAAGCCCGAAGTTCGTAATTCCGGACTTAGTTGCGGGCGTATTCCACTCCGTAACACCGACAGACTTACGATTAGTCCCGAACCAGAGACTGAATGACAACACGATTTGAAAGTAACTGCCAAATCGTGTTATCATTAATTCTTAGTGGTTATGTGATACGGAGTACTCCCTAAACACTACTTCCGACTTTGGGAAAACTCCTAGAGCGACTAATCGTGCCAAGCTTGCTACCGTTTGGACCTACATAATAATCAATTTGTTTTCATTCATTGGTTTCACTATTGAAAAATCTACCGTCGACGTTTTTACTATTGATAGGCACGCGTTGGACCACTATCTCACCTTATTAAGATAAGGTGAGACAATGGTGAAACACGTGGTCGAGAAAGATTTTAACCACGTATAATGTACGTGAACTTTATAGAAAGTTAAGACTTAACAGAACATTAAACGTTGTTAAACTCTTTCAAGCTATTTATGGGGCAGCTTACTTTGGTTGTATGTTTTACGGGGCACTCGTTTAGACCGATAAGACCGATACGACGGAAATTGTTTCAAAGCCAGCGTTTGGTCTCGGTATTCTTATTCAAAGCGTACAGGGCAGTTAGTACTGAAGCCTTACCGGTGTCGGCAGGTGTACTTCCAGCCGATCCTGAGGCACAGCGACGTGCTGCAATGTACTATTACTAGTAGATGGAAAAATTCCATCAAAGGCCGTCACCTCCACCAGTTCTTTCCGTCCGTTCGTGAATGGCTGGATAGGACATGGCTGGAGGTCATATAAGACATTTAAGCTCGCAGGATTTTGCTTCACCCTTATTTTTTGGGATGTTATTAGAGTAGATGCCAGTAGTGTACAACCAATTTTTCAACCTTGAAAGACCTGTGCTAACTGCGTGCTGCTCGGAAAACCTCAAAATTTTCAGTAATTTTTCAGACTTTGGCTTATATCTTCTAAACGGTGAATCCCACACAAAAAGTCAATCAGTGAACTATTAAAGTAGATAAAATTTGCTACAATTAAAGTGCAAATGCAGTTGAATTGGTTTTACAGGTAAAGAGATATAGCACATCAAACATGAACCATTTTTCACAAAAAATCATAATTGTAGTTTATAAAACAAAAGAGCTGTGTATTTGCTGGACTTTCAAAAAAGGTATGTTAGATAGCTCAGTGGAAAATGTTTCTTATCATACAAAATGAAATCGAGTACAATCAAAAAAATACTTTAAAATCGAACTTAAATATTGCACATATTTTGGGAGTATTCAAATATGGAAGAAAATTAAGGGAAATGATTTACGTTACGTGATGACGGGGCCTCAGCTGACTTCTCTAACAGAAGTACACGGCATAATGTAAATAAGTGTTTTCAATAATCTAAGAGAATAGTCATCCAACTATGGGAAGATACTCGCATGTTCAATTTCCTTAAGACATTTACCATTGGAAAGCCCTTTTTAACCGACTTCAATAAAAGGAGGAGGTTCTCAATTGGGGTGTAATTTTTTATGTTTGTTACCTCATAACTCCGTCATTTATTAACGGATTTGAAAAATTCTTTTTTTTTTCTGAAAATGTATTCCCAACTGGTCCCATTGTCACCAAGTCAGAATCTAATGATGGGATCCTATGAAGATCGAGGGAAACCCTCAAATTTTATAGGCACATACCATGTTTTTCATAAACTTTCTAACGCAATTCAAATATTTGCGCCTGGTAATCATCATTTCATGTTGCTGAGCTGGTGATGGAAGGTATAAGTTAAGATCTGATGATGGGATCCATGAAAAATGTTTTTTCAGCGATATTTTCGCCAATTGTCAACCGATTTAGATGGTTCTTTTTTTGTTTGGAAGAATATTGTCCCGGACTGGTCCCATTTCAATTTGGTGAAGATCTAATGAAGAACTTCGGATGTTGGCAACGGAACTCTTCAATAAGTGATAGCAAATGGATCGAGATTGCTGGTATCGCATGTCTTTTTATTATTTACTATCTTCTTAACATAACATCACGCCGGTACGCTAATAATGGGTACGCAGGTAGGTACCATTAAAAAGTGAAAAATAAAAAACTTTTTACAAAAAATAAAACCGACTTATACCGAATATGAATAAGTATGAAATAAAATTAATTTCGGAAGTCGGTGTTAAAAAACGAAAAACTACCAAAACACCGACTTCCGAAATTAATTTTATTTCATACTTTGTAGTGTTTTGTTTTTGGAAGTCACTTTATTTTTTGTACAAAAGTTTTTTAGAAGTGAACGCTACGTAGGGTAATGGCTCCAGTGAATGAACAACCCCCAGTGAATAAACAAAACGCAGTTTTATCCAAAAAATAAGGAATTGGGACGTTTCTACCAGACGTAGTATTTTTTTTTTCATAATTGCAACAATTTATCCCATTTTAATTACAAAAGCCGTCTTAAGACATCAGAGTTCATTACAAAATTACGAGCGTCTAAATAATCGAATACAGTGAAACTGTAAGTTGTTCGAGCCAGTTTTTAGGACCTAGGTGTGAGGAATCAGTTTTGATACGTCATTGTAATTTAGACAATAGTATTTTCATTAGTTTTTTTGTTTATTATAATAATAGTATAGTTTATTAATGTGTTTCAAATTAATTTACTTGGAATTTTAATTAGTAACATTAAATTATTGAGTGTTCCAGTATTGGAACTAAAAGTTGCCAAAAATCTAGTGAGTGAACGGTCGTTCATTCATTGGGTAATCGTCAATATCATGTTTTTGTTGAAAATCACAATTCATTTGAACCCTACAAGGTTCAAATTTTGGGAGTTATTTTATAAACGGATTTCTAATCTTTTGGCCAGTATTGGGACAGGTATGTTCATTTACTGGTTTACAAAATCCAGTGAATGAACACTCTTTTCTAAATGAATCCAATAAGAGGTTTCATCATAATGGCATCATATTTTAAGCCAGATTTCAGACTCTAAGGTTTCCGTGAGGTAGCAAATTTAACTGGAGCTCGTCCGTAGCTCTCCCACTTCCCAGTCTTCAGCCGCAATGCTCGCAACTTCTCCATCAAGTGGTCTATGCTCTTTTTTCTTCATAGACGAAATTACACCACCACCAATGATTCCTCCTCCTGCAGCGCTCAGCAGGGATGTCATAGAAGTTGATAGAGTTAAGGAGTCAACGACTTGCCACAGGCGACCTAGCTTGAATTGAGAGCAGGAGCTATAGCGGCTACAAACCAAAAACAATGTCTACGGTGCCAGATGGCATACCAGACCTTGTATTGGCCCGTGTCCAAGCTCTTTCCATAGCGGTGGAGAGTTGGAAATCTGATCCTGCTAAAAAATGAGAGACGCTTTGCACTCTCTGTTGGTATAGCGGCCTTTCGAGTTTCTTCTGGATAAAGCGAGTCAGTTTCTACAAAGAATTATTGCTAATTGCCTCGCCCAGCACTTGCCCGCGCGTAGGACTAGATCTGATGGACTACCAGTTTAGTTTTCGACGGGGGCGCTGCTGACGCAAACGTGGAAAGACTAGACGAGGAGGCACCCCGGTGAAGCAGTCTTGGAGGTTTCCCTGGATATCAATGCCTTCAACACCTTGCTCTGAATTTGCACTAAGCAGGCTCGCGCCTGTCATCGTGTACAATCTACCTCCATCGCATTATCGGGGACTATTTGACAAAGAGAGCTACCTGGGTTGGGAAAGATGGAGTCGGCGAGAAACATCGTGCGATATTCTACAGGGCTCGGTTACTGTAATACAAAACATTGCCGTATTCTGTTTTGCCAATGTGACACTAGTGTTGATCAGCAGGCAGCGCTACTGGCCACGGCAGGGGTTGCGCAAGGTGTCACGAAATAGCCTCGCACAAGTCTATGGGTTGCTTACATGGACCTCGTAGCAAACCACCTCGGGATTCACAAACCGCAAATCGCGTCCGCATCGGCGTCAAATCAATGATTAGTTACGTGGGTTTCGTCCTGAACAACTAATGGGGCAGGGATGACTTTGGGCTACACATGCAGCCGGTCCCCAGGTTGATAAATGTTGCGGCTGGTCTTCGTTCGCAGAGAGCGATGGCTATCCCAGCGATATGGGAATATCTACTAGTCAACTTTCTATGAGCCTAGACGCGAAAAAAATCTTGCATCGTTGTATCACTGGTGGAAGTAGAAGCACAAGATCAACTTTCGGTTATTTAGGAATTGGAGGCACGAGAAGTAGTTCACGTCAGATCCTAGTGGCCTAATATATGAAATGGCTCGGGTCTGGGTCGTCGTTCAATACTTGACGATTTTTTAAGAACCTGGACGCAAAAAAGCCTTGCGTCATTGTAACAATGGCAGAAAAAGGAGCTAGCGCAAGTTCAACGGCCGGTTCTTTGGGAATTGAAGGCACGAAAAACGGTATCAGATACAAGACTGAATATGAAATGGCTCGAGTCTGGATCGTCATTCGACCAGTCAGGCCCAAAGTGTAGGCGTACAGGTGTTCCATGCGCGCCGTAATAGTCACGGGTGGGAGCTCGCTGAGCATGGTGTGCTGATACCAGTCGGAGGTGCACACGAAGATACTAGTATCTCGGACCCCTGGCTCACGATAGTGGTAGGAACTGTGATGTTTAGTCACTAGCGTTCTTCCCAGATGGAGGGTATCCATCAGGATTTAGGATACCTAAAAAGGTATTAGATTCGTGTAATCAATCAACTAAGAATTGTGTTCATACACTGGTTTTATTGTATTCATTTACTAGAAAATGCCGTTCATTCACTGGAGTTTTAGGGTATTTTTCGATTTATTGCAAAATTTCTCAAAAACTATGCATCTTATATGGAAATAAGCAACTAAACATGATTTTTTAATGTATTCTTTAGACTAAAAATTAGCTAAGGGTCGTATGCATCAAAGGCAACCTTCAGTAAAATTTTTTGAAATTCGCAAAGTGCTTAAGTGTTCATACACTGTAGCCTTTACCCTATTCGACTTTTGTCAATTATGAATTCGTTCGAGTTAATGAATGAAATTAAACCTGAACGGACAAATAATTTAGAATGCTGGGGTTAAGCAAGTTTTAGCGCCCCATAGCATCATTAATATCATCGTTGGAAAGAGCTTTTAAAAAGAAATATTGCTATAAATATAACTATTTCTATTTTTAGGTCTGTTTAGAGAATGACCTTAAAATGTGAAAAAACAGACTCCAAAGTTAAGATTTTTGTTCAGTCAATAAAAGCCATAAGTAACACCAAAAAGAGCTGTCCAAAAAGAACCTTTGGTAGTGACTTGACTTTGTAATTGTCCGTATGTTCGGAGTTAATGATATATTTAGGTGACTAATTTTGAGTACCAAAGTTAAAGATCTTTAGCGCCCTTACAGCTATAACCCCAAACAAAATCTACTAATATGTACTAAAATTTTTAGTATAGAGAAAGTGAATTAGGATCATGAAATCGATTTTGACTGTAGTTAATTTTCTGAAAAAATAAAGAAAACCGCCTGAATTAACTGGTTCACGACTTCATCTCTTACTGCTTTCCGTGTAGAGCGAGTCTTTTAAAGTGAAAACGTTTTTAAAAAGGTATGGATACTAAAGTAGAGATGAACTAATTTTGACGTCACCAAAAAGTCATACATCTCGTAATTCAAAGATTGCATCGCCGTACGTGGTATATATTCTGAAAATATATTGATTCGCCTTGCCCGTTAAAGCACTTACAATGTCGTGTGCAGATATGAGTGAGCAGGGAAGGAAGTCAAAAAATTTAGATTTACTTTACGCGACCAAAGAATTACCTATAATTTGACAACGGAAAAGTTCACATGAGTAATTTATACGCCACTGTGTAGTCATTGAAGTGTTCTTAAATTTTTTATGCAAAAAATATGGTAATCAAAGTCAAAGTCAAAGTCAAAAACGTTTATTTCAATTAGGCCATTAAACGACACTTTTGAACGTCATCATTACATTTAAAATAACATAGTGACTCTACTGTCCATTCGGAAGGGTAGATTCTTATGGAGTAGAAAGGACAAGAAACTCCATAGTTACTCTTTTCAAATCAATGTTTTACATGTGCTGTGGTATACAAAACTTCTGTTAATAAATGTGAGGACCATAAACCTAGAGTATGCAGAGGTAGACTTATTAATTTTTTTAATAAGTACATGGTACTCACATATTTACAAATTTTGGAACCATTAATTAGCAGAGTGTGAGTGAACAGAAAAATAAAAACCCAAAAATGAAACAGTAGATACAAAAGTAAATACATAAACCAACCAGTTTGATCTTGTCTCACCATTGATTGTCCTATGGAGCAGGACCAGCATGTTTTCAAGCATTCTTATCCTGAATGTAATCTTCTAATTTGTAATATGCTTGTTTACAAAGTGTGCTTTTAATGTAGGTTTTAAATTTTCTTTTATTTAGTTCTAATATGTCACAAGGTATTTTATTGTAACATTTAACACAGTACTCCATGAAAGATGTTGTGTACTTTAACTAATCTATAAAATGGTTGATCTAATTTATCTTTATTTCTAGTATTAATACGAGTATTATGTCTATCACTAAGTTAGTTTTTACTTTTTGGAAAAAGTTAGCTATGTTCGAAGTGTTGTACGTCAAAACCTATTAATTCTACAGAGCAACCGTACTGGCATCTATCCTAGCGTCCACCCAAAAAATCAGGATGATCCAATTTTCTGCGACCTAACTCGTTAAATCTGTCTACGGTGACTGGCCTAGCAATATTATGTTAGATTGTATTCACACACACACCTTAAAAAATTGTGTAAATATACTATCATTCATGTCGCTGGGCGACTGAAACAAAAAAGAAACAAAAAGCGTTAAAGCAAGTTAAGCGTTGAGGCGTCAGCATGGGCCTTTTGGCCTAGCTCTGTTCCTTCTCCTACTTGATAAGAACTTCACAAGTGGAAATTAGATTTCTTCCTACTCCTCTACTGTTCTTTTCTGATTAATTTCGTTGTGGAATCCAAGACAGTTGAATCGTTTCTCCGGGATTCGTTGGGCTTAATTGACTCGTCGTTTTTCTGGTGGTTGCCACTGCTGATTCTGGCTTTCAGAAGTTGCAGTGGTTGGGAATGTGTGGCTTGCTTGTCCTCCGTGCACCTTTGGGACGTCGCATAACGTCTTCCATATGTAACTTCTCAAAATTCACGTCCTTCTCAGCAAATCATCTTTCACGAAAAAGTTCTTACGTTTTGTTCCAAACCGGCAGACACTTACAATTAACAAGTTCTGCCTCGGTTCGGAAAAATCGTAGATTGGGGACTGAGGTAAGTACCGCGGCACTGCAGGCAGTGTTCTGTAGTTTCTGCCTACCCCATCGGAAAAAAGCAAGAGTATATGTACGTATGTATTATACTAAATTTCTTAAGGATCCCTAATTTATCTTGTAATAAACAAATCCTAAGTTATTCAGGGATAAAGTACCATTCTAACAGGGAAGGAATTTTTGAAACCGGTTCATTAGTTTTTGAGTTAAATCGTAACAAACAAACAAAATCTTTATAATATTAATAGTTTAGATAGGATATACAAACCGCTTTCATTATGTCCAGATTTAGCAAGCCCTTGCAAAAGATTCGCAACGTCTTTATCAATGTGCACGTGCGTTTTTGGTTCGACGTCTGTAGTTTTGCTGAGGTTTTTCAAAATGGCGTCCACAATTTCATAGGGATTAGATGTGTGATGTGATTGACGTAACATTAAGTTTGGTCTTTCGAAAATATGGGCTGATTGAGACTCGGTTACTGGTTGTACACGCGGAGCATGTGACCTGAAAATGTGGGTAATAGATAAGTTCTTCTTCTACCATACATACCTATAGACTTACAAACGACTACTAAGACTAGATAATAATTACGTCATTATGCACAAACGCGTATAAAAACATAATAAATCATTGGACATCAAACAATAATCCACATCGTTGTCAATGGCAAAAGTGTCGAGGACACTGGAATGCTGCCACCTATGGGTACCTATACTTCAGTTTTATAAAGGTCGGAATAATATAGGAACAAAGAATGTGTGTGGGTATTAAAATAATTACGTCTGAAATAATAATGCATCCTTTTCAGCTAGCAATTTCTTATTTTTCTGGAAGTCGAACATGCTGTTAACATTGTATTTATATTTCCCATGTTTTTTCCTCTTAGCAGAAAGACGCAACAAAGGATATGATAATCTGAAATAGGATATTTATAAAAGCAATTTCAATACGTACCTACACGAAAAAATAAAAATGAAGTTGATTTATTTGTTTATAGTTCATTATATTCACCGATGTCAGGTATACAATATTAAATTTGTTCTACCGCTGAATCTTCTGAGATATTTTTAAGGCGAAAGAACCAGTTCCAAAAGCCTTAAAACAAAACTGATTTTCTAGAAGTATAGGGGTAAAACCTGGAGATGCCTGGAGGACATAGATTCAGCTACTCAGTCGTTCGTGAAATGAACTCTAGCTGGGTTTAATCAGCCTTCCCATACAGTAATAAATGTATATAAGTCCATAACCTTATATAATTAAGTATAACATTAGGTACCTGGCGTCTGGAGTGAACAAGTCCCCACTCATGTCCATCTCGTACCGGGGAGCGCCAGCGGCATCTCCGTCACTTGTGCGGCGCCCGCTCACCTCGTCAGAAATAGCGAATTGCACGAGAGGCAGGACCGCCGTTTTGTAACTCACACCAGGCCTGAAAATGTACGAGACTGTTTAACTTCCAGTAGGGGTACTATGTTGCAGAATAAGAATGTTGACTAAAATATTGGACAAGTATTTTTTCTTTTTTCACGTTAACCAAAAATTAAGATGATGCATTCATTGGAAACTCGTGTGACGTCACCACCCGATACACTTTTTATCGGAAAGTGACGTCACAAGCCCCCACTCCAGATCATTGATGCGTTTTCTTCGTAAATTTTTATTGATTTGATAAACCAAAAAAACGTGTCTGATATTTTTTTTCACATTTACTCATAGTTTGAGGGTTCCTAACAAAAAACGGAACCTTTATAGGATCACTCGTGTGTCTGTCTATCCGTCTGTCACAGCCAGGTTTCTCCGGATCCACTGGACTGATTCTGTTGAAATTTGGTGCACATATGGACTTCTGTGACCCAAACACAGAAGCGTTACGTAAATTATAAAATTTATAATAGGTCTTTACCTATGAAATTGCCGTTTTGTATGAAAAAATTTAAACGAATTTTTTCCCGCCAAGAAGTTATCCAAATTCTGGAAAAAGTAGTAGTCTGTAGGCGCAAGGTCTGGTGAGTAGGGCGGATGACGGAGAGCTTCCAACCCCAGTTCTTGCAACTTGGAGACCGTCTGCTGTGCAGTATGAGGTCGCGCGTTGTCGTGCAGGAGCAGCGGAGACGAGCGATTGACCAATGCTGGTTGGAGATGTGCCAGCTTCTCCATCATTGTGTTCAGTTCTTCACAGTACACATCTGCAGTAATGCTCACCCCGTTTGGTAAGAAGCTGTGATGAATCACACCGGCGCTAGACCACCAAACAGTGACCATCACTTTTCTAGGGGTAAGTTTTCGTTTAGGGCATTGTTTAGGTGCTTAACCAGGATCCAACCAACTTGCTGAGCGCTTGCGGTTATCAAACAGAATCCATTTTTCATCGCAGGTAACAATGCGGTTCAAAATTCCTTCATTTGTGTGTCTTTTGAGCAGTGCAAGGCACGTCTCGACGCGTACTTTGCGCTGGCGATCATTGAGTTCGTGGGGCACTCATTTGTCAAGCTTTTTTACCTTGCCAATTTGACGCAAATGGACCAATATTGTTTTGACGCTAACGTCGAAAGCTGCTGCTAATTCAGCCGTAGATTGTGTATCATCAGCTTCCACAATCGCCTTTAATTCGTCATTGTCGACCAAAGTCTTCGGACGACCGCGAGGTTCATTTTTCAGGTCGAAATTTCCAGAACGGAAGCGAGCAAACCAATAACAGGTGGTGCGTTGGTTTGTAGTGTTAGCTCCGTAAACGTCGTTGATGTTGCGTGCCGCTTGTGCCGCGTTGCTGCCACGACGGTATTCATTTACCGTCATTTTTAGCGTATCCATGATGACGAAAAATATTGAAATGCGATGAAAATGACAAACACTAATCAATAAACAAATGACTACTTTTGGAAAAAAAAAAAAACATGTTTTTAAAATAAAATTATTTTGATTTGAAATGGCCAGTACTGCAGAACGGCAATTTCATAGGTAAAGACCTAATAGAATGGGCGTACCAATTTTGGGGGTCAAACTAGAAAATTTCAAAAAAAAGTTTTTTGAACAATATCGCGTGACATATTAAATGAAAGGGCTTAAGTACTGTAAGAGTTTTAATTATATTTTTTTCATAATTTTAAAATAAATGGTTTTGAAACATGACCATTCCCCCCCTTATCTCCGAAACTACTGAGCCTATTTTTCTTTTTTTTTAATACAGGAAAATCTATAAGAATTGTACAGTGTTAAAATAACATGTTAAAAAAAAGAAATTCGATCGGAACCACGCACGCGAGTCCGACTCGCACTTGGCCTGTTTTTTTTTATTCAGAAAACATCCTTATTGATCGAAAGAGTTATCACGGCCTTCAAACGCAAAGGGCATTTGGAGGAAAATGGGTGGGTTTTAGTCAGTAAGATAATAATAATAAAAAAATCACCGCCAGCATCAGCCGCAGTGGCGAGCGTTACAATCATCTACTCCTCAACTCGCAGGCCGCCTCGACCCTTCGCGCCTACGCGATTCTAAATTACACTCAAAGGGTAGGGCAGACAAGACTGCCTGGAGTCGGATTTACAGCGATTCGTTTCTGTCACTAAAACCTAATTTAAACAAAGTATTGACTGAATGTAATTTTGTCATAAGAAAGCAATTGACTGAATGTTAACTCTCTAAAGATTGTTTGCTGTGATAAATCATTACTTTTAAGACCAAATGCCGTAATGACATTATTCTTGGTAATACACTGGACTGCAAAGAAAAATGGTCGGTTAGAAAATCTTCAATATCTTCAAAAGTACCACTTAGCTTAATGAAATAAATACTAAATTAAAGAATATTTAATGTCACATAAAATAATATATAAAAACCTTTTTATCTATTTTTGATAATTGTATAAAAAACCGACTTCCAAAAACAAAACACTACAAAGTAAAAATAACTTAATTTCGGAAGTCGGTGTTCAAAAACGAAATGACCAAAAACACCGACTTCCGAAATTAAAGTTAGTTTTTAAATAGTCGGTTTTATTTTTTTGTTTTTGTTTAATTTTTCACTTTTTAGTGGTACGCAGGTACCACTAAAAAGTGAATCCACAAGCACAGCGTGCCGGTGTGATATCATGTTATGAACTGATGTAAACAATCAACAGACATGCGATTACAGAAATCCCAATCCATTTGCTATCATTTATTGAAATGGACCATCTCAGGAGTATAGGCTTTCGAACAAAAAAAGAATTTTTAAAATCGGTCAAGAATTGGCGGAGAAACATACATAAAAACAAAAGAAAATGATACATACAGCCGAACATAGAACCTCCTCCTTTTTGAAGAAGTCGGTTAAAAACTGAAAATTGACGTTTTTTAATTTAGTACCAACGAAAAATCAAATCAATTGTTTCGCGTTTGTTTTAGTTTTGCAATAAAAAGTTATAAATATGGTGACTCTGCCTTATAAATTTTATTATTCTGAAGACATCATGTCGTTAACCCCTGAAGAATCTCAGGATTCTGACAATGCTTGAAGATGCACAGTCAGCGAAATACAGCGAGAACTGTTGGTGTGACTCTTTCTACAGTTCAGCGAGTACCTACTCCAGCGTTTCCATGAAACTGAATGAAGTGAACGACAAATGACCTGTCAAATCATACAATAAAGGTGAAATGACAGCTCACTTATCGTTCACTCCACCTAAGTGCACACGGTGAGATGTCAACATAATAGACTGACGGGTTTTATTGCGTCACCCGTTTAAGAGTGTCAGCGGAAAGTGACAAGAAAACTAGAAAAGTCAACCAACGGTCGGATGACCCTACATACAGAAAACCTCACAAAATAACGAAATTTTTGCCACCCTAACTCGGAAAGGTTTAATGTTCTTTTTATCAGTAACAGACTTCAAAAGGAGGAGATTCTCAAATCAACGGAATCTTTTTTTTATATATATATCTATTCCCCGATTACTCGAAGACTCCTGGACTGATTTGAAAAATTATCTCTTTGTTTGAGAGGGTACACTTCCCAGGCGATCCCATGGTTTTAGTGGTAATTCTCTACAACTAAATTGACATTCACATATGTGTGTTATGAACTGGTGTAAACAATAAACAAACATGCGATTTCAGCAATCCCGGTCTTTGCTATCATTTATTGAGGAGTTCCATAGGCTATCTCCGAAGTCCTTCACCAAATTGAAATGGGACCTCCGAGAAAATACTCTTCCAAAAAATTTCCAAATTGCTTCAAGTCTGGGGAAGTCTACACATTAAAAACAACGAAAAAATCCAAAACTGTTCAGGCATCTTCGAGTAATCGGGCAACACACAAAAATTAAATCCGATGGATTGAGAACTTACTCCTTTTTTAAATCGGTTAAAAATAAAACTAAACAGAGAGAGAGAGCAATTTGGAATAGATGGAGCAATTAGAAACAATTGCCGCATTTCATAAAAGTTGCAACACATCCACTAATTACTTGAGATTGATCCGTACGTGTTGCCGAGCAATAATAATTACCTACTCAAAAAATTGGCCGTGTAAGCGCACCCTAAAGTTGTTGTTCAAATTTTGCTACTAGCCAGTCAGTTCTTCGTCATAAAGGCGCTATGAAACTGTTAGGTACCATGAACCAACTACTGACTGTACAAAATAGAAATAATATTTACTCAGGTTTGACGTCAATCGCAGAGTCGAAAGACTCCTCAGCATCAAACAAGGCAAAGCTAGGCAGGTCTCCGGGCACCAGGACAGCAGACACGTTTACTAGGGGAACCTCCACGGCGAATTCATTTGCCAAATTGGTAGATTTCTTCAACTCGTTATCCAAATTGACCGTCGTAGATGGCGTTGTCTTCGGTTTAGTAGTTCTTTAGGGATGAAAAATAAAATTAATTTGAGTTTGTCTTTCTCTTAACATAACTTACGCATACGATTCATACGATAAATAATCATTAGGGCTGAACAAGTCAGACCCCTTTCAAAACCCTATTCATTCATTCTCGCGCTGCTTTGAAGTTTGAACCTGTTGCAACCATCGGATTAGTGGTCTTAATGCATAGGTATGAGAGCATGCGATCGATCGCATTTATATGCTATCATTTTACCATTTTTTCCTTGGGTGTTTTACGTTGTCGAGCAGAAGAATTGAATTGATTTCGATTATGAAAGAAAATACGATTTTATGAAGCGTTCAAGGTAGTTTTGCTTGCTATTATACGTATTTAGTACGACGCGCGACGACGTAAATAATGGATTCGCCAAGCTTTCCTTTAACTGTGCCGTTGTTATGACTTAGGTTGTCACGAGACAGTATCACACGCAATTTGCACCTACAAATTGGATAAATCAGTGTCTATTTTTTATCTGATTACTTACCTTTTCCTAGTAGTGGTAGTGCTCGTCGGCTGCGTTGTTTTTAAAGTATACCGGTTCTCATTTGCGGTCGGTTGCGGTTTCATCACATTGTCCGGCAAGGCGCCCCAGTACCCGCCGAACGTCTCGCCTATCCCGTACACTAGCAGCTGGTTCTTACTGTCACGGCACGAGTTTATCACGCTCTTCTCAGATGAAAGCTGAACCACCAATATTATGTTACTGCCTGATTCTGTCCTGTTAACAATCTCAAAATTATATTTATTTAGAAACGTGTCTGCATCATTAGTCTAGTAGCCATAACCTAGGGCGCTGCGCATAGGGTCCGCGGTTGAAAGGAATGGGCGACACTCTATGTTAAGCAAGAGATTTTTACATATCTGCTGAATTGCGGTACCTAGACCTACTTAGGTAGTAGGTACTGTACTCTACCACCAGTACCTATTAAATAATCGAAGTATTAAGCTGAATGCAAAAAGCCAAATAGGTACTCCGTCCTACTTTCACCTTCTGAGTAAGAAATTGCATTGTATACAAACCTAATACTAACAAAGCAACTGTAAGGCAGTTCCAATCGCGAGAAGTGCAGTATTTGTGAGTAAGCATCGACGACTTGTCTACCGAGGAACACCGAGGGCATGACACGCCGGCGGCAATATTCTGACATGTCCTTCTGATACACAAACTTGCGAAAACTTAATGTTGAACCCACTTCTCGTCTTACAAACAATAATAACACCAATAAAAGTTTTAAATAAGACGACATAGTTGTTGCCATTTAATACTGTTTCGACATAGATCGAAGATGGCATAGCCATGTAGATACGTTAGTATATACATACCTTATTCAAAAATAACGAAAATTTTACCAAGCAGTCACAGGTAGATACCTCATTAAATAGGCATACTGTAGGTACCTCTTACACCTGCCTTACCTTAATAATTATTAACAATTAAATAGACAACCTACCAATTTATAACTCTTTAATTCCTTAAATTTCAATAGATACATTGAGTACTAGTCCCAAAGTGAGTTCAACGCAAATAATGTTTGAAATAAACGCCGAATCACTATAATGAAAAACTACATGGCTTATGAAGTTGCGGGTCTAACTTGTACAAATGAGTACGTAGGTACCTACATACGTCTCCCTTGCGCTTTTAAACTGCTTTGATGTGATGCGGTGCGGGTCACGCGACCCCTATCATTGTCGCTGCCGCCACACGGCGGCGTCACGCCACTTCATTTTTATAACAATAATATTAGAGAGGGCAATAATCGGGCAGTCCAGTCCATAGGTTGGTGCATGCTGATGTTGAGTCAACATGGTTGATGGTAAATAACTGTGTAATATAATACTTGATCTAACTGTACAATCCTATCCTACTATCAATTAACGTAGGTATATAAATAAACTCTTCGTTACTGACTTACTGGTGAATGACTGATAGACTGAGTGACTGACAGCACAGCCAAAACTTACGGCCAACAGACCATGGCCTGGATTAGGCCTGCAAGGGCGGATCCAGGATTTTTGTTTTGGTGGGACCTCGCTGAGGGTGGGTTTTAGCAAAATAAACACTAAAAAGCACATAACATTTTATTTTGCGGAGACTTTTTATGACAAGCCTTATATTCTTAAGTCCTTAGATTACTTTTTGTAAATTATTTAATGACTTTAATATGTTGCACCAAAGAAATCTGGGTCAGTTGTGATCCAGTGGTCAGCCCCTCACTGGATCAGCTAATGGACAAAGAATACGTGGTATCCCGGTAGAGCGTTGATAATAAAACAATCAGGCAAGTGAAGCTACAGTTGGGTAGAGAGGGGGAATGGCATATATGCTGTATTTTTCAAAATAGTAGGTAACTTTAATTCAAAATTTTAAAAAATTACAAGTTCTCTAACTATTCAATAATCAACATATTAACACCGAACGTATTTTTATTCGACTTATAAGTAGTAGGAAAGCATTAAAAAAAAACAGGTTTGAGCGCTATTGCCCCTGACCTTGGGTAATGCCACTCAGGCTACGGGGTCGCGCTCAAACATGTTTTTGGAAACATATCTATAGTAAGATACACTTTGATTACACTAGTATGCGTCAGAGCAACTTTACACAATTAAAGTCTTCAATCCCAAGTTAGCATCAATTATCTCTATTTTTAATTATTTTTTTAGCAATGGGTTTGATCTTGACTACAATCACGCCTGATGGAAAGCGATAGATGAGGTCTATGATGGAGCGAGCTTGCCCAAAAGATGCCTATTCACTCTTGCTTTGAAGGCAGACGGTTTAAATATGGACGGGAACACAGACGCTGGCAGAGAGTTCCACACTTTAGCTGTGCGCATACCTAATAAATGTGGAAGAGAAGCGCCGGGTACAAATAGTCGGGATATCGACCAAGTACGGATGGTACCCTACAGTACTAATGGTACCCTGCAGTACGTCTGGTATTCCGGTAGTAAAAGGGCGATGGTGGGATCAGGTCGTGGAGTTCCTGACCAGACTCACCAAAGAACAGTCTGTAGAAGACCGACAGGCAGGCAAAACTACGCCGATGAGCTAGGCTGTGCAGCTGAGCCACTAACGTCTCTTCATCTATAAGCCTTTTTTCTCTGCGTTTCACCGAGTCCAACGCAGCAAGCTGATATTTTGCTGAGCCATCCCAAAAGTGGCTGCAATACTTCATACAAACTCAGAAACTGTCCAGATGTGAAGTATCGCCTTACCCTATTTACGATGCTCAGCTTCTTGGCTGCAGTTTGTGCTTTTGACTCGATGGTTGAGCCGAAGTTGAGATTAGACGTCAACTCCGTGACCAAAAACTCCAGGCGGTCGGTAACAGGTACAGGCGTACCTCGGAACGTAGGAGATAGCTGAAATGGACTCCTTTTAATAGTGAAGAGACGCCCCGAACGACGCTCCACTATGGCCTCTCTAAGAGTAGCTGTTTCCTCCTTGCTGGCTCTTGCACTGGACAAGTATCTTTCCAAGACTGTGCTGTCATCTGCGTATCCGATTACACCAAGTTGCAGCAGGTCGTTGATATGCAGCAGAAATGGAGTCGCAGAAAGAACAAACCCCTGAGGTACACCGGCATCAATAGCCATATGATCCGATGAGCAGCCATCTATGACCACTTTGATCGAACGCTCACTAAGGAAGTCGGAAATCCAGGTGCAAAAGTCAGCAGGGATGCCGAACTCGGGAAGCTTACCCAACAAACTAGCATGCCAGACTATATCAAAGGCCTTTGAAATATCGAGCGACACAGCAAGAGCTTCGCCGTGTTTTTCAATGGCCTCGCCCCAACAATGCGTAACATATACAAGAAGATCCCTCCCTAGTTGACCGACCACGACAGAAGCCGTACTGGTGATCACTGAGGAGCTCACTGTCTTCCAGGTATGCTAGCAGCTTATTAATAAGGCGATGAGGTTATGGCGATTGGTCTGTAATTGACAGGGTCGGCACGGTTACCCTTTTTGGGCACTGGCTGCACATTAGCAAGCTTCCAGGACTTCGGCACCACTCCGGTTTTTAGGGAGAGACGATACAGGCGCGTCAGGATAGGAGACAACTCTGGAGCACAGCTTTTGAGGACTCTCGCAGGTATTCCGTCAGGACCGCTGGCCTTATTCACGTCCAGACTACAAAGGACCTTACGAACCTCTTTCAGGTGAATTGTGATCTTCGGCATTGTGGAGCCACAATGAGGTATGTGAGGTGGTGTATTAGAGGCCGCATCAAGGCGAGAATTTTCGGCAAAGATCGAGGCAAATAGGTTTGCCTTTTCCTGCGCGGAATGAGCCAGCGTTCCATCAGACTTCTGCATAGGAGGCAGCGAAGGACGGCAGAAGTTCGTCTCGACTGATTTTGACAGGGACCAGAACTTCTTGCTACCCGAAGGGTAGGACGCCAATTTGGTGCCAATCCGCCCAACATGGTCAAAACGCGCCTTCCGTAACACCCGTTTGCAATCCTTAGCAGCAGAATTGTACGTCCTTTTCGTCGCGCGAACACCTTGCCCGTCGCTCCCGTCACTGCGGGCCAAAGCCCATGCCCGGTATGCCTGCTCTTTACGCAGGTTAGCTTGCGCACAAGACGCGTTACACCAGGGCTTAGCCTCGCAGCCAAGTGCAACAATTGCGACGGCGCAGTCGGAAGGGCTTCGCGACGAGAAGCAAGTCTGCCGCCATGGGTAAGATGCAAAGAAATGTTGCATCTCATCCCAGTCTGCTGACCCGTACCTCCATACTCACCTCGTGCCTCTAGGGCTTAAATCTGGAGGAGAGCAGGAAGATACGGATTTCACCAGACAGTGGTCGGACGAACCGAGCGGAGCCCAGACCGAGACAGAGTGCCTGTCCGGATCTGTAGTCAGCAGAAGGTCTAAACAGTTGGGTGTGTGGCCCTCAATATCCAGAACGCGGGTAGCTTGGTTAACCAGTTGGTAGAGATCTAAAGATATCGAAAACTTGCGCGCCTCTCTTCCAGCATGGTCAGTTTTCTGAAATGGGAAAAGCCATTCCTGATGATGGGCATTAAAATCACCCAGAAAAACAATCTCCGCTGTCGGATATTTGCATTGGGCCAATTCGGTTGCCCCTGTAAGATGGTCAAAGAGTCTTGTCGTCTCCTGATGTCCACTGTGCGACCTATAAACACCGACATAATTGTTTTATGAGAGCCGGTGACCACCAGCAACCACAGAGTAGAAAAACCTGCAACTTCGTAGCAACGGAGACGTTGACAGCAGATGTCATCACGGACGGACATCACTAACTCGTCGCAAGAAGCAGCGGCCGTAATACGCGGTGAATGCGCAAACTAAAGTATCGTTATGTAATTTTTACATTGCTTGTTCAGGCACTTAGTGACTAACTTAGGTAGTGGTTAAGGAGCAATGTATTTATTACAAAATTAGTACAGTCGCTGTGATATTTGAACACAAGATTAACATAGTAAAAGCAATACATATTTTACGATTTGTTGTTTTTCATGATTTTAAAGACAAATCAAGTAAAATACTTATATTTTGATATGGTAAGTGATTCCATAATTTTCAAAATTTTGATTTAGGTTTCGGTTTTTACAAGAAACCACTGAATAACACGGAATTCTTATAATTTGTCACGGTCGTGGTCGAAAGCGCACTAGTTCGCCGAGACGGCCATTTGCCTTTGACATGATCAGCGTGATCACGTCGCGCGGACACTGATACACCCCATTTGCCACTTCTCCTGTTTTTATATTTCTATGGTCAAGGTCATAGGTCTCAATATCAACGAATAGGGAGGGCCTACTCATTGATATTGAGACCTATCCAACAGAATATGACTACCTATTGCAATTCTCCAAAATCGCCAAATAAAACCCAAAAATCTCTTTTTCGCCCCCTTATGTAAAAAGATTATCGATAGTGATGGCGGTTCTGGGAGAAAGCAAAAATTTATATGATTGCACTAAAATATAGCTGGGATCTTAAATAAAATTGACTTCTTAGAAACCACAATTTCCGACTTAGAAAATCAGATTGGCCATATAGATTTATTTTGTTTGAGTGAAACTTTTATAAAATCAGGTCATGAAAGTAATCTAGCACTTACATATTTTAACTTAGCTGCTAGTTACTTAAGACACGGAAAAAACGCGGTGGAACATGCGTTTCTTACCAAAAAAAAATACCAACATTAAAAAAAAACTTAAAAAAAATAACCTTTAACCTTTTTTAACTGATAAACTGGCCAGTGAGTTTTGTTTCGAATGCTGTTGTGGCGTCGAAATACTGAGCCTTAGTCTAATATTATAGTGTGCATTTATAGAATTCCGGATTCTGATGTGTTCATATTTTTTAAAATCTTGAAGTATTTTTACGCAATTTAACCCGCAAAGTTAAAACACATAATATTTTTTGCGGAGATTGGAATATAGACATATTAAAAGACAAAAAATATTCAAAAGAACTAATATCCATACTGAAGAATTTTAATATTTCACCACGTGTTAGAATGCCTACTAGGAAAAATACTAGCATAGACCAATCAGCCAGTAATGTTCCCGCACTTGATTTGAAATGCAGTACGCATAATTTAGCTCTCTCCGATCACGATACTGGTCAATCGTTAACTTTTTATCTTGAAGCGACTAATAACAAATCAAAATCTATAAAATTCTGGTATGAAAGAAAAGGGATTATAATAAGGACGACATAACAAAATTTTTAAATTTCTTAGCAATAGGTCTCTTTGTAAATTTCAGTAAAACTTAAGGCTAAGTTTTACTGAAATTTACAAAGAGATCAACTGCAATAAGACTTTCAATTCACTCCACGACCTATTCTCGCTCTTCTATAAATTAATTTCCCGAAAACCCCGTTAAAAAGTAGAGCAATAATCCAAAAAAGCAATGGTTAAGTAAGGGTTTAAAAGTATCATGCATCAAAAAGAGACCATTATATATTATTACGAATATCAACATGATGCTATAAGTAAAAATTATCACAAAAAAAATACCTCTATTACACTAAAATCTTAAAAAATGCATATCAAAATCTCAACATTTAAACAACAACAATTTTTAAATAATTCTAAAAAAACTGCAAAGCGACATGAGCAATCATTAAAAATAATTTAAACAAACTTTAATAACAACTATATAAATGAATTAATAATCCTTGATAACAAATTAACAATCCTAACGACATATGTAACCAATTTAACAATCATTTAATTGAGCTGACACAAAAAACTAACAATAATAATCAAAACATAAACAACATTAACATTGACAACAATAAAAATACTTTTTTCTGACTCCAGTGAATGAAATCGACATTATTAAAATGATTAATTCATTAAATACTTAATACAAATTCTGACGAAGTAAACACTAAAATAATTAAATTAAGCGCGAAAATTGTAGCATCCCCACTTACCTACCTAATAAACCTCTCTTTTGAAGGTGTTTTCCCATCTAGATTAAAAGAGTCTATAATTAAACCACTTTTCAAAAAGAGCAACTGTACTGATATGGGCAATTATAGGCGCATTACACTGATCCTAATCTTTGCAAAAAAAAATGAAAAAGCAATGCATGATAAAATAAATAACTTTGTAACTAAATACTATAATATTATAAAATTGTGGAAAGCCAGTTTGGCTTTAGGAAGAACAGTTCAACGACTCTAGTCTGTTTTTCTTTAGTGAGACTAATTACCGAAGCTCTTAAAAAAATTACAACTTTATCGGTATTCTTAGATATGAGTTAAGCATTCGATTTTATTTCCCACGAACGACTATTCTATAAGCTAGAGAAATATGGCATAAGAGGTAAAGCGCAAGATTGGCAAAGCTATTTGTCTAATCGCCAACAGAGAACTGTTATTTCTAGGATAGAGAATAATACTAGGACGAAATATTGCTCAGAACTAAAAATCAATAGCGCTGGGGTATACTTCCTTGCGGAAGCAAGGAAGTATAGCGGGTCCGCCATTATTTATATTATATTTTAGTGACCTCATTTTTTTTATAAATATGATTGTATTCGACTTGCTGACGATACTACTTTAACGATAAAATGCTTCAACAAAACTAAAATAGAAAATTATACAAATAATTAATAAATTAAAGTGATAAGATGGCTGGAGGACAATAATCTTCATGTTTATACTGAAAAAAACAAAATAATTCAATTTCAAACTTGTAACTTGTCAGTAACACCAACACCGATTAGACATAACAATGCACTTCTGCAACCAGGACCATCAGCTTTATTTTTAGGTATTGTTATTGACAACAAATTGAACTGGAAGGAATACGTAGAAAGAGTATAAAAAAAATAAAAACAAAAAAAGACGGCATCCACTAACATACAGGCAGATTCATCAAGTCCCATGTCTGACATGTAGCTTGATAAACCTAGCCATTGTGGGCCCTTCTAACCTGTCAGCAAATACCTTCAGAATGCTATTGCTGCTTCCCCTCACCCTGCGCACCACTGATGCCACTTTTTTGCGCATGATCGCGAAATAATCGTCAGTGTGCGCGTCAGCGAACATCCCTGACGCACTACAGTAAGGCGGAAGCCTCAACAGCGCCCTGAAGGCATTGTTGTATTGAATGCGCAGTGCGCTGTCTGATTTTTGGGTATGATTAGCCCTCAGGCTGCTGGTGTAAAATATTTGACAAAACGCATTAAAAAGTGTTATTTTAACCGGTACTGAACAACCAGCAAACCTGCGTGCCAACATGTTTCCCCTCACAGCCATCGCCCTGCGCTCTCTTTCCATATCCAAGTCATCTTTAAGATCCTCCGTAACAATATGGCCCAAATATTTAAATTGTGCTACCCTCTGCAATGACGAGCCGTTCAGTATGTAGTAAGCTTGATAAGTTTGTGCTCTTCGCAAGTTAAGACTAGTTTCCAGTAAAAAAACCGTCATCATCATCAAAATCGTCAAAACGCTTATCATGGGTATGTTTCATCAGTATTGCGTTACGGCCTAGTGTTAGGGGGAATTCAGTGGATGTGGAAAGAACATTCAAAGTGCAAAAAAAATGTATCAGAGCCATTAGCGGAGCGGAATATCTTGACCTTTGCAGGCCATGAATTAAAGAATTAAAAATTCTCCCACTCCCTTTTCTGAATATTTTTGAAGTTTGTCTATTTGAAAAAAAATGCTACCCTGGAGCATCCACCTTAAGGTGGATGCTCCAGAGAGCCCGCGAAATTCAAATATTTTTATGTTTTTTGCAATTGCCAGTCAGTGTGAAGCTGTATGTGGACCAAATGCGATCCGCGACCGTAACGCGTATTTATCTAAAGAATTATAACCATTTTAATCATCAATATAGCCCTTTAAGTTCATGTAGTTCGAAAGAATGAATATTTCAGAAATAATAATTCTTTCGAACTACCTACCCTGGAGCATTCACCTTAATCCGTCTACAATAATTGCTACATTCATACTATACCCTGCAGCTACGCTAGCGCCAATCTGGAAGGTTTTTGTACTGTTTCTTACAGCTTACAGCGGGACGCTTTTTCATTTTTTTATTTGTAATGGGTTTGCTCTTGACTCTAGTCTATGTCAGAGATAACAGAGACAAAGTCTACGATGGAGCGAGCCTACCCAGAAGGCGCCTGTTCATTTCAATTTGTCTCCCGATTAAGATGGAAGCGCCAGGGTAGCCCGGCAAATTCAAATATTTTTATGATTTTTGCAATTTGCCATTTTGAAACTGTATGTTGAACAAAATACGATTCGCGGCCGTAACCTAAAGAATTATAAACATTTTAATCAATATAATTGAGGAGCTCGTGGCTAAATAAAAACAGTCGCACGGGTCGATCTTTAAGGTAAAGCAAAACTTGCCAAGGTTGTTCTGTGGATGGGTGACCATTTTAATATAACGAGTTTCCTGCGTGCCTCGGAAAACACGTTAAGCCATTGGTCCCGGCTGTCATTTGTAGATCTTTGGCAGTCGTTACGGATTGTCAGAAGCCAGTAAATCTGACTCCAGTCTTGCCAAGAAGTACCGTGTTACCCAGTTAATGGGTTGTGCAGGTCCGGTAGGCAGCCGCTCCACGTAAAACAACTGGTATTGATCTTAATCTGGTTTGACTGGAAGCCGGAGAGTACCATCTATCTATATATTACTATGCTCTTTGGGCAAGAGGCAAATGATGAACCACAGGTTAATCATCAATATAACCCTCTTAGTTCCTTACGCCCTATAGAATAACTTTTTCATTCAGTAGGGCTTAATGAACTCACAAAAAACAAAAAAATATTTGAATTTCGCGGGCCACCTTGGCGCTTCCTAAAAATGCTCTAAGCCCATTTATGATCATCTTGTCCTCGCCTCTATTCTCCATAATAACGAGAATATCAGCGTGCCCTTTCGATTTGTTTACCATAATCTCGAGAGACAAACAGCTGATTGTCAAAAATCAAACGTCAATGTCATCTGAATGTCTAACATCAAAATCTGCGAAGAATCGAACGAATTTGTGATAAAATCGTAGGGTTTATTTAATAGAAACCTCTTTTTTATAAATTAGTGACATATTTTTACATAAGAAAAGATGGCTATCGCAGAATACATAGCATCTCTTGCACAAAATCCTTATTTCGGCGCTGGTTTTGGTTTATTTGGTATTGGTGCTGGTGCAGCAATATTACGAAGAGGTGTTCAAACGTCTATAATACTATTTCGAAGACATTGCATGATCACTCTTGAGGTTCCATGTAGAGACAAGTCTTACCAATGGCTGCTGCAGTGGATAACGCACAAAGGAGCCAGACAGACTCAGCACTTGAGCGTAGAAACATCTTTCCTCCAAAAAGACACTGGCCAAATAAAAACCAAATATGATTTCATTCCTAGTGTTGGTCAACATTTTTTTAGGTAAGCCTTGGAAGTTTCACAAACTTTCTTTTTTCGTGAATCCAAAATAAAGCTGATATTTTACAGGTATGGTGGCACATGGATCAAAGTTGACCGTACAAGGGAACAACATACATTAGATCTTCATATGGGTGTTCCATGGGAGACTGTAACCTTAACGTCATTTGGTAGAAATAAGGAGTTATATTTTAACATTTTGGAAGAGGGTGAGCTTTTTATTTTAATTTAGTAATATTGCATACCTATTACATAATTTTAACACTCATACCTGTATAACTTATACAATTTCTTAGAAAATATGACAAAGCTTTGAATTATAGCAAGAACCATGGCTCTAAAGCAGCACGAAGGGATGACAGTCATGTACACAGCCATGGGATCCGAGTGGCGACCATTTGGTCATCCAAGAAGACGGCGTCCTCTACACAGTGTGGTACTTCGTGCCGGCTTGGCAGACAAAATTCTTGATGACTGCTTGGACTTCATCAACAGTCCCCACTGGTATACTGACAGAGGAATCCCATATCGAAGAGGTGAATGTAAAGCTTACTCAAAGCACAACCTTGTTCAGTTGATTCTAATACTGGTACTAACCAATGAGAGATTTCACTGTGTGACTATTGGAAATTACAATAGTCACACAATGATATCTCTCTTTAAAAAATAAATAACTAACAAAAATCTTTACCTGTTGCACTATGTGTAAACATTTAATTTATTTTTTATTTATTTATTTTAAATAGAACGGCTGAAGCCAATTACACTAAATACAGAGTTGATACGACAGAGGGGCATTAAATTAAACTACGTACACTATACGTGTACAGTATTAATTCGATACAGTACAAAAACAAAAAGCACCATAAATGAGAAAATATTTTTTTCAAACAAACTAAATAGCTTGCAAATCCGAATAAAACGCCCTTTGTAAAAAAAAGACACTGACCTTAGATACCGCTAGGTAACAAAGCGGCAACGTCGCGTGCGCGCCGGAGCGCGGTATGCGGTATCTCGTGTGCTCGGTGGGGGCCGGGCCGGGGTGGCGGCCGGCGACTTAGGCCTCCGCTCGCACTGGCTTTTATGTTAGGTAACGTTTCGAAGTACGCGCACAAAAACAAACACACAAAATTTTAAAATTTTCGATGTGTCCTCCATTTACATTGATGCACAAATTATACCGATGGAGAATATTGTTATTTATTTTTCTAATTAGATCACTGTCCGTCGCTAAGCACTTTAATTTGTGAAATGCTAAAATAATCCTATTTTTTAACTCATCAATTGTATTTACCTCTGAGGCATACACTTCACCCTTAATGTACCCCCACAAAAAGAAATCCATGGGAGTGAGGTCCGGAGATACTAATACTAAATAATAATAATCCCAAGTTACGTGTCCTATCACCATAAAAAACAGTCAATCACAAAAAAAAACACAAATACTAAATAATAATAATCCCAAGTTACGTGTCCTCTCACATAAAATCACAATTCTTTGCGCGCGAATTCCACAAACCCTACGTTCCGAAACGACAGCGTCGGCGTCACTGAGCAGGCCCCACTTACCGATCGCAAAAAAACAAGGATGCAACTAACTGACCTAGTTCTGTTTCATTCAAATGCGCTACGTTCGTCGCTTTCGTAGTGAAAGTGCAAGTGTGTGTGTATTGATTGCTTCCTTGTTTGCATTGCCAATTTTTAGTGAATGTCCTTCGACATGCGTCAGAGCGGCAACAACGCATCGTAGATTCATCGTTGTAAGGTGCATGACCTATGCTTAGACGATATTCAGCTGTTAGAAAAGATACATCGTGTTCAAACCGTGCAAAAACTTTAAAAATCATTTGCGACTAAACTACTGCTCCTAATTAATTTATTTTTGGTACAGAGCTTGAAAATGGTACCTAGTATAGGCAGTTTCAAGGAAAGCCCCTCTGTCGTATCAACGTTGTATAATAACACTAAATATAACTTTGTATTGTTGGATTTCAGGATATTTATTACATGGCCCACCAGGATGTGGAAAATCATCATTCATCATGGCATTAGCTGGTGAATTGGAATACAACATATGTGTGCTGAATTTGTCTGAAAGAGGACTCACTGATGACAGGCTAAATCATCTTCTTAGGTACCTATGTTTTATACACCACAGAAACATAAGCATTATGTGATTTGACATTACCGTCGTTCTGACCACATTGTTTGCAGCCTGTATTCAGTCAAACAAGTGTAAACGGATTTTCGGTTAGCGGTATTCAACCACAGCCCATATTCAGACACAGGCTTTCCGAATCCAGTAAACAGATACTTTATACAAATCACGCTTGCCGTATTTGGTGACCGACTTAATGAACTGCCCAATTCGATGAATCAATTTAATTAATCCTGATCACCGCCTTTATTGAACCCAGGAAAAAAGAAGAAATTGAAATTAACCAAGTGGTGAAATGAGTCTTGTGTTTTTAATTATTGTAATGATGAAAAATGAAATTATGCCCATAATTCAATCATGTCTAGCTTAATATATGTTAAAAGAAAATATGTATATTTTCAGTGTCGCGCCGCAGCAGTCAATTATATTATTAGAAGACGTAGATGCTGCCTTTGTTTCCCGAGAAGATACAGCTGCACAAAAATCGGCTTTTGAAGGACTTAATCGCGTAACCTTTAGTGGACTCCTCAATTGCCTTGATGGTGTTGCTTCTACTGAAGCCAGAATAGTTTTTATGACCACAAACTATTTAGACAGGTAAGATGGTGGATGGTGGCATGATAACTACTGTCACCTACTGTTAAAAGTGTGGTATTATTATTAAAAAAAATTCAGTCAGAAATAAATTGGACAAAACAGGGTAGGTGCTAGTAGATGGCGTCATTAGCAAACTGTTACCAGAACATCAGGATTATTATGTCAGTCTACTATTTAATTATTATACAGGTTTATTTGTGAAACACGTTCTCCTCGTATCGCTGGCGCTGGCAAGAGGGTGTACAATGCCAAATGATCGTATATCAATTGATCGAAAACTATAAATGGAAAGTCTAAATACTCGAACGTTAATAATATCGAATAGCTAAAAAATCGAACATTCAATATATCGTACACTCAATACATTGACCATTAACCATTCGATATTATGTACGTTCGAGTTTTTTTTTTTTCTTTTTTAGAATGGAAAATCATCAAATGACTCCTCCCGCTCTAGGTAAAGCCTGAGGTAGTATTTAGACTTTGATTTATGGTGTTCGATCAATTGATATTCGACTATTTGGCATAGTACACTCCTGGCAAGATAGTACCTATCTCAGATTTGAATGGCCCAAAACATTGCCACTTCCATGGCATCTATAGTAATAATTTATTTCACAATAAGATTAAATCAGTGTTGTCTCTACAAGAATGACCTGCATTGCTATTCTGTAAATCCTGTATCTTTAACAATTTTGTACTAGTAAGGTACATAATCATTTGTAGTCGAGCAACAATTCTGGTTTAATATTGTGTTTGTTGAAAGGGCGTAGGTAACCTGAATAATGTATGTAAATGTCTAGTTATTTTTCTAAATCGACTGCCTCTAGTCGGGTAAACTCTATACATATGTGTAGATACAAACTAAATGGCGGTTCGGAATCGGCACACGAAGCGAGTCTGCGCAGTAGCTAATTATCATGAGAGCGTGGGCAAGGGGTGGGTGGGTGAGATAGGTATTGCGCAATTAAAATCGAACTTCAGTGCAGCCATTATCTTTGAATCGACCTTTACCGTAGGTAAGTATTTTATACCTACTGTAGCTCACCACACGTGTTTTAGTAATATCATTCTTTCCATTATTTTTCCAGATTGGATCCGGCTTTGATTAGACCAGGCAGAGTTGATATGAAGGAGTTTGTAGGATATTGTGACCAAGAACAAATAGAACTTATGTTTCTAAGATTTTACAAAGGAGACAAAGCGCCAGAACACGCAAAAACATTTGCAAGAAAGTATGTTAATTTTGTTAATTATTATTGTGTGTTTTCAATCACAGTGTTGTGTCACATGGTGATTGAGACAGGGCAGTAAGGGCATATTTTGCCCTTCTCTGGTTTTTGGGATGATTTTAGCAGCCAGTATCTTTACTATTGAAAATGTATAGGTAACTACATGAACTACTTTTTTTCATTCCATTTTTATCAATTATTTGTGACCTTTCTGGTACTCAAACCTAATGGTGGTTTTACGCTACCTCACGCTATCACGCGACGCCCGGCCAGCCTAGTCTGCGAATTAAAAAAAAAAATACTTTGATGCATCCCTTAGCTTGCTTTAATTCTAAAGAATACATTCAAAAAGGCGTGCCGTAAACTTAAGCCACATTTAAAAGAATTATATTCCATAGAAATGAATAAATAAAGTCTAGGAGTTTGTCGCTTTCCTCAAACTTATGTAAAAAATTAGTACTCCAGTAGTTTATGAGATATACGAATTTTTGAGATGTACGAATTTGGGAAGAAATCACAGAGTTTTAATAGGGAAATCTTGAAATGAAATTTTAACACCGTAACTACGGCCACCCCAATAATGGTATGGTATATCTCTTAAACTACTGGAGTACTAATTTTTTACATAAGTTTAAGGAAAGCGACAAACTTCTCTAGCTTGGAATCCACATTCAAAGTTGTGGTCCTGCTGAACGAGCGCGCGAAAGTTATCATCGTTGATTTCTCAGTAAATACTCGTATAATGTTAGTTCTGTTTTGTATTTTTACGAATTGAATCACCTAGGGTAGGTACTAATTATTTGTATATTACCTAAAATAGCTGTAGCATTCCCCCTTTTTCGGCGCTCATGGTGAACCCGCTGAAAACAGAGTGACTATCGCCGGACCACTACATAAGTACCATTTTTTTTTTGTTAGAGCACTAATTATTTACCAAATATGGAAGCGATTGAAGTTATTGGTCCCGTGGTAGTCACGGACATCTATTTGACAAACTAAAGGTGGTTTTAACCAGTGAGGCGAGGCGTGGCTTGGAAAGAAGACGTTCAAAAGTGGTACAATATTCTGAAGATTTTTAAACGCTAATGTATTATGCCTTATTAGAAAGCTTGTTTATCAAGCTACTCGATTATAGTTTTTTTTTTCAGGCGCGTGTTTTTGGAAAAAACGGTAAAAATGTTTCCGTGCAAACAAAACGCAGACTTTATTTATTCATTTCTATGGAATATAATTATTTTAAATGTGGCTTAAGTTTACGGCACGCCTTTTTTAATGTATTCTTTAGACTTAAAATAAGCTAAGGGATGCATCAAAGGCAATGACTCCTCTCGCTCTGAGTGAAGCAGGAAGGAGTGTATTCAGACTCTTACTGACTAGAACCCATCCGTGTTCCTCCTAGTGCCCTTTGCGTTCCAGGGCTACAGTATCTCTTTTGGAACAAAGGCCGCAGCCCCAGCAGGCACTGGCCCTAGCAGGCCGTGTCTTCTATGCTGAAAGCTCTGAGACGCGCGTGGAACACAGCGCGCCGGGTACCCGGGCCTGGTTCTGATCAGACGGCGAACCACACAATGCTCGCCGTCCACAGGCCCGCGCCTACGTGGCCGAGAATCGCTCTGCGTCTCCTGACGCTCGGTTGTTAGAACCTACCAATTGAGTAGGTACTAATTATTTACCAAAAATAGAAGCGATTGGCGTCGGTGGTCCCGTACTACATCGATTGCTATCATAAAAATAGAACATATGACTTGACGTTTATCTAGCTCGCTTGATAACCGTTTTCCCAAAATCTGTGAATGCAGAACTTATCAGAAGAGGTTTGCCCTTGCTGCCTGGTCAAAAATCCACCGTATATAATTTTATTGTGATTGTAATATAATTTATTTTGTGTTACATAGGGTTCTGGAGCACAACAAACTGGTGAGCCCAGCGCAAATTCAAGGATATTTTATGTTTCACAAACATTCGCCGCCTGACGACGTTTTGTTAGATGTTCAATCCATTTGGACACTATAAAATGTTTTGATTAATTTGGATAGATCGTAGGAAGAAAAAACCAAATAAAATGTTTTTCTTTGATTGTTATTAAATACAATTATAAAATCTATAATCTTAAGTTTTCATTGAACTATCGTTCAGTAACTCATCATTTGCCTAGCCTTTTCCCAACTACATTGGGGTCGGCTTCCAGTTAAACCGGATTCAGCTGAATACCAGTGTTTTACGTAGAGCGGCTGCCTACCAGACCTCCACAACTCATTAGGTAATGGGTAACACGGTACATCATGGCAAGACTGGAGTCAGATTTACTGGCTTCTGACAATCCGTAACGACTGCCAAAGATATAAAAATGACAGCACGGACCAACGTCTTAACGTGCTTTCCGAGGCACGGAGGAAACTGGGTATGTTAAGATGGTCACCCATCTACTGACCAATCTTGGCAAACGTTGCTTAATCTTCAAAATCCACCCGTGCGGCTGTTATTATTTAGCCACGAGCTCCTCAGCGCAAATTCTAGGATATTCTATGTTTCAAGAACATTCGCTGCCTGAAGGCGTTTTGTTAGGCGGTTTACACATTATGCCGCAGCGGCACCGCCGCTGCCGCGGCGCTGCAGCGCTGGACCCCCTTGGATTTGTATGGAGCCTTACATACGACGCCGTGGCGGCAGCGGCAAGTTTATGTACCGCGGCAGTAGCGGCTCCATACAAAATATCCAAGGGGGACTGGCGCTGCGGCGCCGCGGCGGCCGCCGCGAACCGCCTTAGATGTTCAATCCATTTGGACACTACAAAATGTTTTGATTAATTTGGATATAGATCATAGGAAAAAAAAACAAATAAAATGTTTTTCTTTTATTGTTTTTATATACAATTATAAAGTCTATAATCTTGAGTTTCCATTGAACTATCGTTCAGTAACTAATATTACATAATTATGTACTTACAGCTTTTTTAAAACTACAGGAAACATTAGAAAACTACTTTGAATACAACATTATAACAAAAATACTTGAAGTACTTCTAACAAATAGCTTATCATATAATTTTATATTTTCAGCGAAAAGAAACTAATCTGTACTTAGGATCGCCTAAAGAGCACTTAATTTTTCGTTTTACATCATTAGGTACAGTAGCGCAACAAGGGGAGGGGGGGGGGTTCATTAGGACTGTCCCGACCGTGACTAACAAGTCACGGTCGGGACACGGGAGTTCTGATCATCGCCGGCTCTTAGTCTAAATGAAGTGAAACATGTCGGTAAAGGGTGCAAAAATTTGCGAGCTCAAATCGTTCGCTCTTGCATCCTGCACTCTTAGTTCTTGAGTTTTCCTGAATAAGTCAACAAAATGACTTATTTACATATTTTATAATCTTTCCAAGATGAGGTGCAAAACTTTCGAGTAAGAATAATCCGAGGCGGGGTGCAAAAATTCTCGAGTTCGCTCTTTCTTAGTTACTGAGCTTGCCAGCATCAGTCAACGAAGTTACTTTAAATTATGTAAGTATGATCCCTTGGATAGGATAGGTGCAAAATTTTTCGAGCTCGCCTCAAGAACACAAATCGAAATGTTCTCAACAACCAGGACTTGTGGAAAAACAGTCCATATTGTTATTAAAAAAAACCGGCCAAGTGCGAGTCGGACTCTCACAGGAAGGGTTCTGTACCGTAAACCTTAATTTTTAACTACACAATCTGTGAAAATTTCAACTGTCTACATATTACAGTTCTTGAGATACAGCTTACTGACAGATGGACGGACGGACGGGACAGCGGAGGCTTAGTAATAGGATTCCGTTGTTTACCCTTTGGGTACGGAACCCTAAAAACACTGGTAAGTATATTCCAGAAAAAACTCCTTTGAAAAATGTTTTCCGAAAAAAATGGGTACCGCCTGAATCACCAGAACGAAAGTCCCAACCAACTATTTCAAGCGGGGGGGAGGGGGGCTCTATTTGTGGGGTCACATCATTCGCCACTGAATAGGTATGTACATATTATTTTGATCTTAAACATTGTTAATTCAGTATTACACCGAAGCATACAAATACAATTTAATTCACCTGAGAATTTTCGGTTAATGATTTAAAAGTATGTAGCTAACAGCAGGTAGGTGCGGTAGGTAGCTTAACAGGTCGTTAGCCATAACAGGGCGAAAAGATAAGCCAGTACAGGGCGGAGGACGTCTTTGGAGGGCTGTCTCAAGACAAAGTAAACCAACGACCCGATTTAAACGCCTAGTCATCAGACGACTCAATTCGCGGTCGCGGTCTGGACGATTGCAAGCAGAAAACGCTTGCATGCGACTTATTAGCGTACCTAAATAAGCCTTTTAACAGCAGTAACGTCACCCGCCGCGTCACTAACGGTAATGTTGTCTTGTCAATAAGTATAGTTCGATTCAAATTTAAAGATGAAAAAATTAATGTGATAGCGCAGGTGTAGAGTGGATTACTGCGAAGTGAAAGCGTTGCACTCCTACTAACACGTCATTTTATTTCGCGTAAGATTAAAAATAACAGCGCGCTGACTGGTTTGAAGGCAGTGTTCTGCTATGATGGTAATTCCGAGCAATTTTCAGCTTTACACTGTCTACGGGTATTATAATAAACCATATCGCCGACCGCTAAAAATATTAGTGCAGTCGCATACTAATAAAGTTCATTTCATATTATTATGGTCCGAATCAAAACTCTTTAAGGGCTAATTTCACCAACGAAACTGATCGCGATCTGCTGTTCGCGATCTGCAGTTTCGTTGACAGAGACCACATTTACGAGCAGTCAGTGTCGTATTTTCTGTCGATCGCGATTAGTTCGAATTGGTGAAAATGGCCCTAAGTACAAGTCAGTGAAAACTTAAAGCGACCTGTCGCGTTATATGTTTGTACATAAAACATACTCGAGTTAATTAAGCTGCCTGCTATAGACCGTGCCTTAATATATACAAAGTTAGCATGCACTTGTTGCACTGCCGGCCCCGTTAGCTGTGGCAAACTGATTAAAAACACATAAAGCATTGATAACAAAACAGTCGCTCCAAAATAAAAACAGAACAATATAAAACAAAGCTACAAGGCCCTAAAGTTTACAAAACTTGATAGATTTGATCAAGCAAAAGAAATTATTAGTTAATTCGAATATCTCTTGACCAAACCTTTGAACATTTTGCAAGACTTTGTTGCATACTTCTCCCTGAAACGTTCGAAGTATTTCCCATTGCCAATTAGCAGATATGTTTTTCATATCTATAAATACCTGGTTTCTATCTCTAACTTGGAAATTAATTCTATTCTTAAAACCTGATAATGATAGACAAAGTATTACTGGTGATTCGTGATCATGTTGCTTAAATACGACTTTAAATCTGATAAGACAAATAAATTCGGGCGGTACTGATTCACTATCTAATAAATATATATTGTGCAACTGCATAAGATCCTTCACATATTTCATCGGTGATTGTGTTTTTGTGTTCGGAAGATCAGTCGTATCCAGTACGACATACTCTGCTTTAGTATTTGATGTAATTGGTTCAGGCATTGGTTGATATGTAGTTTCTGCATTAAGAGTTGGCATTTGTAGAATTTGTAATGGTTGGCTGGCACCTAGCATCTGTGGTGCAATATTCGGAACAAAAACATTTACGGGATGGTGATGCGGCCAGACGTTTTCTATCTGACTTACGAACATGTTACTGTTCGTAACATCAGCTGATTGTTCTTTCATTCTACCTAAAGCACTTTCTGACATTAACTCAGATACTGGCTTCACTTTAATTCTTGGGGCAGGCGTTTCTGTTTTATTATTCTCTTCAGAATTAATACTATTGGTCTGATTAACGTCTTGGGTCTTTTCTTCACTTGGCATTGTTGCCAAAGAAGTAGTAGAAGTTATGATAGGCAAACAGTAGGAGTGACTATCATCATCAGTAAGCTCGGTCACTACACTTTGTTGAGCAACAGTTTTATTAGATTTCGATTCATTGCCTGGTCCCAATTTCTTTGGTAATTGTTTGGGATTTGCAACTGGGTTTGCATTTAACAGCTTTTTAGAATCAGAAGTACTTGCTTTTAAACTATCTAGGTATGACAACATGGCTGGCATTGAGTCTAATTCAACCTGCTTTTTGATTTGTTTTGGCTGACTTTTTTCAATGTTTGCTAGCGTATTCGTTGCTATCTTAGCTACTGTAGAATCACTAAACACTCGAACATTGCTCAAAGATCTGTCAGGGCCAGCTATTTTTATAGATTTCTTGAGCGGATTTAATGGCATTTTTTGAGTCATTTCAGGTACATTAATCCATGTAGATTCATCATCTAAGATTAAGTCGCCGCGTAGTTTTGTTAAAATTCGTATGTAATTTGTGTCTTTAGGATTCAACGACTGTGCTTTTGCAATCCATATAATTTCCAGACTTTTATGCTCCATATAACGGAGCAATCCGGTACAGTTAAAACCCTGCTTATTAATAATCTTTCTTCCAATGCTTAACACTTTATGTTTCAATTGAGATTCATTGCTTATCTGATCTTTGTCTTTTGTTTTGTTTTGGTTAACATTCATGTATAACATATCAACATCTGGCGACTCGCTTTTTTTTCGGTATGAATTTGCACACATGGATATAATTCCCTGTATTATTTTATAATCGCCAAGTTTTGCCTCCATTGGTTGCTTAACCTTTCCTCTCTTCTCCAATTTGCCTTGCACAGTTTCACCTTCAGATGAGTCATCAATATTTATGCATTGATCCTTGTCCAATGTCATATCAATACTATTACGTACGTTACTTTTAGAGTCTTCTTCATCAGATAAAACTTTGTTGCTACTGCTTTCTATCACAACCGTTTCATTGGAACTTCTCGATACAAGACGCCTTTTTCTTTGTGTTGGTTTAAATAAAATTCTTTCCTCACCATCTGAAGACTCTTGACTAGAACATTTCGTTTTGCGTTCTTCTTTTGAATAAACGGTACAAAAATAAGAGTTACCAGCTTCAATAATTTTGTTGCTACTGTGAACTACCATGCTACTCAATCCAGTTAAATTGGGCCTGCCATCACTTTTTTTCAAATTAACTGTACATTGTTGGTTGAAGATATTTTTGTATCTTTCCCTGAGTAGCTCATGACTACGGTTATGTACCGCAAGAGCTCTTCTACTTGACCAAACACTATTGCAGAGATTACATGATATTAATTTCTTGTAATCTGCCTCCCATGGCATTGGACTTTTACCCTTACGTCTAGGGGATTTCTTTTTTTGTGATTTTGAAGTTTGGAATGATTGTTCAGATTCTATATCACTAGATGAAGACGAACGTAGTAACAATCTTTTCCTTTTTGTCTTTTTCTTTTTAGAGTTACTTGGTTCATCACTTTTGTATTTGGTTGGCTGTGGTGCTTCTGTGGTTTCAGGAGCTTGTTGGCTTGAACTGACAGTGTCTTGTTGTGGCTGGATACAGAATATTTCCTGAGGAAAATAAAATCATATATTTGTGTCATGTCATTGTCAATCTTATGTTTCTGTTACTTGTTGCATGTCATTTATGTTAGTTTTAACCTTTGCATTTTATCATCAAGTTTAGAATGTCATTTTTATGTCATTAATTAGACTAACCAATGGCTAAAGAGATATAATTATGTATGTAGGTATACCTATCTCTTTAGACAATGAACTGATAGACTGATGTAGAGAATGTACCTAAACTTCATATTTTAGTGCTGAATCACAATTAAGGCATGAGATTATCTGGCTTATTTTAAAATCCAGACAATTCGGATACTAAGAAAAAATTTACTGGATAGGTCTGGATATTTTGGATATTATCGTGGAAAAACCAGCCAAGTGCAAGTCTGACTTGCACGCGATGTTTCCGTACCGTACCATAAACCGAAAAAAAAACCATGTAGCTTGTATGGGTGCCCGTTTTCTTTTTATTTTTCTGTCATTTTTATTACTTGTTGTTATAGCGGCAACAGAAATACACCTATTACGGTTATTACGGTTCATAAGATACAGCCCGCTGACAGACGGACGGACAACGGAGGCTTAGTAACAGGGTTCCATTGGATATCGTTTGGGTACGGAACCCAACTGCATTCATAGTTTTTTAAATAATAACATGGTTGAACCGGCAATTGAACCCACTACACGAGAAAATTACCCAGTAGCTTTATCATACAGATCGAAAGGCTTCATCATTAGGATTATTTTTTGCTAAATAACATGGAGACAGAAATAAAAGGAAGACCATGATATAATTTATAAATATAGTAGCTGACCTGGCGAATGTTGTTTTTTCATTTAAAATCAGACCTACCAAATATACACAAATATTTCATGAAATATGGTCAAGCCATTTCAGAGGAATTCTATAACAAACACCTTGACACAAGGTTTTTCTATATTAGAAGAAGATTAGATTAATAATTATGAGCTACACATATTGAATGAGGAAATATCATCACTGGCCCACATCCAAATCCTTGGATTTGCTTGTCAATTACAGGTTTATAAGTAGGTACTTACATCCTTTTTTATCACATTGTTTCTTAAGTTAGCTTGCTTCTCACAGAATGTGATCTTTATTGTGTGAAACTTGTTTAAGTTCTCTTTACATTTTGCACATATTAGTTGTGGCAGACCATCAAATGGCTCAACCTGAAATAAGACATTTAAACCAATAATGAATACATATTTACACATTATTTATCTGAATAAAAAGAGAAAACATCAGCTTTGAACTAAATATTGAAAACAAGAAGTCATTTTAGGTTCAGCTCACACAAAGACGCAACACAAAAAAATTATTCAAATTGGATTGAAAGAATTTGAATACACTAAATCCCACAAACACAATTTTTTTCTTACTGTCATACCGTTTGTGCAATTAATAGTTTATTTACTGTAATTGTTAACCTAAAACAGCTTGCACATGTCTTGGTGACAAGGAATATTGACAACCTTGGAAAATTAAATAACAGTCCTTACATCAATATCAAAGCAATATTTAATTTGCTGCTGCACACTCGGCACTATCTGGTACTGTCCTAAATCTTCAAGACATAACCGACATGTGACAAACAGCTTTGGGTCAACTTGTATTTCATCCATGGTTACTCGATCCTGAAAATAAAATACCTAAGTTTAGCTAAGTTATAGTAACATGGTATTTACCCGCCTACTTTGTAAAGTTATGACTTTTGAAGATATTCTTGAAATTGAAATTTCAGAAAAACACTATCATTAAGAGGGCCCTTCCCGATCTGTCTATCTTCAACGCGAGCATGGTTGAAAACTAGTGTACATGTGCAAGGTTTCTATCAAGATTTTTTCTTTACTTTTACAATTAATAAGTACATTATGAACAACAGAAGTTCCGGTTTTGTGCCAAACCAACGATTTCTCAAAATTTTGAAATTGTTTCTCAAATTTTTTTATTTCTTGATTTGATAGAAACCTAGATATAGTGCACAAGATACTTAAATAAATAAAAAATAAATAATAGATAGATGTGCTTGAAAGGAAATTATTCAAGCTTCTGAAAATTGCTATAGTGAGACAAAGACAAACACAATATCAGATAAATTCTATTACCTTAGGCGTCAGTCTTTATTCTGCTTTGTCATGTCATAGAACCTCATCATCTGCCTAGCCTTTTCCCAACTATATTGGGGTCGGCTTCCAGTCAAACCGGATTCAGCTGAATACCAGTGTTTTACGTGGAGCGGCTGCCTACCAGACCCCCACAACCCATTAACTGGGTAACACGGTACTTTCTTGGCAAGACTGGAGTCAGATTTACTGGCTTCTGACTATCCGTAACGACTGCCAAAGATCTACAAATGACAGACGGGACCAACGGCTTAACGTGCTTTCCGAGACACGGAGGAAACT
Organism: Lacanobia oleracea; assembly: GCA_950371165.1. Classification (NCBI taxonomy): domain Eukaryota; kingdom Metazoa; phylum Arthropoda; class Insecta; order Lepidoptera; family Noctuidae; genus Lacanobia; species Lacanobia oleracea. Next base: position 13,576,762 of record OX493389.1, read on the forward strand.
CGGTATGTTGAGATGGTCACCCATCCACAGACCAACCTTGGCAAGCGTTGCTTAACCTTGAAGATCGACCTGTGCGGCTGTTATTCTTTAGCCACGAGCTCCTCATGTCATAGAACCTATGAAGACTAAACACTGGAGCCAAAGATATAGCATGAGGTACATAACATTTAAACCTGGCAGAATATTTTGGAGGCAATCAAATTTCCCGCGAGAATATTTAGTCAAGAAATAAACATGGATGGAGGCTCAGCAGAATAACATCCTGTTAACCTTCAGAGGTCCAATTCCCAGACCAACTCACCGTAAAACTTCCAGTTACTCAAATCTTCAAAACTGTCTCGCTACATCTACAATACAATCTTTTCTCCGGCCACGGACTAGAATATAGTACAACTGGCTAAATCGGTTACTTTTTTAAGTACGTACTAAACGAATAACAAAAGAAATTCCGCTTAGCAGCCACATCGCTAGAGAATAAAAATATTGAATTATGAATAGTTTACCAGTAATAATGTCGACTGAACATGGCACTACTTACAAAATATTAAAAACGGTTATATTATTCGATGACCGAACATGAACTCACGCAACTATTGCAATTTTATTCACACATGTCACTTTTGTAGCACTGGCCAATCACCAATCATCAAAGCATAGAATAGAAAGCTGACTTGATACTTGGTACACTTTTTAGCAAAATGCCCACAAACAGGAAGTCCTTGGTATGTCATCTGTTGTCAGATAGCTAAACTACACCTACAGCAACACTGCCATCTTGTGGTGGATAGCTAATATAACACACAGACATATTGAGCAGTGCTCTGCCAGCCCTTAGTATCAATAAATGATCATAGATGGAGCTGTTCCGAAATGATACAATTATTAATTATCCAATCAACCTTGAACCTAATGACTTAGCGATAAAAATGAAAATGAAATTTGACAGAATGTTGTGTGATAAGTATTATGACCTTAACATGATTCTACTATGGTGGCCTTTTTAGACCCGCTGTATGAGCATTAATAAGTGACGGATCTGGGTTAGTAAAATCAGTAGTAGCAGCACTGAGGCGTCAGTCCCAAAGCCCAAACACCTTGATAGGTGTTTCGCTTATTTTCTGACATTTGTTAAGTTGACGTCGGCGTCATGTAACATGTTAATGTCAGTCACTTTTTCAATTAAGAGGACCTCTCGCCTTCGTTGCGTCAAAAGGTGGAGTATATTTTCCTGAAACCCCTCATTATTGGTGTAAGAGGGGATTTCACCAATGAAACTGACCGCGATCAGTACATCTGTGGGTCTTAAAAGGCCACTTTAGCAGAATCAGAAAGCAAATCACGCTACCCGTTACTGTCAAATTTTCCCAATCAACCTTGAACTTAATTTGTTAGCGATGAAGATGAAAATGAAATTTGACAGATTGTTGTGTGCATATGATTCTAATATGATTCTCCTGAAGTGGCCTTTTTAGTCCCCCTGAACTGCGTTCAAAAGCTGCGAGTGTCAATATTTCATAGAAAATAACAGACACTGACAGCTCGTAAAAGTAGTTTGTTCGCTGATCGTTATCAATTTCACACCTACATTACACCTACACTCCACGACCTCGCGTGCGAGAGGAATTCCACCAAAGTAATGTGTCGTCTACAAACTGCTCCACTCAAGCACCAGTATTCCCTCATTCCTCCGTTCGGCTAGGTACGTTGATATCGCCACAGGGGCGGCGCGGCGATGTCATGCACCTGGGTGTCCACCATCGAACAAGAGCACACGGTGAATAGTAATGACCGTGTTTGTACCGTGCCTGGGAACCCTTACGGAGGAATAACGGAATCCTGGTGATTGAGTGAAGTACATAGGTTGCACACAACACGTCATTTAGGTCTGGAGGTCTGGAATTCCTCTCACACGGGAGGTCGTGGAGTAGCTGCCCATGATCAATCGGCTGGGGCATCCAATAGGCGCGTTGTCCCGTAAACTGCCTGAATTACGATGGCTTTTCTTTTTTGGCCGATGCGCTCCTGTGTATTAGTGATAGGACGAAGAATGAGGTTTATTTTGAGCAGACATGTAGCGGCATCAATGCCGCCACAAGAAAAACCAACGGAGCAAATCTGCATCGCAACAGAAAGAACTGCAACGCCATCTATGCAACTAGTAGTGAACTACTACATCGAAAACCTGTATCGCGCAAGCAGAGTTTACCGTGCGATTTGAACATTTACATCAGCTCGAATATGACGGGCAGTTGCCCGTCAGGCACAACAACTGCCTGTTCGGAGGACCCTCCCTTTTCAACGCAGGTTTGCGGGGTTTTACTCTCTGTTCCGCATACCTCCAAAGACATAGGTTTTCTGTCTTTGAGATTTACGGTGATGCCGATTTACGAAATAGATTATTTTTGAATTTTCTCTCTGTTGTCCTTAGTAGAAAGCTGGTACACCTTCACATAAAAAACTCAGTTATCTCACTTGAAATAAGTGAAGGAGGAATATTCCGAAGAGTGCCGTTTAAGATATCATTCCTTGCCTTAAAGGCTCTATGGCAAAGTTTGATCGTCTCACATCAATATGAGCACAGAAACTGCATTGATTGATCTGGGCCCGTCTTGAACTTAGAGTCCTCTGCCATCAACTGACTTAATTCTGAGCTGGCTCTGGGTCACTTTTTAATGGCATGAGCTTGATGGCATTCAAGCCCCCTGCAAGAGACCTTCACTTAAGAAGCATTCGATGCGTTAAAGTTCCTAGCATCTCCTCATGTTTCGTTACTCATTGAGATGGTTCAGGGATTAGGTTCCAAGCACTAAAAACTTAGTTTAATGTTTTTCCACTTGTCTATAGCGGATTCGGTTCCAACTGTCGGTTCCTAATCTTTGACACTTGATACCCTAATTTCCAAGCTGGGCCGACGATTCGGTTAAAAGAGGAGCTGCTTCCTTCGTTATTGATGAAAAATTGATCTTCTTCACTTGCCTCTTCTCTTCTTCTTCGCACTCTTGTCCAAGTTCATCCGGAAACCAATTTTTTATTTTTTATATTACTATTGATAGGCACGCGCTTGACCACCATCTCACCTGATGGTAAGCGATGATGTGGTCGAAGATGGAGCACGCTTGCCTAGAAGTAACCTAATCACTCTTGACTTAAAGACTCCCAGGTTGTAGCTATCAGAAAACACAGACTCCGGCAGGGAATTCCACTCCTTAGCTGTACGCATTATGAATGTGTTCCCAAAACGTTTTGTGTGCATGGGTGGGATGTCCACTATGTACCGGTGGCGCATCGCCGTTCGTCTTGCGGTCCGATGATGGAACAGACTTGGCGGAATTAAATTATGCAATTCCGTCGCACATTCCCCAAAATGCAACCGGTAGAAAACCGACAAGCTAGCAACTAGTCGTCGATGCTCAAGACTTTTGAGCTTCGTCGCGACGAGCCTCTCATTGCCAATGATCCTCTTGGCACGTTTCTTAATTGATTCAAGGACATCAAGCTGGTATCTGGCAGATCCGTCCCAAAGATGAGAGCAGTATTCCATACACGATCGAACTTGCGCTTGATAAAGTTTGAGCAGCTGTTCCAGCGTGAAGTACCGTCTCACCTTTGCTAGGATCCCCAACTTCCTTGCAGCCACTTGAGCTTTTGCCTCTATGAAAGGGCCAAAATTGAGAGTAGATGTTAATGTAACCCCAAGAAGCTCAAGTTGGTCGGTTATCGGCACGGTTATACCTCGGAAAGATGGAGCTGGGTGGAATTGGCTCCTTTTGGCGGAAAATAGGCACGCTTGGGTCTTAGCAACATTGAAATTGACCAGATTGGCATCACCCCATTCAGAGACAGCCTGTAAGGACACATTTAAGCGCTCAACCTTAGCCTTCCGGAAAGACCGGATCTGCGACCCACCAGCTCGTGCGTGGGACACGTATCTCTCAGCAACAGTGCTGTCGTCTGCATACCCAAAGGTACCGGGTTTAAGTAGATCATTAAAATGCAGCAAGAACAGTGTTGCCGAAAGCACCGACCCCTGAGGAACCCCGGCGTTAATATCCAGCAGTCCAGACGAGCACCATTCGGATAGACCGATCCCTGAGGAAATCTACGATCCAATCACACAAACCGGCGGGCAGACCGAAGGAAGGAAGCTTACTAAGAACCTGTCGAAGGCCTTCGAGATGTCAAGGGAGACCGCTAGTGCCTCCCCGTGCATCTCTATGGCCTCTTACCAGATGTGAATGGCATGCGCTACAAGATCCCCAGTTGACCGATTTCGGCGGGACCCGTATTATCGGTCACTAAGTATATCATTGGCTTCTAGGTAGCTTATGATTCAGCACGCGTTCCATAGTCTTACAGAGTATGAACATTACCGAGATGGGTCTATAATTAGACGGTTCTGCTAGACTACCCTTCGAGGAGCTCGTGGCTAGATAATAACAGCCGCACGGGTCGATCTTCAAGGTTAAGCAACGCTTGCCAAGGTTGGTCTGTGGATGGGTGACCATCTTAACATAGCGAGTTTCCTCCGTGCCTCGGAAAGCACGTTAAGCCGTTGGTCCCGGCTGTCATTTGTAGATCTTTGGCAGTCGTTACGGATTGTCAGAAACCAGTTAATCTGACTCTAGTCTTGCCATGAAGTACCGTGTTACCCAGTTTCTGGGTTGTGGAGGTCTGGTAGGCAGCCGCTCCACGTAAAATACTGGTATTCAGCTAAATCCGGTTTGACTGGAAGCCGACCCCAATATAGTTGGGAAAAGGCTAGGCAGATGATGCTAGACTACCCTTCATGGGCACTGGTTGCAAGTTAGCTTGCTTCCAAGCCTTTGGCACTTTTCCAGTCTCAAACGACAGGCGAAATAGGCGTGTCAAGATCAGAGGAAACTCAGACGCACAAGTTTTCAGAACAATTGCCGGTATCCCGTCGGGGCCACTAGCCTTGTTCACGTCTAGGTTACGCAGTACCCTACGGACGTCCTTCTGATAAATGCGCACCACCAAGATCCAGACGCGAAGATTCTACAAACAAGGAAGCAAACAAGTTCGCTTTCTCCTCAGCGGAGTGGGCCAGCGTCCCGTCGGATCTCAGCAGTGGTGGTAGTGAGGGGCGGCAGAAGTTCGATTCGACCGACTTAGCCAGGGACCAAAAAGCCTTACTACCTGCTGGGTATGAAGCAAGTTTGTTCCCAATTCGGCTAATATGGTCAAACCGTGCCCTCCGCAACACCTTCTTGCAGGACTTGGCAGCCCTGTTGAAGGCTCTCTTCTTTCGAGTCACGTCATTTGCTTAGCGTCGACCCATGCCAGGTAAGCCGCGTGTTTAAGCGCAGCAGCGCGATTGCACTCGGCACCAAACCATGGACGAGCTTCGCCAGACATTGTTATGCCAGAGAACGGAATGTAGTACTCCATTCCCCTCCGCAACACATCCGTCACGGTGTCCGCGCACGACGAAGCATCAGTCAAAGAAAAGCAAGTAGGCTGCCATGGACAATACGCGAAGATAGATCGTATGCCATCCCAATCTGCTGACCTGTACCGCCATACCCGGGATCGGGCGGGGAGTAAATGGACACAGAATTCACCAGACAGTGGTCGGAGCTACCCAGTGGTGAAGAAATCGACACCGAATAGCGGTCTGGATCTGTTGTCAGCAAAACGTCCAAGCAATTGGCCGTGTGCGAATCAACATCCGGCACCCTCGTTGCCCCCTGGACCAACTGGGTAAGATTTAGCGCTAGGGCTAGCTTTCTCGTCTCTCGTCCAGCATGGTCTGTGCACTGGTATGGGAAGAGCCACTCCTGATGGTGGGCGTTGAAGTAAGTAAGTAACACCAATTGGGCAGAAAGATATTGCTGCTGAGCCTCATCCGCCGCCTCACTTAGGTGCTGTGTGAGCCCAGTTGTCTCCAAATCACCGCTGTGCGAACGGTAGACACAAGTGTAGACAATTTTATCCAGGCCTGTGTCCACTAAAACCCACAGCGTTGAGAACCTGGAGTCCGCAAGACTACGGAGACGCCAATAACAGATGTCGTCACGGGCGTACATACATACACCCGCACGTGGTTTGAAATGGTGCTCCAGGGTAAACCCTGGGTAAGAAAGGTAAGACACGTCTGACGGACATCTGATCTGCGTCACGAAAAGGAACAAGAGTGCTGGTTTCTCACTTCTCAGTCTCTAGGTGGTGATGGACTGCGGCGAGATTTGAGTGCAGACCTCGAATATTGCTGAGATGCACTTTGTGGGGAGGAAGTGCTGTCGCTGTACAGCTTTTCTTATTTTGTTCCTTTTCGTCATGTTTGAGTGAAGGTGGTTCAGGAGAAGGAAGTCACTTACAAGCGCGTGATAAGTTCATTTGGAATGATTTTCACTGTTTTACCATGGCGAATTTACCTTCAAATATCTCGGCAAGGTGACACTTTAGGGCACCGTTGCCAACATTTTTTGTTTGATAGAGCATGCAGCCTATGCATGCAGAATCGTGCGACGCAACTACGAAAAAAAAACAGAAAATGGCGGCGGAGTGCTATGCTATGCCAGCTCAAATAGAAATAAGTCCGAACCCTTTTTAATTGCCCGTGTAAGTGCACCTTTATAAACAACGCCCTCTCTTGCCAAGATTTGGGTGTCTTTATTTTATAACAGATGGCGCTTATATTAGTCAGACTAGACACGACCTTCAGCAATGAAGATAACGACTAAGAAGGATAGAATTATAATATTAGTTTATTGTTCCCAAGTAAGTATACTGAATAACAACTGGATTGGATAATAAAAGTATTCTTAGTGACATCGACTAACCTTTTTATTGTTATAGAACATATTAAAGGTACTTACTTACGTAGGTTACAGCTTATTGTTTAGGAATATTTACCAGTTTCACTTTCGACCAGGATGAGTAGAATAAGACTAATTACCGAAGTGATGATTGACAGATCAAACTACACTGGGAGATTGCTCTTTGCAATGAAATCAAACTGTAATGGGAGCTTGCTCTTTGGAATTGAATAATAATAATTAACTAAACCGGAAACTACTAGCGCCTCGGCTTAAGATAAGAAATAGCTTTAGTCTGGAACATTCTAAATTCGTCACAGTTTCATGCCATCTAGCGGGGAGTAGCTTAAACTCTATCGCTTAAGTACATATGAAAAGACACCTAATGCTATTTACAATAGATGGCATTTAAGTAGATAGGAGCTCACGTCATTTAGTATGAATACAGGGAATATGCAGATTTAATATTGATCAATATTTTGTGACTAAAATGTAAAAAGCATTAAAGAATTTAACAATAATAACAAATTTAAAGTAACGTGAAACGGAACGTGTTTTAATACACCAATCAGCGTCGCATACGTAAGAATCTGCTAGCTCCATCCAATGGGCATTTTTTTGTTTGTGATGTATTTTTTTATTTAGGAATGGGTGGGCTTGCTCTTGACCACAATCACGTCTGATGGAAAGCGATAGATGAGGTCTATGATGGAGCGAGCGTGCCCAGAATATGCCTGTTCACTCTTGATTTGAAGGCAGACGGGTTATATGTGGACGGGAACACAGATGCTGGCAGAGAGTTCCACACTTTAGCTGTGCGTATAATAAATGTGGAAGAGAAGCACTGGGACTGCACTGTACGACTAGTCGGGATATCGAAATATTTCAAAAGTGTATAGGAGGTAGTTTTGTGGTTTCTTTTTTGTACTTAGTAAATAAACTATGTCCAAAAGAGACTTCTGAATAGAATCTCAATTTTCAGTGGAGATAGGCAGACTTGGGGCCCTGGGCCCCAAGTCTGCTATTACAATAGTGTCAGAATGGTCGATCACTGATCTCATAATTGTTGATTTTGACAAGTTTGGTAATCTACTAACATAATAGTTCATTATGACTTTCCAATGATCAATCACTGACACTCCACTGAACGAAATGGCATAAAATGGTAATCTCGTACATAATGACAGTCGTATGCGGTAATCTGCTAAAATTTTGACGGTTCCATCGATCAGTGACCTACCATTAGAACGTAATTGTGTAGTCATTGCTTTTCCAGTCACTGCGCCATTCTACCGGCGTTTTATATCCAATATTTTTTGGACAAACTTCGCCCTTCATTGGTGCGGCTGCTGTAGCCAAGCGCCAGGTGTCAGTGGTTTTCGAGAAACTCAATGAGAACCGAAAGGAGAAACTGTAACTCCATAAAAACTTGGGCCTGGCGTTACAGAGCTGGATTTTCGCCATAAATTAGAGCATTTAGGAAGGTTTCACGAGCCCAATTTTGACCCACTGACCAAATCAGATAATATTTGCCCATATTTTAGGTCATTATTTTTAAATAAGTTACTAGCTTTAGCTCGCGACTTTGTACGCGCATATCTCGATTTTTTCCGTTCCCGTATAGCCTAACAATATAAAAATATTTTTTCAAATCTGACTGATTCCAGAGATTAGCTCGTTCACACGAAAAATGCATATTTGTGGCTATGTTTCCTACACTAAAAATTATCAAACATTCGTCGTTATAGAGATCTAAGAAAGACTATATACTCTAGAATGCACTTGCAGCTATGCTGCAGTGCTTGCATCCTATAACGATGATTTTTTATAAAAGTGCTCAGGCTTTCAGTTTCTTTAAGCTGAAGTTTTCAGAAAACTATATTTTTTAGACAAGGGCCATGTGCATCACTCCTGGCTTGCTTTTGCTTATATTGCATTTAATAGGGTGCTAACTTATATCAGGTACAGTAATCAGAAATAGTATTATATTAAAATTAAAATAAAACATAGCAGTAAGTAAATCGTTTTAATCATCTTCTTCATTAGGATTATCATAATATGTGTGTAGGTAGGTTCTTCTAAATGAGGAATGTCTTGACTGTTCCGCTCATTGACAGCTGATGAAGATGCCCCAGATGGTGAGGGGCCTGAATGGAAATACCGGGATGCTCTATTTGCTCGCACCCATCAAAAGAAGCACACTTGAAGCACCCACCTGAAAATAATTTATCCACATTACAGGAAGCCATTACACAGAGACATTGTGTATGTATGTGACCATTTTGAAAATGACTGAATTAATGAAATCCTGCAAATGAGAAATGTTGATGTTAAAGCTTGACTAATATTAAATACTAATTGACCTGCGCAACTTCTTTTGCCTCACGATTTTCGTTACTGCTCCGCTCCTGTTGGTCTTAGCGTGATAATATAGCCAATAGCCTTCCTCGATAAATGGGCTATCCAACACTGATAGAATTTTTAAAATCGGACCAGTAGTTCCTGAGATTAGCGCGTTCAAGTAAACAAACTAACTTTTCAGCTTTATATATTAGTACTAGTTGACCCGCAACTTCATCTGCGTCACAATTTTCATTACTGCTCCGCTCCTGTTGGTCTTAGCGTGATGATATACAGCCTACAGCCTACTTCAATAAATGGGCTATCTAACACTGAAAAAATTTTTCAAATTAGACCAGTAGTTCCTGAGATTAGCTCGTTCAAGTTAACAAACAAACTAACTCTTCAGCTTTATATATAAGTATAGATAGATAATGAAAATAACACTCTCTATGCCCTCGTTAACAAAACTAAACTAATGTTTTTCATAACCCGTGAATAAAACTAGTAAACTAACCAAGCACGGCAGAATCCATTATATTACACTCTTGCACTGTACCAGTTCTGTACTGTAAAAGTTGATGAGGACAAACTTTTTTCAGAAGACAACATCCACATTGAATAACACTCATCGGTGTCCTAGTGTCTGTTCATTTCCATCTGGTCTACTTTCATCAAGAGCAAGCTTGGAAGATGAAGTCATTTTCATATATCTGAAACAAACATTTATCATTAGACTATTAGGTCTAGCACTAGCATTTAGAAATAAACATCTGAGTGGCTAATTTTGGTAAACATAAGTGGCCATATTACATTTCCATTGAAGGGACGCTGGCCTCCCCTCTGAGAGAGAGAATAGGTTGTAATTGACCATACAGATTTAGTCTGGATTGGTGATGTTTTGAATTGGAATTTGTTGCACATTCTGGTATAATTTTAAAAAATAAAACCGTTAAAAGAAAACTTAACAGAACCTATTACACCATTTAGTTTGTTTACATTAAGTACAAAAATGTTAAATGTTTACGATATAAAAATATCAGATACTAACCCACCCATTCCTGTACAATAGAAAGAATTATTCATTTTCCAATATTCACCTTCCTATTGTATTGCAGCGTTCCGTTGCTATTCCGCAATTGATGCAGTCTCATGATGTCGTTATTGAGAAGTAAAAAAGAGCAATAAACAAATCTATTAATCATTCGATTTTTTAATGACGCTCACGTTAAAATTCAATTAGCTCTTTGCAAAACACCGGTCGCTTCAAAACAAATAAAAACAGACGTCGACGTCAGTAAAGTAAACAGTACCTAATGTCACTAATGTCACATTTGACTTTGACAGCAAAACGGATAAAATATAAATGAGTTTCATCACGTATTTGCTATTTACGACTTTGTTACTACTTCAGATTTCATAGAACACTAATAAATAATATGTAAAATTATATACAATAGCAATCTGGCATAAATTAATGTTCAAAATAGCAGTTTTTCGAAAATCATTTCTCCAAACGGATGGCAATACGACACTGTCATTCCACTACGATTTCATTACGAGACCACTGACATGCCACTGACCGATCAGTGAAGGACCATTATGAATTTAGCAGATTACGAACTTTTAGCAAAATGACAATGGCATCGTGTTGGAATGACGAATTTATAAAAATTAGCAGACTAGGGGCCCTGCAGGGCCCCAAGTCTGCTATTACAATAGTGTCAGAATGGTCGATCACTAATAATAATAATAATAATAATAATAATAATAATAAATCTTTATTCAAAATTCGAATTGGTACAATAGAATTATAAATCTTAAATAATAATATAAGTAGAACAATGTTAGATGCCTGTACTAGGAGAGTCCTGTATCACAGGCGGCAAGGGCTCAAACAATATACAAAGAATCGTCTAATTTTTTACAATATTTACTTAATATTAGAATAATAACTGAGTTTATTGACTTATTTGATTTACCTAATTATACGTAAATTTATGATAGTAAATAATGATTCCTAATTAGATTAACTTGCGTTGAATTGTTTGTAACACTTAATAATCACTGGGTTAAAGTGAATGTTGCAGATTTATTCAACGTAACTTATATTTATCTACGTATTTTATTTTTGCACTGGGCTAGTTTAGTATCACAACAGAAAATTCAGGGGAAGTAGGTCAGCGCAGTGGTATGTTCTTGTTGAATCAGCAACAGGTGTTATTACGGAAATCTGGCCTTGAGTATAACGCACTAGGCGCCCTCGTAATCGACGGAGTTGATGTATCTGAACTCCGCTATCTTCCTTCCAGGACACTCAGCGTCTCCTGTTCTATGGTTGCTGGGTTTTTTGAAGCGTGAGCAAGTTGCACATTTCGGCATTTCAGCTTTCTTTGCGCACTCTGACATCGAGTGTCCCGCTTCACCACAATGACCACACATACAATTGACCTCTCTGCACGATTTTGCTGCATGACCATATTGATGGCATTTGTAGCACCGTGTTACCAATGTGAAGTCTCTAACAGGACAGGAAGTCCAATTTATAAAAAGCCTTGATTGAGCAACTAGGGCTTTACGTAAATTAGCTGGTACTTCAACGACGTAGTTACAGGTCGACGCATCTCTTTTCCCAGATTTGTGGCTTAGTTTTACAATGGTCAGGAAGGATTCCAAAGACATGCCAGAAAACTTATCGGCTACGTTTTGTTCGAAAATGCACTTGAAGACCTCATTTTCAGACATGGAAGTCGGCACTCCTACGATTACAATCCTGGGTTTACGCTTGTTGGGTTCATCGGCGGTAAGTCCTGATGAAGAGAGCTGGACTGCTTGCTTTAATTTATCTGCGTCGTTTTTGGTCTCGGTACTAATAATTACGCCTCCATTTTTTGTTTTGCGGACACTACGAACCTGCAGCTTCATTTGCTCCGGGCGGATGATTTTTTGCACGAGGTCTTTTGTTTCATTGCTAGTTTTTAATTTATCGTTGGGATAAATGGCCACAGAGCTTAAATTATTTGGTCGAAAAAAATCACTTGTACCCTTCTTCACCATGTCGGCAAAAGAAACATTTTCAGAAGAGCGAGAGTCCTTAATCGTCTGCTTGAGCTCCGCAATATGTTCCGTCAAGTTCCTTTTTTCTTGTAGGTCGTCCACCATGTTGTATGCTTGGACGATTTTCTGCTTCAGAGATTGATATAGGACTGCCATCTGTGAGGTGCCAGATCCTATTTTGCGGCATAAGTTCGATATTTTCAACTTCTGGTCAGAGTTCAGTTTTCCCTCCGTGGCAATAGAGCAAACCTCATTTAGGTGCTGTTCAATGGATGACAACCATTTTTGTAACTCGGTCGTGGATGCAACTTCAACTGACTGGGCTTGATTTTGCGTTGTCCTCGTCCCCGGCGAGGCGGAGGAATGGATTCGACCGCATAGATTACCCGGGCTGTTATCCATTATATTTTGTAAAAAGTTCACTATTTCTATGTTTACATTATATTTACTAAAACTAAACTCTAAACAAAAAAATAAAATTGCGTCACAATTTATTATTTCACTAAACTAGGTCACTATTATTGTTTTGTTAATTAAATATTGCTAACTAATACGTCTGTATGCTACGAATGAGCGCTCAAGAATTCCCCCATTCACTGATCTCATAATTGTTGATTTTGACAAGTTTGGTAATCTACTAACATAATAGTGTCACTATGACTTTCCAATGATCAATCACTGACAGTCCACTGAACGAAATGGCATAAAATGGTAATCTCGTACATAATGACAGTCGTATGCGGTAATCTGCTAAAATTTTGACAGTTCCATCGATCAGTGACCTACCATTAGAACGTAATTGTGTAGTCATTGCTTTTCCAGTCACTGCGCCATTCTACCGGCGTTTTATATCCAATATTTTTTGGACAAACTTCGCCCTTCATTGGTGCGGCTGCTGTAGCCAAGCGCCAGGTGTCAGTGGTTTTCGAGAAACTCAATGAGAACCGAAAGGAGAAACTGTAACTCCATAAAAACTTGGGCCTGGCGTTACAGAGCTGGATTTTGCCATAAATTAGAGCATTTAGGAAGGTTTCACGAGCCCAATTTTGACCCACTGACCAAATCAGATAATATTTGCCCATATTTTAGGTTATTATTTTTAAATAAGTTACTAGCTTTAGCTCGCGACTTTGTACGCGCATATCTCGATTTTTTCCGTACCCGTATAGCCTAACAATATAAAAAGAATTTTTCAAATCTGACTGATTCCAGAGATTAGCTCGTTCAAACAAAAATAGATAAAGAAAAATGCATATTTTTGTGGCTGTTTCCTACACTAAATATTATCAAACATTCGTCGTTATAGAGAACTGAGACTATATAGGTACTCTGGAATGCACTTGCAGCTATGCTGCAGTGCTTAACGATGATTTTTTTTATAAAAGTGCTCAGGCTTTCAGTTTCTTTAAGCTGAAGTTTTCAGAAAACTATATTTTTTAGACAAGGGCCATGTGCATCACTCCTGGCTTGCTTTTGTTTATATTGTATTTAATAGGGTGCTAACTTATATCAGGTACAGTTATCAGAAATTGTATTATATTAAAATAAAACATAGTAAGTAAATCGTTTTAATCATCTTCTTCATTAGGATTATCATAATATGTGTGTAGGTAGGTTCTTCTAAATGAGGAATGTCTTGACTGTTCTTCTCATTGACAGCTGATGAAGATGCCCCAGATGGTGAGGGGCCTGAATGGAAATACCGGGATGCTCTATTTGCTCGCACCCATCAAAAGAAGCACACTTGAAGCACCCACCTGAAAATAATTTATCCACATTACAGGAAGCCATTACACAGAGACATTGTGTATGTGTGTGCCCATTTTGAAAATGACTGAATTAATGAAATCCTGCAAATGAGAAATGTTGATGTTAAGAGCTTGACTAATATTAAATACTAATTGACCTGCGCAACTTCTTTTGCCTCACAATTTTCGTCACTGCTCCGCTCTTGTTGGTCTTAGCGTGATAATATAGCCAATAGCCTTCCTCGATAAATGGGCTATCTAACACTGATAGAATTTTTAAAATCGGACCAGTAGTTCCTGAGATTAGCGCGTTCAAGTAAACAAACTAACTCTTCAGCTTTATATATTAGTACTAGTTGACCCGCAACTTCATCTGCGTCACAATTTTCATTACTGCTCCGCTCCTGTTGGTCTTAGCGTGATGATATACAGCCTACAGCCTACCTCAATAAATGGGATATCTAACACTGAAAAAATTTTTCAAATCAGACCAGTAGTTCCTGAGATTAGCTCGTTCAAGTTAACAAACAAACAAACTCTTCAGCTTTATATATAAGTATAGATAGATAATGAAAATAACACTCTCTATGCCCTCATTAACAAAACTAAACTAAATAATGTTTTTCATAACCCGTGAATAAAACTAGTAAACTAACCAAGCACGGCAGAATCCATTATATTACACTCTTGCACTGTACCAGTTCTGTACTGTAAAAGTTGATGAGGACAAACTTTTTTCAGAAGACAACATCCACATTGAATAACACTCATCGGTGTCCTAGTGTCTGTTGATTTCCATCTGGTCTACTTTCATCAAGAGCAAGCTTGGAAGATGAAGTCATTTTCATTTATCTGAAACAAACAATTTTCATTCGACTATTAGGTCTAGCACTAGCATTTAGAAATAAACATCTGAGTGGCTATTTTTGGTAAACATAAGTGGCCATTTTCATGAATATATTTAGAATGATTATTTCTGAAATATTCATTCTTTCGAACTACATGAACTTAGAGGGCTATATTGATGATTAAAATGGTTATAATTCTTTAGATAAATACGCGTTACGGTCGCGGATCGCATTTGGTCCACATACAGCTTCACACTGACCGGCAAATTGCAAAAAATATAAAAATATTTGAATTTCGCGGGCTACCCTGGAGCATCCACCTTAAGGAAAGGGACCTATGGTCTATGGAATCCGAGAGTTGTGAGTATTGTTGTTTATTATTATTATTATTCCTATAATCTCAGATATCTTAGACCAGATAGGTCACTCCAAATATTTTGTGTACTCGATCTGGTGTCAGGTTTCCACCAAATTAATATAAATTCTGCTGACTCAGAAAAAACTGGGTTCACTGTTATCAACACAAATGGCACCTCAGGAGTCAGGCCACTACAAATTTACCAGAATGCCATTTGGGTTAAAAATGCCCCTTCAACCTTCCAACGTCTTATGAATACGGTCTTATCCGGACTTCAGGTCTTCATTGCTATGTAAACATAGATGATTGTATCGTGTATGGAAGTTCCTTAACTGCAGTAATAGAGAAACTAAGACTTGTGTTCGATAGACTTCGTCAATTCAACTTAAAACTTCAGCCCGATAAATGCGAATTCCTAAGACGTGAAGTAAATTATCTAGGTCATAATATTACACTTTAACAACAAATAATAAATTACCGTACAGTGCCTCTTTCGAACAAAGTCCGCAGCCCCAGCAGGCACTGGCCCTAGCGGACACCGTCTTCTATGCTGACAGTTTTTTTAGGCGCGCGTGGAATACAGCGCGCCATCGACCCGGGCCTGGTTCTGATCAGACGGCGAGCCACCCAATGCTCACCGTCCGCAAGCCCGCGCCTACGGTGGCCGAGAATCGCCCTGCGGCTCCCAACACCCGGGGCGTCTTCTTCTGTTGCGTTGCGGCGGCTGAGGCGTGAGGTTTCCCTCTCTCTCACGCGTTCGGCTTTTCAGAAGGAGGTGACCGCTTCCCATGTCTCCTCGCTCCGGACCATGGCTTGAACCAAGGCCGGACGCGAGAGACCGCCGCCGCCGTTCGCCTCGACGAGGACACGGCGGTGCTCCGCCCAAGCAGGGCAGATCTCCACCGTGTCTCCCCCGGGCGTATCCTCCCGCTGTATTCGAAACAGGTAACTCCCGAAACAACCGTGTCCGGTGAGTACCTACGTCAAGCGGAAGGAAAGGACGCCGAGGCGCCGCTCTAACCACTCCTCAAAGAGGGGACTTATCGCCGTAATTGTGGCGTGCCCAGCGCTGGGTTGCGACAGTCGTCGTCTCCATATACAGAGTTGATACGACAGAGTGGCATTAAATTACACTACGTATACTATTCGTTTTTAGTATTAATTCGGTACAAAAATAAAAAGCGCCAAAAATGAGAAAATATTTTTTTCAAACAAACTAAATAGCTTACAAATTCGAATAAAACGCAACCACCCTTTGTAAATAAATTAGACTGACCGTAACGGTAACACTGTGGCAACGTCGCGCGCGCGCCGGAGCGCGGTTTGCGGTATCTCGTGTGCTCGGCGGGGGCCGGGGCGTCCGTGGGGGCGGCCGGCGACTTAGGCCTCCACTCGCGCTGGCTTTTATGTTTGGTAAGGTTTTGAAGTACGCGCACAAAAACAAACATTAATTTTTTTAATTCTCGATGTGTCCTCCATTCACATTAATGCACAAATTATACTGACGGAGAATATTGTTATTTATTTTTCTAATTAATCACTGTCCGTCGCCAAGCACTGGGCAATTGCGGCTGTCACCATACCTTTCTCTGCACGTTCACAGAGCAAAAGTTGCGTATTCTGACGCCGTGTAAGTTACACGAGGCATTGTTTAACACTTTAATTACACACACACAACCAAAGTTTAATTAAGTACGTGTCCTACCCTACCACCATAAAAACAGTCAATCACAAAAAAATATCACTAATACTAAATAATAATAATCCCAAGTTACGTGTCCTGTCACAATAAAAATAAGAAATACTGTCTTAAACTTATTTAGTGTCCTATCACAATAACAAAACAAAATCACAATTATTGTTAGCGCGAATTTGACAAATCGTACGTTCCGAAAGGACAGCGTCGGCGCACTGAAAAGACAAGTTTTTTAGAGGCCCCTCTTACCGATCGCAAAAAACTAGGATGCAACAAACTGACCTATTTCTGTTTCTCTCAGTCGCGCTATGTTTGTCGCTCTAGTAGTGAAAGTGTATGTGTGTGTATTTATTGCTTTCTTGTTTGCATTGGCAATTTTTAGTGAATGTCCTTCGACATGCGTCAGAGCGGCAACAGCGCATCGTAGATTTATCGTTGTAAGGTGCATGACCTATGCTTAGACATAATCAGCTGTTAGAAAAGATACATCGTGTTCAAACGGTGCAAAAACTTTAAAAATTATTTGCGACTAAACTACTGCTCCTATTTAATTGATTTTTGGTACAGAGCTTGAAAATGGTACCTAGTATAGGCAGTTTAAAGGAAAGCCCCTCTGTCGTACCAACTTTGTATACTGCCATGAGGGGGGGCCCAGGTGCGGAGCTTATGCGCACTATTTTGTAGGGTCTTCCCCACGGGTCCCCGTTCAGGGACTTCATTATCTCCTTGCGAGCCAGATCTTTGGCCCGCAGGATCCCCGCTCGGAGAGTGGCCTTCGCCACTACGTACTCCTCGTACAGCTCCGCTTCTCTGACCTGCGCATCCGGAGGGCGTATGTGGAGCCATGTGGAGCCGTGTGCCAATGCATGCCTGACGCAGTGTCGCCAGCTCTTGCAACCACCAGTACACCAGGCGGTGGGCGTTTCCTTTTTTTTTTTTCTAACGGGGGGAAATCCTCATGGATGTCTTCCGCCCTGGGGTGGGCGGAGGGGTCTGTCAGACTCTTATTGACTAAAACCACCCCAGTGCTCCATCTCTCACCAACCGAAGATCGCGAGAACTAATGCGACTTCCGTAATCCCCGGCTGGTGCTGGCCGGCCCGTCTCTACGGGCCGCGTCGGGTCAGCGGGGGGGTGAGGTGTTTGACTCCCCCACGACGTCAAAGAGGGGCGCATGGGAACACCACGCGCCGCCACCTCGGGTCCGAATGAATGGGGGGCGACGGACATCCCCAAGGCCGTCGGAAGGGGGCCGCGTATACCCTCCTCCGACGCCCAGTGCGCCGGAGCTGGGAGAGAGGTCGAGATCTCTCTCTCCCTTTCCGCAGCCTCCTTTTGCGCGATAACTGTTTCGCAGAAGGAGACCACCGCGTCCCAGGACTCCTCGCCGGCGACCATAGCACGAACTACGGCCGACAGCGAGAGATCACTGCCTACCACAGAGATGAGGGCACGGCGTGGCTGCTGCCAAGCGGCACACTCTGCCAGCGTATGCCGCGCTGTGTCCTCTCAACAGTCGACGCAGTGGTGACACCGAGCGTCCGGCTCCCTGCCTATGCGACACAAGAACCTCCGAAGGCAGCCCCGAGAGGACCTGCGTCACACGAAATGTCAAGGAGCCGTGCCTTCTCCCGAGCCACAGGTCGAGTACTGGCCGGATGGCCTCTATAGTAACGAGGCGGAAGGGCGTGAGAGCCTGTTCCGCCATTCCGCCACCAGTACCTCGCGCAGCTGCGACTGATGCTGCTTAACGTGCCGCTGCATCAGTCGCTCGCCGCTCGCCCACGCGTCCTCACGCCACCGGTGCAGTGACGCGAGGACTTTTGCCTCCAGGTCCCAGGGCGGAGATCCGGCCAGTACGCAAGCCGCCTCGTAGGAGATCGTGCGATAACCCCTGATGACTCTGACGGCCATCACCCTCTGCGGTTTCCGCAGAACAGTGGTGGTGCCGGCCGTCAGGTCAGCCGCCCAGATCGGAGCCCCATACAAGGCCATCGATCGCACGATCCCCACGTACAACCGCCTGCAGGCGGTGCTCGGGTCCCTCAGATTGGGAAGCAGCGTTGACAGTGCCCCAGCCGCGACCAACAACTTGGGCGCCAGCCGCCGGAAATAGGGGCCGAAATCCCACCAGCTGTCGAGCACCAATCCCAGGTACTTCATGGTGGACTCGACAGCGATACGGGCCCCCCCAACAACTATGTGCGATCCCGCTAGCGGCGCCCGCCGGGGGCCACGAAGGGCCCTCCGACTTGTTGAGGCGCCGTATGCGGCTCACCACTTGTGAGACCGCAGCCGTCGCCAGCAACGCTGCCACCCTGTACGAGCTCCTAACACGTCAGGTCCACTCCCGGCGGGAGCTTGCCCCTCAGTACCCAGTCGTAACCGATGTTCCACAGGGGTGGGCCCAAGACCGAGTCCTGCGGAACGCCGCACGACATGGGGTGCTGGTGACTGCCATCACGTCCCAGTTAGGTGACACATACCGGTCCGTCAAATAAGCCCCAATGACGCGGCGGAGGTAGGGAGGCACTCGATGATAGCGCAGTGCCTCCCGAATACAAATCCAGGGCAGGGTGTTAAAGGCGTTGGAGATGTCTAAGGACACCGCCAACATCACCCCGCCCCGGGACACCGCTTCCTCCGCCAGGAATCTCACTCGCGATATCGCCGTGATAGTGGAGCGCCCATGCCGAAACCCGAACTGGCATTCGGCCAGGTCCGGCCCCTCTCCGCACAAGTGGCCGACGAGGTGGGCTGCGATTATCCGCTCGAACAACTATCTCACCTCGTCCAGCAGCACTATAGGCTGGTGCGCGCACGGCGAGTCCGCAGGGCGCCCCGCCTTCCTGAGCAGGACCAAATGACCAGATTTCCACTGAACGGGATACTGGCCCTGCTCCAGTCACGCTGAGTAGAGTCCCCTCAGATGGGGCTCCAGCTCCTTCAGAGCGAGGGCCAACACGCAGCCGTGAATCTTTTTATTGCGAGCGTACCTAATTATTCACTCGTGTGTCACTTTGTTCACCCTATCCACTTATTTATTAATAATAAATCCGCAAGGCATTTTTGTGGCGCACTAGCTATTGGGCAGTAGCGACCCCACGGACCTGATTTCCAGGGAGAAGTCTTGTTCCACACTTAACACTGACGAGGAACAAAGCTCTTACCTCTTAGATACTTTTAAACCGAACCTAAGCCCCTAACGAACTACAAAACTGTTCAAAATCTGTGAGGGGCGTTCTTCAGCGGAAAATATTAACAGCGCAATTCAGAAAAACGCGTCATCAGTGCAATGCCATCTATTGACCATTTCGTTTTTAATTGTTTATAGTTGTGTTTTTATTTTAATGCTTTCGTACATTTTATTTTTTCTCTATAGATGGACTGATTAGAATAAATTAGGAAGCTTCTTACTGAACTTAAAAATCAATATCTTTTGATTTTGTGGGTCGGTTTTGATAAAATAAACGCTAAATATTACTCGGGATAACACTTAATATTTTTAAGTATCTAGGTTTTTAATCCTCTTTCGTCCAAACCATTAACAAGGATAGACGTGTTACACTTTGCTCCGCAAACATCGGCTGGCGGTACCACACCAGTGTGAGACGCGAGTGTTGTGTGAACTCAACTGCCTATCGGAGGTGCGCTCCCGAGCCCCGACCGCCCGCACGACGTGAGGGAAAAAGACAGCCTACATAATTGCCGTCCTGCTCCCGCGCCGCTCACATAGTAACCTTCAACGTGGATACTGAAGACAGGATAAGGTGATCTTTACTATATTGCTATGTCAGTCCCGTTCCGCTGTCTGCGGACTTTACGCAGAGTGCTTGTGTGAGGAGTGCGGGCGCGATAATTGCTATCTCGTTTGCGCCCCGCATTGTAACTTCTGCGAGAGCTACGGCCTGTTGAAAGCCGTTGTAAGCGCTAAGTTTGCCATACGTCACCGGATACAAGCTACTAAGTTGCTACACTTTCTCCACTGGCGCGCGATTTACCGTTCTATTACCATAACAAACATCGAACCAAATATGGACAAATCGCTCTCGGAAGCTGACATCAATCAGGTAGATCTTAATACACCCCCCAACTATGTATTCCAACGGAATAAGCGAAGTAGAGAAGATATGGAAGGCTCAATTGTCAAGGAGTTTGCTGAGTTCAAGGAGGAATTGAGAAAAATGCTGAGTGGCTTCGCTGAAAAGCAAGGGCAAAACAGGCAGCAGATAATTGATTCGTCTTTGAAAGAAATCCAGCAAAGTAATATTAAGCTGGTGGGTTCGATTGAGCTTCTCACTGGCCAATATGATGATCTAAAAAAGAAACATGATGTTTTGGAGATCCAGGTAAAGGAGGACAGGTCTTATATAAAAATTCTAGAAGATAAGATAGAATCCTTTCAAACCAGCAATCAGAAGACTAATTTTGTCATAAAAAATGTGCCTAGAAAGCCAAGGGAAGCAAAGGAGGATCTAGTTGACATGGTTATGTGTCTTTCCAAAAACCTAGACTGTGCCATTACCAAGCATAAAAGATATGAGTACGTGGGAAAAACGGTGAGAGCCTTAATACGCCAATAATAGTGGAGACCGGCTCTACCTTGCTAAAAACGGATATCATGAAAATGGGAAAGGCTTTGGCTATAAAAACAAATTCCAAGTTATGTTGTAAACATCTAGGCCTCAAATCAGATGAAGATATTCCCATATTTCTATCTGACCACCTAACTCCGAAGAGTTCCCGTCTTAACTTTTTGGCACGTGACCTTATCAAGTCTTGACAGTTTAAATTCTGTTGGACTGCATATGGCAAGGTTTTACTTAAAAAGGATGAGCAGTCCCCAACCATACTTGTCACGAGCGAACAGCAGATATATCAACTTAAATTAAACAAATGACTAGTAACTTTTTCTCATATTATACCACGACTAGTAACTTCTTGTCATATTATATTACGTATCAGTAACATTGAGAAGGCAAACGTAACTATGTTGTTGGAATTTTTTGTTGCCTTTTGTTATTTTATTGTGTTCTCTCTAAAAGTATTTTTATTTGTGATTATTTTGTTCGCTTACACTACAATGCTACACATACTCAACCTGTACTCACCTACACATAACACACTCACTTATTTTTCACTTCATTCATACAGCAATTACTCGCACACAGTCAATTATACTACCCATTCATTCATTCTGATATATTCCGTAGATGCCTTTTCATTCTACACCTATATAATAAAACTAACTCTTAAAATTATAATTCGCTTCCACAAAAACCTCTACCAAATGTCACGTTATTTCTATCATTTCCAAACTATATATAATGAATAATCAACTACAAACCATAGAAGATATTGATGATCTTCAAATTGCGCGTAGTATTGAATGTGATTGCATGGATTTCATTAGGCTGGCGAATATAAAAAGAACTGATTTTACTGTAATTTCTCAGAACATAAGAAGCATTTCGTGCAACTTTGACAACTTTATAATTACTCTATCGACTTTTAATTTGAAAACTGATGTCATTATCTTGACGGAATGCAGATTGAGTTCTGAAAAACCTATACCACAGCTATATAATTATTCCTCCTACGTTACCACACATCACCAAACCAGAATGACGGGGTTGTGGTATACATAAAAAATAATTTAAAATCTAAAGTTACGGAAATTAAACTAACGCATGCGTCTTGCCTTCAACTTGAAATATTTAATAACACTGTTTTATGCATCTATCGATCGCCAGCTAACGCGAACTCGGAGAGTTTCATAAATTCTCTAAGTACCCATCTCGATACCATAAAACCCCAGAAAAATATAATAATAGCGGGTGATTTAAATATTAATATTAAACAAAAGGATACTGAATCGACTCATGACCAAAAAAACAGACTTAATTACCTCAATACACTATCCCAGTATGGTATACTGCCGGGTCATATATTACCTACTAGAAATGAAAACTGATTGGATCATTTTATGCTAAAGTTAAACAAACATAAGATATCCGCCTTCATTGCCATTTTGCAAACAAGCGTTACAGATCACTTTACCACTTTTCTGTCCCTTTCAAAAATAAAAGATTCCCCAATTGTGAACAAAACTAAGTCCGTAATTGACTTTGAGAAAGCATATAAGTATCTACTTGAAAGTAAATTAGCCGATTTACTTTTTTGCAACGACCCGGAATCCCTAACAAACCTTCTTATATATAAACTATCAGAATCGATTAATAAAAATACTACCCTTGTAAAAATTCCAGACAGTAAGCGCATTATCAAGCCATGGATTACCCCTGGCATTTTAAGATGTATCAGGAACCGCAATAAATTGCAAAAAGATAGAAAAAAAGAACCTTAAAATAACGTTTATAAGGTACAGGAACTACCTATTGCAATAACCTAATAAAAAAAGTAAAAAGAAAGTACGAAAGATAACTAATAACTAAATCAACTAATAATAATAAATTACTTTGGAAGAATATAAAACTATTACCTACTCTAATAAATGTAAAAGTGACAACACAGAATTATTAAATACTAAAATCATCTCTATTAGAATCGGTTAACTATATAAATAATTATTTTGCCAATATTGGTAAAAACCTTGCACTAAAAGTCCAACCACGTGTCAGACGTAATCAACGGGATCGTCATCTCTCTCCAATGCGTCAACCTAACTCATTTGTACTGCTGGACACGGATATAAGTGAAGTTAACCTTATCCTCGTGAGTCTTAAGACCGGCAGTGCACCTGGATGGGACAACGTTTCAACTAATTTTTTGAAGCACATACGCAAAGATGTTGTTCCCGTTATTACTCATCTCGTCAACCTTTGTTTTAGTCTAGGAATCTTTCCTACTGCTTTAAAACAGGCTATCATTACGCCAGTGTATAAGTCTGGAGACAGAGACGATGTCGGCAACTATAGGCCTATATCTGTCCTACCTGCAATTTCCAAATTAATCGAAAAACTTATTAACATTAGGTTACTTAAATATCTAAATGATTTTGATATATTATCGGACTCTCAATTTGACTTCCGGCAAGGTATGTCTACCGAGAATACAGTTGCGGCGCTTAGTGCGCTAATTACCGAACAACTTGATAGTGGCAAGAAATGTGTAACTGCTTTCCTAGATTTAAAAAAGGCCTTTGACACCGTCTCTGTCCCACTCTTAGCAAATAAGCTAGAAGCTATTGGAGTTCGTGGGCTACCGTTAAATCTTCTCAAAGATTATCTCAGCAATCGAAAGCAAAGGGTTAGAGTGGGTCAGTATATTAGTGGGGACACGGCAGTATCTTACGGAGTCCCCCAAGGGAGCGTATTGGGGCCCACTTTGTTCCTTATTTATGTGAACGAACTCTGTAACATGCGTATTGCAAACGCAAGAATTTTTTCGTACGCTGACGACACTGCAGTAGTGTTCACGGGTAACTCTTGGCGAGACGTTCAGCTTAGCGCAGAATTGGGATTATCTGAGATTGCTGAATGGCTGGGACGAAATTTGCTCACACTGAACATATCTAAAACTAACTACATATGTTTCAGTGTGTGCAATCGTACACAACCCGGTATTGATTTTAAACTTAAAGTTCACATATGCGATGCTGGAAGTCACTCACACTGCAACTGCTCAACTATAAACAGAGTACCTCATATCAAATATTTGGGTATTATCGTCGATCAGAGATTATCTTGGTATCCCCACATTGATCAAGTTGCTAACAGAATCAGAAAACTAAGCTGGATTTTTAGGACACTTAGACATATAATACCTACAAATGAATGTACTCCTTCAGGCATGAACAAAAACTTCCTAAATATGATATATTTAGCGCTTGCACAATCAGTATTGCTATACTGCATCCCTATTTGGGGGGGGGGGGGGCTTCAAAAACAAAATTTTTAGAATTAGAGCGAGCACAGCGTGCCCTCATCAAGTGCATGTATTTTAGAAAACGTAGATATTGTACTGAAAAACTTTACCAAATCAGTAACCTTTTATCGGTCCGGAAGCTTTACATTACTCAAGTTGTTCTCAAAACTCATAAAGCATTAACCTGTGATCCCAGAGTATTGGCTAGAAGAAGAAAAGACATTATATTAAAAATACCACAAACAAAAACACGATTTGCTAGTATTCAATTTTGTAAACGATCTGCTCAGCTTTATAATGCTATTAATAAACACATTTACATCTACCCTAAGAATTGTTATGAATGCAAAAAAACACTAACGGAATGGATAGGAAAGCTAACCTATGGTGACACTGAATCACTTCTACAACAGACACTCTAACATTATACTAACACAATACTCCACCCAAACACACACCCTTACACACATACACACATACACACACACACACACACACTCATTACACACACCCACCCTCATTCACTCAATTCACCTTGTTTTGATTATTTTTGATTATTTACTCGTATTGTATAGTTTACACTTCTTGTTTTTGAAGGAGCGGAGTCTCCTAATACAGGCATCTTTTGCTTAAAAGGAGGTTCCAATCTCAAATTTGTTGTACGTTTAAGGTTATCAAATAAACTATTATTACTATTAGTTTTTGACATTCTCGGGTCCCTAGAGACCCGGTCCTTTGGTAGGCGTACGAGGGGCCGATGCCAACTCGCAGAGGCCTCTTTAGACTTTCAAATGGAATGGGACACCAACCGACGATTATCCCTGTATGCACTGTGAAAGTATACCCAAGGACAATCCCCGGTTGGAGCAAAACTATTGCAAAATATGGAAACAAAAGATGACAAAAGATGACTTGAGATTAGAGATGCACTCCACCAGCTTCTAAGACAAATCTTTTACGGTTCAAGCGGTGTGGTTATGGAATGCTTTGCCCGTATCAGTAAGACGTGCTCAATCTTTGTCCATTTTCAAAACAATGGTCGAAAATCACTACCTTTCTGTTTGATCGTTATCACTCGATTCCTATACTTTTTATTTATTTGTAACATAATTATAATTGTATATATTTTTCTATTATGTATTTATTTATATAATTCGTACACCTAAGACTACCTGAAGTACTGTGTTTCCGTTATCGTTAAAATCCATCCAAAGGTTGTCTTGAAAAGATCGCTTTTAGCGATAAGGCCGCCCATTGTGTCACCCCATGTCATGTTTTCTTCATCTATCTTTTCTGTAACTTATATGGTGTACATAATAAAGAGTATTCTATTCTATTCTATTCTATTCTAAAAACGCTATGGGTTTGGCTGGTTTAGTGGTCTAATTACTACTACTATGGAAGAACTATTGGCCCCTGCCTGACCATTGACAATTAAAACGGCTTTAAAATAGCAGGGGGTGACTTGCACACTCATTACTATTATTATTTCCTTTATTTATTTTCTTTACATATTTAGATATTTTTTACATTAGAAAAATAAAAACATTTAAAAATATAAAAATAGTAGCCCACCGATATCGGGAACAGGGTCCAAGCTACCGGTGGTCAGGGCTCCAGAGATAGGAACCTCCTGACAATGCGAGCCGTGTCCAGAAGTACCGCTTTCTGAATCAAGCCCTTGATCCAGCTGCCCAACGAGAGCCTCCTAAGGTGTTGGTCGAGGCTCGTGGCTATTAAGCCATTGGCCGATACGACTATCGGTACTATTATTATTACTATTACTATAATCCAATAAGTGGCCAACTCGGTGATTGTTTACCTAACGTACTTAAAATAAAGACTATATATTTATGATGACTATATACTTTCCATACACATATAGAATTTTCCATATACTTGTAGTATAACAATAAGTTGGTATTACTTGCCAAATTTCATAGTTCTAACTTCTAGCTCAACGGGAAATACCCTATACATTTTGATTCCCTTGAGAGTGTCGAAATACCAATATACGTCATTTGTGGCATAAACAGCCGTTTTAGATATTATACAATCAAAGACGGCTGTATATTTTTTTACGTGAATTTAGAACTATGATTCTTTCACAGCTTCAAGAGACCGTAGACCTCAGTAACAGTAGGTATATGGTTTTCATTGCTGTCACGTATGTATTTTGTATTGATACCTACCTCTCTAATGTACCTGCGAGAAAATAAATCATTATTACAGTTTATGTAGATATTATAACCGTTATCGTGAATAGGGAACAGGCAATATTTCAATGTTTGCTTCCATTTTAAAGAACTCCGTCTAGAATAGACCGCCACATAAATAAAAATGAAAACGCTTTAATTTATTGCTAAAATTGCGTTTTTAAACAGACAGTTTAAATTTTCGCGCCAAAACGGACGATGACGTCACTCATGTCTCTCAATGGTCAAGAACTGTCATAATTCACAAGTCATAGAGCAAGATCCCTGTGCTTTCAGAACTTACTAATGTTCTCAGTAACAAAATGTGTGGAATTTAGTTAGTAGGTACCTACTTTGAACATTCGCTTACCTGCTAGTTTTTGTTGACGCGACCGCCAGTTTGTAGTATCATCATCAGATGCTAGCTATAATAATACATAATAATAATAATAATATCCGCAAGGCAGTTTTGTGGCGAACTGTTGGGCATTAGCGACCCCACGGACCTGATCTCCAGGGAGAATTCTTGTTCCTCATCTCCGGCTTGCCTTTATTGGCTGGCCGGAGTGAACACTGACGAGGAACAGAGCTCCCACCTCTTTCTAGCCTTAATCGGCCGGTCTGAGTGGAGATTCGCAAGAGCAAACGTGCTCGGGAGAAGGACGTATAATCCAGTAAGGTGCTGGTAGGGATCTTGACCGTACTTCCGGGATTGTCCTGATAGCCGTGGTATACCTCTCCACTCCTCTAGCACCTCAGGATATGTTGCCCCCTTGGCGCTACGTCACTTTGTGCTAGCGACCCTTATCGGGGGGCCCATTTATTGAGTGTGCAAGTCACCCCCTGCTATTTTAGAACCGTTTTAATTGTCAATGGTCAGGCAGGGGCCAATAGTTCTTCCATAGTAAACGATTATTAGTCCACTAAACCAGCCAAACCCATAGCGTTTCATCTTTTGTTTCCATATTTTGCAATAGTTTTGCTCCAACCGGGGATTGTCCTTGGGTATACTTTCACAGTGCATACAGGGATAATCGTCGGTTGGTGTCCCATTCCATTTGAAATGTCTAAAGAGGCCTCTGCGAGTTGGCATCGGCCCCTCGTACGCCTACCAAAGGACCGGGTCTCTAGGGACCCGAGAATGTCAAAAACTAATAGAAATAATAATAATGTATGTTGGATGATAGTGTGCTTGATCGCCTCCGAACAGAAATGTGTAGCTATGTCATTGCTCCTCCGTCGCAGACTGTGGCACCAGCACAGTCAACCCAATTGCCCAGCCACGCTGACGAGGGAGTAATGACAGGGTTACAAACGAAAGTACCCAGTGCAATGACGAATTGAGGAGTGCTTTGGAGTGGGCTATTCGGGAATACCACTACATGCCGCCTGAACTTAGACCACTCTTACCTCGTTTGCCCATGCATAACAAGAACAGGGCGCTGGTGGCTGCTCTGGATTCGCAGTAGTCAAGCTATTTTGATAACGGTGAGGTTATCCTCACCGATGCACATTCGATCATGTACTGCGCGGCTGTAGCCGCATGGCGAGTAGCTCATGTCAAAATAAAAATAACCAATGACAGAGTTACACGACCAAAACCAGATGTACCCAGTTTGGCAGTGCAGGATCGAGCGTCGTATTGGTGAGGCCAGAGCGCTAATCGGCAAACTGATCTGCTTCAGGGGGGAGGGCAACACACGCCCTAGAGTGATGCGCTTTGTGAGACTGGCGTTTTCGGGGACTGATGTCAATCCCCGAGATTATATATATTTTGGGGGCCGAGTCACCCGCGTCCGTAGGAGAATACCCAATGTAAGACCCTACACGTGGTCCCCGGGTGGTGCTAATCAGGTGACACTAACTGGTGGTAGGCTTCGGCCGATGGCTTGTGACCACCCACTGGGCAAAGACGTACCGCCAAGCGGCTTAGCTGTGTTCCGGTACGATGCTCAGTGTAGCCAATTCAGAGGAGTTGGGTCGAAATAGTTGTTCCAATGCAGGCAGACCAGCCAGGCTAGCCCTGGCATGGGCGTATCGGGAGACTAGTCTTGGAGGGTAGCGGGATACGCGGCACGGTGTGCCGCTGGCCGACCGCAGATAGTTGGGGGCCCAAGTAGGGTTAGCCACACATGAAAGGCTGCCCCGCCATCTGACGAAAAATCCCGAAATGCACCATCGTGCTGGTTGGCGACCAGATGAAAGGGCCCGATGGACATTCCCGGGGGGGCTCGGGCGTCCCCGCAGTCTCCAGACTAGTCCCCCAAAGATGTCGTCCTGTCAGGGCGTGCCTGAAGGTTAGCAGCTTGGAACCTCATTTCACTTCCTTCTCCTCAACCTCCATCACTTTAATGAACAGGAATACAAAGAGAAAAGCTGTACAGCGGCAGCACGTCCTTTCGCATAAAGTGCACCTCTCTAATATACTAGGTCTGCACTCAAATCTCGCCGCAGTCCATCACCATCTTGAGACCGAGAAACCAGCGCTCTTGTTCCTGTCGGAGACGCAGATCGGATGTCCGTCGGACGTGTCATACCTGTCTTACCCTGGGTTTACCCTGGAGCACCACTTTAGACCCCGCGCGGGCGTATGCATGTACGCCCGGGACGACATCTGCTATCGGCGTCTCCGCTACCTTGAAGACTCCAGGTTCTCAACGCTGTGGGCTATGGTGGACACAGGTCTAGACAAAATTGTCTACGCATGCGTCTACCGTTCGCACAGCGGTGATTTGGAGACAACTGGGCTTACACAGCACCTGAGTGAGGCGGCGGATGCGGCTCAGCAGCGGTACCCTTCTGCCCAATTGGTGTTACTTACTTACTTCAACGCCCACCATCAGGAGTGGCTCTTCCCATACCAGTGCACAGACCATGCTGGACGAGAGACGCGAAAGCTAGCGCTTGCGTTAAATCTTACCCAGCTGGTCCAGGGGGCAACGAGGGTGCCGGATGTTGATTCGCACACTGCCAATTGCTTGGACCTTCTGCTGACAACAGATCCAGACCGCTATTCGGTGTCGATTTCATCACCACTGGGTAGTTCCGACCACTGTCTGGTGAAGTCTGTGTCTGTCTACTCTCCGCCCGATCTTAGCCCAAGAGGCACCCGGCGGGTATGTCGATACAAGTCAGCAGATTGGGATGGCATGCGATCTTTCTTCGCATGTTACCCTTGGCAGCCTACTTGCTTTTCTTCCACTGATGCTACGTCGTGCGCGGACGCCGTGACGGATGTGTTGCGGAGGGGAATGGAGTACTACATTCCGTTCTCTAACATAGCAATATCTGGCGAAGCTCGTCCTTGGTTTGGTGCCGAGTGCAATCGCGCCGATGCGCTTAAGCACGCGGCGTACCTAGCATGGGTCGACGCTCGTACGCGCAAAGCAAATGACGTGAGTCAGAAGAAGAGAGCCTTCAACAGGGCTGCTAAGTCCTGCAAGAAGGTGTTGCGGAGGGCTCGATTTGACCACATTAGCCGAATAGGGAACAAACTTGCTTCATACCCAGCAGGTAGTAAGGCTTTTTGGTCCCTGGCTAAGTCGGTCGAATCGAACTTCTGCCGCCCCTCACTACCACCACTGCTGAGACCCGACGGGACGCTGGCCCACTCCGCTGAGGAGAAAGCGAACTTGTTTGCTTCTTTGTTTGCGGAATCTTCACGTCTGGATCCTGGTGGCGCGACGCCCTCCGCCTCTCCTGGTGAGTGCGAGTCGAGTATGTCGAACATTCGCATTCATCAGAAGGACGTCCGCAGGGTACTGCGTAACCTAGACGTGAACAAGGCTAGTGGTCCCGACGGGATACCGGCAATTGTTCTGAAGACTTGTGCGCCTGAGTTGTCTCCGATCTTGACACGCCTATTTCGCCTTTCGTTTGACACTGGAAAAGTGCCGAAGGCTTGGAAGCAAGCTAACGTGCAGCCCGTGCCCAAGAAGAGTAGTCGAGCTGACCCGTCGAATTATAGACCCATCTCGGTAACGTCCATACTCTGTAAGAGTATGGAACGCGTGCTGAATCATAAGCTCCTGGCGTACCTAGAAGCGAATGATATCCTTAGTGACCGGCAATACGGGTTTCGCCGAAATCGGTTAACTGGGGATCTTCTAGCGTATGCCATTCACATCTGGAGTGAGGCCATAGAGAAGCACGGGGAGGCACTGGCGGTCTCCCTTGACATCTCGAAGGCCTTCGACAGGGTCTGGCACGATGGCCTTATTAGTAAGCTTCCTTCCTTTGGTCTGCCCGCCGGTTTGTGTGATTGGATCGCAGATTTCCTGAGGGATCGGTCTATCCGAGTGGTCATAGATAGCTGCTCGTCTGGACTTTTTTTTTTTTTGGGACAAGCCCGCCACACATTCCCAACCACTGCAACTCCTGAAAGCCAGAATCAACAGTGGCGACCACTAGAAAAACGCCGAGCCAATGAAACCCGACGAGTCCCGGAGAAACGATTGAACTGTCTTGGATCCTGCAACGAAATTAATCAGAAAAGTACAGCGGAGGAGTAGGAAAAAAAATATATATAATTTCCACTTCCCTCCGTATCAAGCAGGAGACAGAATAGAACTAGGCCAATAGGCACCAAGGGACAAATACAACTGGGTTAAGCCCAGTTGCCAAGCACCACGGATTATATCTTACCACTTAAACTAATGGGTCCTAAATTGTGAGCTACTTTTGATTCCAGTAATAGGTATGGCAAAATCGCTTGAACGCACGGAAATTTGTTCTGGTTTCAACAAGGTCCGTATAGTAAACTACCCCAGATGTAACCTTAATACTATCTAACATAATATTGCGTTCAGTTTGCCAAAGACTACACTCCCATAAGATGTGATGTGCGGATTGTTCGTATTCATGGTCAGCTGTAGAACATTGACATAAAGGCGAGGCCACAAGCTTAAAGGAAAATAATTTACTCTTAAAATTGCCATGACCTGTGAGAAATTGGGCAACACAGTGATCCACCTCCAGCCATGTCCTGTCCAGCCGCTCACGAACAGATGGAAAAAATTGGTGGAGGTGACGGCCTTTGATAGATTTTCCCACCTACATTGCCACTCGGATAAAAGTTCCTCCCAGACATCAGTCTGGGGTTTTAGCAATCTAGAGATCTTAGCACGGCCGCGTTGCGGTAAGAACTCTGGGTCCGTAATCTTTCTAGCGTATTAGTACATTGCAGCACGCCGCTGCACTTCTAGATCGACTGGGAGAACACCCGCCAGCACTGGTAAGGCTTCAGTACTAACCGTCCTATACGCCTTGCATAAGAATATCAAAGCCAAACGCTGGCTTTGAAGCAATTTACGTCGTACCGCACCTATGGTGGCCCTATCGGCCCAGACAGGTGCCCCGTAGCACATACAACCCAAGTAGGTAGCCCCATAAATAGTTTTTAAGGTTTGAAAAGATAGACCCCAAGTAGCTTTGGATATTCTCGTCAAGGCGTAGAAGTTCTTTTTTGCTTTCTCACCTACTGTTTTTTATGATCAATAATTGAAAAGTTATTTTCTAATAGCATACCGAGATAGCACACGGATTCTTTTCTTTTAACGGGTACGTTATTGAATTTAATACTAGGCCAGGATTTAAGGTTTCCTTTTAAAATAAGTTGACAGGTTTTATGCGGTGCAAAGGTCAGACGGTTTCGATCGCCCCACTGAAATATGAATCGTAGGCATGTGTCAGCCAAATTCTCAAGGCCAGCACGAGTACTTGCCTGAATGAGAAGCAAGCCATCGTCCGCGTAACCGGTTAATGAGCAGCCGCATGGGAGCGGAAGCGCGAGGAAATCATCGTAGCCAATATTCCAAACATATGGACCGATAACTGAGCCCTGAGGACATCCCATGGTTAGAGACTTAGTAATGGAATGATGTCCTAGTTTGAGTTTCACGGAACCGCTTAGAAAGTAAGAAAGAATCAGATTATAGATGTTTTTGTAACAACCACGGTTTTTCATTTTAAGTAGTAACATCGGCCACCATGCGTTATCAAAAGCGCCAGAAATGTCGAGAAAGATTCCAACCACATATTTATGTTCCGATAAGTTAATAATTTTACGAACAGAGAGCACCGCGTCGACGGTGGATTTACCAATAGTGAAACCAAATTGATTCTTATGAAATTTAGGTCCATTCGGTAGTAAGCGCGGAACGATTAGTCGCTCTAAGAGTTTTCCCAAAGATGGAAGTAGGGTTATGGGCCGATAGGACTTAGGGTCATCCGGGGGCTTATCGCCACTCTTCGGAATAATGCGTATAAAGCCCTGTCGCCATATTCGAGGAAAAATACCTTCCGCAATGCATCGGTTATATACTGATAAGATCGCGTCTCCGGCTGTCTTACACGCTTCTATAATCATTCTATTAGATATTTTATCTTCACCGGATGATTTGTTGAGAGGTAGTTTCTTCACAACGTTTATGAATTCGTCAGTGGATGGAAGATCTGACTCCGGTGATTCAGGTGGCACCGTGGCCCACGCTCTGATCTGTTGGTGGTATTCATTATCATTTACTGATGAATCGTCTGGTATAAGGGATTCAAGCAGAGCATCAGTTGTTTCTTCAATGCCGGTTGTATGTTTATTGTTTACTTTAATGTTTTGAACGTACGCAAGGTCGACAGATCTAATTAGCTTTGAACTCGTGGTACAAAGGAGACCACGGACCCTCCTTATCAAGTTTATTAACAATTTTCCGCAATAAATTACCCTTAGATTTTTCAACAGATGCTCTGTAGCGTGACTAGGCAACTCTAAAAGTACTTAAAGCAAGATTAAGGAGGTCCCCGGTAACCTTACGTTTTTTTAGCTTGTTAAGCCGTCTACGAGCTCTACGAAAGCTTCTACGTTGTTCAACAAGGTAGTCACTCCACCAATCACATCTACGAATATTGGTCATGGATGCGCGACCAATAGCAATGTCAGCACAGTAAGTGAAGGCGTCCGACATTATCTCAGCACTTTCCTCAGCTGACAGTCCGTCGCGAGTGAAGTCTTTGACATGACCAGAAAAAAGTGAGCCAAAGAATTCCCAATTCGCGCCCTTACTTTTATATCTAAAATTTCCAATTAAGTGTGACGAACCTTGAGTAAACATAGGAACAAACTCGTACACGATCAGGCGATGATCACTACAAGACGCGTCAGGAAGGACACGCCACCTATCCAAGCGTACGTCTGCACTAGAAAGTGTGACGTCAATACAAGATTCGCCCATTTGGCTACAAAAAGTAGGTGGTGCGTCTGGGGTGTTATGAATTGATAAATTCATCTCAGCAATAAAATCTTCAACAGCACAACGTCGTTCGGAATCAGTGGATCGAACTTTGCTATACCACAGGGAAGAAGATGCATTTACATCAGCACCTACTATAACTTTGCAGCCCGCGAGCGACCGCAAGACGTGACGGAGATTATGTATATGTGGAGTAACTGGGTCTGAGTATTGAAAGTAGCAGCTCACAACGTAAACCTTAAAGGTAGGCGATGATACTTCCGCCACGGCGCAATGAGGCGTCATGAGATTACTTATAGATGTAACAGTAAAGCCCGAAGAACGCGCTACATAAATTCCGGCCCGCGCCATGCAGTCCAGCTGAACCACCCTGTGACGTAAGCGCGCGTTTTGGTATTGTTCCTGAATAAGCACTATGTCAAGATTATAATCCACAATCAATTTATCCAGCTCAGATGTCGCCACCCTATCGTTATGGAGATTTAATTGTCCTATGGTTAAAATATCCATTATTAGTAGTTAGTGTTTAGGATTAATTGTTCGAGTTTCAGTTTGTAGGTAGTACACTCTTGAGATCCGCAGCGATGATCACACGGTTTTTTAAAGCGTTTGCACGCCACGCAAGTCGGTTTAAAATTTAAGTCGTCCTTATGCGGGCAATCATTTGTTTCGTGTGCCTCCGAACAATTGGCATAGGTCGGTTCCTTACTAGCGCAGTGTTTCTTAACGTGACCGAACTGTTGGCAATGCAAGCACCGAACTACTTCTACATCATCAATAAAACGGCAGGTAGCCCAATCAATAAATAACTTATCCTTGGTAGTCACTCTATGTTTACGTACCGCGGGTTCTATTTCAATGCCAATCCATTTCCGACCGTTATCTAAGGAGCGCCTACGAATAATTTTGGTAGACTTTATAAAGACATCCTCTTTAATTTGCATCTCATCCTTAATATTTTGGCGGTAAAGCGCGTTTAGAAAAGCGCCATCATCCATTGATGATGGAACATCCTTCACTAACACTCTAGTGCGTCTACCCTTTGGCTTTTCTAGTCGTAAACCAGCGGCCTTGATAGCATCCACAGATTCTAACTTTCTAAGTTGAATTTCATTAGCAACGCGTAGTACGACTCCAGATTTCGCGGTTTTTTTCACGCCTACAATTTGAAAACCGTCGTCACTGGGCTTAATTGCCTTCATGAGCGCTTGTTTTGTCGCGGACGAAGTGTTATAGTCAGCTGACCGGTCCGCGGTAGGGTATGCGACCACACAGGGTAACGGTGGTCGGGACTGCATAATTGCTGGAGCTACTTTTGGCAAACGTAGTTTCAACGAGTCCGCATATGAAATTTTACAGTTGTTATTGACAGGATCGGGATTGACAGCGTTATTCGACTTGATTTTATCTAATTCGCGTTCCGTATTGGCTAACTTCGTCTCGTTGCATGATGATTTTATGGCCAGCATAGAAACAATGGCCGTGACACGCTGTGTCATATCCATGATAGCTGATTTATTTGCAACATTAATTCGAGAGCCCTGATCATTCACTAGGTCGTTAATTTTAGACAGGTATGACGACGCCTCGGAAACTAAGTCACAATAGTCGGTATTGCTCACATCACTGATATTTAAAATCGGCGAGGATTTTTCCACGGTTTCGAATGTTTGATGAAGCCGTTTGGACCTATCATCGGGCGAAATGTATGATGGAGACATTTCGCTGAATAAACGTTTCGAATTAGCGGAGGTCGCCACGGGCGACCTTTGGGTTTTAGTATTTCTACGAAATATTTCTCCGCCGCGATCTGGTGGGTCATCATTTGTTAACATCATCATTGACGGAGAATACGATAAATAAACGTATTAGAACGCGAATGAATGAAATTAAAGAATTAAACAAATAAATATCGATCGATTAAGTTATTTCGCGGTACCCACACACAGAAAAAAATAAATGCACTTACCGAAGGCTGGAGAAATTGACTAATTAGCAATAAAAGAATAGACAGACAGCTTTAAAAACTTACAAAACACGCACTTAATACACTATGGCACAGCTATGAACAGTTCACAAGCCTTAGAATAGACACACAAGGCAAATTCCGAATTTACAGAACGGAGCGATATAATAAACACCTCACAGCGCACAAGCGGGAAGGGAAGTGCTCGTCTGGACTTTTTTTTTTTGGGACAAGCCCGCCACACATTCCCAACCACTGCAACTCCTGAAAGCCAGAATCAACAGTGGCGACCACCAGAAAAATGCCGAGCCAATGAAACCCGACGAGTCCCGGAGAAACGATTCAACTGTCTTGGATCCTGCAACGAAATTAATCAGAAAAGTACAGCGGAGGAGTAGGAAAAAAATATATATAATTTCCACTTCCCTCCGTATCAAGCAGGAGACAGAATAGAACTAGGCCAATAGGCACCAAGGGACAAATACAACTGGGTTAAGCCCAGTTGCCAAGCACCACGGATTATATTTTACCACTTAAACTAATGGGTCCTAAATTGTGAGCTACTTTTGATTCCAGTAATAGGTATGGCAAAATCGCTTGAACGCACGGAAATTTGTTCTGGTTTCAACAAGGTCCGTATAGTAAACTACCCCAGATGTAACCTTAATACTATCTAACATAATATTGCGTTCAGTTTGCCAAAGACTACACTCCCATAAGATGTGATGTGCGGATTGTTCGTATTCATGGTCAGCTGTAGAACATTGACATAAAGGCGAGGCCACAAGCTTAAAGGAAAATAATTTACTCTTAAAATTGCCATGACCTGTGAGAAATTGGGCAACACAGTGATCCACCTCCAGCCATGTCCTGTCCAGCCGCTCACGAACAGATGGAAAAAATTGGTGGAGGTGACGGCCTTTGATGGAATTTTCCCACCTACATTGCCACTCCGATAAAAGTTCCTCCCAGACATCAGTCTGGGGTTTTAGTAATCTAGAGATCTTAGCACGGCCGCGTTGCGGTAAGAACTCTGGGTCCGTAATCTTTCTAGCGTAGTAGTACATTGCAGCACGCCGCTGCACTTCTAGATCGACTGGGAGAACACCCGCCAGCACTGGTAAGGCTTCAGTACTAACCGTCCTATACGCCTTGCATAAGAATATCAAAGCCAAACGCTGGCTTTGAAGCAATTTACGTCGTACCGCACCTATGGTGGCCCTATCGGCCCAGACAGGTGCCCCGTAGCACAAACAACCCAAGTAGGTAGCCCCATAAATAGTTTTTAAGGTTTGAAAAGATAGACCCCAAGTAGCTTTGGATATTCTCGTCAAGGCGTAGAAGTTCTTTTTTGCTTTCTCACCTACTGTTTTTATATGATCAATAAATGAAAAGTTATTTTCTAATAGCATACCGAGATAGCACACGGATTCTTTTCTTTTAACGGGTACGTTATTGAATTTAATACTAGGCCAGGATTTAAGATTTCCTTTTAAAATAAGTTGATAGGTTTTATGCGGTGCAAAGGTCAGACGGTTTCGATCGCCCCACTGAGATATTAATCGTAGGCATGTGTCAGCCAAATTCTCAAGGCCAGCACGAGTACTTGCCTGAATGAGAAGCAAGCCATCGTCCGCGTAACCGGTTAATGAGCAGCCGCATGGGAGCGGAAGCGCGAGGAAATCATCGTAGCCAATATTCCAAACATATGGACCGATAACTGAGCCCTGAGGACATCCCATGGTTAGAGACTTAGTAATGGAATGATGTCCTAGTTTGAGTTTCACGAAACCGTTTAGAAAGTAAGAAAGAATCAGATTATAGATGTTTTTGTAACAACCACGGTTTTTCATTTTAAGTAGTAACATCGGCCACCATGCGTTATCAAAAGCGCCAGAAATGTCGAGAAAGATTCCAACCACATATTTATGTTCCGATAAGTTAATAATTTTACGAACAGAGAGCACCGCGTCGACGGTGGATTTACCAATAGTGAAA
The DNA here is from genome assembly GCA_950371165.1 of Lacanobia oleracea. Taxonomy (NCBI): domain Eukaryota; kingdom Metazoa; phylum Arthropoda; class Insecta; order Lepidoptera; family Noctuidae; genus Lacanobia; species Lacanobia oleracea. Next base: position 13,614,878 of record OX493389.1, read on the forward strand.
CCAAATTGATTCTTATGAAATTTAGGTCCATTCGGTAGTAAGCGCGGAACGATTAGTCGCTCTAAGAGTTTTCCCAAAGATGGAAGTAGGGTTATGGGCCGATAGGACTTAGGGTCATCCGGGGGCTTATCGCCACTCTTCGGAATAATGCGTATAAAGCCCTGTCGCCATATTCGAGGAAAAATACCTTCCGCAATGCATCGGTTATATACTGATAAGATCGCGTCTCCGGCTGTCTTACACGCTTCTATAATCATTCTATTAGATATTTTATCTTCACCGGATGATTTGTTGAGAGGTAGTTTCTTCACAACGTTTATGAATTCGTCAGTGGATGGAAGATCTGACTCCGGTGATTCAGGTGGCACCGTGGCCCACGCTCTGATCTGTTGGTGGTATTCATTATCATTTACTGATGAATCGTCTGGTATAAGGGATTCAAGCAGAGCATCAGTTGTTTCTTCAATGCCGGTTGTATGTTTATTGTTTACTTTAATGTTTTGAACGTACGCAAGGTCGACAGATCTAATTAGCTTTGAACTCGTGGTACAAAGGAGACCACGGACCCTCCTTATCAAGTTTATTAACAATTTTCCGCAATAAATTACCCTTAGATTTTTCAACAGATGCTCTGTAGCGTGACTAGGCAACTCTAAAAGTACTTAAAGCAAGATTAAGGAGGTCCCCGGTAACCTTACGTTTTTTTAGCTTGTTAAGCCGTCTACGAGCTCTACGAAAGCTTCTACGTTGTTCAACAAGGTAGTCACTCCACCAATCACATCTACGAATATTGGTCATGGATGCGCGACCAATAGCAATGTCAGCACAGTAAGTGAAGGCGTCCGACATTATCTCAGCACTTTCCTCAGCTGACAGTCCGTCGCGAGTGAAGTCTTTGACATGACCAGAAAAAAGTGAGCCGAAGAATTCCCAATTCGCGCCCTTACTTTTATATCTAAAATTTCCAATTAAGTGTGACGAACCTTGAGTAAACATAGGAACAAACTCGTACACGATCAGGCGATGATCACTACAAGACGCGTCAGGAAGGACACGCCACCTATCCAAGCGTACGTCTGCACTAGAAAGTGTGACGTCAATACAAGATTCGCCCATTTGGCTACAAAAAGTAGGTGGTGCGTCTGGGGTGTTATGAATTGATAAATTCATCTCAGCAATAAAATCTTCAACCGCACAACGTCGTTCAGAATCAGTGGATCGAACTTTGCCATACCACAGGGAAGAAGATGCATTTACATCAGCACCTACTATAACTTTGCAGCCCGCGAGCGACCGCAAGACGTGACGGAGATTATGTATATGTGGAGTAACTGGGTCTGAGTATTGAAAGTAGCAGCTCACAACGTAAACCTTAAAGGTAGGCGATGATACTTCCGCCACGGCGCAATGAGGCGTCATGAGATTACTTATAGATGTTACAGTAAAGCCCGAAGAACGCGCTACATAAATTCCGGCCCGCGCCCTGCAGTCCAGCTGAACCACCCTGTGACGTAAGCGCGCGTTTTGGTATTGTTCCTGAATAAGCACTATGTCAAGATTATAATCCACAATCAATTTATCCAGCTCGGATGTCGCCACCCTATCGTTATGGAGATTTAATTGTCCTATGGTTAAAATATCCATTATTAGTAGTTAGTGTTTAGGATTAATTGTTCGAGTTTCAGTTTGTAGGTAGTACACTCTTGAGATCCGCAGCGATGATCACACGGTTTTTTAAAGCGTTTGCACGCCACGCAAGTCGGTTTAAAATTTAAGTCGTCCTTATGCGGGCAATCATTTGTTTCGTGTGCCTCCGAACAATTGGCACAGGTCGGTTCCTTACTAGCGCAGTGTTTCTTAACGTGACCGAACTGTTGGCAATGCAAGCACCGAACTACTTCTACATCATCAATAAAACGGCAGGTAGCCCAATCAATAAATAACTTATCCTTGGTAGTCACTAAGTGTTTACGTACCGCGGGTTCTATTTCAATGCCAATCCATTTCCGACCGTTATCTAAAGAGCGCCTACGAATAATTTTGGTAGACTTTATAAAGTCATCCTCTTTAATTTGCATCTCATCCTTAATATTTTGGCGGTAAAGCGCGTTTAGAAAAGCGCCATCATCCATTGATGATGGAACATCCTTCACTAACACTCTAGGGCGTCTACCCTTTGGCTTTTCTAGTCGTAAACCAGCGGCCTTGATAGCATCCACAGATTCTAACTTTCTAAGTTGAATTCTCGTTGCTCGTCTGGACTGCTGGATATTAATGCCGGGGTTCCTCAGGGGTCGGTGCTTTCGGCAACACTGTTCTTGCTGCATATTAATGATCTGCTTAAACCCGGTACCTTTGGGTATGCAGACGACAGCACTGTTGCTGAAAGATACGTGTCCGACGCACGAGCTGGTGGGTCGCAGATCCGGTCTCTCCGGGAGGCAATGGTTGAGCGCTTGAACGTGTCCCTGCAGGCGGTCTCTGATTGGGGCGATGCCAATCTGGTCAAGTTCAATGCTGCTAAGACCCAAGCGTGTCTATTTTCCGCCAAAAGGAGCCAATTCCGCCCAGCTCCATCTTTCCGCGGTGAAACCGTGCCGATAACCGACCATCTTGAACTTCTTGGGGTTACATTAACATCTACTCTCAATTTTGGCCCTTACATAGAGGCAAAAGCTCAAGTGGCTGCAAAGAAGTTGGGGATTCTGGCTAAGGTGAGACGGTACTTCGCGCCGGAACAGCTGCTCAAACTCTATCAAGCGCAAGTTCGATCGAGTATGGAATACTGCTCTCATCTTTGGGATGAATCTGCCAGATACCAGCTTGATGCCCTTGAGTCAATTGAGAAACGAGCCAAGAGGATCATCGGCAATGAGAGGCTCGTCGCGTCGAAGCTCCAAAGTCTTGAACATCGACGACGAGTTGCTAGCCTGTCGGTTTTTTACCGGTTGCATTTTGGGGAATGTGCGACGGAATTGCATAATTTAATTCCGCCAAGCCCGTTCCATCATCGGACCACAAGACGAACGGCGATGCACCACCGGTACATGGTGGACATCCCACCCATACGCACAAAACGTTTTGGGAACACATTCATAGTGCGTACAGCTAAGGAGTGGAATTCCCTGCCGGAGTCTGTGTTTCCTGATAGCTACAACCTGGGAGTCTTTAAATCAAGAGTGAATAGGTTATTTCTAGGCAAGCGTGCTCCATCTTCGACCACATCCTCGCTTACCATCAGGTGAGATAGCGGTCAAACGCGTGCCTATCATTAGTAAAAAAAAAAAAAAAATATATCTCGTGTCACAGAGCGCATCGACTTCCTGAAGCAGAAGGTGTATGCATGGGCAAGCCGTATTCGTAGGTACAGGCGGAGAGTGGAGCGATACACCCAGAATCGCACATTCCGAAGTAATGAAAGGTGGGTATATAGGGATTGGGAGCGACCGGACCAAGGTGTGACTGACACGCGCTTGCCGGATGTTGAGCTATGTGTTCATTCTGGAGCTACTGAAGGTAACTGAAACATTCAGTAACGCCATCAGGATGGAGTTTGGTGCGGACAAATATGCGGTCATGCATGTAAAGCGTGGAGAGATTATGGAATCCGTGGGAACTCAACTCTCGGATTCCATAAACCTGAGATCCCTCTCTCCAACTGAAACTTACAAGTATTTGGGTATGTCGGAAGCGTTAGGTATCAATGTTACTGACATGAAGCAATCGTTGAAGGAGCGCTTCTTTGGCCGCCTGGAGAAGGTTTTTAATAGCCTTCTATCAGGCGGAAACAAGGTGCGCGCCTTCTACGGTTGGGTGATGCCCGTATTGATGTACTCTTTCGGCGTACTCAAATGGACTCAAACGGAACTTGACGCCCTGGATAGGCGGGTCCGCACTCTGCTACTGCATGTCGAATGCATCATCCACGGTCGTCGGTAATGAGACTGTATATCCCGCGAAAGTGTGGAGGTCGAGGCTTTTTAAATGCCAAGACTCTCCACAGTTGCGAGATATGCAGTCTTAGGGAATATTTCCTAGCTGTCGACGTGGGTATGCATCGAGATGTAGTGGCGGTGGACCAGGGACTCACCTCGCTCTCCTTGGCAAATGAGAACTGGCGCAAACCTGCGGTGCTTGACACTAACGATCGCAGGGCGGTATGGCAGAGTAAGGAGCTTCACGAACGCCTTTTCCGGGCCCTACATGGGCCCGACGTAAAACAACTATCGTCCGTAGCCTGGCTGCGTTTCGCTGATCTTTTTGGAGAAACCGAAGGTTTTGTTTGTGCAATTATGGACGAAGTTATCATGACGAATAACTACCGGAGATTTATTGTGAAAGACGGCACGGTCGACATATGTCGGGCATGTCACCGTCCGGGAGAATCAGTTCGCCACATTGTCTCTGGTTGTTCTTGTCTAGCTAACGGAGAATACTTGCATAGGCACAACCTTGTAGCCAGGATTATCCATCAGCAACTTGCTCTGAAATACTCTCTTGTGAAGTCGGAGGTGCCATACTATAGGTATGCGCGTGACCCAGTCCTCGATAATGGCAATATCACATTGTACTGGGATCGGTCTATCATCACTGACAGGACTATTGTTGCCAATAAGCCTGATATAGTGGTGGTGGACCGAATTGTGAGGCGTGTAATGATTGTGGACATAACCGTCCCGCATGACGAGAACCTCGTGAAAGCCGAGAAAGATAAACAAATCAAGTATATTGACTTGGCACGCGAGGTTGTTGACATGTGGGAAGTGGGCTCCGCAATCATTGTACCGATAGTCGTGTCGGCCAATGGCTTAATAGCCACGAGCCTCGACCAACACCTTAGGAGGCTCTCGTTGGGCAGCTGGATCAAAGGCTTGATTCAGAAAGCGGTACTTCTGGACACAGCTCGCATTGTCAGGAGGTTCCTTTCTCTGGAGCCCTCACCACCGGTAGCTTGGACCCTGTTCCCGATATCGGTGGGCTACTATTTTTATATTTTTTAATGTTTTTTTATTTATTTTAATCAAATATTTAAAAATATAATATATATGTATAAACTGAATAAACGTCCTGATTGACCATCTAATCACGTAGAGGGCGGACACACGAATGAAAGATTACTGGCGTGGCTAACGTGGCTCTGGAAACCCATTTAACATGGAGACTAGATCAAAAAGTAATTATATAGGACCGCTACCCGAGGGCAATCGTCGGGGCGCACCTGGGGCCGATGCTGGGTGTCACAGCATACGACCTGTGGCGTATTATGTCGCAACACCGTTAACAATATTTTGGGTGGCAACACCAAATGTGTTGTGTGTGGCGCCAGACATAAGTCTGCCGCCAGAGTGTAAATCGACACAGACTGAACATTCGAGCCAGCGAGCGTGAGCTCTCATTACCTATATAATATATTGTGTATTGCAAATAGTAACGAATAGAAACCATTTCCGATATCCACGAGTTTTATTTGCGTGTGTACCTCCAAATTGGTGACCCCGACGTGATCGAGACGCAACTATACAGCGAGGAGGTACCTCTACCTACAGCAGTGAACGAGGAACCGGACTTCAGCAGTGAGCCACGCTGAGATCTTCAGCCTGCCCAATCCGACTACGCCGCAACGTTTTCCAGGCTGGTTTTACCACTTACCGCCGGGAAATTCGCTGAACGAGAAGTTGCCGAGTAGATACCTAGGTACCTACCTAACTGCTCACACCGGCCTCTGCGTAAGTCAGAAGGCGCAACAACGGATTGCAGCAAGTTTGTGTTATTTAGTGCATCATTCGCAAGCAGTTTTCATCATCTTACGTACATCCTACGCATCATTTTCGTTTTTTGAATGTTCCGAGGCCTTCGACCCGGAAACGGAACTCCATCAAGACGCTACCTATCTCGACGCCTTGCGCAACCTATCGGGCAGTAGCGGAACTTCCCGATTTATGATCGAATGAATGATTGAACGGTTAAAATTTCCATTATAGCCCGCTGATTTAAGGGACGCGGGGGGTGGGATGGGAAGGGGGGAGATGTAGGTTTGCCCCCTGCACCACCCCCACCCCCCGGAGCCCCATGGTTATGGAGATATCCATGGTTAAAGTTTTGAGGTTAGAATAGAATTTGAGTTAGAAAAATAAGTAAAAATGAGTATCGTTTAGCAGGAAGAGGGAGTGGGAGGTGCCCCCTGTGCCGTAGCATCACTCCCATGTAAAGGCGACGCACTGTTCTTGAGAAAAAATAATTATAGTAATCTAACCTCAAAACGTGTTATAGCCGCTCAACATTGCAGTCACGGGAGGCCCAGTCGACGGAGCCCCGCTCAGCGGGGCTCCTACTTCTGAGTGGTTTATAAAAAAATAACCACGAAGGGGATGGCGGGGTCTGTTCGCTCGCTTCGCTCGCTCACTCGACCCCGCCATCCCCTTCTAACCTAACCTGTCCGAGTCGGGGTGCCCCCAAGTCCAGAGCTCGCTTCGCTCGCTTTTGCGTCCAAGTTCTCCTATTAGCAGTAGTAGTAGTCAGTGGAGATTAATTGGGGATTTTATTTATGAATTTTTTGTTATTGACAGCTGAGAGATAACATGGCGTCGCTTCACGTTCCGTTCCACATAGTGTAACAAAAATCAATGTAATTGCATAATACAACAACAACTATTGTGCACATTTATTACACACCAAAAGTTTGTGAATATGTAAATATAAAATTATATTTATGAAAAAAACATGACATGTAATTTAATAAAAAATACTTCTAACGTCAACGGAACGTAAATGGTCAACTTTGACGTGTACCATGACAATTTATCTAACGTAAAAATTTGCAAATGGCGCACTATTTTCCAATTTTTATTGAAACTTTAATGAATTTTATCTCGTAAATTGTGACTCCCCGAATCTTGAAACTTTGTAAAAAGCTTTCTATGTGTGAGTACTATCTACAAAAAAAATACGAACTTCCAAAGTAGCGGGCTATAATGGAAATTTTATCCTAACTTTCCCCTAAATAATTAGTGCCTGCATGTGCATCTTACTAAAAAACTAACTTTGTGCTTGGTGGTTTCAAATGTAAATAACAATAGCATTTTTATCTTTATTTTTACACATGTTCATGTTTGTTTACATATTTTTCGTATTGGTTTTTCGTGTGTGTTTGTTTAAAAGTTAGAACTGGCTGAGGCTTGTATTAATGGTAAAAGGTATTGAATTTTATATCAATAAGTCGTTTGAACTTTTCATTTGTTTGCGTGAATTATTTCTGTACATAATTATCTGCAGCACATGCTTATTTACCTTGCGCATTCTGTACATACCTCGTGTTTTTTATAGTTATAAGTTGCTTGTTATAGTTTTAAGCAACCTGACTGAGTGGTAACTGTAACTTGAACATTTACTTCGTTTTATAATATATTTATACATTTGTTATACACATATTTGACATGGAGAGCCAACAAATTGAGGAGAGACTCAACCAAATTCTGGCTAACAATGAAAGGCTAACACAACAAAATGCGGACTTGCGAGCACAATTAAATGCCCATAGTGTGCAGAATCCAGCAGCATATGCAGTCCGTCCTAAACTGCCTCCTTTTTGGCTCGAGCATCCTGCTGGATGGTTTGCTCATCTAGAATCACAGTTTGTTTTATGCAATATTTCGGTTGATGAAACCAAATATAATTATGTTATTTCTCAATTTGATTCCAGGATCTCTCATGAAGTCGAGGATCTGGTCACTAACCCTCCTCCAAAAGGTGGCCAGTATGAATGGATAAAGGAAGAAGTTATTAAGCGTTTTTCCACTTCCGAGTCACAAAAGGTCAGACAACTATTGTCAGGTGAGGAGCTTGGTGACCGGAAACCTACCCAGTTTCTTCGTCATCTGAAGTCTCTAGCTGGTAAGTCTTTCCAAGATAATACAATAATCAGAGAACTGTGGCTACAACGTCTGCCTAAACACATACAGGCAATTTTGACTGCCCAAGGTGACCTCACCTTGGACAAAGTTGCTGAACTGGCTGACAAAATTTTAGAGGTCAACTCTGTCTCTGTCAACGCCATTTCTCCTATTCCAGCTAGTGCCCCTGACCTCGCTGCCCTTACTGTGCAAGTTCAAGAACTTGCACGTCAGGTGGCTGTTTTAACTACAGGACAGTCCAGTTCTAGACAACGGTCTGGTTCTAGGTCTCGTCAACCTAGATCCAGATCTGCGTCCCAGGTGGCCCAACAGCCTTTCTGTTGGTACCACCATAAATTTGGTGCAAAAGCAAGTAAATGTACCAAACCATGCTCTTGGTCGGGAAACCAACAGAACAATCTGTAGCAGCGGCGACCGATTGTTTCAATAGTAGCCGCTTATTTGTTGTGGACAAAGACACCAAGTTCCGATTTTTGTTGGACACTGGATCTGACATTTGTTGTTTTCCTAAAAAATTGCTAGGAAGCAAAAGAGCAGATCCAAATTACAATTTATGTGCAGCAAATGGCAGTTCCATAAAAACTTATGGCTGTCATACCTTTACACTCAATCTTGGTCTCCGCCGTACCTTCAAATGGAACTTTGTCATAGCTGATGTTGATACCGCCATCATTGGTGCTGACTTCATGGCCTTTTACAACCTACTTCCCGACTGCAGAAACAAAATAATACGCTGCGGAGTTACTGGTCTCACTGCTCCAGCCTCTGTAGCCAAATTCAACCAGCTCAGCGTAAAAACCGTTAAAATTGAAGAATTAGAATTCCACAAAATTTTATCTGAATTTCCAGCTATCACGAGACCCCCCGGCATCCATCGCGAGGTGAAGCACAACACGGTGCATTACATCAAGACGACCGACGGCCCACCCGTGGTGTCTAAGCCGCGCCGCCTCGCGCCGGACAAACTGCGCGCAGCGCAGAAGGAGTTTGCGGATATGGTGCAAACTGGCACCACTCGCCCTTCCAAGAGTCCGTGGTCCTCACCACTGCATTTAGCCCCGAAGAAAGACTCTTCATGGCGCCCTTGCGGCGACTATAGAGCGCTGAACGCTCGGACTATACCGGATAGGTATCCCGTGCGCCATATAGGGGATTTTGGTCACGCTCTCGCTGGTTCCACCATCTTTAGTACTATTGATTTAGTTAAGGCATATCAACAGATTCCGGTGGAGCCAGCTGACATCTGCAAAACTGCCATTATAACACCGTTTGGCTTGTATGAATTCCCCTATATGACGTTTGGGCTCAGAAATGCTGGACAAACATTTCAGCGTTTCATTGATGAAATTGTCCAGGGTTTGGATTTTTGTTTCCCATATGTCGATGACATCTTAATATTTAGCAGGGACGCCACGGAGCATTGTAACCACTTACGCACGCTCTTTGAACGATTGGCTAACTACGGTGTAGTAGTTAATCCAACAAAGTGTGTGCTAGGTACATCCGAGGTTATTTTCCTCGGTTATAAAGTCTCCAGTGATGGCATAAGCCCCCTGGAAGAAAAAGTCCAAGCATTGAAAGATTTCCCCCTTCCTAAAACAGCCCTAGGTCTCCGCAGGTTCTTGGGCATGTTAAATTACTACCGACAGTTTCTGCCCAATGCCGCCGAGACTCAAGCCCCGCTCATTGACTTCCTTACAGCTACAAAGCTTAAGGGAGCCAAGCCAATGCCCTGGACTCCTGAACTGGAGCACGCTTTCACTGCATGTAAGGACAGCCTCTCTCAGGTCACTAGGTTAGCACATCCCGTACCTAACGCCCCATTGGCGTTGTACACAGATGCTTCTGGCACACAGGTGGGCGCGTGCTTACAGCAGCAAAGTGAACAGGGCTGGCAACCACTTGCTTTTTTCAGCAAGAAGCTTACAACGAGTCAGTCAATGTGGCCAGCGTGGGAACTGTTGGCAGTATATTTGGCGGTGCAGCATTTCCGGCATATATTAAAGGCGCAACACGCCACAATATATACGGATCACAAACCTCTTTGTATGCATTCAAGCAACGCTGAGAAAAGCTGCCACCCAGCCAACTTAATCAGCTCACCTTTATCTCCCAATTTACTACCGACATACGGCACGTAAAGGGAGACGACAACGTCGTCGCCGACACGATGTCGCGCATCGAAGCCGTCTCGCTCGAGTGCGATTATACCACATTGGCTCGAGCACAAGACGCCGACGATGAGTTAAAAACCTTATCTGACTCGTCTCTCAATATGCAACATACTTTAATTCCAGGCACGGACACCACCGTCCAGTGTGACGTCTCAACAGGCAAACCGCGCCCCTACTTGCCAGCACCGCTGCGCCGCGCCGCCTTCGATCGCCTGCACGCGCTCAGCCACCCCGGTGCTCGCGCCAGCGCGCGCCTTGTGGCACAGCGTTATGTGTGGCCTGGTGTTGCGCGCGACTGTCGCGCCTGGGCAAAAGAATGTCTCAACTGTCAGCGCGCCAAGGTGACGCGCCACGTGTCCGCGCCACTCGGAACTTTTGCCGCTCCATCATCCAGGTTTCGCCATGTCCACTTGGACATAATCGGCCCTCTGCCCACATCGAGAGGCTATTCATATTGCCTGACGGCGATCGACCGTTTCTCTCGATGGCCCGAGGCTTGGCCGATGGCTTCGATAACCGCCGAGGAGGTAGCTGATCGATTCGTTGAGGGTTGGGTTGCACGCTTCGGCGTTCCCACTACAGTCACGACTGACCAAGGCCGTCAATTCGAGTCGGACCTTTTCAAACGGCTCATGAATGTTGGCGCGACCGAGCGAAGGCGAACCACCAGCTACCATCCTCAAGCTAACGGCATGATCGAGCGCTTTCATCGACAACTGAAAGCTGCTCTCATGTGCCACAGCGACACCTGGCACCGAGCCCTACCAATCGTGCTTCTCGGCATTCGATCTGCCTTGAAAGAGGATCTCGAGTGTTCGGCTGCCGAACTTATTTATGGGGAGCCGCTTCGCCTACCAGGAGAGTTCCTGATAGCCAGCACCCCCAATAACACTGACAACGTCAACGATTTTGTGACAGTTCTGCGCACGAAAATGGCCAATTTGCGTCCAATTCAGGCGTCGCGACACACGCAACCGACGTCGTTTATTTTCAAGGACCTTCAGGATGCCTCTCATGTTTTCCTGCGAGACGATACTGTTCGCCGTGCACTGCAGCCACCCTACACTGGACCCTACAAGGTAATGTCACGGACCGAAAAGTTACTCGACATTGACATTGCAGGTAAACGCGTGACGGTCAGTATCGACCGCGTGAAGCCTGCATACATCGCACCTGACTTAGCGAGCGAACTCTCCCGGATAACCACTCCGCAACAGACCGCAGCGCCTGCGCCTGCCATGCAAGCGCCTTCCGCGCCCGCGCTACCTGTGCCCTCCGCGTCTGCACAGCCGACTATGCCCCCTGTAGCACAACAACCAGTTACCACCCGGTCAGGTCGCACTGTTAGATTTAAGGATAGGTTAGATCTTTAGCTTAAGTTTTGTTTTTAACTTTTTTGTTTCCTATCTGGTGCAATGTACTTCGTGTGTATTATTTTTTTTTTTCCTGTTTAAATAACTTGTTATTTTCTCCGTAGGGGGGTGGTTGTGGCGTATTATGTCGCAACACCGTTAACAATATTTTGGGTGGCAACACCAAATGTTTCCGGCGCCAGATATAAGTCTGCCGCCAGAGTGTAAATCGACACAGACTGAACATTCGAGCCAGCGAGCGTGAGCTCTCATTATATAATATATTGTGTATTGCAAATAGTAACGAATAGAAACCATTTCCGATATCCACGAGTTTTATTTGCGTGTGTACCTCCAAAGACCCATCGGCGGTGGGGGACTGAGCAGGCGGGTTCTCCCCGATAAAAATACTACAGCCGAACTGACAGACCGACTAGACGTTAGGGACGATAGTAAAGCAGTTACATCCGCTCAGGATGTTTCGCAGGTGGCGTCAGCTACTCAGCCTGCGACCACCAAAGCGGGAAAGCCCAGAGTGCGCATGAAATGGACTGAAGATATGAACATATTCATCATGCGCACTTATTTACATGTTACAAAACTTGAAGAGGACAGGACTATGTACTGCACACAATTATTCGAAAAATTTAAATTGAAATACCCAGAAATTAATGTAACCGAACATAGAATTGCAAAAAAAAAAAGAAAAAATTAGAGTAATTATCAGAAATAAGTTGCTATCTGTCGACACTATAAGTAGAATTAGATATGAAATATCAGAACAACTCAAAAAAGAAGAAGAAGAAAGTATAAATCTTACACAACAAACAAACATCTCACAATTAAACCAATCGCTTACAACAAATATTACCTCCCTATACCTCGACGCGAATTCAGGCACAGAAGATTTTGTTACAGATTTAACACAGCACACCAATCAATCTATAGTAGATGATTCTACATTCATACAAACACAAAGTAATATAGATTTTGACTCTACCTTACTAAACAAATTAAGTAACGATTTAGAAACAAATATGATAAAATATAACGGAAAAAATCCATCGTGTAGACCATTATTACCAAAAATTAGACCATCTCGCAAATTATCTGATATCATTAGTATTTTTAACCAAAAAATTATCCCTTCCAAACTATCATCTCTAGAAAGTCTAAGCGACACACATTCTTTAATTTACTCCATAGCTATGTCAGTAGTAACTCACTTTAAGTTAAAAATAAATGTAGATAGAACAAACAATAATAATAGAGCAAAAAACGATCCACCTTAGAAAAAGGATTAGAAACGGACATAGAACAACTAAGAAAAAATATAAATAGATTAACACAGTACAAAAATGGAAATATATCAAGCAAACTGGAAAAGAAAGTAAAACAGATTATTAAAAATACTAAACAACACAGTTCACATGAACATTTTAACAAGAGAATAGAAGATCACTTAGACACGCTGAAAGAAAAACTTTTAGTTAAGAGTTATGACTCTTAACGTGCTAGTCTATGGGCTAGCACGTTATAAAAAAGCGAAAGAAAGAAAGGATAACAATAGATTATTTAAAACAAGTGAAAAACAATTTTATAGAAAAGTTAAAGGCAACGATATAAAAATCCAGAACCCTGCATCTCAAGTTGCACTAAAAGAATTCTGGCAAGGAATTTAGTCAGACAGCACGGAACATAATAAAAACGCTAGGTGGATACAAAATGAAATAGGTAGATCAGAAACAATAGAAGAAATGCCGTTTGAAAACATAAATTGGCTTGAGTTAAATACAATTATAAATAAAACACATAACTGGAAAGCAGCAGGAATAGATGGTATACATAATTTTTGGATAAAAAGACTTTTTTCGCTCCATAAAACGTTAGCCCAACAAATAAGTGACATTTCAAAAGGCAATCAAACAATTCCCGAATTTTTAACAAAGGGTATCATATATATGCTTCCAAAATCGAGTAGAACCCAGGATCCTTCACAGTACAGACCTATTACTTGCTTACCAACTTTATATAAAATCATAACTTCATGTATTACGAACAAATTCATTAAACATATTGAAAAGTATGATATCTTAACAGAAGAACAAAAAGGGTGTAGTCGCGGACATATGGGATGTAAAGAGCAATTAATAATTGATTCCACTATCTTAAAATATTGTCAAAGATCTAGAAAAAACTTATACGTGGCATACATTGATTACAAAAAAGCATTCGACAGCGTTCCGCACTCATGGTTGATCGAAGTACCTATTAAATATTTATAAAATGAATTCATTACTTATACAATTTCTTAAGAGTACTATGGGATCATGGAGAACTACACTTAAATTACAATCTGAAACAACAAACATAACCGTAGACGATATAACAATTAAATAGGGTATTTTCCAAGGGGACTCATTAAGCCCCCTCTGGTTTTGTCTAGCCCTAAATCCACTCTCTCGAGCATTAATTGATTCTAGATTAGGTTTTGGTATTAAGAATGGTAGGTCAATATTGCACTAAATTACACATTTACTAATATATGGATGACTTAAAAATGTACGCTAATAAAAATTCAGATTTGCACGAATTATTAAATATAACCGCAACATTTTCAAAAGACATAAGGATGGATTTGGACTAGATAAATGCCGAAAACTTAATATAGAGAAAGGTAAGATTGTAGGTGGAAACTACTCGACGGATACTAATGAAACAATAGAAGCGATAAAAGAGTAAGAACTATATAAATATTTAGGTTACGATCAAGCTCGACTTTTAGAACATACGGCCATTAAAGATAAACTAAAGAAGGAATATAATAGTAGAATACATTCGCTATGTAATATGCATCTATCCAGCAAAAATGTATGCAAATCCATAAATACATACGCGGTACCAATACTTACTTACTCTTTCGGTGTAATAAAATGGTCGAACACGGAATTACATGGCCTCGAAGTTAAGACAAGAACTATATTAACACAACACAGATATCACCACCCCAAATCGGCAATAGAAAGAGTGATAATGCCCAGAAAAGAAGGAGGTAGAGGATTAATCGAAATATCAAGTAATTAACACCAAGAATTATAGAAAATACATAATAAAAGATAGGACAGTAAGGAATGATGTATGCAGAAAATGCCATAGCAAACCTGAAACAATACAGCACATTACAGGAGCTTGCATGACATTGACCCAGAACGACTACACTCATCGACATAATCAACTCGTTAACATTATTCACCAAAAACTCGCCATTAATCTTAAACTAATGCAGCATCCATACACACCTTATTACAAATATACACCAAGAGCTGTTTTGGAAAATAATTTATACAAAATATATTATGACCGCACCATAATTACAGATCACACTATATACAATAACAGACCCGATATAACACTTGTTGATAAAGAAAACAAACATACGTACATAATAGATACAGCCGTACCAAACACTAACAACATACAAAAAACTATCACTGAAAAAATCAGGAAGTACACAGAACTACAAGAGGAAATCCACAGAGTTTGGAAAATAAATAGAGTCACAATTGTCCCAATCGTAATTTCAACAACAGGTGTTATCCCAAAACAAATATTCAATAGTTTTAATGTTCTCAATCTATCAAAATACACATACCTACTTAACACTACAAAAAGCCGCCATTTTAAATACTTGCCGAATAGTTAGAAAATTTTTACAACTTGATTTGGATTACAATTTTAGTGCAGTACAAAGTAATTTACCATCTCAAAGTAATAACTAGGATCTCACCTTGGTTCACACCCGTGAGATTCTATATATATAGCAAATACCAGGTACTAACCTGAGAAATTAAATTAAAAAAACCAAAATAATAATAATTTATTTCAGATTTCTCCATATAAATTGTTAGTAACACTAAATACTTAAAAACTAGTGTTAGTAAACAAAACAAATGGAGAATGACAAAATATAATAAAGATTTTGGGAGAATCCGACACCAGAACGCATACAACATGCTATTTTACTGCGTGCAGTCGTATCCAGCGCTCAAGCATCGCACAATCCCACCTGTCTGTCAATACGCTCAAGATGCTATTGGAACTAGCTCGCACGCGAGTCAGGGTCGAGGTGCAACGTTTACGCATGATTGTCGCAAAACTGTCGACGTTGGCCTCGACAAACATGCCAGAGGCACTGCAATACCTCGGCAGTTCCATCAGCATCCTAAACGCATTATTGTACTGCACCCGCAGGTAACTGTATGCCCTCTGCAAATAGCTAACCCACAGGCTGCACGTGTAAAAGGATTGACAGTATGCCTTAAAAAGCGTTACCTTTACTTGTGGTGTATTGTACAGCGTGCAAACCTGCGAGCCAGCATATTACATCGAACAGACAACGACCTGCGCGACTGCGAAAACGACTAGATCATTTTCACGATTTTTACAAAATAGTTACATATTCGTAAATAATTAGTAATTTAGTAAAAATTTAAAGACTGATTAGTCAGTGTAATAATTTCTCGAAACTTTTTCTCGTTACTACGAGAGACGCAAGTAACTACGCCATAGGTGCTGTTCTTTCCCAAGGCCCAATTGGTAAGGACAATTGCATATGCATCGCGCACACTCAACAAATCTGAAGGAAATTACTCCACTACCGAAAAGGAATTATTAGCTATTATTTTTGCAGTTAAAACTTTCCGCCCTTATCTTTACGGCAACAAATTTGAGATCGTCACCGATTATCGACCTCTCGTTCGTTTGGCTTTTTAATGTAAAAGACCGCTGGCGTTTAAAGCTGGAGGAATACGATTACGAGATAGTTTACAAACAAGGCAAACTTAATTCAAATGCCGATGCCTTATCGCGTCACCCGATACTTGCTATAACACGTAGATGTAGAATCCCTAGATAGACTGTACCGACCGAAACTTACGAGCACGTTGCGTCTCCTTTTCTCAAAAGCGAAGTGTCATGTGCCTGAAAGAGAAAAGTATAGTGTCCATAGTGCATCGAAAATTATAGAATGTCGCCAGTTTGACTATACAATTCTACTTATTGATATATCAATGCATAGTGATGTGTATTTTCTGTCGACTATCCAAAATATGCCAGTCGCCACATTCAACCAAAAAATGGTGTTTCATTTTGAAATAATAATGATTGGTAATATCAAAATTCCTTGAAAGAAATTATTTGTCTTCATTTGTTTTTACCGTCTTTATATCTTTGTTTGCTTGTAAAATCTCTAGTGTTTGTGTTATAAACTAAAAATATTAGATTGTAGGCAGATGGTTATTTATCTATACTAATATATAAAGCTGAAGAGTTTGTTTGTTTGTTTACTTGAACGCGCTAATCTCAGGAACTACTGGTCCGATTTGAAAAATTATTTCAGTGTTAGATAGCCCATTTATCGAGGAAGGCTATAGGCTATATAACATCACGCTAAGACCAATAGAAGCGGAGCAGTAACGAAAATTGTGACGCAGACGAAGTTGCGCGGGTCAACCAGTTTCTTTATAAAAGCGTTCCTCTCTCTGGAGCCCTGACTGCCTAGCGTAGCTTGGACTCTGTTCCCGATACCGGTGGGCTACTATTTTTATTTATTTTTTAATATTTAAAAATGTACCGCTAATAAGTAATGAAAATGAATAAACGAAACAATATCTATACCAATATTATAAAGAGGTAATGTTTGTGAGGTTGTAGGGGGTAATCTCTGGATCTACTGAACCGATTTTGAAAATTCTTTTACCAACAGAAAGCCACGTTATTTGCAAGTCATTCTAATATAAAATTCAACCGTTTCTTTCTTACGGGAACGGTAAAAAACGGGATACACGCGTACGAAGTCGCGGGTAAAAGCTAGTCCTTATCCTTACTTTCTTACTAATATTTTAAATGCGAAAGTAAATGTCTGTCTGTCACTCTGTCATTTGTCTCTTTCACGCCGAAGCTACTGAACCGATTTAAATGAAATTTGGTACACAGATAGTCTGACAGGTAGCATGAGAAAGGACATAGGCTCCTTTTTATCCCAGGAGTATGCTCTCTAGGGACCACGCGGTAAGGACTATCGGGGCAGCTAGTTTCTAATAAACAGTAGGCAACTCGTAAGTTTTACAGAATCTGACATTGTTTAGTGTTTAATTTTGTTTTTTTTTTTTAAAGAATCCTTGTTGCGTAAGTGATTTCAGCAAGGCAGAGTATGAACAATCGACCGATCTCATGCGAGATGAAAGACGCGATTTGGATTTCCGAAAATGTGATTGTTTGATTGTTCATACATACTCTTTGCATTTTACCTTGCCGGTCGTAATGTGGGTTTGTATACATGTATGGCGGACTTAGTCGTAGTAAAGACACAAAATACTATAGAATTAGTATTTAATTAATCGGATTAGATAGTATAAAACACATAATTACGATTATATTAAACAATACAAACACATACACATACGCTCGTTATTGAGTTTACTATGATTTGCCATAAAACAGTTCTTAGGGTGTAAATGAATTTTACTTGTGACAAATAAAAAAAGTTTTTCACTTTGCATACAGCGCACTATATTGAACCAAGAGGTCAACCTCATCATATCGAGATGATTTTCGATGAGACCTAGGTGTGGGACAGGGTCCTCTCTTATCGCTCTTTTTGTAGGTTTCGAGCAAACTCTTCGCAAATGATCTGCGAAACTGCTTTTCCCCATTTTTAAGCTTCCTCTTTAACGGTAATTTCTGAAATAAAGCAAAATGGATGTCAGGTTGGTTTACGAAGATCCTATACAACTTTAGCATTTCCTTAACATGAAAAGGTAAAAAGGATCTTTTACCACTACCATTTATAAAACATCTTAAACGAAAAAAAAAAAAAAAATCGTTTCATTTAGGTTTGATTGACTGATGATGACTTTGGGGTAATATACTAACTGGTTGGCAAGATGCTGGCTGTTTTGGAAATATTATTGGCACTGCGTACGAATGTTATACTCGACGTTCATATTCTTCATGAAAGCAAGATTCTTCAAAGTATTCAGAACATATCATTGTTTACTGTGTTGGCCTCCAATTATCGTCTTTGCTCAAATTTTTATCCATTTAATTTTAAACTCATCATCTGCAGGAAACCTGTAAAAGTAACAAAGAATACATCATTATAATAATTTAGTAGTAATAAGGTTATGGATAAATATAATGCAATATTGCTTTTGGAAAAGTAGGATTTTTCGTTAATTCCTTCTTTTGGCATGCTATAATATTCTGTAATCTTTTATCACTGAGACCAAAGCTGAGTCCAATTACTAGGTTCAGCATAGCGCAATCAGTACGAAAAATTCAGATTGCATTTCCAAAATCTGACCACTTATACTGTTTTTATTTCATTGTATGTATTAAAAACGAACTAGAATATGTATGTGATTATACTTTTACTCTATCGATAAAATATCCAAGAAGCCACATCCTTATGAAGTACATGATATGTCAAAACGGTTGAATATTTTTTTGTTTTTATTCATATTTTTAAATTGGAAACTGACAATAATGTAGAAGCAGTTGTGTCTTTATGTTCATATAAAGGAGATCTGATTTTATTGACTTTTCTGCTCAAAATGTGTTTTAACAATAAGTTATGATTGGATTTACTTAACGGTGAAAACATACTTACTTTTCCAATATTTTCTTTCCAAACACCATTTCTATTCGAATAACCGAGTACAGTACATGCTATTGTTCATGGCAAAACGGAAAACACACTCAAACCACAATATTTTTCACAATTTGACAATATTTTTGATAAAATTGGGAGACTAATGTGTTAACCAGCTGGTTAACAAACAAAATGGCGATTCTCGGCTGGAGGCGCGCGGCATTTCAAGACGGTCGGGAATGCTATTGCTATCTCTTTTTGTCACATGAAATGTTTCCACTAAAAATGTTGAGTACAAGATAGGTTACTACATAGGTTTATACGTTATACAACTTAATAGAAGCTATCTAGGGGATTCTATATCTATGCTATCTAGGTATTCTAAATCTATGCACAATACTGGTAGATATTTATACTGTGGTATAAGAGTGGCCAGAATCGTTACGCGAATGAAGCTGAATAAGTGGTGAACATCAGAATGAGTGGCCAAAATCACCAATCAGCTTTAAAATATTACTGAAATCTAATACTTATTTGCTACTATTTGATACCTTTGTTTAAATAATTAGATAATTAGTACCTATTTATAAACTGAGAAAATGGGCAGTGATTCTGATGCCAGGATGACTGCCCATAGTTCGAATATCCACGTAAGGGCTCCAAAAATTTCAATTCGCCTTTACAGAAGCACCCAATATATTATCTCTAGATTCTTAGGGTAAAGAATAAAATGAATAATTATTTAAACAAAGGTATCAAATCTGGTACCTATTACATTTTAGTAATATTGGTTATTTTGGCCAGTCATTCTGATGTTCACGAATAAGTGTGACTGCGCCAGAAGGAGCGTTACGTTTTTAGAGAGTATCTTCTTTTTCCACCTGGCGTTAATCCCGGCCATTACCAGGGTCCGCCTTCCTACTTAGCTTCCTCCACTTAACCGATCTTGAACGTCCTTCTTAGTCAGGCCGTTGGATCTCATGTCGGACTTGACGACGTCCAGCCAGCGCTTTCGAGGGCGACCACGGGACCTAGCTCCAAGGACAGCTATATTCATGCATCTCCGACCAACGTACTACATAGGGCGGCGCATGATGTGGCTATACCATCGCAGACGACACTCTTGCAGTTTTTGTCCCACGTCACGGACACCAAGACTACCTCGGAAGGAAGAGTTGCGTATGCGATCGGATCGCGTTACGCCGCTCATCCACCTCAGCATCTTCATCTCCGTGACGCTAAGCTCCTGGGTGTGTCTGCTTAGCGCTGGCCAACACTCGCCGCCGTACAGTAGGACAGGCCGTATGATGCATTTACTACTCTGTCAAGAAAGTACCGGGAAAAGATCAATAATACACAAAATGTCTGTTATTCATCCAAATTTATTTTATCACCTTCAAAGTATGCTCCTTTAGAAACGATACACTTGCGCCAACGAATAATCCATTCATCTAAACATTTTTTAAACGCTGCTTCCGGAATTGAGTTCAGTTCTCGCCGCGAATTCTCCTTTATGTCTTCTATCGATTGAAAACGGGTGCCACGAAGTGGTAATTTGAGTTTAGGAAAAAGAAAAAAGTCAGCAGGAGCCATATCTGGTGAATATGGTGGTTGCTCTATGGTATTTGTTGAGTGTTTGGTTAAAAATTCGTTCACAATGATAGCCTTGTGCGAAGGCGCATTGTCGTGGTGCAAAATCCAAGAATTTTCTTTCCACAAATCTGGCCTTTTTCGTCGAATTTGCTCTCTTAAACGCCGCATAACGCTCAAATAATATTCTTTATTTACCGTTAGACCTTCCGGTAAGAATTCAGAGTGCACAACACCGCGATAGTCAAAGAAAACAGTTAACATGACTTTGACTTTTGATCGACTTTGGCGTGGTTTTTTCGGTTTCGGTTCAGTTGGAAGGCGCCACTCCGAAGCTTGTTGTCTAGTTTGCATGTCAAACTCGTAAACCCACGTCTCGTCACCAGTAACAATGCGTTTCATGAATGTTGGGTCCGAACTGACTCGTTCTAGCATGTCCTCAGCGACTTTCATGCGATTGAGTTTTTGGAGAAAATTCAGATCTTTTGGGACTAGCCGAGCAGCAACATGTTTCATACCCAAATGATTAGTTAAAATGGTACGGATCGACTCGTGAGATACAGAAAGTTCGGTGGCTATCTCTCTCAGAGTTGAATGGGGATTTTCAGTCACTATTTCCTTCACTTTTGCGATGTTAACCTCAGTTGCAGACGTTGTCGGCCTACCAGAACGAGGCAAATATTACATCTCGACCGCTTTTGAACGCTTTGAACCACTCATAAGCACGAGTTTTTGATAAAGTCGATTCACCGTAAGCCTTCTGTAACATTTTCAGTGACTCCGAACACGAAATTCCATTGGCGATGCAAAATTTAAGACAAACTCTTTGTTCGATATTTTTGTCCATTATGAAATTCGCAATACACACTATATATGATATTACTAAAACCAGCACTGTATTTAATATAAATAACAGATGCAACTCAAACTCCGCGCCAAAATGGAAAACAGTTGTGCCAATCTAACAACTACAAAAAAACAAAAAATTTAATTTGGAACCATAAACAAATCATCCATTCCCGATACTTTTTTGACTGAATGTATATATCTGCCCCTTGAGCTTCGGAGGCATTTTGCGGTCGCATACAACGCCCGTTACCTCGCGCCACTTCGCCCAAGCCGCGCCTATACGTGCTTGGACATTGTCGTCCACGTTGCCAGACTCGTGCAGCACGGATCCAAGGTACTTATTCTATTCTATTCGGATGGTGTGTGAATCCGTGCTGCCACAGGACATGTACTCAGTCTTCTCCACATTTAGTCTCAGACCACCGTTTTCAAGCGTGTCCTTACAAATTTTGACTTTGCGCTCAAGATGGACTTTGTTCTGATTAACGACGGCGATGTCATCGGCATACATCATTGGCCATGGAGGATGATCTTGGATGTTTGCCGTAACTACATCGAGCACTACGTTAAACAAGAACGGGCTAAAAGCCGAGCCTTGGTGAACGCCAAAAGATATTGGGAAGCCATTTGATTCACCAACAGCGGTCTGGACAGAGGAAAGGAATCGCGGTACATGTCTCTGATAATGTCAATATAGGCCTCGAGAACGCCCCTGAAGCGCAGTGCCCACCAGATGGACTGCCGAGGTATACAGTCGAAGGCTTTCTGCTGGATTAAAAAGGCCATATGCAAAGCTCTCTTTCTCTCTCTGTAAGCCTCAGCCAGAGTCCGTAAGGCGAACACTGCGCCCATGGTGCTGTTATCTGCCCGGAAGCCATATTGACACTCGGAGACAGTGCACTCGCTACGGCGGGTTACGTCGGTCGTTTGTTCATGTAGTTCGAAAGAATGATTATTTCTGAAATATTCATTCTTTCGAACTACATGAACTTAGAGGGCTATATTGATGATTAAAATGGTTATAATTCTTTAGATAAATACGCGTTACGGTCGCGGATCGCATTTGGTCCACATACAGCTTCACACTGAACGGCAAATTGCAAAAAACATAAATATATTTGAATTTCGCGGGCTACCCTGGAGCATTCACCTTAACAGAGGGGGCATCGTAGAGCAGCTTACCTTGGGCGTCCCTTACACAGGACATTTGCTAATGTCCCGTGTAGCTTTCTCCCGGGCACGCGCCAGCTTAAAAATAAGCTTTTGCCCCTCCGCAGTTTCCAGCTTGTCGTATATGGGCGCCAGACTTCTGGTGCGGGCTCTGGCTACAGCTTTTGATTTTTGGTTACGTTTTTCGAGAGTATATATCTAATAATAAGTTATGTACATATTCTACTGAAAAAATCTAATTAGTTCGTCAGATAAATTTTTAAAAATATTGGACAAGTATGTTTTCTTTTTCACGTAAACAAAAAATAAAGACGATACAGCGCGTTAAGACACGCGTGACGTCATGTGGCTTGGTAAAATTGTACCAACATAGTGACGTCATGCGGGTTTTCAACGCACTATATCGTCTCTGTCTTTCCGTCTGCAGCCTGAACGGCTCGATGGATTTTAGAATGAGAGGTGTCGTTAGATTAGTATTTATAGCCTGCGCAGACGATTTTTGTCCGTGGACTTTTTGTCCGCTAAAATAAATCGCTTACAACTGTATCGAGGACATGCAGAGTGCGGACCGGACAAGTACCTACGGGGGAGTTCCCGAATAAAATAGAACTCGTGTGACTAGGCGAAGCAACGCACATGGCCGACTTTAGTCCGTGTTGTGCGCTCGATAATGACGTTCGTATGCACGACGATAAACGATAACGCAGGAAATCGATTTTAGAATTTTCTTTTAAAATGTCGTCTCTTTTTCTTAAGCTTCATGTAAATTGCAACACAACGTAACCTCTGAATATTTGCTTCCATAGCTAATTAAATCTCTGTTTTACATAATTTAATTTAAAAATGCTTCCTCTCTCCTACTTGTCTTGCTGTGCCCGACAAAGTCCACATGTATCAATTTTGTTTTTACCGCCTAAGAAATAAGAATACATGTGGAACGCAATAAAGATATTGAATACTCTTTTTTATTATTATTATTGTTAGACACGGGTAGGTACACCATTTTGTTTTACATACAATTATACTCGCCACACTTATGAGTGAACATTTTTGGGCAAAAAATGATCGCACACCGTGTGCGTTGACTTCGCGGTAAATCCGCGGCGGACTTTTTATTTGTGGAGCCTACTTTTCTCCGCCGCGGAGAAAAGTCCGTCGTCTGCGCAGGCCTTTACTAATGACAATGGGTATATAAAAGTAAAAATAGCTGATTTTTGGTGCCATATTATGCCTTCAATTTTTTTTTCATAGCCTTTCGAGTGAGGTATCAAGTTCAAAATAAAGGGCTCGAGGAGACGATTCCAAAAATAGAAATGTAGGAAATAAAATTGACTTTTATTTTGTGTTCTGTACCTCAAAAGGAAAAAACGGAACCCGTGTAAGATCACTTTGTTGTCCGTCCGTCTGTCTGTCAAGACAATTTATCTCGGGAACGCGTGGAGGTATCGAGTTGAATTTAAAACCGTATAACTCAGGTCTATGGCCCCTTGCAGCTGTGAAACAATCAAACTTGTTTATGCCGCAAAAAACGTATATTTCGACACTCTCAAGGGAACCAAAATGTACAGGGTATTTCCCGTTGAACTAGAACTATGCAATTTGGCAAGTAATACCGTCTTATACTACAAGTATAGGGAAAAGTCTGAAAACTATACATTTGTAATTAAATCATGAAAAAAAATATCGTCTAAATTCAAAGTAATTTGTCGCTACACGGAACCCTCGGTGGGCGAGTCCGACTCGCACTTGGCCGGTTACTTTTATATGATATCAAAATAAAAAATAAAATTAACGATTATTATGATGGCCATGCCAGTAATAATAATAATAATAAAGAGCAGATTGTGGCAGACTCACACAATACATCAATGGTAGCAGATCAAACAAAGTAGTAAAGAGAGCTGAAGCTATATTTAGGAATAGTTTTACGCACACTAAACACGAAAATAGTAACAGAAAACCAGAAGAATTTTTAGATACCTTAAAACAAAAGCTAGCACTTAAAGTTCACAGACTTAGAAGATATAAAAAAGCACAACAACGCAAAAATGATAATGCTATATTCTCCACAAACGAAAAAGTATTTTATAGAAACCTTAACAAACAACACACCGATACAAATAACGAGAACAATTCTTACACACCTAACCTACCCACCAAAGAGCAACTAGAAACATATTGGTCAAGTATTTGGGAAGAGCAAATACAACACAATGACAAAGCATCTTGGATAACAGACGAAGATGTAAAATGGAGAGGTATTGACGAAATGAAGTTTGTAGAGGTAACCGAAACAGATATTGCAGACATAACAGCTAGACTACATAATTGGAAATCACCTGGTATAGATAAAATACATAATTTTTGGTATAAAAAGTTAACTTTATTACATAAATATTTAGCAAAAAAATTAACAGATATCATAGTAGGACAACAACACGCACCTGACTTTATTGCAACAGGAATTACCTACATGCTACCTAAAACTAAAAATTCACCTGTTCCTTCCCAATACAGACCAATAACATGCTTACCTACAATATACAAAATATTAACTTCAGCAATAACAAGAAAGATTAATTCACACATTATACACAATAATATAATAGCAGAGGAACAAAAAGGATGCAGACAGGGCCACATGGGATGCAAAGAACAGCTAATTATCGACTCCACTGTACATAAAAACGCCACCATAAAAAACAGAAACCTCCATTGCACCTATATTGATTATAAAAAAGCTTTCGACAGTGTTCCTCATTCCTGGTTGATAAGAATATTAGAGATTTATAGAATAGACCCAAAAATAATTGATTTCCTGCGCCGTATTATGCTACAGTGGAAAACTACATTACAGATAAATAACAACCACCACATCATAACAACGCGACAGATATCCATTAAAAAAGGTATCTACCAAGGTGATTCTCTGAGCCCTATGTGGTTCTGTCTCGCCCTAAATCCTTTGTCCCATTTACTTCAGAGATGTAGGGCCGGATATTGTCTAAAACACACTACAGAGGAAATAACAATATCACATCTTATATACATGGACGACATAAAATTGTATGCAAAAACAGAAAAAGATATGAAGAAATTAGTAGACATTACAGCAGAGTTCAGTAAGGATATTAATATGCGGTTTGGTTTAGATAAATGCAAAACACTTCACATTGTAAGGGGTAAGGTACGGCCCGGAGACTATGTAGTGAACAACAACGATACTATAGCAGCAATGGAACCAACTGATTTATATAAATACTTAGGGTACGCGCAATTAAAAGGACTGGATCATTTAAGAATTAAAAATACACTAACCACAGAATACAAGAGAAGACTTAATGCCATTTGCAAAACCCAGCTCTCTAGTAAACATCTTATTAAAGCTATTAACACCTTTGCCATCCCTGTATTAACATACTCATTCGGAGTTATAAAATGGACCACAACAGACACCGAACAATTAGAAAGAACTACTCGAACAACCCTTACAAAACATAATAACTTGCATCCTAAATCAGCCATAGAAAGATTAACCATCAAACGACAACACGGAGGGAGAGGCCTTACAGACATCCAGCAACTTTGGCGGAAACAAGTTAGTAGATTAAAAACATTCTTTTACTCAAAATCTCGCACGAGTACCATACATAAAGCCATAGTAATAAATGATGTCAACTACACTCCACTTAATTTACACAGTCAAATAGAATCAGAAAGCACTACTAGTGATGACCCCCGCAGATACAAAAAATTGAAGAGTGGAAGAAGAAAGTGCTTCACGGGCGGCATCCTCATGACCTAGAACTATCCCATATTCATAAATTAGCGTCCAATAAGTGGCTAAAAATAGGTAATTTATTACAAGAAACTGAAGGATTTATAATAGCTATTCAAGATCAGATCATTAACACAAAAAATTACAGAAAATATATAATTAAAGACCCTACAGTAACAAACGATAAATGTCGCAAGTGTCGGATTCAACCTGAAACCATTCAGCATATCGTCGTTGATAGTCCAATACCGCGTAACTAACATTATTCAAAACCGCGTATGTACAAAAAAAGCAAAAATGAGATTTCGCGGCAGTAGGTTACTGATTGTGATTGGCGTCGACCTGTATGACAATTTTTTGAATCGACCAATAGGAAGAGGAGTACATTAAAAATAACAATACCGCGGATCGTTCGACGAACAAGTTACGACACGAAAACCGCGTATTCGCGACAATTTGTATTAGTGTGTGCAGTGTTTATGTGACGCTCCGGGAAAAAAATCTTTTTATATGCAATCACTGGATTATTTTTAATGTAAGTATGTCCCACGTATTCTATACTATATTTTAAACAAAATTGGATCCTATTTTACTCTAAAACTGTGTGATTTCTATTGTAAAAGTACTTCTAATTTTTACGTTGTTCTTACGCGGTTTTAATAAAATCCTTTTTGTTTGTACGAAACTGTACTGCCGCGGTTTTATTTTACTTATTTTATTTTTATGTTACTATGTTATCATAATTATCATAAAGTAATAATTACATTTAAATAAGCGTGTATATTATGGTTGTTTTATGACGTTCTTACCAAGATTGTTTTTTTAAAACTTAATGAATAATAGGTCTATTTTTTGCAGTGATAGCAGTAAAAATCAGGATTCACAATGGCTGAAGATGAAAACGGGACACAAGATAGTTCTATGCATTATTTAGAGGGTGCTGATATTAATGATGACGTTACGACGTTACAAAAACTTCAACAGCGGCGACTGGAACTACTTAAGAAGAAAAAACAAATATTAGAAATACAAAGATCCAATTTAATTGAACTAACCCCATTTGTCCAACCGGCATGTCCCGCACCTGTCGGTGATACTGTAAGTACAGCTGATTTCACTACTGTAGGAAACGATAGCTACAATCTCGAAACTGCATTGGGCAATACTACTGTTAGCGCTACACCTACGGCAGATCTAAATATCGAAATTGCTCAGCCAAATGAAAGTTTTAATTTTGGATCCGATGACTCTGTGGCAGACCCATCTTATGTTCCTCTTTCGGATATCACCAACGTGCAGCCTTTAGATAACCTTGATGTCGATTGGTTTCCTGAGAGGAATATTGAGCCAGAAGTGGCAGGTGCGTCCAGAATCAGAAAACGTAAAGCTGAACGTCAAAATTGGAAAAAAAATAAAAATCAAAAAAATAGGATGTTAGGAAAAGAATACATGGGGTATAAAAAAAATGATACGAAGTATGTCCAAAATGCCCCAAAACCTAAAAGGATTTTAGGTCCTAAATGTAATTCGCCATTTTGTCTGCGCAGCAAAACGCTGTTTTGTGCCCAAATTAGTGAAGAAGAGAGACGAGAAATATTTGAAACTTTTTGGTCTAGATCGTGGAAAGAGAAGAAGGTATTTGTGTGTTCTATGACGGACATAAAGACAACTCAGAGGAAAATATCGAAGAATATCTCTCGGCGTCTTCATAGTAAGGAGTATCACCTACACGTAAATGGCATAAAAAAAGAGTTTGTCTCAAAACATTTCTTTCTACACTTGGCATCAAGGAATGGACCGTCCGTTATTGGCTAGGAGATAAAAATCAAAGACGGCCTAATAACATAATTTCAAATACTTTGCTTAACACTGAGACTAAAAGACATTCCGTAAAAAGTTACCTGAATAATTTACCTAAGTTACCATCACATTACTGTCGCCAATCGAGTACAAAACTATATCTAGAACCTATCATTCAATCGAAATCTGTGCTCTACAGAATGTACGTAGAATATTGTACAGCATCAAACTCCGTGCCGGCCGCATCACGAAAGCTCTTTAATGACGTCTTTGAAGAGGAGAATATAGGGCTATACCAACCAAAGAAAGACGCATGTGATTTCTGTTCCTCATATAAGGATGGTAATGTAGAAGAAGGAGCCTACCAACAGCATGTTGAAGCCAAAAATTTAGCGCGAGAAGAAAAGAAAAGAGATAAAGAGAGGGCAAAACTAAAAATAATCCACGCTATTACTGCGGACTTGCAGGCGGTGAAGTTGTGCCCTTCTTTGAACGCTAGTGCGCTGTATTTTAAAACGAAGTTAGCAGTACATAATTTTACGGTTTACGACCTCGGAACAGACCATGTCGATTGTTATTGGTTTGACGAGACAGCTTGCGATCTAAAAGCAGCCACGTATGCATCTTTTTATGCTGATTATATTACAAAATTGTTAGAGAGAGACTCAAAAGATATTATCATTTGGAGTGATGGATGCACAGCGCAAAACAGAAATAGTGTACTATCAAATACACTCCTCCTATTAGCAATGGAGAAGAACGTGACTATAACCCAAAAGTATTTAGAAAAAGGCCACACGCAGATGGAGGTGGACTCAGTACATTCTGTTATTGAAAGAAAATTAAAAAACGTCGAGATTTTTTTACCCTCACAGTATGCATCCATAAGAAAAGAAGCTAGGAGAAGACCATTTCCATACACTGTCATCCAACCAGACTACACGTTCTTCAAAGATTATAGCGCTAAAAAATACCAAATATACGACTCGATAAGACCTGGACGAGGGGTCGGTGATGGCTGTGTTGTTGATCTTCGCGTTCTAAAGTACAACCCTAATGGAACAATTGAATACAAAAATCATTTTGAAGCAGATTTTAGCCCCCTACCTCGGAGGCCTAAAAATATTTCTTCACCTTTATTCAGCATTCCTCCACTTTATTCGTCGAAACTACCTATTCAGGAAACAAAATATGAACACTTGCAACAACTGAAAAGTGTCATACCCCGTGATTGTCACGCATTTTATGATAATTTGCCGTTTAAAAAGAAATAGTAATTTTAGTCAAGTTTGTTTTTGTTGGGAATGATTGTAAGCTTAATATTTTCAATAGATCTCATAAGTGTTTGTTAACTGTAAAGATAATTATAGAATAGAAGACTTTATAGATTGTTTCTAGGTTTTTTTAGTTAAAAGTAATAATTTGAAGACTTTAATTTGTTCCTAAATGATAATGGCATCAGCTCATATTTAGTTGCTAAAACTTAATCATTTAAATACTTAATTCTATTAAATAAATGATTGATTGAGGATGTGGTTTATTTTTTTTTCCTTTACAGTTTCGCGTAAGTACTGTCTATGATCCTGAAATGTTTGAAACTATACCGCGTAAGTGACTTTGTAAATAAACTATAGGGAATATTGAGTTTAAAAACGGTACATAAGATAAGGGAGAACGAAACAGTCCTATGCTCAAGTTCATTCAAAATTCAACCGATTAGTTTTTTATAAATTCAGTTTTTTGGCCCTCCTGTAAAATCAGCAAAAGTGTACATACGCGGTATTTAACAATGTTAGTTACGCGGAATTGGACTATCAACGACGATATAACTGGCGCCTGCACAACACTCACGCAGACCGACTACACTCATAGGCATAACCAGGTAGCAAACGTCATCCATCAAAAATTAGCTCTCAAGCACGCTCTCATACAAAACACTAAGACGCCTTACTACAACTATACACCACAAACCATTCTAGAAAATACTACACATAAGCTCTACTACGATCGCGCCATTCTCACCGACAGAACCATACACTATAATAGACCAGATATTACATTGCAGGATAAAATAAATAAGATTACTTACTTGATAGACATCGCAATCCCCAATACACACAACATACAGAAGACTATCACTGAAAAAATAAGTAAATACGCAGAACTCAAAGATGAAGTTATGAGAATCTGGCGACAAGAAAAGGTATATGTAGTTCCAATAGTACTTTCCACCACAGGCGTTATTCCAAATCATCTTCTCCATAGTTTAACGTTATTAAACCTGAAAGAAACTCTCTACATAACACTACAAAAGGCCGCGATTCTAAATACATGTAGGATTGTCAGGAAATTCATGCAGATAGACGAAAACGAAGTAGGACCTCATCACACAACAAATTAGAGACTACACGCTACATTTACTTGGCTTGTCCCGTAATGTGGCCGAAACCAGCCAAAGAGCTGAGAAAAAAACATATAACCGAAAATAATAATAATAATAATATTCCACACAACTATCACACAACGCCATCTAGTCCCAAGCTAAGCAGAGCTTGTGTTATGGGTACTAGACAACTGATAAACATACTTATATATTTCTAAATACATACATATTATAGATAAACTACACCCAGACAGAACAAATGATCATGCTCATCACACAAACATTTGTCCTGGGTGGGAATCGAACCCACAACCTCTGGCATAGCAGTCAGGGTCACTAACCACTAGACCAACAGGCCAGTCAAGTCACACTTTTTGAATAACGAGGTTACGCATTCGACGAGTTCTTTTTCATGTATGCAGATATTCTACGCATACGGCGATGCCAGTAAAACGAAAAATACAATACATGCTACTTTCAAATTACCTAAATGGAATATGACACGGCTAAAGAATCAAGAAAACACTAAATGTGATATATGGCCCCATCCATTTGAAATGAGATTACACTTGAATAAAAAGTCAAAAGGTTTCTTATGCTGTATAATTACAATTATTCTGTCTAGAAGATTTATAGTTATTGTAATTAATTAAATAGTTATAATAGTCCTACAACAAAATTCATGATTACATTCAGGATAAACAAGCACATTGTCAATTATTATTTAAACACTATTCAAATTGATATTCTTGAAATATCATAGTCAAAAATATTCCACAAAATGCATTTCATTAACTGAAATTACCTTATAACAATTTATCCTAATGGGTATCTGTTTAATCACAAAATACTCTGGGGATACTTCAATTAACGAAAATATTAAGTAGTTAACCATTTGAATTGCATGAACTTGCAACATGTTATCACAGCACTAGCAAAAAATTGCAGTTGTCTAAAGACGAAATATTTACAACATGGAGTCATTTATAATAAGAAAGCCCCAGAGGAAAGTAATGAGACTCAAAGAGATGAGAGTCTGATATCATTAATAATAAAAGTAAACTTATTTCTTTGTTTACAAAATCATTAATAGATTCCTAACTAAACAAAACAGCGGTTCTGTTTCTTTATTTATCTGCGATGACGTCGCTTCTTCTTGTTTGCACGCGCATTTCCATTTTGTGGTTGATTAGACGTTCCACTGGACGACTGCGGGGCCACCGGCGGCGGCGGCACTGGCGCCACCGGGGCCGGCGCAGCAAGCTGCACTATGGCCAGTCCAGACATAAGATGTTGCACGTTGTTATTTTGGGTGGGACCATTTTGTCTCTGTGGGCCGTTAAGGGCCCTGGGAGCTGGCACGGGAGCCTGCGCAGCGTTAAGGGCGTTCCTAAGGCGCTGTCGCATGCGTCTGCGCGCATTACGTGATAGTTGCATGCCAGCATTATTGTCTTCTTCAATAACATTATCTATATTTTCTATCGCAGGTGGGGCTTCCCCTTCAGATGAGGTGCTGTTGCGGTCATTAGCACCCATGTTGTGCCTGTTTTCAATTCTTGCGCGCATTTCTGCTTCGGAACGCACTAGAGCATTTGCTTCACGTCCAAGTGTAGCAAATGCTCGGGAGAGCCTGGCTACGTCGTTTTGTAAATCTTGCAGGAACGGCTCCAAGTCATGAGCGTGTGAGTCGCGATTGTTGACGCGGTTGGCTACACGAAGGACAGCGCGAGGTTGAGTTTGGGTCGCTAGCTGTTCAGTTGGCGTACGACGAACAGAAAGTTTGCCACTTATTGATACAGGTGCAATTAATGCCCTTGCGTCTATTCCGCTGATTACGAGGCAATGTCCGCGTTTCTTTAAAGTGCCTTCACAAGATCTCACTGACCATACCTGAAAATTAAGTTAGTTTACATCAAAACAATTTTGTTTTTCAATCCTGAGCAGCTAACTCTTGTTTGGCGATGTATGTTGTCTACAATGTAATGAAAGAGCTCAGGAGATACTGTACAGTCTAGCTTTAAAAGCAGACAAGTGATGGGGAAGACAAAGTTTAGCATTTCACACTATGGCCGTGTGCATAATAAATCTGAAGGTCATGCATACATACGAAGGTGAATGAAAAAGTTCCTAGAAGTGTATATATATAAAACCTTTTTGGGAGAAGTTCGATATTCAAATTAAAGAGTGCCCATCACACAATATTTATGCAAACTGTCACTTGTTTTTGTCAGTTAGTTCGCATGTAATAAATTGTTTGTACAACGAGTTTCTAAAAAGCCAAAATTATGGATAAGAGCTACGTGTGGTAATAAATTATCTGTTTGAAAAAAAAATGACTACGAAATAAATTTTTTTGGACGTTCAGCAGACATTAGGGGATGATGCTGTACCCTATTCTACGGTTGCGTACTGGGTGGCTGAATTGAAAAGAGGTAGACCAAGCTGTAAAGATGACCCGCGTTCTGGGCGGCCGTCAACCTCCGTTACGGAGGAAAATGTCAAAAAGGTTGAGAATCTGGTTTTGGAAGACAGACTGATGACTATAAAACATATAGCTGAGATCCTAAAGATATAATTTGGTAGCGTTCAATCCATTTTAATAGATTCACAGGTGTTCAAAAAATTGTCGGCAAGATGAGCGCCACGAATGTTAACCGACGAAAACAAAAAGCGACGTTTGTAAATTTCCAAGCGTAATCTCGAAATGTTCCAGCGTGATTCGGATAGTTTTTGGATGAAACGTGGGTCCACCATTTCGATCCTGAAACTAAGACAAAGTATGTCTTGGAAACAACATCTACTCCATCCATTAAGATTCGAGTTGCTCCTACCACTGGCAATGGTATGGCCTCTGTATGGTATGGTTCTGGGACAGTGAAGGAATCCTTTTTATTGATTACATGCCAAAAGGCCAGACGATTACTGGACCTTATTTTGAAAATGTAATCCCGAAATTTCGTGAAGCGATTAAAGAAAACGTCGTGGAAAACTGTCGTTGGGCGTGTTGTTTCTTCAAGATAATGCTCCTGCTCATCAATCGGAAGTTGCGCTCAACGCAATCCACTGTGCTGGCTTCAGTCTCCTTGACCACCCACCATATTCTACGGACTTAGCCCCAATTGATTTTCACTTATTCCCAAAATTAAAAGAGGAAATTTGTGGAAAAAATTTCACGATAATGACGCAGTTATAGCTGCCGTAGATGAGCTCGTGGTTAGATAATAACAGCCGCACAGGTCGATCTTCAAGGTTAAGCAATGCTTGCCAAGGTTGGTCATACGGAGTTTCCTTCGCGTCTCGGAAAGCACGTTAATCCGTTGGTCCCGGCTGTCATTTGCAGATCTTTGGACTTTGAACCCTGACTTCAGTCTTGCCATGAAATACCGTGTTACCCAGTTAATGGGCTGTGGAGGATTAGTAGGCAGCTGCTCCTCGTAAAATACTGGTATTCAGTTAAATTCGGCTTGACTAAAGCCGACCCCAATATGGTTGGGAAAAAGCTAGGCAGATGATATAGCTGCCGTAGAGAAGTTTTTCGAGAGTCAAGAAAAACATTTGTTTTTTTCACAAGGAATAAAGAAGTTAGAAACGTGTTACTCTAAATGTATTGCATTGGAGGGAGATTATGTAGAAAAATAAGATATTTTTGTTTAAATCTTTGCATTTTTAATATTGATTCCAAGAATTGTTTGATTCACCCTCATAAAATAGTATAGCCAGTCAAGATTTGAGACAATTATTTATTCTTACTTACACAATCAGAAAATATTGCTTCTCTATCATTGCCAGAAATGGTAACAGTGTAGGAAAATTCGTGAGCTACCCAAGGGGATGCAGCCATAGATAGCCATGCGCATACATTATCATCTGAAACAATCAATATCATTTTTACATTCTAGCTAAACATAATATTGGCAGTACATACATAACTACATAAATATTATGCTTGCTTACTGGTTATTTCAATTATCAAAAAGAATATTCCCATGTCTGATACTCGTACTGCAGTAACAATTCTTCCAGGTACTGTAGAAAATTGCCACGCCTGTACATATTCACCATTTTCTGATTTGCCCTAAAATTTAAATATTATTTAGTGATGACAATTCTTTTGGTCAGATTTATATATAATATATTTTTTACTGAAATAAAGAGAAACACAACAGTTTTGAATGACTTTTGTTACCTCGATGAGTTCTGGAGAGTGGAAATAGCGTAGATGATTGAGCAAGCGAGCTGCAGGCAGCCTGACTCCTTTACCATTCTTGCATGAGAGACAACGGAACAGACCCTTGCAAGCTTGAGGAGGTCTCTGTATAGATTGCTGCAAGTGTGAAGTAAAATAAGTAAGAATAATTAAAAACCAGCCAAGTGCAAGTCAGTCTAAGTTTTTTTTAAACATGTTACTTTAAAACCATACCTTCATATTATAGGTTTTCCTGAAACTTTATTGTATCCAATTTTTTTATTTTAGGCTCAGCAAATGGTAAATTTTATGAAATTAATTGATATTTTCAAAATACTTAAGGCCTTTCATTCAAATGGTAATGTTTGAAAAACATTTTTTTTCGTACTTGCCTCCCAAAAGTCACACAAGTAATCCTATTTATATTATATGCAGCTGCTAGTAAGTGTTTGGTGATTTGCAGTTTCTTTTTACTGAGCTTTTTCAATTAATTTTACTTACACTAGACTGCTCACTTGCATCATCACCTACACTTTCATTTTCAGGTACTTCAGTTGTGTCTTCTTTAGCTGGTGTTATATTCTCAGGACAAGAAGCTGTAGTGATTTTCCCACCAAGTTTCTGAAATCACAAATAATGTAAATTTTCTGACAAATTTATATTAGATGAAATTTATATTAATTTTTTTTTAAACTCTCAGAGTAATTCTCAGTTAAAGCAAGTTTTAGTAAAAAACCATTAATAAAATAATTCAATAAAAAAAATTCGAGGTACTTACAAAAGCTCTTAGTTTCCTAACATTTGCAATGAGCTCTTCCATAGCATAATTTCGAGTCCCGAAAAACAATGCTCTGCAAACTGGGCACACATCAAGGCGCATTTTGCATCTACCACATACATGGTGCCCCTCATTACATTGAAATATTTGTCCTGATGGGATCTCATAGCAGACAGGGCATTGAAGTAGGTCATCTAAGTCTGGCAGGGCATCAGGCTGGAAACAAAAACATTGAATTCATACTGAACATTTTGGATAAGTATTGTATTTAGGAGCGCGCCACACTTTAGGTTTAAGAATTTTATGCAGTCTGTGTATGTGTGCATAAGAGAGTAGTCCAATGGCCATAGCAGGACTAAAGTGATTAGTATTATTAAGTATCATAGTAGTATTAAGATATAGGTTGATTTAATCGATATGCTAAAGAGGAAAAAATCTAAAAACTCAAACCAAAATTATATTCTAGCAATTTTATTTTTTTTTACTATACATAGGCACGCGTTTGACCACTATCTCACCTGATTAAGCGATAATGTGGTCGAAGATGGAGCATGCTTGCCTAGAAATAGCATATCCCAGGTTGTAGCTATCAGGAAACACAGACTCCGGATATTATTACTAGCAACCAGTCCCGGCTTCGCACGGGTGCAAATTATATACTAAAACCTTCCTCGAGAACCACTATCTATTAAAAAAACCCACATCAAAATCTATTGTGTAGTTTTAAAGATCTATGAATACGTAGGGACAGACAGACAGCAGAAGCCACTTTGTTTTATACTATGTAGTGATGATTAAGCGACTGTCTGATCTGATGAGTAATTGTTTGATATGAAGGTATTTTAATATTTCTGCTGCATTTGTTTTCTTCTGTGTTTTTTTTTTTTTCAAGGTAACTAGTGCAAGGCTTTTTTAATTAGTCATGCATATATCTAACTCAACAATCTAACCACTGGTTTGATACCTATTACAAAAGTTGCCATAGGTAGTTCTCTAAATATTCATAATCAATTAATTTATTATAAAATAACTATATTTATAGATTTTGGAATTGTGGGCTGTTGTACTAAGGTACAACAAATAAAAAAAAACAAATTAATTTATCAGTTTTTACAATGTACCCACATTGTGTAAAAATATTCTGAACTTTTATCATGAAAGTATGTTTTCAGAATTGTCTAAGTATTTACATTAACTATAGCTAAACATATTTTAATTAATGTAAATATACAAATGGTTTCAGAAGAAGTATGGAAATGGGTATCCTAGAAAGCAAATGTTCCATTGCTTCCCATCAATTCGTGAATAATGGTTTGTGTTAGGTACAACTAAAGTAGGAAAAGAAACTATTTAGGTACGCAATTCATAAAATAACACGTGTAATTAAAATGGTGGAGTCTTTTACAATACTGTGATTTAGAGCAAAATTAAAACCAATGCAATACACATTGGTTGGTCATGTCATGGTTCTGGCCGTCCATTTACTTAGCAACAAATAATACTTTAGTAGATATTGCGAAACATAAAATGGTGGAGCAGTTTTTATATGTACACTCAAAACAAATTCAATATTTTATTGAACATCTAAAAGTTAAAAACAAGGTAAGTAACCCAAAATTAAGGAAGAAAATAAATTATTACCTACATAGTAATTTAACAACATTAAAAACTCCCGTATTGTTAAAATTATCGACCAACGGACAAGGTTGAACAATGGAAGCTTTATTGTTCATGTTAAGACTCGAGCAATTTTTCACATACCTTAATCTCTACCTGTTCCGACATGGTCAATATATTTTCTCAGTGATGAAGAAAATAAATCAGGCCACCTTGAAAAAAAAACTAGCCAATTGAACAGTGATATTATAGATCAATATTTCAAACCCTAAAACACAGCTGTCGTTTCACAAATGGCGTCCATTTAAAAATATACGTAAAATTTTAAGTACGGTGTTGACACCAATTTTACTGGAATTGCAATATTGAAAAATGTGATGTATTACAAAGGATCATTCTCATTGCTGTAGACGCTTGCGTGTGCAAATTCGCAGCGCGGCACGTTTTTGCGTCATTTTACTAATGATGCCAACCGAACCTAGGGTAGGTTCGGTTAGCATCATTAGTAAACCTACCCTACCTACCCTACCTACCCTACCTACCCTACCTACCCTACCTACCCTACCTACCCTACCTACCCTACCTACCCTACCTACCCTACCTACCCTACCTACCCTACCTACCCTACCTACCCTACCTACCCTACCTACCCTACCTACCCTACCTACCCTACCTACCCTACCTACCCTACCTACCCTACCTACCCTACCTACCCTACCTACCCTACCTACCCTACCTACCCTACCTACCCTACCTACCCTACCTACCCTACCTACCCTACCTACCCTACCTACCCTACCTACCCTACCTACCCTACCTACCCTACCTACCCTACCTACCCTACCTACCCTACCTACCCTACCTACCCTACCTACCCTACCTACCCTACCTACCCTACCTACCCTACCTACCCTACCTACCCTACCTACCCTACCTACCCTACCTACCCTACCTACCCTACCTACCCTACCTACCCTACCTACCCTACCTACCCTACCTACCCTACCTACCCTACCTACCCTACCTACCCTACCTACCCTACCTACCCTACCTACCCTACCTACCCTACCTACCCTACCTACCCTACCTACCCTACCTACCCTACCTACCCTACCTACCCTACCTACCCTACCTACCCTACCTACCCTACCTACCCTACCTACCCTACCTACCCTACCTACCCTACCTACCCTACCTACCCTACCTACCCTACCTACCCTACCTACCCTACCTACCCTACCTACCCTACCTACCCTACCTACCCTACCTACCCTACCTACCCTACCTACCCTACCTACCCTACCTACCCTACCTACCCTACCTACCCTACCTACCCTACCTACCCTACCTACCCTACCTACCCTACCTACCCTACCTACCCTACCTACCCTACCTACCCTACCTACCCTACCTACCCTACCTACCCTACCTACCCTACCTACCCTACCTACCCTACCTACCCTACCTACCCTACCTACCCTACCTACCCTACCTACCCTACCTACCCTACCTACCCTACCTTACGAACAAAGTCCGCAGCCCCAGCAGGCACTGGCGCTAGCGGGCTCCGTCTTCTATGCTGACAAGTGACAACTCTTTGAGGCGCGCTTGGAACACAGCGTGCCGTCGACCCGGGCCTGGTTCTGATCAGACGGCCAGCCATCCAATGCTCGCCATCCGCAGGCCCGCGACTACATTGGCCGAGAATCGCCTTGCGACTCTCGACGCCCGGAGTGTCTTCTTCTGTTGCGGCAGCTGGGGCATGAGGTTTCCCTCTCTCTCACGCGTTCGGCTTCCTCCTTTGCTAGCACTACTGCTTCGCAGAAGGAGGTAACCGCTTCCCATGTCTCCTCGATCCAGACCATGGCTTGAACCAGGGCCGAACGCGAGAGATCGCCGTCGCCGTCGCCGATCGCCTCGATGAGGACACGGCGGTGCTCCGCCCAAGCAGGGCAGACCTCAACCGTATGCTCCACCGTATCCTCCGGGCGATACTCGCAGTGTTGACACCCGGACGTATCCTCCCGCCGTATTCGAAACAGGTACCTCCCGAAAAAACGTGTCCGGTGAGTACCAGCGTCAAAACATGGCAGCAGAGTAGCATTTAAGGTCTAGCGCAAACTACAATATAGATTTCTTCTCATAACGAAGGTAATCAGAATTTTTTTTTTTAAATTATTTACCAGATATAATTTCAGTATATTTAAAAGATACCATTATTTAATTTAGACGTAAACGTTGAGTTTATTAATATACCACATTTATATAGTTATAATTTTTCTATTTACTTCGTTTTATTCGGATAAAATACAAATTTATTAAGGATAGTAGTAAATGGACAACGACGGAAATGAGAATAAGTAAAGTTTTTAATTTATATTTAACTAATTACGTTAATTTATACTGTCAATCTTACATGCATGCAAGCATAACTCTATTACATTTAGTTTTCTATGGAAAAAATTTAGAAGTTTATTGAATAAACATTTTTTTTCTTACTGGAACACCCTCAAGCGGAAGATAAGGGCGCCGTGGCGCCGCTCTAGCCACTCCTCAAAGAGGGGACTTATCGCGTGAATTGTGGCGTGCCCAGCGCTGGTTTGCGACAATCTTTGTCCCCATACTGCCATGAGATCATACCGGAGCTCCGTTCGCCGTGCTGCGATTTGCCGCGGCAGAGGAGTCTCGCCCCGGCGTAGCTCCTCCAGGTGCCATTCGTAAATGAGCGCGAGGGCTCTCGCCTCCAGATCCCATGGCGGCAGCCCGGCAAGGAGGCTCGCGGCCTGGCCAGAGACCGTGCGGTATCCGGGCCAGCCGGATGGTCATGTCGATCCATCCAGTCTGGGAGCCAAACGTCGGAAATGCCCGACGAAGTTCCACCGGCTGTCAAGGACGAGACCCAGGTACGTCATCGTCGATCCGGCAAATCGAAGATGGGTAATGTACTCGCGGTTGACGTAAATGCCTAGCCTTCTCCAGTCCAAAACCTTGAAGACATTCTCCATTGCGGCCGTGAACAGTTTCGGAGAAATGACGTCTCCCTGCCTCACACACTGTTCCAGGAGGACAGGTTTCGAGGTCTGATCTTGAAGTCGTATTGAAATGGTGGCGTTTTTGTACAAATTTTTCTGCACTTCGATGTACCAATAGTCGATCTGGCACCGTTGGAGAGACTGTAGCACAGCTCAAGTCTCGTTCGAATCGAAGGCTTTCGCGTAGTCCTAAAACAAAATGCTACAAAGTAATAAAATAACTTTAATTTCGGTAGTCGGTGTTTTTTATATTTTTTGGTTTTTTGACACCGACTTCCGAAATTAAAGTTATTTTTTACTTTGTAGTGTTTTGTTTTTGGAAGTTGGTTTTATTTTTTTGTAAAAAGTTTTTTATTTTTAACGTTTTAGTGGTACCTGCGTACCACTAAAAAGTGAAACCAAAAACACAGCGTACCGGCGTGATTTTATGTTATGAACTGGTGTAAACAATCAACAGGTATGCGATTTCATTTGCTATCATTGATTGAAGAGTTCCGTTGCCTACCTCCGAAGATCTTCATCAGATCTTCACCAAATTAAAATAGGACCAGTTCGGGAAAATATTCTTTCAAACAAGAAAATAATCATCCAAATCGGTTAAAAATTGGCGAAAATATCGCTGAACAAACATTCTTCATGGGATCCCATCATCAGATCCTGACTTATACCTTCCATCATCAGCTCAGCAATATGAGATGATGATTACCAGGCACAAATATCTGAATTGCGTTAGAAATGTCGTGAAAAACATTGTGTGTGCCTATAAAATTTGAGGGATTCCCTTGATTTTCATGGGATCCCATCATCAGATTCTGACTTGGTGACAATGGGACCACCTCAAGAGTATAGGCTTTCGAATAGAGAAAAAAAATTTAAAATCGGTTCACAATTGGCGGAGAAATCGGTGAACATACATAAAAAAAATATACATACAGCTGAACGTAGAACCTCCTCCTTTTTGAAGAAATCGATTAAAAAACGCTAAGAAACGCGGCAGATTATACTCTTCGGTCTTCTGTATAACCTACCGGTGCGTATGTATGTGGCCTACGGTTCTGAAGCCTTTTTGGAATCCAGCTTGTTCGGGATGAAAATCAGCTTTTAGACATGGCTCAGAAGTGAGATGGGCCCGTAATTCCTAAGCAGAGCTTTGAGTACCATCACACCACTGCTCCATACCTGTGGTGTTTTCCTCTCGAATATGATGGAATTAAACAGTTCCTGAAGAGCCACAAAGACCAGTTTTCCTTCAGGAGTTCGGCCGTAAGCCCGTCCTCACCCGACGATTTGTTGTTTTCAAGCTGCTTTAGAGACGAATCTTAATCTCATATAAGTTGATGTCCGGGACAATGTTTTCGATATAATGCCAAGTTAATCTAGCTCTTGGGTCGTTAGCTAGATTCGTAGCGAGATTAGTCATTGACGTGCATATCCATAGTGTGCCTGTGCACGACGTCAACTCAGGACGTCGCTCTTCGCTCGCTCTTGAATTTTAAAATCTCTCAGTTCTTATCCTTTCCTGTACCTATGAGGCGAAAAGTTACTTCTATTTGCAAGATCCTCAATAGCTGTATTGACTTGTTAGATATTCACCACGACAGTGTAAGTGCAGTTCATAAAGTAGTTTTATTTTAATTATAAATTATAAGCTGTTTATGTACTGGTGTAAACAGTTTTTGGTTAACCCGAATAAAATAAATAAATATATTTAATTTAGATATTCAATTAGAAAATCAAACCTATCCGATAAAGAGTACAAAAAATTTCGAGCTCGCTTCGCTCGGTCTTGCATTCTCCATTCTCTATATTTTTTTAGTTTTCCTGCATCAGTCAGCAAAATTATTTATATTGTCCGGGCCCCAGAATTGTGGGTAGGCGCGGTCCGAAGAAAATCGTACTCGTCAAATCGACAAACCTTCTGAAAATAGGTAAATCACGCACATTTTAGCTACAATTAACCGGGTTCGGGTATTGAAAATTTTGAGCACGCTTTATCCGCTATTGCATTCTTTGTTGTACAGATGCCAGCACATCAAGTTGATCAAGCTACAAAAATAATAAAACAAAATAGATTTTCAACTTTATCGCTAAATCTATTCAAGATTGATTGGGATTTGACAGTTTCAGATTGCTTGATCTGTACATAAATCGAATACTTTATTTTTATATCTGTATCGATAATAAACAGAGGATCTTACCTATTCGAGGGACAACCTATCTAAGAACATTTCCAGCTCGCATTTGCATCCTCAATTATGCAAAAGTAAGTAACTTCGATGATTGTATGGATGGTAAGTAAAAAATGTAATCTATCAATCATCAATCTATCTACATCTATATTCCGAAGCGAGATGCTAAAATTTTCGAGATCACTTCACTCGTTGTATCATCCATATTGTGCAAAGAAAAATGTTTGTATAATATAAAGAAAATATAGCGTATCCGAGACAATGAAATAATTTTTAGTTGAACCCACTTCGCCCGCTCTTGTTTACGCTTAAATTGACAAAAAAAGCATCCATACAATGTGTGACAAGAAGAAAATCAAGCGTTTCTGAGTCAAGGAACAAAAATTTTTCGGGGCTTGCTTCATTAGCTCTCCGGGTTACGCTTAAGTCGACTAAAAAACATACGTATGGGTGATAAATAGAAAATGTAACGTATCCGAAACAAGGCATCGTATTAAAGTTTTTCGAGCTCGCTTCGCTCGCTTTAGAATCCGTACTTCTCCGACCTCCACCTAAGGCTTAAACATCTATTTGTATTATAATAGGCAAGAAATCTAAGATATCCGAGACAAGGTCCTAAAAATTTTCGACCTCGCTACGCTCGCTCATACATTATACGTTCTCTTCGGGCTAATATTTTCTGCAACAGTCACAAAAATAACTCTTTTTGGCCTGAATTCGCCCCAGTCGTTTCCCGTTAGTTTCATGACTTTATGTATTTGTTATTATGTTACCTTTTTTTTGTGCAAAAACCAGAGATTATGGCTGCGCCTGATTGTGAGAAGCTGGGATCTGGGCCTTCTGACTATGACTGGCCTAAAATTCCATTTTTGATCGTGCACGACCGCAACGATTTTTCTTGACGTGTAAAAGTTTTCAAAATATATATATAATTTATCATTGGGCGTCTCAGGTTGGGGGCCAGGCACCCCTAGAAAAATTCCCTAGATACGCTAATGACGACGTTTGATTAGTAATAGATAATAGTTATGTTAAATGGGTAGGTTATGTAAATAAATGATAGTTACCACCTGTTTTTCCTTCATCTTACCTCTGCGACGCCCACAATAGAAATAAACAGGTTTGACAACGTCCCCGTCAGGGAACGTCGCGAGCGGTACCGGGGCTTTACGCCCCCTGCCCGCGGAGTCCATCCGCGGTCCATCACTATGGACCGGTCATTTCGTTGCCATTTTGGCGATGGTTATTGTTGGCGTGCGCCTGCCAAAATAAATTAGCAACGCACGCCTGTGAGTGATTGCTAGTGAGTTTGCTGTAGACGCGCCGCGGTGCTGTACGTCAGCGCCGCCTCTTCACGAACACCTTCGGCGGTCAGTCCCCGCCGGGTGAGACCCCCAGTGACCTGGGGGAGGCCCAGCGAGAACGACCAGCGACAAAGGTGCCGACTTTGGGGGCGAGCCTGCAGCGGGAATGTGGCTCCCGTCCGCACCGGTCTCAGATCTAGCCGATCGCGGCCCGGACCGCAGAGCCGTCAGTGTGAATGTGTGAGCGGTAATGTGCACCGAATAAGCCTATATTAACCTAGGAAACATATCCGGTGCGTGTGTGCCAGCGAGTGTGGAGTGGCGAGTGTGTGGGTTTCGGAGCGCAACTTGCCTTTTTTTTTTTTTTTTACGCATACCCTCCCATCGGGGGAATGGGAGGGGTATGTGGGACTCCCCGTGCAGACCCGGTATACCCACTAAAATAACCCAGCGGCATTCCCGCATCGTTCGAGTGGAAGAGGACTGGGAGATCGGCGCAGCCTTGGCGTCCGGTCCTCCTCCGACGACAACCCGCCTAAAACGGCGGGCCCCTCACGTCCTCCCCGTTAAGGGGGAGGACTGGGAATGACCAGCGAAGGTGGTGTGGAGTGCAATGCGGGCGGAGGCGCCCCCGCGCCTATCGCCCGCCCATCACCAC
Source organism: Lacanobia oleracea (assembly GCA_950371165.1). Lineage (NCBI taxonomy): Eukaryota > Metazoa > Arthropoda > Insecta > Lepidoptera > Noctuidae > Lacanobia > Lacanobia oleracea. Next base: position 13,659,299 of record OX493389.1, read on the forward strand.
CATGAGGAGGGAGAAGACGACGTCTTCTCCGACCTCTTCTTCACCTTCGGAGCGGTGCAGCGAGAGGGTCGTCCTCCCGCGCGCGCTCCGCCGCCTCCTTTTGCGAGATGATATCCTCGCAAAAAGAGGCGACAGCTGCCCAGGACCCCTCACTCTCCAGCATGGCTTTGACCACGCCGGGAAGTGAGAGGTCCCGTCCAATCTCCGCAGTTAGATTGCGGCGCGGCTCAGACCAAGCCGGGCACACCTCGAGGGTGTGCTGAGCCATGTCCTCCGCCGCGCCGCAGTCATGGCACGCCGGGGTCTCCTCCCTCCCGATCCGGTGCAGGTGCTTGCCGAAACAGCCGTGGCCTGACAACACCTGCACCAGACGGAATGAGAGGAAACCATGGGAGCGCTCGAGCCAGTCTCGCAGGACCGGACCGAGCGCGTCCAAGGTACGGCGGCCAAAGGTGGCGGTGGCGAGGTCCTCCGTCCAATGGACGACGATAGCGTCCCTCGCCTCCCGCCGCACGGCCTCCCGCTCCTCCGCGACGGGGCGCTCGCCTAGAGCCTTTCGCCGCGCCGTCCACTCGTACACTCTGGCGAGCACCCACGCCTCTAACTCCCAAGGAGGGGTGCCCGCCAGAGCGCACGCCGCCGAGAAGTCCACCGAGCGGTAGGCCCTCGCCACCCACAGTGCAATGGCCCTTTGGGGCCTGCGCATCACAGTAGCATTCTCCCTCCTGTGGAGGGAGTCCGCCCAGATGGGGGCCCCGTACAGGGCCATACTCCGCAGGATGCCGGCATATAAACGCCAGCACCGTGCATTCGGCCCCCCCAGATTTGGGAGGAGCCAAGACAGAGCGTCCGCGGCCTTCAGCAAGCGCGTCGACAGCCCGCTGAAATGCGGGCCGAAGCACCACCTGCTGTCCAACACCAGGCCCAGATACTTCATCTGGGCCTGGACGCCCACCCTGACGCCCTCCACCACAATGTGGGCGTTCGGAGGGCAGCGCTGCCAAGCCCCGTGAAAGAACACGGCCTCGGTCTTGCTCAGCGCCACCCTCAATCCCAGGCGGCGGATCCTCCCTGCCACCAAGGACCCGCCAGCCGAGGCCAGACAGGCCGCCTCCCCGAAGCTCTTCTCCCGGGCAGTAAGGAGAGTGTCATCCGCGTAGCAGATGACACTCGTGCCCTGGAGAAGAGCTCCCCTTAGAGCGCAAATTGCCTTTTTATTTTCCGTGCGAAGAAAATGCCTAACGCATACCACATCATCCGGGGAGACGACGTGGTTATGTGGGACTTGCACCCACTAAAAACTTCGCCTGTGCACCTACTTTCGCCTTGATGGATGGGTCGCGAGGACTGCTACGCATGACATTCGCGCAAATTGCCTATATTAACCTTTTTTTTTTTTTCTTTGGAATGATTTCCTCCGCCCTGGGGCGGGCGGAGGGGTCTGTCAGACTCTTACTGACTAAAACCACCCCGGTGCTCCATCTCTCACCAACCGGAGATCGCGAGAACTAATGCGACTTCCGTAATCCCCGGCTGGTGCCGGCCCGTCTCTACGGGCGACCTCGGGTCAGCGGGGGGAGTGAGGTGTTTGACTCCCCCCACGACGTCAAAGAGGGGCGCACGGGAACACCACGCGCCGCCACCTCGGGTCCGAATGAATGGAGGGCGACGGACATCCCCAAGTCCGCCGCTCCTGGACCCAGTTAGGGGGGCCGGAAGCCTGCTGCGGACTGGGAGAGAGGTCGAGATCTCCCTCTCCCTTTCCGCAGCTTCCTTCTGCGCGATAACTGTTTCGCAGAAGGAGACCACTGCGTCCCAGGACTCCTCGCCGTCGACCATAGCACGAACTACGGCCGACAGCGAGAGATCACTGCCTACCACAGAGATGAGGGCACGGCGTGGCTCCGCCTATATTAACCTAGCACAAGTCACGCGCCGGGATGGGAGTTGGGTGTGGAGTTTTTGTGTTTGAGTAGGTCGCGTGTAGCCTGGGGGCGGCCTACTCAGGAGTCCAGTCCGGTGGGATGGGGTCGTCGTCGTCTGCTACCAGGTCGCGGGGCAGGCGTCTCGCGTCAGGTGGGCGCGCGTGCCAGGGCGCCAGGTGCTTGACATGCGGCCAAGCAGATGCGTCGGCACGCGCGAATATGACCCTCGCGAGACGTCGCACGAACTCATCCAGGCTCTCAATCCCGAGGTCGCGCTGGATGACGCTGTTCCTCACACAGTAAGGGGCGTCTAGGACGGTCCGCAGCGCTAGGTATTGCTGCGCGCGGAGAATCTTCCGGTTCTCCTCACTGGTGAGGGCGTACCAGGCGGGGGCGGCGTACGTCAAGACTGGGCGAATGTACGACTTGTACACGCCCAGCTTGACGCGCGTTGGGAGTCGGGACGAGAGCACTGGTCTGAGCAGGTGGCGCACGACTCTGCCCTACGCGGCGACCCGGCGGACGTGGGACCCCATCGTGAATTGTGAGTCATTCTAATCCATAAAATTATAAAATTCAAACGTTATTGAGAGAGTGACAGACAACGCACTCCCGAAACCACTGGTCGTAGAAAGCTACAATTTGGCATTTAGGTTCCTTGGGGAATGCAGAAGAGCACTAAGGCAGGATTTCCTAAAATTCTAACGGGAATGGTAAAAAACGATATGGATACGCGATTACGCGCGTACGAAGTTGCGGGTAAAAGCCAGTCCAGAAAGTAAGGATACTACTTTCTTACTAATATTTTAAATGCGAAAGTCTGTTTGTCACTCTGTCATCTGTCTCTTTCACGCCGAAGCTACTGAACCGATTTAAATGAAATTTGGTACACAGATATTGTGCGGGACAGCAACAGTGTACAGTGATAATTATAAGAGTGATTAAGTGTTAAAATAACTGTAAACTAATATTTATAGTTAAGAATTTAATAGTGCGTAATTATAGGCAAATATTCGAGACAGTTCCTATTTGTAAGTAGGTACTTACAACGCGGCATCACAGAAAGCTCTCGATGGGCCGCTCGTAAACAAGTTTATACTCGCAAGCGGCGCCTTTGACTTCACCGCACGTGGCTCGATTCTTTGTTTGCCGCGACGTGACAGAGTCTTTATCTGGCCGTCTCGCCGACTGATCGTTTGTAATGTCGGCACAACTGTATATGTGACCGCTAGGCGGCACCTTTGACGAAGCCGAAAGGCGAACATTGTTATGACTTACCGCCTATTGTTATCGTTTTCTTTGTCGGCACAACTCTATATTGAACGCTAGGCGGCACCTTTGACGAAGCCGAAAGGTGAACATTGTAATGACTTACCGCCTATTGTTAAAATGATTTATTATCTTTTTTTTTGTATAACTTTAGAAGCATTTTATGACTTAAACGTTCGAGAATGTTTTTGTTTGGTTTGTCGAGTATTAAAAGGGCGTATTTATTCTCAAGCAGCGCAGTTCGTTTGGAGACACCATACAGTACAGTTCGTTCGAAGACATCATAGCGATCGCTACGTTTGTTATATACGCTTTCTAATTGTACATATAGCACAGTACAGTGGTATTATATAATCAGATCGGTACAGTCGCAGCAAAATAAATATCTTCGGAAGATTGCAGTCTTTAAATACACCTTCTCCACCAATCCCAGCAACAGTAATGTACCATCCGGTACAGATATTCTGACAGGTAGCATGAGAAAGGACATAGGCTCCTTTTTATCCCAGGAGTATGTTCTCTAGGGACCACGCGGTAAGGACTATCGGGGCAGCTAGTTTCTAATAAACAGTAGGCAACTCGTAAGTTTTACAGAATCTGACATTGTTTAGTGTTTAACTTTTTTTTTTAAGAATCCTTGTTGAAAGAGTATGAACCATCGACCGATCTCTTGCGAGATGAAAGACACGATTTGGATTTCCGAATATGTGATTGTTTGATTGTTCATACTCTTTGTATTTTACCTTGTCGAATCCACCTGTGGTGATGTTTTAAAAGGCCGGTCGTAATGTGGGTTTGTATACATGTACGGCGGACTTAGTCGTAGTAAAGAGTCAAAGTACTATAGAATTAGTATTTAATCGGATTAGATAGTATAAAACACATAATTACGATTATATTAAACAATACAAACACATACACATACGCTCGTTATTGAGTTTACTAAGATTTGCCATAAGACAGTTTTTAGGGTGTAAATGAATTTTACTTTTGACAAATAGTACTTACCGAATAATCGAATATTACTTTGACGAATATTACTTTTTGGGGGCCGAGTCACCCGCGTCCGTAGGAGAATACCCAATATTAGGCCCTACACGTGGTCCCCGGGTGGTGCTAATCAGATGACACTAACTGGTGGTAGGCTTCGGCCGATGGCTTGTGACCACCCACTGGGCAAAGACGTACCGCCAAGCGGCTTAGCTGTGTTCCGGTACGATGCTCAGTGTAGCCAATTCAGAGGAGTTGGGTCGAAATAGTTGTTCCAATGCAGGCAGACCAGCCAGGCTAGCCCTGGCATGGGCGTATCGGGAGACTAGTCTTGGAGGGTAGCGGGATCCGAGGCACGGTGCGCCGCTGGCCGACCGCAGATAGTTGGGGGCCCAAGTAGTGTGCTAGCCACACATGAAAGGCTGCCCCGCCAACTGACGAAAAATCCCGGAATGCACCATCGTGCTGGTTGGCGACCAGGTGAAAGGGCCAGATGGACATTCCCGGGGGGGCTCGGGCGTCCCCGCAGTCTCCAGACTAGTCCCCCAAAGATGTCGTCCTGTCAGGGCGTGCCTGAAGGTTAGCAGCTTGGAACCTCATTTCACTTCCTTTTCCTCAACCTCCATCACTTAAATGAACAGGAATATAAAGAGAAAAGCTGTACAGCGGCAGCACGTCCTTTCGCATAAAGTGCACCTCTCTAATATTCGAGGTCTGCACTCAAATCTCGCCGCAGTCCATCACCACTTCGAGACCGAGAAACCAGCGCTCTTGTTCCTGTCGGAGACGCAGATCGGGTGTCCGTCGGACGTGTCATATTTGTCTTACCCAGGGTTTACCCTGGAGCACCACTTCAGACCCCGCGCGGGCGTATGCATGTACGCCCGGGACGACATCTGCTATCGGCGTCTCCGCTACCTTGAAGAATCCAGGTTCTCAACGCTGTGGGCTATAGTGGACACAGGTCTAGACAAAATTGTCTATGCATGCGTCTACCGTTCGCACGGTGGTGATTTGGCGACAACTGGGCTTACACAGCACCTGAGTGAGGCGGCGGATGCGGCTCAGCAGCGGTACCCTTCTGCCCAATTGGTATTACTGGGGCACTTCAATGCCCACCATCAGGAGTGGCTCTTCCCATACCAGTGCACAGACCATGCTGGACGAGAGACGCGAAAGCTAGCGCTTGCGTTAAATCTTACCCAGCTGGTCCAGGGGGCAACGAGGGTGCCGGATGTTGATTCGCACACTGCCAATTGCTTGGACCTTTTGCTGACAACAGATCCAGACCGCTATTCAGTGTCAATTTCATCATCACTGGGTAGTTCCAACCACTGTCTGGTGAAGTCTGTGTCTGTCTACTCTCCGCCCGATCCTAGACCAAGAGGCGCCCGGCGGGTATGGCGATACAAGTCAGCAGATTGGGATGGCATGCGATCTTTCTTCGCATGTTACCCTTGGCAGCCTACTTGCTTTTCTTCCACTGATGCTACGTCGTGCGCGGATGCCGTGACGGATGTGTTGCGGAGGGGAATGGAGTACTACATTCCGTTCTCTGACATAACAATATCTGGCAAAGCTCGTCCTTGGTTTGGTGCCGAGTGCAATCGCGCTGATGCGCCTAAGCACGCGGCGTACCTAGCATGGGTCGACGCTCGTACGCGCAAAGCAAATGACGTAAGTCAGAAGAAGAGAGCCTTTAACAGGGCTGCTAAGTCCTGCAAGAAGGTGTTGCGGAGGGCTCGGTTTGACCACATTAGCCGAATAGGGAACAAACTTGCTTCATACCCAGCAGGTAGTAAGGCTTTTTGGCCCCTGGCTAAGTCGGTCGAATCGAACTTCTGCCGCCCCTCACTACCACCACTGCTGAGACCCGACGGGACGCTGGCCCACTCCGCTGAGGAGAAAGCGAACTTTTTTGCTTCTTTGTTTGCGGAATCTTCACGTCTGGATCCTGGTGGCGCGACGCCCTCCGCCTCTCCTGGTGAATGCGAGTCGAGTATGTCGAACATTCGCATTCATCAGAAGGACGTCCGTAGGGTATTGCGTAACCTAGACGTGAACAAGGCTAGTGGTCCCGACGGGATACCGGCAATTGTTCTGAAGACTTGTGCGCCTGAGCTGTCTCCGATCTTGACACGCCTATTTCGTCTTTCGTTCGAGACTGGAAAAGTGCCGAAGGCTTGGAAGCAAGCTAACGTGCAGCCCATGCCCAAGAAGGGTAGTCGAGCTGACCCGTCGAATTATAGACCCATCTCGGTAACGTCCATACTCTGTAAGACTATGGAACGCGTGCTGAATCATAAGCTCCTGGCGTACCTAGAAGCGAATGATATCCTTAGTGACCGACAATACGGGTTTCGCCGAAATCGGTCAACTGGGGATCTACTAGCGTATGCCATTCACATCTGGAGTGAGGCCATAGAGAAGCACGGGGAGGCACTGGCGGTCTCCCTTGACATCTCGAAGGCCTTCGACAGGGTCTGGCACGATAGCCTTATTAGTAAGCTTCCTTCCTTCGGTCTGCCCGCCGGTATGTGTGATTGGATCGCTGATTTCCTGAGGGATCGGTCTATCCGAGTGGTCATAGATGGCTGCTCGTCTGGACTGCTGGATATTAATGCCGGAGTTCCTCAGGGGTCGGTGCTTTCGGCAACACTGTTCTTGCTGCATATTAATGATCTGCTTAAACCCGGTACCTTTGGGTATGCAGACGACAGCACTGTTGCTGAGAGATACGTGTCCGACGCACGAGCTGGTGGGTCGCAGATCCGGTCTCTCCGGGAGGCAATGGTTGAGCGCTTGAACGTGTCCTTACAGGCGGTCTCTGAATGGGGCGATGCCAATCTGGTCAAGTTCAATGCTGCTAAGACCCAAGCGTGTCTATTTTCCGCCAAAAGGAGCCAATTCCGCCCAGCTCCATCTTTCCGCGGTGAAACCGTGCCGATAACCGACATCTTGAGCTTCTTGGGGTTACATTAACATCTACTCTCAATTTTGGCCCTTACATAGAGGCTTTTGCCTCTATGTAAGGGCCTCTTTTGCTCAAGTGGCTGCAAAGAAGTTGGGTATTCTGGCTAAGGTGAGGCGGTACTTCACGCCGGAACAGCTGCTCAAACTCTATCAAGCGCAAGTTCGGTCGTGTATGGAATACTGCTCTCATCTTTGGGATGGATCTGCCAGATACCAGCTTGATGCCCTTGAGTCAATTGAGAAACGAGCCAAGAGGATCATCGGCAATGAGAGGCTCGTCGCGTCGAAGCTCCAAAGTCTTGAGCATCGACGACGAGTTGCTAGCCTGTCGGTTTTCTACCGGTTGCATTTTGGGGAATGTGCGACGGAATTGCATAATTTAATTCCGCCAAGCCCGTTCCATCATCGGACCACAAGACGAACGGCGATGCGCCACCGGTACATGGTGGACATCCCACCCATACGCACAAAACGTTTTGGGAACACATTCATAGTGCGTACAGCTAAGGAGTGGAACTCCCTGCCGGAGTCTGTGTTTCCTGACAGCTACAACCTGGGAGTCTTTAAATCAAGAGTGAATAGGTTATTTCTAGGCAAGCATGCTCCATCTTCGACCACATCCTCGCTTACCATCAGGTGAGATAGTGGTCAAACGCGTGCCTATCAATTGTAAAAAAAAAAAAAAAGTTTGTCACTTTGCAAACGGCGTACTATATTGAACCAAGAGGTCAACCTCATCATATCGAGATGATTTTTAATGAGACCTAGGTGTGGGACAGGGTCTTTTCTTATCGCTCTTTTTGTAGGTTTCGAGCAAACTCTTCGCCAATGATCAGCGAAGAAACTGCTTTTCTCCATTTATAAGCTACCTCTTTAACGGTCATTTCTGAAATAAAGCAAAATGGATGTTAGGTTGGTTTATGAAGATCCTATACAACTTTAGCATTTCCTAACATAAAAAGATAAAAAGGATCTTTTACCAGTACCTACTGTTTATAAAACATCTCAGAAAAAATGAAAAAAAAAGTTTGATTGATTCATGATTTTGGATTATATACTTACTGGTTGGCAAGATGCTGGCTGTTTGGAAATATTATTGGCACTGCGTGCGAATGTTATACTCGACGTTCATAAAAAAAAAAATTCTTCATGAAAGCAAGATTCTTCAGTGTTCAGAACTATCCTTGTTTACCAATGACGTATTTAGTTTTATATATCATTGTTGTTTACTGTGTAGGCCTCCAATTGTCGTCTTCCATCCATTACTTTCAAACTCATTATCTGCAGGAAAACTGTAAAAATAACAAAGAATACATCATTATAATAATTTAATAATAGTAGTACTTAAGTAAAAGGTTATTGACAAATATAATGCAATATTGGTTTTGGTAAAGTAGGATTTTTCGTTAATTCCTTCTTTTGGCATTCTATAATATTCTGTAATCTTTTATCACTGAGACCAAAGCTGAGTCCAATTACTAGGTTCAGCACGGCACAATCAGAACAAAAATTCAGTTTGAATTTACAATATCTGACCACTGTTTTGACATTGTTTTTATTTCATTGTACGTATTAAAAACGAACTAGAATGTATATGTGATTATACTTTTACTCTATCGATAAAACATCTAAGAAGCCACATCCTTATGAAGTACATGATATGTCAAAACGGTTCAATATTAATGGCTTGTGTTTAAACACCGCCCAAAAAAGTACCTATTTTACTACCAAAAAAGTTCTAAACGGTTACCAAAACAGATAAATGGTCACCAAATAATATTCGAGAAGTAGCGCTCGCCGGCCGCTGCCGCGGCACCGCTCGCTTCGCTCGCTCGGCTCGCGCGCGGTTGGTCACAATTCTAACCTAACCTAACCTATTTTATCCAGTTTGTAACCCCTTTTTTTTGTTTTTTTTTTTTTTTTGTTGCCGGGGTGGAAAATCCTCATGGATGTCCCTCGCCTGGGGCGGGCGAAGGGGTCTGTCAGACTCTTACTGACTAAAAACCACCCCGGTGTTCCATCTCACACTTGACCGAGGATTGTGAGAGCTAGTACGCCTTCCATAATCCCCGGCTATTGCCCGCATATGCAGGCCACCTCAGGCCCGCGGGAGGAACAAGGTCCCCCCGCAACGTCCAGTGGGGGCGCGTCTGGAACAATACGCGCCACCGTCTCGGGTCCTGCTGGATTGGGGGCGGCGGACGACCCCGAGTCCAGTTTGTAACCCCAAGCCTACATTTTATGGCAATCACAGTTGAGTTGGATAGAATTTGGTGACCGTTGATCCATTTTGGTGCCTAGGCTTAGAGTCTTAAAAATATTATTTTTGATGACCGTCTAAATTATACCCAATATTAATTTATATTTATTTTTATTTCTAAATTGGAAACTTATAATAATGTAGAAGCAGTTGTGTCTTTATGTTCATCTAATGGAGACCTGATTTTAGTGACTTTTCTGCTCAAAAGGTGTTTTTCTGCTTTTTTCTGTTTTTCTGCTCAAAAGTTATGATTAGATTTACTTACCGGTGTAAACATACTTTTGCAATATTTTATTTCATAACACCATTTCTATTCAAACAACCGGGCACAGTACATGCCATTGTTCATAGCAAAACGAAAACCGCACTCAAACCACAATATTTTTCACAATATAACAGTATTTTTGATAAAATTGGTGGACTATTGTGTTAACCAGCTGGTTAACAAACAAAATGGCGATTCTCGGCTGGTGGCGCGCGGCATTTCAAGACGGTCGGGAATGCTATTGCTATCTCTTTTTGTCACATGAAACGTTTCCATTAAAAATGTTGAGTACAAGATAGGCTACTATATTCAACTTAGAAGCTATCTAAATCTAAATCTATTCTAAATCTTTGGGTGAGGGCATAGTTCGCAGCGTACTCGAGTTCCTGCAGCCAAACAAGAAAAGGTGAATCTCTGCCTGAATAACTAGCCGCCGCTGCCTCCACTTGCAAACGTGTTTCACTTACGGCGTATGGGCGATCCCGTATAATGTATATAGAAAATTTTGCCGGTTTTTGCAAAGTGTTTGAAAAGTAATGCTCAATCAGATGCTCAATCATTTTAACATCAATAAAATTTTGTACGATCAACAGTATGGTTTTACCAGGGGTCGTTGTACGACTGACGCTGGTGCCACGTTGTTAAAACACATATACTCAGCGTGGGAAGAGGCACAAGATGCCATAGGAATTTTTTGTGACCTCTCCAAGGCATTTGATTGTGTAAATCACGAAACCTTGCTCCTAAAGCTAGGACATTACGGACTAGGTAAACTTGCACTCAGTCTAATAAAATCTTACTTAAATGATAGACAGCAGCAAGTTCAAATAAATGGTGTCAATTCACGGGGTTTAAAAGTCAAAATGGGGGTACCACAAGGCTCTATTTTGGGTCCTTTCCTCTTTCTAGTATATATTAATGATCTACCCTATCTTTTAAAAAATCAACCTCATATGGTATTATTTGCTGACGATACGTCCTTAATTTTTAAGATAGATAGACGTTCCATAAATCTTGACGACGTAAATAACGCCCTACAGCAGGTCCAAAATTGGTTTACTACTAATAATTTAGTATTAAATGGGAAAAAAACTAAATGCATCAGATTTGCCTTACCGAACGTTAAAAGAAATGATTGCGACATAGTATTGAACAAGGAGAAACTTGAATTCGTCGAAAACACGGTTTTCCTGGGGATTACGCTTGACTCAAGGCTACAATGGGGTCCTCATTTAACATCTCTTGCGGGACGGCTAAGTTCAGCAGCATATGCTGTCAGAAAAATCCGTCAATTTACCGATATAGATACCGCGAGGCTGGTCTATTTTAGTTACTTTCATAGTATCATGTCTTACGGTATCTTATTATGGGGACGTGCTGCAGACATCGAGTCTATATTTATCCTGCAGAAAAGAGCCATCAGAGCCATTTACAATCTCCGTCGGCGTGATTCCCTAAGAGAACTGTTTAAGGATATCAACATCATGACGGTACCTTGTCAATACATTTACGAAAATATTATGTATGTTCGGTAAAATCTTCATCTCTTTAGCAAGTTTAGTGACAGGCATAATTTTAATACTAGAAATAGGAACAAATTAGATCAACCCCGATTCAGATTGGCCAAAGTACACACTTCTTTTATGGGGTACTGTATTAAATTTTATAATAAAATACCAGTTGATATTCTCGAACTGAATGAGAGAAAATTTTAAGCATGCATAAAACGCACACTATGTAGACAAGCGTATTATACACTGGAAGATTATATCCTCGATAAAAACGCTTGGCTAAATGCTGGTCCTGCTCCACAGTCACAGCTGCTTAGGTCCACTTTTTAGGTTTCTATGTTTTTATATTTGGAAGAGATGCTCGCTCCTTTTTGTTTTTTTTTTCAGAGGTTCTTACATTATTTCGTTTATTTATTCTTATATACATACAAATTATATTATTATTATAAGTACTTATTTATTGTTTTTGATGTAAGAACATCGTTGTCTTTATTAATTTATTTTTCATTATTTGGTCATTGACAACCATAGTTTTGTGTAAAGTAGAAGCACATTCTTCAAATTTTGTAAATGTGAGTACCTTGAAACCATTTACATTTTATGTGAGTAGTTATAGTTTTACTTGTTGGACATGAACGAGCATGGTGGTTGAGAGCTTGTCATGCTCACTCAAATGTCTCGCTGATGGCGGCGCGTGGGTTTGATCATTCGGTTCCCTTCGAAATGGTTGAGCTGAAAGGTGCCGATACACGCGTCATGTTTGTGAACAGGCGCCGTCGGTTGAGACTGGTCATCTCTTAACTGCCATTGGCTCATTTTAATCTTTATATTTAAAATTCTTATACTAAGCCCTTTTATTTTCCTTTGCATTGTCCTCACATGCAGAAGCAACAAGTATATGTAACTTGGAATTTTGTAAATCAGAACATGATTTAAAAGAGTGTCCGTGGAGTTTCTTGCACGTTCTTCTCCATAGAGATCTACGCTTTGGAACGTGCAAATAGCTTCCATGTTTTTGACTGACCGACCTTGACGTTTCAAAAGTGCCTGTGAATGGTTTATTTGAAATAAAATGCTTTGAATTTGAATTTAGAATGTCTCGATCTCTCTCAGATTAAAAAAAAAAAACATGTGTGTTACTGTTTTTTTTTTTTCGAGAATCAGTAACCTTGTACACTCATAATAAAGGCCGAAAATCAAGCAACATTTATTATGTCAAACATGGCAAAAAAGTTGAGAGTGACCTAACTACTAAAATAAAGCAAATTTCCACAATATTTTAATGTACATATCTACATAAATATGATATGTTTATAATTTCGAAGTCATGTAGCTGCTAATCTGATGGATCTACCGCTTTGTTGCCATAGTACCAAATGCTTAGGATGATGTTCCGAACGGATTAAGAACATTTTTTTCCGTTGGCTTATCTTACGATTTGGGTCCTTTCAAGGTACTAAAGGTAAGGTCCTTTCCGCCTTTTTATAGGTACACGATAATAAAAACAGGTCAAGTGCGAGTCGGACTCGCGCATGAAGAGTTCCATACTATCGTATTTGTTGCTTTAGCGGCAATAGAAATATACATTTTGTGAAAATTACAACTGTCTACCTGTTACGGTTCATGAGATATAGCCCGCTGACAGTCAGATGGACATAGAAAGTATGGTTATGGTACGGAACCTTTCGTGTGCGAGTCCGACTTGGTCAAGTTTTTGTGTCCAACTACATTATGACAGCCGTGTGCACTTGAAAGTGTACGTAAAGCAAGTGCACAGCAAGTGTCCGATCCAGTCCGATCCGATCGTCTGTAGCTAGAACGGACTCGGTAGGCGGATTTGATCCGCCGTACCAAATCCGAATGTGAAAGATAGTCCTCTCCTCCTCGCCTCTATTCTCCATGAGCTAAATGCACAAACCACAAATCGTGCGGCGCCAACGAAAAAAAAAAATGTCATTGTCATGCACTGACATATAATACGTCAGTGTCGTCATGTCAGGATGAATGTGTCATGTTGTGTGTTCTGCAGTGATTGTGTGTGTCACCAATACACTGTTGGGAAAAGCATTAAAATATACACAAAATATAATAACCACACTACCACCAGGGTTACCTAAGTGTCGGACCAAAGAAATGATAAAACGATGGCACCTTCTAAATATCTAGTTTTGTTATTGATTTTCAGTTTTTGCAGATGTAAGTTGTACCTGTATATTTTTTCTTTAGTGTTTATTATTGTAAAGTTAATAATGAACCAGTGATGTCAGTAATATAGAATAAGCATAAAAACTATCAATGCTTTTATTTATCGATATTGTAAATTTGTTTAGAAGTATGTTTTTATAATTGTTTAAATATCTTGATTTTCCTTCCCTTTCCTATGTCCATTCATGTATGTACCTAAAATAGTTCGGTAATAAGTTATTATTTTGTAGCTGGAAACTTACAAAGGCTTCATGAGAGAATATACTCATCAATCGAGGGAGGAGCAGCATGTTTTAGACGTCTAAATGGAACTCATCAAACAGGATGTTCATGTATGTGTTTACTATGTTTACAATAATTGTGTATGAAGCTTAAAACTGTATAAAGGAAAACTATAAACTATAACTAACTTAGAGTGGAAACCCATACAGCTAAAAAGCTTACTAGTAGCTGAAAAAATACTCATCAAGTATCAACACTTATGATGTCACAATTTGATGAAACACTTTATTTTAATTAATTTATAATACATATTTTAGCTGGTGATAATGGTGCAGTGGGTGTAGTCTATATGTTAAAAGAATTCAATGATGTTCAATGGCTGATGCAAAATGCTACAGAAGGACCTTATATGGTTGTTGTGAGCACTTACCTGTTTTCCGATGTGATTGAACGTATCTTGGAGAAACCTGACATTGTTGCTGGAATCTTATTACATGACAATGCTACTGGAAGGTAATTGTTGTTTACCAATTCTTGCATGGTTTGCCAACTGCAAGGTAAGTAGCGTTTTCTCTTACAGAGAAAGCACAATCAATGATGATGAATAAATAATAAACTGTTTTGCAGTACCGCAACATTTAGTCAAGAGTCAAAATGTCCCAATGAGTATTCATCAGCTGCTGGAACTTTTTGCTCAGTCACTGAACCTGGCAGAATTACATGGAATGATAAAGGAACCGGTCTTCTTCGGAGAGATATCCCATTCCCCATATTTTACTTGCCAATTTCAAGATCAACAGAGATTGAAAAAATTGATCAATGCTATCAAAGGTATGTCAATAATGAGTCTACATGACATATCTTTTTAGAACATAATAATTTTGAATTTTGTCTACTCTCAATTAATTTTTGTTAATAATGAGTATTTGATTTTTTTAGGTACAATGTAATGGACCAGTCCAATCAGAGGGGAAGACCACTTTGTTCAGTACAGTTGAATTCTTTTATGTTTGCTGCAGTGGACACTGAAGTATGTTTGAGAAGGTTTGTAGACTGCCAATTGCATAATGTGATGGTAGGGAAACAGCAACCTTTGGTTTGCACTTTGCAATCATTATATTGAATGGAGAAAAACTGGAGTTTATTAATCAGACGTTTTTCCTGGGAATCACTTTAGACGTGAAATTACAATGGGGACTTCATATAACATCTCTAGAGGGGCGCCTAAGCTCAGCCGCTAATGTTGTTAGGAAGATAAAATAGTTAACAGATGTGTGAAACCGCTCGTTTGGTCTATTTTAGCTACTTCTACAGCATTATGTCGTATGGTATTTTGCTGTAGGATCCGGCTGCTGACATTGAACCCAATTTTTTTTTGTCTGAGAAATAATGAAAGATTTATCATTCGATCCACCCCAGCTCCTCAAGGAAGGCCAGCAACGCCTTGGTGTTACCAACTATCTCACAGAGGTACCTGGGTTTCCAGATTACTTGCTCTGTTCCGCGACTACCAGGCAGCTTAGATGCAGGTGTGCTGCCGTCTCTTTCTTCTCCATGCAGGCTCTGCATAGTGGGCTGTTTATTAAAAGACCCGTGGCCAGTTGTTACGGCTGTGACTGTGCGCAACTGTTGTTTAGTCAGTCTAAGGACTTGTTTTGTGAATCGACCTGCTTTCACTCACTATGATCAACCCATAGCTTGTGATGTTTATCTCCGCTGCGTTTCCTTACCAGACTGCGTAAGTACCCAAAAGGCAGCGGCACGATGGTTTTAGGTCCCATCGCTGCCATACTCCAACCCCTTCTGGCGAGTTCATCCGCAGCGTCGTTGCCTCGGGATTCGCTGTGATTCTTCATCAATTGAATGGTTACTTTGTTGTGTCCAACCTGATTGAGACGTTGGTGACACTCGAGAATCAGCCCAGAGTTCATTGTGTGGCTTTTCAGAGCTTGCAGGACGGTCATGCTGTCCGAGAGTATGCGTATTAAGTGGTCCTTAACTTCCCTGGTTAGGATGGCTGATGCCGTCAGAGAAATGCCCATGCATTCAGCTTGGAACACTGTGGACCCCCAATGGTGTGGCTATGTGGATATTGAGATCCTCAGAAGATTCCCGCACCAGTACCTGTACCCGTTTTTAATCCATCAGCGAAGATCCGCAGCTCTGCGGGGCAGAGCCCCTCGCGACGATGATCCTCATGCAATTGGATTTTGTATTTTTTATCAAAGATAAATTGCTTGGGTACCCGGTCATTTATTGCTTTTGTTATGGGGAGTTCATTATTGAGCTCCACGAGCAGAGCGGTGTGTCGTGTTTCTCTCTTACCCCACAGGTCTAGTGTTTTAAGGCGTACTGCTGCCATCGTCGCTTCCTGTTGTATAAACAAGTGTAGAAGAGGGAGTCCCAGCATGGCTTCCAGGGCCGCAGTTGGAGTAGTCCTCATGCAGCCCGTCGTCGCCATGCAGGCCAGCCTTTGCATGTGTTGTAACTTGTTTACGGCTGTGGTTAGCTTTGTGCGTGGCCACCACACCACGGCCCCTTAGGTTAACATGGGCCGAATTACAGCGCTGTACAGCCATAGTCTTATTTTGGGAGATAGGCCCAACTTCTTCCCTATCATTTTACTGCATTGCCAGAATGTAATGCAGGCCCTGTTTAGTTCAGTGATTACTGCAGTTTAACTTACTGTCAAGGGTGACGCTTAGATACTTTACCTCGTTAGACAGCTGGAGCTCTGTGTTGAAGAGCTTAAGTAGCCGGTAGTGCCTAGTGCTCGTTTTTGAGTGAACATGACTAATTCTGTTTTCGTGGGGTTTACTGAAATATCATATTCTTCGTACCTTCTTTCCACGATTCGTAGCGCTTGTTGAGTGAGGTTGCAGATCGTTCCTGTCACTTTCCCTGGCACTAGGATTGCGAGGTCGTCTGCATAACCTATTATGTAGTAACGAAGTGCGTTGAGTTTGGCGATAAGGTCATTAATTACCATATTCCACAAAAGAGGGGAGAGCACGCCTCCCTGCAGGCAGCCTCTGGCTATGAGAGCTAACTGCTGCTCTTCCTTAAGGCGAACCACTCGTTTGCTTAACATATTAGTAATCCAGTCAGTTTCTACCTGTTCCACACCGTGTTTGGAGAGGGCGGCACTAATGCTAGAAAAGTTTGTCTTGTCGAAGGTTCCTTCGATGTCTATGAAAGTGCCCAGGCAGGACCCTTTCTGATGAATCGCTTTCTCAATCTGGCTCACCACCAGATGAACAGCGGACTCTGTCGACTTACCCGAGCTGGTTAAGCGTGTTGGTTACCATGCAGTGGTATTGTTTTTGAAACGCCATCTCGTAGCGCCCTTTCACAGTCTTTCCATTGCCTTCAGTAAGAACGAGGTCAGATTTATAGATTGATAGGATTTGGCGTTTGTGTAGTCACTTTTACCTGGCTTCGGAATGAATATGACCGCTTGCTTTCGTGACGCCGCTCCGTACGCGTCAGTCTTTCCTTCCTCTTACCCTGGCTTGTAGGAGCTGCTGTACCTAAGGGGTCCGAACAAGATTAATGGGCTTTTGGAATGGACTTTTTACCCTTGCCCTTACCTTTACCTCTGCGGGTAGGCGACCTCCGCGGACCCCACGTACTTCGCCTGTGGCCCTCTGACGGGACACTTTGGCCATTTCCTTACCCTTGGCTAGACGATAGGGCCACCGTTTTACTTGAAATCCAGACCAATGGAGGCGTGTTGCCTCACGGACATATTACCGCCAGTGCCGATCGGCTCAACCCCCCAGGACTCCTTCATCGACGATTCTGCTTACGACGCTCGACTGCGCAGGTCCTAGCGCAGGTGAAAGTTCTCCTACTCGCCGTCACCTGAGTTTAGTGACGGCGACTTCGTCACAGAAGGGTTTCAGTTAGCAGGGGAGTTGGGAGGGGTCATAGAGGGGAAAAAGGGTTTAGTGGGATTTGGCATGGGACTGAGTGGAAAGCCCGCCACTGCAGTTGGCGGGGTCGCCCGGTGGTTTCAGTTACGTCTATTTCGTAAGGAATTAGACCATTAACGGGGTGGCAACCTAACGACCGTTGCGCTCCCCCTCGTCTCTGAAGGAGACGGCAAGGTAGGCCTGCATCTATACTACCAAGAAAAGCAAAGCAAAGCGTATCCAAAAAAAAGATATAATTATATTTATTTTACAAAAGAGAGCCCTTTATAATCTTCGTCGCCGCGATTCTCTAAGGGAACTTTTTAAAAAGATTAATGTTATGGCAATCCCTTGCCAATTCATATATGAAAATATTATGTATGTACGGAAAAATCGTCATCATTTTAGTAAAATTAGTGATAGACATAATATTAATACTAGAAATAAAGATAATAATATATTAGATCAGCCATTTTATAGATTAGCTAAAGTACACACATCGTTCATGGGGTACTGTGTTAAATGTTACAATAAAATGCCTTGTGACATAGAACTAAAATACAGAAAATTTAAGTCGTATATTAAAAGCACACTTTGTAAACAAACATATTACAAACTAGCTGACGTCACGCGGTTTCATCCGCGTAGTTCCCGTTCCCGTGGGAGTACGGGGATAAAATATAGCCTATGTTACTCGATGATAATGTAGTATCTATTGCAAGAATTTTTCAAATCGGTCCAATAGTTTTTAAGTTTATTTGCATAATACATATCAAAATACAAATCTTTCCTCTGTATGATATTAGTATAGATTAGAAGATTACATTTAGGATAAGAAGGTTATGTATCAACATCTGTTTAATTTTTGTGCTTTTATTTTTCTCTTCACTCACACACTGCTAATTAATGGTTCTAATATTTGTAAATATGTGAGTACCATGGACTTATTTAGAAAACAAATGTCATCCTACATACTCTAGGTGCATGGTCCTCACATAATTATATTAACAAAATTTTTGTATACCAGAGCATATTGTAAAACATTTATTTGAAAAGAGTAACTGTGGAGTGTCTTGTCTATTCTTCTCCATAAGAATCTACCTTTCCGAATGGACAGTAGAGTCACTATTATTATTTCAAATGTAAATGATGACGTTCAAAAGTGCCGTTTAATGGCCTAATTGAAATAAACTTTTGACTTTGCAAGCTCAACATTTCCTGTTTAGGGTTGTTTCAAAAAGAATTGCTCTTTGAATTTCTATTTTTTTTTATTGACGGTAAAAGTAAGTTGAACAGCGTGGATGGATATCCAGTTATGAAATGACGTGGTAGACTTTAAATACATCAATAAAAATAAAAGAAAAAACTTTATTTTTACATAATTTAAATGTGTTCTCTTACAGATCTACTTCATCGGCCTTGTTAACACCTACAAAAGTGTGTGATCCTCTGGGTGATCACAATGTCTATTATTCTCTTTTTCCTAGGACAAAGGTGTGTACTATTGTGAACATAATAATGTATTTTACTTTTGCTTGCGAATAAGTTGTGGAATTGAGATGTAATAACTCTGAATCTATTTCACAAATAATTTGGACCATAGAAAGGTTGGTAGGTGCGAAAAAATCTCAAATCGCTACCACATTTTTTTTAATCGTTGCTCCACACAAGGAATTTCTCCTGTATCTTGGGTGCGTTTACAAACATCGTCAGTCACATACAAAAACAGCTACACCCGGAACAACTATCCCGTTCGCCCGATCGCTCAATCACTGCGCCAACCGTGCGGACGATAGACGCAGCATAACGTGAACTAGCTGTGCTGTTGGGAGTTGAATGAGTACATGACATCCCAAGATTACCTTATATGTATACAATACTTGTCAAAAAAAATTAAAAAGTATTATTGATTGTTAACTAAGCTCTGTGACGTCCTGCCAAAGAGATTATCTCCATTGATATATTAAAAACGCCCTGTAAACCTTTCGCCCACAGAAGTCTGTTACTGTTTACTGGATTCAGGGTACACGATGGCATCTTAGCGTCTCTGCTGTCAATAGTATTTATCAGTCACTTTAACATTTTTTACCCATCACAAAAAGTGCACAACGCCGCTAAAAAAGTTTTCACTTCAAAAAACCTTTTAATATTAATTTCAATAATTAATCTGTTTTATTTTGAACCAGGATAACAAGAATTCTCAAAAAGTTACGTTAGTTACTGCAAGAATAGACACAGCTTCTTTATTCGATGGTGAGTTCCTACGTAAACCAAAATAACATAAAAGCTCTTATGAAGTGCTGTAACACACAGTAACTGTTTACAGGTCCACGTTAATTTAGCGAGTACACAGATACAGTATTTTTACTTGCTCCTGAATACTGTCGTTAAAAAAAGTCCTACAAACAGTTTCTTTGTACTTAAATGAGATTTTAGACTGAATATTTCCTTGGCTTGCAAGTTATTACCTACTGTTTGCAAAAGTAGGAAGGCCATGGAAATTTTCAGTCTCGGGTTCTCGACACATGTTACATGTTGATGTTGAATGTAAATTTATTATTATCTGTTTTATCTACTCAGGAGTATCTCCTGGCGCGGCGAGCTCCGTGGTCGGTATGGTGACACTACTGACGGCGGCTACAGCCCTGTCTCAAATGATTTCCGTTAAAGATGCGGCATTGCATGGTAAGGGTTATCAGGTTTACTAATAAGGAAGGTTACGCCTGCCTTCGCAGTAGTTGCGGTAATGAACCGCGAATTAGATGATTCGAGATTCAGTAGGTATTTTGAACAATAACCGTACTCGAGTACGTTGTAAGTTCCCAACTGCTTCGAGTCCTGAAATTTATTACAGTAGGTACATTGTGTATGTGTGTAATATAATGACAGTTTTTAAAGTCATGTCTAAAATTATTGTATTTCAGATCAAAATGTGCTTTGGACATTATTCAACGGTGAAGCGTTTGACTACATTGGTTCTCAACGTGTTGCGTTTGACATAAAACACGGTGAGTGGCCGGCGAGCGCCCCACTCGAGGTTAACGAAATTCGCCTGCATGTGGAAGTGGGCCAGATAGGCGGCTCCCTCTCGAAATTTGAACAAACTTGGCCCATCCACGCCTTTGTGCCTTACGATAAAGATATACCTGAGGTAAGCATTTTTATTCGAGTTTAGGTTAACTCCTTACTCCATTGAAAATGATTTTAGCGAGATGCTCACTAAAATTTAAACACGTTTGCTTGCAGATAGCAGAATTCCTCAACATGTTTTCCACAAACCTCCAGCAAAACATAACATTATCGTCAGAGTACTCCACTAATTTCCCGCCATCATCGCTGCATTCATTCCGAAGAATTCTCAAAAATGAAACCGAAAGTGGCAATTTACCCGAAGTTCTATTAACTGACTTTAAGGCTACATTTTCAAATATGTTTTACAATTCAGCCTTGGATGATTATGACAACATTGATTTTACTTATCGCAATATCACCGTCGACAATAATGGAACGTGTGAGTATAATAATATAAATTATTTGAATATAATAACCAATATATAGGAAAAAGTAATAATCAATCTATATCTATATCTATTATAATTAGTGCCATTTTAGTCGACTTACAAAAGCAGCCCTCTTCATCTATACAACGACTACTACACATTAATTAAAAAAAAACTAGCATGACGTACCTATAACGTAGAAACATTCTGTAACGAGCGAAATCCTGTTCCAAGGACGTCGTGTAATAGAACGGCGACATTGTTTTGATAGGTAAACATTATAAACAAGATGTTTCATAACTCTAATGCATGCATTATTTGATTTTATTGTACCTTTTATATTAAAAAAAATCGCGCCTAGAGGTAGTTTATTTCGGGTACATGAAGTGGGCCGCTTTTGTAAAACGACAAAAATAGCGCCGTGTATATACATACTATACTAACCTTTCGCCCGCGACTTTGTTCGCGCGAATTTAGTTGGTATCTACTCCACGAACTTTATCTCTCTTACATAATTACGGCTGCAGTTCGCTCACCCTGTAACATACAGTCAACAAAGCCATTCGGTATACAGGCAAAAATATTAATTTTTCCACAGCACTGCCAATGTTTATTTCTCATGTGTGCATTATATTTTTTTAAGCTTTTGACATACTTACGAGTGTGTTGTACAATAATTGTCTACTTAGCACACTCACAACATTTTTTTAAAGTAGTTGCAAGTTAGCTGCCTGCATAACTAATAACTTCGTTGACTGTACATAACCAACCTTAATTATTAAACAATTTAAATAGATAAGGATTAATATCATGATACGAAAATCACCACTATTCCATTTCACCCTGGTTTTGATTGAATAATTGGAACAAACAACGGTCATTGTGACTTAACCATAATATGTAGTTAGATATTTACCCTCGCGGACTTTTTTGTAGATAATAGGTCTTTACCTATGAAATTGCCGTTTTGTATGAAAAAATTTAAACGATTTTTTTCATGTATTTTTTATTTGTATTAATCGAAGTAATCACCCATGCAATCAATCTTGCCTTCTTAAACAAATCAGCTGGACGGGAGGCAACAAATTCTTCAAAGGCATTTTGTACTGCCTCTCGGGTATTGAACTTTTTTCCCGCCAAGAAGTTATCCAAATTCTGGAAAAAGTAGTAGTCTGTAGGCGCAAGGTCTGGTGAGTAGGGCGGATGACGGAGAGCTTCCAACCCCAGTTCTTGCAACTTGGAGACCGTCTGCTGTGCAGTATGAGGTCGCGCGTTGTCGTGCAGGAGCAGCGGAGACGAGCTATTGACCAATGCTGGTTGGAGATGTGCCAACTTCTCCATCATTGTGTTCAGTTCTTCACAGTACACATCTGCAGTAATGCTCACCCCGTTTGGTAAGAAGCTGTGATGAATCACACCGGCGCTAGACCACCAAACAGTGACCATCACTTTTCTAGGGGTAAGTTTTCGTTTAGGGCATTGTTTAGGTGCTGAACCAGGATCCAACCAACTTGCTGAGCGCTTGCGGTTATCAAACAGAATCCATTTTTCATCGCAGGTAACAATGCGGTTCAAAATACTTTCATTTGTGTGTCTGTTGAGCAGTGCAAGGCACGTCTCGACGCGTACTTCGCGCTGGCGATCATTGAGTTCGTGGGGCACCCATTTGTCAAGCTTTTTTACCTTGCCAATTTGACGCAAATGGACCAATATTGTTTTGACGCTAACGTCGAAAGCTGCTGATTTAGCCGTAGATTGTGTATCATCAGCTTCCACAATCGCCTTTAATTCGTCATTGTCGACCAAAGTATTCGGACGACCGCGAGGTTCATTTTTCAGGTCGAAATTCCCAGAACGGAAGCGGGCAAACCAATAACAGGTGGTGCGTTGGTTTGTAGTGTTAGCTCCGTAAACGTCGTTGATGTTGCGTGCCGCTTGTGCCGCATTGCTGCCACGACGGTATTCATATTCCATAATTACTCGATTTTTTAACGTATCCATGATGACGAAAAAGATTGAAATGCGATGAAAATGTAACACTAATCAATAAACAAATGACTACTTTTGGAAAAAAAAACCATGTTTTTAAAATAAAATTACTTAATTTGAAATTAGAATTCTTAGCCAAACAAAAATTATTTTGATGTGAAATGGCCAGTACTGCAGAACGGCAATTTCATAGGTAAAGACCTAATATTAATGTTCTCTATAAATAGTACATCACTTTGCTCTATTGTCAATAGTTTCCACAGCGTACGCGATATAAGGATCTTTTTTGGTATTTTTTCACACCTTGAGTTATATTATCGTAGTTTTCATACGTTTCCCTAACTTTTTTGAAAATATTCTATAGCGTTACTCAGCGATAATGTAGGTTTCTAACGGCAAAAGAATTTTTGAATTCGGTCCATTAGTTTTAAGTTTATTCGTTATTTACAAAAATACAAATCTTTCCTCTTTATAATATTAGTGTAGATGTTGAAAAAATCGAGCCTAGAGGTAGTTGATGTCGGGTACTTTAAGTGGGTCGCCTTTTTAAAGACATAAAATGGCACCGTGTATATACAAAATACTCATACATATAATTATAATATTATAATCTATACTAATATATAAAGCTGAAGAGTTTGTTTGTTTACTTGAACGCACTAATCTCAGAAACTACTGGTCCGATTTGAACAATTATTTCAGTGTTAGATAGTTCATTTATCGAGGAAGGCTATAGGCTATACATAAATCATCACGCTAAGACCAATAAGAGCGGAGAAGTAATGAAAATTGTGACGCAAACGAAGTTGCGCGGGTCAACTAGTTTTATATATAATACTTATCGTATTATAATTATATAATTAACTGATGTCTATTTCATTTGCAGTTGTACCTACCGATGCCCTCGTGGCAAACGGAACAATGAAAGATGTCGATACTCAAGTGAAAATCGCTCGGCTCGCAACCATTCTTGCACGAACATTGTACCAACGAGTCGCAGGAAAAGTCTATGATGGCAATATTGCTGCGTCGGCGCACTTGGTAAGTGTGCATTCAATTGTATAATTTTTAGGGTGTCGTACCCAAGGGTAACCAACGGTGCGGCTACCTCCTTCTGCGAAGCAGTAATGCTAGCAAACGAGGAAGCCGAACGCGTAAGAGAGAAGGAAACCTCACGCCCCAGCCGCCGCAACAGAAGAAGACGCCCCGGGCGTCGGGAGTCGCAGGACGATTTTCGGCCACCGTAGGCGCGGGCCTGCGGACGGCGAGCATTAGGTGGCTCGCCGTCTGATCAGAACCAGGCCCGGGTCGGCGGTGCGCTGCGATCCCAACGCGCCTCAAGGAGATGTCAGCACGGAAGACGGGGCTCGCTAGAAAAAAAAATACTTTGTAATGTATTCATCCTAGTCTTAACTAATATTGATACTTTCTATTCCGAGCTTGTTCCCATGGTTTCTAGCACGCGCGCTAGATATGTAATAACTAGCCTTTGCCCGCGACTTCGTACGCGCGTATCCCCTTTTTTCCCGGTCCCGTAGGAATTTCGTTAAATCCTCTCTTAGTGCTCCCCTACGGAGTGTAAGGAAACTACATGCCAAATTTCAGCGTCCCACGACCAGCAATTTCGGCAGTGCGTTGTCTCCCAACTAGCACCAAAGCGTTAAAAAAACCTATATAAGACTCGTATATCAGTTCCATTTGAGTATAAAAGTGTTAACGCATACCTGTGCAACTGAGTTAGAGCATGCTCTAACTCACTTATAACCACGAAAGAGGCCCACAGTTTTACAGGTAAAAGTTATAGAAAGCCTATAGTACGGTGTCACAAAGATATTAAAGCTGCACAAGAGCGCTTATTCATCGTCAGCTACTACTTTAATCTGTATTACCGTTGTAAAATAGAGTTGGTAAACGCCACAGGTGCTATAAATCCTATAGTAAGGTGTCAAAAAGACCTTAAAGCTCTACAAGAGCGCTTATTCATCGTCAGCTACTACTTTAACCGGTATTACCGCGATAGTGAGCACTACAGGTGGTAAAAAGCGCACGTCAAGATAAAAAAGCCTGTAACCTTACTAAAATTAAATCTGTTCGTAATGGAAGTGTTATGTCATCCATTATTCAACACAGCAGAATAATATTATGGAATATTATGTTATTTAAGTATGTGAAGTGAAAAATAACTGCCCTTATGATTTCACAGTAAATGTATACCATGTTTCTCATCTCAATTTTAACGCGCCTAGGATTTATTAAAGATTTAAAAGAAAAATTATGATAACAAAATAGGTACCTCAAGCTAAACATCCTGCTTCTTGAGCAGTGGTATGTAAAATTAAGTGGCATTCATGGAATGCTTCAAATAATGTAAGAAATTTTGTTTATTGTAGTCAAATGTTG
This sequence comes from Lacanobia oleracea, assembly GCA_950371165.1. NCBI lineage: Eukaryota > Metazoa > Arthropoda > Insecta > Lepidoptera > Noctuidae > Lacanobia > Lacanobia oleracea. The sequence goes on from OX493389.1 coordinate 13,684,722, forward strand.
AATAACTCGAAATAATATTAATTGTTAGGTTACCAAAACAATGGCGAACTTTACAAAAGTGAGGTTAGTGTTAATAACGACCCATACTTGCGTTGTTTGACACCAATACCTTTAGAACGTCTGTAAAAGAGGACTGCCTAACACAATAAGCTTTAGTGAAACCCTTTATTACAAGTTAAACCTAGATAGAGGAGTTGTTTGACACCTTTAGTTTCTCGTGTTACTAAACTCTCGATAAACTCTATTTTATAGCTTATGACTGCAATAATAGTCAATATAGCACCTTAAGTGGTATAAAAGAGTTCATTGCAATAGCTATACAACAATAAGTGTTAAGAGGGGTCGGCGAACACTTTTATAAAGACTTGGGTGTCACAATAAGGTTAAAGCTATAACGTATTAAGTATACTTGCTGCTACTAGTGCCATTATAACTCTCAAAGTTGTATTACATCATCCATTAACGCTATAGTGCTGCGATTGGGGCTAAAACTTGTTTGTTAACTCCTCTATATCGTCTTTAGTAATAACTGAGATAATTATAACCCTGTTATATTACTTAAAGTCATAAAAAAGCCTGTAACTGACACCAAAATGTTAGTTGGGCTGTCAGTCACTCTCAGTAACGGGAGAGTCAATATACTACTCTGTCAAGAAAGTACCGGGAAAAGATCAATAATACACAAAATGTCTGTTATTCATCCAAATTTATTTTATCACCTTCAAAGTATGCTCCTTTAGAAACGATACACTTGCGCCAACGAATAATCCATTCATCAAAACATTTTTTAAACGCTGCTTCCGGAATTGAGTTCAGTTCTCGCCGCGAATTCTCCTTTATGTCTTCTATCGATTGAAAACGGGTGCCACGAAGTGGTAATTTGAGTTTAGGAAAAAGAAAAAAGTCAGCAGGAGCCATATCTGGTGAATATGGTGGTTGCTGGATGGTATTTGTTGAGTGTTTGGTTAAAAATTCGTTCACAATGATAGCCTTGTGCGAAGGCGCATTGTCGTGGTGCAAAATCCAAGAATTTTCTTTCCACAAATCTGGCCTTTTTCGTCGAATTTGCTCTCTTAAACGCCGCTTAACGCTCAAATAATATTCTTTATTTACCGTTAGACCTTCCGGTAAGAATTCAGAGTGCACAACACCGCGATAGTCAAAGAAAACAGTCAACATGACTTTGACTTTTGATCGACTTTGGCGTGGTTTTTTCGGTTTCGGTTCAGTTGGAAGGCGCCACTCCGAAGCTTGTTGACTAGTTTGCATGTCAAACTCGTAAACCCACGTCTCGTCACCAGTAACAATGCGTTTCATGAATGTTGGGTCCGAACTGACTCGTTCTAGCATGTCCTCAGCGACTTTCATGCGATTGAGTTTTTGGAGAAAATTCAGATCTTTTGGGACTAGCCGAGCAGCAACATGTTTCATACCCAAATGATTAGTTAAAATGGTACGGATCGACTCGTGAGATACAGAAAGTTCGGCGGCTATCTCTCTCAGAGTTGAATGGGGATTTTCAGTCACTATTTCCTTCACTTTTGCGATGTTAACTTCAGTTGCAGACGTTGACGGCCTACCAGAGCGAGGCAAATCTTCCATCACATCTCGACCGCTTTTGAACGCTTTGAACCACTCATAAGCACGAGTTTTTGATAAAGTCGATTCACCGTAAGCCTTCTGTAACATTTTCAGTGACTTCGAACACGAAATTCCATTGGCGATGCAAAATTTAAGACAAACTCTTTGTTCGATATTTTTGTCCATTATGAAATTCGCAATACACACTATATATGATATTACTAAAACCAGCACTGTATTTAATATAAATAACAGATGCAACTCAAACTCCGCGCCAAAATGGAAAACAGTTGTGCCAATCTAACAACTATAAAAAAAACAGAAATTTGAATTTGGAACCATAAACAAATCATCCATTCCCGATACTTTTTTGACTGAATGTATTATAAAATATAATATATTGACTAGCTTTTGCCCGCGACTTCGTACGCGCATATCCTGTTTAATCCCGTTCCCGTAGAAATTTCGGCAAAACCTCTTAGTGCACTACACTCCCCAAAGAACCTACATGCCAAATTTCAGCTTTCTACGGTCAGTAGTTTCAGCTGTGCGTTATCTGGCAGTCACTCACTTAGTAACGGGAGAATCTATCTATATATATAAAAAATGAATTGCTGTTCGTAAGTCTCGCTAAAACTCGAGAACGGCGGGGCCGATTTAAATAATTCTTTTTTCGTTAGTTTCGCCAGAATACAGGGAAGGTTTAAAAACAAAAAAAAAAAAGTAAGTAGGTAGGTAGGGTAGGTAGAGTAGCCAGTTGACGGGAGCGAAGCCGCGCGAAGTTTTATATATATTGATGATTGATATTGTGTTGCAGACCGTTTGATTGGTGACCGTTTGATTGTAGGTAGACGAGATGCTGTACTGTTTCCTGAAGAGCCAGGCTTGCCGGCTGATCCAGGCGGCGGAGTACGCGTCGGGCGCGGAGGAGACGCCGCCCGCGCGGCCGGCGCCGCTGTACGTGGGCGTGGCCGCCTGGGCCTCCACCGCGCCCGTGTTCGCGGCGCATCTGCTGGCGCTGCTCACCGGCACGCCGCTGCCGGCCAACCGCACCCACTGCTACGAAATGTCTGTGCCTGTAAGTACTGCTGTTTATATTTCTAGTAGGAACTTTGCCCATGGCGTTTGTAAACGCCCCTTTTCTTTTAAGTGCGACGAGTTTCCCGTATTTGGTCAGTTTTCTACCTTGAAAAAACAGCCATTTTTTCAAAAAAAATAATTTAGTGTTGGATAGCCCATTTATCGAGGAAGGCTATATAACATCTACGCTACGAAAATAAGTTAAATATAAGTTGCGCGGGTCAGCTAGTGTGACATATACAGGGTTATTTGTTTCATACAAAATGCAATATTTAGCCAATGAAAATGTATGAAACAGCTGACATTTTTTTCGAGATTTCGGGTAAAAGTTGTTTGTAATCAGGTGTACTTTCACTGCCTAAGAGGTTGCTGGTGTTTTACAATCAACCCTGTATAGTATAAAAGAGGCCATGAGAACCATAGTGGCCTAATTCAATGAACAAGTCTAATAATCAAGTCTAATAATCTAATGATCACAGAGTAAAAACCATAACAGTGATTATGCTGCCATCTAGTGAATATTAGTTGTATCACTTTTAGGCCACCCTGGTTCTATCAAAATGTTCAATTTTAACTGTAAGAAATCATAAACTCAATATTGTAAAAAAAATAGTTAGGCCACTATGGTTCTCATGGCCTATTATGCCTTATGTTTCAGGGTTTCTCACAATACTATCTTAGAGGATGGAATCACAGTGGAGTTTGTATACAGACGACCATGAATATGAGTGTTGCAATCAGCCCTGCATTCACTATCTTAGGTAAGTTTTGCCTAACAATTAGTCTGACTTGCTTTAAATTAAAAATATAAACAGTCTGTTAAAAAGTTGACTTCAACATGAAAAAAAGACATGATATAGGTAATTGTTTTATTTATATAGAATCTATTTTAATCTTTGTAGTTTACGTGACATCTTAAGTATTCTAAATAAAAAAGAAGGGTCACAGTCCATGTAAAAATTCTCCATGTCCTACAGAAAAGAAAAGTAACTATCTAATAAGTTATAGAAATACACATCTTTTTTTAGATATTTTTCGTTACTGTAGGTCACGAGGCAATTTTGAGACTTCTTTAAATTTGAGATCCATTAATAAAAAAAATACTTAGCTCATCACAATATGATGTTTGTATGAACACAGACTACAACCTAAAGTCGGGTGAATATTCGACGTGGACGGAGTCTGTGTGGCAGGCGATGTGGGCGCGCACGTTCGTGTCGTCGAGCGGCGTGGGCGCGCGCGTGGCGGCCGTGACGGGCGGCGTGGCCACGCTGCTGGCGGCCGTGCTCACGTACTGGCTGAAAACACACTCAGCGAGGATATTCACGGACGCGCCCGCGCACTCTATAGTCAACGATGATGCTGCTTCTGGGTAAATACTTGTTCTTCCAGCTACGCAATAATTTCATCATAACTAGCCTAAATAGTGAGAACAAAGCAGCACTTTACTGCTTCAGAGTAAACAGTGCAGTAATGGATACATTACTGCACTGTTTGCATGGCCAACTAGATTTATACCAGCCAATCAACGCTATTTTGACCACACGACAGGCCAATCGCAGGCTACAAGCACAACCAACTAGTTTTCTACCAGCCAATCGGCGCTATTTTTACTCTCGGAAACAATGGCAGAATATATGTAGGACCATTGGCAAAAAAAAAAAATGAATTGGCGCGAATCGAATCGCAACCAGAACGTGTAGTATCGTATTTTTATAGTTTTATTTATTTATTTATATATACTTTATTGTACATCAAATTAAAACATAAATGAAGGTTTTCTGTATTGACTCTAGTTCTTTATTCGGTAGTTGAAAGAAAAGCAGATTATGAACCTCGCAAGTGACGTTTATAATTGCACTCGTGTTTTAGACTAACACTCGATGCAATTACAAGTCACTTTGTGCTCGATGTAACAATCTACTATTTATTCATGAAAAAAGTGTGCTCTATGATGCGTTCTAAATTAGAAATTTCGTCAGGTCAACCTAACCTAACATTTTAAACTTTATAATCGTTTTAGCCTCTTTATCCACATCGAGATCTTTATAGAAAGAAAATTAACTCTGTGATGTTTTGTTCCAGCATATTGAGGACTGTCAACTGTTGAAAACAACATGAACGAAGTATTAGGAAAGAAGACTGTCGCTTGTGAGAGTTGCGTGAGCGTGAGCGGATAGCTTCGGAGGTAGTTTAAGTAGAAAACATTCCACACCTGTTACGAAATTAATATCTACTACTAAGTATTGGTCAAGTCAAAACCCTCTTCACCATGATTCTAAGAATAAGTCAAATAAATTATTTTGTATAGACTTTTTTTAAGTTTTGCTTTATACATATATTTCACGAATTCCCTTTTATAATAATAATTTGTAATATTCAGTAGTTTTAATGTTCTCAATCTACCAAAATACACATAAGTACTTAACACTACAAAAAGCCGCCATTTTAAATACTTGTCGAATAGTTAGAAAATTGTTACAACTTGATTTGGATAACAATTTTAGTGCAGTACAAAGTAATTTACCATCTCAAAGTAATAACTAGGATCTCACCTTGGTTCACACCCGTGAGATTCTAGGTAGGTACTAACCTGAGAGAAAAAAAAACAATATAATTTGTAATAATGACACAATAACCGATAGCTTCCCAAACTATATTCAGTCAAAACATTCAACATGTGTTTATCGAATATACATATTATACAACATTGTACTGTATATCAGAAATCGTTTAGATATATTTAATTTACCCATTTGTATTAACCCCACCCTAACTCAAGTTACTCAATAAAAATAAATGTCGTTTTTAAGTGTTTGTTTGTCCCTCTACTTTCTATCGCCAAATCCTGGTGCTCATCGACATATGGCGGTAGCGAGTAAATAATAACGACGTAAGGGTGTAACGTATTTTTCATTACTCATACTCGGAAAGTAGGCCTGAAGTTGCCTGAGGAGCGGGTTCAAAGTATTACTTTCCAGCCCTAGGAGAATCGTTTTGCAACTGACAGCCGTTAAATTATAAAAAACTAGCACTTCGCCCGCGACTTCGTTCGCGCGGATTTAGTAGGTAGTCCACGAACTTCATCTCCATAAGTCTTCCCTCTATAAAGGGTAACGTGTAAATTACTTGTTAATAGACTCCCCTTCTTATCGTGTGGGCAGTAAGGTCTAACGACCACACACCCTAGTGTCGAGAGTTTCTAAACCGCTTCAATCGAGTATTTTTATACCCGTCGTAACTTTTAAACGAAAGGTATAGTTCTTGGAGATATTATAGTGTGAGGACTCTTACAAATAGACAGTCTTTGTTTTAAGGTTTATTTAATAAGACAAAAAAACGCACAGGTTTAAGATACGTACTATGTTTACGAATTAGTATCGGTCGGCGCGCAGCCCGTGCGCGCACGCGTGTCTAGAGCGGTGGCTCGCGAGGTACTGTTGATCGGGGGAGGGACGCGCTGTCGCGCGACATCAACGCGGGCGTTAATACGAGCGGAGCTCCGACTTGGTTCGCGGGGGGGAAGAGTGCAGGCTTGTTGCGAACGTCGCGCTACAATCTCCCCCTCCAAGTCAGCAGAAGACTCTGGAGCTGGCTTGGCCAAGTCCTTACGGGGACGCCCCTTCTTTATGTTTTTAACTACTTCAGAAACACCTATGTAAGGCGTCAGGAGACTGGCATGGTACCTGCCTCGAGGTACTTGATCCTTATCAACCACTTCGTAAGTAGTCGGGAAACTACTTTGCCGACACGGTAAGGGCCTTCGCGACGCGGAGCAAACTTGCTCGTAAATCCTTTCGCTGCCTGACTAAGGCGATGGCTTTCCACAAGGACGAGGTCACCCTCCTGATAGCAGGGTCCAGGACGACGATGTTGGTCGGCTGCTTCTTTACGTAGGTCTTGTTGGCGTTCAACGCGCCACTTAACCTCCTGCAAGCGTTGTACGAAGTCGCGCAAATACGGCGATATTTGCGGCACGTGATTCTCCTGCTCGACGATAGTCCGCAGATCGTGAGCTACATCCACCGGGGACCGAAACTCGCGCGCAAAAGTTAAGAAGGCGGCGGAGTGCCCAGTGCCTTGATTATAGCTGGTATTTAAGGCAAACCGTACAGCTGGCAATACTTCTGGCCAGCGACGATGTTCAGAGTCTAATAAAATTGCCAACATTTTCTTCATCTCCCGATTCTTTCGTTCAGCGGGGTTGGCCTCGGGGTGATAGACCGGAGTCAAAGATTGTTGAACCCCAAGGACGTGCATGGCCTTCTGCATTACTGCTGACACGAATTGCGTTCCGTTGTCTGAAATTACTCGACGGGGAAAACCATATCGCAGGAACACTTCTTCTATAAGTGCTTTTGCGCACACCTCAGCAGTTGCATCGCATAATGCATACAATTCCACCCATCGACTAGCGGTGTCTTCCACCAGAAGAATCCACTTCTCTCCCTTATTACCTTCGGGGAGTGGACCAAATAGGTCCATTGCAAGAACCTCAAAACGCTGCTGCGGCACTGGGGTTTGGAGTAGACCGGCAGGTTTGAGATTGGTGGATTTATACTTTTGACATAGATCGCAGGACTTTAGGTACTGTGCCACGTAAGTTCTCATGTTTCGGAAAAAGTATTTCTGTTTGATCTTCCTCAAGGTCCGCTCCAAGCCCAAGTGTCCAGCAGTGGGCGCATCGTGAAGCTCCTTCAGAAGCTCGGCCCGTAACGACTCTGGAACAACCAGTTGCGGTTCTTCTGAATCACAATCCGGGTCACATCGGTACAACACGCCTTGAGAAAGATAATATCCTCTATCAGTCCAGCGCATGGCTGCGTCTGGGTTATTGGGACCCTCAAAATCCTCTATGATTTTGTTTACCTCAGGATCCTTACGTTGAGCACCACGAATATCCTCTGATTTCCTCTGAGGTAAGTCAACGATCACCGGACAAATGCTGACAGAGCTTGTAGAGTTTGGCTCTTCAACATCGGCGTTCACTGGTCGACTGAGAGTATCAGCGACTAAGTTGACTCTCCCAGGTGTATATTCGATGTCCAGGTTGTAACACTGAATCTTCATTGCCCAACGTGACAAACGGCCACTGGGTGTCTTGAGGGACAAGAGCCATTTTAATGGCTGGTGATCTGTAGCCACACGAGTCTGTGCTCCTTCGATATATCCCCTGAATTTGTCCAGAGCCCAGACAACCGCTAGAGCCTCGCGCTCTGTCGTGTGGTAGTTACGCTCGGCGGAGGTCAGCAACCTGCTTGCGTACTCGATAGGTCTTTCTTCGTTCGGATTTTCACCTTGCATTAAAACTGCTCCAACCGCATAAGCGCTTGCGTCCGTACGCAGTACAAAAGGTTTGTCGAAGCTTGGTTGGCGAAGAATGGGGCAAGTTGAGAGCCGTAGCTTAAGCTCTTCAAAAGCTCTTTGCTCATTCTCCCCCCATTGCCAACGTCGATCCTTTTTTGTAAGGTCGGTCAAAGACCGCGCTACATTGGAAAACTGTGGGATGAACTTCCGAAACCAAGAACAGGTTTGCAGAAAAGTCTTCAGCTCTTTAAGGTTTGTCGGCGGTTTCATGTTCACCACCACTTCAACCTTGGCGGGATTAGGCTCGATGCCACGTGTCGAAATGACGTGTCCCAGGTAAGTTACTCTATCCCTAGCGAAAACACACTTACTTCTGTTTGCTTTCAGGTTAAATAGGCGGAGGCGCTCAAAGACCTGCTGCAGATCCCTCACATGGGATTCTAGATCCTCGGAGATCACCAGGATATCGTCTAAGTACGCTACCACAGTGATGTTCTTCAAACCAGCTCGAAATCTGTCAATAAGGCGTTGGAATGTCGACGGGGAATTCTTTAAGCCAAACGGCATACGTCGGAAACGAAACATTCCAAAAGGGGAAATAAAGGTCGTTTTGTCCCTATCTTCAGGGGCTACCTCAATTTGCCAGTACCCGGCCTTCAGATCTATGGTTGACATCACACTGTTAGCCTTGGCGGACTGCAGAACCTCATCAATAACAGGTAAGGGGTACTTATCCGTTTTGGTTACTCTGTTCAAGGCCCTGTAGTCTACGCAGAATCGTACTTCTCCATTTTTCTTAGGCACCAGCACTACTGGGGATGCCCACGGTGATTCTGCTTCTTCTATGACTTCTTCTTCTAGCATTCTATCAATCTCTTTTCTTATTATCTCTTTCTTTGCCGGTGTCACCCTGTAAGGCGGGACTGCAATTGGAGCACAGTTCCCAGTGTCTATTCGATGCAAAGCAAAATTAGTTGATCCTCCCCCTGGTTCAAATATATCCTTATTGGACTCCAGCAGGTTGGCCAATTTACTGCGTTCAGATGGTTGTAAGAGAGTACCCTCGTCCTCACGGAGACAAAAAGCGGCACAGACGGTTTCAGAACGCCCTTCCTCATACAAAATGGGATAAAATACCTGTGAGCCTTCCAAAGACCAACAATGTTTATGGAAGTCAAGTACCATGCCAGCTTCCCTAATAAAATCTATGCCAAGCAACGACTCCATAGCCCCAGGTAATACAATAAAATGGGTAGGCACAATTCTATTACAAAAATGAACATCAACCATCGCAGTCTCTACATTTAAACAATTCACAGAACCATCAGCAAGCTTAATTTCAGAATAGGTTTTTACAAAGTTTTGACCATTTTTAACTAAAACGTTTCTTAAGCTAACACTAGCTATCGATAGTTTAGCACCGGTGTCTAAAAGAGCACTTCCACTTTCACCATAAATTTTAATATTTAGCTTTGGCCTACTACGAGGAACTAACGATTCAACACCACACGCGGACACTGATTGAAACGGAATGGCAGACGTGTTAGGTTTCTTCTCTTTACACGTCGAGCAGTTCGAACGAATGACGCCGGGTGCTCCACACCCAAAGCATGTAATCGAAGACGCTGGCGCAGACGACTCTTCTTCTACGGTACCGCTCGCGCGTCCGTCCTTGGCTTTCTTTTGCTTCGCCAGCCGCTGACAAGACTCTTTAACATGACCGTACTGTTTACAGTAATTGCAATGGGGCCTTGTCTTACTTGTGGAAGGCACAGTCGTTGGCCGCGGAGTCGGCGACGACGCGGACGTTGAAGGTTTCCTATCAGCCGGCACGCGCGGGCAGGCTTCATCAAGAATATCTTCGACGCGGCGCGCCTGCGTCAACATTTCCGCAAAGGTATTAAAAGCGGTACGCGGAAGCTTTTCTCTAATGCGGTGATTCAGTAATCCATATGCCATGTCCACCTGAACCACCTCTGGAAGCAGGAATGGTGGTAGTTGAGCGATTAAGGCCCGAATATGGCTCACAAACAAATCGGTCGCTTCGTCTACTCGTTGTTCCCGTTCAAATATTTTTCTATATAATTTATGCGGTGGCAATCGTGGTCCAAATGTTTGCTTTAACGACTCTACAGCTACTTGCCAGGAGACGGTGGAATCCTTTACTCCTTGCCACCACGTAGCGGCAAGCCCCGTCAACAGCATGGGTAAACCCCGAAGAGCGTTGTGATCATCGACACCAACACACTCTTTGTACGTTTCTACAGCATCGATGAACGCCAAAACATTGCTCGACTTCTCGCCGTCGAAGCGCGCCGTACACTTGGCGAAGTGGCCACTGTGGCCAGAATAAACTGGTGTACTTACAGGTTCGCTGCGACTTAGCCTGTTTATCAGCAACAGGAGTTGCTCAGTTGACATGGTGACCGGAGCCGCTGCAGCAGCTGTAGCCAGCTGCGGATCCACCGCGGCCACCTGCTCGGCAGCGGTGTCGGCGGCAGCGCCGCGCGGAGCAATCTCCGGCGCGGGCGCTACGGGCACGGGCGGCGCCGTGTCCAAGGGCAAGGCGCCAGCCAAAGTCGGACTAGCAGCACGTGATCTCGTCAGCACCATTGCGAAATAGTCCACAAAACGAACGAAACACCAACTTAGTAGGTACTTATAGGTAGACTAGGTTCCCCCTAAGCACTACGACTGTTCGCAGTCTCACAACACTTAGTTATGTACTGCACACGGTTCTAAACACACTTAGATCGCACTTAGGTTTTATATATTACCTAAGGACTAAAACTTCTACAGAGTTACGCGATCCAACAGTCAATTAATAGTCACATTCACTAACTGAAGTAAGTATGAGTTTATTTGAATACCCCACAAGATCGTATTGTTTACATCCACACAATCATTTTATTGTTCGTCATAACTAACTACCACACCACGCAGTCACATTCACTGTTCATATATACCGGCACAGTATTAATGTCCGTAATCTAGGTTCAGGTACCTACATAACATTATACCTGCGACAAAACCTAGCGCACAAATTACGACCCTGCGCCTACGCCCGATGCATCAATTTTCCGCAACCACAGTGTGTAGTGACATGAGCGCTGTGACAAATATACTTCCCGAAGTGGGCGGAGTCTTGCTTCGCCGGGATACGAGGTTCGCGACTACTATACTTCACGAACCTAGACTTCCGAAATAGGTATTGCAAATTTGCGTTGTGATCGCCGTTCGCGCGCTTTTTTTTATGGAACGTACCGGACACTCTTTAGGTATTGATATTTAATACACGAAAGTTCTGCACTTCAAAATGTACTTTTTCACTGATTCACTTTGTCACTCACAGTTCAGCTCCACGTTAGGCTGCCAGTTATAGTTCTTGGAGATATTATAGTGTGAGGACTCTTACAAATAGACAGTCTTTGTTTTAAGGTTTATTTAATAAGACAAAAAAACGCACAGGTTTAAGATACGTACTATGTTTACGAATTAGTATCGGTCGGCGCGCAGCCCGTGCGCGCACGCGTGTCTAGAGCGGTGGCTCGCGAGGTACTGTTGATCGGGGGAGGGACGCGCTGTCGCGCGACATCAACGCGGGCGTTAATACGAGCGGAGCTCCGACTTGGTTCGCGGGGGGGAAGAGTGCAGGCTTGTTGCGAACGTCGCGCTACAAAGGTCCGATTTGCATTATTTAAATTATATTTTTCAAATTGGTCCAGTAGTTTTAGAAGAAAGAATTGTTTGTTTGAATTGAATAGGCTCCCTATTCAATTCAAACAAACAATTCTTTCTTCTTTATAATATTAGTGTAGATCGCAGACTTTTTTATGGATATTGACGTCCTCTATAAAACTGTAGTGTATCACTTTGCTCTATAGTCAATAGTTTACGCAAGGTACGCGAGAGGATTTTTATGGTATTTTTTTCATACCTTGGGTTACATTATCGAAGTAAAGAAAATATTCTAAAGACCTTGTTCATCAGGGATAATGTAGGATTCTAATGGTGAAAGAATATATCAAATCGGTCCAGTAGTTTCGGAGCCTATTCAATTCAAACAAACAAACAAATCTTTCCTTTATAATATTACTAGCTGACCCGCGCGGCTTCGCTCCCGTCAACTGGCTACCCTACCTACCAATCTCCATACCTCCCTAACTACCCTACCTACCCTACCTGCCCTACCTACCATACCTACCCTACCTACCATACCTACCCTACCTACCCTACAGGTTTATTATATTTCTGGTCAGGATTGTCAGAAATTATACACTTCAGGTTCGGTTTTACAAATATTTTATTCACTTTCTTCAACACAACATCTTACTTAAATATCTACTGATAACATTCAGTTTACAATACGAACGAAACACAGATTGGTAGGATATGTTCACCATCCAACGCCTCGAATCAGACTGCCTCTGCTCAAAAGTCACTGTGGCCAGCTGAATGTTCCCCACTACCATGTTAGCGAACACTCAGCTGACCGACCGACCAATCATAGCAAAGGAAACAGTATATAGCATCAATTGACTAACTTAAATATTAGGGTTTATAAATTAATTGTAAATAAATATTCTAATTTAATCAATTTAATTTGCTAATTGTATAAGACGATTTCATAAACTTAAATACTTATAGATCATAACTAATCTAATTAATTTCTACAACGGATGTTTAAAGCACGTGTTCGCACTAGCGCCATCTATCGCTTGTGGTTAGAAATCGAACAAAGTACAAAATATAAAATCATTACATTCGGCCATCCGACATCGTGCGGTCTCCCGACGCACAATTGTTTTTTTATTTTTTTTTATTTACCAATTTATGTATAACCTACACACTCATTTAACAAAATATTATTTAAAATATAAGAAATTGATTTTAATTTAAAAATAAATGAGCCTTACATTCAAAATCATTACATTCGGCTATTCAATGATCTTCGATTGGATTCTGGTTCAAGGTTTGTCATCATCATAATCATTATTATCACTTTCACTACTAGACGAGCTGCTATCATCATTTAATGAACTTTTATGACTAGAAGAACCTACATTTATCCAAGGTCGTATACGGTCAGTGGAAACTACGCTTTTAAATGTATTCCTCCGTTTGCTAAAACCCGGAATTTCACCAATTTTATACCGGTCATTACCCAACACTTCTGTAATTCGGACCTATGAATTTTGAAAGGAGCTTAGTGCTATTACCCTTGTTATTAAAATTTGTTCTAGTAATTTTTATCAAATCATCTACATTATAGGTAGCAGCAGGGGTTCTACCGGCATCATAAGTAACCTTTTGTTTTTCTTGACTAACACGAATATTAGAACTGACCTCATCTCTTAAGTTTTGCAAGTTGTCTGGTATGGTGTCAGCACCAACATCCAATTTATTATTTAGACTATCTCTGAACCTAATGCCGAAAAGAGCCTCTGTTGCAGTCTTCTTAGTAGAGGAATTAACTGAATTATTTATGCCCCATTGAATCTTCCCAATATGGACATCCCAGTTGCGTTCATCATTGCCGTCGTTATGTTTTGCTAGGGCATTCAATATAGATTGGTTATACCTTTCGGCTTGACCGTTAGCCCTAGGGCAAGCTACAGCGTTGAGAACATGTTTTATACCGTGACTGTCGCAAAAGCTCTTGAAAGAAGATGAAGTAAAAGAAGTGCCGCGATCAGATATTATTCGAGAAGGTAAACCAAAGTCATAAAATATATTTTCAAGAACTTTTACGGCAGTCCTGGTTTTTGTGTCTTTCACTGCTTTAGCAAATAAGTATTTTGTAAAGCCGTCGACTACAGTAAGGATATAGGCATTGCCGTTCTTGCTCTTTACAAATGGGCCAAGATGGTCGATGTGAATTGTGTGGAACGGGATGCCTACCTTCTCTATGGGATACAATTGTCCAGTCTTTTGTCCGGAAGCAGTATCTTTATTATAAGCACACTGAATACACGATTTAACATATTTCTTTATGAATCTCCTCATTTTCGGAAACCAAAAGACCGACTGAATTCGCTCAGTTGTTTTGGAAATACCTAAATGCATCGTCATGATTATAACGGCATATTTGCCAACGAGCACTGCGAGGGACAACCAGACGTGTATCATCGCCAATACGTCTATATACCCTATGATTTTTTTATCACAAAATTTTTCCTAATATCTTTAGATTGTTCGTCCGAATCAGGCTTGAGGGTTTTAAAGATACGCGAAATATCTGGGTCCGATATTTGTAGCGTTAACAAACAGTTATCAGTCTCAATACTATAAACAGAAACGGAAGACTCTTCATTAGTATCAGAAGGCAATACGGTATTGCGGCTTAATGCATCGACATGTGCCATACGCGTCCCAGGCCTATACTCAATGGTAAAAGTGAACTCACTAATTTGGAGCCACCATCTTGCTATACGTGGTATAAGGTCTCGTTTAGTCACTGTGGTTCGAAGCGCATTGCAATCCGTGACTATTTTAAATTGTAGTCCTAACAGATAAACTCGAAACTTTTTAAGTGAGCAAACGATGGCCAATGTTTCAAGTTCATACGAATGCAAGTGACGCTCCTCAGGGGTTGTCTGCCTACTGAAGTAAGCAACAGGCTTGAGGACGCGAGGATTTATTTGCCATTGTACTAGTATTCCCCCTACACCTAAGGCACTAGCATCTGTGTGCAACTCTGTATCAAGTTTTGGATTATACAAAGCTAAAATCGGTCTGTTTATTAAACTTTCTTTTAATTTAGAAAATGATTGAGATTGATCTTCTGTCCATGTGAACGTATTTCCCTTTTTTAATAAGTTGGTAAGTGGTCTTGCAATTTCCCCAAAACCTTTTACAAATTTTCTAAAATAGCCAGCTAGTCCCAAAAATTGACGAACTTCATGAATATTGCAAGGAACAGGAAATTCTTTTACGGCTAAAATTTTAAGTTCATTTGGTCTTATACCATCAGCTGATATTTCATAGCCCAGATAGTTAATCACAGTGTCAAAAAAACGGCACTTTGAAAGTTTAAGGGTAAGATTATGTTCTCGTAATAGCTTTAAGATTTCCTCAAGCCTTCGAAAACCTTCTTCCAAATCAAGTGATGGTACTAGAATATCATCTAAATAAGCCAGAGCAGATTCGTGGCGCCGTGCACCAAGCATATGATTTATAACTTTTTGAAATACTGCTGGTGCGTTAGCCAGTCCAAAGGGCATTCTTTTAAATTCGTAATGCCCATCGGGTGTCACAAAAGCAGTTAGAGGACGACTTTCTTTGGCCATCGGCACTTGATAATACCCTGAGGCAAGGTCTAATGAAGTGAAAAATCGATTGCCGCTGAGGTTAGTTATCTGGTCGTCAATTAGAGGCAAAGGAAAACAATCTTTTCTAGTTTTATTGTTTAAGGATCGGTAATCGACACAAAGACGTTGTTCTCCAGTTTTCTTTTTAACAATCACTATAGGGCTAGCATAATTAGAGTCCGATTCCTGTATAATGTCATTTTGCAGTAGATCATCAATTATCTCCCGTACTTGTCCTCTCTCAAAGTGTGATAAGCGATATGGTCTATAGACGACAGGTCTATCGTCGAGCAAATCTATTTTCATTTCAACTGAGTTATTACAACCTATTTCGCTCAAATTGAATGCAAAACAATCACGATACGATTGCAACAAATCATAAAGTTTATCTATTGTCTTATCATCAACCTGTGGACCGACCTTGATTTCAGTCTTTGTGAGAGGAACTAGATCATTAATATCTTTTAAGATTTTATTCGTGCACAGAATTTTCTTCTCATTGAAAGGTAGGGCTCTGGCAATTACAGTGTTTTTAGGTAAGTATAGGGTTTGGTCAGAAAGATTTGAAAGAATAAGGTGACATTTACCCAAGTTAATACGGTAAGTACCTTGATGTAAATTATATTCTTGGCCAGGTTTGTGATTATTATAACCCTCTATGTAAACATCCCCAGAATGAGATGAATCTACAGTAGAGACTTCGACTAATTTGGATTTGTTTTTCCCGATATGAATTTGGTTCGATAAGGTAAGTTTTAAAGGGTTAATATTATTAGTGGTGTCACGGAGCTCAGGAATTTTGTAGAAAAATAACGTACTATTATCTTTATAAACAGCTACGGAAGGTAACTCGGTAAAATTTTGGCCAATTAGAAGAGGAGTTTGCATAAACTCGTCATTAACAACTAGTACTTCTACATTTTATTCAATTTCATAAATTTTAAGGTTTATAAAAGTACTGTATACCGGCGTAACTGCAGAGTTACCGAAACCCTTGATTGTTGGTAGTTTTGAGATGGTCTTTGTGGGGTTTAGACTACTTGCATCCGATTCACGCATGAGACTACATTCACTGCCAAAATCAATATACCCAGTGAAGATTTCATTATTTGCTTCTACCTGTTTGAAAAACTTTTTATTGCCGTCATTACATGTAGAAATCGCTAGAGTTTTGCGTTCTATGTTATCACTTGACTTAGATTCATTACGTGGATTAAGCGGAGTTAGTTTGCAATTTTCGGTATTATGACCTACTCTGTGACACTTTAAACACTTGACAAGAGGTTTAGGACATTTGAAATAAGGGTGTCCCTTACTCCGACAGTTAAAACAAGTAATTAAACTATCATTTGAAGTTGACGGTGAGGCATGATCATGACGCTTTCTATTTGTGGAAGCAGTTTCCGATACAGTACGCTGAGAACTGAGGAAATGCAACAAGTCCTCCGGCTCACTACAATTTAATGCTTGAGCTCCATTTCTAATAGATTTATCATAAATACCGTGAGTTAAACAATCTACCGCTCTTTTACCGCTAATATCACATCTATGTATAAGCATTAATTTGTCGTAAAAGTATTCACATGAATTTTCATTATTTCGAGTCGTACGAGCTAACATTTCTTCCAGAAGCCGACCATAATTTTGCTCACTTGGAAAAGCTCTTTTAAGTTTAGTTTGCCACTCTGTCCAACTAAATACTACACTTGGTAGGGCTTCAAACCATTTTTTGGCAATCCCAACAAGTTTTTGTAGAGCAAAATGTATAGTTTGCTTCTCATCCCATTCGTATATTACAGAACATTCATTAACCTTTCTAACCCAGCTTTCGATACTCTGAGATTTACTGGAGGGATCGAACTCCGGTATAACATTGTTCAAATGGTTATTGTTTAAACTATGAGACTTGTTACGATTCCCTTCTTGAAAGACATTCAAAAGACTTAGTACCTCTTTTTTTGACCAACTCGTGGTCTTTTTCTGCTTCTTGCGTCGCGGTGGTGTCTGAGCAACAGTTGACGTGCTTGAAGACGATGAGGTTGAGGTAGACCTTCTGCGCTTCCTTTTAGATCCTTTATTTGCACGTTTCTTCCTTCTTGTGTCTGTATTGCTCAAACTCCGTTCGCTTAATTGAACTGGCGGTTCTTCGTCTGGAGTTCTGGCACTATCAGAATCCATTGCCTCAAAAATAAAAAATAAAAACAGTTTGTCAAAATATTCACCAAATCTAGTAGCGAATAGTCTTATAACTCATTACTAAAGCAAAGTTTGTATAAAATATGCTGTTAGCTGATTTTCGTCTCCATAAACTATAATAGATTCTTAATTCAAAACAAACCTATATATAAAAAAAAAGGGTGAAAACTTCAGGGAAAGAAAATTCAAAACAAACTAATAAACCAATCATAAAAAAAATTAACTTTCCACTTCGTTAATATCAAATTTTAGAGGCGCACATGGCCTGACAAAGTTTGACCTCTGTGTCATACATAGAATAGAATAGAATAGAATAGAATACTCTTTATTATATTATAATCATATTATTCATTCATTACTTACGTTCTTGGGGTAAGCTTCGTCCGTGTAAGGCACACTTGGCCTTACTATAGGCATACTTGGCCGTATACTAGGCACACTTGGCCGTTCCTCGGCACACTTGGCCGTTCCTTGGCACACTTGGCCGTTCCGTAAGCACACTTGGCTTTATTTTAGCACACTTGGCTAAAATATCATTAGCACACTTTGCTTAAATATCATTAGCACACTTGGCTAAAATATCATTAGCACACTAGACTGAAACACGTTAAAACACTTTTACTCTCAAAATATACTTCAAGTACCGTAACCTAACTTTCCTGTAATCACTGTAAACTGTGGACTTTTGCAGGCAGATCCCACTTCTGAAATGTCAGAAATTATACACTTCAGGTTCGGTTTTACAAATATTTTATTCACTTTCTTCAACACAACATCTTACTTAAATATCTACTGATAACATTCAGTTTACAATACGAACGAAACACAGATTGGTAGGATATGTTCACCATCCAACGCCTCGAATCAGACTGCCTCTGCTCAAAAGTCACTGTGGCCAGCTGAATGTTCCCCACTACCATGTTAGCGAACACTCAGCTGACCGACCGACCAATCATAGCAAAGGAAACAGTATATAGCATCAATTGACTAACTTAAATATTAGGGTTTATAAATTAATTGTAAATAAATATTCTAATTTAATCAATTTAATTTGCTAATTGTATAAGACGATTTCATAAACTTAAATACTTATAGATCATAACTAATCTAATTAATTTCTACAACGGATGTTTAAAGCACGTGTTCGCACTAGCGCCATCTATCGCTTGTGGTTAGAAATCGAACAAAGTACAAAATATAAAATCATTACAGGATATACATTAGTTTAGATCATAGACTATTACTTTGGATAGTGATTATTAATCTTAGAAAAATCATAGACAACATAAAAAAGACATTTACGTTTTCGATAACCTATAAAATAAATCTTAGAAATTGATTTCAGAAATACAATAGTTTAGAACATAGACTACTAATAAATATCTGAACGCACGCGTAAATGTTAATCATTTGTCATTATTTCTGAACGCATGTCAACCATTACTTATAGTATTTGACAGGATGGACAACAAATGTTTGACAGGTACGAAACAAAGTAACATTAAGGTGGATGCTCCAGGGTAGCCCGCGAAATTCAAATATTTTTATGTTTTTTGCAATTTGCCGGTCAGGGTGAAGCTGTATGTGGACCAAATGCGATCTGCGACCTTAACGCGTATTTATCTAAAGAATTATAACCATTTTAATCATCAACATAGCCCTCTAAGTTCATGTAGTTCGAAAGAATGAATATTTCAGAAATAATTACCCTGGATTACCCTGGAGCATTCACCTTAAGGTGAATGCTCCAGGGTAAACTGGAAGCTGAAAGAATGAATATTTCAGAAATAATCATTCTGTCGAACTACATGAACTTAGAGGGCTATATTGATGATTAAAATGGTTATAATTCTTTAGATAAATACGCCTTACGGTCGCAGATCGCATTTGGTCCACATACAGCTTCACACTGACCGGCAAATTGCAAAAAACATAAAAATATTTGAATTTCGCGGGCTACCCTGGAGCATCCACCTTAAGGGAAAATGATTCATCTTTTATAATTATGTTTTCGTCGAGTTTTCATTATTTTTAAGATGTATTCTGCTATTCGGGGCGGGGACAAATCCAACGAACCAAAAACCATGAAAATTGGTCTAGCCGATCTCGAGTTATAAGTGTTGTAACAAACCCGTCTTTGTTTTATATATATAGATACAGAGGAAATATTTGTTTGTTTGTTTGAATTGAATTATAGGCTCCTAAACTACTGGACCGCTTTGAACAAAAACAATCAACGAGTTTTCTACATTTACACTAATATTAGTGTAAATGTAGAAAACTCGTTAATTATTTTTGTTGAACCGTTTAACGTTATTATTAACTTATGATTATATTTTTGAAATGGCTTTATTATAACTTACTTTCAACAATTTCTTTAAAATAACATAGATAGGGCAAAAATTTTACCATTTCTTCAATGCCGATAATGTAAAATAATAGCTGAATAGCTGGCCGGTCACAGAAAAAAGACGGGATAGCGGCAGTCCCATCTTCATTGATATTGACAGACAGACAGTATTTGTCAATACTGTCTGTCGTCGACGAGTTCATCAGATTCAGACGTGGATTTTTGTTTAGCTGATTATTATCTACTTTCCTTGTATTCGTAATGAAAAGCAGTGTTTTCCTCGGGTCCTCGAACTGTTGGCAACCGCGCTACGCTCGGGCGCCAAACGCCGACTCGGAACTAAATCAGTTGCTTTCAGTTCTTGCCTACCTCCGAAGTTCTTCATCAGATCTTCACCAAATTTAAATGGGACCAGTCCGAGAGTTCTCTTCCAAACAAAAAAAGAATCATCCTGATCGGTTAACAATTGGCGAAAATATCGCTAAACAAACATTTTTCATGGGATCCCATCATCAGATCCTGACTTGTACCTTCCATTATCAGCTCAGCAACATGAGATGATGATTATCAGGCACCAATATCTGAATTGCGTTAGAAATTTCATGAAAAACATTGTATGTGCCTATAAAATTTGAGGGTTTCCCGCGATTGTTATGGGATCCCATCATCAGATCCTGACTTGGTGACTATGGGTCCACTTCAGGAGTATAGGCTTTCGAAAAAAAAAAAAGATTTTTAAAATCGGTCCAGAATTGGCGGAGAAATCGGTGAACTTACATAAAAAAAAAGATACATACAGCCGAACATAGAACCTCCTCCTTTTTGAAGAAGTCGGTTAAAAAATAGAATAGATTTTTAGAAACTGATAAAGAATATAAAACCTATCCGAGGTGGGATGCATAAATTTTCGAGCTCGCTTCGCTCGCTCTTGCTTTCTTCCCTCTCTTAGTTCTTGAGCATGCTTGCGTCAGTCAACAAAGTTGAGTTTAGATAATAATGAAGAAAACAATCTTAATAATCCGAGGCGAGAGGCGAGGTCACACATTTACGAGATTTTGTTTGTAAGAGTGATGTTGAAAATTCCTTAAAATAAAAACCTGCAGCACAAATGAAACGCCTCCCCCCTTCCGAAAAATGGCTTGCGACTACCGACACCAGAACGAAAGGCGTAATAGGGAAGATGCAAATATAGAATTTATGAGAATTTTGTCAGTAAAATGATAAAAAAAGTATAAAATAAAGACCATTGCAACGTTTTTATTTTGGTTAGTATCGATTTTTAACAAAAATAATGAATTAAAGTAACGTGGAACGGAACGTATTTAAAAACAACAATCAGCGTTTGGTGACGTATTTGCTGTTATGCCAACGAAAAGGCACCCTTATGTCTTTGAGTTAGGACAGTTCTTGACCAGTGCGAGAGCGAACCTTTAAACTGTCGGTTTCAAAACGTAATTTTGGCAATAAATTAAAGCGTTTTCATTTCTTATTTATGTGGTGGCCTATTCTAGATGGAGTTCTTTAAAATTAAAGCTAAAATGGAAATATTGCATGTTCCCTATTCATAATTAGTGGGGGGGGGGGGGTTCATTTTTGAGGTATACAGTATCCGCCCCGGGTGTCACTCATGCTAGCTACGCCACTGCCATCAACTGAATGCAGGCGTATGTGTAAACAGTAACTTCATGTTCACCATTCTTGCCCTTTGATTCGCGTCCGAAAAACCGCTCCCAACGCGAACGCTCGAAACGCGAGGCGTATAGCGAGCGGACTGTTTACATAATGCATGTTCGTTATCCGTCTCGCCATTCGCCTCGCGATTCGCACGAATGTGTAAATGCGGTATTAGCTCTAGTAAACAATCATAAAATACTTTTCTAAATACCGTCATCCAGCTTCAAAGATTACAATTAGAAAGAGAAGTACGATATGAATTTTGACGTCAAAGTTCATAACGCTTATACAGCTGCCACAGAAAACAACGTTTTCGCGAGAGGGACAGATACATTTGTTTAAAATAATTATATCTGGTTTGTTATTTGCGTAATTTTGATTCTACTTTCACTGTTAGTATTATATTTTTAAAAGATAAAAAAAAATCATGCATATTTCCTATTCCGACAAAATAAATTAATATTCCCCGTAATTTAGAAAACTTTATTTTTTTAGGTTATTGATACACGATTTTAAAAACTCATTCTTAGGAATTTTTGCAAGATTCAAAACTAATTTGCTTGGCCTATATTTCGACAAGATGTACTGATCAGCTGATTGATTTTACGGTTGGGTCCTGTTGTGGTCCGCGAGCTAGTAACAGATTTCCATAACCAAGTTCCTCTCGGGCGAAATCTTATAAAATGGTTTATCACGGAGCCGTCAGCTGCGATTCGGTGGGTGGGTTAGGCAGCGGCAGTCTCCCAAACACATTTTTTTTTCAACGTGTTTGGGACAAGGCTCCAAAGATTAATCTTTGGGGCTTTTAATCTATTATTATTTCATGAAGCCTTACAATGTAAACATATTTAGATTTCTAAGATCTTATTCTATAATATAAACCAATAATATAATCCATTAACCATAACTATAAAGAATGAAAAAATCTTAAAACGCACAATTTTCAATCAAAAGGATTTTTTTTTTAAAGTTATTGTGCGGCTGCCGCTGCCGGAATCGCAGCTGACGTTCACAGAGCTCCATGATAAAACTATCTTAACTATTTTAAAAGTTAGGTAGGACAGACGTTTTTCAGACACAGAGATAGTCCTCCTCATCTATTCTCCATGATCGCGATAGATTTAGATAATATACCGTTTAGTTTAAACTGGTGTCACAGCACATCATCATCATACCAGCCGAAGGACGTCCACTGCTGGACACAGGCCTCCCAATCGTCGCGTCGCCACAACGACGGATCTAGGGTCACAGCACAGTGGTAGGCAGCGAACAAATTAAAAAAAAAAACAAAATATAAAAACAGTTTTTTTATATGTTTTCCGTCGACAAAATCTCATTTTATTAACTCACACCGTACATAAATAATGTTGCACTACGTTTCGTTTCTCCTGTTTGCAGGTTCACATGACAGATGTCATAGATGTCAATGTCAAACTGACAGCTAGCTGTCATTTTACTATCACCATCATGACTTCGTCATTGATTAGGACAGCGAAATGCATTTGCATTTGTAATGCTATAAAGTTACCGCCGGCCGCAAGAGCGTCGTGTATTGCAAAAAAAAGTATTAATCGTCCTGTTTATCGATATTATTCTGTCACGCACAGAGCTAACCCCATAATGGCAGATAGGACATTGCCTCAAGTATTTAAGTACGTAGATGAAAATGCGGAAACTTTCAAGCAACTTTTAAAGGAAGCAGTTGCTATTCCATCGGTTTCGTGTGATATCAAGTACCGCAATGACTGCGTCCGAATGGTGGAGTGGATGCAAGAGAAGCTCAAGGAAGTTGGCGCAACCACTGAGCTCAGGGATGTAGGTTATCAGACTATTGATGGAAAGGAGGTCAAATTGCCCCCCGTTTTAATAAGTGTTTTGGGAAATGTAAGTATTTTTCTTACTAAAATTTTGTGTTAACTTTAAACGAATTTATAATTCATTTAAAGTTAATTTATCACTAGCTTCTTTTTTTTTTATTTGCTATTTATCAATTTAGCAGGACTATCGTTGCTTAGCTCTGGTTAATTGAGGCTGAACTTAGATCTATATAAAATTGAGTTTTACCTACTAATGTATCCATAAATTATTATTAAATTATTTTTATCTTGGTGTTATTCTAATTTCTTAAAAAAATTGGTACAATCTACATTTTCTGAAACATCTCGAGAGTCAAGGTAAGGCTATTTGCTATAAAACCTACATTGCCTGCATTGTTCTATATAAAAAGTAATAATTTTTATTTTTATAGGTTCTTTGTACATTGTTTTCAACTTGATATCTTTAACAAAGTGCCTTTGTTTTTAAACTAATAAAAAACAATAAACAGTATTCTTTAACTCATTTCATATCAACACTTATATTATAAAGAGAAAAGATTTGTTTGTTTGAATTTATTCAATTCAACTATGCTATGCTACGAAACTACTAAACCGATTTGAAAAAATCTTTCACCATTATCCCTGATGAACATGGGCTATAGAATATTTTCAAAAAAGTTAGGGATCCGTATGAAAACTTTGAAAATGTAACCCAAGGTGTGAAAAAAAATACCAAAAAAATCCTTATATAGCTTATGCTACACTATCTATACTAATATATAAAGCTGAAGATTTTGTTTGTTTGTTTGTTTGCTTGAACGCGCTAATCTCAGGAACTACTGGTCCGATTTGAAAAAAGCTTTTACCATTGGAATCCTACATTATCCCTGATGAACACGGGCTGTAGAATATTTAAAAAAATGTTAGGGATCCATATGAAAACTTCGATAATGTAACCCAAGGTGTGAAAAAAAGTCCTTATATTGCGTACGCGTAATTGACAATAGAGCAAAGTGATGTACTACAGTTTTATAGAGGACATCAATATTCACAAAAAAGTCCCCAAGGGTATATATTTAACTATTATGGTTAAGTCAAAATGATCGCTTTTTGTTCAATTTAATAAATCAAAACCTGGGTGTAATGGAATAGTGGTAATTTTAGTATCATGATATTAATCCTTATCTATTTAAATTGTTTAATAACCAAGTTTGGTTATGTACAAGTAAATAACACTTTAAATTATTCAAATCGCACTTTTCATTTCAAAGTTACGAGGAGTATAAAAATACTTGATTGAGGCGGTTTAGAAACTCTGACACTAGGGAGTGTGCTCGTTAGACCTTACTGCCCACACAATAAGATAAAGGGGAATCTATTAATAAGTAATTTACACGTTACACTTTATAGTGGGAGGACTTATGGAGATGAAGTTCGTGGAGTACCTACTAAATCCGCACGAACGAAGTGGCGGGCGAAGTGCCAGTTATCTTTATTTCTAAACATATACTCGAGTATTCATAAAAGTTCAAAACACTACTTTTTTGAAAAATCAATAAATATTTAATTCAGTAAGAATCTTACAGAAACAGTCCAGTTGTTTGTTTATTACAGTTAAAAATTATTTAATTTACATAATAAATACTTAAACTGTTTGACTTTTATTAATAAGGCTTTTTGAAATTGTAGGATCCTTTGAAGCAAACTATTTGCATTTATGGGCATTTGGATGTTCAACCAGCGTTGAAATCGGATGGGTGGTTGACAGAGCCGTTTGAGCTTGTGGAACGAGATGGAAAGCTGTTTGGCCGTGGTTCTACTGATGACAAGGGACCAGTGCTTGGCTGGGTCCATGCTATTAATGCTTACAAAGCTGTTGGTGAAGAGGTATGCATATTGTAATTTATTACATGTATGAAATCATTCTAATCACAATTCTCATTCTAGACTGTATTTTAAACAGTACACATTACTTCATTATTTGTTTTACTAAATTATTTTATCTATAACAATAGTTTATGACATAACTGAGAATGTGAATCTGTTATGATAACTGTCTTTACTATATTATAATTGTGTTCTAAATGTTTGCTTGTAGAAATTATGTAATTCATAATTATGACTTTTTTCAGCTACCCATTAATTTGAAGTTTGTGCTTGAATGCATGGAAGAGTCTGGTTCAGAAGGCCTGGATGCTCTACTCTTAGAGAAATTAAAACCAGAGGGATTCTTTAAGGATGTGGACTTTGTGTGCATATCAGACAACTACTGGCTGGGCACCACTAAGCCCTGCATCACATATGGTCTGCGTGGTATCAGCTACTACTTCTTGGAGATTGAATGTGCTCAAATGGATTTACACAGTGGTGTCTATGGTGGAACTGTCCATGAAGGTAATATTTGCTATACATATCAATGCAATTTTTCACACCATTTTGTGTTGCATAGTAAAACTAATAAAAACATAGATTTTATGATGCTTAGCGGGAACTATAATACAGTTGCTACAGCATGAACAATGGCACATATTATCTGACTATAAATAAAATAATTTTCAATCATAAATCTATACAAATGCCAAGCATTCATAGTTTGTTTAAATAATTTTTAAACATACTCAACTCCTTTCTATCTACAATAATATTACGCACAAACCTGATAACATATAATTATCCTTTCACAATACTTTTATCTCTCAATGTTGATAATGATAAATGCATACCTAGTCTACGAAAGCTAGTTGCTATGGAACATACTATCAACGCGCCACACTATCTTAATTATACAAAGATTTAAAGATGAGATAAGAAACAGAATTTGATTGGCCACTGAATTTGGAATATACATAACTAGCTTTTGCCCGCGACGTCGTACACGTATATCCCGTTTTTTCCGGTTCCCGTAGGAATTTCGGAAAACCTTCATTTAGTGCTCCCCTACACTCCCGAAGAAACCTACATGCCCAATTTCAGCTGTACGACTAGCGGTTTTGGCTGTGTGTTGTCTGTCAGTAACGGAAGAATTGTATATACTTACTAGCACTTCGACCGCGACTTCGTTCGCGCGGATTTAGTAGGTAGTCCACGAACTTCATATCCATAAGTCCTCCCTCTATAAAGAGTAACGTGTAAATTACTTATTAATAGATTCCCCATTTCCTTATCGTGTGGGCGTAAGGTATAACGACCACACACCCTAGTGTCAGAGTTTCTAAACCACCTCAATCAAGTATTTTTATACCCGTCGTAACTTTTAAACGAAAGGTCCGATTTGCATAATTTAAATTGTAATTTACGTACACATAACCAAATTAAATTATCAAACCATTTAAATGGATAAGGATTAATATCATGATACCAATTCCACCCGGGTTTTGATCGAATAATTTGAACAAATAGCGGTTATTGTGACTTTACCATGATAGTTAGATATACATATACCCCCGGACTTTCTTGTGGATATTGATGTCCTCTATAAAACTGTAGTACATCACTTGGTCTCTATTGTCAAAAGTTTACGTAGCGAACGCAATATAAGGTTTGTTTTGGTATTTTCTTCACACTTTGGGTTACATTATCGAAGTTTTCATACGGATCCCTAACTTTTTGAAAAAAATCTATAGCCCATGTTCATCAGAGATAATGTAGGATTCTAATGGTGAAAGAATTTTTCAAATCGACTCAAAAGTTTCGGAGCCTATTCAATTCAAACAAACACACAAATCTTTTCTCTTTATAATATTACTGTAGAAGTGTAGATTACGATTAGGGATTCTAATCTACACTTAAGTGGCCTGCCTCTATAATAAATTGAAATGCCTACAGTTCTATGTGATTGGTTTTGAATTTCCAATTGTAAAAATGGTCAACAATGATGTAACAACACAAAGAAGAATTGCCGACTACGCAGTCAATTGAGAATGATTGTTCAATTTACAGCCATGACTGATCTAATTTATCTGATGAACGAGCTTGTTGACAAGAATGGCAAGATTCACATTGACGGTATCTACGACTCTGTCGCGCCGCTTACGGAGAATGAGAAGAAACTGTATACCAACATTGACTTCGATACTGATGGCTACAGGTACGATGTTCTTACGATTATTTCTTTTGCACCTGAAAATAAGGGTTATTAGTGGAGTGCCTGGGGGTTTTCACTTCGGACTTGCGTTACAGTGAACGAAATTAAAAACTTTAAAATGGAATAGTTAGCAATACTTATGCATAAAAAAGCTTAGAATTGATTTTTCAATAGGTAGTACAATATCTTTGTACATCAAAATTAAGGCAGCATATAAGGCCGTGTCGGGCCACGCACAGTGTAAGGTGCCGAAGTATTCTATCTCTAAACCATGGCAAAAAAATGAATAATAACGAGCTTATTTTCGTTATGAGCTACAACGAATTCTTATCTCGGGAGTACTTTGGGAGATATTCAAGATTCAAATCATTTATTTACAGGTAGATACTTTTAAATTGTTAAGATCAGTCTGTCAAAAACATGAAGCTATTTGCGAGTTTTAAAGCGTAAGTTGCATTATGAAAAAGAACGTGCAAAAAACTCCACGGCCAGTCTTTTATATCATGTTATGTACCTATTACAAAAATACTGGTTACGTTGTCCTTGTTGTTTCGATATGTGAAGACAATTTAAAGAAAAAAGGAACCACGTAAAACAATTTAAAATATCTATAAAGATAAGCCTGATAATTTGTGAAACGTGGCGAAGCCGCTTGCTGGTAAAACATAATGAAACGATTCACGTCAATTCGTCGTTCAAGTTACATTTCCAGGAATGTATGTTCCTGGAAATGTAACTTCAAGTATAGTTTACAGAGAAGCATTAATCTACTATTATTCACATAATTAATATGTATTAAATACATATTAATTATGTAAATTGCTAATGCGGGAAAACGCGCTTCGCGTTCTTCCTCAGTTTCCAAAGATCGAGAAGCCGCTGTTCGAGATCTTTGAGAGCTCAAGCGAGCGTCTCGGTCTGTGAATGTCTCTGACTCTCGCGACAATGCATGGCGCATTCTATCTACCGACAAACGTTCTGTGCGTTCCTGGCTACTTTCAAAAGATCGAGAAATTGCCATGCGTTGTGTACTTAGCTGAGCCTCGCGCTGAGTACAATTATCTAATGTGCGAGTTCTGGCCTGCCCTTCTCTAGCTGCAGCAAGTCTAGCTTCTCGATCTTCTGCTGTTCCTTGAGACCTACTTAATCTCATATATTTTTGCTATACCTATTGGGAAAGATTCGACCTTTTTCTAGAAGGTATTTTTAAATTAGCGAAACAGAAATAAAACATTTATACTGAAGGATTACTTATTAATAAACAGGGTTCCATTAGCAACCTCTGTACGGAACCCTAAAAATCGAGTTCGTTTGTACTAATCAAAATCGTACGCGAAGACTTAGTAATAGGGTCCCGTTAGTACTTTTGGTACGGAACCCTATAATTTGCCTTGTACCGCAAGTCGAACCGTCTGATACTTCGCACGAATCAGAATTCAGAATCGATCGCGGAGGCTTTGTAATGGGGTCTCGTCACCGTGACCACCTTTGGTACGGTACCCTATTATTAATAACCTTGTATCGCAAATCGAACCGTTTCGTTGCTTCGCTCTTAACGGAATCAATCGCGTACGTAGGCTTAGCAGTAGGGTTCCGTCAACACTTTTGGTACGGAAACCTATAGGCCTGATCCGCAATTCGAACCGTCTAGAACTTCGCAAGAACTAAACCAATTCAAGACTACGATTAACGGACAATTAACGTATCCAATTGGAGACAACTCAGAGATTTTAGCGATTTTAGAAATAAACCCTAACAAAGACTTTCAAGATTTTTTAGAGACCGAACCTAAACACCTAACGAACACGACTGTGTTTGGAAATCGTGTGAGGGTCATTCTCCAGCAGAAAATCATAACACCGCAGTTCAAAAAAAACGTGTCATCAGTGCAACGCCATCTATCGACCAAGTATGTAAACTGACAAAATGTTTAGCATCGGAAGACGTTAAATAAGAAGCCCGTATGACAACAATAAGGTATTAAAATGTTCACTTCTATTTTGCTACGTATAAAAGTTTCACAAATAACAATGTGTTTTGGGGAATGCTTTCATGCATTTTTTTTTGCTCAATAGATGGCGCTTTGCCTAATCACAATACATTAGGAAGTTTCCTACTAAACTTAAAAATTCAATATATTTTGATTTGAGGATCGGTTTTATGATAAATACTGTTATGGTATAAAAATGTTCAATTTTATTTTGCCACGTATTAAAAGTATCACACATAACTCAACAATTTGTTTTGGTGTTTTAAACATGCGTTCGTGCATTTCATCTTTGTCAATAGATGGCGCTCTAATCAGAATACATGAAGAACAGGACACATTAGGAAGTTTCTTACTAAACTTAAAAATTCCATATCTTTTGATTTTGCGGGTCGATTTAGATGAAATAAACGCTAAATGTTACTCGGGTTATCACTTAATATTTTTAAGTACCTAGATTTGGAACCCAATCTGTGGTTTATGCGTGATGCTCCCTCAAACGCACAGACAAACAGACAAAAATTTTAAAAATAGCATATTTGTGTTTTGTATCTATTTCCTAATTTTTCTATGTGATTTTTATGCAAAAATATTCAATGTACAGACACGGTTGGTCTACGATTTTATTATATGTTTAGATTTTGGGTAAATTTGTAGAATGAGTTTTGTATGCAATAAAACTAAATATTAACAATTTTCACATTTATTCCATTACTTGTGTTCTAAGACCTTGCTTCTTGCAAAATTTTATAATTCTGGGCCCATAGGTTTAGATTTAGGTACTTGTGATCTAAATATGTCGCGAAAATTATAGATAAATAGCATTATCTTTTATTGCGTTGACTTAAAAGCTAGTTCTTTTTATAGCTTCAAGGGGCCACAGACCTACGATTTTTATTTTTATTTCAACACGATACCACCACGCATTTTTGAGATAACGGTCGCGACAGACCGACAGACGGACAACGAGGTGATCCTATAAGGGTTTCGTTTTTTCCTTTTGGGGTACGGAACCCTAAAAAGCGTGACGGAAGCGTATTTCAGCCACTATAAACGCGAATATATTTAACCTTCTGTAATACTCGTAGTTTAGAGAAAGAAAACTTCGTAATCCTACACTGTGCGTGGACCGACTCGCACTTGGCCCTGCTTTTTTTCCGTTTTCTTATGTCTATATAAATAATACATTACCGTAATTTTGATATACAAAGACTTTCTAAAGCCATTAGGCTTTAGAAAGTCTTTGTATTGAATATTTTTATTATTGTGATTTTTTTTTCTTCAAATGAAAAGCACATTTTTTTAATAAGTAAACTTTTTTATACATATTATTAGCTAACCATTCCATTTTAATTTTTTCAATTTCGTTCACCGTAACCCAAATCCGAGGTTTCCACGTTTTCGACGCCCAAAACACTTTTTCAGATTTGGGACTCTACAATTAAAAGTTTTGACAGTATGCAAATTCAATATCAATTACATATTAATCATGATCAGTTTCTAGGCTAAACAAAAATGGAGTTTGTTTTTATAGATTGTTCACACAACAACAATAACTTTTGGCTGTCAAGCTATTCTACCTTATTCAGTGGACTAAGAGAATACATTTATTTTGTAACAATTG
This sequence comes from Lacanobia oleracea, assembly GCA_950371165.1. Classification (NCBI taxonomy): domain Eukaryota; kingdom Metazoa; phylum Arthropoda; class Insecta; order Lepidoptera; family Noctuidae; genus Lacanobia; species Lacanobia oleracea. The sequence goes on from OX493389.1 coordinate 13,715,732, forward strand.
CTTACTATACTTACCGTCTTCACCAAAGCGTATAGTAAGCCAACAATATAAAATGTATCTTATAAACTAAAAAAATGAATACATGCTTTGATCATCGAACTGTGAGACCAAGTAAATTGTTATTTTACAGAAGTGTGAATTAAAGAAAAGATAAAATTGTATCAATTTGGAGAAATCCTTAAGTTACCTTATAACTTTATCATGGCATTTTAAACACTCCTTACAGTACGTACAAGTAGTTTTATATAAGTACTGAACACTTTAAAGTATCCAGTGCCAAAACAATTTGAAATAAGTTGAGACAATTATTTGTGGCAGTTGTTGCTAATTGAAAATTGATACGGTATCGGAATGCTGTTTGCAGAATGAGTCAATATAACATTATCGCATTGTTTACGATATGGCGGTCTTTGAACTTAAAGTGAGGCCAAACGAACGTAATTTTGTGAGTTGCGCAACATTATACGTGACTCACAACTCAAAAAAAACTTTAATTTCGGAAGTCGGTGTCATAAACCGAAAAAAAAAACCAAAAACACCGACTTCTGAAATTAAAGTTTTTTTCTTTCTTCCGAAGTTATTTTGTACCTTGTAGTGTTTTGTTTTTGGAAGTCGGTTGTATTTTTTGTAAAAAAGTTTTTTATTTTTCACTTTTTAGTGGTACCTAGGTACCTGCGTACCCATTAACAGCGTACCGGCGCAATGTTATGTTAAGAACTGGTGTAAACACTAAAAAAACATGCGATTTCAGCAATCCCGATCCCTTTGCTATCATTTATTGAAGAGTTCCGTTGCCTACCTTCGAAGTTCTTCGTCAAATCTTCACCAAATTGAAACGGGACCAGTCCAGGAAAATACTCTTTCAAACAAAGAAAGCATCATCCAAATCAGCTGACAATTGGCTAAAGTATCGCTGAACAAACATTTTCACATGGGATCTCATCATCAGATCCTAATTTATACCTTTCATCATCAGCTCAGCAACATGAGATGATGATTACCAGGCACAAATATCTGAATTGCGTTACAAAGTTCATGAAAAACATTGTATGTGCCTATAAAATTTGAGAGTTGCCCTCGATTTTCGTGGGATCCCATCATCAGATTCTGACATGGTGACAATGGGACCAATCGAGAAGTATACCCTTTCAGATGAAACAATTTTTTTTCAAATCGTTTCATAAATGACGGAGTTATGAGGTTATTGGTTGGTTATTGTTTGTTTTAATTTAGTTTGTTTTTATTTTATTTTTTACACCAATGACAGCCCCATTTCATGTCCGGACAAATACTTTCCATCCCAGGTTGTCTGGAAGAGATCGCGGAATGCGATAAGACCGCCCATTGTATGTGTTTTAGTTTTAAGTTTCCTTTTGTATTACTTTTGGTGTATGTACAATAAAGCGTATAATAAATAAATAAATAAATAAATAACAAATATAAAAAAAAAAAATACAACCGAATTGAGAACCTCCTCCTTTTTTTGAAGTCGGTTAAAAATAACGCTCGATGCCGTAACTCTTAGACTATAGTAGATTCCTTTTAAACCAAGTACCATACCTACATATGATTATAATAACATTGTGGTAATCTGCTGACTGAAACCAACGTTTATTCATGACACCATCCTATAGGCATAAAATATAAATAAGTAGAATGTTCTTTTCATATGCAAAGATTTTAAAGGTCTAATCAGTGTAACAAGCCGTGGATCTTATAAGTACTTTGGTATGTGATCGATTAGGGACTTCACATCGTAACGTCATGCCATATAATTCAAAATAAATTTTATGAACCAATCTCCATACGGCGATATTCCATCGCGTCGAGAATTTGATGGGACGGCGAGAGTATCTCCTATTTTGCCCGTAAGGAGTCTGCGTTTACTTACAATTTATGAATATCCAGCTGTTACGAGTTCTCAGCTAATATTAATGAATTTTTGTTTGTAGGAAATCCATAGGCGCTCCTAAATTGGCTCACAATGGTGACAAGGAACAAATATTGATGCACCGCTGGAGATACCCAAGCCTTTCCCTACACGGCATTGAAGGTATAAACTTGTGTATGAAAATGATTATAATATGCATAATATTTCATAAATTCATGCAATAATTTGTGATCTAAATACCGGTTTAGGTGCTGCTTTCCAACCCGGAGCGAAGACTGTAATTCCCGGCAAAGTCATTGGCAAGTTCTCCATAAGAATTGTTCCAAACCAGGAACCCGAAGAAGTCGAAAAGCTGGTCTTTGACTTCGTCAACAAGAAGGTATGTGGTGAAATGACGACTCCTCTATATAAATAGAATAACTAATGTCACTAAGTATTTATGGTAGGGGATTTCCTTTAGTCCCAATGTGAGCGATAAAAAGACTGTCATAGTTTAACACAATAGTTTGAATAATGATGGTATATCATACCTAAATTATTGAGCAACTCAATGGGAAGGTTTTGCAAGAGATGATTCTGGGATTTTGCCGCAAAGAGCAGCATCTACGATATCACATGTATACCTATTCGAAATTTAGAAATAATTTCCAAAAACTGCATAGAGTTCGTACTTAGTTGAATTTTATTTTAATAAACTCTATTTACTTTCATATGAAAGCGGAGGTATCAGTGTCAAAATTATTGTAAAGAACTGATAATATGATCTTATTCAGAAATCAGATCCAATTTTTTTAGTCTGAATTACTTTGACGATCTACAAAATACAAAAAAAAAGTGTAGAATGTTGACGGACCATATAATCAGATTTTTTATTTTTAGGGTTCCGTACCTCAAAAGAAAAAACGGGACCCTTATAAGCTTACTTTGTTGTCCGTTCGTCTGTCTGTCAAGACTTTTTATCTCGGGAACGCGTGGTGGTATCGATTTGTAATTAAAACCATATACTCAAGTCTACGGTCCCTTGAAGCTGTTAAAAAAAGCAAATCTTTAAGTTAACGCGAAAAAAGATACGGCCATTTAAGCCGCCAAAACGTATATTGCGACACTCTCAAGGGAATCAAAATGTATAGAGTATTTCCCGTTGACCTAGAACTATGAAATTTGGAAATTAAAACCGTTTTATACGACAAGCATAGGAAAAGTCTGAAAACTATACAATTGTAATTAAATCATAAAATTAGTCTTTGTTTAAAATAATATATAACTACTTTGTACGGAACCCTCGATGGGTGAGTATTTGAGATGGGTTTGATCTTGACTCTAGTCTAGGTCAGAGATTTGTGTATGAGACGGTCGTTCATTTCCGAATACTTTGTTCATGAAAGGTGTATGCTCCCAAAGAAACTTTGCGGCCTAATTATGTAAAGCGTTTCGAAAAACGCTCTGCGATCCCTTTTTCTAAAATTGAATTACAATAACGACTTACTACAACTATAATAGCTTAAGCATGGTCGCTAATTCAATATCACGCCTTATTTTCAGTGGGCAGCGCGAGGCTCACCCAACAAGATGCGCATCACGGCGCAGAGCGGGCGGGCGTGGACTGAGAACCCCGACCACCCTCACTACCAAGCTGCCGCGCGCGCTACCAGGATGATCTATTTGGTAAGACTTTTTGATAAACACGCACAAAATGTTTTGGGAACACATTCATAGTGCGTACAGCTATGGAGTGGAATTCCCTGCTAGAGTCTGTGTTTCCAGATAGTTACAACCTGGGAGTCTTTAAGATAAGAGTGAATAGGTTATATTTAGGCAAAAGTGCTCCATCTTCGACCACATCATCGCTTACGATCAGGTGAGATAGTGGTCAAACGTATGCCTATTAATAGTAAAAAAAATATATGGCTATTCAAATACAGAAGAAATTAAAAAAAAACCCGCTGAAGTTATATGTTATAACTTAGTATGTATTTAGTCTACGTCTGTTGTACTGCACCTGATGTCTTGGATGGTCATCAATGTGTCTTGGTACTATTAAAGGTAGGTGACGTGAAGACAGCTCGACAGTTGTCAAAGTCGTATATTGTAATACCATTTTAGCGTTGAGGTAGATATAGCTACACTGGCGTTATGCGTCAGTGTTCTACACGGCACGCATTTAAAATAAGTTCCTGTCTATCGGTTCCTTTACAAACGACAGATTTAAATAGTATTATGTAGGTACCACTTCTTTGCAGGCAGGACATGCCAGTTGTTTGTGAGCTAAGGTCCTAATAGTTTGCAGTTCAGGGTCTGTGACCCCGATTTTCTGTGGTTACAAGCGCTGCCGTAAAGCGTTAGCGAAAGGTCCTTTTTAGGGCTTCGTACCCGAAGGGTAACCAACGGAACCCTATTACTAAGCCTCCGTTGTCCGTCCGTCCGTCTGTCTGTCAGCGGGCTGTATCTCAAGAACCGCAATAGGTAGAGAGCTGAAATTTTCACAGATTGTATATTTCTATTGTCGCTATAACAAAATTAAAGTTTATGGTACGGAATCCTTCGTGTGCGAGTCCGACTGGCACTTGGCCGGTTTTTATGGATGTTGGGAACCCTAAAAATTACATACAATCTAATGTATATTTTTTTACAGTTCCAGTAGTTCTATAGTAGTAGCCCAGAGTTTTGGAAATAAAAAAGAAAGTTATCTACAAAACACTTATGCAGCCTTAGCAATATTTTTTACGAGACCTTTCCATTAAAATTGTTACTGAGTGTCACCATACACTTAGAAATTGATGGCCCGTGACAGATCTTATTTTGGCTAAGAAAGCCGAAACTTATTCATGGCACTGTGAATTGTGGCGTCTCTAGCGGCTACCGCCGCAGCTTTTCTTGTTATGGTAGGCGTTAGATAAACTTTCAATAAAGTACATTGACCTTAACCAATATCCTTTCGTAGATACCCGAAAAATAAATTGTGATCCATTTTTTATTATTAGAAAATGAATAAATGTATGTGGGTCAATGACCGTTGACGCTCTCTTTTGTCTGGTGCCTACATTTTAAGGTTTACAACCACTTAAGAGATTTTCTCCATCTCAATCCGCCTAGCCTTTTCCCAACCATGTTAGAGTCGGCTTCCAGTCTAACCGGATGCAGTTGCCACCTGGGTACGAGAATTTTACATAGAGCGACTGCCGAACTGGGGAGCTCCCCAGTGGCCTTTTAGATAAAAAAGCCACTTTAGAAGAATCATTATATTAATCACACAATAATCTGTCAAATTTAATTTTCATCTTTAACGCTGACGCATTAGGTTCAAGGTTGATTGGCAAAATTTGACAGTGACGGGTAGCGTGATTTGCTTTCTGATTCTGCTAAAGTGACCTTTTTAGGCACTCTGATCTTCTCAACTCAGTGACAGGGTAACATAGTTCCCCTTGGCAAGACTGGTGTCAGATTTCTTAGCTTCCGACTACCTGTCATCATAATCTGTCACTCAATCAGTCAGTAAGGGAAGAATTTTATAAACATTGATTTATTAATTTAGTTACTATAACCCTCATGAGTCAAATGGTTACTAGAAATAAATAATTTATTATTAAAATAAATACATATTTAAACTTGGTTGTTTGGTGTAGACGGAGCCGGACATGTCCCGCGAGGGCGGCTCCATCCCGGTGACCATCACGCTGCAGGAGGCGAGCGGGCGCAACGTGCTGCTGCTGCCCATGGGCGCCGGCGACGACATGGCACACTCGCAGAACGAGAAGATCAACGTGCGCAACTATATCGAGGGAGTGAGTATACCCCATTATTGCACACAGCACATTACATCATACCACACCACACCACACCACACCACACCACACCACACCACACCACACCACACCACACCACACCACACCACACCACACCACACCACACCACACCACACCACACCACACCACACAACACAACACCAAACCAGACCACACCAGAACACAACACACCACACTACTTTTCCCATCTCTCACACTAATTTTATTATGAGTTTTTCTGTCCCTGAGTGATGCTTATGTGAACTTTAACATGTGTCAGACTTGTATTTTACTAAGAAAACAAATTTATTTATTACTAGCACTTCGCCAGCGACTTCGTCCGCGCTACAATTTTCTTAAGGATCCCTAATTTTTTTTCTAGACAAATTATTTATTCAAAATAATAGTGTTAGTTAAATCAAGTCTAGAAATATTATTAGAAAGAACCTACTGCATATAAGCGCGCGATAAAATCTTCCTTCAAATATCTCGACAACGTGACACTTTAGGGCACCATGTTGCTATCTTTTTTGTTGGTTTAAATGTCCTCTACCCGTACATGCATATTACATTGTGCATCGCGATTTTGAAAAAATATCAAAATGGTGACGGGGTGTCTATGCCAGCTCCCCCATAATAAAAAGTTCGAACCCCTTTATCATAAATTTAGGTACCTACTCATGTATCATCACATTCTGATAAACTTTTTATCGGAAAGTGACGTCACAATACCCTTTCCTGATCTTTGATACGATATAATAAAAATTGACGAAGATAAAAATCTTCGTCATTTTTTATTGTTTGGTAAAGCAGAAAATACGTGTCCAATGATTTTGGAAATCTATCTGACGGAATAATTTGATTTTTTAGTTAGTTTTACTCTACTACGTCAAGCACACCCGATTGAGGGTATTAGTATCCTTAGTATCCAGCAAAATCAATCCAATATATTCTTCAAGTTATGCTAAGAAAACATTTCAGCGACACTGATTCCAAATTAACAATGTTCTTCTTCCTAAATAAATGGGCTATCCTACACTAAAGAAATATTCAATTTGAACCAGCATTTCCTGAGATAAACGTGTTCAACCAAATAAACTTTAAACTTACAAACGTTTAAACTACTATAGTATCTGAACTAAAGAAATACCAATAGAAACAATATGCAACAAACAATATAAACAATTGTATATGATAATACACTTCAGGTGTTATTGGATTTTTACATTTTTGGAATAACTCAGTCTGCCCGGAGTCTTGATCTGGGTCTTAAAAATAATAGGGAAAACGCTTTTTTTTTATTTGCAAAATGAAATACTTATTAGCTCTAGTAAACAGTCATGAAATTATTTTTAAATAACTTTATCAAATACGAAGATAGAAATCCGATGTTAACTTTATACATTCAGTCAAAAAAGTATCGGGAATGGATGATTTGTTTATGGTTCCAAATTCAAATTTTTGTTTTTTTTGTAGTTGTTAGATTGGCACAACTGTTTTCCATTTTGGCGCGGAGTTTGAGTTGCATCTGTTATTTATATTAAATACAGTGCTGGTTTTAGTAATATCATATATAGTGTGTATTGCGAATTTCATAATGGACAAAAATATCGAACAAAGAGTTTGTCTTAAATTTTGCATCGCCAATGGAATTTCGTGTTCGGAGTCACTGAAAATGTTACAGAAGGCTTACGGTGAATCGACTTTATCAAAAACTCGTGCTTATGAGTGGTTCAAAGCGTTCAAAAGCGGTCGAGGTGTGATGGAAGATTTGCCTCGCTCTGGTAGGCCGTCAACGTCTGCAACTGAAGTTAACATCGCAAAAGTGAAGGAAATAGTGCCTGAAAATCCCCATTCAACTCTGAGAGAGATAGCCGCCGAACTTTCTGTATCTCACGAGTCGATCCGTACCATTTTAACTAATCATTTGGGTACGAAACATGTTGCTGCTCGGCTAGTCCCAAAAGATCTGAATTTTCTCCAAAAACTCAATCGCATGAAAGTCGCTGAGGACATGCTAGAACGAGTCAGTTCGGACCCAACATTCATGAAACGCATTGTTACTGGTGACGAGACGTGGGTTTACGAGTTTGACATGCAAACTAGTCAACAAGCTTCGGAGTGGCGCCTTCCAACTGAACCGAAACCGAAGAAACCACGCCAAAGTCGATCAAAGGTCAAAGTCATGTTGACTGTTTTCTTTGATTATCGCGGTGTTGTGCACTCTGAATTCTTACCGGAAGGTCTAACGGTAAATAAAGAATATTATTTGAGCGTTATGCGGCGTTTAAGAGAGCAAATTCGACGAAAAAGGCCAGATTTGTGGAAAGAAAATTCTTGGATTTTGCACCACGACAATGCGCCTTCGCACAAGGCTATCATAGTGAACGAATTTTTAACCAAACACTCAACAAATACCATCCAGCAACCACCATATTCACCAGATATGGCTCCTGCTGACTTTTTTCTTTTTCCTAAACTCAAATTACCACTTCGTGGCACCCGTTTTCAATCGATAGAAGACATAAAGGAGAATTCGCGGCGAGAACTGAACTCAATTCCGGAAGCAGCGTTTAAAAAAATGGTTTGATGAATGGATTATTCGTTGGCGCAAGTGTATCGTTTCTAAAGGAGCATACTTTGAAGGTGATAAAATAAATTTAGATGAATAACAGACATTTTGTGTATTATTGATCTTTTCCCGGTACTTTCTTGACAGAGTAGTATAGCTGCCATATAGAACAGCGTTTTCGCGAGAAGGACAGATATATTTGTTTAAAATTATTATATCTCTTTCGTTTTTCGAGTAATTTTGATTCTATTTTCACTGTTAGTATCATATTTTTGTATATTTTTAGATAAACTGTATAGATGATAAATACAAGGTGTTGTTTTGCATCAAATTTCAGGAGGTTGTCATAAAAGACATAAATAATCAATTGAAAGTACGGTAGCGGGCAATGACTAATAAGCGGTGCTTTTTTTTGTTGTTGAATTTAACAGTATTTCAGAATTAAACCCTTAATTCAATACAAAGAAAACACAGCGACAATGCAGCTGTGTGCGTGAGTGTCGACGTCTTACCTACGAAACGCTAGCGCGCGCGCGACCGAGCACGGTACATAATTTTACCTAATTATATTTCGAAAATCACCTACATTATTGTCATAAATTTCGCTTGATAATTCAAAATATAATAAAAACGGAAATCTTACTAAAGACAGTAATACTAGTTCGCCAAAGAAAAGTTCACTGACCTGTTATCAGATGATTAATAAAATGTTAGTTTTTCTTTATCCTTCAACCTAAAGTTTTCGTAGTGATTTTGTTTTATTTGTGGATTAAATTGGTTGATTTTTCCTTTTCTTTCGTACTTAACGGGCTTCAGACCGAGGAATAATACCTACTATAGTTGGTGTACCGATCTACTAAGTCTAAAAATGTTTTCTACGTTTGACGGGAATGAGAAGACGTGTTAGTTAAGTAAGTGTAAGTACGTGGTGATACTTTCGACTCTTAGGTATTTTAGACTTAGTTAAAAATTTGAAATCAACTTATTTACACTAATAAAATTTATTAAGCTAACAACGTATTTAGAAAATGTACAAGTAAATAAATTACCTACTTAGTTACCCGGACGTATTGTTCAAAGTTGCCACCATCACACTCTTCGCACAATCGAGCACGACTTAGCTGGTTTTCCTTCAGCTTACGTAACACTAACACATTCGTTTTTAAAGTGTCGAAAGGTCGAAAGCACTAATGATCTTTGCACGTAATTCTGTTACACTTGTCACAGGCCAGGACACAGGTCCTCCGCGACCGATCCAGTGGTCACCAAAACTTTCGGTCAATTACTCGCGTGCTTGCGGAACGGGTGCTGCAGTTCAGTAGGCAAAACACGGTGGTGTGCCAGCATGACGCTCTGTGATGGGGTTCCCGATCGGGAAACATTTCCGTGAACATCCGGATGGCTCCACGTAGGTTGTCTCCACTGATGGCATACAGGCGGACCATCTCTACCAACTCGACATTTGAATAATTGTCCGTCATCTTGCACTTTGTACCTACGTCTCAACGATACCGAGAAGCGGAACACGCACGAGCGCTTCGGCGACATCAAACACACTGTTAGTTCCGGGGCTGCGGGGGCGGGGGGGCTAGGAGCATGCGTGGGAGAGTACCCGCACCGTGATTGGTTGGGGTGGAATTGATTACCTACGAATTTATTGAATGATCGTTTGCGTATGCGTTGTGTATGTGTTGTTTGCGTTTGTTTTTGTGTGTCAGCGCGGTTATAGGGCTAGTAACAGACGGGCCGCTTTTAAATACAGCTGGTTCACACTTACGGATTTCCGTATATAAGAAAGCACGTCCGTGTTCTTCCTAATGCCTTTTACGTTCCGCAACAGATAGATACCACCTACACCTACTTGAGGAATAGAAAAAGATGCCCTAATCTCATCAGACAGGACTTATAAAGACCTGTACACTAATTATTATTTAGGTTACGGCTTTACTCACGTGTTTATAAGAACTGCATGAGTTGTTTTTGGAATAGTCATAAGCATGTTATGGCTTTAGGTTTTTCAGTTGGCCCTTGTTCGATCTCAGTCCGTTTGCGGTGTCTGATTACCCAAACTAATTGGGTCATCTGGTTTTGGTTACCGAGCAGTATTAACTGTTATTAAGTTTGCCATATTTGGTCGCACATCGACATGAGTCTTGTGGAACCTCAATTCGGTCAACATGATTTATGACTATATGTAAAAATTCGTTTTAAAAAAATGGTTAAATCGAAAGACTGCTTTTGCGACTATTCTTTCAATTTTATTCCTAAGTTCTATGTCTACTTTTTCTTCAATTTTTTTTCTATGGATAAATCAAAATCCCAAATATAGTACTTCGCCCGCGACTACGTCCGCACTGCAATTTTCTTAAGAATCCCTAAATTTTTCAATTCTATACTCTATAGGTCTATACTAATATATAAAGCTGAAGAGTTTGTCTGATTGTTTGCTTGCATGCGCTCATGAACATATGACATCTCAGGAACTACTGGACCGAGTTGAAAAAATCTTTTAGTGTTAGATAGTCCATTAATCGAGGAAGGCTATAGGCTATATATCATCACGCTAAGACCAATAGCGCAAATTGCGCGGTTCAATCAGCCACTATCGTCGATTCAATCAATCTGCCTTGCCTTTTCCCAACTATATTGGGGTCGGCTTCCAATCTTATCGGGTCTCTAACCCTTATCTCTTCAAAGTTAGAGTGAACAGGCTCCTCTGGGTAAACTGGTTCCTCGCTCTATCGTAGACTTTGTCTCTGCAAAGTCAAGAGCAAAATCCATCTCAAAAAAAAAAATGTAGCTGATTAAGTAACGTTGAGCCACTGAATCCTTGTTATTTTGAATACAGTGCAACCTCGAATATGCAAAATGATACGGAAAGGCTGGATATGTATGTGACATCACGTAATTGTTAAGTCATTACGGACATAAATCATAATTCGTGTCACAACTTTATTCTTCTTATGTCACCACTATTTAGCGTTTTTGCAGGGATGTCGGAATTTATTTATAGAATAACAAAACATTCCCAACTAACATTTTGGTGTCAGTTACAGGCTTTTTTATGACTTTAAGTAATATAACAGGGTTATAATTATCTCAGTTATTACTAAAGACGATATAGAGGCGTTAACAAACAAGTTTTAGCCCCAATCGCAGCACTATAGCGTTAATGGACGATGTAATACAGCTTTGAGAGTTATAATGGCGCTAGTAGCAGTATGTATACTTAATACGTTATAGTTTTAACCTTTTTGTGACACCCAAGTCTTTATAAAAGAGTTCGCCGACACCTCTTAACACTTATTGTTGTATAGTTATTGCAATGAACTCTTTTATACCACTTAAGGTGCTATATTGACTATTATTGCAGTCATAAGCTATAAAATAGAGTTTATCGAGAGTTTAGTAACACGAGAAACTAAAGGTGTCAAACAACTCCTCTATCTAGGTTTAACCTGTAATAAAGGGTTTAACTAAAGCTTATTGTGTTAGGCAGTCCTCTTTTACAGACGTTCTAAAGGTATTGGTGTCAAACAACGCAAGTATGGGTCGTTATTAACACTAACCTCACTTTTGTAAAGTTCGCCATTGTTTTGGTAACCTAACAATTAATATTATTTCGAGTTATTCAACATTTAACTACAATAAACAAAATTTCTTACATTATTTGAAGCATTCCATGAATGCCACTTAATTTTACATACCACTGCTCAAGAAGCAGGAATGAATAGTAATGTTTAGCTTGAGGTACCTATTTTATTATCATAATTTTTCTTTTAAATCTTTAATAAATCTTAGGCGCGTTAAAATTGAGATGAGAAACATGGTATACATTTACTGTGAAATCATAAGGGCAGTCATTTTTCACTTCACATACTTAAATAACATAATATTCCATAATATTATTCTGCTGTGTTGAATAATGGATGACATAACACTTCCATTACGAACAGATTTAATTTTAGTAAGGTTACAGGCTTTTTTATCTTGACGTGCGCTTTTTACCACCTGTAGTGCTCACTAACGCGGTAATACCGGTTAAAGTACTAGCTGACGATGAATAAACGCTCTTGTGGAGCTTTAAGATCTTTTTGACACCTTACTATAGGATTTATAGCACCTGTAGCGTTTACCAACTCTATTTTACAACGGTAATACAGATTAAAGTAGTAGCTGACGATGAATAAGCGCTCTTGTGCAGCTTTAATATCTTTGTGACACCGTACTATAGGCTTTCTATAACTTTTACCTGTAAAACTGTGGGCCTCTTTCGTGGTTATAAGTGAGTTAGAGCATTCTCTAACTCAGTTGCACAGGTATGCGTTAACACTTTTATACTCAAATGGAACTGATATACGAGTCTTATATAGGTTTTTTTAACGCTTTGGTGCTAGTTGGGTTACAGCCGTATAAGTACTTCGAAGCAGTAGAGGCAAAGTTATTTATCGTAGACACACAAATTGCCAGATATACTATTAGTTATAGTAGGGGAATTGATATATTTATAGAAATAATTTTACTCTTTACACGAATAAAAGATTAACTTTGTAGATGCACAAAATCTGATAGCTAAGGATGCAAGAACAAGCTAAGCGAGGTCGAAAATTTTTGCACCCCGTTTCGGATTGGTTAGATTTTCTTGATAGACAAGGAGTTGCGGGGTGGCAGGGGCGGGGCGGGCAAGTGCTTGAAAAGCAGTAGGTTGGTAGGAGTGACCTGTGCCGCTCATCATATCGTCTTGTGCCGTTAAATATGGCCCTGTTGGCCTAAGGGTAAATAGGCTGCTGAGTCGGGGTGGGCCTTTGCCACAAACCGATTGAAAATCATGACATCGAGTTTCTTGCGGAATCCGTTCGAAAGAGGCACCGTAGTCCTGGAACGCCAAGGGCACTAGGAAGAACACGGATGGGTTTTAGTCAGTAAGAGTCTGACACTCCCTCCTGCTTCAACCGGAGCGGGATTTCCCATTATTAAATTTAAAAAAATACTGAGTTTCTACATAGTGTCGTATTAACTTAATTTCACTTTGGTCGACCTGGTGATCGAATCCGGGTGAAGTATGTAGTCACCTATCTAAATAAAACCCGTGTCACACTTTATGCCATCATTATTTAGCACTTCGCAGGGACGTTGATGAATTCCAGCAATATTGTGATATCATAGAACGTAAAACGTGTGTGATATCGTAAAAGTATGACGCATTCGTGTGTTTGTAAACAGAAGTCATTCGCGTAAAAACCCGACTTTTCCTGTAGCTAAGGGTGGGCTCGACTTGATTCGGTGACTCTTATCACGTACATAAAAATCCCCGAAACAAATGGTATACATTAATTTCCTGTACGATTCTTAGTATAATGAAACTATGGTTTTAAACCTTCTGTAATACTCATAATTCCCATTTTTTTATAATAGTTATTGAGTTCCATTATAATTGTAATCAAATCAAAAGTCGTTTATTCCAACTAGGCTGAAGATCAGCACTGTTTTAACGTCAAAAATGTATATGCAGACAGTACCCCAAAACACCCGTCACCACTTCCTAGGTTTAGGTGCTAAGATCTGGTGATACTAGATAACTTAAGCGGTTGTTCACTTTAGTCTTTTGGTCGACTTAACAACAGGCTTAGAACCAGAACTACGAAAATTGGAAGTTTTTTGTTGGTAATAAACTCATGATTTTCCTGGTTTCGGTATTTAAATCATATTTTTTGTCCGAAAAAACTAGTACCTCTTTAACCGGTCTGTTAACGGAATTTCCTTAATATATTTCCTTTATTACTACCAATGATAAAACCTAATGAATGATGCATAGCTACAAAATTCGAATGCGACTGTACCTACAAAATATAAATAATTTGTAAACGGCTTGATATCAAAAATTTTCGAACACCTTGAGAAACTTTCTCTAAACAGCTGGGTCAAGAGTTAAATGCAAAGGCGCTCGTCTTGAACCTGGCACGGATTGCGAGAGGTTTCTCTCTCTGGATTCCAAATAGACCTTCGCAGCAGGTGGTGTTCTGTAGTTCCCGTCTACCGTTTAGATTAGCTAAAGTACACACATCTTTCATGGGGTACTGTGTTAAATGTTACAATAAAATACCTTGTGACATATTAGAACTACCTAAATGAAAGAAAATTTAAAGCATATATCAAAAGCACACTTTGTAAACAAGCTTATTACAAATTAGAAGATTACATTCAGGATAAGAATGCCTGGAAGCATGCTGGTCCTGCTCCATAGGACGGTCAATGTTGTGGACAAAATCAAACTGGTTGCTTTATGTATTAACTTTATAGATGTCTCTTTTTGTGTCTGTATTTTTCTGTTAACTCACACACTGTTAATTAGTCATTCCAATATTTGTAAATGTGTGAGTATCATGTACCTACTTATTTAGAAAATTGATAAGTCTACCTCTGCATACCCTAGGTGCATGGTCCTCACATATAAAAAAAAAATTGTATACTTACCAAATATTGTAAAAGATTAATTGAAAAGAGTAACTATGGAGTTTCTTGTCCATTCTTCTCCATAAGAATCTACCTTTCCGAATGGTCAGTAGAGTCACTTCAGAACTTTTATATATTTGAAATGTGAATGACGTTCAAAAGTGCCGTTTAATGGCCTAATTGGAATAAACGTTTTGACTTTGACTTTGACTACCCCTAAATCAAAAAGTCGTATTTATTAAAATCGGGTGGGTGAGACCCGATGACGCATCAATATAGAAAGAGGTTTTTTATGTATTCAATATGTATTTTTAAAGAGACAAATATAAAGGAAATAAATTCTAAAATGCGAGTGCTGATGGAATGGGCTCTAGGTAAAAAGGGGATTTTAAGTATCTCATTTCAGCTACCGAGCTTATTTCCAATGCGTTTAAGCGGAGACGCTCATACGAGTACATCATTTTATTTTTGGTCAATATAATACTCTCTCAGTCCACTAAAAACTGATTGTCAGGATATTCAGCATAATTATACAACCGACTTCAAAAAAGGAAGAGGTTTTTTATTCCGGTGCATGTATTATTTTTTACAACTGTACCTAGCTGCTAATTTCTTTTGTTATTGTTACAGATAAAGTTGTTTGCAGCTTACTTCCACGAGGTTAGCAAACTGCCAAAGTCAAGCAAGTAGACTATTGCCGATAAGTGAATAATGTGACTCGACTCAACAGAATGATCATGAGGGATTGTCTACATTCCTACCATTAAGTACACATTGCATAATTATGTACGTTTTATCTCGCATAATATATCTTGGTGCCTTATCCGTTTGGACATTTGGACTGGTATGCTAAATAATTTTACTTATTTTACATATCAGAATATATTCTTTTTTTATTACGCAGACTAAGTTCCATTTATCTACATAATGTAATTTTCTTCAATTTGCTTTACTTGACAGTATTTGCATAATAAACATTTTCATTTATTTACATTTATGCGATTTTTATTTGAAAACTACCCATCCGTGTACCCACAATAGTATTTATTCCGACTTCAGCTTCTGCTCCAAATATTTAAACCATGATTGACAACACACTTTTGGCAGGATTTTCCATCTCGAACTGTCTGACATACAATGTTGGGATCAATGATTGGTATCGTAGTAATCTATGTCAAACCTGGGTCTCCTAAGGGTTGGACAAAGTGATATTCTATTAACGATATTTTTGGTCGAAATGTCTAAAAAATTACTGAGTTCAAAAGGTCGCCTTCCAATATCTTGAAATAGTTGCTGAAGGTGAAGTAGATCGTAGTTCTGATACCGGTCGAGTAACAGAACAACAGAGTGTTCATGTGGCTATTGAAATTGAAAAGATGGCCAGTCTATATTCGAGGCACAACTTTTACAACGAAAAAGCACAAACATGCTTTTGTCTTTGCGTTTGTAGGTGGCACACCGCCAAGATCGCCGCCAGCACTGCAACGTCCTTCAATCTCGTGGGTCGGCGCAGACACAGCAAAATACACGAGCAGTTTTTCAGTAAACTGCTGAAAATTAACTAAATCTCTTAAATAGTAAAAAAATATGTTTTTTTTTACATATTTCGCGAGACGAGTCCCAGTGGTGAGTGTTCGAAACAAGACAGCAAAGAACATGAGTTCGAGCATTTCATTGCTTTGCTTCTGGACTGTCTTTTGGTGTTACACACTATTTGGTGTCAGTGAGCGGAATTTGTCAGTCTGCGCCAGCTTTAGCTTATTTTTTAGGGTTCCGTACCAAAATGGTAAAAAGGAACCCTTATGGTGTGACTAAGTTTGTCTGTTTGTCTGTCTGTCACAGCTTGAAATCTGAAGAACTACTTGTGCTATATGAACTTGAAATTTGGAATATTTTGGATGACGTTTGTTCAACTATTTTGTAAATAAGAAAGATATAAAAAAGTATGTACTTTTTTTGCTACAGCGACTGAAAGGGGTTCTTAAAAATTCAATGTGGGTCTGCTAGGGCATGTGGAAAACCATATGACAGACCGCTATTTTCGCAATCTCAAACATTTTTCTTTTTTTCTTTAAGGTCACATGGTTTTGACTTACGACGAAAAATGTAATCTGAAATTATTCTATGTGATAGAAGTAAGTATATGTAAAGATTACAGGAAAAATAAAACGATGTCTCTAAATAGAGCAAATTTTCAGCAAATATTAAATTAGTTCCACTAGCGGTCAAGAGATGGCGCTGATCTAAAACGGCAATATACACCAGTGTTAAAATTCTCTGACGGATAAAGGCCTCGCTGATGAGAATTTAAAAACATTTCTCGTTATATATGATGGTACAGAACCCTCGGTGCGCGAGTCCGACTCGCTTTTGACCGGTTTTTTACTTTTTGTATTGACTATTCACACAGAAAAAGGAGTAACGTAGGTGTGCAGAAAAAAATCTGAAGGATGTGATGTCGTTCCTGATGTGCTTCTGCCAGCGGCTTCGCCCGCGCCTATGTCGGAAACTATCCCAAGGGTAGTACTCCCGAGATAAAAATGATGCTATGTCCTCCAAGACCCGACGAATAGTGACACTTTCATCTTTTTAACCGACTTCTTCAAAAAGGAGGTTTTTTGTTTATTTTTATGTGTTTTTATTCGAAGGCTTATACACTTAAGACGTTCCCGGTTATCAAGTCAGAATGAAAATCGAGGGAAACCCTTAAATTTTATAGGCACACACAATGTTTTTCATGAAATTTCGGTTGCTCGTAGGATCGGGGTTGCTTAAATCGCATGTCTGTTTATTGTTTACACCAGTCCATAACATAACATCACGCCGGTAACCACTAAAAGATGATAAATAAAAAACTTTTTAACAAAAAATACATCCATCGGTGAAAATTCACCGATTTCTCCGCCAATTCTGGACCGATTTAAAAAATCTTTTATTATTCGGAAGCCTATATTCCTGAGGTGGTCCCATTGTTACCAATTCAGAATCTGATGATGGGATCCCATGAAAATCGAGGGATACCCTCAAATGTTATAGTAGGTACATACACTGTTTTTCTGCAGTTATAAGCACATACACTTTAATCATCATCTTATGTTGCTGAGCTGATGATGGAAGGTATAAGTCAGGATCTGATGATGGGATCCCATGAAAAATGTTTGTTCAGCGATATTTTCGCCAATTGTTAACCGATTTGGATGCTTCTTTTTTTTTGTTTGGAAGAGTATTTTCTCGGACTGGTCCCATCTAAATTTGGTGAAGATCTGATGAAGAATTTCGGAGGTAGGCAACGGAACTCTTCAATAAATGATAGCAAATGGATCGGGATTTTGAAATCGCATGTCTGTTGATTGTTTACACCATTATATATAGTTCATAACATAATATCACACCGGCACGCTGTGCTTGTGGTTTCACTTTTTAGTGGTACCTGCGTACCACTAAAACGGGAAAAATAAAAATAAACTTTTTAACAAAAAAACAAAACACTACAAAGTAAAAAATAACCTTAATTTCGGAAGTTGGTGTTTTTGGTTATTTCGTTTTTGAACACCGACTTCCGAAATTAAAGTTATTTTTTACTTTGTGTTTTGTTTTTGGAAGTCGGTTTTTTAGAGTTCCATACCTACCTCAAAAGGAAAAAAACGGAACCCTTATAGGATCAGTGTGTTGCCCGTCCGTCTGTCTGTCAAGACCCGTTTCACTCGAGAACGCGTTGAGATTTGATATATCGAGTTGAAATTAAAACCTTATGCTCAGGTATATGGCCCCTTGCAGTTGTGAAAAATCAAACGTCTAAGTTAACGTATTAAAACTTTTTTACAAAACATACAACCGACTTCAATAAAAAAACACTACAAAGTAAAAAATAACTGTGTGTGTTGTTTTGGTTATTTCGTTTTTTGACACCGACTTCCGAAATTAAAGTTATTTTTTACTTTGCAGTGTTTTCTTTTTGAAGTCGGTTGTATTCACTTTTTAGTGGTACGCAGGTACCACTAAAAAGGGAAACCACAAACACAGCGTGCCGGCGTGAACGTAGAAATATGAAATTTGGCAAGTAATACCATCTTATAACTACAAGTATAGGAAAAAGTCTGAAAACTATTCATTTGTAATTAAATCACAAAAAAAATGTAGTTTTTATTTGTAGTAGTGTAGCTACTTTGTACGGAACCCTCGCTGGGCGATTCCGACTCGCACTTGGCCGGTTTTTTTATTTAGCTTGTATTTTCTTATTTATCATTAGTGCTTAGTAGAAAGTATGGATACCTTTAGTCAGCATTTAGCAATTAGGAATTTGTAAATTCCCTAATAACGATGCAAGAGTGAGCGAAGCGAGCTCGGAATTTTTTAGGCACCCAGGTGGATAATGTGATGTAACCCCACAAATGAACTGTTAACGGCAGTCGCAGCGACAGCGGCCTCTTTTTGGGAAGGGAAAAACATTCCTGAAAAAATTGGGACCGCAAATTGACCCAAGCAAGCTTTAGAACTAAGATAGAGCGAAGCGAAGTCAACAATTTTTGCTTCGCACCTCGGTTAGCTTTTAGTTTCTTTTGATCATTCATACAGTTACAGTATCTTTTGATTATTTTTTTCAGATCCTCTTTTTTAGGCTAAAATATTATTTTGTTGGGAAGTTTGGGTCGTTATCTGCCTGTGATTCTGAACCGCACTTTACCTACGGATTGATTCCTTAGGTACGATTGCAATCGCTAAGTTTGCGACTGTAAAAATGTTATGCTTATGCTATGTGTAAAGGTTGGAGGATAAAAGTTAATATTTCTTAAATTTGTCGCGTGCGTACCGAATTTCAGCTTAGAAAAAGCCCCGTAACCTGTATTCCGCTTAGAAGGGGTTTAGAGCATGCAGGATTAAAGTTGCAGTTTTTTTATTTTTTTTCTGTGTTTGTCGACAATTCCATGCCTGCATACCAAACTGCTTCTATTAATTACTTAAGGAAGTAGGTACTTACTGGAAACCTAGAGGTTTTGATGGTCATTAGTGAGTGAGTGAGTCATTAGGTAACAAAATCGACGTATTTAAGTATTGATTAATTAACTAATACCTACAGTAAAAGTTTAAAAAATAAAACACAGCGTGTTTGATTAGCCTACAACATTTTAGCCTGAGTTTGGGCTCTCTACTGTTATCCAGACCGAAACTATGTATAATAAGGTTTCGATTTAGATCTCTCAACTCAATTTGGGTATTTTCTTTCAATCATTATTCACACCATAAATAATGAAGGCAAGCAAAGTTACATAGATACAAAATCACACTGTAAAGTTCTCATTGCTGGGGCTCAGACCTCCTCTTTAAATGAGCTGTCGGCTTTGTCGTACACGAAGCAAGCTTAGTGCACTACCTTTTCCTAACATTAAATGTCTCTAGCTGGATCGCTTCTCTTCATCAGTAATAATAATAACTGCAGTGAGCATAACAAGGCTTGCAAATAACGTTACTGTGAACGGTATTGCAGTTTTCATTCATGTTGGGAAGCGGCGGATTGAGGCTGTTGTATAGTATGGGGCGGCCCGGTTTTACTAGTTGTTTGTATTTGTTTAATTTTGACGTAAGTTTCAGGTAAGTTATGAGAAGCACGGACGTAGATGCTACTAAGCCTCCGCTGTCCGTCCGTCTGTCTGTCAGCGGGCTGTACCTCAAGAACCGTAATAGATAGACAGTTGAAATTAAAGAGACTTGTTAAGATTTGGGGAACTTCAAGGACCTGGGGCAAGGCAGACCGCCGCAGCTCTCCCTTTAGGCCGCCATCGTAGTAACCTACAGCGTAATATAAGATGAATGAATTATTCTACGCTAAACGTTCTAGAAAGAAAGCGATAAACAAACATTTAAACAGATAGCTTGGAGTACTTAACACTAGATTGTGTTATCAGTATGTTTAAGTTTATTTTATTGTTTAGTAGACTTGAAGTCTCCGATAAGGAAAAGGAATTACATAGGTGTTATAAATATAAAAAAAAATGTGCTGGGGATTTCTCAGCTTGTGCTCTATCCGCAGCTTATTTATAAGTTGGTGTTGGTATTTTCTAAGAATTTTAAGACCAGTCTGAAACTACATAGGTATACCGTGATTAACTGACGCTACGTGTGGTGGTTCGATTACGATCACTCACATTCATTACATTCATTTTTTTATTATTTCTAGGGTTAGGAGGTTATGAATGTGAGTTTTGTGAATGGTGCTTTCTATTCAAGGGCAGGTTTAAAGAGTAGAGATTCAGGATTTAAAATAAAGCAAGAACAGTTAAAGTGTATGCGGTAAGCATGAACTACGCTATGGCTGCTTCGATGCTGCTACGACACTTTTACGCTGCTGCTACGTGTTTGCTACACTGCTGCTATATCTTTGCTACGCTGCTGCTACGCAATTGCTGACTACTAGCTACGCTGCACCTACGCTATGTTCAGATTTTGCTACGCTGCTGCTACGCCGCAGCTACATCAACGCAAAATTAATAGTGCGATGAATGTAGGGCTGGCTAAGCAGTCAGTGTAGGTATGTTATGGTCACTGAAGTCTCTAGCTGGGGTTGTTATAGTGGCCATGTAGTTTACTGCTTAATTCTTTATTTGTGCACAGCTTTCAAAGTTCGATCTTTTCTGACCCTAGAATGGGGAACAGTGTAGGTAGTACCTAAGATGATGATGATGGTGATGAGATGAGTTGGGTTGTAGATGTAGTTAGTTAGCTGATGATAGAATACTCACACTTGTACCTACACTCCCTTTTCCAAAACCGCGCGCACATGCTTTCTGTTACCGCGTTATTCTATAGGTGTTTCATATTTTTAGTTTGAGCCCATCTAAAAAAACTCTCGTAGAAAACACTACGTTGTAGTTACCTCTCTTATAGGTCTGTATTCATATAGGTAATCTAGGATACGTATTTCTTAAAGCATTTGAAACAGAGAGTGCAGATAAAGCAATAATATTCCAATAGAAAGTCCCGACAATTCGACACTTCGTCCATTATTCTATTGTTGTCTGATCAGGTCACCTGAAGGCGGAGATGACCATTCAAAAGTAGGTATCGCACTAAATCCGAGTAGGTCAATAGCACGGTCTCGTGAGATAAGTTATACCGAGTACTGCTTATAATATATTTACATGTTGATAAAAAGAGGTTGACCGTGACTGAGCTACGGTCGTCACGAACGCCTTTTGAAGACTCGAAAAGAGCATCAAACTTTTTGAGAAGCTTGTAGATAAAACGTAACCAGTTCAGCTGTTTTGTTAAATTACCTTCAGCGTACCTAGCTCACTAAACGACCCTCACGCAAATAAATTGCTACTTACTACAATGGTCTCAAATTGACTGTGGGTGGTTGTTAACTAAATTGCGTTGTAATCGCGTTAGTGTTAAGTACGACAGTCAAGGGCCTGCCGATAACGCTGCCTCTGTTGCGTCCATTGTTGACGTACAGCAAGATCTTACAGTTATGTGACCAAAAAGTTAACGGTCCCCCGCAACGATTAATTAATCAGATAATATCTCATTTAGCACGGTTTGATCCGATGGGTATTGTGTGGGCGACTTAATAAAAAGTACTTTTTTAATTTTACCTCCCGTTGACATCGGCTGGTGAGCTAACGCATACCAGTTTACAATACTAACATAAAAGAGGATAGCGACCGGCCCTCATTCACTCAGTCTGTCTCCGAGTCTCGCTACAGTGCAACGTTACGCTCCGCATGTTATTTTGTACATCAATGTACCGTGCATAAAACTTACATTAAAACAATACTACTCCAGTATATTATAGTGAGACGCATATTTCAAATTATTTTTAAATATTATTTGATAAACCTTCGTGCTAATAAGGACACCACTCGGTGAGTTAATTGTTTTGTTTCATTTTTATGAGTAGTTAGTACCTACCTGTCGTATTTGTTGGATGGTTGCAGTATGATTCGAGAAAATCACAGTATAAGTGTTTGGTTTAGAATAGTTGAAGACCTACATCCTATATCTAAGCTAATTTATTCTATATTTATATTCTATACTTAGGTCCATACGTAACTATCTGCAGTTTCCCTATAATTACTTGACAATAGTGGCTCGGTAGTGGAACAGACAGGTTCTCACAAACTTGTGTAACTGTGCAGCGTGTGTATCAACACAACGCGGTCCGTCACCGCCTGGCAGATTATCATGCACGCTTTCTAATTTACTGTGACGAATTTTCGCAACAGTATGCGCACATAAACATCCATGTCGCTTTAATTCGTTGCACATTACTAGATACGTACCTGTTTAAGGCTGCTTAATTAAAATGACAAATGAAAATGACGTTTTCAGGAACTTTTGTAATGTCTAAAAGCAATGAACCCCATCTATATTGAACTAACGTAATGCTTCCATTACGCATTTCATTTGAAATTGGCTTGTTCCTTCATAATTTCGTTAACTTTATTAAAAGAGGACCACCTCCTTTTGTCTTATTAATTTCATCTGTACCTACCTACCATATTTTAAGTTTTTATGTAGATAGGTAGATATTCTATGTACTTACTTATTTTCTCAAAACTAGTCATAGAATGATCGGACGATCATGTATTCTAGACTTTTAAAGTTTAACTGCATTAAAAAAATGCACAACAGCTTACGTTATTGGTAGATAAGCAAACAAACCAAATAAGTAGGAGACAAGGAGGTTACTTTCAGCCTTCGGTCATGGAAGCATTATGTGTGCATACAGCTTTTAGATACTCGGACAAAATGTACACCATTCTTTAAAAATATTGACATAATATGTAGGTAGTAACTCAAGTTCTACAAATCATTTGTTGACTCTGTACCTTTGTATTATCGGTGGCCCTTAAAAGATCCTATCTTTACGACTGTGATACCGATGCGATGGTACCACTGGTTTAATCACGCTTTTCAGAGAATTTCGATAATAATTAATATAATCAGGTAGGTATCAGTCCTAGGTAGGTAACTAACCTAGTTAGATTAGGTTCAGTGGTATTTACGCATAGAAATAAATATCTATATTAATACGTGAAGCAAAAACGTGTACGAAAATTGCGCGGACGAAGGAGTATGGAATTCGGCAGTTATGTTTAGTTATTGGTATACCATAAACTTTCAGAAAAAAAACAACAAGAAAACTCCATTAAGGTCGAATTTCGACCACTGGGCGTCCGTCCACTAGTTATTGTTATTTATTTGTGCATCACCTCACCTAGGAATGACGCTGATGATATGCTTCAACGATTAACTTCTTATTCTAAGCTGTATTATTATGTTTTCTTGGAAAATTGAGAATAAATAACGTTAAACAAGTTATTATGCACAAACCATATTGATTGTGTAGGTATTAAGAATACAATTATCACGTGAACATCTAAATAATAAGTTAGAGTAAGATGCGATCTTCTTCTGCCTACACTGACTTGAGAATACCTTATAAATTGAATTATGACCATTTTATGACAATAACAATGTTTGGTATTAGAAGGTAATTTCGTGCATTGAGCTCACATGTTTATTTGTACCTCCTTAACCTTTTTGTTTTTATTTTGGATATGAAATCATCAAAGGACTCCTTGCGTACCTACCGGACGCAGCGGAAAGCAGCCTTGTTCCTCCAAATGCCCTTTGCGTTCCGGGGCAAAAACAATTCCACAACCTGTCCTACTCTACTTTGTGTTATTTATTTATTATTGATGTACGTAAATGCGCATAGCTCCGTATGTGGACGTTCTTTTTTTGAGAGAAATACTTTTTATTAAGGTACTTTTAGGCTTTTGTAGCGTAGCTACTTGTTACCTAGTAGTAGTTTTTTTGGCATACTTATGCATATACAGCCATGTTTTTGATTACCTATCTTGTTTGAGCAATAAACAACCGAAGGACACCCATTGACAGAAAAATGCTCAAAAATCTGTTTGTAATATTATTACCAATATTATTTTCCTTATTTTTAATGCCAATTTCTTCAGCCTTAACTTTCTCAGCGGGTCTAAAGAGGCCACTTTAGTAAAATCATATTAGGATCATAATATTAATCATACAAATTTCGAAAATTCTCTGAAAATTCGTTTTTATCTTTATCACTAAAGCATTAGGTTCAAGATTGAATGAAAAAATTTGACAGTTTCGCATAGCTTGATGTGCTTTCTAATTCTAGTGAAGTAGCCTTTTTAGACTCACTAGTCTAAAAAGGAATAACCGAAGTCGTAAACGAATAACCGTATAGAATTGGTTTCCCATATAAAAGAAAATGGAAGCCAACAAAGGTTCGAACATTGACATCAGTCGAAAAGCGCTCGTGAAACTGAATAGAAAGTTCTACTCGTATATACAATGGAGTAAACTACTAATGATCACATCATAGAATGGCAAATATGGAAGCTTGTTTTGTCTATTTCTTTAAAAAGATTTCTTTTTCTTACAACTCGTGCGTCGAGGTGAATTATTGTGAGCAAGCTTCAAAATTATCATTGCTGAGCAGCAAATAAAGAAAATATGAAAGTTCTGAGCTTTGATATTTTCACTGATCTTAGCGGATTAGTGTCAGAAGTTTTCAGAACAAAATTGATACGAAAAAAATACTAAATACGTTTCATAGTAAATATTCTCGAGCAAGTAAAAACTTCATATAATTTCTTCAATAGCATATTGAATGTGTATACAGTTATTATAGACTGTCAATTGTTATTCGGGCAGCGTGCTGGCTGTTCGAGGATCTTATGTAAACGTTACGCGTGCGATGTGGTGTCATGGCCTTAATGTTTCCGAAAAATGGACCAAACGAGCCGAGGTCGTCAGAAACACTCGCAATATTGTTCCAAAAAGAAACAGTCAAACAAGTTTGGAGGACAGAGTCGTGTGTTATTGTATCTTCTGTGCTAATAATGTCACTGAAGTTTTCGGTGAGCTATTATTTTGTGGAAAAATTACGCCATAGCCAACAAGATTAGCCGATCCAGAGTAATGAGAAGAACCGTCGAAAAATAACAGGAACAATAAAAGCTTCGACGGCATTACATATTCTCTTAGTTAAGGGCACTGAAAAAGCTATTAGGAATAATTGAATATTCTCTAACGTAAGATAAAGGTCAGTAGGCAAGTTTAAAAATATCGATATTTTTCACTTCTTCCATAAAGTTATAACGTAAGTATATGAAAAAAAAATCTGGCTGCTTCTTTTTTAGTAGGTAGGTACTAGAATTTCCAAATTTTCATTTTCCTACAATATTGCACTAAAATTTTGGAAAAATGATGTGTACAAATGGAATTCTAAACTTACATGTTAAAACTACTACATAACTTTTTAAGGAAATAGTTTTTCACGTAGTACGTTACATTAGTTTAATTAAACCGTTACATCCTATGTTATCATATTTTCTTTTAAACGTTCGCTCGCCTATTTAGACGCCAAGCTTTTTGCTTTCCCATAGTGTCATTAAGTTTCCACAGATTTTTACTAAAGTTTTCTACGTTTTCATGCCACTATAGTAACTTAAAAAAGATGTGTGAATGTTGTGAAAATGTGCGCTCACTGCTGTTTCCATAAAGTACTCAATAAAAAGCCAGAGTTCGCTGTTCGTTTTATAAAACCGTTAGTTACATTCAGCAATACGCGGTGCGCATACGGAGCACTGCAGTGGTCGACCACTCACATAAAAAACGATATAAGCCCAATACTAACAGCTTTAATCGAACTCGTTCCAATAAATAAACGATGGCGGGGTTTATTCCTTCTCCTTTGTTAATAATCTTGAATGTTCATATAAGAAAGATCGGTCGATGACACTGCACAAAATCGTAATCAGTGCAAAGGAAGAACCTGATTCGAGAATCTTTCGACACTCTATCTGCTATAACGATTGTAGCTCAAAACGTGCTATTTACCTATGTATCTATGGGATTGACAAGTGTAAAGCTTCAAATATGTATACATGTCTGTAGCTCGCACAAAAGCATACAAGTTCCGAAACGGATGGATTATTGGATGTCTCTTTGTCAAGCCTAAGGTAGGCCAACCCCTGGTAAATGCCGCATACGGTCTCCGAGGAATAAGTTAGATCAATCTCTAATCGGTGCTCTATTGCGGTCGTGCAGATAACTATCTGCATTGCAGATATTTACGAGACAGTGATGAATGTGATGAATGCAGGGTATTATTGAATTGTGGGAGAAACCACAATACCGTCTTGCGGGAAACCCGAGGCCTTCTCGATCGGAACAATGAAAATCCGTGAAATTGTTACTGCGCTTTGTGAACAGATGCTAACTCGTAAAATTGTTGCCTTGGGATGTTTTCATTCAATGTTACAAGTAAAAAGATTAGGAGGAAACATTGTACAATCTTGTTAAACTACTGTCATGCCATCGACACGAACAAGAAGAAGATTATGAGAAAAGTTCGTTCCTTGTAGCAAAAAAATAGTACATTATTCCTTCACAATGGAATATGGACTTTGGTTTACTGTGCCATGCCAAAGTCCTAGAAAGTCCTACTGAAATTGTGTGATGTAATATAATCTTCTTATCTTATCGTGTGGGCAGCAAGGTCTAACGACCACACACCCTAAGTATCAGAGTTTCTAAACCGCCTCAAGGGCCTGTGACATGGTTTATTTGACGACCGCCATTGGACCACCGGCTTATACGTGCCCTTCCGAAGCACGGGATCGTCTTTTTATCAGACAATCAGGTGATGACAAGAAGTCGTTTCCTAACCAAACTATAAACAACTTTATAAAGTATGCTTCCCGTGGGAATCGAACCCACGATCAACGGGTCACAAGGCAAACGCCTAAACCACTCGATCACGGAGGTAGTTGTCAATGAAAATGAATCTTGTTAATATAATAGACACAATTAACATAACTGTCGTACCGATGTATTGTGAAATCTTGTATCTCCTATTGAAATACATGATTTCATGTTAAAAATCTTATTCACTGTGGTCTTATCATTGTATTCCAATCGATCACAGTATTTGAGGTACTTACCGTAGATTTGTTCAAGTAAAATCAATACCGTAGTGACACGGTTTTTCTGTCCGGTTGTGTAACAAATGTGTCGAGGATGACGTGTTGCTTGGCTTTCGCTGCAGCATTGAATTCAAAGGGAAATCCAAGCATTGAGCGGTACTGAGTGGCGGCGCCACCGTGTGACCTACTCGCGGCTCTCGCGGGAGGCTGGGAATCCCTGTGACGTCACACAGCTGAGCTCTCAACTCTCGGTCGGTGCACGCACGCACCATTTGAATAACTGATAATAATTTTCACTGCAACGGTTTGTCCGCTGCAGTGAAAATTATTTCTTATGTCGCGACGTAATAAATAATTGACGCGTCGATTCAGCTCAAGTGACCTTGTAATCTTGAAATAATGACGGCACAATTAATATTTCAAACTGCGGGAGGTACCTGCAACCAGTTAAAACATTGTTAAATGTAAATTGTTTATACTTGTGTAATAAATGTGGCAATTCAAATGTTTACGGAGTAGCCAACATCCGTGTTGTATGAAAATCAGATGCTCTTGCACCTACACTAGCCTGGGGTGAGGTCAAATGATAATTACCCAATGACTCATCATTTCTCGGAAACGGTACACTTTGCGTTCCACTTTCGTTTACATAAGACGTAGTGTTATTTCAGAAAATACATACATCCTTTTGAATGAGTCACATTAATATTTTCTGAAATCACTGTCTGAACACATGAGGAAAATCAAGTCTCAGAATCCACTAATGGTTCTTGAAGGTTTTCTTAATATGAACAGGGTATCAGGTGAATTATGTCATTGGCCGTATACATACTCGTATGAGCGCTAGGCCACTCAGTAACTTTGTTTGTTATGTATTAAACGTTATAACACGTTTGTACGAAGCATGTATGCGTATATACCTGATTACAGTATGTAGACGCGTGTCGGTTATCAGGTCAAGCGTTACATACATACGGCTGGGGTTTTCCCATCCGTGTAATCAATGCATTCCGGAACTCGGTGGGGACAGATGGCACATGTAACAAGCGCCGGATGAGGCTGAGTGTTGGCTGAGGCCATTAATCAATCACACGCCAGTGCCGGACATGATTGAGCAGCTAACAGATATGACCCTCATTTTTGAACCTAGATTATTTAATTAGGTATAGAGATCTGACACACGATAAGTAACTAGCTTTCACATGCTATTTATTTGTGTACCTGCAGGTAGGTAATTGGTCTACCTATCAGTCAAGTTTATTAGCACTTTGGCAGTGTGATTAAAGCGAGCAACTCTATATGTTTTCAAGCAACTCTATATGTTTTCTATACAATTTAAATAAATATGCAAAACTGGTTTGAAAGGTTAACAAAATTAGGTAAAAATAATTAACATGATAGCATCATACGATTTCTGGCGAAGATGGCTCTGAAATAAATTTTGTTTTTTTTTTCTGCTACGTAGCTAGAACCGCAAGATAAATTGATAATTATCACAGCTACTTGAATTATGTACTCGTAGTAATGAGTCCCAAATATCTTATGAGCGAAATTTTAAAGTCGAATCGGAATGGCATGCTGTATGTTTCGTGGGTAGCTGACCGCACCACCCCACCTCTGCTCCGAGGAGAAAGCGCGGTGAAATGGCCGCAGATTAAATTAATTCTGTCTGGCTTAGCTTTGCACTTTTTAACATAGACTGAATCATGAAGTCTCGTAATGTCGTGTTTAACAATACCGACCTACTGAGCGTACCTAACAAACTTGTGGCGAGGCTCAATCGGGCTGCGTTTTTATTATCGGTACCGTAGGGGAAGGTTGCTCCAGTGCCTGCCGGGGTGTGGAATCCGTTCGAAAGAGGCACCGTAGTCCTGGAACGTAAAGGGCACTAGGTGGAACACGGACGGGTTTTAGTCAGTAAGAGTCTGACTCTCCCTCCTGCTGTACCCAGAGCGGGAGGAGTCATTTGATGATTTCCCATCCTTAAAAAAAAGGGGAAGGTTGCTATGAATGAACCACCTAACTATACGACCTCATATCTCAAAAAGTATAAGTGTTACAATGAAAGCAGTTTATTATTTTTATTTCGTACGAACTTTATTTGTAATATTCAAACGCACAAACAATTCGGGCTAACACTTTTTGATCTTAACGAAGAAAACAAAATTTTGGGCTGTTGCCTTCTTTGGACCATTAGCAACTTCATTGAACCACAAAGTTGCCATCAATGATGACTTCGAGAAATTTGGTCTAGAGGTCCAATTGAGGCAACTAATATTTTTTTATTGCTTTCGGTACTCCATAAATATTCTGTTTGCTTCGTTTTAACCAACTCTTTGTTTTCTTACCGATTCTAAAGCAAGGGTCATACTTGTTTCATTCCATGCAAATTACTTTCTTTTTTTCGGCGACATTCTGGAATTTTAAGTTTTCTTTAATGATTTTTCCATGGTTTTAATGAAATGTAATAAGTGAAATACATAATTAGTCATAATAATGGGACCGATCCGGTTGGGGAAAAGTTATCCATACTAAAATATAAAGCTAAAAAGTTTGTTTGTTTGTTTGCTTGAACGCGCTAATCTCAGGAACTGCTGATGCTGGTCCGATTTGAAAAATTCTTTCAGTGTTAGGTAGCCGATTTATCGAGGAAGGTTTAGGTTATATACGAGTATATTACGATAAGACCAATAGGAGCGGAGAAGACGAAGTTGCGTGGGTCAACTAAGTAGTCTAAAATATAAATTATCATTATTAAACTAAAATTTAATAACACTCATAGAATCTCAAATAAACCGTCCAATATTTCATAACAGAGCACGCAGACAAATATGAATACAATGATACTTACGTCAAATTGTTCTGAGTGATATTATTAGATTTTGACCGCCGCAAACACAACCACATGCATCTCTTTGCCACGTCCGTAATATCACTGAGTACAGAGGGGGATGCAACTGAGTCGCCACAGAGTCCTTTCGACTAGTTTGGGTGTTGTTAGCTTGCACAGTTTTGGAAATAACTTGGTGGTCCAATGAAAGAGCTGGTTCAATGATCGCAAACTCCCCTATTTATTTATAGGATCAGCATGGGCCTTATGTCAATGGTAACAACACTGCCTATGCTCAATTTGCCCACGCGTACAATAATCTATAGGTATAGCGATTAATGTGTCATGACATCAGCCAATACTACTAACAATTGAGCAATCTTAAAATGAATTGCTTTGTAATTATTGTCTAACATGTCAAATACGTTAAATCAAAAAACCCTATTGTTCGGCGAATGTTTACGTAGGTATTCACAATAAAGCTTGGTTCGACTTGTTGTGGGTGTATCTACTTAAACAATTGCAATCTTGGTGCAAGAATTAAAAAAAAACGACCGATATTATCAATAATTACGTGTAAAAACCTTATTCCTTCGCAAAACATTTTTTTTTACTGATAACTGAGCTTATTACACCTGTATTACATGTAATTATGAGTCATTATTGATAGGTTTTTCATATGATGACACATGGAAACATTATAAAACTCATGTACTCCCAACATAACAGACAATACACATTAGGATGTTAGACGCGCAGGGTCATAGGTACCTACTTCCCGCTGTATAATTACTATATTTATTAGGTTTCAATTAAATAATATACTGTTTCTCACACAAGATGTTCAATTGTTCCAGAGACAACATGTTGAAAGTAGTGGCAGTGGGCCTTCTGGTCATCGCGACCGTGAATAGTCAGTGTTTCTACAAAGATGACTCCTCGAAAAAGTTGGACCCTGAAGCACGCACCTCTCTGTACCGAGGCCAGCTGGAGTTCACCCTCAACCTATTCAACGCTATCAACAAGGCAGTTCCTGATGACAACATTTTCTTCTCTCCGTTCTCCGTGTACCACGCGTTAGTGCTGGCTTACTTCTCCGCGGGAGGACAAACTGAACACTCATTGAAGGAATCCTTAAGGATTGCTGAGAGTATGGTACGTTACACTTTGTTTTAATGATCAGGCATGGTTTTTTCCTTGATAAATATAAACTAACTAGGTACCGTTCCCAAAGTTGCAATTAATAACTGTAGGTACCGGTTTATTTGAACCAGGTTTATTTATATCTGTTATTAGTAATATTGCCAATTTGGCAAATAATAATGTATAATTTATTGTTAAATTGATTTTTGTTGTTGTGAATCATAAAGACTGATAAACGACGATAAAATAGGTATATGATTAAACAACAAAACAGAACATAAACGGCATCGTTTACTGATTCTAGGACAAGATCAACTTGATGACGGCATACAAGGTGGACCAGCGCTCGCGCGCGACCAACAACAACAGCGACAGCTACGAGTTCACCAGCGCCAACAAGCTATTCACGGACACCGGCCTGCAGGTGCGCCAGTGCATGCTGGACCTGTTCGGAGACGAGCTGGAGACGCTGGTAACTATCGCCACTGTTCTATTATAACTGACTGCATGTTTAACGACACTAAAGCCGTTTGCTCAATTGTTTACCAAACTGTTCGCTGTCCTCAATTCACCGAGAGTTTCGTCAGCTTACGTGTCATTATGTCCTTAATTGTCATTCTGTAGAAAACACAGAGCCAACTGGCAACATCTTTATTAATATTTTTTTTTACTTCTGCATATAGTCGCCATTCGATCTAAACTGTAACAATAGCAAGGAAAACGAAGTATACCTAAACGAGTTTAAAATAAGAGTAAATAAATAGCCTATAATAACAAAAATCGTATACCAATTATTTACAGAACTTCCATGAGAATCCCGAAGCTGCTCGCGTGTACATCAACGAGTGGGTCAGCCGCGTCACCAAGAACAACATTAAGGACTTGTTACCTGAAGATGGAGTCTCCCAGGCCACTAAACTGGTGCTCGCTAATGCCGCCTACTTCAAGGGCGTGTGGGCCTCCAAGTTCCCCAAGGAGAGGACGAAGAAAGAGGCCTTCTTTGTGTCCGAGACGCGCCAGACGCTCGTGCCGTTTATGAAGCAGAAGGGAACTTTCCATTACAGTATGTTTTTACCTATTAGACTTGGGTTTCGCTACCATGATCATCATCATCCACACTCTCACTTCGCCCAATGCTGTGCGTAGGCGTCACTTTTCTTGTGCCATCGTTATAAATAAGAGAAGTATATACGTAGTTAACTTTTACTCTCGAAATAACACCTTTGTATTGACATCATTGGCAAAAAAGTAACAATCAAATTAAGATTTTATTTGGTCTTTGTTTGTGTCCACTGTGCAGCTTTGATTGTTACCGAATAACATTTGAATTCGCTAGGAAATTGCTCAAATCCATACAATACAATACCTACTACTTTCGATAACACGAATACAGCTCTCTTACGTATTTCGTAGTTTTATATTATGTTTATTTAACTTTGCAGTGGTAAGCGACGAGCTGGGCGCACAGATCCTGGAACTGCCGTACAAGGGCAACGACATCAGCATGTACATCTTGCTTCCTCCTTACTCCATGAAGGAAGGTTAGTCTACTACCTATATCATCACATATATTATAAATGCTAAAGTACATACGTCTGGCTGTCTGTCCGTTTATAACCTCTTCACTTCTTAATGGCTGAACGGTATTGGTTGAAACTGGGCACACGGGGATGCCGTGTGCCGTGTGCGGTATAGGATACTTTTCATTCCGGGAGTGTGTTCCATTAGGACAATTTACGACTTTAATGCGGGTAAAGCCACTGGCAGAGGCTAGTATATTATATTCAAAAAGTGATTTGCCATGATTCATGTCATCAAATCCAATCTCACAGCAAAGACCTCTAGAATATAGGAACCTAAAATTTGAATGCCAAATGCGAAAATGTTGGCCATGAGCGCAATGCGGTAATGTAATGATCAATAAAATAAGTGAGGAAGAACCACCTTTTAAAATTATAACCCCACGTGATTTTTTTATTTCCTGTCGGAAAAAATAAATCTGATTCTTCGAATGCCTTTGTAAGATCTTCGAGAATTGAGAATGAAGTTCATATCGAAAAGTTCTAACTAAAAACATCTAAAATTAATTATTTTAGATGCATATTTACGCTTATCGCTAGCATTTCTTAAAACATTAAGAAATGCTAGCGATAAGCGGAAATATAACAATTAAAAAAAAACACTCTTATTGAAACTTCCTGCTTTTGTCGTAAAAAATACTTTTGATCCAATCGCATTCGTTTACGATTGATACAGATCTGAGCACTTAATCTGATATGAATGATGGTACTTACTGTTAGCCGTGCTTTCTAGTTCAGTCGGCTGATAACGGCACTTTCCAATTTGAGTGTTATGGATTATTTCTTGCTTTATTTGACCTGTTGTTCGGGAGGTTTCATCAATCATAATTTACTTGGTAACACGGCTTCAATTACTCGTGTGACTCTTGGGTATGTTATTGCATTCTATGGGCTAGTTCTAAAAGCAAACTTAGCTTGATTTTTAAAGCGACAGATGGGTCAATTCAGATAGCATTGTTGGTCTGTCTGTGCTCATACAGGATGTTCTAGAAGTGCGTGGTCTTATTCAAGGATGGAGTTCTGTATCTACTATACAGCTAAATAATAATATCAAAATAAAAAATTACAACTCTTCCTTTTAAATCTGACCCCAAGAACCGACTATAAAGTTCACCCTATGTAATGTATTCTTCATCTATCTTTTCTGTAACTTATATGGTGTACATAATAAAGAGTATTCTATTCTATTATAATGCTAAGACGCCTCTCCCTTGAAGATTAGACAGTTTCTCCCAATCATTATTGCACTTTTTTTTAAAGTATTTTGTTATTCCTTTTATTTAAAAGTTTCTTTCTCAACAGGTGTTACCAACATTATCGCGAACCTGACCCCCGAGCGCCTGGCCGCCGTGGTAGAAGAAGGCTATATGGGTCGCGAGGTCATCGTCGAAATCCCCAAGTTCACCGTTGAGAGGAGCCTGCCCTTGAGAGAGGTAAGTGGAAGCCACAAACTTTTTTACCCGCTTGCTATAAGTTTCTGGAACGTTCTCTCTGCTAGGCCACACAAGGACCTCTCTGTAAGTAGGGCTTTAATCCACTACGGTTGATGAATTTTACGACTTTGATTTTAGTGCTTCTTCCAACATAAAAATATCCCTTTAGCAATCGCAAATATACTGATTGCACATAAAATATATAAATATCGTTTAATTATTCATAAATTCAAAGTTTATTGTTCGCTAGTCATCTGGCGGCACGGCCGTACCATCCTTTTCTCGAAGTTATATGTAGATACGCGTTCGTAATAGCAATGCGTCACGAACTGAAATTGTTGCTAAAATAATAATATATTAAGATAATTATTTTGCTGTGCAATCAGTATTTAGGATTGATTTATTTTTAAAAGGAAGATTGTTTGATTTACTGTTAAATAGTAGTCATTTTACGTATTTCCATTAATTCACCATTTAAGTGACCCGACGATTTACAAAACACCTCTTTATTTGTTACAGGTGTTGGAAACACTAGGAGTGGGCGACTTGTTTAACGCGACCGCAGACTTCAGCACGCTGTCGGACCAGCGCGGCGTCCTCTTCGACGACGCCGTCCACAAGGCGAAGATCCAAAACGACGAGGAAGGTAAGAAACCGCAAATCAATTAGGAGCTGAGAGCAACAAATACGCAAGTCATTGTCGAAACGTCACTAACGTAACTCAACTCATCATTATGTTTAGACTGCTCTCATAAAAATTCTGAATCACACGGTACTTAGCGAATTAGGCACTTTCACTATTCTGCAAAAAGGAAGGCTATAAGGAAAACGATGTAAATATAATGATGTGATTTAATTTAATGTTTAAGTTTAAAAATACCAGCATTCAGAAAAATTAAAGAAAGGCAAGCAATTTCTTTCCGACTGTTAGCACCTTGTTACTTTAGCCTCATGCCCCATACTTAAGTGCGTGTTTGATGACAGGCACAGTAGCAGCAGCAGCGACCGCGATCTTCGGCTTCCGCTCGTCGCGGCCGGCGGAGCCCAGCCGCTTCATCGCGAACTTCCCCTTCGTTTACCTCATCTACGAACGTCCTACCAGCTCCATCCTCTTCATGGGCGTCTACAGAGACCCCAAAAAGTAAGCTGCCAAGAACTGATGTCTTTGTGTATCTATACTTGAATTTACAATTCGAGATAATTTGAATCCATCGCCTTCACCTTAATTATCGACTCTAGGTTTTTGTACTTCAAGCCGATTTTCAAGTGACCTGATTTGTATAAATACGGGTGATTTGTTTAAAGTGCGTGTCGGGCCACGCGCAGTATAGGGTTCCGTAGTTGCACGTCAGAATTGCCGACTTACGATGGTGGTTTTTGTTTGATTCTTTTAATTTATATTTACTACCTTTTTTTCGTATCTAACAAACAACTTTATCTAAGTAACTAATTTTCAATAGAATTTGTACGAAATTTTCCTTCTCCGAGTACATTTTCTAAGTTGGTCGACTATTACTCGCCTATTTAGCAGTAATAGTTTTTCTTTTAAATTCGTTATATATGCTACTAACATGTTTTTTCACGTCTCTAGCAACCGTTTAGCTAGGAGAGCTACTAAAACTGCAAAAAATATTTAAAGCTTAATATTTCGCACAAGAATCCATGCATCGAAAAATAGTTATCGCACACCCTCAATATTTTTAAACAAGTTATCCAATGACATACCATAAAAAAATTATCGTCACTTTACACTATTTTTTAATTTTTATTTTAACCCGCCGATAAACATACAGACAGAGAAATGGACATGGCGAAACTATAATTGAACCTATAAAGGTCCTAAAAACGTATGGCTTGTAATGAAATATGAACTTTGTGTTGCATGACGTGTTCCAAAAGATAATTATCTCTAATTCTAAATTCAAATATAGTTTTTACACAAAAAGTATGACATTTTATGTAAGTACTACATAGTATTTATACTTATAATGATCTGTATCACATAGACAAAGTAAGTACCATAAAGCAGATTTTAATTTAAAAATAACGTATAAAATATGACGACTTATGTTTATATAAGGACTCTGACACATGCAGAACATGACATTAAGTTGTGAAAAGTAAATCGAAAGAAGTTTGTTTCGCGAAATGGTTTAGTTTTTTATAATTTCGTTAGATTTTCTTTTACTAATATTTTGATACAAGTAGGTAGATATGATAAGTTGATGCAACTACATCAAATGAAACTCATTTTTTTAGTTTTAAGTTCACCTCATTTTAACTCATTAAATAAGACATTGTTTAGGTGCCTATGCATACATTCATACTGAAATGATCATTTTTGGGTTTCAAATTTCATTTTGGTGATAAATCATCATTTTGTATATTTATGTACTGCGATAATGATAATGTACTTTTGTGATATCAAAACCAGGGTAAAAACCCAAAGGCATGCACAGTTTTAGCTACTTGATAAGTTAAAAGTAATTTAGAGATGTAATGTATTTATTTATTTTCGTTCTAAGACAAGATCTTGACTAACAGTTATTAAATTGTTTCATTTAAATAATGTAAGGTATGTTTGTAATTAATTACGCAGTAGATCTATGTTTTTTAGTGTTTTTTTTTTATTAAGATAACATTGAATATTTGTGATTAAGTACATTAAACTGAGCTATGTCTTCGTGACATAATCCAACAAATTGTTTTTTTTTTTAGTTTCGAGCCCCATCAAATTTTTCACTCGCTATGATGACTCAATCGGATCTGGTTATTTTGCTTCCTCTATTGTGACCCATAGTAAACCAGGAGTTTTAAAATAAAAAAATAACCGGTCCAGAGCGTGTCGGACTCGCGCATCGAGGGTTCCGACCATTATATTAAACGTGAAATGTTTTGAAATTTTCGTCAGTGAGGACTATATTCGTCAGTGAATTTTGACACTGCGGTGTTACCTGCAGTTTTAGACCAGCGCCGATAGTGCAACTAATGTAATTCTTGTTGGCGTTTTCTGAAAAAGTGAGATATTTAAAAACGTCGTTTTATTTTTGCTATAGTCTTTACATAAACTCCTATCACATAGGACTTCGGAAATAAGGTAAAATGATAAAAGGTACTCTAATTAAGCCTGTGTTCTACGTAAAGTACCGGATCATCCGCTGTTCACCCACGTTTTGCTTGTTATGTTTAAAACCCAGGCCAAAACTTTAACGATTTTAAGATGATATTTATGATTTTAATTTTATTTTGTTTTGTGATTTTATGTTATTTTATGATTTTAATTTAAGTTAGGTTTGATTTTGACATTTTAAATTTAATTTTTTTAATTATTTTATATCATTTGATAAATTTATTATTTTTATCTAATTATAATTACTGTGGTTCAAAATCTTGATTATGATCTGAATGAATTGAAACAAATGATTATTTAATTTAATTTAAAATTCAAGCAATTCCTGAAAACTGATTGCGTATACTATCACGATTTCCCAGTAGTTCAGCCGGGCGATACTGCCGGTTGATTCTGTAAACATGTCGAAGTGAAGGCTTGGGTGAAGTGATCACTGAGTGAGCTGTCATTCCATCTTGATTGCTTGGATTGAAAGCTCACTTCGTGATCACTGATCACTTCACCCAAGCCTTCACTTTAACATGTTTATAGAATCGCACTGCTGATTCGTTTTTAATTTATTTGTTTATTTATTTTTCAACACACTCGAAAATGGTTCTCATTAGTAATTTTATGGCTTTTTAGGCTTCCGTACACGAAGGGTAACCAACGGAACCCTATTACTAATCCTCCGCGCTGTCCGCTTCATCCGTCCGTCCATCTGTCTGTCCGTCAGTCTGTCAGCAGGCAAGAACCGTTATAGGTAGACAGTTGAAATGTTCACAGAAAAAAAAACTGGACAAGTGCAAGTCGGACTCGCCCACCGAGGGTTTTGTCCAAATTTGTAGGTACATAATTATAAAGATAACATAAAGACTATGTTTTTATGATTGAATTACAAATGTAATAGTTTTCAGATTTTTACCTATACTTGTAGTATATCACGGTATTACTTGCCAAGTTTCATAGCTTTAGGTCAACGGGAAATATCCTATAATTTTTCATTCCCTTGAGATTGTCGAAATATAAGTTTTTTGCATCATAATCGGCTGTATATTTTTTTACTTTAACTTAGAAGCCTGATTTTTTCACAGCTTAAACCGTTGACCTGAGTATATGTATGGTTTTAATTTCAACTCGATACCTCCACGCGTTCCGATAAAGGGTATTGACAGACTGACGAACGGACAACAAAGTCATCCTATAAGGGTTCTGTTTTTCTTTTTGAGGTACGGAACCCTAATAAAAATACTTATAACATTAACTATTTATTCGTGTTCTAAATACAAAATTTAGTTTTTTCTATTTTTATTACAAGGCTGCTTTTTGGCTTCGTCTTTTGCCTCTCTTTCAAACCGTCAAGGCAGAGCGCGGGAGAAAATAACCCATAGTTTTTGTTAAAAATAGTCGAATTTAAGTTCGAAAAGAAATAGTTAGTTTTTACGCTGCTGTTACAATCTAGATCTAAATAAAAGTTCAAGCGAACACTGCAGTTTTCTCTAGTTTTCTATGTTGAATAGAACGGTTTTGCAACTGCGTTTCTAAGGCACTTGTATCCCCGCCGGCGATCAGCGAGTGGCGATGGCGAGTGAAAAGTTTCGATAGTTTTGACGCTCGGCTTTCAGCGAGCGCTTTTGTGCAGTATAGGTAGATATTACCGCTGTTTGTTGAGTTCTGATTGCCAAGCGAGGATCGCCGAGCGAATGTCGCTGAGCGAGTACAATCTTTGATATATTATCTTATCGTTGCGATCAACTAGAGGTAAGAGCCACTCACCGGCAGTGTGAACAGCCAGCTATCGACTATAAAGGTATGTATCTCTTTTACTCACACGGGTTCTATATCTTTTGACTCTTTCCTCAGCGAGCAAATAGTCGATAGCTACTCGCTTCCTCGCCTTAAAATGCTCTTTGATTATGTATGTCGGAAATCTAAGATATTAATGTCACCAAATGACGCTGGGAAAATAGATTTTGAAAGAATTTCCAGATTTTTAGGATTTGGCAACAAAGTTCATTATTTAAACACCATATATATCTTTTTATTTGCGTGTGTGCGTATGCAATTTTTTTATTTCCTACATTTTAGTGAGTATCTTTTTTGGAATCGTCTCCTGGAGCCCTTTATCTTGCTACCTCACTCGATAGGTTTTAAAAAAATATATTTTTTATTAAGGCATAATTTGGCGCCAAAAATCCGCCATTTTGTTTTTTTTTTTTCATTTTGATATAACCAGTGTCACTCTCACAGTAAATACGAATCTAGCGACACCTCTCAAGCTAAAATCCATCGAGCCATTTAGGCTTTAGGGCGTGCCAAACAAATATACATACATACACACGAAAAACATAACACTCCTTCTTTCGCAGTCGGGTAAAAACGCAACACCATACACTGTGATCGCCAACCCGCCTGCCAAGCGATAACCAATAACCCCCCTTTGGGGAGGCCTATGTCAATATTATGATGATGTAGACTAAAAAACCACCTATCTACGCATTGGTTTTCGTTTTATTAATATTTTCCAGTAAGTGATGAAAAATGTCGTTTAAGGTGGATGCTCCAGGATGGCCCGCGAAATTCAAATATTTTTATGTTTTTTGCAATTTGCCGGTCAGTGTGAAGCTGTATGTGGACCAAAAGCGATCTGCGACCGTAACGCGTATTTATCTAAAGAATTATAACCATTTTAATCATCAATATAGCCCTCTAAGTTCATGTAGTTCGAAAGAATGATTATTTCTGAAATTTTTATTTAATGAAATAAATATTTCAGATATTATTTCTGAAATATTAAATATTTCAAATATTTTTATTTTTATTTAAAAAAAAAATAAAAATATTTGAATTTCGCGGCCCACCCTGGAGCATCCGCCTTAATACCCGTGGACATCTGACCTTCGGGCGTCTATTCTAGCTCGGTTGCAGTAGGCGTCATTTGAATAAAAGTTACTCTCTATCTTGCACTATCTGCTTTGACTTTTTAGCACTTGCAGTTTTACCTGCAATTAACGGCAGATGAGCAATTATATCGTCAGTGAAGCAATTAATTATAATGTCATGTTTATAACTTTATTTATAAGCTTAACCTTAGTTGTCTCTCGATTACTTCCTGGCTCTCATTATCAAAACAGCAGCTTCCATAAAATGAGTAAAATGTCAATAAAAATGCCATACACATTTCGCATGGATGACCAACTTTGCACAAACTACTTTGATTAAATGGCGAGATCGATTAATGACTCAACATTATGTAAATTTAAATGTACACAGACTGCGAAGGAATAATTTGTTCTAAATATTTTCTTTAAAAAAAAATATTGTATAACTTATACGATACTTTGCAGACAACAAAGTATCGTATAAGATAGCAATTTTGAAAAAAAAAACTCAGTTTCATTGTCAGGCTGGTTGTGAACGGAATACAAATCAGCTAAATTAGAATACCACATTAGGTTTATTTTTGACAATGGCGTCAACTACTGCCCAGTGTGTCGCATAATTCTTCGAGAAGTTCATAAAAGACAGAGTGATGTAGAATTAAATGTCGATGAATTTTATCCCTTAGGTGAATAAAATAACTGCATTAGAATAAGTTTGCAGAAAATAAACGTTTTGTGATGCGATCACTGACCGAGTCGTGTTTGACGAGTAATGCTTTGATTTCTTAGTATGAGTGCAACATAAGAATTTAATCAATCTGCGATGTTCGGTTCAGGTGCGGAAGTCATATAATGAAGCCGTTATTCTTTAGGTAATTACCTACAAACTCGTAAGCGCTAAATTGGTGATTCATTTAGTTCAGGCAAGACGTGTCACTAAAACAATTAGCAGTAAACTAAGTTAAACACCATTTCGTCTTTGTTAATTTGATTTGATTGGCAGAAATACAATGATACTTCAATAATTTTATGGCTAATTACTATTTTGATTGTACGTCGACTAATCGATGCTCTATGTTCTAAAGTTTTCGCCATCACGAATAGGTTCAGCGTTAAATTAGCAATTTCATTACATTGTCAAGTAAGTTTAGTGTTTGTGAGTCTCCTGTAACGACAATAAATTAGCGTTGTTATGGAGTCTACATCGCCATCGACGCGATGTTATCGCGCACTGTCCACTTATCTCTGCTCTATGTAACTTCCGTGTAAGATCTATAGTAGAAAGTTAGAGCGGTTAATGAAAGCTTCATTTTGGTAGTTTATTTTTTACAAATCAGCTTTAGCAGTTTTCTAATCGCTGTGAAAAGGTTAACCCTTTTGATTGGAAATGACGCGTGAGTTCAAGTCATAACTACGTACCTACTTTATGTCTGACACGATGTTATGATAGATATCTGGGTAACAGGCGGATTAAAAAGTGAATTAGAGATCGACGGACAACATGAGGAAAAATGTTTGTGAGGCGTTGCTTCGTTACAAATGATTCAAAGTCATTCAATAAACATAATCCTTCCTACACTATGTTTTAATTAAATTAAGTTTTAAAGTTTTATCGCGCTTAAGTAGGTAAATTAATTCTGCTAGATGTTGAAATGAATTGCAAATGGGAGTCTTTAAGTCAAGAGGGAATAGGTTACTTTTAGGCAAGCGTGCTCCGTCTTCGACCACATCATCGCTTACCATCAGGTGTGGTCAAAAGTGTGCTTACGAAAATAAAAAAAAAGTTAGGACAGATCTTTCAATAATGAGGTTAAACAGATTCTCAATTTGTTGTAAGAATCACACAATATTGCTCAACCATCAATAGGCACTGGCCACGACGTCTGTTTGAGACCATTAGGAAATTCCAATTTGTGTTCTATAATGGCAGGATGAGCAGCAGATGTAGTGATTACGGACGATAGCCGCCGCCCAAACAACACACCGCGGCACGCGGGGGCGCCACCGGTGCATTTCTGTACGCTGAGAAAATATTGACTATTACTCATCTATTACTGTTAACTGTTCATGTGACTCGACGCAAGTATCCTCACCAGTTCAGTTGAAAATGCAGAATGCTCAGTTTTCACTCATAATATACGATTTCCTGTAAGCGCCTACTAATGACGTCTGGTTACGATGCGTACTCGTCTGTTGTTTTCTCTCTGGGTATCATTTATCATTTTAAAGATTTGTTCATTTCCTACAGTGGCTTAAATATTACCTACATTTTGATAATATTTATTTAAGTGCGGTTTTAGCTAGCAGTTATTTAAAGTAATAGTGTTGACCGGATAACTGCGGTCATGATTTTTTTATATTTAACCGTGAATCATTTTATTTAATTAATTGGCAATTGTCGAAAATCGCAAGTTTTCTGCCACGTTCTTATTGATTGAGAATAACTCTGGGGACTTGGACATTTTCGGATAGACACTAATCCCTGGGGCTCAGAACTTCATAAGAAGGTCTCATATAAGTTTGGCCGATAAGTATGAATTGTGCCAGTTTGCCTCCACTATAAAGCTAAATACCGCTAATTATCAAAGTATGTAATTAAAAAAAACAGTTCTCAACTGCACATCAATCAGTACTTAGGTACACGTTTGCATTTATAGGCTATGTGAACGTAAGAGTAAAGTTATATCAAAGTGATAACTGGAAAATCGTCTCTAATTTATGATGATTGACGGCCCATCACTCGGAGAAAGTTGAAGTGCCTCACAATATTCACAAGTCTGTTTACATTAAGTAGATATGCTACAGCATATGTATATTTTCCTTTCATACGATAACATATCATAGTGGCACGACTCATGTTGGACTTTATCTGAGCTTGTTTTTTTTATTAGTCGTCGGAACGCGTCAACCTATGTTTATATGAAGGAAGGTCATCCGCAATACTTCCGTTTTGTTGTCCGCTTTCTTGAGCTCATAACTTAGTTATTTTGAATACGTATGATCGCTCTGTTTACTTTATAAGGATTGTTGTCTGCCCATAAGTATCGCTTTTCCCTGTTGCTATTGATACGAATCCAGTTTTTTTCCATTTTTATTGCACGTATGTTCTGTATATGAATAAGGGAGGTGTTTATCTACACCATTTATCTAAAATTGTTTCTTCACCTTTTTTAATTTAATATGCTTTAATGACCTTATAAAGAGGTTGTTTCTTGTTTAACATCGTTTGTACAATGCATGGTTGGACTGAAATTAATTGGGCGCAATGTTCTTTGTGCCGGTCGGCGGTGGCCGCGGGACGGAGTGGCGGACGATTAATAAAGAGCACATAAGTAAACAATGAGTGGAAAGCAGGTACGTAAATCCATCGGAAGTATTTGTGGCGTCGATAGCATCGGTCCGTCCACAATAGAACTAATTACCGCCTTAGGTAGTGCGTGTGCGCCGGAACCGCGGGAAACAATGCCCGTCCACTGCCTGCCAACTATTTATATGTATGCCTTTTGTTAACTCATCTTAACGTTATCACAATGGCTTTGCTGAGGCCCCAAACTCTGTAAATTGTTTGGAATTAACACCAAATCTGGGTCATTTTTTGTAACGTAATTAATGTTTTTGTTTTCCTATGATTACCGTATCTAAATTATTAAAACAGCTTTATTATCGCTCGTTCTTTAACATCAGCATCGTTTCACAGATGATGGTATTTTATATAGTATTCAATATCACCTGACTAAGTGGATGTAGGTGGTGCACAATCATTGTGTATGCAGTATGACAAGACCTTTTTGTCAGTAGGCCCACTGACTAAACTGCGGTCACAAAATGTTCTGAATATAGATACCTACCAATATTATATGCAGGTAGTAGGCATATATTTTAGCATTTTTATACATAAATAATGCTGATAATGTTAACTGGAATTATAAATCACTGCATTTTTATTTTGTTTTTGGATTGTGGTAACCTATACAGGAAAACCCATTTCAGAGATACAATTTGAGCTTAAAATAACTTTCGTATTTTTCCTGGTTTGTGCAAAAATGCGTCTTTTAAGTTTTTATAAGTTGAACTTGAGTTTAAGTACTTACTGCTTATTGAGCTAAGAGAAAAGCCCGGAAACAAAGATTTTCCTTTCACGTAGAGA
Source organism: Lacanobia oleracea (assembly GCA_950371165.1). Lineage (NCBI taxonomy): Eukaryota > Metazoa > Arthropoda > Insecta > Lepidoptera > Noctuidae > Lacanobia > Lacanobia oleracea. The sequence continues at coordinate 13,760,534 of OX493389.1, forward strand.
CCTATGAAAGATTTGTGTGATGTCTCGAAGATTTATAGATCTCTGCTGGTTGTAAATCTTAAACTTACCAACTATGTATTCACAGTTTTGCTTTCAGTCTTTAACCTGGCACATTACACAACCTCAACTTGTGTTTTCCAATGGGATGGAGTTGGTGGTCGGTATAAAAGACCATAGCTGAACAAAAAGAGCAATCCTTTATTACTAACGAGGTACAAATGCACTCTTTGGGGTAGGTAATATCTATCTATTGGGGTTTGGTTTCCGCAATTACTGATGTTGGACTATTGTGCGGTCGTGCGAGGGTGCGTGCATAGGTACTATTTCGAAGTTTTTAATGGTGCAGACTATCGATTGTAGGAGGAGCTCGTGGCTAGATAATAACAGCCGCACTGGTCGATCTTCAATGTTAAGCAACGCTTGCCAAGGTTGGTCTGTGGTTGCCTCGGAAAGCACGTGAAGCCGTTGGTCCCGGCTGTCATTTGTAGATCTTTGGCAGTCGTTACGGATTGTCAGAAGCCAGTAGTAAATCTGACTCCAAACTTGCCATGAAGTTAATGGGTTGTGGAGATCTTGTAGACAGCCGCTCCACGTAAAATACTGGTATTCAGCTAAATCTGGCTTGACTGGAAGCCGACCCCAATATAGTTGGGAAAAGGCTAGGCAGATGATGATGATGACTATCGATTGTACTCACCCTGGGTATCGAACCTAGGATCGTATACTAAGCTGACCAACGAGGCAGTTAAGCTGTTCCAGTTTGTCACTTTTGCTCCCTTTCGTGTCATAAAAGTAAATATTCAGTGAATGAGCTCACCATTTCAACATGCAGTATATGTGAGTATTTCGTTTAGGTACTCTTAAGATCGTGTTAAGAGACCAATAATATCTGTAAGTAGTTGATAACTAGGGGACAAATTTTACAATAGAGAAAATTGACTTTATTTAAAAAAAAACTGCATTATGAACAAAGCTGTCCTGTATCGACATCTATTGCGATCCTTTTTTTTAAGGATGGCAAATCATCAAATGACTCCTCTCGCTCTGGGTGAAGCAGGAAGGAGTGCCAGACTCTTTGACTAAAACCCATCCGTGTTCCTCCTAGTCCCCTTTGCGTTCCAAGGCTACGGTACCTCTTTCGAACAGATTCCGCAGCCTCATCAGGCACTTGCCCTAGAAGGCCCCATCTTCGGTGCTGACATCTCTTTGAGGCGCGCGGGGATCACAGCGCGCCTCGACCTGGGCCTGGTTTTGATTTGACCTGCTAATAGTGTGTGGGTGAGAGTAACCCTGGGTTAAGTCTTCTTAAGCCTCTGCTTTGAATCTGTTCAGATCCTGTTATAGGCTGGTGATATTATGTTTCTCCCACCCCAACCCCATATATTTGGGCTCGGCTGATGTTGTTGATAAAGGAAGAAAAACAAAATGTCATATTATATAAAAAAAAAACATTTTATTAGCAAACTAACATAGGAAAGTAAAAATATAAGAAATTCATTATAAAACTGTAAATGTTGTAAAAAATTATGGTAGCTACATTTATTATATAACACGTACCTTACGGTGTGATACTGATTTAACGTGACCAGATCTAATCTGACATTATGTCTGACACTAGGCTCCACGCGCAATGCTCTTGCGCACCTGCCATAAAAACTTACATACAAAGAGTATTATGTTGTCAAATTTAATTAAAATATTACATTGGGTTTTATTTATGTTAATTATATTTATCTACGTTATTTCGTCGAGTTACTTGTAAGTTTATAATATCGGTTTCATTGCTTCCGAGGAATTCATTGTTATTATGCGAAACATGACTTGTCTTTTATATTTTAAGTTTTAATGGTCGGAGGAAAAAACCCAATTCATTGTCAATTAACATGCGAATTTTAATGTTGCCATTTTGTCAATATTCGTAGGCCTTTATAGTCTTGTTATGTCTAAATATATTCGCGGTACAAAAACTGGTTCTGATAAAACGTGTCTCGTTCGTCAGAGGCAGGCAGGCGGCGCAGGAGCGCGGCACTAGAGCGCGTGTTGCTCATGTTCGGAAGACCTCAGTGATTGAATCAGTGCGGTGAGCTGCTGTGCAGCAGCACACGCGCACACTCTAATAGATATACAGATAAGCAATAAATCACAGCTCCGGTTAATCAAAATACAATTATGTTTTCGTTTTCATATTTTCTTCACCTTAAAATATAATTCTAAAAATAAATAATGAAGTATTGTACAGGACGGCTCAGCTTAAGGGCGACGTAGATAAACCTTGCAATGTTTATAATTTTTTATGAAACAGAATAAAACTTACTTATAACTATTAAGATTTCAGTTTGAGTGCGTGGATAAAAACAAGATTTATGCTAACGTGGAGCAGTTAAGATTAATTAAGATAAAGTTAATTGAAATTAAATATGAGCCGGCAGCGAAGCCCTCATGAATCGAGAGACAGCCTTAAATAAATAATCAGTATTTACAAAGAACTGAACATTACAAATCACCGCCGATAGCGAGTCATCCACGTCTCCCTTACAACAACTCCGAGACTATATAAAATTAAATTATTCATGCAATAATTACTCATAGAACCTTATATTAACATAATTATTATCAATAAAATCTAATAATCAACTCAGGAACAAATGCAATAAAAATCGATCAATATAAACCTTTTCAAAATAATGTACTCAAAAACCAACATAATTTAATATATTACATGAATATATTAACAACCATTTATGCACTCACATAATTTATGAAGGTAGCCATAGTATCTTAAAGTAATCTGGTAAATCTCTCAATGTTTCTTATTTAGGTACTTATTAAAACTATAAATTCGCTAGTAATTCAAATACCATCTAATGAGATACAAGTGGTAGAGTATAAAATTTACTTCCAAAGTCAACTTTTCTATAAAAATTCATTCATGATACATATTTACACGATAATGAGTATTGTTAAAGAGTTTCCTCTGGCTTTAAAACTATATTTTTAAACATATTTACGACAATATCAATAGAAAGCTTCATAGTCCACGTCCATGCACGCATGCACGTACTACCAAGCAGATAGTGGAGGTACAAAATTCAGTCTGAAAAACATTTTAGAAGATGTGCCGCGTGAACACTAATTTAAAGTAATTTGTTCTGTATATAACAGCATGATAATTAAGTGGGCGTTAATAGACAAAAGCTTTCTTGTAAAACTTTCGTTTTTATTCATATCAACTAGGTAGGTACTTATAAAGCGTTCATACAAAATTATTATAAAAATAAACCGAAATACTTAAAGGGTTCGCAAACAGTTCATATGTGCATCGTCACAGTCACACAGGAGCGTCAAGGGGCAGTGTTCGTTCACAAATAGCTAATAACTGATCATTCGTTCATCAGTATTGCTACTGGCAAGATGCATATTTATATCGGCAACTTAGCATTTATAAGTAAGTAGAGAAGCTGACAGCGGCAGTTTCAAAACAAAATATGAGAGAGGTTATCAAAATTATAACTAGACCAGAGTCTATAAAATATTAAATAAAATTACTTTAGACACTGTAATTTTAGAAACAATTCAACATTAGTATCTCTATCTAAATCTTTAACGAACTTCTGAGTTCAATTAATTTGTTGATTTACAGTATTGTTTTATTAATGTCTTCCTATTTAATAATAGGGATTTAGAAATCGACAGTTTTCTTGTATCCAGGTATTGCCACTATCGGAGCAGGTAAAACTGTATCTAAAATTAATAAATCAGTATAGTCGTAGGTAGATATTTATTTATTCTTTGTAGCTTTTGGACGGAAGGGCCAAGTGACGGAAAGGATACATTTTACGAAATGGGCAAGCTCTCAGTTAGATAATAGAGTCAGACGTTGACCGTTTAGAACACCCTCGGTCTATTGTTTCGAATTCACAAGTTAGCCGGTGAATAGGCAGTTAGAGCATAGCTAAATTAGTTTCAAAAGAAGTTTAATGGAATATTTTAATAGAAAAAATGACTAGGTCATGTCGCTGTGACATTGTGTGTGATACCGCGCCTGACGTGCGGAGGCCGAAATATTATAACTTGACCTTAATTCCGGTGGTTTAATTTCAATCACGGCAGATAATTGAACTATTGTAATAGACACTGCATGGTATAGCCTATTATCTTATTTATTGTACTGCTCTGACACATTGATCAGTGGCCACGTCAAACAATAAAGTACAAAGTGGCTATACGTTAAGTTTACGCATAGTTGCCAGTTAGGCATAGGTATGTAAGCATGTCTATAGTAAGTACTTATTCTGTTTGAAAAAAAGATTCTGTTGTACTAATAATAATAATAATAATAATAATAAACTTTCACAGTGCATACAGGGATAATCGTCGGTTGGTGTCCCATTCCATTTAAAATGTCTAAAGAGGCCTCTGCGAGTTGGCTTCGGCCCCTCGTACGCCTACCAAAGGACCGGGTCTCTAAGAAAAGGGACCCGAGAAAGTAAAAAAAAAAAAAAAAAAAAAAAATAAAAAAAAATAATAATAATAAACTAAATAGCCAACAAATTGAAATAACAGCAACTTCAAAAGAATAGGTATGGAATATGGTAAGGAAGAATTGAAAGAAGTCTTGGAAATGTTGGTTATATTAGATATCATCAAGCAAAGCAAAATTAGCCAATTTAACTAATTTTCGTCATGATACTGAATGTTCATCGTCATTAGATGATAGATAATAATCATTATTTAGCACTTGGCTCCTCTATTGTAAGAATGCATTTGGCGAATTTGACCTAACGGCATGATTTTTTTTTCATATGCTCTGGCAGGCGAAAGAAAGCGCTTTCAAAAAACTTTCGGACAATAAACTAGATGTCGCGTTATTGCCATGAAAGTATTTCTAATGTAATAAAAGAAAAAACCATTCTTCACATCTTCACGAAAATAGCGATAACATCCAGTAGTACGGATGAAGTGTTCTGAGCACAAGCCACCTGACTATAGAAAGGTATCTGAAAATGTCAGTGAAACAGATTAGAGTGATGTCTATACTCGTATTAGGTAATTACTTTCACTAAGTGGAAGGTAAGCATGCACAGTACTTTCGTGCACTTTCATACTCAAGATTACTGTTTCATTGCTAATAACTGGTGGGTAATAATGGGAAGACATAAAATGATTACTTACATAGGTGTTCGACGGTAAACAATGTCTAGGAGACTATCTAGGCACGTAGATATAAATAATGACAGGGCGAGGCCCTGTGTTATAAACACAGACGGAACAAAGAAAGGCCAATTTGTTAGACGAGAAAGGGAGCACATTTTAAAGACCGCGATTGAAACACCACTTGTATTTATAATTTATAGCAATCTGAGGGCAATCAGGCCTCTCCCAGTATGAGGCGAAAGATGTAATATTGGGAATGAGAAACCGTTCACTGCGTCGCGTCGTCCGATATGGACACTCGAATAATGGACCCTCCCGTCCCGAACAAGCTATTACGTTCCAATTTCCGAGGAGTACATTATAATAATAGCGCAAGTATTCAACTTTTAGTACACAGCTTTATCTTAAACATCGCAGACTTACTCTAAGTAAATAGAAATGTCGAAAAATGATAGTGCAGACATACTCGAAAAAATAAAAAGCGCTGTTCAAACCGAGAGGAGCACAGTGAAGAGATGCGATAGTTGAGCGGTGAAAGATGCTGGGTTCTGAATACTCGTTCTTTTAGTCTTTTTATTTTATTTTTAGAAAGTTCAGTCGGTCGCACAGCGGGAGAAATTACTACGGCGCAGCGGCGACCAGTAACACCAGCGGTGCTCATCATTGTTCACTATTTATCTGAGAGACACGTTGTCGATAATCCTCCGTTTAGACAAACACTAAACGAAGCGCAGTACCAGCGCCGGGTGGGGGTCTATTACTTATGTCAAGGAACTAGCGTCAGATATCTACCTACTTATACCAAAATGCATATATAAAACATTGTTTACAAATATGACTTCTAAAGTAAACTAGTAATTATGACTAATAAATATGCAATGTAAGTCGATTTTATATAATCTTGTAAAACACTTAAAAGTATCTGTTCTTAGCTAAAGCTAAAATGTATACGGTAACGGGCGGAATTACATACAAATTAACAAATAAGATTAACGGCCGAGAACCTTCACATCTCTCTTTCGTAACTGTCTTATTTCTCTATAAATTATTACTTTATTAGCACCTTACCAAATTCATCTGTGATATTTTCAGCCTTTAAGTATCGATTACAAGAGAAAACATTTGTTATTATATCACCATGATAAAGTTCAATTGACTATCAATGGGGTGTGAGCGGCGGCGGCGGCGGCGTGCGGAGCAGGCGCGCGCGTTACCTCTTGCCGGGCTTGGCGGCGCCGTTGGCGGCCGCGGTCTTCTGCGCGATGTGCGTCTGGTAGTGCTTGGCCAGGTGCGCTTTCTGCCGGAAGCTCTTGCCGCACAGCGAGCACGTGAACGGCTTCTCTCCCGTGTGCGTCCGCACGTGCACGTTCACTGAGTACTTGTCCTTGAACCCTTTCGAACAAATGGAGCAGTAGTGGAGAGATCTCTCTTTCCTCACTCCGTTCGACGTAGAGGTAGCCGCCTGAATGGCCGTCCCCGACTGCGCTTGAGGCGTCGGCGCCGGGTTCTTGTTCTGCGGTTTCTTATATCTTCTATTGCCCGGTTTCGTGCTGGTTACGGTGGGCGATGCTGTCACTATTTGCAAGTGCTGGTTCAGCTGGACGTCCCCAGCGGGGATCATGGTCACGAGCTCGCCGTTGACGTGGTGTATGTTATAAACACTACGCGTCGGGTCAATAGGTTCCACCGTACAGAACGGTTGCATCGATTCTCCGAGTTCCGTTGCTATCCTCTTCAACTTCTCATAGTCTTCCGGGTAGTTGGTATCTAGTCGTGACAGTAAAATGTCATCAACACTTTGCGTCGATGATGGATTTTCCCCATTTGAAACCACAGAGTGGTTGGGGTCTTCTAATAATATCGAAATATTCAATCGATTGGGTGGTGAAATCGCCATCAAGACTTCATCTTTACTGTCTTGGTACATTGATGGAACATCAGGTTTGTTGTTGTTGGTCGAGATGACTCGTTTCAGTTCACTACTAACATCGATTTTTGCAGGATTTTTAATAGTACTATATCTAATAAAGGCTTTTCCCTGTAATGCGCTTCTGAGCAAAGATTCATTTGATTCTGTGTTTTGATCTGTTATTTTCCAATCATTGTTATTGTTATTAAATTCTACTTGACTTTCTAATAAGGCAGGTGTTACGAGAATAGACGAACTATGAGAGTCATCTTTCTTGTCACTACTCTGAAAATCACCTTCGTCGTAACTGTAGGGTTCCACTTTCACTAAATCACTAGTACTCAAATCTGCGTGCTGGCTTTCTGAGTCTCCATCTTCATAAGTGAATCCTTCTACTTTTGGTAAGTCTTGGTTGAAGTCATTAGGGAATCCGTTCATATTTAAAATGGATTCGAGATCTAAGGAGTTGTGCGTCTCTATGTCATTTGGACTAGACATAGACACGTCTTCTTCTTTAGCCCAGTATCGGTTCGAGCTGGTTTCCGTCATGTCATGATTTAATACAGTCAGTGTGTAAATTTGTCCGTCCGTGTTGTTTATTAATTTATTTGAAATTGCCGTGTCTGTGCAGGGATGCGTGCCATTAATGTCGCTTTCCTGGTTCCAGTAAAACTTGTTGAGATCTTCTAACATGGTATTATCTAAGCGATCACGTTCGCGGTCCACGTTCCAAATCGAGTCGAAACTCTGCAGCGTGGTGGAGGTGGTGGCGGTGGCCATGCCACTGCTGGCGCCGACCGGTGCGCCGCTCACGCTCAGCAAGCTGTTGTTGTTCTGTTCTTTGGGCTCCTCGGAGAGCAGTGGGTTCGACCTCGAGTCGGGTGATTCCATGAACACATTGACTGAACGCATCTGTTGTTTGTACTGGGCATCAGTAACCTCGTTGGACGTCACGAAATCAAAGAAATCTGACTTTGACAGTTCTGGGGCAGTGGCCGTCATGACTACCGTTTCGTTTACAACCGAGGACGACAACTCGGTTTGTTCTCCTGTCAGTTTTGCTACATCAAGCTCGTAACGTTTGTGTTCAGTTTATCTTTGTACTACAATAAATATATCTAAATTTAAATAAGTGAATAACCCGGTATGACTTGTACTTTATTGGCAGTCGCTAGAGCGTCGGTAACTGAGAGTGCGGGAGAGGGCGCGGGCGGGGTGCGGGCGGGGTGCTACTCGGACGTGCCCAATGTGCTCGAGTTAAGCGGCGGACCAATCCAGTGTGCGAACTTGATCCGTACGTTCCTTTTTCCCATTATTCACCCCAACCCTATCCTTGTTGGTCGAGAACTTAAATAGCCAGGCCTTTGGCAAAGTAAGTGCAATTAACCATATTATCCATGATGTAATGAAGGTATCCGAAGTGAAGGAGCGAAGTCAATCTGGAAAGAAGAAAGAGAAACGGTTAATGGCATTCCTCAAGTAACAAAGAGATCAGTTGATGTAATAGAGATATAAGGGTGCCTGTCCATTATAGCGGAGCGAGGGAGCGGAGCGGAGAAATGGATAAATTTTAACCAATGGAATTGCATAAAATCTTCGCACCACGTGAGTCAGTGACATTTTGACTGACAAGATGACATGGTTAAAATTTCTCCGCTCCGCTGCCTTGCTCGCTCGCAAATGACAGGCTCCCTAAAAGTGGGGTTCTAGGAATGTTGTTGTAACGAAACTATATTGCGTCGGCATCGCATATCATAAAGCAGAATATATCCGTATCTGAATGTTTAATTAATAAGCTCGCTCCGAGTCTTTAGATCCTGTACAAAACCAGGGCGAGCAAGTCACGCGTCGCGCCTATCAGGCATCACGTCGCGCCCGCGAGCTGAGCCCGCCGCGCGCTGCGCCCGCCGCGCCGCGCGGTGCTTTCCGAGCCAAGCCGGCTTTCAGCGCAAAACCAAATAATAAAACTGAACATTAAATTTTATTAAAATGAAAGCAGAATTGAGATCATCACACGGTAAGTATGTAATTCTAGTGGTTGTCTAAATAATTTTACTTTCTACATTATCACACTCATTTCCACATCCTTCGTTATTTGTATCGTATTTTAAAGTGTTTAATAATAATATGAATAATTATTACTGTGTTCTGTTATAATATTTAACGCTGGAGGTTTTCCTATGTGTTCGATATACATGTTGTAAAATGAGAAAGGTCTGTCAAACGACACGATGAATTGGAGCAAGCGCGAGGGACCGAAACACTCGATATTAAGTTTCATCTGACAGCTGATACAATGGTAACTCGTTGATATTTGACGAAATATTATTTACATGCTGTATAGTTTACAGACACTAATATTATGTATATAAAGGTGTTGTTCCTATTTATTCTCGTGAAAATACACCTACTCGTATAATTTACGTACCTAAACGACATGATCATATTTAAATTGTTAGTTCGTCGAGTTGAAGTTGTGTGAAAACTTCAGCTAGGTACATTCAGTCTTATTTATAAAAAAAATCTAACCCTGAATAAATTACTAAGTTATAATTTTTGTAGATAATGTACAAGAAGTTTTTGTTAAGTTACAAATTAGCATTATGTAAATACTTGATTACGAAGATATTCATTTTTTTCACCTACTCTATGCATACATCGAACACGCTGTTATAAAAACAAAATATCGTGACGTCTTCGAATACGCTTTATAACTGTTGTTAACTTCAAAACGGAATGTAATACTTGTATTGTGAGCAATAAAAAATTCTGGAACGAATCTATAATTAAGAACAATGACGTTATTTTTTGTTGTTTGAGTGTTTATAGTTGTATGGGCTCGAGTATTTTGCTACAATATCTAATGAAGTATAGAATTATAAATTGCATGCAACTATGCATGCGGTTCTGTGCTTTTCTATGTAATGTAATAATAATACATTCATCAACGTTACCTCTATTACGTTGGGTAGAATTAGACGTGTTTCTTTTATCTGGTTGGTCAACTTACAGTAAGTCAGCTTAGTTTAGTGATGATCATAAATTAATCTCTTTACTCTCCAGCGAGTGGCTCGTAAACTTCTAAGTTCAATCACTACTTTACGTCATTGCCTCACAAGCATATTTTAACTGTACTAAATTGTGTACAGCCTGTCATTACTTTAAACGAAACACTAAGTTAACATGCGAAATTGTTGTGCAACTAGCACTGTTAAAAATAGTGCTTTTGACATTACTGAAACCCTATTGCACAATCGTGGAACGGTCTGAGCACTGGATTAACTTTAAATTGCTTATAGGAAACATTGTCGATGGTTCTCGAGACATAAGTATCCATCATAAAGGTAAAAATATTGGGTTAAATTAAGTGTACGTTACGTTTAGATTCGTTGTGGGTAATCCCAGGCTCTGGTAGGTAGAGGTGCAGGTAACCATTATAGCTGGCTGCGCTAAGGTCGCCGCAGCGGTTTTTCTGAGAATCTGGTCTCGTAATAGCATCGCAAGCTATTAACTTAGCCGATAAGCGTCGATTATTGCAATTGGTTCGGGATTCGTATTCGCAACACGGCAGCGAATAGTTTAGCGATCATTGTAGGCATAATGAGTTTGCAAATTTTAATACGATACATAAAAATTTGGTCGCCTTTTAGCGTTATGCACGGGTTTTTCTGTTTTAAATTATTTTTGTGTTCTCTCTGTTTATATGTTTTATAAATAGGTACCTACTGAGAAAACGCCAGCTGCATGAAGTTAGTTAATGGACAATTTGCTTGACCTAGATTGTTTTATGGTGCCTACCTGCGCCAAAGTTGTAATTTGACTGCGAAGGTCACAGGTTGACGTAAATCTAAACGAATTAGTACAAAACAATAATGATAAAATTGGTTATTCAAGCAATTGAGTAATTAGTTGAAACAAGTATTATCGACAAGCAAGGATGTGAATTTGATGACTTTGTATTGAGCGGTGGTAGCGCGGCGCTGCATGTGGGTTAACGAGCGCGGTTGCGCCACAGAGCTGCGCCCGCGCCGCCGACACCGACCGCCGATAGCTTCAAACATTAACTGCTGTACAGACTTTATATATCTCTTATATTGTTATTCTCAATCCCGACAGGAATAAAACCGATTTGGAACAACTCAAGATATTTTCTAATTTGTTCGTAAGCTGTTTCCCAGATTTTCTTAGCACTCAGGAATGTGGTTAGCAATGAGAAGACTCGGCGACGTATACAAAAGTAACTAATAACATTTCTATCACCTATTGATGCGACTAATAAGGTAGAGCTGCGGAGAAACCTTACCTCGCTTATATATCGAGAAAACTTAAATTGCAATGTTCGTTAGTGCGAATACTCATAACATTTTATACCTATTTGTATTATTTCTAACTTCATGCCATCTCAGGCAAGTAATTACTGCCTCTTAAAGATTTATGAACCGATATCTATTAATAGCATTCTTAAATTAATTGAAGAATATATTATTATAGACGCAGTGGACTGGTTGGCGTAATAGGCTTTGTACTGTGTTCAATTATGCTTCCTCTTTTACAATAGATCCGCCGAATTCAGAATATGTTTATTTTATATTTATTATGAACGAAAATAATGCATGTCGTTTTATAAAATAGTCCACCTCTATCGATATTGTAGATCTAGTTCGATATCTTTAATTAACACGAATAAGCGGCCTCGATATCGCAACTACAATGGCCGACTTTATCTCGGCGAGCTATCGGACGATGTCTACAAATTGCGTCGTATTTACAACAAAAATACGCGGACTATTAACTGTGAAGTTCCGATGTGACGATAATGGCTGGTCGGGGAGTCGGCACTGGGACTGATCCAGCGCATGATCCAAGTGTGACGCGGAGCGAGCATCGAGCAGCGCGCAGCGCGCAGCAGTGCGCTGAGCAGCGTCCGCGGCACAGATGCGAAGCGCGATAGCGATAGCGACCACATTGTGACGGTTTTAATTGGACGTTTTACATAGAATTGATTCGAAATAAACCTGAACATGCCGCTGGTCATTCTCCGCTATTCAAGGCGACCCTCGACGTGCAGCACGATGTTATGATTGTGTGTGGCTGCGAATTGATTACCTTGTTATTTTTACTATTATTTAGTTAACTCAAATAAATACTCAGTGAGTTAGTCAGACATTATTTTGAAGGTAACTCCTCGAATCCTGAAGCATTTCAATTGAAAGGCTCAAAACAAAGAATGATAAATATGATTGTGATTGTGACATTAAAAGGTAAGCCATATAACATAAATGACTATACCTGACATTTAACAATGCCGACTTTGGGTACCTACATTTTAAATAGCTTTGAACTGATTTAATGACATAAGGATCCACATTGAAACGCATGGTTTTACTATTAGTATAATTATCACTCTGTTTTATATCAATAGGTAGCAAGGTAGCCGTACAAGGCAGCTGGTTGCAGCGCGGCCGCATACCAGAGCGCGCGCGTCGCCGCCGCCGCCGCCGACCTCTGACATTTGAGCAGAAGATGACCGCTTGCTACGTACGAACAGCCTTTGATCTCCCATACTGTTGCAATTTTATGCCAGATTATTATAACGAGTCGGATGCCAGTAAAAGTGAAATTAACGTTGCGTACTGATCTGTTGGCGGGCGTTACTATAAACTCGAATGACACGCGGTTAATTGCGGTTCAAGCAATTAAAGGGCTCGGCCACGAGCCTGTTTGTAAGTTCCGAAGATTCGCCATCACCACCTGACTTTATATCTCTAATCTCTCATTTATCAACCTCATACTTTTATCAAACTTTTTTTTATTGAAAATGCATTTAATGTTGACATACGAATTAATACTAATTGAAATTAGGCAAGGTAGGTTTGATGAAATGTTTTTGCAATTCAATTACACCGGTGCTAATTATGCTCGAAATCTAGTTGAATAATTAATTTGGTTGATAATAAACGTGGCGGTACTATGTACCTGTGTAGTAGTAGGCAGTTATAAATGCCAATATAGGTCGATTGCGGTTTACACACTGATTTATGGCAACTGGGAGACCGGTGGCTACGCAAGGATGCACAATCTAGTCGTGACATTAATGGCGGAGATTACTTGCTTACGCGCAACTAGAGTGCGTCGAATTCTGACGTAAAATATGGTTAGTATTTATATCGGATAGTGGTTGCTCGAGTTCCCACGCGGAGCGCGCCGACACAGCTTCAGATCATTGGACACATGCTAATGTTGCCACGATAGATTTCAACGATTGGGAATTAAATATTCACAATCGTTGAAATCAATCGTCAGCGTGATGTCACGGTAACTCGTACATATCTCTTATTGACAGCGCAGAGTGCCCTTTTACTGCAAACGGCCACAACGGCTTAGAATATCTATTCCGTAATGAAGATGTCTAGAGTAACAACAAATCATTCAGAGAAATCATAACTCTGGTCTATTCCCGTTTGTTCGCGCTGACTATTTGAATAAAACCAACATTTATTGCAATTTTGAATACAATAAAAGCAATCTGTTTTATTCTCCGCTTTCTTTTAGATATGTTATTTATGTGTTACCAAATAAGAGATGTTTTATTGATGTGTATAATCGTTAGGTATAACGTATTAGACGGTTAGATAGATTCTGCATTTCTATGCGCGGGTGTGGCGACCTGTCGTTCAGGTTTAGCTCGATTAGGATCCAAAATTATACCGAGATGACCGCTTTGTCCTAGAGAACTGCTCTGCGACTGGAGCTAATTGGATACATGACCAGACTACGTTACGTAATGCAGCTGATTTCGTGGATTCGATTCACGAACTTAATTAGCTCATCAATTCTTAGGTCGTTAAATAAATCGCTGGTACCTCATACAACAAATAAGTACTGTATAACTTGATAAATGAATGCTCTTCTAAACATAGTCACATAATTTATAACATTTTATAAGGTTTAAAAAATCCTCATAATGACGCAGACGCGGGAGGTTGGTTTGTATCTTGTTTTTAGTTACTTTAATTCGTACAAATAACACTAACGTAAATTTCCCTGCCATGATGTTTAATCAGCTATCTATATACTAATATAAAGCTGAAGAGTTTGTTTGTTTGTTTGTTTACTTGAACGCGCTAATCTCAGGGACTCCTGGTCCGATTTGAAAAATTATATCAGTGTTAGATAGCCCATGTATCGAGGAAGGCTATATAATATTCCACACAACTATCACACAACGCCATCTAGTCCCAAGCTAAGCAGAGCTTGTGTTATGGGTACTAGACAACTGATAAACATACTTATATATTTCTAAATACATACATATTATAGATAAACTACACCCAGACACAGAACAAATGATCATGCTCATCACACAAACATTTGTCCTGGGTGGGAATCGAACCCACAACCTCTGGCATAGCAGTCAGGGTCACTAACCACTAGACCAACAGGCCAGTCATATAATAGGCTATGTATCATCACGCTAAGACCAATAGGAGCGGAGCAGTAATGAAAATTGTGACGCAGACGAAGTCGCGCGGTTCAGCTAGTCAATCAATATATTAAATGCTTTCGTTACTGAGTGATTGAGTGACTGACAGACAACGCACAGCCGAAAATACTGGACGTAAAATACTGAAACTTGGCATGTAGGTCCCTTGAGGAGCGTAAAGGAGCACTAAGAGAGGATTTTCCGAAATTCCTACGGGAACGGGGAAAAAACGGGACTTGCGCGCACGAAGACGCGCTGAAAATCATGAGCTTTTATAAAAATCTTAACAAGTTAAGGGAGTTTTTTTTTAAGAACACATCACTAAGCAACGATATTTGAAATAATAAATCATGTCACCAATAAAATACAAACTACGAATCAAAGTAGATGTAATGTAATGTAAACAAACGTTCTTGGTATTCATCTGCATTATTCTGCATACTGCATAGGACAATACTGTGTGGGATAAGCGTCAATCACGAGTTCGTGTTGAAATAAGCCATGATTGGCCTACATCACAGGTGCACTCACAAAAAAGAGAAACTGCAGTATTGCGGCGTACGAAAGAAAATCTTATTATCGACATAAGGGGCGATATTCGAGACGGCCGTCTGCTCCAGTTACAGAAAACGCTCCCTCCGATTTGGATCCGGTTCGATCTGGTTTCGTGCGAACTTACCTTCACTCTCTTATGGTGTTTTAATCACTGTTATTTACGTGAGTAGGTACCGCCACAGACATTATCAGAACAAAAATCGATATTGTTAAGTAAATAAAACGACACCGCTTCCGCTCAATTTAAGCTTCCTCTTCATTTAAACTACTCTGGAATGCATAGTTTTTGTCTGAGTTAAGTTGAGCTCTCACAGTAAAAATTACAGGTATGCATTTAAGACATATCGTAGCGTATTTTGCGCCAGTAATAATAAAACCACACGAAGTCAAACATGTCACGTTAAATTAAAAAGTTACTTCACCAAAAATGTTATGCAGTGACTGAAACAAGGAAACAATGACAGTCGTTCAATGCAACCAATTAACTTCACGTAGATACTATCTCTAAATGACTTTTATAAATATTCTTCTTATTCGTTATATAAATGTAATACTGCGCTCAATTGATAAATCAATTTAGAACAAAAAACTGTTTGGAGTGAAGAGGTCGCATTGAAAAGATTTTGAAGCGACGACATTTGATGTCCGGACAAAACAGTCAGTTAGCGTTTGACAGACACAGCTTCTCTTGAAAATAAATGAAGACACTGACTAATTGGTAGTTAACATGCACGTTCGATTATGTGCGAAGCGTGATACTATAATACAGAGGCAAATTGGCGTTAAGCTTTTGACAGGCGGGTCAATAAGTGGCTGGAAAACGAAAGTAGCACCTGGTGCAGTTTTGTTTTGTTATTTTTATCGGATAGTTTTACGAATATTAAATTACTCAGTCGGGCTTGGATGTCACGGTTCACTTTGATACTTTTTGCACGTCAGTGAGCATTCTTTTTGCTAAACAATTTCAACAGTACATCCATACGATGTACCAACGGTAAAGGTTTAGATTTTTACACGCAATGCAGTTAGTTAAAGAAAGTGTGAAGTACTACCGAACCGGATATCAACCGGATTTCTATTTTCGTTAGATTTCTTAGCAATTGATTGTGAGGAGTGAACATGTCCCTAATAATCAGGTGTTACGTATGACTAATGCAGTGTAACCGCAATTGAATCGTTAAGGTGGAAGATAGCCCGCGAAATTCAAATATTTTTATGTTTTTTGCAACTTGCCGGTCAATGTGAAGCTGTATGTTGAACAAAATACGATTCGCGGCCGTAACGCGTATTATCTAAAGAATTATAACCATTTTAATCTTCAATATAACCCTCTAAGTTCGATAAGCCATAGAGAATGGTTATTTCATGAAAAGTCACGATCGAAGAGACGATTTGTGGATGAGCGCTAAGGAAGTGACGTCATGGAATAAATAATAGTGAAACGGTGAACCAGCACTAAGATAAGTGTCTACAACAAATGATTACATTAAATGTAGTACTTACAATCAATACCACTTTAACGATCACCAAAAAAGCATCTACTACATACATATAGGTAGCTAAATATATTGTTCTTTTACTCAACAAATTTAAAGAAAACAACATTTACGCACCTACTCAATATACCATGCAATAAGTAATTCCGAATTTTGTTACTATAAAATAACCGAGAGCAAAAGTCAATGTAATTATTCGTTCACGTATTGATCTCGGTATAAATAAACGAGTTGTTGCAACTTGTTACTTGCCATTCGGGAAGTAAAATTATAGCGTGCATAAACGCTAATGTTTATACGAACTCCATACACATATAATTTTAATGTATAATGACTAGATACCAACAATAAAGTAAGTACACCACGTACGTACCTACTTGCTGTAATGATGAAAACTTTTGCGTAAGGGATTTCCCGGCACTATATATTTTTTCTATAAATAGGTATGCATCTACGTAATTGAAGTTCAGGAAACTTACATTTTAAATATATCTTAAAAGGGCTTTCTTATAATTCTTAAAGCTTATTAAAACTTAGGTAACCAAGTGAATTACAGAATTTCGAAAAGCTCAACTTTATGCCAACATATACAATATAAATAATGACATGCATTAATAAAACATGCAGTTTCTTTTCGTTCGCGATTAGCATGTCGCCGAATCGAATGCAATCGCTGCATGAATTCCATTTAATCACATAATAAATTCGGATCGGAGCCCACGCTGACCGCCGTAGCCGCCATATTTTAATATGCTATTCATATCTATTTGATTTTATATAAATCATCTCACTTTTTCGCTGATCTGTGAATTGGATACATATTAACACGCTTGTATTTACATATTATTAATTAAGACTCCGAATAAATATTTAATCGTTGACTATTTTAAAGATCGAATATTAAAACAAATATTAACCTACTTATGTACAAAATCTGGGCAAGAACTTACCAACTGAGTTCTTAGAAAAGGAGGTAAGAATGTGTCAAAGCCAACTTTAATGTCAATGTTTTCAGGCTAAAGTAGAGTATACCAATTACTTAACTTCAATTTCGTACACCCGATTTCTGAATTAGCATTACAATTGGTTTAGCCTGGAAACCTGTCCAAATTTTTCATTAGAGTTTACTTAATTCTAATTAACACATCATCATCAGCCTAGCCTTTTCCAAACTATTTGGGGTCGGCTTCCAGTTAAGCCGGATTTAGCTGAATACCAGTATTTTGCGTGGAGCGGCTATCTATCAGACCTCCACAACCCATTAACTGGGTAACACGGTACTTCATCGAAAGACTGGAGTCAGATTTACTGGCTTCTAAAAATCCATAACAACTGCCAAAGATTTACAAATGACAGCCGGGACCAACGGCTTAACGTGCTTTCCGAGGCACGAAGGAAACTCGGTATGTTGAGATGGACACCCATCCACAGACCAACCTGGGCAAGCGCTGCTTAACCTTGAAGATCGAGCCGTGTGGCTGTTATTATCTAGCCACAAGCTCCTAATTAACACACTCATTTCTAATTCAGAAACAGGCCCTTAGTTCACAGGCCTGTCATGACGAACTAGTTTTTAATTAAGCACTTGTTTTTTTGCTTGCATAAACTTATTTTCATTTTAAATAAATGTGTTAGGTATACCGATGTGCTGGGGAACTTTTCCCATGATACATAGTAATGGATAGACAATTATAAGCCGACAACAGTCGTGTAATAAGCTGTATCTCGGTTCGCAATTACTAACGGGTAGTAATATCTCACATCGCGCCTAGCAATATGTCTAGCACGAATCTTAATGAAGCTCATCTGTTTAGCTGCAATCACACGAGGCTACATCGTTATGTGCACCGAAAACATTTATACATGATTGAAATGGTATCTCTCCTATGTAATCCAATCAGTAGGTAATCAATCAACTATAAATGATTTTTGTATGCACGCCAGCCAGATGATTGCCAATAATTTTGCAGATACAACATTATTAAAATAATGGCGGAAGAGAAGCTTTATTATCTAGAGTTTAAAAAACTGCGGTGACGTAAATCAAGATACCTGTTTTTGTTGGGCGTTGTCTAGCCAGTTCTGACAACAATGCAAACTTTGTCATAGTCGTAAATTAAACATCTGATTAATTTTGCCTTACCTGCGACATTTTGAACTTTTCAATTACTTCTACCATCTAGAGCTAGACAACGATAATTTAAATTGATGTTACGCTTACCTACTACTTTCCTGAAAACAATCAAATTGTCTCGATGGGCTGAATCACTAAGAATTTATGCAAAGCACAACTTTAGATACCTATATTACCGCGACATGGTCATAAATAGCTTCCAAGTTAGCGAGTATGTCCACAGAAGCAGTAGTCGTGTCTCATAAGTAGGTAAGTGTGCATATAGCAGCGCACAGATCGCTTTCCACGGTGTAAATGACTTCAGGTTAATAATTTTCAAATCGTGATCTCACATCAATTTATTTCACCATTAATAGTTTGTCCTTATTTATAGGTATTATCACGTCTATCGCTCGCAAGCCGGAGCAGTTTCGTAAGCCTGCAGTTTAACATCATTTGCATATTCCACGGCGGTGTCGATGTGGCCCCGTGTTGTACATCGAGCGAACCACTAATAATTACCATTCACAGGCTTCATGCATTTACACGGAACCAATTTTTGGGTAATATTAACTAGTGGAGATTACCCAATTTAACTTTGATAATGTTTTAGAAAACCATTTCATGAAAATGTCTAAATACAATAAGAGACATTAGGAGCTTTATTACATGTAATATAATGTCATTAAAGTTTTAGCACCTAGGTAGGTAACCATTAAATTTTAATCAATATTATGGGTGGCATCGGTGTTGAGGTTGAGACATTAGAAATGTTCTTTAATAGCGGAAAGGACCATTACATTTATATCAAACATGCTTCCGTCGAAGAGTAGCTCAAAATTTGAATATGATATTAATATTAGTTGTTGTCATGTCGTATACAAATTAGCGCAGTCGTGTTCGTGTAGGCAGCGGCCGGGCGCTCGGCTCGCGGATGTCGCTGTCGGGATGATCCAGATACACGACGAATCCTTTCACCGAGCGCAGCCTTGAGCACGCTGTGTCCCAGGACTGACCATTACCGACGCACCGTTGTTAATGTCCTATCGATTAACATAGATCGGTACTAAAAGATTTACTGCGCGCAGACTATCAACGTTTATAGACTACACTATTGTGCTCGACTTCTCGCATTTACGATATGTATAGCTAGAGAATTGGGTTAGCAAATGTTAGGCCGGTCCCAGGCCATCCGAGTCGATGACGAAAAATACCGGACATATCCGCCAATTAAAGCTCGAGCGACGAAGACGGTGCGCCTGCGCGGCGCTGTACGACGCCGCACCGCACCGCCACCGACCACGTGACACGATCTTTTGCAATTTAAATCAATAAACGCTATTCTCGTTGTAAGTGGCTTTTTTAATTGGCTCCACCAACATTTTTTCTTTAGGTTCCGTACCTCAAAAGGAAAATATGAAACCCTTATAGGATCACTTTGTTTTCCGTCCGTCTGTCTGTCAAGACCCTTTATCTCGGGAACGCGTGGTTTTATCGTTTTATTTTTGGTTAGATCTGACGGAAGAAGTCTGTAGGAATCATCGACATTTTAGTCATTCAAGTCAAGTGAGAGTAGGCGAGCCTTCACAATGGATGCACCACATCATAATACTTATTTAGGTATTACTAATCGAATTTCGTACACTATAATTTGCGGTTATTCTGTTGCGCTTTAATGTTCTCTCACAAAGAAAGTAGGAGTTGTCTAAACGTAATACTTTACGTTTGTTTTTTTACTTGGAATATTTGAATAAGTTTTGCTGTTCCCAAAGTAGAATTGTTTCTACGTTTATGGTTATATCAACATTCAAGAAGATGAGTTACATTAAAAAGCCTTAGTATTCACATTAAAATCTTAAAATATCACTTCCTTGAATATATAGTTTAATTACTTGTCTTCTTCTACATTAAAACGCCCCTATATGGTTCCTGGTTGGTTCGTCTTCTACATAAACTGGTATAAAAAATGGTATGTCAATTGCTATTCGCCCGTGACACTTTACAATGGAACTTTCGTAATGAATATAGCCAAATTACAATTCGTAAGAAAAAGCATGCAGTGCGGTGGCGTGGCTGCCAAACCTGAATGTACTTTTTAATTGAAGGGTTCATACTGTGTGGCTGTTTATCAAGGTAATTGCGGCAGGTTTTAAGTGAAAACATATTTTATTTAATATTCTTTCTTAAAGTGCTCTACATATTGACATTTAAAGACTGCGAACCGCAATGTTGAATAATTTAATACAAAATGCAGTATTACTGCTTACTTTATGAGATAATAATTTTCAGTTTTATATAATTCTAGTGTTTTATTGTCTACTCGTAGGTACCTATAAAACAATCGGTTTCAATAAAGAGTATAGTTTCAACGAGTGTTAGCAGGATTTGGAACGGTAACTCTGATATGAATAAGCCACTAACGAATAGTTCTTTCGATAAACGAACTCCTGTTTTAACTGTATGACGTAGTTACGTTGTGTATCAGTAGTATTTTGAGGGCCTTTTGTAAGAACCTTGAAGTCCTCAGGTTCCTCCTGTCTCTTAGCAGAAATATTTGGAATCTGTTAATACGAGTACTTCCTGTTTACCTAGAAACTTTAAATAGCAGCAAAAGACTCCTTTCAAATTAAACTTATTCAGGGCTGGATTTGAGTTGAACGATCTTTGAGGGTTTTCTTCGTACATTTGAGAAATAGAGATTTTATGGTTCAGCACTTTTAACCGTATGCGCGAAAGTTTAATTTCAGCAGTGCAGGTTCTCTTTCAATATACTATAGGTTTTATAGGTATTTTCACAAACAAATTTTATTATAAGTCTGCAGGCTGTAGTATTCGAAAAACTTTCCGAAAACATATTAGCAAAGACAAATAGTTACATTACAGTTAAGAATGTGACCTACAGAGCCTTGGCTTAAATAATGTGAAAGAATACATAATGATCGAACAATTTATCATAATGTGCACTCTCACTTAACCAAGCATCTTATAGTGCAGGAGCGCCGAAAATTGTAGGACGATTGATATTAGAATACAATCGACGTACAATAAAAATATAGTTTTAATAATTCTCTATAAATTTGGGCTCTTGAAATTGGTACGTCGGTGTATCCATCAGTGGGCCAGTAACTAATATTAATATTTATGGAGACATTCGTTAATATAAAGGATTTTTGAGAATATGAATTGTTTTATCCATTTTTATTTTTTGTTTTAAAGGTGATGATGATGAGCCGTTTCGTATATTCGTAGATATACGAAACGGTTGACCATCCCTTTGTTAGTGCGCCCGCGCCGCGCCTCCGCGCTCCGTGCCGGGCTGTACCCGCTAGCGAGGCGTACGCGCAGCTCTTGTACCAGTCAGCGAAAATATTTATAAGCCCAAACGACACACTACACGGATAACGACTAGATTTATTATAACACAACACAGATTTATTATAGCACCTTCACTTTTGCTCGAATATGACAACATTGACTGTTCAAGATTTATTGTAATTTGCTTGACAAAACAAACTAAATCTAAAATACTACGGAATACCTACTGAAATATTGGTAATGTGAAAAGTAGCTTATATTATGTTAGAATTTTGGTGGGTGATACGATTAAATGATTATCAATGAATTCGACATGATTTTCATAGTTTTAATATACGCCTTAGGAGGTATAACTTTTTAAAACTCGAGTTGTTTCATCCAACATCATGTAATCCAAGTAATCCAACGTCGAGTAACTCTACTCAGGAATGTTTTAGAACATTTTGATACAATCATAAAAAGTGGTTTCCCACCAAACCATGACTTTCGGCTATGATTTGAGAAGATACTTCGGTATTCCTTTGTAAACGATACCACTGAAATACATAAATCCATCAATTACACAACGTATGCAGTGTACATTCAAAGTTGTTACTGAGTGCAAGTCTTAAGTCAATTTAAGCTTAACGAAACTGTGTAACACCAAGCGTTATATAATATTGATTTGTAGATAGCAGACTCAACGTTGACATATACCTTAACTATTTCGATATCTTTTATTTGTTGGACAAATAGAAATTAATAGGGAGTATTGTTCACTGCTGTAACTTGTTGCCCATTGAGGCAATTTCAATTGTGCACACTTGAAATTTTATGATTTATTAGCCATTCTCAGTTGTAACCATAGAAAGTTAAGTCCGAATACGAATACAAAGGGCCTTTAAGATGTTTAAAACAAATCATAGCTGCATTTCATTGGAAATGCTTACGAAATTGTGTTCGTCCAATGAAATTATATATTTTCCAGGATATAATAAAGTTACTTCGAGTATTATGTGCATAATGCAAAACTATATACTCAATAGCTTTCCATCTTTAATCTCAGTTTGAAAACAGAGCTATTAAATAGTAAACGTTTCTAAAGTTACACTCTGTTAAAATCTAAAAATTTTGAATTACAAATGTGCGTGAGTATTTACGACGTGTACGAGACATAATTCAGTGGAAAGCGGGAAGTGTATCCGCATTATTTATGCGACAGGATTGACACCTGCAACCCGGTGGCGTGCCGCGGTCCCGCGCTGCGTCGCGACGCATAGATCGCGCGGCGCGGCGGCGGTGCGATCCTAGCGGTCCTCACCTGTTACACTGATGCACATTTGTGATAAATTAGACACGCCACACTCGAGAACCAATCTCGACGGTTTGCAATCAGTTTTGCGAAATGCTCGTTTCCTCGTAAATTGTTGGTGGTACTCCGCGAAATATTGCCGCGTTCGCTATGACGTGTGGACATGCTATTTGGAACTGGACATGCGTTTGTTAGCCTTGGAGATCACAAATTGCTAGAAGTATTATAATCTTTAACGGAATGCTTTGTTCGCTTTACAGTGAAGATTAAAATACCGCAAAAAGACATAAACAAGACTCTATAAAGGACACGTGTGTGCCAAATAACGTAATCAATATATTTTTTTTTATTATTGGTGGGTTTGCTCTTGACTTTAGTCTATGTCAGAGATGACCGAGACAAAGTCTACGATGGAGCGAGCTTACCCAGAAGGAGCCTGTTTACTCTAACTTTGAAGAAGTTAGGGTTGTAAGCTTTTGGAAACACAGACGCAGGCAGAGATTTCTACTCCTTTGCTGTGCGCATTATAAAAGACATTTGGAAACGCTTAGTGCGAATTTGTGGTAAGCTGCAGTGCGTCTGGATGTCGGATGGTAGGAGGGGGCGGTGGGCCCAATATATTTAAATTCTTCCATTTCTGCTGACTACCTGACTGAGTGACTGACAGACAACGCACAGCCGAAACTAATGGTCGTGTAGGAGAGCACTGAGAATCAGCACATCCTCTCCTTGTGATCCCCTACACTTCCTAAGGAACCTACTAATTTCAGCTTACTACGACCGGGTGTGCGTTGTTTTTAAATCACTCAGTCACTCATCAGTAACGGAAGAATTTGATATAGTATTAGGATTATTAATTCCTAGTTACCGCCCGCGGCGCCTGTCGAAAATTATCCCAAGGGAACCTATTCCCGCGATAAAAAGTATTATTCCGGACTATAATCTACCATTGTGCCAAATTGCATGTGATTGAGTAACGAAGATCCATCCATACTATCGCATTTATAATAGACGAGCATCTATACGTCTTAACTAATATTATAAATATAGATTAGAATAGAAATGTAGATTGCTCGTCTAATACTGGTCGTCTTAACTAATATTATAAATATAGATTAGAATAGAAATGTAGATTGCTCGTCTAATACTGGTCGTTTGGTTGGGTTCATATGGAATAAAAAGAAATGCTAACATTTACTCGCCGGATCTCAAACAGACATATTTCTTCGTGCAAATTGATTTCTTTAAGACGTTGTAATTCACTGTTGTGGACGAGAACCAGTACTGGTTTAAGGATATTATTAATAAGTTAGATTAGATTGTAATCAGTTAATAACTTTGACCTGCCAAGAAGGTTCGTACCCAAATTAAATTGACCACACCGCATAGGTAGGTCGTAGATATCTTGTCCGATTTGACTGATCATTCTATTGAATGTCATTTTGGCTACAACATATTTTTTATATTCACGATTCGTTTATCTAGGACAGAGTACAAAAGCTTCTCCGTAACATAATTTATTTGTTCCGATGAACACGTACGCTCGTGATCTAGTTTTTTATTCCACAAATGTTTATTTAACGAATTGCTATACATTAAAATGTATGCACAAAAAATTTGTTAGTCCATCACTAATACGAACTTATGGATTTGTTATTAAAGTGGAAATAACGATAAATAGAATTTAAATCGACTATTTAAAACATGTGAAAAGTTATTTTGTCGAGTCGAAGTTGCGGCTATAAAAATAAACGATTAAAATGCCAAATAGTGGTTCGCAAATTAGTAGCCAAGCAATTTCACTTATGATTAATTTGCTACAACAATGACAAAGATTGAGCGCCGCTGTTCCGTCGCTCTCTATTCAAATACCAACATACTTTTTGTTCACGTGAATGCAGTTTAGGATTTATTGATTTTTTATTAAGTGGACACGATACACTCGATTCACTGCTTTTAAGAGACTATAAAATCAATAATTAAATTAAGTACCCAGAATATATGACTTGAACTTTCCTTATTAACCGCATTCTTGAAAGAAAATGGCCATAACAACAAATAACATGATTATTGTGTTCTAAGCACACTATTTGACGTGGGTTTCCATTCTAAAGATTATAATCCCTTAATATTCGAAACAAAATTATGTTGTGGTATGCGTTTGTGTGATTATAATGGTCCATTATTTCACACTGTATTCGGATTATACGAATCACAGTGTGTTGGAGACAGGCAAGTTGCTATGACTTTTTAACCTGTGAAATTAATACACTTTAATATAAATAAGTTAGAGTCTTACGTTGAAATACTTAATATTTTACATACTGCTTGTAAAAATATCCCGCATTATGGCCGTTTCGTACGTAGACTAAATTAAACGAATTTAGAAATTATTTGTATAAATTGTAATTACATCACATCATTTAGTAACTTCTCCATAGTATGCAACCTTAACTATCACTATTGTCACTAATGAAGCATATTAGATATACAGCGCTATGTACAGTATTAATTTGATTTCAGATTTATGTATTGTAAATTGTCATAGCTGTGCTGAATTGTCTTAGTCTGTAGTTTGTCACTGTACTCATTAAAATAAAACAAAAAGAAATAAAATAAAAAAAACGACCAAGTGCAAGTCGGACTCGCACACAAAGGGTTCCGTACCATGACCCTTAATTTTAATTATTTGTTGTTACAGCGGCAATAGAAATACACAATCTGTGAAATTTTCAACTGTCTACCTATTATGGTTTTTGAGATACAGCCCGCTGACAGACAGACGGACGGACAGCGGAGGCTTAGTAATAGGGTCTACCTATTATGGTTTTTGAGATACAGCCCGCTGACAGACAGACGGACGGACGGGCGGACAGCGGAGGTTTAGTAATAGGGTTGCGTTGGTTACCCTACAGGTACGAAACCCTAAAAATGGATGAATAATCTCTAGGTAATGTAATATGACACTTGTATTTCCCATTTTTTATCAATTAATCGAAAACTATAAATGAAACAGAAAGAGAGTTTGTCATAGATTTTACCTTATTTGGAACTAGCAAAAGGGAAATAACCGATGCAAAACTTCAACGAAACGGATCTAAAACTCCACAAAAAACGAAATAGCTAGAAATAACACAAGACGAAAACAAAAAAATTAAAATAACATGCAGCGGAAATAATATATAACAACATTACATTTTTTAACCGTTCGAGTGCTAATTATACTATTTAAAGATTTATCAAAAGGGCTAGTCAACACATTCTCTTTTACCGAAATTTAGGGTTTGGAGAGTTTGACCTTCTAGCTATGGGGCTTGAACTCAACTCAAGATCTGATTGATAACTTTTTAGCAGCGAAAGCGTTTTTATGGGATTAAAATCTACACTTTCCTGCCTTAAAAATAAAATAATGAGACAAAGTAAACTTACGATCCTGCCAAGTAAGATGTAGGAGGGAAGCCGTGACTAACAAGACCACTGAACTGATTTTAATGAAACTTTCTCCCTATTCTCAACTTTATTTTGACGTCATACTGACATTTGTTAGCCAACCGGCCAGCACTGAAAGATTTTTGTAAATGAGTGAGTAAGAAATGAAAAGTTATTTAGCCAATACATGCACAAGTTGCATTTCTCAAAATACAATGCTTCACTTGGTTAGTATAATTAAATCAGACAACACTATCGCTATTCAACGATTATGTCCGAGCTAAGTGGTTGCGTTACGATTCATTCATTATCGTAACCCCTTAAATTCGTCATCGTTTGATAAAAATTCTAAAAATTTTATTATTTTTAGGGTTCCGTACCTCGAAAGGAAAAAACGGAACTCTATAAGAGTTCCGTTTTTCCACCACCACCACTTTGTTGTCCGTCCGTTCGTCTGTCTGTCAAGATCCTGTATCTTGGGAACGCGTGGAGGTGTCGTAAAATTGAAACCATATACCTACACAAGTCTACAGTCCCTTGAAGATGTGAAAAAAACAGACTTTTTAAGTTAATGCAAAAAAAAGATAGTTGTGCCGATGTTTGTGCCGCAAAACAACGTATATTTTGGCACTTTCAAGGGAATCAAAAAAATTATAGGGTATTTTTCTTTGACCTAGAACTATGAAATTTGGCAAGTAATATCTTCTGATACTATAAGTATAGATAAAAATCATATAAATCATTAAAAAATATAGTCTTTATTAAAGTAACAAACAAGTAACAAATTTGTACGGAACCCTCGGCGGGCGAGTCCAACTCGCGCTTGTCCGATTTTTTTTTCTATTTATTTAAAGCTAATTTTAGAACAGTATGCCATTTTTATACAAAACAATGCAGATGATACTTTGGGCACGGCACAATCACTACTTTCTAATCTCATACATTTATGTATATTAGCGTAATAACGACATATTCAATTTGAGTGCTCCGTACAGTCGTGATCCCCCTGCTAAAGTGCTCGATATTAACAAATTGGTTCAACGAGATGTGCTGTGCTCTAAAACGTGCAGCGAGCGACTGACCTCGACCCGAGACTCCGAGAGATGCGAGAAATTGAAAACACGCCCCACTTAACCTGGATACTGGATCCATTAGGCGGTTAGACCGAGCGCATCAATAACATCTGTTTTCATTAAATACGCACTAGCTGTCAAAATGTGCTTATTTACAACCGTTGCGTATTTTATTTCTTTTGCAGACTGATACGCCCATAGAAACTTAGGCGAAAACATTTCTTCACACGAATAGAATATGCGTACAAAAGTCTTTAAGTACAATAGACATAAAGTGCTTCCTGCGTTTCCCCAATATGTTTGGATTTAATGCGTTTTGTTAATTACTACGTGCTGGCTCGTTCTTTTCTAACGACAAGAAACTTTATGGTAGAAAGGTTAGTTTCCATAATTATTAAGTAAAACATTTACAAATTATACGTGTTTTCACATGTGCGATGAATCGCGTCGCCAACTTTGACGTAAACTTTATCTTAGGTCACTTGTTAAGTTCTAGTGCCCATCTCATGCAATATTGATGTTTTTTGCTTATTTGAAATGGTAATTTGCAACGATGGAGAAGATAAAATAGACCCTTTACATTAACTTTATATGCCGTGTCTTTAGAAAAATTAACATTACAAATACGTAGAAAGCATCAATATTGCATGAGATAGTGGAAGTTTATATCGAAATCAGTACTTCACCTGAACTATACTTTAATTTACGACAGAAAATTATGTTCTTCTTCTTCTTCTTAATAGATGTTAGTTTTTACTCATGACCACAAACCTTATTAATATTTTAATTGAATTCCGACTTTAATTTCATCTAAAGAGTTTATAATGAAATAGAAATTCAGTAGCTAGTCGAGTAACAATGCTTAGAAATGACCCACAAATGTTGCCATGGGTTTTCCTGGTAGAGGCTTGATGTAAAAAAATAGAAATTGCCGTCCCTCCAATAAGTATCTCGTCAGCGATTAAAGAGGCGTGGTTTGAATAGATTGCTCTCGGTTTCTCACAGCGCGGCTCTTTTGACGTATTATGTACTACATTTCATTTAAGAGGAGCTCGTGTATAAAGATGACTAGTCGCACCGATCGATCTTTAAGGTTAAGCAACGCTTGCCAAGGTTGGTCTGTGGATGGGTGAATATCTTAACATACCGAGTGGCTTGGAAAGTAACGTTAAGCTGTTGATCCCGGTTGTCATTTGTAGATCTTTGGCAGTCGTTACGGACTGTCAGAAGCCAGTAAAATCTGACACCAGTCATGCCACGATCTGCCGTATTACCCAGTTAATGGGTTGTGGAGGTCTGGTAGGCAGCCGCTCCACGTAAAATACTGGTATTCAGCTTAATCCAGTTTGACTGGGAGCCGACCCCAATATAGTTGAGAAAAGGCTAGGCAGATGATGAGAAAAAGCCTTGACTATGTAATTTAAAAACATAAGATATTTAAAATGAAATGTTTTTTATGCTATGTTATTTCCTACTTAAGTCTAAACGAAGTAAAATATCTCCAAGTATAGCAACAATGTTTGCAGTAAATCTCGCCTTTGTGCATAGATTTATCCATTCAATAAAGATGTAATAATTGTGTTCAATAAAAATTAAGTATAATAATTGAGTTATGACTTTTTCTGACATTACAGTTCAGCATGACCACTTCATAATTGAAGCAACAAACGTCGCGTGCGCATCGGTTCTCATTCAGTGCGTGTAAATAAAAATGAACGATTCAGAAGCCAATCAATTAATTGAACTAGTTACATTTAATTTACGTTCAGTTCAATTTTAATTACTTTTTATTTATGTGTTTTGGTGTTTACTTTATTTTCTTGCTGAAGCAAAAAGAGCTGGAAAACGCGAGATATAAACAATATTGTGTTTACAAACATTTACGTTTTGTAGTTTTTCTGTTTGTACGCAAACTTGTTCCATTCTATAATGTGTTACTATATTACTATAGTAAAACAATGTTCATTATTAGACAAAGACGTTACCTAAATACGGCAACACCGACGTCATAAAATATACATATTACCTTTGAAGGGTTTTATTACGATTCTTTTTACATGGATTTGAATAAGATGTAAAATATGAACCTAAAGCGTAGGAATGTTTAGTAAATATCTCATACGTTCGGATTTTTTTTTATGAAATTCGTTTACAGCAGCAAATATTAATGCGTCAGGTCATTCACACAAAAACACACTGCACATCACCACTCATCATCATCGCTGGTTGGACATTCAGCCAAAAAAATAAATAAACAGGTTATATTTCTTTTTAATTCGTATACAACAAATCAGCTTTGTCCTATTTCGCAAATGAAATGAGATTCATTAATCAAGGCGTGTAAAGGTTAATATATTAATGGAACGCTCAGAAGTTTAATTGATAAACATTATTATTATGAGCACCAGCACGTGGATCGCGCTATCTGCTCGCGTATCGGCGTATCGTAGCGTGCCACGAGACACGACTCAACAGCAGGCTAACTAGAACTTCAACTATAAGTAAAAAACCTGAACAGGATTTCTAGTACAAGCCGTGACATTATTATACACGAAACTATTAATGACAAAAGGAGACAGATGCTCAGTATAGTCTGTATTCATATACACGTGTGCAAAACTTGTATTTGTTTAAAGCGAGGTGTTGTCGGCGTGACGCCGGCGCCCGCCAAATATACTTACGTGAATATGCTAATATTATACTAAAATATATGTTTGAATAGGCCATCACTTAACAATATTATGGATTGGCAATTAAATATATGTAAATTTTTCTAGTCTGTTAAGGTGTGGAAAAAATGTGCATAATACATTTGTTATTTTATGAATCTCAAATATGTACATGTGAGACTAGCTTGGTTTGCTTAGTCTTGTTCAAATGAAGCAACTACATCAAATAATAAGCACTTGAACGAAAAGCTTCCGAGAATTTGCTGCACGCATAATTTTCCAATAAAGGTGCCCAGCGCGTTGATGTCTTTTATACTGTAAAGTATTGTTAAGCAGCAAATGGCTGAACTATTGAAACATTAGTGACAATGTTATAATGTTGTACATTTTGGAATTGCTTGTTGATAACACTCTGCTTTATGCAGTAATGCGGTTCTATTGGAGCTGTATTAAGTTACTAAACATTGATTGTGCTCGAGCACTCTTTCGTACCGCATAAATCTATCGCTGCTCTAGATAGATAAAATTAAAATGATACCTGGAAACACGCTCGAGCTGAAGGTAGTTCCGTGTCTGTTGACGTCCGGCAAACCTTCGACATTTCCGAACAAACACAGTTGAATCACCGCTCGGGAGTGCGCGGGGAGGCGAGGGGTGCGGTGCTGTTCGGGCAGGGGGGGGGGGGTGCAGCGTGCGAACATACGCCGCGAGGTCACTGTCTTTTTACTCGCATTACCTCCTGACATTCGATCTTAATGGAGTTGCCTTATTGAAATTTAAGCAGAACGACTACCGACGTAATGGAATAAAATTAGGTTATCGTAACGAGAAAACGGTCTTCGAGTGGCCATCTTTAAGCTCTCGGCGGCCCAATAGGAATTCGAAACATTCAGCCGCGGCGCGCGCTCGCACGGCTAGCCGTCTCGCTCACACCACGCCCGCTCCTCGCACGACAGAAAAGAATAGATATAGGAACACGCTCCTATCGACGAATAGTCATTGTTCTTGGCCGTAATGGAACAAAATAAAGACAGAACAGCGGTTTTCGTGACTGTGAGACGAAACTATCAAAGTCAACAAGAGCGAGCGAGAAAGAAAATAAGGTTTTTAGGGTCGATGGCCGAGCGAAGGAACTTAAAATTGGATTTTCTTAAGAAATATACTTCATTTAGGACACGTCTATCATAATTTTAAATGTTGTGTCAAGCCACTCTGTGTTTATTGATGTAAACAAATTATTACAATCGATGTTTAAAGACATTAATCGGTGAAGCAGCATTTCGCTTTTACGGTAATAATTTTTCTAACAGGAATCTTGTAAGTCAAAAGTAAACCTATAAAATTAATTATATGTATATTTTTCTATTAAAGTAAGTAATTAAATATTGTTATCTAATAAGAAGTTCCAAAGCATAGCTTCTGTTACGATACGATGACGCAACGGTTTGTATGAATCAGAGTATCCAACACGTCCCGTGGGTCCTAGCGGGACCGCATGCGCTCCCTCCTTCCCTCCTCACACCGCGATTCTCCTCCCCCGCTCCCCTCCTCCCCCCACTCGGACCGTTACGCCGGCGTCCTTGGCTGAGTTCTTTCTCGCGCGGGCGCAGCAGGTCGGCGTGAACTCGTTCCGCCTCTAGTGCGCACGTGTTGGTAACCCAGCCTGGTGTGTGTGTGTGTGCGAGTGCATTAGATTACTCCTAACGGATATTACGGAATTTCTCAGATAAATATGAACTTAGCTTTATTAACACAGTCTTTATATAGAGCAAATTAGTTATTAGCAGTTATTTTAATACAAATGCGGAGCTGTTTCCCTTCTTTGTTATTCTCTCAATCCTCCCACATACTAAACGTCTCGAAGTTTTACGGTCTTCTGCAGTAGGTACTCTTCTTTTGGCCTCTTTATAGCGTCTGTCTATCTTGCCGGTGCTTTGCTTTCAGCGCGTTTTCCTTCGACCAAACCCACCCTGAGCCTTCCTAGACAATGAGAACCACATCCGAAAAAAAATGAGAGCTAGTTTCTGGTATATTGCAGATAGCCACTTGATGAAATTTAATTCGTTCATTGCAGGTTATTTCGTTGTTAGCATTCACACACACAAGACTAGGTTAAAGTCTTCTGTGTGTGAGAGCTTTTGATTATATTATATATAGATAAATACCTCAATTATAAACTAGCTAAAACTCATATGGAGCAAATTAGTTTGAGTAGTTATTTTATAAAAATGCGGCTCTATTAACATTCAGTACTGTTGTGTATTTGTGGCCAATGGTGCGAGCGACTGCCGACGCCTGCTTGTCTATTAAGGATCTTGTTAGAAATAGCTAGTTTACAAGACATTTTCCTTTAATAAGGACCTGTATCGCATTTTAAACGTTATGTCTCAATGATGAAAAAGTATTATTTCCCCTAACAACTTGGGAGTGAGTTTGTAAGGAATTTAAATACGCTTATTCAATGCAGACTTTATTTTACCCAAGAACACATATTATTGTTATTCTTTTTTGCATGATTGGGCATCGGAGAAAAAATTGATTCCCTTGTACTATATTTTTAGCAACATCAGCTAGGACCAGCTATCCCATACCATGCCCATAGAAAGGAAGACACAAACTTTAAATATCTAATCAGAATTTAATTAACCTTACAAAATGCAATTCATTGAATGTAAGCGACGCTATTGAACTTGTAATTAACAGACAAGTCTAGTTATATTGGCGTCTGAATGAACTGAATGCAACGTAATGAGCGACCCTCGACCCCTCGTGAGCCTTCGTCCTAGCTATTGTGAGATTACGATCTCACGTAACTTGCGATTACGACCTTCATCGGCCCCGGCTTTGTCACTTTTTACAATAATTATTTGTTTCAATCAGTTACTTCTAAATAAAATTTTGCGCCCTTCATGAGTTATTAATCATTTTCTAATTAGCAAAAACCCAATAGGTTTGCACCGCCCGAAATCACTTTTATTATCGACACATTTAGAAAAAAATATTCACACTGTAGCTACGCAGCTACATAATACTTCTAACACGCTATCTACGCAGACCCTACGCGGTTACGATGCTGCTACATCGCATGGCTGACGTAGCTACAACGCAACTGCTACGCAGCTACGACTTTGCTGCTATGCATGGCCTACGCGGCTACAACGCAACTGCTACGCGGCTATGAACAACGCATCTGCTACGCATGGCCTTTTTGATTACGTGTGCTACAACACTTCTTCTACGGAGGGCCTACGCTGCTACGACGCAACTTCTACGCATAGCCTACGCGGTTACGACGTGCGGTATTCGAAGCTTCAACATGGGACGACTCCAAGAGACATACAGCGTGCTATTTAACTGCTCTCCGATAGTATAAAGAGTAGTCTAATCATATAAAAACAGCAAACTCATTCAGGCACTAACTGACCGTGGCAAGGCTTTACCTTACAGATCAATCGATTGTTATTCAGCCACGACCCCCCGACACGTCACTAATGACATTTATCAATAAATAGCAAAGCCTTACGCAACATCCTTTGTTACTCACAAGTCTATTTGAGGCAGACTCATACACGACACAATTATACGGACGACCTACATTGCGCAGCCTTAAAAGAAAAAAACTCGAAAGAGATTCCACGAAAAGTAACAATAGTCTTGTTCATAATGG
The DNA here is from genome assembly GCA_950371165.1 of Lacanobia oleracea. Lineage (NCBI taxonomy): Eukaryota > Metazoa > Arthropoda > Insecta > Lepidoptera > Noctuidae > Lacanobia > Lacanobia oleracea. The sequence continues at coordinate 13,794,688 of OX493389.1, forward strand.
ATTCTGATATTGGAAAAGATAGTTTTTTTAAGGTTTTTTTTTTGACATTCTACTTGATGTGTTCTCGTGGGCTTTTCCTACACTTATTGCGCGAAGCAATGAAGGTTGTTTTTTATTTGTTTTATGCATCTACTTATAGAAGTAATGTATGCCGCCGACAGAACCATCTGTTGTGAGGAATTCGAACTACCTTAATCTTTGAATCCCAATACAATTAGTGGTCTTCATGATTAATAAACGAACTGTGATATCATTATCGGATTTACGGTAACATCTATTGTTTATGCAGCATACACAGTGTAGTTCAAAGTCGGTTGTTGACCTACTAATTGCTGAACCAACGGGTGTTCACATTTTAATTAGGTTTTCAAACGAATAGATTCTTCTTATGATATCAAGATGACCGGTGAGGAATGTCGAAATATTATAAAGAAAAGGTATTTTTAGAATATTGGCAGTACAAGTTTCCTCACATACCAGCAAAGGTCGGTGGAACTAGAGGCGTTATGGCGGCGCCGAACAACACTAAAACATTTACAGCTGCCTTTAATTACTTTTGTTCTTATTACCGATTTTATTTTCGTAGTTGAAAGCTTTTAAGATGGCGCTAATATCGTGCACTTATCGAGCGTTGGGCAACCAGCAAGGACGATCGCGTGGCTGTCGCAACACTCGCACTCGCAGCCACCAGCGGCAGTGCTGAGCGAGCACAGCCAGCGAACATGCAACTAGTTCTACCAGTCGGTACGGTCAGCGACAAAAATCAATCAACACCGCTACTTTTACATGTATAAAAAACAATTCTTGAACGCACAGTAAATAATCGACAATAATTCTTAACATTTTGATTTTTTTTTGGTTTGTTCACAAAGTTTAGGAAAATCCTGGGGTTGTTAAATACTTTCGATTTTTCTTAAACAACCCCAGGTCAAATAAATCAAACAAATTCAATAAATTTCATGTAGTTTCTTTGACATGATTCTATATAATCTGCTTTTATCCATTCCAGTAAAAATTAATTGTTAGAATTCAGGAAAACTTTGTTATTCGAAAACAAAAATAAGAAGAAAACTGAAGTGACCGAATTATTTTGCTGAGTGTACCACCGTGCGACTTCGCTCGCTGACATACGACACTTGTTTGCTGCTAAGTACTCGACTGCGCTGACAGATTTTCACATATTTTATGTTTAATACGTTTAAATAGTAGTTGTCTTGAGTCAGTTTCAAAAGTTTATTTAGGTTTTATCGAGTGGAGTGGAGGAAGTTTCCTTCAAGATGACTTAAGAGCTAGTGTACCAGAGACGCTGATGAGTCTTCTGTAAACGTATTACTGAACAGACGCACATGGCCACAAGGAAGTCGCACAGTCCACATCAACTTTGCAATCTCACAAACGTACATACATCACTGCAACAACTATTAAACCATTATTATTGACCATAAAACATTTTACAGCATATTAAGTCCAACACAGTCTACTGCATCAAATAGTCATAAATGAAAACAAATTAAGGAAGTCAGAACCAAGATATTGGATAAGTCGTTAAATGGACATTAGGTATCTGATTCTTATTCGCTAATGTAGGATTAATAACAGTAACTTACTACGGTTCTGAGTTAGAACCTTAGAACACGCTTCCTTTTAATAAATATGCGAGTTCGGAATTACAGCGACGTAAATCTTGTTTATGTGTCTACAAAGTACAAGTGAGTGCCTTCGGGCAACGTACTCCAGTTGTATCACAGGTACCAGTGGTCGACCGAGGAGCCGCAGTGGGCACAATGATCGGCCGAATTGACATTAACTTAGATACGCGCGTATTTGTAACAACTTAATCATTACTACACAGATCATGCGAGAATTTGGTTTCTGTGAAATAATATGTACGTGTACCGAACACGCCTTGCTATTGTAATGTGAACTTTATGCGCAAAGGAAAAAAATATAAAACGTAACGCGTGCTGCTAAAACATCATGCGCCTTACCTACGTATCGCGCCATGAATCAGATTAAAGTACTGACACTCGTTTATTAGACACACACGCACACGGTGTAGCGTGCACGTGCACAGTGTTGTTGTGTGCATGCACAGTGCTGTTGTGTGCGTGCACAGTGCCTGTGTGTGCGTGCACACACACGCTGTCGCAGGTTCAACGTACCAGTCGCTACTACGAGAGTTCCTTGTTCCACTTTACCACTGACACTATATTATTATTGTTCCAATGGAGTTTCCGATTCGGCCGAAGTTTTTTTAGAGTCCTTATTTCTGTCTTCATAGTGGCTAAGAGAAATGAATTACTAGCAATTTTTGATGCTTCCATGTCCTTAAGGTATCAACAGCTACAGTGTCTGAATTCGTTCTAATAGTACTTTTGTGATAAAAGATATGTTAAAATCAAATTAGTTTTTACTTGCAAAGACAGCAATAAATATCGTGGAAACTGTATCAGTTAACCGCCACTGTAGTCATTTAAATAAAAACATTATGTATTAATTGGTCCTGCATACCGCGCTCTAATCAGTCGAGAATTTCGATTTCAAAGTTTTAATAATAATTTGACCTAGTAAACGAACTAAAATTTTGATTTCCCTATATCCGATGGCCTTGGATTTTTATCAAGTTAAATTAAAATATCCAAGTGCTCATTAAAATAAGCTTTCAAATAATTTAGGCCACTAACACCCTTACAAAATTACGCAAACACTGAAATGGCGTAAGCAATTTTGAAAACATATAATTGTGTAAGCAATTACTGTTCTAAAGTGCGCACAATATAAAAGTTTAGTGTGTAATAAGTTCCAAAGTCGTTAACCGATTCATAGTACAACACGATCATTATATCTTGTTATTAAATAAATGTCAGTTAACGAACCACAAAGGATAAATATACATACATTGAAGATAAATGCTTACCAACTTATGAAGTTCCATTAAAATCTGTGCCATGGAAAAGACATCAACGCGCGATATCGCTTCGTGTAGCCTATGCACTGCTTACGTGACACAATTTACGTAAGAAATTGTATGGCCTATATGTAAAGTTAAATGTAACTTGTAAATACATAGCGCTTAAAAATATAACGTAATTACATTGCAGTTTATCCAATTACGTCAGATATTTTGTCAAAGTAATTGCTTGACATTGTTATCAATTTAAAAGCAGAATACTGCTGACTCCGTCACCTTTATTGATTTGATTAAAATAATCACGTGTATTTTGTCGTCAATTGGAACCAACAATATGATTCATCAAGAAAGTGAAAAGTGTAATCATACAGAACTCTGTGAATTGGATTTTTTTTGGAAGCAATGAAAGCAAATAACTGTCTCGGTGTTAGTTTAAATTACAATAATAACTGTGCCACAAGTTTTTTTCTAAAGATTTGTATCTGTGTGTTCAACAATTAAAGAATTAGATTCCCGATTTCTCGATTATTATGAGATTAATCAGTTCAATTCATAGGGTTTTGTCGGAACGAGATTTCGCGAACGACATAATACGTATAAATAGTACCTAACTGTGCGCAATACCACTTCATATAACATATAAACTGGTTTTGCAACATGCCAACTTGTGTTTTTTTAACAGTCAGACAAAGTTTTATTTCTTTTTTATGAATGTTATTAATAGTTGTGCTAAACGCATGCTAACATATTTGTTCCAGACTAATAATAATGTGCTCTTACGACACTGAGCTTAATTATAAGATTTTGCGATATATAGTAATGCACATAATATAGTTTTTTTGTTTGTTTGGATATTGCCAGATAGATGAAGTATCGTCTGTTGCTGTGCAAGCATGTACTAATCGTAACGGTGAATTTTTTGTACAAGTAGGTCAAACAAATGGAGCACTTGTTTTGAAACAATGCATTCAAATCAAGTGTATAGCTGCTACACAGATGACCGATGAATATCTATCATAACACATTTTAGTACACAAACAAATAGTTTCTTTAAATGTTTTCAATAGATTTATAAAATTATAATAAGTAGACAGATAATACATTTTAAAGCAAAAAGTAATTGATGACCTACAACCCGCATCGTGAGATTAATTTAAACAATCAATAAAGATGACACGTTCACAAAACAGAACATTAGTACTTTTATAAGCTTTACATAATACAATCTTTTTGACTACAACGCACTCATAAGTCATCTTTTACGGTTATCACAAAAATATTAATCAAACTTATTTCAATTTCTTTTTACAATATACAAGGCAAAATATGTTTATAGAAATATTCGTTTTTGATTTTTGAGCAGATTTCAAAGTGTTAATTTATTAAAATTTGCACCATAATTATCTTAAAAAATATGAACTCTTGTCAGAAAAAAACTTATTACGTCATTTAATCAAATAAAACAACATAAAGTACAAAGCATTTTAGTGGCTAAAGCGGTTGCAGATATACGGTAAAGGTTTTTTGTGACGAACCATCTAACGGGTTAATGAGTCTCTGAGCATCGTTTATGAGGAAAAAACTTTGTACAAGAAAAGTCTGGTAAAGTATAAAATGAGTGGGTGTCTTACAGTTGTATGGATGTAAAAATGGTCAATGTAATAAATGTACTTTAACTTTTTGATGCAATATTTTCAGTAATAAAGCAATTAGATCCGTTAAAAGCTTTCTCACCAAATTGGGAACTGAAGTAAATGACTAGATATTTTAAATGTTCAACTTCTTGGAAGTATTCTTAGGCCACGTTTCCTCCTGCTGCATTGCAGTGGGGGCTACCGAGGTACAAACAATGTTACCAATCGCTCTATCGTGCCCCGCAATGTAATTAAACTTACGTGAGAGTTGCTTCTCCTGTAGGCAACGCTAAACGCCAGCAAGTATGAATAAATTTCAAATAAGCTTTTCAGAAAAAAAACAGTCTTGGCAGAGACAAAATAGTTCTCCTATATTATTTACGAGTATATTGGTAACGCGACTCGAGGAGCTCGTGGCTAAATAACTACAGCCGCACGGGTCGATCTTCAAGGTTAAGCAACGCTTACCAAGGTTGGTCTGTAGATGGGTGACCATCTTAACATAACGAGTTTCCTCCGTGCCTCGGAAAGCACGTTAAGCCGTTGGTCCCGGCTGTCATCTGTAGATCTTTGGCAGTCGTTACGGATAGTCAGAAGCCAGTAAATCTGACTCCAGTCTTGCCATGAAGTACCGTGTTACCCAGTAAATGGGTTGTGGAGGTCTGGTAGGCAGCCGCTCCTCGTAAAATACTGGTATTCAGCTAAATCTGGTTTGACTGGAAGCCGACCCCAATATAGTTGGGAAAAGGCTAGGCAGATGATGATATTGGTAACGCGGCATTTGCAGATGTTTTCTTATAATAAAATAAAAAACCTTTTTGAAATACATATTTTTTTCTTAATCCTACCAATAATTTGTATGCTAATAATATTTCACAACTAACAAATGCATACATATTGATTTTTCTTTTATGATTGATACTAAGAAGCGAATGAAATGGAATGAAATATGGTCAGATAAACTTGCTATTACCATATTAAGCAAAAGGATATGAAGCATCATCATCATTATGATCGAGATGAAATTTTAATAAAAAAGTGATTGATCGAAGTCTGAGTCTTATTCCTATTTCAATAAGATTAAAAATATTGTAAAGTATGATTTCGAACTATAGCGAAAGCTGCTAGCGCCAATGAAAGCAAACGTGTTTTAGTCTTAGGTATGTAAAATTCTTTGAGTGCTAGCTTTGGAAATTTTGAGATGCCTAGAATTGACGTCATCGAGTACCATCATAAGTTTATCTGAATAAAATATTTTTTTTATACTCACTAGGTAGGAATTAAATATTAATATAGATTCGCGGAACTTGATTAAATGTAAATGGGCAATACGAGTTCCATTTAACGAATTTACAAAATACATTTTTAACATCATCTGACCAAATTGACTAGATGTTTAAATTAGTACATATTAAAACTCTTTAGGTATTCCTATATTTTTTTTTATTTTCATAGCAGTCGTATAATTTTGCATCAACTTACATTAAATAGGCGGGAGTTAAATAGAAATGTCAGTATTCAATAATATTTTAAGTTCAATGATACGAGCTGATTCATTACACAAATTCATTAATTTAACAAATTACGTATGAAGCATCTGTATGCATATATTGACGTAAACACGATGTCTGCGCCACGCAAAGGTTACCGCGGGTTGTCTGTTACACGCGGCCGAAGATCTGCGAGCCTGCGACTGCGGACTGCGCCGGCGCCGCCGCACCGCCCGGTGCCCTGCCCTTGACTCTTGCCCTACGTTAACGGCATAAAATCATGGCCAGAACAGCGTCTTTAGCATCCTCGAACGCGTCTGCGGTTACAATCACGACCTCTCTATAAACTCTCGTTACATTTGGGCACTGCCCAAACCTCCATGGTAATAAACACATATTAATATAAGATTTAAACACACCAATATAAAATCTTATAAAGCGGTTCAGAGACGAAGTGATGTGGAAATTAGTAACCATAAATCGACCCAATTTATGTCATTTTTTGCTGTAATAAAATCCGCGAAGCCTTAAATAAATCGCGGTCAAGCCAAACTTGAACAAAAGCATTGTCAACCGAGTGGCTGGACTGGTGTACCAGTTTAAATTATTAACATATCGCAAAGGTATGAGGTCGCACTCAGACACCAGGAACTATAACTCGGTATAATGTGTTTTAATAAAAAAATAAGAACCTCGAAGACATAAATCATGTTGAAGCCGCTGAGTGGTGACGGACAATGTAGCCCCAGTTGAGTGCAAGTTAAGTGTGGCTGGATATAGTTATTGTCCATCATTCATACGATTCTATTCAATAATTCAGTTCGTTGCAGATTCAATGAGCAGCAGCGTGTCGTAGCTGCATACAGACGAGATGACTTGCGATTGACTTTCACCTTCGTTGTAAAGTCATGTAACATTCACATCATTTCTCACTCCTAGTGGAACCTTGACAAAGTAAAAAATGTCAAAATGCCACTTAGTCAAAAATAGTGTAAAACCATAAAATTGTATTGTGCTCACCTTTTAGTTTGCTGCGACACCTGACGATTTTATATCTGTAATAAAAGAATTGAATGTCAATTTGCATCCAAACACGATAGTAAAATGTGTGAATCAAAGTTTAATAATAAATTCCGAGGATGAAACCTTGTAGGAAGCAAATATTTTCATTATGGTCTCGTTATTCAGAACTCATTCATAATATGTATATATTATGAATGAGTTCTCAAGCTAACGATAAGAACGATTTGACACACTTGCAAATATATATATATTTTTTTTCAAAATGTATACCTAGAGTTCATGCAACCGTTTTTATCACAGCAAAGTAAAAATGAATAACAATGAAATTGCGTCAAACTCAATAAAATTGTTAAAATTGGTCTTTAGTGAAGTCTTCGCAAAGGTTTTAAAGATTATAAAGCGATGGTTTTCTGCAGGATTCTGTGTAAATCGGTTTTTATTATAAAAAATTCGGCGTTACGAGTTTCAAGGGGAGTTAACGCCGCCAGCTTTCTACACGACGTTATTATTGGCCATAACTGAGGTGTTCAATGCCTTGTTCTACATTTAAAGCACAGTCGTGGTGGCAAGGAAGTTCAAATGATCGGTCGTGAACTGATAAACATTGTTGTCTCAATAAAGAAATGTGTATTCAATTAAATAACATTAAAGAGTATTATTTACTCTGAACAATTTAAAGTTAATGCCCGCAACACAATGTCAATTCGCATGCATATTGTGTGATATTTATAATTATATTAACTGTGTATGTGGAGAGTTAAGGAAATAATTCATAAGTATTCAACCATTTAGGTAGTTTATATACGAGCTTAATGTGCATACGTGCATAAACTGGTGCAATAAGCGTTAAAAGGTTGTTTGTTTAGTTTGAAACTGGTGCAAAACAAAAGTGGTGCAAACCGCAGAACCAGTCCTGCGACAGGAAGCGGCCTCGAGCCGCGCCCCTCCCCCTCCCTCCGCACCGCCCCTCACCTGCTGCGCGACCACCTGATCCAGACAAAGCGTGTCCTTCGCGTAGTGACGCATGCAAGTGCATTGCACTAATAATACCGAGCAAGTCCTTTCCATGTCCGGTAGGCAACACGCTCTGAACACGGCCTATAAGTGTCGTATCGTATGATACACCAGATGTTGCATAAAGCCTATCGATGATTAAATCACTTGCATAATCGTCCGTATTCAATCGCTCTACATGTTCTAATTTATATTTCATTATGTTATTTCAGCATTTCCTTATTTTCTATCGAGATGAAAATATTTCAATAACAGGGAAATGTTAGTAATAAACTTAATTCAGTAGATACCATATTTGTATGAAGCAATCAATGGTAGTGAAACAAACATTAGCACAGTCAATGCTTTGAATAAATAAATTGAATTTCATAACATTCATAAATGAAAAGATGATATTTATGAACATTTGAATTATTAAAAAAAATGTTATTTATTAACATGACGCATGACGTAGTTTGAAACATCTAGGAGCGAGCGCAGTCCTAGCCTTCTGCTTTTAAGGCGGCGTGAAATGGAACGGTGACATTGTTTTGATACGTAATCAATCATTAACAGGAAATTTCGTAATTCTATGCAATATTATTTTTATTGTACCTATTATCGTAAACAATTTGATATTTTAAAAAAAGCCTAGGGGTAGTATATCTCGGGTACATTAAGTGGACCGCCTTTGTTCGACTAATTAACTTTGCGGTAGTGAATCATTAAAAATCTAACGTTTATAGCCATATTTTGTGAACACTGACAATATGAGAGACCACATGTGCGTGGGAGGAGGCTTGCCTTACGAACATAATAACAAGTCGTGTGAAGATGCCCCTGCGACGCGGCTGACAGTCTGTCGACGCCATTATGTCATGAAAACATGATTCATGAATGGGTACAGGATTCAATGCATGTGCTAAGTAACGGAAACTTTCTTAGAGATAGTCATCGCTTTACATGCAATACTAGACTTAACAAATTAATTCTAACTTGAGAGTCAATTAATTAATTTTTAAGCCTGACATTGTGTTGTTGGTGACATATCTTAGGTGAAGCTGTTGCAAATATATGTTGCTTTTCATAAAATCTCTAGGTTGCGCTTTGATAGTATCTGCGACTTGACAAATATGACGCTTGCGCATTAATGTGGCAGACATGCATTGTACAGATACTGATAGCCCTATATGTGCGTAGAAAAATGCCACATTAGAAGAACCTGACTAAACAAGCGTATTAGAATTTATTACCAAACAAAATAACCACTTGAATTACGCATTTGTAGACACAGTATTCACTTTTTTCCTATTTGTGTCTCGATCATGTTCAATATGCAAAAAGTGCTTAAGGAATGCAGTAACATCGTTGCATCAACGTGGAACTCAAGGAATCCGATCCCTCTACATAAGTAAATATATAGATCTAAGCAGCTGGCCTTTTCTGACAAAGAAATCGGTTACTAACGATATAAATCGTGACTGAAATGTATCTCAAAATAGAATTGTTATTGTGTGGAGAGTAAAAGAGCAATGTTGTTGATGCGCACGCGGCGCTCGGCGGCGCCGGACAGCGCTGGTTGGCGCTGGTTGACGCTGGCACGAGCGCGCCGCACAAAGCCGCTCTGCGTAACAGGCGAGTCTCATCAGACCGCCCAAAGAAACGATCTCATAGAAAGTAGAGCAAGTCATTTATTTATTCAGTGCAGCGGCGGGTGCGAGCGAGAAGCCGACGCGAAACTGGCTCATTAAAATAAAAATCCGATTTTTGAGTGCAACTCGCGCGAAGTAAAATAAAAGTTTCCGACGAAATTTGCTCGAGTTATTCCAAAAAAGGCGCGTGAAACGCCTCTGCGACGAGATCACAAGATACAAGTGCGAGGTGAAACCGACCGCGATAGCCTCCGCGGCTCCGACACACGCGCAGCCTGCCACTGAGCGAGTCACGCGTTTACTTTCATACGTCGACGCCTAGCTGTGCCATTGTGATTCACTATGTATTTCCAGCAGATAGTCACATTGGATCACTGAAATCACCCTTTTTGTCGAGCAACACTATGAATTTCTTTTCCGCATTAATTTGAGTGTTTTCACAGTAAGGAGCGAGCCATTGTGTGAACATTACGCAGACGGCGGCGGCACGGGCGGCGTTGCATTAAGCGCACGATATAATGCACTCTATAATCATAGTCACGAGTCACGTTATCCGCACCCGCATTCGCTATGTAAATAACACCATACACGACATTCCGCCGTTCGACTAAATATAAATCGTTTCTCATTTTGCATCTATCGCTGCGAGCGAGCTCCACTTTAATTAATAAAAATAAATTTGTATCGATTGCAAAAACATTACGCAGGTCTGTGTGGGCAAGTGCTCTCGATCTGCATTCCGCGGTGGAGTCGCCGCGCCGGACTGACACGCTGTCATTATTTAATGTTATTTTCGCGTACGATTTTCTTCATTAATGGTCGGATATAATCGCGTCGGCCTGACTGATATTTTCAGAACTGTTCATGTCAATTATACGCACGAAATTAACAAAAATCAAAAGACACGATGATTGTGAAAGCGCAGTTGAATCCTTCTAGCTTTTTAATGTATGAATAAAATTTATGATTTACTGACTCGCGAGTCGCAACCACTTTATACTGTAATGGTCAATAAAAATAATTTCAGACAGCGATCTCATTTTTGTCAATTATATTTTGGCAAAAGTTTTTATTGACAGCCATAATGATAAAAGCAATCAACTATATGGAACGTATTCGCCATTTACCTACATGCAAAAGGCATGCAGGATATTATTTATGTTAGATGCTTATACTTACTGTTTCATTATAACACATACGTGTAATTATTATAATAATCGATCGAACGGCTCAATTGGTTCCGGAGCTAACTTGTAATTAATGCAGAACTTTGAACTCTCCGTAGTTACATATAACTTTCACAAGCAAATGTGTCTATAAACTAAGGGTATCTAATATGTGTCTTATGTGAAAATCTCCCGGTGTAGGCAGGCAGGTAATAAATAAGCTTAATACACATTTAATTGCCTCTTGTGTTAAATTAAGTCCCTCTGGATTTTCTAGTTAGTAACTTGATAAGGTCTTAGTTGCTTGTTTAGTATCTATAATGTATTCATAATGGTGTCCTTATAATCTTATGAAGACACCAAATTAATATTTCAGAGGATTAGTGAGAAGGTGAGGAAGAGTAGACTGAATGTTTTCTACACAACATCCAACCAGAATTGAGCGAGATTATTTATTAATATGATATGCAAAATAACACTTTAATCCCATGCATAAGCAAGAACAGAATATTTAAAAATGCTATAACTGTAGACATTCTTAGAATACCTGAACAGCGCCAAAATTACAACAGTTAAATTGCATCTATTATGCATTGACTTCAACAAAACATATTCTTCTTCTTTTCGAGTCGATGGCTGACTCCTTTTGTTATATTATTTGGGCGCAGTGTGAGTGATGCGTACGTGTTATTAAAAGAGCCACAAAACATAATATAATGTTTAAATAGGACGATAAGTACTCTTGTGTGAGAATAAAACTTTTGTTTCGAAGGCGTATGATCAAGACGCGAGCGTGCGCGCGTCTGCGAGCTGCCAGATCAAGTTGTCACGTCAATCAAGAGGAGAAACGGACCTGCACTCGACTTACTTTTTAATTTACTTACACACTTTTAACTTTGGAACATATCATTCAATTTTGTGTACCCATCTATAAGTATTGAAGTATACTTAAGCTTATCTCTTCGTTTTAAAACACGATATTTCTTCTTTAAGGGCTTTCGCTTGTAAGCCGTTACCTCGATTTTGGTGACTTTAATTATGACTTTATCGTGTTAATTAAATATGTAGATCAGTAATTAAATCCAGATTTCCATTAAGGTAGACTGAAATTCTTATAAAGTCGTATAAGAAAGTTGGTGATGAAATAAGTATCTAGCTAGTGGAGACTTTGGTCTCATAATAATTTAAAAAGAGTTAGTATTCTAATATTTGCATTAGAATACTTACTTTTTTATTATTTAAAACTAGATAGACAAGTCACAAGCAATCAAATCGTCAACCTCGTCCCCATTATTTGACCATTGCATTAAAAGTCAAAGTTCTAATCAACCCAAAACTATAAATAATGTTCCAAGACATTTCATTTTGTCGAACATTGATTGAACAAATATTTGTCACCGGTTCATAGCGTGAGGTTGCAGTGTGAAGTGTCGAACGGCGTCCGAAGCTCACTCGGAGTGAGCAATCATGCGCCGGCGATGTTTACAAAAGGCGCTACTGTGCGACGCGTACGCATACTCACAGCTGTTAATGCACAATTTTATACCTATTTAATGTTTTTAGAAAGCATGTTTATTAATCAAGTTAGTAAAGTGTTAAATATGACCGGTTTGAGTATGTGATGAGGGTGTTCCATACAGTTATATTGAACTGCAATCAGAGAACGTTTCCATGTACTGCTTATTGTAAGGCTAGAAATAAGTAGTGACATAGAAAAGCGTGTAGTAATCCCCTTATAACATTAAATACTAAAGATAACTATTTATTAAACTTGTATGAAAAGTGTATTATACAGTTTAACCTCAATTTTGCAAAAATGTTACAAATTGAAGCAGCAAGCAACATTGTGTATGACTAATAAAATAGTATTATTTACTTCATCTAAAAATCGGAGTCTCAAAGCAGTAAATGAGTCATAGGTTTTCCTCAAAATGAAGAGATGCTCTTTATGTAACCAAAGACTAGAAATTTTCTTTAATGTATCTTTAACCTAATAACATTATATGAAATGACCTATAAAACATGACGGAATATATACGAATTAGTTGACCCGCGCAACTTCGTCTGCTCTGCTCCTATTGGTCTTAGTATAATCAGCCTATAATGTTCCCACTGCTGAGACACAGGCTTCCTCTCGGTAAGAAGGAGGGCCTATTGGTCTTACCATGATGATATATAACCTGTAGCCTTCTATCAAACACTGAAAGAATTTTTTAAATCGGACCAGAAGTTCCTGAGATTAGCGCGTTCAAGCAAACAAACAAACTTTTCAGCTTCATATATTAGTATAGATATAGATAACGAATGCTGAGACAGTTATTTCATAGTTGTAAATCAAAGTTCCCTGCGCGTCGCTGTCACATTTTTCACATAAGTACATTTGCAAGCAGACTAGACACAGACTCGCCATTACGTCGCGCAGTTCACAAGCCACAGCACTATTGTTTTCCTAATGAATCACACTAAAGTAGTTTCTTTGAAAATGAAATAAATGTATGTACGAGAGTACCTCGTTGGTGTTTTAAGCGCCGCGAGTCCACGAGCGATACCTATGAAAGAGAAACGCTCCTCATGTTAATATTGTAGATAATATGTGTGTTATGTTGCATACATTGCGTAACAAGGCCGTCTGCAACAATGTGTAGAAATTTATAATAGTTAATTAAGTTGGAATACATTAGCATCTTATCGTTGGCTAATAATCATCTAATTATAACTCATGTATTATTGACCGCATGGGTTTACGTTTATTATTTGGCTCCAAGATAGATTTCAGAACCACTTTCTTTTTACCTTTTCCATATTCTATACAGTAGTACACAAAAGCTCTATTGTGCCGGTATAACGAACCTACGAGAGAAAACAACGCAGATTATAATTATCAATAAAACAGGTGCTTTCTACGATCAGATTAATTGACAGTGCATTCCTATTGTTTCATCTGCGGATATAGTAAATTAATATTTTAATTTGATTTCTCTCATAACATCATTCCGTTAAATGCCATCTTTTATACAAAATAGAACGGATACGATACCTTCGCTGACTACTTACAGAAAAGAAATGATATTTAAGATACAGCTTTGGAAAATTATAATGTTTCTTGGGTTTAGGAACAAGCCTGCTCTTAGCCTTTATTTTGTGCCAAATCAATTGACATTTTCACATCAGTTAGTGAAACTACAGAAACCTAATTTTATATTTTTAATAACTACCTTAAGATGTATAATTCCAATCAATACAATATTGCCAAATTCAATAAATGAAAAATAAATTGGTAAAATAAAATATTCCATCACACTTAATACTATTTATGATTGAAACACAGTAGAGCAGAATAAATCCTACCCAACGGGTCTACCTAAATCATAATTAAAAGCCCGAGTCAACGTCATAATTTAAATTAAATCCAAATGATTACGTTTTCGTAAATAAAGTTACTAGGTGTGTCTTTTAGATTTATTTACGGACTTATTAAACTGGCTGGTTGTAAAATATTAAGTTCCAAACATTTAAACTACGGAAGACCAACGTACATAAATCACTAGTGCTGTGTGCGAGATTGGAACTGAGATTCTGTGACTGCCTTAAATCTTAGAGTTACCGATTGACTTCACTTAAAAATAAGGTTCTAGAGTTCAACACATAAACAAACCTTTTGATCGATTGTATGAATTCCTTAAATATAAACGAATAATAATAATTGTATTGCTTTAAGAGTACCTTTAACCTCGCAATGTTAGTTACTCGTACAAAGGCGGCTGTGATGACCGCTCACATTACGGAGATCTGTTGCCTGCGGCTGATGTCTTCCTAGTACTCTCCACTTTATTATTGTCAAAGCTATCAAGCCACCTTCCAAGACACACTAATGTCTGTAATATAAGTGTTTACCGCGAACGCTGTATAAATGCCTGCTGTAAATACCTACATTTTTATATGTCATGATATATCATGACATTGCGGACACATCCGCCATCGTTCGCGATCAGGATCGGGCGAGTCACGAAGCGCACGGTATCATATAGATATAATGCACTTAACATTGTGTTGCGTCCGGCTCGTTGCATAATGTTTACCGGTAGCTAGGTGGCTAGGAGGCTCGGTAGTACCTGTCACAGCGCGGGAGTTACGTCGGCTACTGCTCACTACTGCAATATTAAACAATAATTACTCTAGCTAAAAGGTCGAGACCGCAAGCAAAGCGCGAGCGCTCACTCTGTTACGGACGCAATAAACGCTCCGGGCATAAAGTTTAGGGCTCTATTAACTAAGATGTCTATTTACTTCTCCATATTCGTAATAGGGTTTCGTTACTTCACATGTTTCTTCAAATATAAAGGTTACCTTAGTGTCAAGATAGTTTTGATCATTATCAAATATTTAATCAATTTATTGTGTCTGTGGATGGTGACCATCTTAACATAACGAGTTTTCTCCGTGGCTCGGAAAGCACGTTAAGCTGTTGGACCCGGCAGTCATTTGGAGATATTTGGCAGTCGTAACGGATAGTCAGAAGATAGAAAATCTGATACCAGTTTTGCCAAGAAGTACAGTGTTACCCAGTTAATGGAGGTCTGGTACTTCAAATACTGGTATTCAGCTGAATCAGGTTTGACTGTAAGTCGACCCCAATATAGTTGGGAAAAAGCTAGACAGATGATGATTTAATCAGTTTATTAAAGTCTCTGACTGAAATCCTGTTGTATATTCAGACTCTTTACGTACAAAGAGATAAGGTCTTGTATCTTTTCTCCATAGTCCTTTTCAATAAATTAAATTCAACACTCTTCTTGCATTAATCGTTTAATTACATTTATATTCCTCCAACATGTTCATGTAACAAAAAGTTCGAAGGAGATCATTATGATCTCCTTCGAACTTTTAAGCTCAAAATTGCATTGTATTGTAAACTTTTCATTCAAGCTATCCAAGATCTTCTCTTGTAGTTGCTGCTCACAAGCGCTGTTGCTGATCATGATGTCCGGGGTTCGATTTCCGGGTCGAACAAAGTGTTATTGGAGTTTTGTAGTATCTGATTTTTTTCAGTAACAGCCCGGAACCAAGACTTGTGTCTTGTTGATGGCAATAAGCTTCTATCCCATAGGATAGAAACTCAATCAATCAATTATTGTGCAGACGAAGGTCGAGAAAGGTACAGCCAGAGAAATCTGGCTGTCCCTTTTGAGAATAGAGGTAAACTCTCATGTTATATTTTTCATGTTGTTTCAAACCCTACCTACAAATACATAACGTTCTCATAATGGGTTTAGAGAGCACGATATCCACAAAGTCGTTACAAGTGGTATTTGGCAATAGACTCATTGAATCCGGCAGTGTAACGGTGCTTCGCCGAGTCACTGCTAGTATTTTTATACTATACCTACCTACTTGTACAAAACTTTTTGTATCGCGAATCACGACCATGTTCGTACAAGGTATATACGACCTAGGTATAGGTACATCGCCGTGAGCGGCTGATCGCTGCCCCGCTTCTGCATAATATCTAGGTGGATCGTAATGGCAAATTCCAGTTTAAGTGAGAGTGCATGATTTAAGATAAGATTACAGTCTTTAAATGTAGAATTTATGTCGCGGGTTGAAGACACTGAAATATGGCCACCCTACATTTACTATGTAACTGAATAGAATTGTAAATCAAAAGTTACCAAACCATTTTTTGCAAAATCTTTACAGAAATAATCTCGTCCATCTACATCGCAACAAGCAATCACCGGACAAGTCAATATGCGTCGATGTAATAGTATACATATTGTAGGAAAAATCCATTAATTAAACAGACAATCGAACCACGGATTTATTGGCACATCGCGATCGTAATAAAACATAGATAGAAATTCAAGTAATAATTATTTTATTTAGAAACCGCATTAATTTTTTTCCCAAAAACTACTCGTACACAAAGTGGCATACAGATAAAGTGTTGGTATCGATAATGAATTAAATATTTATGAGTAACATTTATGGACGTTTGATGCCACATAATTCAAAAGAATTAATAATGACAAATATTATGTCTATTATTATCCGTGCCAAAAAGCCGATGCACCAACCCGAAGATACCGAGTGCAATAAAATTTTGTTACATGTTAAATTATATCAATACGTAATTATTTATTTACTGCAGGATCGTTTAATCATATACTTAAACAAGTTTTGACATCAATAACGTTTATTTTCATCAAGACTGTTAGTGTTTAACCTCTGACATGGCAGTTTAAGCCCGTCAAGTGATTTCACTTTCGGTAAGAAGGCAAGACGTTTATGTATTAGAGAATTAGTATCATTTTCCTCAATCGCTGGCAGAACCATAATAGCTATAAACAAAGTGATAAAATATTAATTGTTAATTAAATTAACCAATTAATAAAAATATCAACACAAATCAGTATAGGTACATTTGCATAAGAAAGTTCAACATAGCAGAAGTGATGCATATTACACGCTTCTAAATGTCAACGTCAGCGTTGCAACTGCATAATGCGCTGTTACTATGTATAACAGCACCAATAAACATCGGACATTATCATTTAAATCGTAATATCTTGCACCAGCGACTAAACATAGCAATAAACATGTTATATGCATTTTGCCAATTATAGTTCTATAATAATCTTCTACGAAAGCATGTGGGTTTGCGACGGTCGTATGGGATGAGTTTCTCGTAATATATCCGCTTTATACTTAACTACTTCTCGTATAGCTTACATTTCCAACGAATAGAATGAAAGCCATAAATTATAATTTCCAAGTAAGATCTGTCCAGCTACTTACAGCGAAAATATTTTCTCCGTTTGCTTCAGTAGCTTATTTCACAATACATTTCAAGACAAAAATCTTCATGTTGTTGAACACAATTAAACGCATGTAAGGGAAATCTCTTTAAGAAATTTACACAGGATGAATTTTGATCAATAGCATATTAATCTATGTTTAAAGATCCACGATGTTAGGGTATGTGACTGTGAGCGAGTCTTAAGTCTTAATGGAGGATCATCTCTAATGGAACATGCATCTTGAACGTTTCAATATATTCGCAAATGGTGAATCGCTCCCAATTAAGTGCCTATCTCCTTGTACGAAGTACCGAGCATCGTCGGTGGGTTGCTGAGGCTCGTTCAAGCCCTTAATAGGTAGCAGTAACACCGTTTTTAGAATTTTTGTTAGTCTGCTCGTAAACTTATGGGGCATCAATTAGAATATGTATCATGACACACTAATACAGCCCGTAACCTAGTAAATACTTTAAACGAATATATCTGATGAGTCGTTAATGTTTTCGTTGCATGTTTATCTCGAAAAGACAAGAACTATAATGAGATGTTCGAGTTAGAGCATTGGAGTTTGAATATGAGAGAGCATATCATTTATTAATGATTAGTCTTGTGATTAAGAATATGATGTTCTTGGCATTTAATTACTCGACGTGTTGATGGTCGTTTGCACCGGCAGCCCGCGGCGCGCTTGTGCCACGCGCCACAACCGGATGTTCCTCACCAAATGCACAATCACACTAACACAAACTCTCACGAATTTTTCTCCCAACGCTTTCACGTCTTCCACTAATTATTATCCACTTTATCGGGCATCTTCAATTTGATTTACGTCTAGCTCTTACACAGCTCAATTGGTACACTTTTTCTTTTCGACGAGATAACTTAAGTCTACATAAGTTGAGAGCGGCGTGCCCGCCACCTTCCGCCGCCACTCGGGAACGCTCGCGGTTCGGAGTCCGCTAATTACTTAGCGCAGACTGGCAGTATATTATTACACCTAAAACCTAATGAGGATTTTCGGCTTAATTGCGTTTGTTCGGCGCTGCTATAATTACCGATCGTTACAGTTATATCTAGGGTTTACTACATAGAAAGTTATGTTTAATTACAAGTTTGAAGTTTACAACGTAGTTCACATAGTTAATTACGATTTACTGTATTTCTCAATCTTCGTTAAAATATATATCGGAGGTTATTTTCCGAGAAACCTCGTCACAGGATTTATTGTTTATGGTTACGTTAAACTTTAATTAATATTGGATCACGATTATATTAATTTAATACTGGATATAAAACAAGATAATACTAAAAGAAGCCAGTATATCGTAATGTTAGCATCATAAATTTAGCTCTTTAATCATTGTTTTGTTGTTGTTCATGTAACAACAATAACAACAACAATATTTTGTGTAAATAAATAAATAAATGATTTAGTTGTTTATTTAACACTTTCAGCACACAAATATACAGAGGCCGACTTAATGCCACATACAAAAAATGCTATTAATGGCTTTATGCTTAGTTATATTGTTGCATGCTATTATTTTTTGTGCAATTTTTCTGAATGTGAACAAAACCAATAATCGACTCTTCAAGTCTTCATACGAATAATTATAGTCAACAATTAAAAGGGTCAATAGGTGGTCCGGGCACTACTGTACTTTGTACGTTCTTAAGCTGTTAGAGGTGAAGAATGCTTATAACAAACGGCTTTCAAGTCCATTCATATTGATGAGTATCTTATAGTGGAGTGTGTACAATCAACGAGGCTAATTAAAATATCAAAGGCTTTGAGGTGTACAGAAGAGTGTGTATGTGCACTATTGTACGATAAGAGTTTTGTGTTATATGAACAGAATTTAAGTAATGCCGACTAGTTCAACGGTCATCATCAAACAACTTGACGTACTTACCTCATTTTAGTTGTCGAATTATAAATAAGTTGTTTAGTATGCAGATTAAAAAAAAATCTCATAAGGAACACATAATACGTGCCTATATATAGAAATGTTAATAAATGGATAACACGCTAAGGTGTAAACTAACTTGCGTTGAAATCTTTTTCACTACAGAATTTTTTATGATGTTGTTTTTGTGTATTTTTAAAGTGATTTGTCCCACTAGAAGTATAGAGTTTTGAAAAGTAAGTCATTATTATTCTATATTAACATTTTACTAACAGACAAATATGTAGTCTTTTAATCGTAGTTAACCTATTTGAGTAACAACCACAAAGCCGCTTATGACTAACCTTCCCAATATATAAATTCCATTGTTATATTTACAATAAAACGCAATTTTAACAACATGTCTAGCAATTATCTCTGTCTCAACACAAATTTCAAACAAATAATGAGACGTTCGAGTTCAATTGGTCAATCAATAACCATGACAGGCGTAACGTGTGCGGCGCGGGCGCAGGCGGACCGGGACACTGCGCCGGCGCACAAAACGGCAGCGATCAAACATCACACCAACTTTCTTTGTTAATGAACTACTAAAATAACAACTACAAATGTTGCGAAACTTAATTTTCAATAATAAAATCTTTTATTAAAGTAATTTTTAACTATAATTTTAATAATGCGAACGTGAACGCTAATGTAAGGTTTTCATCACGACTTTCCTTCGTTGTCTCTTTCGGCGTCATCGTCCGCGCTGCGTGTGATGCAAGCTAACATTAACCGTAACACGAAGTCAGCAGTGCGCGCACGCACGCCACTGTCGCGCCACACGCACGCCACTCCGGCGCCACGCCAGCGCCACCGCCACGCCACGCTGAGTGACTCATTACAGGCCACTGCTAGTGGCGTGAGAATCGCATCATACAAATCGTGATTTGTCTAGATAATGGCAGAAGCGCAGTTTTTATTTGACATAAGTGTAAGCCATCATGTTCATTAGTCTTTTCAGACTTTCTTTTCAGTTAAAGTAAGACAAAGTGACTTTTATCAAGTTTTATTTGATTTCACCTATTGCGCTTGATCCTAACTACTGTAAAACTATCGTCTGCAGTCAATAATAAAATCCAAAACTGACTTGAAACTTGTCGAGGCGGATAATTTATTTATTTTTGTAAGAAAATGAAAACTATAATTAAATACATGATTAAGTTGGGAATTATAACTACGAGTAAGTACGTATTTATCATTAGTCCAATTCGAGTAGCGAAACCAATAAAGAGAGCCATGACTGAAGTTTCAGCATTCTCACGCTCAAATAAATTAAACCTTCGATGGTAAGCAAATTGGCAAGTTATTTACGTAAACGGGCTGGAGTCGCGGTGTGTTACAACACGCGGGTGAGGCGCATGGCGTGACGGTATGTCGCTGTCACCCGTCGCCGTGCTCCAGCGCCACGCCGCCAACCTGCGCAGCCGCTCAGCCGCTCAGCTGCCCAATGATATCACTGATCTGGCTGTACTGACGGACGCCCGACACATTTCAACCAGAACGTTACCACTAGATAGGCTCTTTTTCTCCTCTGAAGAACAGAATAGAAAGGATTTCTTTTTTAGTGGTACCTACCTGCGTACCCATTAACAGCGTACCGGCGTGATTTTATGTTAAGAACTGGTGTAAACAATAAAAAGACATGCGATTTCAGCAATCCCGATCCATTTGCTATATTTGCTATAATTTATTAAAGAGTTCCGTTGCCTACCTCCGAAGTTCTTCATCAGATCTTCACCAAATGGAAATGGTGATATTATAATCGTGGATATTATAATCGTGATCCGATATTAATGGGGTCCAGGAAAATATTCTTGCAAACAAAAAAGAATCCAAATCGGCTGACAATTGGCGAAAATATCACTAAGCAGACATTCTTCATGGGATCTCATCATCAAATCCTAATTTATACCTTCCATCATCAGCTCAGCAACATGAGACGATGACTACCAGGCACAAATACCTGAATTACGTTAGAAAATTTATGAAAAACATTGTAAATATGTGCCTATAAAATTTGAGGGTTTCCTCGTTTTTCATGGAATCCCATCATCAGATTCTGACTTGATGACAATGGAATTAATGGGAAAATATATACTTTCAGATAAAACAATTTTTTTTTTCAAATCGGTTCACAAATGACAGAGTTATGAGGTAACATAAAAAGTAACGTAAGGTTTTAAACATAAAAAGAATTGAGAACCTCCTCCTTTTTTGAAGTCGGCTAAAAATTAAATTAAATGAATCAAGAGTAAATACTTATTTATTTTTTTATTTTTTGTCATCTTAATTATAAGGGTTACTTAATTAAAACAAAATATATACACTTAAAATAAGAAATCCTAACTAAAATAAGGCGTTAAAAAATTCGTCCGCATCGCTGTCCACTGGAAGTGAGCCCAAAAGACTGGCGACATTGTCACGTTGTATGGCAATGCTTATCCTCTGTCCGAGGTAAACCCAGCCCTTGGGTCACGTGAAGTGTCAACTAAGCGTTTAGAAAGATCTTTATAAATGCTTATTTATTTGGTAAATAATAGGAATAAAACGGTTCAAAACATGAGTTACTAACATAACGTAACATTTACTTTTGTTGGCGGGATGGAAATATGCATAAGTATGAATAATATGAAGTATTGCTGCTTGTAGTTTGGACAATAGTAGAAACTGTAGAAAGTAAAACTTATTACCAACTCTTTGAGAACTTATATATAAATCAAACATGTTATTACAGAATTGTTTTCGTTAATAAGATTTCAGGAAATACCCAGACACTTTCGATTCGTCTCAGAAGATTGTCACGCTCCAGTAATTTCATATTAAATAGACAAGTGATCAAACATATCATTCTATAATGTGAAAAATATCTACAGTTATTTGCATATCAAATAATACATCAATTCACAGCTATTTATTTAAAGAAAGTACTAAAAGAGATGCTTGACCAACATTCGTGCTTTTTGTACCGTTTATGTATTATTATTACCAGACTTCAATCGCTAACGTACTTGTCTAAGATTTTTTGGTATCTACAAGACTGTTTATCTTCTACTATCAGCCATGCAACTTGAGACTAAATTGGTGAGATTAATATTTTGAATGAATATTATTTTAGCGTTCAATCAATCAGAGCTTTCGTGAACGAAAGTGTTACCTTGTTGTACTTATTTCAATACTAGCATCTGCCAACGGCTTCGCTCGTGAATACTCCGGGAATAAAAAGTATCGTATGCCCTATTTCAATGCCAAGTTTTACCTGAACCCGTATAGATATGACGAGTAATAAACACACAGAGTCAGTTTCGCATCTACCCCTGCAACATTATTATTGTAATGTTGGATTAAAAATGCCGTACCAAGTTATTCGTTTACAAGTAAGTATCACAAGGCAGCAAGTAATATAATAGCACAGAGCACGAGTGATCATTTTGGCGTGATAATAGAGCAGAGCGTGGCGTGGGCAGCCAGTCAGCGGTGGTGGCTGCGAACCGGATCTAAGCTCGCGATAAATCATGTTGCGCGCGAGTTCGCACTTCGCCCCGCGACCACTGCGCACGCCCCTCGCACTGTCTACCTAAACAACACTTTAAACTTCATGTCGCCGACCGAATACCCTCAAAACACCATTACTTGTCATTAATTTAGATCAATGACAATAAATAGTGTATGTGTAACAGATGAAAGCTCTTCCAGCCAGACAATACTTCGAAAATACACTTATATATTCATCATCACTTCCCTATTTAACTTGGGCCAGTGCAGCATGTCTCCTTTTTCCATTCACCGACATTTCAATGGTCACCTTATTTTTAGCCATGTTAGTTTTTACTAGTATTCATTCCACCTATCCTTTACTGATTGTCTTCCCTTAAATATTCCATACCAAAAAATGAATGCCTTCTGATGATATATCTTCCAGCCGACATAAAGTTAAACTATTATTTTAAACCTAAAAGGGGCAGCCGTTTTCTCCATTAACGGTTTTCAAATAGTTTTCGCAATGTAGCAAGTATGAAGAGATCCCATTTCTGCAAGAATGATCAAAAGAACACAAGGGGATGACGGAAATCTTTGAAACTAACCCACTCCGCGTAGGGGTGCCCCTGCGCAGTACTCATTAACTTCATTAGGGTTGGAGTTATTTGGCGTTAATCATTTCGGGTAGGGTTATTTAGTTTAAAGGTGTTGGTACAGTGATTTGAGCCTTTGTGTTTGAGTATCTACAATGAAGAAGGTAATCAAACATTATAACAAAAGCATGAATAAGTTAATCATTACCTCACATGCTAACTAGAAATACGTGTTCAGATGCTCTACCACCAAATTACTCTTATAATGGATCAATAAGGTGCTCACTAATAAAGATGGAAGACTCGACAAATGCATACTGGCGTATACACCAATAAAAAAGTAGGCGACGTTTTGATAACAACACACAACAAACGTACCTACTTATAAATCCACTAATATGTTCAAACCTGATATTTGCTCATCATAATATTATGTAGGAACTCGTTCATGATATTTATCTATGTACCTATTTGTTGGACCAAACACCATCTGAGAAAGCAAATCATTTCACTGACGTCGATGTAGACACGGTTTAGTGTATACCTACGCATAGTAAATACACACATTATATACTAACTCAAAGATACCGCCACTAAGGAGCGCTAATTGTTAATTTATTCTGTAAAAGTTCATTAAATAAAAAAACAAATTCAATCCATACATATGCTCAAACTAACATAGAAAATTATAATCTGTGAAATTCTTTCCATTAAAATAATGTTCGGATTAGCAGAGATGTTTCGTTAACTGTAGACGTAGATAAAGTTAGGCACCAGACAATAGAAAAGTGTCACAGTAGGTGGCTTTACTTAACCTTTTCTATTAGCGATGTTTAGAAATTTAATATCAATATTCGTATTATGGGAGGAATTTTATCGCCGGTTCGGTAGCCTTCCCACGCGAATTGAAATCGAAAGAAAGAATAGAGTTGAGACGCGTCCGAGATCGTAAAAATACTTTCAAGTGAACTCGAAAGTGTTATCAGTTTGAATGGCCCTCCGTGATTGTTTTGGAATTTGGAACAGAATCTGGGTGCATGTGTGTATAGAGTGCACAAATAAGAGTGCACGGTGAGATTGAGAACAAATGTCTGCACGGTGAGTGTGTACTGTGCTGTGCGCGGCGGTGTGAGCCGGCGTCGGCGACTCGTGCGCAGCCGCCTCAGCCGCGCGGCCACTGCACTCGCTTCGATTTCACTTTTATTAGCAATCCACTTAATTGGATACCACAGTTGCGGTTTTATTCATTTTGCAGATTCATCTGGGACGCAGTTTTTGGTATTGTAATAATGACAAAGCCAGATAAGCTTTCAGTTCCCACTGTGAGGGAACAAATGAAGGTAGTTACCGTTACTTCACGTTACCTGTATTATGAATAACATGTAATGATTTACATCAATCTTTATAATCTGAGAATGTTGAATAGTCATTCTAAATAAGATTAAGAAGCGTGTCTTACTTCAAGACAAGGATCGTTCACGACGATCGAGCAACTACAGCGTTCGTCTAATTGAATTGTTTTAGCAGTCAAATCTCGTCTAATCGATTTTGATCAGGATTGCTTGTTTCAGTCCTTAGATTGATGATTTGGGATCCGCTTAAGTTGCACCACTTGCACCACGGTTCAGATAAACAATATCACCTAACTTCTCAAAGGTACACGAGACAAAAACTGTAGGTATATTTAGGTAAACTTCCTTGAAATGCTCCGGTTTTATCGTCAAGACCGAAGGTCAGTTGAACCGCTGGAAAAGTACAATGCGAATTAAAATTTAATTTATACCTAAAACTACGTTCGTAATCCCACGCTCGACAGCTCGGATTAAATGACATTAATAGAGTTTTTGTTGACCGCGTGCTGGCGGCACAGCGCCGGGCGTTGTGGAGCTAATCCTGATGCCAAGAATCAGTCTACTTGCAAACTTGCTAAATAAGCTCGACACAACAAACAATGGGACCGTGCATTGCATACGTGACTACAACTGCATTCAATTACGTACACTCGAAGTTCCTTAACTCGTGTATTTTTGTATAATTTTCGTACATATTTGGGCAAAATTATTATCAGGAAATAACCCACAAGGACGTCTGAGATGCTGCTTGCATGATTTAATACTTCCTAATGCCTGATTCAAATCACGTACTGAGCTAGGCCCATGAAAATAAATGTTGGAATTGCCAGAACCAAAATAGATCTGAGCTCATGGACTGATGTCTAGAAAAATGAGTTTAGTGGGCAAATTGAATTAGAACACAGTGCTGTAGTGTACAATAGTACAATTAGCATTACCTGCTGACATGTATTGTACTATTGTGATACTGCTGGTTCGGTTCTGCACTTGAATGTAGGTAGTAATTTAGCCGTTTAATTTCCGCGTCCAAGTGTCACTGAAGGACGTTTGAAATGTCATTATCTCAATCGACGCGTGCTTTTGTACTCTTATTATTATTTCTTGCCGAGATCGATTTGTAGCACAACAGATGAATCATTGTGCTATTTATTATATTCATTGAAATGTTAATTAATGTTACTGTATCAGTTATACTAATCTTTTCCATAAATAAAATCAGATCATTTTCCATTTATTGAATTTTTTTTTTTATTTGATCGTTTAACTAATTTTACATAAATATTTTTGAGAATAAATTCCGTACTACAAATACTATTACGTTCGCTGGTGAAAAATGATAAAGTGGGAAAATCGTAGCAGGAATGACTAGGTGCGACGTGTCTACAAAGCTACGAGTGCTACGAGTTGCTACGGCTACGGGACGGCGCGGGAGCCTGAGAACCGCCACTGTGGGTTCAGAATTAAGTCTCATAAATTTATGGTATAAGTACATAATTGTTCATATTACACACGACTTACTAATTAATGATAAAAAAACTAAGATAAACCGGAACTGTTTATATGTTCAATCATGACTTTCACTTGCACTCTATCATAGAATATTCCGACAACAAACCAGTTTCTGATTTTGTGACTAGTTAGAGTTTTAGCTAGAGCTTCAGATTTTTTACGCTGCATATTAATTTGCTTATCGTACGACGATAAACTAATGGAATTCTATTCGGATTTCATTATAATAACGAACAGGTTTTAAATAAATTATGGGTTAGAAAATGAAATTGCCAAATTAATTGCTCATAATATAAGCATAATTTTCGAATGATTTCGTGACAAACAAAATAAAATAATGCAGTGTGCTGCATCGTTTCATATTGCTCTTTTAACTTCTATGTGTGCCGGTGGAACCAAAAGGTTCCATTTGCGATACAACGGTGGGGCATTGGAATCTCAGGAGGGTGTTTGTGGTTCCGGGGAGTCTGTTGCACAACTTTTTCGTGCCTGCTTTCAAGATTTTCCCATTTCATAGTTATGTGACAAGGGGAACCCCTTTCTTATTGCTTAACAGAATGCTAAATATCTAGAGACAGACAGCACGTCGGAATACAACAACGTCACTCGAGTCCGCTCGACGCTCAAGTAACATAAAATATGCAAGTAGCAACTAGTGACATGCGGTCAGGATATAATGATTTGTGCCAACACGGCTTCACTTTGAGGAAAAACTTAGACATATCGGTAAGAGTAGCATACAGGATGTGAAACAAAAAGCAGCCTACACGTGTCTGTCCTCATTATGCCTCTAATAGAAGGACCCACTTCCTCGCAGATAAACAAACAAACAAGTGAGTTAGTGCAAAATGCTAAACGGGCCGTCCTCGTTCTGCTCTTACAAATACGCGGCAGCCTGATTGTCGACACACATACGAATAATAATGGCCTCTCCTTACTCATATCGATTAAAAACCATTGAAATTATGGATCCAGATAAGAGATAAGTACTTTTTAATTCCACATTAAAATACTTGTCAGAAAATTTTCCACGTAGTTAAAAAACGTATTTAAAGTAAAATTACTAGGTATAAAATGTAGACGTACCGAATACATGTTAATTTGTTGCGGAATCCGAGAGCAATAACCGACGGCACTGCTAGCGGTATTCGGCGGTTTCTTCGACTAATATTCGACAAAAACCGCCGTCTGCTGTGTATGTGTGCGCGTGTTTATGCACTACTACGAAAAACTTCATATGTATGTTTGATTTGAGTGTATTTCTACATATTAAGCTTAATGTGGAGATTAGTCACGCTACGGCCTTTACAAGACGCGAGTCTCGTATCGTATAATATTAGATTTCGGAAACAATGACGTTATCGCGAAATGTGTTCCATGTATCTGTCATTCGATAGTTCATTAAAAATGAATGAGCTACAGGAACTTAAGCTCACAAAGCTTTATTATAAATATTTTTTACGGTATTATATTCTAATTAAAAAATCCTCACACCACATTTGAAATAAATATTTTTAAAACAATATGTTTAATGTTTATGCATGACACAAACATGTGCTTTGACAAGTATATTTACATTCGGTATTGTTCAGTAATATAAGAATGAATGGTGTAATTTCATTCATTTATTTTATGTTGAAAATAATCTGGCAGATGGACATACCCGTGTTCCATAGCCCGTTTTTAAAGTAACTGTATAAGCGCTAAGATTTTCGACTAATTTTAACGTGGTATAAATTATTATAACCAACAGAGGAAACATTTTCTAGGAATGCATCGATACCGCTGACTCTGTTCGTTCCTACCATGTCAAATAACTTTACCAGAAACACTTCTCCCGTCTAAAGTTGCCCCCCCCATTTATTAAGGTTTTAGCTCAATAAATGTCTTTATATTCATCGAAGTAATGGGCTAGCGTTAGAAAAACTTATAATTAATAAGTATCTATATGAAATACAAGACCTCTGTTTAACCACCATTTTTTTGGCACATTTCCACTTTATAAATAGTAGAAATTATGGCACCGGATTCAAACGATGGACTCCGTATTTATGAATTAAATTTGAATAAAGCCGTTTCACATATAAATCTGGACACACTCTAGTCGTAAGTATATAAAGTAAATAATTTTGTTTGTAATCTGGAAAGACAGTAACCATTTTTTCTTCACAGTCATCAATTTTAGCGATGTTGAACAATTATTCTTTTTTTTTACAAAATTATCATTAAGATGCGTGTAACGGATGTTAGGAAAAATATTAGACTTATACTTAGAGTTTCATTAATTCAAAACCGAAGACCACCGACCGATTCGCCAGAGTAGATTGGCAGCCGAAAAAGATCAATTATATAGATAGCAACACAAGCAACTTTCTTTACTAACTCTACATTTACAAAAGAATCAGTAAAACGAACTACTTCTCATGTTTTACGCTTTTATGAAATGCTACACTTTATTCTTACATCTGACCAGGTTATAAAATAATTCATAATCAACTTGCTGTTTATTAAAATAGTTTTTGTTATTTATCAACTTATCCTCAAGTAGAATAAAAAAATATTGCACCTTTTTAATATTTCATATCTTTGCCCTCACGAAATTCAACTCTGAGCAGTAAAAACTCCATGACGGTTAATGTTCATTTTTAGGCAATTTATGTAGCAACTAGCAAGTGTTCTTAACGTACGGATTATCATGTCGCAAGTAAAAAAAAACAAATTGATTGATTGAATTACCTAACCGACCCATCAAGAAATACGAGAGCAGATGTAAACGTAGCGGTAAAC
This sequence comes from Lacanobia oleracea, assembly GCA_950371165.1. Taxonomy (NCBI): domain Eukaryota; kingdom Metazoa; phylum Arthropoda; class Insecta; order Lepidoptera; family Noctuidae; genus Lacanobia; species Lacanobia oleracea. Next base: position 13,824,024 of record OX493389.1, read on the forward strand.
ATTTATTCAACGTCTACGGCTAGATATGACATATTTTTTATACTGAATTGAATCTAATAAATGGTTAAGTACCAATAAACTTAACTCTACCTCTAGAAACAGTATCCCTAGTATAGTATGGAAACGCAAACCATTATTTTAAAGGACAATTAATTTAATTTTCCAATAACAATTTTCATGTATCATTGGCAATAGCAATTTTCACCATTTATAATTCCATTTCCTGGTGAGACAGAAAGTTAATTGGACTATAAACAGAAGAGATTAAACTTGTAAACCTTCTAATTAGTAATTACGTAAACATTCCTTACGAACAGTGTTTTTGCGTCTATCACGGTTTTATTGGCATGCCACATTTTCCTCATTGCGTACCGAAAGTTATCAATCAGCTAGAAGCTAATGAATTAATCGTCTGTTTTTGTTTCAGGGGTAAAGGTTACTCTCTGCACAGCAAGGACAAACGCTTTCTGCGCAGGAGTGCGTCGCGCTCGGCCGCGCACCAACCTTCCGCGTCGCGCCGCGCCTGCGCCCCACACGCGAGGGGTCAAGGCTCCAACACGGCACATTTTGATCAAATTTGCTAAACTCAATAGTTTTTTTTAAAGTCATTTGCATTTTAATTAATTCTTTGCAAAATTAAAATTAGTTTTTACGGCTGTAAAGTTGAATATTTAGTATGCACGTGCTGTTCGAACTGAATCTATCAATCGGCATCCAAAATAGACACTACTTTGTAATTATGCATGTCCACTTAAAGTCTAGCGCATGCTAGGACTAAAGCATGCTAGAAATCTCAACTCATTGATATTCTGGTATCTTTTGCTAGCAGTCTATTCATGAATCATTCAAAGTCAAAACACATTCATGCTTCTAAAGATAATAACCAAAGCGTGGGCGGCTTAACTTTGAAACAATTATCAGACTCTCATCAAACCTTACAATGAATATTTACAATAAAAGTTCGTGTATTATATTTATTAATTACATAATAAACAATTAACTGAGAGAGATTTGTGAGCTGTCATTATCGCACTTTCTCCAAAAATCATAACAGACCGGACAGGCGGAGTCGATTTACTGCAGAGTATTTTACACCTTCGAATTGGCGAGAGTTATAGATTGTTATTATTATGTGAGCTACGTCTACATACAGCTTCGCGTTCGCGTTACGTGGCCGCCATGCGCCATCCCACGGTTCTGATTTGTGATTGGCACTTATGGAAATTCAATTGGCACTCTTATTTTTGGTTTAAATAATCATAACTTTGGCCGTAAGAGCTCTTACGTTATATAGTTAGAAGGTACGCTCTCTGTGCTTATTTGGAATATCTACATTCAATAAAATCCATAACGACGTGATAGAACATCAAATACTCTAGAGATACATCTAATAAACACATGAATAAGTGATATGATCAATGGAAAAGAGACAGACTTCGCTGAACGACGGCGACGTAACGTATTTCTAAAGTATCGATAAAATAAGCGAAACTCCCTTCAGAGCTTGTAGTCGATTCCCGACAAACGATATCAAACATTACGCTAGGCCGCTTATTCCACAGAAAGGTTACCGTTTTCACATTACGTCGTACAAAGCCCTAAGAATGCTATTGTTTAACCAACTAGCAAACAGTACTCCGTGTAACTATTTTCATTCGCAAGGCTCTCTAATTAATCAATTACAATGTGTACAAGTACAGAAGGAATACAGAATTTCCTCACTAAGTATGTAAGTACTGCGCATTATTGGACGACGTTGACGGATACCGCTTAATCGTTTTATGGTACTTAATTATGTTTGAAATCGCATATATCTACTAATATCTAAATATACATCGTATCTTTGTAATTATCAAACAAACTATTAAGTATTCACTTTCCAATGGTTTTCTCGTTTCTATATGGATGCGGACGCAGACATCTAAAGTCATACGACTTTCGTGGACAAGATATTCTATTGTTCTTATCTTAAACTGACATAGTACTCAGTGTTATTGCACGTTTGTTTGCGTGGCCGCTACGAAACTATGTTCTTCCTTACACATAATTTGTGCGTATACTTTAGAACAATACCTTTGCTATCCCAAGAAACAAATTTATAATATACGGTAGATAATATTGTAAAAATATATTAAAAAATCGGTTTTTTTAAAAGTCATTTTAAAGCCTCCATGATGACCGCGAAAATCTTAGTTGAGAGAAATGGGTGATTTGGACAGCATTTAAACAGAGCCGAGTAACAATTTCGTATCTGGTAGTGACTCGCATATTTGTTAAAGTAAATGAAAAGACTTATAAAATCTATCTATACTAATATATAAAGCTGAAGAGTTTGTTTGTTTGTTTGCTTGAACGCGCTAATCTCAGGAACTACTGGTCCGGTTTGAAAAAATATTTTAGTGTTAGATAGTCCATTTATCGAGGAAGGCTATAGGCTATATATCATCACACTAAGACCAATAGGAGCGGAGCAGACGCAGTTACGCGGGTCAACTAGTAATCTTATAAAACTTTATTAGGCTTCATGATTTTCCTTCAATTTAAGATGAAATTTAGTTCTAGATTTCTTTTGGTAATGTTCTTTTTTTATTTGAATTCGTTCTATTCCTAAATCAGGCAGAATAAATGATCGATTTGGTTATTGGTAGTTTAACATAGGCGTGTCAAAGTACATACTAGAAATATGTTTGACTTAATGTCCTCTCACGCTTACACTTTCATTCAAGTTAATAATTTGCAATGTACTCGTACCTACTTTCGGCGGTACCTAGGTAAAAACATTTTATAAATGATTATCCATGTAAACAAATTGATGCAATTTACAATTTGGTTTAATTTGAATTCTTAAGTTCCTGCCCGTGTTAAACTGACAAATAGTGTGGTTTAGTTCAGAGTAATCTTGTTTATATTAATTCAGTCGGTTTATGCTACATTTTTCATTCTGGAATCCTCTTGCCCGAATAAGTCCTTTAACATTTCACTTTATCCATAGAATTTTAAAGCTTTATAAGCACTAGTTATTATTCAAAGATAAACTTTTTGCCATATCAAGCTGATTGATTAAGAAAAGTAGTTGTATCTTAAATTTATATCAAAGAATGGTGTTTATATAGTTTCTTGAAAAAAAAAACAAGTTGGTATAAGGTGTCTACAATCGGGGTGAATCGAAAGAAAACTTTAAAAGGGATTTTCACGTTATATGTATTGTTTGATCTTTAAAAAGAACCATTGATTGTAGAAAACCAATAATCTGATATTAAAGTGAAAATCCCTATCTTGTTATGTTACCTGTTTTGTTTCGATTCACGTTAGCCATCAAAAATGCCTGAATTATATAAATGAGATTGACTAGACACACCGATTTCCAACATTCGGAATTGGAACACAATTAAAAGGACAAATCGTGACGCATTATAGGGTATAGTTAAGAATATCTGTGGCGGCTTCGAGCCGTCGCCATCGTGTGGAGCATTTGATTGCGTAACGCGATCATGCGCCGACGAGCCACGACGACGGCGCTCATGCCCAGCATCCACGGAGCTATTTCTATTCACTGCTCCTAACAATACACATTAAACCAAATACAAAAAAGGTATTGAAGGTGCATTCAGGTTTTTAAATTGGTGCAGACTTTGTCCTCCAAAGTACTGTACCACTTTGCTCTTCTGTGATCCAGCAAGCTTATGATAGAAAGACTGCATAATTATCTTTTCGATGGTTAAATTGTGGGAGTGTGTGCATGTGGTGAGAAAGGACATGGCTATTGAGATGACAGCGAATAGAGATGTATCGAAGAAAAAATCAAGCTGCGCTGAACCCATATAAATTTGAATAAGGGCAAGAGGGGGACGATGTTATAATAATTATCCCTCATAGCAGTAAGTATTAGCGAGATCTTGGGGACTTGACATTGACAGTTAATTAGACCCTGCGTATATGTGCTTCGTAATGAAAGCTGCAGCTGTGTCACAAGCTTCACTACATCTTAAATCAGAGACCACAGATTCATCAAACTGTTTTTATTATAAACTATAACTATATGAGCAAGAATTCCCATAAAGATGGATTATCTAACATCACATATTCTATCGCAATCTCCAGAACATCGGTATGTACAAACAAAATGTCTATATGTGAATAAATTCTCTCGATTACAAATCAGACTCGCTTCCCGAATACTCTCCGGGGCACAAGTGAATTGATTCTACCTGAAGACGTGTAAAGTAATAACGTGTAAGGTTTAGGGCCGAAGGTGCATAAGTCAGGTTGATAGCCCAGCGGCCTTAGGCGCAATAGCGACCAGATTTCCTATCTTTACTTATGCACTAACAATGATAATTTCCTCTTAGCATAGTGGTACATTTGGCGAATAAACGCGACTTTAATAATTGTACTGTAGCCATATTTTTAAATTTAATGATCTTAATACCATACATTAGGCCGAATTTTCGTCGCTTAATTTTTTAATGTTCTCTACGTTTACCAAAAAGGAAAACTCTGTATCCAAGATTTCTGAAAACAGTTGTAGCTAAGTGGATTTGATTTGGACAAATATTTTCATACAAGAAAGATTTCTTTACTTTGCATTCTATTATTTTAGTTTACCGTCTGTCGACAGAAGTAAACTTCTCACCGTGAAAACGGAGCGAACTTGAAGTGAGCTATCATTTCACCTGGATTGAATGGATTAACAGCAAAGTTTTCACGAAGTCATTTTTACAGAATAGCACCACGTCTTTCCTCCTAAACCTTGGGATTTGAAAACTAAGTTGAAGCTCACTTCAACTTAGTTTTCACGGTGAGATAATTATAGAAAAGCACTACTGTACGGCAGATGAGCTACACTTAGTGATGTCACGTATTAACTTGCGGCTGAAGGTAGAGTTGCGCTTCGTGAACAATACACGCTCCCCTTGCAGCGCGGGCTCAGGCAAGTTAACAAGCTCCATCACCTTCATGCCATCTCATTGTGTTATCGCCACGGGCTAATTCGTACTGTGACGTTATATCCTTTGTCCAATTCAATACTAGTCTCAAGGTAACCGCGGCCGGCTGTAAAATACTTAAGACAATAAAACACTTATCTTGGAGATATCGTTAAATGCTTTAATAACTGCTGTTCGACTAACAATTAGGGTAACTATATAGAAGTGCTATCACGATTATTGGAATAACGGTTTTTTTTTTCGAAAATTTCGCCATTGAATTCTTATTATCGATATCAGTTTTTGAATAAAAATTCATGTTAGTAATTCAATAAATGGCACAAGTGGATTTTTTTTAAATGTAAGTTGTTTTTTGTACCTACTGTTATGTTTGGAAAAGAAGCTACATAAAAATGCACTTACTTTATATATTTTAACGATGATAAAAATTAACAATAATATGAAGCAGTTATTTTATTTATTCGGAAGTTAATCTGGAAATAAACATGTGTGTTTCATTTTGGATACGTAACTTGGCAACAGTTAAATATTGAATTGACTTGCATACTCTACAAATCATACAAACAATATAACTCAGTTTATAGGTGTATGTTTAAGAAGTATTTATTATAATCTGTACAAATAACCCATAAAGTTAATTGTGAACCGGATATAAGACAACTGTACCTATAAACGTGAGTACTTGCCGGGTTTATAACTCAGCGAGTTTTTCTTCCGTTCATACCTGACTTGTAATTTAGCTTAAACGTTTTTATTAGTCTCGACATGTAATTTGAGTGACACAGAATCAGATCAACTTTAAGTTCTACCGATTGAGAGAAAATATACAGGAATGTTTTTAGATGCAGTTTATGTATCAATTGCAAATGAGAATCTTATTAGAGCACATAATAGTATTTGACGAAAGTGTTTCTCTCTGGTCCTTATGGAAAATTCCTTTGGACTGCTAACTACAGCAAAATCTTTAGTCAAATGTTCGGATCAACTAAACATGCTTGCCCTGTTTCCCATAGAAGAAAGAAGTGAACATAATATAGCGACACAATGCCACGTGGTACGGATCCACGGCTTGTAATTAAGTTATATTCTATGGATTATAATAAATTGATATCCTAATGCATTCTTCCACGGTTTAACAGTAAGCCGTGTTACATTTCCATGTATAATAGAGAGTTATTCTAACAATTTTCTTTATTCTAATAACTATCAGACAGGCTTTATTCGACTTCTCTCACGAAATCTATGCATGTGTCCGTTACCTACATTCAGTATGGTCAATCGTGAGAAAAATATAGAGAAAATTTAACGTATAGATACACTGTATGTCATATTGTACCTCTATGTATGTAGTGCGCAATGTTCGCACGAGTTCAATAGGTGCTACTGCGCGTTGAAGTCTTTTGAACGGAACATGACACGGCGCTCGACACAATGCGATCTGTCAATATTTTGTGATGATAGGAGCCCATTCGTTGAAGTATGTTAACAACATATGCGAGGGTTAGTATACATAATTATGTTACAGTTTAAAACTAACTTTACTTGTACAGCATGCAACTACAGGCGAGTACGTCAGTGCCGTTGGAAACGTGGCTACTGTTTCTTTTAGCTTTCCTTCAAAGTTTAGTGTCTCCATGTAACAAAGCCAAACTCAAATACCGAAATTACATCCACATATTATATTCTTATTACGGTAAGCTCCAGACAATGCAACTTATAAGGTAAACTATACAACAATTGCCTCACCGCCCACGTTCATACTCGCGACTGTTTCATTAAATAATTACAGACTTTTTACTTCATCCGCGTTTATAAATGTCAATATTATTATCAACCAAATGATAATTTCTTCATCCGTGGAAACATTAATTTAGCAATAGTTATCGCAACCACTATACCGGTTTAATGAAAACTTAATTATTTATTACAAATATTAAAACCTTGTTTCAGTAAATTAGAATACCCTCCTATTAGAACCTGGATTAACTACTAAGGTAATAACAAAGTATAACAAACAGATAAACTAAATGCAAAACTCACCTTCGCCTGTGATGAAGCGATCCAATAAATATTCTGAAATCGGATTAACACTCCAGTGATATAAGCACGAGTTGTAGCACTTAGTCTGTAGTAGGGGACGCGACAAGGGTCGTGTGAGCGCGGGGACGCGTGTCGGGCACAGGGTGCGACAGTCCAGGGTGCTGCGGAGAGCTTCGGGGTGCCGGCGGCGCGCGGGTGGCGGTCCAGCGTCCGGCCGCACTACGCGCCTCGCAACGGTAAACTGGCTGGCAGCGCCGATACAGCCTCTCCCTCGCTTGTATGAGTGCCTCCAACCTCCCTCCCGAACAAATAGTACCGTACGCCGCGCTTGTGTCTCGCTAACATTTATTATACTTTTATTAGTGTTCGCGTGCGCTGCGCGTGTGTGCAGCTGACGCGGACGTACGTGCGCGCGCGTCGCTGTGTGGGTGTTGGAGTAGGTAAAGTAACTACCTATGCGTGCTTTGATCTTACGATTCGGTATGCACGGCCGCGCGGGCGCACGTAGCACCGCGGCTATACTTTACTTCTATAATATCTAGTCAATAATTTTAGTTTGGGTTTGTGCAACACCACACGTCGTGTCGAGCCAACTATCTAGGCTAGTAACCGGTATACACAACCATAAGTATCTTCACTTAAGAAATACTTATTTTTACGTAATCATATTGAACTCAAAACCTATCCATAAGGTCGTAATATCATTAGTTAAACGTTCATTTCAAAACAACAAAAGTCAATTTAAAAAAAAAATCAGTGTGCAAACCTCTTTGCTCTGACTAACTTTTGAAGCAGTGGGTTCCTGGGTTTAATCAGGCAAACTGTTTTTTTATTTTTCGCATTAGGCAAAGAAATCCTCAGTAGAAAACCAGACTCTGGATTCGTACACGATATGATATACTAGTACCTAATAGTCACAAGAAGCTGCCCTCTACGACATAGTATGTCTAAGTACTAAATCGTAAGCAAACTAATTCTAGGTTACCATTCCCATGCTTACCTGTTTCGGAATACGCCTGTTTTCCCTCTATTAAGTTACGACTGTCTTATATGCTAATATTAGGTTGTCATAACTTTTAACCTCTTCGTCGTCTTGTCACAGACTTGCATTAGTAAATAAAATAGGCCTATATATTTTATTACCTGGACGAATGATCTACACAGCTGTTTTCCTTTCTTTCTTAAATTATGTCTGTATCTGTAAATGGCCTACCAGAGTTACGGATTTTTTTCGAAAGAGCGGGTGAAGTCATTTGATGATTTACCATCATCAAAAAAAAAAAGTCAAAGTGCGAGTCGGACTCGCACACAAAGGGTTCATAAACCTTTGTTTTTATTATTTATTGTTATAGCGGCAATAGAAATACACAATCTGTGAAAATTTCAACGCTCTACCTATTACGGATCTTGAGATACAGCCCGCTGACAGACAGACGGACTTAGTAATAGGGTTCCGTTGGTTACCCTCTGAGCACGGAACCCTAAAAAGTCAGAGTCCTGCCGTCCAACTCCATTGTTCTTCCTTCCACCTCAAGGTACCAAACTACCAATACCTGCCGGGGTTGCGGGTTTTGGATACTTATACTAGCACATACTCTGTATGCACCCCAGTTAACATTCGAAATAATACACAGTCTGAAATTAAAAAAAAACAAGTAGGTCTAGGTATTTGCTTACTTTGCAGCACGAATAAATGCCAAGTACCTAGCAACGTGATATTTAAAATCACTCGACCTAATCTAGCGTTCGAACGCCCACCTACTATGTTTTATGAATATGATGTTGTAGGCACTTATTGTACCTCCTGCACGAGTAAGAGCATTGCCAAAAATAAACTGTAACAGAAGAGCTGTAGATCCTCGATTGGCCAGATAACGTTTGCTAGATGATTTTGATAAAGTATCAACTTGAAACATATGTACGTGAGGATTAGACGCGGGGCATATCTACGTGCTTCAATTTAGGCCAAGCATTACCCGGTGGGGGACGTAAACAACCCACACTTACTCCGATTTTAATAGATTACGCACGAAGGGGATAAAGCATTGTCTTATGAAGTAGGTAGCTGAAAGAGTGGGAAATGTTCTCTACTCTGAAAATCAGCCAATGTCATCTTCCGTTCCCCATAAAGTGGCCTACGGGCAACCCAATTTGGTAAGCCCGTCGTCCTAGCACATAGGTCCGCGGCGGCTAAGAGTCGTTCTTCCGCGCGCTTGCCACATACACACACGGAGAACCATTGAGGAGCCAGATCCCCCCAAAACCACAACATGGGGTTTATGCAGGGTTTATTGCTATAGTCACTGCTGGGGTGATTGTGGAGATTGCTGAGTAGCACCTCAGCCAGATGTGACGAGGAGGAACACCACCTGGTATGGTGGTGTATTATGAGTTTTTTTGTTTGTTTTATGAAATGGATGTCCTCCGCCACGGGGCGGGCGCAGGTAATGACTAAAACCACAAGGTGTCCTGCACCTTTGGCCGGGGCGCTAGAGTGCTTGCGCATTTAGTCACGCTCCGGGCCAGATGCACCTTGTGCGGCCCTATTCCTCTAGAGAAGCGTTCGCAGAACACGGGTTACACGGCGCGCCGCCCGCCATTTCGGAACTTTGACTGTTTAGGCATCAGACCTGGGGCCCCTAGTCTGCTAATTTTTATAAATTCGTCATTCCAACACGATGCCATTGTCATTTTGCTAAAAGTTCGTAATCTGCTAAATTCATAATGATCCTTCACTGATCGTTCAGTAGCATGTCAGTGGTCTCGTAATGAAATTGTAGTGGAATGACAGTGTCGTATTGCCATTATTATAAAACCCGTTTGGAGAAATAATTTTCGAAAAACTGCTATTAAATTTGAACATTAATTTATGCCAGATTGCTATTGTATATAATTTTACATATTATTTATTAGTGTTCTATGAAATCTGAAGTAGTAACAAAGTCGTAAATAGCAAATACGTAATGAAACTCAATTATATTTTATCCGTTTTGCTGTCAAAGTCAAATGTGACATTAGTGACATTAGGTACTGTTTACTTTACTGACGTCGACGACTGTTTTTATTTGTTTTGAAGCGACCGGTGTTTTGCAAAGAGCTAATTGAATTTTAACGTGAGCGTCATTAAAAAATCAAATAATTAATAGATTTGTTTATTGCTCTTTTTCACTTCTCAATAACGACATCATGAGACTGTGCATCAATTGCGGAATAGCAACGGAACGCTGCAATACAATAGGAAGGTGAATATTGGAAATGGATCATTCTTCCTATTGTACAGGAATGGGTGAGTTAGTATCTGATATTTCTATATCGTTAACATTTAACATTTTTGTACGTCATATTTAATGTAAACAAACTAAATGGTGTAATAGGTTCTGTTAAGTTTTCTTTTAATGGTTTTATTTTTTAAAATTAACCAGAATGTGCAACAAATTCAAATTCAAAACATCACCAATCCAGACTAAATCTGTATGGTCAATTACAACCTATTCTCTCTCTCAGAGGGGAGGCCAGCGTCCCTTCAATGGAAATGTAATATGGCCACTTATGTTTACCAAAAATAGCCACTCAGATGTTTATTTCTAAATGCTAGTGCTAGACCTAATAGTGGAATGAAAATTGTTTGTTTCAGATAAATGAAAATGACTTCATCTTCCAAGCTTGCTCTTGATGAAAGTAGACCAGATGGAAATGAACAGACACTAGGACACCGATGAGTGTTATTCAATGTGGATGTTGTCTTCTGAAAAAAGTTTGTCCTCATCAACTTTTACAGTACAGAACTGGTACAGTGCAAGAGTGTAATATAATGGATTCTGCCGTGCTTGGTTAGTTTACTAGTTTTATTCACGGGTTATTAAAAACATTATTTAGTTTAGTTTTGTTAACGAGGGCATAGAGAGTGTTATTTTCATTATCTATCTATACTTATATATAAAGCTGAAGAGTTTGTTTGTTTGTTAACTTGAACGAGCTAATCTCAGGAACTACTGGTGTGATTTGAAAAATTTTTTCAGTGTTAGATAGCCCATTTATTGAGGTAGGCTGTAGGCTGTATATCATCACGCTAAGACCAACAGGAGCGGAGCAGTAATGAAAATTGTGACGCAGATGAAGTTGCGGGTCAACTAGTACTAATATTATAAAGCTGAAGAGTTAGTTTGTTTACTTGAACGCGCTAATCTCAGGAACTACTGGTCCGATTTTAAAAATTCTATCAGTGTTAGATAGCCCATTTATCGAGGAAGGCTATTGGCTATATTATCACGCTAAGACCAACAGGAGCGGAGCAGTAACGAAAATTGTGAGGCAAACGAAGTTGCGCAGGTCAATTAGTATTTAATATTAGTCAAGCTCTTAACATCAACATTTCTCATTTGCAGGATTTCATTAATTCAGTCATTTTCAAAATGGGCACACACATACACAATGTCTCTGTGTAATGGCTTCCTGTAATGTGGATAAATTATTTTCAGGTGGGTGCTTCAAGTGTGCTTCTTTTGATGGGTGCGAGCAAATAGAGCATCCCGGTATTTCCATTCAGGCCCTCACCATCGGGGGCATCTTCATCAGCTGTCAATGAGCGGAACAGTCAAGACATTCCTCATTTAGAAGAACCTACCTACACACATATTATGATAATCCTAATGAAGAAGATGATTAAAACGATTTACTTACTGCTATGTTTTATTTTTATTTTAATATAATACTATTTCTTATTACTGTACCTGATATAAGTTAGCACCCTATTAAATACAATATAAGCAAAAGCAAGCCAGAAGTGATGCACATGGCCCTTGTCTAAAAATATAGTTTTCTGAAAACTTCAGCTTAAAGAAACTGAAAGCCTGAGCACTTTTATAAAAAATCATCATTATAGGATGCAAGCACTGCAGCATAGCTGCAAGTGCTTCTAGAGTATATAGTCTTAGATCTCTATAACGACGAATGTTTGATAATATTTAGTGTAGGAAACATAGCCACAAATATGCATTTTTCGTTTGAACAAGCTAATCTCTGGACAGATTTGAAAAAATATTTTTATATTGTTAGGCTATACGGGAACAGAAAAAAACGAGATATGCGCGTACAAAGTCGCGAGCTAAAGCTAGTAACTACTAACTAGTATTTAAAAATAATAACCTAAAATATGGGCAAATATTATCTGATTTGGTCAGTGGGTCAAAATTGGGCTCGTGAAACCTTCATAAATGCTCTAATTTATGGCGAAATCCAGCTCTGTAACGCCAGGCCCAAGTTTTTATGGAGTTATGGTTTCTCCTTTCGGCTCTCATTGAGTTTCTCGAAAACCACTGACACCTGGCGCTTGGCTACAGCAGCCGCACCAATGAAGGGCGAAGTTTGTCCAAAAAATATTGGATATAAAACGCCGGTAGAATGGCGCAGTGACTGGAAAAGCAATGACTACACAATTACGTAGGTCACTGATCGATGGAACTGTCAAAATTTTAGCAGATTACCGCATACGACTGTCATTATGTACGAGATTACCATTTTATGCCATTTCGTTCAGTGGAGTGTCAGTGATTGTTCATTGGAAAGTCATAATGACACTATTATGTTAGTAGATTGCCAAACTTGTCAAAATCAACAATTATGAGATCAGTGGTCGACCATTCTGACACTATTGTAATAGCAGACTTGGGGCCAAGGCCGCACATTCTGGTGACCGGAGATCGGGTCGCGCTTTGTATTTCAAGCGGGACAAAAATAATGTCAAATTGATTTAAGACTTTTGGCTTATACATATGTTTATTTAAACTATTAAAATTTAATACTACTTCTCACTTCCAAGCTATAAAAATATCTCAAATAATGTTTAAGGCAAAAATAAGAAAGTGGTCTAAAATGGAAAGCATACAAACCTGAACCATAATTTTCAAAAAATAAAATCCCTACCAGGAATTTATGTTGGCAGATTTAAGTGTTAAAGGAATAATTTGTGATGATTAGGTAGGCACCTAAATATTTGTTTTTGATAATATGTGTATTATTATACCGATAATAATTATGAACTGATGAACTGTGGCTACACGTACGTTCGAAACCCTTTGCGCGCAAGTCCAACTCGCACTTGGCCCGTAATATTTTATGACGCCGTCACTACTTATGTAGTAATTTTTAAGTTCTTTTTTCAGTTATTGTTTTTATGCTAATACTAGTTGACCCGCGCAACTTCGTTTGCGTCACAATTTACATTACTGCTCCGCTCCTTTTGATCTTAGCGTGATGATATATAGCCTATAGCCTTCCTCGATAAATGGGCTGTCTAACATTGAAAGAATTTTCAAATCCGACCAGAAGCTCCTGAGATTAACGCGTCCAAGCAAACAAACAAACAAACTCTTCAGCTTTATATATTAGTACTAGTTGACCCGCGCAACTTCGTCTGCGTCACAATGATGTTATATAGCCTATAGCCTTCCTCGATAAAATCAAATCGGACCAGGAGTTCCTGAGATTAGCGCGTTTAAGTAAACAAACAAACAAACTCTTCAGCTTTATATATTAGTATAAGATAAGATAAGATAAGATATGTATTGTGTATAGGCCCCAGTTGCCTGGAATAACTAATAATAAATAAATATTTCTTCCCAGCTCATTTAAAAGATTTTCATTTTTATATGGTTGTTCTATTTCTCCAATATCTTTCATCTTATATTATGGACCAAGACCAAGTGCTCATTAGGACATTATAAAAAATGACCGCGCCGTTAACATTATATACCATTTGAACCTTACCTATCCGTATCGGGGTGCCCTAAGCTCTCTGTGCCCTATGTTCCTCTACTAAGCTACATTTTTTTTTATTTCATTAAACGATATTGAACCAAGTCATTTGCCTAGCCGTTCAATTAAATTCGGCGATTTTACATAAGCTGCTGTTTAAACGGCGCCGTTCTCCCCACATCCCATGCAATGCGCCTAGATGTGTATTAGCAGATTGCCCGAAAATCACATTTTAATAGTATTAATAATGACATGTTTCATGTGATAAATAAGGAATTTCAAACTGTAATAATTAACTTCGCCAAGTAGCTTGTCATAATTCATATTGCCCGGGTATTATGAATAATGTCCGAATTTATTGTTTGGTCCATGACCATAACATAATTATACATAGGCAGTGCCAACGGTCTTCAACGGACTAAAATCAATTGGATTGCTGAAATCGCATGTCTATTTATTGTTTAAACCCGTTCATAACATAACATCACGGTACGCTGTGAATAGGTAAGCACTCGAAGGGGGTACGCAGAATCGCAGATGCATATTAGTAAACCTGAATTTCCATGTTTTTGGGGTGGTCTATTCGGGCATAACTGTATTGTTTACTATAGTACGCGCGGAACTATAGTACGCGCGGAACTATAGTGCGCGCGGAACTAGTTGGCCGCGCCTTAGGTGGCGTCAGAGTTGAGGGGGCGGGTTGCCTATATACTGCTTGCAACGCACATGAGATTAGACAGTGATGACCAATCTCGAGATATCGTGAATAATAACTGTTCAATTATTGAAAATAATAAATAAAAAACCATTGAACTTTTAGAAGTTTATATTGTACCAATCTAATTACATTGTAATTAATAGTAAAATAAACTAAAAACAAATGAAGTATATGAAATTATTCTGACATATCCTCTGAATCACTTGATTCTGAACTCTCTGAACTTGATTCAGAATCATCTTTTAAGTTTATAATAATTTCGTCCATCATAGTATCAAATCTCATATCATGATTCCAGTATTCTTGTTCGTTTTTTTGTACGTGGTCATCGCATTTTTGCCAATGTTCGGCAGAGAATTCGGAAAATAGCCTGTTAGTATTGTAATTTTCTCGTCCAATGTAGCATTAATGTGATCGCTGGCCAGGCAATTTTTAATATTTACCCACACAAGCTCGATCGGGTTGAGGTCTGGATGATGAGGAGGTAGTCTTAGAACAGTATGACCTGTAGCTTTAATAAGTTTATGAACTGTGTATATTTTTTCTGATTGGGTTGAATTAATCAACCTCAAGAGTTTGGCTTTGATCATCGTGGGAGAAAATGGCACGTTATGATTTTGCAACCAGTTCTGCATATTAATTTTCAAACTGGACATAGTCGGTTTCTTCTCAACATGCACACAATAATAGGCAGCATTATCCATAACTATGACTGAGTTAGGTGGAAGTTTAGGTATTCATTTTCGATCAACCCAGTTGTAAAAATTTGTAGAGTTCATGTATCCGTGATAATCCTCCGTTTTTAATCTGATTTAAAAATCAGCAAAGCATCGTCAACCAACCCGTACCGGCTATCAGAGTGGTATAAATTCTAGGCTCCGATTGCCAATGACTTTGGTTAACGAAAGTTTCGTCCAAAAAGAATATATTTCGTTTGTCTTCTCTGAATTTTCTTATGGCCCTCAAATAATTCACTCGCTATTCAACAATTGTGTCTCTCTATTAAAAGGGATCTCTTCGACTTACATTTTTTAAATGAATATATCAGTTTGTGCAAAAGTTATATTAAAAAAGTTAATCCGCAATCTAAAATATTATCCTCTTTTAACACAGCATTTAGTGTTCGTAGACTTGGAATTTTTTTCTCTACCGCATAAAACTGATTTATTTTTCTTCTTATCACTCCCAAATAAAAATCATCAACTTGTTTTTTTTTTTAATTTCTTTTGCTCTCCTCGGAGTACTAAATTTTGTTTCCCCTGTATTTTGCAAGCATGTTTTACTTTTAGCAATCACTCTCCTTACACCTCGTTCTGATATCCCTGTTGTTTCTGCTACTAATTTATGTATATTCGCATCAGTTTTATATTCTAAACTATTGACATCGGTTTTCCGTTTTTTTTAAATTATTTCCTTAGATTGTCTTTTTATCGGCGGACTCATCTCGCTATTGCAATCTCATGTGCGTTTTAGTTTAGACAAAATGCACATGAGATTGCAATAGCGAGATGAGTAGAGCTGGAACTTTCAACACGTCTTGCCGTCGTGAAGTACGGCGCCGCACTGAGTAATGACAGCAAGCGTCCCCGCCTCTCCGTCCCACCGCTCACATACCTCAGGCGCGGCCAACTAGTTCCGCGCGCATTATAACTGACCCGTGCACACTTCGTTGGGCGGTATTTTTCGGGTTCTTCTTCTTATCGTGTGGGCAGTAAAGTCTAACGACCCTACTCACCCTAGTGTCAGAGTTTCTAAACCGCCTCAAGAGCCTCTGGCTCTTATTTGACTACCGCCATCGCCAGGGCCGGGACCCAGTGGTCCCCGGATCTGATAAAAAGAATCATCTTTTTCTTTTTATCAGATAATCAGGTCATTTAAGCCCGCAATATCCTAGCCAAACTGGAAACAACTTTACAAAGTAAGCTTCTCGTGGGAATCGAACCCATGACCACCGGGTCACAAGGTAAAAGCCTAAACCACTCAACCACGGAGGCAGATATGACTCTCATAGCCTATGACAATCACAAATAACTTGGGTTTTCTATTGGTAAAAGAATTTTCAAATTCGGTTCAGTAGGTAGATCTAGAGATTACCCTCTACAACCTCACAAACTTTCGAACGTCATCACCCGCGTAGTTCCCGTTCCCGTGGGAGTACGGGGATCATATAAAGCCTATGTTACTCGCTGATAACGTAGCTGTCGTTTGCGAAGAATTTTTCAAATCGGTCCAGTAGTTTTTTAAGTTTATTCGTTTAATACATAAATACAAATCTTTCCTCTTTATAATATTAGTTTATATATAGACTAGCTGACCCGTGCCCACTTCGTTGGGCAGTATTTTTCTAGTTAATATATAGCCTATGGCACTCACAAATAACGTGGCTTTCTATTGGTAAAAGTATTTTCAAAATCGGTTCAATAGATCCAGAGATTACCCCCTACAACCTCACAAACTTGTGAGGTTTCACAAACTTTACCTCTTCATAATATTAGTATTTGTAGTTTGCTTGAGATAAACTCTGAAACTACAGAACCGATTTTGATCAAACTTCGTATCTATCTGTTATTTGATCCAACTTAAAAGATAAGATGGTTTTATGGAACGGGAAAAACGGGATAAGGGAAAACCGGGATATGCGCGCACGAAGTCGCGGGCAAAAGCTAGTATTAGAATAGAAGTATTGATTAGCCGATCTTGATGATTTTTTTTGCATTTGGTTTAGTTATAGCATTTGCATTGGACGTTGAACTTTAAAGATAATTTAAACAATTGATCTCCTCAACTTAAAATCAATAAAGTCTAATAAAGTACCAAATTGTAAGGTTAATGTAAATCCCACAGCAAAGTATTTAAATAGCGTAACCACTCATATATGTGTATAATGTAAATTTAGTGGTGGTGTAGCCCGCTACAGTAGTATAGTCAACAAGTGCTTTTTTGGTCAACTTATTTCAGCAGTCTCGGAAAAATATGAGTCATTCGATTCGGAAGAGCATGTAGATGATCTTTGAAAAAAAAAAAAAATTTCGCTTGAAAAACTTGCAAAAGTTATAACCAATTTACTGAAGAAAAAGTAAGAGAGGTTTGGTATTTTGTAAATATCTCAATATCTGATTAAATAAATAAATAAATAAAATTTTTGAAGTCTACAAAAGATACAAAAAGGGGAGGAAAATTTTCTTAAAAAGTAGTTCACTTCCGGAACTATATACGATCAATATATATTTATAACTTTCCCAGAGGGGTAAAAATACCACTGAAAACAAACCCTCCATGTTCATTAAGCCCTATTGAATGACTTTTCATGAAATAACCATTCAGTCGGGCTTAATGAACTTAGAGGGTTATATTGATGATGAAAATGGTTATAATTCTTTAAATAAATACGCGTTATGGCCGCGAATCGTATTTTGATCAACATACAGCTTCACACTAACTGGCAAATTGCACCGTGGCACTTCCACCTTAAACAATAAAATTGATTTCTATTGGTCCTCAGTGGAACGCAAACGCAAACATTGAATATATATTTTTTTTCTATTAACAAAATAACAGATATTAAAATTCATTGAATTTCATTGTGAGATTATAATTTTATACTCTGTTTTCAGTGTAATGATAAACAAACAAGTGGTCCTACTCGTACCTACTTACCGAATTTCAAAGGTCCTTAGGAGTTTTACGGTTAAACATATTAAAATGAGAAATGAAAAAAACTGGGATTTACTAGATAGATGAATGCACTCAATGCACAATAATCCGTCAGCAATATTTTTTTATCGTGACTTTTTTACCGATTTCAAAAAAAGGAGGAGGTTCTAAATTCTTTTGTATTTTTTTTTAATGTTTGTTACCTCATAACTCCGTCATTTATGAACCGATTTGAAAAACAATTTGTTTCATCTGAAAAGGTATCTATACTTCTCGATTGGTCCCATTGTCACCATGTCAGAATCTATTTTCCCGTTTCAATTTGGTGAAGATCTGATGAATAACTTCGGAGGTAGGCAAAGGAACTCTTCAATAAATGATAGCAAAGGGATCGGGATTGCTGAAATCGCATGTTTTTTTAGTGTTTACACCAGTTCTTAACATAACATCGCGCCGATATGCGCTATATTTCACTAAAAAGTGAAAAATAAAAAACATTTTTACAAAAAAAAACCGACTTCCAAAAACAAAACACTACAAGGTACAAAATAACTTTGAAAGAAAGAAAAGAACTTTAGTTTCGGTCTTTTCTTTGACTTTCTTTCGAAGTTATTTTGTACCTTGTAGTGTTTTGTTTTTGGAAGTCGGTTTTTTTTTGTAAAAAGTTTTTCAATTACTTATACAACAAGTAATAAGTAATTTTTTTTCTGTTACAACATGAACATTGTAAATTTCATAATTGTTCATCTGTGATTTATTTCTTTTAAAGCTCAAAAGGCTTCAAAATATTATATCCCCCCTAATTTTTATTATTAGTTGTTATAGTGACAATAGAAATACACAATCTGTGAAAATTTCAGCTCTCTACGTATTACGGTTCTTGAGATACAGCCAATGCCTTGAGAGACAGCGGAGGCTTAGTAATAGGGTTCCGTTGGTTACCCTTCGGGTACGGAACCCTGAACATATCCATAATTTTTTTTTTATAAATTATTACTTACCTCATTTGGTTTTTCTTTCTCTACTTAATGAAACAAAACAATCATGAGTAGCGTTTGAGGAAAAAAAAATCATAATATAAATAAAATCAAAAAAAGAAACGTAATTACAAGTCATGGTTGTTTTTGCCTTTTTCCAATTATTAAGGGGTCGACTTCCAGTCAAACCGGATTTAGCTGAATACCAGTAATTTACACGGAGCGGCTGCCTACCAGACCTCCACAACCCATTAACTGGGTAACAAGGTACTTCATGGCAAGACTGGAGTCAGATTAACTGGCTTCTGACTATCCGTAATAACTGCCAAAGATCTACAAATGACAGCCGGGACGGCTCAACGTGCTTTCCGAGGCACGGAGGAAACTCGGTATATTAAGATGGTCACCCATCCACCGACCTTGGCAAGCGTTGCTTAACCTTGAAGATCGACCTGTGCGGCTGTTATTATCTAGCCACGAGCTCCTCAGAGTAGGAAAATCAATATGAGGTATCAATTTTATTGCTTATAGCAAATTGTTCAGTTAATAAACAATGAAAAATTAAATAAATCCAATTGTTTTTCTTTTAACCAACTTCTTCAAAAAGGAGTAAGTTCTATGTTCGGCTGTATGTATTTTTAGGGTTCCGTACCTCAAAATGAGAAAAACGGAACCCTTATAGGATCACTTTGTTGTCCGTCCGTCTGTCTGTCAAGACCCTTTATCTCGGGAACGCGTGGAGGTATCGAGTTGGAATTTAAACCATATACTCAAATCTATGGTTCCTTGAAGCTGTGAAAAAATCATAGTTATAAGTTAACGCAAAAAAAAAGAGACGGCCGTTTATGCCGAAAAAAACAAATACATATTTCGAGTAATACTCTCAAGGGAATCAAAGTTCATAGGATATTTCCCATGGACTTAGAACTATGAAATTTGGCAAGTAATATCGTCTTATACTACCTACAGGTATAGGGAAAAGTCTAAAAACTATACATTTGTAATTAAATCTTGAAAAATATAGTCTTTATTTAAAATACGTAATCAATCAACGAGCGGAATAAACCACTGATTGGATTCAAAATCTAGGAAAACAAAAAAATTAAGTGTTATCCCGAGTAAAATTTAGCGTTTAATTAAATTAAATTAAATTGATGAACTAATTCATCAATTTAATTTAATTTAATTTAGTTGATGAAGTGTGAACTTCCTAATGTATTCTGATCAGTCAGAGGCTCAGAGCGCCATCTATCGAGAAAAATAAAATGCATGAATCCATGAATATAACACCATAACAAGTTATTTATTAAACTTATAATAGTAATGGTATTAATTAATTAATATACTATATTATCATTATTAATCATAACATACGTTCTTTAGCGTCTTTCGATGCCAAATACTTTGTCAGTTTACAAAATGGCAGATAGATGACGTTGCACTGAAGACGCGTTTTTCTGAATCACGGTGTGGAACATTGGAGAACGACCCTCACACGATTTTAAACAGCGCAGCGTTGTAGTTCATTAGGGGTTCGGGTTCTAAAAGGTCTTGAAAAGTATCTGCTATGGTTCAGATTCGTTAAATCTCTGATTTGATCTGGTTTTTTACTCTAAAAAAACTACGAGACTTGTTTCCTGAACTATTTATAACACGTACATTCATTCGTACCTATGTTCACTGATTTCTCCACCAATTGTGGACCGATATTATTATTATTATTTTTTCGAAAGCCTCCACTCTTGAGGTGTTCCCATTGTCAGAATCTGATGATGGGATCCCATGAAAATCGAGGGAAACCCTGAAATTTTATAGACACATACCTACAATGTTTTTCATAAACTTACTAACGCAATTCAGATATTTGTGCCAAGTTATCATCATCTCATCTAGCTTAGCTGATGATACCTATATAAGTTAGGATCTGTGAAAAAAGAGAACAATAAAAAACTTTTATACAAAAAAATAAAACCTAAAAATAATATGTTCTAAAATAACTTTAATTTCGGAAGTCGGTGTCAAAAAACTAAAAAATAACCAAAAACACCGACTTCCGAAATTAAAGTTATTTTATACTTTGTAGTGTAGGTAAGTTTTTGGAAGTCGGTTTTATTTTTTTGTAAAGAAGTTTTTATTTCAAAGAAAAAGATAATACCTAATGATTAAAAAGAAGTAATGGTTAGGTACTTACTTACTTTAATTTTGGAAGTCGGTGTTTTGTGGGTTTTTTCTTCGTAACCATTTTGACACCAACTTCCGAAATTAAAGTTATTTTATAATTTGTTTTTTTTCTTATTTGTAAGTTGTTAATATTTTTTGTTTGTTTTATTTTTTGTATTTTGTTGTTTCTTCGGTCTGGTCTTTATGCAATTGACTAGATCATATCAATTTATCATCATACTAGCCTCTGCCAGCGGCTTCGCCAGCATGAATGTCGAAAATTATCCCAATTAACATTCCCGGGATGATAATTTTCCTCTATCACAGGACACGGATTTTTAGTGGGCACACAGAGAACAGAGCATGCGGAATAGAGAGTAAAATTCCGCACACCTCCATTTTAAAGGAGGAACCCTCCCAACAGGCAGTTGTGCCTGGCGGGCTACTGCCCAATGGTTGATATTCGGGCTGATAATATATCTTCAAATTGCTGCTTGCACGATGCAGGATTTCGACGAAGTAGTCCACTGCTAGTTGGATAGATGGCGTCGCGGTTCTTTTCGTTGCGATGTAGATTTGCTCCGTTGGTTTTTCTTGTGGCGGCATTAATGCCGCTACGTTACTCCCCACCGGAGACTGAAGGTCTATATCTAGTGGATGAGTCGTCCGGAAGTCGCAGAGTTCACGGTGAGTCGGAACTGTCTGCAGTGCCCCAGTGAGTCGGGGTGATGTGATCCCAGTGAGTCGAGATAATGCTGCAGGTCCCAGTGAGTTGGTGTGGTGCTAGTGGCTCCAGTGAGTCGGAGCGGTGCTGTGCGAATTGACTGCTGGGGTCGACCAGAAGAGGTTCTTCATGGTTATTCATGTAACTGGCTGAAGGTGCAGTGTGCTTGCCAAGGTCGCTGATGAGTATGATAGAGGCTGAGGACAGGGCCACCATCTAAACGTCCCGGACGAGTCGCATTTAACGCCCTTTCATATTTAAAAATAATATAATTTAGAAAAACTTTTACATCCAAGCCCCATAACTTGACCCCCCTTGACTCATCAATATGTTTACGATGTCGTTTAAAACACCATTCCCGACAACAAAGGCAAAATTTGCTCATTAACGATTTATTTCCGCTATTTGGAAGTTTTTGGCTTTCGTTTGGTGAGCTATAATTTAAGTTTAGAAAAACTGCGAAAACAGTCACTGGTAAGATTTGTTAGCAGAATACGCAGCGATATCCAGGGATATAATTCTTGAAGATTGTGCTTTTTAATAAAGTTTCAAGGTTTCGATAGGTGTTGCCTGAATGTTGCAACACAAACGAGATTGTGTTGCCGCCCTAAAATTTCATCGCACAACAAATCACCTACCTAAAGCCGCTGCTGGCTGAAGATGCTGACCAGGAATGCGCCGCATCTGCTGCATGCTAGTGGTCAGGAAACCGCGGCGTAGAAGCCGTGAGTACTGGCTAACTACGAGTCGTTGCTCGAGAGCTTGAGATCATGATGAGGTAGTGATGATGACGTCACGCTGAAGTTGCACGAAGACTGCGCTAACGTTCAATGTCGAAGGTCACCATTTTGGAGAGTATGTGGAGCAGAAAGTAAAGTCTCGCAAACCTCCATTGAAGAGGGCGGATCCTCCAACCTGACGGTTGTTGGATCCGGTGTAGGCCCAACAACGCCCATATGTTCAAATCGCACGGTAAACTCTGCTTGAGCGATGCAGGATTTCGACTTAGTAGTTCACTGCTAGTTGATAAATGGTGTCGCGGTTCTTTTTGTTGCGATGTAGATTTGCTCCGTTTGTTTTTCTTGTGGCGGCATTGATTGGACTGGCCTGTTGGTCTAGTGGTTAGTGACCCTGACTGCTACGCCAGAGGTTGTGGGTTCGATTCCCACCCAGGACAAATGTTTGTGTGATGAGCATGATCATTTGTTCTGTGTCTGGGTGTAGTTTATCTATAATATGTATGTATTTAGAAATATATAAGTATGTTTATCAGTTGTCTAGTACCCATAACACAAGCTCTGCTTAGCTTGGGACTAGATGGCGTTGTGTGATAGTTGTGTGGAATATTATATTAATATTATTGATGCCGCTACAGTCTACAAAAAAAAAAAAAAAAAAAAAAAAAAAAAAAAAAAAAAAAAAAAAAAAAAAAAAAAAGTATCGGGAATGGATGATTTGTTTAGGGTTCCAAATTAAAATTTTTGTTTTTTTGTAGTTGTTAGATTGGCACAACTGTTTTTCATTTTGGCGCGGAGTTTGAGTTGCATCTGTTATTTATATTAAATACAGTGCTGGTTTTAGTAATATCATATTGTATAGTGTGTAGGTATTGCGAATTTCGTAATGGACAAAAATATCGAACAAAGAGTTTGTCTTAAACTTTGCATCGCCAATGGAATTTCGTGTTCGGAGTCACTGAAAATGTTACAGAAGGCTTACGGTGAATCGACTTTATCAAAAACTCGTGCTTATGAGTGGTTCAAAGCGTTCAAAAGCGGTCGAGATGTGATGGAAGATTTGCCTCGCTCTGGTAGGCCGTCAACGTCTGCAACTGAAGTTAACATAGCAAAAGTGAAGGAAATAGTGACTGAAAATCCCCATTCAACTCTGAGAGAGATAGCCGCCGAACTTTCTGTATCTCACGAGTCGATCCGTACCATTTTAACTAATCATTTGGGTATGAAACATGTTGCTGCTCGGCTAGTCCCAAAAGATCTGAATTTTCTCCAAAAACTCAATCGCATGAAAGTCGCTGAGGACATGCTAGAACGAGTCAGTTCGGACCCAACATTCATGAAACGCATTGTTACTGGTGACGAGACGTGGGTTTACGAGTTTGACATGCAAACTAGTCAACAAGCTTCGGAGTGGCGCCTTCCAACTGAACCGAAACCGAAAAAACCACGCCAAAGTCGATCAAAAGTCAAAGTCATGTTGACTGTTTTCTTTGACTATCGCGGTGTTGTGCACTCTGAATTCTTACCGGAAGGTCTAACGGTAAATAAAGAATACTATTTGAGCGTTATGCGGCGTTTAAGAGAGCAAATTCGACGAAAAAGGCCAGATTTGTGGAAAGAAAATTCTTGGATTTTGCACCACGACAATGCGCCTTCGCACAAGGCTATGGCAAGTGAACGAATTTTTAACCAAACACTCAACAAATACCATCCAGCAACCACCATATTCACCAGATATGGCTCCTGCTGACTTTTTTCTTTTTCCTAAACTCAAATTACCACTTCGTGGCACCCGTTTTCAATCGATAGAAGACATAAAGGAGAATTCGTGGCGAGAACTGAACTCAATTCCGGAAGCAGCGTTTAAAAAATGTTTTGATGAATGGATTATTCGTTGGCGCAAGTGTATCGTTTCTAAAGGAGCATACTTTGAAGGTGATAAAATAAATTTGGATGAATAACAGACATTTTGTGTATTATTGATCTTTTCCCGATACTTTCTTGACAGAGTAGTACTTGTGTGCCAAGTTTCATTCAAATCCGTTTAGCCGTTAAGATGTGAAAAGTAACAAACAAACAGAATAATTTTCGCATATAAAATTACTAGGTAGTATTAGTACGGATTTTTGGGTATTGTGCTGTGAATTGAAATCGCCAAAGTAATGAGCAATAATTCCGACAGATGTCGCTGTAATCAACTGAATTCACATAACAAATTGCATGTAGAAAATGAAGTTATATTTCGTATTGGTATTATCACAATACATTCATTCAATATAATCCCAATAATCACTTCAACTAATAATAATAATTGTACATGGCAACTGCCATTTAATTAATGTTTAATCTGTCTACACTTTTTTTATTAATCTGGCATCCCTGCCGGGTGTGTGAGCGACGTACGAATTGTGTATCTGTAATTTACTTAATTTTAAGTGTAAACAATGAGTTTAATAAATTGTTTAGTCGTGCGATATTGAAAATTTCCGTAATCTCATTGCCAATGTCGTAATTTAGGTGTTTTATACGCTTTTTATATTGATGTGAGGCTCTCGTGCTTTGTCTTCGTGTGTGACAATATACTCAAAATGGCGCATCAACTCGCACCGTCTGTAAATTGTTCATTGGACGACATTGACCTCAGCGCTCTAAAGGTAAACTGTTAAAGTAAACTATTATTATTATAAATACATCCTAAATATCCAGAACTCAGGGGCTCCCTAAACTTGCAGAAAAAAAGTAATCAAAGGGCAATGATCTCACAGGGCGTGAATCATAAGTGAAGGTTTACTTGAAATGGCATAATAATCTTTTACGCTATTTCAATTTATTTATGTGTCATTACAGGATCCTGCTGGTATATTCGAACTTATAGAAGTGGTCGGAAATGGCACCTATGGACAAGTATACAAGGTATGTACCAGAAACAGGAGCTCAATAATAAACTATACCCGTACATATATCTACACCTATCTGTAATTAAATTGATTGCTTTTATTGGATCTCTCCTCACGTTCTACTAAGAAACTTTAGTACATGACATGGCGCTAGTAAAAATTAACTTAATAGGCTCCAATGAAAGCATTACAATTATTAAAGAGCACTGTCTATTAATGTCAATGAACTTCATTAGTTCCCATCAGTGGGCTTTCAATAGGTACCACTACATTTTAAAGTGTAGTATAATTTAGTCTGTTCCCTACATTAGATACTGTTTTAATACTCTACTGAATAAGAAATAATAGCTTTAGTGGATAAATCTGTAGAAAATTATAATATGATCTACTGATTCACAAAATGTGGGTCAGAGTATCATCTTAGGGGTTGTATTCATGATATTAAGAAAATGTACATTGGTTCACATTCTCAACATGTTCTATGCATGCTTCACAAATTTATGACATGTCCTGGAAAACAGATCAATTATAATTTAAAAGGTACTTGATTATTTCAATCATTTTTATCTTACTGCACCAGAAAGATGGTTTAGTCAAACAATTGTACATAGTGGAGTAGAGTAAATATCTTAGTTTAATACATTTTGTCATCATAACAATAATAATGGAATATTATTTTAATTTTAAACTAGCACTTCGTCCATGCTGTAATTTTCTTAAGGATACCTAATTTTTCCTAGACTAAAACCTTCCTTGAGAACCACTCTATCCATTGGTGGAAACTGCATGAAAATAGGTGTAGCAGTTTTTGAGTTTATTGCGAACAGACAGACAGACAGACGCAGCGGAGGATTGTTCTTAATATGTAGTGATAGTGGAATAGCTTGTAAGCTCAAAAGGCACATTCAAAATGTCTTACTAATCTGAATCAAGACAGTAAGTCATGTTATACTACAGCTGAGATTAGATTGTCGCCATTTATTTATTTTTTATCAACCTACAGTACTGTAAAACATGATTGTGATAATTAGGTATTTTTCCTATGAAAAATTATGAAATGGGTAACATAAAATTGTCCCACTTATTAATTTAAAAAAAAAACAGCCTCAAGGCTGTAATTGTTGGTTTTTTATAATTAGAAGTGTGTATTTTATTTTGGTTAGAAATATTAAAAACAAGTCATGTTAAATGAAGGTTAATTTATTTATTATTTAACACTTTACGCACACAGATGTACAGAGGCGGACTTAATGCCTGAGGCATTTTCTACCAGTCAACCAACAAGTCAAAGTTCATTTATCACAGTCAATTCGATTTGAATTACTAATTTGTAAGACTGCAGGATCACATTTGATTTGAAAGCCTACAATATACTCATACACTTAGTGAAAACATCAAAGTGATAAAAACTTTACTCAAAGCCAAGTGAACATTACAGTGATAGCGGTTAAAAAGCAATCAAAGACAAATAATAACACAATATTCATCAAATAATAAATGATAAAATTTTAGGGACGTCACACAAAAACAGGGCAACTTGCCGCTATTAAAGTTATGGATGTCACACAAGACGAGGAGGAAGAGATAAAGCTAGAGATAAATGTGCTAAAAAAGTACTCTAATCACCGCAACATTGCCACATACTATGGAGCTTTTATCAAAAAGAGCCCTCCAGGAAAGGATGACCAACTTTGGCTGGTTATGGAGTACTGTGGAGCCGGTATGTGTTCTCTACTTTTGATGACTACACAAGTACACAAGTTATAAAATTATTTGTTCTGACTAACTCAATGCACAGAAAAAACTTGTAGGTCTGGAATGTTTCTTGAAACGAATCTGTAATTTGCAAAGAGGTTGATTGTATAACTTAGGTATCTGCTCAGAAATAATTTTTGGAACTTCCAACTTTATGAGGGAAATGGAAGGGAGAAGTCTCTGAATTTTGACATGGTTTTCCTCATTAAATAAGATATAAACAAAAAAGTTTTGTGTATATAATTTGCACCACAAAGGGACAGGCAAAGGCACAGTTTGTAATGTGATTACCCTCCTAGTTGTGAGTCAACATTTCTGTTTAATTAGAACAGGTAAACACAACTGAAGTGTTATAAGTTTAGTATTTAAATTTAAATGTATTACCTGATGAGGCACAGACTGATGCATATTTATTATTTCTTGACCTAACTCATTCAACTTCACATTGCCACATGCAAAGAAATGTAAAAACCTGAGTATATGCAAGTTTTATAATAAAACATAACTGTTTTTTAGGATCTGTAACGGATTTAGTGAAGTCTACAAAGGGGCAATCTTTAAAAGAAGAATGGATTTCGTACATTTGTAGAGAAATTCTGAGAGGTCTTAGTTATTTACACTCCAATAAAGTCATTCACCGTGACATCAAAGGACAAAATGTCTTGCTTACAGACAATGCTGAAGTTAAACTGGGTATGTATAACACACAGAATGTTTAAATACTATTTACTATTATTGTAATATTTAAATTTCCTAAGTATTATAGAGTAAATTTAACATTTAATTCCATTGACATGAAAATAAAAAATGCTACAACAAAATACGGATTTAAATGGCAACATGATGAATAATTTTCGCAACAATTTATGTTATCAGTGGATTTTGGAGTGTCTGCGCAACTGGATAGAACTATAGGTAGAAGAAACACATTCATTGGTACTCCGTACTGGATGGCGCCCGAAGTGATTGCGTGTGACGAAAACCCCGATGCTACATACGATAATCGTTCTGACCTTTGGTCGCTCGGTATTACTGCGCTCGAGATGGCGGAGAGTCAACCGCCCCTTTGTGATCTTCACCCGATGAGGGCTCTTTTCCTCATTCCAAGGTAATTTTGTTAATTGACATTTCAAAGCTGAACCTTTTTCTGTCAACTACAAAAACTAATAAAGTTTCATGTAATTCCAGAAACCCGCCGCCTCGTCTTAAGTCAAAGAAATGGGCTAAAAAATTTCATGGTTTCATTGAAACTGTACTTGTAAAAGACTACCATCAAAGGCCATACACTGAACAGCTTTTGAAACATGCATTTATAAGGTAAATCATTATTTTAACCAATTTGTTTACAAAAATCCAGATGTTTGCTCTTGTTTATTTTTTTTGTTTTGTATACCAATCTTGAATTGCGAAATACATATTTTGATTTCTTTTGTAGAGACCAACCGACAGAGAGACAGGTGAGGATACAACTCAAGGACCATATAGACAGGTGTAAGAAACGAAAGCAGGACAACTCGGTGAGGGAGGACTACAAGTACTCGGGATCAGAGGGCGAGGAGGAGGAGAACGCCGTCGCCGGAGAACCGTCGTCCATCGTACACAACGCGGCCGCGCACCAGGGAGGCGACACACTGCGCCGGAACTTCCAACAAATCCAGGAAGGGCCAAGGTTGGTCATCCATCACTATCCATACTATGCCTATTAACTTCTGTCACTTAACATTTGTGTAATTAACCAGACCCGCCGAAGCGCCTCAACCCCAGCCACCCCCCAAACGTAACAGCAAGCGTGAGGAACGTGAGGAAATTCCAGGTAAAATAACTTGCTAACTATTCTTTTGAGACATTTTGCAATAACTATGTGTATTCATTAACACTGTGCTGTTTGTTGGTACTGCAGAGCCAGGCCCACCGGCAAGGCCTTCTATTCCACAAAGACTGATCGTTGTACCAGACCCACAGGCACAACAGCCTAATAGATATAGGTAAATATTGTCTATGTATTATGTATTGGTCCTGCTTTGTCACTGATTTTATGTGTAGTCAAATAACATATTTTGAGAAGATTATTTTTAGCTACTTTTGTGTTTTGTGAAGACGTTAATGATAGTGGTAATTGCAGGCCTCTACCGCCAACACCAAAGTCGTCGGGCTCGTCGAACAGCTCGGGCTCCAACAACGGCACGCCGCCGGCCAGCGGCCCGCAGCCTCCGCAGCGCGGCTCCCATCAGATGTTCAAACCCATGGTGCGTGTGTTTGTACTCACCCTTATTATTATACTCTGGAAAATATGCGTTGATAGGGAATGTGCACGACTAAGGCTCTGCCACCGGGTGGCCCAAATCCGATTAATTTACGCAAACAATACTTGACATTCGACTCCTCACGTTATAAAATAATCACATTGATCCTAGAGTGGGCGTGCTATGAGCATTTGGCTGCCCTCTGAAAAAAAATACAAATATTTTCTGTACTATGCATGTGCCAGGTCAAGCATCGTAGTTGCTGCCTTGGCATCCCTCACCTTTATGTATTACAAGTTGGAATGCAACCAGTTTGCTTGATAAGTAATTTATTTAAAAATGGTAGTACAATCAAATTGTACGAAAGAATTAACAAGCTAGGGATAGAGCTACAACAAGTAAGCAAGCTAGATACTAGATTATAATATTAATTAGCATACAAAATTAACACGTTTAGTTCCGATTTCAAACGCGCGCACTCTAGTATAATTTTGACTAAATGACTGAATTTGCCATGCCACTAAAAAATATAAGAATTTTTTTTTACAATTGTATGTATTATAAACATTTGTAAAAAAAAATAGTAGTAAACGTTGGCGGCAACTCAATGACAGGTGTGTAAAGTTTCTTTTATTTAATCACACTGTGGCTCTCATATCGATTTGTGCTACCACCTGTAGTTTGTGCACGTTCCCTATACTCAACACAACTGCAGCTACTCCTGCAGCCTAATTTCGTAGTACTAAAATGAATTAAATAGGCCGCGTATGCTTAATTTTGACATTGCAACCGTATTTATTTATTAATTTATGGCGTGTTTTACGTTGTCGAGCACAAAAAATTGTATACATCGAAGCATTGGACCCAGAGTTCCTTTCGATTGTGAAAGAATGTGCGGTTTTATCAGTTACGCAGTTGGGGTGCCGGTTTCTAAGGTTATACAACGTGTAACAGAATGAACGACGTACCAGGGGGGCTACTCTCTAAGCTCGAAGTCCGTAGTTTCGGACTTAGTTGCGGGCGTATTCTACTCCGTATCATCTAACCACTAAGAAATAATGAAAACACGATTTTACAGTTACTGTCAAATCGTGTTGTCATTCATCCTCAGTTTGTGTTCCGGACTAATCGTAAGTCCGTAGGTGATACAACACTGAACCGCGATAAAAAGCGACTTCCCCATTAGTCGACAAAATGTATTGAACAGCTGATAATTTTTTTTGTGATTTCGGGGTTTGCCCCATAGTAAAAGTTGGTTGTTCATAATGAGTACTAAGACTCATTTTCAGGTATGTCGTTAATTTTGTTACACGTAGTATATCAATTTTCTGCACTCATCAGTAGGCAGTAGTCAGGTCACACAGGATTACATTGGTATTCCAAAAACTACATAAATATAGATTAAAAAGACAGTGCGCGCTATATTTTACTTGATTGTGTATCTGCTACATTATATTATTGTATGTATTTGTTTATTACTTTAATTTTATTAGCTTTTTGTTTTTATTTTCATGTCACGCTGTTAACTTTCTTTGCACATCCGATTTAAACTGCAACTGCAGATTCCACCGAGAAGGCCAGAGGTAGGTTGTTTGAGTTGCGTTTAATATTGAGATGATTGTATCGTAAAGATATTTTATTGTTGAAAGATGTTTCATTCAATGTTTCAACTCGGCAGGACTTGGACAAGTTGGCTGCACAGCTGAACGAACTGGGCGTCGTGTCTGGTAACGAGCCTCCTAACAGGCCACCGCGGGCTCCCACTAATGGTCAAGGTATTTATTTACTTATGTTTTCAAACTTCAATTGCTACAATAACTTATATTATTCATGTAATACAGTTTTACCTTAGTTTCTATTTTACCTAAACGGAACTTATTACGTGACTAGGTCGCGAGTCGGAACTCGCGTATACTCGAATAACGTAAGTGAATAAACGGTAAACGTTCTTACAGGACCACCCGTGGAAAGAAACCAACCAGAACCGGCGTTTGAGGACTCCGATAGCGACTCTGACGCCGAAGAGAGCGGTGGCCGAGTGCGCAACGACGGCACCTTACTAGCGAGCGACCCGCCTAAACCTCTGTAAGTAACACTAAACCATCGCCCGTATGATTTGCTCCTTTGGATGATCATGTACATATTATTCATTATCATTTTATAAAGTGCAACTAACCATGTTTTTTTTTTTTTTTTAATTTTGTTTGCATCTATTATTTTTTGCCCATATTTTTGTTCACCCTCCCCGTCCCTTTCGGTTGTGTTGGCCTGTCAGTCCCGAGTTCTGTTACAGGCCCGGGCTGAGCGCGGTGGCGGAGGACGGCGGCGCGGGCGGCGCGCCCACGCGCCCGCTGCCGCCCACGCCCGACGACGACGACGCGCACGCCGACCGCACGCTCGTCATGAAGCGGGTGAGTGCCGCCTCCTCCTACCCCGTACTCCGCTCAATGCTAACACAGACACCATTCGACCTACATTACACAGTGTTATACAAACATGAAGCTGAAGCCATGGCCCCCTTTGACTATGTTCACAAGAGCAAAACTTAGTCAGTGCTTAAGATATTTAATATGCATACATTGCCTATTGATTACTCTTGCTATATCTGTTAACATATTAATTTTATCACCACATCTGTTTTTACGGATAAATACGCCAGGTGAAATGAAATGGATATTGTAATAGACTTTTTTTCGAAACATAAGATACAAAGAATACTGAACTTATTTTTCGAAAATGTACTATTATTATTGGGTGACTATATCATTACAACTGGTAGTATTTGTGTGGCATTTGTGCTATATCGTGTGTGGCTTGATCAAATAGCAACTGACAGAATGGAGCCCCATGTGAAAGAAATGGACTGTGTTTTTATTTGGATTTTTAATATGAATGGTTTTCACGCCAAAGTAAGATCAGTGAGCATAAAATATTGCTATTATTATATTGTTATTATTTGTATGTTCTTATCATTTATATGTACTTTTTGTATCGGACATGTTTGACAAACATCAGAGAGAGAATACCGAAAACAATAAAAGGCAGTCTGATGTCGATGAAGCAGTATTACTCAAGGATTGGGATTTTGCCCGATTTTTCCCTTCGAAGAATTCTGAAAAAGAAGAAAAGCATGATACACCAAAAGATTCAGAACAGAAACGAGCCCAATTACAACGTCAATCACGGTTAGAAATGGAAGATGCATGGTCTAAATATAAAGCTGTAGCTACTCCTCCTTCTCGACACAAGCAGCTATTCCAAAAACCCACCGAAAAATCGTCGCAGGACAAATTAGCCGACATTCTGAAGCACAAAAAAGAATCGGATTCAGAAGTCAATTCTCCGAATCGCTTTTTCCGTGGCTTCAGAAGGGAGAACTCTGACTTGTTCCCGCTACCCAGCACACGGCACTCCGCTATATACTTTCCGAAACATGAAAGCCCAGCAGGAGCAAATAAACAACTACGATCCAGTGGAATTTTTAACAATTCGCGCAAACAGGTTATGAAATCGTCGGCTGGAGAACCTATTTTGACAGATTTCATAAAAACTAACGATAGTTTAAAAATGTCGGTACAAGGTGATGCTAGAAAGAGTGAAAAAAAAAGAACTCCCGATCGAAAAATTGCAGCCAGTAATCCCATCGATGCACTCAAAAACGTAGCGGCACTTATCAGACAAGATAGTGAAAGCAACGGACCAAGCCGACAAAGCAGCGTCAATAGTGATTCTCCAGCGACTAGCATTTGCTTCACGAGTAGCACATCTTTTGAAAAGGCTGGGACGCCAGACTTAACAGCGAATACGCATGAGAATAAATCGAGTTCGGATAATGTAAATGAAGGCAATGTGGTGAAACCACGCAGAGAAAAGACTGAATCTGATATAGTTTTCCGGAGAAATTCGCAATATAACCGGCATTCAGAGCTTATGGCAAGTTGTGGGCAGGAAGCGGTACTCGCTCAGGATCAGGTAAATTGCTCCCTGCTCAGGATAGTTTGATTAATAATTTTATATACTTACATTTGGTATGAGGGTTTGGTTTTCTAACATGGTTTTCACTAACATCTACTTAATAATATAATATGAACGCTTTATAAAAGAAATGTATGTTTTGTATTTAGTTTGTAGTGGTTTTGGTTCACATATTAATAACAATTACTTAAATGTATGGGAATGGTATACGGCTCTTGTTTGTCATACTTCATACTAAAATATCTACTTCGTCTATTTATCACTTAAGGAGAACATTGGTTTTAGATATTGCTCACACGTCTTACATTTTGGCGTGATAATTCTCTTCTAGTTATTAGAATTTTTTAGTCTTAGTTCAGACCTGTTTGGGAAGACAAAAAGCACAATTAGTTAGTGAGTAAGAATTTAACAAAGTAGACAAATTAAGATCATCGTATCTAACAATCTCTTAACAGCTTCAACACCTGACATGCGCATCAATGCAACTCTTTATTAATTTTAACTAACCCGTTCTTTTTATTCATTGTCTAAACGCGATACCGTCTTCCTGCCAAGAAATCAACACCATGCAAAATATATGCGATACCTACTTACGCCATCAACACTTGAAAATTAACCATTTAGGAATGCTGCCTAACGAAATGCCACAGAAGCTGGCAAGAAACAATCATCAATTTGTGAATGTGTTTTACTACTGCATGTTTGGCTGCCGTTGTATGTCGAGCTCTGTTGTTGTCCAAATTATTAATATTGCTATACTACATGAGTTTGTCAAGTTTGAGATACGTTGAAAGTAACATAGGTTTATGATTTTGTGTAAAAATTTTGTAAAACTTTGTATTTTCGATATGATTTATTATTACAATAAATTAATAATGAAAGTTCTCTGCGGATTTTGTTGGTATTTCATAAAATATAATGCACTTAGTAATTTTACAAAGAAATACATTTTTACGTTATACTTTATCAAATGCCACAGATTTCCATGTAATGATGATTGATTTGAATGTTTTAACAGAAGTACTTACCTACGATTAAAGTGTTCCAGAATATAGTAAAATGTGATATTGGGTGTAGGGGCGGTCGAGCGGCGCCAACGAGGGCAGCGGCTCTCGCACGAGCTCGGTGCTGCCCGACCTGCTGAGCCAGGCGGGCCAGCCCACCACGCCGCCGCGCCTCGACAAGTCCACCAGTGAAGAGGTACGTCATCAGCACCTATACACGCCTTTCATACGCATTTAACGCCCTGGGACACATTTAATGTTGATTTGTGTGATTCAGTTTATATAAATACGCATACCTATAGTTATTCAAGGTATGCATAATAAATAAGTATTACTCCTGCTCGAGTTGAAAAAGTAGCCCCAGGATGCTTTCTGTTACACTGGTGGCTATTGTCATAATAGATTTTACTCACCGCATAGCTGACAGTATTTCTCAATTTAAATTATGTTGTGATTGCGTGGCATTTCATCGTACACGTGCTTAAAGGGTTAATTTTATTTACAAAGGTATCTCTAGTAACCTGCCATGATGTGTTCATAATAAAATATAATTGAGGTGCTTCCAACGCTAGCTGCTTCGTATACATAAGAACATCTATGCAAAATGTATTCCCCATACTTTAATTTGCAATTTATCCGTAACCATTATTGCAAAGACTGATAAACCAACAATCACTGTTTTTACTCTTAAATAAAATTACAACACTTGCTCACTCATCTAATAAAATGTATGAGGTATAACAGTAATTAATATCTAACTTTGGAGTGTAAAGCTGTACGTTGGAAGCTCCTGCTCCGGATCATGACTGTGTGGTGTCTCAAGCTTGTGGTTTATCGTATTAATGTGATAATGGTTGTCAATCATGCAAACACCCTGGAGCCACTGCGCGACCGGTTTGCAGACACCTGTTACCACTGCGTAAGTACGAAACGAATTGATGCAAGAGGCAATGCTTAAGGTTCTCATAGATTGTTGTTTGTTGAAAGTTAGATCTGTATCTCACTCCTTCCTTGTATTTATGCATTTTCTAGAAACGCTTTCATTATTTTCGAAAATGTTTTGTTGATCATCGAATGCAGATCGATACATTTATCAAAGCTTTCTAAAGTAGTCCAATTTACTTGAGGGCTGCTTAATAACAGTTGTAACTATAGCAAAGGTCTTTCGGGTACTTAATGAACTGCTAAATAGCTCATGTGAGGCTATCGTAAAACTTTACAGCAGTAATTAGTTAAAATATAACCTCTGAAACGCTGTGACGCAATTACAGCTAACTATAAAACGAACATGCTTTACACAAGCAATTGTAACAATTCGAAAACAAGATTTAAACATAATTTAGTAATACATACAAGCTAGTAATAGCTTTAGTAGAAATATTGAAGTTAATGCAATTAAAATATTAAACTAAATAAATGGGAATCTTCAGTGGTCTTGAATCTTCAAATGCATACTTATCTACAGCATACACAGCGAGTTCATGCCTGCTGCAATTTCACGTCCATTATCACATTTTATGTTATGGTCATGAATGTAGATAATAGCCATCAAGCTAATAACTTTCCAAATGTATTTGAAATGACAACTAATCAATGGGAGATGGACTTATTTGACTAACCATCATTAATTTACACGGTTGATGCTGCGGCGGAATGTGCGGCAAACAATTGATTGATTGCTCTTTGCTGCAAAACTTATAAATTAATATTTGTTGTTTTCTCTGTTCCAGTATAGGCAAGCTATTGCCGGAGGCACGCCTCTTTCCCATCATCATCACCATCCGCCCCCATCCTCAGTCCAGTCCACGCCTTCCAAATCGTTCATAGTAGGCGCCGCTTCACCACACCCCCTACAACATTCCCCCTCGAACTCGTCCGTGGGCTCCCAACAACAGTTCCTTCCCTTGCAACAGAAGCAGCGCTCGTTCCTCACGTTCGGCTTCGGCGCGGGCTCCACCGGCAGCGGCGGCACGGGCGGCACGGGCGGCTCCGGCAACGCGTCGCGCCGCGAGAGCCACGTCAACGTCAACGTCACGCCCACGGGCCACGACCTGTCCTCCGACACGCCCGAGATACGTAAATATAAGAAGAGATTCAATTCGGAAATCCTTTGTGCAGCACTATGGGGTAAGCAAGTAATACGTGCTCTCACGTAAAGTAGTCATTATCTTGTCATGCTGTGATCATGTAGCTAATAAAATCTTAATTTTGCAGGAGTTAATTTACTTATTGGAACCGAGAATGGTTTAATGTTATTGGACCGTTCAGGTCAAGGAAAAGTATATCAGTTGATCTCACGACGCCGCTTCCAACAAATGGAAGTGTTAGAAGGACAAAATATTCTTGTGACCGTTTCTGGAAAGAAAAATCGTGTGCGCGTATACTACCTTAGCTGGCTTAAGTCCAAAATTCTGCGCACCGACGGACTTAGTGACGTAAGTTGAGGATTTTATCCCTCAAATATATATGTACAACAGACTATACAGTGTGAGTCTTTACATTGGGCACATACGCAAACGAGGAATTAATTTTATCGACGGAAAACGCAAAGAATCTAATATTTAAAAAAAATACCTCATTTTCATATGTGCACATAAAAAAAAACACTGAAAAAAACAAAACTGACAAAGACCGACACTGTATATGTAAATGCACATTCTATATCCGCAAGATCTCAATTCTTAGGAAATTCGCCACTCAACTGCCAATACGTTTTAGTAGCAAAATTATAAATTAATATCAATCAAACAATAAAACATTATCATTAACATCAAGAACAGAAAAAAATATTAAAACGCATCGACTTCGTAGTAAAGGCCCTATTAATTGCTGTTTTAAAACTTCATCATAAAAGCACTATTAAAATTACAGCAAGCAGAAAGGAGAAATGGTTGGATAAACGTTGGAGAACTGCAGGGCGCAGTTCATTTCCGCATTGTCAAATACGAGAGAATTAAGTTCCTGGTTATCGCTCTGAAAGATTCAATCGAAATCTACGCGTGGGCGCCCAAACCATATCACAAATTCATGGCCTTCAAAAACTTTGGAGAACTGCAACATAGGTATGTGTATTTTTTCTGTGCATTACAGTAGTTAAAATTCTCGAACATGATTCTCAAACGATCTGACGACATATCTATATTTTTAATATAATAAGAAATAAATACGATTTTTCTTAGTTAGTAGTTGTCCTAGAGCTGTAAAAAAAATCTGGCTTGTAACATTATTGCGGAAGGACACTGCTCTTCTAAGATACAAGTACTAACCTAGTTTAGAGGTCAGGGTTTCAATGTATCACTACCTAGCGTAAGTCTGCCAATATATGTACTTCACCTTACCTATTAATTGTAATAGTTATTTTGACTTTAGTTCAATAAAGATTTATTTATTATTTTTATTTTACTTTGCAAAAATATTGTTTAAGGGAAATATTGGATTTTGGTTTTCAGGCCTCTTTTAGTTGATTTGACTATTGAAGACAGCACAAGACTGAAAGTAATTTACGGATCAGCTGACGGCTTCCATGCCGTTGATCTAGACACTGCCACGGTCTACGATATTTATATTCCAAAGCATGTAAGTACACTAGCTTCCACCAACCAATGGCATCACTAGAATAAGTTCAAGAAACAACTTTGTAAGACACATCATTTAACAACAAAAGCTAACAAACCAGACTAAAGTTATAACAGCTTATTATCCTTTTGACCGCCAGAGCGTAAACGCATCGCATATCTAAAAAAAATACGGATTCTAACTTATCGAAAACCTAATCGTTGCTTTTCGTTCCATATTTTTCAAATAAAATATTACTTGTAAATATACCAAATCAAGTTTTCTGTGATTACGTTAATCACAGAAAACTTGATTTAGTATATTTATTTTGTACTTAATGAAAAGATGTATGAATAGACACCCTAATGTATATAATCTTTTAATTTTAAAATTGAAACTTGTCACACCATAACTATCTGTCAAACTTGGTTTTGTAGAACTTCATGTTTTTATTTTTCTTACAAATAACTTGCTTTCGCCCGCGACTTCGTACGCGCATATCTCGTTTTATTCCGTTCCCGTAGGAATTTCTGGAAATCTTCTCTTCACTGCCCTAGGAACCTACATGCCAAATTTTAGCGTTCTACGATAAGTCGTTTCGGCTGTACGTCTGTCTGTCTGTCAGTCACTCAATCAGTCAGTAACGGAAGAATTTTATATATTAGAATATTGATTGATTTCACCCCTAGGCAAAGGTCTAGTACAGCTCAGGCTGACAAAATTAAATAATGTCAATCCTTTCACTTTCGCAGACACAAGGAGCAATTGTCCCACACTGCATTGTGCCCCTCCCAAACTCCAATGGAGTTCAGTTGTTGTTATGCTATGATAATGAAGGAGTGTATGTGAACACATATGGACGAGTCAGCAAGAACATTGTCCTCCAGGTTTGTATTTGCGCCGCATTTGTGTACTTGCGACAGGTATTTTAATATAATTTTAAATGATGTATATTGGTCTTCTTTCAGTGGGGTGAAATGCCAACATCGGTAGCCTACATAGGCACGGGTCAAATAATGGGCTGGGGCAATAAAGCGATCGAAATTCGTTCAGTAGAAACTGGTCACCTCGACGGCGTATTTATGCACAAAAAAGCACAACGACTCAAATTCTTATGTGAACGCAACGATAAAGTGTTCTTCTCTTCCGCCAAAGGTGGTTCCTCTTGTCAGATATACTTCATGACGCTCAACAAGCCCGGCATGGCCAACTGGTAGTGCAGCGCGGCAGGCGTCGCGCGCGCCGCTCATCTGTGATCGTAACCGCACGGCGTCCCTTACAAGTGCATGCCCGTACTGTACAAGATAATGCCAGTAGATTAGTCGATATTACAAATCATGTGCTTTGGCCACTCGAAATTCAAAGACTTGTGATAGTGACAGAAATTAGTATATGTGCTCAAAAGACAATCCACAAAATAATATTACATTCAAGTATTCGAGGACCTTCTTAGTAAATGTGGCATTTTGTACTGATGGAGATAATTTTCATTACAAGCTATTAAGGAATATATATTATTAAGCAATAACCTTTAGGATAAATGTTTTGATATTGACAATTATGCGTAAGTAAGTTAATGTGCTTAGGTTTTATATTATGTTGCAATTGATAATTTCTAAAAGAAAATGTAATTGAAATCAACTATTAATTCATATATGCCATATTGTTTATAATGTTAAGATAGTTGGGTGATGATTATTATTAATTGGTTACATAATTATTTTTATGATATTAACAAAGAAAAATGCCATGTCTGACAGGTTATAAGTAATTATAACAAACATTCAACAAAACACAATTAGAGGTAATGTAAAATTATTCTTCAATTTACATTTGTAATGTTCATTCACTTAACAAATTGGCATTTAGTCAAGTCACTTTGTATCATATTATCTCACCAAACTACATTTTTAATTATGGATAAATCCTAAAAATTTGGTAATATTTATTATTTATTTGTTATGTACTATATTATTTACATGTATAAAGATATAACTGTGCATATTGAAAATATATATTTGACGACTTTTATTTGAAATACCTTAGCCCAATAAAATTTAAAAACATAATTTGAGGTCCTTTTATTACAATTCTGTACAAAGTTATTAATTTCATGTTACACTTCAATAACAGGTTGATGAAGATTGTTTTATGAGGCAAATAATCTGACCTCAAGGTACTGGTACTAGGTGGAAACATTATGCAAGCCTTCTTCCTCTCAAGGTATTCTTACTTCTCTATATTCTCTCCTCTAATAATAAAAGACTCCCATGACAAAACAAGCCCAACCAACTTCAAATTCATATCTACAATGGGAGGTCCATTGAATTTGTAACTCTATGGTGTATAAATGAGCTCACACCAAAACAGACCAATGTTGCCATGTTTCCTGGTTTACCTTCACCCAAACATGGATAATTTTATTTATTTAACAATTGCCTGAAACAACATAGGTTATAAAATACAGGTTTATATTATTATAATTTATTGTAAAGTTTTTGTCTAGGGTGTATCCACCATAACTGTGTAGAGATGCGTATTGGCTAGACTGTAGCAGAGATATGTGTGCTGGCTAGGATGGAGATGTGCGCTGACTAGAGCAGAAATTATGGAGCAAGCGTTTGATGTAAACACACAGTCCAGTGCCGTCTGACATGAAAATGTCATTATTAAAAAAACAGTGTCTTGCATGCAATGCGGGGGCAGGGATGGTGTCAGTACCGCGCACTGCACACTGCACACATCTCGTTTCTGCTGCCGCCATCATTAGCTTGTGAGGCAAAGCTCACATTTCTGTTTTGTACCACAGCCAGCTCAATCTCGGTGATGAACGGGTCACATCTCGGCTTCCATCATACAGCACAAATTATGATACATCTCTGCTCAGTGGTAATCACATGCTGAGCGGACACAAAATGTGTGAATAACTATGAATCAGAGGCTTAGTGTATCATTTTCACAGTTTGTATACATATGTTGCTGGATTAATGAAAATGCTGCAAGATTGTAGCAATCATCATTTTGAATGACTAATCCTATACCTAAATGAAATAGCTTCCAATATATCTATGTGTTATTGAGAGATATGTAGTAGTAGTAACAACACAGACAGTTGGATTAGAAAATAAAATATTCCCACTTTAAATTTGATCATTTATTGTATTTTTATATTTTCACTATGAAAGAATCAACTTTGCTTTGGATAAAGCTTGGGTTTCTTGTGTTGACATGGCAACTAGCATCAATCCAGGAACAGGTGGCTGCATTTCTAGATCCCGTAAGACATTAACTTTAACTTTGAGTTCACTGCGGAGTTTGTTCAGGTCAATATTTATCTGTTTTTGATCAGCTTCTAGTAGCGACTTAGCCGCGTCGACACTATGTTTAACTAAAACAGCTCCTACAGTCACCCAACATTTTCTTTGAGTACTCTTGGAAAGATCCCGCAGTGCTTCACGGTTATGGTTTCTTCTTTTATCTAACTCTATAATTGCACGCTGATCGGTTAATATTTCACCCGCTATTTTTTCAACTGATACTAAGTACTTCACAATCTTTTCTTGATCCTGCATTTCTTCAAAACACAGTATATAACTGTGTTCTCCAAATCAGCTATACACGGCGATAGCAACAAAATATTCGCATTTACTAGCGAATATTTTTAGCTTTTAAAATTGATGCACTCAAATGGCATTTGCACAATTTTCAAATCAAAGTCGGCTCTTTGCATGCTGCTTCTTTGGCGAGATTTTTTTTATGGCTGTACGTGTATTCTTGATCGGCAGTATATTATCCGATAAACACTTGTTTATGATAATAACAATGCTTCAGTGGATTTCTGAAACTTCTGCACCTGGATATTTGTTTGTCAGTGACAGACAGCTGACATTGACAGTTAATTGACCAACGTTGCTAATACCAATAAAATTTATGAAATTCCCCGAAAATGCAAGTCAAATTCTTCAATTTGGGAACAAACAATATATACCTACTGATTCCCCACAAAATCCCCTAAATTTTTGACTTACTTGACTGATGTTCCTGTGCGTGCCCC
This sequence comes from Lacanobia oleracea, assembly GCA_950371165.1. Classification (NCBI taxonomy): domain Eukaryota; kingdom Metazoa; phylum Arthropoda; class Insecta; order Lepidoptera; family Noctuidae; genus Lacanobia; species Lacanobia oleracea. Next base: position 13,866,216 of record OX493389.1, read on the forward strand.
CTATATGGAGCAGAGGGCGTCCACAGTGCGCCGCTATCCTGAACGGTCTCGAGCTTCGCGCTTCATTTCGCTCCCAGATCTTTCTTAATTGCTTCGCTTTTGCAATGATCGTCTGGCGCCAGGTCTAGGTCTTGCCTCGGTATGTGTCCAAGATCCCTCGGAGCGTGTGGCCGATCCAGTTCCACTTGCAGCGTTTGATCTGCTGGTCGATCGGAGTCTCACCGCAGCGTTCACACAGATCTTGGTTGGAGATTTTCTCTGACCAGTAAACACCGAGGATACGACGAAAAAATCGGATGATAACGACCCTGGAGTTTGTGCGAGATGTCCTTAGTGACCTTCCACGTCTGACGTCTCACATCCGTACACGGTTTTTACGTTGGACCGGAATATTTTGAGTATTTTTGAGTTTTACTCTCCGGGTCCATTTCCTTGATTGCCACAGGACGGAGCTTTTTAAAGGTTGCTCTTGCCTTGGCAGTTCTCGAAGTGATGTCTTCTTCAGTTCTTCCTTCCACTTTCTGACACTACAATACCAAAGAGTACAGTATATATAATGCCGAGGAATTTTTGACGTGATAACGCTTATAAATCGATGAACTCCGGCTGCACACACGAAAAAGTGTCACGTGCCTGAGCCGAGAGTGCAGAACAAGCGACAGAAAGGCACAACCGGCCTTTAAGCGTTAGGCTTGTTTCCTATGAATTCAATTTGTGAAGTTTTTATGAAACTTCGTTAAGAATTCAATTCAATTCATAAAAGTATGCAATTTTTTATCAACGTTTTCGTATGGCGTTATAACGTAAGTATTTTTAAGAAACAAGTTTCATACCCTAATGCCGCATTTACACAATCGTGTTCGCTATTCGCCTCGTCATTTTTCGAAACATTCGCATACGAGTGTCGTCGCGAACTACTGTTCACACATTCGCGTGGTGAATTATTTTGACATTCGCACACGAACACGGAGGACGTGACAATAATTGCGGCATGCGCGCTACATCTTGAATGAATGAGTTTATATTATAAATGCGAAACCGCTGCGAAAGTACGACAGCACGCCAAAGCTAATGAACCGATTTAAATGAAATTTGGTACACAGATAGTCTATAGCCTGAGAAAGTACAAAAGCATTTTTATCCCGGGAGTATGCTCATATGTAGACGCTAGTTATTTATATATCCTACGTAGAAAAGTAAAAAGCGATTTTTTTTTTATTTCTCATAGGTTTTCCTGTAATTATAAGTAAAGATCTATTATCTCCACATCTTTTTAAATTTTAGGAGAAATGGGGGGAATAATCTTTTCGTCTAATTTCTTGAATAACTTCAAAACCATTAAATTTTAAATTATTGAAAAAAGTACTATTAAATCCCTCAAAGTTAGGCCCTTTCATTTTGTCTACACGTCCTGTTGGGTCGGGCGCTAGCTATCAACTGAATGCAGGCGAATGTGTAAACAGTAAGTTCGTGTTCGCCATTCGTGCCTTTTGATTCGCGTCCGAAAAACCGCTCCCAACGCGAACGCTCACTCGAATCGCGAGGTGAATAGCGAGTGGACTGTTTACATATGCGTGTTCGTTATTCGCCTCGCGATTCGCACGAATGTGTAAATGTGGTATACGGTGTGTGGTAAAATTGAAAATTAGTAAACTTGTGGATTAAATACGAAATAATTATTGGCACTATCATATGACTTTTTACCCAACTGCGAAAGAAGGAGGGTTATGGTTTTCGAGTGTATGTACGTATATTTCTTTAGCACGCCCTAGAGCCTAAACGGCTCGATGGATTTTAGCTTGAAAGGTGTCATTAGATTCGTATTTACTGTGAGAGTGACACTGGGTATATCAAAATAAAATAAAAAACAAAATGGCAGATTTTTGGCGCCAAATTCAAATGTTTGGCTTGCACTGTAGCCTAAACGGCTTGATGGATTTTAGAGTCAATGTGTCGTTAGATTCGTATTATTGTGAGAGTGCTACTGGATATCAAGATAAAGGGCTCGAGGAGACGATTCCAAAAATGTAACTCACAAATAAGTAAATTTGGAATAAATCGCTTTTCAAGCAGTCTGATGCAGTTCAATCACTGATCTGATGCCACCAACTGCATCAGACTGCTTGAAAAGCGATTTGATGAAATAATCGGAGACCCCGCACGAATAATAGTGAACCTTTAGAATAGTGTTTCGAGCATCATTTTTAATAGCTTTCGGCATATTTAACTTTATAAATTCAGCAATATCACGACAAAACAACCGGAGAACCCGAATGTAGCCGTAAATGACGGCCGTAAGTAGTTCCAATTTTCGCCAATTCACAGATAAGTTGGTAGGAATCTATGGGTAGGAGTGTATCAATAACAGGCAAACAATAAGGATGTCGAATGACGTAACCAGCCTGCCAATCGTGGCGATTGTGTGTATACCGTTTACTCTACCCGTGTAAACCGGGCTTTGCGGCTTTATGAAGTGACGTGGTAGAGTGCGCTCTCCAGAGTCCATAGACAAGAAAATTACGTAGTATCCGGTATACGGACTGTCAGTGTGCATTGTCGTCCGGTCAGTTGCCGCCATTTTGGTTTGGTCTTTGTAAATTAATGGCCGCCGGTACCGACGCTTGGCTAGGCTACCGCGTGAGTCGCTTGCATTTGTAAAAATTGATTAAGTTTTATCAAATAAGTTTCGCGTCATATAGCTTGGTCACCAAGCACCTTGCCACTGTTGATATTTGACTTCATTTGGAGACTACATCCTTAAAAATGGATGGACCGCCAAACCGAGGCTTTCGTGGCGGTGGACGAGGTGGGCCACCAGGTCTTAATCCAAGAGGAGGAAGAGGTGGTTTCGACATGCGCGGGCGGTAAGACCACACATTTTCACGTTAAAGTCGTACTTACCAATTTGTTTAATTTTTTAGGTTATGTGATCCGTTTTGTCTAAAAATAACCACATAATAGGTTTTCTCTCGTATATAATCGATGTTAAAATGAAGTATATGATTCATTTTAGGGGTGGACCCGGCATGAGGGGCAGGGGTGGCCCGCCACGAGGCGGCATGCCGTTCCGTGGTGGACCGCGAGGCTTTCGAGGCGGCCCAATGAGAGGTGGCGGTGGCGACAGAGGTGGACGCAGTTTTCCTCCAGGTCCACAGGGTCCGGGACCACACCCAGTGCCCACTATTGAATCGCGTGGAGCACCACCACAACGTAAGTTTTTACCTGTTATTCCTAGCAACATGATTTCTGCCAAGAGTGCGATGCAGTTTTCTATACAGTACAACAACATACTCGGCTACCTTTAATGATACCACTTTTCGGATGAAGTAAAGGGCTGTCCACACATTTCCGGGTCAGGGCTATCAGTTCCAAGTTTTTCGTTTCAGTATTAACGTCAGGGATGAGCCATCTGTCACCCATGTTCACACGTAGGTATCAGGCAAATCGGTAACCTAATTTCCTTGTTTACACAGAATAATTGATTGGAAATTAGCAGTCTCCAGTATCCAACAGAGCAATTCTGTAAACATTTTGAAGTGAAGGATTGGGCGAAGTGCCCATTACACTGTAGGTTATTCTGTCAGTTTAACCACAGTCAAGGCTCTTTTTAAGGGATAATCTACTGTGTAATGTATTGACTGATGGTTGCATGAACTTTTTGCTGAAAATCTTGATATCATCATCATGACTTTTGAGTGAAAGTTTGGTCAGTGGGTCGTCTTATGTCCATCAATCATCTGTCAGTCAGCGATAGAGTTAAACACAGATCACTCAGGAAATGAAATGAATGACCACTTTACCCTTATTTCCTTAATTACTGAGCCTAAAATTATTAAAAACTAGGGATAAAAAGTAGCCTGAGTAGTAAAATAGTATAAATGTCCTTTCTCGAGAAAACATTGAAAGATTTTTTCAAATTGGACCAGTAGTTCCCGAGATTAGCGCGTTCAAGTACACAAACAAACTCTTCAGCTTTACATATTAGTATAGATTACAAGAAAACTAACACGAAAATAGGTTTAAAGACTTGAGTTAAAAAAAAAAACGAAATTCGTTCTGAACCCTTTACAAGAGAGTCAGATTTGCACTTGGCCTGTTTTCATTTATTAATTTAAGTGAGGATTATACAGTTGCATCAAAAGTGCGAGATCATATTAAAGGGGGGTCATTCTGTCACTGATATACAGTAAGAAAACAATTGCAAAAATAAAGAATATCAACCATTCTTCTAAATGTAAAAAAAAAAACAAACTTTTTCAAGATGTTTCATGCAAATCAGACTGCCTGAAAAGTAATTTTTTTGAATTGTAGTGATTTTTGAGGTCAGGTTATTAGTCTTATTTTTTGTTTTGCTTTTAGGTATTTCTTTACTGAATATCAGGGGAAAAGAAATGAACTGAATTATAATCAACCACTTCTGAAACACCTTGTATAGCTATGGCTAGTATAGAAATATAAAACCTTTTTTAAAAAGCTTTCATTTCAATGCTCTAAGAAGAAAATAAAATTTTCCTTTAAAATTGATCATCAGAGGCTCATCGGCGACGTAAAACTGGTTGATGCCAAGCTATACATAGCTTGGCTCATCGCCGTAAGGTTGCCTGCTTGTCGGTCTTCTACAGAATGTACTTCAGTGAGTGTGCCCAAGAACTCCACAACCTCATCCCACCGGCCCCCTTCTACCATCGGACATCCAGATGCACTGCATCTTACCATCCCTACCTTGTGGCTATTCCACCAATTCGCACTAAGCGTTTTCAAACGTCTTTTATAATGCGCACAGCAAAGGAGTGGAACTCTCTGCCAGCGTCTGTGTTTCCAAAGCTTACAACCCTAATCTCTTCAAAGTTAGAGTGAACAGGCTCCTTCTGGGTAGGCTCGCTCCATCGTAGACTGTCTCTGTCATCTCTGACATAGACTAGAGTCAAGAGCAAACCCATTACAAATAAAAAAAAAAAAAAAAAGCTTGTCGTGAGGTTTGAATACTTATAAGTACTTTACAAGTTTACTTTACAAGTTTGTTTAAATACTTTTTAATAAGTACTTTCGCAAACTTCGTGACAAGCTTTTGTGATCAATTTGAGGGAAAATTTAATTTCTTCTGTTTACGAGTATTTTAATGAAAGCTTTTCTAAAATAAGTTTTTTTTGGTTTTGATTTATTTTTGAATTTTTAGGTATTTCGAGTTACTCTCAACAAACCCTTTCATTTGATACCCATAATGTAGAAATGCATTAAAATAACTATTCCGCCATATTGGATTTAGAATGACGTCACACTGCTTATTTTTGCTTTTATTTAAATGCTCTAAAAAGATGAAAATAAAAGTTTCCTGTAAAATTGATCATAAAAGCTTTTTTTTTTTTTTTAATCTTTACTTATTTACAGGGTTTTTTCTATAAAGAATATGTCACCCCGATGATTGCATACAAGTTATTAAATCTAAGAATTAAACTACCCGCAACCTTATACCGATAATAATAATATGATAAAGTGTTCTAGCATCATCTGATAACGGTGAGGCTAGAACGCTATTATAGAAGCCTACGTTAAAGTTATTAACAAAAGCGTGACGTCTTTGGACTCCAATACGAACACACTCTGACAGGATATGATGCACGTCTTCTATTACTCCACAGACAACGCAATTGGGAGATTCAACTTTGCGCATCATAAATCCGAAACTATTGAGCGGTATGTGGCCGGATCGGAGCCTCAAAGCCGTCACGACTTCCTGTCTAGTCATCCCTCCCTCGCTGAACCAAAGAGTCCGTGGAAGAGATGGTTGAATCGTCTTGTACCAAATACCTTTCGTTAACGACCGCTTATCAAAATATTCTGACCAGGATTGAACACATTTGGCTCTAACTAAGGGTAAGAGTTCGGTATGCCAGGGAGAACACGAATACATTTCTCCATCTGACCCGACCTCGTTTGCTAAACGATCAACCACTTCATTACCCTCTAATCCAACGTGGGAAGGGATCCATTGCAATACAATTGTTTTATTCTTGGCAACAAATTCAGTAATCCCTCTTAAAATAGTAAAAGCTATAGGAAGCCCTCTAACTGATGGGGAACTTGTGCATCTCATAAGATGGAGAAGAGCACTTTTCGAGTCAGTGAAAATGACAAACCGATATCATAAAAGCTTGTCGCGAGGTTTTTTTTTTTTTTTTTGTCGATGGCCACTCGCAGTTATCAACCCTAGAGGGTTGTCAACTACTAAACCGGACTTTGTCGCGAGGTTTGATTAATTAAATACTAAGACTTATAGGTACTTACGCAAACCTCACGACAAGCTTTTATGATCAAGTTTAAAGGAAAATTTTATTTCATCTTTTTAAAGCATTTAAATAAAACCTTTTTTTTTAAGTAATTTTCTTTTCATTTATTAATTTTAAATACCCACCTATCCATAAGATAGTGAGTGAACATGTGTGTAAAATCTTGGCAATGGCTGGCGTCTGTACTAGCCAAGCTGATAATTTGCTTTTGATTTGATTCCTATATTATTAAAATGTAGCAGTTTATCATCCCATGCCTGAATATTTAATTTAGCCTTATTTTAAGTTTGTGTCAAGGTTTTGATAAGATAATTAGGCTACCTCTTGATTTCTGTATGAAACTAAAAGTTTATATTTTGGTTTGTGCCCAGGTGGAGGGTTCAACAATCGCGGCGGGCCTGGTGCTATGAGAGGCCGAGGAGGCAGAGGACGAGGCGACTTTGGACAGCGAGGTGATAGGGGTGGTGGGCGTGGGGGTATGCCTATGAGAGGTACACATTATTGATTCCAAAAAAAAAACCAATAGTATTTAATTTGTAAGCGATTTGTCTTCTAAATGATATACCTCAAACAAAAATTAGGTGTAAAGAAGTACAGTCTTTGAAAAAATTAAACAGTTAATAAATAATGGTGTTACCTTTCGTAGGACGTGGAGGTCGCGGAGGGCACGGAATGCCGCCGGGAGGTCCGCCCAGCGGGCCCCACCCGGGCGCCGGGCCCGTGGGGCCGCGCCCCGTGCCGCCGCACGTCGCGGCCTCGGCGGCGCCGTTGCAATCTCAACCTCAACAAGCTTTCAAGAGGGGTGGAGGCCCGCCACATGGTGGCCCTGGAGGCCCACCTAAGAGACCGAGGTTTGAATGTTTATATAATTACTTGCTTCTGCCAGCTACACACACGACCAGTAGCGGATGCGCGCGGAGTAGCATGCACGTTCGCGGAGTTGCGCGCTGCCGCGTTTCTGCGCGCTACCTTTCGGATGTAGTCCCTTTGTTGCTGTTTGGGAATTCATTATTTTGTTATTTGATTTTACATCATTATTTCAATGAGTACAATGCCTATAATAAAACTGCTCTGTCTGACAGTAAAAGATACTCTGCAATGCACTCCGCCAAATGTGCGCCAGCCCTTATAGTATTAGTATGGATAATGGGCCTTATATACAAGGTGAACTTTAAAAGTGTGCCTTCATGGCCAAATCTGAAACTATGTAGAATAAGCTCGAAGCTCGCTCCATCGTAGACTTGGTCGCATCATCATCTCTGACCTATACTAGAGTCAAAGCTATAACAAAAAAACAACACTGAAAGGAGGAGTCTTGAATCCGATTTTGATGAACACTAAATATGCATCATTGTATTTCTGGAAAATCGTTATTCCTACCCAGGAATCGAAATCGAACTGGCTGATTTTGAAAAAAACACCCTGTATTATCCGTAAGTGTATAAGGATCGAATTCTGAGAAGTAATAACCAGTGATCGAAGTAGGTAGATTGATTTAGAGTCAATGAACTGGCACGTATATATTAATATGGATATGCCTCTGGGATTTTGTAATAGTAAAGATTTTTTTGGATTTTTTTTATTTCAAATATTGTAATGTGTACGATGAAGAACATGTCAATATGAATAAGAAATATTTAACCCTTTTGCTGTCTTTATAATAGAATATGTGATTCGCCAATGGCCTTACATACCTACTTAATATTAATGAAGAGAAACAGTAAAGGATAGAAGAGGTGGACACTGTAACAACCACCACCATTACCACCATTAAACTCTGGAATATGCTACCCCTTGACATCAAGAAGGCTGAATCTAAATTTTCCTTTAAACGTAAAATCCGAAAACACTACTTGAAAGCCTGATTCTTAGTTTGGTCTTCGTCATTATTATTATGAGTTCTCTTAATCAGAAAGATAATTATAAATCATCATATTTATTAGTTTAATCAGCTGAATCCGGTTTGACTGGAAGCCGACCCCAATATAGTTGGGAAAAGGCTAGGCAGATGATGATCATATTTATTAGTTTATTATTTTACCAATATAATGTGTATTTTATTGGTAATATATATTTAGTTTATTCATTTACATACTTGTATTATATATGTTATTTCTTTGTATATTTTTTTTTTTTTCCGAAAAATATTCTATTTTATATTTTATTTATTTGCTGTACACCTACCACAGTGTGTTTCGTTTTAACCCAAAGGTTGACTGGTAGAGAATGCCTTGTTGCATTAAGTCCGCCTATGTAACACTATTGTACATGAAGTTTAAATAAATAAGAAAAGGATAGGTATACTATAAAAACAATAGTATGTCTATCCTTTTCCCAATTAGTTTGGAGTACTATAGAAGGAATAACTTAGCAAAAGTATAAAATAAAATTTTTCGCATTATACTTCGAGCTTATTCTAATAGCATTAAGATCTATTATTCAAATCTTAACACAAATGCCATAGTAATGTCAACTAAGGCCTCTGTACGCACAACGCGATGCAACGACCAATTAGAACAGTACTAGAATCAGTTACTAGTTTTTTGCTAGACCAATGCGCGCACGCTCACGTCGCACTTTGTTACTCGATAAATAAGAGAAAAAAAAAACAATTTTAATCGTAACTATCGCATTCTATAAATTTCAAATGTAGTTAAAAAAAATTACATTCACAATATTTGATTCAATCCCGTAAGTACCGAAATGATTTCTATGATTATTCATGATACAAGTACGTAAAATAAATCTACCTACTCCGATCACTGGTAATAACACATACTCCTTTCAGTGTTTTACGATATTCGTCATAGTTTCGAAATTGGTCATGAAGGCAAAAATTCACCCTGTATACCCACTTGCTAACTAGTCAATTAAATTAATTTTTAAAAAATGGCTTGCTTGGCTTGTGCTCATTTTTATTATGTGTGTGAATATGATGATTAACATTTATTATGATTGTTCAGATTCGACGGTCCTCGTGGAGGCGGAAGGCCGCCCATGCAAGGCTACCAGCAAGTACCCCCCCAGCACAATGTGCCACAACAAAACAATGGCTATGGACCATCGTATGTATTTCATTTGAACATATTGCCAGCCCTTAAAGTTCTCTATCTATATACATGATGAACCAGAAAACGATAGGAATGTGCCGTCTGAAACAGAAATGACGATTTTCTTTAATCTGATATAATTTAATATATTGTTAAATTTAATCATTATTCTGTTTAATTTTTCTGAGCTATATAAAATATTTACAGCCACACTGGATATCAACCTTATGAGCCACCTGCAGCTGATCCATATGCCCAGCCCGCTTACAACACGCCTAGGTAAGAAACATTATAAGAACAGAAACTTGTGTTTGTCAACTTATAGCATTATTCAAAACTAGCTTCTCATTTGAACAAAGATGTATGTAATAATATTAATGTCACTATTATTATGATGAAACAAATCTATCAGATAGGAATTGCCGTCTGAAACACAAATGCAGATAATATAGATTCTGAGTATTTTTTTATTTTTTGGCATGATTGTTTGGATAGGTACAGATTTCTAAGATGTGGTTTTTCTATGTTACCAGCGCTTATCAGGGCAACAGTTACTCGGCACCGGCTCCAGCACAACCCAGCTCAGGGTACAATTCGGGTAGCTACGGCTCAGGTTATGGGTACTCAACTGGTGGCCAAGGCAGCTATGAAAATGAAGGATACAGGTTAGCGAGCTGGTATACTTAGTTTAATTTAACCTTACTGATAGTGGTACAAACACCGACAGGATAAACATATGTATTAAATTGATAAGCACTAATAATTAACATCTTATCAACACCATTTTTTCATTTAAAGTGATTATGTAGAAAATTATTATATTTGAATGAATTTCCGTTAAACAGCGGTAGCGGTGCTGGCGGCGCAGGAGACGCCGGCTACGGCGGCGCGGAGGCCGCGTACGGAGGCCAGGCGCCCGCATATGACTCGTACTCGCAACCCTCCTACAACTCTTACCAGCAACCACAGCCGCAGTATAACAATAACTATGGTAAGTATCGATAATACTGAATCTGTGTAGAAGTACTTCTGCTGCATTCTAGTCAACTTTATTAAGTGTAAATTATGTCCAACTTCGTCCTAAATGCGAAAGCGATAAATATTATCTTGATCCACATTACTCATCTTGTTTGTGATCTAAGTGATCTTTTAAGAGGTCTGTTAATAGGAACACAAATTCTGATTTGCTTCAAATTATCTTCAGTCATTTAGAACGGAGTGTGACAACTTGCGCCACTACTGCGCATTTTGGAAATAATTGAAGGAAGACCTAAACAAACAAGTCGCAAAAAAATTTTAGTTAATTGTGACCTAGGCTCTTTTTTTACCTAAACTAAGAAAATATCATATTTTCATAGAATTTTGGCAATAAATAAATAATGAGAGAACTAGGTTAAAACAAATGAATAAGTTATGAATGCAAGGGCTATAACCAACATAAATAAGTATTCAGATACCAGCAAATGAAAGCATAATATCATGGCAGCTAAGATGATCGACAAAAATTCCAAGAATAGTGTGTAATAGTTATGAATTGCAAAATAACAACAATATTACATTTTATATCACAAAAGAGGCCGTAACATTGGTATATGAACAAATAGAAATTTAGTATTTATTTATAGAATTGTTGATGATCATTTTATAACAATGACGTCATCAAAACCTGGTTGAATAATGAATTAGAGAAGAATATTTAACATGAATGGAATCCAGGGTAAATGCCAAGTAAGCTAGTTCTAGTTCCTTTGCATTGCTACAAAAGAAAGAGCGGCAATAGGGGAGTGGACTAAAAAAATTTAATTAGTCGGTCAGATAGATATGTGTTGGATATTTTTTGGAAATCTATCTGATGAATTATATTTTTAGTCCACTCCCCCATTGCGTGAGCATGCTTAAAAAAAATACGAAACGCGTCTTTACGCTCGATCTTGTTGGAGCGGTTTGCAATGCCACGTGGAATATACGTGAGTGAATGTCGCACCGAGCTTGCATTATGAACTGCTGCGTTCATACCAGGGTTAGACGCCGATTGTGATCTCCAGTGAGAACCTATATCATTGTGATGGTATATCATTGTCGGTTAGGTGTGAATGAAAAATTTGACACGTATGCAGTAAACTTAGTGATGCGGACCATCGAATGCCGTAAAATCGAATAACAATATTGGTCTAAAACGTTTGCTTGATAAATTATGAGCGCGACAGTTCACTACCTCGATGCATCTCAAATCACGGAAAACTATAAGCTCGAGTCATCGGCAGCGCGAAGGGCCTTTATCTTGAATTATCATTTTTCGAACGACCATCTAATCGATTTACAGAATAGTTTTAAGTTTTTTGTCTCACTGTCCAGTAAAATAGAAAGTAGTTAGTAGAATTGTTTCTAACAATAGAAATACAATTTCTTTTTCATTTTGTTTTTTATAACATCTGGTTTTAATGACGTCAAAACAAAATGATCGTGCTTAAAAATCTTTTCTGGAACTCAAATATTAAATTCAATTAATGAGAATCAGCTACCAAATTGTGGTTAAGCTATTAGGACAAAAATATTTAAAAAAATATTGTAATGGAAATGCCATTTCATTGACACAATAAAAACAAAATATTATAATTATTTTGTAAGAAAAGTATTATTTTTTATTCTAAAAAATATTAAATGTAGGTACACAAGTATTGAAACAAAATGTAAGGTATTTAATTAAAAGCATATTGCTATTGATGACTCAAAGATAATGGTTACATAGTTTTAAGTTTAGTTGATTTGTTTTTGGATAAGTTTTTGACGTCTATTATGATTGTTTGCATTACAGGCAGCTGGTGATCTGTTTGACTATACAGAATATCATTTACGTCTTTATGGTACACATTCAAAATAAAGTATCTGGATCAATATATTGAAGCTAATGGATGTACTACTACTATACAATGCTGTTTGCGATGTATACGTCACGTTTTAGTTAGGTGAGAGTTTGGACAGTGATAAATATTATGTAAATGACTGAATGAGACCACTGAGAAGAGACAATAAATATATTGGGGTGTTTTTTTTTTTAATGAGATATTATCGTAGGAACAAGTAAGTTCCAATTTCACAAAAACCTCACAAAAGAATCTATTATTAGGACTTCCACTATTTTACCAAGCAATATTCATATACAATAATTAACTGTTGTAGCAACTTCTACTTTGGCTCATTTTTTTGTAAAAATGGTATAATAAAGTACCATAATGTTTTAGATTTAAGAACTCAATTCACAATAAAAATATGAACTAACATATAATGTGTATGCTTTATTCCAAAAGGTGCAAGCTCATGCTTGCATAGTACCAGTTTAAAAAATATTTAAGTAATAAGTACTGTAATTATACAAACTGATACACATTTCAGCAAGCCATAGTCATAGTAATTATATTAATAAGAATACATCTGATGTGTACAACAGTATAAAGAAGTGCTATTGTTGAAATGGTTACTTAATAGTTGTATGCTTTCAATAATCATTGAGTCGCAAACAAGACGATATATAAACGTGAGACAGTTACATATATCCAATGAAAATAATTTAATATACACAACTAATGTCTGTGTACAAACCTTACAATGGATCTTTGCAGATGTAGTTAAGACATCTTTGTCAATATATCATGGATGAATAAATATCTTGTTTGATATTTGAATACAATTGTTTTGAAAGTGGTAGAATCATAGTTTGCAATGGACTACAAAAGCTGGAAGACATTCCCCAACAGTGGAATGATGCAGGTAGAAAATAACCAGTATCTGTTTTAGTTCAGACAAACTGAATGACCTGAAAATTAAAAAAAACAGACTAAGTCGTAACAACATAGTTATTTTAACTGCTGTTATTACAGGTTTTCATTTTGCTGTTAAATGGTTTGCATTAGGCATAATGAGTTTTAGATTCTTAAATGTTTGAGTATTTTCATTTAATGCCTACTACCATCAAAAATTAATACCTTATGCACACGGTGATTTGGAACGTGAATCCCCTTTAATGTTGTGTATTCAATCGTAATTTCTGCATTGTATGATGCCTTATGAAGAATAATCATATCAGCATTATCAATAACAGCGATTATGCTGTTAAAAAAAATGCTCTGAAAAGAAAAGAAACTAAAGGGGATGTTTCACACAATTGAAATAGTAAGTAACAAAGAAATGTATCAAGAACAAATATGATGGGCTTTGTCAAGTAACAGATAATAATATGGGCTATATTTTAATAAACTAATGTTAAACTAGGTAAATATTCACTAGTACAAGGTATTTGGTCTGCGGAACGAGAGAAACTTACACAAGCCTACTTATTTTTGTCTACCTGCTTTGAAGATACATTTATAGAATACAAAAATAAAGACAAACAGGTAACATTTATTTTTATTTGAACCATGATTTTGCACAGTTTATTATTATAGTAATAAGGTTATGCATAAGTAAGTATTTTAGTTTCTCCCTTCATGAGAAAGGCAAATCACATTCCATACTAGCTTAATTACCACTTCAAATATATGTGATTGCTAAAAAAACGTATAAAATAATGAATGCCTCTTTTGATTTCCCTGAAAGTGGTTTAGCCATGTACACACATAATCCTTGGATGTTGATATCATAGGGGAGGCCCTATTATCTTAAGAATTATAAGACTAAAGTGTAGTATAGATGTGATATAATAAGTTCTTTAACAAGCCCATGCGTCGTTATTTCATAAGACAAATAAAAAAGGGTGTGAAACCTGAATTGAGCCAAGAGGTAGACATGGACAAAATGTATCACTAAAAATAAAAGATTGAAATGTATGATTCAATCATTAGGATATATTATGTATCACTCTTTTGTATCTTTTTATCCCTATGTATCAGTAGCTCACGCTTGCGCACCCGACACGCAGCGCATTGCACTGCGCTGTTCAGCGTGCCTCGCTTAGTCGCTTCGCTCAACTCATTTTTTTTATTTCTAGGTATCTATTTATTATGATCTTGTATTTTTTGTTTAAAATAATAAATAAATGTTCAACGTAAATAACATAAGTAGGAATCGTTAACTATTCGGTTGCGACACACATAGATAAAGACGCCGTGAGTGAATGAGTTGTAAAGATACTGATACATTTGGATGTCAACGGATATAAAGATTGATTGATGGAAATGGATTGATTCGTATCTTTTTTATCTATCTCCTGAATTACCCATCTCTACCAAGAGGTAATTTTAGTTGTGAAGACTGTTGAAGCTAGGTGTACAGATAGAGCCCTAGTTCCCTATGATAAGTCATAAAGTGTATTTATATCAGACCAAATTGTTTAAAAGTTTGAACCTCCATATCTTAGCCTCCAGATATGGTATTTAGAAGTTTACCACCTCATATTTGACAAAATACTTTACAACCCGGTCCTTTAAGTTGATTTATAGGGTTTTGTATTTTAAAAGTGGTAAGCATGTAGATAAAGTATCAAGAATTGACTGAAGGTTATAGCTTGAACCAAAATAAGAATTCGTTCTGCATTGAGATGTTCTAAGTCTAACAGGTCTTATAATAGATAAGGTACTTTGTAACTATATTTACTGCAGGTCATGATCAAAGAGACGAAATAATACTAGGAAATTAAGGTAATCCTTGTGACGAAGCTGCGAAGATATAACTTCATGACTAGATTATTTAAATTTAAAGGCAGTAGGGTAAATAAAAAATAGGGATTTAGGCAAATATTACTATGCTGATATATCCAAGTCTGCACCCTGAGATGGTCATGCTGGTCTTCGAAAAAGCATTATATGCTTATATTGGTCAGAATGCTATAATCATATAATTATCTCAGGTGGAAACATGGCATTAATGTGTACTGAGAATAATGTTTGAAATACATTTTTTAACTAATGTACACTTGATTCTGCAGTTATGTTGATGCAGTATGATGTAGAGTTCATTTGTATAATAATACTAGTTCTTATTCATTGGAGTTTAATATTTTAACTCACTTTTCAGGAATGGGATGAAATTGATCAACCCACTTAATCAACTGATATTGATAATATTGAAAGACTGCAGTTAATAGACTGTAGAGGATGAGAAGTTTTCCTAATCAGGTAAGTTCCTATGTTTTATGTATATCACCATTCTTATCTCTAAATAATGTAAGATAAAACCTTGTTCAAATAATTGGTAGATTACTCGAACATTTTTATTAGCTCCAACTATTCATAAGCTTGGGCATCAAGTGCATGTACTGTTGTTTTAGGAAAACATGATCTGTCCCTATTTTATAAATAGTTCCTAAAAGCATTCACTGATCTTTGAAAAGTACAGTCAGCTAGAATAATGTCAGTTCTCAAGTTTCTTATGCTAACTGAGATTTAAAGTAGACGCCAGAAAACCTCGCAATAAATAAATAATCGTACATTGACCTTTCCTTAATGTCTCTTCCTAGGTACTCGGAAAATAAATTATGAATAGATTTTATTACTAAAAAGTGTAAAAAATCTATAATTGACGAATTAAAAAGCATGTCTTTATTTCCGTTTTTGAAATAAAGAATGACAATAAATGTAGGTCGGTAGGAATGTGCGTGGCGTCGACCATGTCATTTAGTGTTGCCTATTCAATACAAAATTACACTTCTGTGCTGCCACCTATAGTTCATGCACGCTACGTTAAGAGGTAAGTATGAAGTAGTCTGTGCCATCTAGCGTTGCGATTTCGAAACTTACAGGTATATTAATATTTGACAATGACACTTCTGTGCACGTTTTCTGCACGTGTCCTCATTTGTCGCCTACCTTAGAGTAACACTTGGTTCAGCGCCGAGAGTTCAATATCGCACGCAATAATATTTATGCGCCTGTTAAAGTGGTTGCGCCAGGGTGTCCGTGAAATTCAATTTTTTTTATGTTTTTTTTGCAATTTGCCGGTCAGTGTGAAGCTGTATGTTGAACAAAATACGATACGCGGCCGTAAAGCGTATTTATCTAAAGATATTTTCATGAAAAAACCATTGTATAAGGCTTCATAAACTTAGAGGGCTATATTGATGATTAAAATGGTTATAATTCCTTAGATAAATACGTGTTACGGCCGCGAATCGTATTTTGTTCAACATACAGCCGGCAAATTGAAAAAAAAAAGAATGATTTTCTCGGGCTACCCTGGCGCATCCATCTTAAGATGTTTCTTGTACGCTCTTAGTGCCAACGGGCCTCAATACGTAATAATACGGCCGGCACGGAAATCCATGGCTAGACATCATGTCAAAATTTTACTTCGTGAATTCATGATACTCGGGCCAGTTTCACAATCTCCGAGTAACCACTACTCACCGAATAAATTGAAAAGTAAAACGGGAACTTAATCGTGGGTAGTGAAACAGGCACTTGAATCACTTTTTGGGACTTATATCATCGATCACGCGTGCTTTGAATAAAAAACATTGATTATTTGATGAAATGAATAAGAATATGAATCTCCGGTTTTTTTTATGCTACATTTATATTATTCGGCTTGCGGGTCAATTCCGCCTAGACTGCTACGATTATGGAGGTATGCGAAACAGAGCAAAATCCTGCAACCAGGCGGCTGTTATTCCTGGCGGGCTACTGCCCGATAGTTAATATTCGGGCCGATGTATATGTTCAAATCGCACGGTATACTTTGCTTGCGCGATACAGGACTTTATTTCGCTGCTAGTTGGGTAGATAGCGTTGCGGTTATTTTTGCTGCGATGTAGATTTTATCCGTCGGTTTTTCTTGTGGCGGCTTTGATGCCGCTACACGATGACAAAGGTATCTAGATGGCTTGTATCAAAATGTGGTTTACTATGACAGTCTTTAATTTTAACTTTTGTTGTTTCCAGGTATGGCTATTGCAGGAGATACATGGCATGAACGAGTTATGTGTCATGAATTTTAAATTAATAAACGATATGAAAAGTCTTCCACGATTTTTATTTATAGTCTGGTCATATTAGGGGGTATCATTACTTACATTCCGGACCCGTAGCACCCCCGGAAGATACCCCTGAGGGTGCCACGAGAACTTGGATACGGACCCGTGGCACCCCCAGGTCACGTAGTGCAGTGTTTGGTGCTTGTAACTAAAACAAACAATATCAAGAATCTCGAAAGACAATTCCGAGCATTCAAGAATATTTCGCTGACAGTTCATTTCAATTGTCCGTACCATTATAATATAATGGTACGGACAATTGACACCTTTTTAAATATTTAGCCTTAGTATATATTATACTAAGGCTAAATTAAGGGGCCCGCTGGCTAGATGTTTGATGACATAACGAATAACTTCTGAAGTATAGCTCACAGTCGAAATTTTGTATTTGTAAGGTACTTAATAGTATCGAGCTTCTAACACTTGTTTGATGAAAAAGAGTAATATTTTAAACGAGCCCGCTGGCTAGACACTTCATAAAAACCTCATTATATCAAAAACTCGAGGTACAAAATATCTTATTTATCTCACTTGTTTATCCGGGTCGCCTGGGGTAGGGTATACGGCCTGTCTGGACAAGTGAGGCTTTATAGCCTCTGTCCGGTTTTAGCTCGGACATTATTTTTAATTTCTAACACAAAAGTCAAAACATTGATAAAATTAAAATGTAAAGATCAAGTCGTTCTAGTTAATTTTATAATTGTTGAGTTGAGCTTAAAGGAGTCTACACACCAAACCCGCCGACACAGCCCGGCGGCTTGGTGTCTGCGACTTTGCTTCAAGAATCATGTCGGCGACTCGTACCCGCGCGTGCAAGTCGGCGGCATGGCCGGCGACTTGCGTACGCGCACGCTCAGTTGCCCGCCGACTCATTAAGCTTGGTCTAACCCAACACTGTCGTTTTCTCTTCAGGGACCCAGCTAAAATTATTCCGCATGCTGCTATTATTAGATCAGCATCAGTATCCATGTTTATTGTAGGCTGCAATATTCGAGAAAAACAACACGTCACGTTCGTACACACTGCAATCACTAACTAAAAAAGTTGTACTGATTTCTTGCCGCCGACTAACTCACCGACACAGCCCCATGACACATGTTGGCGGGTTGGCGGGTTTGGTGTGTAGACTCCTTAACGATTAGGTACTGCAAATGCTTGCACTACCTGGAAAATTCGATTAAATCTGTGTGGTTCTTCAGAAAACCATTTCAGTCACTAATATACATTGCTTCACATACACCAGCCTATTTAGTGTAAATCTTTGACACTGTATAGGTACTCTGATTACCATTTTTTAACTCGTTCAGTCGATTATGGTCATCCTGTCGCCGCAGACATGAACTCGAGAGGCGCGGCGACGCGAATCCAGCGGGAAGATCGCACAGCGCGCGTAGTGTTGTGATATGAGAAGTTGCCTATATATGACTACGCTACTGCAGACGCGCGAGCACCACTCGATTGGGCGCGCCGCCCGTATTTCGCCGCGCTGCTTCCTTCGCGAACAGATCTACATATAACTGAAAGACTGAACTTTATGAAAGTCGATGTGGCGACACGTGGGAGAGGCATGTGTCTAACTGTGGCCGATTTTTGACTGAAATGATGATGATGAAAACGACAACATATTGCTCGAGGAACGTGCATAAAAGCTAGTTTTAAGTCATATTGTGTGTTTCGTTATTATAATAAGGTTGTCAATTTTGATTAGACCAAATAGGTTTAGTACGGATTGACGGCCGTCTGGCTGTTCCTAATCAATAAAATTAACTAAGACATTCCAATACAAAAAACACGCTCTTATACACGGTGATCCACATAGTATGGGTTTTTATTTAACTGCTTAGAAAAACCCTTTCAATGGACAATCAAAATAGTCCTTCAAGCTATTCAAAAGGGGTACCTACATCGTATGGGTTCATGTAGCTCGACAGAATGATTATTTCTGAAATATTCATTCTGTCGAGCAAAAAACATAAAAATATTTGAATTTCGCGGGCTACCCTGGAGCATTCACCTTAAAATAACCCATTCGAAAGGGTTACCCACATCGTATGGGATTTTGATTTAACTGCTTAGGAGAACCCCTTCAATAAATGCTCCCTGGTTGGGAGCGGTTTTACGGACGCGAATCAAAGGGCACTAATGGCGAACATGAACTTACTGTTTACACATTCGCCTGTATTCAGTTGATAGGTAGTGTAGTGTATGTAGATTATACTATATAGTTCTGTCGTCTCATGCGTACACGCCGCACGCTATAGTATGGTGGGGGAGCGGGGCATACTCCCCCTCCCTCACTCACTTTGCTTGGAACCACGAAGCTGGACGGACGCGCGTGCGGCGAGTTAGGCAGTGAGCCGATATTTCAAGTTAAGTGCACGAACAGTACATTTTGGCGACGAGTATTGTAAGTACTGTGTTTTTTTCTGATTGAAAAAATGCAAAATTGTCAACGTTTATTTTTCTAGTAAGGAAAGGTTAGAAAGAAAACCTAATATTAGTGTGCAAGTTCATAATAATTTAACGTGGGTTATTATTTACTGCAACAAAACTTTGCTTTGTCGTTGTGAATAATTAACTTTTGCGGGAAGAAGGACATGAGTTAAATATTTTGTTTCCATTGTGGGTATTTATTATTTGAAATAAGTTTTTATCGTAATTAGTTAAATACAGAGTATCTGATGTCTGTTGCTTAAAACTTGAAAAGAAGATTGTTTTATTGTAGAACAAAACGGTTGATGCCGTATTGTTTACATATTCTGAGCGATAAGGTGTTGATTAATGGGTTGAATTATTCTATTAATTACGGTTACCTACATTGCGTACATAGGGAAGTTAGTCAGAACGGATGATGCCCGTTCATGGCTAGAAGTGTTATGATCAGTAATGATTGAAGCTTTCGTAAAGGTTAGTCAGAACGGATGATGCCCGTTCATGGCTAGAAGTGTTATGATCAGTAATGATTGAAGCTTTCGTAAAGGTTAGTCAGAACGGATGATGCCCGTTCATGGCTAGAAGTGTTATGATCAGTAATGATTGAAGCTTTCGTAAAGGTTAGTCAGAACGGATGATGCCCGTTCATGACTAGGTAGAAGTATTAAGATGAATTATGTCTGTCAGAACGGATGATGCCGGTTCATGACTAGAAGTATTAGGATGAGTGATGATGGGAGCTTTCGTAAAAGTCATAGAACGGATGGTGCCCGTTTTGTGACCTATTTCGTTATTTACAAGTAACAATGACAAACCTAACGTTAGGAAAATTTGACTGCGAGGGTGAGGTGACATCGGTGTGCGTAAGATGGGAACGATGGAAAAGGAGCTTGTACGTATACCTAGAAGCTGCAAATGTTACTACACCAAGTCAGAAGCGAGCAAGTCTTTTACATTGGGGTGGGCCAGAATTACAAGAAATATTTTATAACATTCCTGACGAAGCCACAACGAATACCCCAGAAGCTGAAACAGATGTTTTTAAAATAGCAATTAAGAAACTGGATGAGTATTTTGCACCCAAACAAAGTAAAAGATTTGAAAGGCACGTGTTTAGATTAATAAAGCAGGAAGAAAACGAGAAGTTTGAAAAATTCGTTGTCCGGTTGCGGCAACAAGCTGCTAAATGCCAATTCGTTGATGTAGACGACCAGCTCCTGGATCAGATTACTGACAGATGCAGTTCAGAAGAATTAAGGAAGAAAATCTTAAAAAATGGAGATAAAATGACTCTTGAAGATGTTATAGCTGAAGCAAATGCGTTAGAAGTAATAAACAGACAATTAGAAGATTTTAGTCAAAAACAGAAAATGAATCAAGAAGTAAATCAAGTGGAAGGTAACAGTAAGAATAAAAATCAAAGAGGAAAAAGAGAATGTTTTCGATGTGGCGGGTGGAATCACTTAGCATACGATGAAAAATGTCCAGCAAGGGGAAAGAAATGCACAAAATGTGGAAGAATCGGGCATTTCAAACTGCAGTGCAAGACAAACCCGCTAAAAAGGAAACTAGAAGAAGACGCAAAACAAACACGCAATAAAGATACAAAGAAATTCAAGAGACCGAGAAAAGATACTAATAACATAGACGAACAAAAAAATAGTAATTCAGATGAAGAAATTGATTATGTGTTTAACATGAACAACGATGATATTGTAATCTGTAAAATAGGAGGCGTGGAAATCGACATGTTGATTGATTCCGGCTGCAAGTACAATTTGATTACAAGTAAATCTTGGAGTGTTATGAAGAGAAATAAGATAAAAGTAATTGAACAAACGCAAAATCCAAGAAAAAGATTTTATGCATATGGATCCGATTCTCCTCTAAAATTGTTAGGAGCTTTTAAATCTTCAATAGAACTTGCAGGAAAAACTCAGCATTCAATTTTCTACGTAGTTGAAAATGGCACTAGAAATTTATTAGGAAAAGCGACAGCCTTGGCATTAGGAGTATTAAGGATAGGTGTAGCAGTAAATGAGATACGAAGAAAAGTATTTCCAAAATTCAAAAATGTTCTAATACACATTCCAATAGATGATAAAGTAAAACCGATTGCACAGCCTTATAGACGTATACCAATTCCTCTAGAAGGCAAAGTTAATGCTAAAATAAATGAACTTCTTGAAAAAGACATAATTGAAAAAGTTGATGGCCCTTCAGAATGGAAATCGCCTATAGTTCCCATATTGAAAGAGAATGGAGATATCCGCCTATGTATAGATATGCGACGAGCAAATTCAGCAATAAAACGCGAAAACCACCCGTTACCGACGATGGATCAGTTGCTACCGAAGATAAGAGATGCGGTTATTTTCAGTAAATTGGATATTTGTGATGCTTTCCACCAATTGGAACTTCATCCAGATTCCAGATCCATCACAACGTTCATCTCAGCCAAAGGTCTTTACCGGTACAAAAGGATGATGTTCGGTATTTCTTGTGCTCCGGAAATATTTCAGAAAACTCTTGAGCGTATTCTCTTACCTTGTAAAGGGGTTATTAACTTCATTGATGACATCTTAGTGTACGGAAAAAATCGAACAGAACATGATGCCAGACTTGAAAAAGTCACTGAAGTGTTAGAAACCAATAATGTTATATTAAGGCATGAAAAATGTATTCTTAGTACCAACGAAGTAGAATTCTTAGGCCACAAACTTTCTAAACAGGGTATAAGACCATTAGATAAATACCTAAGTACCATTGAAAAATTTAGGGCACCTACAACTGTTTCTGAATTACAAAGCTTTATGGGCTTGATAAATTACGTGGGCAAATGGATTCCTAATTTAGCTACGAAAACAGAACCTCTTAAACAATTGCTTCGTAATAAATTTGGTAGAAACGCTGATATACGTGAGTTATGGGGAGACAGTCAGCAAGCTTCTTTTAACTCTTTAAAAGTTGACCTTGCTGACATATCTGACTTGGGCTATTATAATGTACAAGATATAACACTTGTATTCGCTGATGCAAGTCCGGTTGCTATAGGTGCTGTTCTAGTACAGGAGAATGATTCTGGACCACGTGTTATTGTATTTGGAAATAAAACCCTTACCGATTGCGAACGCCGCTATTGTCAGACTGAAAAAGAGGCATTAGCACTGGTATGGGCGGTAGAACACTTCCACATGTTCCTTTACGGAAAAGAATTCGACTTGGTGACTGATCACAAGCCTCTGGAAGTGATATTTAGTCCAAAGTCAAAACCGTGTGCGAGAATCGAAAGATGGATGCTCCGGTTACAATCATACCAGTATAAGGTTATTTATCGCCCGGGAAAAAACAACATTGCTGATCCTCTTTCTAGACTATGTAAACTCACCCCGGAAAATAGTGCCCCAAATGTCGATTATGTACAAAACATAATCGAGCATGTTAGACCCATAGCGGTATCATTGAGCGATATTAAACGTTGTTCTAATGAAGACCTAGAAATTCAAAAAGTTAAAGAAGGTGTTCATGAGCGCAAGTGGGATGCAGCTGTAAAATGTTACAAGCTGATTGAAAGTGAACTTTGCTTTCACGAAGGAATTCTACTCAGAGGAACTAAAATCGTTATACCAAAAGTATTGCGAAACAGAGTACTATCAGCGGCGCATGAGGGACACCCAGGTATCGTGGCAATGAAAGCGAGACTCAGAATAAAAGTGTGGTGGCCTAGATACGACCAAGATGTGGAGAGGATGGTTAAATCATGTAAAGGATGCACACTCGTGTCTGTACCTAATGCACCACACCCTTTGAAAAGAAGAGAATTGCCATCACACCCATGGGTTGATATTGCAATCGATCTTCTAGGACCATTACCATCCAACGACTACCTTTTGGTAGTGGTCGATTATTACTCTAGATATCAAGAAATAAAGATTTGTCGAGATATATCCAGTAAAGAAATGATAAAACTCCTGAGGGAAGTTTTCAGTAGGCTCGGGTATCCAGTTTCTTTAATGGCAGATAACGGAAAACAGTTTGTTAGCGAACAATTTAGTCATTTTGTAAGGAAAATGACATAAAATTATATCACTCTGTTCCGTACTGGCCGCAACAAAATGGAGAAGTCGAGCGCCAGAACAGAAGTATACTGAAACGACTACGAATATGCCAGGCTGAAAATAAAATTCACTGGAGAGAATCGTTAGTCGATTATCTGACTATGTACAATAATACCCCCCATACAGTCACAGGAAAAACACCAGCAGAGTTGTTCTTCCAGAGGAAAATCAGGGATAAAATACCTATGATCGATGACGTTGAGCATAGGAATGATGACATGGACTTACGAGACAAGGACAGAGAACAGAAGGAAAGAGGGAGAGAGTACGCGGACAGAAGAAGGAAAGCACAAGATATTAGAGGTTAAATGTTAATAATAAAAGATTAATTGGGAAGTGAAGGAAGTATTAAATTAGTTAGTTATAACAAAGTGTTTGTTAAAACCAGAATATTGGAAAAATCATTGATGCTATTAATGTTATGCTGAATCGTAAACTTTACTTGATTATGATATTTGAAAAGTTAATGGAAAAGGTAATGGGGCATATCTGACTCGCTTGGCGAAAAGTGGCGGACATTTGATCAAAATAGTTTTAAACTAAAGAGTACATTACCTTTGTGATGTCAATTAAAATGTAGAAGGTTGTTATGATGCTGTAATAAAGATGTTACTAAATATAATAAAAGTTATTATTATATCTAAAACTTTCATTAAAATAAGGAAGAGATGTAGTGTATGTAGATTATACTATATAGTTCTGTCGTCTCATGCGTACACGCCGCACGCTATAGTATGGTGGGGGAGCGGGGCATACTCCCCCTCCCTCACTCACTTTGCTTGGAACCACGAAGCTGGACGGACGCGCGTGCGGCGAGTTAGGCAGTGAGCCGATATTTCAAGTTAAGTGCACGAACAGTACAGGTAGCTAGCGCCCGACCCAACAGGACGTGTAGACAAAATGAAAGGGCTTACTATGATGGTTTTAATCATAATAATTTTAAAAATTAATTGTTTTGAAGTTATTCAAGAAATTAGACGAAAAAAGTCCATTCCACCCACATCTAAAATTATGAAAAAAATGGAGATAATAGATCTTGTAGATTACAAGAAAACCTGTAAGAAATCTAGTGTTAAAATAACATGTTAAAAAAAATTCGTTCGGAACCCTTTGCACGCGGGTCCGACTCGCACTTGGCCGTTTTTTTTAACTTTTCTACACAGGATATAATATACCTAGCCTTCTTCGATAAATGGGCTAGGTATCTAACTCCGAAAAAATTTTTCAAATCGGACCAGTGTTCCAAAAATTAAAGCGTTCAAGTATACAAATTCTCTTCAGCTTTATATGTATAGATTATGAGAAAAATGGTGATTTCACGTATGTTGTGGCATCTCTGGCCTTAATTTGTTATTTATAAACTAGCTTTTGCCCGCGACTTCGTACGCGCATATACCGTTTTTCCCATTCCTGTAGGAATATCGGGAAATTCTCTCAGTTCTCGCCTTCACTCCCTAAGGAACCTACATGCCAAAAATCAGCGTTCTACGACCAGTAGTTTCGGCGGTGCGTTGTCTGGCAAGGCATTTCTGGCAATCACTCAGTAGAGGCGTATTTTATGTATTACAATTACAGTTTAACCGGTTTCATAGAATCTATTTATTGTGTAGGTATAATCGATTTTTTTAAAGATATTTAGTAGGTACTGAATGAGGAGCTCGTAGCTAAGTTATAACAGTCACTCGGGTTGATGGACCCGTCATCATCTTCCTGCACTTATCCCATGTTTTTCTTCCATTCTGTCCTATTAGCTATCACGCTATCACTCACTCCCATATTCTCTTTCATATCGCTCCTCACACAATCCATCAATCTTTTCTTCGGCCTTCCTCTCCTTCTCCATCCATCCATATAATTATATTCGAGTGTCAATCGACCTGTGTGTATGTTAAAATGGTCACCCATCCTAAGACCGACCTCGGCAAGTGTTGCTTAACCTTGAAGATCGACCCGTGTGACCGGTTCATTCACTCACACTGTTATATTCTAGGCACGCCTAAAATCTCGGAGTCTCAGAAACAGAATGTTTAAATTTAAATGGTCACCCATCCATCAGACCAACCTCGGCAAGCGTAGCTTAACCTTGATCGACCCGTGGGATAACAAATTCAGTCAAATTCGAAAGAAAAGCTAATGCCCATGGGCTGAAGTCATATTCCTGAGGAGAATCTTAACACCGCGATTCAGAAAAACGCGTCATCAGTACGTCGCCATCTATCGACAATGTAGTTAAACTGTCAAAAATGGGCTTGAACTTAGGAGCCCACATGTGTTACGATAAATAATAATATTAGGATAATAACATGTTCACTTTTCTTTTGCTTGCTACATAATATCAAATAACTCAACAATATGTTTTGAAGTTCGTTTCACACATTTGATACTACTATTATTCTCAATAGATGGCATTGCAAGTCTCTGGAGTCT
This sequence comes from Lacanobia oleracea, assembly GCA_950371165.1. Taxonomy (NCBI): domain Eukaryota; kingdom Metazoa; phylum Arthropoda; class Insecta; order Lepidoptera; family Noctuidae; genus Lacanobia; species Lacanobia oleracea. Next base: position 13,892,494 of record OX493389.1, read on the forward strand.
CAATGAAAACTGCCTATTTTAGCGCTCGATGAAGTTTCTTCCTAAACTTAAAAATTCAATATCTTTTTATTTTGTGGGTCGATTTTGATGAAATAAACGCTAAATGTTACTCGGGTTATCACTTAATATTTTTAAGTACCTAGATTTGTAACCCAATCTGTAGTTTATGCGTGATGCTCCCTCAAACGCACAGACAAACAGATAAACAGACAAAAATTTCAAAAATAGCATATTTGTGTTTTGTATCTTTTTCCTAACTTTTCTATGTAATTTTTGTGCAAAAATATTCAATGTACAGACACGGTTGGTCTACGATTTTATTATAATTATGTATAGATAAAACATATTTTGATTCTTTCAGTATTTTATTTGTTTGTCTAAGTATTAATAAAGCGCTTTGATGAGTTATTGAATAAATTTACCACTTTCTCAAAGATTTTGCCCCTGAACGGATTTTTCTCTATTTCCCCTTGCAAGTTCTATTCACCCCGTTTTACGGTAGTCTGCTGACGGACAGACGCGACGAACGGACGGACAGCGGAGGCTTATTAGTATGGAACCTTAAAAAGATCTTAGTAGGTCATTTAACCTTTTAAGCGCTTGGCTAAATATCAGTTGCCGTGCCCCTAGCGCCCGGCTACAAATCGACAAAATAATATGTACAATAATTAAGAAGGAGCAATCATTGTATCGATAAAAAAAAAGTCAAAAAGGTTTTTAGGTTTTTATTTTAATGGCTCCTACAAACAGGCGCGACACAAAGGAACCGCTCATGTCTTTGCGTCGCGTGTCGCGCCTGTTTGTAGGAGCCTTTAACTTAACCAGCCCACTTCGTATCACAATCGTTCATCTTTAAGCTAACAAGTAAATGTTATAGGTACCAGTTACTAATAAATTGTTTAACCTTACTAAATTCTAATTGTTTACATCACAATAATCTCTTATTATTCGACTTTTTCCTTTTCTCATAAATTAATTTATGAGAAAAGGAAAAAGTAATAAATCTTTGAAGCTATGTGGTTGAAGCTATGCTATGTAGTTCGAAAGAATGAATATTTCAGAAATAATCATTCTTTCGAACTACATGAACTTAGAGGGCTATATTGATGATTAAAATGGTTATAATTCTTTAGATAAATACGCGTTACGGTCGCGGATCGCATTTGGTCCACATACAGCTTCACACTGACCGGCAAATTGCAAAAAAACATAAAAATATTTGAATTTCGCGGGCTACCCTGGAGCATTCACCTTAACCTATAAAATATGGATCCATCAGATAAATATTTAAGACCCCTATTGTCCACCACGACAGGATCTCCCTTTTTTTACCAGGCCGAATGGATTTTAAGTTCGATTCCATCTCTTCAAAATTTAAAAAGAAATCATGGTGAATGGATTTGACATCATAGGGCTTTTGTGGTCGAGCTTGTTTTTATCCGGGCGATGTAATCACTGGGAGCGCAAATTGGTGGTTTTATATATTGCGCAATCGTGGAGTGAACACTATCTACTTCCATCATAGTGTGCCCCTTTTCCAGACAAAGTTGTTCTATACAAATTCTCTGCGCTAAATCGCTTAGGGCACTTGACAAAATTCGGTTCCGGTTTTGGTGTCTACATCCATCAGAAATGATGATAACGCGCTCTATAGTAAGTGGTAGGTTTTGACAGTAGTCTATTAAACAAGATGTGAATTCGTTAGCAGTAACATTACCATCTGCTTCGTGCCAAAAGTAAATTGTCAGGTCTTTAGATAGCACGTTATTATACGGTGAAGTTATGGCATTGTAATTTTAATTTGTAGTACAATGCACTAGCCAATAGCTTTGGGGCAAGCAAAACACTTTGAACGTCCACTGTTATAACCACAACCTTTTTGTTTGCACTAGCTACGGCTTTTTTTTGGCTTCACGTGCTTCAATTTTCTTTACAATGTGGCTATCATATTCTTCTTTAGAAATATTACCAGTTTTATAACTGCAGCACATGTCGCACTGGTCTTTGCGAGGATGGTGAATGCTGATATTATCTTTAGTCATTACCTCGAAAATGTCTTTCTAGAGGCAGCTTTGTAGTGGGTTTCTATACACCACTCCCTAAAAACCTGATGCATGTGGAGTTCAGATCGAAAAGTCGATTCAACATAATTTTTTTTTGAGCTAGAACGACAGTAATGGCTCGGCACTTTTGGTAAAATATCCAGCCAAATGTTAACAGTTCTTGTCAACTCAACGTTTCTTCCTGGCCTAGCAACAACATTTGAACTTGATGCAGTGTTTTCTGTTGTATATTCTCCAATATTATCTTCGAAAGTATCAACCTCTTTAGTCTAGCGGCGAAAACTGTCTTCTCCAATGCAAAGTGTATTAAGAAAGAATAATTTACACACCCTCACCCTAGTGGATTTTGCGTCCAGTTTATTGATGAAGATATCGTGGCTACTTTGTTTTTTGCTTGTAGATCTTTGTTGATATGTACGTCTTCAGTGGTAAGGAGTATGCTGATGCGATGATCAGATGAAGCATTCGTAACTTCATCTTCAGACGCAATACCCGGCTCTTGAGTGGCATGGAGTATGCTGATGCTATGATCAGATGAAGCATTCGTAACGTCATCTTCAGACGTAATACCCTGGTCTTCAGCGGCATGGAGCATTCTGATGCTTTGATCAAATAAATCTTCCGTAACATCATCTTTATTATTAAATTCTGAAGATATTAAGCCCCAATCTTTTGGCGTAATAAGGGAACCGCTAGAACAGCACTCCACCCTTGAATGTTCTCCGAAATCATAAAAAGTGCTTGATTCAGAATCACCTGTATTTTGCTGATTAACTAATAACTCAATCTCACTTAGAAATAGCGGTTTACAAATTTTTTATGTTGTTACACTCACAGATCGAATAAAGTTTCATTCTGCGGAACTATGTATGAAGAGGAACTGATTAGTTTTGGCTCGCGGGTCTCTTTTATAAGGGTCTTTGGCGTCAGTTTCAACCCAGGGGTTAAACGGTACTCGCTACGGTTGTTTATTTATAAAATTAAAAACTATTTTCGGTGCGGATTACAAAGGGACAATTAATACGAGTACACCATTCTGTTAATAGGCAGACATAAAATACGGGATCTTTAACTGTAGGAGTCGGTAATAACTTAAAAAATGACAATGTGAACCAAACGGTTTTTAAAGCGTCAAACTGTCTCTTACATCTGGCTGCTTTCTAAAAATATGTTGCCAACTAACGGTTTTTAATTACTCAAAAATAACACGTTCCTAACTTTTAACTACACCTACACCTTTATCTATCGCGCTCGTTCCGTGATATTATTGGTCTAAAGTGACAGGCACATAAGATTTTTTGATCTAATAATTGCCTAAAGGCCCCGAGTATGACAGAGATCTAAAAACTCGTATGTGTAAGTATCTTAAATATCTTAAACACATAAGATATTTTAAGCACCAACATTTTATTAGGAAGCACATTGTTGATCTTGAAATTGGTAAACAAATGACGATTAAATCGTCGTATACACATGAGAGTTTTTGCATTCGATAGACCTTTAAAATGTGAAAAAGTCTGGCGTAAAAAAGTGATTTTGCCAAAAGTGACACATAAGAGGTCTTAAAGTCGCAACGACGAAAATACATACCCTCTGATATGATATTAACTCTTTGCTAATTCAAAGAGTGTTTATGCACATCGCTGAACTCTTTGTACTTTACATTATCTCTATGTATTGTGTCAAACTGTCAAGCTGTGTCATGTATAATTTCTAATTGAATAAAGCCTAGCTTTATGTTTAAAGGTTTATTCAAATTCAAATTCAAATTCAAAGCATTTTATTTCAAATAAACCATTCACAGGCACTTTTGAAACGTCAAGGTCGGTCAGTCAAAAACATGGAAGCTATTTGCACGTTCCAAAGCGTAGATCTCTATGGAGAAGAACGTGCAAGAAACTCCACGGACACTCTTTTAAATCATGTTCTGTTTTACAACATTCCAAGTTACATAATACTTGTTGCTTCTGCATGTGAGGACAATGCAAAGGAAAAATAAAAGGGCTTATTATAAGAATTTTAAATATAAAGATTAAAATAAGCCAATGGCAGTTAAGAGATGACCAGTCTCAACCGACGGCGCCTGTTCACGAACACGACGCGTGAATCGGCACCTTTCAGCTCAACCATTTCGAAGGGAACCGAATGATCAAACCCACGCGCCGCCATCAGCGAGACATTTGAGTGAGCATGACATGCTCTCAACCACCATGCTCGTTCATGTCCAACAAGTAAAACTATAACTACTCACATAAAATGTAAATGGTTTCATGGTACTCACATTTACAAAATTTGAAAAATATGCTTCTACTTTACACAAAACTATGGTTGTCAATGACCAAATAATGAAAAATAAATTAATAAAGAGAACGATTAAGATCTTACATCAAAAAGAATAAATAAGTAATTAATATAATAATATAATTTGTATGTATATAAGAATAAATAAACGAAATAATGTAAGAACCTCTAAAAGGAGCGAGCATCTCTTCCAAATATAAAAACATAGAAACCTAAAAAGTGGACGTAAGCAGCTGTGACTGTGGAGCAGGACCAACATTTAGCCAAGCGTTTTTATCGAGGATATAATCTTCCAGTTTATAATACGCTTGTCTACATAGTGTGCGTTTTATGCATGCTTTAAATTTTCTCTCATTCAGTTCGAGAATATCAACTGGTATTTTATTATAAAATTTAATACAGTACCCCATAAAAGAAGTGTGTACTTTGGCCAATCTGAATCGGGGTTGATCTAATTTGTTCCTATTTCTAGTATTAAAATTATGCCTGTCACTAATCTTGCTAAAGAGATGAAGATTTTTCCGAACATACATAATATTTTCGTAAATGTATTGACAAGGTACCGTCATGATGTTGATATCCTTAAACAGTTCTCTTAGGGAATCACGCCGACGGAGATTGTAAATGGCTCTGATGGCTCTTTTCTGCAGGATAAATATAGACTCGATGTCTGCAGCACGTCCCCATAATAAGATACCGTAAGACATGATACTATGAAAGTAACTAAAATAGACCAGCCTCGCGGTATCTATATCGGTAAATTGACGGATTTTTCTGACAGCGTATGCTGCTGAACTTAGCCGTCCCGCAAGAGATGTTAAATGAGGACCCCATTGTAGCCTTGAGTCAAGCGTAATCCCCAGGAAAACCGTGTTTTCGACGAATTCAAGTTTCTCCTTGTTCAATACTATGTCGCAATCATTTCTTTTAACGTTCGGTAAGGCAAATCTGATGCATTTAGTTTTTTTCCCATTTAATACTAAATTATTAGCAGTAAACCAATTTTGGACCTGCTGTAGGGCGTTATTTACGTCGTCAAGATTTATGGAACGTCTATCTTAAAAATTAAGGACGTATCGTCAGCAAATAATACCATATGAGGTTGATTTTTTAAAAGATGGGGTAGATCATTAATATATACTAGAAAGAGGAAAGGACCCAAAATAGAGCCTTGTGGTACCCCCATTTTGACTTTTAAACCCCGTGAATTGACACCATTTATTTGAACTTGCTGCTGTCTATCATTTAAGTAAGATTTTATTAGACTGAGTGCAAGTTTACCTAGTCCGTAATGTCCTAGCTTTAGGAGCAAGGTTTCGTGATTTACACAATCAAAGGCCTTGGAGAGGTCACAAAAGATTCCTATGGCATCTTGTGCCTCTTCCCACGCTGAGTATATGTGTTTTAACAACGTGGCACCAGCGTCAGTCGTACAACGACCCCTGGTAAAACCATACTGTTTCTGTGTCCAATTTATCGTATTATTACAATTTATTCAATTAGGAAAATGGATAGATTCTTACGACCCGAACGTTTTGACGGTGATCCATCAGTAAATACTACCGCGCCTGAGTGGGAACACTGGAAGCGGACCTTCGTAAACTTCTTAACCGCACGTGAAGCCGCGTCCGCCCCCGTTGCAACGGATGCTGGCGTACCTGCTGCTCCTGCACCTCTTCTCGACGCCGTAAGCTGCAGCTGCTAGTGAACTATGTTTCGCCGCGAGTTTTTGCATACATCAGTGATTGTACAACGTACGCTGATGCTATCGCTATCCTGGATGCTTTGTATGTAAAACCAAAGAATATTTTATACGCCAGACATGTACTCGCGACGAGGCGCCAGCAGTCAGGAGAATCTATTGACACATATCTTCAGGCACTCAGACAACTATCTAAAGAATGCCAATTCCATGCCGTGGACGCTGAAACGAATAAAAATGATAGCATACGTGGAGCTTTTATAGCCGGGATAAATTCATCTAACATTCGTCAGAGACTGTTAGAAAATTTGACGCTGGCCCTGGAGCAAGCCTACAATCTAGCGCTATCTATGGAAACGGCTGAAACTAACTCGGTGCTATTTAATAGCCAAACTCCAATTGTCAACTCTATGACTCATTCTTCAGAAAACAATGAAACTACCGCTTTATCTACTTCCAGATCTCTTGAAACAGTAGCTGCTGCACCTAGATCCACGGTAACAAAAACTTATCGACGCAAGTGCTTTTTCTGTGGCGGCCCCCTTCATGCTCGCAAAATCTGCCCGGCAGCTGATGTTGAATGTCATGCTTGTGGTAAGAGGGGACATTTTTCGACAGTTTGTCGTAGTAAAGGTCAAAACAGTGCCGCCACCTCCAGTACTGATGATGGTTGTAAGCACTGCACCGCTTGTATAACAGCTGCTTCACCTACTTCACTTCAAAAAGCTATGGTTATAGCTTATATCAAAGGTGTTCGTGCTGACGCTTTAATTGACACGGGAAGCAGCATAAGTTTCATAAACGAAGAATTCGCAAATCTGCTAAAGCTAAGAAAGCTTAACTGTCAACAAACAGTGACGATGGCTTCACTGACACTGACATCAAAAGTAAATGGCCTCACTCATCAAACTATTCGCATAGGAAAGTACTCTTACGAAAACATTGAACTCCTAATCGTAAAGGATTTGTGTGCTGACATGATTATTGGTCATGACATATTAAAACAGCACTCGACTCTGGAATTGAATTTGGTGGAACGAAGCAAGCGCTCAAAGTTTGCTCTGTAGCTGAAGCAACTGTACCTGCAGTGCCGTTGTTTTCGAACCGTGCTCTAGACTGCAAGCCGATCGCTATAAGATCTCGCAAGTACTCATCTGAAGATCAACAGTTTATCACGTCCGAAGTAGAAAAATTGTTACGAGACGGTATAATTGAAGAGACCCAATCGCCGTGGAGAGCGCAGGTCTTAATAACTAGGAACTCTAATCACAAGAGATGCTTATCCTCTGCCAAATATAGAAGAAACTGTTACTAAGATCTCTAATTACAATATATTCAGTGCTATCGATCTTCAGAGTGCTTATCACCAAGTGCCGATACTTCCTCATGAGAAAATCTTCACTGCGTTTGAAGCTGCAGGAAATCTTTACCAATTCACTAGAATTCCTTTCGGCGTCACAAACGGCGTATCTGCGTTCCAAAGAACCATCGACTGGGTGATCCGGAAGGAAGGATTAACAGGGACGTTCGCATATCTCGACGATATTACCGTTTTTGGTAAAACACAAGAAGACCATGATGCGAATCCCGAAAAATCTCTCAATGCACTCAATAAGTACGGGCTTACAATAAACAAGGAGAAAAGTAAGTTCAGCCTGAAATCGATCAACATATTGGGTTACTTTATTGACAACCACATAATCAAGCCTGATAACAATAAATTGCAACCTCTGCTCGACTTACCTCCGCCCAATGATATTGCTTCACTCCGCAGAACTATGGGAATGTTTGCACATTACTCCAAATGGATTCCCAATTTTTCTGAGAGAATTCATGATCTAGCTCACACCTCGAAGTTTCCTTTAAGCCAAGAAGCACTGAAATCTTTTGAAATCTTGAAATCGATAATCGCCAAGTCTTCCCCGTAAATGCTATTGATAACAACGTGGTTTTCACAGTTGAATCGGACGCCTCTGAACATTCGATCGCAGCTACTCTATCTCAAAACTCTAGGCCAGTTGCTTTCTATTCAAGAACTTTAAATCACTGCGAACAAAAACATTCCGCCATAGAAAAGGAGGCCTACGCCATCGTTGAGTCTTTAAAGAAATGGCGACATTTCCTGATCGGAAAACCTTTTAATCTTATAACCGATCAAAGGTCTGTCAGTTTCATGTTCAATGCTAAGCTGCCAAGCAAGATAAAGAATGAGAAAATTCAGAGATGGCGACTTGAACTGGCTCCGTTCAATTACGACATAATTTACAGACCTGGGCGAGAAAACCACGTCGCTGACGCACTATCCAGAGTCTCTGCTAGCCTGAGTTTACAATCACGAAGTCTTAAACTAAAGGAATTGCACGATCATCTCTGTCACCCCCGTGTGACAAGAATGCATCATTGGCTCAAAACAAAAAAAATTTGGCTTATACTATCAAAGAGATAAGGACTATGACAAGCAATTGCAGAACTTGCGCAGAGATAAAGCCAGTCTTTCAGAAATCAGGACCCGCTTCCTGAGCTCATAAAGGCCACTTCACCTTTTGAGCGTCTTACCCCCTGGCCACAGCCAAGCGCGGCGCGGATTGCGGCGCGACAAGCGGTGAGCGGGGAAAACAAATGGTAGACAACGTATGAAGTATGCCACAGCTAACGGCGACGCGAATTGCGGAGTGACCTGCGGCGCGGAGAGCGTCGCGCGGCATGCGGCGGCGACGGGCGGCGCGGTGTGCGAGTGAAACAAATGCACTCGGGAGTATCGAGGCGGCCACAGCCAGAGCGGCGTATGCAGCGGCAGCGAGGGGACGTATTTGTGTTCGCGCGAACTGAATAAATCGTTTTGAAAATTTCGCTCCGCATCAAATGGATACCGAAAAACTTATTAGTGAGATATTGAATAGGGCGCATTGTGGATGTCGAAACATCCTCAACATAAATTCAGAAATATAATCAAAAAGTTGTGGGATGAAATAAAAGAACAGTTCCCAGGAAGTACTGGTATGTATTTTATAGGTATAGGTATAGGTATGTATTCCTTTTTTCATTAACTGGGTGCGTTCCAATTTTAGAGTTAATGATATCTTGAGCTAAAAACGCATTAGTCTCAAGACAATATTGTAGACGACTCGCTTGTAGCTATTGCGAGAGGCGTTGTTCAATAAGTTAAAAACAGATTATTTCAGAGAAGAATTATATATTTTGCGTGCTTTCAACGTCAGGGCAAACAATCGAATCCCTTATCAAAAACTAACACTTCCATTACGTCATCACATTTGAAATCTAACTTTATTAATCTTAACTCTTTCAAGGCTTATGTCATTGAGGTTGCACTTCCCAAAGAGGATCTCTGCATGAGCTACCCCCCGAAGAATGGAGGATAGTAAGAATGATTTTCTTGCAATCATACATTCCCAGCCTTGGAAGAGTCAAGCACCTACCTACTCCTAACCCGAAGTCCCTGCCTAAGTGGCGACTCTTCGTAGACACTTTGACACCTACTTCAATAGAAGCAGTTTCAGTCATACCCTGCGCTGGGCAATATTCTTTATATTATTATGCGCCATTTGCGCAATAACTTAAAGCAGTTATGCTGAAACCCTGCTGCAGTAAAACGCCACAAAAACCTGCAACACATTGTCGGACGTAAACAAAATCGATGCGACAATTCACATCTATCCAGAAGGGATTGAATTAATTAGATTTACCCTAACTAATCTATGTGGTTGCTCGTCGGATGATCCTAATCTGCTAAAGTTTTTAAATTTTAACTTTGAACTTACTCCAGTGATTCTAATACATAAGAATTGTAATCAATTGCCTCCATAATCAGTTTAACCAATGGTGACAACTAGCCACCCTTCGCGAAGGTTATACCTCGTATGCAAAGTTAGTTCAACCGCCCATGGAGTTCTTTACTGGCGTAAAATTAATCGCGAAAACTCTACCTTCAACACCACTGGAATGAGTTCACCCTAGCTAATACTATTTAAACGCGCTCTTCACAAATCTGGGAGCGCCCTCGAAGTCGTCGATCACGTGCACGTCCGTCTTCGAATGTACATGGAACGGAAGACTTCATTCAATATCTTATTCAACTTACCAACGAAAATAATGTTTGTTTACATAACATTATAAATTGACATCTATCTGCTTTGACATCCTACTTTTTCTATTACCACAAATATTCTTTATAATAAAATGGTTTCAACCTTTTTACATTAAACTACAGAACCTTATTCAATTCAACCTTTACAGGTTCTATATGAAACAATAAACTTTTTGATTAGTTTGACTCAATATGACAAATTGTTTTTTATGTTGTCATGTCATCCTATGACTGAAATAATACAAGTCAATCCTTCGGCTTTCGCTGCCATTAAAATAAATAAATTATATGTTATGAAATTAGCAGAAAACTTGAAAATAACTAACATTATATAAATCTATCGAGTATAATAAAGTGGAATTTAGAACAACTATAAAATCTTCAAAATAAAACGTTTCCTGACCTTATAATTGCGTATAATAGATTCACCTTTCTTTCTAAAATATTTCCATTTACAAAATAAAGGTTGCCGTACTATCAAATCAGTAGTATAATGTTTTAGATGTTTTGATGTGTACGATTTTTTTTTATATAATAAATGTGTTTATAATTTTTATTTGTTCTTCTTCCAACCCTTGTTTTCTTTTCAGTTTGGGCACGAAGATAAATTTTGTAGGCCCCATTCAAATACTTACTAATAGCCTGTGTTAGTTGTGTCTGTGTGTTTGTGTTTAAAATTTTCCTACCAAATGAAACAGATATATTATTATTAGAAAGATCATTGGAGGACAAAGGAAGTTGCGCCTCCTCAGGGAACATCTCCTTCGGTTCGTCTTCCTGAGTGGTGGCCTCCTCAACTTGGGCATCATCCAACATGTGATCCAATATGCTACTACCGATGACTGATTCGTCATGGAGATCACATACAGGTTCAGACAAAGTCGCTTGACATTCCGGAATAGAATCTGGAATAAATAATGGAATGGACACACCGGGCTCTTTCTCTTCATCCGTCATGTCCGCTTCCATCTCGTCCTCGAATAGGCTGCTCTCTCCACAGCTCTGCTTTATTTCGTCATCATTGTCATCATGGTCATCATTGTTTTCGATTTGTGGGTCGTCAATTTTCAAACTAGAATATAATGGTGTATTATTATTTACATTTACATATTCCTGCTGTCCGCATCCATCGGACCCTTCAGTAATTGTCTTTTTAACATAAACAAAGCACTCCAATGACCGACGTCGTTTACAGGAAATGCATTTGCACGGAAATTCTTTCCTTATCTTGTCGCACAGCAGCGAAAAATCTATACCGTCATGGTATACTGTATTATAAAAATATCTAGCAGCGCTCTGCAGAAATGCGCCCAAAATTAACGAATAATCGGCTTCTCGCCACTCGCTTTCGATAGCGACTCGCCTGAATTCGGCTACGAACTCTTCAAAGCATACACGGTCTATACCGGTATATAACATAGACATCTTTTACACATACAATCTTTCTTTCAAATATAAAAACCACTTAGCTCTTATTTCCAAGCGTCCATCCATCTAGCGCCTGAAAATCGTTCGCATCTCGTCCTTTTCGAGATGAATATATAAAATTGGGAGTCTCTTCATGCACTTTTATACTTTACGCAGTGCACACGCGTAAATTATCAGGCACCTCCGCCACTTGTAGACGACTCGCTTGTAGCTATTGCGAGAGGCGTTGTTCAATAAGTTAAAAACAGATTATTTCAGAGAAGAATTATATATTTTGCGTGCTTTCAACGTCAGGGCAAACAATCGAATCCCTTATCAAAAACTAACACTTCCATTACGTCATCACATTTGAAATCTAACTTTATTATTCTTAACTCTTTCAAGGCTTATGTCATTGAGGTTGCACTTCCCAAAGAGGATCTCTGCAATATCGTGCCACTTTTGATAGGGCCATTATAAATAATACTGAGTACGTCCACCGCTGACGCCGCCGCGGTCGCAACTAGTCGAGCTGTGGCATACCAACGCAAATCGCGTCGCCCGCCGCGCCTCCCGTCGCACCGCGCCGCACCGCTAGAAGCTGTGGCCAGGCCCTAAGGGCCTGGCCACATTTCAAGGGCCCGGTCCCAACAAATACCAAGAATCGGTTTATACTCACTGTTATCGACGAATATTCACGTTTTCCATTTGCCTTTCCGTGCACAGATGTAAGTGCAAAGACTGTAATTATGCATCTGAATTCGCTTTTCATGTTGTTTGGTATGCCGGCGTACATACACTCTGACCGGGGTTCGTCGTTCATGTCCGCAGAAGTTAAAGAATTTCTTCACTCACGAGGTGTCGCTACGAGTAGCACTAATGCCAAGGGAATGGCCAGGTCGAAAGATTAAATTCAACATTATGGAAAACAGTTCAATTGGCTCTACGAACTCATAATTTGCCGAAGGAAGAGTGGGAGAAAGCCCTTGCATTCGCTCTACATTCTGTACGCTCATTGTTGAGTACGGTACGGCAATTAATTGTACACCACACGAGAGAATGTTCCGACACAGCAGACGCTCTCCTAACGGAACCTCGATGTCTACATGGTTGACTGGAACAGGGCAGGTTCTTCTACGCCGCTGTGACCGAACCAGCAAATATCAGCCTCTCAAACTCAGCCTTTAGTGGAAGAAGTGGGTCTGCTAGAAGCAAACCCAGATTATTCATATATTCGGCTCCCTGATGGCCGTGAAACAACTGTGTCAAATAGGCACCTAGCCCCGATTGGAGGTCAGGAAGAAATCATTGCTCAAGAAACAGAACCTGATTCTAATACGCGAGAATCTCCAATAATAACTCAAGATAGCTCCGAGCACCAATCTGTGTCAGAGACAGTTTTACACCTCTTCGAGATGTTGCACAGCCTGATGTAGCTCCAGTGCCAGAGCCAGAAGCGTTAAGGAGATCTACCAGGGCTCGAAAACCGCCGCACTATCTCAAGGATTACAGCATGAGCGTGTGTTGTTGTGGTAACTGTGGAGGAATCTTCTCAGAGCCGCGGTGAATGATATGATATTAACTCTTTGCTAATTCAAAGAGTGTTTATGCACATCGCTGAACTCTTTATACTTTACATTATCTCTATGTATTGTGTCAAACTGTCAAGCTGTGTCATGTATAATTTCTAATTGAATAAAGCCTAGCTTTATGTTTAAAGGTTTATTTCTCGTATTATTACACCCTCCCATAAAATTACAACATCGCAGTCACAAAAAAAAATATGCAGAATGCAAGCAAGCATGCAGTATGCAGGTGAGCATGCAACATGAATGCAGCAAGCAAACGACATGCAGCATGTAAGTAAGCAAGCATACAGCACATAAACGAGCATGCAACATGCATAATGCAAGCAAGCATGCAGTATGCAAGCGACCATGCAATATGCAGAATGCAAGCAAGCATGCAGTATGCAGGCGAGCATGCAACATGAATGCAGCATGCAACATGCAAGCAAGCATGCAGAATGCAAATGAGCAGCCAACATGCAGAATGCAAGCAAGCAACATAGTATGCAGGCAAGCATGCAACATGCAGCAGGCATGGTTTCTGTCACGGCTCCGCCGCTGCGGGCTCCGGCGATCCCACGCGAACTTATCATCGCAGATGGTTATAACGCCCGCCACCGCGGCTGAGCCTCAGCCGAAAGCCGAAGCTGCTTAACACCTGCTCCTCAGCTCGCGGGCCGCCTCGCCCCTCCGCGCGCTTAAATTACACTCTAGGGGTAGGGCTGACAAGACTACGTGGGGTCGGTTTTACAGCGATTAATTTCTGTCAAAATTTTTTTTAGCACACGTTGATTTTTTAAGATATTTATTTTTTTTGAGTATTTTATTTTGGTTAAATGCTATTTTATAAAAATGGCAATATGTGTAGTTAAATTATTCCGAATAAAATTCTGCTATCTTCAAAGTATGCCATGGACATATTATAAAACAATAATATTTCATTATAATTACATTTCACCGAAGTATAAAATACTGTGGAAAAAAGCAGCGGACAAAACAATATTCGTTAAAACATAATTCTACTGTTTGATAAGTTTGTTAAATAAAAAATGTGATTATCAATGATATTTAAAACTATACGTCATTGGTGATCATGACATTCATTGAATTGTGTTTCTGTGAAATAGGTTTTTATTCAAGTAAATAGTCTTTGAAAAAATATTATTTGACATAAAATTACAACAACCAAATATTATGTGAAACATTTTCTGCGAAACGATAGTTTATGAAATTTTTATCTAAGAAACAAGGGTGCACCCAGTAGATCACTTCTTTCTCGATACATGCGCGTTTCAACGACGTTGTGAGCCGTAATTGTAAAAGACGTACCTACACACTAGAACCTCGATACTGTATCACATGAGTTACGGTTACAGCTCGCTAATGAGTACCCGGCTTATCCCATCCCTATGGTCATATATATGCGACGCGCGCGATAGACACCGAAAAAAACTCCAAGCTGCCAATTACTTATTTTTGTTTAAGTTTTTTCAATGCTTAAAGCTATGAAACAATTTTAAGTAATTTTTGTAAATAATAGGTCTATTTAATAATAGTTCTAGTTGTACTATACCTCGTAGTTAATCGGACGAAAATGGAACGAAAAAATCAAGCATGATCTCTGTAGCAGAAATACGACACGAGCGGTAGGGACACGGGTTAAAAGGTTAAATAGGTAAAAAGAAAACAACAGAATGTTTTTTTAAATTATATTAAAGATACATCTACACCTGCGACTCAGGCAGTGTGGTGATGATGTCAGAATCGCCAGGGTCAGTGATGGCGAGTGTGCACACCCTGTAGTACTTTCCGCATGCTGTGCCCAACTCAATGTTGTTTCCACTGTAGTGGTGGACACCAGTCTTGGCCAGGAGTGCATAATACTCGATTTCTGATTTCCTATAACAAAAATATTAGTAAAAAAAAAAATCTTCAGACACCTTTACATTATCAAAGTTTGTGCATTAGTTATGGTTACCTGGTTGTAAAAATATACACAAGTTTTTTATTTGTGTAAAGCTTCCCAAGAAAATGGTGATCACTAACAATGAACACCAGATGGTTGTAGTAAATAGAAAACAAAATTGCAGTGAAGCCTATTGAATTGACTATTTCCCAAATTTTGCTAAATCACATGAAAACAATTAAATAGGTAGGTGGTTACAGTAACCACCATGACTGAAAAATAATATGTTATTGGGTAGTCTCATTTCAGCATAAATACGAAATATTATAAGTAGAACAGCAGTGCATTTGTAATTTTTTTTTTTTTAAATATTGGCTATGAGGCACCGGCCCCACTGCGTGTGGTCTTGCTGTCAAAGTTCAGCGTTCCACATTCACTGTAATCTATGCAGTGGCTTAGAATCCTACTCACACAAAAGCAGTTTTATCACAACAATCACAGTGAACTCGAGTTCTGTGGGGTTCTATTTTTTTCAAAAGCCAGAAGGAAGTTCACGATGACATCTTGGTGACAAGATCAAAAAGTTTATTGAATTAGTGAGAGACAAAATTTTTCTTTATGTTTGCCGAGACACTTGTTTTCCAGTAAAAAGAGTGTGTGACATGTTTTCACTGCTGTATTGTGTTTGTAAATGCGGAACGAAGAACTCTGACCGCCTTGGCAGTGTGTTCAGCCCCTGAGGCTGTAGGAAACATGAGCCAAATATTGTCATACCATAGTATTCAATTTCACAATCAATATATTTATCCATAACTTTACTTTGACCAACATTGCTAACAATCAGGAAATACTAGAAGAAATACATAGATAACTTGCTCACCTGTCAACAGATCAGCAAATGGGTATGACTACTCCATAGGTTTCCCATGTGGATCAGAAGCAGTCACATTTTGGTAGCATTAATTTCCATTGAAACACCTACCTACTCATTACTGATCTACGCAATGAGTACTTGTGCATGCATGTAGTCAATCGATAGGATAAAAAAGATACAATCACATCCAATACTTGGCAGTATTGGATGTGATTGTATCTCAACTCACATTAATAGTTACAACATGACTGCTTCATGAAACACTGAGGGAATCCATACTTCTTAGTCCAAAGACTCCATATGCATCCCTTTGACAGACACAATATTGGGAAACTCTACTTCTCAGTAGTCTCACCTTAGAGGAGGAGCATTCTTGGCAATAATGACCAGCTTGGCTTTGCCCTGGCGGAGAGTCTTAAGTGTCTGCTTGTAGCCAAGACAGTACTTGCCCGATTTCATAACCAGGGCCAAGCGGGAGTTGATAGACTCGATGGTCTTTTTCTGAAAAAAATAAAAGGAAGCTATTAAAGGACTTGTCAGATTAATTTAAAGTATTTAACGTCGAATGAATTGGCCAGAGGGCTAATCAGGCTACTTGAGGAGAATCATATATCAATCACACGGCCTGTCAAATTCCATTTTCATCTTTATGGCTAATGCGTTAGATTCAAGGTTGATTCGGAAAATTTAAGAGCGACGGTTAGCGTGCTTTGCTTTCTGATTTTGCTAAATTGGCCTTATTAGACTCGCTGATGTACCTAGATGACTAAAAGAATACACACTACATACTTAACCTACAAAATACTTTAGACATGTTTGTTTGATACGTTCTCAACCTTACGAATTATAGAATAAGCAAGCCTATCTTGTATCAGTTGATATTGGACTTTAATTTATTTAGGATTATAAAATAAAAGATATCAAATAACCCCGTTATAGTCCACTAATGTTTCAGACACGTGTAGGATACTAACCTGTTTCTTGGCCGCAACCATTGTGTATGTTGGTGTAACCACGAATTACTGGAATGATAAAGGACACAATAAGCTTTTTTGAAAATAAGTATGACTCCAATGAATAATAACGTAAAAAATCACTGAAATAAGCTGTAACGAACCTCTCGTAAAAACGCGTTGCAAAGAAAAGAAAGAACGAACGGAAGTAGAATTCGAAGTTTCGAAGCACAGAGAAATAATGAATGAATGAATGAATTGCCATTCATTATCATACTGTGTTACCATTCAAAAAAAAAAACCAAAATTCAAAGCATTTTATTTCAAATAAACCATTCACAGGCACTTTTGGAACGTCAAGGTCGGTCAGTCAAAAACATGGAAGCTATTTGCACGTTCCAAAGCGTAGATCTCTATGGAGAAGAACGTGCAAGAAACTCCACGAATGTTCTGTTTTACAAAATTCCAAGTTACATATACTTGTTGCTTCTGCATGTGAGGACAATGCAAAGGAAAAAAAAAGGCTTATTATAAGAATTTAAAATATAAAGATTAAATTGAGCCAATGGCAGTTAAGACATGACCAGTCTCAACTCAACCGACGGCCGGTCCACGAACTTGACGCGTGTATCGGCACCTTTCAGCTCAACCATTTCTGTTCGCGACGGAGCATTTTGCTTTGTATAACTCGCATAATAGACAGCCTTATGTACCTATAGTCGTAAGCTTATATACTTAAAGTTAGGAGCTTATATACTCAAATAGTCATAGAAATATTCGCGGCGAAGCATTTAGCATTGTGTAACTCGCATAGATAGCGCCCATGTACCTATAGTCGTAAGCCTATGTACTAAAACTTAGGGGCTTATGTACTCGCATAGCCATAGTTTGTAAGCTATGTAATCGATTAAAACCGTATATTTGTCGTTTTTTCCCCAAACACGTAAAAGATGTTCTGGGGAAAACTTATTTTCATAGAAAATTAAACAGATAGGTAGGGCAGTAGGGCTACACATTTCCCCTACACATTCCCGATAGCACCCAAAAGGCGTGTTCTGATTGGTTGATGGAAATCAACCATAACGAAGGTACACGAGTAATAGACATTTCACACTCAAAGGTAGTAGGGTGGATGTAGAAAACCACCATGTACAGACACCTTCGGTACCAAGCCTTTAAGGTGGATGCTCCAGGGTAGCCCGCGAAATTCAAATATTTTTATGTTTTTTGCAATTTGCCGGTCAGTGTGAAGCTGTATGTGGACCAAATGCGATCCGCGACCGTAACGCGTATTTATCTAAAGAATTATAACCATTTTAATCATCAATATAGCCCTCAAAGTTCATGTAGTCACCTTAAATAATCTAAGAATATAGGTCTTAAACCATAGGCACTGGAAACCTGGCACTCAGCCCTATCCAGATATGTACACATCTTTATGGTCAGGCAAGGCATAAAGCCGCAAAATAGAAAAAAGGGAACACAGATTTTTATCTTCCGGGTTCCTGACCCACAGTACCTCCACCCTTAGAGGGGTGGCTTCATAAGTTGTGTATCCGGATAGAGGGATGATGCACCTACCCGAATACAGATAGTTTCATAGCCCATGGGGCACAGTTTTCCGGGAAATCAACCCTTAATAGTAAACAAGTTCAAACTTGTAAACAGTTTTGACAGTTAAATGCAACAAGCCCACTAGTGGGCAGGGTTGAGGGGTTGGTTTCCACCCCGTTCGACGAGGAATTTCGGGGAATTTGCATAGAGGTGCATCAACCCCTATCCGGACCTAGAATAGACCAAGATATAGCCAGAAATGTGGATGAATTGTACAGCTAAAATAAACCGAAACGGTTAGTGGTTTTTGGGCCTCGTTACGGTAAGGTAACCTCGTACCTTAGTAGATTGTTCAAAAATAGAAACTCGTAGTCACCGGCAGAAGAAATATAGAATCTATAAATAGAATCACAGTACTCGCGAATTTGCCCTTAAACCATTAGCTGCAGTGTTGTCAAATTCCTGCCTATTATTTAACCCTGGTAAGCATTCATCCTGCACCCCAATCTACCCCGAAGACAGCAAGTAATTGGCAAAATAGAAGAACGTTGTACGTGTGGTGCGGAGACCCTCAAATCCCGGTCCCGTCAGCGTGGCTGGACGCAGTCGGTCGGTCACAGTTCACATCGGAGGAGTAGAAGGAGGATAGACCTACCCCATCACAACCCCCGTTCCAGTCGATCACGCCCGTCCGGTACAATTTCGAAGGGAACCGAATGATCCAACCCACGCGCCGCCATAAGCCATTGACCGAATGAATCAGATAATAATAATAAAATGAGAAATTATAATACCATAATCACTGATAAAATTCGATACGATACTCTATATAGCAATAACATTTTGTTATTACAGTGTCAGGATTTATTATTATTTGGATTCAAGATTCTTCATTAGTGCCTTAATTAAGGGCTGTCTACATACATCCGGGTTCCCATCCCAGACGGAACACGGCAAGGACGGAGAAAAATCAGTTAAGTGGGATGTACGAACTTATAGTACGCGGTTTTTAAGATCGCGAGTTTACTGGTCTCGACGTCGGATACACACGTGAAAACTTTCTCATTGCTCTGGTATCAAGGAGACTGCGATGTCGTAAATGGAGAAAACTTTTTCTTATTTGGTAATATTTTTTTTATTATTGCCAGACAAGATACTTGTATGAGGGAAGCAAAGAACATAATTCTGTTAATTATTAGTGTGAATAGCTTCGAAAATCAGTAATTTTTGCAACATAATAGCACTCGACGTGTCACAAAACAAAGTAATGGCTCGCGGCTTGCGGCTCGAGGCGACCTACTAGTAAAATTTCAAACCTGTTGGATCGCCAACCAATTTACTTGGGCTTACGGTGACATACGAGTGAAAAAGCTCGTCGAGCCTCAAGTACGCGTACTTGATTCCCAAGTCTGTACCTACCTCACATACTTAACATTCGAATTGTATGAACTTGCTCACAAATACGTACCCGTGTCAGCAGGATCCAGATCGTCAGTCTCCCAGAGCACGTTCGGACGCCCTGACAGTGCTATCCGATTTTTATCTCCGAAGACATGTTATGCAAGATCACTTGTGCAACAAAAACACAGAGAACTGGTCTGACATAATAAAATTCTTTATGATTTTTCTCATCCACACTTTAAAGGGGTTGGCAAGTGAAAGCTGATCTCAGATGGCACCACCACTACACGAAATATTGTCGAAGTGAGATAAACACTATTATTATTCTGTTTGTAGTCTATATGATTCATTTGTTCGTTTGTTTGTGTATAGGTTGTGTGATGCAGGTAGGTTTGGGTTCGTACAAATGAGAGAAATAGTTTTTGACGATTTAATCAAACTGAAAGTAATCATTTTCAATACATATACTTAAGAATTTACCCATCTTTTCATCAAAAACTGCTTAGTTATTGGTCTGTGCGCTACTAGCGCCACTTTGACAGTTTTCGGCTCCATTCTAAAAATCATCGGCTTGTATGCGTACCAACCACCGAAATAGATTACACTGATACCGTTTTCCCTAATGTGTGTGAACATGGGTGACGGATAGCCCGTACTTGACGGGAACACTGAACGAAAAACTCAGAACTCGGATAACTCAGGCCCGGATGTGTGAGGACGGCGCTTTACATGTAGTAGCGTCTTGTGTCACACACTGAGGTAGGTTAGGTACTGCATTTTGTTTGAACCATAGTCTTGAATCCCTGAGTAGAATAATAACTACTATTTTGCTTTTCAATCATGGCCTTTGCTAGTTGCTTGTACATAACACAATATGTATGGCTCATAGCAGGTGGCGTTCTGTAGTTTCTGCCTACACTCATGGGAAAACGCGTAGGATTACGGATATATTAGAAAGGGTCTCTTCCGTCTATAGCGCCTAGTTTAATAACAGGTGTCCTATAGGTTTTTGGTTTCGGTGGTAGGTGGGATAGATGAATATGTAGGACTGGCTTATCTGGCTTTAGCCCGGAACGTCATTCAGCTAACGTCACCGCGTTTGACTTGACAGCGTCACTGAACGTCACCGGAAAAACGTTGACTGCTTTAATCTTCTGTCAAAGTCACTTGATCATTTGTGTTGAATGTTGGAGAAAGTTGTGCTATATTATTTATATAATTAACTATTAAAATAGGCACTTGTTTGAAATAAGTTTATTATTGTTTTATAAAAATGAGCGAAAAAAGTGCAAAAAAAGTTAAAAGCTCAGGACCCTCCGCTTTAGGAAAATTCTACCTTTTAGCATATAATGGTATCCAAACTTTAGGGTAAGTTCAGAGTATAAATTCCTGTATTTTTATCCATTTACTTTTGTACATTTAAAATCTTCATAATATTCAATGTTCAAGAGAAAATGCCTGTGTAATCAAATAAATTATCAATTCGTAGTTTTTAATATAAGTATTTTCCTTTTAAAGAATTATCTTTGAAATATTGTTGTACTTTTTTGGCTAAAACATGATTCAGTATAAAATAATTTTGCCAGGTTTCCTGGACTCTGTATGGTTGACCACCTGTCTGGTATAGTAGCCGGCACAAGTCATGACCCCCAACCTGAGATGTGACGCCCAATAAGGCCATCTCAGGTTGGGGGCCAGGCCCGCCCCAGGAGAAAAGCCCTAGATACACCAATGATCTGTGGTCATGATTCATGCCGTTTGTTATAGAGAGAACAAGTACCTACCTGGTGAGGTACAGTAACATAACTGAGGTTTATTTCTATATTTCAGATGGTCCTATATGCTGTTACAAACATTATCACATTTCCTAAATCGTGGAAGTTTGGACACCTTCTGGCCATTAATTAAAACAACTGTGGTTGTTTTTCAAAATGCTGCAGTTCTTGAGGTAAATACTAATAAATGTAGGTAAAATACAGAGGAAAGCAGATGGATTTTGTGAGAAGCAATATGAATGAAAAGGGAGTTAGTGATACTGTGATGGCTGATAGGACAGAAAAAAACGTGTTGTGCCGACCCCAAGTAACATGGGATAAGGGCAAGAAGACAATGATGACTGTAACAGGGAATGAGATGAATATATAGGGTGAATTTTGTAAAGTGTGCCTTCATGGCCAAATTGTTAACAATGACGAATATCCAAAAAACTGAAAGACGTCTCGAGCCCAATTTTGATGAAAACTAAAACTGCATCATTGGATTTTTGAAAAATCTTTCATCCTACCCAGGAATCAAAGGGGTTGATTTTGAAAAAAAAAAACACTGTTTCACTACACCATCTGTGTAGCTATCGAGGATTGATGGGAAGTAAAAAGTATGGATACTTTTTTTTCAAAATCAATGTTTTTGATTCCTAGGTAGGAATAACGATTTTTCAAAAATCCAATGATGCAGTTTTAGTTTTCATCAAAATCGGGCTTGAGACTCATTTTGTTGTTTTTCAATATTCCTCATAGTTTCAGATTTAGCCATGAAGTCATACTTTATAAATTCACACTGTATACTGCACAGACGTTTTTCTCTAAACTGTGGTAAAGGATTATGCATACATACTTTTAGTTTGTTGGCAATTTTCACTTGGTGAAAGTTTTCATAAATATGAACAATTTTCATTTAGGATCAACTCTGAAATGAAAATATAATAAAACCAGGAACAAAGCGGTGGTGCTAAAATGCTTTTGGATTACAGATTACTAAAATGCTTTAAATAGGTGCAGTTAATTCTTAAAAACATTAATTTTCCACAGCACTGCCAATGTTTATTTCAAATGTGTGCATTATATTTTTAAAGCTTTTGACATACTTACGAGTGTGTTTTACAATAATTGTCTACTCTGCACACTTACAACATTGTTTAAAAGTAGTTGCAAGTAAGCTACCTGCATTCCCAATAGCTTTGTTGACTGTACCTTCAGTATTTTAAATTAAAAGAAATTTATATTTGAGATCCCTTTAATAAGCTCTTTTATATAATATGTTAAATAAGTGTAGTAAATTCGTTTATGTTTCGCTGTTTCCATTCTATGATCAGGTGAACACAGGAGTGATTTTGCATGGGTTCCGTTTATTTATTCTGTTATTCCAAACCTAGAAGCCATGTGTTCTCAAAATTTCGTTAAATTATTCCAACATTACTTTCACCTCCTGAAAGATTGCCAAAGTAAGTCACCTTGTATGTATAATATTCTATACACTATTTAATGTAAAAACATTCAAATAACAATGTAAATAATTACTATTTAGGTATTTTGCTGGCATTTACTGTCTAGTCACTGTATTTTAATCACTAATAAATTTATGTGTAGCATAGCATTATGAATATGTATGGATTTGGTACTAAGTATCAAAGTGCACTGTATGGAGAGAATCTATACTTAATATTACAAAGCTAAAGAGTTTATATTTTGTTTGTTTAAAGGCGCTAATCTGAGGAACTACTGGTTCGAATTGAAAAAATATTTGGTGTTGGATAGCTCATTTATCGAGGAAGGCTTTAGGTTATATAAAATCACGCCACAACCAATAACAGCACCATTAATACATAATGTGACGCAGACGAAGTTGCACGGTTCAGCTAAAATCTAATACCTTTAAACGAGCAATTCTTGTCTATACAAACATATATAATCTGAATCTCGGAAACAGCTCCAACGATTTTCATGAAATTTAGTATGCAGGGGTTACGGGAGCGATAAATCGTTCTAGCTATTTTTCATTTTTAGAAAACAAAAAAATATCTGAGCAAACCTCGGTCATGCGAGTACTATTTATAATGTAAAATTGCAGGAATGGCGCAGTTTGCGTAGTGGTTAAGCGATTGGTTGCTGCGTTGCGAGTCGCGGTTCGAATCTCGCACGGAACAAAAATATTTGTATGGCCTACATTATAGTCGTTCTGGGTTGGTATATGTGAGTTTATATGTTTGTAAACACACTCACGAATCCACGATACCTACAGGAGAAATTTCTAGTAAATAAAAACAGTAGTTATGTGGTACGGGACTACCAGACAAATGTTTAACTATGAAGCTTATCTTTTATCATGCCTTGTAGTCCAGGCTAATTAGTCAAAATTAGGTAAGAATCTCGGAATGAGATATAGTCAGCTATAAACTTGTATAAGCCTTTATTTAGACACCCTAAACTTGTCTCAAAACCTACTTATCCTAGGGTGTCCGCGACTACAGAAATTCCAAGGTTAAAGGTAAAAAAAAAGAAGAAAGCAATAAAGTATGGAGTACAATTACCCGAAATAACGTAAAATACCCTAAACCGTAAAATAACGTAAAGTACGGGTGGCAACCCTAATTGTATGACCCAGGTATTGGCTTGTAGAGGTCAGTTACGCAGTCGCCATGTAAAATACCGGTATTCAGTTGCAGCCGGTGAGACTGGAACATAGTTAGGAAAAGGTTTGGCAGATTGATTGAGTCAGCTACTAAAGTCGGTCCTCAATGTTAAATGTTAGGTACTTTTACATCTACACCAATAGAGTTTGTTTGTAGAAAGTAATCTCTGGAACTACTGAATCCATTTTGAAAACTCTTTCACCATAGATCCTATGTCACTCAGGAGGAATAATGTAGCTATTATTCCTGAGTGACATAGGTGAGGCTGTGTTTGATTAGCGCCCAGCGAAGTGGACACGGGACAGCTAGTTTCAAATAAACTGCCAAGAAAAATCGCAGGGTTCAGGGTTTTATGAATCAGCTACAGTATTTTTTATAAGTTTTATAAAATATTTTTTTTAAAGTTGTGAATTTTCTGATATTCCTAACTGACCGTACCTACCTAAACATTGAATACCGCCTCGGCCCTCGCCATTGTGTAAGACAGTCCGTTAACTCTAATAGGTGAAAATCGACGAACGCAACAATTTACGAAGCAATTATTCTGAATGACAATGACAAATTATAATAATATCCTAGTAGCGAGGTATCACGGAATGGAAAAAACAAGATACTGTGTTAAGTATAGGTGCAAGTACGTTTATTTTTTATTTCATTCTGGCTTTGAATATCACAACTTGGTGCAGCAGCGGCTGTTTGTTTTACGCTCCCAAATGTTTCTAAATGTATTAATCAATAAAATTGTATTTAAACGCACTTACCCTGTATTGTAAGCGAATTAATTTACCCTGTATTCAAAGGTCATGAATATACATACTTATTAACACATACATGCCCACGTAATAGGTAAACAATCTCAAGTATGTTGACTGTAGGTTTAAAGATCGTCTTCAAGTAGTATTACGTTACCTATATGAACCTTGGACCCGGCAATTTTATTAAGTTACGTTGGTACAGTCAGCAAGAAAAGTACATTACTGAATCAATTTTGAACCCCCGACCAAAAAAGAGGGGTGTTATAAGTTTGACCGCTATGTGTGTCTGTCTGTGGCACCGTAGCTCATAAACGGGCGAACCGATTTTTATGTGGTTTTTTTATTTGAAAGCAGGTTTTCTAGCGGTGGTTCTTAGAAATGTATTATCAAAATCGGTTGAGCCGTTTGAAGATCATCAGCTCTTTTCTAGTAGATGAAGGCATTTAACCAGCTTTTACGGGTCTGATCGATGCGAAACTTGGTATTCTGTTACTTAATTATATTGCAAGAAAATAGTTATATTGACCTGATGCTGTAGCATAATCTCAGGTCTGCAGAATACCCAACTCCACACTAAGTTAACTTTTGTTTTTCTTGTACATTTCAAACAATCACCTAACGACACAAACGCAATTAATTCGCAACCTAACCTTAATTACTGTCTTTATTTACTTAGCATTTATGTGAATACTTTTTGTAACCTAAAGTTCATTACAACAAAGTACTGTAAACAAACTCTAATTATTTTGATTTACAAAGAAAACATCTTGTTTATTGAGAACAAAGCTAAATCAATTTTATTGAGAATGAACTGTGACACAGAACTTTTTTGTATAAAAATTCAATACAATTAATTCTACAATTATTCAAGACGTTGATAGCCAAGGTATTGAGTGCAAACGGCTAAATGATCCTGCTGAATATTCGCAACTAATACCTTGTTCTAGTAATAAAACGTTTTCAATTCTGACTGTTAACATAAGAAGTATAAAAGCCAATCTTGATATATTTCTTATTTTTCTTACACAATTTAACAATATGATTGATGTCCTAGTTTTAACGGAATGTTGGACAAATGAACACCTATTGATACCAAATATAAATAACTATAAGCTGTTTAAATCTAGTGTCTCTCTAAATCAGAATGACGGGGTAGTGGTGTATGTCCGTGAAGAACTTGAGGCGACTTCGTTTGAACCAGTATGTTCTGAAGGAAACTGTATTGTAGTTAGCATCAAGAATAAGATAAGTATTATATGTACCTATCGTCCACCTAGTTTCAAAAACACACTCAACTACCTAAATTCGCTAGATACCTAATATATTAAACCAATGCTTTGGAACTAGCAATGTCATTCTAACTGGTGATTTAAACCTGGATATCATGCCTAATAATATAAATGCCAATTCTGCTAAATACCTCAATCTAATGGCCAGTCATGGTCTAAGGCAAGGGGTTGACTGTCCCACGAGATTAAATGCATGTCTTGACCATTTTATGATAAAATCATTTGCTAAGACAATGTTTTGTTTTTGACGAACTAATGGATCACTCACCAATTTTATTACGTATAGAATATGGTTCTATTTGCAAAAAAAATACGTCCGTTCGTAAGATTGACATCGATTTTGATGGTATAAATGACGACCTGGCAAATGAATCATGGAACGAACTATATTCGACAACAGACGTTAACCAGGCAGCTATAGTGTTAACAACAAAACTTGAAAACGTGATAAATGCTAACACTAAAGTAAGAAAAATTTCCAGACGTAACCGTCCACTAAAACCATGGATTACTATAGGAGTTGTAAAATCTATAAGAAAACGAAATAAAATCATAAAACCTTAAAAAGTAATGCTAATAACAAACTAATTAGAGATAAATACACAGCTTACAGAAATACGTTAAAAAAATTTATAAAAGCACTGAAAAAAAACTACACTGACAAACTACAAAAAAGTAAAAATAATCTCAAAGAAACCTGGAATACGATTAAGGAATTATGCAATATGAAGAAGTCCAATGTATCAGCCAAAGAACTACTTAATTTAAAAACGAATGCTACTGAGTCTCTAGACGAAGTAAATAAGTTCTTTACTTCGGTGGGAGCAAATCTTGCTAATAAGACCCTACAAAAACTGGGCACAGATGAGGTAACTCAGTCTCAAAAAGCCAAAACACAGAAGGATCCCATAAACTCCATGGGACTACGCTTTTCAGACCCAGCTGAAGTGATCGAAGTTATAAGTAGCCTTAAGACGCATAGCGCTCCAGGTCAAGACAAAATCACAGCATCTATCCTTAAAACTTTTCGTACTGTCGTTGCTGATTGGTTGCTGCTTACTTAACCAATTTGAGCTTTGAACACGGAGTTTTCCCTAAAATATTTAAACGTGCTATAGTTTGCCCTATTTTTAAATCAGGAGATAAGTTTTTAGCTACCAACTATAGGCCCATTTCTCTATTAAGTACCCTCTCTAAGATAATAGAAAAAATTATGAACAAACGACTAATCAACTACCTGGAAAGCAATAAACTCCTAAGCGAAAATCAGCATGGATTTCGTGCCAATCGTTCCACAGATGATGCTGTTTTAGAGCTTACATCTAAAATTACGGCTCATCTTGATAAGAACAGCAAATGTATAGGTGTCTTTCTAGACTTACAGAAGGCGTTCGATACTGTATCTATTCCAATCCTCCTAACACGATTAGAGAACTTTGGTATCAGGGGGAATGCTCTTTTGTGGTTAGAGGATTACCTTATAGAAAGGCAACAATGCGTTAGAGTTGAAGATTCCTTCAGTAATTTTAGTTAGGGGGTCATATGGCGTGCCACAGGGCAGTACGCTAGCCCCGACATTGTTTCTAACTTACATTAACGAACTCTGTAAATGTCAAATAAAGGGTGCTGATATTCAAATGTTTGTTGATGACACTGTCATACTGTTCCATAGTGACACTTGGGAGAGTGTAAAACGAATTGCTGAGAAAGGCATGTCTGTGGTCACCTCTTGGCTTGAAGATAGTTTATTAACGCTAAACACTGACAAAAAAAAAGTTCTTTGCTTCAGCAAAACCAAAGCATCTTCACCAAAAATCTTCCTAGTTCGCATACATTCCTACCCTTGTAACAGATCCAACAATACTCTTTTGCCACGCTGTAACTGCCCCACGTTAGTTAGATCCACAGAAATTAAATACTTAGGAGTAAATATTGACGACAAACTATGTTGGAAAAAGCACATAACTGCAGTTAGCAACTGACTAAGGAAACTCATTTATATTTTTAAAGACTTGAGATTGATACCAGATTTAAAACTTTTGATTCACACCTACAAAGCCTTAGCAGAATGCGTAATAACCTATTGTATATGCTCCTGGGGTTCGGCAGCCAAGACACATCTTCTTGAACTTGAGAGGGGGCAGCGTGTTGTGCTCAAAGTACTTCTCTCGCTACCGTTTCAACATCCTACTGATTCTGTTTATGATAAGGCCGATGTTCTGTCTGTCAGAAAGTTGTTTGTGTATCAATGTTTACGTAAATATCATAAAAATACAGTACCCTATCTAATACCTTCTGGCAAAAGAAGAGACGAATGCCCAATCCCTTGAGTAAAAAGCAAATTTGCCCAACATCACTATAACAATGTAGCACCTAGATTGCACAATAAACTTAATATAGCTCATAAAACCAAACAACTATCCAACTATCAGTTTAAAAATAAAATAAAATTATGGCTGAAACCATTAAATTACGACGAAACCGAAACTCTATTCCTAATTTTAAAATTAAAATAAAGCAGTAAAACACAAAAACCACTCTTACATTGTCACATACACACACGAACACCCACAAACACGCACGCACACACACACACACACACACAATTTTTATTTCGCAGATTGTAAACTTTTGGTTATAAACTTAATAGATAAATTTTTATAAGTTATGATTGTAACACTAGCTCGACATATTTATCTGGAAGGAACTGATTCCCAACATACAGCTTACGCTAGTTTGGGAAACAGGGCTTGCACATGAAATGTAAATACTTGTTGTTGCAATAAAGATTTTGTATTTGTTGTATTTGTATTTGTATTTGTTAGCATATTTTTTGTATGTAGGTAAATATTATTCCGTGAGGTTTGGCGCTGTATACCGAGAAACTGGTTTTTACCTAGTTCGGTTACAGAGGCACTTACTATACTGTATTGTATGTAGTGTCACCAGCTTACTAAATTTAAGTCTCTTTTGTAAGTATTATTATTAAGTTACAGCAGAGGTATCGTGTTTGAACTCACTGGAATGGTTTCAATGAACAGATTACATTTACATCAGTAACCTGATGCTGAAGCATGTCTTGAAACCTGCAGCACTTACTTACAGCAGACCTTCAATTTTCGTATTCATTTAAATGGTCGCAAAGAATAGGTTATAAATAGATTGTGATCAGAAGAAAATGAAGCAGAAAAGAGACATGAGTGAATACATAAGAGAGAGATGCTAAGCTACTTTCACTCGTTCTACCGATATGATATTTTGTTTAGTTGAGTGTAGATCATATGTGGATGGATGGACAGGGAGAGAAAGGACAAAAAAAAGATGAATGGATTGTGTGAGGAGCAATATAAAAGAAAAGGGAGTTAGTGATAGCGTGACGGCTGGTAGGACAGAATGGAAGTAAAAAACGTATTGCGCCGACTCCAAGTGACATGGGATAAGGGCAGAAAGGTGGTGAAAACATAGATTTACTAGTAGTACCTATCAGGTAAAATAAGTTTAAAAAACATGAAATAAATTTAAATTAAAAATTTAAAAAACCCCCACAGCAAAAAAAAAAATTGTGCGTAAGTACCTATTGATCTTTTTAATTAATATAGGTACGATTCTTTGGACCAAGCTTCATCCCGTCGGGGGAAGGCTAATAATATAGGTAGGTAATTAAGAAATAATTACAAAAATTTGCGGTGTTGGGGTTTTTTTAATTCTAATTTAATTTTTAAAACTTCATGCTAGTTTTACTCGAAGGGTCAAAGCTTTGGTGTGACCCTATTCCCCACCCATGGAATTGAACCCAGATAAAAATCTTTTTTACAAACAATACAACCGACTACTTCCAAAAACAAAACACTACAAGGTACAAAATAACATCGGAAGAAAGAAAAGAACTTTAATTTCGGAACTCGGTGTTTTTGGTTATTTTCTCGTTTTATGCCCTTTCAAATTAACCAAGAATTTTTCAAATCGGTTCTTATATGACGGAGTTTTGAGGTAACAAACATAAAAAAAAAAAATATGTCGGATCGAAGATTTAGTATACTTTTTTAAATGTCTTCCTTTTTTGAAGTCGGTTAAAAACCACGCTAGCACTATCGATAACCTTCTAGTTATGCTAGGTTATCTCTATCATACCTTGTGTTACGTCAACTTGTGTCTCTAACTAAACATTTTGTTGCTAGAAAATTTAAATATAACATTACTGATAATTACGGCGATACCGAAACGATTAAGTATCGATAAATCGATATCTACTAATTACCCGAGTCCGAGATATTTTTTATTCTATTGTTGGATGATTGGATCCCTAACTCAGTAAAACTCTGATTCTTTTGTTTCAAACGTTGTGGCATTGTTTTTCAGGTGGTGCACTCGCTCATAGGCCTGGTGCCATCTGGAGTGGCCGTGGTGTTGCCACAGGTATATTCGCGTGTCTTCCTTGTCTGTGGCTGCCTGCTGGCCACTGATGGCGCCGCCGTCAGCCCCGGCCTGCCGCTGTGCATCCTCGCCTGGTCCGTCACGGAGATTATAAGATACGCCTACTACACACTCAATTTGATCAACTGTGCCCCACAGCCGCTTCTGTTCCTCAGGTAACGTAACATGTTGTTTTCTCATACTTAGACATACTGGAAATTTTCTCTAAAATACCTCGATAAACCTATAAATGTTTTCTTTAAGGCAGTGGAATACTGGTGTAGGTATTTATTATTCCCTGCTTGGGACCGTCGTGTCCTCGTCGAGGCGATCAGCGGCGGCGATATCTCGCGTCCGGCCCTGGTTCAAGTCATGGTCCGGAGCGAGGAGACATGGGAAGGGACAATGGGTCACCTCCTTCTGCGAAGCTGTAATGCAAGCAAAGGAGGAGGCCGAACGCATGAGAGAGAGGGAAACCTCACGCCCCAGCCGCCGCAACAGAAGAAGACGCCCCGGGCGTCGGATTCTCGGCCAACGTAGGCGTGGACCTGCGGACGATGCGAGCATTGGGTGGCTCGCCGTCTGATCAGAACCAGGTCCGTTTCGACTGCGCGTTGTGTTCCACGCGCGCCTCAAACAGGACTTTGTTTGAAAGTGGTACCGTAGCCCTGGAACGCAAAGGGTTTTAGTAGGAACACGTATGGGTTTTAGTCAGTAACAGTCTGACACTCCCTCCTGCTTCACCCAGAGCGGGAGGTGTCATTTGATGATTTCCCATCCTTAAAAAAAAAGGTATTTATTATTGCCCATAGTTATTTACATAAGTACGAAATCTAACAAAAACATATACTATACTACACTGGTCAGCAAATAAACCGAGCCACCCGCTACCTAGGAACTCTGATTCGATTTTCTCAAAAAGTATAAAACTTACAACTATCAAAGTTATACCTACAAAAACTGCGTTTCATGGTGATTAAAATGACTACAAATTAATTCGAAAGTACCGTCAACTCACATTGTAATCAAGCAACAAACACAATGCTAACGATTTGCTCTGTTTTCACCAGAGTTTGAAATTAGCGTTCTTTTTCTCTACAATGAGGGTAGTCGGATATTTCTTATCATTTCTTTAGTTATTGTCCATCGTTTGCTCAGACGCGTGTGTTTTTGCTACTTTTTTCGATTAATAATGGATACAACACCTCAGGAAGCAGCTCAAGCTGTAGCATTACTTCAAGCAGGCATTGCGCAACGTGAATTCGCTCGAAGGCTTCGAATCAGCAGATCTTCGGTGCAACGAGTTTACAGACGATACCTAGAGACTGGAGCATTCGATCGCCGTCCAGGTACGGGCAGACCTAGGGCTACATCAGCAGCAGATGATCGTTATATCCACCTTACTGTTCTGCGAAATCGCCACCTCAACGCAGTTCAAGTCCAACAAAGTCTGCGTGACGAACGCCAAGTGGTCATAAGTTCAGATACCGTCAGAAGGAGACTTGCTGAACGGAACCTGACCCCAAAAAG
The DNA here is from genome assembly GCA_950371165.1 of Lacanobia oleracea. Taxonomy (NCBI): domain Eukaryota; kingdom Metazoa; phylum Arthropoda; class Insecta; order Lepidoptera; family Noctuidae; genus Lacanobia; species Lacanobia oleracea. The sequence continues at coordinate 13,924,723 of OX493389.1, forward strand.
AGCTGCAACAGGCCCAGCATTAACGGTAGCACACCGTCGAGCACGACTTGAATTTGCTCGAGAGCATAGGGATTGGACATTAGAGCAGTGGAGTAATGTACTCTTCACTGATGAGACCAGGGTGAGTCTACATGGAAGTGATCGACGTCAGAGAGTATATCGTCGCCCTGGAGAACGTTATTCTCAGTGTTGCATCGAGGAAACTGTTGCTTATGGAGGAGGATCTGTCTGTCTGGGGCGGCATCTCGTTAACAGCACATACAGCGTTAGTTTTCATCGAACCGACGGGCCGTACACGTGGACTGACTTCTCATCGCTACATTACTGAAATCCTCGCAGACCATGTGGTACCTTACGCAGGATATATCGGACAGGATATGCAATTGATGCATGATAATGCACGGCCTCATGTTGCTCATGTGGTGACCCAGTATATACGCGACGTCAGCATTCGTACGATGGACTGGCCAGTTCGAAGCCCGGACTTGAATCCGATAGAACACTTATGGGATGAGCTGAAACGTCGGGTTCGAGCCCGGGTACCTGCTCCAACAAGGCTTCCAGAACTGCGAATCGCAATTGAAGAGGAGTGGAATACAATTCCTCAAGATTTTATCGTCAGGCTCGTAAGGTCGATGAATACAAGGATGCTGGCAGTTATCCGAGCAAGGAGAGGGAATACGGAATATTGATCAAAAACTTTTTTTTGATTTTATCTTTGTTTTTGGCTTTAATTTTTTTTTTCACTTTATCATTACTAACGATTGTCACGACTGGAAAACGGCTCTTCTTTGTAAAATCCTTAATAAACACTGAAATATTGATTAAACCCAATGAGTTTCCTTTCATTTTAATCACCATGAAACGCACTTTCTGTAGGTACAACTTTGATAATTGTAGGTTTTTTAGTTTTTGAGAAAATTGAATTAGAGTGCCTAGGTAGCGGGTGGCTCGGTTTATTTGCTGTCCAGTGTAGTTGATCCGCGCAATTTCGTCTGCTCTATTGGTCTTAGCGTGATGATATATAGCCTATAGCCTTCCTCGATAAATGGGCTATCTAACACTGAAATAATTTTTCAAATCGGACCAGTAGTTCCTGAGATTAGCGCGTTCAAGTAAACAAACAAAAAAACAAACTCTTCAGCTTTATATATTAGTATAGATAGATATAGATAGATTAATAATATATATAATACATAAATAAAGGAACTTCTATTTTGGTTGCAGATATTCCACGTTCTTAGTACTCTACCCGATTGGAATAACAGGAGAGCTGTTGTGCATGTACCACTCTCTGGAGGAGATCGCGGAGAAACAACTTCTTACTATTTCCATGCCAAACACGTGGAACGTAGCATTTAACTACTATTACTTCTTAGTCTTCTACATGTTCTTATACATTCCCATCTTCCCCTTCTTATACGGCCACATGTTGGCACAAAGGAGAAAAATGCTCGGCAGAGACGCTAAGAAATCAAAATAATAACTTGTAATAATTTAAACTTATTTCACTTATCACATTGATGAGTTTATAATACGCTCATAGGTAGTTTTTTATTTTCATTTACTGTGCCCTAGGCTGTAATAAAAGCTGAGTAAAGAAAGTCGCACTGATCCGCACCACAAACGCCACACGCAGCGAATTTTTAGAATAGTTTGACGCAGATGTCTGCAATAAAAGAACTGAAGGGTGCAAAAGCGTTGCATTTACTTATTTTTTTCTTTTTGGGGGAAGAGCTAGTGGCTACGTAACGCAGTCGCACGGGTCGATCTTCACGGTTAATAAGCAGCGCTTACCGAGGTCAGTACGGGGATAGTTAGAAACCAGAAAATCTGACACCGGACTTGCCAAGGTGTATCATGTTACCCAGTTACTTGGTTGTGGAGGTCCTATAGGCAGTCGCTCCATGTTAAATACTGGTATTCAGCTGCTTCCAGCTAGCCTGGAACTGCCTGGAAGTCGACCCCAATGTAGACTGGAAAAGGTTAGGCCATCTCCGTTGATTGGACTATCTGATCCGATCTGATGACGTCTTTCGCACACAATGCTAATATGGTGTCATGAGTGTGTATGTACAGTCAACAAAGCTATTCGGTATACAGTCAAAAATATTATTTTTCCACAGCACTGCTTATTTCTAATGTGTGCATAATATTTTTTTAAGCTTTTGACATACGAGTGTGTTGCACAATAATTGTCTACTCAGCACACTCACAAAACAGTTTAAAAGTGGTTGCAAGTTAGCTGCTAGCTTTGTTGACTGTACCTACACCTACGATTTCAAACAAAGAATTCTGTAATACCTACCTTTTCTTGCCGTCGGGCGGCGACACGTGCGGGTTAAGGTCACGTGCGCACATCCATTTTAATTAAGTAGGTATTCGAAATATATGTATAATTGAATTAATTTCTGATTTTACACCACAATAATTTATTCGTGCTTGCTCAATAAGCGGTTGATGAATACTCGTAATGTTGCATTGCGTTATTTTATAATGACTATATGACTAGTAGCTAGATTTAAGTTATTTAAAACGGGGGCTTGGGACATATAATGTTATTTAATTTATTTAGGTTTGCTTGGGTTATGGGCAATGACATAGTAATAAATTTATTATTATTAACTACATGCTATTGTTTTACTTTTCGCTACATCAGTTAGGTACCATGAAATACCCTATAAAATTCAACTCGTAAAGAGTGGATACAATGCCAAACTTGTATTTCAAAAATGTCATAAAGTGAGTTGGATCTGTTCTGTTATATACTAGCAATTCGCCCGCGACTTCGTTCGCGCGGGTTTAGGTACTCCACAAACTTCATCTCTTATAAAGTCCTGCTTTTATAAAGGATAATGTGTGAATTACTTATTAATAGACTGAACTTAGGGCAGTTCGCTCAAACCACGATATTTTTCTTATTTGAGAGTATTTTTATAACCGTCGTAACTTTTAAACGAAAAGCCCGATTTGCATAATTTAAAGTGTAGTTTAGGTATACATAACCAACCTAAATTTTAATGTATAAGGATTAATATCACGATGCCAAAATCACCACGATTCCATTACACCCGGGTTTTGATCGAAAAATTTGAACAAAAAGTAATTAAATATATACTATACCCTGGCGAACTTTTTTGTGGATATTGATGTCCTCTATAAAACTGTAACACATCACTATGCTCTATTGTCAATAGTTTCCGTAGCGTACGCGATATAAGATTTTTTTTTGGTATATTTTTCACTCCTTGGGTAACATTATTGAAGTTTTCATACGGATCCCTAACTTTTTTGAAAATATTATATAGTCAACAATCGGCAGGGATAGTGTAGAATTCTACTGATGAAAGAATTTTTCAAATCGGTCCAGTAGTTTCGGAGCCTATTCAATTCAAACAAACATACAAATCTTTCCTGTTTATAATACTAGTGTAGATGTAGAAAAAACCCGTGTAACTATGAGTACCAAGGACTACCCTACACGAGACAACACACACTCATAACAGCACACATATTACTGGAAAACGAACATTCAACTTACCATCAAATTTATATTGTTTACTTAGTTTTCTAGTTTGTAGGTCCCATTTATTTAGATTAATCACGAATACCAGGTGTCGGGTGCGATGACACTACGACATAAAAAAACAGCAGGCGATTATGATTTACGTACTTGCCTATCTATCTACACTTAATTGATAAGTCTTGTGCGTGTTACCCAACGTACGTAAGTAACTACCACCATGTTGCTGGCGTAACACTAGTAGTATTCCGTCGCCAAACATATAATGATACTAATTACTGGATTGTTATTGTTGATAACGCTGGAACAAACAGATTATAATGGCGTAAACTCATCAATTATGATCTGTATCTGCAATGTATAATCGACATTGATTTGTTATAAGTCTGATAAATAAGTAGTTATTTGGTAATCTCTTTATCGCCAAAACTACCTGGCTTGGGGCTATTAAATTATTCAGATTATTGGCAAAATCACAGTCGATAAGTCGTCCTCAGAGCACAATGGATAGAAAATATACCGCCTTGGTGCTAGCCTTCTTGGTAGCTGCGGCTGATGCCAACTCTATCATCCTGAAAAGTCAGCCACCATCGAAGCTGTTGGAAGCGAGGTAAGTTATTTTTACAAGTACCTTCTGGCTACTGTTACACCATTGAAATACCTATATACCCTACTGTTTCGTTAACAGTGGTTAATCCATAGGAAACAAAATTACACTCGTGAGCAATAAACTGGAATCACATCATCGCGTGATGCTCAAAACAATTTTTTACCATTGTGCAATGAACTATGATTGTGGGACCTATATCATATGAGGTAATTTTGTTAGCTTTCAAATGATATCATAAAGATTCTAATTACCTGTAAACGGTTTTAGAGTTCCTTACATCCGTAAAAAAAGGAACCCTTATAGGATCACTCGGGTGTCCGTCTGTCACATTATCCTTTGTTTTGATTCCTTGCAGCCGTAATTGGGGAGATCTCGGTCAATCGGCCACAGTAAACGACTATGTGGACGAGACCATCGGCATGCTCGTGCCTCTCATCCAGAAGCATGGACTGGACCCCATGGAACTGCCGGACGTTATCGAAGGTTTCGAAGTTGTAAGTAAATACTTACTTCATTCATGTATTTATTTAATCAATTCAAAACTGAAAACAAAAACACTTTGGCAGTGCGGCCCATTATCATAGGTACATTATAGTGCGGCCAGCACTTAAAACGCTGTTTAATTTACGTGTGAATGAAATGTCTCCAAAATAATTTGGTAGATTAGTTTGCCTTACTTTCCAGAATCCTTATTAGCGACACTTTCGGATGGTGTAATAATACAAGCTGTTCTTTATTTTTCAAAACCAACCGGTCCGATTTCTGGCTAGAAATAACGATTTTGGTAAAAAAAAAGAATATATATAGACATTTTTTAGCGAACCGTACCTAGTGGAACTGGATCCCAAAGCCGGCCAGAGAGAATTTACTAGGTGTAAATAACGGAAACTATAGTCTGCCAGGATTAAAGAGGATGCAAAACTACCTCTATGTCTTTTGAAATGTGATATTGATAATAAGTAACCACTGGGGGCTCTGGGATCTTATTCCATAGGTAGGTACCTAATAATAATAATAAAAAATATAATTAATAATATAATTAAATAAATAGAAATAGGATTAGGATTAGAATATAATTATTCTAAGCCTACACATATCTAAAAGACAACTTCAAACTATCGATAAAATTTTCGACTGAAATATCCCTCGCCCCGAAACGAGGAAAAAAAATCTTTTTACAAAAAAGATAACCGACTTCCAAACAAAACACTACAAAGTATAAAATAACCTTAATTTCGAAAGTCGGTGTTTTGGTTTTGTTTCTTTGTTTTTTAACATTTTAATTTTTCACTTTTAAGTGGTGCTACTTGGACGACGACTTCGTCTACGCAGAAATTGAAATGAGCAAATATGTTCATAGAATAAAAACTGCTATAGGTACCAAACTGCATCAAATTTTTACAAAAAAAAGGAAAAAATTCGATGACTGATTATGATTCAAAAAGAAACAGAAACCTCGGAGTAGGTAATAGGTGTAGGTACATACATAAAAAAAACTCACCAAATTGAGAACCTTCCTTTTTTGGAAGTCGGTTAAAAATACAAATTGTAGGTAGTTACTTAAAAAAAGGTAGGTACTTATAATTACTTCTAATACAAAATAGATAAATCTGTCCCTCTGGCCAGGCAATGCTATAACCGAGGTAAATAGTTCTACTAATTTACTAATTCAGACCACCGTGTAGGTGAGAACCATATATTTACGATACCCGATTCGCACTTCTCTCGTGCGTGTCCCTTTGATATTAAAATATTATTAATTATCAATTATAAGCTTATCTTTAGTATTAAGATAATAAGAGTTTATAAGAGTACCTAATATAGATAGGTAATAAGATAAGTAGGTACCTATCTATTTAACGTGACCAAACTGACCAATGTTTTTGTTCTGATATTATTTTAGAGGCCCCTGCTGATCACGTACAGCGCGTGGCTGAAGATCCACGATGGTTACATGACCGGCCTCGTGAACGTGTCCCGCTCCGGTGACCAGCAAGTTAACTATTTCGCCAAAATGTTGCGCGTGCGCGTGCAGCTGCAGTTCACTGACCTTCAGGTAATATTGACTTTAACTAGGTACTTATGTTGTTTTTTTTTTTTTTTTTTTTTTTTACTATTGATAGGCACGCGTTTGACCACTATCTCACCTGATGGTAAGCGAGGATGTGGTCGAAGATGGAGCACGCTTGCCTAGAAATAACCTGTTCACTCTTGATTTGAAGACTCCCAGGTTGTAGCTATCAGGAAACACAGACTCCGGCAGGGAATTCCACTCCTTAGCTGTACGCACTATGAATGTGTTCCCAAAACGTTTTGTGCGTATGGGTGGGATGTCCACCATATACCGGTGGCGCATCGCCGTTCGTCTTGTGGTCCGATGATGGAACGGGCTTGGCGGAATTAAATTATGCAATTCCGTCGCACATTCCCCAAAATGCAACCGGTAAAAAACCGACAGGCTAGCAACTCGTCGTCGATGTTCAAGACTTTGGAGCTTCGACGCGACGAGCCTCTCATTGCCGATGATCCTCTTGGCTCGTTTCTCAATTGACTCAAGGGCATCAAGCTGGTATCTGGCAGATCCATCCCAAAGATGAGAGCAGTATTCCATACACGATCGAACTTGCGCTTGATAGAGTTTGAGCAGCTGTTCCGGCGTGAAGTACCGCCTCACCTTAGCCAGAATCCCCAACTTCTTTGCAGCCACTTGAGCTTTTGCCTCTATGTAAGGGCCAAAATTGAGAGTAGATGTTAATGTAACCCCAAGAAGCTCAAGATGGTCGGTTATCGGCACGGTTTCACCGCGGAAAGATGGAGCTGGGCGGAATTGGCTCCTTTTGGCGGAAAATAGACACGCTTGGGTCTTAGCAGCATTGAACTTGACCAGATTGGCATCGCCCCAATCAGAGACCGCCCGTAGGGACACGTTCAAGCGCTCAACCATTGCCTCCCGGAGAGACCGGATCTGCGACCCACCAGCTCGTGCGTCGGACACGTATCTTTCAGCAACAGTGCTGTCGTCTGCATACCCAAAGGTACCGGGTTTAAGCAGATCATTAATATGCAGCAAGAACAGTGTTGCCGAAAGCACCGACCCCTGAGGAACCCCGGCATTAATATCCAGCAGTCCAGACGAGCAGCCATCTATGACCACTCGGATAGACCGATCCCTCAGGAAATCTGCGATCCAATCACACAAACCGGCGGGCAGACCGAAGGAAGGAAGCTTACTAATAAGGCTATCGTGCCAGACCCTGTCGAAGGCCTTCGAGATGTCAAGGGAGACAGCCAGTGCCTCCCCGTGCTTCTCTATGGCCTCACTCCAGATGTGAATGGCATACGCTAGAAGATCCCCAGTTGACCGATTTCGGCGAAACCCGTATTGCCGGTCACTAAGGATATCATTCGCTTCTAGGTACGCCAGGAGCTTATGATTCAGCACGCGTTCCATAGTCTTACAGAGTATGGACGTTACCGAGATGGGTCTATAATTCGACGGGTCAGCTCGACTACCCTTCTTGGGCACGGGCTGCACGTTAGCTTGCTTCCAAGCCTTCGGCACTTTTCCAGTCTCAAACGAAAGGCGAAATAGGCGTGTCAAGATCGGAGACAACTCAGGCGCACAAGTCTTCAGAACAATTGCCGGTATCCCGTCGGGACCACTAGCCTTGTTCACGTCTAGGTTACGCAGTACCCTACGGACGTCCTTCTGATGAATGCGAATGTTCGACATACTCGACTCGCATTCACCAGGAGAGGCGGAGGGCGTCGCGCCACCAGGATCCAGACGTGAAGATTCCGCAAACAAAGAAGCAAACAAGTTCGCTTTCTCCTCAGCGGAGTGGGCCAGCGTCCCGTCGGGTCTCAGCAGTGGTGGTAGTGAGGGGCGGCAGAAGTTCGATTCGACCGACTTAGCCAGGGACCAAAAAGCCTTACTACCTGCTGGGTATGAAGCAAGTTTGTTCCCTATTCGGCTAATGTGGTCAAACCGAGCCCTCCGCAACACCTTCTTGCAGGACTTAGCAGCCCTGTTGAAGGCTCTCTTCTTCTGACTCACGTCATTTGCTTTGCGCGTACGAGCGTCGACCCATGCTAGGTACGCCGCGTGCTTAAGCGCATCGGCGCGATTGCACTCTGCACCAAACCAAGGACGAGCTTCGCCAGATATTGCTATGTTAGAGAACGGAATGTAGTACTCCATTCCCCTCCGCAAAACATCCGTCACGGCGTCCGCGCACGACGTAGCATCAGTGGAAGAAAAGCAAGTAGGCTGCCAAGGGTAACATGCGAAGAAAGATCGCATGCCATCCCAATCTGCTGACTTGTATCGCCATACCCGCCGGGTGCCTCTTGGGCTAGGATCGGGCGGAGAGTAGACAGACACAGACTTCACCAGACAGTGGTCGGAACTACCCAGTGGTGATGAAATCGACACCGAATAGCGGTCTGGATCTGTTGTCAGCAGAAGGTCCAAGCAATTGGCAGTGTGCGAATCAACATCCGGCACCCTCGTTGCCCCCTGGACCAGCTGGGTAAGATTTAACGCAAGCGCTAGCTTTCGCGTCTCTCGTCCAGCATGGTCTGTGCACTGGTATGGGAAGAGCCACTCCTGATGGTGGGCATTGAAGTCCCCCAGTAACACCAATTGGGCAGAAGGGTACCGCTGCTGAGCCGCATCCGCCGCCTCACTCAGGTGCTGTGTAAGCCCAGTTGTCTCCAAATCACCGCTGTGCGAACGGTAGACGCATGCATAGACAATTTTGTCTAGACCTGTGTCCACCATAGCCCACAGCGTTGAGAACCTGGAGTCTTCAAGGTAGCGGAGACGCCGATAGCAGATGTCGTCCCGGGCGTACATGCATACGCCCGCGCGGGGTCTAAAGTGGTGCTCCAGGGTAAACCCAGGGTAACACAGGTATGACACGTCCGACGGACATCCGATCTGCGTCTCCGACAGGAACAAGAGCGCTGGTTTCTCGGTCTCAAGATTGTGTTGGTCGGTGTTTATTGAATTTGGAATCGCCTATACTCTGCAGGAAAAAAGCTATATTTTTAATAGATAGTATCTATGTTTTCTTCATAGCCTACGAGTAGCTACGTTCTTTTTGGTACCTATTAATATGTCTGCTAGGTATATATTGTATCGGGGCTCACTGGAGTCTAATTTTGCTTTGTGAATAGTAATTATAAGTTATGTTTAACCCCTTGCGTTTTATTTATTGCAGTTCATCTACAAGTACTTGGTGCAAGTGATGAACCTTGGGCCAACTGGTGGTATCATTGCCTCTCTCAGCCGCTTCGTAGTTATCGTCGACGTACTTCTCGACTTCAACAATGATGAAATTCAACTTCAACAATTCAGGCTCACTGACCTCGGGTTTGTTCAGTTTGAATATCGTATCGTTAAACTGGAAGCCGAATACAACAAAGTTGGGAAAGGCTAGGCAGATGATGATGATGTGACAATATGCCCGATATCATCATCATCTGCCATCATCTGTTCGAGCCTGGGTGGTAAATTAAAGCACACTCTCATGAAGCGGAGGCCGTGTCATAGCAGTAAAACATAATAGGCTATTTATGCTACAGTGTGTCCTTAATATCTATGCAGATGGCCGGGCCCGTGGCCTCGACTTGCGAAAGGGCTTATGCTCGTTTTAACTGAAGGCGACACCTTAATGAATGCTTGGTTAAATGTCTTGGGAGCTAGCTGCGCCACCATTGAGATCCAACAGAGCTCTGTCATTTACCTAGGCATTCTATGTATATAGGGCATAAGGCCTATGCAAGATGTCTCAAATGTTTAATCCAAACTTACAACCATTTTCATGGTGAAGGGGTGAGGCCGTTGCTCTTTTCAGCGTTGTAATGATGTATTGTTTTTTTCTTCGCAGCCGTCTCCGCGTGCGTTTCACCGGCAACATCCTCACTGACTGGCTGGTGAACCCCGTGCTCAACGTGTTCCTCAGAATTTTCGACACGATCATCATCAAGATTGTGGAAATCAACATCCGCAACGCTGTTCAAGACGAAATCGACTCCATTAACTCCAGTGTCAAAGATATTGTCAAAGCACTTGAGTCATTTAATTAAATATTAACGATTATTTTTTGTGATTTGAAACTGTACCTAACCACCTAATACTTAAGATAAGGATGCTGATATTAATTAATTAAAATTATTCAATGTTATGACAGTGTATGAATTTTAATAAACCATGTTTAATTAAATATAAAATTTACTGAGATCAATGGATAGAAGTTATTTCAATGGCTGGTGCCTGATTAATCCAATGGGAACATGCAATATTTCCATGTTTGCTTTAATTTTAAAGAACTCCATCTAGAATAGACCACCACATAAATAAAAAAATAAAACGCTTTTATTTATTGCCAAAATTGTGTTTGTAAACCGACAGTTTAACCATAATAAAAACTTTGTAATGGTCTTTATTTTATACTTTTTTATCATTTTACTGACAACATTCTCATAAATTCTGTATTTGCATCTTCCCTATTACGAAACACTTCACATCTTTCAATCACAACTGATTTACAATAATTTTTCAAGTGTGTCTTCAGGGCCAAATCCGATACTATAAGGAATATCGAAAAACACTGACAGGAGTCTCGACCCCGATTTTGATGAAAACTAAAATTGCATTCTTGAGCTTTCCTGTATTAGTCAACCAAGTTAAGTATGTACCAATATCGTCCCGGGCCCCGGGATTGTGAGCTACCTGGTCCTTCTGACTAGACTGGCCTAATTAACCGACTTCTTCAAAAAGGAGGAGGTTCTATGTTCGGCTGTATGTACTTTTTTTTATGTATGTTCACCGATTTCTCCGTCAATTCTGGACCGATTTTTTAAATCTTTATTTTATTCGAAAGCCTATACTCCTGAGGTAGTCTCATTGTCACCAAGTTAGAATCTGATGATGGGATCCCATGAAAATCGTGAGAAACCCTCAAATTTTATGAGCACATACAATGTCTATCATAAACTTTCTAACGTAATTCAGATATTTGTGCCTGGTCATCATCATCACATGTTGCTGAGCTGATGATGGAAGGTATCAAGTCAGGATCTGATGATGGGAAAAATGTTTGGATAGCGATATTTTCGCCATTTGTTAACTGATTTGGATGATTCTTTTTTGTTTGGAAGAGTATTTTCTTGGACTTGTCCCATTTAAATTTAGTGAAGATCTGATGAAGAACTTCGGCGGTAGGCAACGGAACTCTTCAATAAATGATAGCAAATGGATCGGGATTTCTGAAATCGCATCACTGTTGATTGTTTACACCAGTTCATAACATAACATCACGCCGGCACGCTGTGCTTGTGGCTTCACATTTTAGTGGTAGATACCTGCGTACCACTAAAAACCGACATCCAAAAACAAAACCCTACAAAGTAAAAAATAACTTTAATTTCGGAAGTCCGTGTTCAAAAACAAAAGAACCAAAACATCAACTTCCAAAATTAAAGTTATATTTCCCACTTTTGATCGTACACACCGCAACGATTTTTCTTATTATAGGCTTCACACCTTGGGGGGCCAGGCTCCCCCTGGAAACAAATATAATATTTGTACTTATTATATTTTTTCCGAAATAAATTCAATAGTGATGGTGGATTGCTCCGAAAAGTTTTGGAGTGGTGACCGAGTACCGAAAAAAGCAGAGTTGTCTCGCACATGGTGGACCGATGACCTGGTGACGGTCGCGGGTATCTAGCCGATGGATGCGAGACGCACAGGACTGGGTTTTTATGGCGTCACTTGTGGGAGGCTAATATCCAGCAGTGGACGTCTTTAGGCTGATATGATGATCATGATGACCCCTACCAGTGTAGTCTTATTAAATCAAAGATTGACTGGTAGAGAAAGCCTTATTGCAAGTCCACCCATGTACCACTATCAGGGTCGTCTTAACCCATGCGGGGGCCTCTAGGTACACCTGAGTCTGGAGCCCTTTTGGAAAGCTGAAAACCGGCCAAGAAAGTATCTGAGCACAAGTAGTTGAGTTCCGCAGGTAAACCCGTTACAAGCCAAACAAATTCCACACCCTTGAATGAATGAGGGTTTCCTGAAATGACATACACTATGTGGCAGCACTGAGGCGTGAGGTCCAGGCACCTGTCTAAGCGCTTATGATTTGTTTACGACAAAGTTAGCTACTTTTCAAAGAGAACCTCTCGCCGAAGTGGTGCCAACTGGTGGCGTTTTCCTAGAAATATGTGGTCCCGACATTAGAAAACGATGAGTCCCACCACCATACCACAAACCAACCAACTATAACCACGATAACCACCAACCATAACCAAACCACCACCAAACCATAGATTATATCTGTCAAACTGTCCCTTGTCAGTCAACCAGATAGTCGACTGTCAAAGTGTCAATGTCAAATGTTGTCAATCAAAGTGCACATGTTAATTCCTTTGGTTTTGCTGTTTTTCGACCGAATTAACATTTCATTAACCTAGAATTTTTCTCTTTTTTATAATTATATTGTGCATGTAAAATTGTGTTATAATGGGAAAAGCTAAAAAGTTCAAACCCTCCCAAGTTGGGAAGAATTTAGCTTTAGCAGATCAAATCGAATCAGTGAACTCGGTGAAAAATAAAAACAGAATCAAAGAAAGGAACAGGCAGGATGATGATGAAGAAGTGAGACACTTAATTTATTGATTGCATATCTATGATTATACTGTCGACATTCACGGTCTAATTATAGATGGAACCTTTGCTTGAATAATATTTATGTTAGTGCTGTAACCACCGTGTTATTTATTTTGTAGTTCGTAAATGCAGACTTGTCCAAGAAAATTTTAAAAGCTGCAAGGAGGCAGCAAGCTGAATTAGGCGATGCTGAAGCAGGCCCATCCCCTGCAAAACATGTGACACTACCTCCAACATTCAAAGGTGAGCTGAGTGTAAGGCAAGATGGGACTTTGAAAAAAGCAAAGTAATAATGATAGATTATGGGAAGTGTTCTGTTTCTTTAGTGCATAAACTAATATTTATGATACCTCCACACAGATGCAGACTCTGATGATGATTCTGGATCCGATAGAGATGATTTGGAGCCAGACACATATTATGATAATGTAGAAATAAATGAAGAAGATGAACAAGCTCTAAGAATGTTCATGGCAGCTAAGCCTGAGAGGACTCGCACCTTGGCAGATATAATAAAAGAAAAGATCACTGATAAACACACTGAGCTACAGACTCAATTCTCTGATGTTGAAACATTAAAGTTACAGAACATTGATCCAAGGTAAGTGTTGTTTGTATTCCCCAAAAGATATAAGTCCATATCTCATTTAATAATTCACTTATAAGAAGGCTGTTCATTAAAAACGAATGTCTACTTTTCCAGAATAAAAACAATGTATGAAGGTGTCAGAGATGTATTGCAAAAGTACAGATCAGGAAAACTGCCCAAAGCATTCAAAATGGTTCCACACTTACAGAATTGGGAGCAAATATTGTACATCACAGAGCCAACCACTTGGTCTGCAGCAGCTATGTACCAAGTGAGTTTATAAAATGGTTATAATATTTACCTAGTTAGAAATGTTTTATTCAACTGGTGATTTATATGAGATGTCATAGTATTATTGTAGTATTTTTATCACCATTCACCAGTTGAGGGAATCCTTAACATGTGGCGGCCATAGTGGAACCATTGGTTTCTCCTGACGCCACTGATTGAAAGGAAAATAAACCATAAATACATAACAATAAAGTTTTAAATCAATGGCGTCAGGTGGAACCAATGGTTCCATTCCGGCCACTAGAGGTTAAAAAGGAGGTTTAAATTTTTTATCATGTGTTTCTTATATAAAATTTATCTGTTCACATACTTGCCTTTGATCATACAACCAACACTTACAGTTTTATGTTTTTTTCTAGGCAACCAGAATCTTTGCATCAAACTTGAAAGAGAAGATGGCACAACGATTTTATAATTTAGTACTGCTTCCTCGCGTGAGAGACGACCTTGCTGAGTATAAAAGATTGAACTTTCATTTATACCAAGCATTACGCAAAGCACTCTTCAAGCCTGGAGCTTTTATGAAGGGTATATTATTGCCCTTACTGGAGGTAGCTAATTTGTTATATTCTCTAAGAATTAACAATATAAATACCTACATCAGTTATATTAGTCTTCATCTAATCATTTGTGCTTTTTTCTAGGCAGGAGATTGCACACTACGAGAAGCCATCATAGTAGGATCAGTGTTGGCACGTAACTCAGTACCAGTGTTGCATTCTAGTGCAGCTATGTTAAAGATAGCAGAAATGGACTACACTGGAGCAAACTCTATATTTTTAAGAATACTCTTTGACAAAAAATATGCCTTGCCATACAGAGTGGTAGATTCAGTTGTGTTCCACTTTATAAGGTAAGATTACTTACACTTATTTCATTATTTGTATTAACCAGAAAAGTCATAAACTTAGAAGCTCGTGGCTAGATAATAACAGCCGCACGGGTCGATCTACATGGTTTAGCAATACTTGCCAAGGTTGGTCTGTGGATGGGTAACCATCTTAACATACCGAGTTTCCTCTGTGCTTCGGAAAGCACATTAAGCCATTGGCAGGGGCCATTAGCCATTGGCTATCATTTGAAGATCTTTGGTATTAGTTACAGATAGTCAGAAGCCAATAAATCTGAATCCAGTCTTGCCTTGAAGTACCGTGTTACCCAGTTAATGGGTTGTGGAGGACTGGTGGGCAGACATTCCACGTAAAATACTGGTATTCAGCTAAAATCTGGTTTGACTGGAAGCCGACCCCAATATAGTTGGATGATGAGAAAATCCGTAACTCAGAATTTTATTAGGACCTGTGTCTTAAATCTCATTACACTAACTTGTTTGGATTTGAACACAGACACTGTATACTTACATAATCTTCAGTATTTTTGGATGTAAACTATATATGATACTGATGAATCCCATGACAGTATGTTTAATTCCAGAACCTCTTTATCTTTTCAGATTCCAAAGCGAACATCGGAATTTGCCCGTTCTGTGGCATCAGTCACTGCTCACATTTGTTCAGCGTTACAAGGCCGACATATCTACAGAACAGAGAGATGCCCTGTTAGAATTGCTTAGGAAACAGTCGCATCTTACCATCACTCCAGAGGTAAATTAAGTTACTTAAAAAAACTGAATAAAAAGTTCGAAACAAGTCGCTTTTCAAGCAGTCTGATGCAGTTAATGGCATCAGATCAGTGATTGAACTGCATCAGACTGCTTGAAAAGCGACTTGTTCGAAACAAGTCACTTTTCAAGCAGTACAAGCAAGCACTTTTTGGTCATTTTGAAGGATCGGGCTTTTTGACAAAGTAATTTTTTTTTATTTTCTACATTTTAGTGAGTTAAATTTTTAGAATCATCTCCTCGAGCCCTTTATTTAGATACCCTACTCGATAGGTTTTGAAAAAGTTTTTCTCATATTCACAATATAGCGTCCAGTAGTTGCCATATTGAATTTTCAGTAACGTCATGTCTTTAGTGACATTCGCCCATTTGTTCCCAACGAGTAACACCCTCAAATGTCACACTGTTACTCGATGGGAAACACACTGTTACAGAACTTAATGAAAATAAGAATTAAATCGGTTTTTACTTTAAAAACATTTATTCGTCATATTGCTGGTGATTCTCCTTTGAACGTTTTATTCTTAAATCTATACTAATATTATAAAGCTGAAGAGTTTGTTTGTTTGTTTGTTTGAACGCGCTAATCTCAGGAACCCGGGCGTCTCTTCTGCAAGAATCCGGCGCAGGAATCTCCAGCACTTGCCATGTTCGGTGAGAAACTGCGTCACGCGAAAGTGAGGACATCGTGATGTCTATCCAACCACACCTCAAAGACCCCTCTTTGACTTACCGCCGAGATTATGGCGTGCCCAAGTGGGGGTGTAGCTCTATGAAGTACTTTTAGATAATTATGTTCTTTTAAAAATTAAATTGTCGAAAAAAAAAAAATAACAGAAATTGACACAGGCAAAGTCGTAGGTAACAGCTATAATTTATAAAGCTGAGGAGGTTGTTTGCAAAAATAAATATGATGCCCAAAATAACTATTCCACGCGGACGAAGTCGCGGGCACAGCTAGTAATTAAATAAAATTACAATACCTAAATACATACATACATACATACATAGACTCACGCCTGTATCCCCGAAGGGGTAGGCAGAGGTGTAATATTACACCCACATCTCGCCATCTATATTTAAGTCCCACGTAATAAGGGGGGGGGGAGGTACCTAAATACAATCAGCTTTATATAATATATCAGAGTAAATCATCACATTTTACAACAATTATCAGTTCTAATTTCTAATGTTAATTTGAACTTTAAACAATTTTCCAAATACATATAATTAGCCATAAGTATGTTGTGACAATTAAAATTATGTATAGCAAAATAAAGTTATGATAAGCCGGCAACATCAGTTATCGCGAGTGTGTAATGGCGGTTATTTTCCATGCACATTTAATGTAAAAATACTTTCAAATCCAGTGTGACTGGTTGGGATTTTTTTCTGAAGAAATTCCCATCGAGTAACAGTGTGACTGGTAGTGTGACCGGTTGGGAATTTTTTCAGAAAAAAATCCCATCGAGTAACAGTGTGACATTTGAGGGTGTTACTCGTTGGGAACAAATGCATTCGCCGGACTAAGAGGAATCGATTGACGTGTGTATCATAAAAATCTGCCCAGGCATTTGGTCTGTATAGTGCTTCAAAGGAACATACAAACATAAATAGATAGGCTGATAAACACATTACCACTCCTTTGCATTGTGCAGTTGGGTAAAAATGTCAATGATTTCTTTGATTTTGTCTTGAAAATGTTTGTTTATGTTGAATAAATTCTGACTTTTGTTCATAGATCCGCAGAGAATTGCAGGCTGCTAAGTGCCGAGATATTGAAGTAAATGAATCAGTGACAAGTGCAATGGTTGTTGAATGAATGTTAAATATAAAAAAAATTAAACAAATAATAAATGTATTATTATAAATCAATGTTTTATTTTCTTTACAAAATACTTCTTAATAGGATAAACAACTACAAAGTAGGTACTTATAATATACATTTTCAGTAGATATTCTCATATTTTGTAAATTACCTATCAACAATATTTGGAATTTGTATTGGCCTATCAATTTGACTAGTCACCAGATGTATAGGTGGTATGACCGATGATCCACAGTTACATTTTCGTCCTGATATAAAGTCAAACGAGCCAATTCGATTATTACATTTCTGACAGTGGAGTTTGCCCTTTGTCCATTCTTCAGATTCGATTTTCTCTTTAATCCATGCAGGCACTTTGTCCTCACTGACGTAAATGAACCTCTTTATATCATAACTTTCACATTTTTTGGGATCACACGTTAGAGAACTGTCCAGGATGCATGTATCATCAAATAATATTTGACGGCATTTGTGGCACTTAATTGCTTGCGAATTCATGTTTTGCCACTAACCAATTGTTTTTAGTAAGGTTGAGCCACGGCATATATAAAATAAATAACTAATTGTAGTTAGAAAATAAATTCAAAATGAAACATTGACTCCCATGGCTTTCTTTTATTGCTCTCGGCTGATTTTGACATAAGCTTGACATTGACACTAGGCTTTCATTAGAATTTAATGATCTGGCTACTAAGGCCTTTAACTTTAGCCGATCTCCACCACCTAGTTGCTGGGTAAAACGATACACCTTGGTAAGACTGGTGTCTGATTTGTTTGAAGGCTGGTCACCTATCAACAGACCAACCTCGGCAAGCGTTGCTTAATCCAGCATAACAAAATTCACTTCTGTTATTATTTAACCACGACGAGTTGCGACTTCCTTTGCAATAAGGTCTTTGAGGCTATACAAAATCACTCGATAATAACCGATGAAAATTGAGATCAAAATACAAAACAAAATTATGATTACGAATTTAAGGTCACATAAGAAGTCGAGTGGCTGTTTCTGCTGAAGCATATCCCCAGGAACAGTTCATATTTACAAACCTAGGATAAAGTGTTGCTTCCAGCGAAATTTAGTCTGTTACCAGTGATTTTTTTCGAATTCTTGAAAGGTAAATGCATAACTAAATTATGTCCTAAAAACATTTTTACTGTTAAGGTGGATGCGCCAAGGTAGCCCGCGAAATTCAAATATTTTTATATTTTTTGCAATTTACCGGTCAGTGTGAAGCTGTATGTTGAACAAAATACAATTCGCAGCCGTAACGCCTATTTATCTAAAGAATTATAACCATTTTAATCATCAATATAGCCCTCTAAGTTCATGAACCCCTTTACAATGACTTTTTCATGAAATAACCATTATAGACAATCAATTAAGGATTGATGTTAGATTGATCATACAACGTTGATACGACAGAGGGGCTTTCCTTTAAACTGCCTATACTAGGTACCATTTTCAAGCTCTGTACCAAAAATAAATTAATTAGGAGCAGTAGTTTAGTCGCAAATGATTTTTAAAGTTTTTGCACGGTTTGAACATGATGTATCTTTTCTAACAGCTGATTATCGTCTAAGCATAGGTCATGCACCTTACAACGATGAATCTACGATGCGTTGTTGCCGCTCTGACGCATGTCGAAGGACATTCACTAAAAATTTGCAACGCAAACAAGGAAGCAATCAATACACACACACTTGCACTTTCACTACGAAAGCGACGAACGTAGCGCATTTGAAAGAAACAGAAATAGGTCAGTTTGTTGCATCCTTGTTTTTTGCGATCGTGACGCCGACGCTGTCGTTTCGGAACGTACGGTTTGTGGAATTCGCGCGCAAACAATTATGATTTTATTTTGTTATTGTGAGAGGACACGTAACTTGGGATTATTATTAGTATTAGTGTTTTTATTTGTGATTTACTGTTTTTTATGGTGATAGGACACGTAACTTGGGATTATTATTACTTAGTACTAGCTGACCCGGCAAATGTTGTTTTGCCGGGTCAGCTAGGAATATAAATTCACACAAAAAATGTCATTAAAATCGGTCAAGCCATTCATTATTTTATGGTCGAGTTACGGTAAGCCTACTTCTGGCCGTTATTATGACGAAATGTGCGAGTCGAAACGAATATTTAAATCTCGGTGGAAGTGGTGCCAGGACCAAGAGGAAAAGATAAAAATGGATATCCTCGTGTCAAATCATTTGAATAAAGACTTTTGTGGGTTTTGGAAAAACACGAATAAACTCAATCATAAGCCTAGCGTGCCTGTGTGCGTCGACGGTGTGAGTGATGCGCAGGGAATAGCTGAACTGTTCAAAGCTAAATTCGAGATAAAGTCGTCCTTGGGACCATCGCAGGCGGTGATCGATGTTGAGCCCAAAGGGGAATTAGGAGTCAGGGTCACTGCCAGAGACGTTGCGACTGTCATCCAGTCAATGTCAAGGGGGAAGTCTCCTGGCCATGATGGGCTCAGCATCGAGCATCTTCGGTATGCGGGCCCTCACTTAACGCGTGTTTTGGCTTTACTTTACAATCTTTGTCTAAGTCATGCGTATCTACCCCCAGATATGTTAAAAACAATTGTTGTGCCTATTGTTAAAAATAAAACTGGACTATTGACTGATAGGAATAACTATAGACCTATTTCACTGGCTACGGTTGTGGCTAAGGTATTAGACAGCGTGCTCAATGCGCAATTAAATAAACACATTAGATTGCATGACAACCAGTTTGGGTTTCGACCTACAGTGCTATTTTGGGCTTTAAGCACGCTGTGGAGTACTACACACGCCGTAGCACCGCGGTTTACGCCTGTTTCCTCGACCTGTCGAGTGCTTTTGACCTGGTTTCATACGATACTCTGTGGAAAAAGCTTAATGATGCGAAGCTACCACCTGAAATAGTAAATATTTTTAAGTTTTGGTACGGGAACCAGGTCAATAGTGTCAGGTGGGACGGGGCGTTGTCAAGTTCATATGGTCTTGAGTCAGGTGTAAGGCAGGGGGGTCTGAGTTCTCCTAAACTCTTTAACCGGTATATGGACCAGTTGATTGTGGAGCTGAGTAGCACCAGAGTCGGATGTTATATTGATGGCATATGTGTCAACAACATAAGCTATGCGGATGACATGGTGCTGCTCAGTGCCTCAGTCTGTGGCCTGAGGAAGCTTGTGAGTGTGTGTGAGAGATACGCCAGTGCTCATGGCCTGGTGTACAATGTACAAAAGAGTGTCGTTATGGTCTTTGGGGCTGGTGGGAAAGGTCCAGAAACGGTACCCCCAATAAAGTTGAATGGTGTACCGTTATCGAGAGTGCACTCTTTCAAATACCTTGGGCATGTCTTAACCACTACCCTTAAGGACGATGACGACATTGAGAGGGAGCGAAGGGCGCTGTCGGTCAGAGCGAATATGATTGCCCGCAGGTTTAAGCGTGCTTCTACGGAGGTTAAAAAACACTGTTTAGAACCTTCTGTTCCTCGTTTTACACCTGTAGCCTGTGGGTACATTTTACGCGAAGATCGTACAGTGCCCTTCGCGTTCAGTATAATAATGCATTCAGGGTGTTGATGGGGCTGCCTCGCTTCAGTAGCGCATCAGGGATGTTTGCGGAAATGCGTGTTGATTGCTTTTATGCATTAATGCGTAAAAGATGTGCGTCCTTGGTGTGCAGGGTGCGAGCCAGTTCCAACAGCATCCTGGGTATGATTGCTGACAGGCTGGACTGCAGTACTGTTAATCATTGCTCCAGTATTTCAGCTGGGATGCTGAAGCGGTGATAGTTATGTTGTGTGTGTTCATGTAGTTGTTGTTGTATTATGTCACTAACATAGTTGTAAGTTTATTTATTGTACCTACTGACACTATGAGTCTTTGTTGCTCGTAATAAATAATTTGATTGATTGATTACGGAGGAGTTCGATAACAAACACTTATACATTAGAAGATTAGAAAAAGAAAGATAGCTGTTGCTTGCGACTTCGTTCATCATCATCATCAGTCGATAGACGTCCACTGCTGGACATAGGCCTCCCCCAAGCGTTGCCACAACGGTCGGTACTGCGCGTCCCGCATCCATCGGCTACCCGCAACCTTGTGGCGTGACTTCATTTTCGTGTAGTAAAATGATGTCGCTAGGTAAAATCGCTAAGATAAGATATACGAACAGTCAACTTCTAGCATTGCTTGACCCCCTTAAAATGCAAGGCATTGGCTGTATCAACTTTTCTATTCAAAACGTCAACCAGGCCTAGTAATTTATCGTAAATAGAAACGTACGCTTTTCTATACACGATGTTGAAAACAGATGCTAGGTACTCACGATAAAGCTGCATAAAGTTGAAATGTGAAACTCTATCCAGAAGAAAAGACTACCTCCGCAACGGAGAGAGTAGAGTTGAGATTCAGTTATTTGCACCTAGACTCCCATTCGCTCCGTTGTGCATAGGAGTCCTGGCTAGGTTAGCCAGCGTAGCTCCACACTTGGGTTTCGCGGAGCGACCTGATTGTTCCTAGGTTTTTTTCACGTCAGATAGCAAAGGCAGAATTTTTTCCAGAATGAAGTCGGATACTAATTTCTCGGTGTTGAAGCAACCTCTGCTCATTAGGCTGTCTATGACGACTATCATCATCAACATCATTTCAGCCAATTGTCGTCCACTGTTGAACGTAAACCTCCCCAAAGAGCGCCTGATCATCTCAGTCTTGTCCAGTCTACATCCATTCGCTGCCAGCCACCTTCTTTAAATCATCGATCCATCGTGCCCCAACGCCTATATTGGGCAATGACTCGTAATTATACCTATTATTATTTGGAGGGTATTTCTACTTAGGTTAAGAAGTCGTTTAGTTAGTCGCGTGTATAGGCTTGCTTGAAATTGCCATTGTTGACTGCCTGTAATTTGTAGCCCGTGACCATTTATTGTCCTGAAGTTCAGTTGATCTCTGGCAAAATGCACGAATCTGTAAGGAAAGTATGAGGAGAAGCGAGTGCGGATCCAGCAGAACCGTCTCGGAAACTCTCTTAGCGAGTTCGTCTCTGGCGTCATTGTCTGGGGATCTACAGTTTCCCATGATCCACTGGAGGGTGAAACCCGCAACGGACAGTTTTTGGCCCTGAGCTGTTGCTTCACTGGGAATTGAACAGTTTCTAGCCATGCCGGAGCAATCAACCGATATCTTATTCAGCTACTTTGACAGTTTTTTGGATATGTGTGACTGAGTCAACCAAGTGTCTTTGCTAAGTTTTTTAGAAGTAAATTATTTAAATAGAAATAATAAAAAATTATCGGATGTTAGTATCATTTTCTTCAAAATAGTTTCCTTATTTTTTCCAAAAACATTTTTCATTATCCGTATGGTCTGCTTGGTCGGTGAGCTCCTCGTTCACAGAAGTAATGAATTATTGCTGAAGCAACGGACAACACATACCGTCTTCTAAAATAACCTAACCACCTCTTGATTGTGGTGCATGCCATTGAAAATTTTTAACAGTATTCGTAAAATAATGCGCCTATGAGTGGCCTTCTATATTCGCAATTTTCTTCTTCTCCGTAGTTCTTTCAATCCTAAGGATCGCGACCACATACGACGCGTATATACAGTCTTCTGCAGCGTGAACCGCTCTGTGCATGCTGCCTTTAACATCCTGCCTTATTTACGGCGCCGGGCCACAAAACAGGCCATATGTTTGCATATTTGATCATTAGTACGCTAATATTATTTTGCGCTATATGAATGGTGTTATTCTTCAAACTACAAAGTAAAGAAACTACTTGATAAATCAAGTTAACTCTCATTTTAATTCTTATCAGTAACGCAAATCGAAACAAATTAAGTTATTAGAACCCAGTTAGACATCCGATTAACCGATCTTATTCAACTCTTTTCGCGACTCTTCTACCATGTTACTTCGCCAACTGCTCGCGGTTGGTATGACGTGACCCCCCAGGCCCGTAAAGGTTCATTTTTGAGCAACTCAAGTTAAGCTTAGCAAATGTAAGCGCACGCCTGTTGATGATTAAAAAAATAAAATCAAATCCATAACGCCATCTATGGAATCTGAAGTTGAACTGTCTAAATATTAGTTTGGAGTTTGTTTTATTTTTATTATTAATTCATTCAGAACGATATTTTTAAGTTATTAAAAGAATCCTTTTTTTTTTCAGACGTTTTAAAAGTACTACTAATAACTAAAAACATGTTTTGATGTAATTTTAATACTGTTTTGAGGTCAATAGATGGCATTATGGGTATTTGCATTACATAATGTTGATTTCATGTACATTGCTACAATTCCTATCCGGTTTTTAAGTAAAAGTTATCTACATTGGTTTTATACTTTTGAACGTGATGGGTTCTGTTAATTCTCCTTTAACATGTGGGCCATTATATTTTGGCATAGATAAATGCCAAAAAAATACAAAATACAATAATAATATGTTATCAACGTATAAAAATATCTGTAAAAATAAAAAAAAAGGAAATGAATAATTTAAAAATATGTACAAAATTCAAAAGTAAAGTAACCACATGTCCGTGTGGATTCGAACCCACATCAAGTCTTTTGAAAAGCAGTCTTTTAACCGTTAGTCTATGAGTACCGTTGACAAAGTATTGAAATAGCCAATCTGATTAATTGGTTTTTCGCTGCTCAGCTCCTTGAAAGTATAGCGTGATGATAAACATTGCTAAGGTTAGACGCATAAGTATCTGCAAAGTTGTATTAAATTGTGGTTTTTATAACAATTCCCCACTAAACTGTTTGGCAAAATGTGAAATATAAATTTAAATGTTATTTTAAGTGCAAAAAAAACCTTTTAATATTTTTTTGACAATATTTTGGTATAAAAATAAAGTTAAAAATATAAAATAAATACAAAAATAATAACTGTTGCTGGCCGGGGATCGAACCTTGTGCCTGTCGTTAAAACGGACATTTTTGAATATTGTTTATCCTCCAAAGTACATAGCGTGATAATATATAGCCTAAAACCTTCTCGTGAACAGAACGCACATAACAAAAAAAGAATTATCGTAATAGGGATTCATTTTTATATACATTCAGTCAAAAAAGTATCGGGAATGGATGATTTGTTTATGGTTCCAAATTCAAATTTTTGTTTTTTTGTAGTTGTTAGATTGGCACAACTGTTTTCCATTTTGGCGCGGAGTTTGAGTTGCATCTGTTATTTATATTAAATACAGTGCTGGTTTTAGTAATATCATATTTAGTGTGTATTGCGAATTTCATAATGGACAAAAATATCGAACAAAGAGTTTGTCTTAAATTTTGCATCGCCAATGGAATTTCGTGTTCGGAGTCACTGAAAATGTTACAGAAGGCTTACGGTGAATCGACTTTATCAAAAACTCGTGCTTATGAGTGGTTCAAAGCGTTCAAAGCGGTCGAGATGTGATGGAAGATTTGCCTCGCTCTGGTAGGCCGTCAACGTCTGCAACTGAAGTTAACATCGCAAAAGTGAAGGAAATAGTGACTGAAAATCCCCATTCAACTCTGAGAGAGATAGCCGCCGAACTTTCTGTATCTCACGAGTCGATCTGTACCATTTTAACTAATCATTTGGGTATAAAACATGTTGCTGGGCTAGTCCCAAAAGATCTGATTTTCTCCAAAAACTCAATCGCATGAAAGTCGCTGAGGACATGCTAGAACGAGTCAGTTCGGACCCAACATTCATGAAACGCATTGTTACTGGTGACGAGACGTGGGTTTACGAGTTTGACATGCAAACTAGTCAACAAGCTTCGGAGTGGCGCCTTCCAACTGAACCGAAACGGAAAAAACCACGCCAAAGTCGATCAAAAGTCAAAGTCATGTTGACTGTTTTCTTTGACTATCGCGGTGTTGTGCACTCTGAATTCTTACCGGAAGGTCTAACGGTAAATAAAGAATATTATTTGAGCGTTATGCGGCATTTAAGAGAGCAAATTCGACGACAATGCGCCTTTGCACAAGGCTATCATTGTGAACGAATTTTTAACCAAACACTCAACAAATACCATCCAGCAACTACCACATTCATCAGATATGGCTCCTGCTGACTTTTTCTTTTTCCTAAACTCAAATTACCACTTCGTGGCACCCGTTTTCAATCGATAGAAGACATAAAGGAGAATTCGCGGCGAGAACTGAACTCAATTCCGGAAGCAGCGTTTAAAAAATGTTTTGATGAATGGATTATTCGTTGGCGCAAGTGTATCGTTTCTAAAGGAGCATACTTTGAAGGTGATAAAATAAATTTGGATGAATAACAGACATTTTGTGTATTATTGATCTTTTCCCGGTACTTTCTTGACAGAGTAGTATATAGATTAGTATCTCCGGACCTCACTCCCATGGATTTCTTTTTGTGGGGGTACATTAAGGGTGAAGTGTATGCCTCAGAGGTAAATACAATTGATGAGTTAAAAAATAGGATTATTTTAGCATTTCACAAATTAAAGTGCTTAGCGACGGACAGTGATCTAATTAGAAAAATAAATAACAATATTCTCCGTCGGTATAATTTGTGCATCAATGTAAATGGAGGACACATCGAAAATTTAAAAATTTTGTGTGTTTGTTTTTTGCGCGTACTTCGAAACGTTACCTAACATAAAAGCCAGTGCGAGCGGAGGCCTAAGTCGCCGGCCGCCACCCCGGCCTGGCCCCCGCCGAGCACACGAGATACCGCACACCGCGCTCCGGCGCGCGCGCGACGTTGCCGCTTTGTTACCTAGCGGTATCTAAGGTCAGTGTCTTTTTTTTTACAAAGGGTGGTTGCGTTTTATTCGGATTTGCAAGCTATTTAGTTTGTTTGAAAAAAATATTTTCTCATTTATGGCGCTTTTTGTTTTTGTACCGTATCGAATTAATACTGTACACGTATAGTATACGTAGTTTAATTTAATGCCCCTCTGTCGTATCAACTCTGTATAACAATGAATGCTAGATTTACACACCAGCATCCTATTAATTCAGTAGGTACATGAAATAATGTGTTTAGAAAATCATTTATACTGATAATATATAAAGCTTTGTTAGTTTGCTTGAACGCACTAATCTCAAGAACAGTAGTCTTTGAGATTAGCGCGTCGGTCCAGTAGGTCCGATCTGAAAAATAATGCTATATAACATCACGCTAAGACCAATAGGAGCGGAGCAGACGAAGTTGCGCATACGTCATATACGTCTTTCGATGTTTCACAAATTAATTTAAGTTGAACTTGATTTACTGTTTATTTTGGATTTGCATTTAATTCTTCAACTGACAACCACTTGCCAATCTATACTAATATATAAAGCTGAACGATCCTTTCTCAGAGGACACAATATTGGCAGGTGAAGAGCTATTGTCAACGGTTGGTGATAATCGCAATCAAAAATGGATCACAACAGTTACCAATACCAATATCACGCATAACAGCAAGAAAACCTGGTCTGTCATACGGAGATTGACAAGAGATACACCAGAGCCCGTAAACCAAGGTCACGTCACAGCAAATCAAATAGCCCATCAGTTGCTACTTAGCGGCAAATCACCACACAGGCTCAAAAAAGTACGGAAAACTAATAACATCTCTGGCGACTCCACTGACATAAGTAAGCCATTCACACTCACGGATGTAATCCTGGCCATAAATGCACTTAGGAACGGTAAGGCCGCTGGGGTTGACGATTTAACAGTGGAGCAACTGAAACGCCTCGGTTCCTTAGCTGTATCCTGGCTCCTCGCGTTCTTCAATAAATGCTTGGAAACCTCAAACATACCCAAATTGTGGAGAAGGACTAAGATGATAGCGCTGCCGAAACCGGGAAAGCCTCCTAGCGATCCCAAGAGCTACCGGCCAATATCCCTTCTCTGCCATTCCTATAAGTTGTTTGAAAGGTTATTGTTGAATCGTCTCACTAAAGCAGTTGAGCCTAAGCTTATCTCCGAGCAGACGGGCTTTAGATCCGGTAAGTCATGTTCCAGCCAAGTTCTCCGATTAACTCA
The DNA here is from genome assembly GCA_950371165.1 of Lacanobia oleracea. Taxonomy (NCBI): domain Eukaryota; kingdom Metazoa; phylum Arthropoda; class Insecta; order Lepidoptera; family Noctuidae; genus Lacanobia; species Lacanobia oleracea. Next base: position 13,951,877 of record OX493389.1, read on the forward strand.
GCACATAGAGGATGGCTACGAGGCCAATAGAGTCACAGGTGTTGTATTTGTGGACCTGTCAGCGGCATACGACACCATACACATTAAAATGCTTCGGTTTGTTAAAATACTGAGCGAATAATTGCAAAATCGTCGCTTCCAGGTGCTCTTTCGATCAGATAAAAGCAGATGGCGCTGATAAAAAACGGTTTCCCTCAAGGCAGTGTGTTGGCACTAACGCTTTTTAGTATATACACCAACGACCAGCCTACTACACAGCACACTGAACGGTTCTTGTACCTACTTGGCTTTGGCGGCGCAAACATCTTCATTCACAGAGGTTGAAAATCATCTGAAAATAGCACTCGAGACACTGGGAAGGTACTATGACGGTAATGCTCTTCGCCAAAATCCGTGTGCGCTTTTCATCTCCGCAATAGAGTCTCAAACAGGAAACTTGACATCACGTGTCGAGGAACAAAGGTGGAGCACTGCAAGCACCCCAAATACCTAGGTGGTACTTTGGACAGAGCATTGACTTATAATATACATTGTGTCAACACCAAGCAGAAACAACCTGTTACGTCGCCTTGTTTCTACCAACTGGGGAGCGGCTCCCGATGTTCTTCGCACAACCGGCATGTCCCTATGCTTTTCAGCTGGCGAATTCACGTGTCCAGTGTGGCACCGATCCGTACATGCGAAGCATGTTGACATTGCCCTTAACGAGATGTGCCGAATTATATCGGGATGCCTGAAGCCGACTCCGCTGAATAAGCTTTACCCGTTGACTGGTATAGCGCCTCCAGCTGTACGAAGGGATGTTGCATGCGCGGTGGAGAAATATAACCAAGAATCCGATTCCTGGCATCCCCTCTACAAACATACAGCGGCTCCGGTAGACTCGCTGCACACGGGCTGTCCACGACCAGCCACCCAAGGTAAGAGCCAAGATGTGGGCAGAACTGTACTCTCCACCACTTGAATTCTTGAAACCTCAGGAACACTTGCCACCTGGACGCGACCTTCAGTGGCCAATAATAGCACTCAATCGTTTGCGCACCCAAGTAGGCCGCTGCAAATACAACTTGTCAAAATGGGGTTTCATTGATTCGCTTGAAACTAAGTGTGAGTGCGGATGAACGGGGGTCAAAATATAATATATATATATATATAATATATTGGAATGTCCCAAGTGCCTACACCATTGAAGACCTGATGAACACCACTGATGCCGCTGTGAACGTGGCCACCTACTGGGCACAAAATATTTAAGGGTCACCATCGATTAGAAAAAAAAAGAAGAAGCTGAAGTGTTTGTTTGTTTGTTTACTTGACCGCACTAATCTCAGGAACTACTGGACCGATTTGAAAAATTCTTTCAGTATTAGATAGCCCATTTATCGAGGAAGGCTATATATAGGCTTTATATCATCACGCTAAAACCAATAGGAGCGGAGCAGTAATGAAAATTGTGACGCAGACGAAGTTGCGCGGGTCAACTAGTGAGGGATATAAGTAGGTAGATTTCCTGCTTCTCCAACAACTAAGGAGCGAAAGGATTATTTAAAATTCTTTCAGTTGATGAAATAAAACAATATGTCGCATGTGCGTGATATTTTATTCCACTGAACTTATTCCACGAGAATTTTGCGCTGTTCAATGAAAAACAATGCAAACTTTTGATTAACTATGTGACTAATGTGCTCTGTTTATAATGCTCTAAGTACATACATGTAAGTTAAACATGTACTGTTTACGCATATTATTATAACAATAATGAACAAACGTTCAATAATTTGTATAAAAAGTATACCTAAAGCAAAAATTTGTGGCTTATAAATTAACTGTCATAATATCGTTCCAGTCAGTGCTTAGAATAACGTAGATGTAAATAAAATATTGATCGTTGTCACTATCATTATTGGGTGCACAAAATAAATAGTTGCTAACGGAGTGAAGATCCTTAAAACAATGCGTTTCATGCCGGTAAATATTTATATACACTGAACATTGAGTCGTTATTAGATAGTACAAAATTTAATCTGTTCTAGCTGGGCAAGCTAAAATCCTAGATATTTATATAGGAAGGGCTGAACTTTTATAAACATGTATTTAAAGGTATTATTGCTTAGTACAAGATCGCTGCAATAGACGTGCTTCCGGGCTTTAAATATAACATTGGATTAAAAAGCGTCTTAATGAAACATGGTTCAAAGAACTCATTCAAACAAATAGGTAACGTACCTATCTACTTCATTGCTTAAATCCATATGACTTTATAACTTTCTGCATAACTAAATAATCATTTACTTATTTTAATTATAACCTTCACGCCAATGTAAGTTATAATTTTTTTATAAATTCATGCCCAGATTCTTCATAATTTTATCGACATAATGTAAATTATACATTGGTAAAATCGCACTTCCAGATTTTCGCATATATAGTACCTTAACACTCCTGTGTTCTATTTTAAAAACCGAAATAAATGCAAATTAAACATACATTTCAATATTAGGTACTCATGTGGTGTAGGTATTCATAGAACGATTCTCTTTTATATCCCGAACACAATCATTTATTACTAACGACAGACTCACATAAATAGGCAAAAACTTATAATATAACCTATCCATTATTGATAGATCTTCACCAACAGGTCACACATTTCTCAATACAGCAGTAACTCAAAAGGTATTGTAATACATTGTAGCTTAATATTATAGTTGTCACGGTTCTGCAGACACGCAACATGCTTTAGAATAATGTTTCGTCGATAACAGAGCTTGTTCATAACATAACTAAATGTACACTTTTCATATAATTAGTGAGATATTTAATAACAATAAGATATCTGAAAGGTTAGGAGATATTATACAAGTGTCCCTATTTGTATTCACTCATACATTCTGTTATGCTTTTGTTAATGCATCATTTTAAATCAAGAGTGAATAGGTTATTTCTAGGCAAGCGTGCTCCATCTTCGACCACATCCTCGCTTACCATCAGGTGAGATAGTGGTCAAACGCGTGCCTATCAATAGTAAAAAAAAAAAAAAAAAAATCATTTAACTTACAAATTAATTTGCGAGTATGAAGGCAGAGAGACCTTATTGTCGATATTTTTGCATTTGTATAGGTATGTAGGTAGGTACCTAGATAATGATTAGGTGTTTATTTAATACAGAGGGCCTCGACAATCCGAACACCCTAAATTTACACCCTGTCAAATTGAATGAATTAATCAATGGATGATATATTTATATGCAAGAATATAGGTAACATCATCATCTGCCTAGCCTTTTCCCAACTATATTGGGGTCGGCTGCCAGTCAAGCCGGATTTAGCTGAATACCAGTATTTTACGAGGAGCGGCTGCCTACCAGACCTCCACAACCCATTAACTGGGTAACACGGTACTTCATTGGAAGACTGGAGTCAGATTTACTGGCTTCTGACTATCCCTAACGACTGCCAAAGATCTACAAAAGACAGCCGGGCCAACGGCTTAATGTGCTTTCCGAGGCACGGAGGAAACTCGGTATGTTAAGATAGTCACCCATCCACAGACCTACTTTGGCAAGCGTTGCTTAACCTTGAAGATCGACCCGTGCGGCTATTATTATCTAGCCACGAGCTCCTCCGAGAATATACGAGTAGGTAGCATAAGTTTTTAAAATCTACCGGATCACTTTTTTTTTTGGCATTAATGAGGTGTTTTTTAAAATGTAACAAGTTTTTATAATTTACAGAGGCGTACGGATCACAAGGGGTTCGGAGTGTCGAGGCACTACTATAATTATATTTTTCATATATTATCTTCTTTCAAGTCCTGCGGGTCTAAAAAGGTCACTTTAGCAGAATCAGAAAGCAAATCACGCTATCCGTCACTGTCAAATTTTCCCAATCAACCTTGAACCTAATGCATTAGCGATAAGGATGAAAATGAAATTTGACCGAATGTTGTGTGATTAATAGATATTACGTTTCTCCTAAAGTGGCTTTTTATCATTACAAATACCTAAACTACAGGGGGCGACCCCTGTAGTTTATTTGTAATGAGGCGTTGCGCACAAGAATTTGAGCGGGGAGGTAGGTACTGTTTATGTATGGTCATCATTATATCCGGTTTTTTATTGAATAATAGAAAACCAACCGGTCAAGAGCGAGTCGGACTCGCTCCGAGGGTTCCGTACCATCATATAAAACGTGAAATTTTCATCGGCGAGGCCTATATTCTTACACTGCGGTGTATATTGCAGTTGTAGATGAGCACCATCTCTTCACTGCTAGTGGAACCAATGTAATTTTTTTTTTATATCCGGAGGGGGGGGGGTTGGTTTCAACGGTAACTTTTTTAACTTTTCGTCAAATATCGAAAAAAAAGGAAAGAATGTTTGAGAATGTGCAAATAGCGTTCTTTTATATAAAATCCCATGCCTTAGTAGCCTCAATTTGAATTTTTAAGAAGCCCTTTCAGTCGCTGTTGCAAAATAAGATATACATTTTTGTTTGTTTCTTATTTGCAAAACAGTTGAGCAAACATCATCTTAAACGCTACAAACATCAAATTGGTAGCATTAGTAGTTTTTGAAATATCCAGCTGTGACAGACGAACAGACTTAGTCACACCATAAAGGTTATTTTTTACCACTTTGGTACGGAACCCTAAAAATAGGTTTACATTTAGCAGATAACTATCATTATAAGTATCTGCTACATATTTTTTTTCTAGAAATAATAGTAATTATAAACATATATGAAAAACAAATTATACTCACTTGCAATATAAAAATAAAAAAATCACGGGCTGTTTTATAAAAAGAAGTGGGAGTGATTTAAATAGAAACCGGGTGACTAATAAAAGCAGCCAGAATGTATGACGCAATACATTCAGCATTTCAAAATAATTATACGTGCGCTTAATTTTCAGCTTACCAATATAAAATTTCGATCACAGACAAAATTACATAATACAATGCACGCGTTAACTTTGCGCTTATGTTCTTGAAATATAAAATACTTAACTTATAATTACAATATTCTAATATAATTGTGAGATTATTCAAAGCTGAAACAACCAGTTTTCTGTGACTAAAATATTTCAAGGCAACAATTTTTAAATGATTAAGCGAACATCTTTTCGCAAGGTGACGACTTACACTACACTTAAATCTAAGGTATTCTGAAGGGCGTTCTCAGCTAAAACCGCGGCACCTACAGCTATTTTATACAACAATTCATTATTACGTATAGTCACAGAATAAACCATATATCTACTAGTACAGCACGGCTCCAAATTGCTTTCTTAATAGGTATTTAAAAGTTTATTTGCGACAAGTTAATGTCTTTCTCAGTAGAGAATACAAAGATGTTCATTGAATGATGTCTCAGTAGTCATGAGTGCTTACAAGAAGTGGCTGAAAGATATTAAGTGTCGCAAAAGTCAGTTCTGTGTACTCAGGTTCACAAGGTTGTAAGTAATGCATTGAATAATGAAACAGAAGCACCTGCGCACGACATGTGACGCATATAAGAGAGGACATGGAGGCGAGCGACTACAACCCCGTCATATCAGCAGCAGTAGGCCTTTAAGATGGTTTCGAGTAGTGATCATAGCAAATAATAAACCTTATATCCTAACGTACGCACATGTCAATTTGAATCAGCAACAATTCATCGTAAAGTGATAGAATTACCTATGTCGGAGAAAATGACCAGTGTGCATTACGAATAGACTAGAAAAGGTAACACAAGTGCCCCGTTTATAGAGTCCGTGCACCTGTGCCGGCAAACATACTAAGCGTCGAAATTCTACGTTAATCAACATTAATATAGACAGTAGATACCTACTACGTTAACTTTATCGATGGTATTTAGTAATCATATTATTTTAGAATTAAGTATCTAGGTTCTTAAGTTATCATTATGACTTATGAACAAAATTACACCCTGTGCTTAAGCGCTATAAGTCAAACTTCTAAATCATTCTAGCGTGTTCGAGATGTATACTTGTGACGGTTCTAAAAAGGTTCTGATAACGGGAGGGGTCTCCTAGCTTATAAAAAAATAGTGACAATTGCAAATTATGTTAGCGAGGATTTGTAATGTGTATGTTTGAATACTATTGTGAAGTGCTTTTTTGAATGCATAGGGAGAGCATATAAATAAAATTCGTTGTGACTAGTATTAAATAACACGCTCTTAAGTGACCAAGTTAAATAAGTATGTGTATTTGCGTAGTAGACTTGTAAGAAGTGTCATGTTTCAAACTTATTGCGATTTGTTTATTTTGGAATAATTTTAAATTGCTCTTATTTAAAAGGACTTGCTGTAGTAGAACATTATTCTAACTTCACTCGGTCTTATTTTATTAACGGTGCTTATAATAATAAAGTCGGTATTGTATTGTTATCGCTATATTTTGTTCTTCTAAAGGAATCTGAAATGTTATAAATAACGAACTTAAATATTTAGCATCAACTGGTTTTTATTTGTAAATATATTTTAAACGTGATCTAACTAGTTATTTTGATTGATTAATATGGAACCTCTCTTTATATACCTACTCCAAAACATAAAATTAAAATAGGGAATATTTTGCATGATCTCAGGAACTATTTATCTAATGGAAGAACGCGAGCTGCCACATCCACGTGTTTGTTCGTGTTTAATTAAAAATTGTGGACTTGATGAGGGATAGGATCTTGGAGTTTCACTAATGATAAAAATTTTAAAGGTTTGTTATTTTTTTAAATATATATAACGGTAATATTTTATTGATAACTATTTAATTAAATGACATTCCGGCAAATTGTAATTCTATAACTACTAAAGCAAATAACAATGCTTAAATGTAGATCTAGAATGCTCGGCATATAATGATAGTAATATAAAGCAAAGCTATTAATTTTGATTAACTACATAGATTGAAGAATAAGTATAACATCTGGGAATTGACCAATTTACAAACCTAAGTCTACCATATCTAAATATTTACATTAAAATACAACCTACTACGCGCAGAAAATCAACTGTTGTACAAATGTGCGATATTCCATGCTCTTGTCAAAATCTAATGGTACCTTATTATCTTTTGTTTTTAAGTCAACAACTGAACTTTTTATTTTTGGATATTAGAGTTTTATCTTGAAATTAAAACGGTAACATTTGAGGTTAACAAGAAACTATACTTGTTTCGTAATTCACGAATGTGTGTTTCTCTCAGTAACTTAAAGCGCATTTCTGGACTATTATTGTCTAAAGTTGAACAATAATAAATAATAGTTTGAAACGTTCCTGTGTTAGTGTAAATACTGATGCGTATGTAGATTGAATGAAATAACTACATTTTGAACATGCAATCATGTAAAAAGATCAATTTGGCAGTTTCATTTCACAACTATGTTTCTACCGCGCGTCGTCATGAACTCGATATTTAAGTTAATATTGCCATGTGATACAGATGATGGTTATTGCCTAAAAATGATCAAAGTATGAGACAAATAGCATTGTGTACAAGTAGTATGTATCCACAGTTATAGCTCAGCTGGAAAATCGAAGAGATGATGCGATAATATAATTGAAGAAACAGTGCTTGTCTTGTGTATATAAATATACTCGTACAGCCGGTTCGTTTTCTAAGGGCCTAGACGAAGTTAAATTCTATCACGGATAACGATTGTCGAAAAGTAAAAAAAAAATACGAAAATGACACGTGCTTCCGAAATGTCGCAAATATTTTTGTCATTTCGACAGTCACTTTCGACTATAGAATGGCAGTGAGGCTAGACCCCTATAACAGCAGTGGGATTCTGTAAACATGTCAAAGTGAAGGCATGTGAGCGACCAATACATGTAATTAAGATGGAATGACAGTTTAGGGCTCCAAGTCTACTATCTATACTTCTATACTAATATATAAAGCAGAAGATTTTGTTTGTTTGCTTGAACGCGCTAATCTCAGGAACTGCAGGTCCGATTTGAAAAATAATTCTTTCAGTGTTGGATAGCCCATTTATCGAAGAAGGCAATAGGCTATATCATCTCGCTAAGACCAATAGGAGCGGAGTAATAATGAAAATTGTTACACAAACGAAGTTGCGCGGGTCAACTAGTCTTTTATAAATTCGTCATTCCAACACGATCCCATTGTCATTTTGCTAAAAGTTTGTAATCTGCTAATTCATAATGGTCGATCACTGGTCGGTCAATGGTCTCGTAATAGAATCGTGGTAGAAAGACATTTCGTGTTGCCATTATTCTTCTTGACACGCCTATTTCGCCTTTCGTTTGAGACTGGAAAAGTGCCGAAGGCTTGGAAGCAAGCTAACGTGCAGCCCGTGCCCAAGAAGGGTAGTCGAGCTGACCCGTCGAATTATAGACCCATCTCGGTAACGTCCATACTCTGTAAGACTATGGAACGCGTGCTGAATCATAAGCTCCTGGCGTACCTAGAAGCGAATGATATCCTTAGTGACCGGCAATACGGGTTTCGCCGAAATCGGTCAACTGGGGATCTTCTAGCGTATGCCATTCACATCTGGAGTGAGGCCATAGAGAAGCACGGGGAGGCAGTGGCGGTCTCCCTTGACATCTCGAAGGCCTTCGACAGGGTCTGGCACGATGGCCTTATTAGTAAGCTTCCTTCCTTCGGTCTGCCCGCCGGTTTGTGTGATTGGATCGCAGATTTTCTGAGGGATCGGTCTATCCGAGTGGTCATAGATGGCTGCTCGTCTGGACTGCTGGATATTAATGCCGGGGTTCCTCAGGGGTCGGTGCTTTCGGCAACACTGTTCTTGCTGCATATTAATGATCTGCTTAAACCCGGTACCTTTGGGTATGCAGACGACAGCACTGTTGCTGAAAGATACGTGTCCGACGCACGAGCTGGTGGGTCGCAGATCCGGTCTCTCCGGGAGGCAATGGTTGAGCGCTTGAACGTGTCCCTACAGGCGGTCTCTGATTGGGGCGATGCCAATCTGGTCAAGTTCAATGCTGCTAAGACCCAAGCGTGTCTATTTTCCGCCAAAAGGAGCCAATTCCGCTCAGCTCCATCTTTCCGCGGTGAAACCGTACCGATAACCGACCATCTTGAGCTTCTTGGGGTTACATTAACATCTACTCTCAATTTTGGCCCTTACATAGAGGCAAAAGCTCAAGTGGCTGCAAAGAAGTTGGGGATTCTGGCTAAGGTGAGACGGTACTTCACGCCGGAACAGCTGCTCAAACTCTATCAAGCGCAAGTTCGATCGTGTATGGAATACTGCTCTGATACCAGCTTGATGCCCTTGAGTCAATTGAGAAACGAGCCAAGAGGATCATCGGCAATGAGAGGCTCGTCGCGTCGAAGCTCCAAAGTCTTGAACATCGACGACGAGTTGCTAGCCTGTCGGTTTTTTACCGGTTGCATTTTGGGGAATGTGCGACGGAATTGCATAATTTAATTCCGCCAAGCCCGTTCCATCATCGGACCACAAGACGAACGGCGATGCGCCACCGGTATATGGTGGACATCCCACCCATACGCACAAAACGTTTTGGGAACACATTCATAGTGCGTACAGCTAAGGAGTGGAATTCCCTGCCGGAGTCTGTGTTTCCTGATAGCTACAACCTGGGAGTCTTTAAATCAAGAGTGAATAGGTTATTTCTAGGCAAGCGTGCTCCATCTTCGACCACATCCTCGCTTACCATCAGGTGAGATAGTGGTCAAACGCGTGCCTATCAATAGTAAAAAAAAAAAAGAAAAAAAAATATATTCTAAAACCCGTTACTAGACATGATTTTCGAAAAACTACTACTAAATTTGATCATTAAGTTGTGCCAGATTTCTTTTATATATATTTTTACATATTACATATATTTATTCATTTGTCATTATGTACGAGATTACCATTCTATGCCATTTCTATCAATGGAATGTCGCTTTTATATTATTGTCAAATCAACAATTATGAAATCAATGACAGACCATTCTGACACTATTGTAACAGCAGTCTTGAGGCCCAGTTCTTGATCACTTAGCCCAAGCCTTCACTTCAACATGTTTACAGAATCCACCCGCAGAAATCTAATGTAGGTCTTTTGCAGATTCAAATGAAACATCGGAACAAACATGGAATGAATTAGAATGAACATCTTTCATGATTATGCAGTGCAAAACAATTCTAAAGAAAGTTTACGGGTTGGTACGGTAGTACGGTAGGTACCTATGTAGGCAAGGATCTTTTGTTCCAGTTTGAAAGCAGAGCTTAAAAACGAGGTTCAAAAATGGTGCAAGTAAAAATTACGAATTATTATTTTAATTTTAATTGACCAGCACTAAAAAAGCAAACACCTTAGTTATCATAAATACGCCTAGCAGGAATAATCGGAATGTTCTGTAAAACTTTCACTTTAAATATAAAAAGATAACATTTGAATTTTATAAATTGTAATACGAATGGTTGAAGAATGATATGATGCATATGATATGATGATCGTGGAAACGATAGTATACTTGAGAGTCAAAGAGGAAATAACAAAATATTTTGAATCATTGTTTATTTGAGAGCTCTATATTCTAAGAGCGAAGACAAACAAACTGTAGGTCTATCTGGTGTCGTGGACACACTCAAGTCAATTTCGTTAACCACTTACGATAATCGCGATGATCCTAAACATACGGTGGGCTTTATTATTGCTTATAATGATATATTGGCGAAATCTCTTACTCCGTAACTAGGATACACATTACAACATAAAGTTAATAATTTGAGCCATAATTATAGTAATTAAATTAAAGTGAGAAATGAGACGAGGATTTAATATTAAGTATGATGGTTCAATTGTTTGTAACCAATCGTCGTCAGATTGCGAAGTACTTGTCGTCTGTCAGTCATAAAACTTTAGTAACCGAATACATGAAACGGAAAATAGTTTAATAAAATATGTTGTTATGCATCATTGAAGACAATGCGGTAAGTAATGTGTCGAGTGAAACCTCAGAAACGCACTTCCACAAGGAGCAGTTTATGTCGTCATAGTCGTGTTACACATACCTAGCTACTATGTAAAGGCAAGGAGCAAGGACGGGTAGAAAGCGTTATCGTTTAGGTACTCGCTTCTGGAAATACAGTTCACGGTATTTACGTAGTCTCTCAGTCTTATAAGCCTCATTCTGAATTAGCTGAAGTCTAGAATAGAATAATTACGTAGATACATTAATAAGTCAATTTGGATAACACATTTGGATTTGTTAACTCAAACACATTAACCAGAAGGGTTGATGAAAAATACGCTCAGATAGTGCTATTGTACACATACCCATACGTAATCATGTAAAAATTTACTTCTCTTAAAAGCCTGTAAATTACATACATAAAATTAAAGCACCCAATATATCCACCACTTATTGCATTTCTAACCACTCTTGTAGTCGTACACTACGATATAATGTGAAACGGCTTCGTGTCTTTTCGTCGAACCAACCGAATTCGGCCCGCTGGACAATCTTAAACTTTTACTAAAGCGAACATTATTGAAATTTATTACAAATGGACTCGGCACGGGCGGGAGAGGCCGCCCGCTCGCGAGATCGCGAGGACGTGTTTATTTAGGCGTTAACGGAAGTACAAAATTGGTCCATGCGTCGGGTGAGGGCCGCGTCAGAGGAAGCCCCGGACGTCGGCGGGCCGCGCGCGCGCTATGCGCCGGCAGAAGTGGAAGCGCGCGCGCGGAGCCGGGCGCGTGCCGCCGGGCGCCTCCCCCGGCGACGCCAGCGAGCCGCACGAGCCGGACTCGGCGAGCGAGCGCGACGACGGCCGCGAGCAGGGGGCGCTCGTCTCGCGCGCCTCACACTACCTGTAGAACGAGTGCGAGTGTGGCGGCGGCGGCAGCGCGGGCGGAAGCGGCGCGTGCGGCTCCGACGCCGAGCGCTGCACGCCCGGCGTGCGATCGCCGCGCTCGCCGCGGCCACCCCGGGCGCCGCGCTCCGACCGCTCCCCGTTCCAGTTCCACTCCCACTGGGACCGTAAATCGCAATCATTATTAACTTGTCTTATATTACTCAGCAAGTGGCAGAAGATGGTGACCTCACCTCATTCGTTTGAGGCACCGACAGCGAGGCTTTAGGTAGCACGGTGGAGGGCGTGTGCGCCGGCTGCGCGTTGTGGTGCGCCGTGCCTTCGCGCGCCTGCAGCAGCTGCAGGATCCGCCGCACGTCCGCCGTCAGCCCAGACTCCAGCACCGCTACGCGACGACTTAACTCTTCTAGTCTTGTAAGTACAGTCGCTACCGATGCTGCCGTCGCAGCGGTTCCTACGTTTTGGTACTGTGGCGACATGCTATCCTGTAACATAAATATCGGAGTTGGTACGCGAGCCGTTTTCTGACTTTGGTTGAACAATGAAACAAAACTGGTGGTGGGTTTGAAGCATACCTGTGCCGTTGCAACATTTTGTGATTTGTCGTGAGACAGAGCGAGCGCGGCAGGGCGGCCGGGGCAGGCGGCCTGATGCAGGTTGATCGCAGAGTGCGGCGCGGAGCGGCAGGAAGGGGTGCGCGGGGGTGCGGGCGCGGGCGCGAGGATGTCGTCGCACGACACGTGCTGATGCGCGGGCGCGGGCGGCGACGGCGACGCGTTGGTGTAGTACGAGCTGGGGTTGGTGCTGAGCGAGGACACGGGCAGCGTGGCGCTGTGAGCTGGCGTGCTCACGGCCGCCTCGCCCGCCGCCGCGCACGTCAGTGGCGACGTGTCGTTGAGCGGGCCCACCGACGACTGGCGCCGCACGCCTGCACGACTTCTATACGTTTGAGGCGTGGATTGCGCTGGAAATTACACGCGTGTATAGTAAATTTATAATATCTGTAACCAATTCGGGATACAAACGTAATTCAACGAATAATAATGGTATGAGTACAAATAATTTTGCACGTTGTCTGCTAATTATTGTTTTTTTTTCATGTGGAATTATGATCAGATGGTAAAATACCGTATCATGATGCATATTCCTTAACTTGGTGTTGCTGTATTATTATAACATTGTTCCAAATAATTTTATATCGCCAATTCAGTTACAACTTAGAGTGAAAGTTCCGGTTGACAGTTGCGTGCCCATATTGTACAGATGTATATTTTACATGGAAACCATTCAACCGGTACTTTGATGTGACTATTTTGATTTTGATAAACCATTTTTGATGTTGATTCATGCACTACAAAGTAGTATAATGCATACTTACAGTACTTGTTGTGCAGTGGCTGATGTGTTTTATGATGGTAGAGGTCTGGGAAGCTCCGTTTAAGTTGCGCTAGCATGCCTGCACACAAGGGCCGCGCTCAGAGCGGGGCGGGCGGTACCGGGGGTGCGGGGTGTGTGGGCCGCCAGCCGAGAGCCCCGCGGTCACGCGAGGCTCTCTCCTACCAGGCCACTGGCGGCCTCTGGCGGCCACTGACAGCCACTGACGGCTACCGTGGGCCCGCCAACAGTGCCGATACTAAGTGTTAGCCACACCGCATCCCCTCCCACGTCACCAGTAAATAGGAATATAAATAAATAAGGAAACAAGCGTAACACATGCTGCCCTAAATGAAATAAACTTTAATTAGTCGCTATAATTTTAAACGTTATAAACGTATTTTTTTTAAGTTATTCATGTCCAAATTGATTGATTACAATGATATTTGTACATTTGTAGAAATTTTGCAAAAAGTTACAAACGAATTTAACTCACACTGTGTATAATCGATAGATACCAATACGAATAGAACTTATGAAAACTTTTTGCAAAATATAAAAATTAATGATTGAAATTATTAAAAGATCCCAAGACAAAAAATTAACTCCCTTAACGAATCAAACAGAAAAATAAATTGAAATTGTAACGGATCACAAGGTATTACAGTAAAGAAGAGACTTAAATATGGCGAAGGGAGATGCATTTTGTTCATCCATTTACTATATAATATAATGTGTAGGTCATCTACTCTATGAATAGAGGAAGGTTGCCACGTCATGCCACCCGTGGTTTCAGTGACTTTGTTGGACGGGTTTGTGGTCGTAATATTAAAGAAACAAAGGGTCCATTCCAGGTGAGTGTGCGTGTGCCTACCTGTGATGGAGTTGAGCGTGGTGGAGCGCTGCTTGCTGAAGTTGAAGTTGAGGGGGGTGACGTCCTGGCCGGCCTTGTCGGCGGAGAACTCGAGGATGCCGCGGCTGGCCGGCGACTCCGTGTCGTCATCGCTGCACTGAGAGTCCTGGAAAAGTCATCAACACGAATCATGTATATTTTGCGTAAACTCATGCATGCAGTACAGCTTTTACAGAAAAAAACTTTTACATGTGTTTTTTTAATTATAAAAAAATTTGTAGACATCGCGAACATTTATTCTATTTGAATTTTTTTGTAAGTGATATTGTATTGTACGATTTTGTTACCATTAATAAATGAAACCGTTGAAAGTTGATATTTTTAATAGAGCCATTAATATAATTATCGATTCTAAAAATGAAGTCTATAAAAGATACACTTCAAGAAGACGCTAAACTCACCACTTTTTCCGCGAATGTCTCAGTATGCGGCCGACGCGTGGTCCGCGCGTACGCCTCTCTCAGCAAGCGCGCATCGCAGGGGTTCTCATAGCGCATTCGACGTTTTGGCTCAATACCACCCAATTCCTCCTATAATACATAAAAGACAGAAAATAAACATCACGATGCTGTCTTTTATCAGAAGCTTTTGCGTGCTACGGGATGTCTACGCCGTCGTAATCATGATACGGACGTAGTCTCGAAGCGACGCTCGTAGCAAATATTATAAATTAAATGTCTATTAATTTTAAGAAAAAAGACAGTGTAAAGGTGCTACCGGAAAATGGCAAAGTAAGTTTATAAAATAACTTGAGATATTGTAAACTTTCAATAAATTGTCAACTGGATATTTCAAATACTTTTTTACCCTTCAATATTTTATAGTCTATAATTTCTCGAAGTTATTCCGGGACTGAAATAAAATGGCGACCAATCAGAGTACAAGTCTATAATAAGAAACAAGGCTCTCATTGGTTTGTTCAGATTTGACGTATGTGACGTCAAATCTGAACAGACCAATGAGAGCCAAATGTTCAGTTGACAATCGAGAGTTTACAATCTCTCAAGATGTTTTTAGTCTTACGCATTTTAAAATTATGTAAAATAGGCATGCCTATCGTAATAAGAAGCTTTGTCCGAGCTACGGAATGCCTACGGGCCGTAGCGGGCGCGCTACGGTCGTAGCAATGTAGACACACTCGTAGCATATAGTCTTGCTACAGTAAGCTACGAGATTGCCTAGATAATGATTCATCTTTCTTTTTGGGAAACCATTGTAACTTGCGAATATAGTTTCAGAACTGAAGAATTCTCTCAGTCGCAATTTTCCAAAAAACCTTATTCTTTATAAATTTTTGACAGATTGCGGCTGAGATGCGAATGCGTCTATAATTGGCCCTCACTTATTTATATGGTTTTATATTAATGCAATTTGAAATGTCGATTTAGAGATACTTACGTCTCGCATCTTGTAGGTGATCTCCAGGTTGTTGACGAAGGAGGCGCGGAACTCGGGTTAGAAGTCGAGCACGTCCAGCAAGTCGTCGCGGTGCTCGCGGTACAGGTCACTTAGGAGAGATACTTACGTCGCGCATGTTGTAGGTGATCTCCAGGTTGTTGACGAAGGCGGCGCGGAACTCGGGTTGGAAGTCGAGCACGTCCAGCAAGTCGTCGTGGTGCTCGCGGGTCACATAGGAGAGATACTTACGTCGCGCATGTTGTAGGTGATCTCCAGGTTGTTGACGAAGGAGGCGCGGCAGTCGAGGTAGAAGCCAAGCACGTTCAGCAAGTCGTTTCGGTGCCCGCAGTGCAGGTTGCACAGTAGAGATACTTACGTCTCGCATGTTGTAGGTGATCTCCAGGTTGTTGACGAAGGAGGCGCGGAACTCGGGGTAGAAGTCGAGTACGTCCAGCAAGTCGTCGCGGTGCACGCGGTGCAGGTCGCAGTAAGTGAGCGCGCGTACGCGACAGTTGCTGCGCCCCACCGTGCCGTAGATGCACGGGTTCTCGCCGAAGATGTCGTCTTTACCTGGGTGATGTGATGTTTACAATTAGCCTTAGATCTACAATAAAATTTGTCATCGCTATTTGGAACTTGACAATTTAGGTGAGCGATATTGGCACATTCATCAGTCATATTACCATGCAATCGCCAATGTTCAAACACCCTAACAATCAGTGTCTGATCGGTAACCGTCCGGCCAGTACTACATCAGAGACTTTTTTTAAATAATTAGCAGCTTTCACGTTTTGCCACTGCGGCTGTCTTACTTCTGCAGCGCGTCTGCAGCTGTTTTTATACCAACATATGGGCGACGTTGGAGCTTGTGGTTAAATAATAACAGCCGCACGGGTCGATCTTCAAGGTTAAGCAACGCTTGCCAAGGTTGGTCTGTGGATGGGTGACCATCTTAACATATCGAGTTTCCTCCGTCCCTCGGAAAGCACGTTAAGCCGTTGGTCAGAAGCCAGTAAATCTGACTCCTGTCTTGCCATGAAGTATCGTGTTACCCAGTTAATGGGTTGAGGTGGTAGGTAGCCGCTCCTCGTAAAATACTGTATTCAGCTAAATCTGGCTTTGACTGGAAGCCGAACCCAATATTGTTGGGAAAAGGCTAGGCAGATGATGATGATGACGCAAGGGGGCGACGTTGTTAGCGAGTATGATGCGGTGCAGCAACAACAGTCTCAGGTTAGACTGCCTGTCCATTTGCGCGAAGCGAGGCAGCGGAGCGGAAAAACGGAGAAATATTAACCAATCATGCCAGTCAAAATGTCAGCGACTCACTTGGCACGGATATTTTATGCAATTCATTCAATTGATTAAAATTTCTCCGTATCTCCGCTCCGCTTGCTCACTGCGGCACTGGCAGTCCGGTGACTGATTCACCGGTGCGTGTAAGGCCTGCAAGTGCTCGGGGCTATATTACATGGTTTCGAGAAACCCCTTAAGAAGAGAGAAGTGATACTTACATACCAATTAGCCAAGGTACGCGTGACGGAAAAGGAATTTGAACAATTTTATTAACAGGTTAAAGAGAAAACATACCTAATATAGCCATAACAATATCGTCCTTCAGGATTTCTATAGAGCCTCTGGATATAAAGTAGAGAGAAGTGAGAACATCACCACGATGCACCAACGTCTCGCCAGGGGGCGCGTGTGTCGTCTTAAACCTTAGCGAGAGTGCTCTGTCAACAAAAGAAAAACGGTGAGTAAAACGGATACGCTGCGACATCTTAGAATTTTAATCTTTTCAACTCTTCCTAAACCCAAGCAGAAGGTCTAGGAAAAGTGACATTATACTACCGAAAGTGATTGCCCAAATGTAGACGATTGAACACGTGACATATCATACATTTTTGACGTTTTGTGAATCGTCTTCGCCCTTCGCTCGCTACCGCTGACAGAATGTCTAGAAACTCAGATCCTGGCAGGGCTGCGGAATTGTTTGAAAGAGTTACCGCGGCCCTGGAGCGCATGGGCCTTTGGAGAAACTCGGGTGGGTTTAGTTAGTAAGAGTCTGACACATTTGATGATTTTCAATGCAAAAAAAGGACCTCAGATTATTTTAGTTGTTTTTGTTTTGACAACGAAGTTGTGTTTTGCGAAAAGTCGTATATATAGTTTCCCACGCAAGAGGACCAATATTAAAAACTGATGAGACTGATAAATTTTTTGCTACGACGATGGCTTATTATATAGTAAACTAGTAATAACGAAATTATTCATTAAGAAACGGTATTTGAATATACTTTTTTTCACACTAGGTGGGAAACTAACGTACTTCATACAAGGTTAAAAACTACAGTTACCTTAAACATCCTGGACTAGCACCATCAAAAGC
The DNA here is from genome assembly GCA_950371165.1 of Lacanobia oleracea. NCBI lineage: Eukaryota > Metazoa > Arthropoda > Insecta > Lepidoptera > Noctuidae > Lacanobia > Lacanobia oleracea. Next base: position 13,969,778 of record OX493389.1, read on the forward strand.
TGAGCAATTAGCGAGTAAGTTTCTGTTGAGATGAAGACAGATGTCTGCCTGGAGGCACTCGGGGAATCCCTTGAGTAAGCTGGACGTGTCGATCCCGTTCGTGTAGCTCCAGGCGTGTTGGAAGTACTCCTCCAGTCTTTGTCTTAGAGGGTTCGTTATCTACAAGAACGTTTAATAACGAGTCAATTATATTCTTTTGTACCAGATTTTTCACGTGGTTTCTACCAGTTAAAAAATCATCATCGCATCAGTACATCCAGAGTTCTAGAGACATAGTGAGGGATAGTGTTTGCAACAGCTGAGCACAGAAAAGTGTGGAAAAAGGAAACATCTAATTGTAATCAGTCTCTTACCTGATGAAAGCGAATAAATTCCCGCACTCTTAATATCTGTGTATGATAACGAGCCGTTCCTGAATATAATCTTTGTATGATAGCCGATACGTTACCGAAGATACTGGCATACATGAGAGCTGCAACAAGTAAGTGTTTATGTGATGTTGTCATGTTTTTAGTCCAGTACAGTGATCACACCTTTTCTGACCCAGTGGCATTTAAGTATGATTTCTTCCACAATATTCTTAAAAAAGGACGAATTTTCACGTGATTTGAGAACATTTCAGATCAAGTTTAGGGAAACTCAGCTGCATTACTTTTTTTGGTTTCATGGCCACTACTCTCAGTGTCATCCAACCTTTGGCCTACCACGACCCTTTAAAGTGAAAACATAAACATCGGGTCAGAAAAGGTTGTAGTTACAAATAGTTTCTATGTTACAAATACTTACAGCCAACCAGCATAACAAATATCGTGAACCCTTTCTCCATGTCAGTGTTCGGCGCAACATTCCCAAAGCCAACGCTTGTTAGCGAAGTACACGTAAAGTATAAAGCAGTTATATATCTAGATCTGAAAAGCAATATTCTATATTAGTTTCATATTTTATGAGTTATTTTTATTTCTATTGATAGGCACGCGCTTGACCACCATCTCACCTGATGGTAAGCGATGATGTGGTCGAAGATGGAGCACGCTTGCCTAGAAGTAACCTATTCACCCTTGAACAGATTATTTTGCACTGTACCTCATGGATGGACCAGTGGAGTTGTCATAAGAAGCTTGGACATCGTTGGCGAGAGCGTCGAGCCATCCGATCGGCGCGTGGAGCTGAGGGCGTTCCCAACTGCCGATAGCGTACCTGAGTGACCAGACGAGCGTTGTAGCACAGACGAACAGGTGTGAGTTAGCAAAGAACGAAAAAAGGCAACCCATTGAAACATGGGCTTTTCCCGTAATGTTTGTATGTTCTATTTGTAATGCTTAACTTGAATAAAATATTATCACACAAAAGTATTAACATAATGTGGGATATATTACAGCTTCTTTGTTTTGAATTGCAATCGCGGTACAAATATTACAATTACTCACCATAAGCATGCCAACCAGTGAGCAATAAGGACAAAAGTGGCCATAAGGAGAAGCAGTACGGCGGTGCCATATTCGGAGTATCTGTCAATTTTGCGCGCGACGCGCACCAGCCGCAGCAGACGCGCCGTCTTCAGCAGACCGATGAGAGTCGTGGTCTGCAAGCACCACAACCACACCTCAGAACCCGAGAGCCGCCGTGCTACGCAACTTAGCCGCAAACCCAACTCAAGCGTTATATGAAACGTTCGCTTAAAACTAAATAGCATCAACGAGGCCTCGCAGCGAAAACCACGCTAACTAAGCAAAAACTGGCCTATGAATGCTGCTGAGCTCAAACTTAGATATATGTATGTAGAATTAAAAGCGATTATTTTAAAACTATAAAATTAGCTGGCTTCGTACATAATGCGGTGCATAATACTGTTAGGTTACTGATATAACTTCTCTGTCAATTACATAGTCCCTCTACGTTTATCTGACCAGGGCGCGACAGGCGCGGCGCGGGCGCACGCCATGGTGTGGTTGTGAATGTTTAATGGTCGTGTGAGGTTAAGTTTTAAGCGAATACAATAATTAGAAATATATACAAAGATTAGTAATTCTCATAAAACTCGGTGCATTTAAAAACTCTTGGCAGAAATGTTTTGCAAATATCCGAATTTAGAGATTTTGTGGACTTACCTAAAGTTATCAACGGAACGACGGAACGTTATATTTTATAACCACATTAAAGACAGGTTGTCTTCCAAGTATTACCAAGTATTCAAGAATTTTGTATTATTTCAATTATTATCTTTTTAGCTCTTAATATCTTATAATAACAAAAAATATAAATAATTAATAGAATCACACTAAAGTTTTTAACAGAAATTTAGCAAAGGTGTTTAAAAATTTTAATGAGTAATATTTATTGTAAAGCTTTGAATTGGCGACTATGTAGTAAAGGACACACAAACAGGTTTGAGTTAGGTTTAGATTAATAAGTAAGTACTGTATGTAGTAGTAACATCACACGTGTGGTCGGTTTGTGCTGTATATCATGGGAAGCTTGCTGTGAAGCTGATGCTGTCAGTCGATGGATTGCTCTCGATGAGTGACCAAAGTACAAGTTTAGAAACGTACCGCCCATCTCTCATGAGTTCTCAGTTCGAACCGTGCACTGCGGGTAGTTTTAGATTTGATTTAGTTTTATGAGGTTTGGATTTGGAAAAAAGGAAAAACAAAAATAAATAAAATCGTTTCAAAACAATTTATTTTTATTTGAAATAAAAATAGGTAAACCTTATGTATGTAAGAAAATAAATAACAATGTAGATGATCATTTAAACCAATTAGTAAATTTTAACAAACACAAATAACGATGAGTAAATAAATGTAAGTGGGTATACAGATCAGTGGCGGACACAGTATAGTACATCAATATATTGGTATATTGCTTGATGTAAGGTGGGTGCTTCAAGTAGTTCTGTAAGTTCGGGACACTATAACTTGGTGCTTCTTGTCGTGAATAAGGCGATCTGTTGATCGGTACATAAGTCTGGGAAGTGTGAGCGTACTTGCTACCAAGCTCTGTGCATATCGTGACTTACGACTTGTACGTACTCTTACTAAGAAAAGCCAATGAAAAATGTTCCACCGATGTATTCTCCCTATAAAATCATATCCGAATGACAAAATATGTATTTAATATTTCATTTTTAACATCTAACTAATTACCTACTTGATGCCTTCTAAAATTATTTTCGTTCTTGATTGCTATTTTTAGTGATTCTAGTTAGTGGTACTAAATAGTACGTACATATGTATGAGGTTCTCAACTATATCAGTAAGTAATTATGCAAGTAATATATCATTACAAAACTAAGTATATAATGTTACTGGTATGTGCTAATAAAGCTAAAATATTATGCTCAAATATAAAAAAAAGATGATACATTTTCTGGATACCAAAACGCATCTAACTCCACCACAGTAGGTGGTCTCTTGCGACGCTATTCGAACTCGGCTCTTTAAAGCTTGTATTCATTCAGTTGTTGGGAGGCCATTGAGACTCACGTATATTTGTTATGATTGATCAAGTAAACGCTAGGCAGGGCGATGTCTGTCGGATCTAGCCATGTGGTACAGCCGGTCGCTATCCTGCGCGGCGGCGGCAAGCTCGTGATACACTAGTGAGCTCGGAATATGTCGGGAACGGTGTACGACTTGTAATGATTGACATTTTGCTCATGGGAAGCGTCCATATCTTCCATTAACGCATTCACTTAGTGGATTCAAAATGGCTAGTGGAAATTAATGAATAAAATATGTCAACTAAAAATATAATAAAATTGAGTGGCAGCAACATAAAAATAGTTCACAAAGATGGTATACCTCATCACTTTCCAGCCCCTGCTGTAACAAGAAATGGTATTACAAATTCAATACGCACCCACCTTCGGGCATTTTCCAAAACGTGACTATTTAACAAATGATAAAATAAATCACGACTGGTTATAGTCAACAAAATCAACAGGTAATAAGTAGTTGTCTTAAATCAAAATAAAAATCACAAATCAACATTGCTTACGAACAAAACATACTGGATGATATGATTTTAGTCGGTTTTACACAGTTTGATCGTTTTAAAATAATTGATTATGAATAGCTAATTGATTCAATTCAAATATAAAGTGGGATCTTTTAATGATCGGCTGTGGTAACCTAATCGATAGTGCAGTTGCATTGACTGCATTCCACAACTACGTGACTCGCTATGAAATAACCAGAACTTCATTTGTCCGAAAGAACCGTTCATCCCGAACGAAATAGTCTTGAACTGCTCAAACACTGTTTAAGTACATTGTTTCGTCTTGAAATGTTTATCGTTCAACCCTAACTTGCCCTAGTTCGCTTTCATATTCTTATGACCTATTTTACCCTTCACAATGCGGAATGTATCGTGCTTCGCCACCCTAATCTTGTTGTACTGTATGGCCTCCACTTGAGACCACTGTGTTATTTTTATACACTAGTTTAACTGCATTGATATTTTGTGAACTCTCAGTGTATTAAGTTCGGGATTCGAGAGCTTTGACACCGTTTCGGACAACTGATCGTCTGGATATCCACCGTGAAATGCAAACTTACTCAGTTCACGCTCCAAAAACGATTTGAATCGATTCTCGCTGTTGGGCGAGTGACTGCCGATACGAGTTTGCGAATCACGGTTAGGCCGTTGGTGTTTTGTCTTCTATTCAGCCATTCCTTTTTGTTGTCTAATTCTAAAATTAAGTTTGTGTAGGTATCGTTTGTGAGATGAAACCAAATGTGGTGTATGTAGGTGGTAAAGCAGCTCACTTCGTCGGTGTCGGTGCCGAAGAGCAGCAGATCGAAGGGGATGGCGGCGACGAGGTCGATAAGGAACCAGCCGCGCAGGTAGTGCATGGCGATCTTGGCGGGGTCCGACTCCACCTCGTCCGCCACGTTCACGTACGTGGTGCGGAAGTTTATTAGGATGTCTATTATGAATGTGACGTCCACTGGAAATAAAACAATCTGCGTTAATTTGTTTGTTCACTTGTTGCACTGAATGTGCATACAATGGCTGTTGACATAAAGAATAACATTAATATTTATATTTGAATAAAAAAAGAAATTAATAGGATAGATGGAATTTTATCGAATTGCCGCAGAGCCCAAGGTTTTGACCTTTCTTTGGCTGCTGTCCATATATTCAAGACGTCAAGTAAAAGAGCCAAAGTATGGTGCAGTTTCACAGTTTACATTAACAGTTTAATTTATTTCATTGAAACCTTGAGCTTTAGAGATGAATGTTACCTATCATATCGATGACTACTATGGGGTCTTCGCCGAAGCTACGGGAACGTTTATCAAAGTCGGGCTCGTTCAGTTGGAAGGCGGCCACGTAAGGAGTAAATATCGCCGTGTAGATCACCAGTATAAGGATCAACCAATCCCAAGCGGCCTGTAAAACAAGTTTGTGCATTTAATAGACTACAATTTAAATATTTTACTCAAACTATTTGGAATTGTAGCGTGTTGCGTGTCGGCTGTGTCGAGTAGAACGAGGTCAATGCGACGAATATAATTTATACTTTTCTTATGTGCAAACTGTAATACGAACTATTCAGAAGCTACACTGTAGTTGTTAAATAATTACAGGGTAGATTAGATTCGTGAAGGAAAATGGAATAATCGGTGTATTACCATTTGGAATGTCCTTCGCGTCCATGAGTGTGTTGAGTCTGACGTAGATAGATTTCTTACCTTGTAAGGAGAATGGTGGAGGATAGTGCAGGGGTGAGAGGGCTGCGTGGTTCCCTTGTGGCCGCCCGTCGCGCCCAGAGACAGTACCTGCGAACAATGACGTCACCATTGTTTATGTGAGCCGACGAGTGTGGTAGTGTCGGTGTGTGCGGGTACATTGCGCCAACACGTGCGCTTCCAGGACAAAGACATGTTACATACAGTCCTCAAGAGGTATTTATTTTTTGTTACTGTACATTGAATTTTTACTCCGAAAGGTAATGGGAACATAGTGAACCTTATCTAAATTGAACATTACTGAATCAAATGGTAACGTAAGTACCTATTTGATTTGGTTTGCATTATATTTTACAGACAAAAACCCTTGCAAGTGTATGAAAAAATTACGGATACGGTTGGATTTATAGCCGCAATTTGTGAAAATCTTTTTACTACGATTTTACACGAAATTACGTATTGTTCACGGATATATAATTTAAAACTACTAGAACAAGTGCTAGGTCATACGTTCTACAAGTAAGTTTAGGTATATTTAAGATAAGTAGGATGCATTATTAGGTACGTAGCAAAGGCATTCTCGATGAAATGAAGTAACCATTCTCAAAAGCTAAGATTTATAACTATGAAAAATTAATGGATGAAGTATTCGTGTATGTACGAGTACCTATGTATGCAGAGTTGCTGACTAGTGACTATTTGCGGTTTCAGGTCGACTTGGTTCTGTGTCGGTGATGTTTAACAAAAGCTTTTCTGTATTATTTATTGAATTCATCTATTGAAATTATTCTTGAAACGTTCAGTTATTGCCATCCTGATTAAAATATTGTAGAACTACTTCATATTTATATGAATGAACAATACTGATGAATAGTAACGATTATCTTGATGATCCGCGCTCCACCGCGGGTCGCAGAGTCACAGAGGTGTGAAACATGTGAATAGTTCATTCGGTGCTTCACGCTGTATGCGCTATTAGTATTAATTATGAAATAATAGTCACCCTATTGTGGCAGCAGTCTGTCACATCATTTAGTTATTATAATTTTGACAAGCCTAAACCAAAATAAATTAAACCTATTGATTTAAAACACTGAAAGTTAAAGCGTAATGCCCTGCGTAAAAACAACGGAGAATTGACAAATGGCCACTGGCCTTTTCAGATCCCTTAAACTTAAATGTAGTAAACACTCATCGAAACACATATCTGGCAAAGAGATAAATGAATTACCTCCTTGCCGATGGCGGGCAACCCGTTGAGGCCATTACAGGGCGGTTCGAGGCGAACGACACTCTTGCGTGAGCCGCGGAAACCGGTGTCACGCACGCGCACCGACGAGCGCCACGTGGAGGGCGGCGGAGTGTCGCGCGAGCCGCGCGCGGACGCGGCGCGCCGCGACGTGGTGAGCGCCGCGCCTGCGCCCGCGCCGCCCGCGCACCCCGCGCCCCCCGCGCCCCCAGGCGGCGACACGATCAGCGGCACATCCGGCGCGCGCTCCTCCATGCCGCTGCGCCAACGTCCTCACCGGAAGCCGCCGTGTTCTGACGCTTCCAGGTGCTCACATTCCAGCACGGCTCGCTCGAACGCCGACGCCGACTCCAGGAGTGCGATTGCCGTGTTTTGCATAGATGATCGATCTATCCGCACGTACACTTCTCAACCCTCGTACTCTTCTAATCCGGTAATCGTATGTAGGTATTAGTAAACAATCTCAGAACTGTATGGTAGAGCCGACGATATTTTACGATGGTATGGTTTTATATATTTTATTGTAACAGCGATATGGTATAAGAATGGACAAAGGAAACGCAACTATATCGTATAAGTATTTGTGAAGCACCAGCTTAAGTTTCCACAAATGTCGGCTAAGACAGTAGTTCAAGTGTATAGAGCACGTCTAATAGGCATACAGCTACGAGCGCCTGAAAGCGGAGAACGAGGCCGGGCCTCATTCAAGACACTGTGTCAATGGGGAGGCGGTTCTTTTCATCTTTTTGTGCACATGTTCAATGTGCGCAAGACGTTTCTCTCCGTTGTTGGAGCTCGAGAATAATGACGGACACGAGGAAACTGACATTGAACGACAATACAATACGAATATCGAATGAAACGTCTTGTTAAACCAACCCGCGCTGCCATTGTGATCTCAGCATCGCAGAAAATCGTGACAGAAACTGATACCTTAGCCAATGTGTGTATAGATCTGTAAGATGTTATTTTAATAGGCTTGGGTCTGTGAGGACAGTGTGGATTAGATAACTGATTATACTTAAGTATCAAGTAATTTTGTAAAAGCTACGCAGCCAGCATTAGCAAAGCTTATGATGATGTAACATTAATGTTTCAAATGATGGTAATACAATCTAGTTATACACTGATTTATGTGTAAAATTTAATTTTTTTTTAAAGTTTTGGGTGATTTAGACACAGTCTCGACTGTCAACTTTTACACAATGTCCCATACAAAATAGTCATGTTTTCGGAATAAGTATTAGGCAACTAACATTAAATAGGTAGACCTTATGGTTTATAAAATAATATTTTTTTATTAAAAAACTTCTTTTAAACATTACATTTTTGTGTTACACCTTAAACAATCCAACATTTATTTAAATAAACTTTGAATATCTGAAAGTAATCCATAATTAAAGTGAGAAAGTTAAAAGAGTCTATTTGAGCTAAGTAGCTAGCGTACAGTCAGTTGGAGACGTGTACGATGTAGCATTGAGTGGCATATTACGTAAACTAGCTTTACGAGGCCCGGGGGACGAGTGCGAACTTCAAGCATACGTAATACCTACGTACGCGTTCTCGGAGGAAGCGCGATAATACACATATACATAATTCATAAATTATGAAGAGTTTTCACAAAACACCTAATCATCCCCTTCGTGGAAACTCTAACTTAATATCGCCGCAAGCTCGTCTTCTCGTATTCCCGTTGATAATGCCAATTCAGACAACTTTTACAAGCGAGTTAGTGGTGGTTGCAAGAATAAAGGTAAATTATTATTTAGTAGATTTTCCTTTTGACTGTATTTCTATGTTGTAAACTCTGTTTTGTTTCAACAGTGCAAAATAATATGAAAGTTAGTAATTAGTGTTTGGTAATGTATAATGTGTTGTATTCTCTTGTTCGTTAAGTTTAGTTTTCTTTTTTGGTTATGGAAAAATAATAAACGAATTATTAAAAGTTGCCAGTGTTATGAAGTTAATGAGGAGGAACAAAACGACCTCTGCAGCTGTCACTGTCACTTGAGATTCAAAACGATAACGTAGCAATAATTGGTGAAATATGTCACGAACAACAAACGACTTTAAGTATATGTATAACGTTACGTAATAGTGTCCAGCAGCAATACGAACTGATGTGGTTACAGATGAACTAAAGCTGTGCAGTACGCCAACAATGCAAGTTTTGATGGATATTGTGTGTAGCGCAGCTCAAGCCTGAACTGAACCCCTGGGGGTCCTCCCAGAATGTGGAGTCGAGGGAGGGGCAGCATGCTCTGCATAGTTTTTACAATAGAATCGCCACCATACTATGAATATAGATAGGTACAATGTAGCGACTGTAACTGTCGTTACAATGAAGCTTCCAAAGCGAGAAGCACGGCTTTATTACAGAAATACAATGTAAACGACTAAATAAATACAAAATAACTAGATAATGGCTATATAAACTACTCAGTCCGAACCAACAAACCCTACAAGAAATTATGAAAGAAGAATGGTTCGATGGTCTTTCATAAAATGTTGTAACATTCGTTCAATCTAAAAGCATCAATACGTGATAATGTATGTGAACTAACTTCTTTTACTAAGAAGAGAAAAAGTAGATAAATAACTTAGACAAAGGAAACCATACCATGGTAGTCATAACTCCAAGCATGGATCGCGTTTTTCCCCACAAGAATAACAAAACAAAGCAAGATCCAACCGAAAGAATATATAACAAAAAGCCCGCAACCAAACGAACGAAGAAAAACACCTCGACAATTTTGACGCACTGATGTTCACTGAGCAGACTAAGCACGGGACGGCACCGCACGGGACTGACGATAAGCCTAAGCAATATTCGACCACTTTTAACTTTGTGTCTAAAATTTAACTAAATAACACCTATGGCAGCGCAACAAAATCCGCAAAGGTTGACTGCAAAACGATAATAATAATTTTTACTTTTTAATGCAGTCGATCGATTAAGCGCTCGACTCGTTTACACCAGGAACGGCCCGTTTTGTGAGATATGCGTTAGTTTCGGTGTATCGTGTTGCAATTATACGATTTAGCTTTGATTCGCGGCGGTTGTTCGCAGAGGCGAGTCGCCTAGGAACGATATTAAGATAACAATTCGATGGCAGTGTGAGAAGCGGCAGAGTCCGCAGCGTGGTCGCTGGACGTTAACTCGATGGGGCACTGTAGCGGCGCACGCAAGAGGTCGCTGTGCGCGCGTCGGCTCGCCGAGCGGCGGCGAGCGGCGCCGAGCGGTGGCGGACGTGCCCGGAGACGACCGAGCGCCAGCACAGGCGTGACCTCGCACAACCTCCCCCTCCACCATCGAATATTTCAGCTGAACGCACGGTGTCGCCGTGCCGCGCCGTGCCGCGCCGTGTCGCCGATGACACGCTGCGGCCCGCGATCACGTGACGCGTCGATATTAGGCTCCTACAGCTGACACAACTAACAAATAATTTAATTTACTTTATGATCCTTTAAGCGTACGTTTTATAACGAATTTATTGATTTTAGCAATGTTTTCATTTATTATTGTAATGTGTTTGCAGGCGGACAATAATTTATTTGTTACTAACTTATTAGTAGGAATGAATTTAAATTGTTTATTCGTGTGTCTTGTAAGCACACATTATTAGAAAAATAACTCGCATAAAAAAAACAATTTTCACGGTATCTTTGGTCGAGTGAGTCGGATCGCTGAAATTCTAATCCTAGGTTTAATCTCTCGTCATCATCATTATCATCATCCTAGCCTAGCCTTTTCGCAACTATATTAGGGTCGGTTTCCACTCAAACCGGTTTCAGTTGTATAGCTTCAATCTCCCGTAATCCCGGCAAAACTGAGGAATGATCTAATATTGTCTAATCTAATCATAATTGAGATAACTTTCACATCTAAAGAGGTTTTTATTTTATTCAAAGTTTATTTAAAGCTCCACTTATTTTTATTTCTAAGGTAGATGATGGAACTGTTTTCAGTTGACAGTAAATAAAATCTATTTTACTAGTAGTGTTTTTATTTTTTTTTGCTATTGCTAGCATATGAAAGAAATGAAAGAAAATTTAAAACGTATAAGAAAAGCACTATTTAAAACAAGCTTATTACAAATTAGAAGATTACATTCAGGATAAGAATGCTTGGAAACATGCTGGTCCTGCTCTATGGCTCCATAGGGAATCAAGATTTCGACAAAATAAAACCGGTTGATTTATGTATTAACTTTAAAGATGTACTGTTTCTTTTTTTGTGTTTTTATTTTTCTGAAACTCACACGCTGTTATTTAATGGTTCCAATATTTGTAAATATGTGAGTACCATGTACTTAGAAAATGTATACATACTCTGGGTGGTGTCTCATAGTCCTCATATATATTAACTAAATCAAACTGTATCTTGGACCACATCATCGCTTACCATCAGGTGAGATAGTGGACAAACGCGTGCCTATCAATAGTAAAAAAAAGTTGTGTGCCAGCTATTGTAAAATCATTTATTTGAAAAGAGTAACTATATAATACATCTATACTAATATATAAAGTTGAAGAGTTTGTTTGTTTGTTGGTTTGCTTGAACGCGCTAGTCTCAGGAACTACCAGTCCGATTTAAAAAAAAATTCAGTGTTAGGTATCGAGGATATATCATCACGCTAAGACCAATAGGAGCAGAGCAGACGAAATTGCACGGGTCAACTATATATATAATATACCTTTCCGAATGGACAGTAGAGTAACTTTTTTATTTTTGTATATTATTAGTTTGAGGAGCTCGTGGCTAAATAATAACAGCCGCACGGGTCAATCATCAAGGTTAAGCAACGCTTGCCAAAGTTGGTCTGTGGATGGGTGACCATCTTAACATACCGAGTTTCCTCCGTGTTGGTCCCGGCTGTCATTTGTAGATCTTTGGCAGTCTTTACGGATTGTCAGAAGCCAGTAAATCTGACTCCAGTCTTGCCAAGAAGTACCGTGTTACCCAGTTAATGGGTTGTGGAGGTCTGGTAGGCAGCCGCTTCACGTAAAATACTGGTATTCAGCTGAATCCGGTTTGACTGACAAGGCAGATGATGATGATGATGATTAGTTGACCCGCGCAACTTCGTCTGCTTCGCTCCTTTTCAAGCCAACAATCAAAAAAACTCTTCAGCTTTATATATTAGTATAGATTTTAAATGTAAATGATGTGATATAAACGTTTTGACTTTGACTTTGATATATTTTAATTTTTTGAAGATCTTTATTATTGCGTGTATCGTAATATGTACGACATTACGTAGTTTGCACATTGTATACAAATCGTGGTTTATTTTGTTACTTTCTCCCCTACGAGGGTCCTAACCCTCGTAGCGCGCGTAGCACATTCGTAGCACACGCGTAGCTCGTAGCCTCGTTGTATCTCGTAGCGGTCTTAATAGAGACTGACTTACTCCGATTTGATTTATTTTAAAATCTGTTTGTGAATAGTCTAAAATAACAGAAACGTGTTTTTTTTTAGAATAAAATATAATTTTCTTTCTTTTAGCTGCCCAATCTCAACCTATTAGGAGAAATTGTGCTCCAAACGACTGAATTTGCTTGTACAAAACTCTCTACAGAAGTTAGAGGGTTTAGTCACTCTCTAACATATATCAAAATAAATCAAATCGGAGCCGTACAGTTGGGTACCTTTCCTTTTTAGCTAAAAGAAAGCTACATTATCGTTTCGATGCTAAAAATGCATTTCCAACTAGGCTGTTTTAGCCTAGGATGCCCACTGCTGGGCAAAGGTATCCACCGTATTTTTCCAGCCTCTCTTTTTTACCGCTACATTGAAAAAGCCTTCGCGGTAATATTAGGTCATTACCTATGAAATTGCCGTTCTGCAGTACTGGCCATTTCAAGTCAAAATAATTTTTGTTGGCTAAGAATTCTAATTTCAAATTAATTTTATTTTAAAAACATGTTTTTTTTTCCAAAAGTAGTCGTTTGTTTATTGATTAGTGTTACATTTTCATCGCATTTAAATCTTTTTCGTCATCATGAATACGTTGAAAATTCGAGTAATTATGGAATATGAATACCGTCGTGGCAGCAACGAGGCACAAGCGGCACGCAACATCAACGACGTTTACGGAGCTAACACTACAAACCAACGCACCACCTGTTATTGGTTTGCTCGCTTCCGTTCTGGAAATTTCGACCTGAAAAATGAACCTCGCGGTCGTCCGAAGACTTTGGTCGACAATGACGAATTAAAGGCGATTGTGGAAGCTGATGATACACAATCTACGGCTGAATTAGCAGCAGCTTTCGACGTTAGCGTCAAAACAATATTGGTCCATTTGCGTCAAATTGGCAAGGTAAAAAAGCTTGACAAATGGGCGCCCCACGAACTCAATGATCGCCAGCGCGAAGTACGCGTCGAGACGTGCCTTGCAATGCTCAACAGACACACAAATGAAGGAATTTTGAACCGCATTGTTACCTGCGATGAAAAATGGATTCTGTTTGATAACCGCAAGCGCTCAGCAAGTTGGCTGGATCCTGGTTCAGCACCTAAACAATGCCCTAAACGAAAACTTACCCCTAGAAAAGTGATGGTCACTGTTTGGAGGTCTAGCGCCGGTGTGATTCATCACAGCTTCTTACCAAACGGAGTGAGCATTACTGCAGATGTGTACTGTGAAGAACTGAACACAATGATGGAGAAGCTGGCACATCTCCAACCAGCATTGGTCAATCGCTCGTCTCCGCTGCTCCTGCACGACAACGCGCGATCTCATACTGCAAAGCAGACGGTCTCCAAGTTGCAAGAACTGGGGTTTGAAGCTCTCCGTCATCCGCCCTACTCACCAGACCTTGCGCCTACAGACTACTACTTTTTCCAGAATTTGGATAACTTCTTGACGGGAAAAAAATTCAATACCCCAGAGGCAGTACAAAATGCCTTTGAAGAATTTGTTGCCTCCCGTCCAGCTGATTTCTTTAAGAAGGGGCATCAATAAACTGCCACTGCGTTGGCAAAGATGCATTGATTGCATGGGTGATTACTTCGATTAATACAAATAAAAAATACATGAAAAAAATTCGTTTAAATATTTTCATACAAAACGGCAATTTCATAGGTAAAGACCTATTATTTGTATATTGCTGAAAAAAGGCTAGGCTATGAACCCAGGGTCCTGAAAATTTCCGCCAGATGGCGATAAAAGCCATTTCTGTAATTTTCACGCATGAGTTATTTTTTAAGTATTTTAATCTTGGTTAGCGTTTAAATGTGATTATTTAAAAAATATTGTTTTCGCAACTGAAGACACAGAAATAACTCAGTTGAGCATCACTTTTTCACGCAGTTATTAATAAGTGCTTATTAAAAACATTATACGAGTAGTTTGTGATATTATGCCTGATGTGAATCACACGTATTCCATATATTGACTCCAGTCTTGTCATGAAGTACCGTGTTACCCAGTTAATGGGTTGTGGAGGTCTGGTAGGCAGCCGCTCCTCGTAAAATACTGGTATTCAGCTAAATCTGGCTGGACTGGAAGCCGACCCCAATATAGTTGGGAAATGGCTAGGCAGATGATGATGCCTTTTGCAGTTCTAAATAAATAAGTAAATTTTACGTTAACCTTAAAATCTGTCAAACTTTCTTGTAAAGTGAGGTTTCACACGATCCAATCTTCAAAATCAACCCTAAACCAAAAAAAACCACTTTCAATCAAATTTGACAGCAGATTAAACAGCCGTCAGAGAGCGAGGGTCAAACTCGCTTTCTTCGTTAGTGAAAGTGTTGCAATAATCTATGTAAGTAGACGACGTAACTGCGTGACGGGGAAGATGGGCGTTAGATTGGCGAGGGCTGCGAACTGCGAGCCGGCCTCGCCGCCCGATCAGCACGCGATAGTTCAAGGACTCGATACACAAAAGATAGCCGAGCGCCGCAGCACGTATAGATAACTCCTTCGCGTTGCGCAACTAACCTTTCGGTTCAGATTCACCCGGCGCGGTGTGGGAACGCGCCGTGCTGCTTTCGAGGCTGTTAGCTTTTGAACATACTAAGCTGTATTTGTTAAATACTGGAATGCATGTGAGTGTTTATTTGGTAAATGAAGCCTGGCACAAACAAACAAAAGTCAATTCTTAAAGTTACTTGTAGTAATATGACAGACAAAATGATGACAGTAAATTACAGTTGTTTAAGCAAATTAATGTTTTAAAACAGCTATTTTAATTACATAGTTTAGCTGTCATTGTTGTTTTCATTTTCATAGATATAATCTTTATAAAACGCTATCACGAATCAAATAGATTAATTATATAGTAAACCTTTTCTCTGATTTGAGAAACTTTAAAGTCCAAATTAAAGAAGTTTGATCTAAAACGGAATGCGTCACAAACGAGAAAGCTCGAAGTTGCATTAGAGAAGTACAGTCATAGATTGTCTCCGAGTCTCTATTAGAGTTTAGAGAACTTCTATACGATACGGCTAACTATCAAGATAGAAATAGTTGTGTAACCTCATCACTGAGTTACTGTTCTACTCCCCATTATTACTGCCGATGGAAACTGTAGAACACAATGCTAAATCTCTGACTTAACAAATAATCTAGACGAATAGTTGCAAAGCTTTCGAATGTAGGTATTCTGAACAGAAACTTGGTATTTGAAGAATTCAGGCCATTTAACGACTTCAATATTATGCTTCTCACTACCTCAGAGGCGTAATATCATCAAGTCGTAATGAAATATGTATAATTAAGCACAGCGTACGTCGTCTTGACGCAGCATGAATACGACTCGGTGGAATTGAATTTATGTATGAATTCCTGCGTGCACACACGTCTCTATTTCCATCAGTAGACTAGCGATACCCAGGTGTGGTTATCCATGGAAAACGTTTAATTAAAGAGGAATTACATAATTACTGTTATTAAAGCTGAGCGGGAAAACTTCGTGAGTCATGTTGGTGATTCATAAATTCGATGACTTGTGGCAGCTAATACCGTGCGCAATGCATTACAGTTCACTTCTGGAACTATCGTCCTGTTACATCCTGCAGATACACAGGCTTTTGTCTGAAACGTAGTCAGGAGAGTAATTGAAATTGTATGTTTTTAATATTGGAAAGGACTGACCTGAAGGCCAAAATCTTTTAAATTAGTCAAATTTTTTGGGCTCATTTGTGAGCCGGTCGTAGCAGTAGTTTGACTTTGGATTTTTTTTACATTAGTTAGTTTCTACAGAGAGAGATGGAAAACATTTTTTAAACAGTTATTTAAACAGTTTTTGTGGGATAGGTGGCTGGGAGTGAAGACACGGAATAAACCTAGTTGATTATAATGCAGAATCAATATTATTAAACGGTTTTATCATTAATTTTGTACTGATTCTACAACTATACATATACACCTCTCCACTTACATAATTTATTGCTTTTGGAGACTTATTAAATAAAACACGTAGCGGTAAAATTCCCAATAATAATATAACAAGAAGATAGAACATTTCAACTTCATGTCTGAGTGATGGGGCAATGTGGCACGTCAACACGTACGAGTAGGACACATCCTCTGTGGACGTGATCCACGACGCACAGTTGTAATGAGTTGAGGTTACGGCTTTGCGTTAGGCGCAAAAAGTTCTGTCATTTAAGTCTGGTTGTGGGTTCGATTCCCACCCAGGACAATTAATGTTTGTGTGATGAGCATGATCATTTGTTCTGTGTCTGGGTGTAGTTTATCTATAATATGTATGTATTTAGAAATATATAAGTATGTTTATCAGTTGTCTAGTACCCATAACACAAGCTCTGCTTAGCTTGGGACTAGATGGCGTTGTGTGATAGTTGTGTGGAATATTATATTATTATTATTATATATTTTGATAAAAAAAAAAATAAGAAAGGGCTCATGAAAAAGTGACTAGTGATATTGTAGCTAAAATACTTAATCGATATTGTAGATGATTGGAATGCCTACATTTTGGGATTGACCACCGGGACATTTCGGTAGTGAACATCAATCTTTTCTTTTCGACTTTTCCTTTCAACTTTTGACTTTTCGACAGTCGTATTCGATTGATCGTATTTCAACAGAATATCACTTCTTCTAGAGGATGTCTTTTGAATTGACGGTTACAAAGGGCCGGTCTCTGAATTTGGAGTTAAAAACTTTTCGAACCCAATTTTAAAGCCAAAAGGGGATAGAACCTTTGTGGAAAACATTCCCGGCTGATATTTGGAGGTAAAGAAGTCATGTAACAACAAAGATTATTATTAAATCAATTATGTGGCAAAATGCATTAAATTAAATAATAGTTCCCATCAAGCCGAGATAAGCCAAGAACTATTATAAGACATATACGCACGTAATTAGTTCATTTTTATTGATTTTCATTGTTCTCCGACTTTACCTCTAAATATTTCGGCAACGTGACACTTTACAAACAAAAAAATTTGGCGACATGGTGCCCACCGTGTCGCAAAACATTTTTTGTTTATTCAAGTGTCCTCCACCCATCTATACTAATATATAAAGCTGAAGAGTTTGTTTGTTTGTTTGCTTGAACGCGCTAATCTCAGGAACTACTGATTGTCCGATTTGAAAAAATCTTTCAGTGTTAGATAGCCTATTTATCGCTAAGGCCAATAGAAGCGGAGCAGTATTGAAAATTGTGACGCTGACGAAGTTGCATGGGTCAACGTGTATATACATGTTTATGGGCCTCCATTTTGAAAATAAATCAAAATGGCGGCTGGTGGCTTTGCTAGCTTATGTACAAAAATGTTTCGGATCCCTTCACAGATAAAAACAGTGCATTATAAATCATTAAATAACGTATTATTTACAAAATCTAATTAAAATAAAGCTTTTGAATTACCTTTTATTTTTTCTACGTTTTTTCAGATGCTGATGAAGGAAAATAATAACTTCATAGTTTTTATTGATAATGTGTATGTTTATCCGAAGAAGTGAACATTATAGACCGATTTTTTTTTATTTGTTATGGGTTTGCTCCTGACTCTAGTCTATGTCAGAGATGGCAGAGACGAAGTCCACGATGGAATGAGCCTACCCCGAAGGAGCCTGTTCACTCTAACTTTGAAGAGATTAGAAAAATTAAATACAAACTAGAAGAGATTAAATACAAACAGAACCTTCGAAAGAGAAGGCGACACACTAAACATGGTTCTAAAATGCAAAAACGAAATAACTCATGCTCAGCTGAAAGTTGATTCAATGCATTGGATATGGTAATCATAGTTCTAGATCTGAAATAACATTTCGTATTCATAGGCCGCCCGCAAATTACTAAGGAAAAAAGAATAATCAATATCTGATATCTAAGCTTGTCAAGGTGGACCGGTAAACTGGTGAAGGTCGTGGGAACCTGATAAATGGGGGACGCACAGGATTGGTCGTTGTGGCTTTGCTTGGGGAGACTTATTATGGTCCAGCTATGGCCGGTTCTGATGGTTATGAAGTTGGTAAACAATGGTGTTTTTTAAAATCTCTAACTTTAATTTTAAAGTCAATTCTGTAAATATCTTATCGTGAAAACTTAGATGAAGCGAACATAAAGTGAGCTGTCAAAACATCAATCAACGCAATGTTTGTTTTGAATCAGAATAGCACCACTGGACGATTGGACGCAGTAGGTAAGCAATGAAAAACTTTGCAATTGCTTATAATTTATTTAAGCATTATGGAAGACTTACAGCTAAAACAAACAGGTCGGGGTAATAAAGTGTTTTAAATCACTTTAATAGAAAAACACTAAATGTGGTTTTATCTTGGATAACAATTTTATAATCCAAGATCCAATAGGTATGTAGTATATAAATAGGTATGTAGTTTAAAAAATGCCAGTCTATAAATAAATGTTTAGGAAAAAGAAAATAGCTAATTATTATCTAAAGTACTGTGTGTATTTAAGTAAGAAACCTGTTTATTTTTGGGATAAACTAGCAATAGCAATATTAAATAATTACTGTAACATTACTGAAGATTGCCTAAAATGCCATGGAGTCAAAAGTAGTATTTATACCAAAGTGGTACCCTTTTTGAGTCGAATGTGCAGGGAAGCAATTAAGACTTGAATGAAAAATGTACTCGTGGTAATGTGCAAGATGTACTTTTCCGAAATTACATATCCAATTATTAATGTTATATTCAGTATTTTTCATTAATTTTGCAACGTTAAGTCAGTAAAATGGGCATCTTTGCAGCAGCTAGATAATTATCGATGACTTTTTCGTCAGTTATCTCAGCAAGAACACAGATTTATGGAACATTTACGGTTTACCCTATCTTGACTTCTCCCAGATTCCTCAAAATTGTAGAATTTTGCGAATGCTTCGCTCAGCGGGAAAATGACATAGATCGACCATAATCTTCCCAGACAGATTGCTTTCTACAACTGAAGACTGCTCACGCCTGTATTTCCATTGATTGGTAATTAGAGCTAATTTGCAATGATGTTGACCCTAATAACTTTGGGTCCACATTGAGTTATTTTTGATTTATCTACATCACTCAAATAAATAAAACAAATTTACTCGTTCATGATCTATCCAAAAAATTTTTGGATAGATCATGAACGAGTGAAACCTCAAATAATAATCAATTTATTTAAAAAAACTTCGACTTCCAAAAACAAAACACTACAAAGTATAAAATAACTTTAATTTCGGAAGTCGGTGTTTTTAGTATTTTTTTGTTTTTATTTTTCACATTTAGTGAAAAAAAAAACACGCCGTTACGCTGTGTTTGAAACCACAAACACAGCGTACCGGCGTGATGTTATGAACTGGTGTAAACAATCAACAGACATGTGATTTCAGAAATCCCGATCCATTCACAAGAGTTCCGTTGCCTACTTCAGAAGTTCTTCATCAGATCTTCACCAAATTAAAATGGGACCAGTCCGGGAAAATATTCTTCCAAACAAAAAATAATCTTCCAAATCGGTTAATAATTGGCGAAAATATCGCTGAAAACATTTTAAATAGGATCCCATCATCAGATCCTGACTTATACCTTCCATCAACAGCTCAGCAATATGAGATGATGATTAACAGGCACAAATATCTAAATTGCGTTAGAAATGTAATGAAAAACATTGTGTGCCTATAAAATTTGAGAGTTGCCCTTGATTTTCATGGGATCCCATTATCAGATTTTGACTTGGTGACAATGGGACCACCTCAGGAAGGCTTTCGAATAATGCAAGAATTTTTAAAATAGGTCCATAATTGGCGGAGAAATCGTTGAACATACATAAAAAAAATATACAAACAGCCGAACATAGAGCCTCCTCCTTTTTGAAGAAGTCGGTCAATAACTCGGAAACGACCGATTACGGACCCAAATTAATCGGGGTTCAAATCCTTGCAAATCAGCTCTAGAATCTTGTTTGAAGGAACGCACTTAATCACCCATCAATTAACCTGTAGACAAATAGTCAGACAGTTGAGTTAAGGTCTCTTTGTAGTTATCTGGGCGGCTGACCTGACGGCCGGCACCATCACTGTTCTGCGGAAGCCACATAGGGTGATGGCCGTCAGAGTCATCAGGGGTTATCGCACGATCTCCTTCGAGGCGGCTTGCGTACTGGCCGGATCTCCGCCCTGGGACCTGGAGGCAAAAGTCCTCGCGTTACTGCACCAGTGGCGTGAGGACGCTGGGGCGCGCGGCGAGCGACTGATGCAACCTCACATTGAGCTGCGTCAGTCGCGCAGATGCAGCGCGAGGTTCTGGTGGCGGAATGGCGGAACAGGCTCTCACGCCCTCCCGCTGGCCTCGTCACTATCGAGGCCATCTGGCCAGTGCTCGACCTGTGGCTTGGGAGAAGGCACGGCTCCTTGACATTTCATGTGACCAGGTCCTTTCGGGGCATGGCTGCTTCCAGGAGGTTCCTGTGTCACATAAGCAGGGAGCCAGACGCTCGGTGTCACCACTGCGTCGAATATCGGGAGGACACGGCGTGGCATACGCTGGTAGAGTGTGCCGCTTGGGAGAAGCCACGCCGTGCGCTCATCTCTGTGGTAGGCAGTGATCTCTCGCTGCCGGCCGTAGTTCGTGCTATGGCCGACAGCGAGGAGTCCTGGGACACGGTGGTCTAGCTCCTTCTGCGAAACAGTTATCGCGCAGAAAGACGCTGCGGAAAGGGAGGGAGATCTCGAGCTCTCTCCCGGCCCGCAGCAGGCGCGGTGGGCGTCGGAGGAGGCTGCCCTCTTCCGGCACCAGCCGGGGATTACGGAAGTTGCTTTAGTTCTCGCGATCCCCTGTTGGTGAGAGATGGAGCACCGGGCTGATTTTAGTGAGTAAGAGTTTGACAGACCGAAAATTCTTATGGATGGCAAAAAAAAAGTAAAATGGTCTCTTTGCAGTTAGACTAGTTTTCGTGAAAACAATTCAACGAAGAACTATGAAGACAGTTAAAAATTATCCAGTGTGTTCCTATGTGTTGTTTTAAAACTTTCAATTTAGCATTTGAACATCAACGTTATTCCATAAATACGGTAGAAAACTCGATTTGCATCACTTTATATTTTAAAGAATTTTTAGACCTCTCCACTCCCGCAGTTTTAACTACCCCTAAGTAGTGCAGGTATGTTTTATAAGAGCTTAAACTGATGTCCCAAGACCATAGATGTCAACCTCTGTAGAAAAGCGATTTCCATCAGTGTTGTAAGTTTATTAAAGCTTACGTGAGAAGAAAAAATACCACGCTCTTGCAGAAACTGTGAACTACTTAGCAAACTAATCATGAAGCTTTTCTGATAATCAACCTACTTATGTTTTCTTCGTTAGTTCTAAGTATCTACTACTTTTCAATTATATTAGCTTTGGATTTCACAATCGACGGCAAGTATTTTACCAAGAATATGTTCTCACGCCCATTTACTTTAATTTAATAATAAATTGAGTTAATAGAATCTGTTTGTCGTATCTATATTTGTTTAGGGTTCCGTAGCCAAATGATAACTTGTCAATTTAATCAATATTGGGCATTTTTGCATTAATCACGACCAATCCTTCATCAAACTTCACGCACTTAGCCGGTTATAAAAATAAAAGTCAATTCTCCTGTTGGCAGAATATTATTAATCGAAATAACTTTGCGAAATTATTTTAAAGCTAAGACGAAGAGTAAGAAAGGAGCTTCTGAAAAGACGAAATGATTATTTAATAAGTTTTTGGATAGACATCAAAAGCCTTTACAGTTAAGTGTTCCCTTGGCTACACGCCTTTTTTTCCAGCTGGTATTGCTTTATTTCTTCAATTGTGTTATTTCTCCAATTCTCCATACATTTAAGCAATTGGATTCCTCAAATAGGCGTCCGCCTATACCCGAAAAGAACAGGACAAGTTTAATTTAAAAACAATATTTTTTTGGTATTTTTATCTCTTTTAAACCATATTTGCTTGAATCAATTGTTTTATTTCTAAAAACTTCCCTTAAAATACGTACATAAAACATTTACTTTTAAAAGTCATATCAAGCAATTATGTTAAAGATTGCTAGTTAATTTACTTATCAGAGTTCGGGCAGTCACAATATCGCAAGAAAATAACCACGTAAAACAAATCACGATAAACCAATCACGAACGACAATAAAAGTGCTAAAATGCTCACTGAAACTATACATTTTTAGGGTTTCAAACATCCGTAAAAACAGAACCCTTACAGGACCACTCGGGTGTCTGTCTGTCTGTCTGTCTGTCTCTCCGTCTGTCACAGCCAGTTTTCTCCAGATCTACTGGACCGACTCTGTTGACAGAATTTTACAGACATTTTACGTAAATAAATATTTTTTTTTAATATGAGGGTCACTTTTGGGGGCCAAACTGTGGACATATTAAATGAAAGAACTTACTGTGAGGGGTTTAATCATATTTTTTTCATAATTTTAAAATAAATAGTTTTGAAGTTATTCAAGAAATTATACCAAAAATGACCATTCTCCTATTATCTCCGAAACAGTAAATAAATATTAAATTTAATTAATTAATTTAATACTTTTTCTAGTTTTTAATTTATAGTAGTAGTAAATTTTGAATACTGTTTCGGAGATAAGGTTAGACAGTAGGTCAACAGTAGTTTAAAAAAATGCAGATATTAGTTCTATATCTAAAAAATACTGGAAGTCTGTAGTGTTAAAATAACATGTAAAAATATCAAATTGGTTCGGAACCCTTTGCACGCGAGTCCGACTCGCACTTGGTCAGATTTTTAAGCAACGTAGACAGATTGTGACTCAAAAATGTGACGGAGATTGAGACCTTTTGGCACTCCGATAGCAGAGTATATTTTGACAGGCGATGAAATTTCGAACTAGATTAATAATAATTAACAATAATATTCTCAATTTGGCGTGGTTTTTCATGACATCTTGCTGGTAGCGCATCCGTCATGGAGGCTCTAACATGTTGGGCACACTGTACAGTCAGCTGTTTGTTTATTATTGATAAACTATTTTGACGGGCGCACGATATCATAGCAATGCGACTCGAAGGCGCAATCTGCTCGTAAATAGACGGATCGATACATTCTATATTATTTAATATGCTTTGAAATGCCGTAGGCACTGCTTTTTATGAGTTGCAGTTTTTTATAGTAGCTCGTGGCTAAATAATAACAGCCGCACAGGTCGAACTTTGACGTTAAGCTTCTTCGACTTGCCGAGGTCGGTCCGTTGATGGGTGACCAACTAGGTATAACATACCGAGTTTCCTCCGTGCCTCAAAAAGCACGTTAAGCCGTTGGTCTTGGCTGTCATTTGAACATCTTTAACATTCGTTACAGGGAGTCAGAAGATACAATCATCTGAAACCGATCTTGGCCAGGGTATCGTGTGACCGAGTTGGGTTGTGGGTCAGATAAGCAGTCGATCCACGGAAAATACTGGTTGGTAAGAGACAAGGCAGATTGAGTTTTTGTCAGGACGCACAATCATATGGTTTCAATTTAGGTACCTGTATATTCGTATTATGTAACGGATGAGGAGAAAATAAATACACCGTCATCATAGTCTGAATGTATAAACTTATCTGAAAGTTCGAAACGATCCCTGAGAGACGAGAGGCTCTAGACAAGTAACATACTGTCATCGGTACGAGTATCGTGGCGAGAAAGATTATTCAAATGTCAAAAATTGACATTTGAATGAAATGAGATTGACAAACGCTGTCGAAATATTACGTAATCAATCCCTTATATTTTGGCATTTCGACAATCGACTTTCTTAAGATAGTGACATTCTATTGGCGATAGCGACTGTCAAAGTAATTAGGATTGCTCACGTGACATTTGCGTAGCGCATGTGAATCCCATTGGTTTAGGACCGTACTTAATTTAATTAGAGATAATTTGAATTAATCGCCATTAACTCAAGTGTCGACTGTTGCATTGTGTATGTTTTAAACATGATTTATATAAGAATATTCGAAGTAAAAAGCCCCCATAAAAGGGGGCTTTTTATCTTTTGGGTTGTTATCAACTTTGATAATAACCCAAAAGATAAATAATTAATTATTTCGAATTCAATTTATCAAGAGATTCTTTTCCATCCACGGAAATTAAGTAGTAATCTTTATTTTATCGCTATACGAGTATAAGGAGTGTGTCACCTTCAATGGCACAGAGGCAGATTATGGTCTGGAATAACACGTAAGATGCTCTTTATCTCGAGGGTAGAGCCGCAGGCGGCAGCTAGTGATGCATAAAAGCCTCGATAACAAAATAAATAGTAGGTAGCTGTTAAGCTACAAGTCAAGTACATATTTTACTAACGAGGGCGATTTATAATTGCAATCAAATTGCCACGAGTATGATTGTGTTTTTAAGACTTCCACGTTTTGCAACAAATTCACATATTTATTCAAAGTAAAGGTCGCGGCATTGTGTAAATCAATTCTCTTAGATCTTTAGATGTACTTATACCCTTAGACGGTAGTTCGTATAACGTCATACCAAAACTTTCCCGGCAAACATAAGTTTTCAAGTCACATTCTACTTGTCTGTCTGGAAACTACTCAATTTCGAAAACTTGGTTGGTAGTTTTATATAGATTTCGATTGGATTTGAGTAGTAGTTTTTAGCTGACATACTCGTACATGGGTACATATGTTAGCAATGTTAAAAGGCGGAAAGAGAACTTAAGGGGATTTCTTATGGGATATTTAATGCTCTGCCAGCAGAAGCTTGTTTTGGATGGCATTATTTATTTATTTATTACATACTTAATTGGTATTCTTAGGTACACAACTAAATAAACAGCTTTAAGGCGCTTAAGCAGAGGTTCATATCTTAAGCTTAGCGCGCGACCTAACAAAAATTATTATGTGGCCCTTCTCTTAACTAAATGCGTTGAGAAAAGTTGAAATGTTTGATTGAAAATAGTACAGGGTGGGTACTTTAATAACTTCAATGCTTTTGACATTCTTAATCAATTTATATTTTGAATACTAATCTTACTTTATAAACTTTTTTTTTAGTTTTGCGCGTTTGACCACTATCTCAGCTGTTGGTAAGCGATGATGTGGTCGAAGATGGAGCACGCTTGCCTAGAAGTAACCTATCCACTCTTGACTTGAAAGACTCCCGGTTGAAGCTATCAGGAAACACAGACTCTGGCAGGGAATTCCACTCCTTAGCTGTACGCACTAAGGATGTGTTCCCAAAACGTTTTGTGCGTGTTGGTTGGATGTTCACCATGTACCGGTGGCGCATCACCGCCCGTCTTGTGGTCCGATGATGGAACGGGCTTGGCGGAATTAAATTATGCAATTCCGTCGCACATTCCCCAAAATGCGATCAGTAGAAAACCGACAGGCTAGCAACTCGTCGTCGATGTCTCAATACTTTGGAGTATCGTCGCGACGAGCCTATCATTGTCGATGATCCTCTTGGCTCGTTTTCAGGGTTCCGTACCCAAAGGGAAACCAACGGAACCCTATTACTACGCCTCCGCTGTCCGTCCATTCATCCGTCCGTCCGTCTGTCTGTCAGCAGGCTGGACCTCAAGAACTTTGAAGAAATTTTCACAGATTGTGTATTTTTAGTGTCGCTATAACAACAAATAATAAAAATTAAGGTTTATGGTATGGAACCCTTCGTGTGCGAGTCCGACTCGCACTTGGCCGGTTTTTCAATTGACTCAAGGGCATCAAGCTGGTATTTGGCAGATCCGTCCCAAAGATGAGAGCAGAACTCCATACACGATCGAACTTGCGCTTGATAGAGTTTGAGCAGCCGTTGTACTTAAAATGAAATTAAAACTCACTAAATCAAAAATGGCGTCAAACAATTTGTCATTGAATCGAAAACTTTGCATCACCGATCGACGGGAAGAGAGCCTAAAACACTGGCGGTATTAAAATAACATATTATGATAAAGCACAAAGAAAAGGTTTGATATAAACACGCATTTTGACAATTATCACAAGGCCAACGCTACGTTACAACTAAAAGTATTTTAGCTCTACTTTCCGAATAGGAAAAACCGGCCAAGTGCGAGTCGGATTCGTACACGAAGGGTTCCGTACCAGAAATCTTTACATTTATTATTTGTTGTTATAGCGGCAATAGAAATACACAATCTGTGAAAATTTGAACTGTCTACATTACGGTTCTTGAGATACAGCCCTCTGACAGACAGACGGACGGACGGACGGACGGACAGCAGAGGCTTAGTAATAGGGTTCCGTTGGTTACCCTTTGGGTACGGAACCCTAAAAAGCATCAAATCGTTGATTGAGTGAGATTACATGGTATTCGGAGCAGACTACGTTAAAATGGGATAGTCTTAATCCCATCAAATAGTGATTGAGTTTCATTCAGCGAAATACGCAAATAAGCATAAACGGTAAGCAAAAGTAATGCAAACTTAAGCTATAAAAGTAGTAGGTTTGAACTGCTACTGACTCTCAAATAAATAAGTTTTGAGTCATTAGTAGTGACTCGCATA
This sequence comes from Lacanobia oleracea, assembly GCA_950371165.1. Taxonomy (NCBI): domain Eukaryota; kingdom Metazoa; phylum Arthropoda; class Insecta; order Lepidoptera; family Noctuidae; genus Lacanobia; species Lacanobia oleracea. Next base: position 13,996,665 of record OX493389.1, read on the forward strand.
GAATAAATGCGTGATTGCCTTGTATATGGGATTACCCACGCGCTGAGAAGGTACGAGTACGGGACCTTCCATCTTGTTTGATTTAGCATTTCTCCTATTCGCTAAAGACCTCCCATACAAGTTTGAAAAGACTTAAAATACTTCACAGAGTTCAAAACAACTAGAGGACACATTAACAGGTTCGTCAGCTATAAGCAAGTATAATCATCCAATTACGCAGATAATCCGCACTTTAACGGTTTGACGCACCTTACTCTTTTATATCGGAAACGGTGACGAACACGTAATGTTTATGTAACAAGCTGTCGTGTTAAAGTCTTAAACTCGATGGTCGTAACTCCTCAGGGACCGGCGGCAAAATGTCATCATCTACAGCAGTAAGTACGTACTTGAATCCGTTACTAAGATACTAAATTTTTCCCCCACTTTCATAGTTCGTGGTTTGTTGTGCCAGCAGAAATATGCTCATTGAGAAAACATTCGCATAACTTATGAAAGTGGTTTCATTAAAAGAAGAGCGCGCTGTAAAGTAAACGGTTGCACATTTTGTTTTCTTTTGTTTGTGATCTGTATTGTAACTTCAGGCTGGTATATGTTATCATCTATTGATTAATTATCTGTATTACTTCACGACGACATCTTAGCGACGTTCTGGACAGCTAAACTGTAACTCAACTAATTTACAAATGAGTGTAGTTTTTATTACAAATCTGTCAGTAGTACGTACGCACGTTTGCAAATTAGTGGAGTAGGAGGAGTGGGTCCAGGGGACCTATACAGGGTTACTTTTAATTCGACGTATATCCGTCAGGTGCTGATAGGGGGGCCAAAATGCAACCAATAAGTAATTCCATAAGTAGTTTTCTTTTTATTCAGAATAAAATGACAAATTTTGGGTAAATATAAAAAAAAACCTAAAAATTCAAATATGTATCTCGAAAAATATTGAATTGTATGGCGAAACATATGGGGGGTTCAATTTGGTGCATTTCGGCCCCCTTATCTTAACCTGACGAATTTACGTCGAATTACAAGTAACCCTGTAGAAGTGGCATTCTGTCAGTCTGCAGTAGCGTGGCAGAGGCATTGTCGACACGTCCCAAAATGTATAGGATTGACAAATGCTGTTGTTGCTGTTGCTTTTTGACAGTCGACTCTCTAAAGAAAGTGACAATCTATCGGCGATAGCGACTGCGGCCGCGGACACGAACTCAGCGGCGCGGCATGTTACATTATACATTTGCATTTGACCGTGCCGCTGCAGCGCTGGTTGCGCGGCCTCAAAGGGATTGGGATTGCCCACGTGACATTTGCGTAGGGCATGTGAATCCCATTGATTTTGATTTTAGACAGTACTGGATTGAATTCGAGATCATTTGAATTAATCACCATCGACTCAACTTTCGACTTTAGCGTCGTGTAGGTTTTAAAACTTGATTTATAAGAGACTTGGAATAAAAAGGGCTCTACAAAAAGTGTGGTTACAACGGAATTTAACACGCTTTTAGTAGAAACCAATTTTTGTTCGAAAATTTAATAAATAATCATTTTAAATTCAATTTATCAAGAGATTCTGGTCTATCTACGGAAATTAAGTAGTAATTCTTATTTTATCACTGTACAAGTAATGTGCCACACATTAAAAAGTAGGAGAGCGATAAAAGAAGAGCTAAAGTACTAAGTAAATGGAATTCGGGTGGTAACTGCATCAGTGGCGCTTAACGTCCCGCGCGACACACGTAATGTGATTTGGTTTTAAAGTGCTCAGTTGGATGTGAGGGTATTTTGTACTCGGAAAAGAAAATGTGTGAGGTCATCTTGAGGTATGTATATGAAGCGTTTTGATCTTGTTTAATAAGTGTGATATAAGAAGGTGGTTATGATAATGGATTTAGATTATTTTATACGAAAAGTCGCTTAACGTTACTGTCTGTAGGGCCAAGTTGTATTTGACCGACTTCCAAGATAGGAGGTTCTCAATTCGGTTGGTATTTTTTTAAAGTACGACTCAGGTGTTAATGCGTTTCTTACCATCATTTAGTAAATTTATTTCAGCGGGTCTATGTGTACAGAATATTTATGAGTATTACATTTATGTACAATAAAGAAATCTTGATGTCTTGTTAAGTTCTAAAAAACTGTGAAAAGCAGTACGTGGTCGTTAGTATTTTTAAGAGACATTAAAAAAATATGAAATAAAGGTAACCAAGCATTGCATGCAGGTTAATAGATTTCGTAAGTAAAATGTAACTTACTATGTGCGTAGGTGCACGGCTACGAACGTAGCGCTGGGCTACGAGCGTAGCAAGGTCTACGCGGGTTCATAGATATCAGCACTTATTTGCATGTATACTCAATTATTTATATACATTGTAATTACATTACTATATTATATCTACTGTAAGTAGCTTTTAATATAATATCCAGTAAGTTAATATACATAAGTTGCAAACTTTAAGGAAACAAAGCATGTTTTGGCTAATTAGATGTAAAGTTGAGAGGGAAACTACGCGGGTACATTCGATCATAGTACACAGTAGACACTTATGTGCGCGCTTAGATTTTCCATTGCTATTGCTATTGCATGAATGTTTGTTTTCTGAATTTAATTGAATCAAATCTTGTAAAATGTAATGACACCAGAAGCAAAGCAAATAATGCGCACGCACGTAATTTTGAAAGTACGTTATCACAAAATTAAAGTTAAACAAAAACGGAACGAACCCACACGTTCGAATGATTGTTAGTGACACTTTGCTTTCATTCAAAGCACTTGAATCGATGACATTCTACATCGTAAAAGAAATTTGAAATTAGTTAATAACGATTATAAAAGCAAATAATGATGAATATTGATATTTAAGGTTGCAGGGAATGTAAACAAATAAAATTAATCTGTATTAAACTCTACCGTTAAGATTAAGAAAGCTTCGTCTTTAAAATACTTCGCATTTTAATATTGAAGTAATATTGAAGACTTTTTCAGGCATGTTTGTTTTCCAGGTTTCGTGAGCGTTGATTGTTTGAGAGTTTTGCACTGAATAAATATAAAAGTTTACCAAATATGTAGATTATTGGCCGGAAAATCTTCTTTGTTATAGCGTGCTTTCATGCATGCATTAAAAATCGTATCGTGTGTTCCCGTTGCGGTACCCGCGGGCCGCGTCCGTGTATTTGGAGGTAACATAAACATACGTTGTATACGTGTGGACGGTTGAAAGGTGCGCCGACCGCCGAGGCACTCGAGTGGCTCTAAGAGTGAAGCTAACGAAGTACTCACCACCTTCTCCTCGAGGATCTCGTTGTTGTTGTTGTTGCTCCCATATTTTAAGGCACCGTTTTCCATGACCACAACTGATCGTCGTGTGTTTAACTATATCTTTAACACTATTTGTCCTCATTTATTATACATTTTTACAATATTTACATATGTTCAGTGATATCAAGTTACACATTGTCCTTAGGTTTCTAACATTGCTTATTTTAAGATTTATTAAGTTACTGATATATATTTTTCGTTTGTCAGTAATTATTATTATTCATATTATACATTTCATTGGACCTGAAATTAGAAAACGCAAAAAAAATTTGGTTTGTGGATTTTTAATTAGCTTTCTATCAGCTTTTTAATATTTATCAAATGTGTGTATTTAAAGATTTAATTAAATTTTTGTTAAGTAAATCATAATTACTTTCAATTAACATTAATCACACACACATTGCACTTATAAGTATTTTGTTATGTTAGTAAGAGTGATTATTCTTACTAAATGTTGACTACAGAAATCTGTCATAAAACAAAGTAGACAAACAATAGGTCATTACTTATTGTGTTAGTATCCTACATTTGGTTGGTTTGCTGGTTACACATGAAACGATTCCATTATTTTTGATTTTTAACTTCTACGCCAACTGTTCTTTTAATAATACGCCATGCTGAATTAATTAAAGACGTTACATAATTTTACTGATATTAATATGACATCCGTTGCTATGTTACTTTTAATTGTAAACACATTTCTTTGTTCGTCCAATTACTTCGACAAAAATATCAGACAGGGATATATTAAGTGTCTCAAGACAGTTTGCAATATTCCAGTTCAAGTTTTATAATTTGATTAGTCTTTCAAACTCCACTGATGAACATTCACTTTTACGAAAAGTTTTCGCATCGATAGGTACATAAAATAATTACCTAACGATTTTATTTTTTAAATTGCAAGGCACGATTGTTTTAGGACACATGATATATGTTTAGTAGTGGATGCAGTTTGTTAACATCGAGTCGGGGTGGCGGTTCAGGTGGCGCGGTTTCGCTCGGGCGCGGGCGGGCGACTCGCGGGCCGCGTCATACTGCGGCGCGGCGAACGCGGCCCAGCGCCCCCGGCGCCCCGGCGCCCCCCAGCGCCCGGCCCGGCCGCATACCCGCACTCTGCGCTCGCCCGCTCACCATCGCCGACCACCATACCGCCGATACGCACCATCCTTTATTATTGACAGACGACCTTGCCCCACATTATTTTTTCTCCACTAAAAGGATTTATTAGGTCAATGATGGACGGATGTTGAACATTTGTGTTAAATGGAAAACAATGACTGGCTTGATTGACCCTGCGTGAAATAGCACACCGAGTATTTTATCCCCTTCTTCTTTATTGATATTTTCTTTTCATTGAGAACTTTTGTTGACGACTTCTTTCTTACACCGCAATAAAAAAGTTAGCACATCCCTAACTTGTAACTTACGAGGGCGCGGTGCAGTTTTATGAGTCTAACACATTTGCTGGCATGTAACTTTTTTCTACATATACTCGTACATTTAGTCTAGAATATAAATAAACTGGTTACAGAAGACATGACCAGACTTATTACATGAAAATTTACGCAAACAAACGGTAAAACAAATAATAAAAGTACACATTTATTTACTAGCAAACATAAATACAAACATTATCGTCATATGTTATTAAAGAGATATAAAGATAATTAAAGAAATTGATACTTCTAAATGTATACATACAAATATGTATTGTAAATGTGAAAGTTTGGATGGATGGATGTTTGTTACTCAATCACGTCAGAATGGGAGAACGAACGAAGCTAGAATGTTATAAATATTTCAGAACCACTCGTAACATAGAAACGTTCGAGCTCATAGTGACAACAATTTTAAGCACTGTCAAAATATTGTCGCGGAACTTTCGGCATTTCAACGTTTAGGTTAAGGATGTTTATTGTAGTAAAAATCACAATCAATTACTTAATTTTTAATATAAGTAATAAACTTCCCTTCTTGAACAAATTCCTTTACGTCAATGTTTGAAATACGATTTCTTTAATTAACGTAACAATATTATTATTATCAGTGCTGTGATGATTTAACAATAACATTGTCAGTAGGTAGCGAAGTAAGTTTTTAATAAACAAACGTTACTAGTGGGATCTATCTTTTCAAGACTTTATGTTAAAACAATAAAGCGAATTTTCACGGGTCACTGAGTTCAATTGTACAAACATCACACTCACACTCACTCTCATACTGTTTTCTATGCAAACATTGTTAGATAAAGTTCAGAAATATACGTGGGCTATTTTACATTCTGGAAGATTCCTATATGTTTCACAAGTACCTAGAGCTACGCATGTATTTTTTTAAGCCGGTACCGGCAAACGTAATCGTTAGTATTTTTGTAAGAGAGTAGGTAAGGTTCTTTTCCAAAAAGTTTGTTTCGAGAATTAATTTCTAAACCCAAAGTGAATGTGTTCGTATTGCCTTGGGGATACGTCTTGAAGCGATTTTCTCTTAAAATTACAAAGATTATTTTTTTAATCTAAACCTTGTTATAATTTCTCATAATCATAGTTGTAGCTGAATGTTAAAAATAGAGTAACAACAGACTGTCTAATCACATAAAACTGCTAGTAAGGTACATACCTACGACAACATTCGCCGGTGAGCGCCTGTTCTACGTACAATCAGATAAGAATCCAATATTTAGCAGACGACGACAGCGGCCGATATGATCTAAATAATTATTTTAATCATGAACAAATCTACACATTAAAGAATTTAATTATATTATTCGCATTCGATTAATGTTGGCAATTAATTAAAAGAAAATTGCAATCCAAACTTTGCCAATCACAATTTTATTATCCGTTGCTGAGGTAAACAAGCTAGTAACTCATACTGGTGCAATTATCTTTCGTTCCCCACTTCCTAAGGTAAATAGCTCTGACGTGAATTGCATTGTGTCTGATAGCAAATTAATCTCATATAAAGATACTGAAGGCAAACACATATTGGATTAGTCTGCAGTGTTTGTTGTAAACTTGGGTGGTGGAAAACAGTTTTGATAATGTTATAGATAGTATCATTGCATTATAATTAATAATATATATTTCTAAAAAACAGGACTGTTCTATGTTCTCTTTCTGATTTCAAACATAGCCTACTATGCATGCAAAAGCCCATTAACGTAGAAACGTGCTATACTTCCTGGTCGAAGGTGAGAACAACCCGTCGGAAATATCTGCGGACCATATTTAGTGAAACCACATTTCAGCGAGGTCCGCAGATATTTCCGATGGATTGTAAGGCTAGTAAGTGAATCACAAAGCATTGGGTGAAAATCATACATACAGAGTAAAAAATGTTTTTTTAACTATGGATGTTAGACTAGCCATTTAAGTCAAGGTTCATCATCTGACAACTATATTGGGGTCAGCTTCCAGTCAAACCGGATTTAGCTGAATACCAGTATTTTACGCGGAGCGGCTGCCTAGCAGACCTCCCATTAACTGGGTAACACGGTACTTCTTGGCAAGACTGGAGTCAGATTTACTGGCTTCTGACTATCCGTATCGACTGACAAAGATCTACAAATGACAGCTGGGACCAACGGCTTAACGTGCTTTCCGAGGCACGGAGGAAACTCGGTATGTTAAGATGGTCACCCATCCACAGACCAACCTTGGCAAACGTTGCTTGGCCTTGAAGATTGACCCGTGCGGCTGTTATTATTTAACCACGAGCTCCACAAACTAATTTAAGTCCTCTCCATTTAAGTCAAGGTTATCAGAAGGAAAATCTTCGTTGTCTGTCGGTGTGCACTGGTTGAATGCAAGCTGCATGCAATGCGTGCCGGCTGCTACTTCCGCCCTCTATTGCCGTCCTAGGCCTTGGGTCTTACATGTAGTAACTTGCCCCGTCCGAACTAGCTTTTTTCTCATCAACCTTGCTTGGTTTTGCTGAGTCAGCAAAGATTGCGATTGGGAGGATATAATCATCACATTCCAGTAACATACATTATTCCTAATTATGTTTTTGCTGTCCTTAAACTGATTGTTGAACTTTTGTTGAAACTAAATTTATATAACGATTTAATGATTTCAAACAAAAACTTATGAGTAGCTATTATTCTGTTGATTTCGAGGGACCTGGTTTGAATTCTGTGGCAACATTTGCGTTACGTCATACAAGACGCAGAATCTTTGAGTCTAAATGCCTCCCTCCTTCCCACAAACATTTCCCGCCCCCATTAGCTTCCGAATTCTATAAACAGTATTTACTTATGTTATTTACTTTTCCGTACCCTTATGTGTTCAGCAAAATGAAGGTCGATTAAACGTTTAATTAAAATGCACAAACCATTTGGTTTTATCTTTATACTTATTGTGTCGCTCTGCGGGTTATTGTGCGCGCTTCCCGAATGCGTATCGCTTTCCTGTAAGGGTGTAATTTATTTCGCGAGTTTCGTTAAAAGTCCGTTGACATTCAGTTGACCGACGCTGCCTGTAAACGCAATAACAAACAGCACAAAAAATGAAATTAACTTTTTACGGCCCGTGGGACGAAAAACATTTTTAAATTGTTGACGTTTTGAGAGCATGGGAGCAGGCTTATGAGGTAGGAGCGACCATTCGTTTATAGAAATTGAGTACAATGATGATTTATTTAAAGTGTGACATGCGATTATGTATCGTCACGCTCCCTTCGTCCGCTAAGTGAGCAGAAGCCCTAGTGATACGAGCCAGAGTCGCGTTAATACCGTTTCTTGTCACGTTCAACTAACGTATTACGTGTAAAGCTACATAATATGGAAGTAGACGAGTTATGCAGCTAACTATGTTAGCAAAAATAGCTTGAATGATGGTTCTGCTAAACGTAAACAAAGTTATATAAATAAATATGTGTGGATTGTTACGTATCATTGCCTAAAAACTCGTAAAAGATTTTTAGAGGATGTAATTTTTAGTGGCTTACCTACTACTAGCCAGCGGTAATCACAAACTTCCTATAGATAGGTAGCTGCAGTGCAAAAATTGCAAGATAAAAAATAATAATAATAATAATAATAGTTACTTTGTGCTAGCGACCCTTTTCGGGGGGCCCATTTATTGAGTGTGCAAGTCACCCCCTGCTATTTTAAAACCGTTTTAATTGTCAATGGTCAGGCAGGGGCCAATAGTTCTTCCATAGTAAACGATTATTAGTCCACTAAACCAGCCAAACCCATAGCGTTTCATCTTTTGTTTCCATATTTTGCAATAGTTTTGCTCCAACCGGGGACTGTCCTTGGGTATACTTTCACAGTGCATACAGGGATAATCGTCGGTTGGTGTCCCATTCCATTTGAAATGTCTAAAGAGGCCTCTGCGAGTTGGCATCGGCCCCTCGTACGCCTACCAAAGAACCGGGTCTCTAGGGACCCGAGAATGTCAAAAAAAAAAAAAAAAAAATAATAATAATAATATTCCACACAACTATCACACAAAGCCATCTAGTCCCAAGCTAAGCAGAGCTTGTGTTATGGGTACTAGACAACTGATAAACATACTTATATATTTCTAAATACATACATATTATAGATAAACTACACCCAGACACGGAACAAATGATCATGCTCATCACACAAACATTTGTCCTGGGTGGGAATCGAACCCACAACCTCTGGCTTAGCAGTCAGGGTCACTAACCACTAGACCAACAGGCCAAAAATGTTTGTTTTTTTTCAGGTTCCGAACGTTTAGAGTAGCAAAGCTTTTGTCTAGAGTTTCGCGAAGCGCGTAGGAGGGCTCTCTCGTTACAATCAGCTATATGCACTACAGTGCAAGCAAAATAAGTCTAGCCTGGGAATTACCATTTCACACTATTTAGTCTGATTTATACCATTTAGACCGTTTTTAGGGTTCCGTACCTCAAAAGGCAAAAACGGAACGTTTGTTGTCCGTCCGTCTATCTGTCAAGACCGTTTGTCTCGGGAACGCGTGGATTTATCGAGTTGAGACTAAAACCATATAATCAAGCCTGCTGCCCTTTGCAGCTGTGAAAAAATCAAACTTCTAAGTTAATGTAAAAAAAAAGATACGGTCGTTATGCCGCAAAAACGTGTATTTCGACACTCTCTAGTGAATTAAAATGTATGGGGTGTTTCCCGTTGACCTAAAACTATGAAATTTAGTAAATAATACCGTCTTATACTACAAGAATAGGGAAAATTCTGAAATCTATACATTTGTTATTACATATCATACGGAACCCTCGGTGGGCAAGTTCGATTCGAACTTGACCGGTTTTTTGTTATTGTTGTGGGTTTAAGCACCAAATCTCAAATTATTGCTGGGGCCATTCAGTCAGCAATTCAAAACTGTCTATCCACTTATCTTAAGCGAATCAGTTAATGTGGAAAGTAAAGGCCATGAATTGCCCGATTTGACTGTTCTTTCGTTATAAATGAATTCGAATAAAAAATTAAAAAATTAAACATTTTGTATGAAAGTTAGGTTGCTGAGGCATCAAAAGTCAAAAACGTTTATTTCAATTAGGCCATTAAACGACACTTTTGAACGTCATCATTACATTTAAAATAACTTAGTGACTCTACTCGGAAGGGTAGATCTCATGGAGAAGAACGGACAAGACACTCCATAGTTACTCTTTTCAAATCAATGTTTTACATGTGCTGTGGTATACAAAACTTTTGTTAATATATGTGAGGACCATGAACCCAGAGTATGCAGAGGTAGACTTATTAATTTTGTAAATAAGTACATGGTACTCACATATTTACAAATATTGGAACCATTAATTAGCAGATTGAGTGAACAGAAAAATAAAAACCAAAAAATGAAACAGTAGGTACAATTATTAAGTAAATACATAAACCAACCAGTTTGATCTTGTCTCCACCATTGATTGTCCTATGGAGCAGGACCAGCATGTTTCCAAACATTCTTATCATTAATGTAATCTTCTAATTTGTAATATACTTGTTTACAAAGTGTGCTTTTAATGTAGGTTTTAAATTTTCTTTTATTTAGTTCTAATATGTCACAAGGTATTTTATTGTAACATTTGATTTTATTGTAACATAAAAGATGTGTGCACTTTAGCTAATCTATAAAATAGTTGATCTAATTTATCTTTATTTCTAGTATTAATATTATATTATGTTTATCACTAATTTTACTAAAAAGATGTCGATTTTTCCGTACATACATAATATTTTCATATATGAATTGGCAAGGGACTGTCATAATATTAATCTTTTTAAAAAGTTCCCTTAGAGAATCGCGGCGACGCAGATTATAAAGGACTCTGACAGCTCTTTTTTGTAAAATAAATATGGATTCAATATCAGCAGCCCGACCCCACAGCAAAATATCGTTACAATTACAAAATATGTGATCTGTACAAGTGGTAGTAGACTCTGTCACTCGCGTTGGTTTCATAAATACATTTCACAGATTAAATGATTTAAAAAGACTCAATAACCTGATACTATTCGAGTTTGTTTCTAATAAGTTTATATCAAAGTCGCCACATATAATTATCGATATACTAGTAGTACTGACTTTTTCAACACATCTTTCATTACAGAATCAAACACAGATAGATTCTGGTAACTTGGAGGTCTGTAAACGCATACCACATGTTGTGGTAGCTTGATAGGCATGTGCCTATCAAGCTCAACACAAGACAATTCAATGGTGTGTTCAACTGACAATTTCACAATATCCTTTCATTCTTTAGATTTAATTGAAGTTTTAACTAGAATCATTTCACGGCTGAAATGGCTACCTACATAATAATTTTCATAATTAATGGAAATTACTTGGTGGTCTTTTAACCAATGTTCTGTTAGACAAACTACATTAAACTTGGTTTTTTAACCGACTTCAAAAAAAGGAGGAGGTTCTCAATTCGTCTGTATTTTTTTTTTTTTTTTTTTTTTTTATATTTTTTACCTCATAACTCCGTCATTTATGAACCGATTTGAAAAATTTTGGTGTCATCTGAAAGGGTATACTTCTCGATTGGTCCCATTGTCATCATGTCAGAATCCGATGATGGGATCCCATGAAAATCGAGGACAACCCTCAAATTTTATAGGCACATACAATGTTTTTCATGAACTTTCTAACGCAATTTACCTATTTGTGCCTGGTAATCATCATTTCATGTTGCTGACCTGATGATGAAAGGTATAAATTAGGATCTGATGATGAGATCCCATGAAAATTTTTGTTCAGCGATACTTTAGCCAATTGTCAGCCGATTCGGATGATTCTTTTTTTGTTTGAAAGAGTATTTTTCTAGACTGGTCCCGTTTCAATTTGGTGAAGATCTGATGAAGAACTTCGGAGGTAGGCAACGGAACTCTTCAATAAATGATCAAAGGGATCGGGATTGCTGAAATCGCATGTTTTTTTAGTGTTTACACCAGTTCTTAACATAACATTGCGCCGGTACGCTGTTAATGGTACCTAGGTACCACTAAAAAGTGAAAAATAAAAATCTTTTTTACAAAAAATACAACCGACTTCGAAAGAAAGAAAGAAACTTTAATTACTGAAGTCGGTGTTTTTGGTTTTTTTTTTCGACACCGACTTCCGAAATTAAATTTCTTTCTTTCTTTCGAAGTTATTTTGTACCTTGTAGTGTTTTGTTTTTGGAAGTCGGTTGTATTTTTTGTAAAAAAGATTTTTTTCTAAAAACAATTCTATTTCCAACAGTTTGGAAGAGCAACCTTGAATATTTTGATTAAATAATTTTAGGGTGTGTTGCCCTCCTTTAGGTTTGACTATATTGCCAGAAGATACCTTGTTATTATTCACTAATAATAGTTGGTTATTTGAAGGGGTAGCTTCCGTTGTCTCGCAGTTTAGTTTAGAGAGTTATCCGGAGTAATCTCCACTGTTATAAATGAGGAGTCTAAAATGCCTGTGTGTGTTCCATCAGGAAGAGAACACTCAATCTGATTGCTAGTGGCCTCTAACAATGTTGATATTGTAGGTGTGTCCTCCTTCGTGCAACACATATAATCACAATAATAAGTCCCAATGTTGTTAGTGCAACTAGACAACACCGGCTCGTCACTTATCCTAGTATTTGTTATATCAGCTATAACCTCGTTAATATTGTATGCTATCAACATAGCAATCCTATGTCTACATCTACCAGACTTAAACTGTCACCTTGTGTACCCAATTTTAAGTAATGTACCCTAAGCCTGTGATTCCGTTCGTGTAAATCTCTTTGTTTTTGTCACTAGGTGGGATTAGAGTAGTATATGACTAGCCCTTCCCGTTGCTTCACGCTCGTGGCCAACCCAACAGGACGGGCGTTTTGTAGGTTCATCAGTAGCCATGAATATGGTGTAGTTTTTCATCAATCTTATCTTACATGCGAAAATTTAGATGGACGGATGGATGTTTGTTATGTATCTACTCAAACACGCGACCGCATTTGGATGAAATTTGGCAAAGAGATAGAATATAGGCTAGTTTTTATCTCGGGATTATGTTCTATTGGGATAATTCCCCGCAGACAAAGTCGCTGGCAGGAGTGAAATAATATTTTTTGTCGTAGAGTCAGTCCTTCTAGAGCTTACCATTTACAAACACATTTAACTTCTAATATTAGTTCCAGACTAAATATTCTATTCCACCCTCACGTTATCAAATCATTGGTGTAACGGGATGATCCGAAAAGGGCGAAGGGACTGGAAGCTAGTTTTGGTGAGTGCTGCACACTATGTTATGTCACCAAAACCATATTAAAGTAATGGTTTCACATTAATCCATTCGGATATGTGCCTAACCTATCCTTTTTCAGGATAAAAAGTTGTCCCATTTGTGTATATTACAGTGTGCAAGATAAACGGATAGACATGTTTGTACATGTCAGGCTATTATACCAAATACCTCTATCATATAGATTAGTTTAATCTGAATAGAAATGGTTACTAGCTCTTATTATTGTTGATATATAGCTAAATAACTAAAACACACGAATCATCGCATTAACATTTGTCAGGCATCGCCTAATGACGTCATTATACCTGACGTTTTGATGATAACCGTGGATGTTAGGGGCGTGCCATTTAATCAATGAATGAAATCCTATTTCTTACTCATATTGTAAATGAGAAGGTCTGGATGCTTAATCAATCATCTAAAAAACATCTTAACGGAAAACTTAACAAGTTGACATACGTAATAGCGGACGAAACCAGTAGCAGAAGATAAAGTTTGATAAAAGCTTGAACTAGACAAGTCCGACTTGGAATAGCAGGGGTACGGTAAAAATTCTCTTCCCCCCCCTCCCCCTTAACGTGTGATGTAATTTATGGATGGCCTCTTGTTCAACTTTTGTCAATAATGACTTCGTTCGAGTTAATTAATGAAATTAAACCTCCACGCACATATAATTCTGAGTACTGGAGTTAAGAATTTTTTACCGCCCCATAGCATCATTGTAGTCATCGTTGGAAAGAGCTATTAAAAAGACTTTTGCTATTTCAAATTTAAGGCCTGTTTGGAGATAATGTCCTTAAAATGCGAAAAATTAGACTCCATCGTAAGGTTATTGTTCAGTTCATAATAACCATAAGATACACCAGTAAAAAGAACTTCCCAAAAAGAACCTTTGGTAGTGACTTATTTATTTATTACCATTATTATCAGTATACATATTCGGAGTTAATGACTTAGGTGACTAATTTTGATTACCAAAGATAAAGATTTTTAGCGCCCCTACAGCTATAATCCCCTAACGAAATCTACTACTACTAACATTTTTGGTACAGAGTGAATTAGGACTACGAAATCGATTTTTTCTGTAGTTAATTTCTGAAAAAAAAAAGAAAACCGCCAGAATCAACTGGTTTACGACTTTCCTTGTAGAGTGAGTTTTTCAACGTGAAAGAGGTTTTAAAAAGGTATAGATACTAATGTAGATATGAACCGATTTTGACGTCACCAAAAGGTCTCGTAATTCAAAAATGGCATCGTCATACGTGGTACATATTCTGAAAATATATTGATTCGCCTTGTCCGTTAACATACGTACAATGTCGTGTAAAGACTTCAGTGAGCCGGGAGGGAATTTTTTGTTACAAATAAACTTTGTTTTGATATTTATGATATCATAGAATTACAAATCAAATATTATTTATCCGCATAATGAGTAGTTAATATAAAACTTGTTACCAAGAAAAACATTTTATCAACTGACAGTTTCTAAACGTTTGACAAAATGCATACCCTCTTATAAAATTACAATATTGCAGTCACAAAAAAATGCGGGTAAATTCTACTCAAGCAAAACTGTTCATTCGGGCCCGCTCGACGGCACCCCGCGAAGCGGCAATGGTGGCAAATGGCGATGGGAATAAAAAACAAAACTATGCAAACAAACTAACCATTAATACGACAAGCAAGCATGCAGGAAGCAACAAGCAAACAACATGCAGCATGTAAGTAAGCAAGCATACAGCACATAAACGAGCATGCAACATGCATAATGCAAGCAAGCATGCAGTATGCAAGCGACCATGCAATATGCAGAATGCAAGCAAGCATGCAGTATGCAGGCGAGCGTGCAACATGAATGCACTAAGCATGAAGCAATCATGTGGCATGCAACATGCAGCATGCAAGCAAGCAAGCATGTAGCACGCAAACGAGCAGGCAACATGTAGAATGTAAGCAAGCAACACAGTATGCAGGCAAGCATGCAACATGCAGCAGGCATGGTTTCTGTCACAGCTCCGACGCTGCGGGGCTCCGGCGATCCCACGCGAACTTATCGTCCCTCCGCGCCTACGCGGGCTTAAATTACACTCTAGGGGTAGGGCAGACAAGACTACGTGGGGTCGGTTGTCGGCGATTCATTTCTGTCACAAATTTTTTAGCATACATGTTGATTTGTTTAAGATCATATTTCATTTTGGTTAAATGCTATTTTATAAAAATGCCAATATGTGTAGTTAAATTATTCCGAATAAAATTCTGCCATCTTAAAAGTATGCCATGGACATATTATAAAACAATAATATTTAATTACAATTAAATTTCACTGAAGTATAGAACACTGTGAAATAAAACACCGGACAAACAATATTTGTTAAAAAATAATTCTACTGTTTGATAAGTTTGTTAAATAAAAAAAAGTGATCATGAAATTCATTGAATTGTGTTTCTGTGAAATAGGTTTCATTCAAGTAAATAGTCTTTGAAATAATAATATTTGACATAAAATTACAACAACCAAATATTATGTGAAACATTTTCTGCGAAACGATATTCTATGAAATTTCTGTCTACGGAACAAGGGTACACCCACCTTGTAGTCATTGAAGTGTTCTTAGATGTTTTATGCAAAAAATATTTTAATATAACGATATTGCTTACCCCGACTGTAAAATTAAAACTCCAATTTCGGACTTTTTGGGAAAAAAATAGCTATGTTTGAAGTGCTGTAGGTTAACACCTATTAAATCTACAGAGTAACCATTACAGTCAAAATGTAGCTTGTCTACTTTAAAAGTATCTTGACTGACTTTCTTCGTAGAACGCAGCGTTTAGGAGAATTAAGCTTAACTCTTAAAAATACCGAAAAATTAAGAAGTTTTCTGAGCACCACGCAGTTAGCAAAGATCTTTCGAGGTTGAAAAATTTGGCATCTATCCTAACGACCACCCTAAAAATCAGGATGGTCCAATTTTCTGCAACCTTACACGTTTAATCTGTCTACGGTGACTGGCCTATAAGCATTTAATACTTTATTAAATACTAGCTTCTGCCAGCGGCTTCGCCCGCGTAGTCCCTAGGTAACATACTCTCGGGATAAAAAGTCCTATGTCCTTTTTCAGGCTCTCGACTATCTGTGTACCAAATATCATTTAAATCGGTTCAGTAGTTTTGGCGTGAAAGCACGACAGACAGACAGAGTTACTTTCGCATTTATAATATAAATAGTATATAGTATTGTCTCATATGATCGTTTACAAGTAAGCGATTTTATTTACTTTTCTACACTAATATTATAAAGAAGAAAGATTTGTTTGTTTGAATTGGATAGGCTTCGAAACTACTGGATTGATTTGAAAAATACTTTCACCATTAGAATCCTACATTATCCCTGATGAACATGGGCTATAGAATATTTTCATAAAAGTTAAGGATCCGTATGAAAACTTCGATAATGTAACCCAAGGTTTGTAGAAAATACCAAAAAAATATAATCCTTATATCGCGTACGCTGCGGAAACCATTGATAATAGAGCAGAGTGATGTACTACAGTTTTATAGAGAGCATCAATACCTACAAAAAAGTCTGCGAGGGTATATATCTAACTATAATGTTTAAGTCACAATTACCGCTTTTTGTTCAAATTATTCAATCAAAACCCGGGAGGAATGGAATAGTGGTGATTTTGGTATCATGATAGTTCTCCTTATCCATTTAAATATTTTTATAATTAAGGTTGTGTATGTACATGTAAATTAAATTTTAAATTATTCAAATCGGAACTTTCAATTAAACGTTACAACGGGTATAAAAATACTCTAAGTATCAAAATTGTGGCAATTTGAGCGAACTGCAATTTGTTTAGTCTATTAATAAGTAATTTACATATTACCTTATTAAGGGGGTAGAGGAGAGATGAAGATCGTGGACTACCAATTACATCCGCGCGAACGAAGTCGCGGACGAAGTGCTAGTATAAAAAAATAGCTTTTTAGCCACACCCCTTCGGCTGCGTCTCGCCCGGCCTCCATAAACATTTGTGAAAATGATTGATTAATTTTATTGACTTAATTGCTAGTCATGATGCATTGTACTTTTTCAAAATGTCAGTCATCATCGCGCCTTTGGACTTTAGATTACTCCGCTAATAAAGATTATAGCTATATTTTAAATTTAAATAATAATTATCAGTAAAGTAGACCGTAAAGGCCGCGGTTCAGTCGCACGATACCGTCCGAGTGAACGAAACGCGTTCGCCGTGCGCACGAGCACGCTCCACGCATCTTTCAACGCTAATAATATAGTATGCTCACTTAGATGGTACTATTAAATTAAATTTATTTGCGTTAGAGTTAGTATAGTGATCGTTAAGATGGGTACGGAGAAAGAAGCCCAAAACGCCAAAGACGCGCCCCCGAAGAATGTGCCGCCGAAACAAAAGAGTGTGCCAAACACTTTTATGAGAACATTGTTATGCTGGATGTTGCCTATCTTCTATTACGGCAATAAAAGAGACTTGGAAGAGGAGGATCTGCCGCCTCCAAAGAATCTTTACCAATCCAAAGTGCTCGGAGATATATTGGAAAGGTGAGTTCAAAACAATTACTTTTTAAAAAGGGTTGTCCATTTTAGACCTTTTTACAAATGGTAGGGAAGACGGCAGAACATCGGCCTTCACCCACGTGATAACCAATGAGACATATTTCTTAGCAAATTTTGTTGATTGATAAACTCGCCTACGATAGCTACGCTAGCTTGTCAATCGAAAATAATTCACGGCTACTTTATTTACTCTTTTTTTTTTTAAGGCAAGCCTGTACGGTACTTAACGTTACCTATTAAATTGTCTGTCTTTCAATACCAGTTTTTATTGGTTCAGATCGATGGTTACAATGTAGTGGCTTATATTGACTTGCCTGTTCATACCCGCTTGCCAGGTAGCCATGAACACAAATAAGTAGGCAAGCCTACCAAGGAATATTCTCCACGCTAAATACTATCACTTGAAACTGAATTTGTTCTGTTATCAAAAGAAAAGTCATGAAAAAAAAAACAATAATTAAAAATAGCCATTAACTGTTTTCGATTGGCAAGTTAAAAAAATATATAAAAATATGTTTCAGCTGGATATCACGTGGGTCCATGTTCTACCTCTGGCCTACCAAAAATGTTCCTTCTGTGTCTCATTAATATATCAAGTGATTTTGTAGTTAAAGCGATTTAACAAAAGATTTCTACAAGTAGATATAGTTCTGTGCCAAAAAATAAACACTTTATAATTTTAGATACGATTTTATCGCGTGAGTTTTATCTTGCAAAAATTGCACTTCCTCATGTTTTTATTCGGCAATTGAAATAAGAAGCATGACTGAAAATGTTTGAAACATTTTTACAAAATATACCAAATTGTTAAAATACCTAATTCTGCCGTGTCAACACAATATATCAAGCTCTAATACATAATTTGCCATTACTGAAAATCTCTTACTTTCAAAAAACACATACGATTTTCAAATACTTATGAGTAAGTCAAACAGTATAATATCAAAAATATATACTTCGTGATATTATACCTAATAAATATTTGATTTACATTAGGAGGCAAACACATCCAGAAAAAAAAAAACAAAATAATCTGCCAATGTTATCAATATTTGCTTTCTGTTATCATCACGTAGCTGAAGCACTGAAGCGGCACATGTTTACCCTAACTCAGATCTTTGTATTAAACTTTCAACGTTTGATATTGAACAGACTATGCCCGTATCCGATTTGCTTGCATTTTGCGTGTTTTGTGTAATATGAAATTCTAATACAAAGTAGTAAAGAACAGTTTCGTTTGAAAGTGAAGCGCTGCGCTTCGCCGCGTGCATCCCGCTCGACGGCCGACTTGTTTCATGTACATTATATCTATTACATGTGTACGAGATTCAACTGTAAAATTTCATAAGTGAAATACAAAACTATCGATAAATAAAAGAATATCAATGTGAGTGGATGTTTAGTTGGAAGTACTGTATGAAATAATGCCTTCTTGATTGACAGCATCCATTATCCTCCTCAAGTATTAAAACAGACAGACAGACTTAGTCTCACCATGAGGGTTCCTTTTTTACCATTTTGGTATGGAACCCTAAAAACCGGGATATTAAATCATTACCGTTCTTGATAAAAATCTATCATCAGCTCGTTTAAAAAAATAAAATTGCTTCTCTTGATACTTCGATTTTTAAACCCGTTATGCACTTTGTTATCAATGCAACCTCCTAAAAACTGTAGATTTTGGTACAGTCCAGTTTCACTGGTATCAATAGGGAATATGCATGCGATTTTTTTATTTGCAAAATGAAATATTTATTAGCTCTAGTGTTTACTAGAGCTAATAAATATTTACGTAATATTAATACGTGAATTTATTTTTTAAATACCTTCATCAGCGATGAAGTTATAAAGCTTCAAAAATTACAATTAGAAAGAGAAGTCCGATGAAAACTTTGACGTCATCGTCTATAACGCCTATACAGCTACCATAGAAAACAGCGATTTCGCGAGAGGGACAGATATATTTGTTTCAAATAATTATATCTCCTTCGTTTTTCGAGTAATTTTGATTCTATTTTCACTGTTAGTATTATATTTTTGTATATTTTTAGTTAAACTGTATAGATAATAAATTTGTTTTCATGCATATTCCCTATTGCTATCGTGCAATCGTCCCTTGTATACTAATTTGTAGGATAGTAACAAATCCCACTTCAAATATTTAGTAGCTTTCCTCAAACTCTGTATAAATTACATTTAGGCTGGTGTTAAAAGATAGCTGAAAGACCAATCTATTATGTATAATAACTAGAATTTTAATGTTCAGAAATCTGTGTGTGATATTACGAAGATATCAAAAATTGTTATGTTCATTCCTGGTCTCCCCTATTTTAAAGAATGAGATTATATAGACAAGTGGCTTCCAAACTTTGTTAAGGAAAAACTGCAAGGAGCCGATGACCTTGTGGCAAAAGTGCGAAATGATATCATCAAATAACTTGATTTGGTTAAACACTGATTTGTCATACATATTGTACCTGCCAATGAAGTCGTCACTGCCATTTATCTCAGGATTGCTAGTATATAATAAAAATTTAAAAATTAACGTAAAGTTTGATTTTGGAGCAGATGCGCCCTGTTGGTCTTTCTACACGCTCGGCACGCCCCACTGGTCTAATCCCCTGAATTAGGTGAATTATTCCGTTAACATATAAATGCATGCCAAAGTGCCAAAACATGATATAACCTGTCTGCTAGTAATATGTTGGTAATGTTGGTATTAAGTAACGCTAGAATGAATGAAGTACTATGGATGTATCTGGTTTTACGAAAGTTTCTATTAAGATGTGTCATGCTGAAAGATAATAATAGACTTTTTGAAAAACATAATGGCCGCATCACAAAATACCTTCACAAAACAATGAAATTTCCTTGTGCTGGTAAATTGTGACATATACAACCTGTAACAGAATGAGGAGCTCGTGGCTAAAGAATAACAGCCGCACAGATTGATCTTCAAGGTTAAGCGACGCTTGCCAAGGTTGGTCTGTGGATGGGTGACCATCTTAACATACCGAGTTTCCTCCGTGCCTCGGAAAGCATGTTAAGCCGTTGGTCCCGGCTGTCATGGTAGATCTTTGGCAGTCGTTACGGATAGTCAGAAGCCAGTTAATCTGACTCCAGTCTTGCCATGAAGTACCTACCGTGTTACCCAGTTAATGGATTGTGGAGGTCTGGTAGGCAGCCGCTCCACGTAATACACTGGTATTCAGATAAATCCGGTTTGACTGGAAGCCGACCCCAATGTAGTTAGGAAAAAGCTAGGCAGATGATGACAACCTGTAACAGAATAAACGCAATACCTCTTAACGGATAATTGAACTCATCATTATGAACAACTTTCACTATGGGACCCATTATGAACAACTTTCACTATGGGACCCATTATGAACAACTTTCACTATGGGACCCATTATGAACAACTTTCACTATGGGACCCATTATGAACAACGATCACTATGGGACCCATTATGAACAACTTTCACTATGGGACCAACACTGAAATTGCGAAAAAAAATCAGCTGTTCAGTACATTTTATCGAGTTATACGCACATAAATGTATGGGACAGTTGATTTTTTTTTTTTCAGCCCGATTTGTTCTCAGTAAGCCAACCTCAATTTTACCTTAGCGGACCGTGGTCTGATAAAGTTCTATAATACTGCTCGGTCAACATGTGCTCATAACCTTAGATTATGTGAGTAGGTAAAGGTGAAACTATTGATTTTCACCAGTTATTAAATTAATGCGCATACTTACATCTTTCACGTAATTTCGTGGTATGCCAATTTATTTTTAATTAGGATTCCATTACAATACCGAGAGCTAACATATTCGTCGTGCTGGCAATGTTTTGCTTAATCATTGCTTTTGATGTATGTTTGGGCGAAAGTTTAATACGTCATCAGTGGGGTTTAAGCAAAGGTGGTTGGGACATAAATCTATACTAATACTAGCTGACCCGCGCGGCTTCGCTCCCGTCAACTGGCTACCCTACCTACCCTACCTACCCTACCTACCCTACCTACCCTACCTACCCTACCTACCCTACCTACCCTACCTACCCCACCTACCCCACCTACCCTACCTACCCTACCTACCCTACCTACCCTACCTACCCTACCTACCCTACCTACCCTACCTACCCTACCTACCCTACCTACCCTACCTACCCTACCTACCCTACCTACCCTACCTACCCTACCTACCCTACCTACCCTACCTACCCTACCTACCCTACCTACCCTACCTACCCTACCTACCCTACCTACCCTACCTACCCTACCTACCCTACCTACCCTACCTACCCTACCTACCCTACCTACCCTACCCGCTGTCAAATAATAACAGACAAATAATTAGCAATAAATTAAAATTGCGACTATAATTTGAGATTTAAACTATCCTATCTCTCAAGTTGGATCGAACTGCACATGGTGTGCGAATTTTATTATAATCGGTTAAGTGGTTTAGGAGTCCATTGAGGACAAACATTGTGACACGAGATTTATATATATTAAGATATAAAGCTGAAGAGTTTGTTTGTTTATTTACTTGAATGCGCTAATCTCAGGAACTAATGGTCCAATTTCAAAAATTCTTTCAGTGTTAGATAGCCCATTTATCGAGGAAGACTATAGGCTATTACGCTAAATCTAATAGGAGCGGAGTAGTAATGAAAATTGTGACGCAGACGAAGTTGCGCGTGTCAACTAGTTTTATATATCGGCTCTTCATTGTCGTGTTTTGATTGATGACGCTTGTTCATTACATGTTCACATCAAAGACCATTAGATTCGGGTAGGTCAGTGATGTCTGAGGTTGACTTAGAGGGATTCGCAAGGATTTGGCTTGTAAGATTCGTTTTTAAACTATTAGTCATTAAATCATAAAAAAACAAAGTCTTTATTTCAAGTAACATGTTCCCACAAAGTACGGAACCTTCGGCGGGCGAGACCGACTCGCACTTGTCCGGTTTTTCTTTCACATATAAAAAAAGAAAAAGAAAGTAAAGACGTAACGCTAACGCTGCGAATAACGCTGTTTATTTGTATGCATGTGCCTAAGTATGTATTATTTTTGTTTGTCTTTTCATTAGGCTGAATCTACCAAGTAATGTATCTGCACTAACCTAGGGTCGACTGGTATAAAATGCCTACTTAATGCATTAAGTCCACCTGCTTTGTGTAGACTTTTTTTAACTAGTGCATAAAGTTTTAATAAATCAAGAAGAACATTAAGAACCAGAATGGACAATAAATCCATACAGCATTTTTTGTTGTTGTTTTTAATGTGAAAAAGCTTGTATTAACTTCGCATTCTCTATGATATTATACGTAGAAGAGGTATGCGCGGTCTGAAGCGTGTTTAGTTATAGAAGCCGTTCCGAACAAAGCCGGGCTATAATATACGACTCAGTGCAGCCCAAAGGCTTCCTCTCAGGAGGAGACGTCCTACTGAATGGGTTTAAGACTGGCATTTGGCTTTGAACTGATGGAATATGGGATTTTTAAATCTATACTAATATTTTAAAGCAGAAGAGTTTGTTTGTTTGGTTGAACACGCTAATCTCAGGAACGCCTTGAAACATTATTTTAGTATTGGATAGCCAATTTATTGAAGAAGGCTATAGGCTATATAACATCAAGCAACGACCAATAGCAGTGGAGCATTAATGAAAAATGTGGCGCAGACGAAGTGAGACTTTAAATCATTTGAATCTGTCAGTTAACTAGTTTTTTTTTTGTGTTTAGAACTTAAAATGCGCCCTGTGTTATGAACATACCTATTTACATAATAACTTTTTGTGAATCTATAGGACTAATATTATGAAGCTGAAGAGTTTGTTTGGTTCAACGCGCCGATTCAGGAACTACTGCTTTGAATTGATAAAATTATTTTAGTGTTGGATAGTTAATTTATTGAAGAAGGCTATAGGCTACATAACATCAAGCTACGACCAATAGGAGTGGAGCATTAATGAACAATGTGACGCAGACGAAGTTGCGCGGGTCAGCTAGTACAGAATATGATACTGAATGTGTACTAAGGAATCACACGGTTTTTCTTGTTGTAAAAAGCTAAGGCCTAAAAAAAGCAGAAAGGATAACCTAAACTAAATAGTCGAGTATTCTGAACCTTCATTACGAGTAGATCTGAAAACAGATAACAGAACTTACACTGGCGACGGCGTACATAATTAATGTGCAATATTAGCTATGAAAATAACAATGATTCCGATAAGCTGCAAATACCTATTTATTGCATTTGTTGCCCGTTTACAATGTCAAAATAAAAACAGCTTTTTACTTAATACATATGAGTGTTTACACGGTACTAAAACCAAAACGGTGACCGTATGTCTAGCTGTCTGTTTGTTCCGGCTAATTTGCGAAAACACTGGACCAATTTTCACAGGATTTTCACTGGCAAATACCTGAAGTTTAAGGAGCAACTAAGCCTATTTTAATTTTTTTTTAAATTGGATAGTACAAATTAGTTTGGTACATTTCACCATGTCGACTTAGGTTGCATCATCTCATTTTGAAAACGCTAAAGCCACCCATTTCTTAATGCCCCACGAGTATACCTAGAGAGATAATTTTATTGTTGACTGAGTTTCTCAATATATTTTTTGGAGTTTATGTACTACTAGCGACCCGCCCCGGCTTCCCACGTGTGCAAATTATATACTAAAACCTTCCTCGAGAATCACTCTATCTATTAAAAACCCGCATCAAAATCTGTGGCGTAGTTTTAAAGATCTAAGCATACATAGGGACAGACAGAAAGCGGAAGCGACTTTGTTTTAAACTATGTAGTGATTTATATTTTATTCCTGTTGCCATTGGTGATGAAATTTCTGCACAATATCATTAGGTATTTCAATAAATTATATTATTATGCTTTGCGGAAATACTTAATTACACTTACCTACTTTCCGATACACTGTTGGAATAAATAAAAACTCTGTTTCTGTAACCGGATTAATGGTAAAGACCACTTGTGTGCATGTTAAGTATATCAGAATCGTCCAGAAGCCATAGAAATGATTGTGTTACGAATTAATGTGATCGGATAACAGTAGTTTACAAAAGATTGCCTACAAAGATTAATTCCTCAGTCATATTATGTGGTTTTCACTTAGTACAATATTTATATTGCGTTAATATACAATAGTAGCCAGTTTGTTCTGCCAGCATCTCACCGTGATAACTTAGGGGATCGAGCATGAAGTGAACTGTTGTTACATTTTGCTCACTTCATATTCCCTTCACCTACGGTGACACGGAGAGGTTAACAGAATCGCACTGCATAATATGTTACAGTCAATTGAACATAAAATACACAAGGTACATATATATGAACACATTGGTGATTAGCCAAGTGGAAATTAACACTTAAATCGCAAAGCACGACGTAGTTCTGCATTGTTTATATGTTGTATATAGATCAGTGAGGGTGATGTGAATTTTTGAATGTTTTACTTCGGACTTGTGCAAAACTTAAAATTGACAATTTTCGAGAAAAAAATACCATCTTTTAGGGCCATATCTTGGTCCCTATAAGGTTCATAGAGCTGCGGCTCGGCTTATATTATTGTAAATTTAGGTGTCTTTATATAAATACTGAATGTTGTTATAATAAGAATAATAATAAATCTTTATTTTAGACATTATGTCCATAAATAAATAGAGATTATGACATTTGAGCACGAATAAAAGACTTGACTTTTTTTTACTTTTAGAGCAAAAAGTGAAAAAAAATCCCAAAATTTCGCAGATCATCGTGTGGTGCGCAGCGAGCACAAGCTTTTCGAAGTTGCAAGTTTGGATTCACACTACTCTAACTGGTCTATATAACGTACCAAAAAACCAGAACTACATCCAGCTTTGCGATTTTAGCCTTTTTAGCGTCGATTTTTACTGGGCCAACAACATAGATAAAGAATGAGAATGAATTCACGGTGATATTTCGTTGACACGACTGAAATTTGTTGGGAGTAGTTATCAAGACATTCCTTGGAACTATGTAGTGTAGATACTAAATTGTAAGCTTTTAAGTAGGTATGTTTTTGAAGAATTAAAAGCTGTAGGCATTTCTAATTTTCAAATCATGCTGATATTCCATTTACCTTGGCGCATTATGGTGATAGGTTAATCTGACATACCGATTAAAGTCCGCAAACAGGTAATTCCAGCAGAAAGGATGCGAACTATTCCATTGATTATCTCCTTATATGTAACCAAATAAGAATTGAAATGGTCCGTCAGCTGGTTGTTTTATTTTTTTATGACATCATATTGTTATCATCTTATCAGGCGACGATAAATAAAACGTTTCAATGATCGATCGTAAATGAACATAGTTTTAATCACTAAGTTTGAAATCTGATATGTGATTGCAGTTTGTATTGTGTTTCGTTATTATGTATGTTGAAAGGAATTGCTAGGAACAGGTTCATGGAAATATTGAGAGGAATTCATATTAAGAGAATCCCTTGAGTGCTAGACTAAGTACCCACATATTATCTTCAGCAGAAATGCGAAATCGTTAATGGATAGACTTGCAGAATCTTGTTTTTCTTATGAGTGACCTATTGGAGCTTATTACTTTTAGCATATATCTCATTAGATGCCCAGTTTCTGTTGACTAATTCTTGAGATATATCCGCTGAATAATTTCTGGAAATGTTAGTGGAAATCTTTCTTGAATCTCGGTTTTTTTTTTAAATTAGGTAGTTCATTGGTTGAGTTATGTTTCGGGGTAGGCCTTTTATGACGAACACACACAGTAGTTATTTTTTATTTGCATGTAAAGTCAAGTGCATTACCGGAATCTTGGAAATAAAATCGAATGGATGAATGGTTAAGGAGGTTATTAGTCCATAATTCAAGGAATAATGTATCTTGTTGACTTTTGATTGGTGGATAACATTGAAGTAGCGTGCTGTTGGTCAATCGATGATGTTTTATGATTCATGCATGTTGTTGTCTTCGGCCTGCTCCGAATATTCTTGTCGGTAATGTGATGTCCCAATTAACAAACTCATTTGACGTTCAGTCGCCATGCCTGATTTTATTTTGCGATTGCTTTATTGTGTTTGTGGACGTTATCTAGATACTAATAATTTTTTAATATTTTAAATACATTTTATAAAATAAATACTTTGTTATGGTTACTATTACAAGTTTCTATCGGCGACTTCGTCCACGCGTTTTAAAATAAACCAAATCCTGTGGCTCTCGGTAATGATGTAGCTACATCACTGTTATGATTTTTGGCATTATATTTTACAATGACCATGTCCGTGTATCTGATCATCTTCTTTATCTGCTTCGGGATATTAAATGAGGGAGCGTATTCCTTCAAAATGCCCCGTGCCTTCCAGGGCCGTGGTCTTTCGAACAATTCCGCAACCTTGGGTAATTACTATATGGTATGCAAAAATATATTTAGTGTTGAGAAAAATCAAAATTGTTTAAGTAATTATATTTATTTATTTGAACGGAACTTTTCTAAATGCAAATTTTTTGTCTGACAGTCATTCCTTCGTGCTTCCCACTTGTGAAAGCACCCTCACCTTCTGGAAAAAACGAACCAAATTATCAAGCATACACTCTCTTCAATTTTAAATATGGCCAAGGACGACCGAGCCTGCATTTGCTATGCTTTGGCGTCCGCAAAATTCTGTCAATCACTGATAAATTAATCAGGAATATCCTAGCTTGCACACTGATTGATTTTGATGTGCTTCACCGAGGCCTGTGAATGCCTGGAAACTTGCTTGCCCGAATGTAAATCTACCTGACAACCCATCATACCAGAGACAGTTGGATGAGCCACTCTGCAGAGAAGTTCAGAGAACCCTAATAGCCACTTCTGCTTCTACTGCAGTCTGCTGGAGTCGGGCCTCTGGCTTCACGCACTACCGTCGTCGAACGTAGGCACCATGTTCGACGATATTACCTTCCACCTCGCTGCTTCCCTTCGCTTAGGCGCATCCTGTTGTTCTCCTCATTGCTGTTACTGTGGCAAAGCTGTCAACAGCCTCAGACCACCACGGCCACTCATGCAGTCGAAGTGCGGGTCGTTTTGCAATGCACGTAAAACAACAACGACATTATTTTAAGTGTATACAGGATTATTTGTAAAACACCAGCCACCTCTAAGGCCGTGAAAGTAGGTACACATGATTATAAACAACTTTTGTTGGTGTTTTACAAATAACCCTATATTTTATTTTAATTAAATGATATGTTGGTATCTACTATCTTAGACACACGGCTTTCTAGACAATAAACAAGAGTCTTGATAGATAATTTCTCGAAATTTTTCGAAATTCGTCATTATAATATCATGGCTGTATTCGTCGAAGGAGTTGCCAATGGTGTTTAATATACTTCATTTTGACAATAATATTTAAAATAAGCCTATTATTATTGATCACTCACTCTCAAATGAAGTACCTACCTTCGATTACCTTATGATTATTTTAAGCGAAGACAACCTTTTTGTCTATTCTCTAACTTAAATTGATTCGACAGCCTCATACATTTCTTTTATCTCACTATTTAACACAATTATTGCATATCAGTCGATTAAAATTAACAAAGAAAAGTGGTATAGATAAGATGACAAAAACAAAACACTACAAAGTATAAAATAACTTTAATTTTGGAAGTCGGTGTATTTTGGTTATTTTTACGTTTTTTAAATATAGTTAAGAAATATAAATTATTGTTAAGTATTTTATATTTTGTAGTGTTTTTTTTTTGGTTTTGGAAATCAGTTGTAGTATTTTGTAACAAAGTTTTTTTATTTATCACTTTCTAGTGGTACCTGCGTACGTTATGATATGAATTGGTATAAACATTAAATTATAGACATACGAATTCAGCAATCCTGATCCATTTGCTATAATTTACTGAAGAGTTCCGTTGCCTACCTCCAAAGTTCTTCATCAGATCTTCACCAAATTGAAATGGGGCCAGTCCCGGAAAATACGCTTAAATCAAAATAATAAACATCCAAATCAGTTGACAACCGGCGAAAATCGAGTCGAGTCGAGAATCCGACACCAGAACGCATAGGTACAACATGCTATTTTACTGCGTGCAGTCGTATCCAGCACTCAAGCATCGGACAATCCCACCTGTCCGTCAATACGCTCAAGATGCTGTTGGAACTAGCTCGCACGCGAGTCAGGGTCGAGGTGCAACGTTTACGCATGATTATCGCAAAACTGTCGACGTTGTAGTATTACAACTTTCAAATTGTTTTTCTTTCACAGAAATTGGTTAAAAGAAGAACGAGAAGCCAAAATGGCCGGGCGGCAGCCGAAATTGACTAGAGTGCTTTGCAGAACATTCTTCTGGTCTTACGTGCCAGGAGGTATTATGCAATTTATTGCTATAGCCCTTAGGTATGTACAAAGGAAAGTTATTTTTTTTTTAATCTGTTCAGTTAACGTCAATAGCACACTACATATGTAAGTGCCTTTAAGTGGAAAGTTCATTGTATTATTATAACAGCTAACTTTTGCCCGCGACTTCGTACGCGCATATCCGGTTTTTCCCGTCCGAAATCTTCTCTTTGTGCCGAATTTCAGCTTCCAACGATCAGAGATTCGGCTGTGCGTTGTCTGTCAGTCACTCACCCAGTCACTTAGTAACGGAAGAATTTTTAAAAATTGAATAATTAGCTGTAAATGTTTATGTGAACTATTCGTTGGAGTGTCGTTATAATAAATAAATAAAAATCGCTTCTGATTAAAGTAGACGCGCGCACTGTGCATGCTCAATGCCGTTGCTGAGAGAATAGACAAGAAGGCCTAGCACGAATATTTTGACGTATAGTAACGTTAATGTATGTGAATTTTGAATGTGGAACCCTATAGTACGAGTATTTTGGTTTATAATTAAATGAATTAAACTTAATATGAATAAAGTATCTAATTCAAATAAATATTATGTGCGAAACGAGTCGAAATACGAAAATACGTCAGAAATATTCGTGCTAGGCCCTCTGTTTTCTTGTTCACCGAACGACTTCATTCTAATGACTTCTAGAGTATTATGTTATAAACATTAAGGTTAAGTTATATAGTTATGTTTGGTTTTTATTGCATTTTATTAATTAAGGTTTTAGGAAAAACTGTATTTGATATGTTTATAAATTACTTTGAAATCATGTTCGGATCTCAGTGGGTTTGTATGTACTTGACTATCGTATTAGGGCAACCTGTAAAGATAGGCTTCAAGTGTTGAATAAATAAATAAATATAATTAATAAGGGAAACTTTCAAGACAAAGGATCATAAGCTATTATTATATTAACGCCATTTTCTCTCAGAACGGCGTCTCCACTGCTGTTTAGTCAACTGCTTCAATACTGGTCAGCGGACTCGGACATGTCTCGGGAGTCGGCCATGTACTACGCCATCAGTATGATTCTCATGAACTGGGTGTCCGCCTTCATGAACCACCACGGAGCCCTGTACTGCCAGCAGTTCGGTATGAAGCTGAGGTGCGCTATCGGCTCCTTAATGTTTAGAAAGGTAAACATTATTTGTATATGTCACCGGATTATTGATATTACGGAATGTTGATGATAAAATCTTCATTTATTGTGAGCAGATTTACACATAACATTTTGAATAAGTAACTAAGTAGATATTGTGACTAAGATATGTTACATGTGACTAAGGCCGTTTGTCCACCGCCACCGTCACCGGGACGTCACCGAGAACGAGATTATTTGTAACCAAGCTCAAGTTGACGTTACGGCAATCGTTTGTCCATCACGACGATCTTGGTGGTTGAGTCAGTTTGCGTACAACAGACGAAAACTTCTCCTTCTGCTTTTGTACGTTAGAAGGCGTAGGCGATGCAAAGAATTTTGGATTCATCCGATAATACGTGAAAGATGCATTATGGTTTTATTATTTTTATTTATTGTACCTTATATATTTTTGATATAAATAATCAAAAATAGCAGCGCAACGACGACGTCACGGCGTTAGCGTAAATGGACACATTTAATAGTGTTTTGTATTGTCGCCACTTCAACCCGTCGCAATCTCGGGCCGAGTTCTAGCGGTAGCGCCGAACTAAGCGATAGATCGCCGGATGGGATGACGGCGCTCGAATGCCAGGCGTGCGGACACACGGCCATACTGCCGTGGTATATCTAAAATGCCGTTGTTAAACATCTGGTCGAAATTTGAACTTTTGATGATACTAGAGAAACAAAATATCTATCAATCAGTGTTTGAGAATTTCCAAAGCTATTTAAGGTGATGAAAATTCGCATACACTGATCGATAGATATTTTTTCATCTAAAGTTCAAAATCGACCAGATGTCTGATAACGGCATTTTAGATATACCACGGCAGCATAGTAATAAATGTATCGCTAAATCGGCGCCGTCATCTTGTTGTCGGTGACGTCCTAGTGACGGTGGCGGTGGACAAACGACCCAACTCTGAAAAAAACACTTAGATGCTATAAATTAGTACCTATAGAGCGTATAAACGACCCACTTTATGATGAATAAAAAGTGTTTTGTGCCACATAGAATTTTACCTAAGTTACATAAAAGCATAAAAGATCAATATTTAATTTTAGTATTTAACTTTTGTCTTATTGGTCTAAGAACATGGTTAAATGCATTATGTTATTCACATTGGTAAAGCTCCTGACCTCGGAAAACACAGCGTTGCTCCCGGCTGTTATTATTGGATGTTTGACAGTCCTCAAAGATTGTCAGAGGGAGGGAGTCTGACAAACCATATTGCCTATTTGGTTGTGGAGTCGTTTAAACTAAAATACTGGTATTCAGCTGCATTCGGTGAGACTGTAAGACGACCCCGATCAAGTTGAGACAAGGCTTGACAGATTAAAGCAGTACTTTCACCGGCTTCAAGCCACGATACAAAATTAAAACACAAACTTCTTCCAGATTATGCGCATGAGCAACGGCTCGCTAGGCGACACGACGGCTGGAAAGGTCGTGAACTTACTGTCCAACGACCTGCAGCGGTTCGACATGGCCATGATGTTCCTCCACTACGTGTGGATCATCCCGCTGCAGGTCGCCGCCGTCATGTACTTGGGTTACTTGCAGGCGGATACGGCGGCCTTTATAGGGTTCGCTGCCTTGATCATCATTGCACTTCCCTTCCAGGGTATGTTTGTTTTTGCTTTTCATTTTTGCTTCAATGTAGTACAATAATTTAGATGTAGATTTACCGTCACAATCTTGGCATGCAAAATTTAAAATGAAACAATTCGCACAAACAATAGAATAATTAAACAATGCTCTTGACGAAAGCTATACATAATATTAGAAATAATAAGATATTAAGCCAATCAAATTACGAAATATTTTTTACGCATTTTGGCATCTCGATTAAAACTTACTCTAGAAAAGTATCTCTTTCTTTCTTTAAAAGAAATAGTGAGAAATACGGACATCAGTATAACTCTATGAAGTATCTAGTGATATTACCTTGCCTTACATATGGTTGTCAGACATGATCACTGAGGAAAGAAGATGAACGAAAAATTGCTATCTGTCACCGAAAAATGTAGAGAAGCATGCTTGGACTCAAATTATCAGATAAGGTTAAAAACACCACCATCAGAAAGGAAACATCTCTATTATTCAATAGAGGTGAGGAAAAGAACACGGTTACTCAACGAAAGATGTGGACCCTTATGGATGCGAGAGGCGCGAGAAAGAGATGTGTGGAAAGGTTTAGGAGAGGCCTACGCCGCAGAGGCGATTACTACTAACATTTAAGTAACTTTATCTAGGCATAATACTTATGATTTTGTTTTATAAAATATATTTTATAATATTATACTAATATCTAATAATGTAAAAATATATTTTATTAAACAAAATATATATCTACAATTAAAATAAGAAATCCTAACTAAAATAAGGCGTCAAAAAATTCGTCCGCATCGCTGTCCACTGGAAGTGAGCCCAAAAGACTGGCGACATTGTCACGTTGTATGGCAATGCTTATCCTCTGTCCGAGGTAAAAGCCAGCCCTTGGGTCACGCGAAGTGTCAACTAAGCGTTTAGAAATATCTTTAAATAAGGCATGAGCACTCGGACCCCACGGTCCA
Source organism: Lacanobia oleracea (assembly GCA_950371165.1). Taxonomy (NCBI): domain Eukaryota; kingdom Metazoa; phylum Arthropoda; class Insecta; order Lepidoptera; family Noctuidae; genus Lacanobia; species Lacanobia oleracea. The sequence goes on from OX493389.1 coordinate 14,029,446, forward strand.
AGAGTTTCAACCCCAAACTAGTATTAAATAGTTTAATTTTATGTTAAGTTCGTGTAGTAGTAATAAATAAAAGCTATTTTATTTTATTTTATAGCAACTATTGATAAACCTCTAGAAATGTGGAAGTTAAAAACTTCAATATCACATAATGAAGCTACATAGTAGGTACGAGTATGTTTCACGAATGTAAAAGTTTTATAGCACACATATTTTCCAGGTGGTTTGGGTCGGTACCTGGGTATAATTCGACTTCGCACGGCTGAAAAAACCGACGCCAGAATTAAAATAATGAGCGAAGTTATTAATGGAATACAGGTTAGTAATTTTATACCTTGTTTTTGATTTTGGTTTTTGTACATCATAATTAATATCCCTGCTTCTAATTTATTTTAGTCTGAAAAAGATTGATATGTAATACTGACCGTATAGACTTTTGTATATCCATGGGTACGTAGGTATGTTTAATGAAGTAATTAAGGATTACAGTTTACTCATATTCTTTGTGGTCTTTTATTAATTTACTTATTAAATATGTATTGTTAAATAGTAGTATTTGTACCTACTCACATGAAATTGTCATTAATTTAAACAAACACTTTTTGGGCAGGATACCAATTAGCTGTTAATGGGTCAACATCAATGCTGTAGCTTCATATAAAGATAAATGTAATAAAAAAGCTATGTTTTAGGTAATAAAAATGTACGCATGGGAGGTTCCGTTCCAAACCGTAGTTGGGCAGAAGCGTGCGGATGAATTGAAGGAAGTGAAGACCGCCACACTCTTGAGGACTGTGTTCATCGGTTTTATGGTATTCACGGAGAGATCTGCTCTTTTCCTCACAGTACTCACATACGTCCTGCTCGGGAACGTCATGTCTGCTAATGTGGTAAGTTTAATTATCTTGTTTATTAATTTTAGTTATTCACTATCGAATATCTAAAATTTAACAAAAGAATTTATGATGGACATTGCGTAATACGTTGAAAGTTTTGATTGAAGTTATGAAATTCTTAGGAGTGTGAATAATTGATGCTACGACTACGTTTTTTAAATGATTATATACCGCTTAGAAAAATTGCATAACTCGACATAATGTATGGTATACCTTCTTATTTTGTTTTGCAACATTGTTAATCACATTTCGGCCCGCACTTTTGAGAATTTCGAAGTTCAAACTTCAGCGATCTTCTATTGTATTACTCTTATTTTATTCAGGATCTTCATTAGAGTACTAGGTAGTCTTCTCAGTACATAATTGCTTGTTGAAATGATGCCAACAGCGGCTTTGTCTGCGCTCTTTGTGCGCAGCAGCCATAACATTAACCTCATGCAGAGACATTACAATAAAATCACAAATCCCGTTGAACATAAAACGTTATCTGTGGTACATTCGCAATTCAAGATTGGCTGCATTTTATTGTCTCCATGTTGAAGCTTCACCATTTTTGGCACCGAGGCTATTTCGATTTTGAACATGCATTTCATGTATATAAGAATAATATCCCAGATCGTAAATGTTTTCTTATCACTTAATTTTATTAATTATACGTACTTATAATGAATTAGTTTTTTCCAGCGACTTGGCCCGCGTGAAAATCAAAAATTATTGTAAGAGAAAGTAACTACTACCAGGATAAAAAGTTCCGTATTCTAATTCAGACAAAGTTTTACCTAAATGTGTTCCACATTTCTCCCATACCCATACCAGCCGGTCGATTCTGTAAATATGTCGAAGTAAAGACTTGGGTGAGGCGATCACGAAGTGAGCTGTCATTCCATCTTGGTTACATGGATTGACAGCTCACTTCGAATTTAAATATATATATTTTTCCTACTCCTCCGCTGTACTTTTCTGATTAATTTCGTTGCAGGATCCAAGACAGTTGAATCGTTTTTCCGGGACTCGTCGGGTATCATTGACTCGGCGTTTTTCTGGTGGTCGCCACTGTTGATTCTGGCTTTCAGGAGTTGCAGTGGTTGGGAATGTGTGGCGGGCTTGTCCCATAAAAAAAAAAGCTCACTTCGTGATCTCTTCACCGAAGCCTTATTAAGCCACTTCGACATGTTTACAGAATCGCACTGCTGATTAGCTGTTGAAGCGTGATTGATTTACAACTACACAAACATCTTAACATACAGACTTTCATATTTTTAATATTGTAGGACTCACACAAAGCATAAGTAAATCATTTAAATAGTTTTGTGAGATCAAAAAGCTGGCAAGTTATCGAAGCGTGCGACCGGCGGCGGCCGGTGGCGACCGGTGGCGACCGGTGCGCACTGCATCCGATCCTAATCGAACTGTCATCATAGATTTCTTTCATGGAGCTGTGTACAACCTCTACAAGCTCTGACTTTGGCGGCGGCACTACATTTGCATTTTATCTTGGTAGCAGATCGTGTTAGGCTGTATTGATTTTCTAAAGTTTGTATGTGAGGTTTTGCCCGAGACTCGTACGCGCATATGCCGTTTTTTCCCGTTCCTGTAGGAATTTGGGGAAATCATCTCTTAGAGCTCCCCTAAACTCTCCAAGGAAGCTCAATTTGTGTGTCAGTCAGTCACCCAGCAGTGCGATTTTAATGTAACCATCTCATCGTGTAGAGTTCGGTCAAGTGAACATGAAGTCAATCCCTACTGACAACTTGGAATGACAGTTCAGTACCCATTCACTCCACCTAAGTTTACACGCTGAGGTCTTGTCAGAACGGAATAGTTTTATATAAGTACCTCTACTAGCTGACCGGACAAACGTTGTTTTGCCAAATGAAAAAAAAAAAAAAGGAATTTAGAACCTCCTCTTTTTTTTGAAGTCGGTTAAAAAAAATAGCCTATGACCTATTCTTAGACCTACTGAGTATACACAAAAAGACATAAAAATCGGTCAAGCCGTTTTAGAGGAGTTCGATAACAAACACCATGACACGAGATTTTTATAAATTAAAAGACTAGCTGCAAACTTTGATTTGCCATATAAAAAAATACTCTACAACCTCACAAATATATATCATACACAAAAACTATAACGATCGGTTAAGCCGTTACGAAGTAGTTCGATAGCAAACACTGTGACACGAGATTTTATACATATTAGAAGATTAGATATTGATAACATTGTAAAAATTTTGGTAATCAATCACGCCAAAACGGATTTTAATAAAACTTGGCACACGGTTGGACCAGGTCTTGGATTAGTCGTTTGCTAGCCCTACTGTCGCTAGCCGTGTCCGCGACTGGCATGTCGCCGTGGAGGTGGAGACGTTATCGGATCACCGATACATCCGTTTTGACGTCTCCCCCCAGACCGCGGGCGGCCGCAGTCAATCGGCTCCACGAACGGACGGTCCGCGCTGGGCGCGCAAGCGCCTCGATAGGGAGCTCCTCGAGGAGGCCGCTATTGTGCAGGCCTGGATCCGGGAGTCGACAACGACTGGACCCGTCGACGTCGAAGAGGGGGCGCAGTGGTTCCACTGGGCGATGACGCAAATTAGCGACGCGTCCATGCCCCGGGTCCACACACAACCCAGAAGGCGCCAGGTGTACTGGTGGTCCGCCGAGATTGAGCAGTTGCGCATCTCGTGCGTGCGAGTCAGGCGCCGGTACACCCGATACCGAAGAAGACGTCGTCGGGTTCCTGACGAAGAAGCCGCGCTGTATGAGGTGTACCGCGCGGCTAAGGAGGCTCTGCGGCTGGCCATCGGCGAGGCAAAGACGCGTGCCAGGGAGGAGATGTTAGAGACTCTAAACAGGGATCCGTGGGGGCGTCCATACCGCTCGGTTCGAGGGAAATTCGGACCTTGGGCGCCTCCGCTTACGGAGAGTCTCGAACCTGAGCTGCTGGAGGACGTGGTCGCAGCCCTCTTCCCGGCACGAGCGGAGCATACTCCGCCGCCGATGGTTCTACCCACAACCGCAGAGCCTGAAGAGAACGCCAGCGTCCCAGAGGTGACAGAAGCAGAGTTGAGGGCGGCCGTGATGCGGCTCCGGGCGAAAAACACTGCCCCGGGGCCTGATGGAATTCACGGTTGCGTGTTGGCCCTCGCTCTGAAGGAGCTGGAGCCCCATCTGAGAGGACTCTACTCAGCGTGCCTGGAGCAGGGCCAGTTTCCCGTTCAGTGGAAATCTGGTCGTCTGGTCCTGCTCAGGAAGGCGGGGCGCCCTGCGGACTCGCCGTCCGCGTACCGGCCCATAGTGCTGCTGGACGAGGTGGGAAAGTTGTTTGAGCGGATAATCGCAGCCCGCCTCGTCAGCCACTTGTGCGGAGAGGGGCCGGACCTGGCTGAATGCCAGTTCGGGTTTCGGCATGGGCGCTCCACTATCACGGCAATATCGCGAGTGAGAGTCCTGGCGGAGGAAGCGGTGTCCCGGGGCGGGGTGATGTTGGCGGTGTCTTTGGACATCTCCAACGCCTTCAACACGCTGCCCTGGAGTTGTATTCGGGAGGCACTGCGTTATCATCGAGTGCCTCCCTACCTCCGCCGCGTCATTGGGGCTTATTTGGCGGACAGGTGTGTCACCTATCTGGGACGTGATGGCAGACATCAGCACCCCATGTCGTGCGGCGTTCCACAGGGCTCAGTGTTGGGCCCACCCCTGTGGAACATCGGTTACGACTGGGTACTGAGGGGCGAGCTTCCGCCGGGTGTGGACCTGACGTGTTACGCTGACGACACGCTGGTTACTGCCCGGGGGAGCTCGTACAGGGAGGCAGCGTTGCTGGCGACGGCCGCGGTCTCACAGGTGGTGAGCCGCATACGGCGCCTTGGCCTGGAGGTGGCCCTCAACAAGTCGGAGGCCATAGCCTTTCATGGTCCCCGGCGGGCGCCACCGCCGGGATCGCACATAGTTGTTGGGGGGGCCCGTATCGCTGTCGAGTCCACCATGAAGTACCTGGGATTGGTGCTCGACAGCCGGTGGGATTTCGGCCCCCATTTCCGGCGGCTGGCACCCAAGTTGTTGGGCGCGGCTGGGGCGCTGTCAACGCTGCTTCCTAATCTGGGGGACCCGAGCACCGCTTGCAGGCGGTTGTACGTGGGGATCGTGCGATCGATGGCCCTGTATGGGGCCCCGATCTGGGCGGCTGACCTGACGGCCGGCACCATCACTGTTCTGAGGAAGCCGCAGAGGGTGATGGCCGTCAGAGTCATCAGGGGTTATCGCACGATCTCCTACGAGGCGGCTTGCGTACTGGCCGGATCTCCGCCCTGGGACCTGGAGGCAAAAGTCCTCGCGTCACTGCACCGGTGGCGTGAGGACGCGCGGGCGCGCGGCGAGCGACTGATGCAGCGGCACATTGAGCTGCGTCAGTCACAGTTGCGCGAGGTTCTGGTGGCGGAGTGGCGGAACAGGCTCTCACGCCCTTCCGCTGGCCTCGTCACTATCGAGGCCATCCGGCCGGTGCTCGACCTGTGGCTCGGGAGAAGGCACGGCTCCTTGACATTTCGTGTGACGCAGGTCCTCTCGGGGCATGGCTGCTTCGGGAGGTTCCTGTGTCGCATAGGCAGGGAGCCGGACGCTCGGTGTCACCACTGCGTCGACTGTCGGGAGGACACGGCGCGGCATACACTGGCAGAGTGTGCCGCTTGGGAGGGGCCACGCCGTGCCCTCATCTCTGTGGTAGGCAGTGATCTCTCGCTGCCGGCCGTAGTTCGTGCTATGGTCGACGGCGAGGAGTCCTGGGACGCGGTGGTCTCCTTCTGTGAAGCAGTTGTCGCGCAGAAGGAGGCTGCGGAAAGGGAGAGGGAGATCTCCACCTCTCTCCCGGCCCGCAGTAGGCGCACCGGGCGTCGGAGGAGGGCATACGCTGCCCTCTTCCGGCCCCCCCTAACTGGATCCTGAGGCGTCGGACTTGGGGATATCCGTCGCCCCCCATTCATTCGGACCCGAGGTGGCGGCGCGTGGTGTTCCCGTGCGCCCCTCTTTGACGTTGCGGGGGGAGTCAAACACCTCACTTCCCCCGCTGACCCGAGGTGGCCTGCAGAGGCGGGCCGGCACCAGCCGGGGATTACGGAAGTCGCATTAGTTCTCGCGATCCCCGGTTGGTGAGAGATGGAGCACCGGGGTGGTTTTAGTCAGTAAGAGTCTGACAGACCCCTCCGCCCGCCCCAGGGCGGAGGACATCCATGAGGATTTCCCCCCGTTATAAAAAAAAAAAAAAAAGGTCTTGGATTAGGATACAAAGAATAGGTTAACCCAGTAGTACGTTCTATTGGGATAACTTTCTGCTTTCACGAGGTCAGAAATGCTTGCAAAAGACAAGTAGTAGTTAATGATTTTCATTTACTCGTTGGTGGTACTATTGGTGGTATCTAAACGGCATTTTGTAGTGTTACCCTACCTCTTTGTGTAACATGGGGATCTGTTCGCTTCATAGACCTACCTAATATGTTGTTTTGTTCCAGTTTTACCCGCTACAACAGTTCATGAGTGCGGCTCAAGTCAACATCACATTAATTCTTCCTCTGGTGCTATCTTTCACGGCAGAACTTTTAGTGTCTTTGGGAAGAGTTGAAGAATTTCTGTCGCTACGTATGTATAATATCGAAAAATATATACTGCTATTATGTCTTTACTATATTGATTTCGGCACCATAATGCATACATAATGTGTGAATCTGGAAAAATCATAATTTAAATTTTAAATCATCAAAGGTTTATTTCTAAAATGTATAAATTCCAAAATATACATGGCTGTATAGGAAACACAGAGGTATACTTATTAAAACTTTTGAGAACATTACCCTTTCCTTGGCAGTAGTCAGCAGTCCAGTAGAAATACTTTTCCGCCCTTGGGTGTCGTAAAGCAACTTGAGTTACTACTGCCGCGTAGTTAGCGCAAGTTAACGCATACGAGTAGGTACAAAGGCAACAAACAAATAAATTTTAAACAAAAGGTAATGCACACAGCATTCTTTATCAAATTTATTAGATTCGTGTAATTTGTAACTACTAAATTAATATCTTAATGGCACACCCATTATCTTATTGCCTAATGTTTAAATTTTATCAGAAAACATTATCTCTATAGGTTAAATGTAGTAACTATCTCAGTATTAATAATATGCGATACTATGAACATAAAATAGAACAAGAATGACATTTAATTCTAAAAGAATGGAGAAGCTAGAATAGTCGTAAAATGTTAAGTCGTTACGAGGGTTCACACTTAACCATTCCATGTTTTTTGTATGAGATTTGACCCATATTATGAATTTCAGACGTTATGCGTCACTGTTAGCTCTGCATTCCACTGTGGTGGTATTCGACGCATGTTAGGAAAATGTGAATGCGTAACCTTGTAACCTGAAATACTTTTTAAAATTCTGAAACATTTTGCTGGTTACTTACGTCATATGGTTTGTTATTCAATGGCAAACGTAATCTGAAACTAAAGCGACTGACTATTTTAAATTAAGGAATCATAGTTCATTTAAAAGTAGTCCCTTGACTAATAAGTTAGTCATAGTCATATATCTTATTTATGACGGTCACATGGTCGAAATTTGCAGGAACTGAACACCATTCAAAACTGAAGTCGATTGAACCGTTACGCTCCAGTGGCTTATCATCCTAGTTTTCGCGTAGAGTTGCCAAAACGATATGTTTTAATTTCAGAGGACAGGCCAGACTTGGTGGGGCAGTCGGAGGACGTGTCGTCCAACTTGTTCCGCAACTTGTCGGTCAAGAGTGACTTGGGCACCAACCCTACCATCCGACCGCTCTCCTATCATCGGAAATCAGATGCGTTACCTCCTGGTAAGAAATATTATCATCACCTTCTTAGTCCCGCTTGAACTAGGTAAATAGAGTTATATTTTCATGTAGGTATGTATGTAATGTTGTTATTTAATATACTGTTAGCAACTAACTCTGAGATATAAAAATAACTCTGGTTTTCCCAATTGGGCCTTACATTCCGAGCCAACAAGTTTGATCATGTTCTTACATGCACGCGGTATCTATAACATCGAAATCGTATACGGTTATAAATATCAAATTATATAGCACCTATGTTAAATTAGCTGCCAAAATATTTATACTTCGATTAGATCGCTCAGCTATTACCATCACGTCTGTGACATTTGGACAAGAAATGTTGATTACTAAAGATAAACTGATAGGACTTGGTAATCAATTAATCAGTTTCCCGTAACATTTATGTTCCCGAATTTATCAACAAATGTTATTGACGCCCAGACAATGTGGTAGTATGTCTACCTACACCTGTTGGCTCGTGAAAACTTTCAAAGGTCAATAAAACTGTCGTATGTTTGTAATACCGTCGACGGGTTGGTAGTTTTGTTAACTTAGTTCAGTTACCTTATGCACGGAAGTCAAACTGCGATTTAACAAGAACTTGTAAAAGTGAAAACTCGATTCAATCAATTTTGGGGTTTCGTATCCAAAGGGTAACCAACGGAACCTTATTAATAAAAGCTTCGCTGTCCATCTGTCGATCTGTCAGCGTGCTGCATCTCAAGAACCGTAAGTGCCTTTTTATACGCACCGGTTGCCCGGTGGCGAAGGTGTATAGCCATATACGTTACCTTTCACACGTACCCGGCGTAATTTGTCCGGCATAGCTATACGCTGCGCCGCCGGGTATGGCACCTTTACCGCTATGTATGAAAAGTCACTACACTAGGTAAACAGTTGAAATAATCACAGTGTGATTTCTATTGTGGCTATAACAACAAATAATAAAAATTAATTAAATCAAAAATTTAAAGGGGTTCCCAAGAAACGTGTTTCGTTCGGTTTATGGTACGAGAACCCTTCGTGTGAGAGTCCAACTCTCACTTGGCCTGTTTGTTTATACACGGAAATTACCCTCGAATATCTTCTTTTGTCATGGTCGTTTATGTTGCCTTGACCAAAGCAAACTTATTTTATTCGTTCTTATAGACCCAGCCTCAGACTCTCAACTCAAAAAGCCTGCGAACCCCAAGTTTTTGAGAAGCGTGTCTCATCAGGATGACTCTGCCTTGGTACTGCATGACGTGTCGGCCAGTTGGACAGGGGACCCCAACCTCATGGCGCTCAAGAACATCTCTATGCGGCTGCGTAGAGGCAAACTGTGCGCTATCATTGGATCAGTCGGTTCCGGCAAGGTAGGGAACAAGAGCAAAGACGAAATACCGAAAAACCTACTAATATTTGAAAAACTGTAACAAATTACTATAGAGTTTTCAAATACACCATGCTTGTTGATTTTATTGGTTAGAGATGATGTCAATATTGTAGATAAAATAAAAACTGTTTAGTGAGCATATATAATATCTTCTGTGTATCGGTAAAGATATATAGTTCACTGTTATTGTGTGATGCCTAAACAGACGACAAGTAGATTAGCATTAGAGCACATTATTTCTAATCTTTCTTATCACAAATAGTACCGTAAAACGGAGTGAAGAGAAACCCATGCGTTTCTATTTACCCCGTTACAATACCATTCAAGGTTTGTTTCTATTCACCCCTGCGTTTCTATTCACCCCGTTTTACCGATATTTGGAAACAACTTGTTCTTATGATTTGTTTTTCATTCTCAGTCCTCGATTTTGCAACTACTACTAAAAGAATTGCCTTCGGCGACTGGCACTGTTTCAATATACGGCAAGATATCGTACGCTTGCCAAGAGGCGTGGCTGTTCCCCAGCACCGTCCGAGAGAATATACTTTTCGGTTTGCCTTTTGAACCAGAAAAATATAAGAAGGTACGTAAATAAATCCTGATTTGCATAAGATACGTATTTTTTCTCTTATTTGTTCACTTTATTTGGGCCATCGATTGGTTTATAGATAGGTGAATTGTGTCATTGATACGCTCATAGTTTCACCGATAAAATAATTAATCATAGCAATAAAGGTTACAAGTAGATTAAAAATATGTTGTTATGGCCGCGTTTGTGGCAGCATTCCAAGAGAAAACAATACGAGGTGCCATATTGCCGCTTAACGCCCCGAATAGCAATAGGGTGCGGAGTTTTAAAATTGTAGTGCCCTAGGGCTTAATTGGTAGGTATTTCAGCGTTCGATTTTTTTTCAAAGTAAACAAATGCATTTTACTCAGCTTACATTTACCTTGCAATGGCTTTTAATAAAACGTGGTTTCAATAATATGTTTTCAAAACAAGACGTAGGCCTTTTACTGTTGAGGACTACTGAACCGTCTCTATGTATTTCGCTCGTATGCTGTATATACTTGTGTGTGTGTTGTGTAGGTATGCAAGGTGTGCGCACTCGAGAAGGACTTCAAGCAGTTCCCGTTCGGCGACCAGACGCTGGTGGGGGAGAGGGGGGTGTCCCTCTCAGGGGGCCAGCGAGCCAGAATCAATTTGGCGCGCGCTGTTTACAGAGAAGTAAATTGATTTCTATTTTGTTGCACAAATATTGAGCTCATAACTGCTGGGAAATTAACAATTTGGGGACTCACCGGCTCTTCAGTTTTTTAAAGGGATGTTTACTCGAGTCCAAAATTTTTTTTTATTCGTTTTCTAACTTTCTCGTAGGAATACCTACTTGTTTGATTAATATTTTTATGAAAGTTGGAGATATCTCAATAGTTCTAATAAGATCAAATACCCATCTATCAGGTACAAATAAGTTTGAATGTATATTTCTAGAAAAGATTCGCCACAGTACCTACTTACCTTCTTGAGTAGTTAACAATGAAAATACGGAGAACTTCCATTCAAACTGAACCACGATTTTCATGAAATATCTTATTAAAGTATTCAGCTTGAACAAACCTTACATAGTTTACATTTTTAAAATCGTAAAATTACATATTCTTACATGTAGATAGGTACTACATACATACTATGCATTGGCATGTTTAGGTAGTACTAGTTTTGTACATTCAATTTCAAATTCCTACGTAGAGAATCCAAAGAAACTTTTTCTTTTTGTTCTCTCACAGTCTGCAGAGCATTTGTCTGACGGCGCCGAGGGTGTGAGTGCCAAAAGTTAACTACGGAATAAATGTAACGAACTTTACGAACTAAAGGAAAAGGAAATGAATTTGTTTCAGCCAAAGATTCATACATGGTGCCACATAAGCTTTGCTTTGGTTTCCAGATATTTATTTTCGAGGATACCCAAACATTTTTAACACTGTTCATTTTAAAAATGTATGGTATACCTCGGCGCGGAATTCGTTTCCGCAATAGCTTTTAATGATTCGAAAATGAGGAGAAAACGCCCCGTTGTTTCCTTTTTCGTTTGGTCTTAAGGTCGAAGCCCAATGTAGGGCACCTTTACTATTGCATGTACGCCATGGTATATTCATAGACTTGAAGTAGCAGACCTACTTCTTCGTTATGGAGGAGGATTTTTCGCGTAATGGGATAAAATTTAGACGTGGAGAAAATTAACTTTACTTGAAAATGCGACTTTGTAGTTATTTCAGAGCAGTCGTTATTAACGTCCAATATATAAATGCAAACGTTCACGACGCGAGGTATATGGAACAGATCATATGTTATCTAGATAAAGAAATAAAGTACTGACGCTACGAAAAAGACTACTTAAGAACTGCCATCTGTTTACCTTATCCGTTTTTACTATGTTATTTTATGTACATTTGTCTAACAATAAATAACTGTCTAGGCTGACATCTACCTCTTGGACGACCCGTTGTCCGCCGTGGACGCTAACGTGGGTCGTCAGCTGTTCGAAGGCTGCATCAACGGCTACCTGCGCGGGCGCACGCGCATCCTTGTCACTCATCAGATCCACTTCCTCAAGGCTGCCGACTATATCGTTGTTTTGAATGAGGTGCGCACGTTTTGGTTTTATTTATTGCAAATTGGTTTTGGTTTTAGTTATTTTTTATTGATTCTTAATTCACAAGTTGCTGCTAATTTGTTTTTTGATATATTTTCCTTTTACCTAACCATTTTGATACATTGGGTTTGTCCTGAGAATTATATTGCATATGTTAAAACCCAATTTCTGAGTTAGTTCTAGGTATAATAAAACGATATGAATCAACGGAACTTTATAATTAATAAAAAACTTCGTTATAGGGTCGTATTGAAAACATGGGCACATTCGACGAGTTGGTTTCATCGGGCAAAGATTTCTCCTTGATGCTGTCCCAGCTTCAGGAAGGGAAAGACAAGGATTCTGACAGTCTCGGATCCCGGGTATGTTACCTGAATGAACTTAAACATAAACGACGTGATGTTTAATGAGGATCGAGTTAGACGGTGCTCAAATTGGATGGTCTACGTCCAGCTGTGGACCAGGTATACGCTGAAGATAATGACTTTACAAATAACTTAGCCGGATGAAACTTCTTAGGTGTGCAGTGGATTCATACTATTTTCACAATAGCTAATTTGTTCCTTTGTTCGTACTTCTACACAACAACAATAAAATTGTTGCATTAGCAAAACTATTTGAGTTATGCATTCCAATCAGTACGGTTGATACAAGTTTATCGATTGCTTTACTGATTATTGATTGCATTTAGTTAACTATGAACTGAACGGCCGTGACAAAACCAGCACTCAACTAAAGCTACGTTCCATTGTCGCTCACAGAATATGGTAATTTATGTAATTGTAGTCTCTTTTGTTCAAGTAATAGAACACTAAATTTCCCAATTAGCATTTCTCATAATTTTTTAATCTAAATTCAATTTATTCTCAGCTGGGTTGTTATAATAGGTATTTTATAGGCATTTATCTTGTCGTAGCATTAAAGATAACGACCGCAATAAAACGTGTAACCCGAGATCATTACATCAAATTAATATTAGTCTCACAGAAATAAATCTTTAAACGTCATAATCAGAAATGTTTATGAAGTAAGTTATCCTAAATAGTATCGAAGTAGGTACGTTTTGCTACCGCATGTTCTGTTTACGCCTTCATATTTTATGGGCATCTCGCCCCGCACTTCGTAAACATACAATTTATTCCCAAAAGGTCTGAAGGAATCCCTTCACAGTGGCAACTAGCTTCTTCAAATATGTAGAGGGTATCACATTCCCATATAAAAATGAGCTTGGGTCATTCGTTTACTGGTGGGTGGTGAACTCTGACTTTCATATTTTTCGATATTTATGTGAATTTTATGCTACCACTTTGCTGGGGTTGATGTATCCTTAGCGGTAGTAAACTATGAAAGATTCATTTATGAAAATAGCAGAACAGATTTTCTTGGCGGTTCTTGCTTTTTATTAAAGTCTTTAAGTTACCTTAGCGTACCGAGAGTAGTACGTATACAAATATTTCACGTTGGTATTTTCTATTTTTAATCGACTTCTTTACCGGCTGCACAAGAAAAGTCCTAAAATATTTGTTGAAAGAATGTGAAATTACAAGTGGATTTCACAGGATTTCATTGTTCAAAGTGGGTATGTGTACCCATCTTTAAACAGTTTTGAACCTCCTGAAGCAGTCTGTTCATTTTTCTTTCTTTATTGTTGTCAGCTTCATGAGATGAGGTCGGGATCGCCCGAGGCCGAGACTCGGAAAAGAAACAACGTAAAATAACGGGCGAACGTAAAATTCATAAAAACCGTTCATCCTTTCTAAAGTCGATATTGCTCTTATCTACCTACTTGAGCGGAATTTTCCGGTAGCTTTTTATAACAAAAAAAAGTTGTATAAACGAATTGTTTCTTTGGAATGAAAACGCTTCCTAATTACAAAGGAAGCGTAAGATAATTTCTACACATTTACTCGTAAACCGACTCACGCACCCAATGCCCAGCCACCACCTCAGTTTTGGAGTAAAGTATCTTGAAAAACATCGTTTGATACTCGTAGGTGCTAGGTGTTATGCCATAGCAATCTCTCAGCTCCATACCTCGGCTACAGTGACAAAGTTTGTTCAATTGCTTCAAAATATACTATTTTGATCGCACTTACCTAGATTTCATAGGACAAAAAGTAGACGATCGAGTAGTCATTATAATTAGTTCTCCTTAAACAGAGCATCGAAGAGAAAGACAGGCCTCTGGTAAAGAGAATGATGAGCGTGACAAGCGAGAGCGATGATACTCAAGAGTTCGAAGCCCAGAAGATGGAGGAGGAGGAGAGGCAGTCGGGCAACCTGCGCTGGGAGGTCATCTCGGCGTACTTCAGGTCGGGAGGAAACGTCTGCTTCATATTGTTTGCGCTCTCGATCGTCGTCATATCCACCACTAGCGCGGCTGCGGTTGACTACTGGGTCAGTTTTTGGTAAGTAGATGTCACCATTTGATAAGTACACTAGGTATTCTAGATTGGCATAGGCTATTCAATATTTTGTATGTATTTATAATCCGGGCAAAGTCATAGTAGCTTATGGTTTTCTTTTATATTATGGCTGCATTACATCTCAGGAAGGATAATGAGACAATCCATGCTTTTAACTTTTTAAATGAAAGACAATGTTCGAGTATACTAAACGCCTGAGCACGGTATGTTACGACCGATTAGAAATATTTCACCCATTTTCTTTTTGCTTTTTAGAAAAAAGTAATTGATTGCTTGCTTGCTTTTGGCTTGTACTTACTATGTTCTTTTGTTTTGATCTAAGGGCAGATTACTAAATTAACACTAAACTTTATTGTTTTGTTAAAGGACAAATCAAATGGCAATATACGAGGAGTCCCTGGGTGGCGTGGCCATTGGTGAGTACAAATTGAAATACCTGCGTGATTGTTTTGGTAGTGATAGTAGGGTAGATAGCAGTTAGAATGGCGTTCATTTCTCAATTACATTAAAAATATTTCGAATTTACATTGATAAGGTAAAGACACATAATACCGTGGTATAATTACGCATGTAAAAAATTTATGAAATTGTGCGTGCGCGAACTTCCCTCACTACGAAAATCTTTGCCAACTTAGGTACCTACGCATATTTATCTTAATTAATTTGAAAAATACTGAAAACACTTGATAATTATTTTATTATTTCAACATTCTAACCCAAAGAAATACAAACTCTGTATAAATTAGCCTCACCCTTACTCACGGAAAACTCTATTTATAAAGTCGCATAAATCATTTGCGCAGGCTCCAAATATATGAAGCATGCGTTAGAAGCAGGTGCTAATGGCGCTCACACCGATTATTTTAAGGTTCCTAATTTGTAGTTGAATCCACGGGAAGATAAATAATATAATTAATTGAATAAGAGATCTTGCAGGAATAGTGCTCGTAAATTGTTGATTAATCTTCCATAATATATCTTTGAACTAAGTACCTGCCAATTTCAGATAACAACGGCATTGGTTGCTTTAGACCTTAGTTCTTATGATAGTTTTCTTATTAAATTATTTTTTTATTTTTAATGGGTTTGCTCTTGACTCTAGTCTATGTCAGAGATGACAGAGACAAAGTCTACGATGGAGCGAGCCTACCCAGAAGGAGCCTGTTCACTCTAACTTTGAAGAGATTAGGGTTGTAAGCTTTTGGAAACACAGACGCAGGCAGAGAGTTCACTCCTTTGCTGTGCGCATTATAAAAGACGTTTGAAAACGCTTAGTGCGAATACAAATCTAAATATATTCATAATCATAATATAATGGCCAATCATATATATTGTTGATATTCTAATAGAACCTTGCGATTAAATGAATGATGCAATATTTATTCAAAGTTACACATTTGGGCCTTGCTTATGAACACCTAAGCCCAAGTTTTCCATAATCACATAAATACAATATAACGTAGTACACAAGTCCCAAGTGGCGGGTCCTAATTAAAGTAGCTAACTAACAGGGACCACTAATTAATAACAAGCATCGTTAGGTAACTTGATTCGCGCCATAAATCCTTGAGCTCAAGAGTCAAGCCGTAGATCGAATGTTAAACTCTTATATTAACAACTTATTAGGAAGGTACGAAGTTGATATTCGGATAAGGTAGAAGTTATAAGTAGTTGTAACATTTCGCAGAAGACATATCACCGGAAAATTGTAAACGCCGTAAGATTGTAAAATATCGCGTGAAATTGTTGACAATTTTTTCTTAATAAGACACGGATATATTGTAAAATATTGAATCTTACGGAGTTTACAATTTTCCGGTGACACAGACACCGATTTATTGTTAGTAAATAAATAGCTTTATTTTTCCTTTAACAGTTGTTCCTTAATTTTATTAACGAGTAATGCAACAAGGTTAACTCAGTGATAAAATTGTTTCATATTACAATGCAACTGCAATGTTATTGACTACTATGAACAAGGACCGCTAGCGATATTTATAATAGCCTCCTCAATTCGTTTCCATGCTATTCTAATATCTCTGGCGATTTTACTCCATGTTCTACCCGCCATTTTTATTTCATTGCTCCATCTTTTATGTGCATGGTCTACCTTGCCTTGGCTCCATCTTTTATGTGGTTTACCTTTTGATATTATTTCAAAACTAGTTGTTGCCGCGACTTGTATGCTTATATCCCGTTTTATCCCGTTCACGTAGGAATTTCGAGAAATCCTCTCTTAGTGCTCCCCTACACGTGAGCGTTGTCCTCAGTTACTCAGTCAGTAACGAAAGAATTTTGTATGTTTGGATAACAATTAGTCCAAAAAAAACGATTTTATTTATCGTACAGAATGATGGATTAGGTATAAAAACATGATTTGGTTTTGTCATAGGTACGCAGGCATACCTAATTAATCTTTTTGATTACCCAATTAGTGTAGGGTGTTGGTGTAGATAGGTACCTATAAACATTTTTCCACTTATAGCTTGAGACCACTTCCATTTCAAATATTTTTAAACTTCGGTAAGTTAAATCTAAAACAATTCAGCGGTATCTTTTGTCAGTATTTTGCAGACGGTGTTAGGACATTATTATTTCATAGTAACTGACAATAACTGGCTGACTGACTGTTAATAGTTGTTTAATAGCAGATATGACACCAATTTACAGTAGAGGTATAATAACCGCGTGGGATACCGCAAGTGTGCTGCACATTGCCCTTATTAAAGATTCAAAGTGAAAATCGACCATAATTATACAGTTCCACTAACATGACCCAATAACTTTAGTCTGGCGTTGGAGCAAAAGTCTGTTTATTTCACATTATTTTTTAACTGATAAATATTTTGCAGACATATATTTACAAAATACGATACATTGCTCCACATTGGCTTTGGCTTCGTGTCAGTGTGGTTCTCGTTTGTTGATGGTAGCCTTCCGCTGTTTAAAGTGCTTTCTTATTATTCTTCTCCAATCCTAACTTTTATAAAATCGAATGTGAGTTTATTACTCTTTACTTATTAATGTCTGTACGGATATGGATGAACTTGGCACACGGGTAGACTATGTCCTGGAATATGGCATAGGATAGTTTTCATCCTAGGAGTATACTATGTGCCCTTGGGATATTTTTTAACTATGACGCGGGTGGAGCCACCGGTACATGGTGGACATCCCACCGACACGCACAAAACGTTTTGAGAACACACTCATAGTGCGTACAGCTAAGGAGTGGAAGTCCCTGCCGGAGTCTGTGTTTCCTGATAGCTAGAACCTGGGAGTCTTTAAGTCAAGAGTGAATAGGTTACTTCTAGGCAAGCGTGCTTAATCTTCGACCACATCATCGCTTACCATCAGGTGAGATAGTGGTCTAACGCGTGCCTATCAATGGTAAAAAAAGCCGCGGTCCGGAGTTTCGGAGAACAAACATGGTATCATGAGCAACTTAGCCAGTAAGCCGCGTGGTATAGCTTGAAATTCAAATTGCCTCAAGAAATGCAATGCCAAATCTCCACTAAACCCACGTAGCGCATATAAAGAGACTCACACATGTGTAGCTGGAACAGGAATGCTACGCAAAACTATTTCATGTAATATGCTAACCAGCCAGACAGTAAATGCATCTTCATAATATGATCTAGGCGGTATCTAGCCATTGATTTATTTGATCTTTGTGGTCATTAGTTCGACTGTCGATTCCTGGGCCGAGCAACGCGTTAGACTTAAAATTAGTACATTCTCAGTAATCCCCTTCATATGGGACATTTTTTTTCTATTGATAGGCATGCGTTTGACCACTATCTCAATTGTGGGTAAACATACCATAGCTTGGAGCACGGTATCTCGGCCGCCCCTTCAGAGTAAACAGGCGACATATTCCGTTGTATTTCATCTTAACGATATTAATCAGCGTTGTTCCATAAAATAAGATATTTAACAATCCTCCACGTACAACCGAGCAAACAGGAAAGGTTCGTAGTCTACATACCTACTGAAGCGGATTCTGAAAGTAGGATGCGACTGTTTCGGACGAAGGTTTCGGCAATCTAATTAAAAGTTTCAGCATAGAAAGCGTATTGTAATCAATTAAGAAACAAAAGAATGTGAAAGGGGATCGTCAGGTGTTTTTGCGTCTCTATTTTCTATTATGTAATTCACAAGACACATTGTTTAGATATTTTATACTGAATGCCTACACTGTTCGTTACAATGTTTCATTTTAACTTGTAGACTGCAATGAAATCCGAAACTACTCATAACTTTCCCAAAGTAGGCATTTAGTTCATAAAAGTACCAATTTTAAATATTACATGTCCCTACTTTTACTTGCGACATGATTAATATATTATAGTAAGTAACTTTAAATAGGAAACCTAATCCAAGTACCCAAGTATGTATACTTAATTCATTTAAATTTTACACGCAGGTATTGTACCTATGCCAAAAACAAACTAGCTTTCTATATCTAATCCTGTGTTCTTAGAACCTGGTCTGGACGTGCAAGCGGGCCCATTCACTGTGGGCCAGTACCTGATGATCCACGGCGGCTTGGTGGCCGTCTGCGTGCTCATAGTGAACCTGCGAGTGTTCCCCTTCGCCCGCCTCTGCGTGGCCGCCTCGAGCAAGCTGCACAACACCATGTTCTCTACCATGCTGAGGGGAGTCATGCGCTTCTTTGACACCAGCTCTTCAGGTACGTTTACGTCTAGTTTGTAATCAAAGAATATAGGAGTGTCCTATAACAGCAATAAGATCCGAATTCCTAAGACATTGAATCTTTTAGCTGTTTGAAATGTATACCTGTTTTAGTCAGTGTTCAAAAGTTTTGTAAAATTTGCCTTTTATAATTATGGATGAACTTTAAGCAAAATTCTATTAAAGTATCTCAAAAAATAACATTTGATTTTAACCTATAAGGTCAACACATGCATATGAGTTAAATTGCGTATTTTTTTCACAGGTCGTATTTTGAACAGATTCACAAAAGACATGGGTTCTCTCGACGAGATCCTACCTCGAACCTTACTGGACGTGCTGCAAATCTACGGAACCATGTTTGCTATTCTAGTCCTTAATGCTATAGCTCTGTACTGGACCCTGGTACCTTCTGCCATCCTACTTGTACTCTTCTTCTTTATGGTCAGGATTTACATGAAGGCGGCTCAAGGTATCAAGCGATTGGAAGGCACAAGTATGTATTGACAAAATTTAAGCAACAAATATTCTGGCCTACTAAAATTTGCACTGTATCTGAAAAGTAGCATTTTTCAAATATTGGTTTTCTGTTTTCAAACCCATTTTTTGTAGTAGCATTACGACTTATCTCAAGATACAAATTGGCATTACGGCATTATTGTTAAATAAACTGTAGAAAAACGTAACAGGGTAAAAACGTAGTATACAATGACGCGATCTTTTGCCACCCGGACGGCACACAAAAAATATTCACGACGGGTATACCTATATTTAATGGTAAAGCGAGAAACACACTGGTCCTACGTGCGCAACGTACGCAACGCTTATGTATGGTAGCGTATGTTGCGTTGCATACGATAAGTGTGTTTCTACTGCATAGTTTTTCATATAAAATCAAGAGTCCTATATCATAATGCGTTGCGTACGTGGGACTAGTTTGTCTCTAGCTTAATAAACCTTTTTTCTTTGACAAATAACTATCTCAAATCTTTTCATTCGCTAATGCCTGTCTTTTCTCTAGACGAATAGCAAACATTTTACATGTTTTCAACATACCTAAATTAAAGTTTGATTGACGATTTTGAAAACTTACTTATCTCATCGCTTTGATACTTTTATGTCTCTTCCAAGTAATGTAAAATTTCGTTTATTTCAGCTAAGAGTCCCATGTTCGGTACAGTGACGTCATCGCTTGGTGGCATATCTACCATTAGGTCCGCTAACGCCCAGAAGAGACTCATTGATCAGTTTGATGCTCACCAGGTAGGTAATCTACACTCACTTATCTACTTGTACGTACAACCATTAGATCGACGGTACCGATAGTAAAGACCCTCAGTTCGAAGTCACATGACTGTTGGCAGCCACCCAAGATAACACCACGACATACTCGTACACAACTAATCCATCCTTTAAAAGCCCGATTAAGGATCAATTTCACCAACAACACTAAATGGGATGAGGGGCCTGAATATTCTCGTATACTAAAGGAACTTTCGTATTCGCATCGCACATCTGTAATTTCTTTACATTGTGACATTGATATTATTGTCGCTGAAAGATTTTACAACTTTACTCTGAACTTAAACGCTTTTTAATCTCATCATTCTTCAAAACAGCGTTCAAGGTATATCAGTATCATCATCGCGTATACCTATTGATACTGACAGCTCTTGCATGTTTACATGGCCGTTTGCGTTCAGTTTCATTAGTGGAACTGGCCCTTAGTCGCCAAAGCTAACGAAATCTTGAGTAATCTGTGGTAGACAATTCAATATATATATATATTTTTTTTCCTAGGACTTGCACACAACTGCATGGAACAGTTATTTGAATGGCGGTACGACGTTTGGGTTCTACTTGGACACCATGTGCTTGGTGTACCTCACTACTGTGATATTCGTCTTTCTCTTCCTTGACTTCGGTGAGTATTCATAAGTTTACATTTTTAGAAAGATAAATCATAATTTCACAATCAACAAACAAGTGGGATTATGTTAACTTTAAAAAAGCTTTCTCACTGCTTAGCATAATCACTACATAGTATAAAACAACGCTTCCGCTGTCTGTCTGTTAATATCTTTAGATCTTTAAAACTACGCAATGGATTTTGATGCGTTTTTATTTTATGTGGTAGTGATTCTCGAGGAAGTAGGTTTTAGTATTTAATTTGAACCCGTGCGAAGCCGGGGCGGGTCGCTAGTTATATTATAATAGTGAACATTCGATTTCTACAAATTACGTCATTTCTGGGTACACTAAAGTTGCTTCAAAAGAGAAGTAGTTCGCACCTTCTTGGGTTAACTTGACCCTATTAGGGTCTGTGATACGTAATACGTTGAGGGCTTGTCGGGTTACTAATGTTATTTTCGATGTTGCGAACGACTGATCCTTAGCAGTACCTACTTGCAAAATAGGTTTGTGTACATAAATATGATTAACCTACATACAACCTACAGGGTAACCACTGAAGAAATAAATCAATTTTATTGACACTAATTTTGAATACATTAACACACTTACTAGAAGAACCTAAACCACTGGGTCTAGAAACATGTAAGTTACTCATATTTGCCGACATGAAACTCTTCGTTAGTATCCTTTGATACCTGAAAGGTTTTGGCGGTGAGCTAAAGGAGTGTTTACTTGCTATACTGGAACATATCTTACTGTGAAAACAGGTGAAGAGAATAGGAAGTGAACTGTAATTTCTTCTGCTTGCAGTGCATGCTAGTAATTGACAGTTGACTTCATGTAAGTAAAGTCACGGTAAGATGTTAACATAACAGACCAGCTGGTTTGTTAGGACCGATAGCATAAACCTCAACGTTCACATTGGTATGCAGGCGACGCGATCCCCGTGGGCAGCGTGGGGCTGGCGGTGACGCAGAGCAACACTCTGACGGTGATGCTGCAGCACGGCGCGCGCATGCTGGTGGAGTTCCTGGCGCAGCTCACCAGTGTCGAGCGCATCTTGCAGTACACGCGTATCGACACCGAGGAAGACTTGTTTGAAGGAAGTTGGTACATTTTTTATTGAGATTCAGTTATGTTACATTCTTACTACTTTTAAATATTTTTGTTAGTAATGTATAAAATCGTCATCTTCCTGCTCTTTTTACTTGGGGTCGGTGCAACAATGTTCCTTCTCTCATTCCCATGTCTCTTCTTTCATATAATTTCTTACAAAATCCATTATTTTTTTCTTAGGCCTGCATCTACCTCTCCATTCATCTTTCAATATTTATATCCTTATATTCATATTTTTTTTTGTCACACTTATCATGCATTTAAACAAAGAAACGATACCCGCTGGCGCCACTTTGAAACTTATTTTAATCTTTCTTCTGGCTTCGTCCACACACATCTATCACAATATTTCCGGCCAGTATAAATTGTAATGAGTAATGTAAACAGTTGTCTAATTTTTTTTTTCCAGAAATCGCCATGCCGCCTAAATGGCCGTCTAAAGGAAAAATTGAATTCCAAAATGTTTCCTTACGATACGCGCCAAACGAGGACCCCGTACTTAAGAACTTGAACATTGTAGTCGAAAGTGGACATAAGGTATGTTGTATACAAATGGCCATCACATATTTCAAACTAAGTAGGTATTTCCCTAAATACTATTAATAATGTTGTACGACACCTACTTGTTCGTTACTTCAGGTCGGCATCGTGGGGCGGACGGGCGCCGGGAAATCTTCCTTGATATCAGCTTTATTTAGATTCGCGTACCTCGATGGAACCATATCGATTGACGGACTCGATGCTTCGATGATTTCGAGACAGGTACGAATTTCACGGTTATAGGTATTACTATGCGAGTCCGTGTAAGCGGCCATTATTTTCTAACTTATAGTTATTTGCAGGGACTGCGATCGAAAATTTCAATTATTCCTCAAGAACCGATCCTCTTCTCTGCAACGATTAGATACAATTTGGATCCGTTCAACATCTACAGCGACGAGGAACTCTGGAGGGCGCTCGAACAGGTCAGACTTAAAAAGAAAACTTGCCTGTATTTCGTTACTGATTTATTACGGTTTTTATGACATTTAAATATTTCAGGTTGACTTGAAGTCGGCTATTACTTCACTAGACTTCAAGGTAACGGAGGGCGGCTCTAATTTCTCAGTGGGGCAGCGACAGTTGATGTGCTTGGCGCGCGCCGTACTGAGATCCAATCAGATATTAATTATGGACGAGGCTACGGCGAACGTAGATCCTCAGTGAGTATTTGGAGAATTATATGCATAGTTAACAACAGTGCGGCAGACATTGACTTTTGAACTTGTTGCAGGACGGACAACTTCATCCAGGAGACGATACGCCGTCAGTTTGTGTCGTGCACCGTGCTGACGATAGCTCACAGACTCAACACCATCATGGACTCGGACAGAGTACTGGTTATGAGCAGCGGCGAGGTGGCGGAGTACGACCACCCCTACGTGCTGCTGTCCGACCCCAACAGCCACTTCTCCGCCATGGTGCGCGAGACCGGCGAGAAGAACAGCGCAAACCTCTTCCAAGTGGCCAAGGATGCTTACTTCCAGAGCAATCTGAAAGAGAACGCGAGATAAACAAATCTGCCCACAGTGAAATACTAGATTTACTATTAGAATAAACTTGTATATATTTATTGATAAGTAGATACGTTAGAACCGAGCATTACAGGAAATTTTTAGTATAGTATTGTTACAATTACAAATGAGTAAATTATGAAGTGTTGTACTACTTCATTGTTTTGAATTTTACCTTGATAGCGTTTTAAAAAAACCCGCAAGTATAAGGTAGTGCGACTTCGACACCGATGCACTTTATGACCCAACACTAGTGCGACATTGACACCGATGCAGCATATAAGCTAACACCAGTGCGATTAACAGTAGGATTAGCACAATTCCTTGATACTTGTGGTCATCATAGAACACCTTCCAATTGATAGGATCACAGTTGGAGCAATAATCCATCTTACACTGTAGGTACTATGCATCATAGTTCTTCACTATTTTGTCTGCTTGTTGTTTTATTTTATTTCCTTCATGTTGCGATGTTTTAGAGATTTTTAGTGTTTTGTGACAATTTCTAGGTGACGTTTGCCAAACTTGACGTAAGAACTTCAAATGGGCAGAATTATTTTTTCCGAGTAATATTGTTACTTAAAAAGAGATTGGATACTCTTTTAACATTTTATTCTTTTCATTCATTGCGTTATTTTGTTCTTAACACATTTCAGGGCTCAAAATATAATCTGCATATTTAGTTTAGGGGCTCGTGAATTGGTCAGGTAAGCAGCGAGAACCTCCAACATTCCACTTTGGAAACATTACTTCTATAAATTTTTATTTATTTCGAGTAACGGAGACTCATATTCTCAAACAATACATAAAACACATAAAATACAACACAGAAAACATAAAACACATACACATAAAAGACAGACAGGAAGTTACAGACAGCACTAAGCAAAAACGAACATGAACATTCACCCCGTAACAATATGCCTGCTACAGCATTGCCGGATATAGGGGCAATCCAGTCTGTTAGCGATCATTGCCAGGACGGTGTTGGCGCTGCCCCGCACTCTGCGCACCAAAGACGCGCACCGCTTGCGCATCGTCGCATGAAAGCAGTCGGTGCGCGCCTCCGCGAACATGCCCGAGGCGCTGCAGTGTCGGGGCAGCCTCAACACCGCCCTAAACGCGTTATTAAACTGAGCGCGGAGGGCGCTGTATGCCGCACGAGTATACTTTGCCCACAGACTGCACGTGTAGAGGGATGTACAATAAGCTCTAAAGAGCGTTATTTTTACCTCCCTCGAACAACGCACAAACCTACGAGCAATCATGTTACTTCTGACTGACAACGCCCTCCGCTCCCGCTCAACGTCTGCGTCGTCTTTTAGGTCAGCTGTAACAATGTGACCTAAGTATTTAAATAGATATACTCTCTCAAGCGGTGCATTTTTTATACACACACGGGGTACACTATTCACGCTTTTAAGACTAGCCCCAAATACCATGAATTTACTCTTCTCTTTCAACCCATGGCTCGAGGCATACTCTTCACAGGCACCCATCAATTTTCTAAGACCGCAGACCGATGCGCTCAGCAGCACCATGTCGTCAGCGTAGCTCAAATTATTGACGCATACTCCATCCACATGGCAACCAACATGCTGGCTGCTGAGCCCAACGATCAGGGCGTTCACATAGAGGTTGAAGAGTGCAGGAGAGGTCAACCCCCCCTGTCTCACCCCGCACTCCAACCTGTAAGGTTCAGACATTACACCCGCCCATCTAACGCTATTGATCTGGTGTCTGTACCAATATTTGAATATGTTCGAGAGTTCTGGGGGTAACCCGATACTCTCCAGTTTCTCCCACAGGATGTTATATGACACCAGATCAAAAGCCCTGGAAAGGTCCAGGAAACACGCGTACACAGGAGTTTTGCGATCCATATAGTATCTGACAACATGCTTAAGACTCAGTATCGCAGCTTCTGTGGACAGTTTGGGCCGAAACCCGAACTGATTGTCATGCAGTGACAGATATTTATCTAGCTGAGTATTAAGCAGGCCGTCAAACACTTTTGCTACAATTGTTGCAAGTGAAATAGGCCTGTAGTTATTTACGTCGGCAACATCTCCGGTCTTGTTTTTAACCACAGGCACTACAACAGTTTTCATAAGATCGGCAGGTAAGTATGAATGGCCCACACATAGGGAATAAAACAATGCCAGCACTCTCGATATATGCGGGCCAGCGTGCTGTAGGTGCTCAATGCTGAGCCCATCATGGCCGGGGGATTTACCTTTAGTCATAGCCTTTATGACTGTAGCTACATCTTTAGCATTAAATCTTGTCCCCACAAGGCCACTTAGTATCTCAGCAGTGGGCACCCCATCCCCTTGCCCTAGTGGAGACTGTACACGAAAATGGCGTCCAAATATGTCAGCAATATCTTTAGAGCCACTCACCACTCACTTGAATGCATACATTATCAAGCATGTATGCATTCATTGGTAAACACTACCAGGCTGAACTTAATCACGCAATAAGATGGATTGAGCATTAGCAAATCGTAGCCCGCAAAATGCAGAAAATAGATGTACCTATGAACTACAACTGCCATTGTTTTCGACTGAGTTTAGTACTTTTCAAAGAATACCTTTCCCAAGGACAGCCACATCGACTGGTCCCGAGCGTCGCATGGGCGATCATACTTTTACGGAAATATAATGTATTACAGTCGACGACTACTGCAATACACTTCATTTATTAGATTTGCTAGTTCGAATCAGGTCGGAGTGTGCTTAGGGGCGCTTTTTTCTATAAACTGTCACTGCTTTAAACTACGCGCAGCCACGAGGCTAGAACAAAGATGAAAAGTAGTGCAGCTGTAGGAATGTCTAACACATGTTAAAACATTCTTCTCTAAGCCTTCTCTAAAGAGAAGGCCAATTTCAACACAATATCGTAAAAGCTTATTTTTAAGCTGGCGCATGCCCGAGAGAAAGCTACACGGGACATTAGCAAATGTCTCTGTGTAAGGGACGCCCAGGGTAAGCTGCTCTACGATGGCCCCTCTGTTAAGGAGAGATGGTGTACATACTTCGCGGAGCTGTCTAACAATCAGCATCCCCATAACCTTCCTCCCGAACCGCCTCCTAACCTTGGACTTATTTCCCCTATTTCCTCCCGACGAAACCAGCATTGCTCTTCGCCACATGAAGAACCGGAAAGCGGTTGGGCCTGACAATGTGCCGATTGAAGTGTGGAAGGCCCACATGGTGTGGACCTTCTGACGGATCTTTTTAACCGCATCCTGATCACCATGGAAATGCCGAACCAGTGGCGATTTAGCCTGATTATCCCTTTTTGCAAAGGCAGTGCACAGGATTGTTGTAGCTACCGCGGTATCAAGATCATGTGCCACACCATGAAGCTCTTCGAGCGCATCATTGACACACGGCTCCGTAGCGAGTGTACAGTCTCTGAGTGTCAATATGGCTTCCGGGCGGGTAACAGCACCATGGACGCAGTGTTCGCCTTACGGAATCTGACTGAGGCTTACAGAGAGAGAAGGAGAGCTTTGCATATGGCCTTTTTAGACCTGCAGAAGGCCTTCGACTATATACCTTGGCAGTCCATCTGGTGGGCACTGCGCTTCAAGGGCGTTCCCGAGGCCTATATTGACATTATCAGAGACATGTACCGCGATTCCGTGTCCTCTGTCCAGATCGCTGTTGGCGAATCGAATGGCTTCCCAATATCTGTTGGCGTTCACCAAGGCTCGGCTCTTAGCCCGTTCTTGTTTAACGTTGTGCTCGATGTAGTATACGGCAAACATCCAAGATCAGCCTCCATGGCTAATGATGTATGCCATGACATCGCCCTCGTTAATCAGAACAAAGCCCATCTTGAGCGCAAAGTCAACATTTGGAAGGACACGCTTGAAAACGGTGGTCTGAGACTAAATGTGGCGAAGATTGAGTACATGTCCTGTGGCAGCACGGATTCAAACACCATCCGAATAGGTTCGGACCTGATCAGAAAGTCCGATACGTTCAGGTACCTTGGATCCGTGCTGCACGAGTCTGGCAACGTGGACGACGATGTCCAAGCACGTATAGGCGCGGCTTGGGCGAAGTGGCGCGAGGTAACGGGCGTTGTATGCGACCGCAAAATGCCTCCGAAGCTCAAGGGTGCAGATATATAAATGCATCATACGGCCTGTCCTACTGTACGGGGGCGAGTGTTGGCCAGCACTAAGCAGACACACCCAGGAGCTTCGCGTCACGGAGATGAATATGCTGAGGTGGATGAGTGGCGTAACTCGATCCGATCGCATACGCAACTCTTACATCCGAGGTAGTCTTGGTGTCCGTGACGTGCGGGAAAAACTGAAATAGTGTCGTCTGCGATGGTATGGCCACATCATGCGCCGCCCTATGGAGTACGTTGGTCGGAGATGCATGAATATGGCTGTTCTTGGGGCTAGGTCCCGTGGTCGCCCTCGCAAGCGCTGGTTGGACGTCGTTAAGTCCGACATGAGAGCCAATGGCCTAACTGAGAAGGATGTTCAAGATCGGGCAAAGTGGAGGAAGCTAAGTAGGAAGGCGGACCCTGGCAATAGCCGAGATTGACGCCAGGTTTAAAAAAAGATCGTAAAAAAATTGAGTCATCACTAAATTTTTTATATACGGGTTTTAACCAACAGAGCGGGTCGTAAGTTGAATAATAATTAAATTACTAGCGACACACCCCGGCTTCGTACGGGCGCAATTTGGAGTTGTAGTAATAATTCTATTGTGAAACTGCTTCTTTTTCTTATCGTGAGGGCAGGAAAGTCTAACGGCCCCACACACACCCTTGTGTCAGAGTTTCTAAACCGCCTGCCTCAAGGGCCTCTAACATAGTTTATTTGACGACCGCCATTTGGCGGCCAGGACCACCGGCTTATACGTGCCTTCCGAAGCACGGAATCATCTTTTTTAATAGACGATCAGGTGATTCATGCCTGCAATGTCCTAGCCAAACAGGAAAATAACTTTGTAAAGTATTCTTTCCCGTGGGAATCGAAACCACTCGACCACGGAGGCTGGTTCCGGACCATAGCACGGAACCCTTCGTGTGAGAGTCCAACTCTTACTTAGCCAGTTTTCTTACCTTTAGCATTTTTATACCCGACGTAACTTTTAAGCACGCAATACATCTATACTAATATGTAAAGGCAAAGATTTGTTTGATTGTATGCGCTAATCTCAGGAACTACTGGTCCGATTTGAAAAATTAGGCTAGGCATTACGCTAAAACTAATAGGAGCGGAGCAGAGGAAGTTGCGCGGGTCAACTAGTAATACTCATAAATTACTTTGCACTTACGCTTCAACAATCTTGTGGCTGTCTTTAACAAGCTGAAACGGCTGAATTTGCGACGCCGCACTGGTACAGCGCCCTCAAGAGGTACAGGATAATGATGATCAGCGCAATAGTCGCGAACAGCAAGGCAGTGTTACCATTGAATCTAGACTTAACACAGCAAGGTTTCGGCCCGTCGCAGCATCCCATTTTCGTGAAACAACATGAACAGGTAACTACACGTTAGTCCCAATATGCGCTATTTTATTACATATTTTAATTTTTGTAAAACTGTTTTATTTACAAATATTTTGTTTAGTTTCCTTGTGTCATTTTGGTTTTCTTCAATGCATAGAGTAACTTGAATGACATTTTGAGTTAAGCTGTACAGAATATAAATTAAGCAGCAGAATATAATTTAAAAAAAAGTAATAAATTCGTTCATAATTAAATAGATTTTTTTGTTGTTATTGAAAATGGGCTGTTTAGCTCAATCACGCCTGATGGAAAGCGATAGATGAGGTCTATGATGGAGTGAGCGGGCCCAGAAAATGCCTGTTTACTCTTGCTTTGAAGGCAATCGTTTTATTATGAAGACGGGAACACTCACCAAAATACAGTCAGTAGAAGTCCGACAGGCAGGCAACACTACGTCGATGAGCTAGGCTGTGAAGTTGAGCCACCAACGTCTCGTCACCTATAAGCCTTTTTGCTTTGCGCTCCTCCGAGTCCAATGCAGCAAACTGGTGTTTTGCTGAGCCATCCCATAAGTGGCTGCGCCACATACAGCATACAGGAACGAACTTGTGCTTTATACAGATTCAGAAGCGGTCCAGATGTGAAGTATCACTTTACCCTATTTAGGATGCTCAGCTTCTTAGCCGCAGTCTGTGTGTCAGTCAAAGCCATCGAGAGACACGGCCAAGCACTTGCCGTGTCGCTCGATATCTCGGAGGCTCTTTGACAAAGGAAACTGGTATAAAACCATGCAGGGTCAGCCTTTTCGTGTGCCCTGGTTTGTAAATAGTCATTTAAGCCGAAAATTAGTTGTTACGGCTCATAGACTCAGATCTGGACACATTCCATGTAATAAGTTTGAGTTCATGATGAGGAAAACGAGCTGTCCTAACTGTGTGGAGTATGGAGTAGTTGAAGATATACACCACTTAGTCGGCAACGGTAGTACGGTTAGTGAAACGGTATGAGAGGCGGTTGCGTCTTTTTGCGAGGACGTAATCTCGCAGAAGGAAGCGGCGGAGCGGGTCAGGGAGGAAGACTCTCTCGCTGACCCGATTCGCCGCAAAAGGACAGGACGGCGCAGGCGGCGAAATGCCAACTTGATGTCGCCATAGGAGGGGCCTGCAGACGATAGATCGGGGACTCTATCGTGCACGCTGTAAGGTCCCTGGAGTCGTGGTGATGTCCCAGTGCACCCGGACATCGCTGAAAGAAGAGGGAGCCCGAACGGGCATAGAAGAGGGAGCCCAGAAGTAGGCCACGCTGGATGAGTCGCGTATGTCATGCGTAGCAGTCCTCGCGACCCACCCATCACGGCGAAAGTAGGTGCACAGGCGAAGTTTTTAGTGGGTGAAAGTCCCACATAACCACGTCGTCTCCCCGGGGTGATGTGGTATGCGTTAGGTATTTTCTTGGCACGGAAAAAAAAAGGTACATTCAATAAAATCTTGGCTCAGCCAAATAGCGACGATGCGTAGAGTCTGTTTAGGTTCATGGCCCAGATATGTCTAATTTGTATTTAGGGTACGATGAGACTGACATACGCTTTGCGATTTTAAATCATCATCTGCCTAGCATTTTCCCAACTATATTGGGGTCGGCTTCCAGTCAAACCAGATTCAGCTGAATATCAGTGTTTTACGGGGAGCGGCTGCCTACCAGACCTCCACAACGATTTTAAATGTCCCTAAAAAAAGTATATAAAAAATAACAGGGTGAAGCGATACTTCAAGCCTGGATAGCTTTTCACCCTTTACAAAGCACAAGTCCGCCTGCATGGAGTATTGTAGCCACCTTTGGGATGGCTCAGCTAAGTATCAGCTTGCCGCGCTTGATTTGGTGGAACGCAGAGCTAAGAGGCTCATCGGCGACGTAAAACTGGTGGATGCCAAGCTACATAGCTTGGCTCATCGCCGTAAGTCTCATCGGTCCGCGGTGACTGTGCCCAAGAACTCCACGACCTCATCCCACTGGCCCCCTTCTACCATCGGACATCCAGACGCACTGCATCTTACCATCCCTACCTTGTGTTTATTCCACCAATTCCCACTAAGCGTTTCCAAACGTCTTTTATAATGCGCACAGCAAAGGAGTGAAAGTCTTTGCCTGCGTCTGTGTTTCCAAAAGCTTACTACCCTAATCTCTTCAAAGTCAGAATGAACAGGCTTCTTCTGGGTAAGCTCGTTCCGTCGTAGACTTTGTCTCTGTCCTCTCTGACATAGACTACAGTCAAGAGCAAATCCAACATTAATAAAAAAACAACGGGTTGCACTCCGGGAGTGCCGGCAGAAATGAAAACTTGAATACGCCCAACTAACACCTAAGGTAAAAAAACCTATATAAGACTCCGTATATCAGTTCTATTTAAGTATAAAAGTATTAACGCATACGAGTACCTGTGCAACTGAGTTAGAGCATACTCTAACTCACTTATAACCACGAAAGAGGCCCACAGTTTTACAGGTAAAAGTTATAGAAAGCCTATAGTACGGTGTCACAGTTATAGAAAGCCTATAGTACGGTGTCACAAAGATAACCCTCGATACCCAAATTTCACAATGTCATGTTTACGTCATAC
This sequence comes from Lacanobia oleracea, assembly GCA_950371165.1. Classification (NCBI taxonomy): domain Eukaryota; kingdom Metazoa; phylum Arthropoda; class Insecta; order Lepidoptera; family Noctuidae; genus Lacanobia; species Lacanobia oleracea. Next base: position 14,061,033 of record OX493389.1, read on the forward strand.
TCCGTCGCGTATCGCGGGCGCCCGCTTATCGCAAGCGTAATATGACTCGCAGCACAAAAAACCTTATCTCTCCGCTCACAAAGCAGCTATTCACACACTTGAAACTGTTATGGGTTCTTTAATTATGTCACTATGTAATAGAATGTAAACAATATTCTTATAACAAACCGAAATATAAACATTTTGGATAAATACGAGAGAACTTGCTGAAAGCAATTTTGTTGTTTTATTATGTTTATTTCTGACACAATTGTTGGATCAATTTACACAAAATTTTGGAATTAAGGTCATAGAAAGACAATTAATCTAGTGATGATGTTATTTTATGAGATAAAAAATCAACTGCCGCAATATTTAAGGTCAAACTTCATAGTACGTGGCGCCGACATTTTGATTTACGTAATGCATATTTTTGTTAACAATCACCAAGAATATCCCAATAAGATTCCAATAAGAAATGTTTCTAGATTACTAGCCATGTATTCAATAACTCATTTTTAACTGTATATCGTTACAATATGCCACTATAATTCTGAAATATCAAATTACTTACGTACGGGAAGAAATCCGGTAACTTGTTTTGTTTCGTAATTTTCACCAGGTAATTTACACTTTTGACGTTGAATATTAGTTGAAAATGAACAAGAATAAAGTAAATTATGAATTTCTATCAATACTTGGCTTACTTTCCACAAAAAAACACGTAAAAATCGAAAATTCTCGAGCACAAGTGGAACGAATGTTTGAGTCGATTTGACAATTGTATTTTGTGAGATATCGTTTGTTATCAAGCGTATTTTTTTTTTCCGACAGTGTTCCCATATGAAAAATATTATATACCATAGAGTTTAATCGTTGAGAAACGAAAATAAACCGTAAAATTGTAAAAAAAAATAGTTTTAAATCCGTAGAGTCGGGTGGATCCACAGGGACCCACCTGGGTGTTGACTGTATTAGATGGTAGTGGGTCCGAGGGGATCCATTTGGTACCGGAGAAGCTGCACAAAAGCGCTTATTCATCGTCAGTTACTACTTTAACCGGTATTACCGTTGTAATACAGGGTTGTTAAACACTACAGGTGGTATAAATCCTATAGTAAGGTGTAAAAAAGATATTAAAGCTGCAAAAGAGCGTTTATTCATCGTCCGCTACTACTTTAACCAGTATTACAATGGTAATACCGGTTAAAGTAGTAGCGGGCGTTGGTGAGCACAACAGGTGGTAGAAAAGCGCACGTGAAGTGAAAAAAAAATAAAACCGACTTCCAAAAACAAAACACTGTTTTTGGAAGTGGGTTTTATTTTTTTGTTAAAAACTGTTTTGTTTTTCACTTTTTAGTGGTACGCAGGTACCACTAAAAAGCACAAATACAGCGTGCCGGCGTGATATTATGTTATGAACTGTTGTAAACAATCAACAGACATGCGATTACAGAAATCCCGATCTATTTGCTATCATTTATTGAAGTGTTCCGTTACCTACTTCCGAAGTTCTTCATCAGATCTTCACCAAATTTAAATGGAACCAGTCGGAAAAAATACTTTGCGAAACAAAAAAAGAATCATCCAAATCGGTTAACAATTGGCGAAAATATCGATGAACAAACATTTTTCACCGGATCACATCATCAGATCCTGACTTATACCTTCCATCATCAGCTTAGTAACATGAGATGATGATCACCAGGCACAAATATCTGAATTGCGTTAGAAAGTTTATGAAAAACAGTGTATGTGCTTGTAAAGTTTGAGGGTTTCCCTCGATTTTCATGGGATCCCATCATCAGATTCTGACTTGGTGACAATGGGACCACCTCAGAAGTATAGGCTTTCGAACAAAAAAAGAATTTTTAAAATCGGTCCAGAATTGGCGGAGAAATCGGTGAACATACATAAAAAAAAAACATACGTAAAGCCGAACATAGAACCTCCTCCTTTTTGAAGAAGTCGGTTAAAAATGATTATGATTATGATTATGATTATCCCTTATGATTTCACGGTAAATGTATACCGTGTTGCTCATCTCAATTTTAACGCACTTAGGATTTATTAAATATTTAAAAGAAAAGTTATGATAATAAAATAGGTACCTCAAGCAGGTACCGCAATAAGGAATTATTAATGATTCCTGCTTCCTGAGCAGTGGTATGTAAAATTAAGTGGCATTCATGGAACGCTTCAATAATGTAAGAAATTTTGTATATTGTAGTCAAATGTTGAATAACTCGAAATAATATTAATTTTTAGGTTACCAAAACAATGGCGAACTTTACAAAAGTGAGGTTAGTGTTAAAAACGACCCATACTTGCGTTGTTTGACACTAATACCTTTATAACGTCTTTAAAAGAGTACTGTCTAACACAATAAGCTTTAGTTATACCCTTTATTACAGGTTAAACCTAGATAGAGGAATTGTTTGGCACTTTTAGTTTCTCGTGTTCCTAAACTCTGGAAAAACTCTATTTTATAGCTTATGTCTGCAATATAGCACCTTAAGTTGTATAAAACCCTTCATTGTAATAACTATACAACAATAAGTCATAAAAGGAGTCGGAAAACGCTTTTATAAAGACTTAGGTGTCACAGAAAGGTTAAAGCTATAACGTATTAAGTATACTTGCTGGTACTAGCATCATTATAACTCTCAAAGCTGTATTATGTCGTCCACTAAAGCTTTAGTGCTGCGATTGCGGCCAAAACTGGTATGTTAACTCCTCTATATCGTCTTTAGTTATAACTGCGATAATTATAACCCTGTTACCCTACCCGGTACCCTATTATGACTTAAAGTCATAAAAAATCCTGTAACTGACACCAAAATGTTATTTGGGCGTGCTTCGAATTTTCGATCAGGTCATATATCCTGAAACGTGACCGTCTCACGCATTTTTGATCAGGGTCACGACACCTGACACGAGTTTAACATTTCTTACCCATCACAAAAAAAGTGCACAGCGCCATTAAAGAAGTTTTCACTTAAAAAAAAAAGTCAGTGCTTTTGACTCGATTGTTGAGCTGAAGTTGAGATTGGACGTCAACTAAAGCTCCAGGCGGTCGGTAACAGGTACAGGAGTACCTCGGAATGTAGGAAATAGCTGAAACGGACTCCTATTAGCAGTAAAGAGACATGCCTGTGTTTTCAGAGCATTGAATTTGACCAGATTGTCATCGCCCCACTGGGAAACGAGATTTAAGGTAGAATTCATTCGCTCCACCATGGCCTCTCTAAGAGTAGTTGTTTCCTCTCTGCGGGCTCCTGCACTGGAAAAGTATATTTCTGAGACTGTGCTGTCATCTGCGTATCCGATTGCACCAAGATAAAGCAGGTTGTTGATATGCAGCAGAAATAGAGTCGCAGTCTCAGTCACTCCGGTTGTTCCGGAGGACTCTTGCGTGTATTCCGCTGGCTTTATTCCAGTCCAGACTACTAAGGGCCATACGAACCTCTCTCAGGTGAATTGAAATCTCCGGCATTGAGGTATGTAAGATGGTGTATTAGAGGCCGTATCAAGGTGAGAATTTTCGGCAAAGATTGAGGTAAATAAGTTTGCCTTCCCTTGCATGGCATGAGCTAGCGTTCCATCAGACTTCATCATTAGAGGCAGCGAAGGATGGCAGAAGTTAATCTCGACCGATTAAAAAGACAGAAACCAGAACTTCTTGCTACCTACGAAGGGTAGGACGCCAACTTGGCCCCAATCCGCCCAACATAGTCAAGACGCGCCTTTTTTTTTATGTCCTCCGCCCTGGGGCGGGCGGAGGGGTCTGTCAGACTCTTACTGACTAAAACCACCCCGGTGCTCCATCTCTCACCAACCGGAGATTGCGAGAACTAATGCGACTTCCGTAATCCCCGGCTGGTGCGCCCGTCTCTGCGGGCCACCTCGGGTCAGCGGGGGGAGTAAGGTGTTTGACTCCCCCCACGACGTCAAAGAGGGGCGCACGGGAACACCACGCGCCGCCACCTCGGGTCCGAATGAATGGAGGGCGACGGACATCCCCAAGTCCGCCGCCCCAGGACCCAGTTAGGGGGGCCGGATGAGGGCAGCGTATGCCCTCCTCCGACGCCCGGTGCGCTTGCTGCGGGCTGGGAGAGAGGTCGAGATCTCCCTCTCCCTTTCAGCAGCTTCCTTCTGCGCGATAACTGTTTCGCAGAAGGAGACCACTGCGTCTCAGGACTCCTCGCCGTCGACCATAGCACGAACTACGGCCGACAGCGAGAGATCACGGCGTGGCTCCTCCCAAGCGGCACACTCTGCCAGCGTATGCCGCGCTGTGTCCTCTCGACAGTCGACGCAGTGGTGACACCGAGCGTCCGGCTCCCTGCCTATGCGACACAAGAACCTCCCAAAGCAGCCATGCCCCGAGAGGACCTGCGTCACACGAAATGTCAAGGAGCCGTGCCTTCTCCCGAGCCACAGGTCGAGCACTGGCCGGATGGCCTCGACAGTGACGAGGCCGGCGGAAGGGCGTGAGAGCCTGTTCCGCCATTCCGCCACCAGAACCTTGCGCAGCTGCGACTGACGCAGCTTAATGTGCCGCTGCATCAGTCACTCACCGCGCGCCCGCGCGTCCTCATGCCACCGGTGCAGTGACGCGAGGACTTTTGCCTCCAGGTCCCAGGGTGGAGATCCGGCCAGTATGCAAGCCGCCTCGTAGGAGATCGTGCGATAACCCCTGATGACTCTGACGGCCATCACCCTCTGCGGTTTCCGCAGAACAGTGATGGTGCCGGCCGTCAGGTCAGCCGCCCAGATCGGGGCCCCATACAAGGCCATCGATCGCACGATCCCCATATACAACCGCCTGCAGGCGGTGCTCGGGTCCCCCAGATTGGGAAGCAGCGATGACAGCGCCCCAGCCGCGCCCAACAACTTGGGCGCCAGCCGCCGGAAATGGGGGCCGAAATCCCACCGGCTGTCGAGCACCAATCCCAGGTACTTCATGGTGGACTTGACAGCGATACGGGCCCCCCCAACAACTATGTGCGATCCCGCTGACGGCGCCCGCCGGGGGCCATGAAAGGCTATGGCCTCCGACTTGTTGAGGGCCACCTCCAGGCCAAGGCGCCGTATGCGGCTCACCACTTGTGAGACCGCGGCCGTCGCTAGCAACGCTGCCTCCCTGTACAAGCTCCCCCGGGCAGTGACCAGCGTGTCGTCAGCGTAACACGTCAGGTCCACTCCCGGCGGGAGCTCGCCCCTCAGTACTCAATCGTAACCGATGTTCCACAGGGGTGAGCCCAAGACCGAGCCCTGCGGAACGCCGCACGACATGGGGTGCTGGTGTCTGCCATCACGTCCCAGATAGGTGACACACCGGTCCGTCAAATAAGCCCCAATGACGCGGCGGAGGTAGGGAGGCACTCGATGATAGCGCAGTGCCTCCCGAATACAACTCCAGGGCAGGGTGTTGAAGGCGTTGGAGAAGTCTAAGGACACCGCCAACATCACCCCGCCCCGGGACACCGCTTCCTCTGCCAGGACTCTCACTCGCGATATCGCCGTGATAGTGGAGCGCCCATGCCGAAACCCGAATTGGCATTCAGCCAGGTCCGGCCCCTCTCCGCACAAGTGGTCGACGAGGCGGGCTGCGATTATCCGCTCGAACAACTTTCCCACCTCGTCCAGCAGCACTATGGGCCGGTACGCGGACGGCGAGTCCGCAGGACGCCCCGCCTTCCTGAGCAGGACCAAACGACCAGATTTCCACTGAACGGGAAACTGGCCCTGCTCCAGGCACGCTGAGTAGAGTCCCCTCAGTTGGGGCTCCAGCTCCTTCAGAGCGAGGGCCAACACGCAGCCGTGAATCCCATCGGGCCCCGGGGCAGTGTTTTTCGCCCGGAGCCGCATCACGGCCGCCCTCAACTCTGCTTCTGTCACCTCTGGGACGCTGGCGTTCTCTTCAGGCTCTGCGGCTGTAGGCAAAACCATCGGCGGCGGAGTGTGCTCCGCTCATGCCGGGAAGAGGGCTGCGACTACGTCCTCCAGCAGCTCAGGTTCGAGACTCCGAGTTTCCCTCGGACCGAGCGGTATGGACGTCCCCATGGATCCCCGTTCAGAGTCTCCAACATCTCCTCCCTGGCACGCGTCTTCGCCTCGCCGATGACAAGCCGTAGAGCCTCCTTAGCCGCGCGGTACACCTCATACAGCGCGGCTTCTTCGTCAGGCACCCGACGACGTCTTTTTCGGTATCGGGTGTACCGGCGCTGGACTCGCACGCATGAGACGCGCAACTGCTCGATCTCGGCGGACCACCAGTACACCTGGCGCCTTCTGGGTTTTGTGTGGACCCGGGGCATGGACGCGTCGCTGATTTGCGTCATCGCCCCGTGGAACCACTGCGCCCCCTCTTCGACGTCGACGGGTTCGGTCGTCGCCGACTCCCGGATCCAGGCCTGCACAATAGCGGCCTCCTCGAGAAGCTCCCTGTCGAGGCGCTTGCGCGCCCAGCGCGGACCGTCCGTTCGCGGGGCCGATGGACTACGGCTGCCCGCGGTCTGGCGGGAGACGTCAAAACGGATGTATCGGTGATCCGATAACGTCTCCACCTCCACGGCAACATGCCAGTCGCGAACACGGCTAGCGACAGTAGGGCTAGCAAACGAGACGTCCACTATGGAACCGCCCCGCTGCCGCACACACGTGTACTCCAAGCCTCGATTCAGGACGGTCAAGCCGGTCGTGACCGCCCACTCCTCCAGCGCTTCACCCTTTGCATCGGTGACCGGGGATCCCCATGCCGCAGATTTGGCATTGAGATCCCCGAGCAACAGCACTGGGCGTGGGTGGTACCGGTTGACGACGGCACCGTCAAGACGCGCCTTTCGTAACACCCGTTTGCAATCCTTAGCAGCAGAGTTGTACGCTTTTTTTATTGCGCGAACACTTTGACCGTTGCACTTGTCACTGAAGGCCAAAGTCCGTGCCGGGAATGTGGGACGTCAGAGAAGGGAATATTTTATCCCATTCTCTGACGTCCCACTTGGCTGCGAGGCTCAGTCCAGTCCTGGTATAACGCGTTTTGTGCACAAGATGACATACCGGGTACGGGCTTTGGCCTTAAGTGACAGGACAACAATTGCGTGACAAGAACTTCCATACTCGTCTCGTGCCTCTAGGGCTTAAATCAGGAGGAGAGCAAAAAGACACGGACTTCACCAGACAGTGGTCGGACGATTCGAGCGGAGCCCGGACCGAAACAGAGTGCCTGTCCAGATCTGTTGTCAGCAGAAAGTCTAAGCAGTTGGGTGTGTGGCCCAACCAACATCAACAACAACATCCGGAACGCGGGTAGCTTGGTCAACCAGTTGGCGGAGATCTAATGATATCGCAAACTTGCTTTCCTCGCTTGAAAGCGAGGAAAGCAAGAAAGAAAGCAAGCATGGTCAGTTTTCTGAAATGGTAAAAGCCATTCTTGGTGATGGGCATTAAAATCCCCCTGAAAAATAATCTCTGCTGTCAGATCTTTGTGTTGGGCCAATTCGGCTGCCCTTGTTGGATGGTCAAATAGTCTTGTCTCCTTATCTCCACTGTGCGACCTATTCTCTTCTTAGTCGAAATCTTCATTGCTGAAGGTCGTGTCTAGCTGAGGTATTGATCACTCGATGCACTATTCTCTTCCACGTATCTCTGTCCTCGGCGGTCTTAAAAGCTTCGGCTATTGATAACCGTAGAAGCCCGGTCTGCCCAACGGGTAGGTGAGCACCCGCGTGGTCTTTTCCCGTCTACTTGGCCCACTACCATCAGCTTCTCGAGGCTGCCAGGGCTTCTACGAGCGACATGCCCAAAATATTTAAGCATTCGCTGGAAGCAGACTACGGATGGTCTTGTGGTTATTTGGAGCTCATTCAGAATGGACAAGTTGGTCAGGCGTGCAGTCCATGACATTCGGAGCAGCCGCCTCCAAACCCACATTTCGAATGCGTCGATTTTTGCCCTTTCCTTCTCTTTTACTGTCCAGGATTCGGCACCGCAAAAGAAAATTGAAAATACCAATGCACGCACCAGCCTCACTTTGGTTTTGCGGGATATATCTGTCCATATCCGAGTGAGTTTAGTAATCGCTGCCTTGGATATCTGGAATCTTCTGGCGATTTCTTTTCCACTGCCTCCCTCGTTACTGAGATGATAGCCAAGGTACACGAATTGCTCCACGAATTCCAGGTCTTTGAGTTCATTGGAGCAAATCAGCGAACCACATCTATCCACAATTAACACCTTGCTCTTCGCCTTATTAGTTTACCATTAATAAGGCGAAGAGCAAGGCCGACTGCTTCCCTCTCTTTCTCTTCTCTAAAAAGGAGATGAGATAATTCTTGCTCAGATGATGCGAATAGAGTGGTGTCATATGCGTACCTCAGGTTGCTGATTTCCCTGACGCCAATGGATATTCCAACCTCCCAACCATCTACAGCTCGTCTCATTATGTATTCACCGTATATGTTAAAGAGAATCGGCGACAAGATATATTCCTGTCTAATCCTTTTTTCGGCTTAAAAAGGTTTCGACAGTATATTGTTCACCTTCACAACTCATCATCATCATCTGCCTAGCCTTTTCCCAACTTCATTGGGGTCGGCTTCCAGTCAAACCGGATTCAGCTGAATACCAATGTTCTTGTGAGCTTCTGACAATCCGTAACGACTGCCAAAGATCTACAAATGACAGCCGGGACCAATGGCTTAACTTGCTTTCCGAGGTTCGGAGGAAACTCGTTATGTTAAGACGGTCACCCATCCACAGACCAACCTTGGCAAGTGTTGCTTAACCTTTAAGATCGACCCGTGCAGCTGTTATTATTTAGCCACGAGCTCCTCTTCACCTTCACAACAGTGCTTGCATTTTGATAGCGGTTTGCGATAAGAATGACGAGGTGTTCTGGTACTCCCATTTCCAATAGAATTCTCCACAGACATTCCCACCTAACACAATCAAACGCTTTGGAGTAGTCAACGAAACACATCAGCATTGGAATGTTGGACTCACGACATTTTTCAGTGATTTGTCTAAAATTCAAAATCTTTTCCCTTGTTCCTCGCCCTTGAACAAATCCCAACTACCAACTGGAATCTGCCACTGCAAGAATGCTTTAAGGCGTTCGTTAATAACGTACAATAGTACCTTGCTGGCGTTGGATATGAGCGCCACCGTCCTGTAGTTGCCGCAGGATTTAGTTGACCCTTTCTTGTGTCTTAGTATTAGAATGGATTCCCGCCAATCACCATTTCTACATATCTGACTGCATAGCTTTTGTAGAATGCGTATACCGTCCTTTCCTATGAGCTTTAAGTTTTTGGCAAAAAAATATTCACTTCAAGTCTTCGCAGTAACCTTTCCACCTATCCACTCTCTAATAACTAACTCTATCAATCTCGGAAAGCAAACCACCATTTGCATCTTTTCCCTTCGCTTAGGCGCCTCGTGTTGTTCTCCTCATCGAAACTCTTGGACCGTGGGGTCCGACTGCTCATGCCTTATTTAAAGATCTTTCTAAACGCTTAGTTGACACTTCACGTGACCCAAGTGCTGGCTTTTACCTCGGACAGAGGATAAGCATTGCCATACAACGTGACAATGTCGCCAGTCTTTTGGGCTCACTTCCAGTGGACAGCGATGCGGACGAATTTTTTGACGCCTTATTTTAGTTGGGATTTCTTATTTTATATATTTTGTTTAAATAAAACTTCGCTAACAAATAAATTCACTAACCTTTGCATCCTCTATAGCCCAAGTTTTTGTCTTGAAGTCCCGCGTTATGGTCTTTATCTTTATAAAAAGATCTCGAGACTGCATCTTTTGGGCATGAACTTCAATTTCAGAACAGATAATGTTAAAGTACTGATTATTATCTTTCCTCGACAGCCGCTGTACTTCTTTGGCGAGATCCGTATATTGTTAAAGAGCTACTGAAAAACCTGTATAAAAGGTTTAAAAGGTTTTTCAGTAGCTCTTTTTTTTCTTTATTACATGCCCCCCATGTCTCATCAAGGGGGGGGGGGGGGGTCTGTATGTATGCTTTTACGGTTGCACAACGACACGCTTTGCTTTGCTTTGCTTGGTAGTATAGATGCAGGCCTACCTTGCTGTCTCCTTCAGAGACGGGAAGGTGGCGTGGTCTTGAGGGGGAGCGCAACGGTCGTGTAGATCCTCAAGGCAAGTCCGGTGGATATACCTTCTCGAGGTTGCCACCCCGTTTTTGGTCTAGTTCCTTACGAAATAGACGTAACTGAAACCACCGGGCGACCCGCAGAGTGGAGGGCTTTCCACTCAGTCCCATCCCATATCCCACTAAACCCCTTTTCCCCTCTATAACCCCTCCCAACTCCCCTCCTAACTGTGACCCTTCTGTGACGAAGTGGTTGCGGGCTCGGCCGTCACTAAACTCAGCTGACGGCGGGTAGGAGAATTTTGTCACCTGCGCTAGGACCTGCGCAGTCGAGCGCCGTAAGCGGGGATGAAGGAGTCCTGGGGGGTTGAGCCGATCGGCACTGGCGGTAATGTGTCCGTGAGGCAACACGCCCCCTTTGGTCTGGATTTCAAGCAAAACGGTGGCCCTATCTTCTAGCCAAGGGTAGGGAAATGGCCAAAGTGTCCCGTCAGAGGGCCACAGGCGAGGTGCGTGGGGTCCGCTAAGGTCGTCCTTGGGCGGCCGAAGCGGTAGGTAAAGGCCATGCTGACGGTGTAAGTGAGGGTTGATTAGTTGCCATCCCGATCGAGCACCCGATGTCGCGCTGTAAACCAGCCTTGCGCACCTATATCTTCCTGGTAGTCCTAACGTTCGCACTCACAGTAGTGCGACGTTCCCAGGTGCGGGCTCCATGGTGGGTGGGAGCCAGGAAGATGAAGTTCAAAAATTTTTAGTATGGACGGATTGAAGCCAACTGAAAATACCGCAGGAGTGGAGTCGGCGAAAGCTGGCAAAGCTCCTAAGCGAGGTACCTCTGGTGCCTCGCTCGCCCCTGGATGCCCTGCGGCTCACGCCGTGGGCGCCAGCGCGGGCGCTGGTCCGGCTGTGGCGAAAACCGCAGCTAAGACCAAAAAGTCCCACTCCAAGCAAAGGAGAACGGCGCTGCATGGGACCAGTACCGATCCTTTACATACAAAGGCGAAAACGGAGGCGGCTAACACCTCTGCCGGAAGTAGCCTTCCCAAACACCCTCCCGCTCCTCCTGTGGCTCCTCAAGCCGCTTCCCAAGTCGCGGCCGCCTCCGGTCACACGGAGGCGATCAGCAAAACCGAGGACGTTTTTACCAGCGCCTGGCAGGTGCCTACCCGTAAGGGTAAAGGTAAAGGCAAGGGCAAGGGTAAAAAATCCATTCCACAAGCCCATTGCTCTTGTTCGGGCCCCTCGGGTCCTACAGCTCCTACAAGCCAGGGTAAGAGGAAGAGCGGCGTCACGAACGCAAGCGGGGACGCAAAGCCCCCCAAAACAAGCAGGTTGCTGCCACCAGCTCGGTTAAACCGACCAAGCAAGGTAAGCTGAACTTCTCTGAGGGGAAGCGGTCGCAGGCTGAGGCCGGCACTAGCCGACCAACGCCTAGCACACTGCAATCTAAATCCGCAGGAGGTCCGGCCGAGGAGGCAACCACAACGCAGCGATCCGATGGAAGTGACCAGGCTGCGGCCAAGCGGGCTCTCAACGAGACGATTTCGCCCCGTGGAGAGCACAAGCGGCCGCGGCTTGACCAATCCCAGAGGATTGCTAACAGAAGCTACGCCCAAGCTGCCAGTGCGTCCCTAAACGTCGCAATAACCTGCGACCGGAGGTGCATCATAAGCCAGGGGGTATCGGACCAGGTCTTGGCTGCTATCCACAAGCGGATCATCAGCGAGGCCTGCTCTGCTATGCAGGATACACCGGGACCAACCTTCAACGCGAAGCCGCTGTTCACCGGTGGAGTCCTCAAGCTGTGGTGCGGTAACGACTTCACCTTAGCCTGGCTGAAAAAAACAGTCTCCAGCCTGGCTCTCCCGGCTGGCACCTCGCTAGTCGTCAAGAGCCAGGCTGAGATCCAGAAGCGGGTGCGCTGCGGCATCGCCATCCCCGACGACCAGGGAGTCTACGAGGACTCAACCTTTATTGGACGAGCCCTCTGGTACCAGAATCGCTGGATCGACGTAAGGAGGTGGGTAGTGCTGCACGCCGAGAAGCAGAAGGCTTGCTGGTTCGTGGTGCTGGGTATCCCCGAGGACCAAGTTCCGACCCTGATGAGCGCCGAGCGCCGTCTCTCAATTGGTTTGGGAGCGGTGTACGTCAAGTTCCAGGGTCCGAACGGCAGGTTCGTCGACGTCCCTCGGGGTTGGGACCCGATCACGAAACAGCCGCTGGAAGACGCAGAGGACACCGATTCTCCGCCAAACAACCCGGAAGCAACTGCGGCCGAACCTGCTGTAGCAGCAGACTCAGCCGCCCCTGCCGCCACCGTGGGTGCCGTCCCTTCATCGGGGGGGGGGGAGCCGGACGACGTAATGTTGTCCCCGGCTTCAGACCCGGGAGGGGACGGTTTCGACGAGGGCGACCTGTTTGCCGGGCTGCGACTTGAGGGCGACGAGGAGGGTCTTGCCGGCGATGGCGTCCCTTTTGTCGGCCTGTAAAGTCGTGCAGGCTAACCTCCACCACAGCCAGACCGCGACGGCTCAACTCCGCAAGTGGCTGGAGGTTCAACACACGGCCATTGCCCTGATCCAAGAGCCGTGGATTAGGGGTGGCCACATACGAGGACTTTCCTATCTTGGTGGTAAGCTTCTTGTTACTGCGGACCATGATCACCCTAGATCGTGCATCTATGTCACAGGTAACCTTAAAGCACAGCTATTAAACGACTTCTGTTGCAGAGATGTCTCTGCTGCTAGGCTGAACATACAGCGGGGAGCCACTAAGTTGGCTATCGTCTTCGCCTCGGTATATATGCCTGAGGCGGAGGAACCGCCCCCACACGACCTGGTCCGCCTCATCACGCACTGTGAAAACAGCAGGGATGAGATTGTCATTAGGACCGACGCAAACGCACACCATCCACTGTGGGGGATGGAGACGCAAAACGCAAGGGGTAAGACATTAGTTGATTATCTGTTCACTACTAACCTATCCCTACTAAACACGGGTTCGGAACCAACCTTCGTGACCAGATGCAGTCGTACTATCATAGACCTGACTCTGGCTACGGAGGGAGCAGCGGAACTAATCACTGGGTGGCAAGTCTCGAATGAGGCTTCCTGCTCAGACCACAGGTGGATCCGCTTCGACATCCAGGTCTGTATACCACCCAAACAACCTAGGCGTAATCCTCGCAACACGGATATATCGGTGTACACACGCAACCTTACCTCAAGGCTTGTACCATCATGCGATTCGGAGTTGCTTGCGGACACGGCACAGATCGATGCGCAAGTAACACTACTCACCGAATCGCTGATAAACAGCTACCGAATCGCCTGCCCAGAAACGATTCCGCGCGACACACCGGGTAAACAACCTTGGTGGGGTGCAGACCTGGAGCGCAAACGCGGTAAGGTAAGAAAGGCTCTTAACAGAGCCATGAACACATGTAGTGATGAGGACTGGGACGCTTATTACGCGGCCAAATCGAGCTACAAGAGATGCATCAGATTCAGAAGAACTACAGGGTGGCGTAAATTCTGTGGTAACATTGAATCATGCCAACAAGCAAACAGGGTAAGGAAAATACTGGCGCAACAGAACACATCTGAGATCGCCACACTCCGGAAACCCGATAACACGTTGACCACGACACCTGAAGAAGCGCAACGTCTCCTAGTAGAAACTCACTTCCCAGGCAGCGTATTCGCGCAGGTAAATGAATGGCTTGACGTTATCCAAACACCATCAGATGATGACTGGCTTTATGCAGAAAAGATGATTACGCTGGAAAAACTTCAGTGGGCCATCAAAAGCTTCCAACCTTTCAAGGCACCAGGTGCCGACGGTGTGTTTCCTGCCTTACTACAGTGGGGAGGTACCGCTGTTGCAACAAAACTGGTGCTCTTAATGCGAGCGTGCCTGGCCTTTAGATACGTTCCTAAAGGATGGAGGGAAGTGAAAGTCATATTCATTCCGAAGCCAGGTAAAAGTGACTACACAAACGCTAAATCCTATCGACCTATTAGTCTGACCTCGTTTTTACTAAAGACAATGGAAAGACTGTGTAAAAGGGAACTACGTGATGGCGTTTTAAAAACAATACCACTGCATGGTAACCAACACGCATACAGCTCGGGTAAGTCGACAGAGTCCGCTCTTCATCTGGTGGTGAACCAGATTAAGGAAGCGATTCACCAGAAAGGGTCCTGCCTGGGCACATTCATAGACATCGAAGGAGCCTTCGACAAGACAAACTTTTCCAGCATTAGTGCCGCTCTCTCCAAACACGGCGTGGAACAGGTGACTGGTAACTGACTGGATAACTAATATGTTAAGCAAACGAGTGGTTCGCCTTGAGGAAGAGCAGCAGTTGGCTCTGATAGCCAGAGGCTGCCCGCAGGGGGGTGTGCTCTCCCCTCTTCTGTGGAATCTGGTAATTGATGACCTGATCACCAAACTCAACGCACATCGTTACTACACAATAGGTTATGCTGACGACCTCGCAATCCTAGTGTCAGGGAAAGTGACTGGAACGATCTGCAACCTTACTCAACAAGCACTACGCATCGTGGAAAGATGGTGCGACGAATATGATCTGTCGGTAAACCCCACGAAAACTGAATTAGTCATGTTCACTCAAAAGCGAGCACTAGGCCACTACCGGCTACCTATGCTCTTCAATACAGAGCTCCAGCTGTCTAACGAGGTAAAGTATCTAGGCGTCATCCTAGACAGTAAGTTAAGCTGGAGTAATCACCTAGACTACAAACTAAACAGGGCCTGCATTACCTTCTGGCAATGCAGGAAAATGATAGGGAAGAAGTGGGGCCTATCTCCCAAAATAATACTATGGCTGTACAGCACAGTAATTCGGCCCATGCTAACCTACGGGGCCGTGGTGTGGTGGCCACGCTCAAAGCTAGCTACAGCCGTAAACAAGTTACAACACATGCAAAGGCTGGCCTGCATGGCAACGACGGGCTGCATGAGGACTACTCCAACTGCTGCGCTGGAAGCCATGCTGGGGCTCCCTCCGCTACACTTGTTTATACAACAGGAAGCGACGATGGCAGCAGTGCGCCTTAAAACATTGGGTCTCTGGAGTAAGAGAGACACACGACACACCGCTCTGCTCGAGGAGCTCAACAATGAACTCCCCATAACAAAAGCAATCAATGACCGGGTACCCAAGCAATTTATCTTCGATAAAAAATACAAAATCCAATTGCATGAGGATCATCGGTGCGAGGGGCTCTGCCCCGCCGAGCTGCGGATCTTCACCGATGGATCAAAAACAGGTACAGGTACTGGTGCGGGAATCTTCTCAGAGGATCTCAATATCCACATAGCCACACCATTGGGGGTCCACAACACAGTGTTCCAGGCTGAATGCATGGGCATTTCTCTGGCGGCATCAGCCATCCTAACCAGGGAAGTTAAGGACCACTCAATACGCATACTCTCGGACAGCATGGCTGTCCTGCAAGCTCTGAACAGCCACACAGTGAACTCTGGGTTGATTCTCGAGTGTCACCAACGTCTCAACCAGGTTGGTAGACACAACAAAGTAACCATTCAATGGATCAAGGGACACAGTGAATCTCGAGGCAACGACGCTGCGGATGAACTCACCCGAAGGGGGTCGAGTTTGTCAGCAATGGGACCGGAGCCCATCGTGCCGCTGCCTTTCGGGTACTTACGCAATCTGGTAAGGAAACGCACCGGAGATAAACATCACAAGCTATGGGTTGACCATAGTGAGTGTAGGCAGGCCAAAGAGGCACTTCCCTCTATAAATGGCCGTTTCACAAAACAAGCCCTAAGACTGACTTAACAACAGTTGCATTCAGTCACAGCCGTAACAACTGGCCATGGGTCTTTTAATAAACACCTCTATGCTATAGGAGTCACTGACAGCCAGCTATGCAGAGCCTGCATGGAGGAGAATGAGACAGCAGCACACCTGCTTCTAAGCTGCCCGGTGGTTGCGGATTACAGGGCAAAGTACTTCGGAAACCCAGGTACCCTCTGCGAGATAGTTAGTAACACCAAGGCGTTGCTGGCCTTCCTTGGGGAGCTGGGGTGGATCGAATGACGCATTTGTCCCACCTACATGCAAAATACGCGCTTAGTCGTGGAGTTGCGGAAACCAGCCCGATTTACATACATACATACATACCCATGTCTCATCTGACAGCCATGAATTGCGGGGTGCGTCGCGCGATTCCACTTGGCTTTCTTTGTGAGCCGCAAGCAACAGTTCTTTAAACTTTCTCCAATTCACGTTCACGTCGGAGCTATCATCTATTTGTACACGCGTCGCCAGTTCTTGTTGGCATCGTGCCTTGAATATTGCTTCCTTTCCAGGTGAAAACCTGCGTCTCTGTTTATCAAGATGACGGTGACACTTTATAAGCTTGATGGCCATTTTTGCGACCAACAAAGAATGGTCACTGCCGCAGTCAGCACCTGGGTAGATTTTGTTGTTTATTACGCTCGATTTCCACCTTCTTGGTATTGCAATATAGTCAATTTGGTTCCTGCTTCTATCTCCTGGCGACGCGCACGTATGAAGTCATCGAAAATGCTGCTGAAACCAGGTGTTCATTATAGACAGTGAGTAAGCCGCGCAAAACTGCAGCCACGGATCTCCTCTGTCATTCCGTGCGCCCAGTCCAAAACGCCCAATAACATCTCTCAGGTGGTCATCACCGTCTGTGCATTCCACTTTGGCGTTTAGATCTCCTATTAGGTTATTAACTTCTCTCCTAGGTAGCGAGTTACAAGTGTCCTCTAGTTGATTATAGAATGCTTCGATTTCTTCTTCAGTACAGCTACTCGTGGGCGCGTACACCTGGATGATGTTCATACGACATGGCTTTGTGTTGAGTTTCAACGTAATTATGTGGTCGCTAACGGGGCTGTATCTCAGGTGTAACGGATATCGCCACGCCTTTGCTACTCCTGTTATCAGGCCAGAGAAGGATATGGTGTGCCCATTGCTCGTTTTTTAGAAACCTGTGCCCCTCATGTCAGTTAATAATAATAATAATAATAATATCTGTGGCTCGGCTGTCAAGCCAACTGACGTGAGAAATTTTTCATCCCGTATTTTTATTGATTTTAATAAAAAAAAAACCATAGAAACAATGCATTTAATAACAAATACATCAAGAAAAAAAAAATAGCTCCACATGGAAATAAAAAAACACACTAAATGGAAAAACAAATTGCAAATAAGGAAATAAAATGTTGACACGTCACCGGGCACGACTACAAGCAGCACCAACACCATCTTCGGGTTCGTCGCTCAGTTCCGCCTCGCAGCCGCCGGGACCTGCGCCAGCCGCGAGTCCAGAGATTCCGGTAGCTGCAGTTGCGTCGAGCTCGAGCGACGAATACTTCTCGCCGCCGACGACACCACCACCTGCGCGTCGGCGCGGGCGAGGCCGACCACCGGCCAGCTTAGGACCTCGAGGCCCACCGGTCTCTGATAGGGTCCCCGCTATCGGTGGAAGTGTGCAGCGTATGAAATGGACTCAAGCCATAAATGAGAATGTAATACGCTCATACTTTGGGGCTACAGAGGGGGGAACTAACCTGACTGCGTACCGTGGTCGGATGCTCTCTCTGTTTCAGGTACTTGAACCAGCTGTCAGCGTATCGGCCCAACGACTGTCGGATCAGGTGCGCGTCATCCAGCGTAACCGTATGTTGGATGATAGTGTGCTTGATCGCCTCCGCACTGAAATGTGTAGCCATGTCATTGCTCCTCCGTCGCAGACTGTGGCACCAGCACAGTCAACCCAATTGCCCAGCCTTGCTGACGAGGAGAGTAATGACAGGGTTACAAACGTAAGTACCCAGTGCAATGACGAATTGAGGAGTGCTTTGGAGTGTGCTATTCGGGAATACCGCTACATGGCCCCTGAACTTAGACCACGCTTACCTCGTTTGCCCATGCATAACAAGAACAGGGCGCTGGTGGCTGCTCTGGATTCGCAGTTGTCAAGCCATTTTGATAACTGTGATAACCTCACCGATGCACATTCGATCATGTACTGTGCGGCTGTAGCGGCATGTCGTGTAGCTCATGTCAAGATAAAAATAATCAATGACAGAGTTACACGACCAAAACCAGCCGTACCAGCTTGGCAGTGCAGGATCGAGCGTCGTATTGGTGAGGCCAGAGCGCTAATCGGCAAACTGATCTGCTTCAGGGAGGGCAACACACGCCCTCGAGTGATGCGCTTTGTGAGACGGGCGTTTTCGGGGACTGATGTCAATCCCCGAGATTATATATCTCGTGTCACAGAGCGCATCGACTTCCTGAAGCAGAAGGTGTATGCATGGGCAAGCCGTATTCGTAGGTACAGGCAGCGAGTGGAGCGATACACCCAGAATCGCACATTCCGAAGTAACGAAAGGTGGGTATATAGGGATTGGGAGCGACCGGACCAAGGTGTGATTGACACGCGCTTACCGGATGATGATGCTATGTGTTCATTCTGGCGCAGCATCTGGTCGGTTCCTGTCAGTCATACTGAGGGTGATTGGACTCGGGAGGTCGAGTGTGTGTGCGATCCGTTACCAGAAATGGGGTTAATTTCCATCAGCCCCCAAGATGTAGGTTGTGCAGTCCGCCCGTTGCCTAACTGGAAATCTCCAGGGCCGGACGGGCTGCACAATTTCTGGATTAAATGGTTTACGAGATCGCACGCTTGCTTGGCGTCTCAATTCCAGTCTGCCTTAGAGTCTGGGTCGCTACCCCAGTTCTTAACTACAGGAATAACCCACCTGCTCCATAAATCAGGTAGTACTGCGGAACCTAAAAATTATAGACCGATCACGTGTTTACCGACGGTCTATAAAGTTCTTACATCCATTTTGAGGGCAAAGATTAATAATCATATTAACAACAACAACATCATGTCTGCCTCTCAAAATGGATGTAGGAATGGGTCCCGCGGTACTAAGGAGCTACTCCTTATTGATATGGCCATTAGCCAACAGGTTCGGCGTTCCCGAAAGGATCTGTCGACATGCTGGATAGACTATAAGAAGGCCTATGACTCGGTGCCTCATACATGGCTCATGAGGGTGCTAGAATTGTATAAAGTTGATGCAACGCTACGCACCTTCCTGATGTCGTGTATGGGGCAATGGAGGACAGTCCTTCGCTATCCAGGATCTCGAAATATCCAGAGGAATAGCGAACCGGTAAGGATCGAGCGGGGTATATTTCAGGGCGATAGTTTAAGTCCACTTTGGTTTTGTCTAGCCTTGAATCCTCTTAGCACACTGCTGGAGAATTCAGGGCTAGGCTATCGGTTGAAGAGAGGTGGTCAGGTTATATCTCACCTCCTTTACATGGATGATCTGAAACTCTTTGCCCCCACTAATCTGCAACTGATGGAGCTACTGAAGGTAACTGAAACATTCAGTAACGCCATCAGGATGGAGTTTGGTGTGGATAAATGTGCGGTCATGCATGTAAAGCGTGGAGAGATTATGGAATCCGTGGGAACTCAACTCTCGGATTCCATAAACCTGAGATCCCTCTCTCCAACTGAAACTTACAAGTATTTGGGTATGTCGGAAGCGTTAGGTATCGATGTTACTGACATGAAGCAATCGTTGAAGGAGCGCTTCTTTGGCCGCCTGAAGAAGGTATTCAATAGCTTTCTATCGGGCGGAAACAAGGTGCGCGCCTTCAACGGTTGGGTCATGCCGGTATTGATGTACTCTTTCGGCGTACTCAAATGGACTCAAACGGAACTTGACGCCCTGGATAGGCGAGTCCGTACACTGCTCACTGCGTATCGAATGCATCACCCACGGTCGTCGGTAATGAGACTGTATATCCCGCGAAAGTGTGGAGGTCGAGGCTTTTTAAATGCTAAGACTCTCCACAATCGCGAGATATGCAGTCTTAGGGAATATTTCCTAGCTGTCGACGTGGGTATGCATCGAGATGTAGTGGCGGTGGACAAGGGACTCACCCCGCTCTCCTTGGCAAATGAGAACTGGCGCAAACCTGCGGTGCTTGACACTAACGATCGCAGGGCGGTATGGCAGAGTAAGGAGCTTCACGGACGCTTTTTCCGGGCCCTACATGGGCCCGACGTAGACCAACTAGCGTCCGTAGCCTGGCTGCGTTTCGGTGATCTTTTTGGAGAAACTGAAGGTTTTGTTTGTGCAATTATGGACGAAGTTATCATGACGAATAACTACCGGAGATTTATTGTGAAAGACGGCACGGTCGACATATGTCGGGCATGTCACCGTCCGGGAGAATCAATTCGCCACATTGTCTCTGGTTGTTCTCGTCTAGCTAACGGAGAATACTTGCATAGGCACAACCTTGTAGCCAGGATTATCCATCAGCAACTTGCTCTGAAATACTCTCTTGTGGAGTCGGAGGTGCCATACTATAGGTATGCGCCCGACCCAGTTCTCGATAATGGCAATATCACATTGTACTGGGATCGGTCCATCATCACTGACAGGACTATTGTTGCCAATAAGCCTGATATAGTGGTGGTGGACCGAATTGTGAGGCGTGCAATGATTGTAGACATAACCGTCCCGCATGACGAGAACCTCGTGAAAGCCGAGAAAGACAAACAAATCAAGTATATTGACTTGGCTCGCGAGGTTGTCGACATGTGGGAAGTGGACTCCGCAATCATTGTACCGATAGTCGTGTCGGCCAATGGCTTAATAGCCACGAGCCTCGACCAACACCTTAGGAGGCTCTCGTTGGGCAGCTGGATCAAGGGCTTGATTCAGAAAGCGGTACTTCTGGACACGGCTCGCATTGTCAGGAGGTTCCTTTCTCTGGAGCCCTGACCACCGGTAGCTTGGACCCTGTTCCCGATATCGGTGGGCTACTATTTTTATATTTTTAAATGTTTTTTTTTTCTGATGTATATATTGTATAAAAATGTTTAAAAATATATAAATAAGTAAAGAAAATAAATAAAGGAAATAATAATAATTTTTATAGAAATATTTAAAAATGTAATTTGTAGGTATATATAAATAAATAAATGGAAAAATAATAATAATAACTTTATTGACACAAAAATTTTACAACAGACATGTGAAGCCCCTGACTCCCGTGCTAGGCGAACCTGTGTTACAGGAATCAGTGTCCTCCGCCATATATCAAAACACATTTCTATTTTTATGTAATAAAATACCAAGAGTAGCTAAAACTAATAGGTATTGAAACAGAAAATAAAACAATAAAGAGGAGAAAAGCGAACGTGCGAGTGTGTGATTGCGTGAGTGATGATGTGTGGGTGTGTGTGTGAAGGTGTGATGTTCAGCGAACGCATGTGCGTGTGCACGAGTGTGTGTGAGTGAGTGTCTACCGTATACTTAATTTATGGTACTGATACAATCAGCTTTTCAGTGTCGTCATAGCTTAAGTTTTGAAGCCATGGTCTTAAAATTAGTTTTACCTTATGTATCGTGAGCTTATAAATTGGGATAGATTTATTTACCCGGTTGTATACAGAGTTGATACGACAGAGGGGCATTAAATTAAACTACGTATACTATACGTGTTCAGTATTAATTCGATACGGTACAAAAACAAAAAGCGCCATAAATGAGAAAATATTTTTTTCAAACAAACTAAATAGCTTGCAAATCCGAATAAAACGCAACCACCCTTTGTAAAAAAATGACACTGACCTTAGATACCGCTAGGTAACAAAGCGGCAACGTCGCGCGCGCCTTGGAGCGCGGTGTGCCGGTGTGCGGTATCTCGTGTGCTCGGCGGGGGCCGGGCCGGGGTGGCGGCCGGCGACTTAGGCCTCCGCTCGCACTGGCTTTTATGTTAGGTAACGTTTCGAAGTACGCGCACAAAAACAAACACACTAAATTTTTAAATTTTTGATGTGTCCTCCATTCACATTGATGCACAAATTATACCGACGGAGAATATTGTTATTTATTTTTCTAATTAGATCACTGTCCGTCGCTAAGCACTTTAATTTGTGAAATGCTAAAATAATCCTATTTTTTAACTCATCATTTGTATTTACCTCTGAGGCATACACTTCACCCTTAATGTAACCCCACAAAAAGAAATCCATGGGAGTGAGGTCCGGAGATACTAATACTAAATAATAATAATCCCAAGTTACGTGTCCTATCACCATAAAAAACAGTCAATCACAAAAAAAAAACACTAATACTAAATAATAATAATCCCAAGTTACGTGTCCTCTCACAATAACAAAATAAAATTACAATTGTTTGCGCGCGAATTTCACAAACCGTACGTTCCGAAAAACAAGCGTCGGCGCACTGAGGGACTTACCGATCGCAAAAAACAAGGATGCAACAAACTGACCTATCTCTATTTCTTTCGCTCGCTTTATGTTAGTCGCTTTCGTAGTGAAAGTGCAAGTGTGTGTGTATTGATTGCTTCCTTGTTTGCATTGCCAATTTTTAGTGAATGTCCTTCGACATGCGTCAGAGCAGCAACAACGCATCGTAGATTTATCGTTGTAAGGTGCATGACCTATGCTTAGACGATAATCAGCTGTTAGAAAAGATACATCGTGTTCAAACCGTGCAAAAACTTTAAAAATCATTTGCGACTAAACTACTGCTCCTAATTAATTTATTTTTGGTACAGAGGTTGAAAATGGTACCTAGTATAGGCAGTTTAAAGGAAAGCCCCTCTGTCGTATCAACGTTGTATATAAAAGAAAAAGTGTCAAAGGGTGATTGAGACAAACATCCATCTACAGTCCTACCAACTTATCTGTGAACTGAAAGAGGACGGCACCGTCGATTCAGTGTTGCTAATTAATATAAGCTGCCCAAAATTGCGTAAGTTTTCAGGAAAGAAATTTCACATTAGACATAATCGTTTAATAAGAATTACAGTTTTTACTAATTAAAAACAATAATACTTATGTAAAAATAATTTGATAATTTACAGTTACTTAGGTACGCTAACAGTTTAGTCTCTCAGGAAATACCACTTTCATTTAATGCGAAGTTAAGTAGGTACCTTCCCTGCAAGAGGTACTTGGATGTCTAGCATGTAGTTATGACCGTACCTAATCTCTAACACTAGATTTGACTAATTATAATTAGCAGTGGTACCTAGTGGTAGTGTAGTGTAATAAAGAAAAACAAATTGCTTTACAATAATTTATTGAAAACCAGGTTTACAAAAATTGTGATCTTTAGATGAACCTGCATAAACAACTTTATCCTGGTTGTGATTAAGTTGGTAGGAGTGTATTCATAAATTGTCATAAACAAAAAAATACAATCGACTTCCAAAAACAAAACACTCATTATCGTGTGGGCTCTAGGGTGTGTGAGGTCTAACGACCTCACACACCATAGTATAAGAGTTTCTAAACCGCCTCAAGGGCCTCTCCCATGGTTTATTTGACGACGGCCATTTGCCGAGCTTTTACGTACCTCCCATAGCGCACGGGATCATCTTTTTATCAGACAATCAGGTGATTCAAGCCTGCAATGTCCTAGCCAACTGGAAACCACTTTACAAAGTATGCTTCCAGACAGATATTCCTAATTCAAAGATAAAAATCTTTGACAAGACGGCCGTAGTTCCAATTTTCGCCATTTCACAGATAAGGAGTGTAATGTTTGTTTTAAATCTCGAAAACTAAATTGACTACTGCAAACATCAAAACTGACTCAAATGCTATTGAAATCTATGTCAGTTTGCCATTTCCACTTGGCAATTTAGTCTCCGAGATTAAAAAACAGACTATAGCTATCCAAACTTTCGTAGTAGCAACTCGTTTTTTTAAATTTACCAGAAGACACGATTTTTTCGGACCTCTTCAACAAACATCGACGTACCAATTCCAAACAGACACACGATGGGATTTTGTATTATAATATGTAATGATAATGGTGATAAAGTAAAATACTGGCCAAGTGCGAGTCGGACTCGCGTGCAAAGGATTCCGAACGAATATTTTTTTTAACATGTTATTTTAACACAATAGACTTCTTATAGTTTTTCCTGTAATCTTTAGGTAAAGATCTATATCTCCATTTTTGACAAAATTTTAGGCTCAGTAGTTTCGGAGATATGGATATGGAATTCACAACCATTTGTTTTAAAATTATGAAAAAAATAATTAAAACCCTCACAGTAAGCCCTTTCATTTGATTTGTCACTCGATATTTTCCAAACACTTTTTTTTTTCTAGTTTGAACCCCAAAAGTGACCTCCATACCAAAAATTTAATTTACGTAACATGTCCATGTTTGGGTCACAGAAGTCCATATGTGTACCAAATTTCAACAGAATCGGTTCAGTGGATCCGGAGAAAACTGGCTGTGACTGACGGACAGACAGACTGACACCCGAGTGATTTTATAAGGGTTCCGTTTTTTGTTCGGAACCCTAAAAACTAGCACTTCGCCCGCTATTTCGTTCGCGTGAATTTAGTTGGTACTCCACGAACTTCTCCCTTAATAATTATTATATTTAGTTCGCTCAAAGCAACATTTTTCTTACTTACGAGTATTTTTATAACCATCGTAACTTTTAAACGAAAGGTCTGATTTGAATCATTTAAAGTAAACAATTTAAATAGATAAGGATATCATGATACTAAAATCACCACTATTTCATGTTACCCGGGTTTTGATAGAATAATTTGAACAAAAAGCCTAATTGTACGCCTTCTTTATTAGATCTTATGGTTGCTTCCTCTCCCACTAATGTATGTAACCATGGTCAACTTACTGTTACTTTTTCTTACCACGACCTCATTTATCTTTCGTATCGTATCCGTGTTCCCAAGCGTAAGCCCCAACTTTTATACCTCCATAATTACAAGGGCATGGACCTGGAGGCATTGCAGCGTGATGCCGGCGATCTTCACTGGACCCCTCTGTTTGAGATCGGGGACATCGATGGAAAAGTGAAGTTCTTTAACACGACTGTCCTCGATTTGTTTGACCAGCATACCCCAATCTGACGCATCAAAGTAAAACATAACCCTGCACCATGGATTACGCCTCAAATAAAAGAGCTTATGGCTCGTAGGGATAAAGCTATGAGCAGATATAAGCGCAGACCTTCAGAGCTGAACCTCTTTTATTTTAAATCACTACGTAATCGCTGCAGGCATCTGTGTCAAGAAGTCTGTTGGCATAGGCAAATCTTCTATCAGCCAGTGTAAGGATGTGAACCTCAATGACCTGAATAAGCATTTCTCTCACCTTCCCTTTTCTCTTGACCCTTGTGTGAAAGCTGCGACACTGGAAAGTATTTCTGGTTTGCCATTGCCACAATGTCCTCACTTTGAATTTAGCGATGTTACCGAGAATGACGTTAAGAAATCTATTCTTGCTATTACTTCTTCTGCAGTTGGTAATGATAAATTATGCTCCAGAATGATTTTTCTTATCCTTTCTTCATTACTTCCTGTTCTCACTCACATTTTCAATCACTCGTTTACCGCTTGCTCCTTTCCGTCGGTCTGGAAACAGGCTCACATTATACCTTTACCCAAAACTAATAATCCATCTTTATTAACTCATTTTAGACCTATTTCTATTCTTCCATTTCTTTCTATAGTGTTTGAGCACTTGGTTCATAGACAGCTATCTTTTTTCTTAACGTCAAACTCGATAATATCCCCTTTTCAATCCGATTTCAGAGCGGGTCACAGTACTGTTTCTGCACTTATTAAGGTAACTGACGATATTCGCTGGGCTATGGAGAATAACTCGCCCACTGTCCTTGTATTGCTTGACTTTAGTAGCGCCTTCAACTCAGTGGAATTCGACATCTTGCTGGGTTTACTCAAATCTATTAATCTCTCTTCTTCCGCTATAGCCTGGTTCAATTCATATCTTCGGGATCGCTCTCAGTGTGTCCGCCTTGATGAGTCCTTCTCTGATTGGTGTAGCCTCACTGAGGTGTTCTTCAGGGTAGCGTTCTCTCTCCTCTTCTTTTTTCGATTTTCATTAACTTCGTTACCAGAGTTATCTCTTCCAGTTTGCATCTTTATGTAGATGTCCTGCAGTTTTACCGACACTTTTCTGTAGCTGACATGGATTCGGCTATTGCTGCTATGAATCATGATTTGTCTTCTATCAGCAGTTGGGCCAAGTCATTTGGCTTGCAGATCAACCTAACGAAATCTCAGGCCATGATCATAGGCAGCAGATACGTTCAAACTGCTGCTGTTGTTTCATTGATTCCGCCTTTATACCTCGATGGCGTCCATATTGATTACACTGATACTGCTAAAGATCTGGGTGTTATTATTGACTCCAATCATTCCTGGCGTGCGCAGGTCAATGAGGTTAGCCGAAAGGTGTATTTTTCATTTCATTCGCTGAAATGCCTTCAGGGTGTCTTACTTTTAAAGACGAAAATCTCTTTGGCCAAAACTCTTATTCAGCCGATTATAGATTATGCCGACGCCTGCTACCTGGATGCTACTGAGGAGCTATTAAACAAGCTTGAGCGACTGCAAAATGTATGCATTCGATTTGTGTTTGGTCTACGCAAGTATGATCATGTTTCTTACCTTCGCAAGGAACTCAAGGGGCTCCCTATCCGTCTTCGCAGGAACACTCGGATTCTTTGTCTCCTTTTCAACATCCTTCATAACCCTTCTTGTCCCTCTTACCTGCGTGAGCGTATTTCTTACGCTCGGTCTAGTGACGCTCCGTGCAGATCACACCTCAGATCTATCCTTAACACTCATCCTCATAAATCCAGCTACTATTCTTAATCTTTCTCTGTCCATGCAGTTAGGTTGTGGAACTCACTTCCGCCTAGCATTCGTGATTTAAAATCTATTTCTCTTTTTAAGAATCGTCTTAAAGCGCACTATTTTTCCTCTCAGTTAAATGTGTATATATATATATTTGTATATATTTCTTTTATAATATTGTGTTCGGTATAGGTAAGTATATATTTTATGTATATTTTATTTTTATCTGTTAATTTTATTTTAAGGCTTTACACACTCTTCTTGTCTTGTTCTTACACACTTTTGTCTACATTTCTTTTTCATTTCTCCTGTCGCAGGTTGCTGGAGGAAATTTCATTAGAAATAAGCAGTACCCTTGTATGCACATTTATAATGTTAAATATCACATTTTTTTGTGTATACATAAATAATAAAATAAATAAATAAAAAGCTTCGAACCGAGGAGCTCGTGGCTAAATAATAACAGCCGCACGGGTCGATCTTCAAGATTTGGCAACGCTTGCCAACGTTGGTCTGTGGATGGGTTGCATGTCGAGTTTCCTCCGTGTCTCGGCAAGCACGTTAAGCCGTTGGTCCCGGCTGTCATTTGTAGATCTTTGGCAGTCGTTACGGGTAGTCAGAAGCCAGTAAATCTGACTCCATTCTTACCATGAAGTACCGTGTTACCCAGTTAATAGGTTGTGGAGGTCTGATAGGCAGCCGCTCCTCGTAAAATACTGGTATTCGGCTAAATCCGGCTTGACTGGAAGCCGACCCCAATATAGTTGGGAAAAGGCTAGGCAGATGATGAATTTGAACAAAAAGCGGTCATTGTGACTTAACCATACTAGTTAGGTTGTGGACTTTTTGGTAGATATTGATGTCTTCTATAAAACTGTAGTACATCACTTTGCTCTATTGTCAATAGTTTCCGCAGCGTACGTGACATAAGGATAATAATTTTTGTTTGGTATTTTTGTCGCACCTTGGGTTACATTATCGAAGTTTTTAAACAGATCCCTAACTTTTTTTTTAAATATTTTATACGTAGCTTATGTCACTTAGTGATAATGTAGCTATCTAACGGCAAAATAATTTTTGAAATCGGTCAAGTAGTTTTTACGTTCATTTGTTACATGCTTATTTAAGCATGTAACAAAGAGAGGAAAGATTTGTATTTACAAATCTTTCCTCTTTATAATATTAGCGTAGATGTACATAAGTGTAGATATAAAAGTCGTAGTCGCAGAGAGAGTTTTGCATAAGTATATGAACTGAAACTGAACGCAAGGTATACAGAACATTGTATCCATTGAACGGGTACGAAGTTCGCTACTGCGTACCTGAAGAGCGAAAGTTAGATTGTATTTACAAAACAGTTTCAGGCGAGGAATGGCTTGCGCTTGAGATTAAATGCTTCCTCACCTGCTACTCGTAATAGTACGCTATGAACTGGCATTCATTATACAGTGTGAGTATGTATGCACATTATACATACGAAAATGAGGGAAACTATGCTTAACTTTATCGAGGGAAATCGTATTAAAAATATCTAATATATTTTTTTAATTTTTGATGGATTAAAAAAAAAAATTGTTAAGTATGCGGTAACGCAGATCGGTCTCACTGTTGGGCATCAAATTAGGTGAACGTGCAGGTCACCCTACAAGTCCTTGCCGGCCGATCCATTTATCACTATAGGCAAAAATATGAGAATGCCATGTTTTAACACTGAATAGAACATGATTGTTATGTTTGAGTTATGAACATGCAATTTTTACTATTGGGTATCTAATACGATGGGGAATAATTTAAAGTAATAAAAAGGTCGGCGATGGAGCGCTTAATCGAGAAATTTTACGATTATTGTAAAAAAAAATGAAAAAAACAGATTTTTGGTTAAAAAACATGTTTATTTTGAATTGAGGGTAGTTTTTCCCACTATTTTTATTTTATAAGGACGCTTAAATTACTTCCGATCATTATGAAGTTGATTTCATTGCAATAGATTGTTTAAAGTTACACCGTTTTGTTTACACTGAGGTCAGAGTAGCGAACAAAATAAAAAAGAAATCCAATAAAAAATAAATATTAATGTATAATAATGAAGACTCACACTGTATACTCCAGCGGCTTGAGTCAAGCCCATGGGTCTAAGCCTCGTTAATGCTGGAATTCTCAGCATTAGATTATATTCTTGAGAAAAAAACTATGCAAGTATGCCTGATTTATTTTCTGCCTGATTAATCTATAGGGAGCGTGCAGAAACTATAGGTGGTAGCACAGAAATGTTGCTGTCAAGCAAGTTTCAAGTATAAAATTCGAAATAGCTACGCTAGATGGCACAGACTTCTTCGCGCACGCAGGAACCACCGGGGGCAGCACAGAAGCGTCAATGTTAAGTATTCTGACCCTTAAGACTTCGAATATGCAACACTAGATGGCACTAGCTAGATGGCAACGCCGTGCACGATCCCTATTATCGTTTCGTCATCGCGATGACCAAGATATATGCAATTTATTTTTTTGTTGCGTGGAAAAATAATAGATGGGAAGGAAGTACAGTTCGAACTAAAACCGACTAATAAGCTATTACACGGCGAGGTTGCATTAGTGTTGCTAGGAATATTTAGAAATTAAAAAAAAATCAAAATATAAATAATATATTACACTTAACTAATATTAAAAGGCGTGTTCAGCCGACTCCTAATAAATAAATCGGGATAAGTGCTAATGAATGATTATGACGATGAATTAATTATTACCTAAGCTTCTTTATTATCACTATCATATTTCGTTTTGGCGACATCGAATAAAATCTTGGACATGCTATCTCCTGTTTCTTTGACCATGGAGGAGAACTTGCTGTTGGGGTTGCAGAGCAGGATGTGTGGGTGGTCGAACTCGGCGGCCTCGCCCTGGTCCATGACCAGCACGCGGTCGGAGTCCATGATGGTGTTTAGACGATGCGCGATCGTGAGCACCGTGCACGTCGCGAACTGGCGACGAATCGTCTTCTGGATCAAAGCGTCCGTTCTGTAATGGAGAAATGCATTACTAATTTGTGTAGTGATTATATCCGAGTTTTTTATGAGTAAAGAGTCAAGCACATTAAGTGGATGCGTATGAATCGATCAAAATTTAATAACTTCGATCATTTCCAGAAGATTGAGTATATTTTAGCCAGTCATTTAAGGTTTGGATCAACAACAATTTGACTTCCTCAAGCCCTTCTTAAAAACAGTTCGCATTCGATATAAACACAGGATTTTTCTTTATAAACTTACTGAGGATCGACGTTAGCGGTGGCTTCGTCCATGATGAGAATATTATTTGATCGTAGGATGGCACGCGCCAAGCATACCAACTGACGTTGTCCCATCGAGAAGTTGCTCCCTCCTTCAGACACTTTAAAATCTAGAGCTGGAATGCTCTCTTTTAGCTCCACCTTCAATGATAAATTCGTTCAGTAATTAGTTTACTTCGCAGGTGCCAAGTTTCTGTTCAAGATATAATTTAATTAATGGTACCTGTTCCAACGCCCTCCAAACATCATCGTCACTATAATCATTGAAGGGGTCCAGATTATAGCGTAAAGTAGCAGAGAACAACACTGGTTCTTGTGGAATTATTGATATTTTCGATCTCAAAAGCTGGGAACATAAAAAGTTATCGCTGCATTAATGTTCCAAATTAAAAAATAACTTACACTCCTGAACTTGATACTCTTGTACAAAATTGCTGATGTTGAATTTTTTAAATTTCCATTAATAGATATTGCTTTTTAGTTGATGAGCCTTTTGCCAATTAATGAAGCGTCTTTCAAAATTGGGTGAGAAAGCCATAATATTTTAACAAAATTCTTTTTTAGTAAAATGTTATTGGTACGGTACCTTTTTGGCTATGCCTTGGGTATCCAGGCCGTCAATTTTGATACTTCCTGTTATATCACTAAGCCGGAACAGAGCCGCAATTAGTGATGATTTACCAGCTCCAGTTCTGCCAACCACACCAACCTACAAACATTTTTAGTTGTTGTATCATCACTTAAGTACAGTTAAAATAAAGTTGTACAGAATATAGACTTGGTACCTTCCATCCGTTCTTGATTTGGAAGTTCAAATTTTTCAGCACCGGTGGGTCGTCGGCGGAATACTTGAGGTACACGTTTGAGAACGCCAAATTACCAGAAGAAGGCCATTCTTTAGGTGGTTGTGTTGCTGGAAATGAAAACTCATATTTAGGAATGCTGAACAGCCTTCAAGTGATTTCGTTAATCATTTTCTAGATTGTAGTAATTGCTCAAATCACTAGCACAATGTTCTTACATCCATGATCCATATATTCCTCTGTGGGTAGCTTGGTGTACTCCAGAATCCTCTCGACTGCCGTCATTTGTCCAAGGAAGTCTGCGGTGAACCTCGCGGCCATCTGCAGCATCATCGTCAGGACCATGGACTGACTGACAGCCAGGCCCACGCTACCGACCGGAATCAAATCGCCTGGGGAAAAACAATAAAAAAAAATATGAGAGGAAAAAAAAGTAGATAGGAGTACTAAACTTGTAGTAAACTTTTTCAAAGCGAAATATAATGTTAAGATAAACAAGCAATAAAACCAACAACTACCTTTTCAATATATTTAAGTGGTAGGTAATAAATCCACAAAGTTTGTGAAGGTTTTATTATTACAATAACGAAATAAAACGTGTTATTATCCTCGTAGTAAAAATACAGGATAGTAATCTAAATTAAAACCCAAAGTTAAAGGGTACGTACCAAAGTCACCCAGAACAAAGATTGCCATCACAACTGCGAGATAAACCAAGCAGATAGCATCTAAATACAATCCGAAAGCAGTGGAACCACCGAGGAACGTGTAGAAAGCGCTCGTGTGGAGATTCTATAACAAAAAAACACAATAGTAAGTAGCGGTTACTAATTCTACTTCCTACTAATATATAAAGGGGAATTATAAAACGAGCGATTAAAAAAAAGCTTTGCGACTGATGATGACATAGGTACTGTATTAATAACTTGAGCGGTATGAATTTGAGTAAGCGAAAAATTAACTAAACTAACGACGAATATTGATTAATAATAAAATCCAGAACGAGCTTACAAAAAGTGGATTTTGATTAATCCATTTCATATTTTATCCGAGCGACTACATTACTAAGTGAGCGACTGGAAATACAGAGAGGGCAACTTCAATATTAAGATAGAATCAGGTTAGGTTAGGTTGCGGACGCCCTCTCCTGGCTCCTCCCGAACCTGGGAGGGCCCAACGCACGATGCCGGCGTTTATATGCCGATGCCGCTCCCACGGGTTCCTCTCATTCCGTCTGGTGCAGGTGTTGTCAGGCCACGGCTGTTTCGGCAAGCACCTGCACCGGATCGGGAGGGAGGAGACCCCGGCGTGCCACGACTGCGGCGCGGCGGAGGACACGGCTCAGCACACCCTCGAGGTGTGCCCGGCTTGGTCTGAGCCGCGTCGCAGTCTAACAGCGGAGATCGGACAGGACCTCTCACTTCCCGGCGTGGTGAACGCCATGCTGGAGAGTGAGGGGTCCTGGGCAGCTGTCGCCACTTTTTGCGAGGATGTCATCTCGCAAAAGGAGGCGGCGGAGCGCGCGCGGGAGGACGACCCTCTCGCGGCACCGCTCCGCAGGCGAAGAAGAGGTCGGAGAAGACGCCGTCTTCTCCCTCCTCATGGTGGTGATGGGCGGGCGATAGGCGCGGGGGCGCCTCCGCCCGCATTGCACTCCACACCACCTTCGCCGGTCATTCCCAGCCCTCCCCCTGAACGGGGAGGACTTGAGGGGCCCGCCGCTTTAGGCGGGTTGTCGTCGGAGGAGGACTGGACGCTAAGGCTGCGCCGATCTCCCAGTCCTCTTCCACTCGGACGATGCGGGAATGCCGCTGGGTTATTTTAGTGGGTATACCGGGTCAGCCCGGGGAGTCCCACATACCCCATCCGTTCGCCCGACGGGAGGGTGGGTATGCGTAATGCATTTTTTTCCAGCGCAAAAAAAAAAAAAAAAGGTTAGGTTAGGTTAGGTTTTGTGAGCTCCTTATACTCTGCTTATTAGTGTATTTTTCAAAGTGGTTTTTGTATTCGAAACACTTCATTTAAGATAAAATGCCGCTCAGTATAAAAATACATTTGCCAAATATTGAAAAAAATGCAGGACGTAACGTTGACACTCAAACAAATATTAAGTCGCTCAAATATTATGAAGCTTCTTATTTTGTATTTTAAGTACCTAACTCAAATTAATGTTTGTAAGATACTGTTCTGTTGATTTCTCGTCACTTACAGTCAGTCGCTCACTTAGTAATTATATAACCCAAATTAATTAATTTTGACACTTAAAATTGTAATTTACAGTCACTCGTTTTATTGCTACCCATATATAAATGCGATAATGCGATATACATTATATATAATATAATATTATATATATATGTATAATATAATATGGATATATATATATATCGTAATTGCGGAAGTTTGTTAGGATGGATGGATTTTAGTTACCTACTCTTTCACGTCAGAACGCCTGAAAGGATCTTCATGAAATTTGGCACAGGTAGATTATAGTCTAATCTGGTCTGGACATAGGCTACTTTTTATACCAGGAGTATATTCACTAGGAATCAGCCGCTGGCAGAAGCTAGTGTAAGATAAGTTTAGAAAAGGACAGCTTCTTACCTGTGCCTCATCAAATGTCTTGAGAAGTCTATCCTGGGAGTCCGAACTTCTAATAGTGGATAGTCCGGAAATAGTAGAGTTGATCATCCCAAATACTGGACTCTTAGCTGTGGGAAAGATTTTTAGAATATAAAATAAGCTGCAGAAGGATTTGAATTTCGAAGAAATTGATAATTGAGCGGAGATCAAAAGAAATATTACAAAAAGTAAAGGTCTTACTGGTTCCTTCCAATCGTTTTACAGCCTGAGCAGCGTTGAGGTACCATCTCAGCAGAAGAACGAAGACTACCAATAGAACGGCGGTGGGTATCAGCGTCCATGGCAAGGCTATGGCGTTCAGCACCAGAACACTCGTCAGCGACAGGTACATCTGAATGGTTTCCAAGATACTTCTCGGTAAAAGCTCATCCATAGCGCCCATATCCTTTGAGAATCTGTTCAGGACACGACCTGTGGATACGAACGATTTATATTGTAATACAAAGCAAGGTACCAAATGTTTGATTTGATCGTTTTTACTGAACAGTGACACCACAAAAATGTAGCTTGAATGGTATATTGAAGATGATGGTCCTATTAGGTACCCCAGCTTCTTGGCCATTTCAATTGCAATCGCGCTGCATTAAGAGGAAACGCGGGCGAAGAGACTTTGTATGTAAAAACCGGCCAAGTGCAAATTGGACTCGCACACGAAGAGTTCCGTACATAAACCTTACTTTTATATTATTTGTTGTTATAGCGCCAATAGTCACACAATCTGTGAAAATTTCAACTGTATACCTATTACGGTTCTTGAGATACAGCCCGCTGACAGACAGACGGACGGATGGACAGCGGAGGTTTAGTTTTCCTTTTGGATGATAATATATTAACCGTATAAGCACTAGAATCTTCAAAAAATGCTCAAAATTATAAGTTCAGATAAACCACTGTCAACAGAGCTCTATGTAAATTTAGCACTATCAATAAAAAAAGGAAAACAGGGACACAGTAGATATATATCCTTCTTATTCAGTTTATGAAATATCTTGTAAATCGGTCCAACATAATGCGTACAGCTAAGGAGTGGAATTCCCTGCCGGAGTCTGTTTCCTGATAGCTAGAACCTGGGAGTCTTTAAGTCAAGAGTTAATAGGTTACTTCTAGGCAAGCGTGCTCCATCTTCGACCACATTATCGCTTACCATCAGGTGAGATGGTGGTCAAGCGCGTGCCTATTATTAGTAAAAAAAAAAAAACTTTGGAGGAGGAAACAGGGGAGACGCAAACCTTAGATTATGACTTTTTGCATACAATGTCTATCCGCCCGCAGTTTCTCTTAAAGACCAATTGTTTATAACCTGGCATATGGCTCGTTGTAATTACTGCTAATAAAATACAATCACTTAGGGAATCGATTTTTTAAGTAACTTAACGTAAGGCCTAAGTACATCTCAATGTAGGAAAAGAATTTTGAGGACGCATGTGTTACCAACCGTGTTCAACTAGGTCAAGGGGATTTTGCGTGGTATTTTGGGGCCAAAAATAAGATAAGCAAAGGTATGTCTTTGAAAAATACGGCCAATCAAAAAAATTCAACTATATTTTTATAAAACGATATTTTTTTTTATTTGAAAAATGGCAGCCTTTATTAGAATTAAAACTACAAAAAAATAGTAACTACGAAATATATAGTCTTAAGAATAAAAAAAAAAA
This sequence comes from Lacanobia oleracea, assembly GCA_950371165.1. Classification (NCBI taxonomy): domain Eukaryota; kingdom Metazoa; phylum Arthropoda; class Insecta; order Lepidoptera; family Noctuidae; genus Lacanobia; species Lacanobia oleracea. The sequence goes on from OX493389.1 coordinate 14,096,276, forward strand.
AATACAATAGTTTAATTAAAAACATTTGTAACCGACTAAATGTAGAGCTTTTTTGTTAATGTACTTTACTTATTTTTTTTTTTATTTTTTTTTTTGTTGGTCCCGGCTGTCCTTTGTAGATCTTTGGCAGTCGTTACGGGTTGTCAGAAGCCAGTAAATCTGACTCCAGTCTTGCCAAGAAGTACCGTGGTACCCACTTAATGGGTTGTGGAGGTCTGGTAGGCAGCCGCTCCACGTACAACACTGGTATGCAGCTGAATCTGGTTTGACTGGAAGCCGACCCCAATATAGTTGGGAAAAGGCTAGGCAGATGATGAATGATGACTTTACTTATTTTTTGTTGTGGTCCCAAAGAACAGCTAAAAATAATATAGGCGGAGTCCAGGACCGCGGTCCCGGTCCCAAGATCCCCTCGACCCGTTCAAATGCGGTGAGTGCCTACGGGTTACTTGGGTATTAGCAATGGTGGTAATCGTAGTGTCATAGAAACTGAGACCACCCCAACGGATGCAACACTTGTTAATCCATTCATTACAATGAATAAAGTTTAGACCAAGACCCCCAAGGTTAAAAGTTTCACCCCTATAAAAATACTAGTTGGTCAACTAGTATTTTTATATGGGTGAAACTTTTCATGCAACTTCGTTTGCGTCACAATTTTCATGACTGCTCCGCTCCTATTGGTCTTAGCGTGATGAGATATAGCCTATAGCCTTCCTCGATAAATGGGCTATCAAACACTGAAATAATTTTTCAAATCAGAACAGTAGTTCCAGAGATTAGCGCGTTCAAGCAAACAAACAAACTCTTCAGCTTTATATACTAGTATGGATATGAGTAATAATCAATATTATTACTTACCCGAAGGGTTGGTATCAAAAAATCTCATTACGGCCACAATCAATTTCTCGTAAATGATATTATGAAGATTTTCTGAAGCTCGCATAGTCATCACTACGAAGGCTAAAATTCTAACGTGTGTCAGTATTATGATTGCCACTACGAGGCCGCCGTATATATAGAGGTACTGGGCTGTTGTTAGTAAACCGATTTGAGCGTTCATATCCGTATCTGAAAAATTCAAGAGGTAAATAATCATTACAAATACTGGTACCTACACCATTTGTTACATCGACAATATTGCATTTGAGTAACGTACCTGATTCCACTCCTGGAGGCAAACCTTGTTCATAAGCATCCACTTGGTTGGTCCTGAAATCAAAGAGGTTAAGAAATATAACAATACTCGTATTTGAAGTGCCAACGAGGTGATGATCGAAATCAGATTTACATAGAGCCTAATCGCTAAGTCTGATAAAACTGTTCAATTTAATTTGATGTTGTTTATACTACGGAAGAGGTGGCGATACGACGTTGGTGCCTGGTGGAGGTGGCCCTGGAAAGAATACCTAGAAAGATTTGGGGAGGCCTTTGCTTAGCAGTGGGGCTGAATAAAAAGAAGTGTTAATAAGTCTCTAAAAACACTATGCTCGTGGCTCTAGGCTTGGGGCTAAATAATAACAGCTGCACGGGACGATCTTCAAGATTAAGCAACGTTTTCTTCGTGCCTCGGAAAACACGTTAAACCGTTGGTCCCGGGAGTCATTTGAAGATCTTTAGCAGTCGTTACGGATTGTCAGAAGCCAGAAAATCAGACTTTAGTCATGCCAAGAAGTACCGTATTACCCAGTAATGGGTTGTGGAGGCCAGGTAATCAGCCGCTCTACGTAAAATATTGGTATTCAGCTAAATCCGGTTTGACTGGAAGCCGACCCCAATATAGTTGGGAAAAGGCTTGGCAGATGATGATGACGTCTCTTACCAAAAACTCAGCCAGTAATCAGCGGTGGTAGCAGCAGCCTGTGTGATGAGCAGCACCATACAGGCCATGAACACGATGCACCAGGAGTTCACAGCGGTCAGGTACTGTTGCAGCACGTTCCACTTTAGGCTGCCCGACGCTCTCTCCTCTGCCTCCAACACTTGAGCCTTCTCCTCCCCGTCATTGTCATCGCTTCTAACAGAGATCTTTGATATTCCTCGCAGCATTGAGGGCCTTCCTTCCTTTTAAGACATACACAAATATATATGAAAAGGTGTTCTATCACTAGATCCATTGATATCTCAAGAACTTGGGAGCGCAAAAATATTTGGATGTAAAAAAGTCCACGTATGTCTCTGTCTTCACATTTTATTTGGTTGTGTTTCAAAACCTTGTTCAACGATGTAGTCAAGATAATGTCGGAAGCTGTTTTCTGGCAAATGTTCAAGACACCCACCGGTTGAAAAGGAAAATACTGGGCTTGGAGCATGTGCTTACTTTTTTGTCGCCTTCTTCGCCGTCACCAGCTTGGTCGAGGAGGAGTGAGAACTCGGTTCCGGATTTGACCAGCTCATCATACGTGCCCATATTTTCAATGGAGCCCTGTTAAAATATAATTACGTTTTAGAAAACCATTTCAGCTTCGTACAAATTTATCATAACATTTAATTTTATTTTTATAAATGTACATTTTATTCAGAATTTAAAGACTAAAATTATAGGTTTATTTGTCAGAATGAATGATTTTGGATAAAGTTGGAATCCAAAGACGCCAATTCCATGTAGGTAATGCCTTTAATCAATTTCAGGGTTGAAAACCTGCTGTGTAACAGTGACTTGTTTCGTTGATAATAATTTTATTGAAAAGATAAGTTAACACATACTTTGCTTATCTTTTCTAATACTGTTTTTTAGTTTATTCATTAATCGATCATCCAAGTAGTTAGGTTAGTAGAGCTCTTTGCAAATGAGCTCACCTGGTGAAGCAATAATACGGCGTATAGGTACTGCATATATGTATATCTGCCGCTGAGCAGCCTTGATGTATATTTGATGGCATTGAGTTTTGATGAAGAGGCTTACGAAATGTATTACTGACCGATGAGATAAAATTCAACTTCATCTCTGGAGGGGAAATGCACCTGCAATTTTCCTGGAGCTACAGAGGTATCAACTTGCCCAATCCGCTGATTGATTACCGCTCAATATATGAAGACAAAATATGGGTCGCTTCATGAAAACTCACCTCATTTAGAACAACAATGAAATCTGCAGCTTTGAGGTAATGGATCTGATGGGTGACCAGTATACATGTGCGTCCACTGAGGTAGCCTTTGATGCAGCCGTCGAACAGTTGTCTCCCAACGTTGGCATCCACTGCAGACAATGGGTCATCCAGCAAGTAGGTGTCAGCCTGGAAAAATACCAACGATGGTCATACCGCATTGTGATTCATTTGTGAAACGCGATTCATTGGAGATAACAAACTGGAAAGTGTTTGCAGTTGTAAAAAAGAAGTTATTTTGTACTATTATTGATAGGCTCGCGTTTGACCATGGTAATATATCTGACCTTTCGGGAAATACAAGTACCATACAATTATTAAATAACTGGAAGAAAAATATTCTAGGATATACGAGTAGAATAATCATCACTGAGAAGACTTCGTATTCTTTATTGACTATATTTAAATGGTACAACATTTCCTTTCTTGAATTGTTTTCTTATTATTTGTGTAAGGATAATCAATTAAATATAATCATAATTTAAAGGCACAACAATGAGATTCTTACCGTCATTCAAGGTCTTTAATAAAAAATAAAATTTTGAAACATTCTGATGTATTTTGTCATTTTTAAAAACGATACCTACAGTATCTAATAAATATATGCCTCAACACCACTCAAAAGAGGTTCGCAGTTAAAGGTACTATGAATTTTGTGTAATTCGAATCAATAACAACAATATACAGTAGGTACCTACGTCTTATTCACTCGTGATTCTACAGTTCAGTTATTAATATCTAAATATAACTACATAATTACCCATATCAGTTAATACCCCGACGATTAATCTTAATAGTGAGATATCAGTGAAATTGTTAATATAAAATAAATATTACTATTTTGTTTAATAAACATCTCGGTACTTAGGTATATCATATCATCAACATCATCTGCCAAGCCTTTTCCCAACTATATTGGGGTTGGCTTCCAGTCAATCCGGATTCAGCTGAATACCAGTGTTTTACGTGGAGCGGCTGCCTACCAGACCTCCACAACCCATTAACTGGGTAACACTAACACGCTACTTCTTGGCAAGACTGGAGTCAGATTTACTGGCTTCTGACAATCCGTAACGACTGCCAAAGATCTACAAATGACAGCCGGGACCAACGGTTTAGCGTGCTTTCCGAGGCACGGAGGAAACTCGGTATGTTAAGATGGTCACCCATCCACAGACCAACCTTGGCAAGCGTTGCTTAACCTTAAAGATAGACCCGTGCGGCTGTGTTAGGTATATCATATAATCAGCCATAATTGATAAACAAAAACTCTTATTTTAATCAGATAAGCAAAAATGTAAATACGAGTAGGTACCTTCCTGCATTATAAATCTGTGATACCAGAGAGCAACGTTCGTACCTGCCCAAAATGTAGGGAAAATGCAGGACAATGAGTCTTTTTTGACAGTTTGCGACTGCGAACGTTGTTTATTTATACAGTGTGAGTCTTTATAATGCGAACATACGAAAATGAGGGAAACTATGCTTAATTTTATCGACGAAAAAGGTATTAAAAAAAATCTAATAGACATGTGTATTTTTTTCTATGGATGTATAAAATGAAAATAGTGGGGAAAACTACCCTCAATTGAAAATAAACATGTTTTTTCAACATCTGTTTTATTTCATAATTTTTACAATAATTCCACTATGTCACTATGTGTATGTATGTGTATGTGTGTGTTATGTGTGTGTTAATTTCGCTATGTCGCCCCGATCACCGACCTCTTTTATTACTTTAAATTATTCTCCATTGTATTAGCTATCCAATAGTAAAAATTGCATGTTCATAACTCAAACATGTTCTATTCAGTGTTAAAACATGGCACCGTTTTGTTTACACTGGGTTCTCAGTAGCGAATAAAATTAAAAACAATCCATAATATTTTTTAAATACATTTTCCGTCGATAAAATAAAGCATAGTTTCCCTCATTTTCGTGTGTGCACATTATAAAGACTCACACTGTAAACTATAATTATTATTGGCACTCTGATAATATCATAAAACGAGTAACTAACCTCACGATAAATAGCTCTGGCCAAATTAATCCTGGCTCTTTGACCTCCTGATAGAGAAACTCCTCTTTCCCCAACCAAAGACAAGTCACCATATGGGAACTGCTTAAAATCTGGGAGTAACGACGAAACTTTGCAAACCTGCAACAAAAACAAAAAATAAATGAAACAATGTAACAAACCATGCCAGCTCGGATTGCTGTGAATTAAATATCAGCGGGAAAATTGACTCTTGTCATAAAATATTAATCTCTCTCGCACAATCTTTGTTTCTGGTTTAACATTATATTTTTTCATATTTTTATTTCCGGCAAAGCGGATAGCCCAAAAAGCCATTGTCAAAAATTTGCAACGTTGAAGAAAAACTTAAAGAATATTATTCAGACTTTGAGATAAAATCAATTAATTCATACCTCTTTGTATTTAGTAACGTCATATGGTAGTCCAAATAGAATGTTTTCCCTTACTGTGCCCGGGAATAGCCAGGACTCCTGACAAGCGTAAGACAGTTTTCCTGATATGTTCAAATTACCACTGGTCACTGGTAATTCTCTCAGAAGCAACTGAAGTAGAGATGTCTGTAACGACAATAATAAAACATAATCACCATACATATCGACGCAAACAAGGCAAGAAATATGTGATTATAATCTTACCTTTCCAGAACCTACGGGACCAATGATAGCACACAGCTTGCCCTTGCGAATACGTAATGATACATTCTTAAGTGTCATTTCCTCAGGAGTATTACTGCCGGTCCAAGATGCACTAACTTTGTTCAGTTGTATAGGGTAGTCCGCAATATTAGGTTCTTCAGAGGTTTCTTTCGGAACCACAACATCGCTAGGAGAGTATTTCTTAGGTAGCACGAGGCGTGACTCATTGAGTCCTTCATTCTTGGAGTTAAATAAATTTTTATCAACACCATTTTTATTAGGTTTTGGCATAATTTGCAGATCTGATCGCTCATCTGGCACAAAAGAAAAATAGTTAAATAAAATAATTTAAGATGTGGATACTTAGGTATATAAATGACGCAATAAGGTCGTTGCCGTTCGTAAAGGGGTGTGTCTAAAAGCCACACATCGCTAGAAGTGTAGGTGAATCTTTTATTCAACACGACGCGTCACGAATGCCAATGACCTTATTGTGGAGTCTATTTTAACACAATATTTACCCATAGTGAGGAAGCTCTGAATACGCTCTAGAGATACTAACATCTCCGAGAAACTTGCTATTGCCATTGGTAAGATCAATGTAACGTTCATCTGAATAATACCGAAGTACTGCTGAATAGGGTAAATCTGAAAATAGAACGTTTATGAGCAAGATAGGCAGATACAATTTAAGTGATCTCAAAAATGCAGCAGAACATTTTAGTACTTACCGTTGTGGCGGTAATCATGGTGCCGGTCAGTAATAGAGTTAGTACTGTGAAGAACATAATACTGCGCTCTGTGAAAAACATAAACCCGATGAAAGTGCTCCGAATGAAGATGGATTTCCTGAGCGCACTCATTTCGTAGGCGCGCGCCGCTTTCACGACCAGCTGGAAGGGTTTCTCCCAAGCGTACATTTTGATCACCTGCAATGTCAGTTTGGTACAGTTTCTACCGTGCAAGGCAAGTATGGATCAGAATTTTTTCCAAAAGTGAAATTATTTACCTATTACTAAAACGTTCTACATTATCATTTCGTCATTCAAATCAAAAGTTTTATATTTACCTGTATACCGTTGATAATTTCACTCATCAACTTAATCCTTTTATCAGTCTTTTTAGCTGTAGAACGCCTAACAACAGCAGTGAGCTTTGTCAAACCAGCTAGAACACATAAAAGACAGTCGGTTAAGTACTTGCTACTAGGTGATAAAGGACCGGCTTCATAATTTATTTGGAGTTAAGAACCTGTCAAATCTTACTTTAATGGCAAAAAATACAGTTTTCTAGACTACGGGAAGGTCCACGTGATCCAGACCTACATAAATACTCATAGACTCAAACCTAAACGTAAACTTCAATAAAATTTTGTCTGAGCTACAAAGCAATGCAGATAAAATCGGTGTGATAGAATGTTTTTATTCAGAGTTCATGGTCTCTAAAAACAAAAGTTTGTATCCCACTAGATTTCGAGTTTCACAAATCTGAACTTCAAGTTATTAAAACAGTAATCGGAGTATGAACAAATCGATTGAAGTTATGGTTACCTTGGAGCGGCAGAATTACTATGACAACTCCAAAAAGGCCGACGAAAGGCGGCCATTCGGCGGCTTGGTACAAGAAGTAGAGGACGACGGCAGCTTGGATGGGGACGACCCACAAGTAGTGCAGGAACATAAAGGCGTAGTCGAACCTGGCGACGTCGTTTGACAGCAAGTTCACCAGCTTGCCTCCCGCCACGTCGCCTATCGATACTTGACTCATACGTAGCAACTGAAAGACGTTCGTTGGGGTTATTATTTTACCACATTTGAAACACAAGTCACAATTTTTTTTGCAGAAGTAGTATTATAAGTATGAGAAGAGTTACGAGATTCAATTCGGAGTGTCTCGGATAAAATCTATATAGGTGTAAGTGTAACAAACCGATAAAAGCATTATCTATCTGATTCTCACCTTTCTGTACAGAAGCGAGGAGCAGGCGACCTTCACTTTCATACTGAACCGCATCACGAACAATGAGCTGTGATGCTGGCACATCATCGACACGAAGTTGAGCCCCAGCATGGCCAGGGCGTAGAAGCCGGCATCCTGTTGAGACATGTCGCTGTCCACTGACCAGTACGACAGGAGCTGAGTGAACAGCAGGGGTTGAGCTGTCCTGTGAATATCATAACGTAATTTATTTGTCAAGTCATTTCGGGTTTATATTTGTAAACGAGTGAGGATCAAAAAAACCATAGCAAGACAAATAAATAATTCTATAATAAAGCATCCACAGTACTTTTACGTAATCTATTTAATTAATTTGCTACAAGATAAAAATAAGGATGTGAATGTACTACGTAGATATAAATGTATGGTTATCAATCTACAATATGGGTACAGTAAACGACAAAGGCAGTTTGATCTCTTTGAATAAAATGATAGAATAAATGTTTTTTTACTAACTTGCTATAAACATGCATTATCATTTGATAATATTTCAAACAGTCTACTAATCTGACAAAAATGATTATTTTTACGATCTTTCACATCGAACTAGATACACAATCCCAAATAAAAGTTCCCTTAAAGCTGTCACCAAATTGTGTTTAGGTAATGCTAGTTGCAATAAATATAGGTACATTAATGTAAATTCAACCTTAAACGCAATGAATTAAGTTCATTTCATAAACCTTTGTCCAAAAAGTATTTTTTTACGACCGATAGCCACTGATCAACATATTATCAAAACAAATTCAACCTTACACGCATGTCTTAAAGTTTGAATTCGTCTCCAAGAAATGACTAGAATCAACGCGCATAACCCGAACAATTTAAGTGGGCATGCGATAGTATGATTAATACGTTTAGTTAGAGTCTTTACGATTGAGATGCTTTAAACTCCTGCTGTTTAAAACAACTTAATTTAAAAAATGTTTTTACATGATTTATTGACAAAATATCAGTACTTATTTACAATACAGTGATAACAATTATATGATGATAATATTAATAATTACCGAAAATATGAAACACCATCCTTTTTTAACGTCCTAGACGTGCGATTTTTGCAATTTTGGAGGAGGAATGTAAACCGTCTGAGCGTTCAAATGCTATTTTCCTAAACCAATTTAAGATGACGAGTCGACTGTTTACATGGGTAAATTCATTCCAGCAGAATGAAAATACGGAAGAATGAAGTTGGGAAGTTATGAATGAAGTAAAATGATGGTATAAGTACCTGGCTGCGCTTATAATAAGAATGAATATAGCTCCAGGCATGTAGGACAGCCAGTAGGCCCTCCGGAGCGCCTTCCATAGCGATGGCTCTCTGTCCTCTAATGTTGCTCGCTCTAACTCCTCAAACCAGAACCTAGATAGTACAAAAAAAACAGATATAATAAAAAAAACATTAATTTATAAAAAAATAAATAAGAAATGACAGGTAAAAAAAAGCTTGCAGAAAATGGACTCCTACTACAGTAATAATTGTTGTATTTTACGTTCATCTAATCATCGTATTAATCGTGTCTAATATTTATTGTTGCTGCGTTTTTTTTTGTACACCTACCGCAGTGTAGTCTTTTTGACTCAATTCGCCTATGCATCACTACAGGTGTATAAAGTTAAAATAAAAAATAATAATCGAGCTCAAAAAAGGAAGCCTGCCAATCCATTCAATGCGGCTATTATTGAGGCTTTAGTATTTCCCTTGCTTTAAATAAGTAGATCGCTACAAAAGTCCCTCCTAAATCTGTTACAACGAAAAAGAGGCGCTATTGAAAATCAAATTGATTAAATAACTTTAAAATTGTGTTAGCTTGCGAGCTCCGAACAGATTACATTTTTCGAACGTGCTACAAATAATTATCTACATAGTTATTTCTTGTTAATATGAGCTAGAGGTACCCACGAAGCTTTTAACCAATTTACGAAGTCTTTCAAAGGCGCAAAGAGATAGATGAAATAACTTTCTCCTCCCTCCTATATTGAAAAGAGTCAATTTCTATACTTACTATAATTATAGTTAGTTTTGTTGAGACGAAATAGGATTAGAAAAGTATGAGAATATCACAACGGTCTAGCTTTGGAGTGGGTAAAGTAACAATGCAAAGACTTCAAATAAATATTTTGTTTTGCATAGGGAAGGTGCACTACCATCTAGCGTTGCAAATTCGAAATTTTTACGGAAAAATACTTGATTTTGACACTTCTATGCTGAGACCTATAGTTCCTGCACATTATATATAATTATACGCTGAAATTTAAAAAGGAATTGAGGTTTTCTTGCCTAATAGCTTGTCTATTACGATAATGGAACAGACATGCTGCACGTTGCCTCCTTTTACTTGGAAGTTAGGCAGAAAAGGAGGCCTTTCTATCTCTATAGCAGATGAAGCATACAACAGGACGCCTAAATTTTGTTTGTGAATACGGCATAAAGGCGACCGTTTAATCACAACTCAAAGTCCACAATTTCGTCCATTAGACGTCACAATGTCATCAGCTTGTAGGTACAATCATTCCATTACAAAACATGTTTTGCTATAGTATTACCTTTTATCGATAAAAACAATGGGCTCACAAATGCCCCGGGAGATAAATAGATTATCAGTTCCGTAAAAGAAAAAATTGGAATATTACTTGGTCATGAAGTCAGGACGACAAAAAAATTTAATTCAGCATTGAAAAGGAGGAAGAATTCAATACCTTTACCTAATTTTTAGTAGAATTTTCATCACAACAAGGTAAGTTCGGTGTTAACCATTGATATATATCCCTGATAACACGTTTATGCACTTTGTTTAATAGTCCACCTTTTGCTGAGAGTGCGTAAAGATAAACAAAGCATCCAGCAGAACCTAGTCGGTAAAGACAAACACATTACACGTGCTGCAGGCTCCCATACAAATATTTGTACGGAAAGGGACGTATCAATTGTAAGACGGAAAACACGCCATGTGCACCTGAACGGTATCGATCCGCTCGGGAACGTTTCTATTGTTTGCTAACTTTTTCGATAGCCTACATCCGTACTTATGAAGTTTTGCCTTACTGTATAAATATATATTAAATATTGCGGCAATTAAAATACCGATTAAGTTGATAATCATAAAAGTATAGATTTTGTTGAATAATTTTTATCTCTTTTGCATGTTTTTTCAAAAATCCTATTGAAATACCTTTTCCACATAATAGTTATTATTTATTTTCTTACCTTTCAAAATATTCTCCTTGTTTTTCTGAATTATATCGTTTACTGGGAACTATTAAATCTTCTTCCTCCACATCTCTTCTGTTACCATTAATAAGCACAGGACATATCCACCAAATAAAAATACGCGATAGAATGTTCGGTTTTTTTCTTTTTCTACTTTTTCCTTCGTCCGTAGCCTTTTGTCCATTGTTAAAAGTTTCTTTATTCATGTTATTTTCAAATAAATTTATTTTTTCACACACACACTTATAACGTACTTATACACATTTGTTTTTTTTATTTTCGTAATAATAATATTCTGATCATGACGCCAGCTGAATGTGAGCAATTACTGCAAACTAAATATTAAATACACCCGTCTTTCGACTAGGTGTCTAATCGTGAGCTGTAAATGTGATAACAATCATAAAGATACATGCCCATGAGCAGTTATCACTCTTTTAATACCTAAATTCTTAATGATTGTAGCTATATCGATTATTTATCGCAGTGATTAGCCTAAATAAGAATTTGTAACTGCGCAAGCCAGCTCGGTGGAAAATGTTGAAATAATCAGTTAGCATTGCACTATGATGAGCGACATCTCTCTTTTGTTTGTTTGTGATGGATGCAGGTGTACAGTCTGCAGAGGGGTCAGATAATAACCAGCGATGTCAGCTGATACTAGCAAACAGAATCAAAGGTAACAATCATAGCTGTTGTGTGGTGTTGTATAGATGTTATCTGTAACATTGTGTTGTTTGACTAAAGTGGACGGTTCATTTTTCAAACCTTTCCGAAACGTTGGCATCAAAAGGACAATATCTGTAGGTTTGTCGAATCAAGCATTGTTTTGGTTTAGGTTTTACATCCATTGTTTAGTCATTCTTATGAAGTTTCTAAATAATACTGGTATATATTTCGTTGTGCGTAAGGATTGATTATTTCATATGCTCGAATCGTTTCAAAGGTATCCGTATTATAATTTTTTTTTGAGTATTAATTACCATAAAATCGATTGGAAACAGAAATCGTTTAGTTAAATATTTTTAAATTCAAATTAATTTATTGCTTGTTACAGGTGTATGGACAGCTCTTATAATTATTTGTTATAATATCTCTGTAGCATACCCGTGGGGTACACAATGTTTAACAAATAATAATTTTAATTAAATAAAACTAGCGGTCGCATAGTGGTCGAAATTCGACCATATTTTATTATTAATATACCGTTTTTTTAAGCATTATTTTTAAAATAAAAATTTGCTCTCTGCACTCCTTCTCCATATAAACTTTAACTGTGCCAAAATCCATTCTCCACCGTCCGCGTAATTTTCTTAAAAAGGGGTCCAAGTGTTTGCTTCACGTATTAATATATAGGTTGGCTGGCTCTGTCTTCTTACACTCAATTTAGCGGAATATAGAATTTTATTTGAACAAAAACATAAATATCAAAAAAGCATAAAATCTTGTTAATAAATAAAACGTGAGCTCTTAGATTTAATAAGAAGAAACCACGATTTATGTTATACTAGCCGTCCCCCGCAGTTTCGCTCCCGTCAACTGCACCTTTTTTTTTTTTCATTAGAACCTTCTCCTGACAGTAACAAACACAATAGCGAAATCGGCCCAGCCGTTCACGCGTGGTGCCGTGACCAAGGGAAATAGGGATTCATTCTTATAGATATTTAAAGAAGATAAAATACGATTTACATGTATAAGAGACAAACTCTTCTTAATGTGGGCAGTAAGATCTAACGACCCCACAGGGTGTGTGGGGTCGTTAGTGTAATAGTTTCTAAACCGCTTTAAGGGCCTCTGACGTGGTTTATATGACAGCCGCTATTTGGCGGTCGGAACCACCGGCTTATACGTACCTTCCGAAGTACGGAATCATTTTATCATCAGACAATCAGGTGATTCAAGCCTGCAATGTCCTAGTCAAATAGGAAACAACTTTACAAAGTATGCTTTCCGTGGGAATCGAACCCACGACCACCGGGTCACAAGGCAAACGCCTAATAGTCCAGGCAAATTAGGGTTTCACCTCGGAATGAGAGATAGTCGGCTACAAAGTTGTGTAAACCTTTATTTAGGTGCCCTAAAACTTGTCTCAAAACCTACTTACCGTAGGGTGTTTGCGACTACAGATATTCCAAGGGCAAAAGGACAAAAATCTATTTTAACACATTTTTTGCAAATATCTAGTTTCCTATGGGTTTTTCGCTGTTTGTATTTTTGATAAAATAATATAGTCAAGGATTAATTTCCCTACAACTTTTGTCTCAAACATTTTTTATACGTTAAATCGTTTTCGAGATAGAGGACGGATAGTCCAGTCATCATTTTTTAATTTTCACTGTCTTAAGCGTATGGAATAATACTTTTTATTAAAAATATAAATTAAGAATTTCATTATTTTGGAAGTTATTAATATAAATTACATTAGAAGTAAAATATAATTTAGGTGTTTTCCTTAACCATTCTATATCTACACTGGCAGGTAAGTGTCACTAAATAAATTGATACTTAATCTTCATGTGCGTGTGGAATCCACACAAGTGTGGATTGAGTGATCTTTAATATTTCTTCCAGATATAGATGGCTGCTCGTCTGGACTGCTGGATATTAATGCCGGGGTTCCTCAGGGGTCGGTGCTTTCGGCAACACTGTTCTTGCTGCATATTAATGATCTGCTTAAACCCGGTACCTTTGGGTATGCAGACGACAGCACTGTTGCTGTGAGATACGTGTCCGACGCACGAGCTGGTAAGTCGCACATTCGGTCTCTCCGGGAGGCTATGGTTGAGCGCTTGAATGTGTCCTTACAGGCTGTCTCTGAATGGGGTGATGCCAATCTGGTCAAGTTCAATGCTGCTAAGACCCAAGCGTGTCTATTTTCCGCCAAAAGGAGCCAATTCCACCCAGCTCCATCTTTCCGAGGTGCAACAGTGCCGATAACCGACCAACTTGAACTTCTTGGGGTTACATTAACATCTACTCTCAATTTTGGCCCTTTCATAGAGGTAAAAGCTCAAGTGGCTGCAAGGAAGTTGAGGATCCTAGCAAAGGTGATACGGTACTTCACGCCGGAACAGCTGCTCAAACTCTATCAAGCGCAAGTTCGGTCGTGTATGGAATACTGCTCTCATCTTTGGGACGGATCTGCCAGATACCAGCTTGATGCCCTTGAGTCAATTGAGAAACGAGCCAAGAAGATCATTGGCAATGAGAGGCTTGTCGCGACGAAGCTTCAAAGTCTTGAGCATCGACGACGAGTTGCTGGCTTGTCGGTTTTCTACCGGTTGCATTTTGGGGAATGTGCGACGGAATAATTAATATTAAAAAAAAATAATATACTTAATGCTAAGAATGAGTTTTTAAAACAAAAACTGCGACGGTAAACGTACCAGTTAAAGAACAAACGAGAATTGAAAATTTGTAGAAATGACGTTCTGAGTGATCCATATTTTGGTCTGTATTTTCAAAATGCAACATAAAATTTGACATATCACTTGATTTTGTAAGTGCTATACTTTGAGAGATAATTTTGATTTTATATTTCTAAAGGAAAAATCGTATAGGGGCACAATTTCTTTGTAGTAGTACTTTTCTTCTTTATGCACTTCTTCATTCTAATAATGTTACGCTCAGTTCATCGTTTGTATTGGCTCTCGCACTTTGTGCATTGTAACTCTCTAATAAGCCCTCTACAATCTGGGTTCAGGCCCGGGCACAGTACTGTTTCCGCTCTTCTTAAAGTGACTGGCGATATAAGGGCAGGACTGGAAGACACCAAGGTCACTGTACTAGTGTTGGTAGATTTCTCAAACGCCTTCAATATCGTCAGTCACGACATCCTTTTAGCCATTCTCTCCTATGTTATGGTCTCTCCCGAAGCACTGGAGTGGTTCACCTCTTATTTTCAGGGACGTCAGCAGTCGGTTCGTGTTGGGGATTCCTCATCTTGCTGGCGTGATTTGGAAACTGGCGTTCCTCAAGGCGGCATTCTTTCTCCGCTTCTGTTTTCTATTTTTATTAATCTAATAATTTCTGAACTTCAATGTGCGTATCATCTATATGCAGATGACCTGCAGTTGTAGTGTCAAGTGAAGGTCGACGAACTACCGGACACTATCAACAAATTAAACAGAGACTAGATAGCTATAAAAACATGGTCAGATAGATTTGGTGTTGCTGTAAACCCTGATAAGTGTCAGGCGATCATCATTGGGAGTTCTCGAAGCATCGCTAAAGTGGATGAAACAGCTTTGCCAAATGTCCTGTTCGACAGTACGATTGTCCTATTTAGCACTGACGTGAAGGATCTAGGTTTGCGAATTGATAGTACCTTAAACTGGCGTACTCAAGTCGTTAGTGTCAGCCAGAAGGTTACGGGAACGTTGCGGGCCCTGTATCGTTAATTTTTTTTTTTACCATCACACACCAAGACAATGCTTGTGCAGACCCTAATTTTTCCTATCATCGATTATGGCGATGTATGCTACTAGGACCTGAATGCAGATCTCCTCAACAAACTTGACCGTCTTCTGAATTACTGCTTTCGATTTGTTTTCAATCTGCGTAAATATGATTGTCTCTGCGTATCGATTGCTTTTAAAGTGATTGCCTATACGCGAGCGCAGTGAGCTAAGGGCTCTAACTACCTTGTTTTCATTTCATGTCTCTCTTAATTCTCCCAGTTATCTAGCCCCTCTATTTTCAATACATTTGCGCCAGCCACAATCTAAATCTACGCTCATCAAACAACCGTCTCCTTCAATGTCCCACTCACCGTACTGACTTATTCACTCTTCTTTCTTCGTTCAGTCTATTTTTCTGTGGAATGCGCTCCATCAAGAGATCAGGATGTCCACCAACCGATTATCCTTCAAAGTTAAACTTCGTGAACACATTCGTAAGATGTTGGCAGTTGTATCATCACAGCGCTAATGTTTCCCATTAACCTATTCGCCTTAATTGTTTTAGTATTTCGTTTGTATATTTATCTTGTTGATTTTTATATTTATTATATATTTCTATTGTATGTATGGTTTATATTTGTATATTGTTCATTATTGTATTTGAATAATTATCAATCGCTTTGAATTTTCTTTACTGCACCTACGACTATTCTCTGTATTACCCAAAGGTTGACTGGTAGAGAATGCCTATGGCATTAAGTCCACCTCTGTACATTTGTGTGCTGAAATTGTTTTAAATTAAATAAGTAAAAATAAAATTGGGTATTATTATTAATCAATTTACTTAATCTTCGTAAATATATAAACATAATTTATTTTAATATACTTTTATGTTTGCGGTCTGAAAAATATTGGGTTCCTTGACTCAGAAACGATAGATTTATTCTTATTGTAAAGATTTCTTCATTGTACTGATGTATATTTTTGTCGATTTAAGCGTAAACTGGGTGAGAATGGGTGAGTGTGTGAGTGTAGTAACGTTGACGTAAGTGAATTTTGAATGTGAAAAACTACAACCCCGTAGTATTTTAGTTTAATTTTATGGGACAAACACAATTTATATCATTCGAAAATATTAATAATGTATCTAATTCAAATAAATATTATGTGCGAAATGAGTATTGTAGCTACATTACGTTAATATTGGTCAAAAATATTCGTGCTAGGCCCTCTGGAGAGCTAAAGACTAGAGCGGGTGAAGCGGGTCTGAAAAAAATTTCATCAACTTATTACAATTTTTTACTAAAACCCTTCAGTTTTTTGTAGAGATTAAGAGAAATTAAAAAAAAAACACTAAATCCACACGCACATACTACCGGTTGACCTTAAATGTTGCTCCAGTAGTTTAATTGTTAGTTTTATGATTTTTGTTTTTTATTTAAATATTTGTACGCCTTCAAGGCAAAACATAGCGCACTTATAATAATTTAAGATCATTATGTAAATACCTATGTTTTACAAATAAACATTTTGATTCTGATTCTGATTCTAACCGCGCGCTCTCCGCTCTCGAAAACGATTCAATGTATACAAAAAAAGGAAACAAAACTTGTAGGGAACTTAATCCTCTACAATATTGATTTAAAATACATATTGCGAAAAACCCATAGGAAACGAGATATTTGCAAAAAAGGTGTAAAAAACGTTTTTTTTTAACTTTTTCAAGTTTTAGGGTACCTAAATAAAGGATTTATACAAGTTTATAGCCGACTATCACTTATTTTGAGATTTTTATCTAATTTTGACTAATTTGCCTGGAAACCCCTCGACCACGGAGGTTGAAGAGAAACTGACTGGCTGATATATCTACGCACAGGGCTTCAGGGCCTACATCATAATAGGAAGCTCTGTGCGTAGATAAACAATCAAAAGATTTTTGGAAATCCAAGCTGTGCATGAAAAGGAAGATTTTTCTGTACTAAATCTGCGCAGATAAAGTCAAAGCGCTAACGACGACGAATCCTTGTTTTTTTTTTTTTAAACAGACCGATTTTTGGCTGTTGATCATCATCTGCCTAGCCTTTTCCCAACTATATTGGGGTCGGCTTCCAGTCAAGCTGGATTTAGCTTAATACCAGTATTTTACGAGGAGCGGCTGCCTACCAGACCTCCCCAACCCATTAACTGGGTAACACGGTACTTCATGGCAAGACTGGAGTCAGATTTACTGGCTTCTGACAATCCGTAATGACTGCCAAAGATGTACAAATGACAGCCGGGATTTTTGGCTGTTGATCTTCTGAGATAAATATGCTTTGAATGAGCTCAGGTTCACCTATTAACCAATCAGCTGTACTGTATTTTCAATGAGCATACTACACTGAACCTAGCATTACACATACGAACGATAAGGCAGATATCTGTGGCAATCTATGACAAAGTAAATATTGCACTAACACTAGATATCAGTGCACCTCGGTCCACGGGGGAGATAACGCAGCTAGTTCAATCCACACAGGCAGGTCCCACAACGTACCGCTTTATCCCAAGCAGAGATGTAAAGTCTTCAGGAGCAAAGATACTTAATACCATTCTTATGGATTTCAAGTCGATTTATTCATCATCATCTGCCTAGCCTTTTCCCAACTATATTGGGGTCGGCTTCCAGTCAAGCCGGATTTAGCTGAATACTGGTATTTTATGTTACTATCTGTAACGAATGCCAAAGATCTACAAATGACAGCCGGGACCAACGGCTTAACGTGCTTTCCGAGGCACGGAGGAAACTCGGTATATTAAGATGGTCACCCATCCACAGACCAACCTTGGCAAACGTTGCTTAACACTGAAACACCAGCCCATCATACCTCTTAAATTGCATCATAATATTTATTAATGATAGTGCCTACTCAGCTATTTACGCCTTACATGATTAACTTCGTAAACGAGTGTGTTCATTTTGTACAATTACGATTTTATGACTGTAAATTGTTATTTTCGTTTATTCACTTTTATATACTAACGTATTATGTTACATTTTTAAATATATGTTAAAAAAAAAACTCATTAAAAATGTATTTAAAATTGTTATTTCCTTTATTTATCTTCTTCACTTATTTATATATTTTTATACAAGATATATATAAAACATTTAAAAATATAAAAATAGTAGCCCACCGATATCGGGAACATGGTCCAAGCTGCCGGTGGTCAGGGCTCCAGAGAAAGGAACCTCCTGACAATGCGAGCCGTGTCCAGAAGTACCGCTTTCTGAATCAAGCCCTTGATCCAGCTGCCCAACGAGAGCCTCCTAAGGTGTTGGTCGAGGCTCGTGGCTGTTAAGCCGTTGGCCGACACGACTATCAGTACAATGATTGCGGAGTCCACATCCCACATGTCAACAACCTCGCGAGCCAAGTCAATATACTTGATTTGTTTGTCTTCCTCGGCTTTCACGAGGTTCTCATCATGCGGGACGGTTATGTCTACAATCATTACATGCATCACAATTCGGTCCAACACCAATATATCAGGCTTATTGGCAACAATAGTCCTTTCAGTGATGATGGACCGATCCCAGTACAATGTGATATTGCCATTATCGAGAACTGGGTCGGGCGCATACTTATAGTGTGGCACCTCCGACTCCACAAGAGAGTATTTCGAATTGATTCTCCTAGACGGTGACATGCCCGACATATGTCGACTGTGCCATCTTTCACAATAAATCTCCGGTAGTTATTCGTCATGATAACTTCGTCCATAATTGCACAAACAAAACCTTCGGTTTCTCCAAAAAGATCACCGAAACGCAGCCAGGCTACGGACGCTAGTTGGTCTACGTCAGGCTCATGTAGGGCCCGGAAACAGCGCCCGTGAAGCTCCTTACTCTGCCATACCGCCCTGCGATCGTTAGTGTCAAGCACCGCAGGTTGGCGCCAGTTCTCATTTGCCAAGGAGAGCGGGGTAAGTCCCATGTCCACCGCTACTACATCTCGATGCATACCCACGTCGACAGCTAGGAAATATTCCCTAAGACTGCATATCTCGCGATTGTGCAGAGTCTTATCATTTAAAAAACCTCGACTTTCACACTTTCGAGGGATATACGATCTCATTACCGACGATCGTGGGTGATGCATTCGATATTTAGTAAGCAGTGTGCGGACCGCCTATTCAAGGCATCATGTTCCATTTGAGTACGCCGAAAGAGTGCATCAATACCGGTATGACCCAACCGTTGAAGGCGTGCACCTTGTTTCTGCATGATAGAAGGCTATTAAATACCTTCTTCAGGCGGCCAAAGAACCACTCCTTCAACGATTGCTTCATGTCAGTAACATTGATACCTAACGCTTCTGACAAACCCAAATACTTGTACGAGGGGCGTTTTTAAGTTCGCAGAATGGAGGGCAAGGAGTGAAAATAAAAATACTAAATTATTTTTCTTTTTCAATATATTCACCTGCTACCCTAATACATTTTTCAGATCTTTTGTCTTTTGTCCGAAAAATAAGCTGAAACCGCGTCCTTCACTTTTTCATCAGTTGAAAATTTCTTTCCACGAAGTTCTTTTTTCAGATTTGGAAAGAGGTAATAATCACTGGGAGCCAGGTCTGGGCTGTAGGGTGGATGATCTAAAATATCGAAGCCCACCTTATGCAGGGCAGCCAACGCAACACGGCTCTTGTGAACAGGCGCGTTGTCGTGAAGAAGAAGGACACCTTTGGTCAATTTTCCCCTCCTTTTTTCTTTAATACTTTCTTTCAACCTCTAGAGGATAGAAGCATAGTATTCTCCGGTTATAGAAACGCCTTTATCTTTATAATCGGTCAACAGAATCCCTTCCGAATCCCAAAACACTGTTGCCATGATTTTCCCAGCCGATTGTGACACTTTAAACTTCTTGGGTGGTGGTGTACCTTTTTTGTGCCACTGCATAGAGTCCTGTTTTGACTCAGGCTCATAATGATGAACCCAAGTTTCATCTCCAGTAACAATTCGACTCAATAGTCCATCCTAATCTTCGTTACAGAGGTCCAAAAACGTGCGAGAACACTCCACGCGGCGTTGTTTCTGAGGCGGCGTGAGCATTCTTGGCACCCATCTTGCACTGACCTTTGTCATGTCAAGATGATCGTGTAGAATTTTGAAAATTGTTGTATCCGATACTCCAACCATTTCTGCAAGCTGTTTCTTCTTTAGTCTGGCATCTTCCAATATTATTTTTTCGACATTTTTAATGATTTCCGGAGTAGTCACCTCGATCGCCCGTCCGGGCCGCGGGTCGTCTTCAAGTGAGGTCCTGCCTTGTTTAAAAAGACAATGCCACTTGTAAACCATGGTTTTACTCGGGCAAGAGTCCCCGTAAACGGATTCCATCTCTTCCAGTATGTTTTGAACTGACTTTCCTTGCTTGGTAAGGAACTTTATTACGGCACGGTACTCGATTTTTTCCATAATGCACACTTTCTTCCCGATTGAGTTGTTTGCTTGACGATAGCAATTAAGACAAAACCTGGTATTTATACTAATATTGAGTGGCTAAAGTCGTGGCCACCTCGATAATGACCTATTTTTATCATCTACTCTCCCATTCCGCGAACTTAAAAACGCACCCTCGTAAGTTTTAGTTGGAGAGAGGGATCTAAGGTTTATGGAATCCGAGAGTTGATTTTCCTCGGATTCCATAATCTCTCCACGCTTTACATGCATGACCGCAATTTGTCCACACCAAACTCCATCCTGATGGCGTTACTGAATGTTTCAGTTACCTTCAGTAGCTCCATCAGTTGCAGATTAGTGGAGGCAAAGAGTTTCAGATCATCTATGTAAAGGAAGTGAGATATAACCTGACCACCTCTCTTCAACCGATAGCCTAGCCCTGAATTCTCCAGCAGTGTGCCAAAAGGATTCAAGGCTACACAAAACCAAAGCGGACTCAAACTATCGCCCTGAAATATACCCCGTTCGATCCTTACCGGTTCGCTATTCCTCTGGATATTTTGACATCCTGGATAGCGAAGGACTGTCCTCCATACACGGCATCAGGAAGGTGCGTAGCGTTGCATCAACTTGAAAAACAAATAAAAAATTACAAAAAAAATACAACAGACTTCCAAAAACATTTATACTTTGTAGTGTTTTGTTTTTGGAGGTCGGTTGTATTTTATTGTTTTTTTTTTTTATTATTTTCAGTTTTTAGTGATACGGACGTAATTTTATATTATGAACTGGTGTAAGCAATAAACAGACATGCGATTTCAGCAATTCCGATCCGTTTGCTATCATTATTGAAGAGTTTCGTTCCTACCTCCCAAGTTCTTTATCACATCTTCACAAAATTGAAATAGGACCAGTCTGGGAAAATACTCTTCTACACGAAAAAAAAAGAATCATCCAAATCGGTTGATAATTGGCGAAAATATCGCTGAACAAACATTTTTCATGGGATCCCATCATCAGATCCTAACTTATACCTTCCATCATCAGCTCAGAAACATGAGATGATGATTACCAGGTACAAATATCTGAATTTCGTTAGAAAGTTTATGAAACACATTGTCTGTGCCAATAAAATTTGAAGGTTTCCCTCGATTTTCATGGAATCCCATTATCAGATTCTGACTTGGTGACAATGGTGGTCCCATTGTCACCAAGTCAGAATCCTCAGGAGAATAGAAAAAAAAAACAGGCAGTCGAACATAGAACCTCCTCCATTTTAAAGAAGCCTGTTAAAAATGTGCATCAGGATAACTGGCATTACTGCCTACACCTAATTGAAACTAAGTTATGCTGTCTATTGCCGGTTGTATCACCGACTTGGTCACCTCTGGTTACGTACAGGACAAAAATCCCAACATATACTATACTCTTTGATCCCAGGCCAGTGGGAACATGATGACATACTTTTCCAGATGTCACCACCACCACTGCCTTCGTTGCCACTGGTGACAAATGAAAAAAAAATATCCAGATAGTTGCCATTGAAACATGTCACTAAATGTTCTCAAAATTAAATGATAAACACACACACACACACACACTGGCAACAATCGGCATTATTTTTTTATGGATTTGTCACAGCGGCAACAGCTGGGAAAATGTGTCATTTGTCTGCACTGGTAAGCGAGGAAGCGAGTAGATATCGACCATTTGCTCGCTGAGAAAAGTGACAAAAGATGTAGATCTCGTGTGAGTAAAAGAGACACATACATTCATAGTCGATAGCTGGCTGTTCATACTGCCAACGAGTGGCTCTTACCTCTAGTTGATCGCAGGGACAAGAGCTATTAATGATTGTACTCGCTCAGCGACACTCACTCACTCACTCGAGTCAAATTACTCGCTACTCGCCGATCGCTGGTGATGAGACAACTGCCTGACAATTGGGATTTTTCCCATTATTTTGTCACCATTGGTAACAAAGTCGATGGAACAGCTGGGAACTGATGGGTTGTGCTCATGAGTTTTTATACAGCTATTTTAATATAATAATAGTCTGCAACTCAGCTAACCAGAAGAGCCATTATTTTATCTGTGCCACAGGCCAGGCACGTCTACAGTCCTACCAACTTATCTGTGAACTGAAAGAGGACGGCACCGTCGATTCAGTGTTGCTAATTAATTTAGGGTGCCCAAAATTGAGTAAGTTTTTAAGAACGAAATTTCACATAAGACATAATCGTTTAATAAGAATTACAGTTTAAAAAATTAAAAGCAATGATACCCATATAAAAATAATAAAATAAATAAAAAGAATTTGATAATTTACAGTTACGTAAGTACGCTAACAGTTTAGTCTCTCAGGAATAAACAATGGCTTTATCTAAAAAGTAATCCAATTAAGTGGAAATTCAGCAGATAAAATATTCCACGGGAGATACAACTTTCATTTAATGCGAAGTTAAGTAAGTACCTACCCTGCAAAAGGTACCTGGATTAAACATTTAGTTATGATCGTACCTAACACCAGATTTGACTAATTAAAATTAGCAGTGGTATCTAGTGGACTAATTAAAATTAGCAGTGGTATCTATTACAATAGTGTCAGAATGGTCGATCACTGATCTCATAATTGTTGATTTTGACAAGTTTGGTAATCTACTAACATAATAGTGTCACTATGACTTTCCAATGATCAATCACTGACAGTCCACTGAACGAAATGGCATAAAATGGTAATCTCGTACATAATGACAGACGTATGCGGTAATCTGCTAAAATTTTGACAGTTCCATCGATCAGTGACCTACCATTAGAACGTAATTGTGTAGTCATTGCTTTTCCAGTCACTGTGCCATTCTACCGGCGTTTTATATCCAATATTTTTTGGACAAACTTCGCCCTTCATTGGCCTGGCGTTACAGAGCTGGATTTCGCCATAAATTAGAGCATTTAGGAAGGTTTCACGAGCCCAATTTTGACCCACTGACCAAATCAGATAATATTTGCCCATATTTTAGGTTATTATTTTTAAATAAGTTACTAGCTTTAGCTCGCGACTTTGTACGCGCATATCTCGATTTTTTCCGTACCCGTATAGCCTAACATTATAAAAAGAATTTTTCAAATCTGACTGATTCCAGAGATTAGCTCGTTCAAACAAAAATAGATAAAGAAAAATGCATATTTTTGTGGCTATGTTTCCTACACTAAATATTAACAAACATTCGTCATTATAGAGAACTGAGACTATATACTCTGGAATGTACTTGCAGCTATGCTGCAGTGCTTAACGATGTTTTTTTTATAAAAGTGCTCAGGCTTTCAGTTTCTTTAAGCTGAAGTTTTCAGAAAATTATATTTTTTAGACAAGGGCCATGTGCATCACTCCTGGCTTGCTTTTGTTTATATTGTATTTAATAGGGTGCTAACTTATATCAGGTACAGTAATCAGAAATTGTATTATATTAAAATAAAAATAAAACATAGTAAGTAAATCGTTTTAATCATCTTCTTCATTAGCATTATCATAATATGTGTGTAGGTAGGTTCTTCTAAATGAGGAATGTCTTGACTGTTCTTCTCATTGACAGCTGTTGAAGATGCCCCAGATGGTGAGGGGCCTGAATGGAAATACCGGGATGCTCTATTTGCTCGCACCCATCAAAAGAAGCACACTTGAAGCACCCACCTGAAAATAATTTATCCACATTACACGGTGCCATTACACAGAGACATTGTGTATGTGTGTGCCCATTTTGAAAATGACTGAATTAATGAAATCCTGCAAATGAGAAATGTTGATGTTAAGAGCTTGACTAATATTAAATACTAGTTGACCTGCGCAACTTCGTTTGCCTTACAATTTTCATTACTGCCCCGCTCCTGTTGGTCTTAGCGTGATAATATATAGCCAATAGCCTTCCTCGATAAATGGGCTATCTAACACTGAAATAATTTTTAAAATCGGACCAGTAGTTCCTGAGATTAGCGCGTTCAAGTAAACAAACAAACAATCTCTTTAGCTTTATATATTAGTATAGATAGATAATGAAAATAACACTCTCTATGCCCTCGTTAACAAAACTAAACTAAATAATGTTTTTCATAGCCCGTGAATAAAACTAGTAAACTAACCGAGCACGGGAATCCATTATATTACACTCTTGTGACTGTACCAATTCTGTACTCTACAAGTTGATGAGGACAAACTTTTTTCAGAAGACAACACCCACATTGAATAACACTCATCGGTGTCCTAGTGTCTGTTCATTTCATCTGGTCTACTTTCATCAAGAGCAAGCTTGGAAGATGAAGTCATTTTCATTCACCTGAAACAAACATTTATCATTAGACTATTAGGTCTAGCACTGGCATTTAGAAATAAACATCTGAGTGACTAATTTTGGTAAACATAAGTGACCATATTACATTTCCATTGAAGGGACGCTGGCCTCCCCTCTGAGAGAGAAAATAGGTTGTAAATGTTGTAATTGACCATACAGATTTAGTCTGGATTGGTGATGTTTTGAATTTGAATTTGTTGCACATTCTGGTATTATTTTTAAAAATAAAACCATTAAAAGAAAACTAAACAGAACCTATTACATTTAGTTTGTTTACATTAAATATTACGTAGGTACAAAAATGTTAAATGTTTACGATAAGAAATATCAGATACTAACCCACCCATTCCTGTACAATAGAAAGAATGATTCATTTTCCAATATTCACCTTCCTATTGTATTGCAGCGGTCTGTTGCTATTCCGCAATTGATACACAGTCTCATGATGTCGTTATTGAGAATTAAAAAAAAGCAATAAACAAATCTATTAATTATTTGATTTTTTAATGACGCTCACGTTAAAATTCAATCTCTCTGCAAAACACCGGTCGCTTCAAAACAAATAAAAACAGACGTCGATGTCAGTAAAGTAAACAGTACCTAATGTCACTAATGTCACATTTGACTTTGACAACAAAACGGATAAAATATAAATGAGTTTCATCACGTATTTGCTATTTACGACCTTCTTACTACTTCAGATTTCATAGAACACTAATAAATAATATGTAAAATTATATACAAAAGCAATCTGGCATAAATTAATATTCTTTAATAACAGTTTTACACGGGTTTAATAATAATGGCAATACGACACTGTCATTCCACTACGATTTCATTACGAGACCACTGACTTGCCACTGACCGATTAGTGAACGACCATTATGAATTTAGCAGATTACGAACTTTTAGCAAAATGACAATGGCATCGTGTTGGAATGACGAATTTATAAAAATTAGCAGACTAGGGGCCCAGGTTTACAGTAATTGTGATCTTTAGATGAATCATCCTGGTTGTGAGGCCATACTCCACGTATTTTCGTACCACTATCATCACTATCACTATCGGTTTCAGTTTCAGTGTACCACTTCTATAATAAAAGGTTTATCTAAATACAAATCATGTTTTAAGTATTCTCCTTCTAACCTTCAAACGTGTTTACAATGCTGTGCCCACTCATGAACTGTAATAGCGTCAAAAGCTTCTCTAACTAAGCGGGGAATTTCAGCATTTTTGTGCTCAATATTAACATCGCCAACTTTTCTTTTCATTGTGCTCCATATGAGTTTAATGGGATTGAGATCACAGTGATAAAGTGGTTTTGTGTCTATTGTCTTCTAAAATTTTTTCAATCTCATAAAAAGGTTCAGGCTTGTTTCTCTTAATTATTTCTAAAAGCTGAGGTTTAGTCAAATCCTCTCCGTAGTCAATTTTATTTTGGGTCAACCATAATTGCATATCTTTTTTAAGGAATTCGTAATTGGGACTTTATTCATACAAATACGGTGATAAGGAGCATTATCCATCATTATTATGGATAGCTCTCGTAAATTAGGCACAAGTTTTTCAAAAACTACTTTTTAAAGTTGGTACTATTCATCTCGTCATGATAATCACCACTTTTTGTGTTTGATTTAAGCACAAGTAGTGCATTTATAACAAATCTAGTATCTCCTCTCGCATGAACAATAATATATCTTTGCCCTTTCGATACAGGCTCCAATACTCCGTCTTCACCCTCTCCTTGCCAACATTTACCCGATGTATGCGAAGAGTGAATATAGGTCTCTAAATAAATTATGAGCCGGGGCTGGGGAACATTATTATTTTTATCCACTGCATGCAAGTACTTAGCTCTCCAAGCTGATATTTCATTACGCTCCATAAGATCGTTCCGATTGGATTGAGATTTTCTAAAACGAAATCCCACCTTGCAGCAGCTTTTGCAGACTCTCTCACTGTCCTGTGCAATTTATATCTGTCTTTAAGACCTCTACAAGCTTTTTAACAGTAAGGACCTCTTTTTTAGCAGAATAAAATTCATGTACTTTCCTCCGTATAACTCCCATGTCAAAATCATCAACACTTTTACGTTTTCTGTCCTTGCCTGGTGTCCGAATTTTTGTATCACTTTCTTGTGCTACGTGCCCTTCCTTAACTATTTTTGAAATTAGTCCGTGACTCACCTGAAATATAAGATAATAAAATAAATGTTAGTAGAAATTTGGAATCTGGCAAGTTAGGTTGTTCACTCACTTAGCAGGTTACCTAATAGATGTACGTTATCGTTTCGCTAACCTGCAGCAAGAATAGAAACGAATATTTCACCGAAATTCGTTTGTATATTTGATTAAATGGAATAATCGAAGACCCCGCCGGAGCTTCTTCTTCAAAAAAGGTTTTAACATTTAGAATAATGTTTCGAGCATCACTTTTAATAGGTTTCGGCATATTTAACTTTATAAATTCAGCAATATCACGACAAAACAACCAGAGACCCGAATGTAGTTGACACTGACAATCGAATGACATTTCAACATGACGGCCGTAGTACCAATTTTAGCCAGTTCGAAAATAATTTGGTAGGAGTGTATTCATGAATTTTCATAAACATAAGGTCTAACGACCTCCCACATCCTAGTGTCAGAGTTTCTAAACTGCCTCAAGGGCCTCTGACATGGTTTATTTGACGACCGCCATTTGCCTGAACCAACGGCTTTTACGTACCTTCCGTAGCACGGAATCATCTTAACATCAGACAATCAGGTGATTCAAGCCTGCAATGTCCTAGTCAAACTGGAAACAACTTTACAAAGTATGCTTCCGGACAGTTATTCCTAGTTCAAAGATAAAAATCTTTGACCTTGGAAAATGATTAATCTATAGGGAGCGTGCAGAAACTAAAAGTGGCAGCACAAAAATGTCACTGTCAAGTATGTTTCCAGTAAAAAATGCGAAATAGCTACGCTAGAGGGCACAATCTTCTTCGCGCATGTTCCATTAAACTGAGCGTACAGGTACCACAGGTGGCAGCACAGATGAGGCAATTTCAAGTATGCTGACCCTTAAAACTTCGAATATGCGACACTAGATGGCATAGTCAACGCCGTGCACGGTCCCTATAAGTAGGTTTTGAGACAAGTTTTAGGGTGTCAAAATGAAGGTTTATACAAGTTTATAGCAGACTATCTCTCATTCGTAGAGATATGAGTCATAGAAACCACAACCCTCCAACACGAAAGGAAAGGAAAAATAACGAATATTGCAAACACCAAAAATCCATCATCTATATTGCTGCCCTTAATGTACTTACTTTAAAAGAAGATGAAAACCTCATAGAACTGACCCATGCTTTAGAACATATCAAATGGGACGTTGTAGGCCTGAGCGAAGTGAGAAGAATGGGAGAAAGTATTACTTCTCATGCAAACTACGTACTCTACCATATAGGAGAGACACAAGGCCATAACGGAGTTGGATTTCTTATTAAAAAACATATGGCACAATATGTAGAAGAGATTGTAGGAATATCGGAGCGCATCGCAATAATGAAGTTGAATCTACCAAATTACAAAGATCCCTGGTCTATTGTACAAGTTTATTCGCCTACAGAAAAATCAAACCCAGAAACAATAAATTCATTCTACCACGATCTTAACAAAGCGATTCAAGAGCATGTCCATAAGAATTTAATAGTAATGGGAGACTTCAATGGACAACTTGGAGCAAGGCGAGCAGAAGAAAACACAATTTTAGGACCATAGGTACATGTACTGTGACAAAATTAGGAGTCGAAATGGAGAAAAGATCACAAACTTCGCGCTAGAGAACAACCTAACCGTCCTTAATACTGTGTTTAAGAAAAATAAGAAAAATATGTGGACCTGGATCTCACCTGACGGCAAAACAAAAAATGAAATCGACTTCATAATGACAAACAGAAACAGATATTTCAACAATTTCTCCGTCATCAATAAACTAAATTTCAACACCAATCATAGATTAATTAGAGCAGAATTATCTGGAAAGCAAACTAAGAATCCCAGGCCAAGACAAAACTTCGGAAATGCAAAACTCGAAAAACATCAGATGGAACAATTAACAGTAGCCCTGAGAGACAAATTCAAAGACTTTAAATCTTACACCAAGGATCTGAAAGTACAAGAAAAATACAACTAGATAGAGAATACTATTAAAACACAGGCCCAAGTCATTACTAATACTAAAATCAAATCGAACACTTGGCTAACTACAACTACTAAGAAACTACTTGAAGAAAGAAACCAACTAATTAGCACGAGACATACACAGGACAGAAGGAAAAAACTCACTAGAATTAGTAAAGAAATATGTGATAACATTCGGAAAGATAGAAAACGAAGTAGATTCGAAAGTATAGAAAAATATATAGCTAAAACAGGCGGAGTTAAAAAAGCTTACAAAGAACTGACAACGGCAAAGGATTGGATTGTGAAAATGAAAAATGATAAAGGCAAATGGAGACATGGCAGAGCAGATATATTGGGAATAGCTACATCCTATTACAAAAATCTCTACGAAAGTAACAACACACAAGACGAAACAGAATTTACAGACACCTCAGACATTCCCAACATTCTTCATGCAGAAGTCGAAAAAGCTATAGATACCCAAAAGGAAGATAAAGCTCCTGGACCGACGGCATAAACAACGAATTACTGAGACAAAACAAGGAAGTTTTGATACCTGTCCTCACAAACATATTTAACGAAATAGTAAATACGGAAATTATCCCCGAACAATGGACAGAGTCCAACATCATCTTGCTGTATAAAAAAGGGGACAAGCATGAAATTGGAAACTACCGCCCTATAAGTCTCATGTCCAATATTTATAAGATTTTCGCCAAGATAATACTAAAAAGAATAGAAATAACCCTCGATGAACATCAACCTATCGAGCAGGCAGGATTCCGCAAAGATTACTCAGTTATCGACCATATTCACGTGGTTCGCCAAATCTTAGAGAAATACCAGGAATGCCAACTGACATATTACATTGCGTTTGTCGATTACAGCAAGCGTTCGATTCCCTTTTTCACGAAAAAATATGGGAAGCACTAACGGAGCAAGGTATACAACATAAATATATCCGAGTAATAAAAACGTTTACAGCCACACTACAGCGAGAATTCAGTTAGAAAAGAAAAGCTCCCCATTTAAAATAGGTAAAGGTGTCAGACAGGGAGACCCATTATCTCCAAAACTATTCTCGGCGGTGCTAGAATCCATGTTCACAAGACTCAACTGGGAACATCATGGGATCAATATAAGTGGCGAATTACTGACGCACCTAAGATTTGCTGACGACATAGTATTGTTTGCCAGAACAAAAAACAAAACAAAAAATGAAATCGACTTCATAATGACAAACAGAAACAGATACTTACAACGAATTCATCGACACATTTAAATTATTTTACGACTTATGTTTTCCGTGCAAAGAAATAAAAGTCAACATAATAAATAAACCGAAATGGCTATCACGTGGCGTTAAATTATGCAGTAGAAAGAAAAGGGAACTGTTGTGGCAATCCAGGCTGAAGCCTAACCACGAAAATAAAAAGAAATTCATGACTTATTCTAGACTATATAATAAAATTATAAATCTGACACAAAGAGCTCAAAATAACCATAAAATACAGCAATCCAAAAATAAATCAAAAACTACATGGCAAGTAATTAATGAGACAAAGTATAATATCCCTAAACAACAAATTGAGAAATTAAAGATTAGCAATAAAATTTTACACAAACCGTTGGAGATAGCTGGTGCCTTCAATGACTTTTTCATTGACAAAATACATCCAAAAATAGATGCTGAATGTAAACCGAAATCTTGCGTTTCATCCATGACACACAATTCAATGTTTATGGCTCCCAGCACACCACACGATTTACATAGGATAATAATGTCTCTAAAAAACACTGGCAGTGTAGGCTTTGATGGAATCGCCACAAAGGTACTGAAGTCAGTGTCTACCGAGATATGCGGCCATCTAAGTCACATACTCAACCTCATTGTTTGTACTGGTATATATCCAGATAGTTTAAAAACATCTATAATTAAACCTTTATTTAAAAAAGAAGATAGAGAGTTGATGGAATATTATAGGCCAGTTTCCCTCATACCGGTTATATCAAAGATATTTGAGAAATATATCTACAGAGAAATGTATAATTTTATGGAAAAAAATAATATACTCTGTGAAGAACAAAAAGGTTTCAGACAGCACAGAACCATTAATATGGCAATTTTTGACTTTTTGCTTACTATTATTAAAAACATGGATAAACGATCACCCATATGTGCGATATTCTGTGATATGACGCAGGCGTTCGACTATGTTCATTACAATACATTATTAAACAAATTAGAAGCCTACGGTATTAGAGGTAACGTGCTTGAACTTATAAAATCGTATTTAGGAAATAGAACACAAATAACCGAAGTTAGCCGCATCAATATAGCCAAAAAACATGAAGAGATAGCACGATCACGAGAGCGTAAAATCTCATACGGTGTGCCACAAGGGACTGTTATGGGCCCATTTTTGTTTATATTGTATGTTAATGACATGCCCAAGTCCCTTGAACAACCTATGACCATGTTTGCAGATGATAGCACAGTGACGATCCCTTGTAAAAGCGTAATAACATATGAAAATGACATTAATAATTCTCTTGACTCACTAATTAAATGGCTTGACATGAATAATTTGATTATAAATTTAGATAAGACAAAGATAATGCACTTTAGACAGCGTACTCCCGTCGTAACTAATCTTCATATTCATTACAAAAATGACGATATAAAGGAAGCGAGTGTCACCAAATTTTTGGGATTACAAATAGATTCCAGCTTAAATTGGAAAGCACACATAGAGATGATGTGTAAAAAACTGAGTTCATCTGCATATGTTTTATATAGATTATCCTCCATAGTGGATACCAAAACACGTCTCACAGCGTACTACGGCATAGTGGAATCTCACCTGCGCTACGGCATCATTTTTTGGGGGAACTCAACTGACAGAGACATAGCATTTAAGGCCCAAAAAAGATGTCTCCGGTCATTATTTAAACTTAAAACCACAGACAGCTGCAGGCCCTATTTTAAGCAATACAATGTCTTGACACTTCCGTGTATTTATATTTTAGAAGTAGCGATGTTTGTAAAGCAAAATCCAAACCGTTTTGAACGCCTTGCTGATGTATTCCCAAGGAATAGGCGCGACAATAGTAAGCTCTGTCAAATATCAAGCCAAACCACATTGATGCGCAAGAGTGTTTACTGCATGGCCCCAACAATTTTCAATAAATTACCAAGAAGTTGGAAGGATTTAAATACGGCGCATTTTAAAAGTAGACTGCGTAAATTTTTAATAGATAAAACGTACTACAATGTAACTGAGTTCCTAACAGAGAAAAAAATTGACTAATTTTAATGATATTTACTATAATCTACTAATGACATTTTATTATCTAGACGTAATTTGACATTAAATTCTGAATGCTTTATTTTTCATATATTAAGTAGGTACCTAATTTTATTTAATTGTATGATTTAAACTTTTTGTATTTTAATATTTTTGCTGTTTCGTTAATTTATTGTTATTTTAATTTTGAGTTGGACATTATTATTATTATTTCTTTTTTTTTTGTTTAAATGTTTTTACTTATTTGAGTTATTAATTTTGAATGTTTGACTATTTTTAACAATTATTTATATGCAATTGTAATTTTATTAGATTATTTTTCCGACCCAAATATCGACCAATAGAATTGCACCATTCGACGTCACGTGGTACAACCTACATGGTATTATACTGATAATTTTTTGAAAATTTTCTCTGGTAGTTTTATTCATTATGAAATTCTTATTTGTTGACTGTTCATTTCATCTCATGGTGCAATTCTATTGGCCGACATTTGGGACGGAAAAATAATCCCCCGAATACCACACGAGCTTCAAAACAAAGTCGTCAAGTTTTTCAGGAAAAATCACTCGCGCTTCGCGCTCGTGATTTTTTAACCTGAAAAACTTGACTCCTTCATTTGTTTGCAACGAACCTATCGGGAAAAATACCCGATAATTTTGAAGCTCTTGTGGTATTATAAGTGAATATTTGTACGCCGTTGACGGCAGGACATAGCGTTCATTATTAATATTGACATCTGTACTTTCTTTTTACCTATGTTCTACAAATAAAAATATTTGAATTTGAATTTGAATTTGATATTTCAACAATTTCTCCGTCATCAATAAACTAAATTTCAACACCAATCATAGATTAATTAGAGCAGAATTATCTGGAAAGCAAACTAAGAATCCCAGGCCAAGACAAAACTTCGGAAATGCAAAACTCGAAAAACATCAGATGGAACAATTAACAGTAGCCCTGAGAGACAAATTCAAAGACTTAAAATCTTACACCAAGGATCTGAAAGTACAAGAAAAATACAACTAGATAGAGAATACTATTAAAACACAGGCCCAAGTCATTACTAATACTAAAATCAAATCGAACACTTGGCTAACTACAACTACTAAGAAACTACTTGAAGAAAGAAACCAACTAATTAGCACGAGACATACACAGGACAGAAGGAAAAAACTCACTAGAATTAGTAAAGAAATAAGTGATAACATTCGGAAAGATAGAAAACGAAGTAGATTCGAAAGTATAGAAAAATATATAGCTAAAACAGGCGGAGTTAAAAAAGCTTACAAAGAACTGACAACGGCAAAGGATTGGATTGTGAAAATGAAAAATGATAAAGGCAAATGGAGACATGGCAGAGCAGATATATTGGGAATAGCTACATCCTATTACAAAAATCTCTACGAAAGTAACAACACACAAGACGAAACAGAATTTACAGACACCTCAGACATTCCCAACATTCTTCATGCAGAAGTCGAAAAAGCTATAGATACCCAAAAGGAAGATAAAGCTCCTGGACCGACGGCATAAACAACGAATTACTGAGACAAAACAAGGAAGTTTTGATACCTGTCCTCACAAACATATTTAACGAAATAGTAAATACGGAAATTATCCCCGAACAATGGACAGAGTCCAACATCATCTTGCTGTATAAAAAAGGGGACAAGCATGAAATTGGAAACTACCGCCCTATAAGTCTCATGTCCAATATTTATAAGATTTTCGCCAAGATAATACTAAAAAGAATAGAAATAACCCTCGATGAACATCAACCTATCGAGCAGGCAGGATTCCGCAAAGATTACTCAGTTATCGACCATATTCACGTGGTTCGCCAAATCTTAGAGAAATACCAGGAATGCCAACTGACATATTACATTGCGTTTGTCGATTACAGCAAGCGTTCGATTCCCTTTTTCACGAAAAAATATGGGAAGCACTAACGGAGCAAGGTATACAACATAAATATATCCGAGTAATAAAAACGTTTACAGCCACACTACAGCGAGAATTCAGTTAGAAAAGAAAAGCTCCCCATTTAAAATAGGTAAAGGTGTCAGACAGGGAGACCCATTATCTCCAAAACTATTCTCGGCGGTGCTAGAATCCATGTTCACAAGACTCAACTGGGAACATCATGGGATCAATATAAGTGGCGAATTACTGACGCACCTAAGATTTGCTGACGACATAGTATTGTTTGCCAGAACATCAGAAGAATTAAGCAAAATGATAAATGAGCTCGCGAGAGAAAGTGCAAGAGTAGGATTAGAAATGAATCCAGATAAAACTAAAGTGATGACAAATGGGCCTGAAAACGTTATACAGTTTGGAAGCACCCTAATCGAATACACCAATGAATACATTTATCTGGGGCAGACCATAACTCAAAAAGATTCTATGCGTAAAGAAGTTGAGCGAAGAATTGCAAACGGATGGAGAAGATATAGGGGTTTAAAAGAAGTAATGAAGGACAGAACAATAAACATAAAACTAAAAAGCAAATTATACAACACCTGCATACTACCCATGCTTACGTATGGCTGCCAATCCTGGGCGTTAACTCAGGAAATGGCAAATAAACTCGGCAATGGAAAGGAGTATGTTGCATATCAGGAAATCAGACAGAATGAAAAATTGTATTATCAGAAATAAAACAAAAACTATAAGCGTCGCAACGAAAATAAGAAGACTAAAATGAAGATGGGCAGGGCATATGATCAGAGGTCACGATAAATGGAGTAAAAAAGTCACAAGATGGTACCCCAGAGAAGGCAAAAGGAAGAAAGGTAGACCACAAAAAAGGTGGGACGATGATATCAGACAGGTTGCTGGAGTGATGTGGAACAGAGTAGCCCAAGAAAGGTCAGAATGGAAAAGGTTGGAGGAGGCCTTTGCCGATTGGCAAACAGATCTGCAGAAGATAAAGAAATCTCAAATAGTAGAATAAGATTAAATATTAGTGTAATAGTGTTTTGATGTAAGATCTGAATAAACGGCTATATTATTATTATTCCATTTATTCATAAATATATACATACAAATTACATTTTTAAATATTTCTATAAAAATACAAAAAACATTTAAAAATATAAAAAATAGTAACCCACCGGTATCGGGAACAGGGTCCAAGCTACCAGTGGTCAGGGCTTCTGAGAGAGGAACCTCCTAACGATGCGCGCCGTGTCCAGGAGTACTGCTTTCTGGATCAAGCCCTTGATCCAGCTGCCCAACGAGAGCCTCTTGAGATGTTGGTCGAGGCTCTTGGCAATAATGCCATTGGCCGTCACGATTATCGGCACAATAACTGCTGTGTTCACATCCCACATGTCGACAACCTCGCGAGCCAAGTCAAGATACTTCGTTTGTTTATCTTTCTCTGACTTCACGAGGTTCTCGTCATGAGGGACTGCTATATCAACAATCATTGCGCGACGCTCTAGTCGGTCTATCACAACTATATCAGGTTTATTGGCAACAATAGTCCTGTCAGTGATGATAGAGCGATCCCAATACAATGTGCAACTACCACTTTCGAGAACTGGGTCGGGCACATACCTATAGTACGGTACTTCCGATTCCACAAGATTGTATTTAAGAGCAAGTTGCTGGTGGATAATCCTGGCTACAAGGTTGTGCCTGTGCAAATAGTCTCCGTTAGCCAGACTAGAACAACCGGAAATAATGTGGCGGATGGATTCCCCGGGCCGGTGACATGCCCGACATATGTCAACCGTACCGTCCTTCACAATGTATTTCCGGTAGTTATTAGTCATCATAACTTCGTCCATAATTGCCCAGACAAAATCTTCGGTTTCCCCGAAGAGGTCACCAAAACGAAGCCAAGCTACGGACGCTAAGAAGTCTACATCGGGCCCATGTAGGACCCGATAAAAGCGTCCATGAAGCTCCTTACTCTGCCATACCTCCCTGCGGTTGTTAGTATCTAATACCACAGGTTTGCGCCAGTTCTCGTTAGCTAAGGAGAGCGCGGTAAGGCCTTTGTCCACCGCTACCACATCTCGATGCATACCCACGTCGGCCTCTAGGAAGTATTCCCTAAGGCTGCATACCTCGCGGTTGTGCAGGGTCTTAGCATTTAAGAAGCCACGACCCCCGCACTTCCGCGGGATATACAGCCTCATCACCGATGACCGTGGATGATGCATCTGATTTGCGGTAAGCAGTGAACGTACCCTCCTATCCAGGGCGTCAAGTTCCGTCTGAGTCCATTTGAGTATGCCGAAAGAATACATCGAAACCGGCATGACCCAACCGTTGAAGGCGCGCACCTTGTTACCGCCTGATAAAAGACTGTTAAGTATTTTGTTCAGGCGGCCAAAGAAGCGCTCCTTCAACGATTGTTTCATGTCAGCAGCACTGATGCCTAACGCTTCCGACATACCCAAATACTTGTAAGTTTCGGTTGAGGAGAAGGACCTAAGGTCTATGGAATCCGAGAGTTGTGTTCCCTCGGATTCCATAATCTCCCCTCGCTTTACATGCATGACCGCACATTTATCCAAACCAAATTCCATCCTGATGGCGCCACTGAAGGTTTCTGTTACCTTCAGTAGCTTCATCAGTTGCAAGTTGTTAGGAGCAAAGAGTTTCAAGTCATCCATGTAAAGGAGGTGCGATATGACCTGACCACCTCTTCTCAACCGGTAGCCTTGGCCCGAACCCTCCAACAATGTCCTGAGAGGGTTGAGGGCCAGACAAAACCACAGTGGACTTAGACTGTCACCCTGAAATATGCCACGCTCGATCTTTATCGGTTCGCTGTTCGCCTGGGTCTGTCGACACCCTGGATAGTGAAGAACCGTCGTCCACTGCCCCATACACGACATCAGGAAGGTGCGTAAAACTGCATCAACTTTGTAGCTGTACAAAGTTGATGCAGTTTTACCAGCACCCTCATGAGCCATGTATGTGGCACCGAATCATAGGCCTTCTTATAATCTATCCAGCATGTCGACAGATCTCTTCGGGAACGTCGAACCTGTTGGCTAATGGCTATGTCGATGAGGAGCAGCTCCTTAGTACCGCGGGACCCGTTCCTACATCCATTCTGAGAAGAAGACATTATTGAATTACTATCAATATGATGGTTAATCTTTCCTCTCAAAATGGATGTAAGAACTTTATAGACCGTCGGTAAACACGTGATCGGTCTATAATTTTTAGGCTCCGCGGTACTACCTGATTTATGGAGCAGGTGGGTTATTCCTGTAGTCAGGAACTGGGGCAGCGACCCTGACTCTAACGCAGACTGGAATTGAGATGCCAAGCGAGCGTGCGATCTTCTGAACCATTTAATCCAAAAGTTGTGCAGACCGTCCGGTCCCGGAGATTTCCAGTTAGGCAACGGACGGACTGCACGAGCTACGTCTTGGGGGCTGATGTTAATTGTCCCCATTTCTGGTATCGGATCGCACGCGCGCTCGACCTCCCGAGTCCAATCGCCCTTGGTATGACTGACAGGCACCGACCAGATGCTGCGCCAGAATGAACACATGGCATCATCATCCAGTAGGCGCGTATCAGTCACACCTTGGTCTGGTCGCTCCCAAGCTCTATAAACCCACCTCTCATTGCTTTGGAATGTGCCATTCTGAGAGTATCGCTCCACTTACCGCTTGTACCGACGTATACGGTTTGCCCATGCATAGACTTTCTGCTTCAGGAAGTCGATACGCTCTATGACGCGGGTCAGATAATCCCGAGGACTAATATCAGTCCCCGAGAACGCCCGCCTCACAAAGCGCATCACTCTGCGGCGAGTGTTGCCCTCCCTGAAGCAGATTAGTTTGCCGATGAGTGCTCTAGCCTCACCGATACGACGCTCGATCCTGCACTGCCAAGCTGGTACAGCTGGTCGTGTAACTCTGTCACTACTAGGAAATTTGACATGAGCTACACGACATGCTGCTGCAGCCGCACAGTACAAGATCGAGTGGGTATCGGCAAGGTCTTCGCTGCTATCAAAATAACTTGTTAGCTGCGAATCTAGAGCACACACCAGCGCCCTATTTTTATTATGCATGGGCAAACGAGGTAGACGAGGTCTAAGCCCAGGCGGTGTGGAGCGATACTCTCGGAAGGCATCCTCCAAAGCGCTCCTCAATCGCTCATTGCATTGCATCACGGATGTGGCCCCGTCATCATCTTCACCGACGTAGTTGGGTCGCGGTTAAACACTTGCACTGGGTTGTATTTGCACCGCGGCCAGTGGCGAAGTGGGTGAGACGCGGCTGCTCCGTGATTCCAGACGCAGTCTATCAAGTACGGCGTCATCCAACATACGGTTACGCTGGATAACCCGCACCTGATCCGACAATCGTTGGGCTGAAACGTTGACAGCTGGCTCAAGTTCCTGAAACAGAGAGAGCATCCGACCACGGTACGCAGTCAGGTTAGTTCCCCCCTCTGTAGCCCCAAAGTATGAGCGTATCACATTCTCATTATGGCTTGAGTCCATTTTATACGCTGCACACTTCCACCGATAGCGGGGACCCTGTCAGAGACCGGTGGGCCTCGAGGTCCTAAGCTGGCTGGTGGTCGGCCTCGTCCGCGCCGACGCGCAGGTGGTGGTGTCGTCGGCGGCGAGAAGTATTCGTCGCTCGAGCTCGACGCAACTGCAGCTACCGGAATCTCAGGACTCACGGCTGGCGCTGGTCCCGGCGGCTGCGAGGCGGAACTGAGCGTGGAACCCGAAGATGGAGTTGGTGCGTTTTGTTCTCGAGCTCGGCTTCTTGTCAGCATTTTATCATTTTCATGTTGTCGGTCAAGAAGGGGTAATTTTTTTCCTGATGATTTTTGCCATTTCGATGAAAGTAATTTAATTAAATTGTATTGTATTTAATTGTATTATTATTATTATTTCATTTATTCGATAAATTACCTACAAATAACATTTTTAAATATTTGAAAAAAAAATATAAAAACATTTAAAAATATGATAAATAGTAGCCCACCGGTAT
Organism: Lacanobia oleracea; assembly: GCA_950371165.1. Lineage (NCBI taxonomy): Eukaryota > Metazoa > Arthropoda > Insecta > Lepidoptera > Noctuidae > Lacanobia > Lacanobia oleracea. The sequence continues at coordinate 14,135,929 of OX493389.1, forward strand.
CGGGAACAGGGTCCAAGCTACCGGCGGTCAGGGCTCCAGAGAGAGGAACCTCCTGACAGAAGTACCGCTTTCTGAATCAAGCCCTTGATCCAGCAGCCTAACGAAAGCCTCTTGAGGTGTTGGTCGAGGCTCGTGGCTATTAAGCCATTGGCTGATACGACTATCGGTACACTGATTGCGGAATCCACATCCCACATGTCGACAACCTCGCGAGCCAAGTCAATATACTTGATTTGTTTATCTTTCTCGGCTTTCACGAGGTTCTCGTCATGTGGGACGGTTATGCCTACAATCATTGCACGCCTCTCGATTCGGTCCAACACCACTATATCAGGCTTATTGGCAACAATAGTCCTATCAGTGATGATGGACCGATCCCAGTACAATGTGATATTGCCATTATCGAGAACTGGGTCGGGCGCATACCTGTAGTACGGCACCTCCGACTCCACAAGAGAGTATTTCAGAGCAAGTTGCTGATGGATAATCCTGGCTACAGGGTTGTGCCTATGCAAGTATTCTCCGTTAGCTAGACGAGAACAACCAGAGATAATATGGCGAATTGATTCTCCCGGACAGTGACATGCCCGACATATGTCAACCGTGCCGTCCTTCACAATAAATTTCCGGTAGTTCCTTGTCGTGATAACATCGTCCATAATTGCACAGACAATACCTTCGGCTTCTCCAAAAAGATCACCGAAGCGCAGCCAGGCTACGGACGCTAGTTGATCTACGTCAGGCCCATGTAGGGCCCGGAAAAAGCGTCCGTGAAGCTCCTTGCTCTGCCATACCGCCCTGCGATCGTTGGTGTCAAGTACTGCAGGTTTGCGCCAGTTCTCATTTGCCAAGGAGAGCGGGGTGAGTCCCTTGTCCACCGCCACTACATCTCGATGCATACCCACGTCGACAGCTAGGAAATATTCCCTAAGACTGCATATCTCGCGATTGTGGAGAGTCTTAGCATTTAAAAAGCCTCGACCTCCACACTTGCGCGGGATATACAGTCTCATTATCGACGATCGTGGGTGATGCATTCGAGACGCAGTAAGCAGTGTACGGACCCGCCTATCCAGGGCGTCAAGTTCTGTTTGAGTCCATTTGAGTACGCCGAAAGAGTACATCAATACCGGCATGACCCAACCGTTGAAGGCGCGCACCTTGTTTCCGCCCGATAGAAAGCTATTGAATACCTTCTTCAGGCGGCCAAAGAAGCGCTCTTTCAACGATTGTTTCATGTCAGTAATATTGATACCTAACGCTTCCGACATACCCAAATACTTGTAAGTTTCAGTTGGAGAGAGGGATCTCAGGTTTATGGAATCCGAGAGTTGAGTTCCCACGGATTCCATAATCTCTCCACGCTTTACATGCATGACTGCACATTTGTCCACACCAAACTCCATCCTGATGGCGCTACTGAAAGTTTCTGTTACCTTCAGTAGCTCCATCAGTTGCAGATTAGTGGGGGCAAAGAGTTTCAGATCATCCATGTAAAAGAGGTGAGATATAACCTGACCACCTCTCTTCAACCGATATCCTAGCCCTGAATTCTCTAGCAGTGTGCTTAGAGGATTCAAGGCTAGACAAAACCAAAGCGGACTCAAACTATCGCCCTGAAATATACCCCGCTCGATCCTTATCGGTTCGCTAGTTCTCTGGATATTTCGACATCCTGGATAGCGAAGGACTGTCCTCCATTGCCTCATACACGACATCAGGGTAGTGTTTATTTTTATTATTATTATTTTTTTTTTTTTTTTACTTTCTCGGGTCCTCTTCCTAGAGACCCGGTCCTTTGGTAGGCGTACGAGGGGCCGAAGCCAACTCGCAGAGGCCTCTTTAGACATTTCAAATGGAATGGGACACCAACCGACGATTATCCCTGTATGCACTGTGAAAGTATACCCAAGGACAATTCCCGGCGAATATGGAAACAAAAGATGAAATGCTATGGGTTTGACTGGTTTTGGGGACTAATAATCGTTACTATGGAAGAACTATTGGCCCCTGCCTGACCATTGACAATTAAAACGGCTTTAAAATGGCAGGGGGTGACTTGCACACTCAATAAATGGGCCCCCGAAAAGGGTCGCTAGCACAAAGTAACGTAGCGCCAAGGGGGCAACATCTCCTGAGGTGCTAGAAGAGTGGAGAGGTATACCACGGCTATCAGGACAATCCCGGAAGTACGGTCAAGATCCCTACCAGCACCTTACTGGATTATACATCCTTCTCCCGAGCACGTTTGCTCTTGCGAATCTCCACTCAGACCGGCCGATTAAGGCAATAAAGAGGTGGGAGCTCTGTTCCTCGTCAGTTTTCACCCGGCCAGCCAATAAAGGTAAGCCGGAAATGAGGAACAAGAATTCTCCCTGGAGATCAGGTCCGTGGGGTCGCCAGTGCCCAACAGTTCGCCACAAAACTGCCTTGCGGAATTATTATTATTATTATCTCTCATTCCGAGAATCTTACCTAATTTTGACTAATTTGCCTGGACTAAAGCATCTAATTATTATTCCATTTATTTATTTATATATACATACAAATTACATTTTTAAATATTTCTATAAAAATACAAAAAACATTTAAAAATATAAAAAATAGTAACCCACCGGTATCGGGAACAGGGTCCAAGCTACCGGTGGTCAGGGCTTCTGAGAGAGGAACCTCCTAACGATTATTATTATTATTATTATTATTCCATTTATTTATTTATATATACATACAAATTACATTTTTAAATATTTCTATAAAAATACAAAAAACATTTAAAAATATAAAAAATAGTAACCCACCGGTATCGGGAACAGGGTCCAAGCTACCGGTGGTCAGGGCTTCTGAGAGAGGAACCTCCTAACGATGCGCGCCGTGTCCAGAAGTACTGCTTTCTGGATCAAGCCCTTGATCCAGCTGCCCAACGAGAGCCTCTTGAGATGTTGGTCGAGGCTCTTGGCAATAATGCCATTGGCCGTCACGATTATCGGCACAATAACTGCTGTGTTCACATCCCACATGTCGACAACCTCGCGAGCCAAGTCAAGATACTTCGTTTGTTTATCATTCTCTGACTTCACGAGGTTCTCGTCATGAGGGACTGCTATATCAACAATCATTGCGCGACGCTCTAGTCGGTCTATCACCACTATGTCAGGCTTATTGGCAACAATAGTCCTGTCAGTGATGATAGACCGATCCCAATACAATGTGCAACTACCGTTTTCGAGAACTGGGTCGGGCACATACCTATAGTACGGTACTTCCGATTCCACAAGATTGTATTTAAGAGCAAGTTGCTGGTGGATAATCCTGGCTACAAGGTTGTGCCTGTGCAAATAGTCTCCGTTAGCCAGACTAGAACAACCGGAAATAATGTGGCGGATGGATTCCCCGGGCCGGTGACATGCCCGACATATGTCAACCGTACCGTCCTTCACAATGTATTTCCGGTAGTTATTAGTCATCATAACTTCGTCCATAATTGCACAGACAAAACCTTCGGTTTCCCCGAAGAGGTCACCAAAACGAAGCCAGGCTACGGACGCTAAGAAGTCTACATCGGGCCCATGTAGGACCCGATAAAAGCGTCCGTGAAGCTCCTTGCTCTGCCATACCTCCCTGTGGTCGTTAGTATCTAATACCACAGGTTTGCGCCAGTTCTCGTTAGCCAAGGAGAGCGCGGTAAGGCCTTTGTCCACCGCTACCACATCTCGATGCATACCCACGTCGGCCTCTAGGAAGTATTCCCTAAGGCTGCATACCTCGCGGTTGTGCAGGGTCTTAGCATTTAAGAAGCCACGACCCCCGCACTTCCGCGGGATATACAGCCTCATCACCGATGACCGTGGGTGATGCATCCGATTTGCGGTAAGCAGTGAACGTACCCTCCTATCCAGGGCGTCAAGTTCCGTCTGAGTCCATTTGAGTATGCCGAAAGAATACATCAAAACCGGCATGACCCAACCGTTGAAGGCGCGCACCTTGTTTCCGCCTGATAAAAGACTGTTAAGTACTTTGTTCAGGCGGCCAAAGAAGCGCTCCTTCAACGATTGTTTCATGTCCGTAGCACTGATGCCTAACGCTTCCGACATACCCAAATACTTGTAAGTTTCGGTTGAGGAGAGGGACCTAAGGTCTATGGAATCCGAGAGTTGTGTTCCCTCGGATTCCATAATCTCCCCTCGCTTTACATGCATGACCGCACATTTGTCCAAACCAAATTCCATCCTGATGGAGCCACTGAAGGTTTCTGTTACCTTCAGTAGCTTCATCAGTTGCAAGTTGTTAGGAGCAAAGAGTTTCAAGTCATCCATGTAAAGGAGGTGCGATATGACCTGACCACCTCTTTTCAACCGGTAGCCTTGGCCCGAACCCTCCAACAATGTACTGAGAGGGTTGAGGGCCAGACAAAACCACAGTGGACTCAGACTGTCACCCTGAAATATGCCACGCTCGATCCTTATCGGTTCGCTGTTCGCCTGGGTCTGTCGACACCCTGGATAGTGAAGAACCGTCCTCCACTGCCCCATACACGACATCAGGAAGGTGCGTAAAACTGCATCAACTTTGTACAGCTCCAGCACCCTCATGAGCCATGTATGTGGCACCGAGTCATAGGCCTTCTTATAATCTATCCAGCATGTCGACAGATCTCTTCGGGAACGTCGAACCTGTTGGCTAATGGCTATGTCGATGAGGAGCAGCTCCTTAGTACCGCGGGAACCGTTCCTACATCCATTCTGAGAAGAAGACATTATTGAATTACTATCAATATGATGGTTAATCTTTCCTCTCAAAATGGATGTAAGGACTTTATAGACCGTCGGTAAACACGTGATCGGTCTATTTATTATTATTATTATTATTATTTTTACTTTTAATAGGCACGCGCTTGACCACCATCTCACCTGATGGTAAGCGATGACGTGGTCGAAGATGGAGCACGCTTGCCTAGAAGTAACCTATTCACTCTTGACTTAAAGACTCCCAAGTTGTAGCTATCGGGAAACACAGACTCCGGTAGGGAATTCCACTCCTTAGCTGTACGCATCATGAATGTGTTCCCAAAACGTTTTGTGCGTGTGGGTGGGATGTCCACCATGTACCGGTGGCGCATCGCCGTTCGTCTTGTGGTCCGATGATGGAAAGGGCTTGGCGAAATTAAATTATGCAATTCCGTCGCACATTCCCCAAAATGCAACCGGTAAAAAACACGAGTTACTAGCCAGTAACTCGTCGTCGATGTTCAAGACTTTGAAGCTTCGTCGCGACAAGCCTCTCATTGCCGATGATCCTCTTGACTCTTTTCTCAATTGACTCAAGGGCATCAAGCTGGTATCTGGAAGATCCGTCACAAAGATGAGAGCAGTATTCCATACACGACCGAACTTGCGCTTGATAGAGTTTGAGCAGCTGTTCCGGCGTGAAGTACCGTCTCACCTTTGCTAGGATCCCCAACTTCCTTGCAGCCACTTGAGCTTTTGCCTCTATGAAAGGGCCAAAATTGAGAGTAGATGTTAATGTAACCCCAAGAAGTTCAAGTTGGTCGGTTATCGGCACTGTTGCACCTCGGAAAGATGGAGCTGGGTGGAATTGGCACCTTTTGGCGGAAAATAGACACGCTTGGGTCTTAGCAGCATTGAACTTGACCAGATTGGCATCACCCCATTCAGAGACAGCCTATAGTAACCGTCAACTGTTCGGATAACCTCTAATGCCTTAATAGCTCCTTGCTAATACTACGTCTGATGAAAAGCAATTTATAGGCCTCCGTCTTGGTACGACTACGATAATAAAATCTTAAATCAGCATTGCAGCTGTTGCATATGCTATGTTTTTTTTTTATTTATGGCGAGTAGCCATAGATAAATTACATGTTATTTTACAGTCATAGATTTCTTGTAGAGATTTCTGTAATCGATCAGCGAAGAACTATAGTCTGAATTATTTTTCAAGATGTTACGGTCAGAAGTTTCCTAGATAAGTGGTGGGAGGTGGGGGCTGGGGTTGCCCTAATAAAGATAAAGATATACATATAATAAGATATACATATAAAATTTTAGATATATCCATCTGTTTCCTTGATTATCTTCAAATTATGAAAAATAGAATTGAGACCTTCACAATAAGCCTTACATTCAATTTAATATGGCACACGGCATAGTTTGGAAAACTGTTTATTTACCTAGTTTTCTAGTTTGTCACCCAAAAGTAACCCCATAGGAACCTTTTATTTACTTTATTTATTCGCTCTAAGTGTGTTTAGATCACAGAAGTTTCATCTCAACCTATATATCAACTAAGTCGGTTCATTAGATTCGTAATATTAGTTTAACACACAACAATTGGTTATGATAGACGGACAGACGAGTGAGTGTGGGTGGTGAGTGTGTTTTTTTATACGTATCTACAAGGCTGAAATTAATGCAATCACATCATTACAGTGCGAATACGGACATCATATTTATTAATTATCTTTATCTTTAGGTACATACACTTGACGCAGAACTGAATAAATAGCAATATTACTGTCTTCATGATGAAATTTCATGCCAGAACCTTAGTGCTGAGTTTTCATCTATTCCATATCAGGCGACTTCAAAAAGTAAGAGGTTCTCAATTCGTCGGAATCTTTTATTTTCAGTATTCAATGACTTTCTGCCCATGAGTGGATTTTTTTTACTATTGATAGGCTCGCGTTAGACCACTATCTCACCTGATGGTAAGCGATGATGTGGTCGAAGATGGAGCATGGTTGCCTAGAAGTAACCTATTCACTCTTGACTTAAAGACTCCCAGGTTGTAGCTATCAGGAAACACAGACTCCGGCAGGGAATTCCACTCCTTAGCTGTACGCACTATGTGTGTGATCCCAAAACGTTTTGACAGCTGCTTTAAAATGTTCAGTTTTTTTTTACTACCTATTTTAAAAATGAAACCTAGCTAGATCGATTTATCGCTCCCGAAATCCCCTGCATACTAAATTTTATGAAAATCGTTGGAGCTGTTTCTGAGATTCAGATTATATATACAGGTATTTATATACAAGAATTACTCGTTTAATCAGACAAAGACAGGCATTCCACATGTGTATGACATGCAAGCCGCCATGTTTTTTGTGTGTTTCATACACAATATTGGAGAATTGTCAGTAAACCAATAAGTTTTGATCAATAAGTCTTAGAAAATAAGCGAGGTTATTTTTTATCGGTTCCGCGAGGCGGCAATAGCACTCGACGAGTACGTGTTTGAATATTTATTTTTCATAAAAAAAATAATTATAAAAAGCAAATAAAAAATTATCTAATTTTCATATTAATAATATTAATCCTATCCCTGTTGAAAATTGTTTCATTTTGTCGTTCAGATGTGACCTACTGGTTGTATTCTTAATTCATCATCATCATCTGCCTAGCCTTTTCCCAACTACATTGGGGTCGGCTTTCAGTCAAACCGGATCCAGCTGAATACCAGTGTTTTACGTGGAGCGGCTGCCTACGAGACCTGCACAACCCATTAACTGGGTAACACGGTACATCTTGGCAAGACTGGAGTCAGATTTACTGGCTTCTGACAATCCGCAACGACTGCCATAGATCTACAAATGATAGCCGGGACCAACGGCTTAACGTGCTTTCCGAGGCACAGAGGAAACTGGTTATGTTAAGATAGTCACCCATCCACAGACCAACCTTGGCAAGCGTTGCTTAACCTTAAAGATCGACCCGTGCGGCTGTTATTATTTAGCCACGAGATCCTCGGGTTGTATTCTTTATTGTGTACTTGGAATCTGTCTACTGAAATTGCTTGTTTTTTATTTGTTGATTTTGTTAATGTTTTTGCTAGGCAACGTACCCTTATGTTGTGTTTTTCAATTAGTAAATATCATCATTATTTGGATTGTGATATAAGATTTCAAAGAAATGCAATAGTACTTGCTCTTTGAAAAAAGATATGGAAGCGTCTTTTTTATCGCTCTTTTTTTAATGTTGGCATTGTGACTCATTGTTCATAAACTAAGCAATCATAACTGCTAAAACTTTGTTTGCAATAAGATTTTATATCAAACTATATAATAAGATAGTACAATTAGCCACTTGGCTCACAGAGTTCCCAGAATGGATGTGTAAACATACCATATTTTTGTTCAGCGTACGAGTCGACCGGCTTAAGCCGAGTTTTTGTTTAGCTTGCAGTATGTAACATATGTATGGAGGTGTCTGTTATTCTTCTTGGTTATTGTAAAATAATGTGTTAGTATGCCAATGAAACAATAACATTGAAAAAAAAGCGCTTTTATTCTATTAATATGACGATTTTTGTACAAAAAACTGGGAAAAAGTCGCTCACCTTACTTTCAACTTCGAATCAACAATAGATTTGATGACAAAACTAAACAAAAACATAAATAATTAAATAGCTTATTTTACACCAATTTATATGACACAAATTTTTGTAGAGCTGCGTTGCGTAATTTCAGAGATATCGTAGTTTCAGTGAACGCGGGGAAATGGCACGATTACGGCCGGGCGCGTAGTAACAGAACTGCGGAGTGGCGTAACAGAGGCGTAGCGGCTTTCAACTTTCAAGTTTATTAACACAAGGAATTCGAATCTTCCATACAAATTTAATATAGGTACCAAAATCGTCTTTTGGGAATATTGGTGAAAAACTAATAATACATCATCTTCCTGCCCTTATCCCATGTTACTTGGGGTCGGCGCAACACGTTTTATTCTTCCATTCTGTTCTACCAGTCGTCACTCTATCACTAACTCCCTTTTCTTTCATATCGCTCCTCACACAATCCATCCATCTTTTCTTTGGCCTTCCTCTCCCTCTCCATCCATCCACATTTATGTATATAACTCTTCTAGTTATATGCGTTTCATCCCTCCTCTTTACATGACCATACCAAGACAAGCGATTCCCTTTTAACTTTTCCGTCACTGGCGCCACTTTTAAAGTGCCTGAAATGTACTCATTTCTCACTTTATCCACTCTCGTTACTCCACACATCCATCTCAACATTCTCATCTCCGCTACATGCAATCTATTTTCATGTCTTTTTCGCAGCCCAACATTCTGATCCATACATTACGATAGGAAAACTAATAATACAAATCTCTAGTATTTGCTTTGGTCAATATTAGTACCAAGTTTCATGTAAATTGGCCCAAGGAATAAGATTCTTCCATACAAAGTTTTGCCGTGAAAAACTAATAATGACAATCTCAAAAACATTTACCTTGGTCAACATTTGTTCTAAATTTCAAAAAAATTGTCTCAAGCAATATGGTTTTTCATACATACTTCCAACCAAATCCTTTCTTAGTGGATGCCTACGTCATACAAAGAACACACTCTCCAAGATTCAGGTCTCTATGATCAGCGGTTTATCCGGTTTATATAGACATAGATTATGCAGTAGAAACACACTTATCGCTTGCAAAGCAATCACAAGCGCTGCATACATAGAACCAGTGTGTTTCTCGCTTCAAACCTACCCAAATTGTTCCTAAAATGTGGCTACGCTTGGGAGACTAGTTCGCGAATATGATTTCGTGCATAGCGAAACTAGAGCATATGGGACTAACCAGCATTAATCTTGAAATGAATCAAAAACATGTATTGTTAATTTATTTTTATTATTCATTAACTATTCGTACAATTCAATAGGAGATATAATGAAATACTTTAGCGGACAATATTTTTTTAGTCTTAATTATTATAACCATATCTTCAACACGGTTTAAAATATTCTTTTGGAATGAACAGGACACACTTTTGATATCAATGAGTCGCATGTGCATTTAGATTCTGATAGATTTTTCTCTATATGCTCTACCAACATCTTGACGTGACAGATAGGGACTTTGTCACAAACACAGGTCTCAGACGTTTTCTGAGTAATGAAATCTGTGGCAGTGCCGCTAATTGAAGAATTCTGATCAGTATCTATTGGCATCCCCGGGAAGAAAATAGAATTAGAGAGTTTAACGGCATGTGATCTTTTGGAAGGCACTGGTAGGGGGTTTTTAATCCAATCTACTTCATAAATGTCACTATTAGAATACGTCGTGTCCCAACTCAAATTTTCATCAACTGGTTTTTCGGCTTGGTGAGTCAAATTGACACTCTCGAGAGAACATTTCAAAACGAAATCGTCTTCATTTTCTGCTAACATCTCTGCTTCGTAAGTCGGTAAATCATCATTTAGTACAGCAGTTGTTGAAATTCTATCTATATGTACATCTGGAATTGGATGAGAATTTACATCGACATAATTATTTTTGTTTTGGGTGCCGGGCATAATATAAGAATATTTTTTATTATTGCTAACAAGAATCTCTTTCCATAAACTATCAATTTTATCATTATCGGACTGAACTACAGACTTCACGCAGAAGCAAGAACCAAGGGCTCTATCACAACTACAGTCCACCGTATAGCCTATATAAGGCGCACAAGGAGTATCTACGTTAACAACACATTTTTGTGTGTCTAGATTTTTTTCATAATTTTCACTGGTTTCTATTTTTGGCGTTTGCTTCATACTCTCGACTCCACACGTTAAAAAACATCTGGATGGAGCTTGTTCCGTGCCCTTTATGGCGACTTCACAAATATCACTCGTATTAACTGATTGTTCCGTGTAAAGATTTACAAGGACTTCCTTATTTCCAAACATATCTGGAAATTGCAGAATGTCTACTTTATCCGTATTGTAACAACAGTCGCACGTATTATACATGACTCCATTAGATTTGCTGTCTGTTATGATAAGGTCTGTTTCTGTAGTTCGTGCGTTTTTATTAATAGGCGGTAACATGATGTCACATGATTTGGCTTCCATTCCCAAAAAAGGAGATACTTGAGATGACATATTTTCTTTAATAATCATGGAGCTATTTGAGTTCTGTTTTAAGGAGTTCGAGATCATAGAACAGTTTTTTATTTCACAACCACTAAACTTAGTTTGTGAAGTATTTGTATCTTTTTCGGGTAATTCTGAACGAGGTAATTCAAGATCTCCTATACGTACAACTTTTGTACGCGTTTCAGTATTATTTTTGCATGTGCAAATGTCTTTTAAACGTTTAATATCATTTTCAATTAAGTTAGATACTTTCTCTAAGACGTCTGGTAATATGACATCTTTTCTGTCGTTTAAAACACATAAACATTGGACACGTTTTATTTTTATTTTTAAATATTCTTGTAAAAGTCCGTAAGCTCTATTCCAACTGCCATTGTTTGGTAATCCTCCTGGGCAACCACATTTCATTTTATTAGCACAATCTGAAATTACTTGTTTGACTTTTTGCAAAATTGACGAAAATAGCTTTTCTTCTTCTTCTGGAGGAATACATGAAAATGTTTTAAATTCATTCAATTTCTCTTTAATGTGGTCCTCTAATAAATGAAAAGCATTTACTTCTAAATCTCTAGAATCACTCATATTCACATCGCTATAACAAACACACGATTCTTTTGTAATATCAACATATTTAAAACTTTGTTGATCAATGATTTCATCTTTACGTGAATTTTCGTGTAACTTATTATCTAATAAGTTAGTCATAATATTTGTGAATTCTTCAAATTTAACTTGACATTCACATTTTTTACAGTCGTTGAATCCAGGTTGGTCATTTCTTTCCACATGCGAAACTTTTGGTTTCGCTAATGTATTAGATAGTTCACTGTTAGATAACATCTTTGAAATTTTCTTTGGTTGTTCGGCGTGTTTGTTGACGGGTTTGTGGACGGGTTTTAGTTTTCTACTTTTTATTTGATCAAATCTTAAATCGTCTAACGTAACACCCAAAAATTTGATGTAATATTCACTATTACGTGAATATAATTCGGTTTTTTGAGGACCATTGTTCATATTAGATTTTTCTTTCATTTCTTTTTGGCATTTTGTATAACTGGTACTTTTTGGGTTGGCTTGAAATTCATGAAATTCTGGTAAATCCTTCGATCGTACGACTTGGCTCTGATTTGACTGAATTTTTAAATTCAATTCTTCGTTCTGCATCCTTTTATGATCTTTTTGCATTTCATGATAAACTTTACAGTCACAAGTATTTGTGTTTATACATTGAAAATGAATATTCTCTGTACCATCCTCACAACTTTCATGTTTATTGTCATTATTTGATTCAAAGTTAGCTATACATTTACAATTATTTTCATGACTTTTATCTAAATAAACAGTACCCATATATTCAGATTCAGTGTTCGTAGGCTGTTTTGATCTATCTTGAGTATCGGCCTTCATAATACCCATGTCATTATTTACATCTCTTTCAATAACTTCTTTTTTAACATTACTTATTGTAGTGTTCGAAAAAAAGAATTTTGATACATTTTGGTCGAACATAGTAACTGAATTTTTGATTGCTGTTTTAGACAATTTGTTTGAACTACTTTTAATGTCTTTGAAACTTTTCTCTTGGGGAACCAAGTCATACTTCCACGAAACTAATGTCTGTAAAAGTCTGTTAATAGAAGCATTGGATGGCATTTTATTAAAGCATTTGCAATTTCTATCACACAGTTCACTTGCTTTGCTGGACTTCTCTTGTAGTTCTGGAGCCGGGAGATCAATGTTTATAGGTTTTATTTGCTTTGTAGTAGATGATTTTAGCATTATGTCGTTTCCTAAATTTTGTTTACATCTTTCACTTTTATTTAATTGGGCATTCTGTAAAGCTTTAGTACTTTTTTGTGATGCACACAAACAAAGGTTCACTGCATACTCGTGAACTTGTTTTTTGCTTTGTTTGGTGGGTTTTTCGTTGGTTTGTCCCTTTTTCGATAAGCCTTTGCTGTCCTTCCTCTTAGCACTTCCAAGTTTTGAAGTCTTCAGAGATTGATCTCTACTGATATCTTTCCAATTATTTCTTTCTTTTTTTACATTATCTCCGTAGAAGTAGGAGGTATCTCTTGTGACATCAAAAAGATCTTCATTTTCTACCTTTAATTACGAAACGTTTGGTTATATTTTAATAACAGAATCAACAAGCAGCAAATTTAAACGACCAGTCATATCCATCATGTCACTTACCGAAGCTTCTCTAAATATTTTAAAAATATTTTCTTCTATTACTTTCAAATCTTCTTTTCTTATGGCATCCTGTAATCAACACAAAAAGCGTTATACTTACATCAGTGGTTGAACATTTATTTAGTAATTGACTAGAGGACCCGTGCTGCTCGAACATTGTGTTGATAATACTCGTATAATTAAAAAATAACGCTCTATGACACATTTTGAAAATCAAGTTAATTATTCACACCTAGTTTCCCTTCAACTCAACCAATATAAGTGAGCAAAGTTTAATTTGAATAGCTCGTAAATTCGTAGCTTTACAAAAATAGTTGATTTTTTTTGGAATACGATTCGATGGAATTTAATAACTCTGTAATATTTTATCATTATCAAAAGTATGTTTGGAATTATAAATTCCCAAACATTCTAATTAACGTTTAATTTTAGAAAAGCTGTACAGCGGCAGCACGCACTTTCGCATAAAGTGCACCTCTCTAATATACGAGGTCTGCACTCAAATCTCGCCGCAGTCCATCACCACATTGAGACCGAGATCTGATGTCCGTCGGACGTGTCATGCCTGTCTTACCCAGGGTTTACCCTGGAGCACCACTTCAGACCACGCGCGGGCGTATGCATGTACGCCCGGGACGACATCTGCTATCGGCGTCTCTGTTACCTAGAAGACTCCAGGTTCTCAACATTGTGGGTTATAGTGGACACAGGCCGAGACAAAATTGTCTACGCCTACGTCTACCGTTTGCAGAGAGGTGATTTGGAGACAACTGGGCTTACACAGCACCTGAGTGAGGCGGCGGATGCGGCTCAGCAGCGGTACCCTTCTGCCCAATAGGTGTTACTGGGGGACTTCAATGCCCACCATCAGGAGTGGCTCTTCCCATACCAGTGCACAGACCATGCTGGACGAGAGACGCGAAAGCTAGCGCTTGCGTTAAATCTTACCCAGCTGGTCCAGGGGGCAACGAGGGTGCCCGATGTTGATTCGCACACTGCCAATTGCTTGGACCTTTTGTTGACAACAGATCCAGACCGCTATTCGGTGTCGATTTTTTCACCACTGGGTAGTTCCGACTACAGTCTGGTGAAGTCTGTGTCCGTCTACTCTCTGCCCAATCCTAACCCAAGAGGCACCCGGTGGGTATGGCGATACAGTTCAGCAGATTTGGATGGCATGCGATCTTTCTGCGCATTTTACCCTTGGCAGCCTACTTGCTTTTCTTCCACTGATCCTTCATCGTGCGCGGACGCCATGACGGATGTGTTGCGGAGGGGAATGGAGTACTACATTTCGTTCTCTGACATAGCAAAATCTGGCGAAGCTCGTCCTTGGTTTGGAGCCGAGTGCAATCGCGCTGATGCGTTTAAGCACGCGGCGTACCTAGCATGGGTCGACGCTCGTACGCCCAAAGCAAATGACGTGAGTCAGAAGAAGAGAGCCTTCAACAGGGCTGCCAAGTCCTGCAAGAAGGTGTTGCGGAGGGCTCGGTTTGATCACATTAGCCGAATAGGGAACAAACTTGCTTCATACCGAGCAGGTAGTAAGGCGTTTTTGTCCCTGGCTAAGTCGGTCGAATCGAACTTCTGTCGCCCCTCACTACCACCACTGCTGAGACCCGACGGGACGCTGGCCCACTCCGCTGAGGAGAAAGCGAACTTGTTTGCTTCCTTGTTTGCGGAATCTTCGCGTCTGGATCCTGGTGGCGTGAGCATTCGCATTCATCAGAAGGACGTCCGTAGGGTACTGCGTAATCTACACATGAACAAGGCTAGTGGTCCCGACGGGATACCGGCAATTGTTCTGAAAACTTGTGCGCCTAAGTTGTCTCCGATCATGACACGCCTATTTCGCCCTTCGTTTGAGACTGGAAAAGTGCCGAAGGCTTGGAAGCAAGCTAACGTGCAGCCCGTGCCCAAGAAACCCAGTCGAGCTGACCCGTCGAATTATAGACCCATCTCGGTAACGTCCATACTCTGTAAGACTATGGAACGCGTGCTGAATCATAAGCTCCTGGCGTACCTAGAAGCGAATGATATCCTTAGTGACCGTCAATATGGGTTCCGCCGAAATCGGTCAACTGGGGATCTTCTAGCGTATGCCATTCACAACTGGAGTGAGGCCATAGAGAAGCACGGGGAGGCACTAGCGGGCTCCCTTGAAATCTCGAAGGCCTTCGACAGGGTCTGGTACGATAGCCTTATTGGTAAGCTTCTATCCTTCGGTCCACCCGCCGGTTTGTGTGATTAGATCGCAGATTTCCTGAGAGATCGTTCTATCCTAGTGGTCATAGATGGCTGCTCGTGTGGACTGCTGGATATTAATTCCGGGGTTCCTTAGGGGTCGGTGCTTTTGGCAACACTGTTCTTGCTGCATATTAATGATCTGCTTACACCCGGTACCTTTGGGTATGCAGACGACAGCACTGTTGCTGAGAGATACGTGGCCGATGCACGAGTTGATAGGTCGCAGATCCGGTCTCTCCGGGAGGCAATGGTTGAGCGCTTGAACGTGTCCTTACAGGATGTCAAGTTCAATGCTGCTACGACCCAAGCGTGTCTATTTTCCGCCAAAAGGAGACAATTCCACCCAACTCTATCTTTCCGAGGTGCAACCATGCCAATAACCGACCAACTTGAGCTTCTTGGGGTTACATACTGCTCTCATCTTTGGGATGGATCTGCCAGATACCAGCTTGATGCCCTTGAGTCAATTGAGAATAGAGCCAAGAGGATCATCGGCACTGAGAGGCTCGTCGCGACGAAGCTCCAAAGTCTTGAAAATCGACGACGAGTTGCTAGCCTGTCGGTTTTTTTGCATTTTGGGGAATGTGCGACGGAATTGCATAATTTAATACCGCCAAGCCCTTTCCATCATCGGACCACGAGACGAACGGCGATGCGCCACCGGTACATGGTACACCCATACGCACGAAACGTTTTGGAAACATTCATAATGCGTACAGCTAAGGAGTGGCATTCCCTGCCGGAGTCTGTGTTTCCTGATAGCGACAACCTGGAAGTCTTTAAGTCAAGAGTGAATAAGTTATTTCTAGGTAAGCGTGCTCCATCTTCGACCACATCATCGCTTACCATCAGGTGAGATAGTGGTCAAACGCGTACCTATCAATAGTAAAAAAAAAGAATAGTGAGAAATGGGTCTGAAAACTAAAGGACTATTCACGTTTCATACAAAGTTGGGCCCAGAATCGTAAGTGGCCGGCCATGGGAAAAAAAATGTTCTTGTTACGCTGAGCACATTAAAGTCGACGGCACATTGACGATAGAGTTAGGAGATGCTCTGCCAGAAGTACACGCAAGAGAGCTAGGAGAAAATGTTGTCGTTTTTAGAGGGAAAATTCAATCCCGGTACATCATTGCAAAATGATATTATGTTTATATGGCTTTTGACAGGACATTGGAGGGTCGAAATGCAATCGCACATGCAATATTGGAAAGAGAACAGTAGGATGTTGTTCCCACGTAGTGTGGTTTTTAACCTACGCTATGAACCAAATGAGAAACAACCTTCAAGCATAGAATTGAAAAATGTCCTAGAAATAGCAAAAAAAGGCTAAAAATAATTGAAAATAGTATTCAGAAAATGTTTGCCATAGTTTTATTCGACCCGATTCAAATATTGTGTATCATCATCTGCCTAGGCTTTTAGCAACTATATTGGGGTCGGCTCCCAGTCAAAGCGGATTTAGCTGAGTACCAATATTTTATGTAGAGAGACTGTCTAACAGACCTCGACAACGCATGACCTGCCTAACATAGTATACTTCTTGGCAAGATTGGTGTCAGATTTTCTGGCACCTGACAATCCATAACGGCTACCAAAGATCTACAAATGATAGCAGGGACCAGCAACGTGTCGTGACTGAACGTGCTTTCCGAAGCACGGAGGATACTCAATATGTTATGATGGTCACCCATCCACAGATCGACTTCGGCAAGCTTTGCCTAACCTTGAAGATCTATACTATTTTTTAATCAGTAAATATATCGGTATTTACTGATTAAAAAATAGTATTAATTAAAGAACACTTGTTTGCTTGCCACTGTTTTATTTGCGAGTATTAGTAACCAAGCACAATTGCACACTTATGAATTTAAGCCGAAAATCAAACGTTTTTTTTTAATGTTACAGGCACATTTACAGATATTGTATTTTCTCTATAAGTGATTGTAAGTGTTTTGAGAAAATAAATGTCTAAAACTGTAACTATAGACATGGCAAAAAAGTTGAGAATGACCTAATTACTACAATATATTCAATAAAATAAAGCAAACTTACAAAATACGTTAATGTACATTATTATCTACTTAGGTAGATGAAATGTTTATAATTTCGAACTCATGTAGCAGCTAATCTGATGAGTCTACCGCTTTACTATGGGTACCAAATGCTTAGTAGGATGATGTTCCGAACGCTATTATTAAAAACACTTTCGATTTTGGGCCCAATTTGAATTGTCTCTTTTAACTCGTCCGCTACCGGCGTCCCACATGTGGGACGGTGCATTCGCGCGGTTTAAAACAACTTGCAACGGGGCTCCGTCGTCGTCGAGGCCATTGGTCAAATAAATAATATTGAATGATATTTTAACATTTGAAATACACTTCTCATCAGAAAAATCGAAACACTTCCGTTTTTATGTTTTCTGTCCTAATTAACCACAAAAGAGTTTTCATTCCATAAAAAATAACATGATTGTATAGTAGTTTGGCCATTACAGTGATAAGCGAAAATTCCAAATTCAAAATTAGTATATCATTTGTTTATCCTATAAATGAAATGATTTACTGTTTTATGACAAATGTGTGTTTAAATTGGAGTACAATTTCACCTTTGACAACTAAAAATTAGCGCTTATCTTAAAACTGTTTGTTCTTTATTTGTTTAATGTAACTTTGGGACGTCTGAAATGTTTTTTTTTTCTAAATCATTTGGATAGGTACTTCGCCTGCAGAAGCCGTCCAAGTGGTGGCATTGCTGGATTCTGGACTTAGTCAGCGTGTTGTGGATGAAAGATTGCATCTATTCCTGTCGTCAGTTCATAGAGTCTACAAACGCTATCGGGAGACTGGTTTGTTCATGCGTGAACGAAGAGAAGAAGCCATTAAAGAAAAGGTCAACTATGGTGGCGGTTCGTGGACGGTTTGGGGAGGAATCGGCGCCGACGGTAAGACAGAGCTTGTCTTTATGTCTTGGCCACGTCTGTCTGCACTAAACATAAGTCAGTACATCGAACAGTGTCTTGAACCTCACGTAATGTCCAATGCACATTTTATTGGCAACGGTTTCATATTCATGCACGACAATGTAAGGGCTCACTCCGCGAGCGTCGTACGAAATTAATCGTATGAAAGCAGTAGATAATAAGAGTTTGGGGAGGCAATACAAGTTATTAAATAAACGTTTCTTATTAAACAAACTTACGTGTGATGTTTTATCAATTTCTTTCATAATCCATACAGGGTAAAAGTGATTTGTTAAACAAAATAAGAAACCTATGAAAATTTAATTTGAATTTAGAACATTAAAATTAGGATTTGAAAACCTCATATTATTCACTATTCAACAACATTTGACATTATTCCTAAATATACAAATATTTCTGATAATCCTTACAAACCATAAACTTGCAAGGCGTTTCGATTTTGATTTTGATGAGAAGTGTATATTTATGTATTTAATAAGAATGTCTATATTAATTATTATAATTATTTTTACCTTCTTTAGGTCTTCAATCTGAAGTTTTAGCTGCGTAACGTCCTGATTTGTTTTGTTCCAGTAGGCCAGTGGTGTCTCTATAGCCTGTTTGCAGACAGTCTTGGTGGTTGCCGAACTAAACATTGAGTTGGAAGGTACCAGACACGGAAACAGCGTAGCTAAAATAATATAACCAACATAATTTAAAAAAATAAAACAAATTCCGAGTCAGACCGAGGTTTCCGATCGAGTCTTGATCCGAGTATATATTACCTAGGTACGGAAGTTCATAAACTATGAAAGCAAAATATAGAAGGTAAGACCGTAAGATTGAAGGACGAACTTAACTTGTTGTTGAACAAAATTTTCCCCCACACATCATTGTACGTCACGGTCAATTTTTCAACCGAAAATAAAGTTTGTAATCGAAAAAATATTTTTTATTTGATATAACTACAAATTCCTAATTTACAGACTTTTTCCTGTACATGTACTGTAAGATCTATCTTGCCAGATTTCATGTCTCTAGGTCGACTGGAAGTACCCTATATGTTTGACCCATAGAGTCAAAACATATAGTCCAGTCAAAGAATCTCGGAATGAGAGATAGTTGAGAAGTGAGAGGTTATAAACCTTTATTTTGACACCCTAAAACTTGTCTCCAAACTTACTTATTGTGTAGTGCCCGCGGCGGCTACAGATGCAAGGGCAAAGATGAAAACAACGAAGTTTATACACATTTTTTGGGAATGTCTCGTTTTCTATGGTTTTATCGCTGTTTGCATTAAAAATCAATATTGTAGAAGATTTTGAATCGCTTTCGAGATAGAGGTTGGAGAGCATTATTTAAGGTTAAACGGTAGTCCCGGTCAAAAACACGCCATATCAAGTTTATTAATTATTGATAAATACATAATTATTATGCTGTATGCTGTCGGCCGGTGCCATATGGTGCCGTAAAAGAATAATACCATCCCATCACTTCCCGTGGGTGTCGTATGAGGCGACTAAGGGACTCACCAAAGAATGGGCAGCAGCGTTCTCTGTAAAACGCAACACCAAACTGGGATCGCCAACCCGCTTGACAAGCGTGGCGATTATGGAAAACCCCCTCTTTGGGTGAGGCCTATGTCTAGCAGTAGCACTCTTCCGGCTGTTATGATGATGATAATAACAATTATTAATAATTTTCAATTCTTATTAACTATTACATATTATATCATAATAATTATTTTACAACACACTTGCTCAAAAATGCATTTACGAAGCCTGTATACATTGTTCGAAAGTTAAAAATGACGCACCGAACAATGGAACGTGCGGTAAAATAGGTATTCTCACGTAAGTAGTAGTTTTGGGAGTACCCTACAAACCTTATTTATAAAATACAATGCAAGTTAATGATATGTTATAGTAATATAAGTTAGATTTACTGTAAGTCCGAGTGTCGAAGGACAGTGATTATTTTTTATATTTAAATTTGTTCTCATGTAAGTGAAATGTATTTCGTTATGAGAATTAAACGTCTTTAACCAGAAGTACCTACTTTACCGCACGCTCCATACAACGGGGCGTGAGGTAAACTAGGTTTTACGAGCCGTGCGTATCCTCTATGGCTCCTTTTTTAATTTCCTAAAAAATCGTACAAAAATAATTGCACCAACGAGTTTCACAATACAAGAATCAAGAAGACTTCAGAAGCTAGGAGGTGAAATAAAGCGCGGTATACTTTCCAATGAATCCTAATATTTTTCAATAATACCCAATGAATTATAATTATTAACAAAATTATATTCAACTTTCAATGGGGGGAAAATCGCGAATACCACAAATTAAAAATGACCGCCACATAAAACTAAAACTAAGCATTTTAAGTAGGTAAGTACTTTAAATTCAACTGAATTAAAAATGGAACATCCGAAGGCGAAAACTAATACTTATTCATTTAAAGTATTTTGTTCAGTATACAAATATAGTTTATCATCAAAATAAGAAAAGATAATAGTAAATAAGCTGAATGATCGAGCCTCCTTCATTTAATACTGAATAGAAAATGAGACAAAGATAAGACGACGATGTAGTTCAAATTTTAAAAGAGACGTTCAATAAATGTACGAAAATAACTGGTAATTGAAACGGCCTTCTGAGCTATGTTTGCTGAAGAGTGTAATTGTTTTAATGATTTCGCGCATTTAATTTTTTTTACAGCCCCCCGTTTGTTTTTTAAACAACTGTTGAAAATTTTAATGCTTGCATCACTAAATACAAACAATATTTTAGGGTTGGCAACCCTGTGGATTTGCCATTTGTCTATGACAGTGACAGTCTCAGTCAACAAGACTCGAGTCTAGCTAGGCATGAGCAAATCGTTTTTACGCTCTAATCTAAACTTATAAATATAGCGGTTTAGAATATCGAACTTTGCTTTAATATATTTTAATTTCGATGTATTGGCTAAATCTATATGGAACTCGGAAGTGATAGGAAGGTACTATGATTGTTGGGTTTCGGTTTTCATCGATTTATTTACATCTTCTTTGTCCTGCCTTTTCCCATGATTTGGGGTCGGGTCTCCTCACTCTTTTGCACCAGGATACTCGATCCTGGGCTGTCTATTCGGATAAATGGGCTTCCTTGGGGTTTCTTTGTATTTTAAACCACCAGGTTAATAGCGGGCGGCCTCTACCTTTCTTTTGTACAGGCAGATCTAGTGCAATCTGTACCATATGGTCCTTACTTCTTCTTTACCATCTGAGACGGTTTTCGGTGACTTTAAAGCTGCCTCTTATATATTCGTTGCGCACTTTATCATGTCGAGTCACACCACCCGCCCATCTCAACATCATCATCTCGTTGACATGTTCCTTTTGCTCATGAGTTCTCTTCACTGTCCAGCATTCGGATCCGTACAGTAGTGCCAGACAGATTGCAGTCTTGTATACTTTGTCTTTCACTTTTACGGGCATGCGAGGATCACACAGTACTCCTGTCAGCGTTCTCCATTTTTGCCACGCAACATTTACGCGGTGAGTGACGTCTTCATCCACGTTTGCATCTGGTGTTAGCATAGAGCCTAGATATTTAAACTTCTTAACTGTTGGAATGGGTGTTGTACCGATGTGTATGGATGAGACTGTACACATCGGTACAACACCCATTCCAACAGTTCCAATGTTTCCACTGAAGGAAAATTTCAAATATTCGGTTTTGCTCCTGCTAACACGTAGGCCGTACTTTTCCAGAGATTGTGTCCATGCAATGAGGTGTTTCAGCAGGTGTAGTGCAGTATTTGCGCCTACTAAAATGTCGTCTGCATACAACATGGTCCACGGTAATGGGGCGGGTATGTCCTTAGTAAGGTAGTCCATCATCAGATTAAAAAGTAAGGGGCTTAACGCAGAACCCTGGTGGACGCCTACTTTAACCTCAAAAGCCTTGCTTAAAACTGATAGACTTCAAACTCTTGTGCTAACACCGTAGTACAAATCCTGAATAACCTAGCCGTAGTATTCTGGTGCGTTTTGGGCTCGAAGTGCCTGCCATACAAATTTACGTGGCACGTGGTCAAATGCCTTTTCGAGGTAAATGCTAGGTGCAGGTCTTTGTAGTTAATCCTATGTTTTTCCATCACGATTCTGATTGCTTTGCTTGTATGGCGTCAGTGGTTGATCTGGATGCTGTGAACCCAAACTGATTTAGAGATATCTTGATGATGGTTGTAATACGTTTGTTTATGATTCTTTCCGATATTTTTAACGTATGCAAAGTGAGCTTAATACCTCTATAGTTTTCGCACTCTGTTACATTTCCTTTGTTTTTGTAGAACGGCAAGAGGTAACTTTTCCGCCATGACTCCGGGATGTTTTGAGTAGTTAGGATAACATTAAACAACTTAGTCAACCAGGCTATTGCCAACGGGCTTAGTCGCTACCATAAGTCGGCCACCGGCACCTCATCAGGGCCTAGTGCTTTCAGTTGTTTTCATTGCAGTCACCGCTTGTTTAAACTCGCTTTCGTCTACTTAGTTTACAGGGCCATGTAAAGCATGTAGGGGTGCTGGTTCTTCATGTGGGAATTTTAATAATTTATGTACATCATTGTATTTTTATTTGCGTATCGCAATCGCACACGGAAGCACAGTATTTCAAGTACCCGACTCGGTTTGAACCAAATATCATAGCGCGCACGATTTTGTGTGTAGTTCTAAGACTCATACTAACATTAACGTACTAGTTACGAGGAGACCTGATATATAGATTCAGTGAGATCAAATATATAGGTACCGGATATGCTTACTTCACTTAACAACAAAGCCATGTTCTCAAAATTCTACGGTTTATAAATTCATTCCACCTGAAACCCCATAATATTTCTATACTTACATCAATGTTTAAATCCCAAAACAGTAAAGTTATTCTTTGCATAACCGGTCATTTTCAGCAATCTGTAATTTACATTATTAAAGGAATGATTTACTATTTTAGTAAATAAAAAAAGGTATAGAAAAACTTTATCAATTCTGTGAAACAAATACTCTAAGCTAACTGAACTACGTCAAACAATTATGTTACACAATAAATGTGGTTATGTAGAACCTAATATTAATGAATTCTTCTAATACATAATGCAAATGTGCAAAACCACTAACCTCACGGCACACAATCTTAAGAAAAAAACTTACAAAACTGACAAAACGCGTTTGGTCTAACTAGAACTAGTTTCCACTAATAGTAATTTTTATTTAGTGAAAACTAGTTTTAACTAGTGAAAACGAGTTTTAACTAGTGAAAACGAGTTTTAACTGAGAACGTGATTTAACTGTAACATATATACATATCTATTTGATCGCACTGAATCTATATTTATTTATTATATACTTAATTGTACACCATAACACGCACATGAAAACACTTATAAAAACAAGTGTACAATGGATGGTCTATACAGTCAGAATTTTTAAAGTGTGCTTTCATGGCCAAATCCGAAACAATGCGGAATATTGAATAACGCTGAAAGGAGACTCGATTTTGATGAAAAGTAAAACTGTATCATCGATTTTTGAAAAATCGTTATTCCTACCCGGGAATCGATCCGGTTGAAAAAATAAATAAAACACCCTGTATTATTGCACCATCTAAAAATGTAGCTAGTAACGACCAAATTCTGTGAAGTAATAACACATGGCCAACTAAAAGAAAACTGTCATTTAAAAAAATAGTTTTGAAACACACAACACCGTATCGCTATGATATTCGGTTCAAACCGATTCGGGTAGTTACTTGAAATACTGCGCTACACCTTTGCTTTGACTTCGTCGAGTGTACAGTTACAAATACAAAATTTAAATACAGTGATGTACAGTAGCTTCCAAAAGTGGACTAGCAATCTCACAAGGCAATAGATTGACACTTTGGTTTAACTTACGACCTTCTTTTAATAAGTACCTTACTAATACTATACAATAGATACACACACTTACATTTCTTTGCTTTGATTGTACTTCATAAATTAAACCATTAGGGTATATGCTATGTTAGCCTAGCGGTTACAGTAACTAGATAAATAAGCACGATCATACGCATTGAGCCGCGGGTTCAAATCTCACGCATGTGATGGTTGTTTTATGTTAATTGCTCGAATAATCAAGCTAATGAATAGTTCCTTGATACGTTCGTCTCGTTCACTAAATTCGTAAAATTTTATGATAATAGCATCAGAAAACAGAATTAATAATTCAGCAGATCTAAACTAAATAGAAGAAAAAATATATTTAAATTCAAAGTAAATTTATTTACCTACATTATTGAATGATGCAAATATAATTATGAATGTGACTCTGACTGTTTTATTTTCAATATAATTTTGTTTCCAAATAGTAGGTAAATTATATTAGTATTTTGCCTAACAGTACTCCTTTTTTATTTTAGAGAAATATTGTGAGTCGGTGGGTCAAAAGACACGAGGAAGAGGGTAGCCTTGCCAGTCGAAAGCGAAGTGGAAGACCCCAGGTCATACAAGCGGCGCGAACAACGGGACATGGTCAGCGAAAATGAAACGAGTGGTTTCATACCGACAAGAATTATCCGCCACGCGCCAACAGTTCGACTTACGTTGAAGTATTAAGGTATATTAAGTGATGTCATGTTATCCACTGTGCGCAACGTTTACCCTGCTGATGAGCTTAAGCAGATAACTTTTGTCCAGGACAATTGTCCAATTCATCCAATTTTTTTACAAAAATACTATTCAATTGTTGTAGCGTCGCGACGAATATTGCGACCGGGTAACCACAGGTTAATCGGAAAATAAACTCATTATCATTAATATATTCAAAAAATTTAGCATAGCGCTGTATTCTTTGAAACCAAAAGTAAAGAACAATAATATAAACTTAGTTTGCATCAACATCACTTTTGACGTGAAAAGTGGTTGCGAATCACTGACTTAAGAGGTTTAAAATAAACAACTTAAAGCTAAAACGAACTCACTCTCATTCGCAGTAGAATAAAAGTAGTACTTCTGAGTAATTTAATTGTATTGTGACAACGAGTTTGCACTTGTTATATTTACGTGACGCGTGGGTAGATTTGCGCAAATTTGTTAGAGTACCCATTATAATATTATATCTTATATAATATTATTTACCTGATTGTCATAATTGACTTATTAGCTACTTACCATCAATAAATTGTTACTAATCAAAAAATAAACTGTTTTAACAAGAAGTTTATTTATTTGTACATTGTAAAATTATTGTGAATAAACGTTTTGACATTACCTGTGAAACATTTCTATTCTTAACTTCTTTATTAAATAAGAATATAATAATAAAAATAATTAATGCGTAATTAATGTATTTGTTACCGTCTTTTATTTATCGAATAATAAAAAAGAACAGATGAAGATTATTGTTGAAAAGAAAAAGAGTCTCACCTGAAGATTCGAACCCAGACCTAAGTATTTAATAATCCTATACGATACGACATTAGCTATCTTATTTGTTTAATTATCTTGAAATTTACCAATACCAAGGTCATACGTAATTACATACTCTGCGTGTGTGAAAGAGACACCAGTGTGTGAATAAAGTGTCCGTTCGGTGATCAATGTGTTCCACGTTAATACATCACTTACACACGCAGGTACGGCCTGCAGTACCGTGCGTTCACAGCAATACAAACTTAAGCATGCTACTGCGCTTTTGAACGATGCCTGTATGTTAATCGAAAAAAAAAACAAAACCTAAAAATCATAGTACCTTATCTACACACTTCAGAGTTCCACATAATATGTAGATTCAGCCAATTACATATTTTATTTATTTATTAGTCTCACCAACCTTCCTCAATAAATGGGCTATCTAACACTGAAATATTTTTCAAATCGGACCAGTAGTTCCTGAGATTAGCGTGTGCGGATAGCGATGCGATCTAGGTTGAGTTCGAGCGGAAGGTTTCATAACTATACCTACCAACTTTTATGTACCAATCAATCAATCAATGTATTTATTCAGACAAATAGTCCATTTGTTAGACACAAAAATATCCTACAAACTATGTTAGTAAACACATTACAACAAAATTGGGTACATAAAAGTTGGTAAGTATAGTCATGAAACGTTTCGCTCGAAATCAGCCTAGTTTACATCGCTACTATCGTCATACTTCTCAGTAAATAGGGAGGTGGTGCGCTTGCGCGTTATGGCATGGAAGCCATCAACCCTCCGTAAACATACCCGAAGCGCTACAAAAATGGGGCAGCCGTAGCACCATCCTGAATCCATTAATTATCATCCCGAATAAACTATCTTTAAAAAAAACAATAAGTTGTGCGTTCGCAATTTCATGTTTTAACACTGAATAGGACATGTTGTGTTTGATTTATGAACATGCAATTTTTATTATCGAGTAACTAACATAATGGAGAGGGCGACTTATTGAGAATGAAAAAAAACACAAATTTTTGGCTAAAAACTTGCTTATTTTCAATTGAGGGTAGTTTTTCCCTTTTTGTAAAAACGCCCAAATAATTATGAAGATTTTCCAATTTCTTCATCTTGATAGATCGTTAAGTTTAAAAGTAACACCGTTTTGTTTACACTGCGCACTGGGGTCTGTCGCGAACAAAATTTTTAAAAATATCCATGAAAAAGATAGTTTTTTTTAAGCGTTTTCAGTCTATAAATCAAGCATAGTTTCCCTCATTTCGTATGTCCAAATTATTAAGATTCATACAGTATATTGATTGATAGAATAGATAGAAAATTATGTACATTCAGTCAAAAAAGTATCGGGAATGGATGATTTGTTTATGGTTCCAAATTCAAATTTTTGTTTTTTTGTAGTTGTTAGATTGGCACAACTGTTTTCCATTTTGGCGCGGAGTTTGAGTTGCATGTGTTATTTATATTAAATACAGTGCTGGTTTTAGTAATATCATATATAGTGTGTATTGCGAATTTCATAATGGACAAAAATATCGAACAAAGAGTTTGTCTTAAATTTTGCATCGCCAATGGAATTTCGTGTTCGGAGTCACTGAAAATGTTACAGAAGGCTTACGGTGAATCGTAGACAGAGAATAGATATAGACATGCTCTTAGAATAATAATAATTGTTAAAGTAAGACGACGCATATGCAAAATGTCTATGTGTGAGCAAGACGTAGCATAGTTTTTCTATCTCTATTTGCGTATCGGTTTTTGTTGTCTGCCATCAGTAGTCATTGGTGGCAAACAAATAGTGGTGTCAGCGTATTTTCGTTGATAGAAGCTTATTTTGTGTGATTTACTGCTTTAGTGATATTCCAGAAGGTATTATTAAGTGTGTAGTGATGGTGAATTGCAGTATTTACGGCTGTAAAAGCCGTAGTGAACGAAATCAACCAAACATAACCTTTCATCGGTAAGTAGCATTTTTATCTATTACAGCAAGTAAATCAAAGATTATTGTACTCAAGACTATTTTCTGTCAATAACAAGCAAAGTTTATTGATAATTAACGTCTAAAAAGACGATAAATCCTAACTTATTTTTCATATTAGCCGGCCAAAGTGTGAGGCAATTTTTGTTAGGTTGTTATCTATGTCACTTCATGTCATTTGTAAATTGTCGGATAATAACTTGACGGGGATACCAGCACTTGATTATTTTTACCCCTAAACGTATTTTTCTTTTTAGGTTTCCGAATGATCCATTTTTTTTAAATAAATGGATTGACTGTACGGGCTGAGTTAACTGGCATCCAAGTCGTCACTCCCGTATTTGCTCACGACATTTCGAAGACAGTTGCTTTCGACAGAACTTAAATCGTACCTACTTAAATCCACGTGCGATACCCACACTTTTCATCCAGGTAAAGTAAATATATTACTTAATTTGTTCTAGGCGTTTAGTCAACTTTGATACGTAAAAATTAATTGAGGCTTGATTTTGTGTGAATATTATCAACATTATTTGAGGTGACCTTTTGATGTGTGAGTGAGTGGAATAATATTATGTACCTAATTATTAAACATCAAACAATTTAAATATACTAACTCAGTACGCCAGTCTGCAGTTACAGAAAGACAAAGGTGGTCTATGTTACCCGTCAATAGATGTGGTAAATATTTGTGAAATTTGTGAGAAAATATTTCGTAAAAATCGAGGTCTTAATAAAAAAAATATTCTTCTTGTGCTCATGCAGGACAGTCTTAAACAATGTTTGGGTTTAACATTATTTTATCACTTATTGCATTTTAACAGCCAATCTTTCTTCGACTGTCATTATTCGCTCTTAATTAAGGCTATAAGTTTGAAATATCTCAAAGTACGAATACATTAAGCAACTAAAAAGTTCTCAGAAAAAACTGATAAAGTCAGTAATTTTTATAATAAATTAGTTTTATTTAAAGGTCAGTAGTAGCCAATTAACCTTTTTAACAAATACCTGCTGTTAAAACTTTCTATTTCATGGATCAAAAAAAACGTAGTAGATGTACAACCAAAATAATAAGAACGAGATTACCCACATAATGGGGGTAAAAGTCTAAGTATGGCAATATTAAATGCACGAAGTTGTAATGATGTACTTATGTCGAACTATCGCTATCCCTTACCGTTATACGCTGAGGACTTGTCTATATCTATTCTCTGTCTACGCGGTGAATCGACTTTATCAAAAACTCGTGCTTATGAGTGGTTCAAAGCGTTCAAAAGCGGTCGAGATGTGATGGAAGATTTGCCTCGCTCTGGTAGGCCGTCAACGTCTGCAACTGAAGTTAACATCGCAAAAGTGAAGGAAATAGTGACTGAAAATCCCCATTCAACTCTGAGAGAGATAGCCGCCGAACTTTCTGTATCTCACGAGTCGATCCGTACCATTTTAACTAATCATTTGGGTATGAAACATGTTGCTGCTCGGCTAGTCCCAAAAGATCTGAATTTTCTCCAAAAACTCAATCGCATGAAAGTCGCTGAAGACATGCTAGAACGAGTCAGTTCGGACCCAACATTCATGAAACGCATTGTTACTGGTGACGAGACGTGGGTTTACGAGTTTGACATGCAAACTAGTCAACAAGCTTCGGAGTGGCGCCTTCCAAATGAACCGAAACCAAAAAAACCACGCCAAAGTCGATCAAAAGTCAAAGTCATGTTGACTGTTTTCTTTGACTATCGCGGTGTTGTGCACTCTGAATTCTTACCGGAAGGTCTAACGGTAAATAAAGAATATTATTTGAGCGTTATGCGGCGTTTAAGAGAGCAAATTCGACGAAAAAGGCCAGATTTGTGGAAAGAAAATTCTTGGATTTGCACCACGACAATGCGCCTTCGCACAAGGCTATCATAGTGAACGAATTTTTAACCAAACACTCAACAAATACCATCCAGCAACCACCATATTCACCAGATATGGCTCCTGCTGACTTTTTTCTTTTTCCTAAACTCAAATTACCACTTCGTGGCACCCGTTTTCAATCGATAGAAGACATAAAGGAGAATTCGCGGCGAGAACTGAACTCAATTCCGGTAGCAGCGTTTAAAAAATGTTTTGATGAATGGATTATTCGTTGGCGCAAGTGTATCTAAAGGAGCATACTTTGAAGGTGATAAAATAAATTTGGATGAATAACAGACATTTTGTGTATTATTGATCTTTTCCCGATACTTTCTTGACAGAGTAGTACATATAGAATAGTTAAGGACTACACTAACATTATATTTCAATTGAAAATAAAATCTTAAGTAATATTTTTAGTAAAAGATATCATTACATACACTTAGGATAGTGGAAATTAAAAAAAAAAACAAGAATTACAAACTAATAATTTTGACTAAGATTACTGGACTACCCTCTATCTCGAAAACGATTTTGCAAAAAATGTGTAAAAAACTCTTTGGTTACGATAGGTTTTGAGACAAGTGTTACGAGTGTGAAAATAAAGGTTCATACAACTTTATAGCCGACTATCTCTCATTCCGAGGTGAACTCCTAATTTGCCTGGACTAATGCGCCATAAATGGCATTATCTTTAGATTTCGCTGACTTAGAAGTTTGATTTATTAACAGCTCCAAGGAGCTCCAAGAAGCTGTCCAAAATATTTAATATTAATTTTAGCTTAATTCTTTCACGCGTTCATGAGAAAAAGGATTTGAGACTGACAGACTGACAGACAGACAGACAGACGGACAACAAATTGATCCTATAAGGGTACCGTTTTTTGCCAACTGAAGTACGGTACCCTAAAAATAACATCGAACGAAAGTATCTACCAGTACGTATATGAGAAAAACTTTGTCCCTTACTTCTATTTTGTTTTAAATCGTAAATTTTGCATTGTGGTGGGCCATTTTGCGGTGATGGACATTCACAAGGCTGTATCCCTGATATGAAATCTCTGGCCCGGCGATCCATTTGTTCGGCTCGCTCCTGGTACAATTCCTCGACCAACTTGTTAGCTAGCTGCTGCGCACGTCTTTCTATCGCTCTTTCTTGCCATCCCTCTTGCAAATCGTCTTCTAGAGTTGGTCTCATTTTTGCTACGTCAGCACACGTAGCTCCAACCCACTATTTAAAATAAATGTTATCATTTTAAACATACATAAAAAGCCATTACACAGGTTTGATTTAGTGATAATACTTAGGCTTTGGGTCATCTCAAAAACGTTGACTTGAACACTAAAACATGTAGATTTTGAAAGCAAGAATAATGTCTATTGGCCAAAAGTTATTTTTAATGTTTGTTTGCTAATTACCTTTGCATGGTAGTTTTCAATAGACGTAGCGATGGCAATATCTAGTTCATTTTTTAGCAAATTTTTGAAGAAATTTCTTAAATTGGTCTTGGTAGCACTCGGTCGTTCCCAGGAGTGTTGGTCTTCGAGACACTTCAGCATTTGGCACGGCATTTGTAAGCCGACGTTGCTTAGCTCCGACTGGAGGCCTTCGAACAGGTCCACCAGCAAGTTGGTGAGTAGCTTGCTCCGCAACGACGTGCATGAACATGTCTCCTGCGAAACATTATACCGCTGTACTAACCATAATAAACTATAATACCTACAGTTACACATAATCTTGGGTGTCTCCAACTGATTTAAGACTCCATGAAGTTGTTATCTATATTACTCATAGATATATTAATGAATCAATTAAACAAAATTTTAAACGATCACGATGACTAGCTACTATGAAATAGATAAGATACACAATATATGAATAAGAACACGTTTGTGAAATTTATGTATGAACATACCATATTAAGATTCGTTTATACCATTGAAAAATTAAAACTACTTCGAATTGAAACTGCTCCTTAGGACAACGTGTTGCAGAATATACCTGAAAAGGGTTTATTGTACTCATCATTATGAACAATGTTTCTATGGGACCAAACCCAAAATCGAAACCTACGGGACGCGGGACATCGATTGTTTCTTTCGCGATTTGAACCACAGTGTCGACAGTTGATGTCTGTCTGTATTCATATTTTATTATATTTTATTGTATTGTTAATTAATTTATTATTCCATAAACCCAGCATCAAACTAGTTTTAGTTTAGTTATGATCTTTCTTTTTAACTTGTAATTTGTTTTCATTTTATTTTATTTTTTATTTTTAGCCTATAAATTTTGCTCTATGTTTTTATTCTTTAACTTGAATAATGTAAGTGCTGTGCACACCTTTAAGTGACAAATTCACTCTAGATTTTAAGTATAATAATAATAATAGTATAATAGTGTCTCTAAAATGTGTTAGTGAATGTGTCGTTGGAGTGCCATAAATTAAATAAATAAATAAGTAGATTTCAGTATTGGTCCCACACTAAAAGTCGATCATAATGATGAATATTATGATCCCTTTTCGGTATTCTGTTTATCCTGTTACACGTTTTTTATACTGGTTAATCAAACATCTCGAAAGAAAACAGCATTTACTAGTCTCTCTAGCATACAATGGAAATTAATTAAGTACCTTATCGACTACACTATGTTGACGATAGTAGCCTTGCTAATGACATCGTACTTGAGTCAAAAATAAAAAAAAACAGCTAGCTTTTATTCCCTAGTCTAGTCAACAAGTGCTTTTTTGAACAACTTTTTTCAGCAGTCTCGGAAAAAGATGAATGATATGCCATTCAATTCGGAAGAGCATGTAGATGTTTTTTTTTTAAATAAAGTAGGTACTGCTCAAAAAAATTTGCAAAAGTTATAAACAATTTACTGAAAAAAGAAAGAAGGGTTTGGTCTTTTGCAAATATCTCAAAATCTGATCAATATTTCTGAAATCTAAAAAAAAATTCAAAAAGAGGAGGAGATTACATATTTTTCCGAGACTGCTGAAAAAAGTTGATCAAATGACTTTGTCAAAAACCCGACCGCTAAAAACGACTAAAAAGTTCGAAACAAGTCGCTTTTCAAGCAATATTATGCAGTTGGTGGCATTGGATCAGTGATTGAACTTACATTACATTTTTATTTCCTGGATTTTATTGAGTTACTTTTATGGAATCGTCTCCTTAAGCCTTTTATCTTGATACCCCACTCGACAGGTTTTGAAAAAAATATTTTTTGAAGGCATAATTTGGCGCCAAAAATCCGCCATGTTGTTTTATTTTCATTTTGATATACCCAGTGTCACTTTCACAGTAAATACAAATCTAACGACACCTCTCAACTCAAGCCATCCATCGAGCCGTTTAGGCTCTAGGGCGTGCCAAAGAAATATACATAAATATATAATACACTCGAAAAACATAACCCTCCTTATTTCACAGTCGGGTAAAAGCACTTGTTGACTAGACTACCCGTGGGTTCTTTCTCGTTAAAATTCTACCTCTTTATGTAGAAAAAAAAACCGGCCAAGTAGCCTTTTCCCTTTACTTGAGTTGTAGTATAAGACGGTATAACTTGCCAAAGAACATGGGTCTGAACGTACCCAGTTTGTAGCAAGTTGAAATTGGTACCATTCGAAAGGTCTTTGAAAACGTAGATATTTTTTGTATGGGAGCAACTTTGTAACTTATGTAGGACAAAAGATATTCGATGTTGAAAATACCGAAAATCCTTAGTAAAATCGACCCACGCACGTTCACTCTTTAATAAGTTATTTATTGTTTTAGTTACTTGAGGATTTGGTTTTTCTTTTAGATGGCCCTGAATCAACTTCAGGCTATGTGTCATCGTTGTTGGGTAGCTGGAAGACGACAGTAAGCTAGGTTCGAACAAGAACAAATCCAGGAACTTGCAAACCCAGAGCACTCAACGTCTGTTCCAACTTATAGAAGGGTTGCAAATACGGCGCGTCACTGTTTATTTCATGGGTGCATCAATCATAAACTTCACAGAGTGTCCAGGTTTATAAAAGTATTCTTGTTGGTTAATCATAGCGTGTACGTTCCTGAACATGCACGCGTTTGTACACATCACATCAACACAGAAGATTGGAGCTCCCTGTATGATAATGGAGAGACAATATTCACACCAGACCATCTCAAAGATATGATTGATACGTTACGAGATGCATATAATCATAAGACTAATATATATTTTGACAATGTAAACATCATTTTACCAGAGGATCTATATTACCTAACTGGCTTAACACACCAACAATTCGAAATCCTTTTGAATGAAACACCGTCTCTTTAAATCAATGTAGAAGACCAAAAACTGCACTAGGAATATATTTATTAAAACAACGGTCTGGTGAACCAAATACACGTATAGCCTCCCAAATAGGTGTATCTCGTAAAACGATCAGTATTTTGCTTAAAACTGCTAGAAACTGCTTGACCCAAGACTTTGTTGTTCGCCATTTGGGTTTCAATCATATAAGTCGGGATGAAATTAAAGCTCACAGCCTTGCAGTACCATCATCAATATATTCCAACGCTATAAACCCAGTGGCTACAGCTATTTGTGATGGCTCGTATATATACGTACAGAAAAGTAAAAACTTTTTATTTCAAAAAAAGTCTTACAGCTTACACAAGTATAAAAACTTGTTAAAACCCTTTGTGATTACTTGCCCAGATGGCTATATTATAGATATATGTGGACCATACGCTGCAACAAAGACTGATGCCCAAATCATGACTGAGATTATGAATGATCAAGCGTCCCCAGTGCATATAACGTTACAAACAGATGACGTTTTTATATTAGATCGAGGTTTTAGAGACTCTATACCAGATATAGAAAGTGCTGGCTATGTTGCCCATATGCCACCAAGTAAAGATAGGCATGCCACACAGCTTACAGATATTCAAGCCAATAAATCTCGAGAAATCACCATAGTGCGTTGGGTCATTGAAGTAATAAACGGATGGTTCAAAAGGGACTACAAAATATTTAGGCATACAGTTATCAATAAAACACTCCCTCACTTATTTGAAGACTTCCGTATTGCGGGAGCCCTTATAAATGCATTTAGGCAGCGTCTGACAGATAATGAGCATGCCCACGCTTTTATCAATATAATAGCGCAAAGAAGAAGTGAACCCAACAGACTGGGCAATTATGTAGTCGCAGAACATATGAACAGACAGCGGGCGGTGTTCACAACAATGACGGCTACGTCAATACCATTTCCACAATTGACAGAAGAAGACGTCATTCTACTCAGTTTGGGCACATACCATTTAAAGCTCGCTAGATCATATGTTGCCGAGCATTTGCGAGGTGGAGATGGTATATATAATATTGAGGTATCTTCGAGCCGTAGCCCTAGTATGTCGCAGCATGGGCTAGTAACCGAAAACTGCTCGTTAATTAGAGGCCGCATATTATCGAGGCACGTGTCGAATAAAATATATTACACATATATTTTTATCAAGGTTAATGTCCAGGGCAGAGAAGCCATCGAAGCGTATTATTGCTCCTACATGACGGGTATGAGAACTCTAGGTGCTTGTGCCCATACTATTAGCATAATATGGTACTTAGGTGTTGGCAGGCACCTAGATAACTTCGTAGGTCCGGCAAGTGCCTGGGATGATATAATCATTGAAAGTAACAATACAATTTAGTAAAACTGTGCTATTTAAGATTGATAGTTCTTATTTAATATTTTTTCTGTACCAAAAACCAACGATAGGAAGCTATATCGCTCCCTAAAGACAGAAAATATGACTGGTTACCTATTTATTTAGTCCAAAAAGCAGAAAAAGTGCGATTATTGGCAATTAAAAATGTTACAAAGAAGTTATCATAACTTCGGTCTTTCATTCATTCATTCATTCGTTCACTTATTTTCGAGTTACTCAATTAGGCCTCTTCTAAATTACACCTAGTCTAAATTGCTACAAAGTGGGTACGGGTTCCATACAAAATTACCCATTGTTCTTTCATAGTTCTAGGTCAACGGGAAATACCGTATACATTTTTTTACGTTAACTTAGAAGTTTGATTTTTTTCACAGCTGCAAGGTACCATAGATCTGAGTAAATGGTTTTAATGTCAACATCACTTATTAATTGGCAACATTAATTCATCACGTGACAGTCAAAACGATGCATTTGATGTCAGCCATTTTGTTTTGACAAACGTTGCCAACGGTTCAAAGTAGAAATTGCTTATCGTAGTACCTATTGGTAATTTGGTAACTTTTAATTTGTTTTTAATAGTTGAGTGAATGAGCTAATTGAACTTGTCGTTCAGTCCAGTTATTTTGGTTGGAATCTAACATTTATAATATGTTTTTAGGTTAGGTACGAATTGCTATTTTAAAATGTTATGATATTGACACCATGTGCCACACCACACTTACCTATATTAAAGACAGCCTCACTGTTAAGCAGATTGCGTGGGAGCAGTAACAGCATCCTGAAGGTAATAGGCGATAACAGACGGCCCTCTGATGCGGAGCCTCACCCAGAGAACTAAGTCTCTCTTAGTTATAAGGTACTAACATAATTCGAGTTCGATTTGTCTCTCGAAGATGATGTTGCTGGCCTTACTACTAACGGGGCTGCCATAATGGTGAAGATAGGGAAATTTTTAACCGTATATCATCAAATGTGTTATGCGCATGGCATAAAATTGGCAGTATTAGATGTACTCTACAAAAAAAAAACCAGCAGATAGTGCGACAACTTATGATGATGTAACAGTGATGATGAAGAAGATGGCTTATTAATTGAGGTAGAAAATATACAAACCGATGGGTTTTCTAATCAGCAATACAAAGATTTGATTCAAAAAGTAATACGGGTTGTGAAAATAATCAGAAAACCTACCACTAAAAATGATGACTTGCTACAAAAGTATGTAAGAGAGAAATTTGGTCATGATACATCGAATATTCGTTTCACAGATGACGAAATCATTTCACTAAAACAATTAAAAGA
Organism: Lacanobia oleracea; assembly: GCA_950371165.1. Taxonomy (NCBI): domain Eukaryota; kingdom Metazoa; phylum Arthropoda; class Insecta; order Lepidoptera; family Noctuidae; genus Lacanobia; species Lacanobia oleracea. The sequence continues at coordinate 14,172,554 of OX493389.1, forward strand.
AGCACTTGAAATAGTAAAAGGGGTTGTTGAATTCTTGTGTTTAGGAGATGAACTCTTCTCACAGCCGACACTGCGTTAAAATGTATGTTCAGCAAACTGTCATGCATTCATGGCATTCTGAGTTTTGAACTGCAAACAGCTTTACGAAATAGAATAGATGAGAGATACCTTTTAATACAAGGTGTTCTAAAATATTTAGACAACACTCAAGAATTTTTCGAACACAGTGATACTAGCAAAATCCCTTTGGCAGCACATACGAGTTTGGGCACACGACATCATTCAAAAGTTTCAAAGAGGAGCTTTTGCATGCTTTGAATCCAACAAAACAACAAAGTCAAATATATGTAGAAACTGAAAAATGGTGTTATGTGAAATGGCATTACACGAGAGTGACGGTGGACGAAGCAGTTTTTAAACAAAGGCATACAAAGCCCTCATAATGATCAAGCCCACAAGTGTCGAATCAGAATAAGCATTTTCGACAGCAGTTATTTCTGTTGCAAAATACGGTCTTGTCTTAATGATACTACTCTAGACGCCTTGCTTTTCTTCAGATCTCACTTTCGTACCAAAAACGTTTATTGTTTTTTTTTTATGAAAAGAAGAATGGTCACGGCTCAGACATTTACCCACCTCCGACAGAAATCACACATATCCTAGTTTGTCATCTAAAATATGAGAGAAATAGGTTTACTTTTTTTTCGAAGTCGTTGGCTAACCCATACATATACAGAGTTGATACGACAGAGGGGCATTAAATTACATACGTGTTTAGTATTAATTCGGCACGGTACAAAAATAAAAAGCGCCAAAAATGAGAAAATATTTGTTTTTCAAACAAACTATATAGCTTACAAATCAGAGTAAAACGCAACCACACTTTGTAAATATATTAGACTGACCGTAGATACCTAAGTAACACAGTGGCAACGTCGCGCGCGCACCGGAGCGCGGTGTGTGTTATCTCGTGTTGAGGCAGGGGCCGGGGTGGTGAGGCGGCCGGCGACCTAGGCCTCCGCTCGCGCTGGCTTTTATGTTTGGTAAGGTCTTGAAGTACGCGCACAAAAACAAACACACTAAATTTTTAAATTCTCGATGTGTCCTCCTTTCACATTAATGCACAAATTATACTGACGGAGAATATTGATTTATTTTTTTAATTAAATCACTGTCCGTCGCCAAGCACTTTTGTGGGCAGTTGCGGCTGTTATCATATCTTTCACTGTACGTTCGCAGAGTTAAGCAGCGTTTCCACGCCATTCGCCGTAAATTATGATCATATCAGTATATTCTGACGCCGTGTAACTTACACGAGGCATTAACACTTTAATTACACATACATACACACAACCAAAGTTTAATTACGTGTCCTACCACTATCAAAAACAGTCAATAAAAAAAACACTAATACTAAATAATAATAATCGCAAGTTACGTGTGCTGTCACAATAAAAATGAAAAACCGTTGCGCGCGAGACGCCGACGCGAGCGCACGTAGTTTGTTTACTCCGTACCACTTAAGTCAAGGTTTTTTCCGAGTACCCACATAAGTTGAGAATGGAGGAAAAAAGTGACGGAAATAACGCGGATAACAACGATTCCATGATTACTTCGATTTCCTTAGCGGGTGAGACAAGTAATAGTAATAACCAGAAGGATTGCGAGATGAATATTGGAAGAATTGCGGGGAAAAGGGCCAGGGAAAAGAGCGATGAAAGCTGCAGCGAAGATGGTTTTATAACGGTGATCAGAAGGCGACCTAAGCGCCTTTTAAGGAGTGAGTCTGGAATTGAAAGCGAATCGGGGAAGGAGATAAGAGAAGGAAATTTGGATGACACATACAAGATTAGCTTAACGTCCTTAGAAGTCTTGCCCAAACAAATGGCATTAGCAAAATTATTAAAAAATGAGAATATTCAAAACATATTGAGAATCAACTACAGGAGTTCCTACAAGGTTTTCATACATATTGCTAAGAAAGAAGATGGAGAAATGTTAATCAAATGTCAGAAGTTAGTTGATTTAGGAATAAGAATTCAATTTGTTAACCAACTCGACTTATCTTACGGAATAATTAAGGGTGTAGACCTGGAATTGAGTGAGTCAGAGATATTAGAGTCATTAGAGACTTCATGTAAAATATTATCAGTTAGAAGACTAAGGCGTATCAGTCAGGACAGGGAGTGGGTGGACAGTGAGACTGTGCGTGTGTGTTTTGAGAGCCCTACAACTCCAGAGTTTATTCTTGCCTATGGATGCCGTTTTAGAGTAGAACGATATGTATTTCCTGTCTCTCAATGCTCCAACTGTTGGAAATTCGGGCATATAAAGAAATTCTGCCCAACAAAAAAGATAATGTGTCCTAAATGCGACAAAGAGCATGAGAACTGTGAAACGGACAGAATTGTATGTCCTAATTGCAAAGGGCCTCACATGGCACTTGACAAAACATGCCTTCGTTAAAGAAAAAGAGATTCGAACTCTAATGAGTGTTGAGAACATATCCTATAGAAAAGCCTTAGAAATATATCTAAAGAACAACAATAAAGGCAATATGGTTGCAGCAACTTCTTCTGATTCTGATGAAAAAACAGAAGAACGTACAATAACTTTGAAGAAAACTTACAGTTGTGCTGTGCAATCGACAGTTCCTGCTCAAGAAGACTTATCTAATAAAAAAATACATGCAATCCAACAGAAATATTAGGGAACAGACAAAAACAAAAAGTGGAAAGGTCTAAGAAGCAAAATAAATATAAAGATGGGCAAGAAAACCAAACTACATTTATGGAAACAGAGTGGGAAACCTTTTCTATGGAAGACGAGGTAATTGGAAGTAGACAGGAAAATGGACAATCGGAAAAAGAAGAAGCTGAAAAGAAGAAGAAAGGAAAATTCAGATTTGTAGAAATATTTAAAAAAATTAAAGAACTAATTTATTCAGAGAAAGGATTTGAAGAAATAATAATGTCGGTGTTGAAAGTAATATATGAGGAATGCAAGGTATTTGTTAAGGATTTATTAATTGGAGGAAATTTATGTCAATGGCTGTTAAAATCTCTAAATGGATAATTATCGCAAGGACGCTTTGATTAATATACTGCAATGGAATAGTAAAAGTTTAAAGCCAAAATCACCTAGTTTAGACGCGTTACTTGGGCAAGAAAAAATACATATTGTTATTGTAAGTGAAACTTGGCTTAATCCAGACGTTCGTTTGAATATGAGAGGTTATAATATATATAGAAAAGACAGAGACGATTCTTACGGTGGTGTCGCAATAATTATTCATAAATTTATACAGGCGCAAGTTTGCCCAATAAGCTTAAGTAATATAGGTATAGGTTATATGTTTGAAGATACTGAATTGTAAGAGTTTGGAACATGTTGTATCTATTTACTGCCCATCTTCAGTGCGTACAACATCATCAGATTGGGACAATATTTTCTCGTTAGTGCCTAAAAAATCATTAGTTGCAGGTGACTTTAACGGTCACCACACGAACTGGTCTTATAAAACAGATCAGCGTGGAACTCAAATTTTGGACTCATCCTTGGAACACGGCTTTGTGACTTTAAATAATGGAGAGGCAACCCGGGTCAAATTAGTTAATGGAAATATACAAAGATCATCACCGGACATCACACTAGCATCATCGGACATCGCTATTAAATTCCATTGGGCTGTAATGAACGAAAATTTAGGTAGTGATCACCTCGTACTGAAGATTTCGATGAATTATCAAGAACGCGTCGAGTATAATAAAAGACGAAACTTCAAAAAAGCAAAGTGGGAGGCCTATCGTCATGAGCTTACGTAGTTGACGTCAACAATAATATTCAGGAGTTATACGACTATTTCCTAGAACAAGTTGATATGGCAGCGAATAAACACATACCTATGATTAAAATATATACTAGTCCCTTAAGGAATTTTAAACCAAAAGAGTATTGGGATCCATCATTATCTAAAGCAGTGGCTGAACGTAGGTTGGCTTTAGCTAAATTCAGAAGAAATCCTACTCCTGACAATCTTACAAGATTAGAAGAGAAAGGGGCACATGCACATAATTTGATAATGAAAGCCAGAGACAGCGGTCTGAAAAAGTTTTGTAGTAGCATAGATGAAACTTCTTCAGTTTCTGATATGTGGCGAAAGATGAGGTGGCTTAAAGGTTATCGTCAGGCTAAATTTAATGTGTCGGAGGAAAAACTAAAAGGCTTGTTATATTCACTCACACCGGATTCCGTGATAAATTTACCACCAATATTCAAATCACAGAACGCCGTAATAGAGTCAGCATTTACAATAGGAGAATTTGAGAATAGTTTAAAAAAGAAGGACACCGCTCCGGGTAATGATGGAATAACGTACTCTATGATTTATAATCTTCCGTGTGAGGCCAAAGAGTTTCTACTCCGGGTATTTAGATATTTACACAACTGGAGATATCCCAAAACAATGGCGTGAGATTTCTGTTATTGCTATTCCTAAAGCTGGGCACGACATGAATATAGAGACTAAACTTAGGCCAATATCTCTTATATACTGTGTTTGTAAGATATTCCATAATATGATCGGAAAAAGAATAGAATGGTATATAGAGAAACATTCAATTTTGTCACCTTACACGGTTGGTTTTAGGAGAGCTCAATCTTGTTTAGATTGCATTTCAAGATTATCTACTTATGTTCAATTGGGTTTCACTAGAAATGACCCAACGTTGGCTTGCTTTCTGGACATTACAAATGCTTATAACAATGTCTTAGTGGAGAAGGTTGTCCAAAAATTAGATGATTTAGGAATTGGCTCAAAAGTTTGTAGTTATTTAAATTCATTTTTGTTAGAGCGATACTTGATGATAAGAAGTAGTTCTGATGGGCGAACTATTGATGTTAGACAAGCAAGCAGGGGGTTGGCACAGGGCGACCCAATATCACCGATGCTTTTTAATATTATTACATCAACAGTTTGCCAGCAAATTGAGACTGTAATTGTTTCGCAGTACGCGGATGATTTCGTATTTTATCTCAGCCATAAAGATTTAAACCACGCGGAATCAAAAATGCAAGTTGCTCTTAACTCTATGGTGGTGATGCTAGATGATATGGGTCTAGACATGTCACCAGACAAATCAAAGATGTGTCTTTTTAGTAGAGGCAGAAGAAGACGACAATTACAACTTACAATTAATAACTTACCAATTTCCTCAGTAGATTGCGTGAAACACTTAGGTATATGGTTAGATAGGTCACTTCTATGGAAAAAGCATACCTCTCGGCTGGCAAATTTCAAATGTCATGTTTACGTCATACTCCGTTGCGTTTCGCGGGCGCCCGCTTATCGCAAGCGTAATATGACCCGCAGCACAAAAAACCTTATCTCTCCGCTCACAAAGCAGCTATTCACACACTTGAAACTGTTATGGGTTCTTTAATTATGTCACTATGTATTAGAATGTAAACAATATTCTTATAACAAACCGAAATATAAACATTTTGGATAGATACGAGAGTACTTGCTGAAAGCTATTTTGTTGTATTATTATGTTGATTTCTGACACAAATGTCGGATCAATTTACACAAAATTTTGGAATTAAGGTCATAAAAAGACAAGTAATCTAGTGATGATGTTATTTTACGAGATAAAAATCGACTGCCGCAATATTTAAGCTCAAACTTCATAGTACGCGGAGCAGACATTTTGATTTACGTAATTTGTATTTTTGTAAACAAACATCAAGAATATTCCAATAAGATTCCAATAAGAAATGTTTCTAGATTACTAGCCATGTATTCACGAATTCATTTTTAATTGTATATCGTTACAATATGCCACTATAATTCTGAAATATCAAATTACTTACGTACGGGAAGAAATCCGGTAATTAGTTTTGTTTCGTAATTTTCACCAGATAATTTACACTTTTGACGTTGAATATTAGTTGAAATTTAACGAAAATAAAGTAAATTATGAATTTCTATCAATACTTGGCTTACTTTCCACAGAAAAACACGTAAAAATCGAAAATTCTCGCGCACAAATTGAACGAATGTTTGTTTGATTTGACAAATTTAATGAAATACAGGAAAAGACGGCAAAGTTTTTAAATTTATTTAAAGTTTTGGCGGGGCCGACTTGGGGAATTCATCCGAAACATTTGAGATCTTTGTATATTTCATTGGTACGCAGTAGGATTGACTTTGGTTCTTTTCTCTATGGTAATAGTGCAAACAGTCATTTAGGTAAACTGGACAAAACTCAGAACCAGTATTTGAGGTGTATAGGTGGATTTGTAAAAAGCTCTCCAATACACGTAATGGAAGCTGAAATGTGTATTCCTCCTTTGTACGTTAGGAGATTATACTTGGCTTACAAATTTTGTATAAAAAGTATGTCATGTTCAAACAACATAACTATTAATTTAATAGATGACTTGAATGATCTTTCAGTCACAAGATACTGGAACAATAAGAAAAAACCGTTGCTTGTGACCGTGTACAATGATTGTAAACGCCTTAATATACATCGTTTAATTACTCTAGACATGTACTCACTGGAGAAATGGGTAACAGGAATAAACGTACGGGATAAAATAAATTGTAATTTAGACTGTGTCAAAGTAGCTAAGCGCAGCCATGAGGTTACATCACTTAAATTCGATGTTATCAAAGAACTTGGTGAAAAGTACCCGGGTTGGAAAATCTACTTTACTGATGGCTCTAAGAACAAAAATGGATGCGGTGCCGCTTATTATAGTTTGAGTGATAGAATTTCGGCCTTGTTTAAATCTATTGATACAAACGTATCTGTAATGAAAATGGAACTCGTTGCAATCTCAAAAACGTTAGAGAACATAGTTTGTCGAGACATTGCGAACCATTCTGTGAATCAAAACATTGTTATATGCACGGATAGCAAAAGTGGTTTAATGCATTTAGCTCGATGCGCCTCTGGTTGCAGAGGTACACCGATAGCGTATGTAATTATCAGACTATTTTATGAACTTAGTGATCATATTAATTTGAGGTTGCAATGGATTCCATCTCATATTGGTATACATGGAAACGAGAAGGCTGACATGTTTGCAAAGAAAGCTATTTTGGAAGGACTGAAAATAGACATTGCTCCGTTCTACACAGAAATACTTAGCTATTACAAGAACATATGCTACAATCGGTTTAAAGAGTATTTCGACCGGAAGTCTAAAGAAAAAGGCATATGGTATAAGACTATGCAAAGTGAGCCTCCTCGAATCCCTTGGTTTGCTGAAAGTCAGACAAAGAGGTCGTTTGTTGTTATGGCACATAGATTGCGTTCTGGTCATTTTCCATCCAGGAAATTTGGATACCTAATGAAAAAAGTCGATTCCCCTAATTGCCAAGTGTGTAATAAAGTCGAAGATGTCCAACATTTGCTGGTGGAATGTGAAAAAAACAGCAGAGAGAGGGAGATAGTGATGCGGGAGTTAAAAGTTAATATGTATGATGTCGGGGCTTTCATTAGAATATTATCTACACCTAATTCGGGAGAAGCGAAACTGATATGAAATGGTTGCTGCATCACTAACTCCGTCGCTTACGCAGTAACATATTTGCTATATTATATTATATTGTTTATTTAGATTAGGGTATGATGAGGCTGACGTACCTTTGTAAGGTAAAAGCCTCTAAATAAATAAAGATTAAAAAAAAAAAACAAAATCACAATTGTCAACGCGCGAATTTGACCAATCGTACGTTCCGATAGGCCAACGTTAGCGCACTAAAAAAACAAGTTTTTTAGAGGCCCACTTACCAAAAAAAGCAATAAATTGCAAAAAAAACTAGTATGCAACAAATCGACCTTTTTATGTTTCTCTTACTCGCGCTATGTTTGTCACTCTCGTAGTGAAAGTGTAAGTGTGTGTGTATTTATTGCTTCCTTGTTTGCATTGCCAACTTTTTAGTGAATGTACTTGCGACATGCGTCAGAGCGGCAACAACGCATCGTAGATGTATCGTTGTAAGGTGCATTACCTATGCTTAGACATAATCAGCTATTAGGAAAGATACATCGTTTTCCAACGGTGCAAAAACTTAAAAAATCATTTGCGACTAAACTATATCTTATTTAATTGATTTTTCGTTCAGAGCTTGAAAATGGTACCTAGTTTAGGCAGTTTATAGGAAAGCCCCTCTGTCGTATCACCTTTGTATGGTAGAAACTGTTCTTTCAAACGAAGAATAGAAAAGCTATTTTTCATAACTCTCGCTTCCATAATCATCGTGTTTGGGCTCATTTGATTCAGTCTGATGGGCACTTTTCATTGTTGTTGTGAACAAGGGTCTGGTGAAGGTGACCAAAAAGGTGGATAGTGGATCTCTTATTTGACTACTAGAATAACGATCGTGTTTGGGCTCATTTGAACACGTCAGATGAACACTATTCAATATTGTTGTGTACAATACAAGGATCTGATGATGGATACCAGAAAAGTAGGTAGTGGATCTCTTAATTGGCTACTAGTTTAGCCATCGTATTTGAACTCGTTTAAATCCTTCTGATGATCGCTATTCATTGTCTTTGGCAACAAGGGTCTGATGATGGAGACCAGAAACGTAGATAGTAACGTTTCTGGTCTCCATCATCAGACCCTAGATCACTAGAATAGACCTATATCACCTTATTAGCTACCAATATAACCATCGTGTTGGTGCTCATTTGAGTCGTCGTGATCTATACTATTAGATACAGCTAACATAATTAGTACTTGTAAGGAAAATTCAAATGAGCCCCAATACGAAGTGTTTTAGAGTCGTCAACTAAGAGAGGCACTACTCACCTTTATGGTTTTCATCAGCAGATCGTTGTTACCAGCTACAGTAAATAGTATAACTCCTCACAATTCATATGAGCCCAAACACGATTCGTGTAAGAGTATTCAACTAAAAAAGCCACTACTCATCTTTATGATTTCCATCATCAGACCGCTGTTAGTAGCTGCAATAGATAGAACCCAACTGCAATGGATAGTGCTTATCAGAATAATTCAAATGAGCACAAACGTGATGGATATAAGAGTAGTCAACTAAGAGAGCCACGAGGCACTTTTATGGTTTTCATCATGAGATCCTTGTTTCCAACAACAATGAATAGTGCTGATCAGAAGGATTCAAATGAACCTAGACACGATAGGTATAGGAGTAGTCAACTAAGAGAGCCTCTACTCACCTTTTTGGTTTCCATCATCAGATCCTTGCTCCCAACAACAATGAATAGTGCTCATCAGAAGGATTCAAACGAGCACAAACACGATGGGTATAGTAGTAATCAACTAAGAGAGCCACTAGGTACCTTTATGGTTTCCATCATCAGATCCATGTTACCAACTACAGTAAATGGTACCCAACAGTACGATTGGAACGAACGCAAACATCACAGGCATACTTGTAAGAATTGAGAAAGAATTATCTTTCTATACTTTCTCTAAAGAAATACTCAAGCTCATATAGTAATAACTATATGTGTTAGCCATCGAAATTGAAAAAAGAAAAATACATGTTCTTGCTCTATTTTAAATGGCAAAAAAATACGATAGGTCTCAATTGTGTCGGACTCTGAGTCTGAAATGGCGCAGAACACGTTTCACCGTTTATCACCTCTCTGCTCTTCATCATCAAACCCTCGTTATCAACTATGCATAATACCGATTATACTGAATCCTGTTGGACTCTGGGTCTGAAATGACCATTTTTCATTGTTGATTTTTCAATATATGTTTAAGAGATAACTTTTTATATCACTTGATTTTTGAAATCATTGTTTAGTTATTAACTTATTAAGTAGAGCAAAGTTTAATTAACATGATTGCAATAATATTGATCTCTTTTAAAAGACTTTTGTAAACTATTGTCGGACGCTGTTGAGACTGTTATGATTTCCTTTTAAAAGTTAGAGTTATAAAAGAGTTTAATTATAACATTATAGTTAAAATTATCCATAATGTACCAACTTTGATCCAGATTGTTAAGGGTTTTTTATTATAATCTATACTAATATATAAAGCTGAAGAGTTTGTATGTTTATTTGTTTACTGAACGCGCAAGAATTTTTCAAATCGGTCGAGTTCCTGAGATTACTCAGAAACTCGACCGATTTGAAAAATTCTTTCAGTGTTAGATAGCCCATTTATCGAGAAGGCTCACGCCAAGACCAATAGGAGTAATGAAAATAGTGACGCAGACGAAGTTGCGCGGATCGACTAGTACTTTATATTACGGCCCCATAATTTTAATTTTTCACAATGTTACGTTGATCTTTTAAATCACTTATGAGCAAATCACCTGATTCTCAACTGACCAGATTCTCAACTTACCAGATTCGCAAATTGCAATTTTTCGAAACAATTTAGAAGAGTTTTGAAATAAAAAAAATTAAAGCCATCAATATTCTTTGATATTAATTCGTAACGATTTTAAATTAAAAAAAAGAAAGAACCAAAAAAATGCCACTTTTAACTTACGACACGATATTTTACGATTATTTTAATATTTTTTAACATAATATTCAACTCTTTATGCCAGCCACGAAATTTTATTCCCGTTCTTTCATTTAAATTAAGACGTGTTCGGAAATATGATATTTTATTATTCAAAATATATTACGTAACATTATTGAAACTAGAAATAAATATTTACAGGTTAAATATCAGTTTTATTTGCAGTAAATACTTATTATCGTTTAATACAAGAATAAGTTAAAAATTTAATAAATTACATTAAAAAACATAATTATCTTTTTGCAAAATTTTGAGGAGCTCGGGGCTAAATAATAAAAGCCGCACGGGTCGATCTTTAAGGTTAAGCAACGCTTGCCAAGGTTGGTCTGTAGATGGGTGACCATCTTAACATAACGAGTTTCCTCCGTGCCTCGGAAAGCACGTTAGGCCGTTGGTCCCGGCTGTCATTTGTAGATCTTTGGCAGTCGTTACGGGTTGTCAGAAGCCAGTAAATCTGACTCCAGTCTTGCCAAGAAGTGCCGTGTTACCCAGTTAATGAGTTGTGGAGGTCTGGTATGCAGCCACTCCTTGTAAAACAGTGGTATTTTTGGGATGCATGAAGGAGCCTCCACGTGTAGCGCAATTTGTTCCGTCAGGCACTTACCTGAACCGAGCGCTCGGCGCATCCTGGACAGTCTCACCTAACATCTTTTAAGACTGACCAATCCTTCCCTTGCGGTGGTAGGGCTACCGCCCGCCTGGTTCGCGACCACCCTCTCATCGGAGTCCGGCGTCAAGCAGCCTACTGTGTTTCGTCGATGCGTGGGAGTACCAGTGCCTTAGGGAATTTGACAGTCGGCAGTTGCGTTGTCCAAGTCTAGTGTCAGCTTACGAGTGAACCTCGCCATGGCAACTCACTCTGGAGGGTAGCGGGATCCGAAGCACGGTCTTGCCGTTGATCGACCGCAGGAAGTTGGGGGCCCAAGTAGCATACTAGCCACAAGTGAAAGCCTGCCCCGCCACCTCGCGAAATATCCCGAAGTGTTCCGCCGTGCCAGTTGGCGACTGGAAAGGAGGACCCGGCGGGCATCTTCGGGGGGGGGGGGGGTTCGGGCGTCCCCGCGGTCTCCGGGTGAGTTTCCTCTATAGCGAATTAAGCTCGTGTGAGCTGTAGTGCCATTCTGTAACAACATTTTCGTGTCTCGACAGCGGAATCCGGGGTGAGTATAAACGTAACACCTTTATGTGTATTATAAAGTCCACTTTGTGAGCTATCTCACTCAGGTGAAGCTCGATATCGAAATGGTTACTTACAGAATAGACTAGCTGCTTGGACAATTGGACTCGCCTCGCTTTCTCTCCAGGTTCCCTAAAAAACTCTTGAAATCAAATGAAGCCCAAAAGTAAAAGGAATAAGTTAAAGCAACGGCGGCACTTCCTCCCTCTTAAAGTGCAAATCACTAACATCCGTGGATTGCACTCAAATATCAATCCGGTCCATCACCACCTTGAGAACGAGATGCCGCACTTATTATTTTTGACGGAGTCGAAGATAGCGACACCTTTAGACGTGTCGTACCTCAAGTACCCGGGATACTCGCTGGAGCATAAGTTTAAAAAGCAAGCTGGGGTCTGCGTGTACGTCCGTGATGACATCTGCTGTCAACGTCTCCGTTGCTACGAAGTTGCGGGTTTTTCTACTCTGTGGTTGCTGGTGGACACCGGCTCTCATAAAACAATTTATGTCGGTGTTTATAGGTCGCACAGTGGACATCAGGAGAAGACAAGACTCTTTGACCATCTTACAGGGGCAGCCGAATTGGTCCAATGCAAATATCCGACAGCGGAGATTGTTTTCCTGGGGGATTTTAATGCCCATCATCAGGAATGGCTTTTCCCATTTCAGAAAACTGACCATACTGGAAGAGAAGCGCGCAAGTTTGCGATATCTTTAGATCTCCACCAACTGGATAACCAAGTTACCCGCGTTCCGGATATTGAGGGCCACACACCTAACTGTTTGGACCTTCTGCTGACTACAGATCCGGACAGGCACTCTGTTTCGGTCTGGGCTCCGCTCGGTTCGTCCGACCACTGTCTGGTGAAGTCTGTATCTTCCTGCTCTCCTCCAGATTTAAGCCCTAGAGGCACGAGGCGAGTATGGAGGTACGGGTCAGCAGACTGGGATGAGATGCGACATTTCTTTGCATCTTACCCATGGCGGCAAACTTGCTTCTCGTCGCGCAGCCCTTCCGACTCCGCCGTCGCAATTGTTGACGTGATACGTCAGGGAATGGAATATTTTATTCCATTCTCTGACGTCCCACTTGGCTGCGAGGCTAGGCCCTGGTATAACGCGTCTTGTGCGCAAACTAACCTGCGTAAAGAGCAGGCATACCGGGCATGGGCTTTGGCCCGCAGTGACGGGAGCGACGGGCAAAGTGTTCGCGCGACAAAAAGAACGTACAATTCTGCTGCTAAGGGTTGCAAACGGGTGTTACGGAAGGCGCGTTATGACCATGTTGGGCGGATTGGCACCAAATTGGCGTCCTACCCTTCGGGTAGCAAGAAGTTCTGGTCCCTGTCAAAATTGGTCGAGACGAACTTCTGCCGTCCTTCGCTGCCTCCTATGCAGAAGTCTGATGGAACGCTGGCTCATTCCGCGCAGGAAAAGGCAAACCTATTTGCCTCGATCTTTGCCGAAAATTCTCGCCTTGATACGGCCTCTAATACACCATCTCACATACCTCATTGTGGCTCCACAATGCCGAAGATCACAATTCACCTGAAAGAGGTTCGTAAGGTCCTTTGTGGTCTGGACGTGAATAAGGCCAGCGGTCCTGACGGAATACCCGCGAGAGTCCTCAAAAGCTGTGCTCCAGAGTTGTCTCCTATCCTGACGCGCCTGTATCGTCTCTCCCTAAACACCGGAGTGGTGCCGAAGTCCTGGAAGCTTGCTAATGTGCAGCCAGTGCCCAAAAAGGGTAACCGTGCCGACCCTGTCAATTACAGACCAATCGCCATAACCTGCACACTGTGTAAAGTGATGGAAAGGGTACATAACAGTAAGCTGCTAGCATACCTGGAAGACAGTGAGCTCCTCAGTGATCACCAGTACGGCTTTCGTCGTGGTCGGTCAACTGGGGATCTTCTTGTATATGTTACGCATTGTTGGGGCGAGGCCATTGAAAAACACGGCGAAGCTCTTGCTGTGTTGCTCGATATTTCAAAGGCATTTGATAGAGTCTGGCATGCTAGTCTGTTGGGTAAGCTCCCCGCGTTCGCCATCCCTGCTGACTTTTGCACCTGGATTTCCGACTTCCTGAGCGAATGTTCGATCAAAGTGGTCATAGACGGCTGCTCATCGGATCATATGGCTATTGATGCCGGTGTTCCTCAGGGGTCTGTTCTTTCTGCGACTCTATTTCTGCTGCATATCAACGACCTGCTGCAACTTGGTGCAATCGGATACGCAGATGACAGCACAGTCTCAGAAAGATACTTTTCCTGTGCGGGAGCCGGCAGGGAGGAAACAGCTACTCTTAGAGAGGCCATGGTGGAGCAAATGAATTCTACCTTAAATTTCGTTTCTCAGTGGGGCGACGACAATCTGGTCAAATTCAATGCTCTGAAAACACAGGCGTGTCTCTTCACTGCTAAAAGGAGTCCATTTCAGCTATCTCCTATATTGCGAGGTACGCCTGTACCTGTTACCGACCGCCTGGAGCTTTTGGGCATGGAGTTGACGTCCAGTCTTAACTTCGGCTCAACAATCGAGTCAAAAGCACAGACTGCAGCCAAGAAGCTGAGCATCCTAAATAGGGTAAGACGATACTTAACATCTGGACAGCTTCTGAGTCTGTACAAAGCACAAGTCCAATCCTGTATGGAGTATTGCAACCACTTATGGGATGGCTCAGCAAAATACCAGCTTGCTGCATTGGACTCGGTTGAAAGCAGAGCAAAAAGGCTTATAGGTGACGAGACGTTGGTGGCTCAGCTTCACAGCCTAGGTCATCGGCGAAATGTTGCCTGCCTGTCGGTCTTCTACAGACTGTTTTTTGGGGAGTGTGCGCAGGAACTCCACGACCTGATCCTACCATCGCCCTTTTACCACCTGGGAGTCTTTAAATCAAGAGTGAATAGGTTATTTCTAGGCAAGCGTGCTCCATCTTCGACCACATCCTCGCTTACCATCAGGTGAGATAGTAGTCAAACGCGTGCCTATCAATAGTAAAAAAAAAAAAAAAAAAGGAGTACCAGACGTACTGCAGGGTACAATCCGTACTTGGTCGATATCCTGACTAGTCGTACCCAGCGCTTCTCTTCCACATTTATTATACGCACAGCTAAAGTGTGGAACTCTCTGCCAGCATCTGTGTACCCGTCAACATATAACCCGTCAGCCTTCAAATCAAGAGTGAACAGGCATCTTCTGGGCACGCTCGCTCCATCATAGACCTCATCTATCGCTTTCCACCAGGCGTGATTGTGGTCAAGAGCTAGCCCATTCCTAAATAAAAAAAAATAAATAAAAAAATTCAGCTAAATCTGGTTTGAATGGAAGCCGACCCCAATGTAGTTGGGAAAAGGCTTGGCAGATGATGATCTTTTTGCAAAATTTCTTTAGTTAGTACAAAATTCCGAACGAGTTTTTCTTCTGAGGTCGAGTTCAAAATCGGAACTTCGAAAGGGCTGGTCTTTGTCTTTCACTCTTTTTAATGGCGGGAAGGAGATAGAGTGTGAATATTTCGAATTTTATAACTAACCCGAGGCTGAATAAGATATTTGCGACTTTCTGTAAAAAAAAAATGTTACTTGGTCTGACTCAGTGAGTCAAAATCGCATTTTGCTCTCTGATTTCAGGCAGCAAAACCTATATTTTCAAACCGGTTTCACCGAAAACCGGGTTTCTATTACAGAACCCGAAAAAAAACGGGTTTTAATTTTGACCGGTTTTGCATGCCCTAGCTCGGCGATTAAGGGATGAAAGCGTACGAAACAAACTAACATTCGCATTTTATAACATTAGTTAAGATTAACTTAACTAAAAGTAAATACGTATTTTACCAGAAAGTGATCTTCAGGTTCGCAGCGACAATTGGCGGCCAGTGATGCCGTGCGCTTCACTTGCACCGTCGCATCTATGGGCAACTTGCAACGGCACTCTAGCACCTGATCCTTCAAAGCTTGCAGTTTATCCCTCTTCTTCTTCAAATCAACCAAGTGTTCCTCCATCTTCTTGTCACACGTCACCTTGCATCCCTCTAAATCCTCTATCATATCTTTCTTCTCTAAACGAAGGTGATCATGCTGTGAAAAAAAACGATTTGTTACCATGTTAAGTACTTTAAGATAGTGGCATAGTCCTAGTGCCCGGAATAAAAGATAATTTGGTAGAGTAAGGTATGCTAAAGGACAAAACGCTTACAACATGCATAATCTTACTGCTGAATCTAGAGGCTCATGTCCAGTGGCTGTACTGAGTTTTAGCAGTGTATTAAGGGAAGGATCTACATATCACGACAAGGTCAATTCCCTAATTGGTAGCAGTATTACGACGGATGACTCGTCGTCGTCGTATGTTCGTGATAATTATGCAGATTAGATTAGGTACTTATAAAAAAATGGCATCAAAGCATGAGTATACAATTTTTGAACAATTGCTATGATCGAATGATTAATTTTATGTTGATAATAAATTTGGCCGCCTATTTTGTCTCAACGTAACTAAGTATGTGCTTGAATTTTGTTTTTGAAGAAACATCCTTCCCTTACTACACTGCTAAAACTAAGTATCTTGGAAAGCATTTGGGGTCCCTTTGGGATGCCGTTACCAACCACGGGCGCGGCGGAGCATGAATTGTCCATACAAACTTAATATCAAAACCATTTGCAGTTTAAACATATTTCCACCATATTATGCTGATATTCGGATTTAGAACAAAAAAAACATCGTATAATAAAAATAAAGCGAATTTAATTTTGCACATTTTTACAGCGTAAATGGCACGTTTTAATTTTATATTTTCCGTATTACTTATAACCAACAATATTTCCAATATATGTATTTTTCCAATAATAAATATAGCTTATATTATAAAGTTACAAATTATGGAAAAAACGTACAAAAATATTAAGTTTTCATTCATAATTTTGGTATTACGTAACGCATCCAAATTTATCACAAATTTCCAATCGTTAGTAGTTCTGTCTCGGCAAGCAAATGTCAAGCATGTGTGCGTGATCGACTGATCGCACTGTTCATGGCTGTGGTAGCTACTGAGAGTGTCGCTCCGACAGGCACTCACACTAGCGCAAAGCGGGAACGCGGGCGCTGGGTGGAATGTTTTTTGTCATTGCCTGTGTTAGATGATTAGGTACTTTACTGTGCTGTGCGTGCGTAATTATTATTGTTTTCTGACTTTTATTGCAATGTATCTGACACTTGACCTAAGCTATGAACTTGGATTTAGATATTTGCCTTTTGATTTGGTATCGATTTACGTAAATTTTTACGACCTTTGTTAGTTTTGGTTGCCTTGCTGAGCCAACATGGACGCCGACGTTGGGTTGGGCTTGGGATATATTTCACTAGTGGGTGGTTATGTAGGTGTTAACCTAAATAGGTACCTAGTTTTGTTTAAGTGTAGGTATTTTATAATACGCACAGCAAAGAAGTGGAACTCTCTGCCTGCGTCTGTTATTTCCAAACGCTTACAACCCTAATCTATTCAAAGTTAGAGTGAACAGGCTCCTTCTGGGTAAGCTCGCTCCATCGTAGACTTTGTCTCTGTTATCTCTGACATAAACTAGAGTCAAGAGCAAACCCCTCATAAACAAAAAAAAGTGTAGACCTAACTAAATTTAAGGTGAATGCTCCAGGGTAGCCCGCGAAATTCAAATATTTTTATGTTTTTTGCAATTTGCCGGTCAGTGTGAAGCTGTATGTGGACCAAATGCGTTCTGCGACCGTAACGCGTATTTATCTAAAGAATTATAACCATTTTAATCATCAATATAGCCCTTTAAGTTCATGTAGTCCGAAAGAATAAATATTTCAGAAATAATCATTCTTTCGGACTACATGAACTTAGAGGGCTATATTGATGATTAAAATGGTTATAATTTTTAATTCCTTTTAATTTCCGTCATCAAAAAAATAAAATAAAAAGTTTTTTGAAAAATAATTTGGGACTTATCAAATGTAGGGGTTTTATTTAATTTTTTTGCATAATTTTAAAAATAATGGTTTTGAAGTTATTCAAGAAACTAGACGAAAAATGACCATTCTCCATTAGAAAAAAAATGGAGATATGTATATATAATAGATCTTTACCTATAATTTACAGGAAAATCTATAAGAATTCTATCGTGATAAAATAAGATGGTTAAAAAAAGAAATTCGTTCGGAACCCTCTGCACGCGAGTCTGACTCACACTTAGCCAGTTTTTTAAAGATGAATAAATTTATCAATATCTATGAAGCATGAACATAAATGTTAATAATTGTTGTTTATTAAAAATACTTGTTTTTTATTATTCTTAGTTCAGAACGATTTACAGACATCGCGTAAATGTAAATTACCTATTGAAATATTTAAGTACGTACCAATAATACTTTGCATAACACTTTTATAATTATAAAATATAATATGAAGACTATGAGAATTATAAGATACCAATTAATTATATTTAGGCACCCGAGATAGATACGTTACGTGCGGCTGGGCCTTTTTTCCCCAAGACCACCTATGTATGACGCATCTGCTAGGTTTTCTCTACAAGGCCTAGATCTCGAAATCATATGTTGAGATATCGGCACGGTGAAGAAATTTCCAAAAAACTAATTAAGTACAAGTCTGCTGTAAATTCAGTAACGATTCCCCAAAGTAGCCGACAAAATAAAGCAAATCATGAACATAGGTAGGTACCTAATTTTACTAATAATATTAAATGCCTTCGACAGTTCGACGCGAGTCATTATGAATGAATGATAAGTATGTACACAGCAATAGCTATCTATCCACTCACACATACACGGCTGCGCACCGCCCCCGCCCCCGCTTATCTTAGGTCCAAGGTAGATGGCAATATGCCGCAAACAAAATATGTGCGCGCCTCAACTTGTAGTTGCGAGCGTCGTCAGCTCTTAAGACTAAAAGGATCATGACCAACGATGTATGGAAATCCGTCTAAAGTTGAAACACAATAAATCTTTATTTATTATAGACTACGCTTTATATACTATTAAACAAAAGTATTAATTTTCACACAAATACCCGGATTTTGAAGTAATTAAACAAATACGGAGATAACTTACAAATTATGTCTTACCTACTCGCAACTTATAAAATGACCACAGATCACTCATGGAGGTACAAAACAACAATGTTAGTTAAAAACAAAACAAGTGAACAGTTGCTAATTGAAAAATAAAATGTAATATTCATGCTTTTTATAGCCTTGCGGTTGATGTGACAATATCGAAATAAAACGACAACTTCAGTCAGATAGAACTTATTTATTAATGAATCGATTCTTTAGACTTCGATTCGAATAGATTTAAAAATCGTTCTTGTTTAGGAAGAATTGCCATCCCTATCGGCCGGTCCGTCTGTCATCTGGCTTGACAGTTGCATCTGCGTGAGACGAAACACAAAAATAAATATTATCTTATTGGAATGATGAAATACATATACAGTACGATATGGTTATGATATTACTAATTATATAGCTATTTATGAGTTTAGTATCATTTTTGTGAAGATTTTGTCTAAATGTTCATACTTACGTAACTCGTACAAATGAAGAGAACGAAATGTCAATCATGACTAATGTACCTAGCAATCGTTAATTTACTGTTTAAATCATAATTTCGGATACGAAAACAAAATTCCTGAAGTGAAAAGCTTGTAAAAAATAAGCAAATAATTTCTATATTAATTTGATTTTCCTTCATGCATCTTTGCTAGACTGCTTTCGGTCAATCTCCTTTATACTTTTGGTGCGGTCTTGTCGAAACATCGAAGGTAGTCAAATTTTATCTCCTTTCGACAATCGCCAATAGAATAGAATTTTCTAGCATAAAAAATTCTAGAAATATCTTGATCTCAGTAATTCCGATACTCGATACTAGATGGCGCCACATGTACTCGTACGTAAATGTCGTTATGTACCTAGCATTAATTCTGGCGCGTAACATGTGCACCATATAAGTTACAGAAAAGATAGATGAAGAAAACGTTACATAGGGTGACACAATGGGCGGCCATATCGCTAAAAGCGATCTTTTCAAGACAACCTTTGGATGGATTGCAAAGATAATGGTAAGACAGTACTGCAGGTAGTCTTAGGTGTACGATTTATATAAATAAATGCATAATAGATAAATATATACAATTATAATTATGTAACAAATAAAAATAAATAAAAAGCATAGGATCCCAAGTGAAAACGGTCAAACAGAAAGGTAGTGTTTACCTACAGTCATCAGAACATTGGAAAACATTAATTAAAATGTAGTTAAACTATATGAATCGGCCAGTACTTACCATTATCATACCTACGTTATTTCCTGGCAGTTCCATTCAAACTTCTTTTCAATAACCAAACTTTTAGGTATTAGTTCTACTATGTAATTGCAAAAAGAAATATTAGGTAGGTATCTAGAGCCTGACGCTAGTTATTGCAATCATTGTTCTCCAGTACTGAAGTATTTGAATGGTGATTCAGATTCAGAATCGAAATCGCAACACCTGTCTTCTACTTCTTCCACCTGGCGTTGATCCCGGCCATTGCCAGGGTCCGCCTTCCGACTAAGCTTCCTCCACTTTACCCGATCTTGAACATCCTTCTCAATCAGGCCATTGGCTCTCATGTCGGACTTGATGACGTCCAGCCAGCGCTTGCGAGGGCGACCAAGGGACCTAGCCCCAAAGACAGCCATATTCATGCATCCCCGACCAACGTACTCCATAGGGCGGCGCATGATGTGGCCATACCATCGCAGACGACACTCTTGCAGTTTTTCCCCCATGTCACGGACACCATGACTACCTCGGATGAAAGAGTTGCGTATACGATCGGATCGCGTTACGCCGCTCATCCACCTCAGCATCTTCATCTCCGTGACGCGAAGCTCCTGGGTGTGTCTGCTTAGTGCTGGCCAACACTCGCCGCCGTACAGGAGGACAAGCCGTATGATGCATTTATATATCTATCTCTTGAGCTTCGGAGGCATTTTGCGGTCGCACACAACGCCCGTTACCTCGCGCCACTTCGCCCAAGCCGCGCCTATACGTGCTTGGACATCGTCGTCCACGATGCCAGACTCGTGCAGCACGGATCCAAGGTACCTGAACGTATCGGACTTTGTGATCAGGTCGGAACGTATTCGGATGGTGTTTGAATCTGTGCTGCGCCACAGGGCATGAACTCAGTCTTCGCCACATTTAGTCTCAGACTACCGTTTTCAAGCGTGTCCTTCCAAATGTTGACTTTGCTCTCAAGATGGGCTTTGTTCTGATTAACGAGGGCGATGTCATGGCATACATCATTAGCTATGGAGGCTGATCTTGGATGTTTGCCGTAACTACATCGAGCACCACGTTAAACAAGAACGGACTAAGAGCCGAGCCTTGGTGAACGCCAACAGATATTGGGAAGCCGCAAACCGAAATCGCAACACCTGTATCCACATGTAATATACATAATACATAATAGAAAATATGCAAGCCATTTTCATAATCGCAAAATAAAATACTTACTAGCTCTAGTAAACAATCATTAAATTATTTTTACCTTCAACAGCGATGGAATAATAAAGCTTCATAGATTACAATTAGAAAGTGAAGTCCGATATGAACTTTGACGTTATATTCCATGACGCATGTACGTTACTCCAGCTAGAAAGAAGCTTCTAGAGCGATATGAGTGGTACGCATAATTAATGCGTCATCTGCTGTAAATGTGCACCAGCAGGAATTTACAGCAGATTACGCACTAATTATACGTACCACTCATATCGCTCTAGGAGCTACTTTCCAGCTGGAGTAACGTACACCCATGACGCTTATACATCTGCCATTATAAAACAGCGTTTTCGCGAGAGGGACAGATATATTTTAATTATATTTCGTTAGTTTTTCCAGCAATTTTGTTTCTACTGTCACTTATATGTTGTTATTTAGTAAATTAGTATTATATGTATGTATATTTTTATAAAAACTGTATAGATCATAAATATTGTTCACGCATACCTATTCCATATTGAAGGTGAGAGTAAGTACCTACTCGTGAAATCATAGTGGATTAAACGACAACATGCTTTATGCTGCTATTCAATTGTATCAGGCAAAACTTGAATATTTCTGGGTTAATCATAATCACTCTCCATCAGGTGAGTGAAATTGTGTTAAAATGAGAGCATATTATGAATAATAAAAAATGCATGTGTTCGTTTTTCAGCTACTAGATAACTGAAAACCCAGCACTAAACTCTATTTGAGGCATAAAGCCACAAATCAGGATTTTCGGATTTTTATTTTCTACTGCCGGGTTCAACAGCCTATAGTGTTGCCACCCTAAGAGGGGTGGGTTTTCCAGTTGTGTCTCGGTAAAACATGAACCTATCCTGAGGAATATAGTATGATGGCCGAGGCTTAAATATTCCGGAAACCAACCTCAAATAGTAAATAGGTTTCGTTGAACTAAACCCTCAGTGGACAGGGATGAAGGGTTCACCCCGATAGACGGGGAATCTCACGGGCTTTACGGAAAGATGCATCAACACTTATTCCAACTTAGAAAAGTCATAGATATAACAGATAATATACTATCGTTAGTTATATTTATCCCACCAAAAACATAAATGTGAAAAAGGGAGCCAAAGTAATATCCGTGCCTGTCGACTTCAGCGAAAAAAGAATTGAGATCTAAATGGGCGCCAAGTTCTGTAGATAATCCTTTTTTTTTTTTTTTTTTTTTGTGACGGGGGAATCCTCATGGATGTCCTCCGCCCTGGGGCGGGCGGAGGGGTCTGTCAGACTCTTACTGACTAAAACCACCCCGGTGCTCCATCTCTCACCAACCGGAGATCGCGAGAACTAATGCGACTTCCGTAATCCCCGGCTGGTGCCAGCCGTGTAGATAATCCTGAAATAAGGTAAACGAAATTTGAAGATTCGACTTGGCTAGTATAATTAGAATTTATGACTAAATATAGTACAAATAGTTGCGAAAACAGTTCCCTAAATCGCTAGCTGAAGTTTTAGCAAATATTTTCTGTGACTTCATTTATTCCTGGTAAGCAAATGCAAATCCTTAACCCCCAATCTATCCAGAAGACACTAAGCAAAGACAACAAGAAAAAAAACGAAACGTAAACGAAAAGTACCTACGAGAACCCGTACAGGTACCTACAGGACGTCAGCGCGCCTGGATGCAGCCGGGTTGATCACAGTCCACATCGAAGGAATTCACAAGATGGATAGATTTACCCTAAAAACACTCCGTTCCAGTCGATCACGCCCGTCGTCCGACACAGCATGTTTCAGAACAATATTCCAAGCGTGGAAAACCGACTCGGGCAAAGAATTTCCATTATTTTTAAGAACACCCAAAGGGAAAGCCAATAAAAAAGTCTCTTTCTCGAAACTCGTAAGTTTATAAGATCAGTTACGGCATTAGGTGAAGGCTGAAAGTGCCCCAAGTTCCGAGCTATAGGCCGCGGACACGAACTCAGCGGCGCGGCGGGCGGCGTGGCAAGTCACAATAATAATTATACATCTCTGCATTTGAACGCGCCGCTGTAGCGCTGGTCGCCTCATATGCAGAGATTTATAGTGTAACTTGCTGCCCAGCCCGCCGCGCCGCTGAGTTATTGTCCGCAGCCTTAAGGTTGAATAGGGTATCTAGTTATTATCAAGATTATCTAAGATGCAGGAATCATTAGAAGGTATGCAACTACGGTGTAAATGAAGCTGTGCTTAACACACCGAATACTTTGGCAACTGGCGTGAGATAGAGAAACTGCTAACACAACAGTCCAGGCGCTCGATCGATGAGCCCTTTCTGTCATGTTTTCAAAGATCAAAATATTTTTTTACCTACTATTGTAGTTGTTTTTTGACTCCAGTCTTGCCATGAAGTACCGTATTACCCAGTTACTGGGTTGTGGAGGTCTGATAGGCAGCCGCTCTGCATAAAATACTCGTATTCAGCTAAATACGGTTTGACTGGAAGCCGACCCCTATATAGTTGGGAAAAGGCTAGGCGGATGATGATGATGATGATGATTGTAGTTGTTTTTTGTGTCCTTTACTGAATTTCTTGTTGTGGGCCTTTAAGTTTGTGTCATATAAATTTACCTAGATACTCCCTTTCTTTAAAAAGTTAATAACTTAACTATAAAAGTTGCAAAAATATAGCAGATATAATAATTAATTTATTTCACAGACGATGACTTCTTTCTTAATGACGTAGCTATAATAGTACAAGAAATAAATATGCTAATCACAAAGCTTGGCAGCATGATTTCCAACCGCACTACGTAGTTGTTAGCATTTGGGCAGGCGCTATAATTTGTTTGACCTTATATTATATTATTATCCGTTCAAAAAAGTGAGAAACAATCATACAGGAGCTCATATTCAAACCAATTTGTTTTTTGATTAGAGAAGGTTAACGTTAGGATTGATGTGTATGACTGAGACTTCCAAGTTGTGTCGGGCTGATGTCCTAAGACTTCCAATTGAACTATTTCTATGTATTTTCTTGACGAGGCGGAATGGGCCAGCGTCCCGTTGGGTCTCAGTAGTGGCGGTAGTTAGGGGCGATAGAAGTTTGATTCGATCG
The DNA here is from genome assembly GCA_950371165.1 of Lacanobia oleracea. NCBI lineage: Eukaryota > Metazoa > Arthropoda > Insecta > Lepidoptera > Noctuidae > Lacanobia > Lacanobia oleracea. The sequence continues at coordinate 14,196,896 of OX493389.1, forward strand.
ACTTAGCCAGGGACCAAAAAGCCCTACTACCTGCTGGGTATGAAGCAAGTTTGTTCCCTATTTGGCTAATGTGGTCAAACCGAGCCAAGTTCTACAACACCTTATCTGCGTACAACACGTACCTGCTTTGCACGTACGAGCGTCGACCCATGGTCGACCTGACCATAGGTACGCCGCGTGTTTAAGCGCATTAGCGCGATTTCACTCGGAACCAAACCATGGACGATGTTACACGCGAAAAAAGATCGCAAGCCATCCCAATTTTCTGACCTGTATCGCCATACCCGCCGGATGTCTCTCGGGCTAGGATCGGGCAGGGAGTAAACGGACACAAACTTCACCAGACAGTGGTCGGAACTACCCAGTGGTGAAGAAATCGACACCGTGTAGAGGCCTGAATCTGTTGTCAGCAGAAGGTCCAAGCAATTGGCAGTGTGTGAATCAACATCCGGCACCCTCGTTGTCCCCTGGACCAGCTGGGTAAGATTTAACGCTAGAGCTAGCTTTCGCGTCTCTCGTTCAGCATGGTTTGTGCACTGGTATGCGAAGAGCCACTCCTGATGGTGGGTGTTGAAGTCCCCTAGTAACACCAATTCGGCCGCATCCGTCGCCATTTAGGTGCTGTGTGAGTCCATTTGTCTCCAAATCACCGCTGTGCGAATGGAAAACACAGGCGTAAATATTTTTTTCCAGGCCTGTGTCCACTAAAATCCATAGCATTGAGAGAACCTGGAGTCCTCAAGATTGCGGAGACGCCGAACGCAGACATCGTCACGGGGAGTCACGGGGTATACATACGCCCGCGCGTGGATAGAAATGGTGCTCCAGGGTAAACCCTGGGTATGAAAGGTACGACACATCTGACGGACATCCGATCTGCGTCTCGTAAGGGAACAAGAGCGCTGGTTTCTCAGTTTCCATGTGGTGATGGACTGCGGCGAGATTTGAGTGCAGACCTCGAATATTGCTGAGGTGCACTTTGTGAGAGAGGGAGTGCTGCCGCTGTACAGCTTTTCTTATTTTGTTCCTTTTCGTCATGAGTTTGAGTGAAGGAGGGAATAGAGAAGGAAGTGAAATGAGGTTCCATGCTGCTAACCATAGGCACGCTCTGACACGACGACATCATTGGGGTCTGGAGACTGTGGGGACGCCCGAGCCCCCCCGGGAATGTCCATAAAGCTCTCTCGTCTGGTATCCAACTAGCACGATGGTGCATTCCGGGATTTTTCGAAAGTTGGCGGGGCAGCCTTTCATGTGTGGCTAGCACACTACTTGGGCCCCCAATTACCTGCGGTCGGCCAGAGGCGCACCGTGCCTCGGATCCAACTCCTCTAAATTGGCTATACGAGCATCGTACCGGAATGCGGCTAGGCCGCTTGGGGGTACATCTTCGCCCAGTGGGTGGTCACAAGTCATCGGCCGAAGCCAACCACCAGTTAGTGTCACCTGATTAGCACCATTGGGTATTCTCCTACGGACGCGGGTGACTCGGCTCCCGAAATATACCCGGTATATACCTTTATTACAATGTTTTAATAACAATTTCATAAATCGATATTAATGTCGAGCCTGCTAAAAAGTCAGAATCAGTTATTTGCGAATATCTCGGTTTTTTATGTATGGCTCCCGTGATGTTAACAAAGATGTTTAATAGAAAAACAAAAAAAAACTAACGTACTTCTGCTTTAAGTTTCAAATTGGCCTCGTCTTCTGCAAGTAACTGTCGGGAAACCGATTCTATTTGGTCGCGAAGCCCGCTCAGTTCCGCTCTCATAGCTCGCTCCGCGTCACAACTCAGGGCTCGCACCGAATCCGAATCGTTTTGTACCGCTTCCAACTTCCGACGAGCTTGTTCTTCCTTAAACTGAAGGGAAATCAAAATTTATTAAAATTACCTAACAACTACTCCCACCATCAACATCCTCCATCCATTTAGTTTTTAATTCATATAACTAGTTATTATTTTGTGTGGTCTCTTATCGTACCTTAAGGTCTCGCTCGTACTGCAAAACCTTGGCCAGTTCCTCGGACAGCGCACCCTCGCCCCGGGCCACCTCCTCGCTCAGGCGCAGCTTGCTGGTTGCTAGCTCGCACAACTCCGTCTCCGTTAACTTTAACTTCTGCTTGGACTCCTCTAAAGCTGCCTTGAAGCGTGCCACCTCGTCAGTCAAAGTCTTAGTTCCGCTCTTAAAATCGTCCCGCTGCATTTTATATTCTAAAATCTGAAAAAAAAGGCTGAATGAAGAAAAATTTTCACTTTTATTTTGTGACACGCTTTTCTAATTAGATTATTTTAAAGAGACAGAGTAATTTTTGTGACTTTCTGTGTAAATGTACAGGGTATCAAATCTCCGGAGCCACTGCAGTTTTTTTGAGAAATTCTTCAACTTACTCAAAGGTATAACCGTCCGTTCGGAGGAGCTCGTGGCTAAATAATAACAGCCGCACGGGTCGATCTTTAAGGTTAAGCAACGCTTGCCAAGGTTGGTCTGTGGATGGGTGACCATATTAACGTAACGAGTTTCCTCCGTGCCTCGGAAAGCACGTTAAGCCGTTGGTCCCGGCTGTCATTTGTAGATCGTACGACTGCCAAAAATCTATAATGTGCTTAAGTGGCTTACGTGATTTCTGAGGCACGGAATGGTAACGGAAATGTTATGATGATCACCCATCCACAGATTGACATAGACAAGCTTGGACCTACCTTGACGATTGATCTATGCGGCTGTTATTATTTAGTTACGGGTCCTATGTTATGAACTAGCTGTCCCGCATAACTTCATCTGCATCACATTTTTCAGTAATGCTCCGCTGTAATGTGATGTTATATAGTCTACTAGTTTTTGCCCGCGACTTCATACACGCATATCCCGATTCTTCCCGTTCCCATAAATATTTCGGGAAATCCTCTCTAAGTGCTCCTCTACAGTCCGAAGGAACCTACATGCTACATTTCTGCTTTCTACGTCCAGTGTTGTCTGTTTGTCAGTCAATCAGTCAGTAACGGTAGAATTTTATAATATTGATTGATTGATTGTTGATGATTAATAGTTTTTCTCGATAAATGGGCTATCCAACACTAAAATATTTTTTCAACTCGAACCAGTTCCTGAGACTAGCGCGTCCAACCAAACAAAAAAACATACTCTTGAGCTTTTTAATATTATGTGTTATAATATAGATGTACAGATAAATAACGTAGAGATAAATTGTTCAAGTCAGGGCAAAGTCGGGACAGATTGCAAATAGTGTATCGTGTAATAGAAAATATGATCCTTACTAATATTATACATAAATGCGAAAGTAATTCTGTCTGTCTGTTGCGCTTTCACGACAAAACTACTGAACCGATTTAAATGAAATTTTCATTATAGCTGGATTTCAACCAAATTACCCTGAACTTGCAGGACGAGTCTCGCATGCAGTTCGGTTCCAACTGATTAGTACGAGACTCGCATGGACTTGGAAAAATGTCACATGACATCGTTCATACGAGTCGAGAAATCGAAGGCAAATAATCACATTGCAATTTGTGCCGTAGTGTTAGCCACTTGTCTCACCGCCGGCGATCAGCGAGTAGCGTGTAAAGCTTCAAACTCAAAACAGTTGGCGATCAGCGAGTAGCGAGTAAAACATTCGAAAGTTTTGACGCTCGGCTTTCAGAGAGTGCTTTTGTGCGACGAGCTTTTACTCGCAAATCTCGCTCCAGCCCGCACTATAGGTAGAAATTACCGCTGTTTGGTTAGTTCCGCCGAGCGAGTGTCGGTGAGTGAGTACAATCTTTGATAGCTCTTGTCTTGTCGCTGCGATCAACTTGAGGTAAGAGACGGCAGTGTGAACAGCTAGCTATAGACTATGAATGTATGTGTCTCTTTTACTCACACAAGATCTATATCTTTTGTCCCTTCCCTCAGTTAGCAAAAGGTCGCCGATCGCATACGACTTCTCACCCCGAAACGTTCGATAAACTATAGCCATGTAAATGGCGCTTGAACTAGCGAATGCGATAATCGTCTGAAAATTATCGCCAACGGCAATGGCATTTGATTTCTCACCCCAAAACGTTCGATAAACTCGCTTTGTGTAGATGGCGCTAAATACATTTTATAACCAAGCACGTTATTTGTTTTTCCCATCTTTACTAAAAGATATAAATTTGGCGGGTTTGATACTCGTGAGCACACCACATATGGCACGCCCATGGGAAAAACGGTTTTTTTCTATAAGTACACCTGCAATTTTAAGCGACTGTCATTGAGCTTTTTTTATTTTTACCTATTGCAAATACATTTTCAGAGGAAACTGCATTGGAATCGTCTGAGTTATCGGAATACGGGGCATCATAAGATTTTCTCCTTTTGCCATTCCAATCATAGATACAGCTTTTATGCGCCCAAATGCGTAATTTGTAGACATTTACATTGCCTTGGTGCATCAAGATTCCAAGAGGACTGGGTCAAAAAATTTCCAGCCTCAACTTATGGGAAGGCACTACTGATAATTCTCAAGAGTTGATGATGAAATTTTTTTTTTTTTACTATTGATAGGCACGCGCTTGACCATTATCTCCCTGATGGTAAGCGATGATGTGGTCGAAGATGGAGCACGCTAGCCTAGAATTAATCTATTCACTCTTGACTTAAATAAATAATATTAATATTTATGAAATACAAAGTTTCATGGTTTTATCTTCGATTATGACAAACTCCCATACAAACTTTTATCCCCTACTTCAACCATGCCCGTTTTACAGTGTACGTTACCCCAGATGGAAAGAAGCTCCTAGAGCGATATGAGTTTTACGTATAATTGTTGCGTAATCTGCTATAAATGTGCGCCACTTAAAAAATTTGTGCGTGTTGTAGTTTTGGAAAAAAATAACGGGAAAAACGATTCCTGCTAAAGTAACGTTGATCCAGCAAGAAAATTCTAAACGAATGATCGGAGAGAAAATATTGTGCATGGGAAGAGAGCTTATAAATGAGAAAACGTGTACGTTTTCTCATTTAAAACTACGGTGCCATAACTTTGACGGCAAAATACAAGAAACCGGCTCAACTCAAGATGTGGAGGTGTGATCCAAACATTAATGCGTTTAGTCAAAAGTATATAGGGAAAAAAATCAGCTTAGAATGATTCGCAATAATTAGATATAAACTAAAAACCAAACATGTAAACAACGGCTGGTTATCCGACCAAGTTTGAATGACTAGAATAAAGCGACGATTTCATACACATTGATGACCTTCTCTGTTGGACGTATTAATCCTAACCTGTTGTCCGTACAGTTGCTTTCAAACGTTTGTGAGCAATAATATAGGGAGCGTGCAAAAACTATAGGTGGCAGCACAGAAATGTCACTGTCAAGTATGTTTCAAGTATAAAATTTGAAATAGCTACGCTAGATGGCACAGTCTTCTTCGCACACGTTCCCCTAAACTCCACAGGTGGCGGCACAAAAGCGTCAATGTCAAGTATTCTGACCCTGAAAACTTCGAATATGCGACACTAGATGGCATTGTCAACGCCGTGCACGGTCCCTGTAGTTTAGAATTTTAGCAATATTATTCAAAAACACATGCATGTACACTTTTGAAACTTTTTGTGGTTATTATAAGCGTCAAGGCGGACCGAATACAGTTTTTAGCAAGCTTGTACGTTTTCTTATTTAGGCGCTGCGATATATTGTTTGGGTTTTCAACAAAGCGCGATTACTTGAACATTATAAATGATTTCTTGAATCTAATTCTGTCATAAATACGAACAAATAAAGAGTTACTCGTGTACCTATGTTAATTCTACAGGCGCACATATCTGCAATGGTTTTAGAGATACACGATTCTGCAAAACGTCACTCCAGCAGGAAATGCAAAATCTCTAAAACCTGAAGACACACAAATTATTTTTTCGGCGCACATTTTTGCACAAATATAAGCTCTCTACCCATGCACAATATGTCTCTCTCCGATCATTCGTTTAGAATTTTCCTGCTGGAACAACTTTACTCCAGCAGGAATCGTTTTTTCCGTGTTTTTCCAAAACTACATGCAATTTTTTTTTATGTGTCGCACATTTACAGCAGATTACGCACTAATTATACGTCCCAATTATATCGCTCTAGGAGCTACTTTCCAGCTGGGGTAACGTACACCGTTTTACAGCAAAAGATAGATTACACACATAAAAAAAAAGTTCGTGTTCACTAACTAGCATAACCTGATATATTTTTTTTAATTTAGCTTTATCATGAAAAATCCTTTGTTGTGTATTTTCGTTAAATGGAAAAACCCTGTTTGAAATTAAAAGTAAAACTATTGTTTTGTTAACGAAAATTGAGTAATTAATCAGAATGTGATCAGGAATTTGATAGAAAGAAAAATACCGTTTTGGTTTAACCAAACTTAATCAACAATTTATTACGAGGGTGGATTGAAAAGTTCGCGGCCTTACACATAAATACTTTAACTATTTTAATGTAACAGACCTCATTCGATTAGTTTACTCTCTGGTTGTCAAATTGTAAAATTTTATCACAATAGCATTAACTGCATTTAAATTAGACTGAATTTTGTGAGCCTTTGTGCAGCGTTTTTAAAGAATGGAGTAAATTGAGCAACGTGCGGTCATCAAATACCTGTTTTAAAAAAAACTAACTCCAAAAGAGATTCACGAAGATATGTCAACAACATTGGGGGAATCTGTTCCGTCGTATACTACTGTGAAAAAGTGGGTTGCTGAATTTAAACGCGGACGAGAGAGTATTGAAGATGACTCTCGCTCTGGCCGGCCTATGACGTCTACGACTGAAGAATTCCTCGGGAAAATCTGTGATCTGATATTGACAAATCGGAGATTGACCATCAGGGAGATTGCAGACACGCATTGTCGGTTCATCAGGTTTGTGGAAAAAACCTGATGAACCGACTCCAAAAAAAGCCAAAACAATATTGTCAGCTAGCAAGGTGATGGCGTCAGTTTTTTGGGATGCTAAGGGTGTCATCATGGTGGACTAGCTTGCAAAAGGTGAAACTATAAACTCGGCTTATTACTGCACTCTCTTACGTCGCTTGCGTGAAACAATCAAAGAGAAAAGGCCAGGATCACTCAGCAAGAAAGTGTTGTTCCATCAGGATAATGCACGCGTTTACACGTCTGTTGAATCTATGGCTCAAATTCGTGATTGTGGCTTTGAATTACTGCCCCATCCCGCCTATTCCCCTGATTTGGCACCTTCAGACTTTAATTTATTCCCAAACCTAAAAAACACCTTGGTGGTCAAAAATTTTCATCAAATGAGGAGGTCGAAGCTGCGGTGGGTGACTTTTTTGAAGGCCTTGAAGAAACTTTTTTTATGACCGGCATACAGGCGTTGGAAGCCAGATGGAAGAAGTGCATAGAGTTAAGTGGAGATTACGTGTAAAAATAAAATTACTTTTGCTTATATTTTATATTGTTTTCTTGCTGAGGCCGCGAACTTTTCAATCCACCCTCGTAATAAATGGTTTATATTCAATATATTATAACTCCTCCCCTGGCTCGAACACATGCGAAGAGCCTCTTGGGCATGCTGAGGATCTAATTATCCAGCATTTCTTGGGGTAACCTGTCCCATTCTTGAATAGCGGCTTCCCTGAGCTCTAGCACTGTCTGGGGACCTAGCTGACGGTTTCAAATAGCTCGCTTAAGAGCATCCCACGCGTGTTCTATTGGGTTTAAGTCAGGCGAGCAGGCAGGCCAGTCTAACCATGTGATGTCGTATTCTTGGAGAACAGCATTGACTCGGTGAGTTCGATGTGCGAGCGCAGCATAATAGACCAGTACAAATTGGTGCCCATGGTTTACTCGGAATGGTCTGACAATTCCATCAATAGCAACTGTTTTATACATGTCTGCTGTCATGAAGCCTCGATACGGGATCAATGGCGTTCTAGCTCCAATCATAATATCAATGGAAAATCGGATGTCCCAAAAGGACACCGATTTCCCGCCTTGCTGAACTGTTCCAGTGGCAGTTCTTTGCCTTTCACGGTCTCCTGATCTTCTCCAGACACGGATACGTCTGTTATCTGAATGAGTAACTCGCGATTCGTTAACAAAGAAACACTTTTGGCAAATATTTTCTTCTTCACCTTTTTTTATTTTGCCGAAGCCTAGCCCACTGCAATCTCCGTCGTTGACGTTGCTGGGAATTCAGAGGCGCTCGCCAAGACCTCCGTGCTCGTAATCCAGCCTGGTGCAAGCAATTCTGAATGGTCTGAATGCTAACTTTAAGCCCAGAAGCGGCCCGAACTTCTGCTTTTACACTTCTCATCAGAAAAATCGAAACACTTTGAAAGCTTATGTTTTAGAAAAATTATGTCCGTGACCACCGCGGGACCCCAACGCCTATCGCTTCTATATTTGGTAGATAATTAGTACTCTAACAAAAAAATTGGTACCTTCGTAGTTTTCGAGAAAATCGACTTAGGTCCCTCGAAGATGGCTCCGCGGTAGTCACGCTATTTTCAGCGGGACCACCATGAGCGCCGAAAAAGGCTATGCTACAGCTATTCTAAGTTTACAAATAATTTGTACCCATATACATGATTTATTTCGTCGATTTATCAACTGCCAGTCGAACGGTTAAAATAAAACAGAACTGAAACATAATATTTACCGAGAAATCAACGATGATAACTTTCGCGCGCTCGTTCAGTAGGACCACGACAGAAGACCACTTGAGAAGTTAGTCGCTTTCCTCAAACTGATATAGAAACTTAGTACCCTGCTAGGTATAATTAGTACCCAAAATCCAAAATTAGTTCTCCAGTAATTTACGAGATATACCATGCCAATGGTGGGGTGGCCGTAGTCACGGTGATAAAATTTCATTTCAAGATTTCCCTTTTAAAACTCTGTGATTTCTTCCCAGACTTATACAAAAATTAATTCCTAATGAAGTTATAGTGACCTAAAATTCAGATTCCTAAGTGTTCTATTTTAAGAGGAATTAGCTTTCATAACTTTCCATACTAAATCTCCGCCGTATAACCCGGCCAACTAAAGTTGTCGATGGTAGTGAGATGTACATTCATGCACATAAATTAATAGATGTCGGAAAACTAATATACACTTCTCATCAGAAAAATCGAAACACTTTGTTTTTATGCTTTCTATCCTAATTCAACACAAAAGAGTTTTAATTCCATGAAAATAACCACATGATTGTATTGCTGACAGTTTGGCCATTACAGTGATAAGCGAAAATTCAAAATTAAAATTTCATTTGTTTAGCCTATAAATTAAATGATTCACTATTTTGTGACCAATGTGTGTTTAAGTTGAAAATTAGCGCTTATCTTAAACTTGTGTGTTCTTTATTTGTTTACTGTGACTTTGGGACTTCTGAAAATGTTTTTTTTTTCTAAAACATGGATACTTCGCCTGCAGAAGTCACCCAAGTGGTGGTATTGCTGGATTCGAGACTTAGCGTGTATTGGCTGAAAGATTACATCTAAGCCTGTCGTCTGTTCATAGATTCTAAAAGCGCTATCGGGAAACTGGTTTGTTCTTGCGCTGTTCAGGATCTGACAGGAAACTGGTCACTTCTGAGTGAGATCATCGATTTATTGTAACAACTTCTTTACGAAATCGACACCTTAACGCCTTTCAATTGCAGCAGCAGCTTCATTGGCTGTAAGTGACTCTACAATTAGAAGGAGGTTGAAGGAATGTGGACTGGTACCGTACAAGCCAGCAAATGGGGCGAAATTAACCGCAAACCATCGAAGAGCGCGCCTTAACTTTGCACGTGAGCACCTAAATTGGTCAAACCTCCAGTGAAACAAAGTCCTCTTTTCCGATGAGTGTAAAATTATGCTGTATGATAACGACGGAAGGAACAAGGTCTACAGAAGAGATGGAGAACGCTTTGCACAATGCTGCATTGAAGAAAAGGTCAGCTATGGTGGCGGTTCGTGGACGGATTGGGGAGGAATCAGCGCCGACGGAAAGACAGAGCTTGTCTTTATGTCTGGGCCACGTCTGCCTGCACTAAACAGTCATCGGTACATCGAAGAGTGTCTTGAGCCTTGCGTGATGCCCTATGCACATTTTATCGGAAACGGTTTCATATTCATGCACGACAATGCTATACCCATCCGTGTTCCTCCTAGTGCCCTTTGCGTTCCAGCGTACGGTACCTCTTTTGAACGGAGTTCGCCGCCCCAGCAGGCAGTGGCCCTAGCGGGCCCCGTCTTCCGTGCTGACATCTCTTTGAGGCGCGTTGGGATCACAGCACAAGAGTTTTATGGGGCACTGTGTTAAATTTTATACTAAAATACCACTTGATATTCTCGAACTGAATGAGACAAAATTTAAACATGTATAAAACGCACACTATGTAGACAAGCATATTATAAACTGGAAGATTATGTCCTTGATAAAAATGCTTGGCTAAATGCCGGTCCTGCTCCACAGGCACTGTCGCATGGGTTCACTAGTTAGGTTTTTTTTATAATTGGAAGAAATGCTTACCCTTTTTTTGTTCTCCTATATTATAAATTATTTATTATTTCTTTGCAATAATGTTTTTGCGAAGTATACACAATAAAACAGCATTTTTTTTCTTTTATTAGTTACTTCGTCATTGAAAACCATAGGTTTCTGTAATTTTAAGCTTTTTTTAACTTTTTTTTGTAAATATGAGCACTATGGAGCCTTTTTCATATGTTATTAAATTAGTTTGACATGAACGAGCGTGGCAGTTAAGGGCTTGTCATGCTCACACAAATGTTTCGCTGATGGTGGCGCGTGTGTTGGATCATTTGGTTCCCTTAAAAATGGTTGAGCTAGATGGTGCTGATACACGCGTCATGTTCAAGAACGTCACGTTCGTTCGTTCAGAACGTCGTCTTCATCTCTTACCTGCCAGTGGCTTATTTTAATCTGTACATTTTGAATTGTTCATATATTTTTTTTGTTCTTTGCATTGTCCTCACATATAAAAGCAATCAAAGATAATGTTAATATGATTGTTGTAATGTATTACAACAGTCCGTGTCCGAGTGTCCGTGGAGTTTCTTGTACATTCTTCTCCATAGATATCTACGCTTTAGAACGTGCCAATAGCTTCCATGTTTTTGACTGACTGACCTTGACGTTTCAAAAGTGCCTGTAAATGGTTTATTTGAAATAAAATGCTTTAGAATTTGAAACCCCAACAAAACCCTGAACGCATTATTATACTGAACACTGAGAGCGTTATACTGCTTCTGGGTATATGACACCCACAGGCTGGCTGTGCACAGGGATGTACAAAAGGCTCTGAAAAGAGTTATTTTGACGGCAACCGAGCAACAAACAAACCTGCAGGCGATCATAGTATATCATTGGCCCTCACAGACAACGCCTTCCGCTCCCTATCGATGTCTGCATCATCCCTCAGGTCAGAGGTTACGATATGCCCGAAATACTTAAACTGTTGAGCTCGTGGCTAGATACTCGTAATAACAGTCGCACGGGTCGATCTTCAAGGTTTAGTAAACACCATCTTAACATACCGAGTTTCGTCCGTGCCTCGGAAAACACGTTAAGCCGTTGGTCCCGGCTGTCATTTGTAGATCTTTGGCAGTCGTTACGGATAGTCAGAAGACTCAGAAGACAGTAAATCTGATTTTAGTCTTGCCATGCCAGTTACTGGGTTGTGTTGGCCTGGTAGGCAGCCGCCCCACGTAAAATACTGGTATTCAGCTAAATCCGGCTTGACTGGAAGCCGACCCCAATATAGTAGGGGAAAGGCTAGGCAGATGATTTAAACTGTTGAACTCTTTTTAAATTAACATCGTTCAACCTAATAGGTGGAACAGAAAATATCGACACCTTTTTGAAATTGCATATTTATTTATTTGTCTTAAAAATAATCTCGTACCATAAACGAACAAAACCATATAGGTACGAGTAAAAAAAACCGACCAAGTGTTAATCGGACTCTCACACGAAGGGTTCCGGACCAAAATCCAAAAAAAACTCGTTTATTGAATTTAATTAAATTAATAAATAAAGTGGGCATCTTTTATTGATTAATTTCATTTAATTTTTATGATTTCTTGTTAAAAAAAAAACAATACCTACACACTCTGTGTAAATTTCAACTGTCTACATACTATGGCTCTTGAGTTAAGGCCTGCTCACATACACACGGACGGACGGACAGCGGAGGCTTAGCGGGTGGGGTGGTGGTTACCCTTTGGGTACGGAACCCTAAAAAGTATTGGATGGACCATCGACCAGATAAATGATTAATGTGGTTATTCACCTTACTTTTAAGATATCTCAAGACTCGTGGGCCCGCCATAATAATAACCTGGGAATTTAAAAAGGGTATAATTTAGACGGTCACCAAAAATAATATTTTTAAGACTCTAAGCCTAGGCACCAAAATGGGTCAACGGTCACCAAATTCTATCCAACTCAACTGTGATTGCCATAAAATGTAGGCTTGGGGTTACAAACTGGATAAAATAGGTTAGGTTAGGTTAGAATTGTGACCAACCGCGCGCGAGCCGAGCGAGCGAAGCGAGCGGTGCCGCGGCAGCGGCCGGCGAGCGCTACTTCTCGAATATTATTTTGGTGACCATTTATCTGTTTTGGTAACCGTTTAGAACTTTTTTGGTAGTAAAATAGGTACTTTTTTGGGCGGTGTTTAAACACAAGCCATTTAAAAAAACCTAGTTTTGAGAACGTTAGAACTAATTTTCATTATATTATTTAATTTTTGTAAATATGTATGAAAAACGAAGATTTTTCCATTCTGTTATGGAACCTGTTTGTTTGCTAGAAAAATAACATATATTTTTTTTTATGCATCTATCTAGTTACCTTCTAGTAGGCCTATCTTAATAGTCCAATTTAGTTGATTATTTTGTGTTATTAAACTTAAGTGAACATTTTTTTGTTACTGGTTCTTGTTTTTGGTAATTGTTACCGAACTGTGATCTGTAATTAATAGAACTTATTCTATTTATAAATGTGTTTTCGATTACAAAATACACCTTTTTAATTAGTGTAAACCTATTTAAAAATATTGAACTGTTGTTATAACTGATAATTTATATATAATAACTAAAACTAACAAATACACTAAACTAAAAACAAACTAAAATATAGCATAAAAAAAATTCATCCTCAACGCCGTCAGCTGGTAATGTGCCCAAGAGACTAGCGGCATTGCCACGTTGAATGGCAATGCTTAATTTCTGCCCAAAGTAAAAGCCAGCTCTTGGGTCACGGAAAGTGTCAACCGCCGTTTAAATTTTTTTTTTTTTTGAAAAGGCTGTGAGCACTAGGGCCCCACGGCCCGAGGGTTTCAACCCCAAACGGCTCGAAAATATAATTACCAATAAGGTTACTATACTTCCGCTGCTTGAGGTTTTCCGCAGCCGCAGCCGCAGCGGCAGCGCCAGCACAACACGATGAACTCGGAAGATGGGATGGCGCGAGAGTATCGACACAGGTTGCGTCCCACACTTTATTTGTTATAACTATTCCGAAATCTATAAATTTATGTGCTCGAGTGTACCTACATCTCCTCACTGCTAAATAAAATTGGCAACTTAATTTGACCGGGTTATACGCGGAGATTTAGTATGGAGAAGTAATGAAACCTTATTTCTATTAAATACAACACTTAGGAATCTGAATTTTGGGTCACTATAACTTCTATAGTACTATTTTTTGTACAAATTTGGGAAGAAATCTTGAAATAAAATTTTAACACCGTGACTACGACCACCCCACCATTGACATAGTATATCTCGTAAACTACTGGAGTACTATTTTTGGATTTTTGTTACTAATTTAACCTAGCAGAGTACTAAGTTTCTGTAAAGGTTTGAAGAAAGCTACTACCTTCTCAAGCTTGGAATCAACATTCAATGTCGTGGTCCTACAGAAAAAGCGCGCGAATGTTACCATCGTTGATTTCTCGGTAAATGAAACGTTCCAGTTTTGTTTTTTTTTACGAAATGTAAGATCACATATAAGAGTACTCATTATTTATATATACTTAGAATAGCTCTAGCATGCCCCCTTTTTCGGCACTCATGGTGGTCCCGCTGAAAATAGCGCGACTACCGCAGGACCACCTTCAAAGTCGATTTTTCCGAAAACTACTAAGATACCAATTTTTTTATTGGAGTATCAATTATACCAATTAAGTACTTATTATTTACCAAATATGGAAGCGATAGGCGTCGGGTCCCGGTGATCACGGACATGAAAAATGTGTATACTTATTTATATAAATGTCAAATGTCGTCTAATAGTGAATAATATGAGGTTTTCAAATCCTAATGTTAACTTTCTAAATTTAAATAAAATTTTCATGTTTCTTATTTTGTTTACTAGTCATTTTTACCATGTATGGAGTATGAAGAAAATTCATAAAACAACACACGTAAATGAAAAAAAAAGCTAAGGAACGTTTATTTAATAACTTGTATTCCCTCCCCGAGCTCTTATTACTTTTTCCATACGGTTCTTCATCAATCAGATGAGAGACACGATCAAATGTTGTGGCATTCCATTCCATTCCTCTTGGATTGCATTTTGCAGCTGGCTAAGTGTTTCTGGGGCCGGATCTCTTGCACGAATTCGTCTCTTTAATTATCCCATAGATGTTCAATCGGATTCATGTCCGGGCTTCTTGCTGGCCATTACATAATGGAGTACGACGCTCGCGGTGTCAGCCCTAGCATTGTCGTGCATGAATATGAAACCGTTGCCAATAAATGTGCATAGAACATCACGTGAGGCTCAAGACACCGTTCGATATACTGATGGCTTATGTTTAGTGCAGGCAGATGTGGCCCAGACACAAAGACAAGCTCTGTTTTACCGTCGGCGCTGATTCCTCCCCAAACAGTCCACGAACTGCCTCCATTGCTGACCTTTTCTTCAATGCAGCATTGTGCATAGCGTTCTCCATCTTTTCTGTAGACCTTGTTCCTTCCGTCGTTACCATACAGCATAATTTTACACTCATCAAAAAAGAGGACTGTTTCCACTGGAGGTATGACCAATTTAGGTGCTCACGTGCAAAGTTAATTTCGGCCCATTTACTGGTTTGTGCGGTCCACGTTCCTTCAACCTTCTTCTAATTGTAGAGTCACTTACAGCCACCCTACGTATAACATGAAGCTGCTGCTGCAGTTGAAAAGCATTAAGGCATTGATTTCGCAAAGAAGTTGTTACAATAAATCGATCATCTTACTCAGAAGTTACCAGATCCCTGCCAGATCCTGAACGGCGCGTGAACAAACCAGTCTCTCGATAGCGTTTGTAGACTCTATGAACCGACGACAGGCTTAGATGCAACCTTTCAGCCACAAAACGCTGACTAAGTCCAGAAATCAGCAATACCACCACTTGGGTGAGTTCTGCAGGCGAAGTATCCATGTTTTAGAAAAAAAACTTTTTCAGTCGTGACAAAGTCCCAGTAAGCCAAACAAAAAGTTTTAATATAAGCGCTAATTTTTAGTTTTCAAAGGTGAATAAGGTGTTTCCAACTTAAACACACATTTGTCACAAAACAGTAAATCATTTCATTTATAGGATAAACAAATGAAATTCAAATTTAGAATTTTCGCTTATCACTGTAATGGCCAAACTGCCAGCTATACAATCATGTGATTTTTTTCATGGAATGAAAACTCTTTTGTGTTAAATTAGGACAGAAACCATAAAACCAGTAGTGTTTCGATTATCTGATAAGAAGTGTTT
This sequence comes from Lacanobia oleracea, assembly GCA_950371165.1. Classification (NCBI taxonomy): domain Eukaryota; kingdom Metazoa; phylum Arthropoda; class Insecta; order Lepidoptera; family Noctuidae; genus Lacanobia; species Lacanobia oleracea. The sequence goes on from OX493389.1 coordinate 14,212,655, forward strand.
TTAAGTAGCGTTGATTGTTGGGACACGGGCTGCCAGCAATCTAATATAGCGCTTTTGGGCAGCAGTCCAATTAGTTGGGCGACTACTGCGGGGTCGGTCAGCTAAATTACCCATCCCGTGGTACCTCTGCAACGTGGTCACGACACAGGATTGGGATATAACAACTCTGCGTGCTATTTCTCTCGTGGTTTCCTTCTTCCCTCAAAGTTACTAATCTAGCTCGTAAAACTTCTGAAAATCCTCTTGGCATTTTTAAAATTACAACTTTCCGCCAAAAAGTATTTTAAATCCGTTAAAATTGACTGAATCAGAATTCTGAATGAGCGTAAGCTACGACCGAAAGCCTTTTATATGGAAAAACAATTGAACTGTTTTATTTTTTTATGTTCTAATTCAATATTTTTAAATAAAGAATCTAAAAAGAAGAAGAAATCATAATATAATCTACCGTAACAAAAAAGTTTTCGATTTTTCAAAGTGATTGAAAACTTTTTTGATGTTTGTATATCCTTTCCTAAAGAGTAGACTATTTTTGTACCAAATTTCATCAAAATCGGTTCCGGGGTTAGGTGCGAAAGTGTGACTTTATTAGTACTTTCATACCCCATTTCATTCCCGAACAGTTCAAAATTTCAAAACCGCTGGAACTAATACCTATTGATTTATTTCTTATCAAATGCCTAAATACAAAGTTTCAAGGTTTTATCTTCGATGGCGAACTTAAATACAAACTTTCAACCCCTTCAAGTTTTTTTCCACGATAAAAGGTAGCCTATGTCCTTCCCCAAGGTCTATTCTATCTCTACACCAAATTTCATCATAATCAGTTCCGTGGTTTAGGCGTGAAAGCGTAACAGACTGACACGTGACAGACTGAGATACTTTCGCATTTATATTTAAGTAAGGAAGTAGGGATATAAAGAATATTGTTCAACCTTATTTTCCATTTCACGTGCTTTTTCTTCCTCCTTTGCGATTCGCTCTACATAACCTGCTTCGAGGTCCTTCCACGCACCTTCAGCGCGTTCCAACATCCTGACCCTGCCGCCTTCGCGCTGCGCCAGCATGTGAGCTCGGTTGCGCAGCTCATCTGCACTCTTATCTAAGCATTCTAGCGTCTCCGCGCATTGGGCACTCATAGCACGTGCCTATGAATTTACAAAAAAAATATATTAATAATTTTTCAGACATATACTACTGTGCATATACCTTGTCTCGCTATCGATGTACAGTCAACATAACTATTCGGTATGCAGACAAAAATATTAATTTTCCCACAGCACTGCCAATGTTTATTTCTAATGTGTGCATTATATTTTTTTAGCTTTTGACATACTTGCGAGTGTGTTGTACAATAATTGTTTACTCAACAAACACACAATATTGTTTTAAAGTAGTTGCAAGTTAGCTGCCTGCTTACCCAATAGCTTTGTTGACTGTACCTACCTATTTGTTGAAAAATAGTGATTATTACAGTCATATTCATTTTCTTAAGCTTTCATAAATAAATTATGTAGCTCGTTAAGACCAAAATTAAGTATTGCAGATCTCTCTTTGTTGTTAGCATTTATTTTTAGAGTATTTTTTTGTGCCGGTCGCTGGGGGCTCGACAGTTCATAAAAAAGTCGGACGCTTAAGTTTAATAAACTTGCCAAATTGATGTATGCAGGTTAAAAAGGTTTCGATCTCTGAAGGATTCAAAAATATTTTCTAAAAGTTGTTCGTATAATAATAAAATTATTACACACGGCTGCTGCGTCGCCAGTTCCTTTTTCTGTGTACTTGGCTTGTCACGCTGCGTATCTAGATCTGGGAATGCAAAGGTACAAACTAATATTACGTACGTTATTCAGGGTCATACTTACAGCTTCGAGGGTTTCCTTTTCTGTATGTAACTGCCTTATTTTGCCGCGTGCCGTTCTTGTTGCGGCAGATGGCACAGGTGCGCCGCAGCAACCAAATGATCCACTATTCATCCGCATTACGATTTTTGGTACCGCCGGCAATGCAACAATGGGTCCGCTTGTATGCGATCCGAAGCTTCCATCGTCTGAAGGCTTAATGAGTTTCAGTGCGACGGGTTGTCGAAAATCATTTTTTGTAGTGGTCGCTTCATGAGTGCAATCCGGATTTTTACAGCTATTATTTGGCTTAGACTCAGACTTGGTAGCACAGGACCTTTCTCGCATCTTAGGTATTACAAATCTAAAACATAAACATAACGCAGGTCGGCAAATCTCAACAGAAACTAACCTACGTACTTTCCGAGCAAAGGGAATTACGAACGAAAAACGCGTTTACCAATTAGTAAATGCCAATTAAACCAATAAGTAACTGGTGTAAATCACACGTGCCAATGCCAATCTGTACGATAAATAATCTGGATAGATGCAGATGTATCTGTGAGATAATTATAGTTCTTAATCCTTACTAATATTATAATTGCGAAAGTAACTGTCTGTCTGTCTGTCTGTCCCTCTTTCAGGACAAAACTACTGAACCGATTTAAGTGAAATTTGGTACAGAGATAGTCTAAAACTTGAGAAAGGACATAGCCTACAGATATAGGTTTTTTATCCTGGAAGTATGTTCTTAGGGACCACGCGGGCGAAGCCGCTGGCCAGAAGCAAGTGCTCTATAAATCACATATTTGGAGAAGAAAGATGGCGGACTTGTAAAGGCTATCTGCATTGTGGTGGCCCAGCTGTTGCCAGGCCAGCAGCGCACAGATCAGGTGCTGCTGCTCCGGGTTCTTCTCGCTCACGGAGCTGAGGTTGCGCTCGTCCGAGTCCAGGCGCTGCTTCGCCAACTCGATGGAGCCCTGCACACAAGTAGTCGAACTATGTCAAAAACAAAAACTACTGTATACTGATTACACACCTACCTATATCAACACACACACTTACCTATGCACAGTTTGTACACGATTGCTAATCGGTTTGTTGTTCGATTAATCCGTGCAAACAAATAAATGTGAAAAAGGGAGCCAAAGACGTTCAATGTTAATAATATCCGTGATTGTCAACTTCAGCTACTTACGCAAGGTAAGTACAGTCGACAGTCACGGATATTTTTAACATTGAACTTTGACTCCCTTTTTCTCATTTATGTTTTTGATGGGATATCACTACTTTTTGCAAAGAAACACGTACCCCCGTGTTCCCGCGCCAATATAAGTAGCAAAATTGTATACGGATGTATTTCTCTCATATAACACATAAGTACCAATGTTACAATTGTTCGCAACGCTGAGCCGGTGCTTCCAGAAGCAGTTAGTACTAGTATCGGTTGTCTCAGTTTTATAAATTATTCGTACGGACCTATAAAAAACAACCTTTCAACATGGAACTTATTCTCTTGCGAAGAAGAAAGCAGTAGCTCTTATAATTTTGAAAGGCGCTAAGTGTTACCTAACAAAATCGATTTATTTTAAAAATTAAAAGTCTTGGAAATTCCCAATTTTGAGATTTTTTCCTGTGTTTATGTCACCGGAAAATGGCAAACACCGTAAGATTATAAAATAACTTGAGAGATTGTAAACTTCTGATAAATTGTGAACTGGACATTGGGAATGCTTTTTTACGCATCAAAAAGAGATATTGGGCCCAAAATCGAAAGTAAAAAAAAACGGGACGGAAAAAAATAATAATCCGTTCGGAACATGATCCTAAGCATTCGGTACTATGGCACCAAAGCGGTAGACCCATCAGATTTGCTGCTATATAAACATATCATCTAAGTAGATAATGTACATTAAAGTATTGTGTAAGTTTGTTTTTCTGCTGGTTCTTCTAGGCAATGTATGAAATATAATGAATATTATTGTCCATTTTATACTTTACCTAGGTTAATTTATACAATTCCTAGGGATTGTATAGAATACCTGCTGGTCCACCGGCAATGTGTAAAATAAATATTTTTGTCAATGAACGAGTATATGTTGCAACCAACTAGCTTCATCAGCCGTTTAATTAGCGGCCTAAGTGCTATGCCCCGCATTTAATTGAACAGCAAAGCAAATAAATTGATTCGATATCGTTTAATAACTTACTTAGCCAAGTCATTTGAGAACTTACAACACAAGGAACTTGAGGGTACTCCGACACGGATAGGTTAGGCTCGAATGGGACGGCGGGAGCTATGTGAGCGAGCGAACTAAGCTTCCATCATCATTCGTGTTAGATCCCTAACCTAACCTAACCTAAAATAAATAAATCCCGGGATTGCGGAATTTGTTCGAAAAAGTAACCGCAGCCCTGAAACACAAAGGGCATTAGGAGGAACACGGATCATGGGTTTTAGTCAGGAAGTCTGGTTTCCGTGATAAGTAGATCTTCTAAAAGATGATGATAATGATGATGATGATGATGATAATGATGATGTGAATTCTTTTGGGTTATGGCGGTAGCAAGGAGCCAGTTTTTGTATTTGAGCACCTTTCTCCGACATATAAGTCTTTACATGCTGCTGCACGTCTTAAGGCCAAAAAAAAAATCCTATGTTTGTCTGGGTTCGAAATATTTTTGTATTTAAAAGCGAAAATTCGGGAAAAATTATAATTTTTCCCGATTTAGTTTAGCTCCTACTTGTCATGTTTAAGTACTTAAATTTTAGTTTAATGTAATGTAAGAAGCATGAAAACGAAGTCACATGAAATTCTAATGTCAATTTAAGTTCTAACTATGACATAATATGTCTTAAAGTGACGTGGTTAGATGACTCGTGTTTGTCCTCTGAATACTTTGATCAAAGATATACGGTTGTAAATATGGCTTTATTAGTGGTAAATATAGCTTTGTTAATAAAACTGAGTGGCAAACCTCCGTTGAGGATATGTGGTTATATATTAGTGCTGGTGCGTCTGTATGAATACTTGTGTTGTGTATTTACCGTCTTATATACCTTGCCATATCTTTGTTCAATTCTTGGCCAGGGCTGAAGAAATTTGTTTGCGTTATACGGATTGCACTACTAAGGTTATTGGTGATTTTAATCTACCTAGTGTGAAATGGCTTGAATCTGAGGATCCCTTTCTAGGATATAGTGACCATAAGCATTTAGCATTACCGGGTTCGTCCAAGTGAACAATTTCTACAATGTAAATAATAATATTTTAGACCTCATCTTGGTGGATGAGAACTCCAGTGTTTCTGTTTCTTGTGCACCCCCATTAGTAAAACGGATGTGCATCATCCGCCGCTTGAATTAACCCTCACTAAAACTTCAATTTCTAATTAAAATTATAATAATTTACAATCTAAATATTTTCACTAAAACTGACTATGAGTCATGTGTTTGTGATCTGCGTAAAGTAAATTGGTATGATTATTGTCATTTGAGTTGTAATGATTATGTTCTGACATTTTATAATATACTATTGGAAAATATAGATAAATACACGCCGAAGGGAAAACATAACAATAATATTAATCCGGTTTGGTTTTCGGCTTCATTGATTAAACTTCTTAAAGAAAATCATAAATACAGGACTCATTTTAAGCGGTACAAAAACCCTCGGGACTACGATACTTTTGTTTCCTTACAGAAGCGAGTTGGGAGAGCTATGAATGACTGTTTTAAAGACTATATAGAAAGAATTGAGAGTGAATTAAAAACAAATTTAAAAGCTTTTTGGCGTTATGCTAAGTCAAAAAAAACTTTCAGAGATATTCATAACCAGGTTTCGTGGGGTGTCCGTGTTGGTGAGGGTGGTAGTGGTGTGGCTAATCTATTTGCAGACTATTTTACATCAGTGTACGGTGTTAGTCAACAGCCTAGTAACTTGTCTCCAGGTTACTCAAAGTCCAATTACAGTATGTATTCCATAGCTGTTGCTGAAAATGACGTTAGAGATAGCACCAAAAAGTTAGATCTTAATAAAGGAGCTGGTCCGGATGGACTTCCTCCTATTATTATTCGTCTCTGTATGTATGGATGCTCTCATTGTACCACTTCAGATAATATACCATAAATCCCTTAAAGAAGGTACGTTTCCCGATTTATGGAAAATCTCACACGTTATTCCCGTACATAAAACTGTATCAATCTAAACATTATCTAGCATTTATTATATATTAGAATAATAAAATAAAATAATAATAATAAAAAGTTTATTTTGGAACAATAACACATAACTAAGTACAACAGGTAAAACGATGATAGCTGCAAAAGTATAAACTGTAGCGCAGCTAACAACGCCCTTCTCCAAGTACAGAATGGAATGATGTTCCATACAAAAATTGTTAGACAGGTAAAAGTTAAAAACAAGCAAGATAAAAATAAGCAGTCTATGATCTATGATTGGGATGTATTTTGACGTTGAGTTAGAGTGGTGAGTGTTTCTGTAGGGTGAATGGGTGTGTATGAATAATGAGTGTAATGAGTTATGCATGTATGTTGTGGTGATTGTGGCATGTCTGTTGTGTGTGGTTATGCTGGGGTGTGTGTATTTTTACACTTCCACGAGTTTCTCTGTTTCATCATAATTTTGTGATTTTAGCCAGGTGTCAAGTTTTTTTTTGCATTTACTCTTGATTAATGGGTAGATGTGTAGGCTTTTGTTTAACTTGTTATACATTTTAGAACTAATGTGTTTGAAGTGACGACTTGCAGCTACGGTACTACGAGACTCGGTGTTACAAACCCTATTCGAGCGGCGTGTGGAACAGAATTTGGTATCAAACTTAAGTTGGCTGTGTTTGCGAAGGATAGTTTTTAAATAACATGTGTAGGTATATATTTCTTAGACCGGATCTTAGACCATCTTGTTTTATCGGTCTATAGCCCGTAGAATTGTCAGCGAGAGATAAATACTCAATCCTTCGACCCACTGTCGTTTGCGTTTTAATTTTTTATGATTCATATTTTTATCTATTTTTAACCGACTTCAAAAAAGGAGGAGGTTCTCAATTCGCTATGTTTTTTATTTTTTATGTTTCTTACCTCATAACTCCGTCATATATGAACCGATTTCAAAAATTTTTGTCTCATCTGAAAGGGTATACTTCTCGATGGTCCCATTGTCACTATGTCAGAATCTGATGATGGGATCCCACGAAAATTGAGGGCAACACTCAAATTTTATAGGCACATAACGTTTTTCATGATTTTTCTAACGCAATACCAGGCACAAATATCTATATTTGTGCCTGGTAATCATCATCTCATGTTGCTGAGCTGATGATGAAAGGTATAAATTAGGATCTGATGATAAGATCCCATGAAAAATGTTTGTTCAGCGATACTTTAGCCAATTGTCAGCCAAATAGGATGATTCTTTTTTTGTTTGAATGAGTATTTTCCTGGACTGTTCCCGTTTCAATTTGGTGAAGATCTGATGAAGAACTCCAGAGGTAGGCAACGGAACTCTTCAATAAATGATAGCAAAGGGATCGGGATTGCTGAAATCGCATGTTTTTTTAGTGTTTACACTAGTTCTTAACATAACATTGCGCCGGTACGCTGTTAATGGGTACGCAGGTACTTAGGTACCACTAAAAAGTGAAAATAAAAAGAACTTTAATTTCGGAAGTCGGTGTCAAAAAACGAAAAAATAACCAAAAACACCGACTTCAGAAATTAAAGTTCTTTTCTTTCTTCCGAAGTTATTTTGTACCTTGTAGTGTTTTGTTTTTGGAAGTCGGTTGTATTTTTTGTAAAAAGTTTTTTTGTTCTGGAAGAAGCCAAACAATAAAAATATCACACATAGAAATTTCCATTTTAAGAAGACAATACTAAATGAGTAAAGAGTGTTACTACCACCAGACCACCTTCAAAGTCGATGTTCTCAAAAACTACAAAGGCTGTACCAATTTTGTTCGAGTAATAATGATTAGTACCAATAGAAGCAGAACTGTATAAGTGTTACCAGAATCGTTCAGCGAAACGCGAATGACGCTGAATAAGTGTGAGTAGTCCCTTAGGCGAAATAAAGACCATGTATGAGGATATATCATTCATTCATTTCATTTATTTCAAACAATATACATTGTGTAGAATTTTAGGTACATAATACAAACACACTTCACCGTGGTCGTGGGGGACTTCAACGCGAAACTAGGCAGACGAGATGGTGACGAACTGCGCAATTTGGATTTGGACGTCGGAACTACCGGGGACACTTACCGGCTAGTTTTATGGAGAAGGAGGGCCTCTATATGATGAACTCCTTCTTCAGTAAGCGTGAGCACTGGAAGTGGACCTAGCAAAGCCCAGTGTAACTAAAAATGAGATTGACATCATTTCGCCGAAGAGGCAAATATTCTATGATGTCTCTGTGATCAACGCGGTGAAAACGGAAATGACCACCGCACCGCATGGTATGAGACACATTGAACATGAATATCAAGCTGGAAAGGTCTCAACTGATGAGGTCTACGCTCTGTCCAGCACAGATCCAGATCCAAAACTCCGAGAGCTTTCAGCTCGAACTTCAGAACCGTTTCGAGTGCCTAGGGAGCTAGTGAAGGATTGCAACGATGAGTTCGTGGAAACTGTCCATACGTTCGGGTCTAAGTTTTTCATGACTCGTCTACAGAAAAGAACAAGAGGTTCTCTGATCCTACTTTGAAGCTCATGAAGGAGAGGCGGGAGATGGTTCTGCAGTCTTCAGAAGATGCGTGCAGCGCTATCGGCAGCTCAATAGAGAGATCTCTAAGTCCTTGAGAAGCGACCGCCACTGTTTAAATACTGAAAAAATTAAAGACGCAATAGGGTGGAATATGAGCTCCAGGATTTTTGCTAAAGATCTGCCAATTGGGCAGAGCCAGCTTACGAAACTGAAGACCGCCGATGGCAGAACCATATCCGCCAAATCGGAGACATTCTATGGACAGTTATACACGTCAATGATTAAACACGATACGAATCTAGCTAATGACCCAAGAGCTAGATCAACTCGGCACTATACTGAGGACATCCCAAACGTTAGCCTGTATGAGATTAGGATGGCTCTAAAGCAGTTTAAGAACAACAAGGCGTTGGCTGAGGCCGGAATTACGGCCGCACTCCTAAAGGCGGGTAGAAGACCGGTCCTTAAAGCCCTTTAGGAACTGTTCAATTACGTCATACTCGAGGGGAAAACGTCACAGGCATGGAGCAGACGTGTGGTGGTACTCTTTTTTAAGAAGGGCGACAATGCCCTGCTGAAGAACTATAGGCTCAACTCACTTCTGAGCCATGTGTAAACGACTTTCTGCCTTTGATTCGATTGAGACTTCGGTTGTGTTGCAGTCTCTCTAGACTATCGGTACATCGAGGTGCTGAAATGTTTGTACAAAAACCGCTTCCATGTCAATCCGACTTCAGGATCAGACCTCAAATCCTACTCGTATCCTCCTGCAGTGGGATGTGACGTCATTACTCCGAAACTGTTCACGGCCGCAATGGAGGAAGTCTTCAAGGTTTTGGACTGGAGAAGGTTGGGCATCAATGTCGCTAGCGGTCGGCAAACTAGCGCAAGGGTTTGCCGGCCGACCGGTCTTGGGAAAGATGACAGAAAGGATGATGTCGTGTCTGGCTCCCCAATCGATTTTATTATGTGTGATTCTATTCTGACTTTATCTAACTTGACTGTGATTTTATTATGATTTTTGTGCGGGACAGTGATAGTAACTTGTAAATAGCGCAGTTCTAATGAAACAAACTATAGTGATTAGGTATAAACATTTAGAAATGTTATGTACATAGACTTTCATTAGTTTTTATGTTAGTATATAAGGTTTATTCTCTCTTTAATGTTTATTCATGTTATTCTAATAAGTTTTAAGTTTGTTTCTTATAAGAATTTAGTAGTTTTGTAACAGATTTTTATAGTTTTATGTCAATCATCGTAATGTTTACATAACATTTTATGTTGGAATTTCCTATGTTCTATATTTTTGTTAGATAGTTTACGATACACAGATTACGAAAATATATAGTTTATAGTATGTTGTCATAGAAAAACATAGTGAAAAACAGGAAAATGTGTGTAATGTTCTCGTTACGGTAACGTAACGTCGTACCTTCACTAACTGCACCGATGGTATCTTTGCGCTGATTGGCCGAAAAGTCCTGTGGGCCTACATTTTTCTTAACGAAAATAGTATAAATTGAGAGCGATTTTGGAACATCGGCACATTCCGCTCGCGACGCTCGCCCGTGACGGACGTGCCTCCCGCCGCTCCGTGACTCTCCGCTACGCTCGCTGCTCCCGTCTCGCCTGCCGTGACGTCATCTGATCCGACGCCGTCTTTTTCAAGGCGGCCGACGATATTTTATTTCTCATACAGAGTGATCAATAAAACGTGGTGCCCCATCAGGGAAAATCCACGTTCTCGTGGTTACTTGGTTGAAACCTCACGGTGTCAACGAATCCAAGTAGGTGTGGACCCGACACACCTACCTAACCCCCTCAGGGAAAGGTAACAGTCGGAAGGGCATTGGACCCGCGGCCTTGGGGGATCTCCTAGTCGCGACCAATTGCTTAACCCCGTTCTTTTTCAGCCTCTACGGTCGGTCGCAAGACCCATAGGGACCCGCTGCACAATAAGACTGGCAGCGGGATTACAAGCTTAGGGCTCACCTTAGGTACTCACCTCCCTGTCTTCACCCGACAGGGAGGGTACACATCCCCGGGAACTCCTACCCGGGGAGTTAGGACATTAGGCTTACCCCTCCCCCCGCCCTTAAGGCAGATGTTTTAAAAAAAAGCCCCAGTCCTCCCTTCATCCAGTATGGGTGTGGACAGGATCCTGCTGGATCTTGTCCAGCTATTACTGGAAGGTCATCCCGACAGGGATCTCGTCAAGAGGGTCAGCGACAGGCTGACCGACCTGTCTAAGAGAAACTCGGCCCCCCAGGGTGATCAATGCACCCCCCCCCGCAAGACGCTCTCCCCCGTGCTCCCTCAGGGCTCTTCTGAAGCCCGCGATGAAGAGCCAAACGGCTCCATCACCCCTGATGATGAGTTATCCCGCACTCCATCGCCGATGGATCTCCAAACTCAGTATGAGTCCGAATCCTCGGACTCATCTGACGACTCCGCCGAATTTACCCTTGTGGGTAAAGGAAAGCGGAGGAAAAAGTCCTTCCCCGCTGCTGAATCAGTAGCCAAAGCCAGGAAGACAGTAGTCCCGGCTGTCTCCCCCGCCCCCCTCGCTGCCTCAGTCCCCGCAGCCACAGCCCCTGCTGCCACTACCTCCCAGCAGCCCTCTCGCCCCCCCAGCCCGATGGTCATAGCCGCTCCGGCTAACACCGTCCCCGCCCCGGGCAAGGCCAAGGTTAAGCCTCCCCCGCCCCTCTTTATCCATGACTCCGAGAAGTGGGGTGAAGTGTCCACCGCCTGCAAAGAGCGGCGTATAAATTTCACCCACGCTCGTGGTATTAACAGTGGCGTCAAAGTCACTGTCCCCTCCCCGAACGACTACCGGGAGTTACACAAACTCCTGGTAGCAAGGAAAGTCCCATTCCATAGTTTCTCCTTTCAGGAGGAACAGTTAGTGAGAGTTGTTGTGAGGAACGTCCCCCACGGCATCTCAACTGACCTGATCAAGGAGGATCTGATAGACCAGAAGATCCCGGTCGCTGCGGTTCACCGCATGCACCGCCGTGGCGGAGCACCATACAACATGGTGCTCATTGTATCAAATCCGACCACAGATAAGTACCACCCGATTTTTAAGATCGCTAAGATTTGCAACTTAGAGGGTCTTACAATTGAAAAGCCCCGCCGTGGCGGTATTGTTGGCCAGTGTCACAACTGCCAACTGTACGGCCACTCGCAGCGGAATTGCTTCGGCAAGCCCCGCTGCGTGAAATGCCTGGGTGACCACGGCACCCCAGACTGTCCCCGTCCCAAAGACCGCTCCCACCCAGCTGCGTGCTGTGTGGAGAGGCTGGGCACCCGGCCAACTACAGGGGTTGCCCCAAGGCCCCCAAATCATCCGCTCCCAAGCTGATGAAGCGTGATAACGTTCGTCAGCAGAGGGAAGCTCCCTCAGCCAGAACCCCCGTGGCCCTTTACCCTCAGCGCCCCAGCCCATGGAACGCGCTGAACCACCTGGCTCATTTCCCGGCGCTTAATCCCGCGACCACGCAGCCCCTAGCGCCAACCCCGGCACCTGCGGCCCCTAAACCCGCCCCGGCCATCCCGGCCCTGATGGATGTAACCATCCCTCCCTTCCACCGGCCAACGGCCGCTGGAGCAGCTGCCCCACGGGCATCTGCCCCTCCCCCCCCGCCAAAGGTTGCACCCATAGCTGCTCCAGCAGCAGCCAGCGAGGCCGATATGGCCTTTCAAATCAATTTGGCTTTTTACAAAGCCTTTTACTCCCCCAGAGCCCTGGAAATGGCCAGAGCTCTAAAAGCTTCCCATATCGCTGAAACCGCGTCGATATATCGCGATTTCAGCGATGTAGTCTCTGATATTGGCGTTTACCATACCCTCCATGGCTAGGCCAAATCAAGTCTGTAGGCTCAAACCGAAGGCCCTCCGGATAGGGTCCTTCAATGCCAACGGTCTTCCCAATCAACGCGATGAGATCGCCACCTTCCTCCGCGATCATCGGTTAGACATACTTCTGGTGCAGGAGACCTTCCTGAAGCCCCATCACCGAGACCCTAATATTGCCAACTATCGTATAGTTCGCAACGATAGGACTCGGTGTCACAAGGGAGGTACTCTTATTTATTATAAATCGTCCCTGTATTGCATCCCTATGGATCCACCCACTCTAACCGAGCTTGAGGTCTCTGTCTGTCGGCTGGGCATGACAGGACATCAACCCATAACGGTCATCTCTGCCTACGCCCCTCCCGCCACCTCTAACTCCCCTTCCATAAGAGATGATCTTTCCAAACTTCTTGGTTTGAGCGACTCCGTCCTTCTGGCGGGGGACCTCAACGCCAAACACCCCTCGTGGAATAGTCTTACGACTAATCCCAGAGGCAGAGCTCTGTTCGAGCTATGCAGCCCCCTCAATTTTGATGTCATCGCACCGATGCATCCTACCCATTTCCCCTTTAACCCTGACTGCCGACCGGACGTGCTCGACATCGCCCTCCTCAAGAATGTAAACTTACGTTTGCAGGCTGTTGAGACGATTGACGAGCTCGATTCCGACCACCGGCCAGTAGTTCTGGAGCTCATCCCCAGACATGGTCCAATAGACCCCTCTCAACCCCCTCCTTCCCGAGTGATCACTGACTGGCGGAAAGTAAGTGAAAAACTGAAAACCACCACGTCACATCACTTGGACAAGATCCCGGACCACATCGAGTCTGCTGCCGACACGGCGGCCGCGATCGGCTCGCTCACTGACCACGTGCAATCCGTCCTGAATGAATGTTCAAGGGAGGCTCCGGCGACGAACGATCGTCGCTGGAAACTCCCGGACGATGTGCGTGAGCTGTTGACCGAGAAGAACGCGGCCGTCCGGGCCTACAGCGCTTTTCCCTGTGCTAGCAACAAAGCTTTTATGCGCTACTTACAGCGTAAAGTAAGCAGACGCATCAAAGAGCTGCGTAGCGAGAACTGGGAACAGATGCTCGGTGAACTCCAGCCCAACCACCTTGCATTCTGGGAACTTCAGAGGAAGTTACGCGCCTCTGAGGTTACTTCAATGCCTCCCCTCACCCGGCCCGACAACTCTCTCGCGTTTGACGACGACGAGAAGGCTGAATGCCTGGCTGACAGCCTAGAGTCCCAGTGTTCCCCAAGCTCGAACCCAGTCGACCCGGCCCACCTCGCTGAGGTTGACGCCGAGGTTGAACGTAGGACCTCCCTCCCACCCGTCGAGGACCCCGATGACCCCCTCCCCCCCGTCACTCCGGACGAGGTGGAGGAGATCATCGGAAGACTCAAACCCAGGAAAGCCCCTGGGTTGGACGGAATAACCAACAGGGTGTTCCGCCTATTCCCCAAGACACTCATCGTGTTGATGACCGCCATTTTCAATGGCGCTCTGTCCAACAACATGTTCCCGCAAGAGTGGAAAGAGGCTACCGTGATTGGTATTCCCAAGCCGGGTAAGCCCAAGTCCTCCCCGTCCTCCTATCGCCCCATCAGCTTGCTCAGCGCTCTCGGCAAGATCTATGAGAGGCTTATTTATAAGCGTCTCAGAGATTACGTCGAACGCAAGAGCCTCATCCCTAACGAGCAGTTTGGCTTTAGGGCCGACCACTCGTGTGTCCAACAGGTCTACCGCATCGTTGAGCATATCAACGGCCGCTTTCAACGCGGCCAGATGACGGGAGCCCTGTTCTTCGACATTGCGAAAGCTTTCGACAAGGTCTGGCACAACGGTCTGATATACAAGTTGTATCAACTCGGTGTGCCAGATCGTCTCGTGCTCATCTTACGAGACTATCTGTCGAACCGCACCTTTCGGTACCGCATCGAAGGTGCGCTTTCCACCCCCCGACCCATCCGCGCTGGCGTACCGCAAGGCGGTGTGCTCTCGCCACTCATTTTCACGCTGTTCGCTAGCGATATCCCCTCCGACCCCAAGTCGCAGTTAGCGCTTTTTGCCGACGACACGGCCATCTACTACTCTGGCAAGAGTAGCAATGCCATTGCTCAAAACCTCCAAAAGTCCGCCAAACGCCTAGGCGATTGGTTCCGGAAATGGAGGATCGAGGTCAACCCTGAAAAGAGTCAGGCAGTTTTGTTCCGCAAACCGCGGTCGAGACCCCCCCCGACTCCAAAACAGATCACCATGTTTGGTAAGCCGATCCCTTGGGAGAAGCGAGCCAAATATCTTGGTGTTATCCTCGACCAATCCCTCACCTTCGGAGAGCACATAAAGGCGGTGCGTTCGCGTGCCGCCTTCGCTCTCAGTAGGCTCCACTCCATGCTGAATGCACGCAGCAACCTCTCCCTAAAATGCAAACTGCGCATTTATACCACGTGCATTCGCCCGATTATGACCTATGCGTGTGCTGCATTCGCCCACACAAAGTCATACCGGATCCATAGGATGCAGACCCTCCAGAACCGGTTTCTCCGAAAAGCCACGGGCGCCCCGTGGTTCGTTAGGAATGAGCGACTCCATGTCGACCTCAAAGTCCCTACCATCAAACAATTCATGAAACGCCTTACAAAGCGTTTCATAGACTCCGCCGAATCGCACCAGAACCCACTTATCGCTTCGGCCGCCCGATACACTCCCTCTCGGATCAGTAGGATTCGACGTCCCCGTCATACCCTAGTCGAACCCGACGATCCCATTACCCTTGTCCAAGAAAGCTGTAGGGAAACAAGCACTCTTAGGACACAGATACACAGACCGCGACCCGCCGCCTTCCGGCCTCGCCGACGAGGTCCACCGCGACGTCCCAGTAAAGTAAATACTCCCCGTCTTTTGCCTAACGGGCCAGCCCGCGTCGCTGAGCCTTCAGCTTTAAACTCCCCAAATAATATAATCATGACCCAGCTTGTCCCTAGCTGTCCCCCCGATAACGACGCTCCTGAGCCGAGGTCCGTACCCCACAGGGGGTGCCCTCAGCGAGCGGAGTTGTAGTTTTAATTTTTGTTGCCTTGGCTGGGGGCCTTAGAATCATTTAAGGTCACCACAGGCTAGTCCGGTTAAGCAGCAGCCACCCTTCTAGAGGTGAACTGCGAGTGGCCCTATCCGAAAAAAAAAAAAAAAAAAAAAAGAACATCGGCACAGTTGGCGGGCACACATAGGAAGAAGAACATCTCAAGAATAAAGAAGATCTCTCAAGCATTCTCTCCGGCTTTCATTTCTCACCAACCCCAGCAACAAATGTGCCTAGCCCGCACATTTAATGGTCCTTCGCTCGCCGGATTTATTGTGGGGAATATCGCCGGAAGAAAATAGTCAAGCAAGAAGCCTTGAAGATCGTATCCAGTGAAGATATTCAAGATCGCCGATTGAATCAACAGTCATCATGCCTGTTACGCATTCTGAGGGGAGGGGCCGGAAGCCGTCGAGCGAACAGAAGCCGTCGTCGTCTGAAACCACTACAGGGACCTCAGCGACCGGTACCAGTACGGAAGCCACTACCGAATCGACACAGACAGGGACAACTGCCACGGAGTATACAGATAATACAGCCACCTCCGCGACGACCGACCCAGCTACAGTGACTTCTGCCGCCAGCGCCTCGACCGCACGGACCTCCTACTCGGCCGCAAATGTGGCGCCCCCCTCGCACCCCGCTAGCGCCGCCGCCCCCTCTGTCGCCCCTTCCGCTGCGACGACGCTTACTATGGGTGCGAAATCGAAACAGTTGATGATGCCGCCCGCCGCTGTCCCTTCCAGAGATACTCGCGAAGAAACGGATGCCTCTACAGTGAAGCGAGTTGTCAAGCACGCCGGTACGTCGAAGCCGACCGGCCCACAGCACCTCTCCCCCCCTAGCAAGAAGGGGGGTGGGGGGGATCGACTCATAGCAAGTCGAAACAGTTGAAGATAGCGAAAGCAAAGGAAGATTTGCTTCGCCTCCAAGTCAAACTAGCTGCAGCACGCCTGGCCGCACTAGAACAAGAAGATGAAACAGAAGAAGAAATAATAGAAGGAGAAGAAGATGACGTCTCCCTCTACTCAGAAGTCAATGCAAAAGTGGACAATTGGTTGGAAAACCAGGATACTCGTCCAGTATTAGCCATCACCAACGAGCCCTATCGCCATCCAGAAGAACCAACGGTTATCCTCAACGAACAGAAGCATGAAGAAGTACGTCAAGTACCGGCGGGAGGTCAAGGGGACTTAGCCCTCCTAGCTGAAGCCATCACTAGGGCTGTCAGCACCGCCCAACGACCCAAGTTTATCGAGCTACCTTTCTTCAGTGGGTCGCACCAGGAGTGGCTACCTTTCCGAGCCGCCTACCATGAAACTGAAGCGATGTTCAGCGCCGTCGAGAATACGAACAGATTGCGAAGAAACCTAAAGGGCAAAGCCAAGGAAGCAGTAGAAGGGTTGCTGATTACGAATGCGCACCCAACAGAAATAATGAAGACATTGGAGTCCAGATTCGGAAGACCAGAGTCCATAGCCATGTTGGAGATGGAAACTCTTCGAAGCCTGCCGCGCCTCTCCGAGTCACCGAGGGACATATGCATATTCGCTACGAAGATCTCCAACGTCGTAGCAACATTGAAGACTTTGGGTTGTTTCAACTACATGTACAACCCTGAACTTGCAAAGACATTGGTAGACAAGCTGACCCCGACACTACGGTATAGATACTACGACTTCTCAGCTACACAGCCGCGAGAAGACCCCTGCCTCATCAAGATAGAGAAGTTCTTCAAGAGAGAAACCGAACTATGCGCGCCTTACGCACTACCTGAACAGGTGGCAGCACCGTCCACGGCCGCATTTCAGAAGAAGACGCAACGGGTCAACAACGTGACCGAGAAGACCACACCGAAGTGTTTCATATGTGAAGAAAAAAGTCACACCAATGCCACAGAATGTGAAACATTCAAAAAGATGGATGCCAACTCAAGATGGGATACTGCGAAGTCCAAACGCCTCTGCTTCAGATGCCTGCGATACAGAAGCAAGGTACACAACTGCCGACCGAAGCCGTGTGGTGTCAACAGCTGCAAATACTCCCACCACAAGATGCTTCATTACGACAAGAACACAGAGAAGGCAGAGAAGACAGAACATGAAGAGGCAACAGAAGTTATAAATTCAACTTGGACAATGAAGAAGCAATCCTATCTGAAGATCCTGCCGGTCCAGGTGAAAGGACCAAAGGGAACAGTCGATACCTTCGCATTGATGGACGACGGGTCAACAGTGACGCTCATCGACGACAGCATCGCCACGACAGTCGGAGCAACAGGACCCATAGATCCGCTGAAAATAGAAACCATCAACGAACTGAAGACGGCGGAATCAACGTCAAGACGGGTGACTATCGGGCTGAAAGGGATCAACAACAAAGAAGAGCGAATTCAAGCAAGAACAGTGAAGAACTTACAAGTCTCATCTCAACGGGTTCCGCAAGAATTAGTAGATGGGTGCCCTCATCTATTAGACATCAAGGGCTATCTATCTTACCCCGACGCGAAGCCACAAGTCCTCATCGGGCAAGACAATTGGCATCTTCTGCTTACCAGAGAAACACGAAAAGGCGACAAGGACCATCCGGTGGCATCTCTCACGCCACTGGGGTGGGTCCTTCATGGAAGCCAAACGAGATCCTTCGGACAGAAGATAGACTTCGTGTCACATATGATCGAAGATCCAGAAGATGACCTTGAGGACTTGGTGAAGAAGTACTTCGAATTGGACGCCCTCTGCATAAACCCGAAGAGACCGAAGACCGACCCAGAAGAAAAGGCACTCCGAATACTGGAACAGAAAACTGAGAAGATTGAAGAAACCAGATACCAGACCGGCCTTCTCTGGAAGAAAGAAGATGTTAAGTTCCCAGATAACTACGATAACTCACTAAAGAGACTCTTCAACATCGAAAAGAAAATCGACCGTGATCCAGCCCTGAAGAAGAAATACGTCGAACAGATGGACGCCCTTATAGAAAAAGGCTACGCCGAGCCTGCGCCGTCTCAGAAGACACCACAGAAGACGTGGTACCTGCCTCATTTTGCTGTTATCAATCCTATGAAGCCGGAGAAACTCCGAGTTGTGCACGACGCCGCAGCCAAGACCAAGGGAGTAGCACTCAATGACATGCTGCTCAAAGGTCCAGATCTACTCCAGTCGTTACCAGGCGTCGTCATGCGCTTTCGACAGCACCTAATCGGAGTGACAGCGGACATAAAGGAAATGTTCATGCAGGTCAAGCTACGTACAGAAGATAGAGATGCACTGCGGTACCTGTGGCGTGGAGATCGTCGCGACAACCGACCTCCAGAAGAATACAGAATGACATCGCTGATTTTCGGAGCATCAAGTTCACCATCAACAGCGATATATGTGAAGAACTTGAGTGCAAAGCAATATGAGAAGACTCATCCGGAAGCCGCAGCTGCCATTATCGAGAAACACTACGTCGACGATTACCTCGATAGTTTCCGAAGCCTGGAAGATGCTGAAAGAATAACGAAGAGCGTGCGTGAAGTGCACAGCAAAGCCAGCTTCGAACTTAAACAGTGGAAGTCGAACTCAGCATCACTCCTAGAAGCACTGGGAGAACAGCATAGAGCAGACGACCTGGAACTATACAGATCAGAAGAACAGACAGAACGAGTACTAGGAGTCATCTGGAAAATCAACTCGGACGAGCTCACTTTCAACCTCAACTTAGCAAGAATCCCATCGACGTTAATAGAAGGAAAGCAGCCAACGAAGAGAGAAGCCTTGAGGATAGTTATGTCGCTCTTCGACCCCCTAGGATTCGCCTCGCCTGTCACGATACGAGCGAAGCAACTACTTCAAGAAGTTTGGCGCCGAGGAACCGGGTGGGACGACCGAATCGACGAGGATCTAGCGGAACAATGGGACGCGTGGATGGGACACCTGAAAAGTCTCCACGACTTGGCAATCCCGCGGCGATATCTACATTACAGCGACGCCGCTTCCCTAGAGCTCCATATTTTCAGCGATGCTAGTGAATCGGCCTACTCTGCGGTCCTCTTCTGGAGAGCTGTAACATCGGACGATCGGACGGCGAAGTCGGCATATCACTCATCATGGCCAAGGCAAAAGTGGCACCTTTGAAGTTGACTTCGATCCCAAGATTGGAACTGCAAGCAGCGGTCATGGGAACCAGACTCGCCGAAACAGTCATAGAAGAACACGAGAGGAAGCCTGACCGAAAAGTGTTCTGGACCGATAGCAAGACAGTACTCACCTGGATAAGGACGGGGTCACGTTCCTACAAACCCTACGTGGCTCATCGTCTGGCAGCAATAGAAGAAAGTTCCAAGGTCAACGACTGGCGCTGGGTTCCGACGAAACAGAACGTGGCTGACGACGCCACCCGAGATGTACCAGCCGCCTTCAATAGAGATCATCGATGGTACAAAGGGCCGGACTTCTTATACCTGACGGAAGACTCCTGGCCTACAGAAACCGCAAGGACAGCACCAGAAGAGCCTTCCGACGAAGAGAAGACGCATCACGTCACCGACAGAAGAAGACTGAAGCTAGCTGAGGGTCTGCCTGATCCAGCTAAATTCTCAAGCTGGGACCGCCTCCGGTATTCAACAGCGCGAGCTCTGCAGTTCATCGAGCTCTGTAGAGCTCCTAGACAGAAGGTCAACTACCGACGAACCAAGAAGAACAAAGAGGCGGATCCTACCTGGAAGAGAAACAAGCCGACCGCAGCTAAACAGCAGGCGCCCGCAGTACCGAGGAAACATTTACTCAAGCTGCTTCCAGTCACAGCCGAGCTCCTCAAGAGAGCTGAAGAGTTGCTGATGCGGTCTTCACAGGAAGAAGCCTTCTTGGAAGACATAGACAACCTGAACAGTGGGAAGCCGATCGCCAAAGAAAGTCGCCTACATCAGCTCAGCGTTGAATCGGTAAACGGCTTACTCCGAATCCGGAGCCGTATCCGAGCGGCCACAGACATGCAGGAAGACTTCAAGAACCCGCTAGTAGTCGACGGAGATCATCCAACGGTGAAGCTGTGGATACAGGCCATACATCGACAACTCCATCACGCCGGCGTGGAGGCAACAGTCAACGAGTGCAGACAGCAATACTGGGTATTACGATTGCGCCCTATTACACGCGCAATCCTCCGAAGATGCCTCTTCTGCCGCATGAAGACTCAAGCGCCGCCACATCCACGAACTGGGGATCTGCCAGCGTGTCGTCTAGCACACCACAAGCAACCCTTCACGTACACCGGCGTCGACTATTTCGGGCCTCTCTCCGTGACCGTCGGACGAACCAGACAGAAGAGATATGTAGCCATCTTCACATGTCTCACCACGAGAGCCATACACCTGGAAATCGCCGGCTCTCTCAGCGCTGACTCTGCAGTGATGGCGGTCAGAAGAATGATCGCGCGACGAGGCTGCCCTACTGAAATCTGGTCGAACAACGGCACCAACTTGAAGGCTGCCGACAAGGAACTTCGACAATCTATCGACGCGGCGACTTCAGAAGAAGCAGCGAAGAGGACGATCTCCTGGCGCTACATTCCGCCGGGAGCTCCATTTATGGGCGGCGCTTGGGAGCGAATGGTTCGCTCAGTGAAGACGGCTCTCACAGCGACACTGCATGAGCGCCACCCCACCGAAGAAGTCCTCGCTACTCTACTCGCTGAAGTGGAGTATACAGTGAACAGTCGTCCGCTGACGCACGTCTCCGTCAGTGCAGAAGATCCCGAGGCCCTGACTCCCAACCATTTCCTGCTGGGGGGTCCTGGACGTGTGCCACAGCCGGGCACATTCACCGAGCAAGACGCCATCTCCCGGTCCAGCTGGCGAGCTGCACAGAGACTCGCAGACGTCTTCTGGCTCCGCTGGGTGAAGGAGTACCTTCCTGAGCTCCAACACCGGCGGGAGCCCCACGGACGAGGTCAACCAGTCCAAGTGAACGACCTCGTGCAGATCGTCGACCCGAACCTGCCCCGCAACGTGTGGATACGAGGACGAGTCATCGCGGTGTATCCTGGTCCAGACAGCATCGTGCGGACGGTGGACGTACAGACCAAGGGAGGTGTCCTGCGCCGGCCGGTGAGGAAGCTGGTGATCCTGCCTCTGCTTACGGACGACGTGCCCGCACCGGAACTGAATGCGACGCGGTCGCACGGCGGGAGTGATGTGCGGGACAGTGATAGTAACTTGTAAATAGCGCAGTTCTAATGAAACAAACTATAGTGATTAGGTATAAACATTTAGAAATGTTATGTACATAGACTTTCATTAGTTTTTATGTTAGTATATAAGGTTTATTCTCTCTTTAATGTTTATTCATGTTATTCTAATAAGTTTTAAGTTTGTTTCTTATAAGAATTTAGTAGTTTTGTAACAGATTTTTATAGTTTTATGTCAATCACCGTAATGTTTACATAACATTTTATGTTGGAATTTCCTATGTTCTATATTTTTGTTAGATAGTTTACGATACACAGATTACGAAAATATATAGTTTATAGTATGTTGTCATAGAAAAACATAGTGAAAAACAGGAAAATGTGTGTAATGTTCTCGTTACGGTAACGTAACGTCGTACCTTCACTAACTGCACCGATGGTATCTTTGCGCTGATTGGCCGAAAAGTCCTGTGGGCCTACATTTTTCTTAACGAAAATAGTATAAATTGAGAGCGATTTTGGAACATCGGCACAGCCTCGGCTGGGGGCCTTAAATTCTAGAGGCCCACACAGGCAAGTCCGGTTTAGTAGTTGACAACCCTCTAGGGTTGATAACTGCGAGTGGCCATCGACAAAAAAAAAAAAAAAAAAAAAAAAGAACATCGGCACAGTTGGCGGGCACACATAGGAAGAAGAACATCTCAAGAATAAAGAAGATCTCTCAAGAATTCTCTCCGGCTTTCATTTCTCACCAACCCCAGCAACAAATGTGCCTAGCCCGCACAATTTTTCTGTTTTTATTTTGATTATAATGATTTTATTGATTATTTGAGATTTCATTGATTATTGTTATTAATTTCGATTATTGTTATTTTGTTTTTTTTTTTTATTCTTTTTATTGTGATTATTTTTGTTAATGTTCTTGTTTTAATAATAATTCATGTAAATGGCGAGTACATCAGCCACCTTCAATTTGCTGACGATATAGTCGTCATGGCTGAGACTATGGAGGATCTCAGTACAATGCTCGATGACCTCAGTAGAGCTTCCAATGAGTGGGTTTCAAAATGAACATGGACAAAACCAAGATCATGTTAAATACCCATATAGCACCCACTCCCATCAAGATCGTAAAATCAACAGTCGAAGTTGTAGACGAGTACGTCTACCTAGGACAAGCGGTCCAGTTAGGTAGGGCCAACTGCGAGGTATCTTCTCATCCCACATACCAAAGTGTCTCAAGACGAAAGTCTATGCGTACGTATGCGTGTGTGTGCTATCAGTGCGTGTTGTAGTGATGGCATATGGAACTGAAACGTGGCTGCTCACAATGGGCCTCATCAGAAGGTTCAAAGCCACTCAAAGCGCTATGGAGAGGGCAATGCTTTGAGTTTCCTTGTATGACTGAATCAGGAATGATGATATCCGCAAGAGAACCAAGGTTACCGACATAGCCCGAAGGATCGCCAAACTAAAGTGGCAGGGCACACTGTTGCTTGCTAACGAAAGTTTACAATATCTCAAGTTATTTTATAATCTTACGAAGTTTTCCATTTTTTGGTGACATATACACACCGTGCTGCATGCCAAATTTCAATTTTTTTGGACATCTGGAAGCGGGTTATGTTTTTGATTTATGTCAGTGAGTCAGTCAATCATAAAAATGCCAATTTTTAAACATTAATATATCATTAACTTTTTGAGCTACATTTATGAAACTTCGGATTCTAGACAAGCTAAGAAGCTTTAATAAATGTGCCAATTTCAGTACCTAGGTTAAATAGATTTCGAGTCATGAAGGGCTCAAAAGTAGCTCGAAATGGTTCGGGTAATATTACATGTTGCTGCGTCGCCGGTTCTTTTTTCTTTGAACTTTTGGCTGGACACGCTGCTGCGTGTCTAGATATCAGCTACCGAACGGAACGGACTCAATAGGTATTTTTAGTCAGAGCTTAATGAAATATAAAAGTACCTAGGTAACAGATCACTCACTCGAAAGATACGTGTCTCGCATTTACATCTAGGCAAATCTACAAAATAATTTTCCCACGTAAGGTACTTCTTAGTACTAAGTTACCTTCAGATTCAAACAGGGTTTTATTTCCAGCGCCTTTAAAATGTTCCAAATTATGAGGCTGCTCATAGACGATGTACTATGCAACGGAATTGATTCCTTTTTTGGTCCTGTTGGTGGTTCCGGCATGTTTTCTGTCTGCTTGGGGCTGTCCTACAAACAAATGCATACTTTTATTCACGTCCTTTGTGTATTAAAACGACTCCAGTCGAAAACAGCCCACTGCACATCTACCGGCTCGGGGCCCTTCGCATCCAGCGAAATACCGCGACCTTCAGCAAGTCATCGGTCTACCTTGGGGAGGCCCATACTGCCTCGGTCGTTTGGAGCGGTTCATCAATAGATTAATGTGTGCACTCAGAACTAGCTCGGCAAATCTTTTAAAATCGATAATATTTTATTTCGATCTATATTCTATGAGGAACATCGAACTGAACACGGTTTAGATATTGTAGAACGAAAAAAAGAAGTAGGTATTATTAGGTCTCACCTTTGTTATTTTGAAGATTCTGCATGGTGCGGGTGGTGGTCTTGGATGGTTTACCTTATGTATTTCGCTTAATATTTCATTCAATATACTTCTGGACACCCGACGGGCATCAAAATTTCGCTTTAGTGATGAGGATCATTATTTATTTGTTAGTAAATATTATATTTTAAATAGGTATTTAACTTACTATACAGGGTTATTGGTAAACTAGAGCTGATTTGCAACGATTTTGACCCCAAAAACTCGGGGTGCATATTAGGTGGTCTGAGTTATCAAAAACCAACTTTTTAATCAAATTTTTAGAGAGATTCGTTCGTTCGAGAGCTATCTGAAAAGAATCAGTTGACTATTCAGAGTGGAATAGTTTGCTTTGCTTTGCCATTTGCAGGTTCTGGTTGTGATGCGGACAATTATTCAAAAAGTCTGATAAACTTTGAAAACCACCCAATATGAACTCCAACTTGTCGGGTTCAAAATCGTAGTAAATCCGGTCTAGTATAACCTATTTCATGGAACGTACTTATTCAATCACTCTGTATACACTTAAAATAAATATGTATTTCATACTAAGTAAACCTTCAGTTATGGCTTCAAAAATTCCAGCTCTCGACTAGAATTGTACCGAAAAGACCGTCAGTCTTTTTGGCATTGCCACGTTGTATGACATTGCTTAGTCTCGCACCAAGGTAAAAGCTCATTCTTGGTTCTGCTGAGAACCTTAAGCGTCGGAAATATTACAACATAGTTTGCAACTACCTCTTCGAGCCATTTGAAACTCTAGTGGAGTCGCGTGATCTATCTAAACGCCTAGTTGATAGACCATTATTGTTATTTAATTTTCTGTTATGTACAAAATAATATTTATTTCGTTCTTCTTATTTTCGTGTCGATTGACATAGATCATATTTTATCCAACCTGTGTTGAACAACCTGTACAGCTCTATTTAATTCTTTAAAACTAGTTTAAAATGACTTATAATTGACATGTAATTTTAAGTTTATATTGTGCTCTTTTGCTAATTAGGATATTACCTCTACCACACTGAGATTTGCTTTAAGAGAACACCATTCTAGGTTAAGCTCGCCTTTGTAGATTAGCTGTCACCCTATTTATTTGTATGTTGTTGTGTGCAATCATCATTTCAGCCGAAAGACGTCCACTACTGAACAAGCTTCCCCCAAGATGGGGGTTTGCCATAATCGCCACGCTTGGCAGACGGATTGGTGATCGCAGGTGTTCAGTTTTGCAGATAATGCTGCTGCCCATTCTCTGGCGAGGCCCTTAGGCACCGCTAGGGTCGCTACAGGGTTATTACTTAATATTTTTAAGTACCTAGAATTTGAATCCAATCAGTGGTTTATGCGTGATACTTCCACAAACGCACAGATAAACAGACAAAAATTTCAAAATTCAATTTTCGTGTTCTATGTGTTTTTCCTAACGTTTCTATGTAATTATTATGCAAAAATATTCAATGTACAGATACAGCAAATCTACGTTTTTATTATTTGTAAAGGCTAAATGTATCTTACCCGTACGTTGTTACGTCTAAATTCCATGGATTCCTTGTGTGGACTGACAATTTCTATAAGCGACTTTTAGTAAAGTAGGTACCTAGTTTTAATAGAAATTAACAAAGTGATTAACAACTTTTAAAATTGATTTTATAAAGTAAAAACAAAAAACTCTCCACATTTAGAGTCAGTCCGATTTTATTAGCAACTAGATGTGGCCGGAATACGTTGCTATGTCTAATTGGAGATTTCTTGTGTGAATACTTTTAATAGCAATTACAAAATATGGAATTTAAGAACTAAACTACAGTGGTTTCTTATAATACAAATAAATACGAGCAAATTATTAATAACTTCGTACGCTCATATCTTGTTTTTTCTCAAGGAACCTACTTGCTTCAGCTTACTACGAATAATGTTGGCTGGGCGTTGTCTGTCAGTCAGTCACCAGTAACGAAAGAGTTTTAGATATGTATATTGATGGTTTATGTTATGTTTGTTTGTTTGCTTGAACGCGCAATTAATCTCAGGAACTACTGGACCGATTAGAAACATTTCAGTGTTAGATTGCGCATATATCGAGGAAGGCTATAATAATAAATCATTTAATTTCAGAACTAGTCCATTTTTAAAAACAAGAATAAATTAAAAGAATACAATTAAAAATATTATACAACACAAAAATTATACATTATGAGTCAATAAACATTATAAATTACAATTATTACAAAGCAAAAAGATTATACACACACTATAGGCTATATGTCATCACGCTAAGACCAATAGGAGCGGAGCTGTAATGAAAATTGTGTAAACTAGTTAAATAATAAACAAGCCAGTAGACAATATGTGTAAATGTACAAACGGAATAAAAGAATTCATAGGCCATCCAAAAACTCGTCCACATTGCTATCAACGAGAAAAGTGCCCAAAACACTGGCCGCATTGCCACGTTGAAGTGCAATGCTGATTCGTTAACCAAAGAAAAGGCCCTCTGGTCACGTGAAAAGTCGACTAATTGTTTGCTGATTTTACAAAAAAACTCGATGAGCACTCGGACCTCAAATTTAAAACCCCAATCGGCTCAAACACATAATTTTTAGTTAGGTATTTGCGCCGCTTGAGATTTTCTGCACCCATAGCTGCCACCCCTGCACGACCTGCCGTGCTAAGCAGTTGAGAGGGCGCAAGGGTGTCGACACGTGTTGCATCTCACACCACAGGCCTACCCAACTTCCAAGGTATTATGGTCATCCCATCTGGCTTCTTCCCATCGTCTCGCGCCAACCTATTTGGTTCTTACACAGCTGGCACCCCGGCGGTGACAAGATCTCGACGGATGATGTCATTAATGCTGAATTGCTGACGTGCAGCGCCGCATTCAGGCAAGCCACTTTCTAAGCATTCACTGCTTCGGTCAAGCACGGCACTTCAGGGTCAACTAGTGATTCTTGTAGTTAACTCTTCAGTGCTGCGGACCGAAGACAGGAAGTTCAATACTAGTTATTAATCATCTTGTTAATACTTTTTTATTAAAAATTGCATTTCACACAACAAATCTCTATTTAGACATAGCAACAAATTCCGGACACAACTAGTTGCTAATAAAATTGGACAGGCTCTAAATGTGGAGAATTTTTATTTTTAGAATAACTCCAAAGGTTGTCTGTAAGAGGTAGTGTAGCCCTTTGCGATAAGACTGCTCATTGTACACTAGATTTTTATAAGCGTTTTTCTGTGCTTATTATGAGGTGTACAATGAAGTATATAATAAAAATACTCTTTAACGTTTAAAAAAAAATGCAAAATTTTGTAAGAGCCAGTCGATACGAAAAGAAGAAGAAGACCATTTATAGCTTCTGGTTATGCTTTTAATATGGCAACAAACTTTGCACGTACATTGCTACGGTAGGCGTTTTATTCTTAGATAGTTGGTAATTTGTTCAGATTTAGAACTTTGGGAATTCTGACATCAGTTTGGCGGCTCACATACTTTCACTAATAACTGTGGTTTTAAAATATTACATTGCTTAAAATTTTACGTACAATAGGTACATTGCTCGTACATAGTTCTCACTCATATAGCATGATCATTTGCAGGCATACACCCGCCATTATAATACACACAACTGAATAGACACTGCAGAAGTAATCCGATCGATTTACTTAAATGTAAAAACTATTGCACAAACATACCACTTCAGGTTCCTTTCTATTACCACTATAATCAGCACCTTTATTCCTATCTCTAAATTCCTGTGTATAATATATAAAGTCTGGCTTAGTTCCCATTGTAAATGAAACTGATTTTTATAATTAAGTATTTAAGTGTGTTATCACTTTAAATTTTATATTTTTTTTGACATTTTGTATTTTATAATTCCCTTACTAAGTGCTTGAAAATGACAGAAGACTTTTGATTTATTGATTTGTCAATCTATTACTTTTTTACTTAATTTTTGGGTTTTCAGCCATTACCATGTTCTACTTGAAGATTAGCCTTGAATTGAAGCCATGGTAAGTTTACAGTGCGAGTCTTTATAATGTGCACATACGAAAATGACGGAAAATGTGCTTAATTTTATCGACGGAAACTTATTAAAGTAAATCTAATATATTTTTTTGACTTCCTTATGGATTTCTAAAAATTGTATTCGCTACTGTGACTCCAGTGTAAACAAAACGGTGTGTAACTTTTAAACCAAACGATCTATCGCAATTAAAGCAACTTCTAAAGAATTGGAAGTATTCATAAAATAAAATACTCTTCTAAACAAAAAATAATCATCCAAATCGGCTGACAAGGGCGAAAATATCACTGAACAAACATATTTCATGGGATCTCATCATCAGATCCCAATTTATACCTTCCATCATTAGCTCAGCAACATGAGATGATGATTAACAACACACAAATATCTGAATTGCGTTAGAAAGATTACGAAAATATGTACCGATGTGCCAATAAAATTTGAGGGTTTTCCTCGATTTTCATGGGATCCCATCATCAGATTCTGAGGTGGTGACAATAGGACCACCTCCAAAGTATAGGCTTTCGGTTAAAAAATATTTTATAAGATCGGTCCACA
The DNA here is from genome assembly GCA_950371165.1 of Lacanobia oleracea. Lineage (NCBI taxonomy): Eukaryota > Metazoa > Arthropoda > Insecta > Lepidoptera > Noctuidae > Lacanobia > Lacanobia oleracea. Next base: position 14,241,513 of record OX493389.1, read on the forward strand.
ATTGGCAGAGAAATCGGTGAACATAAATTAAAAAAATACATACATCCGAAAATAGAACCTCGATAAAATCGCCGCGATTCTCTCGCTCGTAGAGACGGTCCCTAAGTTGGAGTAATTACTACTTAAATTACTAGAACACTTCTTCAGCAAAAAAATGTATTTTCTGAGGAGATTTCAACATTGACTTGCCTCTAAAGTGGGTGACAGACGTGCTAGCACTCGCTCGCACGTCTCCTCAAGTACGCGTACTCGACGAGCTTTTTCGCTCGTGTGTCACCATAAGCACGCGTAGGTACATAAAAGCCGCCGAGTAAGTTCGTTGGCAATCCAACAGGTTTAAAATTTTGCTCGTAGCTCGCCTCGACTCGCACGTCTGTTAGCGCCGCGAGCCTCGAGCCATTACTTTGTTTTATGACACGTCGAGTGCTGTTTTTGCAAATCAGTAGTTGCAAAAACTACTGATGTTCGAAGCTATTCACACTAGTAATTAACAGAATTATTTTCTTTACTTCTTTCATACAAGTATCCTGTATCATCATCATCATATTAGCTGAAAGACGTCCACAGCTGGACATAGGCCTCCCCCAAGCGTCGCCACAACGACCGGTCCTGCGCGTCTCGCATCTATCGGCTACCCGTGACCTACATCAGGGCCTCAAGTCTGCTATTTCAATAGTGTCAGAATGGTCTACCTATCATTGATTTCCTAATTGTTGATTTTGACAAGTTTGGTAATCTACTAATATAAAAGCGTCATTATGTCTTTCCAATGGTAAACCACTGACACTCCATTGAAAGAAATGGCATAGAATGGTAATCTCGTACACAATGACAAATTAATAAATAATATGTAAAAATATATATAAATGAAATCTGGCATAACTTAATGTTCAAATTTAGTAGCAGTTTTTCGAAAATCATGTTTAGTAACGGGTTTTTAAATAATGGCAATACGAAAATGTCTTTCTACCACGATTCTATTACTATTGGTTTCGCCATTGACCGACCAGTGATCGACCATTATGAATTAGCAGATTACGAACTTTTAGCAAAATGACAATGGGATCCTGTTGGAATGACGAATTTATAAAAAATTAGCAGGCTTTGGGCCCAGGTCATCGGTCAACCTTGTGGGAGGCCTTCCAACGTTGCGTTGTTGTAGTATCCTGTATGGTTATAATAAAATATTATTCCTAAATATGAAAAAGGTTCCTCCATTAACGACATCGCAGTCCCCCTGGTACCAGAGTAATGAGCAAGCTTTCACGTGTGTCACCAACGTCGAGCCGAGTAAGCCCGCAATCTAAACCTTGTACTATAAGTTCGTATGTCTATCACCCACTTAAAAGCGACGAAAAAAAAACTTCGAATTTGTTGACATTTCTGCCATTACTGACAATTTCAGACCAATTATAAACGAGGTGACATGAAATAATGTGCAACATAATTATGGTCTGAATAGGTTGAAATAAATGATTATTTAATATTTAATTAAAGACCAAGACTTAAATATTAAATATGGAAACCAAGACCAAGAATTAAATATGGAGTTTAAGACAGTTCAGTGACAAAAAATAAAATAGTTTTAGACGATCGAAGTGGTTAATTGTGCAGTTTCCTATTGCAAGAACCTATCGAACACTTCAAATTTGCAAAACCATGGTTTTTCCTACCACATGTAAATACAAATCATGTATCAAAATAGTTTTATTTAATTACAATAACAATATAATCGTCAATATCGTAACGATACAAAAGTCCAGTGGTTTGTTGGCAGTGCAAACGTGGTACAGGGGCTGACAGAGTAGCGATTGGGATAGGGCTGGGACAACGTGAGTGTATGAATGATGAAATTAGTGATTATTTCAATCAGTAAGTTCAGTAACATTTTATTGTGTATGTATGACAAGTAAGGTTTGAGGACAAAATTCAGTTCTTTGTAGTCGATTTTTTAAAAGATTTAGGCTAATAAAAAGTAAGTAGGTACCAAGTTTGTTCGTTTCGTTTATGAGATTTTCTATTATTTTGTATCCTGTAGGTTTTCTGTTACAAAAATTCAGTACGTACCTACACAATGAAAAGAATGGACATCATTTTCGTATGATTCTGATGGTACTTATTGAAACTGATTCTATATTTTTTTCAACAGATTTCCAAAAGATTCTGTAACAAGAGCAAAATGGAGGATATTTTGCGGTAATACAGAAACTTGGAGACCCACGCGAACTAGTACAATCTGATCAGAACATTTTACGTTGTTAACTTTCAAAGAACTTGCAAGTAATAGAAGGAAATTAGTTGAGGGTGCAATACCCAATTTAATAATACTCTTGAAACGGAAGTACCGCCTGCAAAATGACTTAAGAGTGCAACGAAGATTGCAAAGACCATACCTGCCATAGGAACGGAAGTTTCTTTTTCATGTAGTAAATCCATCTCGTGGTCAATACAGTCACACAGTCAATCCACTCCTCAATCATTACAGTCTCACAGCCTGTAATAGAAGGAAATTAGTTGAGGGTGCAATACCCAATTTAATAATACTCTTGAAACGGAAGTACCGCCTGCAAAATGACTTAAGAGTGCAACGAAGATTGCAAAGACCATACCTGACATAGGAACGGAAGTTTCTTTTTCACGTAGTCAATCCATCTCGTGGTCAATACAGTCTCACAGTCAATCCACTCCTCAATCATTACAATCTCACAGCCTATCACACTCTCACTATCAACTACATACAGCCAATGTGGCCCAACAACGACATCATCTGTCAGTGAACTGGTTGAGACTCCAAGAAAAACTAAACTTCGCAAGCAGATGCAAACGCGATACTTAAAGAAAAAGGTCAATATTCTACAAGAACTTCTTAACAATTTAGAGGTAAGATCACTAATATATGTATATTATTTGAACAAAAGCGATCATTGTGATTTAATAGTATATACTCTTGCAGACTTTTTTGTAGATATAAATGTCCTTTATAAAACTTCAGTACATCACTTTGTTGTATTGTGCATAGTTTCCGCAGCGTACGCGATATAAGGATCTTTTTAAGGGTTTTTTTTTCACACCTTGAGTTACATTATCGAAGTTTTCATGCGGATTCCTAACTTTACTTTTTTTCATATTCTATAGCCTATGGTTACTCAGTGATAACGCGGCTTTTTAACGGCAAAAGAATTTTTGAAATCGGTCCAGTAGTTTTTAAGATACAAATCTTTCATCTTTATAATATTAGTGAAGATAGAAAGCGTTCGGTGACGATGACGCAAAAACTATGATTTTTCTTCACCCAAAATGCGTCGACGTGCCAAAAGAAATTTCACTACAAAAAACGAACAACTGACGTGTAATATAAAAGTTTAACCGTTTGAATTTATTATTTACCCCTATCCTACAATCTGTCAAGTATACATTGGACTGTCAATTATTATTGGACCTGAATTCCCAAACCCAAATAAAACAGTGATAGTTTCATACTATTCTGAGCTCAAAACTAGGTACTAGTATAATATTAAAGTACTCGTTTGTATAATATAACGTATCATCATCATCATACATACATATATACATAACAGCCGAAAGACGTCCACTGCCGGACATAGGCCTCTCCTAAAGGGTTTGCCACTATCGCCACTATTGGCAGTGGTTAGTTGGCAGCGGATTGGCGATCGCAGTGTATGGTGTTGCGTTTTACAGAGAACGCTGCTGTCCATTCTCTGGTGAGTCCTTTAGGTTAGGTGAATATGACGTATGCCACCATTTAATTACTATATCCCCAGTTCGTCTACAATGCATGGGGTTTTAGGACATTTATTTGTAGCGGCATTCTAGGTAAGTCACAGGTCCATCAATATAATTATACTTAATTTATAAAAAATATATTATGTAATTATGAAAGAATGATTGACAAAAAAATACAAATGTTAACTTCTATGTCCGCCGGTGGAACCAAAAGGTTCCATTTGCGATACAACGGTGGAGCATTGGAAGCTCAGGAGGTTAAGCTATTGCATAGCTTCTATCGCGGGCCTTGAGCGTGGAGACCGAATCCAGAAATTCCGTAACGAAAAAAACCTAACACCCCCCACTCCGACCGGCACAGCGGTGATACTTTTTAGTTTTACTTTTTACTTTTTTTTAGCTCAAAGTGTAACTTGAATTAATATCAAAGAAAAAAAAAACAAAGAATAAAAACATACTGCATAAATAAAATAAATATATAATTATAATTGCATAAGTTGATAAAAAATGCTATGCAATAGCTTTACCGCGGCAGTCTCCGAGTGCCACACGTCTTTTTTTTTTTCTAGTGTATTATAAATTCTTTTTTTTTAATATTTTTCTTTTACGGGTTAAATTTAAATTTTTTTAACAAGTTCCTTTCATTGCATCACGTCACTAGCGTGTTTGTCAAATTTTTGTATTGTGCTCTACCTGTGTTAGCCTCGCCCCCCGCAGAAAAAGGCAGAAAAATTTGTTCGATGATTCGCCGCTAGCCTTTTCTATTGGCTAAATGCTCTAAGCCTGATATAGAAAAATACCGAGTCCACTATGGTCCAATGTACACGTAACTTTACCAACCGGCAGAAATGGAAGTGCATCTCTAAGGGAGCAGCTAGTCTATTCTGTAAATAAACATTTCGATATCGAGCTTCACCTGAGTGAGATAGCACACAAAGTGAACTTTATTGCACACAACATAAAGGTGTTACATTTATACTCACCTCGGATTCCGCTGTCGAGACACGAAAATGTTGTTACAGAATAGCACTACAGTCCTCGGAAAGTCGACGACACGCCGAACATCTGTTCATGCAGGTAACTTATCTGTGCAACCACAACTACTCAGACAAGAGTGTCCGACTAAGTAACTAATCATTCTTTATTGGATACATACTCGTACATATTTTATAACATCACTCATTTTTGTATTGAAACTTCTAGGTACCTACATGTATTTTTAACCGACTTCAAAAAAAGGAGGAGGTTCTCAATTATAATTTTTTTGAGAATTTAATGATGGATCCCATGAAAATCGAGGGCAACCCTCAAATTTTATAGGCACATACAATGTTTTTCATTAACTTTCTAACGCAATTTAGATATTTGTGCCTGGTAATCATCATCTCATGTTGCTGAGCTGCTGTTAATGGGTACTCAGTTACTACTAAAAAGTGAAAAATAAAAAACCTTTATACAAAAAATACAACCGTCTTCCAAAAACCAAACCCTACAAGGCACAAAATAACTTCGGAAGAAAGAAAAGAACTTTAATTTCGGAAGCCGGTGTCAAAAAATAAAAAAAAAATAAGTAACTTAAAACACCGACTACCGAAATTATAGTTCTTTTCTTTCTTCCGAAGTTATTTTGTACCTTGTAGTGTTTTGTTATTGGAAGTCGGTTGTATTTTTTGTCAAAAAGGTTTTTAATTATTTCGACAATTATGAACATAATAATATTATAATAGGGAAACGCAAATGTTTTACTTTTTATTAATAAATGTTATAATAACGATTTATATTGTAATTCATTTAGATTTTAATTTTATAGAATAATGCAAAATTTCGAAAAGATGTATAAATATTTACTGAACTAATGAAATGATTGAATAAATAGGTACACCACGTAACCCGTTCCTTTTTTAACTAACGTAACTATTACTTTTCGCTCAAAAAGACTAGAAGAGATTGAAAAACCGGCCAAGTGCGAGTCGCACTCGCACACGAAAGGTTCTGTACTATAAACCTTAATTTTTATTATTTGTTGTTATAGCGGCAATAAAAATACACAATCTGTGAAAATTTCAGCTCTCTACCTATTACGGTTCTTGAGATACAGCCCGCTGACAGACAGACGGACGGACGAACAGACGGACGGACAGCGGAGGCTTAGTAATAGGATTCCGTTGGTTACCCTTCGGGTACGGAACCTTAAAAAAGACGAATCTTAAAACAAATCTTAAAACCGTTTCGTATTCCATAAAATCCCCTCATGAAACAAAAAAACTGTATTTAATACTATACGCAAAGATTATCCCAATAAATTCGTTATCATCGTTACAAAATATCATGCAGGTGATTCACCATTACGTGCATTCGAGCACAATGCACTGTGGCTGAAGATAAAACGAGAAAGAGTGACTGCGCCCCGTCGCCGGCGCCGGCGCCGCCCGGCTCCCGCCGCTAACGGTCCTTGCCTTCCAAGTACAGCAGCATTAACTAACTACATTGATGCTATATTTAGCACAGTCACCATGCCATGTACAGCATTTACCTGTATCCAGTACTAGTTGCAACTAAAATAGAAAAACTAGACTGCAGTCAAGTCACACGAGTCTGCGATGCGTTTTTCATCATGCTGTAGCAAACTAGTAAGTGTAGGAAAGTATGCAGGAGGCAACATAAGTATTTACTTAACGAAGAGTGAGGAAAATTGGCGGACGTGGAGTTCCGGTTTTAGACATATGTAACCACATATGTAGATACAGTGGTTCTATTGTTCCTAAATGTAAGCGGAGAAGACGAATCGCGTCTAAGCATAAACACGATTAATTATGCCAAGTTTCTTTTTGTGCACAAGATGACGCAGCAGAAAGTAAGAATTGTGTTTTTTTATAATTAGATGCAATAATCTATATATATATATATATATATATATATTTAGATAAAAAACCGGTCAAGAGCGAGTCAGACTCCTGAGGGTTCCGTGCCTTATAAAACGAGAGATGTTTTTAAATTTTTATCGCCGAGGCTGATCTTTTCAGAGAATTTTGTACTGCGATGTATATTTTAGTTTTATATCAGTGCCATCTCTTGACTGATAGTGGAACTAATGTAATTATGGTTGATTTCTGAAAAAGTGTGCTATTTAGAGACATCGTCTTATTTTTCCTGCAATCTTTTCATAAGCTTCTAACACATAGATTAATTTCAGAAGCCATTTCAGTCGATGTTGCAAAAAAAATAACATTTTTATTTCTTTCCTTTTTGCAAAATATTTGAGCAAATGTCATCTAAAACTATTCCAATTTTTCAAGTTATGGCATAAGTAGTTCTTCAGATATCCAGCTGTGACAGACGGAAAGACTTAGTCACACCATAAGGGTTCCTTTTTACCTTTTTAGTACGGAACCCTAAAAATTAATCCTTTTTTCCCTTGGTCATTGCATCACGCGTGAACGGCTGGGCCTATTTCGCTAAATCTGTTTTTGTTGTGCCTGTTACTATCGGGAGTAGGTTTTTATGAAAGGAAAAAAAAGTAAGTTACAGTTGACGGGAGCGAAGCTGCGGGGGACAGCTAGTATAAATATAAAAATAGCTGACCAAATGTCATGTTTAAGGTAAATCAATAAAGCTGAATAGTTATAGGGTCATAAATTATTAACTGAGTTCTAAATTAAACACAAAATAATATTTATTTCTGTCTTATTTTCAAAACAGTTCAAACGTCATCTAAAACTGTTTCTTTCAAGTTGATAACATGAGTAGTTCTTCAGATATCTAGCTGTGACAGACGGACAGACTTAGTCACACGATAATGGTTCCTATATACCATTTTGGTACGGAACCCTAATAAAAAAGACTTAAATTGAACTTGGTTTCCTACTAAGCTTAAAAAACACAATTAATTAAAAAACCAAGCTGAACAATTATTTGGTCATTCACATAGGTAGGTAGGCGGTATTATTTGCATTGCGGAACTATGTTTTAATAACTTTTTGTACAAATAATAATTAAATACTTTAGGTACCAACATCGAGGAGCTCGTGGCTAGATAATAACAGCCGCACGGGTCGATCTTCAAGGTTAAGCAACGCTTGCCAAGGTTGGTCTGTGGATGGGTGACCATCTTAACATACCGAGTTTCCTCCGTGCCTCGGATAGCACGTTAAGCCGTTGGTCCCGGCTGTCATTTGTAGATCTTTGGCAGTCGTTACGGATAGTCAGAAGCCAGTTAATCTGACTCCAGTCTTACCATGAAGTACAGTGTTACCTAGTTAATGGGTTGTGGAGGTCTGGTAGGCAGCCGCTCCGCGTAAAATACTGGTATTCAGCTAAATCCGGTTTGACTGGAAGCCGACCCCAATATAGTTGGGAAAAGGCTAGGCGGATGATGACTTTAGGTACCAACATCAATAAAAACCAAGGCCTAACATAATCATAAAAGTGATCTATACAATGATTGTGGGTACTCATATTGGACTTACCTGTTAGTAACTTTCCTAAAATGAAATATTTTAAAACATTAATGGATTGATTATCTAGACAGGTGTTACAAAGAAAACATGTTGAGCCGATCCCAAATAAATTGGGAGGCAAGAGAACCATGATTTTTAACTACCTCTATATCTTTTTTTTATAAATAGTTTTGTTAATCTAAAATGTACTTAATTACGGAGTCGTTAGTGGTTTTCTAATAGATGGTTAACACGTGCTACACGAGATCAATCAACATCATAGAAATTACGAAACAACTATTAAAAAAAAACATAAAATGATTGCAATTACTTTTATTAATTAATATTATTATCTCTTTATTTATTTATCCTTACATACTAATCTGTATTTTTGAATATTTCTTTAAAAAAAATACATTAACTTCATTATTATTGTAAAAAAAGTATTTTTTTTTCTTTATTTATTTAGGGACATTTAAAATCGCAAAGCGTATGTCAGTCCCATAAAAAGTAATTATTATTACGTTTATTCATTTTTCTATACATAAAGATTACATTTTTAAATATATCTTTAAAAAAAAATACATTAACTTCATTATTATTGTAATTATTGCATTGCGTGAATTTGCGTGGCAATGCTGCCAGAGTGTTGGGCACTTTTACCAATGACAGCGACATGGACAAATTTTACAATGCCCTATAATTTCGTCCCATCCCCTTTTTTCTTGCTATTACTTATAAATACATAATATTTTTACTGTCTGGCATACTCATAAAGTAATATTTGTGTAAAACCTGTTTGAAATATCTGATCAGTGGCTATTAAATATCAATCAGTAATCGTTAGAAATAACTGAAAAGATGATTCTGTTATCATTAATAAGCGCGATATAAGGTGACGCCGATTGTAATATCAAATGACTGGCACGAGTCATGCCGATACAGAATGCACCTGTCATTAGGATAAACTAACCACATTAGCTAATGTGTTTCTACATTATCCTAAATAGGTGTTCCACAGCATTTGCAATAATTACTCACTTATGTTTGAGAATGCATCATTTTTATTTCGGAAATAGAGTTTAATCTTGAACAAATTTGCAGGTTTCTTCTGTGTCTATCGTTCTGCACTAAAAAAAGTAAATAATATTACTCGTATTAATTAACGAAAACCCTCCATCATTCTTCTGGCCTTATCCCAAATTATCCTGTTCGGCGCAGCATGTTCTTTTATGATACATTTGTTTTTACTGATATTCGACAAAATGACAGAACCTTTGCAGTCCCACTACTGGGCAAAGAACTGCAAGTCGTCCCAGTGAGTCAACTTAACTACGAGTATGGTAGGCGCCAGATAAACTTGCATTAAAGTCCAGTGACCTTTTCGTAATATCTCTTCATTAAACACTTTTATTATTTTTTTATTCAAATACTGGTCTCTCTATAATAGTAGATTGTTGCATCGAGCACAAAGTGACGGATAATTGCATCAAGTGTTACGAGTGCAATTGTAAACGTCACTTTTGCGAGGTTCATAATCTGCTTTTCTTTCAACTACCGAATAAAGAACTGAAGTCACTACAGAAAACTATAAAAACTACACGTTCTGGTTGCGATTCGATTCGCGCCAATTCCTTTTTTTTGCCAATGGTCGTACTGCCAATGTTCCCAAGAGTAAAAATAGCAACGAATGGCTGGTATAAAACTAGTTGATCATGCTTGTAGCCTGCGATTGGCCTGTTGTGTGGCCAGAATAACACTGATTGGCTGGTACAAATCTAGTTGGCCATGCATCCAACAGTGCAGTAATGTATGTATGAAAATCCATTACTGCACTGCTTTGCTTTAAATCAGTGCGGTAATGAATTTTCATACATACATTACTGCACTGTTTTACTCTGAAGCAGTAAAGTGCTGCTTTGTTCTCCCTATTTAGGATAGTTATAATAAAATTATTGCGTAGTTGGAATAACTTTATGTAGTCAGTATTCCGTGTGTATAACACGGAATACTGACTACAATGTCAACCGACTTGTTTCGTGGCTCCCTGATCACTGGCTTTGCACTGCCTTTACAATTTTAAAATGACTTTCGCCCCACCCGAAAATGAAGAGAATGTTCAAACCGTAATTTCAAAGTGTTTCCAAAGTAAAAATTTAATGTATAATTTTTACTTTGGAAACACTTTGAAATTACGTTTTGAACATTCTCTTCATTTTGCTTCTTCAATTGCCATAACCAAAATACATTTAAAAAGTTTATTACAGTGTTGCGACATTATACTTCGGTATTAAAATAACACATTTTGTAAAAGTTGAATTCATGTCACTAATTAAACTTGTCGATTATTACGGAATTTTCCGTAATAATCGAAAAATTTGAGTAGAATTCATAACTTATAAAAAAATAAAAAAATGGTGACACACAAAAAAGTACAAACAAACAACAAATAGGATTATAGAACTGCAACATCACTGACCCTCAAAAAATTAATGACATGTTTAATAATAATAATAAATTTAAATTGGAATTTGTTGTGGACAAATGTGCAGTCATGCATGTTAAGAAAGGGGAGATTATGGAATCTGAGAGAATTCAACTCTCGGATTCCATACAGGTTAGATCACTCAGCTCGACCGAAACCTATAAGTATTTGGGTATATCGGAAGCGTTGGGCATTAATGTTACTGACATGAAGCAATCGTTGAAGGAACGCTTCTTTGGCCGCCTGAAAAAGGTTCTGAATAGCCTTTTGTCGGGCGGAAATAAGGTGCGCGCCTTCAACGGTTGGGTCATGCCGGTATTAATGTACTCTTTCGGCATACTCAAATGGACTCAAACTGAGCTTGACACCCTGGATAGGAGAGTACGTACACTGCTGACCGCAAACCGGATGCATCACCCACGATCGTCGGTGATGAGACTGTACATTCCGCGGAAGTGTGGAGGTCGAGGCTTTTTAAACGCCAAGACTCTCCACAACCGCGAGATGTGCAGTCTCAGAGAATATTTCCTCACAGCTGATGTGGGTATGCACCGAGATGTGGTCGCAGTGGAACTGGCGCAAACCTGTGATACTTACCACAGATGACCGCAAGGAGGTATGGAAAGGCAAGGAGCTTCACGGGCGCTTCTATCGGGCTCTTCATGGGTCTGATGTAGATTTGTCAGCGTCCGTGGCCTGGCTACGTTTTAGTGATCTCTTCGGGGAAACTGAAGGTTTTGTCTGTGCGATTATGGATGAAGTTATCTTGACGAATAACTACCGGAGGTATATTATGAAGGATGGGACGGTGGACGTGTGTCGGGCATGCCACCGTCCGGGTGAGTCCATCAGACATATTATCTCTGGTTGTTCTCGTCTGGCTAACGGCGAGTACTTGCACAGACACAACCAAGTGGCCAGGATTATCCATCAGCAACTTGCTTTGAAATATAAACTTGTGGATTCTGAGGTACCGTATTACAAGTATGTGCCCGACCCAGTTCTCGAAAATGACCATGTCATGTTGTACTGGGATCGGTCTATCATCACTGATAGGACTATTGTTGCCAATAAGCCTGATATAGTGGTGATAGACCGATTAGTGCGCCGCACAATGATAATTGATGTTACCATCCCGCATGACGAGAACCTCGTGAAGGCCGAGAAAGAGAAACAAATCAAGTATCTCGACTTAGCACACGAGGTTGTCGACATGTGGAATGTGGACTCAGCTATCATTGTGCCGATAGTCATTACGGCCAATGGTCTGATGGCCAAAAGCTTCGACGAACATCTGTCGAAGCTGGCGTTACGCGGTTGGGTAAAGGGCCTGATACAGAAGGCAGTACTCCTCGATACGGCTCGTATTGAGAGGAGGTTCCTTTCTCTGGAGCCCTAACCACCGGTAGCTTGGACCCTGCTCCCGACACCGGCGGACTACTACTTTTATATTTTTAAATGTATTTTTTATGGTTTTTTAGAGATATATTTAAAAATATACTTTGTATGTAAATAAGAATAAATAAACGAAATAATAATAAATTTGTTTATTAGGGCAAACAATAAAATTATGAATTTACGTATAATACTGACACTATAAATAGAGAATAACACAATATTCCTAAATCCAACTGATCCTATACAAGTGCTCAGGGTAATTCAAAACCTAAAAAATACTGCGTCTGTAGGTTTTGTTGAAATTAGTACCAAAATAATAAAAGCCTGTGCTAATCTCTCTGCCTGCGTCTGTGTTTCCAAAAGCTTACAAACCTAACCTCTTCAAAGTTAGAGTGAACAGGCTCCTTCTGGGTAAGCTCGCTCCATCGTAGACTTTGTTTCTGTCATCACTGACATAGACTAGAGTCAAGAGCAAACCTATCATTAATAAAAATAAAAATAAATCCCTTATGCAAACCGTTGAGCTACTTAATTAAAATGTCGTTTTCAGAAAGCGCGTTCCCAAGCGCATTAAAGACTCAATAGTCAAACCGATATTTAAGAATGGGGATAAAACTGTCATGACAAACTATAGACCTATAACCTTAGTTCCTATAATATCAAAAATATTTGAGAACACTATATTAAAAAGGTTATATGACTATGTGGAACAACATAATTTGTTAAGGCGGGCGCACTTTGGATTCAGAAAAAACAGCACCACCTCTTTAGCTTGTTTTAATTTAATGAAAATAATAACTGAGACAATGAATAACAACATACCTGTAGTTGCAATTTTTTTAGACATGAGCAAAGCCTTTGACTTTTTTGATCATAAGCTATTACTAAGCAAGTTAGATAAATATGGCATAAGGGGCAAAGGGAATGACTGGTGTAAATCGTATCTAAGTGATAGGCGTCAATGTGTTCAAATATCGAAAGTCATTGGTGGAAACAAAGTAGAATAAAAATCTAAGTATAAAACTGATGCAGTCGGAGTACCACAAGGCAGCGTAGTGGGGTCGATTTTATTTCTGCTATATATCAATGACCTTCCCAATGCAACACGCCATGAAACAATCTTATTTGCTGACGATACGATACTTATTATGAAATGTAATGACAAAAATAAATTAGAACAGGAAATTAATCATCATCTGCCTAGCCTTTTCTCAACTACCTACATGGGGGTCGGCTTCTAGTCAAACAGGATTCAAACTCAAACTTCAAAAATATTTATTTCAAATAAACCATTTACAGGCACTTTTGAATTGTCAAGATGGGTCGGTCCAAAAAAGATGAAGCTATTTGCACGTTCCAAAGCGTAGATCTCTATGGAGAAGAACGTGCAAGAAACTCCACTTTAAAAATAATAAATTGTTACAAAGTTTTGTTTACATCAAGTTGAAATTATACATACATGTGAGAACAATGTAAAGGAGCAATTCAAAGAAGTAATGAAAATAAACCATGGCAGCTGAGAATTGACCTGTCCCAACTGACGGCGTCCGTTCACGAACGTGACGCATGCGCTAGCACCATTTGGCTCAACCATTTTGAAGGGAGCCAAATGATCCAACGCTAGACTTTTGAGTGAGCATGACACTCCCAACCGCCAGGGTACATTCAAGTCAGAAACAAACCTAAAACTGTTAGTTATAGCTTAAGTTTAAGGTACACAGTTCTCACACAAATGCCGTTAAAATGGATGAAATTATACAATGCTAAATAAATTATGTACAATGAGCCTATACAATGCAAATATTGGTTTCTTACAATCTTCAGCCGGTCCAACAATGTTTCCATATGCTAACAGATTATCTTATAATATGCCTGCCTGTATAGTGTGCGTTTAATACAAGATTTAAATTTTGACTCATTTAGTTCTATAATATTATATGGGAAGGTATCTTATTATAACATTTTAAACATGAAAGATGAGGCTACTTTAGCCAGTCTGATACCTGGTTGAACTAATTTGTCCCTATTTCTAGTAACATAATTATGTCTGTCGCCTCTTTTACTAAAAAGATGTAAATTCTTTCTGACATACATGATGTTTTCATAAATGTAAGTAAGAGTGAATAGGTTATTTCTAGGCAAGCGTGCTCCATCTTCGACCACATCCTCGCTTACCATCAGGTGAGATAGTGGTCAAACGCGTGCCTATCAATAGTAAAAAAAAAAAAAAAAAAAAATTAAAAAAATGTATTGACGAGGTACCGTCATGATGTTAATATTCTTAAACAGTTCCCTTAGAGAATCGTGCCGGCGGTGATTGTATATCGCTTTGTCGCTTTGAAGGCTCTTTTCTGCAGAATAAAAATAGTCTCAATGTCTGCAGCCCGTCCCCATAGTAAAATACCATAAGACTTGATACTGTGAAAGTAACTAAAATACACCAGTCTCGCGGTATCGACATCCGTTAATTGGCGGATTTTTCTAACAGCATAAGCTGCTGAAATTAGCCTCCCTGAAAAAGATGTTATATGAGGGCCCCATTGTAGCCTTGGGTCAAGCGTAATTCCCAGGATTTAGCAATATCAGGCGTCTGGTTTTTGGACAGCTCTAAGCTTTTATTCAAGAAACTTAAAATTTTACCTTTTCATCAAAAAACTATGTATGCTAGTAAAACAGTATCCGCAATATTTTCCCATGCATGCAGAAGTGCGACACAAAAAGGCTTCTGTTAGGAGTATGTATAAATATTAATTAAATGAACCTCAATGCTACATATAGTACAATACAATTAGGAGAAATGTATATGTCACTGCCATTCAGGTGTATAGCAAGTTGCCTAATTATTTAAAGAACTTTCCCATCTCATGTTTAAGAAAAAACTGACAAATTGGCTTTTGGATAATTGCTTTTATGACATGGGCGAAAATACGGAATATTGTAAGAATCCAAGAAGTACTTAATTTGACATTGTGTCTATTACCTAATTATAATAATGTTGGACCGTAAATCACAAATCGTAAAATAATAATACTTATTTAAGAGTGACTTATTTAGCAGTGATGGCCCAATGGTAATGGCTGCGTCTTACGAGTTGCAAGTTGTAGGTTTGAACCCCGGCAGGCGCTTTACTGTGTGTAAATTATTTCGTCACCACTGCTCTCAAAACGGTGAAGGAAAACATCGTGAGGAAACCGGCATGTCTTAGAACCAAAAATTCGAAGACATGTGACATCTACCAACCCGCACTGGGCCCGCGTGGTAGATTACGGCCCACTCTCTCTCACCGAGAGGAGGCCTGTGTCCCAGCAGTGTTATAGGCTAATTATGCTATGTACTCAAATAAAGAGAAATTCTATTCTATTTTTTTTAGGCATTATAGGCTGATTATGCCTATGCTATGTACTATAAGAGTGGCATTTGAATATTTTTTGACATTTGATTACATAGTAATAATTATTTTTAGTGGACTCCGCAATCATTGTACCGATAGTGTGACAGCCAACGGCTTAATAGCCACGAGCCTTGACCAACACCTCAGAAGGCTCTTGTTAGGCAGCTGGATCAAGGGCTTGATTCAGAAAGCGGTACTTTTGGACACGGCTCGCATTGTCAGGAGGTTCCTCTTTCTGGAGCCCTGACCGCTGGTAGCTTGAACCCTGTTTCCGATACCAGTAGGCTCCTATTTTTTTTATATTTTTAAATGTTTTTTTTTTTTTATGTTAGGAAAAGGAAAATAATTATTTCATATTGGAGTCTAAATCACAAATCTAAAAATAATTGTAGTTATTTATTTAACTTATTATGAGTGAAATTTTAATATTTGTACACGTTAACTTGTGGTACAATGTAATACAATATAAAAATACATTCTTACAAATAAATATGTCTGATTCTTATTTTCAATGAATTAGGCAAATCTATCTAGAAAATGTGCAATATTTATTTGAAATTAAAACATGAATTTGAAACAAGCTAACAATGGCTCCCAAAAAAATAAACTAGGAATCGTTTTTCACTGCTGGAAAATCTAAAGGATCAATATAGATGTAGGTTCAGGACTGCTTCATGTCTTAATTTCCGTTTTTGTCAATAAAGAATGATTACAATAAAACATGTGGGTCAATGACCGTTATTGCAAACTAATTTGGCGATTACTCTAATACATTATTTTTGACCCAATCGAGGGTGACTTGCCAAGTACCTACAGTCGACCATCACGTCGGTCGTAACGCTGAGATCTCGAGGGTCGACGAAGTTTCAAAACTTTTAATAGAATAGGAGGCCAGCCGTTCATCCTGGCTGTCATTTGAAGAACTTTGTCAGTCCTAATAAAACTGACACTTGTCATGCCAAGGCGTGTACTATTCTCATATATATATATATATATATTTTTTTTTTATTTGTTATGTATATAGGTACTAGCTGACCCGTGCGGCTTCGCTCCTGTCAACTGGCTACTGTACCTACCTATCCTACCCTACCTACCCTATTTGTGAATCTTAACCATCCAGGGCGCCACCCAAACGCATACAAAAAAAAATCATTCAAATCGGTCCAGCCGTTTAAGAGGAGTTCAGTGACATACACACGTACAGTAGAATTATAAAAGAAGATATATACTGTACTCTTTGTGCTTAGGCAGCGTTTTATCCAGTTATGGAGTTGTGGAGATCAAATAGTCGCGCGATAGTAAAATACTGGTATTCAGCTGCATCCAGTTAGACTGGAAGCCGCCCCACTACGGGTTCGGCAGATCGATTTTGGATGGGTATCCTATACTAGTTTAGTGTTCACCGGCGTACAACCGTACGCCACCAACACGTTACTTACCAACAGCGTAATAGTCATCTTGACTAGGTACGTCATGTAGTGGGTATGTTGTAACAAACATGTCACAGTGAGCAAGCACGCCGAATCACCAATTGGATTAACTTGACAATCGAGGGCAAAAATTAATCAACGTGAAGTTCCGTTATTTTAGAATGAACAAGTACCAATACTGGGTCTCGGTTTTTTCCAGTTCGATTGTGTGTATCATATCAACAGTCGGGCATGCAGGCCGGCCGGCGCGGGCGCACGGCGCTCACCCAAACGCGGACACTCGCTTAGACAAAGCAAATTACGAAGACCTCGATGTAATTCCAACTTGTTTACCTTTACAATATTCATGTCACTGATCAGATTTACATAAAAAACTGAACTAGAAACGAACAAAATAAACGGTTTACCGATGTTACGTCATGTGTAGTTGAAGGTACTCAAGGTATATTATTTTGGTACAATTTCCATTAGTAGTCTTTGAGCATCATTTTCATACACATTCTTGCGCAGTAATCCCCAATAAGCCTAGTTATTCATAGAAAATGCGAACATCAGTCTCAACACAATATCATTATGCCGTTCATACTCAGGTGCTAAGTGAGCCATCATTAAATAAATATAACATAATGGAGGGAAATTGCTGATGTAAACAATAATGATTATAACAAAGTCAGTAAAGGCGATGTAAAAGATAATGAGAAAGGAGACCGTGAAACCTGAGAAAAGTAAATGAACAGCGATGAGCAAGGCCTCGTTACGTTTGAATATGTAACCCGTTTGTGCGTAAGCCGGGCTGGTGGCGCGGGAGAGTGTTGGTCGCGGTCGCCATTGGCCGTCGCGCGGTATCAATAAAGCCACGTATTGTGTGCGACGCATTGTTACCGGCCGCCAGATGACCCCACTGCACGCCACAATAACACTTCAATACGCTGATCACATGCCACCGGAACACTGATCTACTCCGTCAATAGCGTCACCGCGTAGATAGTCCGTCTCACAACACTCTGACGGACGGTGCGTAGCGTACACACTGGTGATCAACGTGAGAAGCTAGGAGCCGGTGACGTCGCCACCACGCCTACCACTACAGCTAGCGAGCGTTACCTTCTGGAAAATATAATATGACTGCAACGTCACAAGCAAGCGACGCGAAAAAGTTGTCATCTCGCATGGCTTAAGTACTTTTTATACATGGTTAAACGTTACACTCACCTACATTTAAAACAGCTGGCGCATTAAAATCTTCCATAAGTTGTTGGAAAAACATTCGTTCAAAAACTTAGATTCTCCGTTTAATATTAACATCCTTTAACACTCTTATGCCTGATTTACACCTATTAAGTTGTTAAGTAGATAACTTAATTTTAAGTGACTTAATACATGTAAACGAACAATTTAGTAGCAAGTTGCAACTTAAAATTTAGTTAACAACTCATGGCTGATTTAAACGTATTTTACCGTTGCCTAATCTAAAACAGAAAATAATAATAATTAGAATATAAGTAGGTAGATTCCTGTTTGCAGAACTGAAGTCCTCGTTAAGTTAGTTTCCCGCTTTATTACTGTCTCTAACGTTATATCCTGTTAATTGTTTTTTTATTAACCTCTTGCAAGGATCAAACATCCTCGGGATCAGATTCTATGGCATTAATTTTATGTTTTTCTAACTAAATCTTTGATCGTAAAATTTCTATAAGGAATCTGGAAGTATTCTTCGTTTATGACATTATAAGTGCCAGCTCAGACTTCGAGAACTTAAACAGATTGGCTCAGCTATACCTAAAAGCGACTGGAGAAGAAAAGCAAAGACGTTACGTTACACAGTTTCGACATTTTCTACTTTAAAAGTGATACATATCTAAAACGCATTAGGGTATAGGTTATACATTAATCAAGCCTTCTGGTGTTGTCCACTCAACCTCCATGTACATTAAGCGGTTCTACGATATGATTGAGTCCGTAATTTAACTTCGATAGTCATTTGTTCGATGAACGGAAAGTCAACTGAACAATGGTTCGAATGTACTTTATTGCGAAACAACCTTTTATCGACAAACGCTACTTCGACTGAACGATTCATCGAATGTTTATGAAGTGATGGACTGCTCTTTCAAATGAGTTTTAGTTATTACTAGCTTCTGCCCGCGACTTCGTGTCATATTCTCACTCTCGGAAACACTCTGGCATCCTGGTAGTTTGTGAGTCTTTACTGTTCGTACTTTCAGCCCCTGAATTACTTCGATGTTTCCTGGTTTCCTGGTACTTGTGAAACTTTATCAAAAATACTTAGAGATGTTTTGGTCTCCTATTACCTACCTGTGAATCTTAACCGCAAAACTCATTCGAAGGAGCAGTCCATCACTTAGTAAGTCGAAGTAGCATTTGTCGATAAAAGGTTGTTTCGCAATAAAGTCCATTCGAACAATCGTTAAGTCGACATTCCATTCATCGAACCAATGACTATCGAAGTTAAATTACGGACCCGATATGATTACCATCGCTTGTTTATTGAAATCGATTACCAACTGTTATAATAACGCAACATGATCATCAAGAGAACCTTGATTGGTGCCCTCCGTTGCTGTCAGTACGTCAGTCAATACCTGCCTCACTCCAATGGTATTAGTACTTTTGCAATCGACTGCTCAAGGTTTTCTAGAATCATTTTCTGTACATCAAAAAAAATCAAATCAATCATCAAATGTGCTCCATCTTCGACCACATCATCGCTTACCATCAGGTGAGATGGTGGTCAAGCGCGTGCCAAAAAAAAAAATAATAATAATAATTTACATTGTTTGTTATTTTCAAAGTTCATATTGTTTTTTCTAGCTTCCGATGTTCACTTCTTTCTATCTTGCTGCTACATGGGGCGAGAATTGCATGCCTTGGCTTTCTGACACTTGACTGGTTACCCACTTTATGCCACTTTTTCTGAATTTAAGTAAAGCTAGCTTGACTACGCTCTTAGACTTTCATAAATTGATTTACCAATAAAAACTATTATTAAAAAAAAAACCTTAACGACCTTGCATATATATGGACTTTTTTGTCTGTAATATATTTTTTTTTGTATTTATAAAATACACCTACTGGTATCAAGTATCCAACCAACGCATCTTCATTAAGATAATTCAACTAGTGCCTGTTTAACTGAAGTAACATAATGATTAAAAATTGCTGCATAAGTTTTACACAAATTGCATGTCCTATTATGAACCACACAACACAAAAACTACAATCCGAGGATCGTAAAATTAAATCTATTTTTGCAATGCATCTTGATGGTCGCGCTGAAGGCTCTTTTTGCCCTTAGACCAGAGACAGAAGCTAGAATCTTGAGAAATAAGAAACAGTGAACTTTCAACCGGTGGGGCAAGTACAGACACAGGTTTGTCAAGTTTCGAAGGGCTTTATCTTCGAGTCGTGAAATGAAACACAACGAAGGCGATAGCTTGAAAACCGGAATAACTAGAACGATATAAGTTCACTGTCGAGAGCTGTGCTGGCCATTGGGTTCAAGTGGATCTGAAACATTAGGACGTCCTCAATTGTATAATTAATTCATCGTAAAACATGAAAAATTAGATTTCAAGGTTTATGTGATCAATCGGTCTTTTTAACCGACTTCTTCAAAAAGGAGGAGGTTCTATGTTCGGCAGTACGTATTTTTTTATATGTATGTTCACCGATTTCTCTGCCAATTCGGGACCGATTTAAAAATATTTTTTTATTCGAAAGCCTATACTCCTGAGGTGGTCCCTCCCATTGTCACCAAGTTAGAATCTAATGATGGAATCCCATGGAAATTAACTTTCTAACGAAATTCAGAAATTTGTGCCTGGTAATCATGATCTCATGTTGTTGAGCTGATGATGTAAGGTATAAGTCAGGATCTGACGATGGGATCCCATGAAAAATGTTTGTTCAGCGATATTTTCGCCAACTGTTAACCGATTTGGATGATTATTTTTTTGTTTGGAAGAGTATTTTCTCGGACTGGTCCCATTTAAATTTGGTGAAGATCTGATGAAGAACTTCGGAGGTAGGCAACGGAACTCTTCAATAAATGATAGCAAATGGATCGGGGTTTCTGAAATCGCATGACTGTTGATTGTTTACACCAGTTCATAACAAAACATCACACCGGCACGCTGTGTTTGTGGTTTCACTTTTTAGTAGCACCTGCTTACTACTAAAAAATGAAAAATTAAAAATAAAATAAAAAAATTCGGAAGTCGGTGTTCAAAAACGAAACAGCCAAAAACACCGACTTCCGAAATTAAAGTTATTTTTTACTTTGTAGTGTTTTGTTTTTGGAAGCTACAAGCCATAACATTCCATGCCTACCTACAACCTTCATATAACAATGTTTATAGATAGTCACAGCGATAGAAGACAGAAAAAAAACCAATCTGGACATCTGTGAAAAACTCACAAAACACCTCTCTTCAAACAATGTAAAATGCAAAATGAATAATTATGCCTCTGAAAAAAAAGCAGGCAATCTTTGAAAACCCTATGGAATTATTTAAAAATAGTTCCTTAGCTCCGGAAAATTACAACCACCGTGGTATTTTTATATCGGACGTCGAGTGACATTCCTGTGCTTCTTTATAGAAAGATGTGCATGGCGTTGAAATTACATATTACGCTTTTTATTAGGGTTCCGAACATCCGTAAGAAACGGAACCCTTTTCACTCGGGTGTCTGTCTGTCTGTCCATCCTCCGAATCCACAGAATCGATTTTGTTGAAAAACGGTACACATATACTGGACCCAAACACGGACGCGTTACTTACATAAATATTTTTTTAGTTTGAGGATCACAGTTTTATTTAACGGTACCGTGTGACATTTTGAATGAAAAGGCTTATTGTGAGGGTTCCAACTACCTATATTTTTTTTTTTTATAATTTCAAAATAAGTAGTTTTGAAGTTATTGAAGAATTTAGACGAAAAATGACCATTCTCCCTCCCTTATCTCCGAAACCATCGAGCCTAAAATTTTGAATATATAGGGAAACCTATAAGAATTCTATCATCATCATTTGCCTAGCCTAGGGTTTTCCCAACTACATTGAGGTCGGTTCCCAGTTAAACCGGATTTTAGCTGAATACCAGTATTTTACGTGGAGCGGCTGCCTACCAGACATCCATAGCCCGTTAACAGGGTAACACGGTACTTTTTGGGAAGACTGGAGTCAGATTTACCGGCATTGGACAATCCTTAACGACTGCTAAAAATCTTCGAATGACAGCCGGGACCAACGGTCGCTACGTGCTTTCCAAAGCACCTAAAGTCTATGATAATAACATGTTACAAAATTGCACACGAGTCTGACTCGCACTTAGCCATTTTTAACATAAACAAAGCTAAAGTGATGTAATTTACACAATAAATTAAAATTAATTAAAATTCATTTATTTCAGGCTATCAAACCCATACATAAAACCAATACAATAATTTAAATCAAATATTTCACATTAATTTTGAATTTAAAATTAGATACATTACTACAATTTTATTAGAAACATTAAATTTCATTTATTTTATTAATTTCAATAGACAGCAGTTTTCTACACAAGCCACTTTATTATTATTTATTTTCAGCCCACTGCCTTGCAAACGTTTCACTTTTTTTCTTCCATTCCCTATGAATATTGAACTACATAATCTTCTTTCTTTGCCAATCCTATTGCCTTGTTGCGGGTGACCATAAGTAGTGTAAACTGACAGGTAATGCACTAACCCTCTGGTGGATCTATCATCATCTGCCTAGCCTTTTCCCAACTATATTGGGGTCGGCTTCCAGTCAAGCCGGATTTAGCTGAATACCAGTATTTTACGAGGAGCGGCTGCCTACCTTTGGTGCACCTATATTCCCGCAAACTACGTCAAGTGTATAATAATGCGCACATCCATAATTACTTTGATGTATAAAACTTACCTACAGCTAATACATGAATATTTGAAACTATTATTGGAATCAAGCATACCGGCCTTTTTATGTCGTATCGTACCTATAAATTATGTGATAGGAAAATCGTTTTCACGACCTTCGTGCAGCTACGTACGTATAAAGTTAAACGTGACGGGAACGATCTCTGGCGCCGTGAATTCGTGGCGCTTTTAAGTAGGTATTAATACGCAGCGACTGCGCGCGCGCAACTCAGTAGGAGGCAGCTTGCGCCCGCTTCGTGTCGTTGCTAATCAGGCGTTTCGCCTAGTTGCCGGCTAACGTGCACCGACCGCGACTATTACTGTACCGACAAAAATGACGATATTCACTCCGAACTGACTTGCGTGATTAGGTTTTTAACACGAGGACATAAAAACTTTTTTTTTTGTACAAATAATTAATTTAATTCTTAATTCAAAATGGTTAGTGGCAATAAAGATCCGTGTGATCTCAAAAAAGTTCCACCAAAGAACCGTGAGAAGAAGACGAACAACTACAAGAGAGCGAATTGGTTCTCAAAATTATGGTTCGTCTGGATGATGCCCACCTTCTGGAGAGGCTACAAGCGGGACCTGTATGACTCGGACCTCACCAAACCTAAAGATAGCCACCTCTCCGACAAGCTTGGCGACCGACTCGAAAAGTAAGTACTTAAAATAATTTAACCGCATTCAATAAAATATGACGAATTCTTTGTACATACAAAAATATGACAAAGGGCCCTGTGACTGTTGACCCTAGGCTCACGGTGACGGGTAAACAAAAAAGAGACAACCCTCAAAATAACTTGTGTGCACATACTCCACCGGCATTTAACAAGCCCGACATGTTAATAAAATCCGTGCGACCATGGCCGCATGCACAATACCACAATAAGCAGATAAACATTAATATTTGCGTAAGTGATAAATTCCAGAAGTGGACAATTTGTTTTCTATCACCAAAATTGTTCAAGACAAACTTATAACCCTTTTTGTACTTGTTTTTATGGCTGCGAACGGCACTAAAGTTTACACAAACGTTCGGAATGCCGTTTTTGGTAATTTCTAACACCTGCGGCACTACGAACAATGGACAATTTATTAATGAAATCATAAATGTGTTTCAATTCGTTAAAATAATATAATATCATAAGTACCAGTTTGGCTAAAATATTTTCTTCTGAAAAGAAGTCGATATCTATGTATATTTAATTTATCTGTAAATAGTTAAATTCTTCCAAAACTTTACCTGAACCACCAAATTGGTAGGTACTTACGTAAATGAAATGACGTTTAAATGCGTATGCAAGCTGTGCATCGGGACCATTTCAAGACTTTCACAATCACATAAAATATGCAGTGCGCTCAATGTAGGTAGTACACACATTCCCGACACTCGCATCAAAGATTCACCAACTGGTTGAAATGATTCGAGTAAAATGAGAAATTCCTTATGTTTTCAAGACTAAGTAACCACCCTAAATCCACTTAGCCTTTTCTTAACTACCTAGGGATCGACTTCCAGTGCAACCGGATGCAGCTGCCTAGTAGGTATCTACCTGCCTAACATAAAAAATATACTGGCCAAGTGCGAGTCGGACTCGCGTGCGGGTTCCGAACCAATTTAATTTTTTAAAGAAAGAAATCGCATTTATTGGAACAACAAAAATACACCTTACAAATTATCGAATATAATTATTATGTACCTACAATATTGTGCCAAAAGGGTAAATGCATAGCAAGGGGCATTGGGGGGGTGGTGGGGTTCCGTTTTCCCCTAAAAATGATAATAAAACACACAGCATAATTTAAAAGACAGACACTGATATCATAAAGTTTTTACATTTATTTTTATGGGAAACACAAACTTGCCTAAAAACATGAACAATTACTTATGACGCTGAAGTATAAAATTAACTCACAGTATTAAAAAACTGGACAATGATAAATAAGAATAATTTTTAAATGAACTCACTCGTAACAAAACAATGCAACAAATGAACATCTTAACACAATAGGAAAATCTAAAACAGTAAATTTATATTTAATCTTATGCTAGTTGACCCGCGCAACTTCGTCTGCGTCACATTTTTTGGGGTCGTAGCGTAATGTTGACTCTTCAGTTTTATAATATTAAGTACCTATAGATTTCTACCTATACATAAGCAGGTATTTAATAGGTATTCAAAAAATATACACATAAAAACTCACTGTAAACTTTAAATCCATTTATCCGATATGCTCAATTTTTCAATATGAAACAAATAGTATGAAGATAAATGCAGTTATAAGTCGCAGCATCTTCTTTCTTAATTAAAAAATAAATAAAAAATACTTTATCAAAAAACTTAACCGCGAAAAATGAACAAAAATTCCAAACAAAAGACTTATAACAATTCTGATGCAGTTTGCGATATCAATCTAATTGATACTTCTGATTCCTGATTGATATTCTCATAAACTACGGATTTACCTCTCTAAAAAAACCTATACCTTGATATAGGATTGAATACTGGACTGATACTGATGACTGACTTTACTGAAAACCCTCAAACCACATCAAAGTTGGCTTGAAGACGAACGTCGTCACCGAGACAGGCCTAGAAACAGAGACTTGAATTTTCTGATATTCCTATGATGGTCCTGAGAAGGCAAGTACATAGAACATTGAAAAAGTATGGAGAGACCTTTGCCAAACAGTTAGACAATATTAAATTTAAAAAATATCACTAGTGTTTCACATTTATTTAGAATTTCTAAGGTGGAGTGTATTTTTACTCAAGACATGTCACACAAAATAGCTGATACACTACTGAACGTACAAGAGAATGCAAAATTAATAATAAACAACTAAGTTAACAAAGGTAAAAGCATAAAAAACAGGACAACATTATAATAACATAAATATTATAATTGAAAAAAACATAATAACCTTCCTTGGCAGTCGGGAAAAAAAATGTGAATATTTAAGAATAACTGCAATGACTATCGGTACAGTTATTCATTTTAATTTATTCTTGTGAAACTATTGTAACTTTGTCACTCAGAGATGTTGTTTTAGCTGCCGTTTATTATATTAGCTACAAGATTGGCACATCGTTCTATTTTATTGAAATCAAGCGAATTGAAATGAAGCTACAAGTTTCACGTGTCCATGAAAAATAGAGTAATTTTCCCCATGTCGATATTAGTTTACTCAATCCGATTGGCGTGAAATTAATTAATATGCACATTAAACACGCTTTAAGATTTTTACACTTATTTAAATATAATAAATATATTTCGTGCAATTTTACCATATTATGCAATTTTATTAAAATTACGTATTTTATTAATATTTTTAATCAATTAATTTACTCGATTCATGAAAATAAAATATAATTTAAGAATTAGTTACTATGATGAAAATGAAAGTAAGTGCCTAGTAGAGACCAATTTCTGGGGACAAACAATAATTGACAAACAAGTTTATTTTATATTGTAAGGGTTTCTTCAAATAAACTTTTATTAAATCATCTCCACACATGGTTATTATGTGCATATGTCTCCGGTAAATTGCAAATGTCGTAGAATTGTAAAATATCGCGTGAAATTGTAAAATATTTTTTCTTAATAAGCCTAAGCCTAAGCCTAAGGATATCTTGGAAACTATTGAATTTGGGTGGGATTTATTGTATACAAAACGATTTTTTCATAATACGAGTATATCGGGAAATCATAATGTATTGAAGATTTATACAATCTTACGGAATCTGCAATTTTCCGGTGACACTTATACGTATTTAGAGACACACTTCGTCCATCTGTCTGCCAGCGGGCTGTACCTCAAGATCCAAAATAGATAGACAGTTGAAAGTTTTTCACCGATTTTGTTTTTGCCGCTCTATCAACAAATAATTATAAACCGGCCAAGTGCGAGTTGGACTCGCCCACCGAGCGAGGGTTCCGTACGTAGCTACAAATTACTTTAAGTTAAGACTATATTTTTTATGATTTAATGTAATTAAATCATGTATAGTTTTCAGAGTTTTCCCTATACTTGTAGTAAAAGACGCTATTACTTGCCAAATTTCATAGTTCTAGATCAACGGGAATATCCTATACATTTTGATTCCCGATGAGAGTGTCGAAATATACGTTTCTTGCAGCATAAACGACCGTACTATCTTTATTACGTTAACTTAGAAGTTTGACTTTTTCACAGCTGCAAGGGGTCACAGACCTAAGTAGGTATATGGTTTTAATTTCAACTCGATACCTCTACGCGTTCCCGAGATAAACGGTCTTGACAGACAGACGGACGGACAACAAGGTGATCCTTTCAGGGTTCCGTTTTTTCCTTTTGAGGTACGGAACCCTAAAAATAAGGTTTATGGTACGGAACCCTTCGTGTGCGAGTTCGACTCACACTTGGCCAGTTGTTTACTTTTATAAAACGCTTTCAGTTCCTCTGTGACACACATTCTAGTTCCTTGAGAACATTCTAAAATCTTAATAACTAAGTATTCGTATGCATTCCACTTCCTCCTTTGACAAATCTTTCAGTACACAAGTAGCTCGTTTGAAAACAATGGTGAACGAGCAATACACCACTAACACTACACTACACACACACTACACTATACACACACACTACACTATAGCACTTAATTTTTTCCACTTCTTTCTCAATTCCATCCTCATCCTCCTTTTTCATTATATAGGATACTTATTTGTATAAGTATTAGTTGATATTGTATTTTTAACCGACTTCTTTAAAAAGGAGGAGGTTCTATGTTCGGTTGTATGTATCTTGTTTTTTTTTTCTTTTATATATGTTCACTGATTTCTCCGCCGATTTTAAAAATTCTTTTTTATTCGAAAGCCTATACTCCTGAGGTGGTCCCATTGTCACCAAGATCCCATGAAAATCGAGGGAAACCCTCAAATTTTATAAGCACATACACGGTTTTTCATGAACTTTCTAACGCAATTCAGATATTTGTGCCTGGTAATCATCATCTCATGTTGCTGAGCTGATGATGGAAGGTATAAGTCAGGATCTGATGATGGTATACCATGAAAAATGTTGTTCAGCGATATTATCGCCAATTGTTAATCGATTTGGATGATTCTTTTTTTTGTTTGGAAGAGTATTTTCTCGCACTGGTCCCATTCAAATTTGGTGAAGATCTGATGAAGAACTTCGGAGGTAGGCAACGGAACTCTTCAATAAATGATAGCAAATGGATCGAGATTTCTGAAATCGCATGTCTGTTAATTGTTTACACCAGTTCATAACATAACATCACGTCGGCACGCTGTGTTTGTGGTTTCAGTTTTTAGTGGTACCTGCGTTCCACTTAAAAGAGAAAAAAAAAACAAAACACTACAAAGTAAAAAATAAATTTAGTTTCGAAGTCAGTGTTCAAAAACGACAAAAGCAAAAAAAACCGACTTTGTTTTTACTTTGTAGGGTTTTGTTTTTGGAAGTCGGTTTTATTTTTTATATTATACTAGCGACCCGCCCCCGCTTCGCACGGGTGCAAATTATTTACTAAAACCTTCCTCGAGCACTACTCTATCTATTTAAAAACCCGCATCAAAATCCGTTGCGGAGTTTTAAGGATCTAAGCATACATAGGGACAGACAGACAGCGGAAGCGACTTCGTTTTATACTATGACTAGCACTTCGCCCGCAACTCCGTTCGCGCTACAATTTTCTTAAAAATCCCTAATTTTTTTAGAACCACTCTATCCCAATGGATAGAAAAATGACTGCACCGATTTTTATTCTGTTGTCACCAATGTGACAACAGAATAAAAATCGGTGCAGTCATTTTTGAGTTTATCGCGTACAGACAGACGCGGCGGAGAACATTGTTTTATAATATGTAGTGATTATGTTTCATTACTATTATTATAGTTCGTTTTTTACTCTAACAGCCTTAAATCTATCTCCTTTCGTTCAGTTCACCCAAATGTTGTCTGTAAGAAATTGCCTTGTGCCATAAGACCGTCTATTAAACACTTTTTTTATTATAAATGTTGTGTACAATAAAGTATACCTACATATATAAATAAATAAAGAACTAAACCACCTGTTTAAATCAGGCCTCAAATATTTGAATAACCGATATGAATGTTTCTATGTTTACAAATATTTAACATAATCATCAATATATATTAAATTCTTCCATTACTGACTGAGTGACAGACAGACAACGCACAGCCGAAACTACTGGTTGTAGAAAGCTGCAATTTGGCATGTAGATTTCTTGGGGAGTGTAGCACTAAGAGAGGACTTCCCGAAATTCCTACGAGAACGGGATATTCCCGTACGAAGTCGAAGGCTTAAGCTAATAATATACTTAATGGCATCTCATTTAAATCTATACTAATATATAAAGCTGAAGAGTTTGTTTGTTTGTTTGTTTGATTATTTGAACGCGCTAATTTCAGGAACTACTGGTCCGATTTGAAGAATTATTTCAGTGTTAGATAGCCCATTTATCGAGGAAGGCTATAGGCTTCATATATCATCACGCTAAGACCAATAGGTCAGTATGATAATTGTGACGCAGACGAAGTTGCGCGGGTCAACTAAGTAGTCTAATTGTATACGATCTTTCGCGCCCTCGAATGAATACTGAAGCTAAAAATAGCGAGTACGGTTAAATTTAAGTTGTTCCAGGTATTCTGAACCGGTTGTAAATAAGGACCGTGTCCGACATTTCCGCGTTATCGTTCTTAACTACACTAGTGGTATCTTGGCTCTTCACGAACAAATTCACCTTGTAAACATGTACTTGTAAACAGACTATTAATATATTATGTGTACATAGTTCGTATTGATATTTTCATATTGATATTTTTTGAGGAGCTCGTGGCTAAAGAATAACAGCCGCACAGATCGATCTTCAAGGTTAAGCAACGCTTGCCAAGGTTGATCTGTGGATGGGTGACCATCTTAACATACCGAGTTTGCTCCGTGCCTCAGAAAGTACGTTAAGCTGTTGATCACGGCTCTCATTTGTAGATCTTTGACAGTCGTTACGGATTGTCAGAAGCCAATAAATCTGACTCCAGTCTTGCCAAGAAATACCGTGTTACCCATTTAATGGGTTGTGGAGGTCTAGTAGGCAGCTGCTCCAAGTAAAATACTGGTATTCAGCCGAATCCGGTTTGACTGGAAGCCGACCCCTATATATTTGGGAAAAGGCTAGGCAGATGATGAGTTCATATTGATATTTTAAACTGACGAAAGTGCGATATACAAATTATTTTTTAACGATCCCCATTTAACTTTTTGTATGTCAATATCAGTTATATAGTTTGAATTAGTTAATTACATAAAATAAGACATACATTTGTATTCTACCATTTTGCTCGGTGGCTCGGCCAGGAGCTCATGGCTAATGAATAAAGAATAGCAGCCGCACGGATCGATCTTCAAGGTTAAGCAACGCTTGCCATGGTTGATCTGTGGACGGGTAACCATCTTAACATACCGAGATTCCTCCGTGGCTCGGAAAGCACGTTAAGCCGTTGGTCTCGGCTATTATTTGTAGATCTTTGACAGTCGTTACGGGTGGTCAGAAGTCAGTAAATCTGACTCCAGGCTTGCCAAGGAAGTACTGTGTTACCCAGTTAATGGGTTGTGGAGGTCTGGTTGGCAGCTGCTCCAAGTAAAATACTGGTTTTCAGCCGAATCCGGTTTGACTGGAATCCGATCCCCTATATAGTTGGGAATAGGCTAGGCAGATGATGATGATGATGATGATGATGATGATGATGAATGATGATGATGATGAATGATGATGCTCGGTAAAGCGTTAAGGTCACACTCGCACTTGATGGATATTTATTCTCATTGTCTCAGTCATTAACAATATCATCAGTCTTGAAACTTTTTATAGCATACTTAATTTGCTTTTATTGGCAAGTTTTTCTCAGTAGGTATTCCTGATTCTTAGAAAGCAAAGATTAGGTACCTTACTGATTGCAGTATAGAACCTCGATCAATTCGAAACACTACATGTTGCAAAAAAAATGTATAAAACTTAATAATAACGATAAGATGTGTGCGCATGTGACTCGTGCTTCGAAGAATTGTTTTATGTATATTGTATATGTACACCTACTGAATATTAATAACAATTCTCGTGCTTGATTAATGACCACGTACACCTGGCAATACTCATAACTTAGTGGTCTACTTATTGCCTTCAGAAACTATCATAAAAGCTTGGCTAAACACGACTTTTACCCTGAGGGACGTGCTAACTTTCTGCCGGCCACTTTGCTTTGACCCTTCTGCGGTTATCGGGTAGGTAAACGGGATAGGAATTTGATAATATCTGGTAAAGTGAGGCCACACGGCTTTAGATCTGCCTCATCGTAGCTGCATGTTGCGCGATACCCGAAGTAATTGACTGGTAGCCACGCCTCGAGCGAGGGTCAACTTGAATTGCGAATCGCTTTAGCAATATTCAAATAATATGCGTTTTTTTTTCCACAAGTGTACCTATAGTATACCTCTCGAGATAATATTTGAATCGAATTCGAAAACCAGTATAAATGCATCAAGATTAACGCAGGCGATACCGGTGCATTCTGCGTATTTTTATAAATTCATTCATTTATTATGAAACCAGTTAATCACATGCTGGTTACGGTGCATCGAAAAACAACTAAAACATCTGCGCATGAGACTGAAGTTCTGGCATATTATTTGGGGTCAATTTTATTGGGTACATTTCTTTCATCACTATATGGGTTTTATTCGTGAGTACTTCTCGATGCATCCTCAAAGGAAAAGTTTGCATTGCACGTTGTTTCTCGTCTTACGTATTTACTTGAAGCATGCGTTACCTTCACCTTACCCCACTTGAAGCTCTGTCGTGCCGGCTAGCGGCTGTTTGCTACATTCACTTCATACACGACGAGCAAACGCTTTGACAGCAAGACGGGTCTGCGTGTGCGAGTGTATGCGTCGGAGAAGCTTGACCGCATAAACCTTGGCTGATTCTACAAACATCAGAAATAATGATTGTTTGTCCGAATCTGAGTAAACTTGCATGGAATGATTAGCAATTTATTACACCTACAGCTAGCTATATAATTACCATAAATGACCGTGACGTAATATATAAATAATAATAAAACAATTGCACAAATTGTGTATTAATGTAATAAAGCTGAAGTCCTTGCTGACACAAACGTTTTGCTGTGAATGGCACCAACGCTACTCAACTAACAAAACATAATACTTACATTGATTACAGTCCAGCGCAACAAAAAGTTCATTTGGAAACTATTCACATGACTTCCTATGTTTTTTTACAAGAAATGAATAGTTTACAGCAGGACTTAAAATAGATAAAGCTATTAATACTAATTATGCAAATGTATAATTGAAGTCTGTCCCACTTTTCCGCATTATATTTATAGATGATTGGAGTTAGGCAACCCTCAAGCTACATTGCTGCCAGTGATTGTACAGCACTTCACAACACTTGACCAACAAGTCACGTCAACTCACGCAGATTTCGATCACATGACTTTTGAAACCATAAACTAGGGTTCAATCTACACTAACATTATAAAGTGGAAAGATTTGTATATTTGTAACGAATAAACTCAAAAACCACTGGACCGATTTCACAAAACCATTCACCATTAGAACGCTAAATTATCCCTGGGTAACTTAAGCTATATTTATAACTAGAAAAAAAATAGAGATCCCTACGAAAATTGCTATACTAAACCCGCGTAAACGAAGTCGCGGGCGAAGTGTTCGTAATAAATAAGCTATTTAAAAGAGTATTAATCTATGTTTTGAATAAGTTTTTTTTTAGAAGCTAATTTACTCTTGCCATTGGGTATGTAACTTATAGCATTAAATTATATGCATAATTAAAACGTCACCGGAGCTATTTTATTCTTACGAACTCAAACTCATTGTATGTATTTCAAATAAACCATTTACAGGCACTTTGTGAAGGTCAGTCGGTATAAAAAAAAATGATGAAGTTATTTGCACGTTCCAAAGCTTAGATCTATATGGAGAAGAACGTGCCTCCACGGACACTCTTTTAAAAATAATAAATTGTTACAAAGTTTTGTTTACATCATGTTGAAAATATACATACATGTGAGAACGATGTAAAAGACGAGCAGTTTAAAAGGAACAATTAAAAGAAATAATTAAAATAAACCAAGGCAGCTAAGAAATGACCAGTCCCAAGTGACGGCGCCCGTTCACGAACATGACGCATGTAGCACAGGGATGGCGAACCTCTGGCACGCGTGCCAGTGGTGGCACGCAGCACAATATTTTGGGAACGCCTTTAAACTGGGAACTTAGCATCTTGATGAAAGTTAAAGTTCAGTACGGCTTCTGTTGTTGCTAATACCACAGAAATTTACTTTTATTTGAAGAAACACAACGCTAAACAATAAACACTAAGCAATAATATCACTTTATGAATATATCGAACAGTCACAAATAAAGAGTTAAGTTTATAGCATCTAGTGTTTATTAGTAGTTTTATTTTTTGGCGGTACGTCATGGCTACATTATTATTTTTTTATGAAAATGGCACGAGCACCAAAAATGGTTCGCCATCCCTGCACCAGCACCATTCGGCTCAACCATTTTGAAGGGAGCCAAATGATGAACAATGAATCTGACGCAGATTCAAGTGAAAAATTAAATCATTTTATTCTGACAAATCATAATTTTAAGTTAATTTACATTTAAGATTAATAGCTTGTGAGATTTGATAAGATTTTAACTTATTCCAAAACAACTTAGTGGAAGACATTGTTTCGTGTAGGTAAATTACTTAACGTTTTCAAAACAAAAAACCGGTTAAGTGCGAGTCTGACTCGCGCACCACGGGCTCCGCACAAACTCGTGCAAGTTTTTATCGAGTACCTACACATTACCCCTACTGAAGTGTATAAACTATGAAAGTACTCTCATTACTCTGATAAAAAGATAATTAGGTAAGATTGAAGGACTAAATTAACTTTTCAGTTGAAATAATTATTCTCCTACACTTAAATGTACGTCACGGTCAATTCTTCAACTGAAAATATTAGTTTTCAATCGCAATGAGTGTTTTGTTGTTATGTGATAAACTGCAAAAATAAATTTTTAGACTTTTTCTCATTTTGTGATGCCATTTTAAGATCAACTGAACTGGAACACTGGACTGGGAACTGGTGTTTGTAACATTTTGTCAAAAGTTCCTTAAATAAATAAATAAAAAAAAACTGGACAGGTGCGAGTCGGACTCGCGTGCAAAGGGTTCCGAACGGATTTCTTTTTTTTAACATGTTATTTTAACACTACAGAACACTTATAGATTTTCCTGTAATCTATAGGTAAAGATCTATTATCTCCCATGTTTTTCAAATTTCAAAAGACCCTCACAGTAAGCCCTTTCATTTGATATATCACGCAATATTGTTCAAAAAACTTTTTTTTTTAATTTTCTAGTTTGACCCCCAAAAGAGATACCCATACAAAAATAAAATTACGTAACGTTTCCTTAATTGGGTCACAGAAGTCCATATGTGTACCAAATTTCAACAGAATCGATCCAGTGGATTCGGAGAAAACTGGCTGTGACAGACGGACAGACAGACACTCGGGTGATCCTATAAGGGTTCTGTTTTTTTGTTTGGAACCCTAAAAATGATTCTAGGTCAACGGGAAGTACCCTATAGGTTTTCATTTACTAGCGATTTTCAAAATATGGCGCAAAAATTATACATAAATACTCATATTTTTTATTGTGTTGACTTAGAAGCTTGATTTTTTCAGAGCTCCAAAAGGTTATAAACTTACGTAAGTATTTGATATCTATATCAACGTGATACCTTCACGTCACCTTGAGAAAAAGGGTCATGTCAGACCAGACCGACAGACGAACAACGAAATGATGAACATATTGTAAGGCTTCCGTTTTCGTCCGTCCGTCTGTCTGTCAAGACCGCTTATCTCAGGAACGCGTGGAGGTATCGAGTTGTAATTAAAACCATAGGTATACTTAGGTCTATGATCTTGCAGCTGTGAAAAAAATAAACTTATAAGTTAACGTTAAATAAAGATACGGTCGTTTATACCGCAAAAAATGTAGATATAGGGTATTTCCCGTTGACCTAGAACTATGAAATTTGGCAAGTAATACCGTCTTGTACTACAAGTATAGGGAAAAGACTGAAAACTATACATTTGTAATGAAATCATTAAAAAATATAGTTTTTATTTAAAGTAATTTGTAGCTACAAATTTGTACGCAACCCTCGGTGGACGAGTCCGACTCGCACTTGGCCGGTTTTTTTTCTTTTTGAGGTCCGAAACCCTAAAATGGGGTTACAACGGCTAAATTATATTAAAAAACTTGCTGAAACGCAATTGTAATTTTTACTTTGAGACCACAGATTTGGCTGAAAGCTTCCAAACGCTCATGGTATGAGATGATGTCTGTAAGTGAAAGAATAGAAGCAAAGGGTTGGAAAAATCGAGAGCATCCCGTCATGACTAGTAAATAAATTTCATAATTTCTTCTGAACTATTTAGATAAATGAACCCTCATGAATAGTCTGTTTATCATAAACTTTAATTTACGAGACAATTAAAGGTATTCTATACCTATTAATATCTAATAACAAAAGTCACAGTCATCTAGATAGGGAGTCTGTTACCCTAATTAGCCCATTTTATAGAACGACGCTCAACCATGAACCCCGATTTGACCAAAGATCCGTGAAATCTGACAGTTTTGTATAGAGTTCATTCGTCTAGAATACTGCCTGACATGGGAGCCTGACAATCTTTTTCCACACAAGCCTGGAAAACCCCTATTCAACCAAACCTAGATCTTACAGGCAGTTAACAAAAAATACTAGCGCAGGTAACATAACACATGTTCCGGCAAATGACTTAGCAAATCAAATACAAATAATCGCAAGCGTCCGGCACCGAATAATACGCATGTTAGAATTCTCCTATTGATTCACACTGATAAACATTGTACGAACTTGGTCCAATTAGATAGACGCAGTCATGTCGGTTTTAACGCCTCACTGCTGACAACGATATTGATGACATACGACATTTACACAATAAACACACACATTTGTGTAGTTTCCGATAAAAGGCAAATTGTGCTAACTAACCTGAATATGGAAATGTCACTGCCTTCGTGCGTGAAAACCAAATACGAACACTGGTTGAGTTTCCATTGTATCGCTGTATGAGTAGGTAATCAATGAACAAATTGATGAGTCTAATAGGGTATTCTCCTGAAAAAATCGATTTGTTCGATCTCAGTTTTAGTTTCTCAGTAAAAAAAAAATTAAAAAAAATAAAAAAGCCTTTTATTCCATGCATTTAGAAGATAATTTTACAATATTGAAATTCAAATCACATGCTTGATTATTATTATTTTCCTTTGAAATATTACAGAAAATACATTAAAAGAAAAATAATCAATTCGGTTATTATGTACTTACCTACCTAATAGAAAAATTATAAAAAAACAATTAAATAAATTATAATATACGTAAATTATTATTATTTTATTAAAGGCATGGACCCCTCTCAGGTGAAGGCCTCCTCCAAAGATTTCCATTTGTCTCTGTCTCTGGCAACATACCTAAATCCAGTGCGGTCCAGCGACTTTTCTAATGTCGGTCGTCCTCCCAGCGCGTGTACGGTCTACCGACAATTCAAAAAAATAAGTATATAAAATTTAACGATATTTAACCGACTTCTTCAAAAAGGAGGAGGTTAAATGTTCGGCTTTATGTGTGTGTTTTTTTTATGTGTGTTCACCGATTTCTCCGCCAATTGTGGACAAATTTAAAAATTTTTTTCTTTATTCGAAAACCTATACTCCAGAGGTGGTCCCATTGTCACCAAGTCAGAATCTGATGATGGGATCCCATGAAAATCGAGGAACACCCTCAAATTTTCATTACTAACGCAATTCAGATATTTGGGCCTGGTAATCATCATCTCATGTTGCTGAGCTGATGATGAAAGGCATAAGTCGGGATCTGATGACGGGATCCCATGAAAAATGTTTGTTCAGCGATATTTTCGCCAATTGTTAACCGATTTGGATAATTCCTTTTTTTGTTTGGAAGAATATTTTCCTGGATTGGCCCATTTTAATTTGGGGAAGATCTGATGAAGAATTTCGGAGGTAGGCAATGGAACTCTTCAATCAATGATAGCAAATGGATCCGGATTTCTGAAATCGCATGTCTGTTGATTGTTTACACCAGTTCATAACATAACATCATGCTAGTAAGCTGTGTTTGTGGTTACATTTTTAGTGGTACGCAGGTACCACTAAAAAGTGAAAAATAAATATTATATTATAAACTTTAATTTCGGATGTCGGTGTCAAAAAACACCAAAAACACCGACATCCGAAATTAAAGTTTGTAGTACTTTGTTTTTGGAAGTAGTCTTTTTTTGTAAGCTAAACATTTTCATAGTGTACTATTCTACTAGTTAAGCCCTTTCATTTGATAACTTTATTCAGGGGGTTGTGATAACATTTGTAATCCGCCATTTTGTAGTGGCGGCCATCTCGGATTTCCAAAGATATTGAATATATCAAATTGTATTTTCATCAGAACTAAAGGTGTGTAGGTACAGTCTGTGACCAACATTATCTGACCCACTTGACTATTCTTCGCTCATAGTCAAGTGGGTTAGATAATATTGGTCACAGACTGTACCAAATAACAGATCAATCTGTCAACAGGATAGGGCTAAAATTTCAACTACTAAATTTGATTCAAATCAATAAACAATATAAAGAGCAAGCTAAATAAATCTGTTTAAAAATAAAGACGATACCTACAGTGCGTTGAAAACTCCCGTGACGTCAACTTTTATACACTAGTTGACCCACGCAACTTCGTTTGCGTCACAATTTTCATTACTGCTTCGCTCCTATTGGTCTTAGCGTGATGATATATAGCCTATAGCCTTCCTCGATAAATGGGCTATCAAACTGAAATAATTTTTCAAATCGGACCAGTAGTTGCTGAGATTAACGCGTTCAAGTAAACAAACAAACAAACTCTTCAGCTTTAAATATTAGTATAGATATTGCTGCGGCTTCACCATAAGCATGTTCCAGAGTAATACTTTTTGAGATGTGGCCCCTCTGTCCCTTCCAGTCATAAATCTGTTGATAGCCTATTTCATTTACTGTAGGTATTAGGTTTACTGGTTTTATTTTTGCCTGATTTCAGTACCGTCATTTTAATATGTCCTTGTAAAAACACTGGGGCAATTTAAGATGTCTCAACATAGAAATGTTTTTATAATTTTAGGCTATCTTAACTGAAAGAATTTTTCAAAACGGACCAGTAGTTGCTGAGATTAGCGCGTTCAAGCAAACAAACAAACTCTTCAGCTTTATATATTAGTATAGAGTATAGATACGTTTTACTATAACATGACCAACAGTCTCTTTATCAATTTTTATCTGATGCTGATGGTGGGCTTTAGCAATTTTTATTCTGTCCAATAATTATTTAATATTTCTTTATCTATCTGCCGGACTAATTAGAATTATTATTGTTCTATCTAGGAAAACTACTACCCTACTGTTGCTTCAAGGAACGTCATCAGTACTTTCTTGTGTATTTCCGATACCTACTTGTGTGTGGAGGCTTTACGTTCCGCGTAGAGCTAAGGCGTGACCATTAACACCTACTTAATTACAAAGAATCAGATCACGTTATTCCATAAATCTCCATGGATCTAATTAACAAGAATTATAAAGTGTTATTATTTTATTACTAAAGGACAAAATCAAATAATAATAGCGATTATAATTATTTCTTCGTTATTGTTCTATGTATCTAAAGGCCAACATTTATTGCAGGTGACTTAATTAATTTCGTAACTAAAGAAAGGAAGTAGCTGTTTACAATATACAATTTCCTTGAATGCCTTTTTTCTGCATTACTTAAATAAAATATTATCATTATCAAATATCCGAAGCACGCCCGCCCCCACTGCTGGACATAAGTCTCTCCCAATTGTCACCAAACCGACCGGTCCTGTGCGTCACGCATCCAGCGCATTACGGCTAAACCATATACTCAATCGTATATCTTAAATAACACCTGCACCTTGTACATAAGTTTATCGAAAAAACCCTACATGAAAAACCCACTTCCTTATTTACTGACATTCACCCACATGCTCATGACCAAAAATTTTTCAGGATATGGAAGTTCTCAAGATATCTTGTTGAAAGTGTTAACACCTTCTTACTTGTCGCAAATATTGCTTACGTCACATTTCTCACTCTAACAAATTAATAATAATAAAGTGAAAAAAAAAGATCAAAAAAAAAAAAATCGTGTAGGTATGCATACCTACTCGTAGGTCAAATCGATTTTTCCCCAGAAACAATGAGCATAATTTGTACAAATTAACTTGTTTATAGAATTACCTTGATAATACTTATTATTCAAGAAAACAGTGTTCTCTTATCCGATTATTGAAAATCAAATTTACAAATTATTCTAATCTGAATCTTACCCAATACTCCGGTGCATCTAAACGATTCTGAAGACCTTATTCTCAAGCGGAGCACGTGCTACATACATTTGTTATTCTAATTGTCATACACACTTGGTATTACGTATACGTAATAGCTGTTACAAGTTGCGTTTCCTGTCTAATTCAGCGCTCCGGGTAATTGCCATCATGTACCGACCTTCTCATTGGCTAATGTGGACGAACACGGCGGCACATCGATAACTGTCCCGGACGACAGGAACGAACCGTTATTAACCAATTCAACATGAGACTTTGGACCCGTTTCACTTAACGCTTACCCGAATATTAACATAACCTGTTCTTCTTAAACACCATTCCGCGGCAAGGTTCGAGTCGTTTTAATTAGTTGGAAAAGACTACGGAAAACATGAAAAATCATACAACACATTTAGAAAACGAAGTTTATATTAATAATTCGTAAACGAAAACGTTTAATGAGATCTATTGCAAAATTACTATCATATTAATAAATTTTGAATCTGTCAGTGTGCATGGTGCCATGCGCTTGTGGACACACCCACTCATGGGTGTGTCAGAGTCGTGTTCTCGTCAATAGATCATATGGAGCGACTACAGTCTTAGGAGTCTGACAAGGTTACATTTGCATGCCACGCCTGTTGAAAGCATATTTTCTGATTCCATTTTAAAATAATAATAAAAATTTATTTGTGCCAAGAAACTTACAGGTAAAAATTTCAAATTACATAAATAAATGGACTGTTTGGTAGAAGAGAACTAGTCAGGTGTTATATGAAAAAGATCTGTACGCAAAATGATGAGCCCTGCCTCTTAAACTAGGGAAACCCTGTATCTTAAGAGACAGTGAGCAGTTATTATTACAAAATAAAACTTGTGAAGTGTGTCGGAAAGAAATAAATGTATATTTATAAAACTAACTATTTGTATATCAAGGTTTAGGACCAGAAAGAAGAAAAGGTGGAGCAAAATAAATCTGGCAACGTTAATGAAATCAATAATATAATAAATTTTTTAAATAGTGCACTGCTGAACTGGTTTTAATGGCATGAAATGGTAATAACGAATTTCGTATGCAAAAAAAGATACTATTTAAATTAGGTAGTAATTATGATTTCGTGATAAATAGTTGATTAGAAATCCGGTTTTACTTAGGTTACTTATTTTTATACGTAAGTACCTATCTGAAAAATATGTACGGCATCACACCAGGAAGTTAAAGACAAATTGTAACCAACAATCATTTTAAGGGAGTCCAAAATTAACGCAGATATTGAAAATCGAGCAATAACCACAATGAACTACATTTTGGTCTACTTAGGAAGACAGAAATTATTTCAAAAATGATAAATCTCGTAACAATATTTTCATACGTGTAAGAAAGTTAGGAGCTACATATAGCGATGCTATAGCAAACTTTAACGAAGACAATAAAGTCTATATTTTTATCATTAGAGAATTCAAGGACTAAAAAGCTCACGTACGCGCCGTCTCGTAAACATCTCGCGGGCTTTGACATGAGAGTGCCTGGCCTACTTGAACCAGCTTTGTTTCCTTGCCCACTTGCTGTGAGGACATATTGATTCTTTTTCGAGCCTTATCATTTGTTCATACAAAGCCAAATGAGTGTTTCAAAATGTTGACTCTGATTCTAAGTTTATGGAAAAAGAACAAGATCATATTTTTTTAGTTGTCAGTGTAGAACTACCCTCTGTTGGTTTAATACAACACCAACATGGTATCTCAACAATGTTGAAGACTGCAAATAACAGAATAGGTAGTAATTAATGAAGGGATACTAATTGTTGCACGAACTAATCAACAGTCGCCAACGTCACTATAATATGTAAACTAGTAAAGGAAACTACTGATTACACAAACGATTTTATCGCCATCGACGATTGATGCAAGCCACAGTTCTCACGTGTGTAACCGGTGTTGTACTTTATTATGTATTTGCTTAATGTTTGATTGGGAATGGTACACGTTGCCGTTATGTGAGCCGAGCCCCGCCGCGCCGCTCCGCCGCATGCGTGATGCGCCCGCGCCGGCGCGGGAGGTGTACCATGCCTCATACAAAAGCCTAGAATCTCTGCGGATGGGAAGTATCATCAAGGCGACGTAAGACTTGTTAACGCATTTACACACACAATTACATTGTGTACACGCCGTGACACATATCGCTGTCTAAGGCTAAATCACCATTTTATGTGACAATAAAGAGCAATAATTGCAAATCCAATTTTTCTATTAAATAAATTTTTGAGCTGTTGCGTCCGCATTCCGGATTTTCAATATACATTCGAGCGGTCTGTAGGTCGGTACCTACATGTGTTTCACCAAGGGCAGCAGCAGTATCATCCAACATTATGCACGGTTCAAGTTCTTTGTCTTGTGTTAATAAAATTTTACCGGTTTAAACGAGTCTTCATGGATTTAGGTATACTTACTTCAATCTTTTCTCTGCACCGTTTCTCTGAATGTTTTGGTCATTTAATTTCTTTGCATGGTTCGATCGCATTATTTACGTAGGTAAATATAATTCAAACCGAGCTTAACGAATATTACGGATTGAGTGGCCGTTCCCGAGTCGGCCAACGAGTCAGTCAATCAACAAGCGTCAACAAACGCCGCCGGTCCATGTGTCGGCAGGTACGACACCTTCATGATTCACGTTCACATCTATGTACCTGCTGCATATAATGCATATTCGCTAATGATTTGCATTGTATTTAACAACACTCACATCGACAGTATTTACCCTCATTTAATGAAGGTGTTATTGAAACATGTGCACACGAAGTAATTAAAATCAACTACTAATTATATCAATCAAGAACAATGTTTTTAAAATTTACATTTTTGAACTAGTAGAACTATTTCAAAATAGTCTCGGATAGATGATGCGAAAGTTTTTTTGCTGTCACCGCGCAGTTGTCGCGTGGATACGATTCATACGCAAACGCATACGCGCCCTAAAGCAGTTATGTGTGTGGACTTGTCTTGCGCTTTGCAGGCTCAAAGATAGACGGTTATCCACAATGGGAACGAGTTTGCATTGCACCTGCAGTTTCAGTGCGTTATAAATAGATGTGAGAAGTTAGAAAAACAGCTACAGTCACATGGGACTGGACAATCTAAATAACTACTTTTCTCGTAACTTTGAGGTTCGCGCGTGAGTTTGCATAAAGTGTTACTGATCGATGCGTGGCCTCCACGAGCTGCAACGAGTCAGCGACTCAGCGACGCTCACATAACACGACACATTTCTGCATCCATTAACAACCATTGGGAATTGATTTTAATCATTTGAAAGGTTCGAGTTGGAGTACGGAAATAAATCATTAGTATCGGAGAAAATACATCTTTACTCATCTTTGAGTGGGCGTATATACTAAACTTTATTCGTGATATGTTCAATAATGCGATGTGGGACAATTTAGGTTGGAAAAAAAAACAATAATTAGCAGTTTGCTGATGGTATATGTCGCAGTCGGATTGTATAATCCGCCGTATTACATTACGGCTAGCTGTTATCAAAAACAAGGCCGTTTTGAAATTTGTCTAAAACCGTATTGCTGTATGTTGGCAATACTTTCATAATAGCTTATTTATTTTACTCAAAATACATCTACCTATCTGCATGTCCTCTGGCCCTTAGTAGAGCTTCAATCGTTACAAGGTTGGTGTGATTGCTCGGCCGACTTCCTTTGTCACTGTGTTGATCATCAGGTAATTATGCAGTGTGCGCACAGTCGCGGCGCTCGCGGCT
The DNA here is from genome assembly GCA_950371165.1 of Lacanobia oleracea. Classification (NCBI taxonomy): domain Eukaryota; kingdom Metazoa; phylum Arthropoda; class Insecta; order Lepidoptera; family Noctuidae; genus Lacanobia; species Lacanobia oleracea. The sequence continues at coordinate 14,284,684 of OX493389.1, forward strand.
GGCCGAGCACCTGCCGCCCGCTAGTCGATGACCCCAGGCGTAATAGATAACTCATAATTAACTTCATCCGTAAAAAGAAAAATCTGCTGAAAGTGGGACAATGCTATTTTGTCCGTGACGATATTTCAGACTAAGTACCAAGTAATTTTCTGTAATCTTAATTATTAATAATGTATTTATGTTTACTAGCAAAGTCAAAAACCGGCCAAGTGAGAGTCGGTCTCGCACACAAAGGGTTCCGTACTATAAGCCTTAGTTTTTATTATTTTTTGTTATAGCTGCAATAGATATAGGTACACAATCTGTGAAAATTTCAACTGCCTACCTATTACGGTTCTTGAGATACAGCCCGCTGACAGACAGACGGACGGACGGGCCGACGGGTGGACGGACGGACGGACAGCGGAGGCTTAGTAATAGGGTTCCGTTGTATACCCTTTGGGTACGGAACCCTAAAAGTAATGCAGGACACAAATAGAAAATACTTAACCGCACTAATAAGTCTACCACTAAAAGCGAGTCCAATTAGTGGCTAGTTTAGATAACACTTGACACCTAAACCGTAACTCAATTTGCCATTAAGTTTGATTGTTATTGTAAGTAAGATTTTCTGTGCTGGACTCTTTCTACGCAGTCTTGTAGCATGTAGCCCTGGAGATTTTGGCTGCTTTTGATGAGTAAAAGTGTTATGCAATTGTGCACGACGCCCTGAGGTCAACTCACACCTAGGCTCAAGTAGTGAGGACCGCAACTGACCGCAAGCTACCGAGCGTCAAATAGCATAACGCGATTCCTACGAGTTTATTGTAAAATAGTTGTTGTAAAATGTTCTTATTCAATGTGTGAAGATTATGTCTAATAAGAATTGTTAATTAGTAATTAGAATAATGTATTGGAGTATGTCTTATTAGAATAATCGTGTAGTATGCAAAATAAATCACTTAGAACCCCAAATTACTAAGTAAACAATGTTTTTAGGAAACTGTCTAATTAGAAATAAGTTTATAAAAGATAACAGTTATGTAAATAGGTACGGGCATAGTTCGCAGCGTACTCGAGTTCCAGCAGCCTAACAAGAAAAGGCGAACCTCTGCCCGATTGACTAGCCAGCTCCCGCATCAGATCCTCGCCGCCGCCGTCGCCTCCACTTGCTATCTTGTTTCCTTTACTATCTTGTTTCTTTACGGAGTTCGGGCGATCCCGAATATTATTGGTCCTTCGCAAGCCGGATCGCTGTTCCAGACCAAAGAAGATGGTGCTGACACGAAGCAAAGATGGAGAGCAGACCAAGCGCCGGCAGGACGAGCTGGGCGTCGTCAAGCCTGCAGAAGAGAATTCAAGAGGGAACACAGCTACCACCAGCACGTCGAACACCGCTACCGACACGTCGGGCACCAGAAGCGGAACCAGTGATTCGACGGGCACCGAGGCAACGACGTCATCAGGAACCGAGGGTATCAGCGCCGCGTCCCATCAAGATAAGACCTCGCAGCGAACCCTCAAGCCTGCTGACGCCCGTTCCAGTCGCTCCGTAGCCTCACGCAAGAAACTCCTCGCGGAGCTAGAGGCGAAAGAGCGTCTGGCCGAGCTGAAGCTGAAACAAGCGAAGATTCAAGCAGAAACAGAAATGCAACAGTTACGTATTCAACGGTTGCAAGCAGAAGCAGATGCCTCTGACGAAGAAGAAGAAGAAGAAGAAGAAGAAATAGAAGATGACTTGGCCTCCGTACGCATCAGTACGTGGCTCCAAGAACCCAACGCGGACCAGACACACTCAGCAAGCAAAGAAGTCAGGAAAAATAAAGAAGAAGACGTCGAATCTAAGAAGAAAAAAGAAGATACGCCTGTGACCAGCCAGCCACTGATAGACGTGTCCACCTTGGCCGCCGCACTCTCACAAGCGGTACGAAGCACGAGGGAACCGCCTAAGTACATACAAGAGCTTCCACTTTACAATGGGGCTAGCGCCGAATGGCTTGGTTTCAAGGCTGCATTTGAGGAGACGTTCATGTACTTCACACGCAACGAGAATATAGCGCGGATACGTCGGAGTCTACGTGGAACTGCAAAAGAAGCTGTCGGTTGCCTATTACTAAGTCAACCCGACCCAAGAGCGATCGTAGAAGCTCTAGAAAGAAGATTTGGGAGACCAGAAGCACTCATTCACGTCGAAATGGAGAAGCTGAAGTCACTGAGCAAGGTCACTGACAACCCCCGAGACCTGTGCATCTTCGCTGGGCGAATAGCGAACATAGTCGGCACCATCGAAGCACTGAAGAAACCTCAATACCTACACAGTCCTGAGATGGCGCGAACAGTTATTGAGAAGCTCACTCCTATCCTGAAGAACAAGTGGTACGATTATGCAGCTACGAAGAGAGAAGATGCCCCAGAACTAAAGAAGATGTCCACATTTCTAAACGAAGAAGCGGACAAGTGCGGCGCCTACGCCCTACCCGAGTCAGTTGCTGATGAAAGCTGGGGGAGGGACAGAAGACAGAAGAAGGTGGAGCGCACATTCGCTATGCCTATGGGGAAGAAGATGACATCAGACGACCTGTGCCCGCAATGCAAGCAAGAACACAAGCTCACCGACTGCAAACACTTCATCGCTCTCGACACGAATACAAGATGGGAGGTAGCCAAGAAGAGCAACATCTGCTACCGCTGTCTCCGAAGTCGCCATCGAAGATTCCTCTGCAGGGCGCCGCCGTGTGGAAGACATGGGTGCACAATGAAGCATCACAAGCTGCTGCATCACGAAAAGGAACCAAGCAGCTCCAGTGACGACTCCGAGAAGAGAGAGACAGCCGCGCCAGCAGTAGAAGTCACATCAGCAGCGCAACCAGGTGGCCATAGACGCGCGTTCTTGAAAATAGCGCCCGTAATACTGAAAGGGCCGCACTCCAGCATTGAAACCTACGCGCTGCTGGATGAAGGAAGCACAGTCACGCTGCTGGACGCCTCGATAGCAGACGTCATTGGGGCTGATGGACCCGGCAGCACCATGTGGATCCAAGGAGTCGGCAATGAGATGAAGCACGACAACAGCAAGGTCGTCGGTCTCAGCATCAGGGGAAAGTACGCAGACGAAGAGTACGAGATAGAAGCCGCGCGTACTGTCAACCGACTTAGCTTCACGCCAGAAACAGTGCAAGATCGCCACATTGAAGATTGCGAACATCTGATCGACATTAGAGATCAGATAACATATGAACGAGCCTCGCCTAAGTTGTTAATCGGACAAGACAACTGGCATCTCATCGTGTCAAGAAAGCTCCGCACCGGTCGTCGTAACCAACCAGTCGCCTCACTCACACAACTCGGCTGGGTTCTTCATGGCTGCCATAGCTCACTCACAGCTAAGGTAGCGTTCTGCGGCAGACTTCAACAAAAAGAAGAGGAACGATCATTAGAAGATTTGGTTAAGAATCACTTCAAGCTCGAGTCACTATGCATCGAACCAAGAAGACCCAGAGAAGATCCTGACCAGAAGGCCCTCCAGATCCTCGAAGAAACCAGCAGAAGACTACCAGAAGGGCGATTTGAAACCGGCTTGCTGTGGAAAGAGAAGGAGCTCGCAATACCTAACAACTATCAAGAAGCTGAACGACGTCTTCATTCACTAGAGAAGAGATTAGACAAGGATGAAGACTTAAAAAAGAAGTATGAAGAGAGAATAGATAACCTATTCCAGTCAGGCTATGCAGAGAAGGCGCCAACACCAGCACCAGCAGGGAAGACCTGGTACCTGCCCCACTTTCCCGTCATCAACCCAGCGAAGCCCCACAAGCCGCCTCGCCTGGTCCATGACGCATCAGCAAGAGCAGCCGGCATGTCCCTCAATGACATGTTACATTCGGGGCCAGACCTACTCCAGTCACTCCCAGGTGTCATCATGAGGTTCAGGCAGCACGCATACGCCGTCAGCAGAGACACGCCGGACACCTTCAGCGCCACCCATCGATGGTTCCACGGACCTTCATTCTTGAAGTCACCAGAGTCCCAGTGGCCCCGAGAAGAGAGCGTGGTGAAGTACGACACGGGAGAAGAAAGAGAAAAATGTAACTCATGTCAACAACACAACGGCTGCGACAGAGTTTGCCTACCGGAAATCGAACGATTTTCTAAGTGGCTACGACTGATAAGAGCAACGGCACGAGTCCTACAGTTCACTAACCTGTGTAAACCGAACAAGAATACAGTCACCGCTACACGAAAACGTACGAAGAAAACCGAAGCAAAAGATCCCGACTGGCGAACTACGCGAGCTAAGAAAACTCAATCCACGCAAGAAAATAAGGAAATACCTAACTCTACACGTCGCTATATAGAAATACCTACTTCATACCTACTTCAAGCGGAACATATGTGGATTCGAGCCAGCCAGCGAGAGAGCTACAGCGCCGAGATCGACCGAATAAAGAAGAAAAGCGCGCCAAATAGTTACGATCGCTTAAGTCACCTCAGCGTGTACCTCGACGCGGCAGGCACAGTACGTTTGCGAGGAAGAGTAACCGCAGCGCATGAGATAAGTGAAGATACGTCCAACCCACCTATATTAGACGGTAAACAAAAGTACACTAAGTTGTACATAGCTTATGTACATGAAAGACTACATCATGGCGGCGTGGAAATGGTCGTAAATGAGTTACGACAACGATTGTGGATATCGAAGATACGACCAGCTGTACGAGATGTGATAAAAAGTTGCCTACAATGCCGCATACGAAAGGTGAAGCCAGCTTGCCCATCAACAGGCGACCTACCACCAGCCCGTCTCGCCCATCATACTCGTCCCTTCACATTCACGGGACTTGATTATTTCGGCCCCATAGAAGTCACGGTCGCGCGCCACCGAGAGAAGAGGTATGGCGCTCTCTTCACATGTATGACGTCACGAGCGATACACATAGAAGTCGTACATTCGTTGAGCGCTGACTCGGCAATATCGGCGCTAAGAAGATTTATGGCGAGAAGAGGCTGCCCCAAAGAGTTGTGGAGCGACAACGCTACGTGCTTCAAAGCGGCAGACAAGGAGCTCGGCGAGGCAGCGCTGGAAGCTCTTCAGCATGAGACGACGTGCCATCACATCGTGTGGAAGTACATCCCCCCGTCGGCCCCATTCATGGGAGGCACAGGGGAGCGCATGGTGCGGTCGGTGAAAGAAGCCCTGAAGATCACCCTGAACGAGCGGTACCCGAGTGATGAGACGCTGGTGACCCTACTGACAGAGGTTGAGAACACAGTAAACTCTCGACCTCTCACCCACGTCTCAGTCGACCCATCAGAACCTGAGGCCCTGACACCGAACCACATACTCATCGGACCCAACTCCCACGTACCAGTGCCAGGTCACTTCGAGGGCAAGGACGTGACAGCTCGCCAGCAATGGAAGAGAGCACAAGTCCTTGCGGACGTCTTCTGGCGAAGATGGGTCAAGGAGTACCTGCCCCTACTGCAACACCGGCGGGAGCCCACCAGCACAGGAGTCCAGCCCAAGGTCGGAGACCTCGTCATCATCTGCGACAGCAACCTGCCGCGCAACATCTGGCCCCGCGGACGAGTAAGCCAGCTGTATCCAGGCGCCGACGGAGAAGTACGAGTAGTGGACGTCACCACCAGCAGCGGCCACGTTCTGCGCCGCCCCACCAGGAAGATCGTCGTGCTACCAACGGAGTCGCAGCGTGGCGACGGCGGGAGAATGTGCACGACGCCCTGAGGTCAACTCACACCTAGGCTCAAGTAGTGAGGACCGCAACTGACCGCAAGCTACCGAGCGTCAAATAGCATAACGCGATTCCTACGAGTTTATTGTAAAATAGTTGTTGTAAAATGTTCTTATTCAATGTGTGAAGATTATGTCTAATAAGAATTGTTAATTAGTAATTAGAATAATGTATTGGAGTATGTCTTATTAGAATAATCGTGTAGTATGCAAAATAAATCACTTAGAACCCCAAATTACTAAGTAAACAATGTTTTTAGGAAACTGTCTAATTAGAAATAAGTTTATAAAAGATAACAGTTATGTAAATAGGTACGGGCATAGTTCGCAGCGTACTCGAGTTCCAGCAGCCTAACAAGAAAAGGCGAACCTCTGCCCGATTGACTAGCCAGCTCCCGCATCAGATCCTCGCCGCCGCCGTCGCCTCCACTTGCTATCTTGTTTCCTTTACTATCTTGTTTCTTTACGGAGTTCGGGCGATCCCGAATAGCAATTTTGGTAAAGATTTTAAACAGAAGCAAATGAAAATGTACTGTCTAGTTTGACTAAAGAAACATGCCGTGACATTATATCGCTGTCTATGGATAAGTCACCATTTTATGTGAAGTAAAAAGCAATTGCAAATTCATTTTTTAACAGACTTCTTCAAAAAGTAGGAGGTTCTATGTGCGGCTGTATGCATGTTTTTTTTTTATGTATGTTCACCGATTTCTCCGCCAATTCTGAACCGATTTCAAAAATTATTTTTTATTCGATAGCCTATATTCCTGAGGTGGTCTCATTGTCACCATGTCAGAATCTGATGGTGGAATCCCATGAAAATCGAGGGAATCCCTCAATTTTTATAAGCACATACACTGTTTCCCATGAACTTTCTAACGCAATTCAGTTATTTGTGCTTGGTAATCATCATCTCATATTGTTGAGCTGATGATGGAAGGTATAAGTCAGGATCTGATGATGGGATCCCATGAAAAATGTTTGTTCAGCGATATTTTTGCCAATTGTTAACCGATTTAGATGATGTTTTTTTTTGTTTGGAAGAGTATTTTCTCGGACTGGTCCCATTTAAGTTTGGTGAAGATCTGATGAAGAACTTCGGAGGTAGGCAACGGAACTCTTCAATAAATGATAGAAAATGGATCGGGGTTACTGAAATCGCACGTCTGTTGATTGTTTACACCAGTTGTGGTTTAATTTTTTTAGTGGTTCAAAAACGAGCAGCCTAACAAGAAAAGGCGAACCTCTGCCCGATTGACTAGCCAGCTCCCGCATCAGATCCTCGCCGCCGCCGTCGCCTCCACTTGCTATCTTGTTTCCTTTACTATCTTGTTTCTTTACGGAGTTCGGGCGATCCCGAATAGCAATTTTGGTAAAGATTTTAAACAGAAGCAAATGAAAATGTACTGTCTAGTTTGACTAAAGAAACATGCCGTGACATTATATCGCTGTCTATGGATAAGTCACCATTTTATGTGAAGTAAAAAGCAATTGCAAATTCATTTTTTAACAGACTTCTTCAAAAAGTAGGAGGTTCTATGTGCGGCTGTATGCATGTTTTTTTTTTATGTATGTTCACCGATTTCTCCGCCAATTCTGAACCGATTTCAAAAATTATTTTTTATTCGATAGCCTATATTCCTGAGGTGGTCTCATTGTCACCATGTCAGAATCTGATGGTGGAATCCCATGAAAATCGAGGGAATCCCTCAATTTTTATAAGCACATACACTGTTTCCCATGAACTTTCTAACGCAATTCAGTTATTTGTGCTTGGTAATCATCATCTCATATTGTTGAGCTGATGATGGAAGGTATAAGTCAGGATCTGATGATGGGATCCCATGAAAAATGTTTGTTCAGCGATATTTTTGCCAATTGTTAACCGATTTAGATGATGTTTTTTTTTGTTTGGAAGAGTATTTTCTCGGACTGGTCCCATTTAAGTTTGGTGAAGATCTGATGAAGAACTTCGGAGGTAGGCAACGGAACTCTTCAATAAATGATAGAAAATGGATCGGGGTTACTGAAATCGCACGTCTGTTGATTGTTTACACCAGTTGTGGTTTAATTTTTTTAGTGGTTCAAAAACGAAATAACCAAAAACACCGACTTCCGAAATTAAAGTTATTTTTTACTTTTTTTTCTATTAAATGATTTTTTTGAGCGTCCGCATTCCGGATGTTCAATAAACAGTACCGTAAGGGCTTTCAAGCACCAGGGTCGCAAGCGCTTTAATGTAAACCGCAGCGTCCAATCTTAATATTTTCTTTACTCAAACTAGACAATACATTTCTTTTTTACTTCTGTTTAAAATCTTTACCAAATTTGAATGACACTTTTACACTCCAAAAGTATCTTCTCCAGACCTACATGCTGCACACTTCATTCCAGTTCAATTTACACATGCTATAAATTGTAATTGCCACCTGCAACCTTTTAATGAGCATTTCTTTATGCATTATTGATCAAGTGAGGCAGTGAAAATGTATAATGTAAATATTCATTATGTAAACTCAGATAATAAAGAGACATAATTAAAGTGATAGGTAAGCTCTCAGTCGAATATATAATGGTGGTCTGGCTGGAGAATATATTGGTTTTTTCTATTTCGTTAATTTACTTAACAAATTGTTTTTTAAAAATCCCTACAACCTTTTTGGAAGTGCAAATAATAAACTAACCAAGTTTTATCGCAATCGGATGAAAGGTATTGCAGGGCATAAAATACGAACAAATAAACATAAGCTGCGGTCAAGCTGGCTGGTGAGGGTCACGGGTAGCGGTTGGTGCGAGACGCACAGGATCAGTTGTTGTGGCGACACTTGGGGGAGGCCTATGACCAGCAGTGGACATCCTTCGGCTGATAATGTTAAAAAAAAGGAAAGAGAAGTCTAATGAAATAGAGTAATTTAATATTGATTCAAGTGTGTAGGGAGAGCCCCTCCACACTTGAATCAATATTAAATTACTTTGTATCATTAGACTTATCTTTCTTATAACTGTTGCAAAATCGAAAGCTCATCAGATTGGGCACGCAGATGTACATATCTTTATCTCGACAATCCCAGCATGTTCTAATAGTTCGCTATTATAGAATTCTGTGTCCTTGTATTTCTTTACAATTCTATAATAATACAGAAATATTGTCTCAAAGAATTTATATCTTGTAAAATAATGATCATTTGTGGTTATTAAAAGTTTTTTCAACTGCAATGTTGTGTAATTAGTTAGGGTATTTACGACTATTATGAAGGTTATTTCATTAGCTATCAGGAAAATATTACTTACAGCAATATTTTTATGTGATTTATATTACCTACTGGCTTGGCAGCTCAATATTATCGCAATCCTCTTAACTTTAATTACAATAATAATTTGATCACAAACATAAGTACCTACAACTTTATCACGCAACATGACATTTACAGAACTATAGATTACAAGAGTGGAGTACAAAAAGCCGCACACATACCTAATAGGAGCATGATTAAATGAACTGAATTGCTTTGAGCCTAGCACACGGCGTATTTTTAACGCGCCAACGACGACGCACGTTTTACAAACGAGCACTCACTGGCGGCGCTGTAAATATGACCAAAAACTGGCTCTACGAGCCGGACTCGCACACGAAGGGTTCCATACCATAAACCTTAATTTTTTATTATTTGTTGTTATAGCGGCAACAGAAATACACAATCTGAGAAAATTTAAACTGTCTACCTATTACGGTTCTGGAGATACAGCCCGCTGACAGACAGACGGACGGACGGACGGATGGACGGATAGACGGACGAATAGCGGAGGCTTAGTGATAGGGTTCCGTTGGTTAAGTACCTTTTGGGTACGGACCCTAAAAACAGGTAATATCCGGCGATGAATAGGTACTAAATCGTCCACTGAATTCATGATAACCTATTGTGTTTCGAAATAAACTAAATAGTCATCAGCTCCACTAAACTGAAAAGATGTAACGTTATTTAACATCGCTGTTTTCTGCCTTTAATTTCCATGCCCTCCTTCTGTTATATTTATTTACATCTAATCATTATTGTAACACAATGCAATTTAATTCCTTACAAAAGGACCGGTAATTGTGTAATATTTACATAGAATTAATTTATGTTACAACAAACGTTTTTTAAAGTAACTTAAGGTTACCTAAGGCGTGTTTTTTTTGCAATGCAGTAAGGACACCTCGCTTCTAAGAGTTAAGCTTTCAATTTTCCTATAAAGTAAGCCGACACTGCTGGATAATAAAAAGGCAGTTGCAATTGCCTTTCTTCTTACTAAAAAACATGTTTTATCCATAACTTTGAATGGGTACAAGGATCATAAGTTTATAATTTACATCGACTAGCTGACCCGGACAACTTCGTCTGAGTCACATTTTTAGGGTTCCGTACCTCAAAAGGAAAAAACAGAACCTTTATAGGATCTCTTTGTTGTCCGTCCGTCTGTCTGTCAAGACCCTTTATCTTGGGAACACGTGGAGTAATCAGTCACCAAGCGTAATAAACCACTGATTGGATTCAAAATCTAGGTACTTAAAAAATTAAGTGTTATCCCGAGTAACATTTAGCGTTTAAAAACATGATTTTCATACGATTTTTAAAACGCAGCGTTGTAGTTCGTTAGGGGTAGATATAGGCTCGGTTTCTAAAAGGTCTTCAAAAGTATCTGCTGGGGTCCAAATTCGTTAAACCTCTGTTTTTTTTTTTGGTTCGTTAATCGCGCATTAAGCATTTATCGTAGAACTGTCTTAAACTAATTTGGTACTTGCGAAGTACTGGACGGATCAGGCCTGTAGGGTTCCGTACCAAAAGGTGCTGACGGTATATACAATTTATTTAATACGTACCTACTTTGTACGGAACCCTCGGTGCGCGAATCCGACTCCGAATTCGGTTTTTCTTTAACGCTCCGCTGTTATTGGTCGTAGCGTGATGTTATACATATAAAACCTCCTGACTTCCTCGATAAACGGGCTATCCAACACCAACATATTTTTTTCAGTTCGAACCAGTAGTTCCTTAGATTAGCGCGTTCAACCAAACAAACTTTTCAGCTTTAAGTATAATATTAGTCTAGATTAAGAAATACTATAAAATGCCTATTAGTAGTAAGCTAATTAAACAGAACGACTCACTTCCGCCTTACTTCCTTGTTTAAGTGGATATAAGTGGATGTAATTGTTTATATCAAGTGATGAGACCGAAGCTTGCGTACGAGTAGTACGGGTGCCTACACCACACCGGTCCTACTCGTATAGTTGTTCACCTGACTCGCGGGTCACAGCCTTCGGACCGAACAAGTTCATACGGTGCTGTTCATATCCTTGTTTACATTTGTAATGCAACCCTGCCATACTGAGCATTAATTGCACGGTTTTTTTGTCATACTTACTAGAGGTTTTATTAAGCTCTCGAATAATTCGGAAAGCTTTGTGTTCTATAATAAAATTAAATTTGTAGATACTAGAAGCAACATCTATTCTATACTAATATATAAAGCTGAAGAGTTTGTTTGTTTACTTGAACGCGCTAATCTCAGGAACTACTCACTACAGGTCCGATTTGAAAAAATATTTCAGTGTTAGCCGATTTATCGAGGAAGGCTATAGGCTATATTAACATCACGCTAAGATCAATAGGAGCGGAGCAGTAATGAAAATTGTGACGCAAACGAAGTTGCGCGGTTCAACTAGTTTAATATAATAACTAACTTACTGAATGGTCTTGAAACTCTACGCTACTATTAGTCATTCGAATTCCAAAGAAATTATTATGGATCAACTAGCAGCAACCTATCAATTGGCAATAATATCATAGCTGCCTTTATGTCAGTTATTGAGTAACAAGCTAAGGTAAGCTATGTGTGAAAGGATACTATAAGTACCTACATACGTTTTGTTCAGTGCTTTCATATGACCTTGACCACGAGTCCGAGAGTTATACCACAGCATAAATAAATACCTTTACCGTGGTTATACTGTCAAAACTTCAATGTTTTTGTTGATAAATGTTTGAATTTGAAGGTCTACGTCAATTAGTTTTGTTTATATGTTTAATTAAATAAATCATTATGTTGTTATTTTAAGTACGGCCAGATTAAGATAACAATTTGTCAATTACCTATTACTGTACCTTCCCCTTCCTGCCCAGTGGAACTTGCGCTCGTATGATTTAAGACCATTTTATGTAAGTAGGTGCTTATTTAATTAAAATTTCGAACGAATGATCCAATATTACAAGAAGAACACGTCACATGATCCAAAATTCCAATTCCAATGAACGTATGTTGTGCACTTCTTTGAGAATAAACAATAACAATAATAAAATGACATTTAAACCTAATTAAGTAACCTTATTGAAGTTTGACATGTCTGTTATCCGCAATTAAGTTTAATTTAAGTATAAACAAAAATATTAACGTACTTTAAACTTCTTCCAAGTACTTACCTATAGGAGGTGTCAAGAGTAGCGGTAACTTGTAATAATAATATCAATCATTAGACAGGTTGTGTAAAGCGACGTAGATGCTTGTGATGGGCTGCAATAAGGACAAGGCGAAGCGTTCGCACGGCCGCGGAGACGGCCCTCCGGCCGTAAGGAGGACGCACTCTCGTGGTCATATGACTGCGTACATTAACACATCAAAACATACAACTTGAGATGGAGTCATCATCAAAACTAATATTACAATGGGGTAAATTTGTTTGTTTTCTTTGCAAAGTACCTACTTATCGAATTACGAAAATATCTTTCACGAATACTGTTTCACGGCGATGGGCGAGCGTTTTGGGGGACTCTTTTATGTAGAACTTTGCCGTTCGAATAGTGCGGGCTCACAGCCTAATTTAAATAAATGACTACGTACGTCTACGTCGACTTTTTAATTTAAGATTTTGATAAAAAACCGTAGCACATTTTCGCTGACTGTAACATTATAGGCTAGGTACTTTTGTCTCAGAAAATGCTTTTTCCTGCTGGAAAGTCCACGAGGACGAAACCAGGGTAGCTAATATTCAATAAATAATTTGATAAAGAAAAAAAAACTAAAAGAATAAATAAAATAGCTGTTATAATAGAACTAAAATAATCTTAATTCAGGGTGATTTATTGCGTTCTTCGCGAGTGCATTGTGAATATTTAATTAATTACTGTAAATTGCGTTTCCGCTGTCTTTATATCCTTGTTCATACATAATGTATTAATTAATGCGTTTTACATTTTATTTTGATGTTTCTTAATTTATCTAGTAGATAACAAAATCGTGGATACCTAAACATACAACATTTCTGAAGAATTAATATCTAGTGGTGATAAAAACCTCCAATAAAAAAGCTAATAACAATTTTTCTCTATACAAATAAAAATGAAAATCTTCTACGAGTACCTAATAGGTACCTAGAAATTTCTGTTTTTTACTGATTTATGTTTGGTTGTCACGGGTGCTGGTAGGCGCAGAGGGCCTAGAACAAATATTTTAACGTATAAGTAGTAATGTTAACGTACATAAGTGAATTTTGAATGTGAAAAACTACAACCCCATAGTTTTTCGGTTTAACTTTATGGGTACAACTTATATCATTCAAAAAAAAATTAGCATCTAATTGAAATAAATATCCAGTTTCCGAGATATCGCGAAAAAAGTGTTTTCACCCCTTTTTCCAAGATGGCGGCCGGGGGACAAGGGTGGCGACCCCACAAACTTGAGGTTAAGCTTCTATTGACCCCCCAAACATTTCCCAAAAATAAAATTGCGTCCTCTAACAAATGCAAAGCTCATGTAACATTTCAATGGACTATCTCTGCCGACCAAATTGTTTTTGTTACAAAATATTTTGCCGATTGCAATGGAATGTAATTAAAGGAAATCTGATAATAAACTCATCATCATCATCATCTGCCTAGCCTTTTCCCAACTATATTGGGGTCAGCTTCCAGTCAAACCGGATTCAGCTGAATACCAGTATTTTACGTGAAGCGGCTGCCTATCAGACCTCCACAACCCATTAAACGGGTAAGAACACGGTATTTCTTGGCAAGACTGGAGTCAGATTTACTGACAATCCGTAACGACTGCCAAAGTTCTACAAATGACAGCCGGGACCAACAGCTTAACGTGTTTTCCAAAGCACGGAGGAAACTCGATATGTGAAGATGGTCACCCATCCACAGATCAACCTTGGCAAGTGTTGCTTAACCTTGAAGATCGACCTGTGCGGCTGTTATTCTTTAGCCACGAGCTCCTCAAATAAACCGTGAATCTCATAATAAACTGTAAGTTTTTAATTGCGACAGTAGACAATCATAAATAATAATTTACCAACAAATCTCAAACTTGGAAAATCTTGGTGAATAGGTTAGTTTTTCTTCGTGTATCAGTTTTTACATAAGTCAGATTAACATGACAACACACAGATCTTTTGCAAATTCTGAATTGGATAATACATAAGTTAATATAACAAAACCTATATTTTACCGTTTCACAAAACGTTTCGAGATAAACGATTGCTGCATCGATGTTCTTAACTAAATTAACTGCGCGCGAGTGAATGAGCCATCGAGTAACTTCCATCACGCTGCATCTGAATGATGACTCGCTTTTGATAGCGCTTATTCAATTCAGTCATTGTTATACCACGTATAGTGTACCATTACAATATTATTCCCATCCTGTATCAATTTCACTCACTTTCACATGCACCGTCTCAAGATAAATGGCAAAAGAAAATGATGTTTAGATAAGCTATAACATCGAGGTGTACCTACATCTCCGGAACAGGAAGTGAACCGTAAACCATTACCTGATTATCATAGGAATGCTAGAGATGTTATTGGCCGCTATTTTTAATTAATGATAGCGAATTTGAAGAGTGTTGTCACTCCCAGTTTACACCTACTATGTAAAATTCATCATAGTCATTAGCTTAACTTCAGGCATTACCGGTAGGGTTGCCACCCGTACTTTATTATAAAGTATTGTACATTATTTCGGATAATTGTACTTTATAATTTATAAGAACAATAATGTATGTTTCCCAGGGATTCATTTCACATTATTAAAAAAGGTTAGTTGTAAGTATTTTTGCGTGAAAGTAAAATTTTAATTGGTCTTATTTTTGTTACTCTCTCTCTCTTGCGTGAAAATTTATAGCTGTAAGTTTTTCTAAAACTGTAAAATAAAATAAAACAAAACCACACGATCAGATACGTAGTAGGTACTAAAGTTTTTGCGGAATTGTCTATTGCACAAAAATTATAGCAAATAAGTAATTAATAAAACTGATGATAATTTTTCAAATTTGTATAAAGTAATTTTATTTTTCCTGTCGATTCCTGCCACGTCAGAGTTTTTTTTTCTGTGGTAAATAGCAAATGGCTGATGAAAATAACCGGCCAAGTGCAAGTCAGACTCTCACATGAAGGGTTCCGTACACGTTTCTTGTATGGGAGCCCACTTAAATTTTCAGTTTAATTTAATTTTCATTATTTGTTGTTATAGTGGCAATAGAAATACACACTGTGAATTTCAACTGTCTACCTATTACGGTTCTTGAGATACAGCCCGCTGACTGACAGACAGATGGACGGACGGACAGCGGAGACTTAGTAATAGGGTTCCGTTGGGTGCGGAACCCTAAAAATGAAAAGAATGAATGAAAGTTTTTGTTAAAAGTTGCTAAAAGTAACGAAAAAAATGTTTTTAAGCAAAAGAATGAAGTAAAATAAATCGTAGGTAGGTACTTTATTTTGACACAATGTAGGCTTTTTTCCTACTTTTCATAAGCAATGTACTTTTTTTGCACAAAAAAAAAAGGTGGCAACCCTAATTACCGGTGATTTTGGGTTTTAATATGAAATCATAATTTTTTTAGCAGCTGTAGTTTTTAGATGATTCAATTTGATTGTAAAAACGACGTTCCTAAGTAGTAATTAGTGGGATAATACGTACTTAGTTACAAATCCGGTGTTTTCAACCACTTCCCAGTTCGTATCAGCTAAGACACTCATTTGACTCATAGTGACAGGATCTTTACAGGTTTTTGGAATATTGTAAAACATATTTAGTTAATTTTTCTAGGGAGTCTGTGTTAAACTAGATAGGTAGTGACGTTAATTCCGAATATTGCCACGTGAATCGAAGAAATATACAAGTACTATGTAGATCTGTAAATGTAACCCTGCTACGAACTATTCGAACAGGGTTAATTTTATTAAAGTTGCGCACTACATTCAGCATGTCTTGTTTACTGGTGGCTGCCTGTACCTACCACAGAGTGTAATCATGACGCAGATCGCGTTAGTGTGTCAACAATCGACACGGGAGTGCGCCGACGCATGCGTACCGGTTAGCTATCGATTTTATTAAAGAACATCGGATGTGCTTTCACTGGTCTTGTACTTAATTGGATGTTATTTAAAGGTTTTTCTTATCTACAAGATTGTACTTTGTTTTGGTACTTTTTATTACGAAATCTGAAATTAAGTTTTCTGGATTATTCCAGCATCTCTATATTTTACTTGCATTTGACAAGATTTTTTGCAACAAATTACATTTGTTTCTCACCTGTCAGCGATTTAAAACTACATCATACTTACATTTTCTTAACAACACCAAAGTAAAAACTAGTCTGCTCTGCCCTTAATAACTAAATTCTACTTATCTGTAAAAGCTTTGGAATTACTGTTTTTCTTTCAAAATGGGGGCCCCATACCACTATCGGCGTACATGTCATTTTTTACCAATAAGATCGTTTATTGCCCACCCATAATGTGGTAGCCAAGGTTCGACCTGGTATTCTGACGTCATTTCCGTTGTGGAAATTCCTTATCAAGCTCAACCCTCTTTTCTTTGGTATAGTTCACACCCGAGTGATAACATGATTGATGTCAACTGAAAACCGGCTGAATTAAATTATTATTCTTAAAATGGCAGATGGTATGCATTTCATGGATATTATTGAGATTTGCAATATATTGCAACATGGCTACGGTTCAATCAATTTTATTATTCGGCCTTTATATATATTTGAACGAGGTCTAATACTGTGTTTTAAACTGTAATATCTAGCATGTTTCGTTTGAGGAGCTCTTGACTAGATAAAAATAGCCGCACGAGTCAATCTTCGAGGTTAAGCAACGCTTGCCAAGGTTGATCTGTGGGTGGGTGACCATCTTAACATACCGAGTTTCCTCCATGCCTCGGAAAGCACGTTAAGCCGTTAGTCCCAGCTGTCATTTGTAGATCTTTGGCAGTCGTTAAGGATAGCCAGAAGCCAGTTAATCTGACTACAGCCTTAATTGCCATGAAGTACCGTGCTACAGTTGCTAGGTTGTCGAGGTCTGGTAGGCAGCCGCTCCGCGTAAAATACTGGTATTCAGCTAAAATCCGGTTTGACTGGAAGCCGACCTCAAAATAGTTGGGAAAAGGCTAGGCAGATGATGATCTAGCATTGTTCGTTTCTAAACATTACTCCTGTCCTGTCCCCACTTCTATTGTTCTACACAATATTTTTTTACCTGACTGCGCCCGAAGATGGGTTATTTAAAGTCGTTATGGACCAGTAAACACAAACTGTAATTTGCCTCTTCTTTTGTAAAAATTGTGATTAACTCTTCCCTTGATAACAGTGGCAACATCTGCCTAGCCTTTTCCCAACTATATTGAGGTCGGCTCCCAGTCAAACCGGATTCAGATGAATACAGAGGATTAAGGTGTACTTACCGCAAAAACTGATAAAAGATAATGCTTTACTCAGGAATTTTCCATAAGATACTCGTAAGTAGGAAAACTCCCAAACCGCATAGGTATTGGTACTTACATTGTTAAACAAGCAATTTCTTTTTTGCGACCTTTAAAGTTGAATTACCTTTGTTCTAAAAATAAAACAATAATGACGTCAAAATAAAGGTTAGAGCATTTTAAAATCTATTATGGAGAAGTATCTTCTATAATAGAAAATAATGATGTTTGTTGGTAATCGCACCCCTTGAAAACGTCTGGAAATCTTTTTGAAGTGTTTGCTCCAGGGTAGCCCGCGAAATTGTAATATTTTTGTTTTTTGCAATTGCCGGTCAGTGTGAAGCTGTATGTTGAACAGAATACGATTCGCGGCCGTAAGGCGGCTACCCTGGGGCAACCACCTTAATGTTCGTAATAGTCCGACTCGGTTACTAAGGAAAGAAAAAATCGGTAAATCGGTCTTTTTATAAAACTATATTTTTGCTTTTTGAACTCAATAAGTCAATCCAAAAATTTCTGAGGGCTCAGCTAGTTAGAAATACAAAACATGACCAAAACTGCATCGTTTGCAGACGGTCAAATGGTCGCAAGCACGAGGTTGTTGAGCATGAGGTCCTGGTCCTGGCTCCAGGGTCGAGCCCAGCAAGCAGCCCAGATCTTAGGTGTGTTGACGGCAATAGGCTCGCCCCATCGTAGAATTATTATTATGAAAGCCAATTCCAATATTCTTAAATGGTTTATAACGTTAGCATTCGCCTCTCTTGTTTCTTCATCTCGACGGAATGCAACTGTGATGCGAACGGTGCTTTAAAAATGTCAGAATCGGCCCCGGTTAATGTGAGATGTATAAATCTTCGGAGAAAAAAGGTGTGATGTTATTCAAGCTAGACCTTGTTTAAGCTTCCAGTGCAGAACACAAGCTTTTTTGATAACCTTATAAAAAACTGACAAATCCTATAAAAACTGGTCATGTGCGAATCGGACTCTTACATATAGGGTTCCGTACCATAACCCATTTCTTGTCGGTGAATACAAGAAACGGGACACTTTGTTATGTATCATAATTTAAATTAATTTGTATTATTTATTATTATAGTGGCAATAGAAATACACACTGTAAATTTCAACTGTTTACCTATAACGGTGCTTGAGACAGTTCACTGACAGACAGACGGACGGATGAACGGACAGACAGCGGAAGCTTAGTAATAGGGTTCTGTTGGTTACCCCACAGGTATGAACCCTAAAAATCTTTTTAAAACTCGTTATTTATATCCGCTTATGCACTCTGGCTGAAGTCTCTCACAAGATCCCGCATACCTGCTTGATTTTCAAAATTATTATTTAGTGATATTGATGCCTACGCAAACTGCGTACTTGCACAAATAATGAATTAAAAGGGGAACATCATTTGAGGTCTACAAATCTGTTAACATTATCTTATTTTTTATGAGCTAAATAATGAAATCATTGTAGATGACAATCTATGGAATTGTATTGAATGCATGAGCAATCTGAATAATTAATCAGTCGTGTGTTATATGCACGTGGCAATAATAATATTGTGTTCGTTTATTACCTTTTCCTGCAGCTATAAGGTTCCTGTAACTAATATCACTATGAGGAACTAGGTAATCGCCTAATTCAAGGACTTTTGAGGAAATTGCCACACAAATTTGAGTGGAACTGTCCCGACAGTGCAATATCTAATTTGAGCTGGTTTACTAATGATAAGCATAAAATATACTTATTGTCACTATCGATTTGGTGGACTGTCGATACAACGTATTGTCGATATGGTATACTGTCGATACGTATACTTATTTTAAACATTAGGTCACAGGTGATAGAAACGGTTTTTATTTGAAACTAGCTGTGTACTGTTGATGTTGCGTACCATCGATTTGGGGTACTGTCGATTCAGTAACCCGTCGATGGATCGTTTTCAATACAGCGACTGTCGATGTAGTGACTGTCGATATTATGAACTAGACCCTATTAAAATAATCAAATGCCAGACTATCATGAAATGAACCCAATATAGCGAGAACTTAGTCCGCACATTCACTGACAGACAACGCACAGCCGAAACTACTGGTCGTAGAAATCTAAAATTTGGCATGCAGGTTTCTTAGGGAGTGTAGAGAAGAACTAATACATACCGAACTAGTTACGTTCCCAGGCACTTGGCGATTGACAAACGTTAAAAACATCAAACGACACGATCCTGTTTCGTTTTATTTTACCACACACAATACTTACACCTTTTCATTTGTTCGTTTTTTTAAATCTTCATTATTTTTTTACAAATGGCCAGCATGGTTTATAAAAGTGTTCGAGACACAAATGCGATGATATTCTCGTTCGTTTAACATAGTTGATTATAAAGTTTCTTTTTAGTAGACCGATTTGAATAACAGAAACCATTAAAAAATCGGAAATATCTTTAGTTCATGAGAAAAAAAGTGTATTTCATTTCCTCGAAACTATGTTTATATTTGAAACAGAGTATTAAAACTATCTTACTTATCTAATAACTTATGTTTTTTTTAAACATACATATATTTTTTTAAATAGCTTTTAGTTAATAGTAAAAAAGCTCATTCGAATGTCATTTGTTTAAAATAATTATCTGTTGTTATTTTACATTAGATGCTCACATGGAATTGTTCATTTAATTGAAACAGTATTTTTTTCTTATTTATTACTACTTAGGTTGGCGTTTTCACTATCAACTTGAAGCCAAGGTTGAAAAATTTAATTTCAGCTCATACATAAGTATCTATCATTATTTTTGTGTCCAAAGTGTGTGATCTTCTTTAAATATAAATCTTCTTTTATACGTTTTAGGCAGTATGTACCTAAAATATAATAATATATATGTATTGAAATAAATGATTGAATTGCTTTTTTGTTAACATTTCTGTTTTTCTAAAAAAAAGAAGTTGCCAGTTTTATTTTTTCAGTATTAAGTATATTCTTCACTTACTTAAACTGCGTATTCTACGCATAAATGTTCATTCAACACTGATGCGAGAGAGAGGCACTCTCACGATCAACGAGTTGTCGTGTGTAATAATAAGTATAATCAGTGTCACGAGTATGAATCGCGCGTAGTCCCATAGGTAAACAATATTATATTCCTTGTGAGGCTCTAAGGCGGCGGACACAAACTCAGCGGCGCGAAACTGTAATTTTTCACCAACAGTCGATTAGCCCATGAACCATTGGTCAACATTATCTTTAACACATTAACTTTTCATCCAAAGAACTTTTTACCCACAAAAGTTTCGCCCACATAACTCTTCGTTAGTGAATGCTTTACCAACAGAATGTTTTGACCAATAACTTTTAACCCTAAGGACAAATTGGCCAACAGACACCGGGTTAGGTGAAAGTAAATAAAAGCACTGACCAAGTGCGAGTCGGACTCACGTGCAAAGGGTTCCGACGGAATTAATTTTTGTAACATGTTGTTTTAACACTACATATTTCTTATAGGCGTGACCAACCCTGTTGCGGTGCGTTCGGATGCAGAGATGTATATGTAACTGCCCTCGCCGCCCATCTCGCCGCTGAGTTCGTGTCCGCAGCCTAAGAGCCTATGCAGACGGCTTTTTAACGTGCCGACGACGCACGTTCTGCGAACGCTCGTTCACAGCGCTCTAGATGGCCTCTGCGTCTGAAATTCACTTTAAACGCGTTAGCGCGCGTCATCTGCACGTTGTCGACGCGTTAAAAAACGCTGTGTGCAAAGGCCCTAAATGTGACATTCTGTCAACAAGTTATTATATCGTCGAAAGTAAATTTATTGACCACGTGCCAATATTTCGGTACTTATTAGCGCCTAGCGCATGTCTATCCCAATCCCATAGATGATGTCTTGAAATATTTAGCTATCGTTATCGAGCGATAGGCTCATAGGATTTCCATTTGTCTAGAGCCCCTGCAATACGTTTCGCACGCCTCAGTCCGACGCAATAATGTAAATCATTTAGTACCTACTTGCACCAGCTTCTTAGATAATTTTAAATTATCATACCTACCTACTTAGTTGTAGAATCTAAAAAATAGTCTTACAATAAAATCCAGTTTGATCTAACTGTGTAATCATTTATGTTAAATAAGTATTACAACATAATCATAAAATCAGGGAACAAAAGTAGAATGTTGTGATATAAATTAATAAGATAATCTAAATATATCCATCCGTAGTACGATGTGTACCACGATGGTGATTAAAAACTGTATTGAGATTCAAACGTTAACCACCTACAATGTAACGACAGTCATCATAAGGTCAAGATTTCGTATCAACAATGTAGGTAGGTGACGGTACCGCACTAAGTTGTCACGTGAGACTTGCCAAATTTTTTAAGTGCAAAATTGATCGAAGGAATTGAGGTCACAACTAAAGTAATATTGAGCGGCGTAACACGTGATCTTATATGAAGAAAAACATAGGTTCCAGAAACTAGGAATTAAGACAAGAAAAGAAAGCATTTTAAAAATGAACGACACTATATTATATACTAGTTGCTCTACTAATTACTAATGAGACACTTTGTTACAGAAAATGGCTGGAAGAAATTGCACTAGCGAGCAAACAGGGCCGTAAACCATCTTTACTTCGTGCAATGACCAAGGCTTTCTGGATGAGTTACGCTCCTTCCAGCATTATGTTCCTCATACAAGCACTCGTACTCAAGTAAGCAATTTGTTGACTATTGGCAGCAGTCACGCGAATGTCACATTACGCCAATTACTAATCATCTGGTGGTATTCGTGACCTTCCCGTGACATAGGTTGCACCTGGAAAATTTTACCATTAAAGGCTAGCTAATAAGACAAAATCTTAAATTTCAATCAAGTAATCATTTCATTTTTAAAACGAAATATATTCCGAAATATGGAACATTGAGTTCAGAAGTCTGGCTGCTGAACTTTAATCAAACCCACACCAAACTACGTACGCGGACTTACATAGCTAAACAAACATGTCACACACAACTCACAAGGTCATTATTTTCATAAGGAAACACTTTTTCTTTCCACCTTAGGCCTTTCCAACCGGTAGCGCTGAGCCTGATGCTGACATATTGGGAGCCGGGCTCCACCATGACGTACGAGCAGGCCGTGTACTGCGCCACAGCCGTGATCATGATGTCTCTGGTCATCGCCTTCCTCAACCACCACGGCACCTACTCCACGCAGCAGTTCGGCATGAAAGTCCGCATAGCCGCCTGCTCACTGATTTATAGAAAGGTAAGACTCTACTCACTTTCCTCCTCCTTCAGTCGTTTGCCTACTGCTGAGCGTCATTATGAACCCAACTAAACTTTTTGATGATCTTGCTGCATCTATCTTTGGCTTATTGTAGACCGTCCGAGATCTTAGTGTAGGTATTTGATCGGACCATCGTATAAGGCACTTGTCTCACCGCCGGCGAAGCGAGTACCATTTGCTCTCTAAGGAAAGGGACAAAAGATATAGATCTCGTGTGAGTTAAAGAGACACATACATTCATAGTCGAGAGCTGGCTGTTCACACTGCCGGCGAGCTGTTTATTCCTCTAGTTCATCGCAGCAACAAGAGCTATTAAAGATTGTACTCGCTCAGCGACACTCGGCGATGCTCGCTTGGCGGTCAGAACAACCAAACTGCGGTAATTTCTCAATTCAATTCTCAATTCTCAATTCTTTATTGCTTATTTCTACCTATAGTGCCGGCTGGAGCGAGTATTGCGAGTAAAAGTTCGTCGCAATAAAGCACTCGCTGAAAGCCGAGCATCAAAACTATCGAAACATTTCACTCGCTACTCGCTGATCGCCAATAGGGAAGATGCAAATACAGAATTTATGAGAATGTTATCAGTAAAATGATAAAAATAGTATAAAATAAAGGCCATTACAAAGTTTTTATTTTGGTTAATATAGATTTTTAACAAAAATAATGAATAAAAGTAACGTGAAACGGAACGTATTTAAAAACAACAATCAGCGTTTATTGACGTATCTGCTGTTATGCCAACGAAAAAGCAACCTTATGTCTATGAGTTGGAACAGCAAGACGTCTATTCTGTAAGTTACCATTTCGATATCGAGCTTCACCTGAGTGAGATAGCTCGCAAAGTGAACTTTATTGCACACAGCATAGAGGTCTTATGTTTATACTCACCTCGGATTCCGCTGTCGAGACACGTAAATGTTGTTACAGAATAGGGGTACAGTTCTTGACCAGTGATAGACACGAGTGATGTCATCGTCTGTTTTCGCGCGAACCTTTAAACTGTCGGTTTAAAAACGCAATTTTGGCAATAAATGAAAGCGTTTTCATTTTTAATTTATGTGGTGGTCTATTCTAGATGGAGTTCTTTAAAATTAAAGCAAAAATGGAAATATAGGTAGCATGTTCCCAATAGGGAACATGCTATATTTCCATTTTTTAATTTTTTTTATTTGCATTTTTCCTTTTTTTATTTGTAGCAAGTAAAGCTTCAAACTCGAAACAATAGTTTCGAGTTTGAAGCTTTACTTGCTACTCGCTGATCGCTAAGACTATGCCCCCTAAATTTCTATCCTTCCATATTTCTGGTAATAATAAGTTTAACAGCTCACTTTTTACAGCACCTTCTGTATGTAGATACCTACTAATTAGAAATGTAGTAGAATTTCCTGAAAAACGTGTTTGAAAAGCGGGCCATGTACGAGACGGACTTGCGCTCAAAGGGTTCTGAATGAAACATATTTTTAACATGTTACTTTAAAACCAAAGTTAAATTAAGTTTTCGCACATATTTCTTTTCAACGTTTTTAAGTCAGTCGAGGTAAATGTTCAGGTTTTTTCTTAAATGACTTCATAAGTCTTTACTTATTATTTTAAAACTGTGAAAATCAAAATTTGTGATCGTCACAATAAGCCCAAACACAAGGTATTTCACAATTCGTATTTAAGATACAGAAGTTCATATTATGTGTAACCATCAACGGTCCAGTAGGTTCGGAGCAAATTAGCTTTTACAGACGAACAGACCGATAGACGCTAGAGTCACGCGGACGTTCGGAATCCTAAAAAGTAGATACGATAGCCGTATGAATTATGTAAAAACATTTACCGCACCATTAAGCCTGGGAATGTTATTAGATACTTTACTGCATTAATTAATCTATTTACACTGAAAACTTTCGTTTAAATTACAGCAACTGCAAAAATAAATAGATAAATTGGTAAGCACTTAATATTATGTCATGTAGTTTCTGAGAGAAATTTAGTGTATTAAAAGTTGTTTCACAAACGTTTAACACACACCTTGCACTTAACATTACTTTCAATTGCATTACAAGGTACTCATAGTTCATCAAAAGTTTGATACTGGTACATTATAATCAACATCATCATCTGCCTAGCCCGTTCCCAACTATATTGGAGTCGGCTTCCAGTCAAACCGGATTTAGCTGAATACCAGAATTTTACGCGGAGCGGCTGCCTAGCAGACCTCCACAATCCATTATCTGGGTAACACGGTACTTCATGGCAAGACTAGAGTCAGATTAACTGGGTTCTGACTATCCGTAACGACTGCCATGCCATAGATCTACAAATGACAGCCGGGACCCACGGTTTAACGTTCTATCCGAGGCACGGAGGAAACTTGGTATGTTAAGATGGTCACCCATCCACAGACCAACCTTGGCAAGCGTCGCTTAACTTGAAGATCGACCCGTGCGGCTATTATTATCTAGCCATGAGCTCCTCCTCATTACTTTCAATTGCATTATTAGGTAGGTAATCATAGTTCATCAAAAGTTTGATACAGGTACAAAATATTATAAATAATAGGACGCAATGAACAAGATTTCACAAATGCTTGGGCGTAAAACAAATGAAAATATAACCGAACATTTTAATCTGAATGATCATTCTACTAGTGAGTGGGTAATCTCGATGGTAAGGCATTACTATGAAAATTTTTAATTCATAAGGAAACAGACTTCAGGACATTATTATATTGAATTACCTAGCCGTCTAAAATTCCTAAAACCACTGTAATATGAATAAGATTTTATCTAGATAGTTTAAAGTAAATGCGTAATTGTTAAAACAAGTTTTTAAAGAATTTTCAGGGTCAATAAAACATTATTATTAAGGCTTATAAGGTATATACTTACTTATTTATAATGAACCTTTGATGTAGATTGCACCTTGTATTAAAATAATTGCGCATTTGTTGGTACCTATGTAATACAGTAGTGAGAGGATGATGACGCAATTTAATTTTAAATATTATTTTTCACTAAATGTAAGTTTTATAATTAAATACAATTCTCCTCTTCGTATCCAGGTAATGCGCATGAGTTCCGGTGCGCTAGCGCAGACCACAGCCGGGCAAGTCGTCAATCTACTGTCGAACGACGTGAACCGCTTCGACTACGCCTTCATCTACACGCACTTCATCTGGCTGCTCCCTCTGCAAGTCATCGTCGTCTGCTACCTCATCTACCTGAAGATCGGCTACGCAGCCATCGTAGGAGTCATCGGCATTGTTCTACAGACCATACCGGTCCAGTGTATGTACATTTGTGATGCTATTATATTACCAGGATTTTGAAGCAATAGGGAATATGCATGCGATTTTTTTATTTGCAAAATGAAATACTTATTAACTCTAGTAAACAATCATTACATTATTTTTTAAATACCTTCATCAGCGATGAAGTTATAAAACTTCAAAGATTACAATTAGAAAGAGAAGTCCGATGTAAACTATGAAGTCATCGTCTATTACGCCTATACAGCTGCCATAGAAGTAGCGTTTTCGCGAGAGAGACAGATATATTTGTTTAAAATAATTATATCTCCTTCGTTTTTCGAGTAATTTTGATTCTAATTTCACTGTTTGTATTTTATTTTTGTATATTTTTAGATAAACTGTACAGATGATAAATATATTTTTCATGCATATTCCTATTGTTAATAGCGATCTGAGAATACAACAAAGGAAAACGGAATGAATAGCGGAACTTATTTGTGATAGTTTCATTTTCAAGTACCTAGTTTT
This sequence comes from Lacanobia oleracea, assembly GCA_950371165.1. Lineage (NCBI taxonomy): Eukaryota > Metazoa > Arthropoda > Insecta > Lepidoptera > Noctuidae > Lacanobia > Lacanobia oleracea. Next base: position 14,311,221 of record OX493389.1, read on the forward strand.
AATTGGATAACTGGTACTTTCCTTTAAAACATGACTTGCCTCACATACGAGTATTATGTAAATAAAAATATAACGGTTAACAAAAATATATAATAAAAATAAGTATGGATTCTAAAGCTGCAGCTTCCTGGTTATGCAATTAAAATAAAAGAAATATGAGGCTCATAAATTCCTGCCGCTCGATCCGCCCGATCGGTGGGCAGAGCATCGTTCAAGAAAGGCAATAAACTTACCAAATCTTTTTATTATTGTTGCAGCTTACATGAGTAAATTGGCTGCAAGGTTGCGAATGAGGACCGCGTGCAAAACGGACGAGCGTGTGCGAATTATGGACGAAATTATTAATGGCATGCAGGTACGATCTGGATTCTTAACGTGCTAATTACATATTTAATTTTGAACTAGTTCAGTTCAACAAAAAATATTCTGATGCATTACTTGCCAGCAACGTTATTTTTTTTATAATGAGAATTTTTTTAAAACTATCAGCTTTAATTTTTGGAGACTGATGAAAGCCCTACATGCATATCGGGAGTTGGAATATCTACATTTTTAGGGTTCCGTAACCAAAGGGTTACCAACGGAACCCTAAAACTAAGCCTCCGCTGTCCGTTCGTCCGTTCGTCCGTCCATCTGTCTGTCAGCGGGCTGTATCTCAAGAACCGTAATAGGTAGACAGTTGAAATTTTCACAGGTTGTGTATTTCTATTGCCGCTATGACAACAAATAATAAAAATTTAGAGTTAAGGTACGGAACCCTTCGTATGCGAGTCCGACTCGCACTTGGCCGGTTTTTTTATCTTTCTGAGTTGCAGCAATAACACTGTCATCAGTATATTGAACACAATACCCAATAAGCTTGTTAAACCTTATTAGAATAACTTGTACCTACGTTACCTACAAGCCAATGTTTGACCCTCATAACCTAGATGTGTTGAACTTTCGATTCAATTCGAATGAAGCAAGGCAAGATAAAAAAATAAGGAAAACTGCGCTTTTAATGTAATTAAGTGACATGGCGCCCTTCATTTTTTGCAACTGTATTTAGTTATTAAGTTTAGTCACTAACCGCAACAGAATAACAAAGTATGAATACATGATTATAACTAAGTACGGCAATAGGTTTATTCAATAGATGTCATTTATGGGGTTAAGCGCGGCTTGGGAGGGTTTTCAAAACATCTTCAAGTTTTTTGCCGACGAAATCACAGAAAAAATGTTATTCATAACGTTTTTTCACAATCGAGTATATTAAAGTTATTTTTTAAATCCTTTTAGGTGATTAAAATGTATGCATGGGAGAAGCCATTTGAGCAGGTTGTGGCTCTGGCACGCAAAAACGAAATCAAGCAAATCACGTCAGCGTCTTACCTCCGAGGAGTGTACCTCAGCTTCATGGTGTTCACCGAGAGACTCACCCTGTACATCACTCTGCTGTCCTACTCGCTGTTCGGCTACCAAGTTACTGCAGACATTGTAAGTACCTCAAACAAGCCTGTGCTAGTTTTTAGATCCTTAATATTAATAATTTAATCAATTCCAGTTTATTAATTATAATCATAGTTTATGGTCCGCTATTAATACCCACCTACTACATACATTTAAATCAACACTTTCAAACATATTGAGTAAGTACCTATTACTTATCAAAAGCCCCAAAACATGAAAGTTTTCATATTGTTTAATAACTTGTATGGACCAGAGCATTATACGTGTGTAATTTGCAGGTGTTCCCATTGGCGCAATTCTTCAACACCCTACAAGGAACGCTTTCGATAATCATGTCGAATGCTGTGTCATTTTTGGCAGAGGCACTAATATCAGTGCAGCGCCTCGAGGCGTTCATGTTGTTCGGTACGTGAGACCCGTCGGTCTCGACCTCGCACTAAGTGCATGCGATATAAACACTTCTTCTACGAGTCCAGCTTATTACAGAGACTCGACTCTATTAATAACACTAATACTCAAATTCTAACTCTCTACAATTTACATCCTATTTACCTGTGTATCCGTACTGCCCGCAATCACTATGATATTTAACCAAGACATTAACTACTTTTAACCAATTCGAGTCAATTAGTTATTAGAACGGTACTCCCTTTCTTCTTCTAAAATTGTTTGTCCTAAAATCATTATCCATAACACGTTTGCTATAAACTTAAAGTAACCATAATGCTCAAAATCCCGAAATTTTGTTTAACATAATTATATTTAGTTCTAAAAGTATTCTGTCATAATATCGAGTACTATAATAATTGAATCTCCTAATTTTACATGACCTAAAGCCATATGTCCTAAGTATTGTGTTAAATAATGTCTATTATTCCGAATGTTCATTAATAATAGTTATGTTACTCCCTCTGGTAATGTAGCTGTCCATTGCTGAATGAATTTTTCAAATCGGTCTAGTAGTTTTTGAGTCTGTTCATTACAAAAATACAAATTTTTCCTCTTTATAGTATTAGTGTAGATGTAGATAGTGTAAATATAAAGAATAAAAAAACTCAATATGTTAAGAATATTATTATTATGAATAAACATTATGTAATTTGAATTAGGACATTATAACTTTTATTGAAAACGGTTTTATGTCTTTTGTATATTATTGATTGTAATATTTATGACAAACGGATTTAGGACATATTATATTTAGGGATTTCAATTTTATGGCATGTGATATTATGTGAATTAAGTTCGGGTAAGTTATCATTCGGACAAATGATGATTAGGACAAAAAAGTTATGGCACTTTTAATTATGGATAAAAAAGTTAGGTTAGGTGACACAATAGAGAACCTATTAGAACGTAGGCCGTGTAAGGACATGACATTTTGGTGACGTTTGGTTTAGGGTTTCTACTAAAATGAACGTCTGATATTATTTGTATCACAAGCTTAGTATTCAATTTAAATCCTTTCACAGAATGTTTCAGAAAAGAAATAATAAAAATTTTAGCGGTAGCTGAGTTTAATACATATCACTAATATAACACTGATCAGCAGTGCTGATCGGTCGATGAAGGCTATTTACTGTACGATCAACAACAGGGTCAATAAAAACCAATGATTTCCGCAGGCGTTCCCGTTGGCACAAATGTTCAATATACTGCAGATGACCCTTGCTGTCTCTTTGCCGTACAGCCTTTCATTAACCATGGAGACCTATACCTCTGTTCGCCGTCTTGAGGCAGTTTTACGTTTGGGTACGAGATTAGTCAGAATAGTTTTGGGTGTAACTGTTGTGAACGATGCACTTGATGCGTCATTACTGTTCTGAAGAATATTTCACTAACCAACGTTTATTGTGTTAACTCCCATCCTGTGATGTCACTTATTCTCGCTTCTTATACCTACTAACAATCACTTATGACTAACATTATAACAACTCCTTTTGTTATAATTTACTTTTTGTTTACTTATTCAAATAAAACTTGGATTTATCTTTAAATCCTTGATACATATTTTTTCACTGCGCTTTAAAACAGGCCATGTGCAAGCAATTTGTCAATATACAAGTCGTATACCTATGTATGTCGATCTGAAGAACAATAATGCGAGTGTATTGTATAGGTAGTTAGGTACGTATTCAATTAACGTTAACTTGTATAATCTATGACAACAGATGAACGAGAGGACCTTCGCAGTGTCCCGGACGTAGACATCGCTAAATTAGTTCAGATGGTTGAGAATAAGAAGAAAAAGCATAACCTAAGCGAAGTTGACCTGCGTCCTAGCACCTTCAAGAAAATTGACGAGGAGGGCATTTACAATCCCGGTGAGTTACAAATGACAGCTCCGGATATACCAAATATACAGATGTACCGTAACATACACTTCTCATCCTGACTTACTACTTCCTGTACATATCATCCTGATTTATGATTCTAGAAACACTATACGACGCAATGCACTTTGTTTCCAATTTCTCGAATTTTTTTCGCAAAAAGCATGTTTATTCTTCAGCCATATTCACATAACTTCTTTAATTAACTGCATTTATCCTTTCGAAACCTCTGTTAAATCTTTGTAAAGGACACCGGAAAATTGCAGACGTAACATTGTAAAGCATCACGTGAAATTGTAGTCATTTTTCGCAATAGGACACGAATACATTGGTAACTATGGGATTTGGATAGGAAATATTGTATTCAAAATGATTTATTAGTATTTATTACACACAGTAAGTATATCGAGAAACTACAAGTTATAAAGATTTATTACAATCTTTCCAAGTTTGAAATTTTCCGGTGGCATGTATATAATTCAGTTAAATGCTATTCTATACATCCAAGTGGGCAGTCGGGCATAACTGATGATGATGATATTGTGTAATGATAAGTTTTTCTTGCATATATTTTCAGCCAGTAAACCTTTGTTGCCACCTAAGGTTCTGTTCAAGAACCGACACGAAGATGTTTGTAACTTAAGTCCTTCATTATTAGCACACACAAGGGCACCCAAAGAAATATCAATTTCAATGAACACTATAACAGTTTACAAAGACTCTGACGATTCAGATTCTGAATTGATCGACGAAGGTAAAAAGTGGGGAAGGCAAAATTGTTGTTTTGATTCAGTTATGGCTGGTACATGGTAGATAGGTACTTATCTATCTTTGTACTTAAACATAAATAAGTGGAAATACAGGGTAGATCTGATTTATATCTTCCACTGTAATTTTTTTCCTACGAATCGCGCCACATTTTTTGAAAATTTTTAACAAAATGGTGTAGCTTATGGAGAAATCGGCATCTAATGTGGATCACGGGCAGAAGATATTGAGCTTAACTTACATTTAAGTGATTTTCTTTTGTGGAAGGGAACGGTGTAACCCGTGGTTACGGTGTAGGTAACACTTATTAAGAATTAAATATTGAAAACAAAAAAAAAACATTACTAACAAATAACATTGGCTATCACCACCCTGAATTTAATTATACGAATTGAATATACAAGCATACTATTATCACTACTTTGTATCTAAATGTAGCGGCGGTCTCTAGTTATTTTCTTTCTTTTTTTTTCTGGTGAATAACTCCAATTTGATTAGTAATCTAAGTATTTTCGGGTAGAGACCTAGTCAAAATAAAATAGAAATAGTTATTTATATATGATGGCAATAAATACGTAAAGAAAAGCAATTGTACAATGAATAATGGCGATATGGCCACATATTAACCCTTTAAAACTCTTTTCTTTTGTATTCCAATAAGGGAATGGTTATTAACACCACATTAATTGAACAAACAAAATATTTTCCGGAATGACTTGATTGAAACAGGCGCCAAGAGGCGTCCTACTCCACTTCTAAAAATTGCACATTTCCACTGAAAAATAAAAGACGTAAAGGAAAATTCCGAAAATCGTAATGTTGATGAAATATTCACATGTTAAAATTCTACGCCGATGCGCCGCACGTGTTTATCAACACCGCCGCATTGAAGGGGTTAGCCGATTGAGTCAAACGGCGAGACTCGTATTATTAATCCAATGGTTTATTATCATCCTTTGTAGTCTACTTGTGCAATCATGGACATTCGGATCGATTTTATAAACTATTCTGCACACGTTTCTAATACTCTGCATTGTAAAAAAAAACTAAAAATTAGGTACAATTGTGTTGGTTCATACAAAGCCACCTTATTAACCACTGTATTGGTAGAATAAATAAATGGTTCGTATCTACCACTAACAGAGTGACATTTTATCTTATACGTATGCGTCATTTCTTAAGCCCCAAAAAGCAATTTACATTGGACGGAAAGTAAAAAAAAAAGTGTTTAAAATTGCTCAAAGTAAATGGTAAAACGAACGAGCGTTAAAAGCATCTTACTTATCGATCAATTACTTCCTCCAATTTTAGGATTTGAGTGCAACGAAAAAGGCCTGATGAGTTCGAATCTATGCCCGATGCCAGTGAACTCTGACGTGGGCATCCTGATCCAGAACGTGAGCGCCAGCTGGACGGACGACGGACCAATCACCTTGGATCAGCTTAACCTGATGGTGCCTAAAGGAAAACTGTGCGCCATCATCGGCTCCGTTGGGTCCGGAAAGGTTTGTTAGCCGAAATTGTTTTTATATAAATGTTTGTCGTCCGTAATGATAGCAAGTCAATATTTGACAAGGTTTTCCCAGCTGGGTAGGTAACTTGGGAAAACCTAAACCAACAACAAAAAACTTAACTCGGTGGAAACACAAAACCACGAACTCTTGTAATGTTTCTTCACAACGTCAATACCACTGACCAGCCCAAATGAGGCTTCTAGGTAAACTTACGCAACTGTAAACATATGCGTAACTTATTTCCGCACTTCACAAGTACCTTAAAAGCTACTAAACGGATGTGAATTCATAGTAAACGTTAGGCAAACAGCACTACCAAAATTATCAAAATGATACCAGTTTTAAATGTGTCAACAAGTTTAACGAATCAAATGACCGATATTGATTCAAGTACACGAATACTTAGCACTTCCCAAAAATGAATGATTATATGACAAATGTTCCATTTACACTTCATTGTGAAATACTAGTGCATTATCACTTTTCAAGTGCAAATTAATAATGTTTTATATGTCGACTTATTTCTTAAAATTCAACGAATGTTTCGCTTACAGAGTTCAGTTCTTCAGTTACTCCTGAGTGAACTTCGATCGACCAGTGGTCGGATCTACTTGTCTGGGCCGCTGTCTTACGCAAGTCAGGAGCCTTGGCTGTTTGTGGCTACGGTCAGGCAAAATATTTTGTTTGGTCTGCCCTACAACTCCAAAAAGTATAAAGAAGTAAGTAGCACGTATCTACGCTTTTTGAATTTGTTATCTAAGAGCCACAGTACAAATCTACGGTTTCAATTGTCCGAGATAAATAAAGCACACTTATTTTATTTAAATTCCTATTCTTCCAGGTGGTTAGAGTGTGTGCTCTACAGAAAGACTTCCAACAGTTTCCTCACGGGGACCAGACGCTGGTCGGAGAGCGAGGGGCCTCCTTGTCGGGCGGTCAGAGAGCCCGCATCAATCTCGCCAGGGCAGTTTACAGACAAGTATGTAATAATAACTCGTTTACGAAGCTTCTTAATTGCATTTACGCAATAGAAACGCAATTCGAAAAATGTATTAAGTTTTCTATTGAAACCACACTAGGGTGCAATACTATGTAGGTGATAGGTAGGTACTGTAGACCTTCTTGGTTGAATTGGCCAGTCGATAAAGCTTTGTGAGGTTAAGGTGAATGCGCGCGAAATTCAAATATTTTTATGTTTTTTGCAATTTGCCGGTCAGTGTGAAGCTGTATGTGGACCAAATGCGATCCGCGACCGTAACGCGTATTTATCTAAAGAATTATAACCATTTTAATCATCAATATAGCCCTCTAAGTTCATGTAGTTCGAAAACATGATTATTTCTGAAATATTCATTCTTTACGATCTCCGAGTAAAAACTACTTACCGAATAAATTCGAAAATGGAACATAATTTGTATGGAATTATCTGCCAAGTAAATTAGTGGGAACTTAGTCGTAGGTGGTGAAACAGGCACTTAGTGAAAAAGATAGAATAGCATTCAAATAAATTAGAACGATGTAGAAATGGATTTGTTTTATAATGACAATGATGTTTTTGTTTTGATCTGCGGGTCTAAAAAGGCCACTTTAGCAGAATCGTATTAGACCACATAATAATCTGTCAAATTTCATTTTAAAAGCTTTTATTAACTTGCAATGTAGGTACGTATGTTTGTTCGGGTGGAATCTTGCTACTCAATATTGAAGCGGATATCTTCAATCGATTGAGCTGAAATTTTGTATACTTACACGTTTAGTTTGGATGACAATACATGATAAGCTCTGTGACGTCATTCTTAATCCAATATGGCGGACCATCCATGATAGCGGATTAGTTATTTTTAATGCACATCTACAATATGGGTATCAAATGAAAGGGCTTGTTGAGAGTAACTCGAAAATACTAAAAAGCATGTCGCGAGGTTTGCTTAAGTACCTACCTATAAATAATTAATTAATCAAACCTCGCGACAAGCTTTTATGATCAATTTTAAAGGAAAATTTTATTGTCTTCTTTTTAGAACTTTTAAATAAACTATTTTTTTAAGTTTTTTTATCTTTATAGCGTACGCACTAGGTTCAAGGTTGATTGGAAAAATTTGACAGTGACAAGTAGCGTGATGTGCTTTCTAATTCTGCTAAAGTGGCCTTTTTAGACCCCCAGAGCAAGTGCTCCAATAATTATCCCTTAAACCCAATCGTTGTGATTTATACTTAATATCCAGTGGTGCTGCAGTGGTAATAACCTGCAGCATCACATTACTGTTGTCTATCGTTTTGTAGCTCTTGAATATATTCACCACGTTACTAAATAGGCAATGCTAAGATTTTACACCCAGACATAATCCTAGCGCACTCTGCACTCTGGCGACATCGTGGTAATATTCCAATAAAATTACGCTCTTCCCTGAAAATAAACCGCCAGAGATTACCATTAACTTTTACTACCACTTAGTTTAAGCCTCGCTAATGAACTGACTTATAATTTTCACTATGACGCCTTTAAAGTAAATGACTATTTAATGTTAAGTTAGTCAAAATGCAGCAACAGCAATGTGTTTAAAGTCATACTCAGAAAACTTTCGACCAAGACTTTGAACAAAATCTGTTGTTCTTGATTATCGGACGGAAAGTTACATCAGAAAAGGTTACGTGCATATAGACAACTTTTTGTGTTATGTTTAGGGTTCTGAACATCCGTAAGAAACGGAACCCTTATAGAATCACTTGGGTATCTATCTGTCTGTCGGTCTGCCTGTCTGCCTGTCTCCCTGTGTGCCTGTCTGCCTGTCTGTCTGTCCGTCTATCACAGCCAGTTTTCTCCGGATCTACTGAACCGATTCTATTGAAATTTGGTACACTTATGGATTTCTGTAAATTTATTTATTTACGTAACACGGACGTGTTACGTAAATAAATAAATTTTGTGTATGGGGGTCACTTTTGGGTGTCAACCAGAAAATTTATAAAAAAAAATTAAACTGCATCGCGTGACATATCAAATGAAGAGACTTAAAATAAATAGTTTAGAAGCTATTCAAGTAATTAGACCAACAATTACAATTCCCCCTTATCTGAAGCCAGAAATAAAAAAAAAAAACTTGAGAGGTGTCAAGGGACACCCGGATGGAACGAAGTTCCTACGCCGCATGGCTTACAACTATAGCAAAAACTGTCGTTACAACTTTTGGTCTTTATGTGTCGTTACAACTTTTGGTCTTAATTTTTTCCGTCTAGCCCCCTTTCTCAACGCGCGAATTGTAATAAAACTAGAAACATAACTGTGTTTTACGACTTTATCCTTTTCCCTAAGATGGTATCGTATCGTTGGCAACTAATGACCCACTGTTTCTCATCTCAATCAGTCCCTATTGAGATGAGAAATTCTATTCCATTCCATTCCATTCCATTCCATTCCATTCCATTCCATTCCATTCCATTCCATTCCACTCCACTCCACTCCACTCCACTCCACTCCACTCCACTCCACTCCACTCCACTCCGCTCCACTCCACTCCACTCCACTCCACTCCACTCCACTCCACTCCACTCCACTCCACTCCACTCCACTCCACTCCCATCCACTCCACTCCACTCCATTCTATTCCATTCCATTCCATTCCATTCCATTCCATTCCATTCCACTCCATTTCATTCCACTCCATTCCATTCCACTCCATTCCATTACACTCCACTCCATTCCATTGCATTCCATTCCATTCCATTCCATTCCATTCCATTCCATTCCATTCCATTCGCACAGCTTACAATAGCTTACTATAGCAAAAAGTGTCGTGACAACTTTTCGTAAGAATTTTTTCCGTCTAGCCAGCCCCCTTTCACAACGCGCGATAAGGAACTTCGTTCCAAAAAGAGTTCTTAACGTACCTATTACAGGGAAACTTATAAGAAGTATCTAGTGTTAACACGTTACAAAAATGATATTGGTTCGGAACCCTTTGCACGCGAGTCCGACTTGCACTTGGCCAGTTTTTTTCCTTCCAATGCCCAACAACAATAGATGGTTTTCATAGCATCTCTCTGTGGTACCTAATACATATTAACATTAGAAGAAGAGCCTCCAAAACACGAATTGAGTATGACACAAGTTTATAGCATGCACTCCCAACCAAACTCTGTTGAGATAATAGTAGATTGTTGTATTGAGCACAACGTGACTTATTATTGCATCGAGTGTTAGTTTGGAGCCCGAGCTTTAGCTAGGGTTCTAAAACACGAGTGCAATTATAAACGTCACTTTTGCAAGGTTCATAATCTGCTTTTCATTCAACTACCGAATAATGAACTAGAGTCACTACAGAAAACTATAAAAAACACTACACGTTCTGGGTGTGATTCGATTCGATTTTTTTTGCCAATGGTCGTACATTTATTCTGCCATTGTTCCCGGGAGTCAAAATAGCGAGAAAACTATAGTTAGTCATGCTTGTAGCCTGCGATTGGCCTGTTGTGTGGTCAGAATAGCGCTGATTGGCTGGTATAAATCTAGTTGGCCATGCAAACAGTGCAGTAATGTATCCATTACTGCACCGTTTTCTCTAAAGCAGTAAAGTGCTGCTTTGTTCTCACTATTTAGGCTAGACGGCTAGTTATGATGAAATTATTACGTAGTTGGAAGAAAAATTCTTTGTAACCGTCACTTCTGTTACCAGGCCGAAGTGTACCTGTTGGATGACCCCCTGTCGGCCGTGGACGCACACGTGGGCCGCCAGCTCTTCGACGAATGCATCAGCGGATACCTGCGGCACACCACGCGCGTGCTGGTCACGCATCAGCTGCACTACCTCAAGGCAGCCGACTACATCGTTATCATGAACAATGTAACGTAACGTTGGTTTATTTCTTATGTCGTTACCCTCTCTATGTGTCTCCATGCTGGAGGTCTCGTACTTACTATCCTTACTAAAGTACTTTAATATTAAAAATGCGAAAGTAACTCTGCCTGTCTATCGCGATTTCACGCCAACTACTGAACCGATTTAAATGAAATTTAAATCGGTTCAGAGGATTATCCCGGGAGTGTGTTTCCTAGGAACCACCCGGGCGTAGCCGCTGGCAGAAGCTAGTATTTCATATTTTCTTCTACCGTTGCTTGCGGATCCTTCAACGATACAACACGCACGTGCCCGTCACGCATCAGGTGCACTACCTCAAGGCTGCCGGTTACATCGTTATCAAGAATAATGTAACGTTACATTTTGAAAGTCATTGTTCTCTCACCTTACGTAACTGTCTTTAGCTCTTATTGCATGTTTTATTTATTTTTATCTTTGACGACTCAATTTGACGATGGTCCTAAAGTGGATCCTTGTGGAACACCAAGTGCTGCAACAGTAACTTTAATTCTAAGTGCAACCCAAAGTCATTACCACATCTTTATCACCTTGAATCGGAACATGCAAAATCAGGTAATGTTCGGTTTTCTCTTTGGTTACGAATATTCTGTAGGCAACACTGCTGCACAACACACGCGTGCTCGTCACGCACCATCTGAACTATTTCACGGTCGATGATTGCTTACATCATCTACATTAACAAACGTAACTTATACAATACTCATACATGACATTGTTCGTTTATTTCTTGTATTATTGGTCTGATGCGTAGTAGGTATTTTTTTATTGGGTTAAAGAAGACTTCTTAGATTTTGGAGATCACCTTCGACTTTATTTCTAGGGACTTAACAAAGTTCTCTCTGTCCTACACAGTTCCCTATGTCATTAAGTTCATAACACATGCGTTTTTATCATGCAACAGCTGCACTTCTTGAAGGTCACCGCATTCCTCACCAGAAACCATGTAACCGACATTACTCGCATAATGGTTACACAACACTGCAACTGCTTGTTTTTTATTATGTCACTGAACTCCACACCTTTTGCTTTGTCTATCACCGTAGATACTTAGGTACTATGCTGCAGCAGTATATCTAAGTTACTACATAAAGATTTGCGGATTATTGCAAGTGTTCCTAGGATTCGGAAGGCAGTTATATCGATATTTTTGTAAAATAAGAATTCACCATTTTTAACCGACTTCTTCAAAAAGGAGGAGGTTCTTTGTTCGGCTGTATTTTAAAAAATATTTTTTATTCGAAAGCCGAATTCGAATACTCCTGCGGAGCCCCATTGTCACCAAGTCAGAACCTGATGATGGGATCCCATGAAAATCGAGGGAAACCCTCAAATTTTATAGGCACACACAATGTTTTTCATGACATTTCTAACGCAATTTATATATTTGTGCCTGTTAATCATCATCTTATGTTCCTGAGCTGATGATGGATGGTATAAGTCAGGATCTGATGTTGGGATCCCATGAAAAATGTTTGTTCACCGATATTTACGCCAATTGTTAACCGATTTGGATGATTATTTTTACCTACCATTATTCAGGTCCTTGGAAACAATAAATACGACTCTGATTACAACAGACGCCTGCATTAAATTATTCAAACATGACGCGTCAGGATGTGTGAGCAGCATGCCAACGCTCGAGAATTCTTAGTTGGACATAATATTAAATGCCATTCATTGACATCACATATTTTAATTAGTCACCTTAATCCTTAAGTTTTATAGGCATTAAACATATTCACTTTCTGTTTTATTAGGGCTCTGTGGATGCTAAAGGATCTTACGACGAGTTGGTGAGCACTGGCAAAGACTTTGCGAAGCTGCTGTCGTCAAGTCATGATGAAAACGAAGACAAGAAAGACGTGGAGAAACCGCCGCCAATGTCCAGACGAACGTCTGCTAGAGTAAGTAGAGCGAAGTTTAATAGCCAAAAAGATAGTAACATGATCAGCAAATTAAAAGTACCCTTAGATCCTTAAATAATCATAACTCAAGAATTAAAGCGATAGTACATAAGTTTATAATTTAAAACTAGTTTGAAAGTTATTACATTACTCCTTAATGTGATTGCATATCGTCACCGAAAATGCAATAGTACTAAAGCGCCATTATAGCTAAAATGAGTTTTGTATTATGGTTGGATTCGGTTTTTTTTCTCTACACATAGGTCTTGGTCTCCAAGCAATTTGAGCAATACTTAAGAAGTTACTGGCGCTTTAGCTGTATCATTTTTGTTGTTTTTACCCGACTGCGAAAGAAGGAGGGTTATGTTTTTCGAGTGTATGTATGTATGTATGTATATTTCTTTGCCACGCCCTAGAGCCTAAACGGCTCGATGGGTTTTAGCTTGAGAGGTGTCGTTAGATTCGTATTTACTGTGAAAGTGACACTGGGTATATCAAATATATAAAAAACAAAATGGAAAAAATACGGCATACGAGTATTATCTTCAACTTACTTGGATGAAACTCCTGATCATAAAATCTATAAGTAAAGGATATTTCGCGACACATTACACATTCGCCAATCCGATACACCACACTACGTTATTCATCGTACGTGAAAATATTTTTCACTTCTAACTGGTACCTACGTGGAATACTGAACTACGCTTCTACCCCTTTCAAAGTCTAAAACCAAAAACTTAAATCAAACTTTGAATCTTCACTATTAAGTTTCAATTCTGAATTTCTGATACGTATGCTGCAGCAGGTTCTTGATTGAATTTATATTTATTGATGGGACCTCGGAAATAGTCGAAATGGTGTCATCATATGCGGTTTCAATACTTATGACTTATTGCATTTGGTTTATAAGCTTAATTTTGTTTTATATATTCGTAGAGCCATTTTGATTCTGCATAGGTACCTACTTAGCAATCTGTATTAATTACTATAATGCTAACTTAATGCAAATTCCATTGCAACAAATTTTGCAATACGCGTCTATTAAATTGGTTCTACACGATTAACTTTGAAAAAAAATCTTGACCTAAAAATTATGTTAATTATTTCCAATTTTAGTATTTGAGTTCACTCACCGCACCGATAATTTCTCGTCAATACTGGAACCTATTGACTAGAAATTACGTTATTTAATCGAATTCAGACTAGTATGTGGAATAGTTTCACCCTACTTCTATCAACATACACCCGTTTACTGAATATAATATAAAAATTCAAAACTTCAAATATTTTATTCAGACACCGGAATGAAGTCCTTAAATCAAAATATCCAGCTTTATATGCCACCGTGGTTGCTTTCATGACTACATCACGCAAGATAGACTAGAGTAAACTAATGATGTCGGCGTTAAACATCGTCCAGCTATCAACGACGCGGCGTCCGTCGCTGTGCGAGTCCACGGGCGGCTGCGAGGTGGCGCAGGAGATGGAGGAGGAGGAGCGCGAGTCGGGCTCCATGGGCTGGCGCGTGTACGGCGCCTACCTGCGCGCCGGGGGCCGCGCGCCGCCGCTCATCTTCATGTTAGTGCTGCTCGTGGTCGGCCAGTTGTCCGCCACGCTTTGTGACTACTGGGTCACCTTCTGGTAAGTTCAATCCCACCTTTATGTGCCGTTCTCACTTCCAAAATAACCATCATCACTCCGTCTGCAAAGCCTTTTCTCAACTTTGTGTATCCGCTTCCAACGTCGTTAATTGAAAACTTGTATTTAACATGGAGCGAGTGCCTATTTGACCTCCTCAACACTTACTGAGTGAAAGAATAGGTACGTCTTGGCAAGACTAGTGTAGATTGTCGGGCTTCTGAATGCCGGTAGGTACGACTGTCAAGTCAGAAAAGTGGCCGGGATAAACGGCTACACTTGCAATCTTAAAAACATGGAGCATCGATAGTAGTACCTAATACATATTACTGAGTAATAAAGGTCAACCAACATAACAATGGATTCTTTCGCAGGACAAATGAAGTAACGACACTAAAGGAAGCAGCTAATAACAGATCAACAAACGATTACCACTTCGATCGGGAACTTAACAATGGCACTTTCAATTTATCCAGCTACTTCTCAGGAGTAAACCAACAGCCAGGTACATTTTTTTCCACTGTAGCTACGAGTACCTACTTTGGAGAAAATGAAGAAAAGATTCTTAATTTTCTCCAAAGTAGGTACTCGTAGCTGTCTTTCCTTGCAATCAAAAATTATAATTTCTCCAAAACGTTCTAAATTTTTTTCCGTCTTTTAGAGGAAGAATTTAATATTGACCAATGTATTGATTTTCTGTAGACTTGGACATCCATGCCCACATAGGTCCTCTGGACACTGCACATTACTTATACGTGTACTCTGCGTTGATCGTGTGCTGCATCTTCTTTATCACGGCGCGCGCCTTCATGTTCTTCAAAGTGTGCATGACGGCCTCCCGCAACCTCCACAACGACATGTTCCATTCTATGCTCAGAGGCGTCATGAGATTCTTTGACACTAACTCTTCCGGTAAGCACAGACTATTTCTTAACCCTATTTGCTACCTTTTTTTGTTTTTAATGGGTTCCATACATACTGATCCCTTTTCGTTTGTTTATTCACAGGTCGCATATTGAACAGATTCTCCAAAGACATCGGAGCACTCGACGAATTGTTACCTCGATTCCTGCTAGAATGTATCCAGATCTACCTGGTGATGTTCAGTATCCTGGCTCTCAACGCGGCTGCACTCATCTGGACCCTGCTGCCTACTACCATCATCTTGCTACTGTTTTACACCATACTACAAATATACCTCAAGTCAGCGCAGGGTATCAAACGGCTGGAAGGCACAAGTAAGCAACATTGAAAACAATTTATGAGCTATAGAGTATGAGCTTATCGAAAGCTCAACATTCCGCTTATTCCAGCACTGGCACTAACCTGCACTGGATCCTACTCTTTGATACATGGACATCATTTGCAAATAACTTCTGAATTTAATTTAAATAGTGTTCTACAACGCGTCTCACTAGTGTATTCTTCGTCATCTGCAAATAAACGCCCGTTTACTAATAAAACGATTTCTTTCCAGCTCGGAGTCCAGTGTTCTCTCATATGTCTGCTACCCTCAACGGCATTAGCACGATCCGCTCGGCTGGCGCGGAACAGAGACTGATTCAAGAATTTGATAGATTCCAGGTACGTTCAGCGTTCTAAGTTTCTGAGGGTCCTCATGCAGGTTCTCATAAATATCCGAATATTTACGGTTTCTATATTTTATGCAAAGCATCAATAAATTCATACTTCTACGCTTTTTATTAACAGTAAGAACAGCATATCTATGTCTCAATATGCCTTGTGTATCGAGAGTATAGTGTAGAACGTTGGGACGAAGCTTGGGAAAGACTTATATTGAGCAGTGGACATCTCTAAGCCATATGCTGCAGTGCAGCTGAACTAGAGAACTCTCGGTAATAATGTTTCTCGTGTGCAGGACATCCACACGTCGACGTGGAGCAGCTACCTTGCCAGCGGAGTGACGCTCGGCTTCTGGCTGGACTTCATCTGCGTCATCTACCTCACCATCGTTATCGTCGCTTTCCTTGTCATTGACAGCAGTGAGTACCGCTGTCAGCTACTACTACTTTTAAAGAGTCCTAAAAATTTTCTGTTAGTTTCAAAGAATTCCGATACAAGCATAAAGTAACAATTTTAACATTCTTGAAAGATTACCGTAGATATCGAATTGAGACGACTTGCGTACAAAATATTATTTGAAAACGCAACTCACTCAGGTAAACACATAAACATGAATGTATTAAATAGTAAACTTCTACAATTCCACATATCAATTACAATCACATTAAATCTAATAATAGCATACACAAAAACCATACGACGGACATTCTAATAGTAGCTACAGCGGAAACAACATAATATCTTAACAACGTGACTCATTGAACAGAAACAATATTCTCTGGAAACGTGGGGCTGGCGATATCGCAGACGTTGATCCTGACGGGCATGCTGCAGTTCGGCGTGAGGCAGACCGCGGAGGTCATCTCGCAGATGACCAGCGTCGAGCGGATCCTGCAGTACACGCACATCGAGCGAGAACCCAAGTGGGACAAAGGAGGTTTGTGTGGAATTAACCTTATAACAATTCTGTAACCACTGTCTCACAATAAATATCTTAGACTTTGACTTTGAAAAGTAAATCAGACTTTTGTGAAATAGGTACCCTGCATTGTGAATCCATTGCAGAAAGCGTTAGTTAACGAAAATACATTTGCACTTCAAGTTACCGGGATCAAAATTGTTGCATATTACCTACTCTTTTGTAGTAAACGGGGCAACGTAAACTGTCCCCAAAAAAAATCTAAAAATACCAAAGCATGACTGACTTTTCGTCTTTTTTTATTGACATTTCTGGACCAAAATGCTTCCATATCCGTTCTGCTTTGCGGATAAATCTGTAGGGCAGACCAAACTGTATATTTACAGACGTAATTGTCTATATCAGCATACCTTTCTTTGGAATATAACAAGGTGCCTAGCTTTGGATCGAAATTACTACTAGTTCCGGAAAGTACAAAAATAATTATTTTACAGAAAAAGAGACTCCGAAAGGCTGGCCAGCACGCGGACGCATTCAGTTTAAGAAATGCTACATGAAGTATACTCCTGAAGACTTGCCTGTGCTTAAGAATCTCAATTTAGTTATAGAAAGTGGATGGAAGGTAAAATGCATTCTTTTACCATAGCATAACCGGAAAAGTCTTTAGCCTATTGGCTATCCTGATCCCGAAATATTAATAAAGTTTTTAACTTTTATTCCTCACTTTGCCTTAGTCATATGAAATTGGCTAAACGTCAATACTTAGGTTCTTTTTCCTCATCAAATTTCCCCGTTTATAAGATAATATTTATATAATTTTGTTCGTAATGTTCGTAGGTGGGCATCGTAGGCCGGACGGGCGCCGGTAAGTCGTCGCTAATCTCGTCGCTGTTCCGCCTCGCCATCGTGGAGGGAGAAGTTCTCATTGATGACGTAGACACGTCCTTTTTAGCTCTGCAGGTAACTTTATGAAACAATCGCCTGCCTACTTTAATATAACAAATTGAAATATAGGGAAAGTGCACGGTGTTAGCCATATACCATCCACTGTTGCAGATTCCAAACTTTAACGTTAAGAATACTTGACATTGACGCTTCTGTGCTGCCACCTATAGTAACTGCACGCTCCGTTTAAGGGAACGTGCACGTAGTAGACTGTGCCCTCAAATGATGCAATGATAGGACCTTACCTATAGTCTGTTTTTTTAATCCCTGAGACTAAATTGATACATGCAAATGTCAAAAATTATCGACTTAAATTCTATTGTAATCTATGTCAGTTTGCCATCTGCACTTGTCAATAACATTTCTGTGCTGCCACCTATGGCTCCTGCACGTTGGATGCATGGCTGCATGGCTCTAAAAAGTATCGCAAACTAATCGCTTGCAAGTTGCTGCCTAGTTCGCGCGCTGGGATATTTATGCTTGATTCAATCTCTACCTATAAAAGCTCAATTATAAGAATTGCTTACATATATGTGCCTCAGGAGCTGCGGTCGAAGATATCCATCATACCTCAGGAGCCGGTGCTGTTCTCAGCGACCGTCCGCTACAACTTGGATCCGTTCAACAACTACGACGATGAACAACTGTGGCAGGCCTTGGAAGCTGTGAGTTTTATTTTACACCCCTTATCTTAAGGTTTTTCCACATCTTTTGGATGGCTACAAGAATAAGGAAAGACCGAAGTAACGCGGTACCGACTGAGTGAAAGACAATATGTCTAGAAAGGGCTGACTACAGATTTGACAACTAATAGAAGACTTATTTATACTAGTATGAAAGAATGATGATGGTCTAATTGTATGGAAAATACTAGGTACTTCCAACTTCTAATACTTCTTCCCGACCTATAAGTAAAAAGAGTGAGAATGAGTGTAAAGATCGACTAAACATTGAATGCACATAAAATACCTTAGTTGTTAGTATTTTTGCTAATACCTAAAATGGTGCTGAAAATACTCATGTTCCGCCTTCCGTACAGATGCTGCATTCCTCGTGTGCGAGACCAGTTTTTCGCTACGTGGCATGGCCATGCCGAGTAGCGACAAACTGGTCACAAAATGGCCAAACACAAATGTTCTTTTATTTGCATTGCACAGTATAAAGTATGTAATAGGTACTCTGTATTATACTCCATCATTACCCGAAAAAAAGGTCGTATTTAATGATATGCTCATGGTGGGTAGGATCCTACCTGCACTAGTCATGATTTTTAGACGTTTATTGATCGATTTGTCCAGGGTTTTGTTAGGTTTTAATTACTACTAAAAAAATACATTTGTAGGTACCTATGTATTTCTTTCATGAACTGGTAATGTATGAAGTGTGTTTGTGGGCAGGTGGACCTGAAGGCGGCGGTGCCGGCGCTGGACTTCAAGGTGTCGGAGGGCGGCTCCAACTTCTCGCTGGGCCAGCGCCAGCTCGTGTGCCTGGCGCGCGCCATCCTGCGCGCCAATCGCATCCTCGTGCTCGACGAGGCCACCGCCAACGTCGACCCCAAGTACGACACACCAACACCACGCACCGCCCACCATCCCAACTCACACAACACACTATATTCATTATATTGGCTTTTACTTAAGCTGACAGGTTTAGGCGTTTAGTGCCAGGAACTAAAGCTTTCTCGATTACATACACTACTTTCTTATTTTTTGATTTCATTATTTCTGTGATGATGGAATCTAAATGAAAGACTTTGCATTAGCATTATATTCACTAGGCTACCTGCCTAGTGAATTCTTAGATAGGTAGGTACTCATACCTACGTCATAAATTACTAATGGAATTTTCATTTCCAGAACGGATGAATTTATCCAAAGAACAATAAGGACGCGCTTCGCGGAGTGCACCGTGCTGACGGTGGCGCACCGCCTCAACACCATCATGGACTCCGACCGCGTCATGGTGATGGACTCGGGCCGCCTGGTCGAGTTCGACCACCCCTACCTCCTCCTCAACAAGCCCGACGGACACTTCACCAAAATGGTCAAAGAAACCAGTGAGAAAATGTCTGCGCAACTATACCAGATAGCTAAGAACACATACCTTAATAGTGGCGGAGTTGTATAACAGTGCCTCTCTATCTAACGTAAGTTATTTTTTGTAGGTAAATACTTTAAACTGTCGTCGTGTTGGAATAATGTCTTTAGCAAGTATGGTATTTATAAGTTAGGTAGGTATGAACTGTAACTTGATGTAGACAGGACTGCGTATCATGGACTGACGACTGACACCTGTGTACCTGCCCCACATCCTCAGACATCCACAGGATCAGAGCAGTCGATATCACAGCTTCTTTGCAACGAACCACTAAGTAACCCGCTATCATGATCAAGAGCAAGTTCTAACAAGTGAGGAATGAGGATCTTCTTTATGAACCAGCATTTAGAAAACATTTCTATTTTAATTTGCCGATCAATAAATTATTCTGTAGGCAATTATTAATACATGACAAAACTTTTCCACACTAGTAATAATATCTACGTAAGTAGAAGTTAAACACAGGCACGCCTTCATTAATTGGTTATGATAAGTTCCCACTTTCCCCCTAACTAAACACAGTTTTATTTAAGAGGGTAGTTAACTAATTCATAAAGGCGTCTGAACCTAACCTACTAGAATAAAATGATAAAATCTGTGTAAGACTCTGTCCAGACGAAGCGTTTTGAGCTATTTACGCACGTTACGACGAAATCACCAACTTCACAAAAAAATCGACTATTTCCTCCCAGTTCCTACGTTTAATGAGTCTATTGATTTTATATCCCATAAGACTACTCTCTTTTCAACTTCTTCAATTAAAAATTCGGTGTCGAAGTAATTGCGCACTATTGCAAAAATAATACGTCCACTCGCCGGGGACACACGCATACTCTGAAACGTTTCAATGGCGCCAAAGTATCTCGAATCACGTGGAGCTCGTCTTACGCGCGAGTATGGAAGCGCGCGAGAGCATCTAGACCGGATGCATGTAGTTCTAATACCTCGGGAACGCGCGAGTGCCTACGCGCGCGGCGAGCACTTCAATTTATATTACATCTAGATGCCGCGTTTCACGCGCGATCCCACGCGCGATGTGCGGCGGACGAAATCACCAACTTCGCAATAAAAATCTACTATTTCTTCCCAGTTCCTACGTTTAATAAGTCTTGCGCTCAAACGCTACTTCTGGACAGGCTCTTAGCGATGCATTATTCCAATGCAGACTAAAGAAGTCGGTAAAAAATATAAGAGTGTGAGTATAGTGTTAAGTACAGTGCAGGAAAAAAACTGTGTTATTTATTTTATTATGAAATTGTATCATATCAGTAACGATTTATAAGTTTAAAATGACCATTAAAAATGCCATAGAGGTTATCCTCAAAAAATAAAACATAAGCTTTAAGAATCTTGTTTTATTCGTCTGCTGCGCCCTCAGTCTACAGACACATCAACGCGTAACACTTTGACAAATTGACATATTATTATACTCCGGTCAATTTAGACAACCGAGGTTACACTAATTCGCACCCAGCTCAATACTGGTAGGATTGTTCAAAACACTATCATAAATGAAATCTAAAAAGTCTTCAACGATCCGATACCTGGAAATAAATATATTCGGGGTCAAAGATAGCAATTTTCAGCAAAACGGTAAGTTTTATCATAAAATTAGTTGAGACAAAATTGAAGATCAGATAAAAAAAAATCTAGATACTTTTTTCCTAAGAGCCATCGTTTCTGAGATAGGTTTCAAAAAGTTGGAAAACGGTGGCGTGGAAACTTGTGCATATTATGACGATTACAACTGTTCCAACTTTTGAGTATTTTTTTTCCAGGTATCGGATCGATGTGGACTTTTTCGATTTAATTTATGATAGTCTTTTGAAGAGGCCGGTTTCAGGTCCCAGTCCGGCCCTGTTGTTAAATTACTTGCTGGCTACATTTTGACTCTTCGGCTGTTTTAATTATTCCCAAACTATCTTCTGCCAGCGGCTTCGCCGCCGGCGAGATCCCTAGGGACATACTCCCGGGATCAAAAGTAGCCTATGTGTTATTCCAGACTATATCCTACCTCTGTGCATCAGGTCCTTTCAGGTGTTCTGACGTGAAAGAGAAACAAACATCCATTTATCCTTCCCTCCTCACAAACTTTCGCATTTACAATATTAGTAGGATAGTAGGATTAATATCTAGTGGATTTTAGGATGCCAAATTAGTGTAGTTTTATGTCTTGTGTCCACGCAACTGGAAAATATGTGGAAACAGGAGCGATCTTGGTAAAGTGCAGCTGAGAAATGTATTGTAGTATTGACTACCTCAGCGAAGCTTGCCGAGAAGGCCGACTCAATATATTGGCTGCCAAATACTCCAACTAATATTCGAATGTTAAATATTTTTTTAGTGTAAAAAATATTTTTTAACCGACTTCCAAAAAAGGAGGAGGTTTTCAATTCGGCGAGTATGTTTTTTTATGTATGATTACTCAGAGGTTTCTGATCCGATTTGTGTGATTTTTTTTAGTTCGATGCGGCATACTTGCCATTTGGCCCCGTAAAAATTTTATGCAGTTTGGCTAAGTGATTTTTATATTATGATAATTTTTTTCAAAAACCTGAGGATTACATCTGAAGGACTCAGTATCCATGGTCATGAAAAAAGATTAAAAAAATACGGAATGTCAAACTGACATAAGAAGACGATTGACAAGTTGACACTGCCTTGAAATTGAAAAGCTTTTGACATCGTTGTTGTCAAGTGAGTGTAACCAAACGCGATCAACCTTCTAGAAATCTATAATTCTGTAAGTAAAAATATAACCTATTGTTTTTAGCATTACTAATAGGTTTTGGACAAGTAAAACATAAAACTTTTATTCCAGAAACAATGACATCTGAAAATTCTGATATATTTCCTACTCCTCCGTCGGTTTCATGGGCGCAGAGAAGTGCTCGTGTGTTTTTGACATTTAACGTAGAATGTGAGAAACCATACATTAGAATTGAGAAAAAATTAGTCTCCTTTAAAGGGATTTGTACACCTGATCAGAAACTACACGAGGTTGTCATACCATTATATTCAGATATTGATCCAGACAAAAGTTCTTACACAAACAAAGGGAGGTTAATCGAGGTGGTATTGGCTAAAGATAAAACTGACGATCCTTTTTGGCCTGCCTTAACCAGTGATAAAAAGAAACACCACTGGCTAAAAGTTGATTTCAACCGTTGGCAAGATGAAGATGAGAGTGGTGATGACTTGGATGATATGAATGACATGTTCTCAAGCAAATTAGGAAACT
The DNA here is from genome assembly GCA_950371165.1 of Lacanobia oleracea. Classification (NCBI taxonomy): domain Eukaryota; kingdom Metazoa; phylum Arthropoda; class Insecta; order Lepidoptera; family Noctuidae; genus Lacanobia; species Lacanobia oleracea. Next base: position 14,334,493 of record OX493389.1, read on the forward strand.
TTGGTGATGAGAATGACAAAGGGGCCACCAGCTCATCTGATGAAGAAGATCTTCCTGATATAGAATAAAAGATCTCATTTAATGCATAGCCAAAAAATTCAATTAGTTTTAGAAGTTTGTAATTATGGACAATATTTGTGCTTTTATACAAGGAATAGTGTGGTAGTGGTAGCTCCTAAATGTATTACATATATTAAGGTTAATAGGAGTGTGGTCTACACAACTGCATTCATTTTTATTATTATTGTACTAATGAGTTCATAGGGGGCAATAGATACCTATTTTGTTTTATGTCATGAAATATAAATAAATTTTTATTTAACATTAAATTTGGCACTTATTGCTAATTTGATTTCAAATAAATTGTCCCGAAATGGGATTAATATTGTCTAGGAACAAATACTAACAAAATGTCTGTATTGCTCTACTTTTTAAAATAAAATTTATAAAAAATTAAGTCCTAAAACTTTCAAAGGCCTATACTTTTAAGTAACCTTATAATCATAATGTAATAGGGTGCACTTACTCGGAGAATATAATCAGGTTATATTGGTCAAATATTACATTATAGCATCTTTAACCAAGCGATTTTCTGTTGTAAATGTAAATCGGGCTGGTTTCCGCAACTCCATGACTAAGCGCGTATTTTGCGTGAAAGCGATTTTCTGTTATACCAAACCAAAACTCATTTTTGCTTAAAACACTACAATACCATGTTAAGAAAAAAAAGGAATAGTTTGCTTTATACCCGTGTAAGTGCAACTTTATATTTGTACTCAATCATTCATGTGTAAGATAATATATTGTGTTCATAAACAAAACAGAATTAAAAATCTCAAACCAAACTCACTTCATCTCCTTATACAAACAGTAGTTTTTAAACTAGCTAGTGGCCGAAACATAATACTTGCTGTTTTAACTGTAATTAAAATTTCTTTAAAAAATGGTTACTTGTTAGATATCATTATTATTCATTATAATAATAATTAACGCATAACATTATTTTTTAAAACACCAACCAACAATATACATTCCAAAGATTAATGTATGGCTGCTAATAGTCTGTTGTCTTTTTTAACTTAAACCTACTCAATACCAATAGCCCTATCTGGAGAAAATTACTATGTCAGTAATGATATTTGTGTTATTGCATGCTGTATTTTGCTATTTAAGTAGCATACCTATACAATAAAACAAGACATATATATTAATAAACTGTGTTCAAGGTTTTACAAATGTTTTTGAAAACCACTAATCTACTAGATAAACTAAGAAAGTGCAATTTTGTTTTCCGAATTTGCTTGTTTTCTCAATCTTGTGGCTTGCAAATATAGTTGTTGAAAAGGAAATCTCATCATGCATTAAATAATGTACTTTATTTCTAGTGTCTTTCATTTGTATTAACTGTTGGTTCTTGTTCCATGTTAAATGGAGCCTCGCAACGCGTTTTTTCCCTCATTCTGTCGTGTTGATCGTCCCGATATAACTTATCATCTGCCTAGCTTTTTTCCAACTATATTGGGGTCAGAGTCCAGTCAAATTGGATTTATCTAAATACTAGTATTTTACGTTTAAAGCGACTGCCTAGCTGACTTTCACTACCCAGTTACTGGATACATAACACACACACACATCTTGACAAACTGGTGTCAAATTTAACGACTCGCAATGATCCACAAAGGATGGCTGGAAACAAAGGTTTACCGTGCTATCCGAGGCATGGAGGAGTCTTAGCACCTATATTAAGATAGTCACCCATCCACAAACCGACCTCGCGTTAAGCGTTGCTTAACCTTGAAGATCAATCAGTGCTGCTATTATTATTAAGCCACGAGCTCCTGTACCGTCCCGATATAGGTAAACTACCTAAATCAATAAAAAAAAACATACCGGCCGAATTGAGAACCTCCTCCTTTTTGGGAAGTCGGTTAAAAATTAATTTATCGATTAAGGTGTTATGAACCTAATCCAACGCAAAAATACGTGTCGAGTCGCGCACAGTATTGCAGCTACGGCATGATAACCGGATATCCGTCAAACGTCATCGTTATGTTCATTTGTCAACCAACATCATCATCATCATCAACCAACATCATCATCATCAACCAACATCATCATCATCAACCAACATCATCATCATCAACCAACATCATCATCATCAACCAACATCATCATCATCAACCAACATCATCATCATATTCAACCAACATCATCATCATGTTCATTCATCAACATCAACTAACATCATCATCAGCATAATATGTTTTTATCTTTTGGATGATCTACTTATCACGGAAACCAGACATCATAAACCTGTTTTATGGAGGGGGAGAAGATATCCCCCCTATGCCTCTCAACGTGGTCCTTGTCGCTATGTCAAGGACAAACTAAGATTCGATCTGTCTGTAAAGCCAAGACATTGATCATAGTACAGACACTCGTGAGTATTGAGCTGTATTACAGCCGCTTTTGTTAAAACAATGTCTTACGAAACCGATAACAGTGCAGCCAGTTTCCTAACCTCTGTGGTGCAGTCGTGTTTGTAATCTACAGTAATATAACAGACTTCGAAACTTCTGGCCCGATTTGAAAAATTCTTTCACCATTAGAATCTTACATTATCCCTGATAGAATGAACATAGGCTATAGAATATTTTCAAAAAAATTAGGGATCCGTATGAAAACTTAGATAATGTAACCCAAGGTGTGAAAAAAATACCAAAAAAAAACTATATCGCGTACGCTGTGGAAACTATTAACAATACAGCTAAGTGATGAACTACAGTTTTGTAGAAGACATCAATATCTACAAAAAAGTCCGCAATAGCATATAAAGACCGCTTTTTGTTCAAATTAATCAATCAAAATCCGGGTAGAATGGAACAGTGGTGATACTGGTATCATGATATTAATCTGATAATTAAGGTTGGTTATGTTCACGTTTAAAACATATTTATGGTTTAAAAGATACGACGGGTATAAAAATACTTCTTCCACCTGGCGTTCTATTTCCAGGGTCCGCCTTCCTACTTAGCTTCCTCCACTTTGCCCGATCTTGAACATCCTTCTCAGTCAGGCCATTGGCTCTCATGTCGGACTTGACGACGTCCAGCCAGCGCTTGCGAGGGCGACCACGGGACCTAGCCCCAAGAAAAGCCATTTTCAAGCATCTCCGACCAACGTACTCCATAGGGCGGCGCATGAAGTGGCCATACCATCGCAGACGACAATCTTGCAGTTTTTCCCCCACGTCACGGACACCAAGACTTCCTCGGATTAAAGAGTTGCGTATGCGATCGGATCGCGTTACGACGCTCATCTTCCTCAGCATCTTCATCTCCGTGACGCGAAGCTCCTGGATGTGTCTGCTTAGTGCTGGCCAACACTCGCCGCCGTACAGTAGGACAGGCCGTATGATGCATTTACATATCTGCCCCTTGAGCTTCGGAGGCATTTTGCGGTCGCATACAACGCCCTTTACCTCGCGCCACTTCGCCCAAGCCGCGCCTATACGTGCTTGGACATCGTCGTCCACGTTGCCAGACTCGTGCAGCACGGATCCAAGGTACCTGAACGTATCGGACTTTCTGATCAGGTCCGAACCTATTCGGATGGTGTTTGAATCCGTGCTGTCACAGGACATGTACTCAGTCTTCGCCACATTTTTTTTTTTTTATATTGCAGGAGGGGAAATCCTCATGGACGCCCCAACCGCCTCACGAATGACATGGTTGGGGCAGTGCCGGACTCTTATCGGTTAAAACCACCTCCTGCCTTTCCAGGTGTCCTTCTGACATAATCAGAGTCCTTTTTTTATGCTGTATGGATGAGATACGTCTGCAGGTGTTTTCATCCTACTCCAATCTTTATTTATCTATTAAACTTCTATTATTTTCTTATCTTATGCCTATCCTTATAATCTACGATATTCTCTATTCTATCTTAACATTTCCTATCTTTAGCACTTAACTTCTATTGCCTTAATTGTCTAACACCTAACTTTTTAATTTTACACCTATGCTTCTTATATTAATAATATGCTAATCTAATAATTATTCTTAAAAATATATATATAATTATATAGCATAAATTTATTATGCTATTTGTTTCTCTTAGTAACAATCTTTGCGACACCTATGACAAACTCCATAAATATTGCTCTTTGTTTTTTATTGGAAATGAGCTTCGGGAGGTTTTTGGCATAGATATAGAATCCCCTAGATAGACTGTATGAAACCGAAACTTGCGAGCACGTTGCGTCTCCTTTTGTCAAAAACAAAGTGTCATGTGCCTGAAAGAGAAAAGTATAGTGTCCATAGTGCGTCGAAAATTAAAGAATGTCGCCAGTTTGACTATACAATTCTACTTATTGATATATCAATGCATAGTGATGTGTATTTTCTGTCGACTATCGAAAATATGCCAGTCGCCACATTAAACCAAAAAATGGTATTACATTTTGAAACAATAATGATTAGTAATATCAAAATTTCTTGAAAGATATTATTTGTCTTCATTTGTTTTAACCGTCTTTATATCTTTGTTTGCTTGTAAAATCTCTTGTGTTTGTGTTATAAACTAAAAATATTAGATTGTAGGCAGATGGTTATGTATTTCTTTATAAAAGCGTTCCTCTCTCTGGAGATTTGGTAGACTAATGTGTTAACCAGCTGGTTAACAAACAAAATGGCGATTCTCGGCTGGTGGCGCGCGGCATTTGAAGACGGTCGGGAATGCTATTGCTATCTCTTTTTGTCACATGAAATGTTTCCATTAAAAGTGTTGAGTACAAGATAGACCACTATATCTAGGTATTCTAAATCTATAGTTTTCGGTGACAACTTTGCAGTCCAGCATGCTCTCAGCTTCTAGCCTTTTCAGGACGTAGGCCGGACATTCGGTCAGAACATGCTCGACCGTTTCGGGCGTCCCGGGTTGGCAGATGCACGATGGATTCTCTTTGCACCTGAATCGATGCAAGTACTCCGAGAATCCATTGTGCCCCGTCAGTATTTGGGTAGTGAGACCGGATGGGACAATCTGCATGACTGTTTTATGAGAATTTATAATGTCCGGGAAGAATAGTTTGGTTACCCCTGCGGTGGTACCTGTTTTGTATCTGCGGTTCCATTCAATCGACACCTTTTGGATCTGTCGCTTGACGAATGAAACCGGGCACAGGTCGTATTCAGGTTTCGTCTTTTGTTTTAGGGCTGCGTCCTTCGCCAGTTCATCCGCCCTCTCATTACCCGCGAGACCCACGTGTGCCTTGACCCAGAACAAAGACACAGTTTTGTTCTGGTTGTCAATGGCTCGCAGGTTCTTGCGGGCTTCGACTGCCAGGGGGTGCGTTGTGCTGGGGTTTGTGACCGTCTCCAGTGCCGATCGGGAGTCGCTATATATACCGCAGCTCTCGTCGCGCCTTCGTCGGATTTCCTCGGTGGCTCTGCATACCGCGAGGAGTTCCGCCTGGTAAACCGTACAGTATGGGGCCAGCCTGAGTTTAATTTCATTTAGTCTCAGACCACCGTTTACAAACGTGTCCTTCCAAATGTTGACTTTGCGCTCAAGATGGACTTTGTTCTGATTAACGAGGGCGATGTCATCGGCATACATCATTAGCCATGGAGGCACTACGTTCGAGCACTTGCTACGGAGCCGTGTGTCAATGATGCGCTCGAAGAGCTTCATGGTGTGGCACATGATCTTGATACCGCGGTAGCTACTACAATCCTGTACGCTACCTTTGCCTTTGTAAACAGGGATAATCAGGCTAAATCGGTTCTGGTTCTGGTTCGGCATTTCCTTGGTGATCAGTGCGGTTAAAAAGATCCGTCAGAAGGGTATAAAAACACTAAGTAAGAAAAAATGTGGTAGTTTGAGAGAACTGCCCTTTGTTTAGTTTAGGATAGAGGGGAGATGAAGTTCGTGGAGTACCAACTAAATCCGCACGAACGAAGTCGCCGGCGAAGTGCTAGTTATTTATACATACAAACCCGGCTGTGCTACAGAACGCCTTGTATTACGCTATCCGAATACTTAGTCCCAAATTGGTAGTTAGGTACTTGGGAGTAAACGGTGGAGTTCTGCCCTGCTTGGGCGGAGCACCGCCGTGTCCTCGTCGAGGCGATCGGCGGCGGCGACCTCTCGCGTCCGGCCCTGATTCAAGCCATGGTCCGGAGCTAGGAGACATGGGAAGCGATCACCTCCTTCTGCGAATCAGTAATACTAGCAAAGGAGGAAGCCGAACGTGTGAGAGAGTGGGATACCTCAAAAAAAAAGGTTCTTGGGAGTTAGATGCGGCCGACGTAATTACACGCGGGGTTGCGACAGTCATTGAGAGGATCCGGCCACTGTAGGCGCGGGTCGTCCGATCAGAACCAGGCCCGGGTCGACGGCGCGTTGTGTTCCACGCACGCTTTATAGAGATGTCAGCAGAAGGGAAACGCGGCCCTTGAACGCATTGGGGATTTGGAGGAACACGGATGGGTTTTAGTTAGTAAGAGTCTGACACACCCTTCCACACCGCCCTGAGCGGAAGGAGCCATTTGATGATTATCAATTCTAAAAAAAAAACATTTTGACCACGCGCCTTCTAGAGGGCGCCAGGGTTTACAAGAGAATTTTCATCGAACTCAGCCAGAGTCGGTTTCCTGATAGCTACAACCTGGGGTCAAGAGTACCTATTCGGTTACTAGCAAGCAAGCATGCTCCATCTTCAACCGCATCATAGCTTACCATCAAGTGAGATACTGGTCTAACGCTTGCCTAACAATAGTAATAAACTGGCCAAGTGTGAGTCGGACTCGCGTACAAAGGGTTCCGAACCAATTTCATTTTTGTAAAAAGTTATTTAACCCTAGAGACTTCTTATAGGTTTTCCTGTAATCTGTAGGCAAAAACCTAATATCTGCATTTTTTTTTAAATTTCGGGCGCAATAGTTTCGGAGATAAGGGAGGGAATGGTCATTATTGAGGCCAATAATTAAAAACTTCAAAACTGTTCATTTTGAAATTTAAATTGAACCTGGGGAAGCTGTGACCAATTTACTTTTGAAATCATCCTAAAGCTGCCAACAACAATGACCTGGGTCTTTGACGGATTAACCTGAAGCCCACTCCACTCACAAACTGCAGCCAAATCCCTGTTTATTGCAATATTGCATCAGCTAAATCTGTAAGGGCAGCTTACTCTTACCTTAGCCTTTACTCTATGGTATAAATATGGTCAAAAGACTATAGCCTTCCCTTTGGGATAAACAAAAAAAAAAAAATACTGCCATGAATGCGAGTTGACGCGTGACATGACATTACTATTTAATTTTGTTGTTTGTTTTGATAAACAAAAATCAACAGAAACAAACAGTTTAACTTAATTACGTACGACTTTTGTGATAAAGCCGATAGTACATTCAATAGTTCTGTATTATTTTAATTTAAATAATACTATACTGTATGGCACACTTTGATTATCTAAAATGGATGGAAACCAAATACCTGAGAGAGGTCTTCAACTGGATTATCCCTACATAGTCGGTTATATGAGCGTTGATGTCCAACGCGATTATTATCATGATTTATCTCAACTAAAATATTTGACATCAATTCCTAAAGGGAAAATTAGTTACGATTTAAACCACAATATTGAAAAAGCAGTTAAACGTACTACTGACGACAACAACGAGAAAATATCTGTAATGCTGAAATTTCTCCTTGACCAAAGACACCATTTAGAGTTTCTGAATAACCACCCTGGAACAACTTTTATAACATATCGTAGAAGTTTAATAAGTGTAATGTGTGCGACTTATGCCCGTGAACCCGTGAGCATCGTAGCAAGCTTACTCAATAATTGCATATATTTATGTTCCATTGAAAACTCACAAGTTAAGAAAAATATTCCTCCCAGTGATCAGAATGCCAAATTTTGTGCATGGGGTTATAAATTTGAACAGTATATGTTATCAGGTAACTATGTTTAAAATAAAAAATATTTTTTTTTAAATTTAATTTGTTCTGAATGACTGTAATATGAAGCAGTTCACTCTTAAAAACATGAACAGAGATCTTATCTATTGCCAGGGGTGGATCCAGGATTGTTGTTTGGGGAGGCCTGACCCTGCTGAGGGTGGGTTTTTGCAAATTTAACACTAAATCAGCACAATACCATTTTATTTTGCTTAATGCATAATAAGCTTCCTTGGATTACTTTTTTTAAATGAAATGAAACGTGTAGCTTGGTGTAACCCAAGCCCATGCACAGTATTCTAGTCTGTGGTTACAGTTCACATATTCACAATCAGAATCAACTTGTCATTGGGCATACATATTAAATTAAACAAATGCATTATGGCTATCTCTTTAATACCCATCACATATTTTTTATTACACAATTAAAACTATTGATGTACAATTTTATAATAGCACACCGCAGTTTTTTTTTTTTTTTTTAAGTTGCGGCGCACTATCTACATAGTGTGCTCCATCTTCCACCACATCATCACGTATCATCAGGTGAGATAGTGGTCAAACACATGGCTATCAATAGTGAAAAAAAAACTTGCATATTTATGGATAGAGGACACTTCAGTAAAAGGGGGCCTATGCCAGCTCCCATAGAATAAGTTTGATCCCCTATATGAACTAATTTATTACAATGGATAAACATGACAATTTATTATACAATGTTCCATTCTTAGTGCCACATTCAGATATTTTTAATAATTTCAAAAATATGAAATTTAATAATTTATTTCTATTTTACAGATATTCCAACACAACAACCAAACATAGAAAAACCTGTTGTTGAAAACGAAGAATTTTCTATTTATTACAGTTCTCAGTTAGGAAAGCACAAGCTGTTTTATGGTGCCCAAATAGATGGAATGTTAGCAACTAGAACAACCTCAGGACCACCTGACCCTAACAATTTAAATGCCAATTTAACATATTTAAGGAACAATGATTTTGTGGAGTTGAAAACAAATAGAGAAATACACACTCACAGACAAAAACAGAATTTTAAGTAAGTATAAACTTTTCATGGTATGAAAATAAGCAGTAGCATAGCTAGCATGCGCTGACAACCAGGGCGGATAATGTGGTGTCACCCTACAAATGAACCCAAATAATTATGAGTGGCGCCTTTCGTTGTGGTTATGGCAGTTACAAGTCATTTTTTTTTTTTCATTTTATTTCAGGTTTTTATTTTCAGAAATGTCCTTACATCACACTTACAAACAAATTCTCGAAAATTGGTGCATCTCGTCTCATTTTATAACTGGCGCAAGTAAATTCAAGAAACAAGTGAGGGTAGAACGCATATTATCGGGGACTATTTAGTGGAGAGAACCGTGGTTTTTCCAGGTCGGGAAAGATGGAATCATCGAGAGACGTCGTGCGGTGTTCCACAGGGCTCGGTCTTAGGACCACTGCTGTGGAACATTGGTTACGACTGGGTGATGCGCGGTGCACTTCCCGAGTTCGTAGACGTAATATGCTATGCTGATGACATCCTGGTGACGGCCCGGGGGCAAACACATTGCCAGGGTTGCGCAGGTCGTTGGAAGGATTCGGCGTTTGGGTCTCAAAGTGGCCTTGCACAAGTCTGAGGCCCTCTGTTTTCATGGGTTCCGGAATAAGCCACCGCGGGATTTACACATAGTGGTAGGAGGCGTCCGCATTGGTGTCGAGTCGACGATGAAGTATCTAGGACTCGTCCTCGACAGTCGATGGGAGTTTGAGCCGCACATGCAGCGTCTTGCCCCCAAGTTGATGCGGGTTGCAGCTGCTCTTGCACGGCTTTTGATCAATTTGGGAGGGTCCAACGCCTCTTGCCGGAGGCTCTACGTGGGAATCGTCCGGTACCTATATATGGTACCGGTATATAGGGCACCCGTGCGGCTAGACGACGGCCCGCAATGCCGCAATGCTGCGAAGACCGCAGAGAGCGATGGCCGTCAGAGTGATACGGGATTATCGCACGATCTCTTACTAGGCAGCAACGCTCTTGGCCGGATAAACGCCCTGGGATCTGGATGCGAAATCTCTTGCGATCTCTATCGCTGGCGGAAGGAGAACCTAGCGATCAGCGGCCAGTTCCGCGAGAAATAGAGGCACGAAGAGCCGAGAATCTAGTAGCCGAATGGAGCCAGCGACTGGCGCATCCCAGCGGTGCGCTCAGTTTTCGACTAACGCAGGTGCGCACTAGACACGGGTGCTTTGGAAAGTACCTGCGTCGCATAGGTCACTGCGTTGCGGCCTCGTTGCGGCACTTAGCGTAGATGATCTCACGCTTCCGTCCGTAATTAAAACCATGGTCGGAAGCGAGAACGCATGGGATGCCATCGCCTCTTTCTGCGAGGAGGTGATGCGAGCAAAGGAGGCGGCAGAGAGGGAGAGAGAGCATACCTCTCAATACAACCGCAACAGAAGGGCACCTGGGCGTCGTAGGGCGCTGGCGATGATCTCCGGCCACCATAAGGAGGGGCCTGCGAGCGCCTAACTTGGGGCCGAATAGTCGCCTGACCAGCCAGGCCGAAAGGACGTGGTGCGCAGTTCCGTGCGCGCCTTTATTGGAGCATGTGCGATCGTTGAAGCGGCCACATAAGAGGTGGGGCCCGCTAGCAATGGCGGTCTGATACCAGTCGGAGTTGCGCGTGAATTTTATTGTATCTCGCGCCTCCCATTCATGGTAACGATAGGAACTGTGGGGTTTTAGTCGGTAAGAGTCCGACATAATAATCCGTCTCCCCAGACAGAGTATTTTGACGGGATTTCCCCACAAAAAAAAAGTGTAGCAAACACGACTCCGCATGAGCAAGTGAAGCGAGCTCGAAAATTTTTGCATCCCACTTCGGATAATTTTATGGACTGATGCAAGTAAACTCATTAATTGAGAAACGGCAGAAAACAATAGCGAACTTGAAAATGTTTGCATCCCGTCTTGGATAGGTTTTATTTTCTATTGATCATGCATACTTTAGTAAAAGTAACTTTATAGACTGATGCAAGAAATCTCATTAACTGGGAGATAGCGGAACACAAGAGCGAGCGAAGCGAGCTCGAAAATTCATGCACCCCGGGAAAGGTTCTTTTTTCTTACACACATAAAGTTATTTTGTTGAGTTATACAGAACAGCTGGAGAATAAAGAAACTGCAGAATATTCTCATATTCTGCAGTTTCTTTAATTTCGAGCTCGAAATTTTTACACCTCACCTCGGACGGATTTCAATACGTCACCCGTTAAGGTAACATCCGACCGTTACAAAAAGTCAACGAACGGCCGAGTGTCACCCCTAAATGCGCAAAGCAAAGGAACTAAAGTATTCATTGCACCTCATCTCGAAGGGTTTACTATCTTTTGATCATCCATACTTGAACAGAAGTCTTTTGTCGACTTATACACAGAAAATGTCATGAAGTTAAAGAGGGCAATATGCGTGAGCGAGCGAAGCGACCTCAAAAATTTTTTCACCCCTCTCCCGGGTGGTTTCGTTACATCAAACGCTGGGGTGACACCCGACAGTGACAAAAACCAGTCAACGAACGGTCGGGTGTCACCCCTAAATGTTTATCACTCGGTGCTGGATCGACCGAATCGTATTTTGTTCAACATACAGCTTCACACTGACCGGCAAATAGCAAAAAACATAAAAATATTTGTATTTCGCGGGCTACTTTGGCGCAACCACCTTAAGCACCTTCATTTGGCTAGCTAAGCAAGCGAGCAAGGACAAGGCAAGGTGAATAAGCTGAATACATGTTGGCACTCAGCTAGGCCATCTACAGGGTTATTTGTAAAACACCAGCAACCTCTTAGGCAGTGAAAGTATACCTGATTATGTACTGTATATGCCCATTTGAAATTATCAAAATTATTTATTAATCTTGTGTAATTTTCAGAAGGTACAAAATGCTTCGGTGTTGGTGTCAGTGCTACCTAGCTGGACTTAAAGGATTACTTGTGGGTTATAGAAATGATGATGGCGTAATACAAAGAGTGCAATGGTTCAATACTGAAGATATTGTCAGATTTTGTCAGGTAAGATTACAAATACCTACAGTTGATTTTCTTTTAAGACTTGCATGCAAAAATATCGACCCACCATATGAGGCTAGTTTAAGGCATGATGATGAAGATTGAAGATTAATGTGCTAGGTTCAAGACTGTCTGATAGACAGAAAAGTAGGGTTTCTTTTTATAATAATAAACATTTACTTCAGAATCTCTTGCATAATTTGTTAGTAACAATGTAAACTTATGAACTAGTGTTTAACATTTATTTAATTGGTTTTATTAATTTTACGTATTTTAAAACAAAGTCAGTTTGTAATGAACTTTTATTGTTTTTTTTTAGAGTTCCGTACCCAAAGGGTAACAACGGAAACTTATTACTAAGCCTCCGCTATCCCTCAGTCCATCCGTCCTTTCAGTCCGTCTGTCAGCGGGATATAATTCACGAACCACAATATGTACACTGTTGAAAATTTTCACAGAGTGTGTAAGGCGACCCATATTTCGGTTGGCATTATCACAACAACGATACGGTGGTACAAAACCCTTCATGCACGAGTCCGACAAGCACTTGGCTTTTTTAATGTGTTTTGCTCAAAAAACAACGGAATTTTTGAAAAAAAAATAATTTGCAGCTTTGATTGCAGCTTCCATTCGGTTTTTCATCGTTCTTTTTTTTACCAATTTTTGTGGTATATGGACATCTTTACTTTTAAGTGTACCCTGATGAAAACTGTCTGTCACCAAACTAATAATAATAATTATTTATTTATTTTCTCCTCACATTTGACAAGCTTATTCTAGGTTTTATATAACATTTGTCCAATTAGCAATGCTGGTGTAGCTGGTGTCTGAGTTAGGCATAGAATGCCTGTATTACAAATCACCAGGTCCCCACATCACGGAACAACAGATAGTTTTGGCGATTATGATATATACAATCTGATGTAAGAGATATGGAGATCCAAGACTAAAAACTGAACTTATTACAAATTTGAGTGTAGAAGTAAAAACGAAGTTACAAACAAAAAGTTAATAAGAGCGCTCTGGGTTTAAATTATAAGTGAATATATGAGTGGTGTCACTGTGTAGTGTTGAGTGTTAGGTGTAGTGTGTTGATGAGTGTGAGGTGTTTGATGTAAGTTATAAACTTAAGTCGTACTAATTTAATTTGGATTAAGAACAGTTTCTGTTTAACTATAATCTAAATTTTGCAACCAGTCCGAGACTGAAGACTTACATTTGGTTTTTGGCAAAGGACCCGACTTACCTAGGCCCGATTTACCTTGTTGTATGAATTCGAACCCTGTTAACAGAAAAACCGATGTGCAAACTTAGTTTTGAACGAGGATGCAAGGCAGACTTCGTGTTTGCGACGTTTGTTTCTGATTGTTTCTGGTTCATATATTGTCAGGGAATGCTGTTTCATAATCGTTTTTAGGATGAAGAGCTGTCTCACAGCGATTGAGTAGAGATAAGCTGTTGGGTGATAGGTAGAAACAAACTTACCTTTAGGAGTGCTCTTTGTGCTCTCTCAACTTTTAAGAATTGAGTTTTACAAGTGCCACCCCATGTGGTGACACAGTATTCAAGCTGTGACTGACAAAGAGTATAGTAGACCGATTTTATAACAGATTTTGATGCAGTGTTTCTTAAAGCTTTAAATATTACTATTAGTCTACGTACTCTCGCTGATAGAAGACTAATATGATCATGAAATTTAAGATTTCTATCAATAATAACGCCTAAATACTTAGTGGATTCAGTATTTCTCAGAATAGGACACTGACACCTTGTGCCATTATATTTGGGCACGGATGGGAGACAATGCTTAAAGAGCGATCCGGTTTGTCATTGGTTTTAATGCAAAACGTTACGTAGGTCGTCTTTACTACATTTAACATGAATAAATTCTTATTTAACCAACTGTTCACAGTTTTCATACCTATCTGAGCTTTGGCAAAAACGTCATGCCAGGAGTTACCATTGAAGAATAAGGCCGTATCATCGGCAAACGCATTAATCTTCGAACTGTAATCTATACTAATAATATAAAGCTGAAGAGTTTGTTTGTGTGTTTATTTGAGCGCGCTAATCTCTGGAACTACTGGTCCGATTTGAAAAATTATTTCAGTTCTAGATAGCCCATTTATCGAGGAAAGCTATAGGCTATATCATCACGCTAAGACCAATAGGAGCGGAGCAATAATGAAAATTGTGACGCAGACGAAGTTGCACGGGTCAACTAGTCTGACATATGTCATTAATATACAAAGTTGATACGACAGAGGGGCTTTCCTTTAAACTGCATATACTAGGTACCATTTTCAAGCTCTGTACCAAAATTAATTAAATAGGAGCAAATGATTTTTGAAGTTTTTGCACCGTTTGAACACGATGTATCTTTTCTAACAGCTGATTATGGTCTAAGCATAGGTCATGCACCTTTTTTTTTTTTTCTTTAAGGATGGGAAATCATCAACTGACTCCTCCCGCTCTGGGTGAAGCAAGAGGGAGTGTCAGACTCTTACTGACTAAAACCCATCCATGTTCCTCCTGGTGCCCTTTGCGTTCTAAGGCTACGGCACCTCTTTCGAACAGATTCCGCAGCCCCAGGTCATGCACCTTACAACGATAAATCTACGATGCGTTGTTGCCACTCTGACGCATGTCGAAGGACATTCACTAAAAATTGGCAATGCAAACAAGGAAGCAATAAATACACACACACCTGCACTTTCACTACGAAAGTGACAAACATAGCGCAACTGAGTGAAACAGAAATAGGTCAGTTTGTTGCATCCTAGTTTTTTGCGATCGGTAAGTGGGGCCTCTAAAAAACATGTTTTTTCAGTGCGCCGACGCTGTCCTTTCGGAACGTACGGTTTGTCAAATTCGCGCGCTACAATAAAATTGTGTTTTTTTTTGTTATTGTGATAAGACACTAAATAAGTTTAAGACAGTATTTCTTATTTTTATTGTGACAGGACACGTCACTTGGGATTATTATTATTTAGGAATAGTGTTTTTTTTTTTGTGATTGACGGTTTTTTATGGTGGTAGGACACGTAATTAAACTTTGGTTGTGTGTGTGTGTGTGTGTGTGTAATTAAAGTGTTAAACAATGTCTCGTGTAACTTACACGGCGTCAGAATGCCGTGGAAACGCAGTTTTAGCTCTGCGAACGTACAGAGAAAGGTATGGTGACAGCCGCAATGGGGATTTTACTGAAAAAATCTAATTAGTTCGTCTGAACAAAAAATAAAGAGGATACAGCAAGTTGAAGACACGCGTGACGTCATCTGGCTTGTTAAAAATGTACGAAATTTACCAAGCCAAAATACGTGTCTAATATTAATACTAAATGTCCAAAACTAATTAGATTTTTATAGTAAAATACCCTATTGCAAACAAAAGTGCTTGGCGACGGACAGTGATTTAATTAGAAAAATAAATAACAATATTCTCTGTCAGTATAATTTGTGAATTAATGTGAATGGAGGACACATCGAGAATTTAAAAATTTTGTGTGTTTGTTGTTGTGCGCGTACTTCAAAACCTTACCAAACATAAAAGCCAGCGCAAGCGGAGGCCTAAGTCGCCGGCCGCCCCCCCGCCCCGGCCTCCGCCGAGCACACGAGATACCGCACACCGCGCTCCGGCGCGCGCGCGGCGTTGCCACTGTGTTACGGTCAGTCTAATTTATTTACAAAGGGTGGATTTGTAAGCTATTTAGTTTGTTTGAACAAATATATTTTCTCATTTTTGGTGCTTTTTGTTTTTTACCGTATCGAATCAATACTGAACACGTATTGTATACGTAGTTTAATTTAATGCCCCTCTGTCGTATCAACTCTGTAGACTAGGAACAGCGTCGGTCCCAGAATATTGCCCTGGGGAACTCCAAATGCCACTGGAACCTCTTCACTGGTTATGTTACCAATTTTTACACATTGTGTTCTGTCAGTTAGGTAATCTTTAAAAAGCTTTAATTGAAGATCCCGAACACCTAAGTTTTCGAGTTTAGTCAACAGGATAGGAACAGAGACTGTGTCTAAGGCCTTTGCTAAATTTAAGAATATTCCAATGGTTTTTCTCTTTGAATCTAAGTTGTTAACTACATAATTTGTTAGTTCTAACACAGCATCGGCGGTGGATCTCTTGGCTCTGTAACCAAATTTAGCAAGCGATAGAATTTTTTTATTTTCCAAATAGTTAACAAGTCTTTTGTTAATGATGCGCTCTAAAATTTTTGATAGAGCAATCTCTGTCGCCACTCTTATGTATCGGGTGAACTCTTGACTTCTTATAGATCTTCGGAAAAACACCGGTTGTGAGGGACAAATTACAGATGTAGGTTATAGGTAATGTAAGAATGTCTTTATTTGATTTCAAGATGTCGCTAGATATCATATCAAGACCTACAGAACTATCACTCTTTAACCCCGCTATCAACGTCCTATCAAGAATGGCTGCACACGTTTAGGGCGACTGGTTGCGGGTTGCATGTTATTGTTAGTATTTTTTTCTGCTAACAATTCATCAACATTTGCGAAGTATTGGTTAACGTTATTTGCGGAATTTTGTGGGTTATTTGTGCTTATGAGTTCAATCGAGCTGTCTTTGAGTTTAGATGAGTATGTTATCTCTTTGACTATTTTCCAAATTTTTGAACTATTTTTTCCTGCGGTTTGGAATTGTAGTTTATCATAGTCTCTTTTTTTTTATAAGGATGAACAAAAATTTCGGTATCGTTTATATATCTCATTGTCTGGGTTTTTCTTTACTTTTTATATAAATTATCGCGGTTTTTGTCGTTTGGTAACAGACCCAAGCAGTCCTCGGCATCACAGATGACCAAATCAGAAACATTAAAAGAGTCTATTTCTCTTTGTAAATGATTTAACTCATTGAATTTCGCTTCATTAATATTCATTCATTTATTTATTCATTAACAATTTACATTGTGTTGAACATTACATATTAAAAATAGAAAATAACACATGCAGAAACAACTACATTAAGCAAATTAATACAATGGCAGCAAAATAATACAAAGACACAAATAAATACAATATCTGGTTCATAGCGTGTACAGTGTCCGATAAAAAGTCTAATTTATTATTATCAGGTAAAATATCAATTACAATGTCAAATATAACACTAGTATAATGTCAAATTCAATGTCCAATTATTAGCAGGTATGTCAAATTCAATGTCAAAAAATTAAGAAATAATTTCGCTAAGGTTTTAGTAATGAGCATAGTATAATTATATAATTTAGAATCATTAAAATTTTTTCACTGCTATTACTATAAGTGACTTTTATCATTCATAAATTCTTTTAATTTAGTTTTAAAAGAGTGCGAGCTATAAATTGATAATTTTAAATCAGTTGGTAACCTATTAAATAACTCTACTGCTTGGTATCTGGAACAATGCTTAGCAATGTTAAATTTCGGTGCCATCTTGTGTTTAAATTCTTTCCTTCTTGTGTTTTCTCTTAGCTTACGCTCCTCTTCAGATTCATACTCATGAATATTCTTAGCCAAGTGAATAATTTAGGAGGATCGTATTTGTAGGTTAATTTGGTCATTGTGTTATGTGCTGTTATATTTTTATGCAAGATGAGATTTAATGAGACGAATGAAGTGTATGAGTTCCAACCTTTGTGGATGATTGTGATAGGTATTAGAAATAGTATTAGGTACGACATAATATTTTAGAGATTGTGTGATATTTTGGGGGCACGGTTGTGTTATGTAGGTATTTTTTGATATAATATAGTGTGCTGTATTATTAATCAGTATTAGAGATATGTATGTTTTTTTTTATGTATGTTCACCGATTTCTCCGCCAATTCTCGACCGATTTCAAAATTTATTTTTTTATTCGAAAGCTTATACTCCTGAGGTGGTCCCATTGTCACCAAGTTAGAATCTGATGATGAGATCCCATGAAAATCGAGGGAAACCCTCAAATTTTATAGGCACATACACTGTTTTTCATAAACTTTCTAACGCAATTCAGATATTTGTGCCTGCTAATCATCATCTCATGTTGCTGAGCTGATGATGGAAGGTATAAGTCAGGATCTGATGATGGTATCCCATGAAAAATGTTCAGCGATATTTTTGCCAATTATTAACCGATTCGGATGATTCTTTTTTTGTTTGGAAGAGTATTTTCTCGGACTGGACCCATTTAAATTTGGTGAAGATCTGATGAAGAACTTCGAAGATAGGCAACGGAACTCTTCAATAAATGATAGCAAAAGGATCGGGATTTCTGAAATCGCATGTCTGTTGATTGTTTACACCAGTTCATAACATAACATCACGGCGGCACGCTGGGTTTGTGGTTTCACTTTTTAGTTTTTTTTGTTTTTTAAAAGTGAAAAATAAAAAAAGTAAAAAATAACTTTAATTTCGGAAGTCGGTGTTCAAAAACGAAAAAAACCAAATACACCGACTTCCGAAATTAAAGTTATTTTTTACTTTGTAGTGTTTTGTTTTTGGAAGTCGGTTTTATTTTTTTGTTAATTTTTACAGAATGTTTTTGGTGGGTTCAGATTAGTCGTACTCAAACGGTTTCCTCGATTTACCTTATTGTATGACCCAGTAGCTTTTATAAACGTCCACGATTATAGGGCCCGAGGGTTTGTCTTTGAGCTCAGTTCTGATATCAGAGTCCAGAATTGGAACATTGATGACATTTCTGATCTTTTTTGCAATCTCAACTAGCTGTTTCTTGTTCTCAGATTCAATAACTGGGACATTTCTTAACTCGATCATGGTAGACCGTACATTTTTTTTCAAAATGTTCTAATTTCGCATCCAGTCTTTATACGGTTCTTTAATGAACAATTTTCCTTTTGAAGAGTTTTCAATTCAGTGAGAACATCATCGTATTTCTCGGACAGCAAGATCATCGACTTATTTATTTCAGTTTTGGTTTGATAGCTCCTTCAGAGATAGTTCCAAGGTGGTAAATTTAGCGTCTTGTTGCTTTTTAATTTCGTTAATTTTTGTCAATAAGTCAGACAATGAAATATCTGCTGTGCTTGAAGGATCATTAAACCGGCGTTTTTTCGATCATTAAACTCGCCACATTCAGGGGAAGATTAAAAAAAAAGTTTTCTAATCACAACTACTTATATTTTGTAAGAATAAAGCTTGAGACACACTGGTCCTATGTATGCAACGCTTTTGTATCGTATCGTATATTGAGTTGCATACAATAAGTGTGTCTGTATTGCATAGTTCTCATAGAAAATCAAAAGTACAGATATCATAATGCGTTGCATTCTGTTACGCGCCAGAATTAATGCTAGTTACATAACGACATTTACGTACATGTGGCGCCATCGATTGAGCAGATGAATTACTGAGGTCAAGATGTTTCTAGAATTTTCTATGCTAGAACATTCTCGATGTTTAGACACCTGGTCAGTCGGTAGCGGTATGTACCCGAATTTTCTAGAAGTTTCCATACTAGAAGGTTCTAGAAATAACTGTCGCCGGTATATAAAGGGCAACTGGAGTCAGTACTGAATTGGCGATAAAAGCGATAACTTCAGAAGCGATCTTCAACTGCGAATTAAGTGAAGTGAAGTATTCAGTAGTGCGATTGTGTTTTAATTAGTGTGTTTAAAGTGTTAATTACTGTTGTAAATTAAAGTGTTATTTGTGTTGGTTTAATCGGCTGTTTTTATTGTAACGAACCCCAGGCTCGTAACAATTGGAGTCAGAAGAGTGGATAATCATGCCGATTCTGCCAAAGGACGACACAGAGGGTATCCGTACCTGTAGTCAACGCCAGCAGGAGCCGGACCAGAGGCGTTTTAGTGGAGCAACGTCGCAGCCGTCGGAAAACCAGCTACCGACTATGGAAGCCGGCCCGTTCACAGCAGCTCCGGCATCATCAGACTTTGCTGCTCTGATGCTGATGCTGCAGGAGCAGGCTTGCCGACAGGAAGAGCAGGCCCGCCGACAGGAGGAGCAGGCCCGACGCTTGGAAGAACAGCTGCAGCGCGACAAGGAGGAGCAGGCCCGCCGACAGGAAGATCTGATGCTCCTCATGAAGGAACTTCACGCGTCCTTCGGGGAAGACATGAAGGAGGTGAAGGATAAGGTTGCTCAGCATGACGACCGCTTGTCAGATGCTGAAACCAGGATCAGCAAGTTTGATGACGTCATTTCTGATGTGAAGAAGGACTTGGGTAACCTTAAACTTGGAGACGCAATTGTTACTTCCGCAGCTACTACACCTTCGCTATGTGGGTTCAAAGTGCCGCTGAACTGACTACCCTCACCCTAGGCCTGCGTGACCAGGCCTTAACTGTCTTGGATGCTCTCGGTAAGGAGATGACTTACGAGCAGCTCCTTGAGGCGTTGGAAGCCGGGTATGGTGACTCTCACCTGGAACACGTTTTTCGTGCGCAGCTCAGAAATCGCGTGCAGCGGAGCAGTGAGAACCTGCAGCAGTGGGCCCGACTCGGGCACCACGGGACGCTTAAAGACGCTTTGGCCCATGCACTAGAGGTGGAAGCTGTGCGGCAGGATCATCGTTCCCACCGCGTTAGGGAGGTCGCAGCAGCTACGGTTCGCAACCAAATTAAAGGGTACAGCCCTAGGTGCTACGGCTGTTGTGAAAGGGGCCACCTTCTATCCATTGCCCTAAGCGCCGATGACAACCCCATTTTATGTCCAGACAATTACTCTCCATTCCAGATTGCCTGGAAGAGATCGCGGAATGCGATAAGGCCGCCCATTGCACTTATGTGTTTTAGTTTGTAGTTTTCTTTTTATATTATTATCGGTGTACAATAAAGTATATAATAAATAAATAAATAGGCGCACTACACAGAGGGAAGATGGTAGATCTTCAGAGGATAGGGCGGCTAACAGCAACACCCAGCAAGGAAACGAGTAAAAGCCAGGACTGCGGGGCGAGTGCTGGCTGATTTTCAAGGAGCCCCAAAGATTTCGATCTCACAAACCCATGACGGGAACAGCCTTATCATCAAAGGCGAGGTCAACGGAACACCATGTAAGCTGACGATAGACACTGAAGCTTCTCGCACGGTTGTCAGTTCCCAACTTATAAGTCGGTTCCTTGGGGACTCTGCATACAACCGAGGGCGCATAAATTTGGTAACAGCCACTGGTCAGCGTATACCCGTCCGAGGAGAGAGTGAGTTGGAGTTGAAGCTAGGCAACAAAATCTACCTGCATAATGTTGTTTTGGACAATTGAATCCTGGGCGGAAGAATCGTTGTGAGATCGACGTTAATCAAGGAGTTGTGAAATTTGGACAAGAGAAACTTTTCATGGAAGGGGCTTTACCTGGAAATGTGTACAGACCCAAATTTTTCACCATACACCCGACTCCCTTACACACTTCACTTACACATGACACGACGCCCACACAATTTACTCTACTATCATGTAGACTCAACACAAATCATTTGTACCAAATAAAACAACTTTAACATTTTAGTCTACATAATTTTATCTTGTCTGTGACTATCCGAGTCTGCTTGTACCTACACTCACAATATGTTTCGTCCACTTTTTAGCGAAGACATTGCCTGCTAAGATACAGGATATTCCTAGTTTAGGAGGCAGGGCCCAAATTTTGTATTGACTGTACTTTGCCCATCTCTCGCGCATTAATTTTGTCAATATTTTTTCTCCCCCATGTGACAATGATGTGAAATGTATGTTTGAGTCGTATTTTGCTAATAAATACGATTATTATTATTATTATTTTGGGGTATCCTGATACCAACAAAGAATTTATAGTCGACACAGACGCAAGTGATATAGGACTTGGCGGTATGTTATCTCAACGTAATGGCGATCAAGAGGTTGTGATTGCGTACTTCAGTAAGTCGTTATCGAAACCAGACAGGAATTATTGTGTCACGAGACGGGAATTGCTTGCTGTGGTAAAATCATTACAACATTTTAGCAAATATCTGCTGGGACGGAAATTTTAAAAATCCAGAAGGACAAGTTGCGAGATGGATTGAACTACTGCAGGAATACGACTTTGTGGTCGAACATCGCAAATTTCATGGTTGTTCAGGAGGCCATATGGGAGTTCAACGGACTCTACTAAAGATACGGGATCGGTTTTACTGGGTTAATTGTCGTGATGATGAAGATTGGTGTCGCAAATGTACTAGTTGTGCGGCTGTAAAAGGACCTCAGACTCGTAGCAGAGGTGCATTGAAATTATACAATGTTGGTGCACCATGGGAACGGATAGCCCTGGATGTTGCGGGACCGTTTCCGGAAAGTGAAAGTGGTAACAAGTATTTCATAGTTGTTGTAATGGATTACTTCACTAAGTGGCCGGAAGTCTTTGCCATTCCAAATCAAGAAGCTTCAACAGTTGCAGATAAACTGGTTCATGAAGTCTTCTGTCGTTTTGGAGTACCCTTGGAGATTCACAGCGATTAAGGAAGGAATTTTGAGTCACAAAAATTCCAGGAAACTTGCCGAGTTATAGGTACTCATAAAACGAGAACAACTTTTTACCACCCACAATCGGACGGAATGGTGGAACGATTTAACCAGACATTGGAGAGGTACCTGGCAAAAGTTGTGGAAAATCGTCAACGCGATTGGGACAAGCATATACAACCATTCTTGTTGTCATACCGAAGTGCTGTTCACGAAAGCACTTCAGTGACACCAGCTTTCGCAAACTTTGGTAGAGAATTACGTCTGCCTGCAGACTTGATCACCGGAATACCGCCTGACGCCCCACGTAGTAGAGTTGATTATGCGAATGACTTGCGGAACAAAATGAATGACATTTATGAACAAGTTAGCGCTCATAAATATCATTCTCGCACGGTATCGAGCAGTTATTCATCTGCTCGATACTAAATGGCGCCACATGTACGTAAATGTCATTATGTACCTAGCATTAATTCTGGCGCGTAACACTGCCCCCTCCTAAGACATGCTCGTCCCGAGCATTATCGGCCCCATAATAACGCGCCAGTCGATCCACGCGGACTATCTTATGAGCACTTCTTGTACCTTTTTGTATGCGATAGGTCACGTCATTGATTTTAGAAAGACAGAAAAAGCGTTTATTTGCGCCAAGCATGACGCATACCAAAAAAAATAAAATAGAAATTAAATAACACTTAATTATTATAAAAGTTGGGAAGATATGCGTCATATTCGCGCAAAACGACCATCGCTCACACACAACACAATCCGATACGGCCCTTCTCATTTAGCCTAAAGCTTAGGAGATTTCCCTTTACTGCGAACTGGATTGTGCAACTACACTAGTGAATCTTCGTCGAATCCTTTATTGTTCATTTTGCGGTCATAACGGGCTTTCATCTTTTCAGACATTTGCTGGCCCGATTCTCTGACGTGCTCATAAATGTCATTCATTTTGTTTCGCAAGTCATTCACATAATCAGTTATACTACGTGGGGCGTCAGGCGGTATTCCGGTGATCAAGCCTGCAGGCAGCCGTAATTCTCTACCAAAGTTTGCGAAAGCTGGTGTCACTGAAGTGCTTTCGTGAACAGCACTTCGGTATGACAACAAGAATGGTTTTATATGCTTGTCCCAATCGCGTTGACGATTTTCCACAACTTTTGCCAGGTACCTCTCCAATGTCTGGTTAAATCGTTCCACCATTCCGTCCGATTATGGGTGGTAAAAAGTTTTTCTCGTTTTATGAGTACCCATAACTCGGCAAGTTTCCCGGAATTTTCGTGACTCAAAATTCCTTCCTTGATCGCTGTGAATCTCCAAGGGTACTCCAAAACGACAGAAGACTTCATGAACCAGTTTATCTGCAACTGTTGAAGCTTCTTGATTTGGAATCGCAAAGACTTCCGGCCACTTAGTGAAATAATCCATTACAACAACCATGAAATACTTGTTACCACTTTCATTTTCCGGAAACGGTCCCGCAACAACCAGGGCTATCCGTTCCCATGGTGCACCAACATTGTCTCTCCCTCCCCGTCCCTATCGCAAGGCTCTGACGATTCCGCTGAGTTTACCCTTGTGGGTAAAGGAAAGCGGAAGAAGAAGAGTATAGTAGTTGCATTGAGTCTCCCCTGAAACCCCCCCCCCCCCGCTTTCTCCGTCCCCGCAGCCTCAGCCCCCGCTGCTTGTACCTCCCCAGCCCTCTCGCCCCCCTAGCCCGATGGCCATAGCCACACCGGCTGCCACCGGCCCCGCCCCGAATAATTCCAATGCGAAGCCTCCCCCGCCCCTCTTCATCCACGATTCGGCGAAGTGGGGTGAGGTCTCAGCCGCCTGTAATGAGCGGCATATTAATTTCACGAACGCCCGTTAGTTAGTCAGAGTTGTCGTGAGGAACGTCCCTCACGGCATCTCGACTGACCCTAAATCCCAAGATATCCCGGTCGCTGCGGATCACCGCATACACCGCCGTGGTGGAGCACCATATAACGTGGTGTTCATCGTGTGTAATCCAACCACGGATAAATATCACCCCATTTTTAAAATCTCCAGGTTATGCAACCTGGAAGGCCTAAAAATAGAAAAGCCCCGCCGTAGCGGCATTGTTGGCCAATGCCACAAATGCCAACTCTACGGGCATTCCCAGCGGAATTGCTTCGGCAAATCCTGCTGCGTTAAATGCCTGGGTGACCATGGCACCCCTGACTGTCCCCGTCCTAAAGACCGCTCCCAGTGCGTCGACCCACCCAGCTGTGTGTTGTGTGGAGAGACTGGGCGCCCCGGTAACTACCGAGGCTGTCCCAAGGCCCCCAAGTCGTCTGCTCCCCAGCTGACAAAGCGTGCGAACGCTCGTCAACAGAGGGAAGCCCCCCCCCAACCAAAACCTCCGTGGCCCTATGCCCTCAGTGCCCCAGCCTATGGAACGCGCTGAACCATCTGGCCCACTTCCCGGCGCTGAAACCCGCGCCTACCCAGGCCCCAGTGACCACCACGGCTCCTGCGGCCCCAAAACCCACCCCGGCCATCCCGGCCCTCATGGATGTAACCATCCCTCCATTCACCTGGCCAACGGCCGCTGGAGCAACCGCCCCACGGGCAACTGCTCCTCCCCCGCCACCAAATGTTACATCCAAAGCTGCCTCAGTAGCAGCTAATGAGGCTGATATGGCCTTTCAGTTAACCCTGGCTTTTTACAAAACCTTTTACTCCCCCAGAGCCCTGGAAATGGCTATAGCTCTGAAAGCATCCCACATCTCTGAAACCGCGTCTGTCTATCGCGATTTCAGCGATGTTGTTCATGACATTGGCCTATACCACGTCCTCCATGGATAGGTCCAGTCAAGCGTGTAGATATAAACCGAAGGCCCTCCGGATAGGGTCCTTCAATGCCAACGGCCTTCCAAGCCAACGCGATGAGATCGCCTTCGCCACTTTCCTCCGCGACCATCGCTTAGTTATCCTCCTGGTGCAAGAGACCTTCCTGAAGCGCCATCACCGTGACCCTAAAATTGCCAACTATCGGATAGTTCGCAACGATAGGACTCGGTGTCATAGGGGAGGTACTCTCATTTATTACAAAGCGTCCCTCTATTGCATCCCTATGGATCCGCCCACACTAACCGAGCTTGAGGTCTCTGTCTGTCGGCTGGGCATGACAGGCCATCAACCCATCACGGTCATCTCTGCCTACGTCCCTCCCGCCACCTCTGACTCTGCTCCCATAAGAGATGATCTCTCCAAACTTCTTGGCTCCCCTTAGGTCCCCCGCCAGAAGGACGGAGTCGCTCAGACTCCGACCTTCTGGCGGGGGACCTCAACGCCAAACACCCCTCTTGGAATAGTCTCACGGCTAATCAAAGAGGCAGAGCTCTGTTCGAGCTATGCAGTCCCCTCAATTTCGATGTCATCGCACCTACATCCTACTCATTTCCCCTACGACCGTGACCGCCGACCAGACGTACTCGACATCGCTCTCCTTAAGAATGTAAACTTACGTTTGCTTGACTCAGATCATCGGCCAGTATTTCTGGAGCTCATCCCCAGACATGGTCCTTTAGACCCCTCACAACCCCCTCCTTCCCGAGTGTTCACTGACTGGCGGAAAGTAAGTGAAAAACTGAAAACCACCACGTCAAATCACTTGGACAAGATCCCGGACCACATCGAGTCTGCTGCCGACAAGGTGGCCGCGATCGGCTCGTTCACTGACCACATTTATTATGTTTTTATTTGTAATGTGTTTGCTCTTGACTCTAGTCTATGTAGGAGCGAGCCTACCCAGAAGGAGCCTGTTCACTCCAACTTTCACTGTTCACTCAAGTGCAATCCGTCCTGAACGAATATTCAAGGGAGGCTCCGGCGACGAACGATCGTCCCTGGAAACTCCTGGACGACGTGCGTGAGCTGTTGACCGAGAAGAACGCGGCCGTCCGTGCCTACGGCGCTTTTCCCTGTGCTAGAAACAAAGCTTTTATCGTTACTTACAGCGTAAATTAAGCAAACGCATCAAAGAGCTGCGTAGCAGGAATTGGGAACAGATGCTCGATGAACACCAGCCCACCCACCTCGCATTCTGGGAACTTCAGAGAAAATTACGCGCCTCTGAAGTTACTTCAATGTCTCTCCTCACCCGGCCCGACAACTCACTCGCGTTTGACGACGACGAGAAGGTTGAATGCCTGGCTGACAGCCTAGAGTCCCAGTGTTCCCCAAGCTCGAAATCAGTCGACTCGGCCCACCTCGCTGAGGTTGACGCCGAGGTCGAACGGATAAGGTGGAGGAGATCATCGGACGACTCAAACCCAGGAAAGCTTCTGCGTTGGACGGAATAACCAATGGTGTTCCGCCTATTCCCCAAGACACTCATCGTAGTGATGACCGCCATATTCATTGGCGCTCTGTCCAACAACATGTTCCCGCAAGAGTGGAAAGAGGCTACCGTGATTGGTATTCCCAAGCCGGGTAAGCCCAAGTCCTCCCCGTCCTCCTACCGCCCCATCAGTCTGCTCAGCGCTCTTGGCAAAATCTATGAGAGTCTTATTTATAAGCGTCTCAAAGATTACGTCGAAAATCCCCAACGAGCAGTTTGGCTTTAGGGCCGACCAATCGTGCATATAATATAACACTACCCATCTACCGCATCGTTGAGCATATCAACGGCCGCGATTCAACGCGGCCAGATGACGGGAGCCCTGTTTTTCGACATCGCGAAAGCCTTCGACAAGGTCTGGCACAATGGTCTGATATACAAGTTGGATCGACTCGGTGTGCCAGATCGTCTCGTGCTCATCTTACGAGACTATTTGTCGAACCGCACCTTTCGATATCGCATCGAAGGTGCGCTTTCCACCCCCCGACCCATCCGCGCCGATGTACCGCAAGGCGATGTGCGCTCGCCCCTCATTTTCACGCTGATCACAAGCGATATCCCCTCCGACCCCAAGTCGCATTTAGCCCTTTTTGCCGATGACACGGCCATCTACTACTCTGGTAAGAGTAGTAACAGCATAGCTCAAAACCTCCAAAAGTCTGCCAACCGCCTAGGCGACTGGTTCCGAAAATGGAGGATTGAGGTCAACCCACAAAAGAGTTACGCAGTCTTGTTCCGGAAACCGCGGTCAAAATCCCTCCTGGCTCCAAAACAGATCACCATGTTTGGTAAGCCGACCCCTTGGGAGAAGCAAGCCAAATATCTAGATGTTATCGTATACCAATGCCTCACCTTCGGTGAGTATATAAAAGCGGTGCGTTCGCGTGCCGCCGTCGCTCTCGGTAGGCTCCACTCCATGCTGAATGCACGCAGCACCCTCTCTCTAAAATGCAAACTGCGCATTTATACCACGTGCATTCGTCCGATCATGACTTATGCGTGTGCCGCATTCGCCCACAAAAAGTCATCCCGGATCCACAGGATGCAAACCCTGAAAAACCGTTTCCTCCGAAAGGCCACGGGCGCCCCGTGGTTCGATAGGAATCAGCGACTTCATGTTAACCTCAAAGTCCCGACCATTAAACACTTCATGAAACGCCTTACAAAGCGTTTCATAGAGTCCGCCGAAAAGCACCAGATTCCCCTTATCGCATCGGCTGCCCGATACGCTCCCTCTCAGATCAGTAGGATTCGCCGTCAACGGCACACCCTAGTCGAACCCGACGATCCCATTACCCTTGTCCAAGAAAGCTGTAGGGAAACCAGTACTCTTAGGACACAGTTACACCGACCGCGACCCGCCGCCGCTGGGCCTCGCCGACGAGGCCCAGCGCGACGTCCCAGTAATGTAAATACTCTCCGTCTTTTGCCTAACGAGCCAGCCTTTAGCTCTAAACTCCCTAAATAATATTGCCATGACCCAGCCAGTCCCTTGCTGTCCTCCCGATAACGACGCTCCTGAGCCGAGGTCCGTACCCCAAAGGGAGTGCCCACAGCGAGCGGAGTTGTAGGTTTTTAAGGTTTGTTGCCTTGGCTGGGGGCCTTTGATTCATTTAAGGCCACCACAGGCCAGTCCGGATAAGCAGCAACCACCCTTCTAGAGGTGAACTGCGAGTGGTCCTATCCAAAAAAAAAAAGCGACTGGAGTCAGTATTGAATTGGCGATACAAGCGATAACTTCGAAAGCGATCTTCAATGCGAATTAAGTGAAGTGAAGTATTCAGTATTGCGATTGTGTTTTAATTAGTGTGTTTAAAGTGTTAATTACTGTTGTAAATTAAAGTGTTATTTTTGGTGGTTTAATCGGCTGTTTTTATTGTAATGAACCCCAAGCTCGTATATGTATGTACGTTGCGTACGTTGGACCAGAAGGCCCTAGCACGAATATTTTCGACGTATAGTAACGTAACGTTAAATTTTATCATAGCTACAATACTCGCTTCGCACATAATATTTATTTGATATAAATTGTGTATGTCGCATAAAGTTAACCCAAAATACTATGGGGTTGTAGTTTTTCTTATTCTAAATTTACTTACGGTAACGTTGCTATACGTCAAAATATTCGTGCTAGGCCCTCAGTTTGTCTCTAGCATTAAAACCAGACACGCGTGACGTCACCTGGCTTGGTAAAAATACCAAATTTGCCAAGCCAGGTGACGTCACGCGTGTCTTCAACTCGCTGCATCCTCTTATTTATTTGTTTACGTGAAAAAAGAAAAAATACATGTCCAGTATTTTTTGAAAATCTATCAGACGGACTGATTAGATTTTTTAGTAAAATACCCCATTAAGGTGGATGCTCCAGGGTAGCCCGCGAAATTCAAATATTTTTATGTTTTTTGCAATTTGCCGGTCAGTGTGTGTCGCTGTTTTTGGTTACTTTTTCGTTTTTTGACACCGACTTCTGAAATTAAAGTTTTTTTCTTTCTTCCGAAGTTATTTTGTACTTTGTAGTGTTTTGTTTTTGGAAGTCGGTTGTATTTTTTGTAAAAAAGTTTTTTATTTTTCACTTTTTAGTGGTACCTAAGTACTTGCGTACCCTTTAACAGCGTACCGGCGCAATGTTATGTTAAGAACTGGTGTAAACACTAAAAAAACATGCGATTTCAGCAATCCCGATCCCTTTTCTATCATTTATTGAAGAGTTCCGTTGCCTACCTCCGAAGTTCTTCGTCAGATCTTCACCAAATTAAAACGGGACCAGTCCAGGAAAATACTCTTTTAAACAAAAAAAGAATCATCCAAATCGACTGTCAATTGGCTAAAGTATCGCTGAACAAACATTTATAAGGGATCTCATCATCAGATTCTAATTTATACCTTTCATCATCAGCTCAGCAACATGAGATGATGATTATCAGGCACAAATATCTGAACCTCGTTAGGAAGTTCATGAAAAATAGTGTATGTGCCTATAAAAATTTGAGGGTTGCCCTCGATTTTCATGAGATCCCATCATCAGATTCTGACATGGTGACAATGGGACCAATCGAGAAGTATACCCTTTCAGATGAAACAAAAATTTTTCAAATCGGTTCATAAATGACGGAGTTATGAGGTAACAAACATAAAAAAAAAACAACCGAATTGAGAACCTCTTCCTTTTTTTTAAGTCGGTTAAAAAGCATAGGAACCGAGTGAAAACGATCAAACAGAAAGGTAGTGAACAATAAACAATGATGTGGAGGGAGGATGCTTGCCTATTTACTCTTGACCAACATTATTTAAACGCATGATGCGTTTGATAGGATAAGGTTATAATTAATTGTGTAGTAGCTACATTTTGATTCTGATTAATGAAATGCGGGTGTGTGGTATTTGGCGAGTAGTAGGGAGAAACGTGTTTCGAAACATTCAACTACTACAGCGTAATAATGCAATGTCGTTCAATATGTGCACGGGAAAGGGCGTCGTCAAGCCCCCTCCCCAAGACAGGGGCTAAATATATCTTTTTAATCAATTGCCCGATTGCTAGATCTAACGGTCTATTCAAATCGGTCCAGCCTTTTAGGAGGAGTTCAGTGACATCTCTTCAGTACACACGTACAGTAGAATTATAAAACAAAAACAAACAAAAAATTAAATCTTTCCTAATTAAATCTTTCCTTTCTTTTAAAATTAAATCTGTGTAATATTAGTTTAGAAGTTTAGATTTCAGTGACATCTCTTGTCCCCAGGTGTAGTGCCGCTCTCGACGGCGCGCACTGCGACACAATGTATAATTCCCGCCCCGCGTGATGCATACCTACACTTCTGGACACATCTATTGGCCCACCTTGTATTTTCAGTTTCGTTTGGTCCTAGCTAAAATTTTATATTAGGTCGCGCAAAAAGTTTTTATGCAGTTTTGAACCTGGCACATTCACAATTTCATTCAATAGTCTTTTTTTGAATTTCGAACAAAGAATTTAAAGAAACAAAAGACAATTTGGAGCCTGTTTGTTGATATCAAATAATCGAATACTAAGAAAACTTGGTTTTATTGGTTTACTTGGATTTAATTCTTGAAAATGTGATTGATGTCTTTGGTTTTGCAACAAAAATTACTTATTCTTAACATTAAGGTGAGGTTCTATCAATAATCTATGGATACCTGCTTCACCTGAAGTCGCCGCCCAAGCTGTGGCACTTATTCAGGCCGGACACAGCCAAAGAATCGTGAGTGCTCAACTTAATTTAAGTCGATCTGCGGTCCGAAATGTTTATCGGAGGTACCTAGAGACTGGCGGCTTTGTTCGTCGCCAAGGAAGGCCACGATCTCGGGTCACAACTGAAAGGCAGGATCGATTCATCGTGACGACCAGCTTGAGAAATCGTCACCTTACCTCCATTGAGATACAAAACCAACTTCGCGACTTCCACGGAGTATCTGTGAGCGCTCGAACTGTTCGGAGAAGGTTAAAAGAACGCGATATGGTACCACACAAGCCAGCTAATGGGCCCAAACTAACGCGAGCCCACCGAACAGCGCGCCTTCATTTCGCACGCAGTCATTTAAATTGGACACAGCAAGATTGGAGCCGTGTACTCTTTTCTGATGAGTCTAAAATTGTGTTACATGGCAATGATGGAAGGAAGAAGGTCTACCGACGTAAGGGAGAGCGTTTCGCACAATGCTGCTTTGAAGAGAGGGTTGCTTATGGCGGTGGCTCATGGACTGTCTGGGGCGGTATATCCGCGAGCGGCAAAACTCAACTTGAGGTTGTTACAGGACCACGGCTGCCAACATTAAATGCTGAAAGGTACATTCGTGAGTGCTTAGAACCTCACGTGATACCATACGCGGACTATGTGGGCCCAAATTTCCTTTTTATGCATGATAATGCAAGAGCCCATGCGGCCGGCATCGTCAGGGAATATCTTCGGGATGTGAACATCACAGTTATGGACTGGCCAGCCAGAAGCCCAGACATGAACCCCATTGAGCACATGTGGGACGAGCTAAAAAGACGTGTTAGGGCTCGTCAGCCAGTTGCCCAGACGATGCAGGAGTTGAAATCTGTCATAGAAGAGGAATGGGAGATGATCCCTCAAAATTTCATAGAGCGGTTGATAAACTCTATGCCTAATCGTATGAGAGCTGTGGTAGATGCCCATGGAGGCAACACGCGTTATTAAATTAAACCTTTATTTGATAAAACATGTTTTTTATTCAAAAATCAATTGCCTTTAACAAGGCGCATATCCGACTTGTTAGGCGTAGCTCCATGTCGTATGGTATTCTGAATTCAAATTTAAAACAATACGATCGAAAAAGATGGTAAAATGTATCAGGTTTAAAACTGCATCAACAGTTTTTGTTCAATCTAGCAATCATATTTCGGTAGGGGCCATCGAAACCTAAACTCTAAGGTGGGCCAATAGATGTGTCCAGAAGTGTATTATAAGACAATTAACCATAATGTGCATTGTTAATATCACTTTTCAGGACGAGTGGAAACCACAGATAGCAATAAATTATTTAGAATATTTTCTAACGTACGTCGAGAATTGTTTCAAGTCTTTGAAAGCAACTTCCGGTGATAATTTTTCAACTAAAGAGCCAATAACAATCAAATTTGACATTGATGCAAATCAAAAAATAACTACAACCAAGGATATTCATGAAGAACATGTGATTTTACCAGCATGGTATGTAGGTATGTAACTTTTGGACTATAAGTACCTATGTATTATAAGATTTTCGTATGATTCGGACTCGCCTGTCGGGAATGAAATGTCACCTGTGTCAGTCCATTTTATTGATATCATGTAATACACGCATCTAATTCGACTTTGTGTGTTTTTCTTAATCTTAATTTTTTTTTTAATATGGCCGGTATAGTTTCAAAATACAAATCGTCATCAAGGTATTAGAGCCCGTTCCCACTTATCCGATCAGTCTTTTTTCTCGGTCAGTCTAAATAGACGGATGTGCACAGTATAATTTGTATGGAGTACTATGGAGCAGTTCACATTATAACTGATCCGGGAAAAAAGACTGATCCGAGTTATTTGACAGACGTTTTGTCACTGCGACGATCAGTCAAAACACCCGGATCGGATGAGTGTGAACGAACGTTGCGTCAAGATCAAGACTGAAGACGAGACCTCCTCCGCCCCGCCCTTCCTCGCGTCGCTAGTCTCATTCGGCGTCAGTGCTCGTACAAAATGGACGTGGACGCTTGCGCATCGCTAGTCGAAAATAAACCCGTATTGTGAGATAAAACGTTAGACAAGTACAAATTAACAAATCGACGATTAGAAGCGTGGCGGGACATTTGCATAATATTCAATCCTGAGTTTGAGAAACTGAACGAAAAAGAAAAAAAAAATTTGGTAAGTTAATTTTTGTATTCAAAACTATGTAGGTAGTTTCATATAGCTGCTTCCTGCCAACGCCAAGGTATTGAACCAAGATCAGACGAGATGTTTTCAGCAAATGCTCTTCGAATTATATTTGCAGTAGGACCACCTCTACACGTCGAGGATGTGGGAACGGGCCCGTTTCTTCACTTGTTTCCATACTTATTGGGTTTTGTTGTAAATTAATACCGTTATTACGGATGGAGGCGAAATAAAATGCAGAATTGATGGATAACCGATTTTGGAGGGTGCGGGTGGTTACGTGCCTTCGAAATATTGCGTTTTTTTTATATATTTTACAATTATCAACAGAGCTTAGCGGCGCGGTGCTTGTTGACAGAGACAAGACTACTGTGTTACCAACCACAAAAAATATTGAGTCCGCGCTCACACGCACCTTGCAACATCGCATTTATTTAAAAAAAAAACTTTCACACATTGCCCACAGATGGCACTAGAAGTATGATTTTTTTACCTTAAAATTTACTTAGAACTATTTTAACCTTATGAATGAGGCGTGCGTCGTCCACAATCCACCCCCTAGTGCTGAGCTTACATAACTTAAGCAAGATAAATTAACTATTTTATAAGTACATACAGATCTACGATCACAATATCTAAAAATAACAAAACAACAAGATTAGTTCAGCACTAACATTCCGCTGGAGAGAGTAGGGCGACGCGCGTCACCGGGCGCCGAACCACTCCAGTACGTGTGCGCACATCGACCACTCTGATGCGACCATCATGGCCGCCATGGGTCGCACTCACCACCCCGTGGCGCCAAGAACCTCGCTCTAAATTTTGCTCAATTAAAATAACATAGTCTCCATTTTGCAACGCTCTCTGCTCTTTATTCCACTTATATCTAGGTAGCAAAGTAGGTAAATATTCTTTTATCCACCGCCCCCAGAAAGCATCAACCAAACGTTGCGCAATGCGCCATTGCTTGCGGAGGCATAGATCGTCATTATTATAAATACCGAAAGCGGGACTGTTAGACGATGTACCTATTAAAAAATGATTAGGTGTTAGGGCTTCCGGAAAGTTAGGGTCACAAGATACATAAGTTATAGGACGACTATTTACTAACGCTTCTACTTCCGCAAACAATGTAGCCAGCGTCTCCGAACGAGGCGCACGTTCTTTAAGTACGACCTTCAATGCCGTCTTCACCGTTCGTATCATTCGTTCCCAGGCGCCCCCCATCTCAGGCGCACCGGGAGGAATAAATCTCCACTCGATACCTTTTACAGTGCCGTCTTCTTGAAGTTTACTCCGATTGAGTTCTAATAAACTACGCTTTAATTCGTTATCAGCACCCCTTAGGTTTGTCCCGTTATCAGAGTAAATAACGCTAGGCGTTCCGCGACGAGCTATCATCCGCCTAAGAGCCATAATTGCCGAATCAGTAGTTAAGTTGTCGGTTAACTCTAAATGAATTGCGCGTATCGTCAAACAAGTAAAAATGACGCCGTATCTTTTTTCTCTCCTTCGACCTATTGTAACCTCCATGGGGCCGAAGAAGTCAACTCCCGTAAATGTGAAAGGTCTACGATGGTGCTGCAAGCGCGCGGCGGGTAGATCAGCCATGCGCTGCGGCTGCGGCGCTGCGCGACGGTACCTACAGAATAAACAACGCGAAGCTACGGCGCGTACAGTCGGTCGTATTTTTATAATCCAGTATCGCTGCCGTAATTCATTTACGACCAATTCGTGCGCTCCATGAAGCGCTTTCCTGTGGTAGTATTCTACCAACAGTCGCGTCAACTTGTGATGACCATCGAGTATGGCTGGTCTCATCGTTGACTGTTCAACACCTTGAACTTTGTCAATTCGACCTTGAACACGTAAAATACCGCCAGCATCAATATAGGGCGTTAGACATAACAAGCGACTAGAAGACATTAATGGTTTGTTTTGTTTAAGTAGTTCAATGTCTTGCGCAAACGAGTCTTGTTGACACTTTTTAATTAAAAAAAATTCCGCTTCCAACAATAACTCAACATTAAGTTGGATGTCCATACGTCGACATCGTTTTATAAACAACAATACTCGAGCAGTAGTTCGAACGAGTCGCGTCCAAGACGAAAAATCGTCTTCATTAGGTAAGGAATGTTGAATGACTTGTGACGTCATCACATTAATGCTTCTTAACTCACATATTGCGTCATCTGATGACTTGGTAGACTTGAGATCCTTAGGCCATGTGTTCTCTGGTTGCCGTAAGAATCCAGGTCCTTGAAACCAAACATTGTCGTACATGAGTGGTGGCGTTTCCTCTTTAGTAGCTATATCAGCTACATTTAGTTTTGACGGTACGTAACGCCATTCCGTTATCTTAGTTAATTCGTCAATTTCACCTAAACGATGAGCAACAAAGGGTTTATAGTTCCGAGGGTCACTACGAATCCATTGGAGAACCGTGTGTGAATCAGTCCAAAAGAAGCGTTTGTTGGCCTTCAAACTTGAATGTTCTCGCTGAACAGTATCAGCAAGTCGTGATGCTATGAGTGCGCCTTGCAGTTCTAATCTAGGTACGGATACCGGACGGAGTGGGGTCACTCTGCTTTTGGCTGCTGCAAAACATACGAGCACCTTCCCATCTAGTCGAGTCAAACGCCAATAAATAACCCCGGCATAAGCCTTAATGGAAGAATCACAAAATATATGAATCTGTATATCTACAATCGTGTTGACGTCTTGTGTACTTACAGTACTTGAGTAGCACTGAGTCCATATACCTGCATTAAAATACCAACGCGGTATTCGTAACAATTCTAATTGTTTTAATTCATAGAGCCATTTTACCCACTTGATTTGCTCGCTGGGTTGAATCTGGCACTTCCAGTCGACACTAGATCTATGTACGTCTTGTAAAATGATTTTACTTTTTATTAAAAACGGTGATAAGAATCCGTGAATATCATAAACTGACATAATAATGCTAAGCATTTTTGCTTTTGTAGGTGGTACAGTTCCTTCTAAAATATCTTTTGGTATACGGGTCAAATTAATCCTAAAACCGAACGAATCATCCGCATGATGCCATATTAATCCTAAAGTGCGCTCAGTTGTGTTGTTTACACCATCTTTGAACTGTATAGCGCTGTGTGCTAACGCATCTATAGGTATAGAATCTAAAACTCGTTTGCTATTACTCGACCAACCTCTTATCTCGAACCCACCTTTACTATGAATGGAAGTTATATCTTTCACTAATTTAACTGCATTATTCTCGTCACTAACAGAATGTAAACAATCATCCATGTAATGATTATTTAATATAACGTCCGCGGCTTCCAAATTAACATCTTGGTATTTAAGCGCGTTTTTATTCCTAATATGCTGTGCAATAAAAGGAGACATTGTACCACCAAAGATGAGGCTCTGCATGACACAATGCTTAATAACGGTATCTGTCGACTCTTGCCATAGGAATCTAAACACGTGTTGATCTTCTGGCCGTATTTTAATCCGTAAAAACATATCGCGTATGTCACCTACTATTACAAATTGGTTTTCTCGAAATCTTAGCATAATGCCGAACAAGGAATTGTACAAATCAGGCCCAGTCAATAAATAATCGTTTAAACAAACATTATTTACTTTGACGGCAGCATCCCATACTAGCCTCAGTTTACCTGGTTTGTTTACATTTTGCACACCAAAGTGCGGAAGATACCAAACGTGATTAGCAGAAAGTAATTCCTCGTTTTGTAGTAAACGTGCATAACCACTGTCAAATAACTTAGTAATTTCTTGTTTATACCTACTTGCGTAGACACGTATCTTTTTGAAATTTTCGTATCAACATTTGCTGCCGTGATAAGGCATTGCTATACGAGTCAGGCATTTCAAAGCTGTCTTTTTTAAAGGGTAGACCTACTTCCCACTGAGTACCTACTTGACGTGCAGTTTTATCAACAATATCTATAGCTCTAATATGATCTTTATTCTCACGAGATAAGGTCGATATTCCAATGGAATCGAGATTAAATGAATGTTTGATAAGGTCATTAAGTTCACTGATTACAACACAATTATCACTATCAGAAGAGCGAGCGAGATGGAAGACATTAAGTTCACTTACCGAAGAGTGAGTACGGCCCTTGTGGTAGCCATGGATGGTCCATCCCAGCCTGCATCGTGATCCATACAGCGAGTTCCTTCCCCCATCCACAATCTCGAGCGGGGCTATGATAAAATAATTATCCTGACCTAACAATATACGCGGCACAACATTTTTCGCGTCAATAAATGGTTTTATATGAGCTAAGTGGGTACATTCAATTTGGTTTACGAGTGACATATTTTGGGCACTTAATTTTAACTTATCACATTTACGTAAATTAATGTCATAGAAAGCATTGTCCTGGCCAGAAATTTGTAGTTTCACTTTTGGTACTTCCGATTGATAAAGTTCTAAACCGAACGCGTCTGTAAACTTTATAGCACAAGAATTTTCAGTTTTTAATCCTAACTTGTCCGATAGTTCCGAGTCGATCATTGACACTGCAGCTCCTTCGTCCAGTAACGCATAAGTACTCACTACACCTTTAGGTCCGCGCACTTTTACGGGAATTACTTTAAGCAGAGCGAAGTCGCCCGTCGTCGAGCTCGTAGTTGCGTGAATGACGTCATCGTCGCGTGCGACGTGCGTTATCGATGTGTCGCAGTCGGGAATTGTAGGTGAATCTTGTTTCTTATCATCTCGGGTCGTCGCAGGCGCGGATTGCGGCGCATCAGCTGATTGCGACGTCAATTCAGACTTCGTCCAGTGCAAAAGTCGATGATGAGCCAAACCACAGCTGTTCACATCACATACAGGCGCAGGGCACACTTTACTGCTGTGTTGTTTACTTAATAAACAACAATAGCATAGTCTGTGTTTTTTTACAAATCTCCATCTGTCCCTTCTCATCGCTCGTTTGAATATGCGGCATTCTGGTATGTTGTGAATCCCTTTCTCGCAAAACAGACATTTTGTGTCTTCAACAGCGACGGAAGTAAACACAGAGCGGTGTCGAGCCTTGTCATCAGCTGTTCGTGTGTTGCCTGTCTCGACTGTTTTCTTTGTTTCTCGTGGCAGAGTGCATCCAACGATTGATAACATCTCTGTCTCAGTTTTCAAAAATGTAGCTAGTAGCTCCAGCTTCGATGTGCCATCTCCTTGATGACTGTAGGCGTAATCTGTCCATTTACCTAACAGCGTGCTCGGCAATTTTGATACAACGGCTGCAGCGAGCTCGGGGCTTCGTAGGTAGTCATGTTGGTTCAGGGCGCGTATTGTTGCCACACAATTGTTGACCTTGACAGCGAAGTGACTTATGTCGTGCTGATAATAGTTTTGTAACGATGGTAACTTTTTCAGCTGTGTCGTTATATTGTAAACAATAGTGTCAGCTCGACCAAATCTCAGTTCCAGTGCATTTAGTACTGCCAACGGCGGTGTGTTGCCGATCAGTAGGTCAGTTACGGCTTCTTTGGCCTCGCCTCGTAGTGCACGACGGAGTCTGCACAAGTTTTCTGAGTCACTGAACCGACACACTCGGGTTGAGTCTTCAAAAGCGCTCTTAAAATGCAGCCACTCGATGCAGTCACCACTAAAATTAGGCAGTTCGCGCGGTGTAGCGAGCCGGCTGAGCAGACGATCCTCGTGCTGCGTGGCTGTCTGTCTCATCATCTTTTTCAGAGTGTGTGCCAGCTGTTGAATGCTGTCCTGAGTAGGCGGCGGAGGCTGAACAGGAGGGCAGTTAGTGTCCAGCCACGTCTCCACATCATCTTGTTTCTGTTGATCCGGCAGGGATGCAGAACAGTTCGTACATTGGTCTTGATCAGAAATTCCGTCGGCGTAGTTTTCGTCGTCGGCGTCGACAAGGGCAAGGTCCGCCTCTAATTTTCTGTCAATTAATTCCATCTGAATTTTTGCTTTTGCTTCAGCGGCCTGCAGTTCAAGCTGTTTACGCCGTGCTATAGAAGAAGCTGTTGACTTCTTAGAACGCACTGTAGTTTTCGAAGCGCACGTAGATTGCGGGACGGTAGCACGTGGTGACTGTTTTAATGTCGCCGGTGTCATCGAATCACAAAGTTCCCGTGGCGTTATGGGACAATCGCTGCCAGGGGGAATAGTCCGTTTGCTAATCTTCATTGGTGCACTCTCCAATTCCAGTTTTTCTTTGCGCATACGACGCGTCTGAACTGTCGGCGTTTCTGTTCGGTCCGCCATTTTTCAACTCGCGAATCACTATTTTATCCGTGCTCGAAGACCAGAATCATTACGGATGGAGGCGAAATAAAATGCAGAATTGATGGATAACCGATTTTGGAGGGTGCGGGTGGTTACGTGCCTTCGAAATATTGCGTTTTTTTTATATATTTTACAATTATCAACAGAGCTTAGCGGCGCGGTGCTTGTTGACAGAGACAAGACTACTGTGTTACCAACCACAAAAAATATTGAGTCCGCGCTCACACGCACCTTGCAACATCGCATTTATTTTAAAAAAAAACTTTCACACATTGCCCACAGATGGCACTAGAAGTATGATTTTTTTACCTTAAAATTTACTTAGAACTATTTTAACCTTATGAATGAGGCGTGCGTCGTCCACAACCGTCTTTATCTCGGACAAAGTTATGTAAAACCATACAAGCTTTTATGACGTTAATTGCCGTTTCTATTTGAAGATCTATCGGCCGATGCAGGATTCTCCATTTATTGGCTAGAATACCAAAGGCACACTCAACATATCTTCTAGCTCGGCTCAAGCGACAGTTGAAGTATTTTTTTTTCATGATCTAAATGTGTCTTAAGAGATTCAGTGTTAAGCTAAAGCCTTCGTCCCCAATGAGTACATACGGCATTTCTTCATGTGTGGTTTCATGCACAGGCTTGGGGTTTGGTATATTTAATGAACCATCATTAAACTTTTGCCAAAAGGTACTGTTCTTTAATATGGTAGAATGGCACTCTTTCCCATATGAACCAACACTTATGTAGATGCAAGCAAGCACAGCAAGTAATACAAAAGAGAAATAATGTTTATAATTAAAGAACATAGAACCACTATGGCTTGGTTTTATAATTCTGATGTGCTTTCCTTCTACAGCTCCAAGACAATGAGGAAAGTTAGCTTTTGTTTCAAATCCATTTGCATTGCTTCCCATTCTCTCTTTGTATCAGGCAACTTCATGAAATCTGTGCATAATCTCTTCCAAATAAAGACGCTGGTTTCTTTTATTATTTTACTAATAATCGATATTCCTACCCTATATGAGTAGTGGAGTTCCTTGAACGAACTCCATCTTTCATGAACAACAATACGGTTTCACCAAAGGGCGTTGTACAACTGACGCCGGTGTTACCCTCATAAAGAATATCTTTACCGCCTGGGAAGAACCGCAAGACGCTATTGGAATATTCTGTGACCTCTCGAAGGCATTCGATTGCGTTAACCATGAAACACTTTTGTTGAAACTTGAGCACTATGGGATTAGAAATACAGCCCTTGAGTTACTTAGGTCATACTTGACGGACAGACAGGTTAAAGTTCAGGTAAACGGTGTAAACTCACTAGGGTCTGAAATGACAATGGGCGTTCCGCAAGGCTCAATATTGGGTCCATTCCTTTTTCTAGTTTACATAAATGATTTGCCCCAATTATTTCAAAATCACCCAAAGATGGTGTTATTCGCGATGACACATCATTGATATTTAAAATAGAGCGACGGTCACAAAATCTTGACGTCGTCAATAACACTATTCTTCAGGTCCAAAATTGGTTTACGGCAAACAACTTGGTACTAAATGAAAAAAAAAACATGTATTAGATTTACTTTACCAAATGTTAGAAGTAGCGAATGTGACATCATATTGAATGAAGAAAAATTGGAGTTTATTAATCACACGGTTTTCCTGGGAATCACTTTAGACGAGAAATTACAATGGGGACCTCTTATAACATCTCTAGCGGGGCGTTTAAGCTCAGCCGCTTATGCTGTTAGGAAGATAAGACAGCTAACAGACGTAGAAACCGCACGTTTGGTCAATTTTAGCTACTTCCACAGCATTATGTCGTACGGTATTTTGCTGTGGGGTCGGGCTGCTGACATTGAATCCATATTTATTTTACAAAAGAGAGCTGTCAGAGCCCTTTATAATCTGCGTCGTCGCGATTCTCTAAGGGAACTTTTTAAAAAGATTAATATTATGACAGTCCCTTGCCAATTCATATATGAAAATATTATGTATGTACGGAAAAATCGTCATCTTTTTAGTAAAGTTAGTGATAGACATAATATTAATACTAGAAATAAAGATAAATTAGATCAACCATTTTATAGATTAGCTAAAGTACACACATCTTTCATGGGGTACTGTGTTAAATGTTACAATAAAATACCTTGTGACATATTAGAACTAAATTAAAGAAAATTTAAAACCTACATTAAAAGCACACTTTGTAACAAGCATATTACAAATTAGAAGATTACATTCAGGATAAGAATGCTTGGAAACATGCTGGTCCTGCTCTATAGGACAATCAATGGTGGAGACAAGATCAAACTGGTTAGTTTATGTATTTACTTTTGTACCTACTGTTTCATTTTTGGGTTTTTATTTTTCTGTTCACTCACACTCTGCTAATTAATGGTTCCAATATTTGTAAATATGTGAGTACCATGTACTTATTTAAAAAAAAAAATAAGTCTACCTCTGCATACTCTAGGTTCATGGTCCTCACATATATTAACAGAAGTTTTGTATACCACAGCACATGTAAAACATTGATTTGAAAAGAGTAACTATGGAGTTTCTTGTCCGTTCTTCTCCATAGGAATCTACCGTTCTGAATGGACAGTAGAGTCACTATGTTATTTTAAATGTAATGATGACGTTCAAAAGTGCCGTTTAATGGCCTAATTGAAATAAGCGTTTTTGACTTTGACTTTGAACACCCAGAAGCAAATTTCTGAATACAAATAAAATGGATGAAAACACTTAAACAAAAAAGCTTTATAATATTATTATTTGTTTGCAAGAAAATCTGTATCGGATAAATGGAACAACATTCGAGACACATGGCGAAAATCGATGAAAAATAAGAAAGATAAAAAAATCTGGATCTGCTGCCAAAAGGTCTCGACGTTATGTACACGATGATCAGATGATGTTTTTAAATAAGGTTTATAAGCCGAGATCAACCGAAGAGTCAATTCAAAACTGCGATGAAGGAAATGTACAAAGTGGTCCTAGTAATACAACTGAGTTTCGTAAACCTTCGATTCCCAAAAGCACGAAGAGCACAATAGACGTCGATGAAAAGATGTCTAAATTCTTGGACTCTAGGATGCCACAAGAAAAAGAAAACCCAAATTTATTATTTTTCAAGGGTGTACTACCCGCCGTCGATTCTTTCACGATGAAACTTTAGACTTTCAAGCAGGAGTTTTAGCTCTTATACAAAAAATCAAAGGCCTAAATAAAGTTGGTTTCCAAAGATATGATTATCAAACTGAATGGCAAGATCAATATCGTCGATGCCATACAGAATCTCTTTAGCAGCCGGCAGCGTTCGTACATTCACCATCACCAACCTCGCAGTCATCGTATCATTCTCAACCATCT
The DNA here is from genome assembly GCA_950371165.1 of Lacanobia oleracea. Taxonomy (NCBI): domain Eukaryota; kingdom Metazoa; phylum Arthropoda; class Insecta; order Lepidoptera; family Noctuidae; genus Lacanobia; species Lacanobia oleracea. The sequence goes on from OX493389.1 coordinate 14,377,394, forward strand.
CCTGCAGCGACAAGTGCATTACAATCTCTTCAGCAAACGGCAGCGTTCGTACATTCACCATCACCAACCTCTCAGTCATCGTATCATTCTCAACCATCTTCTGCAGCATCGAGTGTATTAGATTATGATTTTGAAGGAATTTAGTCACTATGACTTAATCAAGACGACAAAAACAAAAGCTCTCATGTGACTGTTTCCAATAAAAATATTTCAATAATTGCATATCTGTATTTTATTAAACTCCTAAAAATATATTCCAATCCAACTAGCCACCTTGGAAGAGTCCTCTTGCTTGTTGAGCTTTTCTGTATACATTAACAAAATTACTTCTAAATATTTAAAAGTATCAAATGAAATCTCGCCGATGTCGGGAGCAGGATCCTAGCTACCAGTAGTTAGGGCTCCAGAGAAAGGAACCTCCTCACTATACCAGCTGTATCGAGGAGACTGCCATCTGTATCAGGCCCTTTAGAATTAGCAGCAAGAATGGCAATGTAGGCGGAAAATTCTATCAAAGGCCGTAACCTCCACCAGTTTTTTTCATCCGTTCGTGAGCGGCTGGATAGGACACGGCTGGGTTGGATCACTGTGTTGCCCTATTTCTCACAGGTTGTGACTATTTTAGAGTACCTGAATTATTTTCCTTAAAGTTTGTGGCCTCACCTTTATGTCAATCATCTACAGCTACAGCTGACCTTGAATACGAATAATCTGCACATCATATCTTATGGGAGTGTATTCTTTGGCAAACTGAACGCAGTATTATGTTAGATAGTACCCTATTTAGGTTACGTCCGGAGTTGGACCTTGTAGAAACCAGAACAAATTTCCGTGCGTTCAAGCGATTTTGCCATACCTATTACTGGAATCAAAAGTAGCCCACAATTTAGGACCCACTAGTTTTAGTGTTAATATATAATCAGTGGTGCTTGGCAACTGGACTTAAACTATTTGTTTATGTACCTTTATATCTATGCTTGGTGCCACAGAAATACAAAAAACAGGAGAAGTGGCATGGGGGCGTGTCGGTGTCCGCGCGACATGCGAAGCACAAACCAAAATTTTTGTTAGTGTTGGAATCACTTATCATATGTACAATTATTTTGCTCTATTTGTCTTTAAAATCAACAGAAACAACAATTCGTAAAACATTTCTGGCTCTTACTATGTTATTTTTGTTTCCAAATATCACAGCGACTGTATTATTTTTGCGAAAAGATACTGTATTAAGCAGTTGATTCGCGTAGTACGGCCGCTGCACCTAGCGATGAGTTAGTGATGTGCGTGTGCAGATCCACTAACGTAGGCTATCGACAACAATGTCGATTGAAGGATGAAATTTTGCTATTATAGTTTATTTATCAACCGTTTAAACCCGGTTGGAAGATCGATGTGAAATAAAGTTTTTTTTTATTAATAATCGGTCCCCTGAGGTGACTGAGGTAGACCTGAGAGTGGCGGTTAATAGGCTGAAGGCCAAAAATACCGCCCCAAGACCCGACGGCTTACCCGGGAAAGCCTGGGTCCTGGCCTTGGAGGCTCTCGGGCCTCGACTAAGAGGGTTCCTAAGTGCATGCTTGGAGAGGGGACAGTTCCCACTTCGTTGGAAGACGGGGAAACTGGTCCTCATTAATAAGCCGGGGCGCCCTGCGGACTCTCCGTCTGCATACCGGCCCATCGTGCTGCTCGATGAGGTGGGCAAGCTCTTTGAAAGAGTAATTGCAAACCGCCTCGTCGAGCACCTAGTGAGGGTGGGGCCGGATCTGGCAGAGAACCAGTTCGGTTTCCGCACGGGCCGCTCGACGGTGGATGCCATGATGCGCGTGAGAGCCCTCTCGACGGGGGACGCGGTTTCCCGGGGCGGGGTCGTCTTGGCGGTGTCTCTAGACATCGCTAATGCCTTCAACACCCTGCCCTGGAGTTGCATCAGAGAGGCACTTCGGTATCACCGGGTGCCGACCTACCTCCGTCGCGTAGTCGAGGCTTACTTGACGGACAGAGCCGTCATCTACCCCGGTCACCTGGGAGAGTGGAAGAGTGGAACCGGCGAGAGATGTCGTGCGGTGTTCCACAGGGTTCGGTTCTGGGGCCGCTTCTGTGGGACATCGGCTACGACTGGGTGCTGCGCGCCGTCCTCCCTAGTGGCGTCAGTGTGGTTTGTTACGCTGACGACACGCTGGTCCTGGCGCACGGGAGATCGCACCAGGCGGCGGCCGACGCTATGACACGCGGGGTTGCGACAATAATTGAGAGAATCCAGCAGTTGGGTCTCGAAGTGGCCCTACACAAGTCCGAAGTCATGTGCTTCCATGGTTCTCGGAACAGGCCACCATCGGGATCCCAAATAACGGTAGGAGGAGTTCACATCGAGGTCGGGTCGACGATGACATACCTGGGTCTCGTCCTCGATAGCCAATGGAACTTCGTCGAGCATTTCCGACGTTTGGCTCCCAGACTGGGGCGGGCCGGAGCTGCCTTCAAGCGACTTCTGCCCAATCTAGGGGGACCAAACGCCTCCTGCCGGAGGCTTTACGCGGGGGTTGTGCGGTCCATGGCCCTTTGTGGGGCGCCTACTTTAAGGAAGCGACCTGCCCGTTACCTCAATGCGTCCCAGAGGGTTATGGCCATCCGGCTGGACCGGGGATACCGTACAGTCTCTGGCGAGGCGGCGAACCTCCTTGCTGGACTGCCGCCATGGGATCTGGAGGCGAGAGCCCTCGCGCTCATTTACGAGTGGCGCGTGGAGGCGCAACGCTAGGGCGAGACTCCTCTGCTGCGGCAAATCGCAGCAAGGCGGACGGTGCTCCGACAGGATCTCATGGCGGTATGGAGACAGTGACTGTCGCAACCCAGCGTTGGGCATGCCACAGTCCAGGCAATTAGTCCCCTCTTTGAGGAGTAACTGGAGCGGCGCCACGGCGTCCTCACCTTCCGCTTGACGCAGGTACTCACCGGACACGGTTGTTTCGGGTGATACCTGTTTCGGATTCGGCGGGAGGATACGCCCGGGTGTCAACACTGCGGGCACCGTCCGGAGGACACGGTGGAGCATACGGTGGAGGTCTGCCCTACCTGGGCGGAGAACCGCCGGGTCCTCGTTGAGGCGATCGGCGGCGGCGACCTCTCGCGACCGGCCCTGGTTCAATCTATGATCCGGAGCGTAGAGGCATGGGAAGCGGTCACCTCCTTCTGCGAAACAGTAATGCTAGCGAAGGAGGATGCCGAACGTGTGTGAGAGAGAGGGAAGCCTCACGACCCAGCCGCCGCAACAGAAGAAGACGCCCCAGGCGTCGGGAGTCGCAGGGCGATTTCCGGCCACCGTAGGCGCGGGCCTGCGGATGGCGAGCATTGGGTGGCTCGCCGTCCGATCAGAACCAGGCTCGGGTCGGCAGCGCGCTGTGTTCCACGCGTGCCTCAAGGAGCTGTCAGCATGGGAGACGGGGCCCGCTAGGGCCAGTGCCTGCCGGGGTGCGGAATCCGTTCGAAAGAAACACCGCAGCCCTGGAACGCAAAGGGCATTAGGAGGAGCATGGATGGGTTTTAGGCAGTAAGAGTCCGACACTCCCTTCCGCGGAGCGGAAGGAGTCATTTGATGTATTTCCCATCCTTAAAAAAAAAAAGGTTAATAATCGGTGGAGTGTTTTTGGCTTTGAAGTATCGTATATTATGCCTTTTCCTCGTGCCGTACTTTTTTATGGCATGGTTCAGATAATATAATATCAACTTTTGCTTTGATAAGTTAACATGTTCATGTTATTTGTTTGCATAGGTGTGTTTTTGTGTCATATAATTATTAAAAAAATATTTACTAACTAGGGTTTATTAACGATAATTGTTGTGATCTATGTGAGAGACTGGTTTCTGTACTAGGAGACCTGTATGAAAGATTACCAGCCTCTCCAGACTCCGGACAATAGGTGACAGCTGTATACAACATCAGTGAGAAGTAATAATAAAGAGTGATTAAGCTAGATGCAGTGAGATTGTTGCTGTTATGGGGTATATATTATGTTTCAAAGTCATTCAGATCTAGATTGAAAGTATGTTACGCAATTAAGGTGCTGCCTCATGGTGAGGTTTAGAAGTAGCTTTGAATAGATGTAAATGATAAATAAGTTGCTTTTACCTTTCAGCTTCCATAAAGATGCGAATTTAAAAAATTAATGAATTGATGCCACAGGCAGGCCACCTAATTGGTATCCTACAAAAAGTAGAACTGTATGTTGGGTTCACTTACGAAAACCGCATTAAAATCCGTTGAGTAGTTTAAAAGATATAAGCCTACAAACGGAAAAAGCGATGTTGTTTTATATTGTTACTAGTTGACCCGCGCAACTTCGTCTGCGCTCCGCTCCTATTGGTCTAAGCGTGATGATATTGTATAGCCTATAGCTTTTCTCGATAAATAGGCTATCTAACACTGAAAGATTTTTTTCAAATCGGACCAGTAGTTCCTGAGATTAGCGCGATCAAGCAAAACTCTTCAGCTTTATATATTAGTATAGATAATAAAGAAGATTTTTTTTAGCTACATTTATTTATTTTTATTCTATTATTTTCTGTACATGCTGTTTTTTTTTCATGACCCCAAAAAAATGTTTCTACATTAATAAAATTGAAGATTCGATAACTTTCCGGTTTAGTCAATCACTAGCGTATATGAGAAATCAATTGCTTTTGCACAGCACAACGATAGCGACCGTTGTTTTAGTGTGCGTGAGTTGTACGGTGAACGGTAAATACCTACACGCTGTGTTTGATGAGATAAGGTTTATAATTGATTGTGTAGTACACTCTGATTTAAGAAATGCGGGTGTGTGCGCGACTGCATATCTATTGCTTTTACAGAAGTGCATGTGTAGTAGTTTTCGTGTGGAAGGGATATACTGGGGACACAGGGTTCCGATATATTTTCGTCTAACGGGCATAATCTCCTTGTTTCTTATATCTATGCTTGGTGCCTATTGGCCTACGTCTGTTCTATCAACGGCTCGATAAGGAGGGAAGTGGAAATTTATATATTTTTTGCGGGATCCAAGACAGTTTAATCTTTTCTCCGGGACTCGTCAGGCTTCATTGGATCGGCGTTTTTCTGGTGGTCCCCACTGTTGATTCTGGCTTTCAGGAGTTGCAGTGGTTGGGAATGTGTAGCGGGCTTGTATCAGGCCCTTTACCCAACCGCGTAACGCCAGCTTCGACATGACGGTGGTCGTCGAGCGTTAAACCATCAGGCCACTGGCCTTAACGATAATCAAACAGATATATTTATTTCTCACCACTAAAGAATAAAATTAAAATTTTAACTAACTTTTTTCGGAATATACCTACAATACCTATAATTTGGTGGATCTATCCTCTGTACTAGGTGGTGACCTGTATCTCAGGGGTAGTGTTCAGCAATTAGTTATTTGTTTAAGTTTAAATGTTGTACACATTTACCGAGAGCCACTACTATTTAGACATTGGCGTATCTAGAGTTTTTTTCTAGGGAGGGCCTGGCCCCCCCACGTGAGATGCGACGCCCAAATTTGTTTTGTAAATAAATTAAACATAACACTTTTACACGTCAAGAAAAATCGTTGCAGTGTGAACAATCAAAAATGGAATTTTAGACCAGTCATAGCTAGAAGGCCCAGGTCCCAGCTCCCCATGATCCTGGGGCCCGGGATGATATAACTAACTTTTTTGAGTGGTACAGGAAAACTCAAAAATTTATAGAGTGTATAATGTAAGAGCGAGCTCGAAAATGTTGGTACCCTTTATCGGATAGTTTGATTTTCTGCCTTAACATCCAAATCGAAGCCTCATACAAGAAAAGCAAAGAACTAAGAGATTTTAGAATTCAAGAGCGAGTGAACGGCCCACCCCTAGGTAAGAACTTAAAACAAAGTATTGTCTTTTTGCAAAAGTTGTACCTACTGTATGAAACACTTGGACAGACTGGCGAATTTCTTCGTCTGCCAGCATCGGGCGGATCAACAGTTCGATGACTTCTTTAATTGGATTGGAGCACAAAGAGCTTACGAACAGTAAGCACCTTACAGTCCATTAGTGGGTGTTCCAGCTACGCCACTGACAAAACTTATTTATTTCATTTGAGCTTTATAGCTTTTTAAAATAGAGCAAATATTCTTATAATAGGTAAATGAGTGGCTTAAAGTTTCGTTTAAAATTGGTAAATGGATTTTAACTATGATTAAATAAAAATCATTAAGTATCTTCTTTTTTACGAAACAAAAATTAAGAAACTTGATAGCCTCCAAGTAGTTTTCTTCTCTGGAACTGCTTCCTGAAAGCTTGTTTGCTGTAGGGAATATGATATGAGCGACCTGCAACAACTTAAATCAAGCCTCAAGCACGTCGCATACACATCATGTCACGGTACCTACACATTAATCATGTATGACGATCAAGGAGTTCAGGAGGAGGGTTTTTTTAAACCATTCATAACTTTATGACGCCAACGTGCCTTTTTGATACTACCTCATCTTCTATTTCCTTTTGCTAACAAATTGTCAATTTGATGTCAGATAGATTGAAGTCCCAGTGTCAAATCTCCAGTAGCCTACTCAGATCAATATTACAAACGAAAAGATCCCAAAGCATGTAACAAAAAATAGTAAAGCAGTAAAATTTCAACAAAAATGGTTTCAAATAAAAGAGATTGAAACGAATGAAACAAAAAATGGGTCAATTAGACGAAGCAGGATCGTTAACGAAAATGGCTGTGAGAAGAAGTGCGCCTGTAGTGAAACCAAAAGCCGGCACGGCCTTAAGCGACTACGCATTCTCACTCGCCGACACCAAAGTTCAAGTGGCGCTTGTTGCTGTTGTGCTCATAATATTAGGATTGGCTTTTATGCTCTTCTCTTGCAGGCAAGGTCGGAGTAGAAGAAACTCCCGCTGCTGTTAGATAAGTAAGTGGCTTTTAAAGGATTACTACTACTAATTATTACTTTATAGCGTTGTTTTGTAACCCCATTAAAAAAAAGAGGGGTGTTATAAGTTGACCGCTATGTGTCTCTGAAGGTCTGTCTGTGGCACCGTGCTCTTAAACGGGTGTACCGATTTGGATGTGGTATTTTTTTATTTGAAAGTAGGTTAGTTAGTTTAGTTTTCTAGTGGTAGTTCTTAGACAAGTTTTATCATCAAATCGGTTGAGCCGTTTGAAGATCATCAGCTCTTTTGTAGTTGATGAAGGCATTTAACCAGCTTCTACGGGTCTGATCGATGCGAAATTTGGTATTATGTTACTTCAATGACATTGCAAAAACATGGTTATATTGACCTGATGCTGTGCAGAATACCCAACTTCTAACTAAGTTACAGAAGAGGTATCGTGTTTGTACTCACTGGAATGATTTCAGTGAACAGATTATATTTAGATCAGTAACCTTAACCTGATGCTGAAACATGTCCTTAAATCAGCAGGATACCCAACTTTTCACTTACCTACAGCAGACCTTTTTAACTGGTCGCAATGAATAGTTTATAGATAAATTTTGATCAGGGTCTGATGATGAAGCAGAAAAGAGAATTGAGTTTATACATTTTGTAGATGTAGTCCTACCGTTTAGGTGAGTGTAGATCATATGTGGATGGATGGAGAGGGAGAGGAAGGCCAAAACAAGATGGATGGATTGTGTGAGGATCAAAATGAAAGAAAAGGGAGTTATGATAACGTGACGGCTGATAGGACGTAGTATCTCTATGTAGGTAATCTGTGATAGAACAAAACGTGTTGCGCCGACCGCACGTAACATGAGATAAGGGCAAGAAAATGGTGAGATCATAGGTTTTCTAATAGTAAGTTTAAAAAGCAAGAAATAAAAATTTAATTTAAAATTTAAAAAACCCCCGACAAAAAGTAAAAAGTTAATCCTTGTACTTTAATATAGGTACGATTCCTTGGGCCAAGCGTCATCGCGTCGGGGGATTGCTAATAATATAGAGATATTTATCAAACTCCATTACGGGAGTAGTGGTTTGATTATCATTTGATTATCTGACGAATGAAGCCATATTTCTAACGATATACGAGTATGTAGCGGTAATGAAGTTTTTTGATTTCCAAAGTAGAAGTTTCGCGCCAACTGTGTTTGTTTACGTTTTTATTAGATCTAAACCCAATTTACAAACACAGATCCAATAACAAGTAATTTAACACGGATTTTGTAGTGGGTGTGTCATATCAAGACATAATCATTCTATTTGCATTCTTCGTTTTGTCCTTATTCATACATAAGTTAATTTCGGAAGTCGGTGTTTTTGGTTATTTCGTTTTTGAACACCGACTTCCGAAATTAAAGTTATTTTTTACTTTGTAGTATTTTGATTTTGAAGTCGGTTTTAAACTGGTGTAAACAATGAACAGATATGCGATATCAGAAATCCCGATCCATTTGCTATCATTTATTGAATAGTTCCGTCGCGTTTGACCACTATCTCACCTGATGGTAAGCGATGATGTGGTCGAAGTTGGAGCACGCTTGCCTAGAAGTAACCTATTCACTCTTGACTTGACTCCCAGGTTGTAGCTATCAGGAAACAGACTCCGGCAGAGAATTCCACTCCTTAGCTGTACGCATTATGAATGTGTTACCAAAACGTTTTGTGCGTATGGGTGGGATATCCACCGTGTACCGGTGGTGCATCGCCGTTCGTCTTGTGGTCCGATTATGGAACGGGCTTGGCGAAATTAAATTATGCAATTCCGTCGCACATTCACCAAAATGCAACCGGTAAAAAACCGACAGGCTAGCAACTCGTCGATGTTCAAGACTTTGGAGCTTCGTCGCGACGAGCCTCTCATTGCCGATGATCCTCTTGGCTCGTTTCTCAATTGACTCAAGGGCATCAAGTTGGTATCTGGCAGATCCATCCCAAAGATGAGAGCAGTTTTCCATACACGATCGAACTTGCGCTTGATAGACTTTAAGCAGCTGTTCCGGCGTGAAGTTTCGTCTCACCTTTGCTAAAATCCCCAACTTCTTTGCAGCCACTTGAGCTTTTGCCTCTATGTAAGGGCCAAAATTGAGAGATGATGTTAATGTAGCCCCAAGAAGCTCAAGTTGGTCGGTTATCGGCACGGTTATACCTCGGAAAGATGGAGCTGGGTGGAATTGGCTCCTTTTGACGGAAAATAGACACGCTTGGGTCTTAGCAGCATTGAACTTGACCAGATTGGCATCGCCACATTCAGAGACAGCCTGTAAGGACACGTTCAAGCGCTCAACCATTGCCTCCCGGAGAGACCGGATCTGCGACCCACCAGCTCGTGCGTCGGACACGTATCTCTCAGCAACAGTGCTATCGTCTGCTTACCCAAAGGTATCGGGTTTAAGCAAATCATTAATATGCAGCAAGAACAGTGTTGCCGAAAGCACCGACCCCTGAGGAACCCCGGCATTAATATCCAGCAGTCCAGACGAGCAGCCATCTATGACCACTCGGATAGACCGATCCCTCACGAAACCTGCGATCCAATCACACAAACCGGCGGGCAGACCGAAGCAAGGAAGCTAACCAATAAGGCTATCGTGCCAGACCCTGTCGAAGGCCTTCGAGATGTCAAGGGAGACCGCTAGTGCCTCCCCGTGCTTCTCTATGGCCTCACTCCAGATGTGAATGGCATACGCTAGAAGATCCCCAGTTGACCGATTTCGGCGGAACCCGTATTGACGGTCACTAAGAATATAATTCGCTTCTAGGTACGCCAAGAGCTTATGATTCAGCACGCGTTCCATAGTCTTACAGAGTATAGACGTTACCGAGACGGGTCTATAGTTCGACGGGTCAGCTCGACTACCCTTCTTGGGCACGGGTTGCACGTTAGCTTGCTTCCAAGCCTTCGGCACTTTTGCAGTCTCAAACGAAAAGCGAAATAGGCGTGTCAAGATCGGAGACAACTCAGGCGCACAAGTCTTCAGAACAATTGCCGGTATCCCGTCGGGACCACTAGCCTTGTTCGCTTTCTCCTTAATGGAGTGGGCCAGCGTCCCGTCGGGTCTCAGCAGTGGTGGTAGTGAGGAGCGGCAGAAGTTCTATTCGACCGACTTAGCCAGGGACCAAAAAGCCTTACTACCTGTTGGGTATGAAGCAAGTTTGTTCCCTATTCGGCTAATGTGGTCAAGCCGAGCCCTCCGCAACACTTTCTTGCAGGACTTTGCAGCCCTGTTGAAGGCTCTCTTCTTCTGACTCTGTACTTGGGTCGACCCATGCTAGGTACGCCGCGTGCTTAAGCGCATCAGCGCGATTGCACTCGGCACCAAACCAAGGACGAGCTTCGCCAGATTTCGCATCCGCCGCCTCACATGGGTGCTGTGTAAGCCCAGTTGTTTCCAAATCACCGCTGTGCGAACGGTAGACGCAGGCGTAAACAATTTTGTCTAGGCCTGTGTCCACTATAGCCCGCAGCGTCGAGAACCTGGAGTCTTCAAGATAACGGAGACGCCGATAGCAGATGTCGTCCCGGGCGTACATGCATAAGCCCGCGCGTGGTCTGAATTGGTGCTCCAGGGTAAACCCTGGGTAAGACAGGTATGACACGTCCGACGGACATCCGATCTGCGTCTCCGACAGGAACAAGAGCGCTGGTTTCTCGGTCTCAAGGTGGTGATGGACTGCAGCGAAATTTGAGTGCAGACCTAGTATGTTTTTTTTTTTTTTTTTTTTATTACAATCAATTACCGCAGACCTGGAGGTCCGCGCCTTTGTGTACTGTTTTACAATTGTTTACAACTTTTTGATTTCTTGTTAGTTACAGTATGTGCTCCTGCATCGGGCACGTTCCTTAAAACTACGCTTATATTTCTACAACGTAGCTTATAGTTATGCACTTAAAAACTACGCGAGTCCATCTACATACGATTTTTTTTTTTTTTTTTTAAACCATACACATGCATTGAATTTTTTTTTTTTTTTTTTTTTTTCATCTTTTTTTTTTTTTTTTTGTTTTTTCTTTTTTTATATATATTTATGATTTACAGGCATTTAAAGTCTTATTAGTACTTAAACTACACATTTTTTAAAGATAAATATTAATACTAAAAATATATTTACTGTATGTAGTTGCAATACTCACAATCCTGTAATTGTATAAGTATTGCAACCACAGTTGCACACGGAACACTTTTAACAACTTATTATTATTTTATTATTTATAATTAATTAGTTTAACAACCATAAGGGGCAGATTAGGAGGATTTGAGATGGGGTTGGGTGTTAGGGGACTTGTGGATATATACAACGTTGATACGACAGAGGGGCTTTCCTTTAAACTGCCTATACTAGGTACCATTTTCAAGCTCTGTACCAAAAATAAATTAATTAGGAGCAGTAGTTTAGTCGCAAATGATTTTTAAAGTTTTTGCACGGTTTGAACACGATGTATCTTTTCTAACAGTTGATTATCGTCTAAGCATAGGTCATGCACCTTACAACGATAAATCTACGATGCGTTGTTGCCGCTCTGACGCATGTCGAAGGACATTCACTAAAAATTGGCAATGCAAACAAGGAAGCAATCAATACACACACACTTGCACTTTCACTACGACAGCGACTAACATAAAGCGAGCGAAAGAAATAGAGATAGGTCAGTTTGTTGCATCCTTGTTTTTTGCGATCGGTAAGTCCCTCAGCAGTGCGCCGACGCTTGTTTTTCGGAACGTACGGTTTGTGGACTTCGCGCGCAAACAATTGTAATTTTATTTTGTTATTGTAAGAGGACACGTAACTTGGGATTATTATTATTTAGTATTAGTGTTTTTTTTGTGATTGACTGTTTTTTATGGTGATAGGACACGTAACTTGGGATTATTATTATTTAGTATTAGTATCTCCGGACCTCACTCCCATGGATTTCTTTTTGTGGGGTTACATTAAGGGTGAAGTGTATGCCTCAGAGGTAAATAAAATTATTGATGAGTTAAAAAATTGGATTATTTTAGCATTTCACAAATTAAAGTGCTTAGCGACGGACAGTGATCTAATTAGAAAAATAAATAACAATATTCTCCGTCGGTATAATTTGTGCATCAATGTGAATGGAGGACACATCGAAAATTTAAAAATTTAGTGTGTTTGTTTTTGTGCGCGTACTTCGAAACGTTACCTAACATAAAAGCCAGTGCGAGCGGAGCCCAGCGGAGGCCTAAGTCGCCGGCCGCCACCCCGGCCCGGCCCCCACCGAGCACACGAGATACCGCACACCGCGCTCCGGCGCGCGCGCGACGTTGCCGCTTTGTTACCTAGCGGTACCTAAGGTCAGTGTCTTTTTTTTTACAAAGGGTGGTTGCGTTTTATTCGGATTTGCAAGCTATTTAGTTTGTTTGAAAAAAATATTTTCTCATTTATGGCGCTTTTTGTTTTTGTACCGTATCGAATTAATACTGTACACGTATAGTATACGTAGTTTAATTTAATGCCCCTCTGTCGTATCAACTCTGTATATATATATATTTTTTTAATGGGGTCTAATGACCAGGGACTTCGCCAGTCTGATCAAAGGTTCAATGACCGCTGTGTCTCGATGCTGCATAGCCGTCTGCAGGTTGTAGTCGACGACCTTTTTAGTCGGCGCATCTATCGCCCTCTTTGCAAAGCGACCCGTGGCGTCGTCGGCGTCGTCGGAATAGTAGACGCAACTGACCGTGTGTCTCGACACCGCCACTACCGCGTGGGAGATGCTGTCATGAACCTGGAGCCTCTTGGACTTGGTGTTGATGATAATGACGCTGTCGTAGGTCAACCCCTGAGCCTCGTGGATGGTTAACGTGCGCGAGCCTTCACCGGATCCGTATCCCTGGCTTATAAGAGAAGCTTTCTCTTCTTGTGTGTGGACCAGGAATAGGGTGTTTTGGGCAGTTCTTGGTATTTGCGCACCAGTGTAACCTTCCACTTTCAGGGAGTGGACCCGCGACAGCGACGACTTGGAGGAGTAGATACCGGAGTATATCTCGCTCAGTGCAAACGCGACATCCATCGGATTTCGATGCGTGCAAAGGAGCTCCTGAGTGATGCCAGCCACCAGAGTTGGACGGGTATACCTTAACTCAAATAGGTTCTCTCTGTCCAAGAATGGCAACTGGTTTACGTCTCCGATAAGGACAACCTCGCTTGCTCCCGACAACTTCACTGCCATGACTATGGCCCCAAAATGGTTCATTAAAGCCTCGTCTACCGTGAGGCGGTAAACTTTCTCTTGCTTCCTGAACCCGTTGACTAAGATTGAGGCCATAGTGCGCACCTTTGTCTTCACTCGATCTCCCAAGCGGTGCGCTAGCTTCTCTCTGAGATCTTTAGCCGCTTCAGTTGTCGTGGTGGCTACGACGTCCTTTTCCTCATCGAAGTGGTTCACCACCCAGGTTGTCTTGCCGCAACCGGGGACGCCGTTCACCCACCTGATACTGGGCACCGCCCAATTTTCCTGTATATCTGGAGCCCCCAAGATGGACTTAGCCATTTCGAGGATCTTATCGTCCAGCATGATTTTGGTACATTTGGCGGTAACCAGTATCGGGTCGGTGCTCGGTGCTCTGAACTTCACTTTACCTGAGCGCTCCGTTTCCTCTTCGTCCAGGGCCACGAAGCCACTTTCCGCGCTGAAGGCAGCCATATACGACCCCCTCATTTCTCCTATGATGACTTGAGATTTGACGTTGTCGTACACGGCCGCCTCGGCTTCCTCGAGCAGTACCCTTAGCAGACCTTCAGTGTTTCTCTGGAAGGTCAGCAGGATCTTTCTGCATGTCATGAGATTGACGTCTCTGGTCGCTCTCACGATTGCTACGTACTCGAGGAAAGCGCTCTTTACTTGGTCTGTAATACCCGACTTCATTGCGAGGGTGGGGGGGCTGACTTGCCCTTTCTCGGCTCTTGTTGGTGTGGGCTTTTGCTGGGTTGGTTCTCTGGGTGCTTCTCTGAAGAACCTCTCCACTGCTGCCTCCTGTTTCTCCGCTGGTGATGTGCTGCTGGTCCCAGGGAGCAGAGAGCCGAGGACAGTGCCGAAAGCCTTCAGGCGACTCCTCGATCGAGCTTGGTCCTCCGGGCTGGTGATTTTGCCCTGCTCCTTTGCAGCTTTTTCGGCGGCTGCCTTTTGCTGGGCCCTTTCTGATCCGCTTTGAGAGGTCAGGCTTGTTGTGGGGCTCGTCGCGCTAGCTGTTGCGTCTCTGGGAGCTCTGAGGAAATTTAATGTTTCCCCTCTGTCCTCGTAGACAACTACCTCATGCTGTTCTGAGGCTCTTAAACAGCCAAAGCGATCTGCGACGTCCCCTCTTTCGCCTCCGACCATCATCGCGTCAACACTTATCGTACGGGCTGTGACCGCCAGGTGTTCTCCTGCCTTCCTGATCTCCTGAAGCAGTGCGCTTGCCTGGGCAAATGGAGTGTCCTCTCCCCACTCGAATAATGCGATCGTCTTCCCTTTGGTTCGCATTAGACGGCATCGGTGAGTGGCTACTTCCATTTGGGGCAGCGCAGCATACTTGCTGCCCCTTATGGTGGTTTTAGTGGTGCTTCCGTTGATCAGGGCGGCAAGGCCAGGTGATATCGGTATTCGGGCCTTAGCTCGGCTTGAGCCTATGCAGAAGCTTATGCCCAGCTTTTCCCCTTCCCTGTTCATGAACAGAGCGACGCCTCGCAGTTTGACGCCTGGGACTCCGTCTCCTCCGCATGCCAAGAATTGTGTAATGGGCATGGTGCTAGGGGCTGGTTGTGAGCCGGCTTCTGTACTTGCTGCTGCTACCGCTGGTGCTGGCTGTTGGTTGGTGTGTCTTGTAAGTAGGGAGCCGAAGAAAGTGCCGAATGCTTTCAGGCGGCTCTTGGTTTGAGCCTGTTCCTCTGAGCTGGTGGTATTGCTCGGCTCCTTTGCTGTTTTTCCGGCGGCTGCCTTCTGCTGGGTCCTCTCAGGTCCGCTTTGAGTGGTCGAGCTTGTTGTGGGGCTCATCGAGCTGGCTGTTGCGTCTCTGGGGGCTCTGAGGTGGCTTAATGATTCCCCTCTGTCTTCATAGACGACAACCTCATGTTGTTCTGAGGCTTTTAAACAGCCGATGCGGTCTGCGATGGCTCCTCTTTCCCCTCCAACCGTCATCGCGTCAACACTGATAGTGCGAGCTGTGACTGCCCTGAGTTCTCCTGCTTTCCTAATCTCTTGAAGCAGTGCGCTTGCCTGGGCAAATGGAGTGTCCTCTCCCCACTCGAATAATGCGATCGTCTTTCCTTTGGTTCGCATTAGACGGCATCGGTGAGTGGCTATTTCCATTTGTGGCAGCGCTGCATATTTGCTGCCTTTGATGGTCGTCTTGGCGGTGCTTCCGTTGATCAGGGCGGCAAGGCCAGGTGATATGGGTATTCGGGCCCTAACTCGGCTTGAGCCTATGCAGAAGCTTATTCCCAACTTTTCCCCTTCTCTGTTCATGAGCCTCGCAGTCTGTTGCCTGGGACTCCGTCTCCTCCGCATGCCAGGAATTGTGTGATGGGCATGGTGCTAGGGGCTGGTTGTAGGCTGGCTTCTGCTGTTGCTGCTGCTGCCGCTGGTACTAGTTGTTGATTGGTATTTGTGTGTGTGACTGGTGCTACGGTTTGTAGTGTACGTGTTGTGTTTTGCGTTGTTGTAGACTGTGTAGTGGTTGTTGTGCTTGTTGATATGGTCGTGTTTGTATGAGTAGATGGTAGTCGGTTCCGCGTCTGCGTGGTGGCGTCTGTTTTGTTAGCAGCAGCTGCGACTAGAGCGACTTTGCTCGCGAATGCCAAGAATGGTTTTCTGGTAGCCAGATTCCCCATGATGGAGTGGAGTGTGAGCTGGCTTAACTGGGTTTCGATCTTCATTTCCAGCTCCATTCTGTCGTGACTGAACCTGGGGCACTCGAAGAGCAGGTGCCAGACTGTTTCGTCGCAACTGGTATCACAGACGCACGAGGGACTATCTTTTAGGTGGAAACGGTGGAGATACGCTGAGAATCCTCCGTGTCCTGTTAGGACTTGTACATGGGTCGGTGTGAGAACGGCCTCTCTGAGTGTTCTTTTTGCCGCTAGGACGTCTGGGAAGAACACTTTTGTGACCGCTCCTGTACTCGAAGAATCGTAACGCGCTTGCCACTTCTTTATAGTTTCCTCGCGTATCTTCTTTCTCACAAACGACACAGGAACCTTGTTGTACTCTGCCAATTCTTTTGTTAGAGCTGCCTCTTTGGCCAGTTCGTCCGCTCTCTCATTTCCGGCGGTTCCCACGTGAGCCCTGAGCCAAAAGAACCTTACTTCTCTGCCCTCCTCTCTGACCTCGCGGACGAATCTCTTGATTTGAAGTGCCAGATGGTGGGTGACAGACGGACTCCTCAGCAGGTCGAGTGACGATCGTGAGTCACTCAAAATGCTTACAGAGGCCGCCGCGGATTGTCTCACCATGCTGACAGCTCTGAAGAGAGCGTACATTTCAGATTGGAAGACTGTGTTGTGAGGCTCTAGGCCAAAAGTGCTGAACCTGGTCTCCTTTCCATTTTCCCACCAAGTTAGAGCAGCTCCGACTTTTCCCTCTATCTTGCTGCCGTCGGTGTATATTTGGGGGCCGATTACTTGATGGGTTTCCAGGGTTTCGGGAGTCAGGTCCTCTAGGCGCGTGTACTCTGTTGTTGTGAGTAATGCTGGGTGGGGATTTTTGGAGTGGTGCACGTTGCACTCCAGCTCGCGGCCCGGCGGTATGAACTCTTGAGAGTGACCCTTTTTGATCTTGAAAAGGGTTGCAGCCTCGATTACCCGAAGATCTAGGGGGAGTTGGCCTGACAGGATAAGTGCCGATGACAGAGACACTGTGCGGTACGCTTTGCAGATCTTCTGTGCGAAGCCTCTCTGCAGTGAGTCAAACTGATTCCTTGTCATCAGTTTCTCAGCAGCCGGGGCCCACGCACTCGCTGCATACATCACAATGGGCTCTATCACCGACACATATATTGTCCTTATAATTTCTCTGTTGAGACCCCACGTCACCTTTGCCGCGCATGCCAGCTGCTTATAAATGTCCGCGGCCTTTTTACAGGTCGCAGCCACGTGGGCGTTGAAGGTGAGTTTGGAGTCTATTATGAGACCTAGCAGCTTAACCTCTTCGACTAGGTTCAGCCGCGTGCCCGACATTTGAAGTACCGGAAGGTCGTATTTAAGCTTTTTCGTTAACACCATCGCATTGGTCTTGTGCGCGGCGAAACGCAGCTTGTTTTTGACGCCCCATTCCGATACTATGTCTAGCGTGTCGTTGGCTGATTGCTGCAGAGGACCGGTCGTATGGTCCGAGAATACGAGGACAACGTCGTCTGCGAAGGCTTGACATATACCCCTATTCTAGCCATCCTGTGAAGGAGCGAGTCTAGGATGAGGTTCCAAAACGTCGGTCCGGCGATTGAGCCCTGGACGCATCCTTTCGTGGTACCCTTTTCGCTAGTCGCTCTGGCGTAGTTGACCCTGATGTTCCGGTCTTCCAGGTATGAGGTGACGAGGGCGTATATGTTTTTGGGGCAGTTTTTGACTACCATCTGTCTCTTGAGTGCTGGCCACCACGCGTTATCGAAGGCCCCCTCTATGTCCAGAGAAATCAATAGCACGATCTTTTTGGCTTTGATTTCGGCACGTATGTGTCCTATTAGATCATAGAGGGCGTCCTCGGTTCCGCGCTGTGGCATGAATCCGTACTGTTTGGTGTTGAGTGTTGGAAGGAAGTGCCACTGGAGTCTGCCCACAAGGAGATTCTCGACGATTTTTCCTAGAACCGAGAGCAGACCTATCGGCCTGTACGACTTTGGGCTGGTGTAGTCGTCCTTTCCTGGCTTGCGGAGTATGCACACGTGGGCGACCTTCCACTGCTTCGGGAAGTGTGACAACGACAGGCACCGGTTTGCCATCGCTAGGAACACCTCCCTGTCACAGTTTATTGCCGCAGTGCAGATGTCTGCTGTTAATCCATCGGGACCGGGGGCTTTTTTCGGATTTTGGTTTTGGAGAACCATTTCCAGCTCCGCGGTCGTGAAAGGTGGATCGTCAGCAGACAGTCCTCGAGGGTACTTCTCCTGCGCTAGCCTTCTCAGAGCGCTATGGTATGGCTGTTCGGCATCTGTTGAGTCATCGGGGTAGAAGGTTTTTGCTAGAAGATCCGCGGATTGCTCTGGACTGAGCGTCTCGCCTGCAGTATTTCTCAGGAGCGCGTCGTCCTGTCTTCTGGCTGTCTTCCTTATTACCCTGTAGATGCCGTCCCACATGCTTTCTCGGTCCTGTTTCGAGCAGAACTCCTTCCAGTTGGCCGTGGCTGCTTCCGTCGCTGCTGTGGTGTAGGTGTTTTTAGCCAGCACGTATTCCTCGATGGTGAAATGTCTCCGGCTTGCGGCTGCGTTACGGATCCTTCTTTTTTTCCTCGTTGCGTCTTTTTGAAGATGGTCGAGAGAAGGATTCCACCATGGGGGCTTGGCGTTGTGTTTAGGCGATCCCAGTTTTGGGATCGCTTCTTCGCACGACTGGTGAATTTGTTGAGTGTAGATGGTGATGAGTGACTCCAGGTCCCCTGGGCTTGAGACTTCCGAGACTCTGTCTGGCGTGATGCCGTTTTCCGCCAGACTGGTCTTGAAGTGCGAGATGAAGTCGGACCACTTTGCCTTCTTTGTGTTGTAGATGCGCGTCGAGACCGACCTTAGGAGTCGTATGTTAGAGACCTCGTATGTTAGAGAGGTGCACTTTATGCGAAAGGGCGTGCTGCCGCTGTACAGCCCCTGTTCATAAAAAAAGTGATTGAGGTTGAGGAGAAGGAAGTGAAATGAGGTTCCATGCTGCTAACCCTCAGGCATGCCCTGACATGACGACATCTTTGAGGGACTAGTCGGGAGAATGCGGGGACGCGCGAGCCCCCCCCCCGGGAATGACTATCGGGCCCTTTCATCTGGTCGCCAACCAGCACGATGGTGCATTCCGGGATTTTTCGTCAGTTGGCGGGGCAGCCTTTCATGTGTGGCTAGCACACTACTTGGGCCCCCAACTACCTGCGGTCGGCCAGCGGCGCACCGTGTCTCGGATCCCGCTACCCTCCCGCCGCTCCCCACTTCCCTTCCCACTTGTGCGCTGTGAGGTGTTTATTATATCGCTCCGTTCTGTAAATTCGGAATTTGCATTGTGTGTTTATTCTAAGGCTTGTGAACTGTTCCTAGCTGTGCCATAGTGTATTAAGTGCGTGTTTTGTAAGTTTTATAGCTGTCTGTCTTTTCATTTATTGCTAATTAGTCAATTTCTCCAGCCTTCGGTAAGTGCATTTATTTTTTATGTGTGTGGGTACCGCGAAATAACTTAATCGATCGGTATTTATTTGTTTAATTCTTTAATTTCGTTCATTCGCTTAATACGTTTATTTATCGTATTCTCCGTCAATGATGATGTCAACAAATGATGACCCAATCGTTTGATATTCGTGCTTGGCCTTTCGTAGAAATACTAAAACCCAAAGGTCGCCCGTGGCGACCTCCGCTAATTCGAAACGTTTGTTCAGCGAAATGTCTCCATCATACATTTCGCCCGATGATAGGTCCAACTCCAAACGGCTTCATCAAACATTCGAAACCGTGGAAAAATCCTCGCCGATTTTAAATATCAGTGATGTGAGCAATACCGACTATTGTGACTTAGTTTCCGAGGCGTCGTCATACCTGTCTAAAATTAACAACCTAGTGAATGATCAGGGCTCTCGAATTAATGTTGCAAATAAATCAGCTATCATGGATATGACACAGCGTGTCACGGCCATTGTTTTTATGCTGGCCATAAAATCATCATGCAACGAGACGAAGTTAGCCAATACGGAACGCGAATTAGATAAAATCAAGTCGAATAACGCTGTCAATCCCGATCCTGTCAATAACAACAACTGTAAAATTTCATATGCGGACTCGTTGAAACTACGTTTGCCAAAAGTAGCTCCAGCAATTATGCAGTCCCGACCACCGTTACCTTGTGTGGTCGCATACCCTACCGCGGACCGGTCAGCTGACTATAACACTTCGTCCGCGACAAAACAAGCGCTCATGAAGGCAATTAAGCCCAGTGACGACGGTTTTCAAATTGCAGGCGTGAAAAAAACCGCGAAATCACGTGTCGTACTACGCGTTGCTAATAAAATTCAACTTAGAAAGTTAGAATCTGTGGATGCTATCAAGGCCGCTGGTTTACGACTAGAAAAGCCAAAGGATAGACGCCCTAGAGTGTTAGTAAAGGATGTTCCATCATCAATGGATGATGGCGCTTTTCTGAACGCGCTTTACCGCCAAAATATTAAGGTTGAGCTGCAAATTAAAGAGGATGACTTTATAAAGTCTACCAAAATTATCCGTAGGCGCTCCTTAGATAACGGTCGAAAATGGATTGGCATTGACCTCTATTTAAAAGCCTGAAAATCCTTACTTTGCTTTCTCTGTTTAGTTATGAAGTAAATATTTTTGTTAAAACAAACCTTAACCTGTTTGAAATTGCCTTTAAAAGCCAATACAGGAAACTACGTGACAAAGATAATTTAGAGCTTAAAGTACCACACGCTGGCACGGCTTTAATGAGGAAAAGTTTTTTTTGTATGGCCCAAAGAATATTTAAATAAGTTACCTTGTTCAATTAAAAGTTTAAATTTAGTTAAGTTCAAGCGAAAATTATGTACTAAATATATATTAATACAGAAATGTTACTATAGTCTCAGTGAGTATTTTGATGACAGTTCGTTGACTTAATGGTATTTGTATACTTGTAACATGACTATTTATGCATGATGTTGATGACTCAATAGCAATTCTGAGGACAATGTGAAGTTCAATTTTCGTTTATGTAACTTATTGACATTATAATTATCTTTTTTGACATTACTATCTTTTTTTTTTTTTTTTTTTTTTAGGATGGGAAATCATCAAATGACTTCTCCCGCTCTGGGTACAGCAGGAGGGAGTGTCAGACTCTTACTGACTAAAACCCATCCGTGTTTCTCCTAGTGCCCTTTGCATTCCAGGGTACGGTGCCTCTTTCGAACGAAGTCCGCAGCCCCAGCAGGCACTGGCCCTAGTGGGCCCCGTCTTCTGTGCTGACATGTCCTTGAGGCGCGGTGGGATCGCAGCGCGCCGCCGACCCGGGCCTGGTTCTGATCAGACGGCGAGCCACCCAATGCTCGCCGTCCGCAGTCCCACGCCTACGGTGGCCGAGAATCGTCCTGCGACTCCCGACGCCCGGGGCGTCTTCTTCTGTTTCGGCGGCTGGGGCGTGAGGTTTCCCTCTCTCTCACGCGTTCGGCTTCCTCCTTTGTTAGCATTATTGCTTCGCAGAAGGAGGTGACCGCTTCCCATGTCTCGTCGCTCCGGACCATGGCTTGAACCAGGGCCGGACGCGAGAGAGACATTACTATCTACATTTCGTTCATTGCCTATTGCATTTTATTAAATTACATTTTATTTAATCTTAAAATCGACATTGATAATACTGAATTGTGATAATTTAATTAAGAGGTACATAATTGTCCACGCCAAATGGCAAAACATAGAGAAACTATAAAATAACCATTGTAACATCTTACACACTACTGTAACCTATGTTTACAAATAAAGAATATTGATTGATTGAAATAGAACTCGCGGTACGTAAACACTTAGTAACTACCAAGGATAAGTTATTTATTGATTGGGCTACCTGCCGTTTTATTGACGATGTAGAAGTACATAGTTCGGTGCTAGCATTGCCAACATTTCGGTCACGTTAAGAAACACTGCGCTAGTAAGGAATCGACCTGTGCCAATTGTTCGGAGGCACACGAAACAAATGATTGCCCTCATAAGGACGACTTAAATTTTAAACCGACTTGCGTGGCGTGCAAACGCTTTAAAAAACCGTGTGATCATCGCTGCGGATCTCAAGAGTGTACTATCTACAAACTGAAACTCGAACTTTTAATCCTAAGCACTAACTACTAATAATGGATATTTTAACCATAGGACAATTAAATCTCCATAACGATAGGGTGGCGACATCTGAGCTGGATAAATTGATTGTGGATTATAATCTTGACATAGTACTCGTACTTATTCAGGAACAATACCAAAACGCGCGGGAGCCGGAATTTATGTAGCGCGTTCTTCGGGCTTTACTGTAATATCTATAAGTAATCTCATGACGCCTCATTGCTCCGTGGCGGAAGTATCATCGCCTACCTTTAAGGTTTACGTTGTGAGCTGCTACTTTCAATACTCAGACCCAGTTACTCCACATATACATAATCTCCGTCACGTCTTGCGGTCGCTCGCGGGCTGCAAAGTTATAGTAGGTGCTGATGTACCTAATGCATCTTCTTCCCTGTGGTATGGCAAAGTTCGATCCACTGTTTCCGAACGACGTTGTGCTGTTGAAGATTTTATTGCTAAGATGAATTTATCAATTCATAACACCCCAGACGCACCACCTACTTTTTGTAGCCAAATGGGCGAATCTTGTATTTACGTCACACTTTCTAGTGCAGACGTACGCTTGGATAGGTGGCGTGTCCTTCCTGACGCGTCTTGTAGTGATCATCGCCTGATCGTGTACGAATTTGTTCCTATGTTTACTCAAGGTTCGTCACACTTAATTGGAAATGTTGAAGTATGGGCGCGTATTGGGAATTCTTCGGCTCACTTTTTTCTGGTCATGTAAAAGACTTCACTCGCGATGGACTGTCAGCTGAGGAAAGTGCTGAGATAATGTCGGACGACTTCACTTACTGTGCTGACATTGCTATTGGTCGTGCATCCATGACCAATATCCGTAGATGTGATTGGTGGAGTGACTACCTTGTTGAACAACGTAAAAGCTTTCGTAGAGCTCGTAGACAGCTTAACAAACTAAAAAAACGTAAGGTTACCGGGGTCCTCCTTAATCTTGCTTTAAGTACTTTTAGAGTTGCCAAGTCACGCTACAGAGCATCTGTTGAAAAATCTAAGAGTAATTGATTGCGGAAAATTGTTGATAAACTTGATAAGGAGGGTCCGTGGTCTCCTTTGTACCACGAGTTCAAAGCTAATAGATCTGTCGACCTTGCGTACGTTCAAAACATTAAAGTAAATAATAAACATACAGCCGGCATTGAAGAAGCAACTGATGCTCTGCTTGATTCCCTTATACCAGACGATTCATCAGTAAATGATAATGAATACCACCAACAGATCAGAGCGTGGGCCACGGTGCCACCTGAATCACCGGATTTAGATCTTCCATCCACTGACGAATTCATAAACGTTGTCAAGAGACTACCTCTCAACAAATCATCCGGTGAAGATAAAATATCTAATAGAATGATTATAGAAGCGTGTAAGACAGCGGGAGACGCGATCTTATCAGTATATAACCGATGCATTGCGGAAGGTATTTTTCCTCGAATATGGCGACAAGGCTTTATACGCATTATTCCGAAGAGTGGCGATAAGCCCCCGGATGACCCTAAGTCCTACCGGCCCATAATCCTACTTCCATCTTTGGGAAAATTCTTAGAGCGACTAATCGTTCCGCGCTTACTACCGAATGGACCAAAATTTCATAATAATCAATTCGGTTTTACTATTGGTAAATCCACCGTCGACGCAATGCTCTCTGTTCGTAAAATTAATAACTTATCGGAACATAAATAATTAAATATGTGGTTGGAATCTTTCTCGACATTTCTGGCGCTTTTGATAACGCATGGTGGCCGATGCTGCTACTTAAAATGAAAAACCGTGGTTGTTACAAAAACATCTATAATCTGATTCTTTCTTACTTTCTAAACGGCTCCGTGAAACTCAAACTAGGACATCATTCCATTACTAAGGCTCTAACCATGGGATGTCCTCAGGGCTCAGTTATCGGTCCATATGTTTGGAATATTGGCTACGATGATTTCCTCGCGCTTCCGCTCCCATGCAGCTGCTCATTAACCGGTTACGCGGACGATAGCTTGCTTCTCATTCAGGCAAGTACTCGGGCTGGCCTCTAGAATTTGGCTGACACATGCCTACGATTAATATCTCAGTGGGGCGATCGAAACCGTCTGACCTTTGCACCGCATAAAAGCTATGAACTTATTTTAAAAGGAAACCTTAAATCCTGACCTAGTATTAAATTTAATAACGTACCTGTTAAAAGAAAAGAATCCGTGCGCTATCTCGGTATGCTATTAGAAAATAACTTTTCATTTATAGATCATATAAAAACAGTAGGTGAGAAAGCAAAAAAGAACTTCTACGCCTTGACGAGAATATCCAAAGCTACTTGAGGTCTATCTTTTCAAACCTTAAAAACTATTTATGGGGCTACCTACTTGGGTTGTATGTGCTACGGTGCCCCGTAGCACATACAACCCAAGTAGGTCAAGTAAGCCTGTCTGGGCCGATAGAGCCACTATAGTTGCGGTACGACGTAAATTGCTTCAAAGCCAGCGTTTGGCTTTGATATTCTTATGCAAGACGTAAAGGACGGTTAGTACTGAAGCCTTACCAGTGCTGGCGGGTGTTCTCCCAGTCGATCTAGAAGTGCAGCGGCGTGCTGCAATGTACTACTACGCTAGAAAGATTACGGACCCAGAGTTCTTACCGCAACGCGGCCGTGCTAAGATCTCTAGATTACTAAAACCCCAGACTGATGTCTGTGAGGTAATGTAGGTAGGAAAATTGTATCAAAGGCCGTCACCCCCACCAGTTTTTTCCATCTGTTCGTGAGCGGCTGGACAGGACATGGCTGGAGGTGGATCACTGAGTTGCCCAATTTCTCACAGGTCATGACAACTTTAAGAGTAATTTATTTTCCTTTAAGCTTGTGGCTTCGCCTTTATGTCAATGTTCTACAGCTGACCATGAATACGAACAATCCGCACATCACATCTTATGGGAGTGTAGTCTTTGGCAAACTGAACGCAATATTATGTTAGATAGTATTAAGGTTACATCTGGGGTAGTTTACTATACGGACCTTGTTGAAACCAGAATTCCGAATTTCCGTGCGTTCAAGCGATTTTGCCATACCTATTACTGGAATCAAAAGTAGCTCACAATTTAGGACCCTTTAGTTTAAGTGGTAAGATATAATCCGTGGTGCTTGGCAACTGGGCTTAACCCAGTTGTATTTGTCCCTTGGTACCTATTGGCCTAGTTCTATTCTGTCTCCTGCTTGATACGGAGGGAAGTGGAAATTATATTTTTTTTTTCCTACTCCTCCGCTGTACTTTTCTGATTAATTTCGTTGCAGGATCCAAGACAGTTGAATCGTTTCTCCGGGACTCGTCGGGTTTCATTGGCTCGGCGTTTTTCTGGTGGTCGCCACTGTTGATTCTGGCTAGTCTCCCGATACGCCCATGCCAGGGTAAGCCTGGTTGGTCTGCCTGCATTGGAAGAACTATTTCGACCCAGCTCCTCTGAATTGGCTACACTGAGCATCGTACCGGAACGCAGCTAAGCCGCTTAACGGTACGTCTTTGCCCAGTGGGTGGTCACAAGCCATCGGCCGAAGCCTACCACCAGTTAGTGTCACCTAATTAGTACCACCCGGGGACCACGTGTAGGGTCTAAAATTGGGTATTCTCCTACGGACGCCGGTGACTCGGCCCCCCAACCTCCGAAGTTCTTCATCAAATCTTCACCAAATTCGACCAGTTCGGGAA
This sequence comes from Lacanobia oleracea, assembly GCA_950371165.1. NCBI lineage: Eukaryota > Metazoa > Arthropoda > Insecta > Lepidoptera > Noctuidae > Lacanobia > Lacanobia oleracea. The sequence goes on from OX493389.1 coordinate 14,403,045, forward strand.
AACACTCTTCCAAACAAAAAAAGAATCATCCAAATCGGTTAAAAATTGGCGAAAATACCGCTGAACAAACATTTTTCATGGGATCACATCATCAGATCCTGACTTAAATACCTTCCATCATCAGCTCAGCAACACGAGGTGATGATTACCAGGCACAAATATCTCAATTACGTTTGAAAGTTTATGAGTTTATGAGTTGAGTGAGTTTGTGTGCTTATAAAATTTGAGTGTTTCCCTCGATTTTCATGGGATCCCATCGTCAGATTCTAACATGGTGACAATGGGACCACCTCAGGAGTATAGGATTTCGAATAAAAAAATAATTTTTAAAATCGGTCCAGAATTGGCGGAAAAATCGGTGAGCATACATAAAAAAAAGAAAATTCAAACAGCCGAACATAGAACCTCCTCCTTTTTGAAGAAGTCGGTTTAAATACTATCGAATCTTGACAAAAAAACAACAGGTTGCACTCCGGGAAGGCCGGCAGAAGTGGAAACTTGAATAAGTACATGCTTCTCTCCCTGTCTCACGAATTTTCGATCAGGTCACCTGTCCTGACGCGTGTATAACGTTTTTTACCAATCACAAAAAAGCGCACAACGCCGCTAAAGAAGTTTGCAGGACACGTGACCGTCTTACGAATTTTTGATCGGGGTCGCGTGTTCTGACGCGAGTTTAACATTTTTCACCCACCACCAAAAAAGTGCACAACGCCAAAAAAAACTACGGGTGGCACTCCGGGAGTGCCGGCAGAAGTGAAAACTTGAATACGTGCTTCTCTTCTCTCCCTCCGTCTTAGGAATTTTCGATCAGGTCACGTGTCCTGACGCGAGTTTAACATTTTTACCCATCACAAAAATGTGCACAACGCTGCTAAAGAAGTTTGCAGGACACGTGACCGTCTTACGAATTTACACCTTTACGCGAGTTTAACATTTATTACCTATCAGACCCATCACAAAAAGTGCACAACGCCGCTAAAGAAGTTTTCACTTCATCTATCTACGTTGCAATTTCGATGACGGCGATGATTGCGGCTAAAAACCCAAACACCATTACGGGACAGTAGGTAGTGGTTTGCTCATCATTTGATTATCTGACGAATGAATCCATATTTCTAACGATATTTGAAGCGGTAATGAAGATTTTTGATTTCCAAAGTAGAAGTTCGCGCCAACTGTGTTTGTTTACGTTTTTATTTTACACATATATCACCCACTCAAATGTAAATACGACAAAAAATATGACAATTATGAATCTAAATATGAAGAACAATAGAAACCCCAGATCTAAACCCAATTTACAAACACAGATCCAATAACACGTAATTTCTTTACTTACCACTTTTTTCGTGTTCAAAATTTTCAACCATTTTGTTTTTAATTGTTAGGGTGTGCTTATTGATTATACTAATCATTTTTTTTTTTAAACATTCGACTCGATGAATTTAATACAGTGATTTTCATAAATCGTTTCTTAGTCACTCGAAAAAATACTTTTAGACTTAAAATACAATAAGCACTTGTACTCGTAATAATCATTTTATGGTTTCATATTACATTTAAATAGGTTTTTGGGCAGCAAGTTTTGAGAATAAAAAAAAACAACTCAAGAAACTCATCGGACCCATGATTAATTTCCCGCGGAAAATTCTTTTATTCGAAATTTAAATTCAGAATGTGCTCGTGTTTCAGTAAAAAGATATGACTAAAATTAATGCGAGTTTTATGTTTAACTAGTTTATGCCCGCGGCTTCGCCTACGTTGTTAGTATTTTCATGGGTTTTGATTTTTGTGTAAAATAAGTTACTCATTATAACATCATTAAAAAAACAGTATTTGTTTTACAGTCGTATATACTTTCATATGCATTTGGAAAAAAGCTGTTTTTTGATATTACAAACAGACACTTGTATATGTATGCTTGGAGGTATGTTTTTTATTTAGAACGCCCGGTAGACTAACGGCTAACTAATAATAGGTATAAATGCATCGAAATATGAATGACTATGTTTTCGGCATATATATAAATATAGAAATATACTGTATTAAACCGAAACTTGCGAGCACGTTGCGTCTCCTTTTCTCAAAAGCAAAGTGTCATGTGCCTGAAAGAGAGAAAAGTATAGTGTCCATAGTGCGTCGAAAACTATAGAATGTCGCCAGTTTGACAATACCTACAATTCTACTTTTTGATATATAAATGCACAGTGATGTGTATTTTCTTTCGACTATCGAAAATAATTGTGCCAGTCGCCACATTAAACACTAAAAAATGTTATTTCATTTTGAAATAATACTGCAATTCCATTATAATAATGATTGGTAATATCAAAATTTCATGAAAGATATTATTTGTCTTCATTTGTTTTTACCATCTTTATATCTTTGTTTGCTTGTAAAATCTCTTGTGTGTTATAAACTAAAATATTAGATTGTAGGCAGATGGTTATTTAATTTAACAAACTGAACAACTAAGTACCTATCTCCATGGGAATGTGTAATTTTCTATTATTATGTTTTTCATTTCAAGTGTAACAACAGCATGAAAATAAATACAAGATACTTTTTAGTTTCTTTATTTTAATACGTTTCTATACAAACGTTTTAACTCTATTTGCGATTTTAGTACGAAGTGTTTTGTATATATGGATATACAAAACACTTCGTGCGTGCTTTTCTGGAGTCAACAATTTCGGGCAGTAAACATCTGTCTTACTAATAGCGATATTCTAAATACTTAAATATAAACTATTTTAAAGTACCTACAATTACACTCTAGGCTTGGGTCCAAAACACTTCCCCGCTATGTGGCAGCCATTTTTTTTTTTTTTTTTTTGTTTAATATGCATGTTCAAATAAGTCGACAAGTTGTTTGCTAATGTCGGGACATTAGCAAACAACTTGTCGACTTGAAGAAGACCTGATGCGCACTCGGACCCCATGGGCCTAGTGTTTCAACGTCACACGGCTCAAATATGTAACTTCCAATTAAGTTGTTATATTTACGCCGTTTGAGGTTTTCTGCACCTGCAGCAGCCGCCCCAGCACAGCCTGCCGTGCTAAGAAAATGTGATGGCGCAAGGGTGTCGACACATGTTGCATCCCACACCAAAGGCCTGCCCACCTTCCAAGGCATTATGGTTATCCCATCTGGCCTTTTCCCATCGTCACGTGTCATTGCCGTTGAGTTCTAAAACAGCTTGCACACCGGCGGTGACAAGTGCCCGACGGATAATGCCATTAATGCTGGCGTGCCGTGCTGACCGACCAGCGCTCCTACTGCAGGACAGGCCATGGTGTCCGAGGCGGTCGACTGCTTCACCGCATTAACACCGATGTGGAGCTCCGCTAGGAGCACCCAGACGCAGACACGTAGCGATCCGGAAAGTACTGTCACTCAGCAAATTACCTATGTTGGGTGACGGTAGTGCCTGTAGCCAAAGACCCGACTCCCATTCACCCACAGCCAGCAGGTCGTATTTATGAGGTTATTCCGTACCAATCTGCAGAGCGGCTCGTCCCATTGTCTTTGTGAGAATGGGTTATCGGGCAACGCCGTATTCGAGTAAGCCACTTTCCAGGCGTTCACTGCATCGGTCAAGCAAGGCACTTCACAGTTAACCAATTATGGAGTTAATATCCTTTTGGTTAACTTTTCAGTGCTGTTGACCGATGTAGGCTTGCACTAGAAATTTTGCGGTTGGCCGAGCCCAACAAAGCAAATTGGTAGTGTGGCTTGCAGCCACGTTTGGTCATCTAGAGCCACATTTAAGATAGATGTCAGTGTGTCTTGAATGATTTGATCGATTTTGCCCAAAAGATTTGACTGCTTCCATAAAGGTAAAGAGCGGAGAAAATACATAAAATTTGACCCAAAACAACAATATCTAATGAGGGTGAAACCCGAATGTAAATTAATTTTGCTAAGTCTTTTCGAAATATCGTTAAAAAGATTAATTTTGTCGCAATGAATGTCGGTGTTTTTGGTATTTTTGTCACCGACTTCCAAAATTAAAGCTATTTTAAACTTTGTAGTGTTTTGTTTTTGGAAGTCAGTTATTTTTTGTAAAAAAGATTTTTATAGAATATTTTTATAAAGGTGTCCACCTTTATAAAAATATAACCGGCAAAAAAATTGCCCTTGGTCCAGCTAGGTGGACTGAGGTGATCCACCGGCAAGAAATAGTGCCCGTGGTCCACCCAGGTGAACTAAGCAGGTGGACCACGACCGAATCCCGGAGATTCGTTCGGAACCCTTTGCACACGAGTCTGACTCGCACTTGACTGGTTTCTTTTTATCCAGATATGTTATGCCTAAGTTGTTTTCACAGTAAGTTATTTTCTGCTTAGGGCTTACTGCATGGTTTTCTTGCATTATTTAATATATTGAGTGTCTATTTATTGTGACAATTAAAACCATGAAGTCCATTAAGAATGATCCCTTTATTATTGGAATGAACCGCACACAAATTAAAAATATGCTAATTTACAGTGAATCCAGCGTTTGGCAGTGGCAGCAATAATTACGAAGACATTTTCGAAACCCCCAAGGCCGCCGATGCTGCGACAAGGTCATCCTGAAAATAAATTCTGAAATTGTGACCACTTATAAATCCTAATTGAATATTCCACAAATTTGTAAATTGTATTAATAAACAAAGGAGATTCTAGAAACATCATTATTTAATAGCGAATATACCTAACCACTTGTATTTGATATTTATTGGTGATCATCATCCCATGGGCCACTTCCTTGACCCCAATCAAAGTCATTTTCTTGAACATCTGTCTCTCCTTTTTCCTGAGACTCAGCGCCCTTAGCAACTGTGCCCTGAGCTTCTGCGTTCTGAGCATCGACATCTAAAAAATAGTAATAAGTACTTAAAGTAAAGCAGAAATTAAGTACGCTGACTTGCTCGTGGTGGACATGCCTGGGGAACATGGCACCTGGTATGTCGGTCTGACTGCACCGGTCACACACAGGACACACCTACAGTAGCGAGATCCGCAAAATTATTCGCGGGTAAGTCTAGTAATTATTCTTCATACGGTCTACTCATCTTAAACTAATTGATTTTTTTTTCTAGTGTCTAACCGAAGTTTCGGTTTCGGCCTAAAAATCATGTTTCCGCCAAAGTTTCGGTTTCGTTCAAAAAACATCCGAACCTTTCAGCCGCGCCGAAATTTACATCGTACTACCGGTTGGCGTTCGGCTAACGTCGGGTGCGCTCGGCACGGCTGGCAATATGGCGTCGCTCACCTGACTTCGCCGGCCGCTGAATCACTTTGCTCAGTGAAGTGACGCTTGTGTTAAATTAGTTTAGTACATATTCTTACTTTTTAGAGCAGTTTAATTAGACCTAGTGTCATTATGACAATGATAAAATTCAAATTCGATAATAATGAAAAGTAGAACGAGAACGCGAGATGTTTTATTACCTATTCATATATCTGGAAAGAACGACCCACTGACATTTTATTCAACGTTTTAATTACGATTATAAAAGGTTCGGTTTCGGCCGGAACTATAACTGATAAGAACCGACCCTTCGGTTTCGCCAAAAAAAATGTTTCGGTCGGACACTAATTTTTCCCCACTCCAAAGCAAATGCTACGTATAATCATGATTTGTGTGATGAATTTATGGTGTTGATGATAGAAGAGATTAATACTCATAACCAAGACGAACTACAAGTACCAAGATTGGATCCTTGAACAGCAAGAAAACCATCCAGAATGAGGGTGTTCAGCTCCACAATGAATTACATAAAAGCTAAACTAGGGTGTTGAAGCTGAAGAGTTTGTTTGCTTGCTTGCTTGAACGCGCTTATCTCAGGAACTACTGCTCCGATTGGAAAATCTATACTAATATATAAAGCTGAAGAGTTTGTTTGTTTGTTTGTATGTTTGTTTGTTTGTTTACTTGAACGCGCTAATCTCAGGAACTACTGGTCCGATTTGAAAAATGCTTTCAGTGTTAGATAGCCCATTTATCGAGGAAGACTATAGGCTATATATCATTACGCTAAGACTAATAGGAGCGGAGCAGTAATGAAAATTGTGACGCAGACGAAGTTGCGCGGGACAACTAGTATGTATATAAAACTGAAGAGTTTGTTTGTTTGCTTGCTTGTACGCGCTAATCTCAGGAACTACTGCTCCGATTTGAGAAATTCTTTAGATAGTCCATTTATCGAGGAAGGCTATAGGCTATATCGCTCATTTGATGCAACAATGAAGTAATTACACTTTTATTTATCAATTGAAATATACTAATTTGGTGCAACAATGGCTTTATTACACTTTTTTTTATAAATTTAAATATGCGAATTTGCTCTGTGAGAAATAAAGTAATTAAACCGAAAATGCGTAAAAAAATGATAATACGGTGGTTTCCATAGCAGTCAAACAAAGGGTTCATTTATTTTTTGTTCAAAAGTTTGTCGGTAACTGTTCGCCCAGGTTTATACTGCAACGGCCTGTGATGAAATTTGGAACACAAGTTGACCTTTGAGATGGGATGAGTGGCTTTTCACTAGACAGACTTGCCCGTGGGATTGTACTATATGTATAGCTGTCAGACCTATAGAAGCGAGTTCCGGAACGCCTTACATCCCGATAATACAGTCACATGGCATCATTTTCGACTTCAAAGGCAAAGGGGGTTAAATCTAAAAAATAATATGTGGGCATAGAAAGGCCATTATTAAATTCTGCGGCTGTCAATAAAAGAAAAGCCTTATAGTCTGCATTTTAATCTGGAAGACTAAATTGATGTGATTTGCACTTATCAATTTAGTCTCCGGGATTAAAAAACAGACTTTAGATATTAATTCTGCCTTTGTACCTTTGTGTATAATTATGGAACAATGTTCATTTCACAATTTATCGAGAGTTTATAATCTCTTAAGATATTTCGGAATCTTGCTTATCTATTTTGCTATTATCCGGTGACACATTTGTAAAGAAATACCAAAACAGCTCAAAACAGCAGATTTATTGGCAGCTGAACCCCCCGGAATCTCAAAGAAAATGTATAACGGAGCCATACGCGCTAACTTTTGAATAAACCGCGCACTAGACACTACTGGCAAAACGCATGATCGAAGCTAGAGACAAACTGGTCCCACGAATGCAACTTAGGTATGAAACGCATTATGATATCTGGAATCTTAATTTTATATGAAAAACTATGCAGTAGAAACACACTTCTCGTACAATACGATACGATAAGCGTTGCGTACGCAAGACAAGTGTTTTTCTCTCTTAAATGGACTTTGTTTGCTCAGTGTACATGAAAAACTTGTAAACAGTATGGGCGATTCTTTCACGGAAGACCTTATAAGCCGTTTTGCTGAAGATCCTCTATAGTTACTTTTAGAGCAGAAGTCGAATTAAACAATTTAAATAAAATAGAAATGCATATAGTCTATTTTTTAATCCCGTAGAATAAATTGACAAGTGCAAATGGCAAACTGACATAGATTACAATAGCATTTAAGTCAGTTTTGACGTTTGCACTTGTCAATTTAGTCTCAGAGATTAAAAGACAGATTTTAGTCATGTTTACTTTTATTTATTTAAGGTTCAATTCAAGGATCATTTGCGGCTGTTTGCCTTACACACTACATGAAACAATAGGTATATGTAGTGTAGTGTCACTACAAGTGTCTTTGTGTAGTGTGTATGACAAAACAGCCGCGGACGATCTGACCTAAAAAATCTGACATGGCCCCCCTAGGCCAGAAGTTGGGTACGCCCACGCCCGCACGAGTCTTGAGCACAGATGAATGCAGCAGGGTGATCTCGCCAATGTACGGTGGCCGAACGAAACTTGCTAGTCCAATAGTCGATGCTCGATGAGCATTGACCGACGACCTGATAACGTGAAGTCTAACCAACCAATGGTGAGTGTGCTCATGACTAGTGCCGGTTATTATAACTGCCTCACTAATTGAAATTGTGTAAACAAGTACAGATAATATTTTCAAATGTAAGAACGTTGATGGACAAAACTGAAAATTTCTCGCGGCAGATCTGTTTCGGATACTTTTTTCAGACCTTACATTTGAAAAAGTATCCGAAACAGATCTGCTTGCTAAGTCTTAATTTTACATGAATTATGTCCAGCCAAGGCCAACCCGCTGAGGATTTGCCGTATGTGGGTGTTGAACTGGCCTTATACTTTTCGATTATTTTTCGTTATTTCTTAGTTTCAAATTCGGTCATCCGCGCAGACTTAAAAAAATAAACAATGTATTTATCTACACAAGATAAATACACTCGGCGGGAGTAAACATGGCCCATTCCCTAAACGCGAATTTGTGAACAAACTAATAAAGAAGAAAAGACAGAAAAATACTAGTTTATTCTGTCAGAAACTACGCACAAAACACACAAATTTAAAACGAAATAACTTAGTTACTAAATACAAAATAAAAAAAACCTGTTTCACTGTCAAGCTTTAGTTTGTTCTATTCAGCCAGCACTAGAAAAAGTTTTATTGTTTTTAAATAAAACCAACTTAAGTATATCTTCATTTGGCCTATTTACACTTAGTGGATGAATTTTGGCACATATGAGTAAAAAAATATTTATATATCTTATTAAAATATTTATATTTTTTTTGGTGAAATTATTCACACAACTTACAATAAAAGCTTATAGACAGAGGTCGGAATTAGGTAGTTATTTATGTACTTGCATCGAAATATTGATTTTAATATGGATCTTCCTTTGGGATTAAGCGGAGAGTGCTCCGCATTTCCACTATTGTTTTCTTTTGTCCTCGCAAGCTATTTTGTGCGAACTACATGTGGCAACGCGTGTGGGGCGCTTAGAATTTTGCAGCTTCGGACATCCAATGTCTTTGATGTAAATTTGGCAACGTCGCGCATGCAGTGGTGTAAAGTAAACTTTTTTATTTAATTAATCACGGGATTTTTCTGCTCATTAATTAAAATTAATCTCGGGATTTGAGGCATATCCACTTGTATTCTTTCGCTGTATGAAATCAGTGTAAGTGCGTAAATAACTTTATCTAATTCAGACTCAAATTTTGTCATACATTTCCTCCCGGACGATAACTTGTAAAATGGTTAAGAGCACTTCTAGTTCTCATAAGAATCTAATAACACCGTATTTTGATAGTTTACAAGAGAATTTTCAAGTAAGATTTTTTTACTGTAAAATAATTACGTTATAATGTGATTTTTAGTTTATGGAGGTATTGTTACAAAATTGGTGTCAAATGAAAGGGCGATCTAGAGTCTAGTTTTTGAAATATAAGGAAAAGGGTAAAGTGAAAGTGAGTCACCTTGGAATTTTGTGAGTTTTTTTCTAGGAATTTTTCATTCTTCATAGCTATGGATTATATTATTATTTCATATTATAGAACAAAATAAATGAATATGTATAAATTGTAAGGGCGTTTCATGGAAAAATAATAAATAAAGTCGTCAAAGATCGCTTCAGTCGGAGCATGAAGCATAAAGTCGAATAACTTTAGACACGTCATTTCCTCCCGGTCAAAAATTTGTCAGCTGATAGTTAATATGATCCTGTAAGTAATAAAATAAATCAGCTGGCAAGATGTCGAGGGAAAATTCGCCAGCTGGTGAATTTAAGTACCTAGGCGATAGATGACTCCTTCAGGGCGTTAACTGACGACATTTCCACCGAGATACAGCCGGCTGATGTTTTGTATATTGCAAGATATTGGGTTACCTATAATCGCACAAAATTTTCAATCGGGAGGAAATTACTGGTTTTTTTTTTGCCAACGTGTTTGGGAGGCTGCCGCTGCTTAACCCACTCATCATATAGCAGCTCTCCATGATAAAGCTCTCTTAACCATTTTACAAGTTATTCCGTGAGAAACCTGGTCATGGAAATCTGTTGCTGGCTCGCGGACCATTATTGACCTTTTCATAAAAAAATCCTACAAGATAGGTACAAATTTGTGTTTAGCTCTTGGGCCACTCTTACTGCCGCTAAGTCTATGATTGTATTTTATATTTACGTGTCGTTGTTTCGCCTTTCATCATTTTAAATATATGTTGTTTTTCTTTGGCGAGATGCTTCTTCCCGTTGAGATGCATAGTCATTTGTTCCGTACAAGTAACCGACGTCTGTAACAATTGAATAATTTAGGTTTTAAGTAGTTTCGCAGTAACCTGTAATGTAACGTTACAGTGCCGAGCATTTCATCGGTCAGTGAGGAGAACCGAGCATTACAGTACGCAGCCTGTAATGACAACAATATCTGAAACATTTTCATACAATTAGTAATAAACATTTCTACATAAAAAATCGAATTATTATTTTCGCGCTCAACGAAATCAAAATCAGAGACACAGTATTGTATTGTAATGCTCATATTTGAATCTGAAACGTTACATTACAGGCGAGTATCGTAAGGATCAGCTTATTACTTAGTTAAGTATTCGAAGCAAGTTTCTAATAGTTTATAAAGTCAAGGAACAACATTCTTTCATAGAAACTTTAACACCCCATTAATCGACTATTGAAGGTAGTTGTGAAAAACGAATAATGACAGCCTTTTATTCATTTAGGCCATTCGTACCAAGTTTCAAGTGTATTCAGGTCCAAGAAACGAGACTTCGAATACAAACTCTCATTTCATCCAACCCCTATTTCAGCCCTTTATATCATATTTTTTAGTTTCCAAAAGTTCTTTTTGACTGATTTTTCTTACTATCAAAATCTCAGGACGGCCTATCAAACGCAAATAGTGAGTAATACTAGGCTGATCAAAAAGTAATGACAAAATCGGGTACTTTTCTTATGTCCGGCACCTAATGCCTATGGGTCCTACTAGTGTGATGGTAAATAAATAGCCTGTAGCCTTCCTCAAGAATTGGGCTATCAAATGCAAAAACATTTTTTAAAATCCGGCTGTTAGTTCCAGAGATTAGGAGGTTCAAACTTACAAAAAAAAAGCTCTTCAGGCTTGTTATTATAAAAAAAATATGAACCGATTATAATCCTTACTTTTGGATCAGCCTGAATATCGAACGGTGAATTGATCGACTACAAACCGAGCAGATTTCACAGTACAGCTCCGGTGGGATGGACATTCTCTCTGTCTTCGGTTTCTCTTTTGTCTTCTCTACTGGTTTGAGAAATTTCTTTTCTCGTCGAATGAGTTTCACCCTGAAATGCAAAGATAATAAAGAAGAATAAACATAGAACAACACGAACATGAACATAGATGAATATTGAAGTGACTTTTTTTAGTCAGCAACAATATAGGGTCAAGTTTGACGGGTAGGTAATACAATAAAGGTCATGGTTGGCACATTATACCGGCACCGCAACTACACAGCTGCAGCACGCCGTCGCGTCACCTCGAATTTAGGCTACGGATAGCCACCAGCGCGAGCGCGCTAATTACGCGGTGCAAGCTTGCAGTCACCGTGAACACTCGCGGCTGCCCGCCGTTGGCTTTTTCATATTGAATTATACGATACACGATTTAATGCTCTAATTAGAAAGACAATTAAATTGCTAGGTTGGAGCGGTACCGGTACCTAGTGCGCCATGACGTTAAGTAGACGAATATAATTATCTGGGCCAGCTAGTATCCGTCCAGAACAGACAGGACAAAATAAATCGACTTTCGATGTCGAGTCAAAAATGCCTGGAGGAGGTACTGCGCCATAAAGGGCGAACCTCCCAAGTTACTAAAGCGCAAGCTCGGCGACATGCATATCCTGCCTTTTTTTATTAACGGGGGAAATCCTCATGGTTGTCCTCCTCTCTGGGGCGGGCGGAAGGGTTTGTCAAGACTCTTACTGACTAAAACTACCCTAGTGTTCCATCCCTCACCTACGCCAGGGACTGCGGGAACTTACGCGACTTCCGTAATTCCCGGCTGGTGCCGTCCCGCCTCTGCAGGCCACCTCGGCCGTCGCCAGCAACGCTGCCTCCCTGTACGAGCTCCCCCGAGCAGTGACCAGCGTGTCGTCAGCGCAACACGTCAGGTCCACTTCGGTTGGAGCTCGCCCCTCAGTACCCAGTCGAACCCGATGTTTCACAGGAGCGGGCCCACGACCGAACCCTGACGAACACCGCACGTCATGGGGCGCTGTGTATGCCGTCACGTCCCAGATAGGTGACACACCTCTCCACTAAATAAGCCCTAATTACGAGGCGGAGTTAGGGAGGCGCTCGATGATAGCACAGTGCCTCCCGAATACAGCTCAAGTTGTATAGGTACTCAGTTGAAGATGTCCAAGGATACCGCCAACATCACCCCGCCCCGGGACATCGCTTCCTCCGCCGATGCCTCCTTAGACGCGCGGTACATACACCGCATACAGCGCAGCTTCTTCATCAGGGACCCTTCGACGTCTTCTCCGGTATCAGTTGTACCGGCGCCTGACACACACACGAGACACGCAACTGCGCGATCTCGGCTGACCACCAGTACACCTGGCGCCTTCTGGGTTGTGTGTGGGCCCGGGGCATGGACGCGTCGCTGATTTGCGTCATCGCCCCGTGGAACCACTGCGCCCCCTCTTCGACGTCGACGGGTCCAGTCGTTGCCGACTCCCGGATCCAAGCCTACACAATAGCGGCCTCCTCGAGCTCCCTGTCGAAGCGCTTGCGCGCCCAGCGCGGACCGTCCGTTCGCGGAGCCGATGGACTGCGGCCGTCCGCGGTCTGGGGGGAGACGTCAAAACGGATGTATCGGTGATCCGATAACATCTCCACCTCCACGGCGACACACCAGTCGCGGATACGGCTGGCGACAGCAGGGCTAGCGAACGAGACGTCACTATGGAACCGTCCCGCTGCCGCACGCCCGTGTACACCGAGAACCGATACAGGACGGTTAAACCGTTCGTGACCGCCCTACTCCTCCAACTCCTCGCCCTTGGCATCGATGACCGGGGATCTCCACACCGCAGACTTGGCGTTGAGGTCCCCGAGCAACCGCACTGGGCGAGGGTGATACCGGTTCACGACGGCACCCAACTCGACAAGAAAGCTCTCGAAGTCGGCAAGGCTCTCGTTGGGCTAAAAATACTGTCCGCGAGGGCGGCCAATGATGCCGAGCCGACTAGGTCACCCACTGAAGGAAATGGAATTGTGCCAATACGCACAATCCATTCCTTCAGCGCCATTCCTAGGCCGGAGTCGCCCGAAGAGCAACCAGGCTGAGGTGGATGTAAAAGTCCCCGGCAGCCTTGATTGCCCCCCTTCTTTTTGTTGCCCTTCTTGGGGTTGGGCGCGCGACAGGTCTTTCCGTCCACATTGTACTCCGCGGGCCTCCCTGCAGCTGTACAGAGGCTGCAGTTTGGTGTCGCGAAGCATCGGGCCACATGCGTATTCTGCCTATGGCGAGGATATGGTCTTTGACTCAAATTCTCAATCAATTCAAAACATTCATTTCAAATAAATCATTTACAAGTTTTTTAACCGACTTCTTTTTTAACTGTCGATGGCTCAGAAATGTAGGAACGTGGCATACTGCAGATCAAACCGACCAACCGAATCCGCAACACATTATATAAGACAGCCAACAAAACGTGATTTGATCTCTTTCCTGACGGATTGATCGAAGAAGGCAACAGATAAAGTTGGCTGGAAAAATATCGGGGAGGCCTTTGCCCAGCAGTGGGACAAGATATCTAAACAAAAAAAGAAAAATGCTAATGTATTTCTTTACTTACACACGTTCTTCCATGTTTTTTTGTAGCAGGAACGGGTTTTTCGGAGGTTTGTTACCCTCAACAATCCTGATACGGAAATAAATACGATTATTTATTTAAATAATTTAGGAGTTAGTTACTATACATGGGTTATATTATAATGATAGGTGTTGCCGTACGAGCGATGTGACCGCCCCGCGTAGTGCGAATCTGCGTGAATCTTAGATGTAATTTGAACGTCACACAGCTCGCAGTACAGTTCTCTTGCCCTCATTGGAATCTGAAAGTAAATATACGTTCCAACATTATAAAGTGCCATTTCTAGGGTTCTGTACCAACATAGTAAAAAGGAACCCTTATGGTGAGACTAAGTCTGTCACAACTGGTTATTTTAAATATTCCTTTGGCAATATTTACCTATATAGAAAATTAAATAGGAGAAAATAACTGTGAAGTAACACCACGGTAAAAATGTGGTAACACCCTGTCTAACAGGCTTAGGTTTTTATCAACCTCCTTGTTAGATAAAGATTAATACCCATACTTTTTTTCGCCAAGCTAATTTTATCTTTATCTTGTTAAGTCATGGGTGACAAATTCATCAAATCAAGATCATCAAATCGAACCTTTCAAAGTAGTCAGATTTAGGCCCACCATTTCTTCGTCTGATTTGCCTGTTTTAAGTCAAATGGCTTCAAACCCTGCGGTAGCATAATCGGCACTGATGATTTGTGGAAGTATTGAGTAGAATGACTAACGTCATTTAAAACGCAGAGCCGGACAATTTGTTACAATGTAATCTTCTATTCGGACGACGATGTTCACATAATTTTAGCTTGGTGTTTGCTGTCAACATCAAACATGAGACGTCTGGGTGCTGACAGCATCACAAGCAGAGCTGCACAAACTACTCCTTGTGGTCTTAGAAGGGCTGGCCTGAACAATATACGAATACTATCGTATGATCAGCTTGCCTATCACGGTAGGTATTCATTTTGTAGGTACTATTCAATATTACCTACAAAAATTTGCATTTTCACGGTTAACTTACTGGCTTTCTTGTCTACCAGATTATTCATTATTTCAGGTATTATTGTCTTTAAGGTAAGAGAATATCTGAAATAATGAATAATCTCAATTATGTTATACTTACACGAAATTATGTGAACCATTAATGTCGACAAAATACCTATTGAAACATTACATTGTCAAATTGTCCCATTACCTCTTTGGGACGCTGAGGCCCAGCTTGGGCTTGTTGAATTAGCCATTTTTTCACATTCCTGACATGATGTCTCGAATTGTAGTGCAATTGAGCTGCAAAAATTAAAATTTGTATAACATACATTGGATGTTGACTTTCATACGGTTAGTAACAAAAGTCAATTAACAGTTTCACTTAAGTTACCTTAATTGATCAATGCACTGTTTTTAGAATTTATTCAGGATGATTGGTAATTAAGAGCGTTCTTTCAAATCTAGAGTTAATATGCAACGATTTAGACCCCAGTAACGTAGGTCGTTTTCGAGTAAGTAACCGAACTTTTCAAGATGTTTCAGTTTTCATTTCTTGAAAATTCTCAATAAATTTAATTCCTCAAAAACTCAATTTGGTCATCTAGTTATCGGATTAAAAGCGTTGCAAATTAGGTCTAGACTATCCCATTTCGAACAGCGCACTCGATAAGGTACTAATAACCCTGTCCTGTATAATACAAAAGTAGTTAAATTAGTCTTATTTTAAAATTTGTAAGTACCTATTTTTAACCGGTGTCAAAAAAAGGAGGAGGTTCTCAATAGGGAATATGCATGAAAAACATATTTATCATCTATACAGTTTACCTAAAAATATACAAAAATATAATACTAACAGTGAAAATAGAATCAAAATTATTCCAAAAACGAAGGAGATATAATTATTTTAAACAAATATATCTGTCCCTCTCGCGAAAACACTGTTTTCTATGGCAGCTGTATAGGCGTCATAGACGATGACGTCAAAGTTTACATCGGATTTCTCTTTCTAATTGTAATCTTTGAAGCTTTATAACTTCGTCACTGATGAAGGTATTTAAAAAAATATTTCATGATTATTTACTAGAGATAATAAGTATTTCATTTTGCAAATAAAAAAATCGCATGCACATTCCCTATTCGGTTGTATTTTTTTGGTACCTCATAACTCCGTCATTTATGAACTATTTGAAAAATTCTTGCTTTATCTGAAAGGGTATACTTCCCGATTGGTCCCATTGTCACCAAGTCAGAATCTGATGATGGGATCCCATGAAAATCGATGGCAACCCTCAAATTTTACAATGTTATGCAAATACAATGTTTTTCATTAAATTTCTAACGCAATTCAGATATTTGTGCCTGGTAATCATTATCTCATGTTACTGAGGTAGAAAAGAAGGTGAGATCCCATGAAATATGTTTGTTCAGCGATATTTTCGCCAATGGTCAGCCGATTTGGATGATTCTTTTTTTGTTTGGAAGAGTATTTTCAATTCGGTATTGATCTGACGAAGAACGAGGTATGCAACGGACGGAACTCTTCAATAAATAATAGCCAATGAATCGGGATTGCTGAAATCGCATGTTTTTTTAGTGTTTACACCAGTTCTTAACATAAAATCACGCCGGTACGCTGTGGTTGTGTTTTCTTAAAATAATCTGAATTGTTATATCTTCGTGCATTGCTAACCATGCAATTAAATAAAAACAAGATAAAATGTACAAGTGTAATTTTTACACGACACGGCGACGCAAAAGTAGGGTTATGATTTTTACTGGTATCGATATATATGTATATGTTAATTTTTTATAACTGTCATAACTTTTAATCTGTGGTCAAACGTGTGCCAGTCAATCATCATCATCGTCAATCAACCGAAAGACGTCTACAGCTGAGCGGGAGGCCTATGCTTAAATGTCGCCAACTATTCAAATTAGTATTATTATTTTTACTTGAGTAATTACTACCTTATTGCTACCCTCACGCCTTACAAGTAAAAAGTTATGATCATTTGAAATTATTGCAGGGAATGGATTACGTTTATTGAAATACTAGCACTTCGCTTGTGACTTCGTTCACGCGGGTTTAGTAGGTACTTCACGAACTTGATCTCCCATAAAGTCCTCCTTCTATAAGTAATTTACACCCCAACTAACACTAAAGCGTTAAAAAAACCTATATAAGACTCGTACATCAGTTCCATTTGAGTATAAAAGTGTTAACGCATACCTGTGCAACTGAGTTAGAGCATGCTCTAACTCACGTATAACCACGAAAGAGGCCCACAGTTTTACAGGTAAAAGTTATAGAAAGCCTACACAAAGATAATAAAACTGCACAAGAGCGTTTACTTATCGTCAGCTACCGGTATTACCGTTGTAATTAGTATAAATCCTATAGTACTGCGTTAAAAAGATATTAAAGGTGCACAAGAGCCGTTTATTCATCGTCAGCTACTACTTTAACCGGTACTACCGTTGTAATACCGCATTGGTGAGCACTACAGGTGGTAGAAGAGCACCGGATAAGAATGCTTTGTCACTAAAAACTTCTCGAGTACATTATAAATCAAATATATAACTTTTAGCGTAAGTCAAGATTGAAAAAGCCTGTGATCTTACTAAAATTAAATCTGTTCGTAGTGGAAGTGTTATGTCATCCATTAAACAACACAGCAGAATAATACATTCAGTCAAAAAAGTATCGGGAATGGATGATTTGTTTATGGTTCCAAATTCAAATTTTTGTTTTTTTGTAGTTGTTAGATTGGCACAACTGTTTTCCATTTTGGTGCGGAATTTGAGTTGCATCTGTTATTTATATTAAATACAGTGCTGGTTTTAGTAATATCATATATAGTGTGTATTGCGAATTTCATAATGGACAAAAATATCAAACAAAGAGTTTGTCTTAAATTTTGCATCGCCAATGGAATTTCGTGTTCGGAGTCACTGAAAATGTTACAGAAGGCTTACGGTGAATCGACTTTATCAAAAACTCGTGCTTATGAGTGGTTCAAAGCGTTCAAAAGCGGTCGAGATGTGATGGAAGATTTGCCTCGCTCTGGTAGGCCGTCAACGTCTGCAACTGAAGTTAACATCGCAAAAGTGAAGGAAATAGTGACTGAAAATCCCCATTCAACTCTGAGAGAGATAGCCGCCGAACTTTCTGTATCTCACGAGTCGATCCGTACCATTTTAACTAATCATTTGGGTATGAAACATGTTGCTGCTCGGCTAGTCCCAAAAGATCTGAATTTTCTCCAAAAACTCAATCGCATGAAAGTCGCTGAGGACATGCTAGAACGAGTCAGTTCGGACCCAACATTCATGAAACGCATTGTTACAGGTGACGAGACGTGGATTTACGAGTTTGACATGCAAACTAGTCAACAAGCTTCGGAGTGGCGCCTTCCAACTGAACCGAAACCGAAAAAACCACGCCAAAGTCGATCAAAAGTCAAAGTCATGTTGACTGTTTTCTTTGACTATCGCGGTGTTGTGCACTCTGAATTCTTACCGGAAGGTCTAACGGTAAATAAAGAATATTATTTGAGCGTTATGCGGCGTTTAAGAGAGCAAATTCGACGAAAAAGGCCAGATTTGTGGAAAGAAAATTCTTGGATTTTGCACCACGACAATGCGCCTTCGCACAAGGCTATCATTGTGAACGAATTTTTAACCAAACACTCAACAAATACTATCCAGCAACCACCATATTCACCAGATATGGCTCCTGCTGACTTTTTTCTTTTTCCTAAACTCAAATTACCACTTCGTGGCACCCGTTTTCAATCGATAGAAGACATAAAGGAGAATTCGCGGCGAGAACTGAACTCAATTCCGGAAGCAGCGTTTAAAAAATGTTTTGATGAATGGATTATTCGTTGGCGCAAGTGTATCGTTTCTAAAAGAGCATACTTTGAAGGTGATAAAATAAATTTGGATGAATAACAGACATTTTGTGTATTATTGATCTTTTCCCGGTACTTTCTTGACAGAGTAGTATTATGGAATATTAAGTTATTTAAGTATCTGAAGTGAACAATGACTGCCCTTATGATTTCACGGTAAAGGTATACCATGTTTCTCATCTCAATATAAACGCGCCTAGGATTTATTAAGGATTAAAAAAAAACTTATGATAATAAAATAGGCACCTCAAGCTAAACATTATTATTCATTCCTGCTTCCTGAGCAGTGGTATGTAAAATTAAGTGGCTTTCATGGAACGCTTCAAATAATGTAAGAAATTTTGTATATTGTAGTCAAATGTTGAATAACTCGAAATAATATTAATTTTTAGGTTACCGAAACAATGGCGAACTTTACAAAAGTGAGGATAGTGTTAATAACGACCCATACTTGCGATGTTTGACACCAATACCTTTAGAACGTCTTTAAAAGAGTACTGCCTAACACAATAAGCTTTAGTTAAACCGTTTATTACAGGTTAAACCCAGATAGAGGAGTTGTTTGACACTTATAGTTTCTCGTGTTACTAAACTCTCGACAAACTCTATAAAACTTTAAGTGGTATAAAACACTTAATTGCAATAACTCATCCGCCTAGCCTTTTCCCAACTATATTGGGGTCGGCTTCCAGTCAAACGGGATTCAGCAGAAAACCAGTGTTTTACGTGGAGCGGCTGCCTACCAGACCTCCACAACCCATTAATTGGGTAACACGGTACTTCTTGGCAAGACTGGAGTCAGATTTACTGGCTTCTGACAATCCGTAACGACAGCCAAAGATCTACAAATGACAACCGGGACCAACGGCTTAACGTGCTTTCCGAGGCACGGAGAAAACTCGGTATATTAAGATGGTTACCCATCCACAGACCAACCTTGGCAAGCGTTGCTTAACCTTAAAGATTGACCCGTGCGGCTGTGATTATTTACTTCATTGCAATAACTATGCAACAATAAGTGTTAAACGGAGTCGGCGAACACTTTTATAAGACTTGGGTGTCACAGAAAGGTTAGAGCTATAACGTTTTAATTATACCTACTTGCTGCTACTAGCTGCATTATAACTCTCAAAGCTGTATTACGTCGTCCATTAAAGTTTTAGTGCTGCGATTGGGGCTAAAACTTGTTTGTTAACTCCTCTATATTCTCTATATCTACTCTCTTTATTTATAACTGAGATAATTATAACCCTGTTATATTACTTAAATGTTTTTGGGACGTTATGTAAATTACTTATTAATAGACTAAACGAAGGACAGTTCGCTCAAAACGCGTCATTTTTCTTACTTAGAGTATTTTTATAACCGTCGTAACTTTTAAACGAAAGGTCCGATTTGCATAATTTAAAGTGTAATTTACGTATACATAATCAACCTAATTTATCGAACCATTTAAACGGATAAGGATTAATATCATGATACCAAAATCAGCACTATTCCATTCCACCCGGGTTTTGTACGAATAATTTGAACAAAAAGCGGTTATGGTGACTTAACCATAATACAAGGTGTTGTTTTGCATCCTCGTCAAATTTCAGGAGGTTGTCATAAAAGACATAAATAATCAATCAACCCGACACCCGACTACGCACACAGCGACAATGCAGCTGTGTGCGTGAGTGTCGACGTCTTACCTACGAAACGCTAGCGCGCGCGCGACCGAGCCATACCTACGACAGTAAGTAATACTAGTGCGCCAAAGAAAAGTTCACTGACCTGTTATCAGATGCTTAATAAAATTTTAGTTTTGCTTTATCCTTCAACCTAAAGTTTTCGGAGTAATATTGTTTAATTGTAGATTAAATTGGTTGATTTGAAATTTTCCTTCTTACTTAACGGGCTTCAGACCGAGTAATAATACCTACCTTAGTTGGTGTACCGATCTACTAAGTCTAAAAATGTTTTCTACGTTTGACGGGAATGGGAAGACGTGTTAGTTAGTGTAAATACGTGGTGATACTTTCGACTCGCAGGTATTTTTGACGTAGTTAAAAATTTTAAATCAACTTATTTACACTAATAAAATTGATTAAGCTTACAACGTATTTAAAAAATGTACAAATAAATAAATTACCTACTTGGTCATTGGTCTTAGTTACCCGGAGGTATTGTTCAAAGTTGCCACCATCACATCACACTTTTCGCACAATCGAGCACAACGTAGCTGGTTTTCCTTTAGCTTACGTAACACTAACACATTCGTTTTTAAAGTGTCGTGTGTAGGCAAAACACTGTGGTGTGGTGCACTCTCCAAAGTGTTGACCAGCCTCCCGCGTGCTTGCCCGTGGGTCTCGCTGGAAGTATTCCAGGATGTCTTCCTGCACAGCGACAGGCAGGCCTATGCTGCCGCGAGCTTGAGCCTCAAACTGCCGATGATCCCGCAGTCTCTGCGTAGCAGCCACCATGACGCTCTGTGATGGGGTTCCCGAGCAGGAAACTCGATATTTGAATAATTGTCCGTCATCTTGCACTTTGTAGCTACTTACGTCTCAACTGTGTACCGAGAGCGGAATTCGCAAAGCGCACGCGCGCTTCGGCGACATCAAACACACTGTTAGTTCCGGGGCCGCGGGGGCGGGGGGCTAGGAGCTTGCGCGGGAGAGTACCCGCACCGTGATTGGTTGGGGTGGAATTGATTACCTACGAATTAATTGAATGATCGTTTGCGTATGCGTTGTGTATGTATTGTTTGCGTGTGTTAAAGCGCGTTTATAGGGCTAGTAACAGACGGGCCGCGTATAAATACGGCTGGTACACACTGATTTCCGTAAATAAGAAAAAAAATACCTACCCATTTTATTGTTGATTTGGGTCGAGAATCATTAGCATAATTACGTCCTTGAATTTGACTAGGATGCAAATCAACATCTTGTATGTTGTTAGATAAATACCCTCGCTGACTTTTTAGCAGATATGAATGGTCTCTATAAAACTGTAGTACATTACTTTACACCTTGGGTTACATTATCGAAGTTTTCTTACGGATCCCGAACTTTTTTGATAATATTGTATAGCCTATGTTCATCAGGGATAATGTAGGATTCCGATGGTGAATGAATTTTTCCCATCGGTCCTGTAGTGTCGGAGCCTATTCAATTCAAACAAAAAAACAAACTAACAAATCTTTTCTCTTTATAATATTAGTGTAGATGTAGAAAAACAACGTTTCCTTTTTATTGGAATCTATCTATACTAATCTAGACAAATATATAAAGCTGAAGAGTTTGTTTGTTTGTATGTTTGCTTGAACGCGCTAATCTCAGGTACAGCAGGTCAGCTGGTCCGATTTGAAAAATTCTTTCAGTGTGAGATAGCCCATTTATCGAAGAAGGCTGTCGGCTATATATTATCACGCTAAGAGCAATAAGAGCGGAGCTGACGAAGTTGCGTGGGTCAACTAGTAAAGAATAAATGAATCTCTTCAAACGTTGCATTTTTCAATTGAATATAAATAATACCAAAAAAAAAAACAAGTTGTAGTATCGCTATGACGCAAACGACCTTCGAAATTCTATCAATGGATAGTAAAATGAAATGCCTCGAATCTTAGACACATACTATCCCAATCACAGAACAGATAAAGGAGGTTAGAAGGGCCTTGTAGGCGCGCCGCACATTTGAGTAGACGCTCATATTTCGTCAAAATTTGATTCACCGGCCAACAATCGCGCTCATATTGTGGCAGCATACGAGCTCCGCAAAAAGAAAATTATTATGCCGTCTTGCGCTATCATAACGTGTCGGAAAAGAAGTCAGGTGAGTAGTGTGGCTTGAGAAGGGTTTTCTTTTCACCGGTAATTCTAAAAACCTTAAAATACAAGAGATGTTTGTAATTATTACAATTAAATTGTATTATGTAGTTTGTAGGCAAAAATGATGCTATCGCAAGCAGATAAAAAATTATACATTGCTTGCAATGCAATACGCCATCTTGTACAACGCGGGCGATTGCGTAATGTATTTCGTTCCCTGCGAACGTCGCGTGTGACGAGCCAAAGCTTGAACTCAACGAAATCTATGCGTATCGATAGTGTTGTACCAAGTTGTAAACAATGTCGATATTAAATATGTGTGAATGTATAAAAATTATTATTATCAGTATTATGATTAAATAATATTATGTTTATTACTACCAATTGTTTATTGTGGGTTATTAAATTAAGTTTCTGAGAGCATTTGTCGTCTTAAATAAAATTAGTGTTCAATATTAAAATATTAATGTATTATTTACTTGTATCACTTATTTAATTACTTAGTGGCTTTTGAAAAGGGTTTTTGTATCATTTTAAATAAATGATACAAAAATAATAACGCTACTTAACAAAAACATAAGTCTCTGTTCGCATAAACAGCGTTATTATTTTTAGCTGTTGATATATCTTCGTGTTGTTTCATATTGTTTATGGACATAAATACATTTTACGTACCTAAAATATACGGACATATTTTTTTCCTTGTCACTTCAGTTGACATTCGAGCCCCAGATAATATTCAATTAATAATTATCAACAAAATTATATTCATCTTTCTATAGCGGGAGAATCGCGAAAATCACAGATTAAAAATGACCCCCGCATATAACTAAAGCTCCTTCATTTCATGTAGGTAAGTACTTTAAAATTAACTAAATTAAAAAGGAAACATACGAAATTATTAATTTGCGAATTAGAGCTATTTTTATATTGCAAATGTTTTGTAAAACAATGGTACGTAAAAAGGTAAATGGTAAGTCCTCGACTTCAGTCTCGGGGTTACATTCGTCTACTCATTTGTAAAAACCAACTTTCCGCACTAGTATCATTAATAACTATTATCGCGGACACAGACAGCCTAAGTTCGTATAGTAGTAGTTGGATATCGTTTGATAATGTCTAGGTTATATTGTATCTTCCCTTTTAATTTGACATTATTATTTATATGTATTTCGGAAGTCCACACTATTCGTACCTTATCCGCCCGTCCCGAAATTAAAGCGAAAAATTGCAAAACTTAAACTAACAAAATTACAGTAATTTTATCGATATAATTATCGACCTTTTGGTCGCCGTAACATGTATAAGAAATAAATTGCTTTTGCGCGAGTGTGAGTGTACGTCAAACACAGTGTTCGCGCTAGTGTGACAACCAATAGCAAACTCGCGATCTAAGTTGACCGTGTAGTTTATTTGTGTGTGTAATGCGCGTACGTACGAGCCTCTTGCTTGTAGTGGAGAGATGGAGATTGGGGTGACAAGCGGCGACACGCATTCTAATACAAATCGGGAACTATTTCTTTTCTAACCTCTATTATCTGTTCTGTGATCCCAGTCTAAGAGGACCCTATCTGTGATCGGGGCTGCAGTTGGGCCTTAACAAGCCATAAGTCTACAGCAAAATTTGATGACTCTGACTACCGCTACCGCAGGACCGTCAATCGCTTTCATATTTAGTAAATAATTAGTACTCGAACAAAAAAATTGGTACCTAAGTAGTTTTCGAGAAAATCGTTTTTGAAGGTGGCCCGGCGCGCGGCGGTAAACACGATCCCTTCTCCGGACCACACATAACACACATTCTACAGCTATTCTAAATATACAAATAATTGCACGAAATTAATCACATATAAGTATAAGTAACCTTATACAACGTTGATACGACAGAGGGGCTTTCCTTTAAACTGCCTATACTAGGTACCATTTTCAAGCTCTGTACCAAAAATAAATTAATTAGGAGCAGTAGTTTAGTCGCAAATGATTATTAAAGTTTTTGCACGGTTTGAACACGATGTATCTTTTCTAACAGCTGATTATCGTCTAAGCATAGGTCATGCACCTTACAACGATGAATCTACGATGCGTTGTTGCCGCTCTGACGCATGTCGAAGGACATTCACTAAAAATTGGCAATGCAAACAAGGAAGCAATCAATACATACACACTTGCACTTTCACTACGAAAGCGACGAACGTATCACATTTGAAAGAAACAGAAATAGGTCAGTTTGTTGCATCCTTGTTTTTTTTACGATCGGTAAGTGGGGCCTCTATTCAGTGACGCCGACGCTGTCGTTTCGGAACGTACGGTTTGTGGAATTCGCGCGCAAACAATTGTGATTTTATTTTGTTATTGTGAGAGGACACGTAACTTGGGATTATTATTATTTAGTATTAGTATCTCCGGACCTCACTCCCATGGATTTCTTTTTGTGGGGGTACATTAAGGGTGAAGTGTATGCCTCAGAGGTAAATACAATTGATGAGTTAAAAAATAGGATTATTTTAGCATTTTACAAATTAAAGTGCTTAGCGACGGACAGTGATCTAATTAGAAAAATAAATAACAATATTCTCCGTCGGTATAATTTGTGCATCAATGTAAATCAAAACACATCGAAAATTTAAAAATTTTGTGTGTTTGTTTTTGTGCGCGTACTTCGAAACGTTACCTAACATAAAAGCCAGTGCGAGCGGAGTCCTAGGTCGCCGGCCGCCACCCCGGCCCGGCCCCCGCCGAGCACACGAGATACCGCACACCGCGCTCCGGCGCGCGCGCGACGTTGCCGCTTTGTTACCTAGCGGTATCTAAGGTCAGTGTCATTTTTTTACAAAGGGTGGTTGCGTTTTATTCGGATTTGCAAGCTATTTAGTTTGTTTGAAAAAAATATTTTCTCATTTATGGCGCTTTTTGTTTTTGTACCGTATCGAATTAATATTGAACACGTATAGTATACGTAGTTTAATTTAATGCCCCTCTGTGGTATCAACTCTGTATATAAGATTCATTTCGTAAAGAAAACAGAACTGAAACATATCTTATTACCGAGATATCAACGATGAAAACATTCGCGCGCAAGTTCAGCAGGAACAACGGCAACTCTGAACGTTGATTCCAACTTTGAGGAACTTGCTGCTTTCCTCAAACCTTTATTGCCAGCGCGCATGCGCTGTTTAATTTTTTGCAGGGATTTTATGGAGCTCCGTAAACATAGCCGAAACTATCAGATAACCGAAATAAAAATATATTCTGTTTACGTTTCACAATTTTCGGATTGTTTCGTTTAAAGGCGGAGTCCTGGCGGAATCTAAATGAAACGACATGTTTCGACAGGTTTTTTGGAATCTTGAGCCTCCACTAAATTACTCGCGAAGTTACTTCGTCGAAGTACTCTACGAAGTTGACCGAAGTCCAAAGTACGTGACTATACACTCGTGCAACCTCGCGACGAGCTCCGTCGCCTAGCGCCCGCACGGTATGCATTGTGGATAACGTTCAAGTGGCAGCTGCCGTTGCAATTTGTACTCTCGTGTACTATAAATACGTGCGTATTATTACAACTCGACGCGAACTGAAGTGAGCCGAGTAGTATATTAAGACGCTTCGTGAACGCTTCGAGTCGATTTGTGTTTATTTTACTTCAATCTAATATCCGTAACCGAAACTATCCGAAAATAACAGATAATCCGAAATAATTACATATCCGTAACCATATCCGAAACTGATATAACTTTATTCCTTTTATTTAATTTATTCTTTTATAGTTCTAATGTCTGCTTTATACTACATATGTAGTTTAAAACTGTGTTATTATAATAATAGTATAATACGAAATAGTGTCAAATTAAATAAAAGAATGAAGTTACGAGTAATATTTTATTGCAAAATATGGGACGGAAAGCAATGATTAAATTGGTTATTGACCAAATGTTGGAATCCCTAATTTTAGGTTTCCGAACATCCATAAAAACGGAAACTTGAGTGTCTGTCTGTCTGTAACACCCAGGAAACTGGATCTACTGGACCGATTCTATGGGTATACATAATATATATTAGGTCTTTACCTATGAAATTGCCGTTCTGCAGTACTGGCCATTTCAAATCAAAATAATTTTTGTTTGGCTAAGAATTCTATTTTCAAATTAATTTTATTTTAAAAACATGTTTTTTTTTTCCAAAAGTAGTCATTTGTTTATTGATTAGTGTTACATTTTCATCGCATTTCAATCTTTTTCGTCATCATGGATACGTTAAAAATTCGAGTAATTATGGAATATGAACACCGTCGTGGCAGCAACGCGGCACAAGCGGCACGCAACATCAACGACGTTTACGGAGCTAACACTACAAACCAACGCACCACCTGTTATTAGTTTGCTCGCTTCCGTTCTGGAAATTTCGACCTGAAAAATGACCCTCGCGGTCGTCCGAAGACTTTGGTCGACAATGACGAATTAAAGGCGATTGTGGAAGCTGATGATACACAATCTACGGCTGAATTAGCAGCAGCTTTCGACGTTAGCGTCAAAACAATATTGGTCCATTTGCGTCAAATTGGCAAGGTAAAAAAGCTTGACAAATGGGTGCCCCACGAACTCAATGATCGCCAGCGCGAAGTACGCGTCGAGACGTGCCTTGCACTGCTCAACAGACACACAAATGAAGGAATTTTGAACCGCATTGTTACCTGCGATGAAAAATGGATTCTGTTTGATAACCGCAAGCGCTCAGCAAGTTGGTTGGATCCTGGTTCAGCACCTAAACAATGCCCTAAACGAAAACTTACCCCTAGAAAAGTGATGGTCACTGTTTGGTGGTCTAGCGCCGGTGTGATTCATCACAGCTTCTTACCAAACGGGGTGAGCATTACTGCAGATGTGTACTGTGAAGAACTGAACACAATGAAGGAGAAGCTGGCACATCTCCAACCAGCATTGGTCAATCGCTCGTCTCCGCTGCTCCTGCACGACAACGCGCGACCTCATACTGCACAGCAGACGGTCTCCAAGTTGCAAGAACTGGGGTTGGAAGCTCTCCGTCATCCGCCCTACTCACCAAACCTTGCGCCTACAGACTACTACTTTTTCCAGAATTTGGATAACTTCTTGGCGGGAAAAAAATTCAATACCCGAGAGGCAGTACAAAATGCCTTTGAAGAATTTGTTTTTTTTTTTTGGCTCCCGTCCAGCTGATTTCTTTAAGAAATCAATAAACTGCCACTGCGTTGGCAAAGATGCATTGATTGCATGGGTGATTACTTCGATTAATACAAATAAAAAATACATGAAAAAAATTAGTTTAAATTTTTTCATACAAAACGGCAATTTCATAGGTAAAGCATACCTATTATTTCTGTGACCCAAATACAGACGCGTTATGTAAATAAATAAATTTTTAGTAGGGGCGTCACTTTTGGGAGACAAACTAGAAAAAAAAAAAGTTTTCAACTGTGAGGGTTTTAATTATATTTTTTCATAATTTTAAAATAAAAAAAAATTAAGTTATAAAAGAAATTAGACCAAAAATGACCATTCTTGGCATTATCTCCAAAACTACTGAGCTTAAAATAAAAAAAAATGCAGTTATAATTCTATACCTAAAGATTGCAGGAACAACACAAACAAACAACATGTATAAAAATGAAATTGGTTCGGAACACTTCGCACGCGAGTCCGACTTGCACTTGACCAGTTTTTTTGTAGATATTTGCGCTGAATTTGTGGCTGGCGTGGGAGGGTTGCCAATGCATATACGCTCTGGTGGTCAAAAGATTAACATCATAACACCTTCCAAAACATCCATACTAAAAAAATTTTTAGTATGGACGGATTGAAGCCAACTAAGAATACCGCAGGAGTGGAGTCGGCGAAAGCTGGCAAAGCTCCTAAGCGAGGTACCTCTGGTGCCTCGCTCGCCCCTGGATGTCCTGCGGCTCATGCCGTGGGCGCCAGCGCGGGCGCTGGTCCGGTTGTGGCGAAAACAGCAGCTAAGACCAAAAAGTCCCACTCCAAGCAAAGGAGAACGGCGCTGCATGGGACCAGTACCGATCCTTTACACACAAAGGCGAAAACGGAGACGGCTAACACCTCTGCCGGAAGTAGCCTTCCCAAACACCCTCCCGCTCTTCCTGTGGCTCCTCAAGCCGCTTCCCAAATCGCGGCCGCCTCCGGTCACACGGAGGCGATCAGCAACACCGAGGACGTTTTTACCAGCGCCTGGCAGGTGCCTACCCGTAAGGGTAAAGGTAAAGGCAAGGGCAAGGATAAAAAATCCATTCCACAAGCCCATTGCTCTTGTTCGGGCCCCTCGGGTCCTACAGCTCCTACAAGCCAGGGTAAGAGGAGGGAAAGACTGACGCGTAAGGAGCGGCGTCACGAACGCAGGCGGGGACGCAAAGCCCCCCAAAACAAGCAGGTTGCTGCCACCAGCTCGGTTAAACCGACCAAGCAAGGTAAGCTGAACTTCTCTGAGCGGAAGCGGTCGCAGGCTGAGGCCGGCACTAGCCGACCAACGCCTAGCACACTGCAATCTAAATCCGCAGGAGGTCCGGCCGAGGAGGCAACCACAACGCAGCGACCTATATCTTCCTGGTAGTCCTAACGTTCGCACTCACAGAAGTGTGACGTTCCCAGGTGCGGGCTCCATGGTGGGTGGGAGCCAGGAAGATGAAGTTCTATAATTTTTTGTATGGACGAATTGAAGCCAACTAAAAATACCGCAGGAGTGGAGTCGGCGAAAGCTGGCAAAGCTCCTAAGCGAGGTGCCTCTGGTGCCTCGCTCGCCCCTGGATGTCCTGCGGCTCACGCCGTAGGCGCCAGCGCGGGCGCTGGTCCGGCTGTGGCGAAAACCGCAGCTAAGACCAAAAAGTCCCACTCCAAGCAAAGGAGAACGGCGCTGCATGGAACCAGATCCTTTACACACAAAGGCGAAAACGGAGACGGCTAACACCTCTGCCGGAAGTAGCCTTCCCAAACACCCTCCCACTCCTCCTGTGGCTCCTCAAGCCGCTTCCCAAGTCGCAGCCGCCTCCGGTCACACGGAAGCGGTCAGCAACACCGAGGACGTTTTTACCAGCGCCTGGCAGGTGCCTACCCGTAAGGGTAAAGGTAAAGGCAAGGGCAAGGGCAAAAAATCAAGCTGTGGTGCGGTAATGAATTTACCTTAGCCTGGCTGAAGAAAACAGTCTCCAGCCTGGCTCTCCCGGCTGGCACCTCGCTAGTCGTCAAGAGCCAGACAGAGATCCAGAAGCGGGTGCGCTGCGGCATCGCCATCCCCGACGACCAGGGAGTCTACGAGGACTCGACCTTTATTGGACGAGCCCTCTGGTACCAGAATCGCTGGATCGACGTAAGGAGGTGGGTAGTGCTGCACGCCGAGAAGCAGAAGGCTTGCTGGTTAGTGGTGCTGGGTATCCCCGAGGACAAGGTTCCGAACCTGATGAGCGCCGAGCGCCGTCTCTCAATTGGTTTGGGAGCGGTGTACGTAAAGTTTCAGGGTCCGAACGGCAGGTTCGTCGACGTCTCTCGGGGTTGGGACCCGATCACGAAGCAGCCGCTGGTGGACGCAGAGGACACCGATTCTCCGCCAAACAACCCGGAAGCAACTGCGGCCGAACCTGCTGTAGCAGCAGACTCAGCCGCCCCTGCCGCCACCGTGGCTGCTGTTCCTTCATCGGGGGGGGAGCCGGACGATGTAATGTTGTCCCCGGCTTCAGACCCGGAAGGGGACGGTTTCGACGAGGGCGACCTGTTTGCCGGGCTGCGACTTGAGGGTGACGAAGAGGGTTTCGCCGGCGATGGCGTCCCTTTTGTCGGCCTGTAAAGTCGTGCAGGCTAACCTCCACCACAGCCAGACCGCGACGGCTCAACTCCGCAATGGCTGGAGGTTCAACACACGGCCATTGCCCTGATCCAAGAGCCGTGGATTAGGGGGGTTCACATACGAGGACTCTCCAATCTTGGTGGTAAGCTCCTTGTTACTGCGGACCATGATCACCCCAGATCGTGCATCTGTCACAGGTAACCTTAAAGCACAGCTATTAAACGACTTCTGTTGCAGAGATGTCTCTGCAGCTAGGCTGAATATACAGCGGGGAGCCACAAAGTTGGCGATCGTCTTCGCCTCGGTATATATGCCTGAGGCGGAGGAACCGCCCCCACACGACCTGGTCCGCCTCATCACACACTGTGAAAGCAGCAGGGATGAGATTATCATTGGGACCGACGCAAACGCCCATCATCCACTGTGGGGGATGGAGACGCAAAACGCAAGGGGTAAGGCATTAGTTGATTATCTGTTCACAACTAACCTATCCCTACTAAACACGGGTTCGGAACCAACCTTCGTAACCAGACGCAGTCGTACAATCATAGACCTTACTCTGGCTACGGAGGGAGCAGCGGAACTAATTACTGGGTGGCAAGTCTCGAATGAGGCCTCCTGCTCAGACCACAGGTGGATCCGCTTCGACATCCAGGTTTGTATACCACCCAAACAACCTAGGCGTAATCCTCGCAACACGGATATATCGGTGTACACACGCAACCTTACCTCAAGGCTTGTATCAT
Organism: Lacanobia oleracea; assembly: GCA_950371165.1. Taxonomy (NCBI): domain Eukaryota; kingdom Metazoa; phylum Arthropoda; class Insecta; order Lepidoptera; family Noctuidae; genus Lacanobia; species Lacanobia oleracea. The sequence continues at coordinate 14,434,037 of OX493389.1, forward strand.
AATGCGATTCGGTGTTGCTTGCGGCCGAATCGCTGATAAACAGCTACCGAATCGCCTGCCCAGAAACGATTCCGCGCGACACACCGGGTAAGCAACCCTGGTGGGGTGCAGACCTAGAGCGCAAACGCGGTAAGGTAAGAAAGGCTCTTAACAGAGCCATGAACACATGTAGTGATGAGGACTGGGACGCTTATTACGCGGCCAAATCTAGCTACAAGAAATGCATCAGATTCAGAAGAACTACAGGGTGGCGTAAATTCTGCGGTAACATTGAATCATGCCAACAAGCAAACAGGGTAAGGAAAATACTGGCGCAACAGAACACACCTGAGATCGCCACACTCCGGAAACCCGATAGCACGTTGACCACGACACCTGAAGAAGCGCAGCGTCTCCTAGTAGAAACTCACTTCCCAGGCAGCGTATTCGCGCAGGTAAATGAATGGCTTGACGTTATCCAAACACCGCCAGAAGAAAACTGGCTTTATGCAGAAAAGATGATTACGCTGGAAAAACTTCAGTGGGCCATCAAAAGCTTCCAACCTTTCAAGGCACCAGGTCCCGACGGTGTGTTTCCTGCCTTACTTCAGTGGGGAGGTACCGCTGTTGCAACAAAACTGGTGCTCTTAATGCGAGCGTGCCTGGCCTTTAGATACGTTCCTAAAGGATGGAGGGAAGTGAAAGTCATATTCATTCCGAAGCCAGGTAAAAGTGACTACACAAACGCTAAATCCTATCGACCTATTAGTCTGACCTCGTTTTTACTAAAGACAATGGAAAGACTGTGTGAAAGGGAACTACGTGATGGCGTTTTTAAAACAATACCACTGCATGGTAACCAACACGCATACAGCTCGGGTAAGTCGACAGAGTCCGCTCTTCATCTGGTGGTGAACCAGATTGAGGAAGCGATTCACCAGAAAGGGTCCTGCCTGGGCACATTCATAGACATCGAAGGAGCCTTCGACAAGACAAACTTTTCCAGCATTAGTGCCGCTCTCTCCAAACACGGCGTGGAACAGGTACTAACTGACTGGATAACTAATATGTTAAACAAACGAGTGGTTCGCCTTGAGGAAGAGCAGCAGTTGGCTCTGATAGCCAGAGGCTGCCCGCAAGGGGGTGTGCTCTCCCCTCTTCTGTGGGATCTGGTAATTAATGACCTGATCACCAAACTCAACGCACATCGTTACTACACAATAGGTTATGCTGACGACCTCGCAATCCTAGTATCAGGGAAAGTGACTGGAACGATCTGCAACCTCACTCAACAAGCACTACGCATCGTGGAAAGATGGTGCGACGAATATGATCTGTCGGTAAACCCCACGAAAACTGAATTAGTCATGTTCACTCAAAAGCGAGCACTAGGCCACTACCGGCTACCTATGCTCTTAACACAGAGCTCCAGCTGTCTAACGAGGTAAAGTATCTAGGCGTCATCCTAGACAGTAAGTTAAGCTGGAGTAATCACCTAGATTACAAACTAAACAGGGCCTGCATTACCTTCTGGCAATGCAGGAAAATGATGGGGAAGAAGTGGGGCCTATCTCCCAAAATATTACTATGGCTGTACAGCGCAGTAATTCGGCCCATGCTAACCTACGGGGCCGTGGTGTGGTGGCCACGCTCAAAGCTAGCTACAGCCGTAAACAAGTTACAACACATGCAAAGGCTGGCCTGCATGGCAACGACGGGCTGCATGAGGACTGGCGCTGGAAGCCATGCTGGGGCTCCCTCCGCTACACTTGTTTATACAACAGGAAGCGACGATGGCAGCAGTACGCCTTAAAACATTAGGTATCTGGAGTAAGAGAGACACACGACACACCGCTCTGCTCGAGGAGCTCAACAATGAACTCCCCATAACAAAAGCAATCAATGACCGGGTACCCAAGCAATTTATCTTCGATAAAAAATACAAAATTCAATTGCATGAGGATCATCGGTGCGAGGGGCTCTGCCCCGCCGAGCTGCGGATCTTCACCGATGGATCAAAAACAGGTACAGGGTGCTTACTCTCGAATATAATTCCGATAGATCGACATTGGTCAAACGTCAGTTGGTTGATTTAATGGTCAGGGATTGGCTGGACTCACTGAGTCTAGCCAATCCCTGACGTTTGACTGACAATTCCAATGTCGATCTATCGGAATTATATTCGAGAGTAAGCACCCTGGTACTGGTGCGGGAATCTTCTCAGAGGATCTCAATATCCACATAGCCACACCATTGGGGGTCCACAACACAGTGTTCCAGGCTGAATGCATGGGCATTTCTCTGGCGGCATCAGCCATCCTAACCAGGGAAGTTAAGGACCACTCAATACGCATACTCTCGGACAGCATGGCCGTCCTGCAAGCTCTGAACAGCCACACAGTGAACTCTGGGTTGATTCTCGAGTGTCACCAACGTCTCAACCAGGTTGGTAGACACAACAAAGTAACTATTCAATGGATCAAGGGACACAGTGAATCTCGAGGCAACGACGCTGCGGATGAACTCGCCCGAAGGGGGTCGAGTTTGTCAGCAATGGGACCTGAGCCCATCGTGCCGCTGCCTTTCGGGTACTTACGCAATCTGGTAAGGAAACGCACCGGAGATAAACATCACAAGCTATGGGTTGACCATAGTGAGTGTAGGCAGGCCAAAGAGGCACTTCCCTCTATAAATGGCCGTTTCACAAAACAAGCCCTAAGACTGACTAAACAACAGTTGCGTTCAGTCACAGCCGTAACAACTGGCCACGGGTCTTTTAATAAACACCTCTATGCTATAGGAGTCACTGACAGCCCGCTATCCAGAGCCTGCATGGAGGAGAATGAGACAGCAGCACACCTGCTTCTAAGCTGCCCGGTAGTTGCGGATTACAGGGCAAAGTACTTCGGAAACCCAGGTACCCTCTGCGAGATAGTTAGTAACACCAAGGCGTTGCTGACCTTCCTGGGGGAGCTGGGGTGGATCGAATGACGCATTTGTCCCACCTGCACGCAAAATACGCGCTTAGTCGTGGAGTTGCGGAAACCAGCCCGATTTACATACATACATACATACATACAACACCTTCCAATTTCTTGATGTGAATTTTGAAGGCAACATTCATGATCAGTTTTCTGCTTAATTACATAATACTTTTGTTTTAACAGTACTAGCTTTGCCTGAGGATTCGCTCTTATTCTAGTTTGATTCATCAAACTCAGTTTCGTCATTTTGTCGTGAAATCATACAATCACAGTGCATATTTAAAGAAACTGAGTTTCACATTCATATTAGTTAGTACAACAACATGCGCGTTGTTAATACACAGGTTTGTAATAAAACTTTAAATCTAAAGAGATAATACTCACCAGCACCAAAACAATTAAATTCCTGAGCACAAATACCGCAACATTCAGGTTCCATAAGGCGAAGCAGGATGTTGGGAAGTCCGCTCAAAGTGTAGTGTGGAACACCACATCCTAGGCAAAAATATACATACATTAACTTCATCATTTAATTCTGCTACTTCCACCTTACTCAAGGATGCCTTTTAAATCTATACTAATATATAAAGCTGAAGAGTTTGTTTGTTTACTTGAACGCGCTAATCTCAGGAACAACTGGTCCGATTTGAAAAATTCTTTCAGTGTTAGATAGCCCCGAACTCTGCCGTTGCCGGTCCCAAGCCCGGATGAGAAAAGAGGAGGGTTTACTGAGAACTGCGAAAGCTTACCTGTAAATATCTTGGAGGAAGTCAGCTGTAAAATTCGCCAACGCCGAGTCATGGGCGGCGGTAACTAACCCATCAATATGGCTCACCAATGGCCATGAGTGACTAAATATCCTCAAAAATATTGGGGGTATGCGCCTGGGAAACGCGTACTACTACTCTCCCACCCCTTTTATTATGAAAATGGAAAATAAAGAATGTGATTTGTCCTGCGACCCGGCTAACCCCCGGCGCCATGAGGTACCCGGGCCTCAAGGTGTGAAATATGCTACCGAAGACTGTGCAGACGTGGGTAACCAGGCCTCTGCTTCAGTGAATGCTACTGGAAGACGTATATTTGTACAACAGGCGTTCCATCCAAGCCTTTTTACAAGAACTAGAAGTTCCTCACTGGGAAGTACCTCCCAAATAGAACCCTTAACACAGGCAACACTAGGCAAGAATCTAGAAATAATTACTCCCAAACCGCCGGACTGGCAAAGAGTCCCTGAATCTAAAAGCCATACACGGAAAAAATTGTCACGGACACCATCCCCAGAAACTATAAAAACCCAGAGCCGCTACAAGGATTTATCTGTAGACGAGACAGAGAATTCTAGTCAAACAAAAGAAAAACGACCTAGCAAACCACCACCAATCATTTTATATGGTATTGAAGACTTAAACAGACTCACACAACTGTTGGAATCAGCAGCTGATCATAACCTCTTTACTTTCAAAATAGTAAATAGGAATCAATTAAGGGTCTCTTGTAAAGATGTTACCACCTACAAAAAAGTTATCACTGTAGTTCGAGAGAATGGACTCATAGGTCACACTTTCAACCTTAAGGACCAGCGCTGCTTCAGAGTGGTTATAAAAAACCTCCACCACTCCACTCCGCCCAGTGCAATTGTGGAGGAAATTGAAAAAACTGGAAACAAAGTCTATGGAGAGATTGTTAACGCCAAGTATGGACCAGACAAAAAACCAACATCTACGTTCTTTGTAAATATTGCCCCTGGGCCAAACAACAAAGCAGTTAAAGACATCAAATACATATATCACCAGTCAATTGTCATTGAAGACCCCAAAAAGAGGACAACATTACCACAGTACCAGAGGTGCCAACAATATGGTCACTCAAAAAATTACTGCATGCGACCATATCGTTGCGTAAAATGCGCTCAAGGGCACAAAACTGCTGACTGCCCAAAGAAAGATCGTAATACACCAGCCCTATGCGCTCTCTGTGAAGGTGAACACCCTGCAAATTATAAAGGTTGTGCTGTATACAGGGAGATCCTCGCTAGAAGAATGCCACAGAGGACAACTCACAAAAACACCACCAGACCACCAGACTCGAAAAGCACCACGGAAGCAAACCCCACCAACCCTGGAGGAAGTAGACCAAATGACACCTATGCTGAAAGATTGAAGAAGAACACAAACGAACTGAATCCTGAAGTAAAACCATATAATAAATTAGAAGAACTCATATTAAAGCAATCAGAAAAATTTGATCTCATCTTACAACAATTGAGCACTCTCTTGAGTCTCATAACAACACTGCTAGATAAAATCCCAAAATGACTTCTCTCAGGATAGCCACGTGGAACATTAATGGCTTAACACCAAATAAGTCCGAGCTAGAGGTGCTAATTGCAAGTAATAAACTTGATGTTGTGCTCATATCTGAAGCACACTGTACGGAAAAAAGCAACATAAAAATTAAGGGCTGCTGCACCTACATTACTTGTCACCCTGATGGCACTGGCCACGCTGGAACTTCTATAGCCATTAGAGCGAACATTAAACACTATGTCATGCCCGAATATAAAACAAGCTATATCCAGGCAACGTCTGTTGTAGTTGAGAGTAAGGATGGACCCCTCAATATATCTGCGGTATATAGCCCACCGAAGCATAGAATAGATAGTACAAAGTACTCCGAGTTCTTCCACACACTGGGAAGCATAGAATAGATAGTACAAAGTACTCCGAGTTCTTCCACACACGCTGGTGGCGACTGGAATGCCAAGCACTCGTACTGGGGCTCCAGGTTAATAACAACAAGAGGTAGACAGCTTAATATTAGCTTAGATGCATTGACGGAAATAACCTTGACTCAATCTCATCCAGTGAACCGACATACTGGCCTACAGACCCAAAGAAAAAGCCTGACCTGCTAGACTTCTTTATCACCAGAGGACTCTCGAGACACTATCTCAAAGCTGAGCCCTGTTATGATAGTAACTCTGATCATTCCCCTGGAATTCTAACCGTAAGCACGACAATAATTTGCTACGAAGAACCCGAGACATTGTCCAACAAATTTACAGACTGGGAAGGATTTAGAGAATACATAGAGGAAACTATACAAATGTAGTTGTATAGTTTCCTCTATGTATTCTCTATGTATCCCAAAAAACATCAGATGAGATAGAAGATGCCACAAGCTACATTACTAGCCTAATACAGAATGCATGCTGGATGAACACCCCAATCAAAAAGAAAAGGGCTACTACTGGAAACATTCCTCTCGATATAAAAAATAAAGTTCTGGTAAAAAGAAGGCTTAGAAGGGTCTGGCATCAATCTAGACATAAATCTGATAAGACCGCCTTAAACAAAGCCGCAAGTGAATTGAAAGAAATGTTGGATAGTATAAATAATGCAACGCTACAAAGTAAACTGCAAAATCTGACCGCTACTGCATCATCTCAGTACGCGCTCTGGAAATTCACAAAAACGTTTAAAAGACCGCAACCATTTAAGTCTGCAATAAGAAACAATAGCGGAGGTTGGGCTAGGACTGGTAAAGAAAAGGCAGAAACATTCGTAAAACATCTAGCTAACGTATTTAAACCAAACGATAGTGAATGCGAAGAACTCGAGGGAGAAGTAGATAACCAACTACAGCAAGACCTTCAATTATCACTTCCACCAAGGCCAGTAACAGTGCGTGAGCTTACATGGGCCTTGAAAAGAATGAAGAACAACAAAGCCCCTGGCTTTGACCTAATCACTAAAGAGGCAACTTCCTAGAAAAGCTTTAGTATTCATTACAACACTCTTTAATGGTGTCCTCAGGGTCCAACACTTCCCAACTATGTGGAAAGTATCCATCATCTCCATGATACATAAGCCAGGAAAACCTCCAGATCATGCTACATCATACAGGCCGATAAGTCTTCTACCTGTCCTGTCTAAAGTGTTTGAAAGGATTCTCCTGAACAGAATACTGCCGCTATTGGATGAAAATGAAGCCATCCCCAAGCACCAATTTGGGTTCAGAAAACACCACTCGACCATCGAGCAGGTCCACCGAGTTTGTGACAAAATACGGCATTCCCTTGAAGCCAAAGAGTACTGCTCTGCTGTGTTTCTTGATATCCAGCAGGCATTTGACAAGGTATGGCAGGTATTTTGGAGAGTAGGCCTTTAGGCCTACTCTCCAAAATAAAAACTTTGCTACCACATACCTACTATACTCTAATGAATTCTTACTTGTCAAATCGCATGTTTCAAGTACGAGAAAGTGGTGATGCATCAGAAATTTATAAGATCTCGGCCGGTGTGCCCCAAGGCTCGGTTCTTGGCCCAATCCTGTACACCTTGTACACTGCAGACCTCCCTCAGTCAACACAAGTAATGAACGCTACATTTGCTGATGACACTGCACTATTAGCAAGCAGTCCAGATCCACAAACTGCTTCAAATATTTTACAAGAAAGCCTCAACAAAGTAGGTGACTGGCTGCAGAAGTGGCGCATCAAAGCAAGCGCTTCTAAATCGACCCACATAACATTCACTTAGAAAAGGAAACTGTTCACCCGTGCAACTGAGAAACAATACCCTGCCCCAAAGTGACTCTGTCAAGTACCTTGGAATACACCTAGACAGAAGGCTGACATGGAAAAATCATGTCAAAACAAAGCACGATGAAACAAACATACGGTTCCGGACCATGTATTGGCTGATGGCACGCAACTCAAAACTTTCGGTGGACAACAAGCTACTAATCTATAAAATGATCCTCAAACCTGTGTGGATGTACGGGATCCAACTCTGGGGAAGTGCTTGTAAATACAATCTAAATATTATACAGAGACTGCAGAATGGCATGCTTCGTACCTTGTCGAATGCTCCATGGTTTCTCACTAACTCTGAAATCCATGAAGCTCTGGAAACTAAAACAGTAAAGGAAGAGAAGGAAGAGATCCAACAGTCCTCCACTAACTACAAAAATCGGCTCGACAACCACCCAAATGACTTAGCTGCCGAATTAACAAAAATCAGCTACAGGAAACGCCTTAAACGCCATGATATTCAGACTCTACATGCTTGGTGTTAAATAGGAGTGTCTCCTGCTGGGGAGACCCCTCACAATGCTTTAACCGCCCAACAAATCTGCTTATAGTCCTGGGACTGATTGTAGATGCAGACGCACAAGAAAAAAAAAAAAAAAAAAAGATAGCCCATTTATCGAGAAAGGCTATAGGCTATATATCATCACGCTAATACCAATAGGAGCAGAGCATTAATGAAAATTGTGAAGCGAACAAAGTTGCATGGGTCAACTAGTAATCACTATAAATAGGTGATGGATAATGGTAATAGTAAGGACATTTCAAGGTAAAATGAATAATTGATTGACTTACTAATTTAGCCAAACTTACGTAATAGGAAGCTCACAGTCCCATTAGGATTGTGTTGCTGGTTTGGAGGGCCTGCAGGTCCATAACCTCTTCCCCAAAAGAAACCTCCTTGGTCTGGATATCTAGGAACAAAAGGTGGTTCTGCATATCTGCCTCCACTTCTAGAACTACCAGGACCATTGTACATGTAATTGCTGAAAATATATTTTATATTATTATGTTCAAACTAATCAAGTTTTTGTAACAATGAATGGTGTGAGATAGTAACTTCTTCTTATCGTGTGGTCAGTAAGGTCTAACGGCCCCACACACCCTAATCTCCAGTTTCTAAACAACTCCAAGGGTTTCTGACATGGTTTATTTGACGGAACCACCGGCACCACAGTAACTGTAATAGGTACTGTGGCAGGACAAACGCAGATATGATCTTAGAAATATACAAACACATAATACACATTTGCACTTAATTATAAACACATTGAGTTTTACCGACTTTTTAAAATTAATGATTTCATAAAAAATATGAATATGACTACAACAAACACTACCTAGGACCATAATTTTCATCGGTGCCCTCATATTTAAAACTATACTCATCAAATTCCATAATAACAAGCTGAAATATTTATTTTCGAAAATAAGGACAATACGCAATCTAAAAACACAAACGCAGCAAGCAGCAGCAACAGCAAGATACGTATTTAATTGTAGATTCTATGTAATCTGTGGCAGCAAGTTCACAGACAGTCCTACCAACTTACCTGTGAACTGAAAGAGGACGGCACCGTCGATTCAATGTTTCTAATTATTAATTTATTTTAAGGTGCCCAAAATTGAGTAAGTTTTCAAAAAGCAAATTAAAATAAATAAAAAGAATATGATAATTTACAGTTACGTAGGTACGCTAACAGTTTAGTCTCTCAGGAATAAACAATGGCTTTATCTAAAAAGTAATCTAATGAAGTGGATATTCAGTAGATAAAATGTTCCACGGGGGGATACAACTTTCATAATGCGAAGTTAAGTAGGTACCTACCCAGCAAGAGGTACCTGGATGTCTAGTATTTAGTTATGACCGTAGCTAACCCCTAACACCAGATTTGACTAATTATAATTAGCAGTGGTACCTAGTGGTTGTGTAGTGTAATAAAAAAAACAAATTGCTTTACAATAATTTTTTGAAAACCAGGTTTACAGTAATTGTGATCTTTAGATGAACCTGTATACACAACTTCATCCTGGTTGTGAGGCCATACTCCGCTTATTTCCGCACCACTATCATCATTATCACTATCGCTTTCGGTTTCAGTGTCACTTACCACTTCTATAATAAAAGGTTTATCTAAATGCAAATCATGTTTTAAGTATTCTCCTTCTAACCTGCGAACGTGTTTACAATGCTGTGCCCACTCATGAAATGTAATAGCGTCAAAAGCTTCTCTAATTAGACGGGTAATTTCAGCATTTTTGTGCTCAATATTTACATCGGCAACTTTTCTTTTCATTGTGCTCCATACGAGTTCAATGGGATTAAGATCACAGTGATAAGGAGGTAAATATAAGCATTTGTGTCTATTGTCTTCTAAATTTTTTTCAATCCCATATGAGACTTAAGACTTGTTTCTCTTAATTATTTCTAAAAGCTGAGGTTTAGTCAAATCCTCTCCGTGGTCAATTTTATTTTGGGTCAACCATAATTGCATATCTTTTTCTAAGGAATTCGTACTTGAGACTTTGGTACACTTTTGATGAAATTTGGTACACTTATGGACTTCTGTGACATAATACGGACGATTTACGAAAATTATTAAATTTTTAGTTTCGGGGTCACTTTTAGGGGTGAAATTAGAAAAAAAGAATAGTTTTTTTAACAAACCGTGTGACATATCAAATGAAAGGGCTTTCTGTGAGGTTTAATTATTTTTTCCTATTTTTGAAATAAATAGTTTTGAAGATTTTCAAGAGATAAGACGAAAAATTACATTTCTCCCCGAATTGTTTTCGAAACTACTGAGCTTAAAATTACCTAAGGATTACAGGAAAATCTATAAGAAGTCTATAGTGTTAATAAAATAAAATTTGTTCGGAACCCTTTGCACGCGAGTACGACTAGCATTTGGCCAGTTTTTAGAAAACGTAAAAAAAACCATCATCCAGGTACTGAGTAGTAATGAGGTACTGAGGCCTCACAACTTTAACGTCAACGTCCATCATGCTTGGCTGTCCGGTCCGGAACACACTGACGCAGCAAGCTTGTAAATGGCATCCAAGCGTTTGTGAAGGCTTGGAGCTTGTGGACGCTTGCCAAGCCATGGCAAGCGTGTAAACGTTCCATTATAAATGCGAAAGTAACTCTGTCTGTCTGTCGCGCTTTCACGCTAAAATTACTGAACCGATTTAAATGAAATTTGGTATAGAGATAGTATAGAGCCTGAGAAAGGACATAGGCAATTTTTTTTATCTCGGGAGTATGTTCCCTAGGGAACACACGGGTGAAGCCGCTGGCAGAAGCTAGTAAACTTTATGTCTAGAACATAGACATTAAGTAGGTGACAGACAAGCGAGCAATTACGCATACTTGTTGTGGTTGTGGCTCGACGAGCTTTTTATTTGTTTCTCTCATACAAGTATCCTGTCTGGCTATAATAAAATATTATTCCTAAATAAGAAAAAGTTACCTCGATTTACGACATCGTGGTCTCCTGGTACCAGAGTAATGAGCAAGCTTTCACGTGTGTAAACCGCGTACTATAAGTTCGTACGTCTATCACCCACTTTACGGAGTTGGTTATTTTCCGGTGACATGAAAATTTATATATTTACGGCCGCAAGGGGGCACCATCGGCACCAAGCAAGCACCATAGTGAAATAAAAAAAAACTAGAGCAACGTTTCGCTCATGCACATCACATCATACATATATCATTTATATTATATTACTCTTTGTCTTTGCCTTAGAATACACGAACGGATCGAACAACACTAAAGTTTATTACAAAATAGTTAGTATTGGGCAAATTGAAGTAAAATACATGACACCACTAATTACTGCTATTGCCGCAACATTACCTCCAGGCTTAGTTAATGTTCTAAGTGTGTTATTCCTTCTTATCTATATGCTCGTGCAACATACTAATGCAATAATAGCTCGTAATAAGTTTTATAATGAGTTTATGTGAAATGGTGTTAAGTAAGTGATAGTAAAATGTTTAAGAAGTTAAAGGATAAGTTGGCAGAGGAGGTGAAGTCATCGCCTCAAAGGATTCAGCAATTTGCACAAGCTGCTCAGGTGATTTATCGTAAACAATCAATAACACACCAGTGACCTTATTACTTAGAACTCCAAAATACATAGATACTACGTATTAGCTATTGTCTGTATGTGATAATCCCTAATCAATTGGTTCTGCGATTTTAAAAACTTTCACTTTTTAGGGTTCCGTAGCCAATGGCAAAAAACGGAACCCTTATAAACGGAATCGTCATGTCTGTCTGTCTGTTCGTCCGTCCGTATTTCACAGCCATTTTTTTCCGAAACTATAAGAACTGTCGAAACTTGGTAAGTAGATGTATTCTGTGAACCGCATTAAAATTTTCACTTAATAGAAAAAAAAAACAATAAATTTTGACAGTTCCCCATACCTAGAACAGAAACTCAAAAAATTTTTTTCATCAGTCCCATATGTGTGGGGTATCTATGGACAGATTTTCAAAAATGAAATTGAATAGAATAGAATAGAGAATAAGAGAATGATAAAACTAAAAAAAAAATGTGATGTACATTACCATGCAAACTTCCACCAAAAATTGGTTTGAATGAGATCTAGTAAGTAGTTTTTTTAATATGTCATAAATCATAAACTGCAATTTACCCTTAATTCAATCAACACATATATAAAAACTTAGGTTTATGGTACAGAACCCTTTGTGTACGAGTCCGACTTTCACTTGGCCAGTTTTTTCTTATTTATTATTGAATGGCAATTAGCTAGACAACTTATTAGTGTTGTATGCTGTGTATTTTCAGGCTGCTGTCACATCTGCCTCCAGTAGTATAACTGATATCACAAATACTGATCTATTCTCTATTGGAGAAAATGGTGAGTTATAATTTACTTCAGATATCCATATCTAAAAGTACCTTGTTAGAATTAAAGTGTTAGTGGATGAAAACGGTGATGATATTTTTTTCTAGATACCCAGCAACCTCGCTCTGGCAAGGCTCATTTACCACCACAATCCAGTCAACAGAGTACATTCCAAGATGTTGCTCTTGTCCAGCCCTTACAGTCAAATGATTCTCTAGACTACATGTCCTCACATGACATACTTGTAAGTTATGAAGTGCCTATCTTGATTCATTATTTATTGTATTTTGCTATATGATTCAAGTTTATTTCTTGAGAAGAATTTATATATTTATTTATTATACGCTTTATTGTACATACACCAAAAGTAATACAAAAGGAAACTTAAAACTAAAACACATGCAATGGGCGGTCTTATCGCATTCCGAGATCTCTTCCAGACAACCTAGGAACCTAAGAATAAACAAACCATTGCCTGTAAATTAATACTTGTACTTGGTTGGTTGTACTTAAAATAATATTGAACGTTGAAAGGCTATTTCTTTGCAGCAACATTTTATGAACTTTACAGGAGAGCCATTTAAAAATTCAAAATTTGGAAAAATATTGTTACAAAAAAACTACTGCTCTTATTTTAATAGGGATTGAGTATCTTTACCAAAAAATTAAGGTTAATCATCAATATAGCCCTCTAAGTTCATGAAGCCCTATAGCATTCTATAGGGCTTTATGGCTTTTAATCGGCTCACACTGACCAGCAAATTACAAAAAACATAAAAGTATTTTAATTTCACGGGCTACCCTGGCCCTTCCACCTAAAGTGAACTTACAATGGGGTATTTTACAAAAAAAAACTAATTAGTCCGTCTGATAAATATATATTATAATTAGACAAGTATTTTTTCTTGTAAACGTGAAAAAAGAAAAAATACATGTCCAATATATTTTAAAAAACTATCAGACGGAGTAATTAGATTTTTTTTGTAAAATACCCTATTAGGGTAGGGGATAGATTCTATGCAGGAGAAAGCAAATTGGGTTTTTTAACGATACAGCCAAGTTGACTTAACAACAATTGACATTCTTAATGAGTGTTTGATGTCTAATGTTTCGAAAGAATTTAATGAAACATGGTTGTTGATAAAATCCTTTCTATTCATATCTATTGAGCTCCATACTTCATGGGTCTTTCTCCATACTGACCAACTGACTGACAAGGAGGGTCACAATGAAGTTTAGAGCTCAATATAACACGGCTGTAAGCGTTTATTTCTCATTGACTATATATACATGTTGGTTACTTCCTAACTACATTTATTTCTCATTGTCTATACATGTTGGTTACTTCCTAACTACATTTATACACTTCATTACTATTAAGAAGAAATATTATTTGAAGCTCCAAACAGAGTGTAAAAAACTCGCAGTGGAAAATAGTTGAAGTGACGTGTCTTATTGAATTTGGCTGACGGCAAATTGGTTCAAGCGACATTGCATAGGTCTAGTAGAGTAAAACAAAATGAATGAAGGGACTTTCATCTTAAGTTTGCCATTTCTAAAAACGCTTTATCTGCCATTCATCTGAAATATTTGGACGTTAATTACGGCTTAAGCTCCGATTCTAAATTTCTGTGTACAGCTTAAAAAATATGGCAAATGTGATGTTGGATCATACATTCATACATCATGTTTGAAAATTATGTATTAAAATTGCTTATATCCTAATCATTATCTGTAAAACAAAATACGAAAAAACAACTTCTTTATATTTATTAAAAGCTTTTATTAAACTTGCTATGTATGTTGGTTCGGATGGAATCTTGCTACTCAATTTTGAAGCAGATATTTTCAGCTGATTGAGCTGAAATTTTGTATACATGTTAAGTTTGGATGACAATACACGATAAGCTGTGACGTCATTCTAAATCCAATATGGCGTAATAGTTATTTTTTATCCACTTCTACAATATGGGTATCATATGAAAGGGCTTGTTTAGAGTAACTCGAAATAACAAAAAATAAAAAAATAAATAAAAAGCAAAAAAAAAACTTTTTTTAAAAAAAGCTTAGTAAAATTTTCCTTTAAAATGGATCATAAAAGCTTGTCGCGATGTTTGATTAATTAAATACTTATAGGTACTTACGCAAAAGATTGGATGGATTTTGGATTTTGGATGGATTTCAAAGATAACGGAAAGACAGTACTGCAGGTAGTCTTAGGTGTACGATTTGTATAAATAAATAATAATAGATAAATATATACAATTATAATTATGTAACAAATAAATAAAAAGCCGAGTGAAAACGATCAAACAGAAAGGTAGTGATTTTTGACCATTGTTTTAAAAATTGACAAAGATTGAGCACGTCTTACTGATACGGGTAAAGCATTCCATAACCGCACCGCTTGAACCGTAAAAGATTTGTCGTAGAAGCTGGTGGAGTGCATCGGCATCTCTAATCTCAAGTTTTCCGACGACCTCAGACATCTATTATGTGTGTCATGAAGGAACTTGAAGCGTTCTTTAAGATAAGAGGGAGTTGTAGGATTGAACAGAATACTGTATAGCATCAATAAAATATGAGAATCCCGGCGAAGACGTATGGGAAGCCACTTGAGCTTTGTGCGAAATTCAGAAATGTGATAAATCTTATGCAAAGGTTTTTATTTTCTTCCTTTATTAGAGCATTTAAATAAAAGCTTTTTTTTAATAAATGTTTTTTTTTGTAACACTATCTAAAAGAATTGGCTCAGTTTCTTGAACAAAAATTGACCCAAAATCATTTTGTCAAATTGTTAAAATGCAAAATCTATCTATGATTATTATCTGAGTTCTAAAGAGCCAATAGCATAACTTGATTTGAGTTTTTTTTTTTTTGCTATTGGTAGGCACGCGTTTGACCACTATATCACTTGATGGTAAACGATGATGTGGTCGAAGATGGAGCACGCTTGCCTAGAAATAACCTATTCACTCTTGATTTAAAGACTCCCAGGTTGTAGCTATCAGGAAACACAGACTCCGGCAGGGAATTCCACTCCTTAGCTGTACGCATTATGAATGTGTTCCCAAAACGTTTTGTGCGTATGGGTGGGATGTCCACCATGTACCGGTGGCGCATCGCCGTTCGTCTTGTGGTCCGATGATGGAACGGGCTTGGCGGAATTAAATTATGCAATTCCGTCGCACATTCCCCAAAATGCAACCGGTAAAAAACCGACAGGCTAGCAACTCGTCGTCGATGTTCAAGACTTTGGAGCTTCGACGCGACGAGCCTCTCATTGCAGATGATCCTCTTAGCTCGCTTCTCAATTGACTCAAGGGCATCAAGCTGGTATCTGGCAGATCCATCCCAAAGATGAGAGCAGTATTCCATACACGATCGAACTTGCGCTTGATAAAGTTTGAGCAGCTGTTCCGGCGTGAAGTACCGTCTCACCTTTGCTAGAATCGCCAACTTCTTTGCAGCCACTTGAGCTTTTGCCTCTAGGTAAGGGCCAAAATTGAGAGTAGATGTTAATGTAACCCCAAGAAGCACAAGATGGTCGGTTATCGGCACGGTTTCACCGCGGAAAGATGGAGCTGGGCGGAATCAGCTCCTTTTGGCGGAAAATAGACACGCTTGGGTCTTAGCAGCATTGAACTTGACCAGATTGGCATCGCCCCTTTCAGAGACAGCCTGTAAGGACACGTTCAAGCGCTCAACCATTGCCTCCCGGAGAGACCGGATCTGCGACCCACCAGCTCGTGCGTCGGACACGTATCTCTCAGCAAAAGTGCTGTCGTCTGCATACCCAGAGGTACCGGGTTTAAGCAGATCATTAATATGTAGCAAGAACAGTTTTGCCGAAAGCACCGACCCCTGAGGAACCCCGGCATTAATATCCAGCAGTCCAGACGAGCAGCCATCTATGACCACTCGGATAGACCGATCCCTCAGGAAACCTGCGATCCAATCACACAAACCGGCGGGCAGACCGAAGGAAGGAAGCTAACCAATAAGGCTATCGTGCCAGACCCTATCGAAGGCCTTCGAGATGTCAAGGGAGACCGCCAGTGCCTCCCCGTGCTTCTCTATGGCCTCACTCCAGATGTGAATGGCATACGCTAACGATCCTTGACCGATTTCGGCGGAACCCGTATTGTCGGTCACTAAGGATATCATTCGCTTCTAGGTACGCCAGGAGCTTATGATTCAGCCCGCGTTCCATAGTCTTACAGAGTATGGACGTTACCGAGATGGGTCTATAATTCGACGGGTCAGCTCGACTACCCTTCTTGGGCACGGGCTGCACGTTAGCTTGCTTCCAAGCCTTCGGCACTTTTCCAGTCTCGAACGAAAGGCGAAATAGGCGTGTCAAGATCGGAGACAGCTCAGGCGCACAAGTCTTCAGACAATTGCCGGTATCCCGTCGTGACCACTAGCCTTGTTCTCGTCTAGGTTACGCAGTACCCTACGGACGTCCTTCTGATGAATGCGAATGTTCGACATACTCGACTCGCATTCACTAGGAGACGCGGAGGACGTCGCGCCACCAGGATCCAGACGTGAAGATTCCGCAAACAAGTTCGCTTTCTCCTCAGCGGATTGAGCCAGCGTCCCGTCGGGTCTCAGCAGTGGTGGTAGTAAGGGGCGGCAAAAGTTCGATTCGACCGACTTAGCCAGGGACCAAAAAGCCTTACATACCTGCTGGGTATGAAGCAAGTTTGTTCCCTATTCGGCTAATGTGGTCAAACCAAGCCCTCCGCAACACCTTGCAGGACTTAGCAGCCCTGTTGAAGGCTCTCTTCTTCTGACTCACGTCATTTGCTTTGCGCGTACGAGCGTCGACCCATGCTAGGTACGCCGCGTGCTTATGCGCATCAGCGCGATTGCACTCGGTACCAAACCAAGGACGAGCTTCGCCAGATATTGCTATGTTAGATAACGGAATGTAGTACTCCATTCCCCTCCGCAACACATCCGCCACGGCGTCCGCGCACGACGTAGCATCAGTGGAAGAAAAACTAGTAGGCTGCCAAGGGTAACATGCGAAGAAAGATCGCATGCCAACCCAATCTGCTGACTTGTATCGCCATACCCGCCGGGTGTCTCTTGGGCTAGGATCGGGCGGAGAGTAGACGGACACAGACTTCACCAGACAGTGGTTGGAACTAACTAGTGGTGATGAAATCGACACCGAATAGCGGTCTGGATCTGTTGTCAGCAAAAGGTCATAGCAATTGGCAGTGTGCGAATCAACATCGGGCACCCTCGATGCCCCCTGGACCAGCTGGGTAAGATTTAACGCAAGCGCTAGCTTTCGCGTCTCTCGTCCAGCATGGTCTGTGCACTGGTATGGGAAGAGCCACTCCTGATGGTGGGCATTGAAGTCCCCCAGTAACACCAATTGGGCAGAAGGGTACCACTGCTAAACCGCATCCGCCGCCTCACTCAGGTGCTGTGTAAGCCCAGTTGTCCCCAAATCACCGCTGTGCGAACGGTAGACGCAAGGTAGCGGAGACGCCGATAGCAGATGTCGTCCCGGGCGTACATGCATATGCCCGCGCGGGGTCTGAAGTGGTGCTCCAGGGTAAACCCTGGGTAAGACAGGTATGACACGTCCGACGGACATCTGATCTGCGTCTCCGACAGGAACAAGAGCGCTGGTATCTCGGTCTCAAGGTGGTGATGGACTGCGGCGAGATTTGAGTGCAGACCTCGTATATTAGAGAGGTGCACTTTATGCGATGTGTGTCAATATTTTATTTTCATGCAACTGATTAAACCTTAATGATTTATTATTCAGGCAGAAACTTACCAGAACTGTGTGAACACAGTTTCACTTATTTTTTAAGAAAATATGAAGGCTTCTCCAGGGTCTGCTGCAACTTTCACCAGTTAGACTATGATAATATTTATGAGCATGCACGATGCATGCAGGCTTTTTCATTGAGCGTTAAGACAGTCAGTACTATAAACAAATGGTGATCCACTTAACCAACTCATTGCCAACGTCATTTTCATGCATATTTAGCCAGGCCCCAAACATTGGACAATGACGCGCCAGGCGCGTCATGGGCTTACATCAAGGATGACGCACCTAGACGCTCACCTGATGGTAAGCGATGATGTGGTCGAAGATGGAGCATGCTTGCCTAGAAATAACCTATTCACTCTTGATTTAAAGACTCCCAGGTTGTGGCATAAACATTAACAAACAAGATAACAATAAAGAAAATGATGTTTTTCCTGTATGTAGTGACCATGTACCATGACCAATAGTCAATGTACAAATTATAATTTAGACACCAGCGTTGAAGAAATTATAGATTCTGAAGAAAAGGAATGTGAGAAAAAGAAAACAAAGTTTAAAGTTAGAATATCTAAGAAGAAACCTAAATCGCCCATTAAAAATAAGTCAGATCCTGATTGTAGTGTAGCAAAAAGAATTTAAAGCTTTGTTTTCAAAAGATTTAAAAACAGAACTGAATACACAAGACGAACTGCCTCCAATTTATGCTCAGGTTTAACATGACTTGGGTATAATTCTAGCATTCAGATTAAGAAATTTACCAGCAAGCAAACATTTACACTGTAAATGTTTGATTAACTTTTCATAACACTGTAAATTATTTACAGTGTTATGAAAAGTTAATTAATATGGAGACTTTGTGAGACAGTATGAAGACTGATATAAAAGACATTGATTGACATAATAAGCATTTATTGATTTTAATTATTACAAGACAAGTAATTTTTTATACCTAAAAGGCTGATTTTGATTAGATTTATTTTTATAAATCTAATAAAAAATCTACTTTTTCACCGCTGTTATTAAACATTTGTACGAGTGTTTAATAATTGTGGTGAATTTAAAATTCCTTCCACCCCGTATAAGTTTGTAAACTGTTACCCAAAGTTTGCCACCCCTGACTTGTAAAATTTGAATTCTAAATTAATGGCCAAGGGTATTGTCGACTTCAATGTTTAATTTAGGATAAAAAATGGTAGTTCTCTTTATCTCAATTTTTTTTAATCTGTTTTTAAGTAAATTCGATGTGACGCGCCTGGGGCGTCATTGGCAATAAGAATAAGAATAAGACATTTTATTTGCGCAAACATGTACACATACAAAATTAAAATAATAGATGCATGCAAGGTCGTAAATAAGATTAGCTTACGACATGTTTGCCATTTCTCATGGCGTGCAAATATCTTGGAAAAAATAAAATAAAAATAGTATTAATACATTGATTTTAAAATATTACAATTATACATTAATTAATGTCAGTTAAACAAATATATTCAATCATTTACATTATCCAATTATTCATTTTATATTTGACTAGTCCAATAATACAAATTACATATAATAAAATTATATTATGAAGATTACAATAGGAATTCAATTAAATAACATTTATTATGGCATATTTAAGTTATATATTTTTATCACAATGAGTCGTTTAAAAATTCTGCAATACTATAATATGCTTTTTGTGCCAAAAAAAAATTTCATTGTTTGTTTAAGTTTAAGTATTGTTAGCTCTCTCCAACTTTTGGGCAATTTGTTGTAGACAATTGGTGCCATGCAAAAAACACTCTTGCGCATAAGTGCAGTTTTCGATGTATGTCCACATAGTTTACTATCATCACGTCTATTTCTAGGGAATTTGTCTGCAATGAGTCGGTTAAATGGGTTAGTATGAATTAATTGGCAAATAACAGGTGAAATTTTATTTAACTGAGATGTGAACACAACAGGGTACAGGTAGTGTAGTGGGAGACGAAGATTGCACAGAGAAATATTCACAAGTGCCCTTAATAAACATAGCTGCTGTGCTAGTTTCTCGTAAACCAATCCAATCTAGCCTATGTTACAAATAAAATCATGTCTTATTAAACTTCTGCTTCTTCACTGCTGAGGATTGCAACCGCTTTCAAGTCATGCTGTCTTCTGCAGTGTCATATTATTATGGCCTTCTCACACCAGCTATTGAGGGCTGTTGATTTAAGTATTGTAGAGTATAAGCAATCAATAGGTAAGATAGAGCTCAAACTAAGTGTTAAGTATACATAATAACATTAAAATACTGATTTTAAATTTTATTTGTAGGACAATCAAAGGCAAAGACGGCTATCAAATAGCTCATTCGCAAGTGACGTATCTTTTAGATTGCCAAGCTATGAGACCCCATCTATGTATCATCTTCAGGTAAGTTTTAGCTATGTTAAATGCGTATTTTCTATAAGTGTTCCATTTCCTGCTAATACCAATAATTAATCTAATTATAGTCTGATATGGAGGTTTCGGCGAGTGAGGCTGAAGAGCGAGGTTTCTCGAGTGGTAATGTAAGTCTTGATCGTGTAACGAAGGAGCAGCTATATGCTGCTTATCGCCGTACACAAGAACGATACACAAAGTACAGAACACAGTATGGCGATCTGGCTCGTCATTATAAATTGCTAGAAAGAGAAAATGCTAAAGCAAGAGTAAGTATCTATATGAATCTCGTTTTTTGTTCTTTTCGGGTCTTAACTATCAAAGCTAATTTGATACAATTGTATTTTCAGAGTGTGTTAGTTGAAACCCAAGACAAAGCTTTAAGAAGAATATCAGAGCTTCGTGAACAGTGTGCTTTGGAACAAAGTGCAAAGGTAAATTCAGCATAGAATACACATTCAAAAGAAAATACAGTTTCATGTTAGTACAGAATGCAATCTCTCACTCAGAATACATTCTACACTGGAGGAGCATTTGATACTTTATATTAGTACATGATGTACCAAAATCCAATCCAATTTCGGCAATTCCTTCGCTAATCGAAACCTACACGGTCAAATAAAAAAAATCATCATCTCAACTTCAACCCTGAGACCTCTGCCTCGAGTTTTGCAGGCAGCGGGACGGCGACGGCGGCGGCGCGGGTGCGGCAGGATCTAATGTTTAAAATCAAATGGACCGACCCTCGAAAAGAGCGGTGTGCGCCAGGCGAGCGGTGACCGGCCGCGCGTCTGCATTGCAGTGTTGTGCATTTTATTTTCTTTTGCCCACAATAAATCGAGCGTTAAGAATAAATTAGAATAAAAAAATGTTGTAGCCGTTGTTCAGACATTTCGTTCGCGAATAAAAACAAATATCTCAAAGACACAACCACGAACACAACACTACGCCGCTATAGTGCCGCGCGATCTGCCCACTGGTTTCGAAAACGGGTCTACGTTGCCCGCGCCGCCGCCGCTCCCGCCCCGCTGCCCGCAAAACTCGAGGTACAGGCCTGATGCTGCTATAATAATATTTATCTACATACCTAACAATGTTTCTTTAACTTCTTTTCCACAGATAATATATAAGAAGGATGTGATTAAAGAATAAGTTTTTTATGTTCTTTTTACAGGCCCACCTTGAAAAAGCCCTACGAATTGAAATTGAAGAAAAGGGTATGAAAATAGACGCACTTAATACTAAAGTGCAATTACTACAAAGTAATTCAAACATTTCTAGCAGTAATGATCAAAATGAAAACAAAACTAAATCAAGTGAAGGTGATGGTGATGTGCAGCTAATAAATATATCTAATGATAATGAGGTAAATCAGACAAACGAAGAATCTTCAGCGGCAGAAATACTGATTTTGAACAACAAGATAGAAAAAATGGAACAGTTACTCAACAAGTACAAGGAGTCATTGAAGTCAAGTAAAGAAAAGAATTCTCAAATAACTACAGAGATACAAATTCTGACAAATGATCTTGAAAATAAAAACAAAGAAATTGAACAGTTAAAGTTTGCTGCTGAACAGTTAACAGAATCAAAGCAAAAGATTCAGGAATTAAATAATATTAATGAGGAACTACAGGATAAGATTAACGTTTACGAATTCAATAAAACGAGAGAACTTTCAACATTAGAACTTGACCATCAAAAAGCTCAAGAAGAGATAGCAGAATTACTTGGCAAGATTGAAATATTTAGCAAGAGAGAAGAAGAATATGCTATTTCTTTAGCAGAAAATAAATTAAGCATCCATAAAGAATTGGAAAGTAAAGAAGCAGAAATAAAATCGCTTAAAGATCATCTGGAAGCAAGCAAGAAAGAAATTCAGTCACTGAATATAGTTGTTAATGATTATAAAAATAATGTGTCGTTATTGGAAGCAGAACGGACTAAGCTTAGCCACGATAGCTCTGAACTGAACTCAACAAAAACTAAAATATTAGAGTTGGAGACTCAAATAGAAGAACTATCTAAAAAATGTCAAAATCTAGAGCAAATAAAAGGAAAAGCTGACGAAGGTTACAAATGTCTCCAGTTACAAATGAAACAAGAAACTGCTGAGAAGTTAGCTATGATTGACAGGAATACTTATTTAGAAAACAGGAACTCACAATTAACTGAAGAAAACGCAAAGAAAAGTACCCACATAGGGCAATTAGAAAGTGAACTACAGAAAAGTGAAAAACGTCTAAAAAATCAAGCTTTAGAAGACTCAAAGAAAGACGAACTTTATGACGAATTAATTACATGGAAAGATAAATACGCAAAATTAGAATCAGAAATACAAGAAGAAAGAGATGAATTAATTAAATTGCAATCAGAAATTGAAAAACTATTAGCAAATCATGAGTTACTGCAAAACCAAAATATTGAGTTCCGTAAAGTTGTTATAGATTTGAAATTGGAAAATGCCAGCATGCATGAAATTGTCGTTCGATATAACAAAATAAAAACAAATTGTTTGAGACTTTCAAATGAAGTTAAGGATATGAAGAAACTCATTTACCTCATTTCAACTGAGACAAAATCCTTGCAAACAATTAATAGCGAAGCATTTATCGCTCTTACTAAGGAAATGAATTATGCACTGAACAATATTTCATACAGTGAATCTAATTTAAATACCAACAAACTTAATGAATTAAAACTGGAAAATAGTATGTTGCAAAAAGAATTAAAAACAGGTATTGAAAAATATGAAACACTGACCACAGAATTAAATGTTTTAAGAGACGAAAATAATAATTTGAAATCAACTATAAGTGCGTTTGAATTAGAAAAAAACATTATTGATGAAGAAGTCAAAAACATAACTGATCGCTATGAGGTAGTTGTTAATGAATTGAAATTTGTCAAAGAAGAAAATGAAAATTTTCTTTATAAGATAAAAGAATATGAGAAGAATTTCCAAAATCTACAGATAGCGATGGAATTTGAACAAAAACAGCATTTAGAATCTAATGAAAAACTAAAGCCGTTAGAAAACGAGAAACAAAAATTAATAGAAAAACTTGAATGCTTGGTTATTGAAAACAAAAATACAAGCAAAGATTTGGACACATTTAAGGAGTTGAATAAAAAGACTTTGGTTGAGTTTGATGCCATGAAAAACGAAAACAGCTCTTTAATAGCACAAGCAAAAGAACTTGATGAAAAAGTTGCTGAAAAAATTGCTTGCATTGATAAATTACAAGAGGATAACAAAAATTTAATAATCGAAAATATATCTTTGAAGAGTCAAGTCGAAAGTATTGCTGACAGTTATAAAAAATTGGAAACTGAAATCAATGATGTTCGAGAATCGCATGCCGTAATTGAAACAGAAAAAAATCATTTGAATGAAGTAATTGAAAAATTGGAAAGTAGTTCTATTAAAAACACTCAGAACAATGATAGCCAAACTGATGATATGTTAGAACAGTCAGCATCTGAACAAAACTTAGGTGAAGTTTTTAAAGTACAAGCAACTGACCCAGACGGCGCTAATCCACAACCATGCATTGGTATGGATAATAAACTCCCAGACCAATACAAATTATTAAAAACTGATTATGAAATATTGAAAGAAGAAAACAGACGTTTCAAATCTGATATTGAAGGCTTACAAACCTATTTAACAAAAATATCAAAAGAAAACAGTGTATTGAATGACAAGCTCAGAGAGCTAATAGCCACAAGTGAACATTCTTCTGATAACAGTGATATTTCAAGCGATTTAGCTGAACTGAAAAAAGAAGTCCAGTTGAAAAAAGAGAAAATTGATGATCTTGTAAGAGAAAACATGTTATTGGTTGAGGAAAATTTGGAGCTCAAAGATCAATTGCAGTCCCATAATTACCCAAATCCGGAAATAAATACAAAAAATGAAAATGATAAGGACGCTAGTGTCATGAGAGAAAAGTACAATAACATGTTGCAAGTAAACAGTACATTAGAAAAACGATTAATTGATTTCGAGCAAATGAACAAATCTGTAAATGAAAATATGTTACAAATGCAAGAAAAGAACGAGAAATTAAAATTGTCAAATGAGAAACTTGAAAGGCGACTTGATGAGGCTCTCGTTAGTCTAAGACATTTGCATGCATTACAAGAAAACACTGAGCTTGAATATTTGCGAAACATACTTTATGAGTATCTTACAGGCTCAGGAACACATTCCGTAACATTAGCTAAAGTGTTATCAGCCATAGTCAAGTTTGACGACATGCAAACAAAATTGGTTTTGCAGAAAGAGAAAGAAAGACAAGGATTCGTAAGTATATTGTTGTTTACTAGCTTTTGCCCGCGCTTTCATATGCGCAAGTCCCATTTTTTTTTTTTACAATACTTCGTAAAAACAAAATATTTATTTCAAATAGACTATTTATCAATTCAAATATACATTTGAACAGTGAGGGTAGGTCAGTCAAAAAATGAGTGGTTGTGCCATATACAGGGTGTCCGGGACATCGTAACGCAAACTTCGCGAAAAGGCTACACCTGATACCACTAATCAAATTGTGGAAGTCATTAATCTCGCTAATGATCGGTTACAGAAATAGTCATTTTCGAGCGCGCAATGTATTGTGAACAACGCGATCCAAACGCGCGAGAGCGTTGTACGGAGTACGTACCTACACTTCTTGAACACACTCAAAGCTGCGACGCCGCGCGAGCTTCTGCGTTAAATGTACTTAAGTACCTAAGAATATCGCCTACCTATCGCCGACCACAATATCACATAAAATCATTTTTAATCACTCAGAAATACCTACGGTATCTAATGATGGTAGGAACATGTTTATGCAGAATTCAAGAGAAGAAAAGCATCGACAAGCTATGTCTTTAGTCTCATAAAATCGCGATTCCGATAAGGATTGATAAGATAATAAAAAAGAAAACTTGTAAGTAGGTACCTACATTGAGATCCGTTCACGTAAACTAATGAACTATCTAAGTCACATTGACACAACAATAATACCTACCTATCTCATAAAATGAATCATTTTTATCACTCAGAAATACTAACCTGCTTATGGTAAAAACTTGTTTTTGAAGAAATAAGAGAAGGAGCCTTAAGATTAATCTCTTAAAATACTTAATGATTCAGATAAGGATTGATTATAAGAAATAAGCTTGAAGTACCTACCTACATTGAGATCCGGTATCGTAGGTAACTACTGAACCGCCTCACTCACTTAGAAAGTACCTAAGTACCAACGAATAACACCCGTAGCCGACAACAACTGACATGTTTACGCAGAAGTTAAGGAGTCATAAGCTTAACCATGTTCCACAATGATGTACTTAGGTACCGAATCCAATGTCCAATCCAAGGTGACCTTGGTTGGAGCTTGGTTTCCATCCGCGAATTTTGTACCTATGAATTCACCCAAACAAGGTTACCTTGGATGGGTCGCTGGAATACATCCTTGTGGAACATGCTCTCTTAAAATCACGAACGCGATTCTGATAAGAATTGATAACAAAGCCGGCCATGTTCGAGTCGGACTCTCAAACAAAGGGTTCTGTAAGTACCATAACTCAAAAAACACGCTTCTTGTATGCGAGCCCCGTAAATTACCTAGTCCTATGGACGACGGACGGACAGCGGAGGCTTAGTAATAGGGTTTCGTTGGTTACGCTTCGGCCTACCTACATTGAGATCCGATAATGTAAGTACCGACTACTAACTCACCTTAAGGTCGCTCACCCCTGGGTTCGAAGTGGCCGCCGCCAGCACGCTCGCATATCTGAGCACGGCCCAGAGTTTCAACGTGGACACGGAGCAGAAACTTTGGGTCCTGAGCACACTCCTCACGCAACGTCGCAAACACAATATGCACGACGCGATTCCTCATCTCGGCTGCGGAAGCGCACTCGGACACAAACACTTGTTCTTGACGTAACCCCAAAAAAAAATCGAATGGGGTCGAGTCTGGTGAGTGAGCTGGCAATGGCTCCGGGCGGGCCGAATCTACCGATCCACCGATTCCACAAGTCCAGATGACATTTTTAAATCAGACACACAAACACAGAGAGAAAATTAGTTTTGGGATCAAACTAAAACTTATCTTCTCTAACGTTCCGAAAACAGACTTTCACAAAAAGCACACTCGTTCGCGATCAACGTCAACAAGAAACTGGCAAAAAATCCATCACTAAATGTTCTTTTCGAACTCTCTTTTGTTTTCGCCGACATACCTACGTGGTAGTACAGTGGCGGAACTATCATGGGTGGTTATTTATTAATTGAATGATTTTTTTTTTGTTGAAATACTTAACCATGTAGTTACTTGATCGCCTTAAAAAAAGATTAAGATCTAAGAGAACCCAAGCTGCAAGAAACCGAACCAATTGAGATAAGCGTAAAATTAGGTACTTATTTTATTAACTTAAGCCTTATTATGATTTGTGAAACGTGTGCCTATTAATAGTAAAAGCTCCGGGAGTGCCGGCAGAAGTGAAAACTTGAATACGTGCTTCTCTCCCTCCGTCTTACGAATTTTCGACAGGTCACCATCTCACGCATTTTCACTAGGGTCACGTGTCTTGACGCGAGCTTAACATTTTTTTACCCATCACAAAAAAAGTGCACAACGTCGCTAAAGAAGCTTACACTTAAAAAAAAATCTCGGTCAGGTGTCACCATCACCACTAAGCGAGACACTGAACCGCCCCTTACACTCTGTTCAACAGAATAGGTACCTAGATCGGCTCGATTGTCGGCATGTCAAAGAGCGCGCTACGTATTGCCGCTATAAGAAAATACGATTTGGCGACACAAAACAAAATAACCGATTTGCGTCTTTAAGCAATTATTTTAATGTTGGAAATCGCTTACTTTATTTTGTTGTGATACGTATTATTTTGTAATGGCGGCAGTCTTTAGACGGTATTTTTGAGCGGTGCCTTTGACATGCTCACTCGCAGGTACCTACTTGGCATGCGTTGACCTTTCGTTTGAACTTTGCACAGCTGATAGCTACCTAATTTGAAGTTTTATTTACATTGCTTTTTTTTGTGAAAATAGTGAATTAATGACTTTTTAATTAAAAATCTTATTGGGTTAGGTCAGAATAACGATTATGAGCAGTCTAAAGTAAAAAAAACTCCTAAAAAATATGAAAAAATGAGGAAAAAGCCGACGAAAAATTCCAACTCCAGGGTGTCCAGAATCATGTCCTGGACCCCTGGAAATCGTTTGTGCGTCGATGTCAGATACACCCGGTATAGGTGGTTGTGTGTTGTGCAAGTAATTCGGCATTGGCGAGATACCCATATCCTATCCCTTCTCTATACTTTCCTGCAAAATTCAACTCAATATCTTCGTGAACGCTTTGAGTACCTCACCCTGAGGGGCAAACCTTATCGCACTGCCATGTACGACAGGGTGTCTTTTCTTTTTCGTGCTCCGCATCACACTTCCAGCCGCTATGATGGGTCCTTTGCAGTTACTGCAGTGAGTCTCTGGAACTCTCTTTTACACTATGCAACAGCCCTTCTCCTGATGTCTTCAAGAGCATTTTCTTTTCGACATAATATTAGTGGATATGTATGTATAAGTATCTTCTAATATGTTATGTAAAAATCTCGTGTCACAGTGTTTGTTATCGAACGCCTCCGAACCGGCTTGACCTATTTTTAAAAGCATTTATTTATTCTTTCAAAGTATGTGTTTGTTTGGGTGGAATGTTGCTACTCAATTTTGAAGCAGATATCTTCAACCAATTGAGCTGAAATTTTGTATACACGTTTAGTTTGAATAACAATACACGATAAGCTGTGTGACGTCATTCTAAATCCAATATGGCGGATCATTCAAGATGGCGGAATAGTTATTTTTTATGCACTTCCACAGTATGGGTATCAAATGAAAGGGCTTGTTGAGAGGAACTCGAAAAATAATGTGACGTCATTCTAAATCCAAGATGGCGAAATAGTTTTTTTTTATGCACTTCTACAATATGGGTATCAAATGAAAGGGCTTGTTGAGAGTAACTCGAAATAACTAAAAAATAATTATAAGGAAACAAAAAACTTAAAAAAGAGCTTTATTTAAATGCTAAAAGAAGAAAATAAAATTTTTCTTTAAAATTGATCATAAAAGTTTGTCGCGAGGTTTGCGTAAAGTACCTATAAGTATTTAATTAATCAAACCTCGCGACAAGTTTTTGTTTTTTTTTTTTGTAGGCTCTGAGAATAGGTCGTAGCCGTCGTAGGCTATTTTTTTTATTATTTATTACGTTTGCCGGATCAGCTAGTTTATGTATATTATTTGTACATGGGATCCTACCCTCTATGCTGATCTCACTCAAAAGTTTTCTGGGAGAAAACTCAATTAACATTTTCCCTAACAAGATTATATTTAACAAATTATTTATTTGTTTCAGTTGCGGCAGCTTGGCATCATCTGATATCAACAGAAAGATTAATTAAATTGTTTCTTTAGGAAACTAATCATAATGTAAATTTTATAGAAGTTCATAGTTTTTTTATTTGTAAATTATAGTTATTGTTTTAATAAATTATGATATGTAAATTGAATTAAATGTTTTTAAGCTAACTATTTTTTTATCTTTTTAAGTGTTATTCCTAAAAATGGATAAAGGCTTTGAACCATTGATTGAAGATCCGACACTTGTCCAGATTGAAGGAGATTTCTCATAATGAGAAGTGAGGAAAATGTCACCCATTTAAAAAAAAAGTTGTTCCTGTTTTTAGTTGAAAAGACGTATTACTCGATTGAAGACTATTTAAATGACAAATTATGATTAAATTTAATTTTCTTTGACATTCTTAATAATTAATAATATAATTCAATTACTTTATTTTATGCGGCTCATGACATTTTTCAATTGCTTCATTTCTTTTATCCTAGACTTTATTCATTATGATAGTAAAAATAACCTGCTTACTAATATTATATTTGTATGCCGATTATTGGCCGAACATACAGATCAGCTAAAATGTATAAATAACATCTTTTTGTACTTATGTTCACAAATAAAGATTTGATTTGATTTGATTTGATAATATATTATATATATATATATATTATATTTTTATATGTAGAAAACATAAAAAAATAGATTATCAAGTTACCGCGACCCTGGATCGCAAAGGACATTTGGAGTAACACGGATGGGATTTAGTCAGTTAAGTAAGAGTCTCAACTCCCTTCTGCTCCGCCTAGAGCGGAAGGAATCATTGGAAGAGTTACCGGGGTCTTGCAGATTTGTTCTAGAATATCTAATTTGAAGGAACACTCAATTACATTTTGGTGTAGTAAATGAAGTTCGCTGTATTGCTGTATCTGTTCGCAAACGTCAACACTGGATGACTGATGAAACTCTTGCTCTTGTAGAAGAAACATGACAGCTTACAGAGCAGAAAGAAGCTTACAACCCTAATCTCTTCAAAGTTAGAGTGAACAGGCTCCTTCTGGGTAAGCTAGCTCCATCGTAGACTTTGTCTCTGTCATCTCTGACATAGACTAGAGTCAAGAGCAAACCCATTACAAATAAAAAAGAACATTCTTACAGATAGACACGAAACAAGCGACCTACGCCAAAAAATTACCATCACCAAAAACACATCTGACAGAGAGAAGAGCCATACACTGATATGATAACAAACAGTGATGGCGGCGCGGCAATAGATCGGCTTAGGACTATAGCTTCCTGAATCTAGGCCACTAAAATGCCACTTGTCACACCGCAGTGTTTCCCACATTAATTTAAGCTCTCGAACGTTTTGGGGCGAAAAGTCGTATACGATTATCGAAGGCGATTATCGCATCCGCACGTATACATTCAACCAAAAACTCGCCTACGAATATGTCATACGATAATCGTAAGGTAATAATCGCCTAGAGTTTTGTTTACAGGATGGCACAATTTGCAATGCGATATTTGTCTACGATTTCCCGACTCATCTAAACACGTGCTCGTATGACATTTTTTCAAGTTCATGCGAGTATCGTCAATGATTCCAATGCCGACATTGGCGTATCTAGGGGTTTTTTCTAGGGGCTGGCCTCCAACCTGAGATGCGACGCCCAATGAAAAATGATACATATTTTGAAAAAAATATTAAACACTTTTACACGACAAGAAAAAATTGTTGCGATGAGCACGGTCAAAAATTGAATTTTAGGTCAGTCATAGTCAGACCCAACTCGGCAACTCCCCACAATCAGGCGCGGTCGCAGCCATAAACTTGTGGGGGGTAAGGTCACATGAATAGTACCTTAACTGAGTCGAGAAATTTAGGGATTTTTGCACAAAAAAAGGTAATAAAATTACAAGCTCATAAAGTTATGAAACTAACGGGAGACGACTGGGGCGAATGCGAATCCAGCCCAAAAAATAGTTGTTTTTGTGACTGTTGCAGAAAATGGTGCCCGAAGAGAACGTGCAATGTATGAGCGAGCGAAGCGAGGTCGAAAATTTTTAGCACCTTGTCTCGGATATCTTAGGTTTGTTTCTCATCATAATACAAATACATGTTTAAGCCTAAGGTGGAAAAGTACGGATGCTAGAGTGAGCGAAGCGAGCTCGAAAAATTTGAATACGATACTTTGCTACGGATACGTTATATTTTCTTTTAATCACCCATACGTATGTTTTTTTGTAGACTTAGGCGTAACCCGGAGAGCTAAGGATGCTAGGGCGAGCGAAGCAAGCCCCCAAAAATTTTTTTTTATTCCATGACTCAGAAACGCTAATTTTCTTCTTATCCTTACATCCATACACAGGTTTTTATGGCAACTTAAGCGGAAACAGAACAGCCAAGGATGCTAGGGCGAGCGTAGGAGCCCGAAAATTTTTCTTCTTATCTTGCACCTACATATGTTTGTATGTCATCTAAAGTGAAAACCGGACAGCTTAGGATGCTGGAGTAAGCGAAGCTAACCCGAAAAATATTAAGTTCCTTGACTCAGAAACGCTAGATTTTCTTATTTTCACACATTGTACGGATGTTTTGTTTTGTCAATTTAAGCGTAAACTGGAGAGCTAAGGAAGATGCTAGAGTGGGCGAAGCGGGTCCGAAAAAAAATTAGTTCATTGTCTCGGATATTCGCTATACAAATATATATCTACTGGTGCAAAATATGGATGATGCAACGAGTGAAGTAAGCTCGAAAATTTTAGCATCCCGCCTTGGAATACAGTAGGTACCCCTATTCTGTAACAACATTTACGTGTCTCGACAGCGGAATCCGAGGTGAGTATAAACATAAGACCTCTATGCTGTGTGCAATAAAGTTCACTTTGTGAGCTATCGCACTCAGGTGAAGCTCGATATCGAAATGGTTACTTACAGAATAGCCTTGCTGGTATAGATGGATAGGTTAGGTACATGTTTTATTACCATCCATACAATCATCCAATTGGACTTTTTTTTAGTTTAAAGTTTCCTTCATGTGCAATATATATTATATAAATATAAAATAAATAAAATCATCGAAGTTTTTTTTTTTTTTTATTTGTAATGGGTTTGCTCTTGACTCTAGTCTATGTCAGAGATGACAGAGACATAGTCTACGATGGAGCGAGCCTACCCAGAAGGAGCCTGTTCACTCTAACTTTGAATAGATTAGGGTTGTAAGCTTTCGGAAACACAGACGCAGGCAGAGAGTTCCACTCCTTTGCTGTGCGCATTATAAAAGACGTTTGAAAACGCAAGTACAATCTGTAGAAGACCGACAAGCAGGCAACCTTACGGTGATGAGCCAAGCTATGTAGCTTGGCATCCACCGATGAGCCTCTTAGCTCTGCGTTCCACCGAGTCAAGCGCGGCAAGCTGATACTTAGCTGAGCCATCCCAAAGGTGGCTACAATACTCCATGCAGGATCGGACTTGTGCTTTGTATAGTGTTAAAAGCTGTCCAGGCCTAAAGTATCGCTTCACCCTATTTAGGATGCCCAGCTTTTTGGCCGCAGTTTGGGCTTTGTACTCGATGGTGGCGCCGAAGTTGAGACTGGATGTCAACTCCATGCATAGGAGCTCGAGCCGATCAGTCACAGGAACAGATGCACCTGCATGACTCCTTTTTGCGGTAAATAGACACGCCTGTGTTTTGGTGGCGTTAAAAGTGACCAAATTGTCATCACCCCACTGGGAGACAACGCTTAAGGTCAAATTTGTCCGCTCTACCATGGCCTCTCTCAAGGACCAAACTTCAACCCCACTGGTTGTTGCGTTGGACAAGTACATTCAGTCAAAAAAGTATCGGGAATGGATGATTTGTTTATGGTTCCAAATTCAATTTTTTGTTTTTTTGTAGTTGTTAGATTGGCACAACTGTTTTCCATTTTGGCGCGGAGTTTGAGTTGCATCTGTTATTTATATTAAATACAGTGCTGGTTTTAGTAATATCATTTAAAGTGTGTATTGCGAATTTCATAATGGACAAAAATATCGAACAAAGAGTTTGTCTTAAATTTTGCATCGCCAATGGAATTTCGTGTTCGGAGTCACTGAAAATGTTACAGAAGGCTTACGGTGAATCGACTTTATCAAAAACTCGTGCTTATGAGTGGTTCAAAGCGTTCAAAAGCGGTCGAGATGTGATGGAAGATTTGCCTCGCTCTGGTAGGCCGTCAACGTCTGCAACTGAAGTTAACATCGCAAAAGTGAAGGAAATAGTGACTGAAAATCCTCATTCAACTCTGAGAGAGATAGCCGCCGAACTATCTGTATCTCACGAGTCGATCCGTACCATTTTAATCGCATGAAAGTCGCTGAGGACATGCTAGAACGAGTCAGTTCGGACCCAACATTAATGAAACGCATTGTTACTGGTGACGAGACGTGGGTTTACGAGTTTGACATGCAAACTAGTCAACAAGCTTCGGAGTGGCGCCTTCCAACTGAACCCAAACCGAAAAAACCACGCCAAAGTCGATCAAAAGTCAAAGTCATGTTGACTGTTTTCTTTGATTATCGCGGTGTTGTGCACTCTGAATTCTTACCGGAAGGTCTAACGGTAAATAAAGAATATTATTTGAGCGTTATGCGGCGTTTAAGAGAGCAAATTCGACGAAAAAGGCCAGATTTGTGTAAAGAAAATTCTTGGATTTTGCACCACGACAGTGCGCCTTCGCACAAGGCTATCATTGTGAACGAATTTTTAACCAAACACTCAACAAATACCATCCAGCAACCACCATATTCACCAGATATGGCTCCTGCTGACTTTTTTCTTTTTCCTAAGCTCAAATTACCACTTCGGGGCAACCGTTTTCAATCGATAGAAGACATAAAGGAGAATTCGCGGCGAGAACTGAACTCAATTCCGGAAGCAGCGTTTAAAAAATGTTTTGATGAATGGATTATTCGTTGGCGCAAGTGTATCGTTTCTAAAGGAGCATACTTTGAAGGTGATAAAATAAATTTGGATGAATAACAGACATTTTGTGTATTATTGATCTTTTCCCGGTACTTTCTTGACAGAGTAGTATCTCTCTGAAACCGTACTGTCATCTGCGTACCCAACAAAACCAGGCTGAAGTAGGTCATTGATGTGCAGCAGGAAAAGAGTTGCAGAGAGAACAGACCCTTGAGGAACTCCGGCATCAATAGCCATGAGGTCAGAGGAGCAGCCGTCAACGACCACTCGGATCGACCGTTCACTCAGGAAGTCTGATATCCAGCTACAAAAACCAGCTGGGATACCATAAGCAGGAAGCTTGCTGAGTAGACTTGCGTGCCAGACCGAAGTAACTTACTTCACTTTAATATAAAGCTTGCATGATTGAGGATGCAAAAGCGAACTGAAAATGTTCTCAGATAGGTTGTAGGTACCTCAGATAGATACGATCCTCTGTTTACTATCGATACAGACATAAAAGTAAAGTGTTCGATTTATGTACAGACTAGCTGGCAAACGTTGTTTTGCCATATTACACAGATTTATATAAAAGGGGTGCATGGGGTCTGTTACCATCTTAAGACCCAAGCCAACCTCACCTGCTAGCGGTGCACCCTGCTGTCTAACGGACGAGGCTCTGGCGAACCTGGTTTCCCTCTCGTAGGGTTGTGGGGGTCAGACGGCTGGTCGCCCCACGTAAAACCAACTTCAGCCAAATAATCAAATGGACAAGAAGTTGAAAACGGGTACTCGGGCTAGGGCGTCGCCGCATAACGACGCGCAGGCACATCGCCCTAAACCTGCGATAAGTGGGCTAGGGCTACCGTGTCGAGTACGGGCACGGCTAAAGAGGATAGTACCCAAGAAGAAGTTCCGCTTTGCCACCTGGAACATTGGCTCCCTAACCGGACGTTGCCGAGAACTCGCGGACGTACTTGCGAAGCGTCGGGTCCAGTGCGCCTTCCTTCAGGAGACGCGCTGGAAGGGAAATAAGTCACGTGACATCGGGCAGGGGTACCGGCTAGTGTACACCGGATCACCAACGGGCAGGGGCGGAGTGGCCGTGGTGCTGTCTAAGGATCTTCAGAATGGACTCCTTGAAGTAGATCGATGCAGCGACCGGTTGATGCGAGTTAGGGTGCTGATCGAAGGGTCGGTAACGAACCTAATCAGCGCCTATGCTCCTCAAACTGGTTGCTGTGAGTCTGAAAAGGAGGCCTTCTGGGATGAGGTCGAGGACGTACTACGCGCTATTCCGAATTCCGAAGGTGTTTTGGTTGGGGGGGATCTCAACGATCACAAAGTGGTGGTTGCTTGATGGTCCTAGGCAGTCGGACTTCATCGCGGAGGTCGAGCATCTCGAGATCAGTACTCCGCATGAGTCCGCTCAAGAGATCTGGAGTAGGATCCATTCAGCAATCACCGATGCGGCTAAGCGCGTCCTTGGCACTTCTCGTGGTGGCAGCACCATAGAAAAGGAGACGTGGTGGTGGGATGACGGGGTGCAGGAGGCGACTCGGAAGAAGAAGGTTTTATTTAAACAGTGGCAAGGGTCCAACTCTCCGGATGACAGAGAGGCATATGGAGCAGCTAAGCGCGCTTGCAAAAAAGCTGTAGCCAGAGCTCGCAGCAAAAGTCTGGCGCCCTTGTACGACAAGCTGGAAACTGCGGAGGGGCAAAAGCTTATTTTTAAGCTGGCGCGTGCCCTGGAGAAAGCTACACGGGACATTAGCAAATGTCTCTGTGTAAGGGACGCCCAGGGTAAGCTGCTCTACGATGCCCCCTCTGTTAAGGAGAGATGGTGTACATACTTCGCGGAGCTGTCTAACAAACAGCATCCCCATAACCTTCCTCCCGAACCGCCTCCTAACCTTGGACTTATTTCCCCTATTTCCCCCGACGAAACCCGCATTGCTCTTCGCCACATGAAGAACCGGAAAGCGGTCGGGCCTGACAATGTGCCAATTGAAGTGTAGAAGGCGATGGGCCCACATGGCGTGGACCTTCTGACGGATCTTTTTAACCGCATCCTGATCACCAAGGAAATGCCGAACCAGTGGCGATTTAGCCTGATTATCCCTGTATACAAAGGCAAAGGTAGCGTACAGGATTGTAGTAGCTACCGCGGTATCAAGATCATGTGCCACACCATGAAGCTCTTCGAGCGCATCATTGACACACGGCTCCGTAGCGAGTGTGCTGTCTCTGAGTGTCAATATGGCTTCCGGGCGGGTAACAGCACCATGGACGCAGTATTCGCCTTACGGAATCTGGCTGAGGCTTACAGAGAGAGAAGGAGAGCTTTGCATATGGCCTTTTTAGACCTGCAGAAGGCCTTCGACTGTATACCTCGGCAGTCCATGTGGTGGGCACTGCGCTTCAGGGGCGTTCCCGAGGCCTATATTGACATTATCAGAGACATGTACCGCGATTCCGTGTCCTCTGTCCAGACCGCTGTTGGCGAATCGAATGGCTTCCCAATATCTGTTGGCGTTCACCAAGGCTCGGCTCTTAGCCCGTTCTTGTTTAACGTAGTGCTCGATGTAGTTACGGCAAACATCCAAGATAAGCCCCCATGGCTAATGATGTATGCCGATGACATCGCCCTCGTTAATCAGAACAAAGCCCATCTTGAGCGCAAAGTCAACATTTGGAAGGACACGCTTGAAAACGGTGGTCTGAGACTAAATGTGGCGAAGACTGAGTACATGTCCTGTGGCGGCACGGATTCAAATAGGTTCATCCGAATAGGTTCGGACCTGATCAGAAAGTCCGATACGTTCAGGTACCTTGGATCCGTGCTGCACGAGTCTGGCAACGTGGACGACGATGTCCAAGCACGTATAGGCGCGGCTTGGACGAAGTGGCGCGAGGTAACGGGCGTTGTATGCGACCGCAAAATGCCTCCGAAGCTCAAGGGGCAGATATATAAATGCATCATACGGCCTGTCCTACTGTACGGCGGTGAATGTTGGCCAGCACTAAGCAGACACACCCAGGAGCTTCGCGTCACGGAGATGAAGATGCTGAGGTGGATGAGTGGCGTAACGCGATCCGATCGCATACGCAACTCTTTCATCAGAGGTAGTCTTGGTGTCCGTGACGTAGGGGAAAAACTGCAAGAGTGTCGTCTGCGATGGTATGGCCACATCATGCGCCGCCCTATGGAGTACGTTGGTCGGGGATGCATGAATATGGCTGTTCTTGGGGCTAGGTCCCGTGGTCGCCCTCGCAAGCGCTGGTTGGACGTCGTTAAGTCCGACATGAGAGCCAATGGCTTAACTGAGAAGGATGTCCAAGATCGGGCAAAGTGGAGGAAGCTAAGTATGAAGGCGGACCCTGGCAATAGCCGGGATTAACGCCAGGTAGAAGAAGAAGAAGAAGACACAGATTTATATAAAAAAATTGTGTTAATTTAACACAAAAATTTCATATAAATCGGTCAAGCCATTTCGGAGGAGTTCGATAGCAAACACCGTGATCCGAGATTTTTATACATTAGAAGATTAGAAAAAGATAGTTGTTGCACGCGACTTCGTTTGCGTGTATGTCATATAGTTTGATGTCGCTAGGTAAGATCGCTAAGATAAGATGTCATCATATCAGCCAAAATACCTACCTCTACTGCTGGACAAAGCGTCACCATAGCCCCAATAAGCGTTGCAACAACCGGTTCTGCGCGTCTCGCATCCATCGGCTACCCGCGATCTTCATCGGTTCACCTTGTGGGAGGCTTTTCAACGTTGCGTCTTCTGGTACGCAGTCGTCACTCCAGAATTTTTCGGCCCCATCGACCGTCTGTTCTGCGAGCAATATGCCTTGCCCACTGCCACTTTAGTTTGGCGTTGCTTCGGGCTATGTCGGTAACCTTGGTTCTCTACGAATATTATCATTCCTGATTCGATCACGCAAGGAAACTCCAAGCATTGCCCTCTCCATTGCCCTTTGAGTGACTTTAAGCCTTCTGAGGAGGCCCATTGTGAGCGACCAGCAACCATTGTGGCATAAGATATACGAACAGTTAAAGGGCTTTATTTACCGGTAAAATTTTCGTAACGTTACCTTCATTTGACAGAGTTACCGTTCATATTAAAATAACGTTAATAAATTTAACGTTATTTTCGCAACATTTTATGGTTAATCTTTATTACCGTTAATTGTGTAATAACGTTAATTTTATGGTATTTTATACGGTTAAGTTAGTGGAGTGGAAGAAGCGCGGGGCAGAGAGGCAATCGGCGAGCCGCCTTACGGCCTTACGCGCTGTCACGTCGTGCCGTCTCGCTCGATCCAAACGTTGCCAGATTGTTACGTGCGAGAAGGGCTGGTAGTACAGTAATTTGATTTATTCAGTGATAACTGATAACGTAATACAAGTCATATTTTTTCTAATCATTTATTTTCTTTGTGTCAGTTGCTTGAGATCCATAACGGGTAGTTTCATTCTTTTCATAATTACATTTTTCGATCTAATAATAGTGACGGCGACATTAATAATGTCTTCTCTTGAGGATATAGCTGGACCTTCCTCCGTATATTAAGTCACATAAATCGTAAAAGTTGTAAAAAGAAGGCATCTTCAAACGAAGAAGTCTGTAAAAAACGAAAGAAACAAAATTTTTGCAGAAGCTTTAACGAGTGCAATGATGTATCAACGGAATGCAAATGAATTAAGGTGTAACGTCTCAAATCTCTTGAGACCGAGAAGCCGCACCTGTTTTTCTTAACTGAGATGAATATAACAACCCCGGCGGACGTGGCGTACGTCAACTACCCGGGCTGCTCTCTGGAACACAAGTTCAAGAAGTAGGCTGGGGTCTGTGTGTACATCCGCGATGACATCTGTTGTCGTCGTCTCCGTTGCTTTGAAAAATCGGGTTTTTCTGCCATATGGCTACTTGTGGACACTGGCGTGAAGAAACTTCTCTACATCGCATCGGCGTATGTCGATCGCACAGCAGTGACCAGGAGACAACAGCGCTATTTAATTCCCTCGTAGAGTTGACCGACGTAGCCCAGCAACGGTACCCGACAGCGAAGCTCATTTTTCTGGGGGATCCGTACCAGAAAACTGACCATGCCGGGTTAGAGGCGCGCAAGTTTGCTGTAACGCTAGATCTAACCCAGCTGGTCCGCCCATACACCCAATTGCTTGGACCTTCTGCTGACAACTAATCCGGGCAGTCATTCAGTATCGTTCTCAGCCCCGTTGGGAACGTCTGACCACTGCCAGGTGAAATCCGTGATGACCTGCTAGTCTATTCTGTAAGTATTACCATTTCGATATCGAGCTTCACATGAGTGAGATAGCTCACAAAGTGAACTTTATTACACACAACATAAAGGTCTTATGTTTATACTCACTTCGGATTCCGCTGTCGAGACCCGAAAATGTTGTTACAGAATAGGGGTACAGCTCTATCAGATAAGAGTCCTAGAGGCACGAGATGAGTATGGTGATACGAGTCAGCAGATTGGGATGAGATGTGGCACTTTTTTTGCGTCTTATCCTTGGCGGCAAGTGTGCTTCTCCTTGGATTACCCCTCATATTGTGCTGATGTGATTGCGGACTTGATTCGGCAGGGGATGGAGTATTTTATTCCATTCTCCAACATCCCGCTCGGTCACAAATCCCGGCCTTGGTATAATGTAGAATGCGATACCAAGCTTGGATCAAGGCCCGCGACCGAAAGGCTAAAGCACGTAGGGTTTACGCGAGGAAAAGAGCCTTTAATTCTGCCGCTAAGTTCTGCAAGTGGGTTTTGCGTAGGGCCATGTTGGACGTATCGGGGCCAAACTAGCATCGCACCCTCTAGGTAGTAAGTGGACCCTGTCGAAAGCGGTTGAAACAAATTTCTGTCGACTCACTTTGCTAACCTGATGGTTCGCTGGCTTACTCTGCAAGAAAGAAAGCAAATTTATTTACAATTTTTTTTTATTTATTTTTTTATTTGTAATGGGTTTGCTCTTGACTCTAGTCTATGTCAGAGATGACAGAGACAAAGTCTACGATGGAGCGAGCCTACCCAGAAGGAGTCTGTTCACTCTAACTTTGAAGAGATTAGGGTTGTAAGCTTTCGGAAACACAGACGCAGGCAGAGAGTTCCACTCCTTTGCTGTGCGCATTATAAAAGACGTTTGAAAACGCTTAGTGCGAATTGGTGGAATAGCCACAAGGTAGGGATGGTAAGATGCAGTGCGTCTGGATGTCCGATGGTAGAAGGGGGCCGGTGGGATGAGGTCGTGGAGTTCTTGGGCACACTCACCGAAGTACATTCTGTAGAAGACCGACAAGCAGGCAACCTTACGGCGATGAGCCAAGCTATGTAGCTTGGCATCCACCAGTTTTACGTCGCCGATGAGCCTCTTAGCTCTGCGTTCCACCGAGTCAAGCGCGGCAAGCTGATACTTAGCTGAGCCATCCCAAAGGTGGCTACAATACTCCATGCAGGATCGGACTTGTGCTTTGTATAGTGTTAAAAGCTGTCCAGGCCTAAAGTATCGCTTCACCCTTTTTAGGATGCCCAGCTTTTTGGCCGCAGTTTGGGCTTTGTACTCGATGGTGGCGCCGAAGTTGAGACTGGATGTCAACTCCATGCCTAGGAGTAAAGAAAAGTAGGAGCTTGGTCAAAACGACTCCTTTTTGCGGTAAAAAGACACGCCTGTATTTTGGTGGCATTGAAAGTGACCAGATTGTCATCACCCCACTGGGAGACAACGCTTAAGGTCAAATTTGTCCGCTCTACCATGGCCTCTCTCAAGGAACAAACTTCAACCCCACTGGTTGTTGCGCTGGACAAGTATCTCTCTGAAACCGTACTGTCATCTGCGTACCCAACAAGACCAGGCTGAAGTAGGTCATTGATGTGCAGCAGGAAAAGAGTTGCAGAGAGAACGGACCCTTGAGGAACTCCGGCATCAATGGCCATGAGGTCAGAGGAGCAGCCGTCAACGACCACTCGGATCAACCGTTCACTCAGGAAGTCTGATATCCAGCTACAAAAACCAGCTGGGATACCATAAGCAGGAAGCTTGCTGAGTAGACCTGCGTGCCAGACCCTGTCAAAAGCCTTCGAGATATCAAGCGACACGGCAAGTGCTTCGCCGTGTCTCTCAATGGCTTCGCCCCAGCAGTGCGTGACATACACAAGAAGATCGCCAGTTGACCGTCCCCGGCGAAAGCCATATTGACGGTCACTGAGGAGATTGTTGTCTTCAAGGTAGGTCAGCAGCTTACTGTTCAGAACCCTTTCCATAACCTTGCATAGGATGGAGGTAATGGCGATCGGACGGTAATGCGCAGGGTCAGCACGATCTCCCTTTTTGGGCACCGGTTGCACATTCGCAAGCCTCCAAAATCTCGGCACCGTTCTTTTTACAAGAGAGAGGCGGTACAGGCGTGTCAACACAGGATACAATTCAGGCGCACATTGCCTCAACACTCTTGCTGGAATGCCGTCAGGTCCACTGGCCTTATTCACATCTAAACTGCATAATACTCTACAGACCTCTTTATTATGAACTTTGATCTCCGGCATCGAAGAGTCACAACGAGGTAAAGTTGGTGGTTGCTTGGAGCCAGCGTCCAGACGCGAATTGCCTGCAAAGAGAGTTGCAAATAAATTTGCTTTCTCTCTAGCAGAGTGAGCCAGCGAACCATCAGGTTTCAGCATTGGAGGCAAAGTGGGTCGACAGAAATTCGTTTCGACCGCTTTCGACAGGGACCAAAACTGCTTACTACCCGGAGGGTGCGATGCTAGTTTGGCCCCGATACGTCCGACATGGTCAAAACGTGCCCTACGAAAAACCCGCTTGCATATGTATGTATGTATGTATGTAAATCGGGCTGGTTTCCGCAACTCCACGACTAAGCGCGTATTTTGCGTGTAGGTGGGACAAATGCGTCATTCGATCCACCCCAGCTCCCCAAGGAAGGCCAGCAACGCCTTGGTGTTACTAACTATCTCGCAGAGGGTACCTGGGTTTCCGAAGTACTTTGCCCTGTAATCCGCAACCACCGGGCAGCTTAGAAGCAGGTGTGCTGCTGTCTCATTCTCCTCCATGCAGGCTCTGCATAGCGGGCTGTCAGTGACTCCTATAGCATAGAGGTGTTTATTAAAAGACCCATGGCCAGTTGTTACGGCTGTGACTGAACGCAACTGTTGTTTAGTCAGTCTTAGGGCTTGTTTTGTGAAACGGCCATTTATAGAGGGAAGTGCCTCCTTGGCCTGCCTACACTCACTATGGTCAGCCCATAGCTTGTGATGTTTATCTCCGGTGCGTTTCCTTACCAGATTGCGTAAGTACCCGAAAGGCAGCGGCACGATGGGCTCAGGTCCCATTGCTGACAAACTCGACCCCCTTCGGGCGAGTTCATCCGCAGCGTCGTTGCCTCGAGATTCACTGTGTCCCTTGATCCATTGAATGGTTACTTTGTTGTGTCTACCAACCTGGTTTAGACGTTGGTGACACTCGAGAATCAACCCAGAGTTCACTGTGTGGCTGTTCAGAGCTTGCAGGACAGCCATGCTGTCCGAGAGTATGCGTATTGAGTGGTCCTTAACTTCCCTGGTTAGGATGGCTGATGCCGCCAGAGAAATGCCCATGCATTCAGCCTGGAACACTGTGTTGTGGACCCCCAATGGTGTGGCTATGTGGATATTGAGATCCTCTGAGAAGATTCCCGCACCAGTACCTGTACCTGTTTTTGATCCATCGGTGAAGATCCGCAGCTCGGCGGGGCAGAGCCCCTCGCACCGATGATCCTCATGCAATTGGATTTTGTATTTTTTATCGAAGATAAATTGCTTGGGCACCCGGTCATTGATTGCCTTTGTTATGGGGAGTTCATTGTTGAGCTCCTCGAGCAGAGCGGTGTGTCGTGTGTCTGTCTTACTCCAGAGACCTAATGTTTTAAGGCGTACTGCTGCCATCGTCGCTTCCTGTTGTATAAACAAGTGTAGCGGAGGGAGCCCCAGCATGGCTTCCAGCGCCGCAGTTGGAGTAGTCCTCATGCAGCCCGTCGTTGCCATGCAGGCCAGCCTTTGCATGTGTTGTAACTTGTTTACGGCTGTAGCTAGCTTTGAGCGTGGCCACCACACCACGGCCCCGTAGGTTACCATGGGCCGAATTACTGCGCTGTACAGCCATAGTATTATTTTG
Organism: Lacanobia oleracea; assembly: GCA_950371165.1. NCBI lineage: Eukaryota > Metazoa > Arthropoda > Insecta > Lepidoptera > Noctuidae > Lacanobia > Lacanobia oleracea. Next base: position 14,477,259 of record OX493389.1, read on the forward strand.
GGAGATAGGCCCCACTTCTTCCCTATCATTTTCCTGCATTGCCAGAAGGTAATGCAGGCCCTGTTTAGTTTGTAGTCTAGGTGATTACTCCAGCTTAACTTACTGTCTAGGATGACGCCTAGATACTTTACCTCTTTAGACAGCTGGAGCTCTGTATTGAAGAGCATAGGTAGCCGGTAGTGGCCTAGTGCTCGCTTTTGAGTGAACATGACTAATTCAGTTTTCGTGGGGTTTACCGACAGATCATATTCGTCGCACCATCTTTCCACGATGCGTAGTGCTTGTTGAGTAAGGTTGCAGATCGTTCCAGTCACTTTCCCTGACACTAGGATTGCGAGGTCGTCAGCATAACCTATTGTGTAGTAAAGATGTGCGTTGAGTTTGGTGATCAGGTCATCAATTACCAGATTCCACAGAAGAGGGGAGAGCACACCCCCCTGCGGGCAGCCTCTGGCTATCAGAGCCAACTGCTGCTCTTCCTCAAGGCGAACCACTCGTTTGCTTAACATATTAGTTATCCAGTCATTTAGTACCTGTTCCACGCCGTGTTTGGAGAGAGCGGCACTAATGCTGGAAAAGTTTGTCTTGTCGAAGGCTCCTTCGATGTCTATGAATGTGCCCAGGCAGGACCCTTTCTGGTGAATCGCTTCCTCAATCTGGTTCACCACCAGATGAAGAGCGGACTCTGTCGACTTACCCGAGCTGTATGCGTGTTGGTTACCATGCAGTGGTATTGTTTTTAAAACGCCATCACGTAGTTCCCTTTCACACAGTCTTTCCATTGTCTTTAGTAAAAACGAGGTCAGACTAATAGGTCGATAGGATTTAGCGTTTGTGTAGTCACTTTTACCTGGCTTCGGAATGAATATGACTTTCACTTCCCTCCATCCTTTAGGAACGTATCTAAAGGCCAGGCACGCTCCCATTAAGAGCACCAGTTTTGTTGCAACAGCGGTACCTCCCCACTGTAGTAAGGCAGGAAACACGCCGTCGGGACCTGGTGCCTTGAAAGGTTGGAAGCTTTTGATGGCCCACTGAAGTTTTTCCAGCGTAATCATCTTTTCTGCATAAAGCCAGTCATCATCTGATGGTGTTTGGATAACGTCAAGCCATTCATTTACCTGCGCGAATACGCTGCCTGGGAAGTGAGTTTCTACTAGGAGACGTTGCGCTTCTTCAGGTGTCGTGGTCAACGTGTTATCGGGTTTCCGGAGTGTGGCGATCTCAGGTTTGTTCTGTTGCGCCAGTATTTTCCTTACCCTGTTTGCTTGTTGGCATGATTCAATGTTACCACAGAATTTACGCCACCCTGTAGTTCTTCTGAATCTGATGCATCTCTTGTAGCTCGATTTGGCCGCGTAATAAGCGTCCCAGTCTTCATCACTACATGTGTTCATGGCTCTGTTAAGAGCCTTTCTTACCTTACCGCGTTTGCGCTCCAGGTCTGCACCCCACCGAGGTTGTTTACCCGGTGTGTCGCGCGGAATCGTTTCTGGGCAGGCGATTCGGTAGCTGTTTATCAGCGATTCGGTGAGTAGTGTTACTTGCGCATCGATCTGTGCCGTGTCCGCAAGCAACTCCGAATCGCATGATGGTACAAGCCTTGAGGTAAGGTTGCGTGTGTACACCGATATATCCGTGTTGCGAGGATTACGCGTAGGTTGTTTGGGTGGTATACAGACCTGGATGTCGAAGCGGATCCACCTGTGGTCTGAGCAGGAAGCCTCATTCGAGACTTGCCACCCAGTGATTAGTTCCGCTGCTCCCTCCGTAGCCAGAGTCAGGTCTATGATAGTACGACTGCGTCTGGTCACGAAGGTTGGTTCCGAACCCGTGTTTAGTAGGGATAGGTTAGTAGTGAACAGATAATCAACTAATGTCTTACCCCTTGCGTTTTGCGTCTCCATCCCCCACAGTGGATGGTGTGCGTTTGCGTCGGTCCCAATGACAATCTCATCCCTGCTGTTTTCACAGTGCGTGATGAGGCGGACCAGGTCGTGTGGGGGCGGTTCCTCCGCCTCAGGCATATATACCGAGGCGAAGACGATAGCCAACTTAGTGGCTCCCCGCTGTATGTTCAGCCTAGCAGCAGAGACATCTCTGCAACAGAAGTCGTTTAATAGCTGTGTTTTAAGGTTACCTGTGACATAGATGCACGATCTAGGGTGATCATGGTCCGCAGTAACAAGGAGCTTACCACCAAGATTGGAGAGTCCTCGTATGTGGCCACCCCTAATCCACGGCTCTTGGATCAGGGCAATGGCCGTGTGTTGAACCTCCAGCCACTTGCGGAGTTGAGCCGTCGCGGTCTGGCTGTGGTGGAGGTTAGCCTGCACGACTTTACAGGCCGATAAAAGGGACGCCATCGCCGGCAAGACCCTCCTCGTCGCCCTCAAGTCGCAGGCCGGCAAACAGGTCGCCCTCGTCGAAACCGTCCCCTCCCGGGTCTGAAGCCGGGGACAACATTACGTCGTCCGACTCCCCCCCCGATGAAGGGACGGCACCCACGGTGGCGGCAGGGTCGGCTGAGTCTGCTGCTACAGCAGGTTCGGCCGCAGTTGCTTCCGGGTTGTTTGGCGGAGAATCGGTGTCCTCTGCGTCTTCCAGCGGCTGTTTCGTGATCGGGTCCCAACCCCGAGGGACGTCGACGAACCTGCCGTTCGGACCCTGGAACTTGACGTACACCGCTCCCAAACCAATTGAGAGACGGCGCTCGGCGCTCATCAGGGTCGGAACTTGGTCCTCGGGGATACCCAGCACCACGAACCAGCAAGCCTTCTGCTTCTCGGCGTGCAGCACTACCCACCTCCTTACGTCGATCCAGCGATTCTGGTACCAGAGGGCTCGTCCAATAAAGGTCGAGTCCTCGTAGACTCCCTGGTCGTCGGGGATGGCGATGCCGCAACGCACCCGCTTCTGGATCTCCGCCTGGCTCTTGACGACTAGCGAGGTGCCAGCCGGGAGAGCCAGGCTGGAGACTGTTTTTTTCAGCCAGGCTAAGGTGAAGTCGTTACCGCACCACAGCTTGAGGACTCCACCGGTGAACAGCGGCTTCGCGTTGAAGGTTGGTCCCGGTGTATCCTGCATAGCAGAGCAGGCCTCGCTGATGATCCGCTTGTGGATAGCAGCCAAGACCTGGTCCGATACTCCCTGGCTTATGATGCCCCTCCGGTCGCAGGTTATTGCGACGTTTAGGGACGCACTGGCAGCTTGGGCGTAGCTTCTGTTAGCGATCCTCTGGGATTGGTCAAGCCGCGGCCGCTTGTGCTCTCCACGGGGCGAAATCGTCTCGTTGAGAGCCCGCTTGACCGCAGCCTGGTCACTTCCATCGGATCGCTGCGTTGTGGTTGCCTCCTCGGCCGGACCTCCTTGCTTGGTCGGTTTAACCGAGCTGGTGGCAGCAACCTGCTTGTTTTGGGGGGCTTTGCGTCCCCGCCTGCGTTCGTGACGCCGCTCCTTGCGCGTCAGTCTTTCCCTCCTCTTACCCTGGCTTGTAGGAGCTGTAGGACCCGAGGGGCCCGAACAAGAGCAATGGGCTTGTGGAATGGATTTTTTACCCTTGCCCTTGCCTTTACCTTTACCCTTACGAGTAGGCACCTGCCAGGCGCTGTTAAAAACATCCTCGGTGTTGCTGATCGCCTCCGTGTGACCGGAGGCGGCCGCGACTTGGGAAGCGGCTTGAGGAGCCACAGGAGGAGCGGGAGGGTGTTTGGGAAGGCTACTTCCGGCAGAGGTGTTAGCCGTCTCCGTTTTCGCCTTTGTATTTAAAGGATCGGTACTGGTCCCATGCAGCGCCGTTCTCCTTTGCTTGGAGTGGGACTTTTTGGTCTTAGCTGCGGTTTTCGCCACAGCCGGACCAGCGCCCGCGCTGGCGCCCACGGCGTGAGCCGCAGGGCATCCAGGGGCGAGCAAGGCACCAGAGGTACCTTGCTTAGGAGCTTTGCCAGCTTTCGCCGACTCCACTCCTGCGGTATTTTCAGTTGGCTTCAATACGTCCATACTAAAAATTATTTAACTTCATCTTCCTGGCTCCCACCCACCATGGAGCCCGCACCTGGGAACGTCGCACTACTGTGAGTGCGAACGTTAGGACTACCAGGAAGATATAGGTGCGCAAGGCTGGTTTACAGCGCGACATCGGGTGCTCGATCGGGTTGGCAACTAATCAACCCTCACTTACACCGTCAGCATGGCCTTTACCTACCGCTTCGGCCGCCCAAGGACGACCTTAGCGGACCCCACGCACCTCGCCTGTGGCCCTCTGACGGGACACTTTGGCCATTTCCCTACCCTTGGCTAGAAGATAGGGCCACCGTTTTGCTTGAAATCCAGACCAAAGGGGGCGTGTTGCCTCACGGACACATTACCGCCAGTGCCGATCGGCTCAACCCCCCAGGACTCCTTCATCCCCGCTTACGGCGCTCGACTGCGCAGGTCCTAGCGCAGGTGACAAAATTCTCCTACCCGCCGTCAGCTGAGTTTAGTGACGGCCGAGCCCGCAACCACTTCGTCACAGAAGGGTCACAGTTAGGAGGGGAGTTGGGAGGGGTTATAGAGAGGAAAAGGGGTTTAGTGGGATATGGGATGGGACTGAGTGGAAAGCCCTCCACTCTGCGGGTCGCCCGGTGGTTTCAGTTACGTCTATTTCGTAAGGAACTAGACCAAAAACGGGGTGGCAACCTCGAGAAGGTATATCCACCGGACTTGCCTTGAGGATCTACACGACCGTTGCGCTCCCCCTCAAGACCACGCCACCTTCCCGCCTCTGAAGGAGACAGCAAGGTAGGCCTGCATCTATACTACCAAGCAAAGCAAAGCAAAGCGTGTCGTTGTGCAACCGTAAAAGCATACATACAGACCCCGCTTGCATAACTTCGCGGCAGAATTAAAGGCTTTTTTCCTCGCGCGAACCCTACGCGCTTTAGCCTTTCGGTCGCGAGCCTTGATCCAGGCTTGGTAAGCAGATTCTTTACGTGCCTCAGCTTGGGCGCATTCTGCATTATACCAAGGCCGGGATTTGTGACCGAGCGGGATGTCGGAGAATGGAATAAAATACTCCATCCCCTGCCGAATCACGTCCGCAATCACATCAGCGCAGCACGAAGGGTCACCCGAGGAGAAGCACACTTGCCGCCAAGGATAAGACGCAAAAATCGCATCTCATCCCAATCAGCTGACTCGTATCGCCATACTCGTCTCGTGCCTCTAGGACTCTTATCCGGAGGAGAGCAGGCCAACACGGATTTCACCAGGCAGTGGTCAGACGTTCCCAGCGGGGCTGAGACTGATACTGATTGACTGCCCGGATCAGTTGTCAGCAGAAGATCCAAGCAATTGGGTGTATGGGCGTCAACATCCGGTACCCGCGTTGCCACATTCACCAGCTGGGTTAGATCTAACGTTACTGCAAACTTGCGCGCCTCTAACCCGGCATGGTCAGTTTTCTGGTACGGGAACAACCACTCTTTATGGTGGGCGTTAAAGTACCCCAGAAAATTGAGCTTCGCTGTTGGGTACTGTTGCTGGGCTACGTCGGCCGACTCCACGAGGAAATTAAACTGCGCTGTTGTCCTGGTCACCGCTGTGCGATCGGTATACGCCGATGTAGATAAATTTTTCCACGCCAGTGTCCACAAGTAGCCAAATGGCAGAAAAACCCGATTTCTCAAAGCAACGGAGACGACGACAACAAATGTCATCGCGGACGTACACACAGACCCCAGCCTGCTTCTTGAACTTATGTTCCAGAGAGTAGCCCGGGTAGTTGAGGTACGCCACGTCCGACGGGGTTGTTATCTTCGTCTCCGTTAGGAAAAACAGGTGCGGCTTCTCGGTCTCAAGGTGGTGATGGACCGGATCGAGATTGGAGTGTAACCATCTGATGTTGGTGAGGTGCACTTTGAGTGGGAGGAAGTGCAGCCGTTGTTTAACCTGTTTCCTTTTTGCTTTTGTCATTTTTTTTTGAGGTGTCGGGGAGAAATGTCGAATTGTCGAGGCTCTGCTCAGTGAACCAAGTGGAACACTAAAGCTAAACTAACCTATGGGGAACTCATTTGGAGACTGCGGGGACGCCCGAACCCCCCCCCGGATATATATTATAATATATATATAGATAATTCTCTTTGCAAGCAATTCGCATCTGGACGCTGGCTCCAAGTAACTATCAACTTTACCTCGTTGTGACTCTTCGATGCCGGAGATCACAAGAGGTCCGTAGAGTATTGTGCAGACTAGACGTGACTAAGGTCAGCGGACCTGACGGCATTCCAGCGAGAGTGGTGAGGCAATGTGCACCTGAACTGTCTCCTGTGTTGACACGCCTGTACCACCTCTCTCTTGAAAAAAGAACGGTGCCGAAATAATGGAACCTTGTGAATGTGCAACCGCTGCCCAAAAAGGGAGACCGTGCTGACCCTGCACATTACCGTCCGATCGCCATTACCTCCATCCTATGAATGGTTATAGAAAGGGTTACCTACCTTGAAGACAATGATCTCCTCAGTGACCGTCAATATGGCTTTCGCTGGGGACGGTCAACAGGCGATCTTCTTGTGTATGTCACGCACTGCTGGGACGAAGCCATCGAGAGACACGGCGAACACTTGCCGTGTCGCTCAATATCTCGAAGACTTTTGACAGGGTCTGGCTCGCAGGTCTACTCAGCAAGCTTATGGAATCCCAGCCGGTTTTTGTAGCTGGATATCAGACTTCCTAAGTGAACGGTCAATCCAAGTAGTCGTTGACGGCTACTCCTCTGACCTCATGGCTTTTAATGCTGGAGTTCCTCAGGGACCTGTTCTCTCTGTAACTCTTTTCCTGCTGCACATCAATGACCTACTTCAGCCTGGCCTTGTTGGATACGCAGGTGACAGACAAGTTTCAGAAAGATACTTGTCCAGCGCCACAACCAGCGGGGATGAAGTCCGTTCCTTGAGAGAGGCCATGGTAAAGCGGACAAATTTGACCTTAAGCGTTGTGTCCCAGTCGGGGGATGAAAATCTGGTCACTTTTAACACCACCAACATACAGGCGTGTCTTTTTACCGCAAAAAGGAGTCGTTTTGACCAAACTCCTATTTGTCAGGGTGCATCTGTTCCTGTGACTTGAGCTTGTGGCTTGTGGTTTGAGCTTCTAGGCATGGAGTTGACATCCAATCTCAACTTCGGCGCCACCATCCAGTACAAAGCTCAAACTGCGGACAAAAAGCTGGGCATCCTAAATAGGGTGAAGCGATACTCCAGGCTTGGACAGCTTTTAACCCTTTACAAAGTACAAGTCCGAAAATAATTACTATTAAATCTTGAATTCTTGACGCATGAGACTTTTTGGTACCCCTTTTGGTCCTTTGCTTGAGTGCGTTAGTATCAAATTATTTTAAATGAAATTAAATTGTGCAGTGGTAATAAGTAATATCAATTCATCTTTAAATATATAGTCAAAAAAGTTCAAGAATGGTGAAAATAGTATTTATTTGGTGCCTAGATTAAGCTTTGGTGCCCAATAGTCACCGTGTCAATTGTCCAAGTATTTTCAGATCAAGATAGCATCAAAAAACATCATTGAACTAACAAAAACATGCTAAATACCTTGGGTATTTTACCTTCGGTAATTACCTACTAAATTATGGTAAGATAGAATAAAGAGACATGTAACTTACTTTTAGTGTTTTTCTACAATCTGGAAACTAAAAATTAGATCTTTTATTTTTGTTCAGTTCAAAATATCTATAGATATTTTTTTTTTACGTCCCATCTTGTAAACGTCTCACACAAATCGAGTCACTGTAGGTATTCCACACGACTGAGGCGCGGCGGCGCGGCGTCGGAGCGGCAAAGGTGCACCTAAAGTACTAAACATTACATTCTAAACCTAAACTGATCCAATACTAAGCGAGTGGCGCGAGCGCACAAAAATGTTTACCTACGAGGAACGGCAACACGCGGTCACAAATCTGATCCGATGCCAAGCAAGCGCACAAAAATGTATACCTACAGCACGGCAACGTAGCTAAATTAACGGTAAAAGTAACGTTAGTTGTGTATTTAACGTTAATGTTAATTAACGTTAAATTACTGGTAATGAAACCAAGTAACGTTATATTTTTGTAACGTTAGTGAGGTATCACATTGAAATTAACGTTACTTAACGGTTATTATTTTGTTATTTAGTAACGTTAACAAGCCCTAAACTTCTAGCATTGCTTGACCCCCTTAGAATGCAAGGAAAATGCTCTATCACCTCTTTTATTCAAAACGACGACCAACCTTACTAATTTTTCGTAATGAGAAACGTTTTAATTTGAAAAAGTTTCTAGGGTAGAGCTACATAAAGTTGAAATGGAAAATCTATACAGAAGGAAAGACTTCCCTCGCAACTGAGAGAGTACAGTTGAGATTCCGTTATCCGCACTTAGACTCCCATTCGCGCCATTGTGCTTAGGAGTCCTGGCAAGGTTAGCCAGTGAAGCTACGCATAAGGTTTCGCTGAGTGTCCTCATCTTTTCGAAGATTTTTGCACGTTGGGTAGCAAAGGCCTCATTTCTAGAATGAAGAGGGCTACTGATTTCTCGGTATCGAAGCAACTTTTGTAGGTATATTGGGCTGTCTATGGCGACTATCATCATCATCATCATCATTTTAGCCAAATGCCGCCCACTGTTAAATGTAAGCTTCTCACAAAGCGCCAACCATCCCGGTCTTGTGCAGTCCACGTCCATCCACTGCCAGCCACCTTTTTTAAATCCTTGATCCATCGTACTGCAGTGCCTATGTTGATAAGATATTTTTTTACGGGGAAATGACCCGTAATTAAACCTATTATTATTCGGAGGGTATTTCTATTTGGGTTGAGAAGTCGCTTAGTTAGTCGCATGTATAGGCTGCACTGTAATTTGTAGACGGTGACCATCTGTTGTCTTGAAGTTCAGTTTTTATGTACGAATCAGTAAGAAAGGTAAGAGGAGAAGTGGGTACAGGTCCAGCAGTACCTACCGTCTCGGAAACTCACTTCGCAAAGTTCGCCTCTGGCGTCATTGCCTGGGGTTCTAATAGGCACGTATCCAGACTTTTGGTTCGGGGGGGGGGACAAACATTGAAACAACCATGTGAACTGTGTGAAAATCGCTGTAATCACTGTACTATAATTTTCACTGTACTATACTATAATTATATAAGTATTTTTCTGTTTCTGCTGGCAGCCATTACGTCTAGTACCATATCAGGATCTGGCACCAAAACGGAATGAATAGACAATAGAGCGAGACCAGTAAGCCTCTCGCCCGCCATTTTATACCTTAGGAAGGATTTTATTCTCTTTAGGCATGAAAATGACCGCTCCACAGATGCCGTTGAAACCGGAAGGGTGGCCAGAATATGTATTAGCCTGTTAATGGTAGGAAAGAAAACTTTATCACACGTGTCTAAAATTTCCATAATTTCGACTGGTTTCTTATCTGTGTTTTTCCACTTGGCACACCACATACTGTACCTACTCTGCTTTTATTAGTGATTCTCCAACACTTTCTTCCCAATAAATTTTCATATTTTCTAATTCACTTATCTTCCTCTCGTCCACATTTTTCGGAAGAATAATTTCTAAAGAAGAAAGCAGCTCTCTTTGATTCGCAAATCTATCATTCATGCCAGATATCAAATCGTCCAAGCACGGTATAAAAATAGTTCTTCTGAAGTATTCTTCAGCAGTATCGTGCAGTTTGGTGGGCAGTAACTCGAGGACGCTGAATTTCTATTTGCAAGACATCTTCCGCTATTTTGCAGCATGCTTTATATATTTCTGAGAATACCGGGTTAACATCGTCACGTATCCCTTTTAGTTTTCCGATAATGTCATCGAAAAATTTCATAGCAGAGGCCAGGTCGTGTGTAGCGTTCTGCAAATATGCTGACAGTGGGAGAGTGTAACTGAAAAATCTTTCACAGGTTTTTAGAGAAATCAAGAAACTACTCTTTTCCATCGCAGCTATGAGTGTAGACGCAGTTTGGGCGACAGTTCTGTTTGTGTAGGATAGTTCTCTTAATGTAATGACAATAGGTTCGAGTAACTCACCAAATACATTTATAGAGTCCTGACGTTCTATAAATCTAGTGTCACACATCGGCATGTGTGACACTAGATTTTGCGGTTTTAACCAGTCTTTTTTTCTAACTTTCTGGTGTGAGCTTTTCCACATTTTCCTTGAACTGTTTCCCGGCCATTGCATTGTTGCGAAGTAAATTGCAGACTTCCTTCACAACGCTTATTGAATTTCTCACCTCGGGAACTGAAAGAGCTGTTGAAAGAACTAGGTTCAGACGATGTACCGAGCAATGTACGTATGTGGCCTTAGGAAATTCTTTTCTGATTCTCGTCTGCACACCACTGATGTGTCCTCCCATGGTAGCAGCTCCGTCATACCCCTGACCAACTAGTTTATCGAGATTCAAACCAATCTCATGACATTTCTTTAAAATTTCTGCACTTATATTTTCGGCACTTAGGTCGTGTATTTCAATGAAACTGAGAAAGTCCTCCCTCAAAATACCTTTATAAACGTATCTCGCACACAAAGACAATTGCTCAGTTCCACTCACATCTAAAGTTTCATCGCCAAGAATAGCGAAACACTCTGAACTATTTATTTGTGTCACAACTTTTTTCTGAATTATCTTTCCGCAAGTATCTATTATTTCATTTTGAATAATAGGGCTAAAACACGTTGCATTTTTAGGGGTTGTAATGATATGATCTTTCAGGATGTTATCATAGCTTGCTCGGTATCGTAGCAGAGCCCTGAATTTTCCATCTTTACCAAGTGGCTTTTCTAAAGTCAATGGTCCACTGTCTTTGTCTCCACGAAGCGGCAACTCTTGCTCTCCACAGAAGATGATAGTTTCGATTATAGGTTTTAGTGCTGTTCTATTTCTTTCCTTTGAGCCTTTGATCATTAAGCTGTGATGCAACGTCTATAGCTGCTGAATCCATTACGCGTAAGAAATTTTCTGCGCATAACTTAGAAAACTGGTGATATTTAGCAGCAGAATGTTCGCGAAATCTCTCTGTTGCATCTTTCCAATTATCAAATGGTTTGGTGACAAAACTTCCAAGTGTTTGATGGGAACCTTTTCCAGCGGTGCCTGATGACAACGCAATATTTGCAGAACACACCGTTCCTCCTCGGCGAATATGTTAACCATTCCCATGATCCCATCCATTCTCTTCGAAATCTAAGTTTCCTCTTTCCAAAGCTACTAGCCGGAAACGAAAATGACGCATCTGGGACAAACGGCTGTGTAATAATATTTTTTTTCTGTTCATCTGTGAGTACAAGAGGAGGATACTGTGTGTTATACAGAGTTGATACGACAGAGGGGCATTAAATTAAACTACGTATACTATACGTGTTCAGTATTAATTCGATACGGTACAAAAACAAAAAGCGCCATAAATGAGAAAATATTTTTTTCAAACAAACTAAATAGCTTGCAAATCCGAATTAAACGCAACCACCCTTTGTAAAAAAAAGACACTGACCTTAGATACCGCTAGGTAACAAAGCGGCAACGTCGCGCGCGCCTTGGAGCGCGGTGTGCGGTATCTCGTGTGCTCGGTGGGGGCCGGGCCGGGGTGGCGGCCGGCGACTTAGGCCTCCGCTCGCACTGGCTTTTATGTTAGGTAACGTTTCGAAGTACGCGCACAAAAACAAACACACTAAATTTTTAAATTTATGATGTGTCCTCCATTCACATTGATGCACAAATTATACCGACGGAGAATATTGTTATTTATTTTTCTAATTAGATCACTGTCCGTCGCTAAGCACTTTAATTTGTGAAATGCTAAAATAATCCTATTTTTTAACTCATCAATTGTAGTATGCCTCAGAGGTAACTGAGGCATACACTTCACCCTTAATGTAACCCCACAAAAAGAAATCCATGGGAGTGAGGTCCGGAGATACTAATACTAAATAATAATAATCCCAAGTTACGTGTCCTATCACCATAAAAAACAGTCAATCACAAAAAAAAAACACTAATACTAAATAATAATAATCCCAAGTTACGTGTCCTCTCACAATAACAAAATAAAATTACAATTGTTTGCGCGCGAATTTCACAAACCGTACGTTCCGAAAAACAAGCGTCGGCGCACTGAGGGACTTACCGATCGCAAAAGACAAAGATGCAACAAACTGACCTATCTCTATTTCTTTCGCTCGCTTTATGTTAGTCGCTTTCGTAGTGAAAGTGCAAGTGTGTGTGTATTGATTGCTTCCTTGTTTGCATTGCCAATTTTTAGTGAATGTCCTTCGACATGCGTCAGAGCGGCAACAACGCATCGTAGATTTATAGTTGTAAGGTGCATGACCTATGCTTAGACGATAATCAGCTGTTAGAAAAGATACATCGTGTTCAAACCGTGCAAAAACTTTAAAAATCATTTGCGACTAAACTACTGCTCCTAATTAATTTATTTTTGGTACAGAGCTTGAAAATGGTACCTAGTATAGGCAGTTTAAAGGAAAGCCCCTCTGTCGAATCAACGTTGTATATGCCATTAGAAACCACGCCGATATCAGAAAAAGTTTCACTTATTATAATCTAAACTGCACGTTTTTGAAGTTAAACATTCTCCTTCATCTCTACATCTTCCAGCCGGTTCGGCTGAAATCACATTTTTTTCTGTAAATTTTGACGATGTTGTTTCTAGTTGTCTACTATCAACAGCAGAAAGTTTTTTCCTCGCTAGTGCTAGTAGTAACAATTTTTTTTGCCACTGGCTTGAAAAAGTTGTCAATTCTCTTCATTTTAGCAGCAGCAATTTATATACGTTCAAACAAGCACAAATCAAGAAGCACTCACATTTCACACATTACTTTACTTTATTTAAGTAATCTGTGATGGATAGGGCGAACGGTCCAACAAATTATGACGTCTGCAGGTCCAAAATTTTCCAACACTATCTCACGTCACGGACTGGCGATTTGGCGAATCCAATGAAAACAGTGGTTTTGAAGTTTTTTTCCTTTATTTCACGGCACGGGCAAAGTATCAGGTGAACCAAGTCGGAAGGAATTTACTCTACCTACTCTCTATGTAAATGAAACCAATATCAGAATAAACTGGTAACGTTGATGTCGAGCGGGAGCGTAGGTCGCTGGCTGTTCGATGTGGGATGTTGGCCCACAGGTTTGCACGTTGTACGGCTCAGGTTAAGGTGACTCTTTTCAAAGCCTACTGCCAATCCTTTTACACGTGCAGCCTGTGGGTGAACTTTACGCAAAGGGCATATAGCGGCCTGCGCATACAATATAACAACACGTTCCGGGTGTTGATGGGGCTGCCGCGTTTTTGTAGCGCGTCCGGCATTTTTGCCGACACGAACGTCGATAGTTTTACGACCATTATGCGCAACAGATGCGCATCTCTGTTGCGCCGTGTTTGCGCCAGCCCCAACATCATCCTTAGAACGCTGGTTGATAAGTGGGACTCTCCAATCTTGGGGCGGTGGATACGACTGCATGCAGTCAAGTAGACATTCCCCGGGATCGGCGTGCCTCATGCAGGCTCATAATGCCAATATTACTAACACTAGTTCATAAGTTTGCATTGTTACTAACAAACTATGGAAGAAATTCTCCAATAAATGTTTTATTATTATTTCCTTTATTCAACAAATTAACCTACAAATTACATTTTTAAATATTTGAAAAAAAGAATATATAAAAAAATAATATAAAATTATAAAAACATTTAAAAATATAATAAATAGTAGCCCACCGGTATCGGGAACAGGGTCCAAGCTACCGGCGGTCAGGGCTCCAGAGAGAGGAACCTCCTAACAATACGAGCCGTGTCCAGAAGTACCGCTTTCTGAATCAAGCCCTTGATCCAGCAGCCTAACGAGAGCCTCTTGAGGTATTGGTCGAGGCTCGTGGCTATTAAGCCATTGGCTGATACGACTATCGGTACAATGATTGTGGAATCCACATCCCACATGTCGACAACCTCGCGAGCCAAGTCAATATACTTGATTTGTTTATCTTTCTCGGCTTTCACGAGGTTCTCGTCATGTGGGACGGTTATGTCTACAATCATTGCACGCCTCTCGATTCGGTCCAACAGCACTATATCAGGATTATTGGCAACAATAGTCCTGTCAGTGATGATGGACCAATCCCAGTACAATGTGATATTGCCATTATCGAGAACTGGGTCGGGCGCATACCTGTAGTACGGCACCTCCGACTCCACAAGAGAGTATTTCAGAGCAAGTTGCTGATGGATAATCCTGGCTACAAGGTTGTGCCTATGCAAGTATTCTCCGTTAGCTAGACGAGAACAACCAGAGACAATGTGGCGAATTGATTCTCCCGGACGGTGACATGCCCGACATATGTCGACCGTGCCGTCTTTTACAATAAATCTCCGGTAGTTATTCGTCATGATAACTTCGTCCATAATTGCACAAACAAAACCTTCGGTTTCTCCAAAAAGATCACCGAAACGCAGCCAGGCTACGGACGCTAGTTGGTCTACGTCAGGCCCATGTAGGGCCCGGAAAAAGCGTCCGTGAAGCTCCTTACTCTGCCATACCGCCCTGCGATCGTTAGTGTCAAGCACTGCAGGTTTGCGCCAGTTCTCATTTGCCAAGGAGAGCGGGGTGAGTCCCTTGTCCACCGCCACTACATCTCGATGCATACCCACGTCGACAGCTAGAAAATATTCTCTAAGACTGCATATCTCGCGATTGTGGAGAGTCTTAGCATTTAAAAAGCCTCGACCTCCACACTTTCGCGGGATACACAGTCTCATTACCGACGACCGTGGGTGATGCATTCGATACGCAGTAAGCAGTGTACGGACCCGCCTATCCAGGGCGTCAAGTTCCGTTTGAGTCCATTTGAGTACGCCGAAAGAGTACATCAATACTGGCATGACCCAACCGTTGAAGGCGCGCACCTTGTTTCCGCCCGATAGAAAGCTATTGAATACCTTCTTCAGGCGGCCAAAGAAGCGCTCCTTCAACGATTGCTTCATGTCAGTAACATTGATACCTAACGCTTCCGACATACCCAAATACTTGTAAGTTTCAGTTGGAGAGAGGGATCTCAGGTTTATGGAATCCGAGAGTTGAGTTCCCACGGATTCCATAATCTCTCCACGCTTTACATGCATGACCGCACATTTGTCCACACCAAACTCCATCCTGATGGCGTTACTGAATGTTTCAGTTACCTTCAGTAACTCCATCAGTTGCAGATTAGTGGTGGCAAAGAGTTTCAGATCATCCATGTAAAGGAGGTGAGATATAACCTGACCACCTCTCTTCAACCGATAGCCTAGCCCTGAATTCTCCAGCAGTGTGCTAAGAGGATTCAAGGCTAGACAAAACCAAAGTGGACTCAAACTATTGCCCTGAAATATACCCCGCTCGATCCTTACCGGTTCGCTATTCCTCTGGATATTTCGACATCCTGGATAGCGAAGGACTGTCCTCCATTGCCCCATACACGACATCAGGAAGGTGCGTAGCGTTGCATCAACTTTATACAATTCTAGCACCCTCATGAGCCATGTATGAGGCACCGAGTCATAGGCCTTCTTATAGTCTATCCAGCATGTTGACAGATCCTTTCGGGAACGCCGAACCTGTTGGCTAATGGCCATATCAATAAGGAGTAGCTCCTTAGTACCGCGGGACCCATTCCTACATCCATTTTGAGAGGCAGACATGATGTTGTTGTTGTTAATATGACTATTAATCTTTGCCCTCAAAATGGATGTAAGAACTTTATAGACCGTCGGTAAACACGTGATCGGTCTATAATTTTTAGGTTCCGCAGTACTACCTGATTTATGGAGCAGGTGGGTTATTCCTGTAGTTAAGAACTGGGGTAGCGACCCAGACTCTAAGGCAGACTGGAATTGAGACGCCAAGCAAGCGTGCGATCTCGTAAACCATTTAATCCAGAAATTGTGCAGCCCGTCCGGCCCTGGAGATTTCCAGTTAGGCAACGGGCGGACTGCACAAGCTACATCTTGGGGGCTGATGGAAATTGCCCCCATTTCTGGTATCGGATCGCACACACGCTCGACCTCCCAAGTCCAGTCACCCTCAGTATGACTGACAGGAACCGACCAGATGCTGCGCCAGAATGAACACATAGCATCATCATCCGGCAAGCGCGTGTCAGTCACACCTTGGCCCGTCGATCCCAATCCCTATATACCCACCTTTCGTTACTTCGGAATGTGCGATTCTGGGTGTATCGCTCCACTCGCCGCCTGTACCTACGAATACGGCTTGCCCATGCATACACCTTCTGCTTCAGGAAGTCGATGCGCTCTGTGACACGAGATATATAATCTCGGGGATTGACATCAGTCCCCGAAAACGCCCGTCTCACAAAGCGCATCACTCTAGGGCGTGTGTTGCCCTCCCTGAAGCAGATCAGTTTGCCGATTAGCGCTCTGGCCTCACCAATACGACGCTCGATCCTGCACTGCCAAGCTGGTACGGCTGGTTTTGGTCGTGTAACTCTGTCATTGGTTATTTTTATTTTGACATGAGCTACACGACATGCCGCTACAGCCGCGCAGTACATGATCGAATGTGCATCGGTGAGGTTATCACAGTTATCAAAATGGCTTGACAACTGCGAATCCAGAGCAGCCACCAGCGCCCTGTTCTTGTTATACATGGGCAAACGAGGTAAGCGTGGTCTAAGTTCAGGCGGCATGTAGCGGTATTCCCGAATAGCACACTCCAAAGCACTCCTCAATTCGTCATTGCACTGGGTACTTACGTTTGTAACCCTGTCATTACTCTCCTCGTCAGCGTGGCTGGGCAATTGGGTTGACTGTGCTGGTGCCACAGTCTGCGACGGAGGAGCAATGACATGGCTACACATTTCAGTGCGGAGGCGATCAAGCACACTATCATCCAACATACGGTTACGCTGGATGACGCGCACCTGATCCGACAGTCGTTGGGCCGATACGCTGACAGCTGGGTCAAGTACCTGAAACAGAGAGAGCATCCGACCACGGTACGCAGTCAGGTTAGTTCCCCCCTCTGTAGCCCCAAAGTATGAGCGTATAACATTCTCATTTATGGCTTGAGTCCATTTTAGGGCCTGGCCACAGCTTCTAGCGGTGCGGCGCGCGGTGCGACGGGAGGCGCGGCGGGCGACGCGATTTGCGTTGGTATGCCACAGCTCGACTAGTTGCGACCGCGGCGGCGTCAGCGGTGGACGTACTCAGTATTATTTATAATGGCCCTATCAAAAGTGGCACGATATTGTCTTGAGACTAATGCGTTTTTAGCTCAAGATATCATTAACTCTAAAATTGGAACGCACCCAGTTAATGAAAAAAGGAAAAACCTTGGCGAATTTCACACGCTTTATCACGAATATAGGAACTATCCAGAAAAATTTTTTGAATATACGAGGACAAGCATAGAAACCTTCGATTACATACTCGGCCACATAAAAGAAGATTTGACAGCTACAGTTAATTTTAAGAAAATTGTTTCACCTCCAGAACAACTGTTTCTTACTTTAAGGTTAGTACATCGTTTATATAATGAAAGAGTCAACTTATTTATAAAAAAGTATATTTATTCATATTTAACATTGATACATTTAGGAAAATATAATCAGCCTATTCCGATCAGTGATCGCAGATTATACCTTCTGATGCGTGAACCATTTGATGCGGAGCGAAATTTTCAAAACGATTTATTCAGTTCGCGCGAACACAAATACGTCCCCTCGCTGCCGCTGCATACGCCGCTCTGGCTGTGGCCGCCTCGATACTCCCGAGTGCATTTGTTTCACTCGCACACCGCGCCGCCCGTCGCCGCCGCATGCCGCGCGACGCTCTCCGCGCCGCAGGTCGCTCCGCAATTCGCGTCGCCGTTAGCTGTGGCATACTTCATACGTTGTCTACCATTTGTTTTCCCCGCTCACCGCTTGTCGCGCCGCATTTCGCGCCGCAATCCGCGCCGCGCTTGGCTGTGGCCAGGGGGTTATATACGCTGCACACTTCCACCGATAGCGGGGACCCTGTCAGAGACCGGTGGGCCTCGAGGTCCTAAGCTGGCCGGTGGTCGGCCTCGCCCGCGCCGACGCGCAGGTGGTGGTGTCGTCGGCGGCGAGAAGTATTCGTCGCTCGAGCTCGACGCAACTGCAGCTACCGGAATCTCAGGACTCACGGCTGGCGCTGGTCCCGGCGGCTGCGAGGCGGAACTGAGCGACGAACCCGAAGATGGAGTTGGTGCGTTTTGTTTTCGAGCTCGGCTTCTTGTCAGCATTTTATAATGGTCATGTTATCGGTCCAAAAAGAGGTAATTGGTTTCGTGTTTGGTTTTATTATATCGTCACTGTTTTTTTTCTTGTTTTACTGTTAGTTTTTGCCATTTTGATGAAAGAAATTGAATTAAATTGTATAGAAAATTGCGGATTGAGCAAAAAATATGACGTTTCAGACAGCCGAGCCACAGATTATTATTATTATTATAGCACTATACTGTCACTATTGCAGAGGTATTTCACTTTTCTTCTCGCTTGTCGCTCTCGATTCTCACTTGAATCGCTCTCGAAATGAACTGACATGCAGGTTCCTTTTTTTTTTTTTTTTGTCGGTGGCCACTCGCAGTTTCAACCCTAGAGGGTTGTCAACTACTAAACCGGACACATGCAGATTCCCGGACTCCCGCCGTATTTATACTACATTTTCGTATTCTGGAACACTGTGGAATATTGCGCCATCTACTACCTAGTAGCAGAAAGTTATGGAAGCTTCTCGATATTTCGCTACTCGACGCGAAATATCTTCTACTATTAGATTAGTTTTTCTACTCGACGATAGATGTCGTTCATTACTGTTTTCGTTCTCGGTTTCTCTCTAAACAGGTAAGATGGCGCTACTAGTAACGTCGCTAACATAATCGGATCAAGATCTATCTATATTTTTATTTTACCTAATGAAAGAACACGCAAGCGAATAAATAAACAGATGGCTTAAAACGTTTTTTTTTTAGTTAGATATCGGGGGGGGATAAATCCCAATTATCCCCCCTCTGTATACGTACCTTTCTATAGTTTCCCATGATCCACTGGAGGGTGAAACCCGCAACGGATAGTTTTTGGCCCTGAGCTGTTGCTTCACTGGGAATTGAACGGTTTTAAGCCATGGCAGAGCAATCAATCAAAATCTTATTTCAGCTACTATGACAGTTTGTTGTGACTTTCAGCCAAGTGCCTTTGCAAAGTTTTTTTATAAATTAATTATTTAAATAGAAATCATAAATTTTGATCGGATGGTAATATCATTTTCTTCCATTGCGTTTTCATGGAAATATTTTCCTCATTTTTCCCAAAAACACTTGTCAATATTATCCGTATTAATAGTCTGTTTGGTCGGTCGATTCCCCGTTCACAGAAGTAACGAATTAATGCTGAAGCAACGGACAACATAGTATTAGGCATCTTCTAAAATAACCTAACCATCTTTTGATTGTGGTGTATGCCATCGGGAATTTTTAACAGTATTCGTAAAATAATGCGCATTTGAATAGCCTTCTTACATCATGTTCGCATTTTTCTTCTTCTCCGCCGATCCCGGAATGCTGAGGATCGCGACCACACACGCCGCATATCCATGCGGTCTTCTGCAGTGTGGACCGCTCTGTGCATCCTGCCTTTAACAGCCTTCTTTATGGCGTCGGGCCATAAAAAAGGCCATATGTTTGCATATTTGATCTTTAGTACCTATGTTAATATTATTTTGCGCTATATGAATGGTGCTATTCTTCAAACTAATAAGTTAAGAAACTACTTGGTGAATCAAGTTATTTCTCAATTTATTTCGAATCGGGAACGTAAATCAAAACAATTTAATTTTTTTTAAACCCAGTTGACATCCGATTAACCAATCTAATTCAACTCTTTTCGCGACTCTTCTACCATGGGACTTAGCCAGCTGCTCGCGGATGGTATGACGTGATCCCAGGCCCTAGACCCATTTTTGAGCAACTCAAGTTAAGCTTAGCAAATGTAAGCGGACGCCTGTTGACGATTTAAAAAAAAGAGATCAAATACATAACTCCATCTATGGAATCTGAAGTTGAACTGTCTAAATATTAGTTCTGAGTTTCTTTTATTTCATTAAGAACGATATTTTTAAGGTATTAAAAGAATCCCTTTTTTTCAGACGTCTTAAAAGTACCACTTACAACTAAAAATATGTTTTGATGTAATTCTCATGCTGTCTTGAGGTCAAAAGATGGCATTATGGGTATCTGCATTATGTAATGTTGATTTCATGTAAATTGCCATAATTCCTATCCAGTTTATGTGTAAAAGTTATCTACAATGGTTTTGTACCTTTGAACTTGATGCGTTCTGTTAATTATCATTTTACATGTGGGCCATTATATTTTGGCATAGATAAATGCCCAAAAAAAAATTCAAAAGACAATAATAACATGTTATCAATGTATAAAAATATTAGTAACAATAAAAAAGAAAGGAAATTAATAATTAAAAAATACGTAAAAAAATCAAAAATAATCATAACCGTTTGGATTCGAACCCACACCAAGTCGTTAGAAAGGCAGTCTCTAAACCTATGGTCTATGAGTACTCTTGACAAATTATTGAAATAGCCGATCTTATTTATGTCATGGTTTTTCGCTGCTCAGCTCCTTGAAAGTATAACGTGATGATAAACATTGCTAAGGTTAGACGCATAAGTATCTGCAAAGTTATATTAAGTTGTGGTTTTTATAACAATGCCCCACTAAACTGTTTGGCAAAATGTGAAATATAAATTTACATGTTATTTTAAGTGCAAAAAAACCATTTTATTATTATTTGACAATATTTTGGTGTAAAAATAAAGTTCAAAAGATAAAATAAATACAAAAATAATAGCTGTTGCTGGCCAGGGATCGAACCTTGTGCCTGTCGTTAAAACGGACATTTTTGAATATTGCTCAGCCTCCAAAGCACATAGCGTGATAATATATAGCCTAAAACCTTCTCGTGGGCAGAACGCACACAACAAAAAAAGAATTATCGAAATCGGTCCAGCCGTTCAAGCGTGATGCGATGACCAAGGGAAATAGGGATTCATTTTTATAGATGCCAGCACATCAAGCTATCTGAAACTGTCAAACTTTCCCAATCTTGAACCTAATTGAAGTCTATGAAAGAAATTTGACAGATTGTTGTAGCTTGATCATATTATTGATGTGCTGTCGTCTGTAAAACTGAGAATGCAGTAGCGAGCGAAGCAAGCTCAATGTTTTCAATACTCCAACGCGGTTATTTGTTGCTTAAATGTGAGTGATTTGCCTATTTTCAGAAGGTTTGTCCTGCGGGCCTGCCTACAATCCTGGGACTCAGGACGATATAAATGACTTTGTTGACTGATGCAGGAAAACTCATGAACCCAATATATACGCCTATGAATGCCGATAAACAGTAGGTCTGCGTAGCTATAGCTACTGACACTGATTTAGATGATTATGATTGTAACACTTACGTATTTTCTAAATTAATAAGTACCCATTGATTTAAACATATTTGGCTTTAATTAATAACAAAACAATCAAATTTTGCATTTCATTCCATTTTAGTTATTGTGTTTCACTTTTTCTGAAAAATAAAACCCAATTGCAGAAAAAAAACGAGTGTCAAGTTTTTCCAAGATTGTAAAAAAAAACATTTAATTTTTCAATTTACATCTCTATCTCAATGCATAATTATCATTAATAATAAAAGTGTCTCCAGGTCTCCAGCGACCCGAGAAAGTGAAAAACAAAAATAGAGTGAAGAAAATGATACTCATTACAATATGACAGTATGACAATAATTGATAGATAACTAACAAATGCATATTTACTTACTTTTCATTCAACCTATGGTTGAATGATAAAGGTTGTGAATTTAAATAAAAATAAGTTTAATTTACAGACAACCTTCCCCAGTTTCCCCATTAATTTAAGCACTATCATTTTCAGATTGATGTACTGAATCATCATAATCATCATCATCACTAAAATTGAAGTCATCATCTATGTCAATATTATCCATTTTCATTAACATTTCTTCTATCTGTCCTTTTATTTCTGGTGTTAACTTTTGTTGTCCTTCTTCTTGTTTATTCATTAGCCTAGAAAAACACAAATATAGGTTCAGTAACATTACAAGCAAATCTGTGCCAGCAAGAAACTGAAATATTGGACTATGCTCTATTAATCTATTAAGTTGGTACCTATATAATTTACAATAGAAAGTACAGACCTCATTATTGTTCGACGCTTTCTTTCTGGTAAATCTTTTAATATTGCCTTCAAATCGGTATTCTGGGTCTCTTCTATAGCTGGTGAGTCTTCACACTAAAATTGTAGGGATATTTAATAGGCTTATAACTATGTTTACCAATGGTACCAAACTATCACAATGTATATTTCTTGCGCAAATATTAAAAAAAAATCCATGAAAAATATTATAGCAATAACTGTTTACCTCAACTGGTTTGCAACACTTAGCACATGTTTTTTTGTCTAAAGCGCACTTGCTACACAGCATGTGGTAAGCATGTTTTACTGTTTTTTGCTCGCAACTCACACACTTACGAGGTGCAGTCAGTGGTTTGTATTTTTTATACTTAATCTTCCATTCGAGAATATCTTTGCACCGTTTGCATACGCCTGTTATCTCCAAAGAGTTTAAAAACTTAGTTTTTTGGCTTTTATCGTGTAGATCATTTTTAAATGCTGTTCTGTTTTGATGTTTCTGAGGTCGTTTACGTATATTGCTTCCTTTTGAAGTACTCATATTTTTGGGCTAATAAATTAAAAGGAGTATCGCGGACTGTAGTAAATTATGATAACTATCACCACTGGATCTATTATTCAACACTTTGTAATAAATATAATAAATAAGAGCAAGAGCTATTATAGGTTATGTTGAATAGTGTAGTGGCGAACGAGTTGACATTGACAATGACATAATGAGTTTTTTTAAATAAATTAGTTCCTGATGGAACAGGCTAAGGTCTGAGAACATGCTGCCTAGTCACCAGTTATGCGTAATGACTATGGGAATGTAATGAAGCGAGAGAAAAACTGTAGTCTATTCTGTAACAACATTTTCGTGTCTCGACAGCAGAATCCGAGGAGTGTATAAACGTAACAACACCTTTATGTTGTGTGTATTAAAATTCACTTTGTGAGCTATCTCACTCAGGTGAAGATCGATATTGAAATGGTTTGGTGAAAAAGTTAGAGTGGTAAGCTCACTCCATCGTAGATTTAGTCCATGTTATCTCTGACCCATGATCTGTTTTTTAATCTCTGAAACTAAATTGACAAGTGAAAATGGCAAACTGACGTAGATTTCAATAGTCAGTTTTGACATTTGAAGTTGTCAATTTAGTCTTCGAGATTAAAAAACAGACATTAGACTAGAGTCAAGAGCAAACCCGACACAAATAAAAAAAATACAACAAAATAGCTACTTATTAAAAATAGTTTGTGATTATCCATATTTTTTTTAGTTAACAGACATATTACAAAAAATATTAGGAATATTTTAATTTCAATTTACCTATTTATTTGCATAAAACATGGTAGGTATACAAAGGTGTTAATTATTAACACAATTATTTATGTTTACGAGTATTATACAACGTTGATACGACAGAGGGGCTTTCCTTTAAACTGCCTATACTAGGTACCATTTTCAAGCTCTGTACCAAAAATAAATTAATTAGGAGCAGTAGTTTAGTCGCAAATGATTTTTAAAGTTTTTGCACGGTTTGAACACGATGTATCTTTTCTAACAGCTGATTATCGTCTAAGCATAGGTCATGCACCTTACAACGATGAATCTACGATGCGTTGTTGCCGCTCTGACGCATGTCGAAGGACATTCACTAAAAATTGGCAATGCAAACAAGGAAGCAATCAATACACACACACTTGCACTTTCACTACGAACTGTCTGTTTCTTTCGAATGCGCTACATTTGAAAGAAACAGAAATAGGTCAGTTTGTTGCATCCTTGTTTTTTTGCGATCGTAAGTGGGGCCTCTATTCAGTGACGCCGACGCTGTCGTTTCGGAACGTACGGCTTGTGGAATTCGCGCGCAAACAATTGTGATTTTATTTTGATATTGTGAGAGTACACGTAACTTGGGATTATTATTATTTAGTATTTGTTTTTTTTTTGTGATTGACTGTTTTTTATGGTGATAGGACACGTAACTTGGGATTATTATTATTTAGTATTAGTATCTCCGGACCTCACTCCCATGGATTTCTTTTTGTGGGGGTACATTAAGGGTGAAGTGTATGCCTCAGAGGTAAATACAATAATGGGTTAAAAAATAGGATTATTTTAGCATTTCACAAATTAAAGTGCTTAGCGACGGACAGTGATCTAATCAGAAAAATAAATAACAATATTCTCCGTCGGTATAATTTGTGCATCAATGTGAATGGAGGACACATCGAAAACTCTTGTCATAAAAGAGTAATTTCGGAGCTTCATGTTTCACACATGGGCATAGTTAAGACAAAATCACTAGCACGTAGCTATGTTTGGTGGCCAGGTTTAGATGAGGCCGTGGAAGCCACTTGTCGAGCTTGTGCGGTGTGTGCCGCAGTGGCCGATGCCGCTCTACAAGCAGTCCCGCACTCTTGGCCGTGGCCGTCCCGGCCTTGGTTCAGACTGCATTTAGATTTTTTAGGGCCAATAGACGGCTTAACCTATTTAATAGTAGTAGACTCTTGCTCTAAATGGATCGAAGCTATTAAGATGACTAGGACGACCGCCCAGGCGCTTATATCAGTTTTACGAAAATTATGGTCGCAGTTTGGTCTTCCAAGACAAACTGTTAGCGATAATGGACCACCTTTCGCAAGTGAGGAATTTCAAATTTTTTTACGACATAATGGTATTGAGCATATTTTTACGGCCCCATGTCATCCTGCCTCTAATGGCGCGGCTGAAAGCGCCGTCAAAATCTGTAAACGTGCTATTAAGAAAGCTTTTAAGCAAAACTTAGACGTGGAGATAGCTCTGTCTAGATTTTTGCTAGCATATAGGAATACAAAACATGAGACCGTTGGAGCTAGCCCAGCTAGCATTTTACAGGGGCGCAATCTACGCATGAGGTTAGACAATTGAAAACCAGAGAGAGAATCTCGCGTTCTGGCCCGCCAGGCAAGTAGCCAACTAAACGCTGGTGGTTCACAGCGCCAGTTCGAATCGGGAGCACATGTTTGGTTTCGAGACTATAGGGGACCGGATAAATGGCAACCTGGTATTATACTTAAATGCTTAGGCAAAACCAACTACTCCATAAGAACCAATGTTGGCACGGAAATCCATAGGCATGTCGATCAGCTGAGGCAGAGGGTTGCGCACGACGTTGACTGTAATGTTCCGAACAAAATAATAGGTTCAGAAATATCGAGAAAATTAGAAATTCATAAACGGTCTCGCAAATCTTTAGCGATTCCCTCAACCAGTGGCGGAGAACAGGATCGCACAGGCGAACCGGGGGAGAATAGTGTTGAGAAGTCTCCTACCCCGAAAAGCCCGCACCCAGATTCTGTATCGGCACAAGATGAGACTACAACGGGGCCATCTAGCTCTCAACCTCATTTACCAAATGTGTCGGCGAACGTTGAAGCAGGCCTTGGGGAAAATAGTGACGTCGTAAACACTGGTCGGCCAGTAAGACGTCGTCAGCCGCCCATACGTTTTGAAATAGATTAAGAGAATTATTGTTTAGATAAGTACTTAATGAGTTCTGGTGTTTAATAATGAATATTAATTAATAAATTAATTAATTAAGAATGAATATTTCAGAAATAATCATTCTTTCGAACTACATGAACTTAGAGGGCTATATTGATGATTAAAATGGTTATAGTTCTTTAGATAAATACGCGTTACTGTCGCGGATCGCATTTGGTCCACATACAGCTTCACACTGACCGGCAAATTGCAAAAAACATAAAAATATTTGAATTTCGAGGGCTACCCTGGAGCATTCACCTTAACAATTACAAACACTATCGAGTTAAGCTTTCCAGTCTAGATGTTCGTCTATGATCGTTCCCAAAAACTTAGTTTGTGATATTTGTTGAAGATATTCAATGTAACATTAAATTTGTTATTATAACATTTATTAATTTGGACATATTCTGATTTATTGAAATTAATAGATAAATTATTATTATTAAGTCAGTTTATAGGATTTTTTATTGTACTATTTATCTATTTCATGATCAATTATTGATTTACTTTTTTTGTCAGTAGAAACAATTATAGAAATGTCATCAGCAAACAGAAAGCATTTATGATTAGTCACGTCAACAATATCATTCACATAAAAAGAAACAAACTCGGGCCCAATATACTGCCCTGAGGAACGCCGCGTTTGGTTTTTTTTTAAATTCAGAGCAATATGAAACCATATCCTTATTGGTATTTATATTAGTTAAAGTAACAC
Organism: Lacanobia oleracea; assembly: GCA_950371165.1. Lineage (NCBI taxonomy): Eukaryota > Metazoa > Arthropoda > Insecta > Lepidoptera > Noctuidae > Lacanobia > Lacanobia oleracea. The sequence goes on from OX493389.1 coordinate 14,503,799, forward strand.
ACTGCTATCTTTCGGATATATACGACAAGATACGCTGCAGTGGAGGTCCTCTAATTCCTATAGACTCTAATTTCTGGAGAAGTATGTTATGCGAAACTAGGTCGAACGCCTTAGATAAATCTAAAAATAAGCCCGTGGTCAGTTGATTATTGTTGATATTAGTCAACAATAATCAACTTACTTGTTCTCCTTTTGGAAACCGATTTGCTCCTTCCTTATAATGTGAAATATCTCGCAGTAATTAATAAGCCTTTTATACATGCATTTTTCATAAATTTTTGACATAATTGGTATTCAAGTTATTGAGCGATAGTCGTTAAGGTGGAAGCGCCAGGGTAGCCCGCGAAATTCAAATATTTTATGTTTTTTTTGCAATTTGCCGGTCAGTGTGAAGTGTTTGTTGAACAAAATACGATTTGCGACCGTAACGCGTATTTGTCTAAAGAATTATAACCATTTTAATCATCAATATAGCCCTCTAAGTTCATGAAGCCCTATTGAATGGTTATTTCATGAAAAAGTCATTAAAAAAAAAAGAGAATAAATGTCAAATTAAAATAAAGAAAAGCCATTAAATGTTAACTACATGTCAAAAAGATATTAAAAAAAAATGTCCATTACAATTAATTATAGGTATAACAAAACAAAATAATTAATAATAACACCAAAACATAATTGTTTGCAAAGTCCCAAAAGATAGAGTCTGTGCCGAATCGGCTTCGTTAGGAATACGAAGCGGGGAGGCAGGACTTACTTATGTAGTTAACAACAGACGGATGGTACCTAAGTTACGGCCGGATGGTTGCAATCACTGGGTAACGTACCTACCCTTGAATATCAGGGCGGGCGAAGCTTCATAGCGCCAACCTGATCTAAGAACCGGCTAAGTGTCTGCCATGGCGGATTGTTTGATCCCGCTAAAACCTAATAAGAACCGGCTAAGTGTCTGCCATGGCGGGATTGTTTGATTCCGCCAAAACCTAATCTAACTTACCTAATCTCTACTACATAGAGTCCAAGAGCTTATGGCCTGATCATAACGGTCTCCTCATTTCCCGTAGTGGTACTTGAGTTGAGAGCATGTCGTTAGTGCTTTGTTACAAAGTTGAGTAAGAAGTTAAGAACTGGCTAAGTGTCTGCCATTCAAAATCTAATCTAACTAACCTAATCTCTACTAAAAAATGGTCATAAACTCTAGGTGTTTATGACCATTTTTTACTATTGATAGGCACGCGCTTGACCACCATCTCACCTGATGGTAGCGATGATGTGGTCGAAGATGGAGCACGTTCACCTGATCATAACGGTCTCCTCATTTCCCGTAGTGGTAGTACGTGATTTGAGAGTTTATCGTTGTTGTGTCCATTTATGAATGGCCTGCAAAACTCGCTCAGATTGTACGCTCGCGTGTATGGATTGGATAACAGTGTGAGGAGGCGCACCTTCTGTTAGTATAATCTATTATACTAACAGAAGGTGCGCGTTTACTCATTATAAATTAAATATCAAATTAATGAAATATTGTGTACTTATGCAGTGAGGCTTAGGAAAATGAGCTCCACCAGTTGGCGCAACATAGGCGAGAGGTCCTCTTGACTTTGACATTAACATGACGTCGACATCCATCAACAAACAAGCGACTTGATAGGTATTTGGGACTGACGCCTCAGTGCTGCCACTTGGTGCTCGACATTTCAGAAAACCTTCATTTAAATATGTATTCGGTGTACGACACTACTTCTTATCTTTATACGCCTATATCATCATCTGCCTAGCCTTTTCCCAACTATATTGGGGACGGCTTCCAGTCAAACTGGATTTAGCTGAATTCCAGTATTTTACGAGGAGCGGCTGCTACCAGACCTCCACAACCCATTAACTGGGTAAAACGGTACTTCATGGCAAAACTGGAGTCAGATTTACTGGCTTCTGACAATCCGTAACGACTGCCAAAGATCTACAAATGACAACCGGGACCAACGGTCTAACGTGGTTTCCGAGGCACGGAGGAAACTCGGTATGTTAAGATGGTCACCCACCCACAGATCAACCTTGGCAAGCGTTGCTTAACCTTAAAGATCGACCTGTGCGGCTGTTATTATCTAGCCACGAGCTCCTCGAGGTCTTATACTTAGTATCCGTACTAAAGTACTATTACTTTAATATTATAAATGCGAAAGTAACTCTGCCTTTATGTCTTTTTATACGCTTATATAGTTATAGATTGTAGTAAACTATGAGACTATGGTTAATTAAAACAAAAATCAATATTTATCTTATTTCTCTTTTCTAGCACAAAATAACAGTGACCTTTAACTGGGTGACAGACGTGCGAGCACGTCACGTACGTGCTCATTCGTGTCCACTCGTGTACCACCACTATATTTTCATAATTGTAAGGTTGCTATCAGATGAAAACTTTATATCGATAGGTTCCTGAGCCAGTAAATAAATATGTATAATATTATTATTATTATGTATATTTTTTGTCACGAAGGCGAAGTTATTCTTTCCTTGTTTATTTTTCTATCCCACTCTAATAACCCTGATGCGATTGTAGCGCCACGTTCACTCCAAATCAAATCCTTCTGGGGTCATCAACCGGCCTGCGACGAGGCTGATCGACAGTCGTGGCGCACTAGTATGGCGCTCGCCGACCATTTCTGGAGGCGCTGGCTTCGGGAGTACCTCTAAATTCGAAATGCCCCGGGGTGCCAAGGTGGGCACATGGCACCCCGGGGCGAACCGAAGTGCATTTCGAATTTTCGATGGACAATCTTGTCCTCCTCCTTTATTCTCCATGGTATGTGTATAGAACGTTGATTTGTTCGTTTGTTAAGTGTCACATTACTCAAGAAAAATTCTATCTGGTGACTAGGCAGCATGGTCTTAGACCTTAGCCTGTTCCGTCAAGATCTAAAATAGTAAAAAAAAATAATTGGAAAGTGTCAATGTCATTATAGCAAACGTCAAAATAAATGGCATTCGTAAATCGTAATTTATTTTCTTTGTAGCGCTAGCGCGGAAATCACAGAACACATTGGCGGAAATTCTGCCTGACTTAGTGACATCAAGAATAACATTTTTAGTTTTTATCTTCTACGGAATAAATCCATTCAATGAGCAACTTTGGAGACCACAGGTACTGAAGAACTTTGAATTTCGTAGTAATATAAAAAAAATATGACCATAACTACTCGAAAACTTGTACAAATTGCTGCATGGGGTGGTTTGGTTGTCGGAGGTACTGGGTTTTATTTGCAGAATCGCATAGTTGATAGGGTAAGAAGTTATGATTACTATAAAAGTGCATTGAAGAAGTTGCGAACCCACTCTGGTGCTGTCCATTATCTAGGAGAGCCAATCAAAGACAAGCGATTTAAACTGAGTGACACAGTAAACAACTATTCTGATGGCGAGACAGCTAAATTTCGAATACCAGTATCTGGACCTAAAGATAGAGGTACTTACTATTTCTGGGCTGAAAGAGATAGTGAAGAATGGAAAATAACTAGAGCTGAGTTAGAATTGAAATCTAATCAAGATGCAAGACTTCTCATTGTGAAATAGTGCTAAATTGTGTGAATATGTTAAAATAATGTAATTATGTATTTATATAGAAATAATTATATAAACTGCTAACAAAGTTATTATTAATTGTGTATCAATCATTATCTGTAAGTTTTAGCACCATACACTATTATTACCAAGTTTAGCTTGTTCATATGTTCATATTAGCATTTAAAAAATAATTGCAACATTCAACATTTGTGTGTAATTACAATAGTTTCTTTAAGTGCAATAGTATTTAAGGCTACTAGGTCTATTTCAGACTAATTTAGATATTATGCTACAGTCACTACAAAATCTGTTAATCACAACTTAATTAACAACTTAATTCTTATGACCAATAAGTATTGGTCATAAGAATCAAAGAGTTTTAAGAAAAACAATCAACTATTGTATTATATATTTACCAAACCCTGAAATTTGATGCATTTTCAAAATCCTTTTCAGATTAGAAATGTTTGTTGGGTCATCAAAAGAAAAATTCTTTTATCACAACACTTTACTTTGCCTTGTTAGAGCTATGCAAGGAAAATATATAACAGTGGACCTACGTAATGATGATTCCTATGTCTGTGGACATGTAGACAATGTGGATGGGTAAGAATTTAAACCATCAATATTGTTATACAAACATTATGATCACCAATCGTATTGACCCTGAAATTCATTCAGCAGATTTTTCATCATTACCTATTTTTTTGTTACAGTTACATGAACATTTCTTTTTCTAATGCAGTATATTGTGATCCTCAAGGAAATGAATATTTTTTTGTAAATTTGTTTGTACAAGGCCGTAATATTAGATATGTACATATCCCTGAAACTGTAAGTATTTCACCCCTATTGGATATAATACTGATAAATAGGCAATTATTTACATGTTATTATTGATTTTTTCTAGACATCTGTACTATCAACAATAAAAACAGAATTAGGTGGAAACAAAAAGCCTCGTTCTGACAAGAAAGATGTCAGTACTTCCAGAAAGGTGAAAAAGGCAGTTAGGCAGCACATGGAAACTGTAGCTTCTTTGAGATTAAATAAGTAATATGTTCACATAGTAAATTATGTATTTGCTTATTAGTAACAAAATGCTATCTTCAAACAGCCTTTCCCAAATGTGTTGGCAGCCAGAGTTCACCAAATTTTGCTGCTTTCATCCATCATAAAGCATGTTACCTACATCAATCATTAATAAAAAAACAAACTAAAATAAAATAAAAAATCGTCATAGAAACATTTATTTTAACAATCTTGTAATTTGTATCATACAACTTAGTTTCTTATTTATAGAGATCTGCCTACATTATTGGATACTTTTTATTAAAGTACCTATTTTGCGCCTCATATATTTTGATGTTATAATATTTCTACTATATTTTCTAGTTTTTGTGGAAGTCGTTTTGCTTTACTGCCAGGCATAATTCTGTACACAACAGCCCAAGCTTTCTGTTAAATACCATACATAAAATGGCAATTATATAGATATTTATCTAGAGGTAATAGTAAAATATGACTTAATAATCTATTTTTGAATTTCTTTACTTTTGATTTTCGTTTGTGGAATAATTTTCACATTCATTAGATGTATTATTTTGTCGATTTTCGTTTGAAATAGTTCCGTCGTCGTTTATTGACATAGAATGTAAGCATGCGCTGTCATTTGCCTTATCCTTTGAATTTTCATTTTTATTCTCTATGTTGTAAGTCATAGTTGTGTCATGGTTGAGTGTAGCGGCAAAGGGCACCTCGTTGTGCACGCCTGCTCTACGGACACCATTATCAACAAAAGCCGACAAAAAGAACTTTTGTTTTTCATAATTGTAACTGTTAATTTTCAATGTTTGTTGAGCAAACAATTCATTCTTATTGGTTTGCTCATTTTGAAAAATTTCTTGACTATTAGAATATCCTTGTACATAATTATTGATGACTAAGTTTTTGAAGTCATAGTTTTCTTGTTTCGCTGATGGTAAGCTATCATTCCTTGGTGTTTTGTAGGAAACATCTAGTTGACCATTGGAAATATAGTTTTCCTTTGACTTTGACACAGTTTGTATTACATTGGTATTTTGTTTTTTCTGTACGATAACAACTTGCTTGAATGAAGGCTTCATAGATCGGTGGTTCATAGGTTTTTGGAACACAACATCACTATCCTTATATGGTATTATTTGAGGAGACGTTGTCGGTGGATCAGGTGCTTGGCTGCACAAGTAGTTTGATTGATTGATGCTGGTAATTATTGAATTCGGGCTCGGCGATGATTGCATCACGTTTGGTCGTTGAACAGCATTTGGATTCAATGTACCTAAAAACCATAAGTAATAAGATCACAACAGTAACAAAGAAATAACAAGTAATAACTAGAGATATTGTAGGTAATGCTTCGTCGTCGTCGTCTCGTAATTTTTTTAAGTGTAGTGCCATACGTCTCAAAATAAGATTTAGGGTAGGCGCCAGATAAACTTGCAATGAAGCACATTGAGCTTTCCCTAATATCTCTTCGTCGTTATTACTATACAGTTGACAATTCAGGATAGCTTTGTCTTTATTACTGTTTTTGAAATTAAGAAAGTCAATAAATTTAGGTAAGTCAATGACCGTTATTGCAAGTTTATTTGGCGCCTACCATAACTATTAACTACTTCAAAATACCGAAGCGCGAGTCTGACTCGAGTGCAGTGTTTCGATCGCATCATATTTTTTACATTATAATTTAAAATGGTACACTTTTTATAGTTTTCCGTGTAATCTATAAGTAGGTGAATCTGTTTATTAACCGACTTCAAAAAAAGGAGGAGGTTCTCAATTAGGTTGTTTTTTTTTTTTTGCCTCATGACTCCGTCATTTATGAACCGATTTGAAAAATTTTTGTTTCATCTAAAAGGGTATACTTCTCGATTGGTCCCATTGTCACCATGTCAGAATCTGATGATGGGATCCCACGAAAATCGAGGGCAACCCTCAAATTTTATAGGCACAAACAATGTTTTTCATGAACTTTCTAACGCAATTCAGGTATTTGTGCCTGGTAATCATCATCTCATGTTGCTGAGCTGATGATGAAAGGTATACATTAGGATCTGATGATGAGATCCCATGAAAAATGTTTGTTCAGCGATACTTTAGCCAATTGTCAGCCGATTTGGATGATTCTTTTTTTGTTTGAAAGAGTATTTTCCTGGACTGGTCGCGTTTCAATTTGGTGAAGATGACGAAGAACTTCGGAGGTAGGCAACGGAACTCTTCAATAAATCATAGCAAAGGGATCGGGATTGCTGAAATCGCATGTTTTTTTAGTGTTTACACCAGTTCGTAACATAACATTGCGCCGGTACGCTATTAATGGGTACGCAGGTACCACTAAAAAGTGAAAAATAAAAAACTTTTTTACAAAAAATACAACCGACTTCCACAAAACACTACAAGGTACAAAATACTTCTTACAGTCGGTGTTTTTGGTTATTTTTTTGTTTTTGACACCGACTTCAGAAATTAAAGCTTTTTTCTTTCTTCCGAAGTATTTTGTACCTTGTAGTGTTTTGTGGAAGTCGGTTGTATTTTTTGTAAAAAAAATTTTTATTTTATACTAGTTAACCCGCGCAACTTCGACTGCTCCGCTCCTATTGATCTTAGCGTGATGATATAAATGAGCTATCTAACACTGAAAGAATTTACAATTTCACGCGATATTTTATAATCTTACGGCGTTTGCCATTTTCCGGTAACAACTACAAATTGAAAGAATTCAGTCGTAATTTGTTTTTACCTTGCGGTTTGTATTTCGCCAGTTGGGCGTACACTTGTTTGATGCGTTCGATATTGACTTGAGATGCTTTCGCGTGGTCCACCATTGGCATGGGGTAGTCGCGGCCGATGATGCATCGAGCAGACTGCTGCACCGCCTCGGGCGCCACCCACGGCTCGTGAATGTACCGCGTCGGCATGTTCTTCAATGCAGGAATGTATCTCCTGTAAATGTAAATAGATTCATAGCAACAATATATCTTTGCTAAGGAAATCAGATCAATAAAGGAATCAGTGAAATACAGAAGTATATTTGGCTATTTCAAATTTTACGCAAAATAGGCGCGAAGATGTATCATACGTCAAACATCATGCAAGCATCACAACTATTCACGACGAGTCATCTACAATGCGTCATAGCCCTCCAACAACAATTGCGCAACATAATCAAGAAAGACGTAGACGTATTTCAGTACACTTATATACTAGTTGTGTAGGTACTTATATGTATTAGGTACATATATTGAGATCATCGTCAGGTTATTATAGTACATGACTTATTGCGAAGATAATTTTTCATTAATAAGTATGTACCAATTTGCTAACGAATGTAACGGAAACTTTTCAACGATCTCTGTCTCAAGTGCGATAGTAAAGACGACTTGTTGATAGGCTTATTCTGTAATTAAAATGATTGATTAAATTCTTCGTGGTAGCATAAATAAAAATTTAAAATAATAGTTTTTAGCCAAAGTAACATACCTTATAAAATCACCATTGGGATCAGTTTTTCGTCCGAAACGGACCGGACAATAACAGTGGAAAAATTGTTGGAAGAATGATGAGCACGAGAGCCACATCCACATGCCCGCATTGACGGACCAGTCTGCGTCGAGAAGCAGTTCGTCGAACACCTGCAGACACGGGGACTCTCCACAAATTAATACATGTTGACGTAGATCAAACGAAGTGATTCGACTAGATCGCGACAGTCACATACAGACAGACGGTAGGAAATGAACATCTGATTATTTTTTTATACGTACCTACCTATATGTCACCGGATTATCAACACCGTTTATATTAAGTTTGAAATAATCTCAAATAGAGATTTAATAGGGTGAAAATATTGTCAACTTTTCAGTCAACAAGAGCTGTTCTTGTACTGAAATGTATTCATGAAAAACAGAAAATATCACTCGAATCGTAATTCCAGTTCGGGGTTCAATCCTAAATGAATGCAATGGTGCTAAAATACTAAATAACAAAGCTCTCCTTGCCTTCATTCCTTCTTCCCATGAGATCCACAAATCGCCCCTGGTTAGGAAGCAAGCCACTGCATGCCTGGCCAAGTGGTGAATCCAACCTTCTTCTCTTAACTGTATAATTATTGCATCTATCCAAGGAAATCCGGTTTGGCCCTGGAATGATAACAGTTTTTGTAAGAGATGCAAGGAAGACTTTTTGAACATTTTTCAATAGTTTCCATTAGGTACTTACACTAGCCCATTTCGCTAAAGCTTCTTGATTCTTTTCCCATGGTATTTGGACGCATATGGGGTTTCCTTCCATACGATCAAAATTAGGGTTGCGTGTGGCAGCACAATAGAAAAATTCCCTCCATAGTATTTGCCCGTGCAGAGACAGCGGCGGTCTTACTCGTTTAACTCTTTTGTACAATTCCGTCAGCTGATAGTAAAATAATCTCGTTGATAAACAACCAAATCTGTAACAAAGTTATCTCTTAAGACTTATAATAATAAAATAAAGATTTGTTTCAGATCAAATTATCCATGTCTTGTTAGTAAGTCTTAACCTAATGTTAATAAAAAAATCATGTAATAAAAGTAGTGAAGAAAGTGGAGTAAAATTGTTGTTGTTTACCTTAAGTAGGGTGATAATCCTGTCTGGCTTGCCAACAGTGACTGTGGTGTCATCTTCGGCCGCCCGAAAGAAGCCACCCAAGCTTTTCTTTCGAGATGTCTTTCTAACCTAGCTAAAGCTTCACTTTCCCCTCCGATCCAAACGGGTGGTTTAAGGCCCTCAGTCTCGAATCCTGTATTTTATTCAGGCACAAAACATCATCATCATTCAATTCAGGCAGTCATCATTTAATTATTATGCGAATTATAACCCAATTTGTCGTAGCTTACCAAGTTCTTCGAGAGTAGGTACGCCAAATCGATCATCATGGTCATCTGTAACTGGCGTGGTGGCACCGTTGAGAGTTTGGGCTGATATTGGTGCCTCCGCCTTCGGAGGAGGAGGCATGCTGGCAATCAGCGCTTGGAACTGGTGGTACGTAAGAGGCGCTTTGCCACCATTTCGTTCTATAATTCTGTAAAAATAATAAAAGAATTTGTAAAGAAACTAGTAGTGAAATTAAAAAATAATAACCATACCAAATCTCACACTCTTCCACAAATATTTATAAAAGGTGTACAAAATGTTTTCTTCACGTAATATAAGTAAGTATCAGAATATTTACGAGTCGAAGTCTAGGTACATGAACAACATTAGATTTAGTGTTTCAAAAACTTACTGGTCTAATTTATATAACGTGTGAGAAACACGAGATGTGACGGTGATGCCGACTTCGCGACATTTTGACATGATGTTGTGGTCCCGCACACGGCCGTACGGCTCGGGATCCTCCTCGAAGGACAACGCGGTGGTGCCCCATTCTCGGAAGAGTTTTGGTAACGCATCGGCGGGTTGCCCTCGAACCACGAACAGCCGGGAGTTAAGTTTCCGTAAACTGCTATCTAAGTCTTCCAAGCATTGCAGTAGAAATCTGTCGAGATAAGTTTATCAATTGTAGAGGTAAAACAAATAAAACTGCATCATATATATCGAGCGTAGCAACTTCCTACGTAATACATGCAAGTAGGTATGTAGGTACCTACTACCTACGTATGTCGCATACGTGTGCATGGACTGTGACTCAAACAACTCGCGCAAAGATTAAATCATTATTATTGCATTGATTTCTCATGAATAGATTGTTTACGCTTTCTAATTCAAATCTTTACCTCCACTTGTTGATGCCAACATTAGATGAGCTGGCGAACCATGGATCAATAATGAATACACATCTGAACGTCGCTGCCTCCACTAAGCTATCCTTTAACGCTGGGTTATCATGGAGACGCAGACCCTTGCGGAACCAGTGCACAATGTGCTTGCCACCGGGGCGGCGCGCGGCGTGCGGGGGCGACGGCGCGGACGCAGTGGCAGGAGGCGCGTGCGGGCGTATATTCGGAGCCGGCAGGGTCTCCGCAGCAGCTGACATCTTCATGTATTTTTTACCCACATCGCACCTGGTGTTGAATAAGCTACTTTTGATATCTGGAAATGGTTTTAAAAATACACATTCGAATTATTGCTTAAATGCCACACGTTCATATACGTGCAACGCACATTTTCACTACACTTGGTAAATAATATAGTATAGTACCTTTGACTGTTAGTAGGTTGACATATTTGTTCAGATTAATTGATGGTAGTTAATTAAGAGTATCTACCCAATACACCCAAGCAGTTATGAAGTTGTGCGGTAAATCGTATCTTATCGGCTGGACTTTTGATGTGTATGATGATGATGAGAAAAGGGGTAAAAATAGGTACAGATGGGCAATCCACCCGGTGCAATGGTAAAAAGCCCGATAAACACACAATTTTCTGGGTGTTTTGCCAAAGCACCGGTTAAAACCGGGTGGATTGTCCATTTTAAGGTAAGGAACTAGGAAGGGATGCGTCTAAAAACTCGTAAGTACCTATTGTAGATACATATTTAGATATAAAAATATGTATTTGTTACTCACCCACATTTTAGCAAAGTCAAGTCTTTAATGACTATATAACACGGTAGATGTTATTTGATAATTTAATCATTGATTGTTATGCAGTTTGCTGACAACATACATAGCTATTACGTAACTTGTAGGTATGTTGTTTTGTTTCTATTCTGCTGAGGTACCTATTATTTCTTAAAACACTTCTAAATGTCGTGATTCGTCGCAGACACATTTAATAGTTCTGTTTCTTATTTTGGCATTAGAGGAAACTGAGCTTGAGTACCTATGATTTGCCGTATTTTGTTTGGATGACTCCCGTAGTAAACGGATACCTACCTACATGTGGCCTTTGTGATAGATTTTCAACGTTCTCGATCGCGTTAGCGTAAACACCAATTTGTATTGAAACCATACAAATATAAAAAAACAGATTGGAACTGATTTATCGCCGTCTGGTGACAATAGCGGAAAATCATTTTTTTTACTACCTACCTAACGTACGCGTATTAGCGATTGTTAGCCAACCTATGATAAACGTCATAATGACGAGAGCAAATCTTGTAATTGAAAGTTTCTACCTGTCCTGAAAAGTTGGTAAGTACCTCTCACGGCATCAACGCAATTTCACGAAAACACTGGTCTCGACATTATGACGAGTTATAATGACGAGACCATGCCAAAACTACAACGAATTACATCATTCTGATCAAACCAGTATTTAGTACCTCCAAAAATCAACAGTGGGTGACAGAGATGTAGTTTCATTACAAAATTATTTTTGACATTTAATACGCCTGAATAACTCAACGAGCAAAATACTTTGAAGAACATATAATAATTATTATTTGTTAAAAATTATTATATGTTCTTTAATCTTCTCGTAAAACAGCCCATACATGTTTTGGTAAGGACCACCTTGTTTCTATATTTAAAGTTAAATGGAAGCTACTTCTTTTAACAACCTTAACAAGGGGCTGAATTTTTTCCCAAGAGTTTACTGGGAAAAGTGATGTACTCATGGTTCAATTTTTCATCTTTAATATCAGAATTCGAGTCTCGTCATTATGACGCGTCATAATAACGAGACCAGTGTTTTCGTGAAATTTCGTTGACACCGTCTAAACATACGTGGTAGAATTTTTCTATTACAAGATTTGGTCCCGTCATTATGACGCTTATAACCTATATTCAACCGTCACTTCGTTTTCCGGTTTCTCACAAGGAATTATAACTCTGGGGTGACCTTACTTTAATGTCGCTATGTGGTAGGAGAAAGCTTTTATGCGCTAAGAAACGCATTGCCAATTACTTGGATTGGTCGCTTAAGGGTATTGAATACGAGAAAGCAAGTATTTTGACAAACAAAAGCTGAAACTCAAATGATTCAATAGATACACAAACCGTTTAAAAGGTTAATCGATCCAAAATACTTACAGGGACTTCAGCAATGAGTTTTTATATTTGGCGCGTATAATTAGAACTTATACCAATTCTACGAAATCATATCTAAACTTAGCTTTTCCCCTAAGAGCAATACAGGTTTAATTTTACACAAATATAAAAGCCATAATTTTCCGTCATAACTTGAAAAAAGTTGAAAAGTGTTATGTGGCCGGAGTTGCGAAACACGCTAGCACCTTAGTTACCGGTAAGAAGTTAAACGACGTTTTGCGAAATAGAAAATTCATTAGGAAAGCTTACAAGTTCACGCTGATGACGTAATGTTAAAATTGAAACGAAGATTCCTTAAACGTTTTCAAAGAATTGTTTGTAAGAAGCTGCTATGGAAAATGAAAATACTTCTCTACTTACAGTTACAAGTAAATAGGTAGATACTTACCTACTTATGAATTATGAAAGAGATAGGTAGGTATTGTATTTTTTTATAACAATTATTTATTACCAACCCTGATACCCAAACTAATCTTTACCATGCTAATATTAATAGAGAGAAAGTGAGTTGGTTTGTTTATTAATAGGTACCTATTTGTTTGTTACCTCTTCACGTCTGATCGGATTTGGATGAAACTTTGCACACGGGCAGACTACCTTGAATAGGACAAAGGAAACCTACTTTTCATCCCAAGACTATGTTCCCCGGAGATAATTTTCTATATTTATGCCTTCGAAACCGCTAGTGAAAGCCAGTTAATATCTATCTCTTACACGTAACTCGACACAAACCTCTTCAATCTCACAACATTCATTAACACTCTCGGCAACTCTCATCCCTCTGCGACCAGCCACCGACGAAAATCGTCGCTCCAACTAGCCTGCCAAAAGCTTGTGGCGAGGTTTGTTTAATTAACACGATGCGGGACGGTAGTGACTTTTTCATATTATGCGCAACGGCAGTAAAATTGCCCATACAAATTACCACCACTGCTATATCAGTACTGCTCTAAAGCAATACCAAAGAATAATAAATGAAGACAGTACTTTCATAGCCGTAAGCCGGTTATAGCCGTAGTGTCATATTATTATGCCTGCATGGTATGTTACAATTTAAATTTCAAATTTAAACTTGTACGGTGATGCCCGTACTGTCATTTTATATTATCGAAAAATGTGCTGCTAATGCAGTGCGTCCCGCATTGTGTTAAATACTTATACTCGCGACAAGCTTTTATGATCAATTTTAAAGGAAAATTATATTTTCTTCTATTTAGAAAATTTAAATAAAGCTTTTTTTTAAGTTTTTTTTTTCATTTAATTTATTTTTTACTTTTTAGTTATTTCGAGTTACTCTCTACAAGACCTTTCATATTTTGATAACTATATTGTAGAAGTGCATAATAAATAACTATTCCGCCATCTTGGATGGTCCGAATTTGGATTTAGAATGACGTCACACAGCTTATCGTGTATTGTCATCCAAACTAAACGTGTATACCTACTTCAGCTCAAGCGGTTGAAGACATCTGCTTCAAAATTGCGTAGCAAGATTCCACCCGAACAAACATACATACATATTATATACATTGCAAGGTATATAAAAGCTTTTAAAAAACATCAGTCGCTCCCTATTCCGAAAAAACCTACGGCCGTCAAAGCCACGTGCAGTAACTAAAATAGAAACCAACGTCGGCGTCGCTCGCTAGGGTCTAAAGAAGTTGTAAGTACATTAGCCTACCTATTTGTGTCGTAAAAATCAACCCTATTCAATTCACATTAATTGAATAGGGTTGATTTTTGATTGATCAATAATTATTGATTACTTAGCCCATAACGACATACACACATAAAAAAAAAATTGCGATAACTTTAAAAATTCGAAAACTTTTTTGTTACGGTAGATAATATCATTATTGCTTCTTTTAAGGTGGATGCTCATTGATTGATTATTTCTGAAATATTCATTCTTTCGAACTACATGAACTTAGAGGGCTATATTGATGATTAAAATGGTTATAATTCTTTAGATAAATACGCGTTACGGTCGCGGATCGCATTTGGTCCACATACAGCTTCACTCTGACCGGCAAATTGCAAAAAACATAAAAATATTTGAATTTCGCGGGCTACCCTGGAGCATTCACCTTAAGATTCTTTATTTAAAAATATAGAATTAGAATATAAAATAACACAATTATTTTTCCATAAAAAAAGGCTTTCGTTCAGTCCTAGCTTACGCTCATTCAAAATTCTGATTTAGTCAATTTTAACGGATTTAAAATACTATTTCGCCGAAAGTTGTAATTAAAAAAATGACAAGAGAATTATCAGAAGTTTTACGAGCAAGAATAGTAACTTTGAGGGAAGAAGGATACACGACGAGAGATATAGCACGCAGAGTTGCTATATCCCAATCCTGTGTCGTGACCACGTTGCAGAGGTACCACGGGATGGGTAATTTAGTTGACCGACCCCGCACTGGTCGCCAAACAGTTTGGAATGCTGCCCAAAAGCGCTATATTAGATTGCTGGCAGCCCGTGACCCAACAATCAACGCTACTAAAACAAACGCAGAGTTCGGGCCGCCTCGGGGCTTGAAGTTAGCATTCAGACCATTCGGAATTGCTTGCACCCAGCTGGATTAGGAGCACTTCTTGGCGAGCGCCTCTGAATTCCCGGCTTCTTGCTTGCTTCGGCAAAATGAAGAATTTGACATTTGGCAAAACTGTCTTCGTTGACGAATCGCAAATCAGTACTCATCCAGATAATCGATGTGTCCATGTCTGGAGAAGACCAGGAGACCGTGAAAGGCAAAGAACTGCCACTGGAAAAGTTCAGCAAGGCGGGAAATCGGTGTCCTTTTGGAGTGGTATTATGATTGGAGCTAAAACGCCTTTAATTCCGTATCGAGGCTTCATGACAGCAGACATGTATAAAGCAGTTGCTATTGATGGAATTGTCAGACCACAGAAATATTAAAAACTTGTTTCTTATATCTATGTGTCAGACCATTCCGAGTAAAACTTCTGCACCAATTTATATTGGGTGCTTACTCTCGAATATAATTCCGATAGATCGACTTTGGAATTGTCAGTCAAACGTCAGGAATTTGCTGGACTCACTGAGTCTAGCCAATCCCTGACGTTTGACCAATGTTATAATATATTGAATATAAACCTTTTATTAATAAATTGTTGTTTAAGTTTGGTTAAACAGTCTTTTTCTTTCTATCAAATTATCTGTTACAATTACATTCTGATTAATTACTCAATTTTTGTTAGTAAAATATAGTTTTATTTTTTAATTTCAAACAGGGTTGATCTATTTAAAGAAAACACACAACAAAGAATTTTTCTTGATTAAGTTAAATTAAAGAAAATATATCAGCTAATGCTAGTGATGAACTGATGACAAACTATTTTTGGTGTGTGTATGACACATATTTTTTTAAAGGGACTTAAGTAAATAAGTTCACATTCAAATATTTAGTACCATTTACTTTTTAACAATACAATCGATAGAAATTATATCTATGATTGAAATACAGCGATTTTGTTTTTAATACCTAGTGGAGAAGAGAGGTTGTTAGTGTCTACCTCTCTGTACCTACCCCAGCTTACTACCATAACTATATATTTATATAGGTATATTTCATAAATGAACTACGCAACGGATTGCTACGGTTTATACTAATAAAAGAGCGATAGTTAGGTTCACGAGGTAAGTTTGTGTAAGTACTTAAAATCAGCTTTCGGTTAGTGAAAGTCCCGTCAAAATCGGTCTAGCTGATCCGGAGGGGAGATTAGCCGATTTGTAATCTCCGATTCTCCGAATCACCTAGACCAAAAAAAAACGTGATTTGCTAACCTATCGGTATCGTAGGTAAGTATGTACTTTCAAATGCATTTAGTAAAAAGCTGTGACATTGGAATTACAAATAAAAACAGACACTTCAATTTTATTGATTTGTAGATACTATGAATAATGATAGGTTGGGTTGGGAGACACGAGTTACGATCCGACATCTGCGAGTGAGAAAAGGCGCACGTCACTTGCATACCTATCTACCTACGCTTTCATGAGTTCGTAGTCGACAAGTCCATATTATGTAAACTTCCTGATTGTCCACAACTAGATACTGCACGACCTAATAAATACCTAATGTTATATTGTTGATTGTTCGCTGTGATTAGGGTTGCCACCTTTTTTGCCCAAATAAAGTACATTGGTTATGAAAAGTAGAAAAACAAGTGCGAGTCGGACTCGCACGAGAAGGGTTCCGTACCATAAACCTTAAGTTTTATTACTTTTTGTTATAGAGGCAATAGAAATACACAATCTATGAAAGTTTGAACTGTCCACCTACTATGGTTCTTGAGATATAGCCCTCTGACTGACAGACGGACGGACGGACAGCGGAGGCTT
The DNA here is from genome assembly GCA_950371165.1 of Lacanobia oleracea. Classification (NCBI taxonomy): domain Eukaryota; kingdom Metazoa; phylum Arthropoda; class Insecta; order Lepidoptera; family Noctuidae; genus Lacanobia; species Lacanobia oleracea. Next base: position 14,520,736 of record OX493389.1, read on the forward strand.
AGTAATAGGATTCCGTTGGTTACCCTTTGGGTACAGAACCCACAAATATACATTGTGTCAAATTAAAGTACGATTTATTGTACTCCATTATTTTGCTTAAAACATGATTTTCGTTACTTTTAGCAAGTTTTAACAAATAATTCATTCATTCTTTTAATTTTTAGAGTACCGCACATTAGAAATAGGGTTCCGATGACCCAAAGCCTCCACTGTCCGTTCGTCTGTCGGTCAGTTAGCGGGCTGTATCTCTTGAGATACAGGTACCGTACTAAGGTAACCATAATAGGTAGACAGTTGAAATTCTGTGTATTTCTATTGCCGCTTTAACAACAAATAATGAAAATTAAATTAAACTGAAAATTAAAGGGGGATCCCATACAAGAAACGTGTAGGGAACCCTTCGTGTGAGAGTCTGACTCGAACATGGCCGGTTTTTTTTTATCAGATTCAGGGACGATTTGTTTCTTTCATCTTGCTATTTGCTATTTATAGCAGAAAAAAAACTCTCTCTGTGAATACTGACGAGGCAGGAATCGACAGGAAAATAAAATTAATTTATACAAAAAAATATCATCAGTATAATCTTATTAAATACTTACTTGCTATAATTTTTGTGCAATTGACAATTCTGCAAAATCTTTTGTACCTACTATGTATCTGATCGTATCGATGTATTTTACGCAGAAATACTTACTTACTTTTTTTTTGTAATTAAGTATGTGAAATGAATCCCTGAGAAAAAAAATGATGCGAAATAAAGTATTTTCGCGTACTTTATTGTTCTCAATACAGTATAGAGTACAATACCCGAAATAACGTAGAATACTTTATACTTAAAAAAGTAAGGGCGGTAACCCTAGCTGTGATTGGCGACATTCATACACGCGTGCGGCGAACGCATTGTGAATTTGTGCATTTATCGTGATTCGCGTCACTTGTTGCCGTGTGAACTAGTATAAAAAAAGAGATAAGCGTCATCTTATTATTGCAAGAAGATGAGAACTCTTATCGGGCGCTCCAGATTTGTTTGATACGCTGTTTGTATCTAAGAAAGGTTAAGGATAGATTCCAATTGTAGGAGCTACCTAAACTATCCGAGATGATTCTAACATTCTGGAGATGGACGTCGCAACCGCGGCAAGCCTAATAAATGCTGGCTGACCGCAGAAGGAACCAGATAAAGTTGGCTGGAAAAATATGAGGAGGCCTTTGCCCAGCAGTGGGACAATATAGTTGAATAAAGGCAGATTAAAAAATGTATAAAAAATTCGCAAAAAACTTAGATAGGTACTAAAAAGTCCCAAACAAATCACTTTTCATGATTTGCCTAGTTGGTGCAATAATTTTAATTCAATCACAGAATTGTTGCTATTAACTGCATCAGACTGCTTGTACAATAGTGTTTGTTTTTAATTCTAGGGTTTTTTTTTTGAGGTCGGTTTTTTGAAAAAAGCTGTTTTTTTTTATTTTTGCGAGTTTTTCTTTACTTCATTTCAAACTAGCACTTCGCCCGTGACTTCTTTCGCGCGGGTTTAGTAGGTACTCCACGAACTTCACCTTATGGTGGGATATCTATTTTTTTTTATATAATTTGGCCTATGTTCATCAGGGATGATGTAGGATTCTAATGGTGAATTTTTCAAATCGTGTCAGCAGTCTCCTGTGCCAATGGCTACTTTCCTTTGAAATTGGTAGTAGTTCTTTTATTGTATCATTAATAAACTCAAGCAAGGCGGGTATAAGAAATTGACAAACAATGTGGCGGCAGTGTTTTGAACTACCAAGATATGGATATTTTAATATGGATTTTTTTGTACCAGTACAGTGAAGGATTACTATCTCCGGTAAAAGGTATACATGAAGACTGTTTTTGCCTACTTTGGTAATATAGGTTGTCCTGGGTAGATTCAAAGTGATTTGGGAGTCGTCAATGTCAAGGAGACACACCTTTATATTTTTTTGACCAACACTATATTTGAATATAATTGATAAGTAAATAAAAGGGTTGGGACGAGATAAGGATCAAATAATTATAGTCAAATATTTTAAGAGATTAAAAAAAATTGCTAAAATGGATTTGTGTTTCATGAAAAATGTTGGCTCCACTTTACACAATAAATCTAGACAATTTTAACAATTTTATTAGATAGTTATGTGTTAAGATGCAAAGATGTATTTAATGCAAATGTTGTGGTTGCGAGGTGTTTAAATTATAGTTAACAATAGAAGGTAATATAGTATAGACAAATAAACATACTTACATGTCATATTAAATTAAATAATTTTAACTCACCAGTTTTCTTATTTTTTGTAAGCCAATTTTAATATGCCAAAGTAAATTACTTATAAATTTATTTTACTATGCTGAAATATATGGAAAAATATTTTTATTTTTACTATTAAAAATAGAAAAACATATATTAAATTAATTGATTTAGCATGACTGATATATTTAAATGTTATACTAACATACAAACAAAATAATAGTTATTATGAATGTGTTAACAGATCATAAAATGAATAATTGAATAAAACACTCACCTCTAGCAATTTCCATAAAATAAATTTCAGGTCACAGTTCACCAAGTTATTGTTACACAAAACAAACTTTCAGAAACACAAACAAGGAACAATATTATAGTATTGTACTAAAACAAGCTTTTACAAAATTCAACTTCTCTTATCCACTGTGCTACAGAATCAAATCAATAAGTCCTTTTTAAAGGTTTAATGACTATAGTTAAATATTATGGGAACATTAATGGTATTACAGGTACTAAGTAAAGGCAATAATAGCCGGTGCAACAGGATTCAACTCCTTCTAGAACGTTTAGAATATATTAGGTCGATAAAAGGGAGGAGGTAGTCACAGAAGTGCCGTACAAAACTACAGAATTATGAGAATTATAGAAATGTCAGATCCGTCCACGCCACTTGCAACGTGACCACAACGTGACCTAAATGTTTGTGTTATGCACACAGACACAAAACTTTGTTTATAGTTTCAAGACGTAATAAACACAAATATCAGTCAAACGAAGATACCTTTTCAGTAAGGGGCTTTAGGTGTCAAGATTCTATAACACACAACAATAACAAAATGGCAAAAAAACAAGACAAGAAAACACTTGCTAATTAGGAATTACGAGTTATCCGTAATCGGCTAATCGCGCAGTGACATGACATTGACAATGACATTACTGACAGTCAACGTTCAAGTGACATTGAAAAAATTCGTTCGGAAAAGCTGGAAAACTCACGAACCATGGAAGTAAGAATCTTAGATATAGAATCCCCTAGATAGACTGTATACTTGCGAGCACGTTGCGTCTCCTTTTCTCAAAAGCAAAGTGTCATGTGCCTGAAAGAGAAAAGTATAGTGTCCGTAGTGCGTCGAAAATTATAGAATGTCGCCAGTTTGACTATACAATTATTCTACTTATTGATATATCAATGCATAGTGATGTGTATTTTCTGTCGACTACCGAAAATATGCAAGTCACCACATTAATTAAACCAAAAAATGGTATTTCATTTTAAAATAATAATGATTGGTAATATCAAAATTTCTTGAAAGATGTTATTTGTCTTCACTTGTTTTTACCGTCTTTATATCTTTGTTTGCTTGTAAAATCTCTTGTGTTTGTGACTTGTGTGTGCAATCTAAAAATATTAGATTGTAGGCAGATGGTTTTTCATTTCTTTATAATTGCGTTCCTCTCTCTGGAGCCCTGACCACCTGAGCTACTATTTTTTTTTACATATTTAAATATGTACAGCTGCTAATAAGTAAAGAAAATGAATAAACGAAACAATATCTATACCAATATTATAAAGAGGTAATGTTTGTGAGGTTGCAGGGGGTAATCTCTGGATCTACTGAACCAATTTAAAAAATTCTCTAACCAATAGAAAACCACGATATTTGTGAGTCATTCTAATAAATAAAATTCAACCGTTACTGAGTGACTGACAGACAACGCACTCCCGAAACCACTCGTCGTAGAAAGCTAAAATTTGGCATTTAGGTTCCTTGGGGAATGCAGAGGAGCACTAAGGCAGGATTTCTTATTCTTACGGGAATGGTAAAAAACGGGATACGCGCGTACGAAGTCGCGGGTAAAAGCTAATCCTTATCCTTACTCTCTTACTAATATTTTAAATGCAAAAGTAACTATCTGTCTGTCACTCTGTCATCTGTCTCTTTTACGCCGAAGCTACTGAACCAATTTAAATTAAATTTGGTACACAGATAGTCTGACAGGTAGCATGAGAAAGGACATAGGCTTCTTTTTATCCCAGGAGGATGCTCTCTAGGGACTACGCGGTAGGGAATACCGGGCAGCTAGTTTCTAATAAACAGTAGGCAACTCGTAAGTTTTACAGAATCTGACATTGTTCAGTGTTTAACTTTTTTTTTTTAAATAATCCTTGTTGCGTAAATGAATTCAGCATGGCAGTGTATGAACAATCGACCGATATGAAAGACGCGATTTGGATTTCCGAATATGTGATTGTTTGATGGTTCATACTCTTTGCATTTTACCTTACCGAATCCACCTGTGGTGATCTTTTAAAAGGCCGGTCGTAATGTGGGGTTCGTATACATGTATGGCGGACTTAGTCGTAATAAGGACACAAAGTACTATAGAATTAGTATTTAATCGGATTAGAAAGTATAAAACACATAATTACGGTTATATTAAACAGTACAAACACATACACATACGCTCGTTATTGAGTTTACTATGATTTGCCATAAAACAGTTCTTAGGATGGTAATGAATTTTACTTTTGACGAATAAAAAAAGTTTTTCACTTTGCAAACAGCGCACTATACAGGGTGTCCGGGACATCGTAACGCAAACTTCGCGAAAAGGCTACACCTGATGCCACTAATCAAATTGTGGAAGTCATTAATCTCGCTAATGATCGGTTACAGAAATTGTCATTTTCGAGCGCGCAATGTATTGTGAAGAACGCGATCCAAACGCGCGAGAGCGTTGTACAGAGTACGTACCTACACTTCTTGAACACACTCAAAGCTGCGACGCCGCGCGAGCTTCTGCGTTAAATGTACTTAAGTACCTAAGAATATCGCCTACCTATCGCCGACCACAATATCACAAAAAATCATTTTTAATCACTCAGAAATACCTACGGTATCTAATGATGGTAGGAACATGTTTATGCAGAATTCAAGAGAAGAAAAGCATCGACAAGCTATGTCTTTAGTCTCATAAAATCACGATTACGATAAGGATTGATAAGATAATAAAAAAGAAAACTTGTAAGTAGGTACCTACATTGAGATCCGTTCACGTAAACTAATGAACTATCTAAGTCACATTGACACAACAATAATACCTACCTATCTCATAAAATGAATCATTTTTATCACTCAGAAATACTAACCTGCTAATGGTAAAAACTTGTTTTTGAAGAAATAAGAGAAGGAGCCTTAAGATTAATCTCTTAAAATACTTAATGATTCAGATAAGGATTGATTATAAGAAATAAGCTTGAAGTACCTACCTACATTGAGATCCGGTATCGTAGGTAACTACTGAACCGCCTCACTCACTTAGAAAGTACCTAAGTACCGACGAATAACACCCGTAGCCGACAACAACTGACATGTTTACGCAGAAGTTAAGGAGTCATAAGCTTAACCATGTTCCACAATGATGTACTTAGGTACCGAATCCAATGTCCAATCCAAGGTGACCTTGGTTGGAGCTTGGTTTCCATCCGCGAATTTTGTACCTATGAATTCACCCAAACAAGGTTACCTTGGATGGGTCGCTAGAATACATCCTTGTGGAACATGCTCTCTTAAAATCACGAACGCGATTCTGATAAGAATTGATAACAAAGCCGGCCAAGTTCGAGTCGGACTCTCAAACAAAGGTTTCTGTAAGTACCATAACTCAAAAAACACGCTTCTTGTATGCGAGCCCCCGTAAATTACCTAGTCTTATGGACGACGGACGGACAGCGGAGGCTTAGTAATAGGGTTTCGTTGGTTACGCTTCGGCCTACCTACATTGAGATCCGATAATGTAAGTACCTACTACTAACTCACCTTAAGGTCGCTCACCCCTGGGTTCGAAGTGGCCGCCGCCAGCACGCTCGCATATCTGAGCACGGCCCAGAGTTTCAACGTGGACACGGAGCAGAAACTTTGGGTCCTGAGTACACTCCTCACGCAACGTCGCAAACACATTCACGACGCGATTCCTCATCTCGGCTGCGGAAGCGCACTCGGACACAAACACTTGTTCTTGACGTAACCCCAAAGAAAAAATCGAATGGGGTCGAGTCTGGTGAGTGAGCTGGCAATGGCTCCGCGCGGGCCGAATCTACCGATCCACCGATTCCACAAGTCCAGATGACATTTTTAAATCAGACACACAAACACAAAGAGAAAATTAGTTTTGGGATCAAACTAAAACTTATCTTCTCTAACGTTCCGAAAACAGACTTTCACAAAAGCACACTCGTTCGCGATCAACGTCAACAAGAAACTGGCAAAAATCCATCACGAAATGTTCTTTTCGAACTCTCTTTTGATTTCGCCGACATACCTACGTGCAGTACAGTGGCGGAACTATCATGGGTGGTTATTTATTAATTGAATGATTTTTTTTTGTTGAAATACTTAACCATGTAGTTACTTGATCGCCTTAAAAAAAGATTAAGATCTAAGAGAACCCAAGCTGCAAGAAACCGAACCAATTGAGATAAGCGTAAAATTAGGTACTTATTTTATTAACTTAAGCCTTATTATGATTTGTGAAACGTGTGCCTATTAATAGTAAAAACTCCGGGAGTGCCGGCAGAAGTGAAAACTTGAATACGTGCTTCTCTCCCTCCGTCTTACGAATTTTCGACAGGTCACCATCTCACGCATTTTCACTAGGGTCACGTGTCTTGACGCGAGCTTAACATTTTTTTACCCATCACAAAAAAGTGCACAACGTCGCTAAAGAAGCTTACACTTAAAAAAAAAATCTCCCGCCGCTTTAGGCGGGTTGTCGTCGGAGGAGGACTGGACGCTAAGGCTGCGCCGATCTCCCAGTCCTCTTCCACTCGGACGACGCGGGAATGCCGCTGGGTCGTTTTAGTGGGTATACCGGGTCAGTCCGGGGAGTCCCACATACCCCTCCCGTTCCCCCGACGGGCGGGTATGCGTAATGCATTTTCTCCCAGCTTAAAAAAAAAAAAAAAAAAAAAAGGTTAGGTTGGTTTTCCTGCGGAGCATGGCCCTGTATGGGGCCCCCATCTGGGCGGACTCCCTTCATAGGAGGAAGAACGCAACTGCCATGCGCAGGCCCCAAGGGGCCATTGCACTGCGGGTGGCGAGAGCCTACCGCTCGGTGGGCTTCTCGGCGGCGTGCGCTCTGGCGGGCACCCCGCCTTGGGAGTTGGATGCGTGGGTGCTCGCCAGAGTGTACAAGTGGACGGCGCGGCGAAAGGCCCTCGGCGAGCGCCCCGTCGCGGAGGAGCGGGAGGCCGTGCGGCGGGATGCGAGGGACGCTATCGTCGTCCACTAGACGGAGGACCTCGCCTCCGCCAGCTTTGGCCGCCGTACGTTGGACGCGCTCGGTCCGGTCCTGCGAGACTGGCTCGAGCGCTCCCACGGTTTCCTCTCATTCCGTCTGGTGCAGGTATTGTCAGGCCACGGCTGTTTCGGCAAGCACCTGCACCGGATCGGGAGGGAGGAGAACCCGGCGTGCCACGACTGCGGCGCGGCGGAGGACACGGCTCAGCACACCCTCGAGGTGTGCCCGGCTTGGTCTGAGCCGCACCGCAGTCTAACAGCGGAGATCGGACGGGACCTCTCACTTCCCGGCGTGGTGAACGCCATGCTGGGGAGTGAGGGGTCCTGGGCAGCTGTCGCCTCTTTTTGCGAGGATGTCATCTCGCAAAAGGAGGTGGCGGAGCGCGCGCGGGAGGACGACCCTCTCGCTGCACCGCTACGTAGGCGAAGAAGAGGTCGGAGATGACGCCGTCTTCTCCCTCCTCATGGTGGTGATGGGCGGGCGATAGGCGCGGGGGCGCCTCCGCCCGCATTGCACTCCACACCACCTTCGCCGGTCATTCCCAGCCTTCCCCCTGAACGGGGAGGATTTTAGAGGCCCGCCGCTTAAGGCGGGTTGTCATCGGAGCAGGACTGGACGCTAAGGCTGCGCCGATCTCCCAGTCCTCTTCCACTCGGACGATGCGGGAATGCCGCTGGGTTATTTTAGTGGGTATACCGGGTCAGCCCGGGGAGTCCCACACCCCTCCCGTTCCCCCGGACGGGAGGGTATGCGTAATGCATTTTCTCCCAGCGCAAAAAAAAAAAAAAAAAAAGGTTAGGTTGGTTTCCTGCGGAGCATGGCCCTGTACGGGGCCCCCATCTGGGCGGACTCCCTCCACAGGAGGGAGTACGCTACTATGATGCGTAGGCCACAAAGGGCCATTGCACTGCGGGTGGCGAGGGCCTACCGCTCGGTGGGCTTCTCGGCGGCGTGCGCTCAGGTGGGCACCCCGCCTTGGGAGTTGGAGGCGTGGGTGCTCGCCAGAGTGTACGAGTGGACGGCGCGGCGAAAGGCCCTCGGCGAGCGCTCCGTCGCGGAGGAGCGGGAGGCCGTGTGGCGGGAGGCGAGGGACGCTATCGTCGTCCACTGGATGGAGGACCTCGCCTCCGCCACCTTTGGCCGCCGTACCTTTGACGCGCTCGGTACGGTCCTGCGAGACTGGCTCGGGCGCTCCCACGGGTTCCTCTCATTCCGTCTGGTGCAGGTCATGTCAGGCCACAGCTGTTTCGGCAAGCACCTGCACCGGATCGGGAGGGAGGAGACCCCGGCGTGCCACGACTGCGGCGTGGCGGAGGACACGGCTCAGCACACCCTCGAGGTGTGCCCGGCTTGGTCTGAGCCGCGCCGCAGTCTAACAGCGGAGATCGGACAGGACCTCTCACTTCCCGGCGTGGTCAACGCCATGCTGGAGAGTGAGGGGTCCTAGGCAGCTGTCGCCTCTTTTTGCAAGGATGTCATCTCGCAAAAGGAGGCGGCGGAGCGTGCGCGGGAGGACGACCCTCTCGCTGCGCCACTCCGTAGGCGAAGAAGTGGTCGGAGAAGACGCCGTCTTCACCCTCCTCATGGTGATGATGAGCGGGCGATAGGCGCAGGGGCGCCTCCGCCCGCATTGCACTCCACACCACCTTCGCCGGTCATTCCCAGCCCTCCCCCTTAACGGGGAGGACGTGAGGGGCCCGCCGTTTTAGGCGGGTTGTCGTCGGAGTGGGACTGGACGCCCAGGCTGCGCCGATCTCCCAGTCCTCTTCCACTCGGACGATAAAAAAAGAAAAGGTTAGGTTGGTTACTCATTTACTACTACCCTACTACTACATGTACATATAACAATAAATGTATATGTATATAAATGTATATATAGAAGCGGAGTTTTCATACCAAACCCACCCCACCCCAACCTACAACCCAATGTATAGTGGTGAACGGCTTCCGGAATTACGTCATCGGATGATGCAATATTGTGAAATGACGTAAAAAGATGACAAGTGAGTATAAAAATAGAAAAGGCCGCGCGATCCGCCACACATGGCCGATTCGTCTACTTTACCTGGTTATAAATATTTGGGACCCGGAAATTCATTATATAGAGGAGTACCACAGGTCCAATTACGGAAGTAATTGGGCCTGTGACAGTAAATGCCCTCGCAAAAAGATCAAGATTTTCTGCCATTTATAATATTTTTAGACCGCGCCCACTGTTGCACCCACCTGAGCGCACGCCGCCGAGAAGCCCACCGAGCGGTAGGCCCTCGCCACCCGCAGTGCAATGGCCCTTTGTGGCCTACGCATCATAGTAGCGTACTCCCTCCTGTGGAGGGAGTCCGCCCAGATGGGGGCCCCGTACAGGGCCATGCTCCGCAGGAAACCAACCTAACCTTTTTTTTTTTTTTTTTTTGCGCTGGGAGAAAATGCATTACGCATACCCTCCCGTCCGGGGGAACGGGAGGGGTGTGGGACTCCCCGGGCTGACCCGGTATACCCACTAAAATAACCCAGCGGCATTCCCGCATCGTCCGAGTGGAAGAGGACTGGGAGATCGGCGCAGCCTTAGCGTCCAGTCCTGCTCCGATGACAACCCGCCTTAAGCGGCGGGCCTCTAAAATCCTCCCCGTTCAGGGGGAAGGCTGGGAATGACCGGCGAAGGTGGTGTGGAGTGCAATGCGGGCGGAGGCGCCCCCGCGCCTATCGCCCGCCCATCACCACCATGAGGAGGGAGAAGACGGCGTCATCTCCGACCTCTGCTTCGCCTACGTAGCGGTGCAGCGAGAGGGTCGTCCTCCCGCGCGCGCTCCGCCACCTCCTTTTGCGAGATGACATCCTCGCAAAAAGAGGCGACAGCTGCCCAGGACCCCTCACTCCCCAGCATGGCGTTCACCACGCCGGGAAGTGAGAGGTCCCGTCCGATCTCCGCTGTTAGACTGCGGTGCGGCTCAGACCAAGCCGGGCACACCTCGAGGGTGTGCTGAGCCGTGTCCTCCGCCGCGCCGCAGTCGTGGCACGCCGGGGTCTCCTCCCTCCCGATCCGGTGCAGGTGCTTGCCGAAACAGCCGTGGCCTGACAATACCTGCACCAGACGGAATGAGAGGAAACCGTGGGAGCGCTCGAGCCAGTCTCGCAGGACCGGACCGAGCGCGTCCAACGTACGGCGGCCAAAGCTGGCGGAGGCGAGGTCCTCCGTCTAGTGGACGACGATAGCGTCCCTCGCATCCCGCCGCACGGCCTCCCGCTCCTCCGCGACGGGGCGCTCGCCGAGGGCCTTTCGCCGCGCCGTCCACTTGTACACTCTGGCGAGCACCCACGCATCCAACTCCCAAGGCGGGGTGCCCGCCAGAGCGCACGCCGCCGAGAAGCCCACCGAGCGGTAGGCTCTCGCCACCCGCAGTGCAATGGCCCTTTGGGGCCTGCGCATGGCAGTTGCGTTCTTCCTCCTATGAAGGGAGTCCGCCCAGATGGCGGCCCCATACAGGGCCATGCTCCGCAGGAAAACCAACCTAACCTTTTTTTTTTTTTTTTTTTTTTAAGCTGGGAGAAAATGCATTACGCATACCCGCCCGTCGGGGGAACGGGAGGGGTATGTGGGACTCCCCGGACTGACCCGGTATACCCACTAAAACGACCCAGCGGCATTCCCGCGTCGTCCGAGTGGAAGAGGACTGGGAGATCGGCGCAGCCTTAGCGTCCAGTCCTCCTCCGACGACAACCCGCCTAAAGCGGCGGGCCCCTCAAGTCCTCCCCGTTCAGGGGGAGGGCTGGGAATGACCGGCGAGGGTGGTGTGGAGTGCAATGCGGGCGGAGGCGACCCCGCGCCTATCGCCCGCCCATCACCACCATGAGGAGGGAGAAGACGACGTCTTCTCCGACCTCTTCTTCGCCTGCGGAGCGGCGCAGCGAGAGGGTCGTCCTCCCGCGCGCGCTCCGCCGCCTCCTTTTGCGAGATGACATCCTCGCAAAAAGAGGCTACAGCTGCCCAGGACCCCTCACTCTCCAGCATGGCGTTCACCACGCCGGGAAGCGAGAGGTCCTGTCCGATCTCCGCAGTTAGACTGCGGCGCGGCTCAGACCAAGCCTGGCACACCTCGAGGGTGTGCTGAGCCGTGTCCTCCGCCGCGCCGCAGTCGTGGCACGCCGGGGTCTCCTCCCTCCCGATCCGGTGCAGGTGCTTGCCGAAACAGCCGTGGCCTGACAACACCTGCACCAGACGGAATTGGAGGAACCCGTGGGAGCGCCCGAGCCAGTCTCGCAGGACCGGACCGATCGCGTCCAGGGTTCGGTGGCCAAAGGTGGCGGAGGCGAGGTCGTCCGTCCAGTGGACGATGATGGCGTCCCTCGCCTCCCGCCGCACGGCCTTCCGCTCCTCCGCGACGGGGCGCTCCCCGAGGGCCTTTCATCGCGCCGTCCACTCGTACACTCTGACGAGCACCCACGCCTCCAACTCCCAAGGAGGGGTGCCCGCCAGAGCGCACGCCGCCGAAAAGCCCACCGAGCGGTAGGCCCTCGCCACCCTCAGTGAAAACCAACCTAACCTAACCCAACCTATTCGAATAGAATAGAATAGAATTGTCTTTAGTGTTTTTTGCTATGTTCAGATTTGATTGGTTTATTATTTTCCAAGTAGTCTTAGATCTTTTAATTTTATGTATTTTTGGCGCGCATATAATCTCAACTTATTTAGGTACCCCATTTTGGGGAGAAACCCCTTAAGTTGGGAACTCTGACTACCCATCAGCCGATCAGCCGGTGACGGTGGAAACATAATTATCGGACGCGACCGCGCGTCTAATGAATGAACATTGAACTGTGCACACTTTCGGATATCATATGCGGATGCAACCTTGGGCTGTCCTTGAGCGGTCGGCCATCCGAAAGAAATCTGGCTCGCTAGATGTCCGCCAACTGTACACACTACTGAGTCGCGTCCATATACCGCGGTTTATAGACGCGTCCGATTTCTTGTTAATTCGTACACAATATTGCCAGTGAAAAAAACGTGTCCAATAAAATTGAAACTGGCTTCCGACTGCTGGCAACATTAGAGTGTTCTTTCAAAAGTGACCGTCTGAGAAATGTACGTAAAAATTTTAGGTTCTAAAATTTCATCGTAATATATAGAAATGAATATTTACGATTATTTCTTGGAAATCATAAAATAATATTTGTTATGTAATCTTTCTTCGGAAAATGGTAATATTTTCATTTTAAGATCATTGGACAAATTTCAGTGACGGGACGTAATCATGGGTCGTGTGATTCGTGCTCAACGTAAAGGTGCCGGTTCTGTGTTCGTTTCACACACTAAGAAAAGGAAAGGAGCGCCTAAACTGCGATCCTTGGACTATGCTGAACGTCATGGTTACATCAAGGGTGTCGTGAAGGTAAGTCATTATGCACTTAAAAAATAATAACATCGGTTGTGTACACAACCGTGTGTGTTGGTGTGTTCAATCATCGTGATCGTGTTGAGACTCGTGGATGATTGTTTCCTGTTGCTCTTACTGTTCAGTCGATGTCGATAGCAATAAACCTAGGGTCGTAGTGGCAGACCAGCATTGAAACATACATCTCCAATACTTAATATGAACATAACCTAAAATCCTTGATTCGAAATCTCAATTTGTTATTAACAGCTTACATTTGATATCCGAAATAGATACGCCTCTTAAGGCTACACACCGTTCCTACTGGTTAGGAAGTTTTCACTAAATTTACAAAATAAATTGCTCACCAGGACATCATCCACGACCCTGGCCGTGGTGCTCCTCTGGCAGTCGTTCACTTCCGTGACCCTTATAAGTTCAAGACTCGCAAAGAACTGTTCATTGCCCCTGAGGGTCTGTACACTGGCCAGTTTGTCTACTGCGGCAAGAAAGCAACCCTTGAAGTTGGTAAGTTAACAGTTCATTGCTAACTAATAAGGAGTGAAACAGCTTTACTACATTTAACCACTCCTTTTATTAAATTTGTGCCCATGGCTCTAACATGCACGTAACCTACTGTTTTTGGTTTCAAATGAATATTATCTATGGAATTCACCCTGACAGGCACAAGAGAGTGATGCTATTGTGCTCATGATAAATTCCAACGAGAGAGTAGTTAGTTTCACACAAATTTGGCAATTCAATTCTTCTATGGTTTATACATAATGAATATACTACATTTCTGAAGGAACAGGTATTATATCTAATTCCACATCCATGATAATTTTGGAATCCAGATAAAAATAAAATGAATCTAAAAACCAATGTAAGTACAATAATACTATAAAGGTTTAGGTAGTTCACAAAGGTAAGCAATCTTGATGTGACTTTATTACACGAACACATGTTAAACTAATAAACAACTGGTTCAATTGATTTAGTAATAGTTATTGTTGTATTTTTTTTACATTGGTTTTTAGTTGCATTTTATTTTTAAACTGAGTTTACCTTTATTTGACTACCTAAGCCTTTTTAGATTTAGTCATTCTAAATTTATCTATACTAATATATAAAGCTGAAGAGTTTGTTTGCTTGAACTCGCTAATCTCAGGAACTACTGGTCCGATTTGGAAAATTCTTTCAGTGTTAGATAGCCCAGTAATAGGAGCGAAGCGTCAACTAGTCATTAATAATAGAGAGGTACACTAATTGCCTAAAAAAACTGATATGGGCCAACTTGAGAGTGTTCTTATTTGGACATGGTGGGTGTAAATATTTTAATAGTATGAAACATTCAAAATTAACTGTTGGACAATGATGCTGTTGTCGCCATGAATATTGGAGGATGTATTGATATATAGATACGACAGAGGGGCATTAAATTAAACTATGTATACTATACGTGTTCAGTATTAATTTGATATGGTACAAAAACAAAAAGCGCCAAAAATGAGAAAATATTTTTTTCAAACAAACTAAATAGCTTTCAAAACAGAATAAAACGCAACCACCCTTTGTAAATAAATTAGACTGACCGTAACATAGTGGCAAAGTCGCGCGCGCGCTCGTGTGCTCGGCGGGGGCCGGGGCGGGGGGGGCGGCCGGCGAATTAGGCCACCGCTCGCGCTGGCTTTTATGTTTGGTAAGGTTTTGAAGTACGCGCACAAAAACAAACACACAAAATTTTTAAATTCGCGATGTGCTTTCCATTCACATTAAGGCACAAATTATAGGGTAGACCGGGGACAATTGAAACAAATTTACTAAAATCGTGTGCAGTGAACTATCTTTAGTATCCACATCCTTCGTATTTATATGGTTGAAAGGATCGTTATCTAGTTACTAAATTAAACATAATATATGTCTCTATTTCAAATAGTTATCCTATAATCACCTATTAAAGAAGACCGGGCGCAGTGGTTCTATTGACCCCACCCCAAGGACGTTTGAAACAGTATGTAGGGATAATTGAAACACTGAAAATATTTTAGGAACTACTGGAGCTTTTTAATCAATCTTAACAATTAAACATTCCAATAAATTATTTATTGAGATCGTGACAAATCCGTCAACGTAACATTAATATTTCGAAAATTATAAACGCAAAAACCATCCCCAATATAAACAACTCAAAATATCTCTTATCTATACAATTTAAGTGCTCGAATTTGTACTATTCAATACTATTTCACATTATTAAAAGACGTAATATCCTATTATGCTATAATAACACTTACATGGGCGAGAAAAAATGGTAATCCAGTCTCATACAAAACAGTTTGTTCCAATCATAACAATGTTTCAATCATGACAATGTTTCAATCATAAAAATGTTTCAATCATAACAATCGTTTATTGACCCGAATAGGTTTGACTCTTGTGAAATTATTGGGTATTTATACCCTAAAACTAGTCAAACATAAGTATGTATTTAAAAAACTAATCACCAAAAAGACTATCTTTAGCGGTTAGCCCAAAATAAATATCAGCTGACTTGATTGCATACGTGACAATCTCGTTTTCCTGAACAGGTGTAAATATTTTTTTTGCTGAATTGTAACCCATTGTTATATCATCGACAGGAGTATTTTCAGGAGCGCTTTCTCTCTTTTTTTATATCGTGCTAATGAGACGTGATCTAAATCGAACATTTCTGCAGCCTTCCTCAACGATTTGCCGGATAACAATTCCTCATATGCTTGCTGATACGCAAATATGTTCTTAGAACTTCTGTCTGTAACGTGTTTTCGTTTTCTGGGCATCTCTAGAAAAGATGAATGAAAAAAATTAGATCAAACTTAATGTCGCGGGCTCAATTTTAGGATCGTCAGAGTTATTGGATTGCCTATCAGATGTAATTTAATCTGTTAGGCAACCTAACCCTAATAAAAAATAACCATTGAGACCACTTAAAACAACCGCTAGGTATTGTAATTTTATAATACGAGTACCTAGTGATTGTGAGTTAAAAGTGGTTTAAATTGCTAGTTTTGTCGTCGTAATAGGTACCTTTATTTTTTTTGTTAATCGGTGATTTTTATATTCCATTTATTATTGATAATTTAGAAAACACAACCTTCTTCTGTGCAGTCGGATAAAAATGCGGAAGATGCGGGGACGTTTGAAACGTTCCAAACGTCCACAGACAAGTCGTTTCAAACGTACCCATGTCACATCTTCTACTTCAGTACTCAATATTTTGGTATATATTGGCTTAAATATTAATTGACTGTAATAAAAACAATCTTAAATAGATAAACAATACTCCAAAATAAGAAAAACTGCCAAAAAACAAGATTTAAATAGGTAAACAACAAAAATTAAAAAACTTGAATACTTACTTTTTGGCGCGAAATTCGTCGAAACGCCCTGTGCACGACTGTGTCGCTCGCTCGCTCGAGCCGTACTAAACACAAAACCGAACATGGCCGACGATGCAACGAACGACGCGTCACGCGCGTAGGTATCATAGTTTTCGAGAAATTAGAGTTGTTGCAATCATAACCTGTTTTAATTGTCCCCGGTCTACCCTACTGACGGAATATTGTTATTTATTTTTCAAGCACTTCTTTTTGCAATAGGGTATTTTACTTAAAATATCTAATTAGTTTTGGACATTTAGTATTAATATTGGACACGTATTTTGGCTTGGTACATTTCGTACATTTTTAACAAGCCAGATTACGTCACGCGTGTCTTCAACTCGCTGTTCCCTCTTTATTTTTTGTTTAAGTGAAAAAAAAAAATACATGTCCAATATTTTTTTTAAATCTATCGGACGGGACTAATTAGATTTTTTCAGTAAAATCCCATTGCGGCTGTCACCATACCTTTCTCGTACGTTCGCAGAGCTAAAACTGCGTTTCCACGGCATTCTGACGCCGTGTAAGTTAACGAGGCATTGTTTAACACTTTAATTACACACACACACACACACACACACACACAACCAAAGTTTAATTACGTGTCCTACCACCATAAAAAACAGTCAATCACAAAAAAAAATCACTCATAGGTACTAAATAATAATAATGCCAAGTTACGTGTCCTGTCACAATAAAAATAAGAAACACTGTCATAAACTTATTTAGTGTCCTATCACAATAACAAAACGAAATCACAATTATTGTTAGCTCGCGAATTTGACAAATCGTACGTTCCGAAAGGATAGCGTCGGCGCACTGAAAAAACAAGTTTTTTAGAGGCCCCACTTACCGATCGCAAAAAACTAGGATGCAACAAACTGACCTATTTCTGTTAGTCGCGCTATGTTTGTCGCTTTCGTAGTGAAAGTGCAAGTGTGTGTGTATTTATTGCTTCCTTGATTGCATTGCCAATTTTTAGTGAATGTCCTTCGACATGCGTCAGAGCGGCAACAACGCATCGTAGATTTATCGTTGTAAGGTGCATGACCTATGCTTAGACATAATCAGCTGTTAGAAAAGAAACATCGTGTTCAAACGGTGCAAAAACTTTAAAAATCGTTTGCGCCTAAACTACTGCTCCTATTTAATTAATTTTTGGTACAGAGCTTGAAAATGGTATCTATAGGCCGACCGTTTAACTCGCGTATCGCCTGCGCGGTAAGAAGGGAGCGGGGGGAGATGTTAGCGGGTGGGTGAAAGGGGTGCGCGGAGCAGAGAGCTTACGTCAAACGGCTGTGCTCGCAGCGCGCGGTTGGTATTTTTGTTACGGACGCTTGGACATAAACGCACAAGGTATACGACTTGCCAAGATAAATCTCAAGATGAATCGCTCTTGCAGTTTTGCGAACAAAATTAACAAGCAAGCTAAACAAATAGCATACAATGTATATTCCTTTTTTAAAGCCAGAAAACAAGATCATAATTCTACAGAGTATCTTGAAGACGTAAACCTAAACAAACTTGTTGCTAAAGCTACAAGACTCTCGGTGACTACCATATGTAAAATAATAAAAGAAGGAAATGAACTAAAAGATGAACAAAATAATGTAAATTTTAAATCACCTAAAAAAAACAAGTTCCGAAAGAAAAAAAATTGAAGTTGACAGTTTTACAGAGGGCGTTGTTAGAAGAAAAATAACTCAATTTTATACGGTTTATAAGACATTAAAAAATTTGAATGCGAAACTCAGAGAAGAAGGAATTTTAAATTGTGGCCGAGAATATTTGAGAACATTGATTCATAAACTTGACTTTCGACTTAAGAAATGTCAATCAAAAAGAAAATTACTGATTGAACAACCAAACATCGTATCGTGGCGGTGGCGTTATCTTAATGCGATAAAGAAGCATAGAAGAGATCAAAAAAACATTGTTTACCTCGATGAAACATATGTCAATTCGTCATTAAATGTAGGTACCGGCGTGTTGGCAATCCATTGAAGAACGAGGGGTGCTGTCGCATATTGGCAAAGGGCCACGTTTAATTATTGTACATGCTGGTGGACAAGCCGGATTTATCGAAGGAGCTCTTTTAATTTTTAAATCCAAAAGCAAAACCGGAGATTATCATAGCGATATGAATTTTGTAAACTTCAGCAAATGGACTAAAGAAAAGCTATTGCCAAATTTACCGCCAAGGTCAGTTATTGTTATGGATAATGCCGCATACCACTCGGTACAAGAGGACAAAAAGCCTACAATGACATCCACAAAAGCCATCATGCAGACCTGGCTGCAAAGACACAATGTTGAATTTGATACGTCTTTAAGAAAATGTTTATTGAATTTAATTAAACAACACGCGACAGAAAATATTTACAAAATAGATGAAATTT
Organism: Lacanobia oleracea; assembly: GCA_950371165.1. Lineage (NCBI taxonomy): Eukaryota > Metazoa > Arthropoda > Insecta > Lepidoptera > Noctuidae > Lacanobia > Lacanobia oleracea. The sequence goes on from OX493389.1 coordinate 14,539,494, forward strand.
TAAAGGCGGCAGGTCATGAAGTCTTACGACTGCCTCCATATCACCCAGACTTGAACCCAATCGAATTGGTTTGGGGGGATATCAAAGGACAGCTCGCAAAAATTTAAATTGATTCTAATTTAGACAAAAAGAAAAATACACTGGAACAGTTATTTGCCGAATTCTCTGTAGAAAAATGGGTTAACTGCGATAAACATGTACAAACTATTGAAAATGAATATTGTCTGCACGATCGTATCGTTGATGAAGAGATGGACAGATTTATTATTAATTTGCAAGATTCTGACTCCTCAAGCTACACAGACAGTGATGATGATTCAAGCGATATGGATATTAGTGATGAGTAGTCCTATACAACTTTTATCTGTGGTTAAATATTTCTTAAACGGAGTTAATTTTTGTTTTTATGATTTTGTACCTAAGAAGCTATTAATAAAATATTTGCAAAAATAAATACTTAAAAAAAAGATACCTATTATTTTATTCTTTACCAACAATGTCTATCTCGAGATAAATCTTTGGATTATTGACTCCGTGTGTAGCGTTACCCGCCCCCGCTCCCTTCTTACCGCGAGTTAAACGGTCGGCCTTTAGTAAATGCAGTTTAAAGGAAAGCCCCTCTGTCATATCAACTTTGTATGTATATCAATACATAAAGATGAGATGATTTTGATTTACCGGTGCTGAAAAGTGTTACCACTCCATATTCTCAACTTGGCAATATGAATAAAGATTTTTGCACACAACATTAGATTGACTTGTGCTATTTGTTATGACCAATATATTTATACTTTTTTCAGGCAATGTTATGCCCGTTGGTGCTATGCCTGAGGGTACCATTGTATGCAACCTAGAGGAGAAAATGGGTGACCGAGGTCGGCTGGCTCGTGCCTCTGGAAACTTTGCTACTGTCATTGGTCACAATCCTGATGCCAAGCGTACCAGGGTCAAGTTACCCTCGGGAGCCAAGAAAGTTCTGCCATCAAGCAACAGAGGCATGGTTGGTGAGTATGGTTGCATTACACCTCACTATTTTAAAAGTAGTTTATCAATATTAAAGGTCTACTTTATAATTTTCTTCTGACATTGTCATTATCCTACAAACATTTTGTTAATGATGATTTTCACTTACCTACTCTGAAAAATCTTTGATTACACAAGAGGCTCTTTCTGAGGATTTATACACTAACAACTAACGCAAAACTAAACAAATATTTGTGCTAAAACTCTTCAAAAACATTGTGCAGGTATTGTTGCTGGTGGTGGTCGTATTGACAAGCCCATCCTGAAGGCTGGTCGCGCGTACCACAAGTACAAGGTGAAGCGTAACTGCTGGCCGTACGTGCGTGGTGTGGCCATGAACCCCGTGGAGCATCCTCACGGTGGTGGTAACCATCAACATATTGGTGAGTACTTGCTACCTTTATCATCAATCCTATTACTGGATTTTGTATAAATGTTACAAAATCTAATGGTGGTGTGGTGCATTTTTTTTTATTACAGGTAAGGCTTCAACTGTCAAGAGGGGAACATCCGCCGGTCGTAAGGTCGGTCTCATTGCTGCCCGCAGGACCGGAAGAATCCGTGGTGGCAAGACCGATACCAAGAAGGAGACGTAGACGTATTTTTATGCAAAATAAAATCCATAAATCCCAATCCTGTTTGTTTAACTACTACTTAGTTTTTGACAATCATTTGTAACACCCTAAATTTTATGTGGTAAGTTTGTATCCTGTATGCTGAAAAAACTTATCATAAAACAGGTCAGTTAATTATAAGTTGATTATAGTAAACTATCTTGTTACTAATGTAAAATAAGCAGCCCACATAAAACTTTTACTATTATTTTCTAGGTATCAATCTCTGTTCCTGAGTTTGGGCTGTATCTGCTTTGAGAAGCACTAGGCAGCACTCGATCATGGTGTTTGTTCATGGGGACACCTGCCCCAGAACCAGAAAATATTTCATGCAAAAATATTAGGTAAATAACTTCATTCTTCATTTATCACATAGCCATAAGATAGTGTCATCCAGTGTTAAGGATTTTTTTTGTTAATGATGATTTTCACTTACCTACTCTGAAAAATCTTTTTGATTACACAAGAGGCTCTTTCTGAGGATTTATACTGAAGCAACCAATAAATGTTTATATTGATTTATTTACTTAAGACTCCATATAAATTCAGCAGGTATTCTGAAGATGAGCCTAGCTGGCAAGCTGACATTCATCTCCATTACCTGATTTTGAGAAAGCTGGCCCCAACATGATGGCAGACACATTCTAGAGGATATCAGCCCCAGGAGTGAAGAAATTTCATGACAGGTTATTGGGTAATTATTACTTCAATTCTTAATCACAATTATTAAATCGGCGAAAAGCTATACGAGGGGTGATCCAAAAGTAGTGATAATCAATAATAAACACAATGAATAAAATAAAAAAATAAATTTATTTCTCAACATAGTCTCTTATCAAGTCTATACATTTAGTCCATCTCTTTTCTAAACCTAAAATTCCCTTAGAAAAAAAATCTTTATCTTGACTCTCAAAAAAGTCCTCAACCGCGGCCATCACGTCGCATCATCGTCAAATTTCTTGCCTCGTATTTAAAACAAAAATGGCCAACATCGTTTACCCCTTTCAGTTATATTGTGTGAGTGTAAGATACTTTTTCCGTATTGTTATTATTGGCCAGGTATTCAGTTTTCATTCATGATGATTTTCACCTTCCTACTCTGAAAAATCTTTGATTACACAAGGATGCTCTTTCTGAGGATTTGTACTGCAATGAACTACAATTTTGAAAAAGTTGTTTTTTTTTTTTTAATAAAAATAAACTTATTCAGCAGGTATCCTGAAGACTGGCCGTGCACTTAGTTAAAAGCAATGCTTGTTCGCCTCATTGTGCTGGTCGACTGAAGGCAGCTGCTTAATCATACCGTCAATTACTGTGAAGAGATAATAATATCCGCCTTTTGATTATACCGCTTCCCGTGGCTCGTAAACTAATCAGTCGTGTTTTTCATACGAAGGTGGACGTTTTATTTAAAAATATTTTTTTAGTGAAAACTCTCTTGTTTTTTTTCCCTGACATTCTGGAGAGATACTTAGTACTTTTTGATATAAGCGGGCAAACTCGTAATTGCAAACGAGGCGGAATATTGAGTCGAAGACGCGGCTGTTATGGAGCAGAGAATGTCCAAGTGTGTCAAAGGACATCATGAGGTCGTGACCTTCCTTCTACATTACTCTAGGTATAGGTTTGAGGAAAGCGAGAAACTTCTCAAGCTTCTCGCTTTCCTCAAACCTAAGCATATAGAAAGTTAGTAGGTACCTACCCTGCAAGATAAAATTTAGTACCATAGAGATATACCATATTTATTGGTGGGCTGGCGGTAGCCACGGTGTACAATTTAATTTCAAGATTTCCTTATAAAAAACTGGTTTCTATCCAAATTTGTACAAACAATAGTATTCCTTAAGAAGTTATAGTGACCAAACCAGATTCCTAAGAGGGAAATTAGCTTTTAACTACTTTTTATTAAATCTCCGCGTATAACTCAGCCAAATTAAGTTGTCAATGGTAATGAGCTATGTAGATGTAGGTACCTAGGTACACTCGAGCAAATTGTACTTGATAATAAAGAATTGAAGTACCTAATAATTACCCAATAGAGTTGCATGTTTCTTCAGTCTTGGGGCTGATGTCTCCAAGAATGTGTCTGCCATGCCTGTGCCGTGCATGTGTTGGGGCAGCTTTCTCAAAATCATAACGAAGATGAATTGCTGCTTGGCAGCTAGTCTCATCTTCACTTAGGTACCTGCTCAATTTATGAATTCTCTCAAGGGAATCAAAATGTATAGGATAATTCCCGCTGACCTAGAACTATGAAATTTGGCAAGTAATACCGTCTTATAGGTACTAGAAGTATAGGGAAAATCATACCGGCGTGTTTTAGTGTCTTTGCTGACAAAAACAGTTTTTGAGTGTATTGCTATTTGTTTTCTTGTGTAATGAGGAAAGTACATGATCTGCATTAACTTTTATACCTTAAGTCAGTGGGAGTGGTATTAACCTGTTCAAATTCTAATTTGTTTTTGATAATTTCTATTGAAGTTAGAAATGGCCGACCACTTTAAAAAAGTAATGTTTGGGGTAAAATGAACGGGGCATAATGGGACGGTATCTATATCATTTTGCCCCCTCTCACAGAGGCAATTCAATTTAATATTTTAATATTTACGCTGGTGGTATTGACCTTGCTTACTTTAGTAACAATGTTTTTTGCTGACTCTGTGGTCATGGGCAGCTGACTGACTGGTCGGGAAACTCGAGCGGCAGAACACGGAGGAGCCGCAGGGGCGGGAGCGGGGCTACGGGGCGAGCAGGGCGTACGTTTTGCCGGCGCAGCGTTCGACAATAGGTACCTATACTGCTGACGCGAAACTTGTCCGCGATAAATCGAGGCCCGCTCCGCGACACATGTTGTCGGTGGATGTACTCGATGGTGACCCAGTTACCGCTACCGCTTTACGCAACTCTATAAGATCATTTCGCAAATCGCAACTGTTCTGGGATGCATCCAACCTTTTCTGTACATCCACAAAGCTTGCCTTCAGAAAAACGATGTTTTTCAGCAGGCTCATAACATCGACGTGTCGAAGGTGACGGGAGGGAGCTTGTGCAGATCCTTTGCTACAAACGTCGGCACGTCGTCAGGGTCGGTCTCCTTTATCAGGGTTATGATGTCCTGCACACTTTTCTTAGTCCCGTTGCCTCTGCGGGACACCATCTGGTCTCTCTTGTTTGTCACTTGGTAGAAGTGAAGTTTAGAGACGGCGATATCATCCTCACTGAAGTTCGAGGTGCAGACCTGGATTGCAGACACCTCATCCATCACATGCAGCTTCTGTTGTAGAAACGCCAGCAGTTCGTTCGCCACAAGTTGTTGACTCGTGCAACGTCCGCATCAAAACACGGCTAATGCAAGATAATGAAGAGATGGGAATGCATATGGCCTGTTGACAGGAATGAACATCAATTCATTTTTGTATATAAAGATTTCATATAGGTACATGATTTTTACCCCACCTTCCCCCTAAAAATCATCGAGTGTAATAAACCACTGAATGGATTCAAAATCTAGGTACTTTAAAAAATAAGTGATATCCCGAGTAACATTTAGCGTTTAAGTACTTCATCAAAATCGAGCCACAAAATCAAAAGATTGAATTTTGAAGTTTCGGAAGAAACTTCCTAATGTATTCTGATCAGTTAGAGCGCCATCTATTGAGAAAAAATGCACGAAAGCATGAAAATAACACCATAACAAATTATTGACTTATTTATTAAACTTTTAATACGTACCAAAATAATAGTGCAGGTATTTATTAATTATTACCTTCAATAATCAATCAATCGTATTTTTTTTTATTTGTGATGGGTTTGCTCTTGACACTTGTCTAGGTCAGAGATGACAGAGACAAAGTCTACGATGGAGTGAGCTTACAGAAGGAGAAATTCCCGTCACGTTGCATGCCAAAGCTAACACCACCCACCACCTGCACTATCAATGACATCCGTACCTTGACCAAACAACACAAAAATTAAACGCTATCCTTCGATCAAATATCCAAACATCGACCTCGGTAGAACCCACCCGAGCATACCAAGAAAAACACTCGTCAGTCAAACAGTCACTGACAACGGGCTTATAAACACAGCCGAAGTTGGACGGCCACGTCAGGTGGCCGTAATAAGCTTCGGTTGCCGTTAATAGAACCAAGCGATTTGAGTCATTAATTTGTTCTATATTGGGTTTTTATTCGTGAGGCTGAAAGCTGAAATTTTTGTGCGGTTTGGCTGGCGATGGGTGGTATGGGTATGGTGGAATCTAAGACGGCGGAGCGGAGAAACTGAAAATATTAACCAATCATGTCAGACAAAATGTCACCCTAACAGCGCTATATGGAAGAGTAGAGAAGTCTGATAAATGGTTGAAATAGAGTCTTGATTCATAAAATCACTGTACTGTTAAGGTGGATGCTCCAGGGTAGCCCACGAAATTCAAATATTTTTATGTTTTTTGCAATTTGCCGATCAGTGTGAAGCTGTATGTGGACCAAATGCGATCCGCGACCGTAACGCGTATTTATCTAAAGAATTATAACCATTTTAATCATCAATATAGCCCTCTAAGTTCATGTAGTTCGAAAGAATGAATATTTCAAATAATCATTCTTTCGGATCGCATTTGGTCCACATACAGCTTCACACTGACCGGCAAATTGCAAAAAACATAAAAATATTTGAATTTCGCGGGCTACCCTGGAGCATCCACCTTAAGCACCTGATTACCAATTCTCGTACTTATAAAGCATTCAATCACAGCTCAAGTCGCAATTTCATTCCAGTGACAACAATAGTAGTATTATAGTGAATATAGTGTCAAAATGAAGGCAATTTAGAGGTGTTTTTAACTGACTTCATTGTCACTCTTTTAGATTAGATTATAATTAATCGTAATCGTTCATTTAACGTCTTCCGCTGCCAAATACCTACTTTGTCAGTTTACGAAATTGTCGATAGATGGCGTTGCACTGTTGACCCGTTTTTTTGAATCGCGGTGTTAATATTTTCCATTGGAGAACGACCATAGAAATATAAAAAAAACATAGTATTATATCTATGAAAACGACCCTCACACGATTTTAAACAGCGCAGCGTTGTATGTAGTTCGTTAGGGATATAGGTTCAGTCGGTAAATTCGTAAAATCTCTGTAGGTTCGTTAATCGTGCAATCGTGCATAAGCATTTGTCGTAGAACTGTCTTGAACTAATTTGGTACTTGCAAAGTACTGGACGATTCTGTAGGTAGGTACCATAGGTGCTGACGGGAAACTGCGAGGCATGATTCCTGAACTATTTATAATTAAATACGTACCTACAAATCAGTACGGAACCTCTTGGCCGGATTTTTTAAATTTGGGAATCAATTTTAGGTAGGTACCTATTATTTTTGGAAAAATGTTTCTCGAATCAGTGTGTTGTGATACCGCATTTACACATTCGTGCGAATCGCGAGGCGAATAACGAACACGCATATTATGTAAACAGTCCACTCGCTATTCGCCTCGTGATTTGCCTCGCGATTCGAGTGTTCGCGTTGGAAGCGGTTTTTCGGACGCGAATCAAAGGGCACGAATGGCGAACACGAACTTACTGTTTACACATTCGCCTGCATTTAGTTGTACGTCAGTGCTTATACCTACTTATCTATGGTAGACAGCTAGCGCCCAATCCAACAGGACGTGTAGACAAAATGAAAGGGCTTACTGTGAGGGTTTTATTCATAATTTTAAAATTAATGTTTTTGAAGTCATTCAATAAATTAGACGATAATAGACCATTCCCCCGATAGGTATCTCTTAAAATTTTGAAAATAAGGAGATAGATCTTTACTAATAAATTACAGGAAAATCTATAAGAAATTGATGGTGGTAAAATAACATGTTAAAAAAAATATTCGTTCGGAACCCTTTGCACGCGAGTTCGACTCGCATTTGGCCAGTTTTTTAACTTTTCTACGCAGGATATGTAAATAACTAGCTTCTGCCAGAGGCTTCGCCCGCGTGGTCCCTAGGGAGCATACTCCCGGGATAGAAATGCTTATGTCCTTTCTCAGTCTCTAGACTATCTGTGTACCAAATTTCATTTAAATCGGTTCAGTAGCTTTGCCGTGAAAGCGTGACAGACAGACAGACAGACAGAGTTACTTTCGCATTTATAATATTAGTAAGGATTGCATAAACTGATTGTATAAGATGTAGCGCGCATGCTGCAATTATTGTCACGTGATCCATGTTAATAGCGAACACGATTGTGTAGATGCGGCATGAAAGAGATTGTACCTACAGCTGTATTCGTGCCAAATACAAGCTTTCTAGGACCAATATTTGAGTTACATCGCGGGCGGACGGCTGGACTTAGCGAATCTATCAGGGTTCCTTGTTCTTTAATATGGAACCCTAAAAATCAATCTGTGGAATTGAAAATGAAAACCTCTATTAGCAATTCATTTTAATAAAAATTATTACAGCTTAGCTATGTTTTGTACTATTCATTTTTTAATTACTAAATACTAAATAAATGGTATCCATACATGTAGATAACCCTTAATAGCAAAATTAAAAAGATTCATGCTTATGAACTATACCATCCATACTAAATTCTGATAAATCTATGTCACTTTCATCTTTAGCAGCAACCCTCATGGGTTTAGGTTTTACAAGTGTTCTTTGATTTCCCACGGGAACACTTTCAGAGTCGTCTAGGATTGAGCTGCCGAGGCTAGTGTTGCTGCCGGTTATACTGGCGGCTTTTGCCATCGACCCTGCCAGTACATCTATAGCTCCGACGAGCGGGGTCGTAGGATTGTCGTTGCGTCGTGCCAACTGTGATTCTATCTTTTCCTTTAATTCTGCAATCTTTGGACTGGTTGTGCGTGTTATATTTTGTATTTTTGTGTCATTTTTTAAAGGTTCATCTTCAATGCTGCAATCAAAACAATTAATATACCGATTACAATTAACTGTTAAGTGGACCGAAAAAAACGAGATAATCTAATTAAAAGCTTGGGTCCGCCAAAGGCGTCAAACAGTGGCGCAATATCATACAATTTCAAAGAAAAACACTACCCGGTCTGGTCCTATATATTATTATCTGTTCTGTACTGTGTATACCTACTATACAATTTCTTTATTTTTTTTAATAAAACAAGCTGTAGCCTGACGCTGCTGCTTGTCGCTGGTGATGGACTAAAATTATATCACGATTTGCCACATACCAAATTTTGTACAACATACCTGGATATATCCCATTCTTCACCATCGAGGTTCACTAAACCTAGTTCATATTTTTCATTGCCATCGCTTTTCTCCGTAATGCTTTGTGACGGAGATGCACTCACAGATTTCATTTGAATGGCATCCATATCGAAAAGTACTTTCTTTTTATTCAAAGACGATGCTGAAGAAGCATTTTTCAGAACACTTTTCGTTTGTTTAATTGTATTTTGGGGATTGTTACCCAAAATATTCTTGCTGACTGTGATACCCAACAGTGATTCGGCATCATCACTGCTGTCTTCATTGTTTCTAGCTGGTGGAATTTTGGTAATCTCATTTGATATGGATGTACGTTCAAGTAGGCTGGTAGCAGATTGTGTGCGCAGCAAGTTATCATCACTAATTGTGTACTTTTTGACGGTGTGATTGTAATCAGCTGCAGCGGATGCAGGTCTTCGTGCTGGGGATTTAATCAAGCTCTCGATAGATTTTGATGTTTGTTGTACATTAGTTGTATTATAATATTTATGATTGCTTTCATCCGATCCATCGTCGGAATAACTAATTGCTGCTTCCGCTTGTATAGTTTTAGGGGAATTATGTACGGAATTCTTGACTTTACCATTAGTGTCCTCTTTGGTCCGGTTATCTGTAGATTTTGCAGTCGTATTTAATGGATTACGGGATACGTTTTGTGTAACATTAAATGCCTTGAACGGACTATGCCTGGCTGATACCGGGCTTGCAGATGCGGATCCCGGGGGAGTTTTCAATAAAGTCATGGCGCGCTTTGCTACTTCAGCATTCAGAGACTTACGCTTATGTTTTACGTTCGAATCGTTCATTTTCACCAATGACAATGCTTTTGTTTTGACATTAGAAATAACAGATGTTAGGTTCTTAAAAGATTTTGATGTTTTTGTTGGAGATATGTATTCCTGTATTTGGGGAACATCGTTTTTCAAGTTTGTAGTACTGGAATCCAAGTACGCCAAAATTGTATGTCTCACTTTTTCATGAGCGGCATTTTTCTGAAATCATAATAAATGAATGTTATTGTTAGTACTAGATCTTATTTGGTATGTTAAAATAAAAGATTTGTAACAACCACGTACCTTAGCTTTCAGCTCTTGCTGTTGGTGTATTTGTAAACGTTGTTTTTGGAAGACGCTTCGAGGTAGTCTAGGCTTGAGTGGGTCCACGCCAGCCGATACTAAACGATTATTTACTTCTTCAGTTATCTTGGCTCTTATAACTTTCATGGGGCTGTAGTAATATTGTTAAGAAGAAATTATGTTTAGCAAATTCGTATAGGTCACCTAATACTTAACGCAGATACTAAATAGACAAGTCATCATGTATTTCGTAAATAAAGTAGTTCACTGCATAAGTCAAATAAAAACTAAAACAGAATAACAACTCGCCGAAGCATTGTTTGTTATTTTTAACCGACTTCTTCATTAGTAGGCACATTATCTTACCTTGCAGGGATGATTGATGGAGAGTTTCCTTCTTTTGTATTTTTGGTATGATTAGATTTCAGTTTTTCAACCTTTGTTTTTGGTGCCTTTGCAATTACAATATGAGTAACACTCTCATTTACCGTATTTTTGGGCTTATCTTTCACATTTTTTATTTTCTTTGAATTTTCTAATTTATTATTCGTAGTTTCCTTTATGTCCACAGCTTTCGTTTGCAATGGCTTATCATTTTCTGCACTTGAAATATCTGAAGAACTGGAAGTTATAGATCCAATATTGAGCAACTCTTGCGCTTTGCGATGAAGTTTTTCTAGGGTTTTGCGATCAGCTTCTTGATCAGTTTTATTTGAAGTGATTGTTCTTTTGATTGGTTTCTTCCTAATATTGGAAGGGTTGGATATTTTCGCCGGAGACTGAAAAATAAACTTGAGGTAGTGAAACGTTCTTTAATTATTTTAATTCATTCTAATGGATTAACTACATACTGGTGCGTCATCGGTACTGTCGACATGTCCGTTCGTTTTAACATTTACACTTTGTTGTAATAATACTTGTAAATGAGCCGCTCGTTCTCTCTCTGCTTCTGCGAGAGCGCGAGACTCTTTAGCATCCCTGGCGACATCGTTTAACTTCTGAAGTAATTGCTCGTATTGCTTCGACTGAGCTTCCGCGCGATTTGACCAAACTAATACTTGATCTTCTGCTGCTTTGTTTCGATCAGCGTTTTCTTTTTCGGTTCTTATTCTCTGAAATAGGTATAGCTAGTTATAATCCTATGCATGTAATATCATGTCGTTATTTGTAAAGTATTGGTGTTGGTATTGTTAATATTACAATGTCTGCTTGAATAACTAGATAGTTTAGGGCCACGAATCACGATCGTCTTTCTTAGGTAGATACCTAAAGACGTCACATCGTGATTCGTGGCCTGATAATAATGATTGAATTAAAACTAGTTAGGTTGTAGTTAGGTCTTTACCGAATCTTTAAGTTCTTTTTTTAGTGCCATTATTTCAGCACCCTGTTCTTTGATTGTTTCATGTAATTGAATTATTATATTCGTTTCGGTTGGGGCAGGTTTCTCTGCTTCCTTTTCTTTGAAGGTCTTAATAGATTCTAAGATCTGGTTTCTAAGCTTGTCCATTTCCTTATTATAATTTTCATGCTCTTCTTTTTTCCATTCTTCGATTTTGTTTAATAAGTATTCTTCACTGTTTGTTGATACCTCAGCATCTCGCATTTCTTTTTTTGCCTCTTGGATAACGTTACTAGGGATCGATTTAGCTTCGGTAATAATTGTTTTTGATATATTGCTCTGGTTAGCTGTGTTAGCAATAATGACTTCCATTTCTTTTAATTTATTTCTGAGTTCATTTACTTCTGCACTTAACTTCGTATTTTCGTTATTTATAGTAGTATCATGTGTATCTTTCTGAGGTGTTTCAACGGTATTTGGATGTCGTCTAGATATGTGGCTCTTTAAGTAAAGTTGGTTTAGAAACACCTTGTCACAATAAGTACATTTGTTATATTGAAGTGCATCGTTTGATGTTGATGGAAATATGTCTGTGCCTTTGTGAGATAGGGTTTTTAAAATCATTGTCGCTATGTTATCATTTCCATATGGCAGAGGAGTCTTAAAACTGTGCCTGGTTCTTTTCCTAAGTCTTCGTATTTCTTCGTCCTTTTCCCGTAGATCTTTTTTGCATGTATCTAAGTCCTGTAAAGCATTTTTAATGTTTTCATATGGGTTTACGAAAAAAAAAAAAGTTTTTGATGCACCAAGTTTTAATTTACCTGTGCCAGTGAAGTTATTTCTTCCCGCAAAACGTAGACGCTCCGGTCTAAGTAATGACGACAGAATTGTTGGTATTCAACAGCCAGTTGTGCAAGTCTGAACAGTTTCAGGACTCCTTCGTCAAGTATGCGTACATCGAACTCAGATTCTATCACGCAATCTAATATCTGTTTATCAAAGTAATTTTCATTAGATTTATGTAGGTAGGTACCTAGATATGTAACACTTTACAAATAATACGAAAATAAATAGAAGATAATATAATTTATGCAAGTTTCTGTAGGTAATTGATAAAATTCGTTTGCGAAAAATAGCTTTAGCCTATACCTATTTATTTTATGAATGGTAAATTACAGAGCTGAATATAATTATGGGGAGCATCATCTTGTTGGAGCAGTTAATATAAAAATTGGGTCCTAATCCTTACGTCATTTAAATGTTGTTCGATGATAACAAATTTTCTTTCTCTTATCAAATTTTCTATATCTATCAGTCCTGGAACAATATTTTGGATTATTAGTGACAGTAAGTACATATTGTTAGGTCACAAAAAAATAGAGGCTGTTGCTTTTCGTAGGTACCTAGGTGTGTCAGATAATCTTGCGATCATCATCATAACAGCCGGAAGACGTCCACTGCTGGACATGGCCTCCCCCAAAGGGGGGCGGGCCATGATCGCCACGCTTCGCATCTTGCGATAGTTGAGAAATATTAAAATAAACTTTCTAAATTCTAATGCCCTTACGTTTTGCATGTACTCACTAATTTTATTCCAGTCTATATGAATACGAGGTCGATGTGTGTTAAAAGTAAATCCAGATTCTTCAGCTAGTTTAGGAAAATGATGATGAAGCTCGAACGATGTTTTGCACGCCATTGCGTCGATATAAAAATTTTTCACGGTCACAATGCATGAGAAGTGTTAAAATATGTAATTCGCAATAACTCGCTTATCCGTTGATTGACACAATGCAACAGCATTGTTTGTTTTTATTAGTTGCCTAGCAACGCTGCACCAAACATTGTCGCGTTGGAAAGCTAAAGCGCGCTACAAACACAAGAATAAGATAAATTGACAATTTTATAGTTTACAATTTACGTAACATTCATATTCAAACTTAATAGTCCGCCGAACGGTTTTTATGATATTGTTATTTTCAGTGCTGAAAACCGTATATTTTTATTCAGAAACGTTAACCAGAGGACTAGAGTATCAATATCCGAGTGTGTAAACCTCGCCTTAGGATCAAAGACGTTTTGTTTTTGTACTATTGGCATCTTAGAGCATTTAGCCTATGGAAATGTCATAGCTGATTAGCGTTGGCGAATCTAGGATTTTTTTCCTGGCCCCTAACTTGAGATGCGACGCCCAGACGCACACACAGTGCCAGACTTTTGAAGCACTACGCGCCTGTGTTGCCCCCTATTCGCTGGTCAACTAGTACCGATCTTTAAAATAAAAACCGGCCAAGTGCGAGTCGGACTCGCACACGAAGGGTTCCGTACTATAATAGTGCATTATGATATAAGTGCGGTATGTTGAAGCAGAGCAGCAGAGATTAAAGCAGAGGCTGTAATTATCAAAGCGCACGTATGTCGACGACGTCTTATAACATATTTGCGAGGAAATAAATAAAACTTGTACTTTCTTAAACGAATAAATCTTTAATCAATTGTTAAAGCAGTTAGAAAAATTTGAACAATTTGTAAAATTGATTATTACGTTGCCAGTTGGCATTTTAATGTTGTCAAGTTATTATTATTAGTTACAATTTCACGAGTCTCTCGCTCACTCTCTTGAGTGAAAGTAGGAGAAACGAAACCATAGAGTTCTGTAGTCGGTGGCGCGACGGAGGCGTCTGCGGCGGCGGCGACGATGGTGGAAAGTACGCGTGTGTGCTTGTAGATGGTCGAGAGTCAACACTTGGGTTAGTAGCGTAGCTAGCATTGGTGACACCCGGGGCGGATAATGTGGTGTCACCCCACAAATGAACCCAAATAATTTATGAGTGTCGTTTTTCAATTTGGGTGAGGCAGATTACAAGTCATTTTTCGGAAGGAAGGTGTTCCATTTGAGCTGCAGTATTTTCAGTAATATTCTTACATCACACTAACAAACCAAATCTCGAAAATTTGTGCATCTCGTCTCGTCTCGTTTGATGACTGACGCAAGTAAGTTCAAGAAATAAGTGAGGGTAGATCGAGGTCGGATGCAAAACATTTTTATTTTCTGTTGATCATTCATACTTTAATAAAAGAAACTTTATGGACTGATGCAAGATAGCTTATCAATTGGGAGAGAGCAGAACACAAGAGCGAGCGAATTGAGCTCGAAAATTCATGCACCCCGGAAAAGTTCTTTTTTCTGATATACATAAAATCATTTTGTTGAATTATACAGAACAGCTCGAGAATAAAGAAATTACAGAATGTGAGAGCGAGCATAGCGAGCTCGAAATTTTTACACCCATCCTCGGACGGTATACGTCACCCGTTAAGGTGATACCCAACCGTAACAAAAAGTCAACGAACGGTCGAGTGTCACCCCTAAATGTGAAAACCTCAGGAAGGGTGTAGTATCTTTTGATCATTCATACTTGCAGAGAAGTCTTTTGTTGATTTATTAATACAGAAAAGCTCATGAAGTTAGAGAGAGCAGTATGCGAGAGCGAGCGCTGCGAGCTCAAAAAATTTATCACCCCTCCCGGCAGGTTTCGTAAGTTTCGTTGCATCAAACGTTTAGAGGTGACACCCAAAGGCCAAAAACCAGTCAACGAACGGTCGGGTGTCACCCCCAAACGGGTGTCAACCGGTGCCGGCCGCCTTCTTCCCCCCCCCCCCCGCTACGCTATTGACTTGGCTCCGAATTTATATTCCTTGTAATGCGGGAGCTAATTTCTTCTTTATTTTTCATCGAGACATCACACTGTTCGACCGCCACCCTCTGTGGTGTTTTAGTGTCAATAAGTTCGCACCTGAATCGGCGAGCAATGTAGCCGAGGACCTTCTGAAACTGTGCCCTGTGTATTCATGAGGATCATCCAAATTTAAGAAAGTGGCAATTTGTTTCGGCATTGCTTCAAACTTATTTATGCCAATGGGTTGGCTAGTGCATTTTCCATTTTAGTAATTTTGAAAAAATATGTGTAACATCGCTTTTGTTCAACGAAGCGCTTCATATTTCTTCACTTTGTAGTGAGAAGGCCCCTGTATTGTGACCGATCTTGGAATTTTTACGTCGCCGATGAGCCTCTTAGCTCTGCGTTCCACCGAGTCAAGCGCGGCAAGCTGATACTTAGCTGAGCCATCCCAAAGGTGACTACAATACTCCATGAAGGATCGGACTTGTGCTTTGTAAAGGGTTAAAAGCTGTCGAGGCCTAAAGTATCGCTTCACCCTATTTAGGATGCCCAGCTTTTTGGCCGCAGTTTGGGCATTGTACTCGATGGATGCGCCGAAGTTGAGACTGGATGTCAACTCCATGCCTGGAGCTCGAGCCGATCAGTCACAGGAACAGATGCACCCCGAAAAGTAGGAGCTTGCTCAAAACGACTCCTTTTTGCGGTAAAAAGACACGCCTGTGTTTTGGTGGCGTTAAAAGTGACCAAATTGTCATAACCCCCTGATAGACAACGCTTACAATCCGATTTGTCCGCTCTACCATGGCCTCTCTCAAGGAACAAACTTCAACCCCACTGGTTGTTGCGCTGGACAAGTATCTCTCTGAAACCGTACTGTCATCTGCGTACCCAACAAGACCAGGCTGAAGTAGGTCATTGATGTGTAGCAGGAAAAGAGTTGCAGAGAGAACAGACCCTTGAGGAAGGATCAACCGTTCACTCAGGAAGTCTGATATCCAGCAGCAAAAACCAGCTGGGATGCCATAAGCAGGAAGCTTGCTGAGTAGACCTGCGTGCCAGACCCTGTCAAAAGCCTTCGAGATATCAAGCGACACGGCAAGTGCTTCACCGTGTCTCTCAATGGCTTCGCCCCAGCAGTGCGTGACATACACAAGAAGATCGCCAGTTGACCGTCTCTGGCGAAAGCAATATTGACGGTCACTGAGGAGATCGTTGTCTTCAAGATAGGTCAGCAGCTTACTGTTCAGAACCCTTTCCATAACCTTGCATAGGATGGAGGTAATGGCGATCGGACAGTAATGCGCAGGGTCAGCACGGTCTCCCTTTTTGGGCACCGGTTGCACATTCACAAGCTTCCATGATCTCGGCACCGTTCTTTTTACAAGAGAGAGACGGTACAGGCGTGTCAACACAGGAGACAATTCAGGTGCACATTGCCTCAACACTCTTGCTGGAATGCCGTCATGTCCACTGGCCTTATTCACGTCTAAACTGCACAATACTCTACAGACCTCTTTATTATGAACTGCGATCTCCGGCATCGAAGAGTCACAACGAAGTAAAGTTGGTGGTTGCTTGGAGCCAGCGTCCAGACGCAAATTGCCTGCAAAGAGAGTTGCAAATAAATTTGCTATCTCTTTTGCAGAGTGAACCAGCGAACCATCAGGTTTTAGCATTAGAGGCAAAGTGGGTCGACAGAAATTTGTTTCAACCGCTTTCGACAGGGACCAAAACTGCTTACTACTCGGAGGGTGCGATGCTAGTTTGGCCCCGGTACGTCCGACATGATCAAAACGTGCCCTACGAAAAACCCGCTTGCAGAACTTCGAGGCAGAATAAAAGGCGAACCTCGCGCGAACCCTACGCGCTTTAGCCTTTTGGTCGCGGGTCTTGATCCAGGCTTGATAGGCAGACTCTTTACGTGCCTCAGCGTGGGCGCAATCTGCATTATACCAAGGCCGGGATTTGTGACCGAGCGGGATGTCGGAGAATGGAATAAAATTCTACATCCCCTGCCGAATCACGTCCGCAATCATATCAGTGCAGCACGAAGGGTCACCCGAGGAGATGCACACTTGCCGCCAAGGATAAGACGCAAAAAAGTGTCGCATCTCATCCCAATCCCCTGACTCGTATCGTCATACTCGTCTCGTGCCTCTAGGGCTCTTATCAGGAGGAGAGCAGGCCAACACGGATTTCACCAGGCAGTGGTCAGACGTTCCCAGTGGGGCTGAGACTGATACTGATTGACTGCCCGGATCAGTTGTCAGCAGAAAGTCTAAGCAATTGGGTGTATGGGCGTCAACATCCGGTACCCGCGTTGCCACATTCACCAGCTGGCTGGGTTAGATCTAGCGTTACAGCAAACTTGCGCGCCTCTAACCCGGCATGGTCAGTTTTCTAATACGGTGACAAGCACTCTTTACGGTGGGCGGCTTTATGAACGGCTTCAACAGTATATTGATAGGGTAGTGCAGTGGAGTGTAGATAATAGGTTAAGTTTGTATGTTTCCAAATGCAGTATAATGAGCTACATCAGTATGAGATGGAAGCCGCGGTTATGTCACGAGTCACGCATTAAGGGACAAGAATTAAGGTTTCGTGAGCATATCTTCGGCAATGTCCTTCCGAAATATTGGATTTATACTTAGGCAGTGCAAAGACTTTCAGAATACGGCAGTGTTTAGAGCTCGTATTGTTTGGAACCCCCATGAGGCTAAGTACAGTGTTATGGTAGAAAGAATCCAAAACAAATTTACTCGTTTTTTGTTTAATAAGCAGTACGGCGTCTATCCGTTCTTCCCGCTTATGTACCCGAGTCTTTTCGTAATTGGGATGGTAGAGTACAGCAGGCTGGCGGTTCGTAGGGACGTCGCTCTGTGACGCCCGAGCCCCCCCGGAAATGTCCTTCGGGCCCTTTCATCTGACCAACCAGCATGATGGTGCATCGACAGTTGGCGGGACAGCCTTTCATGTGTGGGTGGGCTAGCACACTACTTGGGCCCCCAACTACCTGCGGTCGGCCAGCGGCGCACCGTGCTTCGGATCCCACTACCCTCCGCGACCAGCCTCCCGATACGCCCATGTCAGGGCAAGCCTGGCTGGTCTGCCTCCATTGGAATGGAATAACTATTTCGACCCAACTCCTCTAAATTGGCTACACTGAGCATCGTACCGGAACGCGGCTAGGCCACTTGGCGGTAAGTCTTTGCCCAGTGGGTGGTCACAAGCCATCGGCTGAAGCCTACCACCAGTAAAGATGAAAACTCGTTATGACCGCAAAATTAACAATTAACAATCGTTTCGACGAAGTTTCACTAGTGTGATTGCACAATCCAGTTCACAGTAAAGGGAAATCTAAGCTTCAGGCTAAATGGGATGGGCCGTATCGGATTGTGACAAAAATCAATGACGTGACCTTTCGTATACAAAAAGGGACAAGAACCCCCTCCTAAAATCGTCTACGTGGATCGAATGGCGCGTCATTATGGGGCCGATAATGCTCGGGACGAGCCTGTCTTAGGAGGGGGCAGTGTTACGCGCCAGAATTAATCTATATATATATAAAAATTAATCCCTATTTCCCTTGGTCATCGCATTACGTTTGAACGGCTGGACCGATTTCGATAATTTTTTTTTTTTTGTGTGCGTTCTGGTCACGAGAAGGTTTTAGGCTATATAATATCACGCTATGTCCTTTGGAGGATGAGCAATATTCAAAAATCTTCGTTTTAACGACAGGCACAAGGTTCAATCCCCAGCCAGCAATAGCAATTATTTTTGTGTTTATTTTATCGTTTGAACTTTATTTTACACCAAAGAAAATGTCAAAAAAATAATAAAATGGTTTTTTTTTGCACTTAAAATAACATTTAAGCTTATATTTCACATTTTGCCAAACAGTTTAGTGGGGAATTGTTATAAAAACCACAACTTAATATAACTTTGCAGATACTTATGCGTCTAACCTTAACAATGTTTATCATCACGCTATACTTTCAAGGGGCTGAACAGCGAAAAACCATGACATAAATAAGATTGGCTATTTCAATCGTATGTCAACGGTATTCATAGACCATAGGTATAGCGACATTGCTATAACGACTTGGTGGGGGTTCGAATCCAAACAGTTGTGATTATTTTTAAACTTTGTGCATATTTTTAAATTATTCCATTTCCTCTCTTTTTTATTTTTGGTAATATTTTATACATTGATAACATGTTATTATTGTATTTTGTAAATTTGTTTGGCATTTATCTATGTCAAAATATAATGGCCCACATGTTAAATGATAATTAACAGAACGCGTCACGTTCAAAAATACAAAACCATTGTAGATAACTTTTACACATAAACCGGATAGGAATTGTAGCAATTTACATGAAATCAACATTACATAATGCAGATACCCATAATGCCATCTATTGACCTTAAGACAGCATGAGAATTACATCAAAACATATTTTTTAGTTATTAGTGCTACTTTTAAGATGTTTAAAAAAGGGATTCTTTTATTACCTTAAAAATATCGTTCTGAATGAATTTTGCATTAATAAAAATAAAACAAACTCAGAACTAATATTTAGACAGTTCAACTTCAGATTCCATAGATGGCGTTATGTATTTGATCTTATTTTTTTAAATCGTCAACTGGCGTCTGCTTATATTTGCTAAGCTTAACTTGAGTTGCTCAAAAATGAATCTTTACGGGTCTAGGGCCTGGGATCACGTCATACCACCGGCGACCAGCTGGCGAAGTCCCATGGTAGAGGAGTCGCGAAAAGAGTTGAATTAGATTGGTTAATCCGATGTCTAACTGGGTTTTAAAAACTTAAATCGTTTCGATTTACGTTCCCAATTTGAAATAAATTGAGAATTAACTTGATTCATCAAGTAGTTTCTTAACTTAGTAGTTTGAAGAATAGCACCATTCATATAGCGCAAAATAATATTAGCATTGGTACTAAAGGTCAAATATGCAAACATACGGCCTTTTTTATGGCCAGACGCCAGCCAGCACGCACAGAGCGGTTCACACTGCAGAATACCGCATAGATACGCGGCGTGTGTGGTCGCGATCCTCAACATTCCAGGAACGACGGAGAAGAAGAAAAATGCGAACATGATATAAGAAGGCCATTCAAATGCGCATTATTTTACGAATACTGTTAAAAATTGTCGATGGTATACACCACAATCAAAAGATGGTTAAGGTGGATGCTCCAGGGTAGCCCGCGAAATTCAAATATTTTTATGTTTTTTGCAATTTGCCGGTCAGTGTGAAGCTGTATGTGGACCAAATGCGATCCGCGACCGTAACGCGTATTTATCTAAAGAATTATAACCATTTTAATCATCAATATAGCCCTCTAAGTTCATGTAGTTCGAAAGAATGAATATTTCACACAACATGAATATTTACATGAATGAATATTTTACACGTTCGAACTACATGAACTTAGAGGGCTATATTGATGATAAAAATGGTTATAATTCTTTAGATAAATACGCGTTACGGTCGCGGATCGCATTTGGTCCACATACAGCTTCACACTGACCGGCAAATTGCAAGAAACATAAAAATATTTGAATTTCGCGGGCTACCCTGGAGCATTCACCTTAAGTATGTTATTTTAGAAGATAGCCTATGTTGTCCGTTGCTTCAGCAATAATTGATTACTTCTGTGAACGGGGTATCCACCGACCAAGCGGACCATTAATACGGATAATATTGACAAATGTTTTTGGGAAAAATAAGGAAAATATTTCCATGAAAACGCAAAGAAACAAAATGATATTACCAATACCATCCGATCAAATTTTATGATTTCTATTTAAATAATTAATTTAGGGGACTATATTTCTTGTCACCAACATTTATATTTGTCATCAAGTTGTATCACTTAATAAATAGATCTATCGCCACGAAATATTTTCGTTCTCAGATAAACAAAGAGTTTCCCAGGTATGAATTATCAAATTATTATTAGTATAATGTGTAAAATATGAGATGGATTACCAATAAAATTGTAGTACATTACATGAATATAAACTTCGTTCTTATAATAATAGTTTTATTACTTAAATAATAGCTTTGTGCTCAGAATGGTAGATCTGTCACCAAATAAATCGATTAATCGATCCCTGACTGCGACTCCTTTTTATTCGTTATTTTGTCATCAATACAGTAGTTACATTTTATTTCGTAACGTAAATAACCAATTATTTAAATAATGTATTCGTTACCAATTTAATACATCAGTTTATAATTTAAATGAAAATATGTTCAAAGGGGGCGGAGACAAATTGGCGCGCTTTCCGGCCTCGACGTATGGGGCGTAGGTACGATCATACGATGCGCAAATGTGCTTATCGGCCAGAAAAGAAAAAGGGGGCGCCTTTCAAAAGCTAAACCAGCGCTGATTATTCAGTGATTATTATTTTTAATAAAAAAAATATTGATTATTTTGACTTTAATTAAGTGTTTTATTTACTATTCTGCTAGAAATGTATGTTAAATATATTTATACTACCTGTGGAAATTAAGACCCTTGAGAGAGGCACATGGCCAAGTAAGTTGTTAAGTAGTAGGTAGACTCTTTTGGTTGAAAAGATGATGACGACAACCCTAAATTTTTGGAACGTCATGAAATTTTCTAGTGACATAATATGTGATTTATTGCTGATCTCTTTAAATTAGTTTACTTAATTACTATTAGGACAAACCTATTATAATACATACAAAAACATTTATTTGGTACTGAACCCCATATCTCCATGATTATAGGTAATTTATTGTGGAAATGATTTTATATTGTTTGGTGACTACATTTTGGTGACAAATCTACTGTTTTACGGGCAAACCCTATTATTTAAGAAACACAAAACTAATTAAATTGGCGACAGCTTAAATCATACCCATTAATTTATAAAAAACTTTGCAAAGGCACTTGGCTGAAAGTCACACGTATCTAACAAACTGTCATGGTAGCTGAAATAAGATTTCGGTTGATTGCTCCGGCATGGCTTAAAACTTCAATTCCCAGTGAAGCAACAGCTCAGGGCCAAAAACTATCCGTTGCGGGTTTCACCCTCCAGTGGATCATGGTAAACTGTAGATCCCCAGGCAATGACGCCAGATACGAACTTTGCGAAGCGAGTTTCCGAGACGGTACTGCTGGACCTGTACCCACTTCTCCTCTTACCTTTGTCACTAATTCGTACATGAATTTGCCAGAGATCAACTGAACATCAAGACAACAAATGGTCACCGTCTACAAATTACAGTGCAGCCTATGCAAGCGACTAACTAAGCGACTTCTCAACCCAAGTAGAAATACCCTCCGAATAATAATAGGTATAATTACGGGTCATTTCCCCGTAAAAAAATATCTTTTTAACATAGGCACTGCGTCACGATGGATCATGATTTAAAACAGGTGGCTGGCAGTGGATGGACGTGGACTGCACAAGACCGGGATGGTTGGCGCTTTGTGGGAAGCTTACATTTAACAGTGTACGGCAATTGGCTGAAATGATGACGATGATGATAGTCGCCATAGACAGCCCAATGTACAAAAAAGGTGGCACAAGACCGGGATGGTTCGCGCTTTTTGGGAGGCCTAGATTCAACAGCATTATCTGTCAATAATGTGATCCTGTAGGTATATTTTATAGGTATGTATTAATTTATTATAAGTATATATTTGTAAATCTATTTGTGTAGGTATATTTATTTGTATGTTTATTGTAATTAGATTTATATTTATTATAATATAGTAATATGTTTAAGTTGAGTTAGAATAGTTTATTTTAAGTTTCCTTCTCTGTTTCTTTACACACTGTGTTTACTTTTCTTATCTAATTCTTCTGTCGCAGGTCTGCTGGAAGAAATTTCTGTAGAAATAAGCAGTACCTTTGTGCTCTTTTCTCTGTACAAAATTTTCTTTTTAAGTGTATTGTGTGTACATAAATAAATAAATAAATAAGTGGACGGCAATTGGCTGGCATCATCATTTGAGATATAGTCACCATAGACAGCCAAACGTACAGACATTGCTTCGATACCGAGAAATCAGTAGCCCACTTCATTCTGGAAATGAGGCCTTTGCTACTCGACGTGCAAGAATCTTCGGAAAGATGAGGACACTCAGCGAAACCTATATGTGTAGCTTCGCTGGCTAACCTGGCCAGGACTCCTAAGCACAATGGCGCGAATGGGAGTCTAAGTGCGGATAACGGAATCTTAACTGTACTCTCTCCGTTGCGAGGGTAGTCTTTCCTTCTGGATAGAGTTTTCCATTTCAACTTTATGTAGCTCTATCCTAGCAACTTTTTTTACATTAAAACATTTCTCATTACGAAAAATTACTAAGGTTGGTCGGCGTTTTGAATAGAAGAGGTGATACAGCCAATGCCTTGCATTCTTAGCAATGCTAGAAGTTGACTGTTCGTATATCTTATGCCACAATGGTTGCTGGTCGCTCACAATAAGCCTCATCAGAAGGCTTAAAGTCACTCAAAGGGCAATGCTTGGAGTTTCCCTGCGTGATCGAAAAAGGAATGATAATATTCGTAGAGAACCAAGGTTACCAACATAGCCCGAAGCATTGCCAAACTAAAGTGGCAGGGGGCAAGGCATATTGCTCGCAGAACAGACGGTCGATGGGGCCGAAAAATTCTGGAGTGACGACCGCGTACCAGAAGACGCAACGTTGAAAAGCCTCCCACAAGGTGGACCGATGAAGGTCGCGGGTAGCCGATGGATTCGAGACGCGCGGAACCGGTCGTTGTGGTAACGCTTGGGACACGCTTTGTCCAGCAATAGAGGTCTTTCGGCTGATATCATGATATCTTAGCGATCTTACCTAGCGACATCAAATCATATGACATACACGCAAACGAAGTCGCCTGCAACAGCTGCCTTTTCTAATCTTCTAATGTATAAAAATCTCGAATGAATTGTAATTTTTGTTATAGAACTCCTCCGAAATGGCTTGACCAATTTATATGAAATTTTTGTATTAATTTATATGGCATAACAACGTTTGCCGGGTCAGCTAGTCGAATATAAAAATAGTATAAAATATCTGGGCGTATACTTAGACAAGACCATCACCATGGGCAAACAGACGGACTACGTAGTGCAGAAGGCGCGGAGAGCACGCGGAGCGCTAGCCCCTATGATAGGTTGGCACGCAAAGACGGATATGACTGTGAAACTTGCTGTCGTTCAGGCCTGCCTACTTCCTA
The DNA here is from genome assembly GCA_950371165.1 of Lacanobia oleracea. Taxonomy (NCBI): domain Eukaryota; kingdom Metazoa; phylum Arthropoda; class Insecta; order Lepidoptera; family Noctuidae; genus Lacanobia; species Lacanobia oleracea. The sequence continues at coordinate 14,563,735 of OX493389.1, forward strand.
TACTGGATTATGGCGTGGTACAACTACTGTCACGTTACAGTAAGAGCAACTTGTTAAAAATTGAACGCCAATATCGAATGGCTCTTAGACCAGCGGACAATTCCCAAGACGCCTAGAAACCTCACTACTCTGGGATATGCTCGATTGGGATCCATGGCACCTCCGTGCACAAGACTTAAACGAGGACATGTTGCGCCGACTCCGCGAAATGCACATCGAGGATCTGGAGACCCCTGGTGACGCCTACCTCGGACACGGACAGCATAACCCCCTCCTAACTAATATTAGACTAGGTGAAATCAGTTATGTACCAAGAAAAGACAGGAGTCGGCTGCTCAGCAAGCGAACGACTGCTCCACGTCCCCATAAATTGTAATTAGCTGTAAATAGGATAGGGCAATATAGAACAACATTATAAATTTATATAAATTTACTCTGTACACACTAACAGGCTCACAGCACACACTACACGACACTTATACAGATCTCTTTCAGACTAACATAGGTAGACTGTAAGTAGCTGATACACCCACAGGCCGAATACACCACCGGCCTGTGGGCATAATGTAACATATGAACTAGGGAAATAAACATCTTTCTATTCTATTCTATTCACTAATTCCTATGATCAGTACAACCTGTAATGAAAATATTACATAACTAGCTTTTGCCCGCGACTTCGTACGCGCATATACCGTTTTTTCCCATTCCTGTAGGAATTTCGGGAAATTCTCTCTTAGTTCTCGCCTTCACTCCCTAAGGAACCTACATGCCAAATTGCAGCGTTCTACGACCAGTAGTTTCGGCGGTGCGTTGTCTGGCAAGGCATTTCTGGCAATCACTCAGTAGAGGCGTATTTTATGTATTAGTATTACAGTTTAACCGGTTTCATAGAATCTATTTATTGTGTAGGTATAATCGATTTTTTTAAAGATATTTAGTAGGTACTGATTGAGGAGACTGATTGAATGAGGAGCTCGTAGCTGTCACACGGGTTGATGGACCCGTCGTCATCATCTTCCTGCACTTATCCCATGTTTTTCTTCCATTCTGTCCTATCAGTTATCTCGCTATCACTCACTCCCATATTCTCTTTCATATCGCTCCTCACACAATCCATCCATCTTTTCTTCGGCCTTCCTCTCCTTCTCCATCCATCCACATAATTATATTCAAGTGTCAATCGACCAGTGTGTATGTTAAAATGGTCACCCATCCTAAGACCGACCTCGGCAAGTGTTGCTTAACCTTGAAGATCGACCCGTGTGACTGGTTCACTGTTATATCCAAGGCACGCCGATTCAGAAAAACGCGTCATTAGTACATCGCCATCTATTGACAATGTAGTTAAACTGACAAAAATGAGTTTGAACTTAGGAGCCCACATGTTACGATAAATAATAATATTGTGATAATAACATGTCCACTTTTCTTTTGCTTGCTACATATTAAGAGTTTAGCAAATAACTCAACAATATGTTTTGAAGTCGTTTCCACATATTTGTTACTACTATTATTCTCAATAGATGGCATTGCAAGTCTCTAGTGACTCAATGAAAACTACCTATTTTAGCGCTCGATGAAGTTTCTTCCTAAACTTAAAAATTCAATATCTTTTTATTTTGTGGGTCGATTTTGATGAAATAAACGCTAAATGTTACTCGGATTATCACTTAATATTTTTAAGTACCTAGATTTGTAACCCAATCTGTAGTTTATGCGTGATGCTGCCTCAAACGCACAGACAAACAGACAAACAGATAAACAGACAAACAGACAAACAGACAAATAGACAAAAATTTCTAAAATAGCATATTTGTGTTTTGTATCTTTTTCCTAACTTTTCTATGTATTTTTCATGCAAAAATATTCAATGTACAGACACGGTTGGTTTACGATTTTATTATATGTATAGTTATAGATAAATATGCATAATTTAACATTTACAGCATCTTTTACATATCGTAATAAATATTTTAACAGTATTGCCAAGCCAGACTAAGATTCATTGCGCCTCTAAAAAATAGTAGTAGGCAGTAAGTAACAGTCTACACACAAATTTTAATAACTTACAACATAGATTCATACTCGTACCACTTACTTTAGCGGCAAGAAAATTGCAGTCCGGAGTTTCATTAAGAAATTTTTATAGCCTTATGCCCAACTGACATTCTTTTTAGAAAAGATACGAGTTTTGCGTATGTTTCAATATACACGAAAGGCGTGATTTGGCATCCCTGTCCCCGAGCGCACCGCAAATTCTCCTCATACTTCCACACCGAAAGTTCGAAAAATCTAATATAGCGACACCCAACCATGCAAACTGCCAAATGATTCAGTGTTGCACGCACGCTAATTGAATTAATATGTATCGATACTCTTATAAACAACCTTTTTAAATAATAAGATTAATATTAAGGTCGACGTCCAGTCAAACTGGATTCAGCTGAATACGTATGTAACGTAGAGCTGCTACCTTTTTTTTTAAGGATGGGAAATCATCAAATGTCTCCTCTAGCTTTGGGTGAAGCATTAGGGAGTGTCAGACTCTTACTGACTAAAACCCATCCAAGTTCCTCCTAGTGCAGCTTTGCGTTCCAGGGTACGGTGCCTCTTTCGAACGAAGTCCATAGCCCCACTGGCCCTAACGGCCCCGTCTTTTATGCTGACAACTCTTTGAGCCGCGTGGAACACAGCGCGCCATCGACCCGGGCCTGTAGTGCTATTCTGTAAGAACATTTACGTGTCTCGACAGCGGAATCCGAGGTTAGTATAAACATATGACCTTTATGTAGTGTGCAATAAAGCTCACTTTGTGAGCTTTGTCACTCAGGTGAAGCTCGATATCGAAATGGTTATTTACAGAATAGACTATCTGGTTCTGATCGGAGCGGACGGCGAGCATTGAAATAAATAACGTAAGTGCCAAAATTCATTTTCAGATTTTATAACATAAAAGTATAACGAAATCAAAATATGTTAAGAATTTAGCTAGAAAAGATTATTTTCTATGTTTTAAAGCAGTTTTCATAACATCAATCGAATTTATTACGCCATAAAAATGAAAATGGTAAAAAGACAGATCGAACTTAGCAATTTTTTTCTATCGAGAAAGTTTCTTTGCATCGAGTATTCCTTTAGAATTTAGGTAGATCGTAAAGTCAAGAAACATATTATATTACGTCTTCACTCTGTAGGAACATTTTAAAGAATCCTCTAGAAAAAAACTAACACATTCTTATGACATCATATTTGAATTCAAACTTAATCTAATTCTTCTTAAATCTTTCAAGGCTTTGACTTTGAGGTTGCACCTTCCAAAGAGGATATTCTACAGTACCTATCTGGGCTGGTCGGAATTCCAACCGAAAGACATGTTAAAGTGCCCTGCATTAGGTACCCTCTTCCTATTTTCTTTACTCTGAAAGAGATCAGAATAAGTAAGGTATTTACTGATTGTTGATTTTATCTATGCAACACATATTTTTCCGAAATCCACCCGAACGAAGTCGCGGGCACAACTAGTCTTTTAAATAAAATCCCATACAAGGCCAAACCAAGTTAATAAAACACAATTTAGTTAACTGGGAACAGTTTAGCTCTAGCATCCTACAGTCTCGTCTTTCTCAAAAATTGTTTGCGTTTTTGACTCCTATTTCCGTTTGATACGGACCTAGAGTTTTCGAGCTCGTTTCGCTCAAGAGATAAGGATTTTTTGCACCATTTGATCATTCATATCAAACAAAAGTCATTTGTTGAATTATACAGAAAAACTCAAGAAGTAAAAGAGTGTAGAATGCAAGAGCGAACGAAGTGACCTCGAAAATTTTTGCGCCTCATTTCCGTCAAGTTTCATTATATTTAGGGGTGACACCCGACCTTGACAAAAAAACAGTTATCGAACGGCCGGGTCACCCGGGGCGGGCCGCCCCTCCTAGTTATGCTGCTGCTGGGAGTTGGCAGGCATCTGAGACCAGCCATTTTTCCGCACTAGTGCCAAATATACTTCAGTCAGTTTTGGAGTGTGTTGAAAACAAAATTAAAATAACGAAAGGAGAATGTCTATTAGGTTTGGTAGCAGTTACTTTTGTTAAAAAAAAATATTTTCCCAAATAAATAAGGTGCCTCCCTGACTCTTTGCGCCTGGAGCGGCCGCTCCGTTCGCCCTATGGACGGGCCGCCCCTGGGTGTGATACTTACAAGATATTGCAGGAAAAGAAAACAATTTTGTATGTGATCATTAACCACTTTGCTTGCTTAACTTTATTATTCCAAGAATACAGAGCCTGTTTCATCGTAGCGATATCTATAGCATCGCCTAATATCTAAGAGGAGCAGTCTCGTGGATAAAGGGCCGGCCTGGCGACATACTACTGATTCTTATTTTTTTTTGGATTTTTTTATATGCCGTCGACCGATATTTAAAGCAAATGTAAGGTATAAGAAAAGTGTGCAACGTTCAACTCGATACCCAAAACGTGAACTCAAAATACGCAAGTGCCGATTTGTAAGGTGGACAACCTGAATATTTTGCACCAGCACACGCTCTGTGCTCAAGTTTAAATAGCTTTGTATAAATGTAAATGTTTGCGTATAAAAATAATAAATAACATCGCTTTGGCAGAATCGTGTGTCCATAGAGCAGCGAGGCCGAGTCGTGGAGGTGTGTGTTTTCGGAACAGGCGAGGGCGCGGCGCTTAGGCGGCCGGCTTTTCCTCGGACACGGCGGTGGCGCCTGACGCCACGGAGCCGCTCTCGTCGGGCGACGCCTGGCACGACAGCGATGGGAACCTCTGGTACAGAGCAGCGCGGTACTTCGGGTGGCTGGAACAAGCATATAGATTAGAAGTTTAGGGACGTGTTCAGCTGCTAGTTGCATTATCAACTTAGTATGACCCGTATGAAAGCTAGGCATAATTGACGATTTTAGAAAGCTTATGATTTTTACAAAGGAAAAACAAACCTGATGCCATATACAATAGGATTGTAGACAGCGTTAGCCTTTGCGAAGAGTGAGCCCCAGATAGTAGCAAGAGGGCTGATCGGCGCGCTTTCGAATACACCCGTGTAATTAATCACGAGGTACGGTGTCCATGCCATGAACCACAGTGAAATGGTCATCAGAGCTACCTGTAACAATAGGATGAAATTAATAGGATTTGTGTTAATTCTGAGAGTTAGGGTTACAAGATTATATTTGAATGTTTTTGACCTTTGCCAATTTGCACTCAGCGCTGGTGTTAGCCGCTTCTGAAGACCTAAGGGAAGCTACGTTCATTTTCTTAGCTTGTTCCCTCATTCCCTTCTCGTGAGCTGCTACGGCCTGGGTGCAAAGAAAAACATTAATATTCCTGTCTGACAGTGTGTTACGAAGAAAGATGCTTAATTAGTCTCAAATTTATTTTCTGCATTACCTGGACAATAAAGAAGTAAGAATATATGATAAGCAGAAGAGGCATGAAGTATACGAAGACGGAGTAGATAAGGATGTAGCTGCGGCTGAACCAATCTTTGGACAAGTAGTCAGTGCCACACGCAGTCATGTTTCCTTCGGGCACATATCTGTAACGTATTGGAAAAATTAGTTAGTAGGTGTCTAATTTTACTGCTTTGTGAGACTGTTAATGTACAATTAACCTAGGAGTACTTACCGGTTCCAGCCGAAGAATGGCGCGAGAGTCCATGCAAGTGAGAACAACCAGATACCAAGAATACGCAAAAGAGCTCCGTTGTTGGTCATGGGCTTGGCGGCGATACCTTTCACGATTACATTGTAGCGATCGAAAGCTATCATTGTCATTGTCCAAATCGATGCACATCCAAATAGAGAGCCCGCACAAGCATAGAGTTCACATGCAAGAGGACCTGATGGAAACCAAGAAGAGTGGTTAGAAAGCAATAAACAGAGTATTTGCACTTGTTCGAAACTAACAACTTACCCCAAACCCATGTTTCGTTATAGCAATTGACTACCATAGCCGGAGACATAGCGCACATCATGAGGAAGTCGGAGAAAGCGAGATTTACCACAAGCAAGTTTGATGGAGTTTTAAGACTCTGAAATAAAAACAATAGTTTTAAATGCATGGGTTTTATGGAAGTAAAAGTCTATCTATCTATATAAATAAAAAAGAATCACCGAAATGTTTGTACGCGCATAACTTCCAAACGACTGCACCAAATTGGATAAATCTTTCTTTTATGTGTTCTTTAGTGTCAGGAGAAGGTTTGTATGAAAAAAAATACAAAAAAATATGGCGGTACGAAGTTCGACGGTTCATCTAGTAAAAAATATATCTTACCTTCGTGGACATAAATATGTAGATGACCATTCCGTTGCCAGTGATAGAGATGAATCCAAGACAGCCGATAGTGAATCCCAAGAGTCCGTGCCAAAGCGGGTTCATCGGAGGAAACTGGTACCTGAATTAGAATTAATGTAGAAAAATGGTCAATTTGATTTCGAAGAAATTGCAATACCTAGCTATAAACAATTCAAGATATTGTCAATGGATTCTAAACTGACTTACCAGTGAGGATCGACCATATGAAGCATATCAGGCGGCACCTTGTCCACTACGGTTTGGTTGGAAGCGCCATACGCCGCTACCTGGCCGCCCCATGCTTGCAGGGCAGCTATACCGGGCCCGGGATCCAGAGTCAGCGACATATTCGTTGCCGTTGTCACCTTAAAATTATGCACCCGTTAGCAAATTCACTCACAAATTATAATTTAAAATAATGAAACTCCTCTACGCTTACTTAAAATTAGGAGAGGAATGCTCCGAGATGGTTATTACAAAAATACTGAAGAAAATCGTTTAACGAACTACTCCAGTCTTTAGTGTAGTTTAACCAATCCCGTGATGCGGCGGGGCTGCCGAGGCTGTGGAGGCTACTCGTCGGTCTCAGGTTTCACAACGTCTTTTATATGGAGACCTTTAGGATTAACACTGACGTCGTAGAGAAAATCAATATTCATAATGAGATATACGTATCTAAGAAGGTGAGCACATTACCTATACAATACTTGGAGACAATTTTTATACAGGGATGGACTTGTGTTATATGTATTATTGATTTGATGTTTAAAATTTTACTCCAATAGCACATAAACAATTAAACGTTAACATAGGAGCAGGGCTTAAGGTGCAACTGAAATTTGGATTGTTTAGCTATTGTATTCAAATTCGATACTGCCTTGAATTAGATGATAATGATAAATGATATTTATTTTGCAAATAGGTTACAAGTAACTCTTTTACACGTCATTTTTTTTTTACTTATTACTCTAGTAGAGGCCGGCATTTTCTAGCTGACTACCCTGAGAAGAAACACCGAAACAAACTAAGAGGTCATAGTCTCTTTTGAAGTCCATACAATCGCCAATAATATATAAAAACCATGTAGGTTAACGTCTGAGGTGGCCTTTTGAGGAAAGCACCACGCAGGTTTGAGTGGGCCTGTCCAGACCGTGCAAGCATTTAAGCAAGTAGGCCGCATAGTATACTCAAACTGCCAGACTGTCATGAAAATTATCCTTAAAATGAGGACCTAAATAGTCCTCACACTTAGGTACAATACCTACATCATTTTTTAAGAACCATGCAGATTAGTGTCTGAAATGGTATTAAGAAGAAAGAACCACACGGATTTGAGGGAAACCTGTCCAATCAGTGCAAGCATTTGTCAGTAGTTGTGTAGCTCTACCTGCTCAACTCAGATCCACTTAGGAGCTCAACAACTCGACGAACAATACCAAAGAAAGGACATCTGTGTAGGCCGTACAAAGATGTCAAACATAAAAAATAATCCTCATAGTCCCCATCCATAATTAAAATAATTATAATACTTTAGTAATTAATTATGTCAAATTGTAAATTAAAAAAAAATGACAAATTGTATTGAGAGAAAATTTAAAGCATGCATAAAACGCACACTATGTAGACAAGCGTATTATAAACTGGAAGATTATATCCTCGATAAAAACGCTTGGCTAAATGCTGGTCCTGCTCCACAGTCACAGCTGCTTAGGTCCACTTTTTAGGTTTCTATGTTTTTATATTTGGAAGAGATGCTCGCTCCTTTTAGAGGTTCTTACATTATTTCGTTTATTTATTCTTATAAACATACAAATTATATTATTATATTAATTACTTATTTATTCTTTTTGATGTAAGATCTTAATCGTTCTCTTTATTAATTTATTTTTCATTATTTGGTCATTGACAACCATAGTTTTGTGTAAAGTAGAAGCATATTTATCAAATTTTGTAAATGTGAGTACCATGAAACCATTTACATTTTATGAGTAGTTATAGTTTTACTTGTTGGACATGAACGAGCATGGTGGTTGAGAGCATGTCATGCTCACTCAAATGTCTCGCTGATGGCGGCGCGTGGGTTTGATCATTCGGTTCCCTTCGAAATGGTTGAGCTGAAGGGTGCCGATACACGCGTCATGTTCGTGAACAGGCGCCGTCGGTTGAGACTGGTCATCTCTTAACTGCCATTGGCTTATTTTAATCTTTATATTTAAAATTCTTATAATAAGCCTTTTTTTTTTTCCTTTGCATTGTCCTCACATGCAGAAGCAACAAGTATATGTAACTTGAAATTTTGTAAAACCAGAACATGATTTAAAAGAGTGTCCGTGGAGTTTCTTGCACGTTCTTCTCCATAGAGATCTACGCTTTGGAACGTGCAAATAGCTTCCATGTTTTTGACTGACCGACCTTGACGTTTCAAAAGTGCCTGTGAATGGTTTATTTGAAATAAAATGCTTTGAATTTGAATTTGAATTTGAATTTGAATTTGTATATAAAAAAATAAAAATGTGAAGTTGTATAAAAAAAAAATGACAAAATTGATCGGTGTTGTCGAAACACCATACCTAACACCGCACCACGGACGGGTTTCACGAAGGTGTGACACCCGACCGACCGTGACAAGTCAACGAACGAGTGTCACCCCTTATTGCAGAAAACCTGAAGAACTAAAGACGCAACTCACCTCGGAAGGGTTTTAGTTTATTTTGATCATTTATACTGAAATCGAAGTTTTTTTTTTATTTAAGAAAAGCTGAGGAAGTTAGGGAGTGCAAAATGCAAGAGCGAGCGCAGCGAGCTCAAAAATTTTTGCACCCTACTTCCGACAGGTTTCATTGCGTCAAAAGTTGAAGGGTGCCACGAGAGGCGTAGCTACCGCCCGCTGTATCAGTTGTACAAAGATACGGGGACCCCGAACTACAAGGGCCTCGACGTGTGGACGCAAAGCTATAGATTTAGTTCCGTCGCCGCGCCGCCTCCTTCGTGACCTGCCAAGACAGCCAGGGCCTATTTTTAACCGACTTCCAGAAAAGGAGGAGTTCTCAATTCTGTGGGTGACTTTTTTATGTATCCGATTTCTGTGTTTATTTCACGTAAACAAATAATAAAGAGGATACAGCGAGTTGAAGACACGCGTGACGTCATCTTGCTTGGTAAAAATGTATCAAAAATACGTGTCCAATATTTTTTGAAAATCTATCAGATGGACTAATTAGATTTTTTTAGTAAAATACCCTATTGTACGGGTGAACATACCGCATACGGTCTGTGGACTGATATGGAAGTCTCTCTACAGACCGTATGTGGTCTGTGGACAGTGAACCTGTTAAGTATGAACACACATAAGTTTTTTACAGAATAGTCTGATTTTGATAATTCTTTTTATTGGAAAGGGTTTACTCCGAAATTAGTCTCATATAAAGAAAAACAAATTCCAACACTAAGGGTAGAAACCAGGGGATAATTGATTGTTCACTTATTGATTGTAATGTATCCACGCATAACTTTTCACAGAGTAGTCCGATTTTAATAATATTTGCTATTGCATAGCTTCTATCGCGGGCCTTGAGCGCGGGGACCGAATCCAGAAATTCCGTAACGAAAAAACCTCACGCTCCCCAGTCCGACGGACACGGAGGTGTGGCTTGAAGGCCGTGCATCGTCTAACGTCGTTTCAGTTCGGCAGTCTTCGACACGGCGTTGTCGACACCGCGGTCTCACCTTGACCTTAGAGGTTAAGCAAAACTCACCAAGGTCGGGTTTTGGATGGGTTACCATGTTACTGTTGTTTTTTAAGCTATTGCATAGCTTCTATCGCGGGCCTTGAGCGTGGGGACCGAATCCAGAAATTCCGTAACGAAAAAAACCTAACACCCCCCACTCCGACCGGCACAGCGGTGATACTTTTTAGTTTTACTTTTTACTTTTTTAAGCTATTGCATAGCTTCTATCGCGGGCCTTGAGCGTGGAGACCGAATCCAGAAATTCCGTAACGAAAAAAACCTAACACCCCCCACTCCGACCGGCACAGCGGTGATAATTTTTAGTTTTTTTATCGGTCACCACGCTCAAAGTGTAATTTGAATTAATATCAAAGAAAAAAAAAACAAAGAAAAAAAAAATACTGCATAAATAAAATAAATATATAATTATAATTGCATAAGTTGATAAAAAATGCTATGCAATAGCTTTACCGCGGCAGTCTCCGAGTGCCACACGTCTTTTTTTTTTTATTGGATAGGGATAAAGAAATTCTAACCCTAAAGGTGGGAATATGGGGGTAATTTATTTTTTCACTCACAGATTTCAGTGCAAAGTTGTGTAGCTTTTTTATGTTTGTATATAAAGTCTGTTTTTTTAAAGTATTTTACAACAAGTAATAGTAAAAGAAGGATTTATATATAACAGTTAATAGCTAAATTATACTAAAAATAGCTATCTAACTTGTTAGATATTTTAAAAGTAATCAAATTAATAATGTGTTACTTAGTAGATTAAAGCCATAAAAAATACAAAATAAAAACATTAAAAAAAACTCCGAAAAAACTGAAATGCAAAATATAATAAAACTTCCGACTTCCAAATTTAAAGTTATTTTTTGTAAAAAGTTTTGTTCCAATCAAATCAAATGGTATTTATTCAAACTATGCTGAAAATCAGAACGTTTTGAACTTCAAAATTTACATGAAGACAGTTCCCCGAATCGCCCGCCCGTCACCACTTCCTAGTGTTTTAGCTGGGAAGAAGAAGTGGCCAACAAACTCCCCAGCAACACAACAGTCTGTTAAGTTTGAAGAACTTGAATTTATCATAACAGTATTATTCAACATTTTATGATAGATATCGAACAATAAATTGAATGGCACATGTCAGCCAGCGCACCATATTATCCCAGCAACTAAATATGAACAATAATAAAACTAATATACAGGTAGTTAATTAGTTAGTAGTTAAACTCAAGCATACAATACTAATCAAAATGAGCCTCCAGGGATAAATAGCGTGCCCGCTTACACGTGCAACAATTGAATTTAACCATAAGCTGTAACCCATTGTCACAAGTGATAAACTAGGACCACCGCAGTTAAATTATAACACTTAAAAGATATAACAATAATAAATCACGGTCAGCAAGACGACTAATCCCTACGAGCAGCAGCCGTTCACGATCATAACGAAAAGCCATTACCTCCCTCGCCATATTAGAGGGAAGGAGGTAACCTGATCCCCGACGTTACCGCAAGCAGCAACGTCTAAGGGAGGGAGCATGACAAACCTGCTGCTCAGACAAAATATTTTTTATAAATTTTTGAGGTCACTAGTTAACCACTTAATGCAATACAACTCATAAAAAAAACATGTTAATGAGGAGATTATGTCAAAAAATGAGTAAAAAAAATGACCTATACGGTCAGAATAATAAACAATGTCATCTTAAGCAAGTAAAGAATCAATGAAAGAACATTTAACATTGTCTCGTGTTCAACACTTCAACACAGCGACCAACTATTTTTATCGTCTAAGTGGTCGTTTATAGTATTGTATGCCTTCGAAATAAGGTTAGATTTCACTTTCGCTTTAAAAGCATTAAAACGCAAATCTAGAAAAGAAACAGGTAACTTATTATAAAAGCGGATACCAAGCCCTACAAAGTGGCTCTGGACCTTACTAAGACAGTGGAAAGGAACACGAAGTTTGTGCTTATTTCTGGTGTTAAAGCTGTGGATATCACTAGTTTTGGCGTATAAATGTATATTTTGCCTGATAAATAGTGTGTTGGCAAAAATGAACTGTGAGAATACCTATTTTGTATGTCAGCAGCTTTTCCCCACAGTAGCATACCATAGGACATAACACTATGGAAATAACTAAAACAGACTAACGGAGCTGTGTCGACGTCATTAAATTGTCTAACGTTCCTGACGGTGTTGGCGGCAGAGTTAAGCTTTCCCGATAGTGTTGATATATGAGGATTGAAGTTCGGTGAGTGCACTCTTTATATTGTCAAAATCGTGTTTATTCCTACCAACTTTAAAAATAAGGGAAGCATCAACAGCAATGAGAACAACATCACATGTACCCTCTAAATATAATGGTAAATCATTTATGTATACACGAAACAAGAATGGACCCAGTATTGAACCTTGGGGTACACCTAACTGAATTTATGTTAAAAAATCTTAGTAATTGCTTGAGTATACATTTTTCAAATATTTTACTAAACGCTGGTTAGATGGAAATAGGCCTATAGTTACCTATATCATTCTTATTACCTGATTTAAACAAAGGAATGACTTTACTACTCATCATGAGGTCAGGAAAAGTTCCTAAATCAACACATTTGGTAAAGTCACAGCAAGATATGGGGCTACGATGTCAATTATGTTACTCAAAAGTTTAATTGAAATGTCCCAGTAATCACAAGTGTTTTTAGACTTATGTGTACTTATTTAAAACATTAACTACGTCATTTAGCGTTACATGCTCTAAATTAAATAATTGAATACATTTAGGCGCACTACAATGTAAAAGCATTTCAACTTATTTTTTATACTAAAAAAACTAAACCCTTATAAAGGGCTCCCAAAAAGTTATGACACAGGGCCCCTTTGAGACTAGCTACACCACTGGGTGCCACCCGATAGTGACAAAAGCCAGTCAACGAGTGGTCGGGTGTCACCCCTGAACGGGTGTCACCCCTAAACGGGTGTCACCCGGAGCGGCCTCCCACCCATCCTCACTACGCTACTGACAGGGACCTTCCTTTACAGAGTTTACAACAGATCTTTTATAATAAAATAATTTAAGGGGAAAAATAAGCTCACATTTCAACCCTGCATTTCTTACGTCCTACTCGGCTAATATCGTTATGAGGCCTCTAAGAAGTACCTGTTATAACGTTAACAGGATTATAGCTGCTAGCTGTCGTCGCATTTACATCGCACCCTCTTTATACCTACCTACTTTTTTATTTAGAACGAAGAAAAGAACGACATCTGATGGTTTCAGTTTGTCGGCAGCTGACTTTGACTTGACTTGACTTATAAGAAATTGACGACGCTTAAACTAATGGAGGATTCCAATATTTGTAATTTTGTGAGTAGGTACCTATCATGTACTTATTAAGAAAGTGAGTAAGTCCACCTCTGTATACTCTAGAGGTGGCATGGTCCTCACATAATTATATTTTTGCATACCAAATATTGTAAAAGATTTATTTGGAAAGAGTAACTATGGACTTTCTTGTTCGTTCTTCTCCATAAGAATCTATGTTTCCGAATAATCCGAATGGATTGTAGAATCACTTTATTATCTTCTAATATACCTATGTATAAAAATCTCGTGTCACGGTGTTTGTTATCGTCCTCCGAAACGGCTGGACCGATTTTTATGATTTTTAGGGTTCCGTACCTCAAAAGGAAAAAATGGAACCCTTATAGGATAACTTTGTTGTCTGTTTATCTGTCTGTCAAGCCTCTTTATCTCGAGAACGCGTGGAGGTATCGAGTTGGAAGTTAAACCAAAAACTCAGGTCTATGGTCCCTTGAAGCTGTGGAAAAAAACATAGTTATAAGTTCACATAAAAAAAGATACGGCCGTTTATGCTGCAAAAACCGAAGATTTTGACACTCTTCAAGGAAATTAAAATTCATAAGGTATTTCTCGTTGACCTAGAACTATGAAATTTTGCAAGTTTTATTTAATTTTTTAGGTATGGGTTTGCTCTTGACTCTAGTCTATGTCAGAGATGACAGAGACAAAATCTACGATGGAGCGAGCCTACCCAGAAGGCTGTTCACTCTAACTTTAAAGAGATTAGGGTTGTAAGCTTTTGGAAACACAGACGCAGACAGAGAGTTCCACTCCTTTGCTGCTCCTTTTGCTCCATTGCTCCTGCGCATTATAAAGAGAAGAGAGAGAGGAAACGCTTAGTGCGAATTGGTGGAATAGCTGCAAGGTAGGGATGGTAAGATGCAGTGCGTCTGGATGTCCAATGCGTGTGGAGTTCTTGGGCCCACTCACCGAAGTACAATATGTAAAAGACCGACAAGCAGGCAACCTTACGGCGATGAGCCAAGCCACCGAGTCAAGCGCGGCAAGCTGATAGCTGAGCCATCCCAAAGGTGGCTACAATACTCCATGCAGGTTCGGACTTGTGCTTTGTAAAGGGTTAAAAGCTGTCCAGACCTGGAGTATCGCTTCACCCTATTTAGGATACCCAGCTTTTTGGCCGCAGTATTGGCTTTGTACTCGATGGTGGCGCCGAAGTTGAGACTGGATGTCAACTCCATGCCTAGGACCTCGAGCCCATCAGTCACAAGAACAGATGCACCCCGAAAAGTAGGAGTTTGGTCAAACCAACCCTATTTGCGATGAAAAGACACGCCTGTGTTTTGATGGCGTTAAAAGTGACCAGATTGTCATCACCCCACAGGGAGACAACGCTTAAGGTCAAATTTGCCCGCTTTACCATGGCTTCTCTCAAGGAACGAACTTCAACCCCGCTGTTGTTACGCTGGACAAGTATCTCTTTAAAACCGTACTGTCATCTGCGTACCCAACAAGACCAGGCTGAGGTAGGTTATTGATGTGCAGCAGGATAAGAGTTGCAGAGAGAATAGACCACTGAGGAACTCGGGCATCAATAGCCATGAGGTCAGAGGAGCAGCCGTTAAGGACTACTCGGATCGACCGTTCACTTAGGAAGTCTGTTAACCAGCTAAAAAAACCAGCTGGTATGCCATAAGCAGGAAGCTTGCTGAGTAGACTTGCGTGCCAGACCCTGTCAAAAGCCTTCGAGATATCGAGCGACACGGCGAGTGCTTCGCCATGTCTCTCAATGGCTTCGCCCCAGCAGTGCGTGACATACACAAGAAGATCGCCAGTCGACCGTCCCCGGCGAAAGCCACTGTCACTGAGGAGATCATTGTCTCCAAGGTAGGTCAGCAGCTTACTGTTCAGAACCCTTTTCATAACCTTGCATAGGATGGAGATAATGGCGATCGGACAGTAATGTGCAGGGTCAGCACGGTCTCCCTTCGGCGGGCACCGGTTCCACATTCGCAAGCCTCCATGATTTTGGCACCGTTCTTTTTACAAGAGAGAGGCGGTACAGGCGTGTCAACACAGGAGACAATGGTTTTTGTTTACGTGAAAAAAGAAAAAACACGTGTCCAATATTTTTTGAAAATCTATCAGACGGACTAATTAGATTTCTTTAGTAAAATACCCTATTCAGGTGCACATTGCCTCAACACTCTTGCTGAAATACCGTCAGGTCCACTGGCCTTATTCACGTCTAGACTACACAATACTCTACGGCCCTCTTTATTGTGAACTGCGATCTCCGGCATCGAAGAGTCACAACGAGGTAAAGTTGGTGGGTTGCTTGGAGCCAGCGCCCAGACGCGAATTGCTTGCAAAGAGAGTTGCAAATAAATTTGCTTTCTCTTGCAGAGTGAGCCAGCGAACCATCAGGTTTTAGCATTGGAGGCAAAGTGGGTCGACAGAAATTCATTTCAACCGCTTTCGACAGGGACCAAAATTGCTTACTACCCGGAGGGTGCGATGCTACTTTGGCCCCGATACGTCCAACATTGTCAAAACGTGCCCTACGAAAAACCCGCTTGCAGAACTTAGCGACAGAATTAAAGGCTCTTTTTCTCGCGCGAACCCTACGTGCTTTAGCCTTTCGGTCGCAGGCCTTGATCCAGGCTTGGTATGTAGAGTGTAGACTCTTTACATGCCTCAGCGTGGGGGGTGCATTCTGCATTATACCAAGGTCGGGATTCGTGACCGAGCGGGATGTCGGAGAATGGAATAAAATACTCCATCCTCTGTTTTTTTTTTACTCTTAATGGGCACGCGCTTGACCACCATCTCACCTGATGGTAAGCGATGATGTGGTCGAAGACGGAGCACGCTTGCCTAGAAGTAACCTATTCACTCTTGACTTAAATACTCCCAGGTTGTAGCTATCGGACAACACAGACTCCGGCAGGGAATTCCACTCCTTAGCTGTACGCATTATGAATGTGTTCCCAAAACGTTTTCTGCGTGTGGGTGGGATGTCCACCATGTACCGGTGGCGCATCGCCGTTCGTCTTGTGGTCCGATGATGGAACGGGCTTGGCGGAATTAAATTATGCAATTCCGTCGCACATTCCCCAAAATGCAACCGGTAGAAAACTGACAAGCTAGCAACTCGTCGCCGATGCTCAAGACTTTGGAGCTTCGTCGCGACGAGCCTCTCATTGCCAATGATCTTCTTGGCTCGATTCTCAATTGACTCAAGGGCATCAAGCTGGTATCTGGCAGATCCGTCCCAAAGATGAGAGCAGCATTCCATACACGATCGAACTTGCGCTTGCCTCTACGAAGGGCCAAAATTGAGAGTAGATGTTAACGTAACCCCAAGAAGTTCAAGTTGGTCGGTTATCGGCACTGTTGCACCTCGGGAAGATGGAGCTGGGTGGAATTGGCTCCTCTTGGCGAAAAATAGACACGCTTGGGTCTTAGCAGCATTGAACTTGACCAGATTGGCATCACCCCATTCAGAGACAGCCTGTAAGTAAGGACAAATTCAAGGACTCATAGCCTCCCGGAGAGACCGGATCTGCGACCCACCAGCTCGTGGGTCGGACACGTATCTCTCAGCAACAGTGCTGTCGTCTGCATACGCAAAGGTACCGGGTTTAAGCAAATCATTAATATGCAACAAGAAGAGTGTTGCCGAAAGCACCGACCCCTGAGGAACCCCGGCATTAATATCCAGCAGTCCAGAGGAGCAGCCATCTATGACCACTCGGATAGACCGATCCCTCAGGAAATCTGTGATCCAATCACACAAACCGGCGGGCGAAGGAAGGAAGCTTACTAATAAGGCCCCTGCCGAATCACGTCCGCAATCTCATCATCATAGCACGAAGGGTCACCCGAGGAGAAGCACACTTGCCGCCAAGCATAAGACGCAAAAAAGTGCCGCATCTCATCCCAATCTGCTGACTCGTATCGCCATACTCGTCTCGTGCCTCTAGGACAGGGGTTTCCAAACTCATTTTGTCTACTGCCCACTAATAAATTATTTTTTAGCGCCCCCATTTTTTCACCTACTTAAAAACCACTATAACTTCAAATTAAATTAATCAATTATTGTGAGCTGTATTAGCGGAGATTAAACATTAATCCTAAACGAGACTTTTACTATAACTCGCAAGAGTTAATTTGAAACCTGAGCGCAGTAGGTAATACACAACGTCGCTCAGGTTAACTTGAGTCCTGCCAATGAAAATGATTATTGAAACGCAACTTTATAGTATTCAAACAGAGTGTCTTTTATTCAAAATAAAACAAACATAATCGATTCTTATATAAAAACTAATGCGAAGGATGAACCTGATGCTGTTTAATAAGAACAGTCGCAAATCGCCATGCGGGTAACATGCAAACGATTTCTCTTTTTGGTAAGCAGTGTTGCCACAGCACTAAATCCACGTTCACACAAATATGACGATGGGAATGCTATCAAGAATCGTTGAACGATTGACCACAATCCAGGGTACAATTGCGGGATCGGTTTTTGTGGCCAAAATTATTGGTAATCATTTTTGAACTTGATTTTTATTTCTTCGTTTGTTGTTAATTCTATAAGTTCTTCTTCCAGCTGAGGTGACATTGCTGTGTTGACATTTGAAAACAGATCCAACACCCAGTCTGGTATTTCCAGGTTCAAAATGTCCTGGTATCGTTCGGTGAAGTCAATGTGGAGGTTTTCCAAATGTTATGTAAATGTATGGCAGTAGGCAAACAAATCGTCGTTACTGCAGGATACTGATAAATTCGGAAAATTGTGAAACTCACGTCTGCCCATATTCTTTTTCTGTAGAAGTAGTTTGGCTGCGAAAGCATAGCAACGACGTATTTGTTTTAGTTAAATTTAGTTCATCGTCTTGCAGTTAGAGATTCAAGACGTCGAACAATTTATACAGGTCCGTCATGTAAGCTATATCATTCTTTGATGTTATGAGCTTGTTGTGCAATTCTGTTCTGTATCTTTAGTTTCCAAGAACTCTACAGAGTCAAACAGGTTGTAAAATCGAGTCAGAAAATTGCCTCTTGATAGCCAATGAACAGTATGAAACAACAAACGGTTAAATCCTCGTTATTGGTAACACAAAGATGATGAAATAATCTATCATTCAAAGAGCTGTTGCGGATTTTATTGACTGCTTTGTTGACATATTGCAGTGATTGAAATAGTCGTTCACTTAAGTTTCTATCAACCAAATGTTGTCTATGAATAACGCAATGTACAGCAAAGACATCTGAAATTTATTTTTTTAAGTACTCTACGAAGCCTTTATGGCAACCTGTCATAACCAGAGCGCCATCCGTAGCAACTGATATTATATTTTTCAAGGGAATCTCTTTCTCATCACAAAACTTTACCAATGTATTGAATATGCTTTCGCCTTTTGTATCGGTCTCTAAATTTCTAGCAAACAATAGTTCTTCACATATTTTCTCATCTTTAATAAACCTCACGTAAGACAGCAACAATACTTCATTAGTTGGTAAAGTGGACTCATCTAGCTGAATTGAGAATTGAATTGTCCTCAGGTGATCGCACAATGATCCTTCAATGTTTTCAGCTATTTCATCAATTCGTCTTTGCACAAAATTATTACTCAAAGGAATTTTTCGGATAATATCTGCGGCCGGTTTATGAAGCACAGTAGTTATTACTTCCTTTATTGCTGGCAAAATTAACTCTTCTCCGATATTATGTGGTTTGTCTTTTTGAGCAATTAACAAAGAGATATTGTACGAAGCTCGAAGTCCGTCGTCATCTTGCTTAGCAGCCGCCGAAAATAGTTTTGCTATACTTGGCTGAGTATTATGCTTCTTCTCTAGAGAAGAAAGACAAGAATGTAGCATATTTTCAAGACCTAGGTTTTGAAAATATGCTACATTCTTGTTTTTCTTATCTGGATGCATTTTATTCATATGATCTTGCAGTCTTGAAGGCTTCATTGCTTCATTCGAAAAAGTTTTTAGACATAGAAGGTACAAAGGCGACGATGGGTTCGTGGCATTTTTAGTGAATCCGAATTTAATATATTCCGCACAGTATTGCCGTCTCTTCTTTTTAACTTCCGACATTGTTTTGTTTTGAGAAATACGTAAGTTAGTAATGAACTTAAGTAGGTACTGCTTATCTATTACGCGCGAAACCGCAAGTGAAAATAAAATAAATATTAGGTACGTTGTTTATATAGGATTGCATAAGCAGCACGCACCGACAGGAATAAAACAAACATGCATAAATTCGTTTATCTCATTCGACGCTCAATTGTATTCAACAAGTATTATATGAACCAGCCGATTGAAACAGGAATGCACAATTCGGGTTATTTAACAAAAAAATGTTAAAACATGATTGCCCGCGGTCTACTAACTTCGATTATTACTTATCAAGGAGAACTTATAACTATTAAAATGCCAAAGTATGTCTGTTGCTGTACCGGACGGGCGTGATCGACTGGAACGGGGTTGTGATGGGGTAGGTCTATCCTTTTTCTTCTCCTCCGAAGTGAACTGTGACCGACCGACGGCGTCCAGCCGCGCTGACGTCCTGTACCGGAAACTAAGGCTCTTCCGCACCTAACGTACAACGTTCTTCTATTTTGCCAAGTACTTGCTGTCTTCGGGGTAGATTGGGGTGCAGGGTGAATGCTTACCAGGGTTAAATAATAGGCAGGAATTTGACAACACTGCAGCTAATGGTTTAAGGGCAAAGTCGCGAGTACTACTGACAATCGCGTTCTATGTGCCCATCTTTCCCACATACGCGGCATCTATCGGCCGGTTTTTCTGTTGTTGTGTGGGTTCTCTGTGCTGTACGTCTGTTTGATGGGCCCTCTGTTGCGTTGATGTTTTTAGCGGGAGCAAATGCGCTGCAGAAGCGAGCTTGTTCAGTGACGAATTCGCTGAACAACGATAGATCAGGTAACGACTGATACTTCTCCGTGTATATTCGGTACCACTGAACTCGAATAGAGTTTGGTAGCTTCTCTGTCAATGTTCGCATTAGTTCGGCATTGATCAAGTAGTGATCTTTCTTCAGTGCTCGTAACGTGACGATAGCACATCTCACTCGACTTGCGAACGTGCAAATGTCTTTCGGATTCTCGCTGCACCGTATTAGTCCGCGCAGTCTATCTGTTTCGGCTTGCGCTATCGAGTCCGGTCTTCCGAATTGCAGCTCCAGTTCCTTCATAATATCATCTGGTCTTGCATGTCCGATGAGTTCTGAGCTCACTGTATCGAGTGCACGTCCGTGTAGGCTCCTTCTGAGCCTTGCTGTGTTCTCGACATCGTTGAAATATCTTCGAGTTGTCTCGTAAATGGCTCGAAACGACAACCATTCTGTGTGTGCACCACTGAAGTTCGGTAAAGTCATGATGACCTTTGACGGTGAGGACGAATTCTGTTCTGTTTTCCTGTCAGCTAGCGATGCTATAGCTGCTGTTAAGTCCGTTATGAACGGCTGTAATCTGTTTTCCCCATTGTCTTCTATTTTCTTCGGTGGTGCTATCTGTTTAGTCACTTCATCGACTTTCGGCTCTTGTTCCGGTACTTGCGCTCGACGAGAGTCCACTATCGGTACGGAGTCCACGGGGAGAGGCAATTGCTGCTCGCAGCTTCTATCTATTCTATTCTGTATGTCTCCCTCGGCGGCGTTGGTCTCTCTCTGATCAGGAACAGGTTCCGGTGCCTCTTCCAGCCAGGAACGCACGTACTCGTCGTTCGAGTTTCTATCTTCTATGTAATCGTCGTCCGATTCTTGTTCGGCTCTCTGAAGTGCTAACTGTGCAAGCTCCAACTTAATCTTGAGTAAGTCTTCGCGTGCTTTCGTGACTTTCCTATAAGACCGCGTCGTCCTTCCCACGGTCGACGGCGGCTTGCTACGTTCGATACGTTCAATACGGGCGTCACCCCGGGTAGTCACCGGCAGGATTCGGCTGTATGTTCTATCTGTTGGCCTCAGTGTACTGTCTGAAGGCGCTTCAAATCTTGTTCCCTTCTTTGAGGTCGCTGGTGGTTTTGTTCGCTCCTCCTGTTCAACTGGAGCGGGGGGTGAAGACAATTCTTCGCTGTGCGACTGCAACGGCTGTGTTCCCTCAGTCGTGGATGGTGAACGCGGCGGTAACTGGTGACGGGTGATGGGAGCCCTTTCGGTTGGTTCCCTGTTTAGGTCTACCACCCACGCCTCAGGTGTCTTCCCACGCGACCTCGTGATCGGCATGATTCAAATCTTCAAGTCGATTCTTCTTCAAAATTTTCAAAGTTCAAAATCTTCAAAAAAAATTCTATGTTCCGAGTCGGTCTATGTTTTCTATATGTAGAATCTTCTCAAAATTTTCAAAGTCAGTCAGTTTGTTTTTTCTAAGTCTCAGGTTCTGTTTTCAAAAATTTTCTATGTCCCGAATCTGTCTATGTTTTCTAAGTAGAATCCTCTTCAAAATTTTCAGTCCAAATTCTTCAAAAATTTTCTATGTCACGAATCGATCTATGTTTTCTAAGTAGAATCCTCTTCAAAATTTTCAAAGTCCAAATTCTTCAAAAATTTTCTATGTCCCGAATCGGTCTATGTTTTCTAAGTGTAGAATCTTCTCAAAATTTTCAATGTCCAAATTCTTCAAAAATTTTCTATGTCCCGAATCGGTCTATGTTTTCTATGTGTAGAATCTTCTCAAAATTTTCAAAGTCCAAAATCTTCAAAAATTTTCTATGTCCCGAATCTGTCTATGTTTTCTATATGTAGAATCTTCTCAAAATTTTCAAAGTCCAAATTCTTCAAAAATTTTCTATGTCCCGAATCGGTCTATGTTTTCTAAGTGTAGAATCTTCTCAAAATTTTCAATGTCCAAATTCTTCAAAAATTTTCTATGTCCCGAATCGGTCTATGTTTTCTATGTGTAGAATCTTCTCAAAATTTTCAAAGTCCAAAATCTTCAAAAATTTTCTATGTCCCGAATCTGTCTATGTTTTCTATATGTAGAATCTTCTCAAAATTTTCAAAGTCCAAAATCTTCAAAAATGTTCTATGTTCAGATGATCAAAATTTTCTAAGTCCCAGTATGAATCTTCGAAATTTTTCTAAGTAAGCTTCTATGTTCGAAAATTTTCTAAGTGTCGGGTTCAATCCTCAAAAATTTTTTCTAAGTCTCAGGTTCTGTTTTCAAAAATTTTCTAAGTCCCAGCTTCTATGTTCGAAAAATTTTCAAAGTGTCGGGTTCAATCCTCAAAATTTTTCTAAGTCCCAGGTTTGGTCTTCAAAATCTTCCCAAGTCCAGGTTCAACTTTCAAATTTTCTCAAAGTCCAGGATTTCTTAGAAATCTTCTAAGTCCAGACGCAATCCTTCAGTGTTTCAGGAAAATTTTCAAAGTCCAAAGTTTCGGGGTGAGTCCTTAAGGGTGGCTCCCGAAGGGTAGTTCTCTTCAAGGGCAGTTCTCACGATGAACCACGATGCTGAGCTTGAGGCTTCTTAACTGGAACGTATGTTGGCGGATAGCTTCGGATCCGCCTCAGGGTGAGTCCTTAAGGGTTGGTTCTTGAAGGGTAGTTTTCTCCAAGGGGTAGTACTCACGATGAACCACGATGCTGAGCTTGAGGCTTCTTAACTGGAACGTATGTTGACGGATAGCTTCGGATCCGCCTCAGGGTGAGTCCTTAAGGGTTGGTTCTTGAAGGGTAGTTTTCTCCAAGGGGTAGTCCTCACGATGAACCACGATGCTGAGCTTGAGGCTTCTTGACTGGAACGTATGTTGACGGATAGCTTCGGATCCGCCTCAGGGTGAGTCCTTAAGGGTTGGTTCTTGAAGGGTAGTTTTCTCCAAGGGGTAGTCCTCACGATGAACCACGATGCTGAGCTTGAGGCTTCTTGACTGGAACGTATGTTGACGGATAGCTTCGGATCCGCCTCAGGGTGAGTCCTCAAGGGTTAGTTCTTGAAGGGTAGTTTTCTTCAAGGGGTAGTCCTCGCGATGAACCACGCTACTGGGTTTAAGGCATCTTCACAGGAACGTCAATCGACGACTAGCTTCGGATCTGTTTCGGATGAGTCTTCAAGGGATGATTCTTGCAGGGTTGATTCGGGAACGGATACCAATTGACATACTGTACAACTGTTCCAAGATACGGGGTGCGTATGTTTGGCTCTTGTGCCAAACTATATCGCAGGGCTTCGGCTTGAGTCTTCAAGGGTTGACTCTTCAAGGGATGATTCGGGAACGGATACCAATTGACATACTGTTTAAGAAACAAGATACGGGGTGCGTATGTTTGGCTCTTGTGCCAAACTATATCGCAAGGCTTCGGCTTGAGTCTTCAAGGCTTGTTTCTTCAAGGGTTGATTCTTCAAGGGATGATTCGGGAACGGATACCAATTGACATACTGTTTAAGAAACAAGATACGGGGTGCGTATGTTTGGCTCTTGTGCCAAACTATATCGCAGGGCTTCGGCTTGAGTCTTCAAGGCTTGTTTCTTCAAGGGTTGATTCTTCAAGGGATGATTCGGGAACGGATACGTTTTGACATACTGTTAAGAAACAAGATGTACGGGTGCGGAGATCCGGCTCTCGAAGGACCAAAAAATGTACCGGACGGGCGTGATCGACTGGAACGGCGTTGTGATGGGGTAGGTCTATCCTTTTTCTTCTCCTCCGAAGTGAACTGTGACCGACCGACGGCGTCCAGCCGCGCTGACGTCCTGTACCGGAAACTAAGGCTCTTCCGCACCTAACGTACAACGTTCTTCTATCTTGCCAAGTACTTGCTGTCTTCGGGGTAGATTGGGGTGCAGGGTGAATGCTTACCAGGGTTAAATAATAGGCAGGAATTTGACAACACTGCAGCTAATGGTTTAAGGGCAAAGTCGCGAGTACTGTGATTCTATTTATAGATTCTAGGGTTTCTTCTACCGGTGACTACGAATTAGCTATTAAAAACCACTAACTGCTTCAGTTTATTTTAACTGTGAATTTTAACTATAGTTCTAGAACATTTTTGGCTATATCTAGGTCTATTCTAGGTCTGGATAGGGGTTGACGCACCTCTATTCAAATCCCCCGAAATTCCCCGTCGAACGGGGTGGAAACCAACCCTTCAACCCTGCCCACTAGTGGGCTTGTTGCATTTAACTATCGAAAATATCACAAGTTTTGAGCTTGCTTACTATTTAGGGTTGATTCCCCGGAAAACTGTGCCCCATGGGCTATGAAACTATCTATATTCGGGTAGGTGCATCATCCCTCCATCCAGCTACACAACTTACCAAACCACTTCTCCAAGGGTGGAGGTACTATAGGTCAGGAACCCGGGAGAGGATAAAAAACTATGTTTATCTTCTTATCTATTTTGTGGCTTTATGCCTTGCCTGACCATGAAGATGTGTACATATCTGGATAGGGCTGAGTGCCAGCTTTCCAGTGCCTATGGTTTAAGACCCAAATTCCTAGATGCCCTAAAAACTTAGCACTGAAGGTGCATGTACATGGTGGTTTTCTTCAACCACCCTACTATGATTGAATGTGAAATGACTATTTTGTGTATACCTTCGATTAGGCTGATTTCCATCAGCCAATCAGAACACGCCCTCAGGGTGCTATCGGGAATGTGTAAGGGAAATGTGTAGCCCTACCTATTGACTATAATTTTCTTTGAAAATATGTTTTAAATGGATTACATAGCTTACAAACTATCACTATGCAAGTACATAAGCTTCTAAGTTCAGTACATAGGCCTACGACTATAGGTACATAGGTACTATCTATGCGAGTTACACAATGTTAAATGCGTCTCCGCGAACATTTCTATTACTATTTAAGTATATAAGCTCCTAACTTAAAAAACATATAAGCTTACGAATATAAGTAAATAAGGCTGTTTATGCGAGTTATATAAATCAAAATGCTCCGTCGCGAACAGTTGCCTTTTAATTTGTTTATTTGTGTCTACTTTCATTTCGAAACGGAGCGACCGATTGACATGATTTTTATTTTATACTAGCTGTGCCCGCGACGTCATTTGCGTGCGCTTAGATCGATGCCAGCCTAGTACATTTCAAGTTAGGTTTCCAGGAACGTACCTATACCTACATATTAATCATATGAATTGCTAATGCGGGAAAATGCGCTTCGCGTTCTTCGTCAGTTTCCAAAGATCGAGAAGCCGCTGTTCGAGATCTTTGAGAGCTCAAGCGAGCGTTTCGGTCTGTCTCCGACTCTCGCGACAATGCATGGTGCATTCTATCTTCCGACATAGGCTGTGCGTTCGTGCCTACACTCGAAAGATCGAGAAATTGCCATGCGAGAACGTTGTGTACTTAGCCCAGTCTCGCGCTGAGTACAATTATCTAAAGTGCGAGTTCTGGCCTGCCCTTCTCTAGCTGCAGCAAGTCTGGCTTCTCGATCTTCTGCTGTTCCTTGAGACCTACTTAGTCTCATATATTTAGCCTTTTTGCTATATTGGAAAAGATTCGATCTTTTTCTAGAAGGCATTTTGAAATTAGCGAAACAGAAATAAAACGTATTTACTGAAGGAAGACGGACAGCGGTGGCTCATTAATAAACAGGGTTCCGTTAGCAACCTCAGTACGGAACCCTAAAAATCGAGTTCGTTCGCACGAATCAAAAACTTACGCGAAGGCTTAGTAATAGGGTCCCGTTAGCACCTTTGGTACTGAACCCTATAATTCGCCTTGTAACGCAAGTCGAACCGTCTGATACTTGGCACGAAGCAGAATTCAGAATTGATCGCGGAGGCTTAGTAATGGGGTCCCCCTGTCACCGTAACCACCTTTGGTACGGTACCCTATTATTATGAGCCTTGTTTCGCAAATCGAACCGTTCGTTGCTTCGCTCACAAAGTCACAACGGAATCAATCGCGTATGTAGGCTTAACAGTAGGGTCCCGTCAACGCTTTTGGTACGGAACCCTACAGAACTTCGCAAGAACCAAACCAATTCAAGATTACGATTGACAGACAATAAAGGAATCCAATTAGAAACAACTCCGAGTTTGCGATATTGAAAATTTAGACCCTATCAAAGACTTTCAAGATCTATTAGTGACCGAACCTTAACACCCAACGGACTCGACTGTGCGTGTGACCTTCTCAAGCAGAAAAACTTAACACCTCAATTCAGAAAAACGCGTCATCAGTGCAACGACATCTATCGACCATTTATTTTGCTACGTATAAAAGTTTCTCAAATAACTCAACAATGTGTTTTGGGGTAATATTCATGTTTTCATGCATTTTAATTTTCTCAATAGTTGGCGCTTTGCCTAATCACAATACATTAGGAAGTTACCTACTAAACTTAAAAATTCAATATATTTTGATTTGTAGATCGGTTGTTATGATAAATACCGATAAAGTATAAAAATGATCAATTTCATTTTGCCACTTATTAAAAGTTTCACACATAACTCAAAAATTGTTTTGGTGTTTTATACATGTGATCGTGCATTTCATTTTTTTCAATAGATGGCGCTGTAATCAGAATACATGAGGAACAGAATACATTAGGAAGTTTCTTACTAAATTTAAAAATTCAATATCTTTTGATTTTGTGGGTCGATTTTGATGAAATACCTAGACCTAGACCTAGAGAGTAACTAGATTTGGAACCCAATCTGTGGTTTATGCGTGATGCTCCCTCAAACGCACAGACAAACAGACAAACAGATAAACAGACAAACATACAAAAATTTCAAAAATAGCATATTTGTGTTTTGTATCTTTTTCCTAACTTTTCTATGTAATTTTTGTGCAAAAATATTCAATGTACAGACACGGTTGGTCTACGATTTTATTATATGTGTAGATATTCAATAAAACAGGACAGATTATATGAACTACGCGGAGAGAAATATCAAACCGACTTTGAGCAATCTCTTAACTAATATTAGTTGATGTTCACAAGTTGTAGTTGAGAGTCGAGAGCTCATGCAGTCGGTGTCTAAGAAGCCTCCTAGCTAAATGAAATTACAAATCACCCCCCAAGCCTCTACACAATGCCCCCATTTTTTTCTGGGTCTCTTACCGCCCGCCCCCCTTTAGGCCTGCAGCGCCACAAGGGGCTATCGCCCACTTTAGGAAAGGCTGCTCTAGGACTTTTATCAGGAGGAGAGCAGACCAACACGGATTTCAGCAGGTAGTGGTCAGACGGCTGAGACCGATATTGAATGACTGCTCGGACCAGTTGTCAGCAGAAGGTACAGCAAACTTGCGTGCCTCTAACCCAGCATGGTCAGTTTTCTGGTACGGAAACAACCACTCTTTATGGTGGGCGTTAAAGTCCCCCAGAAAAACGAGCTTCGCCGTTGGGTACCGTTGCTGGGCTACGTCGGTCGACTCCACGAGGGAATTAAACAGCGCTGTTGTCTCCTGGTCACCGCTGTGCAATCGGTATACGCCGATGTAGATAAGTTTTTTCACGCCAGTGTCCACAAGTAGCCATATGGCAAAACCTGATTTCTCAAAGCAAAGGAGACGACGACAGCAAATATCATCGCGGACGTACACACAGACCCCCAGCCTACTTCTTGAACTTGTTTTCCAGAGCGTAGCCCGGGTAGTTGAGGTACGCCACGTCCGACGGGTTGTTATCTTCGTCTCCGTTAGGAAAACCGGGTGCGGCTTCTAGGTCTCAAGGTGGTGTGATGGACCAGATCGAGATTTTATTTTTATTTTGTTCACTACTAAATCCGGACAAGTGCGAGTTGAACTCGCACATGAAGGGTTCTGTACCATTGACCTTAATTTTTTTATAGTGGCAATAGAAATACACAATCTGTGAAAGTTTCAACTGTCTCCCTATTACGGTTCTTGAGACACAGCCCGCTGACAGACAAACGGATGGACGGACGGACGGACGGATGGACGGATGGATAGATGGACGGACGGACAGCGGAGGCATAGTAATAGGATTCCGTTGGCTACCCTTTGGGTACGGAAACCTAACAACACGGTGTAAGGTGAATGTTACGGGTTGCTCATTGCCATTTTCCCGTGAGATGGCGCTGAAGTCTATATTTTCAGTTTTATTTTGTTTCGAGTGTAATTGGAACAATATTAAGTCGCAGAAATAATGGTGCGACAATCGGATATTCCACTTTATCGAAATTAGTCAAAATACGGCATAAAAACCCTTCTGAGTCGCCTTGATAATCAGATTCAATAAAATGTTCTGAACATAACCTCGAATTATCCGTAGCTTTAAAGTTACGTCTCCTCAAAGCCCTCTCCCAAAGTCTTCTTATTCGTAAGTTCTTAGGAAAAGAATGGTTACCATTATTATTGCACCCAGTTGCAGCACAACGAGGCATTTTTGTAATAAAAAAATATATTTTACATAAATGTTTATTTTTGTATGGTATTTGACGTAACTTGAACGTTGTTATGAGTCAAGCGATAACAGCGCTTCAGGCGGCCAAACTTGGCAGTTTTCTTCCCCATTAATGGATTTAGGATGCTGCTAGGGCTGCCCCACTTTTGTAGCGCTTCGGGTACGTTTGTGGAGGCTCGGGTTTATAGCTTCCACGCCACAATACGCAACCGCCTCCCTACCCTACTGAGCAGAGAGCGGGGCAGCACTTAATACTGAATACTACTGAATAGAACATGTTATGTTTGAGTTATGAACATGAAATTTTTACTATTGGGTAGCCAATACGATGGAAAATAATAAAAAAGGTCGGTGATCGAGGCGACTTATTGACAAATTTTACGATTATTGTAAAAAAATATTAAAAACAAAAACAGATTTTTGGTTAACAACGTGTTTATTTTAAATAATTGAGGGTAGTTTTTCCCAATATTTTCATTTTATGAGGACGTCTAAATTAAATTACTTTCAATCATTATGAAGTTGGTTTCATCGCGATAGATTCCGCCCGCTGACAAACAGAGGGATGTACGGACAGCGGAGGCTTAGTAATAGGAGTCCGTTGGTTACCCTTCGGGTACAGAACTCTAAAAACGGAAGAGCAAAAGCAAGCTTGATGTTGGCACATCATCTCGCATTGGTTTGGTTTTCCATATCTACTTGACCATTCAATACTTTGAATAATGCAGAAAAACTCGTTTAAAGCTCCAGGTTATTAGTGTAGTCGCAACGGGTTTGTTTATAATTTCATGTAAATAATGGCAAAAAGTACATCTGCTCCTATTACTAGTCTGACTTATCCTCCTGCATGCCGCAGAGTGGGGGACGGAAGACATGAATGCAGATTTTCTGAAAATAAAATTCAAAACATGGAAAGACTTCGAAAAACAGAGGCCTTAGTGGAAATGTAAAATCCGCCTTTTTATCTGTGAAAAACTTTCCCTTATTTTTTAGTCTATGGAGAGTGTACAAATTCGTTGTTGGTATCAAATTGTTAGTGTCACTGTCACTGTCATTAGTGTCGTTAGAGTAAAATTGTAATATTTTGTAAACTGGAAGCGAGTTTCGTATATTGGGGCCTTTTTGCCGTTGTTATCTAATTGTTTTAATTTATTTCTTAATTGTTCAGTTTGTGGAGCGTAAGCAGATAAACTAACGAACTGTTAAAAACTAACTAAAATAAAAAAAAAGAAAGAATATCAACTGATACTATCAACTGTTACATTCGTGATGGATCTAACCGATGAAAACATTCAATTAAGCGATGATGAAGAAGAAGAAATTACTGCAGAAGTAGTACTAAAAACTCTTCAAAGTGCCTGGCAGAACGAGAGGTTAGCACCAGAAATACTACCCCATCGCAATGATATGGTAGAGTGCATGCTGGGACAGATACAACACATGGAGCGCAATATAAACAAACTCCCCAAAACTGACCTTCGTGCTACGATACACAAAATGGAGTTGAGTAGAATTAAGTTTATTATATGCAATTATCTTAAAACTAGGTTAAATAAAATAGAGAAGTATTGTATACCAATACTGAATGAAGAAAGGCAACGAGTGGAATCAGGGACTAATTTTCTTACCCCAACAGAGTATAAGTATGCTCAAGAATACCTATTGAATATGGAGAACCACATGAAGACTGTTGTTCTAGATAAAATGCCAGGGAATATGCAAATTTTTGAAAATAATAAAATGGCTGAGCATCCAAACATGCAAAGCCATGTGTTCCTGAAAGCCAATGAAACAGTAAATGGAGTGGTTTTAGAAGATCTTGCAGGCGAGGATGAAGAAATAGACTTAGAAGGTTTGTATTTTTACGTTCTTTTGAAAATTGACAATTCAGTATGAATTGCTGATAAGAAAAACCAGCACCAAATGATGTATCATGACAGTAAAAAATAACCCTGTACTGCTAGCATGTGATATCCAAACATAATTAATTCATCATAATATTTTATGAAACTTTGGAATTTCTAATGTTAATTGTTTTTGTTACAGAGGGATCACAACATATTCTGCAGTATAAACCTATAGCCGATCTTGTTAAAAATGATAAAGTGCAGCTCATATGAAATAAAATCAGTAATATAGTGTTCATTTTGTTTCACTCATCACAATGCAAAACGCGAGAGTTCTTACAAAGTAAGGAAAAGCCCTATCTTTTTTTAGGGTATGTCTGTATGTAAATCGGGCTGGTTTCCGCAACTCCATAACTAAGCAAATATTAGCATATTAATTATTTTTGAGGCTAGAATCTTTAGCAACAAAGTTTCACAAGTACCAGGAGACCAGGAAACATCGAAGTAATTCGAACAATCATTCAGTCAACTTTCAATTCATCTAACAAATGACTATCAAAGTAAAATTACGGTCCCCTAATTGCTTGGGTCATTGATTGCTTTTGTTTTTTTGTTGATTGATTTTTTTATGGGGAGTTCATTATTAAGCTCCTCGAGGAGAGCGGTGTGTCGTGTTTCTCTCTTACCCCAGAGATCCAGTGTTTTTAGGCGTAAGTACTGCTGCCATTGTCACTTCCTGTTGTTATAACAATAAAAGTGTAGCGGAGGGAGTCCCAGCATGGTTCCAGCGCCGCAGTTAGAGTAGTCCTCATGCAGCCCGTCGTCACCATGCAGGCCAGCCTTTGCACATGCAAAGGCTTGTACTTGTTTACGGCTGTAGTTAGCTTTGTGCGTGGCCACCACACCACAGCCGCGTAGGTTAACATGGGCCGAATTACAGCGCTGTACAGCCATATTATTATTTTGGGAGATAGGCCCCACTTTTTCCGTATCATTTTCAGGCCCTGTTTAGTTTGTAGTCTAGGTGATTACTCTAGTTTAACTTACAGTCTAGGATGACGCCTAGATACTCTACCTCGTTAGACAGCTGGAGCTCTTTGTTGAAGAGCTTAGTTAGCCGGTAGTGGCCTAGCGCTCGTTTTTGAGTGAACATGACTAATTCAGTTTTCGTGGGGTTTACTGACAGATGGTGTGCTTGTTGAGTGAAGTTGCAGATCGTTTCAGTCACTTTTCCTGGCACTAGGATTGCGAGGTCGTCTACATAACCTATTGTGTAGTAACGATGTGCGTTGAGTTTGGTGATAAGGTCAATAATTACCAGATTCCACCGAAGAGTCCCAGAGCACACCTCCCTCCGGTCAGCCTCTGGCTATCAGAGCCAACTGCTGCTCTTTCTCAAGGCGAACAACTCGTTTGCTTAACATATTAGTAATCCAGTCAGTTAATACCTGTTCTACCACTTTCCCGTGTTTGGAGAGGGCGGCACTAATGCTGGAAAAGTTAGTCTTTTTTTTTACTATTGATAGGCACGCGCTTGACCACCATCTCACCTGATGGTAACTGTCTTGTCGAAGGCTCCTTCGATTTCTATGAAAGTGCCAAGGCAAGACCCTTTCTGATCTTTTTTAGGGTTCCGAACATCCGTAAAATCGGAACCTTTATAGGATCACTCGGGTGTCTATCTGTTTGTCTGTCATATCCAGTTTTCTCCGGATTTTCTCGACCAATTCCTTTGAAATTTGGTATACATATGGACTTCTGTGAACCAAACACGCACGCGTTACGTAAATAAAGACATTTTGAGTCAAACTAGAAAATAAAAAAAAAAGTTTTTCTAACTGTATCTTGTGACACATCAAATAAAAAGGCTTACTGTGAGGGTTTTAATTTAATTTTATTTTTTCATAATTATAAAATAAACAGTTATTCAAGAAATTAGACCAAAAATCACCTTTCCTCCGAAAGTACAGAGCCTAAAATTTTGAAAAAAAAAATGCAGAAAATAGTTCTATACTTACCTAAAGATTACAGGAAAACCTATAAGAAGTCTGTAGTATTAAAATAACATTGAAAAGAAAGAATGAAATTGGTTCGAAACCCCTTACGCACGAGTCCGACTCGCACTTGGCCAGTTTTTTTATGACGTGATAACGTCTTATAAATTTTAACTTTATTTAAATAACCTATGTAATATGGATATTGGGTCATTGGGTCGCATCTTCTCTTACGCAGATGATACCGCCATAGTCTTTGCTTAAAAGACTTGGGCAAAAGTTAGACGGTTATCTGAAAACGGCCTGTCAAAGATAGCTAACTGGCTCAATCATAACCTCCTCACATTAAACGCCTCCAAATCCAACTACATAGGTATGCTTTATCAAGTATGCACACACTCAACCACCACTCGAATTCAAAATAAAAATCCACTGTTGTTACAGCCCCCAAACTCCTGACTGTTCTTGCATCATAATAAACAGGTTACAGTATATTAAATACCTGGGCATCATGATTGACTAGCGCCTGTCCTGGTATATGCACACTGAACTAATCATGGAAAGGGTAAGGAAATTAGTATGGACTTTTAAAAAATTGCGACACATTGCTTCAAAGAATCTTCTGCAGAAAGTCTATGTTTCCCTGCCCCAATCGATACGTACTGTTTGCCATGTTGGGGTGGGACAACAAAAATTAAATTTTTGGAACTTGAGAGGGCGCAACGTTCTCTGCTTAAGGTTATGGTTCCCAACCCAAAGCCTTTATCTAACCTCTGATCTTCTGTCTGTAAGAAAACTTTATCTTCTCCATGTTATCCTGAGTAAACCCTTCCGTATGACCCAATAGAACACCAGGTAAGAGTAGCAGGAGACGCTAATTAGTCGCTCCAACTGTCCCAGTGAGATCTGCTTTTGCCAAGAGGCAGTACACATCCACCCTTTGAAACTCCGTGACTGTAAATTAGTTGCGACTGACTGGCTTAAGACTAAATCCTACGACGACATAGAGGCCATGGTAACATCGCTTCCATAATCTGTCCAGTAACTTAGAGAGTAACAAAATCGTTAGTGGAGGGAGCTGTTCCCTGGCTTCCTTCGATCCCAAGACACTGTCGCAGGGCTAACCTAACCCTAGACCTAACCAAACTGAAACCTAAACTTATATTTGTTTGCAGTTAAATGAATTAAATTCTCAAACTCACACTAGGATATACACAAGCACGCACACACACACTAAAACACACTCAAGCACACACCCACTCAAAACCCATTTGCATAATTCACACAAGTAGGTATGCTCCTTTTTGTATTTTCTTTTCTTTTGTTTTCCTTTTAATTTTCAATTGCATACACTGTATAATGTTAAGGGGAAGAGGAGTCACCTAACACAAGCATCTTCTGGCTTAAAAGGTGATCTCCAAATCACGTAGGTATGTTCATGTAATTGAAATAAACATTTTATTATTTTATTATAAATCAATTAACGCCGGCTGCACGCACGTAAAAGTGTCACGTTCTGCCTGTGCCAAACGAGCAAGCGAGAGCGCGGAACAAGCGATAGAGAGGCACGATCGGCCTAAGCATTCGGCTTATTTGTTAAGAATTTAATTGTTTTCTTATGACGTTATCACGTAAAATAAAATTATCCTCCGTTAACCAACTTTACAGGCAACCAAGGTTTTCTTTTAAGTAGGTACCTACAGCTTTTTTCATTAAGCCCTAATAAAATATGATTAGGAAAAAGAGGTAACTAGTAAAAGAGTATTCAGAAAACATGATAATATATTTTCATTGACACTGATTGTACATTATAACAGTAATCTCATCTTTAAGGCAATGTTTCATTAAGTTTATTCTCAATTAAGGCAATGTCACTCTTACCAAGTATGAAAGCATACAATATCTAACAAATAGCAATAAGTACAGTTGCTTTACAAAATTACAATATGGTGGATTATACCTGTACCTTTAATTTTAATCAGATATAGCTGTAAAAACACTATAAAATATTATGTAGATGGCTGGAATGTCGCTTAAATAAGAAAATCTTGAACATTATTTTGATTCTTAAATATTTTGTGACCATACATAACAGTTAAGTACAAGTAGTGGAGAATTAAAGTATAATACGACTACATTATTTAGAAAGTTCTAAGTACTCAGAT
The DNA here is from genome assembly GCA_950371165.1 of Lacanobia oleracea. Taxonomy (NCBI): domain Eukaryota; kingdom Metazoa; phylum Arthropoda; class Insecta; order Lepidoptera; family Noctuidae; genus Lacanobia; species Lacanobia oleracea. The sequence goes on from OX493389.1 coordinate 14,598,490, forward strand.
ATTGTTTAAAATTGTTTGAAAGTAATTACAATAAATATTGGCAGTCACAGCTCCATCACTGAGGTCATTATAAGTACTATAGCATAGTATTACTTATTCTAATAGTTATTAGGTAAAAATAACAATCCAGTTTTACTTACCTATTTGTGATAAATTAATTTATAAAAATAACATCAAAATTCTTATTTTTAAAGTTGTCTCTACTCACTAATTGACGCCCTGAAGGCACATATCTATAATCACACAAACTTGAAATAACAATATTAACCTTACAATAAGGTTTTCAAACCAATACAATAAAGATAGGTACATTACAGTGTGCTAACGTAAAGCACTTACCAAAGTGTCTTTGCAACATTGCAAAAGGCTTCGGCTAATTTGCTATATTAAAATTAATAATTCGATAAAACCGATGTAAACGTTAAAAATTAAGTACCTAGATATTGTGCGACACGGAGTTTAAAGTGGAGATATGCTGAATTAGTCCAATGACATACGAAACGATTAACTGAGAGATGCGATGAGATTCTCAACATTCATATCATCGGCACGTTCACCTCTCCGCTCGTGAATGCCTCAATAGAAGCGCCACTAAAAGGCAGCGCTGCTATCCAGGTTCAGTAATCAGTATGTCCCGCGTCGCAGTGTAGGTAAGTTCTATTGCTGGTTGTTCTCGTCGGCGTCCACGTATTTGATGTGGTGCGCGTGCGCGGCGGCGGCCAGGTCGCGCAGGCTCTGTTCGGCCGCCGCACCCAGCTGCTGCACCATGCGCGTGAACTGACCCTCGCCCTTCTGCAGCAGCTCGTGCGGGTGACCACACTCTACTATCTCACCTGCTTCCATCACCTGGGAACGATTGCTTTATTGTACTTAGTTAAAATAATAAATATTCAATTCTAGCTTCTGCCAGCGGCTTCGCCTTCGTGAATGTCAGAAAATATCCCAAGGGAACATACTCCTGGGATAAAAAGCTACGAATACGAAAGCCTATGTGCCTCTGCGCCAAATTTTATCCAGATCCGTTCAGCCGTTCTGGCGTGATTGATAACAGACGTGAAGTAGGTAGTAAGTGACTTCTATCGTGATCCTTTACGTTGTCTAGTACCTAATGAAAATCGGGTCATAAGTTATTGTTCGAGTATTTACGAAGGGATAGAGAAAGGGTAATTGTACTTTATTGCAAGTTTATCTGGCGCCTACCATAATTTACTAGAATATTCGTGTGTAATTAAACCATTTTAAAATGAACCCTATAACTATTGGAATAATGTTTATTTGTATTAATGTGAATGAGGACAGCTAAGGCCTGTCCGAGTCGGTGCGGGGCGGTTTATACGCAACAACGCCACATAGATAAGTAACGGTTGCTCGTGCACGAAAGATGTCAGACAGGTTTCTAATCTATTACCTAATACTTAGTCTCCACGTGGATGTCGCGCGCCCAGTTAATGATGATTATACTCAGTTCCTTTAACTAATGAACTATCTAATAACAACATTCGAACTCGTTACCGTAATTATAACTGACTAGCTTTTAACTGCGACTTCGTACGCGCAAGTTTTGTTTTCTCATGTGGCTATCATAATATTCAAAAATAATTTTCTAAATTCGACTGGTAGTTTGTAATATTGGTGTGTCGCATTTGCCCGCGACTTTACGCGCATATCCCGTTTTTTTTCCCGTTCCCGTAGGAATTTCGGGAAATCCTCTCTTAGTGCTTCCCTACACTCCCAAATTTTAGCTTTCCACGACCAGTAGTTTCGGATGTGCGTTGTCTGTCAGTGTCAGAACGGAAGATTATTTTTTCCGACCGATAACCACGATAAGTTTTTAATTGGTGAAGGATCCCACATTTATACAATTTAATAAACAACTAATGATACTCACAACAACTCTGTCCGAGTCAGCAACGGTGTGCAATCGATGTGCTACCGTGATCACGGTACACTCGGCGAAATGCGTCCGTATTGACTTCTGGATTAGTGCATCCGTGCTGTGAAATATAACGAAATTCACTACAAGAAAAGTTACAGTTTACAAGAGGTTCTTCAGTTAAAAAGTGAGACTAATCCTGACAGCAATCCACTTCTTCGATTATCTCGTCATTCTAGTGGTCTCAAGCGCGATTGCTGAGCGTTAGGTCCTGAGATCGATTGCCAGGTTGGACAGTAGGTACGTATTATTGGGCTTTTTAGTAGCAATTTTCTTCGTAGCAGCCCTTGAGTCTGGCTCTGGGTTTGTGTGTTGTTTTTTTAGCTTTCGGGTGAAAGCTAAAAATATTTAGTAACACCCACATGTGAAAATGTGGGTGTTACTAAATATTTTCCCAACACTTTGGGGGGATAAGGCCTGATGTTATATTATTACTTCTAAAGGTGTTACGTTATGTTATGAGTCCTTACTTCGGATCAACATTCGCCGTGGCCTCGTCGAGCACGAGAAGCTTGTTTCGGCCCAGAGCAGCTCGTGCCAAGCACAGCAGTTGTCTCTGGCCGGCGCTGAAGTTTGATCCTCCCGACTGCACGGCTGAAGACAGTGACGTCACGATGCGTTTCAGTTCCACCTGGATTCAAAGAAGAATCAACTCAATTTATACTTAGTTACGTAAAGTTGAATATTTATTCTTCGAAAATATTATGCAAATTGGAAACAAGGATTTTAATATGTAAATGTGTTTGCGATGATAAGTATCGAAATAACTCTAGAATTTTAAAGCTATTTTTGTTATGGTACAGAAAAACTGCTTTTTTTATCATCCGTATAACATTTAACAGAGCGTGACTAGTAGAAATACCTGTTCTAGTGCCGTCCATATATCAGCGTCTGTGTATTTATCAAATGGATCCATGTTGTAGCGTAAACTGGCGGAAAACAGAACTGGTTCTTGTGGAATTATAGAGATCTTTGACCTCAGCGCCTGCAAAAGATAATTAAAACATTAGTGTCCAATATAAATTCTTTCACTACAAGAAATAAAGAACAATTAGTTCATAAAACAACTTTTAACTACCTTGAGAGCGATATCACCCGTGTCGACGTCATCAATGAAGACGTTCCCTTCGATGGGTGCCAAGCGGAACAGTGCGGATATCAGAGAAGATTTGCCAGCTCCCGTACGACCAACTACTCCAACCTGTGAAATATTCAATGCTTAATATAGACGCCTACACCTAATCCCTAATAAAAATTAGGTTGTTGCCAATGTGATCTGTTTAAAAACACAGATCGTTGACGGAGCCCAGAAGGCTGCCCAGCTTAATAGTCTGCGTTGGACATGTCTGCCGCATCAAGCGGTGGGCCCGTAAAACGATAAAAAATACCAAGACTTACCTTCCATCCGCTTTCAATAACAATATTCAATTTCTTGAGCACTGGGTCGGCGTCCTTATCGTATCTAAGCGAGAGGTCCTTGAACACAAGCCTGGCTCGCTGCGGCCAGCCGGCGGGCGGCGCGGGCCCGTCCGTCTGCTCCCGCGGCAGCGACGTGAACTGCACGACGCGCTCCACGCTCGTCATCTGAGAGATCACCTCCGTGGCCTGCTTCACGCCGTACTGCACCATGTTCACCAGGATCAGACCCTGACTTATAGCCAGACCGACGTTTCCAGACTGTGTCGTTCCTAACCAAATGGAAATATTTTAAGTGATTTTAGGTTTTGGGGAACCTATGCGTCTTGGTTCGTGAAGAGCTCTTGTCTGTAAAATGGATGGCGATCTACGATAGAATGAACGTGCCCAGTTCACTCCTTCTGAGAACGTTGGCCACAACAAGTATTTTTCCGTGGGCTGGGGAGCTATTAGTTTGTTACAGGCACCAGTTCCTCTAATTCTAAATTGTGAGGAGACGTAAAAACAAAGGTGAAAAAAAATACTAACCATCATCCAAGAACAAGAAGGTGTAAGCTACGATGACCACATAAACTGCACAGATAAGACTCAACCATATAGAAAATGCAGTATTTGTGACGATTGTTAAGTACCTGAAACAAGAAAAACCAACTTTATAGCAGTAGCAGAAAAGAACGGTGATTGCGAATCAAGAGACCAATATAATATATGTCTCTTGATTCGCAACTCGAGCGGTCTACGAGGAAGATGCGAATACAAAACTGCTACGGTCTGTTACCTACGCGTAGCAGATAAAATTGATCTATTGCGATCGTTTTTATCTGCTCCGAAAGCATGTCTGGCAATTTTTTCTTTTGTTGCATCTGAGGAGATAATATTATCTTCTTTTTGCTTTTCGTGGCATCGATTTGTCGACTATACGTTAGCTTTAGGTATTCGTTGTCTCGCTTATTGCAGCATTTGCAGCGTTATAAACCGACAATATGGGACAGCCTGATCAAGAAAAGACGTTCTCCTTTTGGATGATTTCTACTTCTGGAAAGTTGCTTTTTGGGTTCCGAACATCCGTAAAAAACGCAACCATAATAGGATCACTCGGTTGTCTGACTATCTTTGTCCGAGGGTTTTAGTAATACTTTTTTCATATTTTAAAATAAATAGTTTTAAAGTTATTCAAGAAATTAGACAAAAAATTACCATTCCCTCACCTCTCCAAAATTACTGAGCCTAAAATTTTGTAAAAAAAATAATTGCAGATAAGTAATAGTTTTATACCCAAAGATTACAGGAAAACCTATAAGAAGTCTGTAGTGTTAAAATACATGATTAGAAATGACATTGGTTCGGAACCCTTTGCACGCGAGTCCGACTCGCACTTGGCCAGTTTTTTATTTTCTAGGAACATCCTTATCTACAGCAGTAACTTACCAGGCTGCAGTGTGCACGTCTTGCTTGTCATCGAATTGGTTCCGCAGCATCTCTTGAGCTCCACAGGCGCGCACTGTGTTGAGACCCGCCATCGTTGCAGAAACATGCGAGAACACTGGACTACGGGTCGTACCCTCCACCCTAGGGAAAAATAAATTATGATAAGGTTGTAGTCTATTAGGTTTCGCTTGTTGTGTTTGAAACAAAGAGGCTAATCATGAAATAACTGTAAGCATAGATATAATTTTCTATGTCTGAAAGGCTGCGGACACGAAGTCAGCGAGGAGCGGCGTACAAGCGATAGCGGTGCCCGCGCGTCTCCATTGAAGTACCTAGTCATCATCTGCCTAGCCTTTTCCCAACTATATTGGGGTCGGCTTCCAGTCAAACCGGATTTAGCTGAATACCAGTGTTTTACGTGGAGCGGCTGCCTACCAGACCTCCACAAACCATTAACTGGGTAACACTGTACTTCTTGGTAAGACTGGAGTCAGATTTACTGGCTTCTGACAATCCGTAACGACTGCCATAGATCTTTAATTGACGGCCGGGACCAACGGCTTAACGTGCTTTGAGAGGCACGGAGGAAACTCGGTATGTTAAGATGGTCACCCATCCACAGACCAACCTTGGCAAGCGTTGCTTAACCTTGAAGACGATCTGTGCGGCTGTTATTATTTAACCATGAGCTCCCCTATTGAAGTACCTAGTGTTGTTCATTTTATTTTTTTTGCTTTTTAACGAACGCAACGTTCAAAATACGTTTCAAAAATTTGTATCAAGTAATGTTTTCGTCGCCATACATTTTGTTCGCGAACAAGACACTCATTTTCACAGAACATAACATAACACAACACTACGCTGCCGCTGTAGCGTAGCGCGATCTGCCCGCTAGCTTCGTGACCAGCTAGTCTATTCTATAAGTAACAGATTTACTGGCTTCTGACAATCCGTAACGACTGCCAAAGATCTACAAATGACAGCCGGGACCAACAGCTTAACGTGCTTTCCGAGGCACGGAGGAAACTCGGTATATTAAGATGGTCACCCATCCACAGACCAACCTTGGCAAGCGTTGCTTAACCTTCAAGATCGACCCGTGCAGCTGTTATTATTTAGCCACGAGCTCCTCACAAAACCGATATGCCGAGTGAGATAGCTCACAATGTGAACTTTATTCCGCACATCATAAAGGTCTTATCTTTGAGGAGCTCGTGGCTAGATAATAACAGCCGCACGGGTCGATCTTCAAGGTTAAGCAACGCTTGCCAAGGTTGGTCTGTGGATGGGTGACCATCTTAACATACCGAGTTTCCTCCGTGCCTCGGATAGCACGTTAACCCGTTGGTCCCGGCTGTCATTTGTAGATCTTTGGCAGTCGTTACGGATAGTCAGAAGCCAGTTAATCTGACTCCAGTCTTACCATGAAGTACAGTGTTACCTAGTTAATGGGTTGTGGAGGTCTGGTAGGCAGCCGCTCCGCGTAAAATACTGGTATTCAGCTAAATCCGGTTTGACTGGAAGCCGACCCCAATATAGTTGGGAAAAGGCTAGGCGGATGATCATAAAGGTCTTATCTTTATACTCACCTCGGATTCCGCTGTCGAGACTCGAAAATGTTCTTACAGAATAGGGGTACCTACTGGTCTGCGCCGCCGCGCCGTTAGGCCTCGGACACGTACTCAGCGGCGCGGCGGACGGCGCGGTCACTAACATTATACATTTCACACCCACTGACTTCGTGTCCGTGGCCTTACCGTACAAAAATCATCCTAATTGTTACGACATAAATGCGCTGTCAACACGAAATATGAACGAGTTACGCCTGAATAAGTTTAGAACATCACCTTTTAATAGCCTGTGCCGTGCTGAGGAATATAATAGTCCAAATGTACATGAGGATCCCGCACACCGCCGTTGTAAGCAACATGTAAGGGTTGACGATCGCTACCATCACGAGGATTCCTAACATCACCATGAAAATCTGTGGAAGAAAAATAACTGTTAGGGTGCGCCAAAATCGCAACTGTAGATTATGCATCGAGGGGTATAAAGCAGTGCCTGTATGGCACGGGCATTATATGGAATCCCGAACTTAATGAAGGATTGGAAAGTTAACGCCCGAGCGTAGCGAGGCAGTTTAGAGTATGGAGTTAATTCAAAAATCCTGAATGCAGTGAGGAATTCAAGCTAGCCCAAGGCAAAGACCTTTTATCCCTGATGAGCATAGATACTCTACTTTTTACACCTACTGCGAGAAAATTGTTCGCAAGTTATGAAGAGAGGTGGCTGATCGCAAGCGGTTCTCGTTAGTCTCCAAGTTGAGTTCTAAATTCAAATCATTAATGAAATTGAATAATGAAATTCTTCTCTGATTTTTTTTTTATTTTATGTTACTTCTATGGTGTAATAATAAAAAGTATTCTATTCTATTACGATTCTATTATACTTATGACTCGCCGGGCAATAATGACTCACTTTAGGTTGAGTTTGCATGTCATACCTATAATCTGACGTTATCTTGCAGGCGGTGTGAAAAGTAACATTTTCTGTCTAAGTACAACAGAACCGGTCGATTGACGTTAAAGATTTTGATAGCACCAAATTTTTTTTTTTTTATAACTTTGTAAAAAGAGTTGTGTAACTATTTTTAATGTACTTACGTACAATAAAGTATATTCTATCAATCTATCGATGAACTTAATCCGTCTGCCATGCACACAGGATAGACGTCATTGATTGACCGCAATCTAGTTTCAAAGATACATAACGATTCGTACTTGTATACTGTCCAAATACATTCTGGGTAGGATCTCATCAACGACGCCCATGTCTTTGGAGAACCGGTTGAGGATACGTCCCGAGGGGTTGGTGTCAAAGAAACGCATGGTTGCTGCCAGAATGTTGCTGAACATCTGGTTGTGCAGCTTTATAGAACTGCGCATGCAGACCCACAGGAACAACATCGATCTGAAATTAATGGTATGTTTTAGGGAGGGCAGATTACTTTGTTTATTAGCATCGTGACGATTTTATAGTAAAAAAATTTAACAAAATGTTTTCTGGGTTTGTTGAAGGAACTCCGAAGAAGGTCTATAGATATCCCTATGTAAGGATATTAATAGACTCAATAGTTAAATTAGAATTTATTGAAGAATTTACTACCGTATCTTTTTGTTACCTTCCAGTAGTCAGAAGAATACATCCCAAAATTGCGATGGCCCAAATATATATATAATACTCGTGGTTCAAGGGTTCATATGTCGCCGTAATGTTCTGCATAGCTAGCACAGTTTTGACCATGGTGTCGATTACAGTCATGTTGGGTAGCTCCGTCGACGACGGCGGCAAGGTGGTCGGTAGCTCAGTCGTAAAGTTCCCACTGGTATCATTGCTGCCACTAGAGTTACTGAGGTTATTGAAGAGAGTAGCGTTAAACTGATCTTTTTCCAGTATGTATCTTGTTTCCACATCATTCATCCTGAAAATATCAAAGTTAAAGCACAAGGTTACGATAAAGTTTTGGGATGGTTATTTATAAAATGTTATGCAAAGCTTAATCTACGAAGACTGGAAGGAAAGAATGTAGTTAGTTACATTTTTAAGGTTCCGAACATCCGTAAAAAACAGAACCCATATAATACGCCGTACTCAGGTGTCTGTCTGTCGGACTGTCTGTCACAGCCAGTTGTCTCCGAATCTATTGGACCGTTTCTGTTGAAATTTGGTACACATATGGACTTCTGTGACGGAAACACGAACGCGTTATGTAAGTAAATAAGTTTTGAATCACTTGGGGGTCAAACTAGAAAATTTTAAAAAGTTTTCCATTACTCATACTCGGCAAGTAGGCCTGAAGTTGCCTGAGGAGTGGGTTCAAAGTATTACTTTCCAGCCCTAGGAAGATATAGATTTTTTCTTCAGCTGTTTCTGTTTGTTTTTGTGTTTTTATTTTTACTTTCCTTGAAATCGTAATAAAAAGCACAGCGTTTATCTCGGGTGAAAGACTTATTTAGTCCTTCGAACTAAATCAGGCTTTCACCCCTATACAATTTCAAACTGTATCGTGTGACATATCAAATGAGGGTTTTAGTTTTTATATTTTTTCATAATTTTAAAATAAACGATTTTGAAGTGATTCAAGAAATTAGATGAAAAATGAATATTTGGGGCCTTTATCTCCGAAACTGCTGAGCCTTCGAAAAAAGTGCAGTTACCTGATAGTTCTTTACCTACAGATTACAGAAAAGTGAGAAAACCTATAAGAAGTCTATAGTGTTAAAATAACATGTTACAAAAATTTTATTGTTTCGGAACCCTTTGCACGCGAGTCCGACTCGCACTTAGCCAGTTTTTTTATTAAACATATATTAAGTATGTTGGAGGTAAACTCAAGACACTATAACCACTGTTAACTACGGTTACGATGTTAAAATCACAAGTTCGTAAGTCATTATTTTAATTATTATGACCGTAGTTATTCAGTAATACTAGGCGACTCTAAATATTTTGCTCAAATAATAATAATACATGTTATATGTATTTAGGCATTGGGTTTAAATGTTGAAAATTGTTATTGAAAGGGTTGGCCTACTTCTATTATTGTTCTAATTTATTCGCCGTATTCAGGGTGTTGTATTACTACTTAATACTTACCAATGCGTGAGCCACAAGTCGCTGATCGAGGTGACGACCTGTGCCAGGATAATGCTAATGGTAGTACCCAGGAGCAGGCCCCAGCCGGCGCCGGCGCGGAAGTATTGGCGGTACACGGCGCCTGGCACGCGACCTTGAGGTAAACAATATAAGTTAGCGCATTATTATTTTTACATTAAGTAGGTATATTGGATATGGGAAGCACGATAAACTGCTGATCCCGGCTGTCATTTATAGATCCTTGGCAGTAGTTAATAACAAGCTACGTATGGTATTCCGAAATACCGCTCACCGAAAGGACGGTTTTCCGATAACACTCTACTCCGACGGTTAGTTGAACGAAAAAATAATTGGCCGATGAAACGTTTCGCCGATAATATTATTCATCGACGGTTGGTAGTCCGAATGAATCCTTCGCCGATGTAACGGTCCACCGAAAACACTCTTCAACGACGATTGGTTAAACGAACGAATCTTTCGCCGATAGCATTCAGTTAACGCTAGCTATTATATTTTATAACAATGTGCAATGCTGCTAAACAATACTCGAGTCCCATGTTTAATTTTATCAGCATAGATGAATAAATAAATACCGGGAGCTTCCGTATTAAAGATAAGTCCCTAAATGACGCATAATGCACTCATTAACAATGGTACTGAGATTAAACGAGTATTGAATAAACTTGCAATAGTTACATGTAACAAAACAACAAATATCTATGGTAGTATTTATTTATTTTTTGTGGGTAGTTGCGAAATTTGTGACGACAGACCTCGTTACATGAAATGTTTCTCGCTCGTGTTTTGTTTAATTAAAAATGAATAAGTGCAATTTAGTTAAATCTAAACGCGGAGGACATGTGCTAGTAGTGAATGGATATTCTTATCACTTAAATAAAAAATATGATAACAAGTATTATTGGCGGTGTACAAAAAAACAAACAAGTGGTTGTGGTGTAAGTGTAATAACTTTATTTGATTGTTATGAACATACATTTGTTAGTCAAAATTGTGATCATGCACATTTACCAGAGCCTGAAAAAATTATTGATATAATTTTAAAAACAAATTGAGAACTAGTGCGAAGGAATCTATGGACAGTCTGTCACAAATTGTAAATCGTTGTTTAAAAGACGTAGCTACCATAAGTGCGCCTCAATTGCCGAATAAATCGGCTTGCCGAATGATTGTGCAGCGTGTTAGAAATAAAGGACTTCCTAAGATACCGCAAACAATCAACGAATTTCATGTACCACAATATCTCGCTAAAAGTAATGGAAAGCAATTTTTGCTTGGTCAATATACATGTAACAATGAAAGTGTTGTCATTTTTGGTACTGAAGCTAATGTTAAGCGTATGAATAATGCACAATGCTGGATCATGGACGGGACATTTTCGAGATGCCCAACTCCGTTCTGTCAAGTTTTTTCTATTCATGTTTTAGTGGGAACTGGAGGTGGTACAAATAAATTTCTACCTATGGTATACGCACTAATGTCACATAAGACTGAAAGCTGTTATTTCATATTTTTGGAGATTTTGAAAAGATATGCGATCAATACATTAAATACCCATTTGTCACCAGCTAATATATTAACTGATTTTGAAGTAGCAGTGATCAATGCAGTCAAACGACAGTTTCCAGACTGCGCCCACAGGCTATGCTTATTCCATTTGACCCAAACTATTTGGCGTCATGTCCAGTCAGAGGGTCTCGCAAGGCGATATGCTGAAGATTTCACATTTGCGCACAAAATCAGACACTTAGTTGCCCTCGCTTTTCCCGCTGAGATATCCGAAGCCTTCGAAATCATCCAAAATAAAATATTGCCGACAGAAGCAGCTGAAATTGCCCACTGGTTTAAGAAATATTATGTTGTTGGATCACATCACACGCAGCAAAGAACTGACACGAGTTTGATAATAAAAAGAAATCAGGCATTATTTCCACCAGCTATGTGGTCAGTTTACGATCGCACACTTTCTGTTCCAAGGACACAAAATGCATTAGAATCGTGGCATGAACGATGGAACACCCTTCTCCATAGAAAAAAATGGAACATTTATAAAACAATTACTGAATTTGCTAAAGAGCAGAAGCATACAGAATGTGTCATTGAACGAATCAACTCCTCGGAACCCATGCCAAAGCGTAGACGTAATGCATAGGTTGAATATGATGCTAGGATACAAACACACTTATCACAAAAGAGTGAAATGAATATTGAATCTTTCTTAGGTGGATTGGCCCATATTCTATACCTGAAAAACAAGAAATAAATATATTTTTTTTATATCATTAAAGAATTATAACAATTATAAGTACAAATAATAATAATAACTCACAATTTACTATAACTTCAAAAATTTATCACGTTGTGTTGCTTTTATTTGTTTTTTTACTTTGTTCGCACAGTTTATTTATTTTTTTCTATTGTCGCAGTTCTAATAGAAAAATCATAATAATCATAATCATATTGTTTATTGTAAAAAACAATATAAATTTGCCTTCTCGATTAATTTTTTTATTGTTAAATAAAAACTTTGTTTTTTTTTCTATTGCCACTCTTCCATGTATTATTTTATTATTACCTGTATTTTTAACATGACTTCTACAAGACCTAAGGGTGTTGTCAAGCTGAAAGAAAAACTATCCATTTGGCAAAAGAATTCCCCTATAACGAGTGCTATCGGCGAAAGATTCGTTCGTTTAACCAATCGTCGTTGAAGAGTGTTTTCGGTGTACCGTTACATCGGCGAAGAATTCATTCGGACTACCAACCGTCGATGAATAATATTATATATTATTATCGGCGAAACGTTTCATCGGCCAATTATTTTTTCGTTCAACTAACCGTCGGAGTAGAGTGTTATCGGAAAACCGTCCTTTCGGTGAGCGGTATTTCGGAATACCATACGTAGCTTGTTAATAACTACCTACGTATTGCCAGAAGCCAGTAAATCTGATTCCGGTCTTGCTAAGAACTTATCTAGGTGTTACCCAGGTAATGGGTTGTGGAGGTTTGGTGGGCAGCCACTCCATGTAAAATACTGGTATTCAACTGAATCCGGTTAGACTGGAAGTCGTCCCCAATATATTTGGGAATAGGCTAGGCAGATGATGATATTGGATAAGCTATAGATATGGTATGCGGTATAGACTGGAAAGTTTCGCATCCTCCACGAAAAAGGGATCCAAATCTGACCAGACGAGTGTTGTGTCTAGTAGGGAACAACTGCCCCTGCTGGGGCTGCGGAATCTCTGCCGAGGCTGCGGAATCTGCTCGAAAGAGGTGCCGTAGCCTTGGAACGCAAAGGGCACCAGGAGGAACACGGATGGGTTTTAGTCAGTAAGAGTCTGACACTCCCTCTTGCTTCACCCAGAGCGGGAGGAGTCATTTGATGATTTCCCATACTTAAAAAAAAAAAAGGGAACAACTGCCCGATGTTTTTTGCCATGCTGTATAAATCGGGACTTTAAGATTCCAGACTTCCAGAGTACCTAGATAAAAACTATCACGTGTCTAGGTTTAGCATTATAGCACTATTCCTGCCACTTTAACACAAGTGTTAGGTATATATCTACGTGCTAGATAACACTTGTGTACGACATAAATTAAAGCTTCAAAATGTGCTAAAGGTAAAGTTTCATAATCTTGGTTTAGTAGTCGCAACTTCGCAACTGTTGCTGCATGTGTGGGTTCGATTCCTAGACAGTGATAGGTAATGTGATTGGTCTCCATCAGTTTCTGAGGAACAGTCCGGAGTGACGATCCTGTGCCTGGTCGATTACAATAGTATTGCCTCCTATCACCGGCGATAATTATGCGCGTGAAGGATCACTTACTGAGAAAATGAGTAGGTATCTACATATTTAAAATCCTGTACTTTATATGCTGTCCATACAGGCAGTAAAGTCATTTGAGTACATGCAGAACACGGCCGTGTCAATTATTATGACGTCATCAAATAAAACAATGACGTCACTGGCGCAGCCTCGTTCGGCTGATTGTTAAGTGCCCCGCCCTTTGTGTAAATAAGTAAAACGTGACTGTCCCTACTATAATTGCGTATGTGATAACTTGTCTACATCAGTAAGATGATACCTATGTATGTGGCCTTTTGGACCAATTTTGATTTCTTGGGGAACATCCTAATGATTGTTTTATATTAAGTATTATAAATTCAGGTGATTTAGGTACTCTACAAAATAAGTACCTAGGAGACATAATAATGTTTATTGGTGTTGATTTTTAACTTATTTATCAGTCTGTGAATCTAGCTTTACTGATCTATTTATCTAAGTAGATTGTTGTAGACACTCATTAGCTTTACAGAATACTTAGACTTACTACAATCACTATGATTAGCGGACCTTTTGTAATTGCGTTTTGCATAGTATATCCGCATGATAAGAAAAACAATCAAAGGAAGAATCTAATTATGAAAACGCAAATAGAAAAAGGCGGAAATGCAAATGTCGTAAGGGTCATACAATGCACGGTTGGATTTTCAACGTTCTGCACAGCGTCAACAGTTGAAAATCCAGCACTGCAATGGATGTCTCTTACGACATTTGACCATCGTGAGAATCTATCGTTATCACGAGGACGAGTGTCATCATCTAGATTAGATAATGGTCTATTCACAGAATATTAATTAGGTACCTAGATACCTTCACGTTTCTGCCGATTCACCGTTATGTATAGGTACCTAGTTTTAATTATCGGAAATCAATTTAGGCGCATGGTGGTAAACAAACACACAAGTTATCTATGACGATTAGATATGCCATGTGCGGTGTTTGTTAAATCACGTACTTAAGAGGAAACATGGGCGGAGAGAGTTTTATGTAAAACGTCATAGTTAATTCGAGGTTTGACTCTCGACTGTTTTCTCCTCCATATTGGACCGATTTAAGAGATATTTTAAACTAAATAAGAATAATAGAATAACAATCAGCATTCAGCTAAATACCAGTATTTTATTTGGGGGACTGCCTATCTCAGCCACACAAACCAGTAGGTACCTAACTAGGCGGAGGATGATAATTTGGTTATTCAGGAAACTAACCAGGCGCCTTCTGCGACTGGATAAAGGCAGCCTGCGGATAGTGGCGCTGGCGGGGACCATCACCAGCTGCTCATTGAACAAACATTTCCACACGATACGTATAACGGACAGTCTTCTGTGTAGAGCATGCATGGAGGAGGAAACGGTATCGCACGTGCTTATCGCGCAGTCGTCCCCGAAATACGGAGGCAAACAACAGGGACACCGAATTCACTCACAGATATTATCTTGAACACACTGGGAAAACCGATCTGTTTCTGGAGAAAGGTTGGCTGGTTAGATTATTAGCTGGTTGTAATAAGATACCTGTTCCCGTCAACTCGGCAGATTCCTCTTGTTCCACCTCCTCGGGCAAACCACCGTCATGCAAAGTGCTAGTGGTGCTCGTATGCGACTGCAACAAATAAAACATAATAAAGACTTAGATAAATCTTCCGTGCCTCGGAAAGCACGTTAAGCCGTTGGTCCCGGCTGTCATTTCTAGATCTTTGGCAGTCGTTACGGATAGTCAGAAGCCAGTTAATCTGACTCCAGTCTTGCCATGAAGTACCGTGTAACCCAGTTACTGGGTTGTGGAGGTCTGGTAGGCAGCCGCTCCGCGTAAAATACTGGTATTCAGCTAAATCCGGTTTGACTGGAAGCCGACCCCAATACAGTTGGGAAAAGGCTAGGCAGATGATGAAAGACTTAGATAATTTTCTCTAATGTTATCACAATGTTGACAAGGCAAGGGTATTTCGTTAGAGACGTCCTCGATCCACAATTGATCAATAAAATCTATAGTAATTAGATAAATAGATGTTAAACTTTGATAGGTACTTATACCGCCTAGCAGACCCATGGTTTCGCAAAGTTATCTAATTCTATCAATCTCGAATGATGAGTAGGGATTAGGTGGTCAATCAATTAATAAAAGGTGTTAGGTAATAACTAGGCAATAGGTTACCTAGCACCTTTACTGAATAGGGAAATATCCAAGTTATGAAAAATCGATTAATTCAATCCTATCTATCATAAGATAACTATCCAAAAGAGAAGCGATTTGTGAATCAAAACTTGCTAAATTTTATTATGTGTAACATTGACTAGGTTCCTGCTAATATTACTGCTTGGTGTATTTACCAAGTAGATATACCTACAGGGCGTCCCACGGCTATGCCACATGGAGGGAAAGTACCTTAAATATTGTAGATGGAACATTTTACTGAAAGAAGACACTATTTTTTTATTTCAAAAAATAATTAAAACTGCTTTCATGGATTTTTAAATAATTACAGGGTTGAACCGAGAATCGAACCCGCTACACGAGAAAAAAATTACCCTGTAGCTTTGTCATACCGATCGAAAGGCTTCATAATAAGGATTATTTTTTGCTAAATAACATAGTGTCAGATATAAAAGGAAGACCATGAATTTTAACATTTTTAATACAAAAGTCAGTTGTATGTCCTTACGGCAAATGTCAGCTAACAGCTTTTCATTTTTCTGAACAAAATTTCACAAACATAATTATTTAGGTATCAGGATTCTTGATATTATTAAAGATCATTGACTTGTTCGCCCGTCCAGTACAGTTAACAAAAAAAACTTATTGCAATGGGGTATTTTACTAAAAAAATCTAATTAGTCACGCGTGACGTCATCTGGCTTGGTAAAAATGTACTAAATTTACTAAGCCAGATGACGTCACGCGTGTCTTCAACTCGCTGTATCATCTTTATTATTTGTTTACGTGAAAAAAGAAAAAATACGTGTCCAATATTTTTTGAAAATCTATCAGACGGACTAATTAGATTATTTTTGTAAAATACCCTATTACCTACTTACATAGAACTAGGTTGTTTAGTACTACTACCTGTATAGAAAGTGTTCTTTGTCGGAGGTATTGTGCTTTCGGCTCATCAGGCTGTTCCTCTTCTTGCAGCAACTCAGCAAATAGTGGTGATTTTGACACGTCTTCAAAACTGCCCGAAGTTTCTACTTCGCCCTAAACAACACAATATAGAATTATTATTATTAATCACCAGCACTTCGTCCGCGTGTATTTAGTCGTAAGTACTCGGCGAATTCCATCGCCTCTTCTATCTAATTAAAAAGAGAGAGAGAGAGATAAAATTAATCACGACGATTTTTATTAATACCCAGACATTTCTGTTGCTAAGATCACAGGATGAGCGCATAATTGTTGCACCCTTCAGCCCGTTGGGGGAAGATAACGAGAAATATCGCTAAATAAGTTTCAATTACCTATTCAATTTTCCATTGTTTAAACTAATTCTCAACTATATTCAAGCAAGCCGTAGTATCATCTAAAGATTTCATTCCCAAATCAAATTATTCGTCACTATTTTTTTTTTTCTAACCATTAATGCTAAGTTATAACTTTATTGGAATAATATGCGTTAAGATTTTTCCATACAAACTAAAACCCACTTAACTACTACTACAAGTTTGCGAACCCAAGGAATAAAATTCTTCTATATATACAAATTTTAACACCCTATAAATTGTCTTTAGGGGGTAGTTCGGAAAACTCAGTATTAGTTTTTCTGCCGTATCAGCAGTTGCCTAAGATACTCTTATAACTGACATCTCCTACTCATAATAATGTACCTCTGTGCCAAATTTTAACTTTGTAGGTCCAGTAGTTTTGAGATTTTTAACCATTGGTATTGAGATTTTTAACCAACTACGGATACAAAAACTCACGCGTAGTATCTAAATATTTGTATTAGGTAAATGTCGTTCCCCTTTCATCCTTGCCGATGTTATCTCATAATTTATTAATGGTATTTTGTAACAGTCAGCTAACACATTGACACAAGTTTTATAACATGTTTACCCATGGATAACTAATACCTGAACATACATTTATGGTAGGCACGCAAGTAACTACTCGCAATCTATATTCGCGTCATATTCTCGATTCGATGAATCAGCATGATTCAGCACAATGTTAATGATAAGCAAGAATTTCAATAATGAATAATTAACAGCTTGTTGTAGGTACTGATTGAACTTATATGAAAAATTAAATGATCTTTTAAACAAACCAAAATCTGTTTAGGTATGCGACGGATGTCAAAATAGTCAATTCAAATAGTAACGCATGTCACCAACATGGTATTGAGCAAGCTGTGTGAGCAAGCGTGGTGATGGTGGCATCAATAAATAATTATGCTCTTGCTCATGCTTGGCTCAAATAAACTCTTTTTCATGTTTTCTTTCTTTTGCTCGTTGTCAGAAGGTATTTACGCTGCCAATAAAACGAAAGTTTTAGGACATTTTAAAAGTTACTTTGTCATACTGCAAAGTATACTATTGTATCTTATCCACCATGGCATTACTTACGATTAATTATCATTTACGTACTTTATTAGACCGGAAACTTTTACAATAAAAGTTCAACTCTGTCTGTCGATAATTTCTATGAAAACCGAAACAATGAACAAAGCATGCCATCGCTTTGTGATGGGCTTGTATTGTTATGATAGAAGTATGCGTTCGTTGCCTTAGCCACGCGGCCACGGTAAATAGGCCACAGTTGGCCACAATACAATTACATTTTCTTTATTAACCAACGACGCAACTACGCACCAACCGCCATTGGTATGAAATTCCGTTCTATTGAAAGTATAATTTATTTTACCAACAAACAAGTGTGACACAACTACAGTGGGCAGTGTGTATACTTCCAATTCGGGTTTTTATATTTACAAAAGATAGAATAAAATTAAAAAAGTTCGCCTCGGTTTTTCTTTCAATTTAAATTCCTTTTGTCTAAATGTACCCGCATTATTTTTTTTTTGCTCCAATAACTAGGTACTTACCTGCGAAACTGTTGTTTTATGTAGTACTTATTAGGTATATTCTGCGCTCAAAAAAGCATCATCTCATTCGCTTCGCCTAGTCGAACTATATACGAGTATGTTGGAGTCGGCTTAGTCTAACCATGTTATGTATATTATCATATTATGTATGTTCGGAAAAATCTTCATCTCTTTAGCAAGATTAGTGACAGGCATAATTTTAATACTAGAAATAGGAACAAATTAGATCAACCCCGATTCAGATTGGCCAAAGTACACACTTCTTTTATGGGGTACTGTATTAAATTTTATAATAAAATACCAGTTGATATTCTCGAACTGAATGAGAGAAAATTTAAAGCATGCATAAAACGCACACTATGTAGACAAGCGTATTATAAACTGGAAGATTATATCCTCGATAAAAACGCTTGGCTAAATGCTGGTCCTGCTCCACAGTCACAGCTGCTTAGGTCCACTTTTTAGGTTTCTATGTTTTTATATTTGGAAGAGATGCTCGCTCCTTTTAGAGGTTCTTACATTATTTCGTTTATTTATTCTTATAAACGTACAAATTATATTATTATATTAATTACTTATTTATTCTTTTTGATGTAAGATCTTAATCGTTCTCTTTATTAATTTATTTTTCATTATTTGGTCATTGACAACCATAGTTTTGTGTAAAGTAGAAGCATATTTTTCAAATTTTGTAAATGTGAGTACCATGAAACCATTTACATTTTATGTGAGTAGTTATAGTTTTACTTGTTGGACATGAACGAGCATGGTGGTTGAGAGCATGTCATGCTCACTCAAATGTCTCGCTGATGGCGGCGCGTGGGTTTGATCATTCGGTTCCCTTCGAAATGGTTGAGCTGAAGGGTGCCGATACACGCGTCATGTTCGTGAACAGGCGCCGTCGGTTGAGACTGGTCATCTCTTAACTGCCATTGGCTTATTTTAATCTTTATATTTAAAATTCTTATAATAAGCCTTTTTTTTTTTCCTTTGCATTGTCCTCACATGCAGAAGTAACAAGTATATGTAACTTGAAATTTTGTAAAACCAGAACATGATTTAAAAGAGTGTCCGTGGAGTTTCTTGCACGTTCTTCTCCATAGAGATCTACGCTTTGGAACGTGCAAATAGCTTCCATGTTTTTGACTGACCGACCTTGACGTTTCAAAAGTGCCTGTGAATGGTTTATTTGAAATAAAATGCTTTGAATTTGAATTTGAATTTGAATTTGAATTTGTTGTAGCACTTGTAGCTAAATACCCAGGTATAAACCCAGGTATGGGATTCACTGTCCCGAGCCTTATAAAAGCTTGTACTTAGTACTTGACATATTTAAATTAAACCAATCCTATAATTTCAATAATCCCAATAATAAACTAAATAATAAAAAAATAAACAATAATAATTTCCTATAATTTTTTTTTTTTTTTTTTTTGGAGCTTGTGGCTAGATAATAACCGCACTGGTCGATCTCAAAAGTTAAGCAACGTTTGCCAAGGTTGGTCTGTGGATGGGTGACCATTTTAACATACCGAGTTTCCTCCGTGCCTCGGAAAGCTCGTTAAGCCGCTGGTCCCGGCTGTCATTTGTAGATCTTTGGCAGTCGTTACGGATAGTCAGAAGCCAGTAAATCTGACTCGTCTTGCCATAAAGTACCGTGTTACCCAGTTAATGGGTTGTGGAGGTCTGGTAGGCAGCCGCTCCCCGTAAAATACTGGTATTCAGCCAAATCTGGCTTGACTGGAAGCCGACCCCAATATAGTTGGGAATTAAAAGGCTAGGCAGATGATGAATACTTGCGATGCTGACCGTATCAGCAAATACGGGGTTATTTGTAAAACACCAACGACCTCTTAGGGAGTGAAAGTACATATACTTAATTATAAACAACTTTTACTTTGAGAGTTTGAGACCAACCCCGAAAACTCGAAAAATATCAGCTGTTTCATACAATTTTCATTTCATAGAATCAAGTGTACCTACCCCTTTACTCCCTAAGAGGTTGTTAGTGTTTTACAAACAACAATAATCTGTATACTTAAATGATATTTAGTTTTCTACTATAAATAAAATATACTTTGTAGCACAGAACATGTTTTTTTCCGTTCTGTGTTGTTAGCTAGTTAAATATTCAGCTGCTATTTCCTACGATAAATGGCTGGCGTTTATTGGCTTTACTGCTTTACGTATTCACATGTGTCATCTATTTCAACATAATAATTATGTTTACTTTTCTTATATTTGTAAATTGTTTAAGTTTTCATAATAATATGAAGTGCATTTTATAATTTGATCTTTTCAATGGTTCAATGAACCTCAAGAGCGGATGAAGTAAAGGGCGGCTAAGTATTCGGTTGTGGCAGTCTTGGCACGGAACATAACAGAAATCCTTACTAATGCTTATTATAAATACGAAAGAAACTCTGTCTGGCATCTGGCTGTCTTTCGCGCTTTCACGCCAAATCTACTAAAGACTGAACCGATTTAAATGAAATTTGGTAGGTGGATAGTCTAGAGCCTGAGAAAGGACATAGGCTACTTTTTATCCCGGGAGTATTTTCCCTAGCCACGCGGGCGATTCCGCTGACAGAAGCTAGTCTATGGGTATATCTTAATATATATAAATCTCGTGTCACAATGTTTGTCCTCAATGGACTCCTAAACCACTTAACCGATTATAATAAAATTCGCACACCATGTGCAGTTCGATCCAACTTGAGAGATAGGATAGTTTAAGCGGGTAGGGTAGGTAGGGTAGGTAGGGTAGGTAGGGTAGGTAGGGTAGGTAGGGTAGGTAGGGTAGGTAGGGTAGGTAGGGTAGGTAGGGTAGGTAGGGTAGGTAGGGTAGGTAGGGTAGGTAGGGTAGGTAGGGTAGGTAGGGTAGGTAGGGTAGGTAGGGTAGGTAGGGTAGGTAGGGTAGGTAGGGTAGGTAGGGTAGGTAGGGTAGGTAGGGTAGGTAGGGTAGGTAGGGTAGGTAGGGTAGGTAGGGTAGGTAGGGTAGGTAGGGTAGGTGGGGTAGGTGGGGTAGGTAGGGTAGGTAGGGTAGGTAGGGTAGGTAGGGTAGGTAGGGTAGGTAGGGTAGCCAGTTGACGGGAGCGAAGCCGCGCGGGTCAGCTAGTCTTAATATATATAAATCTCGTGTCACAATGTTTGTCCTCAATGGACTCCTAAACCACTTAACCGATTATAATAAAATTCGCACACCATGTGCAGTTCGATCCAACTTGAGAGATAGGATAGTTTAAGCGGGTAGGGTAGGTAGGGTAGGTAGGGTAGGTAGGGTAGGTAGGGTAGGTAGGGTAGGTAGGGTAGGTAGGGTAGGTAGGGTAGGTAGGGTAGGTAGGGTAGGTAGGGTAGGTAGGGTAGGTAGGGTAGGTAGGGTAGGTAGGGTAGGTAGGGTAGGTAGGGTAGGTAGGGTAGGTAGGGTAGGTAGGGTAGGTAGGGTAGGTAGGGTAGGTAGGGTAGGTAGGGTAGGTAGGGTAGGTAGGGTAGGTAGGGTAGGTGGGGTAGGTGGGGTAGGTAGGGTAGGTAGGGTAGGTAGGGTAGGTAGGGTAGGTAGGGTAGGTAGGGTAGCCAGTTGACGGGAGCGAAGCCGCGCGGGTCAGCTAGTCTTAATATATATAAATCTCGTGTCACAATGTTTGTCCTCAATGGACTCCTAAACCACTTAACCGATTATAATAAAATTCGCACACCATGTGCAGTTCGATCCAACTTGAGAGATAGGATAGTTTAAATCTCAAATTATAGTAGGTAGGGTAGGTAGGGTAGGTAGGGTAGGTAGGGTAGGTAGGGTAGGTAGGGTAGGTAGGGTAGGTAGGGTAGGTAGGGTAGGTAGGGTAGGTAGGGTAGGTAGGGTAGGTAGGGTAGGTAGGGTAGGTAGGGTAGGTAGGGTAGGTAGGGTAGGTAGGGTAGGTAGGGTAGGTAGGGTAGGTAGGGTAGGTAGGGTAGGTAGGGTAGGTAGGGTAGGTAGGGTAGGTAGGGTAGGTAGGGTAGGTAGGGTAGGTAGGGTAGGTAGGGTAGGTAGGGTAGGTAGGGTAGGTAGGGTAGGTAGGGTAGGTAGGGTAGGTAGGGTAGGTAGGGTAGTAGCCAGTTGACGGGAGCGAAGCCGCGTGGGTCAGCTAGTATATTATAAACATCTCATGTCACGATGTATGTTCGAGATAAACTCTGAAAATACTGAACCGGTTTTGATGAAACTTCGTAACTATCTATTATTTGATCCATCTTAAAAGATAGGATAGTTTTATGAAACGGGAAATAACGGAATACGGGAAAAATTGGGATTTGCGGGCAAAAGTTAGTAATTTTATAAATTATAGACATTTTTAGGAACGCTAATTAAAATCATTCATGCGATAAATTACCAATGTTTTTGTAACTCGATGAGCACTGATGAGCCTGGTACTGGCCTGATAGTAATACTTACTAGGTAGTAGTTACTGTAACTAATAAAATAACAGATCACGTTGTTTGTTGCTTTCAAGTGTTACCGATTAGGTAAGTACCGTGAAGCGAAGTAATCTTTTAGTACTAAGTACTTATTTAACAAAATAGCATTAAATTAAGTAATTAATTGTACTAGGTATAAAAATAGTTTCCTTTGTCTGACAGCTGTCGTTTACACGACTTTGTGATAAAGAGTGCGTACTAAATGATCTTCAGTTTATCTTATAATTTTGAAAGGCGCTAAGTGTTACATTACAAAATCGATTGATTGGAAAGTTTAAAAACCGGCCAAGTGCGAGTCGGCCTCGCACACGAAGGGTTCCGTACCATAAACCTTAATTTTTATATAAGTAAATAGAAATACACCGTCTATGAAAATTTCAGCTCTTTACCTATTACGGTTCTTGAGATACAGTCCACTGACAGACAGACGGACGGACGGACAGCGGAGGCTTAGTAATAGGGTTCCGTTGGTTACCCTTCGGGTACGGAACCCTAAAAAAGGAGTCAATGTTCAATGTTAATAATATCCGTGGTTGTGGACCTCAGCGAAAAAAGAATCGAGATCTAAATGGGCGCCAAATTCTGTAGATAATCCTGAAATAAGGTAAATGAAGGTTCAACATTTGACTTGGCTAACTTGCACCAGCAAATAAAATTTTTAGAAGACTATAAGACATTAAAACTGTACCTACCTTGCGTAGGTATAACATAAAGTTGATAAGTAAAGCCAAATATAAGGTAACATGTAGGTACCTATACCTATGTAAAAACTAGTCAAGCATACCTACCTAATTATGTAGATGTATCAACGCGACGCGTGCGAATGGTTTTTATGTACCTAATCCATCACATTTTCTGAGATTCCTATTTGCAAAGTGGAATTTTTAAATAGGAATCCAACAAGATAAACAGATTTGTCAATATAAGCAATGTAAACAACCTTAATCGGGGGTATTGGTAATGATAGAGCGGACTGATAAACCATTGGTTAAGGTAAGGCACTTGAAACAAGTGTTAAAGTGTCATATCCAATGATTTATCAGTGTGACAAGTGACTTGTATGTTATTGATTGATTAGGTTCAATCAATCATCATCAGTTGTTACCCGACTGCGAAAGAAGGAGGGTTATGTTTTTCGAGTATATGTATGTATGTGTGTATATTTCTTTGGCACGCCCTAGAGCCTAAACGACTTGTCGTATTTTTATGTGAGTGGTGTCAATAGATTCGTCTTAGTGAGTGTGACACTGGATACATCAACATTAAAAAAAAACAGGATGGCCGATTGGAGCCATATTATGCCTTCAATTTTTTTTCAATTTTCAAAACCTATCGAGTTCGGCTCGAAGTAACGGTTCCAAAAGTGGAACTCACTAAAATGTAGGAAATAAAAAAAATACTGTCAAAAAAGCAGTTTCAAGCAGTCTGATGCAGTTCAATCACTGATCTGATGCCACCAACTGCATCAGACTGCTTGAAAAGCGACTTGTTTCGAACTTTTTAGTCGTTTTTAGCGGTCGGGTTTTTTGGCAAAGTCAATTTTTTATTTGTTTTTTTTTTTTTTATATATTCGATGTTTGGGGACTTACATTGTGCAGAATGACGACCTTATCGGCGCTTTTGAGGTGGTGCAGCTGATGCGTGACGAGGATGCGTGTGGCGTGGCGCAGCAGCCCCATTACGCACTCCGCCACCAGGTGCTTGCCCACGTGCGTGTCCACCGCGGACAGCGGATCGTCCAGCAGGTAGATGTCAGCCTGGTACAACAGAATACACAAAATGTTACTCAAGCTCTGCAACGTAGGTAAACGGATGATGAGTAACAGAACGTCATACAGCTGCCCCCAAAACGCCCAGTCCGACTGGAGCTGATAATGCTCTAGATATAATCTCGATTTTACACAGTGGCTTCGCTTTGAGAGTAAATAATCATAAAGGGCGACATTCAAGTTTGGCAATCGCTACTTCCTACGGGATACCTACAATAGTTTTGGTCCTTCATTTTGCATAATTATGATGTATGAAGTGATTACTTATGGAACCAAACCGTGGTCGCTCACAATGAACCTCATCAGGGAGGGCAATGCGTTGGAGTTTCCTTGCGGGATCGAATCAGAAATTATGATATCCGCATAACAACCAAGGTTACCGACATAGCCTGAAGGATTGTCAAACTGATGTGGTAGTGGGCAGGGTACAGTGCTCGCAGAACAGATGTTCGATGGGACCGAAAAGATCTGGAATGGCGACCGCGTACACGAAGACGCAGCGTTGGAACTGTTGGAAGGCCTCCCACAAGGTGGGTTGGTGACCTGATGAAGGACGCTGGTAGCCGATGGATGCGAGACACACAGTACCGGCTATTGTGGCAACACTTGGAGGAGGCCATGTACAGCAGTGGACATCTTATATCATGATGATTATTTCTCTTAATTTACTGGCTGGTTAAGGTTGTTTTCTCAATATCTGCTACTCATTCTTATATTAAATCTAGTTAATAGCAAGCAGTAGACAGTTTGTAGACATGCGTGAAGCAATCTTATCACGATAACCAAGCTTGGAACAAAAGTATGAGCATCGATAACGATAATCATCTTCACAAACATTAAGAAATACAACTATGTACAAGATTTTAAATTTAACATCACGACATCAACGTCTAAACGGCGAAAAGTGTGAATGTTGTTGTGAACACAAACATGGGCGCCGAGGCTTTGTAAGTACCTATGTAAAACAGTCATGTAATTCGAGGTTTGTCTCTCGACTGCTTTCTCCTCCAATTTTGGACCGATTTAAGATATATTTCACAAACTGAATAAGAAGGATATCATACAGTGTCCCTTTGTTACGTTACGGATTAACGCCTTTAATCCACAACTTAAATAACACCTTTCATCGTTTTGCTTATTTAGTATGTTTAACTAAGTTATCGTTTAACGATTATCGTAGATCAAATAATATTATCAACAAACAACTCATTGTTGAGTGTTAAATGTCTATGTAAGGTATAATACCTTCCATAGATATCTAAATTTTAGATATCCTGTCCTTATACAGGATGTTCTAGAAGTGCGTGGTCATAATATTAAAGGGTTCTGCAACTGCCAGAAGGTAAAGAAACAATATGTAAATAAACAACCGGACAAATGCGAGTCGGACTCGCCCACCGAGGGTTCCGTACAAATTTATAGATACAAATTACTAAGACTATATTTTTTTTATAATTTAATGACAAATGTGTAGTTTTCAGACTTGTCCCAATACTTGTAGTATAAATGAAAATCTAGGCCAACGGAAAACCCCTATAAATTTTTAATCCCTTGAGTGTCGAAATATACGTTTTTTGCGGCATAAACGGTCGTATCTTTTTTTACCTTAACTTAGAATTTTGATTTATTCACAGCTTCAAGGGACTGTAAACTTGAGTCACATGGTTTTAATTTCAACTCGATACCTCCACGGGTTCCCGAGATAAAGGGTCTTGACAGACAGACGGACGGACAACAAAGTGATCTTATAAGGGTTCCGTTTTTTCCTTTTAAGGTACCTACGGAACACTAAAAATAGATAGTGACTTTTTCAAAAACCCGATCGTAACAAAAAAAACTACAAAAAAACAAAACAAAATAAAACACTTTTTGAGCAGTTGGAGGCGTTCATAAGTAAGCAGATTTAATGCCACTGCATCTGAATGCTTGAAAAGTGATTTCAATTAAACTTTTTCATGATTTGAGGTGGTTTTTTTTTTAAAAAGGTAATTATTTTCTTTTTTGTTTATTGTATAGCTGATATGACCACGCACTTCTAGAACAACCTGTAGGTAGAGGATTTCCCTTACTACGAATGTTACTTCAACGCACGACACTCAAAACGAGACAATAAATGAAATTGTAAAGTGTGTTGTATGCATGAGAGCAAATAAATAAAACAAGCACCTATTGCACTGCTTTTAGGTTCATAATGCAGTGTATTTCACAACGTTCATTTTATTCACCTACTAGTTGACCCGCGCAACTTCGTCTGCGTCACAATTTTGATTACTGCTCCGCTCCTATTGGTTAAGACCAATAAGAGTGGAGCAGTAATCAAAATTAAGCTAATCGTGATGATATATAGCATATAGCCTTCCTCAATAAATGGGCTACCTAACACTGAAAGAATTTTTCAAATCGGACCAGTAGTTCCTGAGATTAGCGCGTTCAAGCAAACAAACAAACTCTTCAGCTTTATATATTAGTATAGATTTGCACTCATTCATTGTTTCCTCAGATTATAACTATTAATCTAATATTTTAGACTATAATTTTATACCTACCTATAGTCAATGTCAATTTTATATCTAAGTATGAAAAAACTTTTTTCCAAAAAAATAAAACAGACTTCAAAAACAAACACTAAAAAGTATAAAATAACTTAAATTTTCGGTCGAAGAAGTTGGTTTTATTTTTTGTAAAAAAGATTTTTTTTTTCACACACAGATACAGCGTACCGGCGTGATGTTTTGTTATGAACTGGTACCTAAACAATCAATAAACATTCGATTTCAGAAATCCCGATCCATTTGTTATTAGGTATTGATTGAAGAGTTGCGTTGCGCAAGTCCGGTTCAGTAGTTGACAACCCTCTAGGGTGGAAACTGCGAGTGGCCATCGACACAAAAAAAAAAAAAAAAAGTTGCGTTGCCTACCTCCGAAGTTCTTCATCAGATCTTCACCAAATTAAAAGTGGACCAATCCGGGAAAATACTCATCCAAACAAAAAAGAATCATCCAAATCGGTTAAAAATTGGCGAAAATATCGCTGAACAAACATTTTTCATGGGATACCATCATCAGATCCTGACTTATAACTTCCATCATCAGCTCAGCAACATGAGATAATGATTACCAGGCACAAATATCTAAATTGCGTTACAAATTTCATGAAAAACATTGTATGTGCTTATAAAATTTGAGGGTTTCCCTCGATTTTCATGAGATCCCATCGTCAGATTCTGACAAGGAGAGAATGGGACCACCTCAGGAGTATAGGCTTTCGAATAAAAAAAAAATGTTTAAAATCGGTCCACAATCGGTGAACATATATAAAAAAAAATACATACCTACATCCGAACATACCTACATCCGAACCTCTCCTTTTTGGAGAAGTCGGTTAAAAAGTACGATTCTTATAGAACGCCTTCGCCTTTGCCAGGTAACCTATATATTGATCAGCGGCAGCGAAATACGTCGAAAAAAAATTTTATTTGTCATTTCCTTCCGAATAAAAATTGTGTCAGATTGTAGCTAACCCAATATCTGGCAGAAAACAAAACGTCAGCCGACTGTTTCTCGGTGGGAAGGTGGGCGCAGCTGGTCACACGAACCTTTCATTTTTTTCATATTTTCAGTCCTCTCCTCCCAATTGAAAATTGTGTCAAATTATAGCTAACCCAATATCTTGCAGAAAACAAAACTTCAGCCGGCTATATCTCGGTGGAAAGGGTCAGCTAACGCCCTGAAGGGAGCATCTATCGCCTACTTAAATTCACCAGCTGACGAGTTTTCCCTCGGCATATTGCCAGCTGATTTATTTTATTACTGACAGAATCATATTAACTATCAGCCGACAAAGTTATTGGACTTTATGCTTCATTTTCTGACTGAAAGATTAATCTTTAGAGGTAGCTACATGGTGCTGAGTCGTGGTAGTACAGTTACCTGTCTGTAGCAAGCCCGAGCGAGTCCGATGCGCGCGCGCTGTCCGCCGCTCAGGCTGATGCCGCGCTCGCCCACCAGCGTCGAGTCTCCTGCCGGCAGCTGCTCGAAGTCACGGAGTAGCGCACATGCACTCACTACCTTCAAATTGACATAGGATTATTCATGGTAACATGGAGATGGAAGTAGTGATTGCGGCAGCGTAATAATATGATTATTATTGGCTTGTTTATTTATATTTTTGTAATTGTATACACGGTGTCATTTAAGTCGTCTTACAATGGCATCCCCATTCATCTATCCAATGACTGCTACCTGCGCATTCATTAAAAAAACTGGTCAAGTGCGAGTCAGACTCGCGTGAAAAGGACTCCGAACCAATTTAATTTTTCATATTTAATTTTAACACTACAGACTTCTTATTAGCTTTTCGTGGAATCTTTAGGTATAGAACTATTATCTGCATTTTTTATTTGTCAATTAATTATTAAAAAAAAAAATTGCGTCAGAGGTAGTTTATGTCGGGTGGGCCGCCCATAGAAATATAATGGGACCGCCTTTGTAAGACGACTAAAATTGTGTATTACGTTATATTTTTAGTACATGTTTACCCGATTGCCAAGGAAGGGTTATATTAACTCACCTTTTTATAACGAATACGGTCATACGGTAGCCCGAAGAGAATGTTTTGACGGACGGTAGCTACGAAGAGCCAGGGTTCCTGACTGGCATAGGAGACTCTTGCGCCGCCCAACGATACCGTGCCCTGGGTCGGAGGCAGCTCACCCAGAATCACTTGGAGTAGGGACGACTAAATGGAACAAGAATAAATGTATAGCGGCGAGGTATGTCGCGAACAATAAGGAAGTCACAAATTCACAATAGTTCGTTTTATGTAGTATATTGTTGACATAAAACCCGTAAATAATTACTGACTAAGTATATACTGATGTGTTTGTAGCGCGCCAGGTGCTTCTATAAAAGTACTTTGCGAATTTCTGAAGATTTTATAATAATGCTTTGAAAAAGAAGTTGAATGTCTCATTCACGAGTTTCTGTTTTACAAGTCAGTACCTTTCCAGAGCCCACTAGTCCGGCGATGCCCACGAACTCCCCGGGCTGTGCGGAGAGCGTGATATTCCTCAGCGTGTTCACTATCGCCTCAGGCTGCCAGCTCGCACTTAATCCATTCAGCACCAACCCTGTATGCTTCGGCTTTTCCTTCTCGGTACCATTGCTTATTAAAGACTTCGAATCAATTGATTGTACTAACTTCTCGGGCGTCAATTCGTCCAACAATAGGAATTCCTAAGGAACATAAAACCTTTGATTCATACGTTCATGAATAAATATAGCAGATCCGTGTTTAAATATCAGTATTAGGTACACATTTGTGGTTTACCTCAAGCCGTCTGACGGAAACTTTTGTCTCTGCCAGAAATGCGAGCGCCAATGGGAAGAATATGTTACAAGCGAGTTGCAGTAGATTGAAGTATTGAACGAGGGAGAATGTGATCTCAGCTCGGATGTTGCCGCCTAGGAGCACGAACGCAACGATGGCGGAGAACAAGATGAAGCGCTCTGTGAACACGCTCAACGCCGTGGAGAACCCTTTGATCATCGATGTGCGCATCACAAAGCTCACCTCTAACCTAACAACATAAAGAAGATGATCTTATTTAAGAATCTACCAATAGGCAGGTAGTGTCTTTATCTTGCAAAAACGGAGGTCAAGATAGGTTAGACTTACTTCCGCAGTTTATCAACCAGTCTTTCGAAAGGCTTCTCCCAAGCATACATTTTAATGACTTGCACACCGTTCACCAGCTCGCTCATCACCTTTACCCTTTCATCTGTGCGTTTTGCGATTTTTCCTCGTAGGATTCCTTGAAGATTACTTAAGTATGCTAAAAAAAAGTATTTGCAAACAAGTTGATTAGTAAAATTTTTCAGTGTAACAAATTGCATAGGAAGTCATTTGTTCGAACAAATGACTTCCTTTGCAATTTGTTACACTGAAAAATTAATTATTTGAGCCTACACGTTCATTCAATTGTGTAATCGTTGTAGAAGCAAATGCTTCTCATCCGACATCGTCATCACGCAACCTTTTGTGTTCAGGTATTTATTTATCATTTGCAAATGACGAGTGTTTATCTTGAAAGTACAATAAAAATGTCATCATCATACTTAAGTGCAGTGATTTTCATTTATTTACCTTGGACGAGTACAGTCTGTAGGAATATGACGATGAGCGCGGCGAGGGTGGCCCAGCCCACGTGTTGCCACACGAGGTAAGACACCACCGGCACCACGATGGGCATCACCCACAGGTAGTTCAGGAATAGAGCCACCAAATCAAAACGATTCACGTCGTTGGACATCAGGTTGATCACCTGCCCTGGCTCCGTTTTATTTAACCCTGTGCGGTCGAGCTTTAATATCTATAAAATAGGTAAAAAAAGAAGTGTCCCCGTACCATAGTGAAATTTTGAAGATGCTTAAAATAAATCGGAAGCTATACTTACTTTTCTATACAACAATGAACAGCTAGCTATTCTTACTCTCATCCCTACGCGTCCTTGACTTAACTGTAAGTGATTGAGCATCAAAGCCGTCACTATACTCAAAGCATTCATAAGAAAATTGTAAATATGTGCATTTCTATAACTTTCCGGGGTTTTGTCCTCAGAAAAATAATTTATGAATAACGCTAGAGTGAATGGAATTAAGGGCCTGAAAATGAAACAAAAATATAAAATCATGCTTGTAAGTATATGAGATAAATAATAATAAAATCTTTCAATTGTTTATCAGAATGCGTCCACATGTTTGATTCACGATGACATAGTAAATTGATGAACGTTGTGCACACAGTACACAGCTTCATTGAGAACGCTGCGACACAGATTGAGACTGACCTTTGCTCGCTGTCCGATCTCTGTCTTATACTACTGTACAGTTTATTTACAGTACAATACAACCATAGAATTACGTTCATTAAAGGCAACATAAAATATATCTTAATAAAATTCTACCATAAAAGTTTGGAAAAAGTAATTGTTGTGAAAATATAAATAGAAAATTTTTGACTCTCTCTCTTTCGTAGGTGTACTTGTATGAGATACGTACTGTGGAAACTCACTAGGTACCTATATTTTGGTACTAGAACACTGCTAGTTATGGTCGTAAATGTAAAAAGCAAGACTTACCATAAAAATATAAATAATAAACCGACAATTAGGCCACACAATAAGTACTCCACCCAAAAGGATCGTATGATGGCCTTTGAGAAGGAAGGTTTGATCCCATTTTTCTTGGCCGTGTCGAGTTCCTCCTGCCAAGCCTGCTCGAGGCGGTCGCCCAGTCTGCCTGAGCTGTCCCCTTCTCGGGCTCGCCACAGGTCATCCACAGTAAGACCATGTTTGAAACCACGACGGAATAAACTAAAGCTCCATCTGTAACAAAATGAGATAAATATGTTTAGTAGGAAATTCAACATTTTTAACTAGGAGAATAGACCTCAAAAGAAGAAAATAAAACTTTCCTTTAAAATTGATCACAAAAGCTTGTCGCGAGGTTTGCGTAAGTACCTGTAAGTATTTAATTAATCAAATTTTATAATCAATTTTAAAGGAGCATTTAAATAAATGCTTTTTTTTTTGAGATTTTTTTTTATAATTTATTTTTTACTTTTTAGTTATTTCGAGTTACTCTCAACAAGCCTTTTCATTTGATACCCATATTGTAGAAGTGCATAAAAAATAACTATTCCGCCATATTGGATTTAGAATGACGTAACATTATTTTTCGAATTACTTTCAACAAGCCCTTTCATTTGATGCCCATATTGTAGAAGTGCATAAAAAATAACTATTCCGCTATCTTCGATGGTCCGCCATATTGGATTTAGTCTTAGAATGACGTCACAGCTTATCGTGTATTGTCATCCAAACTAAACGTGTATACAAAATTTCAGGTAAATCGGTTGAAGTTTTCTGCTTCAAAATTGAGTAGCTAGATTCCACCCGAACAAACAAACATACATACATTGCAAGTTAAATATAAAAGCTTTTAATTTTAAAAAGCAGCCTATTGTTGAACTTAAGTCAGGACCTACAGAGCGATTCGTAACAGATTTCAATATTGAAATTTGAATTTCAACTAGATTCATATTTTTTCCTATTGCATCATCAATTCATCAACATTTCAACTCAAAACATTTGACGACAAGAAAATTTTAATCAAGCTATACAGTTGCATACTTTCAATTATATCATTTAGGTGAATGTGAATCCCTAAAACTGACTCGTGGATTTCCTTGGGGCTTTAAAGAAAGTCGCTGAACAGCACACCCAAAATTATACTCGATGACTAATTTGACCTATTTGTTCCAGAGCCCCGAGGAAACAAGGGCGAAACATTTACATTCCACAAAGATAGATGTTGTTCAAGAACATTAATAACGATTCGTGATGACAGAAGAAAAAGAAAATATACCTACTTATTACTGATAATTTATCATTGTTTTCACTTTCTCAGATTTTAGAAAGGCATTTGAAAGCAATGTGCTCAATAAACTTAGGTTTAATACGAAAAACATTCAACGTTTTGCCCCTACTTAGTATCCTCTTAACAGCTCATGTAATTTCACCCTGAAAGATTTGATAATTATGTATGATGTAGGTATTGACCTACATTCTCTATTAAGTACAACGTAGGTGTTCCGCAGGGATATGTTTGATGACCAATTTAATTCTGTATCACATAAGCTTGGAAGCGATAGCAGGCAGTTATTTTGTTAATTAAAAAGCTACCTATGGCTAACCATAGGTACGCGTTGTTTTATTAATAGTGCGTTGCCGAGGCAACAACATTCAACAAAATTATGATGAATGTTATTGATTATATTTATTATTTGTACAGTTCCTTCCTTCTTTGTTAATACTTACATGTGCTTTACCTAATGACATGATGATGAATAACAGCCACGCGGATCGGCCTTTCAGGTTAAGCAAAGCTTTCACAAGTCAGAAAGAAGAAGGAAAAGAAAAAAAGTTGATGGGTGAACTTCCATTATTATATAATAGACTCTCTGTATCCCAACTGTCATTTGTAGTTATTTCGCAGTTGTTACAGGCAGTCAGAAGCCATCAAATCTGACACCAGTCTTAAAAATGCGTACTGTTTTACCCAGGCTCTGGACTTAGAAGATAGGGAAATGTTTCATATCAGATACTATTTATTCATCTAAATCCAGTAAGGCTGGAAACCGACCCTAATATAGCCGGGAAAAAACTAGGCAGGTTGATTGAGAATCGCGACTCGATATTTGGAAATATTCTTAAAACATTTACCAAAATGGGTCCCGAAAATCATTCAAACTCAGCCAAAATATTTTAATTTGCGTCCTACTTACCTAAATATTTTACGGACATTTTAGTGTGTGGGTATATTTTCGACTAGTGGTCTTCGCTTTACATTACCTACTTTATAATTAAGTAAAAAACCATTGCAATGAGTTAATATTTACTTAGGTATTTATTTACCTACGCTTTCAAAATATACTAAACTACTACTACTACTGGTACTATATACTTAAGAGTCTGACACTCCCTCCTGCTTTACCCAGAGCGGGAGGAGTCATTTGATGATATCCCATCCTAATAAAAAGGTACCTTTTATAAAGATAAACAAGTGTGCCTAACGCTTGTGCGATGCCGATGTAGACTTGACTTGTTCACAAACACAATGAATTCGAATGTGAAATAATGTGGCTCGTTAGTCGTTATATGACCAATGGACTAGCGCATCCAATGTGCTACACACTTGTATCGTGCTGTAATAAACCTTAATTATCATGGTGTGGAATTAATAGAGACAAATAAGCAGTTGCGTTACCTAGTAACGAGGTCGCGCCTTGGATACATACCAAACAAAATTAATCTGTATGCCATAAAATTATGTTTTATCTAATCTGCAGAAATAAAGCCCATACTAGCGCTGAAATAAGAGTGTTTCGAGCCACAATTGAACGAAATTGACTTTTTTTAATAGAAACAACGTTGTGTGTTTGATTTTGTATGCTGAAAATATCACTCGCGAGCAAATAAACTAGAATCATTGCGTGTTGCAGTTGCTCAAAACATTTTTAGGGTTCCGAACAAAAACGGAACCCTTATAGGATCACTCGGGTGTCCGTCTGTCTGTCCGTCTGTCACAGCCAGTTTCCTCCGGATCCACAGGACCGATTCTGTTGAAATTTGGTACACATATGAACTTCTTTGACCCAATCACGAAAACATTAGGTAAATTATTAAATTTTTAGTATGGGGGTCACTTTTGGGGGCCCAATTATAAATTTAAAAAAAAGTTAAGTTTAAGGGCTTACTGTGAGAGTGTTAATTATATTTTTTTAATAATTTTAAAATAAATTATTTTGAAGTTATTCAAGTAATTAGACGAAAAATGACCCCCTTATCTACGAAACTACTGAGCCTACAATTTAGTAAAAAAATGGAGAATCCTCCCGTAGGTATCCTAAAGGTGGTGCCCTAACTGTGCAGTCGAGTCACTTAGTTTGTAAGTATGTTTAATAAACCCTGGCTGAAGGCTTCAAAATTGTAAGTCGACAAGCTCCTAGGTTGAAATGCGAGAGGCCACACACAAAAAAAAATGGACTCTTCTATTTTTTCATCGGTCGTAACCTCCCAACATTGCTCCGCTTGTTTTGTGTCGATTTAATTCTTAATTATAAGTGTTAATCTGAAGTTTGTCATTAAATTCACGATGCCATCATTTCGTGTGCAGTCCTACCTAGTTTATAGTTTTAATCAATTGTAATAAGTATACAGGGTTATTTGTAAACCCTGTATATAGGTATTGTTTTATTTTTAGGATGTTATTTTATTTATATTATGGGCCCTTTTTTTAAGGATGGGAAATCATCAAATGACTCCTTCCGCTCTGGGTGGAGCGGAACGGATTGTCAGACTCTTATATACTGACTAAAACCCATCGGTGTTCCTCCCAGTGCCCTTTGCGTTCCAGGGCTGCGGCGTCTCTTTCGACTGAATTCCGCACCCCGGCAGGCACTGGCCCTAGCGGGCCCCGTCTCCCTTGCTGACAGTTCCATGCGGCGCGCGTGGAACATAGCGCGTCCCGAACCCGGGCCAGTAGTGCTATTCTGTAAAAACATTTTCGTGTCTCGACAGTGGAATCCGAGGTGAGTATAAACGTAACACCTTTAAGTATGTTGTGTGTTTTAAAGTTCAGCTATCTCACTCAGGTGAAGCTCGATATCGAAATAGCTACTTACAGAATAGACTAGCTGGTTCTGATCGGACGGCGAGCCACCCAATGCTCGCCGTCCGCAGGCCCGCATATTATGGGCACTAGATGCCAGAAATAATGTATTTTTTTTATGTTTTTCACGTTTTAGTTGGTTATTCTTTTTACATTATTATCACAGTTAACTTTCTTAAATTAAATAAAAACAAGAAATTAAATTCGTAAAAAACAAAAATAATAACTTATTTTTGATGTTTAAACAATTTACCATGAATTAAAATAATCGACGTGATAAAAACTTATCGTACCTACCGATCCATAGCTCAAAGCATAGATTTTGGAAAAAAAAATTGAGGAACACGCGAAGTGATTTCAGTTTTTTTTCTCGCGAGTCTAGTACATAATAGGTCAGTTTTATTACGCTAACTGAACAAGTAAACAGTTGGAGACCTCCTGGAGACCTCTTTAGGTGACCACAAAGCAGAACTCGTGGCGGACTCTCGGGACTCTATTCAGCTACCAGGTTGAAATCTTGGGAAAAATCAAAGCAAGACTCGTTTTGGCTACGCAGAGTAGAAACAAACAACGTTGGAGCCTCTAAAATTTTTGAGAAAGCTATGTGCAATCGTGTGTACTCTTTCTGCGAAAAATATAAAATATTTAACGAATGCCAAAACGGATTTCGCAAAAACCGTTCCACTGTTCTAGCAGTTTATAAATACATACAGGAAGTTTTAAATATAATAAATGAAAAGAAATACGCTGTAGGTTTACTGTTAGATATGACCAAAGCTTACGACAAAGTGCAATATGACATTCTGCTTAGTAAACTACAAGGAATAGGGATCCGCGGAAAGGCTCACGAATGGTTTAGATCCTATTTAACAAATAGAGAACACCAATTTGAAATAGAATTTTATAACGCAAATACCAATGAGATCCAGAAGATTCGGTCTGGCATCAAAAAAATTAGCGCCTCTATACCCCAAGGAAGTGTAATTGGATGCCTGCTCTTCCTCATCTACATTAATGACCTTCCAAAAACCATTCAGGGGCCATGCGTTTTGTTTGCTGATGACATTTCACTTTTAACTTCATGCGAGAATAATGTTGACTTGTGCGAGGACCTAACAAGTATACTTAATAAATCAATTACTTGGATGAATGAGCATAACCTCGAGATAAATTTCTCTAAATCTAAATTAATGCCCTTCCATCCCCGTCAAAAATCCCCATTAGATGTTAACTTCACCTATAACGGCACCACAATAGAAGTTGTTCACGAATTTACTCTTCTTGGCCTGTCTATAGATACAAACGTTAACTGGAAATCGCACGTCCAGAAAATAAAATCAAAACTATGCAAATTTGCATATGCCCTTCGCGAAATTAAAAAGACTACAAGCCTTCAAACCGCGCTAGCTACATACTACGCATATGCACACGCATGGATTACCTATGGCATAATATTATGGGGAAATAGCACAGACGCGTCCTCCGTATTTACCCTACAGAAAAAGCTGATACGTATAATCAGTAATATAGAACAGACGGATAGCTGTAAGCCTTATTTTAAAAAATACAGGATACTCACATTGGTTAGTATTTATGTCTTGGAGTTATGTAAACTGGTCCGCAATCACCCAGATTCCTACAGAACACGGGGAGACATACATACAAACTATTCGCTGCGCCATAAAAATAGGTTAAATTTGCCTCCGTCCCGCCTCAAGTTACATGCTACTGGTCCATATTCTATGTCGATTAAAATATACAATAAACTACCGGAAAACATAAAGCAAGAAAACAAAACCAGTATATTTTTAAATAAGATTGGAAGAATTCCTTACGGATAAGTTTTAATAATAACAGGATAAATGCAAACCTAATAATAATAAATACATGACGTGCTATTCTATCAATAATAATAAATAAATAAATGACATTCTATTCAATTCATAATAATAAAAAATGACATCATAGCCAATTAATAATAATATATAAATGACATCCTATCCTATTGGTAATAAATGAATAAAATACTATCCGATTAATAATAATAAATATATGACATGCTATTCTATTAATAATAATAAATAAATAAATAAACGATATAGTACTCTATTAATAATAACAATAAATAAATCACATCCTATTCAAATAATGTACTTAATTGCATACAAGTTGGACAGGAAATAATAAACTTTTATAAATTATTTAAAGCGCTCTTCCTCTCTCCTAATTATTCAAAGTTTTGCTGTGCCCGACAGGGTCCATAATTGTTTCTATGTATTTATTCTTACCACCTGTATTTTGACATTATGGATTGCAATAAACGATTTGAGATTTGAGATTTGAAACTGAAAGTGAACTGAATTAAAAAAAAAAATACAACTGGTGTCAAAATACGAAGAAACTAACAAACACACCGACTTCCGAAATGAAAGTTATTTTTTACTTTGTAGTGTTTCATTTTAGAAGTAGTTTGTTGTTTTTTTTTTCACTTTATAGTGGTACCTCACACCAGTCACACCCAACAACACCACTGGATAATCGCAGGATAGCAAAATACGCAATTTCGTATACTTTTATGACAAAAAAACGTCATGCAAGTAAACAAATTCCAGCTATTTTGATCTAAAAGACATACTTCCGAACCGATTTTGATAAAATTTCTATGGGACCAATCAGGAATATATTCTTTCAGATAACGTAAGAATTATTCAAATCGGTCCATAAATGACGGAGGTATGAGGTAACAAGCATAAAAATACAACCGAATGAAGAACCACCTTATTTTTTTCAAGTCGGCTAATGAATCACACTCATGAATTTTAAAACTATGTAGTTACTTAGTATAATCACTTAACAAACATAACACGCATATTTGTGATTCACTTTTTAAGTCAATGTAAACTTATTCGTGTCTGTTTCATTTATAAACCTACGTCTGGAGAAGCGAAACCAATTGACAAAACACAAATACAAATTGCCTTACGCGGAGTTACGGGTAAGTGGATTCCCGCAGATGTATTTCGTGCACGTGTACACTAGAATCTAGTCTACACTCTAAATAACATCTACCTAGTCACTAGATGTTATCCTAGCAGGCATCGTTCAGATAGGGAACCAAAGAGTGCAATTAGGAGAACTTTACTAATAACAAATCTAAACAATGCCAAAAGAAATGTTTCGTTGAAGCTCACCACAGTGAACAGTTATTGGCATGTCGCAAAAGAACATCTTTGCAAAAGATGTTATTATTAGTGCTTTGGTTTATTATACGGATTATATTATATTATATCCATCAAAAAATTGGCCAAATATCATGTAGGATTTCCCCTGACTAACGTGAACCTGTGTCGTATCGTATTGAGTGGTTAAAAACTCAAATTTTCTACTAAGTATATTATTATAAAACCAATCTGCTCGTTGGATTTAGAGGATTGTCGTTTGACGTTTGGGGGATCTTGACACCGCTAAGGGTATAAGGTTTTAACAAATTTATGGGGGACCAACTTCGAGGATACCCTTTCCAATAAAAAATGATCAAAATCGGATGTAAAAAGTTATGCATTCTCATACATTAAATAAATACGCGTCGGCTTGAGAACCTCCTCCGTTTTTTTGTCGGTTAAAAATGGGACATATTATTTTATTTTATTTTGCTTAATGCATAGCAAGCCTCTGAACGGCTTCGTTAGGTTGTAGACTCCAAAATTTCTGGGTTTCCGGGGGCTTGAGTAAGGGCCTCAAGCCCCCGAATCCCCAAGTCCGCCGCCTTTAGACCCAGTCATACGTCATAATGACGCTTTTATATTAGTAGATTACCAAACTTGTCAAAATCAACAATTTTGAAATCAATGATAGACAATTTTGACAATATTGTAAGAGCAGACTTGTGGCCCTGATCGAAAATTCGTAAGACGTCAGGACACGTGATCTGATCGAAAATTCGTAAGACGGAGGGACACGTAACCTGATCGAAAATTCGTAAGACGTCAGGACACGGGACCTGATCGAAAATTCGTAAGACGGAGGGACACGTAACCTGATCGAAAATTCGTAAGACGGAGGGAGAGCGTATTCAAGTTTTCACTTCTGCCGGCACTCCCGGAGTGCAACCGGTTGTATTTTTTCTCTCTCTCTTTTGTCTTTCCTATAATTTGCACCTGCCTATATTGTCTCTGCACCACCCTAAGGTTGACTGGTAGAAAATGCCTAAGGCATTAATAGTCCGCCTTTGTACGGTGTTTTTTATTTGTGCATAAAGTTTTAATAAATAAATAAAATAAAAATAATCAATCACTGTGGGTCAACTCTGGGACAATGACAGTGTTATCAAGGTAGGTACGTACAGAAACTTTATTGTAAGGAGACCGACCAAAAGTGGTCTATGAACCAATAGCGATACCTACTGTTGTGGTATTTCTGTGGATATATCTTAATTATACCCTTCTGCAAAGAGGCATCAAAATCTGACCTTTTTTTTATTTTGGAATACATTGTATTGCTACATTTTTATTTTAAAAACGTTTTTTCGGGTATTTCTGACTTTTAGTGTGTTTCTCTGCTAAGCAAAGTCACTTGCCACCTCAAAAGTACCGAACGTCAGTATTTTTTTCGTTTTTAAACGACTTCAAAAAATAAGAAGGAGGTTCTTAGTACGTCGGAACTTTTTTTAAATTTTTGGCGTCATTACATCTTATTAATCGAAGAACGCTGACTGCATGCACAAAAAAGTGTCACGTTCCGCAAGCGATAGCGCGGAACAAGCGATAGAGTGGCACGATCGGCCTAAGCTTGTTTGTTAAGAATTCAATTGTTTTCTTAAGACGTTATCACGTAAAATTATCGTCCGTAAACCGACTTTACAGACAACCAATGTTTAGGGTTCCGAACAAAAAAAGGAACCTTTGTAGGATCACTCGGGTGTCTGTCTTTCTGTCCATCTGTCACAGCCAATTTTCTCCGGATCCAATGGACCGATTCTGTTGAAATTTGGTACACATATGGACCTCTGTGACCCAAACACGGAAGCGTTACGAAAATCATTAAATGGTATGGAGGCCACATTTGGGGGTCAAACTAAAAAAAATAAAAAAATAGTTTTTTGAAAAATATCGTGTGATAAATCAATTTAAAGGCCTTACTGTGAGAGTTATAATTATATTTTTTCATAATTTTTAAATTAATGGTTTTGAAGTTATTCAAGAAATTAGACGAAAAATTACCATTCCCCCCCTTATCTCCGAAACTACTGAGCCTAAAAATTAAAAAAAAAATGGAAATAATAGATCTTTATCTATAGATTACAGGAAAATTTATAAGAATTATATAGTGATAAAATAACAGGGTTAAAAAAAAGAAATTCGTTCGGAACCCTTAGCAAGCGAGTCTGACTCGCACTTGGCCAGTTTTTTTTTTATATTTATGTCCACCGCTTACCTACTCGAAGACGGCCGGACCGATTTAGAAAATTCTTTTTTGTTTGAAAGGGTATACTTCCCAAATGTTCCTATTATCGCCAAGATCTGATGATGAGAGAATGTAGCAAGAAATATGAATTCTAAAGTGTTATTTTTCTCAAACTGCCAGGTTAGATTTCGATGCCCCTTTGCACAAGGATATACTTGAGGCAATAATATCAATAAGGCAGAAATACCACAACGTATCGCTATATTCGCTATTGGTTCATAGACCACTTCCCATATAAATTAAAACAGTCTCCTTTGGCTAGTCTTTTATTGACTTAATCCTTTCAAAGGCGTGTCGTGGAAACGTGAATCATTGCAATTAGAAAAAAAAATAAGTATGTGTTACTTGTCAAGAAAAATATTTCGCTCCTTCTTGACGCAATTGGGTGAAAAGATTTGGTTGGATTTTGGGGCAAGGCAAGAAATTCTCATACATTTAAGACTAGCTACGCCTCTGGTCTGATAGATTTCTCTACTCTGTTTACAAAGTCAGCGAGTGCAAGACCGGCTGCGATCGCCGTAAGTACATATTCCTGTTTATAGGAATAGCATAAGCAAAAACATGTATATCCGGATATACCACTAAATGGACCCTCGTGACGCACGCAATTCGGTACGTACCTACACTCCGTACAGTACAGCATGCAGTAAACAATCTTTACTCCTTCACATTCGGTAGACTACCTCTGTCTAGGAAAATACAAGACTGAGGCCTGAGCAAATGGTGCCTAAATTACTTATAAATTTCTTAATGTGTCGCAATATTGCACAATTTTCCCAATTTCTTATTCGATGATCATAGTGAGTATTGCTAAAAACATTTTTTTCTCGAAACCTTACTTTCATATTTTTAAAAAGGCATGAAAAGCGTTATATTATCAGTAGGTATGGAACCAACTGTGAAGCATATCGTCGAATGCCACTACGGTAAGTACAGTCAACAAAAAAGTTGGTAAAAAATATACAAAAAAATAGGATGAAACTGTATGAAACCCTGCTAACAAAATTTGCCAACTATTTGTTTAAAATAATATAATTATAAAGTGGTATTCGGAGACCACAATAATTACTGTGGATCTTATTATATCCGAGACTGATGACAACAAGTCCAGCGCATATTTTAGATATGATCATAATAATTATGAGATACTGTAATAGTAGATAATTATGAATTTTATGCTTTAATTTTGTAAAATATTAATAAAATTAGGATTTATGTATGATACACAAACTGATTAATAAAAATTCCAAAATAGTTATACTGTACCTATCTACGAAGCATACCATGTCATACCAAACCAAAATGATTTTTAGAATTCTGCTAATTGTCTCTCTATTATTGTTTTTTGCTTAGTTTTTTGTACGGGCAGTGGTTGTTATGTACTGCATTGATGAAAGTGTTTTATAGGACACAATAAATTAGGTACAAACGTAGACGACCACAAAACCACCGACCACCACAAATATCGATTGATACTTATTCTCTGCACACATTCGTTATGCACTGAACTAGGTACTGATAACACAAACGAGTGGTGTGAAGCTGTTACAAAACCTGATTGATAACACACTGACCTTGAAATTGAGAAAAAGAACGGAAGTGAGCTTAACATCTACCACAAACTGGTACTCGAACAGTTCTATAAGTAGTTACGTATGTACTTATTTAAAATTATAACTTTTGTACGTGTGTGAATTATTAAAATTTTTGTTCCAATGAATGTTGTTTCAATGAACTGCACGTAAGAATCAGTTTACATTTGTATAAAAAAACTCGTAAGCTTGTACCGACTTGTTGGAAGGAAGCAAACACGTATCGCGTTGTAAACTTGCGATCAATATCAAACTCGTGTTACCATATCTATCCATATTAATCTAAAATTTTAAGTGAAATTCTCAAGCACCGCGTATGACATTTAATTGCTGAACATAGTTTATAGCATTTGCACAATCATGTCTTACATAATATGAGTGCACATTATGCATACGATATTTAGCATCAATTTACTTAAGA
Source organism: Lacanobia oleracea (assembly GCA_950371165.1). Lineage (NCBI taxonomy): Eukaryota > Metazoa > Arthropoda > Insecta > Lepidoptera > Noctuidae > Lacanobia > Lacanobia oleracea. Next base: position 14,641,756 of record OX493389.1, read on the forward strand.
CAAAATTCAGGTACCTACCTACTTAGGCACTTAACAATGACGGTTCTCTGCAAGATTCAGAAGCCGGTGCGTTCTATTTAATTTTCACCATTTAAAATTGGTTCCGACTTCCAAAAACCGGGTAGATTACCTACCTACCTACACATATTTAAAAAAGCTTTTTAGGATGTCGGTAGTTCCATATTTATTATTTTTTGTTTGGAATTAACATTACGTAGAATACCCGATAGCTGCAAGCGCGTTTGATTTTCTCACTGTCATCTATTGCAAATATTCCATGTCCTCCAGAAGTTTATTTCTCTCTTTGCTACCCGTAGTCAGGTAATATATAAATCCCGTTTTTTGAAAGTACTTGTTTATCGAAATCAGAATAAATCTGATGAAATTACGGATTGAAAAAGAAAAATCTACAACTTTTGAATTGAGATTTGAAGAGAAGCTTCAATGATGTCCAAAGTAACTTCACCTTTGCAAACTGTCCAAGTTTGTTTGTGTGTATTCACTATATAGATATTTGTATTGGTATAACTACTTAATACTTTACAAAACTACACAATACCTAACTACAAAAGTTCATGACCACTATGATAACTCCAACCATGAGCCCGTGACTTATGTTAAAACGGTACCTATCATTCCTAGTAGTCTCGAGTAAGAAATATAAAAATGCTAAGTCATGCTAGAAGTTAATGATGTTTTTGAATTAGAATAAAGCTATGGTAACTATGCAATAAATATGCATAAAAATGATTTGATTTCGAGCTGCCAATAGCTAAGTCATAACCCATTTTCAGCATGAAGGTCACGATGATAAAGTGATAATGATGAATATTGATTAATGTACCAATGCACGTTTAATACAACGGTAAGAATATGAAGCTTAGCATAGAGTTGATTACCAGTGTTTAATGTTCACTGATTTTTGATCTCGTGAACCTAATCAAACAGCACAGATAGCGCTGAAGCTGTTACCAGCGCTGATTAGTGAACATGTTAATACTTACGTTAAAAATATTTTTGAGATGAAGTTTGCTTTGTCGTGAGGGTTCTTTTGTTTCAGTACCACTTTCGAGTCCATTTTCACTTATTTATGAAGCACAAAAAACACTTTTATTTTGTTATGCCGTTTACTGCAGATCTTGTCGCCAAAATACACCGATAAATCTGTTTACTTTATTAATAGAAGTGGCGAATGTTTTGCAGCTTTAAGTGGTAATATCACATGTAGCAACTTTATAGCCATACGAGGCAGCGTCACCTATGAATTTCCAATATGGTAAGCATTCGTTTTCAAAACAGATTGCATAATATACTACTCATGAATTTTAGTACAGTTCGGCCGATTCACTGACCACTGGGTTGTTTATTATTTGAATGAGCGTTAGTAAAAATAACCATTTAGAAAATGATCCATTTTATAAAACTATGGTTTTAATATTAGCTAGGGAAATATAAATTCCATTTGTTAAGTATCACAGTTAAGTAGATTGGTAGGTTAGGAAACCGCGAGCCCGACCCCACAAGCATATAGCCCGAGCGTCGCCGGCGTACTGACGGGAAGCCCAGCCCGCCTGTGCTCTCTCTCATCACACAGCTGTGGTATATCACCGAGGTTTGTGTGCTCTACTGTTATGTAGCTCTACAATCTATAAATAAGTTTACGTTTAAGCGTCTTCAAACGATTTAACACAGTGGTGTTACTCAGTCGAAACACAGAACACACAAGAAGGAAGAGTTTGTTAACGCCTGAGAGTGAACTATCAAACAAATGTCAGATTCGTTGTATCAATTAAGAGAAGTTAGTAAAAGTGGAATGCAAATAAATAAGCTGCGCCGACATAGTAATTCATGCGTCGCAGCGCAGTCAATTGATGGTAGGTAGGTAGGTAAACAATTTATAAACAGAGAACATTTAATACAATACTTAGGTACGTAATCTACAGGAAAACTTAAAATTTAGCTTATTAATCTATTTTGACATACAATAAAGCAGGTAAGTTCTTATGGCTGCCCCGGACTCCAATACAAAAGAGAACAACTATAGAAGAACTTAGTTCGGGATACGTAATGCACAACATAACGAAAAATAAAAACAAACGATCACCTACGAAATAAAATTAAGATTACTACAGTTCAAATGTTTATTCAGCCCAAATAACAAAGTGAACATCTAATTACCAGAGTCAACAATATTGTGGTTTAGCTGAAATAAAAAGTGCAGTAGACAACAGTCAACGACGTCTGCTCTCTGGTGTCTATATAACAGTTCGGGACATCTCTACCACCGTTATAATTATTTGGTTGCGCGACTTACTTTAATTTTGAGATATCTCCTAAGATATTCATCCAAATTAAATGGTGTGAAAGGCCATTTTGCTCTAAATTAAACACTCAAGATGACTAAAATATTTATTAAGATAAGGATTTGTATTATCTTGATAAAAACACCTCTGCAAATGAAGCAGTATTTTATATCAAATTTGAATATCATTAAAATGGTTATTGTGAATCTACCATCTTCTTGTATATGTTACGCATTGTTGGGGCGAGGCAATGAAAGACACGGCGAAGCTCTTGCTGTGTCGCTCGATATTTCAAAGGCCTTTGATAGAGTTTGGCATGCTAGTCTGTTGGGTAAGCTCCCCGCGTTCGGCATCCCTGCTGACTTTTGCACCTGGATTTCCGACTTCCTGAGCGAGCGTTCGATCAAAGTGGTCATAGACTGCTGCTCATCGGATCATATGGCTATTGATGCCGGTGTTCCTCAGGGGTCTGTTCTTTCTGCGACTCTATTTCTGCTGCATATCAACGACCTACTGCAACTTGGTGCAATCGGGTACGCAGATGACAGCACAGTCTCAGAAAGATACTTTTCCAGTGCGGGAGCCGGCAGGGAGGAAACAGCTACTCTTAGAGAGGCCATGGTGGAGCGAATGAATTCTACCTTAAATCTCGTTTCCCAGTGGGGCGACGACAATCTGGTCAAATTCAATGCTCTGAAAACACAGGCGTGTCTCTTCACTGCTAAAAGGAGTCCATTTCAGCTATCTCCTAAATTCCGAGGTACGCCTGTACCTGTTGAGTTGACGTCCAATCTCAACTTCGGCTCAACAATCGAGTCAAAAGCACAGACTGCAGCCAAGAAGCTGAGCATCCCAAATTGGGTAAGACGATACTTCACATCTGGACAGCTTCTGATACTGTACAAAGCACAAGTCCGATCCTGTATGGATTATTGCAGCCACTTATGGGATGGCTCAGCAAAATACCAGCTTGCTGCATTGGACTCGGTTGAACGCAGAGCAAAAAGGCTTATAGGTGACGAGACGTTGGTGGCTCAGCTTCACAGCCTAGGTCATCGGCGAAATGTTGCCTGCCTGTCGGTCTTCTACAGACTGTTTTTTGGGGAGTGTGCGCAGGAACTCCACGACCTGATCCCACCATCGCCCTTTTACCACCGGAATACCAGACGTACTGCAGGGTACCATCCGTACTTGGTCGATATCCCGACTAGTCGTACCCAGCACTTCTCTTCCACATTTATTATACGCACAGCTAAAGTGTGGAACTCTCTGCCAGCATCTGTGTTCCCGTCCACATATAACCCGTCTGCCTTCAAATCAAGAGTGAACCGGCATCTTCTGGGCACGCTCGCTCCATCATAGACCTCATCTATCGCTTTCCATCAGGCGTGATTGTGGTCAAGAGCAAGCCCATTCCTAAATAAAAAAACAAAAAAATAACCATAAAAGATAGACATATACTATCGACGACTTTTTCATTGGTATTGATGTGATATCTAAAACTGTAGTACCTACATTTTTTTTTTGTTCTATCGTTAATAGTTTTCGCAGCGCACGCGATTTAAGAATTTTTTAAATCTTTTTTTTTTCGACCTCTTCAGTAATAATCTTCATATATCTGCCAATTTACACAAAACCTTGACAAATTATATACTTAAAACCTTTTACACTATCTATTTAAAAAAGCCCATCCAAATCCGTTGCGAAGTTTTAAAGACGCATAGGTACAGACAGACGCGGGAAGCGACTTTGTTTTATACTGTGTAGTGATTAGTGATGTTATAAAACATTTCCTTTCGGAAGTTGGTTGTAGGAATTTTGATATTTTTTCCTAACAACTTCCGGAAACAATCAATTTACGCTTGCCAGCGCAAAGCTTTATAACAAGTTATAAAAACCAAAAATATATTGATATATATTTTTAGGTTGGTCGTGTGTTATTTGCAATAGCAAAATATAATGACATAAGTATGTGTTAGCTTTTTTCTAAAATATTCTGTTAAATGCCTCTACAAAGCAAAGTAATATAATAATTCTTAAAAGTTTCCTCAGTTTTTCTTTTTAAAGTAGCTCCCGCTACGCCCCGAACTTCGATCCTTCTATGATTTAGGTAGGTACTTAAACTATATTTTTGAGAAGTTAAAATTAAGCAGTTCTTTAATGTTTTTATTCATCAATATCTGCTGAAACATTGGATTAAGTTTTTTGCTGACCGTACTTTTTAGTAAGACTATATCACGTCGCGGTCGGGTATTACTAGATCGCCAAGTGTTCGCGAAGTTGTAGGTCGCGCTTCGCCGCTTGTGCTTCACTTGCCAAAAATTGTTACCTATAGTTACTTATGCTATACCGCCAGAAAAAATGTTTTTAGAAGCAACTTTATTTTTAGGGTTCCGTAACTCAAAAGGAAAAACGGAACCTTTATAGGATCACTTTGTTGTCCGTCCGTCTGTCTGTCAAGACCGAATGCGTTGAGGTATCGAATTGAAATTGAAACCATATACCTACTCAGCTCGACGATCCCTTGAAGATGTGAAAAAAACAAACTTCTATGTTAACGTAATAAAAAGATGCAGACGTTTATGCTGCAAAAATCGTATATTTCGACACTCTCAAGGGAATCAAAATTCATAGGGTATTTCCCGTTGACCTAGAACTATGAAATTTTTCAAGTAATACCGTCGCGTCATAGACTACCAGTACAGCAAAAAGTCTGAAAACTCTACATTTGTAATTAAATCATAAAAACACTAATCTTTATTTACAGTCATATTAAAGGTACCTACAAATTTGTAAGGAACTCTCGGTGGGCGAGTCCGACTCGCACTTGGCCGGCTTTTTCTTTATTTTTACTTTGATTTATACTCTGTTGTGAAAACTGAATATCAATCCTTACTACCTTACTAATATTATAAATGAGAAAGTAACTCTGTCAGTCGCGCTTTCACGCCAAAACAACTGAACCGATTTCAATGAAATTTGATACACAGGTAGTCTGGAGCCTGAGAAAGGTCATAGGCTAATTTTTATCCCGGGAGTATGTTCCTTAGGGACCACGCTGGCCGAAGCTAGTCTCTTATATTTTGTAGATATGATACCGCAGCCGGTTTTTTGCTTTAGGTCTCTATATAATTATTTTGAGTAGGTCCCACTCATTTAGTACAAGTTGTTTTTAGTACTTACTGTGAGTAGATACTTTCACCCGCTGAAAGAGGGTGCAGCTCATTTAGTATAAGAACATTTTGCTCTAATTTAGCCTACTTTCATAAAGTCAACTTTATAAGAAGGCAAAAATTGTCTTAACGAGTTCGTATAATATGCATTAAAGATCTTATAATTTACAATTACAGTGTGTTAGATAAGATATGGTCAGGTATGTATCATATGTATATAATGTGGTTATTGTCGTTTTACAATAGAGATATTTGCTGTGATTGTTATATTGTTTACATAGATGAAATCAAGACAATTAGCTACTTACTAAGATAACGAATCAGCACTTCAGTATAAAGGGGCTAATGCTTGATACACGAATATCTATGGCTTGTTATTTGAAAATTCAATGTCCATGACCAAGTAGGTAAACTCCGCGGAATTTGTTACCTAGTCACCGACAGCATTTGGAGGAACAGTACGGATGGGGTTTACTCACTAAGAGTCTGACTAAAATGCAAGTCTGAGCCATTTGATGACATCCCATTAAAAAAAAAACATGTGAACTACAAATACCGCACATTCAAAAATAAGACAACGGAGTTGGAAACTACTAGCACGGTAGATAATAATATCTTATACTGTGCTAGTACAGGTGCCGATAACAGCTATATCTAAGTGATCCTGGAATGTTTTAATGACGTCGTTACAATCTTAATTTGTAGTTTCATTTGCTCATCTAGGTACTGTACAATAATTATGTAACATTGAAAGTAACAGTCTAAGTATTCTCAATAAACCATAGAATAGAGTAGGTACCTAGGTAGTATCAAGAGACACGTCTATGAGTTTCGCTTGAGATTGATGTCAAGTATTTTTTTGTAGTCCGCTTCCTTATCCATGCATATAAAATCCTTTGTCCTGAATGACTGACGGATCAACGCACAGCATAAACCGCTGATCGTAGACTTGAAACTTGGAGGGAGTATCCACTAAGAAGGGATTTTTGAAAATTCATCCCCTAAGGGGGTGAAATAAGGGTTGGAAGTTTGTATGAAAAACCTTATTCCTTGATCCATTTTTTTTTAATTTGGTACAAATGTTGACCGAAGTAAATAATAAAGATTGTCATTCTTAGTTTTTCACAACTACCCCCCACTAGCGAATTAAGGGGAGTTAACTTTGTATGGAAGAATCTTATTCCTTGGGCCAATTTACATGAAACTTAGTACGAATATTGATCGAAGTAAATACTAGAGATTTGTATTATTAGTTTCACAAATATTCCCAAAAGAAGATTTTGGTACCTATATTAAATTTGTATATGAGATTCGTATTTCTTGTTTGGTTAATAAACTTGGTTGGCACCTGTTAATAGATAGCTAAAATTTTTCATTTATAATGTGTAGGTACAAGGAATATTATAGCATATTTTGCCACTAAACAGAATCGTGGAATGGGCTTGGAATGAGATGGTAAAAGTAATGAACATTTTTATTTGTTGTCAGATTTACATGAAATACTAATGTTATAATATGAAATATTGACTAATAATAATACTAATATTAATACTGCTATTTTTACTTGCAATACTTTTGCTCCAACCGGGGATTGTCCTTGGGTATACTTTCACAGTGCATACAGGGATAATCGTCGGTTGGTGTCCCATTCCATATGAATGTCTAAAGAGGCCTCTGCGAGTTGGCATCGGCCCCTCGTACGCCTACCAAAGGACCGGGTCTCTAGGGACCCGAGAATGTCAAAAATACTAATAATACTAATGTTATAATATGAAAAACATGAAATACTAATGTTATATATAACATACTAATGTTCATCTTTGATATAACTAAACAAACATCTATTTTTGCATTTTTTATAATGCTTACTTCTGAGGATTCCAACTAAACGGGGGAATCGATCTGACAAAGTTTGTATGGCATTGGCAAAACGCGTTTCCTAAATCCAGTGGCGTAACTAGGGTGTGACAGGTAGGGCACGAGCCCTGGGCGCCTATCGAAAGGGGGCGCAAAATAACCAATAATTAAATTAAAACATTTAAATTTACCATGTTTACTATCATATTTTACCGTAAACATACTGTCTTGGGCGGAGCAACGCCGGGTCATTGAGGCGATCGGCGGCGGCGACCTCTCGCAACCGGCCTTGGTTCAATCTATGGCCCGGAGCGAGGAGGCATGGGAAGCGATCACCTCCTTCTGCGAAGCAGTAATGCTAGCAAAGGAGGAGGCCGAACGTGTGAAAGAGAGGGAAACCTCACGTCCCAGTCGCCGCAACAGAAGAAGACGCCCCAGGCTTCGGGAGTCGCAGGACGATTCCCGGCCGCCGTAGGCGCGGGCCTGCGGACGGCGAGCAGTGGATGGCTCGCCGTCTGATCAGAACTAGGCCCGGGTCGGCGGCGCGCTGCGATCCCAGCACGCCTCAAAGAGATGTCAGCGTGGAAGACGGGGCCCGCTAGGGCAGGTGCCTGCTGGGGCTGATAGATTATACGAACTTACTTTAATAATAATAATATAATAATATATATCTTTATTGAACACAATATATCTTACAATTTGCTTAAAATCTAGCTAGTGTTACATTAAAGTGAAAGGCGTACAAATATATTAAACCCTGCCTCCTAAACTAGGAAACCCTGTGTCTTAGGAGTCAGTGTTCTACTGTCGCTTGGACTATATCTTAACCCTAATCAAATAGACTGTACAAACGCTAAATCACCAGAATACTCGTATACACAGTAAAGATACATTCCAAATAATATAAACCATAAAATAAAAAATTTAAAAAGGTGAATGAGGGGTAGACTGTGAGTGAGTGTGAGTGCGTGTGTGTAATGGTGTGTGTAAGGGTGAGTGTGTGTGAGTGTGTGTGTGTATAGCTGTAGAGATTGATATTAATCATATTACAAGCGTAGGAAGTTAGTGTGGTTATGCTGTGAGCTGGTTAAGAGTTTTATGACATGGGTAACAACAGTTTCTCGGTCTGTGCATAGTCAAGAAGATAAAGCAGGTTCTGTAATTTATTTTTAGCGTCGTGTTTATTGAGTCTCGTTATAGGTGAGGATCTATTTATGTTTCTATAGATTATTGAACTCAACCCGTCTTATTACAAAACACGATCTAACTTTAGTACTGGGATTAATACTAGGTTTAAACCATGACTAAATAAAACGTTATTATAAAACGAAGTTTATCACTAGTTCCTGAACTATCTATGGTACTAAAGTTAGTCCGCCGAGACCCCTAGTTTAACTTCGGTACTAAAAATATTTGACAGCTAATGTCATTAAAATATTGTGCGTCTTTCTATTTAAAATTTGTTAAAATGGATATTAATATATGGATTTGGAAGATTTGGTCATGTTGGAGACGTCTCGGCGATTGTACAGGCATCGCCATCGTGTGAATCCATTTCAATTGAGTGACGAAGACTTTAAATATAAGTACAGATGCACAAAACGTTTTGGTCGGATAATTGTGGATCACTGAGTCCTGAAATGCAAGTGGTTCGTGCATTACGGAACTGGGCTCGACATGAAGTAAGTAACCTTGGTCAATGCTAACATAACATTAGACAAAATCCAAATATGTAAGTAATATGTACGTATATGCCACTTGTTTACATGATACAAAACACTAAAATTTGCTAAATCTAATAAGACTTATATTGTACCTTATTAATCGTTTTGAAATTAATATTTCATGTCATAACTTGTAATGAAGAAGACAAACAGGTACTATTATTGAAATCAGTTGCCAAAAATCAATTATTGTGTACACAGAGTACCTACTCAACAAATCATGTTTTGAATTTTACTATTAGATAGTAATTAATAGTATTATCACATAAATTATCTGAAAGCCAAACAAAACAAATCAGTTTGCGTACCTAATATAACAAATTTTGTCAACTACAATGATAGATAACCATGTCTGACTTATACCTACTAATATTATTGTTTTATTCTAGATTCAAGACGATACTGCTGATTTACATGGTGTATCTCAACCCGTTGTTAGCAAAACTTGTAAAAAGGTAGCAGAGATTTTATCACGGATGTCCCGAAGATTCATTAAAATGCCTAATACTATAAATGAGCAGGAGGAAAGCATGAGGAAATTCCGCAGGTTCGCTAATTTTCCTACAGTGATTGGGGCAATAGATTGTACTCACATAAGAGTTAAAAAAGTAAATGCTGATGGGGTCAGTTATATATTAATAGAAAAGGATTTGCTTCAATCAATGTACAGGTAATCTTGAACAAAAATTTGTGATTGTCTCAATATTATTGTGAAATGACTTTAGTTTGATCCAAAATGTTTCTTACAATAGAGAAAAACTTATTTGATTACCTGATTTACCAATGTCATATTAAAATAACAGAGAAAATGTAAAGTTCTAATAAACTCACTTTTCAGGTGGTTTGTGATGCTGACCTGAAAATCATGGACATTGTTACCAGATGGCGTGGCAGTGTATAATGTTGCCTGGTGAGGAAGACAACATAGAGCAATCTTCAAGTGAACCATCAGTACAAAAATATATTCCAACTTCTGTTAGGGGAAATATTAGAAGGCAGTTTATTGAAACTCATTTTTAGTAAAAAAAATATTACTTTTAATCAGTATGTATTTTAAATTAGTAATCTTTTTACAATACATGGAGCAATAAGTACCTGAAAATAATAATTTCACATATCAGGATATTTTACAAACATGTTAATAATTATGATACATCAGCTGAACATAGGGGCAGCAGTGAATTACAGTTTTAAAATGAAGTTAAACTTACTATTGTTTATTAAGTATAAGATTTTTTACTGTAATCTTTATAAGAAATATGCTTAGTTCCTGTAGACAATAACAATTGTTTCTCTTACCAATGGTAGCATTTTTATTGCCAAACTGGTCATATAAATGTGTTCTTAACTAATTTTACTTGTGATAGCTACCTACTTCCGCATTGGAGGGTTTTCTATGTAAAAAGTTGATAGATACATATTTGGTTAAGATACAAGAGCCTTATAATGGCCAGTAAACTATAGCATTCAGCCATACGTGTGTGGATGCAGAATAAAAAATCTACTTACATTTATTCATCAGTATTGGCGTGCTTCTTGTCTTCTAATATACTTATTTGTAACTTTATTTTTTTTAATTTTAATTTAGCAATTTTCATATTATATTTGTGTTCCTCTTCAAGCATTTCTAACTGTCTTTTTTTAAAATCAGTGTTGCTTTGAATTATTGACTGTATATTTTCTTCACTTCTGTAAAAGCATGTTCAAATAATATTAGAATAATAAAAGTATGTACTAAAAATTAGACTTTGAAAATGTCTTGTGCCCAAGATGGGTACTGAACCCACAACACTTAACCCTGCGGGGAGTATTGTATTATTTAAGGAATTTCTACATACCTATTTTGCAAGCTTGTTTTCTTTTTCTTTGTTGTGCTTTTTGTGTCAATATTCTTATTCATCGACATCATGCTGGTGCTTTCTGTATCTGTCGCTGGATTGGTTTATAAAAAATAGATATGGAAGTCATGAAAAAAACTTGTGTACATATTGGATTGTAATAATATATTTTACTAGCTCCTGCCATAGATTATACATTATAATACTGGTAGCTCCTGCCCAAAATTAATGTTAAAATTTAGTCCACAGGAACTTAGTGCTTGGATAAAGTGCTAATTCCATCCAAATTCATAGAAACGTTAATTAAAGCGTGATTATATTAGTAGCTATTTACCTTGCAAATACACAATATGCTGTTCTGGGTCTTCTTTGTGTATTGTGTGTGTAACTTCACATTTTACAGGTTCCGCATTACTAGGACCAGGTTTAGGTTCAGTGAAAATTTCTTTTGAAGTTGGCACAGGAACTTGAGTCTAAAAGAAATAAATTAACTTGTTTTTTTTCACACCAACTGCTGTATTTTTTCTATAATTAGTTAGGTTATGTTATTAGTATTATGTAAAATATCTAAAATTAACCAATTTCAATTAAATGTTTTATGACCTTAATATGACATTTTATTTACCACTGCATCACTATCATAGTCATTGACTTCAATGACAAAATCGTGAGGAGCAATCGCCATAATTTGTAAGTCCTCAGGAGAAGGTGATGGAGGTTTTTCGCCACCGCCTGTCTGCGTCTGTTCCCTTCTGTGTCTGGATAAGTTGGATTTAGCAGACAACTTCATGCGCTTCCACGCCAACTTTAACTCTCCATCTGCTCGATACTTACCCGTTAGTTCATTAAATCTAAAAATAATAAGTTAGCTAATTAATATCACGTAAACAATAACGTACTATTGTTCAATGTACACAACAAAAGCAGTAAGTACTTACTTAGTCTGTATATTCTTCCACTCTTTTATTTTTTGCATATTTACAGAGGATTTTGTAGACTTATCTTCTATAATATACGCTGACTGTGCAATTAGTTGACGTAATATTTCCTATAAGTAAAAGGAAATTCACGTTAGGCAGTCGAAATAAGATGACACAAAGCATTGCTTCACTAATATTAATAAAAAAATCCATGTTTTACTAACTTTTTCTTCGACACTCCAGTTTACACCCCTTTTTTTCCTGTGCTGTTCCATTTTTTATTTCAGTCACTATTTTGTAACTTTTACAAGTGATAGCGTGGCGGCTGATAAGACAGAACGGAAGAAAAATACGTGTTGCGGACCTCAAGTAACGTGGGATATGGGCAGGAAGATTATGATTGAAACAGACGAAACAAAGAATTTTTTTTAAAAAGACCGCCAAACGACAACTTGCCGCCATCTGAAAGTCGCTCCACTTCATGCTAGAGGTGTTAAAAAATATGACAACTTGATTATAAAAAGTTTGTCAAAATACAAGTTGTACTTGTTCATTATATTGTAAAATAAACAAAGAATAATTTATGATATATTTTTGTATTGATAATTAATTATTTAAGCATTTCAAGTGTTATTATAAAATCAATATTTAGAGAAACGGAACGTTGCTTCAAGTGGAGCCTGAATGAACGAATGAAAGAATGCCATTTATGCTTCTTATCTGTGGGTATTATTTAAACCACGGACTTTGTTTGGTACTAGCTAATCCTCGAATAGTCTTAGTTTTGTAATCGGAGCACATTTTAAACCTGGTACTAGCGTTAGTACCGTAACAAACCTAGACTTGTTAGTCTTGGTTTAAACCAGTATTTAAGCCTTGTTTTGGAATAAGACCTAACACGTACAAATGTCTTCTAGCAAAGGCGGTTTTATGCGACACACTCGGGCAATTTGTAGTTTTTCCCCGTTTGCCTGGGTCTGGTGGTGGTATTTGCTGATGCTTCCAGAGTGTGGCTCTGAGCACAAAGAGCTGTCTCACCGTTAGAATTTTATGTTCGGCACATAGCTGATGTGTGGGATACCGGAAAGGTTTATTTAACATAACTTTGAGTACAGCCCTTTGTGCCCGTTCCACCTCTAGGAACTTTGTTTTAGCAGTGCCACCCCATGCTAGAATGCAATAGTTGGCGATGGACTGACAGAGGGAAGTGTACACCATTTTAAGAATCTCATGGTCTGCTGAGTGCCTTAACAATTTGACAATATGAATGGTTTTCCTAATTTTGCAGGCGGTATTTTCTACCTGACCATACCATTTCAGTCCATCATCCACCATCACACCTAGGTACTTGACAGATTTAGCTTGTGGCAGTGAAGAGCAAGTGCAGGTTGTCGGACCTAGACATGTATGGGCTATGATAGAATATGAGTTGGGGGGTTTCGTTTTCGCATTAATCGAGAAAGGAATAAAGTAGGACTTTTGGAGGTTTAATGTTAGAAGGTTCCTGTATAACCATTCTTTCACTATATTTAGGGATCTTTCAGCGTTTATTTTTACTTCTGACCAGTTTTTACCATGAACCACAATGGCGGTGTCATCGGCGTATGTAAATATATTAGCTGTTGGTAAGGTTAAGTTGCACAAATCATTGATGTAAATTAAAAATAGTGTTGGGCCGAGTACACTACCTTGTGGCACTCCGTAAGTCATCGTCTCATCAGCGCTAATGTGTGATCCTATTTTAACACAAATTTTCCTGTCTACTAGGTAACTCTCGAAGAGGTTATGTACTATGCCTCGTATACCGACACTCTCCAGCTTAGAGAGGAGGATGGGAACAGAGACTGTGTCGAACGCCTTTGTCAGGTCCAGAAATAGACCTATACATTTCTGTTTATTATCTAACTTCCTTGCTATAAAGTTAGTTAGGTCTAATACTGCATTTTCGGTAGATACGCCTTTTTTAAAGCCATACTGGTTATTTGCGATAATATTGTGTTTGGTTAGATAATTTACGAGTTGTTTATTAATGATTTTTTCCATGATTTTAGACATTAGCGGAAGTACGGCAATAGGTCTATAGTTGTCGACACAGTCTCTGTTGCCACTCTTATGTATAGGATGGACAACGGCTTTTTTGAAAGTGTTCGGGAATATACCTGAGTTAATAGAACAGTTAATAATATGTGTAATTAGTGGTACAAAGATCTTTTCACATAGTTTTATTACTTTCATGGAGATCCCATCCCAGCCCGTGGCACAGTCTTGTCTTAAGCTTGATATAGTCCAAGCAACCTCCGCGTCATCCACCGGTAGAAGGACCAAGGAACTAGGATATGACCTGCTGGTTTGGCTATGTGGCGCGGGGGGCGGTACCGAAGTCGCTATCGTAGATGATAACTTTTGAGCTATGCTAGCAAAGAAGTTACAGACTTGGTTGGCTGCCGTATATTGATCAGGAGCTGTTTTTAACAATTCGAGGGGGGGAGATTTTGTCTTGGTAGTGTATGTTATATCTTTTATTTTGTTCCACAGTGTTTTTGGATTACTTTTGGCTTTGCGCAGTTCATTTTGTTCGTATACCCTTTTAAGTTTTTTTAGTAAACCATTGCAGAAGTTCCGATACCGTCTGTATGTAGTTTGTATTGTTTGATTGTCAGGCGCTTTTCGGGCTTTTTTGTGGAGTTTATCACGGTGACGTATGCACCGTAATAAACCAGGGGTAATCCACGGACGAATATTTCGTACTTTTTTAGGGACCGTTACTAATTTAGTATGCCTCACTATTGCGTTGTGTATTATTTCAGTTAGTTTTTCTGACGCTAAGTTAGGATTATTTGTATTTAATACTTCTGAGAAATCTTGTGCATCAATATCTATTTTGAGATTTGTGTAATCAGTTTTGGGTAATCTATAGGCAGGTATCATAGGCGGACGTGTATTACTGATTGATAGTAGGATTGGAAGGTGATCGGTGATGTGCGATTGAAATACGAGTAAGGTGGCTGTTCTGTTTGTTTTCAGTAATGCATGGTCTATACAATTACCAACTCTGGTGGGTATCCGGTGTGCTGGAAGTAAGCCATGTGTGGCGTTTAATGTTAGATAGTCACTAGCACGTGCCTGTATACCTAAAGGTTTAATATCTATATTAGTGTCCCCGATTAAAGTTAGATTTTTGTAGTTTTTGAAGGACGTGAGGACATTATCTAGGCTGTTTAGGAAGTTATCATACTCAACTCTAGTACTATATGACGGCGAACGATATACCGATACAATTGAAATTGTGTTTGAAATTTCGCATGTTAGGCAATTTCCGTTTAGAAAGTTAGGTTCCTTAACTGTGCATTCAATATTATCTTTTATAAATAGGACTATTCCGTCATTTTGGTTAACTGTGTGCTTTGTGTAGTATGACTTATAGCCATTCATCACAGGTAAATTGGTAACTTTGTTTAACCAGCATTCAGTTAGTATTATAATGTCGCAGCCAATTTTGAGTGAGGTTATTAGAACCAGTAATTCATCAAAGTTTTTATTGATGCTTCGTATATTTACGTGAAGAATATTAAACATATACTTTGATCCCATCAAGTATTTTGCGCAATCGGACGGTGAACACTTGAGTGATTGCGCAATTTCAAATTCATCCAAATCAGTAATAATAGAAGTTTGGATATGGTTAGCCATTTATAGTTAATGATTTATGACTAATTAATATTACACAATACGTAAGGGTGCGGTAAGTATACAACTGTGGATTGATAAAATGAACATGCACGGTGGGATATAGCATAACGTATGGGGTGTGAGATGATAAAGTATAAAGCGGTGAGTATGGTGTCATTGTGTTGTGGTATAGGTTTATGTGATGAATTATGTGTGTTTTGTTGTGTTTTATAGTGTGTTTCTTTGTACTTATGTATCTAGTTACTGTTAAACTAATATATGATCTGTAGTTATACAAACAAATAGTAAAAGTGAGAACCTCGTCGGCCAAGAGAAAACAAATACGGCTTACTGATAGAGTATATAGTCAATCTAGAAGTTCACTGAGCGCTGTTTCTGATTTAATCAAAATTTGCTTGTCTCCAGGTTGCTTTCGAAGGAAAACATTGCCATTTGAAGTCCAGCAAAATTGGTATTTCTTTTGCCGCGCAAATTCTCTGGCTAAATAAAACAGCCTTTTGCTTGCGTTTGATAGATGTTCTTCCACGTAAACGGCTTGTTTTTGTCCAGATATTCCAATTGTTTCAGTATTCAGTTTGTCCTCTTTTTTTGTCTTTTTATTATTGTATGATCGAACACGTGAAATAAATTCATATTTAGTCTGAACGTTACTAAATTCAGCAACTATGGCTTTGTTAGTGCCTCGATTTCCTGGTATGCGATATATGTCCCGAAAATGGGAAGCGGTTAGCGGTAAGTTCACTATATTACCTATGTTTGTTACCATTTTGTTCAGGTCTACCGCCGACTCGTTTTCCTGTGCAGGTATGTTGCGGACTTCAATACTGGACGACCGGGATTTATATTGCAGGTCTCTAATAGCTAATTCTAGTGATTCTGAATACCGCTTTTGTTCCCTATTCTCTTCTTGCAGATGCTTAATTTCCTTTTGAAGGTCTTCGTACTGATCGCTGAGGAAAGTGATGGATTTCTTGATCTCAGTATTGGCCTTCTGAATTTCCAGATTTGTGTTTTGAATTTGTATGTTTTGAAGTTTTAATTCAGATATATCAGAGACCAGCTTTGTTATTAACCCAGTTTGTTCAGCAATTTGGCTCGTAACGTTTGCGTCTAGGTCCGCCTTCCACGCCAACAGCATCTCCTTAATCTCCAATTTCAATTCCTGTTTAAATTCATCAAATAGGCCCTGGCTGCGTGGCGAGTCATTTAGTCTCGGTCGCTTTTGTCGTTGGTTTGTATTGACAAATTCTGGGTCACTAGCTGCCATTGGGATATCTGGCACTGATTGAGTTTGATCCATTTGAGTTCGCGGGGTGGCTGGTGGAGACCGCTGTACTCTAAACGCCATGGTAGGTACGTAATGCTGGCCCTGCAGTCGAGACTAGAAAGGTTGTAATTACCACTTATTGTATTATCACAGCGACTGGCACACACGTAGCACTGCGTCCGTCCGCTACGAGTTTTGTAGCGCGTAGCACCGATGCTTTATGACGTAGTCGATATCGTAGCGGTAGCTCGTAGCAGATGACTATTTCGCTGCTTTCGTCAGTTGCTTTCGTGGCGCGGCGGTCTACTCGGTCCCCTCCGTTGTCACGCACGGTGGTGGTGGTTCGGATCTCACCAAATCCCAAGAAGTTTTGGATTCGCAATTTGAGTTGAAGCACTTCAATATTTATCTATCTCACTCTAGACACGCCCAGTAGGTGTAGGCCGTCCATAAAAATACTTAAAGCGGGACAAGGAATCAAAATTTACACTCAAAGACCAATCAAAATAAAGAAAGGGATTAAACGCGATACACGTCCGTACTCGACCGAAGCTCACAGCAGAATCCTTATCCAGAGACTTTACTTTCGTTATAAAAGGTATAAATATTATTTAAGACAAAATCCCGTTTTCCTATTTTAAAATTACGTTTTTACCACCAAAACTGCTGACTCATTGCATTCTGTAGAAATTAGACAGTTGTAATTACGTTTATTTTAGGACTTATTATTAATTTACTAGCTGACCCGCGCAGCTTCGCTCCCGTCATCTGGCTACTCTACCTACCCTACCTACCCTACCTACCCTACCTACCCTACCTACCCACCCTACCTACCCTACCTACCCTACCTACCCTACCTACCCTACCTACCCTACCTACCCTACCTACCCTACCTACCCTACCTACCCTACCTACCCTACCTACCCTACCTACCCTACCTACCCTACCTACCCTACCTACCCTACCTACCCTACCTACCCTACCTACCCTACCTACCCTACCTACCCTACCTACCCTACCTACCCTACCTACCCTACCTACCCTACCTACCCTACCTACCCTACCTACCCTACCTACCCTACCTACCCTACCTACCCTACCTACCCTACCTACCCTACCTACCCTACCTACCCTACCTACCCTACCTACCCTACCTACCCTACCTACCCTACCTACCCTACCTACCCTACCTACCCTACCTACCCTACCTACCCTACCTACCCTACCTACCCTACCTACCCTACCTACCCTACCTACCCTACCTACCCTACCTACCCTACCTACCCTACCTACCCTACCTACCCTACCTACCCTACCTACCCTACCTACCCTACCTACCCTACCTACCCTACCTACCCTACCTACCCTACCTACCCTACCTACCCTTCCTACCCTACCTACCCTACCTACCCTACCTACCCTACCTACCTACTATTTTTTTAAATATTTCAGTACTTATTATGCTATTCCGGATAAAGACTAATCCAAAAACACTAAAATCATGAAAATCGGTCCAGCCGTTCTTGAGTTATAAGTCTTATAAGACAGTGTTCGAACAAACCCGACTTTATACGAGAGTTGATACGACAGAGGGGCATTAAATTAAGCTACGGTATACTATACGTGTTCAGTATTAATTCGATACGGTACAAAAACAAAAAGCGCCACAAGTGAGAAAATATTTTTTTCAAGCAAACTAAATAGCTTGCAAATCCGAATAAAACGCAACCACCCTTTGTAAAAAAAATGACACTGACCTTAAGCGCAATGCAAACAGAAGGCGGCGAGACGAAGGTAAGGTGCAGATACGGTGCAGGCGCGATATCTGCGCAAACAAACGCGGGGACGATACGGCACAGAGTATTATTATACAAGGGGCTATTTAGTGGAATTAACACATATTGCACATCCTTTCGGTTGTTCTTCAGTTTATCGAGTACTAATTTCTCTCCTTTTGTATCATATAATTCCAATCAATTTCCCAAAGTGGCAGATGGATTATTAGTTTGTGGTGCTGTCGCTCTAGCTACCCCTTTTTATAGAATATGACCGTGAGTAAAAGTATGTATGTGTGAATGTGGGATACTCGAATTGGACCGTAGAGTAAGTGAAGTTGTGTAAGCGAGACGGAAGCAGGATGGACAGGGTTCGCTGGCTCGCTCTCTCGTTCGTTCGCTGGCAAGACCGCTATGTACCTATGATTGCGCTTTTTAAATTATAAAAAACAAGTTAAATTACATCGGATTTTCATTAAAACCATGGATTAAATACCCATATGGACTAAAATTTGAACAGTTTAAATGTATGTCGCTACGTATCTTTGTTCATACTGTATCTAATGCGAGACGCCGCTTGCGCCTTACCGGAGTTACCGGTATCACATCTGCTGGCGACGTGGCGGGGGGCGAGGAGCGGCATGCCTGCGCCGTCCGCATGCCGCCTTCAGTCACGAACAGATAGTTTCGCAAGACGCACGTCGCTTTGTATACAGGATGCGTGACGATATTGAATTAATATTGAGTTTTGCGAGTTAATTGAGCAGTACCCGAATATCTATGACTACACTAAGACAGGGTACAGTAACAGCGATGTGCAAGACAAAATATGGCAAGAAATAGCAAAAAAAGTCGGTGCAACAGGTAAGTTATATGTATTTTATTTAAACATTATGTCTGTTCTGAAACGGAATCGGAGATCGTTGTGTTAGATATGTCGTAAGATATTCCCTGATATGGTTGGGATTTTCTCTCATTAGTTGCATGTTAATGTTTGCTCCTATCAAATTATTTCTAAACCGTGGATTTGATATTTTACCATCACATGTGCGAATTACGTTATGCAACACACACATTGCTTTTATAATATTATCAACATATTCTGGTTTGCAGTGAATAGGCGTGTTAAGTCCACCAAACTTTGACGCTAACATACCAAAGGCACATTCTACTGACTTACGTGCCCTTGACAACCTGTTATTATAAGCTCTTCTGTCATTAGTCAATTGATTTCGACCATATGGTTCCATAATATTTTTCTTTAGTGGAAAAGCTTCGTCTGCCACAAAATAAAAGGGCACATTTTGTGTTTTTCCAGGCAATGGTGTAGGGTTCGGTAAATCGAGATCTCCTAGATCCATAGCTTGTCCAAAGGAGCTAACTTGTAATACTCGGCCATCACTATTTCGGCCGTATTCACCAATATCTATGGTTAAAAAAAAACCATCTGCATCTACAACTGCTAACAATACAATAGAGAAATATCCCTTATAATTTATGAAAGTCGAACCAGAGTTGATGGGCGCTGTAATCCTAATATGTTTTCCATCCAAACTCCCAACACAATTCGGTAAATTCCAGAGAGTGTAAAACCGTTCAGCAACTTCTACCCATTTTTGTCGTGTAGGTACAGGCATATATTCCGGCTGTAGACATTCCCACAAAACGCTAGAGGTTTCATGTACAATTTGCCGGACGGTACTGGCTCCTCTCAATACATATCCGGAAAGTGATGTAAACGAACAGCCATCTGCGTAGTATCTATAACAAAAAATAAAATAGTAAAGTACCTACTTAGGTATTGTACCCAACTAATCTGCTTAAATATTTTTCAGCCCAAGATTGTAAAGAACGGTGGAAGAATATTCGATGTAGTTATAGCAAAAACAAGATTTGCCATCTGGATCAGCTGCAAAGACGATTAAAGAGTACTACCTTTCACCATATCTACATTTTTTAGACAATTACTTGAAGTCCCGACCAACAAAAAGCAATCTAAGCAAATATAATATCACAGACGGTACTGATAGTGAAGAAGTCGATGAGACACGGTTTACTGATCACCTAGCTTCTGAAAATTCAAAGGATTCGGATTCCATCTCCTATCACTCCACACCAACACCGCCACTGCCACCACCATCAAACCAATCCAGACCAATCACTTTAAAAGATGTTAATAAATCAGCACATGAATATTTCAGTCAAAAATCATTACAAATGAAGACCATACATAGAGCTGAACATGAAACAGACAGCGATCTAGCTTTTTTTCAAAGCATGCTTCCAGACATGAAGACAATGACTCCAGCCCAAAAAAGGAGATTTAAAATGGGCATTCTCAGTTTATCGGAGCAAATTTTAAATGAACCAGTACCTAGTTATTCTAGGAGACAACCATATTATCCACGAACTCCTTCTCGAGAGACAGATTATGATCCTCATGAAGGTGCAACAACCCAG
This sequence comes from Lacanobia oleracea, assembly GCA_950371165.1. Lineage (NCBI taxonomy): Eukaryota > Metazoa > Arthropoda > Insecta > Lepidoptera > Noctuidae > Lacanobia > Lacanobia oleracea. Next base: position 14,662,763 of record OX493389.1, read on the forward strand.
CAGACTCTTACATCCAGATCTAATACAAGTCCAGCACCTTCGGCTACCTCCACTCAGCAGACAGCTGGGTCTTTAAGAAAACAGACTGCTGCTTACAAAGATCCGGAAACTCAGCTGACTTTGATATCCGGAGGGTATATAAATCCAGCACCACCGGCGGCGGCGGCTGTAATTGAACAAATAGCTGGGCCTTCAGGACACCGAACTTATACTAAGAAAGCATATCAACTCAGCATCCCAGAATTTCAGCAGACTCAGACACCGGGAGCTTATGAAAGTGCAGAAACCTTAGCACCTCCGGCAACTCCAATTCAATTATATTTGCCAATGTTTTCTCCTGTGATCCCAGCTACACCTATCCCAAATCCAGAGACATCTATCCAATCTCATGAAGACGACATAAATGATTTTAATGATAACTATCAAATGCCTTGAACTAAGGCCTGTATTTATAAATGGTTCTTATGCGACAGTTAGCTTGAGTACTCATGTGCTGTCCCTGTCCGCATGTGCGGATTCTGTATTGTGAGATAAGGACAGCACATAATGACAGCTACTCAAATTAGCTAGCACACTGAGAGCAATTAATAAATACCGGTCTAAGTTTAGCAAACAAGACACTAAGCTAAAAAACTTAAATTTCCAATTAATATTATCTTTTGATTTGTCAATAAAAGTTTGATAGAACTGTAAAAATTAGTTTCACTTACCTTAAAGTTATCAGTAGTCTTTCTTCAGGACTGATAGGTTTCCTCCAATTAGTAACTTGCTTCCGAAGTCCTTCTCTTACTTTTGACAATATGATTAACATTCCAGTGACATTTTATAAACTGTACGAAAACGATCAGGATATTCATATAAAGTTTCCATTATCTTATGGTACCTGTGCTCTTCTGCTTCTCTCCACACTGGATGTATCCAATACCTTCCTGGTCTTTGCTGTAAATTAATAATCTGTAGCAAAGCCAGTGCATCTTCATCTTCGTCAGAAGAGGAATACATGTTATATCTCGTCAATATCACGCTCTATAATGAATTATCTTGCCGTACCGTTGCCGCGTCTGTTTGCGCAGATATCGCGCCTGCACCGTATCTGCACTGCACCTTACCTTCGTCTCGCCGCCTTCTGTTTGCGTTGCGGCAACGTCGCGCGCGCGCCGGAGCGCGGTGTGCGGTATCTCGTGTGCTCGGGGGGGGGGCCGGGCCGGGGTGGCGGCCGGCGACTTAGGCCTCCGCTCGCACTGGCTTTTACGTTAGGTAACGTTTCGAAGTACGCGCACAAAAACAAAATCACTAAATTTTTAAATTTTCGATGTGTCCTCCATTCACATTGATGCACAAATTATACCGACGGAGAATATTGTTATTTATTTTTCTAATTAGATCACTGTCCGTAGCTAAGCACTTTAATTTGTGAAATGCTAAAATAATCCTATTTTTTAACTCATCAATTGTATTTACCTCCGAGGCATACACTTCACCCTTAATGTAACCCCACAAAAAGAAATCCATGGGAGTGAGGTCCGGAGATACTAATACTAAATAATAATAACCCCAAGTTACGTGTCCTATCACCATAAAAAACAGTCAATCACAAAAAAAAACACTAATACTAAATAATAATAATCCCAAGTCACATGTCCTCTCACAATAACAAAATAAAATCACAATTGTTTGCGCGCGAATTCCACAAACCGTACGGTCCGAAACGACAGCGTCTGCGCACTGAATAGAGGCCCCACCCCACTTACCGATCGCAAAAAAACAAGGATGCAAAAAACTGACCTATATCTGTTTCTTTCAAATGCGCTACGTGTGTCGCTTTCGTAGTGAAAGTGCAAGTGTGTGTGTATTCATTGCTTCCTTGTTTGCATTGCCAATTTTTAGTGAATGTCCTTCGACATGCGTCAACAACGCATCGTAGATTCATCGTTGTAAGGTGCATGACCTATGCTTAGACGATAATCAGCTGTTAGAAAAGATACATCGTGTTCAAACCGTGCAAAAACTTTAAAAATCATTTGCGACTAAACTACTGCTCCTAATTAATTTATTTTTGGTACAGAGCTTGAAAATGGTACCTAGTAGGAAAGCCCCTCTGTCGTATCAACGTTGTATATAGATTTATTATTGAATATTTATTACATATTAATTTCTTATGAACCATGGTTTATTTTGGTATAAATTTCACGTGATAATAATATTAAGGAGTTTACAGTTCATGTTACGCATTTTTAGTAGTTTTTAACCGACTTCTTCAAAAAGGAGGAGGTTCTATGTTCGGCTGTACGTATTTTTTTTATGTATGTTCATCGATTTCTCTGCCAATTCTGGACCAATTTTAAAAATTATTTATTCGAAAGCCTATACCCCTGAGGTAGTCCCAGTGTCACCAAGTTGTAATCTGATCATGGGATCCCATGAAAATCGAGGGGAACCCTCAAATTTTATAAGCACACTAGTTTACCCGCGCAACTTCGTCTGCGTCACAATTTTCGTTAATGCTCCGCTCCCATTGGTCTTAGCGTGATGATAGCCTATAGTCTACCTCGATAAATGTGCTATCTAACACTGAAATAATTTTTCAAATCGGACCAGTAGTTTCTGAGATTAGTGCGTTCAAGTAAACAAACAAACTCTTCAGCTTTATATATTAGTATAGATAGATAGATACAATATTTTTCATAAACTTTCTAACGCAATTCAGATATTTGTGCCTGGTAATCATCATCTCCTGTTGCTGAGCTGATGATGGAAAGTAGAAGTCAGGATCTGATGATGGGATCCCATGAACAATGTTTGTTCAGCTTATTTTTGCCAATTGTTAACTGATTTGGGTGATTCTTTTTGGAAAGTATTTTCTCGGACTGGTCCCATTTAAATTTGGTGAAGAACTTCGGCGGTAGGCAACGGAACTCTTCAATAAATGATAGCAAATGGATCGGGATTTCTGAAATCGCTTGTCTGTTGATTGTTTACACCAGTTCATAACATAACATCACGCCGGCACGCTGTGTTTCAAAAAATAAAAATCTTTTATACAAAAAAACAAAACTGACTTCCAAAAACATCATCTACCTAGCCTTTTCCCAACTATATTGGGGTCGGCTTCCAGTCAAGCCGGATTTAGCTGAATACCAGTATTTTACGAGGAGCGGCTGCCTACCAGACCTCCACAACCCATTAACTGAAAAATAACTTTAATTTCTAACTGCATCAGATTGCTTGAAAAGCTACTTGTCTCGAACTTTTTAGTTGTTTCTAGCGGTCGGGTTTTTTGACAAAGCCAATTTTTTTTTACAAATAGATAAGAGAAAAATGCGAAAAGTGAGGTCGATACAAACTATAAGTAGTACTGATAACTATTCTCGACTACCTAATATGCCAAAGTTGTCTAAATATTTCAGTTTTTAAGAATAATAAAGCCAAAATTGGCCATTTCACGCAAAAAAAAAAACAGTTATATTGTAATAGGTCTCTTATTATATTTTGCTATTTTAGGGTTCCGAACAAAAACGGAACCCTTATAGGATCACTCGGATGTCTGTCTGTCCGTCTGTCACAGCCGGACCCAACACGGAAGCGTTACGTAAATTATTAAAGTTTTAGTATGGACCCGGGGTCACTTTTGGGGGTCCAACTGCAAAATTAAAAAAAAAGTTTTTTGAACAATATCGTGTGACATATTATGAAGTACTCTGGAGGGAGCTTGAGGATAGGGGTGTACCGGCAGGAGTCCTCAGTATCCTGCAGTATTGGTATGGGAACCAAGAAAATATTGTAAGGTGGTCCAATGCACTCTCTGAGAAATATAGGTTAGAGTGCGGTGTGAGACAGGGTGGTCTGACATCTCCTAGGCTATTTAGCACATATGTAGATGGGCTAATCGTGGAGCTCAGTAATATACGGGTCGGATGTAGCGTCCATGGTGTAAAAATAAATAGTATCAGCTACGCTGATGACATGGCGTTACTGGCGCCGACGGCAGGTGCCGTGTATGAAATGCTGAGGGTCTGACAGGCGTATGCTGTCTCGCACGGGCTTATCTATAATGTAAATAAGTGCGAATACATTGTCTTTAAGGCGGTGGATGCCCAGATACTATACCTAACATTACCCTAAACGGCTTGAACGTCAAAAGAGTGACAACGTGCAAATATCTAGGGCATTTTCTCGCTGACGACCTTAAGGACAATGTTGATAAGTATTGACAGGGAGCGTAGGGCATTGGCGGCCCGAAGATTCGCTCAGTGTAGCAATCAAGTGAAAGTCACACTTTTTAAGGCATATTGCCAGTGCTTCTACACGGGTAATCTTTGGGTCAATTATACCAAAAGATCGCTGGATGACCCTACGCGTGCAATATAATAACATTTTTAGGATGCTGTTGGGACTGCCACGATGGTGCAGCGCTTCTGATATGTTTGCGCAAAACCGAACCGACGACGGCTTCCACGCCGTCATTCGCAAAAAAACCGCGTCGCTATTGTCAAGGTTGCGGGCGAGTGACAACAGCATACCTACTAAAGACTATGGCGGAGAGTATCGACTCTCCGATTATTAAAAGTTTTGTGAGAAGGACAATCACTCAACATTAGTTTAGGGATATCCTTTTCACATTACTATTTATTCTATTCTGTCTTCTTGTCTGTTTTATTTTATCTACTAACACTAGTAATAGGTTATAATATTGTTTACTAACACGCTGGATCATTGTTGTTCGAAAATCAAGAATTATTATATTAAACGAAAGTGCTTACTGTGAGGGTTTTAATTATATTTTTTTCATAATAATGGTTTTGAAGGTATTCAAGAAAGAAACTAGACGAAAAATGACCATTCCCCCCCTTATCTCCGAAACTACTGAGCCTAAAATTTTGAAAAAAAAATGGAGATAATAGATCTTTGCCTATAAATTAGGTACAGTAAAATAATAATATTAGAATTCTATAGTGTTTAAATAACATGTTAAAAAAAAGAGATTCGTTTCGCAAACCTTCTGAAAAGTCAGCAAGGTACTTATTACAAAACCAGAAAGTCACTCTAGAGACTGGCGCCAATCTTTCGAATCTTGTGTTAATTTAAAAAAAAATACGAGCCGACTTTGATTAGGAGTCTGTCTACGCTGGATTTTAAAAACATCAGAGAAAATCTTAGTCGAAAGGCAGTGCTGAGCAGCGTCTGCACGGTCTGCAGCGTGTGTCCTTTCCATTTCCTACCTTTTCTGTAACGAAGTCCTATATCTGAATGAATTGTAGATGGCGTGCTACCTATGGGTGCTACAATATACGAGCTTGTGTATCTTCTATAGACTGAAGCAGTAGATGACATTTTGTTTAGTTTACTGTTTCGATTTTTTTGTGTAATTTACTACATTTTTAACCGACTTCAAAAAAAGGAGGAGCTTCTCAATTCGGTTGTATTTTTTTTTTTATGTTTCTTACCTCATAACTCCGTCATTTATGCACCGATTTGAATTTTTTTTGTCTCATCTGAAAGGGTATACTACTCGATTGGTCCCATTGTCACCATGTCAGAATCTGATGATGGGATCCCACGAAAATCGAGGGCAACCCTCAAATTTTATAGGCACATACCTTCAATGTTTTTCATGAACTTTCTAACGCAATTCAGATATTTGTCCCTGGTACTAATCATCATCTCATGTTGCTGAGCTGATGATGAAAGGTATAAATTAGGATCTGATGATAAGATCCCATGAAAAATGTTTGTTCAGCGATACTTTCGCCAATTGTCAGTCGATTTGGATGATTCTTTTTTGTTTGAAAGAGTATTTTTGTAGGTAAGTTACATTTTGGAAACGTCTTCTCGAGCCTTTTATATTGACACCACACATGACTGTATGTCACAAAAACTTCGTTTAGGTACCTAACGGCAGCCGCTATACCAAACCAAAACAAAATGATATTTAAAGGGGGGAAAGCTGGAGAGCACGGGCTTGCCGTGGGAACTCATCAGCATGCTCCGGTAGGTACCTACTGGTACGGGCACGAGGTGACGAGGTCAATATAGTATTCGGTGGGCGGGAGCGATGTCGGACACTTAAGGTGTTGTTTTGCATCCTCGTCAAATTTCAGGAGGTTGTCATCATCATCATCATCTTCCTGCCCTTATCCCATGTTACTTGGGGTCGGCTCAATACGTTTTATTCTTCCGTTCTGTTCTATCAGTCGTCACTCTATCACTAACTCCCTTTTCTTTCATATCGCTCCTCACACAGTCCATCCATCTTTTCTTTGGCCTTCCTCTCCCTCTCCATCCATCCACATTTATGTTCATAACTCTTCTAGTTATATGCGTTTCATCCCTCCTCTTCGCATGACCATACCAGGACAAGCGATTCCCTTTTAACTTTTCCGTCACTGGCGCCACTTTTAAAGTGCCTCTAATGTACTCATTTCTCACTTTATCCACTCTTGTTACACCACACATCCATCTCAACATTCTCATCTCCGCTACATGCAATCTATTTTCATCCGTCTTTTTCGCAGCCCAACATTCTGATCCATACATTACGACAGGTCTTATCACGGACTTATATATTTTCCCTTTTAATTTGAGGGGCATCCGAGGGTCACAAGTTGTTCCAGTGACCTGTCGCCATTTCATCCATCCTGAGTTGATCCGGTGCGTTACGTCTCGGTCTATATCGCCATCTCCCTGGACAAGCGACCCGAGATACCGAAAGTCGGAGCAAATCGGTATAGGCGTTCCGGTGAGAACTATAGGTATCGGACTGGAGAGACCGCCGAAATCGCAGAACAGGTACTCTGTTTTGGTTCTGCTCAATTTCAGGCCAACACTCTCCAGTCTTTGCCACCACGTCTCCAATTTGCTCTGGGCCTCTAGGCCGCTTTCTGCAACCAGCACAATGTCATCAGCAAACAGCATGCACCAGGGAGCCTCTTCCTGGATGTCCGACGTCAGAGCGTCCATTATCATCAGGAAGAGATAAGGGCTGAGGGCCGAGCCCTGGTGTAAACCGACTGCTACACTGAAGCTGTCAGCGGTGCCCAATGTAGACCGGACTTGAGTACTGCTTCGACTGTACATCGCTCGGATCAACTGCACATACTTCCCAGGCACACCTTTCTCCTTAAGGGCCCACCACAAAACCTCACGAGGCACCCGGTCATATGCCTTTTCGAGGTCAATAAATACCATATGCAGGTTTTTATGCACAGCTCTATATTTCTCGCACAGCTGGCGGATAGCGAAAATGGCATCCGTTGTACCCCGACCAGGCATAAAACCGAACTGGTTCTGTGAGATTTCACTCTCTTCTCTCAACCGCCTTTCAATAACTTTTTCCCAGGCTTTCATACTATGTGAGATAAGCTTTATTCCTCTATAGTTGTTGCACTCCAGCACATCACCTTTGTTCTTGAAGATGGGCACCAACGAACTGTTGCACCATTCATCAGGTATGGCTTCTTCCAGCAACAACTTATTGAAGAATAAAGCTAACCACGTCCATCCATCTACTATTAATAACTGCCACACTTCAATTGGAATTCCGTCTGGACCAATTGCCTTACCATTCTTCATTTCATTCACTGCTATTCTCACTTCATCCACACTGATCATTCTCACTAACCCCTCATTCACTTGTTTATTCTTTAAAATACCACTCCAGATATTTTCCTCATTCATCAGTCTTTCAAAATAGCCCTTCCATCTATCCTTAATCTTTTCATCCTCCGATAGAAGCATTCCAGCTTCATCCCTTACACATCTTATCTGACTAACATCCTTCGCCTTCCTCTCTCTGGCTCTAGCAAGCCGGTATAGGTCTTTTTGGCCAGCTGGACTGTCCAGTGTGTCGTACAATTGGTCCAGAGCTTTTGCTCTTGCTATTGCCACGGCTTTCTTAGCTTTTTTGTTTAAAGCATCATACTCACTCTTTTTTCAGCTTTTAAACTATCGCTTTCCAATCCCACATTCTGCCATTCCTTGAATTTCTTCTTTTTTTCTTTCAACACTTTCTGTATTTCTGTCGACCACCACCATGTATCCCTCTCTATTGTGCCTCTTTCTTTTGTCTCTCCCAAAATATCCTTCGCTGCTTGCCTTATACATCCAGCTATCTCATTCCAGCTTTCATTCGCACTTCGATCTTTCATGTCTGCCATTTGTATCATTTTGTTTACCACTCGCTCTCTAAATTCTTTCGCGCAATCATTCTTCTCTAGCATATGCCATTTTATTTTTGGGGGAGGACGCTCTTTGCTTTTCTTAAATTGTGTTTTTATCGCCAATACCATAACCAGGAGTCTGTGTTGTGAGACCAAGTCTTCTCCTGGCAGTCAGTTGTCATAAAGGACATAAATAAAATCAATTGAAAGTACGGTAGCGGGTAATAACTAATAAGCGCTGCTTTTTTTTGTTGTTGAAAGGTCATTGCGCATATCTGACCCGCTTTGTGAAGAGTGTAATGGGTTTGTAATGGGTTTGCTCTTGACTCTAGTCTATGTCAGAGATGACAGAGACAAAGTCTATGATGGAGCGAGCCTACCCAGAAGGAGCCTATTCACTCTAACTTTGAAGAGATTTACCTTAGCTGTGCGCATTATAAAAGACGTTTGAAAACGCTTAGTGCGAATTGGTGGAATAGCCACAAGGTAGGGATGGTAAGATGCAGAGCGTCTGGATGTCCGATGGTAGAAGGGGGCCGGTGGGATGAGGTCGTGGAGTTCTTAGGCACACTCACCGAAGTACAATCTGTAGAAGAGAGCCAAGCTATGTAACTTGGCATCCACCAGTTTTACGTCGCCGATGAGCCTCTAAGCTCTGCGTTCCACCGAGTCAAGCGCGGCAAGCTGATACTTAGCTAAGCCATCCCAAAGGTGGCTACAATACTCCATGCAGGATCGGACTTGTGCTTTGTAAAGGGTTAAGAGCTGTCCAGGCCTAAAGTATTGCTTCACCCTATTTAGGATGCCCAGCTTTTTGCCGCAGATTGGGCTTTGTACTCGATGGTGGCGCCGAAGTTGAGACTGGATGTCAACTCCATGCCTAGGAGCTCGAGCCGATCAGTCACAGGAACAGATGCACCCCAAAAAGTAGGAGCTTGGTCAAAACGACTCCTTTTTAACCAACTTCAAAAAAAGGAGGAGGTTCTCAATTCGGCATGTTTTTTTTTATGTTTGTTACCTCATAACTCCGTTATTTATGAACCGATTTGAAAAAAATTTGTCTCATCTGAAAGGGTATACTTCTCGATTAGTCCCATTGTCACCATGTCAGAATCTGATGATGGGATCCCACGATAATCGAGGGCAACTCTCAAATTTTATAGGCACATACAATGTTTTTCATGAACTTTCTAACGCAATTCAGATATTTGTCCATGGTGATCATCATCTCATGTTGCTGAGCTGATGATGAAAGGTATAAATTAGGATCTGATGATGAGATCGCATGAAAAATGTTTGTTTAGCGAGCGATACTTTAGCCAATTTTCAGCCGATTTGGATGATTCTTTTTTTGGTTGAATGAGTTTTTCCTGTACTGGTCCCGTTTCAATTTGGTGAAGATCTGACGAAAAACTTCGGAGGTAGGCAACGGAACTCTTCAATAAATGATAGCAAAGGGATCGGGATCGCATGCTGAAATCGCATGTTTTTTTAGTGTTTGTTTTTTTTTTTACTATTGATAGGCACGCGTTTGACCACTATCTCACCTGATGTTGTTGTGATGTACCTGTTTTTGCGGTAAAAAGACACGACTGTGTTTTGGTGGCGTTAAAAGTGACCAGATTGTCATCACCCCACTGGAGACAACGCTTAAGGTTAAATTTGTCCGCTCTACCATGGCCTATCTCAAGGAACAAACTTCAACCCCACTGGTTGTTGCGCTGGACAAGTATCTCTCTGAAACCGTACTGTCATCTGCGTAACCAACAAGACCAGGCTAAAGTAGGTCATTGATGTGCAGCAGGAAAAGAGTTACAGAGAGAACAGACCCTTGAGGAACTCCAGCATCAATAGCCATGAGGTCAGAGGAGCAGCCGTCAACGACTACTCGGATCGACCGTTCACTCAGGAAGTCTGATATCCAGCTACAAAAGCCTTCTCCCTTTTTGGGCACCGGTTGCACATTCGCAAGCTTCCATGATCTCGGCACCGTTCTTTTTACAAGAGAGAGGCTGTACAGGCATGTCAACACAGGAGACAATTCAGGTGCACATTGCCTCAACACTCTTGCTGGAATGCCGTCAGGTCCACTGGCCTTATTCACATCTAAACTGCACAATACTCTACAGACCTCTTTATTATGAACTGCGATCTCCGGCATCGAAGAGTCACAACGAGGTAAAGTTGGTGGTTGCTTGGAGCCAGCGTCCAGAACTCCAGACGCGAATTGCCTGCAAAGAGAGTTGCAAATAAATTTGCTTTCTCTCTGGAAGAGTGAGCCAGCGAACCATCACGTTTTAGCATTGGAGACAAAGTGGGTCGACAGAAATTCGTTTCAACCGATTTCGACAGCTTTCTTTTGGTCCCAAATAACTATATTCACTGAATATAGTTATTTAATTAAAAATCAATGGAGAAAAATGTATAGGACCGATTAAAAAAAAATAATTTCAAAGGATTTAATTCCATATTATAAAGACATAAAAAGAATTTCGATACTATACGGCATAGTGTACGGATTAACCAATATTCAGAGGTATGTGTACGCTGTCTCTTTCGCGCATTAGACAGGTAGAACCAGTTTCGTTGCGCTCGCGCCGCTATCCGTGCAGTCCTTCGTTAGCTATCGTTGCAATCTGTACGTTAAATCCATTTTGTTTTATCTATTATTTTTATTTTATTTTATTTCATTAGCGTGTTTTATGGGCTCTAGTTATTTGCTTTTGGATTGGATTTTCGTTGATATGGAAAGACAAAACAGTTATGTATCGTGTAATCAATTAGATAATGTGCCACCCCAGCCAATACAAGAAGGAGCAAATCAAGAAGAAGATGGAGAGGCGGAGCCGGTTCAACAAATAGAAGTTGGGGATCAACAAGGTCCTGGTATTATTACTGTTAATGGATATAGATGTGTATCAAATACAGCGAGACGCTGTATATTTCTAAACTGCAGAGGTATGACTACACATCGTGTGCCAACTTACGCCAAGTTCTATCTGTTGCACAATCACAATTTGTATATACCGGAACTTGCTCGTGTTTGCCTCACTCATTTAGTTCAAAATGATTGGGAAGAGCTTGTGAATGCCCCGACATTACATGAAAGCTTTAGTAATGCTCATGTACTTGACATAATCAATTTGTATAAATGGGGATTAGAAAGAAAGTCTGAATTAGATTTTGAAAATATTGAAACAATTGATGACAACCACTTCCATTTTTGGACAGCTTTAACTAAAAATCAGTTTAAAACTATTTCAGAACAAACATCGTCTCTTCGCAACAGGCCTGATCGTCCTGCTACCACTTTAGGAATTTATTTAACTAAAGTAAGAACTGGTCAATGTGATGAGCGCTTAGCTTCGAAATTCCAAATATCTAGAAGAACATAGGAGAGGAAGTTAAAAATAGCGAGAGAATGTTTAACTGAAGATTTTGTTCCACGATACCTGGGTTTAAATCATATAACCAGAGAAGAAGTAGTGGCACGAAATCTTCGCATCCCATCTCATATTTTTGGTGGTAGTCAAAATGAACCGGCAGCCATTCTTGTGTTCGATGGAACATACACCACTACACAAGGCGCACTACAGCCTTCACAAATTCCGCAATCTGGTAAAGCCTTTTCTAATTGTTTGTACAGACGGCTATATCATAGAAGTCGTAGGACCGTATTCAGCGACTACTTCAGATGCAACTATTATGCGCAGCCTGATGCGAGAAGATTCAGACTGGCATTTGTATCTTAGACCTAACGACGCGTTTCTATTGGACCGTGGTTTTCGAGATTCGATCCCTGCAATTGAAGAACGTGGATATAATCCCCACATGCCGCCAACTAGAGGAAAAGGAGAACAATTATCTACACTTGACGCAAATAAATCTCGATTAATTACAATGTGCCGTTGGGTGATCGAAACAATTAATGGACGATTTAAGAAAGATTTTAAAATATTTAGTCATACATACAAGTATTTTAATGTTGCGATGCGGAATATGATGACTGATTTTAAAATAACCGCGGCAAGTATCAACGCTTCTCGGCGGCCATACGAAGATAATATATACGCCGAGCAGTTTTTGGATATTATAAAAATATGAACAGAGATATAAATCAAAATATGAATAGAGAAAATGAGTTGGCAGAATACGTATCAGCAAAAAACTTGAACAGACAAAGAGTAGCATTCGTGCCTCTAGATGCAAACAGTCCAGACTTTGAGAATTTTCCACAGCTGACCTTTGAAGATTTAATCTTATTTACGTTGGGCTCATACCATTTGAGAATCGCAAGTAGGTCTTATTGTCACGAGCACATGCGACCAAACGGGGATTTTATCATAAAAATGTATCGACACCAACATTTAATCGATAATAAGATATTGATGAGAGGGCGAATCCAGTCACGTCATATCCGATCGAAATAATACTATACATACAAGCTGTTGTTTTGCATCCTCGTCAAATTTCAGGAGGTTGTCATAAAAGACATAATCATCTATTGAAAGTACGATAGTGGGCATTAACTAATAAGCGCTGCTTTTATTTGTTGTTGAAATTTAATAGTATTTCAGAATTAAACCCTTAATTCAATACAAAGAAAACAGAATCATGCACTCAGAGCTGAGTGCGTAAGTGTCGACGTCTTACTCGTACCTACGAAATGCCAGCGCGCGCGAACGCGACCGAGCAATGACCGGTACCTACATAATTTTACCTAATTTTATTTCGAAAATCACCTACATTATTGTCGTAAATTTCGCTTGATAATTAACTCATTTTTGAGCATCAATGGAATACGGAAATCTTACTAAAGACAGTAATATCTACTAGTTCGCCAAAGAAAAGTTCACTTGCCTGTTATCAGATGATTAATAAAATGTTAGTTTTGCTTTATCCTTCAACCTAAAGTTTTCGTAGTGATTTTGTTTTATTTGTGGATTAAATTGGTTGATTTGAAATCTTCCTTCCTACTTAACGGGTTTAGCCCGTTAACTGACTGACTGTCGTCACTTAGTGACGTTTGACGTGAATGGGAAGACGTGTTAGTTAAGTGTAAGTACGTGGTGATACTTTCGGCTCTTAGGTTTTTTGACGTAGTTAAACATTTTAAATTAACTTATTTACACTAATAAAATTGATTAAGCTAACAACGTATTTAAAAATGTATAAATAAATAAATTACCTACTTAGTTACCTGGAGGTTTTGTTCAAAGTGGCCATCAACACACTCTTCGCACAATCGAGCACGACGTATGTAGCTGGTTTTCCTTCAGCTTACGTAACACTAACACATTCGTTTTTAAAGTGTCGAAAGCACTAATGATCCTTGCACGTAATTCTGTTACACTTGTCACTTCCTCCGTTTAAACTAACCTTTTAACGTCTCCCCACAAATAAAAGTCTAGAGGCGTCAGGTCCGGAGAACGCGGAGGCCAGGCCATAGGTCCTCCGCGACCGATCCAGTGGTCACCAAAACTTTCGGTCAAGTACTAGCGTACTTGCGGAACGGGTGCTGCAATTCACGCTTCAATAGGCGAGGTAACACTGTGGTGTGGTGCACTCCAAAGTGATGACCAGCCTCCCGCGTGCTCGGGGTCTCGCTGGAAGTATTCCAGGATGTCTTCCTGCAAGGCGACAGGCAGGCCTACGCTGACGCGAGCTTGAGCATGCCGGGGAACGTCAAACTGCCGATGATCACGCAGTCTCTGCGTAGCAGCCATCATGACGCTCTGTGTGGGGGGATCGAGAAACATTTCCGTGAACATCCGGATGGCTCCACGTAGGCTGTCTGCATATAGGCGGACCATCTCTACCAATTTGACATTTGAATAATTGCCCGTCATCTTAAACTTTGTACCTACGTCTCAACGATGTACCGGTTTTTTTTCGTTGGTAGTGGTGAAGGCTTAACACGTGCTTTTGTCAGTGCTACGAATATTTTCGATTTTAGTGAACTTTTCTAGTGTGAAACTCGATCGAAAGTGTTACTTGTGTTTGTGTTCTTGGTACAAGGTTTGTTTATAGCTGTAACTGTCCTTTTTTAACTAGAATAAGCCAATATGAACTCGAAAAAGCCCCCTGATCCTGACCCCCCAGATGAACTATTTGATCTCTCCCCCGGACTAACAATTACTCTCCCCCATGACACCGAAACAACCCCACAGGATCCTATTATGGATACGGACACATCTAGTCGCAAAAGGGTCGCTAGTTCGCCCCCTGCATCTTCTAATATTAAACCGAAGATTGCGAAAAACATAATCGGCAGACTTTTTTATACCGCTAGAGATAATCCGCCTTATATTGTGAATGTTTCGCTTAAAGACCAACAAACCTCAGGCACAGTGCTACAACCTATCAAGTTTGGTATGTTTTTGACGATAAATAACGTGAATAACATACGTCTCGATGGGATCAAACGTATAGGCAGAAATCGTGTGTCAGTCGAGTTCAAGTCACATCGTTTTGTACCTTCAGTTGATATTAACATTAATGGACAAAGCATTCCTGTCGAAGATAAGGCTAGGTTTCTGGGAGTAACTTTGGACTCAAGATTGTCTGGGGTCGATCACATCAACAACACGGTCAAAAAAACGTGTGAACGTTCTGTGTCGGTCCTGAAGGCTTTGGCCGGGATATGGTGGGGAGCTCACCCCTATACCCTCAAACTAGTCTATAATGCGTTGATCAGAAGCGCTATGGATTACTGCAGCTACCTTATTGAGCCCTGCAACAAAGAAGCGCTTAAAAAATTAGACAGCATCCAGTCCAAATGCCTAAGAATTGTTATTGGAGCCATGAAATCCTCTCCCATAAATGCGCTTCAAGTGGAATGTGCAGACCCACCCCTTCACCTTAGGAGACAGTATTTGGCAGATCGCTTCCTAACGAAAGTTTTCTTCCTCTCATCCCATCCCTTGCTCCCAATTTTAAAACAAATTGACCTTTCTTTTAATAATTCTCCCTATTGGAACCATAAAGTTGTTCCCCTATTGATGAATAGGTACAGAGAGCTCAAACAACTCATCACCATCTGCCTAGCCTTTTCCCAACTAATATTGGGGTCGGCTTCCAGTCAAACCGGATTCAGCTGAGTACCAGTGTTTTACGAGGAGCGGCTGCCTACCAGACCTCCACAACCCGATAACTGGGTAACACGGTACATCTTGGCAAGACTGGAGTCAGATTTACTGGCTTCTGACTATCCGTAACGACTGCCAAAGATCTACAAATGACAGCCGGGACCAACGGCTTAACGTGCTTTCCGAGGCACGGAGGAAACTCGGTATGTTAAGATGGTCACCCATCCACAGACCAACCTTGGCAAGCGTTGCTTAACCTTGAAGATCGATCTGTGCGGCTGTTATTCTTTAGCCACGAGCTCCTCGAGAGCTCAAACAACTCTCCTCGCCTATTTGTCAATATCCCACTCTTCCGGTCTACTCCGCCGCATACGAGGCGATTCATTTCGAACCAAAAGTCGTTTTGGGCCTAGGGATATCAAGGAATTCTCAAGACGCTAGAGATGACTTCGAGTCAGCTGTCAAGCGTTATTGGGAAGGATGGAATTTCTTCTTCACAGACGCTTCCAAATTTTCTGAAACAGAATGTATGGTGTGGCGGTATATTTTCAAAATTCTAAAATAGCTTTACTTTTTCAATGCCCACCAGAAGCATCAGTCTTTACAGGAGAGTGTATTGGTATTTTAGAAGCCATACACTATATCAAATCCCATCAAATAACAAGGTCAGTATTTTTTTCGATTCTCGCAGTAGTATTCAGGCACTTAAACAAAATCAACTTCACAGTAAAATTAATAGTCAAATCATTATGGATATAAAGAACTTGTTACTTGATTGTTCCCAAAACGGCTTGGACATCGAGATAACCTGGATCCCCGGCCACTCGGGTATTGTTGGCAATGAGTGCGCTGATTCGTTAGCAAAGTATGCCACATCGAATCCGGTTGATCGAAAGCATTACGTAGCTCATAACTACGACTTGCGGAATGGTGCCAAACCCAAGTTATTTAACTCGTGGACTGGAACATGGAAAACTACTTCTAAAGCCATAGGTCTCTACTACGCTGCTATACAGCCTGATATCCAGCGTAGGCCTTGGTTTTTTAAATGTCCTAAACTGTCAAAGAGAACTGTTTCGTCCCTCTGTAGACTTAGATAAGGACATTGTTGTAGCCCTGTGTTCCTGAAAAAGATTCATGTCCGAGATAGTTCCCTGTGCGAGTGTGGTCTTGCGGAGGGTACTTTAAACAATATTTTCTTCTCCTGCTCCCTAAAAAAAAATCTTTGACCTATACCAAAAAAAATCCAAATTGAACATTCCTCTCCCAACCAACTTCCATACCCTTCTCTCCCACTTCTCCCCTAAATTAGTAAATGTTTTGGCCACATTCCTAAATGAGAATGATTTAAAATTGGTGCCTAACGTGTGTGTAAATAGCCTGTGTATAGTATAAACTACTTTATGTTTTGTGTGTGTAGCTTGTAAATTAGATTATTTGTCTTACTAACCCATGTGTTCGTCCTTTCAGCCTAACTAACATCTACCACGAAGTACAAATTTCGACGGCCTGCTTCTCTGCTGCCGTCAAGACGTGACACTGGCAGAATAGTCGATACCGGCTCAGTTGCCACAACCGAAAAAAAAAAACGATGTAACGAGAAGCGGAATTCGCAAAGCGCACGCACGCTTCGGCGACATCAAACACACTGTTAGTTCCGGGGCGGGGCCGCGGCTAGAAGCTTGCGCGGGAGAGTACCCGCTCCGTGATATTGGGTGGAATTGATTACCTACGAATTTATTGAATGATCGTTAGACTACTCTGTTCGGGTACGGAATACGCGCTTGGACATGGTTTGGAAGAAGAGACGATAGGCACATGGTTTTTCAGGATATCGCGGTGTGTCGAGCCCTATGAATATTCCTAATGTTGATCTCAATGATGTTCCAATAGACCGAGTGGACCAATTTAAATATCTAGGGCATCTACTCACCGAGGACCTTGGAAACCATGCTGACATGGGCCGGGAGCGAAGGGCACTGTCGGTGCGAGCCACCATGATAGCCAGCAGGTTTTCGCGTTGTACTACTGGTGTGAAGATCACACTTTTTAAAGCGTACTATACTGCACGTGCACTCCCCTATATACGTGTAGCCTGTGGGTTGACTATAGTAAAAGGGCATACAGTGCCCTCTGTGTCCAGTACAATAACGCGTTCCGGGCGGTGTTGGGGCTGCCCCGTTTCTGTAGCCTATCAGGGATGTTTACGACGGCACACACTGATTGTTTCCACCCTTCTATGCGTAATGCGGCGCGTCTCTGGCGCGCCGGGTCCGGGCCAGTCCCAGTGCTATCCTGGCAATGATCGCCAACAAGCTGGACTGTCCTTATGTCGGGCATTCCTGTGGCAGGCATGTTGCTGTTCCAGTGCCGGTTAGAAAATAATGTGTCCGTTTTATTTTTGAAATGAATAAGTTTTAATTTAATTTAATATACAATTAAATTCTTACATGGTTTGCATTTTTCTTTGAAATTGCGCGCCAAAAATGATACTTATGCTACTTCATCATGAATTCCTACCTAATTGGAACCTACCTACCTACTTACGTAATAATAAAAAAAGGAAAAAGAAATACTTACATTGGAACTTTGTTCCCGTCAAACAGGATGGTTGAATGTACGCTGCGATACATAAAACCTTGAGATCCAGGCGATCTAAACGTTCTGTATACACCTACACAAAGAAAAAAACGGGTTGCAGTCCGAGAGTGCCAGCAGAAGTGAAAACTTGAATACGTGCTTCTCTCCCTCCGTCTTACGAATTATCGATCAGGTCACGTATCCTAACGTCTTACGAATTTTCGATCAGGTCACGTGTCCTGACGCGAGTTCAAGATAATTTACCCATCACAAAAAATGTGCACAAAGCCGCTAAAGAAGTTTCACTTAAAAAAAAACAGTGTTTGACTTGGTTTTTGTGACAGATGCAACGATATCAAATTGGCTATGCAATGATATGAACAGACATCATTACTACGATGCGGACCTAAGCGTCTCATGTGACGGTATAAAGGTAAAACAAAATAAAGCTTAAACGAATTAAATAATTTATCACACATAGTTTTTAAAGTTGCAGACTTATTATGTTGTGTAGGGTAACGCCATCTCGCGTGATGAATATAAACTACATCTTTTTACTTGTTATTCTTTACAATAGAATAACCAGTAAAAGATAATTTCAATTTTATCTTGAATACAATAAAACACAAGATTTTCACATACATATTTTATATTTAAAATGGCAATGTAAAGAACAATAAATTAATTTAAAGCCTACAGAGATCTCTGTACTTTTCGCACATGTTGGCTTTTAGATTCTTTTAAAGCTTGCTCCAACTTATTTGTCAAATGTAATAAATTAGGTAAGTCACATTGTAGTAGAACATGGTTAACTTTATTTTGACAATGGCTAGCAGCTTTGGCATCTTGTATACTTGAATTTATCAGTATTGGAGACAAGATTTCATCATCTCCCTTATCATACCCTATTCTGTCATTGTGTTCACTGTACTGTCCAAAGTTTTTTGGCATCATGAGCATGAAGTCCATGGCAATCATCGGTTTTATTTCTTCATTGCAACTGCGAGAGGCTACCTGTGAATGCATAAAACATCTAAATAACATAATTATGATGTAAAATTGAAATTAAGAACATTTTTAAACATCAAAATGTCATGTTTACGCAATTTATTTTATCTTACCTGTATTTCAAATCTCCATGACAGATCCTGATAAGTAGGGTCTTTCTGCTGTAGAAGGTTCAATGCATCTGATAGCTCTGCCTTCTTGGTGTTGTGTAACTTTACCAACACTTCCTGTTGCTCAGTAGAGAAACCCGCTATAGCCAATGATGACTTTAGGTCAGCATCTGACAACTGAATAAAGTGTTCTAATAATACTATTACTGGGCATATGCCCAATCTAAATCTGAGATTTCAACCTGAATATGCTATACTTACATTTAGTCTACATGCCTCTACTATAAGATAAACCAATGCATGAACCAAATTTTGAACTGCTGTTAGTGAGACATCCAGTTTTTCTGAAAAAAAAAAAATTATAATGAATTAATTAAACAGAGTATCAACATAGATTGAAAAAAAATAAACAGCTATGAACAACTTCAAATAAGTGTTTAAATTCCTAAGTACCAACTAATAGTTAGCAAAAACACTCATGTTTGTGAGTTAAGTACACTATGATCATAGATAATAAAATTTGCAAGCAAATACAATCTTTAATTTGATACATGCCAGGAGTCAAATTCACAAAAAAAAAAAACAAAGCAAAAGCCGTTTTCAATTACTCAAGCAACAAATAAATATGTTTGTTCAGCGGGTCTAAAAAGGCAACTTTATACAGCAGAATCAGAAAGCAAATCTTGCTACCAATCACTGTCAAATTTTCCCAATCAACCATGAACCTAATACAGGTAAGATAGTGGTCAAACATGTGCCTATCATTTGTAAAAAAAAAAAAAATTATAATATGTAAACGACTCTATCGTTAAAATGAAATTTGACAGATTATTGTGTGATTAATGCTCAGATTAATGTTATGATTTTAATATTATGATTCTCCCCCCAGAGGTCTTGCAACAAAACAAATATTGAAACTATTAGGAAATACTCTAGTATATGAGTACTTACCTGCAGCAATACTATACTTCTTATGATTTGTTCCATTATTCAGGTAGTCTAAAGCTAATTTACAGAAGTCGATCAGAACTGAAAAAACAATAGGTACCTATTTATTTTATTCTGAAAACAAAGTGATATTTGATCATTCTAAGTAAGAACAAATAATTTGGTCTGACCTTGTATGGAATGCTGATTTAATAAACTAAGATGTTCTCTCTGTAACTCACTCAAAAATATAATCATTGTCTATTAGAAATTTTAAGAATCTTTAGATATTTACACTTTTTCGATGAAGTTTCCAAGGTAGTTTGTCACTTGTATGGCAATGTCAATGTCAATTGGCTTTTATTTTTGCTGTGGTGACGAAGACTCGGTCCTAATTTTCTGTGACTTGCTCTACTCTACCGTTAGATTCTACCGCATAATATTATTGAATTTTCAACCAGGTCTAGAAAGACAGAACTTTTAGTTTACTTTCCAATTGTATTTTTTTCAATGGCGAGTCTAAAAATGATGCATCAAGCCTAAAGTTTACGTATTCTATGAAGCCTACTGGCCTTATGAAGACAGTCATAAGTAAGAAATGTATGGCAAACTACTAGCGCTCTATTTCAGTAAAGGCATAGAGGAATATAATATATAGTAAAGGTCAAGCTTACACACAAAAGATCTAAAACAGTCTAAACTTTAGTCGAAAAATATTGTAGTCTTGTGTAGTCGATAAAATGTTTTTATCGACTACACAAGACTACAATATTTTTAGAACATACATGTTGACTCTATGGTTGTCATTTTCTTGACGTAGACGTAGTTGCTTACGAGTTTTTCAATTTTGTAATTTTGTTGACATGTTTCTTTAATTTTACTTAATTTAATTGATAATAGCATCGTAATTAATGCTCAGAGAAGTAACTACTTCAACATGGCTTTGAAAAAAGTCAAGGGGAACTTCGAGAGGATGTTCGATAAAAATCTGACGGATTTAGTTCGAGGAATCAGAAATAACAAAGATAATGAGGTATTTATATATTTAATAGTACTATATTTGCATTTAAACATTGATTTAAGTCAGCAGTACAATTACCCGACCAAGGAAATGTATTCCTGTCACTTTCTTTATGTGTACCCCTCCACTGTCACATTCTTGTCTCAGTTGTCTCAAGCAGAGAAACTTGACCAGTTTGAATATTAAATAAAATATTTGGTCAGTGGGTCATCTTAGGGGTGGTTTACCTACAGATAAACCTCCACTTCAGGTAGATTTGTCTTAAATATATGTATTGATACTTTAGCAGAAGCCTTGTAATCTCATTTAGTGTCCATATTAATGGAGGATTTCAATTCGATATTGTTTAATTATGATAATGAATCATACGAAAATTTACATCAGCAACATATTTTGTTGTTGACACAGGTCCAATGTTTGCTCTCCATTATTTAGTCATTGTTGCCAATGATGAGAGTCAATATGCTTCACTACAGTAAACAAGTACAGCATTCCTTTACTTATGCATATATTTCAGATCTTGGTTTATATTTCTAGTCCTGGTAGTGTTTTGGCATGTAATTATTAATGGAATTAATAATTGAATAAAAATATTCTGTTAACATCGCCTTTTACACTGTCCTGCAAAGAGTGAAGTGATTACTTCAAATCCCATAAATTACCTCATTCTATTTTATATTTACCATTTAATTTTTAGTCGAAGTACATAGCACAATGTATGGAAGAAATAAAAGTTGAGCTACGCCAAGACAACATAGCAGTCAAAGCCAATGCAGTGGCTAAACTGACATATGTGAGTACCAACAAAATCTATATGTATTCTTATTTATCACAATGTATGTAGGTATAAAAATTAGATAAACTTTGTTAGCATTACATGTTGCCCTGATAACATACTCACATGGTAACTTATCACTTTATTAAACACATACAAAGGTATAGTTTTCAATAATTCAGATAATGTTCTAAATTGTTTCATCTGCACCTATGTATTTGTCCAAATTATGCTCATTTTTGAAAGCTTTTAACGGAAGTTAAGGCACTATCAGCTGTATGATAGAATATATAAAATCTTATTGTGGTCTTCCTAATAGGTATCTAACTAGAATCACAACCTAATTAGAATGCTTATACAGATACACCAGGAAGGAAATGCTAAAATTCTGATACTTGTGATACCTACTAAAAACCTAATTATTTGAATAGCCAATTCACCAAGCACATTAACAATTTTTTACATGTATTACAGCTCCAAATGCTGGGTTATGACATCTCTTGGTCTATCTTCAACATAATAGAAGTGATGAGCTCCAATAAGTTCACTTACAAGCGCATTGGTTACTTAGCAGCTAGTCAGTCATTCCATGCAGATTCCGAACTACTAATGCTCACTACAAATATGATAAGAAAGGATCTCAATGCACAGAATCAGTATGAGGCGGGGCTGGCACTCAGTGGCCTCAGCTGTTTTATATCCCATGACTTAGCCAGAGACCTGGCTAATGACATCATGACATTGGTAAGTGATACTCTAACATATACAACCTATTTTATTTGACTTGGTGTTCAGGTAAAGTGTCCTTGTGTGCTTATGATAAGTTAGCACTTCAGATACGTTTTATGCAACTAAAAGCTAATGAAGTAAGCAATCACACATGCATTAGATAAAAAAGTAATTGAAGAAATGCATGATGTAGTGATCATGAGAACACTTGTTGATGAAAAATTATATTGTTTTTACAATTGCCAAGTAACCTAGAAGCCACTTATGTATGTTTGATTTTTTTTGTAGATGAGCTCAACAAAACCATATTTAAGGATGAAAGCTGTACTCATGATGTACAAAGTATTTTTAAGGTATCCAGAGGCACTAAGACCTGCATTCCCAAAACTAAAAGAAAAATTAGAGGATCCTGATCCAGGTATTTATTATTGTAAAACTCGGTAACTAAACTATACAACACTTTTTTGTTTATAACACAAATATGTTTGTTATCACAGGTGTCCAATCAGCTGCTGTTAATGTAGTTTGTGAGTTAGCAAGGAAAAATCCTAAAAACTACCTCTCATTAGCTCCAGTATTCTTCAAACTGATGACAACATCCACTAACAACTGGATGTTGATCAAGATTATCAAATTGGTATGTACTTACTTTTAACTAATTATAAAAAACTACTGATATACCTAATTTTTTTTCAGGACCCAACTGTACAACATTCTCATAATTTTAATAAATGATGTCTTAAATTAATAGATAAACCTAACAGATTTCTGAAACAATTTTGTTTTAAACATTGTTATGAATTCTTCACAGTTTGGTTTAATGACACAGTATGAACCAGACATTGGAAGAAAAATAACCCAAAGCCTCATAGATCTAATTTGCAGGTACCACTAGTGAACTTTACAAAAACAGAGTTTACCAAACTGCTAGATTCATTCACCACACCTCACCATTGAAACTTTATACAACTTAGTTATGCCACATTCTGACTATACCATAGCTGGAATATTTGAAATGTACAACTTTAAACAACTTAAATAATTTTATTTTACAATCTACTGAATCTTGAATCAAGATACTTTAGCATTTAATAAATCTGCAACTCTACATTTCTAATGTTCTAGCTTATGAAATTAAAATATATACCACACAAATGACACTTATGAATTGGCACATCAGGCTCACATTTTTGTATTATTTTTGCTGCTGATTTTATACCAAAAATACCAACATTTACCAATGTGTCTTCGTGATTAACAATGACCAAGCAAGGAGAAGAACCACATTTAGGGTATCTTTAGAACAGAGATACAACATCATCTAGCTATTGATTGCTATCACATAAGCTAGTCTTATGTAGTTTCATTGTGTTTGTTGCAGTTTGGTGCCTTAACCCCATTAGAGCCTCGACTTGGCAAGAAACTGATAGAACCATTAACTAACTTAATACATAGGTGAGTCAGTTACTGTCTATTGAAGCAGGAACACCACCAACCTGTCCAAATTGTCTTTTACAGACAGTGCCTTCATCATAGAAATTATGTAGACAATATTGTGATGTCCTTACTGTACATGTAGACCATGTAGTCTCTATGGGGTGAAAGGAATATTATCAAATAGTTATTTTTCTAATAGATGCTACAATAATTATTTATTTTTTCAGGTAGAGAAGTTTAGTTTAGTTATTGAAGGTGTTTATTATATAAGGAACTGCTTGCATTGCTTTTTTAACATTTTGTTCAAATGAGCTTATTGTACACTGTAGCACTGAAGTTAATTGACACATTAGAGCTTCAAAACACTAGTTTTAGGCTTGGAATTGTTATATAATTAACATTTTGTTCATAAAGCAATGTACATTATGTATAACAAAGCGACTTCGCAGAGTAATATGTAAGTGTCGAAGATGTAACAAGCAATGTCAACCACCAAAGATTCATATTACGTAATTTATAAAGGTTTTGCATACTGAATCAGGATAATATTAAAATTTTACCTTATAAACTATTTTGATATAATTGTGGTGTTTTGGTAAACCAAAACAAAATTGCGAAATGATGACTGATTAGGCTTACTTTTTACCTTTAGGAAGGGTTATGTTTGTCGCGCGTATCTTGTATGTATGTTTGTAAATTTCTTTATTACCTCGTATCTTCTAAACGGCTGGATTTCGACTGTTAACATAGGTTTAAAAAAAACAGTTAAAATGGCGGATTTTTGGCGCTAAATTGTAAGTGGTTAATATTTTTTTCTTTTAATTAAACCTGTCGAGTAGGGTATGGCGTGATGGTATATAGCCTGTAACCTTACTCGGTAAATAAGCTAAGTCTCTAATACTGAAAGGATTTTTCAAATCGGACCTGAAGTTTCGTTTAGAAACCTGAAGTTTCGCGTTAGAGCAAACGAACTCTTCAGCTTTATATATTAAGATTTTTCAAATCGGACCAGTAGTTTCTGAGATTTTGTTCAAGCAAACAAACAAACTCTTCAGTTTTATATATTAGGCATAGATTAGAGGGCCATTTAAAGGAAATATCGTGGCTTAATTAAATCCTGGAGCATACTTGCGTTTCTTTGATAAATAATTGTGCAAGAAACAAAATGAGTGGAGATAAATGAAAAAAATATTAGTATTTTGCCCAAAATTAGGACTAAAATATTAGTTACTAAAGATATTTAAAACGGCGTTTGATTTAAACATAATTATGCTAAATAAATAAGGAAGTTACCCTATTCGCGCATGCATTGATAGTTATTATTCAGGTACAGTTTATGTACCTAAGTAATATACACAATAGGTAAATATTGCGAAAAAAAATCGGGACGATCGCATATAAGTACACCAAAAAAGTTGAGAAATTCAGACGTCTAATTAAAACTAAATGTTTCTTTGACATTATAATTTGGACTATTGATAGAAAAAAAAATAAATCCTTGCTTTTATCATAAAAAAAATAAGTTTAGGAATAGTCGACTTCACAATTGTCGACCACTATTAACCATAAATTCCTATTAAAATGTAACTGATACTGAAGTTGAAACTGTTGCAAGAGCGGTAAAGCAATTATGATGTCGACCATACAAGTGCATCAGAATTTCCGATCACTAGTTATTAAACAACTTATTTACAAGGAGGTATAAAGGGTCTGTTTATGGGCAGTACGTCAGCGATGTCGCTGCTGTACGAGTGTATCAACACGGTGATCGCCGTGCTCATCAGCATCAGCAGCGGCATGCCCGGCCACGCCGCCTCCGTGCAACTCTGCGTGCAGAAGCTCAGGATACTCATTGAAGACAGCGATCAAAATTGTGAGTCACCTTCCTCAGTAACACCTGTACTACATTTTATTTCCTCCACTCGATTCAGACTCTCTACAGTTGTAGCTTATTATTATTAAACCGGATATTGTAAATAACATAATTGTCCTCGACTTGAATATTTCTTCCATTGTCATGACGGCTGAGGGCACATTACTACAGGTGTTGAATCTTTTTCTTGAGTCCTCGTACTTGGCTGCCCACGACTTGATAAAAAGATTACACTTTCAAGCAGACCAGCCGCACCAAACAATTTAGCGAGAGTGAAGCCCCATAGTTCGGTACTGTAACGGCAATTTTTTTTTCTCTTGCCTCGCTATTAAATCACGGTTTGGGTTGTTGAGTACATTATCTGCCTAGCCTTTTCCCAACTACATTAGGGTCGGCTTCCAGTCAAGCCGGATTTAGCTGAATACCAGTATTTTACGAGGAGCGGCTGCCTACCAGACCTCCACAACCTATTAACTGGGTAACACGGTACTTCATGGCAAGATTGGAGTCAGATTTACTGGCTTCTGACTATCTGTAACGACTGCCAAAGATCTACAAATGACAGCCGGGACCAACGGCTTAACGTGCTTTCCGAGGCACGGAGGAAACTCGGTATGTTAAGATGGTCGCCCATCCACAGACCTAACTAGGCAAGCGCTGCTTAACCTTGAAGATCGACCCGTGCGGCTATTTTTATTTAGCCTCGTTGATACATTTCTTCAAAAACGAATGTGTAAACAAAATCTATAGTCCTATTAGAAATCGCAACTAGAAGACTTCAATAATGCAGACCTAATAAAAATCGCCGCCGCCATACTTAAATTGTTCAATTGACTACGTACTAAATCATAGTCCAATTTGTTCCAGTGAAATACTTGGGCCTTTTGGCGATGTCAAGGATACTGAAGTCGCACCCGAAGTCGGTGCAGGCGCACAAGGACCTAGTCCTAGCGTGTCTCGACGACAAGGACGAGTCCATCAGGCTCAGAGCTTTGGGCTTGCTCTATGGAATGGTAAGTAATCATTGGCGTATCTAGGAGCGGAGCAGTAATTTTCATTACTGCTCCGCTCCTATTGGTCTTAGCGTGATGATATATTTTTCAAATCGGACCAGCAGTTCTTGAGATTAGCGCGTTCAAGTAAACAAACAAACAAACTCTTCAGCTTTATATATTAGTATAGATAGAGTATAGATATATATACATTTATTTCTAGGAGGGGCCTGGTCCCTAACCTGCGATGCGATGCCCACACACACTCACCACAATCTGGGGTCACGATCAAAAATGGAATTTTAGTCCCGTCGCCCGTTGCAGTCGCAACACTCATGGTCTAAAACTTTGGGGGCAGGGGTCAAGTTAATGGGGCTGCGGAATCTGTTCGAAAGAGGTGCCGTAGCCTTAGAACGCAAAGGGCACCAGGAGGAACACGGATGGGTTTTAGTCAGTAAGAGTCTGACACTCCCTCTTGCTTCACCCAGAGCGGGAGGAGTCATTTGATGATTACCCATCCTTAAAAAAAAAAAAAAAAAAAAAAAAAAAAGGGGTCAAGTTAATTAAATTTAGATTGGAGTAAATTTGTAGGTTTTTTTATGTGGTGGATTTTTCATCTGATTGATTTGTGTGACGTAATATCCACAAGTGTCCAGCCTAGAATTTAAAATTCGTCCCCAACTGCTCCCCCCCTATAAACGTCTATGTAAGTAATAATAGTCTACTCGGAAGGAAAATTCATTTCTTGAACTAAAAGTCCTCCTGAACTACATTGAAATTCAGTTTTCTATAATTTCGAGCAAGTTTTTTAAGAGATTATATCTAAGGAAAAAGAAGTAATATGGCGGTTTGACATATCTCATATTCAAAAGCTGTCAATCAGCCAATTTATTAATTAGAGAAAAAGTGTGACTATTGCACATCCGGCCTCTAGGAGCATAATTAAAACCTATTTTAGTAAGGTAACACTCAAAAAAAAGACTTATTTTCCAACAACTAGGTATCGAAGAAGAACCTGATGGAGATAGTAAAGAAGCTGATGGTGCACATGGACCGCGCGGAGGGCACGCTGTACCGCGACGAGCTACTCACGCGCATCATCGAGATCTGTTCGCAGAACAATTACCAGCACGTGGTGGACTTCGAGTGGTACGTCACCGTGCTCGCCGAGCTCACCGAGATGGAGACCAGCGCCAAGCACGGTCAGTTGCTACTGCAGGGAGGCGCTGCTCTAGCGCCGCTGTTCGTGGGTTGTTGAGCTTTTATCAAAGAGTGTGTGCGTGTGTGTCAGGGCGCATGGTGGCTGCGCAGGTGACGGAAGTGGGCGCGCGCGTGGCCGAGGTGCGCGTGTTCGCCGCGCGCGAGTGTGGTGCCATGGTCGCCCGCGCCGCCGCCTCCCCGCCCGGCCCCGCCTCTAAGGAGGTGCTGTACGCCGCCGCCTACGTGCTGGCCGAGTACTGCCGGTAACTATGAGCTACGTACTACACACTGTGACACTACTGTACGCGCGCGAGTGTGGCGCCATGGTCGCCCGCGCCGCCGCCTCCCCGCCCGGCCCCGCCTCCAAGGAGGTGCTGTACGCCGCCGCATACGTACTGGCCGAGTACTGCCGGTAACTATGAGCTACGTACTACACACTGTGACACTACTGTACGCGCGCGAGTGTGGCGCCATGGTCGCCCGCGCCGCCGCCTCCCCGCCCGGCCCCGCCATGGTCGCCCGCGCCGCCGCCTCCCCGCCCGGCCCCGCCTCCAAGGAGGTGCTGTACGCCGCCGCCTACGTACTGGCCGAGTACTGCCGGTAACTATGAGCTACGTACTACACACTGTGACACTACTGTACGCGCGCGAGTGTGGCGCCATGGTCGCCCGCGCCGCCGCCTCCCCGCCCGGCCCCGCCATGGTCGCCCGCGCCGCCGCCTCCCCGCCCGGCCCCGCCTCCAAGGAGGTGCTGTACGCCGCCGCCTACGTACTGGCCGAGTACTGCCGGTAACTATGAGCTACGTACTACACACTGTGACACTACTGTACGCGCGCGAGTGTGGCGCCATGGTCGCCCGCGCCGCCGCCTCCCCGCCCGGCCCCGCCATGGTCGCCCGCGCCGCCGCCTCCCCGCCCGGCCCCGCCTCCAAGGAGGTGCTGTACGCCGCCGCCTACGTACTGGCCGAGTACTGCCGGTAACTATGAGCTACGTACTACACACTGTGACACTACTGTACGCGCGCGAGTGTGGCGCCATGGTCGCCCGCGCCGCCGCCTCCCCGCCCGGCCCCGCCTCTAAGGAGGTGCTGTACGCCGCCGCCTACGTGCTGGCCGAGTACTGCCGGTAACTATGAGCTACGTACTACACACTGTGACACTACTGTACGCGCGCGAGTGTGGCGCCATGGTCGCCCGCGCCGCCGCCTCCCCGCCCGGCCCCGCCTCTAAGGAGGTGCTGTACGCCGCCGCCTACGTGCTGGCCGAGTACTGCCGGTAACTATGAGCTACGTACTACACACTGTGACACTACTGTACGCGCGCGAGTGTGGCGCCATGGTCGCCCGCGCCGCCGCCTCCCCGCCCGGCCCCGCCTCCAAGGAGGTGCTGTACGCCGCCGCCTACGTGCTGGCCGAGTACTGCCGGTAACTATGAGCTACGTACTACACACTGTGACACTACTGTACGCGCGCGAGTGTGGCGCCATGGTCGCCCGCGCCGCCGCCTCCCCGCCCGGCCCCGCCTCCAAGGAGGTGCTGTACGCC
Organism: Lacanobia oleracea; assembly: GCA_950371165.1. Taxonomy (NCBI): domain Eukaryota; kingdom Metazoa; phylum Arthropoda; class Insecta; order Lepidoptera; family Noctuidae; genus Lacanobia; species Lacanobia oleracea. The sequence goes on from OX493389.1 coordinate 14,692,202, forward strand.
GCCGCCTACGTGCTGGCCGAGTACTGCCGGTAACTATGAGCTACGTACTACTCACTGTGACACTACTGTTCGCGCGCGAGTGTGGCGCCATGGTCGCCCGCGCCGCCGCCTCCCCGCCCGGCCCCGCCTCCAAGGAGGTGCTGTACGCCGCCGCCTACGTGCTGGCCGAGTACTGCCGGTAACTATGAGCTACGTACTACACACTGTGACACTACTGTACGCGCGCGAGTGTGGCGCCATGGTCGCCCGCGCCGCCGCCTCCCCGCCCGGCCCCGCCTCCAAGGAGGTGCTGTACGCCGCCGCCTACGTGCTGGCCGAGTACTGCCGGTAACTATGAGCTACGTACTACACACTGTGACACTACTGTACGCGCGCGAGTGTGGCGCCATGGTCGCCCGCGCCGCCGCCTCCCCGCCCGGCCCCGCCTCCAAGGAGGTGCTGTACGCCGCCGCCTACGTGCTGGCCGAGTACTGCCGGTAACTATGAGCTACGTACTACACACCGATATTTGACCGCTAAGGCCTCTCAGTGGGAGATACCTAGTGTAAATAGTGAATGTTTGTGTAGCGAGGAGGCAGTGATGCGCGAGTCGGTGGCGGGGCTGCTGTCGTGCGCGGGCACGGGCGGCGGCGCCGTGCGCGCGCGCGCCGTGTGCGTGCACGCCGCGCTCAAGCTGACGGCGCAGCTGCTGCTGCTGTACGAGGCGCGCGGCGACAAGGACGCCGCTATAACCGTTAGTCACTTATCCTAATACTTTTCATTACGAAGTCTTTACCGCTGTGATCTAGCTACCCGTTTTCACTAAAACAAGAACGAAGGAGATAGTACTAAATGAAAGATTGAATAGGGAAGATGCAAATAAAGAATTTATGAGAATGTTGTCAGTAAAATGATAAAAACGTATAAAATAAAGGCCATTGCAACGTTTTTATTTTGGTTAACACATTCACTGCCGCGTCGGTCACCGGTGACCGACAAACAATACATTTTCTATTGTATCTATTTGTCTGTTAATATCGATTTTTAACAAAAATAAAAGTAACGTGAAACAGAACGTATTTAAAAACAACAAAAAGCGTTTAGTGACGTATCTGCTGTTATGCCAACGAAATTTATTTATTTATTTATTTATTTTCAGGAACAATTTACATTGTGTTTGAAATCATATAATAATCAATACATAATAATAATAATATCTAATAATAAAAAAAAAAATATGGTTTTTAGAGATATATTTAAAAATATACTTTGTATGTAATAAGAATAAATAAACGAAATAATAATAAAAAAATTCCGGTTGTTCTAGTCTGGCTAACGGAGACTATTTGCACAGGCACAACCTTGTAGCCAGGATTATCCACCAGCAACTTGCTCTTAAATACAATCTTGTGGAATCGGAAGTACCGTACTATAGGTATGTGCCCGACCCAGTTCTCGAAAGTGGTAGTTGCACATTGTATTGGGATCGGTCTATCATCACTGACAGGACTATTGTTGCCAATAAGCCTGATATAGTGGTGATAGACCGACTAGAGCGTCGCGCAATGATTGTTGATATAGCAGTCCCTCATGACGAGAACCTCGTGAAGTCAGAAAAAGATAAACAAACGAAGTATCTTGACTTGGCTCGCGAGGTTGTCGACATGTGGGATGTGAACACAGCAGTCATTGTGCCGATAGTCGTGACGGCCAATGGTATTATTGCCAAGAGCCTCGACCAACATCTCAAGAGGCTCTCGTTGGGCAGCTGGATCAAGGGCTTGATCCAGAAAGCAGTACTCCTGGACACGGCGCGCATTGTTAGGAGGTTCCTCTCTCAGGAGCCCTGACCACCGGTAGCTTGGACCCTGTTCCCGATACCGGTGGGCTACTATTTTTTATATTTTTAAATGTTTTTTGTATTTTTATAGAAATATTTAAAAATGTATTGAATATGTATATAAATGAATAAATGGAATAATAATAAAAATCACGTTGGTTAAAAATACAAAATTAATAGGTACATTCATTTCACAATAAATTATAGAAAATTATAATGAGAATAAAAATCAATAAAATTAACATTGAGAATTTAAAATTCAATCATATTAAATAATTAAATTGTGGATATGTCATCGTCTAATGAGTACAAACATTTGTCCAATAGGAATGCCTTGAGTCTCGACTTAAATGAGCTGTGGTAAATAATAGATTTTAAGTCCAATGGCAATCTGTTAAAAATCCGCACTGCTTGATATTGAGGACTATGTTGCACAATGTTAAGTTGGGGTATTATTTTGGCTTTAAAATCTTTCCTGCGCGTACTTTCCCTCAACTGTCTCTCATCCTGTGTTTCATAGCTATGCAGGTATTTTTTAAAATTCACCAACAGTACCAAAACATAGAGGCTGGGCACTGTTAGAATTTTTAAATTTATAAAGTGTGGCCGACAGCTCTCTATTTGCGATATCCGGACCATGGTTCTAATGGCTCTCTTTTGGAGCACAAAGGCTCTCTGGCAGTTATATTTAAAACTATTCCCCCAAAACTGAAAACTATATCTCAACCTTGATTCTATTAGAGCATAATATACCATTTTAAGGTGTTTTATGTCTATTACATCCCTAAGACTCCGTAAGGCATAACACGCTGAGGAAATACACGAATCAATGGCTTGCAATTCCCTTTTCCAATTTAAATATTTGTCAATGTAAATCCCCAGAAACTTTACTTCATTAACTATGTCAATTTTAACTTCATCAAGTGCGATCGTCATGTTGTCTTTATTACGCGCTTTTGTACTAAATAACATAACTTTGGTTTTTTCAGTGTTAATTAAAAGCTTGTTACTATCAAACCAAGATTTAAAAACTGCCAACACTGCATTAACCTTAGCGGAAAGCTCCTGTATGCTGTTAGCTTCAACTATTGCGTTGGTGTCGTCTGCAAAAACTGTCAACTGTGTGTCGGGAAATATTGAATTGATGTAATTAATTAAATCATTTGTAAATAATATAAATAAAATAGGCCCCAAAATTGATCCCTAGGGTACTCCCGCTACTATATTTTGCATATAAGATTTATTGCAATTGCTATTACCATTACCAATATCCACATACATTTTCCTGTTCTTTAAATATGAAGAGAAAAGTTTCAAAGTTTTTCCTCTCACACCATAATGCTCCAATTTTGCAAGGAGTAATTTGTGGTCAATAGTATCGAAAGCTGAGCTCAAATCAAGGAAAATGCCAGCTACCCTGATTTTTCTATTTAATTTATTAATAATGTCTTCTACCAAGGTATATAGAGCGTCTCCGGTTCCGACATTTTTTTGGTATCCAAATTGTCTCAAGTGCAAAACCTTGTTTAAATTAAGATGAAGTACAAGTCTACTCTTAATAATTTTCTCAAAAATTTTGGAAAGAACGGGGAGCAAAGAAATCGGTCTATAGTTTTTTGGATCTGTTTTTGAGCCCTTTTTGTGGAGTGGGATAATTCTTGCTATTTTTAACTGTTCCGGAAACACACCTTCTGAAATGCATTCATTGTAAAAAATAGTTAAAGGTTCAGCTAATATATCTAAATTTTCTTTAATTACTGCTATCGGAATTTCGTCGTAACCGCATGATTTCTTATTTTCCATACTATTAACTATTTTCACTATCTCACATGGAGTTACAGGCGCAAAAATCATGTCATTTTGAACTCTATTAGTGCTGTTTTCAAGTAGCTTTAGGGGATCTAGATTCTGGAAATTACTCAAAAAACATTTGCAGCTAAAATGATTAACTAAAACGTTTGCAACATCTAAGGGATTTTCTATAATTTTACCGTCCAATTTAAGCAAAGGAATCTCAAAATGCGGTGCTCTTATTTTATTCGTGCTTTTGTTAACAACTTACTCTCCAAACCTCTTTACCCAAATTACAAGAACTGTTAATAGTTTCACTTATTGTTATTTTTTTGGCCTTAGATAGTACCCTTCTGTATATTCTTATATATTTTTCCTTATAATTCTGTACACTGTCTTCTAGCTTACTAGTACCACCAGCAGACAACAAACGTTTCATTTGGCTTGATGTTTTAATGCCTTTTGTCATCCACCTTAATTTGAAACCATTCTTGAGTTTAATTTTTTGTTCTCTCTTTCTATAACAATTTTTGAAACTTGTAGCAAAAGTCTTCAAGAACGTGTTGATTCCCATACCACTCCAATCAAATTCAAGAATTTTTTGTCTAAAAGCTAGGCGGTTTTTGGTGTTAAAGACTCTTTTATTTACAACTATATACTTATTTTTATTTGATTTATCAATTGTGTTATCTAACAAAAAGTCGCCCAACAGCGCACCGTGTCCATCTGCCAAGCCATTATGGTCTACATCACATTGTCCAACATAATCATCAGGCAGATTAGTTATAAAATTATCTAGACAAGATGCGCAATCGTTGCGAATAAACGTAGGTGTATTAATAAGCAATCGGAAATTATAACATGCCAGTAAACTCATGAATTCAGTCCGGATTTTGCTCTCTACCATCAAGTCCACATTAAAATCACCACAAATAATGCTTTTCCTATTGAACAAATATTCCAACAACTTCTCCATATTTACCATAAAATTTTCAAAATTCTTCACATTAGGGGTACGGTAAAAGCAACATAAGTATAGACCAGTACTAATATCCTTAATACAACACACTTCAAAGGCTTCCATCTTATACAATTTGTTTATAAAATCTATATTTTCTACTGTTCTGCCTATGTGCCCCAAGATTAGACTCCCCCCTCTGATTTTTTTGTTTCTCGTATTGTATGAGATTAACTTGTAATTTTCGAGACTAAATACATGAATTGATTTAACATTTAAAAAATTTTCTGTTATACATATAAAGTCTACTCTCTTGCCTAGCAAATTTATGTACACTTCTAGCTCACTTTTTTTGTTACTGATACCACATACATTTTGATGACATATGAACACATTTGTCTGAATTGGGGAAAACTTTGAATCACGTTTGCAGCAAGAATCGATACTAGCACACAAATCATTCACGAAAAAAGTCTGACACCTGTATGAGGTTGTCAGTTTGTGTCATGGAGTCAACATACTCTGTATATAAATGTTTGGAACCTTTATTCAACGAGAAATCTGTTTGGACACTGACATCGTTGAAATATACCGGCTTCATCTGTTTGCAATTTGCTAGTGATTCCTTATAATTTCGAAATTTGTTCATGTATTGCACCCTTAGGATATGTCTAAGAACAAGTCTGCATGCATGTAATTTGTTTAAACGTTGTACAGACTTACCGAAATCCGAATCTAGCTGAATAAAGGTTGAATTATCACAATTGCGACACACTAAATTAAATAGGCTAATTAAGTAGGCACTAAATTAAAAGGCAACCTTATATCTTTAGGACAGTTCTTGACCAGTGATAGACACGAGTGACATCATCGTCCGTTTTCGCGCGAACCTTTGAACTGTCGGTTTAAAAACGCAATTTTGGCAATAAATTAAAGCGTTTTCATTTCTTATTTATGTAGTGGTCTATTCTAGACGGTGTTCTTTAAAATTAAAGCAAAAATGGAAATATTGCATGTTCCCTATTGTTGAATTTTCAACACTGCCAACCGTAAAGAGTTTAAAATCGGACCGTATTATGGCAATTAATTCCGATTTTTTGTAGCGTTAGTGGAAACGGGCATACGTGCGAGTGGCTCAAATAAATATTTTCTGGTCGCAGATAATCCGCGAAGGGCTGGCGGGGCTGCGGCCGCTGCTGTGCAGCGAGGACATGGAGGTGCAGGAGCGCGCGCACAACGCCACGGCGCTGCTGGCGCTGGTGCTGCGGCGCCTCAGCCCCGGCGACGCCGCGCTGCCCGCCGCCGAGCCCGGCGCGCTGCCCGACGCGCTGCCCGACGCCGTGCTGGTGGAGCACGACCAGAGGTCCGTACCTGCCCAATCAAACACTGCGGTTCACTGTGTAAACGTTTTTCGTTATCATCTAATTTTTCCCCTTAATAGTGACCGCATATCAAAAAAATATTTATGTTATACATCCATACTAGTATTTTGAGTCACAGAGCTTCATGTGAGTACCAAATTCCAACTGAATTATTCCACTAGATTCGACGTTGATCGGTGCATTGTGATCGGCCAAGTGCGAGTCGAGTCGCACACGAAGGGTTCCGTACTATAAACCATTTTTTATTTTATTTGAGTGGATTGAATGAAAGGTAAATTGCGGTTTCCGATTTATGACGTATTAAAAAATAACTACTTACTAGATCACGTTCAAACCAATTTTCAAGAAGAAAATTGGTTTCATCATATTATGTTTTTTTTTATCATTCTCTTATTTTAGAAGTTACGGGGCAAACTTTTCAATTTAGAAAAAAAATATATTAGAAACCTGAATAACATTTTTGAAGACCTATGGGTATGGTATGGGGTTTGATGAAAAAAAAATGAGTTTCAGTTCTAAGTATGGGAAACCCCAAAAATTTATTGTTGTTTTTTCTCCTTTTGTGTGAAAATCTTAAAGCGGTTCACAAAATACATCTACTTACAAATTTTCAACAGTATACTTCTTATAGTTTCGGAGAAAAGTAGCTGTGACATACGGACAGACAGACAGACATGACGAATCCATAAAGCTTCCATTTTTTGTCATTTGGCTAACCCTAAAAATCAAACTTAATGAGATGGCAAAAACTTACTTCTATTCAGATATTAATGACAGAAAATCAAACCTATCCGATAAAGGGTACAAAATTTTTTGAGCCCGCTTCGCTCGCTCTTGCATTTTGCGATCTCTTAGTTCTTAATCTTTCCTGTATGAGGTAAAAGTGACTTCTATTTAGATATTAATGACAGAAAATTAAATATTTAGATATTAATGATAAAGGGTACAAAAATTTTCGAGTTCGCTTTGCTAGATATTGAATTTTGTAATCTCTCAGTTCTTGACTTTTCCTGTATGAGGCAAAAACTTCTATTCAGATATTAATGACAGAAAATCAGATATTAATGCATGCTCATAATATTTTTTTATTTTTGTGTTGTATTGTTTATATCCCACCGAATAGTGATGAGAGTGAAAATATGATGTTATTTGGAATATTGGAACAGCTATCTGATAAATATAAGAAAATAATTTTAATAATCGTCAGTTGGATTTGGTGCTTTGTTCCTTGAGTCTAGGGGATGACATAATAGTCAGAGAACCGGGCGAGGCGCTTGTGCCGATCGAGTCGTATCACGTGCCGGCGAGTAGCCGCGCGCGCCGGGCCCCAGCCCCACCTCACGGTAGCGTAGGAGAGGCTTGTCCGCTGTGGAATTTTACTATAGCGGATTTTAATTTATTATATTCCCTGCTGATGAGTAATGATTGGAGCCCAATATATGGTATACAGGAGTCAGAACAGGCGTTGAATTATTTTTATGAAACTATCAATAAAACGTATTATCAATGATTGCGTTCCCAGAAAAATGCGAAAACCGGTAAACTCTAGGTACAATTACCCAGAGTGGTACACGGCTGATATTATTCGCGACATAAAAGTAAAGGCTACGTTGCATAATCAGTATAAATTAAGTGGGTTGAGGAGTGATCGCGAAATGTTTGCTAAGTGTAGGGCAAAATTAAAGACGATGTTAAGGTGGATGCTCCAGGGTAGCCCGCGAAATTCAAATATTTTTATGTTTTTCACACTGACCGGCAAATTGCAAAAAACATAAAAATATTTGAATTTCGCGGGCTACCCTGGAGCATTCACCTTAAAGGATGCACAAGCGGCGGCATCAAGAAAAGGTTCAGCTTAGGCTTACTGAAGACCCGAAGCCCTTTTGGAACTACGTAAGAGCAAAAATGGGAACCGCAAACCGTAAAAATATTACTAGGGATTGCTTCCATCCCTTTTTTTACCGGATTCGGAATGTGCTCAAGAGTTTGCGCATTTTACCCATTCTGTGTACAGTACACAACAGGCCAGACTAGACATAGACGCGGCGGTGGCTGCGAGTGGCAGCAACAGTTCATGTGTGCACATAGATTGTCTGCACGTGAGCCAGGTGCAAGAAGCACTCGCACGACTTAAACCAAAACGTTCCGCGGGCCCGGATGGCATTCCCGCATCTGTTGTGAGGGATTGCCGACGGTTCTGGCGCAGCCGCTCATGCACTTTTATATTCTATGTCTGGAGTCATCATCCTTTCCTGAACGTTCGAAAATCACGCGGGTAATTTCAGTACTTAAGGATGATGCAGGATCGGAAGTGAATGGGTATAAACCGGTGGCTGTTTTGTCCACACCGGCAAACATATTTGAGTCGGTCATACAGCGATGCGTATTCGAACAAGTATCTGCTTTGTCGGACGCTCAGCACGGGTTTCGACCAGCCCGCAGCACAACTAGAAATTGGTTAAATTTTATGACATATGTAGTTCCACATGTTGATGCGGGAGTGCAATTCGATGTCGCCTACTTTAATTTCAAAAAAGCGTTTTATTTGGTGGATAACGACATCTTATTAATAAAGCTGGCGACTATTGGATGCGCCTCCATATTGTTAAAGTTCTTTGCTGATTACATGAGAGACCGCCGGCATTTTGTCGAATATGCTGGCTACAAATCGGAGCCTTATTATACAAGATCCGGTGTGAGCCAAAGCATTAACGTAGGACCTCTTCAATTTATTATTATGATTAACGACCTGCCGGAAGTCGTCAGAGATGCCGGTTGTCTGTTATTCGCGGACGATCTTAAACTGTTTTTGGCCATTAAAGACGAAAGGGACTGTATTCGGTTTCAGAATGATGTGAACAGAGTAGTCGAGTGGAGTTGGAAAAATAAGCTACATTTCAATATGTCGTAGTGCTCAATCATAACGTTCAGCCGCATGAGAGTTCGCCTCCATACGACTATTATTATTAAATTATTTATTTCGAGCAACAATGACTACATGAACACACCTCACCTGCCTAGCCTTTTCCCAACTATATTGCGGTCGGCTTCCAGTCAAACCGGATTCAACTGAATACACATAACAAAATAATCACTGCCTCAGCATCCCAGCTGAGATACTGGAGCAACGACTCATAACACAGCAGTCCAGCCTGTCAGCAATCATGCACAGGATGCTGTTGGAACTGGCTCGCACCCTGCGCACCAAGGACGCACATCTTTTACGCATTAATGCATAAAAGCAATCAACACGCATTTCCGCAAACATCCCTGATGCACTACAGAAGCGAGGCAGCTCCACCCTACCCTAAAAGCATTATTATATTGAACGCGAAGGGCACTGTACGATCTTTGCGTAAAATGTACCCACAGGCTACAGGTATAAAAAGAGGAACAGAAGGTTCTAAAAAGCACACTTAATCCTGCGGGCATATATTCGCTCTGACTGACAGCGTCATCGTCGCTAAGGGTAATGGTCAAGATATGCCCAAGCCCAAGATACTTAAGATACGATAAAAGAGTGCACTCTCGATAGCGGTACACCATCCAACTTTACTGGTGGTACTGTTTCTGGACCTTTTCCACCAGCCTCAAACACCATAACGACACTCTTTTTTACGTTGTACAACAGGCCATGAGCACTGGCGTATCTCTCACACACTCACAAGCTGCCTCAAGCCACAGACTGAGGCACTGAGCAGCACCATGTCATCCGCATAGCTTATGTTGTTGACACATATGCCATCTATATAACATCCGACTCTGGTGCTGCTCAGCTCCACAATCAACTGGTCCATATACAGGTTGAAGAGTGTAGGAGAACTCTGACCCAAGACCATATGGACTCGAGAATGCCCCGTCCCACCTAACACTATTGACCTGGTTCCCGTACCAGAACTTAAAAATATTTATTGTTTCAGGTGGTAGCTTAGCATCATTAAGCTTTTTCCAAAGAGTATCGTAAGAAACCAGGTCGAAAGCACTCGATAGGTCGAGGAAACAGGCGTAAACCGCGGTGCTACGCCGTGTATAGTACTTCACAGCGTGCTTAAAGCCCAAAATAGCACTATCGGTAGACAACCCAGGTCGAAACCCAAACTGGTTGTCATGCAATTGAATGTGTTTATTTAATTGCGCATTGAGCACGCTGTCCAATACCTTAGACACAACCGTAGCCAGTGAAATAGGTCTATAGTTATTCCTATCAGTCAATAGTCCAGTTTTATTTTTAACAATGGGCACAACAATTGTTTTTAACATATCCGGGGGTAGATACGCATGACTCAAACAAAGGTTGTACAGTAAAGCCAAAACACGCGATAAGTGAGGGCCCGCATACCGAAGGTGCTCGATGCTGAGTCCATCATGGCCAGATTTTCCACTTGACATTGACTGTATGATAGATGCAACGTCTCTGGCAGACCTTTAGGCTCAACATCGATCACCGCCTGCGATGGTCCTAAGGACGACTTTATCTCAAATTTAGCTTTGAATAGTTCAGCTATTCCCTGCGCATCACTCACACCGTCGACGCACACAGGCACGCTGGGCTTATGATTGAGTTTATTTGTGTTTTTCCAAAACCCACGAAAGTCCTTTTTCAAATGATTTGATGCGAGGATATCCATTTTAATCTTATTTTCTTGGCCCTGGCACCATTTCAACCGAGATTTAAATATTCTTTTCGACTCACACATCTTTTCATAACAACGGCCAGAAGCAGGCTGACCGTAAAATGACCATAAAATAAATTTATCCCTAGCAAGCCTGTGTGCGTCGGCAACATGTCTATTCCACCCAATAACAACTTTTCTTTTGCGATGATAACTATCTCGGCCTACCACCGACGATTCACATAAAGCCCCAACGATTTTTGCGTTGCGTTGTCTACTATGAGCTAGACAACGCAACGATGAATAGGGTGGAAACTGTACGTGATCTAGGAGTACACCTAAACAAGGAGTTGTTATTTCGCGATCACAATGTCAAAGTTTGCAAAAGAGCGTACAGGAGCCTAGGTTTCATACTTCGTCGTTCTCAAGAGTTCAAAGGCATTAAAGCTACTACCACCTTGTACGATGCTCTGATACGAAGTCAGTTAGAGTGTAATGCAATCATTTGGGCACCACATGAAACTAAATACAGTCTCATGTTGGAACGCATTCAAAATAATTCATAAAGTATCTGTACACGAGACTATGGAGTATGTCCTTATTATCCATTGATGTACCCAACATTGTTTGTTCTAGGCATGGTTGGGTACAACAAGTTAGAATTAAGAAGGGATATGGCTCTCACCATTTATATTTTCAAATGGGTATAATTTAGACGGTCACCAAAAATAATATTTTTAAGACTCTAAGCCTAGGCACCAAAATGGATCAACGGTCACCAAATTCTATCCAACTCAACTGTGATTGCCATAAAATGTAGGCTTGGGGTTACAAACTGGATAAAATAGGTTAGGTTAGGTTAGAATTGTGACCAACCGCGCGCGAGCCGAGCAGCAAAGCGAGCGGTGCCGCGGCAGCGGCCGGCGAGCGCTACTTCTCGAATATTATTTGGTGACCATTTATCTGTTTTGGTAACCGTTTAGAACTTTTTTGGTAGTAAAATAGGTACTTTTTTGGGCGGTGTTTAAACACAAGCCTTTTCAAATTAATCAACGATAAAATAAAAAATCAGGGGGTTTTAAAGGAGGTGAATCTGTGCGTGCCCGATAACTACGTGCGGAGACGGCCGCAGCTGCTGGCTGTGCCGCGCGGCAAGACTAACTTGCTTCAAAAAGCGCCAGTTACTCGCGCCTTACGTATACTTAATGAAGTCGCCGAAAGGATTGACATTTTCTACTATTCATTGAATGACTTCGCAAGAATAACTGCAAAACATTTATGTTACAATTTGTAAAATACGCATAGTTAAAGACCACCCTATCGCTTTGGGATATCCTGTAATGATAGAAGTGTTGTGATAAATTAAAGCTCAGGTTGGGGGCCAGGCCCCCCCTGGAGAAAAAAAACGCCAATGGATTTTTGAAAAGTTAAAATATATGTATACTAGTTGTCGCCCGCGGCACCGCCCGCGTGAATGACGAAAAAAAATATCATACGTGTTATTCCAGACTATAAGGATGCTTGTCCATTTCAGCGGAGCGAGGAAGCGGAGCGGAGAAATGGAGAAATTTTAACCAATTAAATTGCACAAAATTCGCTGCCGCGCTGGCTCGCTCCGCTGAAACGGACAGGCAGCCTAATCTACCTCTGTGCCAAATTTCATGAAGATCCTTTAAGGCGTTCTGACGTGAAAGTTTGTGAGGATGGGTGGATATTTATTAATAAACATACATCCATCCTCACAAACTTTCGCATTTATAATATTTGTAGGATATAACACACTTTCCGGAACAAAACCATAAACACATTGTCTTTGCAGCAATGGTGTCGAGAACGAAGAGGCCACCGAGGAAGTAAACGGCGAGAGTCCGGTGCAGAGCTTCAGCGGCGGCTTGATAGAAGAGCTGGCGGACTTGTTCGACGGAGAGCTGAAGCCCGTCGCGCCTAAAGCACAGAAGAAAGTGCCCATGCCTTCAGAGTATGTCACTTGTTGTTATTGCCATTTATTGCTGAAAACCCTTTTTCATTTGAAATACACTAACTTACTTAATACTTTAAGCGATTTACCATCTAAGAAATGTAAAAAAAAAAGAAATACTGTTTATAGTATTTAGAAAGTTAAACAGTGCATAAGTTATAACATCAAGTCAAGAAGTCTCAATGTATCTTAGAAAACTATATAAGAACAATATCCGTGTGATGTTACAGCTTGAACCTGGAGCAGTGGCTGTCGCACTCGCGCTGGTCGTCCGACAGCTCGTCGTCGGAGGGCGAGGCGGAGGCGGTGTTCGCGCCGCCCCCCCGCGACCCGCGCCCCACCGCGCAGTTCACGCCCGACGAACTCGCCATGGTACTACCCACACCTACCATTCATTGTCATCATCATTATTATTTCAGCCGAAGGACGTCTACTGCTAGACCACTGTTAGCTTGTTCCAAAGTGTTGCCACAGCCGGTGCTGTGCTTTTCGTATCGAACGGATTCATGCAGCCTTCACCGGGGTATCGGTCCAACTGTTAGAAGGAACCTCCAGAACCTTTCGGCATCATCCATCCGTTCTGCGAGCAATGTCATTTTAAGTTTGACAATTATTCGAGCTATGTCCGTAACTACAGCGCGCTCTACTGTGTACTGTACCCATATGTGAAGGGTCTCGCCATTATTAGCAGAGCTAAAGGTAGTTGATGTGACTAGGGTTGCCAGGTCTTCAAACCGAAAAGCCGGACAGACCAGCCAGTTTAGCTGGACATTAGGGTAAAAAGGCTGGACACCCCTAATTTATTAAACGATATTTTGGTTAAAGTGAAATAAGCCTTTTTTATCATTTACCATAAAATTTACCCCAAACTAATTATAATTGAATGTATCAGTCCTATTTAACCGACTTCTTATATAATGAGGTAAGTGGAGCGGAAATCAACACAATGACAAATGTAAAAGAATGCTCAAATTCAAAAGTCAGTAAGTAGAAGCCGAGCCCAACATGAGTCCCTGCCCACAGCTGCGCGAGGCCCGCAGACAGGAGCAGGCCAACAACCCGCACTACCTGAAGGACGACTCGCCGCGCTCCTACCAGCAGGACGACGTGCCCATCGCTGAGATAGCACTCGAAGTGCCTCTACAAGTCCACAGTATGTATCTTAACATTTGCTAAAAACTTAAATATTGTAATGTAAAGGAGTAAGGTGCATATCCTTGAGATCAATAATGACGTCAACACTGTAGCCTTGACATCAGTCCAGTTAGTTTGCAGCTTCACATAAAATACGGAAGTTGTTATTTACCAATCTCTTCTCTGAAAATTTAATTATTTTTCGCAGCCAAGAGATCTGATAAATACTTAATATCACGGGAAAGTTCAAACAAAAAGAAAAAGGAAAAGCGGACGTCGAAGAAACGAAAAAGCAAAAAGGATAAGCCGTCGAGCGACTCGGACAGTGAGGGTGAGTCATTGTTCTTAACATTGTACTAACTGAACTACAGTAAGACACATCGAAAGCAAGATATGGATAAACGATAATATTATTTGTCGCTGTGAGTTGCCAAAAATACCCATTGTTACACAGGGTCAAATTAAATAGGCTAAACTTTACAGATGTGTGCGGTAATGACTGTTTTTAATTCTATCCAACTAAATTTAAAGTTTTTTTTTTTTCAATTCGAAGCAGTAGTTCCTGAGATTAGCGCGTTCAAACAAATAAGCATAGATTATTTCCAGTAATAAGGCCATGTGATGAAAAGTAAATGAATACTACTACTTTTTCACGCGACTTCGTACATGCGTATTCCGTTGTGTGCGTCATCCTGGCGGAAAAATGTTTTTTTTCTTTTTTCAGTTTATTGGGTATTTAGTGTATGACGTCCTGTAAATGTGTCGGATTTTTAGGGTTCTGTACCCGAATAGCAACCAACGAAACCCTATTACTAAGCCTCCGCTGTCCATCAGTTGATGAAATTATTTTTGTTTATTTCATAAGTTTATTAGTAACTTGTTCAAGAATTATGTGCATTGAAATATGTTTTATTTTGCTTTTCTCTTAAATAGTCCTACAATCGGATGTCATAAAACATAGTGGGTCTTTGCTAGTAAATTATGCCGTTGCTCTTTAATTACAAAGAGCACATAATTGAAACTTGGCAGGACATTGTAGACCCTTACAAGGTACAAATGAACGACATAAGTTAAGACTCTAGACTTCTTTTACGGATATATCTTCTGAACGGTATGCTTTTTTCAAATTCTGTTTTCGCAAACATTACACAAAAATTCAAAGCAACGTGTGTAAAAAATTCAACTCTGCACTTAACCGTTTTATATGATTTTCATCAAACAGCCAAACGTCAGCGCAGCGGAAACTTGAATTCTCCGCAGTTTCATGACACGCAAATTTCATTTTAACATACACACAAATACACACTAATTATTGTATGTATTTTTTTTCTTGTACGTCCATAGGAAAAAAAAGTTTTAAAAACTGTTTTTGTTAAAAAAAAAAACTTGAGAGGTGTCAAGGGACACCCAGACGGAACGAAGTTCCTACGCCGCATGGCTTACAACTATAGCAAAAAGTGTCGTTACAACTTTTGGTCTTAAGTGTCGTTACAACTTTTGGTCTTAATTTTTTCCGTCTAGCCCCCTTTCTCAACGCGCGAATTGTAATAAAACTAGAAACATTGGCAACTAATGACCCACTGTTTCTCATCTCAATCAGTCCCTATTGAGATGAGAAATTCTATTCCATTCCATTACATTATTATATTACATTATATTACATTACATTACATTACACTCCACTCCACTCCACTCCATTCCACTCCACTCCACTCCACTCCACTCAATGCCAATCCATTCCATTCCACTCCACTCCATTCCACTCCATTCCATTCGATTCCATTCGCACAGCTTACTATAACAAAAAGTGTCGTGACAACTTTTCGTAAGAATTTTTTCCGTCTAGCCCCCTTTCACAACGCGCGCTATGGAACTTCGTTCCAATAACTCCCTAAAAGTTGGATGCACAAATTCGTACTTACCATACACATTTACAGGACGTCATACCCTAAATATCTACTAAACTGAAATAATAAAAAAAAACTACATTTTTCCGCCAGGATGTCGCACACTATGCCGTTCCCGTATGAATTTCGGAAAATCCCTTCTTAATGCTCCCTGGCCACTACTCAAGGAACCTAAATAACAAACAGCTTTGTACAACCAGTAGTTTCGATTGTGCGTTGTTCGTCAGTCCCTCAGTATCGAAAGAGTTTTATGTACCAATTTAATCTATATAATATGTATTACCTTCTACCAGTGCCCAGTATTATTTGGGCAATCAAGAGGTCAAATGTTTAACTTAAAATAAAGAAAGTTAATACATACACAATTAAAATATTATTTATTAACGCAAGTAACACTCCCATGACACTTAGCTCCACAAAGGATTTTGTTTTTAAAACAAGCACATCTATTATTGCGACATTGATTTACAGCAGGCTTACAGTTACATTTTTGGAATCCTTGGCCACCGAAAAGAGTCTGACTTGCCACAGCTTCTCTCAAAGTAATTGGTGTTTCCGAAATATCCTCGCCATAGCTAATATCTGAGTATTGCAAATCTTGCCTTGAAAACCAGTTTTTAATTGTACCATTCTTAGTTCCAACTCTATAAACTCCGTTTCTGAAATCTACAATTATCCCTTGAATGCATTTTATACCCAGCGGTCCGTGATCCACTTTAGGTACACTTATTATAACACTATCACCTATTTCTAAATTAGGCATTTTTTTCTTGGTGTTATCAATCATCTCTTCAGCAACGCGTTTAAGCCCTTTGTGCGTTTTATTCTTCTCAATAGTTATATCCTCCAATAGTTCAACCTTACATAAAACACTTAAATCGCTACATTCTTCACCCACTTCTGTTCCGCATGTTTCATGCTCGATATTATTACAGTACTCACATTTGTGCCCACCAGGGGCATCATTATGGCAAACTGCACACTTGGAGTTTGATTCCTCAACATTTTCCATGCCAATTTTAAACTTATTATCACTGTTATCAGAGTCAGCAGTAAACACAGCTTCAAATGGCTCCACCTCTATGAAATTATTCAGCTCTTCCTCTGTTTCTATAGTAGAAAGAATAGAAGTTGAAATATCAGATCCATTCAAACCAGCTTTAGGGTTACGTCCAAATAGAGCTTTATATGGAGATTTGCCAATGATGTGATGGGATAAAGCATTTTTTGAATATTGCACAAAGAAGCAGCCAAGAGACCAATTTGTTGACTTGTTCTCAGTCATCCATGCCCGCATCATATTTTCAACATCTTCGCTTTTCTCTATGCTGCCTTGAGATTGAAGATGATGGGGGCTTCCATGAACAATTTTGCACTCAGGCCACATTATAACTAACTCTTTTATAACATTTGCTGTAAACTCACGACCATTATCTGATTGTAAAATGTAAGGTGCCCCAAATATTAAAAAAATCTTTATAAGCTCAGAAGCAACTTCAACAGCTGTTTTTGTTTTAAGAGGGCGCAAATTTTGAAATTTGGTTGTATTATCTTGGTAGCTCAATAACCACTTAAACTCTCCGTCAGGACACAACTGAAAATCAATAAGGTTGAATTGTCCTCTTAAATTAAAGTTGCATGAAACAATTATTGGTTTCGTCCCAATACCTTTTCTTGGAACACTTCTTTTTGTTTCACATGTAGGGCAAAGAGACACAAATATTTCTACAGCTTTCTTTGGAATATAGAATCTTGTTTTTATCAGGTTTAGTATTTTGTCTCGTCCACCATGCCCGCAAGATTTGTGAACTTCTGATAGAATATCAAAATACTGTTCTCTAGGTATAATGCGCACTGTGGGTCCTGTAGGTCCGAGTTTTTTAAAAATTAAATAGTCTTCACTATCAGTTGTCATGATATCGTACTTGTTCATCCAGTAATACTCCATAGCTGTCCTTCTCTGTCCAGAAATCATTGTCAACTGAGCTTTCTTTATACCTTTTATAACATCTAAGATCCTTTCTAATGTCCAAGGTTTACGTTGAGATCCTAAAACGATAAAACATAGAGCACATTCATATTTAAACTTATGACAATAACATTGTTTATTTACACATCACGGAACAAACAAGAAATTACGAAAAAAAAAAAAAACAACTACAATTACCTTGGTGCTGTTGCTCATATTCTGTAAGTTTATGTTCAAAACGTTGTTTAAACCGTTCGTTCACGGAATTATCTACACTATTTTTATCACTACACACTTCCATTTCACTATATTCTCGTGTAAAAGTATAAATTATGAGACACACAAGAACTGTCACAGCTGCTCGACGCCATATTGACAGCTGCGGCTGCAGCGCGTCAGGTGATAGAAAATGGAACTAAATTTCTATGACTTGGCTAGGCAAGTCATTGAACTTTATTGAACCAAGCCTAGCTGTCAAATTAAATGCTGGGCGGTAATTTAGGCCTTTAATTAAACGACCCCGTTCTATCAGAGCTCAGCCACTTAAATTATATTGATGATTAAAATGGTTATAATTATTTGGATGAATACGCGTTACGGCCGCGAATCGTAATTTGTTCAACATACAGCTTTACACTGACCGGCAAATAGCAAAAAACATAAAAATATTTGAACTTCGCGAATGTATTTTTTAAAAACTCATATCCAACTATTTTTGTCTGATTAATTTTGAAAAGACGTGGCTGAATATTAATAGCTACTCTGGGCTTGTCGAGATCGGTGCGTGCATGAATGACCATATCGAGTTTCACCGGCTGCCATTTGAACATGAAATCGACCCCAACAAAATTGGGAAAAGATTAGGCAGAATATTATTTTTCAAAATTTTATTGTCTTTTGTTCTTTGCTAATTAGTATTTATTAAATTTGACAGAGGAAGTCGAGCTGGCGCGGCCGGCGGTGGCGGAGGGCGGCGAGCTGCCCGAGGGCGCCGCGCTGTCCGACGACGAGCCGCCCGCGCCGCCCGACGACCCGCACCGCGCGCTCGACCTCGACCTCGACCAGTCAGTCTCCACACTCTCACCTTCACGCTGCCACGCTGCTTGATGCACACGCGACCAGCATTATATTTTATTTTACTTACTTACAGGCCTCTACGTGAAGAAGAGCTACTCTCGTCAAGAATACACCACTACCCCTCGCCTGAGAGCGGACTGCTAGAGAAGAAGCCCAAGTCCAAGAAGACTAAATCCGGCGACAAGATGTCCGGCGACAAACCCACTAAGAAGAGGAAGGAAAAGAAAACTAAACAAAAGACCGTAGATTTAATGCTGCCAGAAGTAGCTAAGGAAGTAGATGAGGCGCTGCTCATTGAAGATTTAAGCAAGACAAATGGCAAGAAACCAACGAAAGATAGTGACGTAGCGGACGATAACGCTTTACTTGTCGAACCTCACACGAAGGACACAAAGACTGAAAAACATAAAAAATCTAAAAAGGAATCAAAAGACAAAGAGTCTAAGAGGAATAAATCAACAAAGAAAGGTATTTGTTTTATTTTATTAGGTTCTTCATCTAGCGCACGAGTTCCCAAGCAGCAGGGGGCTCCACTTTCAGTGCGTTGACCGTTTGTTCCCCATCCATGAAATAATACTATTATAGCAGCTCCAAAACATTCCATTTACTTTTTTTCTTCCAAGTCTGCTGATAACTCTCTATTTCAGATCGAAAATTTGATGAAGGAACAGGGAATAGAATATGCTAGTACGATAATATATTCTATGTATGTCTCCTAATATATAAAAATCTCGTGTCACGGTGTTTGTTACCGAACTCCTCCGAAACGGCTCGACCGATTTTCATGAAATGTGTGTATATTCGGTAGGTATGAGAATAGGTAGGGTATTTTTTTATATGTCAAAACAGCGTTTGCCGAGTCAGCTAGTAAAATATAATACATACCAGTCTGATATGTTTTTGTTTCTTTCACAGGCAAACATGAAAAGAAGACCGGGTATGAAGAAGCATTAGGTATATCTACGCCTAGCAAAGAAGTCATTTAGTGTACATAATAAGTAAAATGCTTAATTTTCTTCATTCATGTCACGCTAAACATGCTGTCTCAGTGCAATTGTTAATTTGAACAATTTATGTATATTTTTTATTGATTAGTTCAACTCCAATATGTATTAGTTTTTAACTTCATTCATATTTGAAAGTGAACTATGTCCATTTATATGAATATATTATAATATTTCCATAAGTCTATATAGTAACAAATAAAAAGCTAAATATATTAATCATAAACAGTTTTATTATTTGTAAAATTACAATATAAAGCTTTTGAATTTGATGGTGATTTGAAGGTGGCAACTGTGGCAAAATACAAGAAAAACAAGTAAAAAAAAAAACAGGAAATATTTAGGTGGGTAGGTAGGCAGTAGTACCCCACTAAGTACACTTCTTTCTCCTCTGTTTGGGAGGGGTGCTCCTGTTCGCGTTTCTCCGGTTACCGCCGCACACGCTGCTCATACTTGGTGATCGACTAGCACTGCCAGCTGACGTTCCTGCGTCTTTCGCTGCATGTATACTTATCTATGACATTATAAAAATAGGGTAAGGAAAAGGGACTGGGGTAGGTAATGGCTGACAATAATAACAAGGTAAGGACCAGGTACCAGGGAAGGTAAGGGCTGACAATAAAAACGGTGAGGAAAAGGGACTAGAAAGGGTAAGGGCTGAAAATAAAAACTAAGGAAAAGGGACTAGAAAGAGTAAGCGCTTAAAAATAAAAACAGGATAAGGAAAAGGGACAACTGAAAGTAAGGGCTGACAATAAATAGGAGTGATTATTGTGCATGTGGTGTGAGGGGCCAGTTTTCCCTGCAATATGCTAGTTGGAAAGTTTGAATGTTTTAGCCAACTAGCTTTAGCAGAAAGTTTGAATTCGACAGTGAAGGCGAAGCAAATACTTACGTGTCCGATAACACAGAAACTGCATGAACTTTAGAAGTGATAACGAGCCCCCATGTTGTTTTTTTTCTGAGTAAGTAACTAATTATGTAGGATAGAGCAGTTACATTCTATAACAGCTCTATGAAGGCACCACGCTTGTCCATGCGGCGACCACACTGCTATTAGACGAGCAAAACGTACTCTCAGCGCACTCGCCTCATAAGAAACCATTACGCGTAGATATGCTGAAACCGAATTGACAAATCCTTATACCGCTTCCGTGTAACCAACTTCGTCGAGTCACCGCGGTCAAGCTCTTCATAATATAACTTTTTCGTTTATCTCAAAATCTACAGCAACCTCCAATGCTAAGGGAAAAGTCTAAAGAAGAACTACAATACAGATCTAAAATACGTTTATTAAATAAAGTTTATCTTCAAATGAAGCCAAAAATAAATATTTAGAGTGTAATACACCATTTTGCATATTTGGATTCAACTGACTATGCCATATTGATTGTACTTTAATTTCGAATCTCTGCAGAGAATCTTGTGTGGCAAATAAGAAAAAAAAAATGTTGCTATTTACAAATAAACATACATAATTATCGTACATAATGTACAAAATACTAATTATTGCGCCGATACACATCTCAACGCCCACCTCTACTAGCGTAGGTGTACTCAAAATAAAAATACATACTCATAATATGTTCGTAAATTCAAATGAAATACTTTACTCGACTTCGATCGATTAATGTTCGTGAGGAAATAGCAAATTACAATTTAATAACAACTTGAAGCATTTTAACACTTCACTACAACATCAATATTATTTTAACAATATTTCGAACTAGGTCTGTTATCTAATAGTTTCGCTTAAACTAAATATGTTTCAATAAATAAATCAATGAACTACATTAGGTTATCTAATTGGCTCTGTTTCATCCAGTTCTAAGTGACAATTCTGTCATTACATATTCGATCAGCTACTCTCATTCTCTGTAAATTCGTGACTTTTAATAGTAACTACATTGGTCTAATTTAAATAAATGAACGGACTTGATTGAAGTGCTTTAGGAATCTATTGAAGGGGTAACTCACAAGTTAAAGTGCTAACTATTTCACATTATCACAAAGTAAATCAGCGGATTCGCGTATAATATTAATATAACAATTAAGCCTATCGATAAAGTATGTATTATATGGAATATGTAGACTGAAAGTATGTCATTATAATAGTGTTGTAACCAAGTTTTCTGTGAAGTGGGTAAGTTGAAATTTAATTTAGTCTGAAATGGGTATTATTTAGCAATACTCGTTAGTTAGTTGTGACAGTATAACAATATATAACCTCACAACTCCATCACGAGAATGGTGCCTTATCAGAGCATGTTCAGTAATCTCAAATCAAATCACAAATTTTTCTATTTGTGTTTGCTTATCAGATAATCTAGTGTATAAAGGCAACTAAGATGGTTCTTGAATTTAAGACTAAAGGGAATGAATAGGTGTCTTTCGTTTTATTCCCATTCTTAATGTCATCAACAGATAAATTAAAATTTTGTGATAGTATACTTTAGTACACTATGTCCCATAGAATGTCCACTGACAAGTGAGCATGCCTCGTGTGATTACAGCGACGAGTGTTACATAACTAC
The DNA here is from genome assembly GCA_950371165.1 of Lacanobia oleracea. NCBI lineage: Eukaryota > Metazoa > Arthropoda > Insecta > Lepidoptera > Noctuidae > Lacanobia > Lacanobia oleracea. The sequence continues at coordinate 14,714,368 of OX493389.1, forward strand.
CAAGCATTACGATCACTTGAGCCATAAATTTAATGCATCAATAATTACAACTGGGTTACATTAGACAACAATGATGACCAATTAGATAGTGATGGTAAAGATTGAGATGAAAATACTGCATTTTTTACTTAAACAGCATAGTATCAGGGATGTCAAATTTCACCTCGACGCCGGCTTTCTTGGCGAGGTTGACGATCTCAGACAGCTGCACCACGAGCTTCGCCGCCTCGTCCAGGTTGTCACGCGGCACCAGGCGCAAGCCTGACTCTGCGATCAACTTTCTCGCCTCTTGAACTTTTGTACCCTGTAAGTTTTAAGGATTTTTTTTATCCATAAACAAATAATATAGCATTTAAGGAAGATACATAATTATAATCATGTAGACTATACTACTACTGTATACTATGTGTCTATGTTACAATAATTAAACCCATGCCTAACCTTGACTGGTTTCAAAAAACCATAACAAGAATGTTAAACCACTTTTTTCTCTACTGAACACCAGTTTTTAACCAACTTCTTCAAAAAGGAGGAGGTTCTATGTTCGGCTGTATGTATTTTTTTATATTTGTTCACCAATTTGTCTGACAATTGTGGACCGATTTAAAAAATTCTTTTTTCATTCGAAAGCCTATACTCCTGAGGTGGTCTCATTGTCACCAAGTCAGAATCTGATGATGGGATCTCATGAAAATCGAGGGAAACCCTCAAATTTTATAAGCACATACACATACATTTTTTTACTTAACGACATAGACACAGAATCGTTACATTAAAATATAAAGTCACAACATACCTGAAGACGAACAATAACTGGGATTTGAATACTGAGGTTCTTAGCAGCAGTTACGATTCCCTCTGCGATGACGTCACACCTCATGATGCCTCCGAAGATGTTCACCAAAATGGCGGACACGTTTGGGTCCGACAAGATGATAGTGAAGGCTTCCTACATCAGAAATAAAGTTATCATAATTTTATAAAGATGTACAAAAAGGCCCACTTGACATCCAAATTAATCAACAAGTTTAAAAATTAACATCATATCTGTGATAACATGTATTTAAAACGATATTGTCTTTGTCATCTTCAAATGTTTGAGAAACTAAACTACGTTTTAAAATCAGTTTTACGCCAAACGTAATATTGGAACTGTGCAACAGAATTTCAATACCATTCATAATCTGCTTGTTCTGACACACGAATTAAAACATCTGCTTCGTCGTCTTTTTACTCATAAAAATTACAACGTTTTTAAATGTGTTGAATGTTAGTAATGTGTGGACGTGACGCACCGTCACAGCCTGCGCGGTGGCCCCACCGCCCACGTCCAGGAAGTTGGCGGGGTCACCGCCGTGCAACTTGATGATGTCCATGGTAGCCATGGCCAACCCGGCGCCGTTTACCATACAGCCAATCGTACCTGAGGAAACGGATAAATGTACAATGACAACAATATATCTAGCTCATTAGTTTATGAATAACTAGATGCCGCCCGCGTGATAGTCGTAAATTATACCAACGGAACATACTCCCTATGGTACTATACTGTACCTGTGCCAAATTGGATCAATATCCATTCAGCCATTGAGTCACAAACATCCATCAAAACTTCCGCATGTATAATATTAGTGTAGATAAGTATAGATAAATTCGTTTAAAATCATACCATCAAGCGCAATATAGTTCAAGTTTGACTTGGCAGCTTGGATTTCTTTGGGATCTTCCTGAGTTGGGTCCCTCAAAGCAAACAGTTCCTTTTGTCTGTAGTCAGCGTTGTCGTCGAATCGGAACTTTGCGTCAAGGCAGAAGACTGAAACAAGCAAGCAAGCTCATCATTATGAATAATTTTCACTATGTAAATTTTATTGAAACTGATTTTGCATATAATTTGTTTTCAAGCTTCAATTACACAGGTGCGCAACTTCTAGTTGTCTTTGACTACACCATTGTTTACGTGTTTAGTAGCCAACAAAAATCGAAGATAAATGGCGCCGAGTGAGTGCGTTCTTCTCTCCAGACTTTCAAGGCTTGGCTGAAAGGAAACCATTATCTCTTGTCGTGCTTGTTAAAGATGTCTGTCGCCCATTAAAATTTTGATTGATAAATTCTCAGACTTGGCATTGTGCCAAGTGGGTTGTTTGAATATATTCAAGATAGCGTAAATCAGTAAAATACTTACATTGGCCAGTAATGGCATCTTCTGCATACGGGTTCACTTCAACTAGAAGAGCGTCTTTCTTCACAAACAGTTCGTAGAGCTTCTTAACCATCTGTTGTGCCTCAGTTGTGTTAAGACCAATCTAAAACAAATGCTAGGTTAAAAAAGCATTACATAAGTTTAATATCTGTTTGAATTCCTATTTCTGCTTGCAAACTGAGCCCTAAGTTTACTGGACTGAATTCGTATTCGCTCCTAGCTCGCCCAAGTAGGCGTAGCGGTATTGTTAGTATTGAGACCATGGGTGGGACACTACACTATCTAATCACATTGTAAAGCTGCGGCAGAAACTAGCCGACTAGTGTGCGATACATAACTGATCATAATACCTTAGTTAAAACACGTTTGATCTGTTCATCCTGGATACCTTTCACAATGTCGATAGGCTCGTACGTGATGGCGTCAGGGTTCGTGGCAGCCACATCTTCGATGCTCACACCACCTTGTGATGATGCAATAATAACAGGACCCTAAAAATAACAGATACATGACATTTTGAAAATTGTGTTAAGTGATATTTACATTTGTGGGAAAATTGACGACGTGCAACACTTTTTAATGGAATGTGTGTGCAATGCAAACAAAAGAGAACAATTAGCTAGCCAATTTAATGTAAATTATGTTGATGTTGGTGCCTTTCATAGTATTCTAGCTTCACCAAGTTCGGATGCAGCTAGAATGCTATATTCCTTTAAGTTTAATTAAAGCGTTAATTGTAATTTATATTTAGAATAAGTCATTAGTATAAGGTACGATGGGATTGTCATCGTCATTTTTATGTACAAAAATCCCTTAAAATCAATAAAGATTAAAAAAAAAAAGTGATATTTAATTTACGATGTGTGAACGAGTCATACATACGTTAAAGCTGCGCTCCATCATGACTGCAATGTAGAATTCCCTGCGGGGGAACTTGCGCTCGGTCACCATGACCTTATTGCAGATACGTCCCGTGGCACCTGTCTGTTTCGTGACTAGATACTGGTTCAGCATCTTACCGCCAATTTCTTTGGCGGCTTCGGGCCTGCATGGTAAAAATAAGTACTGCTTAGGTACAGTGCATAAACATAACAACAACATTAGAATTCAGGATAGTTGACTGTAGATAAGTTGACATTGGAAGGAACAAGAGCAAACCCGTAATCTATAAACAAATTATAAAAATATTATTTACTTACGTGTCGACCATTCTGACTCCACCCTGGAGTCCATTTTTAAAGGCCCCTCGTCCTCTGCCACCAGCAAGAACCTAAAAGAGTTAAGTACTAGTTATTATCTAAATATAACTATATTTTTTGTACTGTAATCTCACAAGGAGTCATTGTATTCAATATTATGGAAAACTTTCAGATTTGGATCAACTAATGAATCTGCCAAAAAAAAAAAACAGCTGCCCCATGCAGTTGTTTGAGTTATGTAATGTGTACAATGAACCCTTAAAGGGTTTACAGTTACAAAATATGTAATTCATTACTCTTTATGTACAATACTCACATATTTTTTTTATAGTTAATCCAAATAAACTATTCAATTTTAAATTAATATAGCTCTTTGTTGCATTTACTTATCACTAGCTTCTGCCAGCGGCTTCGCCTGCGTGATCCCTAGGGTAAAAAGTACTTCGCCCAAGTGATCCCTAGGGAACATACTCCGGGATAAAAGTAGAATATTTGCATCTCACTGCCATGTGATGGTATTGAAGTCGGGGGCTAGCTCTGGATAATAATTTGAACTAGTGTATAAAACAACAGAGGATACCAGCGAAATAATAGTTATGCCTACCATCAACAAGGTATCTTCTTCCTCTTTAGTAAATAGGTGTCAAAGAGGGGGTCAGCAGCATGCCTTGAAATTATTTCATCAAAATATTCAAGGTGTCTCCTCTTCTAAATTATTAGAAATTGAAATGTTTTTAGAAAAAACAATGTTTGACATTTTGTTTTAGTGAGCACTGGTTGAAGGATTACCAGATGCTAATTAGCTGTGAAAATTATAATGTGGGCAGTCTATGTTGCGTGGTGGTTCCCTTATCTTATTAAAAAAAGCTTAAAATTTAAGCAACATAATGACATTGTTAACTTATCAGTGGAACATTACATCAAACTGTCCTGTGTTGAGCTAGATAAGCATATCATAGTGTGCGTGTACAGACCCCCAAACCCTCAAACTTTACTATATTTGAATCAACAATGGAAGATATCCTAGCGAAACTTGCAGCAGGTAACAAGCCCGCGATTATTTGTGGGGATTTTAATATTAATATTTTAGAAATTAATTCAAATAGCAGCAGATTTAAGAGACATAGATATAGACATATATATACATATATATAGAGATAAGACTTTTTAAATCGTTTAATTTGTCTAATGTGTTTACAGAACCAACTGGGGTAACACCAACTTCTTCAAACTGTATTGATAATGTATTCTGTGATTGTGAATATTTAGATAAAGCCATAGTTAATTACCTTCCCTCTGATCATAGTGGTGGTGGTTAAGTTTAAAGCAGCCTTGGAAAAAAAATCATATACAATATAGGCCAATTACAACTGGCTAACTAGCTAAATTGAATGGTACCTTACAAAATAAGTTAAATGTTCTAGGCCATAACATTGAAGATGCTAATAAATTTTATGATAATTTATTTTCAGTGGTTCTAAAGGAATTCAATGCAAAGAAGTCTAAGGATACTTTCCCTAAGTATGTATTTAGTGACTGGGCGACTAAAGGCATTAGGATAAGTAGGAAAAGACTATATGAGCTATATGGCCTTAAGCCTGTCATAAACACCGATTCTTTTAATAAGTTAGTAAACAAATATTCTAAAGTGTTCAGAAATACTTGCAAGGTAGCTAAAGCAACAAGATCAAATGATCTGAAAATCAAATAAAGACAGTTTGGAAAGTTATAAATAAGGAAACTAATAAAAATAAAGTACGAAACACTGATTATTTACTGGAGACTGCACATGGTGCCAAAAGCTCTAATTTAGAAGTAGCTTAAGAATTTGTAAATTTTTTCACCAATATACCAACAAAAACTACGGAATCTTTAAACTCGTCACCTGAGGTCTCATATAATTTATTAAGAGCTAACATCCCAGGTTGTACGGTTGAATTCCAGTTCAAACATATCAACCCCGTGACAGTCATAAAAGCTTTCCGGCAAATCAAAATCAAATTGACCGAAGACATATGGGGAATGTCTATTAAAGTGTGCACGTCCATAATTGAAACTATAGCACCATACTTGGCTTTAATATTTAATTTATGTGTGGACCAAGGAGTCTTTCCGGATATAATGCAATATAGTAAGGTTATACCACTATTTAAATCGGGCGACAGCAAAGACACCAATAATTATGACCTGTATCTGTATTGCCGGTTTCTAGCAAAGTGTTTGAAAAGTAATGCTCAATCATTTTAACATCAATAAAATCTTACACAATCAACAGCATGGAACCAGGGGTCGTTGTACGACTGACACTGGTACCACATTGTTAAAACACATATATTCAGCGTTGGAAGAGGCGCAAAATGCCATAGGAATCTTTTGTGACCTCTCCAAGACATTTGATTGCGTAAATCACGAAACCTTGTCCTAAAGCTAGGACATTACGGACTATTTAAACTTGCACTCAGTCTAGTAAAACCTTACTTAAATGATAGACAGCAGCAAGTTCAAGTAAATGGTGTCAATTCACGGGGTTTAAAAGTCAAAATGAGGGTACCACAAGGCTCTATTTTGGGTCCTTTCCTCTTTCTAGTATATATTAATGATCTACCCCATCTTTTAAAAAATCAACCTCATATGGTATTATTTGCTGACGATACGTCCTTAATTTTTAAGATAGATAGACGTTCCATAAATCTTGACGACGTAAATAACGCCCTACATCATGTCCAAAATTGGTTTACTGCTAATAATTTAGTATTAAATGGGAAAAATACTAAATGCATCAGATTTGCCTTACTGAACGTTAAAAGTACTGATTGCGACATAGTATTGAACAAGGAGAAACTTGAATTCGTAGAAAACAAGATTTTCCTGGAGATTACGCTTGACTCAAGGCTACAATGGGGTCTTCATTTAACATCTCTTGCGGGACGGCTAAGTTCAGCAGCATACGCTGTCAGAAAAATCCGTCAATTTCCGTCTATTTTAGTTACTTTCATAGTATCATGGCTTACGGTATCATATTATGGGGACATGCTGCCAACATCGAGTTTATATTTATCCTGCAGAAAAGAGCCACCAGAGCCATATATAATCTCTGTCGGCGTGATTCCCTAAGGGAACTCTTAAGGATATTAACATCATGACGGTACCTTGTCAATACATTTACGAAAATATTATGTACGTTCGGAAAAATCTTCATCTATTTAGCAAGATTAGTAACAGGTATAATTTTAATACTAGAAATAGCAACAAATTAGATCAACCCCGATTCTGATTGGCTAAAGTACACACTTCTTTTATGGGGTACAGTGTTAAATATAATAAAACTAGTTGTCCCGCGCAACTTCGTCTGCGTCACAATTTTCATTACTGCTCCGCTCCTATTAGTCTTAGCGTGATGATATAGCCTATAGCCTTCCCCGATAAATGGACTATCTAACACTGAAATAATTTTTCAAATCGGGCCAGTAGTTCCTGAGATTAGCGCGTTCAAGTACACAAACAAACTCTTCAGCTTTATATATTAGTACAGAAGTATAGATACCAGTTGATATTCTCGAACTGAATGAGAGAAAATTTAAAGCATGCATAAAACGCACACTATGTAGACAAGCGTATTATAAACCCAACAATCCAACTGGAAGATTATATTCTCGATAAAAATGGTTGGCTAAATGCCTGTCCTGCTCCACAGTCACAGCTACTTGGGTCCACTTGTTAGGTTTTTATATTTGGAAGAGATGCTCACCCTCTTTTTTTATAGGTAGGTACTTACATAATTATTATAATCATTTATTTATTCTTTTTTCATTATTTGGTCATTGACAACCATAGTTTTGTGTAAAGTAGAAGCATATTTTTAAAATTTTGTAAATGTGAGTACCATGAAGTCATTTACATTTTATGTGATTAAGTTATTATAGTTTTACTGGTTGGACATGAACAAGCATAGGTAGTGGTTGAGAGCATGTCATGCTCACTCAATTGTCTCGCTGATGGCGGCGCGTGGGTTGGATCATTCGGTTCCCTTCGAAATGGTTGAGCTGAATGGTGCCGTTACACGCGTCATGTTCGTGACCGGGCGCCGTCGGTTCACACTGGTCATCTCTTAACTGCCAGTGGCTTATTTTAATGTTTATATTTTAAATTCTTATAATAAGCATTTTTTTCCTTTGCATTGTCCTCATATGCAGAAGCAAACAAGTATATATGTAACTTAGAATTTTGTAAAACAGAACATGATTTAAAAGAGTGTCTGGAGTTTCTTGCATGTTCTTCTCCATAGAGATCTACGCTTTGGAACATGCAAATAGCATCCATGTTTGTGGCTGACCGATCTTGAGGTTTCAAAAGTGCAGGAAAATGGTTTATTTGAAATAAAATGCTTTGAATCTTGTGTTATTCCAGACTATAAACTACCTCTGTGCCAAATTTAATGAAGATCCTTTCAGGCATTCTGACGTGAAATAATAAAAAACATCCATCCATCCTCACAAACTTTCTCATTTATAATATTAGTAGGATGTGCCTTCCTTAAGATTTTAACAAATTACCTGAGCCTTGAGTACTATGTCTTTTGTGTTGAGTTCTTTAGCAAACTTTTGAATTTCTTCTGCAGTTGAGGCCACATTGAACTTAGGTACAGGAATGCCATTGTCTCGCAGGAGGGTGTAGCTAATATGTTCATGAACATTCAAATTGCGGACTTGCTGATTGCTTGGGAAGTGGTTTGCAGTCGCCGCTACCAGCAGCTGGAATAGCACAGATTAAATTAATGATCAATAAAATAAATAAAATACCTGATGCAAATTCTTTATATCTTATTATTTTTCCACCTTATTTGTGTAGAAGTGTGCAATGAATTGCTGCAAAACAAGTACCTTTATCAAACGATCTGATAACATCTAATCATAAAAGTTTAGTCATTCTGAAATAAAAGTTTTCATATCTGCATAGGATTTTTTTTTGCTGTAAATCAGAAATGAAATTCTATATATTGTGGTATAAACTCATGCGTGGATAGCACATTAACTAGATAACCACAACAACAAATATTGAACTTTGTACAAATCTTAGCATGTGACAATAAAGATGTACATACCTATCTCACATAGCTCTTACATAATTATTGTTTGTGGAGTTGAGAACTATTTTTCTGATTTTTCCCACTTACAGTTATTTATAAAAAAACCAAATTAATAACCTTATGACATTGAATGAGAAAAATCTTCATTATGTTTAATAAAATATTTGTAAACAATTTCAATTAGATTGTGAACTGGTCAATAATTTTAACTCATACAGCTGCAGTCACTCAAAATTAGTGGATAGTTTAGCATTTACTTCAATACAACAGCTGCATAAGAAATCCCCAAAAAAAGGATAAAAATAAATTCCAAAATTGTAATATGATTAGATCCTACTTTATGTTTGCTCAATTTCTGATGGAAAGACATGGATAAGAAAGAAGAAAGAAATGTATGTATGTCAGAAGTACTGCGAGAGGGATTATGAAAGAGTGGTTTACCTTTATTTTATTGATTTCTATTTCAATTTTTAAACTTTATTTGTGTTTGTTTTCTTTTTTTAGTTCTGTGCTTTTTTTAGTTAGGTACTGTTAATAGTTTTCAACCATTCATCATCTGCCTAGTCTTTTCCCAACTATATTGGGGTCGGCTTCCAGTCAAACCGGATTCAGCTGAATACCAGTGTTTTACATGGAGCGGCTGCCTACCAGACCTCCACAACCTATTAACTGGGTAACACGGTACGTCTTGGCAAGACTGGAGTCAGATTTACTGGCTTCTGACAATCCGTAATGACTGCCAAAGATCTACAAATGACAGCCGGGACCAACGGCTTAACGTGCTTTCCGAGGCACGGAGGAAACTCGGTATATTAAAATAGTTTTCAACCATTGTACTAAAATAAATAAATTATGAGACAACTACAAAAAAAAATTGTAATATCTACTGTTAAACTACATTCTCTTTAGTGCATCATATGGAACCTAAAGCGCCAGTTACACTATTCAATTTGTAGAAAATTAAATTAGGAAGGAATGAGTGCAGTTGGGACCTTCCAATCACACTAAATCGGAATCTAACAGGACTTCAATTAAATCTTCCGATTTTCTAATAAGATTTCCTTTAGACCAATTTCTTGCTTTTGGCTTGTAATGTTTAGAGCCTAGAACAACCAGAGCCGCTACTAATAGTGGTCTGACATGAAAAATATATGTAGTGAAGAGATACAAGTGCATTATGCGGTTTCATTTATGTCTATTCACTACTGCATAGTACATTGATTTTAAAATAAAGAAATTAAGGAAAATAATATGCTTAGAAATAACATTGTTCAATACTAACTAAAATTAAATGTACTACTAGCGATGACGTAAGGTCACAAATGCTGAAAATGACAAGGTCAAATTTATAAATAAACGTCTAAATTACTATCAAGGTCTATTGTCAATGAAGACGAAATAACTATGAAAGAAAATAATACAGGATTATTATATTTAATTTATAAATGTGTGATATTTTATTTGAACAAAACCACGTCAATATTGAATTGTTTGTGATAATTTGAGGTATAGTTTCTTTTGGAATTCGGAAAAAGTTCAAATAATGATAACCTATTTTTGAGAGCATATAAATGAATGACTATTTTTAATTTAATTACCTTATTTGCATTTTTCAGGAAATTAATTTGGGCAAGACCAAGAGGACGGGGAAGTAGGGCCGCCATTTTTACACTACCACAAACTATAGAAAAGAGCCACTGTGACACTGTGAGTGACAGACAAGCAAAAAGTACCTACTGGATATCATAGATATAGATGAATAGATGAGGTCTACGATGGAGCGAGCGTGCCCGAAAATGCCTGTTCACTCTTGCTTTGAAGGCAGACGGGTTATATTTGGACGGTAACACAGACGCCGGCAGAGAGTTCCACACCTTAGCTGTGCGCATAATAAATGTGGAAGAGAAGCGCTGGGTACGACTAGACGAGATATCGACCAAGTACGAATGGTACCCCGCTGTTCGTCTGGTATTTCGGTAGTAAAAGGGCGATGGTGGGATCAGGTCGTGAAGTTCTTGCGCACACTTTCCAAAGTACAGTCTATAGAAGCCCGACAGGCAAGCAACACTACGCCGCGCCGGTGAGCTAGGCTGTGAAGCTGAGCCACCAACCTTTCATCAACTATAAGCCTTTTTGCTCTGCGTTCCACCGAGTCCAATGCAGCAAGCTGGTATTTAGCTGAGCCATCCCATAAGTGGCTGCAATACTCCATACAGGATCGGACTTGTGCTTTGTACAAACTCAAAAGTTGTTCAGATGTGAAGTATCGCCTTACCCTTTTTAGGATGCTCAGCTTCCTGGCTGCAGTCTGTGCTTTTGACTCGATGGTTGAGCCGAAGTTGAGATTAGACGTCAACTCCATGCCTAAAAGATCTAGGCGGTCGTAACAGGTACAGGCGCACCTCGGAATGTAGGAGATGGCTGAAATGGACTCCTTTTATCAGTGAAGAGATATGCCTGTGTTTTTAGAGCATTGAATTTGATCAGATTGTCGTCGTCCCGCTGGGAAACGAGATTTAACGTCAAATTCATTCGCTCCACCATGGCCTCTCTAAGAGTAGCTGTTTCCTCCCTGCTGGCTCTCGCACTGGACAGGTATCTTTCTGAGACCGTGCTGTCTTCTGCGTAACCGATTGCACCAAGTTGTAGTAGGTCGTTGATATGCAGCAGAAATAGAGTCGCAGAAACAACAGACCCCTGAGGAACTCTATACCACTCATCCAGCCATCTATAACCACTTTGATCAAACGCTCACTCAGGAAGTCGGAAATCCAGTTGCAAAAGTCAGCAGGGGGGGGGGATTTCCCATCCTTAAAAAAATATAAAAAAGGGTTTCGTTTTTCCAGTTTTACCATAGATATGGTATTATATATCTATGGTTTTACTGTTTGGTTTTTAAACCCCTTCTACACGGATGTAATCGAGCGTTCCTATCCTATCCAAGGTGACCTTGGAGGGACGCACGATTGCATCCGCGGATTGTGGTTCGACTACACGGATGTAATCTAATCTTCATCACGAGCGAGCTTCATTGTGGATCGCGCTCGCGTAGAGATAAGACGTAGAAATGGCTCCTAATTTATCGAAACCGGTCAAGAGCGAGTTGGACTCGCGCACAGAGGGTTCCGTACCTTCATTAAAACATGAATGCTGGTGGACCGTCGGACGGACTGCAGAGGCTTTGTTAAAGGGTACCGTTAGTTACCCTTTAGGTACGGAACCCTAAAAAAGGAAAAATGTTTGAGAACTTTTTAGAACCCTCTTAGTCGCTGTTGCAAGAAAAAAATATGTATACATTTTTATTTCTTTCGTATTTGCAAAATAATTGAACAAACGTCGTCTAAAACTCTTTCAAGTTAACAGCATTAGTAGTTCTTGTGATACCCAGCTGTGTCAGACGAACAGACTTAGTCACATCATAAGGGTTCCTTTTTACCATTTTGGTACGGAACCCTAAAAAATAAAGTATGTGAAGCGCTCGCTGGTTAAAGGAACGATGAATTCTCAGTCATTCAGTTTATTGGAATTATTTATTTACTATATATTTAATCGATAACCTATACCGATAATAACATTTAACTCATAATTGGACGTGAATGCAACTTAGCACCCGCATACGTGCGCACTCGTTGCCTGCCGTAGCGCGAAAGCTGCCAGCAAATAAATCGCGGCTATACGGTTAATTATCTGCAATTATACGAAATTTTATCGCATTATACATAACCATTCTATAAATCGATTATGCTTCATAATATCATAAAACTATCATAGGTAAATGATCACTTTAGCAGAATCAGAAAGTACATCACGCTACCCGTCACTGTCAAATTGTCCCAATCAGTAAAATACTTTGTGTGTGATCCGAAATATAAAACAGTATACCTACTGGCCAGTGCTCATGACGTCATGACGCGACGCGGCGACGCCATACTGTTGAGTTGTTCCGAAATATACTTGGAAGTGATAGATATATGACACCAACGGATGTCATAAATTGACTTCATATTGAAAAAATCCTCAAAAGTCGGATGCACACACGCCTGTTTGACGATTGATATACTACTAATACGTCACCTTTGACATTTGTCTCACCAGTACACTATGGTGGCACACCAGTACATTATGGCGTCGGGTTCATGAGGCCATGAGCACTGCCCAGTTTACTGGCTTATATTTCGGAACACACACTTTTACTATAATGCTAAGGCGCCAACGGCAAGAAAGGGCATACACGACACGAAAAAACAATATGATAACTTTGAAAAAGAAAATTCCACAGACTACCAAACGAAACCTCAACCAACTCACACGATCACAATCAGGAACTAAAGCCAAATTGAACTACATTGTAACCACACGACACAACAGGACACTCCATCATAGTTGTAAAGTTGGCAAAATTTTGATGGAGATGAGCTCCATCAAAATTTTATCTCCATCTCTGTTCATCCTATACAGAGTCAGCGGACAACTTTAAAAAAACAAGAGACGAATTTACATTCCATTTCATGTCGTATACTTTTGTATCGTATTAGACAGAATGATCATGGATACAATACACCGTCCGATTATACAAATTTTGTATCCAAATATACGATCTGGCAGCCCTGAGCGCGACTATCCTTCCTTGGTTGGATTAAATCCACCGTCTAAACAGATGCAATCGCCGCGCTCCATCCGTGGATGGAAGTGCACGCCCGTCCTCCAAGGGCGTTGAAGGTCAATCTAAAAGGATGACATCTGCCGTCTGTACACGGATGTGATCTAGCAAGGTCACCTTGGATAGGATTGGATGGAACGCAAGATTACATCCAACATCTCGTGAGACAAAAAGAGATAGCAATAGCATTCCCGACCGTCTTGAAATACCGCGCGCCACCAGCACGGAATCGCCATTTTGTTCGTTAACCAGCTGGTTAACACATTAACCAAGCAACATCAGACACATTAGTCTACCAATTTTATCCAAAATACTGTCGAATTGTGAAAAATATTGTGGTTTGAGTGCGGTTTTCGTTTTGCCATGAACAATGGCATGTACTGTGCCAACCGGGCACAGCCTGAATCCTGCCTCTGCATTCCCCAAGGAACCTATATGCCAAATGTTAGCTTTCTACGACCAGTGGTTTCGGGTGTGCGTTGTCTGTAATAACGAGTGAATGTGTATGTGTCACATACACATACGCTCGTTCTTGAGTTTGACTATGATTTGCCATAAAACAGATTTTTTTTTACTATTGATAGGCACGCGTTTGACCACTATCTCACCGATGGTAAGCGATGATGTGGTCGAAGATGAAGCACGCTTGCCTAGAAATAACTTATTCACTCTTGATTTAAAGACTCCCAGATTGTAGCTATCAGGAAACACAGACTCCGGCAGGGAATTCCACTCCTTAGCTGTACGCATTATGAATGTGTTCCCAAAATATTTTGTACGTATGGGTGGGATCCGGGTCGGCGGCGCGCTGTGTTCCACGCGCGCCTCAAGGAGATGTCAGCATGGGAGACGGGGCTCGCTAGGGCCAGTGCCTGCCGGAGTGCGGAATCCGTTCGAAAGAGACGCTGCAGCCCTGGAACGCAAAGGGCATTGGCAGAAGCACGGATGGGTTTTAGTCAGTAAGAGTCTGACACTCCCTTCCGCCTCGCCCAGAGCAGAAGGAGTCATTCGATGATTTCCCATACTTAAAAAAAAAAAAATGGGTGGGATGTTCACCATGTACCGGTGGCGCATCGCCGTACGTCTTGTGGTCCGATGATGGAACGGGCTTGGCGGAATTAAATTATGCAATTCCGTCGCACATTCCCCAAAATGCCACCGGTAAAAAACCGACAGGCTAGCAACTCGTCGTCGATGTTCAAGACTTTGGAGCTTCGACGCGACAAGCCTCTCATTGTCGATGATCCTCTTGGCTCGTTTCTCAATTGACTCAAGGGCACCAAGCTGGTATCTGGCAGATCCATCTCAAAGATGAGAGCAATATTCCATACGCGATCGAACTTGCGCTTGATAGAGCTTGAGCAGCTGTTCCGGCGTGAAGTACCGTCTCACCTTAGCTAGAATCCCCAACTTCTTTGCAGCCACTTGAGCTTTTGCCTCTATGTAAGGGCCAAAATTGAGAGTAGATGTTAATGTAACCCCAAGAAGCTCAAGATGGTCGGTTATCAGCACGGTTTCACCGCGGAAAGATGGAGCTGGGCGGAATTGGCTCCTTTTGGCGGAAAATAGACACGCTTGGGTCTTAGCAGCATTGAACTTGACCAGATTGGCATCGCCCCATTCAGAGACAGCCTGTAAGGACACGTTCAAGTGCTCAACCATTGCCTCCCGGAGAGACCGGATTTGCGACCAACCGACCCCTGAGGAACCCCGGCATTAATATCCAGCAGTCCAGACGAGCAGCCATCTATGACCACTCGGATAGACCGATCCCTCAGGAAATCTGCGATCCAATCACACAAACCGGCGGGCAGACCGAAGGAAGGAAGCTTACTAATAAGGCTATCGTGCCAGAGCCTGTCGAAGGCCTTCGAGATGTCAAGGGAGACCGCCAGTGCCTCCCCGTGCTTCTCTATGGCCTCACTCCAGATGTGAATGGCATACGCTAGAAGATCCCCAGTTGACCGATTTCGGCGAAACCCGTATTGTCGGTCACTAAGGATATCATTCGCTTCTAGGTACGCCAGGAGCTTATGATTCAGCACGCGTTCCATAGTCTTACAGAGTATGGACGTCACCGAGATGGGTCTATAATTCGACGGGTCAGCTCGACTACCCTTCTTGGGCACGGGCTGCACGTTAGCTTGCTTCCAAGCCTTCGGCACTTTTCCAATCTCGAACGGAAGGCGAAATAGGCGTGTCAAGATCGGAGACAGCTCAGGCGCACAAGTCTTCAGAACAATTGTCTGTATCCCGTCGGGACCACTAGCCTTGTACACGTCTAGGTTACGCAGTACCCTACGGACGTCCTTCTGATGAATGCGAATGTTCGATATACTCGACTCGCATTCACCAGGAGAGGCGGAGGGCGTCGCGCCACCAGGATCCAGACGTGAAGATTCCGTAAACAAAGAACGGGACGCTGGCCTACTCCTCAGCGGAGTAGGCCAGCGTCCCGTCGGGTCTCAGCAGTGGTGGTAGTGAGGGGCGGCAGAAGCTCGATTCGACCGACTTAACGAGGGACCAAAAAGCCTTACTACCTGCTGGGTATGAAGCAAGTTTGTTCCCTATTCGGCTAATGTGGTCAAACCGAGCCCTCCGCAACACCTTCTTGCAGGACTTGGCAGCCCTGTTGAAGGCTCTCTTCTTCTGACTCACATCATTTGCTTTGCACGTACGAGCGTCGACCCATGCTAGGTACTATAAGGGATCGCTTTCGTTGGGGTGCGAGAGGTATTTTTAATAGAAAGATTTACAGAACTCTTTAGAATAATTATATATTGTGTGTTTTCATTGTCAAGGCAAATAACAGAATCTTCATGAAAAAACAAAAACCTTATTATGTCACTCCATTCGAATTCTACCTTAATCTCTTTTTTCTTAAATCTTTCAAGGCTTATGACTTTGAGGTTGCACCTTCCAAAGAGGATCTCTGCATGAGCTACCCCCCGAAGAATGGAGGATAGTAAGAATCACTTTCTTGCAATCGTACATTCTCAGCCTTGGAAGAGTCAAGCACCTTCCTACCCGAAGTCCCTACCTATCTCCGGATACCGTAGACAAATGCAAGTACATCTTCAGATGCAGCTAGAATCATGCCTTGCGTAGACAAGTATCTTTGCAAAGTTATTGAATGCTTTTGCTTTGCTTAATTAAACACGCGGAGTAAAAGTCGCACCATACTGCGAACTTTTACCACAGTTTATATGGTTTACAAGCTAACCTAACTAATCTAGATGGTTGCTCGTCGGACGATCATCGTAGGTCTACTCTGTTAAAGATTTTAAATTTTAACTTTGAACTTACTCCAGTGATTATAATTCATAAGAATTGAAATCAATTGCCTCCATAATCAGTTCAACCAATGGTGACAACTAGCCACCCCTCGCGAAGGCTACGCCCCGTACGCGAAGTTACTTTAACCGCCCATGGAGTCCTTTAATGGCGTAAAATTAAACGCGAAAACTCTACCTCTAACGCCACTGGAATGAGTTCACCCTAGCTAATATTTCTTTTTTTTTACGCGCTCTTCTCAAAACTGGGAGCACCCTCGAAGTCGTCGATCACCGTACTAGTCCTTCTTCGAATCTCACATGTAAAATAAATCTCGTTCAATAACTTATTCAACCTACCAAACTAAAATAATGTTTGTTTACATGAAATCATAATTGACATCTTCTATCTGCTTTGACATCCTACTTTTTTCTATTGTCATTAATGTTTTTTTTATAATAAAATGGTTTCAACCTATTTACATGAATATTAACTATATAACCTTATTCAATTTAACCTTTACAGGTTCTATATGAAATCATAATCTTTTTGATTTGTTTGACACAATATGACAAATTGTTTTTTTTTATGTTGTCATGTCATATAGGATGACATGACAACATAAAAAAACAATTTGACTGAAATTATACAAGTCAATCCTTCCTTTACATATTCCTGCTGTCCGCATTCGTCAGACACTTCAGCGATCGTATTTTTGACATAAATAAAGCATTCCAATGACCGTCGTCGTTTACACGAAGTGCATTTGCACGGAAATTCCTTCCTTATTTTGTCACATAGCAACGAAAAATCGATACCGTCATGGTATATCGTGTTATAAAAATATCTTGCAGCGCTCTGCAAAAATGCGCCCAAAATTAACGAATAATCGGCTTATCGCCACTCGCTTTCGATAGCGACGAGCCTGAATTCAGCTAAGAAATCTTCAAAACATACTCGGTCTATACTGGTATATAACATAGACATTTTTCATGCATATAAATTCTTTCTTTTAACTTTAAAAACCACTTAGCTTTTGTTTCCAGGCGTCCATCCATCTAGCGCCTGAACATCATTAGCATCTCGTCCTTTGCGAGATATCTTTATAAAATGGGTACCTGTGTGGAAACTTTCTTCGTACAGTTTACTCGCCCTGCACATGCGAAATATCTGCTTTTCTCACAATAAATTATAGTAATACCCAGCGCCTCCACCACTTGTAAGGGATCGCTTTCGTTGGGGTGCGAGAGGTATTTTTAATAGAAAGATTTAAAGAACTCTTTAGAATAATTATATATTGCGTGTTTTCATTGTCAAGGCAAATAACAGAATCTTCATGAAAAAACAAAAACCTTCATAAGTCACTCCATTCGAATTATACCTTAATTTCTTTTTTCTTAAATCTTTCAAGGCTTATTCAAATTCAAATTCAAAGCATTTTATTTCAAATAAACCATTCACAGGCACGTTTGAAACGTCAAGGTCGGTCAGTCAAAAACATGGAAGCTATTTGCACGTTCCAAAGCGTAGATCTCTATGGAGAAGAACGTGCAAGAAACTCCACGGACACTCTTTTAAATCATGTTCTGTTTTACAAAATTCCAAGTTACATATTATATATTATGACTTTGAGGTTGCGCCTTCCAAAGAGGATCTCTGCAGTACACCGCGTGCTTATGCGCATCAGCGCGATTGCACTCGGCACCAAACCAAGGACGAGCTTCGCCAGATATTGCTATATTAGAGAACGGAATGTAGTCTCCATTCCCCTCCGCAACACATCCATCACGGTGTCCACGCACGACGTAGCATCAGTGGAAGAAAAGCAAGTAGGCTGCCAAGGGTAACATGCGAAGAAAGATTGCATGCCATCCCAATCTGCTGACTTGTATCGCCATACCCGCCGGTCGTCTCTTGGGCTAGGATCGGGCGGAGAGTAGACGGACACAGACTTCACCAGACAGTGGTCGGAACAACCCAGTGGTGATGAAATCGACACCGAATAGCGATCCGGATCTGTTGTCAGCAAAAGGTCCAAGCAATTGGCAGTGTGCGAATCAACATCGGGCACCCTTGTTGCCCCCTGGACCAGCTGGGTAAGATTTAACGCAAGCGCTAGCTTTCGCGTCTCTCGTCGAGCATGGTCTGTGCACTGGTATGGGAAGAGCCACTCCTGATGGTGGGCATTGAAGTCCCCCAGTAACACCAATTGGGCAGAAGGGTACCGCTGCTGAGCCGCATCCGCCGCCTCACTCAGGTGCTGTGTAAGCCCAGTTGTCTCCAAATCACCGCCATGCGAACGGTAGACGCATACGTAGACAATTTTGTCTAGACCTGTGTCCACTATAGCCCACAGCGTTGAGAAGCTGGAGTCTTCAAGGTAGCGGAGACGCCGATAGCAGATGTCGTCCCGGGCGTACATGCATACGCCCGCGCGGGGTCTGAAGTGGTGGTCCGACGGACATCCGATCTGCGTCTCCGACAGGAACAAGAGCGCTGGTTTCTCGGTCTCAAGGTGGTGATGGACTACGGCGAGATTTGAGTGCAGACCTCGTATATTAGAGAGGTGCACTTTATACGAAAGGACGTGCTGCCGCTGTACAGCTTTTCTCTTTTTATTCCTGTTCATAAAAGTGATGGAGGTTGAGGAGAAGGAAGTGAAATGAGGTTCCAAGCTGCTAACCTTCAGGCACGCCCTGACAGGACGACATCTTTGGGGGACTAGTATGGAGACGGCGGGGACGCCTGAGCCCCCCCGGGAATGTCCATCGGGACCTTTCATCTGGTCGCCAACCAGCACGATAAACAGTTCTTAGGGTGTAAAGGAATTTTACTTTTGACAAATAAAAAAGTTTTTTAGTTTGTAAACAGCGCACTATAGTGAACCAAGAGGTCAACCTCATCATATCGAGATGATTCCCGATGAGACCTAGGTGTGGGACAGGGACCTCTCTTATCGCTCTTTTTGTAAGTTTCGAGCAAACTCTTCGCCAATGATCTGCGAAACTGCTGTTCTCCATTTATAAGCTTCCTCTTAAACGATAATATCTGAAATAAAGCAAAATGGATGTCAGGTTGGTTTTTGAAGATCCTCTACAATTTTAGCATTTCCTTAACATAAAAAGATAAAAAGGCTCTTTTACCACTACTATTTATAAAACATAAAAAAAGTAAAAGTTTGATTGATTGATGATTTTGGGTTGGCAAGATGCTGGCTGTTTTGGAAATATTATTGGCACTGCGTGCGAATGTTATACTCTACGTTCATATTATTCACGAAAGCAAGATTCTTCAAAGTGTTAAGAACATATCCTTTTTTACTGTGTAGGCCTGTAATTATTAAATTAATATTAATATTATTCCATTTATTCATATATAAAAGTACATATTATTTACATTTTAAAATATTTCTATAAAAATACAAAAAACATTTAAAAATATAAAAAATAGGTGGTCCGGGCTCCTGAGAGAGAAACCTCCTCACGATGCGCGCCGTGTCCAGGAGTACTGCTTTATGGATCAAGCCCTTGATCCAGCTGCCCAACGAGAGCCTCATGAGATGTTGGTCGAGGCTCTTGGCAATAATGCCATTGGCCGTCACGACTATCGGCACAATGACTGCTGTGTTCACATCCCACATGTCGATGTCGAAAACCTCGCGAGCCAAGTCAAGATACTTCGTTTGTTTATCTTTCTCTGACTTCACGAGTTTCATCATTGCGCGACGCTCTAGTCGGTCTATCATCACTATATCAGGCTTATTGGCAACAATAGTCCTGTCAGTGATATTAATATTACTATTAATAATAAAAGTAGTACTTAAGTAAAAGGTTATGGACAAATATAATGCAATATTGATTTGGGAAAAGTAGAATTTCGTTAATTCCTTCTTTTGGCATGCTATAATATTCTGTAATCTTTTATCACTGAGACCAGTAATAACTTGTTGTTTTAACTCTTCCGGTGTTAAAATACTGTTCACGTCGCTAGTTTCACTCATATTTTACGATTATTTTAATATGTTTTAACTTATTCAACTCTTTACGCCAGCCACGAAATTTTATTCCCGCTCTTTTATTTAAATTAAGGCGTGTTCGGAAATAGCACCCATGAGATTTAATTATTCAAAATATATAACGCAATATTATTGAAACTAAATATTTACAGGTTAAATATCAGTTATATTTGCAGTAAATACTTATTTTCGTTTAAATACAACAATAAGTAAAAAATTCAATAAATTATAGGAAACGTGCAATATTTCCATTTGTGCTTTGATTTTAAAGAACTCCATCTAGAATAGACCACCACATATATAAAAAATTAAAACGCTTTAATTTATTGTCAAAATTGCGTTTTTAAACCAACTGCGCGAAAACGGACGATGACGTCACTCGTGTCTATCACTGTTCAAGAACTGTCCCAACCATAGATTTAGAATACCTAAATCATATATTTAGAATACCTAGATCATAGATTTAGTACACCTAGATAGCTTCTATTAAGTTGAAGATAGTAGCCTATCTTGTATTCAACATTTTTAATGGAAACATTTCATGTGACAAAATGAGATAGCAATAGCATTCCTGACCGTCTTCAAATGCCGCGCGCCACTAGCCGAGAATCGCCTTTTTGTTTGTTAACCAGCTGGTTAACACATTAGTCTACCAATTTTATCAAAAATACTCTCACATTGTAAAAATATTATGGTTGAGTGCGGTTTTCGTTTTGGCATGTATTGTGCCCGGTTGTTCGAATAGAAATGGTGGTTTGAAAGAAAATACTGCAAAAGTATGTTTACACCGGTAAATAAATCTAATCATAGCTTATTGTTAAACATTTTGAGCAGATAAGTCACTAAAATCAAATCTCCTTTATGTGAACATAAAGACACAACTGCTTCTACATTATTATCAGTTTCCAATTTAGAAAAAAAAAAAATATTGAACTGTTTTGACATATCATGTACCTACTTCATAAGGATGTGACTTCTTAGATGTTTTATCGATAGAGTAAAAGTATAATCACATACATATTCTTGTTCGTTTATAATACGTACAATGAAATAAAAACAGTAGTCAGATTTTGGAAATTCAAACTGAATTTTTCGTACTGATTGTGCCATGCTGAACCTAGTAATTGGACTCAGCTTTGGTCTCAGTGTTAAAAGATTACAGAATATTATAGCATGCCAAAAGAAGGAATTAACGAAAAATCCTACTTTTCCAAAATCAATATTGCATTATATTTGTCCATAACCTTTTACTTAAGTACTACTATTATTAAATTATTATAATGATGTATTATTTTTATTTGTTATTTTTACAGGTTTCGTGAAAAAGTAAATGGATAAAAATTTGAGAAAAGAGGATAATTGGAGGCCTACACAGTAAACAAGGATATGTTCTGAACACATTGAAGAATCTTGTTTTCGTGAAGAATATGAACGTAGAGTATAACATTCGCACGCAGTGCCAATAATATTTCCAAAACAGCCAGTATCTTTCCAATCTGTAACATCAATTTTTTTTTTTAATTTTTCGTTTAAGATGATTTATAAATACTTAGTAGTGGTAAAAGATCCTTTTTGTCTTTCATATCCATTTTGCTTTATTTCAGAAATAACCGTTAAAGAGGAAGCTTATAAATGGAGAAAAGCAGTTTCGCAGATCATTGGCGAAGAGTTTGCTCGAAACCTACAAAAAGAGCAATAAGAGAGGACCCTGTCCCACACCTAGGTCTCGTCGAAAATCATCTCGATATGATGAGGTTGACCTCTTGGTTCAATATAGTGCGCTGTTTGCAAAGTGAAAAACTCTTTTTATTTGTCAAAATTCATTTACACCCTAAGAACTGTTTTATGCCAAATCATAGTCAAACTCAATAACAAGCGTATGTATATGTGTTTATATCGTTTAATATAACCGTAATTATGTTTTATATACTATCTAATCTGATTAAATACTAATTCTATGGTACTTTGTGTCTTTACTACGACTAAGTCCGCCATACATGTATACGAACACCAAATTACGACCGGCCTTTTAAAAGGTCACCACAGGTGGATTCGGATGCGTGGATCGCGTCTTTCATCTCCCATGAGATCGGTCGATTGTTCATACTTTGCCTTGCTGAATTCACTTACGCAACAAGGATTCTTAAAAAAAATAATTAAACACTAAACAATGACCGATTCTGTAAAACTTACGATTTGCCTACTGATTATTAGAAACTAGCTGCCCCGGTAGTCCCTACCGCGTGGTCCCTAGAGAGCATACTCCTGGGATAAAAAGGAGCCTATGTCCTTTCTCATGCTACCTGTCAGACTATCTGTGTATCAAAGGTCATTGGGCACCTTAGTATGGAAATCATACCCATGGCGGACACAAACGAAATATAGCAATGTGTAATGATGAAGGGCTCTGATTTACTATGGCATTAGTCGCATTAATGTGAGCCACGGGAATCTCGAAAAAACAAGTGTTTTAAACTGATATGCTGAATTTAAATAAAATGCTAGTTCATTAAAATCATTTTTATTCAATTTGATCCAAATCAATCATAAGACCACTTAAAAAGGCAGCAGCCTGTTGCTTCCTGATGTCTGGCATCAGACAGATAATACACTATGCTAGCGATATGGGCGCAGCTCCCTACAGTGCGGCGGCCGTGTATACACGAGCAGTAGTACTCTTCTATACTTTGTCGTCCGTGTTGTGTTGGGTTTAACAAAATATATATGTACAGTATTGTTTCGATCGGATATGACGTGACTGGATTCGCCTTCTCATCAATATCTTGTTATCGATTAAATGTTGGTTTCGATACATTTCTATGATATAATCCCCGCTTGGTCGCATGTGCTCGCTCACAATAAGACCTTCCGATTCTCAAATGATATGAGCCCAACGTAACGTAACGGGATTATATCCACGTTCTTCAATTGCAGGGATCGAATCTCGAAAACTACGGTCCAATAGAAACACCTAACTAAGATACCAATGCAAATCCGAATCTTCTCGCATCAGGCTGCGCATAATAGTTGCATCTGAAGTAGTCGCTGAATACGGTCCTACGACTTCTATTATAAAGCCGTCTGTACAAACAATTAGAAAAGGCTTTACCAGATTGCGAAATTTGTGACGGTTGCAGGTTTTTCTTTGGAAAAGGAAATTCGCACTCTTCTGAAGGTAAATATATGTTCCATCGAACACAAGAATGGCTGCCGGTTCATTTTGGCTACCACCAAAAATATGAGATGGGATACGAAGATTTCGTGCCACTACTTCTTCTCTGGTTATATGATTTAAACCCAGGTAACGTGGAACAAAATCTTCAGTTAACATTCTCTCGCTATTTTAACTTCCTCTCCAATGTTCTTCTAGATATTTGGAATTTTGAAGCTAATCGCTCATCACATTGACGAGTTCTTACTTTAGTTAAATAAATTCCTAAAGTGGTAGCAGGACGATCAGGCCTGTTGCGAAGAGACGGTGTTTGTTCTAAAATAGTTTTAAACTGATTTTTAGTTAAAGCTGTCCAAAAATGGAAGTGGTTGTTATCAATTGTTTCAATATTTTCAAAATCTAATTCAGACTTTCTTTCTAATCCCCATTTATACAAGTTGATTATGTCAAGTACATGAGCATTACTAAAGCTTTCATGTAATGTCCGGGCATTCACAGCTCTACACAATCATTTTGAACTAAATGAGTGTGGCAAACACGAGCAAGTTCCGGTATATACCAATTGTGAATGTGCAACAGATAGAACTTGGCGTAAGTTGGCACACGATGTGTAGTCATACCTCAGCAGTTTAGAAATATACAGCGTCTCGCTTTAATACAGTCTATCTAGGGATTCTATATCTATGGTCCCAATTCAAAAACATAAGGTGGATGCTCCAGGGTAGCCCGCGAAATTCA
The DNA here is from genome assembly GCA_950371165.1 of Lacanobia oleracea. NCBI lineage: Eukaryota > Metazoa > Arthropoda > Insecta > Lepidoptera > Noctuidae > Lacanobia > Lacanobia oleracea. Next base: position 14,738,711 of record OX493389.1, read on the forward strand.
AATATTTTTATGTTTTTTGCAATTTGCCGGTCAGTGTGAAGCTGTATGTGAACCAAATGCGATCCGCGATCGTAACGCGTATTTATCTAAAGAATTATAACCATTTTAATCATCAATATAGCCCTCTAAGTTCATGTAGTTCGAAAGAATGATTATTTCTGAAATATTCACTGTCGCAAGTTTGACTATACAATTCTACTTATTGATATATTCAATGCATAATGATGTGTATTTTCTGTCGACTATCGAAAATATGACAGTCGCCACATTAAACCATAACCATTTTGATATAAAATAATGATTGATAATATCAAAATTTCTTGAAAGATATTATTTGTCTTCATTTGTTTTTACCGTCTTTATATCTTTGTTCGCTTGTAAAATCTCTTGTGTTTGTGTTATAAACTAAAAATATTAGATTGTAGGCAGATGGTTATATATTTCTTTATTAAAGCGTTCCTCTCTCTGGAGCCCTGACTGCCTAGCGTAGCTTGGACCCTGTTCCCGATACCGGTGGGCTACAATTTTTTTAAATATTTAAAAATGTACCTGCTAATAAGTAAAGAAAATGAATAAATGAAACAGTATCTAGGTATACCAATACTATAAAAAAGTTATGTTTGAGAGGTTGTAGGGGGTAATCTCTGGATCTACTGAACCGATTTAAAAAATTCTTTTATCTATAGAAAGCCACGGTATTTGTAAGTCATTCTAATATATAAAATCAACCGTAATTCAACCGTTACTGAGTGACTGACAAACAACGCAACTACTGGTCGTAGAAAGTTAAAATTTGGCATATAGGTTCCTTGGGGAATGCAGAGGAGCACTAAGGCAGGATTTCCTAAAATTCTTACAGGAATGGTAAAAAAGGGATACGCGCGTACGAAGTCGCGGGTAAAAGCTAGTCCTTATCCTTACTTTCTTACTAATATTTTAAATGCGAAAGTAACTGTCTGTCTGTCACTCCATCATCTGTCTCTTTCACGCCGAAACTACTGAACCGATTTAAATGAAATTAGGTATACAGATAGTCTGACAGGTAGCATGAGAAAGGACATAGGCTCCTTTTTATCCCAGGAGTATGCTCTCTAGGGACCACGCGGTAGGGACTACCGGGGCAGCTAGTTTCTAATAAACAGTTGGCAACTCGTAAGTTTTACAGAATCTGACATTGTTTTGTGTTTATTTTATTTTTTTAAAGAATTCTTGTCGCGTAAGTGAATTCAGCAAGGCAGAGTATGAACAATCGACCGATCTCATGCGAGATGAACGACGCGATTTGGATTTCCGAATATGTGATTGTTTGATTGTTCATACTCTTCGCATTTTACCTTGCCGAGTCCACCTGTGGTGATCTTTTAAAAGGCCGGTCGTAATGTGGAGTTCGTATACATGTATGGCGGACTTAGTCGTAGTAAAGACACAAAGTACTACAGAATTAGTATTTAATCGGATTAGATAGTATAAAACACATAATTACGGTTATATTAAACAATACAAACACATACACATACGCTCGTTATTGAGTTTACTATGGTTTGCCATAAAACAGTTCTTAGGGTGTAAATGAATTTTACTTTTGACAAATAAAAAAGTTTTTCACTTTGCAAACAACACACTATATTGAACCAAGAGGTCAACCTCATCATATCGAGATAATTTTCGATGAGACCTAGGTGTGGGACATGGTCCTCTCTTATCGCTCTTTTTGTAGGTTTCGAGCAAACTCTTCGCCAATGATCTGCGAAACTGCTGTTCTCCATTTATAAGCTTCCTCTTAAACGATAATATCTGAAATAAAGCAAAATGGATGTCAGGTTGGTTTATGAAGATCCTATACAACTTTAGCATTTCCTTAACATAAAAAGATAAAAAGGATCTTTTACCACTACTATTTATAAAACATCTTAAACGAAAAATAAAAAAAAATTAAAAGTTTGATTGATTGATGATTTTGGGTTAATATACTTACTGGTTGGCAACTTGCTGGTTATTTTGGAAATATTATTGGCACTGCGTGCGAATGTTATACTCGACGTTCATATTCTTCATGAAAGCAAGATTCTTCAAACTGTTCAGAACATATCCTTGTTTACTGTGTAGGCCTTCAATTAGGTATCGTCTTTTCTCATATTTTTATCCATTTACTTTTTCACGAACCTGTAAAAATAACAAATAAAAATAATACATCATTATAATAATTTAATAATAATAGTACTTAAGTAAAAGGTTATGGACAAATATAATGCAATATTGATTTTAGAAAAGTATTATTTTTCGTTAATTCCTTCTTTTGGCATGCTATAATATTCTGTAATCTTTTATCACTGAGACCAAAGCTGAGTCCAATTACTAGGTTCAGCATGGCGCAATCAGTACGAAAAATTCAGATTGAATTTCCAAAATCTGACCACTTACATTGTTTTTATTTCATTGTACGTTTTAAAAACGAACTAGAAAATGTATGTGATTATACTTTAACTCTATGGATAAAACATCCAAGAAGCCACATCCTTATGAAGTACATGATATGTCAAAACGGTTTAATATTTTTTTGTTTTTATTTATATTTCTAAATTGGAAACTGATAATAATGTAGAAGCAGTTGTGTCTTTATGTTCATATAATAGAGATCTGATTTTATTGAATTTTCTGCTCAAAATGTCTGTTAAAAAAAGTTATGATTGGATTTACTTACCGGTGAAACGATACTTTTGCAATATTTTCTCATACAGAGTTGATACGACAGAGGGGCATTAAATTAAACTACGTATACTATACGTGTTCAGTATTAATTCGATACGGTACAAAAACAAAAAGCGCCATAAATGAGAAAATATTTTTTTCAAACAAACTAAATAGCTTGCAAATCCGAATAAAACGCAACCACCCTTTGTAAAAAAAAGACACTGACCTTAGATACCGCTAGGTAACAAAGCGGCAACGTCGCGCGCGCCTTGGAGCGCGGTGTGCGGTATCTCGTGTGCTCGGTGGGGGCCGGGCCGGGGTGGCGGCCGGCGACTTAGGCCTCCGCTCGCACTGGCTTTTATGTTAGGTAACGTTTCGAAGTACGCGCACAAAAACAAACACACTAAATTTTTAAATTTTTGATGTGTCCTCCATTCACATTGATGCACAAATTATACCGACGGAGAATATTGTTATTTATTTTTCTAATTAGATCACTGTCCGTCGCTAAGCACTTTAATTTGTGAAATGCTAAAATAATCCTATTTTTTAACTCATCAATTGTATTTACCTCTGAGGCATACACTTCACCCTTAATGTAACCCCACAAAAAGAAATCCATGGGAGTGAGGTCCGGAGATACTAATACTAAATAATAATAATCCCAAGTTACCTGTCCTATCACCATAAAAAACAGTCAATCACAAAATTAAAAACACTAATACTAAATAATAATAATCCCAAGTTACATGTCCTCTCACAATAACAAAATAAAATTACAATTGTTTGCGCGCGAATTTCACAAACCGTACGTTCCGAAAAACAAGCGTCGGCGCACTGAGGGACTTACCGATCGCAAAAAACAAGGATGCAACAAACTAACCTATCTCTATTTCTTTCGCTCGCTTTATGTTAGTCGCTTTCGTAGTGAAAGTGCAAATGTGTGTGTATTGATTGCTTCCTTGTTTGCATTGCCAATTTTTAGTGAATGTCCTTCGACATGCGTCAGAGCGGCAACAACGCATCGTAGATTTATCGTTGTAAGGTGTATGACCTATGCTTAGACGATAATCAGCTGTTAGAAAAGATACATCGTGTTCAAACCGTGCAAAAACTTTAAAAATCATTTGCGACTAAACTACTGGTCCTAATTAATTTGTTTTTGGTACAGAGCTTGAAAATGGTACCTAGTATAGGCAGTTTAAAGGAAAGCCCCTCTGTCGTATCAACGTTGTATAACACCATTTCTATTCGAATAACCGGGTACAGTTCATGGCAAAACGAAAACCGCACTCAAACCACAATATTTTTCACAATGTGACAGTATTTTTGATAAAATTGGTAGACTAATGTGTTAACCAGCTGGTTAACAAACAAAATGGCGATTCTTGGCTTGTGGCGCGCAGCATTTGAAGACGGTCGGGAATGCTATTGCTATCTCTTTTTGTCACATGAAATGTTTCCATTAAAAATGTTGAGTACAAGATAGGCTAGAATACGGCTAGAAGCTATCTAGGTATTCTATATCTATGATCTAAATATTCTAAATCTATGGGCAGAACAGCAGATCAGATACGTCACTAAATGCTGATTGTTGTTTTAAATGCGTTCCATTTCACGTTACTTTAATTCATTATTTTTGTTAAAAATCGATAAAAACTTTGTAATGGCCTTTATTTTATACTTTTTTATCATTTTACTGACAATTTTTCTTTAGTTAGTACGAAATTCCGAACGTGTTTGTCTTTGAGGTCAAATTCAAAATCGGAACTTCGAAAGGGCTGGTCTTTGTCTCTCTCTCTTTCTAATGGCGGGAAAGAGATAGACTGTGAATGTTTCGAATTGTATAATTAACCCAAAGCTAAGATATTCGCGACTTTATGAAAAAAAAAAATAAGTTACTTGGTCTCACTCAGTGAGCAAAATCACATAAGAACCAGCCGATTGATACAGGAATGCATAATTCGGGTTATTAAACAAAAATTCGTGAAAACATGATTGCCCACTGTCTACTATCTACGAAAATTACCTATCTAGGAGTACTAATAACTATTAAAATGCTAAAGTATGTCTGTTGCCTTTTTATTTGTTTGTTAGTGTCTAGGTCTACTTTCATATCGAAACGGAGCGAACGATTGACATGATTTTTATTTTATACTAGATGTGCCCGCGACGACGTTCGCGTGCGCTTAGATCGATGCCAGCCTATTATCTTACATCTCATTTTTGTTTACTAATAAATACGAAATTTCGTCTGGCTGGATGTTTCTTACTCAATTACGACAAAACGGCTGGACGGATCTGGATGACGGATTCGCACAGAGGTAGATTATAGTCTGAAATACCACATAGGCATTCTTATCTCGGGAGTACCTACTTTGGGAGATATTCAAGATTCAAACCATTTATTCACAGGTTTCACTTTTGAATTGTTAAGATCACTTTTGAATTGTTAAGATCAGTCTGTCAAAAACATGAAGCTATTTGCAAGTTTTAATGCGTAAGTAGATCACTATGAAAAATAACGTGCAAGAATTTTTTTTTTTTTTTTGTCGATGGCCACTCGCAGTTTCAACCCTAGAGGGTTGTCAACTACTGAACCGGACTTGCCTGTGTGGGCCTCAGAAATTTAATGCCCCCAGCCGAGGCTACAAAATTTATATATATTAAAACTCACCCCCTGTGGGGTACGGACCTCGGCTCAACGGCGTCGTTTAGGGGGGGGCAGCAAGAGACTGGCTGGGTCATGTCATTATTTAGGGAGATATTTGTCACTACTGGCTCAGCTTCGCGGGCTGGCTCGTTTGGCAAAAGACGGGGGGGAGCGTTACTGGGACGTCGCGACGGACCTCGGCGGCGAGGTCGGAATATGGATCGACTCCACGGTTACACGGGAACCACTTAAAACAATTTAAAATATCTATAAAGATAAGCCGAATAAAGTTAATTTGTGAAAGGTGGGCAAAACCTCTTGCTGGTAAAACATAATGAAACAATTCACATTATTGCTTCTCTTTCAAGACTTTTTACGAGACCGAACCTAACGTGTGAGGGTCGTTCTCCAGTAAAAAATCGCAATTCAGAAAAACGCGTCATCACTGCAACGCCGTCTATCGACGAAGTTAGTAATCTGACAAAATGTTTAGCATCGAATGTTACGGGTTGCTCTTTGCCATTTTCCCGCGAGATGGCGCTGAAGTTTTCAGTTTTATTTTGTTTCGAGTGTAATTGGAACAATATTAAGTCGCAGAAATAATGGTGCGACAATCGGATATTCCACTTTATCGAAATTAGCCAAAATACGGCATAAAAACCCTTCTGATTCGCCATACTTCGAATGATTATTTCTGAAATATTCATTCTTTCGAACTACATGAACTTAGAGGGCTATATTGATGATTAAAATGGTTATAATTCTTTAGATAAATACGCATTACGGTCGCGGATCGCATTTGGTCCACATACAGCTTCACACTGACCGGCAAATTGCAAAAAACATAAAAATATTTGAATTTCGCGGGCTACCCTGGAGCATCCACCCTAATATTAATTGATGTTCACAAGTTGTAGTTGAGAGTAGAGAGTGTTGAAGTCCAGTCTGCTTGCATCTTGCGGCGATGCTAGGTTTGCTCATCACTGTCACTCGTAACGCCGCCGCGAAAGTATCTTTATGTCAGTAGGTAAGGGTGTGGGGAGACAGGGCCCGCTAGGGCCAGTGCCTGTCGGGGTGCGGAATCCGATCAAAAAAGGCACCGTACCCTGGAACGCAAAGGGCATTAGGAGGAACACGGATGGGTTTTAGTCAGTAAGTCTCAAACTGCCTTCCGCTCCGCCCAGAGCGGAACAAGTCATTTGATGATTTGTAAATGTTAATAAATATTTAAAGAACATAACTTTATTTATTACGATTTTATTTTAGGACTTCTTTTTCATAGTCTAACAAGTCTACATTTTTGTTTTTTTCTTCAGTCCAAACTCCATTCCCAGAAAAATAGTGATTCTTCTCCAGTAAATATAGAACTAAACTTAATTTTTGGGACTTGCTCAAAGAATCATAATTTAAATTTTCTTGATACAAAGGAATTAGCTTTTTATCTATTAAAAGTAGTGTATCTTTTACCTTTTTCCAAGGATACAATAATATAGGACAATTTTCATAAATATCTTGATCTGCAAACTGTTTGGATAGTTGTGTATAAACATACTTCACTTGAAGTACTGGTGTGTTAATCCAAAAAGGGTGCCTTTTTATAGAATTACGAACATGGGTCATATTAAATTTTTTTCCTAATGACTGTGATATGCAGAACAGCAAATCTTTTCCTTTACCTAACCTATCTCCAGGAGCTTTCTCAAATGCTTCATAATGTGCTGCACTTCCAGATAGGACATTTAAACTAACACACTTTTTGTTATTGCTGTATAATTTGTTCAATCGTTTCATTGCTGTTGTGTTATAGTATATCATCTTCAGAAATCGTGGATGTTTGACAAATGCACTGAATTCAGGAATCTTTGCTGCTTGTTCCAATCTTTCTCTTACAGTATCTGGAGCTAAAGTATAAATACTAAAACATCTTCTTTGTGCCTCATTACTAATGCCATATTCTTCTAATATCTTTCGTGTCTCAAACATAGTATTACTGTTTCTTGTAGCTAACTTAGGATGCATCCTTATGACTTCTTTGATATCAATTCCACCAATACACCGAAAATTATGAACAATATTTCTCAAATTTTCTGGATCAACATGGACTAGATACAAGTTTGATTTTATTTTATGGTTAGGAATCATAATTTGCAATTGTAATATCTCTAATATTTCATTTATATATTCTAATGGCCGATGTTTTATAGTTGGATAAGTTTGAATACCTCTGTAAAATTCTTCAATTGTAAGATCCAACACAAGTTCAAGATATCTTTGTATGATTTTCAAGCGCAATGTATATAATGATGTGCTATTCACATCTTCATCAATTAAAGTTGTAAGAGATGTAGGCCACTGGGTCATAAAACTTGCTAGTTTGTTTTCAACATTAATATGTGGAGGAAGATATCCTAATTTCTTTAGTTCGCCAATTTTTTTCTGTTTTAATATTGTTAAATATGTTGTTAAGGATGCAGAGGATATGTTTTGTATCCCACATTCCTTTAAAACTTTGTGTCGAAACTTTAAGGTTACAGGTAAGATTCCAAACAATGCAGGCTCTTCAATCAGTGAATGGTTAGATAATCCCATTTTATTAATGGTATGCACTATACTTGCGATTTTTTCGTCATTTAGTTTAGTTATTATGGGATGTTTCATACATATATAGTGTGCTTGGCTTTCACTTATATTTAGATGTTTACTTAAACTTTTCACGTAGCTTTTATTTTCATCTTTAGTCGTTGCACTAACATGCAAATTATGCCTCCCCCTACAAAGGAGGTAGAATAAATTGAGTCTTTTTGAATTCATTAGTAGGTACTGCATTTCTAAAATAACTTTATAATAACAATATTATTCATTTTTGGTACGAGAAAAAAAAACAATAAATAGTGTCGAACTGTCGACTGAAAGTGACATTCGATAGAAACACAGACACTTGACAGTCATGACAGTGACACTGTTTCTGTTTGGTTGACACCGTTGACACTTGGCAGAATTCTTTTTTTTTTTATTATTACTTCGTTCCTGACAGAACAGACTAAGGTCTGAGAGCATGCTGCCTTTGGCAGAATTCTTTGTACACCTACCATGAAGTCTGAAGTTCGAATTGGTTCGACGGCTCACCTCACCACGCTGCCGTCACTACATGACACTGGCAGAATAGTAGTCATCGGCTCAGTTACAAAAGAATAAAACAAAAAGAGAAAACCATCAACATTAATAATTCAGTCTGAATTCTATTAGGTCGACGAGCCATAAGTACGCGTACTTGCTCGTACCCACTGTAAGTGAGTGATGGGACGTACAAACTTATAGTACGCGGTTTTTAAGATCGCGAACTTACTCACACACACGTGAAAGGAAGACCGCGATGTCATCTATGGAGGATTTTTTTTGTTATTCAGGAATAATATTTTATAACAGCCAGCCTGGATACCTGTATGAGAAAAGTAATTTCACATTGAATAGCAGAATCTCAGGCTCATGGGGATGAGCCTGAGATTTGATATCTGGTATCCCCCTGGTACCAGAATAATGAGCAAGCTTTCACGTGCGACAGCGCTGACAGTGACAGACGTGCGAGCAATTACGCTTACTTGTGACTCGACGAGCTTTTTCACTCGTGTTTCACCCATTGTATTTTACTCGTAGCTCGCCTCGGCTCGCACGACTGTCAGCGCCGCAAGCCATTATTTTGTTTTATGACACGTCAAGTGCTATTGTGTTGAAAAAATGTCTGATTTTCGAAGCTTTTCAAAATTATAATTAACACAATTCTTTTCTTTGCTTCTCTCATACAAGTATCTTGTCTGACTATAGGAAAATAATTATTATTACTGAATAAGAAAAAGTTTTCTTCATTGATAACATCACGGTCCCCCTGGTACCAGAGGATTGAGCAAGCTTTCACCGACGTCGAACCGAGTAAGTTCGCGATCTTAAAAACCGCGTACTATAAGTTCGTATGTCTATTATATCCAGTCTATAAAGCATGTTCCACACGGATATAATCTGACGTCCTACACAAGGTGACCTTGCTTGTTGCTATCCGTGTAAACGGGACATGCAATCCAAAATCATACGAAATTCGCGAATGGAAACCACGCTCCAGGGTCACTTGGAATGGGTCGTTTGATTACATCCATGCGGAACATGCTGCTTATTACACTACCAATCCATCGGGCCCGATCTGCAGGGACAGTGTGGTGTAATAAAAAACAGGAAGCTAGGGCCCTGCCATCGGGCGATCGGGTGGTCCCGATCTCGCAGTGGCGGCGTAGGATAGATTGGCACACTGGGTGATTATATAAAGAGACATTTCCGATTCATTATTTTGTTAAAATATCGATCACATTATCAAAATTGACTTCCCTGTGTCTTTCAATTGACTAAATCGAAATGTTACGCACGGTATAAGATCAGATCAAGCGCAACATGAATTCATATTTTAGGGATTAGAAATTACATTCGAAAAAAAAAAATGAAAATATAGTTGCAATGCGTTTTAAACTTTAAAGTTTATTAATATGTAAGTAGTTACGAACAAGAGTAGGTAGTTATTGAATATCTTAAGAGGGAGATTTTGGATATTAAACCGAAACTTGCGAGCACGTTGCGTCTCCTTTTCTAAAAAGCAAAGTGTCATGTGCCTGAAAGAGAAAAGTATAGTGTCCATAGTGCGTCGAAAACTATAGAATGTCGCCAGATCGACTATACAATTCTACTTAATATCTATGCACAGTGATGTGTATTTTCTGTCAAAAATCGAAAATATGCCATTCGCCACATTAAACACCAAAAAATGGTATTTCATTCTGAAGTAATACACTAATTCCAATAATAATTATTGGTAATATCGAAATTTCTTGAAAATGTTATTTGTTCTACCGTCGTTATATCTTTGTTTGCTTGTAAAATCTCTTGTGTTTATGTTATAAACTAAAATATTAGATTGAAGGCAGATGGTTTTTTATTTCTTTATAAAAGCGTTCTTCTCTCTGGAGCTCTGACCGCCTAGCGTAGGTTGGATCCTTTTCCCGATACCGGTGGGCTACTATTTTTATATTTTTAAATGTTTTTATTTTATATTTTTGAAATATTAAACAATGTACTAATAAGAAAATGAATAAACGAAACAATATCTATATCTATACCAATATTATAAAGAGGTAATGTTTGTGAGGTTGTAAGGGGTAATCTCTGGATCTACTGAACCGATTTCGGGGAATTCTTGTACCTATAGAAAACCACGATATTTGTGAGTCATTCTAATTTATAAAATTCTACCGTTACTGAGTGGCTGACAGACAACGCACACCTGAAACCACTGGTTGTAGAAAGCTAAAATGTTGCACATAGGTTCCTTGGGGAAGGCAGAGGAGCACTCAAGTAGGATTTCCCAAAATTCCTACGGGAATGATAAAAAACGGGATACGCGTGTACGAAGTCGCGGGTAAAAGCTTGTCCTTATCCTTACTTTCTTACTAATATTTTAAATGCGAAAGTAACTGTCTGTCTGTCACTCTGTCATCTGTCTTTTTCACGCCGAAGCTACTGAATCGATTTAAATGAAATTTGGTACACATAGTCTGACAGGTAGCATGAGAAAGGACATAGGCTCTAGGGACCACGCGGTAGGGACTACCGGGGCAGCTAGTTTCTAATAATCAGTAGGCAACTCGTAAGTTCTTCAGAATCTGATTTTAAATAGTGTTTAAAATATATATTTTTTTAAAGTATCCTTGTTGCGTAAGTGAATTCCGCAAGGCAGAGTATGAACAAGCAACCGATCTCATGCGAGATGAAAGATGCGATTTGGATTTCCGAATACGTGATTGTTCGATTGTTCATACTCTATGCATTTTACCTTGCCAAAGCCACCTGTGGTGACCTTTTAAAAGGCCGGTCGTAATGTGGGTTTAAGGTGGATGCTCCAGGGTGGCCCGCGAAATTCAAATATTTTTATGTTTTTTGCAATTTGCCGGTCAGTGTGAAGTTGTATGTGGACCAAATGCGATCTGCGACCGTAACGCGTATTTATCTAAAGAATTATAACCATTTTAATCATCAATATAGCCCTCTAAGTTCATGTAGTTCGAAATAATGATTATTTCTGAAATATTCATTCTTTCGAACTACCTGAACTTAGAGGGCTATATTGATGATTAAAATGGTTATAATTCTTTAGATAAATACGCGTTACGGTCGCAGATCGCATTTGGTCCACATACAGCTTCACACTGACTGGCAAATTGCAAAAAACATAAAAATATTTGAATTTCGCGGGCCACCCTGGAGCATCCACCTTAAGGTATACATGTATGGCGAACTTAGGGTGAGGCCACAACACTGCGTTGCGACGTCGTATCGCAAAAATGACGTCGCTCAGCAATACAATGCGATTGCAATGCGTCGTAGATTTTTACGATGCGACGCCGCAACGCAATGTTGTGGCCTCGCCCTTAGTCGTAGTAAAGACACAAAGTACTATAGAATTAGTATTTAATCAGATTAGATAGTATAAAACACAAAATTACGGTTATATTAAACAATACAAACACATACACATACGCTCGTTAAAGTTTAACTATGATTTGCCATAAAACAGTTCCTAGGGTGTAAATGAATTTACTTTTGACAAATAAAAAAGTTTTTCACTTTGCAAACAGCGCCCTATATTGAACCAAGAGGTCAACCTCATCATATCTAGATGATTCTCGATGAGACCTAAGTATGGGACAGGGTCCTCTCTTATCGCTCTTTTTGTAAGTTTCGAGCAAACTCTTCGCCAATGACTGCGAAACTGCTTTTCTCCATTTATAAGCTTCCTCTTTAACGGTAATTTCTGAAATAAAGCAAAACGGATGTCAGGTTGGTTTATGAAGATCCTATACAACTTTAGCATTTCCTTAACATAAAAAGATAAAAAGTATCCTTTACCACTACTATTTATAAAACATCTTAATCGAAAAATTTAATAAAAATGGAAAAGTTTGATTGATTGATGATTTTGGGTTAATATACTTACTGGTTGGCAAGATGCTGGCTGTTTTGAAAATATTAATGGCACTGCGTGCTAATATTCATATTCTTCACGAAAGCAAGATTCTTCAAAGTGTTTAACATATCCTTTTTTACTGTGTAGGCCTCCAATGATCGTCTTTTCTCAAATTTTTATCCATTTACTTTTAATCTCAATATCTGCAGGAACCTGTAAAAATAACAAAGAATATATCATTATAATAATTTAGTAGTAATAAATAATAATAGTAGTACTTAAGTAAAAGGTTATCTATATCTATATACTAATATATAAAGCTAAAGAGTTTGTTTGTTTGTTTGCTTGAACGCGCTAATCTCAGGAACTACTGGTCTGATTTGAAAAATTCTTTCAGTGTTAGATAGCCGATTTATCACGGTAAGGCCAATAGGAGCGGGAGCAGTAATAAAAATTGTGACGCAGACGAAGTTGCGCGGGTTAACTAGTGGACAAATAGAATAAATTTATTTGGGAAAAGTAGGATTTTTCGTTAATCCTTCTTTTGGCATGCTATAATATTCTGTAATCTTTTATCACTGAGACCAAAGCTGAGTCCTATTACTAGGGTTAGCATGGCGCAATCAGTGCTCGTGGCTAAATAATAACAGACGCACGGGTCGATCATAGAGATTAAGCAACGCTTGCCAAGGTTGGTCCGTGGATGGGTGACCATCTTAACATACCGAGTTTCCTCCGTGCCTCGGAAAGCACGCTAAGCCGTTGGTCCCTGCTGTCATTTGTAGATCTTTGGCAGTCGTTACGGATTTTCAGAAGCCAGTAAATCTGACTTCAGTCTTGCCAAGAAATACCGTGTTACCCAGTTAATGGGTTGTGGAGGTCTGGTAGGCAGCCGCTCCACGTAAAACACTGGTATTCAGCTCAAAATCTGACCACTTACATTGTTTTTATTTCATTGTACGTATTATAAACGAACTAGAATATGTATGTGATTATACTTTTACTCAATCGATAAAACATCGAAGAACCCAACATATCCTTATGAATTTATGATAATGTGTCAAAACGGTTCAATATTCTTTTGTTTTTATTTTTATTTCTAAATTGGAAACTGACAATAATGTAGAAGCAGTTGTGTCTTTATGTTCATATAACGGAGATCTGATTTTATTGGCTTTTCTGCTCAAAATGTGTTTGAACAATAAGTTATGATTAGATTAACTTACCGGTGAAACGATACTTGTGCAATATTTTCTTTCAAAACACCATTTATATTCAAACAACCGGGCACAGTAAATGCCACTGTTCATGGCAAAACGAAAACCGCACTCAAACCACAATTATTTTGAAATTGATAAAATTGGTAGACTAATGTGTTAACCAGCTGTTTAACAATCAAAGTGGCGATTCTCGGCAGGTGGCGCGCAGCATTTCAAGACGGTCGGGAATGCTATTGCTATCTCTTTTTGTCATAATTATGAAATGTTTCCATTAAAAATGTTGAGTACAAGATAGGTAATAGTAATATAAACATAATAGGAGCTATCTAGGTATTCTATATCTATGGAAAAAACATGTTTTTTTCTCTTCTGAATGGTACACGCTTGCCGTGGCTTGGCCAGCGTCCACCAACGCAAGCGTGTAAACGGGGTGTTTGGCATAGCTTGCGTAAGCCGGTGAGCTTGCCTCCGATCCGGACTAGTGTCGGTTTTTGAACACAGATCAAAGGAAATTCGCAGCAAGCGTTTGGACGCATTTACACGTTGGCGCGTGTTTAGTTTCGGTCACAAGCTCGCACCGAACGGACGTCTTTAGTTTTATACTACGATCATTAAAGGGAATATGCGTGCGATTTTTTTATTTACAAAATGAAATACTTATTTGCTCTAGTAAACAATCATGAAGTTATTTTTTAAAATACCTCAGCGATGAATTTATAAAGCTTCAAAGATTACAATTAGAAAGAGAAGTCCGATGTAAACTTTGACGTCATCGACTATGACGCCTAAACAGCTGCCATAGAAAAAAGCGTTTCATGAGAGGGACAGATATATTTGTTTAAAATAATTATATCTCCTTCGTTTTTCGAGTAATTTTGATTCTATTTTCACTGTTAGTATTATATTTTTAGATAAACTGTGTAGATGATAAATATGTTTTTCATGCATATTCCCTATTATTTTATACAGCGTTAATTTTTAATCGTTTTAATCCCTTGGAGGGGTGGTTTTACTCACAAAATACTATTCAATAAAAGTTTGTCTAGCATGGTATCTCTTAAAATAAAAAAAACAGGAAGTGATCACGTAATATTCGCAAAATGCATGAAATCAGTAGTAGCGCCTCGAGTTAGTTACCTACGCGTTGTCGTCGGTGCGTACCTAACTACCTACACTCCGCCCGATCAACTAAGGTTATTGACTCTGCTAGTCAGCTAATGTTCACGTATTAAAATTTTGAAAAAAAATAGAGATAATAGATCTTTACCTAATCTTTTAGGTAAAGATCTAGAAAGATCGATCTATTTTAAATAGACTTCTTATAGACTGTAATCTTTAATCCTAAAGATTACAGTCTATAAGAAGTCTATAATGTTAAAATAACATGTTCAGAAAAATGTAATTCGTTCGGAACCCTTTGCACGCGAGTCCGACTCGCACTTGGCCAGTACCATCATCCAGGTACTGAGTAGTAATTGATCTTACGACGAAATTATGACCTTACTCGAGGCCTCACAACTTTAACGTCTACGTCTGTCATGCTTGTTTGTCCGGAACACACCGCGCAAGCGTGTTAAGGTGGAAGCGCCAGGGTAGCCCGCGAAATTCAAATATTTTATGTTTTTTTGCAATTTGCCGGTCAGTGTGAAGCTGTTTCTTGAACAAAATACGATTCGCGGCCGTAACGCGTATTTGTCTAAAGAATTATAACCATTTTAATCATCCATATAGCCCTCTAAGTTCATGAAGCCCTATGAATGACTTTTTCATGAAATAACCATAAGCTAGTGAGTCTTCGTAACGTAAAATTGCGTTAATTTGAAATCGAGTAAGGTTCAATTCATACCGAAATGGCAGCGAAGCGGCGAGCAGGTTCAGTGTCATATAATTTTAAACTTAATCCTCATCACAGTAAACATAGTATCGCTTGATCGCTTGAGAAACTTGAAGAGGTCGTGCGGCCGCCCGCGGCGCCGCGAGCATTCCGATGACTCCCGCGATAATATGTGTTATAGTAATGAAGATAAAGTTTAAAATTATATGACACGGAAACTGCTCGCCGCTTCGCTGCCATTTCGGTATGAATTGACCCTAATTGGAGTAATGGAGAATTTTCAGTTAGTGGATTATTAACGTATATTAGACTGATGACGACTGATGACGACTGATGACTGACGTTGATATTCGTAAACAATTACTTAAACACCACTAGACAATTACTTAAACACCACAACCCACTTCATCAAAACTAAGTTCATAACTTTTGACCGCCAAATCGTAAACACGCTTCGCCGCGGCGTCGGCATGCGTTTACACTCTGGCAAGCACAAATTCAGTGCAAATATCTAAATAACAATACGGATTCCGACAACTCATCGACAACAAATTAATCATTACTTTTCATTCAATATTTTTTAAATCAAATATTACTCTTAACGTAATCACAGAAAACTTGATTTAGTATATTTATTTTGTAAGTATTTAAAAATGTTTTTTGCTTGTCGGCTATAGCCGACGGTGGCATGTTAGGCACTTTTTCGTTTGTTAACTATAGCCAACCGTGGCCGTCACAAGGATAAACTAAAAGTCAATTTTTACCAAAATTCTTAAAAAAAAAACTGTTAAACATTTGCCATGTTGTACTTACCAAGTTTTCGCAACGCAATAGTGATAATGTTTGTATGCACATAAGGTTTAGAAACGCAAAACATATAAATCAACTCGCTAACTTCAACACCCGAACCAAACATCTCCGAAACTAACCGAGTGGGTCGCAATGTAAGTCGCAATACTTGTATAGGCGAAACCACACCGCACCAATTCCGCGAGTATAGTATCAAACTCCATACGCCTAAATACTCGAAACGCGTTTATGTGGTGCGTACGGAATAGATATCTACGCATCCAACCAGATACCTATTCCACCCACGGCCTCGCCGCCGAGGCTCTTCGCGATGCCCCTGTAATGCTCCCCCCCCGTCTTTTGCCTTACAAGCCCGCCCGCGCAGCTGAGCCTTTAGCTTTAATAAATTCCCCAAATAATGTCATGACCCAGCCAGTCACTTGCTGTCCTCCCCTTAAACGACGCCGTTGAGCCGCGGTCCGCCCTCAGTGAGCGGAGTTTTAGATTTTAAGTTGTATTATCTCTATCAAGTCCGGTTAAGTAGTTACAAGTTTACAACCCTTCAGTGGTTTGGAACTGCGAGTGGTCTCCGACAAAAAAAATACCTATTCCCGAAACCTATTCCAGTATAGGTATATACGTTTCAACTCTAGTCTTTACTCCATTATTATTGACGACGTAAGACTAGGCATTATGGTCAAAAGCCTTCCCTTCGGGGTAAATTAAAAAAAAAAAAACATTATTAATGACGTTGACGTTTATGGGCGTGATAAAATTTCAATTTTTGATTGTTATTTTGAATATTATTTTGTATGATATTGTATAAAAATGGTTAAGTCCAAAACAGGATCATTTGCGCTTGGCTTCTTTGCATTTGCCTCTTTATTCATAATAATTGCCTTCGTAAGTCCATATTGGCTGGTTACTGATGGAAAACTAAAAAACCCAAAGTTTATAAAAATAGGTAAGATGCCGATTTTTCTTGTTAAGAAGAAAACAATATCTTGTACTGCATCCAGTTGTTTGTTTGATTTCTTAACTAGCTGTAGTTTGCAAATTGTTCCCGGTGTTTTCATTTCCATAATAACATCCGTTGATGTCCGCAGGACAACTTATGAATCAATCATAAAATAAGTTCTGCGCGCACCGTACGAAGGATAAATCAATAAATATTTCATAATTATTGTAGACATTTTGTATATAAAGGATTAAAACATCACTGTTACATAGAGGGTCAACTTAGCTTGGTTTTATTTGCAGGCTTATGGGAGGTGTGCTTCAATCGGTTCGAAGAAATCCATCATTGGTATGACACAGTGTTCACTGGATGCTGGTGGATATTTGAAGAGGAATATTACATAATTCATGACATACTCCTGCCCGGTTTCTTCATAGCAACACAATTCTTTTTCACAATAGCTATGTGCTGTGTGATTTTATCAATGTTTTTGTCTTACCTTTATGTGAAGAGAGACAAAGATGATGACAAGTTTTTAACGCTTCTGGTAACCCTAGGCACAGTGCTTGTTATTGGAGGTTTGTTATAGTTTTTACTTATCCTGATAAATTAAGTTTAGCATTTTCTTAATGATAAGCAGGGGTGTAGCTACCACCGTATCAGACATATCAAAGATACGGGGCCCCTAGATTACAAGGGCCCTGACGTGTGGATGCTTAACTATACATTTTGTCCTGCTGTCTCCTTCCTGGCCTGCCAAGGCATTCCTTAGCCAGTAAACGGGCTCCATACTATGCCACTTCTCAGTAGGCTGACAAAACATATTTTTTCCTAAATGATCCTGTTGTTTTCCTCTTATGAAAATAACTTCACTGCCCAGCCACATGCACTGATTAAACAATCAATGCATGTTAGACTTTATTTTATTTTTTAAATATGTTTTTTTTTCTTGCAATCTGCATGCTTCAGGGCATTTAGCTATAGCTAAATGCCCTGAAGCAGGCAGGGAACAGGGTCCAAGGTCATGGACTTTTAATTGGACCCTGTTATGTAGAAAAGATCCAACCAACGTTTCATTACTTTTGAGTAAATGCAGTTTAGCGTTAGACAGAGAATAGTGTAATAGGCCATAACATATAAATTATTAACATAAACATATAAATTATTCATGTAGATAACTCCATTTTACAAAAAATGTTGGTTGGATCTTTTCCGCTTAACAGGGTCCATTGTCTTGAATGAACCTAGCCCAATGGCTAGTCCATCAGCTTTTCTTTTTATTCAATGGAATGTGATGGTGGTCTATGGTATATGTTAGGAATAAGATTAGAGTTTCTCTGTTATCTTCTGGGTTTAAAGATTCTTTATTTATTCCAAAAGAACATACATTGTTCACTTAGTAAATACATTACTAAAGTTAGTGCAGTCCAGTAGCTAACAGTTTTGTTTTTTTTATGTAGGTAGGTACAATGTCAACATCAATATTACTAACTTACAAGTTTTGTGTTGTTAGTGACGTACTGCTTGAGTTTAGCTTTGAATACATTAAAAGAAGATGTTCCTAATATCTGCTGGTAGATTATTATATAGCTGGACGCCTTCGTACTTTATATTTTTCCTGCCATATTGCGTTTGCGGGGGACGTGTCTGTATTTGGTTAGGGTTTCTTTGGCTGTATTTGGATGTTTTTGTGTTGAAGGATAACTGTGTGTGTATGGTTTTGTTAAGAATTTTTCTAATAAGAACGCAGGAATTAAATGTGTAAAGTTGATGAATGCTCTTAATTGGGTGTTTTTGTATAGTTCAGATGTAGGTGTATGATAATCGTAGTTGAATAGAAGTTTAATTATTTTATTTTGTGCTATTTGTAGGTCCTTAATTGCAGATTTTGTAGCGCATCCCCAGATTTCGATAAGATAATTTATATGTGAGCGAATTAATGAGTTGTAAATGTTGAAGTGGATTTTTTTTGGAATGTTATTTATGTAGCCGCGCATTGATCCCATTAGCGATGTTATTTTCGATTTTATGTAATCAATGTGCGCTTGCCAAGTGAGTTTGTTGTTCATCTAAGTCCGAGGTATTTTTCACAATTACTTTTGATGATTTTGGTGTTGTTTATGTGTAAAGCTTGGTGGTCAGAGATTTTTTTATTTTTAGCTGAGAATATCATGTACGATGTTTTTGATGCATTTATTGTAAGTAAATTGTAGCTAAACCAGTTATACAATATGTCCAAGTCTTTTTGAGCATCTGCTACAATGGTGTTTATGTTGTTACCGAAGTAAAATAGGCAAGTATCATCGGTGTACATAGTTGTCCAATTAAGCCTAAATCTTTTATGTTATTTATGTAAATAGCAAATAAGAGGGCGGATAGCAGGGATCCTTGGGGAACACCAAATTCTATGGGAGCTTCTCCACTTATCGCGTTTCCTATTTTAACTATTTGTTTTCTATTGTCTAGGTATGAGGAAAGGATATTATACATTTCTCTGGAGATACCAATGCTTTTTAGCTTTAATAATAGGATTTTATGAGAAACTATGTCAAAACCCTTTTTTAGGTCAATAAAAATCCCAAGTGCAGTGTTTAGTTTGTCAATGTTTGTTTTAATGGTGGTGAATAGATCAAATGTGGCGCACAAGGTGTTGGATTTGGGTCGGAAACCGAAGTGTGGATCATAGATATAATTGATGTCGTTTAGGTATTTTTCCAGTCTTGTGTAAATTAATCGTTCAAAAATTTTTGATAGTACTGGTAGTACCGATAAGGGTCGATAATTCCCGGGATCTGACTTTGTGCGGGATTTGTATATAGGGTTGACTTTTGCAATTTTGAGGGTATCTGGGAATGTGCCATTTTTGAAACAGTTATTGATACAATTTGTGAGGTTGTCCGCTATTAGGTTTTTTATGCATAATAGTTTTAGTAGTGATGCCATCAATTCCTGAGCTACAACACGCTGCTTCACCATTCAGCCATTGGCATCTGGTTTGCAATGCATTTGTTTTATTTTTTTTCTTCCTTAATGGCAACTGAGCTGGTTCTGACTATTCTGCCAGTATCATGCCCAGTATCTTTGACTAAAAACATTGTTGAATTTCAAGGTTTCATTCAGTGGCAGTTCCCCACAGACCCACTCTGTATGACCATATGGGCTTAACTTCTACATACATTTGTAGGAGTTGGTTTTCCAGTGAGACCACAATGTCTTCCTGAGTCGTAACCTGAGTGCTTTGCTTTTGGTAAAGATTGCTTTTCCCATGTAAGTCTTTTGTCTATACCCCTCCTGGCCGATTTCAATGGCTGGACGTACTTCGTCTTTTTGGGTTATATGGATACACCACGCCCCGTGGCTGACTCAGGATTTTCGTGTGTAGTAGGACTGCTGTGTCGTTTGCGAATATACCCACAATCACGTTGCCATTTACTGATAGGCATAGAGAATATAACCACTAGATAGTGTATAGGCCGATTTCTTTTGAGTATGCTCACTACCGCGGGCCGGGGGACAAGAAAGAATGCGCAGCTGCAATTGATCACTGATCAGTCAAGGTCAAGTGGCGTAGGTAGCCTATGGTTAGTGATGGCTCTATTTGATTAAGGGAAAATAGTCGATATCGATAAAATGGATAACATTATAAAAAAAACCTTTTTACCACTAAAAAGTGAAAAATAAAAAGCTTTTTTACAAAAAAATACAACCGACTTCAAATAAAACAAAAACACTACAAATTAAAAAAAAATACTTTAATTTCAGAAAGTATTTTTCACTTTTTAGTGGTACTTACCTCACACCTAACAACAACACTGGAAAATTAAATACGCAATTTCGTTACTAGAATGACAAATCAAACACGTCATCTAAGTAAAGAAATTCCAGCTATTTTGATTTAAAAGCCAATCTGCTAAACCAATTTTGATGAAATTTAAATGGAACCAATCCCAAAGCACCCTTTTACATGATAGAAGAATTTTTCCAATCGGTTCATAAATGTCGGAAAAATGGGGTAACACATAAAAAAAAACGGTCAAGAGCGAGACGGACTCGCGTCCCGAGGGTTCCGCACTTTGTAGGTACGTATTATAAATGATTCAGGAATCAATGCGACGAAGCTCCAAAGTCTTGAGCATCGACGACGAGTTGCTGGCTTGTCGGTTTTCTACCGGTTGCATTTTGGGGAATGTGCGACGGAATTGCATAATTTAATTCCGCCAAGCCCGTTCCATCATCGGACCACAAGACGAACGGCGATGCGCTACCGGTACATGGTGGACATCCCACCCACGCGCACAAAACGTTTTGGGAACACATTCATAATGCGTATACCTAAGAAGTGGAATTCCCTGCCGGAGTGTATGTTTCCCGATAGCTACAACCTGGGAGTCTTTAAGTCAAGAGTGAATAGGTTACTTCTAGGCAAGCGTGTTCCATCTTCGACCACATCATCGTTTACCATCAGGTGAGATTGGTCAAGCGCGTGCCTATTAATAGTAGAAAAAAAAAACAACTCGCTGTTTTTTCCGACCTTTTCTGAGCTAAGAATCTATCGCGGAGGCTTAATATATGTAGTAGGGTCCCGTCAGCACCTTTGGTACGTAATCCTACAGGCCTGATCTGCAAGTCGAACCGTCCAGTACTTCGCAAGTACCAAATTAGTTCAAGTCAGTTCTTACGATAAATGCTTAAGAGCCCTATCACAGAATTGCGTTTTCACTCACAATACTGCTGATTTATCGCATTATGTAGAAATTAGGCAGTTCCAATCAATTAGTTGAGGAGCTCATGGCTAGATAATAACAGCCGCACGGGTCGATATTCAAGGTTAAGCAACGCTTGCCAAGGTTGGTCTGTGGATGGGTGACCATCTTAACATACCGAGTTTCCTCCGTGTCTCGGAAAGCACGTTAAGCCGTTGGTCCCGGCTGTCATTTGTAGATCTTTGGCAGTCGTTACGGATAGTCAGAAGCCAGTAAATCTGACTCCAGTCTTGCCATGAAGTACCGTGTTACCCAGTTAATAGGTTGTAGAGGTCTGGTAGGCAGCCACGTAAAATACTGGTATTCAGCTAAATGCGGCTTGACTGGAAGCCGACCCCAATATAGTTGGGAAAAGGCTAAGCAGATGATGAGGCAGTTGAAATTACGTTTATTTTAGGGTTTTTTGATTTCATGAATATTTATTAAATTTTTATTTCTTATGAACTATGGTTTATTTTGGTATAAAACGTAATAGTATTGTGGAGAAATTGACAGTCAATTCTATGCGTTTTTAGTAGTGTTTATGGATTTGAAAGGGATTTTTTTACGAATATTCCATTGTTATTTCAAATTTCTGAGGCCCATATGCACGAAACCACTATAAAAGGAATACTCTGATATATTTTTCATTTAATTTGGTTAGTACAAAAAAGTGCCGATAAATAGATAAGAAAAATATGCGAAAATTGAGACCGCTACGCACTTAAAAAATGTTAAACTCATAAGACAGTCTCGTGTCCTGCAAACTTCTTTAGCGGCGTTGTGCACTTTTTTTGTGATGCGTAAAAAAATTTAAACTCGCGTCAGGACACGTGACCAGCTAGTCTATTCTGTAAGTAAACATTTCGATATCGAGTTTCACCTGAGTGATAAAGCGCACAAAGTCAACTTTATTGCACACAACATAGATATCTTATGTTTATATTCACCTCGGATTCTGCTGTCGAGACTCGAAAATGTTGTTACAAAATAACACTACTGATCGAAAATTCATAAGACGGAGGGAGAGAAGCACGTATTCAAGTTTTCACTTCTGCCGTCGTTTTTTTTCTCAATAGATGGCGCTTGACTGATCAGAATACATTGGGAAGTTTCTTCCTAAACTTAAAAATTCAATATCTTTTGATTATGTAGGTCGATTTTGATGAAGTAAGCGCTAAATGTAAAAATAATAAGTGTTATCCCGAGTAGGATATCACTTAATATTTTTAAGTACCTACTTAGATTTTGAATCCAATCAGTGGTTTATTACGCTCGGTGATTGATTACGTACTTTAAATAAAGACTATACTTTTTATGATTTAATTACTAATGCGATGCGGAGGAATTTTTCGACGCCTGATTGTATTTGGTTTTGTATATTCATAAATGTATATAGTTATTTTTATTAGTTATTTTGAAATACGTATATTATATTTTAGTACATATACCAAAAAAAAAAGACTTTTTCCTGTACCTATAGTATAAGACGGTATTACTTACCAAATTTATAGTTCTAGCTCAACAGGAATGTGAATTTTGATTCCCTTGATAGTGCCGAAATATACGTTTTTTGCGGCATAAACTGCCAATTCCAACTCGATAGCTCCACGCGTTCCCGAGATAAAGGGTCTTAATAGACAGGCGAACGGACAAAAAAGTGATCCTATAAGTGTTCCGTTTTTTTCCTTTTGAGGTACGGAACCCTAAAAATACTACCGAATTGATGACCTCCTCCTTTTTTTGAAGCCGGTTAAAAAATACCCTTTCAAAACAAAAGCGCTGTATTTTCTTCTTTTATTTCTGGAATCTTCGAAACTCTAAAATGAAAATATGTATTACATGTGTCAAAATCACAGATAAAAAACTGAGACCCTCCTCCTTTTTTAACCCACTTCAAAACTATAAAGAAAAAGAACCTCCTGTTCTTTTTCTTTATAGTCGATCAAAAGTAGTTGGGTATGTATCACAGTATGCGAATTGAATAAAAATGGAATTTTGTTTAATTTTACTATTATCGATAAATCGACTTCAACCATTAAACAGCACTGATTTTTACGATAAAAATACAAAGGGAAAGAAAGGGATAAAAGAATTTGAATTTCCTAATTAAAGAAATGGACTTTTCCAAAAGACATCAACGCGCGCGACTCAGTGTCCTCGTTCACCCAACCACCATTTTAAATAGACAGTGGCTTATAATATGATTAAATCAAAAATAATTTTCGTAGGCTTTACTTTCCGATGAAAAGTTATGCCATCCTTTTTGTAACTAGATGTCTTGGAATGTATCCCAAACCACATTACCGCGCATGAAGGCATTTTTATGTGTTATAATTTGCATGAAAAATTACAACAATTTGTAATAACTAAGCGTGCACACAGGTCTAAAACTTGATCATTACTTAAGTGGTTACTAGTACCGCAGCATAGGCGACAAAATACTAATAGTTTTCGAGCGTCGGAGCACTGTGTGCGCAGATAAGTGGTTTTATAGTCTTTGCTGTGGTTGGTTTTATGGTCTTTGTAGTGGTTTTATAAGTGAATGTGAGGTATAAAATTGGTCCCCGAACACTGCCTTGGGGATCCTGCTTTGATGTTATGTAACTCTGTTCTATCATCTCCATGCTTCACATAAAAATGACGCTGAGTTAAGTGGTAATGGATTCTGGAACTCTGCCCCCATTCTATGTTCAGTATTTTTTTTTACGCTCCGATGAACCTGTTCTATAGTCCCGTGAGCTTTTCTAAATCCGAACTGATGCAGCAGTCTAATTTGTGTCTTCGAGTTTTCTGGTACAACCCTTTTCATTAAGAATATAGATTTCTAGTACCTTGTAGGGTATAGGGTATTGACAGTAGGTTTATTGGGCAGTAGGAAGTCACTTTATCTGGTTCCTTCTCGGGTTTCAGTATAAGGATTATTTCAACTGTTTTCCATTGTTCAGGGATGAATACACGTCACAGGATTGCATTGTATAATTGAGTTAGGAATGTTATACTGATCTCAAGTAGCTCTTTTATTATTTTTGCGGTTATACGGTTGTATCAAGGGACTCTAGTTTTTTAATTTACATGGTGCATGGTGAAATTCATTTTAATTGAATGGACGAACAGGGTTTGTATTGTTTGTAAACTAAAAAACAAACAAACAAAGTTTCCTTGACCATCTAGTTTTGATGATCCTAGATCATTATTAGGGGTAATGATACGAGATAAATGTTCTGCAAATAGTTTTGGCCTTTCGGGCATCAGTTTTGGCCTAATCTCTATTCTGTTAACGCCGCGGTGATTGAAAAGCGATTGGTCTTTTGACAGCTTTGATAATTTTCCAGAGAGAAAGAGTGGCAGGAGTGGCGTCTAGACTTTTTCTGAGTTTTCGTCTTTTATTTTTCCCAGGATGTAATTAGGTTTTTCAACCAACCTATGGTAGGCACATTTGTGTAAGGGATATGAGGTTTCTTGCCATTTTTTGCACTAGGTCCTTTACAAGTTGATGATAATTATGTGGGTGTGTATTCAGTTTTCTAAGGATTCGCTGACGGAGTTGCTGATTGTTTTTAGAGCTGGGCAGATAAAGTTTATGGTTTCACGATGTATGTATTATTAGGTAGTATACTTAGGTGCCACTCTTACCTAAGTATTTAAATAAATATAGGATGTTCTGCTATATTATAAACTTATTTTCAGGTTTCTCTGGAATCATATCTGTGGTGACTTTTGGGGCCAGAGGTGATGGTCGTGACTGGATGCCCAATTGGGAACACAACGATCTGGGCTGGGCATTTGCTCTTGGTGTTGTAGGCGTTGTCTTCCTTTTCCCTGCTGGCATCCTCTTCTTGGTAGAAGCGAGAGTGCAAAAGTATAAGAGACTTCATGAGATGCAGAGCCGGGAGCCATCATCTTATACTATGCATGAAAGGAAGGTTGGCTATGCAGGTGGACATACGGACATATAGACTAACATTTTTTATTACTTTTTATAACGATTCCGTCCTTTCTAATCTGTATTTTTTTACTTTAAAACTTTTTATAGATCTGTAGCTGCATATCATGGTCACATGTCCTGAATCACAGACTGAATATTTCGCGGTCGGCACCCATATTTATAACCTGCAAGCATTTGGTTCGGCTGCACCCATAGATACATTATAAGCGGCTCACGAGTTCCCGCCCACCCTTGCCACCGCGCCCTGAATACCGTGTAGTGTAATAAGTGCTGACCTGCCGAGTGGCAAAGAATCTCAGGGTCAACTGTATTTTGCCGACCCGGGATAAAAACTTCAAAAACCCCGAACATTTGGGTGATATATTTTTACCTGGAGGCAACCAAAAACAAAAAAATTTACCCTTTTAAACAAAAACTTTTCATTTTGTTGTCATTTAGCTTTTTTGCAATTAAATTACAGCGCTACAAATTAAATATCAACTTAAATTAATTTATACACTTTTCACTTTCTCATCACGTGTAATCTGGTTACAAAAATAACTAGAAACACTGTTCTTCTGGCATCAAGTTAAAAACAATTGATAATAAGATTTTTTTGTTTATCAATAATTGATAATCAAATAAGCAAAACTTTTAATAATCTAATTTAGAATGTAATTCATACAGATCCAGGGGTATAAATATTTGTCCGTGCGGGAGAAAATTTCACTGTCACAACGTTTCCAAAGTTGTTTAACGGTGTTTTTACAAAAATATTGATCAATTTTGACAGAATCGCGCTTATGCGGAAGGGTTGTTACAATCAAGGGCGGAAGCGAGCGCGCTAATTTCCTCGTTTCCGCCCTCGATTTTACTCGCTGCGCTCGCTGTTAATGACGATTGTTTATTTGTATAAACTACTCATATCTTGTTCATCAATATGTTTCTGTGTCAACTTATGCCTAAAACAGAGATAATGATGTAAGATCGAGAATTTTATGCCTTATTACCTGATATACAGCTTACAATTACGAATTAATTTTAATTAAGATTTGATTTAATTCATTTCTACATTTAACCTTTCAATCAGTCGAGCTTCCTTGGACACATTAAAAAATCCGAGTTTTACCCGGACTCTTTTTTAAAACCTCGCCCTGACATTTCCCGGGCGCCCTACAAACTAGGACAAATCCGGGGAAACCCGAACGGATGGCAGCCCTTCTTAAAACACCTGAAAATAGTACCTAACTAAATAAAGCAAATAAGGACATGTTTATGCTACATCAAGCTGCTGGTTATCATTTCTCCTCACCTAACGCTACAGATCTGTAAAAACAAACTTACTAATAGGTATAGATAACACATTATTTTGTGGATTTTTTATGTAATTATTGACTTAACAGTATACATAGTTGACTTGCATAGTCCGTCCAAAAATAGCCTTAATGTATTCTTTTGATATTTTAGTAAGTAGTTTAGACTAAGTAATATAATTAAACAAATGTATTTGTAATATGCTACTGATTTACTTTTTCAATTTATAATCTTACTTATAAAAAAAAAACTAATTACATCTGCAAAAAAATATAAGTACCATTCTGCCTGTCAAGTAGAATTATGCACATTATTAATAAGCTTTGGAAATCATGATCAGATTTTATTTATTTATTACATAATTTATATTTGTACACCAATAATAACATAAAATTGTCTGTTTTGTGTTAATAATAATAGTGACAAGGTGTAAAAAAGATATTCACTGCCCTTGAAATATTGTGAGCCTGTGCGATGCAATTTAATCTTATTTTTGTGTGTAAGTATATTTGTAATGTGGATAAACTGTATAATATATGCTCTTACAATATGTACGCAGCCAGCATTACTGAGTCTTACGACTTCAATGCTTCGATGTCGCATTGTGTACTTATTTAATTGTCATGTGCATTAGTGTTAAAGTCTGGAAAATTGATTGTTTCACCTTCAGACAATAATTCCAAGTAAAGGGAAACTGCACAGTTTGGAACATATAGGTAACTGTAATATTATGTGTATATCCTCAAGCAAATAAACAATTAATTTTCCAGATTATACATAGGCGGGTTTAATGGCACAATGTATTCTATAAAATGCTTACTATTTAAACGAAATAATACACTAAAAATATTGCATTCATATTTTAGTTCATTGTAAATGCTTTTTGTGAGAGGTATGAATCTTCACGATGATTACAACTTTTTTGTATGTACCAACTGGTATTATTGATTTATTGCATGTTCATTGTTCACCTACTGAATTGAGCGTCTCGTCCTAAGTTGGAGCTAGGCCAACATAACCTATTGAATTGTATATCTTGATTTGATACATCATTGTGGTCTCTCCCAACCTTTGGCTATGAAGGTTCATATTGCTAGTATGACCCATACTTTACATTATATAGGGTTATTTGGGTTAGCTGTTTCAAACAAAATGCAATATTTAGCCAATGAAAATGTATGAAACAGCTGATATTTTTTTCGAGATTTCGGGGTTTTCTCAAAGCAAAAGTTGCTTATAATCATGTGTACTTTCACTGCCTAAGAGGTTGCCGGTGTTTTACAAATAACCCTGTATAGTAATAACATGATCAGTAAAGAAAATAATCAATTGAAATGGAATGTACATGTACATTCCATAGGATTATAGTTATTACGTAGGTATGAACTTTTTTATGTAAACATTTTAAGATTGTGTGCCTTTATATAAATATAGTTTTTAATTTTTTAAATCATCATTTTATTAGCTCGTACTTCGCATTTTTAAACAACGACGTATTTATACTATACAAATTCGAAGGAACAGTGTTTCTGCACAGTAGCGACATCTTAGCTGCTTCAAAGCCTAAATACATGCACTGCGCTTCCTGAAGCCCATAGAGCATTCCGTGAATAAAACCACTCGCAAAACAATCCCCTGCTCCTGACACATTTTCAATCAGATCAATAGGTTCAGTTGGATAAAATCTCGCTATATCTGTATGTCCTGAGTTTTTAATAGTAATAACACCTTTAGAACCCAAAGTAATAATCATGAATTTTATAACATGTGATACAAGTGGATATAGTTCAGCAATTTCTGTAAATTCGCAGTGATTTTCGGCATCACTTTGTTGGGATGGTTTAAGCACTTGTGCCATGGCTCGTAATTCTGATAAATTTGGTGATGCGTATGATATAGTGTACTTATCCCGAACAATTTTCGCAGCTTTCCTTCTATCTGTCGGTTCGAAAAACACTGAAACAAAAGAAAAATTGGTTGTAAGTACAAAATGGTTATTTATGTTTACAGGGAATGTAAAGTGGTCCCTTGGAAGGGAAGCTTTTTATCAAGGTATGAATATATTCAAAAGTAAGTAAAACTGCGTTCAAAAATTTTTGTAAAGTTTGCTCGAGTCGGGTATCGAACCGACACAATGCGAAGCAAGTTGAATTGACGTGGTCTAAAACCCGATTACGGAAATAAAAATTGAGTTTTTAAAACTGTAACCCGACCACAGAAAAATTAAAGTGGTCTGAAAAGTATGAAACCAGAAAATATTTCAGAAACAAATCAATACAGGTACAAAAATTATCTAAGTAAAGCCGTGGTCGCATGCCTTTAGGGTCAAGTCACACCGAGATGGCAGCGAAGCGGCGAGCAGTTTCAGTGTCGTATAATTTTAAAACCGCCTGCGTCACAATTTTCATTACTGCTCCGCTCCTATTGGTTTTAGCGTGATATTATGTAGCCTATAGCCTTCCTCAATAAATGGGCTATCTAACACTGAATTATTTTTTCAAATCGGAGCAGTAGTTCCTGAGATAAGCGCGTTCAAGCAAACAAACAAACTCTTCAGCTTTATATATTAGTATAAGATATAAGATACATGATAGACTACTAAAATCATAACCCTTCCTTTTGGCTTTGCTGTAGTCGGGTAAAAAGAACGCGATTGATGTACAGAACCAACAGTAGATAGCGCTAGTAGTAGCTATCCATATGAAACTGAAATATAAAATCGGGCCAAGTGCGAGTTGAACTCGCGTGCAAAGGGTTCCTCCTAACATGTTATTTTAACACACTTCTTATAGGTTTCCTCTAATCTTTAGGTATAGAACTATAATCTGCATATTTTTTTCAAAATTTTAGGCTCAGTAGTTTCGGAGATTAGTTTTTGGTCTAATTTCCTGAATAATATCAACACTATATATTTTAAAATTATGAAAACACAGTTCCTAAGCCCTTTCATGACACACGATACACTTTGACTTTTTTTTTTAATTTTCTGTATTGATCCCCAAAAGTGACCCCTACACTAAAAATTTATTTGTTACGTACAGTTACCGGCACGTAACTTGGCAAGAGATTTTTGTAGTGGGGGAAGTTCGCGCATATAAAAATGTATGAAATTGTGCGTGCGCAAACTTCCTCCACTACAAAAACTCTTGCCAACTTACGTGTCGGTAACTGTACCTAACGCGTCCGTGTTTGGGTCACAGATGTTTACCAAATTTTAAAAGTATCACGTGACAGACGGACAGTCAGACACCCGAATGATCCTATACTAACTTAAGGGTTCTGTTTTTTACGGACTTTCGGAACCCTAAAAACCGGCCATATGCGAGTCGGACTCTCACACGAAGGGTTCCGTACCATTTGATTTGAATGAGTTTTCCCGCAATTTAAAAAAATAATGCAATGGACATACGACGACGATGCTTCCTCTTTTTATTTTGTACGTTTATTTAAAAGTTATAACGCCAGCTCTATCTTTCTTAAAATACCTATACCTACATCATATATAGGTAAGTAGGTACTTAGGTTACGTAAGCCTTGTCGTAAAATTATCGAAAAGCTGTAGATTTTTTTTTATAGTTTTTTGTATGAACTCCAAAAGACACGGCAACGGCTTTTGAATAAGACAACTTCAAATAAACTGCGTTTTCGTAGCAATAACGAAGGGTTTTTCGGATTTTCAAATTACCGACGAGTCCGTTGACCTTGATAGTGACGTCATGGGACAGATCCTGGGCGACCACGTGTTTGTCTTCTCACAAAAAAAAAATTAAAAACCACCAAGATAATGATTATTGTTGTATCCATGGATTTAGATCTATAGTTGTACCTACATAATTTTTAATAAAAATAAAACGTTACGTTTTTATATTTGTTTTCGCAAGCAGTCTGTCTATCCTTTTCTAATTTATGCACGTACGCCAAAGATAAAACGAAAAGACCGATAGATAGACCAATATTCTAAGCTCCATTTCGTTGTCACCATAGATTTATGTACTTACCTACATAATTATGTCGTCACCCAGTCGGTTGGTTCATGGTTGCTGCTTGGCAGTTGGCCAGTGTTGCCACTTTAGCGACTTTGTCGCTAAATCTAGCGAGTTTTTTACGAGTTAACTTTTAGCGACATTTGCACAACATTACTTTACAGTCTTTATAAAATAGAATTTAAAGTCATTTAGTTAAAAAAAAAATTGGAAACGATCGTTATCAAGAGCAAAGTTTGATTTTTAGTTTTAGAAAAGAATTTATTTTCCAAATAGAAATATTCATTTAGAGATAAAGAAAAAAAAACCAACGGGATTGCAACAACAACATACATCTAATAATAATAATAAGCATCAAGCTACAACAATCTGTCAAATTGCTTCCATAGATTTTCAACTTTATCGCTACAACATTAGGTTCAAAGTTGATTGGAAAAATTTGACAGTTTCGGGTACCTTCATGTGCTGGCATCTGCACATCTCAAACTGTCCGTACTGATGAAGGGGGGGGGGGGGTGAGTGAAATAGAAGATGAGCATCCAACATCATTATTGGACATAGAGATACCGAGTTTTAGTTTTTTTCCGAATTATCTTAAATGAGTTCAAATTTTTATTTGTTTGACCTTTTTTTTTATAATACAATTATATTTAGCGACATTCGTCGACTTTTTTTGTAATACACACAAAACTTGGGACTCTTTGATGGCTGTTTAGCGACCTACACTAATTCAATGTGGCAACACTGTTGGCTGACATTTGACACTGTCAAGCAAGTTGTTGTTGGGTTGGGCGTTGAGCAGTCATTCTGAGGATTGTTTTGTGTTGAAACTAAAAGTTTTAAAGTTTATTCACATAAACTTCACCTGCATTTAGTGGACTTAGACGCTGTTGCAAGTATAACATAATATTTTGGGAAAACTAAAACATTGGTATAATAAACCTTAGTTTCGTTCTAAGGTATAAAGTTTTGGTCTACCCAGGAACTTCAGATTTCCCACATTCTTTGATTGAATACTACAAGCAGGTATGTGCCTAATTTTCATATTTTTACTATCTTGTCATTGTTTCAGTGACTTCATTAAGGTCTGTTAGGACCTTGATCACTGTTATTAAATTTAAATTGAAGTTTTGCCAACCACATAATACTTACAGTGTAAGTGATTTTTAAAAATATGACTTACTCTCTATAAAGAAAACACAGTACAAACCAAGTCTAAAGGAATAATACTTTTTGTTGGTTTTATCAAACGAGATTCCTGTGCTTCCCTTGTTGGTTTTATCAAACGAGATTCCTGTGCTTCCATTGTATTTCTCAGTTTACTATATTCTTCTAAACTTACCTACACTTAACTAAAAGCGAAGATCATAATTTAGTGAATGCAGTCAAAAAGCTTGCATTGTTTCAAACATATTTCAAATCTGTTGTAGTTTCAATGTTGCTATGTCAATGTTACTGGTAGCATTGTTTTAGATAGCATAGGTTCTATATTTATTGTACACCAAAAGTATTAACAAAAAGGAAACTTAAAACTAAACACATAGAACACAATATAATATTGATATTGAATTACAAACCTTAATGAGTGAATTTGGATACTGAGTGATCTGGACTTCCCAAAAGACTTGTCTTGAGTTTATCAAAAATCCTATAGAAATTGCTGGTTCTACTTGTTACGTGTGAATAAAGGATTTAAGTAAGTAAAGGTAAAATTTGAAAAACTATAGTTATTAAAAGTAGCTAATAAAACTTAACAAAAGCATGAGCCGTCTTATCTTAAAAAGCAAGTTCATTTAGACAACCTTGGTGTACATGCTATGTGGAGTGTGGTAGGTAGGTGTACCTTATTAACTATGAATGTACATAGAAAAAACACTTTATATTAGAAAGGTACCTAAGATATTAGAGTCCAAAAAGTAGTGCTTCCGTCTGGTAACCTGACCCCTAATTTAAAAAAAACTTCATACAGTTCTGATAATAATCTTGTAACTTGGTAGGTACCTACTTAGCTTTTCAACACAGTTCAAAATTAATTATTTAGTACATCATTATTTCAAGTTCAAAGTTTGCTGGTACCTAATCATGTTTTCGAAAAAAACTGAAATTCACCAGGAAAATGTAAAAAAAATAGTTTTGCATATTTTATGAGTTCCCACAGTTAAAATGCGTGTGAACATTTTGGCATTGTGTTTCTGGGTGAATGTTATGCTGTGTGTTACTCACACTGCCTCCATTGACTGTGTTGCGAAACTCTTTGCGGTGGTACTTAGATTTGCTATTCATCTCAGGTGTGTGACCTTGTGTTTGGTGTTAAGTGACATTAGACTTATAAAGTTCTTACAAATTGCTCTGACATTGGGTTTTACTAATTAACAAGTACAAGTTGTAACATTTTGGGCATGTACTAGTGAGCTTTATTGTTTGATTGTGTTTCAACAAGATGTAGAGCTATTGACTGATTCATATTTGAATGCCATGGAGTAAGTAAAAAATTACTCATCAATTTCTTCATTGGATTCTTTGTAAAATCCAGACATTAATCACTATATTATTATTAAAGCCAGGGGGCTTAATAGTGTGTCCCTACACACTAGGGGACAAATATCGCTCGACACGTGTCGGCGACATGTCAAGCGAAGTTGCGCGACTTAAGTATGACGGTAGCGACGAAAGGCGAAGTCATTCGCCTTTGCGAAACTTCGCCGGACACTTATGTCTATGTAACGACATCAGGCAAAGTCGCCACTTCACCCGACGTTGCTGGCGACATGTGTCTCATGATGTTACAAGACATGTCTAGGGAAGTCCGGCAACGTCGAGCCACTCCACCCAACGTCGGTCGCCGGCGACACGTGTGGGAGGACATTTGTGTTAAGTGTATCTCATGCTTTAGCGTTTCATGAATCTCTCATGAACTTTCCGTAACATTATTTAAAAAAAAGACTTGTCAAGTGCGAGTCGGACTCGCATACGAAGGGTTTCGTATTTTAGACACCTTGCTTCATACGTAATTTCATGATTTTAGGTCAACGGGAAGTGCCCTAGATTTTGCGAATATCGAAAAATGCGGTATCGCGAACCTTTGGTCGCAAGAGCGAATGTACAACTTGGGTCTTGTGGGTTCGCTTCCTAGTTCGGGAAAAGTCGGTCGAGCCTCCATCCTAAAAAGTCCTAATTTCACGGTTTTGCATTCGTTGGAAAGGTCTCGGGCTCCGTGAGGTTTATAGCAAAGAAAATTCAGGAGTAGGGAAGGTAGGGTAGGTAGGTAGTAGCCAGTTGACGGGAGCGAAGCTGCGTGGGTCAGCTAGTGTACTTAATAGATTATTTTGCTCTCGGCTCTATAAAATTCTGTTAAATTTATTGACTGGTTCCTGTAATGATAAGGACGAGCCTCTCGCATTTTTAACCGACTTCTTCAAAAAGGAGTAGGTTCTATGTTCGGTTGTATGTATGTTCACCGATTTCTCCGCCAATTCTGGACAGATTATAAATTATTATTTTTTTTTTTACTGTAGATAGGCACGCGTTTAATTTTGTCTATACTCCTGAGGTGGTCCCATTGTCACCAAGTTAGAATCTGATGATGGGATCCCATGAAAATCAAGGGAAACCCTCAAATTTTATACGCACATACACAGTTTTTCATAAACTTTCTAACGCAATTCAGATATTTGTGCCTGGTAATCATCATCTCATGTTGCTGAGCTGATGATGGAAGGTGATGGGAACCCATCATCAGATCCTGACTTATGTCAGGATCTGATGATGGGTTCCCATGAAAAATGTTTGTTCAGCGATATTTTCGCCAATTGTTAACCGATTTGGATGATTCTTTTTTTGGTTGGAAGAGTAATTTCTCGGACTGGTCCCATTTAAATTTGGTGAAGATCTGATGAAGAACTTCGGAGTTAGGCAACGGAACTCTTCAATAAATGATAGCAAATGGATCGGGATTTCTGAAATCGCATGTCTGTTCATTGTTTACACTAACATAACATCACGCCGGCAAGCTGTGCTTGTGGTTTCACTTTTTAGTGGTGCAAATTAAAGTTATTTTAAATAACTTTAATTTCGGAAGTCGGTGTTCAAAAACGAAAAAACCAAAAACGCCGATATCCGAAATTAAAGTTATTTTTTACTTTGTAGTGTTTTGTTTTTGGAAGTCGGTTTTAGTTTTTTGTTAAAAAGTTTTACCGTTAAATTATGGCCAAAAAATTTTTTGGTCATAACGTTTCAAATCCCGTTCTAACATTTCAAGTAGTTGTTAATTCCTACATTGTCACAGAATATTCATTTGTGTCTGCCATGATGTTCAGCGCCCACAAAGCATCTTGCTAAACAAAGGCGTTCGACCGACAGCCTCTAATTAACCAGACCTCCTTGCAACCGCTATACCTATACGTTTAGAGCATGGCTGTACATATCTGCTACGTAGTCTGTTTTTAATCCAGGAGACTAAATTGACAAGCGCAAATGTCAAAACTGACTTAAAAGCTATTGAAATCTGTCAGTTTTCCATTTGCACTTGTCAATTTAGTCTCCTGGATTAAAAAACAGACTTTGGCGAGCTCTGCTTTACTTTACTTGCATTTTTACACTATGGTCTACTAGTAACGAGTGATTGTAGGTATGTTTAGTGTAGACAAGTGACTATGCCTTGCAGCATGCGAGAACGATAAAATCCGTGAAGATTTCCTTCAGACAAAATTGACTATGCCATGAATATGGCGCCAAAATTCGACTATTTTGAGTTTTTAAAAAGAGGTTTTATACCGAACAGCTCCCAAAACTGAATCGTTAAGGAGGCTGATATCTTTGTTTAACTCTGCTTGGGAGCCCTATCGTTTGAATCACGTCTCCGTGAATCATATCTTAGCGGCAACATCCGTTTCGTAATATATATAATTACAAAAAAAATATACTAGATCGCGTGGCGTGCCTACGAAAATGCAGGCATCTCTGTGAAATGAAATACCATGAAAGCACAACAGATAAGATAAAATTAGATATCTTCAGCATGCCTACTTTCTAATTCATATTCTGCGCATTGCATGTTATTGAAACTAGATAATATGAACTTATCATTCCCGTAATCATTTCTCATACATCTCATACGACTTTGTGAGTTGAAAAGATCATGAAATCATGACTCATCAACCAGTAGTTGTTTCCTCCGAGATTAAAACAGTGTCTTTGCTATGAGGGACGAGCCTATTAACCTGTTTATCGGCCTTAATTCGAACAAAACAGATGGGTTTATTGGTAGACAGTGGCAGAGCGATTGGAAACTGCCTGTTACAGGAGATGCGATATATTCTGAGTGATTCAGCACATGCATGCCTAAATAAATGCATCACGAATGTTCATGAAATGCGATTTAGTGATGGAAGTCCTATCTTCCATCCCATTATTTGAACCAAATCTTACTACTATTATGAATGCGAAAGTTTGGATCGATGGATGGATGTTTGTTACTCAATCACGACAGAACGGCTGAACGAATCTGCATCATGTCCTTGGGCTCATACGACATTTCATTATCTTAATTTTAGTACTTAGGTACATAGCAATTCTACTGAATCCTAAACAAGAACCATTATAGGGATTATTTTTATCTTGTTGCAGAGACAATGAAGAATAGAAGTTTGGCCGGTAATTGTGGCATTGGCGTGTTTGTCATTGCCCTTGTTACGGTGGCATTGGCATTCGGTACGCCCAGCTGGTTGGTCAGCGACTCCAGAATAAGAGGCGCAAAATTAGATAGGTAAAGGCAAACATATTATTATATAATCATTTATCATTTTCTGAGATTGTATATGACTCATTCGTATAATTTCAACAGTTGTAAGAACCAAGTATCATTTAATTAAACAAGTTTGCAGTGAGATATAAATCATTTTCCTACTTATTTGTTTAGGTACTTACTTGTCCTTAATTACCGTGGGTATAAAACTATTTCAATCTTGTTTTTAGATTGGGTCTATGGAGTCATTGCTTCCGATCTCTGCCGGACCCTCTGGATCAGTATCAAAGGCGTTTCTTCGTGGGATGCCGTTGGGTGTACGATCCCTTCACGACCGGATACGATAAGATCCGTGGATATCTACTACCTGGTCAGTTTCCTGAAAGCTTTTGATTAATCTAGAGTCTTGGGTAAACTAAAAATCTCACAAATACAGCGGGGTACCTGCGATATGTATATTATTATTATATATATTATTTTGCGAAAGGCAGTCATTGGCATAGTACCTCTGGATTTAACTCATTTCACACAATCATACATTAA
This sequence comes from Lacanobia oleracea, assembly GCA_950371165.1. Lineage (NCBI taxonomy): Eukaryota > Metazoa > Arthropoda > Insecta > Lepidoptera > Noctuidae > Lacanobia > Lacanobia oleracea. The sequence continues at coordinate 14,776,109 of OX493389.1, forward strand.
CGAACGATTTGAATAGCAGGCGATAAAATATATTTTCTTACATCAGCAATAATGTGTTTATGATGCGGTGTCTGCAAGAATAGATGAATCTGTAAACCTCAGCTATGTTTTTTTTTGCACTCGTGCCGATGACGTCTAACATCGTTTACCTAACCTAGCCTATTCCCAACTATATTGGGGTCGGCTTCCAATCAAACTGATGACGCCCAACATTAAACAAAAAAATTCAATATTGCTATTCTATCTTGTAACCTTAACCTAATGCCGATAACCGATTCTTTTTTGCAGGTTTCATGATAGCAACACAGTTTTTCTTTACATTGTGCTTGCTGGGAGTTTTGATTTCTACAGTATTGGTTTTGATTTTCTTCCTGTGCTGTGGACCTGACCAGCACAGATATGTGACGCTCATCAAAAGTATTGGATTTATTATGTTAGGATCAGGTAAGGTGAACTGAACTGCTAGGGTTAATAACTCGACATAACTTTAGTGTTTTTAATAATGTAGCTTTGTTTCTCATTTTATTTTAGGTATTTGTGGAGTGATTGCAGTTATAGTTTTTGCGTCTCTGGGAAACACAGACGGTTGGATGCCAGACCATCCCAACAATTACTTAGGTGAGCACTTCCTTCATGATTAATAACTACAGTAAAAAAATTTGTAGCATTACCGTTGATATTAATGAACTGTGCATTTATTTCGTAGGCTGGTCATTCGGTTTGGGTGTCGTGGGTTCCGTAGCATGCCTGGTGACCGCGGCGCTCTTCTTGACCGAGTCTAACATCCAAACAAAGAAGTGTAACAAGATCAAGGAGTCACAAGCTCGATTTGAATTAGAGTACGAAACGAAGGCATAACATTGATAGCACGTCACAGCTATATAGGGTTAATTAAGTACTAAGTTATAGATCTGACAAACCAGTTCCGTCCAAGAGAATCTGCGCAAATTCCAGTATTCGACTGAATACATTTTATTACACACGTTTATGTATTTATTTTACATATTTTTTATTTAATAAAATAATAAGTCTAAGATATGAAGTATTTGTGTTTTTACTACATAATAGGTTATTTTTTATTGTAATTTTACCAAATAACGTGGATAGCAGTATAATATTGATTGGAGTGATTGAAATTCAATAATTATGATTGTGTTGGTCTCAAGATTTGAATGAGTGCCAGATTTTATAATGTAATGGACTACCTCTACTATTTTATGTTGCCGTAAATGTGACGCTTTTAACTCTCGCGCAAAGGGCTAGATTCACAGAGAGCACATCGACTTTGATAAGTAATCACATACGAATATAAAGTATTTCTATAAAATAGTTTACAGATCAATGACATATACATTTATATCACTGGCCCATTGCCGTTTAAAATCGTTTTATACCTTCGCTTAGACGAATATGAACATTATAGAAAGAAAGAAAGAAAGAAAAGAAAAATGTTTATTTGGGACTCGCACAAAACAGACAGATTATAGTTATACAAATGAAGTACTCCTTCATACTTTTATAAAAACACTGTGAATCAAAGGGCGTCAGAAGAAGCCTTATCTAGCAGCTTCAATGTATCCAACTTTAGATTGCTCCGTATTTTAGTAAAGATTTAAAACTGTTTTGTATTAGTATACTGATGCTATAGAAATTATAAAAGGTAACTGATAAAATTATTCTAAATGCGTGCCTTAGCAAACAATATAATACGCAGTAATTTCGTTAGCACCTTGGTAAACATGTTTTTATCATACAAGCACCTATATGATATTATTTTATTGAAAAAACAAGATTTATCAATTATGTACCTTTTTAATACCGTCCAATTAATGTACTTTGTCGTTAATGCTATGTAGGATGTAAGAATAAAATTAGCGTAGGATTTATGTAATTGTTCTATGTATGAATCAACTTTTGACTTCAACTGCCCAATTAAATTTTAATTTTTATTTTATTACTTTATTTTATTTATTTGTGGAAATGACCCCTACATTTTATCATTCTTTCAGTTAGGGAAAAATTTCTAACACCCATATTCACAAACAATACTTATCTCAGTAAAGTAGCAATGCTATGCGAAGTAAGGCATTTCTCACTGCGTTGCATATGGCAAGCCTTTCAATTCATAAACAATATTCAAACAACCCTTGACTAAGCAAACGCACAGCGTTGAATAGAGCTCTGTGATTGGTTCGTTTGTGTTGCGTAGTTCACTTCGCTGCTTGACGTTCATTTCTAGGCCTTCATTTGTCAGTGGCAAGATTATAAAAGTACCACATCTTTGGAAAACCTGTAGCGTCGTCTTAAATTCATTCGAACAGTAATAATCTAAAGGATTTTGGAAATCCTTTTCTGGTATTTATTGTGCTTCTCTCATTGATATAATTATCAAATGCTTCTTCACTACTATAATCCATTGTAAAAGAACGCTATTAAAATGGAAACTTATCACACAGTAAAATCCAACCCCGAAAAATATTTCTCGTAACACATAATAGACCACAGAGAATCGAGAGACATTAGCTATGCGTTGCTTAAAACAGCTAGCAGGCTACCTTAGCTGTGCGTTCATTCTAAGGGACGCATAGTGCTAGTCGCCACTCAAGTATTGTCTATGAATAAGTTTTAGGGTGCTGTGCGCTCGCGCGCACTGTGAGACCTCATAGTAACGTTTGTGAATACAGGTGTAAGTGTCTGACCTGGCCTTGAGTAACCAACCAAATCAGCTTCACATAATGCATTAGTATTAACATGATAGCTTTAGCATCGAGTAAGAATCCGTCTCATGAAGAAGTCTCGCAGACGTTAGCAGTTATTTGAATTCCTCTAAATAATGAAAGATAGAATAAAGTTTATTTGGCCCAAACAAGTAAAGGTACCAAAAAAAAATAAAGTAGGTAAACAAAATCTAGTAAGGTATGTACTTAGGTACAATAATCAGCCAAGGTTCTGTTCTGACCCTTTGTTTGTTTTTGTATAATTGGTGATATTTGTTTTGCCGAAAGAATGCTTTTAGGTTTTTTAACCGTCTTCAAAAAAAGGAGGAGGTTCTCGATTTCGTTGATTTTTTTTTATAAATATTTGTTACCTTATAACTCCGTCATTTATGAACCAATTTGAAAAAATATTGTTTTATTTGAAAGGATAATTATATATATTTTTTTTTTTTTTGAAACAAGCCCGCCACACATTCCCAACCACTGCAACTCCTGAAAGCCAGAATCAACAGTGGCGACCACCAGAAAAACGCCGAGCCAATGAAACCCGACGAGTCCCGGAGAAACGATTCAACTGTCTTGGATCCTGCAACGAAATTAATCAGAAAAGTACAGCGGAGGAGTAGGAAAAAAAAGGATAGGAAAGGATATACTTATTTCCCGATTGTTTCTGTTCTGTGGTTTCCATTTTATCAAAATCGTTTGGGAAGTTTGGCTTTTAACAGACTTATTGCCACCGTCATTTTCATGCATACTTTAACCAGGCTCCGAACATTGGACGATGACGCGCTGGGCGCGTTATGACCTACATCAAGGATGACGCATCTAGAGCGTCATTGGCTCTCTGTGATGTTTTATGCGTATTTCGGCGTTTTCTTACGTCGAGCTAAGAGAAAATTTTGTTTGTGTGCTTCGATTCGTGTTCGTTAATATTCAAAGGAAATATCGCCTCACAAGGTAGGATTAATTTATTTTAGTAAAATATTACTGGGGTCGTCAACATTTTAGTATTTTTAGGGTTCCGTACCTCAAAAGGAAAAACGGAACCCTTATAGCATCACTTTGTTGTTCGTCCGTCTGTCTGTCAAGACCCTTTATCTCGGGAACGTGAGGAGGTATCGAGTTGGAATTTAAACCGTACACTCAGGTCTACGGTCCCTTGAAGCGCTTTTTTTTGAAGGCATAATTTGGCGCCAAAAATCCGCCTTTTTGTATTTTTATTCATTTTGATATACCCAGTGTCACTCTAACAGTAAATACGAATCTAACGACACCTCTCAAGCTAAAATCCATCGAGCCGTTTAGGCTCTAGGGCATGCCAAAGAAATACACATACATACATACATCACTCGAAAAACATAACCCACCTTCTTTCGCAGTCGGGTAAAAAGATACGGCCGAGACTCCAGATACTTACAATGACATCTATCGAGAAAAATAGTTGTAACAAATGTGTGAAAAAAAAAACAAAAACATATTGTTGAGTTATTTGTTATACTTTAATATGTATGTAGTAAAATAAAAGTGAACATTTTATTATCTAATCATTATTTATCGTCATGTATCGTAAAGGTGAGCTTTTGACTTTTAATATAATATCGATATTTGACAGTTCAACTACATTGTCGATAGATGGCGTTATACTGATGACGCATTTTTTCTGAATGGCGGTGTTAAGATTTTCGCAAAAATATGACCTCAGTCCATCTTGAAATAACCACGTTTTGATCAACATGACGATTACCTATTTTACAATCTGTTGTTAGTTGATAAATCATCGCACGGGTCGATCTTCAAGGTTAAGCCACGCTTGCCGAGGTTGGTTTATGGATGGGTGACCATTTAACATGCCGAGTTTCCAGCGTGCCTTGGAATATACCATTCACACGAGGCTTCAGGCCATCTTCAAGGCTAAGCAACATTTGCCGAGGTCGGTCTGAGGATGGGTGACCATTTTAACATACATACGGGTCGAATGACTCGTGCGACTGTTATTACGTAGCTACGAGCTCCTCATTCAATTAGTCTTCTCATTCAGTACCTACTAAATATCTACTTATTTAAAAAATCGATTATTCTTACACGTAGATCGATTCTATGAAACCGGTAAAACTGTAGGTAATCCTAATAAATAAAATACCTACGTCGTAAGAAGCTGAAATTTGCCATGAAGGTTCCTTGGATAATGTAGGGGGCATTCCTGAAAGAGGATTTCCCGATTTTTTTACAGGAACGGGCAAAAACGGGAAATGCGCGTACGAAGTCGCGGGCATAAGCTGGTTTATTTATAATACGTAGCTACAAATTTGTACGGAACCCTCGGTGCGTGAGTTTTTTTTGTATTAGTTCATTTCTTTGTGATATTAACGTATTATTTTTAGATAATCAGCAAGGAGATGAAATTGTTCCTGAATGTGTTCAGGCATTATTCACTAATAAGCATGAAGAAACAAGGATAACAATAAAGAAAATGATGTTTGTTTTGGGCGAAATTTTATGTACCTATTTTCTCCGCTCTTCCCCTTTATGGAAGCAGTCACATCTTTTGGACAAAATTGATCAAATCATTCAAGATACATTAACATCTATCTTAAATGTGGCTCTGAATGACCGAGCGTGGCTGCAAGCCACTCTACCCATTCGCTTTGGTGGGCTCGGCATCCGCAAAATTTCTGATTTAAGCCTACCAGCGTTCCTGTCATCGGTCAATAGTACTGTAAATTTAACCAAAAGTATTTTAACTCCATCTTTGGTTAACAGTGAAGTGCCTTACTTGACCGAAGCAGTGAACGCCTGGAAAGTGGCTTGCCCGAATACGGCGTTGCCCGATAACTTATTTTCCCAAAGACAATGGCGAGCCGCTCTGCAGGTTGGTACGGAATAAGCTCTTAAATACCTACGTCAACCAATACTGCGGAGCGTGCCCGCCTGTTGGCTGTGGGTGAATGAGAGTCGGGTCTTTGGCTACAGGCACTACCGTTACCCAACATAGGTACTATGCTGAGTGACAGTACTTTCCGTATCGCTACGTGTCTGCGTCTGGGTGCTCCTAGCGGAGCTCCACATCGGTGTCAATGCGGTGAAGCAGTCGACCGCCTCGGACACCATGGCCTGTCTTGCAGTAGGAGCGCTGGTCGGTTAGCACGGCACGCCAGCATTAATGACTTCATCCGTCGGGCTCTTGTCACCGCCGGGGTGCCAGCTGTTTTAGAAGCCAACGGCTTGGCACGCGAAGGTGGGAAGAGGCCAGATGGGATGACCATAATGCCTTGGAAGTTGGGTAGGTCTTTGGTGTGGGATGCAACATGTGTCGACACCCTTGCACCATCCCATCTTTTTAGCACGGTGGGCTGCGCTGGGGCGGCCGCTGCAGGTGCAGAAAACCTCAAACGGCGCAAATATAACAACTCAATTGGGAGTTACATATTTGAGCCGTTTGGGGTTGAAACATTAGGGCCATGGTGTCCAAGTGCGCATCGAGTCTTTCGGGATATCAGTAAACAACTTGTCGACTGTTCACGTGACCAGAGGGCTGGACTTTTCTTCGGCCAAAGAATCAGTATTGCGATTCAACGCGGGGCAATGCTGCCAGTGTTCTGGGCACTTTTGCCATTGACAGCTATGTGGATTATTTTTTTGATGCCCAATGATTAATTTTATTTTTTTTATTCGCGTTTGTACATAATTTCTTGTTAATTAGTGTAGTTTTTTATGTCTATAAAAATGTTCAATTTTATTTTACCTCGTATTAAAAGTTTAATAATTAAAAAATAACTTTATTTTCGGAAGTCGGTGTCAAAATATGAAGAAACCACCAAAAACTACCGACCTCTGAGGAATCTATATGAGCCCTTTGACCGTGAGAAATAATAGAGGGGGGATAATTGTTTTATTTCGATATTTTGGTTTTCACTTTACGAAGGTAAAATTTGCTACGCCCGGCGTTGGCTTAATCCGGTACTGTCTATAAATAAGTAAGGTAGATGAATTTCGTGAAGTAGCAACTGAAATCGCGCAAACGAAGTCGCGGGCGAAGTGAGCTATAATTATGTAGGTACCTACTGTGTAAATCTATTATGTGTACTTCTCTTCTTCTATCGGCAGTCCCCAAAGACTGCCTTGATATTTTGTATAAATTATGTAACTACCTATGGTTTATATTTATTGTGTTTTATGGGCTTCAGTTGCCTGAAATAAAGGATAAATAAACAAATACAAATTGCCAACTTTTCGTTTTACTGAACATAGAGGCGAGGATATTAGCCCTGTGTTCAAGTGCGCATCGTTGGGTAACCTCCAATCGTCATAGGCTTAAAGTGCGCATTTACTTTAATTATAGTCCACTATTAAATGATTACTGTTTAGGGCTAGAACAAGCTCAAACGCAAGCTTCAAGCTACTTCAGGTAAGACGCTATGTATAAAGACTTAAAAACACGCAGACGAAAATAACAGTAGATTATTAAAGCAGTGTCTTATGACACGGCCGTCATGTTGAATCCCTAACGCAATGAAGGCTTCAAGAGTTTACTCCCGAGCGATGCGAGAACTACGAGGGCCTGAATGCAAAGCATCGAGGGATGTAAGCTCGCCCAAAGCAAAAACCCCTTTATCTCTGAGGAGCATACTCTACTTTGAGAAACACACCTACTGTGAGAAAATTATGCTTTAGCCGTGAAAAGGTAGCGTGTAGGCCTCCACCGCAGCGTGTCCAAAGCTGTGGCTCCAGCCCACCACTGGGCAATAATATCGTATTGAATTTTTTAAACCGCCGGGGCAATAATGTGATTTGAATTTGGATGCCCATTTTGACTGCGCGACCGGCATCTATCCATCAGCGGAGGCCGACGGAGACGCATGCGGGCTAGGTTCACGTATTTTAGGTTAGATTTGCATAGCAAATAATTTAGCGGGTTTGTGCAGGTGCTGTGAAAAGTATTTTGAATTATAGAAAATAAAACATTATAATCGAAGATTTGTTTTTCAACGAAACATGTTACGTCATTTCTATAACCGTAACCGACTAATGTCATTAGTGTCACATTTTGTTAGCAGAGTTGTTAGCTTGTTTTCGTTTAATTTATTGTTGTAAACTTGCTTTCCAAAGTGCTCTTTGAAAGATAATCTGCAATTAGAGACTAAATAAAACCGGTAATATGACGGCCTCCGATAATGAGTATCCGAAGGCTTCAAGTAAGTAATTTAATTTGGGCACGCCCTTAATTTTGAATCCGAACATTTCTCTATGAATATGATTTATTCCTATAGGTGCTTAAATAGAAAGCCTTTTATATGCGTATAATAAAGAAATAATTATTGGTTATAAATTTATTTTCAGACGCTACTCTTATTGGAGCCAGTATAACGTACATTGCTGGGCTATTTCTGCTCCTATCGTTTGCCGGCCCTTACTGGATTGAGTCGTATCCTGAGATGTTTTCTAGCTTCAAACACATGGGCTTATGGGAATATTGTTTTGATCGTTTTCGATTCCCTGCCTATCAGTTTGACAAACTGTTCCATGGGTGTCACTACATCTTCAGTCAGGTAAAACAAGTTAAATATTTTTGTTAAAAAGCTTTTACAATAGAAATAAGGGTCAGTGGATCTTCTTCGGAAGAAAAGATGTTTTGAGCAAGCAGGAACACAGTAATTTATACTATTACATTACAGTTGCGGCTTATTGGTCTTTAAGTTTAAGCAATGCTTGCCAAGGTCGGTCTTTGGATGGGTCATCTTAATATATCGAGTTTTCTCCGTGCCTCGGAAAGCATGTTAAGCCGTTGGTCCCGGCTGTCATTTGTAGATCTTTGGCAGTACGGATAGTCAGAAGCCAGTAAATCTGACTCCAGTCTGCTATGAAGTACCGTGTTACCCAGTTAATGGGTTGTGGAGTTCTGGTAGGCAGCCGCTCCTCGTAAAATACTGGTATTCAGCTAAATCTGGCTTGACTGGAGGCTGACCCCAATATAGTTGGGAAAAGGCTAGGCAGATGATGATGAGACGATTACAGTTGCGGCTTATGGATATACTATTTAATTGTAAATTAAAGAATATTCTACACTCTACTATTTTGTTATTGTAGGAGTACTATATGATCCGAGAATGGTTGCTGCCAGGGTGGTTGATGGCAGTGCAGTCATTTGTCACTATGGCTTTGATATTATCATTGACATCTCAAGTTTTGCTGGCATGTGTCATAGTGCGCTGGCCGCTGCGCACTGTGCTGCGATATGAATGGATCTTTGTTACTTCTGCTTTCATAATGGTGGCTATTTCAAGTAAGTTTTACAAAATTTATAATTTGGGACTTATTTAAATCAATAATATTATCTAAATGTGTATGAATTTTTTCTTGCAGGTGCGTTTTTGTTCTTAGCAGTAGCTGTCTTTGGTGGAAACTGTTATCGCCGTGATTGGCTGTTGTATCCTTCATTCAATGTGCTGTCATGGTCATATGCTTTTGCTGTGGTTGCCTTCCTGTTGTTTGGTAAGTATGTTATTAATTAATTTACAATTGCAATTATAAGAACCACCTGAGATAGGAAGGCCTTTGATTATAATGTCTAATAAGAAATATAACATTCTGTCAACTATAAATTTTATTTATCAAAGCAATCAACATCATTATTATAAATTCGATATTTGGTTATTTTATTTTGGATAGAGTCATACTGTTTTAACCAGGACTTGAAACATTTTTTATTATATATATATAAAAAAAAAATATATACAATAAATATTATGTTATGTTTTATTTCTACACAGGAGCCGCAGCAATCCTGCTGTATTTGGAATCTCGTAAGCTGTACGAACTTCGTTTGGAAGCAAAGAACCTGGTGGCTCAAATGCAACATAGCCAGCCAGAGCATGCGCTGCATCAGTTGCGCGATCAGTTGCAGCAGCAACGTCAGTTGGGTTTTATTTAGAGTATGATCCAACATCATCTGGGTTATATGTAAAATATAGCCTATTATATAAACAATTTATTTTAAATGTATTTTAAACAGACAAAATTCAAGAGATGTGTCACATAACCTAGAGCTTTTATCACTATGCTACAAGGAGGTAACACGCTATTCCAAGCATGGTCAATGTTGCTCTACTAAAAGCATTTGGCAAAAAAAAGTACACAAAGCAATGTTTTATCTACTGCACTTCCAAAGTGTATATTGTTTGAATCTCATAGCATAATATATAGTTTTGATGTTGGTTATGACCCTCTTTTTGTGGATCTGTTTAGTGATTAGGCTTTTTGGTTCCAATCCAGATTTTTGTAACCATACTTATTTATGTAGATACGTAATATTGGTATAAATACATATTGCATTGCATTGCATGTAACAGGCAGCTCCATGATTTGTGCATTCATCTTATCCAAATATGACGTTTTTGCAATGATTGTTTAAAATATAATAGCATAATTATGTATTTTTTATGTTATGTAAGTACTTATGTACTCTATTAATATAATATAATGGACTTTTTTGAACATCCCTATTAGGCAGCTAATCAGCTAATTTTGCCTTCGATTTTATTTTGTGACTGAATACTGTATTATTCTTTGTTTCGTATCGTCGAAAAATATTATTTACTTAATTTAGTTTTTAAAAGTAAATTAAGTGCACTTCCAAGTAAAATGGACACAACTGACATGTTCACATACAACTTAATTTTTCTTATGAAATAATTTTGTATTTTTTATAACATTAGAATTAGTTTGTATATGTTTTAAGTTTCTTAAATCATAGTTGTGTTTATTTTAGCATTTTATTAAGACTTACTTATATAATAATAATAATATTCATTTGACAGATTACTTAATATTTTACCTAATGAAGTAAATAAGTGCCTTGAAGAAAGTAATCTCTTGTTAACAATATGTTTGAATATTAATATAGTTAAATACAACAAATCCGTCCGAATAAAATCTCATGAAAAAGCCATTCCAAGGATGAGCACTGATTGTACTGATAATTTTAAATAAAATAATATTATAGTGATAGAATATTGTTTTGAAATCAGCCCATAAAACCCTTGATTCTATCACATTACTACTCGTACATGCTGGTAAACAATGTCGCAGACACGCTTTCCTAAAAAAAAAACAATTAGCTAAAGAAGTCGAGACTTGTATATGCAACAATATTCAACATTATGAACAACTTTTAATATGGGACCAATACCGAAATCGAGAAAAGAATGTCAGCTATTCAGTAGGTACATCTTGTCGAGTTATGCGCACATAAATGTACTAGTTGACCCGCGCAACTTCGTTTGCGTCACAATTTTCATAACTGCTCCGCTCCTATTGGTCTTAGCGTGATGGTATATAGCCATAGCCTTCCTCGATAAATGGGCTATCTAACACTGAAAGAATTTTTCAAATCGGACCAGTAGTTCCTGAGATTAGCGCGTTTAAGTAAACAAATAAACTCTTCAGCTTTATATGAGGCAGTTTTTTTTCGCTCTGACGACTTTCCGCCTCTAAACAAGCAGGCTAAGGCTGCTTGTCCATATACATTAACCAATAGAATTCACTGTTAATATTTCTCCGTTTCTCCACTCCGCTGCCTCGCTCCGCGTCAATGGACAGGCAGCCTAATTCCGGACGTTTTTTACTCCGTATCACCTAACCACTAAGCGCTCCTACACACTAGCGGTCAGCCGCGAGGGCGGCAAACCGCGTCTTTCCAGTTTAATATGCAACCGCTGGTCATTTAATGGCGGTTAAGTGCTTACAATTACTAGCGGTTGCATAATAAACTGGAAAAGCGCCGCGCGGTCAGCCGCCCGCCACTCGCTAGTGCGTAGGAGCGCTAAGAATGAATGAAAACACCATTGTTCGACGTGATTCGATCGTGACTTCGGGCTTAGAGAATAGACCCTCAGATACCAAGAATTCCTTTCTCTAGCTGGATGTCGATGTTGGCAGATGCGCTGTCAAGATTGCCAGGGTTTCTATGCTTAGATTTGGCGAAACTTTCTACCACGTTCGCCCCATCGTCGTTAAAAACTATTCTACCTTAAAACTCCCAACCAAAACGTATAAGACTGTGCTTGTCCGCTTTCTAAGAAAAGTCAGTCGTCTCACCAGGTTTTTGAAGCCGTTGACAAACCTCCAAGACGTAGTCAATTGTAGTTTGTGGAACGTTGCCGTCAAGGATGACTAATGGAGCTTCTTCAAGGACTTTCATGTGCTTATTTACCTGTGAATAATAAACATGTTGGTAAAGTGTCAGTCACGGTCACATCAAAGAGACTTAATTAAAGGCTTTTGTTTGATGCGACAGGCGATGCCGCGATGCTACGTGTCCAGCCGTTTGTTGGATACGTAGCGTTGCGGCATCGCCTCAAGTGTCAGTTATTAATTATACCCTTAGCCGTAGCCTGTCACGTTTTGTGTCAGTTTAGGCCCCTCAACTATCAACTTTATATACTTACGCCTGAAGAAACAATTTAACATTTTATTACTACCTATGCATGACCCGTTGTCATCTTGGCTCCAGTTTTAGGTTTATATCCCTAAGAAATTAATGTATTTAAAATCAAATACTCAAAATATTACACTTTTCCAAATTTTTTTGAATTAAATTAATTGAGACAAAATTATAAATACATACATTACAGATTTTAAAATCACTCCCTAGATCTCTATTTTATAATTATTGTACACCACCCTATCTTTTCTATGTGGGATTGCTAACCAAACAAATAACTGCCTCCAAGGCTACTAATATGCACCTAGCGAACAAACGCAGTGCATAATTTTATAATAAATAGAGTTCTACGTACAAGATCAATAGTGACGTGGTTGTGCAGAGCCATGTCGCCCAGCCCGAGAAGACATTCACCTCGGGAGTCCATCACTGCGGCGTATGAAGGAGTGCGAGTCTTTTGTACTATACAATCTGTGAAAAAAATAAGGTTAAGTTTTATATCGTAAAAGAACAAAAAGAGGCACGGGCTATGCAATGCTACAACGCCCTCGGTGGGACTGACCATAACATGTCACATAAAAATGCACTTGTAGCATGGCGTAGCACCGGCCTACACAATGCTACTATTGTCTCGGTGGCACTGATCACCTCATGCCGAATGTACGAGCTCTCGTAGCATGGCGTAGCACTGGCCTACGCAATGCTACTATTGTCTCGGTGACACTGATCACCTCATGCCGAATGTACGAGCTCTCGTAGCATGGCGTAGCACTGGCCTACGCAATGCTAGTACTGTCTCAATGGGATTGATCATACCCATTGAGACAGTCGTCGACATGCGAATGTGTTAGCTCTCGTAACATGGCGTAGCATCGGTCTAAGGTATGCTACGACTGTCTCAGTGGGACTGATCATAACATGCTGAATGTGCGAGCTCTCGTAGCATGGCGTAGCACCGGCCTACGCAATGCTACGACTGTCTCAATGAGATTGATCATAACATGCGAATGTTCGAGCTCTCGTAACATGGCGTAGTATCGCCCTAAGGAATGCTACGACTGTCTCAGTGGGACTGATTATAACATGCCGAATGTGCGAGCTCTCGTAACATGGCGTAGCACCGGCCTACGCAATGCTACGACTGTCTCAATGGGATTGATCATAACATGCGAATGTGCGAGCTCTCGTAACATGGCGTATCATCGCCCTAAGGAATGCTACGACTGTCTCAGTGGGACTGATTATAACATGCCGAATGTGCGAGCTCTCGTAGCATGGCGTAGCACCGGCCTACGCAATGTACTCAATAAATTAAATTGAGTTAGTCTTTACCAGGCAGTATCAGGTCTGGTGCTATTTTCGTCAAATATTCCCCATCGGCGTCGTCCCCGATAGCGGTGAGGAGTTTTGTGCGACCACCTCGCAGTCTCCACAGGGCTTCAGCCATGTTGCGCCCGACGCCGCCGGCGCCCTGCTCTGTGACACACGCGTGCGTACTGCCGTCCAACTGAAATGGAATAAAAAAAAACCTGTGATGAACAGTGCAATGCCCTGCCAGATTCTGTACTTCCTAGCTACATCTTGAGGTTCAGCAAGTGAAGACTGAATAGATTACTTCTAGGCAAACCTGCTTCATATTCGATCAAATTATCGCTTTCCATCAGGTGAGATTGTGGTCAATGCAATGACAATAAAAAATCGTTGTTAGTTTTTCTTGGACTTCATTGACACATGTGAAGGAAAACATCGTAAGGAAATTTGGACCTTGCCTTCTCTGTATTTACAAGACTGATATTGTCAATAAAGCGAAGCGCATATTAAAGCCACTGCAGGCCGCAGCAGTCAGCAGCACATGGCATGGTTCAGAAAGTGCGGTGCGGCGGTTCATAAAAGTGTTGCAGGAGGATTTCTAACCTAATTTTTGTCAGCCTTCATCCGCTATTTAGTAAGGTATACCTAAATTGGGGCAGCAGTGGGTAGGTTCTGAGTGCCAATTCTGCTAATGTTTAGGGTTGTGAACATTTGTAAAAAACAGAACCCTTGTAAGATCGTTCTGTCAAAAATGTGTGAAATTAAAGGCTCGTTTGCGATTGCTAAAGTTCTTTAAAAATTTGTAGAATTGGCCCTCTGATCGAATAGCTTAGTAACGGACAACGTCATCTATAGGTAGAACAATATTATCGAGCGCGAAATTAATCCCAAACCTGCAGCGAATAGCCAAGCGGCCAGCTGCAGGGCTAGTCAAAGCTATGATAAGTGATTTCAGGAGCTTGTTTAATATCCCAACAACTAAAACGACACGCAAAATTCTGACAGTTACCTAGTTCTGCCATATTTTTATTTATTTACTAAACAAGCGTTTCCAATCACCTTTGCTGTGCGCATTATAAAATATATAATGCGCACAGGCCACAGCAAAGGAGTGGAACTCTCTGCCTGCGTCTGTGTTTCCAAAAGCGTTCAACCCAAATCTCTTCAAAGTTAGAGTGAACAGGCTCCTTTTGGGTAAGCTCATTACATCGTAGACTTCGTCTCTGTCATCTCTGACCTAGACTAGAGTCAAGAGCAAACCCATCACAAATTAAAAAAAATACGGCAATTATCATGAAAATGTGACAGTTGTGTAACTTTTTGACAAGGGTGTCGCAATGCAATTTGTCAGTTATATTAAATAGGGCCCTGATATTTCGCATAGGATGGAATTAGATAGGTACGAAGTATTCTGAGCATAAAAGAAGCTGGGTATCAAAACAAATACCTAATAATACTTTGTCTTCAGGATCATTCAGTTTAATTGGTAGGTCAAGTAAACCCATCTTAGAAAAACAAAATAAAAAAAATAACATTACGATTCCGCAAACTAATGAAAGTACCTATCAAACGTACAAAAATAAAGAGCATTCCCATCGAGCTATGTTCTACGAGTCAAAAGAAAAAATGTTTCATAATTTTCACCTACAAAATGCAGCCTACTTATTCCTGCTAACATTATTCCCTTGCGATGTACGTTTCAGTACAGTAAGCTCACATAGCTCTGTAACCAAAGGGAAGTACTTTATTGCATGTGAATTTTAATTATAAGGCAGTTCATGACGGGACCGCATGGTGAATCACGTGGGTAGTTGTAACCGCCTAGTGATGGGGTACCTTATAGGTTGAACCTCGGACCATTTTGTAACTGCATTACAAGGTAAATTCACCGAGGTTTCAATACGGTTTCACTGTGTATAAAACTACAACTTTTGTACTGACAATAGTTTCTGACACTGACACGAGCTTGTGGACCACTGCAAGTCTTAATGTACGTGCTAATAGTTACAGTCCGACATTAAGTTAAGCAAATTTAAAAGCAATTTTTGTAGCATTGGCTCAATAAATGTTATTATCATTTACTTTTGATCAATGTCACGATACGTGTAGTTTGCGAACCCCCATGTCTTCTGCGTTCTCCATTGTTCAGAAAAACTAGACTTTGTATAAGGTCTTTTGACAAAATGAAATTTTACTATCGTTGTCGATAATCAAAGACATTACCTTCCTAATGGAGCAGTCGGGCAATACCTATGGGATTGTCAAGCGCTACAAAATATCACGTAGTCAATCCCAAACATGTGGGCATTTCGACAGTCGATGTCATTTAGTCTCAAGCTTAGGGTAGGTACTTCACTATGGCGGTGCATGTCGGCGGGCAGCAGGTGCGGCAGCCGTCCGGTCGAGCGGTCAGTGGGCTGCGCGGCCGCTGCATGCCGTTGACCGCACTGATGCTATCAGACACCACCACCACCACCACCTCCGCTGCCCGCAGTACACCACTGCATTATGTGATCCATTTGTTTTTCCGCACAGATTTATGCTACGCTAATGTTTTGTACATTCGAATTTATTCAATTATATTTGTTGCTGCGGAATTTTCAGCTTTCCGTGTCTCATATATTTCCTTGACTGACGTTGTTTCGTGTGAACTTTGAGGCAAATGGTTTTGAATATTTTTTAGTAGTGGTTCAGGTGGATGGATGCCAAAACTGGTTGATTGCATAGATTTATGCGGGACCTACTTTGATGCAATTAATTTAAAGCAAAAAACGACTTGTACTTTGTGAACGTTTCTAAATACATGTAGGTGGAATAGAGTCTATTTGTTTATTTGGATCCCTAACAAAAGACAGTACAGGACAGTTATAACATGAATCACAGTGATACAAATGGTTCATTTAAGTGTGCTCCTTCTGCTATAAAGTTGAACTGTCTAATTACTCCTTGTCTATCAATACTGACTTAGTTTTTTTCTATAACATGTAGCCTATAGGCACATACCTATGTAATAAATGGGGCTATGTAAATCACAGTTACATTGGTATACACACAAGCGCCGCCTACATTGTACAAGCTTCAAATTACTCATGGATGAAAGCAATAAATTGATGAGCTCAGTGACGTCAATGTCCATGTTCATACATTGATTAATGAGTCCGAGTTAAGAGTTTAATTGTATTAGGGATACTCAAACAGCCTACCTAATTATGTTTTTGAGAATTGTGATAGGAGGTACTAAGAATGATGCAGGTACGGTGATGATGGATCGCCAGGAAGTCTGGATATGGTTTCTTTATAGTTATTTATTAAGTTTTCTGGAACTGTGAATGAATATTTATTACCTGTGTGCTGTGTGTGTACAAATTATACACATAACTTTATTCAACAATACATTCTGTAGAGGGACCTGTATAGTGTCTCCTTTTTTGTTTTACGTCATGAAATAAAAAACTTCTTCTAACAGGCTTCTTCTGGGTAGGCTCGCTCCATCGTAGACTTTGTCTCTGTCATCTCTGACATAGACTAGAGTCAAGAGCAAAACCCATTAAAAAAAAATATTCCAGTAAAACGATTTTTTTAGCTCTTAAATCAAGTTAGATTTGGCAAGTTTTGGGATTATTCTATTAGAGATTAGCGTCTGTTAGTGTTCCGTTCAGAAGAAGATGAAAAAATTATTACGACACCTAAAGTACCAGTTTGACTGTAGGTACCTTTAGTACGAACAAACTAGTCGTACGTACTAGTGTACGTACGGCTAGTTTGTTCGTACTAATGCAGCCTTATATGCAGCTTATGGATTTAATAAAATATTTATGTGTTACAAACACAATAAAGTAATTTCATTGTGCGTACAGTTAGAGGATTGAAAGAGAAAAGGAGTGAAATTCCCTGTCGGAGTCTGTTTCCTGATACCTAGCTACAACCAAAAAAACAGGTTACCTTCAAGACTTCTAGGCCAGCGTGCTACATCACATTATCGCTTTTCATCAGACAAGATTGTGGTCAAACGCGGAACGACCAATAATAATAATAATTAAAACTATATATTATCGTATGATATTTGCAATTTATTTGTGTTTTCTTACATAAATATGTAATACTAGCTGTTGTCAGCGACTTCGCCCGCGTGGTCCCTTGGGAACATATTCCCGGGATAAAAAGTAGCCTATGTCCTTTCTCAGGCTCTAGACTATCTCTGTACCTACCAAATTTTATTTAAATCGTTTCAGTAGTTTTGGCGTGAAAGCGCGACAGACAGACCAACAGACAGACAGAATTACTTTCGCATTTATAATATTAGTAAGAATTTAAAATCAAGCGTCCCAGATATCATTATAATGCGTTGCGTACCTGGGAACATTTTGTCTCTACCTACTAGTCTTTGATAACATTCTCGCGAGTGAAGCCGTGAGATATTTGATAGCTACCAGAACATAACAATGTAACATGATGTATCAAAAATGTTAACACATGGACAGTTTATGACCGCGTACTATATTATTAAAATGTGCTTTTTAAAATGTTATACATACACGATCGTCAGGCAAAGCTTAATTGACGACTGCAAAGTACCTACCTACATATTTTAAAAGTAAAGTTCTCTTCACTGAGTGATATCTAGGTACGACAGTCATTCGAAGACGCAACCTATTTTCATTAGTTATTGCAGTCAGGCATTACAAAGCACGACACACGAGCAAGAAATGCAATTACAGATTACTCGAACGGTTAGCTGATGGTCTAAACGAGCCCGAAAGCTGAGCTCATGATCACTTAAAGCCCTAGGCACAGATAGAGGCGGTAATGAATGCGATAGAACTATTATCACTTTTTTCAGGACCATCATTCATAATATTGTGTCAATCCTTTGTTGACTCGGGGTTTTCTATAGATCCATTAATATCCAATGTAGTCGACATGTTCACAGCTACGATAGTGCCCTGTGGGTAAACAGAGTGCTGAACTGATAATTCTCAAACTTTAGGATACCACGGAGCGATGCGTGTATCTCATCTCTCTAGTAGAATCTGGTGAATAACTAGAAATATCCTTTTGTGCTTTTAATCATAATTTATGCATTGTACTTAATTTATCAAATATATAAATGACAAGAATTTTATTTGAAAGTTAAGTATAAAATAAGCGTCTGAATCGATTAAGAAATTATACCCAAATAAAATATGAATAAACCCTTGATGAAGTGATGTCAAAGCGTTCATTAAGTTGGACAGCCACGCCTCCCGCTTGCCACGTTATGATTACACTCTGGGCGCACTTTATTATACCCACAAAAAGATGAAAGGAGAATAAACGCGTCGTAACTCAAAAGTTTGTAGAGGAACGAGACGTGGCTGGAAACGTATTGGAGAATATCTGTGTTTTTGCAATAATCTGTTAAATTTTTATAAACGATTTTGCAATGTGGGAGGGCGCTGGGAAGGCGGCGGTATCGAGCGTGGGCGCGCCGCCCTAGCGGGACAGAAGCCCTACAGTCGAGTGAGCGGAGAGGCCGAGCGCGCACGCCCGCTACTCCCGAGCCGCGCACGCCGCACGCCGCACGCCGCACGCCGCTCGCCGCTAACCGCCGCGCCGGCACACCGCGCCGTGCACGCGCACGTGTATGCACTCGCCGCGACACCGACACCGCTACTCCGACGCGTGCTCATACATACAAACCTTGTTGAATAAACGTCACGTGTAACCTTCGCTTTCTATAATAATAATTGGCTCCTCGAAAAAAGATTCAAAATTAATAGTGTGACGTTTAATAACATGATACGTGTCAGAAAAACAGTGTTTATTGTATAATTTGGGCGGCGGCGGCGAAACGTCTACGTCATGCTGCGAGGTAACTAACATTGGATACATGGTATTTATTGTAACGTTTTGTTATTTTTTCCAATATTATTTCAGTTGACAGAACGTGCGAACTTAATACCTTGGTAATCTTTCGTGGGTGTTAATGCGACTAATAACGTAATTGTATTAGGTTTTAATCGGGTATCTATTTACCTATTTTGGCGTGATTAGTTTTCCTTGAAATGTCTTCTAAGCAATTTACGAATAATATTGTTATAAGTGTAAGTAGATACAACTGTATGTAATACCAGTATTTATTTTAATAAAAACAAGTACCTAAACATTAAACATGAAGGTTCTAGTAATTGATTTAAAATGGATAACAATTGCTAACTACGCGTGTTACGACTAGGCGTAATCGTCATGAATTTTACACAAGAAAATAATGTTTCACCGGTAACGCCTTATAATAGAAGACATTACAGTAAAAGTATCAGTTAATAATACGATTTACTGGCCCATGACATGCTTCTGTATAAATAACACTTATTATATTGATGATCTTTACAGCTATGGGAAACTAAGTGCTGTAGCGAGTCCTGGGGCGTAATAAGACTTGAATATACCCCGGGGAGAGGTTCCAGGATGAGGTTCAAAGTTAAAGGACTTCAGTTTCCCGTCCGGAACAATTGAACAGATATATTTAGAAGCGTTTGAACATTTTATGTAACTCTAATTCGGAATAGTTCAAGAAATCTACCAATGTTTGTTAAAACGAAAGGTCTAATTGCGAAGACTCTCGTAGCAAACAACATTCACATGAAAAATAAAACTGATGGGTATTAAGGAAAATCCGGTCAACCTGTCTTCTACAGAAAGGATAAGGTTTAGTACGAACCACCGGGAGTCGGGCTACGTCGGCCTTCTCGGACACAATAGCCTCCCTATCCTGGCACACTCTTTATATTATTCTATCGGACTCTGAGCTGTTTTTACAAGCTTTTCTTTATGTAGTTAACGTGACTCGGAAACACTTAAAAATACAGCGTATTCTAACGTTCATGGTTTGTCTTTTAAATGGGTGTTAAAAGTAACAAGATATTGTAAAGTTAGTTAGTTAAGATAACTTTGACCGAACTGCACGGTACCAAAATTGAGTTAAATTCTAATTAACCAATCCAAACGTGTGCCAAGCGCCGTAAATCTGGCAACGACCCGTGTGATAGTTCATTGTAGCATTTTCGATTGAAGATTGTAGTCTAGTTTAGTGTGATGATGGGGTTTACAGGCATATCAATAATGATATGCCTGTCCTATATTTTTACAGTAACCAACAAAACAAGTTTTATAGTTTTTGCATTTTATATAAACTTTATCAGATAAATACCCACTTGAAGCTGGCCTTCAAATGAACCCTGAGGGTGCAGGTATGGGCAGATAATTCGAATGATTTATTTACGATGTCCCTCGCTCGGATGCTCCTTTCCATAAATTAGAAGCTTTACGCCAGAGGTCTTATTTCATTATTAAATTATATAAGGGACCTGTAGGTGATATAATGTCCAACCCAAATATGTTTTATAAAGGTCGTAAGGATTTTTAATTAAACCTAGATTCATATTAAGTGTGCTTAAACCATATGGTACCATGTACACTTTCATCTGTGATAATTAAAAATAAAGTGAAAAACAAAAAATAAAGCTCGAATAAAATAGGTATACGAATCCAAAGATAGTTCGACGTAGTTCCGGCTACAAAGATTACGTCATCAATCAATGGTGGTTGAACAAATCCACTCAAGACCTTCGCGGTAAGCATCAATGGGAACGCCCCTGATCAGCGCCCTATTGACGTTCACGTAGCTGGGTAGTAAGCAAACGGCTCTATAATGCATGGATAACATCGCCATTCAACTAGAAAGCTACATTTAGTAAGAGCCAAGTTGTTTGTTGTGGTTCAACAACAATTAATCACATATCAAGTGCAGGTAAGACAGGTGTTAATGGCGCTGTTTAAAGACGTACATAAAACAACCATTATTTTTGTTATACCGCTGACAAGAAACAGAACATTTTATGTTGTAATGAAGTAGATAAATAGCTGTCTAAATACGGATTTTATAGAATTTATGTTGCGGTTAACGTCTTATTTCCAATCTTTGCTGAGGATGTGGTGGGGTGTAGTGGGTGTAGTGGGTTGCTGTGGGTATCGGGACTCAAATCTTTTGTATTAATAACACAGATGATTAACATTTTAATTTAATAATTTGAATAAATATGGTACCTACTGTTGTAGTTGCAATGTATCGAGTACGGCCATTACGATTTTGTGGATAGATTGCTGTTTTTTTTTCCTCCTGTTGTGCCTCTTCTGTTATGTCATACTGTGGTGTCAGCGTCGCCCATGTACCGTCACAGTTGTGTGACACCCTGCCCGAGTACAAGTATCACAGAAACAGGTTATTGTTATAGTACATAGTTAGCCGAAAAGTTTATTTTGTTTCCAACGTTGGTAAACTATTTAGGTATTTAATAATATATGTAATACACGTACACACGCACTATCATACATATTCTTATAATATTTTTCTAACTTTGTTTGAATTTCAAGTATAATTGCCCAATATTATTATTCATTATATCTGTTTATTCTTTTATGTACGTTATTTTGATGATATTTTATATATAATTTTGAACCACCACTCATCCTTAGGGTTCATTAGAAAACCAGCGGACAGTCAGACAGTCTCAGGCTGTCTGACATATCGCTGAAATTAACCTTTTTAGTGCAGCCGTGAGAAACACACTTAGTTTTTGGCTTACCTACCATTATATGTTATTTTTATGTACCGTGCGCGTTTCATGCATGTGCTAAATAAATACATACTATCCTTTCCTTCTTTTCTTTCTTATTTAGCACTCTAGTCAATGGACATATTCTAGATGAAGAGTTTGTGTATCCTGTAGGGCAATCACTGTACACATTATATTTCATGTTATATGTAATACTTTTATCTCTAACATTTTTATGATAACTTGGTGTTACATAGAAAACTTATTATATTTGAAAAAAATCTGTGATATCAGCCCCAGCCATCTAAGCAGGCTGCGTTTGTTTATTAGAGGTGATGCTAGCCATTCCGTTAACTTATAATGTTTATATTTTACTCTACAACCACGATTTATGTGTTTATAATAACAGTTTTAAATTAAAGTACAAATTACTCTATTCAGTAGATATAATTAGCATAACACATAATAAATGGTTCTTCATGCAGGCTTAAAATAAACTCAACTGTTATTGAAAACTGTTTTTGTTGGTAAGTATTTTAGTTTCGTGCGGATGGTTATTCATTCTTGTATGTTTTTACACATTCATTATCCCTAATTGTGTACGCAGACATTAAAGTTGGTTCAGCATTGAGTGATTTTCTATAAAAGCGTATTTCGTGAACTTATAAAATGAAAATAGAATAGAATATTTAGAATCTAGTAGGTAATCTGTAGGTACAGTTTTCGTTTTCAGATGCAACTCAGTAAATAATTGATCTCAGTAAAACTGCAGACTTGCAAGTTTTTCGTTTTGTGAAAACATTGGCAATTTTTTCACAAAACGTTTTGGGAACACATTCATAATGCGTACAGCTAAGGAGTGGAATTCCCTGCCGGAGTCTGTGTTTCCTGATAGCTACAACCTTAGAGTCTTTAAATCAAGAGTGAATAGGTTATTTCTAGGCAAGCGTGCTCCATCTTCGACCACATCATCGCTTACCATCAGGCGAGATAGTGGTCAAACGCGTGCCTATCAATAGTAAAAATAAAAACAACTTTATGTGACAGCAGGAGGGAGTGTCAGACTCTTACTGACTAAAACCCATCCGTGTTTCTTCTAGTGCCCTTTGGGTTCCAGGGTACGGTGCCTCTTTCGAACGAAGTCCGCAGCCCCAGCAGGCACTGGCCCTAGTGGGCTCCGTCTTCCGTGCTGACATGTCCTTGAGGCGCGTTGGGATCGCAGCGCGCCGCCGACCCGGGCCTGGTTCTGATCAGATGGCGAGCCACCCAATGCTCGCCGTCTGCAGTCCCACGCCTACGGTGGCCGAGAATCGTCCTGCGACTCCCGACGCCCGGGGCGTCTTCTTCGGTTTCGGTGGCTGGGGCGTGAGGTTTCCCTCTCTCTCACGCGTTCGGCTTCTTCCTTTGTTAGCATTACTGCTTCGCAGAAGGAGGTGACCGCTTTCCATGTCTCGTCGCTCCGAACCATGGCTTGAACCAAGGCCGGACGCGAGAGATCCCCGTCGCTGATCGCCTCGACGAGGACACGGCGGTGAGGCACTAGACTATCTGAGTATCAAATTTAATTTAAATCGGTTCAGTAGTTTTGGCGTGAAAGCGCGACAGACAGACCGAGTTACTTTCGCTTTTATAATAAACTAGTTGACCCGTGCAACTTCGTCTGCTCCGCCCCATTGGTCTTAGCGTAATGATATATAACCTAAAGCCTTCCTCGATAAATAGGCTATCTAACACTGAAACAATTTTTCAAATGAAGCAGTAGTTCTTGAGATAATATATAAAGCTGAAGAGTTTGTTTGTTTGCTTGTCCGATTTGAAAAATTCTATCAGTATATCCCATTTATCGAGGAAGGCTATAAATATATATCATCACGCTAAGACCAATAGGAGCAGAGCAGACGTAGTTGCACGGGTCAAATAGTTCTTGATAAATTTCCGTTGCTATTTGATGATCGAGATACTACAAAATTATTGTGAAAGATGACAAACCTACGTGGGTTTGTAGGGCCTGAAATCAAAAGAAAAGCAAAATTTCTAGTACTTTTGCTTTTGTTTTGAAGTTTTTTATTTGTCTACCTAAAGACAAAGTGATATTCTTCTATGATTGACAAAAAGTACAAAATATTTCGAGTAGACTGGGATCGCATGACAATGCTGTTCATTTTAGTTTTGCTACGGGAAGATGCCAAGAAACCTGACACACGGGTATCATGTTATCCAGTTATTGGGGAGGTCAGATAGGCAGACGTTCCTTGTTAAGTACTGGTACTCAGCTGGATCCAGTTAGACTTGAATCCCACCCCACCATAGTTGGGATAAGGCTACGCAGATTGACAAAAACTCACTTTCTCTATTTGTCTGTGTGATATTTTAACATTTTCAACCTTAGTAAAGTTGTAATTTAACGGGAATTATATCAGAAGTGGTAAACAATTTTGTTCTTTAACCATACTTGGTACTGAAGCTTCGTTTCTGAAGGACTGTTCTACTTAACAGCTAATAATTTCCTTTGTACTGAAATCACCGCTTGTTATTATTATTAGGAGGATACTAGCTTCTGTCTGCGGCTTCGAGTGTTTGAAAGTATAACATTATCCCAAGTAAGCATGCTCTCGGGATAAAGAGTATCATAAAACAAATTCAGTACATGGAGTTGCGTGCACAGTTTCATCCAAATCTGCTCAGTCGTGTAGAGGTAACAAATAGACAGACAGAGATACTTTCGCATTTCTATTGTTTAGTATGTAAATATCGATAGTAAGGATTAATCCTGGTAAACGTCCATATTCCATCATGATACATATAACATCTCAAGCAAACGAAACGCTCGGTTTTACGCTACAAACATATACCCATAGGTACCCATATAATGTGAAGTTATTTGCGGTGTAGAGAGTACGTAAGGGCATTCTATTGCGAAGCTTTGATGCCGAAGCCGTCTCCACTTTACTTATTCAGCCATGATTCCTCGATGGAAGCGAGCCGGTCCCAGAGGCTCCTCACTAACAACTCTATCATTGTCTATTGAGTGTAAAAATGTTGTTAGATGGAAGAAAAAATCGGTTTCAGGTAAATAAAACTATCGAAGATATACGTTGTACGTATTGGAGTTTGGTCATCATTTTCAGTTATTGCGATGTTGAATGCGATATGGGTAGGTACCGTATGGTGTTATACGTTTTAACATACCTTACAAATACATTTGGCAATACACATTCTCGAAAGAGCTCCTTTTTAGGTTCTTAATGTAGTGTATTGCATACTAGTGCGTTTTAATTTTTTTGGTCGCAGTCGTGCGTTAATATGCTTTACTAGTTGACCCACGCAACTTCGTCTGCGACACAATTTTCATTAATGCTCTGCTCCTATTAGTCTTAGCGTGATGATATATAGACTATAGCCTTCCTTGATAAATAGGCTATCTAACAATAATTTTTCAAATCGGACCTGTTCCTGAGATTAGCGCGTTCAAGCAAGCAAACAAACAAACAAACTCTTCAGCTTTATATATAGTATGGATAATTACAAAGCTTTTAAATAAAAGCATGAAGTTATATTGTGTACCTATTTTAAACATTGCCTTTGATTCACGGTCATAGTATAATTATAATTATTTAATCGTGTTAACTTATGCGTGTCACGTAAGGTTAGTTTAACTGTTTGATATCAATGGTACGATTATTTAATTAGTCTGTTGTTTATTTATTACCTTCTAGTGGGGCAGACATGTTAGGACTGCTTTCAAGTGTACAACAATGAGGGTTTCGGGAAATTTAAGCGTTTTGACATATGCTTTCCAGAGTTTATGGTGTTTGTGTGTGTACCACTAATGTATATAAAGTTTAAATAAATAAATATATAACTTTGTACTTTATGGTTTTGCTATTTTGAATTAGCGTTGGATTTGACGACTCAGTGCCGCCACCTGGCGTAAGTCTTTGCAGGAAACCCTCATTAGAAGGGAAATCAAAACAGTGCAAGGAAAATAATCATTATCATTTGCAAATTAATTTAATACAGCAAATTAACTTTAGTTCAAAGAATTTTAATATAATTTTTGAAAATAAGTTTAATAAATTTTTACATGGCCTTACAATAAAGCCTAGCATTGATGCCATTGGCAATATTCCTGGAGTTCATTTGGCACCGTAAAAAGTTCACACCACATTAAGTTCATCGTAGTTTTGGCTGGTCGCCATAGCTCCATGTCGAAGCGACGACGCAGCCATTGCTTTCACATGGCAACTTATTAAATGCACGTTCCAATACCACACCGTAGCTAGCCCCGATTTTTCCATACAAATGATACCGAATTTATTCATGACACAATCGCCTAAATAGCCCTGAGGTATCGCAGGAATTTATTAATTGGAAAAGTTGGCACACGTTGGGGTATCATTGTAACAGTCCCGAAAAACGTTATCTTTTAGTTTTAGTTGCGAACTTTACCAATACTTTAAAGTAAAATCTAACTTTGTATATTAAAATGACATTGTTTGGTAAAGGGATAATAGCATTAGAGGACAAAGTTCATTTCGTAAGCAGTTTTATTATTCAACCAACAATCATCGCCCAACTAGCACCAAAGCGTTAAAAAAACCTATATAAGACTCGTATATCAGTTACATTTGAGTATAAAAGTGTTAACGCATACCTGTGCAACTGAGTTAGAGCATGCTCTAACTCACTTATAACCACGAAAGAGGCCCACAGTTTTAAAGGTAAAAGTTATAGAAAGCCTATAGTACGGTGTCACAAAGATATTAAAGCTGCCCAAGAGCGCTTATTCATCGTCAGCTACTACTTTAATCTGTATTACCGTTGTAAAATAGAGTTGGCAAACGCTACAGGTGCTATAAATCCTATAGTAAGGTGTCAAGAAGATATTAAAGCTCCACAAGAGCGCTTATTCATCGTCAGCTACTACTTTAACCGGTATTACCGCGATAGTGAGCACTACAGGTGGTAAAAAGCGCACGTCAAGATAAAAAAGCCTGTAACCTTACTAAAATGAAATCTGTTCGTAATGGAAGTGTTATGTCATCCATTATTCAACACAGCAGAATAATATTATGGAATTTTATGTTATTTAAGTATGTGAAGTGAAAAATGACTGCCCTTATGATTTCACAGTAAATGTATACCATGTTTCTCATCTCAATTTTAACGCGCCTAGGATTTATTAAAGATTTAAAAGAAAAATTATGATAACAAAATAGGTACCTCAAGCTAAACATTACTATTCATTCCTGCTTCTTGAGCAGTGGTATGTAAAATTAAGTGGCATTCATGGAATGCTTCAAATAATGTAAGAAATTTTGTTTATTGTAGTCAAATGTTGAATAACTCGAAATAATATTAATTGTTAGGTTACCAAAACAATGGCGAACTTTACAAAAGTGAGGTTAGTGTTAATAACGACCCATACTTGCGTTGTTTGACACCAATACCTTTAGAACGTCTGTAAAAGAGGACTGCCTAACACAATAAGCTTTAGTTAAACCCTTTATTACAGGTTAAACCTAGATAGAGGAGTTGTTTGACACCTTTAGTTTCTCGTGTTACTAAACTCTCGATAAACTCTATTTTATAGCTTATGACTGCAATAATAGTCAATATAGCACCTTAAGTGGTATAAAAGAGTTCATTGCAGTACCTATACAACAATAAGTGTTAAGAGGTGTCGGCGAACACTTTTATAAAGACTTGGGTGTCACAAAAAGGTTAAAGCTATAACGTATTAAGTATACTTGCTGCTACTAGCGCCATTATAACTCTCAAAGCTGTATTACATCTTCCATTAACGCTACAGTGCTGCGATTGGGGCTAAAACTTGTTTGTTAACTCCTCTATATCGTCTTTAGTAATAACTGAGATAATTATAACCCTGTTATATTACTTAAAGTCATAAAAAAGCCTGTAACTGACACCAAAATGTTAGTTGGGCGCTAGCTGTTATTCTGACAGAACAATAAACAAATCTCGATGGCCGCACATTACGCCGGGAGTACTACTTACTTAATAAATTCCATTACAATTTTTGCTCTCGGGGATTGTTGGTTTAACAATTGAAGCACGGCGGCGATAAAGTGCTGTAATGGTCAAATGAGAAGGTCGTGAGTGACGTCAGAGGTTACACGGATTTGAAGTTTATTTTCACCCGGTTTCATTCTATAAGCATGTAGAGTATTTAGTTACCTATAGGTATATACGGTTAGGTAAAGTAAAGATTGATCCACAAATATCAGGGCCACTTCCGGGACGGTGCAGGAGCCGTGGTCCGTCACAACATTGTCTGACACGGCCCGGACACGGATGTGTGTGAACGAGTTCATATAAAATGTATGCACCGATATATTTTTGCTCGGCCACGTCCCCGGGTGTATATAAAACTTAAGGATCTAAAATATCACAGTTACTTATAGCCCTCTTCACGATATCCAGTGACAGCGACCCAGACTGTATTTTGATTTTTCCAGTTGTAGCTTTCTGATGACTAGAAAATCCTAATTTGGTTTTAAGGACACACCGTATATAGAAGACCTGATCAAAACAGCAGTGTCCTTCGGGGCATCATGTGCAATCTGTTAGGAAACAATGGTTAAAAGGAATCTTCACTATCACGCTGTTGTCATTTCACCGACCTACCTACCCTTTCAGGGACAAAAGGCTTGACCTTAACGATTAATATTTTATATACAACCAATAAAAATCCAGGAAAAGCAAGCTGAACCGATGATTTATGTGTGTAGGCTCGTAGTAAACACGGCGGGTCGTTATCAAGCCGCGGTGAAGTGAGCTGTGATTGGTGGAGCGGGCGCTGGCTCGGCTGGCACGCTGCCACCTCGTCCCGCTGAATCTGCACACACCACCACTTCACGACTTCGGCTTCCAAATGCTTACATACCATTATTCGCTGTAAAAACTAGTTTATCCTAATTTAACTGTGTAGGGAAACGACTCTATCCTTGAGAGCTTGTGTAACCTCTTTTACTTCTGAAGATTTGATTAGGAACTGAATTTTAAGAAGATTGTTTCAGTTAATTGAAGGCGGAATAAGGGTAGCCAACTAGTGATTTTTTCGTCAGGACTTCTTGGCACTATTTGTGAATGCAAATTTTTAATCTTAAATGTACTGTAGCAAATAAATTTTGTTACAGTAAGATTACAAAGTTACCTACTGCACTTAGTCTTAAGTCATTTTCTATGGAATTATAGCGGCATTATTACTCATTCAGTTACATTTTAGAAGTTGGTTGACTATTACTCTAAACATGTTAAGAGTCAATTAACGGTGATAGTTTTCCTTTGAACTTCGTTATATATAATACTACTAGTTTAGTTTTTAGCGGGATAAAAAACTACTTTTAAGGTCAATCTTCGTAAACGGATCTCTGAAACGGATCTTATCCGTATTATTTTTGAAGTCCTATCCAACGATAACACACAATGAGAGGTACCTTACCTTTAACTGTATGGGTAGTACCTTAAAAGTATTTTCCAGATATGATTTGCAACTTTGATAACTATGATGAAAAATAACAGCTTCGTAGCATCAATAGTTTCTGATTAAAACCGCGGACAGACGGTGAGACGGACAACCAGACATGGCGTTGACTAGTATGTTGATATTCCGGAAGCAATATTACTCTTTTTTTTTCTTTTTTTTAAGGTCTTTATCGCTGAGCGATAATGTCGCCCTGCAATACATCAACATATTTCCTTACTAACTATTCTTAAAAATATCTACCTATTTTAAAACAAAAAATGCCAGTTTGTATAGGATTCTGGCTTGATCCGACAAAGGACAAGCGACGATGTTAATTATGTGTAAAAATTATGTGTGTATCCCAGTAAGGTAAATCTTAGAGCTCCATTCCGGACACACTCCATCAAAACGTGTTGCACATCTTCAATATTACTTAATAACACTAAATAAACAAGTAACAGTATTAGTACCTACGTAGTTAAACTGCATTGTATATGTATTCCAGTAATTCAAAATTCATAGTTTCGAATAACCTGCAGGCCCGAGCCGGAACGAAATTTAATAGATTGCTTTCATGTAATAGCTTCTAACGTTTGAAGTAGGAAATTGCATAGTACGCGGACCGATGGGGGATTCCGATAATGCGAGCCTTCTATATTGGGTCAATGCCTCATGTTTGTTCGTTATAGCATAGTAATTGCTTCGTTTAGCCGTGACAGGTTATGAATGAAAGGTAAATGTGCTAAGATTTCGCAGCTCATTTACTTTGAGTAGGATAATTTATGTTATGAGGTGTGTTTATTTATTTCCCACGGTGAGGCTAATGGGAGGTTTTCCGATAGGTTCCTTTGTTTAACCGGCGAAATGTGAATATGTATTTCACCACACCTCTATGTATATTTTGGGGATTACCATTGTGATTGTGATGGGCAGTGTAGTGTCTGCGGGTAGACAATGACGAGTCAGTCTCACAGACTACAATAATAGACGGTACATAGCATGGCCTAAGGCAGTCTCTCAAAAGCCGTAGTCGGGGGCGCACGTGTTCAGTGTCTCGTATACCGTATATTCAACGGAATATTTAAAATGTGTTTATTGGCTCTCGAGACATAACAGGCGGTATCTTTACATACAACGTGTGATAGAATAAACGAAATACAGAATAAATAGAGAAAAAATATCAACTAAAGACACCAAAACCTAAAAAGTCCGATTTGACAGCAGGATACAACATTGCTTTACTAGTAAGTACGAAAGAGACATAAAAATAAATCTCTTTCGCACTTAGTGGTAAAGAAATCCTCTATCCCTCTCTACATAGTACGTCGTAGTAATCGGCCGTCTTAGATTTTGGTGACTTTACCCCATACATTTATGTTCCATATAACTCGACAAACACTACTGAACAACTGATTTTTTTTTTGCAGTACAATGACCCCTTTTCAGGTACCCATTACGTTTATTCTGTTACACGTGTTATTTACACAGCGTGCGTCACAAACGTATAAAGGTGGACTTGTAAAATAAGTGCACACGACTGCTAATTTCATCTCTAATACAAAAACACAAACTATTTATTATAACTTATTTTACTATGTTACATACTCGCTCGTTACGATACGTACTCTCGACATGCCTGCAAACTATGCTCGACATTTCTATACGTTGCAGTTGCAAGCTCGACCTTTAACAGAACATGCTCTGCAGACTTAATCCTCTACAATAATGCGCAAAGGCATCTTTGCTATGAGAAAAAAATCAAAAGAGAATGCAGCATCGCCGTGGGCTCAACTTTTGCAATTATAAACTGCGTAGCGTAGATACTGAGAACTTCTACCATCATGTAAAAGTTATTTAAAGCGCAGTATTTTTTAATAACGATTTTCTCCGACTTTCATATTTTAATTTTGTTGTTGATGCTATTTTTAAGATCACTGCTTCAGACGACGTGGCCTGTGACTAAAGATTTCTTGCGATCATTATTCACGTTTCTCACAAACGACCTATAGAGCAGTTTTTATGAAGCCTCCAGTGTCAGGTTCTTTTAGCTTTTAGATCGGTTTACCGTCAATATAAACGTGACCAGACGCAATACACATATTGCAACACGACTCCCTCGCCAACGTGTAAGACGACCGCAACTCGTCGCAACACAACAAGTACGTACCTATGCACGCCGCTCTGTGGTTAACAAAGTGTCGATCGCTCGCAGACGGCGCTCCGATCGATATTACATTATCGTGATTGACTCGGACGCGTCGGAGGGAAGTCTGAACAAAAGGCGATCGTCTTGCAGCGACTCGCGCTACTGATAACCGGCATTGACCTGCTGTCAAGACGAAAGTGGGTTAGGGGAGCGATGACGGTTCCCCATGCCCCGCAAAAAAACCTCCTGACATTTAGCTTCTTGTCAGTTGAACCGCCGCCACTCAGGCCGCTGAGTGGAGCCTGATTGTGAACTTTACTGATGAGATTTTAACGCTTGTTGGCGCTTCAACTTTTTAAGCTTTAAGCTGATTTAGTTTTGAGCAGCCAGCTGGTATCAGTATGTAGTCGTTAAACCGTTTCCTCGATTTAAATAGGAAACACGATGATATAAATTTGTTCCGGGAAGTCAATAAATAATGCTTTTATGTTGAGTCACTAAAACAAACCCTTTCAGGGTTGTTTGACGAACGAAGATGCCAAACAAGCGAGTTTAATGATTTTGTTTGTTTGAGCTTCATTCGTGTAAATTATACTGAAACGTTACTGGGATTTTTATTTATGAGTGTTGTATTATGTCTTTCAAAATAAAAGCACTTAAACGCAGAAATATTATAAATATGAAAGAAGGCTATTGTTTAACCATCATGAAAGATGGGATTTTATTAACTATTTAGTTAATCAAATAAAATACTGTGTATAAATCTCCACTTTCCTTTTGCTATAAAGCTTATTACAGGATAAAGACAGCAGTATAAAACAACGAAAAAAAAATTAGACGGACTTTAAAGAAGTCGGTAAAGATTTCACGACTCTTATTAAAAACGTTGAAGTCGAGTCGAGGGGGAAAGTTTTCTTAACTAGGCTTTTAAAGCTCTTTGAACGGGCGGACATGCAAAGCGCGATAATCGAGGGATTCACAAAGCGAAATTAGTTTTACGAGTTGACAGCTTGTTCTAGTTTCGATAAAAACAGTAGGATATAGAGCAGTTTTTTTTTCTTTTATGCCAACTGAGCCGGTTCCGACTATCCTGCCAGTGTCTCGCCGTGATATAGAACAGTGTTTGTGCGTTCAATTATTTTAATTGGCATGACAACGTCATGACTTCTCAGGCTCTAGACAAATGACATTCTGTCAGCGGCAGCGTAGTGACGAAAGCGATTGTGAAAACGTCTAAAAACGGGATTGGAAAACACTGTCGAAATGTAACGTGATCAATCCCTAATATTCTGGCATTCCAGCAATTGCAATTGTTAATAGAATGCAATTTTCTCTAACGCTTCTGAACTTTAAAATACCGAGGTAGCTCAGGGAAAGTAAGTGAAAAAAAAGAGAAACAGTAGACTTAGGCCGTTGCTGAGGAGTGCGGAGTAGGAGGGTAGCGAAGGCTTGCAAAAATACTTAGTTTCTCTTTCATCCTCTATAATTCTGCTTATATCCGTTGAATTATAAGCTACGAGCTTATTTTTTACTCAGAAGCGATTGCTATCAGTCTGTCCTTTAAATAATCCTTAGGGAAAGTACATTCACCGTTGAAAATTAAAAGTGTTCAAATTACCATCGTGCAATCACCTCTGTGATCTCTCACAATCACATCAATACATACACAGACAAGGTGATCGATCGTGGTCCGCCAAAAGATCACAACGAAAAATATCCACTGTTTTCATACCTACTTACAATGATCTTCGTATTTTTCAGTCTGTTAAAGTCAGATATGATAAAAATATTTTCATTTCTATTTTAACAATAAAGCGCACGCAAAGAAAATACGTGGTAAAAAAGGTTTATTTTTTATTCACAGTCAAACCATTACTATAACTACGGTTTTGTGGGGCTTAGTTTATTAATAATGATAGCCATATGTGAAAATAAATAAATAATAATTACATAAACTCGACAACATCATCACTCCTAAAGTGCCCCATGTAATGAAATGGCAATCAATAAATCAAAGAATCGACTAATTTTCACATTCTGCCTGCTTGTAGTCTTCATAACGATTTTGTAACCTGAGCAAGCAAATCAATGAAAGTTGGCACCCTCTTTGTAATCCAATGACACACAATAAGGGTGGCGTGCAATAAATTCGAGTCGACAAAGGCGAAATTAATGAGCAGCAATCGATATTCATCGTGACATGACATCGACCGCTAGTTGTTCAAGTAAAAACAGTTTACTTAAATTATTCACGTAGTTTTCAACAGAACTGTGCAGAATTAAACAAGTCTGGTAATGGGAAAAGTCTGGTAATAAAAGTTTTAAATGTACGCAAATAAAATTGACAATAAAAGTAGTGAGGGTGCTCATTGAGAATAGTTCGACTCCAATCTTATTAGGAGTTGGCAACTTTCGGTAGTGAGTGGTCCGGTTCCGGCAATCAATGTCTCAGGTGAATTTATCTGATAATGCGCTGCGACTTAATTCGATTATCAGCTATTGGACTTGTGCAAGGTTCTTGCGATAGAACAGTTCGTTTTGTAGGTCAAATCAATACACATAAAACTCTTCCGGTACTGACTGAGAACGCACAGCCGAAACTATTGGTCGTAGGAAGCTGTGGCAGTGTAGTGTGTAGGTTCCTTGGTAAGTGTGCGCGAGCACTAAGAGAGGTTTTCCCGAAATTTCTATGGAAACAGGAAAAAACTGGTTATTGCACGAAGTTGCACGCAAAACCTAGTCAATCAATCAATATATATAAAATTATTCCGTTACGGACTGATCGAGTGACTGACTGACAACGCACAGCCGAAACTGCTGGTCGTAGAAAGCTGAAATTTGTCATGTACCTAGCTTCCCTACACTCTGTAGGTGAAGCACTAAGGGACGATTTCCCGAAATTCCTACGGGAAATGGAAAAAAAAACGGGATATGCGCGTACAAAGTTGTGGGCAAAAGCTTTTGGGAATCTTTGAGTTAGTTCGGTGTTTTGTTACTGTGTTTAAAATTGTTAAATCAAAATACCGGGTTCATCAAAAATAGTATGTCTGCCAACAATTTCGTGTTTCGTGTCAACAAAACGTGACGTATTTTATTAGCGCACATATTTCTGTTTAGTGTTTAGTCACGATATTTGGAATGCAGAATAGCGCGTATTTTTAGATGTTCGAGATTTCCGCGGTGCGATGGTTTTTCATTTAATATTAATTCAAGATAAAAAGTAAAACTGTTACAAAACTCTGAATATATATAGATGTGGCAGTTTATAAGACTAATAGCATAATCATTACTGTATCTATACCTACTAAAATTCGAAAGCATCGGAATAGGTATCATTCGCAATTTTGTTGAGTTTTTGAATGTCACCTAAAAAATATTTGTATCGCTCTGAATCACTATATTTTGTTAAAACAAAGGGCGGCGTGCTTTACGAGATTAATGATGAGATACTGCGGGTCGGGATTAGAACCCACGACCTTTGAAAGGACGACCTTATCATTAGCGACGATAAAACGTAACCCAAGGTGTAATGACGTCAGATAAAAAACAAAAGGATCACATTTTTTTGCTTCAAAATAGAAATGGTGATAAAATACCATTGCTGGTTGATAAATACAGAAACACATCCTAAATAGCGCAATCACAATGGTCGTTAATTTTATTGGTAACTAAAACTTATAAGTCCAATTGCACTTAAGTTTGAGTCCTGCGGGTCTAAAAAGGCCACTTTAGCAGAATCAGAAACCTACTGTAAAATGTTCCCAATCAACCTTGAACTTAATGTGTTAGCGATAAAGATGAAACTTAACCTATGCTTTGTCGTCGGCACACGTTTGTGCCATTGGGAGTCAACTGAAATAGACGCTTAATGGCATCCCCCATGCCATACCCATCACGCAGTTTGAATTTATTTTTCTTTAAGGTGGATGCTCCAGGGTAGCCCGCGAAATTCAAATATTTTTATGTTTTTTGCAATTTGCCGGTCAGTGTGAAGCTGATCATGTAGTTCGAAAGAATGAATATTTCAGAAATAATCATTCTTTCGAGCTACATGAACTTAGAGGGCTATATTGATGATTAAAATGGTTATAATTCTTTAGATAAATACGCGTTACGGTCGCGGATCGCATTTGGTCCACATACAGCTTCACACTGACCGGCAAATTGCAAAAAACATTTGAATTTCGCGGGCTACCCTGGAGCATCCACCTTAAACGCAGTGTTTAATATCCTATGGCCCCCCATCGACCAAAAAACATGGCGGCCGCCGATTTTTTACAATAAAACTATTAAATTATTGTGGCGTCGCGACAGCTATTGCGACCAGGTGATCACAGGTTAAATTTGACAGATTGTTGCTTGATTAATATTATGATTCAAATATGATTCTCCTAGAGTTTCATTTTTAGCCCCCCTCTGTCTTGCAGTGCGATTCTGTTTACCTCTCTCCGTGTAAGCTTAGGTGAAGTGAATATGAGTGAGCTGTCAATCCATACAAAGAAGATGGAATGGCAGTTCACTTCACGCTCACTCTACCCACGTTTACACGGTGAGTCGTTGACACAATCGACCAGCTGATCTGATTGCGAATGAATCACCTTGAGAAGCAAACGCTTCTGTTTGTTTCAATGAGACGCAAAGCTAAGTTTGAGTTAGTTGCTGAAATGAGATTAAATAACAAATAATTCATACAAATGAACGCGTGCAAGCAACTAGGAGTTTAAAAGATAATTCTGGCCGATGCAGCAGGCCTTAATATAGATGTAGGTAATAGATACTATGCCAAATTCCAACTACAGGGAAAATAAACGACGATCTCATCGGTACCTACCAATACGTTTTTCGGTTGATTTCGGTCTGAAGCCTACATTCGTTTGAGTTCTAATAAATCACAAATTGCCCACGGGAAATCAACTTAGCAGCGAACTGACGATTCATATTGGCGAACCGCAAACTACGCGTGTGTTGTGCGTGAATGTTTCTACGAATACACGGTGTGTTACTGTAGTGCATGTCTCTCATACCTAAATATGTAATACTAGCTTCTGCAAACGGCTTCGTCCGCGTGAATGTCGGAAATTGTCCCAAGGGAACTTACTCTCAGGATGAAAATATCATTCAGACAATAATCTATCTCTGTGCCAAATTTCACGCAGATAACTTCAGCCGTTCTGGCGTGATAGAGTAACAAACAACCATCCCAACTTTCGTATTTATAAATAGTAGTAAGGTGAAAACATAGTAAAAGACAATACATTTTTTGAAAGAGTACCCGTAGAGTGTTTGTCGGTTCTTCTCCATAAGAAAGGACCAATTGGAACTGTGTACTAGCTTCTGATGTTTTATAAGCGTTCATATAGTATATTTGAAATAAATATTTTGTATTTCAATTTGCGTGCAGCAATATAATTAGCGTCAAAAATTTACATGATTGAGTGATTAACATTATCTACTTATTTTCACGATGCTACAAATAAAATAGATATATGTGATTTCTGAACAAAAGACCATAGCATCGTTTATACTGAATGGTGCGAAGTCCCATGACAGCAGTAGGTTGTTGGCATAGATTATAATATGAAACGTTTACAACTTTGTCATTTTTAGGGTTCCGTACCGAAGGGTAACTAAAGGAACCCTATAACTAAGCCTCCGCTGTCGGTCTGGCCGTCCGTCTGTCTGTCAGCGGGCTGTATCTCAAGAACCGTAATTGGTAGACAGTTGAAATTTTCAATGATTGTTTATTTCTATTGCCACTATTACAAAAAATAATAAAAATTAAGGTTTATGGTACGGAACCCTTCGTGTGCGAGTCAGACTCGCATTTGACCTGTTTTTTAATATTTTAACTTTTTTCGATAAATCGATCAGAGCACCAATTCTACCAATTTAAAAAACCGGCCAAGTACGAGTCGGACTCGCACAAAAAGGTTTCTGTACCATAAACCTTATTTTTTTATATTTGAGTTGATTGAATGAAAGGTAAATTGCGGTTTACGATTTATCACGTATTAAAAAAAAACTACATACTAGATCTCGTTCAAACCAATTTTCGGTGGAAGTTTGCATGGTAATGTACATCATATAGTTTTATCATTCTCTTATTTTAGAAGTTACAGGGTAAAATGTGTCCCCCCCGGACACACATTTTACCAATTTGGAAGTGTCTCTCGCGCAAACTATTCAATTTAGAAAAAAATGAGATTAGAAACATCAATATCATTTTTGAAGACCTATCTATATAGGGTTTGATGAAAAAAAATTTTTGAGTTTCAGATCTAGTTTCCATAAATTTTGACAGATTCCGACTGAGATCCGAACGTGATCATCGCTTAAAATGAGTAGAAATGGCCTTCTGGTTATTCTTTTGTTAGAACTTGAGTACTCTGTAAAGCTGTCACAAGTGAGTGGAACAAGTATCCTTGGAGCTAAAATATCATTATTGTACGCCCATGCGACATGATTCAGTAATCCCGCACACCGGTTTCTCTCTGGGTATAAACTTAATCACTTCGCCGACACATTGGTGTTTTATTGCAGAATATAATTAAAACTCATTACTGAAATATTAGTACGCGTTCTACATTATAATTAATAATAATTTTATTAGTCATAGGAGATGCTAAGACCAAAAACTCAGAATCTATCTATTTGACAAGCTATTTATGTACACTAATATTATACAGAGGAAAGATTTATTTTTGTGTATGTTTGTAAGGAATAAACTCAAAAGCTAGTTGACCGATTTCGATAGATGCTACATTATCCCTGAGTAACATAGGCTATATTAATTACTAGAAAAAGAGATATGCTTACCAAAATTGCAATACTAAACCCGCGCGAAAGAAGTTGCGGGCGAAGTGCTAGTTACTAACAAATTATTAAGTACTTGCTTACGTAACAGTTACCAATTGTATACAGGATAAAATTAAATAGTAAGCGAAACTCCTTAGTCCACAGATGCGAACCATACATGGTAGGTACCGAGAGACTATAAAACAAACGGCCACAACCCAGACACGGGGTAACACAACACCCCTTCGTAAGTCTGTTCGTCAGAATTACAAGTATCCGCATCAAATGTCAAAGAGTTAATGACAACCGAGACCGTCGGCTTTATTTTTCAAGAAATGGGATCTCGATATAAATAGATATTCTGGTAGTGACAATGCGCAAATAGATACTCGTATTTTTATTTATTTTCAGAACTGTTCATATTAAAACACCCTAATAGATACATCGAAGGCGTTGTTATAACGTACATTTAAAACTTTACAATACAATACGTCAATCGCCACAAAATATTACAATACATCAATCATTATATTCATTATTTATATGGTCAGACCTTTTTCAATTAAATTTTGACAAATCTCCGCAGGTTTTGGCAATGTATATATCTTCCGATAACGTTATATCATTTATCAAACGCATGACTTGAGTCAAAGAGGTAAACTTAAGTAAATAGTCCTAGCCAATGGTACTTCTAATAGAGCGGGATGAAGGCGCGCGCCCGCGTGCCCTTCCGGTGCGCGCAGCTGCAGCGCGTCCAGTACCTCTGCGTGGTGCAGCAAACAAAGCAGTACGTTAGCCACATACTTGACCAGCGCAACGTCTTTTAATCCTGTTACTGGGATTTTTCCGGCGAAGTCATTTGTTTTCGTACACGCTTTTGCCTTCCTACTAAACATTTGCTTTTACGGGGCATTAACCAGAATTATCACTTAACGAATATCCTCGCTTTTTAGGAAGTTAATTTACTAGAGCAATACCTGTATCGGGTTTTCCCGGTGTGGTGATAGCGTGATATAGTGGTGAAGCTACTCTTTGGTGATCGTATTTTAGTTAGGGTCATGTTCCTAGTTTCCCTTGCGGCAGTTTATCAGGAACACAGGTTTATTGAGTTGGTATAATTGAGATTCGGGTACTTGTCAGATAGAGGTAACATCAGTTCACTTCGAGTAGCCTCCACTATATTAAACCGAATAACACAAAGTGGTATTGCATTAACCATTTATTTTAAGTACAAATATCTCTATTTATTTACAACGGAACCATTTTGGTGAAACTGCACGCAGCGAGTCTTGATCATTAAATTAATCAAGGTGCGAAAATAAAAGACGCCTCAGTTCTATTCTCTCCAATTAAGCCTTTCTTAGTACTTTACGATAGTCGAAATAATTGAGTCGAAAAATCAATTACATTGAAAACTCATTTTCAATTTGGTGTCGAATGTTTTGTTTTGGCTGAGTACAAATTATTATTTTATCTCACCAAGCTTGCTGATGCATTTAATGGCACTTACAAACATGTATAAAAAGCAATAAGTGTTTGTAAGTGCTATGAAATCCTTAAACACACGATAAGACAATCGTTACTGGTTGTTAGAAGCAAGGAAAACGACTCAGAAAGATATCACTAGTCTCGGAATTAGGTTTGACTGCATTCGGTGTTTTTGTATGAGCTGGTAATATCGTAAGAAAGAAAGAAAGAAGAAAAGAAAAGAAAGAAAAGACATTTCGTTTCGTTTCGTTTAAAGAAATCAGCTTTATAGAAAGAGAGAATAGTAGATTATGTACCGAGACGATAAAGCAGTGTCTTATGTCACGGGCTTCATATTGAATCCCGAACGTCATGAAGGATTCCTGAGACCCTGCGTGAACTCCCGAGCTGGAGTGTAGCGAGGGAGGTTAACAAGAATCCTGAATGCAGCGAGGGTTTCAAACTAGCCCAACCCAAGGCAAAAAAACCGTTATCCTCGAGGAGCATACTCTACTTTTTCCACTACAGACGAAAATTGTTCGCGAGTCGGATTTTATAGCGCCGATAGGGGCGGGGTTTGCAAATATTGAACAGTGTGCAGCATAACCACGACGCAGGTCAACTTTGAATCACAGCCCGCCTCTTTATGATGAACAATATCATTCAAACCAAGTTGTGGAAAATGGCATGAAGCGCAATCCTGGTTCGGTTCTTGCGACGATCAATCACAACAGCTTGACAATGAAAAACTGCCGCAACGCTTTACGTGCTATCAATCTAGCCGCGGCCAGCTTGCACCCGGAAATAAGCCGTCCACCTCACTAAATCAATGACAACAGCTCACTTCACAACCGCCACTTTTTGTGGAAACGAAAGATTCATTTACAATCTTATTGAACCAAGCGTCTCCGTTCTATAATATATATTTATGTAGAGGACTTGAACGTTGTAATAGAGCTTTTACCTGCTCCGACAAAATGGGCACTCAAGATCCTTAGAAGGTCAATCCATGGCATTGTTCTGCCAACAGTCAGTAATTTGCTGAATATGGATCCGCCCTTACGCTTAGTGAAGAGCGCATAAGATGTTTCAAGAGAAATGAAAAAGTAATAAAGAGTAGCAGGTAGTGTAAGGGCAACACCCGGTATTTATTTCTGCGTAGGAAAGTGCTTGATGTGAGTTTTAGTGAACCGAAAGTAAAAGCCGAGAAAATAGGCAGTAAAAAGGCATGTAAAGAAAAAATAACAATTATAGTGAAGCGTGAAGCCGTGCCTGTAACGCCGGCGCGGTGCTGAGCTCTGGCGGTGTAATGGCGGCGCTCAATGGCTCACTTGGACGCTGTAGTAGCCTCCACCGGCCCGCTCCTGAGGTTTACACTTTTTAACTAACGTTTCACGCGCCCTTACAAAAGGAGTTTACGAGCTCTCTTTGCGTTTTATGTTGATTAACTACTTCACTCATTCATTGTTTGCTCGCTTTCGCAGCCCACGAGACTTGCGACTTCTTTTTTAATGTATTCACCGTACATACCTCGAAATTGTAGAGATAATCTGTTTAACAGTCTCTGCATGTCGGTCTAGAAGTTAATGTAGGTATATAGACATGAGCATGCTTGGGATTCCTGTCTAGACTTGCGTCTCTCCGCCTTTTCGTTGTTTTTTTGCTCATGTTTCTTTAATTTTACTTTATTTAAAATTCTGCCATGGCACAGCATTTCGTATATCCGCAGCTAAGGGCACAGGTGCAAGCATGGACTGAAAATGGGATAGATTATATTATGGTAGGCACAGATGTCTGCAAAATTACATTTGCCATTCATAAGAACGAAGCTTTCCTTATAACATATCAGGAATAATAACAGCGTATCATCTGTGTCAACAACACAATTTAACTTAATTAGGTAACTTACTTAAGCATTTGTTCTTAAGCAGGATATATTCACAGGAATCACATGTAAACTTTATATTGGACAGAAAATTTAGAGTTATGGCTTCATTAAAATCCAAAGGTATTCAGGGTTACTTCGGAGACAGTGCGCAAGTATTTAATTTTTATCACTTTTCGAACAAAAAATCAAAAGTACGAGTAAAGTACGCACGCACAGTACCTATAGTTACTCTTTTCGATACTTAACAACGAGATATGTGATGCCAATTATTTCTTAAAAAAAAACTGGCCAATTGCGAGTCGGACTCTTACAGAAGGGTTCCGTACCGCAAACCGAAAAAGAAACACGTTTCTTGTATGGGGCCCCCACATTTAATTTAATTTTTATTATTTGTTCTTAAAGCGGCAATAAAAATACACACTTGATGAAAATTTCAACTGTCTACTTGTTACGGTTTTTGAGATACAGCTGGTTGACAGACAGACGGACAGACAGAGATAAGATAATATTTATTTGCTTGTAGACAGGTGTCATACATACAAGAAAAGACATGCAAGATGATAACATTTTTAGGTACATGATCTGACGCGCAAATGTCAGACGGACGGACGGACAGATGGACGGACGGACGGACAGATGGACGGATGGACGGATAGATGGACGGACGGACAACGAAGGCTTAGTAATAGGGTTCCGTTGGTTACCCTTCGGATATGGTTTCCTAATAAATAGTACATATAATTTTTTTGGTGACATTTATTCTCTTAACGATACTGATTGCATTGAAGAAAACCAGCCAAGTGCGTGTCGGGCCACGCTCAGTGTAGGGTT
Source organism: Lacanobia oleracea (assembly GCA_950371165.1). Taxonomy (NCBI): domain Eukaryota; kingdom Metazoa; phylum Arthropoda; class Insecta; order Lepidoptera; family Noctuidae; genus Lacanobia; species Lacanobia oleracea. The sequence goes on from OX493389.1 coordinate 14,818,786, forward strand.
CCGTAGTAGCTTGTTATCACAATATATAACGATTCTGTTGTTCTTTAAAAAAAACGGAACCCTGATAGGAACACTCGGGTGTCTGTCTGTCCGTCTGTCACAGCCAGTTTTCTCTGGATCCATGGACGCGTTACGTAAATTATTACATGTTTAGTATGGGGGTCACTTTTGGGGGACAAACTAGAAAAAAAAAAGTTTTTTGATCAGCGTACCTAGAAGCGACCTTCCTGCCCTTAGTGACCGACAATACGGGTTCCGCCGAAATCGGTCAACTGGGGATCTTCTAGCGTATGCCATTCACATCTGGAGTGAGGCCATAGAGAAGCACGGGGAGGCACTAGCGGTCTCCCTTGACATCTCGAAGGCCTTCGACGGGGTCTGGTACGATAGCCTTATTAGTAAGTTTCCTTTCTTCGGTCTGCCCGCCGGTTTGTGTAATTGAATCGCAGATTTCCTGAGGGATCGGTCTATAAGAGTGGTCATAGATGGCTGCTCGTCTGGACTGCTGGATATTAATGCCAGTGTTCCTCAGGGGTCGGTGCTTTCGGCAACACTGTTCTTGCTGCATATTAATGATCTGCTTAAACAGCACTGTTTAAGCTTCGACAGCACTGTTGCTGAGAGATACGTGTCCGACGCACGAGCTGGTGGGTCGCAGATCCGGTCTTTCCGGGAGGCAATGGTTGAGCGCTTGAACGTGTCCTTACAGGCTGTCTCTAAATGGGGCGATGCCAGTCTGGTGAAGTTCAATGCTGCTAAGACCCAAGCGTGTCTATTTTCCGCCAAAAGGAGCCAATTCCACCCAGCTCCATCTTTCCGCGGTGAAACAGTGCCGATAACCGACCAACTTGAGCTTCTTGGGGTTACATAAACATCTACTCTCAATTTTGGCCCGTACATAGAGGCAAGAGCTCAAGTGGCTGCAAAGAAGTTGGGGATTCTAGCAAAGGTGAGACGGTACTTCACGCCGGAACAGTTGCTCAAACTCTATTAAGCGCAAGTGCGATCGTGTATAGAATACTGCTCTCATCTTTGGGATGGATCTGCCAGATACCAGCTTGATGCCCTTGAGTCAATTGAGAAACGAGCCAAGAGGATCATTGGCAATGAGAGGCTTGTCGCGACGAATCTCCAAAGTCTTGAACATCGACGACGAGTTGCTAGCCTGTCGGTTTTATACCGGTTGCATTTTGGGGAAAGTGCGACAGAATTGCATAATTTAATTCCGCCAAGCCCGTTGCATCATCGGACCACAAGACGAACGGCGATGCACCACCATGGTGGACAGCCACCCATACGCACAAAACGTTTTGGGAACACATTCATAATGCGTACAGCTAAGTAGTGGAATTCCCTGCCGGAGTCTGTGTTTCCTGATAGCTACAACCTGGGAGTCTTTAAATCAAGAGTGAATAGGTTATTTCTAGGCAAGCGTGCTCCATCTTCGACCACATCATCGCTTACCATCAGGTGAGATAGTGGTCAAACGCGTGCCTATCTCGTACTAAAAAAAAAAAAACAACTTTATGTGACACATCATATGCAATGGTTTACTATGAGGGTTTTAATTATACTTTTTTATAATTTTAAAATAATTGGTTTTGAAATTATTCAAGAAATTAGACGAAAAATTACCAGTCCCCCCGGATCTCCGAAACTATTGAACCTAAAACTTTGGAAAAAAAATGCAGATAATAGTTCTATACCTAAAGATTACAGGAAAACCTATGAGAAGTCTGTAATGTTAAAATAACATGTAAAAAATGAAATTGATTGGGAACCCTTTGCACGCGAGTCCGACTCGCACTTGGCCAGTTTTTTATTTTAGATTTTGTTTTTGGATGCAAGTCTTTACCCATTATAAACAAGCAACTACTTCATCTTAGTCACTTTAAAGGATTTATTCCAAGGATTTTGTATTTGGTTCAAAATTATCCAACACCCAAGTTCACCGAGTATTATTGCTAAACTAATAAAGTTATCTTAAGCGCTATAATTTTCCTTTAAAGTTCATGAAATGTACTATCATCGTGAACTATTTCATATTTTTCAAGCAAGCATTTTAGCTTTTAGAGAGGGGGTACGCCCTGCTGGAACAATTTTGCACTTTAAAGTTAAATATTTCGTAAATGGAGCAGTTAATCGAAAAATGGTATTAGCAAGCCCTAAGTAATTTTAAGACCTATTCAGCGATACTCCACACGATAGGATAGACGAAAAAAAATCTTCCCCACTTCACATGTAGGGGAGATACCCTAAAAACAAATATTGATATACACACCTCTACAAAATTACAGCTTTCTAGTATTAACGGTCTCTTAGCAAATCCTCGGACAGACGGACAGACAGACAGACATGAAGAAACTATAAGGGTTCTTTACGGAACCCTATAAAACGCGCACTGGCTTCGAAATTCACAATTTCCATAAAAATTGTTGAAACAGTAATGCGTAAGGAGAGCGACGCGGACGTGGACTCAGTTGCATGAAAAATGGCGGGTTTCGCGCCTTTTATTTCATTTTTTCGATCTGGCGTCAGACTTCGCACTCGCAGTGACACTTTGGAATTAGTTTTGTACTGTGAATAATGAGCGTTTTCGTCGGAATCATATTTTATGTAAGAGGAAACATAGTCCAGTCGCGAGTGTTGTTTGTATAACGACGAATAATTATTAGCTATTTGACTACTTATCGGAAATTGTCATGTTGCCATGTTTTGGTAGCGTGTCAACGACTACTATCGAAAGTATCCATAGTAATTACTTGTTGAAAATATCACTTATGTGTAATTCCACTGCAAAATATTCTGCAGTCATGTGTTTCTAGACTTCATGACGATGGTATCGAAGCGAACTTGTATTCAAAATGATTTATAAATGCATTAATTTGTGGAATACGGATGAATGTAGATAATATTGTCAGTCACGACATTCGTACATTAAGAATACATCACAATCATTGTTTTAGAATCACGGCCAACGTGTGGAGCTGATAGATAAATACGAACATTACAAATTAAAAGTTTATTTTAACTAACGATATACTCGTAAATGTGAATAATTAATTTTGTAGGTGTTATTTTGCTACCTACCTATAAGTCATAGTAACTCTTAATACTTTCGGGCTATCGATATTAAAGTAGATAGATTATTTTATCAGTTGTTTGTAAACCGTTAGTACTTATAGAAAAGCTTGTTTGAAGTGTTATTATTTGTGAATACCATCAAATATCAAGGAAGAGAGCAAGATAATGCTCCCAGTGACGTCACCCCTTTACGCGCTTTATCACTACTTTCTCAGCAAAATCCCAATAAAACACACTACAACTCATAAAAATATTGAATGATGACAGTTTTATGACGACGCTTCGCAGATTGCAGTGAAATACAATAAAACCGAAAGACGAAATATTGCAAAATAGTTAATTTCAAGCGTCAGAATGAAAAAGCGCTGTCAGCGGTTGCAAGCGGCTGGATTAGAAAATGTGGCGATGAACGTAAAGTCGGCTGCAGATACTTGGTTTTATTCCGAACGAGGTTTGCCGGCGCCGTCACTCACGAGGTGTTAGTTTTTTATTGCCTCGCTCTTTACATAATGGTTTGATGGCATCTATGTCAGTGTCGGGACTGAGGCTTTTCAATATAAAGTAACTATGCAGCGTAGGGAATGGAATTCTGCCAATACTGTGTCGACAGGGAGAAATACAGTTATTAGTCTTTTTTTTAAGAATAACGTTGCCTCACTCTAGGAATTTCTCCTGTATAGCGATTGTGTTTACAAACAAATAAACTCACATACACAAAGCAAATCAATCCCTATGTAGTGTGTTGCTGAGCTACACATACCTCTACGCAGTTACGCGCTCAGCTACGGTGTAGCAAGCCATGTGCTATGACCTTTTAAAATTCCACTCCATCAATTTATATTTTCAGTGAAACCATTAACAAGCCACTATCTGTCATTACACTCAATTTATCCAATTTTATTCCGAGATATTGACTATGGCACAACGTTATGCATCATTTTGAACGAGTAAACATATTGTAGTATAATAAAATATAGTTCTCGCTGACCCCGCATTCGCTTCACTGTGGCGAGCTTGCAACATTCCTCATTTCATATCCCCTCAATGGATAATAATGATTTATTACAACCAGTAAGCCAGAATTTTTACATAACACGTAATCTATAGCAGAAGTCATACAATGTTTGTTGAAAAGGGCTGAACTGAAAATGTTTTGGATTGATTTATGTTATTTTTAGACAGATAGTACATTCAATTATTTGTTGCCTAAATTGTAGGTCACACTTCACTCTTGGGTATCGTGTACGAAGGTTAGAGACGCTTTGACGTCACAAGGACAAACAGAAGTGTCTTCCTGTCTCATAACAAATTGCTATCACCAATTTGGCCGTGAAGCGTTATAAATAATAACATTTTGGTGGCATTAAATGGTTATCGTAGCTGCTACATTATTAAAAACAATAAATTCGGTACATCGGCCCTATTAAGTACTACATATTATAAAGGAGATCTTGCCATCCTCGTCTATTTCTCAATCTGTACGCGATAAGCTTAAAAACTATCAAACAGATTTTTATACCGTTTTCACCAAGAAACCGAGTGATTCATGATCATGGTTCAGATTATTCGTTTAGATTTTGTGTTAATTGGCTTAAATATAAAGATGATGGTTCAAGATGCAGCAAAAAGTCAGGAGGACTTAGCTAATATAACAATATGCTCTGATGCTCGTGCGAAGCCCCCCTGATTGAAGAAAAAATACCTAAATATTTACGAAGTAGGGACCTTTAACTTGTCTTGAGCTGTAATAACAGCCACAACAAGTACTACGTTTATAAGATTTCCTGTGTACCAAACCGTAATTCTCGGGGACAGCCACATTTACGGCGAGTTGATTTTCAGCACCGGAAGCGACGCCATGTTGCGTGGACTGAGTAGCGGAAAAGGCGAAACCTCACTTCCGGTCAAGGCAGCTCGTTAATATTTTTCTTATTTCTTTTTTATTACTTTGAGAAGCAAGGCAATATGAAAGGTTCGACCCGTATCTATGCAATGAGATAGACTTCCTCGTATCGTACCTACGTAATATTAAAGATATTTAATGGCGATCTCTATAATCTGTAGCAAAACCTCGCCGACAGAAAAAGCATACAAATCGAATCCGGGATCAGTATAAAGCTGATAGTTTGTTAGTGAGTTTTGTTATGTGCCAGATAGAAACAATTGGGAGCGTTGTCATAAAAGTTAATAAAGCAATAAGGTCAGGCTAGTAAAATCGTCGCTGCACGCGTTGGCGCTCGCTCGCAACTCGCTCGTATTCGCCATTTTTGTTCACGTCTCTTTTGAGTGTTTCATATCGAAGTTGTTCCTTTGTAAATTATTAAGTATTTGAACAATGTTTTTCTTCTCAGAAAGAAGGAGACCCGACATATTATCGATATTACAGCGAACCGCTGTGGGTCGCAACAATAACAAAGAAAAGGAGCAGAACTTTTTAACTGATTAGGTATTGCCCAGTTTCTTAGTTCAGTAACAAATCGTTTTCCTTAGCAATCGGAAAATGATTTGCTTGACTGGCTCTTTGAAAATACTTTGCTGGTAATTTTTTATTTAAACGTTTACAACAATAGATTTATTTTGAATGTCAAAAAGCCCCACTTTTTATGGAGACTTTGTTTTTTTTTTTAAAATTATTATGAAAGGTATGAAATTATATTTTTACATCAATAAAAGTTGGTATGCCACTAAAAATCTTAATTTAAAAATAATTAAGTCGGCCAATGAAACGTACTGCCATTGTAAAAAAAAAACACCACTTAGTATAGACCGTATTGTAAACAATAAAATGTGTCACACGAAAACTATTAGCACACATAATTAGAACAAATAGCTGTATAAAACGTATATAGTGCCCTTCACTTACAAACAGTGCGATAAGATCTGTCCTTACGTATATATAAAAATAAGTCGGTGCATACTAATGTATGCCTATAAATCTGCATAATTCACACCGGCGTAAAGTTGAAAAGAAAGTGTCAAGAAAGGTTTATTGGGTCCATGGTATCGTTGTAAAATTTACGACGGTGGGTCCGGTTTAGCCGTAAAATATATTTTGTGGGGGTGACGTAGAATATGGAGTAGGTTGCAAATGGAACCTACTCGTGTGATGGGAGACATAACGATTGTCTCCTACGTATATACCGCTTAAGGTGGATGCTCCAGGGTAGCCCGCGAAATTCAAATATTTTTATGTTATAAGTTCATGTAGTTCGAAAGAATGAATATTTCAGAAATAATCATTCTTTCGAACTATATGAACTTAGAGGGCTATATTGATGATTAAAATGGTTATAATTCTTTAGATAAATACGCGTTACGGTCGCGGATCGCATTTGGTCCACATACAGCTTCACACTGACCGGCAAATTGCAAAAAACATAAAAATATTTGAATTTCGCGGGCTACCCTGGAGCATTCACCTTAAGTAGTCATCGACTCATTTACTCTCACGGGCCAATGCCGTTCTTGACTTCTTTGTAGAACAAATAGCACTATCCCTTTTCACAATGGATCCACGATAGCAATAATACTTCATCTATAGTAGCTCGGCTATTTCAACGTTGAAATATCTTAAATATTGACTATTTAATTGTTATAGAATAAGATCAACTTTGTTTTTATATATGTATAATTTGTAATCACTGGTTCCAGAACCCCAAATGTCGATATTTATATAGGAAAGCTGCTAAGCATGATTACACTACACCGACGAGGCGACGACGGTCTATTGGCAGACATTTCTTTTCCGGACCCTACGATCCCTTTATCTCCGAGACAAACATGGCACATTCCATTCACTTATTACTCCGTGGGACAATGCGGCCATATTGCGTGAAACCGGGACCCAGGCCCCGTGACCCGCCACCTGTAATTACAAACATAAACTTCTACCTGTGTACAAATAGTTTAATGAAAGGGTGTTAACTTACGTCACCCGTTACTCGCCTGCAGCCCTTGATGAGTTAATACGGACAAATTAAGAAGTTACGTGGGATAGTCACCCTAAGGGACAACATTTTTAGCCACGTGCATGTTAAAAGTTGGTCATCAAAGATTAATGACCCCTCTTATGTCAATATAAGACAATCCTAGGGGAATGTTCCGTTGATGTGATAATCATAGCAATTGGTAACAATCAGATTAGTGTAATCACTACGTTTGAATGCTGCGGCAGATTCTGAATACGATTACCATTTACTCTGAGATTACCATAATTAATCCGATAGATGTAGGTACGTATTTAGTTCCTTAGTGGATACTCACTCATACACGATATCAAAAACAACTACGACTGCTTCAAGATTTTTTTACCACAAGTCAATTTACCATGAGTAGCCATATTTCTTATCAATTAGAGTTATCGATATCATGGACCAATTTTTTATCATGAAAGATAGATATACGTTTCGATATATTTCCTAACCTAGATGAAATTCCAATCGCAGGGATTTAGAGTGGGTACCTTAGTTTATAGGTCGCTCCGGTAACTCTATCTGGAGCGCGTGTCGTCATTTTATGACTTTTGAGTCGGTTAAGATATTATTATTGGAGTATCAATCATAGTGGTGAAACGCGATAGCTTTTTACGTATTAATATTGTTACAAGAGAACTACTCAGAAGCTAAGAAAGCCATAGTACTCAGTATATGTTTTGAATATAGTACCTAATGATGCAGGCGCGGTCGCAGCCATTAACTTTGGGGCCGGTCAGGTAAATACTAAATTTTCATTAGAAAAATTGAAAAAAAAACTAATAAGTATTTTTAAGATATTTTTTTTTTTTTTTTTTTTTTTATATTTCTTTTTAACCCAAAGGTTGACTGGTAGAGAATGCCTTGTTGCATTAAGTCCGCCTATGTACCACTATTGTACATGAAGTTTAAATAAATAAATATTCCGACTTACCTAAGCTTAAGTAGGAGAAGCACGGATACTAAAGCGAGCGAAGCGAGCTCGAAAAGTTTCAGTACGAAACTTTGTTTCGGTTAGATTTTATTTTTTCAGATTCGCTTCGCCCACTCTAGCATCCTTAGCTCTCTAGTTTACGCTTAAATCGTCAAAAAAATATCTTTAAAATAAGAAGAAAATCTAGCGTTTCTGAGTCAAGGAACTTAACACTTTTCGGGCTCGCTTCACTCATCCTAGCATCCGTTTTTTTTAGTGATACCTGCGTACCACTAAAAAGTGAAATCACAAACACAGCGTGCCGGCGTGATGTTATGTTATGAACTGGTGTAAACAATCAATCATTCATTTGCTATCATTTATTGAAGAGTTCCGTTGCCTACCTTCGAAGTTCTTCATCAGATCTTCACCATATTTAAATGTGACTAGTCTGAGAAAATACTCTTCCAAACAAAAAAAGAATCATCCAAATCGGTTAATAATTGGAGAAAATATCGCTGAACAAAATTTTTTCATGGGATCCCATCATCAGTTACTTATATCTTCCATTATCAGCTCAGCAACATGAGATCATGATAACCAGGCACAAATATCTGAATTGCGTTAGAAAGTTTATGAAAAATATTGTATGCGCTTATAAAGTTTGAGGGATTCCCTCGATTTTCATGGGATCCCATCATCAGATTCGAACTTGATGACAATGGGACCACCTCAGAAGTATAGGCTTTCGAATAAAAACTTAATTTTTAGAATCGGTCCAGAATTGGCGGAGAAATCGGAGAAAATCCATAAAAAAATACATACAGCCGAACATAGAACCTTTTTGAAGAAGTCGGTTAAAAAGAAACAACATTTCGAATAGAAACAAACCAAACGCCCCGAAACTGTTGACTGGTAGCGCCATTTTGTACGTGTTCCATACGACAACGACGTTTGTAATGTTACATTTCTTATCCCAGACTTCAAGCTCATCTGCCACGCTTGACATCTCTAAACAATTAAGCCAGTATTTGTATAAACATTCCATCGCAACTCGATATTTGTGTTATAGGAGTAGAACAAATAGAAGGAGCAAGTTCTGAGTGTAACCAGTGAGTGAGTCCCGAGAGAGGGGGAGGGCGCTATCCTCCTGTCAAATTGTTCATTAACGAGCACTTTGTCGTTCACCGTCACTGTTTGTGGTTGGCTAGCCTTATTAGTTCTAGCTTTGCTTTGTACAGTATCTAGACCTCTGTATGGAAAACGGAAACCTATCCAACATAATATCAAATCAAAGAGCTGACTTTTGAAATCCTTTGATTTCAAAAGTACCTTTATATATTTTTTTTTTAATTTAAGAAAGAAAAAAGATGAAAATTGACCATTCACCACCCTTACCTCCGAAACTATCGAGCGTAGAATAATGAAAAAAAAAAAATACAGATGAAAGAAACCTATAGGAGAAACTCATAAGAAGTCTATAATTAAAAATTGACATGTTAAAAAAATATTATTCGTTCGTAACCCTTTGCACGTAAGTACGACTAGCACTTGGCCGGTTGTTTGATATTGACGTTGATGCAGATCTATTTTTGTACAAAAATAGATTCGCAATGCCCATCATCATCATCATCATCTGCCTAGCCTTTTCCCAACTATATTGGGGTCGGCTTCCAGTCAAACCGGATTCAGCTGAATACCAGTGTTTTACGTGGAGCGGCTGCCTACCAGACCTCCGCAACCCATTAACTGCGTAACATGTTACATCTTGCAAAGACTGGAGTCAGATTTACTGGCTTCTGACAATCCGTAACGACTGCCAAAGATCTACAAATGACAGCCGGGACTAACGACTTAACGTGCTTTCGGAGGCACGGAGGGAACTCGTTATGTTAAGACGGTCACTCATCCACAGACCAACCTTGGCAAGCGTTGCTTAACCTTCAAGATCGACCCATGGGGCTGTTATTATTTAGCCACGAGCTCCTCCATTATACATCATCACATCGTAAAGCCCTGTATTCTCCCACAAATTCATGTCGCATTTGTCTGTATGACTAGTTGGTAAAGTTTCTTTCTGTTCGTTTTTCCAGACAGCAGCTGTCCTCACCGAACCCGCGGCTCACCACAATGGAGCTCATTACCTTGCGCCGGCTCCCACTCACCCAACTGAAAGGTACCGCGCCCTAATGCCAACTATTTTCACATTACACACAACGCTTCCATGCAAATGACCCCACATCAATGAAACTCCGCTCCAAACCTACGTCACTATCGCTGTATTACGAACCATTGAGGTTTTTAGCGGCCGGCTTAGTAAGTTAGTCCTAAAAATAGCGCAATGGATTGTGTAACGACAGTTCGTGTTATTTGTTTGGTGCTATGGTAGTAGTGTTCCAGACGTCAGCTGATGCGTATCGCTGGCGGTCTCTTCAGATCAATAGTTTGGGAATAGACGCTATGCTGTAACTTTCCTTTGTAGGCGACTACAGACGAAGGTTCGTCCTAACGTTTATATTAGGATCTGAATTGGTTTTATTTGAAAAATCGCGAGTGTTTTTTAGATAATTTACCATCTTTTGTTAATTGCTAACAATTTTTCTTACGGAATTCGCAAAGAAAGATTGTGTTCAGTTCCTGATGAAACAGCATTTCATTACTTCGTCACCCTCTCGCGATCTCAACTTTATAATGTCACACCAAGAACGAAAGCAAAATACATAATTCTTGGTAAATTGAAGGCAAAATGGCCTCCGCGCCTGTCGGCCAATATTAAGTAGATTAATAAACTTTGTTGAGAAGATCGTTAAAGTACGATATAACGTAGGAGTTTCCTGTGACTGGCGATCGATTCATTAGATGGACTTAGGGGTTTTTCCATCAGCGTGGCAGGGATTAGCCGAGTATTGCTTCCTTAGCTTACGTCTGCGTCGTCTAGTACGCGCTGACATACCGGATTATCTGGTATTAGCGCTCGATGGACTGATAATACGTATCGAGCATCGAACTCCAGTTAATAGATACTCCAACATATTCTACGAGGATTAATCAATTGTGTGATGTATGCACTGGTTCCATACAAAACTAAAACAAATTGAGCACAATAACTCCGTAATGCAGCAACTATCTGAATGTGTCGAAACTCGCTACAATATAGGTCAATGGCTGCATTTGACGAATTTATTTGGAACGACGGAAACCGATTTGAAGGCATTGAAAGTCTTGCATACAAAACAACCTACATTCTATTTCGATTCCAATTTACATATTCTTCGAAATTCGTAAAACATTGTTGATCGATTTTTTGTTGGCACGTACTAGTAGGTTTATCATTGCAGACAATGCCGATGGTATCTTATTTTACTTGTGGAGGATTTTTGGAGTCAGTAATTGTGTGCACTTAGTAGAGGTGCGTCGTTTAGCCCAAACTCAGGTTGAGTGCGGGTTACGATGTCGATAAGACACGGTGCTCCTCTATCGTCGAGATTGCTTTTTATCGAAAGGTCCGGTCCTTGCATACCCACGTTACGCCGCGCCACGGTAAGCTCTTATGACGTTTACTTATCTACTTTCGAAACACAAATTATACACACATAACTATTATAGGTACACGGCGTAGGGACTATCTGTTTGAATAACATGTCCATATGAATATGGAAAGGATTAACTGCGGTGGGTTCTTATTGTTATTATACAAATGATAATAATCCACTACATCATTAGGAGCGCAAATTATACGAGAAACTTTCATATTTTACATATTCATATTTACCGTTAATACGTTTAAACTTGTCCATGTCTGTTGCTGTTTCAATTTGCTCAAACTGATTCATCTTACTTAACATCGGTTTTATTCAGTCTCGTTGCTAGGAAAAGTTTCTGAATCAAGAAGACGTGCTTTCAACTAGATTTGTACACAAGCAAACTGTCGTCAGTTGCGCGACAGTTTGATGCGGTGAAATTATTACTTTCACAACCTACAAGATAACACACAGTAAGCACAGTAAGAAGTATTCTTACGACTTTGTGATACGGGTACCAACCCAAAGATCTTTTAATTAAAAACGGTTAAGAAGTCGTAAAGGCTGTTCTGTTAGCTAAGAACAAGAGTTAAAGCTGAATATTTTATAGTTTCGTTAAAACCGTGTAATAAAAAGGTTTATTTATATAACCTATTGTTCATGAAGTTACGCTCGTAATCTCAGGAACTCGTAAATAGCGTTTATAAGTACTGCTAATGGCAGTCGAGGCATTTTTTCTCGAGAAATGAACATGCGAAAGCAGTTAAGTGCAAATCATTCGTAGCACTAAATATATCGTAGCCGTGTTCCGCGATCCGTAGGCGCACGCTACGAGCGCGCTACGAGTGTGCTACGTCGCTACGAGGTGCCTGCTACGACGCGTGGTTAAAATCTTCGAAGTGCATAGTTAGGCTATGTAACAACAAAGGCTTATTCTGCGAACGTTGTCACTTGTCAATATTATCATGAACTTGTAGTTTGCTGTAGTTTAGTTATAAAAACAATGAGCGATATTTGCTTTATAATAGCATCATTGTTGCAAAAATACATAAAGATGTTTCTTCATAGAAAACAAATAAATTTGTTTAAAAAAATAAAATCTAAAATGAAGATTTGGTTAGATAATAGTGACGTAGAATATTCTATGAGTGCAGTCCAAACTGTTTCCAATCATGTTGCCGGCGGCGCGCGTGACCGTGGGACAGTTAGACGTAGATAATTTTATTATTGATTTTCTCTTTACTTGAATAACTGAGACTTGGTTCTTTCTTCCCCTGTAGGTAAACACTTAGTTCTTACGTAACTTCTCAATATTGCATTGTGTTTGGCTGTTTCCACCATTCGTATGAAAATCACGACGACCGCATTTTCTACATTACCATTTGGAACTAGGTGTGAGTCAGATAAAAAAGTTTTATGTACTCTATTTACGAGTGTTTTATGTAAAGTGTGGGTGTTGAATCGCGTGTCAGATGGTCTGACGGCGGCGGCGCGTGTGTGGCGTGCTGCAGCGCCGTGCCGGGACCGAGCCGAGCCGTGCCGTGCCGGATGACTGCCGGCCGGCGCCGGCGCTGTGCCGGTGCACGGTGCACTGCGCCGTACTTCGCTCCACTAATTCATGTTCATACGTCACTGCCTCCATTATCGGGTTTCCGGTGGCGTGTGCAGCAATACCATTTTGTACAAGAATAATCTATGCAAACCGCCGAGGTAAACGAACCTCACTGTTTAGCATTCAGATCCACTTAAAACGTAAGTTGCGGCACAATCGGCATGGAGTGCCGCCAGTGCCACCGCTCACACAATTACAGCTGTGTTTAAGACATCTATTGAATCTTAACAAAGGATTCCGCCGAAACAATTGTGCTCCTGATTCAATCTTTCACTAATTTACATATTTTTAACACTCCATCGACTTTGCAATAACAACATTCGCTTTTCACATTGTAAATTGATTTTAATCACGACAAATACAAATAGAATGACCTACATGAATAGTAAATATACAATTAGTTTCTTTGGATTTTTAAAGTTTGTTTGAAGGTCGTGAAGGCTATTCGAGAACATAAACTTGATTCAACCTTTTCTACACTCCATACTTAGATATTTATAGTGTCTGATACGAGTTTATTATTCTTTTACGGAAAGTGGGTAAAGCAAACATAAAATATGTGTATTCAAATGAAGTTCTAGCAGGGTTTTGTGTGATATATTGTATGGCGTAAGACACTATTCAGTGGGGAAGGGGTTTCGTGGTATCTCCGCCGATTGTGACGAGCCTTTACCCGATGCTCGCTTGTTGTCACGAAGCGGGGCTCGGTACATACACACATACACTGTGAAGCTACACTGTACGTCTGTACCCATCGTAGCGTGTCAGAGAGTGCGATGTTCATATTTTATGTTATAAAACGGAATGTGTTACACAGATAGTTTACATTTTTCACTTACTACAATGATATTTGCTGCTCTTTGTGGTCGTGCTACAACATTCATAGTTTAACTTTTTACTACAAACCTGTGTTATATAAAAAAATACTATTTGCAAAACATTAAAACAGTGCATGCAATTTAATTCACAATTCTCTTTCACGTTTTTTTTTTATTGCTACAGTTGAATTCCGTGACGTCATTTGTTTTTGTACGATCATAACAATTTAGGATACAGTACAGCTTAGTCGTATATCCTTTTTATTAAAACACAACTGATCTAATCTTGGGTTAACAAGCGGAAAATTAATTAGGAGCGATAAGCGTGTTTGTTTGTGATAATTAGTAGTAACGGCTGCGTGTTAGCGTCAACGTCGTAACGTTACCTTAGCGAGGGCCACGGCAGAGTGACGCACGTGTTTATCTACTAGTACAGATGTATCGATGTTATATTGTTTAGCAGGATGAAAGGTTTAACGTATTGACTAATGAAGGACGTGTTTTGGTGTGATATCGGAACGTATAATGATGTATTTACATAATAGAGGAGGCAATGTCGCGGTTGGCTGAGGAAATTAATCGGCTTTTACTTTAACAACTAGGATGTTAAGGTTTACAACGAGTTCTAATTAAACCATCGTCGCACAACTCGTGGTATTCCCAAATCTAAAATAACTAGTTGATCCGCGCAACTTCGTCTGCGTCACTATTTTCATTACTGCTCCGCTCCTATTAGTCTTAGCGGCTATAGGCTATATATGATATATAGCCTATAGCCTTCCTCGATAAATGGGCTATCTAACACTGAAATATTTTTTCAAATCGGACCAATAGTTCCTGAGATTAGCTCGTTCAAGCAAACAATCAAACTTTTTATCTTTACATATTAGTATACATATAGATTAACGTCTATATTTCCCAACAATATGTTTGCTCAAATTCCTTTATGTACATTTCACAATAATTGCCATTAGATACTAACAAAACTATACTTAAGAATCTAATGCGACAGCAATTCTACGTCTACGCCATTATGACGTGAATGCTAATATGGACAAAGTTTGCGAATCCTCTATTGACATCACGAACCACTGTACCCCAGAGATATGTAGTTTGGTACCTAAGTTCGGCATACAGGACCTAGTTATAATGGAAAGGGAGACATTCGATTCAGCCTTTTGGGTCGCTCTATTAAGAGCATTAATAGTTTAATCGAGGATTGAACTTTATCAATCACTCGCTTTCGTACTGCAAAATATACTTAGGGTCCTATCAATGCAGCAATTGATGCTAAATGTGACGGCACATTCACTATCGTTTACTGTGCCACTGAATTCTTCCTAAACGGCTGTACCGATTTTGATGAAATTTTTTGAGAATGTTTGGGTGCATCCTTAGATGATTTAAATTTAGAATTGTACCCGGTAGGTTGTGCTGGTATCAGGTTCTAGTTTGTTTTCTTACGAGAAGCTAATGTACGGGCAGGGCATCATTCGTCAGTAGCGCTAGTTTTCAAAGAATATACTAGCTTTTGCCGTGGCTTCGCTTTAGTGTCTTGGCCAAAGGGCGCGGGCATGAAGTCAGCGGGCGCGGAGCGGCGGCGGTGGCGACCTTCAAATGCATAGATTTACATGGAACTGCGAGCGGTGCGCACCAGTCGAGCGGTGCTCGCACGTCTGCGCTGACTTCGTGCCCGCGGCCTAAGAGCATCGTGCATTTCTGTGCAGCGATGAAAAGTCTAAGCGAGCTGCAGGTTTCTATCAGTGTAATACATAATTTTCCATATTAGATCAGGACTTCCAGAAAGCACCTTTTACAATCATTAATTTAAAAAACCACTACGTTTTTTATACCTATTAAAGAGCGCGTCTGTTTTCGTGAGACAAGTCCAAAAAGTAGGCATGATATGTGTATCTACTCCACAAAACAGCACACCCCTACCTAAAGCATGCTCCACGTCTAGTTCTACATCTCAGTAGACAGCACAGAGGCTGTAACTATAATCTTAATAAGACAAGAGCGCACGTACACGGAGCTAAATTCAATTTGCTGTACTACAAGTGCCCTCGAACGACTGCCGTTAAAGTTACCAAGTCGTACTGTCGCCAACAAACGTCACTCGAGGTGCACTTAGTACTACATAGTTGCATGACGTTGGACTAATTCTAGATTCCAGTGAAATTCGCGTGAAGAGACTGTTTAATACTGAGAGAATGAGTGACGAAATACGTAAAGCTGGAGGAGTTAAGAGTTTGATTTTCAAGAGTAGTAGTTTGTCGACGCCCGCCTTAAGTTTTTGAGAGCGCTTTGTTGCGCTCCCATTGTTGTGAGTTAAAAAAGCAATTATGAAACGTAACTTACTGCAATGATAAGCGCCACAATGACCTGCAAAAAAATACACTGACCTCTCCCTTATAAACCTTTCATCATCTGCCCCGCCTTTTCCAAACTATATTTGGGGTCAGCTTCGAGTCAAACCGGATATATAATTATGAACCGTTTTTCATTACTAAAGAACGTATAGGATCACGATAGAAGTCGATCCAGGACAGCTTTTTGTCTTTATTTCTGTTTTTGTCAATAACCATGTATGTGGGTCAATGACCGTTATTATACATTTATTTAGCGCCTACTATATGTTTAATCTCTATTCTGTATTGTGGCGGGGGCCAGGGTTATCTGTGTAAAAGTTTCCTAGTGCAGATACCAGTACATATAATAAAAATAAGAAAACTAATGAGGATAAAAATAGGGATTTATCTGAAGAAGTTTATGAACAGTTTGTAAAGCACCTCTGAGGAGGAGAAATAAACATTCATGTTATTCTATTTTTCTTGCGTAGAGGTAAAAAAGAATTGTTATCTTTCCAATGTCAATTGTAGTTGTTATGGTTCCAAAAGAAAGCTAGAGTTTTAAAAAAACAAGAAAAATATAGTTTAATATCACGGGAAATATTCAAGATGTGTCCGAAGTTAATTAATCTTGCATGAACTTCGGGAAAAGTTGGGTTACTGAAAGCCGTTTCTTTAATAAAATATAAATACATACTTAATCGATAATCTGATAACTTTTAATTCCGAACCAAAGTAGGTAAATCTCCACTATTTGTGAAGACAAGATCTTTAGAAATCATCGCAGCTATCGATTTGAACAGTTAGAAATTGTAATATTTGTAAAGGCTTCGTTGTTTCGTAATCTTAATAAAGAGGTTCCATAAATTACGAGTAATAACTTAGTAGTATTTCATAATTTGGAAAAGTACCAATTTCAGCCAAAAATGTGTAAGGCCGCACAAAACTTTTGGCAATCTGAGAATATTCTTAGTCAGACTGTTTTAAAAGCTTCCACAGTCTATAGTGAAATGAAATTCAGAATACTCTTACGAATGTAGGTAAAAAATGTTTTTTTTTTTTGGCAAATAAGCCAAGAAATACTATCCTCCCAGTCCCTAGTCGGGATGGCAGGGTGACATTTGTTTTTGATGAATGTAAGTAGTGGTGGATCTGGCACGGATAACAAAGGGCTGGGAGCTCAAAACCATAGTAATAATTCAAATATTTAAATTTTTCCATCAGTCAGTAGACTGATTGAGTGACTGACAGACCACGCACAGCCGAAACAGCTGGTCGTAGAAAGCTAAAATTTGACATGTAACTTCCTTATACTCCGTAGGTGTGCACTAAGAGGATTCTCGAAATTTCTACGGGAACGGGAAAAAACGGGAAATGCGCGTTCGAAGTCGCGGTTAAATGCTAGTAAAAATTAAGCACAAAATGTGTACATCTTTGCAAATTGGCAGTGACAAATGTATACCGTTAAATCTGCAGGGATTTCGTATTTTTTACGGAATAATGACGTAACTCCCCAAAAGCTCCATTTTAACGGTAGTACCGAATTGTAAGTACATAACTGTTGATGCAAATTAGCAATGGCAGACGCATACCGTTAAGTCTAAAGAGATCCCGTCATTATTACGGAATAATGACGCAGCTCCCCCGAAATTAAATTTTTAACCGTAGTACAAAATTGGTAGTACGTAACTGTTGTTTGCAAATTGGTAATAACAGTCGCATTATATTAAATCTACAGAGAATCCGTCATTATTACTGAATAATGACGCAACTTCCCCAAAATTCCATTTTTAGCCGTGCCTCCATGTGGCGGCCTTTATCAGACAGATGGGGAGGTATTAGGTACGGCGCACACGACCGTTTATGTAAGCGCGGCGACTAATGAGCGCGGGGCCGGACGCTCTCACGTTTCCATGACGTGTGTAACGAGCCTTTGATGACACTCATCGCCACATAATACTCAACATTGCCTTTTTGCCGAATTTATTTGCAGGAAACTGTTGTAAATGGTAATTGAAATTTAATTAACACTGTGGGCGGCACTCGATTTATTTGCGATAGTAATGATCGATACGTTGTTTGTTGTTCTGAACAATGAGAGCTTTAGTTCTGTTTGCTAATAAATGGTAAATGAAACCATGGTATATAATTTACAGTTTCTTGTGGTGCTGGTGGTGGATATTCCATTACTTTTAGGTTACCTATATCTATTTATAAAACAATACAAAAAGTCCTAGGATAAGGTGTTTCAAACAAAAGGAGTTTCGGAGATAATACTAACACAAGACTCTCGATGTGTGTATCTAAGTTTCTTTGAAAAGTACGCGAATATCATTTTAATTCAAATCATTCATATTTAAGCTAAGATAATGAATAAATGCAACGTTGTCATATTTCACGAAGGGTGATAAATATATAATCGTGACTGTCGAATTATTCTGTACGAAAAATGAAAACGAAAAAAAAAAAAGATAAATAATTAACGTGTCAGTGATTCTTTGATATATCGTTTTTGACAAAACGTCAAAAATGTATGGGATTGACAAACGCTGTCGAAAGGCCACGTGATCAATCCCTTATATTTTGAAAACCACATTCGCTAATAGATTAGCACTTTGTCTTGAGCGTGTGAGGCTCTGAGACAAGTGTTAGGGTAACGCGAGCGATTGTCAAAACGTCAAAAAATGATTGACAAACGTTGTCGAAATGCCACGTGATCAATCCCTTATATTTTGAAAACCACATTCGCTAATAGATTAGCACTTTGTCTTGAGCGTATGAGGCTCTGAGACAAGTGATAGGGTAACGCGGCGATTGTCAAAACGTCAAAAAAAATTATGAGAATCACGTGACATTTCGAAAATCGTATGAAATTCGCCATTAGAAAGGCTCCTTGTCTAGTGTTCCTATCAGTAGAAAGTACTGAAAGTAGCCTTCATTTATTCATAGCGTCATTTAGGTAGTTTAATCGTAAACAAAATATTATTGTTACATTCAAGTTTTGATTAAAGCGTGGCTTCAATCATTATTAATGTTTGATTAGTACATACTAATCATGACTGAAGAGAAGAGACCCTGACAAATATTTTGTCAGGGTTTTGATAAACGTATATTCGGAGAAGGCTATTGGTTGATCCTAGTCGTTAATTGAGTAATAAATGCGTTTATTACTGGAGTTTCATAACTAATAATCACGTCACACTAGCTTTTAATTATTACTCTAGAATTCCAATTACATTTTTCAAGTCGGAACTCAAAACAGAAAGTAATTTATCACAGTTTACAGGAATCGAAAAATGAGTGATATTCTTTGATATAGTTCTGCGAATGGTAACATAGGTATGTGTGCAGGTCACACACGGGTGGTTTGTGCACATATTTTTAACAGGCTTTCAGGATTTTCAGCATACATATTGATAATCCTTCAGTTTTGCAGGTGGATTTAATTATTTCGTTTTCAGTCTGAACAAATAAATGTGAAAGATTAATTCTTTGTGAATTGAAAATGAAAGCGGAAATATCTATTATTTGCAACTACGGAGAACGTGGTATTGAACGTATAACGTTTATTTAAATATGTATTGATACAGAAGGCGAAAGAAGTGAAAGTTTATGCTATTCAAAGCTTTTGCTAGTCCTTCTACTGAGCGACCTGTAGGTGAGATATACGCAGCGAGTCAACAGACATAGCCTGCGCACTCAGTACAATAATGCGTTTAGGATATTGTTGGATCTGTCGTGGCGATGCAGCGCATCTGAGATGTTTGCTGAAGCGTGTACTGATGGTTTCCAGGCCACCATGCGCAAAAAACAACTTCTCTGCTGGCCCGTATGCGGCGTATCAACAACGACATTCAGCACGCAATAGCTGTACGTTTTTATTGTCCCTTTCAAAATCACTAAGTGATGACCAGAGGTAGAAATAAGGTAGAGTTATTTATGCACTTACACTGATTTCATACAGCGAAAGAATAAAATGGATATGCCTCAAATACCGAGATTAATTTTAAAGAGCAGAAAAAAACCGTGATTTATTAAATAAAAAAGTTATTAACTTTTACACAATTTAAACCACTGCACGCGCGACGTTGCAAAATTTACATCAACGACATCGAATGAGTGAGAACAAAAGAAAACAATAGCGGAAATGCGGAGTATTCCCCGCCTAACGAAATGTACTAGATCCCGGGAAGATCTATATTAATATCAACACTGGTGTAGCGAGTCATGGCCAATAAAAACTTGGGTGAAACGTGTACTTGATAGGTCTATGCCACCCGACAAAAAAAATAGAATATATTTTATTGACTAGGCAGTTACTGTAATCAATATGAACGAGCTTTTTCCCAAATTGCAAAGCAGCTGCGAAACATTAATTATTTTTATGTTTAGTTTAAAAAGTTTAAAAAATTGTTCATGACATCGAATGTCCGAAGTTGCAAAATTCCAATACGCACACGCGCGATGTTGCCACATTTATAGTTCGCACAACATACGAGTAGCTTGTGAGAACAAAAGAAAACAATAGCGGAAATGCGGAGTATTCCCCGCCTAACGAAATGTACTAGATCCCGGGAAGATCTATATTAATATCAACACTGGTGTAGCGAGTCATGGCCAATAAAAACTTGGGTGAAACGTGTACTTGATAGGTCTATGCCACCCGACAAAAAAAAATAGAATATATTTTATTGACTAGGCAGTTACTGTAATCAATATGAACGAGCTTTTTCCCAAATTGCAAAGCAGCTGCGAAACATTAATTATTTTTATGTTTAGTTTAAAAAGTTTAAAAAAATTGTTGATACCTACGTGCACTGTTTCCAGTAGTTAAATTGGGATGCATAGATTGTGTTTAAATACAGGTGCCTACAGTATCAAATAAAATCCGGCTAAGTACTACCTATACCTACTGTATATTTTCTTTCCTCGATTTATTGTATAAATACTGTAAAGTGTTTATTTAAATTAACCGATTTATGGACCAAAACAGTTCGTCTGTACTATTCTAAATTTCGTTACTCCAGAAATAGAACAAGTCGTTTACATAAAAACATCGGGGTCATTGCTTTATGACTTTTAACTTATTGTAATAGAATATAAGTTTGCGTAATTACATTATTTCAGGGAATGGACCGCGTGCTATCGTTACGTAATAATATATTAATTTTGTAACTGTGTTCATATTATCATCTCAAAATGGTGAAGATTAATATCATGATAACTAGAATATCGAAGATGTGTCACATCTACCAACCCGCTGAACCCATGTTGGTTGCTCATGGGCCCATTGTTCAAACAGTAGCGACGGGTAATTATTCTACACACCATGATTACGGATCTACATTAAATATTTGCCCAGATAATTGTTCCAGTAGCACCTACAATCTTTCTAATATGCTTGGTGCTCTCTTCTCACTGAAATCGACCTTTGTTTTGTGATCACGGTGACCTTACAAAGATTAAGCCACACAGCTGGTACTCTTGTTTATTTACCTCCCTATCAAGATCACCATAAAAACAAGAAGTAAGATAGATCCAGCGACGTGTTTCCCGAGCCAGCTAAGTGCGACTTGGCCAACTCATGATTACTTCGTATTTCCGCCGATTACTTTACAAACTTCTTAATACTAGCTTTATGACTACTGAAGTAAGAGATCCGACCGCAGTTATAGTGTGGAATTTTTACAATGGTGTTACTTTTATTGATTCTAAATTTTATTTATTAAGCCAATGGGAACATATTACACGGTTCAGTCAATTTGATCACTTTTGTTGACAAGTGCAGAATTGAAAACTTTAGCCGATATTGAACAAGTTTTATGTCTCCATGATTGAATTCTATGAAGCTTTCAAATTGATGCGTGTTTCATTTTCATAACGGTTTGTGTACAATATTCTGCTACTGTACAAACACCTACCCATGGATCAATGTGATTACAAAAGATAAGCTTTTATTCTTTCTTTCTGTTGAGCGATGTCTCTGACTTGGCAAAGTCCTCGTTTTTTGCGCGAAGGCTAAATCAGCGCCATGACGCCCGGCTGTCCTGTGACGTCACGAAGGGTGTTCTGACGTCATACACAAATATATTAAACGAATCTCGTGTTTGCGGGAAGCAGTCATTTGGTAGATGGATAATTTCGTCCATTCATTGTATTTGGAATGGAAATGTCGTCAGGCAGTAAAACTGTATGGAATAGTAATAATTATGATCATTATTTTGAATGTAATAAAAGCAAATGAAGTGTTTTAAAAAGTAAGTATTTTGTTGTCGACACGGTCACAGGAAACCATAGTTGCCACACCCTGTGCAGACGTTACAGGACATACCTGTAATGTCTGCACAGGGTGTGGCTAATTTCATTCTGGATATAAAAAAGAAAACAATTATGCATTGGTAGCTTATTTCCGACACAAGACACAAAAGTGTTGCGCAGTAAGTAGGCAACTAAATATTTTACATAAAAAAATATTTAGAACCGGTAGAGTAAAAATTACACACATTGTGCGTCGCCAAATTAACATTCGTTGGCACTTTTGCAAATCTAGATACAGATATTAATAAAATTTTGGTTGACGGTAGTACCTAGAGCGTACCTACAGGAGTATGGAACTTACGAGTCATGTTTTGTTTACATACGCGTAGAAACCTTCTATCGCAAAACTAGAATACTGACTAGTCTGTATACAGTATACAGGTAAGTCAATATTTAGTTCATACATCGGTATGTAGGTATCAAAGTCGCACTATCACGGTCTTTCTGTCACGTCATTTCATACACCTGCGAACATGCTTTTTCCTTAAGTAAATATACGTAGAACAATTACTCCGATACTACGAAACTACGAACCTGTTGTTTCTAAACAAAAACAAAACATCAACATTTTCAATCAAAAACTGTTTCCAACTCGTATTTAATAAACTGTGTGAAATCTAAAATGTAACTTGGTTCGTTACTAAAGTGACGCCGGAAAATATTTGTGTACCTATATTCAGAGTCCGACACGACGAGTCACGGAAATAATTTGACTCGTTTCTGATTATGTACCATTTTTCATATTTAACGAAGCACATTGACGAAGCGTAAGTTTTCGTGAGGAACATGGATCAAAAGCATCGTTTTCTGTTTCAATGGTAGAGTAGAATAGGTATATCCTTGTTGTTGTAGACTTCTAAGAGGTTATAAATAAACAGAGTGTCTCTAAAAAGGTGTACAAAAGAAAAATAGACTATCTACGTATGTACAAGTACCTAACTAAATATATCTTGATTTTTTTATCCCTAACCAAAACTTTACCAGGTAGGGTCTTAACCCTACCTGGTAAAGATTTGGTTTCGTAAGAAGTCTTCTTCTTCTTCTTCTTCTTCTACCTGGCGTTAATCCCGGCTATTGCCAGGGTCCGCCTTCCTACTTAGCTTCCTCCACTTTGCCCGATCTTGAACATCCTTCTCAGTTAGGCTATTAGGGACCTAGCCCCAAGAACAGCCATATTCATGCATCCCCGACCAACGTACTCCATAGGGCGGCGCATGATGTGGCCATACCATCGCAGACGACACTCTTGCAGTTTTTCCCCCACGTCACGGACACCAAGACTACCTCTGATGAAAGAGTTGCGTATGCGATCGGATCGCGTTACGCCACTCATCCACCTCAGCATCTTCATCTCCGTGACGCGAAGCTCCTGGGTGTGTCTGCTTAGTGCTGGCCAACATTCACCGCCGTACAGTAGGACAGGCCGTATGATGCATTTATATATCTGCCCCTTGAGCTTCGGAGGCATTTTGCGGTCGCATACAACGCCCGTTACCTCGCGCCACTTCGCCCAAGCCGCGCCTGTACGTGCTTGGACATCGTCGTCCACGTTGCCAGACTCGTGCAGCACGGATCCAAGGTACCTGAACGTATCGGACTTTCTGGTTAGGTCCGAACCTATTCGGATGAACCTATTTGAATCCGTGCCGCCACAGGACATGTACTCAGTCTTCGCCACATTTAGTCTCAGACCACCGTTTTCAAGCGTGTCCTTCCAAATGTTGACTTTGCGCTCAAGATGGGCTTTGTTCTGATTAACGAGGGCGATGTCATCGGCATACATCATTAGCCATGGGGGCTTATCTTGGATGTTTGCCGTAACTACATCGAGCACTACGTTAAACAAGAACGGGCTAAGAGCCGAGCCTTGGTGAACGCCAACAGATATTGGGAAGCCATTCGATTTACCAACAGCAGTCTGGACAAAGGACACGGAATCGCGGTACATGTCTCTGATAATGTCAATATAGGCCTCGGGAACGCCCTTGAAGCGCAGTGCCCACCAGATGGACTGCCGAGGTATACAGTCGAAGGCCTTCTGCAGGTCTAAAAAGGCCATATGCAAAGCTCTCCTTCTCTCTATGTAAGCCTCAGCCAGATTCCGTAAGGCGAATACTGCGTCCATGGTGCTGTTACCCACCCGCCCGCAAGCCATATTGACACTCAGAGACAGTACACTCGCTACGGAGCCGTGTGTCAATGATGCGCTCGAAGAGCTTCATGGTGTGGCACATGATCTTGATACCGCGGTAGCTACTACAATCCTGTACGCTACCTTTGCCTTTGTATACAGGGATAATCAGGCTAAATCGCCACTGGTTCGGCATTTCCTTGGTGATCAGGATGCGGTTAAAAAGATCCGTCAGAAGGTCCACGCCATGTGGGCCCATCACCTTCCACACTTCAATTGGCACATTGTCAGGCCCGACCGCTTTCCGGTTCTTCATGTGGCGAAGAGCAATGCGGGTTTCGTCGGGGGAAATAGGGGAAATAAGTCCAAGGTTAGGAGGCGGTTCGGGAGGAAGGTTATGGGGATGCTGTTTGTTAGACAGCTCCGCGAAGTATGTACACCATCTCTCCTTAACAGAGGGGGCATCGTAGAGCAGCTTACCCTGGGCGTCCCTTACACAGAGACATTTGCTAATGTCCCGTGTAGCTTTCTCCCGGGCACGCGCCAGCTTAAAAATAAGCTTTTGCCCCTCCGCAGTTTCCAGCTTGTCGTACAAGGGCGCCAGACTTTTGCTGCGGGCTCTGGCTACAGCTTTTTTGCAAGCGCGCTTAGCCGCTCCATATGCCTCTCTGTCATCCGGAGAGTTGGACCCTTGCCACTGTTTAAATAAAACCTTCTTCTTCCGAGTCGCCTCCTGCACCCCGTCATCCCACCACCACGTCTCCTTTTCTATGGTGCGGCCACCACGAGAAGTGCCAAGGACGCGCTTACCCGCATCGGTGATTGCTGAATGGATCCTACTCCAGATCTCTTGAGCGGACTCATGCGGAGCACTGATCTCGAGATGCTCGACCTCCGCGATGAAGTCCGACTGCCTAGGACCATCAAGCAACCACCACTTTGTGCGGGGTTTGCGTTTTTCGGTCACTTTCTTTTTCGGTACAACCGCAAAGTCCAGGACAAGGAGGCGGTGTTGAGCCGTTAGGCTTTCACCTGGGATGACTTTGCAGTTGGTAACCTTGCCAATGTGGCACCGTCGCACCAGCAGGTAATCTATTTGGGTTGAGTAGGCACCACTACGGTACGTAATAAGATGCTGGGGCTTCTTCTGAAAGAACGTGTTCGCGATGGCTAGGTCAGACAAAGCGCAGGTGCTGAGTATACTGACTCCCTCTGCATATAGCTGGCCATATCCAAAACCACCGTGAACACGTCCGTACTCTCCAGCAAACTGACCTACGTGACCGTTGAGATCCCCCCCAACCAAAACACCTTCGGAATTCGGAAAAGCGCGTAGTACGTCCTCGAACTCATCCCAGAAGGCCTCCTTTTCAGACTCACAGCAACCAGTTTGAGGAGCATAGGCGCTGATTAGGTTCGTTACCGACCCTTCGATCAGCACCCTAACTCGCATCAACCGGTCGCTGCATCGGTCTACTTCAAGGAGTCCATCCTGAAGGTCCTTAGACAGCACCACGGCCACTCCGCCCCTGCCCGTTGGTGATCCGGTGTACACTAGCCGGTACCCCTGCCCGATGTCACGTGACTTATTTCCCTTCCAGCGCGTCTCCTGAAGGAAGGCGCACTGGACCCGACGCTTCGCAAGTACGTCCGCGAGTTCTCGGCAACGTCCGGTTAGGGAGCCAATGTTCCAGGTGGCAAAGCGGAACTTCTTCTTGGGTACTATCCTCTTTAGCCGTGCCCGTACTCGACACGGTAGCCCTAGCCCACTTATCGCAGGTTTAGGGCGATGTGCCTGCGCGTCGTTATGCGGCGACGCCCTAGCCCGAGTACCCGTTTTCAACTTCTTGTCCATTTTAATATTTGGCTGAAGTTGGTTTTACGTGGGGCGACCAGCCGTCTGACCCCCACAACCCTACGAGAGGGAAACCAGGTTCGCCAGAGCCTCGTCCGTTGGACAGCAGGGTGCACCGCTAGCAGGTGAGGTTGGCTTGGGTCTTAAGATGGTAACAGACCCCATGCACCCCGGTTTCGTAAGAAGTCTGTTAAATAGAAATTCAATCAGCTGTTAAGACATTTTTCCGTCAAAATGCAGGAGCAACTACGGATTCCCAGGTGCCTTTATTTGACTAAGTAGTTAAGGGTTATATTGCTGTTATACCGGAAATGCAATAAAACGCAGACAAGAGCTTCATCCCAGTGTACTCGGACCTACAAGTTGCAACAGTGAAGTGGGAACGGGTATCTGCCAGCTTGCAAATTGCATTTTAAAATGGGGTGTGTTACAGTCGCTCCATGTTATGTACCTATTGCAATAATATTGTATGTAGATATCTGGGTAAACGGCATGGAACAATGGTCTTTTTTTACTATTGATAGGCACGCGTTTGACCACTATCTCACCTAATGGTAAGCGATGATGTGGTCGAAGATGGAGCACGCTTGCCTAGAACTAACCTATTCACTCTTGACTAAAAGGCTCCCAGGTTGTAGCTATCAGGAACAGACTTCGGCAGGGAATTCCACTCCTTAGTTATACGCAAAATAAATGGTCATTTTAGGAGTTGCAGTTCTCAAGATGTTTTTACTTTTAACTAGCTCCTGCCAGCGGCTTTGCCCGCGTGGTCCCTAGGGAACATACTCCCGAAATAAAAAGTAGCCTATGTCCTTTTTCAAGCTCTAGACTATCTTTGTACCAAATTTCATTTAAATCGGTTCTGTAGTTTTGGCGTCAAAGCGCGACAGACAGATAGAGTTATTTTCGCATTTATAATAAGTAACGATTTTATATACGACTTGTCAGCATGAGAGTTCTATCTTCTATTGTCACAATTGTGTACTGGTATAGTTGTAACAAATAATGATCAAAGAAACATACAAACTAACACTAAGAGTTATAATAAAAATCAAGGCATATCCATACGATTTATAACAATTGCTTCCGATATAAAACTCTCAAATAAAAAATTATAGAAGCTATCTACTTTTACTATTTCGTTCGTCTATCTCGTTACAGAAGCGGATCCCATATGGAGAATATTTGTACAGTACCTACCTACTAATATAAAACCAGTTCATCCGCACAAGGCTAGAGAAAAAAGGGAAGGACAGTCGCAGTTATCAACATAATAACAAAAATGCATGGCACCTTAACTTGTTGTTTCCATGCCCCTTCATATACTGGCAAGAAAGGGAAGATAATAATAATATGTCACATCGCTAGCCGCGAAGTAAAAAGCCCATGTTTGGGGTCGACCCTAAGCTATTTAAGTAGAATATGGCCTCTTTTTATCAGCCTCTGTCCTCTGTATGTAAAGGCGTGTTCATTACATAATGCTTTTAAATAATAATGGCGACGAAGTTAATTGATCATGTGGCTGAAGCTTTAACAGACTTATTACGATGATGTTAAGAATAACTGTAAAAAATGTGATTTAGTTTGTTTATTGTACCTACTTCGGAATAAGTAGGCTTAGATTTAGCAGTCGTAAATACTCAAAAATTAATGACTGAAAACTGAAGTGGTTAATTATTTCAATGTTTATTCATATTTAAATCCCAAAACAAAATCTGCAAATAATATTACAAAAATACGCGACAGTTGCTGGACAGCCTTTATTATATTTTACTATCCATCAAATAAAATGGTTACATAACTGCACGTCTAACAGGGTCTATGATATGCTCGTAAATTGGCTAAATCTTCGGGCGAGCGCTCGGAAGGGTCGCCTATAATGTTTGATGTTGACAAAGGTAGATTGAAGGACCGTCACAGAGTGTCGAAGTTCAGGTCGGCTCTCAATTGCATATTTAACGAGAGCTTACTAACTGCTTCGCGAGACCGGATAGGGACTTCGTAATTGAATCAAGCTATTTTTAGCACTACCTATACACTTAACTACCACTGGGTCGAGGTTTGTCAAGATATCGTAATTTTTCTCACTAGGTACTCGCGGAGATGGCACATCCCGCGGGACTCACCGAGGAAGGTCATCATATTACATTCCATTGAGCTTTTCTAGTGGTTATGGACGAATTTTCTAAAAATAGCGCCGGGGATTGAAAGTGGGCCTGAAAGTTTAATGTTTGGAGCGAAAGTCTGTGCGTCGATTTGGGAATTGCTGTTTACCTTTTTGCACGTGTCATAAGAGATGCCATTGTTTGGACCATGTAATGATGAAGATTTTTTCTAGCCAACCTAAGCGTGCATAAAAATATTAAAATTTCTATGCTCGCTTTGTTTGGCTCAGAATTACACATAACCTATTATAGTCGTAACGATCTTTTGACTCATATTTGTAAGGAACGAATATCATTCCATACTAATTCGCGTAAAATTCAATTCGCTTCAGAACAAAAATATCAGGATCAATCTATGGAGTTAGCTCACTCGTGCAGCTCGTTAGGCAGCTATAGGAAGCACGTTAGGATCCAAACTTTAGATCTAGGCACGCTATCCTTCTCGCCGTTCCAACAATGTACGGCGGGTCCAACTGTTGTATAAATTAAAAATAGTTTAACGGCGGCGGCAGCTTGTTCGGCATTACTTAAATAGTTCCCGGAACGAACGAGCCATTCATTGGAGGTACACATTTTACGTTCATACAAACTTCGCGGTCTACGATGATGTATGTATTTGTGCGGTCGTACATTGTCTTACAAGTTATTTATTACAAAATTATGCGTAGATTCTCGGAAGCCAGCATGAAAGGGTAAGGGAACGGAATATCTCTTACTATTCAGAAGTGTGTCCTTCAGAAAGCAGCGGTTTTTACGGGATTTAGTGTTTGAATTTAGTCACTTAGTTTTTTGGTTACTCTAGGGGTTCTTTCAAAAGTCCTAATTGCTATCTAAGTGTACCCACACGTAGATAGTAACTAGGACTTTACTTTGACTTAGGTACTAAGTAATTAAGTTGGAGGCTCGCTCCAAGGAGCGACGAGCGGTGGACCGATTGCAATGGATTAGCAAGACAACTCCATCTTTATATTTCTAGACAGGTACTTACTCGTATTATTCGCTGACTGAACACTTATCTTTTTGCCGTCCGATACCAAAAATGATCACAAAACCATTTCCGTCGGTGGGAAAGTTACATTTTACTATACTGGTGTGATCTCATTATATTCGCTCTCCAACACCTTTTCGGAACGGAATCGGTAATCAGTTTCATAGCGATATCGACCAGGAGAAGCCTCCAATGAATATTTTATCGCAGAATTTTATTGAGAATGGGAACGTATCAATAGAAGTGGTAATATCGTCAGTCAGCACTATAATCTGAGCTGATTCCAATACTTATATTTTCGGCTTTTTATGATGATTTAGTCCTCTTAGGCTTCAAACAATACTAATATAGAAATATAGAAAATACCAAAACGAAATATCCGGTAAGACTCAATAAACAGGCGTTTTAGGTTAAAAATAGATCTGGTCCGTTTGTGTGGCCTTCCAAGCTACCCGATCCCAGGGGGCGCGGGTGGCGAGCGGGCGGGGCGCGGGGGACGCGGCACCCCACACACCCATAGACATGATTTATTCCCGTGGAGATCGTTTCCACTGGAAAATATTTAATAAGGTCAGAAATACTATACATGTTATGGATAATTAGGACAAAGTTTATAAGATCCGGATTGAATTATTTACGGCGGTTCATCCGCAATTTCGCACGGTTATAGCTTCCTTGTAAAAAGTCGTTGTCATAAAAAGCGTCTGTTATGAGTTTGGTAGTTTTTTACGACCATTCATTCTCCATAACACCATTGAGAACTGTATCAAATGTGTTTTATTTTGCCTTAACAATGAGGTGCGGAGGTAAACATATGTATCCATACAAGCAGCACTAGGTACTTAAGTAGGTATGTATCGCACAAACGCTTCGTACGGGTTAGGTCGTAACACGAGCACTGATAGGTTGATAGCAGCTCGCTTAAGCACAACTACCCGCGGCCCGCGAGCACTACAGCTTACATGGTGCGATAAGCACCTGATTTATTTTGTTTTTCCTTTTGTTTCCATCAAGTCTTGTACTTTTGTTTATAGGTAGGTATGTCGAAAGTGTAGTTCCGATGTCTGTATCTTTCGAAGAGATTAATTTATGATTTATTGTTATCACAAGTTTTTGTAAGAGTAGTCGGTTTTATGAGGAGCTCGTGGCTAGATAATAACAGCCGCACGGGTCGATCTTCAAGGTTAAGCAAAGCTTGTCAAGGTTGGACTGTGGATGGGTGACCATCTTAACATACCGAGTTTCCTCCGTGCCTCGGAAAACACTTTAAGCCGTTGGTCCTGGCTGTTATTTGTAGATCTTTGGCAGTCGTTACGGATAGTCAGAAGCCAGTCAATCTGACTCCTGTCTTGCCATTAAGTACCGTGGTACCCAGATAATGGGTTGTGGAGGTTTGGTAGGTAGCTGCTCAACATAAAATACTGGTATTCAGCTAAATCCGGTTTGACTGGAAGCCGACCCCAATATAGAAAAAAGGCTAGGCAGAAGAAGAGTCGGTTTTGTATGCCATTCTTATTATCATTATTTGAACTTCGAGAAGTGCTTAAAGAGAAAAGGTTTGACTTAACTACCTATAAGGTGAATATGTTTCTTTTTGTGACTGTTTTTCATTAATTTTGAGGTTGTTTTTTTACCATCTGTCATAAAATATTCATTCACATTTGCTTGACTATTACTTAATTCTGGTAAAATTTTATTATGTTGTGTGTGTATCGTGTTATTTTGAGATCACTGTGTAGTTTATTTATTATTTATTTACTTTATTCAGAAAACCAACAGCGATACATATGAAATATTACAGAAAATATAATTAGTTTTGTAAGGCTAATAATAGGTTTCCCTGATTAACATAATTTGTGTAGTTATTAAGTATTTCTTGAAACTGATGTTAATTTTGAGTCTTTTTATAGTTCACTAGTGTAGAATTTTTTTACTCAAACAACAACATAGTCGAAGTCAATGATTATATATATATAGGTAGTGTCTTATTCACCGGCTGACTGGCTAGGGTTGCAGAAGATAAGCGGTATTGCAACATATGAACATAGATGCAAATTCCCCAGCGGACCCGCTTTGAATACTCCGCATGAATCTACAGTGCCTTGCGTATCAGCGAGAGTGTGAATGGACTCGCCCATTGACTACAAGAATAGGCCAGATCTAGGTAACAAGTCTACTAGCTATTCACAGTACTAGGAATGTTATGTCATTCCCTGTTTCCCTCAGCTTCGACCTAAGTTCGTAAACACTAAAGAAGCCTCAGATAAGGGTAGTTCGTGGCACAAAGCCTCTACACGTGTCGCCCGCTCGACTCCACGCACAATGTTTAATTGCAAATAAATAATTGCATTGACTAATTTCTAATCTTTTGTTGCCAGCACTAATTAATCACTTTAGTGATTCAATCAAACGAAGTGCCCTGATCGATATCTCAATATGCCATGTTTTCGATATGTTGACTATAAATATACTTTCGATTTCTCGTTACTAAGCGAAAAAAGCTTTACACCTTTATTTTTCGTAAAAAGCATAGTTTAATTCGGAGTAGCAACTATAAAGTTGCGTTACTCTGATTATTGAAAAAAAAAACACATTTAACATATTGATTGCGTAAGTAAATAGCTGCATTAATTGCAAAACTATGTCGTAGCTATTAACGCCCACCTACAAGAGGGAGACGACAGCAGCGTTCCAGATTACAGAAATTAAAATACAGTAGGTGTTTAAAAAAAAAACGGATATTAAACAATTAAAATAGAAAAAAATAAGAAGTATATGTATAAAAAATGGTAAAAAATTAAAATCTTAAAATAGGTAAGTGCTTAGTGTTGTGCAATTGGGAGTGCTGTATGTGAGTGTAGTAGTGCGTGTCTGTGGGTGTAAGAGTAGGGTGTGCTAGTGGAACCTCGCCACGTGCACACTCTACACTACGTGTATTTGGTGTGCACGTAGTTTGTGTCGAGGAAAGATCAAAGAATGAGAATGTTTAGAAAATTGCTATTAGTTTCTATAAAAGAAAATTTAAACATTTTTCACTGTATTAAGCGGACATAATAAAGTGAAAAATATAATTTCAGTTTGTAAAATACAGTTGTAGTGCAACAAAGAGGATGGATTTAATTACTCAGTTTATTCGTGTTTATTGCGACACCGACGATTCAGCGAGCACGGTGCTTCAAATGTTATTAATTAATTCATTAAAACGTTCATAACGACGAACTATTTTATTCTCGGAGCTATTTTATTAACAAGATCCTATCTACTGCATACTTTATTACATTATATCGTACATAAGTAAGTTAAGTAGAAAGTACTCTCAGCTCATACGAGGTTAGGGACCTAGTTTAAAGTGCATCGAAAAAAAGAAAATGAATAGTGTTTTAATGTACGCCAAATGCCCAGATTCGTGGCCTCTGTTGTATAGGTATTCAGTATTATCTATCGGAGAAACTATGATTCTCCTATTCTATTGAACTTATCTCAAGATATGTACAAGCAAAAAGTCTTGAGCCTGGATGCCACATATTTCGATAAGTAAAGTAAGGTATCACTGTTCCAATATTTTGCGTACCCCTGTCAAAGAGCAGTGTATGCAATGGATATTTATTTTACATGGTATTATGTTCCATACATTTTTTTTTTTTTTGGTTTTATTTTAAATGCGTGTTCTCGTATTCTGATAGTCGGACTATGAATTCATAAGATGAAGTAGCCGTTTTTCATATCTTAAAGTCGGGGGCGAATATAAAAATTCAATTCACTAATAGCATTTAGGTAATGCGGCTATTTAAAAAAACCAATTCATTACCGCTCAGTTTTATAGACATTTAGGTGTTCAAAACTGCATTATTCATTGAAAGAGTCGGGACTTCAAAGAAACTTACTGATAAAAGAATTTTTCAATGTGATCCAACAATTTATGCTGCTAATGCAAACAAACTTGAGTTCTTTGTTACAGTAACGTTGTTTTCCTTCGTACGTACACTTTATTAGGTTTTTATCCATGACCCGGGATTAGCATGAATACGCTATGTATTCTGTTTCGTATCTGGATTAGTTCCGCTCTGCTTACCGAAATTCTTTGACACACGCGCGAATGCTCCAGTTTCGGGATGTCGTATTGTATTCGTTCCGAATACTTAGAATAAGGTGACTCGAAATCGCTGCTTGTACCTGTTATTCATTGATAACGTAAATGGATCAATAAATTGTCCTGATATTTTGCATTCGAAAATAGCCTAATTATAGCTTTCAGATTGCAAAGAACCTATCGAAGATAGTCACTCAAAATGAATAGGCGACTATTCTTTGTACGTACGTCATCGCTTTGACCGTGGATGAAACAGATTGACGTCGTCAATAATATTGACTGCGTAGTGAAAAGAAAAATTATTTGTGTACAACAAACACTACGTATATTTGTTAACGCACAGAGTTCTAAGAAAATTCTCTTTCACTTAATATAGATAAATGGAGAAACATCACGAATACAAATTGATTTCTCTAAACAAATATTTATTGGAATAAGATTAATGTTTGTACAATTGCCCTGTTAGATAGCCCGTGTTTTACGACCAGTCGAAATGCGCCTTTAAAAAACGTCTAAGTGGGATTGTGTGAGTTAAGTAGCAAGTTTTGGAGGTAATATAATGTTATACGAGTATCGATCATGCACACACGAGGCTACTGCTCAGTTTATAGCTCATCGGAGCTCATGAAGCGCCGGAGCGAGCGTGTTGTTTGTGCCACACGACAAATGTTACAATATAACACAAACCAATTAATATTACTGTCTATCTATCGACATCGGCATTCCACAAACCAATTTGTGAGCTATATTGGTAACGAATGTATCGAAAGTACATAAATAAAAAGGTTAAATAAAGTATTTCAAATAAAGTGTGCCACTTATTAATATAGGGAGATATTAAATAATAGATATGTATAAAACCTCTTTATCTAATGTTATTTCTATACTTAACCAAGTATCAAATAATCCCGCTTACATTTTATTAATCAAGACCATAATTCTGAATAAAAGCAATTTTTAACATACTCGCGACCACACACAGTCTGTTAAAATTAGTCTTCATGCATTGTGTCTTCCTTTTATCTTAGCAACTTAAGATTTTCAATCCTAAATAATGTCTGTCTGTCAGAGTGACGGCTAATATGCTTATAACGGGTAGATAATTATATTACCCGAGACAGCTGACTTACCGCGCGCGCTGAACCTCTCACTTAACCTGAACTTAGCGTCATACGAGAACCGTCAGCTGTCTTGTTAATAAGCAGTTTCCAATATTAACCGAGGAAATATTTCCACTGTAATATATATCTTAGATACAACAACAACACTGTATGTTGTTTTTTCTCGTCTGCAAGCAATTCATCTTACTCGTCGACTTGCCTGTCTTACATTAATAAGTGAGGGCGCTGCATTTTTTATGAATTCCAAAGTAAACAATCTGTATGAGTGCCAGGATTTATGAGCACGTGACCTTCAGGAAAATGAGGCCCTTCACCGATGTAGGGAGGCAGAGCACCAGCGAGCTGCGAGCGTGCCCCTCCTGAATTAATTTTCCTAATTACAAGTGCCACCTGTCTGCAGGATGCCATATTGTTTACACTTAATTAATGTTTACGTTACAGTACCCTTTATTTAACACTTTGTCAACACAATAAACTATAAAGCTCCCCTTTGCGCAAGCGACCCCTTAAGACCCCGTGACCTTCAAGGAATTAGTACAAAGTATAGGTTGTAGACATTTTCTAGGTTAAACTTGCTATCGAATTTAAAGCTGAGATTCGATTATGATATCGAAAGAGCTGTTACGAAAATGATGAAAGGTACTCGAAGAAAGATAAGGCTTTCTATTAACGACGAGATGTCCAAGCGGGAGTCGTAATTAAACCAGTTTTGTTTGACTGCGGTCCGACAGTGCGGAGATAAAATATTCAAAAGAAACTTTTTAAATCTATTGCGAGTTTTCTGCTGTGATGTTGGCAACGTGCGCAGAAATAAAACAATGGCTCGCGAACAAATCTGGCATTTGTACATTCGGTGGGAGTGAGAACTTTGTCGACTTCGTGGAAACACTGCAAATGACAGATAGCGACGAGTTGTACATAATTCAGGGGAGGTTATGACGAGAACGTTACGTAAACGCGGCGTGCGGTGTGCGTGCGTCATCCGACGCTCATTGATTCTATGTACGCCAGCGCCGATGACAGCGAGTAACCAAATAGACGACTGTCTATTATATCACTAACATTTATGAGTCCAATGCGTTTCACTGATATCCATACCATCAATATTATGATTTATTCCATTTCGCTGCGTTTTATTTTTATCTATTTCAACATCCATTACGTCGAATTTTACCATGATTTCCTCCCACCAACCAGAAAACATTCAGACCAGCGTAGTTAATTGTTCAAACATTGTCGTTAATTTAAATTGGCCGCCGTTAAACAGAATTACTCGTAATTGGGTTTTCTTTCGTTACAGGAATTTTCCAAGGTGTAGGAGTACCTCCGACACCATGCCACCTAAGTAAGCTGTTCCTAGAGTTCTACCTTTATTACCGTGTGCACTTTACTCAATCATTTTGTTGCCAGCCAAGTAAACACACCAGTTCTGTTATATATTGTTTGGAAATTTTATGGTATGGTTGCCGCTTTTAGCTTTAACTTCGCTGTTTTATGGTTATTTTTGAAGTTGCGTTATTTCCTTAAATTAACGTATTTTTTCGAGTTATTGCAAAAGTTAGATAAGTAAGTAGTGCAAGTTCTAAAACATATTTTTCGTGCAAACATTGAAAACGATTTCCATCGTAAACAAAGTTTTTATTTATTTGGGGCGTTACATGGAAAAAAGTCATTTAATTTTTTAAGTGGGTCGTAGAAACACGCGTTTGTAAATTGAGACACAAACAGAATAACTATAAACATGAACAGCCGCCCAGGTAAACACCCGCCGCAGTATACCTACACATTGGGACCTACCTAAACACATGATAGGATTACCGGAAACCTATTTTACCAAGCCTGTGGCCTTGCTTGGTATAAGAGGCAATTTGGCATAGTCCATGGTAATAGCTGCTACCGATACATAAATACATAATGGAACCAACAGATATGTATGCGTCGACCCAGTTTAACTTTTAAAAACGTAGTTAAACAGATTTTGTAGATTGCTAAGTTCCGTGTCGCCGGTCATTAACTTCCCTGAAAGTTTTATCACTTCACATTTAACCTTATTCAGTTTTAAATGTTAAAAATGTGCGATAGAACGGCTGGGGCCTAGGGGCCGGGGGTAGGGCCCCGGGGCCCCGGAGTATCAGCTACGATTTATTATCACTATTAATCGAGCGGAACTAACTGGTCTCTTCGGTAAGGTGTGTATTGGACTATTGGACTTGGCTCCCATTTTCTATTTATTTCGCTAATATCGCTTAAGTAGGTATTATTTTTCAACTGAATGGAGTTGGAATTGATGGCG
The DNA here is from genome assembly GCA_950371165.1 of Lacanobia oleracea. Lineage (NCBI taxonomy): Eukaryota > Metazoa > Arthropoda > Insecta > Lepidoptera > Noctuidae > Lacanobia > Lacanobia oleracea. Next base: position 14,856,017 of record OX493389.1, read on the forward strand.
CCTAATTAGTTTTATCTGCTTTTAGTTTTTCGCTGGGGGACTTTTCTCTTTTTATTTTTTAAATTTACTAGACCTTTTCGTTAACCATGAAAAGGCTGACTGTCCATTGACGCGGAGCGAGGCAGCGAAGTGGTCAAACGGTGTAATTTAACCATTGGAATTGTATAAAATCTCAGTGACTGACGTGGACCGGAGATTTTATGGATATTGGTTGATATTGCTCCGCTTGTCTCCTCTCCGCTCCAATGGACAGTCAGCCCTTTATGTTTTTTTTTTTAACTATTATTGATAAGCTATGATGTGGTCGACGAAGGAGCATGCTTGTCTAAAATAACCTACTCACTCTTGGCTTAAAAAAGTTGTAGCCATCAGGAAACATAGGCTCTGACATGGGATTCCAATCGTTAGCTGTGTGCACATAGGAAGTATTGCCAAAAAGTTTTGTGCGTGTAAGTGGTGTATTTACCAACATATATTATGTAAGAGCATTTTTGTAGTTAAATTTCACCAAAATGATTACCCGTGAAACTGCGATTAACTAAGCCCGCATCAATGAGTTGGATCGCGATTTTGTTCATACAACTTTTCATCTAAAGCTGTGTTCCATGTAAGCACACACAATACAACACAACAAACACTTCCAGCGAGATGAACTGATAAAATAAATGAATTGAACGTGACAGCTACATTAATTTGCCACTGACCCGAATATGTGATATATTTCAACATTATCCGTTGAAACATGGCCGCTAACTTACAAATAATAATAAAACTATTATAGGCGCTCGACAACTTTCTCGTTTTAATATGTCGATGTATTTATTGCATGAGGAAGTTTAGCTGTTCTATGTTCGATATATTTTGGTGAGTATGTGACGGTGCAAGGCAGTGCTTGGTGCAGATCGGTCGCGTACTGTTGTTGCACTGCAGAGATGTCAGCCGGTACCTAAGTGTTGCACTTTGGTAGTCTGCGACGCGTGCAAACGGCGTGAAGTTGTGCAATCAACATGTTTTATACATGAGACGAGTTTGCAAAGACGCGGTAAAGTGGCGTGCACTGAAACTTTAACAGCATCTATCCATTTTGTTTTTGATTTCTGGTGGGTAATTTCTTAGTAATCGTTTTATGTACAAAGTTTTAAAATGCTTTGTAAATATTTCTAGAAAGAACCAACGCAATCTTAAACGATGAGTTGTCAGCTTATCAGATTGTGAGATTGTCGGTGCAGACGAGTTTTATGACGCTCTTAAAAATGCACTGGTATTAAAGCAAAACCCTTGATATGGTAAAATACGAGTATTTTAAAGTAAATAAGTTTGCTTTCAATACAGTATAATTACAGTTAGTAGAGGGATTTGGAGGTCTGAGAATGGAATCGGGCTAGTAACAACGTGCCAATTAACTAATTCTCTTGTGATTTGTAACGCGTAGCAATCGGCGTAGCGGCGTAGCAGCCCGCTACAACGTTTGTGCTACGATATGCTACGAATTTACTTTAATTAGTTGCGCTGTTTTATAGTAATTAAACTCTCAAAGGCATAAATTATGATGTAAACGGAGTACTATGGAAGTTACTAATGGTTTTAATAACTTATTATGAGCACAAGAAATTAAATTGTTGGTAAAGTGAGGGAAAATGTGAAAGTCATGTAATGTGTCTCTGCTAATATTAAGCGATCAGCTATCCATCAGATAAGCGAGTCACCGTGCTTACAAATTGCTATAATTACTTAGTGTAATTATATACATTGCCAACGTGGCAACTACCTGATTAATGAACGCATTATGAAGGTGTGTTCTTTAACCGTTCACGGTTTACAGCTAGGATAATTAGGCAATTCAATTGTGAAGATATTGAAACACGAATAGAGGTTTTACAGCAATAAAAACGCGCGTTGCGTATATTTCGTGGTCATCGATACTAAACTTGTAGTATTTAATGTACTTGTAGTTAAGTTCCATTACCAGAGTGCAAGTTTGTTTTCTGATCAGAACAGAACTCTAAAGCGTGTAGTGTAGATACTTGTTTACAACACAAATACTCATACACTCATACTAGACGAACGAAACTCACTCACAAGTTCCAAACTAATTTCCTGCGGCACAAAGCAATCGCGAGGCGACGTGTGCCCGTTTGCCCGCTTGCCATCTGATTGATTTTTACTACCAACCTTCAGTTTTTAATTGGTGGAAAGGTACCAGAACAATTCTTTCGTTCTGCGGTTTAAACCAATCAAAAATTGATGACCCGGTGTGCGGAGGAGTGTTGAAGTTGGTTTGATTCTCGCGTCACACGATTTTTTGCCAAAGTTCTTGGTTTTTTGAGCCGGTTTAAAGTTATGAAACATTCAGAAGACATTTTGTTTAGTCACTATCTACCAACACAAACATTCATGACGCAGGACTTTCATAAAAATATAAAAATAAGGTAAAAAAAAAGTAAAAGAGAGATTTCAGCGTTTCCCGTTATTTTTACCTGCTACTACGCTGTTCCAAACGTTGCTATCTACCTTTTTTATTTTATTTGTTTTGCCGGAACTTTTACTATACTACGAAACGTGTGGTAATATTCTGAAAAACTTCTCCGACATCACACAAAAACATTGGAGCATCACGTACTCCGTAGGGCGCAGTGAACATTTTCGTTTTTTTTTTTTAATTTAGCAAATTTATTGCAATCAACACTAACATGAAACAAGTTTTTAGTGTTGTTTTTTATGTGTGCAGTAAAATATAACGTGTGTCTTGTGTTTGGGGAGCCGTGGACGACAGTCAGGGGTCGCGGTTATTTGATCTTTGTTCATTTAATCAGTAATCATTTGACGTCACAAAACCAACCATCTATAGATATGAAAATTATCATAAAAATTTTGCGAATTTGCATAAAAATAAGTAGTATTTATTTCTATACTCCTTTTAAAGTAGTAAGAGTTGTTTATAATCTTAATTAACCGAAGAGGAAAGTTTTACGATATCCTTAATGAACATTATAAACTGGAGTTATACTACGTTGCCGGTCGTACGTATATTAGTGTGCGGAAAGCTACCTTATACTTGTACTAGTACGAGAGTATATCTGGCACTAGCAGGCAACTAGCTTTCCTTGTTTACTAGTCTATTTAATAGGATAATTACTTCTAGCTTTAATGCTGGAAGTAATTTTCCGTAAAAATAATGTTCAATATAATATAGTAGGTACTCAACAGTCAACGTTTCTCTTTTCTAATTATTTTTGACTAATTAGATTCCTAAATATTCTAGTAGGATCTATTTTCGTTTTGTACTATTAAATATTTTTATTTGTACACTAGTTTACCCGCGCAACTTCGTTTGGCTCACAATTTTCATTACTGCTCCGCTCCTTTTGGTCTTAGCGTGATGATATATAGCTTATAGACTTCCTAGATAAATGGGCTATCCAACACCGAAATATTATTTCAAATCGGACCAGTAGTTCCTAAGATTAGCGTGTTCAAGCAAACAAACTAACTCTTCAGCTTTATGTATTAGTATAGATAGATTAGTAATTAGTATATATATTTAGATATTATTATTTTAAGAAGGCACACCAAGTAAGTAGCCTTATGACTATAGATTGGGTCACGAGGTTCTAGACAAGTGACATAAGTTCTGTTAGCAGAGGCGTAGCGCAAGCGATTGTCAAAACGTCATAAAAGTATGGGATTGAAAACGCTGTCGTAATGTCACGTGATCAATCCCTTATGTTTTGGCATTTCAACAGTCGCATTCACTAATCGAATGGCACTTTGTCTAACGGCTTTAATAGAGTCATGAGCTACAGTTTCTATACGTATGCAAAATCAAATTCTCATTCTTCATTTATGTCTCTAATCAGGTTGATTCTGTCAGGAGATAAGAAAAGGTGGCTTGGGTACGTCAGTTACTTCGAACGCTTTGGGGATGTCTCTAGACCTCCAAACAAAAAACAACGCTGAATGGTAAAATTAGTGCCTCATAGGTTATTAGTACCTAAACTAATTATTGTTTTATTCATCTTTATTGCATTAGATACACTGTACCTTAGTGCATAGGCTACTTGTTATTCCGAAAAAAATGCACGGTAGCTGAAGAAACGGAACCACCAACAAAACACCTACCTACCATATCTTTCTACTGTAAATCTTGAACATAATTCTCAGCTTTACGATATCGTAGTAACACTGATGATAATTAATAGTACACCCCTTGCTGTCAGTCTTGCGGTAAAGGGGCTCGTTTTATTAGTCACTGACAATTGATTGACGATATTGTAGACGTGGCTCTTTGTTACCTATCTAATAATACCACGTAGGTATTGTGTGGAGGCTTGAAATATTGAAGTAATTTTAGAGACACGACAATTCTCGTTTTATTAATAATGGGGTTGTTTGTCAAGTCTAATTTTAGTAGTAGAACAATATATTTTAGCTGATGGTAGTCACCCTTTTATATGTTTGTGAAATCATCAAATTCAGCAGAGCAGAAGGAAATGTCCAATTCTTATTGACTATCCATCCGTGTTTCTTCTAATGCCCTTTGCGTTTCGATGGTGATTCCTTATCCTCAATATTTGAGTAGTGCTTTAAACTGACGCAAATTAATATTCATATAGTATCGACTCCTCCGTGCCTCGGAAAGCCGTTGGTTCCAGCTGTTGTTTATTGAACTTTGACAGTTGTTACGGATTTTCACAAGCCAGTATTTTTTTTCAGTCTTGCCAGGGGGTACCGTACCGAAGTTACTGGGTTGTGGAGGTTAAAAAGGCAATCGCTTCAAGTAAATGACTGGAATTCAGGTGAACCTGGTCTGACTGGAAGCCGAGCCCAATAAAGTTGGGAAAAAGCTGGGCAGATGATAATAATATATCATATCATGTAGGAAGAGGTGACGAGGCGACTAACAAGCCTAAGAGTGGCTCGCGACAAGAACAATTTTAAGGACTTTGGGGAGGCACAGCAGTGGTACAGTACAGGCTGAATAAATAACAAAAGTTACTATCACTCTTTCAAAAAGCCATTATTCGTCAGCCTATTATTAAGAAAAACAATGAACTGCCGTATGATACCCAGATGACAGATTTGTGACCGAAACCACGCCACAACACACAGCACTGTTCCACCTACTTGACAAAATACCTCAGTAATGCGGCCAAAGAAAGGTAACAACGAAAAATCGTAACTCGTCGAATGTAAAAGAGAATTTATGTGAAAAGTTTTCATTTACGAACAAAGACGGATTGTGTAACAAATGAGGCGGCGGAAAAGGAAAGCTTGTTCGTTTATTTCAATTTTTAAGTTGTCGTGACGGCGGCGGTAAACAACAAACAGCCGGGCTCGCCGCTACGTGAACGGTAAGCTTACGTGAAATGTTGCCGACATATTTCAGTTCCGTAAAATGACTGATTGATAGAATCGTAGGTGGTTGTACCTACGATTCTTCACCGTTCAAGTTAGCAATAAGAAACGTGTAGTCGGTGTAGGGATTTTTAGAAACTCGATTGTTTGAATTTTGAGTCAAATCGAGGAGAGGACGACAATAAGTAAACATATTTATCGCCAGTTTTCTTATCGTTAAATTAGCTTTTGCTCGCGTCTTCGCTCGCGTTAAAGTTCGTCAAAAGTGGTTCTGCGTTTTAGGCGTGCAGCGAGACAAAAAGCCGCAAAACATTAATATACAACACACGCTTAAATGATCATAATTCAGACTAAGGGATGCTACAGAAAAACCGAAAAAGATAATTTTTGCCCTACCTGGATATCTCAGGCCCGCATGCTCGGCAATCGCGCTTACAACCACTACATCAACAAGGCAGACGAAATTAATCCTAATAATAAATTTAAGTAATTAAGGTAATTTGGCTGTTGTTTACGGCAAAGTGTGATCCCTTCTCTTACCAGGGTATCGTAATGGCTACCAGGAGATTATGACAGGCGGCAGCTGTTTCAGCGCTAATAATTGCACCACACTGCACCCATTATGCCTTATCTCTGGAATCACTTATGCTATTAGTAGAATATGTCTTAGTTCATGTGCTTTTAGCCTAAAGTTATAACTAACAACACACAGAACACACGCCCTTACGACATCCGGGCCATCACTAATTCAGTATCATCACACTAACACACGCAACATAACACTACTACCCTTCATACACAACACACATACATAACACTGAAAACACACCTATTTTTTTTAAGGATGGGAATTCATCAAATGACTCCTCCCGCTCTGGGTGAAGCAGGAGGGAGTGTCAGACTCTTACTGACTGAAACCCATCCGTGTTCCTCCTAAGGCTCTTTGCATTGCAGGGCCGCGGTGACTCTTTCGAACAAATTCCGCAGCCCCGGAAGGCACTGGCCCTAGTGGGCTCTATGCTGATAGCTCTTTGAGGCGCGCGTGGAACACAGCGCGCCGTCGGCCCGGGCCTGGTTCTGATCGGACGGTGAGCCGCCCAATGTTCACCGTCCGCAGGCCCGCGCCTACGGTGGCCGGGAATACGCCCGGGGCGTCTTCTTCATCGTAACTTCTGTATTTTTTGTATGTAAATACCTAAATTTGCTTTGTATTGCTTTACTATGGAGGAGCGGGCTTCCCAACACAGACATTACTTGCTTAAAGGGAAGCTCCAAACAGTAAAAAAAAATTGTTTGTAAACTTATGAAGCTATACAACTTTTTTGTATTTGTATGTGGTTCATCATATTCTATATGCATGTCGCAGCCAACTAGTTTAATAAAAAGGTTAGACCGCCTTTTAAACGGCTGATTGATCCCGGCATTTAATTTTACAGCTTGGCAAATGAATTCATTCGATATCGTTTAATGACTTGCCTAGCCTAGTGATTTGGGAACGTAGGATACAGGGAACTTGGGGCACCCCGACACGGATAGGTTGACATCGAAACTAGAGTGAGCGAGCGAACTTAGCTCCCGTCATACCATTCGTGTTAGGTTAGTTAGAACCCTGCAGACAGAAACAGCAGCACTGCGCAGCGGCTAACAGTTTGAGGTAGTAATTTAATGAAAAGGTTAATTCTACGATATGGCTATAACAGACATATTATATTTTTTCACATATTAGGCCTAAGCATCGTTCATTAAATTTTGTATTAGACGCATTTGTTGGATATCATACAGGCAGCTGAATAAACGGCACCGTTCAATGAAAAGGCTAGGCTGTTAATTAAACAGCTGATTTAATCAGTTGACTGGGGCATACATACAAACACAAAAAAAAACAAACTAGTATAATAATCGTAATAATATTCTTCCACGATTGTATACTGCGCATTATTTTATATTCAGCACTAAATATTTATGTCCTAACATGACACCCCTTGATCGACAAACTTCAACGTTGTTTAGTAGAGACATTTTGGAAGTTGCGTTCATTATTTTCTTATCTATGAACGCGCCACGTCAGTACTTTTCGAGGGCGACCCTTGAAATACCGACGTACCTACTACACGAAAATTCGGTCAAGGGCACGCGTATAATATTGAGGTTTCCTTTCTTCGCAAGTGTGTTTGACTATCTATATTCTATAATGAATGACCTAACATTACGAAGACCAGATATTTTTGGGAAGATTTTTGTTTTCAGCCAGACCGGGAACAACTATCTGTAGGCCATACAAATATTTGTTCCGTGCGGGAATCGAACCCACGACACGCGGTGCTGGCGGTGCAGCAGCCAATCGCTTAACCACCGCGCCAACCGGGCCGACCAGTCAGTTCATAATTATTTACAAGATAATTATGAACTGACTTGGGCAAACAAAATTGACAAAGTCCATGTGATGAGTTTTAGAGAAATTGTTCGCCAAAAGTGCTTATGTAAGTATGAATGACATAACTCTGTAAGACACCCTTTTAAGTTGAACTGATTCGAACCTGTTGCCAAGAATTTGTACAAATTCATCCCTTAAGGGGATCAAACGGGAAGTTTGAGTATGTACGTGAACGAAGCTGGGGGAACTCCTAGTTAGAATAGATACAATCAATCCGTTATTTTGTTCAACAGCTCGTTCGGCTGTTCACACTTCCCACACTATTCATTTATTTACAATATTACTCGTCACTAAGTTTCTTCGTATCTTTTGTTGTGCATTTCACGATAGAGCATTCAGAAACCTAGGGCACAGGCATAAGGTTTAAATTGAATTAATCGACGTATATATATTTTATTAAGGCACACCCTACCGTAATTGTAATGTCAGATATTTCTTGAATAAAATTTAATAAAGCCAACAAAATTAAGTTTTGAATCAAATTTTTATCAATTTACAGATTGCAAATATTTTTGCCGAAAATATTTTACTGCTTTTCTTTTTTAACGTTGCCCGTATGTGATTGTTTGACAAAGCATTTTTTTATTTCAACAAACTCCAATACGGGACGTACTCTTCCCGTTTCAAGGAATATCACGGTTCGTTTTCATTTTTTACTACTGAATTAACCACGCTATTGAAAATGGAGACAGACCACTACCGATAACGAAAGCTATTATATAAGGTAGCATAGATCCAAAAACTTGGCCTGCTCAGTAATACCGGCCTTTCAATTCCGTTGCTAAGCCGACCACAACCCTCCATGGAGTCACTGTCTGCCTCTTTGTCCATTAAACCTCACAGACGAAGGGTTCCGCGTAATTAGATCCTAGCTTTAATTAATATCACTTTGATATACAACCCACATTACTTGAAAGAACAGATGATTTTACGAAATCTTCGTTGGAAAATGTAATGCGAAAATTAGGCGAGTGAGTCTTTATGGTTTTATATTTACAATGTACCGTGTCGATTTATTTCTGGTTCTTAAATTGTGATTTTATACTTAGCTATAGGCATATCATTTGACATACTGGCTGTATTTTCTCTTAGGAGGAACATCGTGTAAGGCCCCAAAAGGAGCTTGATTATAAACGCTATACGTTTTTAGTAAGGAGTTGAAAAATCCCGTGCAGTTTAATAAGCTTTGTTCTTCCCAGGGCGGAGGACATGAGGCTTTTCGCATGAAAAAACAAGTGCAGGCTATATTTTCCTAGCTTACAGCTACTCACTTGATATAAGAATGATACAAGCAAGGACTAGACACGAAACTCCAATATGATTTATTAATTACAAATAGCCATCAGAAACATCGATAGCACTTATCGTACAGACAATAAATTGATAGCAGAAGTCGGCAGGGCGGGCCGTGATGGTGGCCAGTAATTAATGGCCCATCGCTATTTGTGGCCCGTGGCTCGAAGGACACGCGCGGACGTGACCAGAATGCATTTATTTATTCAGCTCGCCAAATAAAAATATATGAAATATAAACTTATTAAGTCCCATTGTTAAGTTTATAGCCGTGTTTGAAATAAATGTCGACATATTTTAGTTTTATTTTTGTGCTGAACTCGCTTGGAATGAGGTTAGGTTTAGATTACTATGCTGGCTACAGGATAATCAAAACTTACCAACGTTTTTTCAATTTTGCTCTGCGAAGAGAATATTAAAAGTCTTTGACAGTTAAGGTATTGATAAGTAATCATATCTGTTTTTGTCCTATATCGATGAAAAGAAAATTCACAACATATACCCAAGTATATTTCCCTTACTGAGAAAGGAAGTCATCCAGAATGAATAAGCGGCACAGCGCAAAACAATATAAATCACAATTATATTGGATCTAAGGGTCGTAATAGTTCACAAGTAGTGTCAAGAAGTCAACAGTTCATACAATGAGAACAAAGTGTTTCCCGATAAGGCGCGCAATTGGGCCAATTTAGATGTGCCAAGTCTTGTGGTCACACACCACGCAGTGCTTCACAGTATCTAAACATCGTTTTAACTACAACGTAGGCCGAACAAATTGTTACTTATTTACTTTATCATAGACTAGTTGACCCGCGCAACTTCGTCTGCGTCACAATTTTCATTACTGCTCCGCTTCTATTGGTCTTAGCGTGATGACATATAGCCTATAGCCTTCCTCGATAAATGGGCTATCTAACACTGAAAGAATTTTTCAAATCGTACCAGTGGTTCCTGAGATTAGCGCGTTCAAGTAAACAAACAAACAAACAAACAAACTCTTCAGCTTTATATATTAGTAATAGAAGTATAGATTATTTCCAACAGCTCAGTTACAGGTTTTTCATTCAGCTTTTGTGGCAAATAAAAGAAAATACGCCAATAAGCGCAAATAAATGTGTACACAGTTTAGTCAACATCAAACGGAAGCGACGATTGAACAAACAGATGCAAAATTGGTAATTAATATTTTGTGTGCCAAACGATTTGTATAAAATTGCCAAAATATTCATCAAATTGGAAACACAAGCAATGTTAGCGAAATAAATGGTAGGCTTATGTAACATGTACATAACTAACTGAAAGCAGTTATCAAACTAGGTGTCAACGAAGCCTTTTCCCCTCGAGTACTAATTCGATTGTACAAGTAAACAAGTGTTGCTGCTCCAAGTTATTATAGGCTTCTTGCGTGGCGCAGCGAACTCGCTAATAGTTTGCTTAGCTCCGTTAATAGAGTAGTTCGTGTTCCAATTGAGATACCGATGTCCGAAACGGGTATTCGGTAGCGGTTCCCTATTTAGAGAAATAAAGCATTGGATTCCCGCTCTCTGGAACCGAGCCAACAGCATTTGTAGCTATCAGAATATGCAGAATTGCATAATTATTATTAATTTAAATCTGTATCATGATTTTGTTAGTGTGAATCAACCGAATAAACAGTCATTTGAGTATACATTTTATTTTGATTTCAATTAACTACCACGTCGACCGATACATATTTCAAAGCCTAATTATTATCATGAATTTAATATTTTCGACTGCTGTGCACGTAAATCGAATTTAAACCACAGATCGAAGCGATACTGTCAGTAGAAATAGTTTGCAAATTATGATAATATGATACGACGACGGGGTGTGACGGTGTGACGGTGTGTGTGTGTGTGTGTGTGTGTGTGTCTACCGTTTAGTTTTAGAGCTTGTAAGACACAAAGTGTTTCAAGTGCTAAACAGTAAACTCAAATAGGTAGTCCTTTGAGTCTATTACAGCACAAGTGTCTCGAAGAAAGGACGTACAGGACGATTCGAAAAGTAAACTTTTACCCGGCAATGTTAAACCGCTACCGAACGGGAGCTACAGAATTACGTTACAATTCTATTTCAGCAGGTTGACATAGGTGTGGATACAAATACATAGACGTATGTAGGTATGTATGTACGTTGCTTGAGCGGATCTGTTCTAACGATGACGAGTAACGATGTTACAGGGAAATTCAATAGCATTTCGGTAGCCTTTGAGCGATGCCATGTAAAAATAGAAAATATCTAGCAGGTTCGTACGTGTGCGCAAACTCTGTAGGTACATTATTTTTGTTATAATGTTTCCTTTTTGTCTGACGATCTTTGAATTAATTTAAAAACATTTGCGATCAAAGTGTGGGGAATTCATGTCAATGTGTCTTCTCTTTTATTTAGGTTGGCCGACAAATCTGTACTGACAAATATTTTCAGAATGTTGAGACTAAAAGTGTTTATTCCTTAGAACAACCTTCACGAAATAACTGGGAAAAAATACCCTCAAAGCGAAACAAACACTCAGCCGTCAAGCAGGCCTCGTTCATTGATAAATAGCCCTCCTCTCCCCACTATCCTCGTCAGTGAATAGACTTACATAAAACCAGTACTACGTGCTATTCGCAGGATAAACTTTTTGTTGATCTTTTTTGTAAAAGCTTCGTAATCTATCAATGTTTTCAGTGAATCGCTGTCCTGTTTTTATAGAAGAGGAGGAGGGGAGGTAGGGTTAAGTGTGAGTCCCTGTTTCTGGCAAAGAAAATGCAAAAAGAACTTCTCGTAAGATACAAATACTTGTGATACAAATACTTCTGCCTACATGCGAATTACGTTATGAAAGGTACGCAGCATCATCCATCATCATTCCACGCCCGTTACCCGATGGATGGTGACACTCATTTAATCAAATTTTAAGACAGCCTAATACAATTTGTTTCTTTGATAAATTGAGGCTGAGGCATTTTCATTAATGACAGGTATTTCAAAATGTTGTTTTTATATCTACTATAAATCTATAATGTACACGTAAACGGTTTTCTGAAGAAAACAGAGCCAGTGTTATTATAATAGTTGTCATTCTTTCTATGAAATTGTTTCGGTTCAACTATTTAATTAACGACGTAATACATAATACGTAGGTCGCACGGAGGGCGCCAGGGTAAACCGAGCCTAAATATTTTTGAGAGAAGTGAAACATTTTGTTGAAATAATTTGCGTATAAACTCGCCAGCGGGTGCGAGCCACGAGCCACGAGCAACAAGCCAGGTATCACGGCGGCCATGCTGAAATGCTTTTAGTGAAATAACAAGAATTTTATACTGGCCCGCGTCGCCCCCGGCGCTGGCCCAGACAACACACGGGAGCTAGCTTACAGTAATGAAGCTCGCATGTACACGTCATCTTTGCCTTCGACAAAATCACGAATTACTTTCACGACTAAGCGCTTAGCACGAACTTGTTTATCTTATTATGGTGATTGCAGTGAATCAACGTAATTAACGTAATAAGTTACATTATCTCTCTCACTGTCTGTACCTTTTCCCTGTTTTTCCGCATAAACGAGTAGGTTACCGTGTGTACTAGCTATCGATTGGTGCGAGTTCTCGGAATATGCACGGTCCTATTGGATAATTGTTTTAGACAATTGTACATGATTGTTTATTAATAAACCTATCAACCATGCAAAGCTTTTGCATGGTTTGTTTGCAGCAAATGGTTGTATGTGTCTTGGTTATCGATGTTGGAGGATTATATTTTTTTTCTTTTAAATTATTTAATACAATTTTTGAATATCGACACATTAATTTATTTTGACGTTCAGTACTTCACTGCACCAAATAGTAACGTTTTTTCTTAAACCACGATATTGGATAAATTTAAGTATTTCTATTATATTATTAGATATATTACATTGAGCTATAGGAGTCTCGGCAGAAGGTCACGACATGACGGAGGCTGTAGGCTCACGCCACTGGCGCCGCGCCAACAGCAGCTGCTCACACATTGTTACGACTACAATCTACAACGTTTTTCTTCTACTTCAAATATTACTAAGCCCTTGATTCCTTGGAGACTTAAACAGCAAACGATAAAATCAATCCGTCTAGCTTTTTCCCAACAATGATAGGTCGGTTTTCAGTTCAATCGAATGCTGCTAAACCCCAAGAGTTTTCATGGATCAACTGCCTAACTGACTTCCACAACCCAGGAACTGGTGACGCGATACCTCTTGGCAATAGTTGTGTCCGAGTTCCTGGCTTCTGTCAGAATACCAGTAACGACGATCAAAGATCTACAAATAATTGCCGGGACCAACGGCTTAGCGTACTTTCCGAGCTTGTTATTAGTTTGTAGCTTCTCGTGGCAAACACCAAACGATACCTATCTACCAAAAGATAGGTTTTATTCCATTCCTGTTAAACGAGCCACGTTTAAACTGCCAAAGTACCAACGTACAGTGCATTGGCATTCCGGATTGTGTTCCATTATTACAAACGGATCAGCCCTGTTTCAATTTCACCGCTTCATGGAGTCCGTACCCGTTTTCCCATAAAATGTAAATTTAATTTGTTAAATGAAAATGTTTATCGGCTTTACTGAATATAACAGCCCATTCAGGTTTTGTGGAAATGAGATAGGTACTTTATAAATACGTTAATATTTTTTGTGAAGGTACGATGCAGGTGTTTATACAGCACAACAAACATTTCGCGTACCGATCAATGTTTTTCTGCAGTCCATATATAATAACAATAACATGGCATTTTATTAAAAATTAGTTTGTTTGTATTAATCATTAAATTCAAATTGAATCTTGATTAAAATGACTGCGTCTACTTTTTGTTCATGAAAAACACCGTATTGTACTTTCTGATATAATATAGGAGTATGTTGTTCCGACCCCCACAACCCTTCTTCTAAACTCCTATCTCATTTCTAATCTCTTTGCGAGAATTCAGAACACGTTCCACGGCATTTAAAGGAGTGTAGGAGTTGCTTAATCTTTCTAAAGTAGTTAACTCAATTTCAAGGGAAGCGGACTGTGAGTGAACGCTCTCCGAGATACGTGTGCCCTCATACATAAGAATTTAATAAATATCCTTTACACAGAACAATATTTCGCGCTACTTTATGAGCGAGTAAAACGAAGTAATAAAAATATTTTAATAAAAGCATGGCACAAGATATTTATCGCAAACGCTGTGACTTGTGACACGGAAAAGTTTATTTTTGAAAAGAAAACGTTTTGTGATGAAGCTAAAAGATATCTTCAGTATTTTCTATTTAGTCTGCCGTGTCGGTTCAAAATAGAAAACCTTTTCTACAATAACTAGTCTGTCGCGATTTCGTTCGCTTGAAACTTTAACACCGGAATTTTCGGAAAACCGAACTTCGCTTGAAAACCTATACAAATGTCATCATCTGCCTAGCCTTTTCCTAACTATATTGGGGTCGGCTTCCAGTCAAAACGGATTTAGCTGAATACCAGTATTTTACCAATATTTTACACGGAACGGCTGCCTACCAGACCTCCACAATCCATTAACTGGGTAACACGGTACTTCATAGCAAGACTGGAGTCAGATTTACCTACTGGCTTCTGACTATCCGTAACAACTGCCAAAGATCTATAAATGACAGCCGTGACCAACGGCTTAACGTGCTTTCCGAGGCACGGAGGAAACTCGGTATGTTAAGATGGTCACCCATCCATAGACCAACCTTGGCAAGCGTTGCTTAACCTTGAAGATCGACCCGTGCGGCTGTTACTATCTAGCCACGAGCTCCTCCTATACATACCTATGTGTGATAGAATAAACAGTTTCCTGAAATTTGCTTTACTATCTGTGTCTCTCTTTTTGGTTCACGATGACTCGTTTTACGTCACATTTAACCGGATCATAATTATCTCAACGGATATCCTATTCTGGATCTGAGTATTGTACAGCGTACATGCAGTTTACTGCTTGGCTTACTCTGTTAGCTAAATGGGTATAAGCCATACTCAATTTATGTACTACCTACTTACTACAAGTGCTGTGCAGAATCTTGTAACATGGTAGTAGCACCAATGCAGCCAATATTTCAAAACTTCGGATAGAATGTTTAGCAGCACTATTTAAGGATTGGGTAAGGATTGTTGTCTTCTTTTAATTAAACGAGTCTGTTTAGCCACTTTTATATATTTGCATCATAAAAACAAAAATCAAGAATCGACAATTCACAGTGCAAACAAAAGTTAATACTGCGTACTAAAATTTTAACGATACGTCTATAATATTTACTTCGAAAAAGTTATTAAGAGAAACTAACAAAAAACATGTCGCGTCTGATTGGAAATTTCCGCAAACAGCACAAACCGGGCTGGCTGGATCAAAAACAAACACACAATACACTACAATGACACTAGGGATCAAAAGTTGAAATGGGTGAGAAAACAAAGCGCGGTGGTATATCGAAGTGCAGCGATCGAGCAGTTAGTAGTGATGCGACGCCGACGCGCGGATACTGCACTCGATGTTTTTATTTTGCACACCGCGCCAACGCGCCTCGCGGACGTATCAATACACCAATAAAATCGTTGTGTCGGAACTTTTAGAGGATCAAAAGATTGCTATGTTAGTGCTGACTTTGAATGTCGATATGGCAATAAATGGACTTTTTTCAGAAAATGACATTTTAGTTTATCGTGAAGTGGAAAAAACAGCTCTATAATGAATACTGAGTTTTTGGACTTAGAAAGGAGCAGGTTTTGGTCCTTTTTTAGGATGGGAAAACATCAAATTACTCCACCCGCTCTGGGTGAAGCAGTGACAGACTCGTACTGACTAAAATCCATCCGTGTTCCTCCTAGTGCCCTTTGTGTTCCAGGGCTACGGTACCTCTTTCGAACAGATTCTGCAGCGAACAGCTTTTGGTCCTATCGAATAAATATGCACAAATATGTAGGTATAACTACAGTGGGCTATAACAAATCCACTGTTATCAAATTTAAGCTAGAGAAGTACCTACGACGTACCGCATAACGCAATTAGTGTCGAATGCCGTTTGGACTTCTGGTTACCTTGTTACAGCGAACAGCTGCAGGCTATAACTACCTGTTATTTAGGAAGGTCAGTTCTCGGTAACCTGGATATTGATACAACCTAAATTGGCTTAGAGATTCCAACCATAATGGTCAAGCTCGGACTGAATTATCATATGATGCAAATTCATATAAAATCTTTTAAAAGGTAAGTGATAACAAGTCTAAAACGATGAACAGTAAGTACTTACTTTTACGAGTGGCCTACCTAAGTTTATCTCTTATGTCTACCCACTAGCTTTAGCCCGTGGCTTAGCTCTCGTGGCGTATCCAGCTGATTTTTTTCCTGGATGAAGAGCCTATGAAACTAAACAATTGTGTAGGTTTCTAAAAATACCGGCCAAGTATGAGTCGGACTTGCGTATTAAGGGTTCCGAACAAATTATATATTTTTCTTAATGTTTATTTAAAATCGACATATAGATACTTTTTGTAGGTTATCCTGTTACCTTTAGGTAGAGAGCTACTAGTTAGTAGCTCTCTACTTTTCTGTACTTTAAAAAAAAAATTAGGCTCGGTAGTTTCGGAGATGAGGGCAGCAGACGGACAGACAGACAACCGAGTGGTCCGCCCGAAGCGTTCTGTTTTTTTTATAGATTTGGAAACCTAAGAACTCGTTACCGGATTAGTATTTCCAGAGACTACATTTTAAAATCATTTTAAAGATGTTTAAAACCCATACCTAGATATCTATTAAAAGAACAGACTTATTTTAATTGATATCTAGGTATGGGTTTATTTTCATCGACTATAATAAACGTAAAAGAGTCGTCACATCACTATTCCAGTATCGCTTTGACTGCGCATGTTGACAGATTCATTATCTTTGTGTGCAGTCTCTGCAAAGCCGTGGGACTCGCTTTACAGCTCAAAAAAGATTCAGTTGATCGTTCATAATTGCGACTATTGATTCCTTGAATAGCTCGCGCGACACTGAGAGCCAATTTGTGTGCATGTTCGACATCAAACGGATTCAATTCATGTACTCAGAATATGGGACGCTAGAATTGAATTGGAATGATTATTTCATGTCTATATTTGGTCTTGTATCTTCAACGATGTATCAATGTTGTATTAATAAATACGAAATATTTTTATTGAAAAAAAAAAAGGTTAACAACCGAACAAAAGGATTCAGAAACTGCTATACAACTCGGTTCTTACGCCTTTCTATTTGTTTAGGGTACCGTAAATCACAGCCCGTCTAAGCGACTGTTAATAGACACTGATGCGACAGAACGGAACACCAAGTGTCAAGGAGCATGCTTATAGTCGCGACACTATCGTGGATGGAGGTCGGGACACGGGTCGGAGTCGCAGACGAAAGCTCAGCTTGCCTGGTAATACGCTGCGTCAACCACTGAATTATTCATCGCGCTACACAAAATCACTTTTAAAGTTGTGCCCTCAGAACTAAATGTGTATACAAATTAGCTAATTGATAAGACGTATGTTCTAGTAAATGTTTGTGCTGTGTGGAATTTGTAAATAATTATGTAGACTTGTTCTGACGGTGACAATTTTAATATAACTTTCGTAGATAATGCTGGAATCATTTGAAATATATTTCTAGGTCTATAGTACTACTATGGTTTATAGCAGGGGTGGCCAACTTGATTAGACCCAAGATAGACTTTTTACTCACGACGTACTTCTTAAGATTTCAAATGTAACAGTTCAAAGTTATTAAATTATGTAGTATTTTTAATTTTACTAACATAACCTATTTAATATTTACATAGTTGCGCAGTCTTTTAATCGTACCTATTTATATTTTTTGCCTTGCCGCGATCGACTAGACTAATAGCCGCGATCGACCAGTTGGCCATCCCTGGTCTATAGTATACTGTAGGTACTATGTGTTACCGTTATTGTCTTCGTCTCTCGTTTTTTCAATCGTTGTTACCGGCAGATAAGTAAGCCTTTAAAATCGATAAAAGGATCGTCGGTACTTACCACATACTCCCTAGAAGTACCTATACATTGGAACTAATTAACAATTCCCAACGAAATGTTCAGTAACGGACGTCGCACCCAGCTCAGGCTAAATGTTGCCACTCAATACGGAAATTGGGAAAACAGGCAAAATACGTTCCGAGCAAGAGACAGGGTATGTCAGCCGCTGAGCAAAGCCCGTCACTCAACCACGCCACAGAGGATTTTGACTTTACGCCCTACATATTGCGTTACTGAATATTAACAGTAAATGCTCAGCATTTCACCAACGATTTGCTATGAAATTAATGAAAATTACAGCTGGATAAACAAATAAAAACAGTACTATTATATAAATTAATAGTTTTGCAAAAATACAATTGTGTATTGTGTAATAGTATCTATTTTCTTTCGACACAATTTCCTGCTGAAATCCCTCGCTTCTACACAATGAACGGTTAATAGCAAAGAGACCGTTAAAAAGCAAACCGACGCCGACGTCCCAGGTAGTGCTAGGAGTGGGCAGTCGGTGGCACGCTCAGCAGACTTGCACCGCCTACGGAACATATTAGCGGGCACGTGCCCCGAATCGAACACGCTCCACTCAATCCACTACCATGCTTCAACTGATCGAGTTCCACGCGAAACAATGAAGTACTTACAACCAAACCCGTAATGGAAGCCTAATAATAAAATTTAAAGTAACAGTTTCACTATTTATTTTTATGTTAGCGTCGCGTAAAACTTCGGAAACAATCGCTTTTAGTGAAAGAACATGAGGTTTAATAAAGCTTTGCGTGGAATTTTCTGCTACAGTTACTTTGAATGGCATGAAGAATGTCTAGCTATCAATCTTATGAGGTTAACCTTTCGCGACTCGAGCATTGTAACGAAGGTTTAGGTCAGGTCAGTGAATGCCTTAGCTAGTTAGGTGTTACATTATCTGTGACGGCATGAAATGTCAAGTTGTTGTTGCTTTTATGTTGGTAGAATGTCGAGGTGTTATTTTTAGTGAAGCGTCCCTGACTTGAGTCAGGGCTGGTCATAGTGTTTGTTGAAGTAGAGGTTAAACTTCTGTCTGTGTTGCAGTGTTGAACCAAAGGGTGACCCTTTACCGACCATGCCAAGTAGGACGAACTGCTGAAATGAAGAGATGGTAATTCCATTTAATCCGGGCCCCGGAGAAGTTTACTGAACATAATATGTTTGGAATGTACCCTCTAAGTACACATTACGTGGATTATCCAATGATGTCGGCGGAGCTTGAAATGAGTGTCAGTTCCAGCCTTTGTACTTCCATCACACTGAGTGCTCAAAGGAAATAAAGTTTAAACCGCTCTGTATGTCTTTTTAGTCGTTGGGTTACTCGTATATTGTTTTATGTACACTTAAAGTATTACGTGTGCATTAAAGCGAGTAGAAGTATAGAAATGTTTGCTTTCCAGTGCTTTTATGAGCTTTTAGATTTTGGGTAAAAACTTCATAACTGATACGAGACTGCGAAACATATTTTTAGAGTTCCGTACCCAAAGAGTAACCAACGGAGTACTATTACTAAGCCTAACTAAGCTTTCTAAGGTTTATGGTACGGATGTGCACTTGGCCGGTTTTTTTTTTCTTGAAAACAACTTGTTTTACCAAAATGCATGTTATTTAAACGAGGAAGCTCCTAGAGGCCATGCATCATCAACTTTAAAATCCAATATCAGTCTGTACAGGTCAATTTCGAAATTTAAATCTAGGGTTTGTTTGATAGTTTATTAATGACATTACTGAACGCCGATAAGATTTGACGACTATCCTGGCTTTTCTGTGTCCCTGATAATTTAATAGTGTAGGCCAACGGCCCAAAAACAAAGACCGGCAGTCGCAGCTCTCGTGGAAACAAGCTAGCAGAACTATGTATTTTTACATTTCAAAAAGATATCTCTCGAGATGCGGGCGAGGAAAAGTACGAGGCATATGTATGTGAGGAAGGAATGTATACGAAGGATACAAGGAAGGAATGTGATCAGAGTTCGCTACAAATCCTCACCACTCAGCTTCATACCGTTTCACACCGTCGCAACGCATCCACGCACCGCGCAAGCTCCTCGAACAGCTTCGGTGAAAACAATAACACATTTTCACAGCGCCGCTATATGCGTTCTCGGTTCTCACCGCGCGTAGCTACTTTGGCCAACTTCTTACATTATCCAAACTAAATAGAAATGCGCCAGTACTGGCCTTTTACAACATTATCAGTTGTTAAGCTTAATAATGAGAAACTGGCGGACATACAACCAACTATTTATGTCGCAAAATTGGAACAGATTGTAGGAGGCAAGCTGCAGCATGTTCCTGCGACAAGTTCCTCGCCTGGTGCCAACAATATGACCATGTTCTCGTAAGCACTAGTTACAACAATAGCAGCCACGATGTCCAAAGATTCTATGAACTATGAATGTTGTTTATGATATACTGCATACATAAAGTTTTGGGAACTGTGTTGCATGTATGTAAAAAATAAATGGATTTTGTTTTGAAGAATATTCAGCCCGGAAATTAGTTTTCGGATACTTTTATATTTTTATTGGTAGATGAGGCACTGAGGAGGTTCTTTATTTTAAATTATAAATAAATTAAGTATTTACAATTACTTTACATTTAGTTTGAATAAGAACACCCTTGTTTTTCAAAAATATTTGATAGTAAATTTCTGGTAAAATAGTTACCTCTTCTTTTTAAATCGCGATGCAAAAACGATATGGTGTTATAAATTTGACGTGTCTGTGTGTATTACATATATTTTCCCCATTCCCTCAATATGGGTATCAAATGGAAGGTCTTGACTATTAGAATACTATACACTTTGACAAATTTTTACTTATTAAAGGTTTTTCTGTCGGGGTTTTTAATTTTTTTAAAACAGCAACGCTTAAAAACATTAAGTGACTGCGCATTTACGTTAAATATAACAAAGATAAAATTTCTTAATTATTTTATACCTTTTTATTAATAGGTGCATAATCATTTAAAGTTCAACCTTTTTGGTCTATTATAAAAATGACAACCGCACTGGTCACTTTTTCTACACAAAACATAGAGGCATGACATTAGTGTATAGTTTTATTTAAAATTATTATTTTTCTTTATATTAAACGGCTGGCAATTTTTTTTTCGTGGTGTTCTTCCTGTTTCATATTTATTTAGAACTCACCTTTGCAGCAACTATAAAAAATGTGCATAATTTTGGCAGAAAATATTCAGCAATTTTTAGTACAAAAGCTCTTCCATATAAAATCACTGATAGGTAATCAGCAATAACTGCAACGTTACCAACATAATAAACTTTTTGGTAAAAATTATTTGACGAAAAAGTTCATGATAAAATGATTTGACCTTTTTATTAAATAAACGAAAGAAACTAATAAAATAATATTAACTTATTATACTTAATTTTTTATATTCTGTTTTCATAATCCTTTAAAGCACTTACAACTTTTTTAGTCAGTTAAAAATGGCCACTTTTGTTGAAAAAATAGGGATGCCATTGCACTTTTATTTTAATCCATGTTTTATTTAAAATATTTGGCTATCAAATATTTTTTCGCGATTTTCAACCTGTTTCATATTCATTTAGAATTCAACCATTGTAGAATCAAAATCTCTGTATCTAAGCAATGTAGTCGATCTCCCACTTCTTTATGGCTTGATTGTTAAAAGCATAATACGATTAATTAAAACGATGTATTTTTTTGTTGCAGGCCTCGTACCGGCGTGGTAGGCGTACTGCTGAGGGTCGCGCGCCCTCTCCTGTGACTAGCCAGAGTTCTAGCGCAAGGCACGGGCGGCGGATTGTAAGCGAACACCTTCATGTTGTACTCTAGACTACACTACATAAATAGAAACGAATTGATAGGCCACCCTAATACCAAGAATGTAAAGTCTTTAAAATTCGTGCTATTTCGACTTGCCTAATATTTTGTACATTTCAAATTATTTAAACACTACACGCTTGCCAACCTAGCGCTGCATGCGTACAGCGATGATATCTCATTCTAGTTACACTGTTGGCCTATTTCGTTATGTAGTCGACCCAGAAAACTTGGGAATAAGTCCAAAATAATTCTTAGTCACCAATTTCCTTAATATTTCGAGATATTCAAGACAATCCCGCAATTTCCACTTCGGTTTGGAAAATGTTCTCAAGTTACGAGGAAACATAGCGTTTCAATTTGATATTTTATCTAATTGGATGATTCGAGTCCGCATCTCAAATGCAAATCTGTGGCTTTAATGGAATTATGGAAAATCTTGTAGCATTGCCATTGGTTCGTAGTATCCCAAGTTATTGCTTTCTTTCCTCTTACTTTAAACAGCTAATTACAAAAAAAAAATGTGTTTGGTTGTAATGAATGGCCCTCTGACCTGCAGAGGGCAGGTCTTTCCTTATTGTATTCGTTAACTTTATAACGGATCATGTAAACAAAAAAATATTCTGTCATTGGGTAGATTTCTTGTTTTCGGAATCTATAGTTCTGATAAAAACTAGATCCAGAGAGTTTTGATTTTAGTAGATAATTGTGTTGTGTAAGAGGTCGGGTACTCGTAAAATAAATTGCACTAAAACCAATGTTGATGTCTTAAACGTGTGTTTTGGTGTTGCAGAGGCGTGGGGCGCGGCGCGTGGCGGCGGCGCGGGCGCGGGCGGCGCCATGACGCGGCGCCCGCCACCATGACGCTGCCGCCGCCCGCGCGCCCCGCGCACCCCGCCGCGCACCGCGCCATGCGCTACTACCGCATCTGGATCTACGCGTGCAACGGCGCGCTGCTGCTAGGGGCGCTCGCTTTCTGCGCGGCCGCGGGGCGCGCGCTCTCCGACTACCGGCGCGCGCTGGTGCCCGGCCTGGGTGCGGCGCAGCCCGGCTTCCTGTACGGGTACGCGGCGCTGCCGGCGCAGGCGGGGCTGCTGCAGCTCCTCGGCTGCCTCGCAGCATTGAGACTTTCCGAACGGATGCTGAACGCCTACTGGTTGGCCCTCCTGGCGCTACTCGTAGGGGACGCAGCAATCGGCGTCTACTGGGCGTTCCGGTTTGAGCGAGTTTGTCGCGAGCTGCGGCCCCAGCTGCGGCTTCGTCTCGCAAAGGACTACGATACGGACATTGACTTCTCACAAGCTTGGGACCGCCTCCAGAGAGAACAGCGGTGCTGCGGCGTGACGGGGCCGGCAGACTTCGCAGCGTTTAATAGAACAACGCTGCCGGCGAGCTGCTGTCGTATCCCGGCGCATACGACGTCGGTGACGCCGGCGCTGCTGGCCGTCACGTCTGCCACGTCCCCCGCACCCTTCACCCCCGTACACTGCGCGCCGCACACGGCCGCCTGCTCTGAGAGACTACTCGTTTGGCTTCGACGAACTGCAGACGCGTTGTTCGTGTTAGGGTATTGTGTTATAGCATTTCTAAAATTGTGCTTCCTCGGAATCCTCCGGTACGAAATAAAGGAGATGATTCAAAAAATTAGAATATTACGAAGCGAGCTCGGAGCAGGCGAGCTGATGGAGGGTAGTCCGATCCACGGCGGACCACTGTCCCAGACAATCATAGTGAACGCAGTGAACGCTAACGGAGGAGTCCGGGCACACGGCGGGAGCCCTGAACGCGCCGGAGAGCGCGAGGCCCTGCTGGGGCGAGCGTCGGAGCCGTGCCCACGCCGGAGCATACACGAAGAGCCGCTTGGGCCTAAAACGATAAACGGAAATAACAACTGCGAGATGCGCGAGCTCGCTCGAGGAGACTATAGGCCTTTAGCGGCGGACAGTGCGGCAACTCGAATCTGACTAAGATGTTACTTGGAGCGGCTGTTTGGGCGGCGCTGGCGCTCGTTCCCGGCGGCGGGCTGCGAGCTGGAGGCGCCGCCCGTGCTGGTGCGGCGCGTGCCGGCGGGCGCGCGCGTTCGCCTCGACCACCGCCGCCAAACCCGCTCCGAATTCGAGTTGTAGGCTACACGAGCGACGCGAGCGACACGAGCGCTCGTCGCAACGATCATATTCATTGGCGCTGTCAATTGCAAGTACCGATATGTTCGGTCGGACTAAACTGTATGTAATTGTTCATAGTGGTAGAGTTGTAAACTGTACGTGCGATGCCGTAAAGTGTTGAGTGATGTTCAAAACGTTATGATCAGTGAGAGATATGAATAATATGAACGTGCATCGAAGGATAATTGTGTAATTTAGACAAAGTGAAATCGATTTTGAGCAAAGCTTGTGTTTAGTTCCTAAATTTGGCCGTTAAATATTCGTTCCGTAGGTGCATAGGACAAATGTTTTACTTTACGGTCCCTAGGAAAGTGGCTAGAGAGAGAGATACCTGAGCTATCGTGACGCGAACCGCATGTGAGGAAATGCAGTCTCCAGCAGTCCAGCAGAGCGAACTGTAATGACGCCTACTTTGGCTACTAGGAGAGCGCAGTAAATCCATCCTACATAATATTGTATCTGTATACTCGAATACGATTTTAATATTTATAGCAGTAAATAACGGGAATCAACCAATATAAGATTAATTATGATGATTGTTTAGCCTTAAGACATAACAGTTTTTGATTGTATACCAATAGAGTTACGAAAGTAATTATTGTAATATGTATTTTACAAATTTTTCATGTCATTTTACTCATTGTCTTCAATTAAATAATTGTATTTATATGTTAAAATATATTGCCATAGTCTATAATAACACCGACGCATTCAGTTCAGTGATTTCTGCCCAGATGCTCATCTTTAACTTTGAGCATGAGTTAAAGATTATTAACAATTAGATATTAATATATTATGAACTAAATAAATTATAGATTTGTCATTTGATTTCATAGCTGATTAAAGATAAGGCAAAAGTCACTGTTCATGAACGCTGGTCCCACATTTTGGTATACCGATACGTTACGAATTATAATACAATCAAATGGTTCGTTAGCACGGATGATATCACGTGCTGTCACTCTGAGTTAATTCTGTAGGATATTACATCTCTATCATATAATTCTTAGTTTGTTGTAAGTACCTGTACCCCTGTTTATACTTGCACGACTCCCCGACAGTACTTGCGTAGACTAGACACGTCTCCTGCTTCTCGCCCCGGGTCCTGGTCCGCCACCAGGTAGGTCCGTCTCCACTCTCCACACACCGTTTATTTTGACCGCTTTCCTTACATGAGTCGGACAAGAGTGAGTTGCGACTTTCCTCGCTCATTGTCTATTTATCTAGTTCTCATTATCATACCTAATGTTGTCGGTAAATGTAAATAATAAACAAAATTTGTACATGTGTAGTATGCGAGTAATTGTGCATGGACAGATTGACAAAATACATAGTACTGATATGAGCTTAAACGACGTAGTGCCTACAATTATATGCTTGTAAACAGTATAAAGTGGACGAATACACTTTTAATAACATTTTGTTTTATGGCAGAAGAATTTAAAATGTTTCGTAAGTACTACATTTTATCACTATCTTGACAGAGAACAGAATGATGTTTTTGCTAAAAATTTAAAGAGATCGCGCTATGAATCTAGACTGCGCATATAAAATATTACAATAATCTCATGGTGTAAGGAATTAGGTAAAATTTATTAATGGCTGTGTCAAATATAGGTGAAACCTATCCATGCCGCGTAGACCGACTCGATCGCTGTCAGCTGTCACACCGGCGCGAGCCTGCGTGCGCGCGCGCTCGCGGCTCGGCGACGTTCGACCATCTACCTACATTCATACATATTTGTACTTTTACGAACTAACTTTATAGATATATTGTAATGACGAGTACGAAGTTATGTTCGCTTAGAGTAGGTATAATATTTTGTGAATTTATGCAGAAAAATAGTTTTTTAATATTGTTGTCACATGAATGTACCAATCTTATAAAAATTTGTACCTATATTCGGAAAGTTGAATAATTTGTAGCTAGGATCCAATCTAAATCCTGCATTTCTTCCAAAAAAAAAAAACGGTAAAAATAACATGTGCCTTGGCTTATAAAATGTATAACTGATGTTATGTTTATTGTAAATTAATGGATATGAAGTAAACACGAGCTCGTGTCTGATGTGCTGCCTACACCTTCCGATTGACTCGTACGTACACTGTGCTCTCGACTGTGTTCTGTGTGTCACTCGACCTCTCTCAACAATCAATGATTGTGTATTGTTTCCTTATTTACCTTTACACTATGCTGATTTTATTACTGTTTCATTCAGTTAAACACTATTTAACTACTACATGTTGAAAAGGAAATGTACAGATGAAGACTTAAATACAAATAACAATAAAATCAATTCGACGTCATTGATAAAAATAAAAAATATGTGTGAAATGTGTCAATGTAATGAATCTGTTACAATATTAACATTTGGATGGTACACTGTACGTAATCTTTTGAATTCTCTACTGTCACTATACTTTGAATGTTTTCCTCGTTCAGTGTGTTTCACTACTATATTAGAGTTGTTCCAACTTTCCGAAGGTACGCACTAGGCGACTGAGAGCTAATATTATCATTATAAATGCATTCAATAAAGAGTTTGTTAAAATGTTGGGGTTTTTTATTTATGTAAATGCACCCTAAATAACAGTATACTGGATTATCCTTGTAACAGTCGTTTAAATCAGTCTTAACTTAACATTGCTCATAACAAGTAAAAAAGGAAAAGTTGATTGTCACACAAGGATCTCCAAGCGCCCTTACATATACCTAATATTCAAGATTTATACAAGTTACTTTCTGTTTGTTAAAATGTGTGTTAGTTGGAATGATGACAATGATATTGTTATACCTGAACCAAAAAAATGCATGGATTATAAGAAATGCATCATTTGGTCACTGTCGAAACTACTATTACTACTACTCAGTCTCAAAACAGAGAAATTGCTACGAGCAAGTTGTTACAAAAGACAGAGTTGTTACAACAGCGTTTAAATACTTAGTTATAACCGGTCACATTAATATTGATTGAATGAGCAACTATATATGGACAATTGAGTCACAATCTTGAATCAATAAAACTAGCTAAAAGTAAATTTAAAAGAAATCATAACAGAGGATCAGAGTTACAGTTAGTGCAAATTTTTTGTTTACACTTCACAGCACTACATTGCTCACTTTCTTAACTTAACTAAGTATAAATTTTCCAAGATCCTTGTTCAAAAATATTAGCTTCCGATGACCATGTGCAAGACGTGAGCCGACCTTGTGAGCATGCAGGCAATCACAGACTCACCTGCGCGCCGTCTTCCTTCAGACGATACGTGCGGTCTACGTTCGCTCCGCCGATCACCAACACGTCTCCCTCACAATTCTCCTCGGGGAACAAAGGCGCTTCATCAGCCCGCCCCAAGCCGCACGAAGTGTGGAAATGTCCCAAAGAATTGGACGAACATTTTCCGCCGCCCTTCGACAATCCAATATTAGACGCATTCTTCCAATTCTCTACGTTCTTTCGTTTTTTAAACTCGAGTGCAATATCGGCACCCACTTTGGCATTGTTCTTTATGAGGGCGATGTCTGCGACTCGTTAAGGAAAGATATTGTGGCAATTAGCTTCACTACTATCATTTATAGACCGTTCGCGTTTCTACACATTTAATTTACGACGGAATTAAACAGTTGCTAGAGTCTTATTAAGTATTTTAACGGTGTCGTAATTATTCTGACAAGAGCCAAGCTTCGAGGGTCATGAACTCATGATTGGATTTATGGACGGGAAGATACGATTCAATAGACATGTGTATGGTTAGAATTAGCTAAAACTTTATGGCGAAAACTCGACCTTTGGGAACCTACTTTTTTATAGACAATGTAGAAAAGGATACTGGCATTAAGAGATGCGCCACCGGTAGCTTTGGCAACCGCAGACAGAATGAACGGCGTCACTTCTTTGCCGAAAATTCCTTTTTGTTTTGCTTCTTTTAGTGCACGAGTTATGGCTTCTTCAATAATTTTCTCTGTAACAAGAATGACATAGCTAAATTATATCAAAGAAAGCGAAAATACCGTCATGAAAATAAGAATGAATGGGTTGTGTCATGAAAATATTGATAGGTATGTTATTAGGAATTCCTATCAAGTTAAGCAAGATTATGCGATCTTTGTAAGTTACAGACAAAAAAGATTACTGTCACACGTTAAATCAGATAATATCGTAGCATATAAAATATTTAGCTGTAAAACTTAGACCATAAACGCTGTCAGGTTATTTTAATTAAAGTTTAGTCGTAAAACTTACCTTATTCCCGCTAGCTAAGGTTTTAATTTTTAACCTTATATGTAGTTTGGAATAGCCAGTCAATTACAGTGCGATGTAAAATTGAAATAATATTAAGATGAGTATTAACTAATGATGAATGAATTTATGATAATTTAGTTTCAACTATTTATTTAAAATAACATAGATTTGGGTAAAATATTTACCATTTTTTCAATGATAAAAATATAAAATAATGTCTGAAAAGCTGACCGGTCAAAGAAAAGTAGAACAAAATAGGCGAGAAAGCAGCAGCCCCATCTTCATTTGTTTTTCGAGTTGTAAAGTTCTGTTCATACTTTCTACAAATCTTAGCAGACATTTGTATTAACACGATGAGTTCTTTAGGTTCAGATATGGATTTTTGCTTTAACTATCCTTGTATTCGCAATGAAAACCACAGTGTTTTACCTCGGGTGGAAGACTTATTTAGTCACTTGAACTATTGGCGCACTACATTCGGGCGCCAAACGCCATATCGGGACTAAATTAGTTACTTTCAGTCCTAAGATAACAATGTACTATTTTACATCACCTGCACGAAATCGTAAAATTATTTGCCATGTGGACCTAACTTTAAAGTACGTCATTCTAACCGTGCAGCGAGCGCAGTCAAAATGCGTTCCAAATTCAAATCACATTATTGGGTTATAACGAAATTCAGTACAATATTATTGCCAGCGTGGGCTGTAGCCTCGGGCGCGGGGCCTGCTCCTAGCAGTGGAGGCTCTTTTCATGGTTACAGCATAATTTTCTCGCAGTAGATGTTGTGAAACGAACTTTTTGTAAGTGTTTGTTTATCTACTTTTTTAAATTAAATACTTAAATTTTGGTACTACGGTTTCTTATTTTCTCACCGAAGGGGTGAAAAGTAGAGTATCATCCTCGGTGATAAAGATGTCTTTTCCTTGGGCTAGCTTGAATCCCTCACTGCATTCAGAATTCGTGTATTAACTCCCTCGCTTTGCTCGTGAGTTAAACGCTAAATTCCCTAGGGAGTTAACTCTCGAATCCTTCATTGTATTCAATATGACGCCCGTGACATAAGACACTGCTTAAGTCCCTCGATGCATAATCTACTATTAAAACACTGCAGTAAGTAGTAATTTCTCGACGAATGAAAAAAAAGAATAAAAGAAAAGAATGAAAATGAAAAATGAAAAAATGAAAAAAAATGAAAAAATGAAAAAATGAAAGAATGAAAGAATGTTTGCACTTTGTGAATATTACAAGAGTTTTCATGAGTTTTTATTTTCCTTTTTTATAGTTTCACGGAAAACTAAGCAATAATGAAGTCTTTGTTAAGTAGTAAACGAGCCATAGCCGTTTGCCGACAATTTTTTTGGTTTGGTCTGTTATAAGTAGTCATTTTAGTAATGGGACGGTCAGTTGGGTGGCTTTACTGCAATTTTATCGAGCTTAACAATAACCAAGGAGGAGGGTTTAAATAGTTTGCCGCCTGAAAAGAATTCCGAACAAGTACATAGTAGGAATTAGTACAAAAACTGCTGCAGCTGCTGTGTTTGTATGTAGGGGTAGGTAATTGTTGGAAAAGCAGATTTAGCTTTTGCCTGCCGATTTGACTGCATGGTATTTTGATAAAAAGTACCCTGTGTCACCCTCCAGGGCCTATGCATGTATAAATATAGTTAAACGGTAGATCAATTTAGCGGCAAAGGCATGAAAAAATAACACCAAACAGTAGATATTATAAAAATGACTATGTAAGACCGTACCATACACTTCTTCCGATAATATTCTTTGTATTCTTACCATCCATGGCATACTCCTGCGGTATCGGTACGGCAACGACAGTGCCGGACGTTAACTGCAGCTTTCGAGCCGCATGCAATAGCCGCGCGGCTTCCTTGGCGTTGCTGACGCGGTGCGGTGCGGTGTGGCCGGACCGCGGCGTGTAGAATGCGGGGAAATCTGACGTCTCTCCGAACGCGCATACGCATACACCTTGTGTTTCCTGCAGAAAAATAAGCCTTCACTTTCACAGCAAGGCGAACTTTCTCGTAGACTGCTACGAAGATCACTTACTGCTGTAAAAGTCACTCACTGCTACGAATATCACTTCGTACATACTTAGAAGATTACTTTGTAGCATATTACGAAGCATGCTACCAAGCAATAATCTGTTGACTGATATGAAGATTTTTATCGTAGGCTAGCTGCGAAGAGTTTTTTCGTATACTGTTACGAAGAACTTTCTCGTAGAATACTACAAAAGATATTTCGTTGTCTAACGGCAAAACAAAGGTCATAGAAATGTTTGATGGTTTCAGTAAATATTAATATTTAATGTAACCCGTCGGGCGTCGGTAGATTAAAATAAAGAAGTAATGAATATTGTGTGGTGCTCTATGCTTAGCACAAAAAACATAATAGGTAATATAAATAACCTTTGTTAAGCACAGGAACTCACGTAGATACGGTGTACACTCTTCGAGCCAAATGTAATAAAATATGAAATGTCACATTTCTATAAAACCACTCGGAGGTCCCCGATGTAATCAAAGCGCTCTTTGAAGTTACATTCGGCGTATCCTCATTGAGTAAGTACACAGTTGCAGCACCGCTCCTCTCTCAGAAACAGCTAAGTTACTTGCTCAGCAACCGCCGCGCGGCCTCCCCCGGGCAGTCCGTACAACTTGCGCGGTAACCTAACGACCTGGTTTGTTGTTTTTCTTTCACTAAGTAATACAGAAAATATACGAAGGTACTAGAATTTACTTTGTTCGGTATGTTCTGCTTTTGAATCAAAAAGCGCCTTGAGCTCTACACGGTCCACAAAAGGACAGTCAAGTGGGAATCGCCGACGTAAAAATGACGATGTATTTTATGTTCTCCAATTATTTATCTACTTTGTAGTGTTCTGGCGTCGTGAAACATAAGAGACGAGTATCTTTTATCTTTATGTGAGATCGGATACTGTGAAATCTTGTTGGAAAACTGATCAGGCACGAAGTTGAAGAGCTTTGTACTTCAAAGTAATATGTACTTGTGACAGTAAATATGTAGTTACCAAGTACTCGAGAGTTCGTCCGATGTCTAGTATGGACTTAACGCCGCTGCACACGACGAGCGTGTTGCTGCGGCCCAGCTCGCTCAGGTCGGCCGACACGTCCAGCGTGTCCTCACCCTGACGATGCACACCACCTGCGGGAAATACTCAAATTCAATATTCAGTTCCACTACCCCTTTTCGCAAAAATGCTGTCTAGTTACAACAAATACACGGTATTGGATATGAGGAAAGAAAGCTACAATAAAACTCAGTAGTACATAAAACAAACTAAAGTTGCCAAATTGCGTAAAGAAGAACTGCCGTTCGAAAATATTTGACTTGAATCGTCAGTTGTTGGTGAGAGCTCGATAACATGAAAGTTTCCCGTAAGTTTCACGAATCGATATTGACCAAAATGCTGAAAAGTCAAAATTACAAATATCTTCGATTGTGTGAGTGTAATAAAATGTCGGTGAAGTATTTTGACCGGGGCCACGGTAAGCGGAATTATTACATCACTGGAGAAGGCGCTCGCAGGCGGGAAGCGGGCAGACCGCGCTCCTACATAGTTTCGTTCAATGTATACATTATACGTCCGCAACTCCGCAGGTAAGTTCGTTCCCCATTCCGCGATTACTTCCAAAACAATTGGTTTGATTGGTGATTGGAACCAATCGTTTGGACAGATACGTTATTTGACTACATTTTATTGGTCTAGTATTTTAATAATATAATATAGAATATATCAAAAGAATAAATTCTTGCCTCGCAAAAGCTCTGTAAAAAAACTACACTGTTCTAAAAAGTCTACCCCTTATCTTATTCTTTATTCAAAAATGCTCACCACCAATATCCATTTCTTCAGTGAGCGAACATAGAAACAAACATTTCATATGTGAACAAAGGAAGTCGGTCTTATTTAATCAAGAGACGTCGTATTTCCATTAATACTTTTATGTTTTCAAATAACATACGGAGATGGCAATTATTGTACCGACGTGAATAAGATTTATGTTCCATTATGCTCCTCGCAGATCTGGCGATACTTCCTGCGCTGAAAGCTATGAAAATAAAGTATCTACATGAAAGCTCCGGTACCACAAGCTACGTGACTTACGAGTATGTTCAGTTTTACTTTAATTCATTTCATCTAATGTTGTCATTTTTAAAGAAGAACTGAATTCTATGAACAAACTATCACCTAAAACAAAAAGCTGTTTAAGGATAGTCCTCAAAAGAGAAGTCGTTTGCAAATCTCCTAGTTTAGCAGTGCCTTTATAATAAATCGTCTACGACACGATAACGGCGCGGCGGCCATCGAAATTCGCCATTTTGGCTTCGCCCAGCCAACGACAGCGGGTCGTTGCGAAGTGCCGATATAGCGTAATCCTTTTGTATCTATCCTTTCGAGTATTCAGACATTTGCCTGTTCGTTTCGCGCAAGCCTTATCCTGACTGCCGCTAATTCAAATCGTTGGGAACGGAATAAGACTGCTGCTCACGATAATTTACAAGCCCGAGCACTACGAATGCTTATCTAGAAGGTGATAAATTGCGCTCTGTTTCACGGAATTCGTTGTTAATTACATCGCCAGTTCGGCACGGGCGGTGGCGGCGCGGGCGATGCGACTGCCAGTAATGAATGCGCTGGCAAAGCGTTCAATCCAACCGTGATATCGTTGAAATTCATTTGTGAATTCACGAGCACAGTTAATTGAAGTGTTTGCGGTATTTTCACGATGATTACTACTATTTGCGAGTCGTGACTTAGCACAGCCTTGTACGGGAGTAGCGTGATCATAATCCTGTGAACACTCATTAACAACACGTTAATTGTAGGCGCTTTGTAAAACGGCAAACAAAATACTATGAACGTTGAATATAACGTTGACTTTCATATGATTTTGGATCGTTTAATTAAGATTGTCGTATCATTTAAATGGTAGTCGTAAACAGGTTTATTAAACGAGGAGCCTGGCGCGACGTTAACGTGCTGTAATGCGACTCGCGTCGTAATAAAAGAGTTTCTGATGTAGGCTCCGCGCTGCCGCCGGCAATTGTAGCTGCAACGAGCAACGACACGACGTGACTACATGAGGCGTGTTATGAAGAAACATGGGAACCGAAATGTGTTGAAGGAACAATGAAATATGGTAACATCGTTGCAGCCATATTTTGGAGAACATATTTTAACCATAAAGCCTTTGAAATATTATATCCCGTTACCAACATTGTGGCATCGTTAATATCAGAATTTCAGCCAATATTATTAATGTCAATTGACATGGGTTTTTAATCTAATAATTCGTCGCTTTGACTGTAACTCGATTCGAGTTGAACTCGAACCGTTGTTGGGCTATAAACCCGCAACGAACCCCGCATCTTTGCACGACAAAGACAAAAGAAGACGGCATCCTGTAATCCGGTAAGTGTCCATGAAAGCCGTGTGATATCCATGTGTACTGTCGTCGTGTTCCAAGCGGTTGTGTGCCGTTACGGCGACCGCTATTACGCAGCGGAATGCCGTCTGCTAACAAGAGCCCTATCCGTGCGAGACTGCACTTGAGGTCTTTTTATGTCTGCTGTATGGGGCTATTTGTGTGGGCCTGTTAGCTCGTTAGCTACATAACACCTCGGGTTAATGAGTGCACTGTTACTCTAGACTAGATTAAACTAACTAATTGCGTTCTATGGCGCTACTGAAGGCATTCTTGCTAAATAGTTACTGAAGGTAATTTAAAAGATACCTTAGAATTTAAGTTGTGTTATGAGTGTGTTTTTGTCTTTAGTGCATCGTTAGTGTTTCGAATTCATTATCAATCTCGTTCTACTTTATTACTTTAAAGTTGCGCCATTAACGTTATTCATCTGCCTAGACTTTTCCCAACTATATTGAGGTCGGGAAAGTTGAGAAAACGTTTTCAAATTGAGATATTTTTTAAAGTTTTCTCTAGACACCGCGGTAGGTAAGGAAATTGTTGTACTTGTGGAAAGCTTTTCTTTAATTAGATCTCGACTGCTGCGGTAGAAACGAGTTAAATCTGGCTCCCAGCGGGTTAAAAGTGTT
Organism: Lacanobia oleracea; assembly: GCA_950371165.1. Lineage (NCBI taxonomy): Eukaryota > Metazoa > Arthropoda > Insecta > Lepidoptera > Noctuidae > Lacanobia > Lacanobia oleracea. The sequence goes on from OX493389.1 coordinate 14,890,490, forward strand.
TTAAGGTTTATCTGATAAACAGTTTGCAGCATTCCGGAGTTTAAAATTGAGATTAGTTATTGAATAAACATTTACTTGTACTCTTTCCTCTAATGACATCGTCAGACCTTATGTAACCTTGTCAACCTAAGTATCGCCGCTAAGACAAACCGTAGGTGCTATAACATCCCTTTAACTAAAGGCACTTTTCATCACAGTTCACATTGAATCCTTACTTATATTATAAATTCGAAAGTAGCTATGTCTGTCTGTATGTCGCGCTTTCACGCCAAAACTACTGAACCGATTTAAATGAAATTTGGTACAGAGATAGTTTAGATCCAAAGGACATATATTACTTTTTATCCAGGGAGTATATTCCCTAGGGATCACGCGGGCGAAGCCGCTGGCAGAAGCTAGTTTCATATAATTGATACAGTAACGTTTCTGGACCGAAAATTATTTCATATTTTATAAGACACATTGTCAAACAGCTATGCACTAGACTTGTGTTTATTTGAGACACGACGATCACTTTTTTGTAGAAAGTAAGGGTAAGAATGTTGTTTTACTATAACTAACGACCCGCCCCGGCTTCGTACGGGTGCAAATTATATACTAAAACCTTCCTCGAAAACCACTATCTATTAAAAAAACGCGCATCAAAATCCGTTGCGAAGTTTTAAAGACCTAAGCATACATAGAGACAGACAGACAGCAGAAGCGACTTTGTTTTATACATGTAGAAATACGTCACCTATCCCGCCAGTAACGAACACCGGTATGTCCGCCAGCTGTGCCGCTATGATGGTGCCAGCCACGGTGGTGGCCCCGTCCAGCCTGGCCGCGGCTATCGGCGCCAGGTCCCTCCGCGAAGCCTTCACCACGCCCTTGGCTTGGGCCAGGTAGCTCAGCTGATTAGAGGACAAACCTATCGTCAGCTGACCCTTGAGGATTGCTATTGTGGCTGGTGTTGCACCCTGAGAATGAAAACAAATCTTAAAATCTGCTAAACGTCGAGAGGAGCTCGTGGCTAAATAATAACAGCCGCACGGGTCCATCTTCAAGGTTAAGCAACAGTTGCCAAGGTTGGTCTGTGGATGGGTGACCATCTTGACATACTGAGTTTCCTCCGTGCCTCGGAAAGCACATTAAGCCGTTGGTCCCGGCTGTCATTTGTAGATCTTTGGCAGTCGTTACTTAGTCAGAAGCCAGTAAATCTGACTCCAGTCTTGCCATGAAGGACCATGTTACCCAGTTACTCGGTTGTGGAGGTCTGGTAGGCAGCCACTCCACGTAAAATACTGGTATTCAGCTAAATCCGGCTTGACTGGAAGCCGAGCCCAGTATGGTTGGGAAAAGGCTACGCAGATGAAGCTGCTGCCCATTCTCTGGAGAGTCCCTTAGTCGCCTCTTAAGACACCCACGGGAAGTGATGGGATGGTATTATTCTTTTACGGCAATATAATAGCACCGGCCGACACCATACGGCTTAAGTATACAGTGAAAACTGCAAAAGATTTAATACTTGAAGATCTGCACAAGTCTCGTTTCAAATTTGTAAAATATTTTTTTAGCGCAACATCTAGATTACAGACTTGATCTGGAGAGTAATTGCGTCGCTACGAAAGTTGTACCATCTACGAAAGCGTAGCACTGATATATCGTATCGTAAATGAAGCTATGAAGGCGTACTTAGGTGCAAAAATATATACATGTGTTTTATACATTTAAAAACATACCCTTTCTCTAATAACATTCTCGACTTCCTTAGCAGTTTCCAAATTCTGCGGGTACGGCATTCCATGTGTAATAATCGTTGATTCCAGAGCGACAATCGGTTTACCATCTGCCTTGGCGCGGCGGACCTCTTCAGAATATACGAAGGGGGTAGCGGTGCCGTACCCCCTCTTATAAAACGCAGTCAGCCGTGAACCCCTCGATACGTACTTGGCTAGGTAAGCCATCTCGATACCTAAAAATAGAATTCAGTTCATTAGTGCTCGCTAAAAATATCGAGTGGTATTTAAGAGGTAACGGGCGAGATAAATCGAGTGCGAACTATTATTCGATTCCGGCGAACCATGGCTGTTTGTTGACTCTGCGCGTTCTGCCACAGGGAGAAGCTTAAATGTAGTTGCAGCGAAGCTCACTTAACAGCGATTGTGTCACGAATAGGAATTCATTCGATCGTTAACGAAAACGGTTTGTGTTTACGTATTTTTAGGAATACAAAGCTTATGCGCAACTAAGGTTTTGTGTGCTTGTTCATTGAAAGATTGTAATGTACCTACAGCACGAAATGACGTAAACATGTCGTAAGTAATAACATCGCACTTTGAATGACACAAAAGCGAATCATTTATGCATGGACGTCCAATTACAGTGGCTCCGGGTGACGGCTGACCACCAGCGTTCGTCGGGCACCGTCGGACATCGTCGGGCAGGGACTGTGGGCACTTCGACACTTTTGACGAAGGCTATCTATCCATCAGAGCCGTGGTCCCGGCGCACATTAATCAAACGGGTCCCTCGCACCTCACCTGTGACGCTTGACATTGCGGCTAATATAACACCTTCGTTAGACCTCGCACCTTTGGGGCTTGTAGTTAGACAGTGTATTTAGTTAGGCACAGAGGGTTGGATCAACTTAATAAACTTCTAGATTACCGTTATTTTCTAGGACAACTCCTACAAAAATATTATTATTTGATAAGAGTATAGTTTTTAGGGTTTCGTACCCAAAGGGACAGAACCCTATTACTAAGCCTCCGCTGCCCGTCCTTCCGTCCATCTGTCTGTCAGCGGGTTGTATCTCAAGAACCGTAATCGGTAAACAGTTGAAATTTTCGCAGATTGTGTATTTCTATAGCGGCTTTAACAAAAAAAAAATGTTTTTTAGTGTGGTGGTGGTTTCAGAATTAATTCTGATTCGCTTACGGGTACGTTTAAAATTTTACTAAACTAGGCCTACAAGTAACATTTTCTATTTGTTCATACATAATAGTAGAGTGAAGCACTTTGCCAGTTAGGGGAGGCCTATGTCCAGCAGCGGACGTCGTTCGGCTGATATGATGATGATGATGACTTTGTAATGTTATCCTTAATATACAGGGTTATTTGTAAAACACCAGCAACCTCTTAGGCAGTGAAATCACACATGATTATAAGCAGCTTTTACTTTGAGAAAACCCCGAAATGTCGAGAAAAATATCAGCTGTTTCATACATTTTCATTGGCTAAATATTGCATTTTGTATGAAATAGCTAGGGTTTTACAAATAACCCTGTATAATATTCTTTCATTACTGACTGATTGAGTGACTGACAGACAACGCACAGCCGAAACTACTGGTCGTAGATAGCTAAAATTTCCTACACTCCGCACTTAGAGAGGATTTCCCAAAATTCCCATGGGAACGGGAAAAAACAGGATATGTGCGTACGAAGTCGCGGGTAAAAACATATACTTTATATTTTATATCAGCATGTTTATTACATTGCTGCAAGTACTGACAGGTCCCTCACGTCTAGACGGTTGTATGGCTATTATCTAGATAGCTGTAGACTTTCACTTTGTGTCGTCTGGATATATGTCTACGACTAGAGTTTTGCGGCGGTCGAAATTCCGTCTGGAGTTACGAATAATTGCTTTTTAGGCGATTGAGTGTAATTTAAAAGCCTCCATAGATGTATGTATAGTAATGCATGTATGTAATATATTTGCGGGCCCCAAACTAGATTCTGGAAGGCCAATCAAGTGTCTAATCAGCCAGTCGAAACTGAAATGATTCTTTACCTGCTGGTAAAAACAAAATCTGTGGAGACGCCCATGAGCAGTAATGGAATGAGCTAGATTCCTTGCTCTACCGCCAATACCGACCATAGCCAAAACAAGGTTTTATCGATTTAAAAAAAAAATTCCTTACGTGTACCGCAAGGAGTAGGGTTGTCATTACCTAGCAACGTTTTGTTTATAATTCTAACAGCTGTTCACCCGACAACAGGCCTGTCATATTTTGCTCATTTTAACAATTCGAGTTTTTTCGTTATATTTTCCTCTTTAGTTCGGGGTTTTATAAAGCTTCGTTATTTATTCACATCAACTTATCGTCTTCTGTATTCTATTTTAGGTAAGAATTTATTATTTTGTTCGTAATATCTGCCTCTGCCGGCATTTACCACCTACCTACGTTTCTAAGGAAAATAATTTCATTATGCTGTGAACGTTGTATGGTAGTCGGGGCTCTAAGTAAAACGATGTACTTAATGAAAATAATATAAATAAATAACTATTCATGGAATTCGTACACAAAATTTTATTTTAATTATGCATAGAAGTTTTAATAGCTTTGTTATTCTTGTGTCACGGTACGCAACATCTCGACTTAGATTTTGCAGTTGGTTTTAAACTTTGGGCAAGTATAAATTATACGTAAGTTGTTTCTATCGCAATCAAACATCTATTTATTTAACGAACTGTAAGCAAACTCAATAAACCGTGTAATGATTTGGCCACTAGGCCAACCGCCCACGGTACCAGGCCAGCATAAAAAGCAGACGGTTCGAATTCTCGCGGGCCCATGACACGCAGGTTACTTTCAAAACCTTGAGATTACTTCATTTCCTTAGTGCGTGTATCGCTTCCTGAATGGCGTTATTTGTGAACAAGATACTCCTGGCTGGAGGTGGATGAGCTCACGTCGCTCGCACATCGCTTATCTTGCTACGTGTTACGTACTCGTCACCTGATTTATGTAGCATGTATCCACGTTTTAGGTATGGAGAAAACATCGATTTCAACATGTGAAAATACCTATTCGTGTGTGTACAATTAGCTGGCTCATTTTCACCAATGTGTAGACTAGGTGCTGTTGAGTGAATTGTTATCTTTTTCAAATAATTAGGTTACCTAATGTTGGTTCGTAAATTCCCTATTCAGAATTTCCTACTGACATAGTTAGCAAGCAAGTGAAGCAGCTGTAGTTTGAGTAGATTTATCTAGTAGTTGTAGCACAGTGAGGCGGGTGTTTCTAAACCTGGGGAATGTTTAGCAAATAACAACGTTGTTGGCTTCGCTCAGAGGTACTATTAGACAATGGCTAAAGTTAGACATGCATGGAATAATCGCATGTGTTGTTCGTGGGAAGAGGCTTCTGTGTTAGTGAATATATATGAAAGCATTTTCAATAACTCCTACGGTGATGTTGTCTACTTGTATGAATGGTATAAATGTGTTGTGTGTTGATGAGCTTAAAGCAAATATAGTGTAGTGTAGAAGAAAACTACAATTTGGGTGAACCGCTGGAAAACTTATACCTATTGAGTCAAGCGCAAATCTTTTCATTTCAGTTACCTACTCAGTTGTCTGCGATTTATGATTATTTCAGATACTTTTCTTCACAATGGCCTGGGGACTGCCAAAACTTCCGGGTCTGACATTCTCAGACCCGACCAAGACCCAATACCACATGCGGAGCTCTCTCCGCTACTACCAGGGACACAGATTCCCCGACACGGTGGTCCGCGGTCCGGGGGGCACAGCCACCGATGTGGACAGCAACGCCTTCGCGCTCCCTGAGGACTCGGTTAAGTAAGTCAACACAAGTTAGTAACTCTAGCTTAAGATCAACAACACTTCGCAATTTCGTGTGTAGATCTCGTCTTAATTTTGGGTTTGACTTTACTTTAAGATCACGTGGTTTTGGAGCTCGAGGGAATGATAAGATGTAACTTTTACAGTGGGAATGTTGAGTTCTTAATACATACGACTAGATTGAAGGACACCCTCCCCCCGATACGTCTCATTTTAGTGTTATTAATGAAATGTTCAGTTTTCAAATACCTAATATCGTTTATCAGACGTTTGCTAGAAAACTTATAAAACGCTTAGGCAAGCCTTACTCGCCTCGGCTAAACAGAGGTCGTTGTCCTGATAGTTTTAACTGAAGAAAAACCATCCACCGTCGGTGCCAACAAACACCCATTCTTTGATAACACATAATTACTTGGCAATGATCCATCAAGTACGGAGAGTCACTCCCGCGCGGGTCAACCCTGGGCTCGTCTGACGCTAGAGGTTTTCTAATGTCGATGACCTTTTATAGGCTAGATTTCAATCAGGAATCTGTCCGTAATAAATATACGATATGTAGGTAGGTATACGATAGAGATAAAATAAAACTGAAATTTTCATTAAACTATTTTCCCTTTTAAATTAGGTACTACTTTTTAAAAAGTAACTTGTCGTTTAAGCAAGCAGATTTAGTGCAAGTAGATCATACGAAATGAATGTTATCAGTCTTTACTAAGCTCAAAATAATAAGAAGGAACTTCTCTCGCGTGAAAAGATCGCACGCTACCGTACACCGCTTTTCTTCTTTTCCGCCTGTGTGGCCCCACCTCGAAGGTCGGTCAAGAAATTTTCAATTACGGACCGGGATTGAAATCGCGCAGAGATCGCAATTGCCGCTCTCGTTCGTTACCCAACATTGAGACCTTATGAACTATTAGAAGTAGAAAATTGTGCTTCAGTAGAAGACATAGGTGTATTTTCTTGACCTTCATCGATGCAGTGACTCAGCGCTCAGCACTCTGCAGTCGCAAGTTTGAACCCCACAAGGAATATAACATTTGCATGACTTGCAAATGTTAGTTCTTAATCTGAGTGTTTATTCATAGAAGCAACGCAACTCAAGGACTTAGTTAAAGAACTGAGCAACACACTTCGGCTGAAAATATGGCACGTGGAGTTTTGAAGTACCAAGTTTTGTATGACAGAGGACCGTCCCTTTAATTGCTTTACAAAGCCGAACTTTTTCCAAAAATTAATGAGTCACACTTATACTATTTGTTTCCTCTGTCGGACCAGATAGGCAATGATGCAGTGTTTTCCTCTATATTTTTCTAGACTTACATGATTCCCCAGATTATAACTGGCAATCATGAAACACAATATCTGTCCTAGCTACTACAGTTGCGTAGTTATTGTAACAATGTGTTGTCATTCCAGCTACGATCCGTCACTGACATACGGGCGTGTGAAGCAGCCAGCCCTGCCGGCCGTCGTACCGCACTGGGTGCACTACGACAAGCGGTGCCTCAACTTCACGGCGTTCTTCAAACAACCCGTGTTTGAGAACCCTGATGAGAAGTCCCGCGTCAGGATCGTGAACATTGTGTACTTTCTAGAGGATGACTCCCTCACTGTTATCGAGCCTCGAGTTCGGGTAATTTTTTGAAATTTAAACAAAGTTTGTACTTAGTTAGGTAATTGACTTTTAGAATCTGCGTCAAAATGAAGAGAAAATCAAAAATAACTTAAGACAACTGTCTAAGTTATTTTTGATTTTCTCTTCATTGCCGAATGAGGATTTTCTGAAATGACATAAACCAGGTGGCAGTACTGTGGTGTCCGGTCCAGACACTTGCCAAACAGATGGCCTACAGATAGTTGTTCCGGGTCTGCCTGCAACGTTTTTATACAAACAAAATAAACTTGATGTCAACTCATGTTCATTTCATAAGTTAAGTTTTCAACAGAGAGAACCTCTCGCCTAGGTGGCGCGTGGATTTTCTCGAAAACCCTCATTGAAATAGCTACATATTGACATAACTAGTTTCAGTAATTTATCATTACCAAAGTATCCCAACTAGCACCAAAGCGTTAAAAAAACCTATATAAGACTCGTATATCAGTTCCATTTGAGTATAAAAGTGTTAACGCATACCTGTGCAACTGAGTTAGAGCATGCTCTAACTCACTTATAACCACGAAAGAGGCCCACAGTTTTACAGGTAAAAGTTATAGAAAGCCTATAGTACGGTGTCACAAAGATATTAAAGCTGCACAAGAGCGCTTATTCATCGTCAGCTACTACTTTAATCTGTATTACCGTTGTAAAATAGAGTTGGTAAACGCTACAGGTGCTATAGATCCTATAGTAAGGTGTCAAAAAGATCTTAAAGCTCCACAAGAGCGCTTATTCATCGTCAGCTACTACTTTAACCGGTATTACCGCGATAGTGAGCACTACAGGTGGTAAAAAGCGCACGTCAAGATAAAAAAGCCTGTAACCTTACTAAAATTAAATCTGTTCGTAATGGAAGTGTTATGTCATCCATTATTCAACACAGCAGAATAATATTATGGAATATTATGTTATTTAAGTATGTGAAGTGAAAAATGACTGCCCTTATGATTTCACAGTAAATGTATACCATGTTTCTCAACTCAATTTTAACGCGCCTAGGATTTATTAAAGATTTAAAAGAAAAATTATGATAACAAAATAGGTACCTCAAGCTAAACATTACTATTCATTCCTGCTTCTTGAGCAGTGGTATGTAAAATTAAGTGGCATTCATGGAATGCTTCAAATAATGTAAGAAATTTTGTTTATTGTAGTCAAATGTTGAATAACTCGAAATAATATTAATTGTTAGGTTACCAAAACAATGGCCAACTTTACGAAAGTGAGGTTAGTGTTAATAACGACCCATACTTGCGTTGTTTGACACCAATATCTTTAGAACGTCTGTAAAAGAGGACTGCCTAACACAATAAGCTTTAGTTAAACCCTTTATTACAGGTTAAACCTAGATAGAGGAGTTGTTTGACACCTTTAGTTTCTCGTGTTACTAAACTCTCGATAAACTCTATTTTATAGCTTATGACTGCAATAATAGTCAATATAGCACCTTAAATGGTATAAAAGAGTTCATTGCAATAACTATACAACAATAAGTGTTAAGAGGTGTCGGCGAACACTTTTATAAAGACTTGGGTGTCACAAAAAGGTTAAAGCTATAACGTATTAAGTATACTTGCTGCTACTAGCGCCCTTATAACTCTCAAAGCTGTATTACATCATCCATTAACGCTATAGTGCTGCGGTTGGGGCTATAACTTGTTTGTTAACTCCTCTATATCGTCTTTAGTAATAACTGAGATAATTATAACCCTGTCATATTACTTAAAGTCATAAAAAAGCCTGTAACTGACACCAAAATGTTAGTTGGGATGATTATATATTTGAATCGTTTTCAATAGAATGCGAAATAAATCCATTTTTATAGCACCAAATATTTCTCGTTAAACCACCACAAGCCACATATACCATCGCTGTATGAAATTATCACGTATTTCTACTATCAACTTTTTAACTATATTCACAGGCGAATTCAAATATGTAGATTAGATCCTAAAGCTCGCCTGCTTATTCCAATACACGCGGCCAATACCTACTTGAACAGCTAGGTAGGGTAGGTAATGCAATTCAGCTGTCTCTGCTTATATTCGCTACGTAATACCACCTACTTATATGTTCGTATTGATTTCGTTTTTCTTATTTGCCATTCCATGCGGCCATTCCGGCGCCGCGTGTTTCTTGAAACAATATTATATTAAGCATGCCCAATCCAGTGTCGACGCGACCCTACTTAAGTATTTCGCCACCTTCATATGAGGAGTTCGCAAATGGACCCTTTTTTAGTGAAAGCCTTTATTTAACTTTATATAAAAAACGTTTCTGTGGTCCGCCTGCATTTAATTGTGTTCCTGAAAAGTTATGTTTACGTGGGTTGATGACATACAACGCGGGAAAGCCGTTTAAAGGTATTTTGGTTGTTTTATTTTGGGCAAAAAAGGTGATATATAAACTCACGGGTATAAATAAAAATGCTTTAACAAAAGAGCAGGTACACAAATCTATACGACATGTAGAGCTTGATCGGTGCGTAGCACAGAGGCATTTTCGTAGCACTATCGTAGCAATATCGTAGCGCTGCCTTAGCTTTATCGTAGCTTTGTCGTACCTTAGCGTAGGAATAACCGTGTTGAATAACCATAATTACGTCATTTTAGTGTCATCATCATCATCATCATCATCTGCCTAGCCTTTTCCCAACTATATTGGGGTCGGCTTCCATTCAAACCGGATTCAGCTGAATACCAGTTGTTTTACGTGGAGCGGCTGCCTACCAGACCTCCACAACCCATTTACTGGGTGACACAGTACTTCTTGGCAAGACTGGAGTCAGATTTACTGGCTTCTGACAATCCGTAACGACTGCCAAAGATCTACAAATGACAGCCGGGACCAACGGCTTAACGTGCTTTCCGAGGCACGGAGGAAACTCATTATATTAAGATGGTCACCCATCCACAGAGTAACCTTGGCAAGCGTTGCTTAACCTTAAAGATCGACCCGTGCGGCTATTATTATTTAGCCACGAGCTCCTCAATTACGTCATATTAGTGTGTGGGTGCGTTAGCTACGACACTCAATTATTATCCAATCGGATATGAAAAGTAATTGAGGATTTTCAGTAGTAACCCACCGAACAATGATATATAACTTGAAACTGTCGTTTAATAACAATAAAGTATCAAAAGAGGTCCTATAATTAAATTATATGTAAAAGAAGACAGCTTAATGTGTAGTTTGAAAATAAATCCTTGTAAAAAAATACCATTTAAATGTTAATATTAAAACGTACGAAAACGAAGAGACAACTATAATATTTTAAGTAAACTGAAATCCCTCTGCATATATATTTTTCCTCCGTATGGAATGGGATTCTGTAGCAATTGTGAGCGGATCTGAAACGGAGCTAGCAAATGAGCACGCATTTGTCTCGGCATGAATGCGTCGGGCGGTTGCAGCCGCTTTGTTCCGCGGGCTGGCGCCGTGAATGGCCGGCCGCTATTATTCACACAAAAATCATTTTTATCTTCTTAGACGAGTGATACGACGAACGTAGGTATATTGTCATGACATTTTTAGGGTTCCGTACCAAAATGGTAAAAAAAAACCCTTATGTTGTGACTAAAACTGTACGTCTGTCAGAGCTGGATACGTCAAGAACTACTCATCATCTGCCTAGCCTTTTCCCAACTATATATTGGGGTCGGCTTCCAGTCAAACCGGATTCAGCTGAATACCAGTGTTTTACGTGAAGCGGCTGCCTACCAGACCTCCACAACCCATTAACTGGGTAACACGGTACTTCTTGGCCAGACTGGAGTCAGATTTACTGGCTTCTGACTATCCGTAACGACTGCCAAAGATCTACAAATGACAGCCGGGACCAACGGCTTAACGTTCTTTCCGAGTCACGGAGGAAACTCGGTATATTAAGCTGGTCACCCATCCACAGACCAACCTTGGCAAGCGTTGCTTAACCTTAAAGATCGACCCGTGCGGCTGTTATTATTTAGCCACGAGATCCGTCGTTTTTTAGTAATATTAACGTTTGCATAAGTCGATGCTCAAGACTTCATCTGTGAAGGTGTCAGTTGTCGTGGTACAAAGTTTCCCCTCCCATTTCCCCCGTAAAGTTTCACACCCGTATTCATTAACAATACTTATCTCGGTAAAGTAGCAACGCTGTGCGATGTAGGCATTTCTCACTGCGTTGCATATGGCAAGCCTTTCAATTCATTAACAATATTCAAACGACCCTTGACTGACCAAACGCACAACGTTGAATAGAGCTCTGTGATTGGTCCGTTTGTGTTGCGTAGTTCACTTCGCTGCTTGACGTTCCTTTCTAGGTCTTCATTTATCAGTGGCAAGAGTATAAAAAGAACCACATCTTTGGAAACCCTGTAGCGTCGTCTAAATTCATCCCAATCAAATCAAAAGGATTTTGGAAATCCCGTATCATTTTTCTGGTATTTATTGAGCTTCTCTCATTGATATAATTATCAAATTCTTCTTCACTACTATAACCATTGTAAAAGGACGCTATTAAAATGGAAAATTATCACAAACAGTAAAATCCAACCCCGAAAAATATTTCTCGTAACACATAATAGACCACAGAGAATCGAGATACGTTAGCTATGCGTTCATTCTAAGGGACGCTAGTGCTAGCCGCTACTCAAGTATTGTCTATGAATAAGTTTTAGGGGCCCTGTGCGCTCGCGCGCACTGTGAGACCTCATAGTAACGTTTGTGAATACTGGTGTATTTCTAAAGTCTTTTCTTAGCGGATGCTTGTTCTAAATTAAACTATTTTCCAAATTATGACTGTGCGTTGAAGGTCAGTCATGACGAACGATTTTATAATTACCTATGGATACTTCCGCAACAAAAAAGGTTAAATATCAAAACTCAAGTCTATTAAATTTAAGACTTTAAATTTTTCCTCATAAATATTCTTGACGTTCAAATAAGGATAAAACATTTGGTTAAAAGATGTTAACCATATAGAAATTATTTAACGTTGATAAAAATACCTACAGAATTATTGAGAATGGCATTTTTAGTCTTAGAAATATATGTATTTTGGCGATTTACGATTCTCAAAATTTAATCTCGAATTTAAAGTGTAACTTTAATTAAAATATACCTATGTATTTAGTCAAGTATTTTGTCCAAAAGTCCAAACGTAGGTCAACGTATCCAAAAAGACAGATATTACTGTCAAAGGTTTGCGATAAACAATGCTAAAAATCTGTTCTGTCTGGTTCAAAGAAACGCCAATCATTTTGTATAAAAAGAAACGGCAGTGTTCTTTTAATGGAACATTCGAGTTCGGCAGCATCTCGAGCTTCGGGCTAAGAAAGTGGAGCCGTCTTACTTCATAATCGTTCCCCGCCCATCCTTCAGTAATAAAGCGATTATTATTATTAATAATGATTGCGGTAATAACACTTCGCCAGAGTTTCCTAACGGCCGCGCCCGTAAATTTATCCAACTATTACAATAAATGTAGAAGTCTGTGTGTAAGGTTATTTGTGGATCAATCACATCTTAACGGATATGCATGAAATTTGGCACACGGCTAGAACATGACATGGTCAGTATTATGACGTAGAATACTTCTCAGTCAAACTGCTATTTTCCTAGTATGTTGGGGTTTGCTTCCAGTCTAACCGTATTTTACATGGAGCACATACTACCAAAGCATTTACCAAAGATGTTCACATAAAGCCGAGACCAACGGCTTGATATGCTTTCCGAAGAACGAAGGAGTCTTTATTATGTAATAGAAGAAGATGGCACCTGTCCAGTATCTGACCTCGGTAGGTTTTGCTCAAACTGCGGTGGATATTATTTAGCCATGAGAGCTCTTTTAGAAATAAGATACTACTGCTACTTTTTAGGGTTCCGTACCCGAAGTAACCAACTGAACCCTATTACTAAGTCTCCGCTGTCCGTCCGTTCGTCCGTCCGTCTGTCTGTCTGTACGCGGGCTGTATCTAGAATCATAATAGATAGAGAGTTGAAATTTTCACAGATTATATATTTCTATTGCCGCTATAACAAAAAATAATAAAAATTAAGGTTTATGGTAAGGAACCTTTCGTGTGCGAGTCCGATTCGCACTTGGCCAGTTCTTAATCCAGTAAATTGGATGTTTCCGTGGTACATAATGATATTAATTAATTAGTATTTGACATTATATAATTAGTAAATTTTGACATTTCATTCATAAATAATTTATACCTACATATAAATAATTGTGCATATAAAACTTGACATTGTAGAAAAACCGCCTATTTTCTTAAAAACTGATTTATAATTACATTAATGGAGATATTATTTCTGATACTTGTTTTTTCATGACAAACAAGTGTACTGTATTTATATTGTTGTGGTCTCGAACTGAGCTATTTTTGGCATGTGACTTAATATTTCTACACCGGCAACAGTAGTGTATGTGAAACTGTAAAATGAATAAGACCTTAATGTACCATATGCTCAGAAATAAATTATCATTATCTTTAAAGTCACCAAAACCGAAGAAGTCCGATTTGAATAGAATAGAATACTCTTTATATACACAGCTGCATATCTGTGCTGTATATTTGACTGCTGAGTAGAGTGGGATAGAAGATTGCTTTACCACTAAATACGAAAGAGATTTATTTTTGTCTCTTTCATACTTACTCTAGTAAAGCGATGTTGTATCCTTCTGTCAAATCGGACTTGTTATATTTTGGTGACTCTAACGCAGATGAAGCCGCTGGAAATATCTAGTATATTTCTTTTTTGCTTACAAGATCGCGATTCTATGTAGGCAAGTGGAATAGTTTCGAAGTTATATTTCTATCTGACTCATAGTTTTGTTAAGCGTCTTGTGAAGGACGTTTAACAAATAATTATGACAACTAGAACAATTAACAGAAGTTATTATTACGAGTACTAAAGAAGGATGTTTTTGCCTTTTAATATTAATTATGCTAATTATACCTATAGCTTAGATTTTCTTGGGTCTGAGTTAGGTATAATACTCGTTTCGGTCAGCGGTCTCGCCCACATGGAAGTAGAAAGTTATTTCAAGGGATTACTATCCCATGAAATAACTTTCGACTAGAACTAATAACTCTCGAGATACTTATGCAGATATATGTTAAGCAGTCAAGGTTATAAACTCTGTGTGTACCAAAAATGTATCCAATGCCGTTCAGATGTTTTTGAGTTATTTAATTATACAGAATATACGAAACTTGCAAACTAAGCAATAATGTGCTTGATCTTAAAAATCTACAGATCGTGTATATTTGATTCCAGAACTCGGGGTTATGGCAAGGCCGGCTGGTGAAGAGGGGCAAGATACCCAAGAATGACGTCGGCGAGTGCTGGCACTGGAAGGACTTGGATGTGGGCAAGGACATCTGCATCTACGGGAAAGTTTTCCACACCGTGTCCTGCGACCTCTTCACTAAGGTAGGATTGGTTTTATGTTCTAGTTATTACGTCATGATTTGGAAAACCAAGTACAGTCAAAAGTAGGTGACACAACTTCAAAAATGTTACGTACTTTTTTTTTTTTTTTAAGCATGGGAAATCATCAAATGGCTCCTCCCGCTCTGGGTAAAGCAAGAGGGAGTGTCAGACTCTTACTGACTAAAACCCGACCGCAGGCCCGCGCCTACGGCGGCCGGGAATCGTCCTGCGACTCCCGACGCCTGGAGCGTCTCCTACTGTTGCGGCGACTGGGACGTGAGGTTTCCCTCTCTCTCACACGTTCGGCCTCCTCCTTTGCTAGCATTACTGCTTCGCAGAAGGAGGTGACCGCTTCCCATGCCTCCTCGCTCCGGACCATAGATTAAACCAAGGCCGGTCGCGAGAGGTCGCCGCCGCCGATCGCCTCTACGAGGACCCGGCAGTGCTCCGCCCAAGCAGGACAGACCTCCACCGTATGCTCCACCGTGTCCTCCGGGTGACCCTCACAGTGTTGACACCCGGGCGTGTCCTCCCGCCGAATCCGAAACAGGTATCTCCCGAAACAACCGTGTCCGGTGAGTACCTGCGTCAGGCGGAAGGTGACGACGCCGTGGCGCCGCTCCAGCCACTCCTCAAAGAGGGGACTTATTGTCTGGATTGTGGCGTGCCCAGCGCTGGGTTGCGACAGTCGCTGTCTCCATACCGCAATGAGATCCTGCCGGAGCTCCGTTCGCCTTGCTGCGATTTGCCGCGACAGAGGAGTCTCGCCCCGGCGTTGCGCCTCCACGCGCCACTCGTAAATGAGCGCGAGGGCTCTCGCCTCCAGATCCCATGGCGGAAGTCCGGCAAGGAGGCTCGCCGCCTCGCCAAAAATGTTACGTACTACCACGAAATAAAGGCAGTGCCCAAGTTAAATGGTTGTACCTACTCGTATTATATTAGTTAATGTATCATGGAGGTGCCGTGTAGTTTTATACTAAACTAGCTTTAGCCCGCGGCTTCATACGCACATATCCCGTTTCTTCCCGTTCGCGTAGGAATTTCGAGAAGTCCTCCCTAGGTGCTCCTCTACACTCTTACATACCATAATATTTACTAATTTCAGCTGTCTACGACCAGTAGTTTCGGCTGTGCGTTGTCTTTTAGTCACTCAGTCAATCAGTAACGGAACAATTAGGATAGTAATAATTACAGATGTAATACAATTTTCCTATCAAAAGTATGATTGAATTCAATCAATAAAATTGAATGTCAAAGCCAAGTATGTAATGAGGGCTACCGTTTTTGTACTCACAATTAGCGCCACTGTCGAGCAAGGTTCTTAATCATAGCATTAATGTTTTTATTACGCGCATGTGAACTAAGTTAGAAGGCAAATAACAATCAAAACAAATAAGTAAATGAGCTCGCGTAAATACCCACAGTGAAATTATACATTTAAAACCTCACGCTACACTAGCGCCTCCCGCGGCGAATTCAAACGTGATAGCCGTCATTGGAACAAAATTATTATTGTCTATGTCTTTAAGTATCGTACAAACGTACATAAACATAATACATATATTATGTCAACGCGGAGTTAGTCATACATTCTCAATGAAGCTGACGTCATCGTGTTGTGGTACAGCGAGTACGGGTATTACGGAATACTTGCACATCTGACACATCAACAAAAATAAACAGCATACTGATACAACGCTAGTTTTAGAAATCCGGAATCTTAGCTCCACATGAATTCAAATTTTACTATGTTTGTGACCACAAATATCTTACATTATAGAGAAGTGCCATCGTTTCGAGCAAAACATTTTCAAAACTAAACTGTTGTGCCAATGTTTACCTGTTTACCTAACACGATGACCGCTTATGCGATTGAATGGTACACAACAAAGTGATCAAACACATAAACACTACACGTAGGCAATAGCAATAGACGGCCAATAACCCTCATGCTGTCCCTCTCACACACCAACTCGTCCAGCCAAGGTCGCTTTGTTACACATATACTCGCAAGCTGTAGACATCCTACTAATATACGCTAAGCAAAATAATATTAGCTATATAAAATCCAGTGTTATTTACATGCAAATTGATATTAATGCAATAATCTCACCCTTTTACGCGGTAAACGTCGATGCACGAACGTAATTCGCCAGGAAATCGGGTTTTCGACTAACGCGGCGGACTATTTTTAGGTTATTTAATTTGTGTTCTCGTCGACAAGGTCGCGGTTCAGCGCGGGCGGCACTCGGCAGGCACGCAGGCAGGGGGCAACTCTGCCTCACTGATTATAAGATCACAGGTCGTCTATTATGTCATTTGTTTTGCGACGTTGTTTCATAAAGCGTGTCTAGCAAATTATATTTTCCTTCTCCTGCTTATTTTTAAAGGCAGAAAATATGTAATAACCGTAATTCTCTGTAAAATATCTACATGCCCCGTTTTAATTTTCATTTGCGCCTTCGTAAAAGTCCGTATTCCCAGCTATAGAATTTATTGCTCGAGGATTAGAACTCCACTCAGAGGAATTCCAAAGCTTCAAAGTAAAGTGGTTTTCAGGGGCGTAGTTCAATTTTAGTAAGTAACGCTTGTATGAGTGACTTTTATTGGAGTGTCTGCCTGGGTGCGGTGCAGTACCTTGTGCAACTCGTTGCACTACCAATGTTTCTAATTGACCATGTTTAATGAAAGACAAACCTTTCTTGGGAATGGTTAGGATTCAAGTAGACGATCTCTTTTTATTTTAGACTTTAGTATTAAAGCTTTTAGGAAAACTATACTAGAATTAAACAGAAAAATTATATGTTGCTTCGTTTCTGAAACATTACTGGTTAGATAATGTATGCCAATATACAATGAATACATCCCAATGCTGGAGGAAGGCCTATCCCCGTGACTTGTAGTAGTTTTGGCCAGGAGACCATAATTGGCTACAAACCCGTTAGGTGTGTAAGTATTAGAAGCAAATAGAAGTGTCTTCGTAGACTGCACACTAGAAGTACAATAGGAATATTTGTTGAGTTGCAATCGAATCGGTATAAAAGCAAGCTTGCTTGAAAGAAGATTGCTTTCCCATATAACCATTTTTGGTCGCAGATTTGTAAAAGATGTAACAAGTCGCATCAGTTTCGTAACTGATACGACATATTGCGACTGTGTGGGAGTGCACTTTTAATTGTCGTAACCGTTTAGTAACAAAGTGACAGAAAGTAGTTTTAGTAACTTTGTGTTGTAGCTGTGTCGACTTGTTACAGACAAATTTGTGTACACACGTTTTACACACTTTGCGCATTGTATGTAACTAGTGTACAATATTGGTAACAATGTGTACTAACTGAGTGGTAACATGTGTAGTACCGTTACGTCAATGTTCCGGAACACTTATAACACTAACTTGGATAAATGGAAATCACTAGATCCAGTCATTCTCAAACTATTGTCTTATGTTAACTGCCGGTTTACCGTTTAATTAAAAAAAAAATGAGTAAACTACCCAAAATATCACGTAGATTTCGATGGACTTCAACATTTTACAGGAGAGTTAATGAATTAACGAACCAAAATAACACAAGTACAAGTAAGTTAATCCTATCCTACTTACTAATATTAAATTTATAAATGCGAAAGATTGTCAGGATGGATGTTTGTCGTCACGCAAAAACTACTGACGTTTTTTGATGAAATACAATAATATAGCTGATACATCAGAATAACATATAGGCTACTTTTCATCCCACAGCTGGGCATGGGTCCATCGCGATATATCTAAATCCTACTCGGACGAAGTCGCGGGCACAGCTAGTAATTAATAATATTGTTTGATGTTGTGTTGTCCCTATTGTGACAGATTCATCATTCTGTTGAACTTTCTAGCGAATTCACGACCAAATCCAGAAAATAGTACGGAAGTATCTCGCACTGAAGAACTTAGTGCCGAAGTATCAAATTTCGAACACCAGAACCCAGTTGCGACTTCTTATAATATAAATAATACCAATGAGGTACCAAAAACTTCCAAATACGCATCAGAAACTGAAGAATATGACGCAGATACACTTGATGGATCATCTGATTCTGATAATGAAACACACGCCATAAACGTGAGATACCAAATTCAGGAATGGGCGTTGAAGTACCAAATTCCACATAATGCGTTGAACGAATTAATTGGTATTCTACGAGATCATCCAAATACAGATTTCAATATTTTTTTACCAAAAGATAGTAGAACTCTTTTAAAAACGCCCAGATCTAACAATATTTTGCCAATGGGCAATGGAAAATATTGGTACTATGGATTAGAAAATTGTTTAAAAGATGCTTTACCCCAAAGTATGTCAAAATTACCAAGTTGTATATTTTTAACATTTAATATAGATGGTTTACCTATAGCCAAAAGTACGAAAAATGAATTTTGGCCAATTTTGTGCAAAATAGATGGCATGGGTATGCCTCCATTAGTTATATCAATATACTTTGGAAGTACTAAACCGCCTCTAGAAATGTTTTTGCGTCCATTTTTAAACGAGCTATTAAAATTACTGAAAGATGGATTATTAATTCAAAAGCAACTTATTCTTTTAAAAATTCGTTGCTTCATATGTGATACACCTGCAAGATGCTTTATAAAAGGTGAGTTCAAAAATACATTAACGGTTCCGAGACGTGAACTACGGAACCCTTAAAGCGATTACCTCATTTCAATCTAATTATGTAGACCTAGTGTAGGTATAGCTAATTATAAAATAAAAGTTAATGCAGCTGTTGGTTATCATATCAGGTCAGATTAATTAATAATATGCCCATTGCTCTTTTGACTGCAGGTACTGTGGGATTTAATAGTTACCATGGGTGTATGAAATGCACAATCATTGGTGAATTCGACAGAAGAGGTCGACATATGAGTTTTCCCAGAACGGATATGCCTTTGCGTACCGACCATTCATTCAGAAATCGACTTGATCCAGATCACCACAAAGAAAGACGTGCAATTGAAGATTTACCCATAGATTTAGTAAATGATTTTACGATTGCAGATGCTCTTCATCTGTTAGATTTGGGTGTGATGAAAAGATGTTTACTGGGGTGGACTAATGGTAGTTTTAATTTTCAAACGAAATGGTCAGCAAGAGAAATTCAGGATGTTTCAAGAAAAATGATGGAATTAAAATTAACAACTCCAACTGAGATACAACAAGGAAGGATGAGAGAACTAGATACCCTTCACTTTTGGAAAGCCGCTGAATTTAAAAACTTTTTGTTGTATTTCGGTCCAGTTGTGCTTAAAGAATATTTGTCATTTGAAGTATATCAACATTTTTTGACATTGTTTTGTGCCACCACCATATGTTATTCTGATGCTTATATATCTTACCGGGACATAGCTGAAAAACTTTTTAATAATTATATCGAAAAATTTGCAGAAATTTATGGTCTAGACTCTGTAAGCAGTAACATTCACAATTTATGTCATATTGTTAATGATGTCTCAAGATTTGGTTCTTTACCTTCTCTAAGTGCATATTCATTTGAAAGCTTGCTATTTAGAATAAAAAATCTGTTACGAAAAGGCAATCAACCATTAGAACAAGTAGCGAATCGTATACAGGAGCTTTCAAAATTAAATAATGAAAACCAAAAATGTAACCAAATCTATCCCGCCGCCAAATATGAAAGTTTCCTGGCAACAGGTGAAAAAGTATTTACTACTGTCAAAATGAATGGGAATTACCAGTTGTCCAGAAACATTAAAGATAAATGGTTTTTAAGTGTACATAATGATATCGTTGAAATGATGTACGCAATTTCTGTCAATGACAAAATTAAAATCGTTGGCAGGAATATCAAAAACAAATTTGATTTTTTTGAGCGACCGTTCAATTCTTCGCATATCAATGTATATGCAACATCACTTGATTATGAAGCAGAAGAATCAAGAGAATACAATTTGGAAGACGTAAAATGTAAGCTTTTATGTATGCTTTGCAACTCCCAAATGGTATTTATTCCTGTATTGACAACGTTAGGGGTAATAATAAAATGAAAACATAAGAAGAAACGATTTTTATTTCGAAATCACAAAATCATCACTGACACTTAACGCACTATAACTTTACTAGCATTAGCTAGCTACTTGCCACTAATAATCTACAGATCATTTTAAAAACCTGCATCAATCTAAAAAAGTTAATAATAAGTCTACCTAATCAGTTTAATATACATTCATATAAAGTGGTATCAAAAATAGTATACTGAGTAAACCTAAATAGAGCAATAATAACAACAAAATTTTATAATTTTATATCCTGTTCACTGTCGTCTCCATCATCTGTCAATCATAAAGATAATTTGTCAGCATATTCATATAGTTAATCACTATTTGTACTTTTGCAGCACAGAACTGATATTCATAATTTTGGTTTCATCTTTTAGATCCAAAATCTTGTTTTTTATTTTCACGTCAGAGAGTACCACTATTTTCGATGATTTGTCGGAATATTTTTTTGTGTCTGGCGTATTGTCGACTGTGAAAGAATAAAGTTAAAGAATATTAATTTCGTTTGAATAAAGAATTTAACTGTCTTCTCTACAAAGTTAGCAAAGCATTGGCTCTCCATAACATACTTTCGTCAAGGTACAAGGGATATTAATTGAGAAGAGCCTTCTTTAGTTAAAACAATGCAATATGGCATTTTATCTGGCAAACTAAAGTTTGGGAAACTGTGGACAAAAAATCAAAGAGAGACCATTTTAAAAGTTCAGTTACTTTGTGACGACTTTACGTAACATGTCCACACAATGTCGACACATTATCGTAACTTTGTAACTTGTTGTGACGAGAATATTTTTCACTTAACAAAAAACATTTTTTCATTATTTATCGATAATACGGTTTATTACTGCTAAAATAGTTTGTTATTAAATATTTAACTTTATTATTGCATTCAAATAGAAGCTTTTGAGAATAGAAAATAAAAATATCATTAAAATTAAACAATGTGTATTTTCGTCGGAATGGTTAAATTATGATAATAATGTGGCGCGTTGATAAATTTCAACCTTTCCTACGAAATTACACGATGAATTTAATTTCCCATTAGGATTTGAGTACATGCTGAAAACCATAATAATCAATAAAAAAAAACTCTTTGTTTACTTACCTAGGTGATAAAAATGGCTGTTTCTTATTTTTTTAATAATTCACGTCACTTCACAAGTCAATGTCAACGAATGAGCTGTTATGAGCGATTGAATGAATGATTTGTGGGAACTCTGGTTAAAATATGGTAACAGTGTTACGACACAGCAACGTAAATTAGAAACCGAATGTTACTGTGTCGACTCTTCCCCATTTTTAGTTGCAGCGACTACTCTAACATGGAACGGCGACGAGATTATGTGTCGAGAATCAATCAGTGTACACACTAGGTGTGGAAACCGTTACGTCATGTTCCCAAAAATGGCTATATGGGTTTTTCCTACCTTTGGGATTGCAATACCAAAACTGATATCTCGCCACCTTCTAAAGGCTGAGTGGCATGATGTTTTATCTTTTTAGGGTTCCGAACAAAAAACGGAATATATATATACTCTTATAGGATCACTTGGGTGTCTGTATGTCCGTCTGTCACAGCCAGTTTTCTACGGATCCACTGGAACGATTCTGTTGTTAAATGGAGATAATAGATCTTTACCTAAAGATTACAGGAAAATCTATAAGAAGTCTAAAGTGTAAAATTAAATGTAAAAAAAATCGTTCGGGGAACCCTTTGCAAGCGAGTCCGACTCGCGCTTGGCCAGTTTTTTTTTCCTTTTTGTTTTGTAGCTAGTTAGGTGATTTAAAAATACGAATGCATGAGTGCAATGCACCTTTAGATTCAAATACTCAAGAGCACAATAAATAGTTTGTTACAAAGTTCAAAGTATAAAATATGGCTTTACTAAAAACATTTAGACACTTTGCTAAACCCGTGTTTAAGTTTGTTTCTGATTCTGAACGTAAACACGACTTTACGATAAACACTATTGCACGGTACTAAAGACAGCTGTTCATAGAAACACACATATACGGAATAAAGGCACAGTTCGGCTACCTACTTACCTGCAAATGTTGACGGGGAACCGGTTTTGTTCCTCTCCGGGATATGTCTAGGCGTTACCTGGGTTACTGGTGCATTGCACCGGAAGTCCCGGGTCGTGGGCCCCTGAGACCATACATATGTGCCAACTGCTGTGCCTCTGCCTTGTAATACACCTAGTAGTATAGCAATTTAAGAATAGAATGTGTTTTTTTTCTTATCTTGTGAACATCGAGCTTATTCCTGCGACATCGCTCAAAACACAGAAGTCGTGTATTCTATCGGAAATAAAGTCGAACTATGCTGTGACACTCACGGATAGTCTAGCTTTCTCTCAGTAAAATAATTTCCGTAATCGGCTTAGTAATTCCAGAGATTATCTAACCAAACAGAACAAATACCTCTTTATTGTATAATGCGTAAAATAAAGAGGCATTTGTTCTGTTTGTAGGAGATAATCTCTTTAGATACAAACAAAAAATACCAAATGATCATAGATATTTTTAGTTTTATTGGTGCGTTCTTGTTGTGTCACGGTCATTTTAGTGAATAATAAGCCGATATGAGTGGATACATTATTATCTGCCAGTCATTATTGATTTCCATTTACAAGTTTAGCAAAACTGATAGTCAGTCAGTTCTTTGGCTAGTCATCATGTTTCAACAGAGATCATCTGTATTTTTATAAACTTCTATATCATGATGAAACATGATGGAATTGGGTAACATGCAAGGGTCCAAAAGTGTTTTTTTTTTCTGCTGGTCAAGGGTGTTTTTACAAGTTAAAGATTTTAAACGGATAGATAGTATTTTTTTTAAACGTTGCCGCCTTACACTAGTTATTTCTCCTGTAGCGTGGCGTGGGTACGTTCACAAACATACAAACACTCGTAAATAACAGCTAGACCCGGAACGACTATCTGCAGGCAATACAAATATTTATTCCGAGCGGGAACCGAAACCGCGACACGCAACGCACCATCCAATCGTTCAACCACTGCGCCAACCGTGTCATCAATTTAGCAAGTCATCACGTTTCATCAAGCATCATCTGTACTTTTATACCATGATGAAACTTGAGGTAAGTAGGTGAATGTGTCTTAAGAAAGAGAGTCTTTTTAAAGGTATTTGTCATGCAAAAAATACTCTTATGTAGCAAAGACGGTTTTGAAAAAACTGAAAAATCCCTAGCCCAGCTTCAAAATGTATGTTTCTTTTCAGCTGAGCGAGGGTGTTTTATAAGCTACAGATTTAAACTCTCGAACACATGATCCCTTTATAGCATGAACTGATCAGCCCTAGACCCAAGGACACAGGCAATGTATGTCGGTTATCATTCCACAGAATGCCAATACATTACCGAGGTACCTACGATACCAACTTGGCTGCCTTTCAGTAAACGCCATTAAATCAGCCATCCGATCTAAGAGTTACGATGCCGCAATATCGAGACATAATTATCTCCACATTTTAAAATTCAAAATGCGGTTCCCTGCAATAACAGAGCAATAATGTGAAACGAATGGCCGCCGTAAACCCGCCGAATGGCTTTCCGAATAAAGCCGAAGGGAGGTCGCGGAGGCTTAAAGAAAATGTGTTTATTGCCAGGGACAGACCTGTGTTACTCCCCCCCGGGTAAAGCCACACTGACCAGTACCAGGGACATTGGACCTGCTCTCTACCCCGGTACTTCCACACTGGCCAGTAAACAGATACACGCCCTTTATGTTCTCTGCACACAATTAGTTTCGTATATCGAATCTCTGGATTTGCCTTGTCGCTGTTAAATGGGTGATTATGTACGAACGCATCTCGGAAGATGCGTGGGTAATGGCTTAAGAGTGTAGCAAACTTGTTTGTCTATCTTTTTGAAGTGAATCTTTAGCGGCGTTGTGCACTTTTTTGTGATGAGTAAAAAATGTTAAATTCGGGTCAGGACACGTGACCCTGATCGAAAATTCGTAAGACGGTCACGTGTCCTGCAAACTTCTTTAGCGGCGTTGTGCACTTTTTGTGATGGGTAAAAAACGTTAAACTCGCTTCAGGACACGTGACCTGATCGAAAATTCGTAAGACGGAGGGAGAGAAGCACGTATTCAAGTTTTCCCTTCTGCCGGAACTTCCGGAGTGCAACCCGTTGTGTTTTTTTTTCATTCATTAATTCATTACAGCTCTGAATAACTTACTCAGTATAGAGAATTTAGTTCTCCATGCAATCTTCCTGAAATTCTGCTATTGTAGTATCCCTGAACCTAAACGTTATAAATACATGAATAGTAACTTTGTATTGAAACTCGATTACAACATCTCAAATTCATGTATATTTCATCTCACATCTACTCTGTGATTCAAATTGAGTCCTATCTATCTTTTGTTTTAAACATTTTCACAATTTTATTTTAACAAGTCATGCGTTATGTAATGTTAGTTATAAAATGTCCATTCTGTTTTCCTGTAATAGGTGTTGTTTGTGTGCTGACAGCCTACACTTCACAACAGTCAAATAAAATATTCGCAGATATTCATGCATGGTAGGTAACGTACAAACACACTTCGTGCTAATGTGCATAATGTATCTAATGTTAACTAGCAACAATCGATGTTTGTAGATATAATGTATATTTACTTATACATAGGTACTTGTTATTACGATATGTTTATCGTTATAATCATGATGGGTAAACTGTGATAAAATGAAAGAGATATGGGATTGGTATAATCACCAGTAGGTCGGTATCCAATATATTTCTATACCTATAAGATACGATTACATAACAAAAGCTGTTTATTTTGCGCTAATAATATCATTCGTTTAAATAATTTGTGATAAAAACAACAACGTGTAGTCATAAGGGAAACAAACCATTCTTTATTTTAAAAATAAAATACTTATCGATCACCCAGTTATACAGTTCGATAAGACTACAAGGCTACGTTCGATCCATAGCAAGTTTAACAAATACTGTCCATTTTATAACTAAATATGTGGATAATACAATTTCGACAAACTGACAATGGAAATTCGTCACAAATCACAGCGCACTGTAGTAAAATTGGACTACCTTGACGCCCATGTAAATAGAGATGAAGAATGGGACGCCGAAGGCGATGGCGCGCGACGGCTGCGGCAGCGGCTGGACGGCGTAAACAAACGAGTGGAGGATGCGGCCGGCGGCGAACGCGCGGAACAGGTTGGTGGCCAGCGCCGCCGACGGGCCCGTGGTCACGTACAGCGCGCCCAGCACCCAGAACACCGGGATGTTCTCCAGGTCGTTGAGGTGCGCGCGCCGCACTCGCTCCACATCAGGATCGTCCAACTTCACTTTTCCCCCCCTCGCAGCATCCTCAGGATTCGCAAACACCTTCTTAGAGTGACGCTGTCTGGCTGTCAATACGGACATACCCAGAACTTTGAGGCCTAGGACGCCGGAGTAAAACATGTACGATTGTACCGCTGGGTTGTCTAACGAAATTGACGCCATTTTTTGAATAATAACTGTGTCGCGATGTTGTCGGGTCGGAGTGTGGCGGCGGAGTGGCGAGGCGCGGCGGGTTCGTACGGTAATAGTGTCGAAGTCGCGCTCGCGCTCGCGCCTTCACCATGACACAGCAGTTCGTCGGGTGTTACGTGTTATCTCCCAAATTGATTAACAATAATCTGCCTACGGTACTTTAATCCGCAAGTCCATCTCGTTGTGTGTAACAACCCAATATCCGTAGAGATTCACACTTAGTTACACTATTTTTATGCTCCTAGTGTGATCTGATCGTTTATCGTGTAGGTACTTATATTAAAGTGTATTTCTATTCTATTGTTAGTTATGACCGGTAAAATGCAAAGTATCGGACCGTGGGTTACCATAACAGACAAAAAGTTTTACGAAATAATTATTTTCGAGGAATTTACGCATGCATTCAATGAGCTGGGTGACTTGTTTTGCAACTTGTATAAGTATACGTAGTGTCCATAGATAAATAATTAGTGAGTTTCTTTAGCCAAGCACTATTGTAGTTGCTACAACCGTTTTTGAGTTGATGGGGAAAATAAAGAACATGGCTACAATTAAGAGAAGGTTGTTTTTTTACTGAGTCTGATAGAATCGTTAAATTCCGGGAGCATCATGCTCAATAATAGTATCATAATTTTGCTTGAAATCTCTTTTTTGTTAACTACACACAGTCATATTTATTGTAAATTTAACTAGCTACCTGATTTCAATCCTTACTAACATTATAAATGCGAAAGTAACTCTGTCTGTCTGTCTGTCGCACTTTAACGCCAAAACTACTGAACCGATTTTAATTAAATTTGGTACACAGATAGTCTAGAACCTGAGAAAAGACATAGGCTACTTTTAATCCCGGGAGTATGTTCCCTAGGCATAACGCGAGCGAAGCCCCTGGCAGAAGCTAGTACCTAGTGCTATATATTGAGGGTTCGGTGACCAGATGCTCTAAAAGCATATTTAGTTTCAGTTCTGTTACTTACTACGATATCGATTTGTATTGAATTCATCGATACCAACACAGACTTGGGAAGGGCACAGGCCATCAGTCTAACGCCTTATTTCTGAATTAAGAATTTTAAGTCAATTTTCAGTCTCTGGTTTAGCTTGAAAACCTGTAAAAATTTGGCGTTGAGGTAGGGTTCAACATATTTTTTTATTAAATACTTAGTTCAGAAACCAGACCTGTTACTTGTCAGTTGTCAGAATCTATTTATATTCGGATGTTTGTAAATAGATAAAATGACCTTTCTTAGCTCCTCTAACTGTTTTTCTACAAAACCAGTTTTCGTGTTTCATTTGGGATTAAAAAAGCTTAAGAAGGCTTTAAGGTTAAGATTATGCAATAAAGGAATGCATGGAAAATTAAACAACTTATTTTTAAAATTCACCGTAAAAACATATAATAACGCAAATAAATCGTAATTAAAACTTATACAGTCTTATGTATCCTTTTATAAGGCGGTAATGTAATACAATACAACTTGAGCGCCCATGTACAGTGAGATGATGAAGGGGATGCCGAAGGCGATGCCTCGCGCCGGCTGCGGGAGGGGGACGACGGCGTACACGATGGTGTGGAGGATCCTGCCCAGCGTGAAGGCGCGGAACAGCAGCGTGGCCCAGGCGGCCGCCGGGCCCGTCGTCACGTACAAGCCGGCCAGCACCCAGAACGCCGGGATGTTCTCCAAGTCGTTGAGATGCGCGCGCCTGATCCTCTCCACCACGGGGTCGTCGTACTTCACTTTGCCCCCCTTCACCGCCTTCGCATCCTCCGGGTTGGCGAACACGCCGCGGATCACTCGCGTCAGGCCCGTCATGGGCGACAGAGCCAACAGTTTGAGGGCTAGTATCGCAGTGTACACTATGTAGGACTGCACCAGCGGGTTGTTTAACGTTAACGCGACCATTTTGAACACAATTTAACGCGGAGAGCAGGCAGTTAGTGCGCACGCTCGGTACTTCGCCGCACGAATGATAATCAGGTACCGGTCCACGTCGAGCCGGGCTCACAAACACAACAACTTCGCGTCAGTATTACGGTATACATCGCTATCGGAATTATAATATACGCACGATATACAATGCTCCTGAGTTGTTTATCAGCCCAAGAGAGCACCAACTAAAACGGAAATGTATACAAAGCATAAATTGTTTAACTTTCACTTCGTTTTCTTAATCGTCTCAAGTTCAAAGGTCGCTGTCGCTACTACTTAACATTAAATTCACCTTAAATAGTAGTTATAATATATAATTCTTTGAAATATTATATTCACAAGTTTTTTACGAAAAATCACGTTCTAGAATATTTTGATTTCTTTGCTAGGTACTCGTAGATATATTTTTTCTTTACATGAGAGAAAGGCAACTTCTAATAACCTAAATGGAGTACCCATACCCAAGTCTAATGAACTTTTTATAAATTATTTTTTAGGGTTCTGTACCTGAAGGGTAACCAATGAAACCCTATTGCTAAGCCTCCGCCGTCCGTCCGTATGTTTGTTAGAGGGCTGTATCTCAAAAACCGTGACAGTAGACAGTTAAAATTTTCACAGAGTACGTATTTTATTGCCGATATAACATCAAATAATAAAAATAAATTTAAGTTAGAAATTAAGTATGTACGAGGAAAGTGTTTTTTTTTCGGTTTATGGTACGGAATCCTTCGTGTAAGAGTCAGACTCGCACTTGCCGGTTTTTTATTTGGATGGTTTCATTGCTAGGTATAAAGATATGGAAACGTTGATTGTCCAACCGAAGAATCCAATGAGCTGTTAAATGTGAGAATAGCGTGTTTAAAAATTATATATTTCGTCTACAGGAAATTAAAACGATAAGATGTTTGGTCAAAACATCTCAAAAATGTTTGCTTGTGGACAAATCAGCGCTATTTATCTTGTTATAAATACAATCTTGATCATCACCATGACGGCATGTTTTTGCCTCACCGAATTTATTTCATATAAATAACATTATCAACTGATTTATTTATAGGTACGAAAGATAGAATAGAGTACACAATGACTAAACGCAAACCTCTTTATCATTTTAACTAAATACTGTAAAAGTACCTACAAATAAATAAGAAAATCGGAACACAAAACATCGATATGTTTGTTAAATGTGGCACTTCTTATCCGAAGCATGCAACCGTGTGGACTTTGTGTTATGTTATGTTACCGTGTGTTTTGTTTTGTTAAACAATCCCTTTGAACGTCAATCCAAACTTAATCAATATCAATCAAAATATATAGTTATGTCAGGATAATTGCAAACGTCGTAGAACGCGTGAAATTATAAAATATTTATTCTTAACTAGCTGACCCGCCAGCTTTGTCTGCTCCGCTCCTATTGGTCTTAGCGTGATGATATATAGCCTTCCTCGATAAATGGGCTATCCAACACTGAAATATTTTTTCAAATCGGACCAGTAGTTCCTGAGATTACACGTTCAAGCAAACAAACAAAAAACTCTTCAGCTTTATATGTTAGTATAGATAAGCCACGGAAATTTTGGAATCCATTGAATTTGGGCGGGATTTATTGTAGGTATACAAAACCATTTTTACATAATATATCGAGAAATCATAATCTAATAAAGATTAATTCCAATCTGACGGAGTCTGCAATTTTCCGGTGACATTATTTTTTTCCGTTACTAAGTGATTGAATGACTGACAGACAACGCACAGCCGAAGCTACTGGTCGAAGAAAGCTGAAGTTTATGGCATGTTCCCGAAATTTATACGGGAACAGGAAAAACGAGATATACGCGCAGCGCGAACAAAGTTTCGTGCAAAAGCTTGAATGCTTCAATTCTTAACGGCCGAATGGATTAGAATAAAACCTACCACACGGGTAGACCATGTCCCGGAATAGGACATACCTACTTTCATCCCGTGGGATACTTTTCATCCCTTGGGATATTTTTCGGCAGCCACGCGGGCGTAGCCGCTGGCAGAAATTAGCAAACAAATACTTTCTCTTAGGTGGGTACTTACGTAGATAGGTAGATATGTCTTCTACCTTCGTCTGTAACTACTGGTCGAATCACCCTCGTGCATACAAGTCGTCTGCGACCGACATCGCCCTGTTTGGTCTGACAATGAGCCTCGGTTCTATTTGCACAGTTACTGGGCAGTGAACACGATCTCGAATTCTCTACCGAGGTCAGTGTTACTCACAAGCGCCTGCCAGCTCTCTCGTGGCAATGCGACGACGGCACGCGATTGGGACATGCATACAGTGATAAAATCGTAACGATGGCGATGTCTACACGAAATGGAACAAAAATAGTTTGAAAGATAAACTTAAATTCTCTAGAGAATAACGTTATTTTTGGTATCATTTTAAATTTACTTGGATTGTTTTTTACTTTCTACATATCACGTAAGTCACAGATAAATACGTATGTATTGATCGTAATAATATCATGGTATCAAAACACAAGAATTAAGAATAACTAAAGTATTTCAGCACACTATTGTATTGAACTAACTGCTTCATTTAAATATTTAATATGAAACAAACAATAATCAAGTATTTTTCTTTTCTTTTCGAAGCTCCAGTTCCTGGCAATATTTCATTTCCCCTGACTAGGGTTCCGTGCAAGCCTGTCCGGTTTCGGAGCGAACTCATCAATTTATTCGTTTTTTGTGATAAAACCACTCGTTTTTCTGTTCCAAATAATAAATAACTAAACAAGAGTCATGCTTGAATATTTTACTCCCAATCCCAACAGTGAATAAATTAGTATTTTAATTATCATTGGCACGATAGCTTTCTGAATACAAGTAAAGAAAAGTATAAGGAAATCTGAACCTATATTATGAATCGTTCCAATTTCTTACGTCCCACTTTTATTATGCTCATATCTCTTAGCGCTTTCCCCTAATTTGATTTGTGGCCCCATTACGTACTTGACATGTTTTGTATCCTTTTATTTTATTAGGAGGAAATCGGGTCATTCACCTACCTACTTAAATTCTATTTGAGTAATTTGCTGTGGGATCTTCCTTCTCAGTAGGTAGTCATAATTATGACATAAATCAATGTCAAAGTGAGTAACGCCTGATGTAATAAAATAGCAATATTTTAGTAAATCGAGTAACAACCAAAACTTAAGAAAATAATTTTAAAAATAAGCGGAGACGCTGCTGTAATTCAAATTCATTGCCAATGTCTTATTCTATAGTCTGAAATCACCAGAATAAATCGCAACAAAAGAAACGCCCCCGGGTGGGCTCGAACCACCAACCTTTCGGTTAACAGCCGAACGCGCTAGCCAATTGCGCCACGGAGGCTTGTGACTTCACCCGCGAAATTACATAACACATCTCTCTTATCTGTATAGGTGACAATGTAACACACACGAAACATGAAATTAATCAAATAAACATTTGTTTAAAATTTTAATGAGCAAAATATTTCATCACGTTATTTTTAACAACTATTTACATTATGTATGTGCGTCACGGTTAAAAAACTCTTTCAATACCGAATCCTTTACCTTACCTGACATAACCTTGAATAGTTAATTAAATATCTAAAAACGTTCTAGTATTTTTTTGTTTCGCTTTATTATATTATTCTCGGAAAAGAAAATTAGATGGCCTACGCACCTCGTGTATCAGTCATCTTCCAAGATGACACAAAAATTAGTAAATTGCAAAGAGACCTACCGGCAGAGTATTTAATTGATTCAATTCTTATTTCTCTAATTGTCACGTACTGTCTATTGTTTCCAGTCTTCTGCCTAGGGTGCGATGAAATGTCTATGTACAAAAATTATCTCCAGGGTAGCCCGCGAAATTCAAATATTTTTATATTTTTTGCAATTTGCCGGTCAGTGTGAAGCTGTATGTGGACCAAATGCGACCCGCGACCGTAACGCGTATTTATCTAAAGAATTATAACCATTTTAATCATCAATATAGCCCTCTAAGTTCATGTAGTTCGAAAGAATGATTATTTCTGAAAAATTCATTCTTTCGAACTACATGAACTTGCAAAAAACATAAAAATATTTGAACTTCGCGGGCTACCCTGGAGCATCCACCTTAATAAGTTTTATCTCGCATACCTAAATACAAGCATACCCATAATAAAGTCATGCTTTTTCCCGTGAGAAAGAAAAGGAGGAAAGAAAAAAAGTTTATTCCTCCCAAACAGACACACATTTAATTATTATAAAAATAAAAAACCGACCAAGTGCGAGTCGGATTTGCCCACCGAGAGTTCCCCGTACAAAGTGGCTACAAATTACTTTTAATAAAGACTATATTTTTTATGATTTAATTACAAAAGTATAGTTTTTAGATTTTTCCCTATACTTGTAGTATAAGACAGTATTACTTGCCAAATTTCATAGTTCTAGGTCAACAGGAAATAACCTATACATTTTGATTCCCGCTTTGAGAGTGTCGAAATATACGTTTTTGCGGCATAAATGGCCGTCCTCACTACATCTGCTTTACGTTCGAAGCGTTCATACGTCTTGGTCATATATACACGCGCCGGTTGCGACTTGGTACTACGCACAGCTGACAATTCTGAAGAACACCACCAAATTTACCTTTTATTTCTTTTATGTTATATGCAGGAATGGATGGAGTCACAAGGCATGGAGATATCCAAAGAGGAATCACTGCCTACTGACGAGTATACCGAGAAGGAGAGATGGAAGACTGTGTTGCCGCCGAAGAGATCAAAGGTTCAGGACGATCGACTGCTGCGGTTCCTTCAATACGACGGAAAGGTTCTCAGGTATGAGGCTGTTTACGTTGTGTAGAAAGACTTCCATTATAACGTTTGTCAAAGTTAGTCCTTCCGCACCAGCTTTTATACACAAAATCAATCTGACGTTCATTCCATGGGGAAATTTTAAGCTTACCGTTTTGCCATCTTAACGTTACAAAATAAGATGGAGCGAATACAAAGTGAGATGGAGCGCCTGGTTATACGGCCACCATGTAAATCTAAACCATTCCAGTCAGTCTGCAAGCCTGGTAGCAGCTATCACTAAGATGTTGCGTGCTCGCTATTAGGTTAGTCAAAGGCTGACGTTTCTTGGGTACTGCATGGTGTTCAAGTAGAGAAGCCACTTCAAACTCCCAATATTTAGCGCTGGATCAAACCATGAATCCACAAATATTTCATGATATTTGTCCCGCTCCTAATTATCAATTTAAAGCTATGATACATACGACACTTTAATACCACGCCATAGCATACCGCGACTTCCTTTTCACAATTGCGTGATAAATTCTTAGAAAGTATTAAAGCCACTGAAATATAAATGTACTCGCAACTTTGTTATGTACAAAGTGGCAAACCAGATTTAATGAGACCCGCTTACAGTGCTAGTCCGTATTTTACAAAGTGAAAGCTACAAAGAAAATAGCTGCAGACTAGAAACGATGTATATTTTCATTTCTATTTTTCTTTAATAAAATTTGCAACGAAGCTGTAGTTTGTTAGAAGAATCACAGACTGACAAACTAATTGCTAGTTATGAAAGGCTTGTGTTTAAACACCGCCCAAAACAGTACCTATTTTACTACCAAAAAAGTTCTAAACGGTTACCAAAACAGATAAATGGTCACCAAATAATATTCGAGAAGTAGCGCTCGCCGGCCGCTGCCGCGGCACCGCTCGCTTCGCTCGCTCGGCTCGCGCGCGGTTGGTCACAATTCTAACCTAACCTAACCTATTTTATCCAGTTTGTAACCCCAAGCCTACATTTTATGGCAATCACAGTTGAGTTGGATAGAATTTGGTGACCATTGATCCATTTTGGTGCCTAGGCTTAGAGTCTTAAAAATATTATTTTTGGTGACCGTCTAAATTATACCAGTTATGAAATGATGACAAAAGATTTAATAACAGTAGGTTCGCCTTTTTCTTTTTCATGCGCTCTTGACAGTGCGGTCGTCGTCACTGCGAATTCTTCCCAATCGGTAGTCTTGTTGTAACAGTACCTACACAGCTGAAATTCATAAAAGTAGCCGCCAGTCTAGTCGGTTCAGTTGGACTGTAATGTAAACAAGCTTGCATTATCTCCCATGGTCTCCAATCATGGCTGCTTAGTTGAAAACTTAATCCAAGTAATTGTGCTCGCCTGCAGAAATGAGTAGCATTAAATATGAAATTCCTATAAGAAGCTCCATCCGCCTCGCATGGCGTGCATTTAATAATGCATAGTAGTACCCTTTGACATTACCGGTGGAATCTGATGTCGTTTTCAAGGGTTATTACGTATCTACTTAACCTATGCATCTACAATATAGCTTTGCTCCTAACCCTTAGTACCTATCTAGTTTGCGACATAGGGAACTTAAATTGGATTGGTAATAAGACGTGTTGTTTTTTGAAGTAGAATTTGGCTACCATGTTCGTGAAAGACCAAGTTAATATTGTGATTCTCATAATGTTATTTTCGTGTTCTCAAAACTCGTGGCACCACAAATACGTAGTTGAGCCACCACTTCAAACTGTAAGTAATTAAATAGTGGGAGTCTATCTAATCAGAACTCGGTTTGAACTGGCAACTAGTTGGAACTAGCTAGTGCTAGCTACTAGCTACCGCGCCAGTGTCTCTGGGGAGTCATCCAACTCGGGTTTGTCTTCTAAACGTCACTCACTGCAGTTCTATTGGATTACCTGGGGAAGTATGAAGTTATACTGGAAACAATTGCATGGAGTTTGTGGAACACGTATGTCGTGTTTGTCTCCAAAACCGGGTTGGAATATGAACAAATAAGATATTCTGATGACTTTTAATGAGCAATAAACCTTTTTGTTGTTAATTTTTATTATTGGAATTAATAAGATATTCTATAGTGGATGTAAACTCTTAGATAACTAATCATGAACCATGAACCACTTTGCAACCGTATGTATCAACCGAAAGCAATATTTTATTTTTTTGGTAAGTAGGCATAACCTTAGGCACTACAGCGTCATATAATATCTACTAATTATTGTCTGAAAATACGAGAAGCATCTACAATAAATGAATAGTAAGAGTATACTCCAACTCGGATGTACTTGCTCCAAAAAAAAGCAAAAGCATAATAAGAAGAGTCTAAGAGTCTAATGTATGTAAAATCCGGATATTTTAACTGTCATGCCAGATAGTCCTGAAAATGCGAACTACAAAGTTGGAAATATTTCAGATTAGCACACAGGGTGCTTTAATTCCCAGACAGCTAAAAGAATTTCGTGCGAGCAAAACCGTGGGCGCAGCTTGTTCAACATAATTTGATATAACATTCTACAAATAATTTGTTTGGAGAGAGACTCAAAGCGGACTTTGATATTACGAGTATGTTGGTCAGAGTTATATTTGAAATTCACTTCTGTATAGCTTGGTATGAGTAAGTAATTAAATTATACAATGTTACAAAAGGTTCTGACATATCTACACATAGCGAATTTATTAATATAATATTATTATCAAAGGAAAACTTTAAATCGGACGCAAAGGGGTATTATTCTTTTAAAAGAAAATAGTAGAGTGATAGCGAATGGTGTTATTGTGATCTATTTGATTTTCCATGACTTACAAACACTTTTTAACTTTCATGGAAAATGTACCTTTTTTTTTTTAAGGATTGGAAATCATCAAATGACTCCTCCCGCTTTGGGTGAAGCAGAAGGGAGTGTCAGACTCTTACTGACTAAAACCCATCCGCGTTTCTCCCAGTGCCCTTTGCGTTCCAGGGTACGGTGCCTCTTTCGAACGAAGTCCGCAGCCCCAGCAGGCACTGGCCCTAGCGGACCTGTCTTTTTTGCTGACAGCTCTTTGAGGCACGCGTGAAACACAGCGCGCCGTCCACCTGGGCCTGGTTCTGATCAGACGGCGAGCCACCCAATGCTCGCCGTCCGCAGGCTCGCGCTTACGGTGGCCGAAAATCGCCCTGCGACTCCCGACGCCCAGGGCGTCTTCTTCTGTTGCGGCGGCTGGGGCGTGAGGTTTCCATTTCTCTCACACGTTCGGCTTCCTCCTTTGCTAGCATTACTGCTTCGCAGAAGGAGGTGACCGCTTCCCATGTCTCCTCGCTTCGGACCATAGCTTGAACCAGGGCCGGACGCGAGAGATCGCCCCCGCTGATCTCCTCGGCGTGGACACGGTGGTGCCCCGCCCAAGCAGGGCAGACCTCAACCGTATGCTCCACCGTGTCCTCCGGGCGATCCACGCAGTGTTGACACCCGGGCGTATCCTCCCGCCGTATTCGAAACAGGTACCTCCCAAAACAACCGTTTCCGGTGACTACCTGCGTCAAGCGGAAAGTAAGGACGCCGTGGCGCCGCTCTAGCCACTCCTCAAAGAGGGGAATTATCGCCGCAATTGTGGCGCGACCAGCGCTGGTTTGGGACAGTATTTGTCTCCATACTGCCATGAGATCCTGCCGTAGCTCCGTCCGCCGTACTGCGATTTGCCGCGGCAGAGGAGTCTTGCCCCGGCGTAGCACTTCTAGGCGCCATTCGTAAATGAGTGCAAGGGCTCTCGCCTCTAGATCCCATGGCAGCAGTCCGGCAAGGAGGTTCGCCGCCTCGCCAGAGACCGTGCGGTATCCCCGGGCAAGCCGGATGGCCATGACCCTCTGGGACGAGTTGAGGTAACGGGCAGGTTGCTTCCTCAAAGTAGGCGCCCACACCGGCGCCCCATAAAGGGCCATGGACCGCACAATGGAAAATGTACCTACCTACTTTATAACGTTTTTCAGAATAAATTGGTTACACCGAGGAGCTCGTGACTCGATAATAACAGCCGCATGGGTCGATCTTCAAGGTGTAGCAATGCTTGCCAAGGTTGGTCTGTGGATGGGTGACCATCTAAACATACCGAATTTCCTCCATGCCTCGGAAAGCACGTTAAGCCGTTGGTCCCGGCTGTCACCTGTAGATCTTTGGCAGTCGTTACGGATAGTCAGAAACCAGTAAATCTAACTCCAGTCTTGCCATGAAGTAGCGTGTTACCCAGTTAATGGGTTGTAGAGGTCTGGTAGGCAACCGCTCCTCGTAAAATACTGGTATTCAGCTGAATCCGGCTTGACTGGAAGCCGACCCCAATTAGTTGGTAAAAGGCTAGGCAGATTATGATGATGATGATGATTGGTTACACCGTTACACGTTACACTGTTCTCTCCACTCTTTCATCACTCGGTGAAAATAAAGAGTGGAAAATTGAAGCTTGTCTCCCATTAGATATGAGAGCCGCTCCAGTGCGTCGCCGTCGCCGTGGATTTGAACGGCGCGCCGTCGCCACTGGAATGATCCGGCGCGCCGACGCGGGTAATTTTTTTTTTATTAAGGTTCATTTTCGTAACAGCGACAGAGTAAGCAGGCGTTTTAAACGAATTTTTACATTGAATATCTAGTAAAAATGTTTTAACTAACGTCAGCGATGCCTAGGAAGAGGTAGCGAAACGCCTACTGCCAGGGTTGGTTCGAGCTGGCTCGGTACAAAAATCTGGAAGGACTTGGGGATCTTTTCCCAGCAGTGAGACAGTAGAGGCTAAATAAAATAAAATAAAAAAGAACGGGTTGCACTCCGGGAGTGCGCGCAGAAGTGAAAACTTGAATACGTGCTTCTCTCCCTCCGTCTTACAAATTTTCGATCAGGATCAAGTGTCCTGACGCGAGTTTAACATTTTTTACCCATCACAAATAAAAGTGCACAACGCCGCTAAAGAAGTTTTCACTTCAAAAAATCTGTGTAGCTCCATCTCTTTCACATCACATCAGAATCATAACGGAATTGGTACGTCATAGTAGACCCAGGCCGGTCAGTTTTGAGGTCTACCGCGACGCTAAGTCGATTGACCGTATATTCAAGTAAGCACTGAGATGTCCAGTGTCCATATGCGGCGACAATTAAAAAACCAAGGAACCAACCAGCAAACTGAAGAAAGCATAGATACTACGTCGAGAAGTAAGTCAGCTAGACGTAAGTTACTCGAAATGGTTAACAAACGCATTAGGTAACGCATTAGGTATGGAAAGTATCCATGTTAAAAACATGGATACTTTCCGGTCCTTTTATTGAAGATAACTCAACAAGCTATAGAGAAAATGTTATGCTCCGAGGGATTCACAAGGCCGACACATCAGCTAGATGAGAGTTGTCGGGAATCGAGATGAGTGACATGCAATTGGGGACACCATATTCGCAATAGACTGCTCTAGGTTGACGATGACGATGGGGCAGAGCCCAAAATGGATTTGAAATTTTTGAAGTGAAATCTTCTTTGGCGGCGTTGTGCACTCCCAGAAAGATGAGTATTTTCTTTAAAGCGCTCCTTCAGTGATTGGCTCAAGGCTGCGCCACCGGCACGCCGCCGCCGACAATAATTGCCACGGCGCTTTATATCTGTCTTCCATGGATGACCTGTACCGTTTTACGGAACTATAGTCTTTCCCTTGACTAGATAATTAAGAAAATGTAATATTTGGGCCCAGAAGACCGGACCTGGCCCTGACTCGAGAATAGCACGCCATCCGTCAGATTTCTATAAAGAACAAGCAAATATATGTCCCTGTAAAATTCATTTAATTCTGTTTCAAAGTAGCATAATATTATGTGTGACAAACTTGTTCTCTTCTCCGTACTTGGACGATTGAGTTGGTTGTCGACCATCTAAGCCTACTTCACCAATCGATCAAGCTTGACATAAATTAACTGCGAAACATTCAATTTTCAGCAAAATTGAGTGCCTCTCCCAAAAATGTCATCTTAGCTTGAAAAAGCGTGATTAAATGGAGTTTGATGAACAGTTCCGAATGAAATTGTCAACGTGATTAGTTTGTGGTTTCATCGGCGTGTTGCACAGGCCGCAAATGCATTATAGTAGGAACGTAGTGACCACAGGTATAAATAGAGCAATATTTCAGAGGAAGGAGTATTTGTTCGCAAGCCGGTCGGAGCGCCGACAGTCCGCTCAACAAGAATCACGTCCATGTTAATTGCAAGGTTTAATTACGTACTCTCGCCGCTTACTGCTCAGAGCGAGGTTCCAGCCTTATTATAATAGATTCCATTGTAATTTTAATGAAGACTTTTGGCATTATTTGCTTTTATAAATAGATATTATAGGAGGAGGCTGCCGAGTAAACACGCTATTACGGCATTATACACCGGCTATCTTCAGTTAGATTTTTAAATAATAAATACTATTTCAGAGCTCGTACAACGTAATTGGGGTTTTTATATGTAAAATAGTTTGCAAAATGATTGGCCTACTTCGTGGAACTGATTGGTGTTGAGTGTCGGCAGTCGAGCACACAAATCGTAAACACGGAGAACTGAGAAGTGAGCGTTACCAAGCAGATCCTATAAAGTTTTATCTTATCGATCACTCCGTGTCAGAATCTGGTTCTCATTACATTACGGATTACTTCGTCCTTCGTCTCGACGGTTACGTGACCACTAGCCATCTATTCTACTGCCCGAATACCGTCTTTATTAACATTAATTTGATTCAAAAGGGGCAGGAGTTAATGACAACCGAACTAGCCTAAACGAGGTTCGTGTTTTAGATGTACAAACTTAGGAAAACATCAAAAACTTAATGGAGGACCCGAGTCGGCAAATGAAGGTTCTATTGAGCTCGCCCGGATAGGTTTGCGTGAACAAAATAGGCTTTTGGCGATGATTGAATGAGGGAAGGACGAATGTATTTATTCACTAGTGCCTACACAGGTGTTTGTAGCTATACTATACCTTGGTATTGATGATATCTTCCCATATCTGTGCTACTCTATTATCTCTAAGTTATTTTTATAAAGTTTAGTGTTCACATTTTATATTCTACAGTTTTACTGTTCCTCTCGAGTTATTTATTATGATTTCCATATTTGAATATTTATAATTCAGAAGTTTATATAAACATTGCTTTCTGCTCTCACAGAAATAAGGTCACGCTATAAATATTGCGTAGTATGCGTACATATTTGAAATGATCACGAGGCATGTTAAAGAAAGTATCTACCTACATAGGCAGACTCTCAAGTCGCCGGTGGCACACCAAGAGCTGAGCAGCGCAAGTAAGCCAATGAAAAAAAATCGTGTGCTTTTCAGAAATTATGTAAACTATGCTGGGCGATAAAGAGAAAGATACCTATCTATACGTACCTCGGTTATGCACGCTAAGCAGTACCTATAGTTATCTAGCATATAGTTCTTGTTCTGCACCCGCCTTTAGCAATTTTAAAAGTGCGTATAAATACGACCCACAAAAATACGATCTTACCAATATCTTGGCTTCTAAAGTGCCATCTGAGTCAAGAAGTGCACTTGTTTTCCAATCTTTGCAATTTTCTTTTCATCAATATTCTATGTACGAATCATTACGTCGTGAATTACAAGTAAGTTCCCGCCGCCTTGCGCCTCACTTGCTCTCACTCTCGGCCTTTTATGAGCCATAAACAAGGAGCCATATACTCCGCAGATTTTTTATTCTAAGTACGTAATAAATAACAACTTCTTTATAATGAAAACACTTAAAATGAATGTCGCTGCCACTTGTCATTTTATTATCTGGCCGCACATTATTCCCGCCACAATCCGAGCCGCGAGCTCTCATAATGAGATTGTTTTTGAATCTTTTAATGCAATAATTGCAGTCATAATATAACGTTATCGTTAACCGTATTTCTTTTCATGGCTTGATAGGAACCAAGCTTTGGTTTGGGGCAGATAATTGACCGAAATTAGCTTTTTCAATTTCACTAACTGACGCGCAATTTAGATAGTTCGTGGTAAGGGATGGAGGGAATTAAAATAAAGTGTGTTAGCCGTAAAGCATGCAGTATTTCATGGAACAGTTTGTAGTCGGTTGTTGTAACATGTGGGAGCGAGGAGCACGGGGACTTACACCTTTATTACTTCCCGGAGTATCGCTCTCTGTCTCGCTTAATTCTTTATTACACACTGAAATTGGAATTCTGGCATGCGTCACGCCTCAAGATGTGGAGGGCATATTAACCGCTTTTATAGGTACATCTTGTGCTGTATTGAATGTCTAAGCGGTAAAGAAACTTACTTTAATATTCGTCTTCGTTATGACGCGGCTATTAATTTTAATCTGCCTTTGTTTACTGACTTCCTGCCGATTCATCAGTCGCACAAAGAACAGAGATGAGACAAGTATTCGGTTTTCACGAGCGCTTGAAACAGTAGGAAGTTACCTACATTACAATCTACAAAAGCCTAAGTCAGGTAGAAACGATGATTGAAAAATTATCAAAGTATGTATACAATGACGTAACAAGCAAGTAAACTTTCTCGTTTCTGTCCAATTTGCCTCCAACAAACTCGTTAAGAGGTCGACTTCTCGATTTAACTTTATTTAACTCGAGTTAAGTTAAGGTTGAGTTACGAATGTTACGATTATAAAATTATTAAGTAGGTATCATTGGTCACTTTTGCTTTTGCTTTTTTGCAACAACGCAATAGGCGTGCGATGTTGGCATAGGCTACATATTTATCTGCCAACTTCGATTGACATCACCAAAGAATGGTACAAAATACATAAAAAGATACAATTGGTATTTTTGTACCATTTACAGTAATATTATTTAACAAAAATTTAAACCTAGCATACGCGCTAA
Organism: Lacanobia oleracea; assembly: GCA_950371165.1. NCBI lineage: Eukaryota > Metazoa > Arthropoda > Insecta > Lepidoptera > Noctuidae > Lacanobia > Lacanobia oleracea. The sequence continues at coordinate 14,932,348 of OX493389.1, forward strand.
GTTCCATTTAACCACTGCTCCACGCTTAATTCTGAGTCTCTTCTCTGACGTAAACCAATAGGGAACTTGGAATGGGTAGTTAATGAAAAGTTGGACGTATCACTTTTGTATTAGGATAAGCTCTACTTTGTTAAAGACTTAGATAGTGAAGGGGCTTATAAATAGCTTGGCCGTAGTTTCGCATTTGTGTCAAGTCTTGGTAGGCGGCGACCACAGCGGCTCGGCTTTCGGCTTTCGGCGCGAGGCCGCGTGGCGCGTGGCGCGTGGTTGCGCCCCAAACCACCCATCTGTTCCTTGTTTATGGCTCGCAACTTTACTCTTACTCAGGCCGAACGTTGCTTTAATCGTTTTATTACTTTTTGTTATTTATTTCTGTGCCAAATAACAAATTTTGCTGAACAGACGATCTATAACGAGTAAATGTTATTTTTGAACAGAAAACGTTCCGTCTGTTGTAGACAAGGCTAAAATATACATGGGTTCGCCACTAACTTCAATTGTGAGGATTTTAGTAGAGAAACATTGTCAAAGGAACGAACTAAATAGGTGAACGTGCATGCATGGCGGTATTTCGACAGTGTTGTAATTCGGCAGATGAATGTGTGTTTTTGGTGAATCCCCTCCGTTTGGTTTCGTCAGCGCTAGCGCGTTTATTTTTGGGTATATTCTTATTAAAAGTGGCTGGATGGGCCGATGAAAAAGCCCAAAGGAAACAGCTGGGAATAATGACGGGACGCAGAAGGCGGTGCGAGTTTGTGATAAAACTAGGGAACTGATTATAGCTGGCTATAAGCAGTTCATTGGAAAAATTGTAGAGCTAGGACTGTTAAATTGTTGTTTTATACAAAACTAGCTGACCCGCGCAACTTCGTTTGCTCAGCTCCTATTACTCTTAGCGTGATTATATACAGTCTATAGCCTTCCTCGGTAAATGGGCTATCTAAAACTGAAAGAATTTTTCATATCGATCAGTAGTTCCTGAGATTAGCGCGTTCAACCAAACAAACAACTCTTCAGCTTTATATATTAGTATAGATTACGGGGTAAAAGTTCAAAAAGTATAGCCGTAAAGAAGTAGTGAAAAATATGATGCAAAAAGCGTTCATAAAGAAATGTCAATAGTTCTCGTTTATCGAAGCTCTGACAGGTTTATGTTAACACAAATTCGTCATTTCAATTACCTATTTCGTTTTAGAAGTTAAAATACGTTTCATTAGGTTTGTATTTTTAACACGATGAGTTTGAAAGAATTCCTATCTACTTCCGTCCCCTTCTTCGTTATAATTTGACTTATTAATGGTTATTTATTTATATTATCTCTGCTCATAATAATAAACACGGCACGCGGAGTTTTGTTCATAAATCACGGATGTTCCGTAACTAGGACACAAGTGTCAGACTTTCCACTTTTCCATTTTTGTTGCTTGTATCTTTGGTCCTTGCAGACGAGTAATAATTTATTAGTTTTCATACATGGCTGGCTTTAGAGAAAGTGGATCGTTGAGACTTTTTGTTTTAGACATTTGCCACGAGAAACTATTGCCTAGAACTTAGAAGGAGTCTTATGTAGGTAGGCATTACGAGAAGATATGAAACGTATCTGGTGCTGTGTTGTTCCATCCTTAACCCATGGGGAAAAGGCGAGCTTTATGTGCCTTTTCTGCACCATTACTATTGAGTTGATGACCTATAAGTTCATAGTTTTTTTAGGGTTCCGTAATAAAATGGTAAAAAGAAAACCTTATGCTGTGACTAAGTATGTCCGTCTGTCACAGCTGATGGCGATGATGTGATCGAAGATGGAGCACGGTTATGGTATTTTTTAAAAGCCTATCTCCACTCGTCACACTACCGTATTGTCTAAACTAAAGCTTCATTGTAAGAAATTATCTCAATCATAACGATACTTTGTAGCGGAAATTGCATACATTCTACCTCTATAATAGACTATAACATAAACATGAACATTACTAAGTTCCCCATCCACATGCACCTACATTCATTTCCTCTCACTCTCGGGATAAGTAGAGGTAAATACTATCAGATACCGTTTAAAGATTGATTGACAGGATGGCTAAGGATTTATTACAGAAGTGATAGCGAAAGAACTCATCATCATCATCATCATCATCATCATCATACCAGCCGAAAGACGTCCACTGCTGGACATAGGCCTCCCGCATTTACCATAATCGCCACGATTGGCAGGCGGGTTGGCGATCGCAGTGTATGGTGTTGCGTTTTACAGAGAACGCTGCTGCGCATTCTCTGGTGAATCCCTTAGTCGCCTCTTACGACACCCACGGGAAGTGATGGGATGGTATTATTCTTTGTAAAAGAATTAAGTACATTTAATTTAATAGACGAACGAGAAAGTAGAGAACTTAAAAAACATTATACCAAATTGGCAGAATCAACTATCGTCATTGAATTTCCTTCAAACAACCAACAACGCCAGCTTATACAGGTGTTCCAGAACTGCGTGGTCGTATTTAAGGGTGGAAATATTGACTTAAAAACCCGACCTTAAAAAGCGACTGTAAAGTTCTGTCTGTTGCAGTTAGTTGTGTTATCGTAGTTCAATCACAGATTGGATGCAGCCGACTGCTTAAAAAGTGTTTTTTTTTACATTTTAGACGTTTTTCGAGGTCGGGTTGAAACAATGTATTTTGTTGGTGTTTATGTTTTTTAACTCCTATTGCAGCTACAGAACAACACACTTAAATATGACCACGCCATTGTGGAACATCGTGTATAGAAAGCAGCTTAAGCTTCACACTTATTCAGCTCTATTCAGCTTATGCCCATAGAAAACATCAATTTTGTGTGGAGATGCGTACGCATCCATTTAGGTTACCGCATCTATTCAGCTTTCGCGGCAAGCAAGTATATAATGAGGACAAATATGTTATTATCATGCGAGTGCTATAGATAGAGTTCAGCGCTGTTCTGCCGCGTTCAGCGCTGTTCCGCCGCATTCAGCGTCGAACGCAGCGGAACAGCGCTGTACACGGATGGGTCTTGACTCCTTGTATGACTGACACTGGCATGGCCACTATCAGGGATTTTAATCTAGACAACATAAAAAATGTCGCTAATTAGTCGCCAAATATCAGAATAAGTCGGTCACTGGTTCAAAGTTATAAGTTATAGGTGGACGATCTGGGGTGCGCCTACCCCAGCTTGGTCCATTTGAATCGCCGTACGCATTCTTACGACGCTGTACGCGGCTGATAGAAGCAGAACTGTATACGAAACGCGAATGGAGCTGAATAAGTGCGAGTAATCCCTAAACCTCTTTCAACTATGAAGCGACACTGTTTGATTTCCAACTAGGTATAACTCCGTTGACATCCGTAACGTTGTAAATGTCGCCATTTTGGTATGGTTATCGTTATCGCTTATAATTCCCGGAAAGATAAGTAGGCACAAAGTGTGTGATAAACGATTAGTTTCTATATTAACCCTCATATGGATGCTAGCAACTTTATCCGAAGCTATTTACTGAAGATTGTTAACAATGTGCCCTCTAAACAAATAGGCGTTGGCAGCGCGAGGCGAACGTACGGAGCGTAGGCGGTCGCCCACGGCTGGCGTTTCAAAAAGACTGGCATACTGCGTCTAATGATTCCTCAACTGAAGACCAAGCTAAAAATATCCTACAAAATCATAAAACCTCTCGTGTTTGTTTGTTTCTCTTCGGGGAAAAGCTTTTTCTCTTCAAAACCCTTGTGTTTCGTGTCATCATTATTCTGAAAGATCTTAAAAAACTAAGGTCAAAAGGTATAACAATGACTTTCGTAACGAACGAAAAATACTGGGATCTTGAAGGGTGTATCAAGAACTTATAGAATCAAATTGACTAATGAACTACTACGCCTGCTACGTCAAGAAATGCTACGTGTACTACGAGATGAAGGGCTACGCCATGATATGCTACGCCACGAAGTTCTACGCTACGAGATGCTACGCCGCCTTGCAATCGTTCAATGCTCAAGTGTCGTTCCTTCAACTTACCTCCTCCTCAACTTTCCACATTTGCTCTCGCATATTAGATTCATGTTCTTTTGCCTTTAAAAAAATAATTCTGTCCTATTCACTTAACTGGCAAGCTTTGGATGGTTAGGTACCCATCATTTTAAAAGTCTCCAATTACGCACTTAATCATTTAAAGTCAAACACATGCCAATACCGAGAGATTAACTCTCCCGATTTAGGAATGTATTGGACTGTTGTTTCCATAAATCATTTTATTATATTGTTCAGAAGGGTGTAAATCGGTACCGAAAATGTAATTAGCGCGAAATACCCGAGGGCTTATTGTTTACAAGATAATACGCGTAGTGCGTATAGACTAGAGTTTAATCTAATACCTTTAAACTAGCAATTCTTGGATACAGGGTTACTTACTTGTAATTCGACGTATATACGTCAGGTGCTGATAGGGGGGCTAAAATTGAATAAATCGAACCCCCCATATGTGTGGCCGAAATTCAATCGTTCTTTTTTACCCAAAATTTGACATTTTACTCCAAATAAAAATAAAGTTAATATGGAATGGGTACCATTAGAATATGATATTGTAAATGGCACTTCAATTAAGCTATGAACATTATTAAAAAAAATATGAGTGATTTAAGAATAATACTAATATTTTCATTACACTCTTCAAAAAATGTTGTCTCGTTCAAAAAGTTACAATGGACTTAATCATACAAATAACTAAAATAACTTGCCTATTTTGTTAGCTTTCCAAAAAGGTATAAAAATTATAATTTAAAGATACTTATTAAATTATTCGTATTTAAAGATACGCGATTCGTGACACGGTATGTGTTTGAATCGGTGCGGGGAGAAAAAATCATCATTGGTTACCCTTTTGGTACGGTACCCAAATAATGACCACCACATGAAACTAAAGCTTACCCATTTGAAGTACTTTAAATTAAACTAAATTAAAAATAGAAAATCAAATCTGATTTTATCACAAAATAATAAAAGATAACTAACAGAAACAAAAATTAACCCCAGCCACATCAAGAATAACTTCGCTAGTAAAATCGGAAGTTTTAGTGAGGATCCTTCACTAAAAACACAGATGATTTTTTCTCCCCGCACCGATTCAAACACATACCGTGCCACGAATCGCGTATCTTTAAATACTAATCATTTAATAAGTATCTTTAAATTATAACTTTTACACCTTTTTGGAAAGCTAACAAAATAGGCAAGTTATTTTAGTTATTTTTACGATTAGGTTCATTGTAATTTTTTGAAGAGTGTAATGAAAATATTAGTATTATTCTTAAATCACACATAATTATTTTTAATAATGTTCATAGCTTAATTGAAGTGCCAATTACAATGTCATATTCTAATGGTACCCATTCCATATGTAACTTTATTTTTATTTGGAGTAAAATGTCAGGGTAAAAAAATTTGGGTTAAAATTCAAATATCTCGAGAACGATTGAATTTCGGCCACACATAAAAGATGTTCAATTTGTTGCATTTTACCCCCCTTATCAGCACCTGACGGATATACGTCGAATTACAAATAACCCTTGACGTCCAAAAATATATAATCCGAATGTCGGAAACGGCTCCAACGATTTTCATGAATTATAGTTTGCAGGGGGTTTCGGGGGCGATAAATCGATCTAGCTAGGTTTCTTTTTAGAAAGTAGGTACTATCTACTTATGTGTAACCATACTTGTAGGAGTGATACATTTTTACAAAACAGTTAACTGAAACTTCAGCAAGTTCAGTATTATAATTAAAGATGGATTGTTATTTTCAATATTCTGTAAATGCAGTTAGCAATTACTCAAAAACTTAGGAGCGTCTCCTAATAACTTTTTCCTGTAGCTTCATCGGTTAAGGTTCATATAAGGTAATTCTGTCCCGTTTCAAAAATCCACCCTGTCTGTGTAAAATTCTAGTGTAGGTACTTGCTGAGACTCTGAGAGGAATAGTAGATAAAATATTAGGAGTACCTACTATGCATAGTTGAATTAATGTTTATTGTCTTTACCGCGCTTTACACGTAATCATAGTAAGTATTATTTTTGCCTATCTGTTTGTATAAAATTACAAATAAGTAGGTAATATCAGTCTACAACATTTCCATTGCCTATAAAGAGGGAATTCTGTCATATCCACTGTGTCTTAGAATTTTCGCGAATTTTTTCAAGTAAGACTCTTCCGTTCAAAGAGGTAATATTTTCTAAATGTAGACCTAGGTCAGCCTCTTTAGATGAACGCATATAACTAAATAACTGCTTGTCAATATGAGTTAGTAACTGTTGTTGGTACTACAAAGCGTTAGCGCCGATTGATTGATTGCATTGGCAGCATCTGGTAACGCGGTTAGACCTAGGAATATATTTTAACGATTGTAACTTCTTATATGACTTATTTTTCTTTTGAACTACAAAATCACTGTTATGTTTCGTAAGCAATAGAATCATGTTCACAGGCTAAACACATCCAGAATATCCCATATCCACATTATATTTTCGCGACGAATAAATCCCTTTCATTTTATTTATGGAAGCGGTAATTTTCTTTTTATAGGTAGTCTATTTTCGGACATTGGCCGCTTTTTTATAGGCTAATAGATAGGCAGGCTAGGACGGCCTGCTGCGGAGCCCTAGACTTTAGTAAAGTATAATAAAGCTATTCTTAAGATTATGAAAAACTTTGACCATCTTCTCATAAAATCATTTCATTAACATACTATTTTCTACGTGGCCATAACTCCGGATGCCATGTCCCAATTCAGTGAAAAGAACTACAATAGTATTGCATGGCCAGCTCTTTCATTAATTATGCAGTGTGGTAGATTTTTCACGAAACAGAGATGCCTCTCGATGTCTGACCTCCACAACCCTCAGGGAAATCATGGTTTCCTGGTAAGATGTTATCATTGTACAAACGAGATGGGCACATGTACCTGATAACATACGATCCCTAAGCCGCCTGTGATCGCATCTACGGGGAAATGCGGCGAACTACACTTTGTGGGGCCACAGGGTGGAATTTAATTTATGATACTTTATTTTTACAGTTTCGACGTCGTTTGGGATGACCGCGATTCTGCTTTCGGTGAACTGAAAGATTATAAGCTGCTCTACTTTCTGCAAGATGACACCATTGCGATTAAGGTAATTACATATCCTCACTTTCTGACCCGCGCAAGTCTGCGTACCATTTTTCATAAATGATCCTCGTCTATTGAATAAAGTGTGTTTATAGCCTTCTTCGATAGACGGGCTATTCACACTAATTTTTCAATACGAATGAATACTTCCTGAGAGCGCGTTCAAGCAAACACTTTTCCGCTTTAAAATAGTAGTATAGATTTTTCAAAAATGTAGTAGTCCCACGTATATGTAGACTGTTATCTATGTGACTTCAGTAACACAGTATTTACGCATGCGTCATTCGAGTTTGAAATAGAAGGTTGACAATTAGTGTACCAATTCTGATACACTAATGACCACTGAAATAGAACCAAACGTAGGAAACTATTTTGGCGGAGTAGAATGGACACATAACAACATTTAACAACAACATTTTTCAACATTTTTTTTTTCATAATAACATTTTGGTTCCCGATCTGGCAATCGAATGAGTCACGTTTGCCATGTAGATCCAAATATAGCTGAGGTAACGTTTCCATTTTTCATACAAGTTTATCCCGGAACATGTACTTACCCTTTTTTTGGTTTTGTGTCTTCGTTTTTTAACACCGACTTCCGTTATTTTATATTTTGTTGTTTTTTTTTTTGAAGTCGGTAACACTTTTTTTTTCATACTTGGACGACGTCTTCGTCTACGCAAAAATTGAAATAAGCAAAAATGGTCATAAAATAAAAACTACAAAGCCATACTGAATCATTTTTTTTTACGGGACCAAATGGCAAGCATCGAACTAAAAAAGAATCACACAAATCGGATCAGAAACCTCGGACTAATCGATGTACATACGTAAAACAATAAAAAAACCCGCCGAATTAAGCACCTCCTCCTTTTTTTGAAGTCGTTTAAAAAGAGAACCAGACTCGAATTCATATTTATTAATCTTTCAATAATACCTAGGTACTAGACAATGATTTTATGTTTCTGATATTTATATTATATAGGTAATAAATTATTTGTTTTTACAGTCAATAATAATTGCTGTAGTAATTTGATCTCTGAATAAATACTTGACGTTATCTTTACGTTTCCACTGTTACCGTTGAATCGTAATTGTTCTTTTGTGAACAGCGAAAAGCAGTTTTTTAAATTATTATAGCAATGCTAATGGCTGCCCGTGATGTATGACGTTTGATTTATCTTTTGGTACCTAACACAAAACAGACGGAGAGAGCTAGCTGTGTACAAGTTACAGTTAGGTATGTCACTAAAATAAATCAAATCAGAGACGATTTTACCAACGCTATTAATTCAGCGAGATAATTAAATACAATTGAAAATATTTGTATGACTGGCCAAACAAAAGCGTGGCGAAAAGCATTCAATAAGCGAGGGTTTTAGGGTTTAATTTAAAAACAAACGCCGTCCTTGGAAAATCAGAGCAATGAATATTTATGTGGGTCCTGGAGTAGGACGCACTCCAATTACGAGCGCTCAATAAAATTTCCTCGACGTCCGCACACACGACGTGTGGCCACTTATCCCGATTCTTAATAATTAATGTTTCATTACTTATATCACACTCCAAGCCATTATCTACACTAAATAAATTTCATTACCATTTCCACATGTTCGAAGAGAGAATCTTGTTTCCTTCCGTTCAATATAATCTGTATTCACTCAGGAAATCCACGATGGCAAGGGCGGTAAAGATCCTTTCCCGCTGCTTCTCAAGAAAACTAAGCTGCCTAAGAAGTGGAAGGAAAAGCCCGGTAAGTAAGATGTTTGCTCTAAATACTGTGGAACTTTAAAATAGGACGCGCTGAAGCGAACTGTCTGCGAACTTGAGGCTTTATTACTTAATAATGTAACAGTAACTATCGGTAAGTGGCAAGTGATCGAGAGCGGGTCGTAACTCGACCCACTGCCCGAAGTTGAACGAGGACAAAAACCTTTAATGGTCTTTCAATGGTGCTTGTTAGCTGCGGGAAATGCCGATAAAAAGTGTATGTGGTAATGATATGTGCCCGGGACTCCAAGTGAGCTCACATAGCTATATCGAATTCCGTCACGGTAATGACTCAATCAGAATGCTCGGAGGGCTGAGGAGCGACGTCTTTTATTATGACTGTGCTGTGAGGGCTCATAAAATATTAGTATTTAAGGGTATAATAATTGTGTAGTATATGATAGTCTTTATTTATTATTGCCGTAATAATAAGGAAGGACCTGTCCAGAAGGGTTTAGAAATAACCTAGAGATGATATTATGACCGATGGACTCACCAGGGCGGTAGCATGCCTGATAGTCTGGCACCGGAGACGACCTGTCTAGAAGGTTTGAAGGGTTCTAGTTTTTACCATGATGTTTAAGATATTGATTTTCTGGAATCACCGGTTTTGCTTTTGTACTTCTAATTTTTTCAGCATATCTATTTTAGTTTGCAGCGTTTTTATCATAGTATCGTTATTAATTAATAAGACCCTAAAACAGTGTAATAATCTCAGTATTCGGTACCTAATTTAGGAGAGGTTTGTAAAAATTTATTCGATTTTGCTCTTTTGAAATGCATGGAATGAAAAATATTGAGTGTACAAATAGGTATTATGAGTAAAACGTTTTCCATTTTACAACAAGGTTCGTTTCCGCTTTTTTAACATCACAAATAGCATTCCGATGTTTCATAGTGCCAGAGCTGCAGCGGCAGGGCGCCGGCGCCGCCAGCCGAGCTCACTTAATCCCTACAGGCATTTAGCTTAAACCGTTTGTCTTCCACAGTTTTACAAACAAAATAATATTCTTCATTTGCGAATTAGTACCGAGAGAATCCACTAATGCCGTTACGTAATATAATACGCGCTAACCCTTTTTAAAGGCATGGCGATCAAAAAGAGTTCACGCTGTGTACCTACCTCATGTCGCATGGCGTTAGCTGAAGATACTCGTAATTTAACATTTAATTAGTTTTCAGTCGATTTTAAGTTCAAATACCGCTTCAGAAAGCTAGATAGCTGCCATAATTAATAACGTCGGCACAGTTAATTAGAAAATTTGATTGAATTATTAGTAATTTGGAAGCGAACAAACAGGGATACCTCGCTTTATATTAATAGCTTTAAGGGAGATTAAGCTATGAAAGTTTGAGAAGTTGCCGGGCGCTCCAAGTTCGACTTCTTTGGCCGGGAGATTATGAATTATTGCAGCCTAAGTAAAGGCCGTCTGAGAAGCCTTTGTTGTTTATAAATTCCAAGAATTAAATTAATAAACAGGGTAACCGATATACTTCAATAGCGAGCGATAAATATAGGGTGGAGTTTGGGTTTATAAGATTAAGCGATCCGGTTGATGTTAATTTTTTCGTCCGAACTCAAGTAAAATATTTTTTACTGAAGGTTTCACCAATAGGCTCGGTTGTATGTCTCAACCTACGCATAGGTACTTTATATCTTACTTCACAAGTTTTCAGCCAATTCTTGTCTATCAATTTGGTCCTGAGAATTTCCTTCATGAAAAGTTGTCGCAATGTTTCTTTATTCAACCTTGTCCTAAATATTACCCTTGTTCTCCGAAAAAGTCGACTGTATATCCAGCAGGACATTCGGTCGACTTTCGTAAGTATCTACCAGCGTTTTCCGGATTAGACGATTGCAGACCGAAAAAACGTTGTGCAAATGGTGGAGGCGCTCAACTAGCCAGGGACGTCAATTCACATCAAGAAATGTATCCTGATATGGTACATCAGGATATATTTCTTGACGTCCCTAGATGTCACCGGATAATTGAAGTCGCCAAAATATCGTGTGATATTTTAAACTCATTTTACCCAAAAAGAGAAGAAATTATAATCGAATTAAGGTTTATTACAATCATATGGAAATCATTTAACCGGCGACATAGATACTTCTGATACTTTAACATGGCGTACATACGCTGCCGGGATTAAAACGGCTGTCACTAAGAAATTTCTACTAGAAAACACATTCGGATCAGTGATCTTATTTATAGGTTTTATTTGACCCCAATTGCGTAAGGCGTCGTCCAAATGCTAAAGCGATCATCATCATCATATCTGCCTAGCCTTTTCCCAACTACATTGGGGTCGGCTTCCAATCAAACCCGATTCAACTGAATACTAGTGTTTTACGTGTAGCGGCTGCCTACCAGACCTCCACAACCCATTAACTGGGTATCACGGTACATCTTGACCAACCTTGGCAAGCGTTGCTTAACCTTCAAGATCGACCTGTACGGCAGTTATTATTTAACCACGAGCTCTTCAAATTCGATCGACAACGTAAAACACGCAATGAATACCATTGCGATATCAATCAGGGACCGATTGCATTCATTTTTCAAATCGCAATTAGGCTGCTGGTGTTCAAACCCAAGGCTCAGGAGTACGACGAGGCTATTAGAGGAGTAAACCAACAAAGCAGTCTTAATTTAAAATTATTTTTAAATGATTTGTTAGGAATTTAAAGCAAAGTTACCTCGTCCCTGTTCCTCTAGCTCAAACAAACCTTGCAAATACAGTGTTATATTATATTGCGTCTGATTCAACAGGAGAGACTTAATCGAATGTCATTCAGTGATGAATGTTTTCAACTCAATATATATCCTATTGGTAGTCGCCGTCGCCTCGTTTTTCATCTGTGCAATAGAGTCCCCTGTGGCAGGTGTTCCTACCTAGCCGCTAGGTTCCAGATTTATAGACGTGGGTATGGCTTTCCTCGCAATTTGCCTTTATGGCCTGAAAGTGGTGATATATTTCACCTCATAGTGTATAAGTGTACCGAATGCAGTCATGGATTAAAATTAATGATACTGCAGATTAATGTGCTACGTGCTACTGTGTGGTATTTAAAACTCGGTGTTTTGTAGCAAAACTGTACTTAACCAGCTGGTTATTGACCGTTGGTAACCTTTGATTACTAACAGAGGATTTAAATTTTATGGAAACTTAATAACATAGTCAGCAAATTTAGAGAAATCAGAGCCATCTAAACTTAGTAAGCGACATAAAAAACCCACACCACAAGGTCCCTAAATCTACGCTTTCTAGGAACAAAGTTACTAGAACCTTATTAACCCGTAACTTTCTTAATACAAATTTATTAGCTACGTGTGCTTTCACCCGGTAAATAACTGCAGGGTAGGCTAAGGATAATAAAAGGCTGTAAAACGAGAGGCAAAGTGTCGCACAGGTAGACAAACGACTCGAATGTTCCTTCACCACGTCAGCAATATGAGAAAAGTGGGGTTACTTGCTAGTCTTGCGACCTATTTTCCATTTTATATCCCTTGAATTATTACCAATAACTTTATCTGCTGTATGTGGTGGATCAGTATGCGATGTTTATTGGAAAGACAGTAGTATTACATTATCCAGTAAGCTAGTAAATGTCAAAGATAATGAAGAATTGTTATTTAAAGGCTGCTAAATTTAAAGGTCAGAATCGTTTTTTCTTATACCATGAATGTAAAATTTAACAACATATTTCTATGCACAGGTTGTAAAAGCATCGGTAATATTACTAAAAGAACATAAATATAGGTACTTAAGGTGTTCTGTAAGTAATAATAAACCCATTTCCCCACTAAAAGCTTTCCTATCCACTTATAAAATTGGTGGGTATCCAAGATGTATAAAATCACGAAAGGTGGTCAAATAAGCTATGCAAGGTAAAAATGATTTGTATAATCCAATATCGAATATCGATGTAGCTATTCAACGTCTTTATGCCGGTGAAGGTCGCGACCCTGCTCAATGCCACCCTCTCGTGTAAAAAGTTAACCTTTGTGATTAGGGTACCTAGTTATTGATAGTCAAGTAAACGTTACGTGGCATAGGCGTTGACAATAAGGATATTTTTTTCAAGTTTTAAGTGCTCGTTTACGGAGACGCGCGGCGTCGGGCGTCGCGTGCAGCGGGCCGCATCATTATATGCGCAAACAAAGATATGGCAATGTACGATGTGGTTTATGTAGACGCGGGTCGGACACGGACGCAGTGCATCGCTACACGCGTGGTGCGGGTAGCGATGCACTGCACGCCGCTACGCCCGCCGTGTTGGCATAGCCACGGCTGGCGGAAGCGGCGGGCGCTAGGAGCGGAGGCCGGGTATCGCCCGGCCCCCGCTTATGTTTATATTGCCGCATTCGTAGTTGTCATCGGTGGTCTCCGCCTGCATTTCAAGCAAACGTGTGTAAAATCGCTTCTCCGTAAACGCTCTCATACAACGCCATATGCTTGAATTTAGTGCGGGCCGCCGTACGCGACGCTCGACGCCCCGCGTCTCCGTGAACGGGCATTTATAGGTCTTTGTAAATCTGACTAGAGCTGAAAGTGTCCAATCAGTGTTGCCAATTTGTATTGCGTTACCCAGAACCTGGGTTGTGGAGGTCAGATAGTCAGGCGCACCATGTCAAATATTGGTATTCCGAGTATAATTGGTAGTCGAGTCCAGCCCCAACATAGATATAAAAAGACTAGAAAGAGGATGTTGTATGATGATGATATTGTGATTTTGAAAAAAGCTGAGAGCATGGCTGCTTCACAAGTAATAGTCAAGATCGAGATTTAAAAGTACTTTAATTTTCATTAAATTTTCAGTTATAAAACAAAAGCACTCCGATCTTAAGTCACATAGCTAGATCCTCATAATAATATCCATCTACTTTCGGCAGTGTCCTTCCCTTCCACTGTATTGGAGACGACAGAAGAGGAGGTGACAACGGAATACTACGCGCCGAAGGACCTGATGGTTGGCGCCACGGTCTACATCCTCGGGAGACGGTTCCTCATCTGTGACTGCGACGGCTTCACTAGGAAATACTTCAGGTAACTAGCCACATGCTCCTTGCAAGATTGAAAGAGAGGTGAATGATAGCTGAAGTGTCGAAAGAGTCAGAAGTCAATACACAACACACAAGGAACAAGAATACTTCAGATAGCTATAACATGAAATAAGAAAGAGATGCAATGTTAATCAGTGGGATAACAGCAGCGATAGGCATCATGGAACTAGACAAATAAAAAAGGGGTATCTCAGGGCAGTATAATAGGTCCAATTCAGTGAAATACCCAGCCACTCGTGTTATCTGCTTTTTTTAAGTAACATATTTTTATCCACAGTTTCTCTCTCGTACCTTATAAATTCCCGTGGAATTGAACACTTGCCTTTGTGCAATATTAGTTATTGAATCGGTTTATGGAAAAAACAGCCCTTCGAATAGGTACACTTTGATTTATCTTGTAAAGCGATATAGGTTAACATACATCCAGCAAATATTGTTTATTATTGTGAAACAATAAAAATTGATAACGAGACCATAATAGGTTTTTATGACCTAATTTGATCGTATAGAATGCTCTACTTTGTTTTTACGACTCATAACTTGATCAATATAAATGTTTATGGTCGATATGAGTGATCTAATTGAACTCTTCTAATTATTTCATCTTCAAATCAGTTAATAGGTATATCGGAAATTATTCAATTACGGTGTTATCACAGAATTGCGTTTTTACTCACAAAACTGCTGACTCATCGCAATATGTTGTAATTAGGCAGTTGCAATTACGTTTATTTTAGGGTTTATTATTAATTTATTTACTGAATATTTATTAAATTTTTTTTTCTTATGAACTATGGTTTTGGTATAAATTTTACGTAATAGTTTTAGTGTATTAAGGAGAAATTTGCAGTTAATTCTGAGAGTTTTTAGTAGGTATTGAATGGGATTTTCAAATTTCTGAGGCCGCTATGAATGAAACCACTACATAAGGAATATTATGATATATTTTTCATTTCATTTTATTAGTACAGTAGTACAATCCACGAGCTCGAAAAAGTGCCTTTCATGAGAAACTTGCTTTGTAATTTTGGCTTTTTACAAATAGAAAAGACAAAAATTGCGAAAAGTGAGACCGCTGTGTTCAATACTAATAACGATTCTCAACTACCCAATATGCCAAAGCTGTCTTAATATTTCAGTTTCTGAGAATAAGAAAGCTAAAATTGGTCATTTTACGCAAAAAACAGTCAAATTGTAATAGGTCTCTTAAGTTGGTAAATTTTAAAAGCATGAACCAGTAAATAAAAAAATAATTTTGGTTGCACTAAAGTAATAATACAAAGGACTGTAATAATTTAAAAAAATAATTGCATTAAAACCCATCTACGTTTTCTTTTTACAAGAAAAACAAAATCGATATTAAACTTGCATGCATGTGCAATGTAGCATCTACCAATAGTCAAGCACAAAAATAAAAAAAAATATCAAAGGAAGAGAAGGAAAATTATGTGCGGGTAGCATTTGCAGAGATTGAGAACCTGTGGTTGTGTTTGTATAATAGTTTCCTTTATATATTCGTTTCGTGTCCCCGCGGCGTGTGGACCACGGAGGGAGCTATTTGTCTCCGTCCACTGGGGCCACTGTTTACTCGACTACACGGAAAAAATATAAAGGTGCAGTCTCCAGAGCGAGCAAAGATTTTATTAATTCAGTTTTGATGACATTCTGTGGTTCTTGTTGCTGCTGACTTGAGATTAAAAAAAGAAGGATGTTTTTATTCTTGGTTCGATTATGCTCAAATCTTAATTTGAATTTCTTATCTATTCCCCACACTTTTTAGTAATGGGGTTTTCAATAGCGACGCTCGAACTTTGACAGTTTATAGCGGCGATCTTGCAAAAGCGATAGCTATCGAAGACGGGAATACATAATATATTTATTCGTGACATTTTACCATGGAACGCTACACGTTTCAAGAACGTGTAGAAATTGTTAACATTAATTATCAAGCTTTAATTTTTTTTTAATGAGAATTTCAAGGGCTTCGTCGTCTCACGTGGTGGTGATATCAACTGACCGCCGAGATTGTGTGCACAAACACCGCTCGATTACTTTCTGCGGGGGACCACGTGAAATCTCGAGTTTATACTAGCTGACAAACCACAAAACCTGATTCAGCTACTCAGGCTTTTAATATTTAGGTACAATCTCCTGTACATACATACACTCATTCAAAGGGTTAACAGACTATTCCCTTTGCTCCCAAGTTTTTCCAGGGTATATATTTTCCTCATTTCCCTGTTTTAATTTTTACCAAAGGAAAATAAAAAGTAAAGTTGTTTCCCGTTTCCTGGCAGTGGTTACCTATTTTTGTTATTTTTTCTTTAATGTTAATTACGTCAAGAAGTTGGCGGTCTCCAGATTAATATAAATGCAAGACGACCCCGTGTTCATCTGGACTGGTTCAGTTGGTTAATAGTATTTCGAAAGGACTTGTAGCGTAATTTGCTATAAGAGTTTTCCAGGCGGATCGGTCGAAGTGACAACTTTAAGATTTATTTAACGGTTTTTTTTTATCTTTGAATAGAAGAGGCTTAAGAAATTTTACTGATAAAACTGTTGACGAGAACTGATAAAATATTACTAGATTGATTTTAAGGAACACTCTCCACCGTACATTCAAACATTAGGCTCAATATTTTTTCGAGTCTATTTCAGAAAGTTTCAGCTGCAAACTATTTAAACTGTACCTATGTAATTACAAACTAAATGAAAGTCCGCCTAAATCAATGCATCTAACATATATACGCGGCTGGTTTGTTCAGTATATTTAAACAAAATGCAAATAAACAATCCAAATAGTTGCTAGTAGCTCGTCGACATCCATCAGCAAATAATTAGGAGGCTGAAACACAAATATTTTTCTTCAAACAAGTACTTAGGTAGGTACCTACACAGCTACACTACATGGAATTAATATTTTCGGCTTATCTATAAACTAACCATAATTACGACCATTGTAAATTCTGATAGACAGATTCTAAATTCAAATTCTTTGCTAATGAATGAAATTTGAATGAAGCAAAATAGGTAGTTTAAAATTAATTTTATGGTTTTATTTTTTTATAAATAAGTCTGATTGTCTCTGCACCACCCAAAGGTTGACTGGCTGAAAATTAAAATGCCTTGATGTTTAATTCGTCTCTGTATGTGAATGAGCGTCAAGTATTAAACAACAATGACATAATTTTTTGTCGATTATAAGATGCCTTTTCATTTCATTTCATTTCATTTATTACTGTAACATGGTGGTGTGGAAAATAATTATTCAGAGAAACACTATTACGAAATATTACGAAAAACATAATTTCTCTATGATTTTCGTTCCTGAAACTGAACCTAAGTCTGTGTTTCCACCACAGATGTGCGAGGATGCGTAGCGAGGTATGTATCTGTTAAGAACCAATAGAATCGCTTGCGCTGAGCGAGGCTAGGTAAATGAAGCGATTCTATTGGTTCGTAACAAACACATCCCTCGCTACACATACCCTGTTCTGTATCTGAAAATGCAGTCTAAATCAGGTTAAAAATCAACGCACCCAACAATAATAAATTAATCAATTCGAGCTTTAAAACATGTTTGCAAGCTGAATATAAATCCCATTACGCTGAGTCGAATCAAAAACAATGTACCAAATTCAATTATGTAGTTTCAACCTTCATAGTTCAAACTAATTTAATTAGATTTGCAGCTGAATAATTAACTCGCGTACACCTGTTCTAACCCGGCTAAACATCATATGGGTTTATTATGTACACAGCAACAAATATATATTTGTTACTGTGTAGAATATCTTTGTGGTCGGCATTTTTTCATTATGATACCTATAATACCTACTTAAAACTGAGGTATATTTAAAAACCAACACCTTCGCCGATGATTTATCTATTTAAGCAGTCTTTTCCACAATTTTGTAAGTTGTCTGCACATAAAAGGCCTATTAAGGCCAAAGTACCCATAAATACATATATTAGTATCGACTTAAAAACTAATTTAGTATATTAAAAATTATGTAACTATCCTAAACAATAATTAAAATTCTCTGGGAACATCTGACAGGAACAAGTGTCCCATCAGGTGTCCTTTAGTTTTGCTGGCAACAACGCATAAGAGATTGTTACCGCTGCCACGCACACGACGCAACAAGGATGCCGATCTTTTGCGCATGATCGCAAAGAAATCGTATGTGTACGCTGCCGCAAACATAACTGATGCGCATAAAAAACATAAACAAACACAAACAAACATAAACTAATTAATTGAACCTTTTGCTACAGCTAACGGTTAACCACGGAAATATCTTGCCTTCCGTAGCTCCAAGATGTTCCAAACAGAAAAGCCCAAAATTTGCAAAATTCGAAATAATTTCCCCAATAATTATACAGACTTTTAACGTAATAATTATATCGAATCTATTGTAGCAGTTTATGAGCAATGTTCCATCCCTTCTTGGACTCGTTAAGTTACCCATTTCCTATACTAGATTGGGTTGGTTATGCGACAAGATAAGACATAGGAGCATTTTTTGTTGTTGCCTCACTCTTCGTTCTTCCCTCTAGACGACTTTGTATCTCGCGTGAGATAATAGGCAGCTGATACATTCCGAATATTCCTTTTACTTATATCTTCTTTAGTTTCGGTACTGAACTTGGATTAAAACGAAAAAGTTCACTCCCTAGTGCCTGAAGGCACAAACGGAGTCAAAAGGTTCCCTATTCCTAAGCTCATCAAAAATTCAAAGACCAATTTTGTATTATTTATTTTTAAGCATCGGCACAAAGATTCTTATACTTATAGCATTTCGTCCTAAGATAACATAACTAACGAACAGACATTGTAAAAGATACAAAAAAGGAACCAAAATCTTCAAAAATAAAGCAGATCTTGAGATAACTGGCGTTGTCACATTAGAGTAGTCCCTCTCTCCGTTCACTTATTCTATTTTGTTTGTGACAGTGAGTGATCGCAGCTCTAGTGCAGCGAAAGCTCAGCGACACCCTATTATACAAATTAGCACCCCCACATAGTTAATAATATTTTCTTATGCGTCTCGTCTTGTCACGTCTCTTCGTTTTCAAATAATCCGCGGATTTTTCAAATACTTTGAAGTAATGGGATTGTTTCTTTACGAAATCTGAGTGGTTGTTGCAAAAATAAAAATCGTGCAAAAATAAAAATCGTTCAAGGCTTTTTAGGATTTAGCTTTAGGTAAGCCAATTTTTTACACAATTTTCGCAATAGTACAGGCAAAGTCTTGCAAGCAAAGATACTTTCATTTTAAATCGCGATCAGTCTCCCTAAAATTTCTCCAACCTCGCTCACCCAACAAATGTACTACTAATCGACCGATCTCGAGACGGCATTCACACAGTATCTCACAGTGGCAACTACATCAAAGCTGTAAGTACCACATCATCATTGTGCTCCAAGATAAATCCTGACATTAAGTGGGATGTGAACCGAGACGTCCCAAGTTATCGTGAATGGAGCCGCCGCGCGCCGTGATGTTCTCTCTACCGTTAATTAGAGGCATTTGTCATAATGGCGACATAATAGTACGTTAGTATTACTCGATAATTACACTATATAATTACACTATTGTACCACGTTCTTCTTTAATAAATCGTCTATCTTTATATCCTCATGATGTGTCTTTGTATTCAAAATAGAAGCGGAAACGTCTCAGAAATTTAAGTTTTGTTACACAGGAAAGAAAAGGAAATCTCCATTTATTTATTGTTTTATTTATATTATTCAATAAAGTTGATAATTGATACATTTAAATATGTATAGCAAACAACATAAAATTTGATTTAAAATCGATTGAAATAAGTGATGATTGATTATTGTTCAAAAACATGAATTGTTTAAATCCCCAGGAATAGCTGTTAATACTTAATACTCACTTACTAACACGCCTATCGACCATATACTTAATTATAACACGCTATAGTAGTAAATACCTACTAATTACACGTGTTTTCAACGAACACTTAATAATGCTCTTTGTGGAAATCTCAGCTGGTAGACTGTTAACATATTATAAAGTATTCAACTTGAATAGTTAGCTGACGAGCTTTAAACATCACATGCGAATGAAAATTGAATAATGAAAATTCAAATTATGTGTAAGTAATAGATTTTTTAATGCATGGCACTGGCAAGTGTTTACAAGTTAATTCAAATAAAAAAAAATACGACTGCAAAAAGGATACCGCGCGTGTCAAAGCCATAGATAGATTCATACATCATACTCTCGAATACACTCCTTGTGGGGCAGTCCGGTAAAAACACTCAGAATAATTTATTTATTTAAACTGTAGGTACGTACAAAAGTGGTACATGGGCGGACTTAATGCAAACATGGCATTCTCTACCTTTGGGTTAAAAAAGACTAGGTACACTGTGGTAGGTGTAGGTACAACAAATAAATAAAATTTAAAATAGAATTTTGTTTTGGAAAGAATTTATATAGTACTAATAAAAGGTAGTACTTACATCCAGTACGTGATGAGTGCATACGATGCAGCCGCCAACGTAATATAATATTTTGGTAGTTTTCCCCTGCCGGCCATGTTTTCCTATCCTTCACAAAGAATCATCAAGATCTACACAACATTCATGAACCAGCAGAACCAAATAATAATAACAGTCCAGTCCAGTAATATACCAAGGCAAGAGTTACTGCTGGAAATAGTATTTCTACGCCAAAGTAGAATACCGCCAAGATTTGTGTGCGTATCCGAATTAACTGGATTGATCGCTACATATTGTACCTATATGTTGTTTGTATTTCTCGAGGCGCCGCTTAATCTAGTGGGTCCACATATGCGCCATACGTAGGTACATGAACGAGCATAAATATTTTCATAGGCTTACTTGAATACAGTCGTTCAAATTATACCGTTTCAACACTACCGCTCTGCAAGCTGTGTAGTAAGAAGCACTAAACACAACAACTGGAATATGTTTTGTAGGTGTCAATTAACTGCGAACAGTAGCGATATCGCTTCGCTCTCAAAATGCTCTCGTTACGCTCGCTCCCCTTGGTTAAACTATTTTAGAATTAAAAGCTTCCCTACGGGAGCTAGATTGATAAAGTGAATGCTTTTAGAAGTCTTCTTATCATCTTAGATTCTCATTTCAACATATTCTGTCGGAACGAAAATATAGGGATCTAGGTATCTATTTATTTCAGTTAAGGTGGATGCTCCAGGGTAGCCCGCGAAATTCAAATATTTTTATGTTTTTTGCAATTTGCCGGTCAGTGTGAAGCTGTATTTTATTTTATTTTATTTGTTTGGGACAAAAAACAGTTACATGCCAGGAATAACAAAAGAGTCTTAAATTAACCTTAGAAATAAAATTATGCATAACCTATTCCATGTTTATGTTACTACACATGTAACCCACACCATTGTCCACGAATTCACGTATGTGGACCAAATGCGATCTGCGACCGTAACGCGTATTTATCTAAAGAATTATAACCATGTTAATCATCAATATAGCCCTCTAAGTTCATGTAGTTCGAAAGAATGATTATTTCTGAAATATTCATTCTTTCGAACTACATGAACTTGGAGCATTCACCTTAAGACGACGCTTTTCGCAAAGCTCGTTTTTCCTTGATGATTTTCTTTTACGGTACTTATTTTCAGTTCCAGGTTTCCCATATTTGTTCAGCAGGCAACTACATATTTATATAAACACTAGAGATATTCCACGAGGGCGAACCTTCATTACTACGCTTTGATTAAAACTTTGATGTGGACACATTTTAATTTAATATTCAAAGGAATGGGCCCCTTTCTAATTAAACAGAGCGGGGCGTTTTTAATCCTCTTCAAAAGAGGACTAAAAGAGTATGCTTCGATGGTGCGGACATGTGTAAAGAAGGGAGGAGGTAATAACAAAAAGAGAACACAATGGATGAATGAAACTCACAGGATGTGTCATTTCATAGAATGGATTTAAAAACTCCGTACGTTTGCAAGGGAAACTAATGGAAATAAAATACTATCTACGTAGTCGTTAGCGCTTTTCGCGTACGTAGAAATACTTGGAAACCAGTGGTTTTCACTCATGTAGTTTTCTTCGTTTTTACTAGGGTTCCGTACCCAAAGAACGACAGGACTATATTAATAAGCGTCCGCTGTCTCTCCGTCCGTCGCGTCTGTCAGCGTGCTGTATCTCATGAACCGTACTAGGTAGACAGTCGAAATTTTCACAGAGTATATTTCTGCTGCCACTATAATAACAAATAATAAAAAAAAAAACTATTTTAAAAGTAGATATTATTGGCTGCGGAATCTGTTCGAAAGAGGTACCGTAGCCTTGGAACGCATAGAGCACCAGGAGGAACACGGATGGGTTTTAGTCAGTAAGAGTCTGACACTCCCTCTGCTTCACCCAGAGCGGGAGGAGTCATTTGATGATTTCCCATCCTTAAAAAAAAAAGATATTATTAAATCTTGTATGATGGTACGGAACCCTTCATGCGCGAGTCAGACTCGCACTTTTCTAATTCCTATTGGCGAGAGTGAGCATTATTTTTTTAATATCAGGATAGAAACGCAACCCGTTTTAATTAAGTACCTACTTATAAATCGTTTTGTGAAATGTTGAGCAGCTCGCCATCCCTACTAAATACTTACCCCCATACTCAAAATTTCGTCCGTGTTTGCGTCACAGAAGTCCATATGTGTACCAAATTTCAACAGAATCGGTCCAATAGATCCGGAGAAAACTGGCTGTGACAGACGGACAGACAGACATACGACAGACACCCTAGTGATTCTATAAGGGTTTCGTTTCTTACGGATGTTCGAAGCCCTAAAAACAGAAATAAAGACACATAACTGTCCTGAATCGACTTCTATCGCGATTATTCGTGGTTTTTACGAAGGGAAATTAGGGAAAAGTCAATGTACTTTATTGATGGTTTTCTGGTGCCTACCATTATTAGTTGTTGAAGTCCGTCGCCGTGTGCAAACTAACATTCTGTACTGATTACCAGGACTATGCTGAATACAGAACAACCGGCGCCTGTGAAGGTGCACAAGAAGGTCGTTAAAGAATTCCCCAAGGTGAGAGTCACTTCATATTTCATGACGTCCTGGTCCTCAAAATAACCATGTTGATAACATATTTTTATGAATAAAATAAAGGCAAGATCCGCAAGGCCTTGATCTTGATCTTGCCTTGCTTGATGACGTGGCTCTCAGCCACGTCTCAAAAATGATAGAAAGTTGGCCCAAGTATATTTTATTGTGGAAAATAAACAACACAAAACGTGTTTTATCAAATCTTGTTTTTCGAATAAATTAGACGCATTTGCTATCTTTTATTTTTATTGCAAATGTAGTTCTTTGAATTCTTGTTATTATTTACCTACTGTATCCAAGGCAACCATATTAATTGTAATTTTTACCACCAAAATTATAATATTACCTATATCTATTTTTTTACCTCATCCCAATTTATTTGGGGACGTCGCAGTACGTATTCTTCTTCCATACTGAGAAGTTGTTGGCATTTAATAGAGATTAATAGCCTTCATATTTGACTAGGTAGTCACATTATCATCTTTAACAAAATCCAACATTTCTCTGGTTTTCTCTACCCCTTTAACCATCCCCAGACATACTCAAAACCCTGCTCACGACACAACCAAATGCAGAAACTAAAGCACCAGTAAACATTTAATCTTACTCGTTATTCCTCCCACGCACAGTCGATCCCGCCACACATCGGCATCGGGGCTCCGGAGGACACCCTGATGTCGTGCTTCGGCCTAATGCCGAAGCCCCCGCACAAGGACGTCATCAAATACAACCTCAACGCTAATAAGGTAATCTTTATACAATTAGGTCGAGATGCAATCCAGTCTGGCTGGCGAAGAGTTGTCATTTCAGGGATGATGACTTCCATTCAAATGGTAAATCTGCAGTGTGATTCTGAACGTGTCACCGTGTAAGCTTAGGTGTGAAGTGACTATGAAGTGAGCGGTGAATCCATACAAACAACATGGAGTGACAGTTCACTTAATGCACACTTCACCTTATGCCTGGTTTACACGTATTAACTTTGTTCACCATGTTTTATGCAATTAAAATTATTGATTGATTGATGAACAAAACTAAATTTTAAGTAACTTAATATATGTAAACGCGTAAAATAGTAGCAAATTGCAACTTAAAATTTAGTTAACAACTGATGGCTGGTTTAAAGGTAATGATTACTACATTTTAACTTAATTTTAAGTGACTTACATGTAAACACACAATTTAGTAGCGAGTTGCAAGTAAAAATTTAGTTAACAACCAATGTTAACAACTAAACAAATTAATTAGATAGTCTTAAGTTTACACGGTGAGACGTTGACATTCAGACCAGCTGTACGTACTGTGAGACCGATGTACCCTTGCAGCCGGTCGATTCTGTAAAAAGACTTAACGTAAATACATAGGTGAAGTCGTGAAGTGAGCAAGAAGTGAGCTGTCAATCCACACAAGTTTTCACGGTGAGCGTTGACATTCAGACCGGCTGTAGGTACTGTGAGACCGGTGTACCCTTGCTGCCGGTCGATTCTGTAAAAAGACTTACCGTAAATACTATACATAGGTGAAGTCGTGAAGTGAGCATGAAGCTAGCTGTCATTCCGTTTAACGCTTGGGATTGACAGCTCATTTGAAGCTCACTTCACCAATGTACCTATGCAGTCACTGTTAGATTTTAACAGAATAGCACTACTGGATCGAACTCAGTACTTAAAGCGTAATTAATTAGTGCTAGAATAGGAACGTATTGCTCAAAAGCAGCGTTTCTTAACTACGCGATTTCAGCGTTGGTCCCATAGTCCCATTGTAAAAGTTAATCTTAATTATGAGTACCTACCTATTCTATATTTGAAAGAGCGTTGGTTTTTTAATGTGTCTTTAATAATTATTCATATCCGTGGAGGTCGATAGGTTCTAGTTCATTGATTCATGAAGGTCGTAGGTATCTATACTTCTATACTAATATATAAAGCTGAAGATTTTGTTTGTTTGCTTGAACGCGCTAATCTTAGGAACTAGTCCGATTTGAAAAATTATTTCAGTGTTAGATAGCTTATTTATCAAGGAAGGCTATATGTCATCACGCTAAGGCTAATGGGAGCAGAGCAGACGAAGTTGCGCAGGTCAACTAGTTGTGAAAGAATAGATGAAATAGATCTGTTATACTCTTCTGCCGGCAATGGTTTGACGCGTTTTGGTAGTATTTCAAACATCATCTTGGAACATATGCTTGAAGCAAGTATTTCCTAAAAACCAGTCCTTCCGTTAGGAGTGTTAATATTGACGTATTTCATCAGAACAAGTGATTATTTCTGATGAATTGCTTAAAACATCTTTTATTTTACAAGAAAAATATTGCAATAATATCTATAAGAACTTGCATCATGTAATAGTAGGTAGGTACCTATTCACTTAAAACCAGTTTAATAAATCAATGACATTTTGAAACTCAAACAAGACATAATAGGTAATCCATATTATCCTTTCATAGACTACAACCGGTGCAGCATTATGCGCTATCCCGAATTCCGAAGGTGTTTTGGTTGGGGGGGATCTCAACGGTCACGTAAGTCAGTTTGCTGGAGAGTATGGACGTGTTCACGGTGGTTTTGGTTATGGCCAGCTAAACGCAGAAAGAGTCAATATACTTAGCACCTGCGCTGTGTCTGACCTAGCCATCGCGAACACATTCTTTCAGAAGACGCCCCAGCATCTTATTACGTACCGTAGTGGTGCCTACTCAACCCAAATAGATTACCTGCTGGTGCGACGGTGCCACATTGGCAAGGTTACCAACTGCAAAGTCATCCCAGGCGAAAGCCTAACGGCTCAACACCGCCTCCTTGTCCTGGACTTTGCGGTTGTACCGAAGAAGAGAGTGACCGAGAAACGCAAACCCCGCACTAAGTGGTGGTTGCTTGATGGTCCTAGGCAGTCGGACTTCATCGCGGAGGTCGAGCATCTCAAGATCAGTGCTCTGCATGAGTCCGCTCAAGAGATCTGGAGTAGGATCCATTCAGCAATCACCGGTGCGGGTAAGCGCGTCCTTGGCACTTCTCGTGGTGGCCGCACCATAGGAAAGGAGACGTGGTGGTGGGATGACGGGGTGCAGGAGGCGACTCGGAAGAAGAAGGTTTTATTTAAACAGTGGCAAGGGTCCAACTCTCCGGATGACAGGGAGGCATATGGAGCGGCTAAGCGCGCTTGCAAAAAAGCTGTAGCCAGAGCCCGCAGCAAAAGTCTGGCGCCCTTATACGACAAGCTGGAAACTGCGGAGGGGCAAAAGCTTATTTTTAAGCTGGCGCGTGGCCGGGAGAAAGCTACCCGGGACATTAGCAAATGTCTTTGTGTAAGGGACGCCCAGGGTAAGCTGCTCTACGATGCCCCCTCTGTTAAGGAGAGATGGTGTACATACTTCGCGGAGCTGTCTAACAAACAGCTTCCCCATAACCTTCCTCCGGAACCGCCTCCTAACCTTGGGCTTATTTCCCCTATTTCCCCCGACGAAACCCGCATTGCTCTTCGCCACATGAAGAACCGGAAAGCGGTCGGGCCTGACAATGTGCCAATTGAAGTGTGGAAGGCGATGGGCCCACATGGTGTGGACCTTCTGATGGATCTTTTTAGTCGCATCCTGATCACCAAGGAAATGCCGAACCAGTGGCGATTTAGCCTGATTATCCCTGTTTACAAAGGCAAAGGTAGCGTACAGGATTGTGGTAGCTACCGCGGTATCAAGATCATGTGCCACACCATGAAGCTCTTCGAGCGCATCATTGACACACGGCTCCTTAGCGAGTGTACTGTCTCTGAGTGTCAATATGGCTTCCGGGCGGGTAACAGCACCATGGACGCAGTGTTCGCCTTGCGGAATCTGGCTGAGGCTTACAGAGAGAGAAGGAGAGCTTTGCATATGGCCTTTTTAGACCTGCAGAAGGCCTTCGACTGTATACCTCGGCAGTCCATCTGGTGGGCACTGCGCTTCAAGGGCGTTCCCGAGGCCTATATTGACATTATCAGAGTCATGTACCGCGATTCCGTTTCCTCTGTCCAGACCGCTGTTGGCGAATCGAATGGCTTCCCAATATCTGTTGGCGTTCACCAAGGCTCGGCTCTTAGCCCGTTCTTGTTTAACGTAGTGCTCGATGTAGTTACGGCAAACATCCAAGATCAGCCTCCATGGCTAATGATGTATGCCGATGACATCGCCCTCGTTAGTCAGAACAAAGCCCATCTTGAGCGCAAAGTCAACATTTTAGAAGGACACGCTTGAAAACGGTGGTCTGAGACTAAATGTGGCGAAGACTGAGTACATGTCCTGTGGCAGCACGGATACAAACACCATCCGAATAGGTTCGGACCTGATCAGAAATTCCGATACGTTCAGGTACCTTGGATCCGTGCTGCACGAGTCTGGCATCGTGGACGACGATGTCCAAGCACGTATTGGCGCGGCTTGGGCGAAGTGGCGCGAGGTAACGGGCGTTGTATGCGACCGCAAAATGCCTCCGAAGCTCAAGGGGCAGAATAAGAACCGTGCATTTTTTCAGTTCCTAGATACTTATAAAATAAGCTTTTGACTACATCTAAAGTTAAATAGTCGATGTCTGTACTTATACTAAGACTAGCGGTCCAGAATGCAAGATAGACGACGAAAAGCTAACGTACGGGCAACGTTAGCTTTTCGGAAAAAATAATCTAGAATCCAATTGCAGCGCCACCAATCTATATCTATACTAATATATAAAACTAAAGAGTTTGTTTACTTGAACGCGCTTCTCAGGAACTACTGGTCCGATTTGAAAAATTATTTCAGTGTTAGATAACCCATTTATCGAGAAAGGCTACAACCCTAATCTCTTCAAAGTTAGAGTGAACAGGCTCCTTCTGGGTAAGCTCGCTCCATCGTAGACTTTGTCTCTGTCATCTCTGACCTAGACTAGAGTCAAGAGCAAACCGATCACAAATAAAAAAGTCTATAGGCTAAATATCATCACGCTAAGACTAATAGGAGCGGAGCAGTAATGAAAATTGTGACGCAGACGAAGTTGCGCGGGTCAACTAGTACTAATAGTATAAAGCTGAAGAGTTTGTTTGTTTGCTTGAACGCGCTAATCTCAGGAATTACTGATCCGATTGTTCTGTGGTTACCTAGATAGCCCATTTATCGAGCAAGGCTATATATCATCACGCTAAGACCAATAAGAGAGGAGCAGACGAAGTTGCGTGGGTCAACTAATATGTAAATAAAATTACAAAACGTCCAGAAACACACTCAAATCGTTCCTGCCGTTTTTCGAAGGAGGAATTCAGTCATATATATCATCACGCTAAGACCAATAAGAGAGGAGCAGACGAAGTTGCGTGGGTCAACTAATATGTAAATAAAATTACAAAACGTCCAGAAACACACTCAAATCGTTCCTGCCGTTTTTCGAAGGAGGAATTCATATACAGAAGAATTATAGAAACAGACACAAACAAACAAACAATTTTACCTTGTATTTTATTATTAGTTTAGTATAAATACCTCAGCCTTGACCTCAAGTTCAACTGTCATTGTCTCTGCGGATGATGACGTTTATATATTTCTATGCAAGGTTTATATTTCTGCCTGTTTACCTACATGACACGGCACACGTACTCAGGGCCTCAGGAAACCATTTTAATGACAATAATTAGCCATGATTATACCAGCTAAATGCTAATTGACCAAGATCTATTGCCTCAATTCTGTGTCACACAGTTAATGTAAGCAGGCTGGTAATCAAATTAGAATGTTGGATTGTATAATAGTGAGCTGTGTTGTGCTAACTTAATTGACTGATTTGTTAATTATGGCTGCTGTAAGTTCTGATCGTTTTATTCAACGAGTAAAAAGCAAACACAAAAAAGTAGCCCCGTAAAGGGGTCATTGTACCTACTCATCATTATGAACAACTTTTGCTCAAACCCGAAATCGCGAAAAAAAGTCAGGTCTTCAGAACATTTTATGTTCCATAGTGTAGTTATTGTGTATAATTGATTCGCAAATCAAATCCCAGTACCTATCAGCAAAAATCGCATTGATTTCTGAAGAAAAAGAACACTACTCATATGTAGGAAGTATTTTTCAAACAACCTCGCGTATAACACCAAAAGAAGATTCCTTCAGGAAGCATAAAAGTATCAATACTTCACAACTTGGATTGCTTTCAAACATAATTCTTTGAAAAAGTTAGTGCATGTATTTCCATCGGGCATCTATAAATAATTCTTTGATATTCGAGTTTGCAAGTTGGAGACTCAATTAAAGTTCGTCAAAGAATCGAGGAGGAAGCTTCTGGTGGTATCTGCCAGACGCCAGTTATTACATTAATATTTCCTGGAATCGAATGTTAAATACGTAGGCACTTTAGATAGAGTTTTATAGATATTTGCATTCAGACTAGTAGTATCTATCTATTCTGAAATGGGCAGGTATTTAAAGAGTACGTATTTATTTGTACAGGAAACTTGCTCGAACTATAAGTGGCAGCAAAGAGGTGTAATGTCAAAGTTTCGATATTGGAACACAAGATGGCGTAGTCAACGCCGTGCACGTTTCCTGTTATGAATTGCATGCTAGTAAAGAAACTTCGCTTCAAATAATGCAAAAATATAACAGATTATACCCCACGTTTAGATAGCTCCACCAAGGCAGGTACATTGTTGCTAAGGTCCTTTTTGTCTTGTTCATATATAGTACCTGCGTTACTTGTGCGAGCTGGACTGGGTGCACCCCGAGGACAACGGCAGGAAGTTCGTGATGTCGTACAGCCTCGCAGACGGCTCCATTAAGATCGGAGAGATTCCTCGGAGGAACTCCGGCATCCGCGAAGGGAAGTTCCTAAAGTCCATGAAGCTGGAGACTCCTGAGTCGGACCACAACTTCCCCACTTATTACACACCTGATAGATTCTATATTGGTAAGAGTGTGTTCGACTTTTTTTTTGATTAATAATCCTTGTTTTTTTTCAAACATTTCTTCCATTTTTTCGTGTTGGATACAGGACAGGATAGATGTTCCCTATAACTTGTAGACGCCAATGAGCAAGTTTATTTACCTACCTTCCATGTGATAGCGCGGCTGTCTGCCCATGTGTATTGACTCTGACTCCTTCAATGATCGATTGATCTTTTAAAACTTTTTTACAAAACACTAAAACGTAAAAAATAACTTTAATCGCGGAAGTCGGTGCTTTTAGTTGTTTCGTTTTTGAACACTGACTTCCGAAATTAAAGTTATTTTTTACTTTGTAGTGTTTTGTTTCTGGAAGTCGGTTTTATTTTTTTGTAAAAATGTTTTTTACCACAAACACAGCGTGCCATCGTGATGTTATGTTATGAACTGGTGAAAACAATCAACAGACATGCGATTTCAGAAATTCCGATCCTTTTGCTATCATTTATTAAAGAGTTCTACATACCGCACAGTCTCCTCGTACCGCCGCGTCGAAAGTTCAAAAAATCGAATATAGCGACACCCCGTAAACTAATTCAAACCGCCAAATTATTCAGGGTTGCTCGCAAGCAAATTATATTAACACATATTGATACTCTAAATTTAAATGGGACCAGTCCGAGAAAATACTCTTCCATCATCAGCTCAGCAACATGAGATGACGATTACCAGGCACAAATATCTGAATTGCGTTAGAAAGTTTATGAAAAAAATTGTGCTTATAAAATATAAATTTGCTTATAAAATTTTAAGGTTTCTCTCGATTTTCGTGGGATCCCATCATCAGATTCTGACTTGGTGACAATGAGACCACCTCAGGACTATAGGCTAACTCTTGTCTCATTTGAATCACAGAGAAATCTAAGAGCGTTGAATTGTTTAGTATCTGGAAAAATACAATAATTTTGCCAAGTAATTACCACAAATTCTTCAAGCAGGCACTCAGAGACAGCCGTCAGCTGCACTAGTTACTTAATGCTACGAGCGGTCGGAGACTTCTATATTCGTAATGCTATTTAGCTATAATTATGTAGGTAATATTGAAAACCAGCTTGCGGTTATTTCAAAGGCTCTCATACAATCTTTATTTTCAGTACCTAGATATTCAACAAATTGACGTCGTCGTAAACTTAGACGTCGGTCGTCGCGTTGTTTGCAAACAGAAAAATTAAGAAATACTTAATGCATTTTACAGAGATCTTATCAGCCGTTCAAAGTGTCGGTAAATAAGTATATTGTTCCTGCTGACAAACTCCTCCTCAACCTCTGTTTTCATTGGCGCTTATATTTTTGATATTTATTCCGAAGACATTTAACAACAGAGCAAACTACACACACGAGAGATTTTTATTATTGTATGCACCAGTGAGTCGACATTTACATCCCAGTATAAGACTTAGGCCCGTATTACAGAACCTTACTAAAGTACTACTTAAACTGCGTTCAACCGATTACTGCTTGAGCGAAGAATCTCGACTTTAAGCATTCAGTTGATTTTAGAACTGTCCTTAAACTCAAATCAAACGAAACTACGCTTGAGTAGAGATTTTGATCTCTGATTACGTGAGTAAGCAATTATTATGGTAACCCTGAACAATAGTTTGTTTTCTATTGCAATTCTTTTTTTTCGTACGATTAAACTGGATCAAAACCGGATGACGAGGTGGACGACACGACGTTATTGACACTGACAGCCACCCTTAACCCTTCAGAATACTGTACATCATAGGTACATAATAATATGTTCTGTGGACAGCTAAACTGTGAACCTGAGTTTTTTTGGCGGGATTATTTCGAGTGAAGTTCAGTGGCTGTTTTAATTGATTCCTAGTGGATATTATGAAGTAAAAAGCTGCCAAATACTGCAAAAAAAAATTTAATGTGTTGCCCCCATTCTTATGAAACTCAAAAAAGATATAAATGAAAATAAAGACTTGACTTGAATAAAAAAAAAACTGTGAAACTTTATCTTCATTGTCAAATTACTCACTAGTCAAGCTCTTCAGAAATACAATAAAATATTGTTTACAATAATTATTGTGGTTCCGTGTGGTTCATATTTGGGATAGGAAATATCTTAACAAAAAAGAATTTTACGCTTTTGGAAAGATATTTATTAAGTACTTCAAATATTAAAATCATTTAAAATGTTATAGAAAATAAATAAAAAAGTATTATAATAATATCCTTCTGCAAATATATCCATTTTGATAAGGTAGGTACTCGATTTACTCCAAATTCACAACAATTTTCATGAATATCTATGCTCAAGCGTGGTCTCGACTACACTTGTGAAAACAACGATCAAATCTCGCCTCAAGCAGTGATTCTGAGCTGATTGTAATTTTAAAATAAGGACACATTGAGTAGAGCTCAGTTAAGACAAGCACTGTTCTATAATACCTACGTAAAAAATGACATTTTAAAGTGACATTGCTCAGGTGATTATTGATGGTAGTTTCTCTGCTCAAGTCAAGTTCTAAAATTAGAACTCCAACTGAGACTAGTTTTAAGTAATGCTTGAGTCTTTATTGTAGTTCTGTAATACGGGCCTTATTCACTAGTCTCAACTGTATGTAATTTACTTGCTTTTAGCATTCCGCAAAAATCTATTTATTGTTTTCTAGGAGCCATATTCCCGGTTTTCAAACACCGCTTCAGGATCATAGGCTGCGACCTGTTCGTGTACCGGTACATGTCCGCGAACCCGGACAAGTTCCCGCAGGAGGTTATCGACAACGTGCGTAACTACCACACGCGCGAGGGCAACTTGAAACAAGAACTTGTGGTAACTACTCACTTATATGATTTTTATATTGCTCTCAGCCCAGTATAAGAACGCAGATGCGTATACATTTCTCGTATAGGAACAACAGTTGTTCGTACTCCAAACACTTAAAAAGCATCGTTTTTTGCCTTACAACGGTGGATTAAAAAAGTTTGCCGATTGCGATTAGGCGGCCCCTTGTACTTTCCTACATGACAATAAACTATTAAAACGGTTTAAAACAATTGCATAAATGTAATTTTATACAAAAAAATGTTTATTTACCAATTCCAGTCGGCCTTCGTGGAAGAGCAACAGGCAGATACCCGTGAACAACTCGAGAAGATTGGCAAGGCGCCGGTGGCGGAACCCAGTGTGATGGAGCGATGCCTGTCTGCCCTGAACGTGGTGGAGGGCAGTTCCACTCCGTACCGGCCCCCAACTCCTCCCATGACAACCGACCACATCTCTTACGACGATTCCCTACGTATCGCTAGGCACAGGTAACACTGGACTTTGAATTTAAAAATCCGAAAAGAGCTTCAGCTGTCGGTAACCCCAAGAGCTGCTTCTTCTCCCATGTCACGCAAGCTACGTGATATTGGTTAAAGCTATAACATAACTCGTTAGCCATTATGGTTTCCCAACGATGATGATTGGCAAAACTCTAAAGTCAGCAGTCGGCAGTCTTTGGTGCTCCATTCGTGGGAACCCCTAAACAAGTGGACACATTGTTAGCATGGAGACAGTTTTAAGTTAACCGTCGACGTAACTGAAGCTGAAGGTGAACGCTATAACAAAACGCTTATAGATCGTGATCATTAAAAACGTCGTTGAATTGACTTTATGGATAAGTAATTCCAATAACGAATTGTCGTTTAGGGGAACCTGGGGAGGGTTGATCACCCCTTTTTCATTTTGGACTGTATTTTTTTTAGCAGTATTGGAAAACTTTTGAGGTCAAACGATTTAGAATTTATCTATCCATTGATAGTTTGAATGAGAACTTGATTGTGCTATAACTTATTATTTATAGAAACGCCATATGGCAGACATTTACCATGTGTCCCCTATATTAGAGAGACTTGTTTTTGTTTAAGCCTGATTGGGAGTCTTCCAGGTGTGTGGGAAAAGTGGTAAACAGATTTTTACAGTTTCTCCCCATACCTGATTACCATCGATCTAATAACTCGATTTGCGCTCAACGATGCATCTAGAAATAGGAAACCACACAGCGAACTGGTATTTACTGTACCTTCCGAATCTAAAAGTTTAATTCCCACCGATTTGTTTGACCAATTTTAAACCTCCTATGATTGGGAATACATGGTAAGCAGATTTTTAGCACAAATGCCATACTCAAATGGTACATTTCCTCTTAATTCATGAATTTGAGCCATAGGAAATGATTTATCTGGAAATCAAACACATGATTCCGTGATCATATCGACCTTACTAAGAAAAAGACATTTCATTAAATAAATCCAGCTAAAACTCACCGAAAATTAAATATAACACGACAGTGCATTGCAATTTTAGGTCAGCGCCATCTCTTGACCGATAGTGGAACTAATATAATTTGTGTTGATGATTTCTGAAAAAGTGTGCTATTTAGTTAGAGACATCGTTTCATTTTTCCTATATTTTTTGTGTATGTTACTGTAAAAGTTTTTATGTAGGTAGGTATCACATGAGAGTAATGAATTAAAATTTGTCAAATCGTTACCTATTTAAATTATTTTTATTTATAAACTTTTAGGAACAAGTCATTTTAAAACACCTTTTAAAATACTTCCTAAATAGTAAAAAATAACACAAGTAAAATTATTTTCCCACAAACGTAACGCTTACGTTGGCGAATCTAACTGAATCAGTATTTTTCTTATACCTGGGTATTTAACAAACAAATAAAAACATAACGCTTACGTTCGTTGGCTAATCTAACTGAATCAGTATTTTTCTTATACCTGGGTATTTAACAAACAAATACAAACATAACGCTTACGTTGGCTAATCTAACTGAATCAGTATTTTTCTTATACCTGGGTATTTAACAAACAAATACAAACATAACGCTTACGTTGGCTAATCTAACTGAATCTGTATTTTTCTTATTACTTGGTATTTAACAAACAAATACAAACAACGTTTATATTGGCTAATCTGACTAAATCAATATTTTTCTGTTCAAACGTGTCAAACGATCAACTGTGGTGAGTGGAAACGGTGCGGGCAGCAGGGGTTGCAGACAGCTCACGAGTACCTACGAGAGGATCGCCGAATACGTTATGACATTGTCTTTTTCAACATTTACCGTGCCTTTAATGTACATCCCAAGATTTACCAAGTAAATAGTGTTAAAAGTTCGAATCGCACAACTGTTCCTACTTATTTCATTAAGAATTGGTAAATCTTAGATTTTATTGGAAAATCTTATGATTTACCGTAGTTCGAGCTTTTACAGTAACGTACATCTCTATCACATAAAATAATTTCAGATTTTTCCTGAGTTGCACCATAAGTAAGGGTTTCTTTTTACCATTTTGGTACGGAACCCTAAAAAGATACCACATTTGGTTAAACTTGAAATCAAGTTTACCAAGTGTCCCGTAGGAATCGAACCTCTCCAGGTTCCCCTACGTTTGAAAAAGGCAAAAAAAACCTATCACTAAATACCCACTCAGTTACCTCTTTGCCCGTAACTAACTCAAATGCTCGATAAAATCTATTCTATAAAAAAGCAAACAAAGTAAAACTTTGTACTCATGCATTCGTATTTTTTTGTTTTTCCTCTGCGATCGCAAAGGTTGCTGCAAGGTTTTTAGAAAGAAAAAAACATTATGTGCGTTATCTGAACCTGAACTATAATAAATCTTTGAAGAAAATTTTATGCTATTTTTAGGATAAGCCTATAACAGCATACAGCTCAACTCAATAGACAGATGACAGTAGTAGCAATACGCTGAGGTGACCTTGATAAAATAACCTAGCCTGCCAGGTTCAATCTCCAGTCTGGTTTTTTAAATCTTATCTATCGAATAAGTAGATAATGATTTGATGCTTTTGTGTTTGATGTTTTAAGAAATAAATATTTCAAGTCAAAATAACTTGGTAAGCTTCTTCGTAGAAGTACTCGATTATCGGAAAACACTTGAAGAAAGGTATTTTTCTTAATGTTAATTTCTTTCAAATGCTTAGCAAGCCGACATGCGAGAATATAATACCGCTGAAGGGCATCTTGAGGTCGGGAGCGGCTCGCGACGACCACCAGAAGGTGGTGTGCTTCAGCGGTCCCTCGGCTGACGAGCACCGGGAAGGCAAGGCGAAACAAGTTACCTACCCGCCGGGGAAGCAGCCACACTTCAACGAGGCCGATGATTTCTGTGACCAGTACGCAGACCCGGTAAGTGATAGCTTCTCTTCTCTTAGCTTCTTTCTTCTTCTTCTTCTTGTCGCAGGCACGATAGTATCTCATTTAGCTAACTTAAGCTCATCTATGGAACTTCAAAAAACGATGTTTTTGATGAGCATAGAGCACTCGGTGAAACCAAGCGTGACAGTGAGTGTTGCCGTTTACTAAGATTAACTGCCACACAATTCTGACTACATCCCTGTTCCCAATCCACAGGACAAGGCAGCGCGAGCCGAGAGACGTGCAGCCAACGTGTGTCCCTACGAGGTCGTGCCCAGCGCGCAGTTGGCGGCGGCCATTGGGGACGAGAAGGACGACAAGCCGAGGCTGCCTGGCTACCTCGGCACCTATAACGTCGACTGCAAGGAGGTAACATCCCTGTTCAATTAGAACATCGGAACAGAATTCCACAGAGATGATAATGAATTGATGATTTATCGACGACGACGCCTGACTGTCATTCCACTACGATTCTATTACAAAACCACTGACCGACCAATGATCGAACATTATGAATATAGCGGATTACGATTTTTTAGCAAAATGACAATGGCATCGTGTTGGAATGACGAATTTATAAAAATTAGCAGACTAAGGGCCCTGATGTCGCGTCGGTAGCGAATTGACAACTAACTGACTAAAGGGCCATCTTATTACGGACGCATCGAGGAAACGATACGTAATACATACTTTGGTTACAGTAGTAATTAATATAACTGTAAGATACTAGCTTTTGCCTGCGACTTTGTTCGCGCATAACCCGTTGTTTCCCGTTCCCGTAGGAATTTCGGGAAATCCTCTCTCAGTACTCCCCTACACTCTCCAAGGGACTTACATGCCAAACGGCTTTCTACTACCAATAGTTCGGCTGTGCGTTGTCTGTCAGTAACTCCCTCTACCACTCAATCAGTCATTAACGGAAGAATTTAATATATTGCTAGCTGACCTGGCACACTTTGTTTTGCCATATGAATAAAAAATAGCCCACGACTTATTCTCAGACCTATCAAATATAGGTACCTACCTAGGTACAAATAAGTTTTTTTATTTTTCACTAATAACACCCCAAACCTAACAACACCACTGGAAAGTCGCAGGAAAGCAAAATACCTACGCAATTTCGTTTACTTGGATGACAAAAAACCGTTATCCAAGTAAACGAATTGCTGCTATTTTGATTTAAAAGCCAAATTTTCAAACCGATTTTGATAAAATTTGTATGGGACCAATCGGGAAGTACCTACCTACCTACATCTTTTCAGATTTTTGAAATTGGTTCATAATTTTAAATAACGGAGTTAAGATACAACCGAATTGAGAACCTCCTCCTTTTTTGAAGTCGGTTAAAAATCGGTCAAGCCCTTTCGGAGGAGTTTGATAACAAACACTGTGACACGAGACTTTTATATATTAAAAGACATTGATGATTTAACAATTCACACTACCTAAGTCGAAGGTACTTACACTTTAGAAACAGGATTATTTGTACGATGACATAAAAATCCATTGTAATCTCTAAAAAACCCTTGGTAGGTACGGGATAAATACTTTACGGAACGCAATCAGTTTTTGTATAGGTAAAGCAAAACTACGAATGTTTTCTATAACGTATACCTACCTACGTTTAGCATTTTCAAAATGTGTACTTTTTTGTCTTAATAATACCTACCTACGAACGAAATATCTAAATTAGCGCGCGATCTGTCGTTTCTAGATAGAGCCGCCTTTCTATATTCTATCCACCCATTCCGCTTTAGTCCTGCTTCGGTCGTTGAACTCTGAGTCGCTTGCGCTTACGGACGGTTTTCGCTTGCGCTTACGCACACATTCACCGACCGCATATAATAAATACTAAAGCCAGTGGCTCGGATGGGCAATGAAATTTATCACTTTTTCAGTTTTAGTTATCCTGCCTTTTCCGCCATCAAGTATCTGTTGTTTTATTTCAGGATGATAGTTATGCCTCTCAATAAAATTTTATGTTGTCGGAGATCCGAGGCTTTTAGATAGGTATTCCTCGCACCTATCTGTAATGGATATCAAGGAATCTTTTATGAAGTCACGTAATAATTGCATTCATAACGATGCATGGTGCGTGTCTACAACTATTACAAATCATTGGTTACCTACCTAGGACAACACATTGCTTACAAACGATCTCATTAAATGTAAATTTAATAAGTATTAGATAAGATGGCTCTGTCCCAAATTGACCACTACTCTAAATACTACAGGTAGCAAAATGTCCCTTTCGCAGAATGCCCCTTTCGAAAAATGTCCCCTTCCTCAAACGGGTTAAAGGTCAAACTGTTCCATTCGAAACTGGACCCTGGGCCCAATTCTACATTTTCTAATTTGATAGTATGCAACTGGGACCACGTCAGTTTAGCTATTTAGAACGATTTGCACTACTATCAAATTCTCTAGGGGTTTATAGTTCCCAATAAAGTTTTCCCAGGGCTCAGTTTCAAATGAGACGATTTGCCCCTAACCCGTTTGAGGAAGGGGACATTATGCGAAAGGGACATTATGCGAAAGGGACATTTTGCGAAGGTGACATTTTGTGAAAGGCATTCTGAGAAAGGGACATTTTGCTACCTGTAGTCATTTTGAGAAATGGTCATTTTGCGACAGAGCCGATAAGATAACCCTGGTTTCCTGAAAATATAAGTATTTTCCAGGTACCAGGGTTATCTTATCGGCTAATAAGCAGTATCGGGTTATAAGCAGATTAAGCCCGGTGTCTCTAACGAAAATAAAAGAATAATTAACTAAGCGCGTGTGAAAGGTAGGTACTTAGGTTAAGTGAGTTTCAACAGACGATCGTATTACTTGCGTTTTATTTTTGATGGGTCGATACTAAGATATATGTATATTAAAAACCTACCTTTCACATGCGCGTAGTCAATTATTAATTTTGTTTCTTAATTATTTTCCTTCGAGACACCGGGCTTAATCTGCTTATAGACTATAGAACCTAGTACCCATTATTTGGTACATAAACGGCTTTCATTTCCCATATCATGAAATGGAACATTGCGCAGCATCAACTCCATTGCGCAACGATCAGGAAAACGATGAAATAGCAAGATAATTACTGCGATCGGGTTCACAATGAGGTCTGCGACGGCTCACATGTTTATGTACTAT
The DNA here is from genome assembly GCA_950371165.1 of Lacanobia oleracea. Classification (NCBI taxonomy): domain Eukaryota; kingdom Metazoa; phylum Arthropoda; class Insecta; order Lepidoptera; family Noctuidae; genus Lacanobia; species Lacanobia oleracea. The sequence goes on from OX493389.1 coordinate 14,971,724, forward strand.
TTTATTTTATAAGCACTTAGGTTACCTTATAGGTATTGCTCCATGGCCGATGTGCCTGGATGAGATTAGAATTGGAAGTATTGGAATGCTCTTTTGACCCTTTATTCCCGTTGTCCCCGTACGCCGTGTCCCCATCCTACGGGGACAGCAGTACTTCAATTAAATATTTAAAAATACTTCCCGTTATCCCCGTAATTTGCCCTCGTTAATATAGTTGAATAAAATAAGTAAAAATGATTGCCATCAGTCCCCGTTTTTCTGTAATATTATGTGTGAGTCTGTTACCCAACAAAGTGTATGGAATATTGGTAGATTAGTCTTGGTACCCGGTAGATTAATATAAAGGATTTATTTAGACCTTGTTTTCAAGTAGGATTTTTTTATATACCTAATGAATTTGATCGAAATTATTGTTTTTAAATGAATCGTACATTCAAAGTTAAGTTTTCTAGTAACTATGATAAACGGAGCGACCTGGAAAAGGATGCGTCGGCGTCGCGCGCACCTTTGCAGCTGCGGAACAAAAGCGCAGATAACATTGTTTTTGTCGAGCTCTCATTGGCTCATACAAAATCCGACTCCAGAATTCGACAAAGGGATCTACTTTGTTATTGTAGTTTCTTGTGTACTAATTCATATTGAGACTAGTGATGATAGTGAAAGTGTAAATGGGAGCACATGTAAGTAGTTTCTTTTTAATATCTAACTAAAACTATAATATTTAAATTTTTAGAATGCTAAAAAATAATTAAGTATGAACTTGCGAAAAAACTAGTAACCATTAATTAGGGTAGAGAGAAAAAAATTTTTGGAAGTCGTCAATTTAAAATCAATTTACTTAATGTTTCTTTTTTCCAATAGATCAACAATGTCCGGAAACTCTCTCAGGTCCTTCAGGAGGAAGTTGTGTTTGTGTTGTCTACGTACGTTTAAAAGTACCATGTTGATTATATTGTTTTTTTTATACCTCAAATTAAAATTCGAAAACAAATAAATAAATTTTGTTTTATTCCCCTTTTCTTTTTCCCATACTAAAAACTAAGCTTACAACTGAATGCAGATTTAAGAGGACGACTCGTGAAAAGTTTACGTCCCGTTATCCCCGTTTTAGCCGAATGTCTGTTATGGGGACAACGGGAAATAAATTTAATCACATCCCGCTGTCCCCGTGGCGAGGATATGGCATACGGGGACAACGGGAATAAACGCTTTTAACAGAGTCAAAATTAAAATCTTATGTCTTAGGTACTTACCTACTGTTAATAAATGCAGTTTTGATTCTTTCAGTTAAATGAAAGTTTGGATGTTCGTTACTCACTCACGCTAGAACAGCTAAACGGATCTGAATGAAATTTGCCAGAGACAAATTTTAGTCTGGAATAGCACATAGGCTAGATTTTTATCCCTGGAGTATGTTCCCTTGGGATAATTAAGTCAAACATTTTTAGAGCTGATATGTGACCACTGTCAATTCATAATTTTTCGTAAAAAACTTATCTTCACATAATCTGCCAAAGTAAGGGTATCTTAGCAAGCACAAAATATTACTACGGTTACTAGGTACCTGTTAGTATTTGCCTGCTCGTTAAGATGGTTATACCTACCAAAGCTTATCTGAGTTTATTACTTTACAAACCATTGTTGTTACAAAGTAAGTAGGCATTTTCCACGCTGTCGTGACCGTGAAAATGAACCGGCGTTTGTTGCGTTACCCATGTGGAAGACTATGTAGGTACATTGGCTAAGCGTGGAGTAAAAGTATTCGAAGGCGCGAGAAATCCATTGATTGTTCGACCTCCTAGATTTTCCCACGTTCTCTTACGTACATACATAACTTAAAATTAGTTTCAACTATTTAATTCCATGGATGGATAGTCATGCCTACACAGTTTTAAATAAAACTTCGGATTAACAAGCCTGGTGACCGTAGTAGCCAGTCAGATTCACTAGACATCCACGGCGAAAGCTCATCGTAGTTTATTTTTTTGTAGGGAAGTCCTCATAGATACCCTCTGTCTGGGTAAAATTAAAGAAAGAAAAACGTTTATTTGGGTCTCGAACAAGGCAAACATAAAAGTAAAAAAATGCCGGCTTACATCGGAATCCTATCGACTAAAACCCCTCATGTCCTAATTCTACCACGGACTTACACTTAAGTGTAAAAATGCTCTTACTGTTACCAGGCACCAGATTACATGAAAATCGCCCCGGACGCTTACGAGCGCGTCAAGAACCTGCGACGCGACGTCCCCGTCATCTCCCCGGCCGCGGCACGCATAGCGGACTACCCTCGTCTGTCGGCACCCTCCGTGGACGCGTGCCTGCACCCGCCTCCCGAAGCATCTGGGCCCTGCGCGACTCCCAAGGAAGAAGACGTCGCCTTCGCCTGCCCGCACGTTGAGCCTAAGATGCCTTGCTGCGACCCGGATGGTAAAGATCGGAAACAAGCTGCGGCTGGAAAATAACTTGTTCCGAAATTGTTTTTTTATTTAAATCATGTTGCGAGAATTTTTTTTTTTAATAATTTTTGGTACCTAACATGTCGGGATGACGGGAGCTTCGAACGCTCGCTTTGCTCGCTCACTGTAACTCCCGTCATCCCATTCGAACCTATCTACAGCCACCCACCCCATGCTATGGTAGATTCTACTATAAGTATCGCTAAGACATATGTATCTTACTTGGTAGTTTGTACCTAAGCATTGTGTGCATGTTGTGCGAATGAAGATTTAGCGACACTTGCAGTCTACCATGAAATTTCTTTTTATAACTTTGTACACTTTTTCACCAGAGAATTCGAAATGATGGCGCTCGACGCTCAAATAATATAAGTTTTTAAATAAAATTGTGTCTTTATAACCTGTTTCATTTAGGGTACCTAGTTCTGATTTCTAGACTTGGCAGGTACCCAAACACAAGAAAAAGAAGTGCAATTCTAAAATAGAAAATTTAATAAAAAATATCCTTGGCTTATTATTTTACAATTTTTACAATAATTCACAAACATGTTTATAGCTTTTCCAATACATTTACAAAGTGTAAGCTCACGAACACGTGCATTAATTTAAACGAACAAAAGGAATGTCATACTTATAAGATAACGAAGAGATAACATTTATATTTTATGTTAACCTATTTGACCTATTTCCAGCAGTTGTTTGAACAACTTGGCTTATATTTAATACATTTTCAACGAATACAGGCGTCTTTGTAGCTGTACATATCACTTTTTAGTAACAAAATATATTTCCTTAATCAAAAACAACATTAGACTAAATAAATAGGTTAACTTAGTTTTTTTAATAACAAATTAATTATTTCGAGCTTCGACCTACCTTTATGCCCGCGACTTCTATTTTTTTTACACAAATTCTTTTTAATACCTACCTGATAAAACATTGTGTGTAAATTTTTACACCGACACTTCAAATTTGCTAAGATAGCCTTTTTAAATTTATTTAGTGGCAAAGTAGCCAAAGATAAGGCGGATGGATGGTGTGACGCTATACCTCTACTATAGGTAAGCTTAACTAAAATTTCAACTTTGCGTCCAATTTCTCTATACAAATTCATCAAAACCGGTTCAGGTGTTTAGCAGTGAAAATGAAACAAACAGAGTATGTTGGATGTATGTTTGGATTAAAATGGAGGTTACGAAAACAGGTTTATAGAATCGCCAATTTGCATAAATCAGAGGAGTGGAAAGATTAACTTATTTCAGATAAGCAACAACAATGTGTTGGGAGAAAAGTATCTGTTTGAGTTATCTTGGTCACACACAAGGAAGATACACCAAAGCCTTTAAAAATAGTTTAATAGCTAACTTGTGACAAAAACATTCTTGATTACTTCCATCACGATGTAAGAATCTTATACGCCCGTAGGTAGGTATTGCCACAGACGAATAATTAATAAAAGGGAATCTAAATTAATCAATATGCGTAGTTTTTTCCCAACTATATTCTGGACTAAATAACAGGCAGGGCAGAATAACAGTAGGAAGAGAATCAAAATGCAAGTTATATTTACAACATTGATATTATAAATTACAGTCTATGGTCGTCGCACAAAAACTAGTGGCTATTTCGCAGCCCGATACTCTTACTAAATAAAAACAAGCAAGATTTGGGAACTTGTTTTTTTTTTCGTAACATTTTGCAAAGTTTTACGTAAGTTACTAGAAATCATTGCACATTATTTCATTGATTGATTTAATCAAACGTCTGTTCTGTTCGAACAATTTTAAATTCTAACACTTTTGAAATTATGATGAGAATATTTAAAATAAATTATCGAAACAAACAAATAAATTAATTTGATGGAACTCTTCAGTTGAACGGACTCTCGGTAGTCATTTTACATAGTTATTGTAAGCTTAGCGCAATCGTTACCAAGAATTTAATTTCTTGCAAATTTTCCCAATTAACCTTGAACCTAATACTTTAGCGATAAAGTTGAAAATCTATTAAAGAAATTCGACAGATTGTTGTAGGTTGATGTACCAATCAATCTGACTAGGTAGCTTATCCCCTACTATGTATGTTACGATCAGCTTCAAGTCTACACGAACCTATGCAGTTGAATACCAGCAAATACTGTTGAACACATGGAGCGAGTGATTCCCTTGGCAAGGCTGGTGTCACATTTTCTTTCTTCTAACTACTCGTAACGACTGTCAAAGTCAAATCTACTAATGATAGCCAACACCAACGTACATTTTGAGGCACGGAGTAACATCGGTCTGAAAGTAACGAATGTTCACCCATCCAAGGACCGACCTCGGCAAGCGTTGCTTAACCTTGTAAATCCGCCCGTGTGGTTGTTGTTATTTAGCTACGAGCTCCTAGTCTACCAATATATGTACTTATTGACTATTGGGTCACGATCAGATGGCGAGAGCAAAAATGGCCTTGAATATCAGCTGTTAAACATCATAATTTGTGATGAAATTGTTACGCAGCTTGTATATAACGATTGCGCTATGCTTTATGGGGCACAATCTTCTATCCAATAATCTATAATCCTATTTCAGTACCAAGGGAAGACGTGGGTCTATTTTACTTCTGTTCGAAGTGATCGTTTGGAAAGATCAGTCACTGCACCCCTTGGTTAAGACCATTCATCAAGTTATCCGTTACCCAAAAACGCGTTCAAAGCTTCACATAACGATCTAAATATCTAATTTAACAGGACACTCGAGTTATTGCGCCAAGGAATACGTTGTCAACGGCTATTATTGTCATAGAGGATATAGGAATGTACCCCTTATCGAGAACTGTCCCAACTATGTCAAATATACTATCACAAGCACAATAACAGTGAGGGTTACGAACATGCCTCCAAACAAAACGTACTTATCCTGCGCCACCCTTCGTTCTATCAGCGATATGGTCGCATTTGATAAACCTAACGTGTTGGCCAAGTCTATTAGTCGTCTGTGAGCACCTTTTAGTGTTTCCCGATTGTACTTCAGAGTCTCCAGAATATTTGAACCTGGAACAAAATAGAGGGTTACATTTTCAAGATAATACTAACTAAACAGACTAACACAGATTTAACTTGAATACAAGTGACGCAGAACCGAGAACGTCCTCAAGGTAAGCGTAGTGCTGAGTAGAGCATAGTACCAGCATTGCGCTATGGAGAGTTGCAGGTGATGGTGATCAAATGATCAGGCTTGCAGGATAAAGCATGTTCCACACGGATTAATCGAATGTGCTATCCAAGGTGACGTTGGTGGGAACTTTGTTACCATCCGCGATTGTGTTTCAATTTCGATTGCATCTGCCGTCTACACGGATGGCAACAAGCAAGGTCAGGGCTGGATGGGACGCTAGATTACATCCGAGTGGAACATGCTTAAGGTTTTCAGACTTAGCCCAGTAAAAAAAAAGGTTTAACAGGGCTCAATATGTAGGTATTCAATTACTGTCCATTTCAGGTTGCGTGGAAGAGATGTTATTTCGTTTGTGTATCATCATCTGCCTAGCCTTTTCCCAACTATATTGGGGTCGGCTTCCAGTCAAACCGGATTTAGCTGAATACCAGTATTTTACGCGGAGCGGCTGCCTACCAGACCTCCACAACCCAGTAACTGGGTAACACGGTACTTCATGGCAAGACTGGAGTCAGGTTTACTGGCTTCTGACTATCCGTAACGACTGCGAAAGATCTACAAATGACAGCCGGGACCAACGGCTTAACGTGCTTTCCGAGGCACGGAGGAAACTCGCTATGTTAAGATGGTCACCCATCCACAGACCAACCTTGGCAAGCGTTGCTTAACCTTCAGTTATTATCTAGCCACGAGCTCCTCCTTATTTCGTCTGTGTATATTTTGTTTCTTTTTACATGTGAACTATGGGGTAGGTACAATTAAGAATATAATAAATAAATAAATAAGAGAATAAAATCAATCACAATATCCTTTTCGATAAAAACATGATCGAACGTAAATTGATTGATTTACTTGTATGTAACTGTTTTTAAATTCAATAATAGAAGGTCAATTCCTATTTCCTATATATTTATTTTTGTATAGGTACATAAGTAAAGTAAAAATACCCTTTAAGTTGCCGCGACGAAACACTAATACATAATATAAATTAAGTAATTAATTCAAATAAGTAGGATAAACCTGTTCTAATTTTTTATTTGTATAAAGTATATCTATTACCTTCGCGTAAAAATGTAGCGCGACTCCTTCCTCGATATACGTGTCAACTCGTTTATATTGGAAGAACAACTCGGCTGACAAACACGTGAATAATTAAGTACCTACCTACCTAGGTACTCGTATACTATCGGACCACTATAATTGGCTTTTAGGTACTTTGACACCCACACTTACTGTACCTACCTGCCAAATCAAGGTCGTTTAAGTTGGAGATGAAAATGTAAAACATTTTATAACATATTATTTTGTATAAATATTTCCTCATTATCTAAACAATAGCAGCACCATTAGGTATATTTTTAATTAAACATAATTTACTGTCATTACTTCGGAGACGGGCTGCGCGCTGTGGATGAAGTAATCTCGATCTAGGCTGTCTATTCGAAAAACTTCAACTTTGTGTATTAAGTTTACCTTGATACGGTGCGCCAGTGCGGTCATGTCAGCTGGCTTAGTCCGGTGTTATTATTTATACGACTATTAGTGATATAAGACATAATATTTGTGCGTGTGTGTTGTGAACTGTGCTACAAAAAAAAAACATGTGGTAAGTGTCTTGTTTCTGATATGTTTTATCTGTAAACATCACTTATATTTTATTTTAGAATACTTATCACATTTTTCCTGCTCACACACGTTTGATAACGCTCCAAAACACAATATTTCAACTTAAAATCCATGTATTGTGCGCAAAAAGCGTTAAAGATATATTTCTTGACGGCTTACAGACTATAACTTGTTATTATTTTTTGTGTCTATTTTATAAAAACAAAATACACGTGCGGTGATGTCAGCGCCACGTAGCGTTGGTGTCGCGCACCATCGGAACTTGGATCCAAGTCCATACACAAACATATAGGTAGATACTATGTAGGTACGGCGACCACGGCAAATTAATTATCCGTTTCATTGCCGTCCATCGTAACTATCTCGTTGACGGCTAGATTACTTTGTAGTGTGCACTTAAATGAGTCCAACCAATAAGGTGATCTGGGTTATGGACTCATAAATACATAAACTGGAGGTAAACTGTGCCGCTTTTAGGCGACATTGGACCGTTTACTATCTTATGAACAAGTAGTCCTAACTAAACAACGTCTGGATTAAGGTTTAGTGTTTAACGACAACGCTAAAATGGTGGATTGTTTGTTTCCTTTTATCTCTCAACTAGAAGTCCTAATAATGCGGTATTCGAGCTTAACCGAAGCCTGATTAGATACTAAAATTGCCTGGCAAAAATATTATGGTGATGCGAACTCCTAACAATCGGCTGCAGTATTACTAATGTCATCAAAATGAGACTTGAAAGCTATTTGAACAATAAAGCTATAAACGCCTACCAAATAAACAATAGCAATAACATCGGTATGTTAATTGCGTCGAATCTATACTAATATATAAAGCTGAAAAGTTTGTTTGCTTGCTTGAACGCGCTAATCTCAGGAACTACTGGTCCGATTTGAAAAATTATTTCAGTGTTAGATAGCCCATTTATCGACGAAGGCTATAGTATATCATCACGCTAGACCAATAGGAGCGGCGCAGACGAAGTTACGCGGGTCGACTAGTAATTTTATATGGTTGAAAGATACAATAAATCATAGCCAATATGGACATCATCTCAGTTTACAGGTTCAGTCCCATCTCGGCAGCTTCCCATCTGCTACGCCCATGAACTTATAATTATCATGTTTCGAGGCATGATGAATAAATTCATGGTTGCCGAGATGGGAAGGTGCCGAGATGGGACTAAACCAGTTTACATAGCAACTAGGTATCCAGGATACACCTCTAGATTATATTATAATATGCCTATTGTCGGGGATATCAAATCCGCGCAACTAACATTGGATACAATACTTAGTCTAGACTTTAATAGATTTCTACTAATATACAATAAAGACTTTAATATATTTCTACTGTTAACAATACATGGAACACACTGTTGAAAAAAAAAACAGGACAAGTGCGAGTCCGACTCGCCTACCCAGGGTTCCGTACTTTGTACGGAAGACTATATTTTTTATAATTTAATTACAAATGTATAGTTTTCAGATTATACCCTAGACTTCTAAGTCTAGGGTATAATCCCGTCTTATACTACGGAGTAGTCTACTACTCCGTAGTATAAGACGGTATTACTTGCCAAATTTCATAGTTCTAGGTCAACGGAAAATCACTACATAGTATAAAAGAAGTCGCTTCCGCTGTCTGTCTGTCCCTATGTATGCTTAGATCTTTAAAAGTAGGTACGCAACGGATTTTGATGCGGATTAAAAATAGATAGAGCCCGTGATACCCGTGCGAAGCCGAGGCGGGTCGTACCATATAAATTTGGATTTCCTTGAGGCCTCGTTTACGGAGACGCGTGGCTTCGCGCGTCGCGTGCAGTGGCCACACAAAAAAACGTCCAACGCAACGCTAGACGCCAGTCTAGCGTTGCGTTGGACGTTTTTTGCGTTCACAAAGAGACGGCGCGTGCAGCGGTCCGCGTCTTCACACGCACAAAAACAAACATATGATTAAGTACGAATTCGTTCATGGAGCCGAGGGTCATGGCGCGTCGCGTGAAGTGTAGCTGCGGACGCGGCGGTGGACGCGGCGGTGGACGCGGCATTTACACACACATTTACACGTTTACACGTATTTACACGTTTGTTCGTTGTTACTATTCGAACAAGACTGCCCAGGACTCAAGAAAACTGGCGCTGCGCACGACGCTGCGACCGACGCCGCGTACGACGCTGCGACCAACGCCGCGTGCGGCGCTGCGTCCGACGCCCCGTGCGACGCGGCGTCGTCATCCGCAAATAATGCTACATTTCAAACAAACGCGTGTAAAAACGCCTCTCCGTAAACGCTCTTATACAACGCCGTAAGTTTGAATTTAGTGCGGGTCGCGCCTCCGCACGCGACGCTCGAAGCCACGCGTCTCCAGAAACGAGGCCTGAGAGTGTCGAAATATACGTTTTTTGCGGCATAAACGGCCACATCTTTCACAGCTTCAAGGGACTGTAGACTGAGTACATGGTTTTAATTTCAACTCGATACCTCCACGTGTTAAAAGGAGTTAAAGGGTCTTGACAGACAGACGGACGGACGGACTATAAGGCTTCCGTATTTTCCTTTTGAGATACGGACCCCTAAAAAACTTATTTATAAACTTCCCCTGTAAGCCTACGGCTGTTATGGTAGATTTGCGGTTTTGCATTAGCATTGACGCTATGATTTTGTGAAACACTTGTAGTGCCAGTGAAAGCATATATTACTAGAAAGCCATAAAAGTTCCATGAAATGTACGATCTCGTCAAAGGACAGTGCGGCAGATAAGAGATGTCCTCTGTGGAGGCACAAACACCTTCCCCCTACATACTTCCCCCCACCCCCTGGACACGAACTTCAGTGGCCAATCTGGAAATCTCTTACAGACAGCGGACCCAGGATGGCCGCTGTAAACATAACCTGGCTAAATGGGGCATTCTACACCCATCCCAAATGCAGTACCAGTGCAGAGGCCCTTCACATGACATTCATCACCTTGTCACCCTTCATGCACAACTACCTGTACCATCCAAGATTTGAACAAGGCCAATGATAGAGCTGTAAATACTGGTTGGACAAAATTTAGTAAGAGTCAATAGATACGAACAGAAGAAGAAGTGAAAGCAATTGATACAGAAAAATACTATCAATACTTTAGTTTAGGAATGTTTGACCAAACAAATAAGTATTTGCCTAGATAAAGTGCAATCATTATTCTATTTTCACTAACATTAGGTGGCACCTAAAATAATATCTAAAGCCTACTTCCCAAGTGATTTAGATGTTAATCTAAAGTCATGCTATTGCATTACGGATTTATTTGGGTGTCACCTAGTGGTGGTCCGGCTGGCTGACTTAGGGTTAGATGTAACTGACATAACTGCCACAGCTTGGATGTGTGTAGTTCTCCAGTTATATTCTTTTTTACTGCTGATAGGCACGTATTTGACTGCTATCTCACCTGATGGTAAGCGATGATGCAGTTGTAGATGGAGCACTCTTGCCTAGAAGTAACCTATTCACTCTTGACATATCATCCATGTTCATCCATTTTGTACAAAATATTTACAAATTATATATATACTACACCTTTCTCAAATATTTAAAACTTTTTCTGTTAATCAAAAATGTATCAAAAACTGTTGCATGGTTTTTAAGTAGTGGAGAATCAGCTAGAAGCAGACAGAGACTTTGTTGTATGCAATGTATGTTTAAATTAGATGTAATATCAGTCACGGCTCTAAATAGGGCTACAAATTGATTTGTTTGTTTCACAAGTTGTTAAGCGTAATATAAAAGAGTATTGTTATGATCATGAAGTTCCTGCCTACCATAATGGGGAAAAGGGTATACGCTTTTGTGTATGTTTTTAAGTGTTTATTTTAAAATATGGGATTGAAAGTATAACTATAGATATCTGTGGTACTTACCAGTATGTAACATCTCATCAACATTCCTATGTGAGTTCTGCAAGGACATCTGTTCTTGTGCCAGGTAATCAACATTAATAGCAGTGTGATCATGACCAAATCTGCGACTCAATAGTTGCTCTCTATCCCTGAGCTCTTGTTCACGCTTAATTCTTTTACTTTGAGCGGATGATAGAGATGCCTGAGAAAAAAAATGGTTGACACTGTGTAACTGTAAAGATGATCAAAACTGAAAGGGTCTTTATTAGAATGGGCTATGTACTAGTTGTGGCTCTAAGCTTCTCTTAATCCCACAGCCTGATGGCATGAATTGGGTTAGCTCTATGATTATAAAACAAGAATGTCTGAAAAGGCTGATAGGTTATAGCTAGTAGGTATAAAACACAAGCAAACCTTTGCCACTGGCAACTCACATGTTCAGAATAAGGACAAAAGACACTACATTATACAGCCAGCTGGCCCCTCTTTGGCTTAATTACCACCTTAGTCATAGATTTAAAATGAAATGCTGGCATGAAAGTTGATGATGAAAGGTATAGGAGCAAATAAAATGCCACATCATTAGTTAATAAGTTTAAAAAAGTAAATAAAATTAAATCAATGAAAGTAACAGTTACAGCTAAATTATAAAAGACAAGAGAACTGTAGTACTGTTGTAATTGTTGTAATAAAATTGTACCTGAATATGTTTGTTGTCATACTTTAGTTGATCAACCCTCATTTTAGCCATAGGCCGCTGGTTGACGGGTGTTTTGAAGACGTATATATCCAATCTCTCACAGTTCCTGTAATCCAAATGATAAATAAAATGTAAAAAAAAAACAAAAAAAAAGCTAACAATATGTTGCCTTCGAGGTATACCTCATATGATAGGAATATGAAATAAAACCACACAAATTAGGAAGATAACTTAATTAGCATAATTTGAAATGTATTATGAAATTAACTTACGCACTAATTGCATTAATTTTGGACTGAATAGCGTTTTCTATTCCTTCATGGTTAGAAGGATCTCGATCTAACTTCTGAAACAGTTCCGCTGTTTCTTGTATCAGTTGATTAGTCTGATGATACAAAGTTTCCATTTTGACTCAATATCAGTACGTGAAATTTAAAATCACAAGAGAATTCATAAAATAATTTATCACTGATTATAAAAGCAAGTTACTATAATTCCGTAGGGATGGGAACGCTTTGTTGTCGTGTACGGTGTAACTGTCATTGTGTTTTAGTGTTACTAAAATACGCCTCCACCATTTAAACGTGATACAAAATAAATTATCTATAATTATTACTCATAATAATTAAAATCTATGGTCCACAAAATGTTTGAAAATGAAATTTAATTTACGTATGCTTATTGCTGAACGAACCACCGTGGTACAAATCGTGTCTGGCAATTTTAGAGAGCAAATTTTAATTATATAAAATGAACTAGAAAACATTGACAATAAAAAAAAAGTTACTAAAATGCGAAAATCCATTACAAAAGGAGCTAGCTGCTAAATAAGACTTCCCACTCTAGGTTAGGTTAGCAACGATAGCCGTAGTCGGTGACAAATTGGAGACCATTGATTACATTCTAATACCTACCGTTTTCACCAGTTTTGCTAAGGAGCATCGTGTTATATACCTCGTTACTGGATGGTGGAGATAAAAATAATGAGCAATTGTTCCATGTCAAATACTGATTATCAACTGCGTCCGCTAATTCTGGAAGCTGACCCCTATAACATTTTATTGAGAAACGAATAGGCAGATTGGTTGAACTTTATAGCAACAACATTATTTTCCTGTTCTCTCGTTCTCTCATGTTTGCATAATATGCTGATATTAGCTTTTGTTGCATTTTTTCTTAGTCGATTTTATTAGAACGAGAAGGTTCCACCACTATTGATGGAATTGTCATTTTGACGTGGCTGCTGCAATTTATTCGGGTTCGGATACATGCGGTATTATATGGTTACACCACTTGTTTGTGATAAAACTGTAGTGATTATATAAAATAACCAGAATGTTTATGCTTAGCAAATAAGAAAATATTTTTTCTATCAATATATTATATGAAATATAACATCGTTGTTCCATTTTAAAACGAACGAAAAATTATCTGTGAATGTCGCTGATTCACTGACCGACTATTTAGTCTGTGGTGTTCGTTGTCTATGAATCACCGTGAATGAAACGTCACGTCAACATTATTTGGCATCCGTTGAACGCGTAAATTTACTACTTTTCTTGTTGTGCGAATGAAACTAAGGAAATATTTTGTGTAAATAAGGAAAAATCTGCTGTGTAAAAGTGAGATTGGAAACGAATACAACTACGTTAACAATGGGTGACGCGTGCCAGGCCTGTCTAACCAGGGTGCCTCATGCCACTCTCATCGCAACGATTATGTGCTGCCTGGGCGTGGGTGTGTTCTGCGGGACCATGTATCGGGGCTCAGCTCTTTCAATACTTATGTTTGATGAAGTATTTCACTTCCGTCTCATATGGATCGAAGCACTGCAGATGATATTTATTGTAGGTAGCGCGTGTATGGCAGCTCTTGGCTTCATGCTATTGTGTTTGGGTTGTTTGACAACAGGTGCCACTAGGCAGAAAGTATACCGTGCATGGAGAGCGCGCGTCGGTGGACGGATATCCTGCGCAGTATTTATGATCATCACCTACATATTGACTTTCGTTTGGATCTTGTTGCTAGGATTCCTAGTTATTACGACTTTCCTATTCACGATATTCTGGAAACTTTGTTCGAAACCGAAAAACATTGATCTATCAACATGCATTGACTTTACTCAATTTGACTTCATGTTCCCATCAAGTGTTAAACAGGAAGATATGAGAATCTGTGAGGCGCACAAGATAAAGCTATTTTGTAAGGACTATGTTGAGAAGGCAGAGTTTATGTTCATTCTGGCGATGGTATCCTGTATACTAGTGATATTGAGCTTGGTCCACTACTTGATGTGCCTGTCAGCCAACTATGCACACATCAGGGATCACGAGAAGTTCCAAGAGTTGCAGGAGCTGCAGTACCTCACCAACCCGGACCTGCACGCGTCTAAAGATCGTTTCTAGTATATGGCCCGCGCACCACTTCTGCGCTCCCTAGAAGCTACAACTAAAATGTGACAAAGTTAAGCAATTGACTGTACATTTGACAAAATTTTGGTGTTCACTGACAAATTGAATATAAAGAAAAGACTGATGTTCAGTGAATAGATACTACAAAAAGGTAGCTTCATATTTAGTTGTAACTGATCATGTACCTATTGTATTTCACATATCTTATTTTCAATGTATTGATGATTCTGTCCACATATTTTAACATTCCTTTATTTGTTAGGTGTTATCAGATGATTTGTTAAAGAAAAGCAAATATTTAAATGTTTAGGTGCTTATCTAAGTATTACTTTGACTTTGTTTAATTGACTTGTATCAGTAACCTAGTGATTATATTATTATAAGGTACCACCATTTATGTTTTTTGTGACAAACCCAATTATATTATTGATGGGTTCCTAAAGTATTTAGATATATGCAATTATATATATTATTTAAGCCTGTGTTTTTTGCAATGTACTTTGTATAAATGTTTCAGAACCATTGACTTATCTGAATTAGATAATAAAACTCTTAAATATCATAATTGAACGGGTTTATTGTACAAAGTTCAGTACAAGGAATTATTATTTAAACAATTTACTGAAAACAGTGTCTAATATTACAGCTATAAGGAAAGTAAGTTGTTCATTTAATTTAATAAAAAAGTAGATATAAGTAATTCAAATTAGTAGACTGAATTTTTTACCACTTGTAAAATAAATATTTTGTTATTTAAGCACAACATGAAGGTCCTACTTTCAATAAGGTTTATTTCCATTCTGGTTAACATTGGAATAGAATAAACTTTGTTCTTAGAAGCTTGACTGTTCTAGGATTAAACCACAGAATAATTTCTATTCACTTGTTAGTAATCTTTTGTTCATTACTCTACTAGTAAGGTAGATTCCCAGTAGGACCTTAATAAACTGTGATTGGGGCAATAGACCACCTTTGTAAAACTGCTAGGAAATAGCTGTTCCAGTCTATTTATTTTCTTTAAGAGTTTGCACAAAAATCAGCTTTATGTACATTGGATTCTAATCAGGTTTTCTTTCAAACCAAAGATGACCTAATAGAAAAAAAAACATGTTAATAAATACCTGGCACATTTAAACAGTTTTACATAAGTATAGGAAAAATATAGGTTTAATTGAATTTTCATAAATGTGCCTGAAGAATTTTTATTTTAGTCAAACCACATTTCATTTTATCAAACAAAACTTTGGCTTGTAAAAATGCATTTATTTTGTTAATGTTAGAGTACTTAGGTAACAATTTTTAATTTTTTTTCTAGGATGATATTCATTATTGAAGATTTTGTACACCTTTATATTATAGTACCTACGTAATTATAAGTTGCACGTAATTATGTAAGTGAAAATGTATGAAATCGGATAGGTTTCATAATAAATGTTCGTTTTTATAAACATTATTATTCATATATTTTTTTATTAAATTTTGATCATTTCAATTCCAATCCCTACTTAGAATTAAAGATAAGACTAGACTGTGTATTGTAGGTACCTATATAGTACGTCAGCGCAGAACCCGTTTCGATTTTTCGCGAAATCACTTGTATTTACGTTAAAGCATAATTTAGGGGTTCCATACATAGATCATAGGAAAGCCTATTTCAAAACACCGACTTCTAAAAACAAAACACTACAAAGTATAAAATAACTTTAGTTTCGGAAGTCGGTGTTTTTGGTATTTTTTTTGGTTTTTTGACACCGACTTCCGAAAATAAAGTTTTATGTAGTGTTTAGTTTTTAGAAGTCTGTTTTATTTTTTTGTAAAAAAGTTTTTTATTTTACACTTTTTAGTGGTACGCAGGTACCAGGAAACAACAAACGGCGTTTTGTTATTGTTATGAACTGGTGTAAACAATCAACAGACATGCGATTTCAGAAATCCCGATCCATTTGCTATATTGATTGAAGAGTTCCGTTGCCTACCTCCGAAGTTCTTCATCAGATCTTCACCAAATTAAAATGGGACCAGTCCGGGGGAAATTACTCTTCCAAACAAAAAGAAGAATCATCCAAATCGGTAAAAAATTGGCGAAAATATTGCTGAACAAACATTTTTCACGGGATCCCATCATCAGATCCTGACTTATATTTTCTATCATCAGCTCAGCAACATGAGATGATGATTATCAGGCACAAATATCGAATTGCGTTAGTAATTTTATGAAAAACATTGTATGTGCCTATAAAATTTGAGGGTTTCTCTCGATTTTCATGGGATCCCATCATCAGATTCTGACTTGGTGACAATGGGACCACCTCAGGAGTATAGGCTGTCGAATATATTTTTTTTTTAAAAGTCGGTCCATAATTGGCGAAGAAATCGGTGAACATAAATAATTAAAAAAAAAACATACAGCCGAACATAGAACCTCCTCTTTTTTGAAGAAGTCGGTTAAAAAAGGATCACAAGTGGCAAACAGAAATATTTTTTATGTAACATTCCTTTGATAAAGGTAGGTACTACCATAACTACCTTGGCACTTCAAAGTAATACAAAGAGTAAGAAACGCGCCATTGTCAATCAGATACGCACTTTCGCGTCGACTTTCGAGTCGTTGGTTTCAAAACAAAATACAAGAACCCAGGCAGTTTGAAAGAGTCTTGTCTAATTTGTTGAGAAATATGGCTGGACTGGAAAACAACCCGTTTGAATC
The DNA here is from genome assembly GCA_950371165.1 of Lacanobia oleracea. Classification (NCBI taxonomy): domain Eukaryota; kingdom Metazoa; phylum Arthropoda; class Insecta; order Lepidoptera; family Noctuidae; genus Lacanobia; species Lacanobia oleracea. The sequence goes on from OX493389.1 coordinate 14,988,669, forward strand.
CTGGCTTGGGGTCGGTATCTGAACATAATGCTGCTGTAAATGGAAATATACCTACTTTTTTTTTTTGTTACTTGTAGCCTAGTGTGGAATACAGCAGCAAAGAAGGCTAATGGCATTATAATTGTCCATGTAAATAAGAGAAGGAAATGTGGTGTGGACCTTTGACGGAGAGATCAGGGGTCAATTTCAATTAGAGCTCATTAGAGCGCAACGTGACGCGCCAGCGCGACAACGTGGATTATGAGTTAGCTGGTTTATTAGTCTCCACCTAATCAGTCACCAGCATCTAGCACAGGTACGATCTAAAGGCAGGATATTGGAAAACCTACTTTTTTCGAATATCTATAACTTCCCTGCAAATGATCCAAGATCAACCTCAAACACAAAATATTATATTTTTATTTCTTATGAACTATGGTTTATGTTGGTATAAATTTTACGTACCTAATTATGTTAATGTGCAGAAATTCACAGTTAATTTTGTGCATTTTTAGTAGTTTTTTATGGATTTGAATTGATTTTTTTACGGATTTTCCGTTCTTAAGTAGGCACTTCAAATTTCTGAGACCGATACAAACTAATTTACTAAATAAGGAATTTTATATGATATATTTTCATTTTATTTGGTTAGTAGAATAGTTCATTCAATCCACGAGCTCGAAAAAGTATCGTCGCGCATTTCAATTTAACAATTTTACATTGAAATTTTGGCTTTTTACAAATAAACAAGAGAAAAACGCGAAAAGTGAGGCCGCTACGAACTATAGATACTTAATGTTCTTGATTACCCAATAAGCCAAAGTTGTCTAAATATTTCGGTTTATAAGAATAAGAAAGCTAAAATTTGCCATTTTACGCAAAAATCACAGTCAAATTGTAATAAGAGGCCTCTTAAGACATAAAAATGTGCAACAATTTATTATTTTTAACCGATTTCAAAAAAAGGAGGCTCTGTATTCGACCCGAAGTCTGCAATTTTCTCAAAAACTACTGATCCGATTTTCATGGTGTTTTCGTAAGGTATGCATACATACTTTTTCCAGTCCTCGGACTGGAAGAAGTGTTGGTCGGGTGGCGGCGAGATGGATGAGGCTGGCACAGGAACGTAGGGATTGACACAAGAAAAGAGGCCTATGCTCAGCAGTGGACGAAGTCGGGCTGTGGATGATGATGATGATGCATAAATGCATATTTTGGGGGTAAGGGACGGTTAAGGTTTAATCATATTAGGATCTGATGTAACTCTTCAATAACTTACATAACATCACGCTTTTAAAGGGGTAGGCAGATATAAAGAGTGCCTACACCCTTATACTGGCGATTTGGATGTGGCTTTCGCTATTCTACTGCATAGTTTTTGGAAAGATATACAGGGCGTCCCAAGGCCCAAGACTGCCACGGGATAGAAAGTTTTACCTTAAATAGGTAGGTACTGTAGATAGAAAAAAAAAACTGAATGATGACTTCTTTTCACTGAGATTTTTTATGATAACACTGGTTTTTATTTTTAAAAACGATACGAACTGCATATGAATTTTAAACAATCGCCTGTCTGAACCCGGAATCGAACCCGCGAAATGTGAACTAAAAAGCTTGTAATTTTCCTGTAGGTACCGATTGAAAGCCTCAATCATAAACATTTATTTCTTTAAAATATTATATATATATCTAACATCTAAAATAATAGGAAGCTCATGTTTAACATTTATACATATAAAATAGTAAAGTATGTTAACCCGAAAAGTTTAAAGAGTTACTTTCTAAGAGTCAGGTACTTTTCCTCCATGTGGCAAAGTCTACCTAACCTTTTCCCAACTTTATTGGAGTCGGCTTCCAGTCAAACCGGATTTAGCTGAATACCAGTATTTTAACCGGAGCGGCTGCCTACCAGACCTCCACAACCCATTAACTGGGTAACACGGTACTTCATGGCAAGACCGGAGCTCCATGTGGCAAAGTAATAAAAGATGATTATTGGATTCCTATCCATAATATGTATATGGCAGTGTTAAATTGTATCAGTAATACTAGTTGACCCGCACAACTTCATCTGCGGCACAATTTTCATTACTGCTCCGCTCCTTTTGGTTTTAGCGTGATGATATATAGCCTATAGCCTTCCTCGATAAATGGGCTATCTAACACTGAAAGAATTTTTCAAATCGGACCAGTAGTTCTTGAGATTAGCGCGTTCAAGTAAACAAACAAACAAACTCTTCAGCTTTATAGATTAGTATAGATAAGAAGTATAGATTAGAAAAATCGGACGAGTGCGAGTCGGACTGGCCCACCGAGGGTTCCGCGCGTTGCTTTATCATGATGATTGTTCTTTGTGTACTTTAAATAAAGACTATTTTTATCCGACTTCAAAAATAGGAGGAGGTTCTCAATGCCTTAGTTTTTTATGTTTGTTACCTCATAACTCCCTCATTTATGATCCGATTTCAATAATTCTTGTTTTATCTGAAAGGTATTCCGGATTGGTCCCATTGTCACCAAGTCAGAATCTGAATCATGAAAATCGAGGGAAACCCTCAAATTTTATAGGCACATGCAAGGTTTTTCATAAACTTTATACCTACCTTCCATCATCATCTCAAGTTGCTGAGCTGATGATGGAAGGTAGGTATAAATTAGGATCTGATGATGAGATCCCATGAAAAATGTTTGTTCAGCGATTTTTTCGCCAATTTTCAGTTGATTTGGATGTTTTTTTTTGTTTGGAATAATATTTTTTTATGATTTAGTTACAATGTATAGTTTATAGATTTTTCCCTTCACATACTTGTAGTATAAGACGGTACTAGGTACTTGCCAAGTTTCATAGTTTTAGGTCAACGGAAAACACCATAAGTATAAAAAATAAAAAAAAATACAAACGCATAACGGCCGTATCTTTTTTTGCGTTAGGTAACTTAGAAAGACATTTTTTCACTGCTTTAAGGTACTGTAGACCTGAGTAAGTACCTAAATGGTTTTAATTTCAACTCAATCCCTCCACGCGTTCCTGAGATAAAGGGTCTTGACAGACATACGGACAGACGGACAACAAAGTGATACTATAAGAGTTCCGTACCCAAAGCCTCCGCTGTCCGTTCGTCCGTCTGTCTATCAGCGGGCTGTATCTCAAAAACCGTAATAGGTAGACAGTTAAAATCATAGATATAAGAAAGATATAGTTATATTTCTGTGGTTGAAATTTTCACAGATGGTGGATTTCTATTGCCGCTATAACAACAAATAATAAACAATAAGGTTTATGGTACGGAACCCTTCGTGTAGGAGTCCGACTCGCACTTGGCCGTTTTTATTTTCCTTTTGAGGTACGCACCCCTAAAATTAATTATTTAAAATTCTTGGCCTCGTTCACCAGCTCTAACGACGACGTAGTTATGGTTAATATTTCCATCAGCAAAAACCAGTTGATATATATACTACTCTGTCAAGAAAGTACCGGGAAAAGATCAATAATACACAAAATGTCTGTTATTCATCCAAATTTATTTTATCACCTTCAAAGTATGCTCCTTTAGAAACGATACACTTGCGCCAACGAATAATCCATTCATCAAAACATTTTTTAAACGCTGCTTCCGGAATTGAGTTCAGTTCTCGCCGCGAATTCTCCTTTATGTCTTCTATCGATTGAAAACGGGTGCCACGAAGTGGTAATTTGAGTTTAGGAAAAAGAAAAAAGTCAGCAGGAGCCATATCTGGTGAATATGGTGGTTGCTGGATGGTATTTGTTGAGTGTTTGGTTAAAAAATCGTTCACAATGATAGCCTTGTGCGAAGGCGCATTGTCGTGGTGCAAAATCCATGAATTTTCTTTCCACAAATCTGGGCTTTTTCGTCGAATTTGCTCTCTTAAACGCCGCATAACGCTCAAATAATATTCTTTATTTACCGTTAGACCTTCCGGTAAGAATTCAGAGTGCACAACACCGCGATAGTCAAAGAAAACAGTCAACATGACTTTGACTTTTGATCGACTTTGGCGTGGTTTTTTCGGTTTCGGTTCAGTTGGAAGGCGCCACTCCGAAGCTTGTTGACTAGTTTGCATGTCAAACTCGTAAACCCACGTCTCGTCACCAGTAACAATGCGTTTCATGAATGTTGGGTCCGAACTGACTCGTTCTAGCATGTCCTCAGCGACTTTCATGCGATTGAGTTTTTGGAGAAAATTCAGATCTTTTGGGACTAGCCGAGCAGCAACATGTTTCATACCCAAATGATTAGTTAAAATGGTACGGATCGACTCGTGAGATACAGAAAGTTCGGCGGCTATCTCTCTCAGAGTTGAATGGGGATTTTCAGTCACTATTTCCTTCACTTTTGCGATGTTAACTTCAGTTGCAGACGTTGACGGCCTACCAGAGCGAGGCAAATCTTCCATCACATCTCGACCGCTTTTGAACGCTTTGAACCACTCATAAGCACGAGTTTTTGATAAAGTCGATTCACCGTAAGCCTTCTGTAACATTTTCAGTGACTCCGAACACGAAATTCCATTGGCGATGCAAAATTTAAGACAAACTCTTTGTTCGATATTTTTGTCCATTATGAAATTCGCAATACACACTATATATGATATTACTAAAACCAGCAACCTAACCTAACTAATTTGGAACCATAAACAAATCATCCATTCCCGATACTTTTTTGACTGAATGTATATATTATGTATTAGGCGGTGACCATAGCCTTGATATTGGTAGTTGTTACGCAATTAATTGTTTTGTTGACTCAATTAAAATAACTCCGACTCCGTTATGTAATTAATTAATGGGCTATACATAGAATTAGTTTTTAGGAGGAGCTCGTGGCTAAAGAATAACAGCCGCACAGATCGATCTTCAAGGTTAAGCAACGCTTGCCAAGGTTGGTCTGTGGATGGGTGACCTTAACATACCGAGTTTCCTCCGTGCCTCGGATAGCACGTTAAGCCGTTGGTCCCGGCTGTCATTTGTAGATCTTTGGCAGTCGTTACGGATTGTCAGAAGCCAGTAAGTCTGACTCCAGTCTTAATAATTGCCAAGATGTACCGTGTTACCCAGTTATCGGGTTGTGGAGGTCTGGTAGGCAGCTGCTCCTCGTAAAACACTGGTTCTCAGCTGAATCCGGTTTGACTGGAGGCCGACCCCAATATAGTAGGGAAAAGGCTAGGCAGATGACATATAATTAGTTTTTATTTGTTTTTTCATAAAAATAAACGTTTCCAGGACGAAAGTGACCACCTACATGTACTTATGGTAGGTAACCAACCACATTATCAACACAGTTCTGCTTACCTGATTTCTGTGGTGTATAGATATTTAGGTATGTGGATATAGGTATTACCTACTAGGTACTTAGTAGGTACAGGCATCAACTCTATGGGCATCAACTAGGGTCTACAGATATTATAACATTTATCGGTGCTGAAAAAACTCACCTTTTACATACCTACAGGAATAGAAAAGCCTTGAAGAGATAGCTATAAAAGCTGATTATCGAAACGTCAAGCATTGTCATGACCATACCTAGTCAAAACTGTTAACACACCCATCACCTTCCTACACAAACTGGTGATCTTGGCATACCTAAGTTTAATCACACTCACAAGTTACAACCCACATCGGTGGCCCGACAGTTAATAGGTACAGGTAAGTACTAGAAGGGATACCGGTTATCACTTGCTGCAAGTCAAACAGTACAGGAACCAATAACTATGCCCTTGTCACCTCATTATTCAAAAAAATCTATCTAGTTATAGGTAATTACCAAAGTGGGGCACTTCTTGATGCATTTGGAAGGATACCGTGTAGTTTGATCCCTACGCCTCTGTATTTAACCTTCGGGGAGTACCGTCAGGCGTGTTGTTATGTTATGTTCAGAGCACTTCCTGCTTTCCAATACGAATGTCGGACGGAGACGAACGATAAACGATCGTGCCATGCCACAGCGTAAAACATGATTCATTGTAACAGTGAAACAAAAGAGAAAAAATCCTGTGTCACAAGCATTGTAATTGGATTTCCTATATTTGCGTAAATCTGCGATTATGTGGGACCTTCGCATAATCTATGCAAGTAAGTAGGTCTAAATCTGTACCTATTAGTAACAAATCATGGTGATTAACATTAATGATGATCAGTTTATTAATTGCCTCCTGCCATAACAATGATTTATATTGACAGATTGGATTGGACCGTGATTGGACGTTAAAGTTTAATAGTGGCGGCAGAGATTGTTTTCTTACGTCGCATCGTCCCGTGTCGTACAGTATAGGTAGGTACTGTTAGGACCGCTTTTAATGGGGTGCGTAAGGCACCTACTCTTTAATAAATAAAATCAGAGTATTTTCGAGAATAATTATATATTGCGTGTTTTTAACGTCAAGGCAAACAATCGAATCCCATAGAAAAAAACAACACTTCCTTATGACACCACATTCGAATCCTAACTTTCTTTTTTCTTAACTCTTTCAAGGCTTATGTCATTGAGGTCGCACCTCCCAAAGAGGATCTCTGCATGAGCTACCCCCCGAAGAATGGAGGATAGTAAGAATAATTTTCTTGCAATCATACATTCTCAGCCTTGGAAGAGTCAAGCACCTACCTACTCCTAACCCGAAGTCCCTGCCTAAGTGGCGACTCTTCGTAGACAGGTGGACATATGCCTCTATAGAAGCAGTTTCAGTCATACCCTGCGCTGGGCAATATTCTTTAAATTATTATGCACCATTTAGTGGAGTTCTTTAATGGCGTAAAATTAACCGCGAAAACTCTACCTCTAACACCACTGGAATGAGTTCACCCTAGCTAATATTTTTTTAAACGCGCTCTTCACAAATCTGGGAGCGCCCTCGAAGTCGTCGATCACGTGCAAGTCCTTCTTCGAATGTACATGGAAAAAAGACTTCATTCAATAACTTATTCAACCTACCAAGCCAAAATAATGTTTGTTTACATAAAATTATAATTGACATCCATCTGCTTTGACATCCTACTTTTTCTGCTATCATAAATGCTTTTTTTAAATAATATGGTTTCGACCTATTTACATGAATATTAACTAGAACCTTATTTAATTTAATTTTTACAGGTTCTCTATGAAAGCATAATCTTTTTGGTTCGTTTGACACAATATGACAAATTGTTTTTTATGTTGTCATGTCATCCTATGACTGAAATAATACAAGTCAATCCTTCGGCTTTCGCTGCCATTAAAATAAATAAAACCATATGTTATGAGATTAGCAGAAAACTTGAAAATAACTAAAATTATATAAATCTAGCAAGTATAATAAAGTGGAATTTCGAACAACTATAAAATCTTCAAAATAAAACGTTTCCTGACCTTATAATTATGTTTAATAGTTTCATATTTCTTTCTAAAATATCTCCATATGTAAATTAAAGGTTGCTGAACTATCAAATCATTAGTGAAATGTTTTATATGATTTGATGTGTATGATTTCTCTTTAAATGTATAAATATATGTGCAATATTTCCTTGTTTTTTTCTTCACCCTTGTTTTCTTTATTTTATTCAGGGTATGAAGAGGAAACTTATACTCATTTTGAGTAACTAACTCACGCCTCTTAAGGAAATTATGTGTGTGTATGTCTGTGTGTAAAATTCTCCTATCATATAATAAAAGGTCCCTACCACTATTATTTTCTACGCTACGGTTTGCCTTATTGGCCGAAATAAAATTTAATAATGAACATAAAACAACATTCGTCGACACATCGAGTTGTGTTCCGTATTGAACCATCTCCTTTTGATCGTCTTCCGCCGAGGCAGTTTCCTCAACTTCCATCGCGGCGTCTGCATACTGGTCACCCTCTCTTGAATCCACTTCGACAGCATCCACATCATGGTTGTCAGTGGAACTGCTCCCTGGTTCGGATATCAGAATCGCCTTGCTTTCTGTAAGGAGTTCAGATGTAAATATTGGAATGGATACACCAGCTTGTACACTTTCCTCTATTCTGTCCAGTTCAGTTTCGTTCTTGACTAGGCTGCTCTCTCCAGAGCTCTGCTCAACGTCGTCATCATTGTCATCCTTGTCATCATGGTCATCATTGTCATCATGGTTTTCGATTTGTGGATTTTCAATTTTCGTACTGGAATATAAAGGCGTATCATTATCGACATTCACAAACTCTCGCTGTCCGCATCCATCGGACACTTCAGTAATTGTCTTTTCGACATAAATAGAGCATTCCAATAGCCGTCGTCGTTTACACGAAATGCATTTACACGGAAATTCCTTCCTTATCTTGTCGCATAGCAGCGAAAAATCTATACCGTCATGTGATACCGTATTATAAAAATATCTCGCAGCGCTCTGTAGAAATGCGCCCAAAATCAACGAATAGTCGGCTTCTCGCCACTCGCTTTCGATAGCGACTCGCCTAAATTCGGCTACGAACTCTTCAAAGCATACTCGGTCTATACCGGTATATAACATAGACATCTTTTACACATATGAAATCTTTCTTGTAAATATAAAAACCACTTAGCTTTGCTTTCCAGGCGTCCACACATCTAGCGCCTGAACATAGTTAGCATCTCGTCCTTTTCACGATGAATTTATAAAATTGGGAGTTTCTTCATGCACTTTTATATTTTACGCAGTGCACACGCGTACTATATTTTCGTACAGTGTTCTCGCCCTGCACTCGTGAAATACGTACTATACCGGGCACCTCCACCAATTGTTAGGACCGCTTTTAATGGGGTGCGTAAGGCACCTACTCTTTAATAAATAAAATCAGAGTATTTTCGAGATAATTATATATTGCGTGTTTTTAACGTCAAGGCAAACAATCGAATCCCATAGAAAAAAACAACACTTCCTTATGACACCACATTCGAATCCTAACTTTCTTTTTTCTTAACTCTTTCAAGGCTTATGTCATTAAGGTCGCACCTCCCAAAGAGGATCTCTGCAGTACCTACCTACTACCTAGTAGTTAACGGCGCATAGAGTAAGGGGTTTGTTTCTGACTTTGACCCTCGATGGGTTCCGTACCATAAACCTTAATTTTTATTATTGGTTGTTATAGCGGCAATAGAAATACACATTCTATTAAAATTTCAACTCTACCTATTACGGCTCTTGGGATACAGCCCGCTGACAGACAGACGGACGGACGGACAGCGAAGGCTTAGTAACAGGGTTCCGTTGGGTACATACGTTTGTGTACGTACTAAAAACCCCACCCGTGTTCATCCAAATGCCATTTGCGTTCCAGGGCCGCGGTAATTCTTTCAAACAAATACCGCAATTAATTTTTATTCGATAATTATTTAGAGTAGTTAGGTAATTGGTAGTCTGAGCACCTATTGTTGCAGGTCCAACTACATATGATTAATAAACACAAATGAAGGTACTAAGCTAAATAGCATTGTAGGCACCTACTCCCATACAAATGATTCATAAAGGTTACAATGTCCCAAATTATAATCGCGATTGTCCATAGAGAGGTTATGTTTAGTGAGTGCCACAATAAAACACATCACTAGAACGGAACCTACATGCTTATCGCCATTTTCATAGGCTTATCTTTCAGTAAACTGCGAAATGGTGTCATGGCTGCCATACCATAAAGCCGCTGAACTGTGCAGTGCGTGGTCAAGCACAGCAGATAACTTCAAGTTCATGAGTTCATATTATTGTATCTCTACCTGTAGGTAAAGGCTAGCTTAGTAATAAATAAAAGAATACTTAGCATTGCGGCGGTCTCCTGAGGCAACGACGCTGAATTTACAAAGTCCACAAACACAAGCTTTGTAACTGGTAACATTGATTTGGATCCGTTTGCGGTTATTTCTTAGATCTTATCTATTTCCATTAAAGGAAAAACACACTAAACTTAAAATTCACAACCACAGTATTTCAATGTTAATGTTCATCACTAAATCGACAAATACAAACAAATCCATGATCAGAAAGGGGAAACCTTAAGGCTGCGTATCCAGAGATGTGCGAGGATGCGTAGCGCGGCATGTTATTATTAGTTGGCGAGCAGCGAGTAGCGAGTGAAAAGTTTCGATAGTTTTAATGCTCGGCTTTCGGCGAGTGCTTTTGAGCGACGGGCTCGCAATACCTAGTCGCTCCGGCCCGCATATAGGGAAAAGTTACCACTGTTTGGTGAGTTCTGACCGCCAAGCGAGCATCGCTGAGTGAGTGTCGCTGAGCGAGTGCAATCTTTGATAGCTGTCGCTGCGATCAACTAGAGGTAAGAGCCGCTCGCAAGGAGTGTGAACAGCCAGCTTTCGACTATTAATGTATATGTCTCTTTTACTCACACGAGATTTATATCTTTTGTCCCTTTCCTCAGCGAGAAAATAGTCGATAGCTAATCGTTTCCTCGCAGGCGGTGAGACAAGAACTCTAGGCGGTACTGGCGTTGTCATTAAGGCAAGAAATATCGCCGCGACAAACGTTGGCTGCATCTTTACGACGACAATTTGAATGCATTTACCGAATAGAATTCCTCTCACATTGAACAATATGCTCTCAAGGTATGTTCGCACCTGTTTACAATACATGATGCATATTATTGACACTTCAAGATAATATACCTTTTCATGAGGTAAGTACCTACTTATTAATTCATACGCCACCAACAGGTAAACACGAAAATGAGCTTGTTTTTCCTTTGAATGGGAGATGTTAATTTGGATTATCATGTTACCATTAATTAGTATCTTAATGTTATTGTTTGTTAAAGTGATTTCCTTATTTATAAGGAAGCAATGCCTATCGGCCGGGTAGCACGTGCGCTACTCAAAAAGCGAGAGACGAAATTAATAGATTAGACTTAAATTACTTAAAAGCATTATAGATTTTTTTTTAATTATTGGTTATATATACTACAGTCAATAGCACTTTTACTCGTCGAAGAGGTATGTGACCTCTTCTAATTTGTATTGACGTTCAGAGCTCAAAGTATTTTAAAATGCACACAATGCCGTCAAATCATTATTAGAACCACGTAGATGTTATTTTGAGGAAAATCCACACAGATTTGAATGGATCTGTCCAGAGAGTGCAATATTTGTCAGTTATCAACTTATCATGTAGTATAGAATATAATAGAATACTCTTTATTATGTACACCATATAAGTTACAGAAAAGATAAATGAAGAAAACATTGCATAGGGTGACACAATGGGCGGCCTTATCGCTAAAAGCGATCTTTTCAAGACAACCTTTGGGTGGATTTCAAAGATAATTTAAAGACAGTACTGCAGGTAGTCTTAAGTGTACGATTTATATAAATAAATACATAATAGATAAATATATATAATTATAATTATGTAACAAATAAAAAAAGAAATAAAGAGCATAGGAACCAAGTGAAAACGATTAAACAGAAAGATAGTGGTTTAACTTAGAATCCAACGTAGCACACAAGTTCTTTTCAGGGTTCTAGAGTTCGGAGGGGCTAAACAGGCCACTTTAGGAGAATCATATAAGAATCTTAATATAAATCACGCAATAATCTGTCAAATTTCATTTTAATCTTTATCGTTAATAAATTAGGTTCAAGATTGATTGGGCAAATTTGACAGTGACGGGTAGCATGATTTAATTGGCTTTGTGATTCTGCTAAAGTGGCCTTTTTAGACCCGCAGCAGACAGGTACAGTAGTGATTGGTTGTATGATGTTCAGCAGCCAATCGCATCACTTAACGTGCGTTCAATTAGTGTCAAAACACTTACCTCCAATGTCTGATGGAACACTGCAGTGCGTTTTTTTTTTACTAATGATAGGCACGCTTTTTACTTTTCGTAAAATCCTCAAAGAACTCATTGGATGTAGACTATTAAAGATATCTCGGTATTTTGGGAGCCTCAAGACAAACCCGCTTGAGCCTCTTAGTCATCCCCCTGGATTTGCCAAAGAATGTGAGTCAAGGAACTATAGTTACTTTAGTTGCCTTACTTCTGCCTAACCCTTTGGGGAATAAAGGCGTAACGTTCGGTGATTCGACACTGTCATATATGGGCCACATGTAAAAGATGACGTTCCGGTTTTTTTGTTATTTATTTTTAACATTACCACAGAAGACCTTGTCATATTTTCGGGGAACTTTGCACAAGTGAAGAGATTTTCAAGGCGATTTTAATTTTCTTAGAAAATCGGAAATACCGGATAAGAAGAACTCTTGTTGTTACTGTTTGTAGACACATTGGATCACTTGTAGAACCCATGGTGACTCATAGATTACTGTTATTGATCTAGTAATCCAGTTTCGAGTAAACTCGTTTGCTTATCGTGAAATCCTAGTTTAATTCTATGCCTACTGTTTTTTCTTTTTGTAATTAAAATAAATTAACCATAGGCTCGAATGGAGGCCCGGATCGGTGTGGTCTCAACATAAATCCTAGGTACCTAGAGAATTTGTTGTCTTGGTCAATCCCACTCGAACCATGTTTTCACTTTCGATAAAATGCGTAAGATCAGTTAATTTATGAATCGGATAGGTTCTAAGACTTTGGCAAGCTTTGCTTAACATTGAAGATCGACCCGTGCGGCTAATATGTATTTCCTTAGCCACGTGCCTCCATTTTCCAAGAACACGACACGAAACAAACAAATTGACAAGATTTGCTGAGTTATATCTTGGTATTTATCCCACGTAGGATGTTTACTTTGAGTAACCGTTGTTTTGTTAAAATACCGGCCAAGTGCGATTCCGACTCGCACACGAAGAGTTCCGTACCATAAACTGAAAACAAAAAATACGTTTCGTGTATGGGATTGGAGCCCCTTTTAATTTTATTTTTAATTATTTCTTGTTATATTTCAACTGTCCTATCTACCTGCCCTACTGTCCTGTCCTACTGTCCTGTCATATTGTCCTGTCCTACTGTCATACCTATTACGGATTTTGAGATAGGTACTTTTTTCGGAACCGAAAAAAGTACCAGGAACTGAGCTGAGCCAGTAGGTATGTAAATATAAGAGACAAAATTATTATTAGTCACAAACTCCAATAAGAACAAACTTCCTCGTTGCTCGAATACTACCTATTAATAATTCCATTCATAAATAACTGACCTAAGTACTTTCATATTCCCTTGAACATGAATCATAAGAGCAATGTAAACTTATAACTACTTATTACTAAGCCAGTAGATGGGTAATTGACAAATATGTATTAAGATACTCAAATAAAATAAGCTTAGCTATACAAATATTTGATGTTTTTGGTGATGATGATCTAAAAATTAAGTATCATGATAATAAAACTTGCAAAGATACCCACGTGGGTCAATAGCCAGCTGCGTATGCTCGTAGATCCATTCTGAGCTAAAACTTCCACCTTCCACCACCATCAGACGGAACATATCAATAGTCCTCAAGCCGAATTTCGTGTGGCGGCGGCGTAAGACCAATGAGTTTACGTGCTTTCCGAGGGACGAGGGTGTACACCGGTAACTTTCAAACTCCGCCACTCACTTCGAATCCGACCCCACAGCTCAGCAGTCGCACTAGCAACCGCGAGATCACCGAGGCGATATTAAGGGCATATGCACAACGGGATGGAATGGCAGAAAAATTTAAATTATTATCAAAGGACATTCAATCTTATCTAGCAGGAGTACGACATAAAATGCCAATGTTACAAATTGATATCGTGGCATCGAAAGGGATTTCTTGACATGGCATTTGAGAGCGCGGTAAAGGATCACGCGGTGGGATGCCGCGGTACGTCACTAGATCTAAGCGACTAGTGTGCGCTGACCAGTGACAAAATCCTTTGCCATTCCGTCCCAGTGTGCGTAAGACTTAACACGATATCGACCTGCCAGAAGCAGGTTATCATCATCTTCCAGTCCTTATCCAATGTTACTTGGAGTCACTCACTCCCTTTTTGCCAAGTCATTCTGCACACATTCTACGTCTTTTATAAAGCCTGCCTTCCCCTGTCTAACCCTTCACATTAAGGTATTTTTACATCTATTTTAGTCACATGCGTTTAATTCTGGTGGAACTAGCGACCCGACCCAGCTTCGTGCGGATGCATATACACAAACCTTCCTCAGTTATCACTCTTTCTATTTTGTGAAAACCGTCTCAACATTCGTCGCGAGGCTAAGAAGAAGGAAGCGGAGAAGCAGAGGCTGACTGCGACTTTTTAGAACTTTTTTTCATGGACTTCTTTTGTCTCTTTTTTAAATTTTTACAATTCAATAATTTCACTGGTAGGTAATTTAAATGTTTGTATACTGAATAAACTAACTTGGTATTAAGTGCTACTAACACATATGGACCAAAAGTTGTCTTGTTTCTGAATTTTGTTTTTTTTTTTTTTTTTATGGTTCCGTATCCTAAGTTTACCCGGTTGCCGGGTACCCGGCGGCCATGTACCTACGTTAGCTTTCACACGTACCAGCATGGCTTGTATTTTGTCCGGCATGGCTATACACTTTACCGCCGGGTATTCGGCAACCGGCACGTTTGAAATGGCACGTAGGGTAACCAACGGAACCCGTCCGTCCGTCTGTCTGTCAGCGGGCTGTATCTCTGCAACTGTAATAGGTATCTAGACAGTTGAAATTTTCACAAAGTGTGTATTTCTATTGCTACTGTTACAACAGAAAAAAATTAGAAGTCGGTTTTTTTTTGTAAAAAAGTACAAACACAGCGTACCAGCGTGATGTTATGTTAAGAACTGGTGTAAACAATCAACAGAAATGCGATTTCAATAATCCCGATTCATTTGCTATCATTGATTGAAGAGTTCCATTACCTACCTCCGAAGTTCTTCATCAGATCTTCACCAAATTAAAATGGGACCAGTCCGGGAAAATACTCTTCCAAACAAAAAGAAGAATTATCCAAATCGGTTAAAAATTGGCGTAAATATATCTGAACAAACATTTTTTATGGGAACCCATCATCAGATCCTGACTTATACGTTCCTTTATAGGCACATACAAATGTGCCTGTAAAATTTGAGGGTTTCCCTCGATTTTCATGGGATCCCATCATCAGATTCTGACTTGGTGACAATGGGACTTCAGGAGAAAAAAAAAGGCAGAGAAATCGGTGAACATACATAAAAAAAAATACATACAGCCGAACATGAACCTCCTCCTTTTTGAAGAAGTCGGTTAAAAAGTAAAGGGGCTCCCCTTACAAGAAACAGTGTATTTTTTCGATTTTTTGTCGTACTTTTTATAACAGAGTACCTACTCTAAATTCTTAATCTTGGCCATTCACCTACTCTGGTGCAAGTCTAGCAGCTGCATCTTGTTACCAACGCTTAGGTGTTAAGTATCGAAGTATTTATTTATCCGCCTATTGGGTACATTTATACTGTCAATGAGAGGTGTTACTTAAGTATGTAACCGAAATACAACTAAGTAGGTACTCGAATTAAGTAAATATTTAGTGAGTCACAAAAAATCCGGCCAAGTGCGAGTCGGACTCGCACACGAAGGGTTCCGTACCATTAACTTTAATTTTTATTATTTGTTGTTATAGCGGCAATAGAAATACACAATCTGTGAAAATGTCAACTGTCTATCTATTACGGTTCTTGAGATACAGCCCGCTGACAGACAGACGGTCGGACAGACGGACAGACGGACGGACGGACGGACGGTCAGCGGAGGACGGAACCCTATTACTATAGTAATAGGGTTCCGTTGGTTACCCTTTGGGTACGGAACCCTAAAAACGGTACGACGGATATGCAAGCCGACATCGTTTAAGCATTCAATTTTGATCCTTACGGGTATTGTGCGTAAGGTGCGTTATTACCAATTATGGTCCCTATTTGTTTATCAACGCGCTTTTCCTCTGACTGGTTCACTGTTGATTATAGTATTGTCACGACACCGCATTCGCTACTATAATTGAATGTGCTCATACCACTTCATCATGATTATTTCACTACATCACGTCACCGTTCCATAGTCCTGGAAAACCCTTCCTAAAATTACTCACAGTCGTGACGTCCAGCACTTTGTGTCGCTACTTTACATTATTTGCTATTCGACGTAAATATGTTAATTTATGCGTTTACCCACGCTACGATTCGTATTGGATGACAGACAGTTGTTTTCGATGGCAGTGAGGACACGTTTTTTTTATATTTCGTGTAAATACCGCGGTGCTCTGCGATCGGTGATATTGTCAAACGCGATAACATGTTCAGTGGGGTCAGTCTGAAGACACAAAGAACAATACGGTGGAATACCTGCGGGTGTAACGAACAGCAGTCTCAGTGATCAGTCATTAGTGTACCTTCAATCCGAGCGTGCCTCTGTCACCGCGTCCACAACTTACCGAGGTATGTGCGCTTCACAACAAACTACAATTAATTACAATTTAACGATTATAGGTTAAGTAATGACGTTGATGGGCCGTACAATTATGAAACCGGTTAACTATCGTGTCTGGCGGGATACGATATGACCCGATAACTTCATCCTCTCCCAATTTACCATTTGGTGCTTTGATAACGTTCCATAGGTACTTGTGTCATTCCGGAAATTTTTATAATATTTATTGTGTTTACTGAGTTCACGTCCAAGGTGCGCATTGCGAAGTGTCGCCAGTTCGTATAATTCAACAATAATAATAAGAGTGTTTTATAATACCTGCCATGCAAACAAATGGTAATAAACAATACTACATCTGAAACACAAACAGTTGAAATGCTGTTTTAAAGATCGAATTTATTCTTAATCGTGATGTCTTGGAGGAAAATCTCGTTGAGGACGAAGAGTCAGTTGGAGAGTGTTGACAAGCAGTCAGCGCCAGCAACGCTCGCGTCCTTGGCGCGTCGCGAACAAAATGAAACTCTTGCCACCCGAGCACCGGCACAGAGAGGAACTGCTACAATATCGAACTGTGTCGAAATATCTTCGACGAACGAGACAACGTCACGAATTGCAAAATGTCCGGATGTGGAATTGGTGAACAATTCTGCTGATAACGCTACAAAATTAGAACCGCCACAAAACATAGTGCTTGACCCTGCGCACGCGCAAACGGAAGACACCGAGTGAGTATCAGATTTATTTTTGGAGAGACTAGACTGGTCTTCAAATAACAACTCAATATAAAAGGCATCAAAATTTAAAATTAAATGTCAAATGCACGTTTTTTAGAAGAAGAAGTGAAATTCATAAGCAACAGAAAAAAAACTCGCATAATAATGGCTAGAATGGTTTCTAAAGTCAGTGAGCTAAACTTTTGACATATAAAAAATAATAGGTTCGTACTGGCGACCTAACTGCAGAAAGCAAATCTCTCTAGCCGTGTCACAAAATACAAAATTACATAACATAGGACTAGGTACTCGTACAAAAAAAGTTGTTTACAAACTGTAAAAATATCTGAATGAGCTTTTTGTACCGAGTGCTAAAATTATACCTCAATAAACAATTAAATCCGCCATATCTCGGTATAATTCCACGGCAAAACAAAATTTCATCTAGAACTTACTACAAAAAAAACCTGTCCTAAGTAGAACATGTCGATTTGCCGTTACTTATAGTAACTTTAAGTCTAGGTACTAGACTGTAACTTGAACTTTTTGTAGAGATTGTCTTATTGATTAATGAGAAGCGATAGTTAGATACGAGTATAATATAATAAGATTTATTTCTCCCACAAATTACAATAATTATAGGGGTTACAAATATTGGAGGCATAAAGGTGAGGAATTCAAACCAGGAATACTAAACGTGTGCTATTGACTCCTGCCCCCCCTCGCTCGTCGAGTTTGGGATTAAAACAATAATTGTAAATTGTAAGCCATGTAGGACTATTTTAAGAAAAGGTACTAATAAAAAAAATAGTTGCATCTACCTTGTCTAAAAACCATTCCCTAAGTTGACAATAACAAGCAAAGATTGGCTACAATTCAGCAAAAATTTGCTAAAAAAACATCACGTGATGAATGGAGTCGTCCATTAATCACGTCCCTTACTGCTACCCATAATAGATAATATATATTACACAATATATTTTCTTCTTGCACTGTCCTCTGGCAACCGTCTCGCTATCATTTACTCCCTTTTCTCTCATAATGATCGTACCTCACATAATCAATCCCTTGTTTTCTTTGGTCTACCTCTCTCTCCGCGATATCAACATTTTTCATCGCTCTTTCAGTCACATGCGTTTCATACCCAATCAAAATTTTGTTGACAGTCGCGCGTAAAGTACCTTATGTTGTCTCGAAATTCCGGTTTTGATCCATTAGTCTCCTTAAAAGTGTGAAAGAGGAAGATATGTTGCACTGACGACAAATTAATTGATGAGGATGAGTGGGCAAGAGAATGATGATTGGATTCATGATGATGATCCCGGTCTGTCTCCTTTAGAACCTCAGAATATCTTTCACCAACTATTAGGTAGTTGGTAAAAATTAACAGTATCTCTTCTTCTTCTAATTATCGTTATTTTCCTATCATACCTACCGTAAACATACGCCAGTTCGTGAGTTAATTAAAAAAATAATCCCACGCTATGGGAAATACCGGTCGGAGCGGATTTATGAAATGGATTTTTATCTTTCCTAGCACTGTAAATCAATAAGTAAACAATGTAATAATTGGTCTGTAATTCAGCATGATTCACTTCTGTACCAACTAAAGGTGAATACTGACATTGCGAGGCATGAGCAGCGCACGAGCGCTCATCGCATACTTCGCAATGTGTGGACGTTCATATTCGTGGTGAGGCATGGCTACGCAAACATCGAAACGTGAGCGTTGCGAGGCGTGCGCGGCGCATGCCTCGCAATGTCTGTATCCACCTTAAGAAGAGTGTTTAGACACTCTATTCGATTATAAAATCGGAGAAATGTCAGCATTGTCGAAAATATTCGAGGTGCATTCTATTTTCATGGAAAGACATTTTATTGCGGAAAGGTATTAAAGTTCATCTTTTTAATTCAATATTTTTCATTGAAACAAAAATTTATAGCTAGCTCGAACTTTCGGTGACCAACATTTCAACCGAGAATCGGTTCGTAGCTGAATAGTGAACTACTACTTGTATAGCTATAGGGTCGTGCACCTAGACCGGATTGAGTACATTTTCAATTCGGAAAAAACTCAAATTGTGATCCGCACTTACTAATTATACGAAGAAGAAAAGTAGCTATATTGTTTTGGCATTCTAACGGTGGTAGAGTACATTGCACATTATGTACAAAGTACAAAACAGTTCAGATACGTGTTTTCCGATAGCCAGACTGTGAATGAATGAATGATGAATGAGTTTAAACAGCCAAATACAAAAGCCATGCAAGTGGGAATAAAACTAAGGTTATTAAAGCAGGATTGAACTGACCCTGGCTCTCAAACTAGGTAAGTTCATGTGACTCTCGTTTTCCTATTGAACACAGAACATCAACATCCAAACGGAACACTACCTATAAAAATACGGTATTTAATATCATAAATGAATGGACTGCGGACGAAAACTGAAGTAGGTAACAAAACGCACCATTTATTAAATGTCACATTGTTATAATTTCCCAGGAGTACAGTTTGAGCAATGGGCGTGTACATTACAATTATGAAACGATATTGAATTATACGAAACTATAGTGACGTAATCATAATGTACCTGCGTATTGCAACCTTTGCTGATAGTGTTCCTTATCAGTAGGTAAATTGAAGGTTTCCAACTTACGAGTATTACGTAGTGCCTTGGTAGATAAAACAAACGATAAGAACTCGGCTACGTGCTAAAGAACCAGCTGTTCAGATAAGTACCTAAATATTACATTATAATCACAGTTTCATCATTACACCTGTAGCACATAATTAGTCATTGGTAACGACAAACCACTGATTATTTTAACGTCCGTCGTGGTTTTGAATCAATCATTCGTATTTGGGTTTAATGTTGACAATTTCCTAATAGGTAAGTACGAATGATTCAATTTGATTCAAGGTTTACCTTGGTGTTTCCTTTTCTATAAACCGGCCAGTAAGGTTGAAAAACGTTTGCAATCCTTCGCATTTGGCGATGCTTCATTTGTTGATTCATTTATGAGAATCATGGATGGCAGTGTGAGCTTACCTTCAGGCTTTCAAACCCTTACCGCAGTTCTATTTTGTTTCATATTTGAATAGAGAATATGCATGAAAAAATATTTATTATATATACAGTTTATCTAAAAATAAAAAAAAAAATATAATACAAATGAGATATAATTATTTTAAATAATTGTATCCGTTTCTCTCGCGAAAACGCTGTTTTCTATGGCATGGACTACGTCAAAGTTCATTTCGGACTTCTCTTTCTAATTGTAATCTTTGAAGCTTTAAAACCATCTCAGCATCTTTGATGAAGGTATTTAAAAAAAAATTACATGATTGTTTACTAGAGCTAATAAGTATTTAATTTTGAAAAAAAAATAGGACGCGTAATCCCTAATTGGTAATTATAAAACTAACGCGGCTACGCAGCGTAGCCGTGGGCCGCTACGAGCCTACGCGGCGTAGGCGCCTACGGTGACATCGCATATATTCTTTATTTACGAACTGTCACTTTAATTAAAGAGATTTAATTAAAAAAATAATTAACTTCAATACGTTTCCGCAAATAAATGTCACTATAAGAAAAATATCGTGAGCGTTTCTCGAATCTCTTACTCTCAATGCCGGACGCCGGACGCCGAATTCCGAGAAAATACTTACCGATGACATTTCTTTGTTGTTTTCCATTCCTTTACTCAAGGGTAATTTCAGCAATCGTTTGTTACCTATAACCCTTCCTTACCTCTACTTTTATCATAATTTCTTTTATCATCGTTAATTTTGGCGTCCTTGCTTTTCGTTCTCAATCATCTTGGACCGATCTTTCGGATTACATAACGAGTGTTTAATTTAAGGCAAGACATGAAATTGAATTTGAATTTGTGTAGAAAAGTTGATTGTGGTTATTAATCGGTTCCGGTTGTCTTAGGGGACTTTAGGAGTGGGTAGGCTATGAAATGAAAACTTTATCAGTATGGGCGCAGTGCATCATGATTCATGAAGATTTCCCTACATCACGAAAAATAATTAAAGACAAACCATGGTGATATAAAATAATAACACAGTTCTATATCCTGCCAATTATTTTGTTCGTTCCCACATCGTGGCACGTTGTTACAACCAGTTAATTTTGTGAAAAACTGGAAATGTACTACTCTGTCAAAAAAGTACCGGGAAAAGATCAATAATACACAAAATGTCTGTTATTCATCCAAATTTATTTTATCACCTTTAAAGTATGCTCCTTTAGAAACGATACACTTGCGCCAACGAATAATCCATTCATCAAAACATTTTTTAAACGCTGCTTCCGGAATTCAGTTCAGTTCTCGCCGCGAATTCTCCTTTATGTCTTCTATCGATTGAAAACGGGTGCCACGAAGTGGTAATTTGAGTTTAGGAAAAAGAAAAAGTCAGCAGGAGCCATTTCTGGTGAATATGGTGGTTGCTGGATGGTATTTGTTGAGTGTTTGGTTAAAAATTCGTTCACAATGATAGCCTTGTGCGAAGGCGCATTGTCGTGGTGCAAAATCCAAGAATTTTCTTTCCACAAATCTGGCCTTTTTCGTCGAATTTGCTCTCTTAAACGCCGCATAACGCTCAAATAATATTCTTTATTTACCGTTAGACCTTCCGGTAAGAATTCAGAGTGCACAACACCGCGATAGTCAAAGAAAACAGTCAACATGACTTTGACTTTTGATCGACTTTGGCGTGGTTTTTTCGGTTTCGGTTCAGTTGGAAGGCGCCACTCCGAAGCTTGTTGACTAGTTTGCATGTCAAACTCGTAAACCCACGTCTCGTCACCAGTAACAATGCGTTTCATGAATGTTGGGTCCGAACTGACTCGTTCTAGCATGTCCTCAGCGACTTTCATGCGATTGAGTTTTTGGAGAAAATTCAGATCTTTTGGGACTAGCCGAGCAGCAACATGTTTCATACCCAAATGATTAGTTAAAATGGTACGGATCGACTCGTGAGATACAGAAAGTTCGGCGGCTATCTCTCTCAGAGTTGAATGGGGATTTTCAGTCACTATTTCCTTCACTTTTGCGATGTTAACTTCAGTTGCAGACGTTGACGGCCTACCAGAGCGAGGCAAATCTTCCATCACATCTCGACCGCTTTTGAACGCTTTGAACCACTCATAAGCACGAGTTTTTGATAAAGTCGATTCACCGTAAGCCTTCTGTAACATTTTCAGTGACTCCGAACACGAAATTCCATTGGCGATGCAAAATTTAAGACAAACTCTTTGTTCGATATTTTTGTCCATTATGAAATTCGCAATACACACTATATATGATATTACTAAAACCAGCACTGTATTTAATATAAATAACAGATGCAACTCAAACTCCGCGGCAAAATGGAAAACAGTTGTGCCAATCTAACAACTACAAAAAAACAAAAATTTGAATTTGGAACCATAAACAAATCATCCATTTCCGATACCTTTTTGACTGAATGTACTTCTAAAAAAAGTCATTCAGGGTCATAACTTTTTGTGTAAACTGGATTTGCTTATATAATTTATTATAATCCTTCTATTACTAAACTATAATCTTATACTAATATATAAAGCTGAAGAGTTTATTTGTTTGCTTGAACGCGCTAATCTCAGGAACTACTGTTCCGATTTGAAAAAAAACTTTCAATTTTAGATAGCTCATTTATTGAGAAAGGCTATATATCATCACGCTAAGACCAATAGGAGTGGAGCAGTAATGAAAATTGTGACGCAGACGAACTAGTATAATATACTTATAATATTATAAAAATGTAATAGTGAGTTTTTTTTGTGTGTTTGTTACGCTTTGACGCCTAAGTCGCCGAACCGATTTTGATGATTTTCGGTCCAGAGATAGATGGGATTATAGGCCTTTTTTAAGGATGGGAAACCATCAAATAACTCCTCCCGCTCTGGGCGTAGCAGAAGAGACTATGGGACTATGAGACTATGGGACTCTGGAGACGGTTATGCGCTACTTTTCTTGCGAAAGTATAAACATAAACGCAAGCGCAGCCACGGGCAAAAGTTATTTTTTTTAACTTAAAATACCACCTGCACACTTGCATTCCATAGGAAGACTTCCGCAATAGAACAAAAAGTGAGGAAAAAAGTAGAGACGAAAAATACGTCAATATTCTTGGTACAAGGATCTCAAAAGAACTAGATTTTGCCAGTGACTTTGATCGCCTCAATTTTGGAAATTGTCCTACGTGCACGTACCGACGGGATAAAAATTATGTCTTAAACCAGGCCAATGTGGTAAGATATAGGCTAATCTTTTCAGTCCTTGAGGCCGTATGTGTACCTAAACCTAATATTAAGTAGGTACTAGTTTTTGCCCGCCGTGACATCGTACGCGCATACCCTGTGTCTTTCCGTTCCCATATAGCCTTCCCCATGAATGTGGCTATAATGTACGTAAAGATTTTTCCAAATCCGACTGTTAGTTCCAGAGATTAGCGCGTCCAACCAAACAAACAAGCTCATCGACTTTATAATATTAGTAGGTATATGATACTTTGATAAACAATTTCTGTTAACTATTTTTCCATAGCCGGATTCTATTAATAGTTATACGAGTAAGAGAGATATATTAATCAAAAATGAAACATAGTAAAAAATTACAATAATAAGTTTTTATCTACGTTGTTGTTGTTATTCAGCTAAGTTTATCTATTACGAAAGTTCGATAACTCGACAGAGGTAAGAATGAATTTTACTTCACCTAAAAATCTTTCTTGAAATAAAATCCTTACTATTTCCTTACTAATATTATAAATGCGAAAGTAACTCTGTCTGTCTGTCGCGCTTTCACGCCAAAACTACCGAAACGATTTAAATTAAATTTGGTACACAGATAGACTAGAGCCCGAGAAAGGACGTAGGCTACTTTTTATTCCGGGAGTATGTTCCCTAGGGACCACGCGGGCGAATCCGCTGGCAGAAGCTAGTGTAAGTAAAAAATAATATAATAATTTATGAATATATTTAGATGGTAGACATCATATTTTTTAAATTACGCAGCAGGCTAGGAACTGGTATTTCATAAATCATGGATTACAAACGTAAAAAAAATGAAATGATAAAGTTGGCGAAGTCATAAAATATGGTTTTAATTGTGGCTTTTAATAACAAGGTGACGTAATGAGGCTCCTTTTGGACAAAACAAAATTGGACCGTGAATTATGTGTTCGAACTAGCTGGCTAGGCAAACTTAGTATTACCAAAACTAATCCTAATATATAAAATTATTTCGTTACGGGCGACTGAGTGATTAGTGACGCTTTGATTGAAACTACTGGTCGTAGAAAGCTGAATTTTGGCATGTAGGTTCCTTGGCGAGTGCAGCACTAAGAGAGGATTTCCCGAAATTCTTACGGGGAAAAACGGGATATGCGCGTACGAAGTCGAGGGCAAGAGCTAGTTAAATAAAAATTAACCCGAACGGTCGAGCTGGTTTCAAATTATGTGCTTATCTACCCACGAACTGCAACCTGCTCCAACAACAACAACCTCAAATTGTTGTCCTCTGACAACAATTAATTGTTCGCACTTTGCTTTGCTAACAATGCGAACAATTAATTGGCAAGTCAACTCTTCACGATCGATTAGTATTAGGTACCTACCTTTCCAAATCTACGCAGACGAAACCACGAAATAAAACCCTTGTAAGTGTTCGTCATATATCACGAATATTCCATTGAAAATACATTTCAATAGCAGACTTCGAACCTGACCTAAAAAGATTTTCCTTGTTCGATGCGTGCTTTGTGGTCTTTAGGTATTCGTTTTAGCAATGTAATATTAAGTTATTCTTAACCCAATTTATAGTGGGTGATGTAAGTAACTTTGGTAAGTTATCTGAGGTATTACGTACCAACGTTAACACAGCCAGTCATCAAAATTTCTCTGAAGGCCACACTTACAAATCGTTTGAATTCGACTCGCATTATCATCACGGCGAAATTCAAAGGCAAAAACTTGCCAAAATGTAAGGATTAGTGTTTCTGATAGTTTAAGGCTACGTTTCTACCAGAGATGTACGAGGATGAGTAGCGAGGGTTGTGTTTGCTAAGAACCAATAGAATCGCTTCATTGACCTAGCCTCGCTCAGCGCAGCGATTTTCGCGAACTCGCACATCTGGTTTAAACGCAGCCTAAGACTACGATGCGAATGGGAACGTCACTGGAAATAACGAAAATAACCCCTCTGTTTGAAGACCAAACATCGGTGACCCTAACCACCAATCAGTGTAAATGCAGAAAAACTAAACAATGGCGATGTAAAAACAATAATGTCTAAAGTGTCAATTGCAACAAAAAGTTAAACATAGAGTTCAAGCAGTCAACAAATTGTTTACGTGAAATATGACAGTTTGACGTGACGTGTTCGTCATTTGTTTTAACCCAAGAGCACAGGAAAAAATAACCCAGCCTTTAGGTTATATTTGGAATGAATGAGGGTGGTTTGAAGTGGCATGTACCTAAAAAAATATTTGGTTAATGTCTGCTTGTATCATTACACTGCTTGACTGCTGGGCAAACGCTTCCCCCATGACCTCCAAACTACGTAGAAAACGCAGAAAATGGCTGGGCAAGTTATAAGCATGGGTCCACGCTAGCTTTGGTCTGAAACAGTGCAAAGTAAAATGGAATTCGTTTGAAATTTAATAATCTATAGTATCTATATCTATGGTAATATTATAAAGGGAAAAGTAGTATTTTTATATTTTTGTATGTAGTGAATAAACTTAAAAACTACTGGACCGATTTGAAAAATTATTTCAGCAATGGATCTAGCTACATTATCAGCGAGTAACATAGGCTTTATTTTATCCCCGTACTTCCACGGGAACGGGAACTACGCGGGTGAAACCGCGTTACGTCCACTAGTACCTAATAAAATCCTGGAGTCTGTGTTTCTCGATAGCTATAACCTGGGAGTCTTTAAGTCAAGAGTGAATAGGTTACTTCGAGGCAAGCGTGCTCCATCTTCGACTACATCATCGCTTACCATCAAGTGAGATGGTGGTCAGGCACGTGCCTATCAATAGAAAAAAAAAAATCAAAGTCGTCGTTGATATCTTCAGATTGCCTTTTTTTACGCACGGTCAACACGCAAACACACAAGTTTACAATGAAATTCAAATATGAGAAGTAGTATTTGCTGATGTGGTTTTGAAGCAAGCAATCAACACGTAATAATTATGATTGCACACTACACTATTCAAGTTCGTATGCAGTTGGGTGAATCCCCCGTGCACCTGATTGCTTCCTTGCATTATGCTGTTCCCATGAGATGCAAACATTTCCTTAGCAAGTGTTGTACAGCGTCAACTTACCTAAACGTTATTTAATCTATACTTCCATACTAATACTACACATCTAAAGAGTTTATTCGTTTGTTTGTTTGGTTGAACGCGCTAATTCAGAAACTACTGATTAGAAATGAAAAATTCTTGTGTATAATAACCCAGCGAGGAAGGCTTTAGGATATATAAGCGGAGCATTAATGAAAAATGTGATGAAAACGAAGTTGCACGGGTCTCCTAGTTCAGGACTAAAATTGGTTATTGACATGAATAACAAACATGAATTACAACAAAACACTTATTCATGTCAATAAAATAATCTTTTAAGGCTGGATGTGGTCATGTTGAGAAGAAAAACACACGAACTGAGTGGTAACTTTCTTGTAAAGCCTAGAAACTACTACGAGTATATATACGACTATGTATTAGATTAGTAGCCTAATCTGAAACGTCATAATACCATAACCAATGAATATGTAAAAATGTTATCTTATGATTTTTATAGCAAATAACTTGATTTACTACGAAGCCATGTTGTAGAGTTAATAATAAAATTCTTGTAGTCTTTGTTAATAAGTCAAAACTTTTTAATTAAGTTCCTTAGTTTTTTCACCGCCAAACAAGTTCTCAAAGGTTGGCATGGTAAGGACAAGACAAGGTAATTTAATTTTACTATGTCATCTTAGATTAAGTGATTGGTTTAAGTTCCCTGTTGGAAGTTTAAAATGATCTGGCAGAAGGCTGACTGTAACCAAATCAAATTAAAATTATTTAAAATATTTTTATTTTAAAATCACACACAAAAGGATAGGTAGACGGACACACAGACTGTCTAAAATCTGTTAGATAAATGGCTCTTGTACTGTCTGGCCATATAAATCCTAGGTTTGCGATGGTATATGATATTATTATCTATATGCACATGCGGATACCTGTCAACAAAGCTAAGCTCTGAAAATTAATGAGTCGTCGCGCCATCCAGCCATACCTACATCCACGTCTCGATCAAAAGTACAAAGAGCAAATGTCGGATCTCTGCCAAACAAACCGCATTCTAAGCTTATTATGTATAGGACTACATACATAACGGTCGTGCCGGCAGCCTTCGCGATCGCAGATAGCTTGCTTCAATGAACAATTGACAAAAACCGATACCAAGGGCGCTCTTGAATATCGTTACGTGCTGCAAAGCGAAGTTTAGTCTTCCTCGATCGTCGATGGCGGATCATAGCTTCCTCATGTCAAGCAGGTGGTGTGCGGCTTTGAACCACATTTTTGTGTAAGTTCCTTTATTCGATTCGATTCGTTCCACGTGTGTTTGGTTCATTTTCGATCACTCGCTTGTTGTGCGCGCTGTGTTTACAGTATTGTCGTTACATTAAGAGCCTTCGAACTAGTTAAGGTCAGTAATCCAGTTCAAGTTTGGGTGAAATAATTTTAGAGTGTTCTCACTGGAGCGTCGGAGAGATTGTGTGTCTTCTTGTGATGTGAGTGTGTTCTAGGATGTCTAGAGAATTTGTTTGGTATGTAATTATTATGTTTTTCTATTTCATTATACGTGGGTCAGACTATACCTATATATATATACGTTTGAAAAACAAAAGTACATTTATTAAATTAACAAATAATAAAAAGCTAATTAAAGAATAAATTTAATAAAAAGTTCGTTAAATAGCTTTGTTTACAACTCCGTATAGCGGAAGCGGGAAATTCGCTAGATTAACTTGTGAACTTCCTACTGTGCCGAGATATAATACGTACCTACTTAATTATATTTTGGTAACAAATAAACCGGAACTGTAGAGAAAGATTTATAAATAAACTAGCTGACCGGGCAAACATTGTTTTGTCAAAGAAAAATAATAGCGTACCACCTATTCTCATACCTACCGCATATACACACAAAATTTCATGAAAATCGGTCGAGCCATTTCAGAGGAGTTCGATAACAAACACCGTGACAAGAGATTTTTATATATTACAAATCGAAGAAACATGTCCTATCATGATACCCAGAACGTGCCGGGGCCGGGGCTGCCGGCCGGCTGATTTTCCCCAACATGTTAATCAGCTCTCCAAGGTCAATCGTCAGGAAGATCATGATTAAATCATGAACTGACAGCTACTTCACACATCGAATTGGGGAAGTCGAGACTTATAACAATAGCAACAAGAATAGAGAATCCTCATTCAATAAAATTCGAATTTTGAATAAAATTTGGTTCTTAAGAAGAATTTAAGGAAAACCGGCCAGTGTTATTTTTAGAGTTTCCTACCCGAAGGGTGACCGGGTGAACGGGACCCTACTAAGTTTTCGCAGTTCGTCCGTCTGTCTGTCAGTAGGCTGTCTCTTTGACAGCTGAAATTTTCACAGAGTATGTATTTCTGTTGCCGCTATAACATCAAATAATAAAAATAATATAAAGGATACGGGGTTAGAAACTTGTTTTTTATTGTGTTTTTGGTTGATCGTAATAACGGTAACAGGGTAACATAAAAAATAAAATTAATATTTAAATATTATTATACCCATACAAGAGACGTGTTTTTACGGAACCCTTCATGCGTGAGTGCGACTCGCACTTAACCGGTTTTTTAAGGACACATTGATTAATCAAACGAGTTAAATGATACGACGTAGTTAAATTGAGCTTTTTTCTTAAGGATATCCAAGTAGTTAAGTTAGTTTGGAAACCGGCTCTTCGTGGAATAGACGAGACTCTTTACCGATACAATGCAAGCTACAATAGGTATCTACAGCACATTTTGTGCGAAAAACTCAATAGGATTACTAGTGATATCGTTATTTGTATTTATTATTACCTTACTTTTTCTTTAAACCGCTTCCACCAGTCTTGATTTACGACCCTTTATGAAAAGCAGCTTAACGGTGGTTGACCTCATACGTCACAACTTAAGTATCCAACGTTTTATCCTGTACAAACAACAACATACCTATAGGTAGGTATTTAGGTATTTCAAGATGATTTGAAAAGAATTAGTGGTCATTGTTAATCGTGACTTGTTCAAAACATAATTGAGAAAACAATAAAGATAGATTCCACCAAAAAAATACTGGCAATTTAAAACGTATTAGTATCTTCTAAAAGTTCCAAAGACATTAATGGCTGCCTGCGCCTGCGTCGGTAATATCCCACGAACGGATTGACGTCACACCCGAGCGTTTGATTCAATATTTGCTGGAACGAAGCCTGTTTTTATGTGGTATTACCACAATTGGTATTGTGGTAATACCACTTTAGGTCTTTATAAGGATATTTGAATTTATTTTATACTTATTTCCGATTTCTAACAAAGAATATGGTTACCAACCGTCCTTTGATGACGATGATGAGATTATTCATAAAAAAAATCTATAAATATTGCAGAGATTTATCCATTTGATACTTGAAAAGTAAGTTAGTTCGTCTTTTTACAGTATGTTTTACTTACATACAGCGTGTCCAGAACATTGACGTCCAAAAATAAAATTTAGGTTACTCTTATCATCGGGTATCCGAATCACCCCCATGTATGTTCCGCGACTTTTCAGTTTCTGAGGTATGAACTTTTTTCTGAATTTTTGTGTACTATCGACCTGACCAACTTAAAAATATTCTAAAATAAAAGTAGAGACCAAAACAAAAAGATAAAAGTAGAGTCGAGATTTCTTTTTGCAACTGAATCTTCATGAGTTGTATTTTTATGCATATAATTATCAGCTTCGTAACTGTGTTGAAAGTCGAGAAAATGTTAGTCTAAAGTGAATAATTTGCGTTCGGTAAATTATGACCTAAAATTTTCAACTATAAATTTAAAATCTAAACAGGTGACTATTTTGGCTGAAATCGGCCTCCAAAGACAGTGAGGTGAAAATTTCTTAAAATTAGCAAATTTTCTCCAGTTTTTTTTTAAGTTGGTCGATAATTCTCCAAAAATTCATACCTCGAAAACTATGAAAATTCGCGGAACGATACGAGGGAACCAAATTTTATTTATGGACGTCAATGTTCTGGCCACCCAGTATAAAGTTTTAATTAATGAGTACTGAATAGGAAGAGGTTATGTTAACATTAATGTTTATTATGAGAAATGTTTGAGTATATATAGGTAACTTAATTAAGGCTTAGGTTCATCAATAATTACAATAGTAAACAACTACATGTCATTATAACATTAAACCACTACGTTATTTTTCACTTACGTATACCTAAATATAATTGCCGCATCATCATATTAGTATATCTGTGTATCATTCTTGAATGATTACCGTTACATCTAAATAGTAACTAGATACAAAAATACTTTAGTATACTAACATCTTCATAATAATTAGGCATAAAACCCTCTCATACAAATGGGCTTTCAAAAAGCTCATCGCACTTCAAGCATACTTAGGTTTTTATCACTAAAATGTTTGTCATGGCTTGGTATTTGCTTTGAAAACAATATAGAAAATAACCTTGATATTGTTTTTATTTTATACTTGCATCAAATTTCAATACTTACAAAAAGTGCAATTGCCATTAAAGAGGAGAAATTATTGTAAAATAGATCTAAAATAAAAATAGAAATTTCACCTAACACCTAGATACTTATATTATAAATTAAGAGATGAGATATATTTCAGTCTTCATACTTTCACTAAAACTTAAAAGAAGTATGCAACATCATAATCAATATACATGGAAGTGTGATATTCTCGAAGCAAAAAACTATGTACGTGTTGAAAGTGTGTTAAGTACCTATGTTATCAAACAAAAGACATTATGTTGTCTAGTCCTGTTGCGACACCGTGACCTGCAAGCTCTTGCGGTATTTACTTTGAAAAGCATGAATTAATTATACTAGTGCATACAATATCCATCACTGACCTCCAGTTTCTAGAAATAACTTTTTGACACAAACTACTGAACATCATTCAACCAATCACAGAAGCTAACGCGCGTTTGATAATTTGTCAATGATTTTACGATCATTTCCGTTCCAGTAAATGGATCTGTGTGTTTTACATTCACCCCTTGAACATAACAAACAATTAACGGAATGTACAGCAAACAAAAAAGATACACAGACAGTGGGTCTGTCCCAATGAACTGCATATTTCACTGTTACTGCCATATAAGTGCTATACTTAACACACAAGTGTACATAACGGCATGTATGAATTATAATTCGGAAGCTTCATCCTGCTTAAAGCGCAGACCAGTCTGCCAAAACGAGTATTTCAATATGGGAGCAGAAGTACCTTGGAGTACATCGGCATGCGTCGCGCGTAACGCACGCACACGACACAGTGCGCTCAGCACGATAATATAAGGGTTGTTATTTATTTAATTTTCAATGACATTAAAATCAATAAACTGAACACACTTTGAAATAATGCAATACAAAATCAATTGTTTGGCGATATCGAACATACAATACAAACAAATGCGTTTGAAATAAAAACGATTTGCAATTTCCAAAATTTTGTATCGACGATTTTTAACATTTTAATATACAAATTAAAATGTTAAAAATCGCCGATATTTATTATCTGGTAGTGATGATAATGATAATGACGCACTGTGCTCTTTTGGTTTTTGATGAAGTGCACGTGTGCCATCATATTAGTTGATGATGAAGCTAAGACGACTGTGTGTCCACCAGGTCGCTCGCAATTCCCGACGGTTTGGTGATGGACCCTTTGGCGCCCACCGCGCTAGCCGTGTCTTCGGAGTTCATGGACCGCATCGGCAGTGGGCTGACCATCCTCAGAGACCACGGGAAAAAAGTTCAGAAGGTAGGTACGTACTTGGTAATTAGATTGTATTGATTTTATTACAGTAAGATATTGAGAAATACCTGCTGTGTCATCGATGTTCGGTCCATGTTTTGTGATTTTCAATTCTTCAAAACGAAGGAGATTAGTCTTTAATTGTACGTTGAGATTCCTTGCAATGATTTTATTCTTTTAAGGTTGAAAACACTGAGGCACAAAAATATCCTTTGAAAATCAAAACGAGAATTTTCAGATATTTTAAATGTTCAATAAAAGTCATTACTTGCATACGCTTAAATCACGAATGTCTTCATATTTAGATATTTTTGAAACCTTCACTACGTACGTATGTTTAGCATAGTATGATGTCACCCTCTCTGTAAAGTGATATGAACAATATATTCAACTGAAAATTGTGCTCTGTTTGGTGACTGTAGAATACGTATAGAAAATATTTTTGCTGATGGAGAATACTGTGTAATTACAACGGTTTGTAACTTTATGTCTAAAAACTTGTGAAACTACCTACTATAAAAATAGGGCTTTAGAAATAGAAGTTTTAAGCACTGTGTGTCCAAGCAAGCTGCCGTGATAATATTTTTTTGAGTTTCTCACATAGTGCACACATAGTACAATTACTAGAATAGTTACTTCAGAGAGAGACGAGTAGCTGCTAGGGAGTTGGTTGCACTATTTCTTCCCAACGGAAACAATAAGTAGCAACGAGGTGTGGATTCTGTCTGTTCTATAAAAAGTGCCTTTTCACAGGTTAATATATGAATTTGACCTTTAATTTATGCTTATTTTGTTTTGTCTGACAGTATGTTTGGAAAAGTAGAAAATTCGACATTCTCAAGAAGTCATGGAAGTCTATGGTGAACGTCGTATTGATCGATGCCAAAGATACGCCGAGCGGCAGTGCCAATGGACTATATTGTAAATTCAGGTAAGCTCCTCATAAGTTCGCGACCCTACCGAATGCCTGCATTACGTATTAAAATGACCGTATCGTTACGGTACCTGAGCTTTAATATTATTCATTAATTTAACACAAAAAAACTGCGGAAGATTTACCAACAGCAAAACTTGTTAAACTGATTTTTAATTATCCGTTATTTTATAACTGAGCCAATATTTGAGGGCGTATGGAACTTCCATCTCTTACCCACAACTGTTAATGCAGTTTTTATCATACCATCTAAGTATTCTTGACCAAGAGTGAACGAGAATAACTTTTTTCATATGTTTTTCTTGTTATTTGCATCTTGTAGCCGTTATACACCCGTCTATTTTGGTAAAGCTGATCTCGATTATAAAATAAATTATTCTTATTTCTACAAAAAATAATAAACAACTTTAAAAAACGGGTTCGGTTTCTGCAGCCTTTTGTGTAGCTAGGTACTGAAATGTTCTAGTCAGTTCCGTGGTTACCATAAGAGCACAAAGGGCACGTGCCCCGCTTTATCGAGGGGCCCCAATTTACATTATAGGTTCTTCTCCATAGGAAACGACAAATTCGTACCGAGGACTAGCTTCAGTCGAGTGAACTTCTGTAGAATCTATACCAGGCAGGATGCAAAAATTTTCAAACTCGCTTCGCTCGCATGATGAAATCTACAAAATTTTGGAGCTCGCCACGCTCCGCTCGCGAAACTAAAAATTTTCTACAGCTAGAAGAACATTTTCCGAATACCTTCACTCGCTCTTGGATTTATACTTTTAATAATAACGTACTTTCTTTCGACTGAGCGTAAACTATCCGAGAAGTCAAAATTTGCGATTTCGCTTTGCTCGCTCTAACATACTTTTCTTTTTATATTATTTCTAATACATAACAATAGCGAAGTCGGTTTCACTGGGTAATAGGATCCGATACTTTCTTGGGCGGTTTTCCACTTTCCAAAAACGCCACGGACTCTGATGTGCGCAGGAGTAGATACAAATCTACTTAATTTGTACATGCCAACATTATCTTATAAGGACTTTTATATAACCAAGTATAATATTATATCTAAAGTTTAATAAACCCTTGAAATAAAGATACAATCTGTGTCATATTATGTTGTCGGACAAATGAAAATGTTAGTTACTACCTGTAGCTAATACATACTCAAAATAAAAAGTAAAATGAATAAATTAACCAAACTAACAAGTAACAACAAACTAAAACAAAAGATATGATGAAAGCTCGCTTCGCACTAATTTCATAATTTATCGAGAAGCAAGGCAGAAGATCAAACATATTCCAATGTTTTGTTCAATTCATTAAACTGTTTAACATTCAGTCAGTTTATTTTCAATTTTTTATTATGTAACTACATGATAAATTACCGCCTAAAATCTATTCATATCTACCATACCAACAAGCAAAAATTATTGATTACAATCATAATTTCCCGCCATTAATCTTTTTTTTTTCTGTGCTAACAGGCTGGGCAGCGAAGGTCACAAGTCGAAGCAGCTGTCAAAGTCAAAATCGTCGTGGTGCGAGCGGTTTAACCTGTACTTGTACGATGACAACAACCTGGAGGTTACAGTCTGGCACAAGGGGAAGCAGAAGAGCTTTATGGGCAGGTAAATTAAGAAAACCTTTTTTATACTGTTGAACGTAGGTACAGACAATGTCTTCAATAGCGCATTAATTTACCACATCTAAAGAAATAGGTAATCAGAGGACCAAGCAAGAATGTTTAAATTTTCATATTCTAGGCCCTCTGTTTATGAAAACAAAGTCATAATTAGGCCTCTTTTCCCTGAGAACAGTTCTGCATGTCTTATTTTACTTTAGGGCTCGCAATTAAATAGGAATGACATCGTTTTTCGTATCTATATAATCTCTAAAGTGTATCTAGAATAATGTTTTCTACGAAAACTATGAGCAGAACCTTGTAACAACCGTCCACGTGTGAGTCGGACTCTCAAACAAAGGGTTCCGTACCATAAAACGAAAACAAACGCGTATCGTGTATGGAAGTCCCCCTTTCAGTTTAGTTTAATTTTTAGTATTTGTTGTTATAGCGGTAATGGAAATATAAATTCTACTGTCAAAAAGAAATTTAAAACGACAGTCAGACACTGACTGGCCAGCTGACAGACAGACAGGCGGACGGATGGATGGTCTGGCGAACGGACAGCGGGTACGAAACCCAAAAAAGGCACAATTAGGAGTATGCCAAAAAAATCCTTACTCTATCTCTCTTGTGTAACTACATAGTTACATACGTCTTTTGTTGGATAAAAAAAAGTTAGTCGTAGTAAATATTTTTCCTAGGCTTTGAACTATATAGTAAAGATAGTTGTTCTGGGTCTGGCTGTTCGTGTATGTGAGAGCATCCACGGATACAGGATAAATTCCTAGTATGGGGCAACGTATTAAAAAAAACTGGCCAAGTGCGAGTCGTACTCGCGACCAAAGGGTACCGAACGAATTTATTTTTTCAACATATTATTTTAACACTATTGAGATAAGAGGAATAGTCATTGTTTGTTTAATTTCTTGAATAATTTCAAAACCATTTATTTTGAAGTTATGAAAAAAATATAATTAAAACTCTCACAGTAAGCACTTTCCTTTGATACGTCACACGATATTGTTCAAAAAACTTTTTTTTAAATTTTCTAGTTTTACCCCCAAAAGTGATCCCCAACTAAAAATGTAATCACTTACGTAACACTTCCATGTCTTGGTCAAAGAAGTCCATATGTGTACCAAATTTCAACAGAATCGGTCAAGTGAATCCCGAGAAAACTGGCTGTGACAGACGGACAGACAGACATCCGAGTGCTCCTCTAAGGGTTCCGTTTTTTGTTCGGAACCCTAAAAAAGAACTCCATGAAAATATGATTCACTTCTCCCTTTCTTACCTACGTGTGTGGATTTTTCTTTTCTCTTAAGTTAAAAAAAAAACAACGAACAGGTAAACTCACGTTATTAAATCTCGCACCTGAGTGAAATATGATTCTGTCATTTCAACAAAAAATAATCAAACTACGCTTCCTGTAAAAAATTAAAAACATGTTAATTAATTTGTTTATTTCTCAAAGTTAGCAAAGCACGTTACGTTAATTTATCACTTTTATGTCTATTTGGAGGATGTTAAACTTAACTACCTAGTAACGTACATACCTATAAATAGTTTGGTTGGTATGAGAACCGGTATCAGGTACCTACCTACTAATTAAAAACAAAATTATGTTAGTACCTACCCGGAAGCAACTCATTCCCTTATTCATCGCCAGGACCAGATGGACACTTTACTAATACAGAGGATCAATATTTTGAATATTAAACTGCTTTTCGAAATGAAAAGCGTGTGCCTTTTCAGCACCTCTTTTTTCACACCCAAAAACGCGCAAGTTTTTCCATATGCTCGACAGATAGCGTTGGAGCGTCAGTAATCCTGAATCCTCCTCTTTGGTTTAACATCATCTATCTCATCTGCCTAGCCTTTTCCCAACTATGTTGGGGTCGGCTTCAACATAGTTGGGAAAAAGCTAACATCATCTATCTAATACCTTTAAACGATCAATTCTTGTATTTAAGCATAATCTGAAGCTCGGAAACGGCTCTACCGATTTTCATAAAATTTAGAATGCTTGGAATTTCGGGAGCGATAAGTTGATCTAGCTAAGTTTCATTTTTAGGCAACTTCGTAAAAAACAAACGAACAAAGCTCGGTCATCCAGGTACTGATTAAGAATTCACGATATATAATTATGGTTCCAACCATAAAGGCTCAGTTGGATGGTTCTACAACTATTAATTATACATCCGCAAGACTTTAATGACCAATATTAATTTAACTAGTAACTGTGTTTTTTTTGTGTTTTTTTCAAGAATGACGCACTTCCTTCCAGCTTTAATGTTTAGATCAAAATTTTTGAACCGTGCCGTATTTTTTTGCTTTAGAACCTTATGATAAAATCATCTTTGCGTTGCTTTACTACATTTATTATTAATGTTGTACGCCGATGTTATCTGCGCTGGATCTAAAGGGATTCAGGTTTTGATATCACTGGTCAATCTCATTAGCTTAACATCATTTGATTGAACTTAAAGCTTCCTGCAGATGAAGGCTTCGACACAAAAGCACCGACCGAGGCCGACCTTGCCTTCTTTGTGCAGAGCCTTTTACGAAACATAAGCCAATAAAACAGTCGTTCGTTATTTCTGTGAATGTGAACATATGTACATAACTCTGTAAAAAACAATGCGTTTTATTGTATTATTGAAACTGTCGTTGCCCTTTAGCATTTTATTCCCCCCTTTAAAAATGCGAAGAGGCGTTCAGGGCCGTCCAGTCTCGGACACTAGTTTTGAGATTGTCCATAAACAGATGGCTTGCTACTCAAGAACAAACATAACGTTCCGGGTTAAACTTCATTGGAAAAATACAGATAACAGACGTGGTAAATATATTGAACAATAATTTTTGGAGTTTGGACAGTTTATAATTAGCGAAATATTTATGACGACGTTCTACCAACAACTATGATAAAAACAAACAGAAACTAATTTGAATAAGGTTACACTACTAAACTAAGTTTTTGTCATGATTATATCATTGTTATATGCGTAGAATACTCGTGAATTACTTGTTAAATACATACCTATAAATGTTTAAGATATCAACTAAAATGACAGTCGACTTCAAAGTACTTATCATTGTTTCTACGCCCGATGCTTCGCAGCTAAAGCTACGTACGTAAGCAACTCTTAATAAAACATTGCCTTGCCAAAAAATCGGACGACTATAAACTGCTTTCATTCAATTTATTTTTTTACTCTTCGGCTTATCTGTAAGCCGAAGAGTAAAAAAATAAATTGATGGGCGTAGCCAACCTTACTTGCCTTACTTAATCAATCTTTCTTTAGCCCGGTAATAAAACATTTGGTATTCGCAGGTGTGTCATCGACCTCTCGCAACTCGAGAAAGAGAAGACCCATGAACTGTGGCAGGAGCTGGAGTGTGGTCAGGGGTCCTTGCATATGCTGGTGACGTTAAGTGGGACCGCGAGAACCATGCCCCTAGACAACGTGCCTACAACGAATGGTGTCCATCACGTCACTCCCGAGGAGGAGAAATTCGTAAGTAGAATATTTAGAAGAATCACAAGAAATCATTTATTTATTTATTTAAACTTCATGTACAATAGTGGTACATAGACGGACTTAATGCAACGGGGCATTCTCTACCAGTCACCCTTTGGGTTAAAAAGAAATACAATATTTTAGGTGTACAGCAAATAAATAAGATTTAAAATACAATTTAGTTACGGAAAAAATCATCACATCAAAAAAAAAAAGTCACCACATTATTTTTCATATTAATCAAATCGAGAAAACAAACTTTCAACTCCAAAGTCAACGAGATGGTTTCGTTAGTTAATCTATAAGGTACAAATGATGGTCGAAGTGAACAATATATCTAGATATATAGTGTATCTTTTCACTGAGAACAATCTTCAAAACTGATCCCCGGCGGACCAAATTGTTTCACTGGTAGTTGTATTTTCCTTTCACTCGATGGGGTTAACAATCTTGCAGCCTTCGAAGCTAAATTTCAGGTTAGCCACGAAGCAAAGCCAGCATGAAAATTTTCACCAATATTATTACGTTGACAAATGACACGCGTATGAATGGCAAGCTAATCCTGTCGTAACTACCTACACGAGTTCAACTTTTAGTGACCGAAACGAAATATCGAAATATAATGTCGATTGAATAAGTTGGCAAAAAATAATCTAATGAGTGTTAATGACGCACTAGAAAAGATTCAAAGTAACGGGTTTAGACTAGACTAGCTAAAGAGAGATCAGCGGGTTTTTCTAGTTCATGACTAATCTACTGGTAAACAAAATTTTAATCGTATGGTCTGTAGGAATATTTTATGTGCTTGTACTTTTTGCATTAATTAGATAAAACTTATGTGATTAGTCGGGCTGGATCTGGGGTTTTAGCTTATAAGTTACTAATTGACCCGCGCAACTTCGTCTGCGTCACATTATCATTACTGCTCCGCTCCTATTGGTCTTAGCGTACTGATATATAGCCTATAGTCTTCCTCGATAAATGGGCTATCTAACACTGAAAGAATTTTTCTGAGATCAGCGTGTTCAAGTAAACAAACAAACAAACTCTTCAGCTTTATATATAAGTATAGATTAGCAGGTAAATACCTAACTACTGAGGTGTAGGTAAGTAAAATTGTCACTGCCCTCGCGCAGTTTTTTCCGGCTGCCTTATTTTAAACTAAATCAATGAAATATTTAATAATAATATTATCTTTAAACAGTTTAGGAAAACTCATAGTAAAAGATGATCAAGTTCAAGGTTAATTTTAGTTTAATGTTTAAGCAGCAAACCAAATAATATATTGTGTGAATTACATAAAGATTATTTACGAATGGCAATGTTTTGTCAGACCCAACTAAGTATATTTGCTAAATTTATCGCAGGAAATATTCAAGAATCAAGAACCATGCCGACAGAACAAATAGATAGGTAAACAGATAAATTTTTATGATCGTGTATATATTGTCCTATTGGCAGCAGGAATCAGGTTTTATATTTTAATCACAACACTTGTTAAAATTTTGCATTGGTATCTGATAAACAAATTATAATAAGATCTAATACTTATTTCTAGAAGATTCTGAAGGCCAGATATGAATCTTTTGTAGCTAGCTTTGTAAACAGACTTCTTTGGTAAACAAAATGTTATAGATCAGTAAGTAGAAGGTAACTTGAAATTGAGACCCTAAGTTTTGCAAAAAAAAATACTTGTAAACAAGATTTGAATTTCTGTAAACAGAGTATTATTTAAAAAATCTTTCAGCTGACTCAGATTGTCAATATTCAACGTCTCTTCAAAGTCATGAACTCATGACATACAAAAAATAACAAATGAATAAGAACTACTTTTTCCTCCTCTGAAAATGCACTCGGAACAAAATAAATTATAACCGGATTTCATACTTCCTCCTTTTTAATTTATGAACATAATACCAACGAACTTACAGTAAGTTAAAAATAATGTGCATTAATCAAGACCTCAGCTACGTGCGACTTAATTATACCTTAGCTAGGTATAATTATAGAGATATTAAAGAGAAATGCCACTATGCAGACATATTAAAGTTCAAGTTTGCTTGCGTGTGAGCTTGCGGTTTTACTCAACCGCGATAGCCTTGCTTGCTTGCAGCTTTACTTAAGGCTCAGTTCACTTTGATCAAGTAAGAATGGCTAGTGGATTTCTAAGCCAGCGCGGCAGCGTAACTATTGTGGTTCTCAGCTGACAAGATTAAATTTAATCTAAAGTACTAAATAAATTGGCAGGAGTTACTTCCTGCCCAATTTTGTACTTTAACCATCTATTACTTCATTACTCTTTTTATAAAACAAAACTATTTCCCAAAAGAGTTTGTTTACACTTGGCAAATCAAACTAGGCTATTGCTTTGGGCGATTCTCAGAGCTCCAATGCTCGCACAGCAATGCTATAAACATCCAATCGTGAAAATTTTGATACCTAAATAGAGCTTTCAATACTAGTTGGAATGTCAGCCAGTCTATTTTGTTAAAGTCTCTCTGTGAAAACTTAGGTGTTTTTATAACGCGCCAAAACACTAGCCTACTTTTTGGTCCTTTACAGAGCCGTGAGCACTGTTCGTCGATAGCGCGTTAAATAATACGCCGAGTGCGTAGCATCCTCATCGACATGTTACTATGGTCATACCGCTTTGTTTCGATGGATTGAAAGCTCACTTCATGTACAAACGAGACTGTGAACTTAGGTGAAGTGTTAATACCTACCATTAGCAAACAGAATGGGTCGGGATGACGGGTCGCTTCAAGCGCACTTCAAATAAGTTTTAACGATGTGATGTTTGGAGAATTTATTTCATGCTCACCGCCCCTACATTTTCCTGGTGCCATTTTTAGAGATTAGACTGACTGACTGTATCGTTGTCGTGACAGGTGACTAGTCGCACTTGACCACTAACTCTGTCAATGTAAACCAATCTTTATCCGTTATCCTTTGGCTTTTACGTCATGACTCACAGACGTGCTATAGCTATGGGTACTAAGTTCGTCGGTCTCTCATAAACATCGAAAGGCTGGTTTTTTTCATGGCCGGAATGTTCCTGAGTTCCAACAACTAACTGATGACGCAGGTAAAAGTGATCGGACCGGCTAAGATGCCAAGATAACTGCTCAGCCGTATTTATTACCTACTCCACTTTATTTAACAACATTGAAATTATGGTCTTTTAGGCATATTTATTCCTGTTTGGGTAGATAGTAAATACTATAACTTAATATTGTTCTTAATTCATTTAAATAATATTTAATACATATAGAGGTACAAGGCGAGTTTCACTATGTGATTTTTCATTTTTTTTTTAATGCTTTATGGCTCTTGTGATAGCAGTCTATACAGGTGATTTTTTAAAGTGTGCCTGATGTCCAAATCCGAAACTATAAATAATATCGAAAACCACTCAAAGGAGTCCCGAGCCTGATTTTTTAACAGTAAAGCTGTTTCATTGGATTTTTAAAATATCGTTATTCCTACCCAGGAATCGAACCAGTTAATTTTGAAAAAAAAAACAACCTGTATTATTATACCATCCGAAAGTGTAGCTAATAAAGATTAAATTCTGGGAAATAATAACACATGGCAAACTAAAGGAATGAGCTCATTTTGGATCACGGATTTTTGAAAAATCCGTTATTCCGGGTAGAAAACAAAAATCCAAATAAAAAAATATGTAGGTTTCAAATTTTTGATTTTCATAGTTCGGATTTGGCCATGATGGCACACTTTAAAAATTCAGCCCATGTAATAGCGGTTAATGGATCGAATCCCTTGTCCGGAAATTTGTAATAGTAGTTTTACATTCCCGGGTAACTACACGGGACCCTTGGATCTGTGATTAATGGAATAATGGCGATTTGCTATGTGGCGGACACTATTATGGCAACATATGTGGCTGTTTTCGGCATATTTTTAAGGAGACGTACGCCTATTGAAGGAACACAAGTGTGGTTTTATGTTAAACAATAATTCGCGGGAAGTCCACAGACTACCGATCGGATTTTCGTACGGTTTCGAACTTTTGACCAATAGACATGAGGTAAGTGTAGTGCATAATTCATCATAGTTTTGTGTAAATTGGCTGAAATATGACGATCATTGTTGAAGATGTATGAAAAAGTAAAATAAAAAAATATTTCAGACGAAAAAGTCCTTTGCTAGACGAGAAGGCGACGGCGTGCATACCCTCTTGCGTTGCGTTGGTTGTCGCAGCGTCAACGCCACGCAGGTGTGGCATACAATGCGTTGTTCCGTTACGACGACGCCACGCAACGCAGCGCAACGCACTAACGGGGTCTCGCCCTTACAAGGAGTTCAGTGAACCTACTGAGCAGAACAGTATCGGTTCTCTCGCCAATCATCCTTAGGACATCCCGTCGCCGGAGCGGGATGTTTGTAAAAAACAAAAAGAAGATTGTGGGTGTCGATTGACGTCATTTGACGACCGGTTATCCTAACGCTTACCAACGGAAAGCACGTCTCGCAAACCTACATACATGATACATTGTAGATTTGTAGTTAATTCATTTACAACAATTATTAAAGGACTTGTTCATTTAATTTTATTGTCGCGTTTCTACCCACGTCATGGATCTAATAAAATAAGAAAATAAATTAATCAATCAATCAAAAGCAATCATGTGTCATATTTAATTAGACCTGATAACCTAATTTTTTTTCAAAACTGATAGACAATTAGACGTCAACAATTTTTGATTCACTGAGAAAAAAAGAACGAAAGAATATCTACGTAGGACAGTTTTTGCGTCGCGTCTTAGATGGACGGGATCAAAGTAGAGCTAACTATAATATTACAAAAAGAAACATTGATTTATTACCGACAATAGATACCTATAACGATGACTCTATGATCTGGTGCGTACGTCATTAAACAAAAACTTTTATGAAACAATAATTGATTTACAAAAAAAAATAACGACTTCATAGAAAAACTGTCTAGTCGTTAATATCATGGTTGTCAATCATCAATACAAAATCATTATTTTTGGTTTCGTGTTCAAAAGGTATATTGAAATAGACGATTAGATATTTGCATGTTAAATAGCGCTAATATCTTACACGTTTGTGATAACTTATAAAGTAAACTGGAATTTACGAGAAATACTGTAAGTTCTTGTCGTAAGAAGGCAAAAATAAACGACTAATAGAAAACATTGACATCTTATCTGGAACAAGTCTTGAACAACTTAAGAAATTATGTATAGTTTGTCCTAATTACCTAGTTTGAAACTTAATACTTGTAATTTTTTGTGAAGAAATTACATATATGCACGAACCGAACATTGCAGTTCACTTAATTTCAATATCTATATCCTACGACTGATTGTGTCTGAATTTTTATATGAAAAGTTGTTCATTTTTCACAAGAACTAGGTCCTCATTTATATTTTTGTAACTTATACAAAATATTGTTATATAAAACCTTTTACAATGTTACGATACAAACATTTGCAGAGCGTTCAAGTTATTTATTTTTAGCTACTGAATAAACTAAACTCATAATTTCAACTTCTCCTATTAACAGCGGTTAGTGGCTGTTGAAGCTATAGTCGGCTAGTAGCTGTGTTTTTTTTTTGTTATTTAACTGTCTTTGGACATCACGTCTGTGGTCTTTCGCTCACTAATTGTATTTTATTATGTGCATGACCCAAAGTAACATTATGGTTACTTGTGGAAATGGGATTTTCTTTTTACTATTAATAGGCACCGCGTTAGAACACTATCTTACCTGATGGTAAGCGATGATTGTGGTCGAAGATGGAGCACGCTTGCCCAGAAGTAACCTATTCACTTAAAGACTCCCAGGTTGTAGCTATGGATACTTGTATAATGTTTAAAATTAAAAATTAACCCCTTTTTTATACCCACAGTCATGGTACCGCCTAGACAACAGCTGGGGCGAGGTGGGCGAGCTCTCAGTGACGGTGTACGGCGCCGAGGGACTGAGTGCGCTCAACCTCAGTGGGAAGGCGGACTCGTACTGCGTGCTGGAGCTGGACAACTCCAGGATACAGACGCACACCGTGCCCGGGGCCACCGACCCCACCTGGAACA
The DNA here is from genome assembly GCA_950371165.1 of Lacanobia oleracea. Taxonomy (NCBI): domain Eukaryota; kingdom Metazoa; phylum Arthropoda; class Insecta; order Lepidoptera; family Noctuidae; genus Lacanobia; species Lacanobia oleracea. The sequence continues at coordinate 15,032,957 of OX493389.1, forward strand.
AGAGTTACAAATTGTAAGTTGCTGCGAAAGGAATTGCTTCGACTTTGAATACTTACAGAACTGTCATTGTTGGTGGTTCATATTGTGGTGGTTCTATATTTGAAGTGACAAACATTAGCTTGTGATTAACGGACAACGGAGTATGTACCTGTTTTAACGTTGTTAACATATTTCGAAACTGATATCCGTCAATTTCTAAAACATATTATTTGCATTTACAGTTAAATGAATTAAATTAGGCAGGTACTTTACAAAACTGACTTCTACGTATACGATTAACTATGATGTATGACTAACTGACAATCGAGACTGCTGTTCGCTGTCAGAATACTGTAACTCTTTTAAATATAGCCCATATATTGATGGCAGTAAAGCCATCTTTTCAGCAAAATCATTTCTTAATTTGCTTTTTTTTTCTACAGCCCCGTGAATGACGTCACATCCACACTAACAATAACGGTAAAAGATGAGTCGATAATCAACACGATGAAGGACGAGACGCTCGGCAAGGTATCGATACCTCTGCTAACAATCGTGAACGAAGAGAAGGCCTGGTTCGACCTCAACCATCGATCCAAGAAACACACCATGAAAGGAAACTCCCCGAAAATTCAACTACAAATGTCCATCGCGTGGAATCCGGTAATTTATATTTTATAGCTTCCAATGTTTTAGCCACAAATAACGTTGAAATCATGTTTTTCTATTCTACTATTATTATAGGTGTGATAGTCTGTATGTTTATAAATCACGTCTCAACAGTTAGATGGACAGCAATAAAATGTTGGCACACAAACAGAATATATGAACTAGATTAGGATCATTTTCGTCTTTGACGCGGGTGAACGGGGTGACCCCAGGCGAAATCATAGTATCAAGATAAATCTAACACTTACAGTGATTTGCTGTTCTGATTTATTTTTAGATTTTCCTTCAGTTCGTTGATGAATTATTTTTGTTTCAGATAAAAGCCTCGGTCCGGTTACTGAGTCCCAAAACTAACAAATACACGGAGCCAACGCCGAAGACTTTCAGTATTCCCCTAATTTACAATAACTTGAAGTTCATAAAGGACATATTTTATGCTGTGTACTACGGAAATGAACATTTGAAGTAAGTAGATAACATAGAGCAAAGTATTATTTATTCGTCCTATAAATTCCTGTGAAAGTACTGCGAAGTAACGTAGGTAATGTTAATTACTATTTAACGCTCTTATCATTCTATTCTTCTTTTTAAATATGAATTTGTGATTATTTTAGGTGTTTTTTTATCATCGTGTGCCATTATCTCTCTCCCCAAAAGGCCGGTTGATATGCTTTGCAGTACCTATCCCTAGCGAAATATTAGTACTATAGACCATTTCAAACTTGCTCGGTGGACTTTTGACTTTGTATTGCAGAAATAGGTGTCCGGAAAAATTGGGTAACTACAATGTTCAGTGACAATAAATCGCATCCATAGTCTGAATTATTTTGACTCAATATCTGGGCACAGTATCGTATCCAATGAGGTTAAATGGTCAGCTGTGCCGAATATAAGGATCCTTGCGTGTTTTAACGCTAATAATATTTGGTCATTAAAGTCAGTTTTCCTATAATATTCATGGCCTGCTTAATATATGCAGTGTAGACGGGGCCCGCCAGGGCCAGTGCTTGCCAGGGTTGCGGAATTTGTTCGAAAGAGTCATCGCGGCCCTGGAACGCAAAGGACATCAGGAGGAACACGAATGGGTTTCAGACAGTAAGAGTCTGGCACTCCCTTCTGCTTCGCTCAGAGCGGGAGGTGTCTTTGATGATTTCCCATCCTTTAAATGTGGTGTCGTTGTAAATTACTTTGTTCCGGGTAAGCCGGAACTTTATTGCTATAAACACTCACCATCACGATCAGCCTACAGCAGTCCACTGCTTGACATAGGCACCTCCAGTCGCACGCCGGTTATTTCGATTCTCGGTAACTCTCATCCATCTGCTACGAGCCACTGAGATCGTCTTTCCACCTAGCGTGAGGTTGTCACACCTTTCGGTGACTGATTCTCGGTCTCCTGACACTACTACTTACTAATTTATAACTACGACTATTACTCACCACATTCTGCCCCCATTTCATCTTAGGTGTGTTATGTGCTAGCATTTTTTCATCAATATTAATGCCCCTAGTCTGAACAAGTGTCTTGTCTAATTATACCTCACCGAGTTTGTTAATTATTTCTATGTAAATAGCTTAACACAGTTTTACGTGTCGTTCGTTGACCGGTCTGGATGTCGCCATATAGAACGGTGCATTTCGTTGATTTCTATTAGGTATGTTAATCTTGTATTTGCATTTCCTTTTAATAGTACCTACCCGGAAATTGTAACGACTATGTACCTACTATTTATATAAGTAAATAAGATAGTATTGCCGTGATGTTTCAAATTCTGGTGAAATAATATACTGTGTCATAAGACTCATACGGTACATGTCTCATTACAAGTACAATGGCCATCATTAAACAAAGGCCAATTAATTATTTATGTATAATAATAAATATGTAATTTATAAAAGGGCGTTAAAATGTTACCACGTTTATTTTATTACGTTATAATTTATTTTTTTATGTGAAGTCATTAACCTTTTAACTTCATAAATTTTAAAATTGTGATGGCTGGAATTATTAATCTTTTGGTGTAAGAATGGTGCCTTAAGGCGCAGACCCACCACGGCACACGGAGAGGCTACGCACGAGTGTTAAGCTTCGCTTTGCATGAAAATTTATGCGATTGTGTCCACTGAAACCTATACATACTTGCAGTACACGCTATACACGAATATTAACGCACGACTATATACAACTGTATCGCAACACAGTTTTGAGATACACTTTGTGGAACGGTGACGACACGGTTGACCCGGTGGTTGAGCGACTGACTGCAGCTTTGCATGTCGCGGGATCGATTCCCGCACGGAACACATGTTTGCATGGCCTACATATGGTTGTTACCGGGTCTGGATGTTTGTTTATCTGAGATTGTATGTTTGTAAACATACCCATGATACAGGAGAAATTCCTAGTGTTTTTTTTTTAAGAACGAAAGCAAGTGTACTGCTGTCGAAACGTAGACCCACTTTGTAAAACAAATGAATCCACGCAGCTAAAATACACCGTATGCCCGTGCACAGCATGCGCCGCGTGCCCGTGCACAGCACGCGCCGCGTGTACAGCATGCGCCGCGTGTACAGCATGCGCCGCGTGCCCGTGCACAGCATACGCCGCGGCTCCTCTGCCCCTTTACATTCATGACTTTGCAATTAAACTTTATACCTAATACGTATTAAAGCCATAAATCTATATTTAAATTACTGGAAGTACTTAAGGTAAGTGCTTACGGGTACCTTCGTAAAACGAAGTCACATTCTAATAGCGTCAATAGCGATAACTATTATCAGAAGTAGAAAAGTAAAGGATTAACATGCGCTTCCAAAATGTCGTACATTTTGGCAATGATAGAATATGTTATTTGGCTTCTAGGACATATCTTTAAATGTAGTCTCGTAGCAAAGTCTACGCGCGTAGCATTATGCTACGCGCGTAGCTCTTTGTTATAGAGAGAGACTGTGCATTGCAAAATACGAGTATTTATATATTTATAACCCACAAAGACAATTAGATATTCAAGTATGATAGAACTTAAGTATTACCATTTCATTAATGATTACGGATTAATTATACTATCGGTTCCATTTAAATAAACGATACGTGTTTTAAATAAATATAATGATTTGTGCAATCAAACTCTTTGTCCTCTCTTTGTCCTATTCCGTAACTGGCACAAACAAACGCAAATGAGCAACATTTTTCACTTAATTAGAAAATTAGTCATCATTCAGTAGGCGCCTTATTATTCAGTAGGAGTCCCTTTTAAATAGATCTATTACAGACAGAACTGAATTATAAGCATTGGGGGTTCTTATACGCATGCATACAGGAAACCCGGAAGCTTTTCTTCAGTTTGATTGGATAAATATAATCCTCACTGCAGCTGTGTCTCCAGAAAACTTTTTCCTGTTCGTGTCCAGCACCATTGCTTACTGGTTGTGTCATCTTACTTTTAAATTGTATTATTATATCAATACCACCAAGGAAGGAACTGTTTCACTAACGTTTTGTTGGTGAGACATTGCGTTTTATGATTTATGAAATCAAACTCTTAAGAAAATTGTTAATGGTTTTAAATTGTAATATCCCATCTGATAGCCAATGGGGCCCAACCATTGGCCCAACATTTTGCGTATCCTAATATAAATATAAAACTAGTAGACCCACGCAACTTCGTCTATTCAGCTCCTATTGGTTTTTAAGCGTGATGATATATAGCCTTCCTCGATAAATGGGCTATCAAACACTGAAAGAATTTTTTTAAATCGGACCAGTAGTTCCTGAGACTAGCGCGTTCAAGCAAACAAACAAACTCTTCAACTTTATATATAAGTGTAGACAGATTCTTCCGTTACTGATGAGTGACTGACAGACAACGCACAGTCGAAACTACTGGTTGTAGGAAGCTGAACTTTGACATGTAGGTTCCTTGGGGAGTGTAGGGGCGCACTAAGAGGAGTTTCCCAAAATTCCAACGGGAACGGGGAAACCACTGAATATGCGTACGAATAGCTGCGGGCAAAATTAAGTTCTAAATATAAAAAAAACAACCGAATTGAGAACCTCCTCCTTTTTTTGAAGTCGATTAAAAATACGAGCACTGTTTGTTCATTGTGTCATTAACTTTTCCGTGCAATGAAGTTCGATAGAATAAATAGTAGCTCAGCTAGAGTACCTATTTCTACTTATAAGTACTATCTACTTATTCAGGTACTTGTTCGAGTGGGACAACCGCGAGAAGTCTGCGCTGGCGCTGTCGGCTTGGCTGCTGTTCTGGTTCTTTTTCCGGATGTGGATGACTCCTCTCCTGGCTGTCATACCGTTTCTCTATTTTTGGGCGACACGCAGTAAGTGTTTACCTCTATATATATATATTTTCTTTTTATACGTAGGGTGTTTCAAGGTTCTAGGTAGTAAAGTTGCCTTATCGGTTAATTTACCATGAAAAGCACTTAAGGCATAAGCGACTGCGTTTTTAGGGTTCCGTACCCAAAGGATAACTAACAGAACCCTATTACTAAGCTTCCGCTGTCCGTCCGTCCGTCCGTCCATCCCTTCGTCCGTCTATCTGTCATCGGGCTGTATCTCAAGAACCGTAATAGGTAGACAGTTGAAATTTTCATAGATTGTGTATTTATCTGGGCACTATAACAAAAAATACGGTTTATAGTACGGAACCCTTCATGTGCGAATCCGACTCGCATGTCTGTCGCAATCTATCAAAAAAGCCTCAATTTCTATACATTTTTGCACGTATGCTAACCTACTTATTTTGTGCATTTTCAGACACTGCAAACCTGATTCCTATCTCCCACTTCGACGAAGATTCATCAGAAGAGGATCTGGATTCAGCTAAGGTAGGGCACACTACTAACTTCCTATTTTGTTGCTTCCATGAACGATGACGTCATTCAATCGCTTCTAGTAATATGCACATTGTTTCAAGTTACAAGAATTACATATTAACTAAAGGAAAATTCACCCATAAATAAGCGATAACTAACTGAACAAGACATGAATTGATTATGTTCTGAGTGGGATCTAATATGCTGTGTTTAATGTATCTGCTTTATTTATGGTCTTGCATTATTATTACTAAGAAGTATTAAAATGTGGAACTAATGGCATCCCCGCCTCGTACGTGTTTAAACTCACGTGATACATATAAGCATAATTTGGTCGCATCTTTTTTAAGTTTCAAGTATAAATGTTTTAATAAATGGATTCAGTTACTGAGATAGAAGAGAATGCACAGCTGAAATTGCTGGGTTTAGCGAGAAATATGACAAGGAGTTTAATGTTTCTGATATTTATTTTATGTTGAAGTTTTTTTTTTATTTTAGAAAATTTGTCTACTTTAGGGATGAAAGTTTATGTGGAAATTCATTATTGCCGATGAGTATTAACCACATAGAAAATTATAACCGCCTTGGGTAGGTGGAAAAACCACTCATCCCAATTAGGTACTTTGTACCCTGATGGACTAATAATAAACGTAGATAAACTACTGATTAGTACTTAGTAGTGTTTATTAAAGAACGTATTGCAATGTAATGTTTGCTCTTTGTATTCAGTCAATTACCGTTTTATTATCTATCGTCCTTATCAAGCATAATTAGGTAGGTAGTTCATTAATTTCCATTACTAAAAAAAAATATCTGTACGGAGAAAACCATTGGGACCCATGACTACATAGTATAAAACAAAGTCGATTCAGCTGTCTGTTTGTTCCTATGTATGTTAAGATCTTTAAAACGCCCCAACGGATTTTGATGCGGGTATTTTTAATAGATAGAGTGGTTCTCGAAGAAGGTTTTAGTGTATAATTTGCACCCTTGCAAAGCCGGGGTGGGTCGCTAGTGAACTATAAATAATAATTCATAATAACAGAATAGATACCTACTTACATCACCGTCATCATTGATAGAAGACGACTGAACTTGACTATGATAGGCAACAGATAAATATGCAATAACGGCCATTAACACAAATATGTATTGACTTTCTTTATATTATTTTTTTTTCTTTCAATCAGATAAAGACTATTAAAGACATAAAGCTACCTTGAATCGACTTCTCTCGTGATCTTTTACGATCTTCTCCAGTAATGAAAAACAGTTAATAATTTATTATTCTGGTATATAAAGGGGATATTAGGGAAAGATCAATGTACTTTATTGCAAGTTTATCTGGCACTTACCATAAACTTGACGTCTAGACTTAGTTATCTCTGACCAATTCGGTCGTCCGCCATAGCTTTACAGTCCCTTTTTTCAGGAGAAACTTTCTAAAGGTGCGTAGATATATGTGATTTACTCACCTACCATATTTTTTTTGTTTCAGGACGACAAAACAATAAAAAACCGGCTCTATGAACTACAGGATCTCACATTCACGATAAAGGACGGAATAGACTACATTGTATCCCTTCTACAGAGGGTGAAAAAGTAAGTTACAACTTAAGATAAGGTTATGTAAATATTGAACTTATAACTCGATAACCTGAGATATTACTATTTTAAACACTAGATTTTCCCCATGGATTTTCTCGAGGTCCGTCTCACACGAACCGTGCATTTAACCGAAAATCTACGCAAAATTCAGCAATAGTGTTTTGTCAACCAATGAAAGAGCAAAAAAATCTCTATAACAACGTACTACACACAAAAAAAAAACTCTTCTTCGTAATAGTTAAATATTCTTTAGATTTTTATGAGCCCCTAGAGACTTTTGGTATCTATGCAACCAAATATATAATACTTGTTGACCCGCGCAACTTCGTCTGCTCCGCTACTATTGGCCTTAGCGTGATGATATATAGCCCTTCTCGATGAATGGGCTAACTAACAATGAAATAATTTTTCAAATCGGACCAGTAGTTCCTGAGATTAGCGAGTTTAAGCAAACAAACTCTTCAGATTTATTTATTAGTATAGAAATGCATATTATTAACCAATCAGTATTGAGTAAAGGTCCACAAGTTACTGACAAGTTAAAATAGTAACTGGATTGTGCTCAAAAACCGTAATACAGGAAGTAGGCCTCATTTGCGTTTAGTTAGGTACAATTTCACAACTCCATTGTTACGCAAATTGGAACCATTGTTTATTTTTACTGTTTGGCTAGCTTTAACAAGCTACTTATGTTTGTATTCGTGTTAAGACTATTGAAATTATAGACATGCATTATGGACTGAGCTTTCTCTAAACAGTAGTATCTACCTTTATTCTGTAAGATACTTATCGTGAAAACTAAGACAAAGTGATCATGAACTGAGCTGTCAATCCATACAATCAAGGTAAAATGACAATTCACTTGAGCTTAAGCTGGTGGGATACACCAGTTTTGGCGTTGAGATGTTAACAGAATAGAGATATGAAATGCGATTGTGCAGCCAGTTGTTGACTTTTTTCTAGAATTCTAATTGGGCCGCGTCACAGGCTTACAATGTCATCTTCGTCACTACGACATGCAGAAAAGAGACAGGCATTTGCCGCACAGCCATAGCCAAGCCATAGCTCCGTCCATTCTGCTGTGTCTACTAGGTTCTAGGTTGAAATTGGTTCAGTTAGTTAGTCATAGAACATGAAAAATAGGCAACAAGGATTAAAAAATAAAGCTGAATTATGGTTTTGTGTAACTAATAGACAACTTTTCTTTTCCAGCTTGTTCAAGTTTGCGGTGCCGTACCTAAGCTACCTCGTGATGACCGTGTTGGTTGGCGCCACCATCGCAATCTACATCATACCCATCAATTATATATTTATGGCATTAGGTACGTATACTCTCTCTTCTTCTTCTTCTTATTGCTGAAGGTCGTGCCCGCCCTGGAAAACTTTATCGGATTCACTGACGAGCTGCTTCCAGGCGACAGTGGATTCTGTTGTCGCCTTTATTTGATCAGACCAGCGAGGTGGGACACTGTCACACGATTTTTTTCATCTATTCTACGTATACCGATGGCGACACGGTTGGCGCAGTGGTTGAGCGATTGACTGCTGCATTGTGTGTCGCGGGTTCTATTCCCGCTCGGAACAAATATTATGGCCTACAGATAGTTGTTCCGGGTCTGGCTGTTTATGTATGTGCGATTATATGTCTGTAAATGCACCCACGATGCAGGAGAAATTTCTAGTGTGGGGCAACGTTTTATTTAAAAACAATAAATACCTACTCACTATTATTTTTTCGGTAATTATGGTTTCTAAAAGGCTTCTTAATTTAATTTGTTGCCATGGAGCGTTTTATTTTTGTCAATGACAAGCCATGACACTTTAATTAACTAGAGTTTTTCAGTTAATTGCCAGTTTCAATTTAGATTTTTGCTGTTCCAGGTATTTACAAGTTCATGCGTAAAGTGCTGAATCCTGACAGAGTTCCAAACAATGACATATTGGACTTCATATCACGGATACCGGACGACAAGATGTTGGTGAGTATTTCAGAACTGCTTTAGTCTTCAGAGATGGGTTAGGTTCGAGATCTCAAGTTCGTTCCGAAAACATCTCCGTCCATTCTAATAACGAACAAATTACTTCAACACGACCGTTTTGAGTCATTAGTTAAATAATTAAAACAGTTTATTACCTAGTTTTATGGACATTATTAAATTACCTCTGTTAACATAAAAATGCATTATATTTATATAATGCATTTTTATGTTTATTATTATATATTTCATTAAACCCAAACAATCATTTAAAAACGATAATTCTATTTTCAGAAACAATGGCGTGAGCTGAGAGTGCCCGAGTCAAACTTCCACAGACAGAATTCTTCGAAGAGGCGATAAATTGAGAGCAGATGAAAGGCGCACTACACACTACGTTACGTACTGTAGCGCTCCGAAGTAGCCCCCCTTACGACTGAAGAGCACTCAGCGCTGGCTGGTAGGCTATGACGTCACAAGATAGCTCCGGCTATGGCCGCCTCAATGCACAGAATTGTGCAGCAATGAAAAAGAAATCAGGCGTAGATGGCTCAAACGTTATTTATATCTAAATATAAGTAGATACATTATTTAATAAAAATAGGTGATATTAAATATAATTAGCCGTTAGCTCAATAAGCATTTAGATCTAGATCCGCATGCATTTTAAAATTATTTCGTACTGGAAATATTACTTTTTATAAATGGTTTGCGGATTTGTCAATTAGTCGTATTGCATCATGTTTCACATCTTCCTATCAATTCATTGACAGATAAGACCAAAAACATGATTGTGTTAGCCATTATTTTACAATTATTTTAATGAGTTATGTTACAGATTGTACAAATAAATCAGTATGCAAATACCTTTAATGAAGTCGTTAGGATAGTAACGAAAATGTGATGTTTAGTTTTAAGAATGAAACAACGAATTATAATGATATTCTTATGAAAAGTTATTTTATTTAATAAGTTAATATTAAGATAACCTTAACCGAAAACAGTTCGACAAAGGTTTTTGAACATAATAAATTCGTAATAAAAACTGCGTGTATCTTCACACTCCACTAAGGTTCCCTAGGAAATATACCTTCCTTATATAATATCTCCCTGGACTAGGATACTACCTACTTTAATAATATCGGACTATACCTGTGCTACTAACTAACCCACTTTCAAGTCGAGACCGATTTTGAGAATGCAGGTCTTGTAGAATTCCGGTGGGTCTGCGGCTCTGGCACGCTTAATTCTTTCCAATCCCTCTGAAATTGTGAAAATAGTAAAGTTAGATAATGTTGATAGTATATACAATTTTCCAATTTTCAAAAACTGCTATTTTAGTTGCTGCACCAATGTGTATTGGGTATTACTATAATAACATTAAATATATAGTATAGAATAGGAGATTTACCAGTATCTTATTGTCCGGTACTCTCGAAATGAAGTCCAATATGTCGTTATTGAGCACTCTCTCTGGATCGAACCTTTTCCTCGCGTATTTATATATTCCTGTAAGTAAATAAAAAACCTAAAATAACTTGAATTACTAAATATTTGAGATAAAATTTGTCTTTAAGGCCCAGAGTCTCGAACGAAAAGTGTCACAAAATTATGAAAACAAATTGTCAGACGCGCGATAAATAGCTGTGATTGGTTGACTGAGTATTCAACAGCCAATCGCATCACTTTAATTTGTGACGGGTTAATTTTTTTTTCCCCAGAAACCAGAGCTGAAGGGTAAAAACTGCAACTTACCAAATCCCATCATGAGATATTTAAAGGGAACGAAGTAGAAGAGAGCTGAATTCGTTGCCATCAACAGCATTGATAAAACTGTCAAAAATGGAACTTTGAATGTTGCTAAACTGGAAAAGAAAAAAGTTTCGTTTAGGTTAGGTAGAAAACCCCATAAAAATTCTGAAGATGTATTTATATTTTTGAGTATTTTTGTATCAATTTTAAAAAATAATAAAAATTAGACAGGGACAGATCAAAGAATTCATTGGGCATCGTAAAATTCGTCCACATCGTTTTCAATGGGCTTAGTGCCCAATAGCAGGATATTGCCACCTTGAATAGCAGTGCTGATTCTTTGACCGAAGAAAAGGCCTAACTGATTGTCACGAATAATCGATGAGCACTAGCGCCCCATAGGCCCGTAGCATAACAAAGGGGGAACGGCGCGCCCAGGGTGACACCCGTTTAGGGGTGAAACCCGACCGTTCGTCAACTGTAAGGCCGCGGACACGAAATGCAGAGATGTAGGTATAATGTAACTGCCCGTGCCGCCGCCGTCCGCCGCGCCACTTAGTTCGTGTCCGGAGCTTTCCAGCTGACAACACCAGTGCGAAAGTCGCAACCCATAATATTACTTCTGGGTCGGGTCAGTTTGTGCGATGACACCAAATTATCCGTCCGGGTGTCACCCATAGTAGCTATGCCGCTGCCATGGGTCTAATGATTCAACCACAAATAATCCCAAAAAGGTTTTTTATGGGATCTTCGGCTTTCAGACAATGCCTCTGTGTAATGCATATTCCAATTTAAAAAAATTGTTAAAGTTTTTTGACTGAAATATTTCTTATATGTATTCTGGGATACTAACTTATATAGTCTTTCAGCTACTGACACCATGTACTCGATGCCATCCGTTATGATCAGCGTCATTTCCGGCAAACCTTTAATTTTATCCGTTACAGACTCTCCGTTTTGCACGTCGTCTGCAGGACCCCAGTCCTTAGGATCTTCCTCATTCTGATGTTTTATCTCTTGATCTGGAATAAACATAACAAAACTCTTAATTACTTAAAATAAAAAAGGCCAAGTGCTTGTCTGGCCACGCGCTGTGTATGGTTCCGTAGTTGCATGTCATAATGGCCGATTTTCAATGGAATTTGTACGAAATTTTTCACAAGTACATTTTATAGGTAAGTCGACTATACTAATAGTCGACCAACTTTATAAGTTAACGTGGTCGTTACGTGACTCCTGAGGTGGTCCAATTGTCACCAAGTCAGAATCTGATGATGGGATCCCATGAAAATCGAGGGAAACCTTTAAATTTTTTAGGCACACACAATGTTTTTCATGACATTTCTAACGTAATTTAGATATTTGTGCCTGTTAATCATCATCTCATGTTGCTGAGCTGATGATGGAAGGTATAAGTCAGGATCTGATGATGGAATCCCATGAAAAATGTTTGTTTAGCGATATTTTCGCCAATTCTTAACCGATTTGGATTATTCTTTTTTTGTTTGGAAGAGTATTTTCCCGGACTGGTCCATTTTAATTTGGTGAAGATATGATGAAGAACTTCGGAGGTAGGCAACGGAACTCTTCAATCAATGATAGCAAAATGGATCAGGATTTCTGAAATCGCATGTCTGTTGATTGTTTACACCAGTTCATAACATAACATGGCGCCGGTACGCTGTGTTTGTGGTTTCACTTTTTACTGGTACCTACTTGGCACTGCGTACCACTAAAAAGTGTAAAATAAATACTTTTAGAAAAAATTAAAACCGACTTCCAAAAACAAAACACTACAAAGTATAAAATAACTCTTATTCAAAAAATACCAAAAATAATTTCTAGTGTTTTGTTTTTGGAAGTCAGTTTTTTTTTTAATAAAGTTTTTTTCTTTTATATTCATTATATGGGTACCTACGCTACTATACTTTTTCACGTGGCCACACACAACCGTTTAGCTGGCAGAGGGGGCAAGGACTCTTGGCTCTAACAAAAACTGGCCACCTGCGCAACTGACAGACTCGCGTGCAACAGACTTCGTATAGGTTTTTCTGTAACCTTTATGTATAGAACTATTATAAATTTTTTTTTCAAAATTTTAGACTCGGTAGCTTCGAAGGTAAGGGGGAATGCTAATTTTGGTCTAATTTCTTGGATAACTTCAAAACTATTTATTTTAAAATTATGAAAAAAAATATAACTAAAATCCTCACAGTAAGCCCTTTCATTTGATATATCACACAATACAGTTTGAAAAAACTTTTTTTTTTTCTAGTTTGACCCCCAAAAGTAACCTCCATACTAAAAATGAATGTATTTACGTACGCGTCCGTGAGTGGGTTACAGAATTCTATATTTATACCAAATTTCAACAGAATCGGTCCATTATATCCGAAGAAAACTGGCTAACAGACAGACAGACACACGAGTGATCCTATAAGGGTTCCGTTTTTTACGGATTTTCGGAACCCTAAAAATTTGTACTTTGAAGCTTAATAATTAATATTTCACAAACGGATCATTAGATGGAAAAATGGCTTTCACATACCCTCAACATTTTTAAACGAGATCAGATACAGATATACATCTGGCCCAAAATCTCCATATGGTTCTCCGTGTGTATAAGAGTCGTCATCTTCCGGCCCTTATCCCTTAAACTACTTGGAGATAGCGTCACACGTTCTCTCCTACATCACTATAGCTATCTCCGGGAGTAGGAACGAATAACAAGATTCACGTTTGCCGAGTTGCCCAATTTAATATTTTACCCGTATTTTAAATCATAAAATCAGTAGACAACTTACTTTGCTTGTGATCAATAAACCACATGACTGGGAACAACGCCGCAATGAGTAATGGTCCCATCCATGGATCGAAATAGTACCAGAAGATGAGCCAGGAAATAAGAATGGTAGTCGATAACTCTCGATCTTCCCACTCCAGGAAGCTCCTGTGAATAGCAATCGAAATCAAAAGAAATCTTCAAGGACACAAACATACCTATTACATTGAAAATCTTTGCCTGCCAATGAAGTTAGGCAGTGGTGAATTTACATACTGCTCAAGTAGGGGAGACCGGGGATGGTTGACTATAGGGGCAGGTAGACTAAGCAATAATAACTCGCCACTATCGCGTGTTTTTCATCAACCAATCACGAGCGACGATGCCTCTCCAGGCCCCACTAACTTGTGCAAAGTGAGCCACTCCAGTCGCACGGCGTTCGTGAGTGGGATCACATGTTGTGTTTTTGGTCCCGGTAAGTAATTTTTTTCGTTCGTACTTTTTTGTTATTGTGCCTATGGATCTGTTAGAAACATTATTGTTGTTGTGCAAAAAGTAAATATGATAGTTTTATTCTATATTACACAGTATTACTTCCATGTTAGTGCTAGAGTTTGCACGTGATACGCCGGTAAAATTCAAAATGGCGTCAGGGGTTGGTTGACAAATTTTGTTCGGGGTAGGTAGACTACCTAGTCAACCAACCAATATAATCAAAGATGATAATATTTTGTTAGGAGATATACTTAAAAACTTGACTGATTGATTGTTATATTTTCAATAAGTTAATTTAATAAAAATAAGTTTTCTGTTGTAATAGTTTATAATATTAAATACTCACAAATTTATGTATGTTGATAATATTTTCATAAAAGCAATTTGTTGATCTTTGATTAGCGATTTATTAAAATAATTAAAGTTATAATTAAGGTTGAAACACAAAGTACAAAAATTAATCTTACTTATTATTAAGTTTTATTCTATAGTTTAAAAAGAGACTGTTTACCTTTATTAAAGTTCTTTATTAACCGAGAATGAACCAAAAATTTAAGTTTGTTTATAATTAAATAAAAAGTTTCTATCATTTAATACATTTTAATGTTTTATTTTGTACTATAATCTTCTTTATTTACACTAATTACTGCCTAGGTCAACCTACCCCATGTTTATGGCCAACTTACCCCGAACATGGGGTAGGTTGACCAAGCGTCAGGGGTTTAGAAAATTGACTAAATAAGTATTATAATGATAAATATACAGGTTATAGATTACTATTTTAGGTGCCTGAATATTTCTTCTATCTGTATCAACTGTTGCTTTTGTTATATTAAGTTGAACATCAGAGTTAGACGAGCTTGAGTCAAAAGTTAGTCAACCATCCCCGGTCTCCCCTATAGATTACTAATTGACCCGCGCAACTTCGTCTGCGTCACAATTTTCATTACTGCTCCGCTCCTAATAGGAGCGGAGCAGCGTGATGATATATAGCCTATAGCCTTCCTCGATAAATGGGCTATCTAACACTGAAATAATTTGTGGAATCGGACCAGTAGTTCCTGAGATTAGCGCGTTCAAGCAAACAAACAAAAAAACAAACAAACAAACTCTTCAGCTTTATATATACTACTCTGTCAAGAAAGTACCGGGAAAAGATCAATAATACACAAAATGTCTGTTATTCATCCAAATTTATTTTATCACCTTCAAAGTATGCTCCTTTAGAAACGATACACTTGCGCCAACGAATAATCCATTCATCAAAACATTTTTTAAACGCTGCTTCCGGAATTGAGTTCAGTTCTCGCCGCGAATTCTCCTTTATGTCTTCTATCGATTGAAAACGGATGCCACGAAGTGGTATTTGAGTTTAGGAAAAAGAAAAAAGTCAGCAGGAGCCATATCTGGTGAATATGGTGGTTGCTGGATGGTATTTGTTGAGTGTTTGGTTAAAAATTCGTTCACAATGATAGCCTTGTGCGAAGGCGCATTGTCGTGGTGCAAAATCCAAGAATTTTCTTTCCACAAATCTGGCCTTTTTCGTCGAATTTGCTCACTTGAACGCCGCATAACGCTCAAAAAATATTCTTTATTTACCGTTAGACCTTCCGGTAAGAATTCAGAGTGCACAACACCGCGATAGTCAAAGAAAACAGTCAACATGACTTTGACTTTTGATCGACTTTGGCGTGGTTTTTTCGGTTTCGGTTCAGTTGGAAGGCGCCACTCCGAAGCTTGTTGACTAGTTTGCATGTCAAACTCGTAAACCCACGTCTCGTCACCAGTAACAATGCGTTTCATGAATGTTGGGTCCGAACTGACTCGTTCTAGCATGTCCTCAGCGACTTTCATGCGATTGAGTTTTTGGAGAAAATTCAGATCTTTTGGGACTAGCCGAGCAGCAACATGTTTCATACCCAAATGATTAGTTAAAATGGTACGGATCGACTCGACAGATACAGAAAGTTCGGCGGCTATCTCTCTCAGAGTTGAATGAGGATTTCAGTCACTATTTCCTTCACTTTTGCGATGTTAACTTCAGTTGCAGACGTTGACGGCCTACCAGAGCGAGGCAAATCTTCCATCACATCTCGACCGCTTTTGAACGCTTTGAACCACTCATAAGCACGAGTTTTTGATAAAGTCGATTCACCGTAAGCCTTCTGTAACATTTTCAGTGACTCCGAACACGAAATTCCATTGGCGATGCAAAATTTAAGACAAACTCTTTGTTCGATATTATTGTCCATTATGAAATTCGCAATACACACTATATATGATATTACTAAAACCAGCACTGTATTTAATATAAATAACAGATGCAACTCAAACTCCTCGCCAAAATGGAAAACAGTCGTGCCAATCTAACAACTACAAAAAAACAAAAAAATTAATTTGGAACCATAAACAAATCATCCATTCCCGATACTTTTTTGACCGAATGTATAAAGCTGAAGAGTTTGTGTGAGTTTGTTTGTTTAGTATAGAAGTATAGATATAGATTAAATAGTTGCTGCACCTACCTAGGGTACAATACATAATAGGGTATGTATTTGACTGGATTTTTCCTACATTTCTCAAAACCTAGAGAGCAGACAAGACATATTCAAAAATTTGCTTTATAATCTCATAAAATGGCGGTGTTGTCAGGGTTTTAAATTCTGAGATAAACAGATACAGCCCCTTTGATTATATAATGGGCAGCCTTAATGACGTGTGACTTCACTCACAAATCCTGCCATATTGAATTGAAGCCATCCAGTACCTACAAATACAAACGACATTTTGTGTGACAAGGATCGAAGAATAACTTCAAAAGAGAATAATTTCTCTGTTTTTCCACCATTTTTTCTTAGTTTTTCACCGTATGTTATTAAAACAGCACCAATCGTACTGTTTTAATAACATCTATCAAATAAGTATAGTTAGTATTAATGCAAGTGTTATCATATATATTTTTCGGATCATCTTCATCGTCGAATTTACAATGAAAGAGAGGAGAGAAAAGATATCTCAAAAAAGTATAATAGACTTCTTTCTGCATGACATCAGAAAAATGTCTTACGTAAATCATTTTTATTTCTGTAAAACGGCAAAAAATAATCATTCCCCACATTTGCCGCTCCTAAAATCTGCCGCTATCACCTCAAGCCAACTCAGTCGTCTAGTAAATCCGCCACTGACTCGACATCCCTAGCTACATACGAAACCTAGTTTCTACATCAACCAAGCATTATTCTATAAAACCAACATTATGATAAACTAGCTTCTGCCAGCAGTTTTGTCTGGGTGTCCCTAGGGAACTTACTCCCGGGATAAGAAGTAGCTAGATATTTCCTTTCTCAGGCTCTAGAGTCTAGACTATCTGTGTACCAAATTTCATTTAAATCGGTTCAGTAGTTTTGGCGCGAAAGCGCGACAGACAGATAGAGTACTTTTATAATATTAGTAAGGAAGTAAGGGATTTTCAAAAGTACTGGCTCATTAGATTAGCCCCTTGGTAACAAGATCTTGATGGATTGAACTTTTAACAACGACGCATTATTATGATAATCCCAAACATTACCTACCAGGTGAGTATGTATCTTGGTGCAAAATGATTAGCATATAGATAACATGTTATTCGTTGGTAATTAAAACTTTGTACCTACTCGAATACCTATAATATGCCTAATCAATAACACAATCAGGTAAGGAATTCCCTTTTTTAAGTTTCGACCGTATAGAGTTGGTTCTATGACAATATGATGTGAACCATTATCGAATAATAACTTGTGGCCATTTTTATATTTCTATGCTCGTGGTAAAAGTATAACAGCCGAACGGGTCGATCTCCAAGTTTAAGCAACGCTTGCCAAGGTTGGTCTGTGGATGGGTGACCATTATTAACATACCTACCGAGTTCCCTCCGTGCCTCGGAAAGCACGTTAAGCTGTTGGTCCCGGCTGTCATTTGTAGATCTTTGGCAGTCAAGTCGAGACATTTATTTTAAATAGAGCGGCTGCTCCACTTAAAATACTGACATTCAGCTGTATCCGGTTTGACTGGGAGCCGACCCCAATTGAACTATCGACACACCGTGTTCGATATAATAAAAATTGATCAACTTTCGAAAACAAATGGGGAACCTATATACTTAGTTGGGAAAAGGCTAGGCAGATGACATAAAATGTTTTGTCATCACATTTAAACTTGCTGCCTTCCTTCTATGACGTGCCATTGTGATCATGAATCTGTGGTGTAACAGGGATAGTGATATTTGCCCTGGGTAGCTCCGTTTTAAAAACGGATCCATGATAGCATTGGCTCGTCACAGTAGGGGTCAGTTATTTGCATTCCGATTACTGGCAACCAAGATCGAACATCTATTGAAGACAAGTGCAGTTTATTTGGTGAGTGTAGGTTCGCGTCAATATTAACAATAGCTATACGTACAGGCTGTTTTTTTTAAGGGTGCGTGGATGGCCAATTCCTGAATTACGAAAAACATTGAAAGAGTCTCGAGCTCGATTTTGATGAAAACTAAAATTGCATCGATAGATAATTTGTTAAAAATTAAGTCTTTCCTTAAGTTAGTCATGTGTTGACTTCCAAGAATTTAATCTTTATTAGTGACACTTTCGAATGGTGTAATACAGGGATGTGTTTTTTTTATGAATCGAACAAAAACAAAGTCAAAGAGAATACGTTTATTGCGAACTAGCTATCCCTGGCTAGGAATACCAATTTTTCAAAATCCAGTTTTGCAGTTTTAGTTTTCATCAAAATTAGTCTCGAGGCTTGTTTCAGTGGTTTTCGTTATTCCCCGTAGCCATAGATCGATTAATACAACCCACATCTTTTCCTACAGATCTATAATGAACAAAAGAAAAAATAAATATAAAATGATGAATGAAAAGATCCAAGATAGTTTAATCCCGGATCTCATCACGCACAATACTCTAATAACTACTTGGTTAGGTAACTTAGCTAGAAATAGTTAAAGGTCGGCGTAATGTTATCAGTGCACATGGATATTACTGCCTACATCCACTAGATATAATAAACTCTTAGGACAGTAGGTGCACGTGACCATTACTGTGTAAATACATACAATCACTAATAATAATCAGTCAATCACGCAAGTCATATTAAAGATAAGTGATTACTGATTACGCATCCTACTTGCAATGCGAATTCTTTTATTGTGCTTCGTTGATAGGGGTATTATAAACAATCCTATCATGACTAGCCTTTTCCCAGCAATTCTGGGGTTGGCAAAGCTGAGTGCCAATAATATACTTTGACCGAGTGCCTATCTAACTTCCACAATTTAATAACTGGGTAATACGATACCCCTCAGTGAGACTGTTGTCCGATTTTCTGGCGTCTGACTTTCAAAGTCTTCAAATAACAGCCGGGACCACGCGGCAAGGGCTTAACGTGCTTTTCGAGGCACGGAGAAGTCTCGGTATGTGGTGGATGGTCCGCCGATCGACTTCGGCAACTTCGACACTAAACCCGTAAGGCTGATCATATTCAACCACGAGCTCCTCATACGATTATTATAAATAAAAGTAATATAATTACTTGAAATGTTCATTGATAAGGAAGAGAGCCTCAAATGTTTCCTTGATAAACTTGCAGTTCTTGTATATGAGCGGTATGTCGAACTTTGGCTGCTTCGCTATGTACTTGACCTGTTTCGGTCGAAACAGTTTCAATGAAGCAATCACCTGAAAGATAAAACATCGTTAGTTTATTGTTTATCGAATTTCACAATGCCACATGCGTCGCAAGGTTAATAAATCCTACGGATTAGCTTCACAATCAAAACAATTATCATGTCTTTTATCACGCCTTAGGCGTAATTTAATGTGAAAAGGAAAATTTCATAATGATTACGTATTGAATTTTATTTTAAGGTTGGGAAAGCATCAAATGTCTCCTTTCGCTCTGGGCGGAGCGCAAGGGAGTGTCAGACTCTTACTGACTAATGCCCATCCATGTTCCTCCTAATGCCCTTTGCGTTCCAGGATTGCGGTGACTTTTTCGAAATAAAGTCCGCAACCCTGGTAGATGAAATATACCTCAGGCCTAAAAACAGGGTTACTTCGGACAGTGCGCCAATTTCACGTGTGTTCTAAACGGTACTGATTACATGGAACAAAAATGCGCACTGCCTCCTAAGTTACACACGTTTAGGAGACCAAGTACAAATGTCGAAAATCGATCTGTAAGGTGAGATGAACATTCAAGAGTCCTCCATTCCCTGAGGCGTCTCTTAAATATCTTCGGTCCCCAATATCATGTTTCGGCCACCGAAGGCAAATAGTTTATTTGCCTTCGGTGTATCATGGTGGCCTTTTTTCAGTGATATTCATCTTACTTAATTTTAGCCCTAACGTACTGAGCAAAACAATAAAAGCCCAAAAAAAGAGAAAAAAAACGAAAAGGGTTGGTGATGGAGTATTTGACTAATATTTTTATATCATTACTCGGAACCCAAAGACAGGACTAAGTAAAAATAATTGTTTCAAAATCATAAAATTGGAGAAGTAAAAAAATTAAGTGCACTAACTGCGTGTTACATAGGTATCTCTCGCAAGTCACGCCCTGTTGTTAATTTCACCACAAACCTTACCATTTTATTTATGTAAACACTTACTGGGTTCCAAAATATGTTCATTTCTAACCGCACTCGAGGGCAGTTTCCTCGGGCACATTTCTTCTTACAGCTGTCTTTAAGTGCGTACCAGCAGGCTTCTCCACTGTTTATCCTGAGCAGTGGTATGATCACTCTGCCCAGGAAATCGTACAGCAACGAGTTTATCGAGCGATCGTATACTTTCAGCTCAAAAACAGATGCAACGTCGTATATGTTGCTGGAATATGTACATTTTTGTTAAGTTTTATGATATTTTTATAACCCTATCCTGAAGCTGCAGTATTGTGCTGTGTATTGTGTGTATTGTTGTGTGTGTTGAGTTATTTGTCAATCTACTGAAATGTCGGGTGCACCCAATAGGTGCAATAGGTATCATTGGTTTGAATTCCCTTAGTTCCCGCGTTAATGACTCAATTAGGAATTAAGTTTTATAACTTTTTGTTGGATTAAAAAAAGATTAGCATTCACGTTGTAATCTTAAGTTTCCTAAACCATAGTGATCTTGAAACAAGTAGGAATGCAACTAAAAATAACTTAGTTCAAGAAGTAAACAAAAATTACATACTTAACTAAGTAGTATCTACTTGAAAGTAGCAAAGTGATTTGAAAGAGATTTGAAGAAATATTTCGTTTCTCTGAGACAAACATTACCTAACGAAATACACAAGAACTAGAAAAAACCGACGAACTACTCACAAAACGTAGCTCTTATTCCACACAGGTTCAGCACTAGAGCTGACCGACGGAGTCTGTACCCTCTCATTGTCCAGCTCCAGGGTACAGTACGCATTGGGCTTACCATATAGCCCTCTGGCACCGATCACTTTAACGTGTAGCTGACCGACTACACTCGTGTCTGGGGTCAGGTTGTAGAAAGCCTGGAAAATAATTCCAGGATTAAAGCCTGGTGAAAATAGATAGACTTATGGTGACGCTACCCTTTTTTTTTAAGGATGGGAAATCATCAAATGACTCCTACCGCTCTGGGTGAAGCAAGAGGGAGTGTCAGACTCTTACTGACTAAAACCCATCCGTGTTCCTCCTGGTGCCCTTTGCGTTCCAAGGCTACGACACCTCTTTCGAACAGATTCCGCAGATGGTGATGCTACCCTACATAACTACGGTAATACTACCCTACATAACTACGGCATTGCTATGCCACATACTCGGACCTACAACAATGCTTCGTGCCTACGAGAACGCTACGATAATGCATCGTCACATTACATTAATAAATGACTGCACCTCTACGAAAACTTAAAACGGATACTTCTGCGTCTTCTGTACAGCAAAGTGATGAGCCTTTACTTGTAATATAATTTTTCTATGCGTAGAGTTTTCTATGACGAAGCACGTCTACGAAATCTGCATCTTGCCTAACGCTGCTACGAAAGCTGCGAGAACAAATATGACTTTAAAATGTTTGCTTTTTATTTTTCTTATGTTATGCACGATTTACATGTTGAAGCATGTTATATAATAGTTATTTTTTACTAAATTATACTACTTTTAATATAATTAACTCAATTAATTGAATACGTACATATTTAGATCGTAAGTCATCCACATTTGGTTCCACAGTCGTGACTAATTGGCTCGGATCGCCTGCACTGTTTCGGATGGTGCACAACGTAACGGACAGATGTACGGATCCGTAGCCCTCGTCCAGGTCCTGCCAGATATCATGTGTGCGCTCCCTTTCCCGCGCCGACAGGTCTAGAACACAACTTTTAAAATAATTTAACTAAGTACCTAACCATTGACGCAGGACTTGAAAAATATATCTATTCGAATCTGTTTAATCTAAACCAAACATTTTTTCGGGGATATTCATACAATCTCAGCCCATGACCTAAAGCGTTTTCTGTCGCGCACTCAATTCATGTCAAATGCAGTTTTTTTAACGATATTACGACATAGGCAATTGATACGTAATATTATACGTATAAAAAACAATCAAAATTGTCGAGTTCACTAATACCGCGCAGTACCTACTGCCCCTGATTCCAGGGGAAGGTCACGAGATAACATGCACGTTTATACAAACAACTAATCAAATCACGACTACCAGACACATTAATTA
Source organism: Lacanobia oleracea (assembly GCA_950371165.1). Classification (NCBI taxonomy): domain Eukaryota; kingdom Metazoa; phylum Arthropoda; class Insecta; order Lepidoptera; family Noctuidae; genus Lacanobia; species Lacanobia oleracea. The sequence goes on from OX493389.1 coordinate 15,055,786, forward strand.
AGCAGCTCAAACTCTCGTGCATTATAAGTCATAAAATCATCAAGATTAATGGAAGTTTATACAACTTCTGCAGACTGTTTAGAAAAATATCTCTTATAGCGGCTATACAGTTCATTGAGAGAGCTAAAACAACAAACGGCGAGAATCGATTCGAAACTGAAACAGATTTATTTCAAATCATTGCTATGGAAAAATATTAAGGTGGTTATGGGACTGTACTCTATGGTTAAGTTATAAAAAAATAACGAAAAGATTTCCCTTACCTGCCCATGAAATTCTTCCGTTTTCCTTTATCCCATAGAGATATATTTAGCAACTGATCATTGCGCAGATGTAGACTGAATCTCTCCCTCCATTGAGGTTGTTTTGCTGTCGTCACGGCCTTAGATTTATATGATTGAGCACCCAAACTGGAAATCAATGAACTGAGTATCAATCAAATCAAAAAGATGGCAATGGAATCTTTTGTGAACCTTTACAAAACGTTCATTTGCGTAAATTATGTGAAACTTAAGTTGAAACTGGAGCAATATGGGATCAGGAATATAGCAGATTCAGGTACTAATAAGATCATTATTTAAAAGACAAGCAGGTTATAATTCAGGTAAACTTTAACCTGTTTGTCTTACCTTAAAATTACTGAGGTCTGAAATGACAATCGGCGTTCCTCAAGGTTTCATATTGGGTCCATTCCTCTTTTTACTTTACATAAATGATTTCCCCAAAATCAACCAAAGATGTTGTTATTTACAGGTCAGATAATATAGTCTGACCGTCTCAAAATTACCCAACATACTCGTAGTTACATAGGCACTCGTAAATGGTAACTTACCGGAATTTACAATAAACTGAATGAGAATGGCTGTCCTGTGGTGGATCTGGCAGACCTTTGGCTTCCACAATGACGATATCAACCACAGTATTTCGTATAGACTTGTCCTTTTTCATGGAGAGCGTCGGTGTTGGTGATCGTACTGACGGTGTTGGTGTTAGTTCGACTTTTGGCTGCAAACAGATTTTAAAAGTTGGAAATGAGTCCATAATTCAAATAATATAATATTTTCATTTTTTAAATGCTTTGTTTTTTTTTGTACCAAAACTGAACCCAAACTAAACCAGGAAGTTCTTTATAGTCGGTGAAAATTCTTTCACCGACTATAAAGATGCACTACCGCCAAATATCACAGGCTAAATAATGAAGTCACAGGAAAATGCTAGTTAACTAATATAGTGATGTTGAACCGTAGTAGTTTAAACGAAAACTGTTCGGGACAGCGAAGCGTAGTTTCGGTAAGGCGTTGCAGAAAGCGTGGTAGGTACATTTGTATTTTCGTCCCTAAAAGCGTGTACCACTAAAATTGTAGCAATCGTCTTTTCAGTAAGTAGTTTATTTTTTATTACATAACAATCCCGATCTGGATCTCGCCTGATGGGAAACGATTAATATATCTGATGCAAGCAATGATATAAGTGCGCCCAGAAGATGACTATTCACCATTGCATTGAAGACTGATGAACGTTTGGTTTTAGCTGGTAGAGACAACAGGCACTGGGAAGGAGTTTCACAATTTGGCTGGACGCATAATTTATATGAAGGATAAGTGATAACAGCCAAGGGCGAATGGATACCCTGTAATACGGCTGGTAGGTAATGAATTAAAGGTGTTCAGATCAAGTGTAACTTCTGTGTACGTATGTATTTTAACTAGCTATACATTATCAACTTAGCATCCCCCCCCTTTCGTACCTTTTCATGTTTGGGTGTGACTTGTGGAGTAGCTGGAGCAGAAACTGCAGCTGGTCGTTCCTGAATATTGTTGCTATTGATAGAGTTGTTGTTGTGATTTGCCGCTTTACCAGCTACAGTATCCAGAACAGGGTCTGTTTTCTTGAGATAATCGCTGGCTATATTTGCGATGGAGCTAGGGCGCCATCTGAAAATGAACTTTTATTTATTTGCTTCTTTTATCATATTCCTGCACGGAATGTTGTTCTGCTATTGTATTATCTTGTATTAGGAATTTTATCATAAACATTGACATTGCATTTTCAGGATCTTTCTCCATACACGATAACTAAAAATCTCTTCTTTTTTTACTTATTTCTCTCACTCTGAATATTGAATTGAATTGCTCCCTCACCAAAAATTTACGCTAATCTTTTTAGCGCATAAGTAGGTACCTAACTCAACAATAATCAGTACTTAAGTATTCAAATATCCGCTTCGCCGATCAAAATCTTTATAATAGCAAAATTGATTAAACAAATTTTTATTTTATTTTTCAGGCGACAAAGATGCAAGAAGATACCAATAACAAGTGTATATGTTACAGCACATAAATATTTAGCCTTATCGCTATAGAACAGGCATGGCCAACCGGATAGTAGTTCAGTCCATCGCCGCGCGCCGCAAGGATAAGAATATAAATACTTTGACAGACTGCGCAACTATATAAACCGTTTCAGTTAGTAAAATATAGAAAAATAAATAGAACAATAAATAAACAGGTTAAGTTAGGTTAAAATAGTAACTAAGAAAACTGAATAATGATGGAACTTGATTAAATATTTAAAAGGGTGGTGAACAGAGCGATTGACTCCATAAAGAAGCTAATGCAGGGTGATCTGCCGATCTCCCTGGAGCGCAAAACTCAAATTTGTAATATTCTTCTACCCATCTTAAATTACGGTGCTCAGACAGTCGCTCACCGAGTCGCAAAAGTTTCGACTTGGAGTTCGCCAAAGAGCGATGGAACGCAGCATTCTGGGCGTAAAAAAGACGACCAAATTCTAAACCCCACACTGCGTTTTAAACGGGAATAATGAACGTGGGTAAGAAGGCTGCCAGGCTCAAATGGGATTGGGCGGATCACGTGAGCCGAAAGCACTGTGACCATTTGAGTAAGTCTTCACGCAATGGGTGCCCGAAGACGGCCGGCACCGCTGAGGCCGGTCCAAAAAGAAATGGCGAGACGACCTGGATGCGTACCGTCAGGGCTATAGTAGGTACGAGATAGCGCTAAAAAATAATTCCTGGAAGGATTTGGGGGAGGCTTTTAACCAGCAGTGAGACAATGCGGCTAATTAAGAAAAAAAAAGGTTAATAATATACATAGGTACTAAACTGAAAAAAAATTAAGAAGTATGTAATTGATAGATCGCACAGGGTTTCGTCAGTAGAAAGTAGAACTTGGGTCCAATCAAGTTGGCCACCCCTGCTATTGATAGAACATTTTATAAACTGTCAATTAAGTCTTTACAAATGTACTCCGAAACAAAGACAATAGGTACGTACTTAAATTGGTAAATATAATATAATTGCTGTTGACAATACCTCTAGTAACAATAGGCTTACACTCCATTAGGTATTTATTAATTGACATTTAACTTACTTTTGGCGCCAATATTGAATTTATTGTTAAAAAAATGTATCTACTTACGACAATCGTGCTTCATTTTTATCCATTAAGGCACTATCAAGAGAATGTCTCGATTTTCGTAAAGTTGTATTATTTGGTTCCATATCGACCTATTAATTTATTTATCTTTGTTTATTAACACCACGATTATTCACAACACCACACGACATAAGAGTAACGATTTAGAGCATCTGAGAAGTTATGAGATGTTGACACATTGGTATTAGCCTTGTACGTCCGATAACAAAATTATAATCATATTAATAATTACTAGATATGATATATACCTAACAAAATAATATAAATACTATCGAATCTTATCGATTTAATTTCAATTCCAATAATTTGTCATTCCCATTGTTTTTTGATAACTCTTTACAATAGCAGATGTTAGGTAGTCATAAATTATTAAAAATTTGAGTATTAACAGGTATCCCCACCGTATCTCGACAACTGATAGATAGCCGTCCTGTCCAAAGTGTCGTTCGTTGATTGAGCAAGGCTGATATCAGGTGCTCATCTGGTAGGTACATGCACTGTAAGCTATCGACGGCGATACCGTAGAAACCTGTATTGTGATTTATAATTTACATTCCTCGTAACCTATAGTGCACCTTCGTATACCAGGATTAAGAAGCAAACGTTGTCCAACGATAAAAATCGTCAAGACAATGTTAATTTTGAGCCGGTCCAAACAGCCATCACAAAAGTGGCGCCCCCTAAATGCAATTCAAACCCATACGGAAAAACAGCAAAGGATATCATTATGAAATAACTAATTATTAAAAGAAATAACCAATTATTAAAAAATTATATACTAATAAAATTTTACTTTTCTAGCCGTTAATTTTCCTGCACTAAAAGGTTTTATTTTCTTTTGATCATTCATACATAAACATAGTCGTTTTGTTGAGTTGTACAGAAAAGGTCGAGAACAAAGACAGTGCAAAATGTAAGAGCCAGCGAAGCGAGCTTGAAATTTTTACACCCTACCTCGGACATTTCTTAATTTTCATAATTAATATGTTTAAGTACCTAAATCATTTTGTTAAAATGTCCGAAGCGGGCGTGGCTTGCGCAAGTAAGTATACGTACTTGCCAAAATATACGGCCAAATAAGTACTTACTTGGCCGTATAGAAATAAATGAAATGAAAATTATAAATATTGGTCTGAGAGTCGAAACTTTTTTTAAGGAAGGGCAGAGAACATAATGGTATCGGTAGCCCCCTGCGGCCAATTTTTTTTTCAAAGTTGCGGCGCTCGATATACCTTCCTAACATTTATTTATTTGGATACTCAACTAGGGTAGCCTAAACTGTCAAGTTGCCGAGATATTTCAAATAATAGTACATTATGATACAAGTGCGGTGAGTTGAAAATTACAGCCGAGGCGATAATTATTTATTTATTTAAACTTCATGTACAAGAAAGCAGAGGCTGTAATTATCAAATCGCACGTATGTCATATGATGTATTATAACATATTTTCGAAGAAATAAATAAAACTCGGACTTTCTTAAACGAATAAACCGTTAATCACTTGTTAAAGCAGTTAGAAAAACTGGAACAATTTGTAAAATAGATTATTACGTTGCCAGTTGTCATTTTTAATGTTGTTTTAATGTTACAATTTCACCAGTCTCTCCCTCACTCTCTTGAGTGAAAGTAGGAGAAACGAGACCACAGATTTCTGCAGTCGGTGGCGGCGACGATGGTGGAATGTACGCGTGTGTGCTCGCAGATGGTCGAGAGATATCGTAATACGGGAGCTAATATCTTCTTTATTTCTCATCCAGTCATCTATATAGCCCTCGGCTACACTGTTCGACCGCCACCCTCCGTGGCGTTTTAGTGTCAATAAGTCGCACCTGAATCGGCGAGCAATGTAGCCGAGGACCTTCTGAAACTGTGCCCTGTGTATTCATGTGGATCATCCAAATTTAAGAAAGTGGCTATTTGTTTCGGCATTGCTCCAAAGGAGATTGCCAATCCTTCTATGGACCGCCGTTGCGCACAAAAATAAGTTGTGTGATAGCATAAATTGGACATAAAAGAGGGGAGATGTCATATTTTCCAAGGAAATAAAAATGAACTATTTATTTTGTAGGGTTTTTATTGTATTTTGATTTTCTGTTCAAGTTTTGAGGTTAGTTTTGTAGCTAACCTTCTACCAAAAAAGCAGTGTTTTCCGTTTCTACGAACATGCTATGATAGTACGACCGTGCCTGTTTTAACTGGTAGAAACCTAGAGCTACTATCATCAGATCATGTAATGTAAGTCTTGAAAATATGTCCAAATGTGGATGCTCAGCATCTATGGTTAGGAAAATGGATCTCCTTTTATTAATATTTTCATTTTGTATGTACGCACCCAAATGATTTATTGTATTCAATCTAGCTTTAGCTAATTCTAAGAATTGTTGAGCATCAGGCCGCCCGATACACAATCGGCGCATGGAACTTATTTAAAAGTGCGCATGCAATATTAGAGTCTAACATAAGGTGTGTCGATGCGCGGTTGAAGTATTTAACCACCCATCGACACATTGTTACACATCTAGATCGATTTGCCTATCCTGTGATAAACTGATTATGGCCTTCCAAAAGTGACTCAGGCATATACGCTTTATAGCCATGGCTATGCAATTCGCCAATTACATCTCTGAAACCCCTATCTAAAATAAAAACATCCCCAGGCCTAAAATAATTTCTTAATACACTGGTTTCATTGCGAAATTCAGAGGACATAATGTCCGAATCACTTTTAGTTGCTGAAAATGGGCCAAATGATTGTAAAATGAATCCATCACAGCAGACAAACAAAAATGGTTTTAACAAATTAAGATATTTATGTAAGCTGTATGTTTGTTTTTGGTATGAATAATTACTACTATTTTGCACGTAGACATAAGTACCATCACATATAACAACAATTGCTGGCTTGGTAGAAACTGGCATATCTGGGTTTCCAAATAAACCCTCTGGAATGATTTTATTTCTAGCTGTCACATCTTGTATTGACATGTGACCAAGTCCTAAATATAAGAGTACAAATGTATTACCCAAACAATGTCTTGATTTAGACATATATCTTTCTAAAGTGCTTCTAGGAAGTCGAAACAATGTTGATAAGCGTTCATTGCTGTCACCAGTTCTAAGTTTAACCAGGATTATACTTAAAGCCACACTAGGGCAAGGAGTTTCCAGTGCCAGCTGTGCTACATGTGATAATTACTGATAGAATCGTTCAGCATTGATCCCTAACCAATAATGACAGAGATGTGGATTAATTTCTCTAATATTAGAAAAGTCGTACTGTCTGCAAGTACCTCTATTCATAATTGACATCATGTCATCCATTTGGCCCCCAGTAAAATTATTATAATGAAACTGTAATTCATCCCAATAACCAATACTAAGATGATAACTGCATATTCGGGCACTAATTGGTATATACAATTTGAGCTCTTACAATAACATTTCCTTTATAACAGATGGTACCAGCAAACGTTCTGTATTCCTACAATCAACAAAAATACAATGCAGTGATGATGCGGCTGTTCTTTTATAAATACGTGAGATTATTTTAGTTCAGTGTGCAACATTATGATCCTGATGCAATTGCTGAATAGGTTGTGGTGGTGGTGTAGGTATTGAGAAATCCCTTGAAGGCACAGAAGATTCTGATGCACTTTCCACTTCACGACTTGATGTAGCAACATCCATGTTCTCTTGTGTTGCAATGGCTTCTTCACGAACAAACTGCGTTTGCCTATCTTGATCATGATGAGTCTGTCTTCTCACACTTCTACAGGCATTCGTCCAACCACGTAAGCAAACTCTTTCTAGCCTGTGCACCCAAAAAAAAGAAAATTGAAAGCTTTAACCTTACTAGAATGGATTTCAAGCGTAACATTATACACCTAAAACAATTATGATATGTGGAATACAGATCAAATACAAATGATCAAGTTGAAAATATCATGAGATGTTTTTGTACATTCTGAGAATTATTTTAATGAGGGAAGTGTTATTATATACAAGTATACCTACTCAGTACCTGCTGAGTAGGTATGCACAACATTATGACATTTCCTTCAGGGCTATCAATTGATACTCTGTGTGTCTTAGCTCTTAATATGGAAGATCGACAGACAAAGCACACTTCTTGATGTCCATAAGCTCATTCAATTGTTGATCCAGCCAATAAGTTTAGAGATGCTCTTTCAAGTATTGTACTCGTATAACATTCTTGACAAACAACATCCTCCACTGACATCTAAAAATAAATATAAAAGATACATAAAACATTCTGTTTAGATATTGATCTTAGTACTAGTTTAATAAAAAATATACATTTTTGTCACAAATAGGCAAAACAAATACAAAATCAAATCAAAGTAAGAAAAGTAACTACGACTTTTTTTTTTGTGGTGGTATTTCATCATGATACAATCATTAATTATTTGAATGAAACAGTTTCCAGTATCACCTGTGAAAGTTAAATGCACAACGAAATACAAATAGTGCTAAAAGACTTGGACCCCATGTCTTGGGATAACTAGGATTTTTTCTTGTATCTATAGTATCAATATTACTTGCTTAGCTTTGCACGTATCTCTAAAAGTGTGCGAGTCTTGAGAAAAGTGCTAAAAATACAATAAAACATAACTCAATAAATAAGATTATACTGACCGTTGCTGGTGCAATCCAGGATCGTAAAATTCTAACCATTACATCCGTTGCTTCCCCGAATTGACGGGGTAAACGATAAACCAGAGAAAGGGCACAGTTCACACAGCGTGACATTTTTAATACAATTGTTTTGATTTTCTGCACAGTCTCGGACCGTAGTCGCAAACAAATGTTCTAAACAATCCACACCACTAGCACAGAAACAGTGCAATGGTCTTCAAAAAGATATCTTGTTCGTGGAATAACCCTGCAGGAATCCAAAGACTCAACTGGACACGTACTCGACATAATAATAAGTTATTTGTTATCATAACAAAATCAACAACTTATCAAGAAAAACAAAAATTCGTTGCCGCGCCGACACGATGCTATGTTTGACTCTATGGTTTGACTTGAGTTTTGATGACAGTTCACTTTTCATTTGCCCCTAGTAGTGTTACCAACAGTTAATCTAAATCACCCTGACCAAAACTGATTTTTTAACTAATGAAAGATTGTTAATTAGGAAAGAAATATTTTTTAATAATATTAATTACAAATAAAAGTATGAATCACGCTTATATTTGAAATATTTTTTAAAACAACATCTGCCACTACATATCAGTTTAAACCGATTACGGGGAAGTTCTTCAAGTTGTCAACACTGCTTTCACTTTAAGAAAGCCATTTTGAAAATAATGCAATAAAATCGAATTAGTAACTATTAAGACACAAAATATAAACCCCACATACGATTTCGATCAAGATAAGTAAGAAAAGGTAAAAAAAAGATTTCATAATTTATGACTATATTTTTGTTGCTACACTGTTTTCTTTTATAGCGATACTAGTTCTGGGCAATGGCCTTTATTTATGCCCATTTTGGTAATTTTGAAAAAATCTGTTAAACATCGCTTTTGTTGAACGAAGTGCTTCGTATTTCTTCACTATATTGTGAAAATGCGCCTGTATTATGAACGATCTCGAAATTTTATTTTTTGTGTTTTTGTCCTGGACAAAAACCATGAACCAAGAACCATGGGCGGGTTCTTCACCCGCCCATGGTTCTCGACATAATTAGTTGTGATGTTTACCAACTCTTGACGTCTACATGCATTTATGTCGAATATTAATACAACCTGTAAAGAGGCAAAAACAGCGTAGAAAACACCTATATTGTTAAGAAATACGAAAGTGAAAAAAGTTAATAACAATAATTTAGTTTCAACGAGCTTCTTTTAGGAACTTCTTGACATTGTCTGCCGAAAATACTTGCGACTTTTTACTCACATGACCACTTCATCATCATATAGACCTATTTCTCTGTTGCCCGTTTTATCAAAACTATTCGAAAAAATGAAATTGAAAAGGTTAAAACCAATAATAGAAGATAAAAACCTTATTCCAAATCATCAGTTTGGCTTTAGGGAAAAAACACTCAACAATAGATCACGTCCATAGAATAACTAACATAATCGAAAAAACGCTTGAAAATAAGGAAGTCTGCGCCACCGTGTTTTTGGGATTTCGCGCAAGTTTTTGATATAGTTTGGCGTAATTTGCAGATATCCTGGAGTCGTATATAACTAATAGAATATGCAGAATACGACAGGAAGACGCATATTCCTAGCCAAAAGCTATAAAAGCTGGTGTACCTCAAGGAAGTGTGCTAGGCCCAATTTTATACCTGTTATATACATGTGACATCCCAGAACTGGAAAACAACACCATTGCGACCTTTGCAGATGATACTGTAATTATGGCTGCCGGATCAAGCCACGGACAAGCAGTGGAAAAAATCCAACTAACTGTGAACAAAGTTTATGACTGGACACAAAAATGGAAGATCAAACTGAATGATTCAAAATCCATTCACATTGACTTCACAAACGAACATTTGGACTATCACCCAATCTACATAAATGGTATGCAAGTGCCTTATGCTAATACAGCTAAATACCTTGGCATAACTCTCGACGCCAAGTTGCGTTGGAAAGCTCATTTCAAAAAGAAAAGACAGGAACTCGATATACGTTATAAGAGTATGTATTGGCTACTCGGGAGGAAATCCTGTCTATCAATACACACTAAAATAAGCCACAATTTGGACGTATGGTATCCAACTTTGGGTCTGTACTAAACAAAACAACGTCAAAATCATTCGAAAATTAAGTACTCAGGGATGCTATAAGTAATGACGACCTTCACCGTGACCTTAAAATGGAATTCGTCACCACAATTATCCAAAAATTTGCTGAAGCCCACGAACACAGACTTCATCAACACGTGAATGTTGAGACAATTCAGCTGCTAGACAACACAGAATCAGTGCGTAGGCTAAAAATAACTAAACCTTTTGAGTTAATGTAATGTAGTGTGCAAAGTGAGTGAATAATAGTAACAATGTTGTGCTATACACACATGAACATAGTGTTTTATAAATTACTAGTTGACCCGCGCAACTTCGTCTGCGTTACAATTTTCGTTACTGCTCCGCTCCTATTGGTCTTATCGAGATGATATAATAGCCTATAGCCTTCCTCGATAAATAGGTTATCTAAAGCTGAAAGAATTTTTGAAATCAGTAGTTCCTGAGATTAGCGCGTTCAAGCAAACAAACAAACAAACAAATTCTTCAGCTTTATATATTAGTATAGATATCACTGAGAGTCTGATACTCTAAGAAAGTGCTACGGACTTGTGTAAAAGTGCCAATGGACACTATTCTTAGTTGTAATATAATCTATCACGTAACATATTAAGTTAGAGTTAAATTGCTTATTATAGTCTTTTAGGTTTAGGCTACATCTTAATTAATTGTTAAGAATTTTGTTCTAATTCTTACTAATAAAGTACAAAAAAAATGAAAAAATGGCCACTTGAACATTTTAGAAATGCCAGCAAGTTGGAATAGGGTGAGGTGTCCAACAGTGAACCATGAAAAAGTTGCACATTCAAAACTGAAGTGTTTCTAAACATAATAAAGATTTCTTTTTTACTGAAATACTTGTCATGTATCTGACTTCAATTTAGCATATTAATTTTAGACCCAAACGTAACAGGATAGGATATATTTAATTTTTTTTAAAGATGGGAAATGGCTCACTGAGTCCACCTCGTGGGACACTCTGAACCGGGGGCTAGGTCAACAGTGAACCAACATGTACACTTGTCGATGGCCACTCGCAGTTTCAACCCTAGAGGGTTGTCAACGACTGAACCGGACTTGCCTGTGAGGGCCTCAAGAATTTAAGGCCCCCAGCCGAGGCTACAAAACTTATATATACTAAAACTCCGCTCGCTGAGGGCACCCCCTGTGGGGTACGGACCTCGGCTCAACGGCGTCGTTTAGGGGGGGGCAGCAAGAGACTGGCTGGGTCATGTCATTATTTGGGGAGTTATTTATCACTACTGGCTCAGCTTCGCGGGCTGGCTCGTTTGGCAAAAGACGGGGGGGAGCATTACTGGGACATCGCGACGGACCTCGGCGGCGAGGTCGGAATACGGAACGCGGTCTGTATTTGTGTTTCTTGAGAGTGCTGGTTTCCCTACAGCTTTCTTGAAGGACGGTGATTGGGTCGTCAGGGTCGATGAGAGTATGCCGAGGACGGCGAATCCTACTAATCTGGGAGCGTATCGGGTAGTCGATACGATTAAGGGATTCTGGTGCTTTTCTGCAGATTCGATGAAGTGCTTAGTAAGACGCTTCATGAATTGCTTGATGGTTGGGACTTTGAGGTCGACATGTAGTCGGTCATTCCTAACGAACCACGGAGCGCCCGTGGCCTTTCGGAGAAATCGGTTTTGGATGGTCTGCATCCTATGAATATGTCGATCCTTTGTGTGTGCGAAAACGGCACACGCATAGGTCATTATCGGACGTATGCACGTGGTATAGATGCGCAGTTTGCGTTTAAGGGATAGCTTGCTGCGTGCATTCAGCATGGGATGAAGCCTACCGAGAGCGAAAGCAGCACGCGAACGTACCGCCTTTATGTGCTCGCCAAAGGTGAGGTTTTGGTCAAGGATCACTCCTAGATATTTGGCTTGCTTCTCCCAAGGGATCGGCTTACCAAACATGGTGATCGGACTAAGGGGGGGTAGAGTTCTAGTACGCGGCTTGCGAAACAAGACCGCAAGACTCTTCTCCGCCGTGTCATCGGCAAATAATGCTAACTGCGTCTTGGGGTTTTTGGGGACATCGCTAGCGAATAGCGTGAATATTAGGGGGGAGAGCACACCGCCTTGCGGTACGCCGGCACGGATGGGACGGGGGCTAGAAAGCGCCCCTTCGATACGATAACGAAAGGTGCGATTCGACAGATAGTCTCGCAGGATGAGCACGAGACGGTCTGGCACGCCAAGTTTATACAGCTTGTAAATCAAGCCGTTGTGCCAAACTTTGTCGAAGGCTTTCGCAATATCGAAGAATAGGGAACCAGACATCCGACCATGCTGGAAGTGGCCGTTGATGTGTTCAACGATGCGATACACCTGTTGAACACACGAGTGATTGGCTCTGAAGCCAAACTGCTCGTCTGGAATGAGGCTCTTGCGCTCGACGAAATCCTTGAGACGCTTATAAATAAGTCTCTCGTAGATTTTGCCGAGCACATTGAGCAGACTGATGGGGCGATAAGAGGTCGGGGAGGACTTGGGCTTTCCCGGCTTGGGAATACCGATAACGGTAGCCTCTTTCCACTCTTGGGGAAACATGTTGTTGGACAGAGCGCCGTTGAAAATGGCGGTCATCAACACGATCAGAGCTCTAGGGAAAAGTTGTAACACCTTGTTGGTGATACCATCGGACCCACCAACATGTACACAGTGAACCATCATATTAATGCTACAAAACTAAAGGTAGGTAAAGCAATAAAACGTCTTGTATATGTTACCAAATAATCAACTTTATTAAACCTAAATATTTTTAACAATGTGTTTAAAATATTTATTGTTATAAAAAATTTAACAAATATCTTAGGCTCACAGAGATCAATTGCTCAGTCGACTTTGTACTAATCAGTCTTAATGATTACAATTGTTATTTAGTAATTGTTATTTAATCAGTCTTAATGATTACAATTGTTGTGTTAGGCTCGTGCCAAGCTGCACGGTTCAGGTTTCTTGAGACTTAAATCCGTGTGTTTTTTTTTTTTGAATGACCTTAACCACTCCTTTCCAGCAATATGTTTCTCTTCCCATGAAGAAGGAACTTTTATTTTATGAATAAATGCCATTTGGTAAGCTAGTCTTCGTGTATCTTTAGCAGTAAGCCCATAAAATTTTAGCGAACAATCTATAAGGTATTCTTTTAATTCTATTTCCTGGTTACGTGTAAAAACAGCATTTACTTCATAATTGGGTACTAAATTTGTGGTTTCGTCGGACTTAAGTTTTTCTACGTATCTCCGTACAGTTGGGTAGGGTAATCCGCATTCTTTTGCTGCTTTACGAATTGATTGTCCATTTTTTACAAGCATGATAGCCTGCAACATTTCTTCTTTTGTATGACCTCCAATTTTCCTTTGCGCTTTTTTAATTCGCCCCATGCTGAAACAATAACATTATAATACAATGTAATGTTTCAACTCAATATAAATTATGTATAAAATTCAAAACCTACCCACATAAAGTAGCAATATAGAGGTGGTACACATTGAACCGGTCCACTGTTCAATCTACGTTCGTGGTTCACTGTGTACTACACCCACCATTCAATATTTAAGGTTATGTTAAAAACAAACAAAAAGAGTTACCGTAGTAATTTCAGTTTTATACGATACCCCAATAAACACTATAATAAGTATGATAAATGTCACACAGAAAAACTATACATAACAGAAGTAATAAGAAAAGATAGTACTTACGTTTTATTTTGTTTTGTCGCCGAAAAGTATAGTATAATGCAGTCCGCCACACGGGCGTCTTTGGCGCTAGCTCGCTCGCGACTGGGACTGGGGAGCGGGCGGCGCGGTTACAACTGAGTACTTTCGTGTCCACGACACGGTTTGGCAACGTCGCGTTTACAAAGTAAGAAGGGTGGCTCAATGTGTACCACTGGTTTACTGTTGGACACCTCACCCTATGACTTGATATCAATACCATGTTTTGTTTTCACAGTGCTTTTTAACATTGAACAGTAGCACCACAATGAGCTTGACTTATACTTTGAGAAAGTTCCATGAAATAGGCTAAAAACACACTTTCTGAAAATGAATTTGCATCTTTGCTTGTTTTCAGGCATAAAAACAGCCAGTAGGTACCTATTACTTATAAAGTAAATTATTAATATGTTTGTGTTTTGTTACAGATAAATGGTTGTAATTTATGGGCAACATTAATTAAATTAAAGAATTAAATGTTTATTTAATATATTTTATCTCCCAAAGTTATTTTATTCATAAAATGTTGTCCACTTTTCTCTTCATATTTAAAAAAACTTTTTTAAATCTGAAGAGAAACTTCCGAAACAAAAGTTATTTTTTACTTTGTAGTGGTTTGTTTTTGGAAGTCGGTTTATTTTTTTTTTTTGTAAAATGGTTTTTTTTATTTTTCAGTTTTTAGTGGTACGCAGGTACCACTAAAAAGTGAAACCACAAAGCACAGCGTGCCAGCGTGATGCTATGTTATGAACTGGTGTAAACAATCAAGAGACATGCGATTTCAGAAATCCCGATCCATTTGCTATCATTTATTGAAGAGTTCCGTTGTCCTACCGCCAAAGTTCTTCATCAGATTTTCACCAAATTTAAATGGGACCAGTCCGAGAAAATACTCTTCCAAAAAAAAAAAAGAATCATCCAAATCGGTTAACAACTGGCGAAAATATTGCTGAACTAACATTTTTCATGGGATTCTATCATCAGATCCTGACTTACATTCAGTCAAAAAAGTATCGGGAATGGATGATTTGTTTATGGTTCCAAATTCAAATTTTAGTTTTTTTGTAGTTGTTAGATTGGCACAACTGTTTTCCATTTTGGCGCGGAGTTTGAGTTGCATCTGTTATTTATATTAAATACAGTGCTGG
This sequence comes from Lacanobia oleracea, assembly GCA_950371165.1. Classification (NCBI taxonomy): domain Eukaryota; kingdom Metazoa; phylum Arthropoda; class Insecta; order Lepidoptera; family Noctuidae; genus Lacanobia; species Lacanobia oleracea. Next base: position 15,070,911 of record OX493389.1, read on the forward strand.
TTTTAGTAATATCATATATAGTGTGTATTGCGAATTTCATAATGGACAAAAATATCGAACAAAGAGTTTGTCTTAAATTTTGCATCGCCAATGGAATTTCGTGTTCGGAGTCACTGAAAATGTTACAGAAGGCTTACGGTGAATCAACTTTATCAAAAACTCGTGCTTATGAGTGGTTCAAAGCGTTCAAAAGCGGTCGAAATGTGATGGAAGATTTGCCTCGCTCTGGTAGGCCGTCAACGTCTGCAACTGAAGTTAACATCGCAAAAGTGAAGGAAATAGTGACTGAAAATCCCCATTCAACTCTGAGAGAGATAGCCGCCGAACTTTCTGTATCTCACGAGTCGATCCGTACCATTTTAACTAATCATTTGGGTATGAAACATGTTGCTGCTCGGCTAGTCCCAAAAGAACTGAATTTTCTCCAAAAACTCAATCGCATGAAAGTCGCTGAGGACATGCTAGAACGAGTCAGTTCGGACCCAACATTCATGAAACGCATTGTTACTGGTGACGAGACGTGGGTTTACGAGTTTGACATGCAAATTAGTCAACAAGCTTCGGAGTGGCGCCTTCCAACTGAACCGAAACCGAAAAAACCACGCCAAAGTCGATCAAAAGTCAAAGTCATGTTGACTGTTTTCTTTGACTATCGCGGTGTTCAAATGCACTCTGAATTCTTACCGGAAGGTCTAACGGTAAATAAAGAATATTATTTGAGCGTTATGCGGCGTTTAAGAGAGCAAATTCGACGAAAAAGGCCAGAATTGTGGAAAGAAAATTCTTGGATTTTGCACCACGACAATGCGCCTTCGCACAAGGCTATCATTGTGAACGAATTTTTAACCAAACACTCAACAAATACCATCCAGCAACCACCATATTCACCAGATATGGCTCCTGCTGACTTTTTTCTTTTTCCTAAACTCAAATTACCACTTCGTGGCACCCGTTTTCAATCGATAGAAGACATAAAGGAGAATTCGCGGCGAGAACTGAACTCAATTCCGGAAGCAGCGTTTAAAAAATGTTTTGATGAAGGGATTATTCGTTGGCGCAAGTGTATCGTTTCTAAAGGAGCATACTTTGAAGGTGATAAAATAAATTTGGATGAATAACAGACATTTTGTGTATTATTGATCTTTTCCCGGTGCTTTCTTGACAGAGTAGTATACCTTCCATCATCAGCTCGGCAACATGAGATGATGATTACCAGGCATAAAAAAATACATACAGCCGAACATAGAACCTCCTCCTTTTTTAAGAAGTCGGTAAAAAGTACCGTTCGTTTTACGCGGAGCATCTTGATAACTCGTGCGTTTAACCTTATTAAAAAGAAACTCGTGCGTTTTACATTACAATAACGCACAAGTACGTAATGAGATACAATACGATATTGAAATTGGTGAAATAAGAGTCCCTTTACGAGCAAATGTGTTATAAAGATTAATTACAATCTTACAGCGTCTGCAATTTACCGGTGACATATGCATTAGGTAGATTAAATTCAAATAATAATTCCGAGCTTGAACTAATCATTTATTGGGAAAAAGCAAAAATAATAACTCGTAAAAACCACTTTACTAAGAACTTCGCAAAATAATAGTGTTCAATTTAAGTAAAAAAAAGTAAGTAAGTTTAAGTTTAAATGTTTAATAAATCAAAGTGAGAACTAGGTATTATTGGAACACGATTTAAAGTAAAACAAGGTATTTTTGTGGTTCCGAACAAAAAACGGAACCCTTATAGGATCACTCGGGTGTCTGTCAATCCGTCTGTCACAATCACAGCCAGTTTTCTCCGAATCCACATGACCGATTCTGTTGAAATTTGGTACACATATGGACTTTTCTAAAACAAACATGGACATCATCATCTTCCTGTCCTTATCCCATGTTACTTGGGGTCGGCGCAACACGTTTTATTCTTCCATTCTGTTCTATCAGTCATCACTCTATCACTAACTCCCTTTTCTTTCATATCGCTCCTCATACAATCCATCCATCTTTTCTTTGGCCTTCCTCTCCCTCTCCATCCATCCACATTTATGTTCATAACTCTTCTAGTTATATGCGTTTCTTCCCTCCTCTTCACATGACCATACCAAGACAAGCGATTCCCTTTCAACTTTTCCGTCACTGGCGCCACTTTTAAAGTGCCTCTAATGTACTAATTTCTCACTTTATCCATCTCAACATTCTCATCTCCGCTACATGCAATCTATTTTCATCCGTCTTTTTCGCAGCCCAACATTCTAATCCATACATTACGACAGGTCTTATCACGGACTTGTATATTTTCCCTGTTAATCCGATGGTCACAAGTTGTTCCAGTGACCTGTCGCCATTTCATCCATCCTGAGTTGATCCGGTGCGTTACGTCTCGGTCTATTTCGCCATCTCCCTGGACAAGCGACCCGAGATACCGAAAGTCGGAGCAAATCGGTATCGGCCTTCCGGTGAGAGCTATAGGTATCGGACTGGAGAGGCCGCCGAAATCGCAGAACAGGTACTCTGTTTTGGTTCTGCTCAATTTCAGGACAACACTCTCCAGTCTTTGCCACCACGTCTCCAATTTGCTCTGGACCTCTAGGCCGCTTTCTGCAACCAGCACAATGTCATCAGCAAATAGCATGCACCAGGGAGCCTCTTCCTGGATGTCCGACGTCAGAGCGTCCATTATCATCAGGAAGAGATAAGGGCTGAGGGCCGAGCCCTGGTGTAAACCGACTGCTACACTGCAGCTGTCAGTGGTGCCCACTGTAGACCGGACTTGAGTACTGCTTCGACTGTACATCGCTCGGATCAACTGCACATACTTCCCAGGCACACCTTTCTCCTTAAGGGCCCACCACAAAACCTCACGAGGCACCCGGTCATATGCCTTTTCGAGGTCAACAAATACCATATGCAGGTTTTTATGCACAGCTCTATATTTCTTGCACAGCTGGCGGATAGCGAAAATGGCATCCGTTGTACCCCGACCAGGCATAAAACCGAACTGGTTCTGTGAGATTTCACTCTCTTCTCTCAACCGCCTTTCAATAACTTTTTCCCAGGCTTTCATACTAACGTAAAACAAACATGGACGTTGTACGTAAATGATTAAATTTTTAGTATGGGGTTCACTATTGGAGGTCAAACTAGAAAATAAAAAAAAAGTTTTTTGAACAATATCGAGTACCATTCCATCCCTTATCTCCGAAACTACTGAGTTTATCATTTTGAAAAAAAAAAATAGAAATAATAGAGATAAGAAGGACGAAGGACTATGTTAAAATAACATGTTAAAAAAAATTAATTCGTTCGGAACCCTTTGCACACGAGTCCGACTCGCACTTGGCCAGTTTTTCATTTACTTACCATAAAATTAAATTTATCTTAAATTGTAATAAAACAAAAATGAAATTCATTAAATCAGTCTTCTTTATTTTTAATCATTCAATATTCATTACGTGGTGGCCGCACCATATACAAGGAGACGTGGTGGTGGGATGACGGGGTGCAGGAGGCGACTCGGAAGAAGAAAGGTTTATTTAAACAGTGGCAAGGGTCCAACTCTCCGGATGATAAGGAGGCATATGGAGCGACTAAGCGCGCTTGCAACAAAGCTGTAGCCAGAGCCCACAGAAAAGTCTGTCGCCCTTATACGGTAAGCTGGAAACTGCGGAGGGGCAAAAGCTTATTAGCAAATGTGTCTAACACATAGCATCCCCATAACCTTCCTCCCGAACCGCCTCTTAACCTTGGACTTATTTCCCCTATTTCCCCCGACGAAACCCGCATTGCTCTTCGCCACATGAAGAACCGGAAATCGGTCGGGCCTGACAATGTGCCAATTGAAGTGTGGAAGGCGATGGGCCCACATGGTGTGGACCTTCTGACGGATCTTTTTAACCGTATCCTGATCACCACGGAAATGCCGAACCAGTGGCGATTTAGCCTGATTATTCCTGTTTACAAAGGCAAAGGTAGAGGAGCTCGTGGCTAAAGAACAACAGCCGCACAGGTCGATCTTCAAGGTTAAGCAACGCTTGCCAAGGTTGGTCTGTGGATGGGTGACCATCTTAATATACCGAGTTTCCTCCGTGCCTCGGAAAGCACGTTAAGCTGTTGGTCCCGGCTGTCATTTGTAGATCTTTGGCAGTCGTTACGGATTGTCAGAAGCCAGTAAATCTGACTCTAGTCTTGCCAAGAAATACCGTGTTATCCATTTAATGGGTTGTGGAGGTCTGGTAGGCAGCCGCTCCTCGTAAAATACTGGTATTCAGCTAAGTCCGGTTTGACTGGAAGCCGACCCCAATAAAAATTGGGAAAAAGGCTAGGCAGATGATGATGAATGAACAAAGGCAAAGGTAGCGTACAGGACGTAGTAACTACCGCGGTATCAAGATCATGTGCCACACCATGAAGCTCTTCCAGCGCATCATTGACACACGGCTCTGTAGCGAGTGCACTGTCTCTGAGTGTCAATATGGCTTCCGGGCGGGTAACAGCACCATGGACGGTTCGCCTTACGGACTCTGGCTGAGGCTTACAGAGAGAGAAGGAGAGCTTTGCATATGGCCTTTTTATCCGACTTCTTCAAAAAAGGAGGAGTATACTGTAGGTTTTTTATGAATGTTCACCGATTTATCCGCCAATTCTGGACCGATTTTAACATTTTTTTTTCGGATTCTATACTCCTGAGGTGGACCCATTGTCACCAAGTTGGAATCTGATGATGGGATCCCATGAAATTCGAGGGAAACCCTCAAATTTTATAAGCACATACAATGTTTTTCATAAACTTTCTAACGCAATTCAGATATTTGTGCCTGGTAATCATCATCTCATGGTGCTGAGCTGATGATAGAAGGTAAACGTCAGGATCTAATGATGGGATCCCGTGAAAAATGTTAGTTCAGCAATATTTTCGCCAATTGTTAACCGATTTGGATGATTCTTTTTTTCTTTGGAAGAGTATTTTCTCGGACTGGTTCTATTTAAATTTGGTGAAGATCTGATGAAGAACTTCGGAGGTAGGCAATGGAATTCTTCAATAAATGATAGCAAATGGATTGGGTTTTCTGAAATCGCATGTTGTTGATTGTTTACACTAGTTCATAACATAACATCACGCCAGCACGCTGTGTTTGTGGTTTCACTGTTTAGTGGTACCTGCTTACCACTAAAAAGGGAAAAATAAAAAAACTATTTTACAAAAAAATTAAACCGACTTCCAAAAACAAAACACTCATCATCTGCCTAGCCTTTTCCCAACTATATTGGGGTCGGTTTCCAGTCAAGCCAGATTAAGCTGAATACCAGTATTTTACGAGGAGCGGCTGCCTACCAGACCTCCACAACCCATTAAGTGGGTAACACGGTACTTCATGGCAAGACTGGAGTCAGATTTACTGGCTTCTGACTATCCGTAACGACTGCCAAACATCTACAAATGACAGCCGGGACCAACGGCTTCACGTGCTATCCGAGGCACGGAGAATACTCGGTATGTTAAGATGACCAACCTTGGCAAGCGTTGCTTAACCTTGAAGATCGACCCGTGCGGCTGTTATTATCTAGCCACGAGCTCCTCAAACTTCCAAAAACAAAACACTACAAAGTAAAAAAATACTTTAATTTCGGAAGTTGGTGTTCAAAAACGAAATAACCAAAAACACCGACTCCCGAATTTTTATGAAAAAGTTTTTAGTCCTGCAAAAGGCCTTCGACTCTATTCCTCGGCAGTCCATCTGGTGGGCACTTCGCTTCAAGGGCGTTCCCGAGGCCTATATTGAAATTATCAGAGACATGTACCGCGATTCCGTGTCCTCTGTCCAGACCGCTGATGGCGAATCCAATGGCTTTCCAATATCTGTTGGCGTTCACCAAGGCTCGACTCTTAGCCCGTTCTTGTTTAACGTGGTGCTCGATGTAGTTGCGGCAAACATCCAAGATCAGCCCCAATGGCTAATGGTGTATGCCGATGACGTCGCCCTCGTTAATCAGAACAAAGCCCATCTTGAGCGCAAAGTCATCATTTGGAAGGACACGCTGGAAAACGGTGGTCTAAGACTAAATGTGGCGAAGACTGAGTACATGTCCTGTGGCAGCACGGATTCAAACACCATCCGAATAGGTTCGGACCTGATCAGAAAGTCCGATACGTTCAGGTACCTTGGATCCGTGTGTACGAATCTGGCAACGTGGACGACGATGTCCAAGCACGTATAGGCGAGGCTTTGGCGAAGTGGCGCGAGGTAACGGGCGTTGTATGCGACCGCAAAATGCCTGCGAAGCTCAAGGGGCAGATATATAAATGCATCATACGGCCTGTCCTCTTGTACGGCGGTGAATATTGGCCAGCACTAAGCAGACACGTCCAGGAGCTTCGCGTCACAGGTAGTCTTGGTGTCCGTGACGTGGGGGAGAAACTGCAAGAGTGTCGTCTGCGATGGTATGGCCACATCATGCGCCGCCCTATGGAATACGTTGAACGGAAATGCATGAATATGGCTGTCCTTGGGGCTAGGTCACGTGGTCGCCCTCGCAAGCGCTGGCTGGACGTCTTCAAGTCCTCACTGAAAGGCATGTTGAAGATCGGGCAAAGTGGAGGAAGCTCAGTCGGAAGGCGGACCCTGGCAATAGTCGGGATTAACGCCAGGTGGAAGAAGAAGAAGACGATTAAATATTCATTACAAGGATATTCATTTCTATAACAACGGGTAGTTGTACTTAAAAAGGCGAGGTAGGCGGAGCGGCAACACATGACAAATGTAAAAAAAATGCTCTAATTCAAAAAGCCTAACAGAAGCCGAACAGACCTAACACTGGCATGCATGACGCACAACAGAAAGTTTGACTGTGGCCGGTTTTATCTGGATGCCTAGGAACAATCTCACATGACGGCTTTACCTTCAAATATCTCGGCAACTTGACACATTAGGGCAGCAAGTTGCTAACATTTTTTTGTTTATTTAGGTGTCCTCTACCCATATTTTTTGCTATTTATGTTAGACCGTGCGCCGCAACTTTGAAAACTAAATAGCGGCGGAGGGGCTATACCTACCATATGCCAGCTCTCATAGAAAAAAGTTCGAATCCCTTTCTTCCTTTTTTAGTGTTCCGTACCAAAATGGTAAAAAGGAACCCTTATGGTGTGACAAAGTCTGTCTGTCAGTCATCGCTGGGTATCGCAGAAACTACTAATGCTATGAAGTTGAATATTAGAAATGACGTATGTTCAACTATTTTGCAAATAAGAAAAAAAATTTTTTTTTTTCATGCAACAGCGGCTGTAAAGGATTATTAGAAATTAATTCAAAGTGGGGCTTCTAGGGCACGTGGGGTATCATATGAAAAAGCACTGTTTACACATTCTCAAAAATTTTCTTTTTTTAGGCCGCATATATAGGTTTTCGATTTAGGTCGAAAAATTTTGAAATTTTGACCATTCCACCCCCTCTTATCTCCGAAGTTTGCTTAGAGAAAAATCTGAAAATATACTCTGTGATAAAAATTTACGTACAGATTACAGGAAAAAATAAAGCGATGTCTTAGAATAGCACAGTTTTTCAGAAATCATCAAAAACATTTTATTAGTTCTACTATCAGTCAAGAGATGGCGCTGATCTAAAAATGCAATATATATGCCTAACAAATATAAGCCTCACCCGCACCGATGAAAATTTAGAAACAATAATTCACGTTGTATATAATGGCAAGGAACCGACTCGTTTAATCTATTTCTGATTTCAAAAATCTTAATTAGAGAGATATTTGCATAAAACCGAAACCCTCTTTCTGTTTAGGGTTCCGTACCAAAATGGTAAAAGGAACCCTTGTGACTAAGTCTATCCATCTGTCACAGCTGGATATCTCAAGAACTACTAATGCTATCAACTTGAAAATTGGAATAGTTTTAGATGACGTGGACATTTGCTCAACTATTTTGCAAATAAGAAACAAATAAAAATGTGTAGGATTTTTTTTTGCAACAGCGGCTGAAATTATTACAGGAAATTTATTTATGTAAAGATTACAGGAAAAATAAAACGATGTCTCTAAAAAGCACACTTTTCAGAAATCATCAACACTATTATACATTAACTTTGACGAGTATAGACCTTCTCTATAAAATTTAAAAACATTTCATTTTATATGATGGCACGGGACCCTAGCGAGTCCGACTCGCTCTTGACCGGATTTTTCAGTAAACTTTTGCTATTTTTTGAGAAAAACTTTTTTTTTCATAAACAATCTACATGCCAATGATTATGAAATTTATTTGCAAATATGAAAAAAGCTAAAAGGAGGAGGAGCTCGTGGCTAAATAATAACAGCCGCACGGGTTGATCTTGAAGGTTAAGCAACGCTTGCCAAGGTTGGTCTGTGGATGGGTGACCGTCTTAACATAACGAGTTTCCTCCGTGCCTCGGAAAGCACGTTAAGCCGTTGGTCCCGGCTGTCATTTGTAGATCTTTGGCAGTCGTTACGGATTGTCAGAAGCCAGTAAATCTGACTCCAGTCTTGCCATGAAGTACCGTGTTACCCAGTTAATGGGTTGTGGAGGTCTGGTAGGCAGCCGCTCCACGTAAAAACACTGGTATTCAGCTGAATCCGGTTTGACTGGAAGCCGACCCCAATGTAGTTGGGAAAAGGCTAGGCAGATGAGATGATGAAAAAAGCTAAAAAGAATGGTTGACTAGACTAAAATAGGATTTTTAAAGAACAAACAATATTGCTGATTCAATACCTGTTTTTTTTTTGTTAATGTTTCCAATACAACTAATTACATCTAGTGAGGAGTAGATGTAACTAATAAAACAGTTACACCTACTTACCACCACGAGCGCTGCGCGATGGCGTCTCTGGCTTTTATCGCGCGTCAGCGTCACTAAACGTTTGAGGTGGCGCTAGTGTCAATACAAATTCGTTAGTTGGTGAATGGTGAAAATGGTGATTTTTGTGATAATCGAAGAGGTTAAAGAGTAAAATATCAATTTTATTTGAGTGAAGTGAAGCGTTGTGTTATTAAAAGTGATAACAATGGAGGCAAGAAAGGACAGTTTGTCTTCCATTAAACTTTGCCGTTTTTGTTTAGCCCAAGGCGATTCGCTAACAAGTATCTATGAAAAACGATCTACAAAAAACACAATTAATCTTTCACTAAAAATATTATCATGCGTCTCTGTTGAGGTACATATATTATTCTTTCTTTTACAATATTAAGGACCACATGTTAACCCGTATAATTCGTGATAAATAATCGTTTTTGTGTACGTCTAGCATAATGGCGCCGAATGTATGAACAATAAATAATTCAAAAATGTTTGTTAAACCTTTCTAGAAAAACTTATTGATTATACATTTATTAACGCGTTAGTATTATTTCGATGGAAAAATGCTAGGGACAACAATTTTTACATTATTTTGTCAATATGTGTCAAGTATTATTCTGCAGGCGCCATCTGGTGGACACCACCTTATTTCTAATTTGATTTGATGGCTAAAAGGTATAAAAAATCTGCTCCTCTTTCAGGTTTTTCCGTCTGATAAGATGCCCACATATATTTGCAACCGCTGCAAGTTTTTCATGGAACTGAGCTATGATTTCAAGAATTTCTGTAGGCAAGCTGATGAGCATATATTGCAGTTCATTCAGAATGCTACTCCCATCACACCTATGAATTGGCCACAGTCCTTGCTCAAAGTGAGTATAAAATATTGTACCTACAAAATATTGGACATAAATGTATGCACTATTCTATCTAGGTACTGTAAAGCTACAAAAGGCACCAAAACATTCTGGTGACAATGAAACAATTTGATTTTTACTTTTAACTGTTAATAACATACGTTATTTATTTGTGTAACTTTATTTACTATGAGAAGTCATCAACAAAGTTTAAGAAATAATTCCTTACTAAATGTAAGTAGGTAATCTTGCTCTTAAAAAGGAATTAGGAATTTATTTTTACAAACGTTAAATCATTAAATAATAGACGCCATTGTTCACCACAAATGTAGATTCAAAGCAAGAAATACGGATTAACTTTCTCTATTTTTTTAAAACTTTTCTAATTGATCTTAAAATTGAAAGTATTGTTTCCTTGGTCTCCTTAGTGCTTTATCTGTAACTATTATTAAATTTGGTACTAGTAGTAGCTTGTGGCCACCTAAACAGGTTCACTGTCTGCACAGCAGATGCAATAGTTAAACAATAAGCAAATACCACATAGGACTGCATAGCAGTTACATTTCAAATCGCATTCAAGTTATTCTAACATTATTATTATTTCAGTTATTTCGTTTGGCTAACAAAGCGCCTGAAGTCCCTCTGATGAAAACTGTAATAGAGGGTGGGACTACGGTGCAGGTCACTGCGCAAGAGTCAGACACTGATGAAGAGGATGATGAAAATGTGTACAATGTAAAGGTAATTTCTGCTGATAAAGTAAAGATTTATTGACACAAAATTCAAACTTAAATTCTTTACACTTAAATACAAAACTTTAAATAACATAGCAATTATTGCCTCTTCCATATATCTCTTCTTAGGATGAGTTTATTGATCCGTAGTTACCCATTGGTTAAAAATTATGAGCACCTAAATTTTGTTGATGAGCATTTTTATCAATATTTAGCTTGACCAATGATTATGACCATTGGTCAAGCTAAAATAAATAACTTTTAGTTATTATCTAAGAAGTGGTTGAAAAACACATCTTTTGCTTTCATTTTTATCACAATTTTAATTTTTTGCTAACTTGGATCAAAATGCTCACCTGTTGGAACTTGCACAATAAACCAATAGTAAAATTGTTCACATAAAAGATAGTTTGATATTCAGAAGAACTGTCTTTATTTTGGTCAACCATGCTCAAAATGGTGAAACACAAAACTTTAAATTAGGTACTCATTTAAAAGCATTTAAATAAAAGTAACCCCATCATCCAAAATATTTATTGCTTTGTTTCAGATTGGAGATGGTTCTGACGATGGGTCAAAAAGTGCCCGAATTAAAGTAGTAACCGGTGCTGATAATGATAAAGGGAAATCAAAAAGAGGCAAAGGTAAAATAAACCATAATTTTTTACATGGTGCTTCAGGAGTGTGTGGTGGATGTTTAAGGATGAAGTACTAGCAGATATACAGTAAAAACTGTATATCAGATACAGAACATCACCCTTAAATAGGTACACTTCTGAAACATGCTGTTGATATAGGGTTGCCAGGCCTTTTAACTGGAAAGCCGAACAGACCAACTAATGTAATCCTAGGCAGGATTGTATGGATTTTAAATAATATTTTGTAGCATTATTGTAAGTATAGTAAGCATATAGGTATCCATGCTTCTTGACATGTCAAAGTAAAGTCGTTTTAAATTATATAATGGAAAAACAAAATTGGGTGATTAAATCTTCCTTATTATGGAATTTTCAGTAAAAAGCCCAACAAAAGGCGGCCAGACAAGACATGGTCTAATTTGACCGGACACACATTCTTAAAGCCTGACTGGCTTTATCCAAACGCCTGGCAACCATATTTAGATAGTTTATTTTCTATATTTTATGTCATTAGTTTAAGTGAATGTCCCATTTACGTGTGTTCATAGCTTACGTATTTTCATCACATCACATAATTATATTATAAGTATTTGTATTATAACGCATTTACCATGGCTTGCGCGATCTCTATAATACAATTCTTACTTATAAACATTATTAAAGTGAAGTTACCTATGTCAGTTTCGGAACCAAAAATTACTCCAAAATTTGATGTGATTAATTTTTAATCTCGTACTTTGCTGTGATTGACTGAGTGCGCGCTCAACAGCCAGTCATATCACTCGACTTGCGTTAAACTTTGACGCGTCGATAATTTACTTCCAAAAACAAATGATTAAATTGACTGCCTCACCTCATCTGGTTGGACTTCAGCAACATTTATGAGTAAGGTATTTTCATTACTGCAAACCAGCCGGTCAGAACCGAATATTGTGAACCTTACTTGTACAAGTCTTTTTTAGCCAATATTAAGGATGGACCTTAATATTGGCTAAAAAAGACTTGTAAAATATAGTATGTTTTTTACTATTGATCATTCATATTATAATTTATATTAAATTTATACACACCTTTTTCCCATGGCCACCTGACAATGTTAAATATGTATTTAATCAAATGTATTACTTGACAATATGTTGTACTGAAGACCTTTTAACAAAACTATTGTACCTGTGTCCTAGCAGTGGGAAACATGGGAAACAAAGCTTAAATTCTACTCCAATCAGGATTGTGTTACTTTCAGTAGTCATGTTAATATTGTTTAATGACCTATTTAACTATGAGGAGCTTGTGGCTAAAGATTACTAGCCGCACGGATCGATCTTTATGGATAAGCAATGCTTGCCATAGTTGTTCTGTGGATGGGTGACCATCTTAACATACCAAGTTTCCTCCATGCCTCGGAAAGCAGTTTAAGCTGTTGGTCCTGGTTGTCATTTGTAGATCTTTGGCAGTTGTTACGGACTATCAGAACCCTGTAAAATCTGACACCAGACTTGCCTGAACTGCCGTATTACCCAGTTAATGGGTTGTGGAGGTCTAGTAGGCAGCCGCTCCACGTAAAATACTGGTATTCAGCTGGATCCAGTTTGACTGGGAGAGCCAACCCCAATATAGTTGGGAAAAGGCCAGGCAGATGATGACCACTATACGATAACTATTGAAACTATTATTCTTATTGGTCTCAAAAAATTGTTGGATTAAAAAAAACCTATTAAAATAATAACATTTCATTTTGAAAGAATATGTGTAATAGGCCTCTGCGAGTCAGAGACCCAATGGTTCCTTGACAGGAAAACGCATACATATCATCATCTGACTAGCTTTTTCCCAACTATATTGGGGTCGGCTTCCATGAAGCTGGATTCAGCTGCATACCAGTTTTTTATGTGGAGCAGCTGCCAGACCTCCACAACCCATTAACTGGGTAACACTTCTTGGTAAGACTGGAGACAGATTTAGATAGAAAACACATACATACAATTAAAATAATATATTTTTTCTTTATCCAGGAATTTTACATTGTAAACATGACTACTGATATTATGACAGTTGTATTCGCTAGGAATTTAATTTAAATTGTATGCAGTTTTGTGACAACAGTGTGACATGCTGCTGCTGTGGTCAATCGTACGCCTTTCAAAAATCCTGGCCCCCATGGTCTTGAGAGAGGAAATAGCATACTCATAATCATAAATTTATTTCCAGGAATTTCATACTATTTGTGTAATAATAAATTATACCCTTTATTTTTCTCAAATGATCTTATGACTGAGCATTGTACATATAAACTTAGAATTGAGTTGAAAATTTTATGAATATAATTTTCTGAAAACTACCGTTAAAATTTCCAAGTTGGATGCTATTAAAAAAGTCTATTTTTATAATAAAATACTAATATTTACATACACTAAAATTTAAAGAGGAAAGATTTGTTTGTTTCTTTGAATTAAACAAGCTCTGAAACTTTGGACCGATTTGAAAAATTATTTCACCATTAGAATCCTACATTATCCCTGATGAACATAGGCTATAGAATATTTTCAAAAAGTTAGGGATCCCTATGAAAACTGATATGTTACCCAAGGTGTGAAAAAAATACCAAAAAAGATCCTTATATCACATACGCTGCGGATACGTGTTTTGATTATACAATCAAAACCCGGGTGTAATGGAATAGTGGTGATTTAGTATCATGATATTAATCCTTATCTATTTAGCTTGTTTCATCATTAAGGTTGTTTATTTTCATGTAACCGCCCCCCCGCCCCCTTTGCGGGAAGCCTATGTCCAGCAGTGGACGTCTTTCGACTGTTGTGATGATGATGTACATGTAAATTACACTTTAAATTATTCAAATCGAACCGTAGGTTTAAAAGTTACGACGGGTATAACAATACACCTTAACTAAGAAAAATGTTGCATTTTGAGCGAACTGCCCTACGTTTACTACAAATAAGTAAGGGAGATGAAGTTCGTGGAGTACCAACTAAATTCGCGCGAACGAAATCGCGGGTGAAGTGCTATTTAAAATAAATTGTCTTCGGACAATCGTAGGTACGCCTCCGATACCGATCTCGAGGTAGGAATAGACATACAATTAAAAAAAATATTTATTTAAGAGATTGTGTTTAAACGCCTACCAAAAATGTTCCTATTTTACCACCAATAAATTTGAAATACCTGCCAGAATGGATTAATGCTCACCAAAACCTAACCTAACTAATTTGGTGAGCGTTTATCCATTTTGGCAAGCAAAAATAATTATTTTGGTAAGCATTTTAATTGTAGCCTTATTTAAGTACTTATGTCCCAAAAAATATTCCTATTCTAATATAAATTATGTATCTGCTTTATTATGTATATTTGATATGTATGTACGCCATAGATTCCCCGATCAAACTGAAAGTCAAAACGCACTTTCGAGCCGTCGCGTCGCCCAACTCAAAAGTTTAACTTTCAAAGTGTTTGCACACTTAGTCCAGGTGTCGTATCATCCAGAGTTTGGGTAATTGGACTGGTCTTCGCTTTTGACGGCGCGGTTTGCGCCGTGGTTGAGCGATCGGCTACTGCGCCGCGTGTCGTGGGTTCGATACCCGCACGGATCAAATATTTGTATGGCCCACAGATAGTTGTTCCGGGTCTGGCTGTTTGTGTATGTGACTTTGTATGTTTGTAAACGCACCATCATGATACAGGAGAAATTCTTAGAGTAGGGCAACGTGGTTATTAAAAAAAAAATCAGGACGACTGGTTGAAAGTGCGTTGTAGAGAGATAATGGAGCTTGTACACTGCGCGGGTTATATGCATCATGAAAGCTATCGTGAATAGGGTTACAATACCATGTATCAACTAAAGATGATTAGAATGGCTGCAAAATACGCGCTTAGTCGTGGAGTTGCGGAAACCAGCCCGATTTACATACATACATACATACAAGATGATTAGAAAAGAAGTGAAATAGTTACTGAACTAAGAAAGGTCCTTGAACGAAATTGGACTAGCCGCGCTATGAAATGCGCATTTAGCTCACCTCTACATTCTCACGTGACTTGCACCGTGTACAAACACCATAAATGCACAAATATTTTTAAGTTATTTTTAGTTCTGACTAAGCAAAATCCAATGCGAATTGTGTAGTTATTTGGCAAACCTTTAATATCCCACAGTGGCGCTTAGTTTCAAAATTTGAGAAAAAGGTACGTAAATGTTATGTAGTAGTATTATATTTACGTTATTTAGTTGTGTGGCTGCTGTTTAATTTTGGATGTTTGCACATTAAGTAAGTTGTGTGTCAATGTTGTATTTATTTTAATTAGTTTCCATTAACAGGGATGTTGACAATTTTGCCAACTTACATTTTAATTTTTTAATAGCTATGACTAATAACAAGAAAGTTATTGACGAATCTATCGAACGGTAACGTCATTTGCTTGTAGCGCGAATATAAGGACGGGAAATACCCTCTAAAAACTTAAAACATTTGAGTTCTCCAAAACTGTTTCCATCGATTTTAATTGAACTTGTTTAATTCTTTTTTAATTCAAGATCCCTGTTATTTTCAATGAAGTACAGTATTAATAAGATATTTTAGTGAAATGAAATGAAATGAAATGAAATTGAATGAAAAAAACAGGTAAACCCGACGGTTACTACGCGAAACTAGAGCTGCGGGAACCAAACCCTGACTTGCGCAAGTGAGCGGATTTATTTACTATGCAGCATTAGTCCTTTTTAAAAAGTAGACCAGTACAGATTCATTTAATTGTAGCTTAATTTTATACAGCCTGATTTTTAACGAATGCGTAAAAAAAATTTGAATGTTAAAAAAATCAAGCTGTTTTGATTGATAAATTTATTCAATTTGAGTATACTCATTTCAGACAATTCTTTCACAGGGTGTACAAGAAGGCCATGAAAAAGACTGCTGCAAGTCGCCAGCGCTTTCTTCATCAGTGCTCATACTGCACATTGCGTAATAAGCAGATGGGATTATCATTAATTACTTAGCATAAGCTGACATCATTTATAAGCTATGAACATGCGAATTGTCTATATTTTTATCTAAAAATCGTTAAGTTGTAAAAAAAAATATCTAACCCAACTTATGCACAAAACTAGTAGTAAGGTACATCAACATTGAAAATTATGACCGATTTTTTGTTTAAGGGTTTTCAAAGGTGCAGAAATTAGAAAGACACGTCCAACCTCATAATGATGAACGGTCGTTCCCCTGCAAGTACTGCAATAAAAGCTTCGTCAAGGCTAACCACCTCACTAGGTAACAATTACAATTAATTTGGAAAATATATGATTACTTACTAAGTACTACAATTTGTTGCGTTTCACAAGTGCGCAGCATTATTGTAATTTAATCCCTATTTCAAAAGATATAAAAGCCATACGTCGCGCTTGTGGTTTCTGACGTATGTTTTGACTAATGACGCTTATTTCTGAAAATACTTACTGTCGTTTGCCTACCATACTACAGACATCTTCGTCAAAAACACCGCGAGAACATACGTACTTGCCGAGGCCCGTTCGGGGAATCAGACCAATATCGCTGCGAACAATGTGAAGACAGCTTTGCGACACAAGACGACCTCATCTTCCACTCCGCTATACATGCCACGCAGAACCTCACCTGCCCTCTCTGTCAGGAAAAATTTGAGGATGTCGACGCGGTCACGGCACATATTAAATCCCACGTAAACGGTATGAAGCTTGTTTGAATGTTTTGCTGAAAGATCATTATTAGCTTGACCCCAAATCAAACTGACTTGTTTATATTGCTACAGCTTTTTGTACTGGATTCCAATAATATGGCATAATTACGTTCAAAATGAACCAATTCAATGCTGAACGGCACCATACTTGCTGCCTTGGTAGTGGGGACTTAGATTTAGGTGTGTCAACCACTAAATGAAGCACCGCATCTGGTGTGTCATTCTCCATTGTACCATAATTTGTGTAATTTGACATTTTCGCAACATAAATACAGGGTGGTCTATTTCTTTCCGGTCTGGACAAAAAATGGGCTGCTCGTAAATGTATATAATACTCGACCCGCCTGTTATTATTTGAAGGGAGAGGCAACGAAATACTCTTTTTCGTTTTAGGTAAGCATACCAAGCAGTGGGGATAATCTATTGAACCTGTTTATTAGCTTGACAGTATTATACGTTTTTTGATTCATTCCATAGGTACTGAGTTCATGTGTGACCTGTGCGAGCTGGTGTTCACGTCGAAAGAGAAGCTGGACTGCCACATTGAGATCTCTCACCACGAAGAAATACGCAGCTTGCCGGTAAGATTAAGGCGTAGATACGGCTCAGCTGATTTTATAATGAGCTTCTCATCTAAACTGCTAGTTGTAATTTTATGAAAAATAAAAGTCATAGAATAATAAGGAAATTACAAAAAAAAAAACTGCTGAATTTTGCCTCGTGCAGGTGTGAAACGAGTGCGCGTTTTGTTCCTCCAGGGAAGGACGCTGGCGTATGTCGTCGTCTTAACTCATGAATCGATCTACTTTCATTTTGTGGGCTTGTGCCTCGTCTGTGAGTTTCATTGTATGAATTGGCGATCTGCGACACCAAACCGATGATGAACTTATAAAGCTTTCAAACAAACACATTTTGTAGAGTTATAATTTCGGAACAATTTCTAAATATCGCAGCCATCTAGATTATAATATATACCTATGTCTATTTATTATTTATGTTGATCAATCTGTTGTAGAATCTAATGCAGGATGAGTCGTCGAATGAGATGGATGTGGAAGAGGATGAAGAGGATTCGGCAATAAATGGTGAGAATGTGTAAAACCACGTAAAGTGTATTTATTTCTCTTTGAATGCTTTTCTAATAATAAATGGTGCTCTCTCATTTAAATTTTTATTTAGATAGGTATCTCTATTATGTTGAAAATTGTGAGCAGTTAAAGTTTTTTAAAAGGTCGCGAAAGCGAAATTTCGTGATTTTAGGCCTGGTTTACCAATAACAGCATGTTAGGGAAAATATTCTAGAGTTATAATATCCCAGTGTTACTTATGTCGTTACTCTAACCTGCTTACTAATATTAATTTGTATGCCGATTATTGGCCGAACATACAGATCAGCTAAAATGTATAAATAACATCTTTTTGTACTTATGTTCACAAATAAAGATTTGATTTGATTTGATTTGATTTGACTCATTATAACAATATTCGCTTTCAGTAAAAGAACTGGATGACCACATGGTAGTTGAAATTAAGAAAACAAGTGATTATTTGGTAAGTATTTTAACCTACATGTACATTGTACACCTAACTACTTGAAAAAATATTGTATATGTTAAGTTAATTTTCAAAATTGCATTGCTTTGTTTACTCAGATACCGAATGTGCAAGAGGAATCGGAGGAAAAGCTTGACAATACTAATTCTGAAGGTAACTAAAATGTTTCTAAAATCTCTTTTTTTTTCTGATAAATAGAACTTTTAGTTTTCTGTAACACCTCATAACAAACTTCAACAATTCATCGAGCTTTTAGGGTTCCGAACATCCCTAAAAAACAGAACCCTTATTGGATCACTCGGGTTACATGTTACTTGTTTTTTCACCATAGACTTCTTTCCATTCTTTTTTTTTTTTTTTTTCATTCATCTCCATTTTTTTTTTCCAAATGTTAGGCTCAGTAGTTTCGGAGATAGGGGGCGAGTGGTCATTTGTAATAACTTACGTAACGCGTCTTTATTCGGGTCACAGAAGTCCAAAAGAGTACAAATTTTTAACAGAATCGATCCAGTGGATCCGGGTATACTAGCAGACAGACAGACACTCGAGTGATCCTATAGGGGTTCCGTTTTTTGTTCAGAACCCTATTAAAAAGAAATTGGTTCGGAATATTTTGCACGCGAGTCCGACTCGCATTTTGCCATATTTTTAGATTATAAGTTAATGAAATATTTTGCAGAAAGCGACTCTGACATGCTATTACCGGATCTCACGACCACGCTCGCAATGTCAAGTAAAAACACTGGCAAAGAATCAGCCGAAATTTCAATAGCCACCTTGGGTGGTGCGACTATCACCAAGACTGTGACAACGCCTAAGAAAGATGACAAGTTGAGAATAAGTGATAATCAGGTAAATACTTCAACCGCCCTTGGTTTTTAGAGTTTAAAACCATTCTGGATTCTCAACTGAACCATAAGTCAGTATTTTTGGATAGAGATTTATTTGTTTTTTGATGACGACAAAATATTATATATAAAATTTTCAAAAAATTAAATTAAAATTAGGCTAATATCATTAATAGCTAATATCATTATCATAATTATGATGTAATACATAATTAGTATTATCATAATCGCCCTAGTATAAAATAATGACATCAGCCTAACAGTAATTGTGATGTGAAACGATGAATTCATAATGTGAAACATTGTATACAAGATAAAAATTAAACACACATTGGAATGTATGATCTTCTGTCTTAAATTTTATTTCCTCTATGAAAAAAAAACTATATACGGTTTTTTTTTTTGTATCACAGACTGCCAGCATCCTTCGAAAAGCCGAAGAAGTCAAGAAAAAGGTTATACCACAAGTGGCATCAGAACCAAGTTAGTAGTTTGAAAACAAAATCACATCTTTTAATACATTCACAAGAACTTACTTACGTACGTATTGAGGAGCTCGTGGCTAGATAATAACAGCCGCACGGGTCGATCTTCATGGTTACGCAACGCTTGCCAAGGTTGGTCTGTGGATGGGTGACCATCTTAACATACCGAGTTTCCTCCGTGCCTCGGAAAGCACGTTAAGCCGTTGGTCCCGCCTGTCATTTATAAATCTTTGGCAGTCGTTACGGATAGTCAAAAGCCAGTAAATCTGACTCTGAATTTGAGTCTTGGCAAGAAGTACCGTGTTACCCAGTTAATGGGTTGTGGAGGTCTGGTAGGCAGCCGCTCCTCGTATAATACTGGTATTCAGCTAAATCCGACGTGACTGTAAGCCGACCCCAATATATAGTTGGGAAAAGGCTAGGCAGATGACAAGAGCTAACGTATTAATTTATACAGAAAATTACAATTTTACAGTTACTGATAAGAAGACCAACATTAGAACGGAGAATAACTCAGCTGGTACCAGCGATAAGTCGCTGCGGATGTTAGAAAAAGATTTACAAGAACTGAAAAGGGTAAATAAATACATTATTTAACATTTTACAGGTTATTGGCAAAACAAGATACTTTCTGCCAACCAGCAAACAACATCTTGCTTTAAGAAAAATAAAGTATCTATGTAAACCATATTTCAGACGCATCCACGCAGTGAAGTCGCTAAAACTCCAGTAAAGCCCTTAGAGACATTAAGAAGTAGACGGGCACAGATTCACACTTCCACTCCAAAACCTAGGTAAGCCTTTAGAGAAATAAACCGAAAGAGAATAAAATACATTGTGTAGTTCAAAGAATCCAAGAATTTTGACATTCCCACTGCAATTTGATAATTATAATTATTATTTCCATATTACAGAACTCCAACAGATGATAGGAAAATACAAATAATGTCTAGGTCTCCAATTCCCGAAAAGAAGTTACCGGAACGTCGCATAGTCACCAAAGAGAACAAAGAACCCAAAGAAAGTAACGCGAAATCAAATAATGGCAATGGCAAGGAAGATAAGCTAGCTAAGGAGAAGGAAGCGAAAGAAAAAGAAGCCAAGGAGAAGGAAACTAAAGAAAAGGAAGCCAAGGAAAAAGAAGCGAAAGAGAAGGAAGCCATGGAAAAAGAAAGGAAAGAGAAGGAAGCCAAGGAAAAAGAAACAAAAGAGAAGGAAGCCAAGGAAAAAGAAGTAAAGCAGAAGGAAGTGAAAGAAAAGGAAACACCGAAGGTATGTCAGCTTTTTTACTGTCATGCAGGTTTTCACTCACAGATTATATTCTTCACTAGTTGCCGCCCGCACAGAGGCGGCACAAGGCGTGTGCGACTTGGGCCACCGCCTACGGCCTCGCGGTCCGAAGGTCCTCGCAGTTTTAGCTTTTGTCAACTCAAAAAAATCGTAGTTAAGGCCAACTTATCCGAGCTTTATTGCATTTTTTTTTGAGCACGCTTTGCTTGCTGTTGCTATTTGAATTCATTTTATTGTTAAGGTTTAGTTCAGTAAGTATTGTAAAATATTAGCCGCGGCGGAATAAGTTCTATGATTTACTCGTAAAATCTCACTACGTTCGCTCTTAAACATGGGTACTTTAGTTTATACAACATGTAACAGAATGAAAAATAGTGAATATTTGACGAATGTGGGAAAATTCAAGAAAAAACGTTCTTGAATTTTGCCACATTCGTCAAATATTCACTATTTTTGCACAAAAAAGTCAAAAGAAAATCAAAACTATTCGTGGCGGGGTGCGATTGAGTTCGCTGCATCTCACCCTCAATTTCTAGGTAAGACCTAGAGGGCCTTGCAATATGCCAATTTTGCCCCCATCAAGTTTTAGTCTTGCCCCGCCACTGCATCCGCGTGAATGTCGAAAATGGAATGTGTTCCCTTGGTATATCCTACCTATATGTTATTGCCTAAATTGAATCATGATCCTTCCAGCCATTCGGACGTGATTGAACAACAAACATCCATACATCCAAACTTTTGCATTTATTATATTCGTAATTAACTTTAGAGTTTAGATTATATAGCTCCCAATAATTGAAGTAGCCAATTTCAATGCAATGCAATGTCACGCACAGAAAACTAGGACACCTCGACGGCATTGTCACATCATTCCATAGCCAATTGTGTCATTGAGTGTCATTGTTCACTGATAGTGGCCCGTGGCAATTCCAATTACGACTAGTACAGCCGAAACTACGCGACCATAAATTTTTACTAACAACCATGCGTGATGTTCCATACTCTGTGATGGCATGGCTCTGTTAAGGCTGGAGTTGCGGACTGTGCGGAGTAGCGAGTTCACGCGAAGGGTAGGTAATTTGAGTGGGAGGCCGGGTTTTTTCCACTTCCTCACTCCGCTTCCCGGTTTTTTATGCATTATTTAACTAGATCGTAAATCTCTGTCCACTGAAGCGGAGCGGAGATTTTAAAGTATTCCATTGGTGGACAGTCCAGTCAGCCTAGTGATACTGTTATAATTTGTTCTGTTTCACAATGAGTTTCCATTTCCACTGATGCTTAAATCTCACTGTTATCATTTTCTTCCAGAATATAGTTAAAAATGGAAACGACAAGAGCAGTTCTGAAGAGGGCATTCGTCGATCAACGAGACCTTCCAAAATAAAAGATTACGCTAAGATGATTAGAGACAGGTAAATAAAATCACTGTAGAATCTCACAATTAAATAACTTAGCAATGAAGCCACCAAGAGGTCAGAATGAGACCTTATCAGGGGAAAAACATACAAAACGGCAAATTTAAATTTTCTAAGTTATTGTACAATTCTTGAGTACACACAACAATATAATATAATTTTTAATTCCAGGTCCCAGGATTCTGATGAAGAAAATGACGATTCAGACGACGCTGATGATGAAGAATATAAAGAAGTTGAAAAGCCTGTTGAGGTGAATGATTAGCATTGTTGACTACAATTTGTGTATGTGTATGAATAAAAAGCCACTTTCCATTTCGCAAATTCAACGGCTATCAAGAGATTTGATTGCTTGTCTAGACAACCAGTGCTTGGTTAACCCATGAAGGATCTAACGAAATAATGCCTTATTTACTTAATTTAACCAGCCATGTACATAGTTGTGATACCCATTCAAAATGTTCCAGCCTAAACCCCGAGCACGCAGAGCTAGTATGAAGACGCCGGCGCCGAAGGCGAGCCCGTCGCCCGCCACGCCCGCCCCCAGGAAACGAGGGCGACCGCGCAAGGACGCTGTGTTAGTACACAACCTACTTACTTTTAATGACCAAGATGTTCTTGAACCAAAAAAAACTTCTAGTCGGACGAGATTATTTATTTATTTACTTGCATTATAGCCCACTCTCTCATAGAGAGACGGTCAGAATCCCAGCAGTGAAAACATGTAATTCATCTTCCATAATAGCTTCCTTCTGGGTAAGCTCGCTCCATCGTAGACTTTGTCTTGGTCATCTCTGGCCAAGACTTGAGTCAAGAACAAACCTATCTATTAAAATATTTATTTATTATACGCTTTATTGTACATACACCAAAAGTAATACAAAAGGAAACTTAAAACTAAAACACATACAATGGGCGGTCTTATCGCATTCCGCGATCTCTTCCAGACAAATACACAACACAAATATATATTCTTGTACCTAGAAAAATCAAAACTATGCCCTCGCAGTTCCAGTAGATTTATGAGAATCATGGAGGGCAGTGTTGGCTTACCTTCTGGGGTTCAAAACCCTACCGCAACCCTATTTTGTTTCACATTTGTAAATGGAATATACAGTTTACCTAAAAATATAATACTAACAATGAAAATAGAATCAAATTTGCTCGAAAAAAAAATGAAATATACATAATTATATTTGAAACAAGTATGTCTGTCCATCTCGCGGAAACGCTGTTTTATAGGCGTCATGGACTTTGAAGTTACAAATGTTTAATGGTTATTATTCTTACTCGACAGAGCCGCTAAGGTGCGGAAGGAAGAACTTGAATATAATGAGGATGATGAGTCCGAGAGCGAAAAAGAAAAGCCCAAGACTCCTGTTGTAGTTGAGAAGCAGAAGGAAAACAAGAATACTTCTGAAGCTTCGGTAAACAAGACATTTTATTTATTAATACTGAATTCAGCACTAGTTAACAAATCATCATGTTTAAGGATTGGTATTGTGATGTTTGAGTACTGGTATCAATCAGCTATCAATATGGAATGGGACTAAAAATCAATATTTGAATCACTACAGATCTCACCAAAATATAATAAAGCCAATCCAAATGTTTCAGGAGGCTAACAAGTCAGCAGTTGAACAGAAGCCTCCAAGCACATTGGTGTCGCCCACTGGACAGACCCTAAAGAAAGTAAGCACTCATTTTTTTTTTGTAACTTGGTATTTAGACCAGTAAGTTATGATCGTCAGAGACACATTAAAGCAAAAGCTTGAGATATTTACTAGCTCAAAATTTCATGCTCAAAGTTCCCACAGTGGTCTCAACATTCACATGAGCTGAGCATTAGCTCTTAAGTCATGGTTTGTTAGTGATTAAAAACAATAAACTGTATATTTCCAGATTCCTGTTAGAGCTCTGCCTCCTGGAGTCAAACCAATGCCTCTACCAGTAAATGCGAGAAGTAAGTTAATACCAAATTAGTTTATGAAAATAAAAATCATGTTTTTATATTTTTCTTTAATTTTATTGCTTTGTTCAACAGCAATGGGCAGGGAAATATGCGAGATGCAAATTGGCAAGAAGGTAGTCAAAGTTCAGAAGATTGTGATGACGAAGGCTGAAGTCGAAGCTATGGCTAAAAAGGGAATGGTGGAGATGAAGGTAAATCTCCATTCTATTCTTATAAAATCGACCAGCATAAAGAACAAAAATAACGCAGCGGCAGATCGGTACAAGTACTTTTTACAACTTCATCAAGTTAAATGTTTAATTTTCGTTACAGGATGGTACCATGGTACTGAAACCGGGTGTCAAGATCCCGACTTCAGATGCGTCGGTACTTAAAACCAGTCTAGTCGGAGAAGGTTCGTGTCGATATTTTTTACTGTGAATATATTTTATAAACATCAACATAATTGTTTACTAGCGAAAAAAACACGCTTCTTCTATTGCTAGATGTATCAGTCATATGTTTGGTTCTAGATCTAAATTAAAATTGTGCAAATTATTAATCAATTTTTTTTTCTACAGGTAAAGAATCTCCTAGTAAAAAGATAGCAGCACCGTCGCGATGCGACTTTGGCGATGACGCGTGAGCAGACTGTTAAATGTTTTGTAATGACCCTGATTTATCATAGAAAGACATTCAAGTCATTTTATAAATAAATAGTTAAGATAGTGTTAAACACCACTGTATTTTTATGAATAATTTCTCATAGATTAATTATATGAATTATTTATGTACTATATCTGCTCCACTTAACTAGCCAGGTTTCTTCTTGTAATTTATCAAAATATTTACATACTTAATGTATTTTGGTTTTTATAAAACAATCACTGTATGATTATTATAATTAATTATAAGGTTAAGACAATGATCTAATAAATGGTTTTTGTGAAGTTCAATTACACAATGATTTAAGTGTATAAAAATAATAAAATATACATAGTTGCAAACAATCCTCTGTTTTTGTTTCCTTATAGGGACAGGGACCGTGCACGGCGTTGACTCTGCCATCTTGTATCGCAAATTCGAAGTGTTAAGGGTCAGAATACTTAACATTGACGCTTCTGTGCTGCCACCTATAGTTTCTGCGCGCTCCCTTTCGACCATTTGTTTATAGGTTTATTGGCCTTTGTATCCCACCGCTGGGCAAAGACCTCCCCCACATCCTTTCAACAAATCTTGCCATCATCAAAGCCTTCGCTGTGTGCGTCCAGACACTCGACGGTCGACTCGCCACCGCTTTCTGGGCCAGCCTCGGCGATGTCGTCCATCCTCTGACACCCATTTAGGAGACTTGCCCAGCGGTTACCAAGCATACGGCCGGTGGGACCCGCCCAGTCCCCCATTCAGCCCGGCAGCTTTTCACGTCTTGATCTCACGTCTCTTATACATTATTTATTTTTAAACCTAGAATACTGGTCTCCCTTTGGCTAATATCTAATATTATTGATCATAATATAAATAAAGTATAAAGCTAAAGAGTGGGTTGGTTAAACGCGCTAATCTCGGGAGCTACTGTTTCGAATTTAAAAATTCTTTAGTGTTGAATATCCCATTTAATTTTATCGAGATTGGTAATAGGGTACATATCATCACGCTACGATCAACAGGAGTGGAGCATTCATGGAAAATGTGACCCAGGCCAAACTGCGCAGGACAGCTTGTCTAGAGCGTCTAGAGGTAGTTCATGTCGAGTACAGTGGGCCGCCTTTGTTAGACGACTAAAATGCCACCACATTGGTCCGTCGGAGCGTGTGCTGTGCGTAGTCCCAGCGGAAAAGTGTCGTTTTTTTAAATTTCAATTTAGCAGATATTTAGTGTATGACGTCCTGTAATTGTGTATTAGCTCAAATGTTAAAGAGGCCGTAAGACGGCCTCGCATCAATACCGTGCGTCTGTGGCGAAGCCACGTAATGGCACCGTCAGTTTTGACGTTATTGTGCATCCAACCATTAAGGAGTTATTTAACAAAAACAGTTAATAAAATTATTCAGCATAAAAAGTTTTTTTTCCCTATGGACGTACAAGAAATACATACAATAATTAGTGTGTAAATTTGTGTGTCATGAAACTGCGGAGATATGTAAGTTTACACTGCGCTGACGTTTAAAAACGGTTTACTGCAGTTGTATTTTTTACACACGTTGCTTTGAATTTGTGTGTAATGTTTGCGAAAACAGAATTTGAAAAAAACATACCATTCAGAAGAAGAAAGTATTAAAATAAGGTTATTATGTCCTGTTACTTAAAATAGGAACTCTAGAGCCTAACTGATAACGTTTATTTGCATCTTGTTAGGATCTACAATGTCTTGTCAAGTTTCAATTATGTGCTCTTTGTAATTAATGAGTAATGGCATAATTTACTTTGACCGGGCCACTATATTTTAGGACTATTTAAAAGAAAAGCAAAATAAAACATTCCAATATTTAGTGTATAAATGCAACTATTCAAATGTTAAGTTTCAGCTCATTACACTGAATAGAATAGAATACTCTTTATTATGTACACCATATAAGTTACAGAAAAGATAGATGAACAAAACATTACATAGGGTGACACAATGGGCGGCCTTATCGCTAAAAGCCATCTATTCAAGACAACCTTTGAATAATTAAAGAGATACAAATAAAAATACCAGAACCACCACAAAACGTGGATAATCCGACCCAGTTTGGATAGCTATTAAGAGGCGCCCATTTAGTACAGTTCCCGTCACGCAAGTTTTCCTCTCCGAAGTACGTTGCAGTTCATTGCGCAGAATGACAATTTGGCAAAAAAACAGAACTGCACATGAGCGTGTATCAAGATGGCGCATGAGCGTGTATCAAAATGGCGCATGAGCGTGTATCAAGATGGCGCATGAGCGTGTATCAAGATGGCGCATGTAATGGCGTCTCATTCGCTCGTATACGTTCGATGTATAAGTGTGTCCCGCTTGCTCAATGCGATACGACTGTTGATGCGAAAAGTGTTACATGTTGTTATTGAATTTGGTTATTTCTTACTATTTCATTTGTGTTCTTGTGGTGTATGTGTTTGTTGTGTTACTTTTTGATATTTTTATTGTTACTGGTAGTCTTTGTTACTTATTTATAGTAAAATACGTATAAACAAAAAAATATTTTAGGAACGTAACACTTTTTTACGCGATTGCACCTGCGCGGTTTTTACTTAAACCTAACTTGCGAGCGGTCAAGAACCGTGGTGCAAACTTTATACAGATGCGTACACAATAGTTTAGCAGAAAATAAAACAACTGAATTAAATTTGTACTCTTAAAAGTAGGTACTTATTAAATTTATTAGTTAATGACCAATTAAAATAAAAACAATATCATTATCGATGTAATAATATCATTGATATTAAAATAAAGAAACAGTTTTGCTTGATCTACACTTATATTATAAAGAGGAAAGATATGTTTGTTTCTTTGAATTGAATAGTTTCCGAAACTACTGGACCGATTTGTAAAATTATCACCATTAGAATCCTTCATTATCCCTGATGAACATAAACTGTTTTTGTTGAATTAATACCCGATATATTACTCTCCTCTGTGTGAATTTAATCCTAATGGTAAGATGCACAAATTCGTACTTACCATACACAATTACAGGACGTAATAGACTAAATATCTGCTAAAAATAAATTAAAAAAACCACACTTTTCCGCTGGGACTACCTACGCACACCGTCGGAGCATGTTAGGGTCGAGTAGCTGACGTCCGCATGGGCAAAATTAATAGGGAATATGCATGAAAAAATATTATCTATACCTACTTACAGTTTATTTAAAAAAATATAATACTATAAGGCCGCCCATTGTGTCACCCTATGTAATGTTTTTTTCATCTATATTCTCTGTAACTTATATGGTGTACATAATAAAGAGTACTAATAAAATTGTTCTATTCTATTCTAACAGTGAAAATACGATCAAAATTACTAGGAAAAACAAACGAAATATAATTATTTTAAACAAAAATATCTGTCTGTAAACGAGGGATGAAACGCATATAACTAGAAGAGCCATGAACATAAATGTGGATGGATGGAGAGGGAAAGGAAGGCCAAAGAAAAGATGGATGGATTGTGTGAGGAGAGATACCTATGAAAGAAAAGGGAGTTAGTGATAGAGTGACGACTGATAGAACAGAATGGAAGAATAGTTGCGCCGACCCCAAGTAACATGGGATAAGGGCAGGTAGATGATGATCTGTCCCTAAACGCTGTTTTCTTGGCAGCCATTGGCGTACCTATCTAGGATTGTTTTCCAGAAGGGGCTTGGCTCCTAACCTGAGATGCGACTCCCAGACATAGGTACACATTACGGTCGGTGATCACGTTCAGAACTGGAATTATAGGCCAGTCGCCGTCGCAGCGAAGAAGGGTTCAAATTATAAACTATATCTAGAAAATCGGACTACTTACTAGCTCACTATCGATAGCTGGTTATGGATACCTACCATTGTATTCATACAACCGAGACCTTTACAAAAATGACGCCCACGCCAACAATACCTTTGAGTTCTCGCGCGAGTGACTTTTGCTAAAAAGTTTTACCTGAAAAAAATTGGAAATTGAACAACCGAAGCGAGCTCGACTTATTAGAACCTTGTCTCGGATATGTTAGATTCAAAGAAACGGATGTTGCTTAGCTTACTCGAGAATGCTGGAGCGAGCGAAGCGACCTCGAAAATTTTTAGCACCCCACCTGGGAATCTGGGTTAGATTAGTTCTTTTTTAACCAACTACAGATATAAATGTTACTTTGTCGACATATAACGAAAGATCGATAGCAAAAAAGAACTTACCTACTTCAAAATGTTATCGGATAGGATGTGCCACGGACAGGTAAGATACTCTTTTAACTATTCATACCGCCATAAAAGTAACAATCTCGACTTAAACTATAACTGTATAAAATTTTGACATTATAGAATACAAGAGCGTGAGCGAAGCGAGCTCGAGAATTGTTTAACCCTGCCTGGGAAGGCAGCTCCGGATCTACGATTTTTCCGACTCGGGGAAGAAACCTAATAGTGGCGCCCCCTTCTCTTTCACGTTTTGTAATTAATTTTGTAATTAATCTGTCCTAACAACACCCCAAAAATCAGGACAGTGCAATCGGTGGTAGATTTTATTTGTTTGATTTGTGTGAAGTTCTAGCAGCTGCATATATGCGTCATGGACTTTGACGTCCTGTTTCTAATTGTAATCTTTGAAGCTTTATAACTTCATCGCTGACGAAGGTAAGTATTTAAAAAATAATTTCATGATTGTTTACTAGAGCTGATTGATAACGATTTATTTAATTTTGTAAATTAAAAAAATGCATGCATATTCCCTATTCGACGACGTAGAATGCCCCAAGCAAAGACAGTGAGACCCCACAACAGCCGTAAATATGTCAGTGATAAACTGTGGTCTGTCTGATAAAATAACGATGTGATGATGACATTCACGAAAATTGGATTTTTAATTACTATATATATATTATATGTATTTATTTTTGGTTACTCGCAGTGGAGGCCAAAAAAAATATTCTCAACGCCTATAGTGAACAGTGACCCAAGTCTATACGTTATGGTCAAATTAGTTTACGCTACTCCATGATAGATGGCGCTTTCATAAAAAGAAATTAAGTTGCAGTGGTGTCGCTAGTGTTCACTATTTGCCGCCCTTTTCAAGAAAACCAAGAGGCGGCTGGTTCAAAACATTTATTCAAACGAGATCAAAAACGCGCGACAGTCGGTTGCGGCAGACGACATCGTACCGAAATACGGATTACATTTTAGTTTTAACACTTATCCAGAATATTAATTCTCAAATTTAATAAGATAAGTGTGGTGTTTTGCGTTGTTTAATTTTATAAAACTTCGCGAGTTTGGAGTTCAACTGAGGAAACTTTGAAAGGACTTTATTTTGTCTAAACTAGGTAAGTCTATTTTTTCTGCATTTTCTTCTTATAATTTTATTTTTTTCAGAACTTCTTCAATGTACCTTGATGGAAGTTTAACTTGTTAGAAATGTTAAACTTCTATCAAGGCCCAGTTGCAACACAAATCATTAATGCCTTTAGCGCTAAATGAAATGAAATCATAGTCATTTTTGGCAATAATATCGATAGTATAAAAATAACTTAATATAATTAATAATGCCTACTACATTGAAGAAATTGCAATTAATTTCTCAAATTTAAAAGAATTTTTAAAAACAAGGATTGTGGTAGGTTGGTGATTAATATAAACTTTGTATGTTTAATATTACTAATACGTAGATACCTACTTAAGGTTTTTAGGCACTTAGGCACATAATATTACACAGGTACCTACTTATTAATTTACTAAACTTACACTAGCTTCTGCCAGGTTTCACCCGCGTCAATTGAAATTATCCCAAAGGAACACACTCCCGGGATAAAAATTAGGTAGCGCGGTATGTGCTATTTATGTGCGGTAGACTATATCTTAACTCTGTGCGAACCAGATCCGTAAAGCCTTTCTGGCGTGATTGAGTAACAAACATCCTAATCCATCCAAACTTTTGCTTTTACCTATAATAGTAGTAAGATAGATTCAAACTTGCCTTACTTTAAAATAATTACTTGTTTTAGGTATCTACCTACTTTATCCTTACTAATATTATAAATGCGAAAGTAACTCTGTCTGTCCGTCTGTCTGTCGCGCTTTAACGCCAAAACTACTTTACCGATTCAAATTAAATTTGGTACACAGATAGTTTAGAGCCTGAGAAAGAACATAGGCTACTTTTTATCCCGGGAGTATGTTCCCTGGGGACCACGCGGGCGAAGCCGCTGGCAGAAGCTATTTTATAAATAAAACTGTTTATTTTTTGTTAATTTAGTTTAGGTAAGGACGTAAACATCATAATTTTCACAATTGATAAATTGGATAAGATAAGATATGACTGGAACGCTAGTCTTGTTGTCTGAATTTGTAACAGTCCCTTTTTTCTTCGTAACCTTGTACTTAATTAATTAAGGCGGCTATTTCTTTGATGAGAATTTGATTTTCATTCATATTCAATAGATGTTTGCCTTACCCCGCGGGAATACAGGCTAGGCGGCTAGGTTACGTGTTGATATCCAATAGCAAAAAAATAACAATTATTTAGATTCCATTTACCAAAAAAAAAAAACAAAATATATGAAATAACAAATACCTATACCTAGTTTGACAGAAACAATTGCCTCTTGTTGAAAATTAAAAGTTAATTATAAAAACACAATATTTCGAAGGCACGTAACCACCCGCACCCACTAAAATCGGTTGTCTGCATTTTATTTCGCCTCCATCCGTAATAATTCTGTAGTCCTATTCTGTAACGACATTTTCGTGTCTCGACAGCGGAATCCGAGGTGAGTACCTATAAACATAACACCTTTATGTTATGTGTGATAAAGTTCACTTTGTGAGCTACCTCACTCAGGTGAAGCTCGATATCGAAATGGTTACTTACAATTCTGTAAGTAATTAGCTAGTCATTCGACTAGCTGGTCTAGATTCCTGTTCACAGTTTAACAATGGTGCATAAAACCATCGATTGTTCGTCTTAAAGGTACCATGATGTGTAAGCCAGCTCTTAGCTCTAGTTTAGCTATTCCATTTATATATTTATTCCTTTCCTACCCGGCTCCTTTGTTTCTTTAATATTGCTAGTAAAGGCAACAACCACGAAACTGCAAGTTTTTATAACTTTTTGCTAACAAATCGCGTTTCCGTAGTCTGTTAGGAGCACGCCGGTTTCACTACCGCACGAAAGACGTTAGCTTAAAGATAAAATAATATGGATACTTATGCATAGCAACAAATTGGAAAAAATAACGCACTGTATGAGGTTGTATATTTGGGGAAAATCAAGTAGGCACCCCCTACGTACCTAATGATATTAACTTGACTAATACGTCACCTCTAAATGGTCTCCATATAAGTATGTAATAGGCATCATGCAGCCTTTCCATAGGAAGCCTAAGTACTTAGGCAGGTCAATAAGGACCTAATTGGCATTTTGTGTCCCATATTCCAAGATGTAAAATCTGCGTTCACAAATAACCAGAATCGGTGCTAAGAATGAAATTCGTATCCGGTAATTAAGACCATAGGTACGCTTTGTGTCACGACAACCAGAATGAATTGCAAAATCGACCTATCTTTGTCAATCCATCTTAATCCGGTCATATAAATGTTATTAGACTCGCTTCACACGCCGATAAGTTGCAAATCGAATGACGTAACTATGAAAAATCACTTCAGGCATGAAATATTTGCCAGCGGTTGACATTGAGACATGAAAATCGTGAGGTAATTGACAATAAAATATACAATGTCAACACTCAGCAGTTATCACAGTGGTCCTACGTTCAGTTGGCCCAAACTTGCTAAACGATTAGACATGCCTGGTAGCAGGAAGTTGAACGCGCTTGTCACTAGTTGACATTGTGTTGTTACGTATCGTGTTTCAGCAAGTTAAACGTGTTCATCATTTAATAGAGCAGTTACTGACGATAGTAAGAAACTAGTTCTTCGGTTATCATCGAGAGACTTTATATGACCTGTTTTTCAACAGAGCGAAAGCTAAGTATAGGATCTCTGGAACAGAAAATTTTCCACTCCAGCTTTGTCCAAACACAAAACAATATAAAGTGCAGGGACAACGTCGCCGCGTCGATCGTGCGGTCCATTTGGGGATTTTCCAGCTTTCATGTTTCTTGACTCTCGTTCAGCGTTAGTTTTTTATTGGTTTCGTCATACAGAATGAATTAATGATACCTACGAAACCCCCTGTAATCACGGGTTTTTCCTGCGATATCTATACTAATATATAAAGCTGAAGAGTTTGTTTGTTTGTTTGCTTGAACGCACTAATCTCAGGAACTACTGGTCCGATTTGAAAAATTCTTTCAGTTTTAGATAGCCCATTTATTGATAAAGGTTGGATAGGTAGGTATGTTGGGAGGTTAGGTTTTCGGGTGGGGGGGGGTTATATCACGCTAAGACAAATAGGGGCAGAGCTGTAATGAAAATTGTGACGCAGACGAAGTTGCGCGGGTCAATTAGTCATTCGAATAATTCTGAATCTAAGACAAGGCAATTAATGGTTTAACTCATGAAGATAATGCATTTTGAATGCATCAGCACAATCCTGATTAGCTAGAACCACATAGAGAATTATATATTTAGGAGAAACTCTTAAGTTTTTAATTGTTAGTAGGACGGTAAAGTTTTATGTATTGCCATTTTCCTATTTCACTCTCGGTCATAAATGTTGTAAGTGTGCCTCTACTCACCGGCTTCCCGTCGAATAATTATTTACCCAAAGTCTAGTTAAATTGAACGTGCCTGTTAACCTACATGTAATAGAAAACTATAAATCCGTCTGTCTCCACCCACAAGCAACCTCGTAACTCATAGCATGTACATATAATACAGAGACACTCGTAGCTGCTCTTACAGCCGCAAGAAAAAAGAACTAAGATGAAAAGTTTGTATGAAAAATATAAAATTATTGGGACACCCAGCCATAGAAGCAATAACTATGTTAAACAAGGATGCAATCAATCAGGTGCCTTTTATAGACTAAATATTATTCTAAATAAATAACTATAACTTCATTTTAATTATGTCACATGAATAAACAAAGCATCAAATTAGCTAAACATATGTTACGAACGATGACCATATGTGTGATTCTAGTCGTTTAACTGATGGTGACAGTTACTGGATGCTGATTGGCCGTGGCACGCTTGTTCTGTAACTATGCTTAGCACTACCTACTTCTCATTCGACAGCTGTGACGAAGAGCGTGCAAAGCGAGTGAATTCGTCTACAACGTTTACGAACACCGTGGACAATCTGCCTTTCAAATAGATCACGCCTCTGTCACCTCTACGGCTTCATTCATTATAATAATGTGTAAATGAGTACTATTTCTGCAATAACATTACTTTAACACCGTTGGAATGTTAAGCCTTTTAAACAATTTAGCATGGGTAACTCCATACGGGCCGGTCGAATATTTTTTGTTTACATAGGCTGTTACAAAATGTTTCAGCACTGTCTAACGATGCGCTTTCGTTAGGTACTTCTTACAGATAACGGTGGACCCTCATTTCAAAGTCTTTCGTTTAGCCGAAAATCTTAACTTACTCTCTATCAATATACCTATAAAAACAGTTGATATACAGTAGCCTGTGCGTGCGATATGTTTACCAAATAGCGTGGACGGTGTCCGTCATCTGGCAAGTTTCTGTTCAACACTCGACCGAAACGAGTGACAGCTGTCACCCATATAAATATTTGCCGAAGTTTATCTCTCAGCTTGTAAAGATTATGACTTTACGAGTTACGACATACTGTTTTTTCAATCGGGTTGCCGCCACACCGCGTCGTTCATCATTTTGACGTAACTCGTGGCACTCGTAAATTTTTACACATATTTAGGATTAACGTCACTTTAATATATTAGGTAGTAAAGTAAAAAGTAAATTAGCTATGCAAAGTAATACGGTTCTTTGCGAGGTGGGTTGCCAGCCGGCAAAGTATTTTAGGGGGAAATGCGGACCGGACATCCGACTGTGTACATGCTTATATATGTATGAATTGCAGGGTACTGAAACACCTATTATAGTTGTCACCTTGAACTTGCGAAATAAAAATAACAATGAACAGTTTTTCACCCTCGTAGCAATGCCGTAGTAAAGTTTTACTAATAAGAGTATAGTTATACTATCGCTGAACTACTTATAGAATGGAATTGTATAGCGAGTAGGTCAATATCTGAAAATATGTCCTGCTACAGTCAGCACTTGTCTTAACTTCAGGCAATTTCCTCATTAAAATTCGCAAAGAAGTTGTCGAGATAGAGATAGAAGAGATAATTGAATTAACTAAGTATTTTGTTTCGAGGAGGTACCTGTAGGTACCTAACGGTGAATAAAAATCACGAGCTTGACAGCAGTTGTCAGTGCCACCTATTGAACTGAAATTAACAACCACAGTAGCCGTTATTTTTACAATATTTGGTACTTAATTAATGAACACATCACTTAGTTAACGGGTAAACAACGACCTTTTATGTTCACACCCACACTACATACGCACATCAAAAAAGATATATTTTACCACAAGCACAGGGTGCCGGCGGCGGCGTGATATTATGTTATGAAATGGGGCCAGTCCGAGAAAATACTCTTCCAAACAAAAACTAATCATCTAAATCGGTAAACAATTGGCGAAAATATCGCTGAACAAACATTTTTCATGGGATCACATCATCAGATCCTGACTTATACCTGCCATCATCAGCTCAGCAACATGAGATGATGATTACCAGGCACAAATATCTGAATTGCGTTAGAGAGTTTATGGAAAAGAGTGTATATGCTTATGAAATTTGAGGGTTTCCCTCAATTTTCATGGGGATGCCATCATCAGATTCTGACTTGATGACAATGGGACCACCTCAGGAGTATAGGCATCCAAACAAAAAAATATTTTTTAAAAATTGGCCCAGAATTGGCGGAGAAATCGGTGAACATAAATAAAAAAATTAAAAAGAACATAGAACCTCCTCCTTTTTGAAGAAGTCGGTTAAAAATCAGAATGTAATTGTAACAGGAATTTGATAGAAAGAAAAATACTGTTTAACCAAACGTAAACAGCAATTTATTAATAAAAGGTTTATATTCAATATAATATAAGCCTCCCCTGACTCGAACACATGCTTAGCACTCAATTTTTGTTTATAAAAAATAGTTTTATTTTTAATTTCAAACAGTGTTTTTCTATTTAAAAAAAACACGCAACAAAAATTTTTCTTCATACAGTTCAATTTAAAAAAAAATATAACAGCTTATGCTAGTGATCGCAAACTTTTTGTGATGTGTGTACGTAGGTAGCGTCAAAGCATTCTAAAAATTTACATACATAGCATATTGTCTCCTATCTCCAATCTGTCATTCAACCATTTCCATCTAGATATAAAGAGATGCGCCTTTCATAAATCCTAAACTTATAATCAGTATTTATTTAGGTGTCTGCTAGCAACAGTCAACAAAAACACCTTTCTGTATCCATTCTGATACCTTTTGCGTCTGAAAAATATTACCAAATAGGCGACATATACTGGGGCAGGATACAGACCCATTCCTTCATTTTTTACCTAAACACAAATAAACGTATTTGATTTGATTTAAATACGTTGAAAATAATAAAATAATTTTTTTCTCATTTCTGTACTAGCAATAGCCAACCCTGCTTGAATCTAAACGCATCAAGCTATGTTGTCATCAGCAAGTAATTAAGTGCATTAATTGCTATGACGTATGCATTCCCATTTATTTTTCCGCTTAATTGAAACAACATGAAAGCTTTCCTATCCCTTGACGACATATCATTTGCAGTTCATCAAATAAATTAATCACTATAGTTAAGTCTAAAAATAGCAAAAAAATAATCTGCCACCATAAACGTTGCGATAGCAATCTATGAATTGTTCATCCATTATTAGGGCCAAATAAACATTGATAAATTTATAATTACTCTATAAATGGATGACTTTATAATTAGTTAATTAGAAGTTCGTAATTGAAAAAACGTCACTGCTCTGCAATTAACTATCACGCGATGTCGACTAGATTGTAAAATTAATTCAAATTTGTAGCGTAGAGGCTATTCATTCAGGATATGAAATAAATTAGGTATCAGACCGCGAGTCGTTGACACATAAATGTAACACCTGATTAGTTTCGTGGTATTCGAAACGACTAGTCGACCAGACTAAACTAATAATTTGAGTAGTTCGAACTAAAATAATATACTACACAATTATTTCAAGGAAGCCAATTCCAACCGCATACGATTACAATCGCTGTCTGAAGTCGTTCAGCCTAGTAGTTCTAACCAAACATTGGTCAGTGGCAGAGATTAGAGTTTAAGTTTAAGATATGAACCTACATTTGAATGAAAAAGCATCGCATGGCCGTGTATCTGTTTTTAATGTATACATCGCATAGTCGTTTCGTTGTCGCAATTACCTTTATTGCCATTGTTGTAAATTTTTCTATGATTGCCACGGATAAGTTTTCCGAGCTAGCCGGCCTTTCGTGCTGAAACGACAAGAATGAATGATGATTCAGCGTTTAAAGCTGGTTTACAACCAAGTGTAATTGAAGCATAAAAAAACGTAATTGGCTGTAAATTCTTAGATAATTTTTCGGATTTATTAAAAACTTGCAGCGAACGAGAACAGTATCGCGTTCCAACCTTAGAAAGAAAGAAAAAGCGTTTATTTGCGCCAAGCATGACGCATACCAAAAAAATAAAATAGAAATTAAATAATACTTAATTATAAAAAATTGGGAAGATATGCATTACTTAGGATCCATTTTATCTGCAGATACATTTTTTTTTCATTTTCTACTGCGTTTTACAATTTTCCTTTTGCATTTTAACTTAGCGTCGTAGGTCTGTAACAAAAACATAATATTATTTGGTCGGAAAGTCCGCTGCGTCACTTCGTTCCACTGCTCCGAACATTTTGTAGAGCCTTGACATTGGGAAGTGGGAACAGAACCAGTTTACCGACAGATACAGTCGACAGAACAAAAAATATGAGTTACGTAGCTAATGAGACTGAATCACACCGATAGCTTTTTTGTGAACTGTAGTAATTGCACGTACAGCACCTACCTACCTACATTGTCTGAATATAGTCGTACAAAGTAGGTAGATACGTGACGTAATCAAAATATTACCAACCAATTTGGGAATTCGATAAATTAAACCTCGACTTGAAATACTAAGAAGGCGGTCCTGCTCACGAACATTGCTTGGGTCCATTTCGATTCCCACATAGGGACGTTTGTATAGAGCCAATGCCGCAGTGCAAATTAGTAGTGTCACACACATCTGGTTTTATTAATGTATTTTATATCTAAAACACCCACACGCGTTATATTAGGTAGGTACATCACATAGGTAGAGATCTTTTTAAGGGTTCCTTACCCGAAGGGTAACCAACGGAACCCTATTACTAAGCCTACGCTGTCCGTCCGCCCGTCCGTCCGTCTGTCTGTCCGCGGCCTGTATCTCAAGAACCGTAATAGATAAAGAGTTGAAATTTTCATAGATTGTGTATTTCTATTGCCGCTATAACAAAAAATAATAAAAATGAAGGTTTATGGTACTGACCCCTTCGTGTGCGAGTCCGACTCGCACTTGGCCGGTTTTCTTTTATTTGTTTACAATTTTCCTTATACCTAACAAAATAATTTTCCGTAGCAGCGCAACACTGCTAAATACTTTTGAAAACAATTTCACATGTTCAAACAGTGCAATTTAAACATAATGAATGAGCGGCAAACTTCCAGATGAAATAGACTAATGTAATAGCTCAACAAGAAGTTTAGGGTACTTGCGATATTTGCTCCTGAAACCTCATTAAATTTAAAAAATAAAATGTCGAAAAAGAAAACAGTTTTACTGAGCACATAAAGGTAAGCTTGTTAAGCAGTGTAGTGATAGTGTTACAGATACTGAAGACAATTATTTACCTGGCCAGATCATAAGATAACTTGCTTCTCACATATTTGTAATGTCCAAGACGGTATGTACTTTGACTCACTTTACAAATTGCTACTACGTTTAGAGCTGAAGAATGCGATCTTAAATGAACTTGTTTTTCAAGATATGAAAAATTACTGAAACGAATTGATGCAATATTTTACAAAATTATTTTGTACGTTGACCGGTGAAAAGACGACATAGGGCAATGACAGATAATATCTTAGCTGATTGTTTGATTTCGTAGGTAGGTATAGGACCAAAGAGATAACGCATACACACACTAGTTACTGCGGAAGCTACTAGAACTTCACTTGACGCACGTGTTAAGGAACGAAAGGCTCGAGGCCTGAGGGCACTTATAAAAAGCCGAAATATTTCATTTCTTGTACAAAGCTTTTATAACAATCAGAGCGTGTCCGAATAAGAAAAAAAGTTAATGGATATTGAACTTAGTAGCTCATCTGTCCTTCTCGAACTAGCGCCGTCAAACAGAGACGTGATTCTCCAAAACAGTTTTTTTTTTATTTCTAACAAAATTACCGAGTCATGGGGGCTTACGTAGCGTAACCCCATCGTTTTCCTTCTCAGTTCTCGGGATGCAATTATGGCCGGCCCGGAGCCACGACCATTATTATCTGAGAGAATCAAAAAACACACGAGTACGTAGGGAGGTACCATAGATAATTGGCTCTACCTCGCGGCAACCGAGCGCACCAGTTACGTCCACACTCATACCAAATTATGATTGTTTAAAAGTGCTGTACGTTAATAATTTCGTGGCTGCTTTAATATTTAATTGAATGCAATTATAAGACAATTAGAACATCCTAAACATTGTATAATTTGTACCTTGTGTGTGTCAGTCATAATAAGGAACAAACATGGTTTATTTGAAATGGTATTTATTATATTGTACATCGCTTGCTGGCTTCGAGTGGTTTGACGACATTCCCAGATGTCTCTATATTTTTAAACTTTGCTCTTTACATTATTCGGCTTTATCGATTGATTCGTGACGGGATAAAAAGATCTTTATAACAGACCACATAACTCAAGCATACCTTTGAGTGCTACGATTTCATTACTTACCTACTGTGAATTGCAGTGCTACGTTTCCAGTGCTACGGCCAGCTACGGCCTACGGTAGAGTAGGTAGTACTTATTATTAGAATATGTACCTATGTGTTATTCGTTCTATTTAGATACTACGTGATTTCGTCATAATGTTGTAGACATCTCAAAATTCTGAAAAATAATGCGTCATAAAAACAAATGACGTTTATTTACGTCGATAAAGTAAACTGATCTAATTTTTATTTACTAATCGAATGAAATATAGTATTTGATATGTACTAAGAATTGCAGTACTATGGCCTACGATAGAGTAATTATTAGAATATATCTTCTGTGAAATAATTATTCTTTCTATTTAAATACCATGTGATTTCGTAATAATGTTGCAGACACTTTTATCTGATAATACAGAAAGCGATTAGGTACCTAAGTAACAAATATTTCGGATAACAAAATGCAGAAAAATAATGCGTCTTAAAAACAAATGACGTTTATTATTTATTTACGTCGACAAACTAAACTGATCTAATTTTTATCTACTAATCGAATGAAATATAGTAAGTATTTGATATGTACTTACCTACAATTTTAAATAATAACTGATAAGCTAACAATGTTAATTAAGTGCGTCCACAGCTAATTAATTGATAGAAATCGCAATTAATATTTTAAGAATTTACATTTTTGTCCCTACCGAGGAACACACGTAGATACGTACGATATTACTTACGCACTTGCTTTGTGGTCAGTGAAGTATCCATCAGTATCCCAAAGTCCCTACACTAAAATACATTAAAACTATTACCTATACATTAAAATTCCATGACCTAAATCCACAGAAATAAGTCCATGATCTGCAAATCCGTGTTGGTCGAACAATATTATGACCACATATCGAGGAAATGAGGATCATTTATTATCTGCCGACTCTCAGCCTTCTTAAATGCAGATGTAATTCTTAGGTCATAAAGTATGAAGTAATTTTATACCTACCTACTTACTTTTGCACTTCCAACCTTGCTATGAAGTCGTGCCTTTAAATAAGTGCCCTTAAACTTTTATAAACAAGTATAAATTGGTGGATTGTAATCGTATAATTATAAAAAGCTGCTATCAATATCGATGAAAACAATATACAGTAACTATTTAAGGTGAATGCTCCAGGGTAGCCCGCGAAATTCAAATATTTTTATGTTTTTTGCAATTTGATTATTTATTTCAGAAATAATCATTCTGTCGAGCTACATGAACTTAGAGGGCTATAATAAATAAAATGGTTATAATTATTTAGATAAATTCGCGTTACGGTCGCGGATCGTATTTGGTCCACATACAGCTTCACACTGACCGGCAAATTGAAAAAAACATAAAAAAAATTGAATTTCGCGGGCTACCCTGGAGCATCCACCTTAAGGCCCAGATATTTCTGAAACTCTTTCAAAATGAAGTGTTTGAGTTTTGGCCACTCAGAAGTTGAAATTAGACCGTTACCCTTAAAAAGAAGACCATTCTGAACTCCTTTTTGGAACTATGACAAATCTTACGCTTTTCCGTGAGCGCAACATAATCTATACTATCTAAGTATACTATAATATTACAAATGAGAAAGTAAGTCTGTCTGTCACCATTTCACGTCTTAACGCCTTGGCTCACGGGTAAACCACCATATCCCGGAATAGGACATTGGATGCCTTTCATTCTGGTAGTATGTAGTACCATTGGAACAATTTGAACTTCCACGCCGACGAAGCGGCAGAAGCTAGTGTTAATAATTGGGCTCACGGAGGACCACAACCTTTTAAAAGAAGTTGATTTCCTTTCATATTTATAGATTGTCACAATTTGTAAGACAAACCTAGGCGCCTATTAATTAATTAACTTCGGACGTTGTGCCTTCCGAAGGTAAAGGTATGTGTCAATAAGCAAGGCTACTAGCACTAGCGATGCATGAAGAATCAAATTACATACAAAGAGCCTTTCGTCCTGCCTACGTTACGCAATTAAAACGGCGTAGAAGGAACCTTTGTACAAAAGGATAGTATTGTATAACTTCGTCTAAATGACAAGTATAATGTATTTATTTTATTTATTTATTATATAGTTTATTGTACACCAAAAAAGAATTACAAAAAGGAAACTTAGAACTAAAACACATAGAACGGGCGGCCTTATCGCTTTCCGCGATCTCTTCCAGGCAACCTGGATGTAATAATGTAAAAAGTAATCTCTCTGGAAGCACTGGTTCAATTACGAAAATTGTTTTTTTTAAACTGCACTATCGCCGAGTGCTATTAGGGTGCGTTAATTCCACCAGATATGTGCGAGGAACTTTAATTATGTAGATTGCAGTGATGGCCCGGTGGTAATGGCTGTGACTTAAGAGTAGGTCGTAGGTTCGATCCTGGACAGGCGCTTTACTTTATGTTAATTATTTCATCACCACTGCTCTCAAAGCGGTGAAGGAAAACATCGTGAGGAAACCGACATATCCTAGAAACAAAAATTCTAAGACATGTGACATCTACCAACACGCACTGGGCCCGCGTGGTGGATTATAGCCCACTCCCGCTCGAAAGAGAGGAAGCCTGTGTCCCAGCAGTGGGAACAATATAGGCTGATTATCTATGTTATATATGTGCGAGGAGAACCAATAGAATCGTTTAGCTTCGCTCATCGCAAGCGGTTCTATTGGTTCTTAACAAACACATCCGTCGCTACGCATCTTCGCTCATCTCTGGTGAAAATGCAGCCTTAGGTTACCCAGAAAACCGTAGGTACTTTACCTGCGGAACAGGACAAGGAAGCTCAGCCGCGGAAAAAGATAGTTTTTAATTGTAAAAAAATACACGTCATAAAGTTAGTGCAAACTTGTAACAAAAACCCTTTCGGAGATATTAATAGTGCTGCGGGCAGGTGGAAGGGCGCCGGTTCGTACCAACCAGTGTCACTCTGTCAGATCCTTAAATGACGACCCGGATATAACAGCCGGATTGTCATTTATTTACATTTTATAAAGATGTTTTAAAGAGGTCGATATCATTGTTGAATTTATTGGGCTCAACTTGGTTTTACCTAATGTAACTTTGGTGTGTATTGCAGCATTTTTGGTATATTAATTAAGCAGCCAGTAAACCGATCACAATTTCAAATTTGACTAGGTTTGACTTAATAGTTGCTCAAAATATGAATGTACTTATATTCTAGGAACTCCCACAACAGTTATCCTCTATTAAAGTTTTATCTGACAGAACATTACGCAAAGCCCCAAGCTTCCTGATTCCTGAGTTATTATAAAAGCGAAACAATAAAATATTACAACCTTCTTGGAATATTAGAATAGCGGTGTGCGGTGTCAGCGAGCACTCGGGCAGTCACGTCAAACAGGCGCGCCTCGGCCGCGGCGGCGGCGCCTCCCCCGAGGGAAGCCGACGATTACCTCATTGCCATTTGTGGCGTTTGAATCCATTACTACACACACTATGTTCAGACTCGATCACTAGGTGTGTCTCCTGTGTCTTCCTAATGGACATTCATTAATATTCCCATAAAACGGACAGGTAACATGTAATAAATTAATTCAACACACCTCAAGAGAGGTGAGTCATGTAATCGGTGGGTTTTCGGCAGCGCCAATTATGAAAGCCTATTACAAAGTTCGCGAAATATGACCAATTAGAAAGCCCCAATAAAAATCCCCAAGGTATCTGTAATCGATGACGCAGTAGCGAGAGATCTGAGCTCCATAGAGGAAATTCTAGTAGTATCCAATAAAAGTGAAAGTTTCACGTAAAACAACCTAATGTTTTATGGAGAAACAACATTAGTTACCTACGCAAATCACATGGAGATTCCAAGTCCAAAATTCAATCGGCTACAGGACCACGACTCCAACTTGAGAGAGCAACTTGAAAGGTGCCTTGGGAGACCATTGGTTGACTTGTTGACCATTTGTATAAAGCGGCTAAAGTGGCCAAATAAATCCATGTCCTGATGCCTTGAGCGACTTTGTCCTCAAAATAGATCAATCAAACAATTGTGTGGTCCAAATGTGGGCTATGACTGCTATGAGTTATGTCAACGTTTTGTCAGATTCGTTAAGTAGCATTGTTTCTATTTAGATCTGGTTATAAAAAGAACATGACCTGGACCACTTTGTGCTCACCCACGCTAGTGTTGTGAGACAATTGAAGGAAGAGGATTATTGCGCTCGTAGGCGAAGATAGGCTAGCAACCTGGGAACTGGCCTGCTTAGCGTT
The DNA here is from genome assembly GCA_950371165.1 of Lacanobia oleracea. Lineage (NCBI taxonomy): Eukaryota > Metazoa > Arthropoda > Insecta > Lepidoptera > Noctuidae > Lacanobia > Lacanobia oleracea. Next base: position 15,115,211 of record OX493389.1, read on the forward strand.
GATCGCAAGAATAGACAAGCAGCTGTAGTAGGTAGGTTAAATGTGAAACGACCACAATATCAGTTCTGTGAAACTTAATAGGGCAAATTCTTGTTGCTGTCAAGATATCTAATAAAAGCTTCCATTTGGCGTACCTAGTCATTCTTTGAAATAAGATGACGTGACCGCATCTGTCACGGTCACCTTACAACTCCACCACTTACCTACATATCGGTATTAAAATCTACCTTCCTTATAAACTTATAAAGTAATAATTTACATATTTATCATTCAAATGAATCATGCAAACGATTACTACACTATGCAGATAATATTTTCCATTCATTAGTAATTATCGCGTTCCTTTTCTCACTAATCATTAAAAAAATACGATTATTTCCTTTGTTGTAATGTTTTGTATCCATCGTGTGTCATAGAAATCTTTTTACCATTTAAGCGGGTTTTTCTCATTATAATAGAGCCATGTTTTGAATAATTAAGTGGTTCTGGTAATGATTGCATGCGGGTAAAGGCCGCTGTGTCTGCGCCAAAGACTATTATGGAAGCTCGAAGGCTGCTTGATGCGTACAGACAACATTTCATCCTCTGGGACAAATTGTCATTGTGTATTTAACATTGAATTCCTCACGATGACCATCACATAAAATATTATTGGTTCTCTGTAACAAACAACACAAAGCAAAACAAATAATGAAAAAAGAATGTTAATTAGAAATTCGGCCTAATTAAAAGTCCAAACTTACGTAGCGGTATGCCAGTTTGATTTACCATGGTGTAAGCAACGTGACCCTGTATGCTTTATTTCTGATAGCGCGATTATTATTTTATCACTGGCAAAAATTACGATCAAGCATTTACAAGTTCATCCAGTAATAAATAGAGGCGTGACGGCGCTACGCCAAAAGGATTAAAAATAACTTTTTCTACAAACAAATTCCGTTGTGATAACACGTTGATATGATTATGTAGACTTAGGCATGACGTAAATCTTTCGGAAAGGTGTAGCCAGATACGGCCAAGATCATTTCAATGTAGAAATGAGTAATGACTATCAAAATGTTTTCAGAACTAATGTTTTTAGGAAATAGTACTACAAGATTAAATTAATCGCTTTGAAATTATATTTAAATAAATGTTTTATAAAAATAAACAACATTTTGTTTGTAACAGTCCTGGGGTGTATTACGTGATAAATAAATACAGGTATAGTGAAGTAAAATCATAGTTACATAATTATAATCCAAAGCAGCGCTCTCTCCTGTAGCTCCCTTGAGTCACACACCTAAAATTATTTTCAAGTGCTCGGTTAACCTATCATTGTTTATTTCAGTGTCTGTTGAGTATTTAAACAAACAAATAATAACTTTAAAATTTATGATCTTGGCAAGTCTATCGGCACTGGGGGTCATCGTCGTTTTTAAAGCGGATCGTAAACTTAAATTGTGCATTACAACCGCAAGCATTTGTTGGCAGAGCCGCAGACCGTCCTCTATGTCAACAGCATTTAAATAAGATATGCTTTGATTTGTGATACATTGTTCCTTCAAAACCTTACCAGACTACATTTACTTAACACAAATGTGTAAATGCGGGTATGTATCTATGTATAGTATTGTATATATAATTTCTATATCTATCTAATTCATTTGATCCAGTCTAGTTTCGTAGTTTGAATTTAGTTCTACAACGCATTTAAGGCTTGTATACATTCCAATGACCTTGTGCATACAAACGGAGCTAACTACACCTCTACGCAACTATAAAAAATGTGCTTTTAATTTTTATAATAAAAATAGTACATATTTTTAAAAAGTAACAAATCCAATTTAATTTCGTTTGTGTTGCAAAGCAGTAACTATATATTTATTTTTATACTCTTTTGATAAAAAATGAAGGAGTAAAATGGTATCATCTCAACGATTTGGAGGTGATTTGGTTATTTTTTTTTCTTATTATCTGATACCGATACATAAATTCTGGCTAAACCAAATTACGTATCATATCATGTAGATAACTAAATTTTCAAATGAAATTTCTCAGTAGGTAAATGCCGACGAAAAACTGTTTCACCTGCACGTTATTTTTAAGCTTTTTCGAGAGAGCAGCCTTAATTTCAAAACCATAAATATTAAACTAATTACCTACCTAAAAACTTCTAACAGTAACTTGATAAACAATTCGCGATGGATTCAAAAGTAGGTCTAGCTGCCAATTAAAAACAGGTCTTTTTACAGATATTTTTAGAATAGAAAGCTCGCTTTGTATGTATAAAGCATATAATGTACACTTAACGGATCAATGCATAAAAAGTAGAACCTTTTTGTGTATTCACTCGGTCACATATCGGGAATTTCTACGTGCATCGTAGGTCAATGAACCTTGTTTGAGTAAAGGAACATATTTAACGCCACGGCGGTTATTTCAATGTGGTTGTCAAAAACCTGTTATGATATTCATCTCGGTGTTCTCTGGATAATACGAGCTCAACATACCCACTCAAGTGTTCTTGCGTGTCGAGCATGTCTTAACTTATTTTATAGAAACTGCCTTTATGTTTGTGCTTTTGTTAAAAGTAACTATGTATCTAGATTCTTTAAAATATTCTGAAATACTCAGTGCCTAGGGCTGCCTGGTAGGGGCACACAACCATGAAGAAATAAAAACAAAAACCAATAAGACGCTGTAGCGTTTATTTCAGTCCGAAGCTCCAGATCCACAAAACTTTTACGACTACCGTCAATCGCTAAGTTGAAGTCGTTAATGTTTACTTAACTTATGAACGACGACGACTATCTGAATGATGCACGATCGACTACGACAAAAATCGATTCGAACTTAGAATTATAATAAGGTTCAAAATTATCGCCAAAAATAATCGCCAACCAGACCTATTACTTATGATAAAACAGCTATTTTGTATAGCCCCACAAAGCACTACTTGTTCGGTATGCATTCTTAAGAAATCGTATCGGGAATGTCAATGAAATGCTTAAAGGCAAATCAAATTCTGTACACGATTTAAATACGAGACACCGTGGTAATGTGGCCTTACTTACACTTTAATAATAAGCAGCTGACTGAAATTACAATGAGGTTCTATTACTAATTAATTAGTTGCAACTTGTGGCTTATTGACTATGGGTGATATAACCAACAATGCGGCTACAGTAATTATTTATTCACTCAGGTAATGCATATTTATTGTTTGGATGAGCTCATATTTCACAACTTCACAAGGCACTTCCTAGGAAAATACGCTTTAAAAGACGAGGAAAAGCTGAGCTCTATGTAAGGTCCTGCTACCTAGGAAAATTGTGACCCCGAATCTGAAACTGTTTTCCCTAAAAACTGAAAAGCTTCAAAAATAATTCAGCTGTACTCTATCTGTGTTAATTAAACGCGTTCACACATTATCATTTCACAATAAGTATATTATAATTTGATATTTGGGTAACGGCTCTTGAGATATGGTTAACTTAGCGATAACGATAATATATTTGAATGGATTAACTTTCTGAAGTAACGATACAGTAAAGCACTTAACTTGTCTGATAACATTTTGTTTGCCAAGCCCAAATTTTTTATTAAATTTTTGACTTCACTGGAAATGTCAATCGATAAGGTTACCCAAAAAATCGAAGTTACCCTATCTCCGGTTTTAAATCGTATGTAAATGATATCTGTAGGATGAGGGAAACAATGTGAATATCAACGGAATTAAACATTAACAATGACATACATATAACTTATCTTAAATATATAAAGTGTGACATTCCACCAGCTCGCCATGACCTCATTCATTTCCAGTAGCGTTTTCCAGTAATCACTTTATCACTCGCTAATTTTCCCTGTTGTTTGATTTAAACAAAGCGAGCCTTTGTTATAAATTAATAATTTAAAACGAATCAAGATCTTTCCTTTCAAATGAACTCGGTGCTCCTATTATTTATCTATAGCTGAATAATGTTCGTGCATGTTTACCTAACGGTTTCGTGACAAAGAAAGCTTGCCATCCCTAATGTCGCTTCAAAGGAAATTAATTGAAAAGCTGCAGAAAGTTACGTTTAGTAATGGCTGCCTTGAACCTTGAATAACTAATGTCTCCGCTGTGTCAATACAAAATGCTGACATGTCATGTCGTTATAATCACAGTGTTTCACTACAATATATTTTAGATCTAATCGTAATGATTGGTCTTGGTTCTGGAATATTCAAGGCCGGACACCTACTCCAAAATCGTCCATCATTATCATTTCCCATCTAGCCAAGTAACAGAAAAAACATACATTTTATTACCCAATCTTAGATCAAATTATTATGACGTCGAACAAAATATTTGGGTCGTGTCTACTGTACCTATTGTAATAATACAGTCAGTTTATATCTTCCAGTAGCATACCATTAAGTGGGTAGATATTTTTGACATCAACAATGGATTTAACTATCTTTTGATTAGATAGGAATCGTTGATATCGTCCTGAAATTAGTGTTTGGGCACACGAGCATAAAATACGTGAATAATTCTATGGGACATCGTGGAATATTCCAATTGGAAACAGCTACCATATCCAAAAAATCTAATTAGGATAGTTAAACAGGAAATCAGTTTCATGCTTATTCTATATTTTTAGATAGCCGGAAGTATTTACAATAATGATTCCCCATACATAGTTGCCAAACTATATTCCAAAATAATCTAGGTACTTTCATAATATTCAAAGCACGTTTTAATAAATCCGTTGCCATTTTAATGCACTCTGTCATTGCGGAAATGGATATTGTAATTCGCAACCAAAATGATGAGGCATTTACATTGTTATTTGAAAGTGTCCAAACTGAACGAAGATAGCATGCCTGTCACGCGTTGCTGTCACAAGACATGTGTCTCGGATTTTCGACTAAAGCCAGACGTGAAGTAACGGTTGACGACAGACGCTCAACTTGTCACTTCCGTATCCTTGCACAAACTTGTAAAGCAGACCTTAGCAGATCCGTACTAACTAGGCGCTCTCGACCAGGAGAATAGTATGGACACGTCCTGTCTAATGAAACGGGTTAGTTCACACCAGCTCATTTTCGTTGAACTGACCACCGTGACTGACTAATGCAGCCTCATTTCATCATGTCCCTGTATGACCGCTCTCCCATGTTCACCCGTACGGACATGATCACCGACAACGGTGGCACTAAATATTACCATAGTAATCAATGCGTGACGCTGTATTAAATAATTATTAACACCTGCACGCAGTAACGCAGTTGTCAGTGGATCCAGCCTAGCGTAAACACAATCTCTGGTAATTAGAATATGGATTATATTCTATTCGATACGCTGTATTTAAATACGCACATGATAAAAGGTACAGGGCTAACTAGCTGTAGCATTATAGGAGTGTACCTACCTACTCTAACTATAGTAGAATACTTTCTTTCAGGCTTAACAAACAGGCTAACCCAACAGAACCATTGATTTTACCATTATTATTGTTTTGATTCTAAATTGAACGTAGAATATTTACCTACCTGCTTGGTGTATCAGGGACTAAGTTATACGAGAGTACACAACGCAAGTCGTAAAAATCAACTCGAGGTAAATGGTTTAAATATTGATTTGTACCAGCAGGTCATAGTCATTCAACATGACTCTATCTGCTTATTTTCATAATATTTTCACTTTTGCAACGCATGTCTGAAATAAACGGAAAACGAAATAATTACAACGTTGACACCAACAAATCGTCCGAATCTGTGTAACATACTCAACAATGTAATTATCGGGGCTGTTCAAATAAATAAGCCTAACAACGACTTATGAGGTAGTCACACACTCCAATAGGAGTCGCAGCGACTGTTGTTATCGTAAAGTATTAACACACTCACGATAGCTAAATCTAAATCTACAGTGGCTACCTACTTACATCTCTTGTAAGTACATATTGTGTGGACAGCTTAGATGTTAGACCAGTTTGAAAGAACGAAATCAGAACCCCTATTCTGTAAGAACATTTTCGTATCTCGACAGCGGAATCCGAGGTGAGTGTCAAATTACGTCAAACGTAAGACGGTACCTTTATGCTGTGTATTATAAAGCTCACTTTGTTAGGTTTGTCACACAGGTGAAGCTCGATATCGAAATGGTTATTTACAGAATAGACTAAATGTATAGTTTATCGACTCAAAAGAGAGGATCTATCACAGCCACTATTAACTATGACAGCATCAAATACATGCATCTATACCTAGTTTGGACCAGTCATTTTAATACCTAGTCTCGCTGACAGGGCCTAGGTAATCTTTATCCAGCATTTCTGATACGTAGACCTAATCCGTCGTTTTCCTACCGGAAGCCCACATTAAAAAGCCAGTCAATAATGGGAACAATATTATCAAGCTCGGACTGAAAATAAATGTGATTGAATCAGTTTATTACTTCATAAATGATCAATTAATGATCACTCATTCACTCAGTTATTGAGTCCTGCAGTCCGGAAGAGCAGTGCGGTTAATATTCATATTATAATCACTTAATTTCCAAGTAACGAAGAACATAAAATGGTTGGAGGTTTCTGAATGCACAAACGCATTAAATTGCCGAGCACAGGTGTATGTAGGTACACGTAGTTTTGCGCCCTTTAAGAGCTGACATCAGGCTTTTATGGCAAATAATTACTCAGTGGCCGGTCATGGTAAACGGCACAGACCTTGTGATTACTTGCACACAGCCGAAGAAAATATGGATAACCTACTGCCAAGGTCTTAAAGTTACAGAGTGAAATACAGATTATGTATATCTAGAATAATTCTGAAAATCATAGAAAAGGAAACATTTTAATGATGGTGTGACGTCAACGATTTCCTAAATAACAAAACAATTAAAAGGGATATTATATTCAATTGTGAAGTTATAAGGAGAATTACAGAACTTATGTAGCTGTTAGATAGGCAATAGACAATAGGTTGGTCCTCAAATAAATAAGATTTCATTTTCACCTCCGCACTCGCCACATTTTCCTCAACTGGGAGGTACCTAGATCATGTTCGAATGTGTCATTGCCACATCCAATTTTGTGGAAGTTAAAAATACAATTCATGACAACGAATCTACCTAGCTGTGACCAAACCATCTGTTTTTATGTAGATGTTACTACGGTCTCCGGAACTTCAAAATACAATATAAAACGGAAACAACATCCACGCATTTAACGAGATAATTATAGTACAAATCACCGTAATTAAAACTATTCTGAAAGGTCTCCCATAGTAGTGGCCCTGACCGTCCGAGTTTTACCTGGTATCCGCCGCTTTCCCAATTTCCTGTGAATTGTTCCATTCAGTTCCGTCACTATGCGACGACTGGACCGTGCACCCTATACCTAGTTAATTAGTATAATTTGTCGGCTCCGTCCGGTCATCAGTCCATCACACGAGCTATTTCCTTACTAAACTTGACCAGAAGTTACTACTGAACCACAACACCCCATAGCATACCCATTGTTCCAATAGCTGAGAGCCAGAACAGTGAAAAATGTTAATCACCGAACAGTAAATGTTATCAGATCTAGTGAACTAGCGATGTATATCGTAGCCTTTGGAAAAAGCTGTGCTTTTTGTAATAAAAGTTACGTGAACGGAGCATCATAATTTTTCTGTTTTTAAAGATTATTAGACCCGTCGGTCATAACTCTTTTGTAAGCTGAATAAGTAATTATGTTTTCCATTTATTTCCATTTATAGACTTACTCAATAGTTACGTTAAAGCAAAGTTAGATTGCAAAATGTAGAGCGCTGTAGGCACGCGATAGCTAAACACGCATCAAGCTCCCGTCATCTGGGCTTAATCTGATTAATGGTAATTAAAAAAGCAATTTTTTCTTTTGTCCACAGAACCATGGGAGAACTCGGAGCGAAGCTTGGGCTCGACGAGCTGACTGGCGGAGCAGCCGGTATCAGCCGGGCTCTCCTGGCAGAGTTTATTGGTAAGCCGATATTTTAAAATGTTTAATAAGCTCACTGGAGTCTATTTAGTCACATTATATTACCTAGTAAATAAATCAATTACCAGAGCTCATACTTCAGCTGTCATGATTACTTAGAAATATTCTGTGTAGGTACGCGGTACCTGACCGTACATCAAGCAGATGAATTCCACGCACTACAGAAAACGTTTAATGATATAGTATGTAGGAATCAACTCACAGTTTTTCTATGAAAAATACACCTACTTAGGAATGAATAAATTCCACATTGTGTTGACTGGCAGCACCTTAAACGGAGTCTTCTAACAGCCCTAATAGGTGACATCAGTGAACACTTGGCGAGGCTGCATACCTTACTAAGTTGTGTCATACGATACATTGAATACTGTACATTTCCAATATTTTATTGAAAATGCAAAGATACACTTTTGGGCATGAGTGACAGAATGTAGCTTAAGTGGTAATAACCATGAAATATTCGGATTATAAACTCACAATGGAACAGCACAAACATTCTCGAACGCAAATAGATTATCTTAATAAACTGGATTACTTTGATTCGCATGTCTCATGCTATAAAAGAACCATATCTTTATAGTTATCCTATCCTAAGATTTCATAATTTCATTGAAGAAACTATAGTTTATCATAAACCAGAAAAACTTTTCTGTGAACACTATCAGACTGAGTAAGGAAAACTCTAGAATCAATCATAACTTTATAGGTGGTCAGAGTCAGCTTACCTTACAACTTTTAAATGGACGATACCGTCAGTGAATTGATGAAGTTATGGGAATAAATGACAGTATTAAATCTGCAATAATCCTTCCTATATATTATTAAAAAATAACAAGTGGTCACAGTCTACAGGCAGTCAAAAATAACAATGCCAAGTCTAAATTCACGACTAACAAAACGACTAGGTACTCAGCGCTCAGCCTAAGGAGAAATAACCTGAGAACAATAATAGGGACAATTACGGGGCATTGCCCCCTAAACAAACGTCTCACGGACAGCCCACTCTGCAGGGGCTGCTTTGACGCCGAAGAATCAGCCGCCCACGTCATCCTGGAATGCGAGGGCGTGGCTAGCCAACATCAACAAATTCTCGGAATGGTGAGGTCGCTCCGCGAAGCCTGTGAAGTTCCCAGGAAAGTTCTATGCTTCTGGGCCGAGCTGGGCTGGCTAACTTAGCCAGGACACCTACGCACAACAACGGGCTGAATGAGAGTCTAAGTGCGGAAATTGGAGTTCCTAATCTATCTATCTATCTATCTAATTAAAAAGAAAAACTGAAAAGACTACCACTTGCAATCATCACGACTTTGATCAAAGGGTGACAGCAGACTTTTATGAAGCATAATATACTTACCTACTACTGCTAAGTATAATTTTAGCTTGCATTAGTGTAGCCCATCGGCAGTCTGGAAGACTAGTCTACATTGTTCTGCAAAACAGGCTTTTCTTTGTTTAACCCGGATCCTCTCTAAGCATTAAATTTTGTTGTGCAGGTAACCTATTACTGAACCTGTTCGGTTGCGGAGCCTGTATCAACATCACTCAAGGCGTCAACGCACCAGCAGACATCGTACTCATCGCGCTCGCCTTCGGTCTCGCAGTCTTCGCCAGTGTTTCAGTAAGTGTTTATCTGTTAACTTCATCTGCTGCTAGATCTTTGTATTTACCCTTAGGTTTAGACGCCCTGTTTACAGTCCCCTCTTTTCCACTGGTCACTTTGGGCTCTTGCCCAGGGCCTCGCGATCGATAGGGGCCCCCCTAGATTCTGCCACATCACCTACCGATAACTTATAAATATAAAGCGAAAACGCTGATGTCCATCGTGTGATGTGCTGAAAGACAGACTGAACAAGTGATTGAGGATTTTGCTTATTTTGCTCAAAACTAGTGGGTATCTCTTCAATAAACACGTATAGAAGAGGCCTCATTATTGTTGTGTGCCCAGGGCCTCCAATGGGTTAAAGACGACCCTGCCTGTTTAGAAAAAAGGGCTTTGTCAAAATACTTACCTAGGTACTTACTTGAACAACTTCAGAATTTCTATCTTTTTATAAAGCTTGTGAAACAGTTTACTTTCGGCAGTCCTATTACTTTGAGCTCTTCTTTTCGTGTAAGAAAAAATATTATACTAATGTCCCAACTTCCAATAGGCGATAGGTCACATCTCCGGCGGCCACATCAACCCAGCAGTGACCTTAGGTCTAGCATCAGCAGGCCGCGTGAAGATTGCGCGTGCGGTGCTGTACATCATCGCTCAATGCGCGGGCGCAGCAGCAGGGTCTGGCCTACTCAAGGCTCTGACTCCGGAGCGCGCGGCTGGCAAGCTCGGCGTCACCGGCCTCGGCACCGACGTCACTCCGCTGCAAGGCTTCGGCATTGAGTTCTTCCTTGGATTCGTGCTTATCTTCGTTGTTTGTGGGGTGAGTTTCTTTGAACTTTATAGTAGGAATGTTTCTTGTAGGTTTTCACAAAAGAAGCGAAGAGTGAAATACGCCTGAATGAATACGACGGTTTCAGACTTCTAAATTACGGTCAAATGTGAAAAGGAAATAAAAATCTGCAACTATTTAGCCACGAACTAATCATCGACCTCAAAAGCAGTTTATCAGAACTACGAGCGGTTACTAACGAAATTCTGATAAAATTTACTAATAAATTAAGATTGTATATTGAACGATTTCTAGGGGTTTTCCTGTGGAAGATGGTATTGCTAGAATTGTCGGACGAAATCATTTTCCTAGTAACTTCGGTGCTATATCAAAAACGAGCAATAAATATTAACAATACTGCGAACTACAGCGGACAATAATAACAAAGATTACTTGCTTGCAGTAAAGATTAGATATTACGACACAGAATCCTTAGGTAACGCCTAAAAATAAATATGATCCTTTGTCATTCAGACATTAATCCCACTTCCGATAGCAGAAATCAGCAATTTGTATTTGTCAGACAAACCTCAACGGCTGAATGAAATATTGGAAGTGGAATCCGATTTGCATTCTCACTGTAGACTGCAAATAAAACGCATCATAAAAACGCTAATAATATAGCTACGCTACACTATTAAGATCGTATTTAAAGTTAATGAGCTAAACCTAAAGCTAAATATGAAATAATCAGCGAATGACAATACTCGAACAAATCTGACGTCGTCAGAGGTCGCGTCAGTCGTTTCGTGACACAAAGTTATTAGAGGAAACGAGCGTAGCAGCGCGAGCCTTTTTGTAATGCAATGTTTAAACCAGCTATACTCAACCTCTTCATTGAGCATTAAGTATGAGAATTAATTTTACTACAATGAACAGATTCCGGCTTATTATTCCATTCCTTGGCGATGTGCTGAGCCTCACCCGCTAGCAAAACGAAAAAATTGGCCGTTGCGTTGGACAGCAGCAATTTTATCGAAAACTATCCATTTGTTCAATATTCAAAAATCATATTCAATGTAGATACTGCTCAATATAGTTTTGTTTTACTGCAAGTTATTGCGGCCCATCATGTAAAAGCGCAATGTGGCCCTTGGAGGAAAATGGTTGAGGATAGCTGGTTTAAACAGTCTATATAGACAGACAAAGGAAAAAACTAAAGGTATTTTTTTGTGATTCATTCGCAAAATAAATCACAACAAAGTAATCGCTTCGTGAATTATTGGTTTTGTCTCAAATTACAAGCAATGCGATTTACTAGTAACTTTTTAAATTTATAGCTGAAGAGTTTGTTTGCTTGAACGCGCTAATCTCAGGAACTACTGGTCCGATTTGAAAAATTCTTTCAGTGTTAGATAGACTATTTATCGAGGAGGGCTATAGACTAGATATATCATCACGCTACGACCAATAGGAGCGGAGCATTAATGAAAAATGTGACGCAGACGAAGTTGCACGGGTCAGACTTGGCTAGTCAGTATTACTAAATTTATGGACAGTCGACATTTCTCAAGAAAGTAGGAAATTTACCAGATTTCTTGTCTAGGATAAGCGTTACGTAGTAAATCAGAGCTATCATGATCAAGAAGATAATTGTGTAAAGAAAGCTGGTAGACAAGGAACAAGAGAATCATAGTCATAGTCTGTTGGACATGATATTTTTGCGAAACACTTTGCAACCACGCACACAGCTGTAGATCCGATACGATGACCTACAATACAGTATCCTAAAGTCTCTCGAACAACAATAAAATGTAAAAATAATAATTGATGATAGGTTGCCATTCAAAATAAACTAAGATGGAACGAGCATAATTAGCTTCTATACTTCTAGTTATGCATGATGACTCGCTTGCCACGTCTAGGTACCTACTCACCAGAAAAGGATATAAAGTATTACCGTACACATAATATTTAAATATTAATGCATTCGTGATCTGGTTGAGGTAGGATTGTAATAATTCAATGTCACTAGAGTAAATAACTAGTGTCCTTACAAACGCCTCTTGCGCTGTAATTATATACAATACTTATGTAGTAAATAATAATACCGATATGACATTGGGCTGTTCAGTGTTCAGTCGTTTCGTGTAGTAAATTATTCTTATTCAGCTTTTGGAAAATTACATTACCGTTTGTGTGCCGACAATCCGTCATGCCAAAAAGTATCTACTTATTGAGTAAAAAATGAATCGGTAGATTAAAAATAGGTAAGTACCTACGTTTCATGTTTATGATAACGCGGTGTCGCGGTTCCGTATGGATATTATTTTCCAAGAGCCTCTTACGTTCTATCATTTGAGGGTGGCAGTACTAGCAATCAATGTTAAGAATGCTTTCTTTCTTATACCATAAATATAATTAAAATAGACACATTTTTTTTTGTCTGTGGAGCTGGTTTGGCGAATGACAGACAGTTTTTTTTTAATCTGACCTCAGTCGTCCCGTTCCTTAAATAAAATAAGGCGAATAAAGGATACTACTTAATAAATAACCCTACTAAAAACACCCCTATTAACGTAGGGGTTCCTAAGGGTTGCTAGGTGCTTATTGCTTGTTAGCTACATGCTACATATACCATGTTATTTAATCTCAAAATAGCTGTGGAAAGTTAAATTGATGAAAAAAGGATCTCTACCACAACTATAATAATATATAAAATATTATTTCAAGACAAAAATAATCGAAGAACTTATCTCAAACAGCTTTATTACAGAAACAAACGATTACGCCTACCTATTTAATTCGAAAGACTATAATTAAAACCATAATAAATTTCGCGAGATTTTCGTGTAGATTCCTAAAATAAAAAGGCACAAACAAAACCCCGCGAAGTAACGTTGCGTGACGGAACACAGTACTTTATTCGCGAAATAGAGGCAACAATCTAAAGCAGATTAACATAATCAATATTATTATAACGCAGTTGTATGGAACACGTTTGTATGAATTGATAATGATGCCTTGTCTCTAAATGCATCGGACTCTGTGAAAAAATAAAGCATCGACAGCCAATTGTTTCTCAGGCCGAGTGAGCCCCAGTTTCCTCTTGTGGAAACTGGTTCCTCCTATCTTGTTGGAGATGAGTCGACAATCTGTCACTACCTACGTTATTCTTTAATCTCTGCTACTTGGTACCTCGTAGATGCGGCTTTGAATAGCGCCAACGCAGTCAGTTTTATTAAGAACAGTCAATAAAAGTAGCTGTTCCGAACAGCTATTTTAAAACATACTTATATCCATACTTATGCATGGCTTGAAAAGTAACAAAATATAGCTAGCTAATAACTCAGCTTATTGGCCTAGCTCTATTTAAATTATACTAAGTATGATGTTTCCAAGCTCTTTTCCTGTAATAATTTTTACTAAGTAGTTCCAGAATAGATTTATATCATCCAATTTTACAGTCACATACATAGCTCAAATACCTAGACCAAATACTTCTAGATTTAAATAAACCAGATGATAAGGTAACCTAGCACAAAGTCACAGTGAGCGGTATCCCCAGGACAGTGTAGCATTTTTCTGCGACATGAATATGTATGTACCTAGTAGTTTCTGATTACCTACATATCACTGAAATATTGAATAATTTACAATATCTCTACGAGTCTACGTGCCTGCAACGAATAGTTACTGCTACCTAATAAAAACATAGCGAACTATAGCTACCTTTTAAAGTCTGTCTTTAAAGGTAGGTAAGAATACCAACATTGTAGGTAACCTATCTATTTGGTACCTTTACCAATCAATCAATCCAAATGCCTAGTCTTTGCCCAACTATGCTGGGGTCGTCGGCTTCCAGTCCAGCCGGATGCACCTGAGTACCAGTATTAGACATAGAGCAACTGCCTATCTGACCTCCACAACCCATAGCAATGATAGATATACTATAAACTATTATAACAATAATACATGATACGTCATCGTGGTAAACCGTAAATCTATCCATCTACTTTATGTGCGGGCAAAGAAACCGTTAGATTATAATCTGCCGGTGCAGCTCAACGATGTCTGCGAAACAAAACAAAACTAATGTCTTATTTCACGCTCCGTCGGATTTCATTGATTTCTGGGTTTTTGGGCAATTAGTTACAGTTACTTATACTACCTACTGGTTAAGCAGTACCTAGGTAGGTATGTATATATCAACTTTATTTATGGTCCGTATAATTTACTTATACATAAGTAGGTAATTAAAATTTATGGCGTTACCTAATTTTTACTAATTGCGTTCACCGAAAAATATGCGGCGCTAGCTAGGTAGAAGTTCGCCCTTAAAACAACCACATTTGTGCATTGTTTTGTTTACGTTCGTGCCCAGCGTGGGCAATTGGTTGCCATAATTACCATAAAGAAATAATTCACATTTACTACGAGCGGTTCGTATCGCAGATAAGTCAAGTGGCTAGTGTAAACAAAATTATTTTGAATAGGTAATGTAAGTATAGGCACTTATATACGACTTTTTCAGACTCTCAAGTGTGTTTCTTGAAAGATTCATAAACACTTCATTGATGGTTTTCCGAAAAAATAGTAAGATAAGTATTCTTTTATTTAACTTTGTTTACCGCTAACAAGCGGCAAAGTACCTACTCATTCATGATTTAAAAAGCAATAAGTGCCGCCATCTATTGTCGAGTAGCAACATATAAACAACGGAATGCTACACAATGCCCATTTTATTTTTATTACTCTTCTTTTCGGAAGACCATGTAATTAGTTATTTTCTGAGTTATCAGAATCACGTGTGTCAAAGTTGTCATTAAATCACTACGCTTCAGACAGTGATGTGATTTAATGA
This sequence comes from Lacanobia oleracea, assembly GCA_950371165.1. Lineage (NCBI taxonomy): Eukaryota > Metazoa > Arthropoda > Insecta > Lepidoptera > Noctuidae > Lacanobia > Lacanobia oleracea. Next base: position 15,130,438 of record OX493389.1, read on the forward strand.
CAATTTTGCGCTTACCTATTATTTTGGACAGCTTTCACTCTCAGATAGGCCTTCTTCTTACCTAGGTAGGCTTTTGTATCCCTGGCACAGTACCAATTTCCGTTTAAGTAGTAAGTTTAAACGATGTTATCTCCCCCTCAGGTATGCGACCCGAACAAGCCCGACAGCAAGTCCACCGCCCCCCTGGCCATCGGCCTGACGGTGACCCTGGGCCACTTGCTCGCCGTCGACTACACCGGCTCAGCCATGAACCCCGCCCGCTCCTTCGGCTCCGCACTCGTCGCCAACGAATGGGCTGACCATTGGGTAAGGAACTTTACAGCATTCATGATGTTTCCAGCTAAATAAAACAAAGTTTCGTAAGTGGATCTTATCCATCTCAGAACTCATCAGCAATGTTCTGCCATGCTTAAACAGTGTCTGGGTTATTTTTACCTTGTTCTGTTTCCCAACGGCAGCTTTGTATGAGAAGTTCCTCAAACCTTTCAACTAAAGAGCAATAAGTCAGGCTACCTTTGGCAAGGTTGCCTGTTAAGTGCTAACACCAAGCAGCGGATCCGGATTGAACAAATGCATGAAATATAACCACCTCGTAAGGCCAAGACCATGATTTGTAGGTACGCTGGGTCACCGGCTTAAGAGTGGGTCAGCAATGGAATAACTAGATCGGCGGGTCTAAAAAGGCCACTTCAGCAGAATCAGAAAGCACATCACGCTACCCGTCACTGTCAAATTTTCCCAATCAACCTTGAACCTAATGTGAAAGCGATAAAGATGAAAATGAAAATTGACAAATGTGTGGTTAATATTATAATTCTGCTAAAGTGGCCTTTTTAGACCCGCAGTAGTATCCTTGAACTCAAAACCAGGCACAACTAGTGTCGTTCGAGGGTCCCACAGAGCATGCTCTAAAGCGTCCATTCGCACAGATATACTGGGCCGGGCCCATCGCCGGGGGCATCGCGGCCGCGCTCCTGTACGTGCACGGCTTCTCGGCGCCGCCCGTGGAGACCAGCACGCCGCCCCGCTACCGCGCCGTCGCTGGAGACGAGAAGGAGGTAACATGATAGCCATCGAATTTCTTTCCTTCTTACAAAACTTTAATTCTGCTCTAGTACTTACCTACTTATTTTATATCTCCGAATCAAGGGTCGGAAATATCACACGCATCTTTCTGACCAAAGCCCTACTTACACTAGTCCTAATTACTTAGAAAATAAATATGACCCAAACAATATTTCTGTCTGGTTAAGCTCTCTAAAGCTTAATGCTACGCTAGAATCTGACTAGCTAGCCTTACAACTCTAAATCATACAGAAAGAAAGATGGTTATTATCGCCATAAAGTTCATTGAATATTTTGCCCCATTACAAGCGTACTGGACGCCTAGCCCCAACTGCTTGGACAGTAGAGCAAAGCGTAAGTAACCGAGCGTGCACATGATCATCCACATCCCATCAATTTAAACTAAACAGACCAATAGAAATCACTCACTCACTCCATTGGTCTGATGTGTGATGAACCTTAATGATTTTGTGTGCCTTCTTATTCCCATCTGCCCACTTCAACAGGGTGGTTTCATATAGGTATGTACTTAGATGTGGTATAACAAATCCGTCGGCAGTCAAGATAAGGATTAATGTTGTTTATTATTGTTTAGCTGAAGAGGTTGGACGGTAAAGGTGACGACATGGCTTGAGAGCGACCGCGCCGACTCGCGAGCCCCCGCGCCGCGCCCGCGGGCCCCCGCGCCCCGCCCGCGGGCCCCACGCTCGCCGGCCTGTCGGGCCCCAGCGACCCACGCGCGGGGCCCAGCATCCACATCACCACCACCTACCCACTCATTGAAAGTAAACGACAGCTTTAATTTTCGAAAAGCTGAACAAACCTATAGTGACCATTGAAGGACGCTATGGATAAGTATCGAACAAACCACGTAATTATAAGAAATCTGATATTTGGAATCTTATCTCGCGGAACTGTCAAATCAAGCAAGTCTCGGGGCCATTCTCATTACTCTACGGAGTACATTGGGGAGTGGACTAGTGCTAGAGACTTCTTAATATTAAGCCTCAACCACACGACCAGTTCTAGTGCCCATAGTTACATGTTTTGTACATTGTAAATATCTTTACAATCATCATATTTATGTAAACATACAAGCTTATCTCATTTTAAGTATTCAATCAATTTTGATATCCGCCCCATACTTTACAGTTAATTATAATGTTTTGAATGTGTTTGAAATTGAATACTTTTAAGTAATTAAACGTTTTATACTATTTAGTATTTGAGATTATATATATTTTTAAATTTTTACTTAGGTTTCAAGGGAGTCTAGAAGTTTATTATTATATCAAAAAATCTCACTAAGTGTGACTCCCTTGATTAGTGTAGTTAAAATATAAGTATAAAAATTACAAAGTATATTTGTTTTACTATAAATCGACTTACATTCACATTTACTGCATAAATCAGCTGCCCATAATATCTATCACCTAGGCAAATCGAAAATGACATCATTTCAACTAAATAATTGGTCTTTTTTGTGGCCTTTCCATACAAATGCACGTGTGTTATGTAAGTCAGTTTATGTATAGCTGATATAATAATAGTACCTAAGTAGAACCAACGAGTTTCAAACCGAAGTGTTCAAAAATATACCATCTCGAGTTATTGAATGAAATTATTTTGTAACTGATTTGTGCGAATGTCAAATTAATAGATTATGATAATTATAAATATGAATGTAAACGTTTTGTCTTGATAATTTATGATAAAATAAAAAATATTATAATATTTTATTTGAGTGTTTCATTACTATACTAATATCAACAAACTTATAACCATAGGATGGCCGAAAACCAGAAGAGTACTTAGGTATGTAGACCAAAATATTTGAGGGTCGTATCTACTTATTTGAGACATAATTATATACATTTATTAAACCATATGCTACTGCTTGAAATGTTCAGGGCGCATTATCACAGTGGATTCAGAGCAGAAATCAGAAAATTTACAATTTGACTCCTGGCTTTACAAAGTACCTACTGCACATAACTCCATCGAGATCAAAAAGGCCATTAATTAAGGGAAACTTTATTTCAAACAAACAATGCTTGAATGGTCACGCTCCGAATGGATCTGGAGTCAGTAAAAGATTGAATAAATTCTTTATGTATTTTATTGCGTGACTTCAGTACAAATACAAATACAGAACATAATATATAGAAGCCATCATCGTTCGTTTACAACATTTATTCAGTTTTTTTCTAGTGAGGATATTTTTTAAATAAATCTATAATATCATAAAAAACGAGCAGTCTATCTATCAGTTTTGATGAGTAATGAATAAAAAAAACATTTTAATTTTTTTAGTAGTGCTAACGGAAACGTACGATTATATGTATAGCATGATAACAGTAAGTTCCTGTGTAGCGGTAAAACATCCATAGTACTTCGGTAGGATCACAGGACTAACATGTTAAGATTTAAAACATAATAGAAGAATGAGAAAATCTGATGAAAAAAAGTTGACAGTATGTGTGACGACTATCATTTCTGGTTAATTGACTTTGGAAAAACAGGAAGAATCCTACAAGAAAGGATGCCATCCATCGATTGTACAATGGATCAGTTAACTTCAATCGACAGTTCGTATATCCTCCGACGTCGATCAATATCATCGAAGCACGATAGATTTATTAGTACGGTTATTCTTATAAGTACCGAAATATTTTGAAAAAGCAAAAAATATATAAATAAAAAATTAAACTACTGTACCCGACCCCGACCGTTACGATTACTCGTGGACTTTTAGGAAAAAATCACATGTGTGAATTCAGCCGCCACATGAAAAAGGACGTATCTATACAAAGCGAAGTAATCTATTTCCGACCTTAAGTTATTTTCTTAATGTTGGAAATCAGTTACTTCATTTTGTGTAGATACATTCTTTTTTTTCTCATGAAGATAGATTACAGGGTAACTTTAAACGAGCACTTTTGTACCAAACTAAATAACTATAAATTGCGATTACTATGAGTTCTATCAGCACCACGTTTTAATAAAAAAAAATAAGTTACAAATGATTGAAAAAAAAAATACAAAATTACCACAACCTAATGGGTATTCGACAGTTATATAAGATAAATATTTATCCACGATGCCCATCCGTTTATCAGATTATTTGCTTAGTTCCGAATACGCTGGATTGGGCAGTTTCGATAAAAAAACGACTGATGCCAACCAAGTTTTTTTATGATAACAGCAACTACACAGAACACTATTGATATCATGAATATGAATAGTATACTGTCCATAGGATATCCTGACATTAATAACTTGATGGATTAATATTGACATTAAGTTATCTGGTGAGTTTCATTCGGTTTAAATTGAAAGGAAACGCTGCGTTCTACCCCCCTCAACCCCTGCTGTCACATGAATTTATAACTACTCAGCGATTGACCATTGAGATTGTAACGAACTATACATATACTGCTCTCCCGAATCTAAAGTGCAGTAACAGCAGAAACACGAAAAGTTTCGACTTCAGCTTTATTTTAGAACTAGCTGACCCGCGCAACTTCGTCTGCATCTCATTTTTCATTAATGCCCTGCTCCTATTGATCGTATAGTGATGTTATATGGCGAGCCTTCCTCGAAAAAAGGTCTATCCAACACTAAAATATTTTTTTTAATTCGAACCAGTAGGTACTGAGATAAGTGCGCTCGACCAAACAAACTCTTTAGCTTTGTAAAATTAAGTATAGATTTAAAGGAGAAAGAGCAAAATGGTCTATGAGCGGCCAACAACGAAATAGGTATTAAATGAAAGTACTATTACTAAGGACTAACTTTTACTATGAACGTAACATTGCAGCTCATTTAGAAAAAAAAATACATATAGGTAAAATACTTAGATAATAAGTGCAAGAAAATATGCAAACCCATTTTATAAAATACTTATTAACATTAGTTTATGTCTTCAAAAGTATTTCAAAACGTTGTCAGCATACCGTTTACAAGACTCAGCTCAACAATGGGTTTACTACATGGACTACCTGAGTTCGAACGGCCCAATCAGCTTCGAGTGCAAACAAAAGAGCCGAGGTGTGGGGTGCGTGTGCGTCACTCGGCGCAGTCCTTCGCTTACCCTTGTGACGTTGTGTACTGTGCGCTCATCTACGGATTCTTTTTCAAACGTTTTGACCCTGGCTACCCTCTGGACTGTGTTTCTTCCTAACCTGATAACCTGGCTATTAACTCTGAACTTCTGTACGTTTGTGCTTGTGTACTTGGACTCTGGACTTGTGTACGCCAACGGAACATTATTGAAAAATGGCAGAAAATCGACCTATATGTGTTTTGTGCAATCGATCAGTGGTTAATAGAAGAAGGTTAGAAATAACCCATGCTCTTTTTGAGGAAAATGCTGCCAATGCTCAATATATTATTGAAGCTATAGCTCCACAGCAAGTAAGTATTTTTAGACTATTTTTTGGTTGTTTTTACCCGTATGTACGCACCCTATAGCGGTGATGGCCTCATAATATTGTGTCACGATGTGCATATGCGACACATCGTTGGGTGAAGTGTGGGCTCTTTATTGAAAGTCCACGTTACAGTTTTGATTGTATTTTTATGTACGTCCTTTTAGTGAATTATGTTATTTCCTTAAGCGTATGGTTCTTTTCTAACAATACTTAAGTTATAGTCAAAACAGATCTTCTCTCTCTTTTACACACATGGTGCATATGGAAACAGAGCCAACGTTATCTAGCTTCGAAATATAATAGAGGCCAACCACTCATTAACAATGCGTATGAGCATGACTCATTCGTCACGTTGAAAAAGAGCTCGGCATGTTCTACTATACAACACATGATTTAACTGAAACTGCTGTGAGTTTTAAATACTATGTTATAAACTATTTTCCTTTTCAGGTTGAATACAACGGCCGAGAATACGTTTGTCGACCCTGTTGGCAACGAGCTCAACGGGCTGTGCAGCCAAACAATAACCCTGCCCCGCACGAATGTGTTCTTCAAGTGGAAGAATATTCACGAGTGCCTAGCACCTCGGCAAACTGTATGTTTGACAGATGCCGTAGTGTTTCACGTCGTCGAATGCCTGAGAATGTAAGGATTACTCTTATGTTACATTCTAACTTATTCATACCAGACAGTGCCAGAATATGTGATGCACATTTAACATCAAATGATTGGGAAGAGCTCATTGATAGTCCAAATCTCAGACATGATTTTAACAGCTCTCATTTTGTGCAAATACTAGAGCTTTTTAAAAAAGCTGTTTTAAATAAAAATATTCTGGACTTTGAAGATATTGCAAATATGGATCCTAATGAGATTCATATTCGATTGGGCGTTAGCAGAGATCAATTCAATACAATCTTGGAACAAACGCCTTCTTTGTCTGAGTCAAACGCCAAAACAAAACTAGCCATTTATTTAATGAAGTTGCGAACTGGTGATAGCAACGAGAGATTAGCCACGCTCTTTAACATAAGTAGAAGGACTCTAGAAAGGCATTTAAAAACCGCGCGTGATGCTATATCTCTGGATTTTAAGCCACGACACCTGGGACTCGACCATTTAAATAGAAGAATGGTCGCTGACCGTAATCTTATTGTACCAAACGCGTTATTTGGAAATCCCGAGTCTTCTCCAGAAGAAAGGAAGGCAGTAACAATCATGGATGGAACATATATTTATATACAGAAGAGCTCCAACTTTTCGTTCCAGCGACAGACCTACAGTCTACACAAATACGAAAATCTATTAAAACCGTTCTTAATGGTGTGTTCCGATGGGCATATAATTGATGTTTGCGGGCCCTATGCTGCTACCGACTCAGATGCCAGTATTTTGGAAAGAATTATAAATGACGAAGAAGGCACATTTCACTGGTTTTACCGGGCTGGCGACATATTCATTTTAGATCGTGGGTTTAGAGACGTCTGTGGCGATTTGGAGCGATGCAACTACAGTGCCTATATGCCAGAAACCAAAGACCGCGGTGCAGACCAGCTTACTACTGAACAGGCCAATAAAACTAGGCTGGTAACTCTATGCCGCTGGGTAGTGGAAGTTATAAATGGCAGGTTCAAGCGAGATTTCAAATTGTTTAGGCAAGAATATTTTAATCGCGCCTTAAGTCACATGTTTGAGGACTTTCAAAACGCAGCGGCACTCATCAATGCGTTCCAAACACCAATACAAGATAGTATTCATGCATCATCGTTCGTAAATATAATTAATGAACGTTTTGAAATACCGAACCTCTTAGCGGACTATGTTATCCGTCATAACATAAATAGACAGAGGGCATCATTTGAAAGACTCAGCAGCGACCAACCTATTTTTGAAGACTTTCCGGTTTTTTCTGAAGAAGACCTAATTCTGTTTGCACTTGGCACATACCAAATCAAGTTGGCTCGCAGCTACTACGCTGAACACTTAATTGAAGGCTTATACAATATCGAAGTATACCGGGAGCGACAAATAAGTCAGCTCAGAGATTTTATTGAAGAAGAAGATATTTGGTTATTACGTGTGCGAATACAATCTAGACATGTAAGGTCCAGAATATATTATTCTTATATTGTAATTAACCGACAAAGACAAAATAGAGAAGCAATTGCTCATTATTATTGCAGTTGTTTGAGTGGAAGGCGCACAATCGGTTGTTGCGCACACGTTATGTGTGTAGTGTGGTATCTGGCATGGGCTAGACATCAAGACGAGGATATTTTATTACCGGCATCAGAACTCAGTGCTATTATTGTACATTAAATGTATGAATGTGGACGAGGCAAAAGGAGTATGTAAGGATCGTAGCAAGTGGCGTTCTGTGGTTTCTGCCTACCCCCATGGGAAAAGGGCGTGAGTTTATGTATGTAAATGTATGTAAAATAAATGTATTGAAGTAAACAAGTCATTTTATTTTATTTCCTTATTTTTAAGACTAAATCTTAGTAATTAATACGCTAAATCACAGGCTTACATATCTAAAATAAAAATGTATTTAGTTCCATTAATAATGACACTACAGATATAAAACTTCTTGAACCCGTTATTGTAGGGTGATATTAAACCAAAAAAAAATAAAATGTTCCTGGCCGCTGATAGACCAAGTGCCGTACGATTTTGCCCATTCTCCTTTTCGCGTTAATGCTGTAACCGCACTTTTTACTTTTTTAATTTGGGATGGGTTTTCTCTTGACTCTAGTCTAGGTCAGAGATGACAGAAACAAAGTCTTCTCTTAGTCACTCTCTCTTGGTCACTTTAGGTTCTGCAGGGCAGTATACAGAAGTATATAAATGTCAAGATGTGTTGAAGGACAAACCGAGGGTCACCGGTCATCAATACAGCCACTAGAGAATACACATGACCTCGTGTAATTACGTATCTGTGTAACTTGATAGCTGAAGATCACTAATACTAGTAGCTCGAGGCAGCTGCGGTTGCGGGACCAGTGTCTCGTATCACCACCACAATTTGTCATCACCTCATTAGAATATTCAGGACACGTCATGTTCAAGGTACTGCATTGACACTTGAGGTACTTGCTCTTCGCGTCATGCCTAACCCAAAATGAAATATGCGGCAATAGCAAAAGATATTGCATATTTTGTAACGGGTGTGGTGGTTGTTTTGGTATGGTAGTGTTGGTTTTGTGGTAGTTTTGTTTTGGTATGGTGGTAGTACGAATAATCTTTTTGCGGTCCGTATAATAAGGGTTTTCTTATACATATATCAACACGAATATATAGCAAGTGTGATGACAGCATTTCAGTTGTTGCATTTTATAGACACATGTTTAACGACTGCAATTTAAATCTTATGCCACCGATATAAATCACATGAAGCGCGCTCGTGGTTTGCAACGACGATGCAAAAAACTAATATCAATAAATACAGCACATTAAAACTAATTAATTTTACAATGATTCTGTTTCTTTCGATTTTAAAATATCATGATGACTTATTACGACCTGGCTAAATGATATAAAAAATATAAATGCTAAATACATACTCTCAAAAATAAAGAATGGATGTGATTTACTTACAAAAATATAAAATAATTATTTGATTGATTTAACATAATTCAAATTAGTTCTAGGATAGGATAAATAAATGTATTTTTTAAACCAAATTGTGTGAGTCAGTCTTGTCTTACAGATGTTATTCTTAAAAATATAGTATTTAAACATAATGCTTAGAATATAAAATACAACATATAAACGAAAGCACAAAGTTTCAATAATTATACGAAATATTTGGCATTTTTACTGACTTTGAAATTATTTTCATCGCACGAAGCTAGACTTTGTAAGAAAGTTACATTACAAGGAATCAGGCTTTAACTATAATATTGCATATCTATATAATGACGTTAGACTTTATAGAATAACTATAATGTTGAATATCTTTAGTATGTAAGACTCTGTACATTCAAAATACTGTAATCCAGCTGCCCTTTGTTCAAAATTGAACATATTTACTTCATTTCAATATTATGTACAATAATGTGTACTTGAATTTTATTGTCATTATGCAAAGTAATTTTATTTGGATAATTCGAATGTACAATCTGTCATTTATTACACAATTTAATTACAATATTTACAACGCTTGTAAAATCATCTACCAGTTAAATGTTTAAAATTATTCTCGCACCATATACTACTCCTATTATATTAATCAATTCCATTAACAAAGGGTTGTTTTTATAAAAATGCAAAAAAAAAACATTATAAAAAAGATAATATTCCGAGACTCTCATGTGAACTTGTTCTAACTTATTAAAAATATAGACTAAAATATTTTACTTTATCTTGATTTAATTTCAAATACTTACAAGATTTCAACTTGAAGGTTTATAATCGATTTAAAAACGAGTTTGAATAGATCAAAATTAAAATAAATTAAATATGTATGCTTTCAGAAATAAATGCTTCAGTTATGTTGATAGGTAGCATGTACTTTTGCTTAAAATAACATATTCTCAGTAAAAAACAACAGACTAAACCTGAAATAGCTCGAGTTTAGGTGGTATTATTAGTTGCTAAAAAATTGCCCTTTACTTGGCTAAAATCCGTTTTCCTATTCTTCCTTTCGATCTAGCGTTCGCTAACGAAGTAAATAAATAATTTACTATAATGCAGTCCAGCAATGTTTTAAAACATCGAACTGAAACTGACTATATAAACTTGAAACATTTTTGTTTGTCGTGTGGTATCCGCGTCTTGAAAAGCACGGAGTCGGCTCGATACTGCGTCGTTAAAAGCGGCGTGTAGCCCATAACCTGAGGGGAAAATTTACGTCATCAGTATATTAAAAATCCGGGTTAAATTGGGTGCAGAGAAGCACGTAAAGTTTTAAATTTGAAGCACAAATCGCAGATTATTTATAGTTAGTAAATCTGTCTATATTTAGGGTTCTGTACCCGAGCCTCCGCTATTCGTATGTCAAGATTAATAGGTAGACAGTTGAAATTTTCAGTTTGTATTTCTTTTTTAATGAATTACTTAAATTAAAAATTTATGGGTATAACCGAAAAAAAAGGTCCAACGAACCCAAACGAACGATACTTTTTTTTCGGTTTATGGTACCCTTTGTGTGAGAGTCCGACTCGCACTTAGCCGATTTTTTATTTAGAATTTTACTGTTTGAACATTTATTGAGATTTTAAACATTCATGGTGTAGCTAATCTCCATATATGGTTGCAGCGTTGAACTGGGGCATGACTCATGCTAAATTGAACCTTATTTGAAGAAATTATTTCGTGACTAATTATAGTCACCAAATAATTTTCTTAATGCTACCTACATAAATTAATGGTTACCGGGAACATAGAGTAAAACGACCCAGGGAACGTAGTTACGTAGCCCGTTACGATGGTCTGACCAAGAACATAGACACTAGGATCGCTGACGAACTACAACAGGCCAAAGATCGAAATGGAGGCTGATCGTTCGAAAGCTTGGTCGGGCCAACCACGGACCACCAAGGCGCTCAGCAGTGAGCAAACTACTGAAGGAAGCGGAAATTCTATCTTTATCTAAATAACAAACAAATATGCATGAAGAAACTTTGTAACTGAGTTTTTCTTACCTGTGAAAAGAACTGTATACATTTATGTCTTTCATGGAAATGAGTTTCGTCTGCCGACAGCGTCACGGGACATCCGGGACACCGGAACGTCCATCGCGACGTCACCTGAAACAGACAATCTTTTATAATATCCACCAACGCCACGCTTTGAAATAATGTTGCTGTTTTATTTTTTTAACTCCGGTCGCTTTCAATGGGTAAGCCTTTAATCAATATTATGCATAGCCTCATATATAGGTTAAGTTTACAAGTAGCAAATTAGAAAAATCAAAAAACTTGACTGCAAAAAGTCAACCGGGAGATTTTTATGAACGAAAACGTTTCTTAATTGCATTTAAAATTATAGTTTATACAACCTGTAAAAAATTAAACGCAATACCTCTTAAGGGGTCATTGAACTCATTACTATCCCCTGAGATACAGGTTTCCGCCTAGTTCAGGAGGTAGGGTCAATGCTATGTACCTCATTTTAACCACGGCAAAAAAAAAACAACAATTGCTAAAGCTTGATATGTACCTACTAAATTGTAATTTTTATAATGGTGAGAATTAAACAATTTTATTTTATTTTTTATTGTTTTTCCGAAAATGAGTAATTTTAGTCGAAATTTTCCAGCAGTATTAATTTCAAAAGTACAATGAGATATGCTACCAGAAATTTGTGTCCAGATTTGCAGGATCATTTTAAAGAAACAAGTACATCAAATTATCACTACTTAAATAAATAGATTTAAACTGTATACTGGTACCAAAAATGATTTGCTTTACTAGTGAAAAAGTGCGGAATTTTTACGTCATATTTTTTTTGAGCTTGCCAATGATTCAAAATATAATTTTATTGTGTTATTTTTCCTTCAGTAGGTAGATATAGGTCACGAAGAATACAAATTCCATTTGAAGTGGACTTTGAGCCAAATTGCAATGCTCATTAGTTTTTGGTTCATATTGCGAACTTTTGAGACTCCAGCTCAGCTCGTTAAAACTAGTATACGTGAGCGAGGAGATACTTGCTGACTGAAAATATTTTTTTCTTTACACCTGCTCGGAAAGTAGGTCTGAAGTTGCCTGAAGAGCGGGTTGAAAGTATTACTTTTCAGCCTTTGGGAGAATCGTTTTCAACTGAGAGCCGTCAAATTATAAAAAAAAAAAATTTGGAACATTTCTATTGAACCATGTCAAAACTTTCTATACAACTACACAGGCAGTCAATTACAGCGCGATGTAAAATTGAAATACGAGTAATATAAAGATGACTATTAACTAAAGAATATATATTTTTGAAATGACTTTATTATAATTTACTTTCAACTATTTCTTTAAAATACCATAGAATTTGGACAGAATATTTACTATTTTTTTAAATTATGAAAATGTAAAAAAGCTGAATAGCTGGCCGGTCATAGAAAAAAAAACCACAGGCGGGAAATCAGCAGTCCGATCTTCATTTGTTTTTTCGTATGATGAGTTTATCAGATTCAGATACGGATTTTTTCTTTAGGTGATTCGTGTTTTTATTTTTCTTTCCTTGTATTCGTAATGAAAAGCAGTGTTTACCTCGGGTGAAAGACTTATTTAGTACCTCGAACTATTGGCGCTTGTATACGTAACGCGACCAACAAGCAGAAATGGAAGCGCATCTCTGAGAGAGCAGTTCTCGGGAAAGACGACGACCCACCAAACTGTCCGACTCAGAAGACAAACGTCATCTCGGGACTAAATCAGTTACTTTCATCCCTAAGATAACAATGATTAATTAACCTTTACAGCAATTATACTACTTAGAAATGAAGCATAATGAAAAAAACTGGGAGTGACATTTTTTTCTATTTTTTATCAATTAGAATAGAATTTAAACAATAGAAAAATTTACAATAGAATTTAAACAATAGAAAAATAGACAGAGTGAACAGAAATAATAGTAGGTACGAGCTGAGCGTGCCCATACCGAAAGGATAGCCATCTCAGCATTTGCTGGGCGTTACGACACCCAGCGCTGGCTTTCAGTTGGCAACCTGCAGTGACACACGAATGACACGGACGAAGGTAGACACAATAAACAAAATACTTAATTAAAATATTGATAAAATAAATCGTAAATGCAGTAATATAAAAACTATACAGTTAGGAGTGATATTTAAAAAAATGTGTAGTCTCTACATAGTATAAAACAAAGTCGCTTCCGCTGTCTGTCTGTAACTATGTATGTCTAGATCTTTAAAATGCGATTTAGATGCGAGTTTTTTTAATAGATAGAGTGGTTCTCGAGGAAGGTTTTAGTATTAATAATTTGCACCCGTGCGAAGCCGGGGCGGGTCGCTAGTGTGTATTATAAATGTGTCAAAACCGCAAACATGGCGCATTAGTCGACCAATCAAATTGAAACCATTTGATTTTCGCCATTTAGGCACTGATAATGATCTACAGTCCAGCGTACTTGTATAATAGAGGTGAGTGGTTGAAATCCATTCAGCCGTTTAGAAGATACCTACGAGGTAATAAGGAAATTTACAAACAAACATTCAAGATACACTCGAAAAACATAACCCTTCTTTGGCAGTCGGGCAAAAGTCATGTCCTTCGCAGTTCATGTACTCAATGATGTACATAAGTCGCGGAAGGCGGCCGGTAGAGTGCGCCAGTGTGTATGTGTGACATAGTGAAGTAGAACAAGTGAGCTCACCTTGACCGGAGGCTTCCTAGTGATGTGCGAGACGAGGAAGTTCATGGCGATGTCCTCACAGTTCATGTACTCGTCCACGTAGTCGCGGATGGCAGCCGGTAGAGTGCGCCAGTGTGTATGTGTGACATAGTGAAGTAGAACAAGTGAGCTCACTTTGACCTGAGGCTTCTTAGTGATGTGCGAGACGAGGAAGTTCATGGCGATGTCCTCGATGTTCATGTACTCGTCCACGTAGTCGCGGATGGCAGCCGGTAGAGTGCGCCAGTGTGTATGTGTGACATAGTGAAGTAGAACAAGTGAGCTCACCTTGACCGGAGGCTTCCTAGTGATGTGCGAGACGAGGAAGTTCATGGCGATGTCCTCGCAGTTCATGTACTCGTCCACGTAGTCGCGGATGGCGGCCGGTAGAGTGCGCCAGTATGCCCATAAGTAGTAGCGGTGGACGAAAGCCGCGCCTGTCAGGACCATGCTTAGCTCGCAACTGTATAACAAACATACCAAATGTTACAAAAATAGTGTAGCGTCCAAAAAAATTCAGACAGATTGTAGAGTGTCCTCAAATTTGATTTCGAAACGTTTTGAGGAGACTCTCATTATCAATTTAGTTGATGACCCCCGACCAAAAGAGGGGCGTTATAAGTTTGACCGCTATGTATGTATGTCTGTCTGTCTGTGTGGCACCGTAGCTCTTAAACGGGTGAACCGATTTGGATGCTATTTTTTTAATTTAAAGTAGGTTTTCCAGCGGTGGTGCTTAGATAAGTTTTATCAAAATTGGTTGAGCCATTTGAAGATCATCAGCTCTTTTCTAGTTGACAAAGGTATTTAACCAGCTTTTACTGGTCTGATCGATGCGAAATTTGGTATTCTGTTACTTTAGTAACATTTCAAAAACATGGTTATATTGACCTGAGGTCTGCAGAATACCCAACTCCTCACTAAGTTGCAGCAGAGGTATCGTGTTTGAACTCACTGTAATGGTTTCATTGAACATATTATATTTAGAACTTTAGATCAGTATCCTTAACCTGATGCTGAAGCATGTCCTGAAATCTGCAGGATACCCAACTCCTCACTTACTTTCAGCAGACCTTCCGCGGTTTTCGTATTCATTAAAATGGTCGCATTTTATACATTGGTGGATTAAGTACACTCACTTAAAAGTGTAGATCATATGTTGATGGATGGAGAGGAAGAGGAATACCAAAAAAGATGGATGGTATGAGGAGCAAAATGAAAGAAAAGGGAGTTAGTGACAGCGTGACCCAAAGAATCATACCTATATTAAAGTAAAAGGATCAATACGTATTTTTTTTTTACTTTTTAAAGTTATTTTTTGTCGGGGGTTTTTTAAATTATCATAAAGTTTTTAAAGTCAAAGGCTGTTTAACTTCTAAATTATTTGTTACCGAATCAACCTTAGCCATCACGGTATGTTAGGACATTAGGTAAATATACTTCAGCGAAAAAAGCAATTCGAGATTGTGTGTGGAAAAAGTATATCAAATGAGAACCCACCTGTAGTTCGAGTTGTAGAGAAATCCGTTGTTAAAGTTGAGGTCCCAGGCGTGGTACCGACCGGGGAACCCAACGATTCGGTCGCGATGCTCTCTCCACACCCTTTGAACAAATAAGTGTCATCATAATTTTACGACTTTGACCTCAACTAAACAATGTAGCCAAAAACAATTTTGTTTTCATTTATTTGATGTCTGTAAAATTTGCGTTTAATCAATTCAAAGGCATTTTATTTCAAATAAACCATTTACAGGCACTTTTGAAACGTCAAGGTCGGTCAGTGGAAAACATGGAAGCTATTTGAACGTTCCAAAGCGTAGATCTTTCTTTTAAACCATATGATGTATTACAAAAATCTTATTAACATTATCTTTGATTGCTTCTATATGTGAGGACAATGCAAAGAACAACAAAAATATATACGACCACTTCAAAATGTACAGATTAAAATAAGCCAGTGGCAGGTAGAGATGACGGCGCCCGTTCACGAACATGACGCGTGTATCAGCACCATCTAGCTCAACCATTTTTAAGGGAACCCAAATGATCCAACACACGCGCCACCATCAGCGAAACATTTGTGTGAGCATGACAAGCTCTCAACTGCCACGCTCGTTGATGTCACTGGCTCCATAGTGCTCACATTTACAAAAAAATTAAAAATGCTTCAACATCATACTAAACTATGGTTTTCTATGACCAAGTAACTAATACAAGAAAACTGTTTTATTGTGTATACTTATTTTGCAAATACAATATTGCAAAGAAATAATAAATAAATTATAATACATGAGAACAAAAAAGGGTAGGCATTTCTTCCAATTATAAAAACTAGTGGACCCATGCGGCTGAGCCTGTGGAGCAGGACCGGCATTTAGCCAAGCATTTTTATCCAGGACATAATCTTTCAGTTTATAATATGCTTGTCTACATAGGTAGTGTGCGTTTTATACATGTCATAAATTTTCTCTCATTCAGTTCGAGAATATCAAGTGGTATTTTATTATAAAATTTAACACAGTACCCCATAAAAGAATTGTGTACTTTAGCTAATCTGAATCGGAGTTGATCTAATTTGTTCCGATTTCTAGTATTAAATCTATGCCACTAATTTTGCAAAAAAGATGAAGATTTTTCCGAACATAAATAATGTTTTCATGTATATATTGACAAGGTACCGTTATGATGTTAATATACTTAAAACAGTTCCCTTAGGAACCCGCGCCGGCGGATATTGTAAATGGCTCTGAAGCTTTTTTGCAGAATAAATAGACTCGATGTCTGCAGCACGTCCCCATAATAAGATACCGTAAGACATGATACTATGAAAGTAACTAAAATAGATCAGCCTCGCGATATCTATTTCAGTAAATTAACGGATTTTTCTGACAGCATATGCTGCTGAACTCAGCCGTCCCGCAAGAGATGTTAAATGAGGACACCATTGTAGCCTTGAGTCAAGCGTGATCCCTCCCTCTTAGTTCAATACTATGTCGCAATTATTCATGGGGTACTGTGTTAAATGTTACAATAAAATACCTTGTGACATATTAGAACTAATTGAAAGAAAATTTAAAACCTACATTAAAAGCACACTTTGTAAACAAGCATATTACAAATTAGAAGATTACATTCAGGATAAGAATGCTTGGAAACATGCTGGTCTTGCTCCATAGGACAATCAATGGTGGAGACAAGATCAAACTGGTTGGTTTATGTATTTACTTTTGTACCTACTGTTTCATTTTTTGGGTTTTAATTTTTCTGTTCACTCTGCTTAATAATGGTTCCAATATTAGTAAATATGTGAGTACCATGTACTTATGTAGAAATGTGAGTACCATGTACTTATGTAGAAATGCGAGTACCATGTACTTATTTAAAAAAAAAATAAGTCTACCTCTGCACACTCTAGGCTCATGGTCCTCACATTTATTACCAGAAGTTTTGTATACCACAGCACAATTTAAACCTTGATTTGAAAAGAGTAACTATGGAGTTTCTTGTCCGTTCTTCTCCATAAGAATCTACCCTTCCGAATGGACAGTAGAGTCACTATGTTATTTTAAATGTAATGATGACATTCAAAAGTGCCGTTTAATGGCCTAATTGAAATAAACGTTTTTGACTTTGACTTTATTACTTTTAACATTCGGTAAAGCAAATCTGATACTCTTAGTTATTTTTTTTTCTCATTTAAAACTAAATTATTAGCCGTAAACCAATTTTGGGCGTTATTTACATCGTCACGACTTGTGGCACGCCTATTTATCTTAAAAATTAAGGACGTATCGTCAGCAAATAACACCATTTGAGGTTGATTTTTAAAAGATGTGAAAGATCATTAATGTTTACTAGAAAGAGGAACGAACCCAATATTGAGCCTTGTGGAACCCTTATTTTAACTTTCAGACCCCGCGATTTGAGACCTTTTACCTGAACTTGCTGCTGTCTGTCATTCAAATAAGACCTCACTAAATGAGTGCAAGTTTACCTAGTTCGTAATGTTTTAGTTTTAGGAGCAAGATTTCGTGATTTACACTATCAAATGCCTTGGAGAGGTCACAAAAGATTCCTATGGCATCTTGCGCCTCTTCCTACGCTGTACATATGTGTTTTAACAACGCGACTCCAGCGTCAGTCGTACAACGACACTTGGTGAAATCATACTGTTGTTCGTGTAAGATTTTATTGCTGTTAAAATGATTGAGAATTTGATTGAGCATTACTTTTACAAACACTTTGCTGAAAACCGGCAATACGGATACAGGTCTATGGCAAATTTTATTTGTATAGAAAAAAAAATGTTTCGAATTTTGAAAAGTCGTAGAACAAAAATGTTGTTCAGGGTCATGATACGAAGTCAGGATTAAGAGGATTCGGGTATTTTTTTTCAATTTCCCTTTATGAGGCAGTTTAACTCAATAATTATTCATTTAAGTTTCAAAGGCGCACTTAATACACCAAGGCATTGGGCCTTTAGGTTAATAAGTTATCAGTTAACATGAAATTTTTTTTTTTACTACTCCTCCGCTGTACTTTTTTATTAATTTCGTTGCAGGATCCAAGACAGTTGAATCGTTTCTCCGGGACTCGTCAGGCTTCACTGGCTCGGCGTTTTTCTGGTAGTCGCCACTCTTGATTTTGGCTTTCAGAAGTTGCAGTGGTTGGAAACGTGTGGCGGACTTTTCCCAAAAAAAAAAGCTAACCTGAAAGCAAAGACAATCTCGTCGTGGCGTAGATGCGCGTCGTCGTCTACACACAGCACGGCCTCGGTGTCGATGAGGTGGTAGGGCAGGAAGCGGTTGTTGAGCGAGTTGCGCGGCGCGCGCACCACCGCCACCGGCGCGCCGCTCTCCGGCCACGCCGCCACGCCGCCCGGGGCCGACGGCCCGTTCCACACCACGATCACCTGCGGTAACGTAATCATTACTTCGATATTAATCAATATATTATAATTATTTATATCATAAATTAATTCTGAATCGATGTAAGGCTTTACATTTGAAATTATGCCTAAGGTATAGGCAAGAAAGCGATAAGCATAAAGAAGTTGTAGTGATCCCATTCTTGGATACAACGTCCGCTCTCTGACAGGGTGCCATGTCTTCCAATATTTTAGTGATAGGCGTATCAAAGTTGTGTTTCATACTAACCTTGTTCAAGTACGGCAAGCCTCTTAACCTCGCAAGCGCGGCCGCCAGCACAGCCTCCCTCTCATAGGTGAGTATGACGATGGTGAACTGCTCGCGCGGCCGGTCGCCGCCCAGCGCCTCGCTGAACTCCCTCCCAGAGCCGCCCGCGCCCGCACCCACGGGCCGCATGCCCGCCGCCGAGCCCAAGAAGCGCGCCTCCGACGTCACCACCGGGTCCCACGGCAGCTGCGGGTACAGCGCGAACGGCTCGCCCCACTCGTTCCACAACTCATATCCGTGGAGCAACGCCACGGAATAGTTGCGACGGTATGCTGGGCTGGCGTAGGGCGCTTCGAGAGGGCCAAGCGTTTCCTCTGGCTCGGCGTCAACTGCAGGGGGCTCCACTCGCGGAGGGAAGAACGAGTCATTAAAGGCAGGCGTTCCAGGGGTGGGCGGTACAGGGTGCGCAGGGATGTGCAGGCGCGTGCGCAGCGTGGCGAGCAGGGAGTCGACGCTGGCCTGCACGGAGCTGAGGTAGCGCTCCCACAGCAGGCGCGCTTGTCGCCGCAGGGCCAGCACGTCGGCGTCGCCCAGCGCGCGCAGCAGCAGGTGCAGCTCGGGCACGCGCGCGCGCGGCAGGCTCAGCGCCGCGCGCCGCCAGTCCAGCACCTCGTCGTACGGCAGTCTGATCCGATCTCCGCCTAGCACCACCGGTATCGCACCGGATCTCAGCGCCTCATACAACCTCGCCTGCAGTAAAGCTGTGGTCACATACGTCCTATCAGCTGGAGCTAGTATTAAAGCAAACGTCGAATCCCTTAGCACTGCGCGTCGAGACCGGTCTGTTCCACACAGCGCCCAGTCGCCGATAGGCAACACCGCGCGCCTCTCCACTGGAGGGTCACATTCGAACTGCAGATGGAACAAATCTGAGGCCGGAGCCGAGCTCACCATCTTCTGCAATGCTTCGATCAGAGATTTGTCTTGATCCTTGTCTATACCTCGCGGTGGCGGCTGTGAGCCCTGAAAACTAAATGTAGCTCATGAATTCGTACCTAGGAATCAATAGCACATTCTTTATGTTGGCAAAACTAGGATAGTGAATGAATGAAAAGTTGCAAGAGCTACTGCTAAACATAAGGTCTTGGTTTTCCATTCCTAGGTTGGACAATTTTGTTTACTGGGATATAAAATCAGAAACCCCACTGGAACCTGGATTTGGCTTGCAATAGGCCTGTTCCTTGTTACATAGAACATGAACGTGGCTGGCGAAATGTGGGTACACATGCCTAAAACTTCGGAGAATATAGTTGTGGTGTTATATTATGATTTTCGATTCTAGGTATTTTACCTTAGCAAATATTTCCGTCTGGCAGGTGCAATAGGTGCGCAGTCTGCCCACACGTCCCCGCCGGGCGGGCCGAGCGCGGGCGGCGTGATGACGTCGAACCCAGCCCGGAACTGTCCGTGCGTGAACGTGGACTGCGCGACCATGGCGCGGCCTATCGACGCGCCTCGGAAAGCGTCGCCCGAGCCCACGGACAGCTCACGCCGCGCCATGTTCAGCAGCACGTGGTTGCGACCGTCCCCGCCCCAGTAAGGCAAACTCTTGATAGCTGTCTCGTTCAACAATAGCTTGTATGTATCTATTGTTGGTCTGGAAACAAAAATCAATAACTAAAGCTCCAGTTGAACAGCACACTAAATATAAATAATAATTATAAGTGCATTACTTACGCAGGAGTCTTCTCAAAAGGAAAAGCTTCACCTACAATGACGAGATAAACGCAGGCTTCGTTTGGATTGCGAGTTATGTGAGTATTATAACCCAATGTCTGCTTCAGAGTTGTCTTTAGGAAGCCGTCCACTTCAGCGCCGGCTAGTGGCGCGAACACGTCGGGGTCATAAAGGTAGACAGGGAAGCCGGACGTTAAGGAGCATCGAGAGTGGTCGAAGCAGGAAAACATACGGCAATGGACTTCGGACGATGCGGCTATAGGAGGTAGGACGGGTGGTGGTCGTGTGGGTAGTATTTGTAGGGGAGGGGCCAGTTCGGGCGAGTCTCGGCGAATGGCCTCGAGCTGCGCGATGCGCGCCTGGTCGGCGGAGACGCGCAGACGCTGCAGCTCGGCGGCGGCGCGCGCGTGCTCCGCCTTGGCGCTGTCGGCCTTGGCGCTAGCGGCCGCCGCCTCGCGCTGCAACCGCCCGCGCTTTGCCTCCAGTTCCCGTAGTTCAGTGGATACTGAAGCCTGAAAGAATACGGTAATACATTATTATCTTAAGCTCGAGGTACTAAATAAGTCTTTCACGCAAGGTAAACACTGCTTTTCATTACAAATACAAGGAAAGTAAAAATAAAAACACGAATTAGCTAAAGAAAAAATCCATATCTGCTGAACTTATCGTGTTAATATAAATCTCTGCTATACCTACGTAAAAAGTATGAACAAAACTTAACAACTCGAAAAAAGAAAAATGAAAATCGGACTGCAGGTTTCCCGCCTATTTTGTTTTTTTTTCTGTGAGCTAGCGGGCCGGTCACAGAAAAAAAACAGCCATTATTTTACATTATAATCATAGAAAAAATGGTTACTATTTTTTCCAAATAATTATTAAAATAAATTAAGAATAAAGTCATTTAAAAAAAGAAATCTGTAGTTAATACTCATTTTTATTTTTATTTCAATTTCTCATCGCGTTGTAGTTGACTGGCTGTATAGAAAATTGGGGCATGGTTGAAGAAAAATTTTCAATTAGTTTTTTTTTTACAATTTAACAGCTGTCAGTTGAAAACAATTCTCCCTAGGACTGAAAAGCAATACTTTCAACCTGCACTTCAGGCAACTTCAGGCCATATTCCCGAGTTTGAGTAATAAAAAATATTTACTACCTACTACCATTTAAAAATAATATATTCAGATTTTTAGGGTTTCGACCAACTTATAGGATCACTTGGGTGTCTGTCTGTCTGTCAAGGCCAGTTTTCTTCGGATCCCCTGGACCGACTTTGTTGTTATTTGGCACAATTATGGACTTCTGTGACCCAAACACGGACGTGTTACGTAAATTATAAAAATTTTAGTATGGGGTTCACTTTTGGGGGTCAAACTAGAAAATTAAAAAAAAAGTTTTTTCAAACTGTATTGTGTGATATATCAAATGAAAGGGCTTACTGTGAGGATTTTAGTTATATTTTTTTCATAATTTCTAAATAAATAGTTTTTAAATTATTCAAGTAATTAGAAGAAAAATTACCATCCCCCTTTCTCCGAAAGAATTGAGCCTAAAATTTTGAAAAAAAATGGAGATAACAGATCTTTACCTAAAGATTACGGGAAAATCTATAAGAAGTCTATAGTGTTAAAGTAACATGTAAAAATAAAATTAATTCGTTCCCTTGGCATGACGGTCCGACTCGCACTTGGCCATTTGTTTTTTATCTACGAGGGTGCGTTTTTAAGTTTGTGGAACGGCAAAGTTGGAGTGTAAAAAGCGAGCGATAATTTGAATGTGTTCAGTTACTCTTAATCAGCTTAAACACAAGGTTTTCTTATTAGATCATCAGTCTTTGAACTATCGCCGACCAAGAAATCTAATGCTAGACAAAACCCAGCAAATACAAACACAGGTGTTGCACATTTCAGAATGCAGACATTTTGGTGTAAAAAAAAAAAAAAATTCAAAAAATACATTTAATTATCAGAATTTCTTCTTACTGCAAACTTAATTTTTATTAGTAATTTGTGATAATAGTCTTTATGGAATAGAATTAAATAATGCATGCTGGTTAGATGTTAACCCTTCTAACAAAGAGAATTTATCAAACAATATAAAAGGTGATTTTGATTGATTTTGTGGTACAAATTTATCGCAGCTTACTCACAGGCTAGAGGTAGGTAGTAAAATAAGGAGGAGGTAGTTAAGGATTACAAATATTAACAGTCCAGCAACAAACATAAATGTGAATGCATAAAATACCTAGCAAGTGATAAAACAAAATCAAATTAATTAGGTACCTTTATTCTCAGCATTTCTTCAATCCTCAGTTTTAAATCAGCTGCATTCATAGTTGAGATATCACCTAGTGCCTCCAAAGTGTGACGCATTGGATTATTTGACAATGTACCCGTTTCATCGTACTGTAAAAATAAACTAGTGTAAAGTTCACAAAATCAATTATAATTATGCTAATAGGAAGTCTATTGGTGTCTGCTGTGTACAGCTGCTGGAGTCACATTGCCATGTAAACTAGAAGGCATTTGTGGTGCACATACCAACATGCTGTCTGCCTCAGGTAATGGAAGAAAGCTTTCGGCCACAGGCTTTTGCAGACAATTGCCACCGGAACGGACAAGGACTTAGTGCAACTAAGTGATACTAACATAGTTTAAGTTTTATTTACTAACACAATTGTAATTATATTTATACACAAGTTAAGGTATATATCTATGGATATAAATACACATTTTTTTTATAATCATGATTATCATAAACTAAGGCTAAGGTCCTCCTCATCCTCCAAGAAATTTCATATACTTACTGGACTATTTAATGTATCCTGAATTCCTGACCTGATTCACAAATACAGGAACCAAAATATTGATTAGAGTTTCTATATAGATATTTCCAAACCTTGGTGTTTTAACTTAATAAATAAATAGGTAAATCAAATCTAAATGTTCAAACAAAACAAACATGACGTTTTGCAATATTTACTTACCTTGGACAAATAATAATGTGTGAATAGAGGCACAACGAATAATATTAACGAAACCAGAAATATGACACGGGATAGTTTTAGATGCCCTAACCACAGGCAAAACCGTTCGTAGAAATACATTTTGACAAAAATGTATTTCAACTGGATAAAACTTATTTTCCAGTTTTTGTCATTTTTATGCGTAAGTATATAGGGTACGTGTTTTTTTTAATAACAGTTTGCTACTCATATTATTTACCGTTAAATAATAATTATTTAATTATTAAACCAATCCTTATTACTAAATTGTCTAATGTCTAAATTATTTTGACAACTAACTAGTCTGCTGTACGGTCTGTATAAAAAAAATTTTACTCTGCTCTGCAACGACTTTGACAGTTGACAGTGTTGACACAATCAAAGTAACCTTTTTTATTAGTATTCTTAGCCATAAATGATACACTACTAGCTTTCTTAACTCCATGAGTTTGGCTTGGTTTTGGGCATTCTATATCTAAGAATAAATGTGTCTTACTGCCAACATGGCGCATCAGCACACATAGGACACAGATACACCGACCGCGACCCGCCGCCTTCCGGCCTTGCCGACGAGGCCCAGCGCGACGTCCCAGTTATATTACCGCGCCCCGTCTTTTGCCTAACGAGCCAGCCCGCGCCGCTGAGCCTTTAGCTTTAAATTCCCCAAATAATAATGCCATGACCCAGCCAGTCCCTTGCTGTCCTCCCCATAACGACGCTCCTGAGCCGAGGTCCGTACCTCGAGTTGTAGGTTTTAAGTTTTGTTGCCTTGGCTGGGGGCTTTAAATTTATTTGAGGCCACCACAGGCTAGCCCGGTTAAGCAGCAACCACCCTTAGAAAGGTGAACTGCGAGTGGTCCCATCCAAAAAAAAAAACATGGCGCATCATTCGACCAATATGGCAAGCCACTTGGCCGGTTGATGTGGCGACGGATTTTTGACGTAGCAGGCACATTTTTCACATTCTGTCTCTACGTAAGAGATGCCTAATAAATATTGTACAATTGTTTTTTTACAGCTATAATAAATACTTACGATACTTGCTTATAGATACTTAGTTTTCTATATAATCTATTGTACAAAAATGGACCTAATCTTTTTACAAACACATATTTTGAAGATGCATTAGAATCACATACAATATAATTCCGTCTGTTATTAGTATTTTCGGTGCTGTAAGAAACTTAGCTAAGGTAAGACAGCATAGTGTGCTCCTGGGATTCCAATGGAAGCTATGTATTCTAATTTAAAAAAAAAAATTAAAGCTACCTATTTGAGCGTATTCATACAATTCTCTACTGGTTTTAGCGGTATAAACTACGTCAGCGTATGAAGAATTTTGCCATTTTTAATGTTTAAATTGCTCACATCGTTAATAATCAGGAATAGGGTTGGGTTCAAAATGCTTCCTTGACGAATACCAAAACCAGTAGTTTTTTTGCTCACCACTCGTAATATTATCTATTCTAACACACTGATTTCTGTCGTCTAGGTAGTCAGCAAACAGTTTCAGCGGCGTTCACCTTATTCCCATGGTCTCTAATTTATTAGGAGCATAGAAATAGATACTGTGTCAGAGGCCTTCGCTAGATCAAGGAAGACCCCCAGGGTCTGGTTTCCTTTACAAAGTTCCTCTGAAACGTAGTCAGTCAGGTGGTGCACCGCATCGGCTGTGGATAGTTTGGCTCTAAAACCAGATTGCGCAGATGATAATAAATTATTTTTCTAAATAGTTCACTAGTCTGTTGTTTACAATTTTCTCTAGTACTTTAGATATTGAGGGGAGTAACGATATTGGTCAATAATTATTTACTAAATCTTTATTCCCGGATTTAAAGATAGGGATATTACATCTGCTCTTCTTTATGCATCTAGGAAAAATGCCCTCGGAAAGACAGATACGAAATAAATGTGTTAAGGGAGGTACCAGTATATGCATGAATTGTTTAAGGATTTTATTGCTAATATTATCCCATCCCACTGCACAGTCACCTTTAATCCACAAATAATTAAGGTTATTTCGCCCTCGTACTGCAGCCTTCCGAGGAAGCTATCGTTACGCGGCCTACGAATGTTGAAATTACATTCCCCTATCCATTTAAAAGGCTAATTAAATCATTTTGTTTTCGCAAATCGAATTTTAATGTCAATGTTGATAAATCGTTTTTATAATTCAGTAAAATATTTAAAAATTAATTTATTAATCTTATCATTTACAATCACATTTATTTTTTCCTTTGACATTTCATCTTCAATTTATCATTCTGCTGCTGCTGCCTAAGCTAAATCATCCCCAGACCAAAACCCAATTAAAGACAAATAAACTCGAATATGATTTATGCAAACTTGACTTTAGCCTAGTTTATAATACTGCTGACACAAATTTTGCTTTATCGTACTTAATAAAACATGTTCAATCAGCAATATAAACTTTATAATATCAAACCTTGGATTACTCGGCCTTATTCGGTGTATAAGACACAGAGATAAACTTCATCAGGCATCAAGAAGAAACCCAGGTGATAGTAAAATTAAAACCACATGTAAAAGATACAGGAAGTTTTGTAATAACCTTTAAAGAGCTTACAAAATAATTACGATATAAATGAACTAAATTAAAACTAAAGTAAATTCGGCAAAGGAGAGGTTACCCTGAAGGTTGACATCAAAAATGCTTTTAGCCCTGTGAATAGGGACACCTTGCTGGCAAAATCTAAAAAAAAGATACCTCAAATTTTCAGTTTTCTCTGGTAATGTTTCAGACAACCATCTAAATTACTTTATTGGGACAACCTTTTGGAATCCGCTGTTGGCTGCCAACAAGGTGATCCTCTCAGGCCGGTGATCTTCAGTTTAGCTATTCACCCAATTATTCGACAGCTAAATTCTAAATTTAATGTTTGGTATCTCGATGATGGAACTCTTGGAGGCCATGTAATTTCGGTTTTAGATGATCTACAATTTTGAAAAACTCAGTTTCATTCAATAGGACTTGATAACGTTTCTAAATGAGAATTATTTTTATCTGACAGTACTGACCGACAAACTCACACATTCAAAATTTAACGCAATAGTCCCTGAAATCAAAATTATAGACAAAAGCTCTCTTCGCCTCTGGCCTTGGGTCTTTGAAAAGTCCTTTCCCACTTTGGTCGAAGAAAAAATTCAAAATTTCAATGATGTTTCGGAAAGACTGTTAAAAATTAACATGCATTCGGCCATCACCATTCTCATTTGACAAAAAGCATCCTATGTCGTTATGCGGTCGACATTTCTAAATCTATGGTCGACATAGATTCACATTCACGCGTATTTTTAACAGACTTCAAAAAAAGGAGGAGGTTTTTAAATTCGGTTGTATATTTTTTTTATGTTTGTTACCTCATAACTCCGTCATTTATAAACCAATTTGAAAAATTATTTTTTTGTTCAAAAGCCTATACTCCTGAGATGGTCCCATTATATTGTCACCAAGTCAGAATCTGATGATGGAATCCCATGAAAATCGAGGGCAACCCTCAAATTTTGTAGGCACATACAATGTTTTTCATTAACTTTCTAACGCAATTCAGATTTTTGTGCCTGGTAATCATCATCTTATGTTACTGAGCTGATGATGGAAGGTATAAATTAGGATCTGATGATGAGATCCCATGAAATATGTTTGTTCAGCGATATTTTCGCCTATTTTTAACCGATTTGAATGATTCTTTTTTGTTTGGAAGAGTATTTTCCCGGACTGGTCCCATTTTAATTTGGTGAAGATCTGATGGCGAACTTCGGAGGTAGGCAACGGAACTCTTCAATCAATGATATCAAATGGATCGGGATATCTGAAATCGCATGTCTGTTGATTGTTCATAACATAATATCACGCCGGTACGCTGGTTTCACTTTTTAGTGGTACCTCCACTAAAAAGTGAAAAATAAAAAACTTTTTAAAAAATATAAAAAAATAAAAAGTTTATTGCCACAAAATACCTTTCATACAATATCATTTAGGTACATTTACATACATAGGTACATTGGATTTTTGGCAAAAGGCTGCGCATATTGTTGAAAAACCCTGCCTCCTAAACTAGGGGTAGGGGAGCGTGGTCACAGTGGATCCTGGGTCACAGTGGATAAATCATTGTAGGTGTGTATTTAAAGCAAACAGACGCGTACGCGTTCGCGACGTTGCCGTTCTGACACTCCCCCCGCAACCGAGCTAGTCGCCATCTTAGTATCGGAGTGGACGCATGCGGTACGGAGCATCCGTCGACAAGTAAGCCACAAACTTTTATTTTACGTGTTTTTGCAAAACGTTTTGCCTTTCCGTATATTAGAATTTTACAAGTTTTGATAATGTGATATGATCTAAAGTTACTGTAGAGAATTTTTGTTACTCTAATATGTTTATTTGACAAATAAATAATTTGGTAGGATTTTTTTATTAAGACTTCTCCAACTGGGGCACAGTGGATCGTTTTGAATTGGGGTACAGTGGATCTTGTATCCACTGTACCCCAAGTCAAAATATTTATCGTAAAATTATTTTGTTTTCAGGGATAATGCCACGAAACAGGAAAAGAAAGACCAATATTGGTCAGCACGCTGAAGAGAAGATGCAGGGCAGCTTTGCATAAAATATCGGAGGGCCAAAAAATAAAAACTGTAGCTAAACTAATGAACATTCCATATACAACTCTTTTTTATTGTTTGTAAGAGGTTTAGTTATGTCAACCTTATAAGTTGAAGGACAGCAGATGTGTTCTATTTATTGATCGTTTGATTTTTTCATATTGTGAAACTAGTACCTAAGTTTAAAGTATTATAGGTACTTTCCAAATACAAAGTCCACGTCTAAATTACCTCAAATAAAGATTTATGTTATGTTTACAATTAAACGCATGTTTAATGATTAAAAATAAACTAACTAAAATACACGTTTTTTAATGAATATAAATTAATCATTATCCAGTGTGACTCACAGGATCCAGTGTAACCCAAATCAGTATCCACTGTGCCCCTGTTATGGGGCACAGTGGATAATTTATCACTTAAAATAAAAAAAAATAAAAAAATACTGAGTGCTTTTAGGTCTGTTTTTGTAATACAGGTTCAAATTTAAATATATTTTCTGGGACTCAGTCAACATGATAGAAAATTTGAGGTAAAAAAAGTAAAGTTACAAGTCATTGAAAGAAAATGGATCCACTGTGACCCACGCTCCCCTACCCTGTGACAGGAGTCAGTGTTCTACTGTAACTTCGTGTACAAAAAAGTGAAAACCTTTATTTTCCGTATGTGTGTTAATAAAACCTATAATGAACTAGGGTAAAGGCTCCAGTGTATGAACACTTATGCACTTTGCGAATTTAAAAAAATATTACTGAAGGTTGCCTTTGATGCATACGACCCTTAGCTAAGTTTTAGTCTAAAGAATACATTAAAAAATCATTTTTAGTTGCTTATTACCATATAAGATGCGTAGTTTTTGAGAAATTTAGCAATAAATCGAAAAATACCCTAAAACTCCAGTGAATGAACGGCATTTTCCAGTAAATGAATACAATAAAACCAGTGTATGAACACAATTCTTAGTTGATTGATTACACGAATCTAAGACCTTTTTAAGGTATCCTAAATCCTGATGGATACCCTCCATCTGGAAAGAACGCTAATGACAAAACAGCACTGTTCCTACCACTATCGTGAGCCAGGGGTCCGAGATACTAGTATCTTCGTGTGCACCTCCGACTGGTATCAGCACACCATGCTCAGCGAGCTCCCACCAGTGACTATTACGGCGCGCATGGAACACCTGTACGCCTCCACTTTGGGCCTGACTGGTCGAATGACGATCCAGACTCGAGCCATTTCATATTCAGTCTTGTATCTGATACCGTTTTTCGTGCCTTCAATTCCCAAAGAACCGGCCGTTGAACTTGCGCTAGCTCCTTTTTCTGCCATTGTTACAATGACGCAAGGCTTTTTTGCGTCCAGGTTCTTAAAAAATCGTCAGGCTTGTGACATATTTTGAGGAGAAAGGAAGATATTCCGTCCCAACCAGTGGCACTATCATGTCTTAAATTCATGATGGTAGAGTCAACCTCAGAATAGTGCACGTCAAGAATGACAAAAGAATTAGGGGAGGACGGTTTTGGGAAAGACAACGTCTGTGAGGGGGCCGCAATTTTAGAAGCTAGGTCTGTGCCTATGTTAGCAAAGAACTTGCATACTTGATTGGCTGCAGCGTTCGGGTCGGCACATGTTTTTAGAAGTTCAAGAGGAGGAGCACATCTTTTCTTAGTGTGTGTGATCTCTTTTATTTTGTTCCACAGTGTTTTAGGATTGTGTTTAGCTTTTTCCAATTCTGATATTTCATATGCTGTTTTATGTTTATTGAGAAGATTATTACAATAATTTCGGTAGCGTTTATAAGAGATTTGGACGATATCATTACTGGGTGAGTTACGGGCTTTCTTATGGAGTTTATCGCGATGTCGTATGCAACGCAATAACGGAGTAATCCAAGGCTTAAGGTTTCTTTCTTTTTTAGGAACATTGATTACACGTGTGTGTTTTTTCAGAATATTTTGAACTATGTTTATAAGACAAGTGGCGGCTACGTTAGGGTCATCCATGTTAGAGACTTGAGAGAAGTCCTGACTTTCCATATCTTCTATGATTTTAGGATAATCAATTTTTGGGGTCCTATAAGCAGAAACCGTCTGTTTCACCGAACCTGTACCATCCACACAAAGTAGTGGAAGGTGATCCGTGATGTGGGATTCCAAGACAAGTATAGTCGTAGATTTATTGGATTTTAGGAGAACGTGATCAATACAATTATTAATTCTAGTGGGAAGGTAATGTCCAGGTAAAAGACCGTGAGACGCGTTGAGGGTTAGGTAATTAGCACAACGTTCATTCGTGTTAGATGGTCCGATGAGATATATACTTTGAAACTTATTTACTGTAGTAAGAACAGAATCCAGACTGTCTAGGAAATTCTCAAAATCTACTTTAGAATTTAAAGAGGGCAAACGATATACGGCAATTATTGCCAGCTCGTTATTGATTTGGCAAGAAAGACAGTTACCATTAGTAAAAACAGGCTCCTGTACGGTACACTGGATAGAGCTTTTTATGTACATTACTACCCCTTCATTCTGATTGTTATTGTTGTATGTTAAGTGGGAGTAGTAGCCATCCAAAACAGGAAGGTTTGAGATTTTACTTAACCAACACTCAGTCAATATCAGAATATCGCAATCAATTCTAATTAGGGATCGTAACACCAACAATTGGTCGAAGTTCTTTTTTATACTGCGTACGTTAATATGCAAAATTGTAGTGGAGTTATTTGATATCTTTAAGTATTTTGTACACTCTTCTGGAAAACAGCAACGAGCATTAGCAACTGAGACATCGTCCAAATCTGATACTATATTACTTACTAAATTAGCCATTTGATAGATCAGAGAGATGAATAACAGAGATCACAAACACGATGGAACCGCAAATGACAAAAAGAGCATTTACTACTGACACGAAGTTGTATAAATAAGGCACTGTGAAATTAGAGGGTATTAACTGTATATGTATGTTTCTGTGAGTGTGTTGAATTAAAAATATGATATGTGAGTGTGTATATTTGGGTTATGAGAAGATTAGTTTGAAAGTGTTGATTGGAGATGTGTTTATAGGGAAAATTAAGAAAGAGTAATCAACATAATACTAATAAAGTTAAAGAATAACAATTCAGCGTTCAAGGCCAGTAATTTAAGTACGTTACGTGATATCCGGCTAGCAAGGTAACCAAGTAATGCGGCGGTTATGAGAAGTCATTTCTTCTCTTGTAGCTCGATAAGAGTAGCCTCAGATCTGACGAGTATTTGTTGGAGTCCTGGCTGCTTGCGCAAGAAGATATTTCCGTTTGCGACCCAACAGAATTTATAATAGTGTTTTTTTGCGTATTCTTTCGCTAAATAAAATAGTCTCTTCGTGGTATTAGACAGGTGTTCATCGACATACACGGCCTGTTTTTGGCCAGTTATTCCCAACAGTTCTGTATTAAGTTTGTTGTCCCTATTTGGATGCTTATTGTTGAAGCCTCGAACACGAGAAATGAGATCAGACCTAGTATGGACACTTGTAAATTCAGCGATGATCGGTTTACTGGCGTTTGAGGTCCCAGGAATGCGATATATGTCACGGATGTTGGACGGTGAAATCGGCAGGTCCACTGTATTTCGAATAGCAGTCATAATCTTTATGAGGTCGGCACTTGACTCTTTATCCTGACATTACGGATCTCAATACTTGATGACCGTGACTTATATTGTAGATCTCTTACCGTTTTTTCCAGTGACTCAGTCAGTTTCCTATATTCGCTGCACTCATCCTGGACTCTGGAGCCGTTTTACTTGACATTTCATTTCATCATAAAAATCACTAATAGATGTAATAGATTTTTTAATTTCAGTATTTGTTTTCTGGGTCTCTAAATTTTGTAGTTTCATATCGGTCATGTCGAAAGTCAATTTAGTCACCAACGCATTCTGTTCCGCCATAAATTTTGTAATTGTTTCATTGTTTGTTCTTGCTCACATTTCCACGACGACAGCATATCCTTAATTTCCTGCTTGAAATCTTCCAGCTGATCACTCGTAGAATCACGTCGAGGGCGTTTATGACGTAAAACGTTTACATTAGCAAATTCAGGGTCAGTAACAGCCTGTATTAAATTCGGGACTGACTGCGTCTGATACATCGAAGTATTCGGGATTTTATGTGATTTGTTCGGCGGAGAACGCTGCATGTCCGAAAGAATACCGCTAGTAGTAATAAGTAGCCGTAGTTGCGTAGCGCGTAGCCGACACTCGAGCTCGTAGCAGAGGACGTCACCAGTCGTAGCACTCGTAGCACTCGTAGCCAGTCAGCCGTAGGTGATTCACTATTTCGTAGCATGAGCCAGACAGTAGCGTGGCCCAGCGGCTCAGCGCGCGACACCTCGGCACCGCGCTCGCTGGTTTGATCCCCGCCAAGAGCCACATACACACCAGTCGGAGCGAACCTTTAAATCTTCAATTGTGAACGCAAAGTTGCAAAAAATGTTGTCTCTTTCTAGATCCTCCCAAAAGGCGTGGCCGATGCATAAGAACACTCAAAGTGCGACAGAGATTTGAAATTTCACTAATTAACCAATAGGATATATTTACGAGTATCGAACACAAAACACGTTCGCACCGATCCGAAGCAACGAGTAGAATATTCGACACATATTTTTTGATTTTTCACGTTTGTGTACGTGAAAAAACAAAAAATACGTGTCGAATATTTTTTGAAAATCTATCAGACGGACTAATTAGATTTTTATAGTAAAATACCCCATTGGAGAGGTTCATCACTTTTCATATAAAGTATAACGTACAATTACCCGAAATAACGTACAATATTTTATAATAAAGTACGGGTGGCTTCCCTAGCCACCAACCATACAGCCACCGGTGATCGGAACACCGCCACCTGCGCAATCTATCCAAGCGGCATCAATGCCGCCACAAAAAACAACCAACGGAGCAAAATCTACATCGCAACAAAAAGAACCGCGACGTTATCTATCCAACTAGCAGCGAACTACTACGTTAAAATCCTGCATCGTGCAAGCAGAGTTTACCGTGCAATTTGAACATAATTACTTATGTGTGCTAAAAGTGGTCAGTCGTCGCGATGAGGATGTTAGATTTGACGAAAACACGCTCGAGAAAAATATTAGCAGTTCCATACATTTTCATTGGAATTTTTCTCGAGATTTCGAGTTTTCCCAAAGTAAAAGTTGCTTATAATAATGTGTACTTTCACTGCATAAGAGGTTGCTGGTGTTTTACAAAAACACGTCGCCGTTGCCTGACGCAATGTTGCCCGTGATGTCCGCTTGGTGGCGCCACGTACTCGTAAACATGCCCCCGGCCTTGGAAGCACCCGGTTCTAACGAAGCAGGTGTCTCGATGTTGTCTTCCTTGTCCGGGAATGTCTGTAGAACCCGGCTTAGTAGCCACTTGAGGGGAGGTAGGTTGTTTTCCTTCACGAGCTTTAGCAAGATTAGTGACAGGCATAATTTTAATACTAGAAATAGGAAAAAATTAGATCAACCCCGATTCAGATTGGCCAAAGTAAACACTTCTTTTATGGGGTACTGTGTTAAATTTTATAATAAAATACCAGTTGATATTCTCGAACTGAATGAGAGAAAATTTAAAGCATGCCTAAAAACTGGAAGATTATATCCTCGATAAAAACGCTTGGCTAAATGCTGGTCCTGCTCCACAGTCACAGCTGCTTAGGTCCACTTTTTAGGTTTTTATATTTGGAAGAGATGCTCGCTCTCTTTTTTTTTAGTTACATTATTTCGTTTATATTAGTCTGATTTACATACACATTATATTATTATTATAATTAGGTACTATTTATTACCTACTTATTTATTATTTTTGATGTTAATTTATTTTTCATTATTTGGTCATTGACAACCATAGTTTTGTGTACCTAAAGTAGAAGCATATTTTTCAAATTTTGTAAATGTGAGTAGATACCATGAAGCCATTTACATTTTATGTGATTAGTTATAGTTTTACTTGTTGGACATGAACGAGCATGGTGGTTGAGTTGAGAGCATGTCATGCTCACTCAATATCTCGCTGATGGCGGGGCGTGGGTTGGATCATTCGGTTCCCTTCGAAATGGTTGAGCTGAAAGGTGCCGATACACGCGTCATGTTCATGAACGGGCGCCGTCGGTTGAGACTGGTCATGTCTTAACTGCCATTGGCTCAATTTAATCTTTATGTTTTAAGTTCTTATAATAAGCCCTTTTTATTCCTTTGCATTGTCCTCACATGCAGAAGCAACAAGTATATGTAACTTGGAATTTTGTAAAACAGAACATGATTTAAAAGAGTGTCCGTGGAGTTTCTTGCACGTTCTTCTCCATAGAGATCTACGCTTTGAAACGTGCAAATAGCTTCCATGTTTTTGACTGACCGACCTTGACGTTTCAAAAGTGCCTGTGAATGGTTTATTTGAAATAAAATGCTTTGAATTTGAATTTGAATTTGAGCACGAGTGTGTTAGGAGCAATAGTGTCCTAGTTGGTCTGCCATTTGGTTCTTTTCTGGAGTTCAGAAACATATTCCTTGGACCATTGACTCCAGAAGTTCTTACGCATCTGCTCCACACGATCGTATCGACAAAGACGCTGCGTAACGTTTTGGTGAAGTCTTGACTGGCGGGTGCGATGAGCGGTCGGCTAATCAAGAAGTGACAGGGAGTTAGAGGGAGAAAGTCATAGTACTCGGAAGAAAAAGGGAACGTTGGTCGGGAGTTGAGGACAGCCACGATTTGTGCCAACACAGTACCTACTTAATTCTTCGTAAGATGTTCGTAAGTTAAATGAGAATTTCCTACAACACGAGTTAAATGCAATTTACAGGACTTGACGCCTGCCTCCCACAAACCACCAGAATGATTATTTCACCGCATTCGACACAATGCCCTAGGTATGTTTATATTCGAATAAATCAAAAACTTTTTTGGACTTTTTTGACACTGACTGCCGAAATTAAAGTTATTTTATTTTATGTTAAAGTTACTTTTACACCTTCTAGTGTTTTGTTTTTGGAAGTCGGTTTTTTTTTGTAAAAAAGTTTTTTTATTTTCACTTTTTAGTGGTACGCAGGTACCAAAAATAAAAAGCTTTTAGTTTTAATAAGAAACCAGCGTACCGGCGTGATGCTATGTTATAAACAAGTGAAACCATTAAACAGACATGCGATTTCAGATATCCTGATCCATTTGCTATAATTGATTAAAGAGTTCCGTTGCCTACCTCAGAAGTTCGTCATCAGATTTTCACCAAATTAAAATGGGACTAGTCCGGGAAAATACTCTTCCAAACAAAACAAGAATCATCCAAATTAAAAATAGGCGAAAACATCGCTGAACAAACATATTTCATGGGATCTCATCATCAGATCCTAATTAATACCTTCCATCATCAGCTCAGTAACATAAGATGATGATTACCAGGCACAAATATCTGAATTGCGTTAGAAAGTTAATGAAAAACATTGTATGTGCCTATAAAATTTTAGGGTTGCCCTCGATTTTTATGGGATTCCATCATCAGATTCTGACTTGGTGACAATGGGACCACCTCAGGAGTATAGTCTTTAAAGTCGGTCCACAATTGACGGAGAAATCAGTAAACATACATTAAAAAATCTCCTCCTCCTTTTTGAAGAAGTCGGTTAAAAATTGTAACGCAGATAATTAACCGACTTCTTTTCGTGACCACTGGATCGGTCGCGGAGGACCTGTGGCCTGGCCTCCGCGTTCTCCAGACCTGACGCCTCTAGACTTTTATTTGTAGTTTACACGGATGAAGTGACAAGTGTAAAGATCATCAGTGCTTTCGACACTTTAAAAACGAATGTGTTAGTGTTACGTTAGCTAAAGGAATACCAGCTACGTCGTGCTCTATTGTGCTGGTGAGAGTGTGATGGTGGCCAATTTGAACAAGACCTCCGGGTAACTTAAGTAGGTAATTTATTTATTTGTACATTTTTTAAATAGCTGTTAGCTTAATCAATTTTATTAGTGTAAATAAGTTGATTTCAAATTTTTAACTACGTCAAAAATACCTAAGAGTCGAAAGTATCACCACGTACTTACACTTAACTAACACGTCTTCCCATTCCCGTCAAACGTAGAAAACATTTTTAGACTTAGTTATTCGTTACACCAACTAAGGTACGAGGATGCAAAACAACACCTTGTATAGCTACGGAAACAAATTTTTCATAGTAAATTCGATTGCCGAAATTTGACGTAATTCCTGAATTTGATGACGTAATTCGCAAAATCCCGTCGACTCAGCTGGTGTGTCAAATGTCAAAATCTTGTCGAGCAGAGTGGAATTTCACATAAAAAATACAAAAAAGGTTGGTTGTAAGTATTTTTGCGTAAAACAGAACTACATGATCAGATAAATCATCATCATCATCCACAGCCCGACTTCGCTCACTGCTGAGCAAAGGCCTCTCTTTTCTTGTACCAATACCCACGCTCCTGTGCAAGCCTCTTCCAGGTTCTTCCTGCGATGGTAACAATGTCATCCGTCCATCTCACCGCCGGCCGAACAACACTTCTTCTTCCAGTCCTCGGACGCCACTCGGTCACTGCCTTACTCCACCTATCATCTCCGCGCCTTGCTAGGTGTCCTGCCCAGCTTCATTTTAGATCCGCAATTCGTTTTCCGATGTCGAAAACCTTGGTACGTCTTCGGACCTTGACGTTTGGAACTCGATCTATTAGACGTATGCCAAGCATGGAAGACTCCATGCTTGGCATTATACGTCTACGAATATGGCCAAGACGCTTGCCATCACCCCTTCGTCTTGGCCAGACCCACCTTAAGAGGAGCATCATAAAAGTCTTGTTTTCTGGAGGTCAACGAAGTTCTCGGCGAAAACTACAAGGTCATCTGCAAATCTTAAGTGAGACAGGTAGACACCATTGACGTTAATACCGCTAAAGTCCCAATCTATATTTTTCACGATATCTTCGAGGACTGCTGTGAAAAGTTTCAGTGAAATGGTGTCGCCCTGTCGCACTCCCCGCTTGGTCGGTACGGGTTTACATAGGGTATGCATGCGGGCCTACAAAGTGGCCAACGTATATAGTTCCCGCAGCACATCCACGTAACGGGAGTCAATGTGACAACGATGGAGAGCGTGAAACACGGCTCAGTGCTCGACACTGTCGAAAGCTTTCTCATAATCGACGAAAGCCATGCACAGGGGCCGGTTATATTCTTGGCATTTCTCCATCAGCTGCTTCACCGTGTGGATATGATCAATGGTCGAATACTTATCCGCTGCGGAAACCTACCTGCCCGATCGGCTGGGCGTCATCAAGCTCACGGGTTAGCCGATTGGTGAGTATTTTAGCAAATAGCTTGTACTACTCTGTCAAGAAAGTACCGGGAAAAGATCAATAATACACAAAATGTCTGTTATTCATCCAAATTTATTTTATCACCTTCAAAGTATGCTCCTTTAGAAAAGATACACTTGCGCCAACGAATAATCCATTCATCAAAACATTTTTTAAACGCTGCTTCCGGAATGGAGTTCAGTTCTCGCCGCGAATTCTCCTTTAAGTCTTCTATCGATTGAAAACGGGTGCCAGGAAGTGGTAATTTGAGTTTAGGAAAAAGAAAAAAGTCAGCAGGAGCCATATCTGGTGAATATGGTGGTTGCTGGATGGTATTTGTTGAGTGTTTGGATAAAAATTCGTTCACAATGATAGCCTTGTGCGAAGGCGCATTGTCGTGGTGCAAAATCCAAGAATTTTCTTTCCACAAATCTGGCCTTTTTCGTCGAATTTGCTCTCTTAAACGCCGCATAACGCTCAAATAATATTCTTTATTTACCGTTAGACCTTCCGGTAAGAATTCAGAGTGCACAACACCGCGATAGTCAAAGAAAACAGTCAACATGACTTTGACTTTTGATCGACTTTGGCGTGGTTTTTTCGGTTTCGGTTCAGTTGGAAGGCGCCACTCCGAAGCTTGTTGACTAGTTTGCATGTCAAACTCGTAAACCCACGTCTCGTCACCAGTAACAATGCGTTTCATGAATGTTGGGTCCGAACTGACTCGTTCTAGCATGTCCTCAGCGACTTTCATGAGATTGAGTTTTTGGAGAAAATTCAGATCTTTTGGGACTAGCCGAGCAGCAACATGTTTCATACCCAAATGATTAGTTAAAATGGTACGGATCGACTCGTGAGATACAGAAAGTTCGGCGGCTATCTCTCTCAGAGTTGAATGGGGATTTTCAGTCACTATTTCCTTCACTTTTGCGATGTTAACTTCAGTTGCAGACGTTGACGGCCTACCAGAGCGAGGCAAATCTTCCATCACATCTCAACCGCTTTTGAACGCTTTGAACCACTCATAAGCACGAGTTTTTGATAAAGTCGATTCACCGTAAGCCTTCTGTAACATTTTCAGTGACTCCGAACACGAAATTCCATTTCGATATTTTTGTCCGTTATGAAATTCGCAATACACACTATATTATGATATTACTAAAACCAGCACTGTATTTAATATAAATAACAGATGCAACTCAAACTCCGCGCCAAAATGGAAAACAGTTGTGCCAATCTAACAACTACAAAAATTTTAATTTGGAACCATAAACAAATCATCCATTCCCGATACTTTTTTGACTGAATGTATATCTGAAAGAGGAGGCTTATGAGTCGGTAATTAGTTAGTTTCCTTTTTTGTGGATGATGGTGACTACAGTTTTTTTACATAGTACAGGGGTTACAGCGTTTTTACATTATCTGTCACTCTTTGCGGGTCACTTTTGAACAGAGTAAGTCGGTTCAAGTATCTGGGTCACGGGTCACTGATGATTTGTCTGACAATGCTGTCTGTCCGGTGCAACATGTTGGCTCGCAGGTTTCCCCGCTGTTCTGCGCAGGTGAAGGTAACCTTGTTCAAGGCGTACTGCCAGACCTTATACACGTGCAGCCTGTGGACCAACTTCACTCAGCGGGCGTACAGCGCGCTACATGTCCAGTGCAATAACGCGTTCAGGGTTCTGTTGGGGCGGCCGCGTTTTTGTAGTGCATCAGTAATTTTCGCTGAGGCCAGAACTGATGATTTCTACAACATTATTAGTAAAAGAAATGCGTCGCTTCTGCGCCGCAGCCGCGACAGCTCGAACGTGTGTTATCCGAGCAGTGGGATTCGCCTTTCTTGCGAAGGTGGCTGCAACTGCATGCCAGCGCCTGTTATGTTTTATAATGATATTTTGTATTTAGATTCAGTGTTTGATTTCTAATTTGATTTTAATATTTGATTTAATTAGATTATTTAGTTACAGATACACTTTAATTAATTTACAAATACTTAACTAACTATATACACTAATAACCACGAAATTATGTACAAACGCGTATAAAAACAAAATTAATCATTGGGCATCAAAAAAATAATCCACATCGCTGTCAATGGCAAAAGTTCCCAGAACACTGGCAGCATTGCCGCGTTGAATGGCAATGCTGATTCTTTGGCCGCCGTTTGAGGTTTTCTGCACCTGCAGCAGCCGCCCCAGCACAGCCAGCCGTGCTAAGAAGATGGGATGGCGCAAGGGTGTCGACACATGTTGCATCCCACACCAAAGGCCTACCCACCTTCCAAGGCATTATGGTCATCCCATCTGGCCTTTTCCCATCGTCGCGTGCCAAGCCATTAGGTTCTAAAACAGCTGGCGGATAATGTCATTAACGCTGGCGTGCCGTGCTAACCGACCAGCGCTCCTACTACAGGACAGGCCATGGTGTCCGAGGCGGATATTTGATTTTGATATAATTTTCGATTTTAATTTAATCAATGATTCAGTCAGAATGATCTTAAGATCATTCTGACTTTTTTTTAACGACGAAATATTTTAATTTTATTTTAATTAGGTAGTTAATTTAATTTGAATTCTGTTTTTTTTTTATTTCGGTTTTATTTTCGAGTAGATATTTTTAAGTTGACATGTGCGAATTTTAAATATGGATTATTGGTATCTGAAGTAAATAAATTATATTATTTATACAATGTGTTGTTTTGCATCCTCGTCAAATTTCAGGAGGTTGTCATAAAAGACATAAATAATCAATTGAAAGTACGATAGTGGGTAATAACTATATATTCTTGAAATTTAACAGTAAATTATGAAGGTGACAGCCGGAGGACCAAAAAAAACCGCAATTAATTTAAAGAAAGATTTAATTACTTTCAAAATTACAATATAAGAAATCTTAGGTTGGACGATGCTGGTTCCGAAGTGCCAAATTAATTATTACAAAAAAAAATATAATTCTAAATGATCGCGAAACGCAGATGCGGTGTCAGCAGGTTGGAAGTAGGTGGCCGATGGCTGCACGAGGCGTCGAGTCAGCAGAGTTCGTGCGTTGCAATTTCGTGTGGAAACATCCGTTGTACGTAAATAGCTATCATGTCGCTATTCAGCCGATTTGATGTAGGCAGGGCACGTAACACCTCCCCCCTCAGAACAGCAACTATTTGAGCAATTTCAGCGAGAATGTTGCTGGTACCTACATTTTTCTTGATTTTAGGAGATTCTGCGTCTTCGTATTGATGATTTTCATCGCTTTCATCTGGTGATTGTGGCTTTCTGAGCTTTGTGCAAACATTATACCGTCGTATAGTGAGGGTAACGATCAGTACAGTTGCACCGAATATTACGACATATAGTGGGATAGTCGTATGGTAGATCGATTGGTCCAAGTTAGTGCGATCGATTCGTACGGGTTGATGCATTAAGATTTTATCTTCGATTCCTACCTACGTAGACTTTTCAGGTTCATGGGTATTTCGGTGATTTTCAGCGGTTGTGCTTTGATATGGTCATTCGGGTTGGTTGTGGAAAGGTAAGTGTATAGCGCCTGTCGTCCAGTTGCTCCATGGCTTCTTTGGTCAGCGTGAGCTTAGTGGGCAGGCATGTCTTCTGTAGAGGCTGGTTAAAGATGAGCCCTTGGATGCAGTCTAGATGTCCTCTCGTCGGTTGATGGTTGACTTCCTCTTCGCAGAGATGGAGCTGGTTAATCTTCGGGCATTCAGCCTCTATGTACTTGAAAACTTTCCCGATGGTTGCAATGAAAGGATAAGGAGGAATAAAGGTGTACATAAACTTATTAGGAACTATTGTTAATCTATATAATTCAAACTTATCGAGGGAGATAATTGGGACTTTAAATATGATAACTATTCTTTTTCCTGTAAAGTAATAGCCAGGTTTTATAACTGTATAGTATTCTCTTAGATCTGTCTCTAACAATTGGTCTGAACCGTATATAGATCTTAATCGTTTCGTCATATTACCTAAAGTATCTATGCTTAATTAAAGTACTATGGTGAGTGCTCGATGCACGTATAAAAGCTAAGGTATCTTCTATCCTAACAACTGAGCAAACTTTGCCTATCTTATAAGATCATTTTTAGCGGAAGCTTTCTCGTCTAAAAGTAATTGCATTGTGTGAACGATCATCGCCAGTATAGTATCCTGTAACAAATGTGCGGTCTTAGGGATACGTTTGAGTCGGAATTTTGCTACGGGACCTTTCTTTTTAGAGGTATAAATATGAATCGGAAGGTCGGCTAACACGGTGTCATGGTATAACGCGGGGCTAATTTTTGTCGACTGGCTAATGGGTTACTTATGAAGACTTGCTGTTGTGGTTGGTATTCTACTTCGGGCTCTCTCTCCTTATTCCTGTTTTGTATGATATTCGTTCGGTCATTAAGTGTAAAGTCGTTGATAAGGTCATATACAGTTTTCATCTGGTCTCGGTGATTTAGGATATACTGTTGCATAAGATTTTCGGTCATGTCAATGTCAAGAGAGGACATTTCGACCCAAGAGACCCACGTCTCTTGGGTCGAAATGTCCTCTAATTATGTCATGGGGTCTGCACTTTGTGAAACTGTGGATTGTGCTATTATAAGCAATATAGCATCATCAACACACCATCTCATCTCATTCATCATCTCATTTTCATCTTTCTGACGTAATCGTAAGATGCGTAGATGCTCTAGTAACGTAGAGTGAAATCGTTCAACTATTCCATTATCATTAGGGGAATGAGCTAGTGTTCTATGGTGGTTAATTTTATGCATTCTAGTAAATTCGGAAAATAATTGATTTGTAAATTCAGTACCGTTATCGGTTACGATAGTAAATGGAAGACCGTGATGTGTACAATAGTTTAAAACTGCTTGAAGAATTGCTGTGCCATCTCGTATGTAGTATGCTTGTCCGTATTTTGAGAAAGCGTCTACTACTGTGAGGTATTTTTCATTTTGGGTTGTAAAGAGGTCCATATGTACTAATTCAAAAGGTTTGGTTGCCGGGGGCACTAAATTTAGTTGAGGTCTAATTGGGTTCCTATCATACTTTGACTGTGTGGACAGTCAAAGTATGATAGGAACCCAATAAATGAATAATAAATAAATGAATGTATAATCTGTGGAGATTATACATTCATTTATGTATTTTGTGATATCGTCCCTCATCTTGGGCCAATAATATTTCCGAGAAAGAGCAAGATGACATTCGTTTATCCCTCTGTGATTGGTTTTACCTTCATGATAGTTTTTTATGATCTGTTGCTGCTTTAAATATTCTTTTACATCTTCTAGTTCTAATTTTGTTAGAACTAGGTTCATAGCTGCGCTTTTAAAGTTTCTTTGGATAATAGGTATAATTGAATACATGTCTAGGGGTGGAGTTATCTTTAGAGCGGTTTTAACTTTAGGTTTAACATATTCTTTTATACACACATCCTGTTCTAAGTTAGATTCTGAGACCTGAATATGTGTGCGAGTATGTGTGTCAAAAGGTTTAGTGGCTGTCGTTCGTTTAAGGTAGGGAGAGTTACTAACTATAGTTAAACATATTTGTCGGTGGAATTTATTTAAGGGTTCGTCGGTGATAGGAACTTCTAGAATAAGGTTTTCAGTGCTAGTGTGAGCAGTGGCTGTCGTAGAACCTGTTCGAGAAGGTGGTCGCTCTGAAGGATTGGCTAACATTGACTCAGTCTCCTCGTTATTAATTTCTACTCAAGATAATGCGTCAGCATTAGTGTTGTACTTTCCCTTTTTGTAGACTATAGTGTAATCATATTCACTTAACCTAAGTCTCCACCTAGTCAACCTTTGGTTGGGTTCTTTCAAGTTCATTATCCATTGTAACGGCTTGTGGTCGGTGTATATTTTGAATTTACGACCGAATAGGTATGGCCTGAAATATTTGGTAGCCCAAACTATGGCTAAAAGCTCTTTTTCTATAGTGCTATAATTGGTTTCACTGTCATTTAAAGTTCTTGAGGCGTAACAGATAGGTTTATCTGAGCCGATGCTGCCTTGCGAGAGTACAGCGTCTATAGCTACGTTTGAAGCGTCCGTTGTTAATATAAACTCTTTAGTGAAGTCGGGATATTGTAAGATGGGGTCGTTTGTCAGTAAGCTCTTGCATTTGTTAAAAAAGTCAATGTATTCGGAGTCAAAAGTAATTTTATTAGTCTTTTTAAGGCATTTCGTCATAGGCTTAGTGATGCGGGCAAAGTTTGGGATAAATTTCCTGTAGTAGCCTAATAGTTTCAGGAATTGTTTTATTTCCTTAGGTGTCTT
Organism: Lacanobia oleracea; assembly: GCA_950371165.1. Lineage (NCBI taxonomy): Eukaryota > Metazoa > Arthropoda > Insecta > Lepidoptera > Noctuidae > Lacanobia > Lacanobia oleracea. Next base: position 15,174,417 of record OX493389.1, read on the forward strand.
TGGTAAGGGGTATTTTTCTATTGCTGCTATTTTATCAGGGTTAGGTTTAACACCTTCGCCACTGATTATATGGCCCAAAAACGCGGTTTCTAATTTCAAAAACTCAGACTTATCCATCTGGATTTTGAAGTTAGATTCCTGCAATCTTTTAAATACTTTCTCTAGGTTAACCATATGCTCTTGTAATGATGTACTAAATATGATGACGTCTTCGAGATACACGAGATAGATCTCATTTTGCAAGCCTCTGAGCACATTGTCCATTACCTTTTGAAAAGTAGATGGAGAGTTCTTCAATTCCATGGGCATACGCAAGAACTCAAAGTGTCCATGTTCTACGTTGAATGCTGTCTTAGGAATGTCTTCTAGATGCATCTCGCATTGATAAAAGCCTGATGCAAGATCTAACGTGCTAAAATACTGGCATTTACCAAGCTTGTCAAGTATGTCATTGATGTTAGGAATCGGGTATTTGTCGTCTATAGTCTTGTCATTCAGTTTACGAAAATCTACTACTATGCGCCACTTTTGTTTGCCTGAAGCGTCGGCTTTCTTAGGCACTACCCAAATAGGTGAGCTCCAGGCTGATTCGGAAGGTCGTATAATACCTTGATCTAGCATCTTAGTTATCTGGTCTCTAACTTCTTGTCGATGCACAAAAGGGTAGCGGTAGCTTTTAGTGTAAACGGGAAGTTCGTCAGTCGTGCGAAAACGGTGCTTGATTTTATTTGTAAAAGTCAAAGGCTCTCCCTCAACATAGAATACATCAGCAAAACGGGCACATAGGGTCTCTAAGTTAGTTTTTTCCCCAATATTTAAATGATCTGTACGCAATCGAGATAAAAACTCTTTAACGCGCATAGGGTCTTGCTCGGTGCTCATGCACTCAGTATTAAATACATATATCGGCTTGTAAAGGTCGGTCAAATGCAATAGTCAGGTCATGTTCCGTCGGGTTTTCAATTTCTACAATTCCAGTACGGTCAGTAATGCGAGTAATGCACTCGTGAATAATGCAATTACAGTAATTTTGCTGAGCTATCGAAACATCGCCATCTGGACAATAGATAGGGATATTCACTAGTTTTGATGAGTTAGCGGGAATTGTTTCTTGACTATTTGATCTTCTACACTGATACAATACAATACAATACAATACAAATAATTCAGTAAAGTCAGTAATTAAATAATTATTTTTAAGATCAATCGAAATTTTACATTCGTGGGGTTATTAAATTCTGCAAAGTTCGGTACCGTAATATAATGTTCGTGCGTACTAGTCACACGAGCGTTCGTTACTTCGAAGGGATCAAAGTTTAAAGGGATAAGTTAAAAAATATTTCTAATTAAAATTTAATATAAGTTCGACTGCCTCGGGACTAATAAAAGATTGATTAGCTCCGGTATCTACTAATAATTTAAGTGGCGGGTCTGATATCTGTATGTAAGGTAGTTCCCTTTTAGATTGGACATTTAGGTCTATTTTAATCCTTTTTGATCCTTTTCCTTGCGAAAATCCTGATCAGCATTAGAAGTAGCGAATGGCTGTGCTTCTAAGCATTTTACGTTATTTAATTGGTTCGGAACTTTTAAATTATTTTCGGGGTTGGTCTGCTTATAGTCATAATGAAAGTCAGAGTCGTAAGGCTCACAGAAATAGTAATAGTCAGGTAATTCGTAGTAATAGTCGGGGTAATTGTAAGTGTCATAGTAATCGGTCATTTCGTTAAAATTCATTTCGCGAGTTTTGAAGTAGTTACTAGGCGGTGGGTTGCCTAACCTACGCCAATCATGCACTGGTAGTGGTCTCGGTACGAAATGACTAACACCGCTCATCGGTTTCGGACCGGTATTTTGCGTTTGAGGGTTCCTATTTTGTAATTTAAACGCGTCACTTTGGGGGTACGAAACATCTGTTGAGTACGGGTAAACATATTAGGGGCCCGTTGAGGTACCTGATTGTGCTGGAAGGGCGGCCTCCACTGCTGCGGCTGCTGCTGCTGCGACGGCATTGGCATAGGTTTATGCCAGCTGGGGCCTGGGCTAGGAAAGCTAAAAAGTTTCGGTGTGGTCATAGGGACCGCGGATGGCATTCTATGGGTTGACTGCGTTTGCTGTGTCGTGTTACGTCGCTCGGGAGCACTCTCATTACGTTGCTGTAGATACATGACATTCATTTCCCGTTGCACAAATTCCAGAGCCTTTTCAATGGTTTCGGGTCTCATACATCGGATACGTGACCCTAGAGGTTCCTTAAGACCTCTAACGTAGGATTGTAGAGTTAGCTTTTTATAAAGATCGCGTTTTGCTTCGACTGTCGTTGCTACATTTTCGTGCAATGAAACATAGGTCATTATAGTGCTAAAAAGGGTCTGGCATTTGTCATAATACTCTTGCGGGGTGCTACTTCCTTTTGTCAGTAAAGACATGTCATTATAAAGAGCGATCTCATCCCTTTGGTCTGAAAAAATTATTGACTAACGTGTCACGGATCCCTTGCCAATTATCTGCTATGCCATTGGAATTAATAGTTGAAGCTGCTGGTCCGGTGATTTTATTCAAGATGCCGTTTATTAGACATAAATTAGTTAACTCGTAACTCGGGTCATTTCTTACATATTGTATTGTTTTTTCGGATCGTTTGCACTCAACGCTGAGCAGTGTTCGAATGAGGTATGTGCAATTGCTTCTGATGGGAAGTTAAATTCTGAGCAGAAGCTAAAAATAAGCAGTATTGCCGTAAAGTTGGACATGGAGTATCGCAAATGGCTGTTCAATACCAGTCCCTTAAGCAATATGCCTATAAGACCCACAACTCCCTGAACAAATTGAATGAAGACCGCAACCACTATAACTACGTAATGGAAATGAACCGGACCATTAAGGAGTCTTGTGCAAGGCAAGAAACAAGAACAACATCGTTTGCAGATATGGTGAAGAAGGGGACCAACAGCTTTGTTCGACCAAATTCCTTTAGCTCCGTGGCGATATTTCCTAGCGACAATTCTAAGACCTGTGACGAAACTAAGAACATAGTCCAACAAATTATTTGCCCTGGCGACATGAAACTAAAAGTCTGCATCTATGGCTGAAAATGAGGTCTTTAAATGTATTTATGAACAAAACTTGGCCGAAAAACTGCCCACTATCTCTAGAGAAACATTTTTGACCTCAATCAAGTTAAGCCACAAATCCGGCAGAAAAGATGCAGAGAACTGTAACTATATCATAGAAGTTCCAGCAACTATTCGTAAGGCTCTCATCACACAGGATAGATTATTCATAAATTGGACTTCCTGCCCGGTTCGAGATTTCACACTAGTAACGAGATGTTACAAATGCCAGCAGTACGGTCATGCAGCTAAGACGTGCAAGGTAGCTTCCCCTACATGTGGACACTGCGGTGAAGAAGGCCACACCATTCAAGATTGCCCCAAAAAAGCCGTTGCGCCAAGATGTGCAACGTGTTTGCGCTTCAAAAAACCAGCCAACCACAAGACGGGAGACCAAGAGTGTCCGGCTAAAAAAGCTGCCGAAAACAGGTACCTAAACTCGGTTGACTATGAAGGCGCCTAAGAGCGCCACATATTTGTTTATATTTTAGACTTAACTTACTGTTTACATTCTTCTTTTACTATTATGGATAATTATTTAATTACTGATATAGATAACACATTTGTGCCTGATGCAAAGACATGCCACGTGGAGGACTGCATACAATATCTTTCTGATTATAAAAAGTCACTAACCATACTAACACAAAACATTCGCAGTATTTTTAAGAATTTCGATAGCATCAACATTTTTCTAAGTAGACTTAATTTTGATTGTGATGTGATGGTTCTAACCGAATGCTGGCTGTTTGATCGCCAAGATAACCTCCCAGTAATGCCAGGGTACAACTTATTGTATACCAGGCTAAATAGCAACCAAAATGCTGGTGTGGTGGTCTATTCAAAGGAATCATTAATGGTCACAGTGGAAGAACCTACTCTTCAAGACTGTATGAGTAATTGTTTGATCATCAAAATTGGTACAACTACAGCAATAATTGCTATTTATAGATTACGCTAGAAACTTGGATTCTTTTAACGCTGCCTTAAACCAAATTTTTCTAGACCTAAGCTCATTCAATAATGTCATACTAACAGGTGACATAAATATAAACATAAACTCTGATAACTGCGATGCAGGGACCCAAGAGTATCTTAACATCTGTTCATTTCATGGTTTTCTACCTGCTCACACCTTGCCCACACATGATAGCGGTTCCTGCCTCGGAATCCAGTTTATCGTATGTTACGCTTGTTACTAATTTAACCATTACTGACCATCACGCTGTTCTAATAACCCTAAACTTAATGCTGCCTAAGCTGAATCGTCTCCAGACCAAAACACAATTAAATACAAACAAACTCGAATATGATTTATGCAAACTTGACTTTAGCCCAGTTTACAATACTGCTGACGCAAATTTTGCTTTATCGTATTTAATAAATCATGTGCAATTAGCAATATTACGTAACACTACTGTTATTACAACAAACAAGAAACTTAATAATATTAAACCTTGGATCACTCCTGGCCTGATTCGGTGTATAAGACACAGAGACAAACTTCATCAAACATCTAGGAGAAACCCAGGTAATAGTATTATTCAAACCACTTACAAAAGATACAGAAATTTTTGTAACAATCTCATAAAGAATTAAAAAGGAATTACGATGAAAATGAATTAAATAAAGCAGGAAACAATAGCAAGCAACTTTGGAAATATATTAAAAACGTCACTTAAATGTCGAAACTGCGTGAATCAAATTCGAGTTTGTTGTTAACTAATAGTTCACCTCTTTCATCAGCCAACCATGTCAATAACTTTTTCGTGAATGTTGGGAAAACTCTCGCCGAACAGATTCCTCAGCATTACAGTGATCAACCACCTTCCCATGAATTGAATAATAACCGCGCACTACAATCTTTCGGATTGCTGGACACTGACGAAGACGAAATAACACGAGTTATTAGTGGACTAAAAGATGATGGGATAATATTAGCAGTAAGATCCTTAAACAATTCAAGCATATCCTGGTACCTCCCTTAACCCATATATTTCGTATCTGTTTTTCTGAAGGCATTTTACATAAATGCCTAAAAAAGGCAGTTATGGTACCTATATTTAAATCCGGGAACAAACACTTAGTTAATAATTCTAGGCCAATATCGTTACTCTCATCAATTTCTAAAATACTTGAGAAATTGTAAATAGCAGGCTAGTTAACTATTTAGAAAAAAATAATTTACTATCATCTACACAATTTGGTTTTAGAGCCAAATTATCCACAGCCGATGCGGTGCACCTCCTGACCGATTATGTCTCAGAGGAACTTGGCAAAGGAAATCAGACTTTGGGGGTCTTCCTTGATCTAGCGAAAGCTTTTGACAAAGTGTCTGTTTCTATGCTCCTAAACAAATTAGAGTTTACACAGAGAAACAGAGTTTGCACACTAGCGACTAACGCGTACCCCTAGTCATGCAGCCCTCGACGTGTGCAACCTTGGCTTGGATTGTATCTCTCTTGGTCTGGCTCCTCACCCTAGTCGTGTCTCGGCAAAGTAAACTCCGTCGGCACAGCCCTAGGGTTCATTGAAGCGCGCAAGCCCCACCACGACGTCAACGTAGAGATACGGCGGTGGGGTTATTATTATTATTATTTTTTATTTTTTTTTACTTTCTCGGGTCCCTTTTCTTAGAGACCCGGTCCTTTGGTAGGCGTACGAGGGGCCGAAGCCAACTCGCAGAGGCCTCTTTAGACATTTTAAATGGAATGGGACACCAACCGACGATTATTCCTGTATGCACTGTGAAAGTATACCCAAGGACAATCCCCGGTTGGAGCAGGACTATTGCAGAATATGGAAACAAAAGATGAAACGCTATGGGTTTGGCTGGTTTAGTGGACTAATAATCGTTTACTATGGAAGAACTATTGGCCCCTGCCTGACCATTGACAATTAAAACGGCTTTAAAATGGCAGGGGGTGATTTGCACACTCAATAAATGGGCCCCCCGAAAAGGGTCGCTAGCACAAAGTAACGTAGCGCCAAGGGGGCAACATATCCTGAGGTGCTAGAGGAGTGGAGAGGTATACCACGGCTATCAGGACAATCCCGGAAGTACGGTCAAGATCCCTACCAGCACCTTACTGGATTATACATCCTTCTCCCGAGCACGTTTGCTCTTGCGAATCTCCACTCAGACCGGCCGATTAAGGCAAGAAAGAGGTGGGAGCTCTGTTCCTCGTCAGTTTTCACCCCGGCCAGCCAATAAAGGCAAGCCGGAAATGAGGAACAAGAATTCTCCCTAGAGATCAGGTCCGTGGGGTCGCCAGTGCCCAACAGTTCGCCACAAAACTGCCTTGCGGATTTACATTATATTATTACGAGCTGATCGCATATTTTAATAAATCGGGTTAGAACATTAGGATTGCCATCAAAATTTGGAACTGCGCGCAAAGCGTTGTAGATAGTATCGGGGTTAAATGTCATATTGTTACTATCAAATAGCAAACCTAAATCTAAATTATCAGATTCCGTAAACCTACTTAAATCTACTTCTCTTATCCTATTTATCTGTCTGGAGGAGACAGATTTACTCCTAGTAACAGTACAATAATGCGTTTAGGATGCTGATGGGACTGCCGCGGTATTGCAGTGCCTCCGGCATGTTTGTCGAGGCCAACTCGACAGTTTTGCGACAATCATGCATAAACGTTGCACCTCTACCCTGACTCGCGTGCGAGCTAGTTCCAACAGCATCTTGAGCGTATTGACGGACAGGTGGGATTGTCCGATGCTTGAGCGCTGGATACGACTGTAAAATAGCATGTTGTATGCGTTCTGGTGTCGGATTCTCCCAAAATCTGTATTATATTTATTTTTTTGGCATACTCCATTTGTTTTGTTTACTAACATTAGTTTCTAAGTATTTTCGTGTTAATAACAATTTATATGCAGAAATCTGAAATAATTTATTATAATAATATATGGGTAGGAAGGACAAGGAAGCAACACTTAAAGAAAGTTTCAAGGACTATACATACATGGTTTTCATACATATACTATACATGGTTTTCTCGTTGTATCGATGACTGGATACGTCCTCAGCTGCGTCTTCTTAAGTTCGGATATTCGACAAGGTACTTGGAAATACTGACAGCGACTATCGGCGTTAGGGGGGGGTCTGTATGTATGCTTTTACGGTTGCACAACGACACGCTTTGCTTTGCTTTGCTTGGTAGTATAGATGCAGGCCTACCTTGCTGTCTCCTTCAGAGGCGGGAAGGTGGCGTGGTCTTGAGGGGGAGCGCAACGGTCGTGTAGATCCTCAAGGCAAGTCCGGTGGATATACCTTCTCGAGGTTGCCACCCCGTTTTTGGTCTAGTTCCTTACGAAATAGACGTAACTGAAACCACCGGGCGACCCGCAGAGTGGAGGGCTTTCCACTCAGTCCCATCCCATATCCCACTAAACCCCTTTTCCTCTCTATAACCCCTCCCAACTCCCCTCCTAACTGTGACCCTTCTGTGACGAAGTGGTTGCGGGCTCGGCCGTCACTAAACTCAGCTGACGGCGGGTAGGAGAATTTTGTCACCTGCGCTAGGACCTGCGCAGTCGAGCGCCGTAAGCGGGGATGAAGGAGTCCTGGGGGGTTGAGCCGATCGGCACTGGCGGTAATGTGTCCGTGAGGCAACACGCCCCCTTTGGTCTGGATTTCAAGCAAAACGGTGGCCCTATCTTCTAGCCAAGGGTAGGGAAATGGCCAAAGTGTCCCGTCAGAGGGCCACAGGCGAGGTGCGTGGGGTCCGCTAAGGTCGTCCTTGGGCGGCCGAAGCGGTAGGTAAAGGCCATGCTGACGGTGTAAGTGAGGGTTGATTAGTTGCCAACCCGATCGAGCACCCGATGTCGCGCTGTAAACCAGCCTTGCGCACCTATATCTTCCTGGTAGTCCTAACGTTCGCACTCACAGTAGTGCGACGTTCCCAGGTGCGGGCCCCATGGTGGGTGGGAGCCAGGAAGATGAAGTTAAATAATTTTTAGTATGGACGTATTGAAGCCAACTGAAAATACCGCAGGAGTGGAGTCGGCGAAAGCTGGCAAAGCTCCTAAGCAAGGTACCTCTGGTGCCTTGCTCGCCCCTGGATGCCCTGCGGCTCACGCCGTGGGCGCCAGCGCGGGCGCTGGTCCGGCTGTGGCGAAAACCGCAGCTAAGACCAAAAAGTCCCACTCCAAGCAAAGGAGAACGGCGCTGCATGGGACCAGTACCGATCCTTTAAATACAAAGGCGAAAACGGAGACGGCTAACACCTCTGCCGGAAGTAGCCTTCCCAAACACCCTCCCGCTCCTCCTGTGGCTCCTCAAGCCGCTTCCCAAGTCGCGGCCGCCTCCGGTCACACGGAGGCGATCAGCAACACCGAGGATGTTTTTAACAGCGCCTGGCAGGTGCCTACTCGTAAGGGTAAAGGTAAAGGCAAGGGCAAGGGTAAAAAATCTATTCCACAAGCCCATTGCTCTTGTTCGGGCCCCTCGGGTCCTACAGCTCCTACAAGCCAGGGTAAGAGGAGGGAAAGACTGACGCGCAAGGAGCGGCGTCACGAACGCAGGCGGGGACGCAAAGCCCCCCAAAACAAGCAGGTTGCTGCCACCAGCTCGGTTAAACCGACCAAGCAAGGTAAGCTGAACTTCTCTGAGGGGAAGCGGTCGCAGGCTGAGGCCGGCACTAGCCGACCAACGCCTAGCACACTGCAATCTAAATCCGCAGGAGGTCCGGCCGAGGAGGCAACCACAACGCAGCGATCCGATGGAAGTGACCAGGCTGCGGTCAAGCGGGCTCTCAACGAGACGATTTCGCCCCGTGGAGAGCACAAGCGGCCGCGGCTTGACCAATCCCAGAGGATCGCTAACAGAAGCTACGCCCAAGCTGCCAGTGCGTCCCTAAACGTCGCAATAACCTGCGACCGGAGGGGCATCATAAGCCAGGGAGTATCGGACCAGGTCTTGGCTGCTATCCACAAGCGGATCATCAGCGAGGCCTGCTCTGCTATGCAGGATACACCGGGACCAACCTTCAACGCGAAGCCGCTGTTCACCGGTGGAGTCCTCAAGCTGTGGTGCGGTAACGACTTCACCTTAGCCTGGCTGAAAAAAACAGTCTCCAGGCTGGCTCTCCCGGCTGGCACCTCGCTAGTCGTCAAGAGCCAGGCGGAGATCCAGAAGCGGGTGCGTTGCGGCATCGCCATCCCCGACGACCAGGGAGTCTACGAGGACTCGACCTTTATTGGACGAGCCCTCTGGTACCAGAATCGCTGGATCGACGTAAGGAGGTGGGTAGTGCTGCACGCCGAGAAGCAGAAGGCTTGCTGGTTCGTGGTGCTGGGTATCCCCGAGGACCAAGTTCCGACCCTGATGAGCGCCGAGCGCCGTCTCTCAATTGGTTTGGGAGCGGTGTACGTCAAGTTCCAGGGTCCGAACGACAGGTTCGTCGACGTCCCTCGGGGTTGGGACCCGATCACGAAACAGCCGCTGGAAGACGCAGAGGACACCGATTCTCCGCCAAACAACCCGGAAGCAACTGCGGCCGAACCTGCTGTAGCAGCAGACTCAGCCGACCCTGCCGCCACCGTGGGTGCCGTCCCTTCATCGGGGGGGGAGCCGGACGACGTAATGTTGTCCCCGGCTTCAGACCCGGGAGGGGACGGTTTCGACGAGGGCGACCTGTTTGCCGGGCTGCGACTTGAGGGCGACGAGGAGGGTCTTGCCGGCGATGGCGTCCCTTTTGTCGGCCTGTAAAGTCGTGCAGGCTAACCTCCACCACAGCCAGACCGCGACGGCTCAACTCCGCAAGTGGCTGGAGGTTCAACACACGGCCATTGCCCTGATCCAAGAGCCGTGGATTAGGGGTGGCCACATACGAGGACTCTCCAATCTTGGTGGTAAGCTCCTTGTTACTGCGGACCATGATCACCCTAGATCGTGCATCTATGTCACAGGTAACCTTAAAACACAGCTATTAAACGACTTCTGTTGCAGAGATGTCTCTGCTGCTAGGCTGAACATACAGCGGGGAGCCACTAAGTTGGCTATCGTCTTCGCCTCGGTATATATGCCTGAGGCGGAGGAACCGCCCCCACACGACCTGGTCCGCCTCATCACGCACTGTGAAAACAGCAGGGATGAGATTGTCATTGGGACCGACGCAAACGCACACCATCCACTGTGGGGGATGGAGACGCAAAACGCAAGGGGTAAGACATTAGTTGATTATCTGTTCACTACTAACCTATCCCTACTAAACACGGGTTCGGAACCAACCTTCGTGACCAGACGCAGTCGTACTATCATAGACCTGACTCTGGCTACGGAGGGAGCAGCGGAACTAATCACTGGGTGGCAAGTCTCGAATGAGGCTTCCTGCTCAGACCACAGGTGGATCCGCTTCGACATCCAGGTCTGTATACCACCCAAACAACCTACGCGTAATCCTCGCAACACGGATATATCGGTGTACACACGCAACCTTACCTCAAGGCTTGTACCATCATGCGATTCGGAGTTGCTTGCGGACACGGCACAGATCGATGCGCAAGTAACACTACTCACCGAATCGCTGATAAACAGCTACCGAATCGCCTGCCCAGAAACGATTCCGCGCGACACACCGGGTAAACAACCTTGGTGGGGTGCAGACCTGGAGCGCAAACGCGGTAAGGTAAGAAAGGCTCTTAACAGAGCCATGAACACATGTAGTGATGAAGACTGGGACGCTTATTACGCGGCCAAATCGAGCTACAAGAGATGCATCAGATTCAGAAGAACTACAGGGTGGCGTAAATTCTGTGGTAACATTGAATCATGCCAACAAGCAAACAGGGTAAGGAAAATACTGGCGCAACAGAACAAACCTGAGATCGCCACACTCCGGAAACCCGATAACACGTTGACCACGACACCTGAAGAAGCGCAACGTCTCCTAGTAGAAACTCACTTCCCAGGCAGCGTATTCGCGCAGGTAAATGAATGGCTTGACGTTATCCAAACACCATCAGATGATGACTGGCTTTATGCAGAAAAGATGATTACGCTGGAAAAACTTCAGTGGGCCATCAAAAGCTTCCAACCTTTCAAGGCACCAGGTCCCGACGGCGTGTTTCCTGCCTTACTACAGTGGGGAGGTACCGCTGTTGCAACAAAACTGGTGCTCTTAATGCGAGCGTGCCTGGCCTTTAGATACGTTCCTAAAGGATGGAGGGAAGTGAAAGTCATATTCATTCCGAAGCCAGGTAAAAGTGACTACACAAACGCTAAATCCTATCGACCTATTAGTCTGACCTAGTTTTTACTAAAGACAATGGAAAGACTGTGTGAAAGGGAACTACGTGATGGCGTTTTAAAAACAATACCACTGCATGGTAACCAACACGCATACAGCTCGGGTAAGTCGACAGAGTCCGCTCTTCATCTGGTGGTGAACCAGATTGAGGAAGCGATTCACCAGAAAGGGTCCTGCCTGGGCACATTCATAGACATCGAAGGAGCCTTCGACAAGACAACCTTTTCCAGCATTAGTGCCGCTCTCTCCAAACACGGCGTGGAACAGGTACTAAATGACTGGATAACTAATATGTTAAGCAAACGAGTGGTTCGCCTTGAGGAAGAGCAGCAGTTGGCTCTGATAGCCAGAGGCTGCCCGCAGGGGGGTGTGCTCTCCCCTCTTCTGTGGAATCTGGTAATTGATGACCTGATCACCAAACTCAACGCACATCGTTACTACACAATAGGTTATGCTGACGACCTCGCAATCCTAGTGTCAGGGAAAGTGACTGGAACGATCTGCAACCTTACTCAACAAGCACTACGCATCGTGGAAAGATGGTGCGACGAATATGATCTGTCGGTAAACCCCACGAAAACTGAATTAGTCATGTTCACTCAAAAGCGAGCACTAGGCCACTACCGGCTACCTATGCTCTTCAATACAGAGCTCCAGCTGTCTAACGAGGTAAAGTATCTAGGCGTCATCCTAGACAGTAAGTTAAGCTGGAGTAATCACCTAGACTACAAACTAAACAGGGCCTGCATTACCTTCTGGCAATGCAGGAAAATGATAGGGAAGAAGTGGGGCCTATCTCCCAAAATAATACTATGGCTGTACAGCGCAGTAATTCGGCCCATGGTAACCTACGGGGCCGTGGTGTGGTGGCCACGCTCAAAGCTAGCTACAGCCGTAAACAAGTTACAACACATGCAAAGGCTGGCCTGCATGGCAACGACGGGCTGCATGAGGACTACTCCAACTGCGGCGCTGGAAGCCATGCTGGGGCTCCCTCCGCTACACTTGTTTATACAACAGGAAGCGACGATGGCAGCAGTACGCCTTAAAACAGTAGGTCTCTGGAGTAAGAGAGACACACGACACACCGCTCTGCTCGAGGAGCTCAACAATGAACTCCCCATAACAAAGGCAATCAATGACCGGGTGCCCAAGCAATTTATCTTCGATAAAAAATACAAAATCCAATTGCATGAGGATCATCGGTGCGAGGGGCTCTGCCCCGCCGAGCTGCGGATCTTCACCGATGGATCAAAAACAGGTACAGGTACTGGTGCGGGAATCTTCTCAGAGGATCTCAATATCCACATAGCCACACCATTGGGGGTCCACAACACAGTGTTCCAGGCTGAATGCATGGGCATTTCTCTGGCGGCATCGGCCATCCTAGCCAGGGAAGTTAAGGACCACTCAATACGCATACTCTCGGACAGCATGGCTGTCCTGCAAGCTCTGAACAGCCACACAGTGAACTCTGGGTTGATTCTCGAGTGTCACCAACGTCTAAACCAGGTTGGTAGACACAACAAAGTAACCATTCAATGGATCAAGGGACACAGTGAATCTCGAGGCAACGACGCTGCGGATGAACTCGCCCGAAGGGGGTCGAGTTTGTCAGCAATGGGACCTGAGCCCATCGTGCCGCTGCCTTTCGGGTACTTACGCAATCTGGTAAGGAAACGCACCGGAGATAAACATCACAAGCTATGGGCTGACCATAGTGAGTGTAGGCAGGCCAAGGAGGCACTTCCCTCTATAAATGGCCGTTTCACAAAACAAGCCCTAAGACTGACTAAACAACAGTTGCGTTCAGTCACAGCCGTAACAACTGGCCATGGGTCTTTTAATAAACACCTCTATGCTATAGGAGTCACTGACAGCCCGCTATGCAGAGCCTGCATGGAGGAGAATGAGACAGCAGCACACCTGCTTCTAAGCTGCCCGGTGGTTGCGGATTACAGGGCAAAGTACTTCGGAAACCCAGGTACCCTCTGCGAGATAGTTAGTAACACCAAGGCGTTGCTGGCCTTCCTTGGGGAGCTGGGGTGGATCGAATGACGCATTTGTCCCACCTACACGCAAAATACGCGCTTAGTCGTGGAGTTGCGGAAACCAGCCCGATTTACATACATACATACATACATCGGCGTTAGCAGATTAACGATTTTTGGAAATCTATACCGCGCCGCGCACTGCCTCTAATATCCTACCGACTGCGCCAATTATGAAGGTGAAACCGGAGGACTTAAAAAAAACGGAAATTAATTTAAAGAATGATTTAATTACTTTCAAAATTACAATATAAGAAATCTTAGATCCAGACTTGGACGATGCTGGTTCCGAAGTGCCAAATTAACTATTACAAAAAAAAATATAATTCTAAATGATCGCAAAACGCAGATGCGGTGTCAGCAGGTTGGAAGTAGGTGGCCGATGGCTGCACGAGGCGTCGAGTCAGCAGAGTCCGTGCGTTGCAATTTCGTGTGGAAACATCTGTTGTACGTAAATAGCTATCATGTCACTATTCAGCCGATTTGGTGTAGGCAGGGCACGTAACAAGTATTTCAGAATTAAACCCTTAATTCAATACAAAGAAAACAGAGTCACCCGACTACGCACTCAGCGACAATGCAGCTGAGTGCGTGAGTGTCGACGTCTTACCTACAAAATGCTAGCGCGTGCGCGGGCATTGACCGCTACATAATTTTACCTAATTTTATTTCGAAAATCACCCACATTATTGTCATAAATTTCGCTTGATAATTAACTCATTTTTGAGCATCATTGGATTACGGAAATCTTACTAAAGACAGTAATACTAGTGTGCCAAAGAAAAGTTCACTGACCTGGTCTCAGATGATTAATAAAATGTTAGTTTTACTTTATCCTTCAACCTAAAGTTTTCGTAGTGATTTTGTTTTATTTGTGGATTAAATTGGTTGATTTGAAATTTTCCTTACTACTTAACGGGCTTCGGACCGGCAATAATACCTACCTTAGTTGGTGTACCGATCTACTAAGTCTAAAAATGTTTTCTACGTTTGACGGGAATGGGAAGACGTGTTAGTTAAGAGTAAGTACGTGGTGATACTTTCGACTCTTAGGTATTTCTGACGTAGTAAAAAAAATTAAATCAACTTATTTACACTAATAAAATTGATTAAGCTAACAGCTATTTAAAAAATGTACAAATAAATAAATTACCTACTTGGTCAGTGGGTCTTAGTTACCCAGAGGTATTGTTCAAAGTTGCCACCATCACATCACACTTTTCGCATAATCGAGCACAACGTAGCTGGTTTTCCTTTAGCTTACGTAACACTAACACATTCGTTTTTAAAGTGTCGAAAGCCACCATGACGCTCTGTAGTGGGGTTCCCGAGCGGGAAAGATTTTCGTGAACATCCGGATGTCTCCACGTAGGCTCTCTCCACTGATGGCATCACATGGCGGACCATCTCTACCAACTCGACATTTGAATAATTGTCCGTCATCTTGCACTTTGTACCTACGTCCTAGAGCGGAAATCGCACAACGCACGCGCGCTTCGGCACACACTACACACTGGTAGTTCCGGGGCCGCGGGGGCGGGAGGCTAGGAGCTTGCGCGGGAGAGTACCTGCACTGTGATTGGTTGGGGTGGAATTGATTACCTACGAATTTATTGAATGATCGTTTGCGTATGTGTTGTTTGCGTTTGTTTGTGTGTGAAAGCGCGTTTATAGGGCTAGTAACAGACGGGCCGTTTTTAATACGGCTGGCTCACACTTACCGATTTCCATAAATAAGAAATAAAATTATAAAAATACCTACCCATTTTATTGTTGATTCGTGTCGAGAATCATTAGCATAATTACGTCCTTGAATTTGACTAGGATGCAAATCAACATCTTGTATATATATACTAGCTGACCCGTCCTACCCTTCCTACCCTACCTACCCTACCTACCCTACCTACCCTACCTACCCGTCCTACCCTTCCTACCCTACCTACCCTACCTACCCTACCTACCCTACCTACCCTACCTACCCTACCTACCCTACCTACCCTACCTACCCTACCTACCCTACCTACCCTACCTACCCTACCTACCCTACCTACCCTACCTACCCTACCTACCCTACCTACCCTACCTACCCTACCTACCCTACCTACCCTACCTACCCTACCTACCCTACCTACCCTACCTACCCTACCTACCCTACCTACCCTACCTACCCTACCTACCCTACCTACCCTACCTACCCTACCTACCCTACCTACCCTACCTACCCTACCTACCCTACCTACCCTACCTACCCTACCTACCCTACCTACCCTACCTACCCTACCTACCCTACCTACCCTACCTACCCTACCTACCCTACCTACCCTACCTACCCTACCTACCCTACCTACCCTACCTACCCTACCTACCCTACCTACCCTACCTACCCTACCTACCCTACCTACCCTACCTACCCTACCTACCCTACCTACCCTACCTACCCTACCTACCCTACCTACCCTACCTACCCTACCTACCCTACCTACCCTACCTACCCTACCTACCCTACCTACCCTACCTACCCTACCTACCCTACCTACCCTACCTACCCTACCTACCCTACCTACCCTACCTACCCTACCTACCCTACCTACCCTACCTACCCTACCTACCCTACCTACCCTACCTACCCTACCTACCCTACCTACCCTACCTACCCTACCTACCCTACCTACCCTACCTACCCTACCTACCCTACCTACCCTACCTACCCTACCTACCCTATTTATATATATAGGGTATATATATAAATATATTATTATTTATATATATTATAAATAATGCTATTAAAAAGCTTTATCAGAACCTTTTGGGCTGGGTCGCCTCCTGCTTGTAGCAATTCGACTGTTATTCTATCTTCACCAGGAGATTTGTCTGTCTTCATATCGTGCAGTGCTTTTATTTCCTCACATTGCAAAAGTGGTGGTAGAATTTCCGAATCTTGGTGTTCAATAGACGGCGCTCTAAGATCGTCTTCGAGAGGAATTGATTCTGCAGATTTAGAACCATAAAGTTCCTCGTAGAACTTCTCAACAATGTCTACAATTTGAGCCCGGTCCATCACTATGTTATCCCACGCATCTCTGAACTTACTTATCTATTTGGCACCTGTACAAGTTTTCCTTCTAAACACTTTTGGGCCTCTATATGCCTTTATTGTATTTATAATCAAATTATTAATAAATTGTCTTAAATCCTTCCGAATTAACTTATTTATTTGTTTATTGATCTTATCAACTTCTTTTTTATTTATTGCTGAATTAATAATAATGTTTCGTCAGTTTTGTATCAAGTGTAATCTTTCCAGCGACAATTTCTTCTATTTCTTTTTAACTCCGCCCAGGTGTTTATTCGCTACTTCGGTTAGAGCCTCGCATAGGATATGGTTTATGTGGTTTATATCTAGATTTTCCTCTCTAAGCCCTTCAAATTTGTTTTGTAGTTCTACTTGGAAAGTGTCCTGCAATAGAGCAAGTTCTTGATTCTCATACCTGCAACACTGTTCTTGCTGTATATTAATGATCTGCTTAAATCCGGTACCTTTGGGTATGCAGACGACAGCACTGTTTCTGAGAGATACGTGCCCGACGCACGAGCTGTTGGGTCGCAGATCCGGTCTCTCCGGGAGGCAGTGGTTGAGCGCTTGAACGTGTCCTTACAGGCTGTCTCTGAATGGGCCGATGCCAATCTGGTCAAGTTCAATGCTGCTAAGACCCAAGCGTGTCTATTTTCCGCCAAAAGGAGCCAATTCCGTCCAGCTGCATCTTTCCGCGGTGAAACCGTGCCAATAACCGACCATCTTGAGCTTCTTGGGGTTACAATAACATCTACTCTCAATTTTGGCCCTTACATAGAGGCAAAAGCTCAAGTGGCTGCAAAGAAGTTGGGGATTCTAAGGTGAGACGGTACTTCACGCCGGAACAGCTGCTCAAACACTATCAAGCGCAAGTTCGATCGTGTATGGAATACTGCTCTCATCTTTGGGATGGATCTGCCAGATACCAGCTTGATGCCCTTGAGTCAATTGAGAAGCGAGCCAAGAGGATCATCGGCAATGAGAGGCTCGTCGCGTCGAAGCTCCAAAGTCTTGAACATTGACGACGAGTTGCTAGACTGTCAGTTTTTACCGGTTGCATTTTGGGGAATGTGCGACGGAATTACATAATTTAATTCCGCCAAGCCCGTTCCATCATCGGACCACAAGACGAACGGCGATGCGCCACCGGTACATGGTGGACATCCCACCCATACGCACAAAACGTTTTGGGAACACATTCATAATGCGTACAGCTAAGGAGTGGAATTCCCTGCCGGAGTCTGTGTTTCTTGATAGCTACAACCTAGGAATCTTTAAATCAAGAGTGAATAGGTTATTTCTAGGCAAGCGTGCTCCATCTTCGACCACATCATCGCTTACCATCAGGTGAGATAGTGGTCAAACGCGTGCCTATCAATAGTAAAAAAAAAAAAAATCTTGTAGGTACCTTCTTGTGGATGTTATCATCTTATTCCGTTAACTCTTCAAGTCAAACCTAAATACAGCTCTCACCAGCCTGTGGTCACTCCCGGCATTAAAACACGAGAGAACCGAGACATCGGTGGCAATATAATATATTTATGTGAGCTGATTATGTAATCTAACTCACTCTTAGTGTTATCATCTCGACTTATCCAGGTCCACTTTCATCGCACTCTTTTCTGGAAAAAGGGTTCATTGCATATAGTTTTAATGCTCAAGAAAATTAACTAGGGTTTGTCCTCTTTTGTTGCGGAAGCCTAGAAAAAAGTTGCCTATTGAAGTTTCATTACTTAACGGTTCCTTGTCCCATTCTAGCGTTGAAATCGCCAATTATGGTGGAGTAGTGACATGGCACATCGTTTAGGGCCTTTTCAATGTCGTCATAGAAGGTCTCCACTTCTTCATCTGGATGGTCTACCGTTGGAACGTATACTTGAATTATCTTCATGGAATATCGTTGGTTGAGTTTAACAGTCATAAAACAAACTCGATCAGATTCATAGTAGGTACTAAAGGTTTTGCGGAATTGTCTAATACACAAAAATTACAGCAAGTAAGTATTTAATAAGACTGATGATAATTTTTCAAAGTATAGGTAGGTACAGTAATTTCACTTTCTTGGACGATTCCTGCTATGTCAGCATTCACAGAGTTTTTTTTTTGTGATAAATAGCAAGTGGCAAGACAAAAGAAACAAAGCGTCTCTGAATCTGATAAAAAACCGGCCAAGCGCGAGTCTGACTCTCATACGAAGGGTTCCGTACCATAAACCAGAAAAAACACGTTTCTTATTTATTTAACAGTTGTATGTCATAGATTTAGAATGCCTATGGTTGTTCAGCGATATTTTCGCCAATTGTTAACTGATTTGGATGATTCTTTTTTTGTTTGGAAGAGTATTTTTTTACCACTAAAAAGTGAAAAAAAAAACTTCCAAAAACAAAACACTACAAAGTGAAAAATAACTTTAATTTCGGAAGTCGGTGTTTTTGGTTTTTTCGTTTTTGAACACCGACTTTTTTGTTAAAAAGTTTTTATGTTAAAGGAAATGCTAAAATTGTATAGGTGTTTCATAAACCAAACTGACATCAATTTTTCTTTATTTCAGAAATTACCGTTAAAGAGGAAGCTTATAAATGGAGAAAAGCAGTTTCGCAGATCATTGGCGAAGAGTTTGCTCGAAACCTATAAAAAGTGCAATAAGAGAGGACTCTGTCCTACACCTAGGTCTCATCGAGAGCGCTATGATTCCATAAACTGCCGAGGAGCAGGGAGCCACCCAACTCATTAGTGACAGTTGGAGATGCGCAAGTCCAAGTGAGTCAGCAAATCAAGTATCTTGGCCTAACCCTGGACGGTCGGTGGGGCTTTGAAGAGCATTTTGAGCGCCTGGATTCCCCGCGTTGGAAGGGCAGTGGGTGCTTTGCACAGATTACTACCCAATCTCGGGGGGCCACGAGAAGAAGTTCACCGCCTCTACGCAGGTGCTGTGCGATCAATGGTCCTCTATGGTGCGCCTGTTTGGTCACATAGACTGTCAGGCGTCCGGCGCTGCTGGACTAAGATCAACAGCTTGCAGCGGAAAATGCCCATTCGCATCGCACGAGGATACCGAACAGTGTTCTTTGATGCGGCAACGCTCCTGGCAATAGCGTGCCAGGAATCGCTTTTGTAAGGCTAAGGCGGCAGTAACGGCGACACGCGCTCGAACGGTGGCGCGAGCGGCTATAGCAACCGCAATTTTTGCGCAAGCGTGTTGTCGAAGCCATCTTGCCCTACCTCGAAGCCTGGCTAAAAAGAGAGGAGCGCATCTCCTACAGGCTCACTCAAGTGCCGACCGGGCATGGTTGGAACTGGACTCTGCGCAACACACGCTCGAGGAGTGCCCTGCGTGGTCCTCTGAGCGGCGGGTTTTGGTCGCCAAGATTGGTCGAGACCTGACTCTGCCAGCCGTAGTGAGTGCTATGCTGGCAGATAATGAAAATTGGAGGGAAATGGCTGCTTTCTGCGAGGCCACGATGGTCCAGAAGGAGGCCGCCGAGCGGGATCGAGAGAGGGCTGATCCTGCTCGGAGAAGGAGGCGTCAGGGAGGCAACCGCCTCGACGCCTAAAAGCCGAAACCCCACCTGCGTTATTTAAGGCAGGTGGGTCTCCAGGGTCGCTGGCGCTCAGAGTGGGATCTCTGTCCGCCAACTCAGTGATCCTAGGAAAGGCGGTGGCGCAGTGATCACGTGCTGCCGTGCATAGCGAGGCTAAGGGGAGACCCCTTTACAGTCTCCCCAGGGATGGGCCCTAACAGGCGTTGCACAGAGGGGGTTCCGGAGTGGTCTTTTAGGCGGTAACGGGGCTCCTTCTTTGTGCTGATGGTGTTCACCGGGGTGGTTTTAGTGAGGTAAAAATCCCACACTCCCTGGTCTTTACCCCAAAAGTCCAGGCGCCTTTTGAAGGTTTCCTCTTGGTTCAATATAGAGCGCTGTTTGAAAAGTGGAAAAACTATTTTATTTGTCGAAAGTAAAATTTATTTACACCCCAAGAACTGTTCTAAGTCAAACTCAATAACTAATACAAACACACATACGCTATGTGTGTTTGTATTGTTATAATATGTATAACCGTAATTTTGTGTTTTATACTATCTAATCGGATTAAATACTAATTCTATAGTACTTTGTGTATTTACTACGAGTATGTCAGCCATACATGTATACGACCCGCACATTTCGACGGGCCTTTTAAAAGGTCTCCGCAGGTGGATTCGGCAAGGTAAAATTTTAGCTTTTTACAACCACTGGTTTCGGCTGTGCGTTGCCTGTCACTCAGTAACGGGTGAATTTTATACTCGTATATAAGACTGACTTACAAATAACGTGGCTTTCTATTGGTCAAAGAATTTACAAAATCGGTTCAGTAGATCCAGAGATTACCCCCTATACAACTTCACAAACTTTACCTCTCTATAATATTGGTATAAATCACTAAATATTGTTTGGTTTATTCAATTTCTTTACTTATTTTTAAATATTTAATAAAATAAGATTTAGTTTAGTTCACCGGTATCGGGAACAGGGTCCAAGCTGCCGGCGGTCAGGGCTCCAGAGAGAGGAACGCTTTCTATAAAGAAATAAATAACCTACAATCTAATATTTTTAAGTTTATAACACAAACACAAAAGATTTCACAAGCAAACAAAGATATAAAGACGGTAAGAAACAAATGAAGACAAATAATATCTTTAAAGAAATGATATTACCTTCTCTTCTTCTGGCTAGACCTTATCCCATTTATTTGGGGTCGGCGCTCCTGGTCTTTGTTTTCCATTGTGCACGGTTTTGTGCCATGTCGGTGTCGAGATGAGCCTCTTTGGACCGTAGTCAGCCAAGTGGAGGGTGGTCTTCCACGCGTGCGCTTCGTCGTAGGCAGTTCAAGGGCAAGCTTCACCATATGATCGTCTCGACGTCTTTGCACGTGACCATACCAGCGTAAACGCTGTAAATATTTTAAGATAAATAATAATACATACTTATAAGCAACTATGACGGTACAGAATGGTAGTGTTCTTTCACTCTTCTATTAAAAACTGGAAGAGTTTTATAGTCCCTAATATCAGGCGGTAGTGAATTCCACAGCCTAACCGCGTGCACAGAAAAGGAATAGGAGTGAAGACTTAAGGAGGTTTCTAAGATACGACTTGCAAGGCGCATCTGAGGGACGGGAATAGGAGAAGCGTTCTCGCAGGTAGGAAGGCGTTTTAGGGTTATGAAGGATGTTAAATAGCAAACACAATATCCGAGAGTTCTTGCGAAGTTGAATAGAGAGCCACTTAAGCACCTTGCGAAAACCAGAGACGTGATCGTATTTTTTAAGATTGAACACAAAACGAATACAAATATTTTTCAAACGCTCAAGTGTATTTAAAAGCTCCTCGGTGGCATCCAAATAACAGGCGTAGTCTATGATGGGTTGAATGAGAGTTTAGGCAAGGGAAATTTCGATCTTCAAGGGCAAAAAGCTCTGGAAGCATTTCAGCGAGTGAAATGTATAGCACCTTCCGACTGACTTCAGCGATAAGGTTAGTCCACGATAAGTAGGAGTTCATGATAACCCCCAGGTTTTTAGCCGACTTTGCTTATTCAATCTGAACTCCATTCAATCAGAGTGGAGACAGCGTCGCAATGTCTAGCCTGTTCCGCATGTACCTGCCACCGATAACCAATGCCTGAGACTTCTTAGGGTTGATTAGCAGACCAAAGGACCGCGACCACTCCACGCCCCCTTTTATTTGTAGTTTGGTTTAATTTTCATTAATTGTTGTTATAGCGGAGAAATACACACTGAATTGCAACTGTCTACCTATTACAGGTCTTAAGATGCAGCCCACTGACTGACAGACAGGCGGACGGACAGCGGAGGCTTAGTAATAGAATTGCGTTGGTTACCCTTTGGGTGCGGAACCCTAAAATAGTAATAGTTTTTTTTTAATAGTAATACTATTTATTTCTATTAAAAATAAAAATTACTAAAATGAAATGAATGAATGAATTACTTGCTAAAAGTAACGAACAACATGTTTTAAGCAAAATAATAAAGTAGGGGAAGGTCCATATAACGGGGACGCGAGACACGACGGGGCCACCCACACATACAAGTAACTACGCACACTAGCTGTGTTTTGTTTTCGCCAATAAGAGTGCATTTCGCATCGGTCTTCGACGCGGTAGTGACCGGTGATAAGAATGCAGGAATTTATTTTTGACGACCAATTCTTTTTTTCCGGCGACTTTTCATCTAATTTTGAGTGGTTATTAAAAAGTGAGTGTTTAGATTACTACTATAGTTTTTTTAATGTGTATTACTACTAACATCAATTTAAAAAAAAAATCAAAGAGCAAAATCATTCTGACCCTGAATTAATTTTTTTGTTCGTTATTTAAAATTCTGTTAGACATGGAGGCATAACGGGGACATGGCTGTGGGGCATAATGGGGTACCCCTGAATGGTCTGGTTATTTGATATCAATAATATTATTTATTTAGTTTTAGGTATATAAAAACGAACTTGCAAAAAGAAACGTTCCACAGGCATTTGGTCTGTAGGAAACATTAAACACGCAACTGATGCAGTTTTAAGCAAATTAGCAGGTTACAGAAAAGCAGCTCAATTGCTCGGTGTTCCACAGACCACATGGGACCGTCACGTGGCAAAATTAAGGAAGGGCGAGGTATTTCTTAAATTAGCTCAAGGTAACTTTAAACCCGTATTTTCCAATCAAGAACAAGAGGAGCTTGTTAGGCTCTGCACGGGGTACCCCATACTGGCCATCCGGCCGTACGGAAGCACGGCTCCCTGTCATTTCGGGCGACGCACGTGCTCTCGGGGCATGGCTGCTTCGGGAAGGGATTAAATATAATGACCACCATAAAATGCTTTGATACCCTTAGTTCTTTTACCAAAAATATATATTTGGCACACCGTCCGGAGACCTGAACAAATTTTCAGGTTTTCGGACGGTGTGCGTTTCATTGGATGGTATCTTGCTCGCTGCTCTATGTTTAGCGTCTGCTCATCAGACGTAACTGTGAGAGCAGTGAACAAGTAGAGAGGGGGACCCTGTTAAAGGGGGAGGAAAAAGAAAAAAAAAAAAAAAAAAAAAAAAAGACGTAAGGCAGGGAGTCATAGGGACCTCACCCTTAAAAGGAAACTATGGATAGAGACTTTTGCGAAAAACGTCCCCAGGTGGGTCCCGACTGCGCAGCGGTCGGGGAATCCCACCCCGCTCCGGCGGGCTGCCCTTCGTACTCTGGGGTGGGCAACAAACGTCTTCCATCTGTCCCTTCGGACACCAACGACAACCATACGCGCGATAAACGGACAACGATGAAATCACAAAATGATGACCATGAACCCTCCGGCTCCAAGCCGATAGAGGAGATGACGGTGCAGTGCGCACCAAGTGAAAGGCAGTCAGTAGTGCTGCTGGCTGACATACAACCCTCCATTTCTGGAAGGCGTGACGGTCATAAAAGGCAACGGGATACAGCAATGGATGAGGAGCTGTTGCCGCCTTCCAAAGTGCCCTTGAAGGCGAGGACTGCTCGAGGGGGAGGTCCCCCACGTAATAGGAAAGGTCAGTTTACTAGACCTCGCCCGCCGCATGGCTCCAGTGCTCCATGCACCGAAGACAGTGAGTCGGACAGTCAGAGCGTGCCGCCGACATGCCAATCGTACACCGAAGCGAGTGAAGCGGAAGGAATGGATGTGCAAGCCGGCACCCAAACCACTCCTGCCTCCGCAAATGTAGAGAGCTCTGCTGGCTCAGCGGAGGCCCTGGAGAAAGAGGCCCTTCATGATATCCAGGTGGTTCTGGATACTACTAGGAAGTCAAAAAATATGAAGGGAACGTGTCAAAGAGCCATTAAAGAGGCAGCAGAGCGCGTCAGACTGGCGATAGAGGAGCTTGCTAGTAGAAGTTCCTCGGAAGAGACTCGGAGGCTGCAACTGGAAAACGACCGGTTGCGCAAAGAGGTGGGAGCCCTCCGTAAAGAAATGGAGGCTCTTCGGGAAGAAGTCCGCTCCATGGGAAGGCAACGAATTGACCTGCCGCAGCCACAGTCACATTCCGTGAGCTCTTCGATCGTGCAGAACCCCTCGTCAGATGAGTTATTGCGAGCTGCTGTTTCCCAAATCGGGAAAATGATGGACGCCCGGTTCGCTGGGATTGAGAACCGCCTCCTTCCGGCAAAGAGTAACCGTCCACCACTAGCGGCGGACGTCAAAAAAGCTGCCCATGCTAGCAGAAGGCCTAAAAAACCCTCTATGGCATGTCAGGAAGCATTCCAGGCAGCCTCCCAAGTGATGTCTCAAGCGGCCGAGACGCAGCCGGGTGCCTCGCCACCTAGTAGTTTTGTGGTAAACACGCAGACCCCACTCAACCCTACGCCGTCGACATCTGTCAATGACGGTTGGCTGACCGCTGTGAAAGGGAAACGGAAGAGAGGAGGGAAAAAGAAAAAGGCTCCAGTACCTAATACTGAGGTATCCGCTACAAGAGCTGGGGCTGGATCCGGTCCTGGCAAAAAGAGGAAACGGAAGCTTCGCGCATGGGGGTGCATGGGGTCTGTTACCATCTTAAGACCCAAGCCAACCTCACCTGCTAGCGGTGCACCCTGCTGTCCAACGGACGAGGCTCTGGCGAACCTGGTTTCCCTCTCGTAGGGTTGTGGGGGTCAGACGGCTGGTCGCCCCACGTAAAACCAACTTCAGCCAAATATTAAAATGGACAAGAAGTTGAAAACGGGTACTCGGGCTAGGGCGTCGCCGCATAACGACGCGCAGGCACATCGCCCTAAACCTGCGATAAGTGGGCTAGGGCTACCGTGTCGAGTACGGGCACGGCTAAAGAGGATAGTACCCAAGAAGAAGTTCCGCTTTGCCACCTGGAACATTGGCTCCCTAACCGGACGTTGCCGAGAACTCGCGGACGTACTTGCGAAGCGTCGGGTCCAGTGCGCCTTCCTTCAGGAGACGCGCTGGAAGGGAAATAAGTCACGTGACATAGGGCAGGGGTACCGGCTAGTGTACACCGGATCACCAACGGGCAGGGGCGGAGTAGCCGTGGTGCTGTCTAAGGACCTTCAGGATGGACTCCTTGAAGTAGACCGATGCAGCGACCGGTTGATGCGAGTTAGGGTGCTGATCGAAGGGTCGGTAACGAACCTAATTAGCGCCTATGCTCCTCAAACTGGTTGCTGTGAGTCTGAAAAGGAGGCCTTCTGGGATGAGTTCGAGGACGTACTACGCGCTATTCCGAATTCCGAAGGTGTTTTGGTTGGGGGGGATCTCAACGGTCACGTAGGTCAGTTTGCTGGAGAGTACGGACGTGTTCACGGTGGTTTTGGATATGGCCAGCTAAATGCAGAGGGAGTCAGTATACTCAGCACCTGCGCTTTGTCTGACCTAGCCATCGCGAACACGTTCTTTCAGAAGAAGCCCCAGCATCTTATTACGTACCGTAGTGGTGCCTACTCAACCCAAATAGATCACCTGCTGGTGCGACGGTGCCACATTGGCAAGGTTACCAACTGCAAAGTCATCCCAGGTGAAAGCCTAACGGCTCAACACCGCCTCCTTGTCCTCGACTTTGCGGTTGTACCGAAAAAGAGAGTGACCGAGAAACGCAAACCCCGCACTAAGTGGTGGTTGCTTGATGGTCCTAGGCAGTCGGACTTCATCGCGGAGGTCGAGCATCTCGAGATCAGTGCTCCGCATGAGTCCGCTCAAGAGATCTGGAGTAGGATCCATTCAGCAATCACCGATGCGGGTAAGCGCGTCCTTGGCACTTCTCGTGGTGGCCGCACCATAGAAAAGGAGACGTGGTGGTGGGATGACGGGATGCAGGAGGCGACTCGGAAGAAGAAGGTTTTATTTAAACAGTGGCAAGGGTCCAACTCTCCGGATGACAGAGAGGCATATGGAGCGGCTAAGCGCGCTTGCAAAAAAGCTGTAGCCAGAGCCCGCAGCAAAAGTCTGGTGCCCTTGTACGACAAGCTGGAAACTGCGGAGGGGCAAAAGCTTATTTTTAAGCTGGCGCGTGCCCGGGAGAAAGCTACACGGGACATTAGCAAATGTCTCTGTGTAAGGGACGCCCAGGGTAAGCTGCTCTACGATGCCCCCTCTGTTAAGGAGAGATGGTGTACATACTTCGCGGAGCTGTCTAACAAACAGCATCCCCATAACCTTCCTCCCGAACCGCCTCCTAACCTTGGATTTATTTCCCCTATTTCCCCCGACGAAACCCGCATTGCTCTTCGCCACATGAAGAACCGGAAAGCGGTCGGGCCTGACAATGTGCCAATTGAAGTGTGGAAGGCGATGGGCCCACATAACGTGGACCTTCTGACGGATCTTTTTAACCGCATCCTGATCACCAAGGAAATGCCGAACCAGTGGCGATTTAGCCTGATTATCCCTGTATACAAAGGCAAAGGTAGCGTACAGGATTGTAGTAGCTACCGCGGTATCAAGATCATGTGCCACACCATGAAGCTCTTCGAGCGCATCATTGACACACGGCTCCGTAGCGAGTGTGCTGTCTCTGAGTGTCAATATGGCTTCCGGGCGGGTAACAGCACCATGGACGCAGTATTCGCCTTACGGAATCTGGCTGAGGCTTACAGAGAGAGAAGGAGAGCTTTGCATATGGCCTTTTTAGACCTGCAGAAGGCCTTCGACTGTATACCTCGGCAGTCCATCTGGTGGGCACTGCGCTTCAAAGGCGTTCCCGAGGCCTATGTTGACATTATCAGAGACATGTACCGCGATTCCGTGTCCTCTGTCCAGACCGCTGTTGGCGAATCGAATGGCTTCCCAATATCTGTTGGCGTTCACCAAGGCTCGGCTCTTAGCCCGTTCTTGTTTAACGTAGTGCTCGATGTAGTTACGGCAAACATCCAAGATAAGCCCCCATGGCTAATGATGTATGCCGATGACATCGCCCTCGTTAATCAGAACAAAACCCATCTTGAGTGCAAAGTCAACATTTGGAAGGACACGCTTGAAAACGGTGGTCTGAGACTAAATGTGGCGAAGACTGAGTACATGTCCTGTGGCGGCACGGATTCAAATAGGTTCATCCGAATAGGTTCGGACCTGATCAGAAAGTCCGATACGTTCAGGTACCTTGGATCCGTGCTGCACGAGTCTGGCAACGTGGACGACGATGTCCAAGCACGTATAGGCGCGGCTTGGGCGAAGTGGCGCGAGGTAACGGGCGTTGTATGCGACCGCAAAATGCCTCCGAAGCTCAAGGGGCAGATATATAAATGCATCATACGGCCTGTCCTACTGTACGGCGGTGAATGTTGGCCAGCACTAAGCAGACACACCCAGGAGCTTCGCGTCACGGAGATGAAGATGCTGAGGTGGATGAGCGGTGTAACGCGATCCGATCGCATACGCAACTCTTTCATCAGAGGTAGTCTTGGTGTCCGTGACGTGGGGGATAAACTGCAAGAGTGTCGTCTGCGATGGTATGGCCACATCATGCGCCGCCCTATGGAGTACGTTGGTCGGGGATGCATGAATATGGCTGTTCTTGGGGCTAGATCCCGTGGTCGCCCTCGCAAGCGCTGGTTGGACGTCGTTAAGTCCGACATGAGAGCCAATGGCCTAACTGAGAAGGATGTTCAAGATCGGGCAAAGTGGAGGAAGCTAAGTAGGAAGGCGGACCCTGGCAATAGCCGGGATTAACGCCAGGTAGAAGAAGGAAGCTTCGCGCACCTAGGTCGGCTGCAGTAGTTTTGACACTGCAGCCTGAAGCAGCGCAGAGGGGGCTGACATATGCGGGGGTATTGTCGAGGGCAAGGAAAGCGTGAACCTCGCAGACCTGGGTATCACCGACATCAGGTTCCGTCAGGCAGCGACGGGGGCGCGTCTGCTGGAGTTTCCGGGAACTGAGGGTACCAAAGGAGCAGACCTTATTGCGGAAAAGCTAAGGGAAATTTTCGCTGAAGATGTCAAGATCTCTAGACCCACAAAGTGCGCTGAAATGCGCATATCCGGTCTGGACGATTCCATAACTGGACGAGACGTACAGGAGGCAATCGCTCGAAAGACACTGGTCTTTCGAGCGATTGCCTCCTGTACGTCTCGCCCTCCAGAAGCGGTTCGAGTTGGTACAATACGTCCCGGCCCGGGAGGCGTCGGCTCTGCTTGGGCCCAATGCCCTGTCGAGGCTGCAAAGCAACTCGCTGACGCCGGCCGGCTACTCGTTGGTTGGAGCTCTGCTAGAGTGAGAATCCTAGAGGCTCGGCCCATGAGATGCTTCAAATGCATGGAGAAGGGGCACATCCGTCATAAGTGCACGTCTGGCACGGACCTTAGCGGGCACTGTTTCCGCTGCGGTATGTTGGGACACCTAGCTTCGACATCCTCTGCCGACCCCCACTGTCCATTTTGTGAAGTGGCAAAGCTACCAGCCAACCACGCCATTGGGAGTAAGAGCTGCAAACCGCCAGCCCTTTCAAAAAGGAAACAGGCGACCGCTTCAACCCCGGCCGCTTCTAGTGAGGTGCGACTGGAGCAGTTGCAAGAGGAGGTAATGATTTCGGACTAATAATGGATCAAGCCCGTAATCATTATCTCCTCCAGACGAACCTAAACCACTCTGCTGCTGCACAGAATTTGCTCCTTAAAACAATGGCGGAGTGGTCAATCGACGTGGCCGTTGCGGCGGAGCCGTATTTCATACCACCTCGCGCTAATTGGCTAGGCGATGTGGATGGTTCCGTCGCCATTATCGGCTCTACGACCTCTCATTCCCCACCCCTCTCGTTCAGGGAGAGGGGTCCGGGATATGTTGCGGTCGCGCGGGAGAACGTCATACTCATCGGCGTATATTTCTCCCCAAACAGGAGCCTGGCCGAATTCGAGGACTTTCTGGATCGATTGGGAGCCTCAGTGCGGCGAATGACTCCGGGCCATGTAATAGTCATGGGGGACTTCAACGCAAAATCTATCGCGTGGGGTTCCCCAAGAACGGATGTCAGAGGAGAAGCAGTCGAGGAATGTTGCTGTAGCTACAGGCCTCTGTCTCTTAAATAGAGGCTCTGCTAATACGTGTGTTCGACAACAGGGGGGGTCGATAGTGGACCTTTCCTTTGCTATCCCTGCCATCGCCGCACGTGTCCAAAGCTGGCGAGTCGTGGAGGGTGTTGAGACTCTATCGGATCACTTATATATCCGCATGGATGTTTCCACCTCAAGGGGACCAAGAGTGTCTCAACGCTCAGAAGTTCGGCACTTTCCACGCTGGGCAGTGAAACGGCTTGAGAGGGACCTACTGGAGGAAGCAGCCATTGTCCAGGCATGGCTACCTTCAGCGTCTTCCACTGAAGAGGTTGACGCTAAGGCTGTCCGATTTCGCAATGCCATGACGGCTGTCTGTGACGCCTCTATGCCTCGTACGCGTAGTCGGCCCCCAAAAAAGGAGGTTTACTGGTGGTCCCGGGAGTTGGCGGACCTTCGCGAGGCCTGTATTATTGCCAGGAGGCACTATTCGCAAGTGCGTAGACTACGCCGTCGTAATGAGGAGCTGGAATCTCAACTGTATGAGGACTACCGAAGTGCCAGAAAAGCTCTACAGGTGGCGATATCCCAAGCAAAGGAGCAGGCAAGAAGTGAGATGTTGGAGAGTTTAAATTGCGATCCTTGGGGACGCCTTTATCGTGCGGCACGGTATAAACTCCGCGCCCAAGGACCCCCATTAACGGAATCCCTCCAGCCTCAGCTCCTCGCTGAAGTTGTGGACGCACTTTTCCCGACCCAGGCGGGGTACACCCCTCCGATGATGACTCCACAGCCTGATGACCGGGACTTCGAAGAGGAGACTCCTGCAATCACAGATGTGGAGATGGAGGCCGTGATTTCACTGGCGCGTTCAAAAACCACCGCCCCGGGACCGGATGGGGTGCCTGCAAAGGTACTGGCTCTTGCAATGGATGCAATGGAGGACAAGCTTAGAGAATTGTTTGATAATTGTTTGACATCGAGACAGTTCCCTAAGCCTTGGAAGGAAGGTCGTTTGGTTTTACTGCAAAAAGCTGGACGGCCTCCAGAATCCCCTTCGGCCTACAGGCCAATAGTGTTGTTGGACGAGGTGGGGAAGATGCTAGAGAAGATTCTCGCTACCCGCATCGTTCGGCATTTGGATACGGTTGGCCCAAATTTGTCAGACGCCCAATTTGGTTTCCGGGGCGGGCGTTCGACCGTGGACGCCATTATGCGTCTCAAAACCCAAGCGAAAGATGCGGTCAGACAACGCGAGATAATGTTGGCGGTGTCATTAGACATCGCCAATGCGTTTAATACTTTGCCATTCGGCTGCATCGCAGAAGCGCTCCGTTTTCATAGGGCGTTTAATACTTTGCCATTCGGCTGCATCGCAGAAGCGCTCCGTTTTCATAGGGTGCCCATGTACTTGAGGCAACTGGTGGCAGACTATTTGAGGGGGCGCTATGTAAGTTACCAGGGACGCAATGGCGAAATTGTGCGGAGGCCTATAACGTGTGGTGTTCCACAGGGATCAGTCCTAGGGCCACTACTGTGGGATGTGGGTTACGATTGGGTCCTTCGCGTTGCTCTCTCACCCGGGTTGGGCGTCATTTGTTATGCTGACGACACTTTAATCACAGCCCAGGGAGGAAATTTTGAGGAGGCGGCGTGTCTGGCTACTGAAGGTGCGTCTCTGGTCATTAGGCGCATCGAAGCGCTGGGTCTTAGGGTGGCGCTCGAGAAGACCGAGGCCCTGGTGTTTTATGGACCCCGACGTCGACCACCGGCGGGTGCTTTCATCACGATAGGTAATGAACAAATCATGGTACGCACGCACATGAAATACCTGGGCCTCGTCCTAGATCGCAGGTGGAACTTCGGCGAGCACTTCTGCCAACTTGCCCCAAAGCTGATTGGCACAGCTTCCGCCCTAAGTCGGCTACTGCCGAAGCTGGGTGGAGCGAGTGTGAATTGCCGACGGCTTTACACGGGGGTGGTGCGTTTGATGGCACTGTATGGTGCCCCAGTGTGGGCGGACTCCCTGACTACCCAGAACAAGGCTCATCTGCGGCGACCGCAAAGAGTCATGGCAATCAGGGTAATACGCGGATACCGCACAATCTCAGCTGAAGCGGCGTTTGCATTAGCAGGAACACCCCCGTGGGATCTGGAGGCGCAAGTGCTTGCCGAAATTTACCAACATAGTGTGCAAGTTCGGGCGGAGAGCGGCAGTGGTCCACCGCCTGAAGTGGTGATGAGATGGCGCAGAGAGGCGCAAGCTACCATCATGAGGCAATGGGCGGAGAGGCTGGAGACGCCTAGTGCCGGTCACTGGACTGTAGGGGCTATCCAGCCAATCCTAGAGGAATGGGCACGAAGGCGACACGGGAATTTGTCCTTCCGTTTAGTGCAGGTTTTGTCGGCGCATGGCTGTTTTGGCAAATACCTCCATACAGTGGCAAGACGGGAGGTGACTCCCGTGTGTCACCAGTGCGGCTACAGCCAGGACACGGCTCTGCACACTCTCGAGCAGTGCCCTGCCTGGGAAGCGCAGCGCCGTGTCCTGGTCGCAGCAATTGGAGAAGATCTATCGCTGCCGGTCGTTGTTAGGGGTATGGTCAGCAGTGAGACGGTATGGGAGGCTGTTGCGTCTTTTTGCGAAGACGTTATCTCGCAGAAGGAAGCGGCGGAGCGGGTCAGGGAGGAAGACTCTCTTGCTGACCCGATTCGCCGCAGAAGGACGGGACGGCGCAGGCGGCGAAATGCCGACTTGATGCCGCCATAGGAGGGGCCAGCGGACGATAGATCGGGGACTCTATCGTCCACGCTGTAAGGTCCCTGGAGTCGTGGTGATGTCCCAGTGCACCCGGACATCGCTGAAAGAAGAGGGAGCCCGAACGGGCATAGAAGAAGGAGCCCAGAAGTAGGCCACGCTGGATGGGTCGCGAATGTCATGCGTAGCAGTCCTCGCGACCCATCCATCAAGGCGAAAGTAGGTGCACAGGCGAAGTTTTTAGTGGGTGCAAGTCCCACATAACCACGTCATCTCCCCGGACGATGTGGTATGCGTTAGGCATTTTCTTCGCAAGGGAAAAAAAAAAAAAAAAAGGTTAGAATTGTGACCAACCGCGCGCGAGCCGAGCGAGCGCTACTTCTCGAATATTTTTTTGGAAAAAGTTATTTATCTCACACATTTTTAACTCCAAACACCAAACAATAGGCTCTGCCAATAAAAATGAAAGAAAGCTAATAAATTAAAATAAAGCTTTATATTTACTTAAAAGTTTCGGATTAACAATGATTTGTTTGACATTAGTTTGCTTAAACAGGATAGCAAGATGTAAAAACTTTGATTTTAATTTTAGATTAAAATGCTGGTATGATTTTGGTGATCATTTACTACTTTTGGGTTAACAATGATTTATTTGGAGTCATTTTACTTAAATAGGATAGCGAGACGTTAAAATTTTGGTTATAATTTTAAATTAAAATGCGTGTTTAATTTTGGTGATCATTTACTATTTTTGTCTCCTAAATGTTACTATATCTGGTGGTAAGTTAAACATAAGCCCTTCGGGAAGTACCTGTGTCGCATAAACAGGGTGCCGGAGGCTCGGTGCCATCACTGCACCGACTGTCGGGAGGACACGGCGCAGCACACACTGGCAGAGTGTGCTGCATAGGAGGAGCAGCGCCGTTCCCTCATATCCGAAGTGGGACCCGACCTGTCGCTGCCAGCCGTCGCTCGTTCGATGGTCGGGAGCGCCGAGTCATGGAATGCGGTGATCTCAGAAGGAGGCTGCGGTGAGGGAGAGGGAGGCCGTGGCCACTCTCCCGTGCCGCAGCAGGCGACCCGGGCGTCGGCGGAGAGCGGACAACGCCCTCTTCCAGCCCCCGTAGAAAGGTCAAGAGGGACGGTGGACTCGGAGTCGTCCGCCGCATCCCATCTAGCAGGACCCGAGATGGTGGCGCGTATTATTCCAGACGCGCCCCTACTGGACGCTGCGGGGGGAGGACACCTTACTCCTCCCGCGAGCCTGAGGTGGCCCGCATACGCGGCCACTAGCCGGGGATTATGGAAGGCGTACTAGCTCTCACAAAGTTACAATCCTCGGTCAAGTATGAGAAGGAACACTGGGGTGGTTTTTAGTCAGTAAGAGTGTGACAGACCCCTTCGCCCGCCCCAGGCGAGGGACATCCATGAGGATTTTCCACCCCGGAAAAAAAATAAAGGGTACCCCATACTGCCCCTACCCCGGGGCACGATGGAGTTTTCATGAAGGTTTTGTGAAATTAAAATTAAAAATATTATTTGATTTCTTACTTCACCAAATTCGGTGCCAAATGTTAAATTAATAAGTAACCAAACAGTTGTCATTAGATTTCATTAAAAAATATTTTATGTTTATTTTTTAATGTTTATTTTCCATAACGTCCCCGTTATGCCCCCCCTTCCCCTACAGTGAATCTTATTTTATTTTGACACATTGTACGTTTTTTTTATACTTCTAATAACCAATGTACTTTATTTGCACAAAAAAGTGGCAACCCTATTGGTGGCCCGTTTGTACCGCGCCTTTCACTTTGTATAAAATGATAATAATAAAATTCTCATTTTATTTTCAGGCATCTGAGGTCAATAGATAAAATACACAAAATTGTCTTAAACTAAAATAAACTAAAATCTATAATTATACACGTAAATTCGGTCGGCATCGTGTTTCGCTGCGTGGTATCGGGTAACCGTGCGTCCTTGGAAATGTCGAAATACGTCGTACCACAAACGACGTCAAGTTGATATTGTGGCGCAATTCCAACCTTTCGACGGAACACCATATTGAAGAAGATAAGAACAAGGTTTCTTCTTCTTTTCCACTTTTGTGAAACCCTCTTCATCAACTTGTCCCGCCCTTGGCAAGGAGCTACAGACCGAAGACAGGGCAGGTTGAGCGCCCTTCTCTTCCCCTATTTTGGCATGTCACTTAGGCTGCGACGCATCCGATTTGCCGGTGGTGACAATAGCTGCATAGGCATACGGCTGCGGGCGGCGCTTGGTCAGCATTATCAATAGCTGGTGACGCAATTGTGTTCGCCGATACAAAACTGCCGATTGATGAATTTAGCGCCTCTCGACGTTTGTTCACCTTTGAGGCCTCGGGAAACCTAATTACTGAACCCACGTTGCGTAATATTGCTATTTCTCTAGGATATTCAGTATTAGTTTTTTCTGAAACCTCCATTCTAGACTACATCTTGGTCATCTCCGCTTTCAAGACAGTAATGTCCTTTAGTAGCCGTGTAACGTCGTGACGAGGTGCAGTTTACTCTGCTCCTTTGCCACAACAGCATTTTGCATCAGGCACGTCGTCCGGGTCAGTCTTCTTCAACATATCAAGTCGCACCCCTGCGGGTAGGCAGAAACTACGGAACGCCACCTACTACTTCTACTACTACAAAAACCCATTACGTCCCACTGCTGGGCTCGAGTCTCTCCTTAATAAGGAGTATAGGCTACTGATACCACCGTAGATATAATAATAGTAAATTATTATCCTAGGGGTAAAAGCAACTGATTTAGTTCCGATATGGCGTTTGGCGCCCGAGTGTAGCGAGGGTGCCAATAGTTCGAGGGATTAAATGAGTCTTTTATCCGAAGTAAACACTGCGCTTTTCATTACGAATACAAAGAAAGTAAAAATAAAAACACGAGTCAGCTAAAGAAAAATTCCTTATCTGAATCTGACGACGTGTCAATACAAAACTCTCGAAAAAACAAATGAAGATCGGACTGCCGCTTTCCCGTCTTTTTTTTTCTGTGACCGACCAGCTATTCAGCCATTATTGTACATTATGATCATTGAAGAAATGATAAATTAATAAGTAACCAAACAGTTGTCATTAGATTTCATTAAAAAATATTTTATGTTTATTTTTTATTGTTTATTTTCCATAACGTCCCCGTTATGCCCCCCCTTCCCCTACAATGAATCTTATTTTATTTTGACACAATGTACGTTTTTTTATACTTCTAATAACCAATGTACTTTATTTGCACAAAAAAGTGGCAACCCTATTGGTGGCCCGTTTGTACCGCGCCTTTCACTTTGTATAAAATGATAATAATAAAATTCTCATTTTATTTTCAGGCATCTGAGGTCAATAGATAAAATACACAAAATTGTCTTAAACTAAAATAAACTAAAATCTATAATTATACACGTAAATTCGGTCGGCGTCGTGTTTCGCTGCGTGGTATCGGGTAACCGTGCGTCCTTGGAAATGTCGAAATACGTCGTACCACAAACGACGTCAAGTTGATATTGTGGCGCAATTCCAACCTTTCGACGGAACACCATATTGAAGAAGATAAGAACAAGGTTTCTTCTTCTTTTCCACTTTTGTGAAACCCTCTTCATCAACTTGTCCCGCCCTTGGCAAGGAGCTACAGACCGAAGACAGGGCAGGTTGAGCGCCCTTCTCTTCCCCTATTTTGGCATGTCACTTAGGCTGCGACGCATCCGATTTGCCGGTGGTGACAATAGCTGCAT
Organism: Lacanobia oleracea; assembly: GCA_950371165.1. Classification (NCBI taxonomy): domain Eukaryota; kingdom Metazoa; phylum Arthropoda; class Insecta; order Lepidoptera; family Noctuidae; genus Lacanobia; species Lacanobia oleracea. The sequence continues at coordinate 15,210,466 of OX493389.1, forward strand.
AGGCATGCGGCTGCGGGCGGCGCTTGGTCAGCATTATCAATAGCTGGTGACGCAATTGTGTTCGCCGATACAAAACTGCCGATTGATGAATTTAGCGCCTCTCGACGTTTGTTCACCTTTGAGGCCTCGGGAAACCTAATTACTGAACCCACGTTGCGTAATAATGCTATTTCTCTAGGATATTCAGTATTAGTTTTTTCTGAAACCTCCATTCTAGACTACATCTTGGTCATCTCCGCTTTCAAGACAGTAATGTCCTTTAGTAGCCGTGTAACGTCGTGACGAGGTGCAGTTTACTCTGCTCCTTTGCCACAACAGCATTTTGCATCAGGCACGTCGTCCGGGTCAGTCTTCTTCAACATATCAAGTCGCACCCCTGCGGGTAGGCAGAAACTACGGAACGCCACCTACTACTTCTACTACTACAAAAACCCATTACGTCCCACTTCTGGGCTCGAGTCTCTCCTTAATAAGGAGTATAGGCTACTGATACCACCGTAGATATAATAATAGTAAATTATTATCCTAGGGGTAAAAGCAACTGATTTAGTTCCGATATGGCGTTTGGCGCCCGAGCGTAGCGAGGGTGCCAATAGTTCGAGGGATTAAATGAGTCTTTTATCCGAAGTAAACACTGCGCTTTTCATTACGAATACAAAGAAAGTAAAAATAAAAACACGAGTCAGCTAAAGAAAAATTCCTTATCTGAATCTGACGACGTGTCAATACAAAACTCTCGAAAAAACAAATGAAGATCGGATTGCCGCTTTCCCATCTTTTTTTTTCTGTGACCGACCAGCTATTCAGCCATTATTGTACATTATTATCATTGAAGAAATGGTAAATATTTTGCCCAAATCTATGTTATTTTAAAGAAATAGTTGAAAGTAAATTATAATAAAGTCATTTAAAAATATAATCTTAAGTTTTAATAATCACGTTTACGTTTTTTCAATTTGAAATGTCGTTGTAATTGACTGGCTGTAATAGAAAGTTGGGACATAGTTCAACAGAAATGTTCAACGAGTTTTTTTATAATTTGACGGCTGTCAGTTGCAAAACGATTCTCCCTAGGGCTGGAAAGTAATTCTTTGATCCCGCTCCTCAGGCAACTTCAGGCCTACTTTCCGAGTATGAGTACCTAATGAAAATAAGTTTTTTTTTTATATTTCTATGGACATCACGTTGGCTAGACAGGTTGGTACAGGGTTTTATTTCAACATTTCCTTCTCTTTCACTGGTTGTATAGTGAATGAACGCCACCTGCTACAACTTTACTTTTTTCCTACATAAATATAAGTTATTTTTCTGGTATTTTATTTATTTTAAGTTTTTGGAAAACTTACAGCTAGGCAGACACAATGTAAGAGATACTAACATGATGATGGCCAATTACAAGTTTTCACAGTTAACATAATAGATAAATAAGAACTTATGAAACTTGGCTAATAGACAGCGTTATCTACATTCGCGGTTTTTACATGATTAATAATTACTAAACAGTGCAAGCATATTATTAAAAAGCCAGTCTATTTTATGCTATCGAAAATAAAGAATCTTCTTAAATTTAGTCACACTAGTATTAAAGAGATCTATATCAACTTCCCGGCAGGCTTCGTTATACATACGGCTTGCTCTAATAATGTAAGAGTTTTTCCTGTAATTAGTTCGTGTCGATGGTTGTGCAACAAACGAGGTTTACGCAGAAACGAAAAACATACTCGCAGACCAATTTTGCTCACTAACTCAGGGATTTCGCTGGATCCATTCACAATTTTAGATAAAAATGCCAAATCAGCTATTTTTCTTCTTTCACAAAGAGGCAGAATGTGAAATTTTTTACAACGCTTGTTATAATTTGGTAGGTATGTTTTCGAACGAAATTGAATGTACCTTAGGAATTTTCTCTGTATGCCCTCCTGCTCTGATTGACATAAATATTATAGTTGGAATTCCAGACTTGAGAGGCATACTCGAGGTGGCTACGAACGAAGGAGTAATACAGGATTTTAACAGTCTTGATGCTTCTGAAATCAGATGAGACCCTGAAAATAAAACCTAATGCTTTCGACGCTTTTTTGACAATGTTATCAATGTGAGTGTCAAACATAAGCTTAGAGTCGAAAGTAACCCCGAGGTCTTTTATAGAATTGACTCTAGTTATCGGGGTATGCATGAGTTTGTATGGGAAGTATAAAGGATGAGGTTTACGTGTGAAAGAGGTATAAAGGATGAGGTTTACGTGTGAAAGAGCACACGTAGCATTTGGAGACATTTAAATCCAACTTATTCAAGTTGCAATAGGTTTGGAATGCATCTAGGTCCTCTTGCAGTAAGAGAGCGTCTGTATAGGTGGTGACCTGTTTCATGATCTTCATATCATCTGCGTTTAACAATATTTTAGAATGCTGGAAACAGGTAATTACGTCATTTATAAAAATATTAAATAAACAGCGACCCCTGCGGAACGCCCGAGGGAATACGCATAGCTCTGGATGAGTAGCCATTCAGCACCACAGTTTGACACCTATTCTCAATATACGACGCGAACCACCTATATAGGTTACCCCTAATACCCATCGATAAGAGTTTGCGCATTAAGGTAACATGATCGGTTCAGTCGAAAAAATTTACTGTAGTCAGTATAATTATATAACGTCGACCTGGGACCTGTGTGACATGGATTCTGATAGGTAGTCGCTACAAAGAACTAGGTTGGACGTGGTAGACCGACCTCTTAAGAAACCGTGCTGGTTATCACTGAAGCTTTGTTTGATAGCCAAGTACACTTGTTTATAAACTATTTTCTCCAGGATTTTTGAAAACTTAGAGATCGGTCTATAATTCTCGATAGAAGTTCTTGGCCCCTTTTTGTGGATCGGCGTTATATATGCCGACTTCCAGATCGAGGGTACCACACCTGTATCAAGTGATCTTTTGAACAAAATCGAGAGCGGGATAGAAAGGCTTTTGGTGCAGTTCACGATAAAAATCGGTGGAATGTTGTCTGGTCCAGCTGATTTATTTAAGTCTACTTGTTTAAGTAGCCTATAGACTTCGTCCTCACATATTTCTACGGAACCGATATCAGATGTGCTCAGTGTCACACTACTATGATTCACATCATATAACAGAGGACTGTTGCTTTGTTGACTGGTGCTTGCACTAGTACCCGGAAGAAAGTTGGAGTGAAAATAGTCACTAAACATTTTGCAGATTACGTCGCCGTCACTAGACATGTTGCAGATTACGTCGCCGTTACTAGAAGACTGCTGTCTAAAGTGTAGAACTGACGGATAGGAGTTTGAAAGTTTCCTTGATTTAACATAACTCCAGAAAGCTCTAGGGTTATTACTTATATCTGATTCTATTCTGGCTATGTAATCATCTAACATAATCTTTTCCAGGTCATTAACTCGTTGCCTCAATAGAACAAAACAATGATAGTCTGATAAGTTCCCATATGTTTTATATTTGTTATGATATTTAGCCTTTTCTTTAATAGCCTTGATCAATGGACTATAATTATCAATGGACTATGGTATAATTTCTAATAAGCTTTTCGGCGTTTAGTAGTCTATGTACCTACCAATATATTTTATCTTGGGCGGATAGTTCAAGAATACATAATCGGTAAATAGGTCAATTTTACAAAGACAGCTTTGTATGGTGTGTGTAGTCCCAGCGGAAAAACGTCGTTTATTTTAATTTCAGTTAAGTAGGTAGATATTTAGTTTACGACGTCCTGTAATTATGTAGGTATGGTAAGTACCTACGTATTTGTGCATCCAACTATTAGGGAGTTATTTAACAAAAACTGTCTCCGCTGGAAATATGTCATCCTAGCGGCACCTTTTTTTCCTAAGGACGTACAAGAAAAAAAAATACATTAAATAATTAGTGAGTATTTGTATAGGTATGTTCAAATGAAAATAATGTATCATGAAACTGCGGAGATATTCAAGTCAGTGATGTGTGGCTATTTGATGAAAATCGTATAGGTAAAACGGTTTAGTTCAGAGAAGTATTTTTTTACGCACGTTGTTTTGAATTTGTGTGTTACGTTTGTAAAAACAGAATTTGAAAAGAAACATAAGTACCATTCAGAAGATAAGTATATCCGTAAAAGTAAAATAAGGTTATTAGGCACAAGTACTTGAAATAGGGACTCTAGAGCAAACTAAAGTTCTGCCAAGTTGCATTTATGTGCTCTTAGTTATTAATGAGCAATGGCATAATTTACTACGACCGGACCACTATTGTATGACCGGAAAGAAAGACCGGAAAGATGGGTCCGATAATCAGATGTCATACTTAACATTAAACTTTATAAAGATAAACATTTTATCGAGTGAAACTTTTGACAAAATGCCTCTTATAAAATTACATCGCGTTCTGAAAAACAATGCGGCTAAATTCTAGTCAAGCAAAACTTTTAATTCGGACCCGGTCGACGGAACCCCACGAAGCGGCAATGGTGGCAAATGGCGATAGGAATAAAATACTAAAATGTGCAAACAAGCATACACCATGAATTCAGCAAGCATACATCAAGCATGCAGCAAGCATACAGCAAGCATACAGCAAGCATGCAGCAAGCATACAACAAGCATACAGCAATCATACATCAAGCATGCAGCAATCATGCGGCATTCAACATGCAGCATGCAAGCAAGCAAACATGCAGCACGTACCTAAACGAGCATGAGAATGCAAGCAAGCATGCAATATGCAGAATGCAAGCAAGCAAGCAGTATGCAGGCGAGCATGCAAAATGAATGCAGCAAGCATATAGCGCAAGCATACAGCAAGCATGCAGCAAGGAATCAGAAAGCAGCATGTGTGTTACATGCCGCATGCTTGTTGCATGCTGCATGTAACAAACAGCAAGCATGCAGCACGCAAACTATCATGCAACATACAGAATGCAAGCAAGCATGCAGCAGGCATGGTTTCTTTCACGGCACCGGCACTGCGGGGCTCTGGCGATCCCACGCGAACTTATCGTCGCAGATGGTTTTAACGCTCACCACATACAAGGCCTGCTCCTCAGCTCGCTGGCCGCCTCGCCCCTCCGTGCCTAAGCGGGCTTAAATTACACTCTAGGGGTAGGGCAGACAAGTGAGGTCTCTAAGTGAGGACAAAAGGTCTCAAGTGAGGACTCTAAGTGAGGTCAGTTTTACAACTATTCGTTTCTGTCACTATTTTTTTTAGCATACATGTTGATTTTTTAAGATCATATTTCAATTTAAATTTAAGTTTAAAATGCTATTTTATAGAAATGGCAATATGCGTAGTAAAATTATTCCGAATAAAAGTCCTATCAAAGTATTGTCGGAAATATCATCAGCACTAAGTATTAAAAAAATGTAATGTTTATGTAGTAAATGTACTCTACAATGCATATCTAAATGAAAGTAAATTAAATTACAATCTTAAAATATGTACCCAAAATTTCAAGAATTGTACTTTTATTGAAGGCAATAGCAGCAACGAGATTATTAGTCACATATACAATTAAATCTATAGGAAACAATATAGCTCAACTTACCACTCTTATAATCTTAATACCTTTACTAAAAAGTCGACCAACTTGTACAAAAACACGATGTTAAATATGGAAACAAAACCAAATTGTTTTCAATACAGTTCAACTAATAATTCAATGAATGTATCTGGGACTGAAGACTTAGTTAGTGTTGTCAATAAAAGTAATATACAACCACAAAAAGGGACAATTCCTTACTATTTTAAGGCTGCCAAAAATTCTAAAAAATTAGTCAAACCGATAAATTTAAATTTATGTAGTTTTTTCTTGAATAAACCGGAATCTAACGAAAGTAATTTTACAGTATTTCATCAAAATATAGCCGGAGCACTTAACAAAATTTCTGACTTAGAATTAGCTTTAAGTGAGATGCAAGAATCGGGCAAAAATATTGATGTGATATGTTTAAGTGAACATTTTATAAAAAAGGATTCATGAGAAAATTACATGGCAATTAATAATTTTCAACTCAGTGCCATTTATTCACGAGCACAACAAAGTCGAGGTGACACGTGTTTACTAACTAAAAATAATCTTCAATTCACCGAATTAAAAGGGCTAAATAAATTAAGCATTGAAAAACAATATGAGATTTGTGCAATAGAAATAAAAAAAACTACACTTAATAATACTCTGTCTTTACAGGACTCCCAATTCCAACTTAAATATTTTCTTTGAAAACTGTGACAAAACCTTATTCCAACTGCAACATAAAAAAAAGTAAAATAATGATTGCCGGTGATTTTAATATAAATTTTCTTCTGGAAAAAGATCGTAACATTATTAGATTTAATGATATTATAGCGAATTATGGGATGGAATGTCATATAAAAGTACCTACAAGATTAAATACATTCATTGACAATATTGTGAGTAATATCCCTAATGTCGTTGGAAAAACATATAATTTATGTTTATCAGACCATAATACTGCTCAAGTCGTAGAATTTAAGCCCCTAAATGTTAATATTACTAGGCACTATTTTATGACAAAAATGACATGAGTAAAGAGAATATTAATAAAGTTTACTACATTATAAGCCAACTGTCTTTTTCTGGAATTTATAATATTACTGAAGCAAATGAAGCCTTTGATGTTTTTCATGAATTACTTAGATTATTTTACAGATTATGCTTTCCTGTCATTAGAGTGAAATGTTACTATAAAACTAACAAACTTAAATGGATCACAAAAGGGCTTAAAGAAAGTTGCAAAATGAAAAGAAATTTAAGATACAAATATTATAGTAACAAAAACAACGAAAATAAATCTACGTACAAGGCATATTCTAAACTGCTAAGAAAATGCATTAATAACTTACAATCGTCATGTAACATATATAGTACGTAAATATATCAACAAGATCACTGACAACAACGTAACAGTAACATCTGGAACTGATATTGCTAATAAATTTAACAAAATCTTCATAGACGTATGTACCTAGTTAAAAGTAATGTTATCACTAATCGCGATGAATGGAATGTAGGAAGGGGTCCCGCGGTACTAAGGAGCATTCTCCTCATAGACATGGCCATAAGCCAGCAGGTTCGTCGATCCCGCAAGGATTTGTCGACATGTTGGATAGATTACAACAAGGCCTATGATTCTGTGCCACATACATGGCTCATGAAGGTGCTAGAGTTGTACAAAATAGATACAACTCTACGCACCTTGCTTGAGTCATGTATGAGGCAATGGAAAACAGTCCTTCGCTATTCAGGATGTCGACCGATTCAGGGGAATGATGAACATGTATGGATAAAACGGGGAATAATTCAGGGCGACAGTTTGAGTCCACTTTGGTTTTCCTTAGCTCTGAATCCTCTAAGCACATTGCTGGAGGGTTCAAGTCTAGGCTATCGGTTGAGAAGAGGTGGTCAGGCCATATCTCACCTTCTTTACATGGATGATCTGAAACTCTTTGCCCCCAACAATTCGCGACTGAAGGAGCTACTGAAGGTAATTGAAACATTCAGTAGTGCCATCAGGATGGAATTTGGTGTGGACAAATGTGCAGTCATGCATGTAAAGAAAGGGTAGATTATGGAATCGGAGGGAATTCAACTCTCTGATTCCATACAGGTTAAATCCCTCAGCTCAACCGAAAACTACAAGTATGTATTTGTGTATGTCGGAAGCGTTGGGCATTTAATGTTACTGACATGAAGCACTCGTTGAAGGAGCGCTTCTTTGGCCACCTGAAAAAGGTTTTGAATAGCCTTTTATCGGGCGGAAATAAGGTGCGCGCCTTCAACGGTTGGGTCATGCCGGTATTAATGTACTCTTTCAGCATACTCTAATGGACTCCATCCGAAATCAACGCCCTGGATAGGAGAGTCCGTACATTGCTGACTGCAAACCGGATGCATCACCCACGATCATCGGTGATGAGACTGTACATCCCGCGGAAGTGTGGAGATCGAGGCTTTTAAACGCCAAGACTCTCCACAACCGCGAGATGTGCAGCCTTAGAGAATATTTTCTCAAAGCTGATGTGGGTATGCACCGAGATGTGGTCGCAGTGGACAAAAGTCTTACCCCGTTGTCCATGGCTATAGAGAACTGGCGCAAACCTGTGATACTTACCACAAATGACCGCAAGGAGGTATGGAAAAGCAAGGAGCTTCACGGGCGCTTCTGTCAGGCTCTGCATGGATCCGATGTACGATTAGGGACGAAGGTATCTTGACGAATGACTACCGGAGGCATATATTATGAAGGACGGGACGGTGGACGTGTGTCGGGCATGCCACCGGGTGAGTCCATCAGACATATTATCTCTAGTTGTTCTCGTCTGGCTAACGGCGAGTACTTGCACAGGCACAATCAAGTGGCCAGGATTATCCATCAGCAACTTGCTTTGAAATACAAACTTGTGAATTCTGAGGTACCCTATTACAAGTATGTGCCCGACCCAGTTCTCGAAAATGACCATGTCACGTTGTACTGGGATCGGTCTATCATCACTCATAGGACTATTGTTGCTAATAAGCCTGATATAGTGGTGATAGACCGATTGGCGTGCTGCACAATGATAATTCATGTTACCATCCCGCATGACGAGAACCTCGTGAAGGCCGAGAAAAAGAAACAAATCAAGTATCTCGACTTAGCGCACGAGGTTGTCGACATGTGGAATGTTGACTCAGCTGTCATTGTGCCGATAGTCGTTACGTCCAATGACCTGATGCCAAAAGCTTCGACGACCATCTGTCGAAGCTGGCGTTAGTCGATACGGCTCGTATTGTGAGTAGGTTCCATTACCTGGAGCCCTAACCACCGGTGGCTTGGACTCTGCTCCCGACACCGGCGGACTACTACTTTTTTATATTTTTAAATGTATTAATGTTTTTTTAGAGATATATTTAAAAATATAATTTTTATGTAAAAAAGAATAAATAAACGAAAATAATAATAATGATTGTAGACATAACCGTCCCACATGACGAGAACCTCGTGAAAACCGAGAAAGATAAATAGATCAAGTATATTGACTTCGCTCGCGAGGTTGTCGACATGTGGGAAATGGATTTCGCAATCATTTTACCGATAGTCGTATCAGCAAATGGCTTAATAGCCACGAGCCTCGACCAACACCTCAAGAGGTTTTCGTTAGGCTGCTGGATCAAGGGCTTTATTCAGAAAGCGGTACTTCTGGACACGGCTTGTATTGTTAGGAGGTTCCTCTCTCTGGAGCCCTGACCGCCGGTAGCTTGGACCCTGTTCCCGATACAAGTAGGCTGCTATTTTTATATTTTTAAAAGTTTTTTTTTTATTGAAATATTTAAAAATATAATTTATATGTAAAAAAAAAAATAAACGGAATAATAATAAGTCAGGAAAGAGTCTGATGAGATCCCATGAGAAATGTTTGGTCAGCGATATTTTCGCCAAAAGAATCATCCAAATCGGAACCGTGATTATTTTCGTTTTTTTTTTTGTTTGTGTCCAGACTGGTCTTCGGAGGTAGGCAACGGAACTCTTCATGCACGATAGCAAATGGATCGGGATTTCTGAAATCGCATGTTTGTTGATTGTTTACACCAGTTCATAACATAACATCACGACGGTACGCGTACGCCGTATTTGTGGTTTCACTGTTTAGTGATACGCAGGTACCTTTTTTTTTAAGGATGGGAAATCGTCAAATGACTCCTCCCGCTCTAGGTGAAGCAGGAGGAAGTGTCAGACTCTTACTGACTAAAACCCATCTGTGTTCCTCCTAGAACCCTTTGCGTTCCAGGGCTACAGTACCTCTTTCGAAAAAAGTCCGCAGCACTAGCTGGCATTGGCCCTAGTTGGCTTCGTCTTCTTTGCTGACAGCTCTTTGAGGCGCGCGTGGAACACAGCGCGCCGTCGACCCGGGCCTGGTTCTGACCAGACGGCGAGCCACCCAATGCTCGCCGTCCGCAGGCCCGCGCCTACGGTGTCCGAGAATCGCCCTGCGACTCACCGACGCCCAGGGCGTCTTCTTCTGCTGCGGCGGCTGGGGCGTGAGGTTTGCCTCTCTCACGCGTTCGGCTTCCTCCTTTGCTTGCATTACTGCTTCGCAGAAGGAGGTGACCGCTTCCCATGTCTCCTCGCTCCGGACCATGGCTTGAACCAGAGCTGGACGCGAGAGATTGCCGCCGCCGATCACCTCGACGAGAACACGGCGGAGCTCCGCCCAATACGTAGGTACCTACCACTAGCCGGGTGTCGTTCCCTCCCTGTACTCGTTCTCGGGGACTTCAATGCCAAGCACCTGGCTTGGGGTTCCCGTTACACCGATACGCGGGGTAGGATGGTAGGGAACTGGGCTCTGGAGTCAGGCCTGGTCGTCCTAAACCGAGGTTCTGTCCCCACGTGTGTGCGGATGCAGGGGGAGTCTGTGGTGGACATTTCGTTCGCTAACCCTGCTCTGTCACCGCGTGTTATTGACTGGCGCGTATTAGAGGAGGTGGAGACCTATTCCGATCACCGGTACATCCGGTTTGACGTCTCCGCCCAGACTTCAACCGCGCCAGTCCGGCAGGCCCCGAGTGGTCCGCGGTGGGCGCTGAAACAGCTGGACCGGGAGCTCCTCCTGGAAGCTTCGATCGTGCAGGCCTGGGTGTCACCTCCGGACAGGCCTGCTGACATCAACGACGAAGCGGAGTGGTTCCGGGAGGCCATGTCCGATATTTGTGACGTGGCAATGCCCCGGGTTAAGCCAGGACGCACCCGCCGCCAGGTGTACTGGTGGTCGCAAGAGCTGGCGACGCTGCGTCAGGCTTGCGTTGCCGCACGGCGCCGGTACACCAGGCACCGCAGGCTCCGCATCCGCCCTCCGGATGCGCAGATCAGAGAGGCGGAGCTGTACGAGGGGTACAGAGTGGCGAAGGCCGCCCTCCGAGCTGAGATCCTGCAGGCCAAGGATCTGGCTGTCAAGGAGATGCTGGAGTCTCTGAACGGGGACCCGTGGGGAAGACCCTACAAAATGGTGCGGAATAAGCTTCGCACCTGGGCCCCCCCGTTAACGCAGAGTCTACGGCCCCAGCTGGTGGAGGACGTGGTAAGCGCTCTGTTCCCCTCGCGAGGGGAGCATACTCCCCCGCTTATGGCTCTGCCACCTGCGGCGCCTGATACGGACTACACCGGTGCCGACGATGACGATGCTCCTGAGGTGACTGAGGTAGACCTGAGAGTGGCGGTTAATAGGCTGAAGGCCAAAAATACCGCCCCAGGACCCGATGGCTTACCTGGAAAAGCCTGGGTCCTGGCCTTGGAGGCTCTCGGGCCTCGACTAAGAGGGTTCCTAAGCGCATGCTTGGAGAGGGGCCAGTTCCCACTTCGTTGGAAGACGGGGAAACTGGTCCTCATTAAGAAGCCGGGGCGCCCTGCGGACTCTCCGTCCGCATACCGGCCCATTGTGCTGCTCGATGAGGTGGGCAAGCTCTTTGAAAGAGTAATTGCAAACCGCCTTGTCGAGCACCTAGGGAGGGTGGGGCCGGATCTGACGGAGAACCAGTTCGGTTTCCGCACGGGACGCTCTACGGTGGACGCCATCATGCGCGTGAGAGCCCTCTCGACGGGGGACGCGGTTTCCCGGAGCGGGGTCGTCTTGGCGGTGTCTCTAGACATCGCCAATGCCTTCAACACCCTGCCGTGGAGTTGCATCAGGGAGGCACTTCGGTATCACCGGGTGCCGATCTACCTCCGTCGCGTAGTAGAGGATTACTTGACGGACAGAGCCGTCATCTACCCCGGTCACCTGGGAGAGTGGAACCGGCGAGAGATGTCGTGTGGTGTTCCACAGGGTTCCGTTCTGGGGCCGCTTCTGTGGGACATCGGCTACGACTGGGTGCTGCGCGCCGACCTCCCTAGTGGCGTCAGCGTTGTGTGCTATGCCGACGACACGCTGGTACTGGCGCAAGGGGGATCGCACCAAGCGGCGGCTGACGCTATGACACGCGGGGTTGCGATAGTCGTTGAGAGGATCCGGCAGTTGGGTCTCGAGGTGGCCCTACACAAGTCCGAAGCCATGTGCTTTCATGGATCTCGGAACAGACCACCGTCGGGATCCCAAATAACGGTAGGAGGGGTTCAAATCAGCGTCGGATCGACGATGACTTACTTGGGTCTCGTTATTGACAGCCGGTGGAACTTTGTTGAGCATTTCCGACGTTTGGCTCCTAGACTGGAGCGAGCCGGGGCTGCCTTCAAGCGGCTTTTGCCCAATCTAGGGGGTCCAAACGCCTCCTGCCGGAGGCTTTACGCGGGGATCGTGCGGTCCATGGCCCTTTATGGGGCGCCGGTGTGGGCGCCTACTTTGAGGAAGCGACCTGCCCGTTACCTCAACTCGTCCCAGAGGGTGATGGCCATGCGGCTTGCCCGGGGATACCGCACGGTCTCTGGCGAGGCGGCGAACCTCCTTGCCGGACTGCCGCCATGGGATCTAGAGGCGAGAGCCCTCGCACTCATTTACGAATGGCGCCTGGAAGTGCTACGCCGGGGCGAGACTCCTCTGCCGCGGCAAATCGCAGTACGGCGGGCGGAGCTCCGGCAGGATCTCATAGCAGTATGGAGACAAAGACTGTCCCAACCCAGCGCTGGTCACGCCACAATTGCGGCGATAAGTCCCCTCTTTGAGGAGTGGCTAGAGCGGCGCCACGGCGTCTTTACTTTCCGCTTGACGCAGGTACTCACCGGACACGGTTGTTTCGGGAGGTACCTGTTTCGAATACGGCGGGAGGATACGCCCGGGTGTCAACACTGCGAGGATCGCCCGGAGGACACGGTGGAGCATACGGTTGAGGTCTGCCCTGCTTGGGCGGAGCACCGGCGTGTCCTCGCCGAGGCGATCGGCGGCGGCGATCTCTCGCGTCCGGCCCTGGTTCAGGCTATGGTCCGAAGCGAGGAGACATGGGAAGCGGTCACCTCCTTCTGCGAAGCAGTAATGCTAGCAAAGGAGGAAGCCGAACGTGTGAGAGAAAGGGAAACCTCACGCCCCAGCCGCCGCAACAGAAGAAGACGCCCCGGGCGTCGGGAGTCGCAGGACGATTCTCGGCCACCGTAGGCGTGGGTCTGCGGACGGCGAGCATTGGGTGGCTCGCCGTCTGATCAGAACCAGGCCCGGGTGGACGACGCGCTGTGTTTCACGCGTGCCTCAAAGAGCTGTCAGCGTAAAAGACGGGGCCCGCTAGGGCCAGTGCCTGCTGGGGCTGCGGACTTCGTTCGAAAGAGGCACCGTACCCTGGAACGTAAAGGGCACTGGGAGAAATGGGTTTTAGTCAGTAAGAGTCCGACACTCCCTTCTGCTTCACCCAAAGCGGGAGGAGTCATTTGATGATTTCCCATCCTTAAAAAAAAAAAAAAAAAAAAAAGGTAACTACCACTAAAAGTGAAACTGAAAAATGTTTTTACAAAAAATTAAAAGCGACTTCCAAAAACAAAACACTACAAAGTATAAAATAACTTTAATTTCCGTAGTCGGTGTCAATAAACCATAATACTTATACCAAAAGCACCGACTTCCGAAATTAAAATTATTTTATACTTTGTAGTGTTTTGTTTTTGGAAGCCCGTTTTTGCGGTTTTTTCATCATCGAAAAACTTCTCAAGCATTTTGCAGCTCTGCCTGCCCCGACCCTGTAGGTCATTTGGTAACTGCGTTATTAGGACAAAAACGGTTGTGGAAATTGAAACACGGTTGATCATTTACATATATTTTATTAAGTTATTTACATTACAGCACTCGTTTATAAGTCTGCTCAGTACAACTAAGTCGCTCAAACAATAATATAATAGGTATGTATTGTTTTTGCAATAATAACAAATACTTTAACATTTTATTAATAAACCTTCAAACCTATGGCCCTACTCTTTACCAAAGCGATCGGCTCGCGAACAAGTAACTAATTTTTTTCGACGAATCCAGAGTATCATTTTAACGGACAACGATCTTCGCGTGCATACCTCATCGTCGCGTTCATTTTTATCGCAAACCCGAAGAAATAAATTTTAGCGACGATCGCGTATTCACGTGATGATTGCTTTCTATAAGGACGACGTCGAATACGTCGCGTTTTCTGGTTTTCCGAACAAGTGATATGGGCGACCGGCACTGTAGTTAGGACACGGGTTCAATCACTAAAAGTAATCCAACATACAACAGATAGCACCTTGTTACAAATATTTTTTATACTTATATTAGTAGGTAATAATGATTAATTAATTTATCAACATAAAACATGAATGTACGATGAGAGTTAATTAGAGAGTTTTCGATTTCTTTAACAAAGCACTTAGATAACTACTACCTACCAGTAATAGGTAGTTTATTTATATTATCTTATAAATAACTTCCTTCAACGTATATAATATAAAATACTTGTACTAAATAACTATAGTAAGTCTTACATAACCTTAGAACATAATATTTATCAACTACTTATAAGAGTACATTTACTTAAAAACAAAATAAATAATGTTAATATAAAATATTTTCATGCGAGGGGCAGACTTTGTCTTTGCGTCCGAGGCGGATGAAAATTCACATTAGTTAACCCACACGACATTAGCAATGACAAATACCCATGTGTATCAAACGATGTTTTACAATACGCCTCGGAGAACAACAAATAACATTTCATAAACACAATAATTTGCAAGTTTTTATCAGTACGCAATGTTTGATTTTTGCGGAGGCTGACCAGCTTGATATTAAAAATATAATAAATTGTATAGGTGGGGGGCTGGCCGCAAGTGACACACGAAATACAAACCATTGCGAGCCTAATTCGAGTAAATAATAAGTTAAACAAACTAAGTACGCAACACATAGTCACCAGAAGTGACATCTTAATTTCAACTCGCGGCGCTGAGACAATCGTTGATGTTCCGTTTGTTTACATTTTATTTAGTTTAAGTGAAAATGGGCATGCATGTCGTAGTTTGTAAGATACGGAGCTGGCACGGTTATTGAGCAACTTTTGTTCAGGGCGAAAAGTTGATAGCAGAATCGATGCGGCTTGCTGTATGAAAATTCAGATAGGAGCCCTGTGGTCAGGGGCTTCCAAATAACACTTCGAAAATACACTTTTTAAGGTGATCTGATCTGACGTCGTATGTTAACGCAAGGCTGCCCGGTAAAACGTCGAAACAAAAAGTCATCCCAGTAGCTTTAAAATGACTTACATGAAGCCAAATTTTTGTCTCGATTCTACTTTTTTTTGTTTGCACTTATAAGCACTATATCAAAATTGAACTGTAGCTTTTTGTCACAATGGTGTTTCAGCAAATGATTGAATAACTCCCCCGGAGTAAACAATAAGTCGCATCTAATACAACTTTGTTTTGAAATTTTCATCCGTGGATTACAGTTATTTGCATGTTGTTGAGCATTGGGCTCTTCCAAAAAATGTAAACCGCAATCACATCTATAAATGATTTCTTGTTTTTTCAGGCTTACACTTGTATTTTCTACTAAAACTTCTTCAGACTGCTTGGCGAGGTCGCTACTTTCCCCCAATTTGTCATAAGAATCAACAGCAAGGTTCGGAGATGATGGATCGACAGTTATAATGTTCATACTCAAATCGTCAAAACCCAAATTACTTTGATGAAACTCGCAGTGATTTTTTAAATCCAACTCCGAGAAATACAATCCGCACTTAGAACATTTACATTTTAAGTTTTCTAAAACACAAATGTGTTCGGATATACACTTCTTTGTTCTTAAGCATAAATCGCAGTCCTTGCATTTATACAAGGTATAATCATATTTAGTACCACTGAAAGTCGAACTGAGTTTCTTCTTCCCGAGATAACACAGTTTTCGTTTTCCAAACATTATTACAATTATATTTTCAACATCAAATTGCTCTAGCTCTTCGTGTCTAATAAAGTGTAAGTCAAAATCTTGTTTATCAAGTAGCAAACCACAGGTAGAACATAATTTTAAATTACTTTCATCACAGTCATGAGCATGACGATCAAATTTATCAACGACCTTTTCACAGCTTCTACATTGGTATAAAATGTAACGATTACTTGCATCATACATTATTTTATTATAACTTTCATGTTCGTCCTTATTATATAATACTATTTTGTGCGACTTTAAGTTTATTTCTATGCTTTCGTGATCTTTTTCGTGGGCGTTTCTATAAGCTTTAGAACCAAAACTCAAGCCACATAAGGCACAAGGGTGCTTTCTCAATTTAACACAGGATTGGTCCCTCGAGTTTACAGCGTGCGTATACAAAAATTGAGGATCAATATAAACTTGACATTTGTCACATTTATAAAGAACAGTGTTTGCCGATCCAGACTGAATTTTCTCCATTTTAAGTCTGCACTCATATCTATATATAGAATTACGAAGAATTTTGCTGATATCTTCATCTGCTACGTAGGCAAAAATGTGTTTTGTCCAAAAATCATTGTTATGACGAAAATAAAATGGATCAAAATCAACTACTTTAATGCAATCGTTATTGCACTTTCCATTCAAATGACTTATGTAATCACTTCTTTGGAACATTAAAGTGCATTTCTGGCATTTCTGTGTCAGCAATTTGATCACATCAGAATTGTAATGGTCATGGCAATGTTGCACAACTGTATCATATGTGTTAACTGTCAGTTGACAACTTTTACAAGTGTAAAATACATCTGTAATATGAGGATCATCTGAAACAATTGAATTTGGCTCAACATATGATATTTTATTAGCAATATTAGCTTGTAGTGCTGTGTCTTTAACTTTTTTATTTACACTTGATATTGAATAACTGTGAAAATGTATATGCAATTTGTAAGCATCATCTATAAGTTTCATAAAACAAACATTGCAAGTAATATACTCCTGTTCTTGGCATGAATGTGTTTTTACATCACAATTTCTTAAAAAGTGTACTCCACACGAGTTACATTTGGGATACTCGGGAACTGGAGGACAGATACGTTTTTCTGTTTTGAGATCGTAAAATGAGTAATCTTGCAGACTTATTTGCTCTTTTTTATGATATTCTTTATGTGTTTCATGAGTTTTCGTTGTCAACAGTAAGCCGCAGCCTTTGCAAACTAATTTGAGCATATGACCACATTTTCCCTCTATATGTAATTTTCTTAAATTCATATTACCAATAAAACATTTGCAGGTATGGCAAAAACTCATTGCTAACTTGGAATATTCCACTAAACCTTCATTACCCAACCGAGATTTCAGAAATCTCTTTACGATATTGTTTTTCGTTTTAGTTCTGTTGGGACTTCTATCGATCATATCGGATAGGTCTTTTTTCTTTACGATTGTATTTAAACCTATTGTTCGGTCATCTATAACATCGGATTTGTCTTTTTTCTTTACGGTTGTATTTAAACCTATTGTTCGGTCATCTATAATATCGGATTTGTCTTTTTTCTTTATAGTTGTATTTAAACTTATATTTCGGTCATCTATAATATCGGATTTGACTTTTTTCTTTATGGTTGTATTTAAACCTATATTTCGGTCATCTATAATATCGGATTTGTCTTTTTTCTTTATGGTTGTATTTAAACTTATATTTCGGGCATCTATAATATCGGATTTGTCTTTTTTCTTAATCGCTGTTTTCGGACTTAAATAAATCTCATCTATCATATCAGCTTTGTCGATTTTCTTAGTCGCTGTATTCGGACTTACATCCCTCTCATCTATCATATCGGCTTTGTCTTTTTTCTTAGTCGCTGTATTCGGACTTACATGGCTCTCGTCTATCATATCGGATGTGTCGATTTTTATTCTATTCGTGTTTGGCATTACATGTCTGTCATCTATTACATTGGATTTGCCATTTTCCTTTTTATTGGTATTTGGACTTTGATGCTCGAGATCTATTATATCGGGTTCGATTATAATAAAGTCGCAACAAGACATATTTTTTTCTTTGTGATTTATTACGTGGCGTTCCATATCATCTTTGTTAATTATAATGTCACAAACTTTACAGTATAATGAATTTGGTGTTTCTGAATCACATTTGGTATAATGATACAGAAAGTTTTGTTCACTGTAATGTACAGTGCAATTAGAACATTTGTATAAAATCTGACTAAACGCTAATTCAGAAATAGTATGCACAGTGAATGTTAGAGAAAAAGAGTGTTGTTTTTCATGCGACACCATATCTTCTCTTGTAAACAGTCTTTGGCATGCTGAACACTTCCAAGTGTCTGAAATTCTTAAGTGTTTTGAATGGTCCATGGCTGCATTAGAAGACAAAAAAAATAAATCACATTTCACACATTTATACAGAATATTTTTTAAAGCAAACTGTTTATGTTTGTTTACTTTTTCGTTGTTTTTATTGACCGTCTCCTCTTTACGAGGAAAATAAGTTTCTTTTAGTATTTCCTTGTGATATTTGAACAAATGGACATTATAAGAATTAATTCCTGAAAATTTTGAAGGACAAAATTTACAGTTTGAGTCAAATGGTACCTTTCTAACTTCAGTTACTTCCTGTATGTTATGATTTTTAATAATGTGTCGAGAATAATACTCGAAAGTCACATTATATCTAGAACAAATAAAACATTGGTAAAACTTTGTATGTAATGGTTTTTTGGGAAAATTTAAATGGTGCGTTTCTTCCATTGGTTTTAATTTAGCTTCTTTTATTTTATTAGATTTTACTATGTGTATTGACTTTTTGTGATATTTTAATTCCTTTTTGCTATAAAATTGTTCATTACGTTCGTTACATTTCTTTGTTTTCATTCTCTTTCTTAAATTGGTATCTCCATTAAGTAATGTTTCACTAATAGCTTTTCTTTTTTTCGTCTTGATATTTTCGTCGCCACACTCAGTTGTGTTATTACTCTTAAAGTCACTGTTATCAGTATCTACTTTATCACAACTACGGGGACTAGTTACTTCAACATTATTCTTATAGCTTACATTTGATTTATCAAAAATTTTAACATTATTATCATCTGTAAATCGATCATTGCAATTGACTTCTTTGTTTGGTTCTTTTGTATTTGTTGAATTCATAGCTCTGTCACTGGACCCAATTTTATTTGGATCTAAGACTTCATATAGATGTTCTATCAACGAGCTCTGAGTTGGAAATAATTGTTGACAATGAAAACAAGAAGGCCCTGTGGTTGCTCTGCTTTGAGTGGCTTCATTAGCAACTATTTTTTTATTAGATGTGTCTACTGTTTGTAATGCTTTAATATCTCCATGAAGGATTCTAAAGTGTTTCCATAGATTACATCGAGATGCTAAAAACTTGTCACAAGCATTACATTTAAATAATTTATAACCAACCCGCCTTCCCATAAATTCCATTTGGTGGTTTTTCCTTTTAGTATGTACGTTAATCATATGAAGGTTGAAAATATTCGCTTTTGGAAACAATATTAGACATTTCTTACAATATCTCTTACACCTATTCAAAAAAGAATTTATGTTCTTTAACATTAACTTAGGTTCTTTTTTGAAACTATTATGATTATTTTCTTGACACTCTAAATTAGGTTTTGTGCCAAGTATGATTACGTTTTCGTACAAACACTTTGATTCTTTTTTAGTTTCTAAAGCTTCAGAGACATGAAAAGGGCTGGGGGTGACCATTTCATTGCTGTTTTGGATATCCTTAGGAAGGTGGTCTTCCAAATCTTTAGCCATTGCATCTCCTTGACCCAAATCTTCTAGTGGTGCAGTCCCTGTTGGTGAATTTAAATCTGAAACAATAATATTATTTACTGCTCACCGCAATAAAGTAATCGTATTTTTTATGTGTCATTCACATGAAAATTGTTAGTTATAAAATTAACTTTTTTCATGAATACTAAATGCAGAAACTAATAAAATGAGCAACATTTCTACTATTTTTTAAGAAGACATGAAAATATGTATGGTAGTTTCTTAGAAAATTATAATGTGTTGTACATTTCTTAAAAATCTACAACAAATTATTATTGTTTCTATAGTGTACTCTCTCCCACCTCGTGGAGGAGCTCGTGGCTAAATAATAACGCCGCACGGGTCGATTTTTAAGGTTAAGCACCGCTTGCCAAGGTTGGTCTGTGGATGGGTGACCATCTTAACATAGCGAGTTTCCTCCGTGGCTCGGAAAGCACGTTAAGCCGTTGGTCCCGGCTGCCATTTGTAGATCTTTGGCAGTCGTTACGGATTAGTCTTGCCAAGAAGTACCGTGTTACCTAGTTAATGGGTTGTGGAGGTCTGGTAAAGTAAAGTAACACTGGGTTTCAGCTGAATCCGGTTTGACTGGAAGCCGACCCCAATATAGTTGGTTAAAGGCTAGGCAGATGAGTGTACTCTCTCCTACCAAATCAGAAAATGGGAACTACTTATCTCCACATGATTTTACAAACTATATCTAATCAAATTTTTTTCTTTTCTTCAATCTGCATTCAGCCCTTTGAGCTTTAATCAGATTTGTATCTCTTTATTAGCAGTTCGAGATTCCTCACATCCTGTGATGTGTCATCTCCATATTTGTTAGGGTTATATTGACACTATTCGCTTTCTTTTGAGTCTATAAGTAGACTCTGCGGACTCTAGTAGTATCACAGCTAGTTTATTTTTATGTTGTTGGAGTCTTTCTTTATAATTCTTGTAGCACTTTTCTAAAACCTCCTTAACTGTTGGTATTTGTAGGTACTCATATACTTCGGTGTTCGAGGAGCTCGTGGCTAAATAAAAACAGCCGCACGGATCGATCTTGAAGGTTAAGCAACGCTTGCCAAGGTTGGTCTGTGGATGGGTGACCATCTTAACATAACGAGTTTCCTTCGTGCCTCGGAAAGCACGTTAAGCTGTTGGTCCCGGCTGTCATTTGTAGATCTTTGGCAGTCGTTACGGATTGTCAGAAGCCAGTAAATCTGACTCCAGTCTTGCCAAGATGTACCGTGTAACCCAGTTAATGGGTTGTGGAGGTCTGGTAGGCAGCCGCTCCACGTAAAACACTGGTATTCAGCTGAATCCGGTTTGACTGGAAGCCGACCCCAATGTAGTTGGGAAAAGGCTAGGCAGATGATATACTTCGGTGTTCCTCGTAAACCAGGGTGCGCCACATATGATTTTCAGTGCTTTATTTTGGAAGCGTTGCAGTATTTCAACATTAGAATGGCTTGCTGATCCCCAGAGCTCTATTCCATACGTCCTGTTAGGTGTCATTATGGATTTATAGACAAGAAGTTTGTTTTCCAAAGTAAGTGATGACTGCCTGCCTATGAGTCAATGAATTTCTTTGAGTTTTCGTTTCGCCTCTCTTTTGGTCTTAATATGTTCTCGCCAGGTAAGTCTTCTGTCGATGTGCAAACCTAGGTACTTTACGACACTTTTTTTGTGGCAGAATGTCATCGCCAAGTTTCACCAGTGGACAGTCTCCTCTTTTGAGACTGAAAATGTGGATCGACTTGGCAGCACTAGCTTCGATACTCCAGTTTTCAGCCATATCCCGATCTTATCCAGGTGATCTAGGAGTTTTGTAGATGCGGTGATTTGATCTTTATCATAAGATAGGACTGCGGTATCATCAGCATAGGTTGCAGTAACAATTCAGTTTGAGGTGGGTAGATCAGCAGTGTATAGAACAGGACCAAGTACAGAGCCATGAGGCACTCCTGCATCTATGGGATAAAATGATAATAGACAGTCTCCAGTCCTAACTTGGAACATTCGGTTTTCTAGATATGATCTGAGGAGCATATATGCAGGGTGTGGTAAACACATTTTAAGTTTACACAGGAGAGCCTTGTGCCACACTCGGTCAAATGTCAAGAATAGCGGCGGAGCAGTACTCTTTTCTTTCCAAGGATTGCCGGATTGTGTGAGCTATTCTGTGTATTTGTTCTGTTGTTCCATGGTTTGCTCGAAAGCCAAATTGGTGCTGTGGGATTTTTCCTTGTTCTTCTAGTATAGGTAGCAATCGTTGCAAAAGTACCTTCTCAAAGAGTTTAGACAATAATGGAAGCAAACTTATTGGTATACTAGTTGACCCACGCAACTTCGTTTGCGTCACAATGTTCATTACTGCTCCGCTCCTATTCGTCATAGCGTGATGATATATAGCCTATAGCCTTCCTCGATAAATAGGCTATCTAACACTGAACGAAAAAATATTTTTTCAAATCGGACCAGTAGTTCCTGAGATTAGTGCGTTCAAGCAAACAAACATACTCTTCAGCTTTATATATTAGTATAGATATGATGAAACTTCAGAAGACGGCTTTCCTGGTTTACATATCATGTTAGTGATTGAGATTTTCCAAATGAGTGGGAAGTAATATAGTCTTAATACTGCATTAAACAGAATAGTTAGCAGTACAATTCCCTTTCTTGGCAGGTGATTCAGAACCTCTGCTGTAATCAACTCAAATCCTAAAGCCTTTCTCTTTTTCAGATTTTTAATAGCTTTCTGCACTTCAGTTGGGGTGCATAATCGCAACGGAATGGACATTTGCTGATCACTTTCGATGATTTGATCAATTTCTTCTTCTGTACTCCTGAAGTGACGTTCATTGGGTTTGAATACATCTTTTAGAAAAATTGCAAATACTTTAGCTTTATCCGCAGGTTTCCTCGCCCATTCACCATTTGACTGTTGTAATGGAGGCATGTGTTCTTGTGGCCCTTTTAATGACTTGATTATTTTCCAAAGCGAGTAGTCATCTGCCTTATGAGGTGAGAAAGTTTTCAGTTTTTCTTGCAGGGTATCGCTTTAATGTTCTTTGAGCATTTGTTTCAATTCCTTTTGAGCTTTGTTGAGGGCTATTTTACTGTGTATGTTCCTGCTTGTCTACCATTGTCGTCTCAATCTACTTTTTTTGGTTAACATTTCCCGTACTTCCAGTGTATAATCCTGGTTCTGAGTCCTGTACTTAATACATGGAGTGGACATCCAGGCAGCCTTTTGGATAAGATTGGTTATATAAAAAGCTGCCTTGTCTATGTCTGCTTCTGTTTTAAGTGGAATCAGTAAATTTGCATTTTCCTCTATAAAGCACCACACGTAAATTATAAAGCACAATTCAAACATTTGCTCATCAACTCGATGCCGAGGCGGGCAGTACACCGCTGCGCTAATGAGTGAACCTTGCTAGTCGTCCACTAAAATGACAGTATGGTAGGTATGCTTGTTTGAAATTTAGGAGAAGGTGTTGTTGGATGTTTTTTATTATAATTGCAGACCAAGCGTGTGACGTTCTATCTGGATGGTTGGTGTAATAGGTATCCCCTTCATTAGGATGATTTTGCTGTCTGTCATGTGTGTCTCTGATATTAGAAGAATATCTATCCTGTTATTTTTTATGAATGCTTCTATTTCTTGTCTATTCGAAGACAGGGCATTAACATTCCATGCAGCTATGCGTAGGAATTTCATAATTTCTTATATTGGGCGCTTGGTTGTAAGGAGACTCATTAGGGTGCCCATTTGTTATATGAGGATGTCTATTTTCTCTGATTGTTTTATGATTATCTGTTCTAGTGAACTTGTTCTCTTGTTTCTTGTTCCATACTGTATTTTCGAGTTGGATTTGTGAACCTGGAGCTTGTTGTCTAGCATAGGTGTTTGGTTTTAGTGGAGGGAAGTCTTCTTTTTGAAAGGCAACATTATTACTTCTCGAGTCCTTCAAATTTGTTGGAGCTTTTTTGTGGAATGAAACTACGAGTATTTTTCTTGCGCGAATCTCTTTATATACTTGGCACCCCTTGTAATTTGCAAGGTGGTCTCCAAGGTCCAATGTACAGGCAGCAGGTCTATTTCTGCCTTTTTTTGGACAATCTATTGTCCTGTTCTTCTGCACATTTAACGCATCGTTAGGGACGCATGCAATTGTTCTTGGTGTGCCTATATTTCTGACATCTAGCGCATTGGAGAATTTTATGTGGTATATGGAATCTATACACTTTAGTTCTGGTTTATTTGGACCAGGTTCTACGTTCACGAAGAACATATTAAGCGGTTTCTTGTTTCTTCTAGAAAGTGCGCATACAATTTCTCCTCTGACCCTTTTCCCGGTTTTTTTTATTTCCTCAATAATGGTATCTTTTGGAGTAGTGTGGTGCAGGTTTTTAATCACAATTCTGCAGCTCCTCTTGTCTTTCTGTGTGAATGTATGCCCTATAAGTCCATTTCTTCGAATAAGGTCGATAATGTCTTTGTATGGTTCACTCGTCTTTGCCATTACTCTCAGCTGGCAGCTGGTGGCTGTCTTTGGTAACTATTTTATAAGTATATTCATCACTAGGTACGGAACTATTCAGGAGCTCTGTCAGTTATCGTATCGGTGGTGGTTGACTTTCTATTGACTCAGTGGGTTCATCTGGAAAATCTACTAGAAGTTCACTGTATCTATTGAAAGTGTTGATAGAGCTCTGTGTGTTTAGAGCTGGGTTCTTTCCTAATCCCGTAGAAGGTGGGCAACGAATTTATAATAACAATAATAATCCGCAAGGCAGTTTTGTGGCGAACTGTTGGGCACTGGCGTCCCCACGGACCTGATCTCCAGGGAGAATTCTTGTTCCTCATTTCCGGCTTGCCTTTATTGGCTGGCCGGGGTGAAAACTGACGAGGAACAGAGCTCCCACCTCTTTCTTGCCTTAATCGGCCGGTCTGAGTGGAGATTCGCAAGACCAAACGTGCTCGGGAGAAGGATGTATAATCCAGTAAGGTGCTGGTAGGGATCTTGACCGTACTTCCGGGATTGTCCTGATAGCCGTGGTATACCTCTCCTCTCCTCTAGCACCTCAGGATATGTTGCCCCCTTGGCGCTACGTTACTTTGTGCTAGCGACCCTTTTCGGGGGGCCCATTTATTGAGTGTGCAAGTCACCCCCTGCCATTTTAATTGTCAATGGTCAGGCAGGGGCCAATAGTTCTTCCATAGTAAACGATTATTATTCCACTAAACCAGCCAAACCCATAGCGTTTCATCTTTTGTTTCCATATTCTGCAATAGTCCTGCTCCAACCGGGGATTGTCCTTGGGTATACTTTCACAGTGCATACAGGGATAATCGTCGGTTGGTGTCCCATTCCATTTGAAATGTCTAAAGAGGCCTCTGCGAGTTGGCTTCGGCCCCTCGTACGCCTACCAAAGGACCGGGTCTCTAGGAAGAGGGACCCGAGAAAGTAAAAAACATTAAAATAATAATAATAATAACGTTTATTTGCAAAAAAAGAACTTAACCTACTACAGTTTCAATACTAAAATCATAACATATAAGAGGTTTCGGTAATCGAAATGAACTCCTGATTTCCAAACTAGGTAAAACCTGTATCTCGGAAATCAGTGCTCTTTCAATGAACGTAACATCACAAGGACTCTTACTTAGATAAGGAGTAACTAAGATGCATTAGTACTGAAAAGTTCGACCACAATTTTAAGTAATATGAAAAAAAGAGGAATACAAACATA
This sequence comes from Lacanobia oleracea, assembly GCA_950371165.1. Taxonomy (NCBI): domain Eukaryota; kingdom Metazoa; phylum Arthropoda; class Insecta; order Lepidoptera; family Noctuidae; genus Lacanobia; species Lacanobia oleracea. The sequence goes on from OX493389.1 coordinate 15,235,921, forward strand.
TAAATACATAAATACAATAACAAAAAAATTACAAATTATTGCGTTAGGTTTATTTTACAGCTTGACGGCTTAGAGAGATATTATAAGTGTTGTGTTGTGTAAGATGTAGGAGTGTTGTGATGCGTAATGTAGTGTGTAGTATAGTGTAGTGTATATTGGGTAACGTAACGGTTAAACTATTTCTGGACAAGTAGTAACTTTTCGGTATTAGCGTAGTCTAGGTCAATGAGCCAGGTTATTACGGTTGTTTTACATTTGTGTTTGGTAAGGGGATACATGTTGAGGATTTGATTAATTTTATTGTAAAGATGGGCACCAAGAAAAGGGAAGAATTTCTGAGCAAATTTAGTGCGGCACGCTGTAGACACACCGACTGTATATTTTCTGCGGTTCTGTAGAAATGCTAAGGGATTATACTTTAAAGAAACATGCATTCTGAGGACTGTTTGTAGTATAAAAAGCTGCCTCACCGTCAATACTTCACAGGTTTGATAAAGTCTGGTTGTGGGATAGAAGAATGGTAAAAACAGACTTACTTTAAGGAGAGCTCTTTGAGCACGCTCTAGTTTGATTAAGACTGTCTTACATGCACCTCCCCAACTAGTTATACAATACACCAACAGTGACTGACATAGAGCAGAATAAATAATCTTTAAGACCTTCGGGCTAGCAGTGCTTCTGAGATTTTTAAATATATATATTAATTTACGAACCCTAGAAGAAACAAGGTCTACGTGAGGAGCAAAACTAAGTCTCTCGTCGATCACTACTCCAAGGTACTTTATTGATTTAGATTGTTCAAGCAAAGGAGACTTGCAACTTATAATTTTATGACATATTCGAGAATGTGCGATTATTTTATGCGAATTTTGAGAGAGATGGGATTCATTACGGAGCGAGAATTTTACAAACTTGGTTTTTTCGACATTTAACGTTAAAAGATTACATCTAAGCCAGTCATTAACAACATCAAAACCGCATTGAGCATGTTGGAAAGTTTTGACCCACGACGTTTCGCTGAAAATAAGGGCATTGTCATCCGCGAAAGTTACAATTTTGCCATTTTGGAGTTCAGGTTCACAGAGGTCATTAATATAGATCAGAAATAAGGTTGGTCCAAGGACACTACCTTGCGGCACTCCGTAAGTTACGGGAAGCTTGTCGCTTACCCAGTCAGCCACCTTAACACACTGAAAACGATTACCGAGGTAATCCGTGAATAATTTATGTGGTAGACCTCTGATCCCTATGCTCTCCATCTTATCCAACAATCTAGGAACAGAGACTGTGTCAAATGCCTTGGCTAGATCGAGAAAAATAGCCAAAACTTTATTTTTGTTATCAATATTATCTACTACATAATCAACGACTTCATGAACTGCATCACTAGTAGCTTTATTGGATCTGAAACCGAATTGAGCACCAGAAAAAGCTTGTTATTCTCTAAATAATTAATAAGTCTCTTATTAATCATTTTCTCGAGAATTTTAGACACAGCAGGCAATATTGAGATGGGTCTATAATTATTGACACAGTCCCTGTCACCAGACTTGAACATAGGTATTATTTGGGCAGTTTTAAAAGCTTGTGGGAAGGATCCAGATGAGAACGCTAAATTACAAATATAAGTCAATGGGGAAACCAATAGGGGTCGATATCGTAAAAGAAAATTTGAGGTTATGTTATCGCTTCCAGCAGTGGAGCTAGGCTTTAGATTAAGGATGATATTATTAATCTCACTTTCGTCGGTTGGCAGGAGAGCAAAAGAGTTATAGTGGGTAGGATAAATAGGTGATGAAGGGGCAAACCTTGGTCCCTGGGATAGCTGCTTTTCTGCCAGTGATTTTCCTACATTTGCAAAGAATTTATTTATATTATCAACGGAGAGTTGGGGATTGTTAGGACATATTAATTCAGAAGCAATATCATTCTGTCGTCTGGTATTTGTCACAGTCTTAACAATGTCCCATATTTGTTTAGAATTGTTACCTGCCTTAGCAAATTCATTCCTTTCATATTCTCCATTAACCAGAAAAGTATATATATAATTTGTACTTCCCTCCTTATCAAGCAGAAGACAGAATAGAGCTGGGCAATAGGCACCAAGGGACATATACAGCTGGGTTAAGCCCAGTTGCCAAGCACCATGGATTATATGGGTAACCACTAAAACTAATGGGTCATTAGTTTTAGAGATTAGAATTTGATTCCAGTAATAGGTATGGCAAAATCGCTTGAACATACAGAAAGTTGTTCTAGTTTCAAGGTCCTTATAGTAAACTACTCAAGATGTAACCTGAGTACTATCTTACATAATATTGTGTTCAGTTTGCCAAAGAATACACTCCCATAAGATTTGATGTGCGGATTGTTCGTATTCATGGTCAGAACATTGACGTATAGGCTTGTGGCCTCAAGCCTAAGGAAAATAATTTACCAGTTGCAACCTGTGAGAAATTGGACCACACAGTGATCCACCTCTAGACATGTCCTATCCGCTCACGAAGAGATGGAAAAAACTGGTGGAGGCCTTTGATGGAATTTTCCCGCCTACATTGCCATTCAGATAAAAGTTCCTCCTAGACATCAGTCTGGGGTTTTAGTAATCTGGTGATCTTAGCATGGTCACATTGCAGTAAAAACTCTGAGTCCGTGATCTTTCTAGCATAGTACATTGCAGCACGCCGCTGCACCTCTAATTCAACTGGGAGAACACCCGCCAGCACTGGTACGGCTTCAGTACTAACCGTTCTATACTCTTTGCATAAGAATATCAAATCCAAAGGCTGGCTTTGAAGTAATTTAGGTCATGATAGACATGTGCCCCGAAACACATACAACCCAAGTAAGTAGCCCCCATAAATAGTTTTTGATATTCTCGTTTGCCTTTTCACCTACTTTTTTTAAATGATCAATAAATGAAAAGTTCCTATCTAGTAGCATACTGAGGTAGCACACAGATAGAAAAGAATAGAATAGAAAAGGATAGAAGTTTGAGTTTCGTGGAGCCATTTAGGAAGTAAGAAAGAATCATATTTTAAGTAGTAGCATCGGCCACCATGCATTGTCAAAAGCGCCCGTTAAAAAACTAATGAACCCACAGTTTGTAATCCAAATTTGAAGCTTTTTTGGTATTTTGTAATAAAGTTACATGTTTTGTTTATCTTTGTTTACTAATTTTAATATTGTAATTTTTTGTTGTACCTTTTAAATAATAATAAAAAATCAAAATACCTTCATCATAGTTGTATTGATTGATTTCCTTCTTAATCACAGACAAGTCTGGAAATATTCTCTTGATTGTAGGATCATCCATGACATCATGCTCCTCTATGTCAATTTCGTCTGACATTTCAACCTGGAAAAGACTCTTTGAAAAAACAACAGAAAACGATTTTCTTTGAAGAAAAAACAGAAAAAAAATCATAGAACAATAAATAATAATTATTAGTATTATATTTATTTACAATTTTCAAGACTCAGTTGCGAAACTTGATATTTATCAAAAAAAATATGTTTAGCTGTTTTATTTTTTCAAACGAAAATTTGTGAATGGTGCACTGTGCAGAAGGTACTTTTCATTATTTAAACCAATTCGAACTCGCGCGAAGTTTCCTTTTTGTTTTATTTTTTTTATTTCCTGAAACTTTTAAACAAAAAGTTCTGAGGGTATCAAAAATTAATAGAATATTTCAAATTGTATTTAACGCGCAAGCTATAAGGCTGCATTTCAAATAGACGAAGAGTCCAAGACCAATGAATGAACTTTCTTATAAAATTGCTTACTTTGTATTATTGCACTGTCTTGATAGAAAAAGAGTTCCACTGGAAAACTGGCAAATTTGTTCGGACAAAATTTGTGAATATTATTTGGTTTTATTATTTGACTGCGGTGAATGAATATTTATAAAATTAAACTTTTTATTCAAGAACGTAAATATAACGTGAAACAACGACGCGACGGGATGGGGGTACGTGCTGGTGCTGCAACTGTAAGACTTTGTATTTCCCCACGCTCCTAAGCAAAACTCACATAAATCTATGAAATACCAAGTCCAAAATTAATTCAGATATGCATTGGTTTTAAAGTTAATATGACTTGTTTATACTAATATAACCGTAAGAGCGCGTTTATCGCATTGGAGAATAAAACAAACATTTGACTATGGAAAGTTACATACTTTATGATAAAATTATCCTACCCATAATATAACCACAACCTAACCTAACCTAACCAGTCTTGAAAAGCATTTGCTTTTTTAGGGTTCCGTACCCCAAGGGTATCCAACGGAACCCTATTATTAAGTCTCCACTGTCCGTCCGTCTGTCTGTCAGCGGGCTCTATCTCAAGAACCATAATAGGCAGACAGTTGAAAATAAATAAATAACCAAACAAACAAGGCTCTTGATTATTAATAACCCCCTTGATTTAAGGAAAAAATACTTAGTATGGAAACACTGAGCCAAACATAGACAATAAACTTGCTTATGACACTGACAGCAACTTGCAGTTACACCAAAGGACATAGACTAAAATATATTGTTATAAATCTGACATTCCAGCCCTTTGTGCCTCCATGTTCCAGCCCTGCATGCGGGTGACAGACATGCGAGCAAGTACGCGTACTGTGGCTCGACGAGCTTTTTCGCTCGTGTGTCACCGTAAGCACACGTACATAAGAACCACCGAGTAAGTTAGTTGGCGATCTAACAAGTTTGAAATTTTGCTCGTAGCGCTCCTCCCGTGCACGTCTGCCAACGACCGCCGCGAGCCGCAAGCCGCGAGCCAATACTACGTTTTGTGAAACGTCGACTAGTTAGTAAGTATGTAGTAGTTGTAGTAGTAGTAGTAGTAAGTTTTTTATTTGCGAGTGCTATTGTGTTGCAAAAATTACTGATTTTCGAAGCTATTCACATTAATTATTAAGAGAATTATTTTCTTTGCTTCTCTCATACAAGTATCCTATCTGGCTGTAGTAAAATATTATTTCTGAATAAAAATTTTCTTCCTTTGACGACATCGCGGTCCCCCTGGTAGCAGAGTAATGAGTAAGCTTTTAGGTGTGTCACCGACGTCGATCCGAGTAAGCTCGTGATCTTAAAAACCGCATAAGTACTATAAGTTTGTACGTCTATCACTCACCGCACTACGGTTTTTTCCCCGTGGTTATCACAATACCGCGAAATCAAGAAGTACGGGAATCAACCGCGGGAAAAAACCGCAACTAGGGCCGCTTGTATTAGTTTCCTAATACAAGTTAGTTATTGACTCACACTGAAAGGTAGAAGCAGAAAGCGCTATCAGCGACTGTACCTTCTTTACGTCTGTTCTGTTATCAAGTGCGTGGTTGAGATTTTCTGTGTTAATTTGTGATTTACCTTATAAAATATACTCGCTGATATCTATGCGTGAACTTCGAACTGAGCTTTGACGGCGAAATGCGTCGACTGCTGAGAAAAAGGCCGATTTGATTGAGAAGTAGGCATATTTGGCATTATCTTTCATTATAATTTTTTTATGTCAAAACAAACTAAAATGTATAATCACTTTCTCTGAACTGCAAACTACATAACCTTGCTGTATCATTTAGCCATTGCTTTCTGCTTTTTAAGTTTTTAGGGAACAGATGAACTCCCCGCTTTTTACAATTTACGGCACTGCATTGAGGAATTCTTGATAAAAAAAACGAAACATTTGGTCTTGTCTAGAAAAATGTATAGGATTTGACAGTTCTTATGTCAAAGCAAGGTACAGTCCCACTAACTTATCTATGAGCTGAAAGAGGACGGCACCGTCGTTGCTTAATATAAGGTGCCCAAAATTGAGTAAGTTTTAAAGACGGTTTCACATTAGACATGATCGTTTAATAAGAATCACAGTTTTACAAATTAAAAACAATGATACCTTTATGAAAATAATAAAATAAATAAAATGAATTTGATAATTTACAGGTACGTAGGTACGCTAACTGTTTAGTCTCTCAGGAATAAACAATGGCTTTATCTAAAAAGTAATGCAAAGAAGTGGAAATACAGCAGGTAAAATGTTCCACGGGGGGATACAACTTTCATAATGCGAATGTTGAGCGGTAATAAAATGTTTTGAGGTTAGGTTACTATAATTAGTTTTTCTCAAGATCAGTGCGTCGCCATTGCATGGGAGTGATGTCAGGGCATAGGGGGCACCTCCCCCCTCCCACCCCTCCTGCCAAACGATACTCAACATTTACCCCTTTTTCTAGCTCTAATATTTTAACCTCAAAACTTTAACAATGGATATCTCCATAACCATGGGGCTCCGCGGGGTAGGGGTGGTGCAGGGGCACCCCACTTCCTTCCCCCCCTCCCTCTATCTTCTTGGCCCCTTAAATCGGCGGGCTATAATGAAAATTTTAACCCAATGGTATTGAGATCACAGTGATGAGGTGGTAAATATAAGCATTTGTGTCTATTGTCTTCTAAAAGGTTTAGTCAAATCCTCTCCGTAGTCAATTTTATTTTAGGTCAACCATAATTGCATATCCTTTTTTAAAGAATTCGAATTTGGGACTTTATTCACACAAATACGGTGATAAAGATCATTATCCATCACTATTATGGATGGCTCTCGTAAATTACGCCCACGTTTTAAAGTTGGTACTATTATTCATCTCGTCATGATAATCACCACTTTTTGTGTTTGATTTAAACACAAGTAGTGCATTCGTAACAAATCCATTATCTCCTCCCGCATGAACAATAATATATCTTTGCCCTTTCGATACAGGCTCCAATACAATCTTCATCCTTCTCCTTGCCAACATTTACCCGATGTATGCGAAGAGTGAATATAGGTCTCATCTAAATAAATAATGGGCCGGGGCTGGGGAGATTTATTTTTATCCACGGCATGCAAGTACTTAGCTCTCCAAGCTGATATTTCATTACGCTCCATAAGAACCTTCCGATTGGATTGAAATTTTTTAAAACGAAATTCCACCTTGTGAAGCAGCTTTCGCAGACTTTCTCGCTGTCCTGTGTAATTTATTTCTGTCTTTAAGACCTCTAGAAGCAGTTTTTAACAGTAGGGAGGGACCTCTTTTTTAGCAGAATAAAATTCATGTATTTTCCTCTATATAACTCCCATGCCAAAATCATCAACATACACAAATCCACTTTTACGTTTTCTGTCCTGGCCTGGTGTCCGAATTTTTGTACCAGTTTCTTTTGCTGCGTGCCCTTTCTCTATATCTGAAGTTAGTCCTTGACTCTCACCTGAAATATAAGATAATAAAAGAAAGAAAAAGGGTTTATTTGCGCCAAGCATGACGCATACCAAAAAAAATAAAATAGAAATTAAATAAAACTAAATTATAAAAATTGGGAAAATATGCGTCATATTCGCGCAAAACGGCCATCGCTCAGCATAATGCTGGGACTCGTGTGCGAGACAGAGCCACAGCGCTGGGCGTTAAGTATGAAATTTGAAATCTGGCAGGTTAATTGGCTCACTCACTTAGCAGGTTACGATGTACGTTACCGTTACGCTAACCTGCAGCAAGAATAGAAACGAATATTTCGTGGACTTAAATGATTAGTTAAGTATCGGGTAATTTATAACAAGAATCGCTGCCGAAATTCGTTTGTTTGTTTGATTAAAATGGAATAATTGGAGACCCCGCCCGAGCTTCTTCTTCAAAAAAGTTTTAACCTTTGGAATAATGTTTCGAGCATGTCTTAAATAGATTTCGGTATATTTAACTTTATAAATTCAGCAATATTACGACAAAACAACCAGAGAACCCGAATGTAGTAGACACTGACAATCGAATGACATTTCAACATGACGGCCGTAGTTCCAATTTTCGCCATTTCACAAATAAGTTGGAAGGAGTGTACAGACTCTGTACCTTGCTTTACAGAGAGTAGACAATGCCACGGTACAGGTCCAGGGTCACTAAAACGCCACCAAGTATAAAAAGGCAGTGTGCCTCATTCATAATTTCACGTCTACACTTGGATTTTAGCAGAAAATTTAATTTTGCCGCTAACGAATAAGAGCTGTACGACGAGTGCGTGTAAGTCGTGGCCTCGCTAAACTAGCATAATAACTTTAAGGTTACTACAGTTCTATTTATAACTAGAATATTATTTAATTTTAAATGTAATGTATATACAAAAATTATAATAAATTTATCAAAAGTGTGAATATTTTTTTGAAATGTTTTTTTTTGTTTTAAAGCTGATAACCCCATATCCCCCCTTCACTCCACCTCACCGCACAGCTGATCAAATGTCAAGAAAATGGAGTTTTGTTACGCATTTTATAATTCAGATTAGGAAAAAGTTTCATTATGAAATCAAATAACAATACTTTTATAACCTGCTTGGGTTAGAATGGATAGTACAAGTCCGTTTCAACCTTGGGCCACCGACGATAGTGCAAAAAATGTTAAAACTGAGAGAGAACTAGTGGATGACGCGAAACTTCATCGGGAAAATGTCAATCATCCAAAACATAGGCAAACTGCGTCTTACAATAAAGAAAGTGTCGTCGTACCAAGCAACGCTCCGGGATCGTCGAGCTCTACGGCCCCCGGCGGCGAGCCCGCGCCGGACAGCGAGTCCAACATGGACTCGGGCAAAATAGCTTCCATGCAGCAGATAGTCGAGAACACCCTCAGGTAACGTCAGTCATTCCAAACTAGATTATACCAAACCCGCGTAGTTTTTGCGTTCACACACCCACACTTACCTAATCAGCGAATTTCGTTTGACCATGACAGTGAGCCATTGTTATCAACAACACAGCTGTTGGACTTGCTCTAGGTACATACTCCTTTCATTTGACGACTTTCTACCAGACAGTATTGATATACTATCTGGTATAAAGTCATCAAATCATCATCCAGAGATCATAAAAATGGTAAAAAAGGCAAAATATGTTGCATTTTTTGTTTAATACAAATTAACATTCTTTGGAATCATATCCTAATGTTTAATCTTTTGAGAAAGTGCTCAGCAAATTCTTATATTAGGTATCTAAATGGTTCTTTAACCTGTTAAAAATCTGAGCTAGTGAAAGTATTTCTCACATTGGTAATAATCCAAGTTGAAGTATCTAGACTCAAAACTGATGAAAGTAATATTGTTACAGTCAGGAGGGTCGGCAGAGAGTGGCCCAGCTGCTCGAGGCAGTGGAAGCACTGAGCGGTGCAGAGAGATTATTGCTTTACCTACGCTTGCCCACCGGAGTGCCGCAACATGATCCTCTCAAACAACCCATCAATCCACTGGGCTCACGGTATGCATTCGTGATTGATTTTATGCTATTGCATCAAACATTTATACATACTTTAAGATTACAATAGTGCATTAGTTGATCATACAATTTTAGTGAATCAAATGTGTCAATATCTGAAAATAAGGGCCTTTTCTAATACAGTGAGTACTTGATATGTAACTTTGGTTAGCAAAATAACTTTCAATTTGTGTATTGTTTGTATTCAATTTGAATTTTGAATACCTAAATCATTTAAAGTCTTAAGTATCCTCATCCTGACTCATTTTTGCAAACCACTCAATAAATCAATCATTATTTTATTAGTCAAATACAAACCATAAAATTTGTAATTAAGGCATTTAATTTATGGAATTCACGAAGGTAGGGGAAATGTCTTTGAACAAGCATATCATAATAGGGATAGATAAAAAAATATAGCCTGTCATAGCAGTCATGAAAATGCCCTATCTAATATCTGGAACTATGAGTCAGATTTGGAAAAATCTTTTTGATGATGACCACATTCATGAGGAAGACTGTAGGCTATATGGGAATGGGAAAAAACGAGATATGCGCGTGTGAAGTTGCGGGAAAAAGCTAGTCTGTACTAATATATAAAGCTGAAGAGTTTGTTTGTTTACTTGAACACGCTAATCTCAGGAACTACTGGTCCGATTTTAAAAATTCTTTCAGTGTTAGATAGCTCATTTATTGAGGAAGGCTATAGGCTATATCATCACGCTAAGAGCAATAGGAGCGGAGCAGTCATGAAAATTGTGGCGCAGACGAAGTTGCGTGGGCCAACTAGTAGTAAATATAAGCACAAAATGTAACCTTGAATAATGTTTACCAAACATTCAAAAATGTTGGACAAGCTTTTCACCATGTCTTAGCCCAATAAATATGAATAAGAAAGCCCACTATAGAACCCTTTTTTTAAGGATGGGTAATCATCAAATGACTTCTTCTGCTCTCGGCGGAGCAGAAAGGAGTTTCAGACTCTTACTGATTCAAGACCCATTTTTGGTCCTCCTAATGCCCTTTGTGTTTTCGCAACCCAGGATTATTGACCCCTGTGGGTCAATAATGAGCTGCTTCCTTAAGGCCGAGGCCAATACTTCTAAATTAATTTAAATTGTTATGATTTTTACACAATTTTTGATACATCTAAACATGAATGTGTTTCAGGGCTGAACTTCAGCAGACTGTCACTTGGATACAGACCCACTTGGAAGTCGACCCAGATGTATCATTACCTAAGCAGGATGTGTATGATGAATATATGTGAGTATCTCAAGTAAATTATTCTTACATGAAGAAATTATAAGAAGTATGTTTACATTGACAAACTAACCTCATTTATATATACTCAAATTCTACCAATGTTTTTAAAAAATTTTTGTCTGTGACTGTCCCACTGCTGGGCAAAATATATTTTTTGCCAATCTTTTGAGTGTATTTCTACGGTCATATTGATTAAAAGTAGCTAGACTTGCACTTGTAGAATGATTTTATAATTTCCTGTTGCTGTTCAAGTCGTCAATCTTAATATAACTCCTGCACGCGCCTGTATAACACCCACAGGAAATGATATGAGTAGCTTATCCCTCGCTGACGACCACACAATAAATAAAACGCAATTACACATGCCTGTAACTTGCTAGACAAAAGTGTACAAGTAGATTGCATGCCTGATGCCACTGCACTGTTCCATACTAAATTATGGTATTTATGTTTAGAATGTGCTTAAGGTATTCTTTATTGTACGCATAAAAACATACATATACAATAGGATAGATTTGTAAGTGCACATTAAAAAATTAAAACAAATAAGAATATCTATACTAATATTAAAAAGTTGAAGAATTGTTTGATTGGTTGAATGCGATAATCTCAGGAACTACTGCAATTGGTTCGAATCGAAAAAATCTTGGTTAGATTTGGATGGCCCAGTTATCAAGGAATGCTACAGGCTATAACATCACGTTACGACCAATAGGAGCGGAGCATTAATTAAAAACGTGAAAAAGACGAAGTTGCGGGGGTCCACTAGTAAATAAATAAAATGCTACACATACCTATTTTAGAGTCAAGTCAAAATATTTATTAAACTTTCATAAGTAACCTAAATGATTTTTTGACAGTGCACATTGTATGAGCAGTAACATGAAGCCTCTATCTACGGCGGATTTCGGGAAAGTAATGAAGCAGGTCTACCCAACCGTGCGGCCTCGTCGGCTGGGAACGCGCGGCAACTCCAGGTAAAATACATTTTAAAACAGCCTATTTTCGGAAGAAAGCCTAATTTGGTTAGAGGTAAGTTGTGAATGGACTCTTATTTGATTCAATCTTAACTTAATAATGACTATAATAGAAATAAACTCAGCCTATCGCAGACCCCGGCTGGACAAACGCTTCCTTCTTTTTGTTGACTCTATTGCAGCTTCAAGGAAATCATATCGGCACTATATTTCTCATAGGCTGTCTTCTTGCGATAATTAGTCCTTAGTGTAGTGTAAAAGGCGTGTATAAAGCTGGGGATATAATGATCAATTTCAAAAAGCTACCACAGCTTAGTTTCCGGTATTTGGCTTCTTTTTTATTTTTGACGCGAACAATTTTTGTACTTGTTTTTGTCTTTTCTATTAATCGATTCATAACAATGATAGTATCATGCGTACCATTGATCCAAGGCTACGGCCTACCTACGGGCAGGAGTAGGGTTTTGAGGGTGTTCAAATTTCACTTGAACCAACCCGTTTATACATAACTACTGACTAAAAAGATTTAGACTTGTATCGGTTCTGAGGAGGTCAGGAATCGAAAGGTCCCCAACCCTGCGTGCGGTAAATTTGGAGCTTGCTTCGTTCGCTTCTGCATTCTCGCTTGTAGGCTTCCAAATTTTTGAGAATGGGGAGCTATAGACTACTAATTTAATGTACGGTAATAATAATAATAATAATAATCCTTTATTGTCGGACAACAATGATCCAGCGTGTTAGTAAACGAAACGTACGTAATACGGTATGTTAGCAGACTTATAAAAACCGGCCAAGTGCAAGTCCGTACCATAAACCGAAAAAGAAACACGTTTCTTGTATCTCCTAAAATTTTCAACTGTCTACCACGCTATCAACTACCAACTATCACGGCCGCTGACAGACAGACGGACAATGGAGACTTAGTAATAGGGTTCCGTTGGTTACCCTTTCTATACGGAACCATTAACAGTGATTTATTTTTTAAAAACAGCTTTAGGAAGTAAGTGCTTGTACTTAAACCTAGTCCACATCCATGCAAGGATTCGGGACCAGTGAATGCTCCAGACCATTCACTTGCCAGTGTGCGCACATTTAAACCGCATCATTTTCCCTAAACATGAAGGATATTAACATTACTTAAAATGTTAACGTAAATTAAAGTGCATCATACTAACTCTAATACTCAGAAATGTATCTCTCCGTTCTATCTTTATGGTTTCATTAGGTTGGGTGTCAAAGCATTTTTATGATAATAAATACAGTAGCTGCAGAATGATATTCTGTTACAAGTCACACATACAAACATACGTACACTCACAAACAAACTAAGGCGTTAGCTTCATAGAGTATTCGATAAGTACATATATATATGTACATACAATGATATCATGCTTACGATCACTAATTGATTAAGTAAAGTCGCAATCAGTGCTGTCGCGTTTCGTCTCTTCTGTATTTAAAATCTCAGGAACTCCTAGATCGAATTGAATAAATCTTTTAGCGTTGGATAGCCTATTTATCGAGGAAGGCTATAGGGTATATAACATTACGCTACGACCAATAACTACGGAGCATTCATGAAAAAAGTGACGCAGACGAAGTTGCTCAGTCAGCTAGTATTTAATAAAACACGTACGATAGATCTATCTATTGAAGAATAAATAATATTTTTATTAATACGTATAGCATAATTACCAATCAATAAAATAAAACGAATAATTTCATCCAGTGATTTTGGCACAGGTTTAGTACGCTCGTGGGGTTCGGGGTTAAATGCCCACGGATCTTCTTTAGTAGGAGTCCTCTTGCTTATCGCTTCGGGGAATATGCAGTTTATGTTATTTATGCTACCATGATGAACTGGGTGAACTGGGTTTTTTGGTTTACATTTTAGCAAGAAACTTGAAACTTTCCTTGTTTGCCTCGCTTACCAAATTATGCAATTGCTTTTCGAAGAAATGTGTTCCAATTGATTTTCCTAACAAACCCAATGAAGGTAATACTGCCCATAGTTGTGCAGTAATCCGGTTGTACATAATATTGTGGGAGTAAATTAATAATGCATTACGTAAACAATAATAATTACGAGCACTGCACTTCACATAGATATACTGTGATGTAGATAAAGTGTATACGCTACTGGAAAATGACTAATCTCTACACGTGTTCTGTACAGTTACGTCAAAAGCGTTTTGTTAAGGAGCATTATCTGCAATAAACAAACTTTATTTAAAACAATAATAAAATATGTTTTACTGCCTTAGAATTTGGGTAAAGTATTTCACAATCGGTCAACGTTTCGGGTGTGCACAATAACGCAGCAGTTAGGCTAAATGCAGGCCAGCAACTCGGTAGCTGCCTACAGTATTTGAATTAGCGGATGAGCGTCGCGATGAATCCACAATCCACATAAATGCATACAGCAGTGGTGTTAATCTTAAATTTCTAACATGTATGTATTAATTTATGTTTGTAAAATACACCGGGGAAATCCTTTCAATGTCTTTTATTGTTCGACTATCGGCTTTGTTATTCACAACAGTTATTGATGTGGTGTGGGCGTGTGGTTGTGCGTTACAGTACAAATTTTCCTGTTACAGGAACACAAACTTTGATTTATACATTTATGGAATTATTAGTTACCAAAATGCCTAATATTTTACTTAGGTAATTGAGAGGCTTGCCAGAGAATGGGCAGCAGCGTTCTCTGCAAAACTCAAGACAATACACTGCGATTTCCAACCCGCTTGCCAAGCGTGGCGATTATGGCAAACCCCCCCATCTTGGGGGAGGCCTATGTCTAGTAGTGGACGTCTTTTGGTTGAAATGATGATGATGATGAATTGAGTAAAATCAGTGAAGTCGCCTTACAAATAAATTTTCCGATAGCAGATACCTTTATAAATACATTTCTTAGATAAGTGATCTTTAGGAACGTTTATAACATTATGCAATACCTGCTTATAACTCCTTATCAATTTTTCTAAGGATCTACAAGATAACGAAGCGGGCGTTCCGTGTTACTGAGTATTAATTTAGATTCAATCACAAGATTGTTTGTCACTTTATTATTATTTTCTTAGCACTTGGCTGGAACTGTAATTTTTAATTAAGTAGATAAACAATTAAAAATGTAGCTTCAAGAACTAAATACTAACTACCGAAACAACAAGGACAAATTAACTACCGAAACTCCGCAGACGTGATGAGTTTACATATTGAGTAACTTATCAATAGGGAATGAAGATAAAAAGAAAAAATCTCACAATAGTGTTATTGACTGAATTATTTTATTACTTTTCTCTTTCTCAAATCCTAGAGAGAAAAGAAAAGACGAGGTAAAAAAAAAATATATTAAAAAAATCTCTAAAAATTACGTAGTTGTGAGCATTTTAAAATCTATGATACCTAAACAGAGAATGGCTTAGAATAATGCGTTATTACTTATTATTTTAAGGTAGTGGGCAAAATTACTGACGCCACACTTATTGGTAAATTTTGCTATTCCTGTGACGAATTATTTTTTCACAAATCGTACTATTTTTGTAGGTAGGTACTTAAAATATTTCTAATAAAAGTTCTAAATGTTTTTTTTTATAACAGTCCCATTACAACTAACATAAGCTGATTACGAGGTTAAAGATCGCTTGTAGTGAGTGTATTGGTAATCGATATCCGAAAATAACAATTAGGGAAAGTGGTCACCCTACGTACACTTTTTAGATTTTAATTTTTTTCTCTGTGATTTATTGTTATAATTATGTAGTTTCTGCACCAAAATGTAACAAATATATTGTAGTTTGTAACAAAAACGTCTGAAACTGTTATGTCGAAAGGTTAAAGGGTTATAGTCCTTTTTCTACGATAAGATATTTGCACGAATGTACCCCACGCGTGGGGTACTTTCGTACAGTAGGTAAAATTTTATTATGGTGCTGTTTGAACGATAACGTAATTTTGATATCATCCCAATTCTTATATTTATCTTAACCCTCTTCTAATTCTGCAGAAGAAATTAAAATAAAACATGTTATGATTAATAAAACAAGTACATAATGAAATCTGAACTAAATAAAAGGTTTCCAATCGATATAAATAAAAAATGCCGTAATTATTGCATGCCAATAACAAATTTTAAAAGTACGAAAACGTAAACGAAAAGAACGTAAACTGTATTATTTCATAAAAATATAAATTTGATGTATTGGTGGTACATAAGATCTAAAAGGGAACATTCTTACGCGTACGAATGCACCCCCTGTATGTCTGTGCGAATGTACCCCAGGCCTTTCACCAAATTAAATTAAAACTTTGTACAAATTCTAATTTAGTAAAAAAAATATAACAACAAAAACTCAAAATAAACAATATTAACTTTAATTAATCATCACTATTTTGTCAAAAACATAGAAATTGTACCTACTACTACGAATTAAACTTCAGTAAAAAAAATACTCAAAGCACGTGAAAACACGTTATGTCTTTTCAACTCACACAGAGTAACGCCACAGTCGCGACCCTCCGCTAGCAACGTGGCGGATGTTATCTCTACGCACAAATGCAAAGACGTGTTTGTGTGCCCTTTAGTTTTTCTGATTTTCTAATTGTACGAATTTGCCCCGCGTACGAAGGGTGACCACTTTCCCCTACTCCTGTGAAGTTTCGCTACGTAATTTCATATAACCATGCATTTACATATTAATATAATTTTTCATAATATGTTCGACAAGTGCCTACTTAACGTGATTCTCGTTATGAAAGATTACGTAAAATAACGTGTGACAATAAAATTAATAATGAGATAACCCTTCAGAGCAGAGGACATTGATCATTATTAATGATGCTTAAATACGTGTATCTGTTTTTGATTTATAAATTAACAACATCATCTGATTATTCTAGCGTTAAATTAAGGTCTAGGTCTTAGGTGCCGCGCACTCAGACTAGTGATTTTCATGTTGAGCGATGCGGGGTCCTGATCCTGACTCCTGACTTTATAGATTCCCGGATCAGACACTGTTTTTACAGTTCGTACGTAATTGGTGTCTAGTGAACGGCAATCATATCCCTAATAATCATCATTCTTCCGTTTTTATCGTAATTTATTTGGTGCTGGCGCTACATATCTCCTTGTGTCTTATCATCTGTATTTGCTGTCATCTCAATACACTTTCACCTTTCCAGCCACATTTATATCATCTTTCACGCAATCGATGCGTCGTTTCTCACTTTAAGCTTCTACTATTATTAGTAATTATAATTTTGTCAACAATTCGGCATCCATACGAAAATCTTTGCTCCCCCACCGTTACAGTGGGGCTGGTGAGATACTTTGGTTTACTACACTTCTGCCTATGCGCTAGGTGAACAAGGCGTTATGATAATTACCTACAATAATGGCTCTCAATATAACAATAATGTACGATTAATTTATCATTATCCGATCAATCGCGTTTGTTGCACGACCATCGCAATTGACAAGTTTATCATTATAAGCAAATCTTATTGTACACTGTACAGTATCTGTGACGTAAACCAAATAAGATATAGGTATGTGCAGTGATAAAACAATTGTTTCGAGTCATTGCTTTTAAATATTAATATTTCAAATTGATAACCTAAATAGTGTGATCGCGGTGCGGTTCCGCTTGGAAGGAATGTCTCATACAATGAGTAAATTGTTAACATTGTATATTTATAAATACGTAGGTATTTATAATATTAATATTTTCTTGTGTTACCTAAGTTCAAGGTCTAGGTGTGTGTAGTACTTACTTAATGTTTATGGAAGCGAACATTGAGTATTACCTATTTACTAGAGAGCTTGTTGAATGCTCTTAACAAAGTAGGTTGGGTCGATGACCCCGTCTAATATCACTGGGTGAAGTACTGACGTCGACCGAGCCTATCAGATGTTTACTACTGACACGTGGGCCCTGCTGAATGAGAGTTATACAATGAAACACTGATATTTTTTTATTAAATTGGTCAAAGAAAATTTTGAACGATCTAATTAAAAAAATAACAAAAGCGTAGTAAATCTCACTCATAAATTTCTTTTAGCTTGACATTAGATAGCTGTAGGTAATGCTGGATGTTATGAAAAGTTTGTTTTTCTCGGGTTCCGTAGGTAACCAATGGAACCCTATTACCTACTAGGAAGCCTCCGATGTCCATCCGTCTGTATGTCAGCGGGCAGTATCTCAAAAACCGTAATAGGTAGACAGTTGAAGTTTTCACAGAGTGTGTAAGTATTTGTACGAGTATAACAACAAATAATAAAATGAAATTAAACTAAACATTAAAGAGGGTTCCCATACAAGAAAGTTTTTTTTTTCGGATTTTGGTACAGAACCCTTCGTGGGAGAATCCAACTCCAACTAGCACCACTTTTTATTTCCTTATTTATATTCTTATGATGAATTTAACACTCTTGGGAGGAACATTATTTGTATTTGGAGCACCAGAAAATGTCCCAGTTACTCCTTTGTCAACTAGCTCCTAAAGTTTCCATCACTGAACTAGATTTAATCTTGTTTTGGTCATAAATACCCTGTTAAAATGCGTCCTAGAGATGCATTTATGTACACACATAATGTATACTTAGGTACACTATATGCATACAGGATACACGTGTCGCCCATTAAGAGATACGTAATGAAAATAAATCAGCATTCAACGATAATGCATGAAAAAATAAACGTCTCTGCTTGAGGATTTATGAGGAAAGTCTACTAGGAAAACAACAAAACATCACGCCTGTATTTCCCGAAGCGGGGTAGACAGGTGTACCTACAATGCACTCTGTTTTTGCCGTTATGTTCCATGTAATAGGAGACGATCCTACCGCTATCAACTAGGTACAAAATATTTTAACTCGGGGCTAAGGAATCAAATATTTAAATAGATAAACGCTCTTGAGTTAGCTCGAGAGGAGCTCGTGGCTTAATAATAACAGCCGCACGGGTCGATCTTTAAGGTTAAGCAACGCTTGCCAAGGTTGGTCTGTGGATGGGTGACCATCTTAACATAACGAGTTTCCTCCGTGCCTCGGAAAGCACGTTCTGTCATTTGTAGATCTTTGGCAGTCGTTACAGGTTGTCAGAAGCCAGTAAATCTGACTCCAGTCTTGCCAAGAAGTACCGTGTTACCCAGTTAATAGGTTGTAGAGGTCTGGTAGGCAGCCGCTCCACGTAAAACACTAGTATTCAGCGGAATCTGGTTTGACTGGAAGCCGACCCCAATATAGTTGGGAAAAGGCTAGGCAGATGATGAAACGCTCTTGAGTTAAATATTTTGACTTGAATCGAGATTACATTTAATAAGTAATAGAACTATATTTTTGATATCTCTTTTTTCTAGATATTGCTACGCGGGGCTAAGAAAAAAGATCAAACTAGAAGTGCCACAGTTACCTGATTTGGGTGAATCATCCAAGGTATATTATCAAATCTATTAACATAATAAGGATATTTCCTGAATAAAATACATATAATTTTGTTTAGTAAGATTGTCGAAAAATATTAGACACGTATTTTTTTTTTTCGTGTGCAATATTTTTTGTAAATCTATCTGATGGACTAATTAGAGTTTTTTAGCCATCTACCGTGTGCTTCATCAAAACCCGACCTTGAATAGGATTGGTTTTCTTTTGCCCAGAACTTAAGCCTGATATAAGGCTGAACGCGAGGGAGCTTGAAGAATGCTTTGTGTTTTGTTTTTAAGCCAGGGTGGTGTAAGTGCACCCGCACTTGCCTGGCTTACAAAAACACATACGAAAGGTGCAAGGGGGTCCTTGTACCCACCTGCCTGCGTCTATGCCTATTGCCGCGTGTCCTTCAAAATGTTTTCACTCATCGAAGCCTGTTTTCAATTTATAAATTTAATCTTAGAACATTTTGCGCGCCTGCTGTATACGATGTAGGGATAGGCAGGTGAAAAAAATATATCGTTATTTATACTATCGATGTTTTTAAAAAGTGTCGATAGATATCGAGTGAAAAATATCGATATATCGTCAGTTTTCGTGTGAATATTCATACATTACATACCTACAAATTTCCAAAACGTTGAAATTCGAAAAAAGTAATACACATGAAGAAAAAAGAGTATTTTTGAATTATGCTTGAGTTTAAATAATTATGTGTATACCTTTGTGATTAACCCGCAAGGGGAAGCAGCACACAAGCCAGTAACGTTAAATACGAAACCAGAGTTGCGTTAAAAATGAAATTGATACGAATTCGATACTCTAAAATCGATATCGATATATGGTCATTAAAAATATCGATCACATTTTGGAAAAATATCGACGATTTATTGAAAAATATCCATATTTCTTGCCCATCCCTAATACGATGCTTAAGAATATCATGTATTTTTTTTTCAGGAACCATCTGCGGCATCCAGAGAAACTGAGAGGATAGTTTGTGATTGGGCCGAAACAAAATTAGGTATGCAATCATTAAACCAAAATCGAATAGGCACAATTGTAACATACTTACACAGCGCACATAGCTTTGTGTTCGTCTTCGCATCTGACTCAAAAGTGCAAAAATCTATCAGGTTCCATTTGGTAACATTACCTTTAAAATAACTGGCTATGTCATAGTGTGCTTGTGCAAAAAATAAAAGTATAACTGTAGGAATCAGTATTGAAAGGAAGAAGCACAAAATCGAGATTGCTATGGAGGGAGGCCTTTGCCCAGCAGTGGGACAGTGTAGGCCAGCAATAATAATAATAATAAAATGTTTAACGGGGCCTCTGCGAGTTGATGTCGGCTCCTCGTACGCCTATTAAAGGATCGGGTCTCCAGGGAATCCCGAGAATGTCAAAAACAACTGCCCTCGTTGGGCAGCTGGATCAAGGCTTGATTCAGAAAGCAGTACTCTTGGACACGACGCGCATAGTAAGGTTTCTCTCTCAGAATAAATAAACGAAATAATAATAATGATTGTAGACATAACCGTCCCACATGACGAGAACCTCGTGAAAGCCGAGAAAGATAAATAGATCAAGTGTATTGACTTGGCTCGCGAGGTTGTTGACATGTGGGATATGGATTCCACAATCATTTTACCGATAGTCGTATCAGCAAATGGCTTAATAGCCACGAGCCTCGACCAACACCTCAAGAGGTTTTCGTTAGGCTGCTGGATCAAGGGCTTTATTCAGAAAGCGGTACTTCTGGACACTGCTCGTATTGTTAGGAGGTTCCTCTCTCTGGAGCCCTGACCGCCGGTAGCCTGGACCCTGTTCCCGATACCGGTGGGATATTTTTATATTCTTAAAGGTTTTTTTATAAATTTTTTTTGAAAAAATGTGAAATTATATACAGTAGAATCCGTTTAGTACGACGGACGTCGCTTATTTATAACGACCGACAGCTTTTAGCGATGACGAAGATATAGGCATGTCATTAATAAATAACGTAAAACATTACTTCTTTAGTACGACGTCCGAATAATAATAATAAAAATTCTTTATTTTCGTACAACAGTGATCCAGCGTGTTAATAAACAATATTATAACTTATAACTAGTGTTAGTAGCTAAAATAAAACAGACAGGAAGACAATAGAATAAATACGTCGCAATATCACCGGCCTCTTGAGTGTCGTTATAACCGCAGTCTCCTGTATAAAATTAATAAGAAATAATAAAATCTGTTTAAAGAAGTATTTAAAAATGGACATTGTATGTACATGGAGTACATACAGGACAAGGGTAAACGAATAAAGACATAATAATAATAATATCTCAAGGGCCCGAGCCCTGACCGCCGGTAGCCTGGACCCTGTTCCCGATATCGGTGGGCTACTATTTTTATATTTTTTTTTTATACAGGGTTATTTGTAAAACACCAGAAACCTCTTAGGCAGTGAAAGTACTCATGATTATAAGCGACTTTTACTTTGGGAAAACTCCGAAAGCTCGAGAAAAATATCAGCTGTTCCATACATTCAAATTGACTAAATATTGCATTTTGTATGAAACAGTTGATATTTTTTTCGAGATTTCGGAGTTTTCCCAAAGTAAAAGTTGCTTATAATCATGTGTATTTTCACTGCCTAAGAGGTTTCTGGTGTTTTACAAATAACCCTGTATATGTATATTGTACTACACTGTCAAGAAAGTACCGGGAAAAGATCAATAATACACAAAATGTCTGTTATTCATCCATATTTATTTTATCACCTTCAAAGTATGCTCCTTTAGAAACGATACACTTGCGCCAACGAATAATCCATTCATCAAAACATTTTTTAAACGCTGCTTCCGGAATTGAGTTGAGTTCTCGCCGCGAATTCTCCTTTATGTCTTCTATCGATTGAAAACGGTTCAGTTGGAAGGCGCCACTCCGAAGCTTGTTGACTAGTTTGCATGTCAATCTCGTAAACCCACGTCTCGTCACCAGTAACAATGCGTTTCATGAATGTTGGGTCCGAACTGACTCGTTCTAGCATGTCCTCAGCGACTTTCATGCGATTGAGTTTTTGGAGAAAATTCAGATCTTTTGGGACTAGCCGAGCAGCAACATGTTTCATACCCAAATGATTAGTTAAAATGGTACGGATCGACTCGTGAGATACAGAAAGTTCGGCGGCTATCTCTCTCAGAGTTGAATGGGGATTTTCAGTCACTATTTCCTTCACTTTTGCGATGTTAACTTCAGTTGCAGACGTTGACGGCCTACCAGAGCGAGGCAAATCTTCCATCACATCTCGACCGCTTTTGAACGCTTTGAACCACTCATAAGCACGAGTTTTTGATAAAGTCGATTCACCGTAAGCCTTCTGTAACATTTTCAGTGACTCCGAACACGAAATTCCATTGGCGATGCAAAATTTAAGACAAACTCTTTGTTCGATATTTTTGTCCATTATGAAATTCGCAATACACACTATGTATGATATTACTAAAACCAGCACTGTATTTAATATAAATAACAGATGCAACTCAAACTCCGCGCCAAAATGGAAAACAGTTGTGCCAATCTAACAACTACAAAAAAACAAAAATTTGAATTTGGGACCATAAACAAATCATCCATTCCCGATACTTTTTTGACTGAATGTATAAAAATATTTAAAAAATTCGAAATTCAAAGCAACTAAAGAATAATCTCAAATCTATACGTTGTCACACTGCGATCGCCCGCCCCCCGTTTATGGCACCCCCCCCCCGTTTATGGCACCCCCCCCTCCTTGGGGGTGGCCTATAACAATAATAAATACGTTTATCCAGGTCATTTAAATACAATTAAAATCACACAAAAAAAATGAAAAATTTAATTAAACTAGTACCAATAAATTAAATTGGAATGAATTAACTAAAATTCAAACATATTAAATTACATTACAATCAATAAATGTCGAGTAGTGGACGTCTTTCGGCTGTTATGATGATGTACGTTGTCGTTGTAGGCATGAAGTTCTCGAGCGTGTCGGAGCTGTCCCGGCACCTGGTGTCGCAGAGCGCGCAGCTGGCGCCGCCCGGGCCCGCCAGCGCCTCGCCGCCGCCGCTGCCGCAGACACACGGTACGTGCACCACCTACCGTTTCTTTTGTCTTTGTTCAATGTGATTACATTCATGTCTGTGCCAAATTTCATCCAAATCTAGCCGTGTTGAGTAATAAACATCCATCCAACCAAACTTTCGCATTTTAGTCCAGGCAAATTAGCCAAAACTAGTGCATCTCGGAATGAGAGATAGTCAAATTCCACTTATTGTGGGGTGTCCGCGACTACTGATATTCCGAGGGCAAAGATAAAAAACCGATTTTTTTACACATTTTTTTGTCAAATATCTCTTTTTCTATGGGTATTTCCACGGAACAGAAAAAACAGGTGGAATTGCTATGCGATGAAATTTTTATCGGAACCTGTGTCGCCACACTCACACAACTACACCGGTAATCATATAATTCCCCACAAATTAAGGATACGATTAATTGGTCGTTTCATTTTGTTCAAAACAAGCATAAGTCACAAAACCTATATTTGAAAAACATTTTTATAAAAAAATAAAACCGATCAGAATTCGGTTTTTTTGGTTATTTCGTTTTTGAACACTGACTTCCGAAATAAAAATATTTTTTTACTTTGTAGTGTTTTGTTTTTGGAAGTCGGTTTTATTTTTTTGTAAAAAAGTTTTTTTTTTTTCACTTTTTGCACACACACCTGCGTACCACTAAAAAGTGAAAAAAAAAAACTTTTAAAACACAGCGTGCCGGCGTGATGTTATGTTATGAACTGGTGTAAACAATCCATGCGATTTCAGAAATCCCGATCCCTTTCCTATTATTTATTAAAGATTTCCGTTGCCTATCTCCGAGGTTCTCCATCAAATCTTCACCAAATTTAAATAAGACCAGTCCGAGAAAATACTCTTCCAAACGAAAAAAGAATTGTCCAAATCGGTTAACAATTGGCGAAAATATCGCTGAACAATCATTTTTAATGGGATCCCATCATCAGATTCTAACTTATACCTTCCATCATCAGCTCAGCAACATGAAATGATGATGACCAGGCACAAATATCTGAATTGCGTTAGAAAGTTTATGAAAAACATTGTATGTGCTTATAAAATTTGAGGGTTTCCCTCGATTTTCATGGGATCCCATCATCAGATTCTAACTTGATGACAATGGGACCACCTCAGGAGTATAGGCTTTCGAATAAAAAATAATTTTTAAAATCGGTTCCGCATTGGCGGAGAAATCGGTGAACATACATAAAAAAAAACATGCAGCCGAACATAGAACCTCCTCCTTTTTGAAGAAGTTGGTTAAAAATATACCTTTGGCCTTACACGTGGGATTAATTTTGCTTTAAAGTACTCACGGCGTTTCGTTTTCTGAATTCATTCTAAGTTGAATATAAGAGTAAATTCCGCTTTTCGACCATAGATGGCGGTATTTTCAATGGTTGCAATTATAAACTTAAATCACTTAGCAATAAGGTTCATTACTCCATGTTTGGATAAAATAGCGTAAGCGAAATATTCCTAGTCTATTGTATAAAAGTAGATAGAAACAAAAAAATAATTCATAGGTTATTATTTAAATTATATAAATAAGTCTATTGTATAAAAGTAGATAGAAACAAAAAAATAATTCATAGGTTTTTATTTAAATTATATAAATATACCTTATTACATATTAATCTATAAAAATAACACACATCATACATTTTTAATGTGTTCCGAACATCCGTAAGATTCGGATGAAATTGGTTCGGAACCCTTTGAACGCAAGTCCGACTCGCACTTGGCCAGTTTTTTTTTCATAGCACAAGCCTTACAAAATCATGCCTCGGGTATCTTACCCGGCTGCCGACAAAAAAAAGGGGTAATGTTTACACTTCAGTTCCGTGAACTCTTTATGCCAAGTGGCTTACGATAGTATCTTATTACATAGTTTGGTAGAGAATCTTATCGCAGACAAAGTTTTCGTGTATCTATATCCTTTTTTTGGAAATTAAAAAATTGCTTTCTAAAAATGCTCGGAGCATATTGTGCTTGTTTTGCTTGGCATCCAAACAGCCCTAACCGTGCATCTATCCATTTTTCTTTGACGATAGCGTCTTGGGAAACCTAAAAATATTTTTAAAGTTATGTTTACTGATTTTAATAAAACTTCTAGACGAACTACAAAAACATTTTTTTTATCGATTTCTATCCATCCAGTATCCGCCCCGCCTACATCACTATTCGAATAGCAAAGAATTTTCGAGAACGAAACAGTTACTAAATCGATGTAAAATAAACTATGCTAATGGGATAAGGTTGATTTAGTTTTTGGCAAAATGAAAGTTGCTATGATTTTATTAGAACACAAATAAAATCTACCGATGGTATGAAACACCTCCATTTTTAAGATTTATTCTCCTACTATAATTTTTGCACTCCAAAATGATGTGAATGACGAGACGACTTTTCGTTGTGTTGTTAGAACACGACTGGGTTGAAGTACGCGTAACTCCGCGTAATACCAGCACGCGAGCCACGTCTGCTTTTGCACTTCTACTGTTTTTTCTGTTCTGTGGGTTTTTCGCTATTTGTATTCATTATCAATATTGTAGAAGATTAAATTCCCTACAATTTTTGTATCAATTTTTTTTTATACTTTGAATGTCAAGTGCCTAAATAACTTTTCTTCCAACTACGCAACAATTTCATCATAACTAGCCTAAATAGTGAGAACAAAGCAGCACTTTAATGCTTCAGAGTAAAACAGTGCAGTAATGTATGTATGAAAATCCACACACACACACACACACATACATTACTGCACTGTTGGATGCATGGCCAACTAGATTTGTACCAGCCAATCAGTGCTATTCTGACCACACAGCAGGCCAATCGCAGGCTACAAGCATGACCAACTAGTTTTATACCAGCCAAATTAACACTCGATGCAATTATAAGTCACTTTGTGCTCGATGCAACAATGTACTATTATAGCCGACTATCCCTAATTTGCCTGGACTATTTACGCAATCGAAGTAGAGCTAGTTATTGTATATGACGTCTGTGTGCTGTCAATAAGTCAAGTTGTCACATTGCAAGATAGTTTAGGAATTTTGATAAAATAAATCTCTTCAAATATAAAACAGTTTCGTGACTCAACGGCCCAGATAAAGATTAGCCTAATCCTTGAAGATAGAGGAGAAAGTTTTCTTAGATGATGGCAGATTCGGACGGAAGCGTCTTTTCACGTAAAAATTCGGACCTTATGAAGTTTTTATGGGAACCAAGTTACTGGCACAAGTTAGTTTTTCATAGATGCTGTAAATCACGCTTTTTTGCAATGATATAAACTACAGAACGCCACCCTGCTACAATCGTTACATACTCCTTATACAGAGTTGATACGACAGAGGGGCATTAAATGAAACTACGTATACTATACGTGTTCAGTATTAATTCGATACGGTACAAAAACAAAAAGCGCCATAAATGAGAAAAATTTTTTTTCAAACAAACTAAATAGCTTGCAAATCCGAATAAAACGCAACCACCCTTTGTAAAAAAATGACACTGACCTTAGATACCGCTAGGTAACAAAGCGGCAACGTCGCGCGCGCGCCGGAGCGCGGTGTACGGTATCTCGTGTGCTCGGTGGGGGCCGGGCCGGGGTGGCGGCCGGCGACTTAGGCCTCCGCTCGCACTGGCTTTTATGTTAGGTAACGTTTCGAAGTACGCGCACAAAAACAAACACTAAATTTTTAAATTTTCGATGTGTCCTCCATTCACATTGATGCACAAATTATACCGACGGAGAATATTGTTATTTATTTTTCTAATTAGATCACTGTCCGTCGCTAAGCACTTTAATTTGTGAAATGCTAAAATAATCCTATTTTTTAACTCATCAATTGTATTTACCTCTGAGGCATACACTTCACCCTTAATGTAACCCCACAAAAAGAAATTCATGGGAGTGAGGTCCGGAGATACTAATACTAAATAATAATAATCCCAAGTTACGTGTCCTATCACCATAAAAAACAGTCAATCACAAAAAAAAAAAACACTATTACTAAATAATAATAATCCCAAGTTACGTGTCCTCTCACAATAACAAAATAAAATTACAATTGTTTGCGCGCGAATTCCACAAAACGTACGTTCCGAAAAACAAGCGTCGGCGCACTGAGGGAGGGACTTACCGATTACCGATCGCAAAAAACAAGGATGCAACAAACTGACCTATCTCTATTTCTTTCGCTCGCTTTATGTTAGTCGCTTTCGTTGTGAAAGTGCAAGTGTGTGTGTATTGATTGCTTCCTTGTTTGCAATGCCAATATTTAGTGAATGTCCTTCGACATGCGTCAGAGCGGCAACAACGCATCGTAGATTTATCGTTGTAAGGTGCATGACCTATGCTTAGACGATATTCAGCTGTTAGAAAAGATACATCGTGTTCAAACCGTGCAAAAACTTTAAAAATCATTTGCGACTAAACTAGGTACTGCTCCTAATTAATTTATTTTTGGTACAGAGCTTGAAAATGGTACCTAGTATAGGCAGTTTAAAGGAAAGCCCCTCTGTCGTATCAACGTTGTATGTACATTTAGTGACTCTGGTAATGTTCATTTAAATACTAAGATTAATAGATGTTTTTATCATCATGTTTTCACATAAAGAATTACCGAGCGTTATTTTGTATTTGTCTCCTTTCAGCACCTGCAGATGACGCTACGAGTCGACAGTTAATAAAGCATCTGAAACGAAAAATACAAGTAAGTGATAAAAATACTTTATATACTTTTGGGTGCAGCTCGAGTTATTTGGTCGAAGGCGACTTACCAGTTACTTATTATTTAATCGGCAGACTCAAGGAACTCCGGGCCGGCCTAAAAAGAACAAGGGCCAGGAAGCGGCGGGCGAGTCGCCGCCGTCCACGTCGTACGCGCCGCACCACCAGCCCCTGAAGCACGAGAGCGAGCCGCCGCCCGACATGGCGTACTACCCGCAGCCCCCCTACGCGCCCGTGTACGACGTGCGCGCGCCGCTGCCCTACTCCGTGCCGCCGCGCGCGCACCCCCCGCACCCCCCGCACCCGCCCCTCCCGCCGCACCCGCACGCGCAGCACCCCGCGCACCCCGCGCACCCGGCCGCGCCGCACGCCGCGCCCGTGCTGGACTACCGCGCCGACCCCTACGCCTTCGAGCCCACGTACGCGGCGCGCGACCTCACGCGGCCGCCCGACGCGGCGCACAACCTGCCCATCAACCTCAGCAGCGACGCGTCGCTGGACCTGTCCACGGAGCGCACGGAGTGGGCGCGGCGGCGGCCGCCCGAGCCGCCGCCGCCGCCGCCGCGCGCGCTGCCCGGCAAGAAGCTCATCCTCGAGGCCTACCACAGCGAGACGCGCGCCGCCTCGCCGCGCCAGCCGCCCGCGCCCGAGGACTTCCCGCGCACCGAGTACCTGCCCAAGAAGATGCGCGCCGCCGAGATCCTGGGCGGCAAGCTGGCGGCGGCGCGCCAGGCGCTGGCCACGCCCCCCGCGCCCGCGCTGCCGCCCCCCGCGCCCCAGCCCGGCGCCGCGCCCGCTCCCGCCGACACTCCCGTTCGTCCCGAGGTTGCTTTTTTAGAGGATCCAAAAAACTTAACGAGCCGGTCCAAAAGCACCGCCGCGGCGCTGGCCCGGGAGGAACAGGAGGCGGCGAGTCCCACACGGTCGGTGAAGGCTCCGACGTCTAAGTCCGAAATGCTTCGCAATAAATTACGGAAATCGAGCGGCCGAGCCAGTGGACCCTCGCCGGATCGGGCGGGATCGCCCGAGCGAACCGTGACGCCGGATTCGTGTTGCGGTCTGGATGGGATTAACATCAAAACGGGGATGATCTGTGAAGAGAAACACTCAGAGATTCTCAACAGGGAACGTGTGATCAGCATATGTAACATTGATAAACATGATTTAGACGACTATTTGAACGAAGGCAACAGTCAGGAGCACGAGGAAGAGTTACTGCAGTATTTTCATCAGCGCGCTAACCAGGCGCAAGCACAAGCGAACGCCGACGCGTCTGACAACACAGCTGCTTTTTTAGAACGAGGCCAGGACCCACACGACGACCATAGTCAGGGCAAAAATGAAAAGATATCGCAGCTCAGAGAGTTATTAGCTAAAAACTTAAAAAATCAGAGTGGGTCTAGTTCTCAAACTATGCAAATCAATCAGGAGTCTCAACTTTCTCAGGAAAACTCGCACGAGCCTCCGCCCATGAAGACGACTATTTCTGAAGGCGCCTTCAAACCGCTCGGGACAAATGAACCAGAGATGAATGGGCCAACCTTAAACAATCAAACTACTATGAACACCAACAAGCTCAGTAATTCAATCCCGAATCAAAATGGGACGTCTTTATCATACGTCAATGATACTGCATCCAATCAAGTGCCTGGAAATGTCGGAGGGCCACATATGTATAACGGACATTGTCACAATGAACCACAGAGTCCAACTACAAGGACACAACAATACGAGTTTGTGCCAATTTCTGACGGATGCCATTCTCCAGGAAACTTTCATTCCAAATCACCACTAGGGTTTGGACAGAGGGGTCAAAGTCCTACGAAGGTGAATAAGCAAGTAATAATGGGCGGCTCGTTGCAGACGTCCCCTATATCGCACTCGCACAGCACGGCCGCCAGCCCGTTCGTGAGCCCGCGCAACACGCCCGTGCCGCGCTCGCGCCTGTGCCCGCGCCCCATCCCCAAGCACAACGGCCGCAAGCGCCGCAACCCGCTGGCCCTGGGCGTGGCCGACCCCTGCTCCAAGCAGTTCGCCATACCCAACGAACAAAAGTTCATGAGCAAAGCGCAACTCTGTGGCCCTGGCAAGTACTGCCAACCGATCTCCGCCCCTCCCTCGCCGAACATTCTTACGCAGTATAAAACTCACATGTACACGTGCCCCACGGGAATGTCTAATGGAGCCAATAATCTTTGTTTGAATTTTTTACCCAATACACCGTTTCGAGATCACATAAATGGAGACCAACCATTGTCTGCTGATCCTTTGTCGAGTGAGGTTAGTCAGTTTTTCCAAGAGTCGCTAGTTAGTTACAGATCAGGACCCGACACGTTTAGATCACAATCGGTTCCCTTGAAGCAGGGTATAGGAAATATGGGACTATTGAGTTACAACAACACTCCGGTGGGGTCAGTTCCCCCGACTCCTGTGCCCAATGAGTTTTGTGACTTCGGGTCACTTGCTGATACGTGTGACATATCAAAAGCTGGACTGAATCGAGAAACGCTTGACAAGATATATGACGCCATCGACAGCAGTAACGACGTACTAACCTCTAGCACCACACAAAGTATTCTTAACCCTAATGACACATTAAGCAACGGTTGCGACCCCCTCCCTGAACATCAAATACTGTCGGATGAGCAACTGACTTCGATAATACCGAGCGGTGACGATCTTCTCGAGAGGAGCAGTCAGTTCAACCAGTCGTTCACTAACGACAGCGCCGCCGCTGACAATGTCGAAGATTTCCTTAAACGAGCGAATAGTATCGAGTTTGATTTATCAGAATTAGTTACAACTGAAAAAAATAAATACTACACATCACGTTCGGTCCCGAGTACTCCGCTGCCGTACAAACGCACCGCACCTAACTTGCAGATAGATTCTCGCCGCTCCAGGGAACTGTTCAGTGCCGAGAATTACTCCACGGCATCGAACGGCATATCGTCAAAGTCTGTGCCGTCGACTCCTCAGTTCGCGGAGGACAGGAGCGTGTTCAGCTACAGCAACAGAGACTTCCTCATCAACGGCAACTCGGTGTGCGGCGGCGCGCAGCTGGCGCCGAGCGCGGCGGAGGCGCTGGCGTCGCCGCTGCACGACATGCTGCGCGAAGAGCTGCTGGCGGCGCCGCTCACGCCGGCGCTGCTGGCCGACCTCGACAAGATGGACCCCACGCCCTACGTCGACCTCTAGGCGTCGCCGCTGCACGACATGCTGCGCGAAGAGCTGCTGGCGGCGCCGCTCACGCCGGCGCTACTGGCCGACCTCGACAAGATGGACCCCACGCCCTACGTCGACCTCTAGGCGTCGCCGCTGCACGACATGCTGCGCGAAGAGCTGCTGGCGGCGCCGCTCACGCCGGCGCTGCTGGCCGACCTCGACAAGATGGACCCCACGCCCTACGTCGACCTCTAGGCGTCGCCGCTGCACGACATGCTGCGCGAAGAGCTGCTGGCGGCGCCGCTCACGCCGGCGCTACTGGCCGACCTCGACAAGATGGACCCCACGCCCTACGTCGACCTCTAGGCGTCGCCGCTGCACGACATGCTGCGCGAAGAGCTGCTGGCGGCGCCGCTCACGCCGGCGCTGCTGGCCGACCTCGACAAGATGGACCCCACGCCCTACGTCGACCTCTAGGCGTCGCCGCTGCACGACATGCTGCGCGAAGAGCTGCTGGCGGCGCCGCTCACGCCGGCGCTGCTGGCCGACCTCGACAAGATGGACCCCACGCCCTACGTCGACCTCTAGGCGTCGCCGCTGCACGACATGCTGCGCGAAGAGCTGCTGGCGGCGCCGCTCACGCCGGCGCTGCTGGCCGACCTCGACAAGATGGACCCCACGCCCTACGTCGACCTCTAGGCGTCGCCGCTGCACGACATGCTGCGCGAAGAGCTGCTGGCGGCGCCGCTCACGCCGGCGCTGCTGGCCGACCTCGACAAGATGGACCCCACGCCCTACGTCGACCTCTAGGCGTCGCCGCTGCACGACATGCTGCGCGAAGAGCTGCTGGCGGCGCCGCTCACGCCGGCGCTGCTGGCCGACCTCGACAAGATGGACCCCACGCCCTACGTCGACCTCTAGGCGTCGCCGCTGCACGACATGCTGCGCGAAGAGCTGCTGGCGGCGCCGCTCACGCCGGCGCTGCTGGCCGACCTCGACAAGATGGACCCCACGCCCTACGTCGACCTCTAGGCGTCGCCGCTGCACGACATGCTGCGCGAGGAGCTGCTGGCGGCGCCGCTCACGCCGGCGCTGCTGGCCGACCTCGACAAGATGGACCCCACGCCCTACGTCGACCTCTAGTCAGCCGGTTCGATATCACCACTTGTATATATGTACTATAATTAAATAAGTTTCCATTTGTTTGTACGGATACCGATCAATTGGATATCTACAGAGTACAATGTATTTGTATGCCTTCAGTGAAGGCAAGTGCTAAGTTGTGCAGACCTAGTTTACATTTGGATCGCACGCTCCCAAAAATTGAGTCAATAATAAATCAATGCACTATAATATTGTGATAATAATAAAAGCTATGTGACATCAATTATTAGAGTAAGCAAAAGCAAAACTCTAAATTATTTTTTATTTTTGACGGCTTCGTCTAGGTTGCCTATTCGTTAGCCACCAATAAATTATTGGCAATTTTTTTTTTGTCATAACGTGACAATATTAGTTTGAAAAGTATTTTAAAGTGAACATGCTCTATGAACTTTAAGTTACAGATGTGTATGTTGCTGTTATTTAGTCCAATAAATTGGCATGTTATACATAACATAACAGTGATGGAATTTAGAGTAGAATCATTATTATTTCTGCAATCATTATTTTATTTGTTGATAATTTAGAATGTGATTATTGCGCGTTGAACCGCGGCTCAGCTGTCGACATGCGCAGAATGCGTGTGATGCATCGGACCATATAATATAAAAATATATATTTTATATAAGATGACCATCCAACAAAAAAAAATTAAATCAGCATACGAAGAATATAGAATGATATGACTTGTTCAGCCTGATATGAAATTGACTAATTTATACATATATATATACACAAATATACGCACTGTCGGTAGATACGTAATTGTTGTTATTTTTACTAGCTAGATTTAGGAAGCTGTATTAATAATTTAAGTGTTTACCGACTGTATACGTTATTACAATATTAGGCATATACCACCTACAATTATACAAACAATACAATAGAAATATATAATTACATATTAAGCTGAATGTTAATCAGTGTAAATAATAAAATATTAAATGTTGAAAATGAAACAAGTTTTTTACCAAAATTACCTTGTAAGTACATTTTTAAGCTTGCTATGTGCTAATTGCTATTAATACTGTTTGTGTAAAGTCCATGGTGTATTCTAATAGATTGAATTTAGTAGTTCCTGCAAGTATTCTGGCTAAAAATGCATTACTTTTCGATCTTCAATTTCTAAAGCGAATGGTATAATTATGCGCTCTAAGGAACGTGATCATAGGCTATAAGTTGTGTTATCTAACAAATTCTTCACAATGCTTCTATTGTCACATAAGTTTAAGTAAAAGGTGGTATGTGCCTCGTGACAATATCTGCGCTCATTGTTATCATAAAGAAACATCGAAATTTTGATACCAATTTTATATAAACTAGTGAGATACAGCCAATAGTGATACTAGCTAGCCAGTCCCATCATCAACATCATGTGACAGTAGCTAATGTACGTAGTTATAGTGTTTAACCAGACCAATGCAGCGTGCCAAGCGCGCTTAGTAAATTAGAATTGGTTTTTCATAAGAAAAATGATAAAATAGTATATATAGTTTATGAAAAATGAATTTATTGTAAGTTAGCACAAAGATTTAATATATTTTATTATCACATAGGAGTTTTACTGATATACTAAATTTACATTGATCGCATAAAATGCGGGGTGAAGAGTTGAACCTGCCACTGTGGCCCCAGTGAGCTTGTAAGGCGGGAAATTACTTTTGTGTTGTTCATTAGTATCGAAGCCGGTCGTTCACACCAAATGGCAACAATTCCTGCTAAAAGTGTAGTGAACATAAAGCTACAGCATAATTAAAATTTTGTTATTTGTTCATGAAATCACATTTAAAATATAGATAGATTATATTTAATTCTTCCGCCTTTCGCTTCTAATTTCATAATTTTCACTATTCTTTGTTTATTATAAGTATAACTTGCATAAGTATATAGTGATGAGTTATTCAGTTTTCGAATTATTATAATAAAAATCAATCAGTGGAAATGGTATTTAGTTTGAGATGAAAAATAAAAACTTGTATAAAATGCAAGAGATAATGTATTTGAATGTGTATGTAAAAAGGTATGTTTATTTTATCGACTCGCTTTAATACAATTTGACAAAAAAAAATACTAAGTAATTCATATTGACGCCATAAGACCGGCTTCTAACATGATATAAAGTTCAAAACTTAAAGGCCTAGCGAAATTGTTGTGTATTTTGTTATGTTTTGTATCGTATTATTTCAACAATGAACTGTTTCATTAACATGTAAAAGAGATAACAATTCTAAAATCAAATTAATTTCCTCAACCTGTGCCTCAATAGCGAATGCTGTAGTAAACAGTCCTTTTAATGCTTAGTAGTCGGTTTGTTATAACGCTAGTACAAAACACACTGATTCGACAGGGATATACCTAGGTATATGTAAGTGAAACCGAAGACTGTTTAAAGTTTGTAGAATATTTTCAACACAAAGAAATAACTTGTCATGATCACTTCGTCTCGAGGAACACATGTACACAACGAATAACCTCAGTGATCAGATCAGTGTTATTCCAATTTGGTACAACTTACCAAAATCGACTAGTACCTAATTACTGTTAAGTTGTACATTTTGTTAAGGCTCGTTTCTCGTAAGTTAAGAGTGAACATGTTGGAGCACTTTGTAAATACTTTCAATGTTTATTCCATTTCTCGTTGTTTCTGTACGATTATCGTCGACATCTAAATTAATTAACGTTCATTAAACACCTAATTTTAGCCATTATAGATGTCAGATTATAAATGTGTACTTCAAAATGGCAATGTGTAATGAAAGAGAATTATTATGTGTTTATTATAGTATGGTAATTATCTTCTCATTGTGTGTTGTGATTCAAATCGCATCTCTTCTTACACCTATTTTAACGTTTAAACTAACTTTTATATTTACTCTGTTCATACACCCGATTCATAAGATGATTATAGAAAATATATAATCCAGTCAGAATTGCAATATATGTTGCAAATTATGTACATAATATTATAACTATAATCGCGTAAGACGTTGATTAACATCACTTTAACGAAATACCCACACCGATATAACTTGTAATGTCTTAAACTCATACCTTATGTTAAAGTTAAGCATACCGAGGTTAATTAAATCAACTCACATGAAATAAGAAATTCGAATTTGATATACATTGCGTATATGTACTTTTGTTTCCTTTTATTCAAAATGAATGATTTTGTCGATTTAATTAAACGTAAATATAAACTTTATAAATATAATATTTTACAATTTCTTTCGTGCACATTGTTAGAGATTTGTAAACTGCGATACATTTCATTTCATTCGTGTTTTAAATACTATGTTAATATGTCGTCGATACCAACTTACCAATGTATATGTAATGCCTCTAATGGCGTAACACACTTACAAATCGCAGAAAGATATTTTTGGATATATCAGCGTTGCTTTTTTTGGGAGTGTTACACTCTTATGCTGGTGGTCGTTGACACTACTTCATGCCATTTAATAACTCTCAGACATGTACAACGCCATTGAAAGCCAGTCCATTGCAAAAGAGCACGAAATCAACATCGGCACTCTGCACTTTTGTCCAAGATCAGTAGTAGAATTAAAATATTATATGATTTTGGATGTTGTTGCAGTGGATAATGGCTTATAATGGTAAGTCATTCACCTTTTTAAACATTTAGTTTTATCAATTTTAAAGAAATAATAATTTTACATAAATGTTTTTAATATTAGGAGACATTTGTTTAAATATTAATGTGTACCTGTAGATAGTTATTATTTGTATTGATGTCTTTACTCTGACGACAAAACAAGATTTAGAAAAAAAAATGATTTTATTAATTAAATTATGAATTTAATATTTTTTCAAGTCCAAATATATTTTGTCCAGAAATTAATAATAATAATTTATTATGTATTCTATATTGGATAAAATTCAGATTGGTAATAACATTTTTTAGAATCTTATTGTTAAAATTAATACATTATATTAGATGGTATAATTTTAATAATAATAACCATGATTTCTTTTAGGAATATTTTTTTTTTAATAAAAGTACCAATATCCATCAGTGACATGATGGACTTTTTGTTGCTAAAATAAATCATTGTTATGTAAATACAGCATTAACATTGGTTGACACGTATTAATACATGACACCATTTTATTTTTATTACAACTATGTTGTTCTGTTAATTATTGTTTTTATTTTCTAAATATTTTTTATGAATGTATGATAATACATAATAGCTATTTTAAGCATATCTAGTTGTAAGTGAAGATATCCATGTTGTTGATTAGTCTTTTATGGATGTTGATTTACACCATTTGCTATGCAGTGATAATAAATGGTACGATAGTAACTGCCATTTTTTAATTCAATCTTCCACTTATTCTTATATAAACATTGTTAGTTACATCACCCCAATACAAAGAAACAATCAATCTGTATAAATAAATTAATACAGTAGACTCTAGATAATCCACCACTTGTTGATCCGACAAGTAGGTACATACTTAATATCACAGTTTTAAGCCTCCGCTGTCCGTCCGTCCGTCCGTCTGTGTGTCAGCGGGCTGTATTTCGAGAACGGTAATAGGCAGATAGGTGAAATTTTCACATAGTGTGTATTTCATTTGCCGCCATAAAAACAATTATAAAAATTAAAGCGGGCTCCCATACAAGAAACTATTTTTTTTTTCGGTTTAAGGTACAGTACCCTTCCTGTGAGAAACCGATTCGCACTTTGCCGGTTTTTTTTTTTTCGAGATTTGAGTTTAAATGCCGTATTTTCATGAAATAGACTTAAAAAAGACAATTTCTTGCGACATGGCACCGAGTTATAAAAGGAACTAGTTGACCCGCGCAACTTCGTTTGCGTCACAATTTTCGTCACTGTTCCGGTCCTATTGGTCTTAGCATGATGATATAATGCCTATAGCCTTCCTCGATAAATGGGCTATC
Source organism: Lacanobia oleracea (assembly GCA_950371165.1). NCBI lineage: Eukaryota > Metazoa > Arthropoda > Insecta > Lepidoptera > Noctuidae > Lacanobia > Lacanobia oleracea. The sequence continues at coordinate 15,272,967 of OX493389.1, forward strand.
TACCACTGAAAGAATCTTTCAAATTGGACCAGTAGTGTGAACAGCGAACGCACTAATCTCAGGAATTAGCGCGTTCAAGTATACAAACAAACTCTTCAGCTTTATATATTAGTATACAGATTAAAAAAAGCACTAGGTAAGTAGGTAACCAAAAATAAAAGTTAAATACTTTACCTTGAATTAAATTTTTTGGTGGTGGATTAGCTAGAATACTGTTTAGGAGCATTTTTAAAAATTCTATAATTAAAGAAAAAAGTCTGAATAGAACAAATAGAACAAATCTATTCTAAGCAACATTAATGTCACACTTGGCAAAGTTCACATTCCTATTTATATAGGACCTTTTTCATTAAAAAAGCCACACAAAAATCAACTTTACCTAGATAAAAAGTTGATTATGGAGTAAGATGTGTCAAGGCATGTAAATATTATCTAACATTCTGAATTATAGTCTCAATTTTAATATTAAACCACAACCTGATAGAAGGTAGGTAACATACACCTTCATTTCATACACACACTCACACCCTGCTATTGCAAGACAACTACCTACCGTGCAGTGCTTTGACTGCCTTTATTTCCTCGGAGGTCGCACCATGCCAGTTTAGTTGACCTTTGGTAGAAAATATACCTGCTTGAGTCTTGGCCCAGCTCTGGGTCTTTCTGGGTGGCTCTTTTGAGCTTACATTGTCAAACAGCTGCCACAGAACTAGACTTAATTTGCCTGCAACTACAGTTCACATCAGCAGGCCTTGTGTACAAGGTTGCGCCTCGCATTTTTTGGTCCTATTTCATAAGGCTGAGATTAAGGACCGGTTTTTGTCTTTAATCTATTATGTTTTACAAATGGTGTTTCACAATTTTGTTACCTTACCAAAATTATCTGTAAACCATGGCATTAGTATAGGGTCATCTTGATGGGAATAATTTTGAGTAACCTGGACAGGCATTCCTGGGCTCCACTCAAACAGCAATGTTATCATTGGCAATGCTTGAAGATTGTTTACAGCCTTCTCTCCATGTTTGTATTTTATTTCTCTTGCTAAACATCGCTTCACATATATTAAGAAAGTATCTAAGAAGTTGAAGCAGACATCTGGATTCCAAAACCTCTGAAAATTATAACAATTATTTTAACTAACCTGTTGAGATTAACTACTAAGATTTACTGGATGAATAATATCAGCCACAAGGGTTGACCTTCAGGGTTAAGCAATGCTTCCCGAGGGCGATCCGAAGATGGGTGGGCTTAAGGTATCGAGATTCCTCCGTGCTTCAGAAAGCACGTTAAGTCGTTGGTCCCAGCTGTCATTTGAAGATCTTTGATAGTCAGAAGCCAGAAAAACTGAAATCAGTCTTGCCAAGGAGTACCATAATATCCAGTTGATGGGTAGTGGAGATACAATACTGGTATTCAGCTACATCGCCTAGATCCAGTTAAACTGGAGGCCGACCCCAATACATTTGGCAAAAGACTAGGCAGATTGATTTACTGGATAAGATTTCTAAATTGTGTGAATAAAGACTCATGTCCCACACTAACAACGTTAGATAGATATAGTTGTTGCAGCCAACTAGCTTTATCGGCCGTTTAATTGGCTACCTAGCCTATTGAACGGCGCCGTTTAATCAGTGGCAGCGGTCTAAGTTACATCCCAGCATTTAATTTAACAGCTAGGCGAATTTTATGACTTGCCTAGCCAAGTAGCGGAACATGAGGCACAGGGAGCTTAGGACACCCCGACATGGATATGTTAAGTTCGAATGTTATAACGGGACTAGAGTTAGCAAGCGAACTTAGCTCCCGTCGTCCGTCTCATTTCATGTTAGGTACCTTTAAACCCTGCAGGCAGAAATAGGAGGACCCACGCAGTCGTAGAGGTTAAAATTGATTGTGGTTTGACTTTAGAATTCCCAAAATGAAATATAGCATACCTATTCTATGAACGGCCTAAGCAGCCAACTAGCCCGTTAATTTAAATGTTGCATTAGACGCGTGGGCTGGATGTCATTTAGGACGCTAATTGAACGGCGCTGTTCAATGAAAAGGCTAGGCAGCCTATTAAACGGCTGGTAAAGCCAGTTGGCTACAACATTTACATTATTTCACTATTTTGTGGTTGTTTCTTTGGGAAAATATGAGTTATTTAGCACCAACCACAAACTAGGTCATTATAAAATATCATAGTTTCAGGTATATACTACCTAGTCTATGGTTTCAGGCTGCAAATATTGGATAGCCACATCTCTTCAATAAACTATAATGACAGCATTAATGAATTCTGTGTGAACATAATATTAAATTAAAGATTTACCTGAGAAATTTTGACTAAATCTTTTATTTGCCACTTTTTCAGTTCTTCTACAACTCCATCATCATTTCTGTATCCACATAATATTGTGTCTACTCCAGCAAGAAATGACTGACACCACCATTTCTTTGACTTGAATCGCCTGCAAGATTTGAATGTATTTGTTACTTCCGGAATATTTAACTTTATATTAAGGTTCATAAATAATATTTTAGTATAGAAAGTAAATGAGAGCATTAAGGTGGATGCTCCAGGGTAGCCCGCGAAATTCTAATATTTTTATGTTTTTTGCAATTTGCCGGTCAGTGTGAAGCTGTATGTGGACCAAATGCGATCCGCGACCGTAACGCGTATTTATCTAAAGAATTATAACCGTTTTAATCATCAATATAGCCCTCTAAGTTCATGTAGTTCGAAAGAATGAATATTTCAGAAGTAATTTCTCGGGCATCCACCTTAAATAGCTCAGATAATAGAGACTGAAGATACAAGTACTACAAAGTGCACCAAAAGTGAGTTGTTTTAGAGAAGCACACGGCGTATTTTAACGTGCGCTCACGGCGCTGTAGATGACCAACAAAAAGCAGTACTGTCTGTGTCTGAAGCGCGTTAGCACGCTTCATCTGCGCGTCGTCGGCACGTTAAAAAAAGGCGAGTGTAGGGCCCGTATGTAAGTCACAGTTTTTTAATTTTAAGTTAAGAAGGTGGTCTTCTGGGGGATATCTAATCATGTGGTGTGACAGTGTAACTCTCTCTTTCCAACTCTCTTAAATTACAATACAGTTTACAAACCTAAAACTAGTCTCTTGTTTAGGATGTTCTATATGCCTATTGGTCTTCAGCTCTATAAATTCTTTAGTTGACAAATATTTTACAATAGCTTCTGGTCCTAGTTCTAAAGGAGGTTTAGATACAGCTGCTTCATCACATCTGATCCCATCCATTTCAGCACCATACACTATTGTATGGCGGTTCAGTTTTGTTTTGAAAACTAATGAGAACTCTTCATTCTCATCCACAGGAACATCAGGATTTGGCTCAGAATCTGGCTCATCTGGAATTTTATTTTAAAATTGAATAGTAATAAATAACTAACATATAAGACTAATAAATAACATATTACATACAAGTTTTGTTTTGGACAGGGCCACTTGCAGTTCAGATAATAAAAAGTACAAGTGGTTATAAAAAGAGGGAGGGGAAGAAATAATTAGGCCCAAAAAATGACTATTTTTGAAATGAAATATGAAGTAAACGGAGATGGTTGCGCGCTTTGAGGGAGGCTTACTTTCAGCAGTGTGTGAATATTGGCTGAAATTATGATGATGTATTCAATTTCAAAATTAGATAATATTTGCCACTAAAAAAAACCAAGTAGGTAATTAATACTTAGTTTTAAAATAAAAGCTTTGATCACTATAACTTTCATTAATTATATTATAGAATTTTGTTAGTACATACATACCAGATAAAAGGTACTGTTCAAACTTATAACCCCATGAAGTAAATTGTTTATCTCTTTCTGTCATGTTTAGTTTTCTGTTCAATTTCTCTTCTGTGTCCCTTGCACAAAGGTATATTGTGCCTTTGAATAGAATAGCGACAATCTTCCAGGGCTCCCGATTTTCATACGGAGTGCAAGCTACGCAAGTCATTAGACCACGGTAGCAAAAGAAAGGTGCTTTATCTAAGCTTGACTCTAATGGAAAATTCAAACGACGTTCATTCTCCAATAAGAACTTTAGCAGGTCCTTCAACTTTACATCCAGATCCTCCGGTTTACGTATTACCTTGTCTAAATGTAAATTCAAGTCTAAATGTACTCTATCATTACCAATACGACGAGCATACTTAAGATTTTCAAGACCAATATAACCAATAACCATTGGACGATCAAAACGAGGGAAAGGCCTCATGTAAATATTTGGACTAACGTGGAGTTCGGGCTGCATCTTTTTTGATCAAATTACTTTGTGTCAACTGCGATAGATTTTTATAGTCCAGGTACGTAATTTAACGAAATTTTCCCAACATTCCAACAAAATTAAGTAACAGTTTGGTAGGTTTATTTGGTTGATTTGTTTACATATGTATATTTTGTTGACAAATGACAGCTCATTAGGGATGCGACGTATTTACCATACCTGGTTTGAAAACTTGGGCTTTGCTTCAAACAAAGTACGGCGCCCTGTTACGAAGTAGGAAAAATTTGCAAGTGTGGAAGTATTTTCTATGTTATCGGGCACCGGCAGAGCTAGAAAATACTTTCATAGGGAATTGATTCATGTTACTCTTAATTATAAGGAGCACAATCGCATTTGCAAATAAAAAACTTTTTTATCTGTACTGTTTGTGTATTTTTCGAGGATTGAGGATTGGAGGCTCAGTAGCCGTACTCAAAATATTAAGAAGTTGTTCGTGTGCATAAACAAAAATCTGTGTAGGTGTGTGTGTCAGTGAACTTTATGAATAGAATAGAATAGAATAATATTTATTTGCTTAAAAACATGGTATAAAAAGCTGATACAAAAAAAATAACAAGAGCAAGCATGTTTTTGCTTGACAGTGATAAGCGTGCAAATTTTACAAGCATATTTAACATTTAATTTCAAAGAATTCTTGAACACTATAAAAACTAAGTTTACACAACCACTCATGCAATTTATTTTTGAATAACCTCATATTTAAGGCCTTAAGATTTCTTTTGACTCGTTTGCGGCACTATTCACCCTAATGGCTATTGATAAAAGACACTTTATTGTGGACGAAAGTGTAATACATTTAGAAGATGTTTTGTTATGTTTACGTTTTTTATTTTTCTTTCTTCAGTTGTGGTTTGAGTGAGTGCGAGCTTGTTATGCAATTGGCTGACTGTGACCTTATTTATTTATTATACGCTTTATTGTAATTATACCAAAAATAAAACAAAAAGAAAACTAAAACACATTCAATGGGCGGTGTAAATAAACAAACCTTCTTTTTTATGTGTTTGTAACTAATAAGCTAAGTTTTTAAACAAGTTCATGACAAAATACCGTAAAAACAATTTAATTCTCTTAGCAGACAGTCGTAAGCCTGTTATTAAAGTAGGAAGGAAAGATTTCATTTTCATCTACAAAAGCCGTATAAAATTGTCGCATGGAACTAGACTAGTAGACTGAAATGCGCATTTGGCTTAAAATACTTTCTAGTATTTTAATACCTAGTTTCTGAACCAAGTATTTATACAAACTCGTACATGCAAGCCCTGTTATTGATATTTGCAAGTATATTCCATCTCTACAGCTCATGTCAAACAAAACAGCTGATTATGCTTGATATTCACAGTAATGTTACTGATCCATTTGGAGTGTACTTACACAGTAAAGTGGGTGATAGACGTACGAACTTATGTTTCGCGGTTTTTAAGATCGCGAGCTTACTCAGCTCGACGTCGGTGACACACGTGAAAGCTTGCTCATTAGTCTGGTTGGTACCAGACTAATGAGCCACAGCAAGCGAGCGCAGGGAGACCGCGATATCGTCAATGGATGAAACTTTTTCTTTTTCAGGAATAATATTTTATTATGGCCAGACAGGATACTTGTATGAGAGAAGCAAAGAAAAACTTAATTCTGTTAATTTTTAGTGCGAATAGCTTCGAAAATCAGTAAATTTTGCACTCGACGTGTCACATTATGTATAAAGTAATGGCTTGCGGCGCTGACAGACGTGCAAGCCGAGGCGAGCTAGACACGAGCAAAGCTTCAGTAGATTCGGCCCTCGCTTACTGTTTAATTACACCATCCTAAATCAGGACTCTAAACCTTAAATACCGTGTAGGTAGTGTAATACCCGTAAAATCCGTAGGTAAAATCCCTTTTAATAACTTGAAGCCCTTGAAGGTTTTCGGGAATATAAGAGTTGACTGTAGTTTTCATTTTTTTTTACTACAAAATGCATTTCCGACCGACTGTCACTGTCAAATTTTAAAACGGCGGACGGTTAAATTGGGTGTACTTCTTGTTTTTGATAAACGTTATGTCGCGTTCTAAGTACCGTTCAAAGGTGTAAATTATATGTAAATAGTGGGCAATGCTGCTAAAGGTACTGTGTACTAGAAGTTGTAGATAGAAAATGGATTCCCGATTTCAGAAATGCAGGCTATGCTTAAAACTGGGTGATTTTTGTTCAATATTTGAACAGGATGAGTGTGTTAAGTTATCTGATATGGTTATGTCTTTTACTAATATTCAAGTAAGTACTATATGTTGTTGCAATGATGGGAATATGTTTAACAGGATCCCCAATTTTGTTTATCTGAATTGTGTTTGCTTCTAGATTTATGAAGGTGATGGATTGTCAGATCGTGTCTGCTCGTCATGCATAGAGAATTTAAGCACAGCTTATTTATTCAAACAGCAGTGCGAAAGAATTGATAAATTGATAAGAAAATGTCCGGGTAAAGTGATTTTTTATCGTTTATTTTCTTTTGAAATATTTTTGTATCAACTGGGTATGCAACTAAGTTTATGTACCTGAAAGCGATTTTATTTTTGTTCTTTACCATACCTTAGTATTACTAGTTTACTTTGATTGATCATTATGATTGGAATATTAACGTTTTTTTCTAATTTATTGTTATTAGATACAAACATAAACAAACCCTCTGTTAGTGACTATAATGACTTCTTCACCAAGGAGTTTCACATGCATGATGGTACCATGGATGGTTCCATGGAAGAATATGTGTCTGCTGAGGGTGATAACAATGAAAACTTTTTCAAAGACAATATGGACAGTAACATGGATAGCAACATTTTCCATGATATTAGTGATGAGACTGACAGTGATGTTGATTCCATAAAGTGTGGAGGTTGCAATGAGTCGTACAGCAAGCTGGGCACACACACCTGCCGCACTACATGCACTATTGAGCGCAATCAACTGCAAAGGTCAAGCAGTAATGAAACTCTTGTTGCATCAGATATTGCTCCAAATCAACAGCCACTGAGAGCAACCCAGTCATTGCCTCCTCGCCATACTCAGCCTCTGCCAGATATACCTGAAGATATGGATGTCACATGTGTATTATGTGATGAAAAATTTGACCAATATGATAATTATGTGATACATTTTAATAGGTGCACTACTAATGTCAAGTTGCACCATTATGTTTGTCCTGTATGCCATGACATATACACTGAAAAATTGGCATATTTGGAGCATCTCAAGGCTGAACATTTTAAAGTAACTTCAAAAGAGACTGTTGTGCACTACAAGGCTGGTTTTATCAATCCGGGAGAGGATTGTGTTGATTTTGTGCCATCATTAGAAAAGACTAGGAAACCGAAGGCTGTGCGTCGTCAAATAGGTTGGTCTGTTGAGGATATTTATCAAGAAATTGATTGCAAAAAAGTTGAAGAGAAAGTTACTCCCACATCAAGTCCTTTTAAAAATTTTTTTTCAAAGTTGGGGAATGAGTGAGTTACAAATTGACTATTGGCATGCCTGGGATCTACCTAAGTATATTTCAACTGTATATTTTTACTAATTACTTCATGCTTTATCTAATTGGAAACTGAAAGCTTTGTTGCTCCAAAAAAAAATATAACATCTATTCTATACCTTTAGTTCTGGCTGATTTACTTTGTAGTAAATCAGCTATGGGAATTTTCTTTATAACTTAAACATCTATCTGTAATGTGAAACGTTTGTTGTTTAGTCTTCTAGATTTAACATGCCATGGTGTAGCTATAGATTGGGTAATATTTTAAGCTGCTTTGTTTTCACTTGAACCACAGCGTCTACAGTAAATTATTAACTATCTTATTTCTATCAAAGTATCTAACTCAATTTCTTATCTTGGTATGTAGAAATATTTTTGAGACAGTATATTTACCACTTTGAACCATGTTCACAGAACTTTCAGTAGGCAGAGTACACCCAAAAAAGTGAGTTTTCGGAAATTAATAGAAAGTGGCAAAGAGAAGACTGCCAATTACTTGCCCTTCCAGAAGTATATCCAGAACTACAAGCTGAAGAAGAAAGGGTCCAGTTACAGTCCCATAAAGGGAAAGATGCAGGTGTCCACTAAAATCAAAGCCAGTCTTCAAGAGATGACTTCAGGTACCTAAATAAGTGTTTTCCCACACCAATCAATCAACAATCAATCAGTTGGCGTAGTATTGTTTGTTGCACTTATTCACATATCCATATAAAAAAATCATACAAATATAAATCTTCTGCAGGTTTAGCAACCTAAATTTAAATATAGATCACAAACATAAAATACACCATTTTGTTTCAGACAGTGACTATCATTCACCAAGTGGCACATCTGAGGAGTCATGGAAACTGAAGCAGAATTTAATATGTGCCTGTGAAAAGAAGGTGTTTATGCTATCTGAAAGTATCAATGTAAGTAGAAAATTACAAATTACATGTTGCGAATTGGCAGCGCTAAATGGCACAGTCTACTTCATTCCCCTAAGTGAAGCGTGCAGGAACTGTAGGTGCCAGCACAGAAGCGTGTGAAGTATTTTCAACATTAAAGTTTCGAATATGCAATACTAGAGGCATTGTCAACGCCGTGCACATTCCCTATAATAATGCTGTCCTAGGACATTTTTTTATTACATTTTCGTGTTTTCGAACACTTGACACTCATAATTGCTGAAGAAGAAAGATCTAAAATAATATTAACTTTTATAGAATCGTGAAAGAATAGCAGCGATGATAAATGAGTTAGGTGGAGTTGTAGCAGAAAATACAAAAATGGAAATGTTGGCAACACATTTCATAGCAGTGTTGCCAAACGACACGTTCACGGGTATGATGGTATGCGCCCTCGCTACTGGCAAATGGTTGATTCATGTCAACTTTATCTATGACAGTTTTAGATGCAAGAAATTCCTACAGGTATGTGTTGTCTTTCTGTGTTATTTGTAACTTTAGGCATCGTGCTAATACAAAGCGACCATCGCGTGAATATGGGATAGTCGCGTTCATTTGTACGGCAAACGCGATCGCGTTGTCGCGGAAATTGAGGGTGACTTCCGGTTTTGCTATAGAAAGACATTAAATTTTATTATTAATATCTAGCTTGTTCCCACAGGTTCAAATTTCATTCAATGGCCTTTCTCATAGAAACCCCTGTATTTTCCGGGATTAAAAGTAGCCTTTATTATTCGGCAATAGTGTAGCTATGTATCAATAAAAGATACTTGTAAACCTTCATACAAAAATACTTAATTTTTTTTTTGTAAAAATAGATGGTAATGATAATTATGGTATTCATTCCACGATGGAGTCTTTGTGATTGAAACCACCTCTCTTTTATTGTAATCCCTCATCCAGTGTATGTTTTATTTTACAGGAATATCTCTATGAGTGGCTCAAACATCCAAAAATATTGGAAATCGACTCGACGAGTGTGGAAGTGTCGAAAGCAGCCGTGTACTGGCACCTAGAGCTTGACGCGCTCAGTGCTAAGTACCCCTTTGAGGGCAAACAAATTGTACTCATCATGAAGAGGAAGTACAGGCAATATTATCAGATGATATTTAAGACTTTGAAAGCAAGAACTGTTACTTATGATCCACGGTCAGTTGTATTACTTATTTATTTAATATATTGTTCTATGACACAACCTCTTTTCCCTCGTGTATACTTATTAAAATATCATATTGATTTAGGTTTTGCTCTTTTTCTTATCAGTTTAAACTTTTCTCAGAAATAGCATTTTTTCGGAAAAGATCCATTTTTTTGAATTCCACAGAATAAGCTTTGTTTTAATTTTAGCTACTTATATTACTCCACATGATCTCTTTTTACTCTACTCTCCTTTCGCAGGTACGCTGGAAGAGATTTCTATAGAAATAAACATCATCTTTGTACCTATTTTTCTGTTTCCTCTTTCTTATTAAATGTGTGCAAATGTCACCGAATAATTGCAAAATACGTAAGTCTACAAAATATCTTGAGAGATTGTAAATTCTCGATAAATTGTCCACTGAACATTTGAAATACATTTTTACGTAATTCCGAAAAATTGTGACCTGACATAAAATGGCAACCAATCAGAGCACAAATTTACAATTTATCTATTTTGATGTGGATTCAAAACTTGGTCCCTCACTGGTCTTCTTGGTGCGCCATAGAGTTACAAATTAAATTTAGTCGTGTTCGTTTTCGCGAAATATAAAATACCCATGACAACAAATTTGAATTTTTTGTTCGTTTAGCAGGTATATTCTTATTCAGTATAATGTTCTTTTGATATCGTTATCATCTTGTATAATTGACATTTGATCTTACCGCTGAACAAAGAGCGACCGCACCTGGGTCGGGAACTTAGGTTACTTTAAACCCCAGAAGCAGCAATAGAGCCCCGCGTGGGACTCCGTCAACTTATCTTGGTCAGTTCCGTAATTTAAAACGAATATATCTTAATCTAACATTACACACCCAAAGTAAATCCAACCAACATCGAACAACGGGAGGTCCATTTAATTCGTAAGTCTATGGCGTATATGTGACTTCACATCTGAACAGACTTTGAGAGAGCCTTGTTTCTTGTAGATTTGTACTCTGATTGGTCGCCATTCTATTTCAGTTCACAACATAGAAATATAAAAAAACAGGAGAAGTGGCAAGGGGACGTGTCACTGTCCGCGCGACATGATCACGTTAATCATGTCATAGGCAAATGGTCGTCTCGGCGAACTAGTGCGACCGCGATCGTGTTAAATTATAAGAATACCGTGTTATTCAGTGGTTTCTTGTAAAAACCGAAGCCTGTATCAAAACTCGGCGGGGCCGAAACTGGCCGAAACCGAAACTTTGGTCGATCACTATTTATAATTGATTGTGTAGTACGTTCTGTTTTGCCTATTGCTTTTACTGAAGTGCATGTGTAGTAGTTGCCGTTTGGAAGTGAAATAGTGGAGACACAGGGTTCCGGTACATTTCCATCTACCGGGTATATCTCCTTCTTTATTATTTCTATGGTTCATGACTTCGAGAAATTATAAACTATCAAATATTGATGCGTAAAAATGTATTCCAAATATTCAGTTGACAATTTATCGAAATTTTTCAATTTCTCAAGTTATATATTACTAGTTGACCCGCGCAACTTCGTCCACTCCGCTCCTATTGGTCTTAGCGTGATGATATCTTGTAGTCTTCCTTGATAAATGGGCTATCTAACACTGAAATATTTTTTCAAATCGGACCAGTAGTTTCTGAGATTAGTGCGTTCAAGTAAACAAACAAACTCTTCAGCTTTATATATTAGTATAGATAGAAGTATAGATAAGATTATCATACGGAGTTTGCCATTTTCCGGTGACATACATAAATTGTTAAATAAATAAGAACAAAGGAGCTTGCCATTAGCCTGGCGCAGACCCGGCGAGGCGCAGTAAAGGGCCATTTTCCCAGCTAAACGAATGCCAACATTGCGTCTCTTAAAATAAAGTTGATAATAATAAGTGACCGCGTGGCCTAATAAATAATTATTTATTTTCAACTTCATTTCAACTGGTGCAGGGTTGGTATTTGTTTTCCAGAAAAAACCACATCGACTTGCGTCTCGCCAGATGTGTGCCTGCCCTAACTCCATGGTATGGGACAAAGAAAACCCAGGTTTCGGAGTTATTTTATAATAATAAATAAATTTTTTTAAATGGAAAATAACCTAAAAACTAGTTACGTAGGTATATGACTGCGTCAGTCGGTTGACCCCATGACTCGATATATTTGCACAATAAAATACACAGCACAGCACTGCAATGCAGACGCGCGGGCAGTCACCGCTTGACTGAAGTGCACCGCTCGTTGCCCGCTCTCGCGTCGCTGCTGCGCTGCTATTTTCGAGGGCCGGTTCATTTGTTTTTATACATTAGCCGCTCTCGCGCCGCCGCCGCCGCCCCCGCCCCGCTGCCCGCAAAACTCGAGGCAGGGACCTAATACGTCAGATCAAAATGTCAAAAATGTGCCTGGCGGGATTTAGGAATGCGATCGATTAAGCATAACCTTTAGTAAGAAAATCGATTTTGTGTCAATTAGTAATACTAAATCGATTTGGTGTACTGGTTTCACTTAATTGTTACGTTATTCAAAAAAACGAAAGCAAAGCTAATACTTATAATTAGTCAAATGTTTTTGAAGCAAACGTTATAGTTATTTATTAAATAAACGTAAGGATTGGAATTACTGGTTAGTCGATTCATCAAAAATAGTTTCTATTGTATTCTCATCTCTATGACAGGTTGCGTGAACGTCATGTAAAAGGAGTAAAACAATATTCATACTTTTATATACTTTAAATTCCCTGATCAAAAACCAAATCCATGACTCGGAATGTCCTAAAATAATATTAAATTAATAACTATACAATTTGATCTTGATGCCTGAGACGTTTTGGTACCAGTTTTGGTCATTCTCCTTTATTTTCACAGGACCCCAGGCAGTTGCTGCACGGCAGATTACTGTTTCGTCGACATGAAAATTATCGAAAGAGTTAAACTGAGGTTTTTCGCACGACATAATGTTCCCGTTTTCCCATATCAGTACATATTAGTGTACCTGCTAAAGAGGGGTCAAGTAGAAGATGAATACAAGTATCTTTTGCAAGACTGCAAGAAATATGCAAGAGACACAATGTTCTTGCTGAACGATACTTATTAGTCCAACTTCAATTAATTGAAATTCCTATATTTTTGTTGTTTTTATTATTGTTGTCAAGGTATATGGGTAGGTAGATTGACATTATAAATTTTATATAATCGACATAAACTTATATTTTATACAAATAAGCCATATTATTTTTTAAGGAATAAAGATATATTTCTATAAAATATTTGGTTTAATTTATAATTCATCAGGTGTGTGTTTTGCGTGCGGTGGCCGCTACTCTTGGTGGTTTGCTCTGCATGATCATTTGCTGGTCTTGATACATTTTTCTGCCGATCCTTATCTGTGAGAAAAATAATGAAGAGGACATTGTCAATAATAATATTGAGTCAGTGTCGGACCACAATAGAGGTTTTGTTATGGCCCACCGATATTATCATACCACATGTAAATAATTGCACTGGAACATGCACCGCACTCGCATTGGATCGCACGTACTCAGTTCCCCTACAATCATCTGCCCAGCCTTTTCCCAACTATATTGGGGTTGGCTTCCAGTCAAGCCAGATTTAGCCACACAACCCATAACTGGGTAACAAGGTACTTCATGGCAGGACTGGAGTCAGATTTACTGGCTTCTGCTGACTATCCGTAACGACTGCCAAAGATCTACAAATGACAGCCGGGACCAACGGCTTAACGTGCTTTCCGAGGCACGGAGGACACTCGGTAAATTAAGATGGTCACCCATCCACAGACCAACCTTGGCAAGCGTTGCTTAACCTTGGAGATCAACCCGTGCGGCTGTTATTATCTAGCCACGAGCTCCTAAATCCCATTCAAAGTTCCCCTACAATATCTATTGCAATTTTTCAAAAACTAAATGTGTAAAGCGTAATATTTTGCGAGTAGCGTACGGATATCGTTAGTGCCATGTTTGACCGCGCCAGCGACAGACCATCGCGATATTTATCCTTATACAGAATAAGTAAAATGTTGATTTTCGTGGGTACCTTTGTATACACAATCCATAACGCAACTGTTGCTAATATAGTGCCTACCATTCCCCAGATTTGATCGGAACTGGGAAACATGTCGTCATCCAAATTAGGTGTGGGTTCTGGTTCATCACAGCTACAAAAAGAAACTATGTAAGGAAACATTATTACTATAATTTTATCTGTCACTTTATAACACTATTAGACATTGCCATCGACTACGGTTTGTATCTGCTTTTTATAGTAGAAATGAGTGCTGGTTACTGTCTGTATATTATTGTCTGCGGAGGTCGAATTCATTTTTGGAAAGTAGGAGCGACAGTTTATGGTAGCACAAGGAAGTGGTGTATCCCTGAATAGTAGAGTAGCACAGTTAGGGGAGATGGCGTGCGACACCGAAACGGCACTGCAGAATCTCGTTAACAAACTTTATAACCATATCTATTTGCTTATTTTATCCATAAAGGATGATTGTACTGACTTCTGTTAACAAACTAGAATGAATGGCAAAACTATCATATGTACGAGTAATACAAATTCCACATCTGGTTAACATAAGAGGACCTAAGAGCGACCTTTTTATCTAGAAACAACAATCTTAAAAACACGACCTTTTTTTAAGTGGCGTAAAAAGGCACAATAAATCTATTTTCCCAAACTCCCTCAGGCCCCAAGTATGGTGAGATGCATAGAACGAGGCAATTTGTGTTACAACGAGATTAGGCCAGTATCAGGATTTTAGCCTAAAAATAGATTTGACATTAATTATGCACAATTTTGCTTTGTGATGGATAGGTATGACTAGGTAGGTAAATTTTTTTAAGTGTCGGAAATTATCAAATGGAGTGTCAGACTCTTACTGACTAAAACCCATCCGTGTTCCTCCTGGTGCCCTTTGCGGTCCAGGGTATGGTGCCTCTTTCGAACAAAGTCCGCATCCCCATCAGGCACTGGCCCTAGCGGGTTCCATCTTTTATGCTGACAGCTCAATGTGGCGCGCGTGGAACACAGCGCGCTGTCGACCCGGGGACTAGGTAAGTACTGTAGGGGATCGAAGGTCGGGGCGTAGCGGGAGCTACTTTAAAAAAGAAAAACTGATGTAACTTTTAAGAATTACTATATTATGTCTTCACTCTACCAGAATATTTTATAGAATCTTTTATAAAAGCTCACACATTCTTATGTCATTATATTTATATTCCAACCTAATCTAATTCTTCTTATATCTTTCAAGGCTTACGACATTCAGGTTGCACCTTCCAAAGAGGATATTCTACAGTACCTATTAAGATTATATTGTGTGTGGTAAATATAAAACGCGCTGTACTGACGAGTGACGCTGTGACGTAGAATCTAACATTATGGCGTCAAGAAGTCAAGGCCAGCCTAGAGCATAGACTAATCATACATACATAAACCAAGATATTTTTAGGTCAATCAACGGGAAGTACCCAATAGGTTTTGATTTACTTGCGAGCAACAAAATATGTCGCAAAAAAAAATTACTGTCAAAGACCGCTAAAAACGACTAAAGAGTTCGAAACAAGTCGCTTTTCAAGCAATCTGATGCAGTTGGTGGTATCAGAGTATAGCACAATTATTTTGACGTATAGTTAACGTTAACGTGAATTTTGAATATGAAGAACTTCAATCCCATAGTATTTTAGTTTAATTTTATGGGACATACACAATTTATAGATATCATTCAAAAATATGAATAGGTATAAGTATTATCTAATTCAAATAAATATTATGTGCGAAACGAGTATTGTAGATTGTAGCTATGGTAAAATTTTACGTTACGTCAACAATATTCGTGCTAGGCCCTCCACAGAACAGATAAATTATCTGTTCTGTGAGACCCTAGATCAGTGATTGAACTTTAGTCGTTTTAAGCGGTCGGGTTTTTTGACAAAAACATTTTTCTTATTTCCCACAGTCTAGTGTGTTACATTTTTGGAATCGTCTCCTCAAGCCCTTTTTCTTGATTACCCACTCGATAGGTTTTGGGACAAAATATGGAGCAAAAAATCGGCCATTCTAATTTTCAGGGTACCGTACCTCAAAAGGAAAAAACGGAACCCTTATAGAATCACTGTTTTTTTTTTTTTTTACTATTGTTAGGCACGCGTTTGACCACTATCTCACCTGATGGTAAGCGAGGATGTGGTCGAAGATGGAGCACGCTTGCCTAGAAATAACCTATTCACTCTTGATTTAAAGACTCCCAAGTTGTAGCTATCAGGAAACACAGACTCCGGCAGGGAATTCCACTCCTTAGCTGTACGCACTATGAATGTGTTCCCAAAACGTTTTGTGCGTATGGGTGGGATGTCCACCATGTACCGGTGGCGCATCGCCGTTCGTCTTGTGGTCCGATGATGGAACGGGCTTGGCGGAATTAAATTATGCAATTCCGTCGCACATTCCCCAAAATGCAACCGGTAAAACAACTCGACGTCGATGTTCAAGACTTTGGAGCTTCGACGCGACGAGCCTCTCATTGCCGATGATCCTCTTGGCTCGTTTCTCAATTGACTCAAGGGCATCAAGCTGGTATCTGGCAGATCCGTCCCAAAGATGAGAGCAGTATTCCATACACGATCGAACTTGCGCTTGATAGAGTTTGAGCAGCTGTTCCGGCGTGAAGTACCGTCTCACCTTAGCCAGAATCCCCAACTTCTTTGCAGCCACTTGAGCTTTTGCCTCTATGTAAGGGCCAAAATTGAGAGTAGATGTTAATGTACCTAACCCCAAGAAGCTCAAGATGGTCGGTTATCGGCACGGTTTCACCGCGGAAAGATGGAGCTGGGCGGAATTGGCTCCTTTTGGCGGAAAAAAGACACGCTTGGGTCTTAGCAGCATTGAACTTGACCAGATTGGCATCGCCCCATTCAGAGACAGCCTGTAAGGACACGTTCAAGCGCTCAACCATTTCCTCCCGGAGAGACCGGATCTGCGACTCACCAGCTCGTGCGTCGGACACGTATCTCTCAGCAACAGTGCTGTCGTCTGCATACCCAAAGGTAAAGGGTTTAAGCAGATCATTAATATGCAGCAAGAATAGTGTTGCCGAAAGCACCGCCCTGAGGAACCCCGGCATTAATATCCAGCAGTCCAGACGAGCAGCCATCTATGACCACTCGGATAGACCGATCCCTCAGGAAATCTGCGATCCAATCACACAAACCGGCGGGCAGACCGAAGGAAGGAAGCTTACTAATAAGGCTATCGTGCCAGACCCTGTCGAAGGCCTTCGAAATGTCAAGGGAGACCGCCAGTGCCTCCCCGTGCTTCTCTATGGCCTCACTCCAGATGTGAATGGCATACGCTAGAAGATCCCCAGTTCACCGATTTCGGCGAAACCCGTATTGCCGGTCACTAAGGATATCATTCGCTTCTAGGTACGCCAGAAGCTTATGATTCAGTACGCGTTCCATAGTCTTACAGAGTATGGACGTTACCGAGATGGGTCTATAATTCGACGGGTCAGCTCGACTACCCCCTTCTTGGGCACGGGCTGCACGTTAGCTTGCTTCCAAGCATTCGGCTTCGGTATTGTCCGTCCGTCTGTCTGTCAAGACCCTTTATCTCGGGAACGCGAAAGATATCGATTTGGAATTTAAACCATATACTCAGGTCTACAGTAGTCCCTTGAAGCTGTGAAAAAATCATAGTCATAAGTTAACATAAAAAAAAGATATGGCTGTTTATGCCGCAAAAAACGAACATTTCGACACTCTCAAGGGCATCAAAACTCATAGGGTATTTCCCGTTAACCTAGAAGAATGAAATTTGGCAAGTAATACCGTCTTATACCTACGACAGGTATAGTGAAGTCTAAAAACTATATATTTGTAATTAAAACATGAAAATATAGTGTGTACCTATTTAAAGTACGTAATAAATCACCGAGCGTTTCTAATAAACTGATTGGATTTAAAATTTGAGTACTTAAAAAATTAAGTGTTATCATCCTTAGTAACTTTTAGCGTTTACTTCATCAAAATCGACCCACAAAATCAAAAGATATTGAATGTTTAGGAAGAAACTTCATCGAATGCTAAAATAGATAGACTCCAGATACTTGCAATGCCATCTATTGAGAAAAATAGTATTACAGTAGTACCCAACTGATATATGGCTTACCGATGTACCTGCGCAGAAAATGAGTTTTCAAACCGCGGGAAATGCTGTTGACCAATCGGCACGCTCCATGCACCGCACTTCTTTTTCCTATACCGCTATTGGTCGGCAGCCGCCGCAATGTTAGCGCGCGATGGTAAAGAGGAACCCTTTGGTGTGACTAAATCTGTCCGTCTGCCACAGCTGGATATCTCAGGAACTACTAATCCTATCAACTTGAAATAGTTTCAGATGTCGTTTGCTCAACTATATTTTTTTTGCAATAGCTACTGAAAGGAGTTCTTATAAATTCGAAGTGGGGCTACTAAGGGCAAATGGGGTATCTTAAGAAAGAGTGCTATTTGCACATTTTCATAATATTTGTCTTTTTTTTAGGCCACATGGTTTTCGACTTTTGATGAAAACTGTGAAACATT
The DNA here is from genome assembly GCA_950371165.1 of Lacanobia oleracea. Taxonomy (NCBI): domain Eukaryota; kingdom Metazoa; phylum Arthropoda; class Insecta; order Lepidoptera; family Noctuidae; genus Lacanobia; species Lacanobia oleracea. The sequence continues at coordinate 15,291,459 of OX493389.1, forward strand.
TTACCATTCCCCCCTTATCTCGAAGTTTGCATAGAGAAAAATTTAAATTATTTTATGTCATAGAAGTTTATGTAAAGATTCCAGGAAAAATAAAACGATGAAATAGCACACTTTTTTCTGAAATCATCAACAAAAATGACATTAGTTTCACTAGCGGTCAAGAGATGGCGCTGATCTAAAACTGCAATATACACCTGACGAATGCGCAAGTCCAACTCGCTTTTTTATTAATTGCTTTATTGCTGTTCTAGGTTTTCTTTCTGAGGAGGGTGAGCCAACCGCCCCACCTAAGTAAGCGATATCGCAAACTACTAAGGTATTTTTTTTGCTAGCTTACTCGTGCCTACATCGTTGGACGGTATTTTTCGGGTTATAGCCTAAACACTCACAAATACCTATTGGTAAAAGAATTTTCAAAATCGGTTCAGTAGATCCAGAGATTACCCCCACAAACTTAACCTCTATAATAAATTATTATAGAGTAGTCCCAATTGAGTATAAAATTTTAATTTACCAACCTTTGGAAACGATTGGCGATAGTGGTCCTGCGATGGATACTGTCATTTAGTTTTTTAATTTAACTGCTGGCCACACAGAAATAAGAGAACATTTTGATGACATCGGTATTTACCGCTGCCAAAGACAAGTCACGTTTTCCATTTTCAACATAAATGCGATGCAAAGTACGAGTCTGGAGTCATCAAGATTTTGTTGAGTATGAACAAAGACGTTAACTGTTGCGTTACGAGTTGGTACCATTATTTACCATTGTACTGACGCTATCTCATAGGAGATATAAATTAACTAGGTATTTATTAACTTTTAATATTATGTGGGTACATTTAAAGCAGCACTGCTTTAATTTGTACCTGCGTTAAGACCTGCGTACCGTACATTCAAGTGTGCATATAACTTGCAGGAAAAGTGTACCTACGGTTAAAATAACAAATAAGTTTTGAAGTGATTTTCAAGTGATTGGCAGTGCTATTTGTATTATTTATTGTATAGTGTGATATAGTGCGTCTGTACTTTCAAAATGGGATGTTGCTATTCATGTGAAGTAAGTGTTTTTATGTTATATTTTAAATGCATTGTTTTTATTTCGAACTCAATAACTCGTCTAACTGATTGTGTCCTGGATAGGTACAGTGAAAACAATGGTGTTTGTTTTTCATTTGAAACGTTGATAATTTCTATACATTTTACAATTATTAGGGTTACAAACATGCGTAAAAAACGGAACCAAAGAGGATCACTCGAGTGTCTGTCTGTCAGTCTGTCTCTCCGTCTGTCACAGTCAGTTTTCTACGGATCTATTGGACCGATTCGGTTGAAATTTGCTATGCATATGGACTTCTGTGACCCAAACGCGTTACGTAAATAAATATTTTTAGTATAAGTGTCACTTTTGGGAATATGAAAGTTATTCGAACTGTATCGTGTGAAATATTGAACGAAAGAGCTTACTGTGAGGGTTTTAATTATATTTCTTCATAATTTTAAAATAAATATATTGAAGTTATCAAGAACATAGACGAAAAATTACCGTCCCCCCTTATCTTCGAAACTACTGAGCTTAAAATTCTGAAAAATAATGCAGGTTGTAGTTCTATACCTAAAGATACAGAAAAATCTATAAGAAGTCTGTAGTGTTAAAATAACATGTTAAAAAAGTTAAACTGGTTCGGAACCTTTTGCACGCCAGTCTGACTCGCAATTGACCAGTTTTATTCGTTTAGGTTTACAATATTTTGTTATTTTAGTAGGCCGTCCAAACCAATCTATACTTATTACTTAATATTTTACTTATTACCTTTACATTAGTTAGTAGTTTTCCACAAACATTATCGAGATAAAATTTTACGCGCTATTTCTCGAAACCTACGTTTTCTGTCTTACTGCTCTCTCGATTACCACACCGGTATGCAGTATTATAATATACTAGTTGACCCGCGCAACTTCGTCTGCGTCACAATATTCATTACTGCTCCGCTCCTATTGGTCCTAACGTGATATATATAGCCAATAGCCTTCCTCGATAAATGGGCTATCTAACACTGAAATAATTTTTCAAATCGGACTAGCAGTTCCTGAGATTAGCGCCTTCAAGTAAACAAACAAACTCTTCAGCTTTATTAGTATAGATAATAGTGTTTTATTATGGCTTATCTAACTAGAGCTAGAACATAGGATAGGACAGCATTATATATCTACTTAGATAAGTAAAAATAATATAATTTAAGTCCAACTGATTTTAGTCAAAATAATATAATTTCAGGATGATGATGGTCGTGGCCGTTTACCGTACGAGCATCGCTCGACTTTGACTTCGACACCATATAGAGGACCTGTACCAACATTAAGAGACCCTGCGCCACATAGTTTGCCGAGCACGCTAAGCAGCTATGATCCCTACAATTACACTCGCTATAATTACAAGGTAAGCCGGTAAATCTTTGGTGATATGCGGTTTGAAGATATTCGACTCAGAAATAGACCTAAGAAACAATCTCGTACTTTTACCACCGAAAATGGTGATTGTCGACGTAGGTAGGGAATCTTAAGGCCGCGGGCACGAAGTCATGGGCGGCGGCGCGTATAATGGCGCGGCGGGGGCCGAGCGGTGCGCGCGCGTCTACAGTGACAATTTGTTTTTGCTTTTTAACTTTTCAAAATGCGTTTCAGCATTTGTGTCAAGAAGATGTTTTCATCGCTGTTTAGACACAAATTTCTCATTAACAACACCACGCCGCTCTAGCGCCCGCTGGCTTCGTGACTGGGTCTGCGCCGCGTCGCTGTCCGTGCCGTGTCGCCGCTGCCGCTCCTTGCCTGCTGACTTCGTGCCCGTTGTAAGTATCGCCAATTTCGCACATTCGCAGTAACATATACGATACACTAATACAAGAAAAAAAAGGTTTTGATCGGGCGTTGGCTTTGTTTCTTTGGTGCCGATGCTGGACGGACAGACAACGGAGGCTTAGTATTAAGGGTTACGGCGGTTACCCTCTGGGTACGGAATCCTAAAAAATAACTATTTTGTTATTGTGTACCTATTATTCATTTGTTGGTTTTAATTTTAGGCAGAGGTCGTGACACTAGAAAGACGTGCCGTCCCGCAACGTCCTGCAGTAAATGTGATAAGAAAGCCTACGCCAACCGCATCAAGTTCGCGAAGTAACTATGTTCCCAAAACCATTGAGTTCAAGGTAATGAAACCTAATAATAGCACTTGTAGGTACAAAAATATGTAATAACAAGCCTTTTCTTTTAAATATAGAACTGAGGCCAACCACGAACGGCCGAGTGAGAAGCAAACGTGGCATGTCAGATAATAGGCTTAGGTATAGGGCAGTGTGCCCATTGGTTATTTTGGAAAAACACTGGCTAATGATGTTAACATTCTCGTAACAACAAGTGACTTTTTATCATAAGTGAATAAAAATACAAATTTCAGCCTCAACCTGGAGCTTTATATGGGGAGTACAAGTGCCGTTGCGGATACTTTTGGGTTAGCCGCTTATCTTGGCGCGACAGATACCAACAGTGTAAACGTTGTAAGGCACAAGTGCGACCAAGAAATCAGGTAGGTACCTACTTAATTATATGCTACTAGCTTCGCCCGCGTGGTCCCTAAGGGACAAACGCCCGGGATAAAAAGTATGTCCTTTCTCAGGCTCTAGCCTATCTGTGTACAAAATTTAATTTAAATCGGTTCATTAGTTTTGACGTCAAAGCGCGACAGACAGACCGAGTTACTTTCGCATTTATAATATTTATTTATTAATCCTTTATTTCAGGCAACTAAGGCCCATAAAACACTATACATAAATAAGCATAAAAAAAAAACTAAAAATAAACTAGGTAGGTATACTTACTTAGGGCACAGATAATAGCTTACCTACATAAATTGTAATACAAAAAACTTAAAAACTACTGAACACGAAGTAGGTATAAAAAAGAATAATAAGAAAAAATATAAGCAAGGAAGAAAAAAATAATAAAAAGATTAAGAATATTAGTAAGAAGTAAGAATTTTATGGGCAGTTTGCTTTATCCTTTTTCTAAACTTAAAGTAGCCAAGTTACTCTTTATAACATGAGCTATCTGTCAGTGAAATTTAATATCAATGCAGCCGTTTCGGAGTTTGCCTGGAATAGACACAGACAACATTAAAAAAATAATGTTTTTACCCGACTGCGAAAAGAGGGTTATTTGTTGTAGGTATCGTAAATTATAAAGTATATAATTACAATTACATTCATTATCATTCACATGCATCTATTAAAAAGCTTTATTCTGATATTACCAACAGACACTTCATTTTGTGTATTGTATATTAAGTAGATGTCGAATAATGCAATCAATTTTTTTCGAGATCCGTAACCTTAATAAAAATCAAATTTCGAATATAATAAAAATTAACATTTAATTTGTCTTCCATTAAATAATCAAAAGTCATTGCACCTGTAGCGAAGAGCTCGACGAGTTTCTTGAAACAAGTAGCTGCAAATAATACTCTTGCTTTCATATTTACAGAGAGAGCTGCGCCCTAGTGACTTCACATCACGCGACAAAGTTGACGAAAGTTTAGGCCACCCCCAGGAGCTGTGCGAGATGTGCAAGCAAGTGGGAGGTTACTGCGGCAGATATAATAAAACCCTAACTGAAACTCGTGCATAGGAGTTAATTTTATCGTTCAGTTAACACAAGCAGATTTGGGGTGAAATCAAACTGCTGTACAAGTAGGTACAGGCATATTTGGGCGCGGCCAAAATCAGAACAGAAGCCGCCATCTAGTTTTTGTGAAAATTTCTTTAGCGGCATAATGCACTTTGTTTATGTTGGGTAAAAAATGTAAAACTCGCGTCAGGACACGTGACCTGATCGAAAATTCGTAAGACGGAGGGAGAGAAGCACGTATTCAAGTTTTCAGTTTTCACTTCTGCCGGACGCCCGGACCTCTCGGAGTGCAACCCGTTGTTTTTGAAGTGAAAACTTCTTCAGCGGCGTTGTGCACTTTTTTAATATGTATTTCACAGACAATTTCACATTTTTATGTACAGAATCCACCACAACTCCGTAAAATTAATAATTAATATCATTCATGCGCCAAAAGATCCAGTATAGTACCAAACAACAAGGACTGATCGGCAGGTAGTGACAAAAAATAAATAAAAATGTAATTCTTTTTCCGTCACCGTACATTTTTTTTTTAACTTTCGATAAAGATGTTTCCTAAATACGTAACGTTGGAAGGCCTCCCACAAGGTGGAACGATGACCTACCGAGACGCGCAGGACCGGTTGTTGTGGCGGCACTTGGCTCACAAGAGTGTGTTCTGTGCACTTGGGGGAGGCCAAGTCCAGCAGTGGACGTCTTTCGGCTGATATGATGATGAAGGATGCTTGCGAACTCCTCCTCTAAATGAGCCTTAACTTAAGGTTAATTTAAGTAAGTTTCTGTAAAACTAGGATTAGTAAAAAAGTTTATTATTATCCCTAGAATATAAAAAATATGTTATGTAATGAATAACTATTTTGATATTTTATTAATATTGTATATATGACATTTTCCATTGAAACAATAAGACATAAGATAGTTTTATATTCCTTTTGGGTTATACATGCATAAAAAGAGATTACAATTATGTACAGTATGGTATGTAATAAATAATACTATTATATATGGAATAATACCTTTAATTGCTTTTGAGTTAACCTAATACATGTGTTCCAGAGAAATCTATATACTGCATAGTTTAAGCAGATGTTATACCGTTGAAAGATAGTACAAAATATTAGATACAGAAGATACAGAACAGAAGACTTTAATGTGTTTTTTTTATATAATTTTGAGATAATAAATAAAAATATCGATTTACATTGCATGTGTGTTTATTTAAAAAAAACCATAAATCAAACGGGCTACTCTTAATAATTTGCACATTCAAGAATCGCAATAGACACAAAAACTTGATTGTACCGTGGCACTGAAAGTCGATTAACACTGTTAGGTACTTACTTAATTTACAATTAATTGTCTCAAAATAATTTAAAACTCGGGTCTTCAACACTTTACATTTTACATCTGTTGCGATTTTTTTACAATTTTGTTTTTATTGGTTAGAGTTATAATTAATTATAAAATGATGAAAACAGCGTTAACCGACTTGCGTTGCTAACTGTCCAAAGCAAACGAAAACGGGTCACAGTTATTTTACGTGTCGTCATTATCTTGACCGTCATTTCCATTGAATGCTCTGGATACTAATGAAAAATAATTTGTATTTTTGAAATAGCCGGGCACATTTGTGGAGTACAGGTTTTTCTTTTCGACCAAATAGGCAAACAGTGGCATCAGTCTGGATCCGATCTCTTCAACATCTTCTACGTTGGTTTCTTTTAAGAATTTGGATAAACTGAAGGCGGCACTTAACACTTGTCGATCCGTCAACGGTCCTTGGAGGAATTTGTACTGGAAAAAGAAACGCATAACATAAGGTATTTTCGGATGTATAGCGTATTCTTAGCTCTGTATCTACTATAAACGAAGTTCGAACTTGAATTTCGCTACAATTCTGGCAGATTTCATAGTATCTCATAGTCAAACAACTGTATTTTTAGGCACGACGTCACCGGGCAGATCGCGCGTGGCTAGAGCGGCTTAGTGTTGTTTTAAGAGAAATTGAGTGTTGTTCGAAGAAGTTGCGTGCACTGCAGACGCGCGGGCAACGGTCAACTGGCGCGCACCGCTCGCCCGCCGCCGCCGCGCCGCTCCGGTATCAGTTCCCGCGCCCGCTGACTTCGTGCCCGCAGCCTTAGCGTATGTCCACATCTGGCGAATGCGCTATCGGCGCAAGGGCCGCGCGCGACTTCTTCCCCCGCCCGCTCAACCGCAAATTTACAACTGAGATATACATTCAGTCAAAAAAGTATCGGGAATGGATGATTGGTTTATGGTTCCAAATTCAAATTTTTGATTTTTTGTAGTTGTTAGATTGGCACAACTGTTTTCCATTTTGGCGCGGAGTTTGAGTTGCATCTGTTATTTATATTAAATACAGTGCTGGTTTTAGTAATATCATATATAGTGTGTATTGCGAATTTCATAATGGACAAAAATATCGAACAAAGAGTTTGTCTTAAATTTTGCATCGCCAATGGAATTTCGTGTTCGGAGTCACTGAAAATGTTACAGAAGGCTTACGGTGAATCGACTTTATCAAAAACTCGTGCTTATGAGTGGTTCAAAGCGTTCAAAAGCGGTCGCGATGTGATGGAAGATTTGCCTCGCTCTGGTAGGCCGTCAACGTCTGCAACTGAAGTTAACATCGCAAAAGTGAAGGAAATAGTGACTGAAAATCCCCATTCAACTCTGAGAGAGATAGCCGCCGAACTTTCTGTATCTCACGAGTCGATCCGTACCATTTTAACTAATCATTTGGGTATGAAACATGTTGCTGCTCGGCTAGTCCCAAAAGATCTGAATTTTCTCCAAAAACTCAATCGCATGAAAGTCGCTGAGGACATGCTAGACCGAGTCAGTTCGGACCCAACATTCATGAAACGCATTGTTACTGGTGACGAGACGTGGGTTTACGAGTTTGACATGCAAACTAGTCAACAAGCTTCGGAGTGGCGCCTTCCAACTGAACCGAAACCGAAAAAACCACGCCAAAGTCGATCAAAAGTCAAAGTCATGTTGACTGTTTTTTTTGACTATCGCGGTGTTGTGCACTCTGAATTCTTACCGGAAGGTCTAACGGTAAATAAAGAATATTATTTGAGCGTTATGCGGCGTTTAAGAGAGCAAATTCGACGAAAAAGGCCAGATTTGTTTAAAGAAAATTCTTGGATTTTGCACCACGACAATGCGCCTTCGCACAAGGCTATCATTGTGAACGAATTTTTAACCAAACACTCAACAAATACCATCCAGCAACCACCATATTCACCAGATATGGCTCCTGCTGACTTTTTTCTTTTTCCTAAACTCAAATTACCACTTCGTGGCACCCGTTTTCAATCGATAGAAGACATAAAGGAGAATTCGCGGCGAGAACTGAACTCAATTCCGGAAGCAGCGTTTAAAAAATGTTTTGATGAATGGATTATTCGTTGGCGCAAGTGTATCGTTTCTAAAGGAGCATACTTTGAAGATGATAAAATAAATTTGGATGAATAACAGACATTTTGTGTATTATTGATCTTTTCCCGGTACTTTCTTGACAGAGTAGTACATTATGAAAACGAACGGGAATGAGCGCGCCAGTGCAAGCCTTGCGTGAGTTGCGCACCAAACCATTACTGTAACTGCACGCGTGCAGCGCACATTCGTGGCGCATTCGCCAGATGTGGACACACCCTAAGGAACATTAAGTAAGGCAGCTTAAACTCGTAGACCTGTGTGTAATTGTGTATGCACGACATTCTCTGAGGCAAAAAATCACGAATGAATGTTCCTCTTTCACCAAAAGGCCGCACACAGAATTTGAAAACAAATTTGTGAAGCGAATTCGTGTATAAGGAGTCAAAAAATATATACCCGTATAATGTAGACCAGATTCTGAATGCAGTAGAACAAGCAGGCTCTGGTGGCAGGGTTGCGAGTGCCCTCCACAGCCTTCGCGATCATTCGTAGGGCTTCGTGGAAGATGCACAGAACGTCTATGTCTTCAATGTGTCGTGTCAAGTTGTCCCATACCACACACCATTCTTCCTGCGTGCCGGAACTAAGGATCTGGAAAAATAATAGTAATTTTAAACTACAACATTTCACGTTTTGCTTATCGTATTCGTAGTTGACAGAAACTACAAAACAACATATTTGCTATTTATATCTTCTTTAATTTCACTAAACGTGTTATTCCGGTCAAAAAAAATCACATTGATTTCGAGTAACTACGGAACTATCAGGAATAATGTCCTGCCCTCAGTGCCGGATTATCCCATAAGCAAATTAACCAATTGCTTAGGGCATCACGTCCGGGGGGGCACCATGAACAGATAAACTAAAGGTACTTAGTTATTTTGGTCCAGTGATACGAAATTTCGCAAACCTTCCGAAAAGTCAGCAAGGTGTTACAATTAGAAGACCCAAAAGTCATTTTTGAGACGTGCGCTTACAAAATTACGAGCCGACCAAAAGAAAAACTATCAGATGTGGTTTTAAAGACACCAGTTAAAGAATTAAGCCGTATGGTGTCTGTCCAACCATGAACATGCAATAGTTACACGTGCCAGCAACAGCATCACAGGAAATAGTACGACGCAATAGTTCCACGCGCCGGCAAGCCGTCAGCACTAAGAACCTAGTGAGATCTTCGCTTCATCGGCTCGATACACACAAACACAAATAAATAGGTATCAAAGTATATTGACCACAATCAATTAGTCATCAAGCTGGAGTCGACTTTGATTCATCTCCTACAACTCCTCTCACTTTGGCCAAGACACTTTTAGCAGTCATCGATCCTATGAGTCTGATGGGTAGTGAGAAAACCATTTCCTGTGTACATTGCACGACGTACACAAAACCCCCGTTCCTACCCCAATTCCGTCTGTTACAGTAGGTGTCCTTGTTTGAGGAACTCGTGGATCTAGCCACAAATAACAGCCGCACGGGTCGATCTTCAAGGTTAAGCAACGCTTGCCAAGGTTGGTCTGTGGATGGGTGACCATCTTAACATACGGAGTTTCCTCCGTGCTTCGGAAAGCACGTTAAGCCGTTGGTCCCGGCTAACATTTGTAGATATTTGGCAGTCGTTACGGATAGTCAGAAGCCCGTAAAATCTGACTCCAATCTTGCCATGAAGTACCGTGTTACCCAGTTAATGGGTTCTGGAGGTCTGGTAGGCCGCCGCTCCTCGTAAAATACCTACTGGTATTCAGGTAAATCCGGATTGACTGGAAGCCGACCCCAATATAGTTGGGAAAAGGCTAGGCAGATTTTTCGTAGACAGAAATTTCATAGAATATCGTTTCGCAGAAAATGTTTCACATAATATTTGGTCACAGATTGTGTAAATCTATTGCCGCTATAACAACAAATAATAAAAATGAAGGTTTATGGTACGGAACCCTTCGTGTGCGAGTCCGCCTCGCACTTGTCTGGTTTTTATTTTAAGATCGGTACTAGTTGACTAGCGGATAGGGGGCACCACAGGCGCGGAGTGCTTAGGGCATCAAGAAGTCTTAATCCGGCACTGCCTGCCCTTCTTAGTTGGAGTCTATCTATTATCTCACGGGTCGAACTCCGAGGTTGAGCTGCATTTTCCGAGGATGGGCAGTGAATGGGTGACCATCTAGTACATACCGAGATTCCTCCGTGCCTCGATAAACACGTTAAGCCGTTGGTCCTGGTTGTCATTTGGAGATCTTTTGCAGTCATAAGGGATTGTCAGAAGTGAGATTACACCAGTCTTGCCAATAAGTAGTGTGTTACCCAGTTAATGGATTGTGGTGGACAGGTAGGCAGCCGCTCCACATTAAATACTGGTTTGCAGCTGAATCCGCCTTGACTGGAATTCAACCCCAATATAGTTGGGAAATGGCTAGGCAGATGAAGATGATCATCTCACCATGACCACACAATGTAAATTCTATGGTTAACAATATTTTATCTCACCTGGGTTGCCCAAATGGATATTTCACTGCGACTGGTGTCCTTATTGACTTTCATGCCACTGACCGCTTGAAAGAAATTCGAGCTATGGCCACCTAGTAGTTTTCTAAAATAAAAATTGTTTTGAGGTTGCATATTTTTTCGTCTCAACCTAATTCTTAACCAGTCTCCTTCATCATCTGTAATGTGATACAATTTTAAGATTATCTAATCAAATATTGCAACACTATGTCAGTTTCTTAAGAGCCATACTTACTTGGTATAACACTATCATATGTTTCTATCAAACATTTTTGGAAGTTCAATGTGAGGTGCAGTGTTGATGACGCCTTTGGTACGAAAGACTTAATGTTACCCCAGCGTACCACCTCCATCACTTGACTCAACATAGCCAACATAGGTGCCCTATATTCCAACAGTTCTCGGATAGTGTAGGCCTCGTTCAAGAGTTGGATCTGCACATGTATCTTGCCAATATCTTTGTGCAGAAGTGCCTTGTGCATATTTGGCATTATAATTACAAGTAGTAGCTTTGTTGCTGGGATTATATTGCACTTTTTCAATCCACTTAAAAACTTCACTATATTATCTTGCTTGCTTTCGTTTTCCAAAGTATTATCAAGAATTATTTTAATAATTCCTATTATGCAAGGCTCTGTTTCAGACAAATAATAATAATTAGAATAATCCTTAAGTAAGTCCATAAGTTTCAACATTGTTTTTGTAAGCTGGGCATTCTCTTGCGCCAAAATAAATATTTTATTGAAAACTTCTCTAGGGTTCTGTAGGAAAACATTCAATACTTCTGTGTAGTCTACATTAACATCAGCAACGAATTTGTTGAACATTTCAGTCAGTGTGTTATGAAACTCTTCATCATTTCTCAGGTCATGGAATTCATTTTCACTGAAATGTTCTTTTAATAATTTATGTTTATCTGACACATTGCAGTGTTGGAATATTTTGATTGACAATGTTGTGACTATATCTCTATTCAATGTGTTGCTTTTATAGTAATTTGTAAACATGTGGTATAGCTTCATACATTCCTGTTCATCAAACATCTCTAAGTTAGTGTCTATGGCATTGATTAGTTCAATATGCTGGCACAGCTGCTCTTTGTGTACTAATGCATGTATCCATGAGGCCTTGTCTGCATGATTGCTGCATATATTTTGTATTATAACATTGGTGTCAGTTAAATTGATAATGTCGCTGATGACTGCTGGTTTACGAGCCATCTGTTGTATCATGCCAACAACAGGGTGCTCAGCGGCACTGCTAACATTCAAAAGCTTTGTTTGTACTTTATGACAAAGCTCCCCTAAAGTTTGTTGCATGCTTTTGCCATCTTCTTCGAATTCACTCCATGCACAAAATATGTCAACACTGATTTCCATTACTATTTCTTGAAAAATATCTAGTAAAATACTATTACAATTGTTCAAGCATTCAGATACTGTGGTATTGGGGCACTCACAAACTTTGTTTGTGGGAGGATTGTGTTTAAAACAACCTTCCTTATATGTCGACTTGTACATGTCATTCACACAGCTTGAGTTTACCTCTTGAGTGAAATAATTAAAACATTCATAAATCAAAAGTAGAATTGATTTAAGACATTTTCCTTTGTATATGTACAATTCGTCTTTACTTAGTAAGTTCAATCTATGACTATTTGGTGGGTTTGTAAAATATTTCAAACATTTTTGTAAAGTTTCATAACTAGCAGTTAATATGTTATTCAGGATCTCATCCTCAAATTCAAAACAGTGTAGTCGACAAATAAGCGAATAACATGCGGCTGACAAGTTGTGCAGTTTCCGGAGACCCTTGGTAGGATTGTAATACTTGTAGTTTTCTGCAAAAGCTTCTGCTACCTCTATTGCTAGTGGGGGATAGCAATATGTGATTATTTCATATACAAAATCCTCCATATAAAGGTTCCACAACATTTCACACATGAGATATTTTGGTATAGTGGGTATTGAGTGTATGACTAGAAATACTCCTTCCAGTTCTACCATTTCATTCAATGATTTTAGGTCTGTGTTCAAAACAATATACATAGCAAATTTACGTGTCTTTGACACCATTGTATCTACTACCCCTTTTTCATTTATGTACTTTTCGCTCCTTAGGAACCTTGTTACGGTTTCAATAACTGCTTTTACTTTCTCTTCATTGCCTGTAAGTCAAAACTTTAAAGTTATCGCCAAAAATAAATACTATGCTAATAGCTAATAATAATAAATGATATAGGAGTGTATGAATTGATAGCTTAATACATAAAATATATAACAGGAAGAGGAATATGTCGGAGAAAATACTGCATTTTTACTGATTCTATGCATGCAATATAGGTAAGGAGTTATGGAGCCCCGTGCCTAAAGTGGTTTCAAAATAATATCAATTGCCATGAAAACGATCAATCATTTGCATTAATAGAAATATAAGTTTTACTATCAACAGACAAACTTTTAAAAGTAGAGCCGGCTCTGGACTGTTTTGCGAAAAAAAAACTGCCTATATGTAAATTAAATGTTTTTACCGCCCCTTGACGTTACTCTTGAAAAACTGTGAGAGTGGTTTGCAGATACAATTAGGCCTTGAAATGCAGAGAGCTCCGGAGTAAAATCCATTGTTAATTTGGCAAATTTGTTCAAAAATATTCAAGTTTTCTGTTTTCAACCATTCACCCGGCAAATCAATAAATTTTTCAATGACATTGTGTGACTTTGACGTATAATTCGACATTGACAGCCGGTACCCAGCAGTTTTAATCTATGGCCGGTACATGGGTACAGTCATAGATATAGAATCCCTAGATAGACTGTAACCGAAACTTGCGAGCACGTTGCGTCTCCTTTTTTTTTCAAAAGCAAAGTGCCTGAAACGTAGACAGAGAATAGATATAGACATGCTCTTAGAATAATAATAATTGTTAAAGTAAGACGACGCATATGCAAAATGTCTATGTGTGAGCAAGACGCAGCATAGTTTTTCTATCTTTATTTGCGTATCGGTTTTTGTTGTCTGCCATCAGTAGTCATTGGTGGCAAACAAATTGTGCTCTCAGCGTATTTTCGTTGATAGAAGCTTATTTTGTGTGATTTACTGCTTTAGTGATATTCCAGAAGGTATTATTAAGTGTGTAGTGATGGTGAATTGCAGTATTTACGGCTGTAAAAGCCGTAGTGAACGAAATCAACCAAACATAACGTTTCATCGGTAAGTAGCATTTTTTATCTATTACAGCAAGTAAATCAAAGATTATTGTACTCAAGACTATTTTCTGTCAATAACAAGCAAAGTTTATTGATAATTAACGTCTAAAAAGACGATAAATCCTAACTTGTTTTTCATATTAGCCGGCCAAAGTGTGAGGCAATTTATGTTAGGTTGTTATCTATGTCACTTCATGTCATTTGTAAATTGTCGGATAATAACTTGACGGGGATACCAGCACTTGATTATTTTTACCCCTAAACGTATTTTTCTTTTTAGGTTTCCGAATGATCCATTTTTTTTAAATAAATGGATTGACTGTACGGGCTGAGTTAACTGGCATCCAAGTCGTCACTCCCGTATTTGCTCACGACATTTCGAAGACAGTTGCTTTCGACAGAACTTAAATCGTACCTACTTAAATCCACGTGCGATACCCACACTTTTCATCCAGGTAAAGTTAATATATTACTTAATTTGTTATTAAGTAACTAAACATCAAAAAATTTAAATATACTAACTCATCTTCTTGATTACATTAGCAGTTAAGGCATTCAGTTCGCGCGCGAACACAATCAAATAGTAATAAATACATACGTTACCCCTTAAAAAGTTAAAAAAAAAACGTGTTGTTAATTGATATGAATTACATTACTCGTAGTAGACGTACAACCAAAATAATAAGAACGAGATTACCCACACAATGGGGGTAAAAGTCTAAGTATGGCAATATTAAATGCACGAAGTTGTAATGATGTACTTAACTTATGTCGAACTATCGCTATCCCTTACCGTTATACGCTGAGGACTTGTCTATATCTATTCTCTGTCTACGGCCTGAAATAGAAAAGTATAGTGTCCATAGTGCGTCGAAAATTATAGAATGTCGCCAGTTTGACTATACAATTCTACTTATTGATAATATGTCAATGCACAGTGATGTGTTTTCTGTCGACTATCGAAAATATGCCGCCAGTTACCACATTAAACCAAAAAATGGTATTTCATTTTGAAATAATAATGATTGGTTATATCAAAATTTCTTGAAAGATATTATTTGTCTTCATTTGTTTTTACCGTCTCTAAAACTTTGTTTGCTTGTAAAATTTCTTGTGTTATAAACTAAAAATATTAGATTGTAGGCAGATGGTTATTTATTTCTTTATAAAAGCGTTACTCTCTCTGGAGCGGTGGAGCCCTGACCGCCTAGCGTAGCTTGGACCCTGTTCCCGATACCGGTGGGCTACTGATTTTTTTTTTAATATTTAAAAATGTACTAAAAACTAAAGACAATGAATAAACGAAACAATATCTATACCAATATTTTAAAGAGGTAATGTTTGTGAGGTTGTAGGGGGTAAAATCTGGATCTACAGAACTGATTTTTAAAATTATTTTACCAATAGAAAGGCACGATATTTGTGAGTCATTCTAATATATAAAATTCAACCGTTACTGAGTGACTGACAGACAACGCACTCCCGAAACCACTGGTCGTAGAAAGCTAAAATTTGGCATATATAGGTTCCTTGGGGTATGCAGAGGAGCACTAAGGCAGGATTTCCTTAAATTCTTACGGGAATGGTAAAAAATGTGATACGCGTGTACGAAGTCGCGGGTAAAAGCTAGTCCTTATCCTTACTTTCTTAATATTTTAAATGCGAAAGTAACTGTCTGTCTGTCATTCGGTCATCTGTCTCTTTCACGTCGAAGTGAACCGATTTAAATGAAATTTGGTATACAGATAGTCTGACAGGTAGCATGAGAAAGGACATAGGCTCCTTTTTATCCCAGGATTATGCTCAGTAGGGACCACGCGGTAGGGACTACCGGGGCAGCTACTTTCTAATAAAAAATAGGCAACTCGTAAGTTTTATTTTATAGAATCTGACATTGTTCAGTGTTTAACTTTTTTTTTTTAAAGAAACCTTGTTGCGTAAGTGAATTCAGCAACAGAGTATGAACAATCGACCGATCTCATGCGAGATGAAAGACGCGATTTAGATTTCCGAATATGTGATTGTTTGATTGTTCATACTCTTTGCATTTTACCTTGCTGAATCTACCTGTGGTGATCTTTTAAAAGGCCGGTCGTAATGTGGGGTTCGTATACATGTATGGCGGAGTTAGTCATAGTAAAGACACAAAGTATTAAGTAAATTAGTAGTGGATTCGATATTATAAAACACATAATTACGGTTATATTAAGGTGAATGCTCCAGGTCAGCCCGCGAAATTCAAATATTTTTATGTTTTTTGCAATTTGGCGGTCAGTGTGAAGCTGTATGTAGACCAAATGCGATCTGCGACTGTAACGCGTATTTATCTAAAGAATTATAACCATTTTAATCATCAATATAGCCCTCTAAGTTCATGTAGTTCGAAATAATGATTATTTCTGAAATATTCATTCTTTCGAACTACATGAACTTAGAGGGCTATATTGATGATTTAAATGGTTATAATTCTTTAGATAAATACGCGTTACGGTCGCAGATCGCATTTGGTCCACATACAGCTTCACCCTGACCGGCAAATTGCAAAAAACATAAAAATATTTGAATTTCGCGGGCTACCCTGGAGCATCCACCTTAAACAATACAAACACATAAACATACGCTCGTTATTGAGTTTACTATGATTTGCCATAAAACAGTTCTTAGGGTGTAAGTGAATTTTACTTTTGACAAATAAAAAAAGTTTTTCACTTTGCAAGCAGCGCACTATATTGAACCAAGAGGTCAACCTCATCATATCGAGATGATTTTCGATGAGACATAGGTGCGGGACCGGGTCCTCTCTTATCGCTCTTTTTGTAGGTTTCGAGCAACTCTTCGCCAATGATCTGCGAAACTGCTTTTCTCCATTTATAAGCTTCCTCTTTAACGGTAATTTCTGAAATAAAGCAAAATGAATGTCAGGTTGGTTTATGAAGATCCTATACAACTTTAGCATTTTCTTAACATAAAAAGATAAAAAGGATCTTTTACCACTACTATTTATAAAACATCTTAAACGAAAAATTAAAAAAATATTAAAAGTTTGATTGATTGATGTTTTTGGGTTAATTTACTTACTGGTTGGCAAGATGCTGGCTGTTTTGGAAATATTATTGGCACTGCGTGCGAATGTTACACTCGACGTTCGAATTCTTCATGAAAGCAAGATTCTTCAAAGTGTTCAGAACATATCCTTGTTTACTGTGTAGGCCTCCAATTATCATCTTTTCTCAAAATTGTATCCATTTACTTTTAAACTCATTATCTGCAAGAATACATCATTATAATAATTTAGTATTTATTTATTTATTTATTTTATTTATATATGCTTTATTGTACACCAAAAAAAAAAAGAAAACAAAGAATATCTTAAACTAAAACAACATACAATCGGCGGCCTTATCGCGTTCCGCGATCTCTTCCAGGCAACCTGGAATGGAAAGAGACAGCCTGGACATGATATGGGGCTGCAATTGGTGTAAACATAGTAAACAATTTTAACAGAGAAATATACGTAGTTAATAAATATGAACTGAAACATTATAAAAATCATACAATACACAAAAATATATACACAAATACATACATACTTAATATATAGGAAGAGGATATACTAATAATTAAAATATCATAGTGACAAGTAATGTTCCTTAACTAGTCTTTTAAAAACAGGCAGTGATTGCGCGCGCTTAATTGACACAGGCAGAGCATTCCATAAACGAGCGGCCTGAACTGTAAAAGATTTGTCTAAAAAAATTGTGGAATGCATTGGCATTTTAAGTTTTAAGTTATCTGATGACCTAAGAAATCTTGTGTGGGAGTCACAAAGAAACTGGAAGCGTTTCTTTAGGTATAGAGGGGTGTTTGGGGAAAAAAGCACATTGTACAAGAGGGAAAGAATATGGGCATTCCGGCGAAGGCGGATAGGCAACCACTTGAGTTTAACACGGAATTCTGAAACATGGTCATATTTGCGCAAACCAAATATAAACCTTATGCAGAAATTTTGAAGTCGCTCAAGTTTATTAAGTTGTACTTCAGTGAGATCAAGATAGCTGACATCAGCATAATCAAGGATGGGTAAAAGAAGAGATTGTGCAAGCGCAATCCTGGTGGCAGTCGGCAGAAAATTACGCAGCCTTCTTAAGGATGCAGCAGATGCGAATAACTTGCGACTAACTTCCTGTAGCTGGGTAGTCCAAGAAAAGTTCACGTCAATAAAAACCCCCAAATTTTTAACTTTTTCACTAAACGGAATAACTGAGTTATCAAAATAAACTTGGGGAAGAGTCGTCCAGTCAATCTTTGAGATCGTCCTAGAACTGCCCACCACCACAACCTGTGTCTTTATGGGGTTCACCGTAAGTCCATAGTTCTTGCTCCAGTCGCTTATACGGGCCAGATCACGGTTTAGGGACAAGATAGCCTCGGACAGATTTCCAAGAGGAGTTCGCGTGTAAATTTGAAGATCATCTGCATAAAGGTGGTAAGAAGAAATTAATTCGTAGGAGATTGAGTTAATGAAAACTGCGAAAAGTAAAGGAGATAAAACGCCACCCTGTGGTACCCCGGCGGAAGTACTACACCAGGAAGACATAGTCTCTCCGATGCAGATACGTTGCCGGCGACCGAACAGGTAACTACGAAACCAGTCAATTACCGATGGAGATATGTTTAAAGAGCAAAGAATACCAAGCAAAACATCGAAATCCACAGTGTTAAATGCATTACTGAAATCCAGTAGAGCCAAAACTGTTACATTTCCAATTTCCATGGCTGACCTTATGTCTTCAGTAATGTTCAGAAGCGCTGTAGTAGTGCTATGACCAGGACGGAAACCAGACTGGAAAGGGTTGAGGAGATTATTTTTGGAAAGGAAAGCGCTTATTTGATTGTGGATTAACCGTTCGAGGACTTTGGAAAGGAATGGTAATATGGATATTGGACGGTATTCGGAGAAGGAGGTGGGATTGGACTTTTTCGGTAAAGGAATTATTTGAGCATCTTTCCATGAGCTTGGAAAGACACCACTAGATGCAGAAAAATTGAGGATGTGGGAGATGACGGGAAGGATTAAATCCAGCACTGGGAGTAACATTTTACGGCTGATACAGTCGCTTCCTACTGCATTTGAAGTAATAGATAGTATGCTCTTCTTAACATCACATGCGGAAAATTGACCAAAAGTAAATGGAGAATAGCTGGGAGTCGGAAGAGATGAAAGATAATTCAAAGTATTTAACTTTGTTGTCCTATCGCAATTAGACGAAGCAGAAAAATGAGTATTCATTGCATCAATGTCAATATCTTTAGGGACAGTTTCCTGTTGGGCTTTACCGACCCCCAATGACCTAAGAAATTTCCAAACTTTGGCTGTGTCCCCGTTTTGGACAGAATCATGAATGTGATGGCGATTTGCATTCCTACACACCTTATTGCAGTGTTTACGAATTGAGACATACCTTTCCCTGTTAGCGGCATTAGGGCGACGCTTAAATTTGGACTTGGCTGTAGCTTTTTTATTCAAGACAGCTTTAATCTCATCCGTCAACCACGGCGCCGGCATATGTTTTACCTTGACAGCTCGAACAGGAGCGTGTCGATCGTAAAGCTCAACAAGTTTAGTCGTGAAAAATTTAACTTTATCATCGACTGAAGTAGACGTAAATAGCGGAGACCAGTCTATATTGCTAGCATCTTCGCAAAGACTGTCAACGCTCATACCACCAAAATTGCGTTGCATGAGTATTTTGGCTTTAGCCTTAGGAGGACGAATTTTATATGAGAGAAAGATTAGATCATGATAGGAAAAGGCATCGGCTGAGCATTGCCCATGCTTAGCGACGCGATCAGGTGAAGAGACCAAAATTAAGTCAAGAAGTGAAGGAGTACAGTTTGGAAAATGGTGAGTGGCACTTAGCGGAAGAATGGTAAGATTACTAGAAGCTGAAATACTAGTTAAGGAAGAAGAACGATGGTCTTTCTTCAGGAGACAAGTATTGAAATCACCCATGATTATGCTATGACTATAGGAAGGGATAAGCATTTCTAAAAGCTTTTCGAAAGATGAAAAGAAATTAACGCGTAAAGAGGGGCAGTAATAGACGCCAAGAAGTAATTTAGTGTGATTTAGTTCGACCTCAACAAAAAGATGTTCACCAGCATTTGATGGTGGTGGCTGCGCTGATACATTGACTATAGAGAAAGGAATATAAGCGCGGAGATACATAGCAACACCACCTCCACCACCACCTGTCCGGTCGTTTCTTATAAGCACAAAGCCAGGAAGAGAATAACTAGTAGAAGGGAGGCAAGCTTTAAGCCATGACTCGGAAATAAGAATGGCATGTATATTTTTACAGTCAAAACTTGCCAGCATATCGTGGAAATGAGCCGGAATGCTTTGGGCATTAATGTGTATAACATTAAAATTCTTACGAACATCAGAAAACTGCGCATTAAGACTGTCTGCTAAACAAGGAACACTTACAAAACTGTCATCGTTACTTGACAAAGAAAAAAAACTGTTATCATCACTACTTTCAAGAATTGACATAAATATATATATATTATAACTACAATTAAAATACCTAAAAACCAATAACAAATTCACCTGCCGGTAGCGCTAATAAGTTATTGTTACATTAAAAACTACTTACAATTTATGAACAATTGATTAATTAATTTCGGGTAACAAAGGTAACAGACTAAACATAAAACACGAGATACAAGTAACATAAATACAACAAATATTACAACTTGCCAGTGCACCGTTACTTGTTTTTGATTTCATAGAGTTACCTAAAACGGAACGGAACGTAATCGACAACGACATGACACTGACATTGACAAGTCAGGTAGTATAAATGTCAAATCTAGTTATTACACAAACAAATACGATAAAAATAAACGGAGGTAAAAACAAAACAAAATGTTACCCGGGCCTTCCAAACGGCTTCAAAAGAACCAAATCACTTCTTCAAAACAGAACGCTTCAACCTTCCAGTCTTCGCAGCTGCAGCGGTCGGAACAGAGTCTGTCACTGCCGATGCAGGCTCGGGGTCACTGGGAATCGGTGCTATCCTGTCCAATTCGGCAAGGGACTCGATTCGGTGCCGCGTATTATTGGGACCGAGGATGTACACGCAGCCCGCCTTAGTCCAGCTCTTGGAGACGCCGCATCTCTCCCTCGCAGCCAGGAACACGTCGTGACGCCCCTTCGTCAGGAACTCGGACATAGTGACGCCTGAAGCCCGTAACTTGGCCTTCGAAAACCAAATCTTATCCCGGAGTGCCAGATTACCAACCTTGAATAAGATAGGCCTGGTTTTACTAGCCACTGCTCGCCCCATCCTGTGACATCGGCTGATGTCAGCAACAGTGAACTCCTTTAGCTGCAGTGTATTACAGACCACCTTGGCGATAACTTTGGCAGTGTCTTCCTTCTGCTCCTCCTCCACACCATGCAGAAGTAAGATTTTCCTCCGCCCACGCATCTCGATTTGGTCGACACTGCGAGCAAGTAGCTCCACCTGTCGCTGAAGGCTATTGAGAGCTTGAGTGATGAATGCCCGGAACGTTGAAAACTCCGCAGCCAGGCTAGGAGCTGTGATGGGTGATGAAGGGGCCTTCTTCAATTCTCCTTCAAAGGCCGACATTCTCGCTTGGAACAACTCTTTCATTTCACTCAAAGTGCTTGACAGTGAATCCATTGTGATGTTGTAGTGAAAGTAGTTAAAAGTGGGAATTGCAAAAAGATAACGCTACACCAGCAGGTACTAACTATAAACTTTTAAAATAAGTCATAAATATTTGTAAACTATTAATTAATTAAATAATATTTAATTTTGAATAGAGAGCAAATTTTTCTTCGTGTGACTGTTACAACTCTAGTAGTAATAAATAATAATAGTAGTACTTAAGTAAAAGGTTATTGACAAATATAATCCAATATTCATTTGGGAAAAGTAGGATTTATCGTTAATTCCATCTTTTGGCATGCTATAATATTCTGTAATCTTTTATCACTGAGATCAAAGCTGACTCCAATTACTAAGTTCAGGATGGCGCAATCAGTACGAAAGATTCAGATTGAATTTCTAAAGTCTGACCACTTACTTTGTTTTTATTTCATTGTACGTATTATAAACGAACTAGAATATGTAATTGATTATACTTTTACTCTATCGATAAAACATCTAAGGTAAGGTAAGGGTCTGGCACGATAGCCTTATTAGTAAGCTTCCTTCCTTCGGTCTGCCCGCCGGTTTGTGTGATTGGATCGCAGATTTCCTGAGGGATCGGTCTATCCGAGTGGTCATAGATGGCTGCTCGTCTGGACTGCTGGATATTAATGCCGGGGTTCCTCAGGGGTCGGTGCTTTCGGCAACACTGTTCTTGCTGCATATTAATGATCTGCTTAAACCCGGTACCTTTGGGTATGCAGACGACAGCACTGTTGCTGAGAGATACGTGTCCGACGCACGAGCTGATGGGTCGCAGATCCGGTCTCTCCGGGAGGCTATGGTTGAGCGCTTGAATGTGTCCTTACAGGCTGTCTCTGAATGGGGTGATGCCAATCTGTTCAAGTTCAATGCTGCTAAGACCCAAGCGTGTCTATTTTCCGCCAAAAGGAGCCAATTCCACCCAGCTCCATCTTTCCGAGGTGCAACGGTGCCGATAATGGACCAACTTGAGCTTCTTGGGGTTACATTAACATCTACTCTCAATTTTGGCCCTTTAATAGAGGCAAAAGCTCAAGTGGCTGCAAGGAAGTTGGGGATCCTTGCAAAGGTGAGACGGTACTTCACGCCGGAACAGCTGCTCAAACTCTATCAAGCGCAAGTTCGATCGTGTATGGAATACTGCTCTCATCTTTGGGACGGATCTGCCAGATACTAGCTTGATGCCCTTGAGTCAATTGAGAAACGAGCCAAGAGGATCAATGGCAATGAGAGGCTCGTCGCGACGAATCTCCAGAGTCTTGAGCATCGACGACGTTGCTAGCTTGTCGGTTTTCTACCGGTTGCATTTTGGAGAATGTACGACGGAATTGCATAATTTAATTCCGCCAAGCCCGTTCCATCATCGGACCATAAGACGAACGGCGATGCGCCACCGGTACATGGTGGACATCTCATCCACGCGCACAAAACGTTTTGGGAACACATTCATAATGCGTACAGCTAAGGAGTGGAATTCCCTGCCGGAGTCAGCTACAACCTGGGAGTCTTTAAGTCAAGAGTGAATAGGTTATTTCTAGGCAAGCGTGCTCCATCTTCGACCACATCATCGCTCACCATCAGGTGAGATGGTGGTCAAGCGCGTGCCTATTAATAGTAAAAAAAATGAAGTGCATGATATGTTAAAACGGTTCAATATTTTTTGTTTTTATTTTTATTTCTAAATTGGAAACTGACAATAATTTAGAAGCAGTTGTGTCTTTATGTTCATATAATGGAGATCTGTTTTATTGACTTTTCTGCTCAAAATGTGTTTTTAACAATAAGTTATGATTAGATTTACTTACCGGTGAAAACATACTTTTGCAATATTTTCTTTCAAAACACCATTTCTATTCGAACAACCGGGCGCAGTACATGCTATTGTTCATAGCAAAACGAAAACCGCACTCAAACCACAATATTTTTCACAATTTGACAGTATTTTTGATAAAATTGGTAGACTTATGCATAGATATAGAATACCTAGATAGCTTCTATTAAGTTGTATATACTTAGTAACCTATCTTGTTCAACATTTTTAATGGAAAATTTCATGTGACAAAAAGAGATAGCAATAGCATTCCCGACTGTCTTGAAATGCCGCGCGCCACCAGCCGAGAATCGCCATTTTGTTTGTTAACCAGCTGGTTAACACATTAGTCTACCAATTTTATCAAAAATATTGTCAAATTGTGAAAATATTGTAGTTTGAGTGTGTTTTTCGTTTTGCCATGAACAATGGCATGTACTGTACCCGGTTGGTAATTTATTCTATTTAATTTTAATCTTATTTTATATTGCACTCACACATATTTAACCTTCTCATATCTTTAGTTTACACCTTCTCCTGCAATTGTGTTTAGTAATGTTGTGTTGTCTGTAAGTGTTGCAGCACTAGAATATTTTGTTTTCTTTTTATATTATTAGCTTTAAGTACGGTATATGCGATGTTGACAATCTTAATAAATAAATAAATGATGAATAATTACTAAGAGGACACACAGATGGACGAGAAAATAATCTGATGATATTAGTTAAGCTAAAGCTTTATTTTGAGTGTGCCTTTTTAATTAAAATATAAATGCAAAACTTGAATAATTTAATTTTATATTTATATATATATATATCACAACTACTTACAATAATATTAATTACTTAAAACTAAAATAAAGTTAGCATTTATTTGTTCTTAAGTTTTAAAAGGTTAACAAGGTTCGCTCGGGCCGTTTTGAATGTAGGGTCGATTTCCAGCGCTTTTCTGTACATGTCTTCTGCTAAAGTATATTTCTTCCATCGATGATAAAGTACACCTAGAATAAATAAAAAAGATGGGTATAGATCACCAAATAGTGTACTGGTAAGACTTCTAGCCGGCAGTAACAAAGAGAGGTTTATAAGGGCCCACTTGCAAAAACCCGAGTTATTTTTTAACTCTGAGTTAGTTTTAAACTAGGACCACTGCTACGGAAGTATTTATATTTAACCTGGTGTTAGAAATTAACTCTGAGTTAAAAGATTACTCTAAATTGCGCAAACAAGCTTAACAAGCCAACTGTCTGATGCAGTTCAAACACTGATCTGATGCCACCAACTGCATTAGTCTGCTTGAAAAGCGACTTGTGTCGAACTTTTTAATCAGTTTTAGCGGTCGGATTTTTCGACTAAGTAATTTTTTTATTTCTTACATTTTAATGAGTAAATATTTTTTTTATTTATTTTTTTATTTTCACATTAAGGCGTCCAGTAGTCGCCATATTGCATTTTCACTAACGTCATGTCTTTAGTGATACTCGCCGGACTAAGAGGAATCGATTGACGTGTGAATCATAAAAATCGGCCCAGGCACTTGGTCAGTATAGTGCTTCAAAGGAACATTCATACATTACCACTCCTTTGCGTCGCGCAGTCGGGTGAAAACACAATTTTCAATTGCAAAGCTAAAATCAGTTCTTGTGTTTGGCACTGGCACTTAAGAGTATTATTATCTACTAGCTGTTGCCCGCGATCGTCATTCGCGAGTAAGTCGGAAAATAAAATGCTGTCGCTAGATAAGCCTCTGCCTCGAGTTTTGTGGCCAGCAGGGCGGCGGCGGCGCGGCGGCGCGGGCAACGTAGGCCCACGACACCGGGCAGCGTAACACGACGCCGTCAATTCGTGTGTTTTAGTTTATATTTTATATGTATTAGTTTATTCTTATTTTTAACCGACTTTAAAAAAAGGAGGAGGTTCTCAATTCGGTTGTATTTTTTTTTATATTATGTTTGTTACCTCATAACTCCGTAATTTATGAACCGATTTGAAAAAAAATTGGTTCATCTGAAAGGGTATACTTCTCGATTGGTCCCATTGTCACCATGTCAGAATCTGATGATGGGATCCCACGAAAATCGAGGGCAACCCTCAAATTTTATAGGCACATGCAATGTTTTTCATGAACTTTCTAGCGCAATTCAGATATTTGTGCCAGGTAATCATCAATTCATGTTGCTGAGCTGATGATGAAAGGTATAAATTAGGATCTGATGATAAGATCCCATGAAAAATGTTTGATCAGCGATACTTTTGCCAATTGTCTGTCAATTTGGATGATTCTTTTTCTGTTTGAAAGAGTATTTTCCTGGACTGGTCCCGTTTGAATTTGGTGAAGATCTCACGAAGAGGAGGTAGGCAACGGAACTCTTCAATAAATGATAGCAAAGGGATCGGGATTGCTGAAATCGCATGTTTTTTTAGTGTTTACACCAGTTCTTAACATAACATTGCGCTGGTACGCTGTTAATGGGTACGCAGGTACCTAGGTACCACTAAAAAGTGAAAAATAAAAAACTTTTTTACAAAAAATACAACCGACTTCCAAAAACAAAACACTACAAGGTACAAAATAACTTCGGATGAAAGAAAAGAACTTTAATTTCGGAAGTCGGTGTCAAAAAACGAAAATATAACCAAAAACATCGACTTCAGAAATTAAAGTTCTATTTATTTATTTAAATAAAAAACTTTTTTACAAAAAATACAACCGACTTCCAAAAAAAACACCACAAGGTACAAAATAACTTCCGATGAAAGAAAAGAACTTTAACTTCGGAAGTCGGTGTCAAAAAACGAAAATATAACCAAAAACATCGACTTGAGAAATTAAAGTTCTTTTCTTTCTTCCGAAGTTATTTTGTACCTTGTAGTGTTTTGTTTTTAATGTTTTGTTGTGTATTGTATTTGTAAGGGCCATCGTTGCCTGAAATAAAGGAATAATAATAATAATAACCCCACCGCCGTATCTCTACGTTGACGTCGTGGTGGGGCTTGCGCGCTTCAATGAACCCTAGGGCTATGCCAGCGGAGTTTACTTTGCCGAGACAGGTCTAGGGTGAGGAGCCAGACCAAGAGAGATACAATCAAAGCCAAGGTTGCACACGCCGAGGGCTGCATGGCTAGAGGAACGCGCTAGTCGCTAGTGTGCAAACTCTGGATAATAGGGGACCTCCAGTTTTAGCTACCCTTGCTACAGTGAACGCAGGGCTCTGCTGTGGTTGACTTTGTCAGTTCTTAGCTACTTGTGGGAGTAATTATGATAACAAGATCAAAAACAAAAAAACATATTCAGGCAAGTAGGCCTTTATCAGATGATGGAACAGCGTCAATTTCTTCAGCGTCCTCTCCGAGGTCCATCTTTTCATCAATAGTATCTTAAGCCCCTTCGTATAAACTAAGATCATCAAGGTCATCATCAATTCTTTCGACAGCGTCAGTAGACGTTGCGTCGGAGGCTACTACTGCTAAAAATCCTTAACCCGCTACTGGCATAACCAATACGCGTAAAAAATGGAGCAAAGACATGTACGAATTCATTTGGCGTACCTATCTAATCATCACCAATTTAGAAACCGAAACCAATTCATATGTGACGTCCTTGCATTAACAATTCACAAAAAAAAATCCGCAAATAAACGTGTCGAAACAAAGAGTAGGAAATCAACGGAGATCAATAATTAATAATAATTTACTTTCTGCCACTACACTTGATCAGAAGTAAGCAGAGAGCTCCAAACCGACACAGATAACTTAACCAACTTAAATACACCCACACAGTCACAGTTAGATATGGATCAGAACAAAACACATTTACAAACAGGACCTAAAAATAGAATGAAATGGTCAAACGAAATGAACGAAACTTTAATAAAATGCTAATTCATAGTTACGAAAATGGAAACTGATATGACTGTCTGGAGGAAAAAATTAAGGGAAATGTTCATTGACTTCTTCCCACAAATTGACACATTTATCTGAGCAGAGAATATCTGATCAAAAAAGAGTCGTTCTAAATAACAAAATGAATGATACCAGAAGCACGACTCAAAGGTCTGAAAATGTATGCAGTGATTACCCTAAACCAATCGAATCAATATGGGCAATCTGTATATCACATTTCAACCATAGAAAATGCTTCGACACAATCACTCACCATAGACAACACAGAAACTGTATGCGTAAATCAAACACACGAATTTGAAACAAAAACCGAGCCCAATTTCATGAATAGCATTGACATTGAAGCCTTGACATCTACCATTGTAAACACAGAAAATAGTACTACACATGCTGAAATCAATAAAGAAAGAAACCTAGAACTAGAGGAAACATTTTCACTCACATTATAGCACTTCACAAACATTCAGCCCACAAAAAGAAATTACATACCCAAACAGAAATCATAGAAAAAACTCGCACAAATAGTAGGTTACATCAATAATGTAATTTTACCAAAGCATATTAATGCTACAGACTTTGAAACCCTGCAGACAGTCATATATAGTGCTGCTTGGACTGCTGCTAAAACAAATGGAAGCAAGCTCTCACTTTGCACCTCTGAAAATACTACTAACATTTTACAGAAAAATAAAAAACCTAAATGGCAAAGGAGATTAGAATTAAGATTTAAAGATTTGAGAGCAAAAATAGGAAGAATCACAGCCTACATGCAAGGAAACAGAGGTTGGAAGCTAGTTAGAGAGGTAAACACAATAATAGAAAATTATAAAACACATTCCACCCATGAAGAACCAAACACTCAACTCACACACTTTTTAGACACGCTTAAACAAAAACTAACACTCGTAAATAGTAGATTAAACAGATATTATAAGTGCACACTTCGGAAATTTCAAAATATTAGCTTTAAAAATAACAAAAAGCAGTTTTATTGAACGTTAAAACAACCTACTTCCAACCAATCAGTACCCAGCGAAAGTCAGGGTAACAGTAACCATAGTTTACCACCGATGGATAGTCTTAAACAATGTTGGTCAGGAATCTGGGAGAGGCCAATATGTCATAACGTAGCGACTGAGTGGATATTAAAAGAGACAGAAAATTATAGCCACACAGTACAAATGGCGTCTGAACACACACCAATAAAGACTTTCCATGACGTTCTTCAGAAATTACACAACTGGAAAGCACCTGGTTCCGACTATATTCACAACTTTTGGTACAAAAAATTTAATCATATTCACCCATTACCTCTATAATTACATCAACACTTTCATTCAAAACCCAACAACGGTGCCTACATACATAGCGGAAGGAATCACGTACATGATACCAAAAGACACCAGCGAAACCAATAATCCAGCAAAGTACAGACCCATAACATGCCTACAAACTATATATTATTTTAAATAATAACATCATGCATCACTCATATCATTTATAAACATCTTGAAACAAATACAATATTAACCGAAGACCAAAAAGGCTGTCGGAAATTTAGTCAGGGTTGTAAATAACAACTTACTATAGACTCAGTTATACTCAAGCAGGTCCAGAGGAAGAAAAGAGATTTATATACCATATACATAGACTATAAAAAAGCGTACGATTCAGTGCCACACTCCTGGTTACTTGAAGTCCTGAAAATATATAAGATAAATCCTATCATCGTTGCCTTTTTACGAAATATCATGTCAAATTGGATGACACGTTTACATGTAACATAGCCTACAGGAACTGTTGAAACTGAACCAATTAAGATCCAAAGAGGAATATTTCAAGGTGACTCTTTCAGTCCTCTATGGTTCTGTCTGGCGTTAAATCGCCTATCCATCGGATTGAATACAATAACATCAGGACATAATCTACCATTTAATGATACTACAGCTGACATACGGACTGACAGACAGACTAGTTTTCAACTGATATTAAAATGGAGTTTGGAATTGATAAGTGCAAGATCAACTCAGTCAAAGCGGACTAACCTTACCACCATTCATACACTATATAGACAGGTGAAACCATAGACTCCTTAAATGCGAATGAACGTTATTAAAAATAAACTTATTCAAGAATTTAAACATAGACTGAAATCCATTCTTAATACTCAATTGTACTCAAGACATACAGTAAAAGCTATAAATACCTTTGCTATCCCTATCCTCACATACTCCTTTAGTATAATAAGCTGGACTAAAACGGACCTTAAAAACCTACAGCGCGTCAATAATACCACTATGACCAAACATAGAAAGCACCACCCTAGATTTTGCGTCCAGCGACTGACATTACCAAGGAAGGAGGGAGGACGAGGCATAATAAATATTACGAACCTACACAACAAGAAAAGATTTTAACACAAAAAGAGCTACCTCTACTCTTCACAAAGCAATTGTATACCGGGTGTATCTGACATCGACGCACAAACGGTTTCCAGGGGTCCAGGACATGATTCTGGACACCCTGGAGTTGGAATTTTTCGTCGGCTTTTTCCTCATTTTTTCATATTTTTTAGGAGTTTTTTTTACTTTAGACTGCTCATAATCGTTATTCTGACCTAACCCAATAAGATTTTTAATTAAAAAGTCATTAATTCACTATTTTCACAAAAAAAGCAATGTAAATAAAACTTCAAATACCTAGCTATCAGCTGTGCAAAGTTCAAACGAAAGGTCAACGCATGCCAAGTAGGTACCTGTGAGTGAGCATGTCAAAGGCACCGCTCAAAAATACCGTCTAAAGACTGCCGTTATTAGAAAATAATACGTATCACAACAAAATAAAGTAAGCGATTTCCAACATTAAAATAATTGCTTAAAGACGCAAATCGGTTATTTTGTTTTGTGTCGCCAAATCGTATTTTCTTATAGCGGCAATACGTAGCGCGCTCTTTGACATGCCGACAATCGAGCCGATCTAGGTACCTATTCTGTTGAACAGAGTGTAAGGGGCGGTTCAGTGTCTCGCTTAGTGGTGATGGTGACACCTGACCGAGATTTTTTTTTTTAAGTGTAAGCTTCTTTAGCGACGTTGTGCACTTTTTTTGTGATGGGTAAAAAAATGTTAAGCTCGCGTCAAGACACGTGACCCTAGTGAAAATGCGTGAGATGGTGACCTGTCGAAAATTCGTAAGACGGAGGGAGAGAAGTACGTATTCAAGTTTTCACTTCTGCCGGCACTCCCGGAGTTTTTACTATTAATAGGCACACGTTTCACAAATCATAATAAGGCTTAAGTTAATAAAATAAGTACCTAATTTTACGCTTATCTCAATTGGTTCGGTTTCTTGCAGCTTGGGTTCTCTTAGATCTTAATCTTTTTTTAAGGCGATCAAGTAACTACATGGTTAAGTATTTCAACAAAAAAAAATCATTCAATTAATAAATAACCACCCATGATAGTTCCGCCACTGTACTGCACGTAGGTATGTCGGCGAAATCAAAAGAGAGTTCGAAAAGAACATTTCGTGACGGATTTTTGCCAGTTTCTTGTTGACGTTGATCGCGAACGAGTGTGCTTTTTGTGAAAGTCTGTTTTCGGAACGTTAGTGAATAAGTTTTAGTTTGATCCCAAAACTAATTTTCTCTCTGTGTTTGTGTGTCTGATTTAAAAATGTCATCTGGACTTGTGGAATCGGTGGATCGGTAGATTCGGCCCGCCCGGAGCCATTGCCAGCTCACTTACCAGACTCGACCCCATTCGATTTTTTCTTTGGGGTTACGTCAAGAACAAGTGTTTGTGTCCGAGTGCGCTTCCGCAGCCGAGATGAGGAATCGCGTCGTGCATGTGTTTGCGACGTTGCGTGAGGAGTGTGCTCAGGACCCAAAGTTTCTGCTCGGTGTCCACGTTGAAACTCTGGGCCGTGCTCAGATATGCGAGCGTGCTGGCGGCGGCCACTTCGAACCCAGGGGTGAGCGACCTTAAGGTGAGTTAGTAGTAGGTACCTACGATACCGGATCTCAATGTAGGTAGGCCGAAGCGTAACCAACGAAACCCTATTACTAAGCCTCCGCTGTCCGTCCGTCGTCCATAGGACTAGGTAATTTACGGGGGCTCGCATACAAGAAGCGTGTTTTTTGAGTTATGGTAGGTACTTACAGAACCCTTTGTTTGAGAGTCCGACTCGAACATGGCCGGCTTTGTTATCCATTCTTATCAGAATCGCGTTCGTGATTTTAAGAGAGCATGTTCCACAAGGATGTATTCCAGCGACCCATCCAAGGTAACCTTGTTTGGGTGAATTCATAGGTACAAAATTCGCGGATGGAAACCAAGCTCCAACCAAGGTCACCTTGGATTGGACATTGGATTCGGTACCTAAGTACATCATTGTGGAACATAGTTAAGCTTATGACTCCTTAACTTCTGCGTAAACATGTCAGTTGTTGTCGGCAAAGGGTGTTATTCGTCGGTACTTAGGTACTTTCTGAGTGAGTGAGGCGGTTCAGTAGTTACCTACGATACCGGATCTCAATGTAGGTAGGTACTTCAAGCTTATTTCTTATAATCAATCCTTATCTGAATCATTAAGTATTTTAAGAGATTAATCTTAAGGCTCCTTCTCTTATTTCTTCAAAAACAAGTTTTTACCATTAGCAGGTTAGTATTTTTGAGTGATAAAAATGATTCATTTATGAGATAGGTAGGTATTATTGTTGTGTCAATGTGACTTAGATAGTTCATTAGTTTACGTGAACGGATCTCAATGTAGGTACCTACTTACAAGTTTTCTTTTTTATTATCTTATCAATCCTTATCGGAATCGTGATTTTATGAGACTAAAGACATAGCTTGTCGATGCTTTTCTTCTCTTGAATTCTGCATAAACATGTTCCTACCATCATTAGATACCGTAGGTATTTCTGAGTGATTAAAAATGATTTTATGTGATATTGTAGTCGGCGATAGGTAGGCGATATTCTTAGGTACTTAAGTACATTTAACGCAGAAGCTCGCGCGGCGTCGCAGCTTTGAGTGTGTTCAAGAAGTGTAGGTACGTACTCCGTACAACGCTCTCGCGCGTTTGGATCGCGTTGTTCACAATACATTGCGCGCTCGAAAATGACAATTTCTGTAACCGATCATTAGCGAGATTAATGACTTCCACAATTTGATTAGTGGCATCAGGTGTAGCCTTTTCGCGAAGTTTGCATTACGATGTCCCGGACACCCTGTATAACGACCAAAAACTGACTCCCTTAAACATGTACGAAAAAACAACTCAAATCAACGAGAAACAGGCTGACAACCCGACAAATATATTAGAATGGACCCAGAAGTCACTTCATGGCAGACATCGCCGCGACCTTTGCCAGCCTAACGTCGACAAGTTAGCGTCGAACGAATGGCTCAGGCGTGGAGATTTATTCCCTGAGACTGAAGGGTTCATGATGGCAATCCAAGATCAGGTTATTGAAACTCGCAACTATCAAAAGCACATCATGTGAGGCGGTGTCATAGCTCTTCCGAAACTATTCAACATATCACTGGAGCATGCAAAGCAATAGTTCAGACTGATTACAAACACAGACACGATCAAATAGCAAACATTATCCATCAAAAACTGGCTATAAAATATAAATTAATTACCACACCCCCAGTACCTTACTAAAAATATGTTCCTGAAACGGTGCTGGAAAACGCAACGCACAAGTTGTACTTTGATCAAGCCATACTAACGGACAAAACAACACATTACAATAGACCAGACATTACTCTACTGGATAAAATTAATAAAACAGCGCAAATTATTGACATAGCAGTACCAAACACGCACAACAAACAAAGTACAATAGCCGAAAAGCTTTCTAAATACACAGACCTCAAAATAGAAATAAGTAGAATGTGGCGACTAGGCAACGTTTCCATTATCCGTGTAGTGATCTGTGGTTTTAACGGAAATCATCAAATGACTCCTTCATTTGATGATTTCCGTTCCTTAAAAAATATATAAAAACTTGGTTGGGTTGTTAACGTACGATACAGCTACATAAAGTTGGCCATGGGGAAATCAACCAGAAGAGAAGTCTACCCCTGCAACGAAGAGAGTAGAGCAGAGACTCCGCTATCCGCACCATGTTAGACTCCCATTCTCAGTCAGTCCTGGGTAAGTTAGACAGCCTAGCTCCGCCCAAATGCACAGATGCCTCCTGGGTGCTTCACAGGTTTGGCGGAGCAACCTCACCGTTCTGAGAATTTGTTCACGTGGGGCATCTTAGCAATAAAGAGGTTATTATTACTATTACTTTTTGGAAAACGTGGACAATTAATTCTTCGGTTCAAAGCAACCTCTGCAAATTGGGCTGTCTACAGCTCTTTGTACAGGCAGTCTTTAAACCGATGGTCTATGACTACTATTGCCAATAGGGAACATGTGATATATCTATTTTTGCTTTCATTTTAAAGAATTCCATCCAGAATAGACCGCCACATAAATAAAAAATTGAAAACGCTTTAGTTTATTGCTAAAATTGCGTTTTAAACAGACAGAGCAAGATCCGAGTGCTTCCAGAACTTACTTATTTTCTCAGTAACAAAATGTGTGGAATAGAATAGTGTTAGTATGTAGGTACTTTGAACATTCGCTTACCTGCTAGTTTGAGTTGACGCGACCGTCAGTTTGTAAGTATCATCATCAGATGCTAGCTATAAAACGACTAGATCATTTTCACGATTTTTACAAAATATATATTCTTAAATAATTAGTAATTTAGTAAAAATTTAAAGACTAATTAGTCATTTTAATACTGATCGCTATCTCTACTGAGAATTGAGATCCTATTCACAAGTATCTTTTGGATATAGTTTATTTACTAACTATAAAAAGAAAACTGCCTGCATTGTAAAGACTTATGAAATATGTCGTACCTACATACATCACTAAAAAAAGAATTGCCCATTGGATGGAGCTAGCAGATACTTAATATGCATACGTTGAAATTACACTGGCCACTACTCTATTCAAATATTGTGATACTGCGAAATAAGTAACGTCTGGGAGCCCTGGGATCTTGGACTATAAACTAACACGAGTGACGTCACCAGACGCTGATTGGTATATTAAAACACGTTCCGTTAAGTTTGTAATTATTGTTAAAAATCAATATTAACTGGAATAAAAACGTTGCACTGGCCCTTTTCTTATGCTTTTTTACATTTTAGTCACAAAATATTGATAAATATTAAATATGCATCTTCCCTATTGATTGAAATAGCCGATCTTATTTATTTATGTCTTGGGTTTTCGCTGCTTGGAAGTATAGCTTGATGATAAACATTGCTAAGGTTAGACCCATAAGTATCTGCAATATTGTTATCTGTTATGGTTTCTTATAAAAAATCCTCACTGAACAGTTTGGAACATCCCATTTTTCCAAACTGTTCAGTGAGGATTTTTAACAATTAAAATGTTTTTTTAAGTACGAGAAAAC
The DNA here is from genome assembly GCA_950371165.1 of Lacanobia oleracea. Lineage (NCBI taxonomy): Eukaryota > Metazoa > Arthropoda > Insecta > Lepidoptera > Noctuidae > Lacanobia > Lacanobia oleracea. The sequence continues at coordinate 15,326,235 of OX493389.1, forward strand.
AAAATTTTAAATTTTATTTTGGCAATATTATGGTGTCAAGATATAGTTCAAAAGAGAAAATAAATACAAAAATATATCCGTTTGAGAGGTTCGAACCATGGACTAAAGACACCAAAATCTAAGAAGTTCGATTTGACAGCAGGATACAACATTACCTTACTAGTAAGTATGAAAGAGACATATAAATAAATCTCCTTAGCACTTAGTGGTAAAGCAATCTTCTATCCCTCTTTACTCGGCTATCACATCGGACTTCTTAGATTTTGGTGACTTTAATTCTCGTTCAAAACAGACGTTTTTGAATATTGCTCATCCTCCAAAGCACATGGCGTGATAAAATATAGCCTATTGCCTGACCGTACTTATAAAGATTTTTATTATGATTAGTTTTTGCGCCAATTGGAAACATACACCTCAAGATTTACTATTTATTATATGTATATATAGATTACGTTATTTACCTACTGTGAAGTAAGTAAACAACTTGTCGACTGTTCACGTGACCAGAGGGCTGGGCTTTTTTTCGGCCAAAGAATCAGCATTGCCAATCAACGCGGCAATGCTGCCAGTGTTCTGGGCACTTTTGCCATTGACAGCGATGTGGATTTTTTTTTGATGCCCAATGATTAATTTTGTTTTTACACGCGTTTGTACATAATTTCATGTTAATTAGTGTATATAGTTAGTGAAGTAACTTCATTTCATTGCTACATATATAAACGTTTCAAATGTAAGGATTTTTGTAAGCGGGTGCGAGAGGAGTTGCCCTGCTCGCCACCCCCTAAGGCCGCCACTGCTTTAGACGCATAAATATTATTTTCTTACCAAGATTAGCGTAGTGTATGGCTTTAACTTCCTTACTGAACAGCTTAATTGCTTTAATAAAGTGCGTCTCAGCTTCTACGTATCGGTTTATTTTCCCATACATGTTTGCTATAGCAAAATTAACTGAAGGAGCGTCAGGAAGTTCCTTCATAACGTTTGGTATGATCTTCAATGCTCTGTCAATTTGTCCTGGAAAATATAATAATGTATTATTTATGTATTTCCAAAAAAATTGTGCAAAATATTATCTGAAATAACGGCCAATTGCGAGTCGAACTCTCATACGAAGGGATCCGTACCAAAAACCGAAAAAAAAAAAACATGTTTCATTTGTTAATATAGCGGCAATAGAAACACTGACTACATAATATTACGGTTCTTGAGATACAGCCTGCTGACAGTCGGAGGGACGGACCGACGGACGGACAGCGGAGGTTTAGTTTTAGGGTTTTGGGGTGGTTTGGGATCTACCTCGTCGCGGTCCACTCCGGGCAAGGGCACCACAGGCTTGCCTGTGGTACGGCAGAACGATCCCACTTAAAGCGGTGGTATAAGGCTCTGCAAGGAGCCGCCTTGCTCGCGACCACCATCCCGCCGAAGTCAGGCGTCAAGTAGCTTGCTGTGTTCCGTCGGTGTGCGGGAGTGCCAGTGCCTTTGGGGGAGAAGGAGATTGTCAGTCGGTCTGCTCAGAACCGGTCTTGGTCGCTGGGCTGGGCTTTCCGGGTAACTCATTTTGGAGGGTAGCGGGAACTGAAGCACGGTGCCAGCCGTTGGCCGACCTAAGTTACTAGGGGGCCCAAGTAGCACGCCGGCCACGTGGCTGCCCCGCCAACTAGCGAAAAAGCAAGATGCTCCACCTGCAAGATGCTGATGCAAGAGGTGGACCGTATGCTCCACTGTGCCAGCCGGCGACTGGATGGGAGGTCATATCCGGGGGGGTTCGGGCGTCCCCGCAGTCTCCAAATGAGTTCCCCATAGGTTAGATTAGCTCTAGTGTTCCACTTGGTTCACTGAGCAGCGCCTCGACAATTTGACTTTTCTCCCCGATTACTCAAAACAAATGACAAAAGCAAAAACCGAAAAAGGTTAAACAACGGCTGCACTTCCTTCCACTCAAAGTGCACCTCACCAACATCAAGGGGTTGCACTCCAATCTCGATCCGGTCCATCACCACCTTGAGACCGAGAAGCCGCACCTGTTTTTCCTAACGGAGACGAAGATAACCCCGTCAGACGTGGCGTACCTCAACAACCCGGGCTACTATCTGGAACACAAGTTCAAGAAGCAGGCGGGGGTCCGTGTGTACGTCCGCGACGACATTTGTTGTCGTCTTCTCCGTTGCTTTGAGAAATCGGGTTTTTCTGCCATATGACTACTTGTGGACACTAGCGTGGAAAACTTATATACATCGGCGTATACCGATCGCACAGCGGTGACCAGGAGACAACAACGCCGTTTAATTCCCTCGTGGAGTCGATCGACGTAGCCCAGCAACGGTACCCAACAGCGAAGCTCATTTTTCTGGGGACTTTAACGCCCACCATAAAGAGTGGTTGTTCCCGTACCAGAAAACTGAACATTTTGTTGTGACGCTAGATCTAACCCAGCTGGCGAATGTGGCAACGCGGATACCGGTTTTGACGCCCATACACCCAATTGCTTGGACCTTCTGCTGACAACTGATCCGAGCAGTCATTCAGTATCAGTCTCAGCCCCGCTGGGAACGTCTGACCACTGCCTGGTGAAATCCGTGTTGGCCTGCTCTCCTCCTGATAAGAGTCCTAGAGGCACGAGACGAGTATGGCCATACGAGTCAGCAGATTGGGATGAGATGCGGCACTTTTTTGCGTCTTATCCTTGGCGGCAAGTGTGCTTTTCCTCGGGTGATTCTTCATGCTGTGCTGATGTGATTGCGGACGTGATTCGGCAGGGGAAGGAGTATTTTATTCCATTCTCCGACGTCTCGCTCGGGCACAAATCCCGGCCTTGGTATAATGCAGAATGCGCCCACGCTGAGGCCCGTAAAGAGTCTGATTACCAAGCCTGGATGAAGGCCCGCGACCGAAAGGCTATATGGGCACGTATGGTTCGCGCGAGGTAGAGAAGCCTTTAATTCTGCCGATAAGTTCTGCAAGCGGGTTTTTCGTAGGGCACGTTTTGACCATGTCGGATGTATCGGGGCCAAACTAGCATCACACCTTCCGGGTAGTAAGCAATTTTGGTCCCTGTTGAAAGCGGTTGAAACGAATTTCTGTCGATCTACTTTGCCTGCAATGCTAAAACCTGATGGTTCGCTGGCTCACTCTGCAAGAGAAAGCAAATTTATTTGCAACTCTCTTTGCAAGCAATTCGCGTCTGGACGCTGGCTCCAAGTAACCACCAACTTTATCTCGTTATGACTCTTCGATGCCAGAGATCGCAGTTCACAATAAAGAGGTCCGTAGAGTATTGTGCAGTCTAGACGTGAATAAGGCCAGTGGACCTGACGGCATTCCAGCAAGAGTGTTGAGCCAATGTGCACCTGAATAGTCTCCCGTGTTGACACACCGAATGAAAATGACGTGCCGAAAACATGGAAGCTTGCGAATGTGCAACCGGTGCCCAAAACGGGAGACCGTGCTGACTCTGCTCATTACCGTCCAATCGTCATTACCTCCATCCTATGCAAGGTTATGGAAAGGATTCTGAACAGTAAGCTGCTGACCTACCTTGAAGACAATGCTCTCTTCAGTGACCGTCAATATGGCTTTCGCCAGGGACGGTCAACTGGCGATCTTCTTGTGTATGTCACGCACTGCTGGGGAGAAGCCATTGAGAGACACGGCGAAGCACTTGCCGTGGCGCTCGATGTCTCGAAGGCTTTTGACAGGGTTTGTCACGCAGGTCTTCAGGCAAGCTTCCTGCTTATGGCATCCCAGCTGGTTTTTGTAGCTGGATATCAGACTTCCTGAGTGAACGATCGATCCGTGTAGTCTTTGACGGCTGCTCCTCATGGCTATTAATGCCGGTTTTCCTCAGAGTCTGTTCTCTCTGCAACTCTTTTCCTGGTGCACATCAATGACCTACTTCAGCCTGGTCTTGTTGGGTACGCAGATGACAGTACGGTTTCAGAGAGATACTTGTCGAGCGCAACAACCAGTGGGGTTAAAGTTCGTTCCTTGAGAGAGGCCATGGTAGAGCGGACAAATTTGACCTTAAGCCTTGTCTCCCAGTGGGGTGATGACAATCTGGTCACTTAAACACAGGCGTGTCTTTTTACCGCAAAAAGTGTGACTGATCGGCTCGAGCTCCTAGGCATGAAGTTGACATCCAATCTCAACTTCGGCGCCACCATCAAGTACAAAGCCCAAACTGCGGCCAAAAAGTTGGGCATCCTTAATAGGGTGAAGCGATACTTTAGGCCTGGACAGCTTTTAACCCTTTACAAAGCGCAAGTTCGATCCTGCATGGTGTATTGTAGCCACCTTTGGGATGGCTCAGCTAAAACTGGTGGATGCTAAGCTACATAGCTTGGCTCATCACCGTAAGGTTGCCTGCTTGTCGGTCTTCTACAGATTGTACTTCGGTGAGTGTGCCCAAGAACTCCACGACCTCATCCCACCGGCCCCCTCCTACCATCGGACATCCAGACGCACTGCATCTTACCATCCCAACCTTGTACCTATTCCACTAAGCGTTTCCAAACGTCTTTTATAATGCGTGCGCACAGTAAAGGAGTGGAACTCTCTGCCTGCGTCTGTGTTTCCAAAAGCTTACAACCTTAATCTCTTCAAAGTTAGAGTGAACAGGCTCCTTCTGGGTAGGCTTCGCTCTATCGTAGACTTTGCCTCTGTCATCTCTGACATTGACTAAAGTCAAGAGACCATAACAAACAAACACACACACACACAGTTTTGTTTTATTTCCTTAAATTTTAAATTTTGCATAATACATTGTACAGCCACCAACTAAGGGATGAGCGTGACAGTCCCAACACAAGTACTGTTGTAACTTACCGGGAATATACCACAATTCATGTATGCTCACAATGTTTTGAGATCAAATATTTTTTTTTTTTTTGTATAAACAACAAATAAGGGTTCCGTTGGTTACCCTTTGGGTACGGAACCACTCATCTAAGGTAAGAATTATTACATAAACATTGACATTGAAAGAAAAACTGTTTACTCTGACAGAAGAGAAGTACAAAATAATAACTTATAAATAACTAGCTGACCTGGCAAAAGTTGTTTTTTCATATAAAAAATAGCCTACGACCTATTCTCAGACCTTCCAAAATAATAACATATCAAAATCGGAGAAGCCGTTTCGGAGGATTTCGATAACAAACACAGTTACACGAGATTTTTATATATCAGACAAAATCGGTTCCAGAGATTACCCCCTACAACTTCATAAACTTTATCTCTTTATAATATTATATTACTAGTTGACCCGCGCAACTTCAGCTGCTCCGCTCCTATTGGTCTTAGCGTGATGATATATAGTATACCTACATATATATAGCCTTCCTCGATAAATGGGCTATTTAACACTGAAAGAATTTTTCAGATCGGACCAGGAGTTCCTGAGATTACGCATATCTTCCCAACTTTTATAATTTTGTTTTATTAAATTTTTATTTTTTTGGTATGCGTCATGCTTAGCGCAAATAAACGCTTTTTAGGGTTCCGTACCCGAAGGGTAACTAACGGAACCCTATTACTAAGCCTCCGCTGTCCGTCCGTCCGTCCGTCTGTCTGTCTGTCAGCGGGCTGTATCTCAAGAACCGTAATAGGTAGAGAGTTGAAATTTTCACAGATTGTGTATTTCTATTGCCGCTATAACAAAAATAATAAAAATTAAGGTTTATGGTACGGAACCCTTCGTGTGCGAGTCCGACTCGCACTTGGCCGGTTTTTCTTTCTAGATTAGCGCGTTCAAGCAAACAAACAAACTCTTCAGCTTTATATATTAGTATAGATATGGTATAGAAGTATAGATTATGTGAATAAAAAACTAAATACAAAAACTATCAAACAACCAATCGAACGTCGAGTTGTCGAAGTACACACGGCAGAATAGTTTAGTGTGCAAGCAAGAAGTAATAATTTGTCTCCTTACCGGTGTTATCCAATAAAGCCATTACGTTAGTCCACGCTAAGACATGCTTAGAACTCTGATTGATCGCTTGGAACCAACTATTTATTGCTTCTTCTGTTTTGTTCAGCTCGAGGTACTGAAAAAGGTTAAAAAATGCTGGTTTATTGAGTTTTAAAATAACATCAATGTAATTGGTCATTTAGATAGGTATAGACTCTAGGTACCCACATAACGCATCGGCGGCGGCAAAAAGTGTTGCAACGCGTATTATGTTGGTACAACCGGAGTTGCAACGGAATACGTACCAAATTGCCCAAATTATAATAGCAGTCAGGATACTTCCTGCGGTGACTTAAAGCGGTCTTGTAAGCTAATTCAGATTCTTCAAAGCGACGAGTTGTAGCTAGAAGTATTCCTAAGTTCATCCATGCGGCGGGGAAATCCTCTCTGTGAACACAAAACAAAAACTGTTAAAAAGGTTGCAGCCTTGGGGGCTAAAAAGGTCACTTTAGGAGAATCATAATATTAATCACTCAACAATCGATCAAATTTCATTTTAATCTTTATCACTTACGCATTAGGTTTAAGATTGATTGGGGAAATTTGACAGTGACGGGTAGCGTGATTTGATTTGATTCTGCTAAAGTGGTCTTTTTAGACCTGCAGTTCAGCGATGACTGCAAACCCTCCGAAGTTAAGCAGTGTAAAAATAAATCTATACAAATACCTATCGTCATTTATTCTTGAACTAAAGACAAATAAAAGATGAAAAATTTTAGTATCACTTACTTGTGTTTAACAGCTAATCTCAGAAAAGATTCAGCATCATCATATTGTTTTGCATTTTTAAGTAAGTTGGCCAAATTGTTCATAGCTTGGTAATATTCTGGGTATAACCTGTAAAATTAAAATTCAAGTATTTAAAATAATAAATTACTGCTGGGATAAAGTCTCCCCGCCCTCGGTCTAGCCTAGCCTAGTAAGAGATGGCGTGAAGACCTGAGGCTCTAGGGAAAGTGCCATTCTATCAGTAATTTAACGATCGTCGATCATTGAATAGTAAAAATGCAAGGATTTGGGGACGAGATTTCTGCGGCGAATGTTAATCTCGTACATTTTGGAGTCATTAATAATATTCATCGCCGCGCTACCGCTGATAAAATGAATTTTGTCAAGAGCCTCTGGTCGCGTTCCGCAACGGCTGATTCGAAGTGAAAAGAGTTCCGAGAAGGACTTGGGAGGGAGGCCTCTGCCAAAAATTGCATATGCGTATATAGGGAAAGCTGGTGGGCCGTACCCACCCCAGGATATTTGGGGATCGGTTCGAAATTTTAGGTTGGGACACCTATTTAACTTCACAAAAAAACAATCAAACAATCTGCCACCGAGAAACCTTTTTTGTTTTAAGGATAGGAAATCATCAAATGACTCCTTGGAGGGAAGTCAAACTCTTACTGACTAAAACTTATCCGTGTTCCTCCTAATGCCCTTTGCGTTCCAGGGTACGGTGCCTCTTTCGAACGGATCCAGCACCTCGGCAGGCACTAGCCCTAGCGGGCCCCGTCTCCCATGCTCCCATGCTGCAGCTCCTTGAGGCGCGCGTGGAACACAGTGCGCCGTCGACACGGGCCTGGTTCTGATCGGTTGGCGAGCCACCCAATGCTCGCCGTCCGCAGGCCCGCGCCTACGGTGGCCGGAAATGCTGCGGCCATGGATCTTTAAGCCTCCGGCAGGCAGCGTTCGCTCCAGTCTGGGAGCCCAACGTCGAAAATGCTCGACGAAGTTCCACCGGCTATCAAGGACGACACCCAGGTATGTCACCATAGACCCGACGCCGATGTGAACCCCTCCTACCGTTATTCCGTATCCCGATGGTGGCCCATTCCGAGAACCATGAAAGCACATGGCTGCGGACTTGTGTAGGGCCACCTCGAGACCCAACTGCCGGATCCTCTCAACGACTATCGCAACCCCGCGTATCATAGCGTCGGCCGCTGCCTGGAGCGACCCCCCCTGCGTGAAGTCAGCATAGCAGACGACGCTGACGCCTCTGCCACCGAGAAACCTACAGACATATTATTACTTACATAATACGTAAGCCAGACATTTAAAACGTCTTAGGTAAGCAATAGATGGCGCAATCCTGATTTTTTGAGATGTTGATAAGAAAGAAGCTAATGTACAGGTTCTTTTTTTTTTTAAGGATGGGAAATCATCAAATGACTCCTTCCGCTCTGGGCGGAGCGGAAGGAGTCATTTGATGACTCTTACAGACTAAAACCCATCCGTGTTCCTCCTAGTGCCCTTTGCGTTCCAGGGTATGGTGCCTCTTTCGAACGGATTCCGCACCCCGGCAGGCACTTGACTGGCCCTGGCGGGCCCCGTCTCCCTTGCTGACAGCTCTTTGAGGCGCGCATGGAATACAGCGCGCCGCCGACACGGGCCTGGTTTTGATCGGACGGCGAGCCGCCCAATGCTCGCCGTCCGCAGGCCCGCGCCTACGGTGGTCGGAAATCGCCCTGCGACTCCCGACGCCCGGGCCGTCTTCTTCTATTGCGGCGGCCGGGTCGTGAGGCCTCCCTCTCTCTCACACGTTCGGCCTCCTCCTTCGCTAGCATTACTGCTTCGCAGAAGGAGGTGACCGCTTCCCATGCCTCCTCGCTCCGGATCATAGACTGAACCAAGGCCGGTCGCGTGAGGTCGCCGCCGCCGATCGTTTCGACGAGGACTCGGCGGTGCTCCGCCCAAGCAGGGCAGACCTCTACCGTATGCTCCAGCGTGTCCTCCGGGCGATCCTCGCAATGTTGACACCCGGGCGTGTCTTCCCGCCGAATACGGTTACGGTTTACACTGCTTAGAGCTCGGATAACATCAAAGTTCTCGGTAATTGTTCAGGTTTTGGCTTTTTACTTCTAAACGGTGCATTTTGGGTAAAAAGACAATCCGTTTACTTTTAAAAGTAGATAGAACTTGCTGCAGTTTCACCATAACCGTATCTCTGTTGGTTAAATAGGTGTCGAGATAAGCATATCAAACATCGGAAGTTTTTTTCAAAAATTTCGAAATTGTAGTTTTAAACATTTCTTCTTCTTCGCCCTGGCTTGCGGGGCAGGCTTCAAAACAGGCGATAGGTGGGCTAGGAGGCCCAACCTCCACCCCTGTGGAACATCGGTTACGACTGGGTACTGAGGGGCGAGCTCCCGCCGGGAGTGGACCTGACGTGTTACGCTGACGACACGCTGGTCATTGCCCGGGGGAGCTCATACAGGGAGGCAGCGTTGCTGGCGACGGCCGCGGTCTCACACGTGGTGAGCCGCATACGGCGCCTTAGCCTGGAGGTAGCCCTCAACAAGGCGGAGGCCATAGCCTTTCATGGCCCCCGGCGGGCGCTGCCAGCGGGACCGCCAGCGGGATCGTTGTTGGGGGGCCCGTAGCGCTGTCGAGACCACCATGAAGTACCTGGGATTGGTGCTCGACAGCCGGTGGGATTTCGGCCTCCATTTCCGGCCCGAGCACCGCCTGCAGGCGGTTGTACGTGGGGATCGTGCGAGCGGCGAACGATCGATGCAGCGGCACATTAAGCTGCGTCAGTCGCAGCTGCGCGAGGTTCTGGTGGCGGAATGGCGGAACAGGCTCTCACGCTCTCGTCACTATCGAGGCCGTCCGGCCAGTGCTCGACCTGTGGCTCGGGAGAAGGAGAAGGCACGGCTCCTTGAAATTTTGTGTGACGCAGGTTCTCTCGGGGCACGGCTGCTTCGGGAGGTTCTTGTGACGCATAGACAGGGAGCCGGACGCTCGGTGTCACCACTACATTGACTGTCGGGAAGACACGGCGCGCGCGGGATACGCTGGCACAGTGTGCTGCTTGGGAGAAGTCACGCCGTGCCCTCATCTCTGTGGTAGGCAGTGATCTCTCGCTGTCGGCCGTAGTTCGTGCTATGGTCGACGGCGAGGAGTCCTGTGACGCGGTGGTCTCCTTCTGCGAAACAGTTATCGCGCAGAAGGAGGCTGCGGAAAGGGCGAGGGAGATCTCGATCTCTCTCCCAGCTCGCAGCAGGCACACTGGGCGTCGGATACGCTGCCCTCTTCCGGCTCCCCTAACTGGGTCCAGGGGCGGCGGACTTGGAGATGTCCGTCGCCCCCATTCATTCAAACCCGAGGTGGCGGCGCGTGGTGTTCCCGTGCGCCCCTCTTTGACGTCGTGGGGGAAGTCGAAACACCTCACTACCCCCGCTGACCCGAGGTGGCCCGGCACCAGCCGGGGATTACGGAAGTCGCATTAGTTCTCGCGATCTCCGGTTGGTGAGAGATGGAGCACCGGGGTGGTTTTAGTCAGTAAGAGTCTGACAGACCCCTCCACCCGCCCCAGGAGGACATCCATGAGGATTTCCCCCGCTACAAAAAAAAGGCGGCCCAACCAGCCTAGAGCCCAGCTTTTACTGAATACTGTTGCTTACAACCTTATGTTAAATTATCTCGCATAGCTCGGTTTTGCATTTCATGTACATTTGTCAAAAAGTTTCTTCTATCTATATACGAGGGTGGATTGAAAAGTTCGCGGCTTCAGCAAGAGAACAATATAAAATATAAGCAAAAGTAATTTTATTTTTCCACGTAATCTCCACTTAACTCTATGCACTTCTTCCATCTGGTTTCCAAAGCCTGTATGGCGGTCATAAAAAAAGTTTCTTCAAGGCCTTCAAAAAAGTCACCCACCGCAGCTCCGCGACCTCCTCATTTGATGAAAATTTTTGACCTCCAAGGTGTTTTTTTAGGTTTGGAAATAAATGAAAGTCTGAAGGTGCCAAATCAGGGGAATAGGCGGGATGGGGCAGTAATTCAAAGCCACAATCACGAATTTGAGCCATAGATTCAACAGACCTGTGAACGCGTGCATTATCCTGATGGAACAACACTTTCTTGCTGAGTAATCCTGGCCTTTTCTCTTTGATTGTTTTACGCAAGCGACGTAAGAGGGTGCAGTAATAAGCCGAGTTTATAGTTTCACCTTTTGCAAGGTAGTCCACCATGATGACACCCTTAGCATCCCAAAAAACTGACGCCATCACCTTGCCAGCTGACAAAATTGTTTTGGCTTTTTTTGGAGTCGGTTCATCAGGTTTTTTCCACTGCTTGGATTGCTGTTTTGACTCTGGGGTGTAGTGATGTACCCAAGTTTCATCCATTGTTACAAATCTGGCCAAAAAGTCTTGTGGATCAGCCTCAAACATTTCCAAACAGTCGCGAGAAATCGTGAGGCGTATTCGTTTTTGTTCGACTGAAAGCAATCTGGGTACCCACCGCGCAGAAACCTTAGAAAATCCAAGTTCATTGACTATGATGTTTTGTGTCCGTTCATACGAGATGCCAATAGTGTCTGCAATCTCCCTGATGGTCAATCTCCGATCTGTCAATATCAGATCACAGATTTTCCCGATGTTTACTTCAGTCGTAGACGTCATAGGCCGGCCAGAGCGAGGGTCATCTTCAATACTCTCTCGTCCGCGTTTAAATTCAGCAACCCACTTTTTCCCCCAATTCAGATTCAGATTTGATTCCCCCAATGTTGTTGACTTATCTTCGTGAATCTCTTTTGGAGTAACTTTTTTTTTAAACAGGTATTTGATGACCACACGTTGCTCAATTTTCTTCATTCTTTAAAAACGCTGCACAAAGGCTCACAAAATTCAGTCTAATTTAAATACAGTTAATGCTATTGCGATAGAATTTTACAATTTGACAACCAGAGAGTAAACTAATCGAATGAGGTAAGTTACATTAAAATAGTTTAAGTATTTATGTGTTAGGCCGCGAACTTTTCAATCCACCCTCGTATATAAAAATGAATTGCTGTTCGTTAGTCTCGCTAAAACTCGAGAACTGCGGGGCCGATTTAAATAATTCTTTTTTTGTTAGTTTCGCCAGAATACAGGGAAGGTTTAAAAACAAAAAAAGGGTAAGTAGGTAGGGTAGGTAGGGCAGGTAGTAGGTAGGTAAAGTAGCCAGTCGACGGTAGCGAAGCCGCGGGGGTCAGCTAGTTTAAGTTTAAAAATCAAACCTAATGAGATAGAATGCAAAATTTTCAGGCTCGCGTCACTCGCTCTTGAGTTTTCCGGTCTCTCAGTTTTTAACCTTTCCTGTATGACGAAAAAGTTACTTCTATTTAAATATTAATGGCAAAAAATCCAAACTATTGGTGTAAAATTTGCGAGCTTGATATGCTCTCTCTTGCATTATACATTCTCCAAATTCTTGAGCTTTACTGCATCAGTTAACAAAGTTACTTAAATTTTTGATAGTGCACGTTGCAACGATTATTTTTTAATTGGGCGTCGCCTCTCAGCTTTGGGGCCACCCTCCTGGGAAATCCCAGCCATATGCCAATGGTGGGAAGGCCTAAAAATTTACGTATTTTTTTAGTTGATGTAGTGCATTCCAAGTGGTAAATCTATGCACTGAAAATTCTAGTAAGAATTAAATTTTGGCAAGACATCTCCAGTCGCGGCGAGATGTTAATGGATCATACAGAGATGTAAGACGAGCGGGATATTATAAAATAAAATATTCAGTAAGTACCTGATTGCTTCTTTGTATTCAGCTAACGCCCACGCAGTTTGGTGCTGGGCATCTGCGACCTTAGCAACATTGTAATGTACTTTAGCATTTGAGGGGCACACGGTCAGTCCACTGGTGAACAAGCGGTATTCGCTCTGCCAGTCTTTGGAGCGCTGCCAGCTCCTCAGAGCGTATACCAACACGAGTAATATGAACATAGACACACCAATCTGTAAAGATAAGGAATCATTTTATTTATCACCGCTGTTTATATACCTCTTACTTTTTATGCCATGCTTTACGTCAACATTTATGAAATTTTAATGGAGTATCTGTGAATAGTGGGTAGTTGCAAATTAGATATTTATAGCCAGTACATATATTAGATGTCTATTGCCAGTACTCTTTGTTTGACTGTACTTGCCAGGTTCCGAAGACCTTAGAGCTAATATGTAAGCGTGAAATACCCATGACAGATTTGTCATGGGTATGTCACAAGGGTGGAATCAAAAAATAAATTCATGTTTTAAGGCTTACCTTGCAGACTATAAGTGATCTCCTGTGAAGAAGCTTTTTTAACCCAATTCCTATCAAAAGACAGTAGCCAGCTGATGGTATATACAGAATTCTTTCAGCAATCACAAAACCCACTGGGTAGAAAACATTACTGGCTGGCAAGAATGGTATAACTATTAATGCTGCTGCAAGTAACGTCACCCTGCAAAGTCATTTGTGTTTAGACAATATCAGTCTATGCGAGTCTAAAGTAAGGCACTTGTCTCACCGCCGGCGAGGAAGTGAGTAGCTATAGACTATTTGCTCGCTGAGGAAAGGGACAAAACATATAGATCTCGTGTGGGTAAAAGAGACACGTACATTCATAGTCGACAGCTGGCTGTTCACACTGCCGGCTCTAAGCTTTAGTTAATCGCAGCGACAAGAGCTATTAAAGATTGTACTCTTCAGAGACACTCGCTCGGCGATGCTCGCTTGGCAATAACAACCAAACTGCGTTAAGTTCTACCTATAGTGCGGGCCGGAGCGAGTATTGCGAGTAAAAGCCCGTCGCACTAAAGCACTCGCTGAAAGCCGAGCGTCAAAACTATCGAAACCTTTCACTCGCTGATCACCTTCTGTTTCGAGTTTGAGGCTTTACTAGCTACTCGCTGATCGCCGGCGATGAGACAAGTGCCTAAGTAATGGGGGTCACTCCTTCGGATACATATACAAGACGTTGATTTGTATCCTAGTCAAGTTCAAGGACGTAATTATGCTAATGATTCTCGACCCAAATCAACAATAAAATGGGTAGGTATTTTTTTTCTTATTTACGGAAATCCGTAAGTGTTTACCAGCCGTATTTATACGCGGCCCATATGTTACTACCCCTATAACCGCGCTTTCACACACAAACAAACGCAAACAATACATACACAACGCATACGTAAACGATCATTCAATAAATTCGTAGGTAATCAATTCCACCCCAACCAATCACGGTGCGGGTACTCTCCCACGCATGCTCCTAGCCCCTCCGCCCCCGCGGCCCCGGAACTAACAGTGTGTTTGATATCACCGAAGCGCGCGTGCGCTTTGCTAATTCCGCTCTCGGTAGGTACATAGTTGAGACGTAGGTACAAAGTGCAAGATGATGGAAAATTATTCAAATGTTGAGTTGGTAGAGATGGTCCACCTGAATGCCATCAGTGGAGAGAGCCTACGTGAAGCCATCCGGATGTTCACGAAAATGTTTCCCGCTCGGGAACCCCATCACAGAGCGTCATGGTGGCTGCTACGCAGAGACTGCGAGATCATCGGCAGTTTGAGGTTCCCCGGCATGCTCAAGCTCGCGGCAGCGTAGGCCTGTCTGTCGCCTTGCAGGAAGACATCCTGGAATACTTCCAGCGAGGCCCACGGTCAAGCACACGGGAGGCTGGTCAACACTTTGGGGAGTGCACCACACCACAGTGTTTTGCCTACTGAAGCGTGAACTGCAGCACCCGTTCCGCAAGTACGCGAGTACTTGACCAAAAGTTTTGGGGACCACTGGATCGGTCGCGGAGGACCTTTGGCCTGGCCTGTGACAAGTGTAACAGAATTACGTGCAAGGAACATTAGTGCTTTCGACACTTTAAAAACGAATGTGTTAGTGTAACGTAAGCTAAAGGAAAACCAGCTACGTTGTGCTCGATTGTGCGAAAAGTGTGATGTGATAGTGGCCACTTTCAACAATAACTCCGGGTAACTAAGTAGGTAATTTATTTATTTGTACATTTTTTAAATACGTTGTTAGCTTAATCAATTTTATTAGTGTAAATAAGTTGATTTCAAATTTTTAACTACGTCAAAAATACCTAAGAGTCGAAAGTATCACCACGTACTTACACTTAACTAACACGTCTTCCCATTCCCGTCAAACGTAGAAAACATTTTTAGACTTAGTAGATCGGTACGCCAACTAAGGTAGGTATTATTACTCGGTCTGAAGCCCATTAAGTAAGAAGGAAAATTTCAAATCAACCAATTTTATCCACAAATAAAACAACATCAATCGGAAAACTTTAGGTTGAAGGATAAAGCAAAACTAACATTTTATTAATCATCTGATAACAGGCCAGTGAACTTTTCTTTGGCGCACTAGTATTACTTACTGTCTTTAGTAATATTTCCGTATTCCAATGATGCTCAAAAATGAGTCAATTATCAAGAGAAATTTATGACAATAATGTAGGAGATTTTCGAAATAAAAATTAGGTAAAATTATGTACCGGCCGTCGCGTAGGTATGGCTCGGTCGCGCGCGCGCTAGCGTTTCATAGGTAAGACGTCGACTGTTAAATTTCAACAGTAAAAAAAAGCAGCGCTTATTAATGATTGCCCGCTACCGTACTTTCAATTGATTATTTATGTCTTTTATGACAAACTCCTGAAATTTGACGAGGATGCAAAACAACACCTTGTATCTTTAAAATATTTTTCAACACGCTTACTAGAACTCGCTCGCTTTTAGGCACGAAGTTGAAGTATGTTTCTCACTACGATGGTAAAGTCGTAGTGAGAAACAAAATTGATTATATTTATCACACCAGCGTAGTTGACGGGCGTCAGTGAACGAAAAAGAAATTATGTGGAAATCTAATTTTTTCGAGTAAGTGTCGTTTGATGCACGTGGTCACTTGTCATTGCAGTTTCTCGGCTCCGTAAAGGTCTCGGTTCGGGCGTCTATTCAGCATCGCTGCAATGACAAACTTTCTCCAATTGCATCAAAATTTACTTTTCTTAAAAATTCACTAAGTAGGTTTGATATTATTACTTTTTTTAAATCCTATTCATACTCTCAAGTAATATTCTTTTTAAAGTATGTTATAAGTAATTAATGTAGCATACAAGGCAAGCAGACAAAGTAGTAACTGTAATTTACCTTTTAGTTGATTTTTGGTTTTTATCAGTACGAAATATGGCCTCTAACAGACATAGACCATATAAATACATCATGTATACAAAAACCATTCTCGTATCAAGTACTTCCTCAATCAGCTGTATGCATCCCATTGACCAATCATAACAGAGCCATTGTGGCCAAATAAATAAGAGAAGATTTAAAGCATAAATATAGTTGTATGTGGCTATCTGAAACAATTTTAAACCATTAATGAACTTGTATTAAGTCTGTTAGAAAGAGGTAAAACACATTTTTTTACTGTATTAGTAGCACATGAAAGGTTTTCCTAAGGCGGCGTTCTAAGACGTCTTCCTAAGGAGTCGTTCTAAGGCGTTGTTCTAATACGTCTAGATTGAGTACTTGCATATTTTTAAATGCAATACTATAAATAAAACACTAACACTAGATAAACCTAATTTTATAAACAAACTTCTTTGTATTACTAGTTGACCCGCGTAACTTTGTCTGCTCCGCTTCTATTGGTCTTAGTGTGATGATATAGAGCCTATGGCCTTCATCGATAAATGGGCTATCTAACACTAAACAAAATTTTTAAATCAGACCAGTAGTTCCTGATATTACTCAAACAAACTCAGCTTTTATATATTAGTATAGATACCTTAGAAAAATTAGAACAGGCATAAGCAGCTGGGTTATCAGTAGGTTTGAACTCAGGCTTTGTTCCTCCCATCACATGCCATCTTCCATACAACAGGACAGCTGCACTTACAGTGATAGTGATGATTCTATATATGGAACCAACAGTGATATTATCTATGCTTAAGATATTTGCATGCCTGTTTTCTGTGTTCTTCTTAGTCTTGATTGAAGTTGTTACTTCATACACCAAACAGAAGCCCTGAAATTAATTTAAAATTTTAAAAACTTGATATTGGCGAAATAATTTAAAGGAATTTGAAGTTTTTGCTATGGGATAGCTTCCCTGCCGCAATTTTGTTATTTTTACAAAGTTGCGGCGCACAATCTAACTCGCATAAATGAGTAGAGGACATTTAATGATAGTCTTGATAGTCACTTTAGCTCGAAATTTCACAGTAATGTGGCACTTTAGGGCATCATGATCCTATCATTTTTTGTTTGTTATCACTACAACAACCCACTTCCTCTACCCGTATACGCATGTTAGATAGTGTGCCGCAACTTTGAAAAGAAAAACTGGCCAAGTGCGAGTCGGAATCGGGTGAAAAGGGTTCCGAACGATTTTTATTTTTTTAACATGTTATTTTAACACTATAAAATTCTTTTAGGTTTTCTTGTAAAGATCTATTATCTCCATTTTTTTGCAAAATTTAAAGCTCAGTAGTTTCGAAGATAAGGGGGGGAGGATTCGTCATTTTTCATCTAATTTCTTGAATAACTTCAAGACCATTTATTTTAAAATTATGAAAAACATAACTCAAACTCTCACAGTAAGCCCTTTCATATGATTATGTCACACAATATTGTTCAAAAAACTTATTTTTGAAATTTTCTACTTTGACCTCCATACTAAAAATTTATGTAACCCTTCTGTGTTTGGGTCACAGAAGTCCATATGTGCACCAAATTTCAACACAATTGGTCCAGTGGATCCGAAGAAAACTGGCTGCGACAGACAGACACCTAGTTATTCTATAAGGGTTCCGTTTTTTGTTTGGAACCCTAAAAACATCAAAAAGCAGCAGGGAGTTATGCCAGAACAGTTCTATCCCCTTTTTTTATTATTAATTTTACTTACCAAAACTGTAACACCATTTTCTTTACACAACATAGAGATTCCAGCAAAAATCACTGTTGCAAACAAATATCTTTGGTTAGTAAGTGACTTGTGATAATTATTGATCGCTAGAAAAAATGTTATAGCAGCCAGGAGATCAGCCCTGCCTACCACCCCGCTCACTGCCTCCACATGCACTGGGTGAACAGTAAATAATAATGTTGACAAGAATGCTGTGTCCATCCACCACATCTTACATGCATCATTCCGGTCACTTGCTGTTTTATTTGTTTCCTTGTCATTTGATGTTTTATTAGCCTCTTCATCGTTACTAGCATCAATGACCTTGCCGTTTAATATAATTAAAAAGACATCCCACACAACTAAACAGCAAAACATATGGCATATCAGGTTTGTAAACTTGAAATCGAAGGCTGAGAGTTTTTGAGATGATATTACATAGTCTAGCCTGAAAAGTGAAAGACGAAGTTTTTATCAAGTGTCTATAGTATTAATTATATTGATGTTAGGAACTGTGAATTTACCAACCTGTAAGATAAAATTGTAAGCGGCCGGTAAGATTTATGACTTAAATTCGATTTGATATCTGCACCCCAAAAATCATGGTAAAATGGTTCAGTCCAAGACTCCGAGGTGACGTCCTTGTTCTTGACTACTGCTTCTGAGTCGTCGAACACAAAATCGCCGTTTAAAGTAAACATAAACGGTATTAAAGACGATACACATAAGATTAGCCATTGTGCAACCCTCATTTCCATCGCCATTCGAAAATATAATTTGTTTTTGCCACGTTTTGCTTAAGGATGCGAGAATACTTTCATTGATTTAATTCATAATTACGCATTTTTAATACAATATACACTTTATTTTTTATTTACAGTATCGGTTCGAGGATCACAGATTTATGGTTTATTTTGACATTTGTGGGATTGCCAATAAACGCTTATTACACTACCCGATTTATCGGGCCCGATTTCTAGGGCGTCCTGTCCCTGCGCGTGCGACATGTTCAAATTCAAATTCAAACTTCAAATTCAAATTCAAAGCATTTGATTTCAAATAAACCATTCACAGGCACTTTTGAAACGTCAAGGTCGGTCAGTCAAAAACATGGAAGCTATTTGCACGTTCCAAAGCGTAGATCTCTATGGAGAAGAACGTGCAAGAAACTCCACGGACACTCTTTTAAATCATGTTCTGTTTTACAAAATTCCAAGTTACATATACTTGTTGCTTCTGCATGTGAGGACAATGCAAAGGAAAAAAAATGGGCTTATTATAAGAATTTTAAATATAAAGATTAAAATAAGCCAATGGCAGTTAAGAGATGACCAGTCTCAACCGACGGCGCCTGTTCACGAACATGACGCGTGTATCGGCACCCTTCAGCTCAACCATTTCGAAGGGAAACGAATGATCAAACCCACGCGCCGCCATCAGCGAGACATTTGAGTGAGCATGACATGCTCTCAACCACCATGCTCGTTCATGTCCAACAAGTAAAACTATAACTACTCACATAAAATGTAAATGGTTTCATGGTACTCACATTTACAAAATTTGAAAAATATGCTCCTACTTTACACAAAACTATGGTTGTCAATGACCAAATAATGAAAAATAAATTAATAAAGAGAACGATTAAGTTCTTACATCAAAAAGAATAAATAAGTAATTAATATAATAATATAATTTGTATGTATATAAGAATAAATAAACGAAATAATGTAAGAACCTCTAAAAGGAGCGTGCATCTCTTCCAAATATAAAAACATAAAAACCTAAAAAGTGGACCTAAGCAGCTGTGACTGTGGAGCAGGACCAGCATTTAGCCAAGCGTTTTTATCAAGGATATAATCTTCCAGTTTATAATACGCTTGTCTACATAGTGTGCGTTTTATGCATGCTTTAAATTTTCTCTCATTCAGTTCGAGAATATCAACTGGTATTTTATTATAAAATTTAATACAGTACCCCATAAAAGAAGTGTGTACTTTGGCCAATCTGAATCGGGGTTGATCTAATTTGTTCCTATTTCTAGTATTAAAATTATGCCTGTCACTAATCTTGCTAAAGAGATGAAGATTTTTCCGAACATACATAATATTTTCGTAAATGTATTGACAAGGTACCGTCATGATGTTGATATCCTTAAACAGTTCTCTTAGGGAATGACGCCGACGGAGATTGTAAATGGCTCTGATGGCTCTTTTCTGCAGGATAAATATAGACTCGATGTCTGCAGCACGTCCCCATAATAAGATACCGTAAGACATGATACTATGAAAGTAACTAAAATAGACCAGCCTCGCGGTATCTATATCGGTAAATTGACGGATTTTTCTGACAGCGTATGCTGCTGAACTTAGTCGTCCCGCAAGAGATGTTAAACGAGGACCCCATTGTAGCCTTGAGTCAAGCGTAATCCCCAGGAAAACCGTGTTTTCGAAGAATTCAAGTTTCTCCTTGTTCAATACTATGTCGCAATCATTTCTTTTAACGTTCGGTAAGGCAAATCTGATGCATTTAGTTTTTTTCCCATTTAATACTAAATTATTAGCAGTAAACCAATTTTGGACCTGCTGTAGGGCGTTATTTACGTCGTCAAGATTTATGGAACGTCTATCTATCTTAAAAATTAAGGACGTATCGTCAGCAAATAATACCATATGAGGGTGATTTTTTAAAAGATGGGGTAGATCATTAATATATACTAGAAAGAGGAAAGGACCCAAAATAGAGCCTTGTGGTACCCCCATTTTGACTTTTAAACCCCGTGAATTGACACCATTTATTTGAACTTGCTGCTGTCTATCATTTAAGTAAGATTTTATTAGACTGAGTGCAAGTTTACTTAGTCCGTAATGTCCTAGCTTTAGGAGCAAGGTTTCGTGATTTACACAATCAAATGCCTTGGAGAGGTCACAAAAGATTCCTATGGCATCTTGTGCCTCTTCCTATGCTGAGTATATGTGTTTTAACAACGTGGCACCAGCGTCAGTCGTACAACGACCCCTGGTAAAACCATACTGTTGATCGTGTAAAATTTTATTGATGTTAAAATGATTGAGCATCTGATTGAGCATTACTTTTTCAAACACTTTGCTAAAAACCGGCAAAACAGATACAAGTCTATAATTATTGGTGTCTTTGCTGTCGCCCGATTTAAATAGTGGTAGGTATAACCTTACTATATTTCATTATATCCGGAAAGACTCCTTGGTCCATGGAGCCATAGAGTACTTTTATAATGTCGATTATTTCACTACACTAGAAATCGCTCCCGATCTTCGTTGCGTTGTAAAGTGGGGGTGGAGAGGGCTGGTCCGCCCCGGGTGCCAAGCATCAAGCTGGCCGTGGCTATTTAAGGTGTTGAATAGCTTTGGAAGTTCGCAAACACAGATCGATAGATATTTTTTACTCATTCATAGATAAGTATATCATCAAAAGTAAGAAATCGGACAAATGTCGGAAAACGGCATTTTAGTTATACCCAAAGAGTATAGTAATGAGGAGCTCGTGGCTAAATAATAACAGCCGCACGGGTCGATCTTTAAGGTTAAGCCACGCTTGCTAAGGTTGGTCTGTGGATGGGTGACCATATTAACATAACGAGTTTCCTCCGTGCCTCGGAAAGCACGTTAAGCCGTTGGTCCCGGCTGTCATTTGTAGATCTTTGGCAGTCGTTACGGGTTGTCAGAAGCCAGTAAAATCTGACTCCAGTCTTGCCAAGAAGTACCGTGTTACCCAGTTAATGGGTTGTGGAGGTCTGGTAGGCAGCCGCTCCACGTAAAACACTGGTATTAAGCTGAATCTGGTTTGACTGGAAGCCGACCCCAATATAGTTGGGAAAAGGCTAGGCAGATGGAAAGAGTATAGTAATATAGATGGTTATACCGCACGGCAGCAAGGTGACAACGACAACTCACTCCTTATCCACAAAAAAATCACTCCACATTCTTTTAAAGTAGACAAATTTTTATTCAGTTTCACCATAAATCGTTTATCTGTATTTTAAAAAGGTGTAGAGATACAGTACTTCAAACATGAAAATTCAACTTCTTGAACTTTTGTGCATTTGTCAAAAAAGTTTCTTCTTTTTACCCGACTGCGAAAGAAGGAGGGGTATGTTTTTCGAGTGTATGTATGCATATTTCTTTGGCACGCCCTAGAGCCTAAACAACTTGTCGTATTTTTATGTGGTATCAATAGATTCGAGTCGTGACAGTGACACTGGGTACAAAACTATAAAAAAAAACGAAATGGACGATTTTTGGCTCCATATTATGCCTTAAAAAAAAAATTTAAAACCTGTCGAGTCGGGTGTCAAGATAAAGGGCTCCTATTGGGTTTTGAGAACCAATGAAAGACACAGTTATGATTTTCATATAATTATTTATTATATTTGTTAATTAGGAGAGGTGTGTGCGCACTCTCGCTTAGTCCTGACGGAGCACAGCGGTACACTAACATCTAAAAGTTACTTAGAATTGTTATTAAGTGTAAATCAAAAAAAACCCTAGATACGCCAATGTTAGTTACCATTCTTGTTATTTTTTCTTGATTTTTAATTTTGTACCTGGAAACTGGCTGTTAAAATCTACCTAAATGTTTTTCCATCCATATAAATTCGTGTGGACTTTACTCGTCCTAATTCCACAAGACTCTCACAATTTATAAGAGGTTATTGGCCGTAGTAAAGAAAAAGAAGAAAGTGTTCGCGAATCAAAATGATTATAGCACAAAGATTGACATTGGAGAATTGCTAGGAAAAGAAAATTGGTCAACATGGAAGTATGAAACCATAATGCTTGAAGGCACGGAGGGTGTCTCAGAAGCGGTGGAAGGTAGATTCCAAAAACCAACTCTTTCCGAAGGAGCAGTGACGCCGCAGTAAGCACCTATAACACAGCGATGGAAAGATATAGGAAAGCTGAAACTAGCGCTTTGTGCATGCTAACCTATGTCTTTGATGCTAACTACCAATATATCTGAGGAAACATTAAAGAAGATAATGAGGTATAGAACTTCACGAGAAGTCTGGCAGAAGTTACATGGACTTTTTGATGGACTAACGGAAGATAGAGCCTACAACTTGTATTTAGAATTCTTCGGACTTAAACATGATAAGATGGATGACATCCCCACTCATATTTCAAGATTAAAGAATATTTGAAGGTCGAGATTTCCAAGATTGACGTAACTGCTAAGCTTCCAGAGATATTCTGATCTGTAAAGTCTTAGGCCCGTATTACAGAACCTTACTCAAGTACTACTTAAACTGCGTTCAACCGATTACTGCTTGAGCAAAGAATCTCGCCTCAAGCATTCAGTTTATTTTAGAACTGTCCTCAAACTCAAATCAAACGAAACTACGCTTGAGTAGAGATTTTGATCTCTGATTACGTGAGTAAGCAATCATTATGGTAACCCTGAACAATAGTTTGTTTTCTATTGCAATTCTTTTTTTTTCGTACGATTAATTAAACTGGATCAAAACCGGATGACGAGGTGGACGACACGACGTTATTGACACTGACAGCCACCCTTAACCCATCAGAATCTCAGTATATTCAATGTACTCTGTGATCTTGAGAATACTGTACATCATAGGTACATATGTTCTGTGGACAGCTAAACTGTGAAACTGAGTTTTTTTGGCGGGAGTATTTCGAGTGAAGTTCAGTGGCTGTTTTAATTGATTCCTAGTGGATATTATGAAGTAAAATGCTGCCAAATACTGCAAAAAAAATTGAATGTGTTGCACCTCCATTCTAATGAAATTAAAAAAAGATAAGTATAAATGAAAATAGAGACTTAACTTAAATAAAAAAAAAACTGTGAAACTTCATCTTCATTGTCAAATTACTCAAGAGTCAAGCTCTTCAGAAATACAATAAAATATTGTTTACAATAATTAATGTGGTTACGTGCGGTTCATATTTGGGTTAGGAAATATCTTAACAAAAAAGAATTTTACACTTTTGGAAATAAATTTATTAAGTACCTACTACAAATATTAAAATCATTTAAAATGTTATAGAAAATTAAAAAATAAATGGTTATAATAATCTACTTCTGCAAATATATCCATTTTGATTAGGTAGGTACTCGAATTACTCCAAATTCACAACAATTTTCAAGAATATCTATGCTCAAGCGTGGTCTCGACTACACTTGCGAAAACAAAGATCAAATCTCGCCTCAAGCAGTGATTCTGAGCTGATTGTAATTTTAAAATAAGGACGCATAGAGTAGAGCTCAGTTAAGACTCAAGCACTGTTCTATAATACGTAAAAAATGTCATTTTAAAGTGACATTGCTCAGGTGATTATTGATTGTAGTTTCTCTGCTCAAGTCAAGTTCTAAAATTAGAACTTCAACTGAGACTAGTTTTAAGTAATGCTTGAATCTTGATTGTAGTTCTGTAATACGGGCCTTAGACACATTCAACGACAGGTTCTTCAACTTCAAGTCCAGCTGGCTAATGCTTAAGCAGACTGAGAAAACAATTGACAGTTTAACAAGTCATCTTTGTACGTTTGAAAGAGATCTGGGCAGTCAAGAGAGCTCCAAACAGGAAGCACTAGTGACAACACCTGTAGAGCGAATCGTAAAGCCAAACAAAGACGAGCAGCTGATTTGTGACTACTGTTCTGGTAGAGGGCACAGAGTTCGTAAATGCAAAAGTGGATTAAGGAGGGAGGCCACCAAAATCAACTGCAAGCACACAGGTACAACAGATATCGCTCATGGTAAATGCGTGCTCGGAGAGTCAAGCTCAAGACAAAGTCCGCTGGTTTGTCGATAATGGAGCGACAACACATATTGCAATGAGTAGAGAATGCTTTCACGAATATCATGAATTTGATTCAGATCATAAAGTGACAACCGCAGATAGGACTTCAATTCCAGCGTTAGGAAAGGGCACAGTCGTGGTAGAATCAAATGTCAATGGTAAGAGGGAGCAGATTGCACTCCGAGATGTATGGTTTGTATCATCAAAAAATAGGGCACAAAAAATAATTTATTCTCTGAGTGGGCAGAGAATAAATTATTTTTTGTGCCCTATTTTTTCACCTACTTACAAACCACTATAACTTCAAAAATGAAATTAAGCAATTATTGTGACCTATATTAGCGGAGATTAAACTTTATTTCAGAACTTTTACTATAACTCGCAAGAATAATTTGAAACCTGGAGCGCAGTAGGTAATACACAACGGCGCTCACAGTCTCAAGTTAATCTTATGGGCTACACCTTCCAATGAGAATGATTATTGAAACGCAACTTTATAGTATTCAAACAGGGTATCTTTAATTCAAAATAAAACAAACATAATCGATTCTTATATTAGGTCTTTACCTATGAAATTGCCGTTCTGCAGTACTGGCCATTTCAAATCAAAATAATTTTTGTTTGGATAAGAATTATAATTTCAAATTAATTTTATTTTAAAAACATGGTTTTTTTTTTCCAAAAGTAGTCATTTGTTTATTGAATAGTGTTACATTTTCATCGCATTTCAATCTTTTTCGTCATCATGGATACGTTAAAAATTCGAGTAATCATGGAATATGAATACCGTCGTGGCAGCAACGCGGCACAAGCGGCACGCAACATCAACGACGTTTACGGAGCTAACACTACAAACCAACGCCCCACCTGTTATTGGTTTGCTCGCTTCCGTTCTGGAAATTTCGACCTGAAAAATGAACCTCGCGGTCGTCCGAAGACTTTGGTCGACAATGACGAATTAAAGGCGATTGTGGAAGCTGATGATACACAATCTACGGCTGAATTAGCAGCAGCTTTCGACGTTAGCGTCAAAACAATATTGGTCCATTTGCGTCAAATTGGCAAGGTAAAAAAGCTTGACAAATGGGTGCCCCACGAACTCAATGATCGCCAGCGCGAAGTACGCGTCGAGACGTGCCTTGCACTGCTCAACAGACACACAAATGAAGGAATTTTAAACCGCATTGTTACCTGCGATGAAAAATGGATTCTGTTTGATAACCGCAAGCGCTCGGCAAGTTGGTTGGATCCTGGTTCAGCACCTAAACAATGCCCTAAACGAAAACTTACCCCTAGAAAAGTGATGGTCACTGTTTGGTGGTCTAGCGCCGGTGTGATTCATCACAGCTTCTTACCAAACGGGGTGAGCATTACTGCAGATGTGTACTGTGAAGAACTGAACACAATGATGGAGAAGCTGGCACATCTCCAACCAGCATTGGTCAATCGCTCGTCTCCGCTGCTCCTGCACAACAACGCGCGACCTCATAATGCACAGCAGACGGTCTCCAAGTTGCAAGACTGGGGTTGGAAGCTCTCCGTCATCCGCCCTACTCATCAGACCTTGCGCCTACAGACTACTACTTTTTCCAGAATTTGGATAACTTGTTGGCGGGAAAAAATTTCAATACCCGAGAGGCAGTACAAAATGCCTTTGAAGAATTTGTTGCCTCCCGTCCAGCTGATTTCTTTAAGGTGAATGCTCCAGGGTAGCCCGCGAAATTCAAATATTTTTATGTTTTTTGCAATTTGCCGGTCAGTGTGAAGCTGTATGTGGACCAAATGCGATCCGCGACCGTAACGCGTATTTATCTAAATAATTATAACCATTTTAATCATCAATATAGCCCTCTAAGTTCATGTAGTTTGAAAGAATGATTATTTCTGAAATATTCATTCTTTTAACACTCCTTCTAATACCAATTCATGACAGCTGCAGCACCTCTAACGAAAAAATGACGTAAACGTAGGTATATGATTAGTTCGTTTGTGGAATTCAGGGTTGTGAGCCAGTTCAACCATCAATAGTGCTCCAAAAATAATTGCAAGGGATGTTGACCCTTTCAAATAGCGCAGTATACGCTTTACGCGAAGCCAGTCTACTTTTGTTGGATTTTCCAAGGGCCTGGATGCAATTCCAACGGTATAGAAATGCGAAATTTTCTATCAGACCGACGTCCGCCGCTAATGCACTCAACTCATATATTTTGTTCTAGATCCCGTATACTGTCAGTCAAACACGTCAAAATTTTCACAGTATGCAGGGTATAGATCAAAATTTTCATCAATTTTCAACGGATTTTGAACGGATTTTCATAAATTTTCAACGAATTATCATATATCTGTCCTGTTTTATTGAATATATAAAATAAAAATCATGTCAATAGGTCGCTCCGTTTCGAAATGAAAGTAGACACAAACAAACAAATAAAAAGGCAACAGACATAATTTCGCATCTTAATAGTTATTAGTACTCCTAGATAGGTAATATTCGTAGATAGTAGACCGCGGGAAATCATGTTTTAAGAAGTTTTTGTTAAATAACCCGAATTGTGCATTCCTGTATCAATCGGCTGGTTCATATAATACTTGTTCTTAAATACTTGTTGAGTACGATTGAGCGTCAAGGATCATTGTGCGATTACCTTAGAACAAGTCAATTCTCAATTCTGCTCGATGAGTCCACTTTACCAACTAATGAAGCATTGTTGCTGTCTTACGTGAGGTTTATTAAAGATGAGAAAATATGTGAAGAACTATTGTTTGATAGAAATTTAGAGACCGATACAAAAGGCGAAAGCATATTCAATACATTGGAAAAGTTTTGTGATGAGAAAGAGATTCCCTTGAAAAATATTATATCAGTTGCTACGGATGGCGCTACAGCTATGACAGGGTGCCTTTTGGGGAATTTTATTTTTTATTTTTTTAAGTACGCTATGGAGCTATGACTTAAAAAATAAAATTCCTGATGTCCTTGTTGTACATTGCGTTATTCATAGACAACTTTTGGTTGCTAGAAAATTAAGTAAACGACTATTTCAATCACTGCAATATGTCATCAAAGCAGTCAATAAAATCCGCAACAGCTCTTTGAATGACAGATTATTTCATCAGCTTTGTGTTACAATGACGAGGATTTGAACCGTTTGTTGTTTCATACTGAAGTTCGTTGGCTATCAAGAGGCAATTGTCTGACTCGATTTTACATCTGTTAACTCTGTGATAGAGTTCTTGGAAACTAAAGATACAGAATTAAACAACAAGCTTCAGTTACAGAATTACACCAAAGAATGATATAGCTTACATGACAGACCTGTATAAATTGTTCAACGACATGAATCTCCAACTGCAAGGCGATGAACTAAAGTTAATTAAAACAAAAAATGTCATTGCTGCTTTCGCAGCCAAACTGCTTCTACATAAAAAAGAATATGGGCAGACGTGAGTTTCACAATTTTCCGAATTTATCAGTATCCTGCAGTAATGACGATTTGTTAGCCTACTGCCAACATTTGGAAAACCTCCACATTGACTTCATCGTACGATACCAGTACATTTTGAAATTGGAAATACCAGACTGGGTGTTCAAATGTCAACATAGCAATGTCACCTCAGCTGGAAGAAGAACTTATAGAATTGACAACAAACGAGGAAAT
Organism: Lacanobia oleracea; assembly: GCA_950371165.1. Lineage (NCBI taxonomy): Eukaryota > Metazoa > Arthropoda > Insecta > Lepidoptera > Noctuidae > Lacanobia > Lacanobia oleracea. The sequence goes on from OX493389.1 coordinate 15,354,335, forward strand.
AAAAATCAAGTTCAAAAATGGTTCCAAGAATTTTGGCTACAAAAACCAATCCCGCAATTTGTACCCTGTTTGTATCGTTTCTTGATAGCATTCCCATCGTCATATTTGTGTGAACGTGGATTTAGTGCTGTGTCAACACGGTTAAAAGAGAAATCGTTTGCATGATAAGTAACGAACGTGGAGACTTGCGACTTGTTCTTGAGTAAATTGGAACCTGATATCAACAAACTTATTAAACAGCATTAGATTCATCCTTCACATTAGTTTATTTATTAATATTTATATACTTCTCTGTCAAGAAAGTACCGGGAAAAGATTAATAATACACAAAATGTCTGTTATTCATCCAAATTTATTTAATCACCTTCAAAGTATGCTCCTTTAGAAACGATACACTTGCGCCATCGAATAATCCATTCATCAAAACATTTTTTAAACGCTGCTTCCGGAATTGAGTTCAGTTCTCGCCGCGAATTCTCCTTTATGTCTTCTATCGATTGATAACGGGTGCCACGAAGTGGTAATTTGAGTTTAGGAAAAAGAAAAAAGTCAGCAGGAGCCATATCTGGTGAATATGGTGGTTGCTGGATGGTATTTGTTGAGTGTTTGGTTAAAAATTCGTTCACAATGATAGCCTTGTGCGAAGGCGCATTGCCGTGGTGCAAAGTCCAAGAATTTTCTTTCCACAAATCTGGCCTTTTTCGTCGAATTTGCTCTCTTAAACGCCGCATAACGCTCAAATAATATTCTTTATTTACCGTTAGACCTTCCGGTAAGAATTCAGAGTGCACAACACCGCGATAGTCAAAGAAAACAGTCAACATGACTTTGACTTTTGATCGACTTTGGCGTGGTTTTTTCGGTTTCGGTTCAGTTGGAAGGCGCCACTCCGAAGCTTGTTGACTAGTTTGCATGTCAAACTCGTAAACCCACGTCTCGTCACCAGTAACAATGCGTTTCATGAATGTTGGGTCCGAACTGACTCGTTCTAGCATGTCCTCAGCGACTTTCATGCGATTGAGTATTTGGAGAAAATTCAGATCTTTTGGGACTAGCCGAGCAGCAACATGTTTCATACCCAAATGATTAGTTAAAATGGTACGGATCGACTCGTGAGATACAGAAAGTTCGGCGGCTATCTCTCTCAGAGTTGAATGAGGATTTTCAGTCACTATTTCCTTCACTTTTGCGATGTTAACTTCAGTTGCAGACGTTGACGGCCTACCAGAGCGAGGCAAATCTTCCATCACATCTCGACCGCTTTTGAACGCTTTGAACCACTCATAAGCACGAGTTTTTGATAAAGTCGATTCACCGTAAGCCTTCTGTAACATTTTTAGTGACTCCGAACACGAAATTCCATTGGCGATGCAAAATTTAAGACAAACTCTTTGTTCGATATTTTTGTCCATTATGAAATTCGCAATACACACTATATATGATATTACTAAAACCAGCACTGTATTTTAATATAAATAACAGATGCAACTCAAACACCGCGCCAAAATGGAAAACAGTTGTGCCAATCTAACAACTACAAAAAAACAAAAATTTGAATTTGGAACCATAAACAAATCATCCATTCCCGATACTTTTTTGACTGAATGTATATGCTTTATTGTAAAACAATCCGCGGCCTTTTATAAGAAAGGTTTTTATAATAGGTCTTTACCTATGAAATTGCCGTTTTGTATGAAAAAATTTAAACGAATTTTTTTCATTTATTTTTTATTTGTATTAATCGAAGTAATCACCCATGCAATCAATGCATCTTTGCCAACGCAGTGGCAGTTTATTGATGCCCTTCTTAAGGTGGATGCTCCAGGGTAGCCCGCGAAATTCAAATATTTTTATGTTTTTTGCAATTTGCCGGTCAGTGTGAAGCTGTATGTGGACCAAATGCGATCCGCGACCGTAACGCGTATTTATCTAAAGAATTATAACCATTAATCATCAAAATAGCCCTCTAAGTTCATCTAGTTCGAAAGAATGATTATTTCTGAAATATTCATTCTTTGATGACATATTGCAGTGATTGAAATAGTCGTTTACTTAATTTTCTACCAACCAAAAGTTGTCTATGAATAACGCAATGTACAACAAGGACATCAGGAATTTTATTTTTTAAGTCATAGCTTCATAGCGTACTTAAAAAAATAAAATTCCCCAAAAGGCACCCTGTCATAGCTGTAGCGCCATCCGTAGCAACTGATATAATATTTTTCAAGGGAATCTCTTTCTCATCACAAAACTTTTCCAATGTATTGAATATGCGTTCGCCTTTTGTATCGGTCTCTAAATTTCTAGCAAACAATAGTTCTTCACATATTTTCTCATCTTTAATAAACCTCACGTAAGACAGCAACAATGCTTCATTAGTTGGTAAAGTGGACTCATCGAGCAGAATTGAGAATTGACTTGTTCTAAGGTAATCGCACAATGATCCTTAACGCTCAATCGTACTCAACAAGTATTTAAGAACAAATATTATATGAACCAGCCGATTGATACAGGAATGCACAATTCGGGTTATTTAACAAAAACTTCTTAAAACATGATTTCCCGCGGTCTACTATCTACGAATATTACCTATCTAGGAGTACTAATACCGTGTCAAGTACGGGCACGGCTAAAGAGGATAGTACCCAAGAAGAAGTTCCGCTTTGCCACCTGGAACATTGGCTCCCTAACCGGACGTTGCCAAGAACTCGCAGACGTACTTGCGCAGCGTCGGGTCCAGTGCGCCTTCCTTCAGGAGACGCGCTGGAAGGGAAATAAGTCACGTGACATCGGGCAGGGGTACCGGCTAGTGTACACCGGATCACCAGCGGGTAGGAGCGGAGTGGCCGTGGTGCTGTCTAAGGACCTTCAGGATGGACTCCTTGAAGTAGACCGATGCAGCGACCGGTTGATGCGAGTTAGGGTGCTGTTCGAAGGGTCGGTAACGAACCTAATCAGCGCCTATGCTCCTCAGACTGGTTGCTGTGAGTCTGAAAAGGAGGCCTTCTGGGATGAGTTCGAGGACGTATTACGCGCTATCCCGAATTCCGAAGGTGTTTTGGTTGGGGGGGATCTCAACGGTCACGTAGGTCAGTTTGCTGGAGAGTATGGACGTGTTCACGGTGGTTTTGGTTATGGCCAGCTAAACGCAGAGGGAGTCAATATACTTAGCACCTGCGCTGTGTCTGACCTAGCCATCGCGAACACATTCTTTCAGAAGAAGCCCCAGCATCTTATTACGTACCGTAGTGGTGCCTACTCAACCCAAATAGATTACCTGCTGGTGCGACGGTGCCACATTGGCAAGGTTACCAACTGCAAAGTCATCCCAGGCGAAAGCCTAACGGCTCAACACCGCCTCCTTGTCCTGGACTTTGCGGTTGTACCGAAGAAGAGAGTGACCGAGAAACGCAAACCCCGCACTAAGTGGTGGTTGCTTGATGGTCCTAGGCAGTCGGACTTCATCGCGGAGGTCGAGCATCTCAAGATCAGTGCTCCGCATGAGTCCGCTCAAGAGATCTGGAGTAGGATCCATTCAGCAATCACCGGTGCGGGTAAGCGCGTCCTTGGCACTTCTCGTGGTGGCCGCACCATAGGAAAGGAGACGGGGTGCAGGAGGCGACTCGGAAGAAGAAGGTTTTATTTAAACAGTGGCAAGGGTCCAACTCTCCGGATGACGACAAGCTGGAAACTGCGGAGGGGCAAAAGCTTATTTTTAAGCTGGCGCGTGGCCGGGAGAAAGCTACACGGGACATTAGCAAATGTCTTTGTGTAAGGGACGCCCAGGGTAAGCTGCTCTACGATGCCCCCTCTGTTAAGGAGAGATGGTGTACATACTTCGCGGAGCTGTCTAACAAACAGCATCCCCATAACCTTCCCCCGGAACCGCCTCCTAACCTTGGGCTTATTTCCCCTATTTCCCCCGACGAAACCCGCATTTCTCTTCGCCACATGAAGAACCGGAAAGCGGTCGGGCCTGACAATGTGCCAATTGAAGTGTGGAAGGCGATGGGCCCACATGGTGTGGACCTTCTGACGGATCTTTTTAACCGCATCCTGATCACCAACGAAATGCCGAACCAGTGGCGATTTAGCCTGATTATCCCTGTTTACAAAGGCAAAGGTAGCGTACAGGATTGTGGTAGCTACCGCGGTATCAAGATCATGTGCCACACCATGAAGCTCTTCGAGCGCATCATTGACACACGGCTCCGTAGCGAGTGTACTGTCTCTGAGTGTCAATATGGCTTCCGGGCGGGTAACAGCACCATGGACGCAGTGTTCGCCTTACGGAATCTGGCTGAGGCTTACAGAGAGAGAAGGAGAGCTTTGCATATGGCCTTTTTAGACCTGCAGAAGGCCTTCGACTGTATACCTCGGCAGTCCATCTGGTGGGCACTGCGCTTCAAGGGCGTTCCCGAGGCCTATATTGACATTATCAGAGACATGTACCGCGATTCCGTGTCCTCTGTCCAGACCGCTGTTGGCGAATCGAATGGCTTCCCAATATCTGTTGGCGTTCACCAAGGCTCGGCTCTTAGCCCGTTCTTGTTTAACGTAGTGCTCGATGTAGTTACGGCAAACATCCAAGATCAGCCTCCATGGCTAATGATGTATGCCGATGACATCGCCCTCGTTAATCAGAACAAAGCCCATCTTGAGCGCAAAGTCAACATTTGGAAGGACACGCTTGAAAACGGTGGTCTGAGACTAAATGTGGCGAAGACTGAGTACATGTCCTGTGGCAGCACGGATACAAACACCATCCGAATAGGTTCGGACCTGATCAGAAAGTCCGATACGTTCAGGTACCTTGGATCCGTGCTGCACGAGTCTGGCATCGTGGACGACGATGTCCAAGCACGTATTGGCGCGGCTTGGGCGAAGTGGCGCGAGGTGACGGGCGTTGTATGCGACCGCAAAATGCCTCCGAAGCTCAAGGGGCAGATATATAAATGCATCATTCGGCCTGTCCTACTGTACGGGGGCGAGTGTTGGCCAGCACTAAGCAGACACACCCAGGAGCTTCGCGTCACGGAGATGAAGATGCTGAGGTGGATGAGTGGCGTAACGCGATCCGATCGCATACGCAACTCTTACATCCGAGGTAGTCTTGGTGTCCGTGACGTGGGGGAAAAACTGCAAGAGTGTCGTCTGCGTTGGTATGGCCACATCATGCGCCGCCCTATGGAGTACGTTGGTCGGAGATGCATGAATATGGCTGTTCTTGGGGCTAGACCCCGTGGTCGCCCTCGCAAGCGCTGGCTGGACGTCGTCAAGTCCGACATGAGAGCCAATGGCCTGACTGAGAAGGATGTTGAAGATCGGGCAAAGTGGAGGAAGCTAAGTAGGAAGGCGGACCCTGGCAATAGCCGGGATTAACGCCAGGTGGAAGAAGAAGAGGAGTACTAATAACTATTAAGATGCGAAATTATGTCTGTTGCCTTTTTATTTGTTTGTTTGTGTCTACTTTCATTTCGAAACGGAGCGACCTATTGACATGATTTTTATTTTATATATTCAATGAAACAGGACAGATATATGATAATTCGTTGAAAATTTATGAAAATCCGTTGAAAATTGATGAAAATTTTGATCTATACCCTGCATACTGTGAAAATTTTGACGTGTTTGACTGACAGTATACGGGATCTAGAACAAACTATATGAGTTGAGTGCATTAGCGGCGGACAACGGTTTGATAGAAAATTTCGCATTTCTATACCGTTGGAATTGCATCCAGGCCCTTGGAAAATCCAACAAAAGTAGACTGGCTTCGCGTAAAGCGTATACTGCGCTATTTGAAAGGGAAAACATCCCTTGGAATTATTTTTGGACCACTATTGATGGTTGATAATGAAGCAGCAGTGAAACTGGCTCACAACCCTGAATTCCACAAACGAACTAATCATATACCTACGTTTACGTCATTTTTTCGTTAGAGGTGCTGCAGCTGTCATGAATTGGTATTAGAAGGAGTGTTAAAATATAAAGAGGTTCACTCCTATATTTTGTACTGGCTGAATGCAAAGCTAGTTTAAGTTGCTTGGTTACTCTTGTTATTTTTTCTTGAATTTTTAATTTTGTACTTGGATATTAAACTGACTGTTATAATGTACCTAAATGTTATTCCATCCTTATAAATTCGTGTGGACTTTATTCCACAAGAAATAGCACACTCTCACAATTTTTATAAGAATACCTAGGTACTCTTGTACCTTACTACTTTCGTACTAATATCAACGCATGGCAACTGTATTTTCATTGTTTTATTTGCGAATATAATTTCTAATTGCCTAAAATATGAATTCTTATACCGCGCGTAATATTTCTACTTAATCAATTGAAAGAGACAGGGAAGTCAATTTAGATAGGGTGATCGAATATTTTAGTCAAATAATCAATCGGCAATCTCTCAATACAAAACCGCCCAGGGTGCCAATCTACCCTACGTCGCTACTGCGAGATCGGAACCACCCGTTTGCCCGGCGGCAGGGTCCTAACTCCCTGTTTCTTATTACACCACACTGTCCCTGCAGATCGTTCATCGTGTAGAGTAATAAGCGCTATAACCATGAAGGCCATAACCAGTAATAACCACAGATCACGAATAATAAGCTGAAAAAAATAAATAATTTTAATTTCGGAAGTCGGTGTTCAAAAACAAAATAACCAAAAACACCGACTTCCGAAATTAAAGTTATTTTTTATTTTGTAGTGTTTTGTTTTTGGAAGTCAGTTTTATGTTTTTGTATTTTTTTTTTTATTCAAAAGTTGAATCAAATTCAAATTCAAATTCAAATTCAAAGCATTTTATTTCAAATAAACCATTCACAGGCACTTTTGAAACGTCAAGGTCGGTCAGTCAAAAACATGGAAGCTATTTGCACGTTCCAAAGCGTAGATCTCTATGGAGAAGAACGTGCAAGAAACTCCACGGACACTCTTTTAAATCATGTTCTGGTTTTACAAAATTTCAAGTTACATATACTTGTTGCTTCTGCATGTGAGGACAATGCAAAGGAAAAAAAAGGCTTATTATAAGAATTTTAAATATAAAGATTAAAATAAGCCAATGGCAGTTAAGAGATGACCAGTCTCAACCGACGGCGCCTGTTCACGAACATGACGCGTGTATCGGCACCCTTCAGCTCAACCATTTCGAAGGGAACCGAATGATCAAACCCACGCGCCGCCATCAGCGAGACATTTGAGTGAACATGACATGCTCTCAACCACCATGCTCGTTCATGTCCAACAAGTAAAACTATAACTACTCACATAAAATGTAAATGGTTTCATGGTACTCACATTTACAAAATTTGAAAAATATGCTTCTACTTTACACAAAACTATGGTTGTCAATGACCAAATAATGAAAAATAAATTAATAAAGAGAACGATTAAGATCTTACATCAAAAAGAATAAATAAGTAATTAATATAATAATATAATTTGTATGTTTATAAGAATAAATAAACGAAATAATGTAAGAACCTCTAAAAGGAGCGAGCATCTCTTCCAAATATAAAAACATAGAAACCTAAAAAGTGGACCTAAGCAGCTGTGACTGTGGAGCAGGACCAGCATTTAGCCAAGCGTTTTTATCGAGGATATAATCTTCCAGTTTATAATACGCTTGTCTACATAGTGTGCGTTTTATGCATGCTTTAAATTTTCTCTCATTCAGTTCGAGAATATCAACTGGTATTTTATTATAAAATTTAATACAGTACCCCATAAAAGAAGTGTGTACTTTGGCCAATCTGAATCGGGGTTGATCTAATTTGTTCCTATTTCTAGTATTAAAATTATGCCTGTCACTAATCTTGCTAAAGAGATGAAGATTTTTCCGAACATACATAATATTTTCGTAAATGTATTGACAAGGTACCGTCATGATGTTGATATCCTTAAACAGTTCTCTTAGGGAATCACGCCGACGTAGATTGTAAATGGCTCTGATGGCTCTTTTCTGCAGGACAAATATAGACTCGATGTCTGCAGCACGTCCCCATAATAAGATACCGTAAGACATGATACTATGAAAGTAACTAAAATAGACCAGCCTCGCGGTATCTATATCGGTAAATTGACGGATTTTTCTGACAGCGTATGCTGCTGAACTTAGCCGTCCCGCAAGAGATGTTAAATGAGGACCCCATTGTAGCCTTGAGTCAAGCGTAATCCCCAGGAAAACCGTGTTTTCGACGAATTCAAGTTTCTCCTTGTTCAATACTATGTCGCAATCATTTCTTTTAACGTTCGGTAAGGCAAATCTGATGCATTTAGTTTTTTTCCCATTTAATACTAAATTATTAGCAGTAAACCAATTTTGGACCTGCTGTAGGGCGTTATTTACGTCGTCAAGATTTATGGAACGTCTATCTATCTTAAAAATTAAGGACGTATCGTCAGCAAATAATACCATATGAGGTTGATTTTTTAAAAGATGGGGTAGATCATTAATATATACTAGAAAGAGGAAAGGACCCAAAATAGAGCCTTGTGGTACCCCCATTTTGACTTTTAAACCCCGTGAATTGACACCATTTATTTGAACTTGCTGCTGTCTATCATTTAAGTAAGATTTTATTAGACTGAGTGCAAGTTTACCTAGTCCGTAATGTCCTAGCACGTCCGTAATGTCCTAGCAATCCTGAATGTGGCGAGGGATTCAAAGGCACGAGATGCAAAAAACTTTGTTCTCGTGTAACACACATATTAACTTTTCACTTCAGCAGCGAGAACACTTTAGGAGATAAAATAATAAACAGGAATAGATTGAAATAAGTACTTAACTATTTATTGTGAATCAAAATAATTAACATTGTAGATAGGGGTACCAATTCAATAAAATGGAACATTTTAAAAGTAAAATGACTAAAATTCTGCAAATTAAAACTACCTAACAGATTTATTTGGCAACGTTATAGTTGCATTCGGTGAGTTTGATTATCTGGGGTTAAGGTGGATGCTCCAGGGTAGCCCGCGAAATTCAAATATTTTTATGTTTTTTGCAATTTGCCGGTCAGTGTGAAGCTGTATGTGGACCAAATGCGATCCGCGACCGTAACGCGTATTTATCTAAAGAATTATAACCATTTTAATCATCAATATAGCCCTCTAAGTTCATGTAGTTCGAAAGAATGAATATTTCAGAAATAATCATTCTTTCGAACAGAAAAAAGTTTGAATTTCGCGGGCTATCCTGGAGCATTCACCTCAAGGTGGATGCTCCAGGGTAGCCCGCGAAATTCAAATATTTTTATGTTTTTTGCAATTTGCTGGTCAGTGTGAAGCTGTATGTGGACCAAATGCGATCCGCGACCGTAACGCGTATTTATCTAAAGAATTATAACCATTTTAATCATCAACATAGCCCTCTAAGTTCGTGTAGTTCTCCTTAAGGTTTTTGCAGCATTCACCTTAAGGTTTTTGTTTCGGTGGCGGATTGAGAAGGAACAACGGTGAACGTTGGTAACTCTGATCGGCTTTCTGTATAAGTAGGTACACTGTGCGTCGTTGGAAGTGGATGGGTGTGGGTGAGACCAAGGATCCGAGGTCGAATTCAGACTTATTGTTTCCACTATACGCTTACAGATTTTCGACTTATTTTCTATTGGGTCTTCTGCAACCGTATTGGACTTCCACCCGCCGTGACGTTTTAAAGTGGTGAGATCAGCCAAGAGCGTTGCCGAAGTTCTCCGAAAGCAGTGACCCGTGTACAGCTGAGGATCTTCCAGTTTTAAGAAAGTGGCAATTTCTCGCGGTATAGCAGCTATTTTTAACCGACTTCTTCAAAAAGAAGGAGGTTCTATGTATTTTTTTTTACCTATGTTCACCGATTTCTCCGCCAATTCTGGACCGATTTAAAAAAATCTTTTTTTATAATCCTGAGGTGGTCCCATTGACACCAAGTTAGAATCTGATGATGGGATCCCATGAAAATCGAGGGAAACCCTCAAATTTTATAAGCACATACACTGTTTTTCATAAACTTTCTAACGCAATTCCGATATTTGTACCTGGTTATCATCATCTCATGTTGCTGAGCTGATGATGGAAGGTATAAGTCAGGATCTGATGAAGGGATCCCATGAAAAATGTTTGTTCAGCGATAGGTACTTTCGCCAATTGTTAACCGATTTGGATGATTCTTTTTTTGCTTGGAAGAGTATTTTCTCGGACTGGTCCCATTTTAATTAGGTGACGATCTGAAGAAGAACTTCGGAGGTAGGCAACGGAACTCTTCAATAAATGATAGCAAATGGATCGGGATTTCTGAAATCGCATGTCTGTTGATTGTTTAAACTAGTTTTGTTTTATTATTTGTAATGGGTTTGCTCTTGACTCTAGTCTATGTCAGAGATGACAGAGACAAAGTCTACGATGGAGCGAGCCTACCCAGAAGGAGCCTGTTCACTCTAACTTTGAAGAGATTAGGGTTGTAAGCTTTCGGAAACACAGACGCTGGCAGAGGGTTCCACTCCTTTGCTGTGCGCATTATAAAAGACGTTTGAAAACGCTTAGTGCGAATTGGTGGAATAGCCACAAGGTAGGGATGGTAAGATGCAGTGCGTCTGGATGTCCGATGGTAGAAGGGGGCCGGTGGGATGAGGTCGTGGAGTTCTTGGGCACACTCACCGAAGTACAATCTGTAGAAGACCGACAAGCAGGCAACCTTACGGCGATGAGCCAAGCTATGTAGCTTGGCATCCACCAGTTTTACGTCGCCGATGAGCCTCTTAGCTCTGCGTTCCACCGAGTCAAGCGCGGCAAGCTAATACTTAGCTGAGCCATCCCAAAGGTGGCTACAATACTCCATGCAGGATCGGACTTGCGCTTTGTATAGTGTTAAAAGCTGTCCAGGCCTAAAGTATCGCTTCACCCTATTTAGGATGCCCAGCTTTTTGGCCGCAGTTTGGGCTTTGTACTCGATGGTGGCGCCGAAGTTGAGACTGGATGTCAACTCCATGCCTAGGAGCTCGAGCCGATCAGTTACAGGAACAGATGCACCCCGAAAAGTAGGAGCTTGGTCAAAACGACTCCTTTTTGCGGTAAAAAGACACGCCTGTGTTTTGGTGGCGTTAAAAGTGACCAAATTGTCATCACCCCACTGGGAGACAACGCTTAAGGTCAAATTTGTCCGCTCTACCATGGCCTCTCTCAAGGAACAAACTTCAACCCCACTGGTTGTTGCGTTGGACAAGTATCTCTCTGAAACCGTACTGTCATCTGCGTACCCAACAAGACCAGGCTGAAGTAGGTCATTGATGTGCAGCAGGAAAAGAGTTGCAGAGAGAACAGACCCTTGAGGAACTCCGGCATCAATAGCCATGAGGTCAGAGGAGCAGCCGTCAACGACCACTCGGATCGACAGGAAGTCTGATATCCAGCTGCAAAAACCAGCTGGGATACCATAAGCAGGAAGCTTGCTGAGTAGACCTGCGTGCCAGACCCTGTCAAAAGCCTTCGAGATATCAAGCGACACGGCAAGTGCTTCGCCGTGTCTCTCAATGGCTTCGCCCCAGCAGTGCGTGACATACACAAGAAGATCGCCAGTTGACCGTCCCCGGCGAAAGCCATATTGACGGTCACTGAGGAGATTGTTGTCTTCAAGGTAGGTCAGCAGCTTACTGTTCAGAACCCTTTCCATAACCTTGCATAGGATGGAGGTAATGGCGATCGGACGGTAATGCGCAGGGTCAGCACGGTCTCCCTTTTTGGGCACCGGTTGCACATTCGCAAGCTTCCATGATCTCGGCACCGTTCTTTTTTCAAGAGAGGAGGCGGTACAGGCGTGTCAACACAGGAGACAATTCAGGTGCACATTGCCTCAACACTCTTGCTGGAATGACGTCAGGTCCACTGGCCTTATTCACATCTAAACTGCATAATATTCTACAGACCTCTTTATTACGAACTTTGATCTCCGGCATCGAAGAGTCACAACGAGGTAAAGTTGGTGGTTTACACTAGTTTATAACATAACATCACGCCGACACGCTGTGTTTGTGGTTTCACTTTTTAGTGGTAACTGCGTTAACTGCTCAAGACAGCCTATGGGAGTAAATAAAACTTTTTAACTAAAAAATAAAACCGACTTCCAAAAACAAAACACTACAAAGTAAAAATAACTTTAATTGTTCAAAAATGAAAAACCAAAAACACCGAAATTAAAGTTATTTTTACTTTGTAGTGTTTTGTTTCTAAGCTCAGGAACTATCTACTGGTCCGATTTGAAAAAATCTTTCAGTGTTAGATAGCCTATTTATCAAGAAAGGCTATAGGCTATACAATATCGTCACGCTCAGACCAATAGGAGCGGAGCGCAGACGAAGTTGCGCGGGTCAACTAGTAACAATATAAAACAACGTCGCTTTTTCCGTTTGTAGGCTTATATCTTTTAAACTACTCAACGGATTTTAATGCGGTTTTGCGTAAGTGGGGTTCACTTACAACACACAGTACTACTTTTTGTAGGAAACCGGTTAGGTGTCCTGCCTGTGGAATCAATCCATTCTTTTTTTAAATTCGCATCTTTAGGGAAGCTGAAAAGGTAACAGCAACTTATTTATCATTTTCATCTATCCTAAACTACTTCTAAACCTCACCATGAGGCAGCACTCTAATTGCGTAACACACTTTCAATCTAGATCTGAATGACTTTGAAACATATTGCTTCATGTGTGCGAAAAATTGGTCGGCTCAACAAAGTAAATAACGCTTGAACTGACTTAATAAAACTGATTCCTACTGGAAGTTTACCCCGCATGTTTTCGCTATATAGTAAACCCTAGTTAGTTAATATTTTTTTATAATTATATGACAAAAAACACACCCATGCAAACAAATAACAAAAATATGTTAACTTATCAAAAGCAAAAGTTGATATTATTATCTGAACCATGCCGATTACTATAACGCATTCGAAGCTTTAACGGAAGTCAAATTCAAAAACCATAAAAAGTACGGCACGAGGAAAAGGCATAGTATACGATACTTTAAAGCCAAAAACACTCCACCGATTATTAACCTAAGATTTAATTAACATTTCTGTACTCCACTGTAAAAAATCAAAATACGTAAAAAAAACATTATTTTACATCGATCTTCCAACCGGGTTAAAACGGTTGATAAATAAACTATAATAGCAAAATTTTATTCTTCAATCGACATTGTTGTCGATAGCCTACGTTGATGGATCTGCACACGCACATCACTAACTCATCGCTAGGAGCAGCGGCCGTACTACGCGAATCAACCCTGGAGCATTCACCTTAATACAGTCACTTAGCGACAAACTTAGGTAGTGGTTAAGGAGCAATGTATTTGTCGCCAAAATAATACAGTCGCTGTGATATTTGGAAACAAAAATAACATAGTAAGAGTCAGAAATGTTTTACGAATTGTTGTTTTTGTTGATTTTAAAGACAAATATAGTAAAATACTTCATGATGAGTGATTCCAACACTAACAAAGTTTTGGTTTATGCTTCGGTTTTTACAAGAAACCACTGAACAACACGGTATTCTTATAATTTTTTACGATCGCGGTCGAAAGCGCACTAGTTCGCGAAGACGGCCATTTTCGTATTAAATGATCAACTTTCGCATGTCGCGCGGACACCGACACGCCCCCATGCCACTTCTCCTGTTTTTTTTTTATATTTCTGTGGTAAATACCTACTCCACTTTGTAGATGATCATGATCGCCTCGTCTGTGATAAATCTAAAAAATAAGATAGCAACATCGTCTCTGGAAACTGCTTGCGCCCTTTGTACCTAAGTCTCCATTCATTGATGACATGGTATGCTTTCAGATATTTCTCGCGAGCACATACATCCGAACAAAGAACCTCCTCCTTTTTGAAGAAGTCGGTTAAAAAGTACCACCAGCACAAACAGTTCAAAAAACTTTCAGGACGTCTGCCATGAGTTTTATCAATCTATACTCGCTAGCGATTGTAGTTAAAATTTTTATGAAATCATTTAAAAAACAAGTTTCTTACTAAGCAACAAATTTTCAACTAAACTTTAAAAATAAATTAGAAACTTTTTTTTTAAGTTTTCATAAAAAAAATTAACTACAGTCTCTAGCGAGTCATCATCATCATCTGCCTAGCCTTTTCCCAACTATACTGGGGTCGGATCGGCTTCCAGTCAACCCGGATTCAGCCGAATACCAGTGTTTTACCTGGAGCGGCTGCCTACCAGACCTCCGCAACCCATTAACTGAGTAACACGGTATTTCTTGGCAAGACTGGAGTCAGATTTACTGGCTTCTGACAATCGGTAACGACTGCTCCGTCTCTAGCGAGTATAGATTGATAAAACTCATAGTAGACGTGCAAAATAGCGCTAGCATAGCTGCAGGTAGACGGATTACTGAACTTTTGTTCTCTTTATTTCGAACATGACATTTTCTCATCTAAACAACGTATTATTTTTTAATATTTACTGAAAATTAATATACATTCACATTTCATACAAAATTGGGCCCAAAATCGTAAGTGCCAACGGATCATCGTAAGCATTTGGTACTATGGCACCAAAGCGGTAGCCCATCAGATTAGCAGCTACACGAGTTCGAAATTATGAACATATCATCCAAGGGTATTGTGTAAGTTTGCTTTATTTCAGTGAATATATTGTTGTAGTTGGGTCATTCTCAACTTTTTTGCCATATCTGTAATTTTGTAAATATGCCTGTAATATTTAAAAAAATGTTGTTTGATTTTCGGCTTATATTCATAAGTGTGCAAGGTAACTAATTCTCGCAAATAAAACAATGGCAAACATGTTCCTTAATCATCATATTATCAGCCGAAAGACGTCCACTGCTGGACATAGGCCTCCCCAAGCATCGCCACAACGACCGAATCTGCGCGTCTCGCATCCATCGGCTACCCGCGACCTTCACCAGGTCATCGGTCCACCTTGTGGGAGGCCTTCCAACGTTGCATCTTCCGGTACGCGGTCGCCACTCTAAAACTTTTCGGCCCCATCGACCATCTGTTCTGCCACTTTTAGCGATCCTTCGGGCTATGTCGGTAACCTTGGTTCTCTTGCGGATATCATCATTCCTGATTCGATCACGCAAGGAAACTCCAAGCATTGCCCTTTGAGTGACTTTGAGCTTTCTGATGACGCCCATTGTGAGCGGCCACGTTTCAGTTTAATAGGTAATATACTTTCGTCTTGAGGCACTGTGGTATGTTCGACGAGAAGATACCACGCAACATCCTGAACGCTGCCCAGCCGAGTCGGATTCCACGGTTCACCTCTTTCTCGAAGTTGGCCTTACCTAACTGGACCGTTTGTAGACGTACACGTCTACAACTTCGAGTTTCCGATCTTGATAGTGCGTGCTACATGAGTATTTACCATGTCCATGTTCATTTTGAGACCTACTCGTTTGTAAGCTCTTCTGAGG
The DNA here is from genome assembly GCA_950371165.1 of Lacanobia oleracea. Classification (NCBI taxonomy): domain Eukaryota; kingdom Metazoa; phylum Arthropoda; class Insecta; order Lepidoptera; family Noctuidae; genus Lacanobia; species Lacanobia oleracea. The sequence continues at coordinate 15,369,773 of OX493389.1, forward strand.
TCATCGAGCATTGCACTGAGGTCCTCCTTAGTCTCAGCCATGACAAATATATCGTCGGCAAATCAAAGGTTACTGATGTACGTAATTGACGTAAATGCCTAGCCTTCTCCAGTCCAAAAACCTTGAAGATATCCTCCACAGCGGCCGTGAACAGGTTCGGAGAAATGACGTCTCCGTGCCTCACACTCCGCTGAAGGAGGATAGGTTTCGAGGTCTGATCCTAAAGTCAGACTGACTTGGTGGCCTTTTTGTACAAAAATTTCAGCACCTCGATGTACCGAGAAAAAATCAAAAGTTTTCTCGTAGTCCACAAATGCTAAGCAGAGACTGCGTTTGTGGACTGATTATACTCTTCGGTCTTCTGTATAACCTGATAGAGCGTATGTATGTGGTCTACGGTGCTGAAGCCTTTTCGGAATCCGGCTTGTTCGGGAAGTCGTCAAACCTGCGCGGGAGACGTTTCGTGATGACTCTGGAAAACGCCTTGTTCTTTAATACTATTTTTTAATCTGAGTGAGATCGAGACATTCTATGGACAGATATAGCTAACGACCCACGAGCTAGATTAACCCGGCATTATACTGAAGACATCCCGGACGTCAGCGTATATGAGATTAAGATATCTCTAAAGCAGCTTGAAAACAACAAGGCGTCGGGTGAGGACGGATTTACGGTCGAACTCCTGAAGGCGGGTGGAAAACTGGTCTTAAAGCTCTTCAGAAACTGTTCAATTCCATCATACTCGAGGGGATAACGCCACGGGCATGGAGCAGAGGTGTGGAGGCACTCTTCTTAAAGGAGAGCATGCAGACAATGCCCTGCTTAAGATTTATAGGCCCATCTCACTTCTGAGCCATATCTACAAGTTTTTCAGAGGTGCCTTCCAGCCTCTCGAACAAGCCAGATTCCGAAAAGACTTCAGCACCGTATACCTCATACTTACGCTCTGTCAAGAAAAGATCGAAGAGTGTTATCTGCCGCGCTGCTTAGCGTTTTTGGACTACGAGAAAGCCTTTGATTTGATCGAGACTTGGGCTCTGCTTCAGTCTCTTCAACGGTGCCAGATCGACTATCGGTACATACAGGTGCTGAAATGTTTGTAAAATAACGCCACCATTTCAGTCCGACTTTAGGATCAGACCTCGAAACCTGTCCTTCTGCAACAGGGTGTGAGGCAGAGGGACGTCATTTCTCCGAAACTGATCACGGCCAAAATGGAGGTATTTACGTCAAACGCGAGTACAACACCCATCTTTGATTTGCCGACGATATAGTCATAGCTGAGACTACGGAGGACCTCAGTACAATGTTCGATGAACTCAGTAGAGCTTTCGAAAGAGTGGGTCTCAAAATGAACATGGATATGGTAAATACCCATGTGGCATGCACTCCTATCAAGATCGGAAACTCTACACTCGAAGTTCAGTCAAACCGGATTCAGCAGAATACCAATATTTTATGTAGTGTGGCTGCCTAACAGACCTTAAAAACATTGTTGGTACTTTATTTCACTAGGGAACAGAAACATTTCGCTTTTATATTTCATAGTGCTCCTTTTATTTTTTTATCTAAGAAAACAAAGCATGTACAGTTCCAAAAACATATCTAGCCGGGTGACGTAATCACTGTCTTAGATGGACTTTTTAAAATGGCTTCATTGCCACCGGGGACGATCGTTATGGAGCTATCTATATCAGAAAAACTTAATATAAGCCAGAGGCAACAAGGACTAATGTGTTATCGGGGTAACATTATAGTTAGGGCCCAGAGGTGTGAGAGTGTGTTTAATATCTAATGCAGTCCTTGGGTCTCGGAGGGCGTTTGCGGCGTGAGCGAGTTGTAGCGCGCAATCTGAAGGCGCGTTTGGCGGCAATGCTGTACATTCTCGTTCCAATGCGTTTCCGATTGCTGTCAATAGTTCAGCGAAGCCGAGCGAAATGGCTGCTCGACGAAGTCTGTTCAATTCCTGGAAAAATTAAATAAATTATGAATAGTAGTACTTTTTTTTTCTCTTGTTTTTCACACTCATTCCTAGAATTATCATAGTGGGACCCAGGAGACGGGCGCCGTCGCCGAAGGGGGTTTAGCATAAGCTGGACATGCAAGACGTAGAGCTGTTATCGGGAGATTAGCTGGAGGACGTGTTGACAGATTATTGTGTGATTAATATTAACGTGGCCTTTATAGCCCCTGATTGATACAGACTCACTTACCTTAAACAGATGCTGCGTTTTGTCAGGCAGTTTCCTGGCGTGTCGCAGCACTTTCTGCACGTCCGCGAGTAGCGCGTGCGGACGGGCCCACGCGCAGGCGGACCCGCCACTGCTGTACGAGCGCCACGAACGGATCGGGAAGGTTTCCGCTGCAGAAGATGATACATTTTAGTAATACATAGAATTCATTTTCGTTGAGAAAACATAAATTAAATTGTTTCGAATTTTAGTAAGTAAGTACAGTTCGCTCCACGGTTCTTTACCGCTCGGAAGTTAGATTTTAGTGGCGACCGCGCAGGTGTTATCACGTAAAAAGTGTTCCTAGAATTATTTTTTGTTTATACGTATATATTACATCAAACAGTAACACAAACACATAAACTACAAGGACACACAAAACACAAATCAAACAGTAAGAAATAACCAAAATAACTAATTAAAACAATAACAACATGTATCACTTTTCGCATCAACAGTCCTATTGAATTGAGAAAGCGGGACACAATAGGGAAGATGCAAATACAGAATTTATGAGAATGTTATCAGTAAAATGATAAAAAAGTATAAAATAAAGGCCATTACAACGTTTTTATTTTAGTTAATATCGATTTTTAACAAAAATAATGAATTAAAGTAACGTGAAACGGAACGTATTTAAAAACAACAATCAGCGTTTAGTGACGTATCTGCTGTTATGCCAACGAAAAGGCAACCTTATGTCTTTGAGTTAGGACAGTTCTTGACCAGTGATAGACATGAGTGACGTCATCGTCCGTTTTCGCGCGAACCTTTAAACTGTCGGTTTAAAAACGCAATTTTGGCAATAAATTAAAGCGATTTCATTTCTTATTTATGTGGAGGTCTATTCTAGATGGAGTTCTTTAAAATTAAAGCAAAAATGGAAATATTGCATGTTCCCTATTATACATCGAAGATATACGAGCGAATGAGACGCCATTACACGTGCCATCTTGGGCCGCGCGCATGCACTGTCCTATGTGTTTTGCCAAATTGACATGCTGCGCAATCAATTGCGACGTACTTCGATACGGTTTAACTAAGAAATATGCTTTATAATGAAAACCACGAGTGTCGGCTGCACTCGCAGACAAAGTATAGCTGGAAGAATTTGGAGAGGGCCTCTGCCTAACAGATCACTCTGTTCTCGATGAAAGTCACAAGATTTCTTCAGAAAGGTGAGACGTATTTCTACAACGTATTCTCGTATTTAACTCTTGCAGCATACAGTTGATAACAAGATGGTCAAGCGCGCCGACCCAGGGCGCGGCGGTGGCTCCGGGCTTCATCACACCGAGCAGCAGGCAGGAGCGACGTCCTGCACGATGCTGTGAGTACTTACTAGGAGTAGTTCCCTCTTCAGCCGGTCCCAGTTGGTCAAGCGCGCCGAGCCAAGGCGCGGCGGTGGCTCCGGGCTTCATCACACCGAGCAGCAGGCAGGAGCGACGTCCTGCACGATGCTGTGAGTACTTACCAGGAGTAGTTCCCTCTTCAGCCGGTCCCAGTCGGTCAAGCGCGCCGAGCCAGGGCGCGGCGGTGGCTCCGGGCTTCATCACACCGAGCTGCAGGCAGGAGCGACGTCCTGCACGATGCTGTGAGTACTTACCAGGAGTAGTTCCCTCTTCAGCCGGTCCCAGTTGGTCAAGCGCGCCGAGCCAGGGCGCAGCGGTGGCTCCGGGCTTCATCACACCGAGCAGCAGGCAAGAGCGACGTCCTGCACGATGCTGTGAGAACTTACCAGGAGTAGTTCCCTCTTCAGCTGGTCCCAGTCGGACAAGCGCACCGAGCCAGGGCGCGGCGGTGGCTCCGGGCTTCATCACACCGAGCAGCAGGCAGGTGCGACATCATGCACGATGCTGTGAGTACTTTCCAGGAGTAGTTCCCTCTTCAGCCGGTCCCAGTTGGTCAAGCGCGCCGAGCCAGGGCGCGGCGGTGGCTCCGGGCTTCATCACACTGAGCAGCAGGCAGGAGCGACGTCCTGCTCGATGCTGTGAGTACTTACCAGGAGTAGTTCCCTCTTCAGCCGGTCCCAGTTGGTCAAGCGCGCCGAGCCAGGGCGCGGCGGTGGCTCCGGGCTTCATCACACTGAGCAGCAGGCAGGAGCGACGTCCTGCACGATGCTGTGAGTACTTACCAGGAGTAGTTCCCTCTTCAGCCGGTCCCAGTTGGTCAAGCGCGCCGAGCCAGGGCGCGGCGGTGGCTCCGGGCTTCATCACACTGAGCAGCAGGCAGGAGCGACGTCCTGCACGATGCTGTGAGTACTTACCAGGAGTAGTTCCCTCTTCAGCCGGTCCCAGTTGGTCAAGCGCGCCGAGCCAGGGCGCGGCGCTGGCTCCGGGCTTCATCACACTGAGCAGCAGGCAGGAGCGACGTCCTGCACGATGCTGTGAATACTTACCAGGAGTAGTTCCCTCTTCAGCCGGTCCCAGTTGGTCAAGCGCGCCGAGCCAGGGCGCGGCGGTGTCTCCGGGCTTCATCACACTGAGCAGCAGGCAGGAGCGACGTCCTGCACGATGCTGTGAGTACTTACCAGGAGTAGTTCCCTCTTCAGCCGGTCCCAGTTGGTCAAGCGCGCCGAGCCAGGGCGCGGCGCTGGCTCCGGGCTTCATCACACTGAGCAGCAGGCAGGAGCGACGTCCTGCACGATGCTGTGAGTACTTACCAGGAGTAGTTCCCTCTTCAGCCGGTCCCAGTTGGTCAAGCGCGCCGAGCCAGGGCGCGGCGGTGGCTCCGGGCTTCATCACACTGAACAGCAGGCAGGAGCGACGTCCTGCACGATGCTGTGAGTACTTACCAGGAGTAGTTCCCTCTTCAGCCGGTCCCAGTTGGTCAAGCGCGCCGAGCCAGGGCGCGGCGGTGGCTCCGGGCTTCATCACACTGAGCAGCAGGCAGGAGCGACGACCGCGCGATGCCTCACACGAAGCTGTGAGTGTGCCCCACCAGTCCGCGCCTAAGAGAACCACGGCTGCCATTCCTTCCACCTGTTTATGTGATGTATGGGTGAAGTTAAGTTATAATAATGTTTCAGAACTACAACAAGTTGCTTTCTGAGCCAGTGAGGTTTTATTAGCATAAAGTTTCACTGTACAAAGAACTTGAATTAGAGCATATTATGAACATAACAATTTGGATATTTTTGTACCTTGAGCGCTCCATGAAGCAGGACACAAAAATTAGGAACTTTGCTTGGATCTGACATGTCTTCTTCTGTAGCAGAGCCATCTGTACTTGAACCTTCCTGAAAGAGATGCTAATGTTAGAAAAAAGCTTTTCTAATTATAACAATAATGCAGTGCGAAAAAAATCTGCTGGCGTACTTGTCACACCAAAACGAGACATGAATAATTGAATTTACTCAAGCTGAGTCTTGTCTTGCTCATGTACGAGATAAAGCGTCATTTTTTGTCCCGCTCATATTGAGACAGTTGTAATGCGTAGTACTTCACCTTGGTAGGGGTTTTGGAGCCGTAGTTTTCTCTCGGCCCTGTATTGGCTCCTGCTTGTGGCTGAGGTATCACTAAGTGTTTACTTAGAGCTATGGGTGTACCTGTTAAAAAGCACAAGGTTTAATATTATTATTCATAAAATCTACACTAATATTATAAAGAGGAAAGATTTGTTTGAATTGAATAGGCTCCGAAACTACCGGACCGATTTAAAAAATTCTTTCACCATTAGAATCCTACATTATCATTGATGAACATGGGCTATAGAATATTTAAAAAAAAAAGTTAGGGATCCGTATGAAAACTTCCATAATGTAACCTAAGGTGTGAAAAAATACCAAAAAAGATATTTATATCGCGTACGCTGTGAAAACTATTGACAATAGAGCAAAGCGATGTACTACAGTTATATAGAAGACATAGATATCTACAAAAAGTCCGCGAGGGTATGTATCTAACTATTATGGTTAAGTCATAATGACAGCTTTTTGTCCAAATTATTCAATTAAAACCCGGGTGAAATGGAATAGTGGTGATTTTAGTATCATAATGTTAATACTTATCTATTTAAATTGGTTAATAATTAAGGTTGGTTATGTGCATGTAAATTATACGTTATATTATCCAAATCGGACCTTTCGTTTAAAAGTTACGATGGTTTTAAAAATAATTTAACTAAGAAAAATGTTGTGAGTGAACGAACTGCCCTACGTTTAGTCTATTAATAATTAATTTACATTTTCTTTTTTGTAATGGGTTTGCTCTTGACTCTAGTCTATGTCGGAGATGACAGAGACAAAGTCATATACCCTAACAGATACCCTATATGAGGTTAGATGGGAGATGAAGTTCGTGGAGTACCAACTAAACCCGCGCGAACTAAGTCGCGGGCGATGTGCTAGTGTTCATTCAGTTATGGAGAATTAGCAGAAACAATCCCTACAAAAAAGATATGTTTGAATTATCTGCTAAAATTTTTAATATTAGGTCTTTACCTATGAAATTGCCGTTCTGCAGTACTGGCCATTTCAAATCAAAATAATTTTTGTTTGGCTAAGAATTCTAATTTCAAATTAATTTTATTTTAAAAACATGTTTTTTTTTCCAAAAATAGTCATTTGTCTATTGATAAGTGTTACATTGTCATCGCATTTCAATCTTTTTCGTCATCATGGATACGTTAAAAATTCGAGTAATTATGGAATATGAATACCGTCGTGGCAGCAACGCGGTCGTGGTCGACAATGACGAATTAAAGGCGATTGTGGAAGCTGATGATACACAATCTACGGCTGAATTAGCAGCAGCTTTCGACGTTAGCGTCAAAACAATATTGGTTCATTTGCGTCAAATTGGCAAGGTAAAAAAGCTTGACAAATGGGTGCCCCACGAACTCAATGATCGCCAGCGCGAAGTACGCGTCGAGACGTGCGTTGCACTGCTCAACAGACACACAAATGAAGGAATTTTGAACCGCATTGTTATCTGCGATGAAAAATGGATTCTGTTTGATAGCCGCAAGCGCTCAGCAAGTTGGTTGGATCCTGGTTCAGCACCTAAACAATGCCCTAAACGAAAACTTACCCCTAGAAAAGTGATGGTCACTGTTTGGTGGTCTAGCGCCGCCGGTGTGATTCATCACAGCTTCTTACCAAACGGGGTGAGCATTACTGCAGATGTGTACTGTGAAGAACTGAACACAATGATGGAGAAGCTGGCACATCTCCAACCAGCATTGGTCAATCGCTCGTCTCCGCTGCTCCTGCACGACAACGCGCGACCTCATACTGCACAGCAGACAGTCTCCAAATTGCAAGAACTGGGGTTGGAAGCTCTCCGTCATCCGCCCTACTCACCAGACCTTGCGCCTACAGACTACTACTTTTTCCAGAATTTGGATAACTTCTTGGCGGGAAAAAAATTCAATACCCGAGAGGCAGTACAAAATGCCTTTGAAGAATTTGTTGCCTCCCGTCCAGCTGATTTCTTTAAGAAGGGCATCAATAAACTGCCACTGCGTTAGCAAAGATGCATTGATTGCATGGGTGATTACTTCGATTAATACAAATAAAAAATACATGAAAAAAATTCGTTTAAATTTTTTCATACAAAACGGTAATTTCATAGGTTAATGTTTTCAACCAGTCTGTCTCGTTGGTCTTGTTTGTCGCTAGTGCTACTCGCCTCATGCTCAGTGAGGTCTTGGGTTCAATTCTCAGGCCAGAAAAATTGTTATAATCTGTAATTTCACTCCGTTGACGACAACAGGCTCGCCCTTTCATGTGACTTAAACCTTAACTGGCGAAATGTGTATACTATTGGTACACCTCTGCATTACCTTTCAACACAGTAGTGATGTTATGGCTAGTGTTCTTAAACTTACTAAGTTCCTGCTGCTGTAGGAATCCAATAACATGAATCTGGTTGGCCAGAGTGTATGTAGCTGATAGCTCCTCGAGGGAAATGGTCTGTGGCGCCGGAAACAATTGCACGCGAGCTTCCAGCTGACCACACTTTAGTGTGCACCAAAATTCTTGGTAGTGCTGTTCACATAGCCGCGTTATTGCTGTTATTACCTAAAAATTAAATGAAAACATAACTTCACAATGTTTTTTTTACATTCAATGCCAGTTTATTTATTTAACTTCATGTTTATTCACAGAGAATGCCTAGTGACATAAAGAACACTTACATACCGCATTAGTACACAGGTATTCTTTATGCCACTATAACTTACTACTTTGATGTTTTGGAAAATTTGGTGTTTGGAGGTACTAAAGGCTAGATGAGATGATAGGAAAAATGACTTGAATTCTAACTGAAGACTATCCACTTTACAGCTTGCATTCATGTTTAATTATTTTCTTCTCTATGAAGTGATAACACCATTTAAATTTTGGGAAATTTAAGAATAGACGCTTTATGTGTATTGAAAAAGAAGTAAATCAAAGTCCATAGTAATATCAGATAGTGGTAGTGGTAGATTTGTGGCCAGATTCTTGTCATTGGCGGTCTAAACTATACTTACACCAGGCACAGTTAGTTGATCAGGACAGTAGATAGAGCCACGTGACAAATTGCCATTGGAGTTACTTGTCGTGTTATTGGCTAGGTCTACTATTTTCTGGTAGAGGGGCATTGCTGAAACAAAATTGTCATAGTATGTGTCATATAGTTTTGCCTTTATTCTTTTATAGTAAAGCAGTGCAAAGGCATGCACTGGTTGTATCTTGTAGTTATTTAAAGACTAGCCTCTGGCAGCGGCTTCTCCTAAATGATCCCTAGGGATCATTCTCACAAGATAAAAAGTAGCCTAAGTGTTATTCCAGACTATAATCTACCTTTGTGCCAAATTTCATGAAGATCTTTTCAGGCATTTTCATGTGAATGAGTAACAAACATCCATCCATCCTCAAAAACATTTGCATTTATAGTAAAATTGTTCTACCTATGCACTTCAGAAGATAAAAATTTGGAATAAGTTTGGATGTCTTATTTTTTGGTATGTAAGTTATTTTTTATTAAAGTACAAACTGTTGCTTGAATATACTTACCATGTTGTAAACAAGATTCATGTGGGGAGGCTATCGGGAGCACATGTATTTTGGCTGGATATGAGGGAGGTAATGGCAGAGCTTGCACCATTCTGCTTCTACCTATAGAACCCACACCACTGCTTCCATCTGTAATCTGCAATTACATTGAATTCTGTTGTAATATTTAAATTGTGGCAAATATTGGCAACCCGCCCCGGCTTCGCACGGTTGCAAAATATATTCTAAAACCTTCCTCGAGAATCACTCTAACTATTAAAAAAGCCACATCAAAACCTGTTGCATATTTTATTTTGTATTTAAGCATACATAGGGAGAGACAGCAGTGGAAGCGACTTTGTTTTATAATATGTAGTGATTTATTATAAGTATAGAATAACATTTAGATAGGTACTTATTGAGTTTTTTAACAAAGTTATTATTGACTTGGGCTGTAATTTTACATTAAATAAGACTGGATTAATATCAAACTTTCATCATACCAATATTATCTGCACAGGTGTTTGGCATCCTCCCCACTCGTTGAGTACCAGCTGGTTGACACCAAGGAAAGCGGTGTCTATGCAGGTTTTATCCCCTTCCTCCAATACCAACAACTTACTCCGTATACTATCAAAGTCCCGGGTGAAGGGAATGGATACTACAACAGACAACAACAACAGACATTTTGTTAGAGTTAGAACATGGAAATCAGCTATTGTGAAATATTGTAACTTTATTGAGCACTTTACCTTCGTACACGGATGAGAATGTGACCAATGCAACGTATTCCAGTTTAGCATGAACGCTTAAATAGTCTAAAAACGTGTTCACAGCCGCCGTAGCAATCGTGTGCCGGGTATGTGTCTCTGTTGTGTCGGAGGTCGGCACAGGACGCGACATCGATAGCGAAATATCCAATAATATCACTGTAGGCATTTTGTAAGTTTTAAATTTAAATATCAACTCAATAATATTAAGAAATCATACATTATTTGTGTTGATGCCAACTACAGAGCAATCGAGAGCATTCACTGAGGTGTCTCGTTTGATTTATAACATGCATATTTAGATTTATAACACCTAGTTATTTTTCTGATAGGAAGGTTAAGCACGGTTTTATTTTGTGTAACAAGAAAAGCAAACATATTTATGCTAAATTATGTGTCATTCCTCTAACTGGAAAGCAAAATAACGTCAACTTTGAGTTTGACTTTGACGTGACTGGTGTCATCTAAGCATCATCTAAGGGTTTCGTCCATAGATATAGAATGCCTAGATATCACAGAAATAGCATCCCTAGATAGACTGTATTCGCCACCGCTGTATCTCCACGTTGTCGTCGTGGTGAGGCTTGTGTGTCTCAATGATCTTGGAGCTCTGCCGGTAGAGTTACTCATGCCGGAAAGGTCCTAGTGAGAGACCAGACCAAGAGAGATACCGGGAAGTGGTTGCTCCTGATTGATCGACGGTAGTCGATCGACAGATGACGTGACCATGCCGCTGCAGTGCAGGCGCACCAAAGCACCAAACCTTTCTCTCCTTGAGGAGAGAATTTTCGGCGGGTTCGCTGAGCTGGGTTGGCCGGACAGCGAACGGAGGCATGTTTAATGCCACCGCCGGGGGCTTGGCTTGACCGCCTGGCCCAGAGGAAGGCTACCTCTAAGATAAAAAACCACCTAATCCTAAGCTTTGAAGCGCGGTGAGAGGATAAATGGCTGGAGGGAGTCCAGTTGCGAGCGCTTTCCCTGTAGAGCACCTGCCGCACTCTGCAGTATGTAGGCTTACCCAGGTAAATAGGCTCTGCCTGGGTGGACATTTTTTCCTTACTACTCGTGGGATCCAAATGAATAGTTCACAAAACCATATAAATAGAAAAGATGTTGTGGAGGTACCGCTTGCCGGCGACGGCAACAAGAGCCGAGGAGGCTCCCGATCCTCAATAGAGGATCCAAATATGTCCGACCAGGACTTGCGCGGTCGCTCCAAATTTTGGAGAAAACGATCGCGCAAAAAAATTTCTTCGGACAGAGTGGGGTCGGTGGGTCTCTCCTCAAGTGAAGAGAACCTGCCGGCTGCTAAAGTGGCGACAGCGAGGAGAGGCCTGGGTCGAGTGACGGTGAGTGGAGCTTCCGCTACTCTGCCAGGTCGTGACGTACGGGGTCGCTTCAAGCGCCCTGATATAACGGGAATTGGCGGGGAGAGTGATCCCGGAGTCTCATCTGGGGTCTCCATTGAGGAGCCGGGAGGAGTCTCCGTCTCTCTCGTAGACACGAGTGTGGGTGGCGGCTCCGATCTAGATCTGGAGCGGAAGGCCAGGTTTGCGGAGGTTGTGAAGGCGGCGATCCGCGATGTAGCTTTGAAGAGGTCGCAATCCTCCAAAAATATGGCTATAAGTGCGGCCTCGGCCTCCATTTTGGCGGCAGCGGAGGCTAACTATTGCGGGCTTCCGTCTGACGAAATGTCCAAGCTGCAGGCGGAGGTCGCTCGCTTGACGGCCGCAACGGAGGTTCTCCAAAAGCAGAATGAGAAGCTCCGAGCAGACCTGGCCGGGCTCCGAGGAGCTGGCGCAAAGGAGGCGCCTCAAGGGGGGCGCAAGCACGGGCAGGCCGTGTCAGCGGAGGAGCAGGTCCTGCATCTGGTGCGAAAGGAGATGGCTGCATTCGCCCAAAGGTTTTCGGTCCTGGAGGGCATCGTCCTACGCCCCCCACTAGCGATGAACCAGAAGGCATCGGGCCAGCCGAAGGCGGCCTCGTACGCGTCCGCCGCGGGTGCCAAACCGAGGTCGTCCGGTCAGGCCAACCGAGGGGCCGGACCAGCACCCACGAAACCGGCAACCGCGAAGCAAGCCAAGCAGAAGAAGAAAGGTGGGGCGGCAGCTGGCAAGCTGGCCGATCACTGGGCTGGGGGCAAAGCCTGCGCCCCACCCGTCAAGGCCGGGGGCAAAAAGAAGCCCTCCACCACCGACGTCCCTGCCGCCGCCGTCACTTCGGTTGCTGCGAGTGAGCCCACACAAGGGACTCAGGAGGAGGCTGAAATGGAGAGCCAATAACGGCTCCATTACGCCTCCTCCAGGCGAACATCAACCACTGCGCCGCCGCTCAGGACCTGTTGGTCCAAAGCATGGCACAGTGGTTGATTAACATCGCCGTGGCCGCTGAGCCCTACTTTGTCCCGCCCAGGGATGACTGGGTGGAGGACCTGAATGGCTCAGTGGCCCTAATTTCGTCGGCCGCTGCAGGTACCCCATCCCTCGAAAGCGTCAGGAGAGGACAGGGGTGCGTAGCAGCACGGTTTGGGGAGATTGTTGTGGTAGGAGTGTACTTCTCCCCGAACCCCAAGACCCCCAAGACGTAGCTCGTGCAGTCCGTCCGTTGCCTAACTGGAAATCTCCGGACGGGCTGCACAACTTTTCTCAATTCAATGCATCTCAATTCCAGTCTGCATTAGAGTCAGGATCGCTGCCCCAGTTCCTAACTACAGGAATAACCCACCTGCTCCATAAATCAGGTAGTACCTCGGAGCCTAAAAATTATAGACCGATCACGTGTTTACCGACGGTCTATAAAGTTCTTACATCCATTTTGAGAGGAAAGATTAACCATCATATTGATAGTAATTCAATAATGTCTTCTTCTCAGAATGGATGTAGGAACGGGTCCCGCGGTACTAAGGAGCTGCTCCTCATCGACATAGCCATTAGCCAGCAGGTTCGACGTTCCCGAAGAGATCTGTCGACATGCTGGATAGATTATAAGAAGGCCTATGACTCGGTGCCACATACATAGCTCATGAGGGTGCTGGAGCTGTACAAAGTTGATGCAGTTTTACGCACCTTCCTGATGTCGTGTATGGGGCAGTGGAGGACGGTTCTTCACTATCCAGGGTGTCGACAGACCCAGGCGAACAGCGAACCGATAAGGATCGAGCGTGGCATATTTCAGGGTGACAGTCTGAGTCCACTGTGGTTTTGTCTGGCCCTCAACCCTCTCAGCACATTGTGAAGGGTTCGGGCCAAGGCTACCGGTTGAGAAGAGGTGGTCAGGTCATATCTCACCTCCTTTACATGGATGACTTGAAACTCTTTGCTCCTAACAACTTGCAACTGATGAAGCTACTGATGATAACAGAAACCTTCAGTGGCGCCATCAGGATGGAATTTGGTTTGGACAAATGTGCGGTCATGCATGTAAAGCGAGGGGAGATTATGGAATCCGTGGGAACACAACTCTCGGATTCCATAGACCTTAGGTCCCTCTCCTCAACCGAAACTTACAAGTATTTGGGTATGTCGGAAGCGTTAGGCATCAGTGCTACTGACATGAAAAAATAAAAAAAATGAAAAAATTGAAGGAGCGCTTCTTTGGCCGCCTGAACAAAGTACTTAACAGTCTTTTATCAGGCGGAAACAAGGTGCGCGCCTTCAACGGTTGGGTCATGCCGGTTTTGATGTATTCTTTCGGCATACTCAAATGAACTCAGACGGAACTTGACGCCCTGGATAGGAGGGTACGTTCACTGCTTACCGCAAATCGGATGCATCACTCACGGTGATCGGTGATGAGGCTGTATATCCCGCGGAAGTGCGGGGGTCGTGGCTTCTTAAATGCTAAGACCCTGCACAACCGCGAGGTATGCAGCCTTAGGGAATACCTACTTCCTAGAGGCCGACGTGGGTATGCATCGAGATGTGGTAGCGGTAGACAAAGGCCTTACCGCGCTCTCCTTGGCTATCGAGAACTGGCGCAAACCTGTGGTATTAGATACTAACGACCGCAGGGAGGTATGGCAGAGCAAGGAGCTTCACGGACGCTTTTATCGGGTCCTACATGGGCCCGATGTAGACTTCTTAGCGTCCGTAGCCTGGCTTCGTTTTGGTGACCTCTTCGGGGAAACCGAAGGTTTTGTCTGTGCAATTATGGACGAAGTTATGATGACTAATAATTACCGGAAATACATTGTGAAGGACGGTACGGTTGACATATGTCGGGCATGTCACCGACCCGGGGAATCTATCCGCCACATTATTTCCGGTTGTTCTAGTCTGGCTAACGGAGACTATTTTCACAGGCACAACCTTGTAGCCAGGATTATCCACCAGCAACTTGCTCTTAAATACAATCTTGTGGAATCGGAAGTACCGTACTATAGGTATGTGCCCGACCCAGTTCTCGAAAGTGGTAGTTGCACATTGTATTGGGATCGGTCTATTATCACTGACAGGACTATTGTTGCCAATAAGCCTGATATAGTGGTGATAGACCGACTAGAGCGTCGCGCAATGATTGTTGATATAGCAGTCCCTCATGACGAGAACCTCGTGAAGTCAGAAAAAGATAAACAAACGAAGTATCTTGACTTGGCTCGCGATGTTGTCGACATGTGGGATGTGAACACAGCAGTCATTGTGCCGATAGTCGTGACGGCCAATGGCATTATTGCCAAGAGGCTCGACCAACATCTCAAGAGGCTCTCGTTGGGCAGCTGGATCAAGGGCTTGATCCAGAAAGCAGTACTCCTGGACACGGCGCGCATCGTTAGGAGGTTCCTCTCTCAGGAGCCCTGACCACCGGTAGCTTGGACCCTGTTCCCGATACCGGTGGGCTACTATTTTTTATATTTTTAATTTGTATTTTTATAGAAATATTTAAAAATGTATTGAACATGTATATACCTAAATGAATAAATGGAATAATAATTTATTTGCATTAGAGTTCTCGCCGCGAATTCTCCTTTATGTCTTCTATCGATTGAAAACGGTTCAGTTGGAAGGCGCCACTCCGAAGCTTGTTGACTAGTTTGCATGTCAAACTCGTAAACCCACGTCTCGTCACCAGTAACAATGCGTTTCATGAATGTTGGGTCCGAACTGACTCGTTCTAGCATGTCCTCAGCGACTGTCATGCGATTGAGTTTTTGGAGAAAATTCAGATCTTTTGGGACTAGCCGAGCAGCAACATGTTTCATACCCAAATGATTAGTTAAAATGGTACGGATCGACTCGTGAGATACAGAAAGTTCGGCGGCTATCTCTCTCAGAGTTGAATGGGGATTTTCAGTCACTATTTCCTTCACTCTTGCGATGTTAACTTCAGTTGCAGACGTTGACGGCCTACCAGAGCGAGGCAAATCTTCCATCACATCTCGACCGCTTTTGAACGCTTTGAACCACTCATAAGCACGAGTTTTTGATAAAGTCGATTCACCGTAAGCCTTCTGTAACATTTTCAGTGACTCCGAACACGAAATTCCATTGGCGATGCAAAATTTAAGACAAACTCTTTGTTCGATATTTTTGTCCATTATGAAATTCGCAATACACACTATATATGATATTACTAAAATCAGCACTGTATTTAATATAAATAACAGATGCAACTCAAACTCCGCGCCAAAATGGAAAACAGTTGTGCCAATCTAACAACTACAAAAAAACAAAAATTTGAATTTGGAACCATAAACAAATCATCCATTCCCGATACTTTTTTGACTGAATGTATGTGTGTGTTCGTGTGAGTGTATGTGTGTGGTGTGTGTGTGGTGTGGGTATGTGAGAGAAAGTGTAATATTTTTCTTTTTATGTTTTTGGGTAAAGGTTGTGGTGGTTGTGTGATCGGGTAGTGTTCTGTATTGTTGTAGGTAGTTAAGAGTTAGTAGCCAATTATTCAGTTTCTTTTTAAGTGACAATTTAGGTAGTGAGTAGAAGTTTAATTTTTTGTTGAGTTTATTGTAGAGATGAGGACCTTGGAAACAGGGAAATCTTCTTGTAAAAGAGTATTGGCAACGGAAGTGTTGGCATACCTTGTCTTTGCGTCTCGTGGTGATTATTTCATAGGAGGTTTTTTGGTGCTGATATAGAACTGTGTGAAGCACAAATAATTGTCTGACTGTAAGGACTTCACAGGTCCTATAAAGTTCTTCAGTTGGGAAAAGGATGGACCGAAAAGTACTAACTTTTAGCACGGCTCTCTGAGCTCGTTCTAGCTTTAATAGCACTGTTTTGGGGGCACCACCACAAGCGCAAATGCAGTACGTTAAAAGAGACTGACAAAGAGTAAAATATGTACACTTAATAATTTGGGCTTCTGCGATGTGGCGGAGAGTTTTAAATACAAAAATCAGATTTCTGATTCTTTTTGTGAGGGAGTCTATATGTGCTGAAAAGTTCAGGCTATCGTCAAGAGTTACTCCGAGATATTTAATAGTTCGAAAACGTTCTAATTTAGGGCAGGCACATGTCAAATTGCCAGGCAGTAAATGAGTGTGCTACTAAGTTGTACGAATCTGACGGTTGAGTAGAGTTACGTAAGCTGTACGAATTTTAGTTTTATCTGTGTTGATTGTGAGAAGCCTGTGTGTTGAGCCATTTTAGAACACAATAAAGTCCTTTTTGAGCTTTGTCGAAGGTATCGTTCCAAGTGTCGCCAGAGAATGTAAGGACGGGATAAGTGTATATTGCATAGTTTTTACGTTGACGATTATTATTCAATGACCACCAATGATGATTTTGATTCCCGGTGTTTCTGTTAAACATTCATGCAAGTGGGGAAAGTTTATCATAGCAACCGAGGTGGAATAGTTGCCCGAGCCGAAGGCGAGACCGTTATGGAACCGCAAAACTGCAGTGACAAATAATCACATGCATCAAACGACGTTTTTCAACACACTTAGGGTACTCGAAAAAATAAATAAAATGACGTAATATTTAGTCACTCATTATTTTGAAATATCGTTCGCCGACGTCAATGTTCGTGGGGTTGACCGGCGACCAGTAGGGCAGTGGCAGCTGCACGGCCTGCACGCCGACTAGCCTGTTATAATAAGTACAATCAATTGAAAAGGTACGACCTGACCACTAGGAGGGACTAGTGCGAAATACACTTCATTGCATGTCTAAAAGCGATGGGGTAGTAGCCAATTTTCGAGCAAGTGTTTTGTCAAAATTATTTTATGTAAGCATCTTGTGCAATTGAACAGATAGGTAAGATCGTTCGCACGAGTTGCAACTTGCAAGTAGAATTCCGCCGACCGTCTCGACGAGGACAAGGCGGTGTTCAAGTTGTTCAAGTGTTGCCCAAGCAGGGCAGACCTCCACCGTGTGCTCCGGGTGTTCCTCGCAGTGTTGACACCCGGGCATATCCTCCCGCAAAATCCAAAACAGGTGTCTCCCGAAACAACCGTGTTCAATGAGTACCTACCTGCGTAAAGCGGAAGGTCTGGAACCTAACGGCATCTCAAAAAATCAGGACAATGCAATTTTTAAGAGGTTTTAAAATTACTGGCCTATGTCGCAAAATGGCATGAATTGCCAAATCAGGACAACGTAATTGTGGGATTTCTGGCTTTCCCTCAATCTAACCACAATGAAGATCTCGTTCGGTCAATTTTTCAAATGACGTACGTCGAACAAAATTTATTGTAATGTTAAAATGTTAAATTTATTTTATGTAATGTTTTCTTCATCTATCTTTTCTGTAACTTATATGGTGTACATAATAAAGAGTATTCTATTCTACACAATGTTGTGACACATTTTTCATTTTTGCTGAAGAGTTTGTTTGTTTGCTTGCGCTAATCTCAGGAACTACTGTTCCGATTTGAAAAATCTTTCAGTGTTAGATAGCCCAATTATCGAGGAAGGCTGTAGGCTATAATATATCATTACGCTAAGACCAATAGGAGCGGAGCAGTAATGAAAATTGTGACGCAGACGAAGTTGCGCGAGTCAACTAGTAAAAATAATTATCAAAGGGTCAGTCGTTACTTACTTATTGCATATTATATAGGTAGATTTATTTTATCACCGGTTCTGTCTTTACTAAATAATTAAATAAAAGGTACACTGTGTGGACCACAGAGTACCTTTTATTTAATTGTACGTTGTTTTATTTATTTTTTTCAAGACTTAATGTAGTGCGCATTTTGAATGACGCTTGGAAACGATTAGTGCGAATTGGTGGAATAGCGACAAGGTATAATAGGGTCCCGCTAGCATGATAAAAGTTTATACCGTTAAACTTACTAATATACCGTTAAATGGGAACTTTATAGATTGGTCTGAAGACCTTCAAACAGCGGAAGGTCCTGCAAGAAAACCATTTACTTACTTAAGATTTCGCTGTAGCATTTAAGGTACTGTTTTTAGGGTTCCGTACCAAAATGCTAAAAATCCTTTTGGTGACTGAGTCTGTCCGTCTGTCACAGAACTACTAATGCTACCAACTTTAAATTTGGTATAGTTTTAGATGACGTTTGCTCAACTAATTTGCAAAGAAGAAAGAAATATATTTTTTTCTTTTTTTTACTACACGGTCTGAAAAGGGTTCTTAAAAATCCGAAGTATCTACTAGGTTTTCGACTTTTGTCGACAAGAAATGTAAAAAAAATCTAAAATTATTCTATCTGATAGAAATGTATGTAACGATAACAGGAAGAATAAAACGATCTCTAAATAGCACACTTTTTCAGAAATCATCAATAAAAATTACATTAGTTCCACTAGCGGTCAAGAGATGGCGCTGATCTGAAACTGCATATACATTATTGCAGTTTCAGATAAGCGCCATTTCTTGACTGCTAGTGGAACTAATATCGCAGTCCGATATTTGTTGCCATTATTTTAAGATCAAGCAAATAACGCATTTTAGCATGGGAGAGGCCCCTTTAATTTTTAGGTTATTTTATTATTTGTTGTTATAAGTGGCGGCAACAAAAATACACACTCTTTGACAATTTCAACTTTTTGTTCATGAGACAGATCGCTGACAGACAGACGGATGTTGCAATAAGGTCCAGTTGGCCTTTGGCACGGAACCCTATAAATTTTTAAAGGAACCTATCATGAATGGTATGATGGGAGGTAAGTTCGCTAGACTCGCTCGCTTATTCTAGCTTCATTAAAGTTTGTGAAGAGGTATGTTTGTTTTTCTTTTACGTCAGAATACCTGAAAGGCTCTTCATGAAATTTGGTGCAAAGGTATATTATTGTCTGGAATAACATATAGGCTATATAGGTATCTTCCAGAAGTATTTTCCTTTGGGATTTTGCGGGCGAAGCCACTGGCAGAAGCTAGTTAAGAAATAAAACAAACAACATAATAAAATGTAGCATCGAAAATTCATCCTCAACGTTGTCATGGTAACTTTTAATTAAGTTAACAAAATAAAACAACCTTTAATAACTAACTTCATAAACACTGAACAATACTAAATAAAACCATCTAGATTTTCGTCTGGCGTCTACAATTATTTATAATGGAAGAAAATGCCGATAACAACAAAATAATTGAAACCAATAATCAACAAGAGAATTTAGAGTATCGTTTTAATTTTATTAATACGCCATGGGATGATCGATCGACCAAAAGCAAAATTGGAATCGTACTTTTATTGGTTTCTATATTTGTTGCAACGATTGCCTTAGTTGTTAATAGTTTTATATTGCACTATAGAGAATTTCGTCCTGTCAAAAAACTTTCAAAACAATCATGCTTTCGAGTGAAGTTAGATGATAATCGGTTCGTTGCGAGGATTCATTCTGCAACGTCGCAGCAGCTGTTGTGTGTCGGTGCAGTAGTGAGCCCAAGCTCTGTCCTCGCCAATGGTGTCTGCGCTAAGTCTGGACCTATACGGATGTATTTGGGAAGCTTATCAAAGTAAACTAACCAATATTAAATAATGATTCCTGAAGTCTTCAAAGTTTTCTAAGTCATGTCTGCATTTCCAAAAGTTTCACCAAAACTCATCTACATCTGCAACGTTAGCTAGAGGTATAATTATGATAATGTATTACAGTAAATAGTATTGCAAAAAGCGCAGCAAATATTGAGTTGAGGGTGAAGGTCACTATCTGGAATGAGAACTCTGAATCTCCATGAACTATGAACATAGGACAAAGTACAGATTCAAGTATTTATAGGTGCTCAAGGCTGCTAGCCCACTCTGATTTTTTTTAACATAAATCCCATCTTACGAGTATCTATTCGTAAGATGGGATTTATGTCCAAAAAATCCTATCCTATACTTTACTTCTTCTATGAATATGGTACAGAAGTGTATGATACCATATTAGAAGAAGTAAAGTTGTCGACGACGTTTATCATGACGTTTTAACAGCCACTGACTACTGTCAGTGGCTGTTAAAACGTCATGATAGATAAATCAAATGATATCTCTTTATTTTTCAGTCCTCGCTGCAAAAAGGGGTTTTCCGTCGACCTCATCGAATCAATACATCACGACGGTGTTATTTCGAGAAGACTAGTCCTCTTATCTAGTTACGAAAGTATAGCGGCTTGCTCAGAAGTGATAGTCATCGGAACAAAGTTGGACTGGAAGCAAAAAGTTCACATCCTCGGGCGACCTTTATCTACAACAAGATCGCTGTCTCGGCAGCACGTCAACTTGGCGGGAAAGAACTTTGGGAGCACAAGTATTAATAAACATTTGAAGTCGAATAGTACGATATGTGTGAGAGACGTGGCACGGTGCTCCGTGCGCGCTGGAGATCTCCTGCTGCAGAACGGACAGCTGTTCGGGTTAGCGTCCACAAGTGCCCAGCGGTTCAGCGTAGCATGTTTTGGCGCTTTGAACATTGTTAAAGAAGAGTTAAAGGAGCTTGATACAGAAATCAGATTGTCTGATAATAATTTAACCCAAAAGCGCGTTGAATTCGCCTTTGCTAAACATGTGGTTTTGGGGAAGCCTCGGTTGGAGAATCGGCCTACGCTGTAAATGGAACTTTTTCTGTGTTATTCCACTTTTATCCTTAGATACAGTTGAAAACTAATAGGGGGAGGAGCTCGTGGCTAAATAATAACAGCCGCATGGGTCGATCTTGAAGGTTAAGCAACGCTTGCCAAGGTTGGTCTGTGGATGGGTGACCGTCTTAACATAACGAGTTTTCTCCGTGACTCGGAAAGCACGTTAAGCCGTTGGTCCCGGCTGTCATTTTTAGATCTTTGGCAGTCGTTACGGATTGTCAGAAGCCAGTAATCTGACTCCAGTCTTGCCAATATTACCGTGTTACCCATTTCATGGGTTGTGGAGGTCTGGTAGGCAGCAGCTCCACGTAAAACACTGGTATTCAGCTGAATCCAGTTTGACTGGAAGCCGACCCCAATGTAGTTGGGAAAAAGGCTAGGCAGATGATGAGTTGAAAACTAATAAGGACTGTGGAGTAAACCAGAGGAGACTGATTATAAATGTATTTACGATTGTCGATTGCTTACCTATTTGTACAATGGTTCTACCTGGCTTATGGTTACTCTGCAGTCTTCCGTTTCGTAACATGCATATTTCTACTTTAGGGAGGATTTTGTTAAGTGGATGGATATACGGAATTGAAGCAAGGAGTCACAGATTGATTCCCGGAAGAAGCAGAGAATATCACGCTTCTTCTCGTCTGTCTCAGTGTGCCTTGACCTAGGATGCTGAGTGTCAGTCTAACCCTTGGGGAAAAATAAGCGTGATGTTATATTGAATTTAGAGAAATTTAATATTTTTATCTTCCCGTGCTTCTGATTACCTAATTAATTGTTTCCGTTTGTGGATACGTAACCACTGTTTAATCCCCCTGGTATCCTTAAGTCTCATCCACGTCAGCCGTCAGTCTACCCGTCGGTAGACTGGCGACTTAAAGTGCCGATCGTCTGTAAAAACCTCTTTTCAATGTAAATGAAACAAAAATTGCAAGTGAAATTATTTATATTTGAAATTATACATACGACCTAACATACTGGTTGCATTGTTATTTTATTTGCGACTTAATAACGACTATGACTATGTGAATGCATTGCGTGAGAATGTTTGCGGCGGCAAGACGGTACCTGTACTGTTCCGAGATCTACTTCCTCGGGACTGGTGTAGCCCTTCCAGTCTTTAGTTAAGACGTACACGAATAACACGATGAAGAACGTGAGGGCGGTGTATACCAGCAAAGAATTGTGGTTGGAGTTCGTGAGGCCTGTTGTGTCTAAAGACACCTTGAAGTTGTTCTTGCCTTGAGGTTTTGAAAACATGGTGTTGCTCTTGATAGATTTCATTCTGAAAGAAAAATTGCGAGATTAAATCAGGTGGGCTCATTTTTTGTCTGTCTGTCAGAGAGCTGCTTTTGAATCGTAACAGTTAGGTGGGTATTTTAGTATTTACGTAAAAACTACCTTAGCACCTAGTCGTTTTGGGGATACCTACGAACCACATAGTTCTCGAGGACATTCCCTTATTAATTGAATTGTAAGCAATAAGTAGATTTATTCCTTGAGTCCTGTAAAAACCAGATGGCGGCGTAACGTTTAATCAATCTGCCTCTATCAATATCAATCGTCTATCGGGGTGCACCTAAGTACCAGTATTTTACATGGAGCGATTGTCTAACTGAACTGCACAACCCAGCAGTAAAGTAGTATAGTAAGACTGGTGTCAGATATGCTGAATGCTCACTACCCGTAACGATTGTGAAAGATCTTCAAATGACAGCCGGGAAGAGCGGCGTAACGTGCCTTCTGAGCCACCGATGAGTATGTAATGAAGATCGAAAAGGGTGATGGTTTTTAATTTTATTTTTAAGCCACGAGCTCCTCAAGATAGGCGACTAGGAGCATAGCAACGAATTAAAATTCCATGTTAATAAACTGTAAATTGTGTTGTCAGTCTAGCTAGGGTTAGATGGTCGCAGCATTGACGTGCGTCCAATTTAACCTATCTGATAGTGGTTCGACGAAAATTATAATAACCCATTAAGTGCACGTCACACGCAAGATTGGATGTCACCCGCTAACCGTGATTTTCCGGAGGGTAGTCGCAACACAACAACTTGTGTAACTACCCACACATTGGCGTCCACAATTAAAATGTTAATTTGTCTCTCACACTGTCACGCGTCACGTTTATTGGGACACGCTGTATTGATGAATACATTAAACATCGGCAAAGTTAATTTATAAGAGATTTAGCTGATGTCGTGCTAATCACTCTTGGATTTTTATTAGCTGCTTCAATGCTGGTAGGCAACGGCTCAACGTAAAATACTTATATTTAGCTGAATCCGGATTGACTAGAAGCCGATAGAGCCAATATAGTTGGGAAGAGACTAGGCTGATGATGAATGAGCAAAGTCAATAGTCACAAGCAGAAGGCTCGCCTTGCCTTGTGTCGTTACATGTTTTTCTAGGAGACTTTTAATAGCTGCCCCGACTTTGAATGCATAGCCTTGTGGAAATTATGTTATATGTATAAGACAAATCAGCATCTACTGACATTGACAAGAGCCAGCTCTACTGGGCCCTTGACAAAAAATAGAACTTTCGAAAATCTTTCAAAGAACTGCTGAATAATTTTGATGAGTTTGTTGTTAATTCTTATACTTGCACCTAAGCAACTGTGCATCAGATCCTCCACCAACACAATTTTCCAAGGACCCGTTTACTTTAGTACTAACAAAAATCCACTTAAGTTAAGGTCCTGACAGCCTCACTACCCCGACCTATTATACAAAGTACAATAAAGCGAAGCCGCGTTCACTTAGGAATAATTTCATCATCATACTCATGGTAATGCAGACAATTTTCATTAACTTGATTGAACCATATCTGCTCTAACAATCTTAGCTGTAAAATGTGAGATTAGAGAAACTTCCATGAGTTTCATTCTATCAGCTCTAAGGTCCTAGTTTTTACATTGGAAGACGGATTTCATGAATTACAAATTACTGCAGCGTAATCCTCGGTCAATCATTGTGGATTAAAAAAGAATCCCTAAGCATTCGCAGCATTCCAACGTACCGTATTATTTACTGCTGTAGTGCCTCATCATCATAATCTGCCTAGCATTTCCTCAACTATATTAGTGTCGATTTGCAGCCAAACCGGATTTAGAATACCAGTACTTTACGTGGAGCGCTTAAGCAACGAAAATGTTACACCTAATGGGTCTATCTTTCTTATAGTAGCCATCCTACCTGATGGCCCTTGACCTCCTGAGGTAGGAGCAGCTGTAGCGTTTCTAACCATAGGGTTAGATGGTGTCAATGCAGTCTAAAATGATTATCTAGGGTGTCAATATGTCAAAACCGGATGAACGAGTAAATTATTAGTACTCACAAGCAGGAAAACCTGGGCACGTTCTTCCGTTGATTAGGCATGAAGCTGGCTTCTTGTGTATTATTTGCTGGTATGCTTGATTATTTTATAATAAATTTAATTGTGATATTACATTTTATCAGGTTCTTTTTTCACTAATTTAGGATTTTTGTAAAAATATTTGGTTGTCAATGTGTCATTCCAAAAACCATAGGTAGTCCATTTTTGTAGATGACTAAATTTTATTTAAAATACCAGTACTTTACGTGGAGCGCTTAAGCAACGAAAATGTTACACCTCATGGGTCTATCTTTCTTATAGTAGCCATCCTACCTGATGGCCCTTGACCTCCTGAGGTAGGAGCAGCTGTAGCGTTTCTAACCATAGGGTTAGATGGTGTCAATGCAGTCTAAAATGATTATCTAGGGTGTCAATATGTCAAAACCGGATGAACGAGTAAATTATTAGTACTCACAAGCAGGAAAACCTGGGCACGTTCTTCCGTTGATTAGGCATGAAGCTGGCTTCTTGTGTATTATTTGCTGGTATGCTTGATTATGTTATAATAAATTTAATTGTGATATTACATTTTATCAGGTTCTTTTTTCACTAATTTAGGATTTTTGTAAAAATATTTGGTTGTCAATGTGTCATTTCAAAAACCATAGGTAGTCCATTTTTGTAGATAACTAAATTTTATTTTAGAATGTTTTTTTTTAAATTGACGTTGCATGAGGTGAGGTCGTGACCTACTTACTTTATTTTTAGGGCTCCGTGTCTAAAAAGGAAAAAAAAACGGAACCCTTATAGGATCACTTTGTTGTCCGTCCGTCTGTCTGTCAAGAATTTTACCTCGGGAACGCGTGGAGGTATCGAGTTGGAATTTAAACCATATACTCAGATCTATAGTCCCTTGTATCTGTAAAAAAAACATTTTTATAAGTTAACATTATTATTTATTTGTAATGGGTTTAACATAAAATAAAGATTTGTTTATGCCGCAAAAAAAGAATATTTCGACACTTTCAAGGGAATCAAAGTTCAGAGGGTATTTCCCGTTGGACTAGAACTATGAAATTTGGCAAGTAATACCGTCTTGTACTACAGGTATAGGGAAGATTCTAAAAACTATACGAAGAAACTTCCTGATGTATTCTAATAAGTCAGAGCGCCATCTATTGAGAACAAATAAAATGTACGAAAGCTAGAAAACAACACCATAACAAGTTATTTGTTAAACTTTTAATACGTACCAAAATAATATTCAAGGTATTAATTAATTAATATCTTATCTTTCTTCCGCTGTCAAATACTTTGTCTTGTCAGTTTACGAAATGGTCTATAGATGGCACTGCGCTGATGACACGTTTTTCTGAATCACGGTGTTAATATTTTCCATTGGAGAACGACCCTTGACGACACACGATTTGTAACAGCGCAGCGTTGTTGGTCTTGCTTGAAAAGTATCTGCTAGGGTCCAAAACCTTTAAATCACTGATTTGTTCTGGTTCATTACTCGGAAAAACTGCGAGACCTGATTCCTGAACTATTTATAATACGTAAGTAGGTACTTTTCTACAAATTTGTACAGAACCCTCGGTGCGCGAGTCCGACTCGCTCTTGAGCGGTTTTTTTTAGATATTAATTCGTACAGCCATGGAAACTAATATTATTTGTTTTGATACTTAAAGGAAGTACGAAAACCGACGATATTATCTAATGGAGTGTGAAGATTTCTTGGGTAATATCCAAAAGAAATTACGTTTACGGTAAAAGTTGTAATTTTTTATGAATTTTCAATAGGTAACTACCATGTTTAACGGATGCCATTGATTATGGAAATAGAATAGATTATCTTCAGAAAATATCAAACATTCATCATCTGCCTATCCTTTTCCCAACTATATTGGGGTCGGCTTCCAGTCAAACCGGATTCAGCTAAATACCAGTGTTTTACCAGAAAATATCAAACATTATGACTTTAAAATATTTACTGGTATTTAGCTAAATCCGGTTTGACTGGAAGCCGACCCCAATACATATAGTTGGGAAAAGGCTAGGCAGATGATGATTACTTTAAAATCTTTAGAAAATACGAGAATTCTTGAAAGATTTAAACCTAAGGAACTGAGGTAACCTCAGGAAATAGTAAGCTTATAGAAAACGGTGGTCGTGTGCGGAGGCATGAACTTGACGTACCGTATCTACATTGTACAGCTAGAGGATATTGCTTGAGAATTTCTGCTTTCTAGGAAAAGGAGTTGCATTTTCAAATGTCCAAACTTTTAGAAATATCTTAAGTTGCTGTTAAAGCATCGCATGGGATTGCGTCACGAATTCGCGAGCGACAGCTTGACATTTAATTAGACGAGAGAGAGAGAAGATATTTTGACTAGTTAAATCTAGAGTCAATTTACAATTATCTGTTTGACTCTTGATTTAGGTACCTATGGTAGACGTCAGATACCCGTGCAATAGCGGTCATTGACCCACATACATTTATTGATTTTCTAAATATCAAAAACAGAAATAATGACATAAAGCTGTCCTGAATCGTCTTCTATCGTGATCCTTTGCGTTTTCTACTAATGAAAAAACGGTCCATAATTTATAGTTCGAGTATCTACGAAGGGATATTAGGGAAAAATCCAATGTATTTTATTGCAAGTTTATCTGGCGCCGACATTCTCAAAATATCTGCTTTAGGAAAACATCTTCAGTTGAACTAGGTAGTTGCATAGAATGCTGGGAGGATCAAGTTATATCTGCTTGGTTGGACAGTAAAACCGCCCACGATAACTTGCAAATTAGAAGATTAGAAACTTAAGTCAACTTTAGAGTTGAAATTGCCTAAAAAGGACGCATACATTAGTTGAACTAAAAGTAAAAAAACTAAACAAAATATTCCTATTCCTAAAGAACTGTATAAAAATTAAGGAAAATTCCAGCGAACTTAATTGCGATCAGTAGATAATGAGATACATAAAGAAGATCAATCCGAGGAGAGTTTAATATTGATGAGCGGGTGTCGAGCGTCGCGTCCGACGGCGGCCATCTATAAAAATATTAATTGCTGTCCTGTTCGCCTCGTAAACAATTCAGCGCACATGAAATATTTAGTGCCTATACACGTTAAGTGTCACTTTTTTATTTTCACTAGCCCATACCGTGGATATACTTGTGAATATTTTTTTTAAGCAATTTTCGCTCACTTGTAATCCCTATCATGCAATCGTCAACCGTTGACTCGTGAAGTTGCCATAATTAAGTTAGAGGTGAACTGATTCATTGGTTTGTCCACATTTCAATTTTGTCTGGATGCATCTAAATTATAGTTGAGCGAGAGATTAAAATGACAATCTATTCCAAAAGTTATCGTCTCCAAATTGCAAAGTTAATGGCATTGGCATAGGGTTCAGAATCGTTTCAATAGCTTGAGGGTAACTTAAACAGGCTTTATTCCGTATATGAATCGGCGAGTGAGCAAATCAGCTCGGTAATAACGTTTCGGAAAACAGCAGCGGGAATGCACTAGAGACGTATTTGCATAGAGCAGAAATGGCGCTCAACGGAGCCAAACAACACTGGAACCGCGACGTGGTTGTTTGGAATCACGAGCCAAACACGTGTAGGTAGAAAAGATTAGATTTGTGGCCAATTGCAACTGCACTCTCAGTATTTTTCTATGCTGAATTTTTCAAGCGGCTGATAGATTTTTCGTGTGTCCATTAATTATTGGATATGTACCTATACGTCCGGGTACCTACCTACTAAAAACGTTTGCTAGTGTTTTTGAAAACTTAATCTGCGGTTTTGAGAAAAGTAATTTAGCAAATATTTGGCTGCGTTTTGAGTTTGTGTTCAAAAAGGATTCGTAATAATATTCGTTCCAGCATCGTATATGCATGTTCATTTAATTAAAACAACTAGTTTTGAAACATAAAATGTCGTCCCCATCTTATCTGAATACTATTTGTTAAAATTAATAGCTTCAGATAAATGTTTGTTGGAGGCCCATTGGTCCTGTTTAATTAGTTTCCCTGAGGGTTGGAGTTGAAAGGGGAAAGCCGGGGTAAGTAAAGCAGATGGGACGTTTCCGCCCATCTTGTTTCGGTTATCTATATTAATTGAATAATAATCACTATTTTCTAGTGCCCCGTGCCAGAATTAGTTAATAGGGACAATAAAGAAATAGTTTTGGTTTCTATTTGTCTGTTATATTGTATTCCATTTACTTCGAATTTATTTAGCTTGGATTAACGAGAATGTGCTCCATTCTCGTCATAAAATAGATTTTACGTAAAATGTCTCGGATAGGTTTCATCAATTTAATTTTAATAATTTCCTTTATTTTATTTTTTTTTCAGTACTCACAAGCTTTTTCTTCTCGATAAGACATATTATTATATAAAATACCTAATAAAACTATATACAAATTAATATACAAAAATGTGTTATTTCAGAAGTAGGAATACGGAAAGATGTTTTTTTTTACTATTTATAAAATAATATGTCCTGTTTTAATTTAAATGCACACACTTATATCATGCCTTACCCTACAGGAACTGACAATAGGTACTATTCCATTTTCAGAAGATAAACAAACAATTTTACTAAACATTTTTTTTTCGAGTGCATTCGTTGAAGTCTTTTTAATGGTCACTTTTTCAAGCCAAGTATTCCTGAAGATACGATGAGTTATATTAAGTAAGTACCAAGAAATTTGGATATCGCAGAAGTATGGCTAATATGCATAGAGGTACCTAATTGGAATTTGAAATAGTTGAGTTCTAGACCGATTAGACAATCCTTAGTCATCTAAGTACGTCTGAGACGAACAATATTTATGTTAAAAAACCGCACTTAGAAGTTTAAATAAACTTTTTTTTAATTACCTGTTTTATTTAAATCATTACTGTTGTTGACATGGCCTGAAGATAAAAAGGCAAATGTAGAGTTCATAATAACAAATAATAGACTGAGCTTGAGCTAGGGCTTGTGACTGCCACTAAAAATGGTTGCCAATCATTACCTACTCTCACATTATGCAACATAGATGTAGTAACAGGTGGGAGGCCTTGAAGGGTCATTGTCATAGCCACCACTGATGATCGATACTTCGCCTAGCCGTATAAAAAGTACGTAAACACTATCGTACGCCATACACTCGTGACTAGCGGACTATACTGTTTAAACTGAGAATAAAGGGTACAATGAACTCAAGTTTTCTTTCTAGTAAAACTGTTTTGTATGGAAAGCACTGTTTGCCGATTTTTCACGAGAAAACGAGTCATGCTCTTGTCGGGAGCACTTGTACTGGAGAAATTTTTAAATGCATTTCTAGTGCTGACGTTAGAATAATTACGCTATTGTGTGAGGTTGCTGTTGAAATATTCTCGGGTTGAAGGTGCACTTAACATCCCTACAACATCGAAGCGTCGCGGCTATTAAAATTGACGATTCAAGAGGTGAGGGAGATACAAGGGTAAACTCTGATCAGCGAATGACAATTTGTGTTTCGTATTTTCTGAGCAGGTAGTATCCAAACCTCGGTGGTCAGTGGTCTTTGCAAAGGTTGCAAATACCACTATCAGGCCGAGGTTACTTACTTAAAAATAATTTCCTACTAATGTTAATAAAAATCAGGAATTTTCTATGGTTGGTAATCAATGACATCTCAAAGGTAAACAGATCTGTAAACCGGTTAAACGGATTTGGATAAAACTTGGCACAGATTAAGCTACAGAATACTTGTAACCAGGCTGTACGTTCCTTTGGAACATTCCAACATTGGTTCCTTTCCTAATTCCACACAGGCAAACAAAACTTGTCAGTCTACATTAGGGTTTGGGAATTCCCGACAGTTTCAAGTCCCAGGGCACGAGATAGCCCACAGTTAAAGTACCGGGAATTCCCGGGACTTCGAGATTTTAAAGATTTTTTTGTAGTGGGAGAGGTGTTTGAAGAATTTTAATTGAATAATTTCTGGTGAAACGTATTAAATTAAAATTAAATTAAACTTTATTTCAGACTATTAGTATTGATGTAGAAAGTGAGATAGTTTATATAAAATCTTTATTTATTTAAGTAAACCTATAACTGTCCCCACCCAATGTCCCTGAAAGGGACAGTCCGGTCTGGCAGCTATCATTTTCAGGATGCTGTTGTCACTACCATGCAAGCGCTATAGTAAGGAGGCCGCTTTCTTTCGCATGATCATGAAGATTCTTTCCATCTGTGCGAGCCTCCGCGAACATTCCTGAAGCACTAAAACGCCATGGCATATTAGTTAAAAACCATACTAATTCTTAAGAACTTTCTTTACTATTATCTAGTAATTCCAGTAATCGAATCATTGGTTATAATCACAACATTGTTAATTCTCGTAAACACAGATTTGTTTCGTAATTAAATAGTCTAAATATAAATAATCAATATATAAATTATAAAAAGACTGATTTTAAATATCCGACTAACACATTTATTACACTTCTTTACTAATTTAATAAAATAAGCTTTTACTTAAATCAGAGCGTCAACTTTGTCCGTCAATCTGTTTCAGATTTTTGTAATAATGCCACCGGACAAGGAGAAAACTCTCTCGTTTTCAACAGATGTCGGTTTAATTGTGTTTAAGGCAGTAGTTCCAAACTAACAATTTCGACAATCTTGTCTCGTCTCGAGTCTCGATCCGGGACTCGAGACAACTAAAATTACGAAAAGTACGAAAATTACGATATAAAAAAAAAGTCCCGGGACATCGAGTCACGAGACATCCCGGGACCCAAACCCTGGTCTACAGTATCATGAAGAGTTTGTTTGTTTGGTTGAATGCGCTAATCTCAGGAGCTACTGGTTCGAATTCAAAGAAATCTCTTTTTTTAGATAACCCATTTATCGAGGAATGCTATAGGCATATTTCGAAGGCTATAACATCTCGCTACGACCAATAAGAGCATTAATGAAAAAGGTGACGCAGACGAAGTTGCGCGGGTCGGCTAGTCAATAATACAAATCAACGTTCCTACTGCTGAAACTCAGCATCCTCTCTGTCAGTGGTAGTGGGCCATTCATAACTCACCAAGTATTCCCAGTGAGGGTTGACGGGATACCTGAGGTATTACCAACCCTAGAAATGTCTACGTCTACTGTCTAGCAGTCATTTTCAAAGAACCGGAAAATGTATCTTTCTTCAGGTTTAAATAATGAAGAAGGGTCTATTTTATTAGTAGAGCAAAAAGCGGTAAATTGGGTTAGGTGAGTTCCTGAAGTTTTCCGATAAATTGGAATATTTATTGGAAAATAGTGAAGGGTACCATTGTGTGTAATAAAAAGTGAAGGGGGATACAGGTAACTGAAGTGAAAATTATGTCAGGTGGGTAATGCAAGAACTAGGTACTACGTAGGTTTGAGGAGATGAAATGTCCACAATCCGCGAAAACTACTTAGTTTCTTTACATCATGATTCTGCTGTAAGAGAGAGGGGAAGCTACGTATGTGTACCAGACGAATAGCACTATCCCTGTTCCACAACGTATTCATAACAGCCCTGGTACGTCAGTGGGGCGCTTGCTTGTGGCATAAAAAGCCAGCAAAAATCAGAAACAGAAAATGGGCTCTCACAACAGTTTTCTCCATCAACTTAATAGCTAATAAACAATCCGTAAGTAACAGATTCTTCATATACCTTCTTATAAAAGAACCGACGAAATGGACCTTTTTATTTGAGTATTTATCAATAAGGAAAAATATTAAAAGATACATGTAAATATAAACAGCAGACTCTGTAAAAATAGATTTCTTTGGTTCGTATTTGAACAGTATCCGATATAAAACATTCAGAATCTTTTGAAATTATGTGTAACTGTCTGGCTTGCTTCTAATTTGTGTAGTATTCAATCTGTAATGATATATAAATAATATAGAGAGATAGGAACTGGATTGATAACTTCATCTGCCTTTATGTGAAGATAGCACTGTGTCTACGTTTGATATCCTACTCTTCTGTCGTACGTTTGCTGAGAAAGACATTTCAAATTAAATAAGCAGTACCTTTGTGCTCTTTTCACTGTTAATATTTTCTTTTTTTTAAGTATATTGTGTGTACATAAATAAATAAATATACAACCTCCTCAGATGAGGGTTCCCGGATGGCTCCGATCTTCAGTTTTGGGGTGGCGTCTTTCCACAGTCTTGACTCACCTTTCGTCTTGCATTCTATTGCCATAGAGGTCCTTTGTTTCCTCACCCTCATCAATGACTCCTGCTCTGAAGCAGGAGTCATTTAATGAGGATGAGGAAGGGTGATTTTGAGCTGCTCAGCTGATTCTATGAAAAGCTGAACAGCTCAGAAGCGGTTGCCAGAATTTTGAATTTCACGAGTATTTGGTAGGTTTCCGACGCAGCCACCTAGCTGTAGGTAAATTTTCACTACACTTTCGAAACGGTTAGGATAAAATAAAACCCGGACAAGTTCGAGTCGGACTTTTCCCTATAAATTTTGATTACCTTGGGAGTGTCGAAATTTACGTTTTTTGCGGTATAAACGGCTGTATCTTTTTTAACGTTAAGTCAAAGTCAAAACGTTTATTCCAATTAGGCCATTAAACGGCACTTTTGAAAGTCATTCACATTTCAAATATATAAAAGTTCTGAAGTGACTCTACTGTCCATTCGGAAAGGTAGATTCTTATGGAGAAGAATGGACAAGAAACTCCATAGTTACTCTTTTCAATTAATCTTTTACAATACTTGGTAAGTATACAATTTTTTTTTATGTGTGAGGACCATGCACCTAGGGTATGCAGAGGTAGACTTATCAATTTTCTAAATAAGTAGGTACATGATACTCACACATTTACAAATATTGGAATGACTAATTAACAGTGTGTGAGTTAACAGAAAAATACAGACACAAAAAGAGACAGAACATCTATAAAGTTAATACATAAAGCAACCAGTTTGATTTTGTCCACAACATTGATCGTCCTATGGAGCAGGACCAGCATGCTTCCAGGCATTCTTATCCTGAATGTAATCTTCTAATTTGTAATAAGCTTGTTTACAAAGTGTGCTTTTGATATATGCTTTAAATTTTCTTTCATTTAGTTCTAATATGTCACAAGGTATTTTATTGTAACAGTTAATTTGGAAGTTTAATTTTTTTCACATCTTTAAGGGACTGTAGACCTGAGTACTTATTTGGTTTTAATTTAATTCGATACTTCCACGCGTTCCTGAGATAAAGTAGAACTTTTTTTTTTTATATCTGTAAACCATACATTTGTAATTAAATCATAAAAATATAGTCTTTATTGAAAGTAGGCACGTACCTTATCAATCATCGAGGTTAAGCAACGGTTTCTATTTCGGAACCTTTCGTGTGAGAGTCCGACTTGCTCTTGTAATTCTAACAACTTACCTTTATTGTTTGTTAAAATCTATCCAGCTGTTTAGGATCACAAAACTGTACCATACACCTGGGGCAGTCGGGTTAAACAAATGCTTCAGTGACTTCAGTGTAATCGCCATGTGTTATTTTATTATCTATCTAATACCTTTAAACGAGCAATTTTTGTATATATTATGTACATACACAGGGTTATTTGTAAAACACCAGCAAACTCTTAGGCCGTGAAAGTACACATGATTATAAGCATTCTTTTCTCAAAAAAAATATCACCTGTTTCATACATTTTCATTGGCTAAATATTGCATTTTGTATGAAACAGCTGATATTTTTTTCGAGATTTCGGGGTTTTCCCAAAGTAAAAGTTGCTTATAATCATGTGTACTTTCACTGTCTAAGAGACCCTGTATATAATCTGAATCTCGGAAACGGCTCCAACGATCTTCATGATTTTTAGTGTGCAGAGGGTTTCGGGAGCACTAAATCGATCTAGCTAGGATTCGTTTTTTAAAAACGTCGTAAAAAAAACGAGCAAGGCTCGGTCACTGTTACTTTATGAAACGATGGTGTTTCCTCAGTTCATATGTCGGCGAAAACATTTTCCTCCTTCAAAGTTTCTCGCTTCACAAACAATATGGAGATACTTATAAAGTGAAATAATTAACTGAAGATAAATAAATCTCATGTTATTTAATTGTTTACGTTTACGAACATTTTCATTTGCGAGTTCTATACGGGGCTGTAAAATTAAACACCGGTATTTATAATTAGCTTTAGGCTCACTTAGAAACATATCTCTGTCACTTTCCTTCTTAGGAAATATAGGAGGTTAGAGTGAAACAGCAGATTATACTTACAGTCCTAACATTGCTATTTTAATTTTACGAATACAGAGAAAATACATTGATGTCTTGTTTCCAGTTATTTTCAAGCCATCTACACCTTCGTTAAGAACTCTTTGGAGAATTAAGGGTTTTACTTTGGTCCTAAAAATTGTATAATTATAGACTCAACGGGTTGCCATTAGTAGATAGCATATAATTTCTGCAGAGCGGAAGGCCCTTCCCTATTACTTCCCTGTTTGTAATACCTCCCGTTCTGAGCCAATTTTTAAGTTCCCCATTAAAGTATTTTCCCAAAATAGAAGGTCATCATCATCTGCCTCGCCTTTTCCCAACTATATTGGGTTCGGCTTCCAGTCAAGCCCGATTTAGCTGAATACCAGTATTTTACGAGGAGCGGCTGCCTACCAGACCTCCACAACCCATTAACTGGGTAACACGGTACTTCATGGCAAGACTGGAGTCAGATTTACTGGCTTCTGACTATCCGTAACGACTGCCAAAGATCTACAAATGACAGCCGGGACCAACGGCTTAACGTACTTTCCGAGGCACGGAGGAAACTCGGTATGTTAAGATGGTCATCCATCCACAGACCAACCTTGGCAAGCGTTGCTTAACCTTGAAGACCGACCCGTGCAACTGTTATTATCTAGCCACGAGCTCCTCCCCAAAATAGAAGGTACAACAGTGTAATTGTTATTTTCGCATGCCCTAGGGCTGGCGAAAATAACAAGATGTTTAGTAAATATGCTAACTGTTGCTTGTAAGTTTGAAACCCGTAAATGAGTAGATAGGTATAGGTTTTCCAAGGAGCAAGGTGTTACAAAAACTTGTTATATAAACTTTTGCAAGTTATAAACTCGCAGTCGTGTTCAGAACCAGTACCAATTAGTGTTTGCAACTTTACATTCGCATGTTGGAGTCGCAATCTGTCAAAATGTACTCGTAGTATGAGTATGAGACATTTCTCGCAGACTAGCTTTTGCCGGCGACTTCGTACGCGCATAACCAAACTTTTCCCGTTCCCGTAGGAATTTCGGTCAGATCTCTCTCAGTGCTCCCCTACAGAGTGGAGGGTAGTTTCAGCTGTGCATTTTCTGTCAGTCACTCAATCATCTTAAGAATTTTATATAATGATTGATTGTGACTGAGATGCGAATGCAAACGCGAATGTAAACGTTGCTTAAAAATTGCCACTCTGATCATG
The DNA here is from genome assembly GCA_950371165.1 of Lacanobia oleracea. Lineage (NCBI taxonomy): Eukaryota > Metazoa > Arthropoda > Insecta > Lepidoptera > Noctuidae > Lacanobia > Lacanobia oleracea. The sequence continues at coordinate 15,405,521 of OX493389.1, forward strand.
TAAATCTATCCACCTCCATTCAAGAACCAAAAGATTAATACATCTCTTTATCCTTTAACACTTGTTCCATAATAACTCCTATTAACTCAACTGAGCTATGATTTATGCAAGTTTCGTTATTACCCTTGAATTCAGGAGCTGTGTGAATCCCGCCTTACAAGTATAGGCTTACAAACTTTTATCGACGGTTCGAAAGTAGCATAAATCACTTTTATCGCATCGCTAGCGGTACTTACATACTTACATGCATCGAGAGTACGCTTGAAACTCAGAACTTTGCGTGATCGATGTTCTTGTCTATTTGGAGTGCTAATGTCGGATTCTTTCTGGCTATTTAAACGGCAAAATTGTAGTTGATCCTTGCGGTGACTGGTCAAAGATGTGTTAAATATCTGCTATACATGTGACAAAGGAAGGAAGAAAGAAGAAGAAGAAGGAAGGAAAGTGTTAAGATGCCTAGTGGATACGAGGCAGGGATCCAGTCCCCGAACGCCTTGCATTTTTAAAAAGTTCTAAAGGAATTCAATGCAACTTTTGAAAAGTAGTCTAAGGATACTTTCCCTAAGTATGTATTTAGTGACTGGGCGACTACAGGCATTAGGATAAGTAGGGAAAGACTATATGAGCTATATGGCCTTAAGCCTGTCATAAACACTGATTCTTTTAATAAGTTTGTAAACAAATATTCTAAAGTGTTCAGAAATACTTGCAAGGTAGCTAAAGCCCTATATATTAGCAACAAGATCAAATCGTCAGAAAATAAAATAAAGGCAGTTTGGAAAGTTATTAATAATGAAACTAATAGTCATCATCATCATGCGTCATCCAGCGTAACCGTATGTTGGATGATAGTGTGCTTGATCGCCTCCGAACTGAAATGTGTAGCCATGTCATTGCTCCTCCGTCGCAGACTGTGGCACCAGCATCGTCAACCCAATTGCCCAGCCACGCTGACGAGGAGAGTAATGACAGGGTTACAAACGTAAGTACCCAGTGCAATAACGAATTGAGGAGTGCTTTGGAGTGTGCTATTCGGGAATACCGCTACATGCCGCCTGAACTTAGACCACGCTTACCTCGTTTGCCCATGCATAACAAGAACAGGGCGCTGGTGGCTGCTCTGGATTCGCAGTTGTCAAGCTATTTTGATAACTGTGATAACCTCACCGATGCACATTCGATTATGTACTGCGCGGCTGTAGCGGCATGTCGTGTAGCTCATGTCAAAATAAAAATAACCAATGACAGAGCTACACGACCAAAACCAGCCGTACCAGCTTGGCAGTGCAGGATCGAGCGTCGTATTGGTGAGGCCAGAGCGCTAATCGGCAAACTGATCTGCTTCAGGGAGGGCAACACACGCCCTAGAGTGATGCGCTTTGTGAGACGGGCGTTTTCGGGGACTGATGTCAATCCCCGAGATTATATATCTCGTGTCACAGAGCGCATCGACTTCCTGAAGCAGAAGGTGTATGCATGGGCAAGCCGTATTCGTAGGTACAGGCGGCGAGTGGAACGATACACCCAGAATCGCACATTCCGAAGTAACGAAAGGTGGGTATATAGGGATTGGGAGCGACCGGACCAAGGTGTGACTGACACGCGCTTGCCGGATGATGATGCTATGTGTTCATTCTGGCGCAGCATCTGGTCGGTTCCTGTCAGTCATACTGAGGGTGACTGGACTCGGGAGGTCGAGCGTGTGTGCGATCCGATACCAGAAATGGGGGCAATTTCCATCAGCCCCCAAGATGTAGCTTGTGCAGTCCGTCCGTTGCCTAACTGGAAATCTCCAGGGCCGGACGGGCTGCACAATTTCTGGATTAAATGGTTTACGAGATCGCACGCTTGCTTGGCGTCTCAATTCCAGTCTGCCTTAGAGTCTGGGTCGCTACCCCAGTTCCTAACTACAGGAATAACCCACCTGCTCCATAAATCAGGTAGTACTGCGGAACCTAAAAATTATAGACCGATCACGTGTTTGCCGACGGTCTATAAAGTTCTTACATCCATTTTGAGGGCAAAGATTAATAGTCATATTAACAACAACAACATCATGTCTGCCTCTCAGAATGGATGTAGGAATGGGTCCCGCGGTACTAAGGAGCTACTCCTTATTGATATGGCCATTAGCCAACAGGTTCGGCGTTCCCGAAAGGATCTGTCGACATGCTGGATAGACTATAAGAAGGCCTATGACTCGGTGCCTCATACATGGCTCATGAGGGTGCTAGAATTGTATAAAGTTGATGCAACGCTACGCACCTTCCTGATGTCGTGTATGGGGCAATGGAGGACAGTCCTTCGCTATCCAGGATGTCGAAATATCCAGAGGAATATCGAATCGGTAAGGATCGAGCGGGGTATATTTCAGGGCGATAGTTTGAGTCCACTTTGGTTTTGTCTAGCCTTGAATCCTCTTAGCACACTGCTAGAGAATTCAGGGCTAGGCTATCGGTTGAAGAGAGGTGGTCAGGTTATATCTCACCTCCTTTACATGGATGATCTGAAACTCTTTGCCCCCACTAATCTGCAACTGATGGAGCTACTGAAAGTAACTGAAACATTCAGTAATGCCATCAGGATGGAATTTGGTGTGGACAAATGTGCGGTCATGCATGTAAAGCGTGGAGAGATTATGGAATCCGTGGGAACTCAACTCTCGGATTCCATAAACCTGAGATCCCTCTCTCCAACTGAAACTTACAAGTATTTGGGTATGTCGGAAGCGTTAGGTATCAATGTTACTGACATGAAGCAATCGTTGAAGGAGCGCTTCTTTGGCCGCCTGAAGAAGGTATTTAATAGTCTTCTATCGGGCGGAAACAAGGTGCGCGCCTTCAACGGTTGGGTCATGCCAGTATTGATGTACTCTTTCGGCGTACTCAAATGGACTCAAACGGAACTTGACGCCCTGGATAGGCGGGTCCGTACACTGCTTACTGCGTATCGAATGCATCACCCACGGTCGTCGGTAATGAGACTGTATATCCCGCGAAAGTGTGGAGGTCGAGGATTTTTAAATGCTAAGACTCTCCACAATCGCGAGATATGCAGTCTTAGGGAATATTTCCTAGCTGTCGACGTGGGTATGCATCGAAATGTAGTGGCGGTGGACAAGGGACTCACCCCGCTCTCCTTGGCAAATGAGAACTGGCGCAAACCTGCAGTGCTTAACACTAACGATCGCAGGGCGGTATGGCAGAGTAAGGAGCTTCACGGACGCTTTTTCCGGGCCCTACATGGGCCTGACGTAGACCAACTAGCGTCCGTAGCCTGGCTGCGTTTCGGTGATCTTTTTGGAGAAACCGAAGGTTTTGTTTGTGCAATTATGGACGAAGTTATCATGACGAATAACTACCGGAGATTTATTGTGAAAGACGGCACGGTCGACATATGTCGGGCATGTCACCGTCCGGGAGAATCAATTCGCCACATTGTCTCTGGTTGTTCTCGTCTAGCTAACGGAGAATACTTGCATAGGCACAACCTTGTAGCCAGGATTATCCATCAGCAACTTGCTCTGAAATACTCTCTTGTGGAGTCGGAGGTGCCATACTATAGGTATGCGCCCGACCCAGTTCTCGATAATGGCAATATCACATTGTACTGGGATCGGTCCATCATCACTGACAGGACTATTGTTGCCAATAAGCCTGATATAGTGGTGGTGGACCGAATTGTGAGGCGTGCAATGATTGTAGACATAACCGTCCCGCATGACGAGAACCTCGTGAAAGCCGAGAAAGACAAACAAATCAAGTATATTGACTTGGCTCGCGAGGTTGTCGACATGTGGGAAGTGGACTCCGCAATCATTGTACCGATAGTCGTATCGGCCAATGGCTTAATAGCCACGAGCCTCGACCAACACCTTAGGAGGCTCTCGTTGGGCAGCTGGATCAAGGGCTTGATTCAGAGAGCGGTACTTCTGGACACGGCTCGCATTGTCAGGAGGTTCCTATCTCTGGAGCCCTGACCACCGGTAGCTTGGACTTGTTCCCGATATCGGTGGGCTACTATTTTTATATTTTTAAATGTTTTTATTTTTCTAATGTATATATTGTATGAAAATGTTTAAAAATATCTAAATAAGTAAAGAAAATAAATAAAGGAAACTAATAGAAATAAAGAACGAAACACTGATTATTTACTGGAGACTACACATGGTGCCAAAAGCTCTAATTTAGAAGTAGCTCAAGAATTTGTAAATTTTTTCACCAATATACCAACTAAAACTACGGAATATTTAAATTCTTCACCTGAGGTCTCATATAATTTATTAAAAGCTAACGTTCCAGGTTGTACGGTTGAATTCCAGTTCAAACATATCAACCCTGTGACAGTCATAAAAGCTTTCCGGCAAATCAAAATCAAATTGACCGAAGACATATGGGGAATGTCTATTAAAGTGTGCACGTCCATAATTGAAACTATAGCACCATACTTGGCTTTAATATTTAATTTATGTGTGGACCAAGGAGTCTTTCCGGATATAATGAAATATAGTAAGGTTATACCACTATTTAAATCGGGCGACAGCAAAGACACCAATAATTATAGACCTGTATCTGTTTTGCCGGTTTTTAGCAAAGTGTTTGAAAAAGTAATGCTCAATAAGATGCTCAATCATTTTAACATCAATAAAATTTTACACGATCAACAGTATGGTTTTACCAGGGGTCGTTGTACGACTGACGCTGGTGCCACGTTGTTAAAACCCATATACTCAGCGTGGGAAGAGGCACAAGATGCCATAGGAATCTTTTGTGACCTCTCCAAGGCATTTGATTGTGTAAATCACGAAACCTTGCTCCTAAAGCTAGGACATTACGGACTAGGTAAACTTGCACTCAGTCTAATAAAATCTTACTTAAATGATAGACAGCAGCAAGTTCAAATAAATGGTGTCAATTCACGGGGCTTAAAAGTCAAAATGGGGGTACCACAAGGCTCTATTTTGGGTCCTTTCCTCTTTCTAGTATATATTAATGATCTACCCCATCTTTTAAAAAATCAACCTCATATGGTATTATTTGCTGACGATACGTCCTTAATTTTTAAGATAGATAGACGTTCCATAAATCTTGACGACGTAAATAACGCCCTACAGCAGGTCCAAAATTGGTTTACTGATAATAATTTAGTATTAAATGGGAAAAAAACTAAATGCATCAGATTTGCCTTACCGAACGTTAAAAGAAATGATTGCGACATAGTATTGAACAAGGAGAAACTTGAATTCGTCGAAAACACGGTTTTCCTGGGGATTACGCTTGACTCAAGGCTACAATGGGGTCCTCATTTAACATCTCTTGCGGGACGGCTAAGTTCAGCAGCATACGCTGTCAGAAAAATCCGTCAATTTACCGATATAGATACCGCGAGGCTGGTCTATTTTAGTTACTTTCATAGTATCATGTCTTACGGTATCTTATTATGGGGACGTGCTGCAGACATCGAGTCTATATTTATCCTGCAGAAAAGAGCCATCAGAGCCATTTACAATCTCCGTCGGCGTGATTCCCTAAGAGAACTGTTTAAGGATATCAACATCATGACGGTACCTTGTCAATACATTTACGAAAATATTATGTATGTTCGGAAAAATCTTCATCTCTTTAGCAAGATTAGTGACAGGCATAATTTTAATACTAGAAATAGGAACAAATTAGATCAACCCCGATTCAGATTGGCCAAAGTACACACTTCTTTTATGGGGTACTGTATTAAATTTTATAATAAAATACCAGTTGATATTCTCGAACTGAATGAGAGAAAATTTAAAGCATGCATAAAACGCACACTATGTAGACAAGCGTATTATAAACTGGAAGATTATATCCTCGATAAAAACGCTTGGCTAAATGCTTGTCCTGCTCCACAGTCACAGCTGCTTAGGTCCACTTTTTAGGTTTTTATGTTTTTATATTTGGAAGAGATGCTCGCTCCTTTTAGAGGTTCTTACATTATTTCGTTTATTTATTCTTATATACATACAAATTATATTATTATATTAATTACTTATTTATTCTTTTTGATGTAAGAACTTAATCGTTCTCTTTATTAATTTATTTTTCATTATTTGGTCATTGACAACCATAGTTTTGTGTAAAGTAGAAGCATATTTTTCAAATTTTGTAAATGTGAGTACCATGAAACCATTTACATTTTATGTGAGTAGTTATAGTTTTACTTGTTGGACATGAACGAGCATGGTGGTTGAGAGCATGTCATGCTCACTCAAATGTCTCGCTGATGGCGGCGCGTGGGTTTGATCATTCGGTTCCCTTCGAAATGGTTGAGCTGAAGGGTGCCGATACACGCGTCATGTTCGTGAACAGGCGCCGTCGGTTGAGACTGGTCATCTCTTAACTGCCATTGGCTTATTTTAATCTTTATATTTAAAATTCTTATAATAAGCCCTTTTTTTTTTCCTTTGCATTGTCCTCACATGCAGAAGTAACAAGTATATGTAACTTGAAATTTTGTAAAACCAGAACATGATTTAAAAGAGTGTCCGTGGAGTTTCTTGCACGTTCTTCTCCATAGAGATCTACGCTTTGGAACGTGCAAATAGCTTCCATGTTTTTGACTGACCGACCTTAACGTTTCAAAAGTGCCTGTGAATGGTTTATTTGAAATAAAATGCTTTGAATTTGAATTTGAAAATAATGGTCAAAAATCACTACCTTTCTGTTTGATCGCTTTCACTTGGTTCCTATGCTTTTTATTTTATTCTATTTTATTTTTATTTGTTACTTAATTATAATTGTATATATTTTATCTATTATGTATTTATTTATATAAATCGTACACCTAAGACTACCTGCAGTACTGTCTTTCCGTTATATGTGAAATCCATCCAAAGGTTGTCTTGAAAAGATCGCTTTTAGCGATAAGGCCGCCCATTATTTCACCCTATGTAATGTTTTCTTCATCTATATTTTCTATTCTATTCTATATTTATTTTCCAGAATCTCATCTGACTCAGAATGCCCTATAATAAGACTAGCTTTTACCCGCAACTTCGTATGCGCATATCCCGGAATAGGAATTTCAGAAATCCTCCCTTATTGCTCCCCCATACTCTCCAAGAACATACATGCCAAATTTTAGCTTTCTACGAGCAGTAGTTTCGGCTTTGCGTTGTCTGTCAGTCACACAATCACCCAGTCAGTCAAGTAACACAAGAGTTTTATATATACAGGGTTATTTGTAAAACACCAATAACCCCTTAGGCAGTGAACTTTCACTGCCTAAGGGGTTATTGATGTTTATTGGTGTACTTACACATTATTATTAACAACTATATACTTTGAGACCAACCCTGAAAACTCAAAATCCGGCCAAATGCGATCGTATTCGCACACGAAGGGTTCCGTACCATAGACCTTAATTTTTATTATTTGTTGTTATAGCAGCAATAGAAATACACAATCTGTGAAAATTTCAGCTCTTTACCTATTACGGTTCTTGAGATACAGCCCGCTGACAGACAGACGGACGGACGGACGGACGGACGGACGGACGGACGGATAGCGGAGGCTTAGTAATAGGGTTCCGTTGGGTACGGAACCCTACATTTTCATTGGTTAAATATTGAATTTTGTATGAGACAGCTGATATTTTTTCCCGTTTTCGGGGTTGTTCTTATAGTAAAAGTTGTTTATAATCATGTGTACTTTCACTGCCTAAGAGGTTGCTGGTGTTTTACAGAAATCCCTGTATATATATAAAACTCTTGCGTTTCTTGACTGAGTGACTGACAAACAACGCTAAGCCGAAACTACTGATCGTAGAAAGCTAAAATTTGGCATGTACTTGGGGAATTGTTAACAAGGTCGTGGTTAACTAACTTCTCCCATAGTTTCAGAGTCCGATCCAAATGATATCTATGTCCAATACAAACTTCGCAGCCTTTGGAGGTGGAACTACTTCAGGAATAGCCATTTTGCTAAAACCACGCTAACGAGCTGGCCCTCTAATTGGTCCCTGATATAGTCAAGCAGTAGATTATGAAATAGCCAATATAATTTTGGTGTTGTTACAAAATACATAACTTAATTAACATTAATATGATTATGTTCTTTAGAAAATGGACCGACGATTTGAAGAAGGTGACTGGCAGTGGATGCGGTCTGCTCAAGACCGGGATGGTTGGCGCTCTTTGGGGGAAGCTTACGTTCAGCAGTGGACGGCAATTGGCTGATATGATGATGATAAACCGTGTTTACGAATTAATTATACCTAAACAATAAACAGTCCACAGGCAAACCAAGGTAACGATAAATCGACCTTTGAGGGAGGTTCGTTTCAGCCGAAAGGCCGAAAACAGCGGTGGAGTCTTCCGGCTGAAATGATGACGATGAGCACCATAAAGCTTCTGCCAGTCCAAGGCCTAGATTTTTGGTTTTCACAAAAAAAAATATGAAAGAAAACCGACTTAAAAAAATGCTCTAAAAATAAAAACTTATTTTTTTATGGGACCAAATGACAAGTATACCGCATTGAACTAAAAAAGATTCACAAAAATTTGAACAGAAACCCCAGAGTAATCGGTGTACATGCATAAAACAAAAAAAACCCACTGAATCGAGAACCGTCTCCCTTTTTGATTGAAAGTTAGTTTTAAATTTTCAAACACGAGCTATTTAAAATTTTCAAGCGCGCGCTGTCTAATACTATCTATCTGAGATTGGTTGAATGTTTTTCAACAGGCAATCGCATCACTTTACTTGTCCTTTCAGGTACCTTGGATCCATGCTGCACGAGTCTGGCAACGTGGACGACGATGTCCAAGCACGTATAGGCGCGATTTGGGCGAAGTGGCGCGAGGAAACGGGCGTTACCTCGCGCCACCGAATCTCTCCGAAGCTCAAGGGGCAGATATATAAATGCATCATACGGCCTGTCCTCCTGTACGGCGGCGAGAGTTGGCCAGCGCTAGGCAGACACACCCATGAGCTTCGCGTCACGGAAATGAAAATGCTGAGGTTCCGATCGCATACGCAACTCTTTCATCCGAGGTAGTCTTGGTGTCCGTGACGTGGGGGAAATACTGCAAGAGTGTCGTCTGCGATGGTATGGGCATAACATGCGCCGCCCTATGGAGTACGTTGGTCGGAGATGCATGAATATGGCTGTCCTTGGGGCTAGGTCCCGTGGTCGCCCTCGCAAGTGCTGGCTGGACGTCGTCAAGTCCAACATGAGAGCCAATGGCCTGACTGAAAAGGATGTTAAAGATCGGGCAAAGTGGAGGAAGCTCAGTCGGAAAGCGGACCCTGGCAATGGCCGGGATTAACGCCAGGTGGAAGAAGTCCGGTACACACCTTTTACGACATCTACGTAAGTAGTTTCCTAATAGCTCCCGGATGTCACAAGTGGAACAATAGGGTTGTGGCTAACATTAGCCCGCGACGCGCGACGTATCAATCAAATTACACCTGCTAATCCGATATTATGCTGATTTACCTACTCGTCTTGCATAGGATACAACGAATACACTATGTAGAGTTTATTTACCCAAATAGTTAATTGAGGGAAACCATGAATTGCGAGTTTGAAAGAAGTGGACATTCGCAGTTTTCATGTGTGACACATTCTACCTATCTTGCTTTTAAAGCGACATTTTTTCACTGTTTTGGAAAGAATTAATTCACAACTTGGATGAGTTAAATTTATTTGTTTAATTAGGTAATTTAATAAGATAGCTAAAAATTAAGTGTTACCCTTGAAAGCGCATGAGTTGTATCTTGATATTAGGTAATTACATTACGTGCAATGTCAGAAAAACTGAGTCATATTTTAAATAAAGCGTAAAAAGTACAGTCAGATGATAGATATGGATGACATAAAAAATATAATAATTAAAAGATGATGACGTATGTAGAGGCGGTCATTGAGAGAGTGACATGAATGGCTGTCACGCATGCGCGCAGGCTCTGCCGTCCGAGAGATATAAGCACGAAGCACGAACCCATCGACACACAACTTTGGCGCGCCCAAACGTTCCAACAAGAACTTGGCGACGACGGACATATAATATTATCTCAATATAACAACCACATTTAACTCTAACACATTTATTTTCTAACAACGACATCCTCCAGTGAGTTGTGACTAAGTTTTTTAAGTGAATTTTACTTTAGCTGAACATTTTCCGCGAACTTTCAGTTAGTTTCGAAGTTTTCGTCGGCGCGACAACTCCGACAACGTCGAAGGTGAGTGCACTATAAATTATACTTTAAACTGTAAACTATCTCAACTTACCACACTAGGCTTTCTTTACTTATATTTTGTCAATTTATACGAATATTAAAAAAAGCTATTTACTAGGTAGGTACGTAATTCTAGAAAGAGTTATAAAAACTTAAATTTTATAAAAGTTAAGTCTGCTATGAATTAAATAAAGACTTAAAATGTGACATAAAGGGAAACTGCTCGTTAAGGATCTAATAAAATTGGAACGTAATATGAAATTTAAATTTTGAATTTTAAACCACAACCAAATTTCTAAAATAATAAACTATATATTATTCAGAAATCAGAACGAAAAGAAAACTTTTAAAATATCCTAAAACTTAGTTTGCTTTACTTTGATTTTAAAGTATGCAGTAAAGAAATTTCGATAACAATTATGGATTCATAATAAAGTTATATATTAACACGGTTTTGTTAATACACAGGTATAGTCTTATTCAATAGTTCAATAGTTCCATGCGTCATACCTATGGGCTTAGATAGTAATATACAAAGAATACACACTGTTGACTGTATGAAGTATTTTGGACACATTTATGAACAGATTACAGTCTATATGATGTAATGTTCGAGTTGATTGAAATAATGCCAAACGAGATAAGATAAGCGAGGGTTTAACAATTATATGTATGACAATATTGTGGAGCAGAACCCGCGTGTACCGTGTATTCACCCGTTAGAATTTTCAACAAGTTTCCTTGTTAAAAACCGAATTATACAGACATGTTACACAATTTAGGGACCGACGGATTTATTTCAACGTCATGATCTAGTTTTCTGTCCAATGGTAGGTTTTACAAATGGAAAAATTTGATGATGCAATTAAAATAGCCCAACTTGTATTTGCTTTGTCAAACATTTTTTCTGCCGATCGAGAGATTTTTTTTTTTTATAAATAAGCAATTAATTTACAAAGTCAGCTATTGCGCAATTTTCATATTAAAATCATCAATATTTATTGATCAAAATGAAATATATCGCATCGTTAACCCGAACATTAATAAAAACTCTGTGTAATTTAGCGAACACGAGAAATAACGCCACTCTTCTCGCTCCCGTCGAAAGCTTAATTGTTTTATGTTTCCCGGCGCAATAAATTAAGAAATTACATTTAAATCAGAGCGTAATTTAAGTGAAACCCGAGACGAGAAAAAAATTAAATGACTAAATAAACCAACGAATTGAAAAATATAGCGGAATGAGAGAAAAGGGGAAATGTGCCGACAGTTTGCGGCGGAACAGTCGCTGGGGAGAGATCGTCTCATCGTTGTTACTGTTTGCTGGCTTCCCCTCAGGAACACTGCAATTAAAGGACTTCATCCTGTCTCATTTTAATCCTTGCGATATCATACAATGTGTAAATGTAGGTTTCTTTAACGTTAGTCGCTTAAAATATCGGCCAAATGCGAGTCGTATCTCACACGAAGAGTTACATACTTACTATAATCCGAAAAAGAAAATTCAAATATCTATTACGGTTCTTGATATGCAGCCCGCTGACAGACAGACGACGTACGGATGGACAGCGGAGGCTCAGTAAAGGGTTCCGTTGGTTACCCTTCGGGTACGGAACACTAAAAAACCCGTAAATGTTATTCTGACAGCATGCGGTTTTCTGCATCGTACATAATGTTGTTTTTATTGTACTGTATTGGCTCGGGTTTGACTACAGTCTTACCTGATGTAAAGCGGTGGTGAAGCACGCTGACTAGAAGTAACCTGTTCTCAACTTTGCACATTGATTTTCAGTGCTTTTCCAGAGTATATTTAAAACTGCTATTAAAGTAAAGCGCTGAAATATATTTCATGTTAAAGTAAAATTAATGCTGTGTATGCGGTAAAGCTGTTAAATAATGAAAATGATACTATGTTGCAGTCCAAATTATAATTTGACGAATTACAATTATTCATAATTTTAATCGATTTACGAATTTTTTAAGATTCGAAATATTGTTATTACTAAAATGATTCCGAGATTATATTGTAGCTTTTGTCTAGTAACCATTGTAATATTTAGAGAAAGGATAGTTAGTAATAAAAAAATGTAAAAGCATATCAATTATGTAAATTACTTTATAAAACTACTTGACATCAACGAGCTGAGAATATTCGAGAAAAAAAGCCATCACACAGAAAATTAACTCCCAGGAGATCTGCATGTTACAACAAAATAAAAAACAGAATATGTAATGTCTCGAGAGGAATAAAATGTAACGATAAATTACTCATAACCGGAGATTCCCCTTTTAAAATAAATCTTTTCGGAAAGATAATGTTATCAGACATTCTAAAAATAAAAAGTATAATAAAAACATATGAGTTGTCTGTCATGTAACGTCGCAGGGAATTCCTTGTCAGCTTTGTGTTTCAACTTTGATGACATGTTGTCTGTTGGGAACCAATTTCCCAGCCTATATTGTTTTATGTGCCGTGTTTTAAGAAAAATAAGGGTAAAACTCTTAATTTCACCTCGGGGCATTATAATTTACCTAGTGATTTGTTTTCACGCATTGGTCCTATAACAGAAACAGATTTCCGTTATTTGATTTGACCAAATAAGTTCAATGCCTTCTAATAAGGCGTAGTTTCTGCTTTCGAGGCTATAGATAATGTCTACTGGTCGAACCTTATCATCATAGAACACTAAAAGCACATTTGAACAGACTATCTGCTATTTTGAGTCAATTATAGTTTATCTTTGCGCAATATTTGCGCGGATGATGACATTTTGATAGGGGTTCCATCAAATGGTAGATAACAAATTCTAAAAATAAAACTTGATAGAAGAAGTTGAAATCTTAAAAAAAAGTTCCCAAAGTTGTTTGAGGTATAAAAGTAGTTATTATTTTTATTAAGCAAAATATTCATAAAACTAATTGTGATTAAATTATGAACAACTATGAATAACTAAGCGAAGTACCGCTCGTTAGAAAACATCATTGAGCTACATATTTAATCTTGTCTTTTCAAAGGAAAGTGCAACTTTAATGATCTCTTTTTATTATGATTGAGACTTGTGCTAACTCGTTATACTGCAACTGAAGAAGTACTGTGATCTTGTGATATGTGGACACGATTCCCCTGTGATCTCAACAGATCAGAGGGGAATCGTATCTACAGTTCTACTATTCACAATCTTAAATTACGGATCTACAAAGTTGACAACTGCTATCTGGGCTGGAAACGGTGAATAGTACAGGCAGACCATTGTGTGGTCATACAAACTGTTTACGGAAACTATTTTATTTACTTTTCTGTGTATAATGTACAATGTTTCTGGTAGGTTCGAGTGCCTACAACAATAAGCATAGACCGAAGTTGCCAGTTAAAGCGAAACTCGCTGCTAAGTGGGATCCGGAGAAACAATAGGTGTTGTGTTGACGGTCACGGACTCTGAATAATTAGTGCAAACCATCTTGTTACGATCGGTTTTCAGCTCGTTATCAGATAATCTTAGTTCACAGATATAATATAATCTTAAGTTCGACAAACATTTAATTGACAAGGATTTTCGAGACGAGAGAAATTATTGTTTTAAATAAAATAGTAAACGGTTTTCAAACTAAAGCTGAAAATATAGGAACGAAAACATTCAAAGGGTTTCAAGCAAAGTAATTAGGATTCATCTTCGCAACCGGTTGATGGCATAGATTTTCTGAAGATGTTTGCCTTCAGGCTTCAAAGTTTCCCATCAGATAAGAGATTTCGCGTTCATAATTTTGCAAGGAGAATCTAAATCAAAAGCCGGTCATAACTTAGAACGTCTTTTGTATAAAGGTCAGTTTAGAGAGACGAGCGAATGCACATTCTATCTCTAACAAATTCTTTTGTGAAAACAGGGAAGAACATTTTGGAATAACAAGAATATCACGAAAATAATGGTCTTGACCTGGTCGTTTAGTATAAACTCACCTTAAGAAGAAGGTAGAAACGGTAATCCCCAAGGAGGTTCAATGCTCAAGTAGTTTTTAATCACGTCGCGTACAAGATGGGACAATTCATGTAGTTATGAACCTCAACTTTTGCAGCGGTAATCCCGCTAAGTTCGCTAACACCACTTTTCCGTGCATACGAACAGTTCCGTCCCCTCTGATACTTGGTAATACTTTGCGGTAAGTTATGAGGATCTATGTAAGAAAGGATTTACCAATCATTCGGAAAGAATACGAATATTACTTTTGTTTTATTGTGACCCTCTAAAGTGTTGAGATGTCAGTCGCTATAGGTATGCAGTTTGCTAGAATAACTGATTTGCTGGTTTAACTTGCAATGGATAGTTTCTCATTTTACGTTTCATTTCAGAGTTATTCTAAAATGATCAGGCGAACATGCTTTTAGTTTAATCAATATTATTTATTATCAAGGAAGTGCTCATGAAAATAAGATTCAACTTTATTTATGAATGAAAGTTCAAAAGTTTTCTGAACATACATAAACTGCTCGCTGAATTTTGCGGTCCTTCACATCTCACGTTTGGTGTTATTAAATGTTAAAAGTTTTAAAACGACCTGTGAATGGTGATTGACATTCTGAGGTACACCGTTGATGGCATTTCAATTTATTAATATTTTCCCGTGACTCCAAACGTTGGGTTCCAATAAACTGCCAACGTTGGCCATCACTGGGGTTGGCTGATTTTAATGTAATGGTTTTTCGTCGACCCCAATTCGTTCACCAACAGTTGGAGCCAGCATTTGTTACCGGGGTTTCGCTGTATGCGCTGTACACATCATTTTGACAAGCATTCATATTTTAAAAGGTTTTTCGTTTACTTCAAATGTGATACTGGCATGTTTTACGATTTTCGTGTTTTGATACTGAATGGTGTATAACCGAACCAATATGCTAATGTAGAACTGAATAGATAATATCAATCACTTTATTATCTGAAAAGATAAGTAAGTGATTAGATGAGATAAGGATAGAAAATCAGTTTAACATGTAGAAATCGGGAGATCAAAAAATAATTGTCGCAGCAGAGAGTTTGTAGTGTTCAAATTGTAGTAAAACTATACTGAAAGACTCAAACACGGCAAGGAGAGGAAGTTCCTGCGTACCGCAACCTTCCTGCTCAGTAATGTAGTGTAGTGTTCTTCTTAATGTTAGCTTAGAGGAACTAATTGCACTCGTGCTAAGTTGCGGCCGCGCGGTTTCGTATCGAATGGAAAATGTCTTTCTGAAGAGGTCTAAAAGGAACTGTGGCGGTAGGGAAATTATATAATAAGGTTTAAAAGCATATTCGTTTTGTCTTTTTAAGCACCTACGGATATCATTACAGAATTATGATAGGACGTATATGCAAGCAGAAATAAATTTAAACTTTGTATGAAAATAGTTTTTGTCAATCAGACGTATATTTGGATCTATTTTTGGTTCTAATTGAGCCATCAAAAATTAACGATACACAAATTTATCATCATCTACCTTTGTTTCCTAAACTCCACAGAGATTTCACTAATGATCCAATTTATATGACAAAAGTCTAAGCACTGAACAAATACGAGTGATATGAATATGTATTAGTGATGTGGCTCTGTATAATACTCATTATTGTAATACACAAATTGCCAATTAAATTGTGATAGCTATCGTGAATAGTCGGCGGTATGGTGTCCCTGATTCCATTATGAATAATAGAAACTAAGGAATAGGGATACCGATTTGGATGGAACTTTGAGAAATGGATCAAATTAATTATGACCGTTCATTGGCTTTAGTTTACAAAAACAATAAAACCTGCTGTGCTATTTTAAAACTCCTTGTTTGAGAGTTATGTATGTTTAGTCCACTTATAAAAAGATGCCAATAAGCAAGTTTTGAAGCCTTGTAAATGCCATGGAAAAAATAGATACAGGATGAATTTTCCAAGTGGGCGTGGGTGGCCAAATCCGAAACTATGCCCGAATAGCGAAAAATAATTGAAGGAGTTCGGGCACGATTTTGATGAAAACTAAGACAGCAAAATTAGATGTCTTTTTAATTAATAATTATAAAATTGAAAAGGTTGGGTTTTCAAAGTAGGTACCTATTGTTAGTTGTGGTTGTATTGACGCCTGAACAGGAATGTGTTGTGTGTCATTAGTGAATGCATTCGCCACTTGAGGACATCCTCCCATCCGCAAAAGGGGTAGCAAATGATTGCTACTGCTGGAAAATTGGTGAAAATTTCTCCTTAGCTGTGATTATTAAGTTGCATATTAGTTACTATTAACGCTCATCAAATACGGCACTATCACTTACGTAATTGGTTCCTGATTAAATTATGTCGTAAAGACCTCAGTGCATGAACGCAGCTGTTGCTTCTCTCGATATATTTCGCAATAAACCCTAGTTCACCACTACTTGCCTATTGCTAGAATTGTGAACCAACAATAAAATACTCGTAGGGAATTGTTGAAGATAATAAGTTATTATTAACTGTTGTATAGGTCACTTAAGGCTTGTATATTTGCCAATGACCTTGTGCATACAAACGGAGCTAACTACACCTCGGCGCGCCACTCCGCTACCCGTGTTTTTAATTTTTTATAAGAAAACAAATACATATTTTAAAAAAGTAACAAAACCAAGTTATTTTAGTTTGTATTGCACAGCAGTAGACATTTTTTTTTAGTCTTTTGTTAAAAAATGAAGGAGTAAAATGGTATCATCTCAACAATTTGGAGGTGATTTGGTGATTTTTTTCCCTATTATGTGATACCAATACATAAATTCTGGCTAAACCAAGTTACGTGCAATATCATGAAGATTACTACCTATTTTTTTCAGATGTAATTTCTCAGTAAATGCCGACGAAAAACTGTTTCATCTGCACGCTATTTTTAAGCCTTTTCGAGAGAGCACCCTTAATCGCAAAATATAGATTTGGTGATTCAGCTGAGCTTTCTTATAATGTTAGTTGGGAAAAGGCTCTCAAATTCACCTAAATATCTGATAAAACATCTAGCTTCTTTCTCGTGAATTAGTTTTTATTTACAGTGTAGTTCAACGATACCTACCAACTTTTTTTAATAACATGTAGTTATAAGGTTTGTTTTACTGTTACGCCAGGCGTGCGCGCAAAAAAAAAAAGGCGTGCGCGCAAGCCACAAAAGCTTACATGTCTGTCTCATCGCTGAGCAATGTTGTACAACAACTTACTCCTAACCTTTTAAATAGTTTGATGCGGAAATAAGGGAACTAAACTTGAACTTTTTGAAGACACAAAAGGTACAAAAGACAGGCAGATAAACTACCGCCAACTAACACGTTCAGTTTCCGTCAGTCGCAAGTTCGGTATCGCGACCAAACTTACAAGGTTTGACGATGTGGACACACATAAAATACATTGTCAATCTCATATTATCTCATATCAACTCAAATTAATCTTTTACGAGGTCAGTATGTCAGCCGACATGTCTCGTAACCCCAGTGTCTAACCTAATATCTAAGGTGTTTGATGAACTAATTTGCGCGATCGCTACGGAGAGTAAAACCGAGATTCTGAGTGACCAGAACTTTTTGGAGACCTTTATTTGTATTCCATAAACGTCTGGGTAACTTCGTGATTTGGAGTATCCTTACACCGCAGATTCGGTAGTCTCATTTAAATTCTTTTACCTGTTATTTAGGAAGTTCGCTTTAGAAGTAGGTACTTTTTTACTCTAATGTTTTACAAATATTACGTACGACGGTCGCTGTACCTACTTAAAAATAGAGATAAGGGTGCTATGGTTTCCGTCCAGGAGGTTAGCCACTCGCGGGAAGCTGATAACATTACCCCAACGAAGTTAAGGGTTGGCCTGAAATTACGAGCGGATGCAACCTACTTCGCTAGACCACGCAAATTCGCTGTTACCGACTGCAATATTATAACATCCTGTAGACAAACAAACATGTACGTATGATGGTAAATCCATGCCATTATTAAAAAAACCCGTCTTTGATAACAGGTGATTTAAAAGTTTTAATTAGATTCGTTTCGCGACTTATTTCAATTCAAAATCCTGTATAAAATATCGGCTAAATTAAATACCGAACTTTTTCCATTTCCTTTCAGTGAGAAAACATGATGAAAGATAAAAAGGGAATGTGACCATTTTCAGTTGAAGAAATATTTTTAATTTTATGTATACCTATTTGGTATGTTTGTCTCGATTTATAAAAACGGTGACTGTTGTTTTTGTCTCTGCTCTTATTTCAGCCAGTTTTATTTAACGTGATTACAAAGTATTTAAATTCTTCTTATCTTACAATTCTGGATTAAAGAGCGCGTTTTCTTAGTCAAAAGAAAAGGAAAAATGCTTTGACTGTATATAAAGAGCTTTATGGTGTGGCAAATGATAATAGGTTCAAAGGAAGACATCACATGATTTACGACTTTGAGATATGACGTAAGTACTAGTTCCTATTATGAAAATCTATCTCCTATGGTAATAAAATCGTTTGACTTGCCTAACTATCAACCAACACTAGAAACTAGTGTAGAACGCTGTAAGGTTCCGCTAAACAAGATTTTTTGAAAATTTCGTTCTTTGACGCGAAGCTTGGATTTTACCAAACTTATGTACAAAATAACCTATTTCTTTGGATATCAAAAATACATCATACTTTGTAGTAACCATAATTCCGTATAGGCCGATGCAGCCCCGAAGATTAATTTTAATTTTTTATGAAGCTCGTGCTCTCTCAAGAGAATTTCAAAGTTCCTACTCACATCGGGAGAAGTAGGGACGTACCTACTCAAATATAAGTTATTGTTGTTCACTTTAATGAATTGGTATAATATGAGTGACGTCACTCAAGTTTTATAACCGTCATAGGTAGTTCCAGTGCTGGTAGCCTGGTACACGCGGCCGGGCAGTGCCGCGCCTGCATTTGATTTATAGCTGTTTGCTCAGCTACAATAAATCAGTTCTATTGATTTATTCTACCTTTCGATGGAACTCTTCAAATGGATTTATTAATAGTTATGCTTTCGGAAAATTAACACTACAGCCTTGATTGCATCTGCAATTTTACATGACTGTAATCACTCGTTTCAGATACGCAATTTTACTGTAATTGTGAAGTTTGCAATGTGAGTAACAATGCTATCGTGTTGAGTAACGTTTGGCATTTATTTTCGGATGTGAGTGCGTATTAAACCAATTAAGATTTTCTGCGAAATCTGAGACAGTTTGAATTGTAAAAGTGAATAATAAGATACACAATTATGCAAGAGTAGAGTCAACCTTCGAGAAAAAAAATAACGGGTTGTTCTCCAGGAGTACCGGCAGAAGTGAAAACTTGAATACGTGCTTCTCTCCCTCCGTCTGACGAATTTTCGATTAGGGTCACGTGTACTGACGCGAGTTTAACATTTTTTACAAATTTATCACAAAAAGTGCACAACGCCGCTAAAGAAATTCTCACTTCAAAAATCCGGCCAAGTGCGAATCGGACTCGCACATGAAGGGTTCCGTACCATAAACCTTAATTTTTATTATTTGTTGTTATAGCGGCAATAAAAAAACACAATCTGTGAAAATTTCAACTGTCTACCTATTACGGTTCTTGATATACAGCCCGCTGACAGACAGACGGACAGACAGCAGAGGCTTAGTAATAGGTTTCCGTTGGGTACCCTTTGGGTAAGGAACCCTAAAAAGGAGAGCTAGAAAAGAGGTCGCATATCTTACAGAAAAGTACCAGTCACTGGAGGACAAGTTAACCTTTGAATATAACAGCTATATACATATATTATGTAAGCAAATCCTTGTGGTTTTATTCCTAACAATAACTGACATTGTCCTGTCGGCCGGAGAAGTGGGCGGTTCTGCAGAAGGCAGTATTTCATTCCGGGCGAACACACATTTCGAAATATTGTGTCGTTTCTGTGACCTTCCGTAGATTTTTTTTCACCACAGGGAGACGTTTAATATATGACAGTCATAATATTTTGTATGCTTTTTAATAGAATATGCAAAGGTAAAAAGTTCGCAGACGCGAGTAGATGACCACTTTATGAAGTTATATTAGTTTTCTTTAACTTTAACTTGTTCTGGTGCGAAAATGTATCACCTTG
Source organism: Lacanobia oleracea (assembly GCA_950371165.1). Classification (NCBI taxonomy): domain Eukaryota; kingdom Metazoa; phylum Arthropoda; class Insecta; order Lepidoptera; family Noctuidae; genus Lacanobia; species Lacanobia oleracea. The sequence goes on from OX493389.1 coordinate 15,425,829, forward strand.
CAAACATTTCGCTAGTTTTTTTTTGTTGATGTAAATAATTTAAAGATATTAATAATACAAATCGATAGGTATCCACGTTTTTCCTAATTCATCCGGCGCGGTGGCAAACTTATAGGATGTCGGAAACCATAATCTTACAAATCAATTGACATCCATTGTTTTATAATTGGAATTTCTTAACAAAGGAGTAGATGGTTTGATCGAACGTTTTTACCTGGTATTTACTTTGGAGTACAACATTAACAACCTTGTTTATGGTGCTGAAAACTACAACCCGTAACATTCGGAAAGGGATTCTGAAACCAAATTTTTCGTCACAAAAATAGTCAGCAATTATTAAATTCATAAGTTGACGACTATACTATATTATACTATTTATAAAATCTCGAAATCTAAGTTGATAACACAATTATAAAAAAACACCTTGAAGAATCTTCCTAAGAGGATTTAATTATTTTTTTTTTGGTAAAACTTCGCTTCTATTCTTAAGGTTATAATTCTTTAGACAAATACGCGTTACGGTCGCGAATCGTATTTGTTCAACAAACACTTCACACTGACCGGCAAATTGCAAAAAAACATAACATATTTGAATTTCGCGGGCTACCCTGGCGCTTCCACCTTAAGTATATTCCTATGCTCTTTTGTTTCTTTTAGCCAACGGTAAAATTTACGTCGAAATACGCTGTAGACTCGTTCATAGCCTCGTTTCTTGCAACATAGCTTGCTGGCTAATTAGGCGTTAATTCCACTTCATATGCTACGAGCCAAGCAATGCATGTGTGCTTTAAGTTAACTTGAATTGTTTGAATAGTACGAACGAGAATATTTGGTGAGAAATTGCACCTTACGACGAATTCCGCAAAATATATTGCATTGGTATGAAGATTTTAAGTCATTTTCAACACGAAGTTGGGAGTCGGTTTTTCATGTTTTTAGGTATACCAAAGTGGTTTTATACCGAGAATATATAGTAAGTAGGCCGTTATAGCCTTTTTGGTCTCGCTACCTTTTTCGTTCTTGAAACAAAAAGTTCTGCGATTTTAAAACTTAATCTAGAATATGGATTGCGATTTATATTTACCTGAGTAGAAGTTCTAACTTGAAAATGTTTGACCATTTCGCGCCATCCAATTTGGCTGATGTTTACCAGTGCCCGATTTGGCTCTCGCTCACAATTCGGTCTCTTTGTAGATTTTTTTTTTTTATTTGGTGATTAATTTCCCAGCCTGTATCGCATTTTGACTACAGTCCAGAAACTCATTTTATTTGGCTTTTATCGGAGATCCGAGGAGCGTGAAGTAAACGAATTTCTGTTTAAATTACTTATTAAGGAAGGATATTATATGTTATGTCAAATTACATATTTATGGCTTGTAAATATTTAAATTTTGTTTTGTAATTTGCACATTTCGGCATAATGACTTAGATTTCCATTTTAGTGTTTATCTCTCAGCAAATTAGTCTGACTGTTGTGATTGCTCGGTTCACCACTTGTTGATCTAGATCATGATGACTCGAATGTAGGTCATTCATAACTCCCGGTGAGTTCAGCATTGTCTGTATACAGTAAACACTCAACGAGTAAATACATCCAGCAACTGTTGTCTAAGTATTGTTTAATTACGACGTGCTTTGTTTTACGACAAAGAAATATTTATGAACTAAGGAAGATATTAGCTTGTTTCAGTTCCTTTTGAAACATGTTTATCATGTTTTTGACATGATGAAATAGATGTGTAAAGTATTCTGGAAATAAAAATGTCGTAGCGCGAGATCCATTTGATTGACATAATTAAATTAAATACAAGGGTTGCTTCATATTATCTCCGCAGGTCAAAAACAAAAGTAGAGTTGAAAACCACGAGAAAACTTAAAATGTCAGCCATTCGTTGAGGCTAAGAGGCTTTCCTTTTTCTTTGTGCCATTCTTAAAGCATATCAAGTTGATTGTTGCTTTATTAAATCACTATCTCTTTAAAGAACGGGCTCAAGGCAGATTGTTGGTCAAGATATCATTATACCTCTGGCGCATTTTCGTGGGAATATTTAATTATCTGGTCCATAATATTTGTGGGCGAGGAGGGTATTTAGCAAACTGCGTTATCTAAGCATCGCCCACAGCATTAATTTAAGCAGTTTTAACTAAGTGGATGGACCCACGCTTCATTTTCGCGGGAAGGTAATTTTGCCCTTACTTATACGTTGGCTTTTAGAGTTAACTAATTCTGCTATCGCTAGTAGGTAAATAATATTGAACTGATGGTATATCTTGAGGAGCTCGTGGCTAAATAATAACAGCCACACGGGTCGATCTTAAAGGTTAAGCAACGCTTGCCAAGTTTGGTCTGTGGATGGGTGACCATCTTAACATACAGAGTTTCCTCCGTGCCTCGGAAAGCACGTTAAGCCGTTTGGTCCCGCCTGTCATTTGTAGATCTTTGGCAGTCGTTACGGATTTTCAGAAGCTAGTAAATCTGACTCCTGTCTCCAGCCAAGAAATACCGTGTTACCCAGTTATTGGCTTACAGTTTATTGTGGAGGTCTGGTAGGCAGCCGCTCCTCGTAAAACACTGGTATTCAGCTGAATCCGGTTTGACTGTAAGCCGACCCCAATATAGTTGGCAAAAGGCTAGGCAGATGATGATGATATGATGATATATCTTAGAAGTTGAAAGATTTTCTCTTGTTGTCGGATCTCAAGTCATTCCTGGTATGACTGGTTTGCTGTTTCCCCCCCCCCCTATCAATCATATTGATCCGTTTGTGTTTTCACTTCCATATCGAGAGTGGTTCACTTTAAACTGGTTAAGGCCGGTGTTTCCTAGCTGACTATTTTAGAACCATGTGGGTTTCCAGTTTCCTCAAAAGCCCACCATTCAGTCAGATATTAATCTGACTGAATGGTGGGCTTTTGAGGAAACTACCATCCACATTTTAGGTTTTGCTAGTACAAGATAGTACATAGACCGTACTTCTGGTTGGTACCTCTAAACTCTGTTCCTAACTCAGTTCCTTGTAAGCCATCTCCATAGTTTTTAATTAAATTAAAACGTGCATATCCGAGCTGGTTCTTTGTGAACTTGTTCGGTTAGTTACGTTTTGTCCCTTTTTTATTTCGATAGTTTTTATAACTAAAAGCTTTCCTCGTTCTCTTTTAACAGTACTTTAGTTGTTGAGAAGTTCTTTTCCATTTTTTTTTGTAAGTATAATTTCTCTGGAATACTGTTGACGTAATCGATGTCAATATTTTTATCATCTTTGATAAATCCATTTGACCAAGAGTCAGTGATGTTTCCACTCAGATCCTCTATATTAATGAAGAGCGTTGATTATCCATTAAATAATAACATTTTAATTCGGAAAATCCATAACATGAATACGTAACAAAATGGTTACATCATAATGAATGAGTAGGTACTCCGTTTGCTTTATGACAAAATAAAGTTATCAACAAGCGCAGGTGTTAAAATAGCGAAGTGCTCGGTCACAGCACACACAGCATCCGCGCTCTGCAGACCACAAACAATGACTAAACGAGTACGTAATCCAGTTATCAACAAAGGATTACCTTCATATACCTCCGCCTCAGTGAAAAACACGATTTTATAGCACCCAAATTACTTTTCGTATAAAAAACCTTTATCTCAGAAGTCTGTGCTATGTAGACAATGTTCAATGTACCCACGTAGCATAAACCTTATAAATATTGCGTAGATGTGCTAAATAAATTTTCACGCAAGTATTTTCCTCGGAATTTTCAATGTTGGTTCAAGAGAGCTTTGAGCTGCGGGAAAAGGAGAAACCGTTTCCTCCAGATCTGCATTAAATTGCATTTGAAGAGCTAATAAAACTATGCAGATTTAAAGTTGAAATTGAGAAAAGTACAACCTGGATTCAGAGAGTGCAATAATGAGGATGTCGATAGGAAATAATGAAAATAGTTCGCGGAAATGAAAAGGAAATGTTTATTTATATTTTGTTTATGAAGCATTTGGAAGGATCGTATCGTTTTGAATTAGGCATCGATAAATTTCCGTCAGGTGCAGATGTCTCGAACAGGCACTGACGTAGGGATACGTCTAGCGTAGGCACGGCGTACTGCGTTGTCGCGGTCGGCCTGCCGTGCCGCTGTCTATTTTATGTTGACAAATTGGAACGTCGTCGCAAACCGATGGGACCCCGAAGACGACTGTTTCGCAAAGAAATAAACCTCCCGGGATCACGAAATATCGAAACAAGAACAATGTGTGACGTGATTTAGGTAATTGAATCAAACTGACAAATATTCAACGAAATCTTTGTGCCGTTTTTCCCGAATGAGCCTACGGAAATAGGTTTATCCCATTTTGAACTGATACAATTCTGTTTGGCAAATGAATCCCATTGCAGCTGCGACCTTTGACCGGATACTGAGGAAAATACCTCCATCTTGTTTTCTTAGCAACGCGAAACTTTTTGTAAAGCGATAAAGTGAAAGGCACTCCTTGAGTAGGTTTATGTGTATGTTTGTCAGTATTGTGAAATAAATGAGAGAACAAGATCCATACATTAAGTTTGTTGTTTGCTCTGAGAATAGAACAGATACTTAATAGATTTACGTGTGATAAAATCGGTTTATCGGCTCTTAAAATGATATCGAAGATGTAAACCGTGTTACAGGTGGCACTTAATCGCAGGTTGTCGGCAATTCGTTCGTTAAATTGCCGAGCAGTTACTCTCGCCATTAATTTTTCTGACGACAGCCATTCGAAGTCATGGCATAAACATGATTCTTCTAAAAGCTTTGAATGTTCCGCGACTTAAAGGATCAAGTGCTTTGAATCGTTTGATAAATGACTTTACGACGATGAATACTTACCACCATTTTGTGGAAATCTGGATGCCTTTGTGACGCGTGCTCGATAATGAGTGATGAAAGGACGAGTTAAAAATTGCTCCCATTGGGTTTGAGTGTGTTCTAAGTCATGGTGTGTTGGTTCTTGTTTATTTATTGTTAGATTGAAGGGCTAAATAGGAGATTTATAAATCACGATATCGATTGACTTGTAATTTTTTTTTAAAGTTAACCTTTTGGTAGAAGCACCAACTCAACTTTGATAGTTGTTAATTCTCAGTTCTTGGATGGTTCTAATTAGGTACTATCTAAATTTTCCTATAGATATAAGAGTGATTTAATGGGTTGTGGAGGTCTGGTAGGCAGCCGCCCCACGTAAATACTGGTATTCAGCTAAATCCACTTTGACTTTAAGCCGACCCCAATATAGTTGGGAAAAGGTTAGGCAGATGAAGATGATATAAGAGTTGTTTTACGCAGTCGTTAGCCTTAAATTGTAGACACTCTTGACTTTTCATTCCAAAACGCTATTTTGCAAGAAACGCTAATGATGTCAGATTTTAGGTTCGGTCATAAATCCTTTGAACGTTGCCGTGCAAAGGAAACGAATTTTGACATTAAGGTTGGAATTACATTACGAAGGAAAATGAACAATAAAGGTACTTACAAAATAGGTTTTGGCGCGGAGACCCTGATTTATTATTGTAGTTACTTTTTGGGAACACTTTTATTACGGTAAACGGAGTTTTGTTTAACCTAAAACCATTGTTCCAGCGGTATACATCAATGAAGATCAGTCAAGCGAAGTTTTAGTTTGAGAAATTTTAATGCGGGCTCTCGTTCACTTACGTATATACGCAGATTAAATATTACATATTATAAACTGAAATATGTACTACGGCTCACATAAAGCTTAAATATTTTCATTTTACGAGAAAATTATTATTATTTTACAAAGCATAACTAAAATCATCACCAGAACGTTTCTTAAACCACACAAGACTATATCTATTATTTTTTTAATCACCACCTAAAATTAAAATTTGAACAAGAAAAAGAAAGGTTTCAATCTCCGCTACTATAAATGTAAGTTGAATCGTAAAATAAAAGTAATAGAAAAGTACGCACTATATTGACTCCATAAGAGATGAGTAAGTCGGCATGAGCTTCTCCCTAGTCTGTAGTCGCTTCGCGACAAATTGCTCAGGCTATATAAAAACAAAAAGATCAAGTATAAATGTTTCCCGCTTTTATCGCGACTTGCTTCTGGCGACCTAAGGCTGGCTGCACATTTAACGGATTGCCTTTTGATAAACTTTGTTTGACAAAGTTTGACAGGAAAATGTTCCCTCCGACAACGTTATTTATACATCTGAGGGTTTAGCACGAATATTTTGACGTTTAGTTACAGTATCGTTAACGTAAGTGTATTTTGAATGTAAAAAACTATTTCAAAATGGGGTTGTAGTCAACCCCATTGTGACTTGTGATTGCGACATACACAATTTGTATCATCCAAAAATATGAGTATCCAATTAAAATAAATATTATGTGTGAAACGAGTATTATACTTATAGTAGGTAAAATGTTACGTTACGCCAAAAACATTCGTGCTAGACCCTCAGAAGCCCGAAAGTCTGACGACCGGTCTTATCAAAAGCATCACTGTACCTTATTTATCCGTGTCCATGTATAACGCTGGTATCCAGCTCTACCCCTATTCTGTAACAACATGTTCGTATCTCGACAAGCTCACTTTGTCACTCAGGTGAAGCTCGATATCGAAATGGTTATTTACAGAATAGACTAGTTGCATACAGTGAGACTCCAAAGGAATGGCTAAGGAGATTGATTGATATGAAAATCTTCAAAACCAATTAACATTATTTTTAGAAATAAGTACCTGATTTACCTCAAAATACACGCGTTAGATTGAGTTTTATAAATCTAAAAATTGAGACAATATTAAGATCTTTTCACTAATATTGAGTGAAATATAGATTTAGGAAAGTTTCATCCTAGAATGGTCCTCTGTTGATTCTTGAAGGTATAGTTTCCTTGTACGTTTTACTAGTAAAACGAACAAGGTAACTATATACAACACAACAAGGCATTGTAAAACTGTAATAAACAAACTAACTTAGATCAATTTCATGTGTTGCCATGCAGTAACTTTTGCTAAATACCTAAAGCATTGACAAACGTGCAATTGATTAAATGCCAAAAAAAATTGTGTAGTTTTCCATACCACGTGGGTGACTTTTTCCTCAAAAAAATGTGTTGTACTCTTGCTACACGAGCGTAACCATAGGCAAAAGCCAGGACGACAAGCAATTCCATAGTTTTCTGTCCCCCGTGACTTGCTCGTGTTGACTTTTAAATCTATCACCGGATTGTGCTCCTACTGTTCCCGTTGCTTTTATCTTGCGATGCGATGAAGGCTTAGCTCAGACGTGTTTCAGACAGCTGGGTTTTTCTAATTATTTCTTACCACCGTTTTATAACACTATAAAATATTTGTATAAAGCAGTACTCGAATTGTCTTTCGAGTCAAAAAACTGTATTTAATTCGTCTGTAGCCCTTAATACACATTATAGGTACTCAGTAGTAGGGACTCAGAAGTCGTAAGTTCGTAACCAATTCATTCGTCAAGAAAATATTCCTCTGGTCGATTTAGGGTAAAAAATACCGCATCCAACTGTTTTCCCCAAAGGCATACTTACTCTGGAACCAACAAATTACTAGAGCAAACTAACATGTTAAATAAACGAAACAGTGCGTCATAAAAACAAGTGACTGTAGCCACGGGTCCGATGCAACAAGTAGTCGCTGAACCAAGCGACTATGTTCGCCCACTCACCCGCGGTTCTACTGAAACGCAAAAATTATACAAATGGTTACTCTGTGACACACATGAACATACATTGTTATCGTAGTTGCGTCGCTCGCTCCGATAATTTCCACTTTTACCCATCTTTTCGTAGGAGTTATCATAAAATTAACATAGAAATCTCGTGAATGGTGACGCGAGTAGGTACTATAAGCATGCGTTAATGGTACTACGACAAGGGGTGAACGTATAGATGTATTTTTATCGACATTACTATTATGGCGTTTATTCTAAACGTTTATGTCAGAATGTATGTTTTAAAGAACACAATGGAAAGTTTCCTTTTCCAAAAATTTCCTTAAATAATACTCTAACTGAAATTAAACAAAGTTAGCTATAGGAAAGTTTTCAGTCGAAAAGGGTAAACGGTACAAAACTCTTGAAATTGAGCAGTTTTTCCAAGAAAAAATCTTTTCAAGATCGATTGTATATTTATGATGCCTTACAAACTAAACAGTTAATCTGAAATAAAGAAAACGACATGAGCAAATAATAAAAGGCTTATTATTCGGGGCGCATCTTGCAAATCACAGTGTTTGTCGATAAAGTACCTAGTCGATCGAGCTATTAATCTCTCCGGCGCGCAGTCATCAGGACCCAATCAATCCTGCCCGGTGCCTACCCATTTATAACGCAGTGGACTGGCTAATTTTACCTTTCTTCAGTTCGAGGCTTAACATGATTTTAGAATATCTTTTAAGACGGTAGAATTTTTTTGCCAATGATCGCGCTTAAAAATATTTTATAGTACAACTAATTTGTACAACAATATATTATTACACAAAGTACTTTCGCCTCATATAATAACAACACATCGGTTACATATTTTTATCCCTTGATATTTCTATTTGTTATTTCAGACTATAATCGACCTCTGTGCACAGACGTAACTAATCTTGATGATCTGCAGATCATCAAGATCAGTTACATCCATCCAAACTTTCGCATTTATAATAATAAGTATTATGTATGTATGTATGTATGTATGTATGTAAATCGGGCTGGTTTCCGCAACTCCACGACTAAGCGCGTATTTTGCGTGTAGGTGGGACAAATGCGTCATTCGATCCACCCCAGCTCCCCAAGGAAGGCCAGCAACGCCTTGGTGTTACTAACTATCTCGCAGAGGGTACCTGGGTTTCCGAAGTACTTTGCCCTGTAATCCGCAACCACCGGGCAGCTTAGAAGCAGGTGTGCTGCTGTCTCATTCTCCTCCATGCAGGCTCTGCATAGCGGGCTGTCAGTGACTCCTATAGCATAGAGGTGTTTATTAAAAGACCCATGGCCAGTTGTTACGGCTGTGACTGAACGCAACTGTTGTTTAGTCAGTCTTAGGGCTTGTTTTGTGAAACGGCCATTTATAGAGGGAAGTGCCTCCTTGGCCTGCCTACACTCACTATGGTCAGCCCATAGCTTGTGATGTTTATCTCCGGTGCGTTTCCTTACCAGATTGCGTAAGTACCCGAAAGGCAGCGGCACGATGGGCTCAGGTCCCATTGCTGACAAACTAGACCCCCTTCGGGCGAGTTCATCCGCAGCGTCGTTGCCTCGAGATTCACTGTGTCCCTTGATCCATTGAATGGTTACTTTGTTGTGTCTACCAACCTGGTTTAGACGTTGGTGACACTCGAGAATCAACCCAGAGCTCACTGTGTGGCTGTTCAGAGCTTGCAGGACAGCCATGCTGTCCGAGAGTATGCGTATTGAGTGGTCCTTAACTTCCCTGGTTAGGATGGCTGATGCCGCCAGAGAAATGCCCATGCATTCAGCCTGGAACACTGTGTTGTGGACCCCCAATGGTGTGGCTATGTGGATATTGAGATCCTCTGAGAAGATTCCCGCACCAGTACCTGTACCTGTTTTTGATCCATCTGTGAAGATCTGCAGCTCGGCGGGGCAGAGCCCCTCGCACCGATGATCCTCATGCAATTGGATTTTGTATTTTTTATCGAAGATAAATTGCTTGGGCACCCGGTCATTGATTGCCTTTGTTATGGGGAGTTCATTGTTGAGCTCCTCGAGCAGAGCGGTGTGTCGTGTGTCTCTCTTACTCCAGAGACCTAATGTTTTAAGGCGTACTGCTGCCATCGTCGCTTCCTGTTGTATAAACAAGTGTAGCGGAGGGAGCCCCAGCATGGCTTCCAGCGCCGCAGTTGGAGTAGTCCTCATGCAGCCCGTCGTTGCCATGCAGGCCAGCCTTTGCATGTGTTGTAACTTGTTTACGGCTGTAGCTAGCTTTGAGCGTGGCCACCACACCACGGCCCCGTAGGTTACCATGGGCCGAATTACTGCGCTGTACAGCCATAGTATTATTTTGGGAGATAGGCCCCACTTCTTCCCTATCATTTTCCTGCATTGCCAGAAGGTAATGCAGGCCCTGTTTAGTTTGTAGTCTAGGTGATTACTCCAGCTTAACTTACTGTCTAGGATGACGCCTAGATACTTTACCTCGTTAGACAGCTGGAGCTCTGTATTGAAGAGCATAGGTAGCCGGTAGTGGCCTAGTGCTCGCTTTTGAGTGAACATGACTAATTCAGTTTTCGTGGGGTTTACCGACAGATCATATTCGTCGCACCATCTTTCCACGATGCGTAGTGCTTGTTGAGTAAGGTTGCAGATCGTTCCCGTCACTTTCCCTGACACTAGGATTGCGAGGTCGTCAGCATAACCTATTGTGTAGTAACGATGTGCGTTGAGTTTGGTGATCAGGTCATCAATTACCAGATTCCACAGAAGAGGGGAGAGTACACCCCCCTGCGGGCAGCCTCTGGCTATCAGAGCCAACTGCTGCTCTTCCTCAAGGCGAACCACTCGTTTGCTTAACATATTAGTTATCCAGTCATTTAGTACCTGTTCCACGCCGTGTTTGGAGAGAGCGGCACTAATGCTGGAAAAGTTTGTCTTGTCGAAGGCTCCTTCGATGTCTATGAATGTGCCCAGGCAGGACCCTTTCTGGTGAATCGCTTCCTCAATCTGGTTCACCACCAGATGAAGAGCGGACTCTGTCGACTTACCCGAGCTGTATGCGTGTTGGTTACCATGCAGTGGTATTGTTTTTAAAACGCCATCACGTAGTTCCCTTTCACACAGTCTTTCCATTGTCTTTAGTAAAAACGAGGTCAGACTAATAGGTCGATAGGATTTAGCGTTTGTGTATTATTATAATAAGTATTAATTACCTCTGCTCTCAAAAGAGTGAAGGAAAATCTTGAAAAAAGGATACCGGATGTCCTAGGAACATTAATACAAAGATATGTGACCAATGAAAACTGTGCCCGCAAATTGAAACTGAATTACGGACCAATGCCTCTTCTGAAAATCAAGAAGGCCTGAACTTCAGCAGTGGGATTACTTTAAACTGACTACAGTGAATGGCAGCTGGACAATTCTGCTTATTCTTGTTCATTAGTTAACTTAAAGTTCAATCATTCAACTTCAAGCAAATTAATAGTTCGATAGCAATATAACGCCTAGAAGTGTTGTAGACAGGCGGTTTATAAATGCGACATGCTCAGATTTATTGAACCAATTAGCAAAACATCTAATGCCACTTCTGTAAGCGAGTTAATAGAATTAAACTAATAATTTTCCCATTAATATAAGTTAAGAGAATGTCTACAAAATCTCAAGAAATTTCTAAATACCTATGTCTCTGAATTTCGAAATTGGCAACTACTTTAAACGTTCGCACTGATTGAAAAATTAAGCTAAATAATATTACGGACGACCTTGTTTAAGTTTGAGGGATTTTCTAATCATTTAACTAATGCATTGACACGAAATTATCATGTTGTGATAAGTTTTACATGAAGATAAAATGTTGGCAGCTGCAAATCTATGTGTGTAGAGATATCGCTTACTTGGCTTTTAGTGTAAGCCACTCGGCTACCGCATCGTAGTGGCGTAGCGTCGTAGCGTTGTAGCGGCGTAGTAGCCGACTACGAACTTTAAAGCTACAACTGCACTGCACTTATTTAATTTTCAATCAAAGTATATCTTGACATTAATGTAACAATTACAACTTGTGCAATAACTGATAGGAATATAATTTTAACTTTAGAAAAGCGTAAATTATTCCTCTTTTTAATACCAAACTTATTGATCATATCGTTTTGAAATAGCTCCATTTCACGGCATATTACTTCAGCAACAAATGGAGTGGAATAATAAAACCTCGTTTGTCAATTCTGATTTGTATACCAAATGATGAATACAGATTCTAAATATAAATGTAAAAATAAATATTCATATTGCGGATTAAAAACTCGAGTCATTTGTTTTTTCTTATTTCCATTTATGTGCTCTTTGGGTGTTTGCCCACGACTTTACCAACTGAATCGTGTTTTATTGCAAAGCATTTTTAACGAGGAACTAAAAAGAGGAGAAAAAATGTTAAATGTATTTAAATGTTAATTATTTCAAAATTCTTATCTTTTCCTTTCGCTTTGAATTATGTTCTCCATTACACTAATAAATGTAGCAATGGCAGAGGGTAATTATTCGCGGAGAAAGTACCAAGTCCTTTGATTTTCATTAATTTTGTATTACGCCAAATAAGTGTAAATTGCATGTTCGTATGAAATTTATATGCAACATGAGAGTGTAATTACAATTAAAGAAACCTTACACAACATGTAAACTGATTCTGTTAGGGAATCCTTATGTATGAATTATGAGAAAATAATGTAGCCTTGTTCACTAAGACTGCCTTATTCTATGAATTATCACTTAGTTCATGTGTTGATTTTGGTATATTTTCATCTCGTTCTTAGTGTTCTAGGTAAGCAATAATTAATTGGTCTAGGTTTATTGCAAGAGGAGAAAGCGATATCAATACAAATGTTTTTCTAAGTCTATATTATCTAAACTAATAGAGAGTTTGTGCGTTCGTTTGTAAGTTTGGTTGACCGCGCTAATCTCAGGAACAACTTTTTTTTTTTTTTATGGGTTTGCTCATGACTCTAGTCTATGTCAGAGATGACAGAGACAAAGTCTACGATGGAGCGAGCCTACCCAGAAGGAACTGGTTCGAATTGAAAAATATTTTAGTGTTGGATAGCCCATTTATCGTGGAAGGCTAATAACATCACGCTACGACCGTCAGGAGCGGAGCATTAATGAAAAATGTGACGCAGACGAAGTTGCATGGATCAGTTAGTACATTATGAAACAAAGAAAATAAACATCTGCTAACTACTGCAGAGAAATGCTTTCAACTGAATCTCTTTAGAAGGTTAAGACCTTATTAATGGCACATTCTGAATAAACACTAATTTCATTTTAATAAGAATAAGAGAGAAGTAGGACGGCTACGGCTTTCAGGCCATAGAAGTTATGAAAATGATGTATAAAAGTAAAGAATAGGAATGTACCCTAAAGAAATTGCAAATAAGCCGACTATACAAAAGTCGTCGCCCGGTCGACACAGGACACAAACTGAACCCACAATATTTAGCGAACTTCAGCGTGTAGCCTCAACCTTTTCCGATCAACCTTAAAAGTTCAGTTTACATAATCGATCCTGTTAACAAGAATCCTAAAGGTTTCTCATTAACATCGTTACAATTTTTCCAAACAGTTTAGCATCGTGTAATCCGACCCCAATAAAGCCAATAGTTGGTTAAGTCTAACCCTCTGAGAGTACTCTATTAAAGAGTCCGGTCTCGTTAAGAAATATTAAATAAATTGCTCTGGGGTGATTAATTGAGAATTAATTACGATATCGTTTAGCATCACCTCTGTTCATTACGGTACAAAGGTACCTACAATTAACAATTACTTTGAAATTGATTAACAATAATGTTATAGAGTTAGTTTGGAATTGTTTGGTGTCGGTACACATTGTTGAAATATATGTGATACAGAATAATTATAGTTCATTTGTTTTGATCGATTTGAAGGTTTATTATGCAAATGTGAACATAAGAGCTAAATACTGTTTTATAAATGGTTTGTTACTGTAGATAGTTTTTCGAGGGCTTAGAACACTCATTGTAGTTCAGCCTTTAGTAATCCAACCAAGAGTTTCTTCAAAATGTCACGATACATATAAATATAACCTAAACATTTATTCTCTTAAATATGAATACGACGTAATACCGTTCTTATGATCTGTATAATTCCGGAACGAAAACATTTAGGTCCAAGGCGGCCGGCCGTAAGCTTCAAATAGTCCGGGGCGAATAGTTTCAGACCAACTTCATGAATATTTACTCAAACAGTTTTTAAGTCCCTTTAACTAACTAATAAGGGTACTTTAATAACAAAATGATTATTAATTAATTTAAATTATAACAAAGCTTTACGGTATATAAAGTTAATAAAGTCGTGTTGAGTACTAAAAGTACCCATGGTCCTTTATTGTCCAATGCCCAGTTTCTGAGGTGTTTATCGATCGTTTATCTGTCCGTTAACGCTATTTGTCATGACACCATTGGTTGGTTACTGGTTATCGGACAGATAAACGACCGATAAAAACCTCGGAAACCGGGCATTAATAAATTTGTTAAAGGAGCATGTGGATGTCAGTAGTCAGCAAGTTTCGCGTCACTCTCTGGGGGCTATTAATCCAAAGTGATGTGGACAGTTGATTGTCTAGCCGGGCAGCAAAAACGAACATTACAAGTACTTACCATTGTTCGACTGAGGACCAGGAATTCAAATTTCAAATTCAAATTCAAAGCATTTTATTTCAAATAAACCATTCACAGGCACTTTTGAAACGTCAAGGTCGGTCAGTCAAAAACATGGAAGCTATTTGCACGTTCCAAAGCGTAGATCTCTATGGAGAAGAACGTGCAAGAAACTCCACGGACACTCTTTTAAATCATGTTCTGGTTTAGTTAAGAGATAACCAGTCTCAACAGACAAGGAAATCCTACTATTAAGTGTTAATGTCAAAAATCCGGTTTCTTTTTCAAAATTGCACCTACCACTAATTGTCTGTTTGTCACCCAAAGGTTGACTGGTACAATACGCCTAAGGCATTAAGTCCACCCCTGTACATTTGTTTGCATATAGTATTAAATGCCATTATAATTCCGTAGTATAAAATGAATAGGCTCTATAACGTCATAAAACAAATTAATGTTGACATACTTAACAGTTTCATACACCAAACTACTATTTTTGACGTTTTAACTGTTCTGCATCTGCTCGACGTCCTTACGTCGCTACTGGGATTCAGCAGAATACCAGCGTCAGGTATATTCGTCTGGCACATGCTGAGTTGGACTCCCATTTGATGCAAGTTAGAGACACACACACCGCTCATTAAATATTCCATGACAAACATTTTTTTTTTTGTAAGTAGGTAGTTTCGCATTACTACTCGTACTATAGATTGCCATAAACGTACGTAGTACGAGTATTCTGTCTTTTTAATAGGTTTCCATTTTAACATTAGTATTTTCTAGTTTTTTTTATTAAGTTTGTCTTATGATTTATGTAACTGTGTTTTTGTGTGTTTGTTTTTTTCTATTCTTGTACCTAGAGGTATAGTAAGTACCTACTTTTCACCATAGCTTCTTGGCAGGTAGTGTTAGGAATTTTACATTCCTTGGAAAACAAAGACTACCCTTGGAGTTACTTCCTATGATATGCTTTTTAATTATTTCTCTCTGTCACCTTAACTACAAATAGGAATCTCACAAAGTTTTAAGACTTAGGTACTTGAAGTTTGCGCCGCGAACTTAGTTAACCGAGCTTGTCAAATACAAATTCGCATTTAAAATAAATACGCGGCTTATTAAGTAATAATTGATTGAGGAGCTTGGCGCTTCACTTCTTAGGGTTTAACATCATCTGCCTAGCCTTTTCCCAACTATATTGGGGTCAGCTTCCAGTCAAACCAGATTCAGCTGAATACCAGTGTTTTACGTGGAGCGGCTGCCTACCAGACCTCCACAACCCATTAACTGGGTAACACGGTACTTCTTGGCAAGACTGGAATCAGATTTGGCTTCTGACAATCCGTAACGATCTAAAAATCAACAAAGATCTACAAGTGACAGCCGGGACCAACGGCTTAACGTGCTTTCCGAGGCACGAAGGAAACTCGGTATGTTAAGATGGTCACCCATCCATAGACCAACCTCGGCAAGCGTTACTTAACCTTAAAGATCGATCCGTGCGGCTGTTATTAGTTTACACTCAACTATAATTACGCGGCTCCACCAACGGGACCGGTCTTATTACAAAGTTCAAACAGCTATTCGAAACTACCAAACGGTTCCGAAGCTCTACGAAAAAGGCGTAGAATAACCTAAACTGCTGAACAGCCTTCAACACGTAATACTCCAAAATGTTTGAATATTTTAACAGGATAAAAGGGTTAGCGGCGATTAAAAAAGTATTATTGAGATTTTTTTGTGTGCTGAAAGATTTAATATGGGTCGGGAAGGCCTCGTAGATCAAGTGATCGATTTAATTTTGCAACATATCCGCGGTCAAGATAGTCATATTTGGTTGACTTGAACTAAAGGGTATCGTAATGTAATGCAACTGAATTCTGTTGACATTGTCGAAATAGGTAGGTACAGAAATCAAAACCAAGCCAGTGAGGTTTTACAAAAGTGATTAATATCGCTGCCGTAATTTTGTTTTCAGTTTTCATAGAACGAACAGTTTGGAAAAAATATGGAGGAGAAGTAAGTTTAATTCAAAAACTAATCACATAAATCCACGTAGTGTACCTATTTAAAAATGTCTAAATATTTACATGATACATTTAATATCTGAACTTCGTAAACATCTAGGTATCATTGTTCTTCGTAAAGTAAACCCAGTTTCTGAGCAAGCGGTATTGTTGATACTAGTTATTATTTAAACATAATTGTATTAAACCTTAATATAGACGCAACAATACTGACTTCTTGTTTGTTCAGTTACTGTAAACGCTGATCATTTCGTTTTGTGAAAATTGTAGTTTTGTTTCAATACAGCTTCGCCGGGTTCCAAATATGTTGGTGCCGGCTTCCACTGCAAACGAATGCTAAAAAGCTGAATGAGCAAACCCCATGGCCCCAAGTCTGCTATTTTTTATAATTTTGTCATTCCAACACGATCCCATTGTCATTTTGCTAAAAGTTCGTAATCTGCTAATTCATAATGGTCGATCACTGGTCGGTCAATGGTCCCGAAAGAGAATCGTGGTAGAAAGACATTGTCGTATTGCCATTATTATAAAACCTATTAGTAGAAATGATTTTTGAAAAACTACTACTAAATTTGAAAATTAAGTTATGCCAGATTTCTTTGATATATGTTTTTACATATTATTTATTCATTTGTCATTATGTACGAGATTACCATTCTATGCCATTTCTTTCAATGGAGTGTCAGCGGTTGACCATTGGAAAGTCATAAGGACGCTTTTATATTAGTAGATAACCAAATTTGTCAAAATCGACAAATATGAAATCAATGTTAGACCATTCTGACACTATTGTAATAGCAGACTTGAGGCCGTTCTTTGATAACACGATACACTATGTACAGTCAACAAAGCTTTTTGGTATGCAGGTAGCTAGCTGAATGTGCTGAGTAGACAATTAATGTACCTACACCACACTCGTGAGTATGTCATATTAAGCTTAAAAAGTTATAATGCACAGCACACATTAGACATAAATATTGCCAAGTTGAATGATTTTCTACCCGGGAAATATCCCAGTCGCCTACTTCGTCTTAAATGTCACCAAATAAAAGGGTTATAGTTATTATCTTTTCACTTCTAACAAGATAATTCTAGAGAGGAGAGCCGATTGTTTAATTATGTACTAAAGAAGATGAGTACCTCCTTGAGTGCCGATTCAATACACCTCGCAGTTTAATGAGCTTGCGCTCGCATTCAAGCTCCTTTAATTAACAACTATACTAGGCATATTACTCATATCGCTTCATTTACTTTATGTATGCAACATATACATGTTTGTTTATACGTGTACACCCCACAATACGCGTGGGCTACCAATGATATTTCACTTTGATATCAATTCATTTATCAAGTAGCTACAGATTCGTTTTCTATTGAATCTAATGATACTTATGATATATTGAGCAGAATACAACAGAAAATAATCATTTATGAGTATTTTCGCCGAATTTCAATCAGTGAGCTACGAGATTTGTTATTGCTACGATAGCGTAGCCGCTTCGTAGCGCGCTACGAATTTTGCTACGAAGCTTCTAACGTTGACTACGAACTAAGTCAAACATTTTGAAATGTTACAAACTATGTCGCTTTAATATTTTGTTGTTAGACAGCGTTTTGCGTGTTGATATTTAATTACGAAATCCGCTTAGATGTTCTCGTTTTACTTAGACAAACTTGCCATGTATTTTAGAACCTGTTAAATTAAAAGATATTTTTCAAAACGTCGTGTCCCAATTTCGTTTACGTGCGCATAAATATGTACATATAAAGAAAACGTGTCTTGTGAACGGATAACACATTATTGCAATTAGGTTTCCGTTTCCGAATGAATGCTTTTAACATGCAAGTGAAATATTGCGTCTGAAAAACACCCTTCCCGAGTAATTACGCGTGTGACACAGTTACACGCTTCAGGACTGGTTTTAATAAAGGATTACTTTGTTATATTAGACCCTTGTTCCATTTATGATTATGTTTTCTAAGGAAAAGTTTAATGACAATGTAATATTTAATTAATTATTGTCTCGAGCCTGTGTTCTCCGAAGAGGTACTCAAAGGTTTATGGTATTTGTAGCTGTTAACTTCCGGCATTTATTCATAAGCTCTATGCATTGGGAGATGCTTTTATTGGTAGAATAATGGCGGTATTGCACTTGATCGTCTGTTCGTTGTCGGGTGCTCGAAATTGTTTACTCGAATTCGGGCACCCAATGCATTCATATATTATACGGGGATATGGGCTATTAACAGTAGTTTGAAAAAAAAAAACAAAATAAGAGAAAAGAAAACTAGAACCGGGTATTCGAATTCGGGTAACTAAAACGCTGAAGTTGTGCTAGATTGTCCGTACCCAACCTGTTCAACTAAACTTGGTTGTTTGCCCCCATAGGCAATCGAATACGGGCAAACAACCAAGTGTAATTGCGTCATTATCATAATCAACTAACTCCTACTACTAGGACAGAGGCTGCTCCTATAAGAGAGGGACTAGGGAGTCGACCATAATCCAGCATGCGTCCAGTAATTGTCACATGTCTTCGATGTTTTTGTTACTAGAAACGGCTACTGATCGGGCTATCATGATAACTCTGGTCTGCGACTGAGAAAGCAGCAGAAAATTCTAATAACAGTTTTCTGAAGCCGCGGATTTAAATCATCATCTGCCTAGCCTTTTCCCAACTATATTAGGGTCGGCTTCCAGTTAAACCGGATTTAGCTGAATACCAGTAGTTTACAAGGAGCGGCTGCCTACCAGACCTCGACAACCCATTAATTGGGTAACCCGGTACTTCATGGCAAGACTGGAGTCAGATTAACTGGCTTCTCACTATTCGTAACGACTGCCAAAAATCTACAAATGACAGCCGGGACCAACGGCTTAACGTGCTTTCCGAGGCACAGAGGAAACTCGGTATGTTAAGATGGTCACCATGCATAGACCAACCTTGGCAAGCGTTGCTTAACCTTTAAGATCGACCCGTGCGGCTGTTATTATCTAGCCACGAGCTCCTTAAGCCGCGGACTTAAAGAATACGATTAAATACTTGACAATAGCCATGTTTGATGTAAAGACGTAAGGCAGTGAAACTAATTGAAGCATAGTTATAATTTAGTAGTTTGTAATTAAAGTGCTGACCTGTGACCCTTATCAGACTTGTGAAGTGATGTAGTCTTGTATAAGTTAGTGTGTCTCTGATATATTATTTAGTTATAGTTGGTCCATCGTTTGTCATGTTGATGGTCGTTCATCAAATCTAGCGCTCTGTGATTAGGTCATTCGTTTGTTTAGTTACAAATGTAATAACTATTTTAGTGCATCAAACTTAGATTATGTTGCCATAATTTTATGGTAAACTTGAGTCATCATCATCTGCCTAGTCTTTTCCTAAATTTACATCAATCATCATTTAGAATCAAATTAATTTGGTATGCATTTTAATTTCATAACTTACACACTGATGTCGATTTCATACTTTAACATATGTAAAAAATGTTTATTAAATAAATTCATATTAATATATTGCTTTAGAAAGAAATTCAATACTTACTAGCGAAGGGAAGAAATTCTTATCTAAACCATCCAACATCTTCCTTACAGTCAACATTCGCTTTGTAATCAAACTACAATACGTCAGCAAAATTATTGTGCCGACTCATTGAATTAAAACTTGAGTTAATTAATCAAACACAAGTAAAAAGGTATAGTATTCCTGCCCTCGCACCTTACGACGCTCCAGCTAAAATCTCTTAGTACTATGTCTCTCGCTAAGGCCGGGAAGTCAGAAGCAATAGTCATCTATAACGTAATATTATTACCTACTTAACGTCAGCGCGTAGATAAGGGACCTTATTCAAGCGGTATGTGTACAAGCGCGTAAATACGTAATTTGGTAGACAAAAGAGTTCACATTTCACGTATGAGTTCAGGTAGATTAGTCACCAACATAAATAATCAAGGGGTTTGCCACACAAGGGGCGAAGCACCCGCTTAAGCTAAGGGATCAGACTCAACAAGCAAATATTACGAGAGTTGACTTTCCCAAAATTCTCGTTTCAAAGCCGAAGTTAAATTCAAAAGTAACGAAAGAATTTTGTTAACTCTAATTGTAACGAAAATTTCGAGAGAACTCGACTTTTTAATTCTCGCGAACGTATAATTTTTCAGTCATATAAAAATATGAGTGGGTATCTCACAACAGTTGCATTCATATGCGGTTGATGCACGTAACAGACCGCTTGAATGCCCGTGAATGTGATGAGCAACAAAACGAGGAAAAGTACGGGTTGAACTGATACGAGAAAAAAATATATACGTCTGAATAGAGTTACGTATCGCCAGTGGCTCAGCAGGCTGTGGGCGCACCAATAGCCTCTTTTCTTTTACTGAAAATACTGTAAAATGCAACATATTGTTCGGATGCAGAGACCATTGAGCTTCTAAACCTATCAAGTTTGATCTAGTGTGTTCTGTTCTTAGCTTTTAAACTTACGATTTTATTACGGTCATGGTAAATGCAACACGCTTAGCAGGAATTAATGTATCAGCTGATTTAATTCACCAAGGTCCCGAGAGATTACATTATTCGATTATGTTCATTACGGAACAGACTTTTAAGCATCTTCCATCTGGTCACATTAATGGAAGCTAACTTCCACGCTTCATTAGACCGTTTTTTATCCCGAAAAAGTTTAGCAAGCTCATTTGGTAAATATTCTTCCTTTCGTGATGATAACACACGTTTTATTTATAGGACTTGTCTCTTGGGAGAAATTGAACTCGGGTTAATTTACTTCTCGTCTAGTGTTATTCGGTTGTTTGTCTTTTCAGCCATCTATATTAAGCTAAGTTAAAAATGTAGCGAAATATTACCTCATGACTAATTTCTGTTCAAACAAGACCAAAATTGCTGTACTTATAAAAGGGAGGGCGTCGGCGCGTCGTTTAAAATTAATTTTAAATTAAGTGCGTACCTATCAGTTTAATTTGAGACTAAAATCGAATCTAATAAATTAAATTTTAGATTGATAAGAGGGAAAATGTATTATCCATTAATATTGTAATAGTGCCAAAACATTTATTTCTGTTATATCTAATTTCGAAACACTATGACTCTAAAATATTTAAATGTTCACGCACGTTCACGAAAACGTGCGAAGAACTTGTCATAAATTCAGTTATTTAGAAGATAACATTACGAATTCCGTTCAAAAACGTACAGGGAAACGTATCATGAAAAGTGACATCTTTCTTTCTTTCATCATAAGTGAGTAGGAAGCGAGACATGCGACATTTGACACGTACGAACAAGAACATGGCAAAAATAAAGTACTCGTACCTACTCTCACCAGTTTCACCACTCCTTGGGGAAAGAGTGTAACAATGTATAAAATCAAAAAACGACCAGATATAATATTCATCATACAGGGGAAATTATCATAGTCATGTTTATGTAGTGGGTCAAAACACACGGTAGACCGTGATTTCATGGAAGTAACGTGTTTGTTGCTGTTACTGAGTAAACGTTGTCCTAGGATTTAGTATCAGGCTTTGCGTCTTAACACCGGACGTGAACTTTTGGAGTAATCAACTGACGGTGTTTATTCTATAAACTTGTAAACAGGATAGGCCATATTCTTGGAACCGATTTGCGATTCCTGAAAAATATTATAGTAGATTTAGGAGATCTTTGGTGTGCTCAAATCACATTTCCTCCTATATTATTATGGCCTTTTTACCCGACTGCGCCAGGAGGAGGGTTATGTTTTTTTCGAGTGTATGTATGTATGTTTATTTCTTTGGTACGCTCTATAGCCTAAACGGTTTGATGGATTTTGGCTTGAGAGGTGTCGATACATTCGTCTTGATTGTGAGAGTAACACTGGGTAAATATAAATTTAAATGGCCGATTTTTGAAGCCGTACGAATTAAAAAATAATTTTCTTTCAAAACCTATCGAGTGGGGTATGAAGATAAAGGGATGGAGGAGACGAATCCAAAAATGTAACTCACTAAAATTTAGGAAAAAAAATAGATTTTGCCAACAAAACCGACCGCTAAAAACGATGCAGTTCAATCACAGATCAGAGGCCCTAAAAAGGCCAGTTGAGCAGAATCAGAAAGCACATCACGCTACCCGTCACTGTAAAATTTTCCCAATCAACCTTGAACCTACTGCGTTAGCGATAAAGATGAAAATTAAATTTGACAGATTGTTGTGTGGTCAATATTAAGATTCAGTTAAAGTGGCCTTTTTAGACCCAGTGATGCCACCAACTGCATCAGACAGCTTGAAAAGCGATTTGTTTGGAATTTTTTAGTCGTTTCTAGCGATCGGGTTTTTTTGGCAAAGTCATTTTTTTACTTGTCTTCGTGTCGCTGGTACGACAGTGATTCAGATTTATTTAACCCTAAACTTTGCCATTATTGTCAGCGCATAGCTGCACTTTTCTACTGTTGTCTTCGTTTGCGACTCGGCTCCACATCCACACACGGGTTGCTGTAGTTCCGTCAAGGTAGCTTCACTTTGCGAGGCAATATTGTGGTGTCGTTTACGGACTAATGTAGATAGATGAAGGTACTGGTTAAAGATGCATGACCGTCTTGATCTTAAGGGGCTACCTTAAGATGTCGACGGTCATAAATGACAGACCAAACGGGAAATATAAATAGGGCTAATTTCATGTCTGCTGTCTGGTAGAATAATATTCATAGCTAAGTCAGATTACTTAAAGTTTCCTACAGTCAACAAGTGAAGCATGGTTCCCTTTTGTGTAATAATAATGAGGGTTTCGTGCCGACGCCGGCCGGCGACTGGGGTTACCGCTTACTATGCGTTATTACACCATCAAACAAACTGCAAAGCAAATTGTGGTGGACTCGGCAGTCGCTTAACATTTTGACGTACCTACCACTAGATTTCCCAGACGAGTTATAAGTATAAAGGGAAAACTGTAGTCCAAAAAGTTTATCTAGGAGTTGTAGTAGTATAGTTAAGTCAACCAACGACAACTTCTCACCTACGTCCATTTTCTAGAAATAGGTGTAAAGCTACCAACATTACCTATCCTCTCAGACATTTAAATCCTCTTTATTTAATTGACTGGAGTCCCTCATATTTCCATTAGCACTCCCACGTAGAACATCAGAGCTATACAAACGCTGTAACGTAAACAAAGCCCAGATTTTGTCAATAGGCACAAATTCAATATAATTGTTAGTAATTAGTGCTTTAATAGTTCGATATCGAGATAATCGTGTGTCCATTTAACTCAACTATCACGTCCCAGCCTGTGCGGCGGCGCTGTCTCATACTTCACGCCGAACACGTACATTATCCAATGATTCCAATAATTATTAAATTATTATGTTATTATTCACCCCGTAATTGTGTTATTACAGTCTACAGTTTACATTGTGTGGCTAACCACCGAATATTGTGTAGTAATTGACTATTGATTACTTGGAACAATAGTTGTCGGTGACAACGGTGAAGAGGTTGCATGTACCTCCTTTAGGGAGCTGTGGAGTTGGGTCACGAATCTAATCAATGGGCCGGGGTTAAAATGTCGTTTTGACGATAATCGATTTACATTTCTAGGCCTTTCCTACCTTGAGGCTAATACAATAATAACCATTCCGGCTCTGATTCTCAAATCGAAATTCTAGTCTTGAGTGTTATCGATGATTTTACATCTGCGCTAGTTCGAAGGGATACTAATCACAGTTATATTGTAACTTTAGGTTATATTCTTAACATACCGAGTTTCCTCCGTGCCTCGGAAAGCACGTTAAGCCGTTGGCAGTCGTTACGGATAGTCAGAAGCCAGTAAATCTGACTCCAGTCTTGCCATGAAGTACCGTGTTACTCAGTTAATGGGTTGTGGAGGCCTGGTAGGCAGCTGCTCCTCGTAAAATACTGGTATTCAGCTAAATTCGGCTTGACTGGAAGCCGACCCCAATATAGTTGGGAAAAGGCTAGACAGATGATGATTAGGTTATATTCGACTTATTTGTTTATTTCTTCGTATTTATTTTCTTTATTAACGTCTCAAACAACAACAACGTTAACCTTTACTTTCCCCTTCAAAGTTTTTCTTCTACAATATTTGGTTTGACTCGATAAGTTTTATCGTGGAAAATCAATCTCAGTGTTTAAAAGTTTTACGTGTACCTCGGCAGAGAGGTAGATCACTTCGCAAAGTGTTTTGTGAATATTTACATACACAATTTAACTTTTTAACATTATCGATGATGCATTAGTTTTTCTCTAACATATTTAGGTGTACACATCTTGAAAGTGTTACTTTAGGATATATGATAGCTATCTCACTTTGTGGCAATCGTTTTGCTCGAGAAAGATTTGCTTTGAGTTTATCGCAGAGCTAGAAGAAATGCATTATGCCTTAAAAGGTCATGCTTAGAAGTTTATACCGTTATTATGTTGTTTATTTTCCGTGAGATATTGTATGTACAAGTAACGTAGGTCTCGACAAATTATGCCTATCTAATGCTGTATGCACATCGTATCATTTTCACATGTATTTTGGACAGCATATAGATCATACATAATCAATGACACATTATAAAGTGACGTCACAAAAGGGACGCCAAAATAAAATTACATTTATTACCTCGATCAAATAATATTAATAACCAGACAAATTTATCGGTGGGCGGAATAATTCGATCAACTAAATAGCGGGCGGTGTAATTCACCTCGTCAATTACAAGTGAAGTGTTGACCGGTGCGCGGGGGATCGATCACCTCGTGGGACAAAGCATTGTTCCGTTAATCAGGACCCGTCCGGTACTTACGTCCATCGCATTCTCACGGTGACACATCGTCGTTGCTTTGACGAGGCCTCTTAATTTATAGATCAAATGTGAAAGCGAAAAATTCTTCGAAGGGCACGTTCCACTTTTATCATGCTTTGTAGATACGTCAACGGATTTCTGTCAATGATGAACAGTACAGTTTACAAACTTGCTCGTTGAACTTTTATCTCGATTCCATTTTTAAGTTCGATTGTAACTCGCTTGACCTAAATAAAAGTCAATTTAGGTCCTTAAATTATTGAAAATAAACTAGTCTCGAGGAAATTTTTAGAGCTAAAAGTTTCAAAGGTTTATTTCATTTTCGACCGTTTGCCGGAAAATTTCGATAAAGGCTTTAGAAATGTTGCATCAGCATTTGTGCTGCATTTCAAAGCACCGGAATTTTACACTACATTACCCTTTTAATAACTTTTTTATTTATAACTAGGAATCATCATTCTCTTAAACGATACGAACATTAATTATCTAGCGCGCGTATCTATAACGCCTACCACCAAATACATTTATAAAGAATTTCCGGATGTTTCCACTACCTTACCTTTTCAATAACTTATTAATAACAAGAAATGATTGTTAATATTTATGTTTTACTTGAGGTAACGCATACAAGCCAACCAAAGAAAATATTCCACTTTTCCATGTTTACATGTTCTGAATATTTGAACACACTGCGTCATTTATTCCGTATGCCTTCACGTGACATAAACTGCTTCAGGTAATATTTGAAGTACCTACACCTGTTCCCATTTCTCTAGTAAAATATACCAAAGATCTTTGATTTCTTTATCACGATACTGGCAAGCTGTGGCTTTAGATACGAAAAGGTTAAATAATGTAAATACGAAGATCTGCATGCAACATTCTTTTATCTTAACAATATCTTGTAGGAGTCTGTTGAAATACTGATCGGATTAGGAAATATCTTTCACTGATAGTAAGCAGACTTTTATGCACGTTTCTGGCTACGGGAGTTGAGGGGAGCCGCGAGAAAATGCTAGTTTAGGATAGAATTTAACATCCTCCAGTCAATTTGTAGGATACTATGATACCCTATCTCATCCTTAGCCCTGGACTTCTCGATAAAACTATTGTCAGGTGTTTTCTAATAAGTATTCGGGAAGGTAATCTAGGTTATACCTATAGATTCAAGTTAATTGTATTTTAACAATACTCAACCTACAATACGTATTACCTGCACAATAAACCATTTTCTATTTCTATTCCCAAAACCTGAAGATTGCGTGACTTACATAGCAAATACTTCAATCCTCAGAAATAATTTCAGAAATAATACTCAGTAAACAATGTTTCTTGTTTTTGATCCGAAGAAACAAGTTTATCCAACTATTCCTCTCTGCACCGACAAAGGTGCTATTTGCGGAGTTATGCTTTACGAATACCTACTGATAATAGTGATAATAATACTTGGCTTGAAATAGCGTACATTATCGTTAAAGATATCGTTACGTTTAAAGCTTTTGTGACGTTCGATAATTATAATCTATTCAAGTCAAAGTTGAAACCATATGCTATTGACGAGAATGTAGACCTATTCTTAGTAATCAAAGACAATATAATAGTCATCTGAAGCCCAATATTCTTATACCTACTCGTACAATACTCAATATTAACGCGTTCAAATTCAAGTCAGTTAATGTTCAAAACTTGTTTAAATATAGGGAAATTAAAGTTGTTTTTACAGTTTGCGATTGCAATGCGAATGAAAATGAGAAAATATGAGAATAGTCCCTTTTGAAGTTATGAACAACCTTCACACGTGCCATAGCATAAAAATGAAAAAATAAACCATTTTACTCACTAACACGGCAACATACAACAAATATTCAAAACGTACCTAAATGCTGCAAGAGACACAATTGCGCAAACTTTTTAAATACTACACAATAAAAAAGAAGAACAAATATATGCATCGGGGTACTGCATACAAATACGTCAGACACCGTTCCTCGGAATTAAAAATTCAGCGGAGTAACAAAATGTGCAATTAGAACGAAGACATTAGATCTGCGAGCTAATCTAATAATGTTCATCCGGGTCCATTGATGCAACTCCTCATGCACCTGACATTTCAATTTTTTTCTCAAACTATGCCGTCCCCATTCGAATGCTCCCTGGAAGCCCGAATTCAGGTCATGTCGATCATTTCCCCTTACACTGAATTCAGCTCGATGCCGAATATTACATTACTAGTGGATGAATTGTACCTGAAAACGTGCCGGAAAATTAATTAGGAAAATTCGTTTGATAGTAATACTGTTTCATTAAAATTAATCTACAAAATAATCTCATGAGTGGGTTTAGTTAGTGCTCATTTAGTTTTGTATTAACATTTCACACACGTACGTCAAATGTTTCTGTATTAATTGGATATTTCTTTTGGTTATAGATTCATTCCGGACTCTGTTCTCACACCTCTAAAGCAAACATGGTAAGTTTTACATATGCTTCAGCTTTCCCCGCTTGTTTCATTTTCGAAAAATATCGCCAATGAAAATCAGATTCTATTTAAATGGCTTTTAGTAATCGTCTTAAATGTTCTTCAAACTTATGCAATTAAAATATTCTTATTCTTCTATTAAGGCTATGACGATATAAAATACTGAAGGGTATTGATTGTCTCTAGCGCCTGAAACAAAAGTATTTAACTTTTAAGAAGGTCAGTTTAATATACTTTCTAAAAGCTAGCTAACATGTTTTTGTAACGCATAAGTATGATGGATTGGTTCTTCGATCACGTTATGTATGTAATCACGAACATAATCATTATTCGCCATTGTTTACGAACATGATATTCTTTCGTTAATCTTTTGTACGGAGACTCTAACAATAGATTGTATGGATCTATTCTTTCATATTCCTTTTATCCGCCATTATGGCAGCATGTGAATCGAGATCATTTAATTTATTAGAGTTGCTCGACCAATAGAATTATTACCTAACTGTTTAGTTCCAAGCCGCAGAGGGTAGAGTTTAGTTACAAAATAAGTTTCGCAACTCCTGTCCCTTTTTGCGCGCCACAATAATGAAAACCACATCAAAGTACGTACTTGGAATGTATTCGCAATACATATTTATGCATGAGCCGATAATCATTCATTATAAACACAGGCCGCTGAAAGCTATTGATAGTCAATTGTGCGCTGATGATCCAATCAAATTATGATCGGATACCTCTGCGGGATTGTTTCGCTGTGAAAATAGGTCTGTGAATATAAAATAGGGTGTTTTCGCGAACCTTTTCGAAATTGCGGATCAAATAGCATTGGTATCGAGAAGTCGGGAGGAAACGGCATTCGCTGCGTACTTCCGGTCCGGAGCAACGATGTCAATATTTGTCGGACCGAAGCTGTCGGAGACACTTGTTGCATTCTGTTTTATAGTGTGCTTCGGTTTGTAGCAAGCCGTAAATAGGATTTCGGTGGATGTTTACTGCGGAATATGGCTAAGCAGCTTATTTGATGTGTCGTGAGTAGAAGTAAATTGACAATACTTGCAAGATCTACCTTCAAAGTAGACGAGAAAGGAATCTGGTTATATTTTGTCTAAGCTGCTATGTGCCACCTGGACAATGAAAAAAAAACAGAAACAATAGATACAATTACTGTTGCTGTAACTGTAATCATAAAATTCGAATATTTTTTACACTTGCAACTCACATGACATATTTCCTCCAAGTTTTATTAAAAATGACAACATGAGACAAGAAAGTCAACAGATGTTATCAGGAATGGAGTCTGTTTGTGTAGGAAAGTGGTTTCAAAGACGGACATGCCACAAGCTTATCTTAGAAAATATAAATAGAGGCCCACAGGCTATTCAGACGTTGTGAGTAAGCGAAAAATATACTATTATTCATTGACCAAGAGCACCAAGATTAGTGTTCTGAACGCAAGGTTAAGTGCTTTTATTTTTAGATCAAAACGTGGACTATTTATGGAATACTAAAAGCACTATTATTTTTGACAACCTTAATTGACTATTCAAGCCATTGGAAACATACTAGGTTACAAAACAGTGAATTGCACTGAAGTTACTGACCATACTAACGTGATAGTCATCATCTTCCTGCCCTTATCCCATGTTACTTCAGATCGGCGCAACACGTTTTTTTCTTTCATTCTATCCTATCAGCTGTCACTCTATCACTAACTCCCTTTTCTTTCATATCGCTCCTCACAAAATACTAACTTGATAGTGTTATACGTTAGATATTTTCAATGTTTGTTCATGTATATTACTTATTACAAATAATTAAACTCTGAGAATGATATGCATGCCTGTAAGTGACTTGTTTACAGAGGATCCTCTCGAACATGTTTTTTTTTTAATATTGATTTGTTGGAGTGCCTATGTAAATGAATGAATACTTGAATACAGCTTTGTAACCTTTAAACGGTTCTATGAGTTATCAAAATATGTTATTTTCTTCGAATATATTACCATGTTAATGTCTGTCGATATTAGTTAACATAAACAAACAATATAAGTACTATAATCGATGCTTACACAGTCAAATGTGAACGTGCTTTACTTTGGTGCCATGAAGATAGATCGAAATTCTCGTAGAAAAAGATGTCTCAATAAAAGACGATGATTAAGGTGACCTAGTAAACATACCAACTAATCTGTATTACCAGAGCTCAAAGGTAAACAAATAACCACAAGACTTAATTGCGATACGAAATAACTAATTACTAGCACATATGTTGTGATAACTACAAGCACAATTTTCGCTTAAGTTGGTAACGCAGATTAATATTATGAAACACCAAACTAACAACGGATATTGGGAAAATAGCAAAACGATATAACGTTATTATTAATCTACAATACCGTGGTAGTAATAAAACAAAGGGTTAGGTAAGAAACATATCTGGAGCATTAAATTAACTGAATATCAAGCTTAGGAAGTCCGGAGCAGGAACGTTGTAAAATTTAAGTGCACCGTTTCAGTTTTATCGGAAATTGGCTGGAGCTTCAGGCTACAGCAGCCGTGCCAAACTTGTGGCGGTCATTTTATAGAGAAGCGGATAGCAATCTCCACGGGGGCGTCCAGTTCAGCCGCCGCACAATAGATCTGGAGCTGCGCCCTGCTAGCGTGAAACAAACCTTCATTGTTCGCAACTATCTCTCGCCTATACACAGTCCCGTTATAATATCAATCTAAGCTCGAACTACTCTTCAGTACCAGTAGAGTTTATCCAGTATAGACCTTTATTTACTTCACAAAATGGTGATCCTTTCAGAGTTTTCTGTAGACACGCAATGTCTTGCAAATGTTTGTGACAAGGTTTTGCTCTAAGTCTACTACGTACTAAAGAAGAATTAACGTGTAGAAACAGGTAAACTTACTTACCTGTCTGTACTTTAAATGAGTCAATTAAAGGAGAAATTATTACGAAATTGTTCCATTGCATTGCTTTGAGTACTATAGTAGAGATGTTATTTTTGCAGTTTTATAATATTACGTCGAGCATAATTTTGCCAGTTATCATATTTTCCCTTTGTGGTACAATTGTTGCGCTGCGCACATGTATATTTAATGTGATTTCATTGCTACATTACCATCTGCACCTGCTGCAACGAGTACCTCTCATATTACTCAAATTATCTTTTATTCTCCATTTTTACATTTTGTTCATTTATTAAAGCTCCTCTGTTTCGTACAAAAATATAATATTCAGTGGCTTAATGTTTTTATTTCTACTGTAATCTGCATATTTATATAACTGCTTCTTTTGGAGACTAATTATATTATCAGTACTTATTCAATGTCGAGAGTAAATAAACATTAATTAAATTGTGCAGTTGGCTGTCTAACGAGTGTTTATCGCTGAGGGACAGGTGGGTCAACCATAAACAGAGCAAGTTTGTCGAGTTGTTGAAACAGATCCTACGTAAATAGAGTTGTCCCGTTTAGTTGGAGACTTGGCCAAATCTCGACTCGACAGCGCGATGACAAATTACAGACACTTGGAACTCGGGCACTCTGTTTGATTCGCGTCACGATTAAGCCAAATAACGTTCCCAGATGGAATTGCGAGTCACTCCGTCCTCCAAAAACCAGCTCTCCATTACACAGATTATTTAATATCTTTGAAAATTGACAAAAAAAAATATGAATGGTGGTATTTTAGTAAAGAATTTCCGTTTACCATTCTTTTCTCGTTCAGTTGTTTTATTTTAAAAGCTCCTGTCATTTGCACAAAAACAACGGGACTGACGTGGAGATTTTTTATACTTTTCTGGATTGACGTCATCCAAAAGCGAACCGAGTTACTATCGAAAATATTTTTCAATTTTAAGTTTATTGGTTTTGTTCAAAATGGTGAACAGAAAATTTCAGTGGCTGTCGAGATTCAGATATCTAAAGAGCCTAAACTACAGCAATATATATCTAGATCAGTTCCGATAATTTGTAAGCAATTGGTCATTATTAATTTCTAAGAAACATTTCTAAATTAGTTTTTCTACTCTTATTATTTTCTTATCCTTACCATCAAGAAAACTCGCTCAGAAAGCACCTGCGCACCAGAGATATTATTTATAGATATTTACTGTTTATTTTAGACTAAAACTATGTTTAGTAAATGGACGTTTTTAATAAGAGCTGTGCAAGATGAGCTAATCTCATGGCGGACAAATATCCGACGTCACCCAAAGCCGATAAGTCACGCGGACGGCCGCGCTGCAATCTCTGCGAATAAAACTCGTAAAAGTAAAGCTCTTTTACTTTTTGATTTACAATATCTTTTACTTAGTTTGACACGTTATCGCAGCTTTCACTGACATGTGTATTTTCGATAACATTTTGATGTATTCTTTCTTTTATTCTAAAAAGCATTTAAGTACGCAGTAGCTGAGATGTAAATATTATTGTTTTTTTAGCTAAACATCGAATTATAGCTTTTTTTTTTTTTACTATTGATAGGCACGCGTTTGACCACTATCTCACCTGATGGTAAGCGAGGATGTGGTCGAGCTGATTGTGATTACACATTAAAAAGAATATAAATTCATAAACTTTGCAAATATTCGATAGAGTGTAAGAGGGACTGGTTAACATCATGTACATTTATAGAAACGAACTTATTATCTCATGGCAAAGAATATAAAAGAAAATCAATCTTCATTGTAAAATGAAGGGTAGGTTCTCGATCGTAAATTACATTGTCTGCTTAAATTTTAAGTCGATTGCGTAACCCAATAAAAATAAACTTTATACTGCTATCAGGGAACATTTAATGTTCGAAACAAAGCGATTTATTAAAGTAGGTAACAGTTTTTGTCCCATATCTACCTCTACGGTGAAAATACCATTAAAAATACCTGACCAAGCTCAGCTTTGTGCTGCAGGCGTATTTATTTTGACAGCATAATTTCTCTTTCGCAAATAAATGACTCGAATTCCATCAAAGTGTTGTGGAAAACATCCGACAAAGTTTGTTATCTGTGCAGAGATACCAATTCTTGAACAAAGTTGTTTTTACTTTAATCCTCTGCGACCTGCCAAAATGGAGGTAGTCGGTAACTAAGATGACTTATCTGAATGGCATGGACTTTCAAAATATGGGCCTAAGATGCCATCGGATTCCAAGACAGCAATTTTCATTAAAATCCACTGAATTTCCTAATCATCATATAACTACGTCTGGTATGTCTTCTGAGAATCCAACTGCTTACGTATTTGGGTAAGAGTATGTGCTTTTAAATGGTAAACCTCCTGATTGAAGAATTAACAACAATGTCACGTGACGTAATTACGAATTTGGATCAACGGTTACTGTTACAGCGGCTGAGGCCGGGTTAATGGGGGATCTGGTTTTAAAACTTAGTGGTTACCGCAGACGAGAAGCGTGATGGGAAGGTTACCGCAGACGAGAAGCGTGATGGGAATAAATGTGAACTGGTGAATATTTATGAGGACACCTTCCAAAAATGCACACGAGGCTATGAAGCGAGCGATGCGGCTGCCATAGTCAAAGTCAAAGGAATCGATCGCTCATGTCAGATCGCTTAGTTTTACATTTTAATATTCATACTTCATGCACACAAAGAGAGGGTAGATGAAACTTTACCGTTTCTTTTCATATTCGACTCAATTACGTTAATTCTTTGGAACTTACTCCAAACATTGTGATTTTAATTGTTTTAACTTAATAATTATACAGTTGCTATCTCTACAATTTACACGCGTGATATTTTCTCCGAATTTAGTTCGGAAAAGTTTTGATTTGTCCCGTCTCAAAACTTATGCTTTAGTAAGGCGTTCTCCAAATACGTTATTTACGTCTTATAATGATTAGGTAGGTTCCTCATCACAAGGCATTATTATAGGTAGAGGTAGATATATCTACTCTCGCAAGTGTAGCGATAGAACTAAACCAGATAACTCATAAACCTATTTTAGAGGTAGCCTATACTGGGTTTAATAGGCTCTTCCTTACTGACTAGGCAAGCGTGCTCCATCTTCGACCACATCATCGCTTACCATCAGGTGAGATAGTGGTCAAGCGCGTGCCTATCAATAGTAAAAAAAGAAGATTATAGTTTTAGTATTCCTTACAGAGTCGGGTATACAGATTTTGTTAGAAGACTTGAAATAGACGGAGTTTTCTCCTCAGTGCATACTGACACTACGTAACGCTTCTACAATCCTAAGGCTGTATTTCCAACTGCAAGCAAGTTGCATGCAAGTTTAATTACCATGCGGGACATGATCGACTGATTCATCAAATTATACCTATGTAGCCCGCAATGTACTGCCACTTGCATGCGAGTTTCTACATAGAATTTTACGCCCGTTTACGTTCACGTATGTTCACCGATTTCTCCGCCAATTGTGGACCGATTTAAAAAAATCTTTTTTTATTGTCACCAAGTTAGAATCTGATGATGGGATCCCATGAAAATCGAGGGAAACCCTCAAATTTTATAAGCACGTACACTGTTTTTCATAAACTTTATAACGCAATTCAGATATTTGTGCCTGGTTATCATCATCTCATGTTGCTGAGCTGATGATGGAAGGTATAAGTCAGGATGCCATGAAAAATGTTTGTTCAGCGATATTTTCGCCATTGTTAACTGATTTGGATGTTTCTTTTTTTGTTTGGAAGAGTATTTTCTCGGACTGATCCCATTTAAATTTGGTGAAGATCTGACGATGAACTTCGGAGGTAGGCAACGGAGCTCTTCAATAAATGATAGCAAATGGTTCGGGATTTCTGAAATTGTATGTCTGTTGATTATTTACACCAGTTCATAACATAACATCACGCCGGCACGCTGTGTTTGTGGTTTCACTTTTTAGTGGTACCTACCTGCGTTCCACTAAATAGTAAAAATTAAAAACTTTTTCACAAAAAATAACTTTAATTTCGGAAGTCGATGTTATTGGTTTTTCGTTTTTGAACACCGACTTCCGAAATTAAAGTTATTTTTTGCTTTGTATTGTTTTTTTTGGAAGTCGGTTTTATGTTTTTGTTAAAAAGTTTTTTTTATTCTATTTCTAATTGTATGTTTTGTTTTAGATGTGGTGGGCTCTCTGGTGCGCTGTGGTGGTGGCCGGCTCCGGCGTCGTGGCCGCTCCTGCGCCCGACTCCCTCTCCCCCCTCGACATGGTACAGATGGACTCCTCCGCACCTGATGACGTAAGTCCTTACTCAAGGATCCTAGCCTCTTGACAACGTGACTTTCTACATATTTGTACTGCGATTGTTGAAAGTCCATAAGGCGCTACTGAAATGGCACGTGTCATGTCGTGTCAGTGATTGTAGAAATGCCGAAAAGGAAGATAAAGACTACCTTCCTTTTCGCTGATAGATTTTCCTTGGCATAATATGAGTAAGGAAATATCATCAAGGTGTCATCATGTTGGTGTTCCCAAAAAGGGTAGTTGCGAAATTATAAAACAGGGTACGAGCCTATAGTTTTGATATCAACCATGCACAAATCCAGACTCCGAGCAACTTTTGGGAAATTCCTACAGGATAACAAAATAACAATGAACTCCGACATCAAACTAAAACTGACCAGGCAGTAGATATTGCAAAGCTTCATACAATCGAGCTGGTCCTAAAGGGATACCGGAGTTATCCCAGGTGTTGGTTTACTCACGTATCAAATATCCGATTAGATTATTTACGAGGTCAAGAGCTGGCCCATTCCATCCGAAACAAATCCTAAATAAAACAAGACAGCGTTACAAACACCCACGGATGTACGAACTGTACACACCAATATGAGCAAATGTACACAAGATTTCTAAGTAATCACAGGTCGATCAAAGAACCGTTCTTATGGCTCAACTGATAAAATATGATGGAAATTATTGGAAATTATGACGAATATATTATTGTGTCAGCTCACGTAAGGTGTTAGGGTCTACATTGGTGTTTTCAAAAGTTTGTCACTGAGGTCAGAGACAAACTGTGTTTCAGGACAACAGAAATGTTTAGCTGGTTTAGATACTATTCCTGTACTTGGACCATTTAGAAGTTATTTTTCTTTTAGGTATCTTATAGATCTGATACGTAACGGTAGGATTCAGGAATAGATAAAGGTTTTGACTGCTATTTCTGTGTTGTGTACATAACAGTTTCATAAGTAAAATTAGACGCACAAAATTGAGGTCGAACCTTAGTTTCAGACGGTTGCGATGCGAATGTTTACATGTGAAACCAATTAGTAGCCCAGTTAGTTTGAGTTAGACCACACAATTGTAACAACTTCGTAACGTTGTCCGACACGATACTCTTTATGTGTCCAAACATACAAAGAAGATGTGTCCACATATACAAAGATCATCACGTACAGATTTTACGATTCTTTAACTTTATTTGTATTTGTGTAAATATTCAATAGGTATTTTATAAGCCGCAGGCCAACATAAAAATTCGGAAACTTTTTTACAATATTCTCTTGTATGCCTTGCTCGCGTTGTGGAAAATTGGCGAATCCGCCGCCGCGTATGGGGAATACAAAGAAAATATCCATATTGCGGATTTGTGCGATATTCGATTGTGTCAACAAGTTCTACAGGAGACGCTTCGTTTGCTCTGGATAAAATAGGATGTTGCTACCTAATTTGACGAAAACGAAATGGTTTTTTTATGAACTTTAAAAGCAATGCAAGCTCAAGGGTCTAAAGTTCTGCCGTAAGAAATACTAAATGACATTGTTATTCCTATTCACACACCGGCCCTAGAAGGGTATCATATCATGGGTATTTTATCCCCTTGTCCTCATCAACAACCCCAGTTTACTCCTGTACATAAGCGTCTTAATCTTGGACTTCTCTGCCTCTGGCAAAGCTGATCGCTCAGTAGGCTATTTATTCATTAGAGCTGCTTCATATGACAGCGATCTAGACTATACTGACATATCAGGGACGCTGAAATTGTAGGTACCTAAGCAATATTAAAGTATATTCAATAAACAATCATTAAAGTAAATTTCACTTCGTGACGTTGACTAATGTGTGCACGCTTCCCCAGGAGAGCCTCTACGCGATGTCGCCGATGGCCGCCCGCTACTCTGCTGGCGCGCCCTGGCTTTACCTGCTCGCTGATATGCCCCGGGACTCACAGGTAAATAACCTTCCATGTTTTTATATAAAACATATATGCCTTCGGAAAATGTTTAAGGGTGGCTTGCACCACCATTGGTTACACGCACAAGACGCTTACGAACTACGTTTTGAAGTTATAAAACTTTGATATTTGGCTGAAGCTTGATTTGCCTTTAGGGTTTCGTTTAAAGGAAGGGCATAATTAAATACCAAATACTTACTTCAATAGATATCTAGGCTTTCAAACTTCGGATCTAAAACTCGTTTCTTCAAACAACGCGTTCATGTTACCATTACCCGATCTCTAATCTCCGTCACTTTGCACGCACATTTTCCGTCATCTAAAGACAACGTTCACTTTGTCAAGGCAAAAGTGTCCCTGTAATTAGTAAAACAAATTATGGCAATTAGCGATCTCCAGCCGGCCACTCGCGATCGATAATCGTTAAAGGTGTCAGTCGTGGGATTTATATAGTGAAAAAATAGAAGCACGTGTATGCTTACTTAATTTGCGATTTTCTTTACAAAGTGACGCAATAACATAATGAACGGAGCAATTAACACGTAGGTAAATTGTATTAAGTTACAAAGAAAATGTATATAAAATTAATTCAGAATAAACCTTAAGTGCAAAAGTTACGTCGAAAGTTCTTATGAAAGTATTCGCATGATTTTCAAGCTACTTTAATGAGCATTAATGTAGCATACAATCGTTGTCGCCATACGCAAATGGTAACAAGTTAATAATAACTATTTGCGGTTAAACTTCATCGTGAGAGTAACGTTCTACTCGTACCACAGACAAATAAATAGTCGTGCTCGTGTTCGGACAGTGCTCTTCGCTGGACGCAGTCTTTATTAGAGCTTTACTGTGCAGTCGTTATGTTAAACGAGGCATACTATTTAATTACGTATACCTGCACGTTAACTTTTATATGTGCTTTGGGGCCACTATATTTGCTGTTACAAATAAACTATTATACGTGAATAGTAACTTGAAAACATTACTCGTACAAGTTTCTGCATATACGAGCATTGACCGCAGCTTCTCTTAAACTTTGGCATTAATTATACTCAGACAAGCAAACTTCTAAAGGTCACCAGAATGTCGCTAAACACATACAGTACCTATTAATTGCCACATCGTAGGGAAATTCAATGAACTTACAAAAAGTTACCAAACAGAAAAGTAACCTAGCGGTTCCTTCAGATGCCTTATAATAATACCACTACGCTACCCTCTCAATGCAAACAATGTTAAAAACAAGAGTGCTTCACAAACAACCATGAGTTTTCTTCGTAATATGAAACGAAGTGCGTCTTGGCTTTACGCTTTCTCTCACTATTCGATAGGTGGAGTTCTCCCGAGGCTTTACTGCCTGTGCTTGCTTTACTCATATCTCAATTCGGGCTAACATGTGTACAGTGACTATAAACATGAGTGTATAACGAAGGTGGCAAGTAGCGGAATGGAGATGCGCTCCCGACGCTCATTCTCCGTGAACCCCGCAGTCGAAGTGCTGCAGCGAGGAGCCTACAACAACTATATGGAGCGAGTGGCACACAGCAACAGGAACTACCTCGACCGAGTCGGCAAGAGAGGTTAGAAAACAAATGACTATCTAAATGAGAAACAACTTGAAATAAGCACGAATTTTGAATTTGGAATGAGAATGAATTTAATTCGTAGATAAAGAAATTTATGGATTTATTTACGTGCCTACATTTATAAATCCCAATATATTATGGTCGCATGATGCATGTATTTTTTGATGATCGTGCATGAACCCCTGTTAATAACTCTCTCAAAGTGCTTTGTCTAATATAGTTATTTTCTGTTTTGTAGGATCGTCTTGGAGGAGTCAGAACTGAAGTGGTAGAAGCTGTTGTTAGACCTCGTGTGATTGACTTGTAACCGCTACTAAAGTTATTGCGCTTCCAATATAGATTTGTAAAAAGTTTACCCTTGTTATTTGCAACTAAACACATTTATGTAGATGTAGACAATCTGTTGTGAGCAAAATAAAGATAATTCTTTTATAGAAACAGCTGTTTATTTTTATCTAATTCCTAAGAAAAATATGTTAAAGAGTATACTTTCAGAATGTAGTTAGTAAGGGTACATATTCAGGGTCATGAAATACTTTTAGGGGCCCAGTCACTGGATTCATTAGGCTAATGGAAAACGTTCGAGGAATGCTTAGACCCTAAGAGTTTCCTGAAAACCAATCGCCTAAAACTCTTCAAGGGTACACATATTAATGTACAGGAACGAGCTACATATTAAATGTACAGTTCATTAATTATTGAAGAAATAAGCCGAAATAATCAATTACCTATAAAGTCATTGTTATTTCGTAATACATCAGAAATAGGTCATTGGGGCATTTGGATTACGAACCAGGCTGTTTTCATACTGATAATATCTCAATAAATATTATAACTGCAGTGAGACAGTGCCTGGTATTATTATACATTGTGAGTCATACTGATAAAGAACTACCGTATTACCCAGTGAATGGGTTGTGGAGGTCCGGTAGGCAGCCGCTCCACGTAAAACACAGGTATTCAGCTGAATCCGATTTGACTGGAAGCCGACCCACTAAAGTTGGGAAAAGACTATGATTTAAATCATCCTGATAGCTAAGCACAGCTTCCAAAGTGCTCTAAATTCAATTTAATAATCTTATTATAGCTTCATAAACCTGTCCAAAAATGTTCCCTTATTATGTAAAATTCGGCTAGTCCCTGAGTTAGATAGTAGCTAATTTGACCTGGTGGTGCGTGAAGACCGGCAGTGGTCGGGTGAAGCGGCGCATGCCGTCGCTGTCCATCGACCTACCCATGTCGGTGCTGCGCCAGAAGCTGAGCCAGGAGAAGGAAAGGAAGCAGCAGGCCCTCCGCGCCGCCGTCAACAGAAACTTCTTGAACGATATCGGCAAACGAGGTGGGTTTCGTAGAGAACTGTATAGATGTCAGCAAATACTTCATCCACTATTGAGTAACGGACAAAGTGACACTGTATCGGTAAAGCGAATGTCAAAATGCCAAAACTGATTGAAGACGTGATATTTCGACAGCGCATGTGGGATAGCCATATAATTATTTGTCTTTTCGACAATCACTTTTGCATAAAGCAAGACATGGTGGGTTATACACTATGTTTGTGAACCTGTTGCACTCCTGCAACTGCTGTTCCACTTCACATGTCTCTAGCCTCTGAGGGTCTAGACTTTCAATCAAGCTGTCAACACTGTATGGCTGCAATCACATGCGCTCCTGAAATGTTCGTGACATATTTGACATTTCGACAATCATTTTCGCTGATAAAAAAATCTCTTTAGCTTCTGTTTAGCTTAAAAAATCTTTATTACACTTATGTACGTCTACGTAAATTACTTTATCGTGGACGAAGTTCCGTAGATTATGGAATTCACTTTGAGCTACTGCATGGTTGTAGGTGTTTTAATCGGCGTTTGGATGACATACCTTCCTATAGAGTTGTTCTATTATTTTGTCATTGACACTTGTTTCAATGACAAACGTCTACTCGTTTTTCTACGCATTAGACAGACTAATGACTGCCGAAATACTGCCCCTGCTAGTGTTACCTGGGATCTTAAGCGACCAAGGATTTTTATTACTCGTAGAGGTTTTTCATTTGCCAAATTTCCCAAACAACTAGATTTTAACGAGCCAGTCTCATATAGAGAAACTACCGAGAAAAAAGACGAATTTATTTTAACAAACATGTCGCACTCGCAACCAACATTTCAAATGACATTTTTTTCATTTACTGTCCTACTTATAGAGGCTAGGTAAACATATAAAACACATTCACAGATCCACTGCACACATGTTTGATGAGCTCCCATAGCCAGGCTAAATAATTTAGAAGCTGCATAGGTACGCAGTGCCCGTTGCCTTTAGGTGTATGTTGAAACCATTGCCACAAAGACAGCCAGCATGCATGACCCAGGCACTCGTCCCGTTCGTCTTCGTAGCTATAAAGTGAACATTCTTTGAACTTTATTGTCCCATTATGTATTCACTTTGTCTCCTAGTACATTAACAGAGGGCTATTTGGGGACGTTGCTTATGTCTTTTTCATTTCTCCAGACCACTTCAACTTTTACACTTAGCACACAACTAATATAGCCGTAATATGTAAGTGAAATTCTAATCTCTAGCGAGATTTTCACTTTAACAAAACCTAATCTATCTTCAAGCATGTTAGAATCATTCAATGTTTTTTCAAGTATCAAGGCATGACAGTAATCAAATTCTTTCTCAAAATTATTCCCGGTATCTGTAAAGTTTATTAAAATAACATAATGTTTTGTTTTGCAGGCTTCCAGTGGTCCCCTTCGGTGCAAGCTGTCAGATACTTCTAAAAGCTAAATATCGCCAACCAAGAAATGCCTGCCTACGTAGACGTTATCCGAGACCCACGGTTCTAAAGTATCTGTTAAAACAGCCACATTTAAATATACTACATAATCCATATAAATTGTTGAAAAGTAGTGTAGGTAAATCATCAGGTATTAGAAAATGTTTAAAATACTAGCCTCTTTGAAATGTATAGTATTATAAAAATACGCATGATACCATTTAAGTATTGGATTATATATTTGTTTTGTAAATTAGGCAAAGTACAAATTAACCGTTTGGTTTGTAGATTAAATTAAATTGACTTTATTTAGTAATTTAGATAATTATAAAATTCAGGTATTTTTTGTAATGGTTATGCTAATTTATTTTAAATTAATGTTATTGTGCTATGGCTATATCCACTGGAATCTACGCATACCTTTATCCTGTAATAGTATTAAATTATTAGCATAAAAAGATGCAATAAACGTCTTTTAGATTACATGTTGTTTTATTCATAAACCTACCTCTGCCATTACTCTAATCATTTTTCATAGTAGCATTCAATTACTCATCTATTTATTATAAAACACTAAGAGAAAAAGGATACTAACTATCAGATCAACGAATGTCATTGTGAAACGTAGATTTCAAGTTGAACGTTCTCAAACATGTCTTACTTATTTTTTTTAAAACAACCAAGTCTAACCATATCGTTAGGTAATTGCCACCGTATCTTTACAACCGTTACATTCGTTTATAGAGATTTTATTCAAATATATCGATATCATCCCTCCGAAAGTAGCTATCGAATATTTAAATACAAAAAATCGGGGTCAGAAGATTTAGTAATATCCAACCAAGGGGTGGTTTTAAATGAGGGCTTTTTAAAGAGCTAATCCAGCCAATCGATTAATGAGAGTATCAGAGAGAATTTGATGATTGATGATGACAAACAAGAGCTATCAATCACGAAATGATTGAATTCGTAAAAAATCGTAACAATTGAAGGTTTGAATATGGAAACCAACATGATTAAATCTAGTTCGCACAAAGGTTGTCAATACACCTTTCAATACAAGATGTCACAAGAAATAACAAGGTTCCGCAAGGTGAGGCGTAACTGTCGGCAACACAAATGTGGTGAGTGCCACGGAACCCAACACCTCGCAGTATGTACACAAGCTTCACCCCTTTATTGGGAAATGAATCGCTCTCGTCCTATCGACTCGTGAGATGGGAAGCGTAATTCAATATACATAATAGGCCGGCAGTGGAATGCCAACATCTTTTATTTCGGAGTCTCTTCGGCCCATCTGTTGAACCTATATTTAGCACCATCTCTAGATATTTTCTACCTAAAATTAGTTACACTTAGCCGCCTTAGATTTGCTTCAGGCTACCCACGCATTTTTTGTTAATTAGCTATATCGATTTCATGTTACTGACGCTAGATAAATTAACTTTGACAATTAAAAGTAAATTAGCTTGTGGTAAAGGTGATCTTTGGGAAAATTCGGTAAAATCTTCGTTTCTATTTTAATGTATCAAATTAATGTGGAAGCACCAGGGTAGACCGCGAAATTCAAATATTTTTTATGTTTTTGGCAATTTGCTGGTCAGTGTGAAGCTGTATGTTGAACAAAATACGATTCGCGGCCGTAACGCGTATTTAACCAAAGAATTAAAACCAAAGCCCTATTGAATGACTTATTCATAAAAATATTTGAATTTCGCGGGCTACCCTGTCGCTTTCACCATAATTGGTGAATATAGAACTGTCATATCTGATGTATTGGTTTGAATTTTGACCATTGTCATCATTGATAGGTAAAGAAACTGGTGAAGAGACCAGGGGAATAATAAAAGGGTAGATAACTGTAAATCAAAAAATCTTCTTTTTAAATAAAAAAAAATCCAATCCAAAGGTACTGATTGCACAGCAAAACAGTTACCTCAAAATATTATTATTTTAGCAATAATTTGAGTTCGTGCCGCATCGCTGTTAATTGAAAATCGGAGCTTCCTATGAACATCGTCGTCGGAGCCCCGCGGCGCGAGGCTCCTATTTCTTTCTGTTTGCAGGGTTTAAAGGAACCTAACATGAATGGCATGACGTGAGCTAAGTTCGCTCGCTTCGCTTGCTCACTTTAGCTACATCATTCGAACCAAACCTTTCCGTGTCAGGGTGCCCTAAGCTCCCTGCCTGCTATGTTCTGCTACTTGACTAGGCAAGTCAGTAAACAATATTTAAGCAAGCCTCTGGTTAATTTGATGTGCAATCAGTAATTCAGTATATGTGATATGTAAAAATATTTAATTGATCTAAACAAATTGACAGGTGATAAGTTTTTTGATGTACATATTTTAATACTAAATCATTATAAAAACGCCAATCATCATCATCATATCAGCTGTAAGTCGTCCACTGCTGGACATAGGCCTCCCCCAAGCGTCGCCACAACGACCGGTCCTGCGCCAATATTCAGCCTAAATTGAACAGATTTCAAGAAAATCAACATCCGATACTTAGTTTATTCTCACACTGTATGTTCCAATAACGTCAACAATTGAGTGGGGTTGCCGCAGAGGCTGGTGGAGGCCGCGGACCTGCCTGTGGGCCGCGCCCGGCCGAAGCGCAAGATGCCCTCGCTGTCCATCAACAACCCGATGGAGGTGCTGCGCCAGCGGCTCATCCTCGAGG
Organism: Lacanobia oleracea; assembly: GCA_950371165.1. Lineage (NCBI taxonomy): Eukaryota > Metazoa > Arthropoda > Insecta > Lepidoptera > Noctuidae > Lacanobia > Lacanobia oleracea. The sequence continues at coordinate 15,469,716 of OX493389.1, forward strand.
TGGCCCGCAAGCAGATGCGCGAGGCTAACCAGCGGCAGGCCGTCGCTAACCGGCTGTTCCTGCAGAATGTTGGCAAACGAGGTACGTTGCATTTGACCATCTACCAATTTACTTTATGGCAATATGGTAATTATATCTGTGACCAAAACACTGTCTCAACCATCGTTTAAATACGATCAAATTCAAATTCTTGGAACACCTGATGGTTAGTGGTACGTTATAATGTATTATTATGCCGCATATGTTCATCAATCATATGCGGCATATTTATGCTACTTACCATCTGCGATACTACGCTAGTATTATATTATCCGTGGCGATACTAAACTACAGTAGGTATTGTAAGTGCGTTGCCTTGACAAAGACAAAGCTGAGACGAATGTCCCATGGTACTGTTAATATTACTAACACGTGTGATCATGATTCTCATGCGAAAAAGACGCAGGGCTACTCGTCGTACACGTAGGTACAAGTCACAGCAGGGCTCCTGAACCTTAACTTTACATTCAATCAGTAAACAATAACGCAACAGACTGGTAGCCTCTTTGCAAAGAGGTTTGGTCGCATTTTAGTATCTACATTGTGTGTACCTACATTGTACATACTAAAAAGTATCCAGTGTCTACAGTAGTAAAACTCTTTTGTAAAAGGTCTTTTTCCTAATTTCCTGTCCTGTGTGTGTCAGATTGAAGCTTAAGTAGAAAGTTTTTAACGCCAAAATTTTCACGTGAAACCTCGTGTAAAATAATAGATGTGAAAAATATGTATATTGTGATATTCTTCCGTACCTATGAAAAAATTTAATCCCACGTATTCAGCACAAGCTACCTATTTACCTCGTTGACTTTTTGAACTTGTCCTGAATTGTAAGTAGGTGGCCAATATTTATTATTTCGTAAGCTCTATCGATCAGCACCCTTATATTGATGACTTCGAAGTTTATTTCAACATTACTTTTCGGAGGTACCTACTTAAAGTTTACCAAATTTATTTACTTATGTGTAATTTTCTAAAGAGAACAAGGTAACAAGTAGTTTTGTGCTGAAAGTAGTAAAAAAAAACAATTTAATTGATAAAAAAAATTTCAATACGATTTTGAGAATGGTTTTTCTGTTCAGGATTCTGGGCCAACTCTGCTCCGACCCGCTACGACAACTAGAGCCTTCAGCGACTGACTCCTTTCAGTTTCCTGCGAGATGTCACCATTGCCTGGCTGGAAATAAGATATTACGTCAACACACCACTATACAACCTTCTTAAATTACAAGTAAAATAAAAAAATAATCATGTCTACTTTTTTAAAATCATTCGTTACATTGTAATATTCAAAAATTTAATTTTATGTGTTGTCACATTCAAAAGTGCGTAGGTTTAGAAAATAATGTAAAACTTTAATGTATGTACCTTCCATCCGATATACGATACGAAGTAAATGTCCACCTACGTCGTCCTTTGTCAATTTCATTCATTAACTTGTGCTAAAATCATTAATGGGTAGGTACATTAATTACGAAAATATATGATGTGTGGTTTAGTTTAGTCCAGCGGCAGCCAACTTATTGTAGACTCTAGTGTTCTTTCGATTCGTTTGTACGTCGGATGGTGAGCCATAGAGTGGTGCATGTTACCCAGCTCAACATGCACCTGCTAGTTGCCGTAATAGCTTGTTCGTGGTGCACACAGCTGTCCCAACTCTCTATTGTATTTCCATAATAGTATTTTTCTACGCTTGTTAATTTTTGTTACTTAGAATGTTACATAATTTCAAACTTACCACGGCATTCGTACGTGTCTCCTTCTTAGATATTTCTCCTTTTTTCATAGTATTTATTTGTGCCAAATGTCGCCATTAATAGAGTATCGATAGCGTTATAGAATTTACTTTTGTATTCAATATGCCATTACCTAATTATGTTTACATTTAACTTATTACATGCGAACGTATTAGACGTTTGCAGTTAGTCTCTACGTAATTTATATGTACAGAGTAGTTTAATGTACTAATATGTATTTTTACGTTACGAATTGATCTCTCATAGCATATAAATGGTAGGAAAAATGTAATAGTTCATACATTATAAATTACGTTCAATAAAAACGTTAAATTATTAATTTGTGTTTCACTAAACAAAGCGTGCCATGTCAAGCTATGTGGTCCTTTATCGTGTTAAACTAACGAAGTATGTTCGATTGAAATTCCCAGAAAATTACTATTTTGGGAACACCGTAGCGAGTGTCAAAGAGCCACTTTGATATAGTATCTGCGATGAAGGAATCCATAATTAAATACAGGCACAAAGAGGTAGAGATTCTGCAGGTAACATGGAATTTCGGTTACCTTAGTAATTATTAGGTAATTTTGTTCGAAGGTGCACCAATTATGGAACTTTAGGAAGTGTCCTAAATAAAAAGCTCAATCACCTTCCGCGCCGTCGACACCGGCCGCGACCCTTTGACCGACATTAATTAGTTTTTTATTTTGCGCTAAAAATGGTTGTCAAGAGATAAAATTACAGTACTTAGGTACACATGTACTTAATTCAGGCTTATTTAACAGGGAGCAGTGACGGAATAAGTCTGAAGGAACTAATTCGTTAATTGAGGCGTGTAGTTGCAAAAACCCCTAAAATGATTCTCGGAAAAAAATGAGGAACAGTTTTTTACTTTATTACTCTTAATAACGCACAGTACAGATTGCACTTGGTAACATTTTTACGAAAGGAAGTACGATAACACCAAAGAAAAAAATAGAACTGTCAATATAGTCATAGAAAAAAAAAGATTAAATAAAATTGTTACATTAAAGTGGATTTTGAAACTCATCATTCATTATAGTGGGATTTGATGTTGACTTGTTACGTTTTAGGGGACTTTGCAAGCAACACAAAATTAAACTTGGATGGGTTTATGCATAGTTTGTTGTTAACAACAAACAATCAATCACAATCAATTTTTAGGATTAATGGTGGTTAGTATATTATGTATAATAAAACAAGTATAAAACTCGATTCACTAAACAAATAATTAATAAAATCTTAAAAAAAACTTTATACGTATCATTTATCTTTTCCCTATGAAGTTCAATAAATAATACTTTAAAAGTTTTTTATATTTAGTGCTACTATCGCAGGCTTGTATAACCCCATCCTAAACTAACAGAACCTGCATTTCTAGTAAACATTCAACATACCTGTTTTCACATTCTACCTCTCGTTTCCACTTAGATTTTATAACAGGACGTTTCCTGGATTTGTCAAGTTCAGATTTTTTAACATATTGCATTAATTCCTCCATTATTTAACACTAAAAACACAATAATATCACACGTAATTCTCCACAACAACAACAGAAACCGCTATATTGCGAATGAATGAATGAAGCGCTCTGATTGGTGTATTTGGTTTTAGGGCCGTTTGAAAGTGAAACATGTTGTTATAGCCATAGGTTATAGCGGTTTTTGCTACTAAACACGAATTGGTCTTTGTAAATTTGTACGCTTATAGTGGGATTTGCTAAGAGTTATTTTTCTTATTTCAAAGAGAATTTGAAATACTGGCCGTTGATGTAAATAAGTTAATTTATGAAAAAAACTGTTTTAGGGGGTTTTGCAACTATACGCCTCAATTGTCGTCCTCAAGTGTTTATACAATTAAGCCGGTGCCTCAATAAAAGCTTCTATTTAAATACCGAGTTAAAATTATTTAAATACTACAAGGAAATAAGCCCCACGCTAAACTAGCTCCTCTTGGAAATGCATGGCGCATTAAATATTCGCATTAGCAGCATAGGTAATATCATGAGGTAACGCGATAGATGACACGGCGGTAAGAGAGCCCGGGGCTCCGTCTACGAGCGATAATTAACGTGATTTCATTTAGACCGACGCCTCCAGAGCCACGTGATTTCATTACTCTTCAACACATTTTCGGCACCGTGAGGACGACGCGAGGCGCTCAACTACGTCACTGCTGGGAACATCATGTATTATTTAAACGAACTTCCTAGGTATTTAAACCTTGTGGATTTAAGTGCTTAAGTATACGGTTTCCTGGTATTTAAGCTCGTTCGTGCCTTTACTTTCATAGGTACCTACACAGTTTGCCCGTAAAGGTGATCTTCGTGTTTCCTAATGATCACGAAAGTTGCGCTACAGAGTATTCACAGAGGAAAATATATTAAGTTTTGTATTAGTAGGTACACCGCTCATCGCCTGGTTATATGTATTCTCTCAGTCTAGTTACCTAATAACTTCGGCCGCAGTTTGTCATAATTACGAGTATGTCACTGAAAGAAAAGATTTTGGGATTGCGAAGAAATCTAAGCTAGTACTTAGGCAGTTTTCTTTTTGTTTTTAATATGCTTGCGTTTGGCAACACTCTTATAGACAACCGACTTCAATTGTCGTCACAGAATTAATTATTAGAACTCAACTAGTTCTTATGATATGGTTTCTTAAGGAACCTTCCCGAAAGCAGTTTCGTGGAGACACCGGCGGTCGTTCAATAAGTTGTTCGCAAATGTTACCTTAGCTTTACTTCTCGGGATTTACAAAAAGGCGCATGCTGATTTGATTGCAGTGCAACTTTTTTTGTTTTTTCAGGAACTGAACTGCATCTTGTTAGACTAGAAATTGATTGCAGCCAAAGAAAAATAATGAATGAAACTGATATTCTTTGCATTACGTTCGTTGATTTATTCATTTTCTGACCTCTTTTAATACTGTAAGATTGCTTGAGCTGTTAGCGGCTAGGTAACAACTCAAGGAATCCAATCTCGTAAGTTTATAATGAGACTAGTTGACCCGCGCAACTTCGTCTGCGTCACAATTTTCATTAACCACCAGTTTCCCCGTCTTCCAACGAAGTGGGAACTGGCCCCTCTCCAAGCATGCGCTTAAGAACCCTCTTAGTCGAGGCCCAAGAGCCTCCAAGGCCAGGACCCAGGGTTTTCCAGGTAAGCCGTCGGGTCCTGGGGCGGTATTTTTGGCCTTCAGCCTATTAACCGCCAGTCTCAGGTCTACCTCAGTCACCTCAGGGGCATCGCCATCGCCGTCAGCGTTGTAGTCCGCATCGGGCACCGCAGGTGGCGGAGCCATAGATGGAGGAGTATGTTCCCCTCGCGAGGGGAATAGAGCGCTCACCACTTCCTCCACCAGCTGGGGCCGGAGGCTCTGCGTCAACGGGGGGGCCCAGGTGCGAAGCTTATTCCGCACCATTTTGTCGGGTCTTCCCCACGGGTCCCCGTTCAGAGACTCCAGCATCTCTTTGCGAGCCAGATCCTTGGCCTCAAGAATCCCAGCTCGGAGGGCGGCCTTCGCTACTTTATACTCCTCGTACAGCTCCGCCTCTCTGACCTGCGAATCCGGAGGGCGGATGCGGAGCCTGTGGTGCCTGGTGTACCGGCGCCGTGCGGCAACGCATGCCTGACGCAGCGTCGCCAGCTCTTGCGACCACCAGTACACCTGGCGGCGGGCGCGTCCTGGCCTAACCCGGGGCATTGCCACGTCACAAATATCGGACATGGCCTCCCGGAAGGCCTGCACGATCGAGGCTTCCAGGAGGAGCTCCCGGTCCAGCTGCTTTAGCGCCCACCGCGGACCACTTGGGGCCTGCCGGACTGGCGCAGTTGTGGTCTGGGTGGAGACGTCAAACCGGATATACCGGTGATCGGAATAGGTCTCCACCTCCTCTAATACACGCCAGTCAATGACACGTGGTGACAGAGCAGGGCTGGCGAACGAAATGTCCACCACGGACTCCCCCTGCATCCGCACACACGTAGGGACAGAACCCCGGTTTAGGACGACCAGGCCGGTCTCCAGAGCCCAGTCCTCCACCATCCTGCCCCGCGTATCCGTATAACGGGAACCCCAAGCCAAGTGCTTGGCATTGAAGTCCCCGAGAACGACTACGGGGAGGGAACGATACCCGGCGACGACGACGCCCAACTCCGTAAGGGAGTTTTGGAACTCGGCGAGAGTTCGGTTCGGGGAGAAGTACACTCCTACCACGACAATGTCCCCGAACCGTGCTGCTACGCCACCCTGTCCTCTCCTGGCACTTTCGCGGCCGACGAAATTAGGGCCACTGAACCGTTCAGGTCCTCCACCCAGCCATCCCTGGGCGGGACAAAGTAGGGTTCAGCGACCACGGCGATGTTAATCAACCACTGTGCCATGCTCTGGACCAACAGGTCCTGAGCGGCGGCGCAGTGGTTGTTGTTCGCCTGGAGGAAGCGTAATGAAGCCGTTATTGGCACTCCATTTCTGCCTCCTGAGTCTTTTGTGAGGACTCACTCGCGGCAACCAAAGCGACGGCGGCGGCAGTGACAGCGTTGGTGGTGGCAGCAGCGGCGACAGCAGTGGCGGCGGCGGCGTCGGCAGGGACGGCGGTGGTGGAGGGCTTCTTTTTGCCCCCGCTTTTGGCAGGTGGAGCGCAGGCCTTGCCCCCAACCCAGTGATCGGCCGGCTTGCCAGATGCCGCACATACAATTGCGTTCTAGGCCTACGGTACCTCTTTCGAACAAACTCCGCAGCCCCAGCAGGCACTGGCCCTAGCGGGCCCCGTCTTCTTTGCTGACAGCTCTTTGAGGCGCGCGTGGAACACAGCGCGCCGTCCACCCGGGCCTGGTTCTTATCAGACGGCGAGCCACCCAATGCTCGCCGTCCGCAGGCTCGCGCCTACGGCGGTGGCCGAGAATCGCCCTGCGACCCACGACGCCCGGGGCGTCTTCGTATATGACCAGTAAGTTGTTTCGGCTGTGCATTGTCTGTCAGTCACTCACTCAGTAACAGAATTTTATAAATTAGGATTGCTTGTCCTGACTGATTCGTCAACGCAGAGCCTAAACCACAATTTGTCAATTTGGCAGTTGATGGATTTTATGGTGAAAACATCCACTAAGGAAGAATTTTTGGAAATTCCATCCCTATAGGGGTAAAATAAGGGAAAGAAAGAAGAAAGAAAAGCTCGATTGGCACACACAGATACACACAAAGTAGGTACAAATAAATAAAAACTTAATTCTAAAACAATTAATTACCTTGTGTGCCCCGCGGCTGCGCCAAATATGTCCAGTTCAGCAAAATGCAAGACAACTAGGAGCTGCCTGACGCTGGTTTTCAACTGAACCTTAAGATGATTATACGGATGTGAACCAGTTTTACAGTATATACAATTAAATAAATATATAATAGCGTGTAGTAAACAATACAACATGAATAATAAGTATATTGTATGTGTTGAAAAAACGAAAAAAAAAAACAATTGAAACAGCACGTACAACTTTATAACCCCCAATTTAATAAAAGCAGAAGTAAATCCACGCAAAATAAGTAAAACTGTTCTTCAAACCAAACATAAACCAGTTTTAGTAAGTACTGTGCGATTCCCAATCCCGACAATGCGTATCAGTCGGCGCAGTGCACGTTTTGTAACGCAACCATTATGCCATGAGCGGCTCAGCCAAATAGACGGATTACAAGCAACATTAATATTTAATATTAAAAAAGGGATGAATTTCTCGGATTCTTTGTCTCCTTTTCAACATCCTTCATAACCCTTCTTATCCCTCTTACCTGCGTGAGCGTATTTCTTACGCTCGGCCTAGTGACGCTCCGTGCAGATCACACCTCAGATCTATCCTTAACACCCATCCTCATAAATCCAGCTACTACTCTTACTCTTTCTCTGTCCATGCAGTTAGGTTGTGGAACTCACTTCCGCCTAGCATTAGAGATTTAAAGTCTATTTCTCTTTTTAAGAAGCGTCTTAAAGAGCACTATCTTTCCTCTCAACTATGATAGTTATATATGTATATATATATATTTGTATATATTTATTTTATAATATTGTGTTCGGTATAGGTATATATTTTATGTATATTTTATTTTTATCTGTTAATTTAATTTTAAGGCTTTACACACTCTTCTTGTCTTGTTTTTACACACTTTTGTCTACATTTCTTTTTCATTTCTCCTGTCGCAGGTCTGCTGGAAGAAATTTCATTAGAAATAAGCAGTACCTTTGTACTAATATTATAATGTTAAATTTCACTATTTTTCTGTGTGTACATAAACAATAAAATAAATAAATAAATAATGTTTGTATGGAAAACTATAATTTCCAAAGTTAGAATCATGAAATTTCATGAACTTACAAGCTTCTGGTTACAAAAAAATAAGCGGTTTTGAAAATCTACTCTCTATGAATATGAAATAGGGGTTGAAAGTTTATATGGGAGTCCTTATTTTTTTTAGTGAGAAGAATGAAATTTAAAAATAATTAAGTACGGATTTCGTCGTTTTTGGAAATTCAACCCCTAACGGGAGTAATGGGGTGGAAACATTACTAAAATATATCTTAAAAACTGCTTGACATATGAAGATGAAATTTGTCACTGATGTAGATTATGAGTATGAAACTTCACAAAAAAGGATTTTTGGAAACTTCCGTCGTAAAGTGCTGAAATAGGGGAAGTTTGTATGCAAAATCTTCTTCCTTGGGCCAATATACTTGAAACTTGGTATAAATACTGGCCTAAGCCTAAGTAAATAATAAAACTTGACATTATTCGTTTATCACAACTACTCCCAAAAGATTTATGGTGTGTTAAAGTTTGTATGGAAGAATCCTATTGCTTGAGTTTATAAACTTAAAAAATGGCACGAATAATGAACTAAATAAATAACAACATAATACGTATTTCATAACTACCCCTCAATGGTAGTTTTGTAAAAGCGGAAGTTCAACTTCATCGGGGCAACTGTTAAGATTTCTGCCATACAAACTTTAACACCCCATACATTATTTTTTACAATTGATAAAGACAAACGCTATTAATTACTTAGCCCCAGGAATTACATTTTTTATACAAACTTGCACCTCCTATTTCACTCCTTTGCGGGAAACGCAAAAAGATGTAAACAAAAGGCGGAAAATAGTTATGATGGTTATCATTCATTTTTCATATACTACCTACCCTATAGATAGGAAAGTACTAAATCTGCCGAACGAAGTCGCCGCTGAAGTGCTAGTCTATATCTATACTAATATTATAAAGAGGTAAAGTTTGTGAGTATGTGAGGTTGTAGGGGTAATCTCTGGCTGGTTGGCGGCGCGCTGTGTTCCACGCGCGCCTCAAGGAGCTGTCAGCAAGGGAGACGGGGCCCGCTAGGGCCAGTGCCTGCCGGGGTGCGGAATCCGTTTGAAAGAGACGCCGCGTCCCTGGAACGCAAAGAGCACTGGGAGGAACACGTATGGGTTTTAGTCAGTAAGAGTCTGACACTCCCTTCCGCTCCGCCCAGAGCGGAAGGAGTCATTTGATGATTTCCAAACATTAAAAAAAAAAAAAAAAAAGGGGTTATCTCTGGATCTGCTGAACCGATTTTGAAAGTGATTTTACCTATATAAAGCCACGTAATTTATTATTAGAAGGGAACATAATCTAAATAAATTAACAAATACTTAATTATCATACACTAATTAACACGAAATTATGTACTAACGCGTATAGTTGTTTGCTAATATCCCGAAAGACTCGATGCGCACTCGGACCCCATGGGCCTAGTGTTTCAACGCCAAACGGCTCAAATATGTAACTTCCAATTAAGTTGTTATATTTGCGCCGTTTGAGGTTTTCTGCACCTGCAGCAGCCGCCCCAGCACAGCCCGCCGTGCTAAGAAGATGGGATGGCGCAAGGGTGTCGACACATGTTGCATCCCACACCAAAGGCCTACCCACCTTCCAAGGCATTATGGTCATCCCATCTGGCCTTTTCCCATCGTCGCGTGCCAAGACGTTGGGTTCTAAAACAGCTGGCACCCCGGCGGTGACAAGGGCCCGACGGATAATGTCATTAATGCTGGCGTGCCGTGCTAACCGACCAGCGCTCCTACTGCAGGACAGGCCATGGTGTCCGAGGCGGTCGACTGCTTCACCGCATTGACACCGATGTGGAGCTCCGCTAGGAGCACCCAAACGCAGACACGTAGCGATCCGGAAAGTACTGTCATTCAGCAAAGTACCTATGTTGGGTGACGGTAGTGCCTGTAGCCAAAGACCCGACTCCCATTCACCCACAGCCAGCAGGCGGGCACGCTCCGCAGTATTGGTGGTCGTATTTATGAGGTTATTCCGTACCAATCTGCAGAGCGGCTCGTCCCATTGTCTTTGGGAGAACGGGTTATCGGGCAATGCCGTATTCGGGCAAGCCACTTTCCAGGCGTTCACTGCATCGGTCAAACAAGGCACTTCACAGTTAACCAATGATGGAGTTAATATCCTTTTGGTTAACTTTTCAGTGCTGTTGACCGATGACAGGAACGCCGGTAGGCTTACACTAGAAATTTTGCGGCCACGTTATTTGTAAGTGTCCTATGCTACGAGTATTTATGAACCCCAAAAATTCCGCCCGACAAAGTGGGCTAGCTAGTAATTAATAATTACAATGTGTAGGTTTAGTCTTATCTTGTTCTTTGACACACTATTGGCTTTCCCAAATTCCCATTTCTCCTAATGCAGGTCTGCTGGAAGAAATTTCTTTAAAAGTAAACAAATATGAGTACAAAATTCGTAATAAAATAAATTAAGAAGTTGACCGAACCTAATTCTAACCTTACCTAACAGAATGAACTTATTTATGGCCTCAGCAAATTCTGACCAAACAAATCATATGACTATATCTAACTCTTAGTTACCTACTCTAACTTAGACCTTACTTAACTCTGCCCTCAGGTTGTGTTCTAACTGCGTTGTGGAATTTGTTCGAAAGAGTCACCGCGGCCCTGGAACGCAAAGGGAACACGGGTGGAATGACTCTTCAATGAGTCATTTGATGATTGTTCATGCATAAAAACGGAACTCAACTGCAAAAATCCAGCGATGGATCAGATTAGGGTATTTTACTAAAAAGATCTAATGAGTCCTTCAGATAGATTTCCTAAAAATATTGGACACGTATTTTTCTCTTTTCACTTAAATAAAAGATGAAGACGATATAGCGCGTTGAAAACACTCGTGACGTCACTATGATGGTACAATTTTACCAAGCCACATGACGTCACGTGTACCGAATTTCGCTGCCTTCCAATTTTAGTAGCTTTCTAATTAATCGAAGTCATAAAAGAGACAGGAAAGACATTTGGGACACTTCGCTGACAATGTTCAAAAGTGTTGTCTTCAGCAAAAATAATAAAATTACAACAATCTGGCAAATATTTAGCAAAGTTAAAAACTGCTAAATCCTTTGATGAGTGAAGGATAGGTCGACTCTCTTTATAATTATTATACCTAATTACTGTTTGCTTAAAAAAGGATTTTAATAAAGAACCCTAAACTTTTTTTAACAATCTTAATAACTTTTTGAAGGACATCTTGCTTTACACGGTCGTGTAAACGGTTACGTTAATTTCATATTAATAGATCGTCTTGCAAAGAACAGAGATTTGTGGAAAAAGAGAGAGGCCCAGCAGTGGGACAAAAATGGGTTATATAGATAGGTCGCCTTTGACCACTATCTCACCTGATGCAAAGCAATGATCTGGTACAGGATGGAGCACGCTTGCCTAGAAGTAACCAGTTTCATCAATACTTTCTTTTGCAGGTTTATTAGACATCAATTAAAGACACACTCTATGCATTAATCAACTCCAAAAAATAAAATGTTCTGATTAGTTAAGCTATTTTTATAGCTTTTCTTAGTTGATTTTTTACTCCGCTAATTCACATAGCTGATTAGTTGGGATTAAATTCTGAGTTTATTTTATTTTTATTGTATTTATACTACTCTGTCAAGAAAGTACCGGGAAAAGATCAATAATACACAAAATGTCTGTTATTCATCCAAATTTATTTTATCACCTTCAAAGTATGCTCCTTTAGAAACGATACACTTGCGCCAACGAATAATCCATTCATCAAAACATTTTTTAAACGCTGCTTCCGGAATTGAGTTCAGTTCTCGCCGCGAATTCTCCTTTATGTCTTCTATCGATTGAAAACGGGTGCCACCACACACAGCTTGTTGACTAGTTTGCATGTCAAACTCGTAAACCTACGTCTCGTCACCAGTAACAATGCGTTTCATGAATGTTGGGTCCGAACTGACTCGTTCTAGCATGTCCTCAGCTACTTTCATGCGATTGAGTTTTTGGAGAAAATTCAGATCTTTTGGGACTAGCCGAGCAGCAACATGTTTCATACCCAAATGAGATAGTTAAAATGGTACGGATCGACTCGTGAGATACAGAAAGTTCGGCGGCTATCTCTCTCAGAGTTGAATGGGGATTTTCAGTCACTATTTCCTTCACTTTTGCGATGTTAACTTCAGTTGCAGACGTTGACGGTCTACCAGAGCGAGGCAAATCTTCCATCACATCTCGACCGCTTTTGAACGCTTTGAACCACTCACAAGCACGAGTTTTTGATAAAGTCGATTCACCGTAAGCCTTCTGTAACATTTTCAGTGACTTCGAACACGAAATTCCATTGGCGATGCAAAATTTAAGACAAACTCTTTGTTCGATATTTTTGTCCATTATGAAATTCGCAATACACACTATATATGATATTACTAAAACCAGCACTGTATTTAATATAAATAACAGATGCAACTCAAACTCCGCGCCAAAATGGAAAACAGTTGTGCCAATCTAACAACTACAAAAAAATCAAAAATTTCAATTTGGAACCATAAACAAATCATCCATTCCCGATACTTTTTTGACTGAATGTATATTCTTTATTATTTTTTTATTTGTAATGGGTTTGCTCTTGACTCTAGTCAATGACAGAGATGAAAGAGACAAAGTCTACGATGGAGCGAGCCTACCCAGAAGGAGACGGTTCACTCTAACTTTGAAGAGATTAGGTTTGTAAGCTTTTGGAAACACAGACGCAGGCAGAGAGTTCCACTCCTTTGCTGTGCACATTATAAAAGACGTTTGAAAACGCTTAGTGCGAATTGGTGGAATAGCTACAAGGTAGGTAGCTATTTCGGTGTTTCTTCTCAGGGTAGTCAGCTAGGAAATACCGGCCTCATCTAGAGTAATATGTCAAAAAATAATGACGTGTAAAAGAGTTACTTGTAACCTGTTTGCAAAATAAATATCATTTATACATACTTGAACGGTTTTCAATATTTGAACGAGTTATGCTCTACATTGTATGCATTTTAAATTGGGTTGCAATCAGTTTTCTTCACTTTTCACTTATAAGAGGAGCATTTAATAATTCAACAACAGAACTAAGCAGTTGCTTTCAAAAATATTTCCATCACACTATTCTTGGGCGCTATACGTGAGCTCATTAGGTCTCCATTGTCCCTTTTCGTGCCTAAGAAACTAAATACATCTAAAAATAATAAGTGTAGATTTTTCCGTGAACACTGGTTGGATATAAGCTCAACGATGCGAACTGCCCTCTGCTGATATTAAAACTAAAACAAACATCAGCTAAAAGGCTAGGTTCACTTGAATTTTAATATAAAACCTCTTTGGACTCTTGTTTTGCAAATAGCTTGCTCTAGAGTCTGATGCATTGGTACTTCTTATGTAAGAACATAAATGGGAACAGAAAAGACCTATTTTTTTTTTTCAAAACCCTCTCTTTAGTAAAATAGTGTTTAAGCGCAGATAAATTCTCGTTTCCATAACCAACCATTTTGAAAATAAGGGTCATATCGTACTGTATCACTGTGATATGAATAATGGTAATTGGTCCCTTGTTTTTCATTTGTTTCTCTAATACTCGGTCCCTGAAATCCAGTACGCTTACCCTTCCAAAATATTCAAGTTTGAATGTTTATGGAGTAAAGTAACGAAATAATTTGTTGGCTAGAGATTGAGAGGCCACCAGTAAAAAAAGACAGAAAAAAATGTTGCATGCATATTGTAGCATGCATACAACACTTTGCATGCTTCACTATACATACATGCTACTCAATGCACGGTACACTAAAATGTTGGATTTTTCGAAAATACTATGAGTCATTTTTAGTTTTCATCAAAATCGGGCTTTGAGTGTTTTTGAAAACTTGAAAATTCACCCTAGGGTGACGTTCTGTACGTATCTGTTACAGGAAGGAAACAAAGCTCGACCGAATAAAATACAAAAAAAATTTGAACAGCAGTTTCAAGCAATTTCTGCTTCACGATGCATGCTTCACTCAAAGATACCACGAACTGCATCAAACTGCTTTAACAGTGTTTTTTTCCGATTTTTTTTTTTGCTGTTATTGGTGTTCGGATTCAAGAAAAAGTCGATATATTTTTTTTGTATTTTTGCTGTTCAAAAAACATATTGGAACATCCTAGAAAGCTAACAAATTCAAACTCACACTTTCTACTAGCAGTTCCTTCCAGCAATTCACGCTATTCCAATAAGCCGGTTGAACGCCCCAGTCACGCCTGGTTTGCTCAGTGGACTCGAGATGAGAAGCAGCTATTAGGTACCTACGCGGTTTTTATTCTCTAAACATTCTGAGATTAGCGTGAGAATGAATATCGATTATTTGTATGGAAGCTAATAAGTTTCTAGCTACGACGTTAGTCGCGCCAGCAGTTAGCACGAACTTAAAGAGGTGCAAAAAACCGTATCTGTATTCATAAAAGCCATCGTGTGAACGTATTTTTAAATTTCTCAGATAAGACACTTGCATTGCATCGTCCTGATTTTAAATATCCTTATAAAGTAATGCCATTTCACATACAAATCACGCTCGTTCAAATACTTATCGACGAATCAATGGCTGTATTGATATTTCGTACACACTGGCACATGCATTATTCAGTGTTTTAAATTCAAGTTCGGGCAATTCTTGCACAAAATAAGAACTACCTAACTACCTATAAGGAAAAGGCTAGCAGGACCGTCACAGTGTTTAAGCTTATGGGACACCTACTTCTTTCGGCTACAATGACGATTATGATGTTAAGAGGGACTCTAGCCCCGAGGAAATTGAAAAATAGGTACCAACTTATATGAAGAAACTCTTGCCGATGCCGTCGCGCTGCGCCCTATCACGTAAAGTGCGAAAGCGACAACTGCAGCTCAGACAGATTTTACCTATTAAAACCTTGACCAAAAGACGTTTTGGTTTCCGCTGTTTTCTTCCTCAAAACTGGACAGTTAAAAAAAATATATTTCAAAATTTAGAGGAAGACTATTTCTATGCTTCTATTATTTTCTATTTTTAACCGACTTCTTCAAAAAGGAGGAGGTTCTATGTTCGGCTGCACTTTTTTTTAAGTGTTGTGTTCACCGATTTCTCCGCCAATTCTGGACCGATTTTAAAAATTATTTTTTCATTCGAAAGCCTATACTCTTGAGGTGGTCCCATTGTCACCAAGTTAGAATCTGATGATGGGATCCCATTAAACGGTTTTTCATAAACTTTCTAACGCAATTCAGATATTCGTGTCTGGTAATCATCATCTCATGTTGCTGAGCTGATGATGGAAGGTATAAGTCAGGATCTGATGATAGGATCCCATGAAAAATGTTTGTTATGCGATATTTTCGCCTATTGTTAACTGATTTGGATGATTCTTTTTTTGTTTGGAAGAATATTTTCTCGGACTGGAAGAACTTCGGAGGTAGGCAACGGAACTCTTCAATAAATGATAGCAGATGGATCGGGATTTCTGAAATCGCATGTCTGTTGATTGTTTACACCAGTTCATAACATAACATCACGCCTGCAAGCTGTTTGTGGTTTCATTTTTTAGTGGTACCTGCGTTCCACTAAAAAGTGAAAAATAAAAACCTTTTAACAAAAAAATAAAACCGACTTCCAAAAACAAACAGTACAAAGTAAAAAATAACTTTAATTTCGGAAGTCGGTGTTTTTGGTTTTTTCGGTTTTGAACACCAACTTCCGAAATTAAGGTTTTTATTTGTTAAAAACTTATCATATTTGTCTGATAGTCGTCTCAACATGGCGACAAAAACAGGCTGTTTTTTCGAGTTTTCAGAATGTCATAATTATTTTAGTAATTATGTTTAGGAAAAACAGAAAATGATAAGAGCCTAACAGCCTAACCTATTAATTAGACCAAAATTTTTTGGATAAAAATATTATTGCTCTAGATTTCTAGAAGAATGATTATGATGAATGCCGTTTATCCAGGAAGAAAACAGCGAAATGCGGTGTCCGTGTCGGGCGTAAAGAAAAGCACCATCCTATCACTTCCCGTGTGGATGTCGTAAGAGGCGACCAAGAGACTCATCAGAGAGTGGGCAGCAGCATTCTATGTACATTGCAACAGCTACACTCCGATCACCAACCCGCCTGCCAAGCGTTGCGATAATGTCACCATCCCCATTCTTGGGGGAGGCCTATGTCCAGCAGTAGGCAGACTTTTTCGGCTGATTTGATGATGGTGGGTGCATTTCGTTGAGGTTTTGTATTGAATAATAGAAGGCAGTTGTAATCTTATCGATCATACAATAGATAGAACTCATAAGGTTGCTAGGAGATGGAAGCATCTATTAAACAGAGCGTAACTTAGAAACTACAAAATAACTAATATTCATTTATTTTTAGTGTTTATTAATATTCATCTAATGCTTAGTATTAATTACTAAATATATACTACCAGGAATTGTGTTTTCACGTTTGAAGACATGGAAGGAAATGAAAGGTAACCCTGTTTTGTTCACGTTAGGACACTCATAGCTACAAGGTAGGTAGATAAACTAAACTTCGAGCCTAAAGGTTGTTTCGTTCAAAGAACATGTGTAGGAAATTGACTACTGATTATTGTGATATAATTATGTAATAAGTATTTTAGGAATGAGATAGGTATGCCTATTAAGAACCTTAACAATAGACACCTGCTGAGAGAATTTCCACAATTTGAAAATGATACCTGGTATCTCTCTAATTTAAATGATAAAAAGTATTCAGACGGATTTTCATTTGCGAATAAAAGCAATAAATCTTTTAAACCAGCTTCCATCCCTAGGTAGGAGCTTACAGTGTTCAAACAGGTTCTGTAATTTGAATAGCAAGGTATTCTCGTTCAATAGTGCAAAATCTTTTGTCCTGAAATATGGCTTCATTGGACGTTACGAGTCGACATATCTTTAGCCACTCATTAATTCTGTTGCCCTGATCCCAATGTGTAGATATGAAGTTTTGGATCTGGATAAAAGGTTATGTATGTATATAGAAATAAATGTTACCGGTTTCGAATACGGATATTACATGTTTAAGAAAAGTAAATCCGGTCAGATAAACCTGTCATAATGTTTCTAATTTAGATTTGTCCCTATCCGAAATTATCAGAAAATTGTGTATCGGATACGATTGCGGTAGATAGCCCCTTTCTAGCCATTCGATCTTTGACACTATGAGTCAAAGAAGCAACTGTAGTGATAGCCTATTTTAAGACGAGCAGTCCGCAGACGGAGATTTGGGTTGGCGTTGGGGCCACGGGTCGATGGCATGTCCATCTATTGTTTTTTTATCTTCACTCATACTCATAACTTCCACACGACATACCGCATATCAATGGACATCCCGTACCTATTTCTCTGTCACAACTAGTGATTATACATGTATTTCTATTCTACTCGTCGACAGTGGCTCAACAGGCAGCTCATTAGACCGTCCTGGCAGGTTCCTAGCTCCTCCATTGTTAACAACGTTCACCACAGACAATATTGTGGCGGATATTGCTTTTGCCTCTTCATTAAAATCCTCCGCCGATGGATTGGACGATGGGTATTCAATTTCAAGTTATTAAAAGTAAGAAATTATTTCATTTGAGAAGAGTTTTTGCGATACCTACCTGAGTTATTTCTTATTAAAACGTATATCTACTAATTAAATTAGAACGGCTGTAGGTACAGATTTGGACATATTTGCCACAACAATTATATTACTTAACGTTTCTTGTTTTAAACGTTCGTACTCAGTTGTCCAAAAAAGGTTTTTATGGAAAAAAACAAATAAAATATTCATAGATAATCGGAAAAATTGGGAGAAACTGTTTTTGTTGATAATTCCGAAGTTTGCCTCAGGGTCGGTTAGTCTATCAGTAGTAGTATGTAATGTAGTATAAAAGCATGTACCTACAAAAAATATAAAAAATAAAAATGCAAGAATTTTGTGACTAGTAAGAATTTAATCATCTGCCTAGCCTTTTCCCAACTATATTGGGGTCAGCTGAATACCAGTATTTTACGAGGAGCGGCTGCCTACCAGACCTCCACAACCCATTAACTGGGTAACACGGTACTATAAAACCAGCCAGTAAATCAAGCAAGACTGGAGTTAGATTTACTGACTACCTATCCGTAACGACTGCCAAAGATCTACAAATGACAGGTACCAACGGCTTATCGTGCTTTCCGAGGCACGGAGGAAACTCAGTAAGTTAAGATGGTAACCTATCTATAGACCAACCTTGGTAAGCGTTGCTTAACCTTGAAGATCGACCCATGCGGCTGTTATCATCTAGCCACGAGCTCCTCACTAGTAAGAATTTAATAATAACTCTAAAAGGTAAGGTTGTCTTAGATTTGCCATGTAATCCACTTGGTCCTAAATATACAAGGCGCACAGCCTCGGCCACACATCCTTTGCGTCAAGGATAACGTATAAAATGAATATGTTATGTCACATTGTACCTACTTATAGGTAACTAGGTAAGGCGGGGATTTAGCCACGTGAGCTTACAAGCTGAAAAAAGCATTTCAATTTCATATTGGAATCCTATTTCCTTAAAATGGCTTCATTTTGGTGCGGTCACCGGATGATCTGTAAAAGCTAAATTCAAGATAGTCGATTTCCAGACAGAATTATCGAGCCATCAGAAATTAAACGCAAGTCAAGTGACTCGATTGCCTATTGAAAATTCAATCAACCAATCACGGCGACTAACGCGAGTTTGACAATTTGTCACGTTTGCCCCAGGGGCAATCTGCCTTTATTTTTTTGTTTTTTAGTGATGGGAAATCATCAAATGACTCCTCCGGAGTGTCAGACTCTTACTGACTAAAACCCATCCGTGTTCCTCCTGGTGCCCTTTGCGTCCCAGGGCTACGGTACCTCTTTCGAACAGATTCCGCAGCCTCAGGGGCCATCTGCCTAGCCTTTATCCAAGATTATCGTTTGGGGGGGGGGGGGTTGACCCCGCTGAGGTTAGGTTTTCAAATTAAACATACAAAAAGCGCATAGCATTTTATTTTGCTTAACGCAGAACAAGCCTCCTTGGATTCCTTTTCGTAAATTCCTCAATGATTCGTTAGGTAGTAGACTAACAAAGATATCTGGGTCTTTCTTTTCACGAGTACCTTAGCCAAGTCCAGAACATTCCCCCCCCCCCCCCGGGGATCCACCCATAGCTTTTCCCAATGATATTGAGGTAGGCTTCTAGTCTAACCTGATGCAGCTGCATACCAGCATTTTACATGGAGCGATTGGTTATAAGAGGGCCATGCACGAATTATTTTGACATAATAGTAACGTAGCGTAAGATTTTACCATACCTACACTACTCGCTTATATGTATATTTGAATTGGATACCATTACTTTACAAAGCACAAGTCCGTTCCTGCATGGAGTATTGTAGCCAACTTTGGGATGCCTCAGCTAAATATCATCTTGCCCCGTACTACATACCTTGGCTCATCGCCGTAAGTTTGCCTGCTTGTCGTATTGATTGTACTTCGGTGAGTGTGCTCAAGAAATCCACGACCTCATCCCACTGGCCCCCTTTTACCATCGGACATCCAGAAGCACTGCATCTTACCATCCCTACCTTGTTGCTATTTCACCAATTCGCACTAAGCGTTTCCAAACGTCTTTTATAATACGCATAGCAAAAGAATGGAACTCTCTGCCTGCGTCTGTGTTTCCAAACGCTTACAACCCTAATCTCTTCAAAGTTAGAGTGAATAGGCTCCTTCTGGGTAAGCTCGCTCCAGCGTAGACTTTGTCTCTGTCATCTCTGACCTGGACTAGAGTCAAGAGCAAACCCATCTATCTATACTCTATACTAATATATGTATAAAGCTGAAGAGTTTGTTTGTTTGTTTACTTGAACGCGCTAATCTCAGGAACTGCTGGTCCGATTTTCTTTCAGTGTTAGATAGCTCATTTATCGAGGTAGGTTATAGGCTATATATCCTAAGACCAATAGGATCGGAGCAGTAATGAAAATTGTGACGCAGACGAAGTTGCGCGGGTAAACTATAGTCACAAATAAAAAAAAAATTGTATGATATAAACTGCATAATTATGTCGCATAAAATCAAACGGAAATACTATAGGGTTGTGGTTATTGTCTTCAAAATTCACTTACGTTAACGTTACTAGATATACGTCAAAATATTCGTGCTAGGCCATTGCAAGGACCTCTGAACTCCATAAGGTAATGATTTGGCACTTGTCAAAGTTCTCGGCTTCTGACTACTCGTAACTATCAAAGATGTTCAAATGTCTTAGCGTGTTTTGCAAGGCATGGAGGAAACTCGGTAGGTATTCCACTTATACAACGAACGGTCACCCACCCATCCACGGACCGACCTCGGCAAGCGCAGCTTATCCTTGAATTTCGACCTCTACGGCTTTTATTTTTAGCTAGCTCGTAGCTAAATAATAGCCTTTTGTGTCACATTAGTTTGGCGATAATTTTTAGCTACAGACACTGGGTTAATTCATGAACGCTTTAGAGCTAAATATAACTAGCTTTTTTATGCGACTTAGTACCCGTATAATCCAGTTTCCTCGTTCCCGTGAATTTCGGAAAAAAATATAATATAAATAAACCTTCCTCTTGAAACACTCTGTCTATTGGTGAAAACCGTATTAAAATCAGTTGCGTGGTTTAAAAGCTAATATCGTCGTACAGACGGCAAGAGCGACTTTGTTTTATATGCGTCACCACTTACTTTTGAAGATGATTGTATCAATTTCATTATCATATAAAAACCTTACCTAAATAACATGTGGCTCTAATCTTGGCCCCAAGCTATCCCGCCTAATAACGAATGCGACATCTGAAATAAAAAATATGAAAAAAAATAATAATATCGTGTTCTGTAGCAGGATTAGTGGAATGGACGCTCTGCTGTTTGCGCTGTCATTTGAGGTGGTTTTACTGCAAATGAGGATTTTACGTGAGTACCTATACCTATCCAATTTCTAACATTTTTTTTAGGAAAACCCTACTTCTGAATGGAGATAAAAATGAAATATTAAATGGTGATCACGCCCACACAGTTTATTTATAAATTTTCTTCTGTACACGTCAAACAAATTAGTGGTTTTCACCGACACTATGTAAATACGTCATAAAATAAAATGACAAAGTATTCGACTACGACGTTAATCTAGTGTGGGTGCTATTTTAAGCGAGTAGGTAGGTAGATATAAATAACTTTTACTATTGAAAGTATTGGAAACAAATATGGAATATAATAAAAAAGCTGCTGCTTATTGCATTATGTATGTTCGCATACTTATCTCTAGAGGTACCTACAAAAGTTAGGGAACAGTCAGAGTTCCCAAGTTCTGAAGACAGGAAGAGGCAGTGTTAGAAGCGCTCCTTGTGGGTGGACCGATGACCTGATGATTTCCTGGTGAGTGGTGAGACCGCGGAAATCCACTGGATGTGAGACGCACAGGACCGGTCGTTGTGAATTGTGGCGACGCTTGGGAGAGTCCTACCGCCAGCAGTGAACGTCTCATGGTAAATCCTAATAAACCTCCAAAATTGCCAATAAATTAAAAAGAACCCTGTATATTGTAATCACAGTAACTTATAGTTTTATCTAATAACAATTAATTCGCATGTTAACTAGCGCTATTCTGACCATGGGTTTCACTGACTTAGAATCTACACCGATAGGTTTGAAACTTTTTCCTTTAGGCGAAAAGGTAGGTACCTAAAGCTAAAACCCAAGACATTAACACAAATCAACATCTGCCTAGCCTTTTCCCAACTATATAGTCGGCTTCCAGTCAAGCCGGATTTAGCTGAATACCAGTATTTTACATCAACATCAACACAAACAAATAAAGAAACGTAAAAACATAACCATTCTTTAGCAGTCGGGTAAAAGTAACATTGTAATAGGATTTGGTCGCTGAGTGCTACTCTCTATGTCAAAAAAATACTCGGTTTCTGTGGGCAAACAGCAACAGGGCTGAAACTTTTACCCACTATGATTAAGACTTACAGCGCCATCTATCCTGAAATTTGTTTACAGAGGGCAGTGTGAAACTGAGACTAGCCGACTGGCGTCCTACGAACAAAATCGAGCAGCTACAGCAAGATAAGCTAGCCAAGGACCGGTGAGTTGTCACCCGGTGTGGGAAGATGGCGTTACAATGATATCAACTAAGAAAATATTTCAGTAGTAGGGTAGTAAGTTGAAAGCCCTATGACATTCATATTATGATGAAAACTTATGTGCGGCCGTAGGTACACAGCTTTTAATATTAAAACAGCCGTGGAAAAGGATATCTTTAATTTCAGTATAAACAGTCAAATTGATGTAACGGCGTGACTGTAATTCAATACGTTTGTGTAAATAGCTGTTAGCACGTTTTTGCCATGTGACAATCTTCTAGTAGCGTTTTTGTCATGATTAGCCTAGCCCAAGTATTCATCTTATCTAAATTTAAAGTTTTACATAAAGAACGTCTGCCCCAGAAACCAGATAAAACAGTTTTTGAAAAAAAACCGTTGCAATATTTCAGGGACTTCGTTAACGATGTGATAAGACGAACTCTGATTGAGGTCGCAGAAACCGGCAAGTGGCAGTCAGTGAAGAATGCGGTGGAGCTGCTGAAGCAATCGAAGTGCGATGTTGAGTCGCTGCGGCTCAAAAATGAACATCTCAGAGCGTGAGCACCCTTATTAGTCAGACTTTTTTCATAGATTGATACTTCGTGTTCTTCTTCAATTTTGATCCAGGTTGTGAAATCTAGTACCTACCAATAATAACGTTCACATTCGCTATCTGTCAAAAGCACGTCTTGTTCTTACATTAGACAGATTGCTACGAGTATCTATAAGGTAGGATACAATTGTGAACATTCCTTAAGTTAATAGCAGGTATCTGTTCGGTACAAAACATTTGGCATGAGATAAAAAAGCAAAATTTTAAACAATAGGTACATTTGTTTCACTTATACTTTGTTGTTTGTTGTATTAGTTTTAATTAATTTTACATCTGTCTGTTTTGTGCGAGTCCCAAATAAACATTTTTCTTTCTTTCTTAATCAATTTACCAGTTTGAAAAAAGATATATAACTACATTTTCAGTTCTCGCCAAGCTTTAGTAGCGGAACTAGACGCCAACAGAAATCAATGGGCGATGGAGCTCAACAACGCAGATCGGAAAGTAGCTGTTCTCCGAGACAAAATGAGTGTGCGTACCTACATGTTTAAATGTTTATTTCTGTGAAAGTAATAATTACGAGTCGTCATAAACATGCTGATGCAGCTACTTCTTAGTAAAATGCTGCTTGAGATGCAGCTGTTATGAGATCACCGAGGCGTTACCGAGACTGTGGAAAAAGGCAGTTTTTGCAACTTTGTGAGAAAGAGTTACAATGGCTAGACAAAGTTCGTGCAACAGCGGACACTGTGTGAATGGGTATTGCCTCTTCAAGGACCCTGTTGTTTTTACCTATAAAACAAATGGAACTTCATCAAAACACTGTTTTAAAACCAATAAATATCGGATCAGTAATCAATCAAACATTATATAATATTTATATAACATATTCATCTAATGTTAACTTTATCAACCCTGCAGTTAAAGTATTCACAAAAGTATAAGGCCTGAAATGATTCGCACCTGGCCTTGCTGAGATATATAAAAAAAACGCTCACATGTCAGAGATGAGCATTATAAATGGGTAGTATTTAAACGCAAATAAAAAAATATAATGAAAAAAGTAATGTCATATTGATGTATGATTTCGAATTATCTGCAGTTTGAGTTTTGTTAAGCATTTAGTTTGTTTGTAGTGAAGTAAGTTATTTGATGTAAAAAAGAATATAAATGATGAGTATGTATTGATAGGCGATTATTTATTTGATATGCAATTTATAATATCCCGTTATAAATAGGTGCGGGAAGTGGAAAAATAAGCACTTGAAAGAAAACCACTTGTTATGTATTATATATTATGAACCTGCCAAGTACCTAAGAGCCAGGTTTCGAGTGTGTTGAAAATTAATTATCGCTGATAAAGTTGGTTGTGGTATCAAATTCCCATACTGGAATTCAATTAAGGCGCCCAACTTTGCATTTTCTCAGGCTATGTTCCTGAATACTTGTTGTTAACTGAGTGGCTTATGAGTGGAGGAGGAAGCCTTTTAAGTTACTGATAAGATACCTACATTCGTTAAATTTAGTTTAAAAATAAATACACAATCTGATTTCAAAAAATAATTTTTGGTTCTCCTTCAGAAGGAAAAAACTTTGTAGATCTCCACAGATCAAACTCGTTTTGATTTCAACTGTTTAGATGTCTATAAGGAGGTACTTCAGTCTATACTTTTATTGCAGGACGACCTCCGCAATGCAAACGCACGTTTATGTTACGCAGAAAAATGGCTGTTCGCGCGCTTCGAGTCTCTGGAGCTAAAGCTGGATGTGCCAAGGGCGCCTCCGCCCCGCAGTGACCACGAACAGCGCGTCCACGACGAGTTGCTCAAAGCTTTTGAGTTACAGATCAAGGTAAAATGAACGACACCTAATATTATTAGGTAATGTGAAACTGCATGGATAGATGTTTGTTAATCAACAGTGATCGACACATCTCCAAATCTGAATGGATTTAGGTGCAAAATGGGATCACGGGTAAATCGTAACCAGCAATGCGATTCTGTAAACGTCTCACTGTGAACATAGATGGATGCCAAAGTTTTCAGTGATGTGTTTACAGAATCGAATGACTGGATTGCTTCTCGTGAAAAAAAATAAGAGTTTTAAGTAGGTAGGCAAAGCCGCTGGCTAAAGAAACAAAACATGAAGCAATCTGCCGTGTTAATTTTCTGAACTTAAAATCAATACTTTCCCCTTAACTACAGCCAGTTATTTAACTTCCGAGAATTCTGTTAAAGGAACTCGAGAAGACTTTAGAATACTGGCGCCAACGTTACGACACCGATATTGCAGAAATAAGCGCGAGGAGTCAGAGGAAACTGGAGCAACTACTCTCTGCTAGTAGTAGGAGGAAGGAGCTGCAAAAGCAGGTAAGATTTTTTGTAGATCTATAGAAATCAGAATTTACAAGATGCTAGATGAAGCTGTACTGTAGCTGCACCTACCTAATCATCGATCTAGCTTAGGTACCTACGTACTTGTTTTCTACAAGTTTTATAAAATACTAGTAGACCCGCGCAACTTCGTCTGCGTCACAATTTTCATTGCTGCTCCGGTCCTATTAGTCTTAGCGTGATGATATGTAGCCTACTATAACCTTCCTCGATAAATGGGCTATCTAACACTGAAATAATTTTTCAAATAGGACCAGTAGTTCCTGAGATTAGCGCGTTTAAGCAAACAAACAAACTCTTCAGCTATATATATTACTAAATGACCCGCGCAACTTCGTCTGCGTCACAATTTTCATTACTGCTCCGCTCCTATTGGTCTTAGCATGATGATATATAGCGCTATTGGTCTTAGCATGATGATATATTCCGCGATAAATAGGCTATCTAACACAGAAATAATTTTTCAATTCGGACCAGGAGTTTCTGAGATTAGCGCGTTCAAGTAAACAAACAAACAAACTCTTCAGCTTTATATACTAGTATATAGATAAGACTAGATGACCCGCGCAACTTCTTCTGCGTCACAATTTTCACTACTGTTCCGCTCCTATTGATCTTAGCGTGATGGTACGAATATATTGCCTATAGCCTTCCTCGGTAAATGGGCTATCTAACACTGAAATAATTTTTCAAATCGGACCAGGAGTTCCTGAGATTAGCGCGTTCAAGTAAAAAACAAACAAACTATTCAGCTTCATATATATTTGTATAGCGCGCCTTCATCTGCGTCATACTTTTCACTACTGCTCCGCTCCTATTGATCTTAGTGTGATGATATACCTGTAGCCTAAAGTCTTCCTCGATAAATGAGCTATCTAACACTGAAAGAATTGTTCAAATCGGACCAGCAGTTCCTGAGATTAGCGCGTTCAAGTAAACAAACAAACAAACTCTTCAGCTTTATATATTACGAGTAATCTAGATAAAAGTATAAGATATATAGATTAATAGGTAGGTACATATTAGGCAAAATAAATTTATGCTTTTCTGAATACCTACATAAAAATTTTGGACCTAATAGAGAAGCTGCAAATACAGAATTTGTGATAATCTTATCTTATCTTTTTTTAATTTTGATTTCGGAAGTCGGTCTTTTTGGTGAAATAACCAAAAAGACCGACTTCCGAAATTAAAATTATTTTTTACTGTGTAGTGTTTTGTTTTTGGAAGTCGGTTTTATTTTTTTGTTAAAAAGTTTTTTTATTCTTCACTTTTTAGTGGTAGGTACGTGTTATGAACTGGTGTAAACAATCAACAGACATGCGATAACAGAAATCCCGATCCATTTTCTATTATTTATTGAAGAGTTCCGTTGCCTATCTCCGAAGTTCTTCATCAGATCTTCACCAAATTTAAATGGGACCAGTCCAAGAAAATACTCTTTCAAACGAAAAAATAATCATCCAAGTCGGCTGACAATTGACTAAAGTATCGCTGAACAAACATTTTTCATGGGATCTCATCATCAGATCCTAATGTTTACCTTTCATCATTAGTTCAGCAACATGGGATGATGATTACCAGGCACAAATATCTGAATTGCGTTAGAAAGTTCATGAAAAACATTGTATGTGCCTATAAAATTTGAGGGTTACCCTCCATTTTCGTGGGATCCCATCATCGGATTCTGACATGGTGACAATGGGACCAATCGAGAAGTAGGTGTATGATGTAACAAACATAAAAAAAAGAAAAAAAATACAACCGAATTGAGAACCTTCTCCTTTTTTTGAAGTCGGTTAAAAAAAGAATCATCCAAATCGGTTAACAATTGGCGAAAATATCGCTGAACAAACATTTTTCATGGGATCCCATCATCAGATTCTGACTTGGTGACAATGGGACCACCTCAGGAGTATAGGCTTTCGAATAAAAAAAGATTTTTTTAAATCTGTCCAGAATAGGGTAGTTGAAGACACGCGTGACGTCATCTGGCTTGGTAAATTTGGTACATTTTTACCAAGCCACATGACGTCACGCGTGTCCGCAACTCGCTGTATTGTCTTTATTATTTGTTTACGTGAAAAAATAATATATACGTGTCCCATATTTTTTGAAAATCTATTAGACGGACTAATTAGATTTTTTTAGTAAAATACCCTATTGGCGGAGAAATCGGTGAACAAACTTAAGTACATAAAAAAAAGATACTTACAGCCGAACATAGAACCTTTTAGAACATAGAGCATATAGCCTTTTTGGAAAAGTCGCTTAAATTATGAAAAAAATATGATTAAAACCCTCACAGTTAGCCCTTTCATTTGGTATGTCACTCAATATTGATCATAAACCATTTTTTTTTTTATTTCTAATTTGACCCCCTAAACTGACGCCCACAATAAAAATTTAATAATTTACTTAACACGTCCGTGTTTGGGTCACAAAAATCCATATGTGTACCAAATTTTAACCGAGTCGGTCTAGTGGATCTGGAGTAAAGTTGCTGTTACGTTACAGACGGACAGAAGACAGACACCTGATCCTATAAGGGTTCCGTTTTTGTTCGGAACCCTAAAAAGTATAAAAAAGGATATTGCAACATTTTTATTTAGTTAATATCAATTTTTAACAAAAATAATTAATTAAAGTAACGTGAAATGAAACGTATTTAAAAACAACAATCAGCGTTTAGTGACGTCGCTGCTGTTATGACAGCATATCATCATAAGTCTTTGAGTATGAGTAAGAACAGTTCATGACAAGTGTCAGACAGAAATGACGGAAAACAACAAATTTGAAAAAAAAAACGCTATATTTTTATGTACCTATGGTCTATAACATAGAATTCTTTAAAATGGAAGCAAGATGAAAATTTTGCATTCCCTAGTGGATTTGTTTTTTTGATAAAGTTTAATGAGGTTTGATTTGTTTCAGTATGACCTACATGAAGGAGAAATGCGTGGTTGGTTAACATTTAAACGGGAACGTGCAGCCCGTCTAGCAAGAGAAGAGAAATTACGTCTTTCCGCCATGCGCATACAGGCGTGGTGGCGGGGCGTCATGGTGCGTCGGGCACTTGGACAGTTCAAATTTTTGAGGCACACCAAGGGGAAAGGGAAAAAGAAATAAAAATAGTAGAAATTAAGTTATCTTTTAAGAAAACATTAAAATATATTAAGCTATAGAAATCACTTTTTTTTTAGAAATAAACAGTAATTTCGAAACTAAGAATTTTCTTTTTAGTCCTGTAAGAGAAATGTTACTAATGTAAACCTACTAAAATAACTCATATTTGAAACTCTTAATTGTAAATATATAAACGCTTATTACACTAGTCTCTGCGTCAGGGAGCCGATTATTACACTACCCTGTAAATCGCTCCCGATCTCAGTATGAATGCGTCACGTGGATAGCGTTGCACGCAGTGGCGGCGTAAAGTGGGGGTGGAGGGGTGCCAACGCTCAGCACCAAGCTGCCGCACACCGTAGCTATTTAAGATTTTGAATAGCTTTCGAAGTTCGCAAACAAAGATCGACGGACATTTTAACTCATTACCTATATATCATCAAAACTAAGAAATCGACCAAATATCGGATAATGGCATTTTAGTTATACCACGGAATATAGATGGGCAATCTACCCGGTGCTTTGGTAAAACACCCGATTAACAACGACAACTCAATCGTACATCAAAGAAGGCATCGCAACTATATTTTAATTATTTTTTTTCGATCATAATTTCTTATTCCCTAAAATATGAATTCATGTTGGTCTTATACCGCGCGTAACATCTCTTCATGAATTGAAAGACACAGGTAAGTAAATTTCGGTAATGTGATCGAATATTTTAGCAAAATAACCAATCGGAAATTTCTCATCATATTATCGCCCAGTGTGCCAATCTACCTTACACCGCCACTGCGAGATAGGGACTACCCGATCGCCCGATGGCAGGGCCCTAAATTCCTGTTTCTTAATTAAACGCTTATTACACTACCCAATTCATCGGGCCCGATTTCTAGGACACCCTGTCCTTGCGGCAGGCGCCGATTATTACACTACCCAATCTATCGGGCCCGATCTCAGTATGAATGCGTCACGTGGATAGCGTTGTACGCAGCGGCGGCTAACGTGGGGGTGGAGGGTCTGGTCCGCCCCGGGTGCCAATGCTAAGCACCAAGCTGAAGTGGCTATTTAAGGTGTTGAATAGCTTTGAAAGTTCGCAAACACAGATCGATAGATATTTTTACTCATTAATATATCATCAAAAGTAAGAAATCGACCAAATGTCGGATAACGGCATTTTGCAGCAAGGTGACCAATTCACTCGTACAAGTCGTAAATTTAAAGAAGGCGCACTAAATGTCCCTCGGTGGATGCTCCAGGGTAGCCCGCGAAATTCAAATATTTTTATGTTCGAAAGAATGATTATTTCAAATAATCATTCTTTCGAACTACATGAACTTAGAGGGCTATATTGATGATTAAAATGGTTATAATTCTTTAGATCAATACGCGTTACGGTCGCGGATCGCATTTGGTCCACATACAGCTTCACACTGACCGGCAAATTGCAAAAAACATGAAAATATTTAAATTTCGCGGGCTACCCTGGAGCATTCACCTTAAGACTATATTTTCTTCTTAATATGAATTCATGTTGCGCTTGGTCTGATCTTATACCGCACGTAACATTTCGAATTAATCAATTGAAAGACACAGGGAAGTAAATTTTGATAATGTGATCGAATATTTTAACAAAACAGCCAAACGAAAATTTCTCATTATATCGCCCAGTGTGCCAATCTATCCTACGCCGCCGCCGCCACCGCCATCCGATCACCTGATGGCAGGGCTCTAGCTCCCTGTTTCTTATTACACCACACTGTTCCTGCAGATCGGGCCCGATAGATTGGGTAGTGTAATATGAGTGTAATAAACGCTTCAGTAGAATGGAACGCGCGGACGTTAGTTTGGCAGACGTCAAACAAAGGTGTTACTCAGGGCTGCCAGATCGTATATTTGGATACAAAATTTGTATAATCGGACGGTGTATTGTATCCATGATCATTCTGTATAATACGATACAAAAGAATAGGACATGAAATGGAACGTAAGTTCGTCTCTTGCTTTATTCGAAGTGGTCCGCTGATTCTGTATAGGATGAACAGAGATGGAGATAAGATACTGCTAACTTTACAACTATGATGGAGTGTCGTGTGGTTACAATGTGGCTCAATGTGGCTTTAGTTCCTGATTGTGAACGATTGCGTGGGTTGAGGTTTTGTTTGGTAGTCTGTGGAGATTTTCTTTTTCAAAGTTGTCATATTGTTTTTTCGTGTCGTATGTTCTTTCTTGCCGTTGGAGCCTTCGCATTATAATAAAAGTATATGTCCCAAAATAACCCAGTTAACTGGCCAGTGCTCATGACCTCATGAATCCGACGCCATATTGTATTTGTGTGCCACCATAGTGTACCGGTGAGACAAATGTCAAAGGTGACGTATTAGTAGTATATCAAACGTCACATAGGCGTGTGTGCATCAGACTTTGAGAAATTTTTCAATATAGCGTCAATTTATGACGTCAACGTACTTGCAAGTATATTTCGGAACGACTTAACAGTATAGCATCGTTTCATGACGTCATGAGCACTGGCCAGTAGGTATACAGTTTTATATTTCGGAAAAAATTGAAGAAAATATAATTTAAACCCTCGCAATAAACCCTTTCATTTGATGTCACACGATATTGTTAAAAATTTTACTTTTGACAATTTCTAGTTTGACCCCCAAATGTTACACCCATACTAAAAAAAAATACTTAATTGCATAACACGTCCGTGTTTGAGTCACAGAAATCCATGTGTAACCATATATCAAATCCATAATAGAATCGGTTCAGAGGATCCGGAGAAAACTGGGTGTGACAGACGGACAGGCAGAGAAACAGACAGACACCAGGGTGATCCTATAAGAGTTTGGTTTTTTGTCGGAACCCTAAAACCGAAACAGCTTTAACGTACAGCGGTTCTAAAAAGGCCACTTTAAAAAATAAATCATGTTAGAATCATTACATAATTCACACAACAATCTGTCATTTTTCATTTTCATCTTAACCGCTAACCCATTATGTTCAAGGTTGATTGGGAAAATTTGATAGTGACGGATAGCGTGATGTGCTTTCTGATTCTGCTGAAGTCAGTACCTATGTTAGTTTTATGAAATTATGAAGCAAAATCGATTTATAGAATATTTATGTAAAATGCGATCCAATTTCGTATAATTGCGGCCGCGATTTATTTGCTGGCAGCCCTGTGTTACTGTCAGTAGCGTGCCGCTGTCACGGCTGTCCTGTCAGTTGCCAGTCGCATGCGTTTGCTTGTGGAGGTCGGTGAGATTTGTGGTTATAAATTAATAAAGTAAAGTTACCGATGTAGATAATAATATAAAACAAATTAATTTATTAAAAACATTTAGGAACAGTTGATAGAGTGTGGTGTGATATATTGAATTGAACTGTGATAAATATTCTCCACTGAGATTGCGGTATTTTCAATTCTTGGAAAGTTGGACTGTCATCCACCAGATTCGGTGAGTAATGCTGTATATTTTTTTATTTGTAAAAGCTTTAGATTGCAAGGCTTGTGTTAAATGTAAACGACACGTGACCGTGTTTAAACAAATTTGTTTTAAATCTTATTTGCACCTGAGGGCAAAAACATGGCTTGCCAATTCGCCGACGCAATTTCGGTAATTTCGCTTAGATTCGTGCAATAATATACTTTCACTTTCTATGATTGACCACGGTTAGTACCGACTACATCATAGTACTTTTGTTACTGACCGTTACTCTTGTTAGCTATTCACTTTCCTGATATTTTACCTAAGTTTTCAGTAGGTACTTTTTTGTTATTTTGTTAAAAATATTTGTATAATTGTTTTTTGTTTATAATTATCTCACATCACTCGAAATTTTATTTTAGTCTTAGATCTGATAGTAATATTATTGCTCCATTTATTTTATTTGAATCAGCCTTCACTACTGAGGATTTCCCCCTGTCTGTACTTCCAAGAAACTTAAGTTGCAAAGGGATATTCGATTAGTTTTCTTGGTATGTGGATGTATTTCTCTTTACTATAGTATACTTTGCACTACTAATTGATATTATTAATTTCTACTTACATGTTTATACCGGTTTCATTGCATCATTGATTATTTTTATCTTAGCAATGAGTACCTACTTATTATTAAAAGGAATTTTTGCTTAATTTAGACAATACAATTTTTGAATAAGGTTCAGTTCCAAGAACCTCGCATTAAATTAAAACATAACTGTTATAGATTAATGTGGCTTCAAAAGTTCAAAACAAAACAATTGGGTAATGGCAAAACCCAGAAACAATGAATATTATAACATTAGACGCAATATGAAAACAATTTTTTAATATTCTCACACTAAATTTCCCATTTTTGGGTTTAAGAAAAAAAAAAAAATCACTTTAGTGGTGTTTAGGGTCATACCAACTGAATCATTAAAATAAAATTAATGGAAGAGAGTAAAACTGCTTTGTATATTGCCGGCATTAGACTACTCCATTGCAGGCAAAATACAAAGCAGTTTGAATACAAATGATGAGGTAAACTCATGAATGGCTGGGCAAGATTTAAGTACATTTAGATTCCATGCACACTGCAGCCTTGCCCAGAAACTGACTGTGACATTAATAGCAAATCCAGCATTTACCTCACAATTACAATAATTGTTTCAACCAATCAAAAGGTGTTTCTCAAGAAAGGACAATATTACAGTACAATTTAATTTAATAAAACAGTTAAACATGAGTTGCTGAGGTTATTGAAAAAAAAAAAATAGCAATTAAAAAAGTAAGTGGCCAGTGTTTTTGCGCGCTTGTACAAATGTCACCGACAGAGGTGGTATATGCGGGCGCGGCGGCGGCGCACGGACGTGGTTCCGTGCGGTAATTAGTGCGTTAATCGCACTAACCGGGTACACAGTTGATGCAAGTGCGTTTCCGAGAAGCCGATCAGCGGAGCTCGCGGGAGGAGCGGCAAATTGCCGACAGATATGTGTGCCGCCTGTCGGTAATTGCAAAAATCACTCGCTTCACCGCCAAGCTTGTGGTCCTTGTATTACAAGTACGAGGCGTGTGTGCGACTACTGCACACCACACCTACCTATAGTGCCTAAGTACCTATAGCTCACCTGTGGCGTTTCTCGGATGCTGTCGAGTTGCCGACTCCGATATTGGGTTGAATTGAGTTACGTACCACGTAAGCTAAGCGACATGTTTCGTTTATTGCGATATCATTCCATGTTATTGCCGATCCCATTCTCAGTAAACTTGATAGCTTTTGAAATCGCAGAAACGGAAATATGGACGGAATGGTTTGATTTTGCAATTTATTCATTCATTTTATTAAAATTGCGTTCGAATACTTTCGGGAATCCTTTCCGCAGTAAGCCTTTTCAATTATATTAATCCAGGTACCTAGCCTGGATTCTTGGAGAAAATTGCCTAAATATCTGTGTGCACAGAATAACAAACTCTGTATTAATCTACCTCAGTCTGTAGTACCTACGGTTTCTAGTAAATCTCGCTCGACCCAATTACAACACTGCACTGGACAAACTAAACAATTCATTGTTTTCTAGAAATAATCTGATCATTTGAATTTGCATTCAAGCTATGATGTGAAGCAAACACCGCAATGATCCTGCGTCACTAGCGGTTACATAGAAATACTTACTTAGGAAAACAATAAACTTATCTCAACTTGTACTAGGCGTGAATAACCCTGAAAGTGATAAACGTAAGTAATTATATTCTTGCAATTTCCAATTCAAAATCTCAAAGGAATATTAATTTAAGTAAACAAAATTCCAATCAAGTTAATATTAAAGAAAACTCCGGGTACCCGAGTAGGTACGTAAGTATATGGTTCTGTAAGTAGGTGGGTGAGAGAGCTCTATGGCTCTATCAAACAAATTGATTCCATTTCATAGTTCGCGGCTCGCGACACACCCTCAAAGTATCGTTCGCCAAGGCTAAGCATGATTGACATGTCTGTCGAACCTCCCAGCAACCCGAAACGGATACACCGACGGAATATTCCTAATTAAATTCCATTGTGATCAGCGTGTAATTGCTACACGATAATTTTACGTAATCAAATAGGTATTAACATTTTCAACGTAGTCATGGACCAAAAAACTAGTGACTGAATTGCCATTAAGTATTGCTTTTCTAAGAACGGCTGGGCTAGGGCCCCGTCACTCGCGCAGTTGCCAATTCTTGGAATTGCTTATACCTAGGTAATTTTATTTAGTAAGTGGTACTTGCTAAACTACCTATTATTATCATTCAATCCAAAGATATTATTTAGTCTTTATTAATGGTTTTATTGCACGTTTCTGAATATAAAAAGTTCTCTGCATACTTCTAGATATGCACTTTGGTTTGTAGGTAGTATTTTATTGAAAGCATTTCGAAACAAAATAACCAAAAAAAAATACAACTCTATTGAATGTGTCAAAGACAATAACTATGTTTAAAAAAAAACAAAGCAACAGAGATTACTTTCAAGTAAAACTTCGAATAAAGTAGAATCGCCGAGCCATTGAAACAAAAGAACTTAACTTAAATTTAGCACTCGGGTTTATTACTTATTTAAATCGGCTCCCGGTATATACCCCCTCTATTGTTAAACTAAGCCGGTATACCGTTTGCTTTCCTATTGTCTATAAAGCTTAAAAAAAGCTATTTAAAAACACCACGAGTTACGGTATTTATGTCGAAACAAAGATAAAGGATCATGGGCAAAACAATTATGACTAACTACCTATAATAAATTAATCCTTGTACTTTCCACCGAGGTCGAGCCGATTTTGTCCTTTCATGCCCTTGTTTGAAACCCGTTCAATTTTCCATGAAATAGAATTACGTAAGTCTAATTTCTATTGTATTTCGGGAAATGTTCAGCACAACTTTAAGCGGAGTTATGACTTACGTAAGTGCTGAAGTGACTGCTTGTTTCAATGTTCCACGAATCTACCATTAAGTTTAACGTGACAATCAACTTGCGTTTTCGATGGATTGGTGCGGTGAGGTAATTCCCTTTATTTTGCTGTTATTGCTACTTCTTTACCCAGTCACAAAAATACTCAATTGACTCATGTTTTGATCAATTAAATACCGTATGAATGAGGGGCAAATGTTGAAGAAAAAATAGTAACAGCATGATGCGCGTGAGCGTGACGCTATCTAGCTAAGAGAGTAAATAAATAATTATTTAGGAAAACAAATAAGTAGCGAGTATTCCTGTGTACATCATCATCATTTCAGCCAAAGACGTCCACTACTGGACATAGGTCTCCCCAAAGAAGCAACCCCCCCCCCAGGTTTGCCATAATTGCCAGGCGGGTTGGCGATCGCAGTGTATGATGTTAGGTTTTGCAGAGAGCGTTGCTGCCCATTCTCTGACGAGATCCTTGTCCCCGGAAAGTGAATGGGATGGTATTATTCTTTTACGGCACCCTATGGTACCGGCCGACACCACACGGCACTCCTGTTTACAACAGAAACCCTTGCCATTAGGAACGTAGAAACTAGAAAACACTTGATTAGTTTTTTACTCAAGTCTTTAATGCCATGAATATAAATTAGGCATATATATCAATTTGTATTACGGTAATAACCTCTTTACAGGTTTATAATTGCACGAACATTAATTTCATAGTAGTATCTTGTACTTAGTTGACTAGCAATTAATGATATTTTCTTTATACCAACTGTTTACCTAGTTATTACAAGTTTCTGTTATGTATTTTCAGAGAAACCGTTGCATTACGATCCTTGGAATATGAGTCACTTGGATACTTAGCCAGTATTTAAGAGTTAATAGTCTTTGTAGGTTACAAGTTGGACTCATAAAATATGTGAACTAAAAGGAAAACAAAGTACAACTGAAATACTGCGTATTCGCAAATATTCCGACCGCAAATGTGGCATAACCTAGGTTGTAGAATAAAATCTTAGAAAAAAACGGCCGTCTGAAATTTTCATTGAAGTTATTATTTCCCTGTAAGTTTGGACAAACTCTGGGAGATATAAGAAAATGCCCATGAAGTCTGCTTGGGGTTTTCTGGTCCGAGAAGGTGAAAGATGGAATCGTGACATAGTATTGCTTCATTTTCGTTTAACTATATTTTTCATGCACAATATAAACTTGAATGGCAATACCACAAAAGAGAATATGCTTTTGATTAAAATCTTATCGGTCATTATTTAAATAAAACCTACTTCCATAGATGGATAAGAAACATTTCAACAATTGCGTCATTGGTTGAAACAAAAAAAAAAAATCTTATACGTACAGAATTACACAGGTATTTCCCTAAATGATTCATCCTTTATTAATAACATGAATGCTTTGTAACAAGTAACAACTGAAATGTTGATTACACCTTGATTAGATAATATCTAACAGAATTTATCCTCTACGTGATTTTACAAAACTACTTGCGGATATAAGTGGACTTTGATCTAGCCTGTAACTGTTGCACTCGAACGTAATAAATGGAGAAATCAATCTGAATTTTGAATGGACTAATCTAATCCGTTTTGTGAGATCTGATGCATGCACAAATACCCATCAAGCCGATCAAATTGTTTAGTTTCAACGTTATGCACCTCACAGCTATAGTTCCGGCCATCTTGAAGGCTTATTGATCTAGAAGCCGTAACAACCACTGCACACAGTACGAACTCCGTTACATTCAATCCGACATGCATCCCTTTTGTTTGCTTCTAGAGCATTGTTTATCAGACTATGTCAAATTGGTTTTTTTTTTCCAGGATGCTTCAATAGATCAAAATGTGCGTACGGACTGCGTGGTGTGGCCTACTAGGCCTGCTCGCTGTGTCGAGCTTCGCTTCCACTGAAGGGGCCGGCTACTGCTCCATCAACACATTCACCACAAACTCCTCGTACATGCAGTACACGAAGGAGCCGGTGCCCTTGGAGTACGGCTTCGAAGACAAGTTCAAGAGTATTCATTGCTGTGTGAAGGGATACAGGAGTATTGAATGGTGAGTCTCCTTTATTCGTCATGTCATCAGCCTATAGCAGTA
This sequence comes from Lacanobia oleracea, assembly GCA_950371165.1. Lineage (NCBI taxonomy): Eukaryota > Metazoa > Arthropoda > Insecta > Lepidoptera > Noctuidae > Lacanobia > Lacanobia oleracea. The sequence continues at coordinate 15,507,119 of OX493389.1, forward strand.
TTTTTCTGGAATGGTCTCCTGCAAGTCACTCTGAGCGCATTTCCTACATCGGTATATTCATAATTGATTCGGAGAGCAGGTTATAAGTTCGGTTCCAATCGCTTCCAGTTCTAAATACCGCCGATATTTCTTTGGTGCATGGTATGCTAGAATAAATCATTGTGTTATTGAGCGTACTACTTTCAATAAGCGTGAAGTGTTAAGAACCTTTCAGCTTTATTCAACAAGCCGAGTGCATATTAAAAGAAAACCTTCCTATTATGAAATGTCTATGTGAGTGTGAACTATTTAATCATAATTTATAATTAGCTGCATATGTTTTAAGTATCTGAAAGTAATATCAGTAATAAACAAGTTTCTTTATTTTTTGGGTTCTGGCAATTAAATCCGCTTCTGGGTTCCTTTTTAGGAATATTTGTTGCAAAAGGGTATTTAATGACAGCACTTAAAATTAAAACTTTGGACAGAAATAAGCTCGCTTGTCAATGAATTTATGCAGGCTTGACTGGAGTCAATGGACCCATCTACGCTTTATAATAAACGCCTAAAACAGAGGGGACCGACATTCATATGTAAAATATCAAGTTTCGCTTAAGAAACATTACCTAAACGAGCGAAAATATAGTACTTACTATATTTTTAGTTGCCTAGAACTTACTGCCGGAAACCTGCCAGTTGAATACCGCCTGGGGCGATACTTCGTTCATTTTATGTAGCGTATCATAGTATTCGATCTGAACTTCAATTGCACATTAATTGGATAACTTTATAACGAAAATGGAGCTTACACGTGAAGTTCATATGATCATTAACTAAAGCGTAAACTACACATTGATATCAATATGTAAACTTGTGAGGCACCAAATATGATATCGTTGTTTCGGGACTGAGAGACAGGCAGGTGTGCGCTACCGCTGCCGGCTGGCGATAAGCAGAAAGCTTCCACGAAATAAAATCCATTGTGTGCGCAAAAATAATTGAATAATCGGCTGGTGTGACAATGGGCATTGCCCCCATCATCCGCGCCTATGCTGCGATTTGCTACGCCGGCCGGCGCGCGTCGGTCGCCTGTACTGTCCACAAAATATTAATGACATCGCGCATCGCCCGTGAGAAAAAAAAAACGACGAATGTGGCACAGCCACAAGGATCTAGTTATGACGTGACGTCATTGTAACCGATGTTAATCATACAGTATTTAGGGTGATATTGCATTGACTCTTGAGATTGGGTGTTTTATTAATAGGTGTGCGATTCGCGGCTAAATATAGAATTCTTCGTCATATTTTCGATAAACGCAGTAGTAAGTAAACGACAAGAAAGGTTTCGAGAATTGAGGTAGATAGATATAGACGTGTAGGATGAAGCAATAACATCTCGCGCAAATCTATTTGGATTCTTGGAAAAGAAATCCTTAGATAAAAGGCGAAGTAGGTACCTATCCTGGATGAAAAGCTTTGTGCTTTGTCCCCTAGCTCTGTATGTACCCACACACTGACCTTCGGGTATTAGATTACAGCGGAGGTGGACAGTTGTGGCAATATGGTGAAAGCCTAACGGGAACTATTTTCAAAATGTAGGTATATTTCCCTCCTCGCCCCTAAAGAATTGACCTAAGACAGCAGTGGATCAAAGAGAATAGTGTAATAGACTTGATTGACCGTATTTGCATTACCTAACACGAGCACCTTTATTTAGCACTCTTCGCAGAAACGACGTTGAATTCCACTTTTAAAGGCTTTATTTCAACACAGTTTAAATTGCTGTGCATGAACACAGGATGAACGCAATAAGCTTCATACTTTGCTGTGCCAGTTAAGTTTATTATAAACTATGTAGTTGACCCGCGCAACTTCGTCTGCTCCGTTCCTAATGGTCTTGGCGTGATGATATATATATAGCCTTCCTCGATAAATGGGCTATCTAACACTGAAATAATTTTTCAAATCGAACCAGTAGTTCCTGAGATTAGCGCGTTCAAGCAAAGAAACAAACAAACTATTCAGCTTTATATGTATATTAGTACTACCAGTCGACCCGCACAACTTCGTATGCGTCACAATTTTCATTACTGCTCTGCTCCTATTGGTCTTAGCATGATGATATATATAGCCTATAACCTTCCTTGATATAAAATGGGCTATCTACACTGAAATAATTTTTCAAATCGGACCAGTAGTTCCTGAGATTAGCGCGTTCAAGCAAACAAACAAACAAACTCTTCAGCTCTATATATTAGTATAGATAGATTTAAACAGTAGGTACTTTAACCGAGGCCGAGAGCATACAAACATTGAAAATCTTCTTGCTTGTTTTTAAATATAAGACGATATTATGATAAACTACAGAGCATGTAGGAAAGCGTAAATGAGATTGATTGAAATACGGTACCAATGTAAATTACAGTGGATATATTAACATGACATGAAATTATAAATTAATTGAAAAAGCGGATTTCAACTCAAATATTGAAGTTATAGCGAAAGCCAATTAATTTCATGCAACACAGTTCGTTGTAGTTCTCGGTAAAAGTTTTAACAACTATGCCCTTGATGAACAATTTGTTGTTTCAATAACTGTGCTTTCCTGTAGGCAAAATAAAAAATCAATTGGTAGTGCGATTTCATCGAATTGCCTCGTCACTCGTGCGGTATGCGGCTATTCAAAGTAACTGTGGGGCATTGTTTGTGCAGTCTCTGATACATTTACTTCAATAATAGAAAATTAATTTCCTGCCTTTGACCTTTTATAACCCGCTGTGCGATGCGTACGAGCTTTGCGCAGCTCTCGTCATTACTAGATTGACCAAAATCAATTATCTTTATTGCCTATTAATTACCATATTTGATTCGCTCATTACTTTATTCGTAGGATTGTCAACTATTAATCCACACATCATTCTACTGTTCTACCCGGATGTATTTCAACTGCCACTTAAAAACTCGTTACAGACACCCAACTAATAACGATATGTTACGATTTAAGTAAACGATTGCCAAATAATGTCAGTTCGCACTTATCTATATTGTTTAGAAAAGAATTATTTGACTGCTGAGCATAAATCGTCGGAGGTGTTATTTATCAATATGTACGGCATGAGTGCACCTGGTGCGAAAACAAGTACGTTTCTGAGAAGTAGTGATTGCTACTCGTTACTCCGCCCGCCACCCGCCGCCGCATGCCGCCGCCGTCACCAGCATCCATCTCTGATGTACCTCAACACTAATATTATAAGCGAGAAAAATACATATTTTACTGCTGAATATAACCAAGCTGAAGGCTATGCTAACGGTGAAGATGGTTCCAATAGCGAAGCAGTTAAGAACGGAAAACATTTCGTAGATAAGCCCTGTTATTTGCAACTTCCAGGTCCGAAAATAATTCTAAGATTGTGTTATATAGTAGTAAATATGTATATTGATATAATCTCAACAAAGCCCGAATGAACTACATTTATTAGCGTGACTCACAAAGCTTGTGATATGAAACTCTAGGCCGCCGCGCGCCGGACCAATGGATTATGTCATTATCCACTTGTAACAACTTGTTAAATTGCAAACCATCCATAACATCATCACGCACTACAAGAAAGTTCTCAGAAATGTTTTAAATGTGCAGTTATTTTTTTAATGCATTCCCCAGGTATCTATTAAAGTTGAAATAACCTGTCATTGCCTCGCAGGAACCGTAAATACCACCTTCTCGACACTGTACAATTCCATGTCATTTGCAATAGTTTTCAAATTACTATCAAACTTGATTGCACTAGCGTTGTCGCGTTTGATGAATCACGTCTTAATCAAATTAGCGATAACAAATGTGTGACATGTCCACTCTTGTTTGTCATCACACTCAACAGAAATACTGCTGACAATACTCGTACCTAGTCAGTCTAATTTAAGATTTCCCTTTTTGTTATGTTCGTTCCGACGCAGGAGAAAGGCATTTTATGTACCTGAGAGTTATACTTGTAGCTTTAGCTCATTCAAATCGTAAAAGCCAGCTGTAGCGCAGGGTTGCCTTTGTATTTGTAGACATATGTTATGGCAACCTGTTGTCTTCACGTGACCTTCTTATCTGAACTTACTTGAACTTCAAATATTTTCATTGGTCTCACATAATTGTATTTTCTTTTTTTTATTGTCTCATAACTTAGTTTATATTAACGGCATTACTGTGAAAATTTGTAGTTTTAAGCTCGTTGCTTCAAATGTGGTGTTTGCATAAATTCATTACCAAGTTAAGGATTAGAACGTGTTTATACTTGTGTGGGTGTGTGTAAAATAGTCATGTTCACATGTTGAACAAGCAGTACGTGGGCACTCATCCATATGCGTGTCTGAATGTAGTATAAATTCGTATATTCGCGGATTGGCGTAGTTGTGCCGACGTCACAGTGATTTCGCCATAAAATAGCGACACGACTACGCATGTGGTAGGTACTTGCTTACCGGAGACAATTCCGAGAAGTCAGTAAGTAAATAGTTTCATAGCAATCCGGGCGCGTTAGTGCTCGACGCTCAATAAATTAATATGCATCATGCTAACGTATAAACTATATCTACTAGTTATTGCACTTTAGCTTTTAATTTCAAGGATTTCGCGCGGATGCATTTTAATATCCAGGATATTTAAAAAAAATTCTGATCAAGACAAATAAATCTGCAAGAATTCGATCGAGCCGTACTCAAGTACTGGTCATTCATGCTTGCCGCAATTTTTACTATATAGATAAAGTTCATGGACTTGCAGCTACCTTTGTACATTTTGCAACAGCACTTTGTGTAAGGAGATACGTTAAAGCAGAGTTAGTAGACACCATGGCGTGACAGCTTGACGTTAATTCAAGATAACAAACTGCAACGTTTGTGCACAGATTAGCGCTGCCATCGTCAGTGTCGACTACTCGGCTCTGAACCCTGACAGGCCAATGAGTAAGTGGCTAGCTGGCACTTAGCACACATTATCGCGTGAAATTAGTCCGCTTGACATTAACTATTACTGTAATCGTGTCGTTAGATGGCTTTAACTTCTTACTGACGACAATATTTATTACTTATGACACCTGTATGGAGTGTCCATTTATATTTCTTAATAGTTTGTCTCTATACAGCACTGCCTTTTTCTAATATGATTTAAGTATCTGTTTCTTGCTTCATAATTCGGTGGCTTAACTCAATTTCGAAGGAATAGTCTTAATAACATTTTAAACTACACTGATTTGGAATTCCAATCCGTTATACTGCTCATAGTAGCTATTAAGATCACAGTTCATTCACGCAATGAAAACTGTGTATCTCTGTGTGTCTGCGATTGTAGATGGTCTGATGTGATAATAAGCTGTCGGTTTGAAGACCTGCGCTTTCAGAATCGGTTGTCCAATAATAATCGTTATAATGTATTAAGGCCTATCAATTTCAAAGGCTATAAATCACCTGGAGTGGATGAACAGGCTGTCGCTGAGGTATCAGTCGCACGAGGCCACAGCGAGAGTGACATGCGCATGTCAGTGCCTTGTAATAAATCCACCGCCAGCGGCGCACACGCTGGAACGGGTTCGAGCCTGGCAATTGTATTTTATTACCCCACTTTTACTTTTATGCTAAACCGCTTCCCACTGATCTAACCCTTTATTTTATTCAATTCAACACTTGTATATTAAAGAATTAGATTGTCATCGTTCACGTGGTTTTATGACTTTCGTCCTGCTGTTTTGGGAGGATTAGTAACCACTGCTTCAAGAGTGTATTCCTTTTCAATCGGACTTCTTAATACCTCCTAATCGGTTCAGCCTCCAGTGGCTTGATTGAGTACTCAAACTTTCGCATTTCGTGCACTTCAACTTATCTACATGTTTAGACTGGTCAAAATTGAACCTTATCAATATTCATGTCATACTTACGTACAAAATTTCTCGGTACGGAGTCGTGTTGCATTGACTCGAGTCAATGTTGGCAATTTTTTGTCACGTCTGATTGCTATCAGACCGATAATGATTAGTAGCGATCTTGATATTACTTGTGGCGGATGTCCAATTCAAGTAATGTTTGTGAAATAGTCTGTTGTGTTGCCTGGTTCCGAAGTGTACCGTTGGGTCCTCATTCTTATTTAGTTGACAAAAGCGTGGTGTCGTGGTGAATAGTGTGCGGGTGTAGCTGGTCGCCGCTCGGCCGGTATCTGCGAAGGTATCGCACGTCGCCGCAAACCTGTATTGTGGCGGTTCCCGGAAGGCTCTTTGTTGCGCGCCGGCGCCCCCCGCGCCTGCATCGTCCCCCGCTGCTGCCTGCGCCGCTGCTGTGGGAACATGAACGATCTCTCCTGCTCTTTACCCACTCGCAGCTTGTTTATCACCGTTAAAATTTAAATGTCACGCATCTGGCTCTTATTCACATTGTTATAATACCTACCTACCGCAAATTCATTACCCACTAAAAAGTCATCGTTGTAATAAAAATTGCTTCTGAACTCAGCATGTATTGTTTTGTGTGAAACTCTTTATCTCCCAAAGTCAACAAACCATTCAGAACGAGCTCTATTAAGTAGGTAGTTTATCTTTTTGCGAAAAAGAAACGATATTGTACATTTGCACACTACACCGTAAGCAATCGTCGAAACGGTTTTTACACTTTCTGCTTTCATAAATAATGTAAAGCTTGATATGAGTCCATTAATTATAGCGTTACTCCGTTCTCTGTATGAATATCGGCCGGTTCAGCTATAATGCGAGTATATTTGCAATATCGAATTAATATACTAAGCTTGTTTCTGATAAGTTAATTCATTTTTTAACACCTTGCAATCAATTGACGTGTCAATAAATAGAAAGAACTCCTCAAAATAAGTATCGGCACTGTTAATGAAGTGGCCATAAAATACACAAAACGACCATGGACGACCACGACCCACTGGGCCCAAATAAAAACCGACAGCATGTCCTGACACGTTCCAATGACTCGATTTGTTGAACCGATTATTTTTAAAAGCGCGGCTTTATACCGTCCTCAGGTAGTAGGCTTTACTTTGTTTTACTAATTCGGTGATTGTGTTATCTACTTAACATCTTGTAAGAGATAAGTTTAAATTGATATTGATTGTGTTCGCACTTTAGCTACCACTAAAATATCAGTTTTATCATTCGAACGAAACGGAAACTCGATTAATATGGAAGCTAATAATTTCCTGAGCGTTACGGGATCCGTCTTATTGCTAGTTTTAAATGAATTTCCTTATTTATTTCAACGTTTACTTTTGAAAAAACGAAAGGTTGGATTGGATTGGGTTATCATCAAAATTCTTCTAACGGATACTGGTCATTATGTAGAACTGCGTGAATTCTCAATTTGAAATTCCCAGACAAAGCGTTCGCGATTGGTCTGCGTTGATGAATCAGGCATGCCCATGAGCCAGGTCATTTCTTTTTGTTCGCGGATGCTCTAGCGCAGCGCTCGGGACGCGCTCGAGAGTGTTCGGCTGCTCGCATGCGCACGCCAGCGCAGCCTTCACAATGGACCGTTTTATTTATCTACAATATTGATCTCCCTAAACTTATTCTTTTTTTCCCCCTCTCAAAGTAGGTAACAATTCCTTTGTAAATATTTTTTGTTCACATATTTCACCGTAGTTGTTATAGCAGACAAGGAGGTGTTCCGTGTGAATGGAACCCTCAATTATATTGTATTGTCCTAGAAGATTGCTCCCGCCGCCGTATCCTTCTGTGAAGGGTGTTTGCGTAACATTTGTAACTCCCCATTATTCGCCACTTGACACTATAAAGCGTTTAATCTTTAACAGATTTGAACCATAGTAGTTCATGAATAACTTGATAAGTATTTAAGAATGTTATAGCTCCGATAAGGCTTGAATGTGAAGTAAAGTGAAGTTTGGAGATTAAATCGTTTGTCATCATGTCAGATTTCAGAAGATTTTGAAACGGCTGTCTGAATCGGAATGCCTCATGACTTTTTTATATCAAAACATAATCTTGCTGTACCTGGCTAGATCTACGAGTATAAGCAATAAAAAACAAAACCTCCAAAAGATATTCAAATTCTAGACGGATTGTTGAAACATTTCTGGTTTCTATGGAAGCCTAGGGGCAAGTCGTGTTCAGTTTGGAGACGATCGAATGCCTCACAAATTAGTTATGATGAGCGGCTACCTGGGCGTCTATCTCACGATCATTAAATGTCTCTCGACGTCTGTTGTGAACTTGTGACACGTCACACGAGTGTCACATTGATGGTCACATTTTTACCACAACCGCACAGGCAGTTTTTGTACGACTAGTTACTTTTTAAACATAATGAAATTCGATTAAATTACAATTTGTAATATGATCGATGCGACCACGTCCATGTTTAAAACACTATTGCGTTTATTTTCTCGGAACAAATAGTCAAAGACCTCATCGCGATGTGTAAAACAGAAACGCGTGACTTTGCCGGTGCCTACGCGTAATATCTATAGGCGACTTCATTCTTTGGAAAGCTGGTGAACGGTAATGATTTCAAACGGAAATGTCAGTTTGCTGAGATCCGATGGCCGGCTCCGGAGCGGCCACCACCGGGCCGGTCCGTTCACACGCCGGTGTTTTTACTTCACAAATACGTTCTATTCCAATAGCCAATATTGACATGACATGGATCGCCGAGTGCGTCCCCCATTCTGTATTTTTTGTCATCCATTGAGCGTTTAATAACCGTGTAATGTTCTGTAATCTACTCGACGACGTTTGGATTATCAATATCATTTTGATAGCGGTTTTTCAGTGACTTAGTGCTTTATTATTTTTTATGAAGTAGCCACGTAGTGACAACGCTAAAAAGTTAATTGTAAGACCACCGCCACCGTGTCGAACATTAGCGAGGAATGTCGCTCGCATGGGAAACCCGATATTGAGTCTCGGGAGCACGGGTCGGGGAGATTCATATTAAACGGTTCATTGTGAACGCGGTGTCATGATAAAAATGAATGTCACATATTAGCTTCTGGAGTGAGAATATTAAACGTAAGGAATGCTATTTTTTGCTGCGTCGCTACGCACACTGAATCTGTGAATCGATGGCCGGTGTCAAAGCTCGGGCTTGCGTCTGCATCAGGCGCTTAATTCTCGGCCGCATAATTCATGCAACAATAGACATTGCGCAGTCGTCGAATCGTATGGGTTTCGAGAAATGTGGCGCGGGCTCGTTATGACGCCGGTGCACGTCCGACAAATGGCTTCATCGTGAAAATTAACATTCGGGCAGCATCAGCGGGCGCGGTCGGCGCCCCTCGCGCCTCCTCGCCGAGCAAATATTGAATCGTCGACTAGCCGGTGTCGTCGGGACCTCCGCCGAAGTGTCGCCTTCTCGGTACACGGACACGTCAACACTTTTTTACTCATTGTTAAAGAGAATTCATTCATGCAGCCACGCTAGATACATTGACACTATGCTAGGTAAATGTAATTGAACGCGGCCTCCGTTTGTCCGAATCATGTTCAACACAGTTGTACCTACGGTATGTAATGAAATGACACCGTGTTGCATATCGTAGCTATTAATCATATTTCACTTTAATTTGTAATAGTGTAGAGGTTATAGACACTGGTGTCTCTTTTCAAAGTGGTGCAACAACGAAAGCCATCAACTATTTTATTAATTTATTAAACACCAACACACAATCCCAATTACACAGACATCTGACAATCGCTACAACACTAAAAATGTCATTATTAATTACTACACTTACTTTTAAGCTTGAGATCTGTGTATGTACTCCATTATAGTTAAAGCTTTTGCGATTGTTAGTGTGATCCTGTGGTACCTTCACGCATTTAGCTGCTGATTCCAATACGTTCAAGTACTGACGAACTTGCGTAAGTAGTTCGCTGATTGCAGAGGTGTATGCTAGCGTCTTTCAAAGAAAAGCGTTTGAAGCGAAATTTCTAATTACTCTGTATTTAATTTTTCCTCGTAAGTCCCGCATTAGGTCCAGCGTGGGCGTTTTGTCACAGACATATTGAAAGTACAATCTTAGTATTCGAAAGTTTGCGCAAAAAATGCCAAAACAGTAATCTCAGTCAAATGAAAGAAAACACCTGACTGGGTCTAAAAAATTTTTGCAATTATTATCTTCTTAATAACTAACAACAGTAGCAGTGAGTGTATCGTTGTCAAAATCCATTCAGAAGACGATCGATCCTAATTCGTGTCGATACATGAAAAACAACGTTTGCTCGGCGTACGCGTCGAACCGCTGCTACACGGCCTACAAGGTTACGCACATTCTGCGTAGCGTAATAGCCTACGCAATTTCTACGCACTTTTTGTGTAGCGCCTACGACCTGCTACGCGCCCTCGACGCAAGCCTACGCGGCCTCAACGCCTACGCCGATCAAAAGACACCTTATTACCGCAGCTATTACAAATTCAGAATTGTTGATTTCTAAATTATCATGTTGATTTAAAGCATTGTTATATTGATTCAGTATAGAGATTCTACTTCTGGAGTTATGATTCCAGTTGTCCAGTTGCGATTTATGAATAAATCTCTCAGCGTTTTCTCTATAGGCTTATACAAACTGATACTTACGAGTATCTTGACTCAGCCAAATAGCGATGATGCGAAGAGTCTGTTTAGATTCATGGCCCAGATATGACTAATTTGTATTTAGGGTACGATGGGACTGACATACGCTTTGCGATTTTAAATGTCCCTAAATAAATAAATAAATAAATAAAAAACTGTTACTTGATATTCTATTATTAATCAGTTTAATTCAGATAAAAATAGTATACTGCACCATTTATCATTTCCATTCTGTACGTCACAGTTTGGAAGTCGGGCCTTGAGGTCACAGTTAGATAGCTAATAGTGTATCCGACCAATGTGTCGCCTTCTGAGTCACAAAACACGTGGCGGCGCCGGGTACCTAAACCTAAGTCTAATTTTTGTGTTAACCGTTTTATTGCATCATTTTCAGTTCCATATTTAAATTAAAAGTTCTCTCACAGAAAACTGCTATATGTCAGTTTTTGACAAGTTAGACAAAGTGGTTCATACTACTTGATTGATTATACACCCTTGAGGGATTTCCAGTGAACTGAAAGTCACCTTGTTAGTACTTAGTAAAATTCTTTGGTTGGCTTTTCATATTGAATTATGTTACGAAGAGGCATTGCTCTAGGCAAATCATAACTATCAGAGCATAGACGTAGCTAGTCTAGATAGCTGAATTTTTGTAGTACGTTTATTTTGTAACGTACGTGCTAGGAAAGGGTCTTTGGAAATTTTAACTTTAAGGGGAAGGGGGGATGCGATAAGGAACTTATGCATTTGAAAATCCTTGAATTTAGATGTGGTAGGTGTTTCACTATTAAAATGAGCGATAAACGAGAAAGGTTTGTGTAAATAATTTGCTTCTATGCAACACCGGGCCGGGTCGCTAGTTGATTTTAATAATTCTCAGAGATAAGGACATCATCTGTGATTGTGGAACTTGAATGTCGGGTTTGTAGAACATAGCGCATAATTAGTAACAGCCAATTATGTCTTTTCTTGTTTAATTCCTTACATTCATGTAAATTAAAATAATTGTTGTTCTGTGTGGGCACTGTGTGGTCCTTGGACGGGACATGCCAGCTATGTTTTATTTTTGACTAACTGTTTCCCGTGATCCGTTCCACAGGGATTGTGCACCTTTCCGGGATAAACAGTAACCTATGGAACTGAGCAATATTAGAAAAAAAAATACCGACTTAAAAGAAAGAGCATATTCTCAATTCGACTGCTTGTTTATATTCTTGCATGTTTGTTAAGCGATATCTTCGCCAATATCAACCGATTTTGATGATTCTTTTTGTTTGTTTTAATGAGTAGGTATATTTTTTAAATCAGTTCAGGGGATCTTAAAAGGCTACTTTAACAGAATCAGAAAGCACATCACGCTACTCGTCACTGTCAAATTTTCCCAATCAACATTGAACCTAATTCATTAGCGATAATGAAAATTTAATTTGACAGATTGTTGCGTGATTCATATTATGGTTCTCCTAAAGTGACCTTTTTAGCCCCCCTGTACTTCCACAAATTCCTTTTACAGTTAAAGGATTTCACCTGACCAGGGGGGCTACTCTCTAAACCCGAAGTCCGTAGTTTTGGGCTTAGTTGCGGGCGTATTCTGCTCCGTATCGCCTAACCACTAAGAATGAAAGAAAACACGACTTGAAAGTTACTGTTAAACAGTGCTGTCATTATTCTTAGTTCGGTTTCGGGACTAATCGTAAGTCTGTAAGCGATACGGAGTAGAATACGCCCGCGGCCGCAACTAAGCCCGAAACTACGGACTTAAAGAGTTGCCCCCTGATGCGGACTGTTCAGGACCGGGGTGGTTGGCGCTCTTTGGGGGAGGCTTACGTTCAGCAGTGGTCGGATATTGGCTGAAACGATCATGATGATTAATTTCACCTGTTTATAATGTTAGTTAGTTTCGAGAAGCATTCTATAAAGTAGCTTGGGATCGCCACACTACTTGTTGATTCATGCGTGTCTTCAACTTCTAATAATTCATTTTCAGAGTAAGTTATCGTTTCTTTTCCTTTTCGTAAAACTACGAGCTCTATTGTGAAGTCTTACACCGTTGGTTTTTAAAAGCGAAGTAATACTTGAGACTTAAGGTGAATGCTCCAGGGTAGCCCGCGAAATTCAAATATTTTTATGTTTTTTGCAATTTGCCGGTCAGTGTGAAGCTGTATGTGGACCAAATGCGATCCGCGACCGTAACGCGTATTTATCTAAAGAATTATAACCATTTTAATCATCAATATAGCCCTCTAAGTTCATGTAGTTCGAAAGAATGATTATTTCTGAAATACTTTATTCTGGGCTACCCTGGGGCATCCACCTTAAGCAGACTTAAGACTTGGTCTGTTTACCCTTTCAGAACATAATACCCGTAGATTTCGTATTTAATAAATAAGTAAAGATCTATCTTCTGTATTTTTTTTTTCAACTTATTGGATTTATTGAAATTGTTGATTAAACTTATTTTTTAGGTACTTAACTTCAAAAACATTTATTAAAATTGTGAAAAAGTACATTTTAGTTTCTCACAACAACCCCTTTCATTTGGTATGTCAAAGGGCACATTTTGAAAAAGCTTTAATTTTTTTTTTTATTTTGTCCGTCAAAAGTGACCTCATGATCTGTATTTATTTAGGATTACATTTAATTGGATCGGTGCCGTAGTTTGGCTTTGACAAAAGACAGACGCACGAGCGATCCGATATATGTTCAGATTTCGATTTTCTGTCGCAACGAAGCTGTTTAATATTAATAGTTATTTCAAATGATCTTATCGTTCAGTTGGGTCGAAGGCATTTTAGGACCTGGAACTTGGTCCCGGACTACACCTATATTATTTTTGAGTGGTACTTTGGGACCACAAATAAAACAAAACAGCATGTGTCTTTTTTAAATAGGAACAACTTATTATACTAATTTTATTAACTTTACCTAGTATTTTACGATTTACCTCCATACATTCATCGGACATGTACCTATGTTATGTCTTTACTTGTTATTAGCTATCGTTAAACTATTCAGCAATAGGTCAAAACGTGATATGTGGTTATTCACCAAACGACCTGCCGATGCCAATTAACTGAGTTTATAAAACTTTAGTTAACTATCCAATGTGAGAGCTTATAACTATATAGGCAACTTTTGATACTTCATGTAACTAGTAACTCTATTCGCTGTCCGGTGTTGAAAATTTAATTACACAGAATCAATAACCTGGATTTTGTATCCATGCCTAATAAAAGCAAGAAACCGTCGTTTAATAAATTATTGAGATGGAAGAGTCGATAACAAGAAAGCTTTTAAAATGAAGAATTTAGGACGATTCATGAATATTTACTGAACAAATGGCAGCTTATACGTTACAGTTACCATCAGCGTTACTCAGAGACTAAGTCCGTAAAATACTGAGTATTTCAATAAAATAACGTCCGCAAAGAATGTCGCTAAAGACAGAACGAGTCGTTAAATGAGTCGCGTAGGTGACTACTTCTTAGTATCTCACTTAATTACCATCACTTATTTAATAACACTCACAATGTCATGTTCGCAATTTACATAAGCTTTTTGCCCGAGCTATAATTGTTCATTATAATGTCTGTAACTCGAGCCTGTTCTCTAGTGCTAAGGAATTATCCTAATTCAAGGTTACGCGCTGCATGCAAACCTTTTGCTTAAACAATAACACTCAATGTTTCACCAGATAGTGCATACCGACAGCCTGATCTTGTACGAATAGTCTTATAAATAATTCTACCACGCTCTTCGATGTAACGAACGATATTGAACATCCTGATGTAAGGCGCATGTGACTGACACGGCGCAGCTCTCCATCACATACCGCGGTGCATGCTCGTTGCTGGCATTATTAGGCATCGCTGACTACCAGGAAGACTAATTGCACGAGTATGTTAGCCGATATATGTGCCGATTAGCGAGAAGATGCTTGCGTGCGTAAGATCCGCCGCGCACCGGCCGGCCCTGCGGCCGCCTGCTGTTGTCCCGCGCACGCAATCACGCACATGAGCTTTCTAGCCGCTCATATTACATTTTTACGTAGTGACCAGTCCAGTATTCATTTCAATTTCCTGCATTTAATCCAAGAATATGTGGCATCTTTGCACCGATGAAATTATATCGTAAATCGAATATTCGTTATCGCACGTGCATCTTGGCAGCGCGCTGCTCGCTCGAACTTATTATGCTGTCACCGTGTGTCGTGCGTCCGTCGGTCGCGACTATCTACAGAGGTGGCCAACGTATATTACGACCAGCACGCACATTATGTCGGAATAAGTTTAAAATAACTACTATTTGCCAGTATTTTCGCACTATAACAAACACGTCTACATTTAATAAAACTTTATTCTGCAAAAAGCGCTAGTCACTTCTGAAGCTACAGACGATATTGTTGCATGTTTACGACTTTATTTAAACTTTTAAAAGACTTGATTATGCTAACGAAATATTGGCAACAAAATAAATGGAATAAAGAGGGTGATTCAGTCATTACTTAGAAGTGTTCGGCCGACTAACCTTTGTTAAATGCGTTTGAATCGTTAGGAACGTCCGCTGCTCTAAGAACGATCTTTATCAGGAATTGTGCGAATCTGAGAAGAGCAGTCGGCCCGCCGCCGCGCGTTGTTCGTCCGGCAGGCGGAGCCGACGAGCAGCGCCCGGTGCCATCCAAATCGATCATTTTACGCACCCGACGCGCATAATGAAACAGTCATTTCCGGCCGTTTCGCGGAATTGAATATTTAATATTTCGCACAATCGAGTGGTGGCCGTCGGGAGCGTCGGGGCACGCACGGACGACACTGCTGGCTACCACTACCCTTGTTAGTATTCGTCGCGTGACTCCCAGCAACAATAAATTCTTGTGCACTTGCAGTTTCACGTAGTGCCAAGAAACCGCGACCGGCTACCGAATGCTAAAATGGGTATTGTTTGAATAAATACCATCTACTGTTTCGAGGAAAATGATAAATGGCGTATTTTTAAACACTTACCAATAAAATTGCGGTTAAACGTGACTGAAACATGCAGACATTAAATGAAAGCTGCTGTGTTCGCTACGAGGCACTAAGCTCGTTACTCTTACTTGTCGAGTCATTCGCCTGGCGACACTGCCGTTGTATTCAATAGATACATATTTTGTAATGTGATAGATTCTCATAATTGGTGGATGGTTCCGGTTTCCGATTAAGCGATACGCTCACTTAATTTAAATTCAAAAGCGTGTGTGGACAATGTACATTGAACACCGGTAGCCCGGTGTGCGTCCGTCCGAAATTAACTACTATTCAAGCGCCCGCGAGTGTTACCAGCCTTATTACGTAGTCTGTGCACAGCACTGTTTCACATCGCCATTGAAATTCGTAGTAGTACGCTTTTTATGAACATTCGCGGCTTATTAATCCATTAGCCACATCGTAAATACTCTTTGGAAACTTATACTAACTAATGACGCCCGCTTAGGGGAGGCTTTTTGTTCAGTTGGCAGGTTCTGTAAATAGTTTTACATATTAATCACTACTAAATAGCTTGTAATGGGTCGATTAATTTAAAAGTTAATGTTGGTTGGCAGTGGAACTAAATAGTGTGATAATAATACGGGTTGCTAACTTTACCTTTATTAAGATGAACTAGGGACTTCGTCGAGTGTTAATGGTTGTGACTCGTGACCATCAGCATTCAGGTCTGTCAATTGAGTTGTCATTAATATAAAACTCGTTCGTTATTTTAGTTAAATTATATTGAATTCAATTAAATCCGTCGGAAAATGATCAGATGCAATTATGAGGGTTGTTGGTTGGAGCATCGGGAGCATGCACGAACCGAGTGCAACACCCCACTATAACTTGAAGATGCATCATATGAGGTCTAGATCCTCAGTAGTGAGGGAACGTAAAACCTAAATATCTAGTCTCTAAAAAATAGCATCCCTATCCATGATCGAAAATCCTAAATAACATAAAAGTCTCCACATAGCCCCACACACAGAACGACTATGAATAATCGTATATTCTAAAGCGACGTTTGAAAAGAAAAGCTCTGACGCTCAACAACTCAACCCGATTCGATAAGCTACACTCCTAGAGAAAGCAAAAACATCCGTGCACATCGAGTTTTATATAATTTCACGGTAACAAGTCGCATGTTAGGAAAAGCAGTCACCGAGGCTGTATCGGGCGAGTGCAGATGTGATGCGGACGTCGCATGTTCCCAGGCGGAGCACCGGCGGCATTCTTTGCCCATACTCGCTCGTCAGCCACCTGGCAGTTCCGGGACGCGTCATTACCCGCCGCAGACTACATTCCCTGGACACCAGGAACGCAAATACAAACTACCGCCTTCCTTTCCAAACTTTTTCTTGAACATGACAGGTATGACAAACGCTCTCCCGATGTAATTATTAATCTCGGTACGTTTTTCATACGGATAATTGTATTGATGTAGCGGGAAGCCGTTCTGCCTTAATGCATCTTCTTGTTGGTGGTGGTATAAGGAATCGACTTTAAATTAAACGGTTTGGAAGTCGAGTCGATCATAAGTAGGAAATCGACCAGATGTCGAATAAGGGCATTTTAGTTATACTTGCTAGCTTAAATTAGAATAAGATGAACTGGGGACATCGCCCAGACTGTTAATAGTTGTCAGTGACTATCAGTTCCTATTCAAGACTGTCTTGATTGTCTCATCTCTTATTGTGTTTGTTTGAGTTATATATAAAACTCTAATTAGTAAATAATATAGATAACAAAGAAACCAAATATCCTGTACGATTCCTTTGTGTGTAGGTATATTTATAGGTTCAGACATCTAACTCGCACAAATTCTTAAGAATTCCTTGTTCCTAGAATCATAACTGCCGCGATCGATCATTATCGTTTTTGTATGATTGCTGTTATCGTCGAAATTACTTGAAAGACAGCTGTGGCGTAAATACGTTCTAGGAAACTGTTAAAATACAGCAAATGTAACTATTTGGGTTATGGTCAGCCAGTGACTCATCGTGTCTGAATCATTTTCTAATAAACTGCATCATGTAGGACAAGGTGGTCGTGAATAGAGTTTATTGCATTTTTTTTTGTAGCAGACACGCCCCTTTATCGTTCGTGCATCAAAGGCAACAGAGTAATGTGCGGTTTGAGCGGTCTCATAAGTTTATCCCGTGACTTTATGTGATCGTTGTATCACCATCTATCGCATCATCAGCGAGGTGTGTAGATAATAGATATACAGTTGTCGCGGTACGAGGAACGCTCCGTGTCGCGGCGTCGTCGCCGGGAGATACCGCCGGTTTCTCGCTCACCTGTTATGCGATCAACTTTTTGCTGCACACCCGGTACTTTGCGGTTTTTCTAATCGCAATATTCAAGTATTCCCGACGCGCATCCCTAAACCGCACTAACTGTATGAAATTGCTACACTTGTAGCCTGCAACGTTAGTTTCCAATATTCCATGTTATTGCGGCAACACTGTCATTAATAAGTACATAGGAGCTCAAACGCCAACGTATACTTACTTACACTTGTACATATAATTACATACACCGCAAAAACGAGCCGGTGTGCGTCTTATTCTCATTATTCCTGTACAGCTGTTGCCTGTCTGAATAAATAGTTGTATTTAGATTTATCACGAAGCGAAATGTATCCGATGACATTCGAAAATTGTATCGCAAGAAAATTCATCGGAAACCGTTATGAAAGTGTAGGATTTACGAGTGTGGACATGGAGTCAGACGGGCACGTGGGCTTGCAGGCGTGCGCACGGCTGGCGGCTCAGGCGTGGCGTGCGCCCGTCAGCGCTTTGTTGCCGACGTGACGCCCGTCAGCGCTTTGTTGCCGACGTGACGCCCGTTGCATTAGTTTTGCTTGTTACCTCTACGATACAACGAGCAGCAGCACCGTTACTGAAAATGGGATCATATTTTCTGGTCTATAGCATGTTTATTCACTTTACAAATAAAAAGTAATGCGCCTCCATTATTCTAATAGAAACATTTCCAATATTTTGGCACTCGATCAAATCTTTTGACAGGGTGAAGTATAGTTGTTGAAACAATAATTCTATCGATTTCCAGATATCCATCCACCTCTATGGAAAAGTATTTCCCGGAAAAAGTGTGCATAATAGCGATTGCCGCGAGTCGTGGAAAGCTGATAGTCGTGGTGTTTTTATTTATAATAATATATCAATTGTTGAATGTGAGTTTTTCCATTTCCCACAACATATAGCGATGATTATTACTGTCACCGGTGCGTGACGGGCAGGCGGGCAGGCAGCGATTACACTGTAATGCAAGGGAGCGACGTCATTATGCGGCGCGTGTGTGTGTGTCAACTGTTCGCCAGAGAAGTATAATTGCGGTTATTTCACAGAAACGATCAGCATGCGAATGGCTCCGCCAACAAAGGGTTTAACCACGTAGAGAGTAGTTCGCCGTCCCGCGTCCGCGGCTCCGCGCCGGGCCGCCGGTTCCTCCGGGCGGTGTCAATTTGGCGTCGGCCGCTGCTAGCCCTAATTACTTCGAAGAATTGATGCAACGTGCGCTTCTCATTAGCTGCTCTCTTTGTCCTCTTTATAAAACTCGTAACCTTATACTCTTCCAAATGATGTCATCAAAGTCGTAACGCGAAATTAGTTCGCCCTTTTCTTTACTCGCGCGGGTCCTGCATATTATGTTAACAAACTAGTAAGGCTTGTACAACCATTCATGAATTAACATTCCTTCTCGTGATCCATTAGCTACGATGTCGGCGTCTTATTCATTGACATTTGTTACAAATACTTAACAAGCCATTGATCGAAGGAATATAAACATTAAACATTTATAGACGCCAACTTGTTTGCTCCATTGTGACCAAAATATACCGACTACATAGGTAGGTAGGTAGGTAGGTATTTCAACCAAATGTAACGATTTTTTGTTCCGTTCGGGTATTGTTTACAACTCAAAATTACTATGTTCTCATTCAGGCTAATTAAGATGATATTCCATTGGATTTGTTTAATTTGATGGGGACGGTGGAATCCGCTTGTTAATAGCTGGTTGTAAAGATAGCAAACAGTTCGTTCACCTTTAAATTATTCGTTATATCTTTGACTAATTCCCCGTTTTTTGTTAAAGCACACTTAGTTCTACCTAGTGACGTGATCGTTCCCACAAAAAGCCGGATACGTTGCATAGCGTTATTAATAACAATGCGCATTAGCTTATCAGTTCTTTAAGAGGCATCATTAAATCTAGCTCAACGTTAACTTACGCTAATAATTACTTAATTCATCATTAGGGATTTTCAAACGACTAATTCGCAATTAAAAGACATAATGGCAGATTCAAACGAAATTGAGTACCCAAAATAGGTACACAGTTACAAACACTTCCGTATCGTAAGACTATAATTAAAAAATACTAGTTCATCGGGTTTAACCGATGTGTCGGTGTGTACAATCACTGTAATTTTGAGGCGGACATCAATACCACGTTATTGGACAAGACTCAAGACTGACAAAAAAGGAAGTCACCTCTCGGCTCTGATTGCGTTTTGTGGTTACCGGTGTTGAGTTTAATATACAGGTACATAGTCGATACTTGTTGTGCTATTAAATCTTCTTGACGGTCCTCGTAATCCGTTTTAATTTGTCGTTAAAACTATTTAAATTAAACTACCAAACGACGCGACGGCTAAAACTATTCACTGAAGAACGTTGACGTACGATAAATTTCACTAGCAAATGAAACTGAAACCTTTTCGTTTATCTAACTAAACCATCGAACCAATGAAATAGGTTATAGTTCAAATAGTATCTATGTAGGTTCAGAATACGTTCTTTCCACCACAATTTGTAGTTCCTCAAAGTCAGTATTTCAATTCTGAAACCCGTTTCGTTCTGTAACAACAATATAAATGTGGGATTCCCGATCATTTAACGTAAATAAATAATGCAGTTATTTCGTTTATATTGCTCTGTTATTTTCCGTTTCCGTTTCGTTCTTACTGAACGCCGTTATGATTTTAAGTAGATCAAACAATTATATTAACTGCATTCAGGTTTACTTGAACTGAAATCTCTGAAACGTGTTTTCTTAGTCTGTTTAGTGTTAAAATACTAACTATTTGTAATAAGTTATCCTTGGTTTGTGTGTATCTGAGCTAAAAGGAAGTCTGAGAACTGATTATTATTTTGAGCCTGGTTCCTTCTCCAATAAATAACTTCGTACAGCCGTATATCATGGGTAGGTATGGGTATGTATGTCTGTTCGCAAGGAGGCTGCATGCGAATGATTTGTGGTGAGCGGTGAGGGAGTGCAACCCGACACACGGTCAAAGACCGGTTCGCGTTATTTCGGAAATATTCGGCGCTTTTTACAGGAGAGGCCGACGA
This sequence comes from Lacanobia oleracea, assembly GCA_950371165.1. Taxonomy (NCBI): domain Eukaryota; kingdom Metazoa; phylum Arthropoda; class Insecta; order Lepidoptera; family Noctuidae; genus Lacanobia; species Lacanobia oleracea. Next base: position 15,528,081 of record OX493389.1, read on the forward strand.
CGCCGCGCCGGAGGATGACCTCACCGGGGTCTCTTTTTGTTTCAATCTTTAAAATAACGACGTTTTCCTGCTACACGACAGACAACATTAATTATACTTAACGGATCACTTACATACTTTCTGATAATACTGTAGAGAGGTACGTCAGAATATCAAGAGAACTATAAGTCGAGTTGTACCTACATTCCTGGGCAGTTGGTCGCAAATAATCGTTCTAGCCGGGAGCGCATGGCCACGCGTATTATCCGCCACATTTGTCCATGCTTCGCCTCGAAACATCAAATAAAACAAAAAACTACGGTTTTTATCGAACACTTGTTGCTAATTAAATTAAACGATCTCTGTCAGAATTGTTAACGATGTCATAATGAGTATCATTATTTGCGTTTTGTTCTTGTACATGGAATAGTTGTAATAATTGGTGGTGATACTAATAGATCGGAGTACAGACGTAGTCAGGCTCTATTTGCTGCAGGCGGCACAAGAAACATGCAGTTTGCCGGTACAGCTACAAACACAGCATCGCACGCACAGAACTCTATGGAGGAATATCTAACACTATAACAGCTATTTATTGAATACCTGCCTTAGAGTAAGAATCTTAAATAAAAATTACAATGTACGACCTACGTAGAAGATTACACAATTTCTATAGCAATACGTAGGCCGTTCATTTGTAAACAGGCCTCCAACTGTGATTTATTTTAAAAACTGATCATGAATAGTTTCCTTACATCGTCGTAAATTCGCGTTTCATATCAATATACTTAATGCGTGCGTTGCGTGAGTCATTACTTTGAAACACGTTAAAAATATTCGCATCGTTCTCCCAGGGACACTGGAAAGTGGAATGAAGATTGTAAACATGCGCTCTTGATATGTTTTCTCGGAAATTGTCACGACTCTAGTGCAAATAATAGCTATGAACAACACCAACGGCAACGTGCAGACTGTGCATTAGCTTCATAATGTTTGCTCTGCGTGTGTACTCACAGAATTACTTAATATTATGGGATTAAGATACGGTGATACGGTCACCCGTTTGCGTGAGGCGTGTGACTACTTGCCTAATGCGAATTCGTGAGTTGCCCTTATACCGCGCCCTATTAGCAGAGGATGTTCACCAGATAACAGCTCAGCGTCGCTTCTGAGAAACAATTCCACCGCGGCCTTGCGATGAAACATCGCTCAAATGTTTGTTTTCCTTTCAAACGATTCAAAAACGGCTCCCGCAAAATTTTACTGTTCACGGGAATCGGTAGCTCCGCGACGTTCTGTTTGCGTAAGCCCAATTCGCTGAACAAATTACAGCTGTTCGATTTCGCCTTAAAGCGAATGTGCGGTTTTAAATATTTTAACATTGACTATCTATGAAATGTACTTTCGTGTATTTCAATTTGTCACCGCTGCGCATTTATCAATTTGCGGAATATTAGAGAGCCGTGATTTCTCCGTTGACGAGTGACTGCAATGCAGTACTTCGCAGAATCACTTAGCTGTCATCGTTCATCGACGGCGGCTACATTACGCCACCACCCGCTCCGGCGGAATGGCGCTCCATTACTCGTGTACTGGGAATTATTTCCTGCATGTACACACGCCGGTTGATCTCGTCGCGCAATGACAATAGCGCAGCATTAGAAGCGTGTATCTCACAAACGATCAATTCACAGAACGCGATAATTTCCTTGTTAAGTATCTACCTACATGTAACGCTCAATCTGCGTTCGTTGCGTACGTTTGTTCAAACGTAATGCAATTTTTCCATTACGTTTGAATAAACAACTGAACAATTTATTTGTAGTTCAGGCATTTCCAAGACCTCCCAAACATGAGTATTTGATAAGTAATGAAAAAACAGTGTTTACTTGTGAGCAATTACTTAGTGGAATGTACGAAAAGTTCGCGTGCAACAGTCAACAAGGGTTTTTTGCTTTCCTTATTCCGCAGGCCAGCTTATCGACTAGAATGCTAAAGATAAGCATAGCAAGCCTTTTCCTTTCTGCTAATTGCCGAGCCTAAATAAAATATTCTCACGTAGATAAGTAGTAAATATACTTCCTGGTTTTACCACATAACTTATGGGTTTTACCATCTGACACTGCAAAAGGTAATAATAACGGGAATTGAGTAACCGCGCCATCCTTGTTTGTTATTCATCGTTCATCAAATATCTACACTTTGGCCCGAAAGCAACGCAAAACCCCAAATAAAGGGAAGCCAGCATTCACTTTAAAAGTTGAAATTGAAACTTAAATATGAGCCCAATTGCACTATTTTCCTCTATTGATTTTGATGATCTCACTAAACCACCCATTTCTTCCAGGTTCAAAGATGGCGTCGCGTATCCCTGGTCAGCGGGGGTGTCCAACCTCATCCTGTACCCTGAAGCAGCCAACCAGACGTTGTACGCGCGGCGGGCTGCGAGGGCTGACTCCGGCAACTATACATGTCGGCTGTCCAACGAGACGCATGTGCTTACACATACTGTCAAACTTAGTATTTTAGGTAAATATTATAGACTCGTCACCCCTTTCCTTTCAGCCGAAAGACGAGCGTTGCTTGATATAGCTTTCTCCCACATACATCGCGCCATTGTCCGATTCCGTGCTTCTCAGAAATGCATGCATTGAATGCAGTCATTTTATTTAAAATTATTAAACATTGTAATGGTGGTAAATCTTTAGTCCTTCTCATTACCTAGTTGTCTAAAGGCTTAATCCTACATGGATCAACTGCCGTCTGTTGCCCGCAATCCGACCTCTTGGCAAAAAACAGCGCAAAAGGCTGGTGTTAACAGTTTCATCAGATATTCCTGTTTTTATCCTGACCTATTTAAAAAAAATACTACTTAGATGCCACAGCCCTATATTTGGTCTGTCCGTCTTTGTGTGTCAAAAGGTTTATCGTTAACCGTTTATTTTCTCTTTAATTTTATTCGATCATGACTTTTGGTCTGCACAAGCTACAACGGCGACATATTCCCCTTAAATTGAGAAATAAAATAAGGAAAAGCTCTCATGTGCAAGCATTAGCGCTGCGGGAGGTCCAGACTTTATATTATATCGAGTCATAAATGTACACAACTTACCTATATGTATGTATACTACTATAGTAGGCTTTATGATTCGATGGCAGTAAACAGCCATCTCATAACACTTCAGCTGAGCTAGAATATCGCCATGATGCAAATGACTACGGTTATTAAAATTACGACTTACACATAACCTATAACAGTTATTTCGCTCGTTTCACAACGTTACGAGTGACCCTAACATCTTTAGTTTAACGTTTTATTGTATGTAAGTAAGTAATATAACTGTTCTTTATTAAGTGAGCCAGACGGTTCCGTACGAGGAAAAAATGTATCAGCTAATATTCCAATTCACAGAAAAACCGACGGACGCACCGAGAACAATGTTCATTTCGAAAGATCAGTGGGTGGAGGAGGGGGGCGAGTTGCGGCTGTACTGCGAAGCTCTCATCGGTAAGCAATACGCCTACGTACTTTAAAGCATGGAGGAAAAAGAAATGGGGCGCCAGTGGACAGGTGAAAGTAGCACTCGAGACTTGCAGTTCAGAGTTCACTGTGCTCACCTAGCCATTCTGCTGGGAATGACGGACTGGGCACGTGCCTTTGAATCTTTTACCCTGGATTACTAACTGGTCTGATCTGCTCCCATAGATCGAAGTCAAAGCTCATTTCAGACTAACGATCACTTGTTGTTATTTTTATCTACCAATCACAGGAGTTACACGAAAATAGATTATCTTATCCAATTTTCGGAAAAATATATATTGCCCTCCATTTGTTTCTCCTTTTCTATGAAAAGATACACAATATCTAATCAGATCTGATAACCTTAATCAAGTGTATTGTGCAGGTCGGTCTCTGCTGGCGGACGCACGCAGCGACCTCCGGTGGCGTAAAGTGTTTCCCAACAGTACTGAAGGAGACTTGTTATCCACTCAGACTGAAATCAAGACCACCCGGTGAGTCCCTCGTTATGTTCAATACGTCAATATATATATTTTTTTTTACTATTGATAGGCACGCGTTTGACCCCTATCTCACCTGATGGTAAGCGATGATGTGGTCGAAGATGGAGCACGCTTGCCTAGAAATAACCTATTCACTCTTGACTTAAAGACTCCCAGGTTGTAGCTATCAGAAAACACAGACTCCGGCAGGGAATTCCACTCCTTAGCTGTACGCATTATGAATGTGTTACCAAAACGTTTTGTGCGACACACACACACACACACACAAATAATAATATGAATAAGTTAGACTTTTTAGCTGGAAACTTCTTTACTGTCTAAATGAATGATGATTTAGGTTCAAGTTCCTTTATTCCATTTTAATTAGGCGTAACTTCAAAGCCTTTCATACCTTCATATTTTCATTTCGTATTTCGCTTAAAAACGCGAGAGAAATGGTAAACACGAAAGAATAAATATAAAATATTAAAAGTGGCTTTTACAGATTTCAACATACAAAAGACTTCGATTTATTATTTCTTTTAATAGGTATCATTAGAGAGAGAACGTACCTAATTAGGGAGCACTGCAAAGTTCAATGAATTCCCGATAATAAGCGTAGTTACTAGGTACCGCCTTCAAGCTTCTGCAACTAGAGGTCAACCGGTGACCTTTGGATATGGCTGTCGCTTTTACAAGAAGAAAATACTTAGTTATTGCGTTATTGTGAGTTTATGGGTAACTGCTTATTTTAGATGCGGATCCGTTAGTGTTTTCCCGGAAAGACGAGAGGTCGACTTCATTTTCTCTTAATCTAATAAATAATAACCTATAAATAGATCGGATTGGCTCTTAATGGTATCTCTCTCGTCCTCGATACAATTAGACGATGATATTAATCTGGCTCGAATTTATTTTTGTTAGGGTTCCGAACATCCGTAAAAAACGAAACCCTTATAGGATCACTCGGGTGTCTGTCTGTCCGTCTGTCACAGCCAGTTTTCTCCGGATCGGCTAGACCGATTCTGTTGAAAATTGGTATACATATGGACTTCTGTGACCCAAAGACGGACGTGTTATACAAATAAATATTTATTTAGCATGGGGGTCAAACTAGAAAATTAAAAAAAAAACAAGATGCCGTGTGATATATCAAATGAAAGGGCTTACTACGAGGGTTTTAATTTTTTTTTTTTTATAATTTTAAATAAAAAGTTTTGATGTTATTCAAGAAATTCAACCAAAAATTACCATCACCCCTTTCTCTCCGAAACTACTGACCCTACATTAAAAAAAAACAAATGCAGATAATAGTTCTATTTCTAAAGATAACAGAAAAACCTATAAGAAGTCTGTAGTGTTAAAATTACATGTAAAAAAATGAAATTGGTTCGGAACCCTTTGCACGCTAGTCCGACTCGCACTTGGCCAGTATTTTTCCTTAGATTGTTTCTATTCCAGACGAAGGTAGGCGGATAAAAGATGGCGGCTGTTAAGTGATATTATCTCTCTGACAAAACATTAGTGGATTTGGTTTCATTACCTACAGTTTTACCTATACTTAATATAGATTAATAAATCAGGATAAGTACTTAAACCATCTGCATGACTGGTAAATCAGTTTTCTGGTACAAACTTGAAAGTCATTCGCTGTAGCGATCCATATACAGATTTCAAATAAAAATTCCTCTCAGCGACATAAGGATCACTAAAGCGATATGATCTTTATGATGGCACCATTTCAGTGAGTGGGTTTAAATTCACAAAATATGACGGCCCAGTTACTGAGTCAAAATTAATTTATTCCAAAAAGCCTTAGTACATTTTGAAGGGTAATTTAGATGAGAAACAACTGCTGTTAAACAACTTTAAACATTGCCTGCAATAATAAATGTAAATCTCACAGAACTTTACCCTTTCTACCAAACTGAATTACTTTTTACTAGCTTTTCCCCGCCACGCCGCTTATTTTCGCATAAAAAGTAGACTCATATAATAGAATAGAATACTGTTTATTATGTAATCCATATAAATTCAGAAAAGAGAAACATTACATAGGGTGGCACATTGGGCTGAATTATCGCTAAAAGCGATATTTCCAAGATAACCTTCTCATGGGCGATAACCATCGACTCCGCGTACTACCTAGGTCTCTAGTGATATCTGTATCAAAATTCATCAAAATACCGTGTCAAGCTTTAAAAACCACCAAATTTATTAATTAATAATTATAATATTAGGATAAGTTAGACCGGCCTAAAAGTAAGCTCTTCAACTACCATTCCTCAGCCAAAATAATGGACTAAAGACAAAGCACCCCGCGCCACCCGCCGGCACACCCCGGCGGCTCGAATACCCTCCGGTCTGCTGGCGGCACAGCCGGCGGCACGACCTACACACCTACACACTATGCCGGCGGCACGGCGCTCTGCCGCCGGCATAGTGTGTAGGAGCCTTTACACAATTACGTTTTCAAACCATATCGCCAGACACCGCCGTCGTTCACATTAGGTCTTTACCATACTTAGTGAGCGCTTCCTGCGCCAATAAGGAAGTGGTAGTAGTAAAACTATTGAATTATTGATTGCAGAGAGGATGTGGAGGACATCATCGGCTCGTACCTGACCGTCGATAGGGTGTCTGCGCAGGACTACGGGACTTACGTCTGCGTCGTGCACAGCAATGACGTCGTCTCCAAGAATTTCGTCACGGTGCATTACAGATGTGAGTATCCTTGTTTTTCTGTTCATGCATCATCTTGTTTGCTATTATTTATGTATGTAGGTATAATATAAGTAACAGACACATTACTCATAGGTTTCATGCAACATACCGATTGTAATTATTAATTCACTCGAGATTAAACATTCCGAGGAGTTAGAGCGAGTTTATAGTGTCGATCGCGTTAACGTAAACTTTTACTTATGTTAAACTGTACCTTTGGAGAAAAGGTTTCCCGTTATTGTGACCACACGGGGCTTATTCATCATCATCATCATTATATCATATTCTAAATTTACGTTTACACGATCGAGTACTTACCTACGTTTAAAAACTGCCTCTATGGCCCACTCTTTTTTTTAAATATGTCATTAACTTCGATAACTGTTTTGTTGGTCTAGTAGTCCAGTGTTCGTTCCCAGGGTCAGAAAATATGATTAAATTTTGTTTGTGTTTCCTATTTGCATTTGCAAGTAACAGCCAGGATTCAAGATTTGTTCCCGATTTTAAGGATCGCCACCACATAGTATTTTGACGTAATTGACGGAATATGTACGTATAGGCAGGCAACATTATTATTGTCGGTATAACGGAGCCAGACTAGGGATGTTATGGAGGTGGTTTTATCGGAACCGAAGTCGGAGTCGGGAGTTTTTAAATTTGGCTCATCGGAATCGGAATCGGAGATGGCATAAGAAATATTTATTTATTTAAAACACTTTCAGCACAAAAATGTACAGAGGCGGACTTAATGCCATAGGCATTCTCTACCAGTCAACCTTTGGGTAATGCAGAGAATAGTCGTAGGTGCAATAAAGAAAATTTAAAGCGATTCAAATACAATAATGAACAATATACAAATATAAACCATACATACAATATAAATATATAATAAATATACAAATCAACAAGATAAATATACAAACGAAATACTAAAACAATTAAGGCGAATAAGTTAACGGGAAACATTAGCGCTGTGATGATACAACTGCCAACCTCTTACGAATGTGTTCACGAACCTTAACTTTGAAGGATAATCGGTTGGTGGCCATCCTGATCTCTTGGGGGAGCGCATTCCAAAGGTGCGCAATATAGGTGTCACAAACAAAAATAACTACAATTTTATAACAGTAACATAATTAAATCAAATTAATTGACTCCATAAGTAGCTCCTCCATATTTAAAAGTATCGGAACCGAAGTCGGAACCGGAGATGTAAGATCGATCGGAATTTCCAACATATCGGAGTCGGAGTCGAAGCTCCGTAACATACCTGGTCCACACCATATATGATCGAGGGCCAATACAAGTCACTAAAGATTGGAGGGCCGCAGAAACGATACACTAATACTTATACCGTCAATATTTTTTGGGTAAAAATCAAAATGCGGCGATTGATTGATGACTCTTCATTTAATACCTAATCTTTTACGATCTATAACTAACGGTACTGAATACCAGACTTTTAAACCAGTCATATAAAGAAATAAATACGTAATCTTTGTCTATTATACCTAGTTAGGTAAGTAAATAATGTGAAGTGTAATTGTGTATTTACCTATTTTATTATAAAAAAAAATGTGTAATTGTGCTACATTAGAAACGTGTTGCGGGCCGCATAAATATTAGCCGCAGGCCACATGCGGGCCATGCTTTGGACAGCCCTGACGTACAGTATTGATGTATTATTATTTTTATGTAGGTCCGGGTAAGTCAATATTTTCCCGTTTTCCTTTGTGGTTGTTGCATTTGCAATAGTCGACATAAATAGTCAACGGACTATCATATGATTATATAATTTACTGCGGTCACTAGTAATGACTATTATTAGATATTTAATCGTGATTGTATATTGAGGTAGGTTTGTTTAATTATTATTTATTGTATTCAAAATTATTTAAATACTTTACACACAAACTTCAGAGGCGAAATTTTTGCCCTTAGGTATTTAAGTTGTTAGAGGAGCTCGTGGCTAGATAATAACAGCCGCACGGGTCGATCTTCAAGGTTAAACAACGCTTGCCATGGTTGGTCTGTGGATGGGTGACCATCTTAACATACCGAGGTTCGTCCGTGCCTCGGAAATCACGTTCAGCCGTTGGTCCCGGCTGTCATTTGTAGATCTGTGGCAGTCGTTACGGATAGTCAGAAGCCAGTAAATATGACTCCAGTCTTGCCATGAAGTACCGAGTTACCCAGTTAATGGGTTGTGGAGGTCTGGTAGGCAGCCGCTCCTCGTAAAATACTGGTATACAGCTAAATCCAGCTTGACTGGAAGCCGACCCCAATATAGTTAGGAAAAGGCTAGGCAGATGATGAGGTATTTAAGTTTTTATAGTTATTTACCAACAGAGAAGCTCGTGGCTAGATAATATGAGCCGCACAGGTCGATCTTCAAGGTTAAGCAATGCTTGACAACCTTGGTCTGTGGATGGGTGACCATCTTAACATACCAAGTTTCCTCCGTGCCTCGGAAAGCACGTTAAGCCGTTGGTCCTGGCTGTCATTTGTAGATCTTTGGCAGTCGTTACGGATAGTCAGAAGCCAGTAAATCTGACTCCAGTCTTGCCAAGAAGTACCGTGTTACCCAGTTAATGGGTTGAGGAGGTCTGGTAGGCAGCCGCTCCACGTAAAATACTGGTATTCAGCTAAATCCGGCTTGACTGGAAGCCGACCCCAATATACTTGGGATAAGGCTAGGCAGATGATGAGTTATTTACCAACAATAACTGTGTGAACAATTTCTTCATCTGAGACTACTTCTTAACCTATCCTGCCCTATTAGGCAAATGCTGGACGCTACCTATACTAACTCATTTACTTATTTATTTGTTCTTACTTTAATATCTAACCTATTCAATTAGCTATGTGACTTAGCCCTGAGCAAGCACAAACTGCGCGTAGGCAGGCGAACTGGTACTGTGTGACTGTGTGTAGATACTACGCCGTCCAGTCAAAACATTACTTGATGCAACAATATCGCGTTGTGTTCATTATACTCGAGTTACTCATCAGTTTCACATATAAACTCACGTAAAACATTTTTTATCACTCTCCTAAAACATTTTTGTCAATTGAAAATAACTTTTAAACAACGTTGTTTTAAGTTTAATTTTGTATGATTTGTCGAAGATTTTCTGTTCTATCAGTATCTCATCGTCATCCGACTGCTAATCAATGTTATTATAATAGTCATTTAGATGCTTCGGACATCCAACGGTGTACTTAATAGGCACCGCACGATTTTTGCTATTTATTCTCCTATCTAAATATTACGAAGAGCTACCATTTATATGGTGAATCTGCACACTAATGCCGTACAGATTCGTCTTACATTTGAACTTTTTATTTTCTTTGGCTTCACGTTTAGGCAGAGAAATACTTTTTACATCCTCAATAGAACATTTCCCTTAGGTATTTATTTTATCATTCACACTCACACACAGAGATACAACGGGGAATTATTTTACGTCATAGCCACTTATCTAATGGGCAATTCCTACCGGGACTTCTACTCCTACCGGGAATCTCACCATCTTCCCGGGGTTCTGAAATTATTTTTTATTTATCTCACTAGGAAAAATAAAATGTGTCGAGACGCTCATCGATGAAATGAAGAAACTTATGAGTGTAAATTAGAACCTACTTTTTATCTACAAAATGTGAACAGACCATAGATATAAATGGAACAGACCAATGATAGCCTGTTTCTTGTAGACTTTTTTTTTTTTTTTTTTTTTTTATTCAAAATGAAAGGGCTTTGTCGCACATGCGATTATGCCGCCCTGGTAGGCTTAACAAAATTAGACAGTACAAATCAGTTTTTAACCTAACCTTAACATAGCTAGTTTGTAAAGTGCCCTAGCTGCGTCAGAAAGTGGCACAGCTAGAACACTATTACAGTAACCTACCTCTCTAAGTCTACAATCTAAGCTAGTTCTAAATTCCTCGTTGCGGACACACTCAGTTAATATGTGATAAACATCATCAACGGAATGAATACAAAAATCACATTTAGCTGTTGTTGATTTTGCCATTAGGTGTAGAAACTTATTGCACGGAATGTGTCCGGATCGAAGTCTTAGCGCGATAACAGTTTCACATCTGTTCAGCAGCTGATTATCTATCCACGGTGAGTTCAAAGGATGTGGTTGGATCGTTTTATACCAGATTCCTTTTTCTTCTGATCTTTTATCAAAGTATTCCTTCCAGAGCGAATAGCAATCTTGTCTGATATTGATGATATCTTGTCTTGTAGACTTGTGCTCTGATTGGTCGGCATTTTATTTCAGTTGACAACTTCTCGGAATGACTTCAAGATATTATAAACTATCAAATTTTGATGCGTAAACTAGCATTCCCAATGTCCAGTTAACAATTTATCGAAAGTTTACAATCTCTCAAGCTATTTTATAATCTTACGGAGTTTGCCATTTTCCGGTGACATATATCAATATCTCTTTTTTGCCCCACAGCCGGTGGAGCAGACGATGCTTCAAATTCGTCATGGTGCGGCAGTGGCGCCGTGCCGTGGCGGGCGCTGGCGCTAGGCGCGGCCGCGGGCGCGCTGGCGCTGCTGTCGGCCGCCGCGCTGCACCGGCGCTGCACGCCGCGCCTGCTGCTGGCGGCCCGGCACGCAAGGGCGAGGGCCCAGCCCACGGCACGGAGGGCACGAGGTCACTATCTACTTCATTGGGAAATTAAATAGATAACACGAAACCTTTTTGGTTCTCTGCCTTTTAAGTGTTTATCTACGTAGAGCGACGAAATAAAAAAAGAAACTTGCGAGTCGAGAACGTGTTCCTTTTTTGAATTCTGAAAAAATAAAGGAACCAATTACTAATCAGAATGAGTACATGGTCCAGTGGACCTAAATAGGATGCAGAATAGCTTGTATGAGGCTTGTGTACCGAAACCTGTTTACATACATTAGTATTTGTAAGTACAGACTTGTGTCTGAAAAATAAGAATTGAAAAGTAGTTCTTAATTTCCTCAGCCCCTGTCTGAAAAACTGTGGATTGAAAACCACAAATCAAGCTGAGTTCGGTCTAAGTGCCCGCCATCCCAAATCTTTGCAAACATAAAAATTACTTTTGTTACCATAACAGATCATGCCTATTGAAATTAAATGCCACGGTTATTTAAGTACCTACACTTACGTACGTGCGTCATTTAGACAAATTATAATGATGATGACACCATTTCCATTCAACAGTCGCTCGAGTTCAATTTCTGAGTATTTTTCTTTAGTACGAACCATTTAATTTCGCAAAGACAGACGTGTAGGTACATTTGTACATGTTACTTTAGTTGACAGGACCAACTGAACCAAAAGTTCGACAAAAAGTTCAGTACGGTCAGCATACAAATAACTAAGTAATTCAAGTATACTACAGTGACCGTAATCAGGTGACTTCGGTCACGTTGACTGTGTGTGTTATAGATATCGACAAAGGTTTTTAGATTATTGTGAGCCCCCAGTCTTCCACTATAACTGAGAAAACATATTATTCTCGAATTTTTCGCAACATCTGATCAAATCCATGCTTTAAAATTACAGACTTAGGATACTTTTATCCTGAGAATATTATCCTTTTGGGAACGCGGGAGAAGCCAGTGGCTGGAGCTAGTTGGTATTCACTCAACTGTCATAAGAGGTTTAGAAAAAAAAAAATAGTTTGTGATAATGTTCTACATATACGAAGCAAGTACTGTTATTGTACATATCATATTAGTTTTTTTGGACGAACAGAATTCGTGCTCACGTCTTGTATTCAGCATTGTCTGTCGACTGTACCTAAGTCAGATGTGCACTCGAACATTTGTACTAGTGTCATATAATATGCGCGAAGTTCTAAGTATTCAAACATATGCAAACAGAATGCTAATTTCACGTTGTACACAAAGATTAGGTAATGCCAGTAGTAGTTTGACTAATAAATAGTAGCTATAGTATTGTAGTAAGGAAACAAGGATGTGGAAACTAGTCTGTTATCATAATATGTAGTAGAACGGCCAAAATTCTCCTAATTCCACTACCATTTTGATCCTGTTTACATGGCCAAAATTAGCCTCAGGGCAAAATTCGCTTGTTTCCAGCGGAAATATTAATATGTGAAAAGCACTAAAAAACCCTGTTTCTACTTTCCTGTCCTTTGCTCTCAACTAACGAAGGCAACCAGACGGTCCGTTATATATAGGAACCGTTCCGCCATCATAGACGTACGTCATATTTAAGTTGACCATCTATATAAAGAAGAAGGCTCAAAATGAACCCACGTCCTACAGTAACGAAACATAGCATTTCTTTTCCGTAGGACGTGGGAGAATTTTGTATGGGGCGTGCCCCTTGTTCTTTTGCATGTCAGTTCTAAATAATAACAGCCGCACGGGTCAATCTTAAAGGTTAAGCAACGCTTGCCTAGGTTGGTCTGTGGATAGGTGACCAGTATAACATACCGAGTTTCCTCCGTGCCTTGGAAAGCACGTTTAGCCGTTGGTCCCGGCTGTCATTTGTAGATTTTTGGCAGTCGTTAAGGATAGTCCGAAGCCAGTAAATCTGACTCCAGTCTTGCCAAGAAGCGTGTTACCCAGTAAATGGGTTGTGGAGGTCTGATAGGCAACCGCTCCTCGTAAAATACTGGTATTCAGCTGAATCCTGCATTATGGATTGCATTAAACGATTAGAGATTTGAGGAGCTGGCATTATATATTGATTAACATAGTATGTGTATCGTCAGTGTTAGAGAAGGAGTTCGACGTGCTGGTGTGCTGGACGGCGGTGGACGGCGAGCTGGTGCGCGGCGCGCTGCTGCCGACGTTGTCGCTCAAGTACAAGTACCGCGTGCACGCCGTGCCGCTCTCCACGCAGCCCGACACTTGTGAGTCACCACCTATTTTTTATTATTTACTAGTTTTCCCGCGCAACTTCGTCTGATGGTGATGGTATATAGCCTATAGCCATCCTCGACAAATGGGCTATCTATCACTGAAATAATTTTTCAAATCGGCTCAATAGTTCCTGAGACTAGCGCGTTCAAGCAACAAACAAACAAACTCTTCAGCTTTATCTATTAGTATAGATGGAAGCGAACGCGTACCGGAAAATGCAGCATTAGAAGACTCACACAAAGTGGACCGAAGCCCTGATGAAGGGCCATGAATCCGCTGGAAGCGAAACGCACAAGACCGGTCGAAGTGGCGACACTTGAGAGAGGCCTATGTCCAGTAGTGGACGTCTTTCGACTAAGATGATGATAATGATTCGTTGCCGGTTGTCCTAATTAGCTTGACTATTCTGCAATAGCAGTAAAAAATGTTGTCTATGTATCGCAGTGGGACAGTAGGCACAGGCTGGAAGATTCCTTTCCGAATGGCCAAGGACAACACAGTATAATCCATCCCATATACATCTTGGTGTAGTTGGGAGCAATACATATGATCTGTAAGTTTGGATATAAGAACTTGTAACTGTTTAAGTTACGTTACAAAATAAATAGATTGTAAAAGGTATTCTTATTTGCTCCAACATGTACTTCAACTGAGCAGCAAACTGCGAACCTTCCAACTATAAACATTCCATTTTCATTCCTATTGAACCACACTCAATTCTTGAGCAAAACTGTCGATAGTTTTTGATAAATATTAAAGAGGTGTTCAAAGTTCAAAGAATATGCAGAGCATTGTGTGGATACTCGAAACGACACAAAGTGATATTGATATATTTCTAGTGAACGCTACCACGGCGTTAAATTCAAAGAAACAGTTATGCCACTGAGCGTGGGTGAGTTACTGGAAGCCAACAATTATTATGAACTTGCGCGCCAAGAACTCAAGATTTTCCAATGATACACTGAAGGAAAAAAGCAGCCATGTTACTGAGAATGTTTCTATAAACGTTATTGATTTTGTTTTCCTTTGTACTGAAGGTTTCCTATGAAATATCGAGTAGATGAATAGCGAAGAAACTGCCTTGGACGGGTGCCTATTCTTTACAAATAGATGCTTAATGAGACTCGTCCTCATATTTCTAATAAAAATTCGCATTTGCATCGCAGTCGTAAATGTCAATAACACTCCATATTTATCTACATTTTGACTAATATTGTAATTGAATGGCGCTGAGATGATATTGAACGCTTTTAAGTATGAGAATTACCTTTCTTAGCACTTATCCACAGGAAGCTTGATTTTCGAATAATTTTTTCTTTACTTCTGAAAAACGTACATAGAAATGTACACGAAAAAATAAAATAGTAAAATTTTCGTTGCGGAATTCGCACGCCGCGCCGCGCCGCGCCGCGCCGCACCGTTCCTAGAGCAAGACCTAACCATGTATGTACCTTCGTCAGGGTACAGCGAGCTGGTCGGCGACGCGTCGCGCTGCCGCTCGCTGGTGGCCGTGCTGTCGCCCGCGCAACACTCTCCGCAACAGCTCCTCACGGCACTCCGGCAACTGCGAGCGCTGCCACTACCACCCGTCGTTGTCTTACTGCAGGTTTGTTAAATAAACTTTTTTTACTGGGTTTTGACATGAGGTTGCTTCATTTGTATTGAAACCTCATTTTTTTTTTATTTGCAATTCATTTCTTTTTTTTTTACTATTGATAGGCACGCGTATAATGTACACATACAGGTGGTAAAAGAATAAATATAAACAAATTATGGACCCTGTCGGGCACAGCAAAACTTTCTTTCTTTTTTTATTAGTCTAGACCTGGTAATTATTCACCAATTTTGATAACATAAGAATGTTATCAAAATTGGTGAATAATTTAAGAACAGAAGCTATCTAACTGCCATAGGTATAGATAGACGAAGAAACTACCTATTTATCTTTTCATGACTTGCAGTGCATGTAGGTATAAGTATACTCGTTTTTTACCGATTGACTATACGTAAAACGATGTGAATGAAAATATACATCACGACGATGTAAAAATTTTCTCCAGATCTTTGGTACCAACAATTTTCGAAATAGATCTCTGAGTAGGTAACGGGACTTGAAGGTTGTTGCAATTGAATTCGCGAGAAATAACTACTGTTAAATACGAAGAACATAATTATGTGGCTAATGGTAACGATTAGTTCTTAGTATTTTACGTACTGTCTCCATCCTTGACGTCAGAACCAGGCACAAGGTAAAATGGTAAAAAGGTTTCCCCGTCATTAATCTTATCGCCTTTAAATAAATAGTAGGTAATCCCAACATAGGTATTTTGTGACAAAGAAGGCGTGCCGTAAGAGGCGGTTTTTATAAGCATGACACATTTCCTGCGGCAGATGTTGCTGCATATTCTTTGTCTCCATTTCCTAGTATTCTTTTTTTCTGACCACATAGTCCAATTCGTTTTATAGGATAACAAGCACCTATAAAAAAATATGGTAATTAAAATTCTTAAATTCTTATGACAAATGACTGTTTAATAGACTTTTTTTTCTGATCATTTCGTCCAATTCGTTTTTATAGGATTACAAGAAGAATTAAAAATTACTCGAGTATATTAAAATTCTTATGACGGAAATTTGTCACCGTTACCTAGACTTTTTCTTAGACCACTTCATCCAATTAGTTTTTATAGGATTACATGTTTAAATGATAATTATGCTAAGGAAAATAAAATTCTTGTGACGAATTACACGAAATTATTATAAGTTATAATGTAATGTAATGTTGTAGGTAATAATGTTGCGAGTGGGGTTCTGTATTTTCTGCATACATACAGAAAAATTAAATTTGCCATATAAGCGACCCAGGACTGTATCTTTTCTTCTTCTTTGTCCTTCCCATTATTTGGGACCGGCTCTCTTCAATATTCTGCGCCAATATATTCTAGCCCGGGTTGTCTGACAGCGGCTTATTGAGGCGTCTTTGGTTTTTGGACCACCAGTGGCTCTAGGCAAGTAACGTATCAGCGCTAACGTGGCAGACGACTGTCAAAACCTCAAAAATATATGGGATTGACAAAATGCTGTTACATTCACTAATGGAATGACACTTTTATATCTTCGCATATGACGTAAATCTTCCGGAATATATTCTCAAACAAAACGATGGTTAAACCTGCATCAAAATACATTATGTAGTGTAGTTTGGAGAAGCTACAAGCAGACAGACATCGCGTATCTTTTCTATATCAAGACACGTTCAGTGCTAAGCACTCAACATATGGGTCGAACAATAATTCGTTCGTGTGCCCACAACCTGCATCCGAGTCTTCGTTATAATAAGTAGTTATAGGGACCGTGCTCGGCTTTGACTATGCCATCTAGTGTCACATATTCGAAGTTTTAAGGGTCAGAATATTTGACATTGACTCTTCTCTGTTGCCACTTGTGGTTCCTGCACGCTCAGTTTAGGGGAACGTGCGCGAGGAAGACTGTGCCATTTAGCGTAGCTATTTCGAATTTTATACTTGAAACATACTTGACAGTGAAACCTATAGTTTCTGCAAGCTCCCTATAGATGAATTGTGTTCATGCCCAGAACCCGACTACCGCGACCGCGAAGCTTTAACTAATCCCAATCCGCTTGTGTGCAGGACCTACCCAAACTGAAGCGCGAGGCCAAGGAAGGCGGCGAGAGCCTGGTGTCCGCCCTGCGCGGCTCGCGGCTGGTGGCGTGGCGGCACGTGCACGAGCGCGCCTTCTGGACGGCGCTGCGCCTGGCGCTGCCGCTGCCGCCCGCGCCCCTCGATGTATGTACTCGTTACTGAGGTAACACCGCCACTTACTAACCGCACACTGGATCTAAAGGCTTTGCACCACTTTTTAATCGACTTTTTTATTATTCCCTTCGATTTTGGTCTTATCACTTTCTCATCACACACTATCAGTTGGTATCACCTCACATCAATGCTTCAGGTTGTTATTTTAAGGTCGCTTTTTCGAATTGTCAAATCAGTAATATCTGAAGAAGAATAAAAAATACGGTGGGTTTGACATGTTTTTAAATAAAAACTGTCAAACCGTATTTCTCAGGTAAAACATACATTGTAAAGTCAGGCCTTACTTCTTTTTGGTAAATTTTAAAGAACAACGCGAATCGATTAGTTTAAAATTACTCATTAGCTGACCCGCGAAAATTCATTAACCAATGGTAGCCTCAGTGCTACGATGATGCCGAACAAATGATTTCGAACAAAACATTTAGAAAAGTTTGCGATGCGAAAGAATGGACGACGGCTAATTGAACGTACAAAATGCTGTAAGGAAAGAAATTAGGCGAAAAGAAAAACTGAAATAGTAGTTCTGATCGAACCAACGGCACCACTCGATACTCAAAACTGGTGCAAAGCTCTTCTTGTTCAGTGTATTTTGCAGCATTGGATCCATCACCAGACAAATCAATAAAACACCCACTCATCATTACAGACGAAACCGATCCCAGCTGAAACAGAAGACAACAAATACTCTCGCTCGGGGAGCCTGACGGCGCTCGTGTGAGCGCCCCCCCCCCCGCCCCCCGCGCGCCGCCCGGCTGCGGCAGCTACCCAGTGTGGACAGTGACAGTTAGTGCCCGACAGTTCAGTGCGCCCGTGAACGCTGCATGACCACACACACCCCCGCGCTGCCAATCTTATATTCGTACGAAGACTGTGAGTAGTTATAGCTATTTGTAATATTCAATATCACATTACGGTAATTAGGTTGTAAGCCATTTGAAACCTGTATACAGTTTTCTAAGATCTCAGCATCTTTCTTTCGTCTGATTACTATAACATCGTTTCTGTTTTCCATTTCTCTTGTGCCAATGGAAAAGATATCATGACAATTTGATTTAAGTTTTGCGGTTGTATTCCACTATTTATTTTATTTATCTTTTTACTTCTTTGTTTGTGTACTTTCTCTTTCAAGTATTATTAGCGGATGGATTCCGCGTCGCCGATACGTCAGCCTGCTCATGACTGCGGCGACAGCTTTAGTTTATAGAAAAATAAATTCTTAATTTATCTTCTTTTTATTATTGTAATAATTTATGTTGGTTGGAAACGGCGGAGCGTAGAATGTGTTGCGAAGATTCAGGGTTCTGTGATATCGAAGCGTGGATGATGTGAAGAGGCGGTAGTATGTAAAAACAATTTCAAACCAAAACAAAGTCAAGAATATAGAACACGATTTAAGTTTTGTGTTTTGTACTGCTGGCTCTTTCTGATCTTATGTTCTTTTTTTAATTTTTATAGTTGTGTGTTGTAATACTGATGTAAATATTATTATAAACAAGAGTATTTTTACATGTGTTTAGTTTTAAACGAAGAAGCTTAGCAGGTTACTGATTAATGTAAACATTTAGTATTATAGTTTAAACGATACATTCCGTAAAAAAATATTATTACTTAGTTTGTATTAAGTTCACTTAAACTGATCTAGATGTTCAAAATGAATAGAATTTCTTCAGTAAAAAAATATTTTCTTATCTGAAACGTTGTATGTAAATAAAACAAATGCTATTGATACGTAAAAACTGTTTTATTTCTGTTGCAATAATCCAACTTATAACAAGTTCTTACTTACATAAATCAACATTGTATTGGCATACATTACCTTTTCACTAATTCATTGCATCACATTCAAATTCAGATTAACAAATAACATTTAAAATTATAATTGGATAAAAATTACGATGATATTCATAAAAATATAGTTCTCAAAATTAAGCACTTTTGTATCGATACTTCAAGTATCTTATAATTCCCAAGATTGATTTCGAATAGTAAGTACATAGAGCTCGTCACGTGTGACGTCACCAGTCACGATCACTACATTAAGTACAAGATACAAGTATTAGCACCTCGTAACTAATTGTTAAAGCTCAAAGTTATTGGACCGTAAATTATTTTATTACCTATCTATTTTAATGGTATTCGAGATAACATTTGGCATTGAATGCAATCATATTTATAAATTATTCAGTTTACCACAAACACACCTGAATGCAATTTGTTATCATCTAAAATAAACTTGTAAATCTCACTTGTCGTTTATAAAAA
Organism: Lacanobia oleracea; assembly: GCA_950371165.1. NCBI lineage: Eukaryota > Metazoa > Arthropoda > Insecta > Lepidoptera > Noctuidae > Lacanobia > Lacanobia oleracea. The sequence continues at coordinate 15,547,773 of OX493389.1, forward strand.
CATAATTATTAGCTAAGTCACAATAATAATATACATATTCTTAAAAAAATATTTCAATTTATAAAAATACCTAATACAGTTTGTGACATTAAGGCAACACTTCCAACTTTAACGTACTAGGAACAGCTTATAGTTACAGTAATATCTAAGGTACTGACGGGTTCATGTTATCATTAAAACAGCAATTTGAAATAGCTTCACACACTAACTGCGGCAATTATGCCGTAATTCGTGGGGGCTGTTGAGAGCATGTTGTAAAAAACGGTTCGCGTTACTAATTACTGCTAATGGCTCTGTACTCGGAAACATTTTTCAATAATAACTCATTGTTGAGGAATAACGTTATAAAAAGTTTTGTATAGCGCGAAGGCAGATACCGTGAAATATTCCTATAATTTCGCGCAATCCGACGCAGTTGTGGTCCCGCGTCAGCGCAGTAAGTTCCTCATTCATAAGCCCTTTAGTCATGGAAGTGTTGACTATTACATATTTTACAAATTAAAAGTAATCATTTCACTTAATGGGAAATAACCGTGATGTTGGTCGCATGCTCTCCTCATGCACTTTATCACCAGATCCTTTGTACAATATTTCGATTGTAGGAACAATTAATTCATAGCCTAACATTAATAATTAACTTGCATCAATCAGAGCCCGCCGTTGGCTTCCCCATTTTGACTTCGTAGGCCTGAAAGATTAAAAAAACAAACGTTTATTAAAATATCCTTTGCCGAAATACCTAATTTGAGTCTGAATGATGCATAGCGAAGCGATTCTATGGCATTCCATGGGGCATAAATATACTAATAAGTTTCTCAAAAATCGTTACAAAAATGTAAGTTGACGACCATCCGAGCCCAGATTACCGAGTGCTACTAGGAGGAAATAGTAAAGGAAGTATTAGTAAACCTAGGATAGACATAGTAACACCAGGGCGTTGCTGGCCTGGCCTTCCTTGAGGAGCCAAGGTGGAACATATGACATATTAGTCTCACTCGTACGCTAACTACGCGCTTCGCGAGCAGTTGCAAAATGTTTTGTGCGTTTTTAGTGTTTACTTTGCAAAAAACCGACCCTCAGCTGATTCAAGCTCCCTCAAACGATCAGGCCGCCCATTGTGTCACCCTATGTAATGTTTTCTTCATCTAACTTATTATGTAGACCACATAATAAAGATAATTCTATTAATCCTGGACCCACCCCTGCCACTTAGTAAACGAGCCGTTCGTACCTCTTTGGCCACCTTGCAGAGCGTCTCGGCCATGGCGCGGCCGGTCTGGTCCACCATGCCGCGCAGCACGCCGTCCGCGTTCTGCAGCAACCTGTGCGGGTGGTCATACTCTACCATGCGCCCCGCGTCCATTACCAGCACCTGCGAGTACAGAGCATTGTGATGACGTAAGTATTTGTAGATGGTTTCATCATCATATAAAAAGACGAAAGACGTCCACTGCTGGGCATAGGCTTCCCTAAATTGGGGGGAGGGGGTGCCATAATCGCCACGCTTGGCAGGCGGGTTGGCGATCGCAGTGTATGATATTGCGTTTTACAGAGAAAACTACTGCCTATTCTCTGGCGAGTCGCTTAGTCGCCTCTTACGATACCCACGGGAAGTGATGTGATGTATTTTTCTTATACGGCACCGGCTAGCACCATACGGTAGATGGCTATGCTATTGGGTAGAGGTTGGGCAATATCCCAGTATTGAATGGGAAAAAGCAACTAAGATTCGATTAAAAATTAAAACAATCTGGTAATATTAGATCAAATTAATTCGGCCTATCGAAGACCACAGCTGGAACAAAACCTCTCTCACCTCAAGGTACAAAACATCCCGCCAGTAATCGCTAACTTACTGCCTGTTGGTCTGGTGGTAAGTGGGATTAGTGAGCATGAGACCTTTCCTGGGCTCTTATTCTATTCTCCAGTAGTAATCTGCATTTAAACCTGTCCGTTCGATTGCAAATGTTTCCCTCCTATTATTTTGGAATAAAACCTTACAAAATGTGAGAATTACTGTACTCCTCTGTTCATTCCTTCTGTGAATAAAGACGTAATGTTATGCCATAAAAGGCCATATATTTGTATGATTATATGCTGTTGTTAGTTGGGTAATATTTACCTTATCTGAATCCATAACGGTGTGAAGACGATGTGCGATCGTGAGCACGGTGCAATCCGCGAATTTGCTCCTAATTGTAGTTTGTATGAGGGCGTCGGTCCTAAAACAAACATTATTAAACTTATTAAAGTTCAGTTTCCCTTGTAACTTCTACGGTCGAATTCCAAGAGAGCTCAACCAAAGTCGACCCCGTTTCGTAAATACAAAGGCACTGTCTGCCTTATCTTACAAATGGCTTAACGCAGTTATAGTCTGTCTGAACCCAAACGCAGCGGAACCCCGCTTCATGGGACTCCTATTTCCGGGTAGTTTAAAAAAAATAACCACGAAGAACACGGCCGGCATGGCCCATACCCTTCTAACAGTTCTTACCTAACCTATCCGCGTCAGGGTGACCAAAGTCCCAGTGGACAAATAACTTCGAGTCTTAATTAATATAAGATCTATTTATGATGAAACCCAGACATTATAAACCTGATTTATGGGGGAAGAGAAGATATCCCCCATGCCACTCAACGTGGTCCTTGTCCTAGGTCAAGGGCAAGCTAAGATTCGATCCTCTTTTTTAATATTGATAGGCACGCGTTTGACCACCATCTCACCTGATGGTAAGCGATGATGTGGTTGAAGATGGAGCACGTTTGTCTAGAAGTAACCTATCTGTCTGCACAAAGCCGCCGCATTAGTGCGTCGTGGCCATTCCGATCGCGATCATACTCGTAGTACCGGCACTAGCGAGTGGGTAATGAGCTTTTCTGTGTTGCAGCCGTTTTGTTAAAACCATATCTTTCGAAAGCGATCACAGTGCGAGTTTGCAGTGTTCCAAGTGTCTGTGGTATAGTCGTGTTTGTAATTTATTATATATACGGACCCGGCTGCGCTACAGAACAGCTACTGTCTGTGTTGCATCCGCCTTTGTATTTACGCGACCCGGTTGAACCAACCAAACAAGTTTATGGTTGTATGCATCAATAAGGAAGATGCAGATTTAATATTGATCAATATTTTGTGACTAAAATGTAAAAAAGCATAAGAGAAGGGCCAGTGCAACGTTTTTATTCCAGTAAATATTGATTTTTAACAATAATTACAAATTTAAAATAACGTGACACGGAACGTGTTTTAATACACCAATCAGCGTCTGGTGACGTCACTCGTGTTAGTTTATAGTCCAAGATCCCGGGGCTCCCACACGTTACTTAATTCGCAGTATCCAAATATTTGAATAGAGTAGTGGCCAGTGTAATTTCAACGTACGTATAATAAGTATCTGCTAGCTCCATCCAATGGACAATTTTTTTTAGTGATGTATGTAGGTATGACATATTTCATAAGTCTATAGAAGGTAGTTTTGCAGTTTGCTTTTTATACTCTAACATACAGATCTAACACTATTACAATGACTAATAAGTCTTTAAATTTTTACTAAATTACTAATTATTTAAGAATATGTATTTCGTAAAAATCGTGAAAATGATCTAGTCGTTTTATAGCTAGCATCTGATGATGATACTTATAAACAGGCGGTCGCGTCAACTCAAACTAGCAGTAGGCGAATGTTCATAGTACCTACATACTAACATTCTATATTCTATACTATTCCATACATTTTGTTACTGAGAAAATAAGTAAGTTAGGTTAGTTAGGGAAGAACTGGGATCTTGCTCTATGACTTTGAATTATGACAGTTCTTGACCAGTGACAGACATGGGTGACGTCATTGTCCGTTTTGGCGCAAAAATTTAAACTGTCTGTTTAAAAACGCAATTCTAGCAATAAATTAAAGCGTTTTCATTTTTTATTTGTGTGGCGGTCTATTCTAGACGGAGTTCTTTAAAATGAAAGCAAAAATAGAAATATTGCATGTTCCCTATTGAGTAATGTCTCTTGCACATTTCCGATATTGACAGAGTAAGATGGGTCATTGGTCGGGGTGGAGCCCAACGGCTTTGTTCTTGTTATGAACAAAAGCGAATTGAATGGAACGAACTTTATGTTCATTACGTGGACCAATAGTAACACAGTCAAAATTTTCGGTACTCGTGTGTTAACAAAAACAGACTATAGGGACCGTGCACGGCGTTGAATATGCTGGCTCCAGTGTAGAATATTCGAAATTTCAAGGGTTCTAATTCTTGACATTGACGCTTCTGTGCTACCAATTGTGGTTGCTGCACGCTCCCTATAGTTAAAAACGGAGTGTACTGACTGCGGGTCGACGTTGGCGGTGGCCTCGTCCAGCACGAGCAGCCGGTTGCGGCGCACGATGGCGCGCGCCAGGCACACGAGCTGGCGCTGCCCCACCGAGAAGTTGCCGCCGCCCTCCGACATGCGCGACGACAGCCCCGCCGGCAGCTCCGTCACTGCCTCTTTCAGTTCCACCTGCATCAACAATCATTTATACTCAATATCTTTATTGCATTACACGTGTTCTTCGGTGGTCACAGCAAAATAAGTGTGTAAGTTAGGAGAGGAAGCATTTTTAAACGACAAAAAAACGGAAGAGATTCTCAAGTCAACGTGGATATACAACCTGTAACAGAATAAACGCAATAACTCTTAAGGGGCCACTGGACTCATCATTATAAATAACTTTCACTATGGGACCGACACTGAAATCGCGAAAAAAAATCGACCCCCCCCCCCATACATTTCTGTGCGCATAACTCGACAAAATGTAATGAACAGCTGATATTTTTTTCGCGGTTTCGGGATTGGTTAACTTTACCCTTAAGAGGTATTTCGTTTATTGTATATATATTTTTTACTATATAAGTATAGTAAGCAATTGTTACAAAATAAATAAATAATAACTTGGCAAACTCTTATACAGTTATCTATTAAGAGGTTTAAGTTAATGATTGAAGATGGCTTTTGAATCCTCACTTTCACTTGACCTCAACTCAAATGTTTATTAATTGTGGTGAAGAAGCTGATTTTTTATTAGATTTATAAAAATAAATATAATCAAAATAAGACTTTTAGGTATCAAAAATTACTTGTCTTGTAATAATTAAAATCAATAAAATATGCTTATTATGTCAATCAATGTCTTTTATATCAGTCGGCATACTGTCTCACCAAGTCTCCATATTAATTAACTTTTCATAACACTGTAAACGTTTGCTTGCTGGTAAATTTCTTAATCTGAATGCTAGAATTATACCCAAGTCATGTTCAAACTGAGCATAAATTGGAGGCAGTTCGTCTTGTGTATTCAGTTCTGTTTTTATCTTTTGAGAACAATGCTTAATGTTCTTTTGCTGCACAACAATCAGGGTCTTACTTATTTTTAATGGGCGACTTAGGTTTCTCCTTTGATTTTCTTACTTTATACTTTGTTTTCTTTTTCTCACATTCCTTTTCTTCAGAATCTATAATTTCTTCAATGCTAGTGTCTGAATTATAATATGTACATTGACTTTTGGTCATGGTACATGGTCCTATGAATTTACGCTTCTTTGAAATAGTGCAAAGTCGATTGACTACATTCAAGAAAAACATCATTTTCTTTATTGTTATCTTATTTGTTAATGTATGAACTTTTATATTTTTTTCCGAATGTAGTCATTCACTAATAAGCATGAGCCAGGCTCCGAACATTGGACGATGACGCGCCAGGCGCGTCATGGGCCTACATCAATGATGACGCACCTAGAGCGTCATTAGCCTCTGTGATGTTTTATGCGTATTTCGCCGTTATCTTGCGTCGATCTGCTAAGAGAAAAAGTTATTTGTGTGCTTCGATTCGTATTCGTTGGTATTCAAAGGAAATATCTCTTCACAATGATTTATTTATTTTAGTAAAATGTTACAGAGGTCGTCAACATTTTTGTATTTTTTTTTAATAGTTCATTTGTTTGTGATAATAACATATTATTTGTAGATAATCAGCAAGGAGACGAAATTAACACAAACAAATTAACTAATAAATCAGCAACATCGTTCTTTACGGTCTGTTCTATTGGTTTAAAAAAAAATCGGTTATTTATAAAGTTCGATTAATTTTTACTCTACTGCGGCAAATTCAAAACGAGCGTTATATTAGCGGACACCTAGCTTTTGCCTGAGACTGCGTACGCGCATATCCCGCTTTTTTCTCGTTCCCGTGGGTATTTCGGGAAATCCTCTCTTAGTGCTCCCCTATACTTCTCAAGGAACTTACATGCCAGATTTCAGCCTTCTACGACCGACGGAGGAATTTTCCAAATATTGATTGGCTTACCTCTTCCAAGGCCCTCCACAGCACCTGGTCGGGGTACTCGTCGAAGGGGTCGAGGTTGTGGCGCATGGTGCCGGAGAACAGCACCGGCTCCTGCGGGATGATGGACAGCTGCGAGCGCAGCTCGTGCAGGCCCAGCTCGGACGTCTCGCGTCCGTCGATTATGATGTCGCCTTCGATTGTTGCCAGCCTGGTCGGTTCAGTAAATTGATGTCATGAAGAGGTTTTGCAAATACAAATGGGTCAAGCATAATGTTGCTGATAAATGAACTTACGTAATCACACAAACATACAAAATTCTAAAACAAGGGTTGCGTTATTGCAATTATGAAGCATATTACAACTATGTAGGTAGGAAAAGCTGATTAAGAAATAATTATTGAGCTACAACATCATTACATAGAATAAAACAAAGTCGCTTCCTCTGTCTGTCTGACCCTATGTATGCTTAGACCTTTAAACTACGGAACGGGTTTTGATGCGGGTTTTTTAATAGACAGAGTGGTTCTCGAGGAATCTGGGGCGAGTCGCAGGTTAACAATAAATTACAAAAAAATAAAAATAAACTGTTATAGTACATTACTGCAGCGGCCTGCAATAGAGGCATTGATAGACGAATGCGTAAACGTGGGCCGAGGCGAGGCCGAAGCACACACTTAAGTCCATCACTGCCTAGTTGTGGCCAAGGTTTATAAAGTACTTTTCTCAAGTAATGCGCGGAAATCTAAATACAAATTACTTTATCAATCAATGACGAACAACGAACAAAAATATTTTTTTCCTGCGTTAAAGTGTCTTATTTGTTTTTTCAATAAATAGCTTTCTATTTGCAAGCCAGTTCGAAATTTAAATGAAACCTTTGATAAATAAGTTACCTCCTTCGTTGCCATGTTTCCGATAAAAGATCGTTCCATTTTAAAATTACCCGACAGATATTACGAGTTTATCATGTATGTAATTTATTTGGCCGCTAAACCACGACGTATATGGATTTTCATACAACTTTTACCGGCCGCTGCTCGCATGTATTTGGCAAGTACAGCAATTTCGATTTATCTTGGAAGAAGTTTGTCAAAATAATGCTCAAATTTCCAAGCATGCTTGAGAAAAAGTTATTTGTAATTTTATCCAATGGAATACGGAATATGCATGCCATTTTTTTATTTGCAAAATGAAATGCTTATTAGCTCTAGTAAACAATCATGAAATATTTTTTTAAATACCTTCATCAGCGATGAAGTTATAACGCTTCAAAGATTACAATTAGAAAGAGAAGTCCGATGTAAACTTTGACGTCATCGTCCATGGCGCCTATACAGCTGCCATAGAAAACAGAGTTTTCGCGAGAGGGACAGATAATTATATTTGCTTAAAATAATTATATCTCCTTCGTTTTTCGAGTAATTTTGATTCTATTTTGACAGTTAGTATTATATTTCTGTATATTTTTAGATAAACTGTTTAGATGATAAATATCTTTTTCATGCATATTCCCTATTGCCATATTTAGATTTGTCTTAGATAAAAATAAAAAATTGGAGCTTTGAGAAATCGACCCTTATTAGTATTTTTCTCAAACATTCTTGGGAATTTGACCATTATTTTGACAACCTTCTTCGAGATAAATCGAAATTGCTGTACCGGCCAAATACACACGAGCAGCGGCCGGCAAAAGTAGTATGAAAATCCATATATATCGTGTTTAGCGGCCAAATAAATTTCATAGTAAACTCATTTCTGTCGTGTAATTTAAAAATGGAACGATCTTTTACTCCGAAACATGGCAGCCAAGGAGGTAACTTACCAATGGTTTTATTAAAATTTGGAACTGGCTTGCAAATAGAATGCTGCAAATGCACATGACTGTGTTCATTTGAAATATAGATTATTTGTTTCACGCGGGAAAAAATATTATTGATCGTTGTTCGTCATGGTTTTCATTATTTGAGAAAAGTACTATAGAAGCCTTGGCCATAACTAGGTATTGATGGACTTGGTATGTGTGTCTCGGCTGCGCCTCGGCCCTCATTTACACGTTCATCCATCAATGCCTCTTTTGCTGGCCGCTGTAGTAATGTACTATTAAACATAAATAAAGTCACCTGAACAGAGCGTTGATGAGCGAGGACTTCCCCGCGCCCGTTCGTCCGACGATGCCGACCTTTTCCTTGGGCTGCACCACGAAGCTGAGGTCGTTGAGCACGGGCGGGTCGGCGGGCGAGTAGTACAGCGACACGTGGCGGAACTCGATGCGGCCCTCTTCCGGCCAGGACGGCGGCGGCTTCTTGTCCGGGGCGGATTGCAGCGGCGGCTCCGACTCGATGTTTGAGTATTCTTGTATTCTGGGGGAGAGAGTAGTCAGTTAATGTATTTGTATGACTAACCAATCATGTCACTCTTCCCGAGGCATATGGTTTTACTCTTCCACAACCCAGTGACCCAATCACTACGTTGCGAAGGTTTGATCAGCAGTCGCTCCACGTGCATTACTGGTATTCAGCTGCATAAAGTTTAACAGAAAGAAATCAGATCTCAATCTCTCATAGGTAAAGAAAAATAAAACCGACTTCCAAAAACAAAACAATACAAAGTAAAAAATAACTTTAATTTCGGAAGTCGGTGTTCAAAAACGAAATAAACAACCGTTTTATTTGTTGAAAAGTATTTTTATTTTTCACTTTTTAGTGGTACGCAGGTAACACAAAAAAGTGAAACCACAAGCACAGCGTGTTGTCGAGATATTATGTTATGAACTGGTGTAAACAATCAACAGACATGCGATTACAGAAATCCCGATCCATTTGCTATCATTTATTGAAGAGTTCCGTTGCCTACCTCCGAAGTTCTTCATCAGATCTTCACTAAATTTAAAGGGGACCAGTCCGAGAAAATACTCTTCTAAACAAAAAAAGAATCATCCAAATCGGTTAACAATTAGCGAAATTATCGCTGAACAAACTTTTTTCATGGGATGACATCATCAGATTCTGACTTATACCTTCTATCATCAGCTCAGCAACATGAGATGATGATTACCAGGCACAATATCTGAATTGACAACCTCAGGAGAAAAGGCTTTAGAATAAAAAAAAAGAATTTTTAAAATCGGTCCAGAATTGGCGGAGAAATCGGTGAACATACATAAAAAAAAAAGAAAAGATACATACAGCCGAACATAGAACCTCCTCCTTTTTGAAGAAGTCGGTTAAAAAGAGATGATCGTGAACTAACTGAAGATCGGTTGTAATACACACAACTGGACCGCTTTTAATATCACGAAGAACAACTTTATTGTGCAAGTAACAGGTGATGCAATAAAAACTAAAAGTTAAACAAAAGACCATTTCATATCCGATTATAAATTCCAAGATATTCCTAAAAGCTGCTGAAAGGTTTTTTTTTTTAAATAAGGTGTTGAAAATTATTTCATGTATGTTATCTTACCTTTCAACGCTGGTCATTTGGTTTTCTAGCTCGGTGGACTGTCGCATGCCCCACTGGAACATCCCGGTGAGACTCATCGCTTGTGTGATGGCTAGACCAACGTTACCTCCGTACTCGTCTGCAGGACAAACAGTTATCACACTTTAGAGATAGCGTAAATGATTAATTTAAACTGGGTGTTGTTATTTTAATTTAATTTAATGCATAAAAGCACATAATTAAGTCATTTTAAATGATGGTTATGATTGTCACATGATGGCATTACCTCGAAATATCTCGGCAACGTGACACTTTAGGGCACCATGTTCCTAACATTTTTTTATTTTTGAAGAGTCCTCTACCCATATAAGTATGTAATGCATGTTAGATCGTGCGCAGCAACTCTGAAAAATATAAACAAAATGGCGGCCGGGGTCTATGCCACAATGGTTCTATGCCCTTTCAACAGAATCGGTCCAAAATTGGCTGTGACGGACAGACAGACGCCCGAGTGATCCTGTAAGGGTTCCGTTTCTTACGGATGTTTGGAACCCTAAAAGGCCCAGTAAAGTTAGGTTGCAAGAGTATTTTAAGTTCGTCTTTTAAAAAATTGAGTTTGTTTTTTCTTTTCTTTCTTTCTCCCAAACGTCCATTTCAGAATTCCAACATAAATGTAGTTGTCTTTAAAGTGGATGCGCCAGGGCAGCCCGCGTAATTCAAATATTTTTGTTTTTTTTTTGCTATTTTATGGTCAGTGTGAAGCTGTATGTTGAAAAAAATACGATTCGCGGCCGCAAAGCGTAATTATCTAAAGAATTATAACCGTTTTAATCATTACTAACCAGAAAATTACAAAAAAACAAAAATATTTGAATTTCGCGGGCTACCCTGGCGCATCCACCTTAAGAGTAAATAACTTATTTCTTAAAAAAATAACAAAAACATGAGTTACTTACTTTGACTGAAAACGAGGAAGCTGAGCGTAACCATGGCGATGTAAACAACGCACACGAGATCCAGCCAGAAACCGAATGCTCGAGAGCTGGCGATGAATAAGTACCTGAAAATAATGCATACTTTTAACTAGTTTGTAATAAGAAAAAAAAAAATAAGATTTAATGAAAGCAGAGATTGAGATAGGAGAATCCTTGTACAGATGTTCTATGTCACGAAGTCCGTTTGACTATGAATGTTGTCAAGCGTGTAAGGTCAGCATGGCAACAAAACGAAGAAGAGTTGTCCATAGTGAGGTAATATTTATGTATACGTTTTCAATTAAAATTTTATACAAAGATACTTAATATAGCAATATTATAGAAGTATTTATAAACTGATGTTTTTGTGTTATAAAATGTTTATACAGAGTTGATACGACAGAGGGGCATTAAATTAAACTACGTATACTATACGTGTTCAGTATTAATTCGATACGGTACAAAAACAAAAAGCGCCATAAATGAGAAAATATTTTTTTCAAACAAACTAAATAGCTTGCAAATCCAAATAAAACGCAACCACCCTTTGTAAAAAAATGACACTGACCTTAAATACCGCTAGGTAACAAAGCGGCAACGTCGCGCGCGCGCCGGAGCGCGGTGTGCGGTATCTCGTGTGCTCGGCGGGGGCTGGGCCGGGGTGGCGGCCGGCGACTTAGGCCTCCGCTCGCACTGGCTTTTATGTTAGGTAACGTTTCGAAGTACGCGCACAAAAACAAACACACTAAATTTTTAAATTTTCGATGTGTTCTCCATTCACATTGATGCACTAATTATACCGACGGAGAATATTGTTATTTATTTTTCTAATTAGATCACTGTCCGTCGCTAAGCACTTTAATTTGGGAATGCTAAAATAATCCTATTTTTTAACTCATCAATTGTATTTACCTCTGAGGCATACACTTCACCCTTAATGTACCCCCACAAAAAGAAATTCATGGGAGTGAGGTCCCGAGATACTAATACTAAATAATAATAATCCCAAGTTACGAGTACGTGTCCTCTCACAATAAAAGAAAGAAATACTGTCTTAAACTTATTTAGTGTCCCATCACAATAACAAAATAAAATCACAATTGTTTGCGCGCGAATTCCACAAACCGTACGTTCCGAAAAGATAGCGTCGGCGCACTGAATTACCGATCGCAAAAAACAAGGATGCAACCAACTGACCTATTTCTGTTTCTTTCAAACGCGCTACGTATGTCGCTTTCGTAGTGAAAGTGCAAGTGTGTGTGTATTGATTGCTTCCTTGTTTGCATTGCCATCATCGTAACGTAGATTTATCGTTGTAAGGTGCATGAGCTAAGCTTAGACGATAATCAGCTGTTAGAAAAGATACATCGTGTTCAAACGGTGCAAAAACTTTAAAAATCATTTGCGACTAAACTGCTGCTCCAATTTAATTTATTTTTATAAATTGCCTAGTATAGGCAGTTTAAAGGAAAGCCCCTCTGTCGTATCAACGTTGTATTTCTTAATTATTTTGATTACATTTTGTTTTAGGGTCGAAACATGATAGCTAGTGTTTATCATTTTCTGCGAGAAGAATATGACTTTACAAAATCATTCATGGAACCCAACTGTGATTTGTCTCATTTACGAGACATTACACGGCGTACAGCTGAAGCTACGGGAGTTAGCCAAAAAACAGTTCAAAGAATATTAAAAGAAAAGAAGGAATTGCCATCCACTTTATCAAAATTCACTTCACCTATGAAGAAAAGGAGAAAGCGAGATAATAAAGTGGATATAGATAATTTTACAGCCGATGTGGTTCGCAGTACTGTACAAGATTTCCATATTGTCCATAAAGAAATTCCAACATTAGCTAAGTTAAGAACAGTATTGAAATACAAGTGAGATTGACGATTTTATAAAGAGCAAGGGTTTTAATGTCTTACGCCTTCCCCCCTATCACCCAGAATTAAATGCGATTGTAAATATTTGGGGGATCGTTAAAAATTACGTCGCATCTAAAAATATCGAGCAAAACATGACGAATACGGAAAGACTGATCAATGAAAGTTTGGGTCAAGTTAGCAGTGAAACGTGGTAGAAAACTTGTGATCATGTTGAAAAAATATTTCTTTATTAAAGTTACCCACTTTTACACACACAAGCGCGCTTGTCGGGATACGTCACTACTACAATCAAAGCCGAACGGACTTCGTGAAATAGAATATCTGTAAGGCGATTAACACACTGCCCCGATATGCGTGAATGCGTTTTCAATGCAAATAGAGATATGTACATTCAAGCAACGTAAGAACACGCACTCCCGCGCTACGCTGCGTAATGCGGTGCAGTGTGCGATTAATAGGGACCGTGCACCGCGTTGACAATGCCATCTAGTCGCGCATATTCGAAGTTTTAAGGGTCAGAATATTTGACATTGTCGCTTCTGTGCTGCCACTTGTGGTTCCAGGGGACACGCTCAGTTTAGGGGAACGTGCGCAAAAAAGACTGTTTATTAAATCTGCTTTGAGCTAGATTTCTGTTGACCGGTCTTAACGATTTATAATAAGTTATTTTATCTAAAAAAACCCTACTACTATTGATAGATGTTTAAGTGTTTTGATATGGGACCACCGGTCTTAAAATGCTTACTAATTCACTTTATTTATTTAGTCTTCTATATTATGTTTGAAACTGTCTGCTCCGTTTCTTGCCACTCAAGGTTCATTGGACGGCCAGCGTCATACAATGTTCATCATCTACCTGGCAACATTATTAAAACGAACCTTTTTGGTGCAGCCGTGAGCATTATGTTTTTTTTTTGTACCTTATCTACTATACTTAGTTTCTTTCTTAAAGCCATTAAGACTATGATAACTTACCACGCGGAACTATGTAAATCCTGATGGTTGTCGAACTCTCGGATGAGCGCCTCCTGCGCACCGAACGCGCGAATAGTCGTGATGCCCTGCAGCGTCGCGTTCAGGTGAGAGAATACTGGACTACGAGCTGTGGGGGTAACGATAGCAACTTATGAGTGAGACAATACAGTAATAGGTCGTTAATATGGCACATGGGAGTTTTGGAAAAGTTCGGCTATGTAAAGCGTCTCTATCACTCGTGTGACGATCTCTTTCTAAAACTCGAAGTGAATGATTGAATGATTTTTGTAATTTTTTTCATGCACGTTGCCATGTTATTTCATCACCTCCTTTGGTTGATAAAATGGTATACATAAAATTCTTCCGTTACTGAGTGATAGACAGACAACGCACAGTCGAAATTAAAGATCGTAGAAAGCTGAAATTTGTCCTTGGGGAGCTTTAACAGAGGATTTCCCGAAATTCTTATGGGAACGGAAAAAAAACGTAATATGCGCGCACTAGGTCGCGGGCAAAAGCTATATTAGATAAGACCGCTTTTGTACCATCGTGTAGCGAGAAGTTTTAATAAATAATAAGGTTATGCTCTCTTGTTTGATTTATGATTGGTAAAACAAAGGTTCCAAATCGATTTTTGTTTATAAGGATAGCGGTAAAAGATGAGTTAGTATTTAACATACACTAGCTAAGTGTGAAATGATTTTGTCCTTGAAGCGTGACACATTTTCTATCCATACCAACGTTGATGTCCTCCTTGGACATCAACGTGGATACATGTATGCATGTTTTAGCGAAGTTACTGGCAACCAGGTAGCGAAGAGGTATTCCGATTAGTTCCGATGTTATCCGAGTGTTACTCTAAAGAAATGACCACGCTGTGCTTCAAAGATGACTCACTCACACCCTCGAAGCGCTTGAGCTACTCTAGGTGGACAGGTAGAAGATGCGCAGCCCGTAGAACACGAAGTATTCCGATTAGTTCCATGTTATCCGAGGGTTAGTCTAAAGAAATGGTCGCGCTATGCGTCAGAGATGACTCACTCACACCCTCAAGGCGCTTGATGCTGCGCGAGGAGGACAGGTAGAAGATGCGCAGCCCGTAGAACACGAAGTATTCCGATTAGTTCCGATGTTATCCGAGGGTTAGTCTAAAGAAATGGTGCTCTATGCGTCAGAGATGACTCACTCACACCCTCGAGGCGCTTGATGCTGCGCGAGGAGGACAGTTAGAAGATGCGCAGCCCGTAGAACACGAAGTATTCCGATTAGTTCCGATGTTATCCGAGGGTTAGTCTAAAGAAATGGTCGCGCTATGCGTCAGAGATGACTCACTCACACCCTCGAGGCGCTTGATGCTGCGCGAGGAGGACAGTTAGAAGATGCGCAGCCCGTTAACACGAAGTATTCCGATTAGTTCCGATTTTATCCGAGCGTTAATCTAAAGAAATGGTCGCGCTATGCGTCAGAGATGACTCACTCACACCCTCGAGGCGCTTGATGCTGCGCGAGGAGGACAGGTAGAAGATGCGCAGCCCGTAGAACACGAAGTATTCCGATTAGTTCCATGTTATCCGAGGGTTAGTCTAAAGAAATGGTCGCGCTATGCGTCAGAGATGACTCACTCACACCCTCGAGGCGCTTGATGCTGCGCGAGGAGGACAGGTAGAAGATGCGCAGCCCGTAGAACACAAAGCCGATGGCCAGCGTCGGCACTAGCAGCCAGTAGTTCACCACGGCCACCACTACCACGATACCGATTAGGGAGAGCCCGATCTGGAACAAGCATTAATGATTAGCGTCGAGCGAATTGCTTTTGTCCATTCTGCGAGAAATGTCTAAAAAATTGCAATATTCTTAGCTCGTATAAAATTTTAATCAGGATTGGATCCTTCGTTTGAAAGCCACTAAGACTGACCAAAATATAAGTTAGGTAATGAGGTTTTAAAACATACCTGTAAGACATCCAACAGTGCAGATGGTAGTACTTCATCAACGGCTCCCATATCCTTGGAGAACCTATTCAGGATCCGGCCCGAAGGGTTCGTGTGGAAGAAGCGCATGGGGGCCCGCGTGATTGACGAGAACATGTTGTTGTGTAGCCGGGTCGAAGCGCGCATAGCCATCGTGAAGAACATGAATGAACGGAGCAGGGACACGGCGACGAGGGCTAGCACCATGGCTGGCAGAGAAATGTTCAAGTTACTACACCGGTTTCATTTAGAGGGTTAACTTTATAAAGACCCAGTTACCAATAATCTAAAAGAATTTAAATAATGGTTTTACTTCTTAGTCTCATTTGAGGATGACAAAGACAGAATGATGTTTTAAATACGTTTAGTGTTAAGAGCATTGAGTGTTTTCAAAGAAATAAAATTGCGTTTATTGGCACTACATGAAAAACAGAGTAAAGCCCCGGCTACACGCTCCGTTTTGCCTGCGAGCATGCCTGCAGTCCAGGCCTGCGTAGGTACAAAACGGAACTTCTGGGATGCGCTTACCTACGCAAACTGGTTTGTTCGGGCATGCTTTCAGAAAAGACGGAGTGGTACCCAGGGTATTACTGACAGAAAAAGTCTCATAAGATTTTATTTTTAAATTAGTGATGCAAAATGAGAACACTGGGTAGTAAAAAATCTCACCGGTATAGATATAGATACAGTCGTATCGGTGTAGCCCGACAGTCTCGAAGTACGTGTTCTTGGCCATCATGTCCGTGAAGTTGTTAAGCGCCTGTAGAGCCGCGCCGCCCGTCGCGTTAAGATGCAAGTCCGCCTTGTGATTGGTCGGGTGGGTCTCTTCGAGAATTACCCTAAAAAGTGGTTCTGCTGTTAGTCGAGAACAAAACAGGATGGATTTTTACATGAGGGGGGATTCATAGCTAAAACAAAACATGTTGGCATGTTTTAATTTAGTGTGTTAAATACCAGTAGTGTGTGCGACTATATTATTGAGAAATTTGAGACACCCCTATGCTACTTCCAAATTCCCAAGGATGGTCGCCTTCCAAAGAAAAGCCAGTAGGGCTACGATCTTATTGTTTCTTTGCCCTGGCTTATCGTACCGTACAGACACTCACCAGTAACTCGTCCATCAGTCAGACGCAGAGCCGAGCAGCTGCGCCAGCGTGGCGACCAGTAATATCAGCAGCACGAGGCAAACGTTGCCGGCCGCTCCTAGGTATGTACGTACACAGTGACATAGTACACACTCACCAGTAACTTGTCCACCAGTCGGACGCAGAGCCGAGCAGCTGCGCCAGCGTGGCGACCAGTAACATTAGCAGCACGAGGCACACGTTGCCGGCCGCTCCTAGGTATGTACGTACACAGTGACATAGTACACACTCACCAGTAACTCGTCCACCAGTCGGACGCAGAGCCGAGGAGCTGCGCCAGCGTGGCGACCAGTAACATCAGCAGCACGAGGCACACGTTGCCGGCCGCTCCTAGGTACGCGCCGTACACAGTGACATAGTACACACTCACCAGTAACTCGTCCACCAGTCGGACGCAGAGCCGAGGAGCTGCGCCAGCGTGGCGACCAGTAACATTAGCAGCACGAGGCACACGTTGCCGGCCGCTCCTAGGTATGTACGTACACAGTGACATAGTACACACTCACCAGTAACTCGTCCACCAGTCGGACGTAGAGCCGAGCAGCTGCGCCAGCGTGGCGACCAGTAACATCAGCAGCACGAGGCACACGTTGCCGCCCGCTCCTAGGTATGTACGTACACAGTGACATAGTACACACTCACCAGTAACTCGTCCACCAGTCGGACGCAGAGCCGAGGAGCTGCGCCAGCGTGGCGACCAGTAACATCAGCAGCACGAGGCACACGTTGCCGGCCGCTCCTAGGTACGCACCGTACACAGTGACATAGTACACACTCACCAGTAACTCGTCCACCAGTCGGACGCAGAGCCGAGCAGCTGCGCCAGCGTGGCGACCAGTAACATCAGCAGCACGAGGCACACGTTGCCGGCCGCTCCTAGGTACGCGCCGTACACAGTGACATAGTACACACTCACCAGTAACTCGTCCACCAGTCGGACGCAGAGCCGAGCAGCTGCGCCAGCGTGGCGACCAGTAACATCAGCAGCACGAGGCACACGTTGCCGGCCGCTCCTAGGTATGTACGTACACAGTGACATAGTACACACTCACCAGTAACTCGTCCACCAGTCGGACGCAGAGCCGAGCAGCTGCGCCAGCGTGGCGACCAGTAACATCAGCAGCACGAGGCACACGTTGCCGGCCGCTCCTAGGTACGCGCCGTACACCTTGCATCCCACTGCGCCTGAGGTTCTTGTTTCTGCTTCGCCGGCTGGAGGTGCCGTTGCGGTAAGGTTGTCCACGGAACTCACCTAAAATATAAACAGAAGAAATGAAACTCTGTATTTATGCGAAATTCTCTTTCCGATCGCATTTGAAATGTCTTACTACTGTTGCGAGACTGCCGAGCGAATAAACGCATTCGGGATTGAAACGTTACGTGCGTTGATCGTCGCACACTATTTCTGCGCTCAACTTTCGACGGTATTAACAACATGTGGTAACAATATTTATATTGTTGATTATTGCAGCGGTACAGCTTACGATCAAAAAAGTTCTTCTACAGTTCTCTAGTTTAATTTGTATATGCCTAAACATATTCCTGTGTAGTCAATGCCATAAATTAAGACGCCATATTCAACCCTTATTGTAGAATGGTACATTGACTCCGGTGCAAGTGCACATAAATATGATAGCAAATCTTGATACTCCGACGTATTTCAATAGGTCATGGGATGGGTGATAATTTGGGCCCATAACCTAAAACACTTTGGAATATCATGTTTGTAATTGTACCGATGACCTGGTGAAGGTCGCGGGTAGCCGATAGATGCGAGACGCGCAGGACCGGTCGTTGTGGCGACGCTTGGGTGAGGCCTATGTCCAGCAGTGAACGTCTTTCGGCTGATATGATGATGATGATGATGAATTGTTACCGAATGTATGCTCATTTGCCGTTTCCGGAAGCTGCCCTGCAGCATGGACTCGGTGTCAACCTCGGACGCGTTGGGGTCGGGCGCCGGCTTCTCTTCCTCCGGGTCCCGCGCCAGCAGACTCGCGAAGTCCAAGCCGGACGCGCTCAGCGTGTCGAAGTTACCCGCCGCCGCTATCGTGCCGTTCTTTAAGATTATTATCTGGTGGAACAATATTTATGTTTAAGTTTTGATTGTTTGGTTAAATCTTTAAGTCTGCACGTAGTGCAGCATTATCATTCGAGCATTTTTCGTTGCAAAATTTAAATTAAACCACGTTTAAATGTCATAAGAAAACACAAGCCAGAGAAATTTCCAACTGTATTTTAATCTTAAAATTACAACTCATTCGCAATATCGAAAACTGCGTTAGATTTTCTGCTCAGTATGAGCTAAACGTAAAGGTGTTTAGCGTAAAAATTGTTAAGACAGACGTGAAGATTGAGAGAACATTCCAAGTGTTCACAAGGCTGATATAAGCTTCTGTAGCGCGTCGGGGATGATTGCCGAGGTGTGCGTGGATTGTTTCCACACAATCATGCGCAAGCGGTGCCCTCCCTGGTGCGTAGGCTGCAGGCAGCCGCAACAGTATCCTGAGCGCTTTAGCTGAACGTTTTGACTGTCAGTACGTGAACCACTGTTACATAGTTCACGTACGCACTAATGTTGACATATTATTTTAATCTTATCTTGAAATTAATAAAATAAATGAAATTTAATGTATCTAATAAAATTGTAGTCACTTATCAAATTTAAAGTTTATAATTAATGTGAAATAGTTGCTATTGTCATTTGATTTATATTATAGTATTGGTTTTACATGGGTTTGATAGCCTGAAATAAATGAATTTTATTTTTTAAAATTTGACAGACCTGGTCGACATCCCTAAGGAACTGCAGCTGGTGCGTGACGAGGATGCGCGTGGTGTTGCGCAGGTAGCCGACGAGGCACGACTCGAACAGGTGGCGGCCCACGTGCGCGTCCACCGCGGACAGCGGGTCGTCCAGCAGGTAGATGTCGGCGCGCTTGTACACCGCGCGCGCCAGCGAGATGCGCGCGCGTTGACCTGGGGATCAACAGGGCTATTGATGGTCTGGCACACTGTTTCTTTTATGTTAATGTCACTTTTTATTATATTTTCTATTAGCGACCCGCCCCGGCTTCGCGCGGGTGTAATTTATACACTAAAACCTTCCTCGAGAACCACTCTATCTATTAAAAAAAACCGCATCAAAATCCGTTGCGTAGTTTTATAGATTTAAGTATACATAGGGACAGAGAGACAGCGGAAGCAACTTTGTTTTTACTATGTAGTGATGTGTACCTGTACCTGTACCCATTTTTAGGGTTCCAAAAAAGAAACGGAACCCTTATAGGATCACTTGGGTATCTGTCTGTCTATTCGTCTTTCACAGCCAGTTTTCTCCGAAACTACTGGACCGATTCTGTTGAAATTCTGTACACATATGGACTTCTGTGACTCGAATACCAGACGCGTTACGTAAATTATTAAATTTTGAGTATGAGGATCACTTTGGCCAAACTAGTAAATAAAAATTGATGAGTTTTGAAATTATTAAAGAATTAAGACCAAAAATAACCATTCACACCCTTTATCTCCGAAACTGCTAAGACCAAAATTTTGAAAAAAATTTGGACAATAGTTCTATACCTAAAGATTACAGGAAAACCTATAAGAAGTCTTTAGTGTAAAAATAACATGTTAAAATAATTAAATTGGTTCGGAACCCTTCACACGCGAGTTCGACTCGCACTTAGCCAGTTTTTTTATTTTATTTTATGTGCACCTGGACTATACTCAATATTTTTTCAGTATTTCTTCTTTTTTTACTAACCCAGGTATATCATACCAGGTAAAGCATTTAAAATTTTAGCATTGACTTTTAATGCAACTGCACTAAATATCGAGCACACACTTCAACATTCAGTTCATCTGCACCAAATAACGAGCATGCATTACAATGTTTAGTGCAACTGCACTATATATCGAGCACACACTTCAACATTTAAACAAGTAGGTCGTCCTATGACGTCTTTAAACAGTTAACAAACGCGGGAACCAACCCACCCTCTTACCTCCACTGAGACTGACGCCCCGCTCGCCGACGATAGTCTTATCGCCATGCGGGAACAAAGCGAAGTCCCTGTCAAGAGCGCAGCGTCGCACTACTGTGTTGTACCGAGGGCGGTCCATTGCCTGACCGAATAGAATGTTCTGTCGGACGCTGCCTGAGAACAAAATGGACTTTAGATAAGGCGCAAATCACTATGACTAAAACTTTTGGTGCAACGAATAACAACTAAAGGCACGTAGATTTGAAGAAGCGCACCGCAGTTCGATTTATAATATCAAACATTAGAAATCATGTTGAGAATATATAATTCTAGAGCACATCAATGCGGAAAATATACGCACAATGATATTATTATTATTTATTTTAAGCCTGTTCTGTCCCACAACCGGGCAAAAGCCTTATTATTTCTATTCCTCCCGGCTTTGGGCAACTGTGGACCAATCGTGTCGACCTTCGCCTGGGTCTGCCGCGATGCACCGAATTTTTTGTAGGACTTACATTGTGGTTCTTTTATCCAATGAACCGTTCGACATGCGGCAGACATATCCAGTCCAGTCATATTTTAGCTTGGCCGCTTTTTGGGTCACATGAATTGAAATGATTATATTTTCTGTAATGTTTACCTGCAAAAAGCCAAGGTTCCTGACTGGCGTAGGACACATTGCCACCAACATGTACCGAGCCCGATATTAAAGGTAGTTCTTTCAGTAAGACGTGTAGTAGTGAAGATTTGCCAGCGCCTACTGGCCCGATTACTGCTATTATCCTGATTAACAAAATGCATAACAATGAGTGAAAACACAAGTATATTATTTGTCTTTTAATTTTAACAAAGATCATTTCAGCTAGTCTATGGTGGGACTAATAAATTACAGACGATTCGTGATTGTTTCAGGAAAGTTTTTCAGGTCATACAAGAAACAAGAGAACTGAAATATCTAAAAAAGTTTCGACTAATTGAGAACCGCCTCCTTTTTGAAGTCGTTTAAAAAGAACACTATTGATAGAATCAGATGTTTCTTATTCTTGTCTACAAAATACCGTAACAAAAAAGACACTCACTTGCCAGGCTTGATCGTAAGTGACAGATCTGTCAGCGTATTCTCAGGATGCGACACGATCCACTTGGCGGTGGCATGTTTGAGCCGCACCCCCCGCGCGTCCTCTTCTACGCGGGCGGCCAACTCATGGTCTTCATCCTCACCAGATTCCAGTGGAGCAAGTGTCGCATTACCTGTGTTCAAAATAAGGGTGATAATTGCTTAAATACGAGCAATTATCGCCGCTCCCATCGTTCTACAACAAAACAACAGTTTTGTAGGTGTAGAACGATGGGAATGAAGGTCGCGTCAACTGTATTGTGAATTGCTTGAAAATTTAGGTATTATGTTTTCTTTTGTATTTTAGCTAGTTTCGCATTACTGACGTTGTAAAAAGGGCGAAAATTTATTGAATTATAGGTTTTTTGTGTGTAAGCGTAGTTTAGGTAATATTATTTAAGTACGCTCAGAATTGTTTTGAATTTAGTAATAAGTGTTTTATTAAATTGCTTCTTTCAAATTGGTTTGCGCAAACGCACTTAACGTTTTTATTAGAGTTCAAGTGCATTGCGAGACAAGAACAAACAATAATTTACCCAATCTTTGTATTTAGCTTTACATGCAGCTGAATACGTGAATATTTATTTAAGCTCAAATTTTGTTTATCTTATGTTAAAATCTAATTTGCACCGCCATCATCTCTATAACTGTATAATATACCGTGTGTATTGATGCAGTACACTTAAAAAGGCAGTCTTTTCCACCAGTTTGGGCTACGAAATAGCCCTACAAGACGGACCAAATGGACTATATCCGGACAAGAAAATCAATCTAATTGGAGCCTTACGTCGAAAACACAATGTTGAAAATCAAACAGTACTTACCATTGCCTTTAGCCTCTTCTTCTTTCGTGGGCATAGGCGAGGTGGAGCCGTCCTTAGCCTCGGTAGACTCTTCTTTGTCTTCCTTGATGACATCGGCCGACTTCCGAGGTGCGCCCTTGGGTTTGGTGGAAGTCTGTATCTCTGCTAGACCCGGCACTGGCTTGCTGGTGTCTTCGTACAGCATGAAGTTCTGCAACCGCTTTATTGAGATCGTTGCTTCTGCTACTTGAGCGATACCTGGAAACAAATACATAGTTACATAGTAAAAATCTTATAAAAACAAGCGAAATTATGTTCTAAATGACCAAAATCGATGGTGTGGCCAATTTCCAGCTACATCATCACAACACTTCCATACTACACGATTATTCCATTGTCTTCCAAGTAACATACATGTATAAGTACCGTTTCAGCTTAAATGGATTACTAATTTGTATACACATAAGAACGTAGCAGGTACTTAATCATAATCTGCCTAGCCTTTTCCCAACTATATTGGGGTCGGCTTCCAGTCAAACCGGATTCAGCTGAATATCAGTATTTTACGTTAAGCGGCTGCCTATAGACCTCCACAACCCATTAAATGGGTAACACGGTATTTCTTGGACTGAATTTTTTTTTTCTTTATTTATCGATCAAACAAAACACAGTACCTACAGGATTATTTGGGTCAAATAGCAACTAAAAACACCAAGGTTTAAAACCGTGCTATTAAAGAGTCTATCAATATATCGCCACCGAAAAGGCAAAAGTACTAAAGCGCCATTTTAGCTAAAATGAGTTTTAAATATGGTTGGATTCGGTTTTTTTTTTGTAATGGGTTTGCTCTTGACTCTAGTCTATGTTAGAGATGACAGAGACAAAGTCTACGATGGAGCGAGCCTACCCAGAAGGAGCCTGTTCACTCTAACTTTGAAGAGATTAGGGTTGTAAGCTTTTTTTTCTCTACACATTGGTCTTGGTCTCCTAGCAGTTTGAGCAATACTTAAGAAGTTACTGGCGTTTTAGCAGTGACATTTTTGTTGTATTTGTTTTTAAATAGCTCTCTTGTAAAATGCCTTTTTTGCAGTTAAGTACTTTTGCCTTTCTAGTGGCGATATATATAAACGCTAAATAATACTTATATCATATTCTTTAAGCTTATATTTGATACTAGCTTCTACCAGTGGCTTCGCCCGCGTGGTATCTAGGGAAGATATTCCTGGGATAAAAGTAGTCTATGTTCTTTCTCA
This sequence comes from Lacanobia oleracea, assembly GCA_950371165.1. Lineage (NCBI taxonomy): Eukaryota > Metazoa > Arthropoda > Insecta > Lepidoptera > Noctuidae > Lacanobia > Lacanobia oleracea. The sequence goes on from OX493389.1 coordinate 15,571,658, forward strand.
GGTTCTAGTCTATCTCTGTACCAAATTTCATTTAAATCGATTCAGTAGTTTTGACGTGAAAGCGCGACAGACAGACAGACAAACAGAGTTACTTTCGCATTTTTAATATTATAATAAATAATAAGTAAGGATTGTTATCTGTTATACAATTATTCATTTCTGAGGGTATACTGTTAATAAGTCTCAGTACAGTACTCGATTAACCAGTAGTTCGCTTGCCATACGTATTGTTGGCGCGCTGCGTACGAAGCCTATTGTCAGAAGTTGCCCGCGTGCGTACAGGGTACAGAATGTTCGACGTTGTTTTTAAAAGATAAATTGGAAAATTGTTCTTTTAATAATAAAAAAATAACTCACCTTGTGGAAAGAACACAGTCATAGTCTGCCTCAGAATGTTGTAGAAGCTGGTCACGACGAAAACCTGCTTCGCAGTGATCACGTTATATGAGAGCACATACGCGAGGATGGAGCAGAACAGGCAGATCCGCGTAGTGAACATTATGAATGACGTCAGCACACCGCGGATGTACGATGTCGCTCGAATCTGCTTTATTTCTCGCCTGTGGATCGCAGAAGAGAGTTAAACTTTTTGCATTTGCATCCGTGTTACCAGTAAAAAAATTATTCTCCTTGAATAAATGTTTTAAATTGTATCATTTTATTTTTATTTACAAGAGCAGCAAAAAATTAAGAAAAAACAACTTTGCTTAAAGCGTGTAAAAAGTAATTAACAATTAAAATAAAAGCGGAATAAAAATCCCTGCATCATGTACCTATTATTAACATTTTTAGCTGACATAGATTTAAGCAGACATGTGCACAGTAAAACCTGCTTAGATAAAATATTAGCCTTGTAAAAGTGATACCAAGTTATTCATTTAATTATTAAGCTGCTACTAAGCGGTAATAAGATAGACTGATATGATATAATTCTGATGAATTAGTAACTCGAGGGCAAACTAAGGAATAAACTAAGATTATTGTGTTTGTTCACACAATAGTAAAAGGTACCTATAGTATGGGCAAGAAGAGCACTTCTTTTAAATATAATATTTTCAAACAAATTCCTTGCAAACATACAATATAGCGAGCTCATGCTCCATTTTCAAACTGTAATTTTCTTATTAACAATATTGAAATACGACAATGAAGTGCGGGTAAAAATTAACCTTGACTCCTTGACTGTGGCTAATCAAATTTTCCAGGATGAAAAAGCTCTTCCAGTCGGCTTCTTCAACGCATAGAGCCCAGACTCGCCTGACGTGTTGCAAATTAGGCGCTAAGCATGTCACCTGCCAGAGCATTTTCGACCTAAATGTCAAATCTTTACACTTACTGTCTTGCTTTGGCGACTAGGTCCGCGAACGGTTTCTCCCAAGTGTACATTTTGATGACCTGTATTCCGGATAAGATCTCGTTCATGAGACGCACTCGCTCGTCCGTCCGAAGCGCAGTTTTTAATCGGAGTACTGACGTGCGTTTGCCCAAATAAGCTGTCAAATAAAATAAACATTGGAATATGTTAATTAATGAATAAACATTAAAAATAAACTTAAATGTAAGTAATGTACACAGGTTATTTGAGTGACCTCGTATATTTTTTAAATGGTATCATAATTCTTTGAAGATGATTTTTACTTTTAAAACAGAGACATACAGAAGGACCAAGGTCGTTACGGTGTTTATAAGACAGATGCCGTGACTATGAACGAACATGAATGAAAAATTGGTCATAAGTAATTTTATTCCAGTTAAACACAGGAATTGGCAAGTATATCGACTCTACATAAAAAGCTGGGAAAGCCCTGAGAGATGACGCACGACTATTTTCACGCATCTGTGACGTAGCTCCACAAATACACTTTAGATTTAACTTAACATATTTGGATAATCATAAATGGGGATATCCCATAGAATACAAATACGATACACAAACAAATGCTGCATAAATACGTTTGTTTTAGTCACGAGCGAGTCTAACGATGTATTATTCCAATTCGCGTTTACGATTGTAATAAAATTTGTATAATTTCGTCGTTACGACTGTCATACCCGAAGGACTTTCAGATTCAGTGGGCAATAAAGGAATTTGAATCTGAAGAATTGTTTACTAGTTCGGTTAAGATGTTTCTGTACACTTTGTCTAATGGAAATTTTAAATACGGATTCCCAATAATCTGGGAATTTACTTTAAAGCACGATAACATGCCTCGTCTAATTTTCGTGTATCTAAGCTCAACGGCTATAATATCAAAAATACGATTAGAAAATAAATAAATAATTATAAACGAAAATCTGGCATACATTAGTTATTTTTTATGTTTTTAAGTTGACATGTGTGAATTTAAATACGGATTATTGTTATCTGATATAAAAAAATGAATGAATGAATTAGAAAGGTACTTATGTTAATATCTAGGGCACAATCTATTTTAACTCAAATATAAACATAATTAGAAGTGTTTGAAGAGGGTAAGTAAACATGTTAACGAAAGTATATATAATTTGACCTATTTCTTGGACACTTGATCAAACAATCGCTTGTGCAGTGCGCCCAGCGTATGAATACTGAGAGCAAAACTGCTTGAAAAGGTACTTTAGCTATATTTAAAGTCACCAATTCAAAGCGTCTTGCCTTTGCAAGACGCTTGAAATTATGAGTTCAGAAACTTACATAGGTTGTGTTTTATCATCATTTTATATCGATATGTGAAGTTTTCCAATTCATTTTATTTGATCTTGTATTTCATAATGTGAAATGAATAATCGCTTTTTTTTTTCTTTTAGAATTTCCCGATTATTATAATCGTATCTTATATTTTTAATGCGAAAGTGGATTTAACTATATATAATAACTAGTTGACCCGCGCAACTTTGTCTGCTCCGCTCCTATTGGTCTTAGCGTGATGATATATAGCCTATAGCCCTATAGCCTTCCTCGATAAATGGGCTGTCTAACACTGAAAGAATTTTTCAAATCCGACCAGTAGTTCCTGAGATTAGCGCGTTCAAGCAAACAAACAAACTCTTTCGCTTTATATATTAGTATATACAAGTATAGATTAAAAAATACATATTTGCTAGTGTAGTTAATTCCAGGCAACAAGCGTGCTCCAACGTCCACGATATAATCGTTTAAGAGGCTATCCATTATAAAAAAAAATCTTACCTTGTAACGGTATGAAAGCCAACATGAACCCAACGCCGACGACAGCCGCCCAGCTGATCTCAACCCACATGAAGTACGTGATGATGACGGTAGCCAGCGGCCCGATCCACAGATAATGCAGGAAGATGATGGCCACGTCGAATCTGTTTACGTCGTTAGAAAGGAGGTTCACTACTTGGCCCACTGTCGTCTCGCCTAGCGCTGTTTTTGATAGCCGTAGTGACTGGAAAGAAAAATAGTTTAATTAAAAACACTTGCCAATTTTCCGCAGGGCAGGTATAAACTACAAAACACCATGTGAAAGGAATTCCAAACTTCTTTTGTTTTATCTAGGTACTTTCACACACCTTATCAAACATACGCAATGGTAATTTCACGTTGAAATCTAATGCATATTGATTGTCCAACTAATGAATCGCAGTAGTGGACACATGCGCGTGGGTCATAGCCAGATGACCGAGCCTTGAGTTGTGTACCCATTGTTAAACAAACCTGCTGGTCAAACTACTGTAGACATTTCAGGGTGAAAACGAATGTGAAATGAACTAACATTTCTCAGTTTTGATTAGTATTGACTTTACAATTAAATCTTATGAAGTTCAGTTCACTTCAGCTAAATCGTTTTTTTATCGTTTGCGTTTATTTTGTTACACGTTTCATTAGTTCGTCATAGCTGACCCTCATAATGGGGTCATTGTACTCATCAATCATCATCTGCCTAGCCTTTTCTCAAGTATATTGTCGTCGGATTTAGCGATTGCCGGATTTAGCTGAATACCAGTATTTTACGAGGAGCGGCTGCCTACCAGACCTCCACAACCCATTAACTGGGTAACTCGGTACTTCATGGCAAGACTGGAGTCAGATTTACTGGCTTCTGACTATCCGTAACGACTGCCAACGGCTTAACGTGCTTTCCGCGACACGGAGGAAACTCGGTATGTTAAGATGGTCACCCATTCACAGACCAACCTAGGCAAGCGTTGCTTAACCTTGAAGATCGACCCGTGCGGCTGTTATTATCTAGCCACGAGCTCCTCGCCATTGTACTCATCAATATGAACAACTTTTACTACGGAACCAATCCCGAAATCGCCAAAAACAGCTGATCAGTACATTTTGTCGATTTATACGCATATAAATGTATGGGGCTGTGTTTTTCGCGACCGCAGTCATTAGTTACTCAGTTACACGTTGTGTAATTGGCTTCGACCGTTCTATTTAAATTAAAAATGAGTAAATAGTGTCTAGCTAGGTGGTCGTTGATCCTCAAGCTGAAGACTAGACCAACCACAAATGACGTGTCATGAACTCATGACTACCGCTCAGTGGCCGGAGTAAAGGAAGTTCACGAACAGATGTTCATGTATTTGAAATTACATTAACATTTATTATCTAAAAATAAGGTATTTAAAATGCAAATTAAATCATTTGGGGCAATTTGTAGCGGAATTGGAAAGCAATAATATGCATGTTTGTTTAGTGATGAAGTGTACCGTATTGTTATTCTTACTGAGACATTTTTATGGCTTATTAGCATACTATAACTTGTTTAAATATAATAAAACTAGCAGACCCGTGCCCACTTCGTTGGGTGGTATTTTTCGGGTTAATAATAGCCTATGACACTCAAAAATAACGTGGCTTACTATTGGTAAAAGAATTTTCAAAATCGGTTCAGTAGATCCAGAGATTACCCGTACAACCTCACAAACTCGCTAACTTTACCTCTTTATAATAATAGTACACGTATAGATATGGAGTTCAAAAGGTGACTAATGTTCTGTTACATATCATAATAATTTATTTGTGTAATATTAGAGTACTTTTCAATTTTTTTGTACGTAACGAAAATGTTATAACTAATATGTTGTAATGAAATTGTAACCTTGTAACTAATAAGTAATTATTAAGCTTTATACACACAGTGTTCAATATTTTTGTATCTTCTTATTTATTTATGTATTATTACAATGTACACAGGACGTGATGTGTGCAGTAGTGGATTGCTTAATCAATTCAAATTACTTTAACAATAAAAAAGAAAACGAAATATTATAAACGTTTTATTAGAATAATAATTGGTAACAAAATTAGGTTTACTTTGGTTGGTTGCAGACAAGTTAGCTTTTAGCTTATAAAAAAGGTAAAAATAAAATAAAGATAATGAAATAAAGTTTAGTTAATTCTTAAAAATACACCAGATCTTCATCATTTATCAAAACATAAACTTTGGGATTGTCACGAATTTGAAGCAATTCAGTAACTTTAACTAGTGAAAGATAAGGTGAGCTTTGTAACAATACAATTGTCTCTTCAGGTTCCTATTTTTTTCTTCAGTGTTTCGTTTTCTGATTTAATTGCTGTTATCAAATTTATTTTGGCTTTTTTCTGTGTACTACTATTATTTCTTTGATCTAAATTCTGGGGAGCAGAATTATTTTTCTTCTGGCTTCTTCTGTTGTTTGCTTCTTTCCATTTCTGACGCTGTATATTCTTTTTTTCTTCAGTTATTTCTGCTATCTTTTTTACATTTTTTTTTACTTTTTCTAGATGTTTAATCCTAAATTCTTCGTGTTTTTCTGGTTTTTCAACTTTTAATCGCTCCCTGTATCGCTTTTGCCTTTCGCGGCATTAGACATCGGCATATCTGAAAAACAAAAAATAAACTAAGAATAGCTTCTGTTAATAAATCTCATTACAAATTATTTCTCAACTTTTCTGATACAGGTCAGATAAAAAACAGTATTTCAAATACAGGCTACCAATTAAGTTACCTACATCTGTCGCAAGGGTCATTCTACCCGTCATACTGGATAACAGCACTGATTCGTGAAAAAAGAATAAACATCTTGCTACTTGCCTACATTGTGTTCAGTCTACTTTTGTATAGGAAGAAGTATTAATTTATACAAATTCGTACGGGTAGAATCACCCCTATAATAGGTGCAGGTGACTAAACTAGCTGCTTGCATACAATAATAAAAAAAAAATTACTCGTCATTTAACTTTAAATCCCATCCCACCCTCCCCACTTTGAACCCACCTCTACTTAAAAAAAAATAAATAAATGAATTTGTTTTTTATTGATCAGATCACGATTTACCTCCTTTTTAGATAAAGTCGGTTAAAATATTCATGTGCATGCAGCTTTATATTCATCATTTTCGTTACGTAACATTTTAGTTATAAAATGCAACTAAAATGTAAGAAAATCTTTTCGTTACATAACGAAATGTCACTAAAATGTAAGAACAAAATAACCTCAAAAATAAATTTACTGCAAAAAACAATGTTTAACGTTCACAAGAAGAACTAAGTAAAAAGATAATATTCTACTAATTAACATATCAAATCCACAATCATGCATCTAAATTACTCACCGAAATAGCGTGTTGTAAATTAATGATAACGAAAATGTTTCTTCTGAGCTCCGTTCACGACTTGCACAAGAAAATGGTTAATCGTTGCGTTTGACAGTTTTTAAACAGCCAATTAGGTTCACGCTAGTGTTGCCAATATTAAAATTTACGATTGCGTTCAGTAATATTAAGAAACCAGTGTAAAAATTGGCAACGAAACTGCTTGTAACTAACTTGTAAAATATTGAGACACGGTAATAAAACTATTTTTAATGAAGTATATTATTATGAAAGCCCCAAATAAATAAAGATTCAAATACTAGAGGATACGTATAACGTATTAAATACAAATCACGCGTAATAAATCGAAGTTAAAAGCCATTTTAACGAATCCAAATATTTTAAAGCTGATAGTGACACGACGTTTTTTGTATGGAACCAAAATTTTAAGTTGTATTATAATAAATATTTTTGTAAAAAAAACATAGAATAGTAAGTCATGAGACTGTTTACGAATTCATTTAGTATATTACTGCCAAATACAATGCGAAGATTAAAAGTTACAAGATGTATTTATTGACTTTTTTAGTTTTCAAATTAACGACAACATTTTTATTCACAAATGTACACTTTTTTTGAAAAATACTCATTAAGGATAATTTGCCACGACTACATGTTTTATTTTATTTTCCAATCTTTGCGAATAAAATGTAAAGAACAATACAAAGTAAGCAATGTTTCATGTGAGTAAACCGAGTAATGTCAAGGTGATAATAATTCAATGCTTTGCGAACCGTAAAGATTCCAAGGTGAAGATCACCCATGGTTAACCGAAACTATTGCCGTCGGTTATATCATAATCTAAGGAAACTCTCACGGACTATTTAGTCTGCAAAGAACTATAAACATTCCATCGGTATTTCTCGAATATTCTACAACCAAAATAAAATCATTGTCGTACACACTGTTACTGTCATCATCTGCCTAGCCTTTTCCCAACTATATTGGGGTCGGCTTCCAGTCAAGCCGGATTTAGCCGAATACCAGTATTTTACGAGGAGCGGCTGCCTACCAGACCTCCACAACCCATTAACTGGGTAACACGGTACTTCATGGCAATACTGGAGTCAGATTTTTACTGGCTTCTGACTATCCGTAACGACTGCCTAAGATCTACAAACGACAGCCGGCACCAACGGCTTAACGTGCTTTCAAAGGCACGGAGGAAACTCGGTATATTAAGATGGTCACACCTCCACAGACCAACCTTGGCAAGCGTTGCTTAACCTTGAAGATCGACCCGTGCGGCTGTTATCTAGCCACGAGCTCCTCGTTCACACTGTTACTGTATATCCTTCAAACTACTGTGTATAATTCTAAGCTGCATTTTTTTATTATTATGCTTTTGTTTTCCATTGTTTCTATTGCATGTAGTGTAGTGCTCTTCTTTAAGTGATAGACACTTTAACTGAAGTCTGGAATGCTTCCTTGTTAGTGTAATCATGCACTCATTGTTGAAGGGCCAAATTAAATAAATAAATAAACAAATGAGTTTACTAAAATATAATATCATTTAGAAAATTAATTTGCATTTTTTTTTTCAATTTTATTGTTTCTAAGATTGCGAACGGTTTAATAAAACAAACGAATACTTCTGTCTTTCAATATTAGCTTAATACTCAGTAGTACTGATAAGTTATCTGCAAGTAAATATTTAAAAAAAAATTGTAACTGATACAAAACGGGCTAAGTACGAGTCGGACTCTCAGACCAAGGAATCCGCACCATAAACCGAAAAAAAAAAACATTTCTTGTATGGCACAATACAAATTAAATGAAATTAGTTAATTAAACGGGGCTTCCCCTTTAATTTCCAATTTAATTAATTTTTTAGGGTGCCATAGCCAAAGGGTTAAACAATGGAACCCTATTTCTAAGCCTCCGCTGTCCATCCGTCTGTCCGTCCGTCTGTCAGCGGGCTATATCTTATGACAGAATGTGTATTTCTGTTGCCGCTTCGCTATAACAACAATTAAAAAAATACGAGGTATGGAACCCTTCATGCGCGAGTCCGACTCGCACTTGGCCGTTTTTATTACGTATTTTTGTTAGAGCGGCAAGAGAAATACACACTGAAAATTTCAACTGTCTACTTATTATGGTTCTTGCGATAAAGCCAGCAGACAGACAGACAGACGGACGGACGGACCAACGGACGGACAGCGGAGGCTAGTAATAAGGTTCCGTTGGCTACCCTTCGGGTACGCATCCCTAAAAATGCTGAAAAACAAATAATGATACATGACTAAAACAGAAGCAAGACATTGCCTTTCGTTCAAATAAACATGCTTTAAGATTTATTAGTAAATAATGTCTAAAATTGACCAAAGATTATAAGTAGACCAGACACGCAAAGCATTTTGTAATTTGTAGAACTGATAAAAATACACAAGGTTCTTGATAGTAAAGTTAATAGCTATGCAAACATTACAAACTATTGCGGCATTGGGAATATTGTCTGAAATACGTTGGACTCTTCTGCGATATTTTATTTATTACTCGCTTCTGCCAGCGGCTTGACCCGCGTGGTCTCAAGGAAACATACTCCCGGGATAAAAGTAGTTATGTCCTTATTCAGGCTCTAGGCTGTCTGTGTACCACATTTCATTTAAATCGGTTTAGTAGTTTTGGCGTGAAAGCGCGACAGACAGACAGACAGAGTTACTTTCGCACTTGTAATATTAAAAGTATGGGTACATTAACGACTTTTGTAGCACTTGATTGTCAAGAAAACTAGTAACACACCATAGGTGCGAATGTCTATCTGTTTATCTTTTGCTCCTGGTTATCTTTTTACTCACTAACAATGCATCGACCATCACAAGAATATCTACCAATATTATAACAAATAGTGTTGCAGCAATTCATTCCAGCATTCATACATTATAGTCTGGTTAAAATAGACAGACATTCACCCTTGCAAAAATTCCAAAGAAGCTGAAAATTTGCATGAACGTTAGGGATACCGTCATAATGAAATTGCAAAAAGTCCACATCGGTCTCGTGTTCAAAACAATTTATGCAAGGTCAAATCCGCAAAAAGGGGTTTTTGGATTTTTGCTAGTTTATGATAAAAATAGCTCAGACATAAATTTTAGATTATGCAATTACAAAAATCATAATTGCATCAGTACGCCGCATATACACGCTGTCTATCAACCATTACCATATTGGGTTATTTTCGAGTTAGCGAATGTTTTACGATATAAATTTTCTGCTTCACAATAAAAAAACTGCAAATGATGAGAAATCTACACCTCTCTGGAAAGTCAATTGATACTCTTCGAATAGGCCATGCATAAGCGAATGAAACGCTCTTGGAAGCGCAACCTACAGTGCGGTTCTATAATCACGTCGAAGTAAAGGGTTGGGTGAAGTGTTCAAAAAATGAGCTATCAATCCATGTTATCAAGATGAAATGATAGCTCACTTCACTACAAGCCTTCACTTCGACATGTTTAGAATCGACCGGCTGAATGTGACGTGTATGCGAGCGCTGTCTATACCTCTTCGAGTCTTGTGAGATTAGTGGTTGACTACCAAAGATAATTTTCATGTCCAAACTATGACTTTAATAAACTGTTTTGCCAAACTAAATAAATTAAGCTAAAACTTTTTTACAAAAAAATAAAAACCGACTTCCAAAAACAGAACACTACAAAGTAAAAAATTACTTTAAGTTCGGAAGTCGGTGTTCAAAAACGAAATAAGTAACCAAAAACGAAGACGGTTTTATTTTTTTGTAAAAAAGTTTTTATTTTTCATTTTTTAGTGGTACGCACACACGTTACACAATCACAGCGTGCTGGCGTGATGTTATGTTATGAAATGGTGTAAACAATCAACAGACATGCGATTTCAGAAATCCCGATCCATTTTTTTATCATTTATTGAAGAGTTCCGTTGCCTACCTCCGAAGTTCTTTATCAGATCTTTACCAAATTTAAATGGAACATGTCTGAGAAAATACTCTTCCAAACAAAAAAAGAATCATCAAAATCAGTTAACAATTGGCGAAAATATCGCTGAACAAACATTTTTCATGGGATACCATCATTAGATCCTGACTTAATACTTCCATCATCAGCTCAGCAACATGAGATGATGATTACCAGGCACAAATATCTGATTTGCTTTAGAAAGTTTATGAAAAACATTGTGTATGTGCTTATAAAATTCGAGGGTTTCCCTCTATTTTCATGGGATCCCATCATCAGATTCTAACTTAGTGTAGGTTTTCGAATAAAAAAATAAATAAAATTTATCCAGAATTGGCGAAGAAAAAGGTGACCATACATAAAAAAAAAATACATACAGCCGAACATAGAACCTCCTTCCTTTTTGAAGAAGTTGATTAAAAACTCACCTTTCTATAAATAAGTGAGCAGCAGGCGACCCGGAACTTCATGCCCATGTGCAGGATGGCCATCATGTAGGGATGCACGACGAACACGTTGAGCGCCGAACACAGGACCACCGCGCCAGCGTATATGTACGCATCTTCCTTCTTCATGGAGTGCCCGGGGCTGTAGTACTCCACCAGCTTACCCAGGAACACTGGCTGCGCAATCCTGGTGTTGTAATCACACTTATATTGAATTTGTTTTTTTATTATTGGAATAAAAGGGAACTGCAGAGGGCCTAGCACGAATATTTTGACGTATAGTAACGTTAACGTAAGTGAATTTTGAATGTGAAAAACTACAATCCCTTAGTATTTTGGTTTAATTTTATGGGACATACACAATTTATATCATTCAAAAATATGAATATAGTATCTAATTCAAATAAATATTATGTGCGAAACGAGTGTAGGGAACATGCATGCGATTTTTTTTATTTGCAAAATTAAATACTTAATAGCTCTAGTAAACAATCATGAAATTATTTTTGAATACCTTCATCAGCGATAAAGTTACACAGCTTCAAAGCTTACAATTAGAAAGAGAAGTCCGATGTAAACTTTGACGTCATCATCTATAACACCTATACCTACAGCTGCCATAGAAAACAGCGCTTTCACGAGAGGGACAGATAATTATATTTGTTTAAAATAATTATATCTCCTTCGTTTTTCGAGTAATTTTGATTCTATTTTCAGTGTTATGTATAATATTTTTATATATTTTTAAATAAACTGTATAGATGAAAAGTATGTTTTTCATGCATATTCCTTATTGTACCTATGGTAAAATTTTATGTTACGTTACAATACGTCAGAAATATTCGTGCTAGGCCCTCAGATGTTCGGACCCAGAGACGTAAGCGTGTAGTCGTTTAGCTTTAAAACTTTTGTAAGTCCTGGCTGGAGGCTTTAATTCCTATTAATGCGGCCAATGCCGAATTTTTATTAAGTAAAAAATGCTCGAATCGAATTGTAATTAAATGAGAGTTTTTATATTATAATCGTATATAATCGTTACTTATTTAAATTAAACAAGTTTCTAACACCGGTTTAAGACTACTTTTTCTATATACTTATATGGTTGATATAATTATACAAAAAAGATAATATACATTCTAGGTCAAAACAATATCTACCGAGGACTAAAGATCGACAAGGATAAAGACGATACTTTTAAATTCGAAAGATCAGATAAGATAAAGTTGATCTCCTAAAAAGATAAGATTAAATCTTTTAAGTCCTGTCTTATTAATTCTAATAATTCCGTGATATCTCAAGTCAAAAACATCCGCATTATGAGAAGGTGCTCTCATCCTAGATTACTTGCTCTACCATTCGGGTACCTATTAAGAAAAGTTAGCTTTTTTTAAAAATAGACAAAAAAGTTATAGCCAAACAATAAATTGAATTAAGCAAACTGGATTACTGATAATCTGATAAATTAGTCAGTATTAATTAACTAGTTGCTATTTGATTTAAATAGCAGCCTTAGTAACAAAATTATATATTATATACTTAATTGTATGGAAATCTTATCACTGTTGGCTAAATGTAAACTTTTTTGTAAACATTTTTATTTGAATATTTTTATTTTTTTATTAAGTATCTATGTTTATTTATTTTTAATGTTGTGACATTGATTTCAAGAAATAAAGTAGATTACTAGGTTTATTCAGGACATCTGAGAGTTATGAATCGAATTCGTGTCAAATCGACGATACATCATAATTTGTTTTCTTTTGTTTTAATCATCATCATCATAATGTTTTTTTTTTTTTGCAATTTGCTGGTCGATGTGAATGGTTATTTCATGAAAAAGTCATTCAATAGGGCTACATGAACTTAGAGGGCTATATTGATTATTAAAATGGTTAAAATTCTTTACACAAATACGCGTTACGGCCGCGAATCGTATTTTGTTCAACATACAGCTTCACACTGACCGGCAAATTGGAAAATACATAAAAATATTTGGATTTCGCGGGCTACCCTGGCGCTTCCACCTTAGATTAAGTGCCAAATAAATCCCAAATCGAATCGAAATCGATTTTTGCTATAAGTTGTTAACCTCGGTATTTGGAAAAAAAAATCGACTCGTCCTAAATTATGCGCAAAGTAAGCGATGCGATTGGCTCTTGAAAACTCATTCAAACAATAGTTCTACTCGTTACAATTTGCACACTATTTATGCCTGGAGAATCATTTAGTTAGGTTACTTATTAATGAATGTTTTTGTGTATTGCTTTTTTTTCTTATGGCATAATGGAGTAGATATGCTAGCTATCAAGTGGTTAATAATGTTTAATTTTATGATTTAAATTTATGATTCATATTTTTTCCGTGTCATGTATTAATTATTCTGTAACTGTATACTATTGTATAAATTCAAGTCCACACACTAACAGACTATTGGGGAGAAGTGGAGAGTTTGTTGCGCCTCTTCTTCTTCCTAGTTAAAACACAAGGAAGTGGTCACTGGAGGGCGTTTTGGGAGACTGTCTTTATGTACAAAAAGTGCTGCCTCTCAGTCTTATTTGAATACTAGCGACTCGTCCCGGCTTTGCACGGGTACAAATTATATACTAAAACTTTCCTCGAGAAAAGAAAAGCCAAATATCGCACCGGACTACTTACTTACTAGGTAAACCGCTGTCAATTCATACAATCAGAGTGAACTGACAGTTCATTTCAAGCCTCAAGCAGAATCGACCGGCTGTTTGCTCGAACCTTGAAACACCAGCCTGTACACAATACTTGAGGCTTCAATTTTGTTAAAAGAAGATACCTTACAATAACACTACTTCAAACAGAATCAGCCTATTTATTTCTAATTCTACATTAATCTACAAACTACATAGTACAAATTCTACGGGAGCTAACTTCGTCTCACTTGTCCGTGCTATTGATATCGTTGGCCACCTGAGCACGCAGCGACAGTAGTCTGGCGTGCATGTCGCTGTGGTCCGTCCTCCCGAAGTAGCTTATGAACGAGCCCAACATGCGAGGCTGATGGATCCTGAGGGAGGAAGGAAGGGTTAGGATGGGAAAGGAGTTATGGTAAATTAGGTCTCTGGATATGTTGGTTTTCGGGTGGGAATTAAATTAGGTCTCTGGATATGTTGGTTTTCGGGTGGGAATTAAATTAGGTCTCTGGATATGTTGGTTTTCGGGTGGGAATTACGGTTTTTCGAGGATATGAAAATTTCGGGTTTTCGATGCTGTGGTAATTTCGGTATTTCGAGGCTGTACGAATTTCGTTTTTGAGGCTATTCGAAAAATGGGAGTTTTTGTTTTTTCTGGTGAGGAAACTTCGATTCTTCGAATCTCTCTGAATTTCTACTTAGTTTATTCGAAAATTTCAGTCTAATTATATTATTGAAATAAAATTGTATGTATAATTCTGTATTGTTACTTTAAGTGTGATGGGAACAAACTTTTTTTTTTAAATATATTTCTTAAAAAAAAATATAAAGGAATTTAAATGATAATAAATCATTTGAATAAACTATCAATTTAACGACAGCAATAACCGATTTGAAAATAAAAAATCATAGTATAAAAATCAAATGGCGATTTAATGTTTCCGAGTCACCGTTTTACATACAAACGTGTGAAATTACGGTTTTTAAATCGATTTGTAAACATAATACTTAGGTAGCTATTTATTGATACTTAAACTGATAAGGACCATACAATTGTTGGCGGTTTCTAGCCGTCGTCGATAACCGCACTGATTGCTTCAGAATCAGATGCAGTACAAATGTTTTATCTTATCATGACAGATTTAAGATAGTGATTGTTTAAACTACTGTGTAATAGCTCATAATACGATTACAAATGGTGATAGTCGCGATATCGTCAGTCGAATAGCCTCATCATGTCTATCAATAGATAAAGTTGAACCCTTTTAAGCCTCCGTCGTTCGTCCGTCTGTATGTCTGTCAGCGGGCTGTATCTCAAAAACCGTAATAGGTAGACAGTTCAAATTTTCACAGAGTGTGTATTTCTATTGCCGTTATAAAAAAAAAAAAAATAATTAAAGAGGGCTCTCATTCAAGAGTCGTGTTTATTATTTACTTCTCTTCTTTCGGTATATGGTATGGATTCACGGAACCTTTCATGTGAGAGTTCGACTCGCACTTTGTCGGTTTTTTTAAGTATGTATGTATGTATGCGTAACTTCTTCTACCGCAGCACGGTTTCTTCCATACTGTCCTGTCAACTGTCACGCTATCACCGACTCCCTTTTCTTTCATTATGGCCTTTGGTCTTCCCTTCCTTTCCCTCTTTTTATTCACAACGTTTTTAATAACGTGCGTTTTATCCCTCCTCTTTACATAATCAACAAAACAAGCAATTCCCCGTAAACATTTCGAAAAATAAACACATCGGAAAATAAATAAAATCATAGTAGGACTTATACTTCGTTTCACGTTCAAACTCGTTTGCATTCTGTTTCACCAGCATAAACAAAACTATACAATTTTGTTTTTTTTTTTATATCAACTTGCAGCAAGATATGTAAGTAAATGGATCAATATAATATTCGTGGAATCTCAACTAGTTCGCTGTGTCTGCAGTTCAAACAAATTAACTAGAAATTCAAAAGAATCAGCAAAGTCATCATGAATTTATTAATCTGTTTTACTATCACCTATCAGTATCACTAAGTAAGTGTTTGTTTCTGTAAATACTTTTGAACTGCTATGAACGGTACTCGTCATAAGAACCATTTACAAATAAATATAATGGGTACTTATTTGTAGTTTACATAATAAAGAGTATTCTATTATATCCCTAGACCTAAATATGTACTATTATAACACTTGTAATTTAATCTGCCTAGCCTGTTATTATGTAACGACCGAGCCTTGGGAGTGAACAAAAATAAGTCCTTGAGAGAACTTCACAGATCGCAAATAACCACGAAAACAGTTTTCCTTATTATTTATTTTCATTTAGATAGCAGTCTCAAAAGAAACTGAAAAGGTTACAAACGGATAAGGTTGGACTTCAGCCAAATAAAAAAAAAACTGTACCTTAGTACCTTAATACCTACTCTGTGAAAACAATACACTTTTCATATCAAGTACTTGTTGACAAAGGATCAGTAGAACTAAAAATCATAGGGAAAACCGCAAACCGCTGTAGATAGATGTGGCGTCTCTTGTTTCTACGGCTGTCGCGTTAGTCACAAACATTTTTACATGACAATAAGCCGGTACGAAGTACACAGGAAGGAGTATTGATTGTGTACATTGTGGGTTTTGGATTGCATCGACGCAGACGTCTCTTGTTGCGTAAAGCATGGGTTCCCAAAACGTGGAGTAGACGTGGGGTTCGCTTCACGTTTTGGGGGACCCTTGTCATGGATGGGGGTGAAAATGAACGATACCTCTCATCTTCAAATATTATATTACAAGGTCGCTGTCTGCATCTCCGCTTACTGGAGATTACTGCTCCTAAGCCACGCAACGGATTTTGATAGATAAGGTTTTCACTAATGGAAAGAGCGATAACCGAGTAAGGTGGAGTGTATAATGCCGTGGCTTATCGTAAAATTGGCCATTTTCCGACGTAGCCGAGGTTAGTTTAGGTAAGGTTTGAGGGAACTTAGGACACCCCGAACCTAAACTAGGTTCGAATGGGGTGACGGGAGCTAGAGCGAGCAAACTTAGTTCCCGTCATACCATTCATGTTCGGTTCCTCTAAACCGAGGGGAATAGGAGCCGCGTGTGTGGTCGCTTGTATTTATTAAGATCTTGGTGGTAGAAAAAAAATGCTTTGGTTTCTTGTATTTATTAAGATCTTGGTGTTAGAAAAAAATGCTAAGATTTTTTTAATTCAACTCAACAGTTTCTTGACGGTATCATTGCGCTCATTCGACACGTTACTTGTAGTTGTAGTAGCACCTAAGGTAACAAGGAACGGGGATGAGGGTTTGTTGGGTTTCAAAGTTTGGGAACCGCAGGCGTAGAGTAATATTAGCGTTTAATGTTCAAACAATAGAGATAAGGCAGTAGGTCGCTATGAATCATTTATTGCGATGCTGAATAAACTGTAAATATTTTGTTATGGTTGATTGTGCAAACAAGGTCTTTACGGCTTCGTGTCTATATTTAGTATTTGTTTTGAATTAGGGTCGGTGTGATGAACTACTGTACAAACAAATCATTCACATAAGTAAGTACCAAATAATTTAAATATAAATCGTAGTCTCAAAGACAAGTTTTTTAAGCACATGTTTGGACATTGGACTTCCCTTTTCATTAAATATTCCTCTACTATGGTTAAAGATCGGCAAACAATGTTAATCTTGTCGCTAACCAAAACAAATATTCGACTTTGAACTCGACACCACGTTTTCTCACTCGCCATACAAAGTCCATCCACAAAGCCAGTATTAAAAACCAGGGGATATAAAACATACGAAAACATAAAGATACCTATAAAAAAAAAAATAGACTAATGGAATGTATCAAAATAGACCTAGAAAATCCTAGGTACTTGGAGCTCCTCTTCTTTAGCTCTCAAACTGCAGTGCGATGTTGTAAACATGTCGAAGTGAAGGCTTGGATGAAGTGATCACGAAGTAAGTTGTCATTCCATCTTGATTACATGTTTGGATAGACAGCTCACTTCGTGATCACTTCACTTCGACATGTTTACAGAATCGACTGGCCGCTCTGCATGAGTCAACAAAGTTACTTACATCTCAGTGTGAATCATCATCATCATCTGCCTAACCTTTTCCCAACTATATTGGGGTCGGCTTCCAGTCAAGCCGGATTTAGCTGAATACCAGTATTTTGCCAACTAAAAAACCGGGCTTCTCCATTCTCACTGAGATGTGAAAAAAAAACCGACTTTTTTTAATCGTTGCCTCACACAGGGAATTTCTCCGGTATCGCAAGTGCATTCTCAAAAATAGAAACTCACATACACAAACAGCCAGACCCGGAACAACTATCTGTAGGCAATACAAATATTTGTTCCGTGCGGGAATCGAACCCGCGCAGCGTAGCATCAAATCGCTCAACCACTGCGCCAACCGTGTCGTCAAATTTTGTATTGCCTACAGATGTAGGCAATACAAATATTTGTTCCGTGCGGGAATCGAACCCGCGCAGCGTAGCATCAAATCGCTCAACCACTGCGCCAACCGTGTCGTCAAATTTTGAAGATGCACCCTTCTGAAAATAGCCCATGAGTATACACACAAACTTATCGCACAATAGACTAACTTGATAGTTTTATTTAGAAACCGATCATCAGACTTATTGCGAATTTAATGGATCCCATAAAATGAACGCGCTATTCGATACGTAAGTACCTCGTAACTATTTACTATGCATATAAACAAAGTAACGTACCCTTAATTATCGTATGGTCCCCAAAGTTACTTAGGAGCGGTAAAACACTGTTACATAACACAACGTTTAAGCAAAATTCGACCTTATTTTATTAAAATATATATAGCAACATGTGGAAATGCCGAAATATTAGTAGGAGTACAACACCTCTGCTTGACACTTTAAAGAGTACAGGCATGATGTTATGTATTTCGAGTAATAATACCCAACAGTAAAAATAAGGTCATTCGTGATTCCAATTGGTCAATTACGCGTAGGTAAATATGTGACACCCAATGTTTAAAGGAAGTAAAACGTACGAACTACTTGGCAACACGCATAATGAAGAGACTTAATGAATATAAAACTCTTGTAGTATTGTACTACTGAAGGTTTCAGTTGCCAAATATATGCCAGCTACAGTTTTTTCATGAGGAGCGAAAGATCTTTTGATTTATGTTTGCTCTACTTCTAGTGTAGTTGTAACATATTATTTCTGTCCTAATTATTTTTCGGATCTGATATGAATCCATATGAAATCCGTTAGAAGAGGAAGATGGGAGTAATCAATCATGTCACCAAGGTTACCCTGATTAAAAGATTGATTTCTTATTTTTCGTAAAGTAGCTCTGCACTAATAGTCTGCTACGAGACAGAAAAATAAAATAAAGTTGGAATTTCATACATTTACCACTCAACGATATTAATTATTATTTCTACGTGAATAGTACACGGGTTAATACAATGTGGAAAAACTCAAAATAGACAACGAATTAATAACATCCTTATTTTATAAATATTCGTTCTTATCTTCAGACTAGGAACGTCAAGAAAAGCATTGTATTGGTAGGGTACTGTGTGACGAAATAGTAACGTATCGATCAATGGGAAATTGGCAAGTATCGTGCGCTTCATATTACGACGGCGGGCGTACGTAATAGTGGAAATCTTCAGTTATTTATAGCTCAATTTATTTTTATATGAATTCGAACTGGTTACTTAGTTGCGTGTAACATACATAATATTACAAAACATTATAGTAAAAAAAATGGGAGATACGGGTCAAAGATTCTTCCTTCCTAACTAACAGTGTGCTGTGCCTGTGATAGGTAAATTGATAGGCCAAAATAGAACGATTTCAAAATTTCACATAATTTGTGCAATAGGTGAGTTAAGTCAAAACAAAAGCAGATTACAAGTTTATCGAAGTAGCGAGACGAATCCACTAACGGTCGAAGGATTAATGACCTGTTTGGCTCGCGTCTTTGGTCGCTTCGAGACGGACGACGGACGTGCAAGCTGTTAGATAATACCGACGTTACACGGCCGAGGTCACGAGCAAACAACAGTGACGTATAAAGGCTATGTTGTTTGCCAGTAGCTTGTATTTTGAGCACTCGTTTAACAAGAAATGTATCTTCATGTAAGTACCATCAACTACTAAACGTAAAATCGAACACTATTAATTTTTCATAGAAGGCGCCGTCGCGGGATCCACAAACCCACAAACAAGTGGCGAGAAGATTTAGACGAGTACCATGAGGGCTGGCTCGAGACGAACAATGTCAACCTAAGGGACTTGGGGGAACGCCTTTGCTAAGCAGTGCGAAAAAATGGCTAAAAAAAATTGAGATACGCTCAATAATTAAAATGAGGGGTTTCCCCAGAAACCATGACAAGTCGTATAATAGCATTATCTATTATGTTAATTATAAGCAATAAAATCTTTATAGATGTTCGATAAACTCGTCAACGCTTTTTAATTCGATCACGAACAAATCAGATAGTACTCGTATTTTGGTACCTGAGTTATTGACATTTCCAAGACATGAAATGCATCCCGTCACTTATTGTTGCATAGGTATAATGTCGATAGTCCAATCTATTTGCACGACATAGTCGGTCAATAACAGCGGTGGCAAGAAACATACACGTGTTTATAATACAATGTGATGTAATGGGAACTTCAATGATTGATCGTATGCCGATAAGAAACTGGTAGCATTTTATATTTTTTAATAACTTTGTAATCTGTTGCTATGCTTGCAATTTTATGACGTTCACTCATTTTTAACACCTGAAAGAATTTAACGGTTTTTAGTGAAGAATTTATAATTAATATGAATTAGTTTTCAGTCCTAAGTATAACATTGGTTTTATTCTTTGGTTAACAACGTAATTACGACCCTATGACATAGGTACCTACTATAGATTGTAACAATATCACCGAGCCTTTACAAAAAAGTGACGTTCAAATGTATTTCTTGTACCTATCGTTTTTTTGACAACCTAATTAACATTGATTAGGTAGTCATGGCAACACAATAGCTAGCCAATGTCTTACTACCATACAAATCGTCTAACAACTGGTTATTTTTCTTATTAATTTATCACTCTGTGTTTACGTGTTTGCCTTCATTACTCCGTAAAGTAATAGCTGGTAATTCTTTTAATGGCCGTCCTCGTACCTGTCCATCATTATCATGTGTGTATGTAATACAATCTTCAACAAGAAATTGGAAGCAAATTTAATTTGTTACATAAGCACTTTTAACGACATCAATCAAATCAAGGGCTTTAGAATTTGACGGTCCATTTCATTAAGTAAATTTCACTTTACTAAAAATGCATTAGACTTAATTTCTTAAATTAAGTATATGGCATTTAATTTCTTCAACTTATCTGTGGTTGCAGCAGTGTGCAAAGAGTTTATGCTACCCTGACTGAATAAAAACATAACCTTGCTGTCATCAATGCCCTTTAAAACAGGACAGGTTTAAACGCAACACGCGATCGATCGTGTTTCAGATCTTTTAAATTGCCAAAACAAATATGACTATGAGTGACTTAGCATGACGATTGTTGAATTTTTACGTCACCGTGGCGACGCCTCGACGGACGAGTATAGAACACAATAAGTGCTAGGCGGGGCATTTCCTAGTATGATCAATGATGATCGGCGTCACGTGAATATCACTCATGCATGTTAGAATGAAATTAAAGTACCTGTACTTACAGATAAAACATTTTTTTTGACAATTCCAAAACGTATTTATTTATATATACTTTATTGTACACCAAATCACATTCATCATTTACCTGCCCATCCCATGTTACTTCCCAACTAACATTTTGGTGTCAGTTACAGGCTTTTTTATGACTTTAAGTAATATAACAGGGTTATAATTATCTCAGTTATTACTAAAGACGATATAGAGGAGTTAACAAACAAGTTTTAGCCCCAATCGCAGCACTATAGCGTTAATGGATGATGTAATACAGCTTTGAGAGTTATAATGGCGCTAGTAGCAGCAAGTATACTTAATACGTTATAGCTTTAACCTTTTTGTAACACCCAAGTCTTTATAAAAGTGTTCGCCGACACCTCTTAACACTTATTGTTGTATAGTTATTGCAATGAACTCTGTTATACCACTTAAGGTGCTATATTGACTATTATTGCAGTCATAAGCTATAAAATAGAGTTTATCGAGAGTTTAGTAACACGAGAAACTAAAGGTGTCAAACAACTCCTCTATCTAGGTTTAACCTGTAATAAAGGGTTTAACTAAAGCTTATTGTGTTAGGCAGTCCTCTTTTACAGACGTTCTAAAGGTATTGGTGTCAAACAACTCAAGTATGGGTCGTTATTAACACTAACCTCACTTTTGTAAAGTTCGCCATTGTTTTGGTAACCTAACAATTAATATTATTTCGAGTTATTCAACATTTGACTACAATAAACAAAATTTCTTACATTATTTGAAGCATTCCATGAATGCCACTTAATTTTACATACCACTGCTCAAGAAGCAGGAATGAATAGTAATGTTTAGCTTGAGGTACCTATTTTGTTATCATAATTTTTCTTTTAAATCTTTAATAAATCCTAGGCGCGTTAAAATTGAGATGAGAAACATGGTATACATTTACTGTGAAATCGTAAGGGCAGTCATTTTTCACTTCACATACTTAAATAACATAATATTCCATAATATTATTCTGCTGTGTTGAATAATGGATGACATAACACTTCCATTACGAACAGATTTAATTTTAGTAAGGTTACAGGCTTTTTTATCTTGACGTGCGCTTTTTACCACCTGCAGTGCTCACTATCGCGGTAATATCGGTAAAAGTAGTAGCTGACGATGAATAAGCGCTCTTGTGGAGCTTTAAGATCTTTTTGACACCTTACTATAGGATTTATAGCACCTGTAGCGTTTACCAACTCTATTTTACAACGGTAATACAGATTAAAGTAGTAGCTGACGATGAATAAGCGCTCTTGTGCAGCTTTAGTATCTTTGTGACACCGTACTATAGGCTTTCTATAACTTTTACCTGTAAAACTGTGGGCCTCTTTCGTGGTTATAAGTGAGTTAGAGCATGCTATAACTCAGTTGCACAGGTATGCGTTAACACTTTTATACTCAAATGGAACTGATATACGAGTCTTATATAGGTTTTTTTAACGCTTTGGTGCTAGTTGGGTTGGGGTCGACGCAACACGTTTTTTCCTGTCCTATCAGCCGTCAAGCTATCACTAACTCCCTTTTCTTTCATATCGCTCCTCACACAATCCGTCCCTCTTTTCTTTGGCCTTCGTTTCCCACTCCATCCATCCATCTACATTTATATTCATAACTATTTTAGTTACATGTGTTTCATCTCTCATCTCCACATGACCAAACCAAGTCAAGATATTTCCTTTTAACGTTTCCGTCACTGTCACCACTTTTAAACTACCACAATTCCACAACGTATTGTATCTTTATGAGTATTTAAATTATTATGCAAATCTGATGCCAAAAAAATCTTTGATAACTTCTATTTTTCTTCTACTTAATGTATTTTACTGACATGGCATTTGCAAGTCACGAATCCCATGATTTTAAATTATGTATTCAAAATTGAGCAACGCAGGGCATGCGATGGTACAAGACACGAATAACTATCTACTCGCAGTAACGATTTGTCAGGAGGTATTTATTGCCTTGAAATAAACCCAATTTCGAGTAACTTTACCTAACCTTACCACAGTTCAATCCTTTTTATAGTTAGTATCAATATAGGTACCGCTAGGTACAGTCAACAAAGCAATTTGGTATACAGGCAAAAATATTATTATTTCCACTGCACTGACAATATTTATTTCTAATCTGTGCATTATAACTTTTTTTTAAGCTGATGACATAACTTACGAGTGTGGTGTACAATAATTGCCTACTCAGCACACTCACAACATTGTTCAAAAGTAGCTGCCTGCATACTAATAAGCTTTGCTAAATGTACATCTCTTTATTTTATTACTTTTGATTCCTGTATGTTTTTTCTTTACGAAAATATCCACTTTGTATCTCTTTCCAAAATTAAAGGAAGGAGCTGCAGTAGGTATAGTATGATCGTATGACAAGAATTTTCTATGATTCTGTCTGCATGTCACGATTCTCAAATGAAAATGTCAGGTTTTATGGTATCATGAAAACCACGTACATACTATCATCTCATTAACATCTAGTAACAGGTACTACCGTATTCTTCTGATGGTCCTTCATTTTATAAATCTGAGCTTCTAAGTACAAAGTGACCTTGAATAACAGGAAAATCCATTTTGGCAAATCCACCTGATGATCTGTCATTTCCCAAACCTTTGAATGGGTGTTAATTTTTTAGTATATCAATGAGTCGCGGTAGTCGGGTGACAATGCGGAAATATAAGGAGTTAGTTTCACATTCAAGTTATGAAGGCTATTTACTATGTATTGAGGACTTACCACTTCAGTTCTCACTTGATACAATCATCTGCCTAGCCTTTTCGCAACTATATTGGGGTCGGCTTCCAGTCAAACCGGATTTAGCTGAATACCGGTATTTTACGCGGAGCAGCTGCCTACCAGACCTCCACAACCCAGTAACTGGGTAACACGGTACTTCATGGCAAGACTGGAGTTACATTAACTGGCTTCTGACTATCCGTAACGACTGCTAAAGATCTACAAATGACAGCCGGGACCAACGGCTTAACGTGCTTTCCGAGGCACGGAGGAAACTCGCTATGTTAAGATGGTCACCCATCCACAGACCAACCTTGGCAAGCGTTGCTTAACCTTGAAGATCGACCCGTGCGGCTGTTACTATCTGTCACTTGATACAATGCAGCGTTTAAATTGTGCAACAAATCTCGCGACCGGCATCGCGCATATCGGTTTCTAATATAGAGCGTGATATGATAACCAAGCTCTTCAAAACGACCATGGTTACAGAATTACCGACACTCTATATATACACTGATGCTATTTGAATACTAATATCTATTTAATATTATGAATACCGCCTAGACCTAGTCAAAAGCCGAGCTGTGAGTCAAAAAACGGGCAGACGTAGGTATGTCGCTAACGTTTTCGTGACAGTTTTCATTTCTAAGGCCTTATATTCTTGACAAACCAAGAAGTCGAAAGTATTGAGAGAGAGACCGCTTTACTACTAAGTGCGAAAGCGATTTATTTTCCCGTCTCTTTCATACTTACTAGTAAAGCAATTTTGTATCCTGCTGTCAAATCCGCAATCATAGTGTCAAGAATTTAGTACGATTTTTATACGTAATCGATTGCAATAACCAGTAACGTAAACGTTTTCTCTGAAATAGAGTTTTCCGTTAGTGCGTTTCTACTAGACGGGCGCTTATCCAGTTTCAATGTGATCGAGGGTACGATATAAAAACTCGCTCTAGGTCTTCAGTCGTGTTTCCAGTATTTTTCGAAGGTATTTTAATAAAGTTATAAGGCACTTTCGGCGTCGACAGTCACGCAAATATACATATTGCGTTTACATTCATAGAAAGATCATAAAGGCTCACTCAGATACGAGTAAGTCACCACAAAATCACACTACTCAGTGTCAATACTCTCTCAACATTTTCACCTTATTTATCTTGGAACTTTACTAATATTATTTCACAAAAACATGTGATTCTAGTGTTAATCAACCTTAAATATAAACAAATCGGTAATACTCGTATTATTACGATTATTGTGTTGTGGGACACGTTACCTATTACAGGGCCATTTGTCGTTCTTCAATGACTCGACAAAAAATGTATGGTGACTCAGAATCTGGGTCATGTCATTGGGACTGGGAATACATACTGTACGAAGTTTCAAGGCTTCCTTGTGATATTTTCCGCTCACAATCCTGTTTGCGGAGATTTTGGCCAGAAAGGCGTGAGTCATCAACTCATCACATAGTTTCGGCTTGTATTCATGCCAATGACCTTTTGCATATAAACGGAGCTAACTAACCCTTTACGCGCCACTCCGCTACCCGCATTTTTAATTATTGAAAATAATACATGTTTTTAAAAATAACAAAACCAAATCATTTTCTTTTGTATTGCAAAGCAGTACAATAGTACATTGTTCACCGAGAGGAGAAAGTGACCGATTACCGTCGAGGGTGTCGTTTGAAGCCCGAGCCGTAGGCGAGGGCTTTAAAACACCCGAGATCGGGAATCGCACTTTCTCTCGAGTTATACTACACCTACGAGGAATAGTACTTTTCAACATTGAGTACATAGACCATAACGTACTTGGTTTGTATTTTTGCGCTTTTTCACTGAAATAAGCTAGCAAAACAGTTTCAGAAAAAGATGCCGCATTTTTTTCACTTTTCCATTGCAAAAAATCGTCATAAGTTTTATTATATTTTTTAATTGATTTCTGTGGTAAAAGGTTATCAATCAGTATTTTTGCTGTTTCCTTCAACTGCGGCGGAGTTAAAAAATCTTCATCATCACTATCACTACTTATCATTTTGATAGTTTTATTTTACTTTTCTACGAAAAATGAATCCTCAAACAACACACAAATTGAAAATGGCGCCAATGGCGTCTGCAATTTTCACATGTTCTTTTTTCAAATTGTTTGACACCATCCAACACACAGCTAGTGGCCAGTGTCATTTTGCGAACTTTGAGATAAAAACTCACTGTAAAAACTTTTTGGCTTTTGATATTTAGGTTACCAGCGCATAGTCTTACCCAAAATTAAAAAAGAAAAACCACGTAAGAAATGGATTTTCATACACTTTTCTCTCCCGCTCAGATGCGTTTTCTCGCCGCATATTTGTTCGATATGCAATGACGTACTTTCTACCGTAAATTTGATAAAGTATCAAGGTACTTTCCGAGCAGGTGTAGTATAAATGTTATTTTTTATACTGCTAGGTGCCTTTTATATTATACTAGCGTAATGTAATGGATAATTAATTGTTCGTTCTAGGCAGCCAACAACGTTTTGAAATGAAGTAAAATCCGACCAAAACGCTATATTTAGGTTACACATAGAATTTCAGTAAAAAATCCTGAGTCATGGTGTGAAATTTTGCCAGACCTGATCAAATAACTCTGCACAACAGACACACACGCTTATTGCAATATGTATACGATAACGTATCCACTATGTTTATATCTATGCTTGTACTTCTGTAAGTACATTAACATGCTTTCCTTGCAGTCTGCGGAAGGCGTGGGAAGAGTACATCAAACAAGTAGATACTTATTTTTGGCGCAAAACGCTACATTTGTATTGATCGTGGCTCTTATCTTATCTTTGTTACACCTCCTGTGCATTACAGAAAAACTAACTTAACTGTGCTATTAATAGACATCACTGAAATAACGCAATCAGTTTATTTTTACATAAATTCTATGCGTCCTTGACCAAATTGTGTTTCAGACACGCGGATATGGCAGTTTGGTCTACTGATCCATACACATAATATTGATCAGACAGCAAATGCTCATCAGTTGTACGTCGTATGGGTTCACTCAGTTTGGCTATAAGGGCTTCCTTCAGTGGAGATGTCAAATGAACAAAGTTTTTGTTGTTTAAATGCTATTTTTATGTATTTTAACAGTTTATCCTCCTTCAGTATATGCGTGATTCAGATAACTTTGACATCTCCATAGTCCTTTAAAAACCATTAACTATTTATTTTATCTGATTGAATAGTAGTCATTGCTGTTTTCTAAATCATGAGGTGATTTAGAAAAAAAGCAATGACTACTATTATTACTAAGAAAAAAAAATCGTAATTGTCAGCTGCACAGTTAAATCGATCCTGCTTTTCAAGGAAAGGCCATATCGGTGAGCCATAAATGGCTTATAGGAACCTACTGATAAACGATGACCTAGCATATGTGTGCATAAATTAGTTCATATCGTGTTCAACTGGTGTCAAATTGTTTGGAAGAAGTCTGCAAGACACTAAAAAGCATATACATATACGTGTTTCTTTTGATATCCCATTACTATAGGGTGTCAATGAGACCATGTCAAAGAATCACCTCACATGAACTATGTATTTTTGGAACACTTGTTGCAGGCTTTTTTGTATTACTTTTATAACCTTAAAGTTATGGGATATCGAAAGGAACACGTAGTATACTTTTGATAACTTTCATACCTTATTCCACACTCCATGAATAGCAGAACAAATCCATACAACATACACCTGGCCGCATAAGCTCTTAATATAACTCGTAACAGG
Source organism: Lacanobia oleracea (assembly GCA_950371165.1). Lineage (NCBI taxonomy): Eukaryota > Metazoa > Arthropoda > Insecta > Lepidoptera > Noctuidae > Lacanobia > Lacanobia oleracea. The sequence continues at coordinate 15,599,555 of OX493389.1, forward strand.
CTAGGTTTTCTCTTCCCCCCTGCTCGTTGGACCTCTTCCTCCCATAGTCTTGCGAATTTGTCACCTAATGGTCCTGGGAATAGAACACATTATCATTAGTTCGTTTCTCATTGAGGTTCATGAGAAATCATTAAGGTAAACACAAATGCTTTAGCGAGTAGCGATAGTGACTGCAATCTTGAGGTTTATAACATTCTAATTGCGTAACGCAATGGCTTAGTACGATCCTTCGGCAAGATGTATGTTTTGTACTTTGTAAACCTAACTCTACTGATTTTGACAAGGCAAAGCTTAACCGATGCAGCCTCACGGATATGTTTTCATACTAGTTGACCCACGCAAATTCGTTTGCTTCACAATTTCATTACTGCTCCGCTTCTATTAGTGTTAGCTTGATGATATAACACTGAAAGAATTTTTCAAATCGGACACGTAGTTCCTGAGATTAGCGCGTTCAAGTTAACAAACAAACAAACTCTTCAGCTTTATATATTAGTATAGATATAAAAGTGAGTCCTTTTTTAATTTATACTCGGACACCCATACTCCGGAATTCTGTTAATAAAGATTCGCAATCTGATTTAAAAATATCCCTGATTAATGTTGACAGGTTTGATCCCTGCGACGTGGAGCCTCACTAAATTCTTAAAAGATTTGAGACCTACATTATATTAATGACAACCTCGTACCTTTTCGATACTTACTGAAGATTTTACTACCTTCTAAAGCCTCACGTGCAAAGTGTTCCGAACGAATTTCATTATTTTTTAAATGTTATTCTAACACTATAGAATTCTTATAGATTTTCCTGTAATCTACAGACAAACATCTATTATCTCCATTTTTTTTTTTAATTTTAGGCTAAGTAGTTTCGGAGATAAGAGAATGATCATTTTTCGTCTAATTTCTTGATTAACTTCAAAACTGTTTATTTTAAAATTATGAAAAAAATGTAATTAAAACCCTCACAGTAAGCTCTTTCATTTGATATGTCACACGATATTATAATAATATAATAATAATAATAATATAATAATCGTTTATTTGTACATTTCAATTGAGCATCTAAAACACAATTACAGACAAAATGTTGTACATTGAGACACAAACAAAAGCGAACTACTGCCTCCTAAACTAGGCCAAGAGCCTGTGTTTTAGGAGCCAATGTTCCTCCAAAAACAGTTAAGCGCGGGCAGACAACATTGCAAGCAAATAGTTAACGTAATACTCAATACAATAGGTACAATGTATCATTTGAACAATATTTGTTGAAGTATCATTACCAAATTAATAAGTAAAAACATATTATTATTAAATTAGATTTTTATATAAGATAAGGAATTAAATTATTATTGCAATTACAGATTTCATAAAAATTAAAATTCAAGGTTACATAATTAATAGATTCAATAATTAATAGTTTATAGATTCAATAATAAGAAAATAAAATATTTAAGAAACGATTGTAATAAGTTTTTCCGTTTCGTCATAAGTCAACTGCTGCAACCATTTAGAAAGTTTGATCTTAACTTCTCGTTTGGTAAGAGGATATATGGAGATGATTTTATTAATTTTATTGTAGAGTCGGGAGCTAGTTGCCAGATACTGACGGCTAGCAAACTTTGAACGGCATTGTACTGTGTCGCATACGGGAAGCCCTCTGCGTCTTTTTAGCCTGTCCATGTCTAGGTGCAGCATGGAGTGTTTCCGAAGCACAGCGCGGAGCACAAAGAGCTGTCTCACGGTCAAGACTTCAGCTTCTGAGTAAAGTACCTTAGTCGAGAAATCCCTGCGCTTAAAGAACATGACCTTCAAGATCGCCCTTTGCGCTCTTTCCACTTTAAGTATTGAGGATTTGTAGGTCCCACCCCAAACTGGCACACAGTACAATACAATTGACTGACAAAGGCTCTGATAAACGAGCATGGCTGTCTCACGATCTGCGGAGTGCCTAAGTTCTTTAAATATATAAATTAACCTTCTGATCCGAGTGCAAAGGGCTTCGATGTGCGGTTGCCAGCTTAGTTTGTTATCGATATTGACTCCTAGATATTTAATATCCGAAACCAGAGACAGAGATGGACACTTACAATTTGAGAAGTCACCTGAGCAAATATGGGCTTTGAAAAACCTTTTTTTTTTTCTAGTTTGACCCCCAAAAGTGACGCCAATACTAGAAATTAAATAATTTACGTAACGCTTACGTGTTTGGGTCATAGAAGTCCATATGTGTACCAAATTTCAACAGAATCGGTCCAGTGGATCCGGAGGAAACTGGCTGTGACAGACGGACAGACAGACACCCTAGTGATGACCTAGGTTCCGTTTTTGGTTCGGAACCCTAAAAACCAAAACCGAATCTAGAATGGCCTGGACATGTCTAATCATCTTGAACAAAGTGATCTTGTCTATAACACGCGCCGCTCGATAAGTGGCATCATTTATATTGCAACATGATCGACTCAAGTACTTTGTGTTCATAACATTTCTCAATTGCATAAAATCAAAGACATATTATTTACTACAGACTCTGCCCTTTATACAAGGTCCTTAGTCATTGGAGTTTGATTTGCACCTTTATCACGTTACTGTATTTTTTGCGATTCTCTTTTGGATGCAAACGCGGTCATTTATTTGAAGTCATACAACGTTTCTAGTTATACGGAGAAATAAAATTACGGTGTGAAAATCCAGAAGGAAAAGTGTGTCTATGTGACAATGTGGAGTTAGAGTGATGTCCCAGAATTCACTTATTACCATCTGATCTCATTGTGTCTGTTTCGTTTAGGGATTGGTTTCCGTTTGTGTAGTTTAGGGCTTCTTTGAGGATTTGACTTACATTAATCTTCAAAAGTAGGCACCTACCTAAACCAGTAGTACACTTTATATCTATGTACTCTCGGTATGTTTTACATACGAGTAAACATAAAAATGGTATAAAGGAGATTAAACTCGGATTCAAATAGTAAATATTACTGTTTAAATGACCAATGTCTCTTATCAGTTCATTAACACGGCATTCTGGTTTTTGTCAAGGACAATTTCGCAATTTATTTATATTTCCAGATTACGAATAATTATGTTCAAAATTTAATGTAAATAAACAAACAGATCAGATGTAATAAATTGGACATTGAACGATGCGTCATCGCATAGCGTACAATGAACTGCTTCGTTACGAATTATGATAAATTCATCTGCTTAGCCTTTTCCCAAATATATTAGGGTCGGCTTCCAGTCAAACCGGATTCAACTGAATAGGTATCAGCGGGTCTTAGCATAATCATAATATTAACCACACAACAATCTGTCAAATTTCATTTTCATCTTTATCGTTAACGCATTAGGTTCAAGGTTGATTAAGAAATTTTGACAGTGACGTGTAGCGTGATGTGCTTTCTGATTCTGCTAAACTGGCTTTTATAGACACCCAGTATTTTACGTGGAACGACTACCCATCATCGCTTACCATCAGGTGAGATAGTGGTCAAACGCGTGCCTATTAATAGTAAAAAAAAACCTATCTGACCTCTATATACAGCAGACATACAGCTGCATGCAGTTTGTTTGATACCTAGTTCCAAACATTCTTGATACGTCGACAAAGTTAGTCAATTGAATCAAGAGGAAGTGATTGACATTCCGGAATGTTGTTCAATTCTGTTTACTGCGGTTTTCCCTGACATTCCTGGCAATATTGAAGCTGCTGCTCTGGTATCTGGTACTAAAGCCACTTATAGCAGTACATTTCTTTTACATAGCTGTCAATATATGTATTGTTATTCTTACTTTCCAGATGAGCAACATTAAATTTAAAATTAGCATTGAAAGAAGAGTTTGTTTGTTTGCTTGAACGCGCTAATCTCAGGAGGTATGTACTGGTCCGATTTGAAAAATTATTTGAGTGTTAGATAGCCCATTTATCGAGGAAGGCTATAGGCTATATATCATCACGCTAAGACCAATAGGAGCGGAGCAGACGAAGTTGCGTGGGTCAACTAGTTCATACATGAAGTCAATGGTCGTATCACGTATCACCATCTCGTGTCTTTTTGCCTCGTCAAGGTTCATCGATTTCGTCGGCTTAGAATGATTTTAGTGTTGGGTACCGACAATTTTATAAGTATAAAATTTTGACTCAACGGCAAACCTACACTACCTAATCAATACCAACGTTGGTATTCATTAGTGTTTTCCGATGCGGAAAATTGCTTCCTAAGAGCAATGATAATTTTTCTTCAAGCAGTTGTTACCAAGAAATTAATTTACCCATTATACCTATTACTAACGTTGATATATTCATTTCATTATCTAAATAAGATAATATTATAACAGGGCATGATCAGACCTAGAAACGAATGGACCAATATAGTTTTATTCAAATACAGAGGGTAGATTGTAGATTTCCATCTAACATTTTCAAACGTAACGTTTTACGTTCAGTTCAAACATGCCTCGACTAAATCTTGTCGTCATGTGCAATTGGTTTGCCAACTCAGTTCAATTAAGCCTGTTAAAGTGTCTTATTGTTGTTGAATTGTACCCCGCGCCGCCTCTGTGGGTGATTCATAACACACATACCACACGATTAAGGCAAAACAACGTGATATGTGGTTCACTTTGTTAGGGCTCGTTTACACAGAACATCCGTAATTCCAGGATTGATTTAGGGTTTCGTACCCAATGGAACCCTATTACTAACCCTCCGCTGTCCGTCTGTGTGTCTGTCAGCGGGCTGTATCTCAAGAACCGTTATAGGTATTTGGAGGGTATGCCGGAACAGAGAGTAAAGGCCTGACCAGACTGTTGATATTCGGGCTGATGTATAACATGTTCAAATCGCGCCGTAAACCCTGCTTGCGCGATGCAGGATTTCGACGTAGTAGTTCGCAGCTAGTTGGATAGATGGCGTCGCGGTTCTTTTAGTTGCGATGTAAATTTGCTCTACTAGTTTTTCTTGTGGCGGCATTGATGCCGCTACAGGTAGACAGTTGAAATTTTCAGTGTGTATTTCTATTGCCGCTATAACAGCAAATTTTGATAAAAAATTTAAGGGGGCTCCCATATAAGAAACGCGTTTTTTTTCGATTTATGGTCGTGTGAGAGGAGGAGATCGTGGCTAAGGAATAACAGCCGCACAGATTGATCTTCAAGGTTAAGCAAAGCTTGCCAAGGTTGGACTGTGGATGGGTAACCATCTTAACATACCGAGTTTCCTCCGTGCCTCGGAAAGCACGTTAAGGTCCCAGCTGTCATTTGTAGAACTTTGGCAGTCGTTACGGATTGTCAGAAGTCAATAAATAAGTGGAGGTCTGGTAGGCAGCCGCTTCACATAAAATACTGGTATTCAGCTGAATCCGGTTTGACTAGAAGCCGACCCCAATATAGTTGGGAAAAGGCTAGGCAGATGATGAACCCTTCGTGTGAGAGTACTATCAGAGAAATATTGACCTAGCCAATTTTAAAACAAAATCCTTTGCATAGATGACTAAGACTGATTTTAGAAATTTATCTATTAAAAGAAATGGTTTGGGGTTTTTTTTGTGGATGTTTACAAATATAATAAAAAAGAGCCTAAAAACCCGTTAGGTTTGCTCACTACGTGTTGATGACGGTTGCTATTGGTCGATGAGAAACAAAGACGCTGCTAGACCGGCCGGGCAGTGCAAGCAATAATTACACTTAAGGTGGCCAGGTCAATATTTCCCTGATAGTACATCTCGCACTTGGCTGGTTTTTAACTGATCCATCGCTACTGGAGGTATGTCCACACCGCATATACAGTAGGTACTGTTTTTTACGGATGCTGTGTAAACTCGCTCATACATCTACGTACGCCATTCCTGAATAAAAACGTACACGATAAAACGAACCTGGAAAGATTGTAGTAGCTTCGGCTTTGATTTGGCGTAGTAAGGACTATCAATCCACGTCCATCATCAATGATCGATTGAATGGTCCAAACTTGCGCAGTCGGGTAAAAAGTGTTAGATTAGAATAGACTACGAGAAACAGGAGATACGGGTGTCCTGGAGCAACTTGGCAGCGCATAGGTCTTTGACCCAATTCAAGTTTAGTATGATGTTAATATGAGGTAGTGCTAATTTTTCAAACAATCAAGACAATAATAAAGTTATTATTATTTTTTTTTTACTGTAGCTAGTAAATGGCTTCTTTCAAACCTGCTTGCTCGCTCAAACTCGTTATACAGGCTTTTAGGAATTATCCAACTGCATGGACCAAACAACTGCCTTGAATTTGAATAGGTACTGTATTTGAAAAGTGGTTTAATGCTGTTTTTTTTTAATTTTCTATGGTAATGTGCGAACCAGGGTTGAAAATCTGTTCGAAATAGTCACCGCGACCCTGGAACTCAAAGGGCACTAGGAGGAACACGGATGGGTTTTAGTCAGTAAGAGACTGACACTCCCTACTGCTTCATCCAGAGCGGGAGGAGTCGTTTGATGACTTCCCATCGGTAAAAAAGTTAATGTGCGAAATTGTGGCCATGTATTGTCAATTGTTCGGCGAGCAAAAGGTTTTTGTGTATGAACAGTTTGCAAAGATTTTTGATCGCATTATATTCGCATGTTGAAGTACATGAAAAAACGGTTACCTGATCCTTAAAGTACATGCACGTTTAGTAACGTGGTATTATTTTCGGTACGGCCGCACACAAGTACTGACTACCTGTAAGGTCTAACTTTTAAGAAAAAAAAAAGCTACAAAAGGAGACAATTAAATAAGAATTCAATGATTGGCTTACAGGTATCGTAGTTCGTGTGTAACGGAGTAGGGTGCGTTTTTAAGCTATTGCATAGCTTCTATCGCGGGCCTTGAGCGTGGAGACCGAATCCAGAAATTCCGTAACGAAAAAACCTAACACCCCCCACTCCGACCGGCACAGCGGTGATACTTTTTAGTTTTACTTTTTACTTTTTTTTAGCTCAAAGTGTAACTTGAATTAAAATAAAAGAAAAAAAAAAATACTGCATAAATAAAATAAATATATAATTATAATTGCATAAGTTGATAAAAAATGCTATGCAATAGCTTTACCGCGGCAGTCTCAGACTCCGAGTGCCACACGTCTTTTATTTTTACAATGTTTTCTAGCTATAGTGTGTTACGCATTTGTTTCCCACACTGTACAGAACTCGAGTCCCAACAACACAATGTTAAAGCACGTGACTTTTAAATTTTCAGGGCAACTACCTTTTACAGAAAAGAAAAAAATAACTTCTGATGACCATGATTTTCCTATAGGTCCTGTTTTGTTGAGTCATGTAGTAATCACAATGCTTTAGTTTATCTTGATCATCATTTATCTAGTCTTAGGAATTGGCTTCCAACCTAACAGGATGCAGCTGAAAACAGCATTGGAATCACCAAAACTACTAAATTTTTATTTTTACTGGGTACTAAATAAAATAAGTCAAATCAACTGAGTAGATCCTCTGCTGTTGGACAATTATTGCTTTTGTGTATTCTCTTCTTGAATTTGCATAATGTGACACATTTTTCATTACATCATGTTGTGAAATAATCAAGACCTTAACTGGAACCTAATATATGCAAATGCATAAAAACATGACACAGCCTTTACAGCCTTTTTTTCTTTTGCATCAAAGCTTTTTTCTGTTGAGTTATACTCTCACTTTAAACTAAGCTTTGTGCAATATGCAAGTATTCAAGTTCAAATTTGAAAATTATACTTAGAAACAAACACGTTTTTTTTTTATTTTACATGGGCTTGCTCTCACTCTAGTATATTACTTTACTCTATGAATCTAGTCTATTTTGACGTGACAGACATAGCCAATGATGGAGTTAACTTAGAGGAGTGGAGGGTAGTTAGTTAAATCAGTACAATCATAATACATATACTACAAAGGTTTAGGTAAATAAAGGTAAACAATCTTGATGAGACTAGTTAGTGTACAGTAATTTATTTGTTTTTTTTTTACTATTGATAGGCACGTGTTTGACCACTATTTCACCTGATGGTAAGCGATGATGTGGTCAAAGATGGAGCACACTTGCCTAGAAGTAAAGAATTCACTCTTGACTTAAAACTCCCAGGTTGTAGCTATCAGGAAACACAGACTCCGGCAGGGAATTCCACTCCTTAGCAGTTTAATATGTGTTTGTGTTTTTACTGCTGAAACTAATGATTCAACAGATTTTTGAAAAAGAAACAGGACCGGTTGTTGTGGCGACACTTGGGGGAGGCTTATGTCCTACAGTGGACGTCTGCAGGCTGATATGATGATGATGAAAAAGACACATCATTATTGTTTACCTTTATTTAACTACCTACCTAAATCTTTCTAGTATAATAATAATAACTTGGAGCTTACCTGATGAGTGTTCAGCTAATGGTTCATATAGGTCATGTTCTTCCATTTCTCTCTTTATACCACTCCAGAACATGGGCAAGGTCCATCTACAAAATATTTTAGAGATCAGTTGAAGGAATAAAAAGCTTTTAGGCCTTGCAGTGGGACCAGTTTAAGACTTAGAATACTAGAATATAAAAAAAAAAATAAAGGCTAACAAAATGGCTGGTTAAATATTGGGTGAAATCACATGGATCCTCTGAATCTCAACAAAGTAATTTTCAGAATGATTAATATAGAATTTAGACAAATGACACAAAATGGAGTATAACTAATAAATAAATAAACAAATATTTAGTGTGTGTAGTAGGTATAATGTTTTCTAATTTATAAAAATGCAGGTAAGAGCATTTTTCCTTCTTTTTAAATAAAAAATTGTAAATGTATGCTATAATAAATTACTGTACACATTTTCGATGTTTGTTGTTCTTATTTAATTTCTCACATTTAATAAATTGTTAACTTACGCAAATGTGAGAGAGGACAGTGGATTTGCTTTAGCCCTGGGGTGTGCAGGGCGGCCTTTTTTATCTATAGTCTCCATGATTTAGTGGGTACCTGGAAAAAACAGTTATTTATATTTTTTTATTCAAATCTACGTAAATTTAATTTTTCATGTTCAATATAGGTACTTCAAGATGATTTAAAAATATTAGAAAAGCGAGAGAAACCAATGGAGTACCTACAATGAAGGGTTACTTTAAATATCACGTGCATGCAAGCTCATGGGAAGCTATAAATACTTACCGTAGCAGTCTTCGACAGTCGGTATGGTTTTGTTACCATAGGCCGGGCTAACGCATGACCTGTGTGCACCGGCACACGGTTTCACTTCGACGCGGTCACACAGCCAATTGAAAATGTGCACTACCTACTTATTATTTATTTTATACCCACACGACAGGTAAGATCTTTTTTCTATTGTACCCGTCGGTGTAAATTCGAAATTGTAAGTCACTGATAACAAAGTACTTGAGTTTTGTTATTTAGAAATTCATCGAACTATAAAATAAAGTTAACAATAGGCAACCAATCCACTTTTAAATATGGCACGTACAATTTTATTATTGTGTCATAGTAACAAAAATCACTCCGGTCACGACCACCGCTAATTTATTACTGATAAAAAATATATATGTAACCTGAATCAACTTGAATGAATACGAATACGGAATAGTGTCAAAATGGTTTGACAATGACAATGAAACATCTGTCCACCTGTCAAATGGCCAAACTTCAATTAGATTTGACTGATACTCTCAGCAGTCTAACAAACAACATATTATTTTCCCATCTAACGAAAGCAGAATCGATTATCGATTATAAATCCATTACGGCAAGGCTCAACTTCAAAAGATTTTTTACTAATCATAAAATACATGCCTGATGCTTGCTTGATATTTATCCACATATGACTTCTTTCTTTATGGTGAATATTATTTCATAGCACAAAACTAGTGAGTAAAGTTCGACTGCTACTTGCTTTGTATTTATGCAAGTTACTTACTGCATGTGTACAGTAATTTACGTTACACAATGTTAGTGCTACAAAATTAACTTTGTATGTGTGGTCCCGCCATACAATTAATTAGAGCTTATCATAAATTAATAAATGCTCTTGTCCGTAAGTGCCAGTGCGAGAGTCTCACTCGACTGAGCTACTACTATGGCTACTACCGGCTACTAGTCTACCAGTCTAGCAGTCATAGAAACGCGTGCCTATCAATAGTAAAAAAAGTATAGTATTGATTGACAATTGACACTTTGACAGTTTAAATTTAACCTTTGGCGTGTAATCAAAACCAAATCAAAACAGTGTTTTCATTCAAATGGTTTGCGAGTTGAGTGGGGGGTTAAATAAACCAGGCCCTGTTTTAGTAGTGCCTGATTCAATAAATGAGTCATGTATGTGTTGAAGTTTAAATCAGAGTTATCTTGCACAGAAATATCTATCTAAACAGTTATTCAGTGTTTCAGGTGCACAGTTGTTATTTCATTGAAGAAGAGAATGAAATATTCAGGTCTGCTTTAAAGTCCTCCAAAAATGTACGTGACTCTTCTACGAAGATACAAAAGTATGATACTCGCCAGTATATTCTTTTTTTACGTTGGTTGTGGTATAACACTCAGTTTTTTACGTCTCGAATGTGCTGATGCCCTAGCTGCCAAAGAGTTAAGTGATGCTAAAAGTTCTTTAGACAAGTTTGAATATGCTGTACTAGTTTTAAGCGGTCCAGATAATGAAGCTAAGAGGGATGCAATAAGAGCCACATGGATGAAATTGTCTGTTAATATATTCGTGGAGAATGGAGAGAAACTCTACAAGTGGAACCACACATGGACAGAGCAACACACTACACATGAGTTCATAAAGTTTTACTTTGTAATTGGCACCCAAGGTCTGAGTGAAACAAAGCTAACAAGGTTGAACACTGAAAATAATAGAAGCAATGACCTTTTATTATTAGACAGCTTTGAAGATAGCTATAAGAATCTGGCTATGAAAATGCTACACTCGTTAAAATGGCTCTCCACTAATTTGAGCAGATTAAAATATTTAATAAAATGTGATGATGATTCTTTTGTGAGAGTTGATCTGATTATAAAAGATCTAGAAGCATATGCACCTGAAATGAATGCTCATGAAATAAGTAACTATGTTACATACAAGGTACAGCAAATTTCTTACCTTACAAATTATTGTTTTATTTGTTGTGGAATCAATTAAATTGTATTTGTTTCCTACTATTTGCTAAGGTTTGGAAAATCCCACACTGTACTAATCTTTATGCCATTTCAGAAAGACCTCCCTTCATATAAAGGCCTTTACTGGGGTTACTTTGATGGGAGAGCCCGAGTGTACTTGAACGGGAAGTGGCAGGAAAAGGACTGGTTCCTATGTGACAACTACTTACCTTATGCTTTGGGTGGTGGCTATGTCATTTCACGAAGTATTGTTGACTATGTTGGACGAAATGCTGATATTTTAGGGTAAGCATGCTATCAATTTAGTAACTGAATGGATATTATAATGACGTATCTAATATTGTAAGTAAAAGGTTTATATTTATCCCAGGAGTATACACAATTCCTGTGGGATAGGCCATAGGAACATGCCACTTTAATTAATGTCTTTTATTCAAGATAAGTAAAAGTGGCATAATAAACCATTTTCAGACATTACAAATCTGAAGACGTATCAATGGGGGTGTGGACTGCCTCTTTGGATGGGATGAACAGAGTACATGACGTCAGATTTGACACCGAGTGGAAGTCTAGAGGCTGCTCCACCCAGATGCTGGTGAGACACAAACAACTGCCAAGCGACATGTTCCAATTGTACAAAACATTGGTCCATTCCCACGGTGAAAGACTCTGTAAGACTGAAACTATTTTAAGAAAATCATATCTTTACAAGTGGGATGTTTTGCCAAGTATGTGTTGTAAATAGTTTATTGCTGATTGTGGAATGAGCTAGAAAACTAGATTTGGTTGTGTATGTGTGGGTTAGTTTATTTGATCAATTCTATTGTGGATTTAGTTCTAATGTACCTATTCATGTATACTGTAGTAATCATATTCAGTATTTGTTTTGTTGTGAAATGTTAAGTTACATAGTAGTTAAGGAAAAATGTGTGAGACTATGTTTATAACATGCAGCTAGTTAGGTATAACCTTTTAATAATATTTCTCAGCAATATTTATCTGATACTAATGAATTTATTGTTGCCCTGAGGCTCAATAATAATAGCTGCACGGGTCGATCTTAAAGGTTAAGCAACGCTTGCCAAGGTTGGTCTGTGGATGGGATGGATCTTAACATACCGAGTTGCCTCTCGTGTCTCGAATAGCATGTTAAGCCGTTGGTCCCGGCTGTCATTTGTAGATCTTTGAAAGTCGTTACGAATTTTTAGAAGCCAGTAAATCTGACTCCAGTTTTGCCAAGAAATACCGTGTTACCCAGTTATTGGGTTGCGGAGGTCTGGTAGGCAGCCGCTCCACGTAAAACACTGGTATTCAACTGAATCCGGTTTGACTGGAAGCCAACCCCAATATAGTTGGGAAAAGGCTAGGCAGATGATGACTAGTGAATTTATTGTAAAATCAATTTATCATAACAAGCAGTAATGCTATATTTTTAAGTAAATTTTTACTTAATATTCCTTTGTTTAAGTCTCTAGTCAATTGTTAATATTTTAGCTTTGATACCAATAAAAACACAATATTTTTGAACATTACGAGAAATGTGCATTTTTATTTTTTAGTTTAACTAAACAAATGAATATAAATAAGATATACAACACATTTTTGTCATTTAGGGGTAACCATGTAATCAATGTGTCATAAATAACAAAAAGTGAGAAAAGTTCAACAAAATTTACGATTTCTTAATGTTATTTACACACTCCCGCACACAGGCACCCGAATATCACATTTTAAAAGATTCTATAAAATAAAATTCTATAAATTAATTATGACTTTTCATATTCATATAGGTTTGATTGTTTTGAAATGTTGTTCTTGACAACTCTTCTTTGAAGTAGTCAATGGTTCTTTGCAGACCCTCTTGTAGCGAGACCTGAAATTAAAAAAGGAATAAATAATATGATTGCCTATATATATTTGAATTCAGAACTCAACATAAATATCTTATCTCATGTCTCTACTTCCAATCCAGTAAATATAAAAAATAGGTTGCAGTGATATTTCAACTTGTGGCTCATACTCATACCACAAGTTGAAATATCACTGCAACCTATTTTTTGGTTGTTTTTAATGTAAACACTAGAATCAACTCAACACTAAAGTAGCTTCTGTTTGGATACTTGTTACTGGATTTGGGGTGCTTGAATACTAAATTCAAATATAGATTGGATTTTTATTGTTCCGCTCTGAATATGAAGTCTTAAAGTTCAAAACAGTTTCACTGGTTACAATTTTAGGTTAAACAAAGATAAAATAGTAAGTGGCCTATCAAATCAACCAATTTGAAAGAGCAATGAACCCCTTAGTATAAATTTAAAGAGGGTTAGCACAAGCAAGAACCTTTTCCTCTGCTTCTTTTATATCCTTCTTCAACTCGTTTTCTTATGCTGCGGCTACATTATCGCGAACTTTTCTTCGCGCGCTCTCTTTCGTGCACAGCTCAACGTCTTGCTGTGCTACAAAGAGCGATCGAAGAAAAGTTCGCGATAACGCGAACGCGATAGTGTAGCCGTAGCATTAGGGCAGAAAGCTGGCTCACCTTGGGTTCCCAGTGCAAATTTTCCTTAGCCACCGTGATGTCAGGGCGTCGCCGCTGCGGGTCGTCCTCCACCGGAGCACCCTTCGCCACCATGCTTCGACATCCCGGGACTTGATTCTTGATTATCATGGCGAATTCTGAAATGAAAAGTGACATGTTAGAGCCTACAGACTCATTACTTGGGACTTATAACTGGAAAAATCTGACTGTCTTAAAAGCCTTCTTCTGTGAGAATCATCATCATCATTTCAGCCCAAAAACGGCTCCTGCTGGACGTAAGTGTCGCCACATCGACTGGTACCCGTGCGTCATCCCGCGGCCTTCACTAGGTCATCGGTCCAACATGGGGAGGCCATGCAACGCTTCGTCTTCCAGTTGGTCGCCACATCATGTCCTTTCGACCCCATCGACTAACCGTGCCTTGCTGATATTTTTAAAAATACACTTTAATTCAATAAAAAAAAAATGAACAGTTAGAGCACTCCTTTACTCTGTATTTTTGCACTAGTTAAAGTAAGCAGTCATTCATCCATACGTTGACAGAATAATCTTAGGGCATCGGAAGACCCGAAAACCTGCTAGACCAGAAAACCTGCTTTCAAATAAAAAAAAACCGCATCCAAATTAGTTAACCCGTTTAAGAGCTACGGTGCCACAGACACACATAGCGGTTAAACTAATAACACCCCTCTTTTTTGGTCGAGGGTTACAAACTTGAGCCACCTCATCTACATATAAAAATATACTATCTGTCTATACAACACTCTTTAAATAAAGGGACGTTATAAAGTGGGTGTGTACCAAAAATGTTCTGTCCTTATCTACATGTTAAAGGAAGCACAACTGCCAAGTTAGTGATATCTTGTGATAAGCGTTATCATTTAGTTCTACCGATTTTGAGATAAGAGTTCAATGAATGGAAAACATACAAAATTATTAGTATTTTTTTACTAGTAGGCGTGTTATATGAAAATATGCTTTGCCATTATTTTTGACTTCATCCATTACACATGCACCAGTAAGGCATACATTTTAATACATGATACAATAGCTACCCATATACCCATGATCTACCCATATGCCAAGTCTCATCCACATCCGTTCGCCCATTGAGACGTAATTAACTAAAAAAAGACTAGTCACTTCACAACTACACGTTGCAATTTCAACCTTATTTGTATGTAATTGAAAGTCACACATCGCGTTACTTGAACGTTGTAAGTCATTGTTTTAGTGTATTTTTAGAATGGACATTATTGACATTATTATTATATACAATTGGATGTTATTGACATTTCGATTGTGTTACACAAAAAAAGTGTTGATGTTTACCTTGTATGGTATTTTCCACTGGATTTCCGAGGTTGACAGGTAGCGTGTAATTGGCCGCCATCAATGCCAGCAGCCCGTCAACGAGATCAGATACATAACAGAATGAGCGGGTCTGTTTCCCGTTACCATACACCTGGAAATTAAAAAAAAACATGAATTTCACTTAGTCCGTATTGGAATGAGCACCACGAGGGCTGCTGTGCGGGTTTGTAAAAGTCACAAGTCTTCGAATATTTGGTTCTTTAAATTGTTTCTTTAGTATGTGAGAACAATGTAAAAAAACACGAATACACGAATGAGTTGAAACCACGTCCAACAACTCGAAAGTCACAGCTGTTACCACTGGGCCATAAAGCTTTTATAAAGACTAGTGGGTTTTTTGTGCAAACTCGCAAAGACTAAAATGTCTGGAACTCTCTGCGTGTGTCTGTGTTTTCAAACGCTTACAACCCTAATATCTTCAAAGTTAGAGTCAACAGGCTCCTGGGTAAGCTCGCTCCATCGTAGAATTTGTCTCTGTCATCTCTGACCTAGACTAGAGTCACGAGCAAACCCATCACAAATAAAAAAACAACGGGTTGCACTCCGGGAGTGCCGACAGAAGTGAAAACTTGAATACGTCGTTAAAGAAGTTTGTAGGACACGTGACCGTCTTACGAATTTTCGATCAGGGTCACATGTCCTGACGCGAGTTTAAATTTTTTTACCCATCACAAAAAAGTGTACAACGCCGCTAAAGAAGTTATCACTTAAAAAAAATATTTGTAAGACATTTTAGTCTATTATCTAAGTTGGCTATTATTTAATAGCCGAGTAGGTAATATTACCGAGTCCAGTAGTGACAACCTAATTCTAGCAACTGCTAAGTGTTCAATCACGAGATCAAAAGATGGAAATATTAAATTAACAGCCTTGACAATCTTAATGAGTGACAATGGCTTAGTGTGTCATGTTACAAGCTTCCTTGTCTGTCAATTACCATTTATTTTATTGGAGTGTGAATTACAGCTTCATTTAGAGCATAGAGATTTGGATCTTTAAAACACATAAATCAAAATATTGGTGGTATTTACAGAAAACTACGACATTATTTTTTTCCTTCTGTGCTAATCTGCAATCAGTACTCTACTACAAGCAGATGGTTTGTGAGGTTTTCTCAGGTAAAGTGCATCCTCCAGCGAGGACAGTTACTCATTACACTTATACATAAGTGAAGTCTCACGACTGTATGTCTTTTCCCTTGAGAAGTTTTTGATAGCTGCGCGTGAGTAGATTAGCCGCAAGTACAATCGGATGTTTTTCCAGTCGCATATGATATTTTTTTGAGGCCTGAATTTCCTCTTATAAAGTGGTCATATTTAGGTGTGTGTGTGGAACATGTGACTACGACAATATATATGGGCTAGCATTTTGTCAAGATGAGATAGCATGGTCGAAGACCGAACCTTTATTTAAAGTGGAAGCGTCAGGGTAGCCCGCGAAATTCAAATATTTTTATGTTTTTGCAATTTGCCGGTCAGTGTGAAGCTGTATGTTCAACAAAATATGATTTGCGGCCGAAACGCGTATTTATCTAAAGAATTATAACCATTTTAATCATCAATATAGCTCTCCAAGTTCATTAAGCCCTATTTAATGGTTATTTCATGACAAAGTCATTCAAAAGGGCTACACGGCCGCGAATCGTATTTTGTTCAAAATACAGCTTCACACTGACCGGCAAATTGCAAAAAAACATAAAAAATATTTGAATTTCGCAGGCTACCCTGGCGCTTCCGCCTTAACTAAAAATACCACCAGTTGCAAAAAGATACTGTGTTACCCAGTTATTGGGTCGTGGAGCTCAGTAAGGCAGTCTTTCCATGGAACTCACTGGTCTGCAGCTACATCTGGTTAGACTCGAAGCCGACTCCAACATACTTGGGAAAAGGCTAGACAGAACAAGCGGTACATGGTGGACATCCCATTCCAACGCACAAAACGTTGTGGGAATACTTTTATCGTGCGAACAGATAAGTCTGTAGTGGAATTCCTCGCCGGAAACTGTTTCCTTTAAGTCAAGAGCAAATATATAGATATCAGAATTATCCGAATACCCGTCAAATATGGTATACGGATAACATGTCCGAGAGAATCCGTGTAGTGGTGCTTGATAGCAAATTGCTCTAGAAAAGTCATGTCGACTACAAACTAAATAAAAACAAAATCGTGTAATGCATCAAGTGCTAGACAAAACATGGGGTCTCCAAAGATTACGTTGTGGCCATACAGCCGCGATCAGGCCAATGCTGGCCTATGTAGCTTTAATTTGGTGGACGAGAACGGCACACTCGACCACCAGAGATCAACGGTTCCAAACGCTAGCCTACTCCGATTTCACTGGGTGCTTGAGAATGCAAAGAACTCCCCTTCACTTATACTTTCAGCAGTAGGCAGCGCTAGCTGTTATCAGGCACCTCAGCTCGGCCATATTTAGCAAGAACCATACCACCGTACCGTACCTATGCTGACTATACCGAATGTAGGTAGGTATTGCCAGTTCCCGATCCACTAAAACGGACTGAATAAGTCGCTATACCTACTACTAACATGTTCGGACATTTTATTTCCTTAAGCTTTACCAACAATTCATTTTATTTATGTCCGTGATTTAATGTTTTCATAAACTATTTCATGAAAACATTGTGACGATTATATTTATTGTAGTACCTATACATTGTATTATCAATAATTGAAATTGAAATGAAAATTATTGATTACAAGCTGACTCGGTAAACGTTGTTTTGCCATATAATAAAAAACAAATAGCAACCTATTCTGTAAATATATTTTTTTTTGGTGTATATTTGGTAGTAGACCTACCAAATATAGACAAAAAAATCATAAAAATCGGTCAAACCGTTCCGGTGGAGTTTGGTAGCAAACACTGTGACACGAGATTTTTATATATTAGGAGATATTCGTGTCTTTGATACTTTCATTCTTTTATTTTTTATTCTTTTCTTTTTTGTTTATGTTTGCTATGTGTTTTGGTAGTATACGGATAGTTAAATTAGCTGGATAATTGTATGCCCTAGTCAAGAGTGGATAGGTTACTTCTAGGCAAGCGTGCTCTCATCGCTTTCCAACAAGTGGCCAAACGCGAGCCTATAATAACAAGGTAACTTACAGTAATAGTCAAATTCTGCAGCGCTTGCATTATAAAGTTGGACACGACTCGTCCATCAGACACGTGCATCCTGGGGCCATACGTGTTGAAGATCCGAGCCACCCTGACTGCCACCTTCTCTTGTTTGGCGTAGGAGTACGCCAGCGTCTCCGCCACCCTCTTGCCTTCGTCGTAACAAGCTCGCGGCCCTGAAATGTATAACAATAGAATTCTCTTTATTATGTACATCATATAAGTTCTCATGAGGAGCTCGTGGCTAAATAATAACAGCCGTACGGGTCAATCTTTAAGGTTAAGCAATCCTTGCCACGCAATCTTAACATATCGAGATTCCTCCGTGTTTCAAAAAGCACGTTACGACGTTGATTCCGGCGGGTCTAAAACTACCACTTTAGCAGAATCAGAAAGCAAATCACGCTACACTTCACTGTCAAATTTTCCCAATCAACCTTGAACCTAATGCGTGAGCGATAAAGATGAAAATAAAATCTGACAGATTGCTGTGTGGTTAATATTATGATTCCTTTGAAGTAGCCTTTTTAGACCCGCAGATGTCATTTGAACATCTTTTGACAGTCGTTGCGGGAAGTCAGAGACAAAATCTGGTACCCACCTTATCAAAGAATTTCAGTGTTACTGGGGTGTGGAGGCCAGAGGCAGAGGCGGTCACTCCAAGTAAAATACTAGTACTCAGCTGCGGCCGGCTACACTGGAAGCCGACCACAACGTAGTTGGGAAATGGCCGGGGAAGCTGCCTGCTTATGCATTGCAATTAATAATACTACAAGAGCGACAATTTTTCTGTCTGAGTGTTTGTTGTGTGGCAGGAATTTATAAAATGCGGATATTATTACATCATTAGCGTCCACATTCCATGCATTAGAGAATATATCAATATTTTGAAAGCGAAAGTATTTGTTTGTTTATTCAATTTTGACGGCTGAGCCGCTGATGAGTTTTTGATGATATTTGGTATGGAGAGCTGGAACACTGAGAAAAGTATTTGAGTTCATTAAAGTATAGCACGCCACTGAAGTAGTGAAACGATTCCATTAAGTTTATAAGAAAAATACAAAATCTACGCGGACAAAGTCTTACCTACTGAGATCATAGTCTGTCAGATCAATAGTACCTATATAGTCAGATATCAGGCTTAAAATATCTCCTCATGGCCTGCGCAGACTAGGGGACAGGACGGTATAAGATTTCTAATCCCATAAATTCTCCGGTGCCTCAGAGAAAACTGCACTGCGATGCTTCGAGGCCGATCACCGACCATTGAAATATGTACCTTATTTCGATTATATAATAACTTTTAAATTCAATTCTTAAATTAAAAATACTCTGCGTTCCGTCCGCCAGTCTGCGCAGGCCATACTCTCAGTTGACAGGTTCCGTCACTAAGTGACTGAGCGAGTGACCACGACGCACAGCCGAGACCACTGGTCGTAGAAAGCTAAAATTTGGCATGTAGCTTCCGTACCTACACTCCAGAAATCCTCTCTTAGTGCTTCATTTGCACTCTCCAAGAAACTACCAGTAGTTTTGGCGATACGGTTTCCCAAAATCCTAACGGGAATGGGAAAAACGCGATATATGCGTTTACGAAGTCGCGAGCAAAAGCTAGTCATAACATATTTTGCTTATTTTAATTACAAAAATCCTTTAGAAACAGGAATTCTTTTTCCTATACAAATTATCATAATTTATGCAAGCAAGTGGTGTCATTTGTTCTATTTTATGAAAGGTCAGGCAAGCAGACAACCTACTTGGTAAGGTCCTTGTCACAGTTATGTGAACACCTGTGAAATACTAATAGAGACATAAAGATCAGAAGTCACTAAGGAGAGCCAATAACAAGAGTGTTTTTAAGCACAATTTTACATGCTAATAATTATCTTTTAAGACAGGTGTCAGTTTGATTTGCTATTCCGTGCGGTTAGGTAGCATTCCCACCAGAGATGTGCGAGTATGCGTAGCGAAAGATGTGTTTCGCTACGCAAAACACATAGCTTCGCTCGGCGCTAGCTATATGCCCGCCTTCCACTGCGAAAGGGTAGTGAGTGGGAAATAGCTCAGCGGAAAGGTGTAAATTTTGGCAACGTTGGACGAAAGCGGCCGAGGAAAGGCAGTGGAAGGCGTTGTTGCCCGCCTTCCACTGCAAACCAGAATTCATTTGTAATTTTTTCTTGCTATAGCTATTGCCCGCGGCTTTGCTCGCGTTACCAATAACCGTCTCCAGGGTCCCATCTCTGTATCAAAATTCATCAAAATCGATTCGGCGATTTTGGCATGAAAACGTACCTAACACACAAAATGCTTATTTAATTACTTTATACTATTAAGTTGATTTAAAAGAGAAAAGTATTAAAAAAAGAAGTTGGAAAGTACCTACTTACGTAGGTAAGTAGGTACTTTCCAACTTCTTTTTTTTCTGCAGTCAATTCAAAATATCACAGCAATGACAAGTTAGGCTGTCTTTTTTTTTTAAGATGGGAAATCATCAATTGCTCTTTCCGTTCACCCAGAGCGGTGTCAGACTTGCTATGAAGATATTTTACAGTGAAATCGTACTGACCGATTGGATTAACATGTCCCCAGTAGGATTCAGGTTGTGGGTGCACCATTGGGTCGCCATACACTTCAGATGTGCTTGCTATCAGTATCTTAGCTCCAACTCGACGTGCTAAACCTGAAATTTGATAATGTTACATACGGTGGTTTTTTTTCAATCACGTGAAAGTTTCAAACGGAATTCAATTTTATGTTTATATTAAAAGAGAGAAAGAGTGTTTTAAGAATATTCCGTTTATTAATTTTATTAACTTATTTAGTCGGTACATTTTTAAATATTATAATAACAATTATAAAAGACATATAAAAATTGTAGCCCATCGGTATCGGGAATAGGGTCCAAGCTACCGGGTCTGGGCTCCAGAGAGAGGAACCTCCTAACAACGCGGTGTTGGTCGAGGCTAGTGGCTATTAAGCCATTGGCTGACACGACAATCGGGACAATACTGCGTAAATTGCGTAATCCACATCCCACATGTCGACAACATCGCGAGCCAAGTCAAGATATGTGATTTGTTTATCTTTCTGGCGTCGTCCTACTTGGCAACGATCATACGAGCAAACGATGCGTTCATCGTCATGCGATGGTTCAACCGGTGTCCGTATTAGCAACTATCGTACGAGCAAACGATGCTTTCATCACCTTCACCGCAGCGGTGCTGTTTTAACAAAATTGTTTACAGAGATGCATTGTTTTTGCTGTCGGGCAATATTGCTTCGAAAATTACAAGTGACATTGAAAAAAGAAAACGTAGACTAGACCACACATATACTTTATAGATCCAGGAGTCAGCGCGGTGAATTTTCTATTCGAAGAGTTTTCAATCTTATTTTGATGTACGGAATAATGAAGGAAACTTTACGATTATTTGTCCATGACAAAAGAAACATTTGATTACATCTGCAATGGATGCATCGCGCGATGACGCGTGACCAATCAGGACACTCAAAAAAGATTTGTGGCTTTGATATCGCGATCACACGATCAAATCCATCGTACGATTACTGTTCTCGCGCGATGACATGGAAGCTTTATTAGGACACACTAAAGAAATGAGTATGTTTAATCTCGTCGTGCGACGATGAACGCATCGTTTGCTCGTACCTACGATCGTTGCCAAAAGAATTCCATCTAGAATAGACCACCACATAAATAAGAAATGAAAACACTTTAATTTATTGCCAAAATTGCGTTTTGAAACCGACAGTTTAACGGTTCGCGCGAAAACGGATGATGACGTCACTCGTGTCTAACACTGGTCAAGAACTGTCCTAACTCAAAGACTTAAGGTTGCCTTTTCGTTGGCATAACAGCAGATACGTCACTAAACGCTGATTGTTGTTTTTAAATACGTTCCGTTTCACGTTACTTTGATTCATTTCATCATTATTCACCAAAATAAAAACAATGCAATGGCCTTTATTTTATACTTTTTTTGTCATTTTACTGACATAATTCTCATAAATTCTGTATTTGCATCTTCCCTATTAGGACGACGCCTCTCAGCTTTCACAAGGTTCTCATTATGCGGGACGGTTATGTCTACAATCATTGCACGCCTCTCGATCTCGCAAGAATAGTCCTGTCAGTGATATGATAATGGACCGATCCCAGTACAATGTGATAGGTACCTAAGAATATTTATTATTGTACTCAGTTTAAACCCCGTAATAAGCACGGGACAAATATTAATAACTAGCTTCTGCCAGCGGCTTCGCCCCCGTAGTCCCTAGGGAACCTCCTGGATTAAAAAGTAGCCTATGTCTTTTTCCAGGCTCTAGTCTATCTGTGTACCAAATTTCATTTAAATCGGTTCAGTAGTTTTGGCGTGAAAGCGCGACAGACAGACAGACAGAGTTTCTTTCGCATTTATAATATTAAGGAGTAAGGATAACGAGTGTACAATGAGTACTCTTATTGCATAGTGCAATCTCTTAGTTATCTTAGTGCTGAATTAGAAAGGGCAAGTACGTAGTAGGTAAGTTGGTACGTACGAAATCAAGGACACCCCAGCAAATAAAGCAGTTATTTGCTGTTATCATAGGAAATCCAATTGTACATTTTAATTGTTAATTTAATATGCAGAACTGATTAATCAACCGTAAAAAAATTAATACAATTCTAAATACGTAGGTATGATTAAAATTTCTTTTGTTTCGAAAAATTGATATTTTACTATTTTTTCCATTTTCTTTATACCGCTCAAGTTTCTACTTGAGTTGAAAAAAAGTAAACGATCAAAAATTGATAGTTTTTATTTAAAAAAGAATTCTTAGCTTGACGCTTGTTACCTAACCCATTTTTGCAACGACGCGGTACTCTTTTAATTTGTTTGTATTTTACATAAGCCTGCCAACTGTCGTTATACTGTTGGGAAGTACAGTTATACATCACTCATAGTTCAAATTGAAATGCACCAGCTAGATTTGTTTAACAAAAACACGAATTAAACAAAAAGTTCACTCACCTAACATATTGATAGTCCCTAAAGTATTAGTCTTAATTGTCTTAACAGGATTTTGCATGTAGTGGGGTGGACTCGCAGGACTAGCTAAGTGGTATATTTCATCTGCCTAAAAAAAGGAAAAATTGCATGGTAGGTACGATATTTCTTTTCAGGCTTATTCATATCAAAAATCTAACCATATGATTAGTTATAGATTGGAAATCATCAAATGACTGCTGCCACTCTGGGTGGAGTAGGAGGGAGTGTCAGACTGTTACTGACTTAAAACCCATCCGTGTTCCATCAATTGCCCTTTGCGTTCCAGAGCCGTGGCAAGGTGGCAACTCTTTTGAACAATCCCGTTTAAATACTGATAGATAGACAATTTAACTTAAAGATGCTGGATGAATTAAAAAAAAACCATGTGGTTTTTTAAGAATACTTATAGTTAAAACAACGATAAAAATTAAGTAAGTACCTCTACATAAAGTGGATTAACAATATCGTGATGAATCATCTCAAAGTTGCGGTGACCGAACCAGTGTTCCACGTTGCGTTTGCGGCCCGTGAAGAAGTTGTCTACCACAATAACTTCATGACCTTGCGTCATAAGTACATCAACCAAATGCGAGCCGACGAATCCCGCGCCCCCTGTTACCTGAAATTACGCTAAACTGTAATGGATGGACCGTCCACACGACATCGACTTTTGTCTGCGCATTTTGTAAACATACAAAATCTCTATGTGTTTAGCCAAGCAAAAACTCCTAAAAGAAAAAATGAACAAATTTAGATCGCCAAAAAGTTCAGCGGACCCAGGTTCCGAGGTATAAATCTTAGGGCACTCCACTATAATTATGTAATTTTAGTAATAATTGTAGTGGCAGTATTAAAGGTGTTCCTCATTTAACAGTCCTAAAAGAAGGAGAAATCATATGAAGAATAAGCAGAGAGATAATATTGATACTGTATGTATAGCGCAGTAATAAAATGGATCCATTGTAAATCTTAGTTGATTTTATTAGTCCGGGATGAAAGTGTAAATGTGATTGTTTTAGTAATTTAAAGGCATTAGCTAGCCTTTTCCCAACTATATTGGGATCGGCTTCCAGTCAAACCGGATTTAGCTGAATTCCAGTAGTTTACGCAGAACGGCTGCCTACCAGACCACCTCAACCCATTAATTGGGTAACACGGTACTTCATGGCAAGACTGGAATCAGATTAACTAGCTTCTGACTATCTGTAACGACTGCCAAAGATCTACAAAAGACAGCCGGGACCAACGGCTTAACGTGCTTTCTAAGGCACGGAGGAAACTCGGTATGTTTAGATGGTCACCCATCCACAGACCTACCTTGGCAAGCGTTGCTTAACCTTGAAGACAGACCCGTGGGGTTGTTATTATCTAGCCAAGAGCTCCTCTCGTTTATCTTGATCAAGTGTCCTGTTTAATTTCTCTCCAACATAGTATGTACATCCCTACACAAGTTAATTTAAAACCTCTCTTGAAAATTTATGCTTAATTTGATTTTCATGCCCACCTCGACACCAACTTCTCACATATTCTAGACTATCCACATACCTGTATTTAAATAGATATAATTATGTAACAATGTAGTTAAGGTTTGTTTTTTTTGTGAAGAGAAATAAATAAACATTTTTTTACTTTGTAATTATCCCTTTAAGAAAGGGCATAATAGATGATACTAGTTATTATTATGATAATTTTATAATTATTTTGTTCGTTTTACTTTGTCTCTGTCATCTCTGATCTAGACTAGAGCCACAAGCAAACCAATCACAAATAAATGGTATTTCATTCCTGCACAAAAATTCTTCGATCAATTATTGATCGAAGCAAAAATTCCATAATTTCATGCAGTTTTCATACTGTTTAAGAATTTTTTTTCTCAAGTATCAGTAATAAGGGCTACCAGTTGGGTAATGTTTACACAAGATTCATTATTATGAAATCTACTGTTGTTTGTTATCTGCTTGGGTACAGTACAGATAAGGTTTAAAACCTTGTTAAGTACTTGTTTTGATATTATTTTTTTCTAGCTATTATTTTATCAGTTGCTCACCAAGTTGATCTATCTCATTTATAAACGCAAGAAAATAATATAAATTAGATAATTGGTTAGAATATTGTTCTTTAATTATCTATAATAATATTATTAAGAGGTAAAGTTTGTGACCCCTACAACCTCACAAACTTTACCTTATAATTGTGGATCTACTGAAACAATTTCGAAAATTCTTTTGCCAATAGAAAGCCACGTTATTTGTGAATGGAAAGGGCTATATATTAACTTGGAAAAATTGGGAATTGGGATCCTTAAGGAAATTTCAGCGTGAAGTGCCCGTCATAGATAAAAAAAAAATAGATTTTACTTCAGCAGTTCAAAAATTAGATAAAGCAATGTGGAATGAGTTAATGTACCTAATATGTCTTACCAATATCCTCTTCCTTTCCTTGTAGCCTAGAAACTTAACTTCTGGATACTTCTGTGGGACTCTTCCCTCCAATATTGCTATCTTCTTTTCTAATTGATCTATCCTTGACTTAGCTTCTAGCAGTTCTCGCTTTGTACCATCATTATCACTGTTTTGCTTCATGTTGTCCTCCATTATATTTGTATTAGTATATTTATCCTTCTTTGGCAGATCAATGAAATCTCTGTCTAGTTTTTGGACATCACCCTCTTCTATTCTTTGGTTAACTCCACTGTTCCGTTTTGTGAGAATTAAAAATATTAGGAGAACTGAAAAAAATGTGTTTTTTATTGTTACGTTACTGAATAATCATTTTTAATGAAATTTTCTAGTTTTGTTCTTAATATCATTACTATTTATTTTGTATTGTATTGTTTTATGCCAAAAACTTACAACCAATTAGAATATTATTTGATTCAATACGCACCTTGACCTATTACCGAAAAAAACATTGTTATGATAAGTAATAGATCAACAAACTAGTACTAAACTATCGATTGGGGACCAAAACAACTTTGTGTTGGTTGACGTAAAAGCGAAGTGCTAACAGCGCAACCGCTCTAACAACTGAACGTGGGCTATAAAAACTTTGTAGTAAGGACGGACGCAATCTAAGAAAAACATTAAAATCATTCGGCAAAGGAAAAACAACACAAAAATGCGGCAAGTATTTATTTAAACTTTTAAACATTGATTGCACTGTACTTACATAGAGAAACTATGCCCAAGACTGTTAGTGTCTTTCTCAATTTCAGAGATTGTCTAATCATTTCTGAGTTTACTTTGATTCTGTTTCTGTTCACATTGCTAATTTTGAATTAGAATTTATGTTGTACGTGGTTTTATCACGAAAAATTGAAATACAAGTCTTACATACAAACGTCACATATGTCACATCACATCACATCTGACAGTTCTGACACTCACTGACAGCCAGCATTGCCAACACCAATTTATCAATTTCCCCGAAAATCGAAGTCAAATTCCCCAATTTGGGGACAAAAAATCTACTGATTCCCCTAACCCCGACCAAAAAGAGGGGTGTTATAAGTTTGACCGCTACGTGTGCCTGTCTGTGGCACCGTAGCTCTTAAAGGGTGAACTGATTTACATGCGATTTTTTTTATTTGAAAGCAGGTTTTCTAGCGGTGGTTCTTAGACAAGTTTTATCAAAATCGGTTGAGCCGTTTGAAGATCATCAGCTCTTTTCTAGTTGATGAAGGCATTTAATCAGCTTTTACGGGTCTGATCGATGTGAAATTTGGTATTCTGTTACTTCAATGACATTGCAAGAACATTGTTATATTGACCTGATAAGTACTGTAGCATAACCTGATGTCTGCAGAATACTCAACTCCTCATTAAGATACAGCAAAGGTATTGTGTTTGAACTCACTGGAATGGTTTCAATGAGCAGATTATAATTAGGTCAGTAACCTTAACCTGATGCTGAAGCATGTCCTGAAATCTGTAGGATACCTATCTCCTCACTTACTTACAGCAGACCTTTCATTTTCGTATTCATTTAATGGTCACAATGAATGGGTTATAAATAGTTTGTGATCTGGTTCTGATGATGAAGCAGAAACGAGAAATGAGTGAATAAATTGGTGAGAGATGCTAAGTTACTTTCACTCGTTTTACCGATATGATATCGTGTACCGATTGATTGTACGATGTAGGATGTAGTGTAGTGTAGATCATATTATGTGGAAGGATAGAGAGGGACAGGCAGGTAAAAAAAAAGATGGATGGATTGTGTGAGGAGCAATATGAAAGAAAAGGGAGTTAGTGATAACGTGACGGCTGATAAGACAGAATGGAAGTAAAAAACGTGTCGACCCCAAGTAACATATGACAAGGGCAGGGAGATGATGATGCTTTTCTAGTATCTAGTGGTACCTTTTAAATTAAGTAACGTAAGTAAGTAAATTAAAAATAACGTAAGTAAATTAAGTAATTAAGTTAACGCATGAAATTAAAATTAATTTTAAAAACCCCCGATGAGCCAAAGAATCGTCCCTACATTAAATTAAATGGATCAATACGTATTATTTTTTACTTTTTTAAGGTTTTTTCTCATCGGGGGTTTTTTTCTGTTCAGTGGATTCACCACAAATTCCACTATTTTTCAAAGGAAATGAAACATGTTTCAACCAATTTTACAAGTTTCTTTCAACTTAGCTTTTTTCTTTTTTTTACCATATTTTTTTCACAATATTTTTGTAATTATTGACTTTGAATAAAAAATAATGGAAAAAAATAATATAGTAGGTAGGTAAATCAAATTATTTTACCATTACTAACACAAAGAGTTGCAGAATGAAGGAAAAATTAAATATGCTGCATGAAGTTAATTCGACAGATAAGGAAGCTAAAAATAAAACCAAATTACAATAAATAAATTGACAGTGTATCACATTTTATCCCATTAAGTGAGATATACAAATTAAGGGTAAAAAAAAATATATAAATATAAGAAGTACCTAAAGACATTGTTTAGTTTTTACTTATTTACATAAAAAGGGAGTCATAACTTATACGACACCCATAAGTCATCATCTGCTTAGCCTTTTCCCAACTATATAGCGGTCGGTTTCCATTCAAACCGGATTCAACTGAATACCAGTATTTTACGTGGAGCGGCTGCCTAGCAGACCTCCATAACCAACTAAAGGAGTAACACGGGACTTCTTGGCAAGACTGGAATCAGTTTACTGGCTTCCGACAATCCGTAACGACTGCCAAAGATCTAGAAATGACAGCCGGGACCAACGGCTTAACGTGCTTTCCGAGAGACGGAGAAAACTCGTAATGTTAAGATGGTCACCCATCCACTGACCAACCTTGGCAAGCATTGCTTAACCAAGAAGATCGACCCGTGCGGCTTTTATTCTTTAGCCACGAGCTCCTTTTATATCACGATATCCATAAGTAATCTAATAAAAATGTTTTTAAATAAGTATTTCGATTTCTAATAAAAATGTTTTTAAATAGGTAAGTATTTCGAGATAAAAAAAAATATTATTATGGCTTCGCCCGGAATATAGATATTCAAAATCCACGCAATAAGGGCTATCACGTTTGAATTCGCTGCTACATTCGCTAGTGTAGCGTGAGGTCATGTCAAATTTTACTGAAGGTTGTCTATTGATGCGAGTTTATTTACTTATTTGTTTTGATTTTTTTGTTTTTTTTTCCTTATTACTTTGTTCACATGCGCGTAATAACAACTTAATGCTATGATTAAGAACCTCACTCGACAGTGGCGCCAACTGGTGAGTACAAAAACAGTAGCCCTCATTTCCCCATAAAATGCCAATCCTTAAAGACTCCAATCAACTACAGATTCCCCGCAGTTTGGGGAATTCCCCACACGTTGGCTGCTTACAGCAGCGTCACATTTCCTTTTTCATTGTAGATTATTGAGCACTTATGGAAATATAATTCGTCGTCGTCAATGTCAGTGCTAGATATGGAATATCGAGCGTAGAGGTAAGGAGGGCGATGTTATGGGGGACAAGTTGAAAGAGTGTCCAACTGTCTTGCCAGCTGTAAGCTGAAAGTAACAGTTTAAAAACCTCCCAGAATGGCGCTAGCGTAGCTGCAGGGTATGGTATGAATGTAGAAGTACTTGTAGACAGATTGACGTGTATCGAGTCTGGTGAAGTTTTGTTCTCTAATTTTGAGCACAGGGAGCGTGCAGAAACTATAGGTGGCAGCACAGAAATGACACTGTCAAGTATGTTTCAAGTATAAAATTCGAAATATCTACGCTAGATGGCACAGTCTTCTTCGAACACGTTCTTCTAAACTGAGCGTGCAAGAACCACAGGTGGCAGCACCGGAGCGTCAATGTCAAGTATTCTGACCCTTTAAACTACGAATATGCGACACTAGCTGGCATAGACAACGCCGTGCACAGTCCCTATAGATACCATTTTGTCATCTTATCAATTTTTTTATTTTACCGACTTCAAAAAAAGGAGGAGTTTCTCAATTCGGTTGTATTTTTTTTTATCGTTTGTTACCTCATAACTCCGTCATTTATGAACCGATTTGAAAAAAATTTATTTCATCTGAAAGGGTATACTTCTCGATTGGTCCCATTGTCACCATGTCAGAATCTGATGATGGGATCCCACGAAAATCGAGGGCAACCCTCATATTTTATAGGCACATACAATGTTTTTCATGTACTTTCTAACGCAATTCAGATATTTGTGCCTGGTAATCATCATTTCGCTGAGCTGATGATGAAAGGTATAAATTAGGATCTGATGATAAGATCCCATGAAAAATGTTTGTTCAGCGATACTTTCGCCAATTGTCAGCCGATTTGGATGATTCTTTTTTTGTTTGAAAGAATATTTTCCTGGACTGGTCCCGTTTCAATTTGGTGAAGATCTGACGACAAACTTAGGAGGTTGGCAACGGAACTCTTCAATAAATGATTGTAAACGGATCGGGATTGCTGAAATCGCATGTTTTTTTAGTGTTTACACCAGTTCTTAACATAACATTGCGCTGGTAGGTACGCTGTTAATGGGTACGCAGGTACCTAGGCACCACTAAAAAGTGAAAAATAAAAACCTTTACAAAAAATACAACCGACTTCCAAACACAAAACACTACAAGGTACAAAATAACTTCGGAAGACAGAAAAGAACTTTAATTTCGGAAGTCGGTGTCAAAAAACGAAACAATAACCAAAAACACCGACTTCAGGAATTAAAGTTCTTTTCTTTCTTCCGAAGTTATTTTGTACCTATTGTGTTTTGTTTTTGGAAGTCGGTTGTATTTTTGTAAAAAGGTTTCTTTGTATTAATATAAGCGTTGAAAAATAATACACAACAATTTAATTATACATTGTTTCTTACTTACGTCATAACAAAATAAGACCGAAGCAGAAGTTGTCATTTCCTTTTTTATTTTTATATCCTAGTCTTATAGAATTAGGCGCTGTTTTTAAAATTAAACCAAATGCGATCGTACCGCCACCCTAATTTATCGCATTTCGACGGGCACTTTTCATACACAGAAAAAGTATCTACCTATTAAAATTTTTAAATGTAATGAAATGCAATACAATGTAATGTAATGTTTATTTGCGTGGCGCAAATAAACGTGTTTTCTTTCTTTCTTTCTAATCAGTATTTTTTTGGGTCAATCCTACAATCAACGACATTTTTGTATGTAAAGTTTATGGCTGCCACAACTTTGCCTATTAGCTGTAATAAAAAGGAAATAAGTAGCTATAGATACTTATTACACTGATTAAACAAGTACGGTGTCTCATGCACATAGAAAAAAATACTGGAACGATTAGCATAATAGATTAAGTAATCCTTCTGGGCAAAGTTGCGTCTTTTACATACAACTTTGCCTACGTCTTTCATCATCTGCCTAGCCTTTTCCCAACTATATTGGGGTTGGCTTCCAGTCAAGCCGGATTTAGCTGAATACCAGTATTTTACGAGGAGCGGCTGCCTACCAGACCTCCACAACCCATTAACTGGGTAACACGGTAGGTACTTCATGGCAAGACTGGAATCAGAAGCCAGTAATTTACTGGCTTCTGAAAATCCGTAACGACTGCCAAAGATATATAAATGACAGCCAGGACCAACGGCTTAACGTGCTTTCCGAGGCACGGAGGAAACTCGGTATGTTAAGATGGTCACCCATCCACAGACCAACCTTGGCAATCGTTGCTTAACGTTAAAGATCGACCCATGCGGCTGTTATTATCTAGCCACGAGCTGCTCAAACTTTGCCTACGTCTTTGAGTACTTGTAATTCAGAAAAACACATGAATTACAAAGATTTGGGTTCTACCGGCAAGATATAAGGTATATTTTACATCTATAACTCACTTGAAGTCATAATAATAAATAGGTTACGAACAAAAAACGTCAAAACTACAGGCAAAGTTGCAGCATTTTACGGTATCTATAGGTATAGTCACGATTGTCACATGATGACTTTACCTCAAAATATTTCGGCAACGTGGCTCTTTAAGACACCATTTTGCTAACTTTTTTGTTTGTTGAAGTGTCCTCTACCCATATCATACAATATCTAGAAAAGGTTACTCAATCTCTAATATATATTACCTCTTGCGTTGCTCTTGGGCTGGGTTTTGAGGCTCAGTCGTAAGACTGTAGGTAGGTACTCAGCAGTTTCACGTTTTACCACTTCCACTGTTAAACTTAATACAGTTTGTGCCTACCCACGGAATATGCGAAAGAATTGGTTGATAATAAACGAAAAACATCATAAACTGCCGTGATATACACAAACTGCTTAACAATTAATTGGAATTTCCCTCACCTAGGTGTTTACAAACTTGCACTCGACAAGACAGTCGCTCGCTAGTGTGGGCTTCTGCTGTAGTGTTTCTATAGAAATTGATCGGAACACTTGAACAAACGTAATGAAAGACGCTTATTTAAATGGCTTTTTTTAGAGTCGGGTAGTGAAATGTTAATTGATTTTAGGGTTCCGTAGGTAGGCACTCAAAGGAGGTCCAAACTAGGGAATTCTATAACAAGTCTGCGCATTCAATCTGTCTGTAGATTTATCACTGTCGCCACAAGAAAAACCAACGGAGCAAATCTACATCGCAACAAAAAGAACTGCGACGCCATCTATCCAACTAGCAGCGAACTACTTCGTCGAAATGCTTTAGCGTGACTTTACCGTGCGATTTGAATATACATCAGCCCAAATATCAACTATCGGACAGTAGCCCGCATAACAGCCGCCCGGTCGGAGGATCCTCCCTTTTCAATAGGGGTTTGCGGGACTTTACTCTCTGTACCGCATACCTCTAAATGTCTGTCTGTATATCGAGGGGTGAAAGGCTATTTGTTTGAAGCGACATTTTGGGCGATATTGAGTTATATACATTCGGATTCAGCGTTTTTTTCTACTTCTGATGGGCCGAGTTTTTACAATTCTGAGTACATTTCTGGCGCTTAAGACAATTTAATTTTAGTACAGTCTGTTGTCAACATTATCTGACCCACCCTAAAAACAAACGAATTTGGACCCTCTGACATTCAATTTATACGAGCTTAACAGACAAGTGCTCGAGGACTTGATGAACAAATACAATAATAATACAGACACGCAAATTTGATCTTTAAAACGTTAGCATTAGGTTTTAAGTTATAACTACTTGTTATAATATAATTAGTGTAATATAATAGCTTGTTTTAATAATTGCGTTCATGTAATTCTGGTCTCGTGGTCTGTGTATAAGACTGAGAAAAACAAGTTGGGACATCAAATCCTGCGACGAAGATGTTGTTTTGCTTTCAATTAAGAATTTATTCCAAAACTATGTCTTTTATTATTGTAAAGAACTATAGACGGATAACCTTCAAATATAAACTTTCTAAAATGGTAATATTTTCGCATAACTTGTAATAAGTGGGTAGTTGAAAAATAAATATTTGTATTCATTATAAAACTGGTATTCAAATGCTACTAAGGGTAAGCAGTGACTACGCGCAAACATATTTTACCTTGCCTTACTAAATTGCAAAACCAACGTCTCTTTACAATTTTTTTTTTCTATTTTATAGGTTGTTTGTTTATTATGATGTCTCAATGGAGTGATTATTTAAAATACAAAATAATCTATTTGCACGAGGAGAAGGTTGGCTGCTTGTGCTGTGCAAGAATAAACTTTATGAAAGTATACGATATAGTATACTTTCATAAAGTTGAAGTTCAAATTGTTTAGAATATTGCGTCTAGAAATTACAACTAAGATCAAATTTTAATGCGCCTTATAAGAGTTGAGTTGGTCTTGCGGTCACTAAGGTAGTGCGATGTTCATCGTAATCTACGTTCGAACCAAGTTTAACCTAAATATAGTTTTTTGCTCAGCTGTTTTTTTTTTTTTATTTCATAACATTTATTTTACATTTCTTTAATGGATGACGTAGGGTCTTATCTTTTTAAACGGGCAGTTTGTATAGAAATAAAACTAAACAATTGCAAGTTTAAAATGTTTATTATTTCATTAAAACACTTAGTTAAGATAAAGTAAGTAAATGCTCATATATTTCCAAATTAATATACATTTTATATTAGTATGCCATAATCAAATCTAACCATTTATAAACATTAAAAAAGGTGTGCTTATGCTTAAATGTTTGTTATCGAGAAAATGAATTCTTCTGTGAAATGCTTTACAGATTTATAGCTGCCTATATGTAGTGAATAAACATGTTATTTAAATAGAAAAATCTATTTATAACAATAACATCACCACACAATCAGCAACATTTTAATGGTTTAACAGTCAATCCATTGAGCATTTACTTACATGGTGTGTTTAAAAATGCCTAGACACTAGATTAATTAGTAGCGGATTGGCGCACCGTCCCCTGCTATAACTTGCTGTAAGCGGATACGCATACCGCGCACCATATTCCAACACAAATCTTTGCCTCTCATGTGCTCCCAAGTCGATGTCACGATCTCAGCCAAGTTGTGTTTGTTTCGCACTTCCGTTGTGTCCCAATTTAAAACCATTTGACCCCATAGATTTTCTATAGGGTTCAAATCAGGACTTTTAGAAGGCCAATTAATAACTGTCACACCTTCTTGAGCAGCTAACAACAATCCTGCACAATGCCTGCACGGTGGATGGAGCAGTTATCGTGCATGAAATAAATATGTGATGTTGGATAGGCAATTCGCACAGTCGGCAGCATGACGTCACGCAGAATCTCCAAATACAAATTACTATTAAACCTACCACCAACTTCCAATTCATCAGGTCCCATAGACGACATCCAGCCCCAGTAGCCCAGGGTTATTCTACCGCTGGTTCTACAAGGTAGCAAGCACTTCTCATTGTAGCGTTCTCCTTTCCTTCGCCATAAGATTTTACGTCCATCTTTGTCCGATTTAAATGATTTTTCATCAGTGAAGATCACAACATATTCTTCCCAATTAAAATTTAAATATTCCTGGCCAAAACGGACCCTTTCTTCGCGATGAGCAGGTGTTAATGCAATTTTCAGTGCCGGTTTATAATTCCTTATCCCAGCAGCGTGTAAATGCCTTCTCACTGTTTCCACTGAAATATTGTGGTTTATTGCGGTTACACGAATGGGCAAAAATGGATTATCAACATGGCTTGAAACAATGGCCCGGTGGCGTTCGAATTCAGGACTATACTTGATGGCTTTTACTCCTGGACGAATCCGCTGAATATTTCCATTGTCTTCATAACGTCTTAGCCATAGCCTGACCGTAATTCTCTAAAACAAAAAAAAAAAAACATTTTTGGAACCGTGTATGTAACTTATAAGGAGTACACTACGCGTTAATCACAATCAATAAAATAAAATAGGTATAAAAAAACACTTACTGCTATATTAAGTCGACGACCAATCTCTCTAATTCCAACATTCTGCTCACGTAAAAATATGATTTTATGTTTGGTATAGTCATCAAGTTGCGACATGATGCTTTTTTACACCAAATTGCTAACGAGTTATGGGGAATGATTTACAAATGTGTGTGCGCAGTCACTGCTATTAATCGTAGTGTAACTTTTGTCACTTATATGAATTTATTATCTACCTCACAAAGCAAATGTATGCTTTACTTCCAACCATTCTTGATAAATTTAAATTCTCTAAACTTAAAGTTTTTTTAATTTACCCACCTGTTTACAAGATAAGTTATTAGGCGTAAATCATATTGGTCGTTCTTTAATAATGCAAGCAATATTATAGTTCCTTTTTTAAATTATTGTCATTACAACTAATTAAAAAAGGAACTAATACTATGTGGACTGTGTTTTCGAACCCACATGTTGTTCGTCGCCAATCCAGCATCAAACCGCTAAGCCACAAGAACTTGTCGAGAATACGCGAAATTAAAGATTGGGTTGTAATTATATAGAGTTACTTAAAAGCTTTTCAACTTTAAAGTCGACGAGATAATAATTAAAATAGCTTAACAAAATGATACATAATGCCGGTGGCTCCGACAATGTTGGGTGGGTTTACCTTAACGTTACGTGTTAAAGATCAAATTTGCGTGTCTGTATTATTATTGTATATGTTCATCGAGTCCTCGAGCACTTAATTGTCTGTTAATTTCATATAAATTGAATGAACCTTAATGTAACAAGCAGAGGGTCCATATTCGTTTGTTTTTAGGGTGGATCAGATAATGTTGACAACAGACTGTACATAATTTTCAAACACATCACTTTTTGCCATATTTTTCTAGAACTTCATTTAAGCCGTATAGGTACAAAAATATAGAATCGGAGCTTAAGCCGTTTTTATCGTCCAAATATTTCAGATGAATGGCAGATAAAGCGTTTTTCGAAATAGCAAACTTAGGTGAAAAGTCCCTTCATACATTTTGCTTTCCACTACTAGCTCTATGCAATGTCGCTTCAATCAATTTGCCGTCAGCCAAATTTAATAAGACAAGTCGGTTCAAAACGTTTCCGCTGCAACTGTTTAACACTGTGTTTGGAGCTTTAAACAATATTTTTTTTTAATAGTAATGAAGTGTATAAATGTAGGTACTTAGGAAGTCACCAACATGTATAGAGATTGAGAAATAAACGCTTACAGCCGTGTTCTATTGAGCTCCATACTTCATTGTGACCCACCCAGCCAGTACCCATGAAGTATGGAGCTCAATAGATTATAATAGAATACAAAGGATTTTATCAACAACCATGTCTCATTAAGTTCTTTTGGAACATGAGACATCAAACACTCATTAAGAATATCTACCGTTGTTTAAGTCAACTTGCTTGTATCGTTAAAAAACCCCAATTTGTTAGTTAAACAAAATAGCTTATTCCTATAATCATTGAGGAATCAGAGAGTAACGTCGATTCAATCATTTTGCTTTCTCCTGCATAAGCATTATAAGTACAATTAAACCATTTTGCCGGCTGCTGATTAGTGAAAATGTTGGAAGTTGAATCATTTTTCTTTACTCTAAAAATGAAGCGATACAGATAACTCGTAACTATTATTTTAGCCTTTTTCTAGCCAGTAGCCTTTTACCCTATATTATTTGAGCAGCCGTTTTATATTTACCTTTGGTTGCCAGGTCTTCAAACCGAAAAGCTGCCAGAAAGCTAGCCAGTTTAGCTGGACATTTGGGTAAAACACGACATTTACTCTTTTTATTATTTACTATTAAATTTTAATGAAACAACAATAAATTATAATGAATCAAGTCTTCTTTATTACCTACCTATTAAACATTAAATATTCATTAACTGTTATGAAGAGCACGTGGCTAGATAATAACAGCCACACAGGTCGATCTTCAAGGTTAAGCAACGCTTGCGAAGGTGTTCCGTGGATTGGAGACATCTTAATATAGGTACCGAGTTTCCTCCGTGCCCCAGAAAGCACGTTAAGACGTCGTTGGTCACGGCTGTCATTTGTAGATCTTTGGTAGTCGTTTACGGATAGTCAGAATTCAGTAAATCTGACTCCAGTCTTGCCAGGAAGTACCGTGTTGCCCAGTTAATGGGTTGTGGAGGTCTAGTAGGTAGCCGCTTCACGTAAAATACTGGTATTCAGCAAAAACATGGTTTGACTGGAAGCCGACCCCAAAATAGTTGGAAAAAGGCTAGGCAGATGATGATTCATTGATTATTTATTATATTAATTCCTATAATTATTGCAATAGTACGTAGGCGTAGCTAGTGATACAAGGTGAGGTAGGGGGAGCGGATATCAACACTAGACAAATGTAAAAAATG
This sequence comes from Lacanobia oleracea, assembly GCA_950371165.1. Taxonomy (NCBI): domain Eukaryota; kingdom Metazoa; phylum Arthropoda; class Insecta; order Lepidoptera; family Noctuidae; genus Lacanobia; species Lacanobia oleracea. The sequence goes on from OX493389.1 coordinate 15,636,995, forward strand.
CTCAAATTTAAAAAGCCTAAACAAAAGCCAGACAGGCCGGACACCGCCTAATTTGGCCGGACAAGCAACCAAAAAGACTGCAGACTCTGTCTTTAGGCTTTATCCGGACGCCCGGCAACACTATTTAATTTCATTTCATTTGTTTCTGTAACAATTTTTACATCGTATCGAAAATTCACATTAAATTATATTCACAGAATAATAAAAAAAAAATATGAAATTAAATTGAAATTAAATTAAAGTAACAGCTTTGGTTGTACGGAACTATAGTACACGAGACCGATTCGCATCTGGCCGGCTTTTGTTTTTGCCATAACAAACAGGCAGCAATCGATTTTTTTACGGTGATAAAACGAGCTCTACCTTCATTACATCACTAAATACAGAGAATGCACACCCACATCCAAATAGTAGTTGATAGGTACATATTCTCACTCCCTCTTTGAAACTATTGCATATACCTATTTACATTGTTTTATTAATCGATTTTCGTACCTAGGTATGCATAAATACCTACCTACCTATATTTTTTCTGATCTAAAGTTTCATCTGGACTGGCCTGTTGGTCTAGTGGTTAGTGACCCTGACTGCTATGCCAGAGGTTGTGGGTTCGATTCCCACCCAGGACAAATGTTTGTGTGATGAGCATGATCATTTGTTCTGTGTCTGGGTGTAGTTTATCTATAATATGTATGTATTTAGAAATATATAAGTATGTTTATCAGTTGTCAAGTACCTACCCATAACACAAGCTCTGCTTAGCTTGGGACTAGATGGCGTTGTGTGATAGTTGTGTGGAATATTATTATATTATATTATTATCTCTACTGTAACAAACTGATAGGTAAGTAGGTACTAACTTTATTCACAATCATTAATTAACTTACCATAACAAACCGTTTATTGCCCGTGGGCAGAGATGGACCAGCAATTGGTAGGTACCTACTACTAGTAGTAAATAAAACCGTAGGACCATGGGAAGATTTTTTTAACAACGTTACACTCTATAATAATAATAATTTAATAATAATTTTATTCATCAATAAGTACAAAAAGTAAACATGTAACAAAATGTAGGTATAGGTCAAATCATTGTACAGTGTAGCAACTACATATAGCACACTGATTCCCAAACTCAGACGAGCTCGTATTTTGGGATTCGGCGGCTCTCCACTCTAGTGTCATTACAATAACTATTAGATTAAGATTTCACTATTAATTTTGTTATAATTTATTAACTCTGTACAAAATATGTAACTTAAATTTCAGAAGTCGGTGTTTTTGGTTGTTTTTTCGTTTTTTGACACCGACTTCCGTAATTTAAGTTATTTTCTACTAGTGTTTTTAAGATTTTTGGAAGTCGGTTGTATTTTTTGGAGACGAAGGTTACCTACACAGCTGGTTAACATACAACAGACCAAGAAGAGTGTGGGACCAACCACACTTCCCTGACGAACGCCAAAAGTGTCAGGGAGCTCCCCCGCTGAGCAGTGTTATTCAGTAAGTAACTATTTTGATATCAAGCTTTACCTGAGTGAAAAAGCTCACTAAGTGTAATTACAAACTATAATACGTAAATTTTACTTAATACGAATTTGATACCTCACCTCGAATTCCGCTGTCGAGACACGAAAATGTTGTTATAAAATAGCACTACAGGTAGGTATCTAACTATCAATTTTTACTATCTGAGTGCGTTCGTTGAGGTAGTCCGTAAATAATTTTAGGGGGAGGCCTCGTATTCCTAGTTCTTCCAGTTTTAACACTAGGTTGAGAATAGAAACTGTGTCGAAGGCTTTTTTCTAGTCTAAAAAACTGACATTTTAACATTATGAAAAAATATAATTGAAACCCTCTCAATAAGACCTTTTATTTGATATGTTAGACGATACAGTTTGAAGAACTTTTTGTGACCCGTGGTAAAAATTTATGTAACGCGTATAGACGCGTTACATTTTTTAATTAATTTCATGGACTTCTGTGACCTATCAAATTTCAACAGAATCGGTCCAGTAAATCAGGAGAAAACTGGCTGTGACAGACGGACAGACAGACACCCGAGTGATCCTATAAGGGTTCTGTTTTTACGGATGTTCGTGACCTAGGAATTACGGTAAAGGTGTCATACGTGTTGATTCATAGGCCACGTGTGAACTCATATAAATAAATTGTATTGTGACTAAACCGTATCCTGCAAAAAAAACTTTTTCCAAAAAAAAAAACAACCGACTTCCAAAACCAAAACACTATAAAATAACTCTAATTTCGGAAGTCGGTGTTTTTGGTTATTTTTTCGTTTTTGACACCACAGTGTTTTGTTATTGGAAGTCGGATTGTCATCTTCATCATCATAACAGCCGAAAGACGTCCACTGCTGGACATAGGCCTCCCACAGAAGGGGGGAGGGGGTATGCCATAATCGCCACGCTTGGCAGGCGGGTTGGCGATCGTTGATCAAAGTCGGTTGTATTTTTTGTAAAAAGTTTTTTATTGTTCACTTTTTAGTGGTACCTGCGTGATGTTATTCTATGTTATGAACTGGTTTAAACAATACATGTGATTTCAGCAATACCGATCCATTTGCTATCATTTATTGAAGAGTTCCGTTGCCTACCTACCTCCGAAGTTCTTCATCAGATCTTCACCAAATTGAAATGGAACTAGTCCGGGAAAATACTTTTCCAAACAAAAAAATAATCATCCAAATCGGTTGACAATTGGCGAAAATATCGCTGAACAAACATTTTTCATGGGATCGTCTGATCTTAACTTGCACCTTCCATCATCAGCTCAGCAACATGAGATATGATTACCAGGCACAAATACCTATCTGAATTGCGTTAGAAAGTTTATGAATAACGTTGTATCTAGGTATATACTAATATATAAAGCTGAAGAGTTTGTTTGTTTGTTTGCTTGCTTGAACGCGCTAATCTCAGGAACTACTGGGCCGATTTGAAAGATAGCCCATTTATCGAGGAAGGCTATAGGCTTAGCGTGATGATACTACTCTGTCAAGAAAGTACCGGGAAAAGATCAATAATACACAAAATGTCTGTTATTTATCCAAATTTATTTTATCACCTTCAAAGTATGCTCCTTTAGAAACGATACACTTGCGCCAACGAATAATCCATTCATCAAAACATTTTTTAAACGCTGCTTCCGGAATTGAGTTCAGTTCTCGCCGCGAATTCTCCTTTATGTCTTCTATCGATTGAAAACGGGTGCCACGAAGTGGTAATTTGAGTTTAGGAAAAAGAAAAAAGTCAGCAGGAGCCATATCTGGTGAATATGGTGGTTGCTGGATGGTATTTGTTGAGTGTTTGGTTAAAAATTCGTTCACAATGATAGCCTTGTGCGAAGGCGCATTGTCGTGGTGCAAAATCCAAGAATTTTCTTTCCACAAATCTGGCCTTTTTCGTCGAATTTGCTCTCTTAAACGCCGCATAACGCTCAAATAATATTCTTTATTTACCGTTAGACCTTCCGGTAAGAATTCAGAGTGCACAACACCGCGATAGTCAAAGAAAACAGTCAACATGACTTTGACTTTTGATCGACTTTGGCGTGGTTTTTTCGGTTTCGGTTCAGTTGGAAGGCGCCACTCCGAAGCTTGTTGACTAGTTTGCATGTCAAACTCGTAAACCCACGTCTCGTCACCAGTAACAATGCGTTTCATGAATGTTGGGTCCGAACTGACTCGTTCTAGCATGTCCTCAGCGACTTTCATGCGATTGAGTTTTTGGAGAAAATTCAGATCTTTTGGGACTAGCCGAGCAGCAACATGTTTCATACCCAAATGATTAGTTAAAATGGTACGGATCGACTCGTGAGATACAGAAAGTTCGGCGGCTATCTCTCTCAGAGTTGAATGGGGATTTTCAGTCACTATTTCCTTCACTTTTGCGATGTTAACTTCAGTTGCAGACGTGGACGGCCTACCAGAGCGAGGCAAATCTTCCATCACATCTCGACCGCTTTTGAACGCTTTGAACCACTCATAAGCACGAGTTTTTGATAAAGTCGATTCACCGTAAGCCTTCTGTAACATTTTCAGTGACTCCGAACACGAAATTCCATTGGCGATACAAAATTTAAGACAAACTCTTTGTTCGATATTTTTGTCCATTATGAAATTCGCAATACACACTATATATGATATTACTAAAACCAGCACTGTATTTAATATAAATAACAGATGCAACTCAAACTCCGCGCCAAAATGGAAAACAGTTGTGCCAATCTAACAACTACAAAAAAACAAAAATTTTAATTTGGAACCATAAACAAATCATCCATTCCCGATACTTTTTTGACTGAATGTATATATATATAACATCACGCTAAGACCTATAGGAGCGGAGCAGTAATGAAAATTGTGACGCAGACGAAGTTGCGCGGGTCAACTAGTGTTCCTATAAAATTTGAGGGTTTCCTTCGATTTTCATGGGATCTCATCATTCGATTCAGAGGGGCTTAGGCCCGAACTCCGTAGTTACGGGCTTAGTTGCGGGCGTATTCTATTCCGTATCACCAACGGACTTACGATTAGTCACGAACCCGAACTAAGAATGAATGACAACACGATTTCACAGTACTGTCAAATCGTGTGGTTAGGCGAAACGAAGTAGAATATCTACGCCCGCAATGTTTAGGCTTTCGAAAAAAAAAAAGAATTTTAAAAACGGTCCACAATTGACGGAGAAATGTGTGTGAACATACATAAAAAAACATACGTACAGCCGAACATAGTACCTCCACCTTTTTGAAGTCGTTTAAAACTCAGATCCAACTAAGAAATTTGTGTCGTCATGTGAACGTAGCGTAAGAAATGATGATGAGAAAATCCAAGACACGGGCATACAAGTGGATCCTGGTTTTATCACAAGGTGTCAGGTTCCGGGTTTTTGGATATTCTCGTCGTGATATGTCACTGTGTGTACGGAGGGTAACTGGCTGTACCAATAATTTATTCTTTAAGACCTGCCACCACTTGTTGGGGGTCAAAGTACAGTTGCTTTTGTCGGCATGCTGGTCGGACTCGCGCGGGTATATTAGGCTGATCACTGAAGAGGCCGTCTATCCCAGCAGCAAAATATTCTCGGATCTCAGCATCTAGGTTGCCGATGACTGAGGGAGTGTTGGGATCCTCAGCGTTATGGTATTGTCTCGGCAAGAAATTATTCTCAGCTCGGAAAGTGTAGGGGTGCACTTTCAAGCCTGCAGCGTGTGCGTCAGTCACGAAAGTCGTCGCATTACCAAGATTATTGTTCTCATCACGAGGGATTATGTAGCTCTTATCCGGGCCCACGGCATAAGCATACTTCGCAACATCTCGGAGTCCCTCAGGAGTAGCCATTTCACCGTACGTGAGGCCAGTATCAGTCTGATCGAATGGCGATAATGACTTACTGTCGAACAGCTGCAGCAACCGAAGTCCAGTCATGGTTTTCAACTTTTTCAAATTGTTGACCTCAAACGACTGAATATAAACGGGTGCTTGAGGTCCCAGGTAACCGTGGCTGTGAAGAATTTCCACTACTAATCCTTCCATTGACAATCCAATAGACTCAAAATAACTGCTGTGCTTAATTTCTGGGTAAAGGCCGAAACGTCTATTTTGAGTTATTTCTAAACTTTTGACCATTTCAATTATTTCTCGGAAAGTTGGGATTTCGAAAGCACCGTCCATTCTGGCGTTTCCGGGCCTTATGTCTGGAATGCGTTCCAGCGCGTAAGGTTTTGATTTCTGCGATGGTAAAGTCCTCAGTGAACCAGCCGCTTATTGGGTTACCATCTATAGTTTTATTGCGATAACGGTCGGCGAACTCGGGATGTAGGTGAACATCTGTCGTTGACCCTAATTCGTTATCGTGTCGGGCAATTAACCGGCGGTCCTGTGTCATGACTAGATCGGTCTCGACGTAGTCCGCCCCCATGAGCGCGGCGAGTGCGTACGAGGCCAGGGTGTGTTCCGGGGCGTACCCGCTGGCCCCGCGGTGCCCGATCACCAAAGGGTGGCAGAACTTGGAGTCGTAGTCATCAGTTATTGTGTTTTGCGTCCCTGGTTCAATAGGTAGCCCACATGTGATTCCCAGTATGGTACACAACACACTCGATACACTGCGAGTCAGCTCCATTTTCCTGTAAATAATCGTTAGGTAATTGTAGATGAGTTAAACGTTTATATACTTAGGTACCTACATTATTCTATTGACTGGAATTGTTATCAGCAACTTTATAGTAACGCTAGTTTAGTACATTTTAATAACGAAATTATCTTCCAACACAGGAAAAAAATAGAAAAACCTAGCTAAACTAAGTACATTCACGTTGTAGGTAGCGAGGCCAAGCTGCGTGGCAATTATTATAATTTTTAACGTTTTTAGGTACATTTAGATTAGTTAAAGAATAAAGTCACATTGTTGTAATGTTGTCAAACCCGTTCAGACAACTACTTCTATACCTTCTACTACACGTCATTAAATGAAACGTATTTACTTTTAAAGAAGAAGTGGCGATGGCGCAACAAACTCCGCAGCAGACATCTGTCTGTTTAAAAAAACTTAAATTCATACAGTAGTATGCAAAGTAGTTTACAATATAATACATGATACAGAAAATAATATATCCAAATATGTAAATCAAATTAAATGAATTTAATTGACACTTGTTAGTTAGCTCACTCCATCAAGCCATCAAAAACAGAAAAACTTAAGCATACGTCCGGTCAAATTGGACCAAAAATAGGAGTGAAGGTTTCCGAATGGACCCCGAGTATTTCTTTTTTCCAGCTAATCTATTCTGTAAATAAACATTTCGATATCGAGCTACACCTGAGAGACAAAGCTCACAATGTGAGCTTTATACCACATAACATAAAGGTCTTATGTTTATCCGAATTTGATACTCACCTCGGATTCCGCTGTCGAGACACGAAAATGTTCTTACAGAATAGCACTACAGGTAATAAGATCGATGAGGACTTTTTAGATTTCATTTATGATAGTGTTTTGAACAATCCTACCAATTTTGAGCTGGGTGCGAATTACTGTACCCTCGGATGTCCAAATTGACCGGACTACATTAACAAGTAAACCTATATAAATAAGCCTCCAGGCATAAATGGTGTGCCCGCTAACACTGGTATTATCCAACAATAGTTGTGACTGGTATTACGAGTGATGAACTAGAACCAATATAGTAATACGTAATAATAATCAGTGAGTTTATCTTTAAAACAAAAATAAAAAGTCATCTGCCTAGCCTTTTCCTAATTAAATTGGGGTTGGCTTCCAGTTAAACCGGATTCAGCTGAATACCAGTTGTTTTACGTGGAGCGGCTGCCTACCAGACCTCCACAACCCATTAACTGGGTAACACGGTACTTCTTGGCAAGACTGGAGTCAGATTGACTGGCTTCTGACAATCCGTAACGACTGCCAAAGATCTATAAATAACAGCCGGGACCAACGGCTTAACGTGCTTTCCGAGGCATGGAGGAAACTCGTTATATTAAGATTGTCACCCATCCACAGACCAACCTTGGCAAACGTTGCTTAACCTTAAAGATCGACCCGTGCGGCTGTTATTATTTAGCCACGAGCTCCTCAAAAAAAAAAACAAATATAAAAAGTAATTAAGAAAGCAAGACGACCAGTCACCTCAAGCAGCACCCGTTCACGAGCTTTACGCAAAATCAGCCATTACCATGTGTAGCCATGTTTGAAAAGGAGGAAACCCGATTATCTGACCCCCGACGCCACCGCAAGCAGTGACATCTAAGGGAGCATGACAATTAACTTGCTGCCGGTTGTTCAGGCAAGAATAAATCAAAAACTACTATAGGACATCACCAGTTCATCATATTTAGCAATACAACAACATTTTTTTTTGTAATGAGAAAAAAGACAAAACAACATAAAACTAAAAAAATAAATTACCAACATGTGTGTCGATGTCAGTTCCATGGCTCCTTTTTCGATTCACAGATAGGCGAAGTGGGTGACAAGACACGACTAAACACAATGTAGGTACAGACAAGAACTGAAGTGTTTCGCCAAATAAAATGTCTACTGGTCTCCCATCATTTACAACGTTTATTATTTATTACGTCACCGAGTATTCCGTATGAACTTGATTTTATTTTAGCCAACAATTTTTACCAGGTTACAATATGGTATCATTCGAATTTTAACGCAGATTGTTCACGCGTTAAAATATCTACGTAAATAATGTTGATCGTATTATAGACAAAGCGAAATACACAAAGAAATACCTACTTAACAAAAGTATATACATTTAGGTACATAGGTACGTAGCTATTCAGTTATTGACATGTAGATAAAACAGTGTGAGTAATCATACTTAAATGTCTTCTCGCTTATTTAACTCTGCAATTGGGTGGAACGTGTAAAATAATAAGTTGTATGACTTGTTGCAATTTGTTCTTTCTAGCCAGCAGATAACATTGTACATTCGTTTGCTTGTTAATTTGTTTGTTCTTTTCTTTTGTAAGTGACAGTCCAATTTGAGGTCAAAAGTGTTTATTAAGATTAAATGAACTGAACGATTTACGTATAACTTTTATTCTAGTTACGTTCCTTTATCTAACATCCTAGAGAAAGCTATGTTAAGTTCTATTGTAAAAAATAGCGACCCACTTCCGTCTACCTAATCAAATAGTGATTTTCGCGGTCACGTATTATTGTTTCGTATTATTATCCTTCATATATCATATTATCATTTCAAGAGAGTTCGGAATAGGGGAAGCCACTTGTGAATTAATCTTCGGGTAAGTGACGTCGTATAGTGCCTCTGAAATTCAAAACGTTTTAATCGCAGGTTTTAATAAACTCTTTTTTGCACAAACAGAAATGAATACTTTTTCATTTTTACTATAGATACTTTAACCTTCCTGTTATTATTTTCATTATATCAGCGACCATCTTCGTATTAACTCTTTTGACGATCTGCCCTTTAGTCTCAGGAAAACCCCTTTATTTGGTGTTATCAACCGCAAATTATTTTGATCGGAGCTATCAATCAATAACTCAGCAGACTGTTTTCATGATCAGTAACGTGACGATCATGCCGTCCATGCGTTCATGTAGAAGGCGGGTTATGCGTGCTCAACAAAGGTAAGAGATAAAGTATCGTTGCCTCTTTGCTAGATTATTACGTAATTAAGGATATCACTTTTGATAAGTGTCCTAAATTCGCCCGAGGCAGACTTCTGCAAATAAGCCGTAGTGGGCCTTTTCCATCAAATGACACCGTCTCCTTGACGAGGTAGTGCTTCAAGTTTGGCTTTTTAGCACATTATTGTTATGTTGCCTATACTTGCCTTGTCTTCATATAATACATTATGTTTTCGATTAATTTCAGTGGATTAAAGGCGATTAATACGGAATTTATCTGTGAAGATTAAAGCATTTATTGAGTTAACATAGGGCATTTAAAACTCATTATCTATACTAATCTATTCTAATATTATAAAGAGGTAAAGTTTGTGAGGTTGTAGGGGTAAACTTCGGACCGATTTTGTAAAATTTACCAATAGAAAGCCACGTTATTTGTGAGTGTTACACGAAAAATTCCGCACAACGAAGTGGGCACGGGTCAGTTACTTAGTTATCTATAAACTTACCTACACTAGAATGAAATATTAATTATAATATCGACAGAGCATTTCAAATTAAATAAGTACATATTTACAATAAAGTTGTAGAGGTGACATGGTGACAATACATCTATACACGTACACGAGCAATTGAAGTTTTTATGATCTGACGCATGTGGTTTAATGATCCACATTGACGTTTGAGTCTTTATCACAATAAATAAAAGTAACGAGCAGTTAATTCTCGCAAGTACCTCGAACACGCACTAAATCATCCGGCTGATCGGTGAAGAAACCGTCTATGCCTGCAGCTAGGAACGCTTTGAGTTCCCCATCAGCGTCTCCGATAGCGGCAGGTGAAGCGTCGTCGCTCTGGAACTCAGCCGGCAGGTATACGTTCTCTGACCGAAAAGTATATGGATGCACTTTCAGCCCTGCTCCGTGAGCATCCTGCACGTAACTTGTCAATGCACCCAGGTTGTTTTCAGCATCGCGAGGAATTATGTAGCTTTTCTCAGGTCCCACCGCATAAGCGTAAGTAGCGATCTCACGTAACCCTTCAGGAGTAGCCATTTGACCATACGTAAGAGTTGTCCCCGCCACGAATTGATCGAACGGTTGAAGATTAGAGTTGCCCGCAAACAGTTGAATCAATCGAAGGTCAGTGAGATTTTTCAGTTCCTTCAAGTTGTTCACTTCAAAAGATTGAATATAAATATGTGCTTCTGGACCTCTGTAACCATTGTTATGCAGCAAATCCACGAGAGGTTTTTCCATTGCTAGTCCTAAACGTTGGAAATGAGTACCGTGTTTGATCTCAGGATAGATTCCGATAGGACGATGTAGACTGATTTCTAGACCTTTGGTTAAATCGATGATCTCTTGCATCGTCGGGACATCAAAAGCTATATCCATTCTAGCATTGCCAGGTCTAATGTTTGGTATACGTTCAATGGCACGTAGAGTTTTGATCTCTGCGAGGGTAAAGTCTTCAGTGAACCAACCGCTCACGTTTCTGCCGTCGACGTTTTGTGTACGATAGCGGCTTGCGAATTCTGGATGTTGGGCTACGTCTGTCGTTAGGCCAAGCTCGTTGTCATGTCGGGCGATAATTTGACCGTCTTTGGTCATGACGACGTCTGGTTCTAGGTAGTCGGATCCCATGGTGGCTGCGAGGGCGTAGGCTCCGAGGGTATGTTCGGGGATGTAGCCGCTCGCTCCGCGGTGCGCTATAACCAGGGGATGACAGAGATCGAGGTCGAACTCCTGCTGTATGCCATTTGAGTCTGGTCTTGTGCGAGTTACTAGAAGCGCGATGGAAGCACTCAGGCATCCGACGCCGATGATTGTCAGCAGCACAAATATGGTGTTGCGGCTGTTCATTTTTTCTTACTTTTCCTGGAAAATAAAGTGAGTGGCTTAATTTTATCCATAGAATATTTAAGTGACACGCTTATATCATTTGTAGCTAGATAGTACGTTTCATTAGTTCTTAAAGACGTTCCCAAAATAAATAATACTCACGTTAGTGGAACTGGTATCTCAGAGACCACTTCACGTCTACTTACACAAGCTAACAAATAAATAGTAATTGGTAGCCATAAAACAATGTTCAGGTTTGTGATAGCACCAGTTGAGAAATTAATACTCCTTAGATAAGGTTAGATAAGTGTTTTGCTGAAATATTAGTATTTCTTAGTTGTTGTTTGCATTAATTTAATCATATTTCTCATAAAAATTCGCCGTTTTTTCGTAGGCTAACGATTTACGCTTAATAAGTAGTAGGTAGAGGAAACATCTCTAATAAACGATGGCTTGAGAAGTGATTTGGGGCGGAAGAAGAATTACCATTCAATTCCTTCCGGATTATATCCAAGTCAATTCTTGATTGCCGACGATCGCATTCTTATCCAAATCTCACCGATATTTTTTAAAATATTTTGTGCCAATTTTTTTTTCATGCGCTTTTACACCTTCTGAAAGATTTCGAATGATTTAAAGTCACCTTGTAATAACACAAATCTAGATCTATATACTAATATATAAAGCTGAAGAGTTTGTTTGATTGAAAGTGCTAATGTCAGGAACTGCTGGTCCGGTTTGAAAAATTATTTCAGTGTTAGATAGCTTATTTATCGATGAAGGCTATAGGCTATATCATCACGCTAAGACCAATAGGAGCGGAGCAGTAATGAAAATTGTGACGCAGACGAAGTTGCGCGGGTCAGCTAGTCATATGTAATTTTATGTCAGTAAAATCTATTACGCTGATTCACGCTAAACTGTCGTGCCGTGAGTGATACATGAAGTTCATGCCTATTCATCGTGGCAGCAAGCCGCGTTAGCAGGCGGCTAATCTTTATGTGGGTACTTGGGCAGTTATTATGAGATATGTAGGTGATTAGGTATCTACTACTCGCATTGTTAATAAGTATTAAGGGTAGTTTTGTTGTGGTAGTAGTATGAAGCCTCGAATCCACTCAGCAACATTTAAAGAAGGAGGCCGCCGAGCGGGACCGTGAGAGGGCTGATCCTGCTCGGAGAAGGAGGCGTCAGGGAGGCAACCGCCTCGACGTCTTAAAGCCGAAACCCCGCCTGCGTTATTTAAGGCAGGTGGGTCTCCAGGGTCGCTGGCGCTCAGAGTGGGGTCTCTGTCCGCCAACTCAGTGATCCTAGGAAAGGCGGTGGCACAGTGATCACTTGCTGCCGTGCATAGCGAGGCAAAGGGGAGACCCCTTTACAGTCTCCTCAGGGATGTGCCCTAACAGGCGTTGCACAGAGGGGGTTCCGGAGTGGTCTTTTAAGAGGTAACGGGGCCCCTTCTATGTGCTAATGGCATGATATTCTCTTCATTTTCGTTTAACGTGAAAAAATACTTGTCCAATATTTTTTGAAAATCTATCAGACGGACTAATTAGATTTTTTTAGTAAAATACCCTATTGAAGGAACAGGGATAGTCGTAGGTACGAGTCCGACACTCCCTTCCACTCCACTCAGAGCGTTACGAGTGACTTGTTAGTTTTCCGTCCATAAAAAGCTCTAGAGAAAAGAAGAAAAGGTAAGTTTATCCAACCGTAGGATTATACTATGTATTTCCTAGGTACCGGTAACGGTTTGGCTAATTAAATAAGTGGTCATAGTCATCTTGGGACATCTTTTTTTTTAATATGTAATGGGATTGCTCTTGACTCTAGTCTAGTTCACAGATGACAGAGACAAAATCTACGATGGAGCGAGCTTACCCAGAATAAGCCTGTTCACTTTAACTCTGAAGAGATTAGGGTTGTAAGCGGTTGGAAACACAGACGCAGGCAGCGAGTTCCACTCCTTTGCAGTGCGCATTATAAAAAACGTTTGGTATCGCTTAATGCGAATTGGTGGAATAGCAACAAGGAAGGGATGGTAAGATGCAGTGTGTCTGGATGTCCGATGGTAGAAGGGGGCCGGTGGGATGAGGTCGTGGAGTTCTTGGGCACACTCACCGAAGTACAATCTGTAGAAGACCGACAAGCAGGCAACCTTACGGCGATGAGCCAAGCTATGTAGCTTGGCATCTACAATACAAGAGACATTGCAGATGAGCTACCTTGCCTGACAAAGCTGAAATATCATGTGCCTGTAATAAAACCAACGATCCATCTATTGTGCCCGTTTTGTATTATTATCAGCCCCTATAGTATTGGTACAGTCTGTGGCCAACATTATCTGAGTTATAGCGAATTTGAACCTTCTCACGAATTCAAGCATTTCGATAAATCAATCATTATATTGTTGTTGTTAAGGTTGAAAAGCTAATGAGTTTACAAGACTCCTAAAATAACCAAGGTTATCCACCCCATTCATAAAAGAATATCGTGCATCTGTAAAACCAAAGTTAAAAGCTAATTCCGTGGTCCATTTAACAACTGCTTGAGATTGTGCGATAGTGAACTTTATAATGCAGCCGAAGCAGTCTCCCATCCACGGCCTGACCTGTACAAGCTTTGCTTAACCCCGAAATCCGATCTTTGCGGCAGTTATTATTTAGCATCGAGCTCCTTGTGCAGAAGATTGCATACTACTATATAGTTGTTCGTAAGGGATATCGATGCGAGTATCGTAGTTCCCATTATTTCAGAATAAAAACTTTTAATAAAAACAAACGCATCCCTCGGGGTGCACAACCCTCGCGGCTGGTATGTTGACACTGAGATTTTATTGTTAGGGTTGACACGCATTTGTCTTTTTTTTTAAATAGTGGCCAATGTATTAAAATTATTTTTTCTAATGTTTATGAAGTGAAGTGAAAAAAGAATCTTAAACGGCTCATAAAATATTTATAATAATTTCAGATTACCTAATGCAAGGAGACTGTTTTTTTCTTCGATTATTAGGAATTAATTACTTTATCGTTATTTAAACAATAAAACAATGCTTGCTTTCATAAAAATTTTAGTCACACTCTATTTAGCAATTCAGTACGAAATTAGTTACTAATCAGGTATGAATATATTCTTAGGTATACACAGATACTTTTTGTTTTTATTCTTTTAAGTTAAGGCAAAGCGAGCGTGGTGGTTATCTACGAGTACAGCAATGTTGATATTGTTTTCATTCCTGAACAAGATAAGATTAGGCATAACTTCCTTACTATAGTTTTAATTCCTATGTATTTATGATATCAGATGACTGCCTACTTGTATAAAACTGCTAGCTTTTGCCCATGAATTCATACGTGCTTATCCCGTTCCCGTAGGAATTTCAGGAACTCCTCTCAGTGCTCAACTACACTCCCTAAGGGCACCTACATGCGAAATTTCTGCTTTATACGACCAGTAGTTTCGGCTGTGCGTTGTCTGTCAGTGACTCAAACAGTCGCTCACCCAGTACTGGAAGAATTTTATATATTTTGATTGAAGTCGATTATCAAACATGGTTTTCTCCATAGAGACCTAAGCTTTGGAACTTGCTACAAGCTTCATCTTTTTGACTGACCGATCGATAATTCGGAAGTGATAGTAAATGTTAGGTACATCTAACTAGATTTACATCTGTCTGTTTTGTGCGAGTCCCAAATAAACATTTTTTCTTTCTTTATTTCTTTCTATACTAATATATAAAGCTGAAGAGTTAGTTTGTTTGCTTAAACTCGCTAATCTCAGGAACTCCTGGTCCGATTTGAAAAATTATTTCAGTGTTAGATAGCCCATTTATCGAGAAAGGCTATATGGTATATGTCATCACGCTAGACAAACAGGAGCGGAGCAGACGAAGTTGCGCGGGTCAACTAGTTTTAAATAAATATTTTGAGTTTGACCGTTGAAGAAGATGGACCCACCAGGCCACCACACACCACCCGTCTTTTATTATATGCCCAGGGCCTCCAATAGCCTAAAGACGGCCCTGACCAGGATGAGGCTGCAAGAAGAAAAGAGAGGCCTTTTCCCAGCTGTGGGCGAAGTGAATTTTTAAATATTGAAAGCTAAAAAAAAAATTTTGATTATTTTGGATCACAAGTTGGTCAACAAAATAATCAAGGGAACATGTCCGACATGAAATTATGTGGTACAAAAAATCTTCACTGTTTGTCTTTATCCGTCTGCTTATGTGCATGAGTTTTTTGCTAGGCGCTGAACAAATGGTTTGAACAAAAATAATTATAGTCATGTCATATGCTGATGATTTAAAACTATTTTGTGAAATAAAATCTGAGTGCGATTGCCAAGCTCCGCAATCAGACATTGATGTAGTATATATGGAGTTTAGAAAATAAAATGGAATTAATAAGTCAAAATGCTACGTGATGTATTTTGGTCGAACGCGGCACCCAGTCAACTTTCCATACAAACTGAATGGAAATACAGATAATTACAAGAACTGAGTCCATGAAAGACCTGGGAGTCACTAAGACCAGGGAGGGAGGATGAAAGACCTGGGAGTCCTGTAAGCTCACTTTTCACGATCACATCACATCCACTGCTAAGGAGTCCTTCAGGCACCTTGGCTTTGTTTTAAGGAACTGTCGTGACTTCCACAACCCCCACGTTATCAAGCTTGTTTGTGGGGCATTGGTCTGTAGCAAACTTGAGTCTAGTGCATGCGTGTGGAATCCTTTTGAGAAGCAATATGTGTTCCCTTTAGAGAAAGTGCAAAAAGTATTCCTCAGATATATTTACAAGGACGGGTTTTATCCCGTCATATATCCCACTAAATTTCTATTAGGTTGCTTAAGTTTCAACTCTCTAGAAGTAAGACGGTTGCGGGATCAGATGACTGTATCTAATATTTAAATTATTAGAGGGATTATCGATGATCCTGAAAATTATCGGTTGCAGAAAACACCGGGTACTGGCTGTTCCAAGTAGCCGTACTATTGCACACTCCAAGTCACCTATTCCTCGGACAGTAGCCGCTATTAACACTCTCCTGGGTTCAAACACAAGTCTATTTTTGATTAGATGTTAAATAGTGTAATAGGGAACATGCAATATTTTCATCTTTCTTCCATTTTCAAGAGTTCTATGTAAAATAGACCAAACATAAATTAAAAAAAACAAAACGCTTTAATTTCTTTTTAAAATTGCGGGTTTAAACTGACAGTTTGACATTTCGCCCGAAAAAGGAAGTTGCGTCACTCCTGTCTGACACTTGTCATGAACTGCCCTTACTCAAAGAAATATCTACCTAAGGTATTTCTTTTCGTTGTCATAACAACAGTGACGTCACTAAACGCTGATTGTTGTTGTTAAATAAATTTTCGTCTCACATTACTTTAATTCTCAATTTTTGTTAAAAATCGATATTAACTAAAATAAGAACATTGCAATGGCCCTTATTTTATACTTTTTTATCATTTCATTAAGGTGAATGGTCCACATACAGCTTCACACTGACCGGCAAATTGCAAAAAACATAAAAATATTTGAATTTCGCGGGCTACCCTGGAGCATCCACCTTAACAAAATTCTCATAAATTCAGTATTTGCATCTTCCCTTCTGGCTTCGGCCGTTCTATTTAAAATAAAATAAATAAACAAATAAATAGTATTTTTTTTTCAATTATTTGAGAAAGCGCAGCTTTACTATGATCAAGTCATTTTATAATTTGTTGGTATTTTAAAGCAGCTTGAAGGCAGCGACAGCCCTGATCAATTGTCGTTCAAAGGGATCGTCCCGGAGGTATCCCTTTGCGAAATTCGTTTGTTTTTTCCGTGTACCCTCCGCCACAGTGTGGAGCCTTTAATCCTAGTTGATCGAATTAATAAAGTTCGTCGTTAATCATTATCGTAAGCAACGAATACGGTATTAGACATTGATTACAGCAGGGTGAATGGATAAGTCGACTTTATTACGCTAAAAGACTTAGTTCCAGACAAAAGAGTTTATTATTTTTTATTTGTTGAGATTTTATTGGATTTTAGGGGAGAGGAAAAAACTGTAATCCGTTTTACACTAGCTACGGGTTCATGGCAAAGCAATAAAGAGTACAAATAAAGATTTCTCTATACCTACAGATATTCGTTTATGATTTAAAACTAGCTATGCTCCGCTCCTATTGGCAGTAGCGTGATTTAATATAACCTATAGCATTCCTCGATAACTGAGCTATCGAATACTATAAGATTGTTTTTCAATTCGAACCAGTATTTCCTGGCGCGTTAAACCAAACAAACTCTTCGGCTTTATAATATTAGTATAGAAGTATGAAAAGGAGTATTATTTTGGGCCACGATTATAAGGTTGATCAACATCTTTTTAAATTCCAAAACCATAATAGTCACGATTCCCACGCAAGCTATCCTTTGGGAAATGTATAACAAGTACCTAAGTGAGCTTCAATTCTGCTTGCATCTCTCCCCAGAGACAATAATTGTACGATGGGGCTGTAATAGTGTTGTGGCTGATTTAATAAACATGGGCTCCTTCCGAGTCGTATCGTAGCAACCCCTTGCGGAAATCGGATAACATAAGTTGATTGCACTTAGCGTTGCCTTGGGTGTGACGGAATGTAATTAATTAGTCAATCAAATAAAACATTGTTTTTTTTTTGCTTTTTTTGTACCTATACTTAGACATTAATAAACATAATATTGATCACATGACTTTGTTAATCTCATACATTTTTGACGTTGGCTAGTCGTATTCGCCAAGCTACCGCTGGCAGAATGTCACCAAAGTCCCCGAACAGAGAGAAATAGAGGACAACCTGCTACGTGGTGAACCAGCACGATTAAACTCCCATCAGATATAGAACCAACACGACCTGAAAATCCAGATTGTCTTGGCACTAAAAAATTGGTAGAGCCGACCGCTCATAAAATGGAAAAAATTAAATTAAAAATTTTAAAAACCCCATACAAACACTTAAAAAATAAAAAAAAAAGTATGTAGCCTATAACCTTTTAGTTTAATATAGGTACGGTTCTTTTGGGGGTTGTAAATTTTTTTGTTTAATTTTATTTCATGTTTTTTAAACTTAATTTAACTAATAGGTAGTATTAGAAACCTAGCCAGACTCACCTAAACGGCACTACATCGTATACCAAAATATCATATCGATATAACGAGTGGAAGTAGTTTGACATGTCACCAATGTATTCATTCATCTCTCTTTTCTGCTTCATCATCAGACCCTGATCACAATATATTTATATAATATAACCTATTTATTTGACCATTTAAATGAATACAAAAAAGAAAAGTCTAAAAAAGAGAGCTGATGATGTTAAAAAGTTTGAACCGATTTACTTGAATCATAGCTACTAACGCTCTCTGTTAAATTATCTTTGAAATAAGAAAATACTGCAAATAAACCGGTTCACCCGTTTGAGAGCTACGATGCCACAGACAGATAGACACACATAGCGGTCAAACTTATAGCACCCCTCTTTTTTGATCGGAGTTTAAAAAGAAGGAGAAAAAAGAAGAAGTGGGTTTGCTTTTTTTCTGACCTTAGTAGATGTATTAACAAGACGTCGTATAAATTTCAGCCATATTAGAAAACTTGTTTGAAACAGCGCAACAAATAAAGGAAATGGCTTAGGAATGTAACTAGGAGCTTTACTCATCATCATCTCACAACACGTGCGGCGATGCGCCACCGGTATATGGTGGATATCCCACCCACACGCACTAAACGTTTGAGAACACATTCATGGTGCGTAAAGCTAAGGAGTGGAATTCCCTGCCAGTCTTTCCTGATAGTTTGAATCTGGGAGTCTAATGCCCGTTTTCACCAACATCCCCTATACTACCACCTAAGTATGGGGCCCTTTACTTAACAGTACCCCTAAAATAGCCCCTAAATGAAATTTCGTTTCACCATCGTTTTTATCACCTAACTAGGGGACACAACTATGTGACGTTTTGTTTTCGATAATAGTGAATGATTCGTCTTTAAACTTATCGATACTTTGAAATAATATAGTTTTTTAACAAATTCTCTAAAGTATATACACAAATAGATACAGTTTATAATAAATTATGTTTTAATAGCAATAATCAATATTAATTCCTTCATATTTTCAATTAATTTCATATTTTCTTACATATTAACTCTGTGGATACATACGAAACTCACGTTTAATCTGTGGTCATATTTGAATTTGACACTTTACTTTCGTTTGTTTTCGTGGATAGTTTGTTGTGATCGCTTGCTTGCATCTTATTTTGTTTCGTTAACGTTACGTATTTAGTTACGGTATAATAAAATGGCAGAAAAAAGGAAGCGTTGCTGCAGACACTCCACAGAGTACATTAGACACTCTTTTTATTATTCGACTGCAAGTAGCCACACTGATCCCACCCATGTCTCCCACAGCCAACAAATGATTACCAGTAGCATGAAATCTCAATGCTATTAATAACTGATTTATTGGAGATATAGAATTATTCCTGGAATAAAATAAAATTTATAATGCAAATCAAATAAACACAAGGAAACATTGTCGTATCGTCAACTAAAAAAAAATACCATGCGCATAGCTTTTTGTTATTTTATTTTACGGGCTACATTACATAGTATAAAAAAATGTGATTAGTTAATATGTACTCACCTATTATCAGGAAATTCTAAAGCGTGTTCAATATTTTCCAATAAATACAACACTGAAAATTTACGTAACAGTAGTCAGTTTCATCAAAAAATTCAAAGTAATTTGATCGTTTTCGTTATATTTTGGTCTACGGCTATTATTTGCGTCGAAACAGTTTCAATATATTCAAAAAAATCATATAAATCACTATCCATCTTCGTTGTTTAAACGATCACATACATAGGTGCCGGTTTATGGGGCAAAATTTCGACCACCTAAATTTAGCAGACCTTTTAACGTTTAGTTGACCCCTAAACGTTGGTGAAACAGAAACCATCCTCTAACGGCCCCCTAAACATGTTTAGGGGAACCCGTAAACTTAGGGGATGTTGGTGAAAACGGGCATAAGTCAAGTGTAAATAGGTTACTTCACTTACTTCTAGGCATGCGTTCTCCATCATCGACCACACCATCGCTTACCATTAGGTGATATAGTGGTCAACGCGTGCCAATCAATAGAATAGAAGGTTGACAGGTAGAGAAGTCCTTTTTGCATTAAGTCCGCCTATGTACCACTATTGTACATGAAATTTAAAAAAAAATAAAAAAATGTCTTAGCGTGTCTATCAATGCTTCCAAAAAAATAAATCATTTCAGCCGAAGTCCACTGCTGGCAAAATTCGCCATTGGCTGGTCCTGTGCGTCTCGCATCCAGCGGAATCTAAAAATTGCTTATTTTTAAATAGGCCTTATTCTTAAAACGAAGCAGGTGAACGCTAGTTGCTCGCCTAATATCAAACAAATACACAGAAAATTAAAAAAGAAATGCCATACCCATAAGTTAAGATGAAATATTTCGCACAGAAGTGATGTGTTTAAGTGGATAATAACCGGGTTTGTGATCCCGGGCGTGGCTGCCCCGCCCTCAACATGGGATGCCTTTTATTTATAACAAAACGTGGACACAAATCAATGGTTTTCCAAGACAAATATAAAAAGATAAATGAAGACTATGCGTGACTATGGCGTGGTAAAATATTTCTACCCTTGAAAGCACAATATATTTTAGGTAAGTAGTTTATACTTAATACAAATAAATTGTAGGTACTGACATATCACACAGCATCTATTAAGTGTTCACCAGTTTTTTATGTATATTAGGAGTTTTCTACCAGCAAAATTGTTCTACGGAAATGATCATATTTTTAATATTCCAATCCAGACCAAAGTAGAACTGTGATCAACTATGTAGTGCATGCCAATCGGATTTACCTCAGAGTTGTGATTGATTGACAAAAATTTAAACATCCAGGCTCATCATCTGCCTAGCCTTTCCAACAATATTGGATTCGGCTTCCTGTCAAACAGTATTCAGCTGAATATTTAACAATATTTTACATAGAGTGACTACCTATTTGCGGGTCTAAAAAGGCCACTTTAGCAGAATCAGAAAGCACATCACGCTACCCGTCACTGTCAAATTTTCCCAATCAACCTTGAACCTAATGCGTTAGCGATAAAGATGAAAATTAAATTTGACATATTTAAAGGCCACAAATATTATGATTCTCCTAAAGTGGCCTTTTTAGCCAACTCACCATAACACCAAAAGACTGGAATCAGATTTACTGGCTTCTGACAATCCGTAACGACTGTCAAAGATCTACAAATGACAGCCAAGGTACGGAAGAAACTCGGTATGTTAAGATGGTCACCCATCCACAGACCAAGCCTGGTAAGCGTTGCTTAACCTTGAAGATCGAACCATGCGGCTGTTATTATTTAGCCACGAGCTCCTCTTAAAACATCCAGACTATCACATTTATAATATTAGTAGCATGAAGGATGGAATAGTACCTCTTAAATTATTCTGCAATCCTATTGAAGAAAGTGCACACCACTTTATTGTATATAATTGGCATAAATTCATAATTCTATTAACTCTCCGGACCTACTTCTAAGTTACGAAACCTATCAACAGGTCAATCACAATAAGTTTTGCAAAACTATCGAACGAGTTGCTAGTCGGTTCAGGGGTCGTGACCTTATTAAACTTTGGAGATAACATCGGTCATCACTCCCGACTGAACCGAAGTGTAAGCTCGGCGCCACGAAAATGTTCCTCGATTGAACAATATCAGACTATTGTCCATCGACCAACGGCCCACCCTATCGCCGCCATCGACACAACCCATAACAATAATGCTATTGACGAAATCCTATAAACATAAAAAGACAAGATCAGTTCGTCGAGAGCGTATCGAGTATCGACCATAGACCAAATTAAAATTACATCTAATAGTATTTATTATAAGCGTGAATTATTAATTTGAGAGGCATTGTCCCGGCAAGCATTGTGAATAGATAGGTACCTATGCGAGAATGGTTGTATCGAATCGCTATGTAGAATTATAGAACTAATGAGCCGTTATATTCGGCTTAAATGCTCAGTTTTGTTAGTACCTATTCGTAATTGAATATATTGTTTAGTGAAACAAAATATCTTTAGTGCCTGTTAAATTACCACGATTGTCCGAAGAAATGATTAGGTATTAATAGAAACTCATTCTCTCCTCTGAAGAAAACATTTCTGAGTCATTCCGATACCTCACAAAATGTTCAACGTTCCTTGATAAATAAATCACAAAATTAAATATTTCCAAAGCACTTCATTAACCGTGACAATAAGCTATCAATCATACAAAAGCTCGCAAAACAATAATCACATTATCATTCTCCCATAATAACAAATGTTGGCCACAAATGCATAAAGAACCGCTTTGAAAGTTTTTCGAGATACATTTTGAGAAATATCGTCGCCAGGCTGCGTCCGACGAAACCGAACAATGTAAACTTATGAGTGAACGTATTATTTATTGAAAAAACATAAAAAGTAAAACGGTTTGACATATTGTTAAGGGTCCTTATAAAATTATTTGCTATCACGCCATCCGAGGCTTGTTACGAAGAAGCAATCTTTAAAATGAAACAAGAGTTCGGCTCGAGGTACTCGTACATTTACGAGAGGCATGTTGGACAATAAAACAATGACGGGCTAACCGAAACATCGACTGGATAAATGGCTGGCGAGGATTTTGTCTAAGGATAAGTAATTGCTATCTTCTCATTTTAATAATCATATGGAGGGACCCACTTCAAGAGCGCTATTAATAATGCTTAGAATGAATTTTTCGAATTCCCAAATGTCATCCAGCTTATTAACCGGCTTCGTTTTTTGTTTAAGTTTTATTTGTTTTGGATTGGACAGAACGTTTTGGTTTTGGCGCGGTCATTCCGACCTTTCGTTTTTTGTCTCGCATCATGCAATCTCGGCAGATGAAATATTGTTTAGAGTTAATTAGTTAGTAAGTCTTTTTCTATGGAACTGCTCAATTATTTGTGGGTTTTTGTTAATTTGTTGTGTTTATACATGCGGATTTGTTTAGTCATGTTTTACAATGTCTCTATTTTAGCAGGAATTCATGAGTCTTCATATAGCTAATTTGGCCAGATCCTTTCTCTTTTAAATATTTTTTACTGACTCCTCGTAGAAGAAGAACAAGAAGATTTCATTTCAATCTTAATGATCAAGTCATGAGATCATGGGCAGGTAAACAATCACCTCTGATCCAAATAATTAAAATTAGACACGCTGATTAAAACTATAATTTAAGCTTAAACACGAACGATTTATCACCGGCTCCATACGTCAAAAATCATCTGCAAAAAGATGCCACTAAATGAATAAATTTAGATTCCAATGCGCGTGATCGATAGACTCTTAGATCGGATCTATAGATCATATCGACTTCGAAAATGGAATGCGTGAGTAAGACAAAATATAATTAATGATCGTCCTGCTAAATTCGAATCGGTCTGGTGCAGACATGCTGGCGTCGTCGCGATAAACAAAAGGCAAAAAGTTTTGTTTCATTTTTTCACAACATATTTTTTATTTGTGCATATAAAACCTTAGTAGATATGCACGATTAATCTTCGTCGGCGTATTGTTGCATCTGTCGTGTCGGCCGGAGAACTGGAGTGCGGCCATTGTTGACGGTGGACCTTTGTACGATTTGATCATTCCAAAAAACATCTATTGCGCCACCTGTGGCAGGCCATAACGGTTCAATTCCTTTGTATCGAACTAAATGTGAAATAGATTAACTTATTCAGTATTTAATATACTCGAAACTTTTGGATATTGTGCTTAATGGAATCGACAACATATTCTATTGACCGACAGGTCGTAAATACGTAGGTACTGACTATTGTAGTCGTTGACTGTAGAGGTAAGCTATAAGATAATTATTGTATCCGTCAATACAGAGAGTACGTGCATCAATGATGTATGAGATCCAATCCAATCTTTGGCTACAAGTTATTTTTTTCTTTCGACTGTGATTCTATCTTGTATATAACTCTGTGGTCGATTATGTCTATGCAGGCGATTTAATTTGGCATTGCCAAACTTAAACGCTTGATTAATTTATTTTGAAGCGAAGGAATTCGACGAAATATACTTTAAATTTACTTATTCAGAACTCATTGTTAGTGAAATGCAAATGAGACATCGGTATGATAAAGTTCAATGGTAATATCGAATAATAATATAGTTTATATTATATAAAAAGACGCATATTTACAATAAATTATCTTTTTAAAGAGCATAGTTGCTTATTTGCCTGAACTAGGCTGAACTTTTGCTTCAGGCTAGAAAATAGTAAATTAAGAATAAATTAATAGAGTTTATTAAAAATAATTGAAGGACGAAAGTATGTTTTTTTCCAGACGAAAGGGTAAACTTATGTCTCTCCGTAAGATATAATTAGTAAATATTGCAGAGTAATTATTTTATCATAGCTAAGTATAATATCATCAATATAATTATATAAAAAAACTCTTGCGTCGCTAATGAGTGACTGACAGACAACGCACAGTGGAAACTACTGGGCCCTCAAACTCAAACATTTTTATTTGTAGAACATAGGTAAACAAAAGATGTCAAAATTAATGAAATAAGCGCTACAAGTACAAATATTCTGATTATTATTATTTTTATTAAACAATTAGTAAAATTAAAAAAAAAACATTAAACATTAATCAATAAAAATCAATTCGTTACATAATCCCTCAGCCTGTTTAATTAATATAATATACAAAGCGACAAATTTGTCAAAAACTGACATAATTATCCCAATTTCACAACAGGTGTTGTTTAATAAAGCACAGAATGTATGAAATAAACGTGAGGAGCTCGTGGCTAGATAATAACAGCCGGTCCAACACTGTATTGGTTCTTTCAGCACTCAATTATTATACAAGACTCCAGTCGAATGTGGTGAGGAGCTCGTGGCTAGATAATAACAGCCGGTCCAACACTGTATTGGTTCTTTCAGCACTCAATTATTATACAAGACTCCAGTCGAATGTGGTGAGGAGCTCGTGGCTAGATAATAACAGCCGGTCCAACACTGTATTGGTTCTTTCAGCACTCAATTATTATACAAGACTCCAGTCGAATGTGGTGAGGAGCTCGTGGCTAGATGATAACAGCCGCACTGGTCGATCTTCAAGGTTAAGCAACGCTTGTCAAGGTTGTTCTGTGGATGGGTGACCATCTTAACATATCGAGTTTCGTCCGTGCTTCGGAAAGCACGTTAAGCCGTTGGTCCCGGCTGCCATTTGTAGATCTTTAGCAGTCGTTACGGATAGTCAGAAGCCAGTTAATCTGACTCCAGTCTTGCCATGAAGTACCGTATTACCCAGTTAATGGGTTGTGTTACTCTGGTAGGCAGCCGCTCCGTTTAAAATACTGGAATTCAGTTTAATCCAGTTCGACTGGAAGCCGACCCTAATATAGTTTGGAAAAAGGCTAGGCAGATGATGAGAATGTATGAAATAAACGTACAAAATTGTAGAAATGTCAGATTATTGCTTGTCACTTGTCACCGGTCGGTTTTGTATAAAAGTTGCCATGTAGGTTCCCTGGAGAGTGTCGGGGCCCACTGAGCGAGGATTTCCCGAAATTCCTACGGGCACGGGAAAAACGGGGTATGTGCGTACGGAGTTGTGGGCAAAAGCTAGTTTTTATACTTAGTTTTCAATTGAATCTATTGTAGGTACAGATAATTATATGAACTAAAATAAATACTTTTACGTACTTATTGAGTATTTGTCCTGTTGGGGTTCTTTCAGGTGCTAAAAAGATGGCTTTTTCATACAAACCTTGCAAGATTAAGGTAATGTTTCAATGGTTTTGTCCTGTTGGGGTTCTTTCAGGTGCTAAAAAGATGGCTTGTTCATACAAACCTTGCAAGATTAGGTAATGTTTCAAAAGGTTTTAGTTCAATTGTTTGGCTATTATGTACAAGGAACATGCTCTCCGATTAATAGGAAACATCACAATAGAACTCATGAAATCTGGTTGTATCTACCTAGCAGTTTCCCATAAACTTGAGTTTGCCGACGAATCTTATGCTTTACAAGCACTACTACTATGTATTAAAAGCTCTATAATATTTATAGCACCTAACCTTAAAACTTCAAGCTTCATCCTCATTTACAGCAGGTCCTGCAGGGAGTAGTAACCTGTGCGGTTACCTGCAAGCACAATCAATCGCGGCACAGACGGTTATGACAGATAACGTGTTCTGTCGTGGAGCAATCCGTCACGGTCGGCGCGGGCGCAGGCCGGGCGCCGAGCTTTGTCCGACGTGGGAAAACTGTAATATTCAAGTACCCAACTATTTAGTTGGTTGTTTTTGCTGTGTATGCAAACTGAGTTGTAATTCATCTTAGGTCGTTAGGTTTTCAAGTAGGTGGGATTAGTACTTTTTAGTGTTCCGAACAAAAAACGGAACCCTTATAGGATCACTCGGGTGTCTGTCTGTCTGTCCGTCTGTCACAGCTAGTTTGCTCCGGATCCACTGGACCGATTCTGTTGAAATTTGGTACACATATGGACTTCTGTAACCCAAACACAGAAACGTTACGTAAATTATATTTTTTTTTAGAATGAGGGTCACTTTTGGGGGTAAAACTAGAATATTTCAAAAAAAATTTCTTGAACAATATTGTGTGACATAACAAATGAAAGGGCTTGCTGTGTGGGTTTTAATTATATTTTTTTCATAATTTTAAAATAAATGGTTTTAATGTTACTCAAGAAATTAGACGAAAAATGACCCTTACCTCCGAAAGTACTGAGCCTAAAGTTTTGAAAAAATATAGAGATAATAGATCTTTACCCATAAATTACAGGAACAAACAACATGTTAACAAAATAAATTCGTTCGGACCCCTTTGCAAGCAAGTCTGACTCGCTGCCCAGTTTTTATATAAGACAATATAATGCAACCACGCCTGTGGTCTTTAAAAAAATAATAAAAAAATATTTCGGAAATCATCCATATGGTGTTAGTATTAGGACGTACAAACTATGTTAGTATCCAACAAATTCTTTTTACTGCACTAAACTAATTTAAGGTGAATGCTCCAGGGTAGCCCGCGAAATTCAAATATTTTTATGTTTTTTGCAATTTGCCGGTCAGTGTGAAGCTGTATGTGGACCAAATACGATCCGCGACCGTAACGCGTATTTATCTAAAGAATTATAACCATTTTAATCATCAATATAGCCCTCTAAGTTCATGTAGCTCGACAGAATGATTATTTCTGGAAAAAATCTTTCTGTCATCAGATGCAGTAAATTTACTTATTTAAATCTGTTCGACTGTATTTAAATACTTTATGCATGGTCGTGTTACGTACACGTATGCTAGTCACATAGACTTAATGCCACAATGTATTCTTTACCAGCTAAGTAACCTTTCTGTTAAAAATACTTAACGTGTGTGAGTATGGTAGGTGTACCTTTGCGAAAGAGAACCATTCTTGGAAAGCTTTTAGACGTTCAAGACTTTGCTGAACGTAAATTGAAACTTTTTGGGCTCCGCAGAATGGGCCGACGCTACTCTTACTTTTTTAAAAATCCGTTCAATTTAAATTACACAATTATCAGCAGGGTTTTTATTTCATTTATTTAGAATAAGTATACCTGTAATAGATAAATTAACATAAAATAAGTATCATGACGTTATTTTTCGGTCTATTAGAGCTTATCGCCATACATGTATCAAAGAACAGTTTGATATTGGCACTAATTTAAAACAAGATTTTATACCTCTATGTTTCAAGTACTTATCGTTAAATCAAATAATTTAGGTTTCCCATGAAGCTCATTATAACCTGGTATTCCAGCGAAGTCAAAAACAACAGCAGTTTATTTGTTCTATCCCTTCAATATCAAGTCATAGATAAGCATATTCATCATAATTAGTCCAAAACATTAGCTATCCGTTGGCCATCATCTCCTGAGTTATGTATGATACTGTTCCAAGAACATACTTCATTTTTCTATTCCGTACCATCAAACAGTTTTGAGGGTTAACATGTAAAAAAAAAACAAACGAATACGCGACCGCCTTTTTTTCACCTGACAACACCCAACGTTAGTTTTTATGTACACCATTTTGAAAATTAAATTATAGGTTATAATTTTAATATGATAGGTGTGTAATATATTTCTTGAAGGAATGTTTGTTGAGATTTTTATCTTATAATAGTATTTATTTTATTTGGATCTGAACCATTTTTATATTAAATCGTCCCTTTTTTATTTGTATAAATTACCTACGTTAACCAGTTAATGAGTAAGTTTTAAATTTTTTATGTATAGTGAATTAACGATTGGTAGATATATATACCTACCAGCTGGATTGAACAAACTTTAAAATAATGTTCTCATAAATATTAATTGTGTGCATTTATCTTCAGAAATTGAAATCTAATTATAACTCTACAGCATTAAAAGTGGATGTATGTTTACATCATTTTTAGTTTTCTGTTGAATGTAGATACAGTCTTCTTTTAACATGTTCCTCTCTTTATGAAAACATAGATATTTTTCTTAATTTGATAAGGTCTGCAATAACAGTTAAAAGTCCGAACGAATCACCAGCAAAAATTGTCTGAAAATGAGTTTTTTAACTCAGCGGCATAAAACAAAAGCTTATCGCATCAGGTATCTTTTAGACAAGCTATAAAGATGGGATCTACAAAGAAATCGGCACAGATTACTGTTAAACGATCATCGCAATTGGACGATACATTTTTAACGACTGTGTTTTTTGGCGCGCACAAAAAAAACGCGGCAGCGACAAAAGACGATCGTCACAAAGATCCTCCTTGTTGATAAAGGGACCATAAATAACACCATAGTTTTATATTGTTTTTATGGGTCCTCCTGGACGATTCCTGTAAGCTGCCATCATTTGTCAATAAATGTGTATTAAAATAATTATTTTTCTTTCCATTTTTTATCGGATGATAAATTAGGGCTGTATTGATTTTACCTGTTCTTGGCATAGATGCTTGCACACATTTCAGTAATAGGTTCAATGGTTATTTGTTTCGATCGACAAGCTGTGACGATTGTTACTCTATAAGTTTCATATAACTCCATTAGGTATCTAGAAAATAACAAAAATAGTCGTTTATGAAGAAAAATTTGTGTTTTCCACTGGCTATTTTTGTCATCACAAAATACCTACCCACGGTGTCAATAGATTCAAATGTTGCATTCACCGTTTTAGAATTCTATTGGGAAATCCGTAATCATTACACCAACTGAAAACAACAAACTAAATTCAATTCCCCTCGCCGAATTAACATAACACGACTATCGTAATCCACCCTAAACCCAAACATCAGTAACGCTAGAAAAAGTGTTACCATAAACAAAATTGCGGTAGTTGCCAATGTTGCCATATAATGAGGGATCGCTCCCCGGAAAGTTTATTAAATCTTCCTTAGAATTCATTACAGGCCTGTTTCTAAATTAAGTTTCGCACCCCACGCTTCACTTAACATTTTATGAGTTGTTTTCTCTTAGTACACTGATTTAATTTAAACGTGGAATGTGATTTATCGTTGTTTATTAGTAGTTGGGCCACATGTTTTATGTGAAAGAGTTCCGGGGTGCAGTGTATGCGACAATTTTAGCTAGCTGCAAATAATGCTTGCTGGTTTAATTTTAAATGGATAACACGGTGCTAGGATAGCTGGCAGGATCTTTTCTACCTATATGTATACGGAATGTATAGTAATGGCTTGATTTGACTTCAATAAAGCTCACCATTATCTAACAATATCATCAAATGCTCATTATCAAACTGAACACGAAACACTTTGCACATTAGAATTTAATCCAGAGAATTCAGATAAAGACTCAAAAAACCAAATAGTATAATCTTAATATATAAAATTCTACCGTTACTGAGTGATTGAGTGACAGACAACGCACAGCCTAAACATCTGGTTGTAGAACGCTGAAATTTGGCATGCAGGTTCCTTGGGGTGTGTAAAGAAGCACTAGAGGGAATCTCGGAATTTCTACGGGAACGGGAAAAAACGGGACATTGTTTGTACGAAGTCGCGGGCAAAAGATAGTTCCTGTATATTTAGAGTAGCAGTTTTTTGTTATGTCTAGACACGTAAGCAGAAACAAACACATCGGATATAATCCACAGCGGCTTACTATTTTTTTCTTCTCAAAATCTTTGATATATTGTCCAAGCCCGCTCGAGATACATAAAACATAATAAGAACACACTTCATTGTTCAATCGGTTTCTTCATTCTCGGATATCACAGTCACTTACCTAAGCGTACCCTGAAAAACAAAAAACAGTCGCCACTGAAACTGAAAACACAGGAAAGCTGTAGGAAAACTGAAGATGCGTGCGTAGAAGACGTTTGCCGACGGCGGCGGCGCGGGGCGGAGGCGGGAGCGTCGCGTTGCTAGGCGACGCGCCGCGGGAGGGCGTGGCAATCGATACCACCCTCACCTCACCCGGTCACCTCTAGTCCCTCCAAGTACGCGTGATAACACTGATAACCCTTATCGGAGCAGTACATGAGATGAAGCTCTAGACAAGTGACATTCAGCCAACTTTAGCGTGGCAAAGGCGATTGTCAAAGCGTCAAAAATATATGGGAATGATACGTAAACGCTGTCAAAATGTCATGTAGTCAATCGCTTATATTTTGGCATTTCGGCAATTGCATTCGCTCATAGAATGAGACTTTGTCTAGGGGCTGTGGACACGAGTAGGTATGTTGACATGCATAGAAGATAAAATGAGAAAGCTTCTGTGAGTTTTTGGTCTTTCTGAAAGAATGACCATTTCAGTATTTTATATTCAGCTTATCTTGTGTGATCTCTGTAATAATGTGTTGAATGGCTGGCATAGCTTTCTTTTTAACCGAATTTAAAAAAAGGAGAAGGTTCTCATTTTGTTCGTATTTTTTTTTATGGTTGATACCTCAATTCCGTCATTTATGAACCGATTTCAACAATTCTTGTTTTATCTGAAAGAGTATACTTCTCAATTGGTCCCATTGTCACCAAGTCAGAATCTGATGATGGAACCCCATCAAAATCGAGGGAAACCCTCAAATTTTATAGGCACATATAATGTTTTTCATAAACTTTCTAACGCAATTAAGATATTTGTGGCTGTTAGTTATCATTTCATGTCGCTGAGCTGATGATGGAAAGTATAAATTAGGATCTGGTAGTATGTACAAAGTACATACAACAAACAAAGACATATAAAATAACTTCGGAAGAAAGAAAAGAACTTTAATTTCGGAAGTCGGTTTTAAAAAAACGCTAAAATAACCGAAAACACCGACTTCCGAAATTAAAGTTCTTTTCATTCTTCCGAAGTTATTTTATACTTTGTAGTGTTTTGTTTTTGGAAGTCAGTTGTAATTTTTGTAAAAAAGTTTTTTGTAAAAATGCAGAGCTATCCAGAATATGGTTTTAATTTGCTGATTGCTCAAGTTATAACGAAAAACTAAAGATTCTGCAATTTACGAATTTCAAGCATTTTCATGAGTTAAGTAAAGAAAAAAACCAAGTTTGTTTCTTGTAGAGCAACCCAAAGTAATTTAATGCATCATTGGGCAACAGACAGAGATTTTAAAATGTTGTGTAATTTTGATATTTTGCAATACCAATCAGTGTAATTTTAGACTTGCGAATAATTGCAGAAACATCGTCTTTTTAAATGATAGCGTTCATATTTACTTAATTGCTTCAGTAGCCTACTCTGTAACTTATCAAGCTACAGAGCTCAACCGTGATAGCGTTGCATTCGATCATAAGAGATCAACGTACCTAAACCGAATGGGGTAATATAACATTTGGCTCCTTTTTATCAGATTAGGAATTTAGTAGTAAACATGCTTGCAAATTTGCTTTTATATTGTTTTTATGGGTCCTCCTGGACGATTCCTGTAAGCTGCCATCATTTGTCAATAAATGTGTATTAAAATAATTATTTTTCTTTCCATTTTTTATCGGATGATAAATTAGGGCTGTATTGATTTTACCTGTTCTTGGCATAGATGCTTGCACACATTTCAGTAATAGGTTCAATGGTTATTTGTTTCGATCGACAAGCTGTGACGATTGTTACTCTATAAGTTTCATATAACTCCATTAGGTATCTAGAAAATAACAAAAATAGTCGTTTATGAAGAAAAATTTGTGTTTTCCACTGGCTATTTTTGTCATCACAAAATACCTACCCACGGTGTCAATAGATTCAAATGTTGCATTCACCGTTTTAGAATTCTATTGGGAAATCCGTAATCATTACACCAACTGAAAACAACAAACTAAATTCAATTCCCCTCGCCGAATTAACATAACACGACTATCGTAATCCACCCTAAACCCAAACATCAGTAACGCTAGAAAAAGTGTTACCATAAACAAAATTGCGGTAGTTGCCAATGTTGCCATATAATGAGGGATCGCTCCCCGGAAAGTTTATTAAATCTTCCTTAGAATTCATTACAGGCCTGTTTCTAAATTAAGTTTCGCACCCCACGCTTCACTTAACATTTTATGAGTTGTTTTCTCTTAGTACACTGATTTAATTTAAACGTGGAATGTGATTTATCGTTGTTTATTAGTAGTTGGGCCACATGTTTTATGTGAAAGAGTTCCGGGGTGCAGTGTATGCGACAATTTTAGCTAGCTGCAAATAATGCTTGCTGGTTTAATTTTAAATGGATAACACGGTGCTAGGATAGCTGGCAGGATCTTTTCTACCTATATGTATACGGAATGTATAGTAATGGCTTGATTTGACTTCAATAAAGCTCACCATTATCTAACAATATCATCAAATGCTCATTATCAAACTGAACACGAAACACTTTGCACATTAGAATTTAATCCAGAGAATTCAGATAAAGACTCAAAAAACCAAATAGTATAATCTTAATATATAAAATTCTACCGTTACTGAGTGATTGAGTGACAGACAACGCACAGCCTAAACATCTGGTTGTAGAACGCTGAAATTTGGCATGCAGGTTCCTTGGGGTGTGTAAAGAAGCACTAGAGGGAATCTCGGAATTTCTACGGGAACGGGAAAAAACGGGACATTGTTTGTACGAAGTCGCGGGCAAAAGATAGTTCCTGTATATTTAGAGTAGCAGTTTTTTGTTATGTCTAGACACGTAAGCAGAAACAAACACATCGGATATAATCCACAGCGGCTTACTATTTTTTTCTTCTCAAAATCTTTGATATATTGTCCAAGCCCGCTCGAGATACATAAAACATAATAAGAACACACTTCATTGTTCAATCGGTTTCTTCATTCTCGGATATCACAGTCACTTACCTAAGCGTACCCTGAAAAACAAAAAACAGTCGCCACTGAAACTGAAAACACAGGAAAGCTGTAGGAAAACTGAAGATGCGTGCGTAGAAGACGTTTGCCGACGGCGGCGGCGCGGGGCGGAGGCGGGAGCGTCGCGTTGCTAGGCGACGCGCCGCGGGAGGGCGTGGCAATCGATACCACCCTCACCTCACCCGGTCACCTCTAGTCCCTCCAAGTACGCGTGATAACACTGATAACCCTTATCGGAGCAGTACATGAGATGAAGCTCTAGACAAGTGACATTCAGCCAACTTTAGCGTGGCAAAGGCGATTGTCAAAGCGTCAAAAATATATGGGAATGATACGTAAACGCTGTCAAAATGTCATGTAGTCAATCGCTTATATTTTGGCATTTCGGCAATTGCATTCGCTCATAGAATGAGACTTTGTCTAGGGGCTGTGGACACGAGTAGGTATGTTGACATGCATAGAAGATAAAATGAGAAAGCTCCTGTGAGTTTTTGGTCTTTCTGAAAGAATGACCATTTCAGTATTTTATATTCAGCTTATCTTGTGTGATCTCTGTAATAATGTGTTGAATGGCTGGCATAGCTTTCTTTTTAACCGAATTTAAAAAAAGGAGAAGGTTCTCATTTTGTTCGTATTTTTTTTTATGGTTGATACCTCAATTCCGTCATTTATGAACCGATTTCAACAATTCTTGTTTTATCTGAAAGAGTATACTTCTCAATTGGTCCCATTGTCACCAAGTCAGAATCTGATGATGGAACCCCATCAAAATCGAGGGAAACCCTCAAATTTTATAGGCACATATAATGTTTTTCATAAACTTTCTAACGCAATTAAGATATTTGTGGCTGTTAGTTATCATTTCATGTCGCTGAGCTGATGATGGAAAGTATAAATTAGGATCTGGTAGTATGTACAAAGTACATACAACAAACAAAGACATATAAAATAACTTCGGAAGAAAGAAAAGAACTTTAATTTCGGAAGTCGGTTTTAAAAAAACGCTAAAATAACCGAAAACACCGACTTCCGAAATTAAAGTTCTTTTCATTCTTCCGAAGTTATTTTATACTTTGTAGTGTTTTGTTTTTGGAAGTCAGTTGTAATTTTTGTAAAAAAGTTTTTTGTAAAAATGCAGAGCTATCCAGAATATGGTTTTAATTTGCTGATTGCTCAAGTTATAACGAAAAACTAAAGATTCTGCAATTTACGAATTTCAAGCATTTTCATGAGTTAAGTAAAGAAAAAAACCAAGTTTGTTTCTTGTAGAGCAACCCAAAGTAATTTAATGCATCATTGGGCAACAGACAGAGATTTTAAAATGTTGTGTAATTTTGATATTTTGCAATACCAATCAGTGTAATTTTAGACTTGCGAATAATTGCAGAAACATCGTCTTTTTAAATGATAGCGTTCATATTTACTTAATTGCTTCAGTAGCCTACTCTGTAACTTATCAAGCTACAGAGCTCAACCGTGATAGCGTTGCATTCGATCATAAGAGATCAACGTACCTAAACCGAATGGGGTAATATAACATTTGGCTCCTTTTTATCAGATTAGGAATTTAGTAGTAAACATGCTTGCAAATTGAACACGCGCCGATTCCGCGTAATAAGAGACCTGATTTTACAAATTCGTCAAGTCTTTTAATGTTGCTGTCAAAAAGAAATTGAGTTTCCCTTCTCAGTGATGTGGGGGAGTGCGTCGGACAGGCTCCGTCGACACTGTGCTACTATTAGTACACAAAGGTCGGCTGTCGGGGACATCCCCACGAGCCACGAGGTACGTACCCGAGGTAGGGGCGCGAATTATGACCTGTCAACAACAGATCAGCTTACTCTATGACTATACCTGACGCTAATTTGGATGTACGAGCTGTTTCGCCGGTACGTACTCGTACTTCATTATCATTGATGACGTTAATGAGTACGTTTCTGTGGACAGTTTTAGGGACAAAAATAAGTTGAATATTTTAAATAATTCCTAATTTTAGTCAAGGCTTTTTACATTATAAAAATAAACGAAAATCGAAAGATAGGTCGTTTATTTTTTCAAAACTTATGTAAACACAGCTATCCCTGTTGTCGTGGCAACTAATTAATACAAATGGCTGAGTTCGCTCCACGAGACGAATCCTGACGGCCTCCTCCAAATATATGGTCCATAAAACTACGATTACGTTTTATAAACACTACATTTATAACTACTTCATGATTGTATTATTTATTTTACGTAATATATTATGCTGTGGTGGAGATTTTGATTTTTTTCTAAACTGTGCTTTCAAATATTTAAAATTCTCTGGCACAGTACACTCCATTAATTTATAGTATTCGGTCACGTGGACTAACATGGAGACGACTTTTATTATGCCGTGAGACTTTTATAGTGATATTTTATTTTATAAGTTATATTTTCGTGATTAACTATTTTACGAGTAACTTTATAACTGTTTCAGTGTTGGCTTGTTTTCAAGCCAAGAAATTGAAGTTATGGCTATTGATACATTATTAGTGTTTTTGTCTACCTAGGCATAAAAATGATTCCGCTTATTAGTTATATTCCGATTCTTTTGTTTGTAGCATTTTAGGTCCTTCCATCAATTACCTTCGGAATATAACCAAGAACTAGTTACCTATGTGATATTTTCCTTTATGAATTTACTATAAACATGTGAAGAAGAACATTAGTTTTCCTATAGGTAATTGGGTTAGGTAGGTTTTCTTCTGGAAGCTTTTTGAACGCGTGTGTATCTAACAGTTCAAATATTGTATCAGGATGTCTTTTCTTTGAAAATCATTGAATTGAGCAGGATTTCGTCACAAGTGCAACCTTCACTAGACTCGTCTATAACTCTATACAAGGTCCCATTCCACAGTTAGCGAGCAGAGTAATCCGTAGCGCTCGGAGCTGGCCGGCGCTCTCCGTGGCCGGGCCGGGACGCGCCCGCACTAAATTTAAATATTTTAATCCTTAATTTAAATTTTTGACATTTTTATTTTATGTTGGTATTCGTGTAGTTTCATTTTTAATGTTATTTGTCATATTCAGGAGACGGCGCAGCTCGTGACTGGCGCCTCGGAACACCATTTGCTGGTAAAATATCGTCAATGAGACAGACTGAGTCAGGACAATTTGTTCGAACGTTACCTGCCTTCGATAGCGAAACATTATTTGAAATGAAGATTGTATTTATAAATAGGATTGTATACCTGGGGATATCTGTAAACTTGTTTATACTATAGACAACCTTGGCTCTTCAGTGAATCTGATAACGTTTTTTTTCTGCTTGGAGTACTTATCTGTCAATAAGATATCAATAATTTCCTGACGTGACGTTTGCGGATGGTGAACCGCGTAGGATTGCCAATCAATAACGTTATAGAATCATTGGCGTCAATCATATCAATTTCGTAGTTACTAAAATGTTACACAGATACTAACATGTAATACTGCAATGAAAAATATGTATTAGCCAACAAGAAAGTCGCAGCGATGAGAAACGAAATTGGAAACGTTGAGAAACTGAATAACTAACAATTAGATTTCTTAATGTCAATTTTCTTAGTGTTCGTTACCCAAGCTACTCGGTATCTACTTGCAGCTTTCGCAAAGTTCTATTCACGCTGTTAAATCACCATCATCTGTCTAGTCACCTTGCTCCAATAATGTTTGGTTGACTTCCATTTTGTCACCGGACGCTGCTGAATAGTAGCCTCTCAGTCTTAGGTCAAGAGACTCTGAGTCTCCCTCTCCTTACCAATCTGTCAAATTTTCTTGCGACAACACTACTCTTCTAGCCTGCATCCTTTAAATAGTGTGTAGTGGTTGAGCTTTTCAAAGCTAGCTGTTAAAATTTTCTAGTTCGTTTCGCTCGCTGTAGCGTCAGAATTTAACTTTAACTATCCATGTAAATAGTAGGTAAAACGATCATGTAATATGCATGAGCCTGAGACTGTAAGGTAAAATGGCTCGCGGAAGTTGCGGACTTTTTTCGTGGACCTTGGTCGATTTCCGTGGGGGCAGCCACTGGGATCGGCCCGCCGCGCGTCCAGCCGAGCTTTGTAAACTTTTGGGTGGCCTGCAGCATACAATACCAATTTGGTCCGGAACACCAAATCATTAAATACACCACTGCTGCTGAAGTAGGTATTTAGGCAACTTTTAAATGTAACGTATGTATGTTGTGTGTGTGTGTTTTGTATGTATGTTGTGTGTTGTGTTGTGTATGTGTTTTGTATGTGTGTGTATTTTTCATTGCAGTAGTAACAATCGTGCAGCTTAGTTCTACCTAGAGAACGGCTTTAAAATGTATTGAGAAAATTCAAGTGAATCGTCCTAGTTTAAAATGGTGCATGTAGCGATTTGATATTTGGCATTACGATTCTTTTTTTCTAGAACACAGAAAATATTTATTTCGAACCTGTCTGCCATTGGTTTTGATTTCGTATGCCATCGGAGGAGAATAAATGACCCTTGTAGATCATTATAATACTTTTGTAGATCATTAGTCATCGAGCGGCGCTAGAGTCGATCCACAGAGTACAGAGAAGCCACGGCGGCCACTGGTCCAGGCTAGAGACGGCACTGTCAAAAGTTTCCATACAACCAAGCTTGACAGTGAGCGTCACTGTTTAATGATAGACGTTGACGGCTTGTGAAAATTTTGTCTATGACAGCTGAAACTTCCGAGTGTCAATTCTACAAATTAAGCAACGTTCACATTCGCATGTCACTCGCGATCCGTCAAAATGTATGAAAAAAAACAGAATGCGACTGAGATGCGAATGCTGCTTACAAATTAGTACAATTAGCACTCAGCTAAGAACAATTCGAATTTTCTGAAATGAGGTGGCAGCACTGAGACGTCAGGTCGAGGCACCTGTCTACGCCCTTTTTTATGGCAATCAAGCTGGTTTCGACTATACTGCCAGTGTCTTACAGACTTATGCCGTTTAGGTTGACGTGGCGCGACCACGGATATTTTAATTTACAAGCAATAAACCATATGATCTTTGATAATAATTCGAATTGTTCTTAGTGCACCAAACCTAGTCAAATAGTTTTCTTGCTCGTTTTGAAACGAAAGCAAGAAGGCACCATCACTGTATTCGTAGAGCTGTATGGTCTGCTTAGGGTATTTTTGATTCAGCGGGTCTCTGGAGACGGTTATGTGTAGGCTTCATGCGAAAATCTAATCAGCGTGGACGAAGTGCTAGCTAGGAATAAGATGATATATTATGTAAGTTTTTATCGCTGCCGGCTCTACGTTCCTAACTCTATTAGCTAAACTATTACTGCCTTTTATATTTTATTCTAATGTCCAATGTATTGTGAATCTTTGAACACAAACATTTAAACATATTCTTAAATTTGTTAAGAGATTTAGCTTTTTTCGGTTATAATGGGGAACAAGCGATCTTTGAACTGAAATTAATCATATTGGACCTACACTACACTGCGTCGGGTTGGTAACGGTGGAGAATAAATATACAAGTGATTCCGGACAGTTTTTTATGTATTCTGTCGTGATAAGTATACTTATTTGTAAAGAGTACAAAATAAAACTTTGGTACTTAAGTCTAAACGAGAAGCGCTACAGTAACAAACGCTTTTGTTATTAGGCAGCGGACAAACTTGGTAAAATAATTTCTTTTTGTCGTTTTGAGACCAGACTAGAATAGAATATAATACTTTTTATAATGTACTTGTACACCATATAAGTAACAGAAAAGATAGATGAAGAAAACATTAAGTAGGGTGACACAATCGGCAACCTTATCGCTAAAAGCGATCTTTTTAATTGTTTTGTGGTGGTCGCACCATACCTAGTAATTGTTTCCACAGGGGGATGGTCGGGTTATGGTGAGCACAGTCATAATACAGCGAGACTGTGCCGCTATTGTATGAAGGTCATACTTTTGCCATGTAAGATGACTACAGTGTAGCAACAGACACCGAAAAACAGAAATCCAGCTGACGACGCCCGCTGTTAACTGTGGACACTTTTCCCCCACTCACTAGTTTATAACTAAGCGAGCATCTTCCCGCTCACCTTCCGTGGTCAATTTGAAAGACCCGAAGTCGATCGGTGTATCGTCCTATTTTTCAGGATCCATACTTGGGGAATTGCAGAAGTACTTAAATATATTAAACGGGACCTTTGACAGGTTGTCCTCTAGGAACAATCCCTTCACATCCATACTACGAGTAATATCTATCCATTAAACGTGGCAATGCCGCCAGTCACATTAGCCAGTTGGGCACATTACCAGCTGACAGCGTTAAGGCCGCTCTCTCGAAAAAGCTTAAAAATAGCGTACAGATGAAGCAGTTTTTCGTCGGCATTTACTGAGAAATTACATCTGAAATATGTAGTAATCTACATGATATGGTACGTAATTTGGTTTAGCCAGAATGTATGTATCGGTATCACATAATAAAAAAAAAAAACACCAAATCACCTCCAAATCGTTGAGATGAAACCATTTTACTCCTTAATTTTTTAACAAAAGTTTAAAAAAAATATCTACTGCTTTTCAATACAAAAGAAAATAATTTGGTTTTGTTACTTTTGTAAAACCATGTATTATTTTTATTATAAAAAATTAAAAACACGGGTAGCGGAGTGGCTCGTAGAGGTGTAGTTAGCTCCGTTTGTATACATAATAAGGTCATTGGCATGTATAAGCCTTAAGGGCGAAATTTTTTATGCTATATTTTAGTTTTTTGTTGGTTTAGTGTATTTGTTAGGTTTAGTTATTATTATCCTAAGATTCACAATAAAGATTTTGATTGATTTAAATCTATTTTATTAACGCGGAAATAACTCTGTCTGTATTTTTACCCTGATATAACTTCCCATAAGAAGCGCTGGCTGAAGCTAATAGTTAATAAGCCTTTTATTGCCCCACTGTTGGGGCTCCAGTCGTCTATGGTAGGCGCCAGATAAATGTGCAATAACGGTCATTGGACCCACATTCATTTTTTGACATTCTTAAAATCAAAAATAGAAAGAAAGACATAAAGCTGTTCTGAGAACTGAGGAACTGTTCCTGTGATGTTGACGTTATCTAGTAATAAAAAATGATTCATAATTTATTGTTCAGGTAGGTATCTACGAAGGGTTATTAGGGAAAGGACAATTTACTTTATTGCAAGTTTATCTGGCGCCCACCTAACTCTGGGAGGTGTAAGGTACAATATAGATAGGCACATCTACACGCACAGGGTCTAAATTTAAAAAGTGGTACCGGCGACGGATGTTCTATTCATGCGAATTAATCGTAATTACTTATATAAAATTCTTACTGTTGATAATTAACAATAATAATTTTTGTTACTGATTGACAACGTGCACTAAGGGAGGATTTCCCAAAACTTCTACGGGAACGAGACATTATGCGCGCACGAAGTCGCGGGCAAATGCTATATATGATAAGTCTTTATTTGCCTTAAACGTGGTATAAAGTTGTTACAGTCAGGTAGGCTGGTAGATAATAAAATAACTGGCTTGTTCTCCGTTATTTTTATTTTTCGTGTTATCCGCCTTTATTTTCTGAATAATCCTTTTTTTAAGGATGGGAAATCCATCTGTGTTCCTTTGCGTTCCTGGGCCGCGGTGACTGTTTCGAACAAATTACGCAACCTTGCTGAATAGCCTAAGTACATGATGAAGTTAGCCTCGGTTTCTGGAAAATACTAACAACCGACACAAATTAATCGTAAATTATATGAAACGATTGGCTGCTGAAAACTCGTTCAACAATCGACCAATCAGACTGAGATAACGCGTGTTAGACAATTTATCACAATAATTTTGTGATAATTTTTCGAGAAACTGGGCCTTATGGAATGAAGAATAGTAAAAACCAGAAATAATTATCAGAAAACGGTAACCAGCCCACCTACAAAAATATTCCGTTAGAGAGGTCGGCAAACACAACAAGTCAAGTATTTTAGCAACATTCTATCTTATCTATGTATGTATAATCGTAAATAATAGTAAATTGAATACCTAAATACATTATTGTTACATAACTGTAGGTAAATGTGGAATAAATTAACAATTCTTTACAAGACACATGTTTTCATTGAATTTAAATGCTGGGTAGCAACAAACAACATTAGAGGTCAATGCTCGATAAAAGCGGATGACGTCACAATTCATCGCGAACTCGATTCTTTTCACTCATCTAGTACATGGTAGCTCTTCAATACATTGCGTTACGTCATTTCGCAGCCCTCAGACATGACGAGGTGGCCGAGTGGTTAAGGCGTTGGACTGCTAATCCAATGTGCTCTGCACGCGTGG
This sequence comes from Lacanobia oleracea, assembly GCA_950371165.1. Taxonomy (NCBI): domain Eukaryota; kingdom Metazoa; phylum Arthropoda; class Insecta; order Lepidoptera; family Noctuidae; genus Lacanobia; species Lacanobia oleracea. Next base: position 15,678,728 of record OX493389.1, read on the forward strand.
GTTCGAATCCCATCCTCGTCGGATCTTTTTGTTGTTGAAATTCGTTTTTACACTGTATATTCACAATAAAATCAAGATGACATATCGTTTATTGTGAGTTATTGCTATATAAATATTCGTTAACATTTTTTTTTGTTAATTGCTCAAGTTTTTTTTTGTTTGGTAGACCATTATTAAGTGCTCAGTTGTATGTTTTTACACAATGTACACGTGTTGACTGTTAATATCGGTTATTAAAACAATCGATATTTCAATATATTACTTTCTAACTATTAATTCAACCCTATAAACGCAATGAAAACACCCCAACCGATCACAGCAAGTCATTAAATCATTTTCCATCAAATAAGTTTTCATTCACACTCGACTTAGTTAATGTTTGCGTACGGTTCAACCGCTGAACGACGGCCATGGGTTATTTCACTTGCACTCGCGAGGCGAGGGGACTAGAACACAGATTATATTTGAAAGGGCATGAATAAGTAAACATTCCTTGTTTATGGTGCGAATCAATGAATTTTGGGATATTGTTTGGATTCGATTATTTTTTAGTTTTAATTTAATTAAAAATTGGCGCGTGTTTTTAAGTATAAGTAGGTAGTACATATTTAAGAGTTTATTTGTTAACATTACCGTTAGTTAGGCTGCATAAACAAAGATTATAACGTTTCTAAGTTAGCTAACTGTAATATTAATTGCCTATATTTTAGTCATGCTTCGATAAATTATCCTCCTTTTATATTGATAAGTCTGGCTCTTGAAATTTAAGATTTTAAGATTTCAGGTAAGTACAAAAACCAGGGTAGCACATAGGCATCAATTTTTCCGACTCAAAAAATAATGTTCTTAATAAATATATCATAAATAATGTCATCATTATTTCAGCCGAAAGACAAGATAGGCCTCCCCCAAAGAGCTAGTAGCTAACTTTTTAGTTCTTTTTACAAATAAGTTATTTTTTTTTTCTTATTTGTATTTAACTGTGGTTACCACAGTTTGATTAATTACTTTACTAGAAGGATTTTTCAATAGTTTTAAGTTTTAATAAATAACCTAAAATAGTATACTTAGATAATACTTATTTTAAGTAGGTACATGAACCGTCTACTAATTTGGAAGAAAAACATTCACAATACTTATACAGTATTTTTCCGATAAGAAGCGTTCAATTTGAAATAGGATAGAGCTATTTTTTTTTTCATCTTGTTTAATATACAACATATTTCAGAATTCTTTTACATTTGCAGAGTGGCTGGTACCACATCTTCGTTTCCGTTCATCCTGACATTCTTGGCTGCCACCACCAAGCGATCTGACACATCTACTTCCGACGGTTTATCCTTTTCTTTTGTATTTAAAAAACATTTCACTACTATTTGAACGTTTTTTATTTGTGATGATTGTGATTAGTAGGATAAAAAGTGGTTAAATGGAAACCGATGTCATGTGTTATATTTTTTTGGGACAATACGTATGGGTAATTTCCCAAACATAAAGCTGTTAAGCTGTAAGAAGTAAACTTTGCAAACATTTTCTCATCGCGAGTGAAAACCATTTTGGCATTTTTAATCGTTTGGATTTTCCATACTCATGTTATTAGCGATGTAAACTAAACAAGATAAATATGGGAATACGAGTATTTATCTTACTTAGATAAATATTAATTGTTATTACCCCAGGTTTTTCCCAACTACGAGTATGTATGTTGGGGTCAGCCAGATCCTTTCAACATCTCAGCGTGTAGGTAATGTAAGGAAGGCGTAGTGAGGATGAAGTGAACTATCATTCCATCTTGTTAGTACAGGGAGCGTGCAGAAACTATAGGTGGCAGCACAGAAGTGTCAATGTCAAAGTATTTATAAGGAAAAAGTTCTGATTTCACAACACTAGATGGCATAGTCTACTATGTGAATGTTTCTCTAAAGAGACCGTGTAGGAGCTTTAGGTTGCAGCACAGATGCGTCAAATTCAAGTTTTTATAAGGAAAAAGTTCCGAATTCTTGACACTAGATGGCACAGTCTTCGCCTTGCACGTTCCGTACCCACGTTGAGAAGTTTACAAAAGCGTACTGCAGCTTTTAGTCCAACAGGGTGCAACTGAAAACCAGTTTTTGTCACATGCCATGCGTCATGAGTTACACGAAATTTGAATCATAGATGTCGAACATTCGCGTTCCTAACGTTACGTAACGACTGTAAATCATAATTTACCAAGGACAGTCGGGACCTAGCGTATCTAGTGGTCGATATCCCGACTAGTCGTACCCAGCGCTTCTCTTCCACATTTATTATGCGCACAGCTAAAGTGCCGTCTGCCTTCAAAGCAAGAGTGGACAGACATATTCTGCGCACGCTCGCTCCATCATAGGCCTCATCTTTCGCTTTCCATCAGGCGTGATTGTGGTCAAGAGGAAGCCCATTCTTAAATAAATAAAATAAAAATACGGTTCAGTTAGCAATAAATACATTTTTTGTATCCTCTTCTTTAATTCCTTTTTCTTTCAGCTCTTTCCATAGCAGTTCTTTATTAAACCCATCCACAGCACTTTGATGAACATTTATGTGGGTATGTGCAAATAATTAGATGTGGCGTTAGGCCTGCGTCGCACGCGCCGTTCACGTGCCCTCTTCATTGTTACTTACATTATTTATGAATATTGTTCGCAGCCGTCCGCGCCGAGTGGATCGCCTCATCGCCGACACGCGACTCCTGTCCTATGAGTGATGTACTCAGGGACTTATGGGCTCCTGGTAATCTGCATGAGTTTGTGTGTCAATGTGAAGGTGTAATCCGCTCTTTATTTCGTTATTGTCAAGTTAAGTGCTCCTTTTAATATGCAGATTTGGTTTTCGGTAGCAGTCAGTGGGTAAATCACAGGGTTTAACATTTTTTAATAAGATTTTTATGTTCTTATTTGATCATAATAATCAAACAAAATTCTAACCTACCTTAATTCATGTTAGAACTTTTCAGTTTCGTTTAAAATTGAGCCAACAAAAGGCGTTATTGCCAAGTTAAGTGATCCTTTTACATGCAGATTTACTTTTGGTAGTTGGTAAAAAAGGGATTTGTCATTTTTAGGGTCTAATAAGATTCTTACTTGCAAAGATAAATGAATTCTCGTTAGAACTTTCAGATTTCTGCATACTTTTCAAAAATAGCCATAATTAAATAAGGGATGTGTATGTCGTATAATACGACAATAAGAATAAACGGGAAAAAGATAATGGGTCACAAGTTGCAATTTTCGAACATTTCTAAGGACCTGTGATTGGTTTCACATTAAAGATACCAATTCTGCTCCATTTCTTTCCACCAACAATAATTCAAACATTATTTCTAGCACCCTACAACAATCACAAATTCACAAGCTAGCAAAAATTGACAATAAATTTTATGAAATACGCATAGTGTTAGCAAAGCCCGATTGGCATCGGAAGTGAGGCGGGATGACGCAGGGCGGAGGGGTGACTTCCGGAGTTCCGGCAAATCCGGGGCTCCGGCCTACTGCTCGCGCCAGTAACTCATCATCAGGGCTCCGCGGGGAGCCGCCACTCTCCCCCACACAAATAAATATAAAGATTTGTGTGAATTATACCCTCCGCCTGCAAAAGGGGAAACGCATAAAAAATGTTGCTATGGATAACACATTTTTAAAAGGAACTCGAGAAATTTTCTTTTGTTTGTACGAGTATACGTGATTTCGTGATTAAATCGAGCTTTGTCCTAAAACATACGAACCACAATATATATATAATCTATACTTCTATACTAATATATAAAGCTGAAGAGTTTGTTTGTTTGTTTGTTTACTTGAACGCGCTAATCTCAGGAACTACTGGTCCGATTTGAAAAATTCTTTCAGTGTTAGATAGCCCATTTATCGAGGAATGCTATAGGCTAAGATATCATCACGATTCATCACCAATAGGAGCGGCGCAGTAATGAAAATTGTGACGCAGACGAAGTTGCGCGGGTCAACTAGTATTCTTATAAGAAATGTGTTTACTATAGCGAGCAGAGGTCGCGCTGCGTCTGAGGTGCGTTTACGCAACGTTGCCTAATGTAGCGCCTACAGCGCAGACGATGCGAGTCGTAGCGGATGCGCATCGTCTACGAAGCGTAGCGGCCGCTACGCCTAGGCTACGTGCTGCCGACGTAGCGCCTACAGCGTAGGCGATGCAAATCGTAGCTATTGCGCGGTGTGGACGATGCGGTTACGAAGCGTAGCAGTTGCTACGGCTACGGATCGCCGATCGAATGCGTACTGCTACACGGTAACAAATACTTATACGCTTGACAAACGCTGCGTCTACACGCAGCGGTAATAATATTTATTCACTGTCTAGTGTCTACACACCAGAATACTTCTATTGAAGCAGAGAAAAGATAAGTGTTTAAAAACTGAACTTGTATGCGAAGAATGATGAATTGATGACCTTTAAATCTTATAAGATTAAAAAAACAATACCAATAATGAATGTTAGTTCTAACTCGCAAAAGTACGGCAACATCTTATAACGTTACATCACATTATCAATAAATAGGTACTTAAAAGAGACTTAATGTATTTTTGTTGTACTTACTTACTATGTATCTTTTAACTTCCATGTCCGCACTACTTACGCTATCTCCCGCTAGGTGGCGTCGCGAAAACTTGTCGCGATAATGGAATAATGCGTTCCCACTGGCCGCCTGCGCCTGCGTCGCTTCCGTACCTCCGCATTTAAATTCAGAACACGAATTGAGATGGATACAATTATTTAAATTTCGAAAAGAAGTGTAACGAACGAAGTAAAGGTAAAAAAAAAATAATTGCTGACGCTTATTTTGAACCTATAGTTATTTTGACGCTAGTGTTGGTTACCCAGTAGTGTTAGTATAGCAAATATAATATTTATGAAATTATTATCCGACGGTCTTTAATCCAAAATTACATTTAAAACAATGAATTTGTCGAATGATGATGATCATCATCGTGGCGCCCGTAAATCTGAAAATGATGTATAGCCGGTGGACGGTTGCTTTAAACCAAAATTATATGAAGATTCGAATGAGTCATAGGCCTAGAGATCGATAAGATCTAATGTTCTATGTTTAGAAGAAATAAACTATTCTTCTTCCGTACAGCTGTAATACTCCCCGCTTTAACCAGTGTCGTCTTAATTAATTTCCTGCATGTAACAATTATGGGCAATCCTTACTTGTTTTACTTCTAATTAGTTACTACCACCTAAGCGATTGTGTTCGTGTTGTTTCAATTTTATTAAATTATACGAGTACATAGCGACGGCGAAAAGCCAATTGACAAAATCCAAAATTTACACAAACTGAAAAAAGAAACGTTTAATTTCTTGATTAGTTACAATTCGTTACAATATTTGTTAATTTAGAATAATAATAATGTATGATTTAAATACAATGGGGAATGGGGAATTCGTATATTTTATGATAGCGTAGTAGGTATACGGTTAGATAGGACGTTATTATGTTACGATTAAATATCTTTAGCTACCAAACTACTATTGCAAGAACTTTAGTAACCATATTTATTTGCAAATAAATTTTTGACTTTCACTTTGATTTTGTAATGCCATAAAAAAGACACGTAGGTTTATTTGGGAGAACATTTTAATTTAATGCTATTGCAACTAAAAATACACTTAGGAGATTTGACTAAAACATGCGAATGACGCCTTTAAATTCAAAACGATAAAAAGTGAATTCTAGTTCAGAGGTATTGGCACTTTGCCGTCGAATGTACATACAATCGCACATCCTTAGCCATGGTGGCAGGCAGAAATCACAAGACGCTACCTGCTGAGATCCTAGACCGATATTAGATTAGGTAACTAGTGCCAAATATAGGCTTTATTTAGTAGCTCTTCAATCTCGACAAAAGAATGCGAATCATAGCTTAATTTCTGTCCCCAATTATAAGCTATCGGTCCTGCGGTCAGTTTTTGTTCCCCGTCAATAACAATGCGACGGACATAAAACACTGGACTTTTATAATTTACCGATTCTAATAAATAAAGATTTCAGTCCTTACAGAACGGGGCCACACGAAAAACGACCGCCCGGGTTGCATGTATTAGAATCTCAACTCTATCGAATTTAACCATGCATTCTTTTTTGCACCTCGCTCGAATACATTTGCAATTTTCATTCAGACTATATTACCATGGCCCATGGGTCCGGGTGGCTTTTTGTGGGATGCTGATTGTCTCTTCTATGAAGAGCTATTGTTTACTCATGACTCTCATGAGTCATGCTGTAGTAGCAAGCTAAGTACTGAGTACAAGTCTGGTCAACAATGGCTGGGTGACGTGGGTGAGTTGATATAATTAAAGCCTAGCAATAAGCATAGCATAATCAGCCTATAAGGTTCCCACTGCTGGGACATAGGCCTCCTCTCGGTGGGAGGGAGTGGGCCGTAATCCACCACGCGGGCCCAGTGCGGGTTGCTAAATGTCACATGTCTTCGAAATTTTGTTTCTGGGATATGCCGGTTTCCTCACGATGTTTTCCTTCACCGTTATGAGAGCAGTGGTGATGAAATAATTTACGCAAAGTAAAACGCCTGTCTGGGATCGAACCTATGATCTACAACTCGTAAGTCGCAGCCATTAATTAAAGCCTGTTTTACCATAAATGATTTCCCGTTCCCGTTAACTTCCTTGGCAGATAACTTCATACAAATTTTGCTCCATTTTTTAATTTATTCAGTAAGTAGTGGCTGTTCGGACATCGTGAAACCGTCCCTTAAGTTATAACAACTTACAACATTTTGCGTTAATAGTATCAATATGTCTTTCAACTGATTCATATTATGATTTTCGTAGTAGGTCATATCCATTTTTATTGAAACAATACTGACGAAAATTATTCTTTACTTATTTAAAATCCTGTGTGAATTTGACGGATATGGATATAAAATACGTGTTGGCGTTATTTTTCCCATATTACCTATTTCATTCTACCGCACAAAAACTATGCCTATTTTAACTATTCCCAACAATGTTGACCAGTAATTATCTACATTTAGAACATCATGTATTCTCACCCTCTGCAAACAAAAAAGGGGATTGCCGTGTGTCAGGGGCTGCTGTGGGCGGGGCCAGGTGTCACCGGCAGGCTGCAGATCTTATCTTAGCTGGGGATGCACGGGCCCGCTCGGGGCCCAAGCTCGCTGCTGCGGGGCCCATACAGCCCTCGTAACAATATCTCACCCTTGCCGATAAACTTGAGCACCGACGCACTTTCAGGGCCGTAGGTATTCTGTTTCTTTATGGTAATATCTAGTAAAACTTTTTGATGCTGTTAGTTCAGATATAGCAATGGTTTCTCTAATTTTGCGGTGTGACTAAGTGAACTGGTCTATCTTAACAAAGTTTTATCAGTATTGCAACAGCCCATGCCTATTTACTAATAACTGTAGTTCACTTTTAAGAGCTATATTGCTTGTAGAACTAAGTGGACCAAGCAGGTTGTCGATTTATAAAAGAGGACGCTTGTTGAAAATAGGCGCTAGCTACTTATTTTCGGCCCGGGTTCCTTATTTGGATTGCCAGGCTGGATGGTAAGCAATATTTTAAATCGCACAAAAATGATTTATACCAAAATGCTTTATACTCCAATTGATAGTCCAATAAAACACGCTTTACAATGGGTATTAATGTCATAATCAATTATTTGTATAGAAGAGTCGGGCAGCGCATGCAGCGAGCGCAGTGCGCAGCGTCCGTGCACCGGCGCATTAACTTAGCCAGCCAATTACCCGCAGTGTTCTCGGTGCGCCCGCGCCGGTTCGTTCCTACTCCACCGCAATATGTTAACATATTTTTTAATTTCTCCAACGGACAGCTAAAGAGGCAATCGCGAGTTCATGCGCAGGAGTGAGATTTATAATAAGAAAACGCTCCTACCGCGCATGCACCATAAGGATCTATAAATCTTTTAAGTACTGGATCGGCCAATCCCTGTTGAGAAACGATAAATCATCCCCTCGGACAGTAAAGTCGAATCGAATATTATCGCGTTCTCGCTCGCACTCGCCGGTGCTTATGCCCTTTAGATCATTTATCATTTCTTTCTCTCGTTTCTTCTCAATGATAAATTCAATTCTCTTTTGGAATATGATTGTTCCTCGTTTTGTTATTGTGTGGTGTTTTATTGTGGGTATCGTCACGGACTTAGGTTTTTTGATCGGAATCCGATCGAAATGATCGCGAGAATTGGATTTCCATTTTAGATTTCGTGACTCGAGTGATCAATCTTTTGACTGCGGATTCGGAATCCGGACTTTTGTTTACGGCCAAGCTCTTGAGAAAAAACTTTATAAATTACAGTGCCATTTTAAATTCATGACTAATATGATTACACCAGTTTCCACCAGAGTTTCTGCCAGCGGCTTCGCCCGCATGATAGCTAGGGATCATACTCTTGGTTTAAAAAATAGCACATGTGCTATTCCAGACTATAATCTATCTCTTTTCCAAGTTTCATACAGATCCATTCAGCCGTTCTGGCGTGATTGAGTAACAAACATTCATCCAAATTTTCGCATTTATAATATTAGTTAGATTAGATTTTTCTAACTTATTCTCTCGAAAAAACATTTAGAAAAATAGAAAAACGGAATAAATTATTAAGAGGCATTTGCCATTTGAACTTTTGAAGAATGTCTTTAGTTGAATACATAGTTTGTTAACTAGTGTTATGTATGCTGTTTACACTACATATTACCATATACGGTTCATTTTATTCCCAATACTTTTTGTACTCATAAAAGCTGGCGTTTATTAGAGAAAATATTGTAATAAAATATTTATTCCCTTTCCGACTTTATAGGGTCGTTAAGATAAAGTAAGCTCTATGAAATCGAAATATTTGTTTATTTTATTTCTTGCTATTTACAGGGCTGTAGAAAAAACAACAATTTTATCTTAAAATAACTTAAAATACGTAATGTTTTCTCAGTCAATTAGGTAGGTAATAATATAGGTACACTTTAAACTTCTTTCACTATCTAAAACGTCGGTCCGTGAAAAAATAGCACTATGTTCAATATAAATATACATATTATAGTTCGAAAGTCCATAGAACGATGAAGAGCAACACTTGTGTGAATGTACAACGAAATCAAACCCTTATCTCTACTATCACTGGGCATTTCCTTAAATATATATTTTACAGCGTACTAACTAACTTAAAACTATGAATTTACATACATTTTACAACCTATAAAATCGTAGTTTTATTAGACTTCGGTGCTTTGGCCATGCTGATCATTATAATTTTATGTTACAAGTCTCGTTTAATATTTGCTATAATAGGTACCTCTTCGGTCGCCGACAATGTTACCTGTGTAAATATATACCTGTTACTGATTGAATATTAAAGTATGTGTATATCGCGTTCACAGTATAAATAATCATCTAAATGTAAAGCTGAAATGTATGAATATTTAATTATTCTCGTTTCGCAAAACCAATATATTGAACAATACATCTGTTTGTACGCATCTCTATTCTACACAAAGGCTGTAATAAATCACTGTCAACAATTGCAGCAAGTTGACAAAACGCTCGTCGTACCGAGTACCGAGTTCCTGGACATCACAAATGCTTCCAAAACACAATACTTATTCAATAAAGAAATCGTGTTCCAAAAAATAGTACGACACTTTTCGTCGTTAAAATGTTTACAGGAAATGTATGACATGCTGTAAAGCATTCAACTAGCGGTCATTGTTTACAACTCAGTTGTTTTACTGCAGACAACAGAACCTGTGACATAAGGTTCTATTGTCCATAGTTCGCATTGTCACCAGTCTCCAAATAACTCTTTCTTACAGTAGACCCAAATATTAAATATCTCTCGGACGGCTGTCGTTTGGCGATGATTTAGAAATGGTCGGATTGACTATGGACTAATTAGATTTATAATAAGCGTAACACATTGAAAACAATACTGTTCCGGAGCGCATTAGTGAACTTTTCATTCCACGTCAATAGCGGACACGCTCGAGTACCAATCGGCTCACAAAACAATTGATTCATTAACCTACACAAGCAAAAGTCATGTAATTAATTAGTCATTGGTGCTCACAAGTCACATCAGCAGAAGTTCGTCGAATGAAGAGTTCGCTAAGCGCGGTGCGGTCAGTAGGCGGCGGCAGCGCCCGAGTGGTGCATGAGGTGGTGGTGGTGGTAGGAGTCCTGCGTGGGGCACCACCACTCGGGCACGCCATGCGGCATGGCGGGCGCGGGCTGCTGGAACTGCGTCCAGTGCCCGCCGAAGCCCAGCTTGTTGTCCATGACGCCGTTCCCGCCGATGTTGGTGAGGTGTGGCGGCTGGTGCTGGTGGGGCGGCGCCGGCGGCCGCTCGTAGGGTTTCTGGTCGTGCGGGTTGAGGTATTTGTCGTTGAGGCTCTCTAGCTTATCCGTGATAGAGGGGTGATGGTGTGGGTGGTGTTGTGGCGCAGGCGCAGGCGGTGGGGGGAGGGGCGCGGCGGGGCTGGCAGCGCCAGCTGTGACGCTGACGCTGCCCGCTGACGAGGAGTCGTCTCCGTCGCTGTCGTACCGCGGCGAGGCGTCGCCGGCGGCGCCGTGTACCTTCATGTGCTTGCGCAGCGAGGAGGGGTGCGTGTAGGACTTGTCGCAGCCGTGCACGCGGCAGTTGTACGGCTTGTCCGACGTGTGCACGTGGGAATGCTTCTTCCTGTCTGAAGAGTTCGCGAACCGTCGGTCGCAGCCCGCATACTCACATTTGAACGGTTTTTCTCCTGATAAAAAAATAAACAACGTTAGTCAATACGCATGTGGGTGGATAGCGGTGAGATACATTTGGAATCGGACAGGAAACTATAAAATATATTTAGAGGACATTTTATGACAGGCTGATCCCCTTTTGTTTTGGTCAGTAGGTGAGGACCAGGATAACATACAAACTTCATTTCCTCTCAAAGTTATACAAACATCCAAAATCACAACAGAAAACAAGCTAAAATACACGACATCGTATCGCATCTAGTATTGAGCATACCAGTCATCCTTTAGTAACATCCCTCTACTAAATCCACAGTTAAGAAAAACATCCACCACATCCAAATACGCGAATGTCCAATCACGTCGTAAATAACCAGATTTGCTCGTTGTTTATAGTTTACGAGCATAAATAAATATTCACAACAATTGCACGGGATACTTAACACGGCTATAAATCATATTTATAAGACGACTTTGTCACATTCCCGTAACAAAGCCTGGAGTAGCAGACCGCATGCTACTTTGAACCTTATTGTTGTTACAAATGATATATTTTATGTTGACGTCTCAATAAGCCCTGGAGCTTGTGACAAAGGCAGCTCAACATCCGTTTTACTCCTGATAACTTGATGATGATCGTGAACAATGGAGATAATCTCTTCAAAATGGTGTTATCACACCGATAGTAGATATCTTATTTAATGGATACCTGTTCTGATGCCCCTGCTTAACTTCGGCTTGTTTAATTGCTGTAGATTTTTTAAATAATAATGAATAAACTATAAAGAATTGAAAGCGTTTCAGATCATAAACAATTCAACGCAGATTTAAAATTGACAGCTATGAATCTATCGTTAGTAAAAATGGCGAAGACTCAGCCCATCACGAAATAACAATAGAAAACATGAATTTTCCACCATGTGATTCCACGGTGGTGACCCTAATTTTTTGCCCAGTTTTTTGCGCCTCCACCATATTGATCCTCAAAAGTTCACCGAATCGTATGAGATGATATTCAATAAAATACATTACAAGTAGGCAGAGGCTTGGTGACCGCAGCACAATGTAGCATTACTATTATATTGTCGTGTTTACAAATAAACTTCTTCGGTTGTAATCCCACTCATTGTGTTTGAAATATGAAGATTTTTGAGGAGCCACAGATGCTAATCTCAAGTGTCTGTTAACGCTACAATAATAGGGCTCTTTAGGCGTTCCCTTACCACAAGTTTTGTATACCTCCGTATGAACGGATCGCACGTTTTCAATGGATGATACTTCCTTTCTTATTCAGTATTCCATTACAAAATATTTACGCTTTATTCTCTATCATTCTGGGTGTGTATAGTGCCAATTCAGACGAGGAATGCGAACGTTTGCAAGTTCAATGGAAGAAAGATTAATCAATAATTGCAGGTATACAATTAGCTATTTGAATGAATAAGAACACAGCAACATGAATAGTCATGCAAGAGACACAATACCTCTGTCCAGCAAAACAAATAAAAGGAAATAGAGAAATAAAACAAAACATGGCGGAACCACGGTCGGGATCAATATAAACGTCTCGGTTCTACTAATGAGTCTAATACAAAATAAAAGAGTCCAAAACATGTGTCGCCCGTCTAATTACTAATCGGGCGCCTCATCTTCGTCGCTGTTCCACACAAAAAAAAACCGATTCTATTAGTTTGATGCATCTTCTGCGCACGCGCCGATAGCATCAAAAACAAACGAGAGTAAAAATAGCATCAAAATTTCTCGAAAAACAAACGAGATATAATTATTTTAAACAAATATATCTGTCCCTCTTGCGAAAACGCTATTTTCTATGGTAGCTGTATGGAATTTGACGTCAAAGTTCAAAATCATACTTCTCTTTCTAATTGTAATCTTCGAAGCCTTATAACTTCATCGCAGATGAAGGTATTTAAAAAATAATTTCATAATTGTTTACAAGAGCTAATAAGTATTTCATTTTGTAAATAAAAAAATCGTATGCATATTCCCTATTGTAATTGACCTATCTAAAGTGATCTCTGTATTATGAAAGACAATATTATTTGAATAAACTTTATTAATAGCCCACATAAACAAAAATCATGTCTGAAATGTTTTCTCTGAACATTTAGTGTCAAACAAAACCAAATCGAACACCGCTCGGGAATGCACTTCGTGAATTCGTCGCGTTCCGAGGCGGGACACCGGCTAGGGTCAGATGCTTATCTTAAACGGCTGTATCACCCACAGGAGACACTTTTTTGTTACTATATTATCGATGTGAAACTTTATCTCATGTTTTTTTCCTGGATCCGTACTTTTTTAACGGATTTAACCCGTGTACAGATAGCGATTTACATTAGTGATTCACCAAACAATTTTGTTTAGCAACGTGTGATTTTAAGATACGCATTTAGATGTTTAAGTCAATTTAATAGCATTAAACGGTCTGCAAGTAAAGCACGAACAAATCCACAGTTGGCACATCGCCTAGCCCGAATTACTCTGCAGTATTGAGTTACAAATCGCTACTTAAGTGCGCTCCGCTGTGAAAACAAGCTTTTTAGAAATAGCACGAGCGATGTGAAACCTGAGCCAGGCGGCCTTTGCACCCAAATTGTGGTAAATGGCTTTAGGTGAGTTTGGAGAAAAAACAATCGCTCACCATCCACCGAGTCACCGGATATCAGGTTGCGGAACAAAAAGGTTGTCATACAAACCGCTATTTATTACAGTTTAGAGAATAATCAAATGAATGTTTAACATCTGAGTGTCCACCGACTACTGGCCGCGGGCTTGTCATCGCCTTGAATAATAATTGGGCGACACATGATATCCGTGCACCTGTTGCTCGGGACATATTCATTAGACATTAATGCGGAATTATCTTAAATCAGCGTGACGCTAATAATGAAGATAACACAGATTTGAGGTAAATCTCAAACGTTTCATGCGTCATGTTATAAAGAGCTTGTGAATGGTATGATTGTTATGTCTTTCTCTAGATTGCATCACTTCCTTCCAAATAAACTTTTTAGGAAAGGAATCAAATAATCCTGACCTGGCTTTATACGGGGATATAGACTGGTATAATAATAACATTAATCATCAACTCATCATTTGAAGCGCAAGTGTGCTGCTCATTGTTTCAGTCTTTATTAAATGTTACATATCGAAGCTAATTCAATCTCGGACGGAGAGGCGGCTAATAAGCGGCGGATGACTGGCCGATTGCTGGCACAGCCGCCACAGCGCGCCGCGCTGTTCTCGGCCTCTCTGACATGACCACGCGCCACGTCGTGTCTGACCCACAATACTAATCGCTACATTCAATACACCATATCTAGATCACCGGCCATATTCAATTAAAACACGACCTTTTCGAACGCTATCCAACATTTTGGGACTTCTATTACCTACACTCAACAGTGTCACAATACCGACTGATTGACGACATCGACGACACTTCCCCGAAAACCGTTTTCTCTCGCATATTTAAAGGCAGTTTCGTACAACGTGCATAATGATTTATGATGTACCTTTTATCCGAAACGTATTCCGAATTAGAAAGATATATTAATATCTTCATTTTTTCCACTTCTCAGAGAATACGGCCCCTCGTCCGGGGAGCACAAAAAGAATACTCGGGGTCGAGCGGGCGCATTCGGCGCCCAACGACCGTGTGACAAGGTGCTTTATGCGGACGATTATGAGCAGACCGAATAATGTTCCGATACCCGATAAATATCTGCCAACTCATACAAAAGCATCCCAATAAAAATATAATAGTAAATGTAGCAACAACACGGGCCGCAAACTGCACAGTCATATCTCGCTGATAAATATAAATTAAAATGAAAACGTATAGCTCGGGAGGAACAGGGACGGCGAGCGTCCGAGGACAAAAACAAATTAAAGCTGATATAACATTCAAATGTGCACACGCAGGTTAGTGAAGGCTTGTGGAAAACCGGAGCACAGCCGAGCACTGACCAGTCGGCTACTCCGCCACTCCGCCAGGCTTCGCATGAGGCCTTTTTTGTCGCGCTGGAGTCCCGTGATTCACGACGACGACAGCCCGTGAGACCGGCCGCTTCCAATACCTATTACAATAATTCACTCATTGAAACTCATTTAATACTGTTTGTTATTTTGCGCCAATTAAAAATACGAACTGAATAAAATAACCATTTTAATTGATCCTTGTATTGCCATAAGTGTCGGACAAGTCATTTACTGTCATCATAACTCGTAAAAGAACTATTTGCGAATTCAATTCACGATGTAGTGCCAGAAATAGTAGTACGAGTAAGTGAAACACATAATTACTGCTGTAGATAGTATCTAGTAGTAACCGTGTTTTTGCTGGTTGTGCTAATAATTTATTAAACCTTTTGACATTTTTATGTTTGTTGGGTTAGATGAAATAATGTCACATGTTTCCGTCTGGCTGTACTCGTGAATTAAAGCGTCTTCCCATTGTTCGGTCGCAACTGAGCGCTCCATCCGTCTTGCTCTGATAGCTATCTGCTGAGAGTGTGCAACAAGGACTAGAAAACTATATCTTCCGTTGTTTTAGGAGGAATGTGAGAGTTGTCACACAAACATTTCCGTTTCTCTCTTTATCGGTAGCGCACTTCAGGCACTTTTAGGCAATTCCTTTTTGGATTTGTTACCTTATGCCATGCCATAGCAAACGATACGGATTGATTTGTCTAGACTTCTTTTATCAGAGGTTTAAAAACATTGAGATCGTAATCTAATCCGAAAGATCAACACCAGTTTAGAAACATTGTTATGACCTCTAGTTATTTCTCATCGAAACTTTGATCATTTTGTTCCCAGACGATTTTGTAGATAAACAATATTGTACAAGGCTGAACATAAAAAGTACAAAACACCTAAGCAGGCGGCAGGCAGGCCACGCTCGTCAATCCTTACGTCAAGCGTTTTGACAGCCCTAACCGGCATCATCGCTCCTCTCAGATAAAAAATACAAGAAATAATATCAGAAATTCGACTTCTCAAAAAATTAGGCGGATGTAAAAAACTAATTCAGATTTTCCGTATAAGTTTAAATGAGATCCGATTAAAATAAAGCGAAATAATATTAACAATTTATGATTTCCTGCTAAATCTTTAGAGAAATCACTTTGCCTTAATTGTAAGAGAACTGAAATGTGATTGATTTAATTAATTAAATAAATAAAATTATGAAAAATAACAGCCAAGTACTTATGTTACAGTGAACTGCAAGGATCCACCACAGCCTCGTAAAGGTTTTTGGTCAAGTCAAAATTAATGAAAAATTACGACAGTTCACCTTATAAACCACTTGAAGATTACCCTAAAGCCATAAAAGAAATGTTAATACAATAACCTACAGGATTTAAGTTAGGCGCCGTCAACGATGCAGCGTCGTGTCACGAGATGCTCGATAAGTTATCAATGCGTTAAAATCTACAATGAGATGGACGGGCACGCGAGCGTTTTAATAAAATGAAGTTAAATTTGAATATCAAAATCCTTGGCTGGAAAGCTGATGCAGGAAGTTGAGACAATGTTGACTTATACCGCGGGTGCCGTAAAGATGAGAGGAGATCGTGGAAGAAACAGATTGTTTAGTGTTTAGAAGATGCAATGAGAAAATAATAGATACCTACTTGAAGAGGTGGAAGGTAAAAATAGAAAAAATAATCTATACTTAATATATAAAGCTGGAGAGTTTGTTTGTTTGTTTGCTTGAAAGCGCTAATCTCAAGAACTCCTGGTCCGATTTGAAAAATTCTATAAGGAAGGCTATAGACTATATATCATCACGCAAAGACCAATAGGAGTGGAGCAGTAATGAAAATTGTGACGCAGACGAAGTTGCGCGGCTCAACTAGTATTTATATAAAAATGTATTCCAATGATATTTATTTAAAAAATAAATAACACAACAGTGAAGAGGAAATTGTTTTTATAGAGCGCCATAAGTTAATAGAACTTCAGAAGATAGATGTGATAAAAGTGAATGTTAAAGGCTATGTTCCTAATGTCACTGCAGCAATGATGATAACATAAGAACGTAATAAGCGATGATGGCTGAATAATGATACAATAATGATGATACAAGCGAATAAACCATTGTTATGAATACTACAATCGACTGAAGTCATCATCATCTGCCTAGCCTTTTCCCAACTATATTGGGGTCGGCTTCCAGTCAAACCAGATTTAGCTGAATACCAGTGTTTTACTGGTATTACATTCGACTGGAGTCTTGTATAATAATTGAGTGCTGAAAGAACCAATACAGTGTTGGACCTATGATCCAGAATCATAACATTAAATAATAATTTATCCCGTATAATAAATACTTAAAAGGGTCACAAAACGAACAATATAGAGAAAATGAAGATACGTCGTGGACACAAGGGAATCGTTTTATTAATTGAGCATGTTGGTATCGCATTTCTTGGTATTCGGGCTTCACCTACAGAGGAGACTTTACCGTACGATACTGATATTCAATGGCAAAAGTATGGACCTGATTTGTGTACCAAATTTATAAATGGGAATATTATAAATGGATGTTGGAAAATCATTAAACATGAACCTTGTTTAATACTTACTTGAAGTAATTTATGGGTTCCCATCGAGGACATATCATTCATCATCGGAAAAATAAACGAGTAAATATGAGCTTTTCCTTAAATGTTTTGTCACTAAAAAAAGTCCGGCCGTAAATTAAAACGTTATTAACTTCAACAGAATTCTTTAGGGCAACTTAGTTAAGTTGGCAATCTTTGTCGGGCCGGTACTTGCTCCATGAATATTAATATGTTCACAAATCATAAATATTGTAATTTTGCGGCGTGTCGTACGCAAGTCGCCCAATAAATCGGTGAGGTTATGTATTTGTTCGGGCCGTGTCCACTCAACACCCACGCGGGATCGAGTTTCAGCCCCCGGGCACATTTTTGGGACAAACCAATATTTCTAACGAATATTAATAGTCTGTTTTGTTTTTATTTGTAACGTGTTTAATTCTTTACTTTTTGTTTCGGTCGCGCCCACATTCCTTGCGAGCCAAACATTCCTGAGGGAACGGATTTTTGATTTGTTGGTGGTGGTTTTGCAATTGATCGTGGACCATAAATTCATTGTCAGTATAAGCAAGGCCGACAAAATGCCTACACATGGAAACAAAATAAATAACTTTACATAAAAGTCTGACACGTTCCTACCACTGACATGTTCTCGTCCACATAATTAGTTACTCTCATCATGTTTCAACTTTGAGTCTATTTTTACAGCTAAACAACTAAGTATTATTCGATGATTCAAGTGTCCCAAAAACCATTGGAATACAAGTTTTTGTCGTCGTGTTAACATTTCGATTGTTGTCTGATCCTGTCGATGCGTTCTATCGAGATTTTTTCGCAAGCGGTGTTAAATGCGAGGAATTCTAAAGGCTGTCGACACAAACATAGCTTATTCAGTCACTTTTTATTGACTGGACCACAGGTGCTATTTAAAGGAGAATTGTAATGATATGGCAAGTTAAAGTACCTCTAAAATTGGCATTCAATGTTCTGCTGTTGATGGTAAACTACGATTCTGAAGACGAAGTTTGTACTCATACCAGACAACACTCGGAGTTCTATTTATAAGTAAGCGTCGCTTTGTACTCTTTAAGGACAAATGTCCTCTACAGTTTCAAGCGAAGTGTGAAAATAAATATCAGGGCTAGTTCAGTGTTGTGTCAGGCGTGTTGTCGGCGATATCACACACTCCCATACATATTGATACGAGTGAGGTGTCGGCGAAAAAACGCATGAATGATGCAGCGAGACCCTCCGCGGTCGCCCTACAAGACGAAAGAATTTCGCACACTTGCGAACCTCAAAGCGCAAAATGTTTTTCTTAACGCATTGAAAACGGCTGATAGCTCATTTAATTTAATGAGCCACCTATTTGATGGGAGTGTAAAAGCACAGCACTACGAATCAGACTATTTAGTCAACGACACTAAATAAGTAAGCCTACTCATGTTGGTGCTAATAGAATAATTTAAGTCTGTGTTGCCTAATAGAATCGACAAGCAGAAACTGCGAGTAGGCAGCAACTTAATATTATAATAAGTGCAAGACAGAGTTGCATAAATTAATAAATGACGTAAGCTGTGTCTTGCATTTGCTAGATACTATTAGGACATTAGCATCAATTTAATACTTCAACCTAATGTAAGTGCGTACAAGTAGTTCTTTTGTGCACACATTCCTAAGCTTGACCAACCAACAATGTTCCTAAATCCAATCTCAGACGCAGCTTCCAAACAAATCATTGAATTTACTGAAAAGTAAAAAAAAACAGAAAGAAGTCTGTCACTATAAAATGCGCGCATAGATAGTAAAGTGTCAGAAGAAACGATTGTAATAAGATAGTAAGGACGAGGGCAGCGAGGCAGCCGAGCAGGCCAGTAGGCGTAGGCAGGCAACACTAGTGCTTCCCGTGGCTTCCAAGCTATTGTTACGTTGCAACCGTGCGCAATTTATGTTATCCTGGTACCAAGACTTGTTGCGAACACATGGCAAAACAACTTGCCTATTAAATAGAGGGACGCTACAGACTTTGTTATGTATTATTTGATATGTGATATACGTGGCAGGTTGTAAATTAACAGGAAATCAGAAAAATACCAAAAGAAATCGAAAACGTTCCCTAAATATACTCCTGCACGAAAACGTTTAGCAGACAAAAAGCGATAAAATCTTTCCATGAAAATGGTATCTATAAATAGTTTAATTGGATGCCAATAAAGCCGAGATTGTTCATGAATAGAATGTAAATAAAATCATTTCTAATAATTATGACGTCAGTAAATGCCGTCGATGTTCCATGACTAAATGATTCGTGTTGGGCGTGTCGGACGGATATTAGTAATAGTTCGGATGTGTTCCCGATTAGCTGTTCACCGAGACCAGGTGAAACCGCGGCCCGAGCTAGTTGATTGATTGCTTGCCTGATACTTATCTCGTCGGAACAAAACAGACTCTTGATCGAATTTAAGATATAATTTCATTACCGAATTGTTTATAAATCAAATCGAAAATGTGGTTTAGGATGATGAGGATCGAAATTGTTTAATGTTATATTACATTCTGATCGTAATTAAGCAATTTACATAACAATGTATCTTTTATCCGATTGTCAAAAGCAGATCCACATTATTTTAATGAAAATTAGGAACGAAACATTTAGTTGCAGATGAATGTATATCGATAATTAATTAGATCCCATATCTGCACAAAATATAGGATGCGATTGGATGTCAGCGCAGCCGTTCCAATTAGTGTTTTGTCTGTGAACTAATAATTGCTCAAATTAGCGTCGTCTGATACGCATCGATGTGTAGGCATTCGATCCTGTCTAATAGAATTCAGTGAGGAATCGTTGCTTGCAGGCCGATGCGTTCCGATTCACGTATCGAGGTGCGGTTCAAGTGTTTTTGTTCGCACTCCAATACCCTGTTCGCAGCTTCGCACTATCTCTTATACGTTTAGCGAAATTCTCGAACAGATAAAAACCATTTTCACGTTTGCAGGAATGCTCGGGTTACTGCAAAATGTGTCTTTGCTCGGACGCGAATTTTTTTAATATCGGTGTAATGTAGAGCCTTGTTCGTTGTTTATTGACGCTCTTGTTGGGGCATTATTTTTGCAATAAAAACTTTGAATTTCTATTTTTGTGTGTACTTAGGGACATTATATGCAGTGTGGCGGGTGTAGTCAGTCCAACATTGTGTCAATACGAAGAGGGGATGTCGTGAGATGACAAAGAGATAAAAAAGTAAAGCGCTTAACGCTTTCATTGTCTACATGTGTACAGTATCATGGCGTTGTGTGGGGTGATGGCTCGGCAAGTGTGTACACGTCATGGAGATTTGTGCACGTGCATGTATGGCTGTGTGTCGTGTGTCTGTGTGCGTGCTGAGGGTTGTAATGCTGCTACCGACAAGGACTGGCCACGCCCACCAAATTATCGCTTGTTTCAACTCAATAAATTGATTCAGATGCAATTAATTTTAACAAGTTGGTAGGTTCTACTTACTTCTTTATGTTTCGCAGAGTAGAATCGATCACTCGTTTTGAATTAATCGCTGAATATAGGTATTGACACCATTTTAAAATATTTTGATTGACAACAGTGACTTGAAATACATTACCAATTTTAGGTAATTTTGCTAAAAACATTTATAAAATCAGCGATTGGGCAGCATTTTAATAAAAGTAATGATATTCGTTGACCGCGGAAAGTGAAGCAAACTTATAGAAATACTGGTAACATTAAATCCCCTCCGATACAGACTAGTAACGCACACAAGCGCACAACTATTGTGTTGAACATTTTTTATACAATTTATCAATCCGAGGCAGATGGTCCCGGATCATATAGACACCTTTGAAAAGCACCCAGCTATTATAGGGTTACAACATTATCATATGGACGTAAAATGGCCGATTCTCCGCAGGATTATGTATGGAAACGACTATTGACACGATTTCAATAAGTTTGCGTTTTAAAAAGTGATAATCATTAGGTGTTAAAATTAAGAATGTTGATAGATTCATTTGCTTGATAGTGATAATCGAAAAAAAAAACAGAGTGCATATTAAAAGTAACCCGAATTATGAATTTGTTCTGAAAGGCAAAACCTTAAGAATTCAGCAACAAAAACGCTTGAGGATAATAAATGTACCACTAATTAAAACAAGTAATAAAAAACAATGCATGCAGCATGTAGATGAATAAAGTCGAAACCACAGCTATGTATTGACTAAATTTCACAGGGAATACAAATAAACAGAAATTCTACTTCTTTAGCTATTACATTCAGGTGTCCATCGTCTTGTTAGGTAAATGCCTTGGCATCGATTACAAAGTAATTCTAATTGGCCAGAGCAATCACCCGCACTGCAATTAATTAGCATTGTTCCATGAACGTTTAAGTAGTTTTCAGGAAACTTTTGTTTCATTAGCACCTGTACTAAATTAACTATGTCTAGATTTTTTAAGGTGCTAAATGTACGTCTAACTTCCCTACATTTTGACATGGATTGTAGCTGAGAATTGGCCTTCAGGTAAATTTTTGTTGGGACTCTATGCGCAAGAAATTATATGTACACAGTTTTAAAAACTTTTCCCTTATACTTATACCTTTAAATGCTTGCTTGCTTTTAATGTTTGTGCTTGTGCTTTCGTTCGGGTTCTGGTCGGATAGCGATGCAATCTAGGCTAATCTCGAGCGAAAGGCTTCATAGTCATGAAGCCTTCACACAAAAGATCACATAAAAGTTGGTAGGTATAGTCATACCGACCAACTTTTATGTGATCTTTTGTAATGTGTTTTACTAAGATAGTTTGTAAGATATTTTTGTGACTAACAAATGGACTGTTTGTCTGAATAAATAAATTGATTGATTGATTGAATAATGATATATATATTGATGAACTTCGACCTCTCGCTCAACAATCCGATAACCTAGCCGATAGACTAGTGACATTATTTTTGGTGATGTTTTAAACAGTTATTCTCTTTGGTACACCAGATATAAAAATACAGTACCTGTTCATTTGCAAGTACAAAACGAAATAGTAACATGAGCATATGAAGTGTTTGATGTTGACGAGTGTATTACATGTTTGTTTGTTAGGCCGCAAGTGCTGCAGCCGACAGCCCCGGGCACAATGACGCGGGCGCAGGGGCGAGGGCACCGCGCCGAAGGGTTCCGTATTGTTTGCAAAATATTTTGAAAGCGTCATTTTATACGGCGTATTAGCTGAGCACTGCGTTTGATAGTCGGGGGACGTCTTCACCGGCTCGAATCATATCATCATTAGAGTATTGTGCCTCCCCTCTGTGGTGTTGAAGTGGCGATGTAGAAACTATTGAATTTTAATATTCTGCAACCGGTACTGTTTTATTGGGCTGGTGCTGTGAATCGAACGATCGAATATGCATTTATTTGCACTTGCTAAACGTATCTAAATATATTTTATGTTAACTTATTCGCATAGTTAACTATTATCATGTATGTAATGAATTTTAATAAAGAGAAAATATAAATTTACGTATAAAACATAAGTACTTATTCCAACCATCTGCGCCAAAAACTGCTCAAAAAATAACCTTGAACAATGAAAATAAAATAGACGTAGCGCAGCGCGTAGCGCAGCGCTTAGCGTTTCGTAGCACGGGCCTACGCCGATTTCAAAATCGTAACTTTTCGTATCATAAAATAAATATATCAAGCAATAATTCCGCACAGGTGTTTAGTGATTACTAAAGTGTTTTTACAAAGTGATTGGGTGATTGTGGGCGGAATAACCGGCGGCCATTTGACGCCGACGCGTGCTATAGTACCCTCGGGGTTTGAGCACTCGGGCTAAAAACTCATCGAGGTGACTCGAAAACCATATATTAATCCTTAATAAAGATTGGGTGATTAATAAATAAGACAAAGACAGATTTAGCTTAGGGATTTTTACTGAAATGTTTGGATGGGAAGAGTAGGCTTAGGCTGTATTTTAATAGTCTTTAAGTTGCTTTAAAACAACGCTATGTCCTTGTGATGTTGCTTGGTACATATGTTTAATTATGCTTTGTGGATGGACCCAGACATTGAATAACGAAATATAATTTTATTTAAAGCTCGGCTCGGCTGCGTGAACTGTACTTTGAAAAGTCGCTGGATTGAGGAAGGAAGGAAACGACGTAAGACTTGAAGAAACCCTTATTTTGGGATAGTAAATTTCAACATTCTTTTCCGTTTACCTGAAAGAGATCGAGGAAAGCGATACCATTCAGGTCTCACATTGGATGTAATTAATATAAAATAAATAATTATTAGTCAAAACTTTTTAAAGGACGAGTTTATAATTTTAAAATAAGTAGTAGTCCTTGCCAGCCTCTGTCTGCTTCCCCGCTAGCCCATGCAATGGATATTGTAACAGTTTTCACTTATTCTTTATTGGACTCTCAAAATATACACACACGAGTATAATAGGACAGTTTATGAACACAGCCCTTATAGAAAGAGCAATAAACGAGAAGTTTTGTGTTTATGTATATACATAAACACAAAACTCATCATCTGCCTAGCCTTTTCCCAACTATATTGGGGTCGGCTTCCAGTCAAGCCGGATTTAGCTGTATACCAGTATTAAACGAGGAGCGGCTGCCTACCAGACCTCCACAACCCATTACGTGGGTAACACGGTAAATATGTCACCGGAAAATTGCAGACTCCGTAAGATTGTTATAAATACTTCTAAATCTTTATAAGATTATTACTTCTTGATATATTATGAAGAAATCGTTTTGTAAACAATAAATCCCACCCAAAATCAAAGTTTCCAATATGTCCGTGTTTCCAATATTAAGAAAAAATATTTTACAATTTCACGCGATATTTTACAATTCTACGTTTTTTATTTAATGATATAGATATACAGATTTTATTATTAATTAATTTTTTTTATGGGATGATCCCATTTAAAAATGAGAAAATGTAGACAAAACTTGTCTTTAACATAGCTACGGATAAGATTATTAAGTCATTAATAGTAATTAATCTTGATAAGCACAAGAGAGTGAACCGTATCAGTAATATTGAGCACTTCATTACTATCTAATAATTTTAAGAAAGAAATAACCTAAAATATCTATGAAAAACTTACAGATAAGATAATGCATCCATTTCACTTTATATCTTGATGGACACAGGAAGATGTGTAACGTATCAGTTACATTAGGTACTTTATTAAAATATCCAAACTTGTTTAATAGTTAAAGAGCATCATTCGACAATTTGAACTACTACTGGCATAGCACTAGAAGTACCTCGTTAGAGTGACTTCATCTCAAATTACTCCGGTAGGCGATTGTTTTTGATTATCATGAACAAATTATCATTTTACTGAATCAAGCTACTGATCAGCTGATTATCAGCTTACTAAGGCAATAACAATATATTTTTACAGTTAAGTACACTAATATTTAAAGCTAAAGAGTTTGTTTGTTTGCTTGAACGCGCTAATCTCAGGAACTACTGGTCCGATATGAAAAATTATTTTAGTGTTAGATAGCCCATTTATCAAGATAGACTATTTATTATCACGCTAAGATCAATAGGAGCGGAGCAGATGAAGTTGCGCGGGTCAACTAGTTTTAAATTAAGGCCAAAATGGCTGAAGGGATTTGGATGAAATTTGGCACACATATATCATCCAATCCGTTCACATCCTGGAATCAAACATAGGCTACTTTTGATCCCAGCAATAGGCATGGAAAAATGGAGACTGAGGAGGAAGTGGAAACTTAGAGCCGCTGCTGCCTTAGTACTTCAGATTCACAAGTACCAGGTCAACAGAACGATGCAAAAGCATTTTTGGGCTAGAATGTTTTTTGTTTTTTTTTTTAATAGTTGAACAGACTATGTATGTTTTTTCCGGGCTGAAAAACGAAAGCTTTAGATTTACGAGTACTAGGAGACCAGAAACATGTCGAAATATTTCTGGCGCTGGAATTGTGAGCAAGCACTAAAGATTCATAATTAGGTACCAAAAGACCAGAAACATTTCAAAGATTTTTTTTTTATTTTAAGAGTAGAACTTCTGTTCTACTCTTAAAATAAAAAAAAATCTTAAAAAACTTCGACATATTCTTATGTCGAAGTTTTCTCAAGGCTGGAATTGAGTGCACTATAAAATAACAAGTACCGGGGGAGATAAACATATCAAAGTATTTTTTGTGCTGTAATTGAGAGCGATAAAGATTTACTGTTACTTACAGGAGAGCAAAAACATGTCAAAGTATTTTTAGTCTAAATTCAAAATTTAACGTCTGGTATTTAGATGATGGAACTTTAGGGGGTGACGTGGACACAGTTTTGAAAGATTTCCAATTCCTGAAGAAACAGTTCCAATCCATCGGCCTTGACCTCAACCACTCCAAATGTGAAATTTTCCTTAATGACAATACCGACAGACAAATGACTCTACAGAAATTCAACTCAATAGCCCCAGATATCAAAATTTTAGACAAGAGTTCACTTCACCTCCTAGGTTCACCTATATTGGAAGACAGTTTTTCTTCATTCATTGACGACAAAATTAATCTTTTTAACGATATTTCGGTAAGACTTAGCAAAATTAATTTACATTCGGCTTTCACCCTCATTAGATATTTGTTGTTTTGGGCCAAATTTTATGTATTTTCTCCGCTCTTCACCTTTATGGAAGCAATCACATCTTTTGGACAAAATCGATCAAATCATTCAAGACACACTGACATCTATCTTAAATGTGGCTCTAGATGACCGAGCGTGGCTGCAAGCCACACTACCCATTCGCTTTGGGGGGCTCGGCATCCGCAAAATTTCTAGTGTAAGCCTACCGGCGTTCCTGTCATCGGTCAACAGCACTGAAAAGTTAACCAAAAGGATATTAACTCCATCATTGGTTAACTGTGAAGTGCCTTGTTTGACCGATGCAGTGAACGCCTGGAAAGTGGCTTGCCCGAATACGGCATTGCCCGATAACCCGTTCTCCCAAAGACAATGGGACGAGCCGCTCTGCAGATTGGTACGGAATAACCTCATAAATACGACCACCAATACTGCAGAGCGTGCCCGCCTGCTGGCTGTGGGTGAATGGGAGTCGGGTCTTTGGCTACAGGCACTACCGTCACCCAACATAGGTACTTTGCTGAGTGACAGTACTTTCCGGATCGCTACGTGTCTGCGTTTGGGTGCTCCTAGCGGAGCTCCACATCGGTGTCAATGCGGTGAAGCAGTCGACCGCCTCGGACACCATGGCCTGTCCTGCCGTAGGAGCGCTGGTCGGTTAGCACGGCACGCCAGCATTAATGACATTATCCGTCGTGTTCCCTTCTAATAATAAATAAACGTACGTCTAGAATTGAGAGCGCAAAGATTCACAAGTACCAGGTAACCAGAAATGTTTCAAAATATGTTTTGGTTTGGAATTACGTGCGCTAAAGATTCAAACGAACCAGGAGATCAGAAACATGTCAAAGTATTTTTGGGCTGAAATTGAGAGCGCTAAATACTCACAAATACCAGGAAATGAGAGCGCTAAAGATTCACGAGTACACATGTAGTTCACATCCTGGAATAACACATAGGTTACTTTTTACCTCGGTAGCTTAAATAGCTTACTGGAGAGACTGAGGAAGAAGTGAAAATCCAGAGCCGCTGCTGCCTTAGTACTTCAGATTCAAAAATACCAGGAGACCAGAAGTATTTTTAAGTATTTCCGGGGCTTTAATTAGAAGCGGTGAGGATTCAAAAATACTGGTACTTTCAACATGTAGAAGTTTTTTCCGGGCTGGAATTGTGAACGCTATAGATTCGCGAGTACCAGAAGAGCAGATCATGTTGAAGTATTTTTGGGGCTGGGAATGCGAGCACTACAAAATCACAACCGCAAACATGTCAGAGTATATTTTTGCTGCTGCCTTAGTACTTCAGATTCAAAATTACTAAGAAAACAGGAACATGTCGAAGTTTTTTCAGAACTGGAATTGTAAGCGCTAAAGATTCACAATTACCAGGAGATCAGAAATGTTTATTTCCGGGCGATTCATTGGAAGCGGTTTGGATTCAAAAGTACCAGGGGACCAGAAACTTGTAGTATTTTCGGCGCTGGAATTGTGAGCGGTTAGGATTCAAAAATACTAGGAGAACAGAAACATGTTGAAGTTTTTTCCGGGCTGGAATTGTGAACGCTATAGATTCACGAGTACCAGAAGACCAGAAAAATGCCGAAGTATTTTTAGGGCTGGAAATGCGAGCACTAAATATTTACAAATACCAGGAGACCAGAAATATATGTCGAAGTATTTCCAGCGCTGGGATTTCGAGCGTTTAGGATTCAAAAGTACCAGAAGAAAAGAAATATGTCGATGTATTGCCGGGGCTGGAATTATGAGCGCTAAAGATTCACCAGTAGAAACCAGGCGACCAGAAATATGTCAAAGTATTTTTTCGGCAGGAACCGTGAGCGCTAAAAATTTACAATTACCAGGAGACGATAAACATGTGGAAGTAATATCGGGGCTGAAAACAAAAATAACAAAGACTCACTATCGAGGCTTTCCGAGGATGAGAATATGACACAAAAAAGTTGCGTGCCTCTAAAGTCTACGCAGAAATCGCGGGCAGAAGCTAGTAAAGACTATATTTTTTATGATTTAACTAGTTGACCTGCGTAACTTCGTCTGCTCCGCTCCACTCTCTTCAGTTTTATATATTAGTATAGATTACAAATGTATAGTTTTCAGAACTTTTCCTATAAGTACCTACTTGTAGTATTACCTGCCAAATTTCATAGTTCTAGGTTAACAGGAAATATCCTACACATTTTAAAACCCATGATAGTGTTGAAATATACGTTTTTTGCGGCATAAACGACCGCATCTTTTTTTTAATGTTAACTTAGAAGTTTGATTTTTTCACATCTCACAGCAAAACACTTCACTTCACTTTGCAATATTATACTAAATGACTTATATTATTACGATAAACATTCCGATATAGCACGTCTAACTCCACACAGAACAGCAGAAAAAATAAAAACAAACTAGACCAAGTCCATACCAAATTCTTAAATGGGAGATTATGTAACTAACCTAACATTCCAGTGATGACTCCGAGATTAAAGCCATTCCAAGAGCTGTTAAAGACCCATTAAAATTGGGTGGGCTGTCTGTCATAAATACATTATTAACCTATTTGAAGGTGAAGAGGCCTCACCACCCCGATATTTGCTCTTGGCTAATTAAATATATAATGATCGGCAGCAGACCCCAGCTCACTATGACCTCACAGCCTTCGCAGTAATTTATAGCCACCCATAAAACAATTCTTCAAACTTCCCCACAAAAAGGTTTCCTCTATTCAAAAGCTCGTATGAGATAATAGAGGACGGGGGCACAGGACAAAAGTCTGGATGCAACACTAAACAGTGACGGGGAAAAAAAAGCATAAACCAGCTGGCTACGTCCCCAATGCTATACAAATTCCTGGACCGTTCCCTTAAAAATCGATATTTAAAGTTAAGTACCAATACCTTACCAATAACAATGGTCCGGCGTGCGACAGAGACAAGACGCGAGGAGCCAGCACCCAAACTGGACATTCTAATTTACGAGCGCTTTTTTTTTCATCTAACATACGCAGTTCAGATGAATCTTTCGACTTTTGTAATGAATTGAAAAATGGAGTTCTGAGTTAAATGGCTTTTTGTCCTTGCTTACTGAGAAATAGACTTCACAAGTCGACGTGGACATTTATAAGATGGCCGTTAGTTCTGTTGTTTGTGCTCGCGATCGAGTTACAAGGATATTCTCTGATAGTTTGTTGTGTGTCAGTTGTCATTGTGTCGGTTATTGTCGAGGCGTGCTCGGGTATCGCAACAGTGAGCATCAGTCAGCCGCAGGCGCTGCCGACTGCGGGGGGCGGTTCATTATGAATTAATGAGAATCGAAATGTTTCGCCAGATCAACGCTCGTACGCTTGAATGGATTTGACGTCTTACTACACCACTACCGGACGTGAAACACCTCGTTTGGACGTGACGAATCAATTTAGCCTAAGATAGAATCACTTATATATATCAACCTATTTCCGAGTGGCCATGTACAGGATGTAGAAGATATCAAGGCCATTCAGAGATCTTTACCAACCTTCTTACTAAATACTATGGATGACAAACTGTAGATAAAAAAAAAACACTTACCGGTATGCGTTCTTTTGTGTATTTTGAGGTTTTCTGATCTGGCGAACACCTTGCCGCAACCGGGGAAGGGGCAGGGGAACGGCTTCTCTCCAGTGTGCACGCGGATGTGGTTCACCAATTTGTATTTCGCTTTGAACGGCCGCCCATTCCTCGAGCAGCCCTGCCAGAAGCACGCGTGCGTCGTGCACTCGGGCCCGCCCACGTGCTCCACTGTCAGATGCGTCACTATCTCATGCATACTTGAGAACAGTTTGTTGCACATTTTTCTTGGAGGTGGTTGTTCAGGATCTAGCCACTGACACCTCATGTCTCTTCGCGGAGGAGCACGCACATAGCGTAGGAAGGCGTGGGGGGCGTGCGCGTGGGCGTGTGACACGAGTGGCGGAGCGGCGCCCTGGTAGTGGACGGCGTCGCCACGCCAGTCCCAGCTCTGCTCCAGCGGCTGCTGCGGGAACAGCTCGCCGCAGCCGCTGTAGTCGCGCAGGTAGCCGGGCTGATAGGAGTGCAGCGGGTAGGGCTGGTAGTGAGGCGCGTGGTGGGGCGCGTGCGGGGCATGTGGGGCGTGCGGGGCGGCGGCGCGGTGCTGCGCGCCCGGCCCGCACGCCGGCTGCGGCGACATCTTCAGGCCGTACGACGCCAGGTGCGCGTGGTTGGTCTCCAGGAAGGCGTTCATGGCGGGGGTGGCCGACGCCGGCGCATAGCCCCACTCGCCCGCCACCATCCACGCGGCGGGGTATTCCCCGCTGATGACGGCTCTGGAAACTGCGTCGTTTCCGACGCTTAACGAGGCTTCTGATGATGCGCTAAACTTACTTTAGCTAGTACGCACACTTTGTTACCATTCCTCGGTTTTACAGTTTCAGCAGTTTGCGACCTGTTGAAGATGATATAGTGTAATTAAAAATCCTGCTACTTATAAAATATTCAAGGGCTCCAATGGTCCGAGCAAAATATAAAAAAATGAACCCTAAAGTACCATAACCTTCCGAGACAAATTCAAAACCATTTCTCAAAATAATAACACACGTTCGTGCAGCCATAACCGGCGACGAACATTTATTTATAATAATAAAAAAAAATGTGAAGCAGGTACTTTGGACATTAAATTAAACTGTGGGTAAATTTATAGGACACTTTTATACGCCTGAGACAAAAATTTCGATTGTATTCGTGTATATTTAATTTTAGTTTATTTGTTAGGCTGGCTCCAATCTCTTTTATGGCCGAGGTTTAGCATCAATAATTTATTAAAATAGTTTTATGAATGATAAAACCTGTTCCACCGTAGACAGCGTGCAACGACGGCCATTTTATTGCCAACTTCACGTCGTTTTATAATTAATTCGAAGGCACTATAATAATAATACTGAGCAAAATACGCCTATCTTTTAGCCATAAGATTCAAGAAGCTATCATAGAAAAAATATTTTAGAAAACCTGATAAGATCAGCGAAGGTTAATCAATATTGTAAATAGATTTTCCTCTTTCAAAACGAACATGTGATAAAACTTTAGAATACACTCATAATTTTATGAATGAGGAAGAATTTTGTGGTTCCATTTTGTAAAATATTAATTTAATATTTCCATAGATTACCGATAGGTCATTCATTCAGATAGACATTATTGACATCTCTATAATGATTACACTTTTTGTGGTTTTATTCTTTTCTTTCATACATAATGTTATGTAGAGAACTTGTTGAATGTTAAAGAAATATAAATTGAGTGAGAAAATTCAATATCCACTAATCTCCTCTCACTCCTACATACCACAGTAAAGTCAAACTGTCAATCAACAAAACTGTAAATTTTTTGTAGGCGTCTACATAATCGTATTATTTGAAAATAATGTTGTTTATGTATTGTTTGACACAGTCGAGTGGGACAGCTCTACCTGAGGCTTAAACAATGAGGAGCCTCAGATCTCCATCTAATCTGAACATTATCTGCGGGCCCCCGCCGCGTGCTCGCATCACCACAAAGCGATGGGTTGACACATCTCAACAGACGCTCAAGGAGTAATAGGATTACAAAAATAACCCTTTTCATATCAATATTAACTGTCAAAGCATTTTGCGTCTTAATTCTTTTACATTAAAACTCTTACCACGGTTTTCGAACAGTAATCTATGTTGGTCACAATTTGCAGCTGTCTAAGGAAGGTTTCCACAGTTTTAAGGAATTAGTCATAATCACATTAGCGAGCTATTGAGATGCTTCAGTTATCTGTTTAGCGGAGATTGTGCTCATGGGAATGTGAGCGTCGCAAGCGCAGCGATAATGTTTCAAAGATCTTTAGAAGGATTTTATTGTATTATCGTTACAGCGCATCTATGTGTGCATGGCATGTGTACTGCTTTTTAGGGTTCCGGACATTCGTGAACAACGAAAACTTTGCAGGATCACTCGGGTGTCTGTCTGTCCGTCTGTCACAGCCTGTTTTCTCCGGATCTACTGGACCGATTTTGTTGAAATTCGGTATGCATATGGACTTCTGTGATCCAAACACGGACAAGTAACGTAAATAAATATTTTTCTAGTATGGGGTCACTATTCAAACAAGAAAATTAAAAGAAAGTTTTTCAAAGCGTTTTTCATCGTGGGAGATATTAAAGAATGCTTACTGTGAGGATTTTAATTACAATTTTTTTTCATAATTTTAAAATGAGTAGTTTTGAAGTTATTCAAGAAATTAGACCAAAAATGACCATTCTCCCCTTATCTCCGAAATTACTGAGCCTAAAATATTACAAAAAAAAAATATAGATAGTAGTTTCTTTTCAGAAAATACTTAAAGTCCCAATGAGCGTTTTCAAAAACAGCCAAACATAAACACATCCTTAGGTATTATTACACTTTTGGTTTTTGAGAGTTGAAAATCCAACAGTATATTATATACTCGTACCTACCTAAGTTTTTATTTGGTGGCCTAGTGTCACATGTCACAAACGGGAAAGTATTACGTCAACGGAACATACATAAATTCACAACTTTTTCACATAGTTAAAAGTTCTTCATTGACATTATTTTGTAGAAATAGCTCAAATAATAAAAACAATGCCAAATATTGGTTTCTGGTAATATCAAATTGCCTTTAAAATATTTTTTTTTGCTATCGATAGGCACACGTTTGACCACTATCTCACCTGATGATAAGCGATGATGTGGTCGAAGATGGAATGCTCTTACATCTTCAAAAATGTAAGAGAAATCATCCAACGGCTAGGAAACTACTTGAATCTGCTAATAAACGAGGTTTAGTAAATAACTTAATTTATTCGAACCACATAGCGCTACTTAGCTTATATTTTTAGTGCTTTTTAGGGTTCGCGTCCGTACCGAAATGGTAAAAAACCGACTAAGTGCGAGTCGGACTCAAGCATGAAGGGTTCCATACCATCGTATTTTTTATTATTTGGTGTTATAGCGGCAACAGAAATACACACTCTGAAAATTTCAACTGTCTACCGACTACGGTTTATGAGATATAGCCCGCTGACAGATAGATAGACGGATGTACGGACGGACGGACGGATGGACGGTCGGACGGACAGTCGAGGCTTAGTAATAGAGTTCCATTAGTTACCTTTTGGGTACGAAACCCTAAAAAGGAACCTTTATTGTATGACCAAGTCTGTCCGTCTGTCACAGCTGGATATCTCAAGAAGTACAAATGCTTCAACTTGATATTTGCAAACAAGATAGTAAAATAAAAATGTATATTATTTTTTTTTGCAACAGCGACTGAAAGTTGTTCTTAAAATTTTGAAGAGGGCTCCTAGAGCATGTGGGGTATTTATGTTAAAGGCCGCGTTGAAAAATACAATGGTTTTCACTGTTCCCCCCTTTTCCTTATGTCTAAAGTTTGCATAGAGAACATTCTGAAATTATTCTATGTGATGACAGTTTAAGTAAAGTTTACAGGTAAAACAAAATGACGTCTCAATGTAGCACATTTTTTCTGAAATCATCAACAAAATTAATTATTAGTTCCAGCATCGGTCAAGAGACGGCGCTGATCTAAAACTGCAACATACACCGCAGTGTTACTTTTCACGTTTTATATGATCGTACGGAACCTTCTCTGCGCGAGTCCAATTCGCTCTCGACCGGTGTTTTATTTCTCGAAAAATAACCAAGCATTCAATTGAAATAAAATAAACTACTAAGGAAACGAATTAAATAGAAAAAAATACTGCCTAAACTACTAGTTTTCTTACTAAGCTTCCAATGTTGGCCTCTAATGAATCTAGATATCTTGGCTCTAAGCAGCCAGCTATTGTCTCGATAAAGGTGCTAGTCTAAATCATTGTTTAGTTAAGTAGACTTCTCAACTACATACAACTATGTTCAGCTCTCTGACATAAAATACTCAGTGAAAAAAGGTGTTATTATGAGCCTAACAACCCCAACAACCACTTTTTTTTTTGCTCTTGACTCTAGTCTATGTCAGAGATGACAGAGACAAAGTCTACGATGGAGCGAGCGTACCCAGAAGGAGCCTGTTCACTCTAACTTTGAAGAGATTGTGGTTGTAAGCATTTGGAAACACGCAGGCAGAGTGTTTCACTCCTTTGCTGTGCGCATTATAAAAGACGTTTGGAAACGCTTAGTGCGAATTGGTGGAATAGCAACAAGGTAGGTAGCTACCACCCAACAATTTCAAGTTTGCAAGAGTTCAGAGGGCCAAGCACGAATATTGTTGACGTGTAGTAACGTAACGTTTAATTTTACCATAGCTACAATACTCGTTTTGCACATAATATTTATTTGAATTAGATACTATATTCATATTTTAAATGATATAAATTGTTTATGTACCATAAAATTAAACCAAATATATTAGAGTTGTAGTTTTTCACATTCAAAATTCACTTACGTAAACGTTGCTGTACGTCAAAATATTCGTGCTAAGCCTTCAGCTCTCTGACATACAATACTTAGTGAAAAAAGGTGTTATTATGAGCCCCTGTATAGATACCCAACAATTTTCAGTTTGCAAGAGTTCAGATTATAGCGACGAAAAATTAATTTATACTCGTTTCATATAAGATTATTTTCCTTGATTTTGAATTTCCTTTACTTCACAGCAATTAAGAGATTTCTAAATGATTTAAAATTGTAAGTTACTATGATATTTTTTTACTATTGATAGGCACGCGCTTGACCACCATCTCACCTGATGGTAAGCGATGATGTGGTCGAAGATGTAGCACGCTTGCCTAGAAGTAAACTATGCACTCTTGACTTAAACACTCCCAGGTAACAAATTTGTAATAGAATCACTCAATCTCAGACTTTATTATTTAGCATTTTAATTTCAATCGAATTAATGAAACCCTGTGAAAATTTCAACTGTAGGTACCTATTACGGTTCATGAGATACAGTCCACTGACAGACAGACGGATGTACGGAAGGACGGCCGGACAGTGGACGCCTATGATAGGGTTCCGTTGGCCCTTGGGTAAGGAACCTTAAAAATTTAATTAATTAATTTTTTATCGACTTTAATAAGCACTAAGTTAGATAACACCTTATTACTGCTTATTACATAGTTAATGAGAAGTGTCAATAGAACTTAAGATATTTTTGTAATCGACAGTAGGCATAAACATTATAAGTAGAATATTTAATTGAATATGAAATTGACAGTTTGCTATTGATTCTACCGTAAAATAATCATCTTGACAATAACACAACTGTAGTCATAATGACATACGAAAACAACACACACCAACACACACCAACACAACACACACCCAGCCATTTATTGATTGAAAATAGTTTTTGACTAACATTGCATTATTTAATAAGCATTACCTATCAGAATATCAGAGTGGTTCAGTACAAGAAAAATATTTAAAAAATAAACCTACGCTTGCTTTCAGTACAGTGTCCTGTTTTTGAAAGTATTGCAAAATCTAAAGTAAATGAATTGTAATAGTTAACCTTCACAACTTCCTTAAATGTTTGCGGTAGATCAGCTTTATTAAATTTTTATAAAACGTGTATTTTCGACCTTTTTAATTGAAGAACAATAAAGTACAGTTTTAATTTTTCTGTATAACATGTTAAATTGGATTAAAGCTAGAGCTCCCACTACAATTCCTTAAACTGGAAAAGAAGCCTATATAAAAAGAACGGGCCAAGAGCGAGTCGGACTCGCGCATGAACTATCACATTTTTTTTTTGTTCTTATTAGCAACAGAAATACACATTCAGTGAAAATTTCGACTGTCTGTATGACTATACTGATTTTATTACGTTTCATGAGAATAAGAGATATTGCCCGCTGACAGACAGACGGATGGACTGACGGACGGATGGACGGACGGATGGACGGACGGATGGACGGACGGACGGACGGACGGGCAGCAAAGGCTTAGTAATAGGGTTCCGTTGGTTACTCTTTGGGTACGGTATCTTAAAAAAGCAGCCAAGTGTGAGTCGGACTCGCCTATCGAGTATTTTGTACGTATTGATTACTGTAAATAAAGACTCTATTTTTATGATTTATTTACAAATGTATAGTTTTCAGACTTTTCCCTATACTTTTAGTATAAGACGGTATTACTTGCCAAATTTTATAATTCTAGATCAACGAGAAATAGTACCCTATACATTTAGATTCCCTTGAGAGTGGAAATATAGTTTTTTGCGGCATAAACGGCCGTATTTTTTTCACATTTACTTAAAGTTTATTTTTCACAGCTTCAAGAAACTATAGACCTGAGTATATGGTTTTAATTTAAACTCGATACCTCCACGCGTTCTTGTGATAAAGTGTCTTGACAGACAGACGGACGCACAACAAAGTGATCCTATAAGGGTTCCGCTTTTTCCTTTTGAGGTACGGTACCCTAAAAATATTGGGCGTGCGGCACACATCTGCCAGCTTGTATTCCCCATACAGGCGTGATATTGATCTTACTTTATCTTCTCTATTAGTTCCATTAATTGATATTTCAAATCACCAATCAAATTAGAGATGAACACATGAGATTACAGACAGGATATAAAGCTGCGGTTCAGTAGATAATAACCGCCACGAGGGTAAAACGGCAATGACCTATACAGAGTAATAATGCTGGTGGTATAGATAACGAACTAAGTAAGAAAAAAAAAACAAAACAAATCTAACCTTTCTCAAAAAATATCTAGTCTAAAAAAAAACGGGCTTATCTTAACTGTTACTTCTCTGCATAAATCGACTAAGTCTAAAGAAATCTGAACTCTCCGAGATAGAGTCCTGACAAATGAGACCAGCTATAATAATAAGGTTTACCAAATAGGTAAACCTTATTATTATTCCGCAATCCTGGCAGGATGATACCATGGCTATTTTAACCGATTGCATAAAAATTGATGATGTTGTATTGACATGTACTGTGTTTATTGACATACTTAAAAGGGGTCAATTCAAGTTAATTAATAGATCATAGGTAGATCAAGATTGAAAAGGTTAGAAGCTACAGATATACTAAAAACAGCATAATCAAGGTTTTTCAGAAACCAGGTGCAGGTTCGGATCCTCAACACATCAATATGGATGAAACAAAAACTGAAAGCTGCTACATAAATCATATGATATACCCACGTCCGCTGTAAAAAGTATCTATTATGATAATGTTTTGTAATATACACGCTATTATTGCAATGTATAGACGTGTTGCAATAACTGCTCGTTATAGTGTCGTATAGACTGCATCAATCAATTAAAAAAATATTACACTTGCCAATAAAAAAAAATAAAAGAAATGTTGATTTCATCAACTTCGTTTTGTAAGTAACATTACAAAATTAGGAACTACCATTTAAGAAAAAAAAAAGCTTGTAGTAGGAAGTTCCTTGCTACTACAAGCTAGAGACAAACTGTTCCCACGTACGCAACGTACGCAACGCATTATGATATCTGGACTATTGATTTTGTATGAAAAACGATGCAATAGAGACACACTTATCGTATGCAACGCAACATACGGTACAATACAAAAGCGATGCATACGTTGCGTACGTAGGACCTGTGTGTTTCTCACTTTATAGTTTTGTAATGCTACTGTCTTCTTACATTAAAGCTTGAAGGACACCTACCGTTTTTTTTTAAATATGGGATATCGTCAAATGATCCTTCTGCAGAGCAGAAGAGCAAAAGGGAGTGTCAAACTCTTACTGCCTAAAACCCATACGTGTTCCTCCTAATGCTCTTTGCCATTCCAGGCCCGCGGTGACTCTTTCAAACGAAATCCACAATCCTGGCAGGATGATACCGTGGCTATTTTAACCGATTGCATATAAAGGATGATGTTCTATGAATGTAGATATGTAAGTACGTTTCTCAAAAACGACTTCCTATACTCTAGTTATTAGGTATGGTTCGTCGCAGGTGGTCTTCTGTAGCGTTTACCCACAAGAGATAAAGGTGTGAGTGTATGTTGTATGAACATTACATTATATCATTA
The DNA here is from genome assembly GCA_950371165.1 of Lacanobia oleracea. Classification (NCBI taxonomy): domain Eukaryota; kingdom Metazoa; phylum Arthropoda; class Insecta; order Lepidoptera; family Noctuidae; genus Lacanobia; species Lacanobia oleracea. Next base: position 15,716,774 of record OX493389.1, read on the forward strand.
GAAAAATAAGCCTATGTCCAGCAGTGGACGACTTTCGGCTGATATGATGATTAGAAAAATATTGTTATTTCCATTTCCGCATATAACAAGCTCCCTAAATTAACGATTGATTCAAAGCAATGTAATACAATCTGCATAGATATAAAAACAGTATTAAACAATCACTAAAGGGTACCTATTTGCAAAAAGAAAGACTTAATTTCCTATGGGCGCTCTGGTATTTACTTTATGGTTTTATTTACGAATATTGTTTATTAAGTTAATATAATAAATAATAATAATACTCATTTATTTCAAGTTTCACAGACTCATTAAAATAATATTCATACACACATAGTCACATTCAATTATCATTATCAATCACAACAAACATACATACACAGTTAAATTGCACACTGCACTACTATTTTCTCCAGCTAAGTAGCTATCTGCCTAAAAATCAAATTTTACCAAGAAAAATACATTTTAAGTATCATTTTAAAACATCCTGAAATAATACGAATATTTGAACTGTTATCTCTTCACCGAGGCAAGTAAAAAATATTCAGTATTTGCCAAATTATCATCCTGAACAAGTCCGTTTACAGGATAAGAGGTGTTTACAGGACAAAATAGTTTGAATTGTAGCAATTTTAATCATTTCCAATATGTCCAAAATCTTAATTTTTAGGTAACTTGTTTGTTGGTATATGAGTCACAGCAATTCGCAATATGTTATGTTACAGTAATGTTATGTTAGTGGGGACTATAAAACCCTAGCACAGGGGGTATTGCGACTGTTTCTGGTAAATTAATTGTAGATATTCTAATGTTCTTGTCATTATACTTATGATGGCATGTCGTACTTCATTCATCTACTCGTACATATTTCTCCTGCCTACCTTCACATGTATGATTATAATACGGAACAATCATTTTTAAACATATTTACACTTTATTTCTAAACATATAAATAATTTCAAATAGCTTTGTAAAAAACTTCTAAGAATCGTTATCGTCATTAGAAATGCTAAGGAAATATCACCCGCCTATTGTTCAGTTTCAGTTTTTTTCAGCAGCTTCTATTCTCTGCATAGAACTGATATGTTAGAAGAATTAGCATGAGGATTTTTATAACATTGGCTTGCATGTGAATGCCTTTTAGTTTCATTTAGGGATTAATATACATAATTACGTATGTGTTCCATTCAATAAGCACAGTTTTCATTATTCAACCCTTGTGGTTCAATTACATACTTCATTAAATAATTATTTATAATTCAGATTAAGATCCATATTTATATTTTTAAACGCCTTTAGTGTCACATATGCTTGGCCGGATTTCTAATGAAAACGTTCTCGATAGCTGTTATCTAAGTAATGATTCAATTATCAATGTAGGTAAACATCAACAAAAATGAAATAAGTAACTGACGGGGTCAGTAGTTACGGTAGTTAAATGGTTTGTCGCCTTTGCACGGTTCAAGTGACTTAACAATGGAAAATAAAAATTAATTTAGGGTTCATTTTTTGTAAACACAGGAAAAGCTTACCTTGTTGTTGTTTTAGTAGAAATCCAGTCTTCAGTTAATCGATGTACTCATGAAAATAATCACTTAGTTTTATGTATTAAGTAGCACAAGAAAATATCAAAACACTTCACTGAACATATACTTAGTATCTAAAATAAATTTCAGTATCCTCATGTAACTAGAGCAATTAGTATCACAGGTGTTGGCGCATCGTTATAACAATCTCGTGTCGGTTTCACAGCCGCATTCTACGATTACAGGCCGTCTCGTTGGTAACATAAGTTCTTTGGACAAATTGTCACGCAACGATTTTTTCTCGTAACGATGAAAGGCTTCGCGACGTGTGTCCACTGACTCCGCTGAGGCTCTCAGCATGACTGCGGGCTCCCGCGTCGCCGCCCCTCGCCATAGCCGACATACTGCTTCTTAGAAAATATTTAGTACGAGCGGCCCAAGGCGCGGACGCAGCCCTGCACGCCGAGAGAAGGGCGGGACACCGACAACTTTTTCACCCAATGGTGCGGCTTCGACGCCAAGTCGGCGATGTCCATCCGTCCCGCTCTGATGCACACCGCGGGGTGATGTTCGAAAGAGAGCTACGATCCTCGGCGAGCTCATAACGATGGTATAACGAAGAAAATTTCTTTGTGTTTGTGTCGTAATGTGTTCGCTTTATCAGATTTACGTTGAAAGCTCGCTGTTAGCTTTCGAGGGCGCCACATCGGTGCTCCCTGTCGGATGAGTCGACCGGCGCGGGGGTGCGAGCGGGACATATGCCACCCGGGAAATGTTTCGGCTAATGTATTTTCCTGTGGGAAGGAAAACACATGTCGTCGCTTTTAATTTAATACGCGTCACGCTGCGTCGTCGTGTCGCGCGGACCAAGTGCCTCGTTTTGTTTTTCGAAGCATTTTATTTCGGTTATAAATGTTGGTATTAAATAAAGGGTTATTATTTCGAAATGTATGAACTGAAAATATTTAATTTCATCATTATTAAGCAATGCTGCACAGTCTTTTATACACTTAGGTTAGCCATCGAATGCTTATGACTTCGTATAATTTTGTTTAGATTATGATGTTTCAATTTTACAATTACTTAAATAATGATTCAGTTTATTAAACATACTTTTTCTTAAACAGTTTTTTTATACTTTAGCATATAATAAAATTTACTTGAACTTTAATATTCCTCATAAACTGAAATACTTTTATGATATTTAATTGACTACATCGCAAATTAATGATCTTTTTAAATAAAAGCTATATATTTCTCAACAAAAAAAAGTTACTACTTGATTCTTATAAGTTTTATTTTAATAAAAGTTAACGACACAGACTTCAGCACTAACAACTAATTGTTGAATAGATTATTGAAATAAAACTATTAGTCAAAAACAAAACTGATTCAAATAATTTTAAAATCCATACAACACAACCATCCCCAATTAAAATTGTAAATGTACTGCAGTAGTTTGAGGCGCGCCAAATATAATTAACGTAATTAATTTGACGTACCAAACGTACTTGGTAATTAGTTGGTAAAAAGTCGCATGCGCAAGGCGCGGGCGGGGGCGGGTCGCGCCGCCATTGGCCGGCCGGCAGGCTGTCACGCCCGTGCACTCCTGCGCACACTTTTATTTCTACCAAACGTTTATTTTCATCCACGGCACGAACGCTCGTGATTAATTTAATATATTTTTATCGACGAACTTTTCTCACGCAATACGCTTTTTGCGATATTTACCTGTATCGATTCGTTACATCTCACAGAACGTTTTTGTACTCATGATCTTGTGCGGTTTGTTGACTTCGTTAGAATTAATTCAACGTTTTGTGAGTGGAACAGCATTCTTCCTATTAGTGTTCGGAGATACTTATAAGAAAAACCTCTGGACCACATCCGCTTGGTGACAGCCTGAAGGATTGCAGCTGCTGATTTTTTAAAGTTATACCTTGAAGTAATGGCCGTTTATAAACATTTAATTAGTGTGCAAAAAACTTAGAATTCTCTGTAACAGTTGGTGTTAACATTTACTAGAAAAAGATTTACTTACTGTTAAATTACCCGAGTTCTTGTAATGATTACGTGTTTTAAAATTTACAGCAATAACACAAGGTCGGCACAGTAGGGCTCCAGGTACGCACAATGCCGCGCAGCCCTCCGCCTCGGAGTGAGGGCCGGCAGATATTTCATTAAAATAAATAACGTTATTATTTATTTGGGTGTTTTTCGGCGACGATGCAAGCTACAAATTATGCGGACAATGCCTCCGCGGGACACCGCTATTATTGGATGTAGCCCACCAGATGGCGCTGTTCTCCCCTGCTCTCCATACCAACAAACAATATTAAAAATTCGTTCTAATAATCCCTAAATTAGTAAAACATCGCAGCTTTAATTAAAAATTCGTGTTAATTAATTTAAAATGGTGTAAAATTAAAATTGGATTACATGAAGGTACCTACTTAATTTCAATTTAGTACTTACATTGCATGTAATAACAACTTACGTATTTTTTTTTATTAAAACATATCCTTTTCTTGCTAAAAAACTAAGAAATAGACTTTACCACAATCTTTGTAAAGTAAGAAATTTCAGCTATTCATCTGGCTGTTTCATACGTAGTTAGTGAAGATTTTTCAAAACTCTGAAAACCTATTATTACCTGAGGAATGAAAATAACAGTATGTCAACATTTCTACAGAACATTTTCGAACAGCAATTTTTATTCTTCAGTTAAAAATATCTGACTACTAAAAATAATATTGAAAACTGACAAATTTGTTCGGGAATCAAAAGCCATCCGTTCCGCTCCACTTCATTTTTTAAAAGCGCGTTGCTTTACTTACTTGAAACCGTGTTCGTAAGATTACTTCATCCGTGATTTTCTGTTTTAACGTAAGCCAACTTAGGATAACGCTCCAATGAACTCAAAGACCTGGGATTCGTTGAACAGTTCGTGTACCTTGCTCCCTTCTCAGTAACGAGGGAGGCAGTGAAAGAGAAGAAGAATTCAGATATCCAAGGCAGCGATGACTAAACTCACTCAGATATGGAAAGATCGCAATATATCCCGCAAAACCAAAGTGAGGCTGGTGCGTGCGCTGGTATTTTCAATTTTTTCTAACGGCGCCGAATCCTGAACAATAAGAGAGAAGGAAAGGGCCTCAATTGACGCTTTTGAAATGTGGGTTTGGAGGCGGATGCTGCGAATTCCATGGACTGCACGCCGACCAACTGGTCCATTCTTATAGAGCTCCAAATAACCACAAGAGTATCTGCTGTCTGCTTCCAGCTAATTCTTAAGTATTTTGTACATGTCGCTCGTAGAAACCCTGACAGTCTCGAGAAGCTTATTATGGCCAAGTAGACGGGAAAAGACAACGGTCACCTACCCGTTGGGCAGACCGAGTATAGACGCTCACGGGCCCATCAATAGCCGAAGCTTTTAAGACCGCCGAGGATAGAGAAACGTGAAAGAGCATAGTGCACCGAGTGATCAATACCTCAGACTAGACACGACCTTCAACAATGAAGATAACGACGAGGACTTAGAATAAATGTCACCGGATTGTTGCCAACTCCATAAATTTATAATAAATCTCGTGTTTAAATTTTATCTTCTCGATAAAACATGTATTTAAAAGTAAACTGTTGCAGGTAGGATTTATTAAATTCAACATGATCTGTTTACAATATACAGGGTTATTTGTAAAACACCAGCAACCTCTTAGTCAGTGAAAGTACACATGATTACGAGGCATGCCTTTTAAGTTTTGTCGTTTGAAGAAAAAAACACAACCAGAACTTTTTATTGTTTTTTCAAAGTATTCACCACGTAGCTTAATATACTTTTCCACTCGCTCAAACCAGTTATTATAACATTTATTCCACTCTAAAGTGGAGGTGTTCAAAATGGCTGACTTAAAAGCGTCGACTGCTTCTTCACCGGACTAGAACCTTTGACTACGAAGACTTTTCTTAATTTTAGGAAATGTAAAGAAATCGTTAGGGCTTAGGTCAGGACTGTATGGATGATGGTCAAGAATTTCTACTTTTTCCAGCTTTAAATACTCAATCGTTTGACGAGCGCTGTGTGAGTTTGCGTTGTCGTGGTGCAGGATGATGCGTCGCTTTGAGTTAGATTTTTGAAGTTCAGCGATAACTTCTGGTAAACAAACTGTGGTATACCACTCTGCGTTAACCGTTCTACGATCTTCAAGTGCAATAGTCGCGACATGGACGGTTTGTCCAACGAACGTGGCCACCATCTTCTCTGAAGTGTTTCGATAACGAACAACTTTAGTCGGCTTTGGCTCGTCTTGAAAGACCCAGATTGTAGATTGTTGTTTGAAATCAAGATCATAGGCATAAATACAAAATTCTTCACCACTGATGATGTCGTAGACGTGATTTGACTCTCCTCGGTTGAACCTTTGCAGAGTTTTCTTACACCATCTGACGCGGGCCGCCTTGTGATCGTCGGAAAGCAGATGCGGTATCCAACGGCAAACTAGCTTTCTCACACCGAGCGCTTCATGCAAGATCTTCTGAATGGTTGTCTCTGTGATGTCTAATAGAGCTTCTATCTCTTGATACGTCACATGACGATCTTCGAGAATTAGTTGTCTCATAGCAATGATGTTATTTTCAGTGAAGGCGGATTTTGAGAGATTTTTCACTAACACTAGTATGTCCACGCTGGAATTCTAAATACCAGCATTCAACAGTCCGCAGACATGGGGCTTCATCACTGAACACAGATGTTAGCTCTTCAAAACACTGAAGCCGTGTTAGGCCTCTTCTAAAGTTGTAGAAAATTATTGCACGAAAAATTTCCTTAGAAAGATTAATTTTCGTACGTAACCTGACAGATTCCAATCGACGCTGTGACTAAACAATAGCACTAATCGTAATACTTTCAACTGGTTTGAGATTCAAAATTTTAATACATTCGAATATAGAACAGTTCCAAATTCAAAATTGCCGGGAAATATGGAAACGACAGAACTTAAAAGGCATGCCTAGTATAAACAACTTTTACTTTGAGAAAACCCCGAAAACTCGAAAAAAATATCAGCTGTTTCATACAAAATGCAATATTTGGCCAATGAAAATGTTTGAAACAGCTAAAATTTTTATCGAGTTTTCAGGAATGGGCTCGAAGTAAATTTTAGTTTTACAAATAACCCTGTATAGGTAGGTTTTAATGTAATCAAGATTTTGTTGTAACAGTTTTCGATAACCTGGTGACAATGATAACATGAAAATCAATAAAACTGATTTTATAAACCATAGGCTTTCGTCATTTGCAGTTGTAGTCGTTTATGACGTTGATGTCTAATGTTAGCGCGCGAGAGCTACGAAGCGTAGCGCGTAGAGGTCGCTTACATTTAAAATATAATTCCTTTTCATGTCGAAGTTAAGGGACTTTGTATTTAAATAATAGGTTCTAAATTTTAGTGCAATATTTTTTCTACTGTCCAAACAAAAAAGTTTACCTACATTGTTGTTTTTGTCATGGAGTTGCTACGATTTCTTCGTGGTTATTGTTAGTTTTCGTAGATACGAAAAAAATAATTTAGAAGATTTATCTCAGCCTACGTATTCAAGTTCATAAGAAAGTAAGTCGTAAATGATGAATGAGAATCATATTTACTTTACAAATTGGTTATAAATTGTTTGTTGTTGTTTTACCTACCTAAGATTTCATCAAAATAAGGTTCAAGCGTCTTCGTAAAAAAGAAAAAAACTATTTGGAAGAAAAGAAACAAGTTTGAGGCCAACTACAGAATTTGGTTCTCCTTATTCCATTAAGTTCTTAACACACATTGCACATGTTTCACATCTCCACACAACAAAACTAATGACAAAACTTCACGCTAAAAAAGTCTAATAAAATAAAAATATCTACAAAAATCCACCTGTTCACCTCTCGCCCCTAACTGTACCAGTAATTAATTCGATTCCGAGTCAAACGTCAGTGGGACTCGATGACTATTGATATCGCCCGACTCGGCTCGTATCATCGCATGAAAAGCCGACACAAGCCGATGTGATCGACTTTTTTGCCGCAACCATTCAAACGAAATTAGATTCGGATTCGTAACGTTTTCCATTTGGTTGTACCTACATGTATATATATCTATATGTATGTACCAAATAATATTTGGGTATCGATATAATTGGGCCATTCTTTGCGAAGATTATATTTTTGTCACGGTGAAAGACAATCGCGTGCAAGCAATCTGAGATAGAATATGATTCTAATAACCAATCTTGAAATAATATTTTTTTGCAAGTGGCTAGCTAGGAATGTAGAATGTTATTTCTTTTTAAAGGATGGGAAATCATCAAATACCTCCTCCCGCTCTGGGTGAAGCAGAAGGGAGTGTCAGACTCTTACTGACTAAAACCCATCCGTGTTCCTCCTAATGCCCTTTGCGTTCCAGGGTACGGTGACTCTTTCGAACAAATTCAGCAACCCCGGCAGGCACTGGCGGCTTCTATGCTGGCAGCTCCTTAAGGCGCGCGTGGAACATAGCGCGTCGTCGACCCGGGCCTGGTTCTGATCGGACAGCGAGCCACCCAATGCTCGCTGCCCGCAGGCCTGTGCCTTAGGTGGCCGGGAATCGCCCTGCAACTCCCGATGTAGAATGATATGGAATATGAATCAAAACTTTGTGAATTAATAATAGCATATATAGTTAGCAGTGGCGTAGCTTCCACTGTATCAGCCGTATCAAAGATAACACGGGCCCCAACATGTGGACGTAAAGCTATATATTTAGTTCCGTCATCTCCTTCGAGTCAAGACAGTTCTGAGGGCCTATTTTGTTAAAAAAGCGATACCCCTAAAATGGGCCCCCCAAAAATGTTAGATACAGGGCCTCTTTGAGAATAGCTACGCCCCTGATAGTCGGGTTCATCATCATCATCATTTCAGACGAAATAAGTCTATTGCTGGGGTATAGGCCTCCCCCAAATGGCGCAATATGACCGGTCCTGTGTATCTTGCGTGCAGCGGATCCTCGCGGCTTTATGGTAGATCGATGTCTAGGTTTTCGGTTTATAGGTATATCTATCAATCTAAATGTGTATCAGTAATCAGTTGTTACGAAGCAGATCCATTACAAAATAATTAAATAATAAGGTCATCAAACTGTTAAACCTTTTCTATCAAAGTGCAATTTAATTGATCAGACACGACAAAGGTGCAATTCAGTATTAAAACAAATCCTTATCATTTATATCCTTTTTAGAAAATTGTATACATTCAAAAATCATTTAATAATTTATGTCTTATTCTATTGTTTCAAATGTATGAAATTCAGAAAACGTTGATCTTGATTGAAATGAGGCGGCCTACTCATAAAGCCTAGGTGAGACTCGTAGCTAAGTTTCATGAAAGAACATTGTATTTTAAAATTTCATTTTCGAAAAAGGGCTTTAATGAATAAAATATTTTTTTTACTTATTTAATATAGTATTCCAAGCACAGGCGAGGAGCTCGTGGCTAGATAATAACTGCCGCACGGGTCGATCTTCAAGGTTAAGCAACCCTTGCCAAGGTTGGTCTGTGGATGGGTGACCATCTTATCATAGCAAGTTTCCTCCGTGCCTCGGAAAGCACGTTAAGCTGTTGGTCCCGGCTGTCATTTTTAGATCTTTGGCAGTCGTTACGGATAGTCAGAAGCCAGTAAATCTGACTCCAGTCTTGCGATGATGTACCGTGTTACCCAATTACTAGGTTGTGGAGGTCTGGTAGGCAGCCACTCCGCGTAAAATATTGGTATTCAGCTAAATCCGGTTTGACTGGAAGCCAACCCCAATATAGTTGGGAAAAGGCTAGGCAGATGAGATTCCAAGCACAGGCGTGTCAAGAACTTGTCACACTAATAAATGTCATTTATAAAATTGCTCATGGATGTCACGATTATTTTCATACAGCAACTACAAAAAGTTTGTACCTAGACTGTTTTAATAATAATTAAAGTGACTAATTAAACATTGGACATTTACACCTCGGTTTACACAAAAAACGAGCTCCTTTTCGGAGAATACTTTTTATTACTTTACTTTTGTCATACTAGCTATGTTTGCAGGCCTGCTCGCATTGTTTAAGTATTTTTTTTAGTTATTGTGTCAACATCATCTAGCCTAGCTTTTTCCCCAAATATGTTGCAGTCGAGTTTTTCACATACCAGTTTCATCTGGATTATAACCTCGTGATTAAATATTTAGCTCCAAGAGTTCGAATACATGTGATGGTTGAAGCGTTACATATCATGTCCTCTGGATAAAAAATAGTATCTATAAGTTATAAAAATTAATTAGACCTAATTTGTAGACTAAAATGCACGAAAATATAAATGGAACAAATAATTAAGAATTAGCAACGCTGTAAGACAGCTGTTATGTTAAATGTTAAAAATAAAGAAACGGCAAATAGATACAAACACAAGATAACGCTATTCAGTTATGTAATTGTATTCTCAAAATAGAACTCGCAGCTTCCAAGGTGCCTTACCACCGTAGGCGCGGGTCTGCGGACGGCGAGCATTGGGCGGCTCGCCGTCCGATCAAAACTAGACCCGTGTCGGCGGCGCGCTGTATTCCACGCGCGCATCAAAGAGCTGTCAGCAAGGGAGACGGGGCCCGCCAGGGCCAGTGCCTGCCGGGGTGCGGAATCCGTTCGAAAGAGGCACCATACCCTGGAACGCAAAGGGCAGTAGGAGGAACACGGATGGGTTTTAGTCAGTAAGAGTCTGACACTCCCTTCCGCTCCGCCCAGAGCGGAAGGAGTCATTTGATGATTTCCCATCCTTAACACGTTGACTGCCAGCCCGGTCACCGGTGACCGGACCCCGTCTTGTATCCACGCGCCGTGTTGGTCACTGGTGACCTCAACACAGACCTGTTCTTGGGCAGAATTATTACGCCGGTGGCCACGTTTATCGTACATTTGGTGTATGCAAGTGACCGGAGCGGCGCTGTAGACTGTTACTACAGCGTGGTATCAGCGTGTCAGCGTGTGTTATGAAATTGTGAGAAATGTGGGACAAAAATGATGAAAGTAAGAGAAAAAACATAACCGTCATAAAAATCAAGGATTTATTTTTTTCAATGTTTGAAGTATAAGTAAAAAACAAGTAACTAGGCATTCTAAATAAAATACAAATTAAACGTAGCGCAAACGACTGCGGGGTGCGGGTGACCGGAGAAATGCCCGCCCCGGCGCCCCGTAACGGAAATTCACATTTTTACTATCAAGGCGCCACGTAGGTCACCGGTGGCCTCAGTTGGTTTTTTCGAAATAATTATGAAACGCAGCTTCTGATCGAATTCAAAATTAGATATATTTTAAAATATTGATATTGCCCTCCTATTTTCATCAAAAAGTTTTTTATTGATTTTTCTCATTTACACTACGGCAGTCAACGTGTTAAAAAAAAAAAAAAAAAAAAGTTCCAAGGTGCCTTAGCGATAAGTATAAAATAACAAAATTAAGTATTATTATAATTCCTGACGAACATGACAAAAGTAAACCCTTTGTACTCCAGGGCCCTCACTACGTAGTGCCAATGCCATCAGGATCCCGTTGTGGAAAAGGAATAGCGCTATTTGACCTGTATAGCTCCCTCTATCCCTCACACTAGAATCATGATGGTTTTAATACTTCGTATGGCCCTTGTCATTGGTATAATACCCTTATTCTTATCTTATCAAACTTTCAGACATTTCAAATATTAGTTAGATATTGTTAGTCTTTCAGCTTTCGTGAAGTTGACTAAACACTGCTGGATAAATAAAATCATCTATATTTTATTTATCCAGCAGTGGTCAACTTCACTGATCACACGCGACACGCATCGAATTTACAGTCAATGAAGTCAATCAAGCCGCCTTTATTGACTATAAATGTGATATCGCCGAGTGCTGACAAACAGACAAACATCGCAATCTGTTCTGCGTTTCCGCATTACATTTCCTTCAGCGAGTGCAGTCATCAGTGTTTAGTTAGTTAATTTCAGCTCGTTTTCGCTAGCCGGCCCCCGCGGCGGCGAGCGCTCAGCGTACGGAGGTAGCCGAACAACCCACATACATGATAAGCGATAATAATTTAATATGCCGTTTGCTCCGAACCAAATTGAGCAATTTATACACGTCCGGCGCAGGCGCATGATCCGTGGGCTCTTGCGTGCGCGCAACTTAATGAATTCTTATTATTCCAGTACCAGGTAGTGTTCAAGTAATTAACATTAACTCGTTCTGTTATTGATTTCCTTAATCTACGAACTGTTTATTATCACGATTTGTATAAATGAATTGATGAGTGCTTACCGGCTACTGTTATGGGAGATTTAAGATTTGCAGGAATTGCTGATGAAAAAATCGGCCAAATATTTATTGCGAAAAAAGAAACAAGAACAAGAACATTCAGAACCGAAGCGATCAATAAAACTAAAGCTTTCTACATAAGAGTCACCAGTTTGTAATAATACAATAAAACATGCGTACAAACGTACAAATTGATGCTGACTCAGTACCGGCTTTTTACAAGATATCAGTCATTATGTCCGTCTATTATTTAGATATTTTAATCAAGACGATCGATTGTTACGCGTAGATATAAAGGAAGGTAATTAATAATAAGAGATGAAGAGAGAGAGCGGCCTCTGGCCACATGCCGTAGCAAAAACCCAATGGAAACGGACCGATTAGAAACGGACTCCATACAATCCTATGACGTTTGTTCCTCTGAGCCCTTTTTGCTTTGTGTTCAACGTATTTTTGATGATTTGCGGGACACAACAGACACCAAACAAAAGAGAATCGAATAAACAAGTCATCAATTTATAGAAATAAAATTCATCGATTAAGCAAAAGGTTTTTAGTGATCGAATTTATTATAGTCGGAGGTTCGCGGAAGTGGTTCATAAATTCGTGGAGGTATCTTGGCAGCTCGTTTTTTATTTTACGAAATGATTAATACCATGTTTATTTCATTATCTACCTTTTGATTTTTATCATTGTTAACTGGGACTGAGAGATAACCAGTGATATTTTTTTGAAAATTAATTGTTATAGTGTTCTACAAAAGAGTTACTTAATTATCACTAATTTAGTTTTGCAAGGTTTTAGGACAGCGCCATTCATTATTCCGGGCCCTAGTCCAAATGCTATTTTATCAGCGATAACTATAGTTTAAATTCCAAAATATGTAATACTAGCTTTTTCCCGCGACTTCGTACGCGCATATCCCGTTTTTTTCCCGTTCCCGTTGGGATTTCGAAGAAGATTTGCATATATTAGGATTGGCCTCGTGACATTCTACAGCGCACTTTGTTCTGCAGACTCTACTATGGTAGGCGCCAGATAAACTTGCAAAAAAGTATGTTGACTTTTCGCTAATATTCCTTCGTAGATACCCGAATTATAAATTATGAACCGTTTTTAATTACTAGAGAATGATAAGGATCACGTTAGAAGTCGATTCAAGACAGCTCTATGACTTTATTTCTGTTTTAATTTTTCTGTTTTTGATATTAAGATTGTCAATGACCGTTCTTGAATATTTATCTGGCGCCTACCATAAACAATGTTTTATTCTATCAGTGATTAAGAGTGTCGGAATGCCAAAATATGAGAAATTGATCATGTGGTATTTCAAGAGCATTTGTCAGTCCCATACATTTTGTCGTTTTGACAATATTTTTCGCCTTGCTACCGCTATCAAAATGTCACTTGTCTATGGCCTCTGTTCAACGATGGCCTAAGTTAATCATGGCTCATTTGTTTCTGTACTTACTTCTATTCGAGTTTCAAAGACGGGTAAACTTAAAAGATACCAAGTTTAGAAGTAAAACACGTGCAGCTTGACAGAGAAAGATGCTAACACTATTCTGTGGGCTTGTTCGTGACTGAAAGAGGTCAAAAGGTTCGTTGGAAGAGCAAAACAGCACGATTTGCAAGTGTTTCGTCTATTATTTCTCCATAGTTTGCACGCTGACAACACACTTTTGCCTTAGAACATGAACTAAGTCGCTACACTGCACTGCCTTAAGCTTGCATTTTTAAAAAGTTTGGGCGAAGGTGTACCTATAGCACACCCACTACCACGTCGTCTTAATTGCCGGTTGTTAAAAAAAAATCCTGACCTGGGAAGCAAAACCATGACCTCACACTCAGCCATAGTGCCTGCGAACACTAGATCAACGAGATAGTAAAAAGATTGCAAAGTATTTTCATGTTTATATACCTAGGTATTTCCCAGCTATTAAGTCGAAGCCAGAGGCTCTAATTCAAGTAAAGACGGTAACACTGTCAAATGTGTTAAATAACGCTGTTGAAATTGCATTTTTTGCATTTTGGCAATCTCTACCGGCGATGGAATGATAGTCTAGCTAGAGCCTTAGGTCTACGACCATCTAAGCGGCATATAATAACTTAAACGCTGTAACGCAAGTACATCAGAGTGCGCAACCGCAGCCAATCGCCAGCCGCGGCCGCCCACAAAAACGGCTCAAAGAGGCCGCAGCACCACGAATGAAACGCGACAAATTGCTTCCATTCTCAAAATAGACCAATCGTTTTAAAAAAACGAAGTAGGAGTGCGGCCTCACGAGAAACTCGACCACGACTAATTGGACATTTTAGTGAGGAAAGCTAGCTGTGGAATAGATGTTACTGAGCCAAAACTGGAAGCTGTAGGGGGTTTACATTGCCTGGGCTGCGGACTTCGTTCGAAAGAGGCACCGTACCCTGGAACGCAAAGGGCACTAGAAGGAACACGGATGGGTTTTAGTCAGTAAGAAAAGCAGCACCCTTGAAGTTATCCTAGAAAATGGTGATGGAACTCAGATATTTACTACTATATCATTCGATGCATCAGTGATTTGAGTTCAAATTGTTCCGGTCGCACAATTTGCGTAACGTTTCGTTTGTCACTTCTAATTTGTAGCACTCTGAAGAGGCTGATTCACAAATTACTTGCTTTAAGACTATTTTGTAGATGAATTTAATGTATCGTAAGCAAGCATAGAATGTAGAAGCAACACAAAATTAAATATTCCATAGCTATACTTATACATAAAACTATACCTGAGATAATGGTCGTAAAAATACCGGTGAACAAACGAACCGTACTATTAATTAAAAGTATATAAAATACATAATGTGTAATAAAGTAGGAATTTAATGCGTAGTTCACTAATAAAACCACTCAAATGTTTTAGAACATGTATTTTTGTAGCGATAATAACTTTTTACCCGCCTGCGAAAGATTATGTTAAAGGATATGTTTTTTTTCCCTAGTTAGAGTCCATAAAATATATAACAATCTTCAAAAAGTAAAAATCTTTGCTAATTTTGTATTACTAATCATTCATAAGGTTCTCAGAATTCAAAAGATTGCTAATCCGAATAAATTTTCTTACGTAGCCATCAACAATCGATTAAAGTTCTTGCTGGTCCGACATACAGTCCAGTTTCTTTAAATCAACCTTATGAGAAATTGTAAAAATCAATTTTTATAGAGATTTGCAGAAAAATACGCATAATTGGGAGAAATTGATGTTATTATCGATATTTGTGGCGCAAACAAGGAGGGTGATCAGACAAGAGGATATAATCAGTTGGTAAGAGTTGCAAATGGCGCGGGGTCCGTTATCAAGATCTTGGCAATCAGTGCCATTGAGCACTCCGCGGATTTAAATAATGCCAAATAATGATATTGATCTTTTTGTTGATTACCTTCATATTGTTGCAGATTTTTTTCGGTAGAAGCTATTACGTGGGGTGTTTTAATTGTTCGTATAGTTTCTTTTTAACTTCGCTTACCATTAATTATACGTGAATTTTATTTTTGACTCTGGCTGTCCTCAGATTTATTATTGGAAACTTAGCAATCGTTGTGAAAAATCATACAAATAGGTACTTATACAATATAATAACTATTCATTAATTTATTATTAGCAACTTGGCATGTTTATATCGACGAAACCGTTGAATATGTTATTTTATTGAACTTTCTCACAAACAAACAATATGTTATTAATTTGTAACTTCTAGAACTAAACAAACTTTTCACTTCACGCCGTATAGCCGAAGCATTTAAAAATTTATCACGATTCCCAGCCGTAACTCGATACGTTAAAATCACCAACATCTCTACAGATAACCAACGATCGACGTTTAATTACTGCTTGTTGGTTATGAAGAAATATGCGTTATTGATAAGCGTGGAAGTGTTAATGGGGCTGCACCACGCCTCCGTCCGCCCCCAACGCCCAGACACCTACATGGTCATTATTAACTTTAAAAGGAAACAACTTTACTTTCAATATGGGAGCCAAGTTGATGATGATATTAAGTTGATATTTAGGTGCAAAATGCTATGCTTCTTTTTCTTTTATCATCAATATATACCTATAAGTTCGTAACTAGATAATAACAGCCGCACGGGTCGATCTTCAAGGTTAAGCAACGCTTGCCAAGGTTGGTCTGTGGATGGGTGACCATCTTAACATACCGAGTTTCCTCCGTGCCTCGGAAAGCACGTTAAGCCGTTGGTCCCGGCTGTCATTTGTAGATCTTTGACAGTCGTTACGGATAGTCTGAAGCCAGTTAATCTGACTCCAGTCTTGCCATGAAGTACCGTCGTACCCAGTTAATGGGTTGTGGAGGTCTGGTAGGCAGCCGCTCCGCGTAAAATACTGGTATTCAGCTAAATTCGGTTTGACTGGAAGCCGACCCCAATATAGTTGGGAAAAGGCTAGGCAGATGATGATCAATATATACATATAAAATTCTTCCGTTACTGACTGATTGAGTGACTGACAGACAACGCACAGCCGAAACTACTGGTAGTAGAAAGCTGAAAGATTTGGCATGAAGCTTCCTTACACTCCCTAGAGGAGCATTAAGAGCTTCCCCGAAATTCTTACGGGAAAGGGAAGGCTATGACGTCGCGGACAAAAGGAGTAATACTAATAAAAGAGAAAGTATGTTTGCATCTCTGTTCATCAATGAAGCCTTAATGGCTAAAAGGATGAAATGGCACACACGTAGAGCTA
The DNA here is from genome assembly GCA_950371165.1 of Lacanobia oleracea. NCBI lineage: Eukaryota > Metazoa > Arthropoda > Insecta > Lepidoptera > Noctuidae > Lacanobia > Lacanobia oleracea. The sequence goes on from OX493389.1 coordinate 15,733,365, forward strand.
TGACCTGAATTAGGTTTATGATACAGAATTCTTTTATCCTGGTAAAACAAAACGTGGGGATCATTTCTTATTCTTGACGCGGGCGAAGACACTGGCAAAAACATTAAGAATGTCATAGATATGTTTTTCTGCAGAGCAAATTGAATGTAACGACATTTTTACCAAATAAATAAATAAGTTTTATTTTCTTGGGATGATTACAGTACACTATATTAATTTAAAAAAGTATTGAGTTTAATAAAGTTTTCAGCGTTCGTGCAGTTTACTTGTCGATAAATAAAATAAGGCTGTGTGCATATGCGAACGCAAAAAACTGAGTTAGAGAAGGAAAAAAAAGGTTTACTGGGAGAGAAATCAACTTTGAGTTAAGCTCACCTGTATACATGAACTTTTCATCACTGTATATTAAATAAGCAGTTTTGGTGCTGTATAATAAAAAAGCTATGTTTCAGTAAGTTCCATGGCTAGGTTCGTATCTCGAACAACTCGAAAGCTCGATCTTATGTAATCACATTTATTAGTTTCTCATCGATTTACCATGTTCGTAAATATGTCAAGAAAGCGGTGGCCATGTCAATTTCGATTAAGTTTTTTACTTCGCCATCAAGAGCAGTGAGCAAGCGATATTTTAAGCTTTCTAAGGTCAAGGATGCTAGTTTATAGGCTTCGAACCTGTCGTTTGATCGACCGCTTTAAAATAAAATAGGTATTTACATGTGTTTATTTGAATTAATCTTGTTTGTTTACTAAACACTAAATTTTAGTGTGATTTACAGCGAAGCCTCTTCTTCGGTTTGTGCCCTGTAAAAAGGAGTTTAGTAATTATTATTTTTGGTGACTTCTCATGAAATCCCCTTGTGTGTTTATATAAAAAAAAACTTTAAATATAATTTCGTATTTTGCCATACAATAGCTTGACAAACAGAACAAAAGTTATAACTGACGAAAGAAGTTTTCGGCCTCGTCAAGAATTGGGTCGATGTGTATCCCAATCATATCTTTCTAGAACAATGTTAATAAAACTTCATACCAAATGACTAACAACGGTCTTCGCGTTCGTCCCTTGGCACCATCTTGAGAAAGTTAATGTCAAGTCGAAAAAGCTTTCTAGCTGGTAAAACAAACTTTGCTCTCGACAATATTCTTGAAAACAACAGTTTTAATATTTTGTTAGTCATCAATTTACCGTAAACACATCTTGCAACCCTTATACCGAGGTAATATAGCCTGGCTAGTGTTGTAGAAAGGCACTTATGGGCCCGGCGCGTTTTTCCCGGCGTTATGGCGACTCCCGCGGGGCGCTGCGGGGTGCTCCGCCCCCACTTAACGCAATTTATTGCGCGACCCTTTAATAAATAAATAAATAACCGAGGAAAATTCAATGATATACAGCCGCGCGTGCTGCTCGCTTGTTCTTTGCGAGAAGAAACAGCACATGAAGAATTGCCGCAATTTCGGAAAATGGATTCTTGTAATGTTTTTTGTAAAGAGGAGAGGGAATTAGATCGTGAAGAAAATAAGTAACTAAAAGATGTTGCTTGAAGATTCGAGCTTTGGCAATTTATTAGCGGACGAAGTTCTCATTATTTAACCTTCTTAGGTTGGACTAGCTAGTCGAAAGCCTGGACATATAGGTACTCGTAGCTTTTACAAAAACATCAAACAGCCAAAAAGTAGGAATAATACTTACCAGTAAAAAACTAGCAGTTATTACAAAGCAAAAGTAACAACCCGAACCTATCGTTTTATTTTTTCATCAAAAGCTGAGCATTCTGAAATGATTTTGTCGTGAATCGGAAATATTCAACAACTGGTAGTAGGTACTTACATCTATTTGATTTTATTTCAAATCCGCTCACGATTTGTTAAAGGATTACCAGTAAGTTTAGGTTAAAATATTTGACATGTTTTTTACCGACACTACCAACAGAAGTAGTATATTTCAGTTGTATAACTTTTTGTGTTGTACCTACAATGGTTAAGGTTGTGGTGCAATTTTCATATTTTTAAGGAGCCTTCGCATTCGCATTGCACTTGTAAACTGTCAAGTACTTCACTAATTTAGGCTCGCGACCATATCTCGCCGTTATTTCCGCATATACAGAACTCTCCAGCTCCATGACTATCCGGAAAAAACTTTTACTTACATTTCATTCCAACTTATTATACCTATGTAGACCAACTTCTGCCCGGAACTACGTCCACATGGACTTAAGATCGGGATAGAAAGTAGTTTGTGTTAATCCAGGTTATTAACTGATTAAATATTTTATTGTTTAACATCATTGGCACATGATTTAGCTAGGCAACCCACTTCCAACGCATCAATCTAAACATTATCTAGCATTTATTCTAAACTAGTTGACCCGCGCAACTTCGTCTGCTCCGCTCCTATTGGCCTTAGCGTGATGATATTATAGCCTATAGCCTTCCTCGATAAATGGGCTATCTAACACTGAAATAATTTTTCAATTCAGACCAGTAGTTCTTGAGATTAGCGCATTCAAGCAAACAAACAAATAAACTCTTCAGCTTTATATATTAGTATAGATACAGATTAGATATGTATGTTTTGTTGAATCAGGCTTGATCAATTCATTACCTATTTCACTTTATCAATGCTTTCACGTAATATGTATTTACTACAATTGATTAATACAATTTGATAAAACATCATACTTATCTGACACCTGTTTAATTGAATATGTATTTTGAGTTATATAGTAGATATCTCTACATAATCGCGTCACCCACTGCGAAAATGGTAATTCGATCATTCAAACATTGAATGTCGCATAGAAATAATCTATTTGATTAAAATCCATTATATTATGGAAAACATGAACTTTGAAAACGACTGTAATGATTTTTTTTCAAGTTTAGATGCCCGTTTAGATATTTTTGTCAATTTAATTGAGGGACATCGAAGTTCTATACTCGTTTTATACTGTTATTTTGATTAGATTGTTTTACGGGAAATTATAATCATGCGTACCTATCACCTATATTAATTTTAATTGGTAGGTTTAATTGAATTATTATTTTAATGAAATATAAGCAAATACTTGTTTGAACTGGAAAATTCGTGGTCAAATGGATGATCTCGATAGCAGTGCCAAGATTTTGTTTAACTTACGAGCGACGTTTGAGTTAGGTACTCATGAAAATCCCTAAATTTCATCGGTGTTTCAGTGTATAGTAACAAAAACCGTTATCTATAAGTATCTAAGGATTGATGAAAACTGACTGACTGATGGCGAAGCTATCTCAGGTAACCCAAGCTTAGGTACGAATCTATAACTAAAAGATTCCCAGCATCCTGTACACAGATAACGGTTCATTTCCTAGTCGTCGGGACGTCGATATATTTTACATAAACAGCAGACAATCGCGTCTCGATACCGACGAGCGTACAAAAAGTACAACCTCATTAGTAAGGCCCGACCGGGAGCGCAGGAATTAATGAAGGTGAACAATAATTTAGGGTTTAATTAAAAGTGCAGCCCCCCGCGGCGCCACCTCCGCTCCCCGAGCCTCCGCCACACAATTATTATTTCTACATAATTTGTGAAAGCTGTAATTTAATAAAACTCACTACCGACCTTGTCTAAGATGGTAGGGAATTTGGAGATTTTGTTAATAAGGAATTATGAGAACAGCTTGTCTTTTGTAGGCTGGTCCTGATTGAAATAATTTGTTTTCATTTCTTAATAAATATTTTACTATCAACAACAGGAGTTCCTGTTGTTGATATTTGTTTGCTTGAATTAATTTCATAAAACGTGTGTGACATTTTTTACCCTTAAAAAATTAAGGCATAACTCCAAACAAAAGTAACGATACATTGTTTTTCATTAGCCCTCATAAAATAAACCCTGTTGTAAGTAAATAAATACTTTACAAGCCCTCGTCCCACTGCTACCTGTACCTCGGGTATTTACAGCCCGTATTAAAACAACAAGTGATTTACAATTACCAAAAATATTTGAAAACCAACATTGTGGAGTGTCAACGTCTTTTCTCACCGGTATCGAGTTGAACAATACGCATTGAGCAAGACCCCGTACTAAAAGAATGGTGATTATTGTACAAATCACTGTTATTACGGCTCGACAATAGACTTGATGAACAAGGGGGATAAATAATAGCAACGCACACGATCGAGATGGATCTACTTTATTTTTATGAAGAAAAAGGTAGGTATAGGTACTCGTTCTGAATAAAACTCAAATAAAATAACGCCATGCATTCAAAGCGTTACCTAAATTAATTAAATACAAAAAAAATTAAAATATTTATTCTCAGATTTGGTCTTTAGAGTCGTAAAAGAAATATTTCTGTATAATAGACCCAGCATGTCGTACGCATACTGAGCAATTACGAGCTCTTTATCGTCATCCAATGAATGAGTTAAACGTTGTTTCAGATACCAGCCCATTAAGAAACACGTGTCCTCGGGAGTTTTTCCTGCGTATGTAATATTTCCCGGACACTTGTAGGTGCAAAAAGTTATATTGATCAGAAATAACAATGCATCCGTGACACTATGTCAGGGTTGAGCGTACCGGCGCGCGCGCACCACCCTTGGTGCACAAAACAATGGCGCAGCGATGAAACCCGAGACCGAACGGAAGTGCGCGGACCCCCGGGATGCGGCGATTTTCTTGCGCTCGCGCTCTTAAAGCTTCCAACGTTTCAACGCCAGCAAAGAGGGCTAATGGGCAATAGCATTTTTGTTATCGGCGACGCATTGAAGTCAACTCGCGACGCTCATTGTTCAAGCGTATAATTATCCGCACATTCTTTTATTGTTGCGCATAAAATCAAAGAATATGTTATATTCATTTTCCCCTGACTTTTGACTCGGAGCGTATTGAGCAAACTCAATGGAAGACGGTTAAATGTTCTCACGATTTAATGCGTTTTGAGGACTGTTGAAGCTAAGACGCAAACTAAAAGGACTAGGTACTTGTTAATTAAATGGCTGAAGTTCTTTAAAACGCCCACCTCCACGTGTTATCATGTATGTGGAAAACCCGTAAGGCTTTTATGCTGTTGTAAGTCGAGTTTTCAAAGACAAACAAAATATTGTAGCGAATCCGGATGCACCTATATTTATAGCATTTCAATGTCACTAACGTTATAAAACTATAATAAAACCCAGAGATAAATTACCTTTATCTTACAAGTAACTAATCCTTAAGATATCGTCCACGTATCTACACTATTTATTTGCAATTTACATTACCGAACGTAATAATAGCCCAACTCTAGCGATTAGTGCTCCAGTCAAGCGGGCGAGTGCATATGTCGCTGCTGAACAACGTTTTGTCGCACTGTGCCAAGTACTTGCCTACTTACTCCCCTACGAAGGTTTCAGTCACGTGCGCAAGTCAAGAGGTTAGATAATGCCTACTTGTGTGACCATTTCGTCACAAGTCTAATCGTTCATGGAGTCATTGAGAATTAAAAAGCTCTTGTGAAGTCGTTGTTAAACACGCGCCGACGGATAAAGCAATGATAAATGCTGTATTTACTATTCCTTTGTATTCATATAATATAGGTAGGTACCTAGGTAGCTCGTAGGTGCTACTACTCTACAAAGATAAGTACTACTCTGTCAAGAAAGTACCGGGAAAAGATCAATAATACACAAAATGTCTGTTATTCATCCAAATTTATTTTATCACCTTCAAAGTATGCTGCTTTAGAAACGATACACTTGCGCCAACGAATAATCCATTCATCAAAACATTTTTTAAACGCTGCTTCCGGAATTGAGTTCAGTTTTCGCCGCGAATTCTCCTTTATGTCTTCTATCGATTGAAAACGGGTGCCACGAAGTGGTAATTTGAGTTTAGGAAAAAGAAAAAAGTCAGCAGGAGCCATATCTGGTGAATATGGTGGTTGCTGGATGGTATTTGTTGAGTGTTTGGTTAAAAATTCGTTCACAATGATAGCCTTGTGCGAAGGCGCATTGTCGTGGTGCAAAATCCAAGAATTTTCTTTCCACAAATCTGGCCTTTTTCGTCGAATTTGCTCTCTTAAACGCCGCATAACGCTCAAATAATATTCTTTATTTACCGTTAGACCTTCCGGTAAGAATTCAGAGTGCACAACACCGCGATAGTCAAAGAAAACAGTCAACATGACTTTGACTTTTGATCAACTTTGGCGTGGTTTTTTCGGTTTCGGTTCAGTTGGAAGGCGCCACTCCGAAGCTTGTTGACTAGTTTGCATGTCAAACTCGTAAACCCACGTCTCGTCACCAGTAACAATGCGTTTCATGAATGTTGGGTCCGAACTGACTCGTTCTAGCATGTCCTCAGCGACTTTCATGCGATTGAGTTTTTGGAGAAAATTCAGATCTTTTGGGACTAGCCGAGCAGCAACATGTTTCATACACAAATGATTAGTTAAAATGGTACGGATCGACTCGTGAGATACAGAAAGTTCGGCGGCTATCTCTCTCAGAGTTGAATGGGGATTTTCAGTCACTATTTCCTTCACTTTTGCGATGTTAACTTCAGTTGCAGACGTTGACGGCCTACCAGAGCGAGGCAAATCTTCCATCACATCTCGACCGCTTTTGAACGCTTTGAACCACTCATAAGCACGAGTTTTTGATAGAGTCGATTCACCGTAAGCCTTCTGTAACATTTTCAGTGAATCCGAACACGAAATTCCATTGGCGATGCAAAATTTAAGACAAACTCTTTGTTCGATATTTTTGTCCATTATGAAATTCGCAATACACACTATATATGATATTACTAAAACCAGCACTGTATTTAATATAAATAACAGATGCAACTCAAACTCCGCGCCAAAATGGAAAACAGTTGTGCCAATCTAACAACTACAAAAAAACAAAAATTTGAATTTGGAACGATAAACAAATCATCCATTCCCGATACTTTTTTGACTGAAAGTATATGGTTTAGTAAGGTACTTGGAATTTTAGTACACACAAAACAGCCACACTTTGGTACCTATTTGTGTTTTTTTAAAGGATGGTAAATCGTTAGTAGGTACCTACCTACTTGTTTTTAAAGTCTGATAATGACTGATTAACTCTCCGATCCGATCAGATGATCCTCGTTTGACATATAAAGACACTGCTCCTCAATTATTATGAGTCACAGACCTTGGCAGAGAATTTCACGCCTAAGCGTCAAACTCTCTGGCAAGGTCTGTGTTCTCTACTACCTAAACTACTGGTCAGTTTTCATTGCTTCAAAGAAATAGTGAGCATGCATCTTTTGCACGATGCCGCTAATCCATCATAGGCTTCATCCTTCGCTTTCCTTCAGGCGACCTCAACCTCTACCTTGATAGATCGCTCATCACAAAAATGTAATTACCTAAAAGAAAAAGCCCCCTAATAAACAGATCCTACATATTTTCAATCTGATACAAAACCTTAAAGGCAATGTCTCTAGAAGGTTTTTTATCAGATTAAGTACATAACAAAATGTTCATATCTATTTAGATATGAACATTTTGTACGCTATTTACATTGCATACGTATTTACTAGTTATTCCCGTTCCAGTCTCCGACGCGGCGACGGCGCCAATACCATACATTAACAATGTTATACAGCGTTAGCATCTTGTCTGGGTTGGACTGCCTACCGAGAAACTTCTCCGTGTTAGCTAAATAGCGTCTTTATAATGGAGAGCAAAACATTACTAAATGCGATAATTTATATTTTCTTCCAGACTAGCTGAAGTAGTAATCGGCCGGCCATACCTTTTCGCTTTAGAACCGATGACCGTCGGGGTAGACAAGTTCTTGAGTATAGATCGCGAATTGGCAAACGTAAGGTAGGACGCCCTCAGGCCTAGGTGGGAGGCCCGGAGGGTAGCTGGTAGCAGCTGGTTGAGTCATTGCGGGTCATCGGGTGGGGTCATTGGGTGAGTGGTTGATCCAGCAGCTAAAGGCTGATGATGATGATCTGCAGTGTCTGCCGGGGCTTCTTTATTTGGAAATAACTCTTTGGAAAGACATACTAAAGGAGTTAGAGACAGAAATAATGATTTATTTTCTGTAAACCATTGACCAAAAAAACATTTAAAAACCAATGTATTTATAACAAAAGAGTTTGTGTAACAAAAAACAACAGTTGATTTATATTTACAAAAAAGTGTTTGCATCTGTCAACCGGCAACACATTGACTTCATAATTTCCGATTTGTATATAGAGATATTAAATACCAGAGCCATAGGCGGTTCAACCAGGGTCGAAGAGTAGTCGACTTTTTTCAACAAATATAATTTGTTTGATTTGTAAAGAGTGAATGGTTGGCAGTAGGCCTGTACGCCAGTATTACGTTCCGTGGCTCAGCAGTCATTGTTTGGTGCTCGCGGGAGTCCGCGGAACCCCGCCATTTTCCCCCCAGGGTTCCGCTAAAGACCCAATGCTATGTTAATTCTGAAGTCACCAAATGCCCTGTTAAATTTGTCAGCGAAGAATGGACTCTTGCCCTTTGAACGTCATTATTCGCGGGCTCGACAATGTACCGCGAAATGTTGGTATTATGATTCAACACGATTTCATTTCCTAACCGTTTTTTAACCTCACTAAATGTGATTTTGATGTTTTATTTTTTGTTTTTACGTTTCAGTGCTTATCGCCGATTACTGGGTTTTAGTAGAAAGTTAATTTAAAAAGTATGTTACAATTTTTGGTAACCTTTGGAAAACATCGGTTGTCTTTGTAGCTGATAATAATCTACGTTTATTTTGATGTCTTATTTTTATATTGGAAACAGAGTACTTAAAGTCTGTAGATAATTTGGAAAGATATTGTGGTCGGTTATGTTCAATTAAAACGGAATGGTCGGTGTTATGGTCGAGGGTGTGACCGATCGCGGCGGACGTGTCCCCGCAGAGCCGCGGAGCCGCGCTCACTGCTCAGTGGTCACAGCGTGACTCTCTTGTCACTCCCACCGAATTACCGTAATCATTCTAAAGAAGTGTGCCTTTTTTCATGATAATAGATAGTTAATGTTTAGATTATTTTATTAATACCTAAGACAACGTTAGGGATCTTTGAAATCAAAACCTATCCAGCTCTCTTTCTTGCTCTATCTACATTCTACAAACACCTAAGTATCAGATTTTAAGTAGCCTATTTCCTCTAGTCACATTCGCAATCTGTAGTGCTATTCTGTAACAACAATTTCGAGTCTCGACAGCGGAATCCGAGGTGAGTATAAACAAGACCTTTATGTTGTGTGCAAATAAAGTTCACTTTGTGAGCTAAGTCACTCAGGTGAAGCTCGATATCGAAATGGTTACTTACAGAATAGACTAGCTGTGACGATTGAGGCTTTTTTGACAGATTGTGAATGAGATGCGAAGTTGCTTAAAAGTTAATAGAATTGTCCTTCTGATGTAACTTATGTAATAGCGACAGATAATTAAAAAGTCTGATAACAGTTTTAGACACAATTGAACAGTCAGTCGATACTTATATTATTAACCTAAGGGTAAATACGGGCGGCGAGACTTTGTATGTAAGTAAAAAGTCATAATTAGAGGTTTGGCTCTCGACTGTCTTCTCCTCCAATATTGGACCAATTGATTTCACAAACTGAATAAGAAGGATGTGCACTGTGTCCCTATGTTTTCCTTTTTTGATTAATAGTTGCCGAATTTGTACACTATAGGGCTCTGTTGTTGATTTATCGGTCAATTTTGAACATTTTGGTCATTTTGGTTTGTGGCTTATACGGTTAATAAATCATCAAAAAAGCAAACATTCAGTTTGTAAAATATCTCTTAAATCGGTCTAATATTGGAGGAGAAAACAAAGGAGGAGCTCGTGGCTAGATAATAACAGCCTCACGGATCGATCTTCAAGGTTAAGCAACGCTTGCCAAGGTTGGTCTGTGGATGGGTGACCATCTTAACATACCGAGTTCACGTTCACGTTAAGCCGTTGGTACCGGCTGTCATTTGTAGCTCTTTGGCAGTCGTTACGGATAGTCAGAAGCCAGTAAATCTGACTCCAGTCTTGCCATGAAGTACCGCGTTACCCAGTTAATGGGTTGTGGAGGTCTGGTAGGCAGCCGCTCCTCGTAAAATACTGGTATTCAGCTAAATCCGGCTTGACTGGAAGCCGACCCCAATATAGTTGGGAAAAGGCTAGGCAGATGATGATGATTGGAGGAGAAAACAGTCAACTGCCAAACCTTGAATTACCTATGACTTTTTACTTACAAAGTCTGGCCGCCCATGTTTCCTCTTAAGTATGTTCGAAAGCAGATACCTAGTCTGGCATCAGCAAAGCTATTTAGTCAAGGTTATGTTCTCCAGGTCAACTTTAACTTTAGCATCTGGTTAAGAAATGTAGGTCTAAAAGCTCATAGGACTGAGGCTCTAAATACAACTACGAAAATTAAGATAGACGCAGGTAAAATCATTGAGTTCGCTTAAGAAATAATAACTCGCCACACAGAAAAGTTTAGTTTTTAACTTCATTTGAAGCTGCTTCAATAACATCTGCTTATATTTAGAATTAAATTTAAATATTAATTTGTTAAAATACGATTGTCTCCAACTATATCAAGTGGTTGTTGTAAATTATTTAGTTTTTACATTGGTATAAAAGTGGTCGAGTCGGCGGCGCGGCTGAGCGGAGCAGCGGGGCGCCGCCGGCACAGGCCCCCGCATAAATACAACAAATATCGAAGAATACATTTGAATACGTATGTGTTATTTACCAAAATTAATTTATTCATCCTTTCGGATGAAATCTCTGGCGCTTCCAATAACTGATATTTGAACGCCGATAACGGATATCTTATGATTCATTCAACTTGATCCATTCTTTCTGCGTGCTTTTAATTTTGAAGAATTGAATACCTTCAATTCCTTTTAATTCAAAGCAGGCAGACGTCTGCATTTTTTAGTTTTTGTGAACGGCAACTTGTTTCATTTCTGATCCGTGATCTTTCCATATTATCTACGGGAAGAGTACGCGATAATACAGAAATTACACAAGTTTGCGACGTATCACAGTAGCCAAGCATGGAGTTAAATATCTGCTCTAAGGTGATAATGATGATGATGATAAAAAGGTTTGTCTGCAGTCTTGTGCTGATATTTCATAAAGTCGATGGTCTCCATCAAGCATTTGAAGTAAGCGTCAAACCGAAGACTTGGAAAAAATCTTCAACTCAGCAGAATAATATATTTTTGCACTAGAGGCAGGTACTCGTAGGATGAAACTCGGCAAGATTATTGAGAATGCGCAGCCAAAACGAAATTTTATGAAAAATCTAAGAATGCCGAGTTTGTTTTACCATTCGAATTAATTAGATATTCTTTTTAGGTTCCATACAGAGCGAGTTTTTGGTGTCTTCGCTAATTGGGTCTCCAGTCTTTATAAAATACTCATTATGGCGTTATTTAAATCAACGATTGAAAAAACTGGAACTTTGTTTAGATTACGAATTGATACCGTTTACTTTCAAGAACTTCGTAGCGATTCGTGCTACGAACTAAATCGCAAAAACAGTTTGAAGCAGCCTGTTCTATCAAATTAGTTGAATGTGTAGGTGTGTAATGTGTAGACAGCTTTCGCTGCCATTCACTGTATCCGCTGAATCAGTGCAGGGTGAAGACTCTTTGCAGAAAACCTTTATAAATAATCTTCGGCTTAAGATGGCTTAGGAAAATATTGGATTCTTCACGTCCTTAGCAGAGAACCTTTGAAAATTTTAGAGCATCTTGGCTCTAGAATTTAATGGTGACAGTTATTACTGTACGACCTTACCTTTATCAGAAAGAAGTTTCTACTGAGGCCGTAACCGTGAAAACGTGTTGCAAATTCGATTAAATATGGAGTCTACTACAAAAATGTGACATCTCAAAAGAAGCCAATTAAAAACAATAATAATATTCAAGGAGAAGAAACAAAAAAAAACTCGCTGGACAGTTTTGAACATCGATCATTTTTACACATAATGCTTATTACCGAAGTATTTAGGTAGATACCTACCTAATTGGGTACATCTGTAATTGTAAATCTTTATAAGTAATCGTATTTTTTCGTTCCGACATAGAATAACAAGTTAGTACACTTATTACCTACACTGTAAATAATTTATGATCGAAGTTAATGTTCAGTTTCCGCACTTGGCCGTCGTTGCTCAGACAAATTGGCCAATTAATCATTGTTTAATGTTGCTTCTACCATCTTATCGGAGAACATGCTCGCTTCATGTAATGGTTTGTATGTCTGCTTTAAATGATAGACTTGTAACTTAGGATTTTACATTGTTTTCATTGGGTAAGAGCACTTTTTGCATTACAACGATTTTAACTGTTCGTCTCGCGTGACTATTGTAACGACAACTCCACCCACGCCATGTATGTCCGAGGATGATTAAAATGGTAGAAGATAAGAAGAATCAGACATCTTCGAGAATCTTAATAGCTACAACCTAGGAGTCTTTAAGTCAAGGGTGAATAGGTTACTTCTAGGCAAACGTGCTCCATCTTCGACCGCATCATCGCTTATCATCAGGTGAGATGGTGGTCAAACGTATACCTAACAATAGTAAAAACAATCTTTGGTCACTATAGTCAATTTGCCAATTGTCCTCATTGAAGTTCTCATTTAGTTCGAGAGTCCTTTGCTTTGTGCCCAACTCGGTACCAATTCAGAAATATCTCTAATAAGAAGTCTAGATATAGAAACCGCTGAATGTTCTCTTAGGTACTCTTTAATCCATGTAAGTAATCATCCTAACATATAAAATTCTTCCGTTAGGTTGTGACTGGTTAAGTGACAGGCACAGCCGAAACTGCTGGTCGTAGAAAGCTAAAATTTAGCACGTGAGTTCCTTGAGGAGGGAACTTCCTTAAGAAATTCCTACGGTAACTGGAAAAAACGGGTTATGCGCGTGCGAAGTTGCGGCCAAAAGCTAGTTTTGTTATAAAATCTGACGCACCTTTATGAGCTTTACAAAGTTACAATTCTTTTCCAATAAAACCAATCCAACTATCAATATTGTACATAACCTACGCCATTTATTTACCTCTTTTATTATGTACTACACGAAGGTATAAAGGCCAGTAATTGCGATCATAAATATCACGGCTGCGCCATTTATAACCAGGCTGGGTCCATCTATTAGATGGGCTGTCGGTACCCTATTTTCACTTACGACCATGTTATTTATTTACCTGTGTCTTTCTGTGGGTGTGAGCAATTGTTTCGTGGTTTCTGTGAGGAAATAAACAACTGAAAGTAATCGTTTTCGTGGACTGGTTTTCGATTGGTATTTTCGCTAAAAGATATTCAGGTAAGTGACCTATGCATTAGTTCCTTAGTTCAGTTGTACTCTGCTGGTTTAATAACAGATGGAAGCCGTAGCCGGATAGCCGCTAAACTTCATCAAACCTTGCTGAATACCAGATACGAGTTACCAAATACGATGGATAGCTTTCTTACGTTTGCTTTGCAGTACTTCCACTCACTCTTTGCACTCATTGAAGCACGTCGCTCAAATTCCAGATCGACTGAGAAATAGTGATTTCGCGATCACGAGGTCTAGACTTTTTAAACCACAGATTAGGAGGAACTATTTTTTCCGAATGTCAATACAGGTGGGAATATGTACCTACCTATTTCATTAAAAAGTTTCATCGGACTTCCCATCTCATAATCATCAGTTCGTGAGCGTCTGGCTTTTTCTTAATTCTTATTCCTTCGCTTTTCTCTCAAATTTCTATATCTGATAGCGACAAATCTGTTAATCATAAGCAAGCAAGCAGTTCAAGCAGTTTCGGTAATGTAACAGCTCATAATTTTATGTAGGACCCTATTGTGATACATATAAGTAGGTAATTGTAATAAATGATGATTGGCAACTGGGTTAACCGAAGTTGTGTGTGAATTTTCTTTTGGGTCCGTTGGTCTGGTTCTGTTTCTGTTCTGTCTCCTGCTTGATAAGCGGGAATTTGGGTTTTTTTTATTTATTTATTTAACACTTCCAGCGCATGAATGTACATAGGCGGACTTAATGCCATAGGCATTCTCTACCAGTCAACCTTTGGGTGATGCAGAGAATAGTGGTAGGTGCCATGAAAAATTAAAAGCGATAGAAATAACCAGTATTTTACGAGGAGTTACTGGGTTGTGGAGGTTTGGTAGGCAGCCGCCTACCAAACCTCCACAACCCATTAACTGGGTAACACGGTACTTCATGGCAAGACTGGAGTCAGATTTACTGGCTTCTGACTATCTGTAACGACTGCCAAACATCTACAAATGACAGCCGGGACCAACGGCCTAACGTGCTTTCCGAGACACGGAGGAAACTCGGTAAACTATGTTAAGGCTTGTATATTTGCCAATGACCTTGTGCATACAAACGGACCTAACTACGCCATGGCGCGCCACTCCGCTACCCGTGTTTTTATTTTTTTATAATAAAACGGATACATATTTTAAAAAAGTACCAAAACCAAGTTATTTTCGTTTGTATTACACAGCAGTAGATTTTTTTTTAGAAGTCTTTTGTTAAAAAATGAAGGAGTAAAATGGTTTCATCTCAACTATTTGGAGGTGATTTGGTGATTTTTTTTCCTATTATGTGATACCAACACATACATTCTGGCTAAACCAAGTTACGTGCAATATCATGTAGATTACTACCTATTTTTTCAGATGTAATTTCTCTGTAAATGCCGATGAAAAACTGCTTCATCTGCAAGCTATTTTTAAGCCTTTTCGAGAGAGTACCCTTAAAATGGTCACCTATCCACAGACCAACCTTGCAAGCGTTGCTTAACCTTAAAGATCGACCCGTGCGGCTGTTATTATTTAGCCATGACCTCCTCATTCTTTCAACTAGAAACTTACTTACAATAAAAGTTATGCTGGTACCTAATAGTACCACAATAAGTTATATTGCACCTAGTTATCTTGCAGGTAGCCTAATATAATGTATTATATGATATGAGTACTCGTATACCTACAAGAATACCTACTCATATAAATGAATAGATAGATAGATATATATAGATGATATAGGGTAAACTTGCCTAATTCGTACCCCTTAAGAGAAAACCATCATATTTAGAAAATTAGGAAAGATAAATTAGTTTTTATTAAACGTAATTTTTGTTTGCTAAATGCTTTATTGGTTCTATAATCAAATTTAACATAAACCTTATAAACTTCTCAAAAATAAACAATTTAAAAAAAAACTAAAAAAGTACGATTTAAGACCATTCATCCCAAATCGTACTGCTATATCCTTAATTCGTACTTTGAGATCTATTCATTGGTATACAGTATTGAGAATCAGCATCATAATCAACAATGTGTTATTAAAACAAGTAGTAATTGTTAGCAAATTCGACGGATGGTCTTCGCCAATTCTCGGTAATAGTAAATAGTTTTCCTAAATCGTACCAGTACGTTTTAAGAATTTAACTCGAGTACGAATTAGGAGCAAGAGCCAAACAGATTTTAAATTTACCGCCAAAAAAATTGACAAGAGTTACGAGTATGATAACACGTCAAATGAAATCGCAAAGATACACATGAATACGTGTCAAAACGTAAAATAGGTTATACATAACCTTATTTGAATGAAACTCTTACGAAATGTGTAAAAATATTACAACAATAGTTGAAAAAAACTTACTTTTTCAATATTTTTGTCGAGAGCAGCTTCACAGGTGTTATCTGTCAGGTGGTGAAATGGCCGACTGTTATTTCTATTTTTTGACACCAGAGGCGCTGATAGCTGTTACCAAAGTCGAGTTTTAAGTGGAGTACGAATTAGGCGTAAGTACGAATTAGGCAAGTTTACCCTAGATCTTGAATCATCTAGTCTAGAAACATATGATGGTGTTGGTAGGTATCCTATATTTAGCCATTTAGGTACCAAACATTTCTTTGTACTTTAGTGGAAAGATAGGTATAGATACACAAAGATAGTCTTGCTCATTGAGAAGTCTCACTGCAGTTGCTTTACACTTTTATGGCTTCATCCTTTAACTTCACTACTTATACCTATAAATACTTGATTATATAACTGCAGTTTATGTATGATACAGTATAAATATTTTGCTAAAGAGGGCGGTCGTGAGGCGTGGCTGTCCGAAGCCCCTCCTAAGATGCACACCCACTCCGGAACAGGTTCGCAATTACACATCGCTGTGGGTTTAATATGTACTAGGTATACACACTAGAATATATTATATTCAGAATTTTACTTTAAAGCAACAAACATAATGTTATCATAGGTTTACTGATAAGAGCCTAATGATTTAAAATCGAAGCGAAGTCCATTATAATATGGGACTACTTGCTAGTACCTAATACGATAATTAGGTATTATTGAATTCAAAATGACACACTCAGGACCAGTTTCTCGAAAGATTGTGACAAATTTTCAAAACTCGTTATCTAGCTGTGATTGGTTGGCTGAGTTATCAACAGCCGATCGCAGCATTTGACCGGTGCGTTTAATTTGTGACGGCTGGATATGATTTTTTCAGAACTCTGGGGTGCGTCGCCCGCGACTTTTGCATATTAAAACGCCCCACGCAAACATCTCCATTTTTAGGGTTCCGTGCCCAAAGAGTAACCAAGGGAACCTTATTACTAAGACTGAGGTGCTGTTTGTCCGTCCGCTGTCTGTCCGCGGGCTGTAACTCAAGAATGGTAATAGCAGAGGCAGCTGCACGCATGTAAGTATTTGTACTAAGCTACAGTGTACCTAACCCTTTAATCAGTGAATTAATTTTCGTAATCGAATCAGTACTTCCAGCTATTTCATTTTATAAACATAATTATCTTAATTATTGAAAGAACAAGTTATCTACCTTAAAATATTAGGTAGTTAGATGTAGGCAGGTAGGTACCAACTATGGAACAAATTGCTGACGGCACTATAGGCTCACACAATTCTCCACAGTTTGCAGCAAAGGCGAGTCTTATAGGTATTACGTACGTACCTACCTACTTCCAAATAATATACCTAGGTACCCAATAGGTACTTAACACTGCTCTTAGAAAATCGGCTGTCACTTAGTCTTGTTTGCAACAACTGCCTAGAAGCTATAGCCGCATTGCCAAAAGAGAGCGCATAGCATAACAGAGCATAGGGATTATTAAGATTAGATGGGGAAACATCTACATGCGCATACGATCAACATCATCAGCCTAAAAGTTCCACCGACTAGGAAACAGGCCTTTCCTCTCTGTGAGATGAAGTACTGTAAGCTACCTTGCGGACCCAGCGGATTGGTACTGTTAGATACCGCATCTCGACTTTTCTGTCCTACGACTTGACCGTTTTCACACGATGTCTTCCCTAGTAGTTTTGAGAAAATATATAAAGTACCTACCTAGCTACCTCAAGGGCCTGTCTGTGTTCGAACTCAAGACTTTGTAGATACCTAATGCACATGTATGTCAGAGCTGAGCGCAGGGCAGCTGCAGAATTTGTTCGTAAGAGTCACCGCGGTGATGGAACGCAAAGGGCATTAGGAGGAACACGGATGGGTCAGTAAGAGTCTAACACTATCTTAGAAATAAAAACAGGTCAGATGGATTAGTCTGTAACAAAGCGTTCTTGGGTGGAACTCATAATTGACCTTTGGGTGTGATCTGTGATGAATGTGATGATCAATAGACTCCTACGTATGTATATGCGCAAAACATTGCTACTAAAAAGCTTGTCAAATAGAACAAACAGAATGATTGTAGGTATCAACAAAAGTGCTAACTGGATTCTACTACCTACCTAGGTACCTACCTATTTAGGCGAAGTTGAGTGAAAGTACAAGGATTTGACATCAATGTAAGTAGGTACCAACTACTAGGTATGTGAAAATAGTTGCTAATGTACCTATGTGTTACAGTTAGAACCCGTTCTTAGTTACAACGCGTTTTCTCTAGTTAAAACTAGTTTTCACCAAATGCCTTTGTTACAACTAGAATTAACTGCTGCTAATAATGACGATTAGGGAAATCTGGTTCTAACTAGACAAAACGCCTTTTGTCAAATAATTCAGTTAAAACTGTTTCATCCAAGGTCAACGTTTATTGTGCTTTATTCCTATTGGTCGAGAGACCTCACCTGATTTGAGATAATATGGTATCGGACGTAACAGAATAGCACCATCCCATCACTTCCAGTGGGTGTCGTAAGAAGCGACTAAGAGAATCACCAGAGAATAGGCTGCAGCATTCTCTGTACATTGCAACAACTACTCTGCGATAGCCAACCCGCCTGCCAAGCATTGCGATTATAGCAAATCTCCCGAATATGATAGGCACAGCGAAAAAATGGTCCCTAGTGCCCAGCAGCCGGTCTATCCTTGACTCCTCGGAAGAAAAAGCTAAGAATCCTCGGAGAGGATCCGGCTACCCCTACAAATTTCGACGACTGGATCTGGTAACAACGAACTTGAGAAGGAATTGAGCCAGTTACGATGGAGTACTGTGGGATTGTATGAAGTCTGAAAAGAGGGGGAGGACACGATCATTCTCAAATCCGGCAACCGGCTCTATTTCCGTGACCAGAAGCAGGTATCGTTCGCAGGTCTCTTGTGTCCAATGTGGCGAAGATCAAATGTCTTTAAAATATTCGTTGAAGGTTTACGGCTCCAACTAATAAAATAAATATTTTAATTAACAATATTTTTAGTACTAGTTTTAACAAAGGTCAAAAAATTAGAACTAGCTTTATCTTTAAATATTTAAAGCGGTAAGTTCCAGTTATAAATAACTAGGAAATTCTAGTGGTAACAAAGGCATTTAGTGAAAATTAGTTTTAACTAGAGAAAACGCGTTGTAATTGTAACCGAGAACGAGATTTAACTGTAAAATATACAATACTTAAGTAGAAAAAGTCACCATACCAATCCTGCTAGTCTATTCTGTAAGTAACCATTTCGATATCGAGCTTCACCTGAGTGACAAACCTCACAAAGTGAGCTTTATTGCACACAACATAAAGGTCTTACGTTTGACGTAATTTGATACTCACCTCGGATTCCGCTGTCGAGACACGAAAATGTTTTTACAGAATAGGGGTACAGCTACTAGTGCAGTACCTACCTAGCAACATACCAATATATGATTACTGGGTCAAAAGAAGGTTCCAATGGATTCTGTGGATCATATAAAAGAGCAATAAGTATCCCGAAGCATAAAGTCTTTACCTACCAAGAGAGCAGCTGTCCTATTCACCATTTATTTACACAGACCGCAAAAATGTCTGCTCCATTTAAATCCTTTTTTATCAACATCACTTAGCATAGAATTTGCACATCGTCGTCCTCATACTCGTAAATGCTCATTCGTTGAGCGCGTGCGACGACGGGAGATCTCGCTATGTGGCCGCGACCACCGCGGCGCAAGTCACCGCGCGCCGTCAATGATCCTTCACAACTATGCGCGCACGCAGCTGTCATGACCGTACGACTCAATGAATGTTATTGTCGGTAATAATTGTAAATCTTATGTAAGACTTGCAATTATACTTTGTGCTCAAAGCTTCGTGCAGCTCATCTTTAGATATAAGTACTTAGATGATGTTTTAGGTTTAGGCGGTAGTTAATAAGACATCCTAACTCATCTTGTAAATGCGAAAATAACTCTGTCTGTCTGTCGCGCTTTCACGCCAAAACTCCTAAACCGATTTAAATTAAATTTGGTACACAGTTGGTCTAGAGCCTGAGAAAGGACATAGGCTAGTTTTTATACCGGGAGTATGCTCCCTAGGGACTTTGCTCCCTAGAGTGCTTCATGGGGGCTTTGTAGAAAGCAGTGAGATAAAACTAGGTACCCCCTTTTTTTTTAAGGATGGGAAATCATCAAATGACTCCTTCCGCTCTGGGCGGAGCGGAAGGAAGTGTCACTCTTACTGACTAAAACCCATCCGTGTTCCTCCCAGTGCCCTTTGCGTTCCAGGGACGCGGCGTCTCTTTCGAACGGATTCCGCACCCCGGCAGGCACTGGCCCTAGCGGGCCCCGTCTCCCTTGCTGACAGCTCCTTGAGGCGCGCGTTGAACACAGCGCGCCGCCAACCCGGGCCTGGTTTTGATCGGACGGCGAGCCATCCAAAGCTCGCCGTCCGCAGGCCCGCAAACTAGGTACCCCTACTACATATTCAAAGTACCTACCTACCTACCTATTATGTATTTAGCCATGTTTTTTCAAATGGAATCCATATGGATTTGTGGCGTAGGTTAGATGTTTATAATAAACCTGGATTTATTTTATGAGACAACTAGCACTTCGCCTGCGACTTCGTTCGCGAGGGTTTAGTTGGTACCTACTCCACGAACTTTATCTCCCATCAAACCTTATAAAGGGTATGTGTTATACATGTACTTATTAGTAGACTAAACGTAGGGCAAGGGCAGTTTGTTCACTCTCAACATTTCTCTTACTTAGAGTAGGCATTTTTAAAACCGTCGTAACATTGAAACGAAAGATCCGATTTGAATAATGTACAAGTTACATGTAGTGATGTAGGTACATAACCAACCTTAATTATTAACCAATTTAAATAGATAAGTATCTGACTTTTGTAGATATTGATGTTCTTTATAAAACTCTAGTGTACTCGTACCTATCACTTTGATCTATTGTCATAGTTTCCGTAGCGTACGCGATATAAGGATCTTTTTTGGTATTTCTTTCACATCTTGGGTTACATTATCGAAGTTTTCATAAAGATCCCTAAGTTTTTTGAAAATATTCTATAGCTTATGTTCATCAGGGATAATGTAGGATTCTAATGGTGATAGAATTTAGGTATTTAGGTCCAGTAGTTTCGGAGCCTATTCAATTCAAACAAACAAACAAATATTTTCTTTTTATAATATTAGTGTAGATATAGGCATATATCCATAGCCAGCAGCCGTAAGAATAATGGACGCATCATGCGTGTGTTCTGAAAATATCAGTAACAGTAAGGCGGACGGAGCTCCGGCAGGATCTCATGGCGGGAGACAACGACTGTCGCAACCCAGCGCTGGGCACGCCACAATATACACGATAAGTACCCTCTTTGTGAAGTGGCTCGCTGCGCGCTGTGTTTAACGCGCGCCTCAAAGAGCTGTCAGCATAGAAGACAGGGCCCCCTAGGGCCAATGCCTGCCGGGGTGCGGAATCCGTTCGAAAGAGCCGCAGCGGCCCAGGAACGCAAAGGGCATTAGGTGGAACACAAATGGGTTTTAGTCAGTAAAAGTCTGACACTCCCTCCTGCTTCACCCAGAACGGAAGGAGTCATTTGATGTTTTCCCATCCTTACAAAAAGGTGATGAGGCGGCGGCGAACGAACCCACGCGTCTGCAGTGACATAGTGTTATGCAGTTTTTTTTTTTATATTATCTACTGTAGTTTCAAAATGTGTTTCAGAATTTGTATCAAAAAGAAGTTTACGTCGCTCTTTAAACATTTTGTTCACGAATAAGACACTATCTTCTCATAACACAACACGTCGCCGCGCCGCGCCGCGTCCGTAGCCTTACTCCAGCAAAATTAATATGAAATATCGATAGTTCAGCTACCCACATTTAAATTAATTGTTCTATTATTCATTCATTTCTGCAGCAGTAACGTTACCCCAACAAAAGTTTTTAATATTAGAATGTGATATCACCGTAATTGTTTCCATTGGTGGATCCAGAGGGGGGGATACTTAGCCGACCCCCCCATCCCCTCTCAAAAGTCCGAGACATCTTTGGTAGTCTATTACCTAACGAAGTAATTGAACTTACAAAAAGTAATGCAAAGAGTCTTGTTATATGTTAAGCGAACCTGTTTACTTTGCTAAAACCCCTCAGCGGGATCAAGCCCATCCCCCAAATAACTATCCTGGATCCGCCCCTGAGTGTTTAGTTATACTTAAAGAATTCTTGGTTTGAATTAAAAAGTAGAAATAACCATCACATGAAGATTTACAGTTCAAGGTTCTCAATAAACTGTTAGATAATTTTCATAAAAGTTGTGCAGCATAATCGATAAATAACTGAAAGACTATCCACTATGCCAATTCAAAAACCTTCATAACTACTGAAACTGGGGAACTAATCATCTCTACACTCAGATGATGAAATACAATATTATTTTGCTGGAGTAGCAAAATAATATTGTAGCACTGTGAAACTAGACATTTCTGTTATATCATTTATTTTTATGCTGACTATAACTGGATTTTATTGCTCATGTAATCTGTGGCCCTACCTTGTGGTAGGACCGGTAGAGATACCTTCACATTCGATGTTCCAACTTTGTATACGAGATGAACATAGACAGAGACTGCATTTGCAATGCCTCTGATATCGCAAAAATCCAAACTTCATGAGCAGTGAACACTTAAAATTTTTCCATTTTTACACTACAAGTGCGTACATGATTTTCTATATAATTTTCGCATAGCATTCATTAATAGGTACCTCCATTATACACAGCTAGCTTTTGCCCGCGACTTCCCATACGCGAATATCCCGTTTTTTCCCGTTCCCATATGAATTTCAGGAAATCCTCTCTTAGGGCTCTCCTAAACTCTCCAAGGAACCTACATGCCAAATTTCTACCTTCTATGTCCAGTTAGTTTCGGCTGTGTATTCTCAATCACTTGATAGCGGAAGAATTTTATATATATTGATTAATCATCTCATTGATAAGCTTATCAACTTCATGAATGATCATATTTCCATTATCGTATGACAAACACACACCTGCTAAACTTGCATAATAGCCTGTATGATTTTCATCATTGATAAACCATGATAAAACTATAATTTACACATTTATATTTGGAACAGCGGTTTTCATGAAATTGTTTATATCTAACTCTTCAACTATACAATTATTGTCAACTACATGTAATTGTTCATTTTGTTCTCAGTTACAGCGTTCCAGTTTCATGGCATTGTCGAACCTTTCAACTTCAAATTTGTGTTTTTGATACCATTGTCTTGTAACCTGAAACCAAACTTTTGTCATACTTAGCCATCCCCTAAGACGACCCACTGACCCATTTCTCTGATGAAAAGCGGTACCTACATTGCAACATGCATGGAGACGTTGATGATAAGTACTTGCTGATTGGCGTCATTGAAATGACTTAAAACACATCATCTATCATTCACATTCATGCGTTATACTTATATGTAGATAATGGCATCATTATTCGATAAGAAAAGTAAAATTAACGCGATTGGAGACGTCACAAGCCAGGTTCATGCTTCCATTTTTTTTTTAAACAAACAAGATTTCGTCAATCAGCTGTTGCTGACTGACGAAATAATGTTAGTTTTGAACATCTATATTACTATACTCTTTGGTTTTGAAAGTGCGATTCTCTATAGTTTATCAATTTTCAACTAGTTTTGTATAGTCGCAAATAGGAATTATACGACAGTTACAGTTGTACGGTTATATTATAATACATCAATTTTAAAATATTTAAGACAACAAAGTAGCAAAATTGCACTGGCACTACAACAAAGTAAATCATTAACATAACCTGTGTCGAGATTAACGGGAATTTTCACTCATTTCTACTTTCTGTTGGATAAATCGGAAATCCTTCGAGTTATAAGAGGTCGCTGTTGTCACAGAAATGTAACCACCTCAGAAAATGACTTCCTTCACCTTTGAGTTTGACCTTGTTAAAATATATTTTGGCACTGGCAGATTTGACAATTTTGACAACAGAAGATTAGGAATAGGGACTAGAGTAGTTACGACGCCATCTTTCATTGCTTTTTTAAGGTTGCCACTTTTCTGAAGAAGATTCTTTGTTTTAGTTTTCATTCAGATAATTAAAATGTAACTGCAGATTTTTTTTTCCTAGTTGTATTTTTTGGTCTATTGGCAAGTAGCAAGCAAAGTTAACAATAATAAACTTAGGTCCTTATTAAAAAATGAAATAAGTTTCATCTAGTTAGTAGGTAATTCATTTTTTTACCAAATTCACACACATCACAAGTATCACACTACACATTTATAATAACAATAATTTCATTCTGA
The DNA here is from genome assembly GCA_950371165.1 of Lacanobia oleracea. Lineage (NCBI taxonomy): Eukaryota > Metazoa > Arthropoda > Insecta > Lepidoptera > Noctuidae > Lacanobia > Lacanobia oleracea. The sequence goes on from OX493389.1 coordinate 15,757,397, forward strand.
CAAAGCCCTTTGGTCTGTGCAGACTGGCGAACGGGACAGCAGATGATTTTTAATTTATCAATTAAATTAAAAAGTTATTCAATCGACATAAGGTATATTTTTCAATGGTAGGTTTCATTCTCTGGAGCACGCTGGAGAATACCGCGACAGCATGGATGGGACGCATGCTGGCGCAGTATGCGCCAGCATGCGTCCCATGCGATGCGGTGGTGTGCGCTGGATTCTGCCATGACGCGCAGCGCAGTGCACCTTTTCAACTACGTAGGCGCTAGTGGAGTCGAAGCATTCGCCGGTATGCTGCGGTAATGCGGCAAATGCTTCGATAAGCTGGCGGACGCTCGTGGTATCACAGCGGAGAGCTTCTTTTTTGCGATACCGCTAAGAACTGCTTCTCTTTTAAAACATCTAAAAAAAAGGTGTTCCTAAAGGCCTATTCAGACCTATGCGATATTCGTTACCTAGCAAAAGCCGAGTGAATATATGATAATCCTATTGTTCATACCTAAGCCGCGAAACTAAATGTGGTCTGTATTTAATGTTATCGACAATTTTTTTTTTTTCTAATATTTTTAACTAGTCGAACGTCTAGGTGAAAGATGATTTCTGTAGACAATTATATCGTTCAGGGGTATTTCTATATACCGTATGGGACTCAAACCCGGTATACCGCCATTGGCATCTAGGGATTTTTTCCAGGTGGGACCCTGGCCCCCAACCTCAGTTGCAACGCCCAATAAGAAAAATCATTGCAGAGTGTACGATACAATTTTAGGTCAGTCATAGTCAGAAGTCCCAGGTTGCTCCCCACATTCCCAGGGCTCAGGACGATATAAGTAACATTGTTTGAGTGATGCAAGAAAGCTAAAGCATCTAGACAGTGGAGAACATAAGAGCGAGCGAAGCGAGCTCGAAAATGTTTGTAACCTTTCGGATGATTTTAATGAAGCAAAAAGTCACAACAAACAGTCAAAGTCTTGGCATTAATATCTAATTTGAAGTAAGTTTTGGCGTCATTTTTTTTATTTATTTTTTTATTTGTAATGGGTTCGCTCGTGACTCTAGTCTATGTCAGAGGTGACAGAGACAAAGTCTACGATGGAGCGAGCATACCCATAATGAGCCTGTTCACTCTAACTTTGAAGAGATTAGGGTTGTGAAAGGTAATGAAACTGAGAGATTGTAAAATTCAAGAGCGAGCAAAGCGAGCTAGAAAAAGTTTGCACTCGCATCTCATTAGGTTTCATTTCTTCTTTAATAGAAGAAACTTCGAAAATGTTTGTACCCTTTATCGGATAACTTTGATTTTCTTCCATTAATATCTAAATAGAAGTGGATTTTTGCATGAATCAGGAAAGTTTATGAAATACAGAGACGGTAAAATTCAAGAGCGAGCGAAGCGAGCTCAAAAATTTTGCAGTCCATCTCATTAGGTTTTTTTTTTAACCGAAGGAGGAGGTTCTATGTTAGTTGTATGTATTTTTTTTATGTATGTTCAATTCTGGACCGATTTTAAAAAATATTTTTTTATTCGAAAGTCTATACTACTGAGATAGCCCCATTGTCACCATGTCAGAATCTGATGATGGAATCCCATGAAAATCGAGGGAAATACTCAAATTTTATAGGCACATACAATGATTTTCATGAAATTTCTAACGCAGTTCAGATATTTGTGCCTGGTAATCATCATCTCATGTTGCTGAGCTGATGATGGAAGGTATAAGTCAGGATCTGATGATGGCATCCTATGAAAAATGTTTGTTCAGCGATATTTTCGCCAATTGCTAACCGATTTGGATGATTCTTTTTTGTTTGGAAGAGTATTTTCTCGGACTGGTCCTGTTTAAATTTGGTAAAGATCTGATGAAGAACTTCGGAGGTAGGCAATGGAACTCTTCAATAAATGATAGCAAATGGATTTCTGAAATCGTATGTCTGTTGATTGTTTACACCAGTTTATAACATAACATCACGCCGGCACGATGTGTTTGTGGTTTCGCAGTTTAGTGGTCCTGCGTACCACTAAAAAGTGAAAAATAAAATACTTTTTAACAAAACAAATAAAACCGACTTCCAAAAACAAAACACTACAAAGTAAAAAACTACTTTAATTTCGAAAGTCAGTGTTCAAAAACAAAATAACCAAAAACACCGACTTCCGAAATTAAAGTTATTTTTTGTATTTAAATAGAATAAACTTTTTCGACAAAACGCACAAAAGTTCAAGCATTTGAGAGTGTAGAATGCAAAAGCGAGCTCGAGAATTATTTATTACACCCTGGATAATTTATCAACTTTATTATGTAGGTTGCTTGTAAGTAACAGTATTCAGTAAGAGCCGGGGCGTAGGCTGGGTGGGTCTCCTAGCCCACATAACGCCTGTCTTGCAGCCTGCTCGCCAGGACGAAAAACAAGAATAAATGCTTAAAAATACACTTTCTAAATTTTTTCAAAAAAATCCTATGCTTGAAGACTTACACCTATTTAACCTAAAGAGATTCAATTTATGGTGAAACTGAAGCACGTTTTGACTACCTACAAAGTATGTGGATTGACTTTTTAGCTACAATGCACAATCTAAAGGCGTTTTAAATGTCTGGTCTATGTATTATGTGGGTTATATGTTTGTAGGTTTCACGGTAGTAGATTTTTAATGATTGATGATGATTTTGGTAAGTTTATTAAGGTTCGCACCGGTCCGTAAACATCCTGGGGTGGACCTCAGACCATTCTGGGGTGGTCACCCCCCCCCCCCTGTTTACGCCTATAGATACCGCGGTAAACCGAGCGGCTATAGCTACCGCTCTAGGTAACGAATATCGCGTAGGTCAGAACAGGTAAGGCCTGTTTTTTGTATCTAGTTCTTTATTAGTGTTCAATTACTATCTATACCTACAGTTTATTTAAAAATATACAAAAATATAATACCAACAGTGAAAATAAAAACAAAATTACTCGAAAAACAAAGGAGATATAATTATTTTAAACAAATATAACTGTCCCTCTCGCTGAAACGCTGTTTTCTATGGCAGCTGCATAGGCGTCATAGTCGATGACGTCAAAGTTTACATCGGACTTTTCTTTCTAATTGTAACCTTTGAAGCTTAAAACTTCATCGCTGATGTATTTCATTTTGCAAATAAAAAAAACGCATGCATATTCCCTATTGATTGTGTGCTACCTGTGTGGGCTACGCACTCAGAGTAGAGTGTAGAGTTACGCAATTACCGTGCAAAAAAATAACTTATTTTGTTACATCAGTCCATTTACTCAAAATAAAATGATCGTATCTACGAGTGGCAACCCTAATCTTGAATTGACCTTCCCCACGTTCCCCGCACTTCAGAAGTTTCGTGAGTCAATTGACAATCTCTTAATTTTTATTGTAATGCTATGAGTCTTTTTAATTTACTTCACAATACTGAGCCGCCACGATTTAAATAAATAAGTTTGTATTTATAATAAATTAACTTCATATGAATTCAATTAAGATAATCTTCATTCATTAGTTATTTATCAAAGATGTCCAGTTTCTAAAAATGTGGCAAGTAAATAGTAGGTACCTACCTAGATAATTATCTAAAATTCTAGTAGACCTACTGTTCCATGACTTAGCAGCCTCCCTTTGTCATGATATACTCACTGATAATACCTATTCATAATTTCAAAGAGTAAACATTATACCTAATCTAAAACATCAAGTTTATTAGACTTCTAAACCGGTTGATTTGACAAATCTCCGGAGGTCTGACGTCAAAGGGTACGTCACTGCTATGACGTCAATGCCCCGAAAATGAGATGAGCGTGATACAAACAGTTAAGTTTCGAGGAAACTCGGTCGATGTAAAAATTATGTCTCATTCAAGGCCGACATAAACGAAAACCTTTACAAATAAACGCTGCACCTACATAATATCTAAGTACCTACTAGTTGACCCACGCAACTTCGTTTGCGTAACAATTTTCATTACTGCTCCGCTCCTATTGATCTTAGCGTGATGATATATATCCCATAGCCTTCCTCGGTAAATGGGCTATCTGCATGATTTTTTCAAATCGAACAAATAGTTCCTGAGATTAGCGCATTCAAGTTAACAAACAAACAAACTCTTCAGCTTTATATATTAGTATTAGTATAGATCGTATAGATATAGATAATAGATACAGGGTTAAAAAAACGGGGACAACAACAATTGGGAAGATATCTGCTCACAAAACATGGCCAATTAAGTAGGTACCTACCTAGTCTCATTTAGTCTTTCTAGGTGCCTAAAAAATGCGCGAAATATACAAAAACTCGGATACTTATTCCGACGTCGCGCGCATTCACAAACGAACCCACGATACCTAGGTACTGAATTATCACAATAACAGTTATTTGTCGTATTCGGGATCGCTTAGTAGATGGCCCGTATAGACATCTACCAAGCCCAAGTACCTACCCATACAATGTTATGAGCACAATCATTTCGCAAGTGTATTGTTAGTTAGTTTAATGATTTGCGAGGAGTGGCCGGTGCTCACTGGATCGTGCAGTGAATTTAGTCAAAATGTTTCAGCCTCGGGTTATGTTAACGTTCATGGAGGTGCCGAAGAAGAGAAACATGGATACCGGGAGCCCTGAGGAGCGGTTCAAGTTGATACCAACACCAACTGGACCACGAAAGGTACCTATCGATTACCTTACTATTTTGACATAAATATTTCGCGGGCTAGCCGAACTTCCCGTAATAGGTCAGCCCGCGAAATTCTAATTTTTCTCGTAAAGTTTGACGCAGTTTTGACTTGTGTTATGATAAAACAAGCAATGAATGGGGAATAGAAAGGATCGATGTTAAAATAATGCTACTGTTTGAAAATTACTAAGTTCTTTCAAAACCTTAAAAAAAAACCTTCAAACCCAATGATATTTCAAACCATTTATGACACGAATAATGTTTACACTCACTCGAAACAATAACAAAGCAATTTGTTTATGGAACATTGAAAAACAAAACTATTCAATCAATTACTGGAATCGACATAAATGTGTCACTCAAGCATTATTTACGCCCAACTATAATGCTGTTACAAGACTTTTGTCAAAATTGTTCATGGAATGGAAGTGAATGTTACAAAAACTCTGTAGATAGCTACAAACAGGAAGAATAAGAACCATGTACGCACCCAACGTCTTGTTTACGAAACAAACCCTATGTCAAAATAATAGTGTAGTGATCCCTGTGGCCCACCGTGACGGGACTGAATAACATAATAGAGGTGCACCATAAATCACTACGATAATGAATATTGTCCTTGGTCAGTCATCCGTTTTTATACAACAAGATAATTAAAAATGGGAATAATAAGATTTTGGTGACATTCTTAGAATTTGTGGTGTGTTTTGTTAGATAAATACATGGTCGGGAAAACCGTTACCTTGCAGTTTTTCAAGATTCCTTTACGAGCATTTTTAACAAAAACAAATATGGGCGCAAAAAATTCGTCCGGGTCGCTGTCGATTGGAGGTGAGCCCAAAAGACTGGCGGTTTTGCCACGTTGTATGGTAGTGCTTATCCTCCGAGGTAAAACCAGTCCTTGGGTCACGTGAAGTCTCAATTAAAAGTTAAGCAATTTCTTTAAAAAACTTATGAGCAATGAGCACTCGGACCCAACAATCAAGAGCTTCAACCCCAAACGGCTCGAAAATAAAATTTCCAATTAGGTTATTATATTTACGAGTCTGAGGTTCGCAGCGGCAGCACCAGCAATTAGCATCCCACACTATAGCTATCTTCCATGGAAATACAGATATACCGTCCGGCCATCGTCACGTGTCAGGCCATTGAGCTCTAATTAGAATTACGGCTAGAACGCCGACCGACGCGACGGCGACATGCGCACGTTTACGAGCCAAATATTACGAAGAATCTAATCATTAGGTGTAGGTACCACAATTTAAGAGCTTTGAAACTATCCATACCTGTAGCATAGCCCATGGTTCAACTAACTAACCTAACACCCTTACCTAGTAACACCCACTGCTTGCGTCGGGGAAATAAAACATGTCAAGGACATTGTTTGGATGACTGCCCTTAGTACGCTAGTATTATATTATCTGTGCCTAAGGCTACGGTTTGTGAAAACGCTGGAGCGGGGCCCGTTCTGGTGTCTATGCGAAGAATAACTTGGATACTTTTTATTGCTTATGAAATATTGTCAAGTGAGGTGACCACACGACCGTGTGACCGTAAGAATGTATGTGTAGTTACTATTTATGAAGGAACTTACTACATAAATCTATACAAATATATAAAGCTGAAGAGTTTGTTTGTTAGTTTGTTTACTTAAACGCGCTAATCTCAGGAACTTCTGGTCCGATTTGAAAAATTCTTTCAGTGTTAGATAGCCCATTTAAGGAGGAATGCTAAAGGCTATATATCATCACGCTACGACCAATAGGAGCGGAGCAGTAATGAAAATTGTGACGCTCACGAAGTTGCGCGGATCTACTAGTATTTAATATAAACCTAGGTAGCTTATCACCAGAAGACAGATTTCAGCGTTGGTCCCATAATAAAAGTTGTTCATAATGATGAGTACAATGATCCCTTAAGAGGTATTGCGTTTTTTCTGTTACACGTTGTATAAAATGTAATTGCGATGTTAGGATTCATGAAAGTTTCTAAATATGCCTATGAACTAGTATCGCCGGTGTTTTCATTTGCTGTCATATCTTCGTCTCTAAAATTGTATCTACTTATATTAACTAATTAAAGTCATTATTTTCCAAAAGTAAGACACCGAGCCAAACAAAAGTTGACCTCGCTCAAGCTCAACCAATGTCGCAACCTTAAATCAGCTGTTTACGCAATCGATAACACCGAGGTGTGGAGACAGCACACAACCGGCCGCGACCGAGCTTTTTACGCTTTCAGGCCAAATTTTCAGCATTCCGAAAGCGCCCTTCATTCGGGAAGGAAGCGAATTTTACCGATCGGCAATTGTTTTTTAAACTTAATTACCGAACAGAATTCAAGTTTAGGGCCGCTCTCAAATGTAATTGAGCGGGGAAAATAAATATTATGGTATCATAGCAACCACAATAAAACAAAACATCAGACCTGACTATTTAATTATGTGTGTTAAGTGTAAAAGTGTGCACAAAACTTCTAAAATAATGTCGAACGAAACCCTAGTGATTGCACCTGGCACCACACCATAGATTTTAGAATACATACTCGTGCAACTCGAAAGAGAACTAATTTAATTTTAAAATCTGCGCTAATTAAAAATCCATTCAGCCGTTTCACGAACCTAGCACCAATAGGTATCATCACTGTAACGTTTGACAGACAGTAGACAAAAAGTAGTTGGGTACATGCGTACTTAGAATTTCCTATTAGAGGAAAAAAATCTGCAAATTAACCGCACGATTTTATTTTAGTAAAAACGGCAGAGCTTCCGTACCTATAATATTCTGTGTCGACTTTCAGAGAGTTTCAGACTATCTGTAGCTTTCCCGCTTCAAAGTCATGGCGCCCATTGACTCACACACACTGTTATGAACAAACGTTTTTATTATAATCAGGGTTTTGGTTTTACAGTGCCTTTCATGTTTTATCGAACTGATAAATAGATAACGTATCATGGATACGTTAGTCGCGAATGGGACGACCGCGGATAAACGTTGCACCGAATATATATAAATCAGATACATTTAATATTAAGAAATTAGTACAATGAGTGATTATACACAGTAACAGACGTTTTAGTGTAGTTATCTACTAGTTTTGTGTAATTGTTAAATATTAAGTTAATTATTTATAATGTCGAAGGAAACCGAAGGAAACGGGTGGAAATTAAAACCCGGAGACAAGGAGAACAAGAACAAGTTGCCAGATCCTTTGAATGGAAATTTTCAACAAACAGCTGAATCTGACACGTAAGTATTCCCATTTCTCATATAATACTATTATCGACATAAACTGTACACAAAATAGAATAGGAACACATTCTGTAGAAACGGAACCCTAAGCACGCATGACACTGAACACGAATTGTTTCAATTGACAAGCAACTTTTATTAATTGTATGAACAAGTCAGACGCGCACTACTATTCTATTATACTACACTAACATTTATACCACGTAATAGGCACAATATGATACTAAATCATCAGGACTGTTTAAAGGTGATCTCATCAAGACACTGGAACACTCTCCCGTTTTTCCCGTTTTACGGCGATACTTTAGTCTTTAACCATGAGTTAAAAATAAATGAACTATATTTAACAGACGCCCGGATTGTGTTATCGGTCTAATGGCTTTCGATTTTTGTTTCGGAATGTTACATGATATGATATTGTAACCTATCTATAGTTTTTCCAGATAGGTAAATAAAACTATAAATTAGACGTTTATCAAAAAAATATCTATAGGTACGCGCGCTAGTCTTGCGTGAAAATGTTATGAAAATCGATTATACCTACTTAACAAATAAATTGTAGATAACTTTGTTTCTTTTGTACTGATAGCAAACCATTGAGTATATAAACAAAGAACTTTCATGACCAATAAATCATCATCTTAATGTACCGACACCCTCTATGTAGGTCTAGGGGCGTCCATGGCATACCTACCATTGCTACGCCAGGGTAGCCCGCGAAATTCAAATTTTCTTACGTTTTTTGCAATTTGCAAGTTAGTATTAAGTTATATGTTGATTAAAGTATGAATCACGGACGTAATAATTATATATTTTCAGAATAATAGGCATTAAAATCAATAAAATAACTCCATAAGTCGGTATAATCCTAAAATGTCAAGATTTCATGAAATAGTAATTCTTTCGGGTTACCAGGCCCTATGGAGTTTTATTGTTGACTAATGGTTATAATTCTGAAAATATATAATTCTTGCGCCCGCGAATCATACTTTAATCAACATAAAACCTAATACTGACTTTCAAATTGCAAAAAACGCAAGAAAATTTGAATTTCGCGGGCTACCCTGGCGCATCCACCAACCCATGAAGTTACGTGCAGAAATTCAGTGCCTATTAAAATTTAAGCAATCCTAGAGCTATGCCCAGTGCCCACACTATAGACGCGAATAATGATCGACTCCGGGTTCAGCTGTACCCTTGATACTAACATTCCTGACCTTGGTGAGTGCAGACACCACGTGCGATTGGTGCTGTTGGCGCGGGATACGTACGTTCATAAACAATGTAAATCAAACCGTTTTTTGTGCTTATCGTTAGAACAAGCTAATACAAAACAAAAATACTTAGTTTACGATTGCAAGTAGAATAACATTGTAAATACAAAAAAATATCGGTGGCTTACGTACATTTTGTCTTCAGGGCTGTTATTTGTATGAATTAACAAAGCATCGCGACAGTCGCGCTGCTGTCGCGCTGCTGCCGAGCGACTAATTCGAAGGCGCCCTAAGTTTTCGAAAATAAGTCCCTAATATGTAAGGAAAAGCATTTTTCATATTTTGAGTTAGTACCGTAATAAAAGTTGTTCCTATTTATGTATGTTTACGTTCACACAGCCATTTTACTGTGCTACGATCTGAAGAAAACTCAGTTTTGATGATTTCTATATATGTAAGTACCCAGCTTCGTCATTTTTATTAAGAGGTACTTAACTAGCAAAAAATAACCTGAACGTAATGAGAACACAGAAAAGTAGCTGAACATTTGATACACAAGAAAAGAAAACACAACACACAAAAGTATCTACTTTAATCATATGAATACCTATTAAGCTCTTAAAAAGATAGAATTTTACACTATGCCATGTAAATGTACCTAAACTGTGGCACAAGTGAAAAGAGCTGATTTCATTCTCTTCTCTCGCTAGGTAATAGCCCTTTGTGTATCCAGTGGCGTAGGTAGCATGTTTCAAAGGGGCCCTGTATGAAACATTTTGGGGGGGGGGGGCATTTTTAGGGGTTTTTAAACCAAATAGGCCCCACTAGCTAAGGATTGCCTTGCCAAGACACGAAGGAGACAGCGGGACTAAATGAATAGCTTTGCGTCAACACGTCGGGGCCCTTGTAGTCCGGGGGGGGGGGGGACGTATCTTCGCTCCGACCTGCTTATATCTTTTATAGCTTACGCTCGGGCCTCAGGGTACCCCAATTCTTAGGCTCATTCTAGCATGCTAAGTTCTCTTTATTAAATGACCCTCAACATTAACTGTGTGTCTGAGATTAAATTGTAGGCTTATTTGGAGTAAAGTCCTAAATAATCCTAATACATAATATTAAATTCTTCCGTTAGGTACTGATGTGAGTGCCTGACAGACAACGCCCAGCCGAAACTACTGGTCATAGAAAGCTGTGGTTCCTTAGGGAGTGTAGGGAAATACTAAGAAAGAAAGGAAAAAACGGGATATGCGCGTATAAAGTCGCGGCAAAAGCCGGTATAATTATTATCACCGAAAAGTTTTGAATATTACCTAAAGAGTAAAGACTTGGTAAATCTTAGGATTTCCTGAAGTTTGGGTTTTCAGGGTTCCGTAGCCGAAGGGTGACCAACGGATCCCCATTGCGCTTTCTGTCCGTCCTTCCGTCTGTCCATCTGTCTGCAGCGGGCTGTATCTTAAGAACCGTAATAGGTGGTAGAGAGATCAAAATTTTCACAGAGTGTGTATTTCTATTGCCGCAATAGCAACAAAATTAATTAATAATAAAAATCTTTTTTACAAAAAATACAACCGACTTCCAAAAACAAAACACTACAAGGTACAAAACAGTACGCCTTAAAACATTAGGTCTCTGGAGTAAGAGAGACACACGACACACCGCTCTGCTCGAGGAGCTCAACAATGAACTCCCCATAACAAAAGCAATCAATGACCGGGTACCCAAGCAATTTATCTTCGATAAAAAATACAAAATCCAATTGCATGAGGATCATCGGTGCGAGGGGCTCTGCCCCGCTGAGTTGCGGATCTTCACCGATGGATCAAAAACAGGTACAGGTACTGGTGCGGGAATCTTCTCAGAGGATCTCAATATCCACATAGCCACACCGTTGGGGGTCCACAACACAGTGTTCCAGGCTGAATGCATGGGCATTTCTCTGGCGGCATCAGCCATCCTAACCAGGGAAGTTAAGGACCACTCCATACGCATACTCTCGGACAGCATGGCCGTCCTGCAAGCTCTGAACAGCCACACAGTGAACTCTGGGTTGATTCTCGAGTGTCACCAACGTCTCAACCAGGTTGGTAGACACAACAAAGTAACCATTCAATGGATCAAGGGACACAGTGAATCTCGAGGCAACGACGCTGCGGATGAACTCGCCCGAAGGGGGTCGAGTTTGTCAGCAATGGGACCTGAGCCCATCGTGCCGCTGCCTTTCGGGTACTTACTCAATCTGGTAAGGAAACGCACCGGAGATAAACATCACAAGCTATGGGTTGACCATAGTGAGTGTAGGCAGGCCAAAGAGGCACTTCCGTCTATAAATGGCCGTTTCACAAAACAAGCCCTAAGACTGACTAAACAACAGTTGCGTTCAGTCACAGCCGTAACAACCGGCCACGGGTCTTTTAATAAACACCTCTATGCTATAGGAGTCACTGACAGCCCGCTATGCAGAGCCTGCATGGAGGAGAATGAGACAGCAGCACACCTGCTTCTAAGCTGCCCGGTAGTTGCGGATTACAGGGCAAAGTACTTCGGAAACCCGGGTACCCTCTGCGAGATAGTTAGTAACACCAAGGCGTTGCTGGCCTTCCTTGGGGAGCTGGGGTGGATCGAATGACGCATTTGTCCCACCTGCACGCAAAATACGCGCTTAGTCGTGGAGTTGCGGAAACCAGCCCGATTTACATACATACATACATACATAAGGTACAAAATAACGGTCGGTGTCTTTGGTTATTTTTTCGTTTTTTGACACCGACTTCCGAAATTAAAGTTTTTTCTTTCTTCCGAAGTTATTTTGTACCTTGTAGTGTTTTGTTTTTGGAAGTCGTTTGTATTTTTTGTAAAAAAGTTTTTTATTTTTCACTTTTTAGTGGTACCTAGGTTCCTGCGTACCCATTAATAGCGTACCGGCGCAATGTCATGTTAATAACTGGTGTAAACACTAAAAAAACATGCGATTTCAGCAATCCCGATCCCTTTGCTATCATTTATTGAAGAGTTCCGTTGCCTACCTCCGAAGTTCTTCGTCAGATCTTCACCAAATCGAAACGGGACCAGTCCAGGAAAATACTCTTTCAAACAAAAAAGAATCATCCAAATCGGCTGACAATTGGCTAAAGTATCGCAGAACAAACATTTTTCATGTGATCTCATCATCAGATCCTAATTTATACCTTTCATCACTGACTCAGCAATATGAAATGATGATTACCAGTCACAAATGTCTGAATTGCGTTAGAAAATTCATGAAAAACATTGTATATGCCTATAAAATTTGAGGGTTGCCCTCGATTTTCGTGGGATCCCATCATCAGATTTTGACATGGTGACAATGGGACCAATCGAGAAGTATACCCTTTCAGATAAAAACAAAAAATTTTCAAATCGGTTCATAAATGACGGAGTTATGAGGTAACAAACATAAAAAAAAAAAACAAAAAAATAAAATACAACCGAATTGAGAACCTCCTCCTTTTTTTGAAGTCGGTTAAAAATTAAAGGGGGCGGCTCTCATAAAAGAGACGTGTTTTTTCCGTTAATGTTACAGAACCCATCGTGTGAGAGTCCGACTCCCGCTTGGCCGGTTTTTACATTATGTCACATTATAGTAAAAACCCTAAGAAATGCGATTTAATAGCCCTAATAATAGATCTTGGTATTTTCCAGCAATCTACACAACTTACAATTAACTAAACTGCTCTCACAGCGAACAAATTAATAAAATCATTTGTAACACTCAGCGTTGTGCTATAAAATCTGCTTATCTCAATGTTTGTTTTTGTAGCATTGCACATTCCTATCTGTAGGTTTTTACGTGACAAGGAGATCTTACTATTGTTTACAATCAGTCTCGCGTGGTTTGTCTCGTGCACAGATTGCAGTTATCAAGATCAGTGACGCAAAATGACATCGTGGTTTCAAAATGGGGAAGACTTAGAAGCTACCTAATGAAGATCAAGTAACTTATCATACCTATGTTTTTGCAGAAGTTCAGAGCCAGATGTCAGCAAGAAAGATGAAGTCCCAAGTATACCTTTTATTACATTGGTGAGTATCTATCCACGGTCCAAATTACAAACGACCGAAATGTAGGACTAGAATAGGGTACTTATTTTACAAAAAAAATCTAATTAGTCCGTCTGATAGATTTTCAAAAAATATTGGACACGTATTTTTTTTCCACGTATACAAACAATAAAGAAGATACAGCGAGTTGAAGACACGCGTGACGTCATCTGGCTTGGTTTTTGGCCAAGCCAGATGACGGACTAGTTAGATTTTTTTAGTAAAATACCCCATTATCCGAAGATGTGCTGTACCGAACTATGGACCGTTCGCCACGAAAGACGAAGGGTTCCAGTCCATTTGCGCGTAGTGCGGCAGCGGAGTGGAGAAGCGGAGAAATATTAACTAGTTATGTCAGTCAAAATGTCAGTGACTCACGTGGTGCGGAGATTTTATGCAATTCCATTGCCTCGCTCCGCTGCCTCGTCCCCTGCCTCGCTCCACTGTTAGGGTGCCTGACCGTAACCTGACCAAATTTTAACTAATGGAATTGCATAAAATCTCCGTACTTCGTAAGTCACTGACATTTTGCCTGGCATGATTGGTTCAAATTTCTCCGTTTCACCGCTCCGCTGCCTCGTTCCGCTGTAATGGACCGGCACCCTAAAGTCGGTATCATGTGGATCCTACTATAATAAATAGAGATGTGGGCAGGAAGATAGTGATAATGATGATCAGAGCTGCCTTAAATATTTCAAGACGCCTCTTACTTACGTCATTATCAGTGGCGGGTTTACCAGCAGCTTGAGTAGGTTTGAGCCTAGAGCAGCAGATTTTAGCGATGGCTTTGGGACTGAATGTTTTTTGTTAGTTTACAAATTTCTTGGAGTAAAAAAGTCCTCCTTAATTGCCAATTTCTACACCGGCGACCCCATGTTACTATTTCCTAGCGTGTGCCCTGATATGACTCGCTAGACCGAATTTGGTTTTAAATATCCGGTCATAGCTGAGGCAAAATACAGCTGCCCGCGGAGTTAGATGTTTAAGAAGTACCTATAGGAGGGCTTAGGCCTGTCTTGGTTGATGGTATCAAGACGCTAGAAAAGTCTACGTAGAAACATCATTACGATGACTTTCCCATCTTCCCTTTTATTGTATATTCAACGGTTTCCCAAACCTCTATTTAAAACAAATATTTCGATTTTATAATATAATCTAGGATTTTACAATAATTATAGAGATAAGATCGCAGCCTATCCTTGGTAAATGCACGAATATTGTGCCGTAGATATTACGTTAACGTAAGTGAATTTTGAATGTGAAAAACTACAACCCCATAGTATTTTGAAGTTATGGGACATACACAATTTATATAATTAAATATTATGAATATAGCATCTAATTCAAATAAATATTATGTGCGAAACGAGTAGTGTAACTATGGTACAATTTCACGTTACGCTACTATACTCGTACGTCATCAATATTCGTGCTAGGCCTCCCAACATTATCGATCCATTTCGGCTCACGTTTTACCCAATTAACTTTCAAACCATGAACGCACTCTACCGCTAACATTAGTAAAGTCAATAATAGAAATGGAATGTTCGTGTTACCATTAAACTTTATGAGGTTAACACGAACGTGTTCAGGATAGGGATCCATTTTCGGGTATATCATTAGATGCGATAAAGTGAATTTGTTTGCTTTCACGCCTAAATCGCTCAACCGATGTTGATAATTTGGGTACAGAGATGGAATCCTGGAGGCCTGAACCCATTAATAACTATTTTTTGTGAAAATACTATCCGATTCGCACTAAGCGTTTTCAAACGTCTTTTATAATGCGCACAGCAATGGAGTGGAACTCTCTGCCTGCGTCTGCGTTTCCAAAAGCTTACAACCCTAATCTCTTCAAAGTTAGAGTGAACAGGCTCCTTCTGGGTACGCTCGCTCCATCGTAGACTTTGTCTCTGTCCTCTCTGACATAGACTAGAGTCAAGAGCAAACCCATTACAATAAAAAAAATATATAAAAAACGAGCGGAACCGCGGTCAAATGTTACTGATTTAATAAAAACGTAAGAGATGTTTGTCTTCATGAGAGTGTCAATTCTACTAATTATAAACAACGTTTGCATTCGCATCTCAGTCGCAATCACTCAAAAACGTATGGGAATGAAGGCTTTTTTGACAGATTGCGACTATTTGCGACTAGATGCGAATGCCAACGTTGCGTAAAAAATTGGCTCTTTTCAAAATGTTTGCGCAACCATAGGTAACTAACTACAAGGTGTGTCATAAGGATAATAAAATATGTGCTAATATCTAAATACCTATGTAATATTAATATGAGTGCAGTGGTGGCCCGGTGGTAATGGTTGCGAATTATATTACGAGTTTTAGGTTGTAGGTTTGAACCCAGACAGGCGCTTTACTTTGTGTAAATTATTTCATCACCACTGCTCTCAAAGAGGTGAAGGAAAACATCGTGAGTAAACATGTCATTTCACATGTCCTAGAACCAAAAAATTCGAAGACATGTGAAATCTACCAACCCGCACTGGGCCCGCGTGGTGGTTTGCCTCTCCCGCTCGAAAGAGAGGAGGCCTGTGTCCCTGCAGTGGGAACAATATAGGCTGAGTATGTATGTAATTTTAATAAGAGTCAATCATATAAACATTTTTTTTTATTTCAGTTCAGATTCGCGACCCTTAAGGACAAAATTTTCATAACCGTGGCGTTAATATGTTCGGCGATCGCTGCCATATCGACGCCTCTCAACACATTGTTGCTCGCATTCCTGCTAGAGGCTATGGTGGAATATGGAATCGCCATGATAAATCCTACTATACCAGATGAAGAAGCTGGAGAATCATTCCTAAGAGATCTGTTCTTCTTTGCAATTTATAACGTCATTATTGGAGTACTACTTATTACTCTGTCGTATATTGCTACTACATTGATGAACATTGCTGCATATAACCAGGTACGTCCCTCTTTTGCCTCCGTACTTTCAATTGTTTTGTTATCTTCTCTTCATGACACTACTGTCCTCCGACTGACCTTACTGTAACATAAAATTATGACCGTATTTACTTTATATTTAGTAAGGTAATTACATTCATATAAGTAAAAAGGTGATTAGGTCATCATCATCTGCCTAGCCTTTTCCCAACTATATTGGGTGTCGGTTTCCAGTCAAGCCGAATTTAGCTGAATACCAGTATTTTACGAGGTGCGGCTGCCTACCAGACCTCCACAACCCATTAAGAGGACGCATTGGAAATTTTGGCGCCAATGATCTCAATTTTTTTCAGTAAATACAAAACGGATCAAAATATAAGTAGGTGACCTGAAAGTTCATGATAAAAACCTTATTTTGTTAGTTTTCAATACATGATTAGGTAACTTTTTTAGCAGAGAAAAATATATCAAACATACCTCTTTTTAAAAAGAGATTCACATCTTATGGGCAAACGGGACCGATTTAAGCCTCTTAACTTTCTATGTAGATGCGTCTATACATACTCTTTAAAATTCTAGAAGGAATTTCTCAAATTACCGTTTCTAACTAAATAAAATAACAAAAACCATTTTGTCGCTTACGTCCTTTAGTTATAAGCTAGCGCGCGTATGCAATCCTCGCCCCGCTCAGACGCTCACGTCCCCTCTTGACCATTGTCAGCGACGGGAATAATTGTTTAACAATTCGTCGCCTTAACTGGGTAATACGGTACTTCATGGCAAAACTGGAGTCAGCTTTACTGGCTTCTGACTAGCCGTAACGCCTGCCAAAGATCTACAAATGACAGTCGGGGCCAAAGGCTTAACGTGCTTTCCGACGCACAGAGGAAACTCGGTATATTAAGATGGTCACCCATCCAGAGACCAACCTTGGCAGGCGTTGCTTAACCTTGAAGATTGACTCGTGCGGCTGTTATTATATAGCCACGAGCTCCATAACGCACACCTCACATTCATATAAGTAAAAAGGTGATTAGGTTTTACCTAATAAATACCTGTTCCTGGCGACCGTCCGTCTGTGTGACGTCTGTCTGAGACGTCACTGACAGGAAATTAAAAATTGTAAAGTACTCGTACTAAAGCCGGTCGATTCTGTAATTAACTCACCGTGAAAACTTAGGTGGAGTGAGCGCGAAGTGAACTGTCATTCCATCTTCATTAGGTGGATTGACAACTCACTTCACCCTAGCCTTCACTTCGATATGTTTACAGCCGGTCGATTCTGTAAACATAACGAAATACTATCAAACCATGTTATCAAGGATTAGATGACAGCTCATTTCGTGATCACTTCACCCTAGCCTTCACTTCGATATGTTTACAGCCGGTCGATTCTGTTAACATATCGAAATACTGACAAACCATGTTATCAAGGATGGAATGACCGCTCATTTCGTGATCACTTCACCCTAGCCTTCACTTCGATATGTTTACAGCCGGTCGATTCTGTAAACATAACGAAATACTGTCAAACCATGTTAACAAGGATGGAATGACAGCTCATTTCGTGATCACTTCACCCTAGCCGTCACTTCGATATGTTTACAGCCGGTCGATTCTGTAAACATAACGAAATACTGTCAAACCATGTTGTCAAGGATGGAATAACAGCTCATTTCGTGATCACTTCACCCTAGCCTTCACTTCGATATGTTTACAGAATCGACCGGCTGAACCTCTCGTGTGCGAGTTTGACTCGCACATGGTTTTTGTTTTCTGTGCGTATGTACGAGTAATTAACATAAATTAACATTTTCACAGGTCTATATAATTCGACAAGAATATCTAAAAGCAGCTCTAAACCAAGACTTTGCGTATTTCGATGTTCATAAAAACGGAGACATAGCTTCTAAAATTAACAGGTAAGGCACAATCTAATTAGCTAATGAGCCACCCATACTCATTTGGCTTGGTAAAGGAGATGTTTCAAAATGGGCCAGGTCTATGTACATTACCTCATATAAAAGAGAAAAATCCGTAGAATTCGGGAAAAATACATTTAATTCATTTAAATGTTTACTGTTGTGGTAGTTAATTGATGTTTATAAATTACTTTTATCGATTTTCAACATGGCGTCGCACCGATTTAGTTATATATCATAGAAAAATAACTGTCAGCTGTCATAACAATGTCACTTCAGTCACTTTTGTCTCGTTGCCGGAAAATAAATATGTCAGAAATAAATGTCAAACGTCATTAATCAATCAAAATGACAGCTTACCGCCATGACGGGTTTTTGTTGCGTGTTGCAATTTCAAGTGTAATTTCTTTTGTTTTACCAGCATACAAAGCCATTTTAAAGAAATTGGACAGTTGAGAACTGTTTTAAATATATTTCTCTATTTTTAAGTATAGTGTACAAGGACCTGGCCCAGGGTCCATACATTTTGGAACATCTCCTTTGGTACATTTTTACCAAGCCAGATGACGTCACGCGTGTCTTCAACTCGCTGTATCCTCTTTATTATTGGTTTACGCGAAAAAAGAGAAACTACGTGTCCAATATTTTTTGAAAATCTATCAGACGGACTAATTAGATTTTTTTCTAAAAATGCTACATCGTAGTCTCATCTACTTATGTATATTTTAAAACTAAATGGAGGCTTTGCTCGTAGTGACATCGTGAGGCTAGAAGATGGTATCGGCGAGAAGCTGGCGACGTTCTTGTTCTACCAGGCTTCGTTCTTCAGCAGCATCATCATGGCTCTTATCAAGGGTTGGAAGCTTGCTCTCCTGTGTCTTATATCTTTCCCTGTCACCCTGACACTGGTGGGAGTCGCTGGGCTGGTATGTTTAATAATGATTACCATATCTAGATTCGTTTTGGATTTGAAGGCGTAGGTATCGTGGTTTGCGGCGGTCACATAGGTAATCAATCAATAAAATATGTCTGTTTGTGCAGACAGCATCTAATTTCTTAATATTTTTTTTGTTATGCATATTGTTTAACTTCGACTCTCCGTGGCCTGGTGACCTGTATCACAGATTTTTCCCAAAAACCTAAATCAGTCACCAGTTTTTCCCAAAGGTGGAATACAATTGCGACATTTTTTGTGTACATTAACATTAAGTAAACTTTGTGAAGAGAGAAAAATAAAGTTTTAAATAATCACCTAGGTACTCGCATACATACCCGCTGTACATACCCGCTGACCTCTAATAATTAAGTTAACCGAAATGGCAAATGGAAATGGTATCCTATTGTGGCCAATGTACCTACTCTAATCTAAGTAGGTTGGCAAGTTATTACATAGGTATCCTATAAAAAGCTCAGTTCGATTGCCCTAAACGGCGTATATTAGTCCAATCATCATTATCATCATATCAGCCGAAAAACGTCCACTGCTGGACATAGGCCTGCCCCAAATGTTTTGCCATAATCGCCACGCTTGGCAGGCGGGTTGGCGATCGCAGTGTATGGTGTTAAGTTTTACAGAGAACGCTGCTGCCCATTCTCTGGCGAATCCCTTAGTCGCCTCTTACGACGTTACGACACCCACGGGAAGTGATGGGATGGTATTATTCTTTTACGGCACCGGCCGACACCATACGACGGATTAGTCCAATCGGGGACAGCTAATTGTATTGCTAACAATCGACACATTTAGAAAGCACTATTGTTCTACTCTGGTTCTGTATTACGAATAACAGTTGAGCTTTATGGCTCTCCCTCTACGCCGCTGATTGTAGTCATTAATTAAAAAATAATTACACCAATCAATTGACAGTCTTAAAACTATGATGAAATGTGTTCACAAAAGATATCTAATAAGTAATTGTCATGATAAAGAAATACGTTGAATTGTTGCGTAATTCGTGCTAGGTCCGTGTAAGTACTGCGATATGAAAAGCCAATAAAATACTCAAAGTACTCAAACTGTTTGCATACTAACTGATACGATAGTGTACGACGATTATCGATAAAAAGGTAGATGCACAACCATTTTGATTATCCACAATAGCTTCCTGTATATCCACACATTATCTCACGTGCAGACTTGAAGAATTTCGGTACTTATTTGCATGTACCTAAGTTATTTCCTTAGATTACCTCGAGCTTTTTTTTGTGGGGATATCCTCATAGATACTCTCCGTGTGGCTTAAACGGAGGGTTATGTCGGAGTACCGCGTTTCCGGATTCGGGTCTACTCTAATTAAATTCACAAGCAGCCCCGACCTCGAAGTCCAGATTATCATTTGTTTTTGTACGGCTTTTGTGCATATCATCTTGCATTTTTTTCCTCAGGGGGTTAATAAATCAAAGGGAGACGTAATAATATGAGCTTTTCTTTCAAAAATGAAAACTTCTAGAAAATCATAAACTTACGGCGATGTAGGATTGCTTTGGTGTATTAGTTAATATTGTAATGAAATGGTTTCACAATTTAACATTTATTCGACACAAAGGTGCTGCTTTAAGATTTACTTCTTCCAGCAGACCCAAATTTAATTTAAAAAGTTAAGTTGCATTAATTCCCATAGATATCAGCTAGTCTATCCAAGAAAGAAGCTATAGCTTCAGGCAAAGCTGGTGCCATTGCCGAGGAGGTCATCTCCTCCATACGCACCGTGTATGCCTTCAGCGGTCAAAAGCAGGAGTTGGAGCGATACGAAGGACATCTTAATGATGCCAGGAAGATCAACATTAAGAAAGGTAAGCATATTATAAGTAATATCTACCCTTTTAGGATGAGATATCATCAAATAACTCCTTTCTTTTTTATTTCGAAAAAAATCCGCAACCCTGAATATCTACCCCAGGATGCGAACTGCAGTGGCCCATCTTTAAATCTCGGATAGCTGTCCCGGTTGGCCGGTAAAAATAATCTGACCAAATGGGGCATTCTCCAGCCATCCCATTCCAAACAAAGTGCCAGTATGATTTCCTTAGGCGAGGGCAGCCACTTATACCTTCCAGGACTCAAACGAGGTCAATTATAGAGCTGTACCTACGTACGTGTACATACAGGGTTTTAAATGGGTAATGGGTGCTTACTCTGGAATATAATTCCGATAGATCGACATTGGTCAAACGTCAGTTGGTTGAGTTAAACGTCAGGGATTGGCTAGCTCAGTGAGTCCAGCCAATTCCTGACGTTTGACTGACAATTCCAATGTCGATCTATCGGAATTATATTCGAGAGTAAGCGCCCTGGTCAGACAAAATTAGATTTGAATCAATGTCGTGTAGATTGATTGCAAGAAAGAAAGCTATATGAAACACCATAAGCGAACAAATTGCCCTGCTATGAGTGGGATAGATCCGTGATGGCTACTAAAATTAGATTCGCATTAAAGAATTGTGCAAAGATCGTATAGATGAGTAGATTTGCTATAGTTAAGTACATTTTCTATAACTGTATCCGTCTTATTACAAAACAATGCTTAAGTACTGGTTTAAACCAAGACTAACACTAATAAGACGGTAAGTAAATATTTTGTTGTCAATGATTTTGTGCATAGTTCTTTGAGTAACACCGACTCAAATAGTTGGACCTTTCTAATCAAAGAAAGGACCTTGTTTCAGATAGATAACTTATCAAAGGATTATATGCATGATTTAAATTAAAATGTATCTCCAAATCTTTCACTTCTTAGATATGTAAAAGTAGGTGTCCGAGTTGTGACAAATCTATTATTATGATATTGTCAGAAGGCCGAGCACGAATGTTCTGACGTATAGTACCGTTACGGTCAATTCATACCGAAATGGCAACGAAGCGGCGAGCAGTTTCCGTGTCATATAATTTTAAACTTTATCTTCATTACTATAACACATATTATCGCGGGAGTCATCGGAATGCTCGCGGCGCCGCGGGCGGCCGCACGACCTCTTCAAGTTTCTCAAGCGATCAATCGATACTATGTGTTACTGTGATGACTATGAGGATTAAGTTTAAAATTATATGACACTGAACCTGCTCGCCGCTTCGCTGCCATTTCGGTATGAATTGACCCTTACGGTATGGTTAACGTGATTGAATTTAGAACATAAAAAAAATACAAAAAAAAACGACTTCCAAAAACAAAACACTACAAAGTAATAAATTACTTTAATTTCGGAAGTCGGTATTTTTGGTTGTTTCGTTTTGCCGGCGTGATGTTATGTTACGAACTGCTGTAAGCAATCAACAGATATGCGATTTCAGAAATCCCGATCCATTTGCTATCATTGATTGAAGAGGTCCGTTGCCTACCTCCGAAGTTCTTCATCAGATCTTCACCAAATTTAATAGGACCGGTCCGAGAAAATACTCTTCAAAAAAAAAAATCATCTATATCAGTTAACAATTGACGAAAATATCGCTGAACAAACATTTTTCATAGGATCCTATCATCAGATCCTGACTTATACCTTCCATCATCAGCTCAGCAACATGAGATGATGATTACCAGGCACAAAAATCTGAATTGCGTTAGAAATTTTCTGAAAAACATTGTATGTGCTTATAAAATTTGATTTGGTTTCCCTCGATTTTCATGGGATCCCATCATCAGATACTAACTTGGTGACAATGGGACCACCTCAGGAGTATAGGCTTTCAAATAAAAAAATATTTTTTAAAATCGGTCTAGAATTGGCGGAGAAACCGGTGCACATATAAAAAAAAAATATACGTACAGCCGAACCTCCTCCTTTTTGAAGAAGTCAGTTAAAAATACTACAACCTAATATTTTGGGTTTAATTAAATGTGACATACACAATTTGTATCATACAAAAATATGAAAATAGTATCCGATTCAAAAAAATTATATTATGTGCGAAACGAGTATTACAGTCATAGAAATATAATAATTAGATTCCTACAGTTATAGTAAAATTGTACGTCACGTTACTGTACGTCAAAAACATGCGCGCGAACTTCTTTAATTTATTTCTTAAGGTGGAAGCGCCAGGCTTCTGCTGACGTTTTCATGAAATAACCTTTCAATAGGGCTTAATGAACTTAGATCAATAGGGCTTAATGATCAAAACGGTTATAATTCTTTAGATAAACTTTCAACATACAGCTTCACACGGACCGGCAAATTGCAAAAAAATATAAATATATTTGAATTTCGCGGGCTACCCTGACGCTTCCACCTTAAGTACTACGTTTATTTCAGGTTTGTTCAACGGGGTGGCCATGGGAACGTTGTTCTTATGCATCTTCTGCGCCTACGCTCTCTCCTTGTGGTTCGGCTACAGACTCATGGTCGAAGAACCCGACACCTACTATGTCTCCACTATGATCGCTGTAAGTGAATTGTTGAACTAATCTAAAGTGGTTATAGATGTACCAGCAAGTACCTACGCATAGGTTTACAGGTACTAGTGGCTGAACAATCTGTTTTGTGTTAGGCTTCTCCACCAAAGATGTGTGAGGTAGGGAACCGGGTGCGAGAGGAAAAATGCGATCGTCGTGGCTTAGCGGAGCTGTGCTAGAAAGGGGGCTAGCATAGTAAGTTATTTTGCAACGAACAAAATAGAGTGAGATGTAACGAAAGATGCGGGCCACGGCCAGCTGGTCGATTCTGTAACATCACACCATGAAACTTTGCACAAAACATTCCGCTTAGTTTTGAATAATAATTTATTTTCACCAAAAATACAAAAGTTCTCATTAGGGAATTTTAAATACTTACCCTGACTCCTATACTAGGAACGAGTATCATGTACCTGTGTCTTAGGAATCAAAAGATTGGCCGCTCATTCTGTGTAAGTTTTAACGGAGAGATGTTTATAGAGTTGCACCACAGGAATGTGTGCTAGGGTTTTTTTTTCTTTGGTGGAAAGCACCCAGAATCGGGAAATTTAATTTCCCGCGGGAATGCCTGCGTTCCATGACCGTTTAGAACAGCCAATCTTAGACTAACAGACAGCCATCCTAAGGCTAAGGTGTGACACACAGATAGACAGACCTATAGTGTCTAGCGAGGTTCAGCAGAGACAAGTCCATCTAGTGAATTCCTTGCTTTAGAAAGAAAATGAGCAAAAAAGTAGTCGAGCTTCAAATAGGTGCGAGTACTTGCCCGTAATTCGTCTATCGCCCACTTTAGTTTGCTTGATGTAGTTTTATCGATGTTAGATAGTAAGCATAGATATCGGTTTGTTTTGAAAACCAACCTGATCCTATAGGCAAAAAAACCAATAATGTTTAGTGAGATATTATCTAAGCGCTGTAATTTAAATATTAAACTTGTCTCACAGATAAAATCGCAAATTTACTTCCTTACTTACAATTTAACGCAAAATGTTTTTTTTAAGTTTCTTTAAAAAAAAATAATTGCTGTTGCATCATAAAAATATTATGAAACCCTGGGACATGATATTATATTCCTCCATTCTGCTCATCAGCAAAAGATTATGATGTCTTAAAAATAAAACGATAATATTGATTAAACATAATTGTTTTTATCTATAAGTATTTCATTCATTAGGCGTGTGATAGATATCCAGGTTTGAAATTCGTAATTCATGATGATACCGAACTGTTTATGCGTAGCTCGACCTGGCGCATGCAATGTTACCATGGTCATGAGTCTCACTCACGCTTCTAATAAAATTAACAAAAAGCTATCACTAGGTGCCAATTTCTGATAATTTTTAGGAGACATACTGAACAGACCGCAAATAGAACAGAGTCTAAATTCTCCTTCAAGCGTAAAATCCGAGAACACAACCTGAAAGACTGTCATTCTTAGTTTGGTCTTCGTCATTATTATTATGAGTTCTCTTAATCAGAAAGATTATTATAAAACAACATATTTATTAGTTTATTACTTTAGCATTATATACGTATTTTTGTTTTCTATATGTATTCAGCGAGAAGGTGCTTGTATTTATGTTACTAAATAATTCTTAGTTTAAGCGGTGTGTTTTAATATTGTGCTCACACCATAGTTTACATTATGTTTCCATACGTGAGGATTTGTTATTGACTTGCTGGTGACTACGGTTTCCTATTTTGTTTGTCTTTATTAGCTGTAAGTCCTCCATGTACTAAATAAATAAATATTATTTCTCAGGTATTCTTCGGTGTGATGACGGGTTCGGCTAACTTCGGCATCTCGTCGACTCTGATGGAGGTGTTCGGCTCGGCCCGTGGCGCCGGCGCACAGATATTCAACATGATCGACAACGTGCCCACCATCAACCCTCTGCAGAACAGGGGAACCGTCCCCAAAGTCATTGAAGGAAACATCGAGTTGAAGAACGTCGTTTTCCATTACCCGTCCAGAACTGATGTTCCGGTAAGTTCTTTCTTACTTGCGAGACAGAATCTCCTGCTAGCCTGCTACGGATAAGGTAAAACAACTTCGCTGATCTCGAGGTCGAAAGTGCAACTGCCGACTTGCCGAGCGACCCAGGTTCGATTAGGTACGTAGGTAACTATGTTGATGATTTGGAAACTGTCTTCTAAAAGTTTTTCAAAATAAAACTTTGGCAGCGGTTGCGAAAATTTACGAGCCACTATCATGCGAGACTACCTTTTACCCGACTGAGTGTATGTATGTATGTATATATTTCATTGACACGCCCTAGAGCCTAATCGGCTCGATGGATTTTAGCTTGACAGGTGTGGTTAGATTCGAATTTACTGTGAGAGTGACACTGGGTATATCAAAATAAAAAAAAAACAAAATGGCAGATTTTTGGCGCCAAATCCAAATCTTTGGCCCGCTCTGTAGCCTAAACGTCTTGATGGATATTAGCTTCAAAGTTGTCGTTAGATTTGTATTCATTGTGAGAGTAACACTGGGTATATAATGAAAATTAAAATGATCGATTTTTGGCGCCATATTATGCTTTCAATAAATTTTTAATTTTCAAAACCTATGGGGTATCAAGATAAAGGGCTCGAGGAGATAATTCCAAAAATGAAACTCACTAAAAAGTTGGAAAAAAAATTACTGTCAAAAACGGGTTTTTTGACCAAGTCAATATTTTTCATGTGGGTTAAAAAGGTAGTTTCGGACAGTTGTCCGAAACTGCAGTCTGCCACTTCAATTTTGCCAAAGAGTGAAGTTTCACCCAATTATAATTACAGAAATCGGGTCTTTAGGAAGACTAGAGTAGATTGCATTGCATCGCCTAAGATGTCAACACTATAGTTGTTTTGACGCAGTGATTGCCGTGTCTCTCCATATCATGAAATTACTTTGCAATAATAGTCTGACTCATTGATTGGCGCCGCGACAGATGAATCGATTTGCGTCTGTTGTGACGTAAGTACCCATTAATTCTGCTTCACGTTGTTATCGCCTCGGAAAATAACAATGCGAAGATACTGTGACCGCTAGTTTATCAAATTTTGTTGCTGGAAAATTTTTGACGCATTTTCGCTGTACCTAGGTATTAAGTAAAAACACGACGTCTTATGTACTTTAACTCATCCAGAGCGGAATATCTATTCATATAAGACGTAAAAAATAGTTTTTTTTTACGCTTTGACAAACTAAAGTCAAACAACAAATCGTTAATGTCAACAATCGGAATCTGACTCTGAACTCATTTTGCTCGTCAATTCGAACACGTCTATTCTTTGTACTAGTTAAAACGTGAATGTGTCTTCGAGCTGCGTCGCAGCTTGCGCTCGTGCCTCGGTCTATATCTGCCTCGCCTGCCCTGCCCTGCAAAATCAATCTGTACTAAGCTGTGCTGCATCACCAGCATTTTAGCATACGCTTAGTCTCATCTTCCTGCCCTTATCCTATGTTACTTCGGTCGGCGCAACACTTTTTTTTTCTTCCATTCTTTCCTATCAGCATAACATTATAATTTATAAAAATAAAAAGATTATGTTGATTTAACATAATTGTTTTTATCTATAAGTATTTCATTCATTAGTCGTGTGATAGATATCCAGGTTTGAAATTCGCAATTCATGATGATACCGAATTATTCTTTTATATTTGTGTTTATGCGCAGCACGACCTGGCACATGCAATGTTACCATGGTCATGACTAACGCTTCTAATAAAATTAATAAAAAGCTATCACTAGTTGCCAATTAGTGATAATTTTTAGGAGACATACTGAACAGACCGCAAACAGACACTGTTTGGCATAAACTGGAGGGATCTCTTTTTTTTTTACTATAGACAGGCTCGCGTTTGACCACTATCTCACCTGATGGTAAGTGATGATGTGGTCGAAGATGGAGCACGCTTGCCTAGAAATAACCTATTCACTCTTGACTTAAAGACTCCCAGGTAGTAGCTATCAGGAAACACAGACTCCGGCAGGGAATTCCACTCCTTAGCTGTATCTCAAATATTTTAGATAGTTTTAAAAAGGCTCCAAAGTCGAGAAGACGTACCTTCCTACTTTGTTTTATTTGTAGTACCTACCAATTAACTTTACACAAGTATTTTGTTAAGTCGATGATACTTAAGAGCGCACCGAGCTTTTGGCTTTAGTTATTCTATGCAGCCCGTGTATGTGTGCGTGATCGCAAGCGACACAGAATTCAACGACCGAAGCAGCTAGTCTATTCTGTAAGTAACCATTTCGATATCGAGCTTCACCTGATTGACAAAGCTCACAAAGTGAACTTTATTGCACTCAACATAAAGGTGTTACGTTTATACTCACTTCGGATTCCGCTGTCGAGACACGAAAATGTTGTTACAGAATAGCACTACTGGACTAAAGCAGACAGGGGGAAGCGAGGCGGCTCTACCTAGAATAAACGGAACGTGCGCTAATTAATTTAGGTATATCGTTTGTTTTATTAAACCAAATACACATATTGTTGCAAATGTGAAATGTATACGTTATAGAAAACATGACGTAGCTTTTTATCATTCAAAAACTGATCAAGTACCTTCTGTGTAGTATTCACGCCATAGTGGGTTTATTTGGTTTTTAGACATGAGTAGTTATCGGGTTTCTAAAGTGTACGATATATAGGGTGAATCCTTAAATACCTCACATATTAATTAGATACTATCTAGATAGATAGTATTAAGGTTACATCTGGGGTAGTTTACTATACGGACCTTGTTGAAACCAGAACAAATTTCCGTGCGTTCAAGCGAGTTTTGCCATACCTATTACTGGAATCAAAAGTAGCTCACAATTTAGGACCCATTAGTTTAAGTGGTAAGATATAATCCGTGGTGCTTGGCAACTGGGCTTAACCCAGTTGTATTTGTCCCTTGGTGCCTATTGGCCTAGTTATATTCTGTCTCCTGTTTGATACGGAGGGAAGTGGAAATTATATATATATTTTTTTTCCTACTCCTCCGCTGTACTTTTCTGATTCATTTCGTTGCAGGATCCAAGACAGTTGAATCGTTTCTCCGGGACAAGTCGGGTTTCATTGGCTCGGCGTTTTTCTGGTGGTCGCCACTGTTGATTCTGGCTTTCAGGAGTTGCAGTGGTTGGGAATGGGTGGCGGGCTTGTCCCAAATAAAAAAAAAATATTAATTAGATTTCTAAGTAATAACGTTCCAGCAAGGGATCAAACGATCGCCAATTACGTATCGTTTCCTCAGTGCCCTTAAGAAACCTTCTTAATTAAACTAAAAATCCATACAAAGTTTGTATTTAAAAGATCGATTTTAGCGATAAGCAATGAAATGTATCGTAACTTTGTATTTTGGTACCCACTGTGTTTTAAAAGGTTTACACAAAAAGTAGTATTCTATCTATGTTCATATCTAGCGTTCCTAGACATCGAGGTCATTAGTATGGGCTAGACTAGTAGATAACTAAACCTCAGTAAAACTTGTTCCACACAGGTACTGAAAGGCGTCAATATTAGCGTGAAACGTGGCCAGTCTGTGGCGCTGGTGGGACATTCGGGTTGCGGCAAGTCTACCATCATACAGCTGCTCTCCAGGTTCTATGACGTCATCGATGGCAGTGTAAGTACCCATAAGAATATTTTTTTTATTTTTTGTTCAGCATCGTTATGAACAACACTTAGGTACAATATAACATTTCTTACCTTATGAAGATAACCGCATCTTCATAAATATTTTTTGCGGTGAAACGAAGGCCACGCATGCTCTCTGTAAGAGGTCTACGGAGAATGAGTAGGTACCATTTTCAGAGCAGTGTTCATAAAATAAAATTACCAAAATTAAACCCGCAACCTATATAGGTACAACTCGTAGGTAAGTCGGGGCCTTTACCAACTGGGCTTTAATAGCAGAAGATGAAAGTATTTTTTTTTATTTGTGATGGGTTTGCTCTTGACTCTAGTCTAGGTCAGAGAAGACAGAGACAAAGTCTACGATGGAGCGGGCTTACCCAAAAGGAGCCTGTTCACTCTAACTTTGAAGCGATTAGGGTTGTAAGCGTTTGGAAACACAAACGCAGGCAGCGAGTTCCACTCCTTTCTAAAGACGTTTGGAAACGCTTAGTGCGAATTGATGGAATAGCAACAAGAAAGGGATGGTAAGATGCAGTGCGTCTGGATGTCCGATGGTAGAAGGGGGCCGGTGTGATGAGGTCGTGGAGTTCTTGGGCACACTCACAAAGTAAATTTTAGTAAACCTTAGAAAAGTCTAGCAAAGCCATTACCGGGAGGGGGTAGTTTTAGGGCATTCCGGTAAACAATCCGATAACTTGTTATCTACATCTGTGTGTGATGTTTTATACTCTATTATTTCATCAGCTTATCCAGTTTAATCTGGCTGTGTGTTTCACATGTTAAATGAAGCCCATATACCTAAATAGGTACTATTACGAACAAGATTATATCACTCTCTATCTAATCGAGACAACAAACAGAAATAGCACATTGTGTCAGCACATGTTTTGATTATTCGCTATTAATAGACATTAAGTACCTAAGTATATTCTATATTGCCCAATCATACTGTTTACATGTATACTGTCTACAAAATGAATTGGTACCTAATTAATTGAATAGGTACCTTCTTGCAGTAGTAGCTTAATTCAATCAATACAGCTACTTATCACAGTTCACTATGTACTCATAATAACACTACCTACTCATCATAATAGGGTATTTTACTAAAAAAATCTAATTACTCCGTCTGATAGAATTTCAAAAAATATTCGACACATATTTTTCATTTTTTCACGTAAACTAAAAATAATGGAGATACGGCGAGTTGAAGACACGCGTGACGTCATTTCGCTTGGTAAATTTGGTACATTTTTACCAAACCAGATAATACGATATTTACATATAAATACGTGTCCAATATTTTTTGAAAATCTATCAGACGGACTAATTAGATTTTATTAGTAAAATACCCCATTGCTCTTTCCCGAACTTAATGAAGGATTCGAAAGTTAACTCGCGAGCGTAGCGAGGAAGTTAATACAAGAAACCTGAATGCAGCGAAGGATTCAAGCTAGCCCAAGGCAGACACCTTATTCCCTGAGGAGCATACCTACACTAATTTTCACACCTACTGCGAGAAAATTCTTACTTACTACTAGGTTACTTCTAGGCAGGCGTGCTACATCTTCGACCACATCATCGCTTACCAACAGGTGAGATAGTGGACAAACGCGTGCCTATTAATAGTAGTAAAAAAAAAGTTGTTTGCAAGTCATGAAGAGAGGTGGCCACAAGTGGTTCCCGTCGGTCTCCAACTTGAGTTCCAAATTCAAATCACATTAGTGACCTCCGGGCCCTCCGGGGTACTTTATTTCATTATAAACCGCGGAGCAATAATGACTTACTTTAGGTGGAGCTTGCATGAGAAAGAGTTTTCCAATTATTTTAGGTGGAAATCGACGGGCATGACGTCCGCAACGTGTCCGTCCGCTGGCTCCGCGACCAGATCGGCCTGGTGGGGCAGGAGCCCGTGCTGTTCAACACGACGGTGCGGGAGAACATCCGCTACGGCCGGCAAGGCGCCACTAATGAGGAGATCGAGGCGTGCGCCAGGCAGGCCAACGCTCATCAGTTCATTATGAAGCTGCCGAAGGTAGGCACTTCCATTAGTCCCACATTTTTAACCTTTACAAAAATAAATCGTCCGGTAATTCTTGTAGTCTCGTATGACATGAAGGACTTAAGTCATCATCTGCCTAGCCTTATCCCAACTTATTGGGGTCGGCTTCCAGTTAAGCCGGATTTAGCTGAATACTAGTATTTTACGTAGAGCGGCTGCCTACCAGACCTCCGCAGCCATTAACTGGGTAACAAGGTACTTCATGACAAGACTGGAGGCAAATTTACTGGCTTCTGACTATCCGTAACGACTGCCAAAGATCTACAAATGACAGCCGGGACCAACGGCTTAACGTGCTTTCCGAGGCACGGAGGAAACTCGGTATGTTAAGATGGTCACCCATCCACAGACCAACCTTGGCATGCGTTGTTTAACCTTGAAGATCAACCCGTGCGGCTGTAATCTAGTCACAAGCTCCTCGAAGGACTTAAGTTATCATCAGTAATCGTAAGCCTATTTGACAAAAAAAAATGCCTTTG
This sequence comes from Lacanobia oleracea, assembly GCA_950371165.1. Lineage (NCBI taxonomy): Eukaryota > Metazoa > Arthropoda > Insecta > Lepidoptera > Noctuidae > Lacanobia > Lacanobia oleracea. The sequence goes on from OX493389.1 coordinate 15,788,990, forward strand.
CTTAAACTTAGCGAAAGAAAAAATTAAAAGTGCAAAAATCTCCTGATAAATCGTGGTGCCTATGAGACTCGCATTGGAATATACCAATGGAATTTTTATGCGTGTGCTTCTTCATTGACGAATGTTTCTCTTCTGGCCGGAATCTGGCTTATTATTTCCCATAGATAGGTTACAGTACTTACTGACTTACAGTTAATACAAAATAGCTCAATTTCTACAGGGTTACGACACGCTTGTGGGAGAGAGAGGCGCTTCGCTTTCAGGAGGTCAGAAGCAGCGCATTGCCATTGCGCGTGCACTTGTAAGGAACCCAAAGATTTTGCTACTGGACGAGGCCACCAGCGCGCTCGACACCTCCTCCGAAGCAAGGGTACAGAAGGCTCTCGATAAGGTAAAGATTTGTTGTAAGTAATAAACTTGTACGTACTGAAGACCGCATATCGGTGCTCGTAAAGAACGTAAGACCAGCTTAATGTTGATTTCGTTACCACTGTGGCCTCTTTGTACCTAATTAGCCTAACAACCCCAGGGAAAGCGTTCAGAATCTAGTAGCTAGTTTGGATGGGAAATCATCAAATGACTCCTCCCCGCTCAGAAGGGAGTGTCAGACTCTTACTGACTAAAACCCACCCGTCTTCCTCCCAATGCTCTTTGAGTTCTAGGGTCGCGGTAACTTCTTCGAACAATTCTGCCACCCTAACAATTCCGCAACCCTTAGTAGCTGGCTAGCTGCTAAGGGTTGCGGAAGTCTAAAAGCATTAATACAGTCTAGAGCTGTACCTAGGCTTACAGCTTTAGATTGTATTAAGACTTCAGTTGCCGAAGCCATGTCAGGCTTAGACATACTTCATGTGTTTCACGGGTTAGCTCCGATTGTGGTTATGAATTTCCCTGAACCCTCCAAAGATCAAAGATCCACATTTCAATCTGCTGATTCTGATGAGTAATCGGCTAAACGAGTTACAAATCTGTATATCTTCGGTTTTCTAGGCACAAGAAGGTCGCACAACCCTGGTGGTAGCTCACAGGCTATCCACGATCCGGAACGTGGACATGATCTACGTGTTCAAGAGCGGCGTGGTGGTAGAGAGCGGCAGTCACGACGAGCTCATAACGCAGAAGGGACACTACTACGACATGGTCATGTTGCAGACGATGCCGGGATCAATGGAAAAGAGTGGTGAGTCTCGCATTTATTTCTACACAATGATAGTTGTAGGGCCCGGCTGTACCTCAAGACATAATGAAGAGGAGAGGAATATGTAGGAACCTGTTTAAACGACGGATTTGGTTTTCCACTTTTTATTTTTCTTTGACTGCCTTTACATTTATTTTACTTTTTGGTCATTCTATTTGTAGGTGTAGGTAGTTCTTCGTAATCATTTTAATTCGTATAGAACGGAACTAAAGGATTGGGAGATTTTTTTAATTGATTGATTTTTAAGAACAAAGTTACAAGATGTCATTATTTTGCAGATAAATCCAAACTAACTCGTGAAACTTCAATAATAAGTGAAAAGGATGACGAAGACGATTTCCTAGAATTCAAATCTGCTGTAAGTATTACCTCGCCAGTATTCTATACTAATATTATAAAGCTGAAGAGTTTGTTTGTTTGGTTGAACACGCTAATCTCAGAAACTTCTGGGTCGAATTGAAAAAATATTTAAGTGTTGGTTCGCAGATTTGTCGAGGAAGGCTATATAGGCTATATAAGATCACGCGATCAATAAGAGCGGAGCATTCATGAAAAATGTGACGCAGACGACGTTGCGCGGATTTACTAGTTTTAAATAATCTTTATCTAGGTACTGATCTACCGTACCTTGGGGGTACTTTATCTGACCTTACCATACTGGTCTATGTATGTATGTAAATCGGGCTGGTTTCCGCAACTCCACGACTAAGCGCGCGTATTTTGCGTGCAGGTGGGAAACTAGTAGTTTGGTAGTATCTTTTTTAAAAGTATTTTTGACTGGCGAATATTCACAGGAGCAATGGGTATCGATAATCTATTTATATAAAGGTCCTGCTAAATACTCTTTATTTTATCTGTTTGCACGTGAAGTTTCGCCATCAAATTAGCCTTCGTTTCTTCTGCTACTTTTTGCTCACTTTAAATGTGACATTTAGGAACCAATCCGGCTTGACTGGAAACCGACCCCAATATAGTTGGGAAAAGGCTAGGCAGTTGAGATGAGATTTAGGAACCAATCCGCACCGGGTTTGCGTTGTGGACTACAGCCCACTCCCTCTCACGAAGAGGAGTCTTGTGTCGTAGTGTACCAGCAATGGGAAAGTTATAGGCAGCAGCAGTGCGATTCTATAAACATGTCAAAGTGAAAACTTAGGCGAAGTGAACGAAGTACCTAACTGAGCTGTCAAACCATACATACATTATGGAATGACAGCTCACTTGTCGTTCACTCCACATAAATAAGAGTACACAGTGAGTGAGTGAGGTGTCGACAGAATAGTCCGGCTGTTTGACAAATTGACGGGCGTTTTTGGGTACTGTCTCTATGTATATCATAATATTAATCACACAAAAATCTGTCAACTTTAATTTTCATCTTTATCGCTAACGCATTATGGGTCAAGGTTGATTGGGAAAATTTGACAGTGACGGGTAGCGTGATTTACTTTCTGATTCTGCTAAAGAGGCCTTATTAGACCCGCAGGATGCTTAACGCCTTTCTGCCTGCCGACCCTGAATGTGATGCGTTTTCTGACGAATGGAGAAAACTAATGCGAGCTTGTTTAGTGTTATGTGGCAGACAATATGCGAAGGTGTCCACTGTTCCATGTTTCTAATTTCTTATTACAATTTAAAATTCGCAATTTCGGACACATTTTGTACCTTTTATGTTTTGTTTTGTCAATTTTATGTTAATTTTTGGAGGTAAGTGGAATAGAGAATAAAGTCCCGCACAGCTCATTTGAAAAGGAAGGATCCTTCGACCAGACGGTTGTTGTGCCTGGCGGGCAACTGCCCGATAGTCGATATTCGGGCTGATGTTGTTCAAATCGCACGGTAAACTCTGCTTGTGCGATGCAGGATTTCGACGAAGTAGTTCGCTGCTAGTTGGTTGCTGTTAGTGGTCGCGTTTTTTTTTTTGTTGCGATGTAGATTTGCTCCGTTGGTTTTTCTTGTGGCGGCATTGATGCCGCTTCAAATTAATTTAATTGTACTTGTACCGTGTAAATTAATTATAAATAAAAAGTAAAAAATGCGAAAATAAATGTAGAATTTTGACGTTCAAAAGTTGCTGGCACTCCGGCTAATTCGAATAAACGATTTTTGATTTGATTTGATACCTAATGTTGCTCGTTTGTACAGGACGCCGAGGATGATGAGGACAAGGTGCCGAACATCTCGTTCCTGCGCGTGCTGAGGCTCAACAAGCCGGAGTGGAAGAGTGTCTCCCTCGCCAGTCTGTGCTCGCTCCTCAGTGGGTTCAGCATGCCACTGATGGCTGTCATTTTTGGAGATTTCATTGGCGTACGTACTCATTTAGTTTAAACACCCACACTAGAATTTTTTCCTGTGTTGTAGGTGCCTTCACAGACAAATAAATTCACACACACAAACACCCAAACCTGCAACAATTATCTGTAGGCCATATAAATATAAACAATATTTTTCGAGCGGGAATCGAACCCGCAACCCGCAGCGCAGCAATCAATTACTCAACCACTACGCCAAACGTGCTATCCATAATAATATTATTCGACTTCAGGATTCGAGATAATTGAGTGCCAATTCTACTAATTTTCAAACAACATTCGCATACGCATGTCAGTCGCATCTGTCAGAAATGTATAAAAATTAAGGCTTTTTTAAAAGTTTGCCACTGACATGCGAAGGCGAATGTTGTTTAAAACTTAGTAGAATTGGCCCTCAGATTTTGGAACAATAAACTCTATGTGACACATGTCAAAGTTCAAATTACATTGCAACCCATACGTTTTAGTTTCACTTAAAAATCAACTTTAATTATACTTATTTCACTTAAGTCGATACCTACCTGTCTTGTTGAAGATGAATTGAAATTATCTCGAAATATCAAGTACAATCACATGTTTAAGTCTTCCACCTGGCGTTAATCCCGGCTATTGCCAGGGTCCGCCTTCCTACTTAGCTTCCTCCACTTTGCCCGATCTTCAACATCCTTCTCAGTCAGGCCATTGGCTCTCATGTCGGACTTGACGACGTCCAGCCAGCGCTTGCGAGGGCGACCACGGGGCCTAGCCCCAAGAACAGCCATATTCATGCATCTCCGACCAACGTACTCCATAGGGCGGCGCATGATGTGGCCATACCATCGCAGACGACACTCTTGCAGTTTTTCCCCCACGTCACGGACACCAAGACTACCTCGGATGTAAGAGTTGCGCATGCGATCGGATCGCGTTACGCCACTCATCCACCTCAGCATCTTCATCTCCGTGACGCGAAGCTCCTGGGTGTGTCTGCTTAGTGCTGGCCAACACTCGCCCCCGTACAGTAGGACAGGCCGAATGATGCATTTATATATCTGCCCCTTGAGCTTCGGAGGCATTTTGCGGTCGCATACAACGCCCGTCACCTCGCGCCACTTCGCCCAAGCCGCGCCAATACGTGCTTGGACATCGTCGTCCACGATGCCAGACTCGTGCAGCACGGATCCAAGGTACCTGAACGTATCGGACTTTCTGATCAGGTCCGAACCTATTCGGATGGTGTTTGTTTCCGTGCTGCCACAGGACATGTACTCAGTCTTCGCCACATTTAGTCTCAGACCACCGTTTTCAAGCGTGTCCTTCCAAATGTTGACTTTGCGCTCAAGATGGGCTTTGTTCTGATTAACGAGGGCGATGTCATCGGCATACATCATTAGCCATGGAGGCTGATCTTGGATGTTTGCCGTAACTACATCGAGCACTACGTTAAACAAGAACGGGCTAAGAGCCGAGCCTTGGTGAACGCCAACAGATATTGGGAAGCCATTCGATTCGCCAACAGCGGTCTGGACAGAGGACACGGAAACGCGGTACATGTCTCTGATAATGTCAATATAGGCCTCGGGAACGCCCTTGAAGCGCAGTGCCCACCAGATGGACTGCCGAGGTATACAGTCGAAGGCCTTCTGCAGGTCTAAAAAGGCCATATGCAAAGCTCTCCTTCTCTCTCTGTAAGCCTCAGCCAGATTCCGTAAGGCAAACACTGCGTCCATGGTGCTGTTACCCGCCCGGAAGCCATATTGACACTCAGAGACAGTACACTCGCTACGGAGCCGTGTGTCAATGATGCGCTCGAAGAGCTTCATGGTGTGGCACATGATCTTGATACCGCGGTAGCTACCACAATCCTGTACGCTACCTTTGCCTTTGTAAACAGGGATAATCAGGCTAAATCGCCACTGGTTCGGCATTTCCTTGGTGATCAGGATGCGGTTAAAAAGATCCGTCAGAAGGTCCACACCATGTGGGCCCATCGCCTTCCACACTTCAATTGGCACATTGTCAGGCCCGACCGCTTTCCGGTTCTTCATGTGGCGAAGAGCAATGCGGGTTTCGTCGGGGGAAATAGGGGAAATAAGCCCAAGGTTAGGAGGCGGTTCCGGAGGAAGGTTATGTGGATGCTGTTTGTTAGACAGCTCCGCGAAGTATGTACACCATCTCTCCTTAACAGAGGGGGCATCGTAGAGCAGCTTACCCTGGGCGTCCCTTACACAAAGACATTTGCTAATGTCCCGTGTAGCTTTCTCCCGGCCACGCGCCAGCTTAAAAATAAGCTTTTGCCCCTCCGCAGTTCCAGCTTGTCGTATAAGGGCGCCAGACCTTTGCTGCGGGCTCTGGCTACACCTTTTTTGCAAGCGCGCTTAGCCGCTCCATATGCCTCCCTGTCATCCGGAGAGTTGGACCCTTGCCACTGTTTAAATAAAACCTTCTTCTTCCGAGTCGCCTCCTGCACCCCGTCATCCCACCACCACGTCTCCTTTCCTATGGTGCGGCCACCACGAGAAGTGCCAAGGACGCGCTTACCCGCACCGGTGATTGCTGAATGGATCCTACTCCAGATCTCTTGAGCGGACTCATGCGGAGCACTGATCTTGAGATGCTCGACCTCCGCGATGAAGTCCGACTGCCTTGGACTATCAAGCAACCACCACTTAGTGCGGGGTTTGCGTTTCTCGGTCACTCTCTTCTTCGGTACAACCGCAAAGTCCAGGACAAGGAGGCGGTGTTGAGCCGTTAGGCTTTCGCCTGGGATGACTTTGCAGTTGGTAACCTTGCCAATGTGGCACCGTCGCACCAGCAGGTAATCTATTTGGGTTGAGTAGGCACCACTACGGTACGTAATAAGATGCTGGGGCTTCTTCTGAAAGAATGTGTTCGCGATGGCTAGGTCAGACACAGCGCAGGTGCTAAGTATATTGACTCCCTCTGCGTTTAGCTGGCCATAACCAAAACCACCGTGAACACGTCCATACTCTCCAGCAAACTGACCTACGTGACCGTTGAGATCCCCCCCAACCAAAACACCTTCGGAATTCGGGATAGCGCGTAATACGTCCTCGAACTCATCCCAGAAGGCCTCCTTTTCAGACTCACAGCAACCAGTCTGAGGAGCATAGGCGCTGATTAGGTTCGTTACCGACCCTTCGAACAGCACCCTTACTAGCATCGACCGGTCGCTGCATCGGTCTACTTCAAGGAGTCCATCCTGAAGGTCCTTAGACAGCACCACGGCCACTCCGCTCCTACCCGTTGGTGATCCGGTGTACACTAGCCGGTACCCCTGCCCGATGTCACGTGACTTATTTCCCTTCCAGCGCGTCTCCTGAAGGAAGGCGCACTGGACCCGACGCTTCGCAAGTACGTCTGCGAGTTCTTGGCAACGTCCGGTTAGGGAGCCAATGTTCCAGGTGGCAAAGCGGAACTTCTTCTTGGGTACTATCCTCTTTAGCCGTGCCCGTACTTGACACGGTAGCCCTAGCCCACTTATCGCAGGTTTAGGGCGATGTGCCTGCGCGTCGTTATGCGGCGACGCCCTAGACCGAGTACCCTTACCTAACTTGTTTCTCTCCATACATATATGACTGAAGTTGGTTTTACGTGGGGCGACCAGCCGTCTGACCCCCACAACCCTACAAGAGGGAAACCAGGTTCGCCAGAGCCTCGTCCGTTGGACAGCAGGGTGCACCGCTAGCAGGTGAGGTTGGCTTGGGTCTTTAAGATGGCAACGGACCCCATACACCCCAACTAATTACCAGTCATCCTAGGTAATTAGTGACCGATACTTAAACATGTGATTGTACTTATGAAAACAATCAACTTTTAGTACAGGAACAAACCTGTAATCGCGAAAAAAATCTGCTGTACAGTAAGTACATTTATGTTCGCCTAGGCCGTTTAATAAACGTTACAAATTATAAATTGTAATTATATTTTACAAGTTACAAGTCTACAAGTTTCTGTTTAATAAAGAATGCAACTTACAAATTTACCATGGTGGAAAACTTACAAAATTGTAAACTTGTTGCTACAATTTTACATATTTTTATTTAATAAACATTTTCTCTTTACAGGTGACAATTTACATATTTGTAAGGAAAACTGTTTTATTGAATGCATAATTGTAATTACAAGTTTACATATTTTGTAAATTGTAGAACCCGTCTGACAGGTGGACTCACCTTGTGTCAGATCTTTACAATTTTGTACCTCAATTTAAAATGTGAAGAAATTTAATAATTTAATTAATAATGGTTCGAACAACTAGTAGTGGAAGTGTGTAGTGACCAGTAGTGACAGAATTGTGAATTTGATAAAGTGCTCCATGACATCGTTATGAATAAAAAAACCGGCCGATTGCGGGTCGGACACTCAAACGAAGGGTTCCGTACCATAAACAACTCCGTTTAAATTTTTTTTATTATTTCTTGCTATAGCGGCACTACACGATCCGTAAAAATTTCAACTGTTCTTGAAATACAGCCCGCTGACAGGCGGACGGACGGACGGACAGCGGAGGCTTAATAATAGGGTTCCGTTGGTCACCCCTTGGGTGCGATACCCTAAAAATGGAAAAACAATCTGTAAATCAAAATGCTAAAACCAATTTCTAAATATTTTAAATTCTAAGGTTTTAGAAATCTACTCTCGATTTAAGAATCTTCAACAAAAACTTACATTTTATGTAATTTATAACTTACAAATTACAAAGTGGGTACAATATTCTCATCTAAATCTACAGGCGTTTTCTGCACATATAAAAGTTTATTAAACAGCACTTGTAATGGTAAAATTTGTAAGGTTTTCACTTGTAAAATTCTTTATAATTGTAAGGTTTATTAAACAGCACTTGTCATACAATTTAACAAATATGTCAATTATTTACAAAATTGTCGGATTGTAACGTTTATTAAACAGGACCATTCAAAATGAAAATTTTAGTTACTCACCAGTAAGTTATGTACCTAATTCTAAGTAACATGGAGGTAGTCAGTAGTCTGAATATGATGAGCCAGTTACGTCTATCGCCGGGATCCACACGTTTTTCATTATCATTTTACCTTTCTTTCTGCGACAGTCATTGCTATTTTAACTTTTACTTTTTTGGTTTTAATGATAGTTGCCGCGTGCTTACTACGTTAATACGTCAAAATTCAACCAGCCCGGTGGCTTGCCATTGGTCGACTGGTGCGCCATGTTGGCAGTAAGACACATTTGTTCTACACACACTACACAGACATTTAAATATTATTTTTAACTGTATTAGTTTTTATACTTATTACTGTATTTAATTGCGATTTATTTTTATTTTAGAATATTTTAGTATTTTGTTTATTGTATTTACCTTCGTCCGTGTGTCACTGCGGGGTGCCAACTGAAAACCAGCGCTGGGTGTCTGACGCCCAGCAAATGCTGAGATGGTTACCCTTTCGGCATGGGCACGCTCAGCTCAATTTGTGTACCTGCTAACTGTTACTTTTGTTTTTCTTTGTCGCTGTGCGTTTGTGTCTGTGCTGAATAAATGTTTTTCTATTCTATTCTATTCTAAATGTACTGTACTGCCATTTTTTTTTGTCCATAGTAAAAGTTAATTGTTATCATGAGTACAATCTCGTGTTAAAGTATCGGTCACTAATTACCAGTCACCCTATATAAATAGGTACAGGGAATCGTAATTTGGGGTCTTGGTGCAAATAAATATTAGCAGTGCAGTGAAAAATATTTTTTTGCCTGTTTCCCAAATAGATTTGTTGACTGTACCTACTGTGTCTGTGTTTACCCTTCCAAGAGTACAAGCAATTTCTAAGTAAGCTATTGTAAAAGGTCCGATAGGACTTGGCATACACAGTTGTGTTAAAGTCTCTTAGTAACTAAAATTAAAGAGAGAAAAAAAGGAGTACCAAAAAAGTAGTAAAAAAAGGCGTTTTTTAATTCAACTACAAAATACAAGCTATTGTCACCTTATCGTTTTCAGATTCTGTCCGACGACGACCCGGAGCTGGTTCAGAACGAAGTGCGCAAGTTCTCATTGATTTTCGTTGGCATTGGCGTCTTCTCTGGTATTACTAACTTCATCACGGTATGTATCTGTTACAAACATTTTAAATTAAACTTTATGTATACACAGGGGCGTAACTACCGCCGAATCAGCCGTATCAAAGATCAAATATACGGGCCCCCGGACTACAAGGGCCTCCGGCCTACAAGGGCCCCCGGCCTACAAGGGCCCCCTGACTACAAGGGCCCCGACACCTATGGACGCAAAGTTATACCTACATTTAGTCCTGCCATCTCCTTCACGGCCTGCACGAATATTGTTGACGTGTAGTAACGTAACGTAAAATTTTAACATAGCTACAATACTCGTTTCGCACATAATATTTATTTGAATTATTTAGATACTGTATTCATATGAATGATATAAATTGTGTATGTCCCACAAAATTAAACTATAATACTAAGGGATTGTAGTTCTTCTCATTCAAAATTCACTTACTTTAACGTTACTATACGTCCAAATATTCGTGCTAGGCGCTCTGAGCTAGTAGGGCCTAGCGATACCTACTAGTTGGTGGCGATAGATTTACCTAAATATCTCAAACTATGAATTTAATTATGCAACGTGTAACAGAATAAACGCAATATTTATTAAGGGGTCATTGTACTCAGAAATCGCGGGGGGGGGGGAAACAGCCATTCGGTAAGTACACTGTGTCGAGTTATGCGCACATATCTAAATGTATTGGGCGGGCGATTTTTAGTCGCGATTTATTGCGTTTATTCTGTACATGTCACGTGATCATCCCCTACAATTTGGTAACTATTTCGATTATAGCATTCACTAATAGAATGAAACTTTGTCTAGAGCCCGATTTTTCGTACGACTTCGGACGAGAATTGCCCGATGTTCCTCCGAATTTCGGGAAATTCTCTCTTACTGCTCTATGGAGTGTAGTCCTCAAGTAATCTACAAGCCAAATTTCAGCTTTCTTTCTACGACCAGTAGGTTCGGCTGTACGTTGTCTTAGAGGAAGAGATTTCTGATATTCTTAGAGACCCCTAGCAGAATGTATTTAAAAAACAAATGACTAAATAACCTAGAAATTTTATTTATTACAATAAATTATCTTCAGTTAGCATCAATCACATAGGTAAATAATAAGTACATAAGAATTATATAATACGACTCCAATCAGCACTATAACGTCCCTAAAATATATCCGTTGCATTCGAAAGCCAAACAGACCAAACACCCGTTGACAGCGCGCCATATCTTTTCTATCCACTTCCACTCGGTCCGGGTAAGTTGGGAGAAGGAGTATCTAAGATTATATTGATTGCACTATGTCACAGGTGTTCTTCTACGGCATTGCGGGCGAGTACTTGACGCAGCGGCTGCGACTGTCGATGTTCGAGAAGCTGCTCCAGCAGGAGATCGGCTTCTACGACGACAAGAACAACGCCACCGGAGCCCTGTGCGCCAGGCTGTCCGGGGAAGCTGCCGTTGTTCAAGGGGTGAGACTTTATCCCTTTATTTTTTTTCTGCAGCATAGGAAAGGGTTGGAAAAACTAAAGGTGCGTGTTGAACACATTTATTTATCAAAACATTGGTAGAACTTCAAAGCTGTGCCAAAATCGAGGGGAATGGTCAGTCTGTTTCCGTCCGTAGCGACCGTGTGTCTCAGCTTGTCTACTTGCAAGCTACAGAATGACTTCTTATCGTGTGGGCAGTAAGGTCTAGCGACCCCACACACCGTAGTGTCAGAGTTTCCAAATCGCCTCAAGGACCTCTGACATGGTATATCGACGACAGCCATTTGGCGGCGTTTTATTTATTTATTATGGCAATCCAACCACAAAGTCACAGAGACATCCTTACATACAAAATTTCTTAAATGAGTACTATTGTGTTGCTTTTACATTATGTGCTACAATGTTAATAATAAACATGAAAATTGTACACAAAGTATTAAATTATATTAAATTATTACATTGCCATTACATTTCATTTCAGAATTTGGTAACAATTTGTATGATTTATCTATTTAAACATAACCTGAAGTATAGAGAAAAAAAATGTATTATAAATGTGTTTTTTTAATAGCTAACAATATTATAGAGACAGGGAAATAAATAGTTACAGAAAGAGAGACTATGTAAGCCAAAAATGTTTTGTTTCGATTCACTCCTCCATTAGTCACCCCCTGTGACGGTAGGTACTTATAGTCTTACACAACCTGCAACAGAATAAACGCATTACCTCTTAAGAGGGTCATTGTACTCGTCAGTATGAACCACTTTCACTATGGGACCAACACTGAAATCGTGAAAAAAAAAATCGACCCCCCCCCCCCCCCCATATATTAATGTGCACATAACTCGACAAAATGAACAGCTGATTTTTTTTCGCGATTTCGGGATTGGTCCTGTGAGCACTCGCTTTTAGCTTTTTTTTTTTTTTTTTTTTTTACTGTTGATAGGCACGCGTTTGACCACTATCTCACCTGATGGTAAGCGAGGATGTGGTCGAAGATGGAGCACGCTTGCCTAGAAATAACCTATTCACTCTTGATTTAAAGACTCCCAGGTTGTAGCTATCAGGAAACACAGACTCCGGCAGGGAATTCCACTCCTTAGCTGTACGCACTATGAATGTGTTCCCAAAACGTTTTGTGCGTATGGGTGGGATGTCCACCATATACCGGTGGCGCATCGCCGTTCGTCTTGTGGTCCGATGATGGAACGGGCTTGGCGGAATTAAATTATGCAATTCCGTCGCACATTCCCCAAAATGCAACCGGTAAAAAACCGACAGGCTAGCAACTCGTCGTCGATGTTCAAGACTTTGGAGCTTCGACGCGACGAGCCTCTCATTGCCGATGATCCTCTTGGCTCGTTTCTCAATTGACTCAAGGGCATCAAGCTCTCTGGCAGTTCCATCCCAAAGATGAGAGCAGTATTCCATACACGATCGAACTTGCGCTTGATAGAGTTTGAGCAGCTGTTCCGGCGTGAAGTACCGCCTCACCTTAGCCAGAATCCCCAACTTCTTTGCAGCCACTTGAGCTTTTGCCTCTATGTAAGGGCCAAAATTGAGAGTAGATGTTAATGTAACCCCAAGAAGCTCAAGATGGTCGGTTATCGGCACGGTTTCACCGCGGAAAGATGGAGCTGGGCGGAATTGGCTCCTTTTGGCGGAAAATAGACACGCTTGGGTCTTCGCAGCATTGAACTTGACCAGATTGGCATCGCCCCAATCAGAGACCGCCTGTAGGGACACGTTCAAGCGCTCAACCATTGCCTCCCGGAGAGACCGGATCTGCGACCCACCAGCTCGTGCGTCGGACACGTATCTTTCAGCAACAGTGCTGTCGTCTGCATACCCAAAGGTACCGGGTTTAAGCAGATCATTAATATGCAGCAAGAACAGTGTTGCCGAAAGCACCGACCCCTGAGGAACCCCGGCATTAATATCCAGCAGTCCAGACGAGCAGCCATCTATGACCACTCGGATAGACCGATCCCTCAGGAAATCTGCGATCCAATCACACAAACCGGCGGGCAGACCGAAGGAAGGAAGCTTACTAATAAGGCCATCGTGCCAGACCCTGTCGAAGGCCTTCGAGATGTCAAGGGAGACCGCCAGTGCCTCCCCGTGCTTCTCTATGGCCTCACTCCAGATGTGAATGGCATACGCTAGAAGATCCCCAGTTGACCGATTTCGGGGAAACCCGTATTGCCGGTCACTAAGGATATCATTCGCTTCTAGGTACGCCAGGAGCTTATGATTCAGCACGCGTTCCATAGTCTTACAGAGTATGGACGTTACCGAGATGGGTCTATAATTCGACGGGTCAGCTCGACTACCCTTCTTGGGCACGGGCTGCACGTTAGCTTGCTTCCAAGCCTTCGGCACTTTTCCAGTCTCAAACGAAAGGCGAAATAGGCGTGTCAAGATCGGAGACAACTCAGGCGCACAAGTCTTCAGAACAATTGCCGGTATCCCGTCGGGACCACTAGCCTTGTTCATGTCTAGGTTACGCAGTACCCTACGGACGTCCTTCTGATGAATGCGAATGTTCGACATACTCGACTCGCATTCACCAGGAGAGGCGGAGGGCGTCGCGCCACCAGGATCCAGACGTGAAGATTCCGCAAACAAAGAAGCAAACAAGTTCGCTTTCTCCTCAGCGGAGTGGGCCAGCGTCCCGTCGGGTCTCAGCAGTGGTGGTAGTGAGGGGCGGCAGAAGTTCGATTCGACCGACTTAGCCAGGGACCAAAAAGCCTTACTACCTGCTGGGTATGAAGCAAGTTTGTTCCCTATTCGGCTAATGTGGTCAAACCGAGCCCTCCGCAACACCTTCTTGCAGGACTTAGCAGCCCTGTTGAAGGCTCTCTTCTTCTGACTCACGTCATTTGCTTTGCGCGTACGAGCGTCGACCCATGCTAGGTACGCCGCGTGCTTAAGCGCATCGGTGCGATTGCACTCGGCACCAAACCAAGGACGAGCTTCGCCAGATATTGCTATGTTAGAGAACGGAATGTAGTACTCCATTCCCCTCCGCAACACATCCGTCACGGCGTCCGCGCACGACGTAGCATCAGTGGAAGAAAAGCAAGTAGGCTGCCAAGGGTAACATGCGAAGAAAGATCGCATGCCATCCCAATCTGCTGACTTGTATCGCCATACCCGCCGGGTGCCTCTTGGGCTAGGATCGGGCGGAGAGTAGACAGACACAGACTTCACCAGACAGTGGTCGGAACTACCCAGTGGTGATGAAATCGACACCGAATAGCGGTCTGGATCTGTTGTCAGCAGAAGGTCCAAGCAATTGGCAGTGTGCGAATCAACATCCGGCACCCTCGTTGCCCCCTGGACCAGCTGGGTAAGATTTAACGCAAGCGCTAGCTTTCGCGTCTCACGTCCAGCATGGTCTGTGCACTGGTATGGGAAGAGCCACTCCTGATGGTGGGCATTGAAGTCCCCCAGTAACACCAATTGGGCAGAAGGGTACCGCTGCTGAGCCGCATCCGCCGCCTCACTCAGGTGCTGTGTAAGCCCAGTTGTCTCCAAATCACCACTGTGCGAACGGTAGACGCATGCATAGACAATTTTGTCTAGACCTGTGTCCACCATAGCCCACAGCGTTGAGAACCTGGAGTCTTCAAGGTAGCGGAGACGCCGATAGCAGATGTCGTCCCGGGCGTACATGCATACGCCCGCGCGGGGTCTAAAGTGGTGCTCCAGGGTAAACCCAGGGTAAGACAGGTATGACACGTCCGACGGACATCCGATCTGCGTCTCCGACAGGAACAAGAGCGCTGGTTTCTCGGTCTCAAGATGGTGATGGACTGCGGCGAGATTTGAGTGCAGACCTCGTATATTAGAGAGGTGCACTTTATGCGAAAGGACGTGCTGCCGCTGTACAGCTTTTCTCTTTTTATTCCTGTTCATTGATAAACTTGAGTGATGGAGGTTGAGGAGAAGGAAGTGAAATGAGGTTCCAAGCTGCTAACCTTCAGGCACGCCCTGACAGGACGACATCTTTGGGGGACTAGTCTGGAGACTGCGGGGACGCCCGAGCCCCCCCGGAAATGTCCATCGGGCCCTTTCATCTGGTCGCCAACCAGCACGATGGTGCATTCCGGGATTTTTCGTCAGATGGCGGGGCAGCCTTTCATGTGTGGCTAGCACACTACTTGGGCCCCCAACTATCTGCGGTCGGCCAGCGGTGCACCGTGCCTCGGATCCCGCTACCCTCCAAGACTAGTCTCCCGATACGCCCATGCCAGGGCTAGCCTGGCTAGGTCTGCCTGCATTGGAACAACTATTTCGACCCAACTCCTCTGAATTGGCTACACTGAGCATCGTACCGGAACACAGCTAAGCCGCTTGGCGGTACGTCTTTGCCCAGTGGGTGGTCACAAGCCATCGGCCGAAGCCTACCACCAGTTAGTGTCACCTGATTAGCACCACCCGGGGACCACGTGTAGGGTCTTACATTGGGTATTCTCCTACGGACGCGGGTGACTCGGCCCCCTGAACCGAAGCTTATACGAGAGGTATTCTACAATCAGTAAAATTAGAGTATTTTCAAGTATAATTATATTTTGCGTGTTTTCAACGTCAAGGCAAACAATCGAATTCCTTAGAAAAAACTCACACTTCCTTATGACATCACATTCGAATTCTAACTTTCTTTTTTCTTAACTCTTTCAAGGCCTATGCCATTGAGGTTGCACCTCCCAAAGAGGATCTCTGCATGAGCTACCCCCCGAAGAATGGAGGATAGTAAGAATGATTTTCTTGCAATCATACATTCCCAGCCTTGGAAGAGTCAAGCACCTACCTACTCCTAACCCGAAGTCCCTGCCTAAGTGGCGACTCTTTGTAGACAGGTGGACATATGCCTCTATAGAAGCAGTTTCAGTCATACCCTACGCTGGGCAATATTCTTTAAATTATTATGCGCCATTTGCGCAATATCTTAAAGCAGTTATGCTGAAACCCTGCTGCAGCAAAACGCCACAAAAACCTGCAACACATCGTCGGACGTAAACAAAATCGATGCGACAATTCACATCTATCCAGAAGGGATTGAATTGATTAGATTTACCCTAACTAATCTATGTGGTTGCTCGTCGGATGAACCTATTATGTCTACTCTGCTAAAGTTTTTAAATTTTAACTTGGAACTTACTCCAGTGATTATAATACATAAGAATTGAAATCAATTGCCTCCATAATCAGTTCAACCAATGGTGACAACTAGCCACCCTTCGCGAAGGTTATACCTCGTGTGCAAAGTTGGTTTAACCGCCCATGGAGTTCTTTAATGGCGTAAAATTAATCGCGAAAACTCTACTTCTAACACCACTAGAATGAGTTCACCCTAGCTAATATTATTTAAACGCGCTCTTCACAAATCTGGGAGCGCCCTCGAAGTCGTCGATCACGTGCAAGTCCTTCTTCGAATGTACTATCAGGGAAATATTGACCTGGCCACCTTAAGTGTAATTATTGCTTGCACTACCCGGCCGGTATAGCAGCGTCTTTGTTTCTCATCGACCAATAGCAACCGTCATCAACACGTAGTGAGCAAACCTAACGGGTTTTTAGGCTCTTTTTTATTATATTTGTAAACATCCACAAAAAAAAACCCAAACCATTTCTTTCAACATTCGACAGTCAAATCAGTCTTAGTCATCTATGCAAAGGATTTTGTTTTAAAATTGGCTAGGTCAATATTTCTCTGATAGTACATGGAACGGAAGACTTCATTCAATATCTTATTCAACTTACCAACGAGAATAATGTTTGTTTACATAAAATTATAATTGACATCTATCTGCTTTGACATCCTACTTTTTCTATTACCATAAATATTCTTTATAATAAAATGGTTTCAACCTATTTACATTAACTACAGAACCTTATTCAATTCAACCTTTACAGGTTCTATATGAAACAATAAACTTTTTGATTAGTTTGACACAATATGACAAATTGTTTTTTATGTTGTCATGTCAACCTATGATTGAAATAGTACAAGTCAATCCTTCGGCTTTCGCTGCCATTAAAATAAATAAAACATATGTTATGAAATTAGCAGAAAACTTGAAAATAACTAACATTATATAAATCTAGCGAGTATAATAAAGTGGAATTTAGAACAACTATAAAATCTTCAAAATAAAACGTTTCCTGACCTTATAATTGCGTATAATAGATTCATATTTCTTTCTAAAATATTTCCATTTACAAAATAAAGGTTGCCGTACTATCAAACCAGTAGTATAATGTTTTAGATGTTTTGATGTGTACGATTTTTTTTTATATATATAAATGTGTTTATAATTTTTATTTGTTCTTCTTCCAACCCTTGTTTTCTTTTCAGTTTGGGCACGAAGATAAATTTTGTAGGCCCCATTCAAGTACTTACTCATAGCCTGTGTTAGTTGTGTCTGTGTGTTTGTGTTTAAAATTTTCCTACCAAATGAAACAGATATATTATTATTAGAAAGATCATTGGAGGACAAAGGAAGTTGCGCCTCCTCAGGGAACATCTCCTTCGGTTCGTCTTCCTGAGTGGTGGCCTCCTCAACTTGGGCATCATCCAACATGTGATCCAATATGCTACTACCGATGACTGATTCGTCATGGAGATCACATACAGCTTCAGACAAAGTCGCTTGACATTCCGGAATAGAATCTGGAATAAATAATGGAATGGACACACCGGGCTCTTTCTCTTCATCCGTCATTTCCGCTTCCATCTCGTCCTCGAATAGGCTGCTCTCTCCACAGCTCTGCTTTACTTCGTCATCATTGTCATCATGGTCATCATGGTCATCATTGTTTTCGATTTGTGTGTCGTCAATTTTCAAACTAGAATATAATGGTGTATTATTATCGACATTTACATATTCCTGATGTCCGCATCCATCGGACACTTCAGTAATTGTCTTTTCGACATAAATAGAGCATTCCAATGGCCGTCGTCGTTTACAGGAAATGCATTTACACGGAAATTCCTTCCTTATCCTATCGCACAGCAGCGAAAAATCTATACCGTCATGGTAAACCGTATTATAAAAATAATAAAAATATCTCGCAGCGCTCTGCAGAAATGCGCCCAAAATTAACGAATAATCGGCTTCTCGCCACTCGCTTTCGATAGCGACTCGCCTGAATTCGGCTACGAACTCTTCAAAGCATACTCGGTCTATACCGGTATATAACATAGACATCTTTTACACATATGAAATCTTTCTTTCAAATATAAAAACCACTTAACTCTTATTTCCAGGCGTCCATCCATCTAGCGCCTGAAAATCGTTCGCATCTCGTCCTTTTCGAGATGAATCTATAAAATTGGGAGTTTCTTCATGCACTTTTATATTTTACGCAGTGCACACGCGTTCTATACCCGGCGCCTCCACCACTTGTGAGCACTCGCTTTTAGCTTATATGTACGAGAGGTACTCTTCAATAAGTAAAATCAGAGTATTTTCAAGTATAATTATATTTTGCGTGTTTTCAACGTCAAGGCAAACAATCGAATTCCTTAGAAAAAACTCACACTTTCTTATGACATCACATTCGAATTCTAACTTTCTTTTTTCTTAACTCTTTAAAGGCTTATGTCATTGAGGTTGCACCTCCCAAAGAGGATCTCTGCAGTCCCATAGTAAAAGTTGTTCATACTAATGAGTACAATGATCCCTTAAGAGTTATCGCGTTTATTCTGTTACACGTTGTATATTTTTACTGATATTACCAACTAGTGAGTGATGTAAAGTAGTCCAGCACTTCATGTAGGTAACTAACCTCAATAACAAACTACCCAGAAAATCGCAAAAATATTAACTACCAATGGAGTATTTTTTGGCTTGGTAAATTTGCCAAATTATGGAAAAAATACAGATGACGTCACGCGTGTCTTCAACTCGCTGTATCCTCTTAACTTTTAGTTTACGTGAAAAAAGAAAAAATACGTGTCCACTATTTTTTGAAAAACCATCAGACGGACTAATTAGATTTTTTTTGTAAAATACCCTATTGTGTTGTAGGCGACGGGTCAAAGAATCGGCACAGTCGTCCAGGCGGTCGGCACGTTTGGTTTCGCACTGGTGCTGTCGTTGGTCTTCGAATGGCGAGTGGGGTTGGTGGCGCTGACGTTTGTCCCTATCATTGTCTTCGTGCTCTACAAGGAAGGAAGGATGACATACGCCGCGTCTTCAGGCACTGCTAAGACTATGGAGTCGAGTTCGAAGGTAAATCTAAACTAACATTATAAAATGCGGAAGGATGTATGGATGTTTGTTAGACTGGGACAACACATAGGTAGGTATGATACTTTTTAAACCAGAAGTATGTTCCCTTGGAATAATTTTCGTCATACACGTTGGAAGGTGGACCGACGACCTGGTGAAGGTCGCGGGTAACCGATGGATGCGAGACGCGCAGGACCGGTCGTTATGGCGAAAAGCTCATAAGCTTATAACCTCGTATCATGCCAGTCATGAGACCCCCGTAGCTGATAAAAATGAGGCAAAACATGGCTCTACCGTAAAGTCGTATTACTTTGGCCAAATGCGTGAACCAATAGGGACAGGGCACACTGTGTTAACCCCAGCCCCCATGGTATGCAATCTATCTATCTATCGCTCTTATATCATTTACGTTATAAAATACGAACTCAGCTGTTTTAGTTATTTTTATTATGTTACTAGTTGACCCGCGCAACTTCGTCTGCGTCACAATTTTCATTACTGCTCCGCTCCTATTGGTCTTAGCGTGATGATATATAGCCTGGAGCGTGCAGAAACTATAGGTGGCAGCACAGAAATGTCGCTGTCAAGTCTGTTTCAAGTATAAAATTCGTAATAGCTACGCTAGATGGCACAGTCTTCTTCCCCTAAACTGAGCGTGCAGGAACCACAGGTGGCAGCACAAAAGCGTCAATGTCTAGTATTCTGACCCTGAAAACTTCGAATATGCGACACTAGATGGCATAGTCAACGCCGTGCACGGTCCCTATAGCCGTCCTCGATAAATGGGCCATTAAACACTGAAATAATTTTTCAAATCGGACCAGTGGTTCCTGAGATTAGCGCGTTCAAGTAAACAAACAAACTCTTCAGCTTTATATATTAGTACAGATATTTCGAGGTTATAATGATATAAGAAATAAATAAGTAGCAATTTAATATCACTATAGCACAGAATTCAGTTCAGAAACAGCACGGTGCAGTGGGTCGGCGTGATAGCGATGAGTTATATTATGGTGTTTTCTTTTCAACCAGATATTACCTGTGCTGGTCTATGCTGGCTTGCACCTACGGTTCGCCACTGATGGTATATCTAATTTGCCCTTTCAAATCTCCAGATAGCCGTGGAAGCGGTCGCCAACGTGCGAACAGTAGCGTCATTGGGTCGCGAACAAACATTCCGCGAAGAGTACGCGAAGCAGTTGTACCCGGCGCTCGTGACCGCCAGGAAGGCGTCGCACTACAGAGGCCTGGTGTTCGGTCTGTCTCGAGGCATGTTCAACTTCGTCATAGCTTCCTCCCTGTACTACGGAGGAACTCTGATTGTTAACGAGGGCGTCGAATATGATGTTGTCTTCAAGTAAGTTCGGAACGTCTTTTTCCCTGTTCCGTGATAAAGGGATGGCACTTTATGTACAGTTTATCTCTATCTCATTTTCACACACTATCATATCTAGGTCTTCATTAAAATAGAGCCAAGTTAACCTCAAACATCCCAATTACAATTTATTAAGATGATTACTCAATGATTTTCCTTTTAGTGACAGTAAAAGATGATACCTATTCAAGATCTTTACAAAGTTATACTTCTAAACTAATTCCACTTTCTTCCATCCAGGTCGGCCCAAGCCCTGCTGATGGGCGCCTCGTCAGCGGCCCAAGCGTTCGCGTTCGCCCCTAACTTCCAGAAGGGCATCAAGGCAGCCGGCCGCGTCATCATGCTGCTCAACCGACAGTCCAAGATCACCGACCCTGCTGACCCACCTAAGAAACAATTTGTAAGTATTTTTCTTTATTTTTTCATTACATTTTTTAGGAGCTCGTGGCTAACCACAGCCGCGCTGGTCGATCTCCAAGCTTAAACAACGATTGCCGAGGTCGGTCTGTGGATGGGTGACCATCTTAACACACCAAGAGTCTTCCGTACCTCGGAAAGCACGTTAAGCCGGATAGTCAGAAGTCTCAGAATCCAGAAAATCTGACACCAGTCTGGAAGCAAACCCCAATACAGTAGTGAAAAGGCTAGGCAGATGATTATATATTTCAATGTGGAATGTGTTTGGAGCGAGAGCTTTGATCTCAAAAGTAGAGTATCGGCAGGTTACTATTGAAAAATAATCTATAGGCATAATACATAGATATAAAGTTTAGAATAGGTTTCTTTCCACTGAGGCAGAAGCGAACAAAGAATATAGAGCAGAGCGGATGCGTGCAGGGGCCTAATCACAAATTAAACGAATTTACTGTAAATTTTATATCGATTTTAACCGATTTGCTCATCTCCGCTTTTCAAACACACCCATATACTCGTATATAAAGAATGCCTATTCAAGCAAACTGTTATATCTGCGTCAAAAAAGTGAAAATTTCTACGCAAACAATAATCGCCTTTATTTCCACATAGGTTGGAACTGGTGAAGCCAGCTTGCAAGCCGTACAGTTCAGATACCCGACCAGGCCGATGGTGCAGGTCCTCAAGAGCCTCGACCTGGAGATCCAGCGCGGCAAGACCTTGGCTCTGGTGGGCGCCAGCGGCTGCGGCAAGAGTACTGTCATACAGCTGCTGGAGCGGTACTATGACCCGGATGATGGTGTCGTGGTGAGTTCCAGTTGTTAGCTTGCAGAAGTAGAAGTAGTTCTAAGCTTACAGCTGGAGTTAGAAGTAGCTCTTCAAGAATCTAAGTACGGAGATACAGCTCACTAAGACTTTGGCTCTAGGTGAGAATCTACGGCTGCGAAAGGAAATAAGAGAGAAATATACCTATACCCTTTTTGTTCGGGAATCAAATAGTAGCATTTCTTTGAAGCTGTAACATAGACTCTCAGAGAAATCATAGGCTGGCATAGGTTTTGAAGATCAAAACGTTAAACAGATGCGCCCAAAACCACTCTTCGGCAGTTCCTCAAGAAGTGGCAAAAAACACCTTAAACTGTGTAACTTAAGACACGTGAAAGGTCCTTTCACGTGTCTTAAGTTACACAGTTCGACATATGATGAGCACTTTTTCTAAAAGTAAATTATTTCCCAGGCCCAAGACGGCGTCCCCCTGCCGATGCTGCCCCTGGCGGACGCGCGGCGCGCCGTCGGCTTCGTGCAGCAGGAGCCCGTGCTGTTCGACCGCACCATCGGGGAGAACATCGCCTACGGGAACAACGAGCTCATGCCCTCCCCTGATGACGTCATCGAGGCCGCCAAGCAGGCCAATATACACAACTTCATCACCTCGCTGCCTTTGGTAAGTCACTTTCATTTAATATCATGCATAGTCCACGTGCAATCTATACAACGTGTAACATAATAAATGCAGTACCTCTTAAAGGGTCATTGTACTCATCTTTATGAACAACATTTACTATGGGACCAATCCCGAAATCGCGAAAAAAAATCACCTGTTCAGTATATTTTGTCGAGTTATGCGCACAGAAATGTATGGGGGAGTAGTTTTTTTTTTGCGTGATTTCAGTGTTGGTCCCGTAGTGAAAGTTTTTCATAATGATAAGTTCAGTGACCCCTTAAGAGGTATTGCGTTTATTGTTACAGGTTGTATACATATATAAAAACCTCGTGTCACGATGTATGTTCGAGATAAACTCTTAAACTACTGAACCGATTTTGATCAAACTTCGTAACTATGTGTTTGTCCGGACGGGCGTGATCGACTGGAGCGGGGGTTGTGATGGGGTAGGTCTATCCTTTTTCTTCTCCTCCGAAGTGAACTGTGACCGACCGACGGCGTCCAGCCGCGCTGACGTCCTGTACCGGAAACTGAGGTCCTCCGCACCTAACGTACAACGTTCTTCTATCTTGCCAAATACTTGCTGTCTTCGGGGTAGATTGGGGTGCAGGGTGAATGCTTACCAGGGTTAAATAATAGGCAGGAATTTGACAACACTGCAGCTAATGGTTTAAGGGCAAATTCGCGAGTACTGTGATTCTATTTATAGATTCTAGGGTTTCTTCTGCCGGTGACTACGAGTTTGCTATTTTTGACAATTTACTAAGGTACGAGGTTACCTTACCGTAACGAGGCCCAAAACACCACTAACTGCTTCAGTTTATTTTAACTGTTAAATTTAACTATGGTTCTACTACATTTCCGGCTATATCTAGGTCTATTCTAGGTCTGGATAGGGGTTGATGCACCTCTATGCAAATCCCCCGAAATTCCCCGTCAAACGGGGTGGAAACCAACCCTTCAACCCTGCCCACTAGTGGGCTTGTTGCATTTAACTGTCGAAACTGTTACAAGTTTTGAACTTGTTTACTATTTAGGGTTGATTTCCCGGAAAACTGTGCCCCATGGGCTATGAAACTATCTATATTCGGGTAGGTGCATCATCCCTCTATCCAGATACACAACTAACCAAGCCACCCCTCCAAGGGTGGAGGTACTATAGGTCAGGAATCCGGAAGGGGATAAAAATCTGTGTTTTCCCTTTTATCTATTTTGTGGCTTTATGCCTTGCCTGACCATGAAGATGTGCACATATCTGGATAGGGCTGAGTGCCAGGTTTCCAGTGCCTATGGTTTAAGACCTAAATTCCCAGATGCCCTGAAGACTTAGCACTGAAGGTGCGTGTACATGGTGGTTTTCTTCAACCACCCTACTATCTTTGAGTGTGAAGTGTCTATTTTGTATGTACCTTCGATTAGGTTGATTTCCATCAGCCAATCAGAACACGCCCTCTGGCTGCTATCGGGAATGTGTAGGGGAAATGTGTAGCCCTACCTTATCAGTTTTAAGATACGGAATAATTTTTTGGGGCAATTCAACTGAGAAGGACACTGCTTTCAAAGCACAAAAGCGTTGTATACGTGCTATGTTTGGGTTACTAACTACTGACAGTTGCAAACCAATGTTTATACAGCACAAAATTCTAACACTTCCGTCACTATACATATTGGAGATATCGCTTTTTGTAAAAACCAATCCTCATTTGTTTCCCCCTTTGATCGATAATAGAAATAGACGTGAGAAGTACAGACTTTGGGTGCAATCTCTCTCTGCAAAAACAGCATTTTTGAGAAAAAGTGTAATATGCATGGCCCCATTAATATACAACAAACTACCTAATTATCTAAAGGTAATGAACATTAATTCATTTAAGAGAGAACTAAAAAAATTGCTAATTAGTAAGGGGTACTATAATATTACGGAGTTTTTAAATGACAAATTTTGATAATTTTATATGTGATAGTTTTATTCATTTTATTGTTTTAATTATTTTTGGATTGACTGTTATTATATAATTATTTGATTTAATTTTGACTATGTATAATTTAATTATTTAATAATAACATTTTGATATGCGTATCATATTGACGAATTTTAATGTATTTTGACATGAGAGATCATTAATTTATAATGTATTTTTGCATGATAAAATAGATTTGGTTTGGATTAGATTTTAATTAATGAAAACATATAAATATGCATATTGTACGCCCTATGGGTAGGTATGTTACAGCGATCTACATATTACGTTGATAAGAACTGCTTTAAACCTGTGATAAACAATTAAATTATTTTGACTTTTGACTTTTAACCTATTTGTTATAATTTTCTATGAAAATAAGTTTTCCCCAGAACATCTTTTACGTGTTTGGGGAAAACGACAAACATACGATTTTTAATCGATTACATAGCTTATAAACTATCACTATGCAAGTACATAAGCTTCTAAGTTCAGTACATAGGCCTACGACTATAGGTACATATGGGTACTATCTATGCGAGTTACACAATGCTAAATGCTTCTCCGCGAATATTTCTCTGACTATTTGAGTATATAAGCTCCTAACTTTAAAATATATAAGCTTACGACTATAGATACATAAGGCTGTTTATGCGAGTTATACAAAGCAAAATTCTCCGTCGCGAACAGTGTTATCTGATTCAACTTAAAAAATAGGATAGTAGGGTAGCGAATAGGGGGAGTAGGGGTAGAAATTAATATAGATATATTATTATACCTACTGAGTCACAGCAACGCGTGACTGGGTCAGCCACCTACTTATATGTCTCCTCATGGATAGTAGGATAGGAAATGGCAACTCCTCCACGTATGATGATTTTCTTTACTACATACCTACATAAAAATATGCATCATTGGATTTTTGTATAATCCTTATTATTACACTATCCGAAAGTGTAGCTAATAAAGATCAAGGCTCTCATTTTTAACAAATTAGTACATATTAAAATTTCAATGTTTTTCGATATTCCTCATAGTTTCGAATTTGGCCATCCAGGCACACTTTAAAAATTCTTCCTGTATATTTACGTCTGCTTCACCACTTCCTGAAAAAATTCTGCAAACATTTCATATAAATTCTGTCTCGTCGGGACTTGGTGTAACATGCCTTTAATTTCCCTTCATCACGTCACCAGGGCTACGAGACCAACATCGGAGCTAAAGGCACGCAGCTGTCCGGCGGACAGAAGCAGAGGGTGGCCATCGCGCGCGCGCTCATACGGAGACCCAAGATGTTGCTGCTCGACGAGGCCACCAGCGCCCTGGACACCGAGAGCGAAAAGGTAACATTTGTGGGTTCATAGCTCTAAGCATAAAGCTCTTCAGCAATGAACTGGTCGAGTCAAAGCCTGTCGGTTTTCTGTCGGTTCGCGGGTTGATTGCACAATTAATTCTGCCTAGCTCAGATCATTATCGCACTACAAAACATACGGCGATGCGTCACCGGTACACGGTACTACCCATAAAAACTAGAGTGAATAGGACACTGTCTTATTCCTAGGAAAGTATGTTCTTCTTCTTATCGTGCTGGTAATCGGTATCGTGGTAAGGTCTAACGACCCCAAACACCCTAGTGTCAGAGTTTCTAAACCGCTCAAGGGCCTCTGACATGGTATAATTGAGGACCGCCATTTGGCGGCCGGGACCACCGTCTTATACCTACGTGCCTTCAGAAGCACGGAATCATCTTTTTCACCAGACAATCAGGTGATTCAAGCCAGCAATGTCCTAGCCGAAGTGGAAAACATCTAGGCAAATGTAAAATGCGAGGGCTAGCTCTGCGACGGATATAACGCAGCCACAAAGATTTGACGGATCATTGTCATGTGACGATCAAACACTGGGCTATTGCTTAGCTTAGCTACGTAAAGTCATTCTAGAAGAGTTTGTTACCGATGAAGTTTGATACTTTAGCTGGAGCTTAGTACTAACTTCTAGATATAAACGATGAATATATTCTCCGGATACAACAGCCGGACTTTTACTTGGAGACAATTTAGTCTATGAAAATAAACTGCAGACAAACGAAGTTGTAATCTTATAAAAAATACCATATTTCGCTTTTCCTCCTCTGTCTTCTTCTGTGCAAGTCATGGCAACCCAGTGGCCACTTTGATTGCTACCACATACTTTTAGTTTAGGCTATAACGTAGGCATGTAGAATAGATTAGAATTTTATTTTGCAAATATGGGTAACACAGTACTTAGTTGTTTTGATATATCAGAGCTCAGCCATATTTTACCATGTTCGGCATGCAAACATTTACATTATTTATGTTCATAACATTTCAAATAAGATTAGTTAATAAATTATCATTATGTACAATCATCATTCAATAATAAATTATCATTATCATAAAAAATATTAATCAATAAATTATCACTATTAAGTATCAAAATTATAAATCAATTGACAAATTATCATTATCATTCAATAGATTAACCGACCTATCTATTTCTTTCGCAATCCTCTCTCACACCGCTATTCTGTCCACTGTAGGTGGTACAGGAAGCGCTGGACGCGGCGAAGGCCGGCCGCACGTGCGTGATGATCGCGCACCGCCTCAGCACCGTGCGCGACGCCGACGTCATCTGCGTCGTGCACGACGGACAGGTCGCCGAGATGGGCACGCACAGCGAGCTGCTCGACCTCAAGGGACTCTACTACAACCTTAACAGGAGGGGATATGCTTAACTTACTTGTTTAAGCTCTGAGGGTAGCACGAATTTTTTGACGTATAGTACGTTAACGTAAGTGAATTTCGAATACCAAAACACTGTATTTCGGTCAAAGCCAGAGACAAACTGGTCCCACGTACGCAACGTCCGCAACGCATTATGATATCTAGACTATTGATTTTGTATGAAAAACTATGCAATAGAGACACACTTATCGTATGCAACGCAACATACCTACGATATGATACAAAAGCGTTGCAGACGTTGCGTACGTAGGACCTGTGTGTTTCTCGCTTTAATTTTATGTGACATACAGAGCTTTCATCACAGAAATATATGAATTTAGTATCCAATTTAAATGAATATAAAATTTTACGTTACATTACTATACGTCAAAAATATTCGTCCCCCTAAATATTCGTGCTAGGCCCTGGTCTTAATCGGAACCCACAACACTGCCAATCTAATCCTTCTCACGGTTGACACATACTGCGATGGAACAAAGACCATTATAGATGTCTTTCATAGACGATTATGTGTCCGGCACCGCATACCTCAGCGTTGTGGCTGGAGTTCCTTTCGATTGTGAAGATGCGATTTTACGAGTTATGTAATAGGGTATTTTATTTAAAAAATCTAATTTTCCGTCAGATACATTTTCAAAAAATAATGTTGGATATTTTAAGGAAATCTATCTGACAAAATAATTAGATTATTGTAGTAAAACACCCTATTGGGGTGCAGAGCTATACCTAGCTAGCCGTGCAAGAAAGCATTTTATAAAAAAAACAACGGGTTGCACTCCGGGAGTGCGGGCAGAAGTAAAAACTTGAATTTGTGCTCTCCCTCCGTCTTACGAATTTTTGATCAGGTCACGTGTCCTGACGTGTTAAGAATTTTTGATCTTGTCACGTGTCCTGACGCGAGTTTAAAATTTTTTACCTATCACAAAAAGAGAAGTTTTCACTTCAAAAAATCGTGATAACTCAGATAATATACATACATCACAATTATGTATTGACCCAAACTTTCGCCAAGAAACGCTTTTTCGATTTCAATCAGTGGTAATTTTAGAAAAATCTGTTTAGGAGTTTATGAGAGCAAGGAGGCTAAAAAGGCCACTTTAGGAAGAATCATAATACTACTCTGTCAAGAAAGTACCGGGAAAAGATCAATAATACACAAAATGTCTGTTATTCATCCAAATTTATTTTATCACCTTCAAAGTATGCTCCTTTAGAAACGATACACTTGCGCCAACGAATAATCCATTCATCAAAACATTTTTTAAACGCTGCTTCCGGAATTGAGTTCAGTTCTCGCCGCGAATTCTCCTTTATGTCTTCTATCGATTGAAAACGGGTGCCACGAAGTGGTAATTTGAGTTTAGGAAAAAGAAAAAAGTCAGCAGGAGCCATATCTGGTGAATATGGTGGTTGCTGGATGGTATTTGTTGAGTGTTTGGTTAAAAATTCGTTCACAATGATAGCCTTGTGCGAAGGCGCATTGTCGTGGTGCAAAATCCAAGAATTTTCTTTCCACAAATCTGGCCTTTTCGTCGAATTTGCTCTCTTAAACGCCGCATAACGCTCAAATAATATTCTTTATTTACCGTTAGACCTTCCGGTAAGAATTCAGAGTGCACAACACCGCGATAGTCAAAGAAAACAGTCAACATGACTTTGACTTTTGATCGACCTTGGCGTATTTTTTTCGGTTTCGGTTCAGTTGGAAGGCGCCACTCCGAAGCTTATTGACTAGTTTGCATGTCAAACTCGTAAACCCACGTCTCGTCACCAGTAACAATGCGTTTCATGAATGTTGGGTCCGAACTGACTCGTTCTAGCATGTCCTCAGCGACTTTCATGCGATTGATTTTTTGGAGAAAATTCAGATCTTTTGGGACTAGCCGAGCAGCAACATGTTTCATACCCAAATGATTAGTTAAAATGGTACGGATCGACTCGTGAGATACAGAAAGTTCGGCGGCTATCTCTCTCAGAGTTGAATGGGGATTTTCAGTCACTATTTCCTTCACTTCTGCGATGTTAACTTCAGTTGCAGACGTTGACGGCCTACCAGAGCGAGGCAAATCTTCCATCACATCTCGACCGCTTTTGAACGCTTTGAACCACTCATAAGCACGAGTTTTTGATAACAAAAATTTTAATTTGGAACCATAAACAAATCATCCATTCCCGATACTTTTTTGACTGAATGTATTAATCATACAACAATCTGTCAAATTTAATTTTCTTCTTTATCACCAACGCATTAGGTTTAAGATTGATTGGGAAAATTTGACAGTGACGGGTAGCGTGATTTGCCTTCTGATTCTGCTAAAGTGGCTTATAGGGTATTTTACTAAAAAAATATAATTAGTCCGTCTGATAGATTTCAAAAAAATATTCGACGCGTATTTTTTCTTTTTTTCACAAAGAGGATACAGCGAGTTGAGACACGCGTGAAAAGAGGATACAGCGAGTTGAGACACGCGTGACGTCATCTGGCTTGGTAAAAATGTACCAAATTTACCAAGCGAAATGACGTCACGCGTCTTCTACTCGCTGTATCTCCTTTATTATTTATTTACGTGAAAAAATAAAAAATACGTGACCAATTTTTTTTGAAAATCTATCAGACGGACTAATTAGATTTTTTTAGTAAAATACCCCATTGAGACCCACAGAGCTCTTAAAAAGAATACCACGCTGAATGTACTTAGTTTAAACTACATAGTGATAAAATATTGTAAGCTAAGTGATATCGTGATGTTGTACTTGTATTTATAAGCAAAACGTGTCTTAAAACCCAGTTACCAATTTTATATAGTAATTATAAAACATGCCGTAGGTTATGTAAGTAGGTACTCTTAAGGTACCGAAGAACAGTTCCAAGTGGGATGTGGGATTCCTGTAAAGTAAAAACCTATTACATATACAACGTGCTCCTTTTGATCACTATAGGGTATAAATTAGACTAGGTATCTCAAAGAATGACCTGACATACTATTCTTTTTTCGTTTTCATTTTTCATACAAAGTAATCCGACGAAATCGCGATTTTTATGTAAAACATCCATACGTGAAATTTGACAACGTCGCATTTTCTAAGCTTAAATATGAATTATGGATTTGAATGAAATTTGTTTATTCGTTCTTTTCAATGAAACTTTGATACACTCATCGAGAGTCTAGTGTTAGTATTATTTTTGAAACTATGTACTTAAGGAACACTTGTTCTAGGACTTCGAAAAGTCCTAGAACAAGTCTTGAGTCAAGACTTTTGGTGTAATTTACAGTTTTTAACCTTAAAGTTATGGGATATCAAAGGAACATGTGGTATACTATGTTATGAATGCCTTAACCAACCAGTGATAATAAATACCTAGCTTTATTTATTTTTATATTTAATTATGTGCGACGTATTGAATGTACTTTATAATGTTAATTAAATATTTTTTTTGTTATATCTCGGCCTTTTTTTCGAAGAACATTCCTAGATATAGAGTGTGAATTTACCAAGTGGGTGACGATGGTCAAACCCGAAACCATGAGGGTGTTTTTTTTTACGGGTAGGAAATCATCGAATGACTCCTCCCGCTCTGGGTGAAGCAGAAGGGAGTGTCAGACTCTTACTGACTAACCCAGCAGTGTTCCTCCCAGTGCCCTTTGCGTTCCAGGGCCGCGGTGCCTCCTTCGACAAATTCCGCAGCCCCGGCAGGCACTGGCCCTAGCGAGCCCCGTCTTATCATGATCTTACCGAAAAATATTTAATCAAAAGACTCTCCGGCCCGATTTTGATAAAAATTAAAACTAAATGATAAGATTAATAAGTGATGTAGAAGTTACGGTTACGAGAGTCAGAGAACAGATGAACATACAAACAATAAACAATATTTATTTTTTCAAGACTTAAGTAAGCCTAATTACAATTATTGTACCTTAAATAGGTGCATACCGGTCAACCACACAGCCCTCCGTCGTAGTCGGGTAAAAAGTGTTATTACACAATAAGGAAGTGATACTAATAGGGATAAAATTCTGGGAAGTACCTAATATCTAACATATGGCATGCTAAAGGAAGGAGTTCGTTTTTATCCGAAATATTTGAAAAAATCGCCCTGAATCCCATCAGTGTCTTACATTTCTAAGTATTTTTTACAAATACACCATATTTTAGAGATGCATTTCCTTTAACCAGTAAATCACGTAATAACAAATAAGTTACGCATTTAGGCGAGGGTAAGGATGACCCGCAATAAATTATTTCCTTTGTTCTTATTGCACACAGAGGACACCGTTGATTTACAACTTTATTGTATTACCGCACTATACAAGTTGGTTTTTGTTTTACTTCATTGCTCAAGTTTGACCAGCCATTGTACGTACCTATTTATTGTAAGGAATCTATGCTTTGTTTCTATTAAAGTATTTGCTTGCTATGTGTTTGTGCATAACATTGGGTGCAGGGCATTGAAGGGACATAATTATTCTTTAACTAAGTAAAAATAATAAATAATGTAGATACCTACCTAGTATTGACAGATCCCGCATGATAACGCAATATTTGAGTGTTCCCAGTACCATTCCCATCAAAGAGCAATTAATAAAAATTACTTGTTACATAAAACAATTAACGTCCAGCGGAGCGGCGCGCGCCGCCGATAAACTGATCGGAATCATCTCCTCGAGCGATCGTAAATTAATTGTTTTATTATGTCACATCCCAGACGTGATAAAAAACCGACAAATTACCAAATTGAGACATCCCGCTATCTGCCTTACAGACACGTGAAGCTCTTTAACGCATAACACCCGTCATAAGATAAAATAGATCCTATCGAGAAACCAAAATGACCGAGCCTCCATTTGTTTCTACCCCAGCGTGAGCTTTATGCTAATGAAACCCAAAAACAAACATTGTTATAAGCCAAATGTGTAACATACGATGAAAATAAATTAAATAATAAAGAGAATCGTTAAAATGGAAGAAATGTCCGTAATTTATCCACGAGTCACCTTTTAGGCATTCCGAGGATGCCATCGCGGCGGGGCCCCGGCCCGCCTGTTCTAGACGCGATCTCCAAATAAAAAGGCGCCACAAAAAGACGTATTCAATAAGCCGTTGGCCATTACCGGACGTAATCGATGAGATAAATTAGTTATAATAAAATCTGTGGAGCCGCGGACGAGCTTAGTACCTACACTACCTACGCTAGTAGAATGTCTGAGCAGAGCTGCCGAGTAGCGACGCGCATGGAGCGCGGTGCAAAAAGTTAATGAATACTTGTCTATATTTGGTCTAGCCACGTTTATTTCGAGCAAAAAATAGCAGTACCGTTTCTGAACAATGGATTCTATACGATGGTATCGCCTTGGCATTGACTACATGGATGTTAGGTAAGTATACAAAACGCAAGACACTTGATATTATGTGCTTCATCACCACATTTTATAAAACAAAGTCCTCCGCCGCGTTTGTCTGTCTGTTCGCGATAAACTCAAAAACTCCTGCACCGATTTTCATGCTGTTTTCACCAATGGATAGAGTGGTTCTCGAGGAAGGTTTAGTACATAATTTGTCTAGAAAAAATTAGGGATCCTTAAGAAAATTGCAGCGCGGACGAAGTCGCGGGCGAAGTGCTAGTTGGTAATAAATTCCTACCAACAATATTAATCATCCTGCCTAGCCTCCCAGTGCTCCCATCGGCCATTAGTTAGGGTGCCTTTCCATTACAGCGGAGCGGAGAAACTAAGAATTTTCGGATTTATTTTAAGGAATCTATGCTTTGTTTCTATTATAGAATTTGTTGCTATGTGTTTGTGCATAACATTGGGTGCAGGGCATTGAAGGGACAGGACATAATTATTCTTTAACTAAGTAAAAATAATAAATCATGGAAATACCTACATAGTATTGACAGATGCTGTTTTCGCCAATGGATAGAGTGTCGAGGAAAGTTTAGTACATAATTTGTCTAGAAAAAATTAGGGATCCTTAAGAAAATTGCAGCGCGGACGAAGTCGCGGGCGAAGTGCTAGTTGGTAATAAATTCCTACCAACCATACTATTCATCCTGCCTAGCCTTTCCATTACAGCGGAGCGGAGAAACGGAGAAACTTTAACCAATGGAATTTCATAAAATCTCCGCACCGTGACTCACTGACATTTTGACTGACATGATTGGTTAATATTTCTCCGTTTCTCCGCTCCGCTGCTGACTCGCTCCGCGCCAATGGACAGGCACCCTTAAAATCTTAGGCTGATAATTATCGTCTCTATTCAGTGTACAACAGACGGTCGCTCAGGAAACCTAGGTATATAGGTCCTTGTGTCATTATCGAAATACAGTGCAGTTGCAAATGAGGTCAGTGATGTAATGTGGTTTATATTAGTTTATCTAATTGGAATTTGAAGTATAAACCCGAAATCTGGAACGAAAATCAACGCCGTATCAAAATTAAGGTGTTGATTGGATGTTGATAATTATTAACAAAAAATCACAGCACAGAAATTTGAAAATTTATTAGCTAGAACATATTTTAGTACCTAGTCAGGGTGACTGCAGATTAACTTATTTGTGTTTCTTGGAACTAGGTACCTAGGTATCT
Source organism: Lacanobia oleracea (assembly GCA_950371165.1). Classification (NCBI taxonomy): domain Eukaryota; kingdom Metazoa; phylum Arthropoda; class Insecta; order Lepidoptera; family Noctuidae; genus Lacanobia; species Lacanobia oleracea. The sequence goes on from OX493389.1 coordinate 15,822,814, forward strand.
TGGTGCCTACTACCCAAAAACACTCCGACGTACCCGCGTATGATCATCGCATTACATATCTGACGAAAATCACTTACAGCTGGCAAGCAGACAAGCGTTTTATATGCCCAGATGACTATCTCTCATAAGGCGCCTCATTTAATTAAAAAGAAAACAAGTGAAGACGTTTGAGGGAAAAAGGTTCTTAAACTGACACTAATTTGTGAGACAGACCGAGCTTTATTAATGAGTCACCTTGATTAAATTACATTACTGTAGTGTATCTCTACAACCCCATCTACAGAATTTTTATTTTACGAAGTGGAATACTTTTTAAAAAGGTATGGTCAGAAAAAAGAGTCTATTAACATAATTGACGAAAATATGCGGTAACCTGATTTATAGAAATTCAACAAAATCGGTCCAGTAGATCCGGAAAAAAGTGACTGTGGCAGACGGACAGACAGACACCCGAGTGGTCCTATAAGGATTCCGTTTTTTACGAAAGTTCGGAACCCTAAAAAAAATCCATAACAGCGAATGTACTATCAGAGAAATATTGACCAAGCCAATTTTAAAACAAAATCCTTTATATCATATACAATCCTCATCCTATAGAAATTTATTAAAAGAAATGGTTTGGGTTTTTTTTTTGTGGATGTTTACAAATATAATAAAAAAAGAGCCTAAAAACCCGTTAGGTTTGCTCACTACGTGTTGATGACGGTTGCTATTGGTCGATGAGAAACAAAGACGCTGCTATACCGGCCAGGCAGTGCAAGCAATAATTACACTTAAGGTGGCCAGGTCAATATTTCCCTGATAGTACCTACTTCATTTTTAGGGTTCCGAAGCCAAAGGGTATATCAACGAACCCCTATTACTAAGCCTCCGCTTTACCTCCATCCGTCTGTCCATCCGTCCGTCCGTCTGTCCATCCGTCCGTCCGTCTCTCTGTCAGCGAGCTGTATCTCAAGAACCGTAACAGATCTATAGTTGAAATGTTGACTGTGTATTTCTATTGCCACTATAAAAACAAATAATAAAATCTAAATTAAATAAAGGGGGCTCCCTTATACACCGCGAGCCAGGCCCAAATTTTGCCATACATTTCCTCCCGGACGAAAATCGGTGGGTGGGTTCAGGCCGCAGCCTCCCAAACACGTAGAAAAATTTTTTTTTTTTTGTCATTTCCTCCCGAATTAAAACCAATAGTGTTAGATTATAGCTAACCCAATATCTTGCTGAAAACAAACGTCAGCCGGCTGTATTTCGGTGGAAAGGTACTTAATTAAATTCACCAGCTGAAGAATTTTCTCTCGGCATCTTGCCAGCTGATTTATTTTATTACTTACGGAATCAAATTAACCATCAGCTGACAAATTTTTATACGGGAGGAAATGACGTGTCTAAAGTTATTCGACTTTTACGCTTCATGCTCCGACTGGAGTCTTTATTTTTATTTTTTTCCATGAAAAGCACTTACAATTTATACATAAGTATGTATTTAGATTTCTAAGACCTTGTTCTATAATATAAATAATAACATAATCCACAACTATGAAGAATAAAAAAATCCTAGAACAAAAACTTACAAAATTCCAACGTGTCTAACTTTCACTTTACCTTTTTCCTGATAGGTATTTCGAAAACTAGATGTCCTATCGACTTGATTATTTTTGTATGTTGTTTTATGTAAAAACCTTACATTTGACACTAATTTTGTAGGTAACAATAAGTACCTCCATAAACAGAAATCACAGTTTCAAGTTACGTAATTATTAAATTCTCTTGTAAGCTATCAAAATACGGTGTTATTAGATTCTTATGAGAGAGATGTACACATTATTGTGAATAAATAAACATGTCAGCTGGCTCAGCTGATGCCCCGATGATGAACCCTGTAACGTAGGAGCATCTATCGTCTATTAATTTATATGCGCCAACTGACAAGTTTTCCCTCGGCATCTTGCCAGCTGACTTTGTGTATTACTTACAGGATCATATCAACTATCAGCTGATAATTTTTTCAGTGAAGTTCACAGACCATTTTACAAGTTAACGTCCGGGAGGAACTTGGTCATGGAAATCTGTTGCTGGCTTGCGGACCATTACATGAAATGTGTTTTTCGAAACTCTTCGTGTGAGAATCCGACTCACACTTGGCCGGTTTTTATTAATCTTATCAGATTTGTTGTACCTATAATTACTCGGTCTTTGTAATTATAAATATTATCGGAATTTTCCCGTATTTTTTTAAACTCGCAGCACTCAATCTATAAGAAAAAACACAATTTTTTTTTTCACAAATTTTAATTCAATTCCAGGACAAAAACCTTGTAAAACGAGTGTTATAGAAAAGAGTGCGGAGCCGCAGGCGTCAGCTAAGCTAATAAGTATATCAAAACCTACTTCTGTGCTGTTATTAAAATTGGGCGTATCATTGAGTTTATTTGTGTTTCTGTGGATGCGAAAAGTGTTACACGTTGTTATTGTTTTTAATGATTTATTTTGGTTATTTCTTAGTTTGATTTGTGTTCTTGTGGTGTATGTGTTTGTTGTGTTACTTTTTGATATTTTATTGTTACTGGTAGTCTTTGTTACTTGTTTATTATTATTTATGTAGTATTATACGTAGGTATAAACAAAATAATATTTTAGGAACGTAACACTTTTTTACGCGATTGCACCTGCGCGGACTCCACTCAAACCTCTTCCGAACAAAGTCCGTAGCCCCAGCAGGTACAGGGTAAGTATTCCTGGCTTGATAGTAAGACGCAAGTACATTAGAAAATACAGAACCAGCAATAATAATCCCCCGAAAGAATTTGATCACTGCTGAACAGCAATAATAATATAATAATATAATATATAATAATAATATAATATTCCACACAACTATCACACAACGCCATCTAGTCCCAAGCTAAGCAGAGCTTGTGTTATGGGTACTAGACAACTGATAAACATACTTATATATTTCTAAATACATACATATTATAGATAAACTACACCCAGACTTTTTTAAAATTCATACAACACTGGGATGCGAAGCGGCCTAGCTCCGCACAGTCCGCAACTCCGCTCCGCATCAATCCCTACCTTGCTCCAATGAACAGACACAGTCCGCAACTCAGGCAGCCTTATGCAGGATTCCTGAGTTAATACGAGAAACATTTTTTTTTTTTTGCGCCTAGCCCATATTTTTTGGCAATTAACACAGAATTAAGATTCAAATCCAGAATTATATCAATTCGTGAAGAGGGAGAGTTACAGTAAGCGAAGAGAGCTCGATAACAGCACCCCACATTGCATAGGTTAGGTTAGTTTTTAAAGCTTTTGGCCGGCCATTCAGAAATACTAGTTACTCAAGGTAGGGTGGAATAGCGAACGAAGCGAGCTTTGAAAATGTTATCACCGTACCTCTCAATGTCAAGCCTTCGCTTTGAACATTTATACAGAACAAAGAGCAACTGTGTGTTTTGTTGTTGTTTGCGGGAAAGTGAAGAGCCCGGGGCTGATAAAGAGCAGATTATTTTCTTTTGATAATTTATAAGCCCAGAGAAGCCAGTTGCACAAATTAATAAACACAAAACAAACAAATGAATAGAGTAATTTTACGAAGCTCTATAGAAAGATATTATTACCATGCAGCAAACGAAGAACGAGCAATGTGGTAGTCACCGTAAGCAGCCTACTTACGTGGTTATGTTGAGCTGGAAGCCATTTTTTTTCTTTAGTTGCTCATTAGGTGTCAGTATTTAGACTGATGTATGATAACATACAGATGATAGAGCTTTCCGCATATTTCACATCTCCGCAACCCAGTGTATCACGACTGATTGTCAGACCATTGACCAATTCATTTGACACTGAAACTGCGCTCCTCTTCGCTGCCCTTCGCCGCTCTTTCGGTGTGAGTTGACCCTAAATGCCTTTTCAATCCAAGGTTATCAGCCAATTTGCAGAACAAATAGGACTTGGTACTACACTAAAAATAACAAACGCACTTGATTCTGTTTCTTAATTTTTATTGGTAAATTCACATTCAAATAATAGATCACGTCGAAGACAGATATTACAATATGGGATTTCTACTGACAAAATTTAGTAATTATTTGCTATGATACTGTATCGGTACTTTTCAATTTCTAAATCTACTGCTTCATTAGCTACATCGAGTTTAGAGTGCGTAAATGCTTCAAAATTCCAGTGTCATGAGTGAGTCAGCTATGAGACTGTCAGGAAATAGAAAATCGAAAATACACAATTACATTGTTCACTTACGAATTCACGATACAGATCAGACATCAAAAATATCTCTATATTAATAAACTACATTCACATAATCGTTACTAAAAAAGATAAAACGCGTGCGAATCACGACGCGCGTGACGCAAACGATAAATGTGATCAAAATTTAATCTATCGATTACTTCCATTAATGATCGCGAACTACCATTCTCGCTGAATATATTCACAGACACTGTTAGCGCGCCCGTGGTGATAGTATGAAGTTAAGAAACGAGGCGCGTCGCTCGCGGGCAGCGCAGCTGAGATTCAGCGCCCGCGGCCGACACCGCCCAAACACATCTCATTCTGTCGCACCGCTCTCTAATATTGTACAAACATTACCGTATTAAATAGTCACAGGTCAATTTCAGTCCAACTATCAGTTTACGAATTAAAATAAAATATATTAATCTAGAACGTTTCACATCGCTTAAGATACGAATGAGGGGGTCGAGTACGGGGTCGCGTGCGGTGCGAGCTGCGGAGGGGGGTCTACGAGTCCCACCAGTCGGGGCCGCCGCCGCTGCTGCCGCCGCCGCCGCCGCCGTACGAGCCGCCGTAGTTGCCGCCGTACGAGCCGCCGCCGTAGCCGAAGCCTGGAATGTGTGCAAACCGGTCAGTGCCACTCAATGCTCACTATGGTAATCCAACTCTTAGCGACAGACAACACGCATCAAAGGAACAAACAAGAAATTACCGACTAGACCCATCCAAAATGTTTTCGATGGATACTCACATTTTTAGACGTTTAGCCAGATTGCGAATTCACACGTTATTTCTAAGCAAAGTTTTTATCACTGAAGGATTTTGATGTATACGAAATGTTCGTGAACGAATGTGACGTGTTACATTTAAGTTAAAAAAAAAACGAAAAGTCATCACAATGTGCTACTAACCAGAGCCAATCGTAGAGGGCCCTGCGGACCGCGGAGTCTGACGCGACTGCGTACGGAAGTCCCTCGCCCCGAAGCCGCTGCCGCTGCTGGCGAACCTTCCGCCGCCGCCCGAGCGACTGCCGCCCGTGCGCCGCCCGCCGCCGCCCAGGCGACCGTCAGCTGCCGTGCTCGTCAGCCAACTGGAATACATTCACGGTTGACTTAGTATGACAAACATTGCATATGAGCCACTAATTATATGACCCACTGCTGGGTCTTCTTCTTTCTGAGAAGACCACTGGGTGAATTCAGTGTGGTTTGATGCATGTGTCGTGGATTGGTTATGTGAACGTCTTCGAAACTTTTATTTGGTTTCTGCAGAATGTTTTCAACATTTTGCAGGCAGAAACCGCCTACCTGGGTAAAACCAAGAGTAGCCATTACCACAGAGTCATCAGTGCTCTCACCATACCAAACATTGAAGAAGAACATTTAAGCCATGGCACCATTACGGCAAGCAAGGTTATAAAAATGCAAGAATGAGTCACTTTATTAAAAATGAAAGTTACTTTATGTGAGTTGTCAATGTCAACTATTTGGCATGGACTATTTATGAATGCATGGAATTTTCTGGTGATGATTAGTCAGTATGTCCCACCTGCACGCAAAATACGCGCTTAGTCGTACAGTTGTGGAAACCAGCCCGATTTACATACCTACATACACATACATAGTCAGTATGATGCAGTATGATAATTATACCTTAAGACTCGTATTCCTTCATAAGTTTATTCCCCCAAACAAGTGTGCTAAGCATCAGATTTTGTGACAACGTGACCTTCCTCGTAAAATAGTGTTTGCAAATCACTCATCAGTGTCCACTCAAGGTCTTTTATACCTGATGACCCCCCTGTTGACCTCAATCTCGCCTCATGATAAGTAATGGATGCTGTCTATGATGTATAGAGCAATTCCAGAACATGCCTCTCCTATTGTCCAAAGGTTTATGGCTCATTGTAAAAGGGAACACATGCTGACAAAGAGTTCGATACTTTGGCTGTGTAGTTTTCATGTTTAAATTTGAATTTTATACAAGTATACAACTTTTATAAAATTCAAATTATAGGACCGTTGTGGCGACGCTTGGGGGAGGCCTATGTTCAGCAGTGGAAGTCTTTCGGCTGATATGATGATGATGATACAACTTACTTGGGCACATCCTGTTTGGCCTCTACGAGGAGCTCGATAAGGTCCCGCGCGAGGCCGCGGTTGGTGTCGTTGAAGAATGACGTGGCCACGCCCAGGTTACCCATACGGCCGGTACGACCGATGCGGTGCACGTACTCCTCAACGTCCGACGGCAAATCAAAGTTAATCACGTGACGCACGTGAGGTATGTCCAAGCCTGAAAACAATTTAATTTTTAATGAAAGACTGTTGTATAGTCAAGTGAACCCTAAACAGTGATCACTAAGCTTACTGAATGTTTGATTTTTACATTACACCATAGGCATGAATTCTCAACATCTTCCAGCCCTTATCCCCATTTTACTTGAAGTTTGCGCTACACATTTTGATTTGGCATGACCTCTACTTTATTATTAACTAATAGCTCGCCCCGGCTTCGCCCGGATGTATATATTTTTTTAATTTTCTTACAATTTACAAGCGTACAAACTTCGCCCTGACAAACAACAAAATAAGAATCATCCAATTTGGGTCAGTCGTTACGAAGTTAAGCGCGTACAAGCATTTTGGTCATTTATTTTTATATAGATAGAGCACTTTCAATACAAAAAAAACGTTTAGGACACTTCCCAAGCAAGCATGAGAACTGTTGCTTGGAAACTATTGTACAATGAAGCAAACAAACAGCATTATAATAAGCTGAAAACACAATACTGCCATGTGGTTGTATTGTGACATGTACACATTATAGCAGACACGTGTCTGTGTATAAATATGATAAGGCTGAATGTGGCATTTGTATTGTAATGGAAAAATTCAATGAGAAATTATTTTGCGAAATTATATGATGTTGAATGTTATTTATCATTTAATTTGCCTTATTTATGTAACGGAACTTGTCGCGTAAACCAGAAGTACATAAAATATTGCAGTCCTTTTCGTTGACAGCTGGAGAATCGACTCTCAAGATAGTGAGATGGTGCTTTTGGATATTTACAAAGCGCGCTTATTGAAACTTATTGTTTTAGATGTCAAATTGAATTAGATGCCAGAGGCCCTTATGTTCTTAGTTCTGCTATCTTCACACCCAAATTCACATTAGAGCTAGGCCGCACTACGGCTAAACCACCGCGGTTTTGCAGTATTGCGATAAACCTCTCACGGGAAAAAAAACGTAGTGCGGCCTTAGCCTTACTGTTGACAAGGCAGTATCACACTCACCTCTAGCCGCTACGGCCGTAGCGACGAGGATCGGAGTCTGTCCTGTGCGGAACCGCCGCAGCGCCTCCTCGCGCTCGCGCTGTGTGCGGTCGCCGTGAATAGAAGTCACGGGGTAGCCGAGATTGTCCAAGTATTCCTCAAGTTGGTCGGCACCTGAATCAGTACATGACTATTATTAGCAACAGATTTATCAACTCGTCATGAAAAAGTAAAATACTTTGCAATTTGCATGTTTGTAACACCACTCTCAATTTTATGTTAGTGTTAATTAGTCCGCACTGGGCCCGCGTGGTGGATTACGGCCCACTCCCTCTCACCGAGAGGCCTGTGTCCCAGCAGTGGGAACATTATAGGCTGATTATGCTTACGCTTATGTTAATTAATGTGATTTTCGAATGGAAAATGTGGTAAAAATATTGTTGTAGTAGAAACAAAACTTTATTATGCAGGCATCAAGGTTATAACACAAATTGAAAAGTAAAATGTGAGCGCAGTTTAAAAGGTATGTTATGCAAGAATAAAGTCACGCTTTTGGCGACAAATATAACGTGATAATCATATAATACTGCCGTGATTGCGATTTCCACTCTAGAACATTCGCTGTTTACAGAACAAATTAATGTGATGAAGGACGAAAAGTTTGATTGAGAATTTATTGATAAACTGCAATTTACCCTTCTTGGTTTCGACGAATACAAGAATAAGTTGATCCTCTTCAGGGCTTGCGCGCTGCAGCAAGTTGGAAGCATTCAGCAAATCCAACAGGAAAGAACGCTTGTCCATTTCCTCCACCCAAACCACCTGGAAGTTTATGGTTTTATTAAGAAAACATTTGATATTTTGATATAAATATGTACCAAGTGCTGACAGTTTAACAAAGTGTTGTTTACCTTCTGGGTGATATTTTCGGATGTAGAACCGACGCGTCCAACAGCAAGGAAAACGTAATTAAACAAGAAATCCTGCGCCAACACCTGGATCTGTTTGGGGAAAGTCGCAGAGAACATGAGCGTCTGGCGCTCGCCAGTCTTTGGCATCGTGTGGCTCTCGACGATCTTACGGATCTGCGGCTCGAAGCCCATGTCCAGCATGCGGTCGGCCTCGTCCAGCACCAGGTGGCGGCAGTGGTCCAGCGCCACGCGGCCGCGCGCTAGCATGTCCACCAGGCGCCCGGGCGTGGCCACCAGCAGGTGGCAGCCGCGCTCCAGCTCGCGGAACTGCTCGTGTATGGGGGAGCCGCCGTACCTGATCGATCGCCAAATATTCCTTATTACTCAGATTCCACTTTCAACAATCACATAATCAGAGTTAGTTACAAAGTGATACCCACACAACACATGGTCGCACACGAGAGCGGTAGGCGAATTTTCTAGCCTCATCGAAAATCTGTGTAGCAAGCTCGCGCGTCGGGGCGAGCACCAAGCCCAGCGGGTACTGCTTGCGGCGGTTGTAGGGGCTGCGGACCAACAACGTGTTTCCATAAATCAATAATGTGGAAAGGAGGAGTACATATTGGCAACTGGTACTCACCCCATATGTTTGACAGGTCCAGCTTCATACATCTGATTGAGGATGGGCACAAGGAACGCGGCCGTTTTGCCTGAACCAGTTTGAGCGCACGCCATGACATCTCTTCTGCCCAGCACAATCGGAATTGCATACTTCTGGACCGGCGTCGGCTTGTCGTAGCGAGCCGAAGCGATATTCTGGCGCATTATTTCCGTCAGGTTAACATCCTCAAACTGTGAACAATGTTTCAAGATTATTATGACAAAAAGAGTTTTTATTCGATAAACTTAGCATGTAATGAATATTGCTTACGCTGGTGATGAAATCTGGGACACGATCGCCGCTGGCCTCAACGGGTATATCCTCGTATTTGGAGAAGTTAATTCCTGTGTTGCCAGTGCCAAACAACTCCAACTCCGTCCGCTCGTCGCGAGGTAGCGGGACCGTCCAGTCATTCTGTAACAAATATTATTCTTATAAACTGCAGCACCTAGGTTATAGGTAGCAAACATTTTTAGCAGATATTGTTTAGCAATGACTCCTGTTGAAGCTAAGATTTTGAAGAAATAAAAGTGCGACTGACTGAGTTGCTTTCGTGGCCACCCTCATCCCGGCGGTTGCTCGTGCGGCGCACATCGTCTGAGGGCCAGCGCGAGTTGTTGCGGTCGTCGGCGCGCGGCTCCGGCTCCTTCCAGCGGTCGTTGCGTGGCGGCGGCGGCTCGTCGCGGTTGAAGTCCTCGTCGCGGCGGATGTCGCGCGACTCGCGGCTGGACGAGCCGCCGCCCGCCGCGCCGCTCGCCGCACGCCCCCCGCCGCCCGACGCGCCCCAGCGGTCGGACGACTCCGACCAGCGTTGTGGCTCTGAGTCGCCATTCTGATATCCCGAATCACGACCTAAACCGGACCAAGTGTTTATTGTAAAATCCAAAACGGCTTGATTTTCACAATTATTCATTAATGCCACAACTGCCCCTCGTACCAACAAGGAGAGTTCAGCATAGCGCGATTTATTTCATAAGCGCAAAGCACTCTTCTTTAGTCACTCACTCTGTCCGCTCCACCCAGTAGTACTCAAACTAGCTAAGTGCAAATGATTGGATGGGTTTATCGTCATTAATTGAACGTCAAGTCGTCATTCAACACAGGGTGCACCGAGATAAGCCGCGGTTGACGATTAGGGAAGGCGGATCTTGTGCGCTTTCCCTTGCACCCAAAGTGGATATCCATTATAAAAACGATATAAAAATATGATCTCCAGCACTTCTAATAAACGTGAACATAATGCTTGGTACTTGGCAAGTTATCTACTTAAGAACGAATACCAATCAATACATTGATAACAACAGACTGAGATAAGATCGTAGATAATATAGTCTGGAGAGTTACATGACAACTATGCATATGAGTTAAATAAGAAGTTTAAGACATGTGGACATACCGCGGTCCCTGCGCGGGTATCGCGAGTCGTTGCCGCGATCGTTTTCACGTTCGCGGTCACGGTCGCGGTCGTCGCGCCGACCACCACGGTCGTAGGTTCTAGAGTTGCCTCCGAATGATGAACGGTTGTCCCGTTGTTCGTTTGAACGGGCGTCTAAGCTTGGGCGCTTAGACTCTTCCCCTGCACAAATGAATCATTTAGTAATCTACTGAACCGATTTCACGAGTCGTGTGTGGCCACGACTCGACCTTTCATTTATCGTTTACTTGATAACACTCTAATTTAAAATAGAAAGCTTTTACACGACCACGTTTTAAATATTTTCCGTTGCAAATTTATTTTTTATCAAAACAAATGCAAGATAACTCTAAACGTGGGGATTGTGAATTCTAGTAACTATCAGCACTTTAAAAAAGACAGCGCATATCAGTTAAGTTATCATTTAATCATAAGCTCGAGAGACCATACCATTTTTTGAATATAATGTTTTATAATTTGGTGTTAAATGTTATGAAATCTGGTGAAACAAACACAAAATGTATGCAGTTAAACAATGACGTAAAAGGGGCTTTCGAATGAATGTTGATGTGATATAACTGTATAATTCCTGAGGCGATAAAAAACAAACCTGAATCACCGCCCTATAAAGATGCAGTAAGTGAAAACATGTCTCCCTATTCAAAACTGTTGATCTATATAGATATTATAATAGAGACATTCTAGCACCTGCACTATCACGGCGCACAATAAACACGGCGACATTACGCCAGATAAGACTAATACGAAAGAATTGATAAAAATCAATGCTTTGGTTTTTATCGCAATGTCCTACTTTCCGGAAATAATATCCGTCAGAATTAAGAACAAAACTAACATCACGTACCTACAATGATCCTGTTTTACAAATCAGAGAATAGGGACATGATATCACGTTACGCTGACCTCTACTCAACTCGCCGGGACAAAGCTGAATAATGATGCAGGAACTATAACGATATTATTATTTATAGTTGCGCTTCATAAAACACTTCCATGTTTGGATTCATAATTTTGAATGAGACATTCGCGTCGATTCGATTCACATGGGTAAATTGGCCATGCGTCATTGTTAATTGGTTAAGTCATGCAGGTAATATTGCGATTTTCTTACAAGTTTTTAGTGCGTATTTCTTGAACCTATGTTGCTTGAGGCAACAGGTCATGCTCATAAGCAAAGATGCAACCGTGTCGAACGCAGATTCAGGTTTAACGTCGAATGAATGCTCCACGGCACTTACAACATGCAGACATTTGTAAAGCCCGGCTAAATTTGAAAAGAATACACAAAAGATGCTGTAATGTTTGGCTCCCAGCTATGGTTAGTCCACCCACTCTCCTGTGGGCGTTGCTAAAGGAAACTTAGCCGTGTTGTCGCTAGGCAACAAATGACGCGCAACACGTGGTGCGTTAACTGCTAGGCAAAGTTACACAGCAGCTAGCGACGTTCCCAGATGCAAAACATAAAGAGTACCTTGTTACTGGATGTTGCTAAATACACAAAGTTTTATCATTGAAATCATAGCTGGATCTCACGTTTGAGCATGTGACGCGCGCCGTTCATGATGCGCAACAATTACGTCAAGTTGATGGCCAGTATCATTATCCACTGCTAAAACTTTTCACGGAAATTCTCCACTTACCAAAATACGAATAGGTAGTGGTCCTAAAGCCACCTAAAGATACATGTATAATGGTTGATATGATGTCATGAAGGATGTCAAGTGCAGTTACTACCAATCTTTCTATGAATCTAAGTTCATTCCACAAAGATGCTGTGAAGTCAAAGTCACAAATGGTAAATAGTAAATGTGTAGTCACTTTTCTACATCTGAATAAAGGGATGAGTAGCCCAAGCATACAAATATGACACTATGATTGTGTGTGAATGATGCAAAAAGCATATTGATTGCTTGACCTAAATATTGTTGATATAGTATCTGTTCTTTCTGTCAATTAGAGGAAGTGAAGTTAACTCTCTTTTCAACCTCAAAATGTTGAGCACACACTTGATACCAATTTGTTTGTTTGATACACTCACTATGATATCATACTGGTATTGTGATTGCTCAATGGCTTGTATTGTAGACAATACAGACTGTACTTGGAATAATATTGAAGTACTTTCAAAATATTCCATCATTTTGAACCTTTCAGATAGAATTAAGGTTTTCCCACACTTGATTTGCCCATTCAATCTCATTATCAAATGTGTATTTTGATATTCATTTCATTTTTTACTTTCTTTGTTCCAAAGATTATTAGCCATTAGCAATTACTCTTATACACTACTGGATTTGCTATTTTGCATAAGCGTGCATAATGTCAGGATTAAAACATACCGTTGGGTCTCATGAGCAGAGTTTTGAACCAAATATAAAAATAATAAAGTTCTGCAAACCTATAAGTAGCTAATTAATTCAAAAGCTATAAATACTCAGCCTAAATTACCATATAATTAGCCATTTTATAATGACAAAAGGAAGGATATAATGAGCCAAGGACATGATGCAGAAGGCATTAAACTTTACAATGTTAACATTTACCTTGTGAAGGGCTGGCCTGCAACTGCCTGCGCAGATGCGGGGGGATGTAGCGGCCAGCACTCTTATTAGCCTGAGGCTGCAAGTCCAGACCAGCAAGCTACAGGACAAATAAAATAAATTTAAAATTGGAATTGTGTAAGTGGCCAGCATTCACTGTAATTATTGTCCATCAATAAGATCATCTTTCACTGTCAACTAAGGACTTGAAATATTTTGTTATGGCTAGTAGCAGACAGAATTCTTATTGAATTTGTTGACCGCACCCTGTTTAGGCAAAATCAACCCCTTTGTTTGCCAGTGAGTTGAACAGCTGATACTAACTATCAGTTCAGTTACATGAAAGCACCCAGGTATTAAAACTTTAAAGTGTATTGTGTTCTTTACAAGAAAATATTTTTACTATTGAAATAAAACTGCAAAAATATCATTCAATTTGACCATGACAATGCTTTGTGTCTGCTCTAAAAGAAAAAAGTAATACCGTAAATCTAGGCTATTGAGTTGTGATTTTATTTATTTTCATTCTGATTGTACTAAACAGAGCCTTTTGTGATTTTCACAAAGTTATTTAAAAATACATTTATGTAATTTGATACAGTGAGTATTTTACAGTTTTGGTAACATATATCTATTATATAAAACCCATTCTATGTGATTAATACTGTGCCTGTAAGTAATTACATTGTGAGAGAAACTAGTCATGAAATAACCTTGTGCATTGAGTGTTACACCTGATTGATAGCCACAAAACTTTCCATGTCGTAAAAATAAAAACTGAAAATTTCAAGAACCTTATTGGTTAGCTAACCAACATCAGCACTGTTGCTACATATCGCCATCCAACTATAGCAAATTAGACATGCTAACTTGACTATACAAGCATGACAAAATACTGCATGATAAACCCTCTGAACTAAACATACATCCAAAACTTAGCAAAAATGGTCATATTACATTTATCCTTTTAGATATCTCTTCATGTGCTTGTTCCGGTGTAAAAAGTACAAATTAATTGCGAAACCTTTTATTTCCTCCCGCCATGACACGCAAATATAGCATGACAATGACCTCACTCGTAAGTGCCTTTGGAAAACTACGGTAATAACTAAATACGTGTTGATGCTGTATATCATGGAATTTCCACAAAATCAATGAAATAGATACCATAAAAGTGGAAGAAGTAAGTCGCCATGTTGGTTAATCTGAGACACGTAAAGCATTGCGATTTTAAAGATCGATGCTTTCAACAAAAAACGAGATCTTTCCATGAATTAGAAGCGAATTAAATTAAAGGCATAAATCTTTGAATAATAGCATTTCTAGGTATATTTTCATCAAATATTGTAAAAAATCAATACGAAGTGCATGTAGGTACATGAGGTACAGACCTGCTGCTCTAGACCTGTTCCATTTTGGTTGGTAACATTACTCATATTACTACCAAGCGGTACGTTTTTTTGGGAACTTTGCTCCAAAAATATTATACAAACACAGTCTACAATGAATTTTGCACAAACACAAATTCACAAAATCACATGAAAAGGCTTCAATTTTTCTCTCCGAAATCACTTTTCATTCGTAGTTTTGTTCTTTACTGATTATTTAGCATCTCGCTTTAATTCTCATTCGTTCACTCCCACAGATTCGATAAATATTACCATGACTAATTCTAAAATACCTCATGCACGTTCGATTATGATTTCTAGTTGCTAGTCATAGTGTTTCTAACTATATTTTATGACAAATTAAGACATAGATTTTATGCTTATACATAAATGAATGAGAAATAATAAATTAAATTGTATTTTGGGGACTAACATTTGTGCTAGAAAACCTATGAAAGTGGGAAAAAAAATTAACCAGCAACATTTTCATCTGTAATTTTAGATGAAAACTGTTTTATCATCAGAGCACTTCCGCTTTGGTTTTCTATTCTTGTTGATAGATGTCACTTTTCCTGTTTGAGCACAGATACACAAGAACATCTTAAGGTAGGTTCACATCAATTCCATTCAATCATCTTGAATCTTGAAAGTTTGCTGGAAGTTCGTAAAATGACAGTGCGGTAGAAATACTTTATAATCGAATACTTGACTGAATCTGTTATCAGGATTTTGAAAATCTGTACACGTTACTTAATGATGAGAATGACCGATATAGCCGCGCGTGCGTTGCAGTTTTGTTGTTAGGTGGGCATCACTCGTTTACCGTCACTGCCGCTAAAAGCCAAGGTCGCTTTCTCTGTTTTTATACAAATGAATTTAGTCCTGGATACATTTGCTAGCTGTTCATCAGAAAATCGACAGATTAGAGAGAAAAGTAACTTTTAAATCTTTTTTTTTCTTCTTTCTTTACAAAATAAACAATATTCCATAGAAATAATACTGTTTTCCCCTATTTTGCTATAATGTGCAAAGTGAAGAAAATGTAACGTTTGCTATATACGTCACTGCGTGTGGTCTTAGCGTTAATATTTATGGTGCTTGCCGTCCGGTAGCCGCGGTCGTGCCGTACGTTACCGTTTACTGTCTAGTGGAAAAAGATCTTTATAGTTTTGCTGTCACAGTGTTGCCGTTATAGCGACTTTGTCGCTAGATCTAGCGGATTTTGGATGTGCTAAGCGACTTTTTTTTCGATCTAGCGACTAAAATAAATTTAGCGACTTTTTGTATGCAAAGCTTACTACTAACCCCCAGTAGTATAGTGAAATTAGAAGAAGCGATTTTTCCGATACTGAAAACACAGACATATTTTAGTTCAAATAGTTATTGAAAATGTTACTGAACAAACTGACGAACAGGCTGGCTTCAATCCACGATAAAAAAAGAAAAATATTAAAAATGAAATTGCCATAGCTATGTCCTGCCAGATGTTCTGACCAAAATCACAGAAATTATTAAAAAATCAAGTACTACAGTGGAACCATCAACTTCTGCTGCTTTAACGAAATTTTTGCGCGTTTAACCTACAGAGATTTGATTATTATGATTAAATACTTGATTATACAAATTTGCTTTTATTTACACCATATTTTGTTACCATGGAATACTTTGAGATATTTTGCTACTTCTAGCGGATTTTTTTATTTTTTTTAATCTACGGACCAATTGCATCGAAGTTTTTTTCTAAACGGCAACACTGGCTGTCAAGTCTGACATTTCTAAAAATCCTTGAAAATCAAGCAAAACAGTGTTGTTTTTTCCATTTACCTTAATAAATTTTCGGTACTTTCTGTGCGTAAAATTGATTATTGTTATTAACAATAGTTGTTTATTACAAAATACTAACGTAAGTTTGTGTTTGATAAGTGCACGATACAATAAGATGCGTGATCAATACATCTACCTAGCTTGTTGTTGCTTACCAACAGAATGCTTTGTCATTTCAGAATGGAAGCCGCGCCTCACATGCCCCCGCAGCCGAGGGAGCGGCAGCCCCCGCCGGAGCCTCGGGCTCGTCAGCCACCGCCACCGCCGCGCCGTGCCACTGCGCAGCCCCCGCCACAGCCGCGAGAGCGACGTGCTCCCCCTGCGCCCCGGGAGCGACAGCCACCACCACCACCGAAGCACTTGTAATCAAGCTACAACTCTTTGGAAATATATGGGGACAGCTACTCTGGATGGTAACATTCTGTTGCATTCATAGACTGAACATTATTTTGGACCTGGTGGTCCACAATGACCTAGTGTAGTGGTGTCCCTAGATATAACTGCTTAGTAGCACATCATTGTATTGTTTTAGATATACAAGGTGTCTAATACAAGAAAACAAAACTAATAGACTTTCATCATGTTTAACATTATTTATTGTATTTGTGATAAAAATAAGGTGACTAATAGTTACCTACTGTAAATTGGGTATGACTCATAACTGCACATACTTTTAGGAAGAAGTGACACTAAAGTTAGAGATTTAGAACACCACTGCTCAAGTGAAAAGTTACAGTTTTTACTTTTGAGTGCCATTGGATAGAAGTTCACTAATCAAACTGTATTAACATTTCAGACAACCAACTAAACTCAGGCCCGAATTCAAATACTTGTCACAGTCACAGCATTAAATTATTAACAACTAGCTATCGCTAGTAACTACCCAATGACGCAGGTAAGGGTCACCTTACCCACTTCGTTGGGAGGTATTTTTCGGGTAAATATATAGCCTATAACACTCACAATTAACATGACTTTCTATTGGTAAAAAAAAATTCAATGTCGGTTCAATAGATCCAAGGATTACCCCCTACAACCTCACAAACTCACAAACTTAACCTCTTTTTAATATTAGCATAGACAAACTATTCAGTTTATTCACTGTACTGGAGTTAGTCAAAATAACTTGAGCAGTGTTGTTTGATAAGATACAATATTAGCTGTGGTGCCTGAACCTTGTCAATAAAAACATTTTGAAAGGTTGATCTAAAGAGGTATATTTACCTAATTAAGTAGGATGACATTCTAAATTAGATGCGTTAGCATATTATACCAACGTTATAGTTGTACCATGTTAAATATTATTAAGTATTATGTGTTTATTGCAATGTGAGATAGAATATTATAGAAACAATGTTATAGTGACTGCATTTGTATAGTGTTGACAAAGTTGTTGAACAAATTTTTATACATGTTTTTATTTTGTAATTGCTTAGTTTTTGTAACCTTTTATAAAATTAAGATTACTTATAATAACATAGACAATGTAACTTTTATGTATGTGGAACTGAGAAAATGATGTGTCTTGGCCTATATATCCTAAATTATATTACTTGTTTGAGTTGATTGAGGCCTTAAATTTAAGAAAAACTTTGTGTCTATTTGTCTGTGAATAAATATTAAAATGATAAACAATTTGATATACTAATACAAATAGAATTTTTTTTTTTTAAGTATGTCAGTACTTAAAAAAAAAAAATATCAAGCTATCCGAAGCCAGCACTTCAAGCTATCCGAAACTGTCAAATTTTCCCAATCAACCTTGAACCTTATGTTTTAGTGATAAAGTTGAAAATCTATCAAAGAAATTTGACAGATTGTTGTAGCTTGATGTGCTTGGCGTCTGCGTTTAATAGTAGGCCCAAATTACATGATATACCAAAAATTTTTTTTTTTTTCAACATTTTAGGCTCAGTAGTTTCGGAGATAAGGGGGGAATGGTCATTTTTGGTCTAATGTCTTGAATAACTTGAAAACTATTTATATTAAAATTATGAAAAAAATATAATTAAAACCCTCACAGTAAGCCTTTACATTTGATATGTTACACAATACAGTTTGAAAATCTTTTTTTTTTTTTTCTTGTTTGACGCCCAAATGTGACTCAAATAAAATATTTATTTACGTAACGCGCCCGTGTTTGGGTCACAGATATCCATATGCATACCAAATTTCAAGAGAATCTGTCCAGTAATTCTGAAAAGTGGCTGTGACTGACGGACAGACAGACACCCCTGTCTGTCCGTCAGTCACAGCCACTAACTAGGAACTAGGGGAAAAAGCTAAGGGTTCCGTTTCTTACGGATGTTCGCAACCCTAAAAAATTTAGAACCTACCTAGTAGATGTTCTATACAGTTCATAAAACAAGTTAACATGCGCTATGCCGGTTATAAGTAGACTAGTTGCCCGCGCAATTTCGTCTGTTACGCTCCTTTTGGCCTTAGCGTGTAGATATAATTATAGCCTTCCACGTTAAATGGTCTATCTAACACTGAAATATTTTTTCAAATCGGACCAGTAGTTCCTGAGATTAGCGCGTTCAAGCAATCAAACAAACAAATTCTTCAGCTTTATATATTAGTATAGATATATAGATTTCTGTTTCGTCTGATCATTAATTACCGAAATACTCAGACTACTTCCTGCTTCGGAGAGCCCGTTAAGCTGTTAGCCCCTGTTGTCAATCTTACTTCTTACTAATGTTGTAAATGCGAAAGTTAGTCAGGATGGATGGATGAATGTATGTTTGTTACTCTTTCACGTCGGAACGCCTGAAAGGATATTCATGAAATTTGGCATAGAAATAGATTTATAGTCTGAAATAACATATAGGCTACTTCTGTCCCGGAAGTGTTTCCTAGGGACCACACGGGCGAAGCCGCTGGCAGAAGCTAGTTAAGTATATCGGTCAAGAGATGGCGCTGATCTCAAACTGCAAAATTCGAATTCTACACCGTATTGTTAAAATTCTCTGACGATATGAATAAAGACCTCTCCGATAAAAACAAAACATTTCACGTTTTATATGATGGTACGAAACCCTCGGTGCGCGAGTCCGACTCGCTCTTGACTGGCACAGCCGGTATCTACTGTACTAAGGGCCTAGCACGAATATTTTTGATGTAACGTAACGCAAAACATTACCATAGCTACATTAAGCGTTTCAAAATTTATTGTTTTTTTTTTTCTCTTTTTATTGTACATACATCTACTTACCAATTTTCATCATTATAGTTCTTATAGTTTCGGAGAAAAGTGGCTGTGACATACGGACGGACAGACAGACATGACGAATCCATAAGGATACCGTTTTTGCCATTTCGCTACGGAACCCTAAAAAACCGGGCAAATGTGGGTCGGACGCTCCTGGTCCTGTTTTGTTCGGTTTATGACACGAGGGGTTCCGTGTCATAAACCGAACAAAACAGGTTTCTTGTATGGCCGTTTATTTTTATATTTCTTCTTACATCTATCATTAGGTACAGGCTTAACCCAATGCGATAAATGCGCTTATACTAACATCTATAACTAATTATAAATAATGCATTCTTTGTGAACTCACCCAGAGTACAACAAAATAGGTCCATCTCATTAGCAATCAGGTTGAGCGTGCGAAGTGCACGCGTCAGCGGCGCCTCTCATAAGTTGGTCCGACCGCGCGGCTCCACCAGCAGGCACGGTTGACGTCGTCGCCACACGTACCTATCGGGCACACACAGGCTCACCTGCCCTGAAATAATGGGATTGTGCAACTTCCCTCTCAATATTTTAAATACATGTGAGTGCCAAATCCCTCCTAACCCTTAACTCATTGTATCCCACCACACCTAAAATAAATAAGGTGGGATACATCAAAGGATAAAATGGATAGACACCATAATACCTCAAATATAAATATCTAATAAATTTATTTTGTACTCTCTCCAGCATGAGACTATATTTTATTTAGCTTCATGCGGAGACCAGATGACTGCGTTACATTCTAGCTGGCTCCTAACCAGTGCGTTATATAACGCAATTATAGTTTTCACGTTCGTGAACCCTTGGACCGTACGAAGCATAAAACCCAAATTTCTGAAAGCCTTTCTGCAGCATTAACTCATGACATGATCACGAAAAGTCAAGGTGGTGTTAATACTTACCTCCAAGCCCTTGACTTCTGTGACCCGTACCATAGGCAACCCGTCGATATGGTAGCTACCTACGATAGGATTGTGTGCACGAGAAAAAGTTATTGTCACACACTTCGAGCTATTGAACTGCAGGAGATTTTCTTTGCTCCAACTTACCACCCTGTCAATATCCCTCTGTAACCTGACTTTAATTTTTAATTTAATTTATTTTTTATTTGTTATAGAAATACACGCTCTGTAAAAATTTCAACCGTTAGCAGACAGACGGACGAACACAGGCTTAGGAATATGGTTCCGTTGGACGTTGGTTACCCTTTGGGCACGGAACCCTAAAATGCAACATTATTGAGGTGTTTCTTTGTAATAATGATAATGCGTTTTACAGGTAGATAGACTCAATACACATGAATAAGACTTGATGAGTAAGCATACAACAAGGAAAGAACTTCTTAAGGTATTAACCGGTTTTAATAATAAAATGAAAATACACGGAATGAATCAGTCTCATCAAAATACTTCGAAATAAAATATTGAGCACAATACGTTTCTGATAATAATACATTTCATCATAACAGCAGACGCTAGCGTGGGTGAAGGAAGTACATAATCTAAGCGTGATAAAATACCAAATCCGCAGTCCACTCGTTTGTCTCCGAGCAGCCAGTGACAGAAAAAAACATACAAAATGTTCCGGAGTTGGTTCCTGATTTTATTGGTGTTCGTTTACGCTGTATTTTCTCGTCCGAACGTTGCGCAGCCGGGGAAAGTGGTCTTTCCTCAACCAGTGCGGCGCAAGAGCGATGCTTTGTTCGCCGTGGCCGAAGACTCACCAGTTTGGAACACCTGTCTTGACGGATTGAAAATGGATGTAAACGGTGTTTGTCGCGAAGTGTGGTACGATGAAGACGATGATTAGACGAAGATAAGCCACATTTAACAATGACAAGATTGTTTTCTACAGTTTTAAGTAATTGAATATTGATATTGAAGCCTACTGCAGTTATCGGTTTGAGATAACCGCTGGAAATGGTATGCATAGTAATACGCTATTGTCATTTGTCAACTTTTTATTAAGTAGATGCATTTTTGTAATAGTTCTATCTTCTGTTTCTTTGCATTAAAACTGCTCTCTTTGTTGCTGATATCTTTGTTGTTTTAATTATTTTTACATTTATCATTTGGTGATACACTAGGTAGGTAGTAAGTACCTATCTATAGGTAGTTGATATCCACCTGTGGTTTCACTGGCCACAGACATCCATCTGGCAATTACATGTTATAGGTTCCTTCAAATAACACGCATTACCGTACCACCTACCCACAAGTAGGTAGGTAAGATTATAGTGATAATAAATGGATAAACAGCAATCTGAGTTTTATTATCAGATAACAGATATACATACTTAGCTATGTTGAAGCTACCTACTCCTACTGACTTCTAGGAGTTACTAATACGTAGGTAATAAACATGTAGGAAGGAATTAATGCTAGTAGGTACCTACTTGGGTAATTATCGAGATTACCAATAACGATTATTATTATTAAGGAAGATAAAACAAACACTGAATAAAACGTAACATTATTTAATTTCATAATAGCATTGTTTCATCCTTGATTCATTAAAATCAAGACTTTTTCGTTTCACTGGAAATCTGCAATCTGGTCATTTAGGCATAAGTACGTATTTACAAAAGTCAGTCATTCTCTTAATAATTAAGGGCGGGGCAGCAGCACAGCGATGAAGGCCCAGGTGTCGAGCTGGTCCAGGATGGGGTTGAGTCCGGAGATGGCCAGGTTGGAGGCTACCGAGGCGATGGCGCCCTGGAACCTGTTGGCGTAGTCTATGACCACGTCTTCGATCATAGAGTTGACGATGTTGTCGATGTCACCTCCACCAATTGCTCCGTCCAGGTCCGACTGAAATTTAAATTGTTAAGTGGTGCTAAGTAATTGCTTCTATTTTCCGACAGGATGGGCAGTCAGGGATGTAAAATCACACACATTATTATCGGTTAGAAGTTTGAAACCACAAGTTTTGAAAGGTCAATTGTGATGTAGTAAGTACAACAAAGTGATCCTATATGGGTTCCGTTTTTTCTTTTGAGATACGGAACCCTTATAGGATCACTTTGTTTTCCGTCCGTCTGTCTGTTAAGACCCTTTATCTCGAGAACGCGTAGAGATATCGGGTTGAAATTAAAACCATACAGTCCCTTGAAGATATGATAAAATCAAACTTCTAAGTTAACGTATGAAAAAGATACGGCCGTTTATGTCGCAAAAAACGTATATTTTGATACTCTCAAGGGAATTAAAATTCATAGGGTTTCCCATTGACCTAAGAACTATGAAAGTTGGCAAGTAATATCCTCTTATACTACAAGTATTGGGAAAGTCTGAAAACTACACATTTGTTATTAAATCATAAAATGGTAGTCATTTTTTTTTAAAGTAATTTATAACTACAAATTTGTACGGTGCCCTCGGTAGGCGAGTCCAACTAGCACTTGTCTGGTTTTTTTTAACTGTGTACCTAAGTACATCAAGGTTTTTGCAGTGAGTGCTTTTAATAAATGAAAAATTCTGCGCATACTAAATCCTAATAGGCAGAAATTACACAGCTGGGAAGCGAACTTGGTATACCAGGAATCATTAACTTTTCACACGGAGCATCAAAACTAGGTACCTAAGCACAAAAAGTGATCGTCTTACCTTGAAAGAAGGTATTTGGAAGGCAGCATTTTCTATTCTGTCAATGAGTACAGATTTTCCGTCGTCAGATTGTTTCAGGTACAATTTCGCTTCGACCCTGAAGCCTTCAACGAGGAAGCTGAAAAAGGACATTAAATTACTAAGTACTCGTTATCAAAATTACATAATTATGTTTAAAGGTAGGTAGTGAGTTTATGGGCTAAATAAGAAACTAAAAAGTAGGTATTAGGTGTGTATATTCGTACCTATTTAACCATCTAATGGACCATCCACACGATACAGATTTCCATAAACTTCTAGGATAGTGTAAAATGTTGTTGCATCAAATCAATGCTATGTGTTTTGACGCAATAGATTTTTTAAAATCAGGTTTCAAAGACGGTACAGACAAACAAGTCTGTATCGTGTGGACCCACTTTAAGGGAGAAACTAGTTACCTACTAGCTATAGTTTACATCAACTTAGTATAGATAAGTAAGATTTAAATACTAACTTAGCCTTTCCTTTTCCGTATAATGGGATAGCGGTGAACAGGTCTCCAATCAGGTCATATTCCTCTGTAAACAAAGTTTATAGTCAGAATAATGGGAATGAATCGCAAAGCACATCAAAGTACGCTCACATTTAATAGTAGAGCGAGCCTACTACTCTGTCAAGAAAGTACCGGGAAAAGATCAATAATATACAAAATTCTGTTATTCATCCAAATTTATTTTATCACCTTCAAAGTATCCTCCTTTAGAAACGATTCACTTGCGCCAACGAATAAGTAATCCATTCATCAAAACATTTTTTAAACGCTGCTTCCGGAATTGAGTTCAGTTCTCGCCGCGAATTCTCCTTCATGTCTTCTATCGATTGAAAACGGGTGCCACGAAGTGGTAATTTGAGTTTAGGAAAAAGAAAAAAGTCAGCAGGAGCCATATCTGGTGAATATGGTGGTTGCTGGATGGTATTTGTTGAGTGTTTGGTTAAAAATTCGTTCAAAATGATAGCCTTGTGCGAAGGCGCATTGTCGTGGTGCAAAATCCAAGAATTTTCTTTTGGGACTAGCCGAGCAGCAACATGTTTCATACCCAAATGATTAGTTAAAAATGGTACGGATCGACTCGTGAGATACAGAAAGTTCGGCGGCTATCTGTCTCAGAGTTGAATGGGGATTTTCAGTCACTATTTCCTTCACTTTTGCGATGTTAACTTCAGTTGCAGACGTTGACGGCCTACCAGAGCGAGGCAAATCTTCCATCACATCTCGACCGCTTTTGAACGCTTTGAACCACTCATAAGCACGAGTTTTTGATAAAGTCGATTCACCGTAAGCCTTCTGTAACATTTTCAGTGACTCCGAACACGAAATTCCATTGGCGATGCAAAATTTAAGACAAACTCTTTGTTCGATATTTTTGTCCATTATGAAATTCGCAATACACACTGTATATGATATTACTAAAACCAGCACTGTATTTAATATAAATAACAGATGCAACTCAAACTCCGCGCCAAAATGGAAAACAGTTGTGCCAATCTAACAACTACAAAAAAACAAAAATTTGAATTTGGAACCATAAACAAATCATCCATTCCCGATACTTTTTTGACTGAATGTATATCGACCGAGCAAAAGTCCAGACTCCGGGAGTCCGGGCTACTACTGTGTTTCATATATGGAAACCCAAAGAAAACTGACCACTTCACTAGGTACATATTTTTATAAATAATACTTATAAGACTTAGTGGTAGGGGTAGACGATGGGACATCGATCCTCACCCACGTGATAACCAGATGAGACAATTTTTATCAAATTTTGTTGATTTATAAACATTCCTATGATAGCTTGCCAATCGAATGTTCATGGTTACCTACTTTCTTTATTGTTTTTTTTTTGCAGGTTATATTTATTTCGATACCAATTTTTATTGGTTCAGATCGATGTAGACGATGTAGTGGCCTATATTGACTTGCCTGTTCATACCTGCCTGGCAGGTAGCCAAACCTACCAAGGCATATTCTTCATATCTCCACTATCAGTTGAAACTAAATTTGTTCGGTTATCAAAAGAGTTATGATTTTTTTAATTCACCACCAGGTGAGATAGTGGTCAAACGCCTGCCTATCTAAAGTAAAAAAAAAAAAAATTAAAAAAAATAGCTATGAACAATTTTCGATTGGCAAGCTATCTTAAGCGTGTTTATGAACAAAATTGTATTAAAAATGTCTCATCTGGTTATCACGTGGGTAAAGGTCGCTGTTCCACCGTCTGCCCTACCACAGGTTCTCATATTTTGTAGGAATTTACATACCAGCAGTAGCTTCTAGCCTTGGCACAGAGATGTCCAGGTCAAAGGACAGGTCTGACAGGTTCAGGTGACTCCTGTGCACCACGAAGCCACCGAGGCCAGTTGCAAATATTTTTTTCAGCTCCAAGTCCAAGCTAGGAAAGAAAAAGAAATGAATAAATAAAAGAAATTACAGATTTGATGCTCCCAACTGCAGCAGATTTTCTGCTTTCTGCGACCAGTAGGTTTTTTTTTTCGGCTATGCATTGTCTGTCAGTCATTTAATCATTCAGTCAGTCACCGCAGTAACGGAATAATTTTATATATTAGGAATTATTTTAGAATACTTTTATTTTAATTATATAAAACTAATATACAACCTGTATCAGTATAAAGAAACGCATTACCTCTTAAGAGGTCAACTCATCATTATAAATAAACAACTTTCACTATAGGGACCGTGCACGGCGTTGACTATGCCATCTAGTGTCGCATATTCGAAGTTTTAAGGGTCAGAATATTTGACATTGACGCTTCCGTGCTGCCACGTGTGGTTCCTGCACGCTCAGTTTAGGGGAACGTGCGCGAAGAAGACTGTGCCATCTAGCGTAGTTATTTCGAATTTTATACTTGAAACTTACCTGACAGTGACATTTTTGTGCTGCCACCTATAATTTCAGCACGCTCCCTATGGTACCAAAACTGAAACCGCGAAAAGAAAATCGACGCCCTCATTCATTTATGTGCACACAACTCGACAAAATGTACTGAACAGCCGATTTTTTTTTTTTTAGCGATTTCGGGCATTTACCATAGTTGTAAATGTTGTTCATAATTATTAGTACAATGACCCCTTAATAGGTACTGTGTTCCTTATTAGGTATGAGAAAAGGTGGTAGGATATTTTTTTTTTCAATACTACGTTTGCCGAGTCAGCTAGTCTTCTATTAAAAAAAATCCCGTGTCACGTTGTTTGTTACAGATCAAAAACAACGTTTGCTAGCCCAGCCGGTTTATTTATAAATGTTTCTATGACTTACTTGATGAGTCCCGCGGGGACGTAGAGGTGATAGTGCTCCAGATCAAGCGGGTCTAGCGGCGGGATATTGAAGATGTTGGAGCCATTGTTGATGACGCGGCGGATGTAGGCGATCAGCTGACGGATCAGCGCGTTCACCAGGATGTTGCGGTCTTCTGTCGGGCTGGCTATCGCCGAGGGGTCTGGGAGTGAAGGTAACAACGTGTTAACTAGAGTGTATTCATTGTCTGTCTATAGTCAGTCACCCAATAGACCTATCACAGCCGGCCACTTGAAATGCAAGCTGCATTATCCTTTCGTATTTTTAAGGTCGTCGACGATTTGTTTGCTAAATTATTCACAAATTAACCATAATGTTTTAAATCAATACTGAACTAAGCAGTGGCGTAGCTTGTCTAAAAGGGGCCCTGTACCTTTCAAACATTTTTGGGGGGCCCGTTTCTAGAGGTACTGTTTTTTTTTACGAAATAGGCCCTACTAGCTAAGGATTGTTTTGGCAGGCCACGAAGGACACGTCGGTGTTCTTGTATTCCAGGGTCCCCGTATCTTTGATACGGATACGAAGATAAAACTACCTATAGGTACTTATCGAATTGTAGAGGTCGGTAGAGACGGCAAAATTATAATAGCCTACTGGCGGTAATCTGTAAATCCGCGACTGGTTAATTCTGATGTATTTTTATCGGACCGTTAACCACTAACCAACCAATGACGTTATTATGACAAACTGCGTTAACATACAGCTAAACCGAGAAAAACCTCAGAAACCGGGAATAAATCAGTCTACATTGTTGGACAACACAGACATGAATTAACTCTACGTGCATATTGCCAATGTCTACCAAATGCACGGTTGTTATTGTCAGTTGTACCACAAATGTACTCTGTGGTTGTACCTACTTAATTGCATATTTTCAGGAATCCAAATATTATGTAAGGACCTAGATATTTTTAAACTCTTACACAAGACTATGACACACAAGTAAAATAGTCGTATTTAGCGGACTTTAAGTCATTTATTTAAATACTAAAACGACAAAATTGAACGATACTCACTGTGAACAGGTGTTGGTTTTCCAACTTTAGGTGCCGCAGCCGCCAAGGCACACAGCATCAACACGAGTACGAGTTTCATTCTGAAACGGAAAACATCGCATTATATTATGTACCATGGCGTAAATAATGATGATCATTAACATTTTGCATAATTATGTATTTGTAATGCAGATCGTATCGTTGCCAAATTATAAACATGTTATGAGCATGATTTTCAATTTTGGCTCGTAAGTTGACTACGTTAAGTTCGGGGTATAATAGGCAAGGCATCCCTTTGGTAGTCGAGACATTAATATAGTAATCGAGCAATCCTAGAAACCGGATCACATATTACATCATTTAGCAGGTAATGTTTTATTTGACGACAATTGTGTCGTAATAGCCACAATACATCACAACACGTACGTAATACATTAGCCTACGATTGTTTAAGTAGGCAAATAAGCAAGGAGTAAAGTGCCAAAATGCTCAAAAAAGTACCTAATAAAAATTTTGGGGAGTTGAATTAAATCCCAGGACAATCTGACTCAAGCACAGGTCTTAAGTTAACGCGCACGAGTAAGTAGTACCTACAAACAGTAGGCAACTTTCGAACAATTCTGTAACCCTGACAGGCATGAATTCCCATCCAAAAAGGTAAGTACCTACTGAAAGTAGATAAGAATAAAGTATTGGGCAGTAGCGGCCCCACGGACCTAATATCCAGGGAGAAGTCTTGTTCCTCATTTCCGGCTTGCCTTTTTTGGCTGGCCGGAGTGAACACTGACAAGGAACAGAGCTCCCACCTCTTTCTTGCCTTAATCGGCCGGTCTGAGTGGAGATTCGCAAGAGCAAACGTGCTCGGGAGAAGTATGTATAATCCAGTAAGATGCTGGTAGGGATCTTGACTGTACTTCCGGGATTGTCCTGATAGCCGTGGTATACCTCTCCACTCCTTTAGCACCTCAGGATATGTTGCCACCTTGGCGCTACGTCACTTTGTGCTAGCGACCCTTTTCAGGGGGGCCATTTATTGAGTGTGCAAGTCACCCCCTGCCATTTTAAAGCCGTTATAATTGTCAATGGTCAGGCAGGGGCCAATAGTTCTTCCGTATTAAACTATTATTAGTCCACTAAACCAGCCAAACCCATAGCGTTTCATCTTTTGTTTCCATAGTCTGCAATAGTCCTGCTCCAACCGGGGATTGTCCTTGGGTATACTTTCACAGTGCATATAGGGATAATCGTCGGTTGGTGTCCCATTCCATTTGAAATGTCTAAAGGGGCCTCTGCGAGTTGGCTTCGGCCTCTCGTACGCCTATGTGGTGTACTAAGTGAAAGACGTGAAATAAGTATTGTTCTCAACATGCGACGATGTTGTTTACCGTCTAGTCTGTGGGGGTGAGCCATTAAAAATATGGGATTTAGGTAATCAAAGAAATAATCAATTACCTGTAACGTGGGGTGAATTTACCTAATTAATAGTTTAAGTGGTTTTCTATTGCACAAAAACAGCCAACTAATAAGTACGAACTTAAGACATAAAAAAATAATTCCCGCTTTTTCAGAACTCACCTAGTAGCTTTTCCGACTCACAGACGTCTACTGCCCACTATTTCACGAGCACCTGGTAAAGAACTTAATCTTCGAGATCAAACACTGATTTATTCCATCAATCACTAATATCTGCCACTAAATAGGGAGATAATTACTAATCAGTGTCGCATTATAATATTTATCTAATTAATATCTTTATTTACGTCCATAGTAGCCACCTTTAATTGTTTTTCGTGTTGGTACATACGCATACCTACCTATTTACATTATAATTTGTGTAAATTGGTGAACACACAAAGAGACCCCTAATCGGGTAAGAAGGTAATTCTTAGATAAGTTATCAAGGTAATGACTTCGATTTTTCGAGTTATCTCATCTGATTTACAAAGGTATGTACTCGAAAACAACATAACACTTGAAAAGTTCGATCTGCTAAATCCATGTTGCGCATTACATTGCGGTGTAAGTGAGGTAGGTAGTGTGTTAATTAGAGGTACTGGGTAGGTACCCAGTGTTAAGTTGATGATTTTTGAACCCAACTTTCGGAATGGATCGACAATAGAGATGTAGTAGGAGGACTGATTTGAATCTGATCTGATTGGGAATGCAAGTTAGGACATGGCCATATACAATTGAAATTAAAAAAACTTTAATTTCAACTCTTCCCTCCCAAGAGGGTTTCAGGTTGGGGAGAGGCTGTTTAGAGGGCTACATTTTCTAGGGTAGGTTCTTCTTATAGTCCTCGGCGGCTAAAGTACCTAAGTTAGGCTTTTAACACAAATATTGATATCTTAAAATAAGAAAAAAAAATAACTTTCACCCTCCAACTCATACGGAAAGATGGTTCTGGGTAATTATTATGACATTTTTAAAAGTCGTGAACCCATTTCAATACTGATTTATTTTATTGAGGGGTTCAGAATCAAGAGCAGATTACCTACGAGCAAATTTTAGTGCAAATGAACACAGCGCAAGAACTAAAAGCAATGAAATCCTACCATAATACATTTGACATGTCTTTTATGTAATCGTTGCCAAGACTTGCAAGTTTTCCGACACGGTTGGCGCAGTGGTTGAGCGATCGGCTGTTGCGCCGCATGTCGTGGGTTCGATTCCCGCACGGAACAAATATTTGTAATAATTTGTATAGCCTACAGATAGTTGTTCCCGGTGTGGCTATTTGTTTATGTGATTTTGTATGTTTGTAAACGCACCCACGATACAGTAAAAAATCCTAGTGTGGGGCAACGTTTTTTTTAAAGAAATAGAAAAATATTTTTCGCTGTGAAAAAATACTCACAGTGGTTGTGCAGATTGTGAGTGTAAAAATTAGAGTGTCAGTACTTGCTGCGGACTTAGTTCGAAAGAGGCACCGTAGCCCTGGAACGCAAAGGGCTCTAGCTTCCTTAAAAAAAAAAAATAGTCTGTACTTCTTAAAACATGACAGTCATAGCTGGTTACAAAAAAACAAAAACAGGGCAATCAAAATATATAATTGTCTTATCCATTAATAGTAAATCCGCAATAAGATTATATCCAAGTTATTTCCAATAGTTGTCCAAGGCAGGGTTCAGAAGGTTCACGATCTTGTCACAGAAAGACGCGGCTATGAACTTGTTAAAGCGGGTCAGATAGTCCGCTAGGAGCTCCTCCACCATCGAGCTGATGATGCCGTCAATGTTGTTGTCGAACTGGGTGCGGGACTGTAACGGGGACAATGATTTTTATATCAAAATTTTTTTTTCAGCTTTTACAATACCTTTTTTTAGGGTTCCGTACCCGAAGGGTAACCAACGGAACCCTATTACTAAGCCTCCGCTGTCCGTCCGTCTGTCCGTCCGTCTGTCTGTCAGCGGGCCGTATCTCAAAAACCGTAATAGGTAGAGTTGAAATTTGCACAGATTGTGTATTTCTAATGCCGCTATAACAACAAATAATAAAAATTAAGGATTCGCACTTTGCCGGTATTTTTAAACAGTCATAAAATGACTGCTCTGGGCTAAGCGGAGCGGGACTGGGCTCTGAGCTGAGTGCGAGGGATAAAATTCTTTCGTGACTGATGACTGACAGACAACGCACAGCTGAAACTACTGGTAAAACTACTCTCCTAAAGTTTGACCAGCAATATCGATATATTTGCCCCATTCCTCGTTGGTCCTCACATTTTGCTCAACCTTATCTGGCGCCTGCACTATTGTGAAGAGTAAAAGTGCATTGTTTTCTGATTTTCACTAAACTTGTTTTCAGTACTATGCGGAAAGCAATTGAGTGTGTATATAGATATACCTACTCTACAATTTAAATTCCGATGAAGTGATGGCCTGAAACATTGGTTTAAATAAACCTAGATCGGGTAGGTCGCTGCATATCTACATTTGAAGTCCCTAGTTAAATATTTTGAACCTATTAATTTTAGCCATACACTAGTTTTATGTTAGGCACTAATTACCTTTATATAAGATTATTATCATAATATAATCTTTCTGTGGCTATTTATTCACATTTTATTAAAGAAAAATATGAATAAATTGAACTCACCACAATTTGTTCTATACTGAACGCCGGATCTTCAATCTTGACTAGGTGTATCTTACCATCTGCAGACTGTTTCAAATAAACTGTCCCCCATAACGATATGTTATGAACTTCAATACTGGAAAACATAGGCTTTTATCATATTTAAAACAAAAACACTGAATTATCAAAGAACAAGTCAGTAGCAGGGGCGTAGCTACCGCATCGATGACACGTGGCCCCAGACAACAGAGGAGCCCCGATGTGTGGAAGCAAATGATTCCGACGGTAATATTATAAATGCGAAAGTGAGTTTGTTTTTTCTTAACGTATAATTGCTGTATGGATTTGGATGAAACTTGGCACACGGGTAGACTACGTCCTACAATAAGATAACTTTTTATCTTGGGAGTATGTTTCCTTGGAATAATTTCCGTGTTTGACAGGGTGTAGTCGAGACCGCAGCTAATTAATTAATAATAGTGATATGAGCGAAAATTTTGACAAAAACAATACTAAGTAGGTACGTCATTTGGGATTTCCGCATTCGGGTAAAACAGATGGCCCCTATTTTTTTTTGGCCCCTTTCGGTCTTGCTACTACGCCACTGCTCAGTTATTAAATTGAATCCATCATTTATTGAAACTGTTTGACACACTCACTCGGCTTTGCCTTCTCCTTTTATGGCTACTGCTTCGTAAATATTACCGTCCATCTCGTAATATTCTGTAAAGAAATACCTGTTTATTAGAATAATTTTATAAGTAATTTTTATTCACATTTTCTATATAATAACTAAAATTTGGCAGTCGAAGTCGTTACGGATAGTCAGAAGCTAGTAAATCTGACTCCAGTCTTGCCATGAAGTACCGTGTTACCCAGTTAATGGGTTGTGGACGTCTGGTGGACAACCGCTCCTCGTAAAATACTGGTATTCAGCTAAATCCGGCTAGACTGGAAGCCGACCCCAATATAGTTCAGAAAAGGCTAGGCTGATGATGAAATAATAAGTAAAATTAACAAATACACTAAACTAAAAACACACTAAAATATTGCATCAAAAAATTCGTCCTCAACGCTGACAGCTGGTAATGTGCCCAAGAAACTGACGGCATTGCCACGTTGAATGGCAACGCTTATTATAATTTAATATTTAGTGGAAAACATTTTATTTTACCTGAATAGAACTTCAACGATGGAATGTCAATGTTCAATTGAATCGAAATGTCGCTTTTGGAGAAGTTGAAGTCTTTAAGCTGGAAGCTTCCCAAACCAGTGAATTTTCCAGCGGTTACGTTCACGTTGACGCTGAAATATAACGTTTTTAGAACAAAAATACTGTCAAGGGTCAGTTTACGGGTGATCTGAGTCTGAGGCTGAGTAGTGACGAACGGCCATATAAAGTCTTTGTTGCACAATTCGAAACAACTCTTAGATATGAAGAGGTAACATAAATGGAGAGGACAAAAAACAAACAAGTTTGTTAGTAAGTTCGGAAATTTTGAGCCGATTATGAAAATTGGGGTGATTTACAAATCAAGAGCGTGCTAGCTTAGAAGCCTATTCAGGCTACCACATTATTTTCATCAGGTGAGCTTGTGGTCAAACGCGATCTTATTACTAACAATGAAATATAATAAACTCTCTCCGATATACATTCAGTCAAAAAAGTATCGGGAATGGATGATTTGTTTATGGTTCCAAATTCAAATTTTTGTTTTTTTGTAGTTGTTAGATTGGCACAACTGTTTTCCATTTTGGCGCGGAGTTTGAGTTGCATCTGTTATTTATATTAAATACAGTGCTGGTTTTAGTAATATCATATATAGTGTGTATTGCGAATTTCATAATGGACAAAAATATCGAACAAAGAGTTTGTCTTAAATTTTGCATCGCCAATGGAATTTCGTGTTCGGAGTCACTGAAAATGTTACAGAAGGCTTACGTGAATCGACTTTATCAAAAACTCGTGCTTATGAGTGGTTCAAAGCGTTCAAAAGCGGTCGAGATGTGATGGAAGATTTGCCTCGCTCTGGTAGACCGTCAACGTCTGCAACTGAAGTTAACATCGCAAAAGTGAAGGAAATAGTGACTGAAAGTCCCCATTCAACTCTGAGAGAGATAGCTGCCGAACTTTCTGTATCTCACGAGTCGATCCGTACCATTTTAACTAATCATTTGGGTATGAAACATGTTGCTGCTCGGCAAGTCCCAAAAGATCTGAATTTTCTCCAAAAACTCAATCGCATGAAAGTCGCTGAGGACATGCTAGAACGAGTCAGTTCGGACCCAACATTCATGAAACGCATTGTTACTGGTGACGAGACGTGGGTTTACGAGTTTGACATGCAAACTAGTCAACAAGCTTCGGAGTGGCGCCTTCCAACTGAACCGAAACCGAAAAAACCACGCCAAAGTCGATCAAAAGTCAAAGTCATGTTGACTGTTTTCTTTGACTATCGCGGTGTTGTGCACTCTGAATTCTTACCGGAAGGTCTAACGGTAAATAAAGAATATTATTTGAGCGTTATGCGGCGGTTAAGAGAGCAAATTCGACGAAAAAGGCCAGATTTGTGGAAAGAAAATTCTTGGATTTTGCACCACGACAATGCGCCTTCGCACAAGGCTATCATTGTGAACGAATTTTTAACCAAACACTCAACAAATACCATCCAGCAACCACCATATTCACCAGATATGGCTCCTGCTGACTTTTTTCTTTTTCCTAAACTCAAATTACCACTTCGTGGCACCCGTTTTCAATCGATAGAAGACATAAAGGAGAATTCGCGGCGAGAACTGAAGTCAATTCCGGAAGCAGCGTTTAAAAAATGTTTTGATGAATGGATTATTCGTTGGCGCAAGTGTATCGTTTCTAAAGGAGCATACTTTGAAGGTGATAAAATAAATTTGGATGAATAACAGACATTTTGTGTATTATTGATCTTTTCCCGGTACTTTCTTGACAGAGTAGTATTGTCCAGGCCAGAGACTTTTTCGCCCGGAAAAATGCATGGTTCTTAGCTTAAGCTAATAAGGCTGCTGTGCTTAGCCTGACAGTGTTTTTGCTTGAAGCGCATGGGCCGGAACTTCAAATACCAACCTAAACTTTTCTCCGGCACCTAGGTTCACTTGTCTCCACTCAAACTCGTAGGGGTCCAGAACTGGTACTCCGTTGACAGCATCACCATTCTTGATCAGGTTTCTTACTTGCTCCGATATGAGATTAATTATTTCCTCTGGGGTATATCTTCGAATGCTGGAGAAAATGCCGTCTGAAAAACAATGAAAAATAACTTGCTAGGTACCTACCTAACCTACCTAAGTGCTTCCCGTGCCGCAGGACACTACACTAGTATGTACATAGGTACTATACCAAAATACCCACCATTACTGGAGCAATCGACATTTTCGTTTAGAACAATAGTAATTAACACTAAAAATGAGATAAGGATTTTCATTTTCACAAGACGCACGAGGAAATCTCAGCTTACGAGTAAGATATACAGAAAAAGAACTTAAAAAATTAATCGAAAATTATTTAAGTG
Source organism: Lacanobia oleracea (assembly GCA_950371165.1). NCBI lineage: Eukaryota > Metazoa > Arthropoda > Insecta > Lepidoptera > Noctuidae > Lacanobia > Lacanobia oleracea. Next base: position 15,857,924 of record OX493389.1, read on the forward strand.
AATCAGAACACTATTCATTACTACCACATGCAACATCTATTTATAGAATACCACGTTCTGTGATTAAACCATATTTAACCCGAAAACGTTATCGATGCAGTTTCGAAATCTGGATTTAATTATCAGATTAATATGTTAGTTTGTTTGTTTTAGATATTAAATATCTGTAGTATTTGGCAACAGATATAGTTTAAAACAATGGCGACATATTTATTATCTACGTACATACCATCTGCCACTCTAACGATATCAGCACGTAGTCTTATTTTTGACAACATCTGCCTAGCCTTTTCCCAACTATATTGGGGTCGGCTTCCAGTCAAACCGGATTCAGCAGCACCTCCACAACCCATTAAATGGGTAGATAACAACAAGGTATTTCTTGGCAAGACTGGAGTCAGATTTACTGGCTTCTGACAATCTGTAACGAATGCCAAAGTTCTACAAATGACAGACGGGACCATCAGCTTAACGTACTTTTCGAGGCGAAATTCGGTATGTTAAGATGGTCACCCATCCACAGGCCAACCTCGGCAAGTGTTGCTTAACCTTCCACCACGTGCTCCTCAGTCTTATTTTTGACAAAGTATCAATAAGATCTCGTGGGTACTAATCCTTAGCCTACGCATCCACTATTAACCCCCTCGTGACTACAAGAGCTTCCGAAGACATCTTACCGAGGGGCCACTGCGGACCACAGTGGCGATTCGGTAAGACCGCAGTCTGCGGTTGTAGAGATCTGATTATTGTACAGTTTTAAGCCTGTCCTTGTTAGTATTGGGGTATTACACGCACGGAGTCGGTGCTCTTCTCTCTCTCGCGGCCTCGCTTTTTTGGTCTATCCTACAGGAACTTGTGGCCATACACGGTACTATATTTTTCATCTTGCAACGGCAGCCCACTTCATCTATACAATGACTACTAAACATTCGTTAGAAAAAAGATGATCAAATCAAATCGGACTAGTAGTTCCTGAGATTAGCGCGTTCAAGTAAACAAACAAACAAACAAACTCTTCAGCTTAATATAATCGCGCCTAGAGGTAGTTTATGTTGGGTTATGAACCCGACATAAACTACCTCTACTACTACTACTAATATGAACTGGACCGCCTTTGTAAGACGACTAAACCACCCTGTATAATAACTTCCACAAGGGTCGATCCTCGAGATTAAGCAACGCCTGCCTAAGTTTATCCATGTAAAGTACTGGAACTCATCTGCATACGGTTTGACTGGAAACCAACCTTTACATAGTTGGGAAAATGTACGGCCGATTTATTGATTGGCGTGGTATGTAGATCTGGTAAATAAACCTGCAGTTCAGTGTTGTACTACAGAGTTCAATGTCTTTCACGGTCAGCATAGAACTCAATCAGCGTTATACCTCCACGAACCATTGTCGAATCGTACATCAAACGTATCTAAACTAATTGAATTAATTTTCCCATGTGGACTAGACCATAGTACCATGTCCTTGACACATTTAAAGATGTAAACGTTTTAAATGCATATCTATGAGTTGATCGGCGCACCCGTCTTCGTAAGCCTAGGGCAGAGATGGTGAACCTGAGGCGTGCGATTGAAAATTATCTTTATTGGTGGAAGTCTATAAATAAGACAATTTTCTTTTACATTTCGATAATTAATCTAACTAGCGAGCCGGCCTATCTTTGCCCGGTACAGTATAGGTAATGCTCAGCTCCTACCTAGCTTAGGTTTGTGTTCCTAAAGAAACGCAGACCATAATGTAACTGAAAAACCGCATACAAATCCGTGCTCTGGTACCCGCCACTGCCTGTCAAAATGTGGTATCAAAATCAAATCACATTATGAAATTAAAGTACAATATTAACACTATACTCTATACTCCCTCGCTTCGTTCGTGAGTTATAACTCTCAACTCCCTCGCAACGCTTGGGAGTTAACTCTGAAATCCTTCAGGATTCAATATGACACCCGTGACATAAGATACTGCTTTATCACTAAAAAAAATCTACAAATGACAGGTGGGGCCGGGATGGGAGCCGGGGCTTAACGTACTTTCCGAGGCGAAATTCGGTATGTTAAGATGGTCACCCATCCACAGGCCAACCTTGGCAAGTGTTGCTTAACCTTCCACCACGAGCTCCTCAGTCTTATTTTTGACAAAGTATCAACAAGATCTCGTGGGTACTAATCTTTAGCCTACGCATCCACTATTAACCCCCTCGTGACTACAAGAGCCCCCGAAGACATCTTACCGAGGGGCCACTGCGGACCACAGTGGCGATTCGGTAAGAGGTCACCGCAGTCTGCGGTTGTAGAGATCTGATTATTGTACAGTTTTAAGCCTGTCCTTGTTAGTATTGGGGTATTACACGCACGGAGTCGGTGCTCTTCTCTCTCTCGCGGCCTCGCTTTTTTGGTCTATCCTACAGGAACTTGTGGCCATAAACGGGACTATATTTTTCATCTTGCAACGGCAGCCCACTTCATCTATACAATGACTACTAAACATTCGTTTGGAAAAAGATGATCAAATTAAATCGGACTAGTTGTTCCTGAGATTAGTGCGTTCAAGTAAACAAACAAACAAACTCTTCAGCTTAATATAAACTACCTCTACTACTACTACTAATATGAACTGGACCGCCTTTGTAAGACGACTAAGATGAAATTAATGCCACCGTGTATAATAACTTCCACAAGGGTCGATCTTCGAGATTAAGCAACGCCTGCCTAAGTTTATCCATGTAAAATACTGGAACTCATCTGCATACGGTTTGACTGGAAACCAACCTTTACATAGTTGGGAAAATGAACGGCCGATTTATTGATTGGCGTGGTATGTAGATCTGGTAAATGAACCTGCAGTTCAGTGTTGTACTACAGAGTTCAATTTCTTTCACGGTCAGCATAGAACTCAATCAGCGTTATACCTCCACGAACCATTGTCGAATCGTAAATCAAACGTATCTAAACTAATTGAGTTAATTTTCGCATGTGGACTAGACCATAGTACCATGTCCTTGACACATTTAAAGATGTAAACGTTTTAAATGTGTCAAGGACATGGTACTATGAAGTCTATAAATAAGACAATTTTCTTTTACATTTCGATAATTAATCTAACTAGCGAGCCGGCCCATCTTTGCCCGGTACAGTATAATGCTCAGCTCCTACCTAGCTTAGGTTTGTGTTCCTAAAGAAACGCAGACCATAATGTAACTGAAAAACCGCATACAAATCCGTGCTCTGGTACCCGCCACAGCCTGTCAAAATGGGGTATTAAAATCTAATCACATTATGAAATTAAAGTACAATATTAACACTATACTCTATACTCCCTCGCTTCGTTCGTGAGTTATAACTCTCAACTCCCTCGCAACGCTTGGGAGTTAACTCTGAAATCCTTCAGGATTCAATATGACACCCGTGACATAAGATACTGCTTTATCACTAAAAAAAATCTACAAATGACAGGTGGGGCCGGGATGGGAGCCGGGGCTTAACGTACTTTCCGAGGCGAAATTCGGTATGTTAAGATGGTCACCCATCCACAGGCCAACCTTGGCAAGTGTGAGTATAACTCTCAACTCCCTCGAAACGCTTGGGAGTTAGGTAACTCTGAAATCCTTCAGGATTCAATATGACACCCGTGACATAAGATACTGCTTTATCACCTAAAAAAATTCACATACCCTAAAAACATTCCTAAAAACATTCCTGCACAAACATCTAAAGTACTTTAGAGGTTTGTGCAGGAATGTTCTCATCTTTAAAAAGTTTACCCATCCCTGGCCCAGGGTTTATAGCACTATTGTAGAGTGTTGTGACATTGCAAAACGTATCACCATAAAAGTCGAGACAGATTGTGCTGGCTGAAAAGGCATTCTAATTTATGGTCCACATGACTCATTTCATGTCGAAACCTACGGTAGACATAGGTACATAAATGTTTCGATCGTTGACCTGAACGGCCTAGAAAATATGCTTTTTTTTATAAATACAATTAAGATTCGCCCACCGCACTCGTCTAGTCTGCATATGAGAACAGTATTTGTTTACTTTATTTCTAAAAATGCTGATGTTTAACTTATATCTATTTTTAGAGACCATCAGTCCATCAGATTCGTTAGATTTTGATTATGCCGCGTATAAATACGTAATGATTGTTGCATAAGTTGAAGCATTGGGTGTGGGGATTATTTTTACTACATTTAATATTGGTAAGCCTTAGTGAGTGTTGTTTCATGAGACGCTGATAGGTAGTAAAAGTAGGTCTTCCTTTGTTCGAAAGTTTGACCGCGGCCCTGAAACATAGTTGAGTTTTTAACCGACTTCTTCAAAAAGGAGGAGGTTCTATGTTCGGTTGTATGTATCTTTTTTTTATGTATGTTCACCGATTTCTCCGCCAATTCTAGACCGATTTTGAAATATCTTTTTTTATTCGAAAGCCTACACTCCTGAGGTGGTCCCATTGTCACCAAATTTAATCCGTGGACAATGGTACCTATGGGTTACATGTTTACCAATTCATTATTTTACTCATAGTTTTATTTAAACCTTAACATGTAACTGTTTTCTTGTCCCTTAAATAAATAAATTAGAATCTAATGATGGGATCCCGTGAAAATCGAGGGAACCCCTCAGATTTTATAAGCACATACATTGTTTTTCATAAACTTTCTAACGCAATTCAGATATTTGTGCCTGGTAATCATCATCTCATGTTGCTGAGCTGATGATGGGATCCCATGAAAAATGTTTGTTCAGCGATTTGGATGATTCTTTTTTTGTTTGGTATTGAAGACTATAACCAATTTGGTGAAGACCTGATGAGGAATTTCGGAGGTAGGCAACGGAACTCTTCAATAAATGATAGCAAATGGATCGGGATTTCTGAAATCGCATGTCTGTTGATTGTTTACACCAGTTCGTAATATAACATCACGCCGGCACGCTGTGTTTGTAGTATCACTTTTTTGTGATACCTGCGTTCCACTAAAAAGTGAAAAATAAAAAAAAAACAAAACACTACAAAGTAAAAAATAGCTTCAATTTCGGAAGTCGGAAAAATAAACACCGACTTCCGAAATTAAAGTGTTTTTTTACTTTGTAGTGTTTTGTTTTTGGAAGTCGGTTTTATTTTTATGTTAAAAAAGGATTTTTATTTTTAACTTTTTATTTTGCTTTTGGAAGTCGGTTTTAGTCCGACACTCTCTTCCGCTCCGAACAGAGCGGAAGGAGTCATTTGACGATTTCCCATTCTAAAAAAAGGTCTGTCTTATGGGCAGAAAAAAAATTGCTTTTGTATTGTCATCCAACTTTTTAGCTATTATAAATTCACCTAAGGGTCAATTTGCTATGACCCTATGACATTTGTGTTATGAAAGTCATAATTTTTCTAGCCTTTTTAAGATAAATCTAAACACTTTTATATTTTCTGGCAGACGGCTCAAACGTTCTCGTCCTTGTAACTAATGACATAACAATATTAGTTATGTTCCAAAATCTAGCACACGCTTACGCAGAAGTTTATTAGTAAACTATGTCCCGTAGACTATAAACATTAATTTGCTCGGGTTAGTAAGTTGACATACACTCTTTACAACTCTTAAATAGAGTGTTTACATTCCCCAATCAGTGCTGCACACTAAATTAGAAGGCATTTTATAGCGCTACTGCTGGCATCCTGTTGTTCGATAGTGTGTTGTGGTTCGATTCCTGGGTCGGGCAAACCGTCATTGATGTTTTCCCTCTGAGATTTCTTCGTAGCAGATGCAGATCGGATTTGTGCTTGGTTCATGGCAATAAGCTCATCGCTCAAATAATCGCTAAAATGTGGGTATAATATAGATACTTTCAGCCTTACTTACGCCTTCGGAGGAAACTGACGTGATATTATGTCATAGGCCTCTAGTAGCAGAAGTATCATGGATGGAATTTTGATAAATATAAGTTGTCTTGTTTACAAGAAGTATCAAGTGTTTCTAGGACACCATGAAGAAAGTAGCCCATTGAAACCAATTGGGAGCAAGCTGGCGGATTTTAATATACTAGCAGGGCAAACCTCTACGAACAAAAATGAGGATCAACCGCCATCTCGCAAAAATACCCGAACAAAACTGCGAGAACAGCTAGTGAAGACACGAACACAAGTAAACATACATAGATAATGTACTCAAATCATGTCAACACAGAGGATACACATCTGTCACGTTCACCTATGAGTGATATGAATGCATCTATACAAACGTCGAGTCGATTGCTTCATCGATAGTTATGGCTGAGATTTATAGCACTGTATTATTTGTGTTCCGATTCGTCGCACGCGACGCCAGATGTCAAAAACACATCATGGCGGACGAAAAGCCGTTGAGAGTGTCATGGAACTCGTAAATCAATTAGAGACTGACGCCAAACTGTAAAATTATTTTTTATGGACAATTTGTTGGTGATCGGTTTTGGGCTGCTAGAAATAGGTCACCTAGAACTGGGTGTAGAGTTGTAACGGAAGGAAACGACATTTTTTATCCAAATCAGGAATCTCCGGTGCTCATGCTTGTCTAGAAGTCCGAAAATATGCCGCTCGCTCTCGCTAAAGTACGTGTTACATTTCTGGCCACCCACCAATGTCAAGCGTATGATGAAACTCCTGAAAACAGACGACTTCGTCATTATTTTGGTAGCGGCGCCAACATTCTGTAATTACGGACTTTTAATAATAATACCGTCTTTTAAGACAAACGCAGGTACCTGGTAATTACGTATTGTAATGACGGTAGATTTACAGTTTCAATGTGAATCGCCGTGATAGATACCTGCTGGCCAAATAGGCTTTTCTGGGGTGTTCTCAGCAGCCTTGCTTATTTGAGTTTTTGAGGATATATTTAAACCAGGCGCGAGGTAGGAACAGTGGCGGAGCAAGATTAAAATTTGATGTGGGGGGCAAGATTTGCATTTAGCGAGACCCTCTAGCTCTAGCTAGAGTGATTTTTTGAGGAGGTTTTCAGACGTCGGTGTTTTTGGTTATTTTTTCGTTTTTTGACACCGACTTCCGAAATTAAAGTTTCTTTCTTTCTTCCGAAGTTATTTTGTACCTTGTAGTGTTTTGTTTTTGGAAGTCGGTTGTATTTTTTGTAAAAAAGTTTTTATTTTTCACTTTATAGTGGTACCTAGGTACCTGCGTACCTATTAACAGCGCAGCTAGCGCAATGTTATGTTAAGAACTGATGTAAACACTAAAAAAACATGCGATTTCAGCAATCCCGATCCCTTTGCTATCATTTATTGAAGAGTTCCGTTGCCTACCTCCGAAGTTCTTCGTCAGATCTTCACCAAATTGAAACGGGACCAGTCCAGGAAAATACTCTTTCAAACAAAACAGAATTATCCAAATCGGCTGACAATTGGCGAAAGTATCGCTGAACAAACATTTTTCATGGGATCTTATCATCAGATCCTAATTTATATCTTTCATCATCAGCTCAGCAACATGAGATGATGATCACCAATATCTGAATTGCGTTAGTAAGTTCATGAAAAACATTGTATGTGCCTATAAAATTTGAGGGTTGCCCTCGATTTTCGTGGGATCCCATCATCAGATTCTGACATGGTGACAATGGGACCAATCGAGAAGTATACCCTTTCAGATGAAACAAAAATTTATGAGGTAACAAACATAAAAAAAAATGCAACCGAATTGAGAACCTTCTCCTTTTTTTGAAGTCGGTTAAAAAATAATCTTATATCTTTGTATATTAAAAACTGCTTCCCGCCTGCCAATCTGTTTGATGTCTCGATGATGAGGATGAGGAAGTATCTTCCTATTGAACCTTAACCAAATCAGTAACTACGCAACTTTTTTACATCTCGGTTAATGGCTATTGGCTATGATAAGACGACTATTAAGCCAACTTTCATCACACTTTCAGATTGTAATTAAGCATTGTCACAGCCGTAATAAAAACTCAATTAACATGCGATTGCTTTGCCATTCATACAAACGTATACACATATATATCCTCAACGTATACCTATGCACAAAACCCAAATTATGAAAAGTTATCATACAAATATTAACTGAATGGTAATCGAACTTGCGACCTATAGTAGAGACGACCACTTCACCACCACCACCACCACCACCAAGCCACCATAGCCATGTCACCTAGCTACCTACTACCTACCTAACTAACATTGATTTAAAGTTTACCTACTATACTGCATACTATTTCGAGACGTAGTGTCTACACTATCCAGGGCGGTACCAGCTGCTCAGCAGCTGGAGAATCCGCCACGTCTCCTTCGGAGGCGTCATGCCCCTCGTATTCTGGGGGGGGCAACGGTTGTCTTAAACCGCTTGCCAGTGGCAACAAGAGCCGAGGAGGCTCCCGATCCGCAACGTCCTTTAAGGAGATGATCGGTTTTAATATTAGTACGCCCGACAAGGTGTCGGACGAGCGTAGCGCGGAGGCTCCCTCCAATCTTTGGAGGAAGAGCTCGCTTGAGCGCCGAGGAGATGCGGGGTCAGACTCCGACTCTGCGTCTGGCATCAGCTTGGCGAGCTCTGGACGTGAGGGAACCGGGGCTGCTTCGGAGAACTCCAAGTTCTTCCGTAAGCGGCCCAGGCCGGAGGATGACCAGGGGTCGTCATCCAACGGAGAGGCGGTCTCAGCCCGTAAGATCCCCACTAGTGCGCGGGGTAGAGGCCGAGACGGAGGCAAGGGGAGGGGGCTCGCATCCCAGGAGGCTACCCAGCGAGCCGCAAAGCTCGCCGAGGAGGGGCGACACCCAGGAGCAAACAGTCGCAGGGCCTCTATCTCGGGGTCTTCTGGCAGTGAGACAGGCGCCGCTGGCTGCTCTAATAAGGCTAGGTTTGTGCAGATCGTGGAGGCGGCCGTCCGCGATGTGGCCTTGAAGAGGAAGCAAGCCACTAAAAACAAGGCCATAAGCGCGGCGGCGGCCTCCATTCTGGCGGCAGCAGAGGCCAACTTTCGCGGGCCCCAATCGGACGAAATGTCCAAGTTGCGGGCGGAGGTCACCCGCCTGGCGGCCGCCACGGAGCTTCTCCAAAAGGAAAACGAGAAGCTCCAAGCAGACCTGGCCAGGCTCCGAGGAGACGGCTCCAAGGAGGCACCTCAAGGGGGGCGCAAGCGCGGGCAAAGCCAGCCCGTGCCTGTGGAGGAGCAGGTTCTGGACCTGGTGCGGCAGGAGTTGGCTGCCTTCGCAGTACGGTTCTCTGTACTGGAGGGCATCGTCCTGCGCCCCCCTCTGGCAGCGAGCCAAAAGGCGACGGGCCAGCAGAAGGCGGCCTCGTATGCGGCCACCGTGGCTGCCAAACCGGGGTCATCCGGTCAGGCCAACCAAGGGGCTGGACTGGCAAAGACCAAGCCAAAGAAAGGTGGGGTGGCTGCACAGGCAGCGCGAGCTCCAGCTCCAGCTGTGCAACAGGCGCCTCCGTCTTCAAACTCTCCGGCGGCCGAAGCTGGATGGCAAATAGTTGGAGAGTTGAAGAAGGCGAGAAAGGCAACCAAGGCGGCCAAGAAACGCGAGAGGAAGCGGCGACAAAAAGAGCGAAGCGTCGCAGCCAGGCTCCGTGCCCCAAAGACCGCAGCTGTAGTGATCACACTACAGCCGGACGCGGAGAAGAGGGGCGTGACATACAGCCAAGTACTCATAAAGGCAAAGGAGGCGGTGAACCTCCAGGAGCTCGGCATTACTGGGGGCCTCCGACACAGGATGACCATGACTGGGGCCCGGATGCTGGAGATCCCCGGTGCAGCCAGTGGCCCGACCGCTGACGCTCTGGCTGAAAGGCTTAGAGCGTCCTTAAATGCGGACGAGGTCCGAGTGTCCAGGCCTACCAAGTGCGTTGATATACGCATTATAGGCCTGGACGACTCCGTCACGGAGGAGGAGGTGGTGGCCGCCGTCGTCAGGACTGGGGGGTGCTCTGCCGAGCAGGTGAAGACAGGCACCATACGTCCTGACCGCACGGGCATGCGAACCGTCGTGGTGAGCTGCCCCGTGACGGTGGGCAAGAAAATATCGGAGGGCCGAAGACTCCTGGTGGGCTGGGTATCTGCGCAGGTCAAACTGCTGGAACCCAGACCTCTGAGGTGCTTCCGCTGCCAAGTGGGCAACCACGTGGGTGTCCAGTGCACCTCGGAGGTGGACCGCAGCGATCTTTGTTTTCGCTGTGGTCAGCCCGGACACAAGGCCGGCTCGTGTGACGCCAAGCCGCACTGCGTTGTATGTGCGGCAGCTGGCAAGCCGGCCGATCACTGGGTTGGGGGCAAAGCCTGCGTCCCACCCGCCAAAGCCGGGGGCAAAAAGAAGCCCTCCACCACCGCCGTCCCTGCCGCCGCCGGCGCCACTGCTGTCGCCGCTGCCGCGACCACCACCACCGTCACTGCCACCGAAGTCGCTTCAGTTGTCGCGAGTGAGTCACAAGGGACTCAGGAGGAGGCAGAAATGGAGTGCCAATAACGGCTCCATTACGCCTCCTTCAGGCGAACATCAACCATTGCGCCGCCGCTCAGGACCTATTGGTCCAGAGCATGGCACAGTGGTTGATTAATATCGCTGTGGTCGCTGAGCCTTACTTTGTCCCGCCCAGGGATGACTGGGTGGAGGACCTGAACGGCTCAGTGGCCCTAATTTCGTCGGCCGCTGCCGGTACCCCATCCCTCGAAAGCGTCAGGAGAGGACAGGGGTGCGTAGCAGCACGGTTCGGGGAGATTGTCGTGGTAGGAGTGTACTTCTCCCCGAACCGAACTCTCGCTGAGTTCCAAAACTCCCTTACGGAATTGGGCGTCGTCGTCGTCGGGTGTCGTTCCCTCCCCGTACTTGTTCTCGGGGACTTCAACGCCAAGCACTTGGCTTGGGGTTCCCGTTATACGGATACGCGGGGCAGGATGGTGGAGGACTGGGCTCTGGAGACAGGCCTGGTCGTCCTAAACCGGGGTTCTGTCCCCACGTGTGTGCGGATGCAGGGGGAGTCCGTGGTGGACATTTCGTTCGCCAGCCCTGCTCTGTCACCGCGTGTTATTGACTGGCGCGTATTAGAGGAGGTGGAGACCTATTCCGATCACCGGTATATCCGGTTTGACGTCTCCACCCAGACCTCAACCGCGCCAGTCCGGCAGGCCCCATGTGGTCCGCGGTGGGCGCTGAAGCAGCTGGACCGGGAGCTCCTCCTGGAAGCTTCGATCGTGCAGGCCTGGATGTCACCTCCGGACAGGCCTGCTGACATCAACGACGAAGCGGAGTGGTTCCGGGAGGCCATGTCTGATATTTGCGATGTGGCAATGCCCCGGGTTAAGCCAGGACGCGCCCGCCGCCAGGTGTACTGGTGGACGCAAGAGCTGGCGACGCTGCGTCAGGCATGCGTTGCCGCACGGCGCCGGTACACCAGGCACCGCAGGCTCCGCATCCGCCCTCCAGATGCGCAGGTCAGAGAGGCGGAGCTATACGAGGAGTACAAAGTGGCGAAGGCTGCCCTCCGAGCGGGGATCCAGCAGGCCAAAGACCTGGCTCGCAAGGAAATGCTGGAGTCTCTGAACGGGGACCCGTGGGGTAGACCCTACAAAATGGTGCGGAATAAGCTCCGCACCTGGGCCCCCCCGTTGACGCAGAGTCTCCGGCCCCAGCTGGTGGAGGACGTGGTGAGCGCTCTGTTCCCCTCGCGAGGGGAGCATACTCCCCCGCCTATGGCTCCGCCACCTGCGGTGCTCGATGCGGACTGCACCGATGACGACGATGACGATGCCCCTGAGGTGACTGAGGTAGACCTTAGAGTGGCGGTTAATAGGCTGAAGGCCAAAAATACCGCCCCAGGACCCGACGGCTTACCTGGAAAAGCCTGGGTCCTGGCCCTGGAGGCTCTCGGGCCTCGACTAAGAGGGTTCCTAAGCGCATGCTTGGAGAGGGGCCAGTTCCCACTTCGTTGGAAGACGGGGAAACTGGTCCTCATTAAGAAGCCGGGGCGCCCTGCGGACTCTCCGTCCGCATACCGGCCCATCGTGCTGCTTGATGAGGTGGGCAAGCTCTTTGAAAGAGTAATTGCAAACCGCCTCGTCGAGCACCTAGTGAGGGTGGGGCCGGATCTGGCGGAAAACCAGTTCGGTTTCCGCACGGGCCGCTCGACGGTGGACGCCATCATGCGCGTGAGAGCCCTCTCGACGGGGGACGCGGTTTCCCGGGGCGGGGTCGTCTTGGCTGTGTCTCTAGACATCGCCAATGCCTTTAACACCCTGCCTTGGAGTTGCATCAGGGAGGCACTTCGGTATCACCGGGTGCCGAACTACCTCCGTCGCGTAGTCGAGGCTTACTTGACGGACAGAGCCGTCATCTACCCCGGTCATCTGGGAGAGTGGAACCGGCGAGAGATGTCGTGCGGTGTTCCACAGGGTTCCGTTCTGGGGCCGCTTCTGTGGGACATCGGCTACGATTGGGTGCTGCGCGCCGACCTCCCTGGCGGCGTCAACGTTGTCTGCTATGCTGATGATACGCTGGTCCTGGCGCAGGGGAGGTCGCACCAGGCGGCGACCGACGCTATGACACGCGGGGTTGCGATAGTCGTTGAGAGGATCCGGCAGTTGGGTCTCGAGGTGGCCTTACACAAGTCCGAAGCCATGTGCTTCCATGGTTCTCGGAGCAGGCCACCATCGGGATCTCAAATAACGGTGGGAGGGGTTCACATCGGCGTGGGGTCGACGATGACGTATTTAGGTCTCGTCCTTGACAGCCGATGGAACTTCGTCGAACACTTCCGACGTTTGGCTCCCAGACTGGGACGAGCCGGGGCTGCCTTCAAGCGGCTTCTGCCCAATCTAGGGGGTCCAAATGCCTCCTGCCGGAAGCTTTACGCGGGGGTCGTGCGGTCCATGGCCCTTTATGGGGCGCCGGTATGGGCGCCTACTTTGAGGAAGCGACCTGCCCGTTACCTCAACGCGTCTCAGAGGGTCATGGCCATCCGGCTGGCCCGGGGTTACCGCACGGTCTCTGGCGAGGCGGCGAGCCTCCTTGCCGGACTGCCGCCATGGGATCTGGAGGCGAGAGCCCTCGCGCACATTTACGAGTGGCGCGTGGAGGCGCAACGCCGGGGCGAGACACCTCTGCCGCGGCAAATCGCAGCAAGGCGGACGGAGCACCGGCAAGATCTCATGGCGATATGGAGACAGCGACTGTCGCAACCCAGCGCTGGGCACGCAACAATCCAGGCGATAAGTCCCCTCTTTGAGGAGTGGCTGGAGCGGCGCCACGGCGTCCTCACCTTCCGCCTGACACAGGTACTCACCGGACACGGTTGTTTCGGGAGATACCTGTTTCGGATTCGGCGGGAGGACGCGCCCGGGTGTCATCACTGCGAGGATCGCCCGGAGGACACGGTGGAGCATACGGTGGAGGTCTGCCCTGCTTGGGCGGAGCACCGCCGGGTCCTCGTCGAGGCGATCGGTGGCGGCGACCTTTCGCGACCGGCCTTGGTTCAATCTTTGGTCCGGAGCGAGGAGGCATGGGAAGCGATCACCTCCTTCTGCGAAGCAGTAATGCTAGCAAAGGAGGAGGCCGAACGTGTGAGAGAGAGGGAAACCTCACGTCCCAGTCGCCGCAACAGAAGAAGACGCCCCAGGCGTCGGGAGTCGCAGGACGATTCCCGGCCGCCGTAGGCGCGGGCCTGCGGACGGCGAGCAGTGGGTGGCTCGCCGTCTGATCAGAACTAGGCCCGGGTCGGCGGCGCGCTGCGATTCCAGCGCGCCTCAAAGAGATGTCAGCGTGGAAGACGGGGCCCGCTAGGGCAGGTGCCTGCTGGGGCTGCGGAATCTGTTCGAAAGAGGTGCCGTAGCCTTAGAACGCAAAGGGCACCAGGAGGAACACGGATGGGTTTTAGTCAGTAAGAGTCTGACACTCCCTCTTGCTTCACCCAGAGCGGGAGGAGTCATTTGATGATTTCCCATCCTTAAAAAAAAAAAAAAAAATAAAAAAAAAAAAAAAAAAAAAAAAAAGTGTCTACACTATGTTCGTAAAATACCAGAGTTCGGAGTTCAAGTGTGTGGTAGGTAACAATTAATCAGCTTTGACGCTTTTTTCAGACAGTTCACTCGCTGTTTGCAGCAGGTGTTGTGGAAACAATAAATTCTTTTGGTTCGTGTCTGTTTCCCGTGTCCGAGCTATTTCGGTCGAGGTCGGGTGTTGCCGGCCCTAAAGGTAGGTACGTGCCTATGTATTTATTGAGACGGAAGCTGTAACTACATCTCGTAGAGGCCGGTGATGAAAACTATTACGGTAACTGTGTTTGTTCGTAGCGGAAAAGGAAAAATATGCTACGAATTTGTGCTACGAAAAACTCGTAGCATTATTATATTGAGATTCGAGACGTAATTATAATTTTTAATATTAATAATACTATCTACCTACCTTAACTTAATTGTTAACTCACAATTTTAAACATTTTTTACGAAGGTACAAGAATTGCTACTGCCTTTTAGAATTAGGGTAATTAATTAACCCTTTCATATCAAAGTTTTCTTGAATTAAATATTCCATAAATAAATTGCATTGTACGGACGGACAGACATATTTCAGAATTTTATTGATAGTGGCAGTAGCAATGGGTAAATGTGTTAACGATTTAGTTGAACAACTTTATATAGAAATCGGTATGAAACTTTTGTAGTCTTTGAAAATGTTTCATCGCGTTGCAATTGCATAACAGTATAGAAGTTATACCAATACATACTAGTCTAGGCTATTCATGGTGCATAGTAGGGTCTATAAAAATCTACTTTATGGACTGAAGTGTACAGTGTACCATGACCATTTATTTACCCCAATTACCATAGACGGTCAAAGTCCGTATACACTCAAAAGTAATTAAATCTAGTGTATACTTTTGGACAATATTTCGTCCAATGTATAGACTAGGTACTATTTATTCTCAGCGAGCCAACTACATTTCGTGCAGTTCACGTTGATCCGTGACACCATAGAGTCCGACCTCTTCGAAGAACGCGCGAAACGAATTCGAAATTTATACTGAAAAAGTTTTGACTTGAATTTTTGGTGAATAGAATAAATATTTTTGGTGCCTTTTTTAATTTAAAATGTGGCGAACAGTTTTGGGCCTTTCGATCTTCTTGTATGCGATAGTTTCGCACGTTACTACAGCGCCAGCACATTTTCACTGTAAGTACCACCATATTTTATTTTTGTTGATTTCTCTATTATATTTCAGATTGAATTATAAAGGTTTAAAATTATTATTATTTATAAGTTAAAGATTTATTTTCTACAACCCTTGATTAGATATTTAAGTTAACTAGCACATCCCTAAGGAGTACGTAAATAAAGGTATGAATTTGACCTAGCCTACATGTCCTCGTAGATATACAAGAGAATTCCAGTGTAGAGATTTATCAGTTCTTGTCTTCTTCCTTTGATTACTTACATAAGTAAAGCTGTGCACATTGCACTGTCAATCATGAAATTGGAAACGGTGTAGTCGTTCCGCGTTAAATTTAAGAAACAAAACATTTAAAACAATGATAAATAATGATTGTTTAACAGTCGTAGAGTCATCGTGTTCTTGACTCCAAACGAAGCATGTTCAAGAGCGGAACAAATAGGTGTCTATTAGTCTTATCCACATTGAATTCAGGACCAATTTACAGATGTCTGTTAAGTGATTGACCCACTTTTTTATCTAACTATATTCCCGAGATCATTTAGAACACTGTGCTTTATTAAAAATTATTTGGTACAATGTATCTTTACACTGGTACTTAACTACATTTAATTACAAAATTTACCTTACATCAGATATTAATTAATAGGGTCCGGACAACCCCTTAGCATACGATGAATATAAAATCGCTAGTAAATCTTGGGCGGAACGGCACAGTTAATCCGCGTCTCTAAATATTATAATTAGGTACTAGCACTCTGAATGAGATTGGCGTACAGAATTCTAGCTTTTCTGCGTGAAGCCCGAGCAAAACCTAGTTATATTTGCACATTTTTGGACCCTCTACCTAGTCGTACTTACCGGATGGTCGTTAAATGCACATAAAAAATAAAAAATGCATTAAGTATCTACCTAAATGGGTGTTTAACCTGCGCGAACGAAGTCGCGGGCGAAGTGATATATTGCATGTGAAAGCTTGTAATTGGCCTTATTTTAAATGTTTATTAGTGTTATGGTTAGCTGTAGGTTTTCCAAAAATTAATAAAATAAAATAAAATAAATAAATAACCTAGGTACTTAGCTATCTTGAAGTGGTACCTAGCCTACCTAGATGAGCTAGTACAAAGACAAAACTAAGCAGTTTTGAAATCGAGACACTTTGATATGACCTATTTAATAGGGGCAGTAAGTAAGAGGTACCTATGTCGTATACAATACCTATTTAGTAACTCTTTGAAGACAATAAGCAAGGTTAGCAAATATCTTTTATCTTTTAAATCTATATTAATGAGTAGTGTACCAGGTGTACCTATTTGCGCAAAGTTTGTGAACACTAAGAACACTTGGATTTACCACATTTCGTGTGATGCCTACCGCAAGGGCTTGTTAGAGGCGGCTCAGCAGTGGGAAAAAGAATTATCTATTACTGCCTCGTCAGTAGTTCATGTTGCGAGATAACTCTCTCGAGAGAATAATGGAGGGGAATAATGGTTTCCTCGAAAATCCTAAAGTCGAGTTTTGTTAACACTATGGGTGTTAACAAAACTCGACTATTACTAACTATTCATATTTAGGCTCACAAAGGTTTGAAAATTCATAATATATTTTCTACGTCCCACCACGAAATGTCTGCAAGCGACATCGCGCTATGCTCATATTTGATAGGTAGGGAGGGGGCGACTATGCCGGACTTATTTTTGAAAGAGATTGGTTTAGACAGCTCAGGGTGCTTACTCTCGAATATAATTCCGATAGATCGACATTGGAATTGTCAGTCAAACGTCAGGGATTGGCTAGACTCAGTGAGTCCAGCCAATCCCTGACCATTAAATCAACCAACTGACGTTTGACCAATGTCGATCTATCGGAATTATATTCCAGAGTAAGCACCCTGGATAGAGACAATAGTGGAAGGCGAATAAGAAGACATTTCCCAAACAAAGCTGTCAATTGTTAAAAAAATTGGTTTGTTGTATGTCAAGCTTTCATTAAGCTGTGAACATCCTTTATCCACAGCACGTGGCCCAAGCTATACGCTAACGAATGCCCCCGAAGTACTCCCGAACAAGCCTTACCTCGAGGTGCGCAACTCGACCTACCATGGCAGTGGACCGCGCGAAGAGGCGCGAGCCATGTGTTCCGTCAGGACACAGGAAGTCAATGCTACAGCCAACGCGACCATTACAAGGAGGCTGCACGGAGTTGTTACTTCTAGTAAGTAACCGTCTTGTTAATGAATGCTTAATTAAAATAAACACCATAGTTTTTGTTAATGTGCAAAAACAGATCATCATCATCAAATCATTTGATGTCAATTTAGATGACATGTGGGGAAGCTAGTGTGGGTGAATGGGCCTCATCAAAAGGCTTAAAGTCACTCAAAGGGCAATGGAGAGGGCAATGCTTAGTTACCTTGCGTGATCGAATCAGAAATTATGATATCCGCAAGAGAACCAAGGTTACTGACATAGTCCGAAGGATCGCCAAACTGAAATGGCAGTGGGCAGTAGACTATATTGCTCGCAGAATAGATGGTCGATGTGGCCGAAAAGTTCTGGAGTGGCCACAGACCAGAATGGAGACCGATTAATAACGTCGCATAATTTAGTTGTGTGGGCGTCTATTCGACGCTTTCAATATGAATGACTTATTACTTTAGTCACATGATTAAACTGACGCAAGTAGTTAACTTAGTCTCATTACCACTATTTTTTTTTCTTTATTTTAAGGGACTTTTGAACTCAGTTCATGTCAGCCCCATCATAAACTTATCTTGAATTACTAACAACAACTAAGCTAAACAAAAATCTTAAATATTAACTAATGAATAAATCATTTTAGCCTCACGAGACAAAGGTCGAGACAAAAAATTATAAAACATGCCTAAATCTAACCTATTTATACTTAACTCCCTAATAACTTTGCTCCTCTCAGATTCGTTCCTGACCACTATAAAAATTGCTATTTAACCCTTCCGCCGCTACCCCTCTGTTACGCCACTCCGCAGTTCTGTTACTACTGCTGGGCCGAAATCATGTGATTTCCCCGTGTTCACTAAAACTACGATATCTCTGGAATTACGCATTGCAGCTCTACAAATGTTGTGGCATTCAAATTGGTATAAAATAAGCAATCTAATTATTCATAGTTTGTTTAGTTTTGTCATCAAATCTATTGTTAATTCGAAGTTGAAAGTAAGGTGAGCGACTTTTTCCCAGTTTTCGTACAAAAATCGTCATATCAATAAAATAAAAGTGCTTTTTTCCTGTGTTATTATTTCACTGACATAGGGTGAACAAAAAAAGGGTATGTTAACACATAATATGAAACTCTGTAAGCCAAGTTGCTAATATTATAGTATCTTATTATATAATTTGGTACACAATCTTATTGTAGACAAAGATTTAACTGTTAGAATTGTTTAGTTTATGAACAATGAGTCACAATGCAAACATTCACAATGGCGATAAAAAAGACCCTTTCATATTTTTCATCAAAGAGCAAGTACTATTGTGTTTCTTAGAAATCTTATTTCACAATCCAAATGATGATGATATTTACTAATGGAAAATGCAAATCATTAAACAAAAAACAAGCAATTTCAGTAGAAAAATTCCAAGTACACATTAAAGAATACAACCAGTAGGCCACATATCAACAACAATTTAAAAAAAAAATGAAAATGAAGCAATTTTCAAACAGGGGGTATGATTAATATTTTTAACATGAAAATTGATGATTTTTATTTGTTTTTTTGTTAGTTTTTTTTTTTATGAAAATTAAATACACAAGCAATCGTCGAGTGCTGTTGCTGCCTCGCGGAACCGATAAAAAAATAGTTAAATAATTTAACCTCGCGTTTTTTCTAAGTCGATCAAAACTTATTGGTTTACTGACGTTTTCCAATACTGTGTACGAAACAAAAAAACATGGCGGCTTGCATGTCATACAAATGTGAAATGCCTGCCTGTTACAGTATCTCCTGGAGATAAGATTTTCGGCTCCATTTTTACATTTCAATATTTACACTATTTTTTATCGAATTTCACTAATAAAATGCCTAAAACATATGAAGTAACGTGTTCAATCATATTTATAACAACATTTTGCCATCACTAGTGTATTTTCTACTCACAAAAAGTAGAAATATACCGGCATGGCATGCAAACTTCGAAATTATGTTTGGTCAAATAACAAATTTTGTCCAATAAAGCAATTAAAAACTGTTTAGTACTTACTTATCTGTGGTTGTTTAGTTAATTTAAGTTATTAAAATCACTGCTCACCTAACCGCTTACAGAAACAAATGAAGGCTTCTCTACAGACTAAATTTAATACAACATTCCGTAACAAATTGCTGTTGGATGTTTAGCATGTGATGTTATATGCCTTTCCTATTCTTTTTCCTACACTCTATATAAGTTAGAATATGAAAGGTATACCAAGACATGCTATATTTGGCATTAAATCTGACCCAAATTAAGAAATCTCCAGGAGCGAACTACCGGTCATGCGTTTTTTAAATCTTATCTCCAAGAGGTGAAGTAACGGCCGAGGGGTTATCCCCTCGGCCGTTACTTCTCATCTTCTTCATTACTAAAAGTCGTATAGATTTTGGACTATATTATTACGTTTTTGATTGTTGGGCGTCTTACGGCTGACATGATGATGATGATGTAGAGAAGTAGAAAGAAGCAGTGCTTATCAACTTTTTTTCAATGACCGTATGTCGTGCCAACAAGCCAGTCGCACCTAAGCAGAAGTGTAATCGTAACTGACCCAAATATTAGGTATCAATTATTTTTCAGCTGAAATACGGCTACTGTTATGAAGTCACATGATATCTTTTTTTCGAGGAACAACGCAAGCAATTGATCGATATCGAGCTAGGTACCTAAAATGGGAGGAAACGAGGTCAACGCCGTTGAAAGCTACTTCATGGCTAACAATATTGTACAATTTTTGAGTTTGTTATTGCTCCGAGAAATATAAAAGGTAAAAGACTCTTACGTTCAATAGAGCATTTAAAACGACGTAGATTATTTATCATTTCAAGTACTTGTTTTCATATTTTGTTTTGCACGATCGGCTGCTGCGTTGCGAGGTGGGTTCGATTCCCGGTCAAAAAAATATTTGTATGGGACATCTACAAACATGGAACATTGTCCACCGCTCCTTGATACGATTGTTGTAGGTATAACCAAACTTAATTTGTTCTCTAATTTTCCAGGAGAGCTCCACACTTCGATCCAGCGCCTAGAAGTGATAATCTACGGTCAAATGCAGCAGCTGTGGCAGAGTTTGGACGCGTTGCGCACACAGCTCACCAGTCGAGTCCCGCGCTCTTACAATAACATTAACACTTACCCATCTAGGAATACCGTGTCATTCAGATATCAAGCCCCACGTGCATACCAACCTCACGCATTGTGATTTCTAGCTGTAGGAATCTTCAAAGCACAATGAGAGTCACTTTCGTCCAGGCTAGACTTACATCAGATTTCTACCTGCAAGCAGCTAGCGTGCTTACATTACATTGCAGACTACCGAGGTATAATGTGGTCAACAACTCGCGAGCCTCGCATTGTAATGTAAACTTGCATGAGAGTTGCTTGCAGGAAAACGCGGCCTAAATCGAGAAGGACACAGAATATGGTTAGTTCCAGTCGTACCTCGAAATAAATGGTTGGTACAAAACAAAATAAGGCTTGTTTCACACATACTTACCACATCCACACACATCGTCGCAACAAAAGGTGGTCAAGCTGTGGTTACGTGTGAATAGTGCCGCTTCGCGCGGCTTCATGTGGTTGCGTTCTGGTACCTACAATATGTGGATGAGTTTGCGATGTAGTCACACTCGCGGTCGATAATGACGGCAAAATGTGGTCTGTGTGAATTTAGTTACCTATTAGTTTTCATACAAATTAGCGTCCGCCCACGTGTTGTGGTTGTGGTACGGACGTGTGAAACAAGCCTAACTTCTCGGGAGAAAGACCTTTTAGAAACGGATGTGTAGTTTTGGTATTTTAATGTAGATTTGTCATCTCTGTCACAAAAATCACAAATAGTTCTTTATCTCAAAGTCGTTGCACTTAGGAATATCGACAAGGTTATCTGAAATCTAATTAGTGATCTACTAATGAAATTATAACGATTAGACCGAACACACGTGCATACCGATGTCCATTACCTTGCCAAAGAGAGTGTGTAAAGTTCTAAATTACTCGCCCTTCTGAAGTAGTTAACCAACTTTACAGGTTGAATTTTTCGAGTGGGCGTGGCCTAATTCAGAACTATGAGAAATAGCAAAAACTACACAAAGGAACTTGTTGAAAAATATATCAGCTTTTTTTTTTTTTTTTTTTTATAAAAAAATCTAATTAGTCCGTCTGATAGATTGACGTGACGTCAACTGGCTTGGTAAAAATGTACCAAATTTACCAAGCCAGATGACGTCACGCGGGTCTTCAACTCGCTGTATCTCCTTTATTTTTTATTTACGTGAAAAAAGAAAAAATACGTGTCGAATACTTTTTGAAAATCTATCAGACGGACTAATTAGATTTCTTTAGTAAAATACCTCATTTTCAAGTGGACAAAGATGACCTCTTTGTCCACTTGAAAAAATCATCCGGTATCTAATAATCGTGTAATAATGTCTATGCGATTTATTTGAGTGAAGTCACAGACTATACAGTATGAGTCTTCATAATGTGAACATATGAAAATGAGGAAAACTATGCTTATGTGCACATTATAAAGACTCACACGGTTGTAAAGGATTGGTGTAACATGATCTTTATTGCCAATTCAATTCCCAACAGGCAAAAATTCTAGATAATCAGGAAAAATACGAATAATTTCGGGGACGCTCTATCCGCGAGCTCGTCGAGGTCTTTGTTCAAACATCAGTATTATGGTAATTTGTACTGCTTAATGTCAAATAACGAATATTGGTGAGATTTTTCCAACGTTATGTGGGTACTCTCATCTTCAACTTAACATGTATGAATAATTTGAATGTGATAAATCTGGTACCTTTATGATGGAAATTCAGGAGTATTTAGATAACTAGTTGTAAAAAAACAAAACAATCATATTTTTTAAAGTTCAATTTATTAACAATTAGTAACTGAATAATTCAGCAGCTTACAGGCTCAAATTCACATCAGTGTGGTTAAACGAACTTGAGCCAGTAATAACAATAAACAAATACCTCGTTAGTTACAATAGTTAAGTTAAATGATGTAAAACTAAATGTCGTTATTAATAAATATTAACAAACAAATTATTATGCATTTATCTCTAAAATTACATTTAGATTAATTTTGCATTAGAATGTATGTATGTACTTATTATAAAAATACAGAGATTCTATTAAGACTATTAATTTATAATTTAAATACCTTTATTCCGATGATGGCTCCGTTTCTTAGAAAATCGTATAACTGCAGGAATTACTGGTTTGCCTACTCACTACCTTATAAACACTACTTGGACGGATTATTACAATTTTTGTGGAATTATTACTAGAACAGTAACTTATTATGTTACTGATAACATACAATAAATAAAACTTCACATTACTTCCGATATCAAATGTTTTGTTCGTTCAGATTTAATCGTGTTTACGATTCGGATTATAACGTTTTACGTGCACGTTATATCAGTAAAATGATTACAATATCATAATATTTTTAAGACGATATACATACGTGTACCAGGTGTTAGATCCAATCAATCGTATCTTCTGATTAGTTTTCAACGAATAGACCACTAATGAAGACATATTTAATTAAAATTTGACTTATAATAAGGCGTTTTATTTGTTGCAGACAATACTTTGTGAAATCTATTATAACCATCTGAAAGATAAAAGAACAAATATAAACACAACCACCCACATTTCGAAATTTAAGTAATAGCTACAAGCTGTCGACAACACACAGACAATAGATTCCATTTAGTTAGGGGAGTAGTTGTTATTCAAACTTTTACTTCCATAAGAACCGATTTTCTAATCGTCAGATAACAATTTTCCGAGGAATAAATATCCCGGGTTTAACACATTTTCTATTTAAAAGCAGTCAAACTGCAGTTATTATTCCTCATAAAAAGGTATCTGAAGATTGAAAAAAAATCGGATGTTAAAAAAAAAAACAATTGTATACTTTTCTGCAGGTTGGGTAGTTACACAAAAGTTAGGTAGGTGCAAGTAGTGGGTGGTGTCAAGCGGCTGAGGCCTGCATGTAGCGGCGCAGCTCCTCCTGCGTGTCGAAGATCATGACGGGGAAGGGCGAGCCGGGCACGTGCCGCCCCGCCCAGCGCACTTCCACGCGGTAGTCGCCGGGCTCGGTGGGAGAAAACTGTGGGTATCAACAAACACTTGCTTAGGACCTTTGTCTATTGAAGCTATGTTATCGAATTTTCAGGTATAAGGTCATGAAGAAAGTAGAAAAATAATTGTATAGTACACCTGAACATACCTATTGAAATTTTGGTAAGCTCTTTAAATATGATTCGTTGTTTATTGTATGAGAAACTTGAGCTTTGTACTAATCTTCATACAAAGATTATGACAGAAAAGAAGAAATTTTTTTTTGAGCCGACCCCAAGTAAAGGAGAAGACATGGGATAAGGGCAGAAAGATAATGATGAATAGTATGACTGTCTTGCATGAGCAGCTTCTGTCCAAGTGTCTTATTTTTAGGGTTCCAAACATCCGTAAAAAACGGAACTCTTATAGGATCACTCGGGTGTCTGTCTGTCTATCCGTCTGTCACAGCCAGTTTTCTCCGGATATGCTAAACCGATTCTGTTGAAAATTGGTACACAAATGGACAAATTTTGAGAGTGGGGGTAACTTGGGGGACAGTTCAAATGAAAGGACTTACTATAAGGGTTTTAATTAGGTATATTTTGTTCATAATTTTAAAATAAACAGTTTTGAAGTTATTAAATTCAAATTAGACCAAATATACACGCCCCCCCTTATCTCCGAAACTTCTGAGCCAAAAATTTAAAAAAAGTACAGATAATAGTTCTTTACCTACAGAGTATAGGAAAACCTACAAGAGGTCTATAGTGTTACAAAAATTAAATTGGTTCGGAACCCTTTACACGCGAGTCCGACTTGCACTTGGTCAGTTTTGTTTTAAATATCGATGGTTATATATGAACCGAAGTGTTGGCTACATTATTACCAACATGATTAGGCAATTACCCTGCAGAGTGCAGAGGTGCCGATTATTTAAAGATAATAAAAAAACACAAGGTTGTGGTATTTGAGAAGACGCACCGTGAAATAAAAAGAAAGTTGCATCATCGTGCCGTCAAAAAAAATATTGTTGGAGCGTCCTACCTACGCAGTTAATTTTCAGATCTCTTTTTACAACGTGATAAAAGAATGTTTGTATCATGCAGCACAATCACACGTTGGATACTTATAAAATACTGTATTATGACAAAATGATAAGTGTTCGACTTAAGAGATCTTTATCAACCATTTTAAGCATTCACTATTAAAGTATCGTCATTACCAACGCAAGTGTTTCTATTATCTTTTTAAAGACACGTCATTTAATTAATTTTTTGGTGTAAACAACTATTGTCTTGTTAATCAATAGACGTCAAACGAAATCGTACGTAGGTACGATGAAGCGTACGTAGGTACGCTTAAGTATGATTCGATTTGATTTCTGATTTGCAACAGAGCAACTGTGCCCCTGATTGTTTGAAAATAAACAGTCTTAATCTGTACAATAATTTGATGGGCATGTCAATCCACTCAAATCATAATAACAACGCTACATGTTCCTATTTTTGAAAAAAAAAAAAAAACCGTAGAATTTGGTTATTAAGATTTCAGGCTTTGAAAGTTGGAATTCGATTATAGATTGAATTATAGGCTTTACGTAAAGCCAATATATTTGTGTTAGGCATTTAGGCAACAAGAAACTATGACTTTCTGCAACTGGTAAAATCAGGCGTCGGCGTCGGCCAGTGCCACCGGATGCCGCTGAGTACCAGGATTATACAAGAAGTGATTTTTCAGGAACGCATGGTCGATGGGTCCGAAAAGTTCTGGAGTGGCGACCGCGTACCGGAAGACGCTACGTTGGAAGGCCTCCCACAAGGTGGACCGATGACCTGGTGAGGGTCGCGCGGGTATCCGATGGATGTGAGATGCACAGGACCGGTTTTTGTGGCGACACTTGGAGGAGGCCTATGTCCAGCAGTGGACGTCTTTCGGCTGATATGATGACTTGTTAGGACAAATATTACCTTTGTTAACAGTCACTTAAAACTTACTTTGCAAAGTATGGTGCGGTCCTTCTGGCTCTCTCGCTGCATCTCGACGCGGAAGGCGCCCTTGGGCCCGCGCACGCGCACGGTGAGCTGCCCCGCGCCCGCGCCGCGCGTGTCGCACAGGAAGCGCGACTGGAACGTGGCCAGCACGCCTGGCTCCACGCCCGGCCCGTACACGCGGACCTGGACGGAAGGGGCAGAAATAAAGTAAACTGTGACCAAGTCGATATGTCACTTGACGAGGTAGAAGGACCAATTGTAGGGTCAGGCAAGTTTGCCTGTGGGAGTCTTATCGCATGGGCTGAAAATCTATGCTATCTAATCTAACTAATGCGAACAAAAACTAAAAAAAAAAAAAAATGTGAAAGTTTGGATGGATGTTTGTTACTCAATCACGTCGGAATGGCGAACGGATCTTCATGAAATTTGCCAATAGGTAGATTATAGCCTGGCTGGAATAACACATACGTATGTTTCCAAGATTTTTATTTTATTTTATGCGGTTGGGATTTTGGGATTACGCGGGTGAAGTCGCTGGCAAAAGCTAGTAATATTATAAAGCTGAAGAGTATGTGTAGTTGAACACGCTAATCTCAGGAACAACTGGTTCGAATTGAAAAAATATTTTAGTGTTGGATATCACGGTACGAACAATTGAAGCGGAGCATTAATGGAAAATGTGACGCAGACGAAGTTGCACGGGCCATCTCTTCAAACTAGTCATCTATTGCGTTGTAATAACGGGCACATTGTTTAACAGACTGAACTACTTGTCCAATAAAATTCCTTCGAGTCTGTTGTTGTCGCAGTTAAAGTTTAACTGTTATATGCAATCTAAGTAAATCTTACCTTCGATGGGTCAGGAGCGCCTGCCACTTTGAGCACAAACGGCGACCCTGGCACATGCTCGCCCGCAAACTGTATGCTTAGCATGTGTCGGCCCGCTTCCGCTGGCTTCACGTTCAGCGTGAATGTGCCGTCTCCATGCTCGTATAGTTCACAGTACGCCACCTGGAGAACGAAAAATAAACCATCAGTATGCAAAGCTAATTATAGAATTGCCCTACAAGTGTCACTAATTAACGTCATGATATTATAGTGCGTACCTATTAGTCACAGTTAATCAAGTTGTGCGTTATACATTTCCTAACGCCCCTTTTGGACCACAAATCACAAAATTCTTTAAGCGCTAAACTAAATGTATCAATTTAAAACTTCGGTTTGTTTCTTTCAATAGTGTAAGATTTTCATTAATCGCTTCATTTACCTAGCCTAGCTCAGCACAAGCGATTCTTTTGGTTCTTAACAAACAAATCTCTTGATACGCATCTTGCTAATTCATGCCCATGGAAGTGTGCTGTCCATTAATTTAAACTACAGCTAAATATAGGGCCAGTGACATTGATTTATATAGTAAGGACAGAACGGACCGCACGTTTGTCTGATGCCACTAAATTGTCTCAGTGACACCGTAGCAAACCCGCCACGTCACGTTGTCTACGGTGGCTGTCTTCGGGAGCGGTCGTGTGAACGAGATATTATAATTGCTGTATTTCTCGCATAGTGAACGCGTATCAGCGTTCGGTTGGCCTTATCTTTACTTTTAAGTCTGTGGCCGGTGCTGGTACTATGTGCTGCCAGGTATGTTGGAGTAGTACCTTATTGGGGCCGGTGCAGTGCGCGGTGAGCTCGCCGGGCCCGGCGCGGCGCGTGTCGAGCCAGGCGCGGATGTCGCGGCCCAGCACGCCGCCCGCCAGCCCCGAGCCCGAGCACACCACGCGGTGCTGGTACTATGTGCTGCCAGGTATGTTGGAGTAGTACCTTGTTGGGGCCGGTGCAGTGCGCGGTGAGCTCGCCGGGCCCGGCGCGGCGCGTGTCGAGCCAGGCGCGGATGTCGCGGCCCAGCACGCCGCCCGCCAGCCCCGAGCCCGAGCACACCACGCGGTGCTGGTACTATGTGCTGCCAGGTATGTTGGAGTAGTACCTTGTTGGGGCCGGTGCAGTGCGCGGTGAGCTCGCCGGGCCCGGCGCGGCGCGTGTCGAGCAAGGCGCGGATGTCGCGGCCCAGCACGCCGCCCGCCAGCCCCGAGCCCGAGCACACCACGCGGTGCTGGTACTATGTGCTGCCAGGTATGTTGGAGTAGTACCTTGTTGGGGCCGGTGCAGTGCGCGGTGAGCTCGCCGGGCCCGGCGCGGCGCGTGTCGAGCCAGGCGCGGATGTCGCGGCCCAGCACGCCGCCCGCCAGCCCCGAGCCCGAGCACACCACGCGGTGCTGGTACTATGTGCTGCCAGGTATGTTGGAGTAGTACCTTGTTGGGGCCGGTGCAGTGCGCGGTGAGCTCGCCGGGCCCGGCGCGGCGCGTGTCGAGCCAGGCGCGGATGTCGCGGCCCAGCACGCCGCCCGCCAGCCCCGAGCCCGAGCACACCACGCGGTGCTGGTACTATGTGCTGCCAGGTATGTTGGAGTAGTACCTTGTTGGGGCCGGTGCAGTGCGCGGTGAGCTCGCCGGGCCCGGCGCGGCGCGTGTCGAGCCAGGCGCGGATGTCGCGGCCCAGCACGCCGCCCGCCAGCCCCGAGCCCGAGCACACCACGCGGTGCTGGTACTATGTGCTGCCAGGTATGTTGGAGTAGTACCTTGTTGGGGCCGGTGCAGTGCGCGGTGAGCTCGCCGGGCCCGGCGCGGCGCGTGTCGAGCCAGGCGCGGATGTCGCGGCCCAGCACGCCGCCCGCCAGCCCCGAGCCCGAGCACACCACGCGGTGCTGGTACTATGTGCTGCCAGGTATGTTGGAGTAGTACCTTGTTGGGGCCGGTGCAGTGCGCGGTGAGCTCGCCGGGCCCGGCGCGGCGCGTGTCGAGCAAGGCGCGGATGTCGCGGCCCAGCACGCCGCCCGCCAGCCCCGAGCCCGAGCACACCACGCGGTGCTGGTACTATGTGCTGCCAGGTATGTTGGAGTAGTACCTTGTTGGGGCCGGTGCAGTGCGCGGTGAGCTCGCCGGGCCCGGCGCGGCGCGTGTCGAGCCAGGCGCGGATGTCGCGGCCCAGCACGCCGCCCGCCAGCCCCGAGCCCGAGCACACCACGCGGTGCTGGTACTATGTGCTGCCAGGTATGTTGGAGTAGTACCTTGTTGGGGCCGGTGCAGTGCGCGGTGAGCTCGCCGGGCCCGGCGCGGCGCGTGTCGAGCCAGGCGCGGATGTCGCGGCCCAGCACGCCGCCCGCCAGCCCCGAGCCCGAGCACACCACGCGGTGCTGGTACTATGTGCTGCCAGGTATGTTGGAGTAGTACCTTGTTGGGGCCGGTGCAGTGCGCGGTGAGCTCGCCGGGCCCGGCGCGGCGCGTGTCGAGCCAGGCGCGGATGTCGCGGCCCAGCACGCCGCCCGCCAGCCCCGAGCCCGAGCACACCACGCGGTGCTGGTACTATGTGCTGCCAGGTATGTTGGAGTAGTACCTTGTTGGGGCCGGTGCAGTGCGCGGTGAGCTCGCCGGGCCCGGCGCGGCGCGTGTCGAGCCAGGCGCGGATGTCGCGGCCCAGCACGCCGCCCGCCAGCCCCGAGCCCGAGCACACCACGCGGTGCTGGTACTATGTGCTGCCAGGTATGTTGGAGTAGTACCTTGTTGGGGCCGGTGCAGTGCGCGGTGAGCTCGCCGGGCCCGGCGCGGCGCGTGTCGAGCCAGGCGCGGATGTCGCGGCCCAGCACGCCGCCCGCCAGCCCCGAGCCCGAGCACACCACGCGGTGCTGGTACTATGTGCTGCCAGGTATGTTGGAGTAGTACCTTGTTGGGGCCGGTGCAGTGCGCGGTGAGCTCGCCGGGCCCGGCGCGGCGCGTGTCGAGCCAGGCGCGGATGTCGCGGCCCAGCACGCCGCCCGCCAGCCCCGAGCCCGAGCACACCACGCGGTGCTGGTACTATGTGCTGCTAGGTATGTTGGAGTAGTACCTTGTTGGGGCCGGTGCAGTGCGCGGTGAGCTCGCCGGGCCCGGCGCGGCGCGTGTCGAGCCAGGCGCGGATGTCGCGGCCCAGCACGCCGCCCGCCAGCCCCGAGCCCGAGCACACCACGCGGTGCTGGTACTATGTGCTGCCAGGTATGTTGGAGTAGTACCTTGTTGGGGCCGGTGCAGTGCGCGGTGAGCTCGCCGGGCCCGGCGCGGCGCGTGTCGAGCCAGGCGCGGATGTCGCGGCCCAGCACGCCGCCCGCCAGCCCCGAGCCCGAGCACACCACGCGGGATGCGTCGCCGCTCTCCGAAGCCGCCGATACGTTCACTGTCAGTGGGCAACCTGGTGGAACAGATAAAATATTAATTGTGGCTTGTGTCGATTACAGTTATTAAAAAAAAAATGTAAAGCTGTTGCAAAGGAAAAATAGAAAAAAAAAAACATTTCACTCCTCTACTACTTTTTATAACCGCAATATTAGATTTTTATTACAACCTTATTTTCGGCATCGACCCCTCAAAATCCACGAGTTGTTGGGCAATGATACACATTCACGAATGATGCAGCTCCCGAATGACAGAATGATGCAATTCGAGTCATGCTTGTTTACCTCTCCGAAGTACGTCGCAATCGATTGCGCAGGATGTCAATTTGGCAAAACACATAGAACAGCGCATGCGCGCGGCCCAAGATGGCGCGTGTAATGGCGTCCCATTCGCTCATATACGTTCGATGTATAATTGTGTCCCGCTTGTTAAATGCAATACGATACGACTGTTAATACGAAAAGTACTATTATGTTGTTACTGTTTTTAATTATTTATTTTGGTTATTTCTTACTGTTTGATTTGTGTTCTTGTGCCGTATGTGATTGATGGTTACTTTTTGATATTTTTATTGTTACTTGCAGTCTTTGTTACTTATCTATAATATAATACGTATAAACAAAAAATATTCTAGGAACATAACACTTTTTTTACGCGATTGCACCTTCGCGTTCGTCACTAAAACTTAACTTCCGAGCGGTAAAGAACCGTGGTGCGAACTGTACCTCTAATCATCGCGAATAGATCTTGGGAAAAGAGAGGCCCAGCAATAAATAGTTGGGTTGTGGATGATGATCAAATCAACAGAAGATCTTTGGGGAATGTCTGTCAAAGTCTGTAGATCTGTTATTGAAACTATTGCCCCCTACTTAGCTGTCATATTTAACACTAGTGTAGACCGTGAGTATTTCCGGATCTTATGAAACACAGTAAAGTAGTTCCGTTGTTCAAATCGGGTGATAGTCAAGAACCCAATAATTATAGGCCTGTGTCAATTCTGCCAGTCCTCAGTAAGGTGTTTGAAAAGTTAATGCTTAATCAGATGTTACTACACTTTAATAAAAATACCATCTTTCATGAACAACAATACGGTTTCACCAAAGGGCGTTGTACAACTGACGCTGGTGTTACCCTCATAAAGAATATTTTTACCGCCTGGGAAGAATCGCAAGACGCTATTGGAATATTCTGTGACCTTTCGAAGGCGTTCGATTGCGTTAACCATGAAACACTTTTGTTGAAACTTGAGCACTATGGGATTAGAAATACAGCCCTTGAGTTACTTAGGTCATACTTGACGGACAGACAGGTTAAAGTTCAGGTAAACGGTGTAAACTCACTAGGGTCTGAAATGACAATGGGCGTTCCGCAAGGCTCAATATTGGGTACATTCCTTTTTCTAGTTTACATAAATGATTTGCCCCAATTATTTCAAAATCACCCAAAGATGGTGTTATTCGCGGATGACACATCATTGATATTTAAAATAGAGCGACTGTCACAAAATCTTGACGTCGTCAATAACTCTATTCTTCAGGTCCAAAATTGGTTTACGGCAAACAAATTGGTATTAAATGAAAAAAAAAAAACCAAATGTATTAGATTTACTTTACCAAATGTTAGAAGTAGCGAATGTGACATCATATTGAATGAAGAAAAACTGGAGTTTATTAATCACACGGTTTTCCTGGGAATCACTTTAGACGAGAAATTACAATGGGGACCTCATATAACATCTCTAGCGGGGCGTTTAAGCTCAGCCGCTTATGCTGTTAGGAAGATAAGACAGCTAACAGACGTAGAAACCTCACGTTTGGTCTATTTTAGCTACTTCCACAGCATTATGTCGTACGGTATTTTGCTGTGGGGTCGGGCTGCTGACATTGAATCCATATTTATTTTACAAAAGAGAGCTGTCAGAGCCCTTTATAATCTGCGTCGTCGCGATTCTCTAATGGAACTTTTTTAAAAGATTAATATTATGACAGTCCCTTGCCAATTCATATATGAAAATATTATGTATGTACGGAAAAATCGTCATCTTTTTAGTAAAGTTAGTGATAGACATAATATTAATACTAGAAATAAAGATAAATTAGATCAACCATTTTATAGATTAGCTAAAGTACACATACATATCTTTCATGGGGTACTGAGTTAAATGTTACAATAAAATACCTTGTGACATATTAGAACTGAAAGAAAATTTAAAACCTACATTAAAAGCACACTTTGTAAACAAGCATATTACAAATTAGAAGATTACATTCAGGATAAGAATGCTTGGAAACATGCTGGTCTTGCTCCATAGGACAATCAATGGTGGAGACAAGATCAAACTGGTTGGTTTATGTATTTACTTTTGTACCTACTTTTTCATTTTTGGGTTTTTATTTTTCTGTTCACTCACTCTGCTAATTAATGGTTCCAATATTTGTAAATATGTGAGTACCATGTACTTATATAGAAATGTGAGTACTATGTACTTATTTAAAAATATAATAAGTCTACCTCTGCATACTCTAGGTTCATGGTCCTCACATATATATTAACAGAAGTTTTGTATACCACAGTACATGTAAAACATTGATTTGAAAAGAGTAACTATGGAGTTTCTTGTCCGTTCTTCTCCATAAGAATCTACCCTTCCGAATGGACAGTAGAGTCACTATGTTATTTTAAATGTAATGATGACGTTCAAAAGTGCCGTTTAATGGCCTAATTGAAATAAACGTTTTTGACTTTGACTTTGATGCGCACCAGGAGCTCGTGGCTAGATAATAACAGCCGCACGGGTCGATCTACAAGGTTAAGCAACGCTTGCCAAGGTTGGTCTGTGGATGGATGACTATCTTAAGATACCGTGTTTCCTCCGTGCCTCGGAAAGCACATTAAGCCGTCGGTCCCGGCTATCATTTGAAGATCTTTGGTGGTCGTTACGGATAGTCAGAAGCCAATAAATCTGACTCCAGTCTTGCTATGAAGTACCGTGTTACCCAGTTAATGGGTTGTGGAGGTCTCTGGTAGGCAGCCGCTTCACGTAAAATTCTGGTATTCAGCTAAATCTGGTTTGACTGGAAGCCGACCCCAATATAGGGGGAAAGGCTAAGCAGATGATGTGGATGATGATACCTTTGACAAGTCGTCCGGCCCACAGCACCCTCAGCTGGTGGTCGGCGGCGCGGCGCGGCGTGTAGCTGGCGCGCCACAGGCCCGGCCCCGCCGCGGACAGGGCTACAGGGATGTTGTCGCCGTCCGCTGATGTTAGCGACGCTTCCGGAGCGCCTGGCCCGGCTGCGCTGCCGTCTGCAACGGAGATAAGGTTCAAAATAGTCATAATGAAAGATGTGCAACTACGACCAGATATCACAAAATTACATTTAGCTTTAAACACACAAAAAATAACATTTGTTGCTTAGGAGTAAAGAAATGTTTAAAATCGGTTACAGCTAGGTTACTATGTTTTCAGGGATGTTGGTACTAGTAGGCTTAAGTTTTAGTTAAACCTGTGACTAATTAATTTCAATATAAGCTTGAAAATACTCAATATAAATCCGCTGTTCCATACAAAAGTGCAATATAAAACAAACACAATCGAAATGTATGGGACAGAATCACTATCACTACATATTGTAAAACAAAGTCCTCCGCCTCGTCTGTCTGTCTCTGTCTTTCTGTTCGCGATAAACTCAAAAACTACTGCACCGATTTTCATGATGTTTTCACAAATGGATACAGTGGTTCTTGAGGAAGGTTTTAGTAATTGTATTCATTGGCTAAAATATAATTGGTTTTTGTTGGAGGTGTCGGACCAGAATCAAACATGATTTCTTTTGGTCGCGATAACCGAAAGCAACGCGGCCGAAGCCGCGGGCATCAGCTAGTATGAAATAAAAGAAGGAGTGAAAGTCCCGTCAAAATGGGTCCAGCCGTTCTGAGACATTAGTCGATGCACACAAATATTTCTTGTTTGTTGTATTTAAATGTCGTATTTATATATTTTTCATATAAAATTTATTAAAGCTGTTTAAGTATTTTTTATAACCAATAGACATAAATATTAATTACTTGTTTGCATGTAGATAGTGCGAAATAATCAACAGATAGGACTGCGTAGTGAAGATAGTCAGCAAATGTTTAGCATCTTTGGGTAGTACTGATTCATAAATATGGATAACTGCTGATTATTTTTGATTTTACTAAAAATCGCATTTATCGTTTGTATCTTACTTTTCTAGTAGAGATAACAGAACAAAAACACACAAAAAGAACAATTTGACCCCGACGTGATTTGAACACGCAACCTTCTGATCTGGAGTCAGACGCGCTACCGTTGCGCCACGGAGTCGTATGTATGTACTCTCGAATTTTCACGTTGTTAGTCATTAAAGTGATCTCCCTCTCAAACATTATCTACTTCAATTGAAAATAATAATTATATTTGCATTGAAGTGCAGTCTTTGAATATTTACTGAGCTAATAATTACAACCAGCCAGTTTCAATTAAAACAAAGATTTGTTATAAGCTCAGCTTTCCGTCACTATTCTCACCGCATAGGTACTTTATTGAACTCCGTAAGATTATAAAAATATCTTGAGAGATTGTAAACTATCGGTAAACTGACAACTGGATATTTATGGCGATGATGGACTAAAATGAAATTATTCAAGATTGAATGGAATGATGAATGGATGATGGACAGATGAGATGGAATTATTGAAGATTTCGAGCTCATTATCGTTATCAGCGACCCCGAAAACCAAGCAAAATAACACCCATGTCGAAAAATATGGAAGACTCCCATGACATGAAATTCCAAGATGACGTCGTCGATCTTGGAATTTCATTTCGGTCCCATTATCGCTCTTAGCGATCACAAAACCATGAAAATGAAATCCTTGGCAAAAATCGAAAAACATTTGTCAGTGTCATCTTGGAATTCCGTTTCGAGCCCATATTGTTGTTACTGTTCTTAGCGAACCCGAAAACCATGAAATTCCTCTCATGACTAAAAGGTAGAAAATTGTCGTCATTAGCGCGCCGTTGTATGTTAGTTCTAGTTCTGTTCACATGGCAGTGTACTCACCGATGGTGAAGTGTGCGGGAGTGTGCGGCGCGGCGTGCGCGAGCCCCCTGCCGGCGAGAGTGACGCGGTCCGCACTGGCCGGCGGCGCCAGCAGCGCGCGCCGAGGTGCGCCGTTGTATGTTAGTTCTAGTTCTGTTCACATGGCAGTGTACTCACCGATGGTGAAGTGTGCGGGAGTGTGCGGCGCGGCGTGCGCGAGCCCCCTGCCGGCGAGAGTGACGCGGTCCGCACTGGCCGGCGGCGCCAGCAGCGCGCGCCGAGGTGCGCCGTTGTATGTTAGTTCTAGTTCTGTTCACATGGCAGTGTACTCACCGATGGTGAAGTGTGCGGGAGTGTGCGGCGCGGCGTGCGCGAGCCCCCTGCCGGCGAGAGTGACGCGGTCCGCACTGGCCGGCGGCGCCAGCAGCGCGCGCCGAGGTGCGCCGTTGTATGTTAGTTCTAGTTCTGTTCACATGGCAGTGTACTCACCGATGGTGAAGTGTGCGGGAGTGTGCGGCGCGGCGTGCGCGAGCCCCCTGCCGGCGAGAGTGACGCGGTCCGCACTGGCCGGCGGCGCCAGCAGCGCGCGCCGAGGTGCGCCGTTGTATGTTAGTTCTAGTTCTGTTCACATGGCAGTGTACTCACCGATGGTGAAGTGTGCGGGAGTGTGCGGCGCGGCGTGCGCGAGCCCCCTGCCGGCGAGAGTGACGCGGTCCGCACTGGCCGGCGGCGCCAGCAGCGCGCGCCGAGGTGCGCCGTTGTATGTTAGTTCTAGTTCTGTTCACATGGCAGTGTACTCACCGATGGTGAAGTGTGCGGGAGTGTGCGGCGCGGCGTGCGCGAGCCCCCTGCCGGCGAGAGTGACGCGGTCCGCACTGGCCGGCGGCGCCAGCAGCGCGCGCCGAGGTGCGCCGTTGTATGTTAGTTCTAGTTCTGTTCACATGGCAGTGTACTCACCGATGGTGAAGTGTGCGGGAGTGTGCGGCGCGGCGTGCGCGAGCCCCCTGCCGGCGAGAGTGACGCGGTCCGCACTGGCCGGCGGCGCCAGCAGCGCGCGCCGAGGTGCGCCGTTGTATGTTAGTTCTAGTTCTGTTCACATGGCAGTGTACTCACCGATGGTGAAGTGTGCGGGAGTGTGCGGCGCGGCGTGCGCGAGCCCCCTGCCGGCGAGAGTGACGCGGTCCGCACTGGCCGGCGGCGCCAGCAGCGCGCGCCGAGGTGCGCCGTTGTATGTTAGTTCTAGTTCTGTTCACATGGCAGTGTACTCACCGATGGTGAAGTGTGCGGGAGTGTGCGGCGCGGCGTGCGCGAGCCCCCTGCCGGCGAGAGTGACGCGGTCCGCACTGGCCGGCGGCGCCAGCAGCGCGCGCCGAGGTGCGCCGTTGTATGTTAGTTCTAGTTCTGTTCACATGGCAGTGTACTCACCGATGGTGAAGTGTGCGGGAGTGTGCGGCGCGGCGTGCGCGAGCCCCCTGCCGGCGAGAGTGACGCGGTCCGCACTGGCCGGCGGCGCCAGCAGCGCGCGCCGAGGTGCGCCGTTGTATGTTAGTTCTAGTTCTGTTCACATGGCAGTGTACTCACCGATGGTGAAGTGTGCGGGAGTGTGCGGCGCGGCGTGCGCGAGCCCCCTGCCGGCGAGAGTGACGCGGTCCGCACTGGCCGGCGGCGCCAGCAGCGCGCGCCGAGGTGCGCCGTTGTATGTTAGTTCTAGTTCTGTTCACATGGCAGTGTACTCACCGATGGTGAAGTGTGCGGGAGTGTGCGGCGCGGCGTGCGCGAGCCCCCTGCCGGCGAGAGTGACGCGGTCCGCACTGGCCGGCGGCGCCAGCAGCGCGCGCCGAGGTGCGCCGTTGTATGTTAGTTCTAGTTCTGTTCACATGGCAGTGTACTCACCGATGGTGAAGTGTGCGGGAGTGTGCGGCGCGGCGTGCGCGAGCCCCCTGCCGGCGAGAGTGACGCGGTCCGCACTGGCCGGCGGCGCCAGCAGCGCGCGCCGAGGTGCGCCGTTGTATGTTAGTTCTAGTTCTGTTCACATGGCAGTGTACTCACCGATGGTGAAGTGTGCGGGAGTGTGCGGCGCGGCGTGCGCGAGCCCCCTGCCGGCGAGAGTGACGCGGTCCGCACTGGCCGGCGGCGCCAGCAGCGCGCGCCGAGGTGCGCCGTTGTATGTTAGTTCTAGTTCTGTTCACATGGCAGTGTACTCACCGATGGTGAAGTGTGCGGGAGTGTGCGGCGCGGCGTGCGCGAGCCCCCTGCCGGCGAGAGTGACGCGGTCCGCACTGGCCGGCGGCGCCAGCAGCGCGCGCCGAGGTGCGCCGTTGTATGTTAGTTCTAGTTCTGTTCACATGGCAGTGTACTCACCGATGGTGAAGTGTGCGGGAGTGTGCGGCGCGGCGTGCGCGAGCCCCCTGCCGGCGAGAGTGACGCGGTCCGCACTGGCCGGCGGCGCCAGCAGCGCGCGCCGAGGTGCGCCGTTGTATGTTAGTTCTAGTTCTGTTCACATGGCAGTGTACTCACCGATGGTGAAGTGTGCGGGAGTGTGCGGCGCGGCGTGCGCGAGCCCCCTGCCGGCGAGAGTGACGCGGTCCGCACTGGCCGGCGGCGCCAGCAGCGCGCGCCGAGGTGCGCCGTTGTATGTTAGTTCTAGTTCTGTTCACATGGCAGTGTACTCACCGATGGTGAAGTGTGCGGGAGTGTGCGGCGCGGCGTGCGCGAGCCCCCTGCCGGCGAGAGTGACGCGGTCCGCACTGGCCGGCGGCGCCAGCAGCGCGCGCCGAGGTGCGCCGTTGTATGTTAGTTCTAGTTCTGTTCACATGGCAGTGTACTCACCGATGGTGAAGTGTGCGGGAGTGTGCGGCGCGGCGTGCGCGAGCCCCCTGCCGGCGAGAGTGACGCGGTCCGCACTGGCCGGCGGCGCCAGCAGCGCGCGCCGAGGTGCGCCGTTGTATGTTAGTTCTAGTTCTGTTCACATGGCAGTGTACTCACCGATGGTGAAGTGTGCGGGAGTGTGCGGCGCGGCGTGCGCGAGCCCCCTGCCGGCGAGAGTGACGCGGTCCGCACTGGCCGGCGGCGCCAGCAGCGCGCGCCGAGGTGCGCCGTTGTATGTTAGTTCTAGTTCTGTTCACATGGCAGTGTACTCACCGATGGTGAAGTGTGCGGGAGTGTGCGGCGCGGCGTGCGCGAGCCCCCTGCCGGCGAGAGTGACGCGGTCCGCACTGGCCGGCGGCGCCAGCAGCGCGCGCCGAGGTGCGCCGTTGTATGTTAGTTCTAGTTCTGTTCACATGGCAGTGTACTCACCGATGGTGAAGTGTGCGGGAGTGTGCGGCGCGGCGTGCGCGAGCCCCCTGCCGGCGAGAGTGACGCGGTCCGCACTGGCCGGCGGCGCCAGCAGCGCGCGCCGAGGTGCGCCGTTGTATGTTAGTTCTAGTTCTGTTCACATGGCAGTGTACTCACCGATGGTGAAGTGTGCGGGAGTGTGCGGCGCGGCGTGCGCGAGCCCCCTGCCGGCGAGAGTGACGCGGTCCGCACTGGCCGGCGGCGCCAGCAGCGCGCGCCGAGGTGCGCCGTTGTATGTTAGTTCTAGTTCTGTTCACATGGCAGTGTACTCACCGATGGTGAAGTGTGCGGGAGTGTGCGGCGCGGCGTGCGCGAGCCCCCTGCCGGCGAGAGTGACGCGGTCCGCACTGGCCGGCGGCGCCAGCAGCGCGCGCCGAGGTGCGCCGCCCACTAGCGCGCCGTTGTATGTTAGTTCTAATTCCGCTTCACCACCAGCATTGCCTTCCACGCCTGTTAGTGTCACTACTGCACGACCGGATACTGTTTCTACGCCTGTAAGAGATACAAGAAGCGTTTATTTGTGCCCAAAGTGGAATCAGTATAAAAGCGTGAGTCAAAATACAAGTTACATTAACCTCTCGCGCGTTTCTCGTACAGTTCCCGTCACGCAAGCTTGTCTCCGCAAAGTACGCCGCAATCGGCTGCGCAGGACGTCAATTTGACAACAAACATACAACCGCGCATGCGCGGGTAGCTCGCGCATGCGCGGCGCGCGGGTGTAATGGCATCTCACTCGCTCGTATACGTTCGATGCATAAGCGTGTCCCGCTTGCTCGATGCAATACGACTGTGGATGCGAAAAGTGTTACAGGTTGTCATTGTTTTTAATGATTTATTTTGGTTATTTCTTACAGTTTGATTTGTGTTCTTGTGGTGTATGTGTTTTTTGTGTTACTTTTTGATATTTTATTGTTACTGGTAGTCTTTGTTACTTGTTTATAGTATAATACGTATAAACAAAAAAATATTTTAGGAACGTAACACTTTTTTACGCGATTGCACCTGCGCGGACTTCACTCAAATCTAACTTCCGAGGGGCAAGCCACGCTAACGCGAACTGTACACCCATGTGTACGAGAAACGCGCGAGAGGTTAAAACGAAGGGCCTATACAAGCTGCGCGTGACATTGTCAAAAGACAAGTCACATTAATACAAAGCGCTTGTGCAAGTTGCTCGTGACTTTGTCAAAATACAAGTGACATTAAAACAAAGCGCCTATGAGAACTGCGCCTGACATTGTCAAAATAAAAGTGACATTAATACAAAGCGCCTATGCAAACTGCGCGTGACATTGTCAAAATACAATTATCATATGAACACTACAAAGAACACTGCATCTGCTGTCAAAACTCTTGAAAGTTTAGAGCTTAGGTATAAATCTTTAAAATTAAAGACAATAGTGACTCACGTTGATGCCTGCCAGCTAGTAGGCACTCAAGCGTGCCGGGACCCGCGTTGCTAGTGTCGAGCACTAGTTTTGAAGGCGCTCTCACACGGCCCGAGTTGTCTGTGCCCCATCCTCCGACTGGCATGATTGCTGATGTGTCTATCACCTGGTAGGACAAGACAATACGAGCACATGATTAGAGAACCATTTCTTAGTCAGAATCGTGGAGAGATCCTAGCTACAGTATTTGGTTATCTCATCTATACTGAATACGTATTAATTGTTTTCGGAACAAGATGATTTTTTTAATGTTTAACTTAAGTCCATTTGTACAAAGTAAAGTTATTTTTTATCGGCGAGTTACCGGGGATTAGTTTGTATGGAATAATTGTTATTTATACGTAAATTCATGTTAGCAACTAACTCTATGTTAAAAGATAATAATGGTTTACGCAAGTTGGCTTTTTTAAGTCTTAAGAAAGCTTTCAATTTTCTTGCATGATGCCACTAATTAATTCCAAAAGTAATGCTTGTATGAATAAGTTTTATAATCGCTTAAGAATGTTTGCCTTGTGCATACCCATCAAGCAAAGAAGTCACTGGTTCACCATCTTACTCACGCCTTACTTACTTTACTTAGTAAAGTAAAGCAAGGGATCGATGTATTTCTGTAAAAGAATAACTTAGCAGCTGCATTGCTCACCTTAACAGAGAAGGGGCTGCCAGGCAGCGGGCCGGACGTCGTGAATATCCTGACCTCGTACAGCCCCACGCCGAGCGGGATGTAGGCACACAGCCACTCTCTGGGCGCGCCGGCCACCACGCGACACTCCAGCAGACCAGTCTCTGTACTTTCTTCTTTGTCGTCCGTTGTTAGTCTTTCGACCTAAATGGAGGAAAGTGCTTGAGTATCCTATCGTTATATCCGTGACTTCGTTCGCGCGGGTTTAGTTGGTACTCCACGAACTTCACCTCCCCTGAACAATCTTAAAGAGTACTGCGTAAATTACTTATTAATAGACTAAGCGTAAGGTAGTTCGCTTAAACCGCAACATTTTTCTTACTTAGAGTATTTTTATACCCGGCGTAACTTTTAAAGGAAAGGTCCGATTTGAATAATTTAACGTGTAATTTACATGCACATAATCAACCTTCATTAATAAACAATTTAAATAGAAAAGGATTAATATCATGATACTAAAATCACCACTATTCCATTTCACCCGGGTTTTGATTGAATAATTTGACCAAAAGAGGTTGTTGTGGCTCAACTTGCAGGCGTGCTACATCTTCGACCACATCATCGCTTACCAACAGGTGAGATAGTGGTCAAACGCGCGACTATCAACAGTAAAAAAAAAACATAATAGTTACATAAATACCCTCGGACTTTCTTGTAGAATTGAGTTCCTCTATAAAAGTGTACATCACTTTGCTCTATTGTCAATAGTTTCCACAGCGTTTGTTGCGGTTTGTGGTATTTATTTTCACACCTTGAGTTACATTATCGAAGTTTTCATACGGATCCCTAACGTTTTTGAAAATGTTCTATAGTCTATGTTTATCAGGGATAATGTAGGATTCTAATGGTGAAAGAATTTTTCAAATACGTCCTGTAGTTTCGGAGCCTATTCAATTCAAACAAACAATATTAGTGTGAATAGGGAAAAAAGTTCTATCAGGCGCCTTTGCATCTAGCGTGCTTGTTTAACGTATAAGTAACTCGTTTATTGTGCGATAGATCTTCTTCCCTACTGTCATCATGATACTGTTTGAGAGAGGAGACAGGCTTTTTAATACGGGAGTATGTTCCCTAGGGACCAAGCGGGCGAAGCCGCTGGCAGAAGCTAGTATTAACCCGAAAAAAAAAACAACCCTACGAAGTGGGCACGGGTCAGCTAGTGTCTGTATAATAACAAATATATAAGATCTCATTTACCTGCACTACGGGCGGCGAGTCTTCAGTACAATGTATGGTGAAGGCGGCCTCCTTGCCCACGTGCGCATGCGCCAGTCCTGTGCCCGCACACCGCGCTATGCTGCTACTTCTGCCGCTTAGAACGCCTAGAGATACTGGACTGCCTGATACGTTTGCTCCTGCAATTTTGCGATATTGTGTAAGTATTTTGGAAATGATCCACCACACGCACATAACGTTTTGGGAACACATTCATTGCGCGTACAGCTAAGGAGTGGAACTGTCTGCCAGAGTCTATGTTTCCTGATAGCTACAACCTGGGAATAGGTTACTTCTAGATAAGCGTGCTCCACTTTCGACCGCATTATCGCTTACCATCAGGTGACATAGTGGTCAAACGTGTGCCTATCAATAGTAAAAAAATGCACCATTATACTGGCTCAATAT
This sequence comes from Lacanobia oleracea, assembly GCA_950371165.1. Taxonomy (NCBI): domain Eukaryota; kingdom Metazoa; phylum Arthropoda; class Insecta; order Lepidoptera; family Noctuidae; genus Lacanobia; species Lacanobia oleracea. Next base: position 15,899,827 of record OX493389.1, read on the forward strand.
AAGCCAAAAAGAAAATGGGATAGGGCATTCAGTATTTTTGCTATAATGAAGATCCATTTCCATTTTTTTTTACGGTGTTAAGTGTCAAGATGAATCTTACTTAGTTTTCTGTGCAGTCGCGGGGACTGACATGATTAAATTTTTATTTTCTCAAGATAACAAATTAATCAAATTAATCGTGAGTAATTGATAGGCAGTTAGTTACAAATCAGTCAACTGGCCTCGAACATGAATTCTTTATTTTCTCAAACATGCTTGGAAATTTGAGCAATATTTTGACAACCTTCTTCGAGATAAATCGAAATTGCTGTACCGGCCAAATACACACGAGCAGCGGCCGGCAAAAGTAGTATGAAAATCCATATCTGTCGTGTCTACTTTAAAAATGGATCCTTTACTTCGAGGCATGGCAGCCAAGGAGGTAACTTACCAAAGGTTTAAAAATAGAAAGCTGTTTATTGAAAAAAAGAACAAATGTTTTTTTGTTTCACGCGGAAAAAATATTATCGTTCGTTTTAGGTAATTGATTTTTAAAAGCAATTATTATACTTTAATTTCCGCGCATTATTTAAGAAAAGTACTAAACAAGCCTTGTCCACAACTAGGTATTGATGGACTAACGTATGTGTGCCTCGGCCTACATTTACACGTTCATCCATCGATGCTTCTTTTGCTGGCCGCTGCAGTAATGTACTATATTTATTCTAGTGTTTTAAGGCTACTTTTTCAATCCTAAAGGTAGTTATGGTGAAGCCGATTTTATCAGACACTCTTTTTCAGAATATTTACCTCCATAAGTAATGTAGATTCTATAGTGAGCTGGCACTGAGGGCCGCAAGCGGACTCTGTAAGTATTTCCATCCTCTCTAATATCGACCGGCAGGCGAATGCGACGCTCACCCATCGCCTCGCATATCACTTCTAGTTCCGCTACACCTGCGTCTTTTGTGTCAACTGGAAAACAAAAGAACACGTTCTTGGTTACGTATCTCCACGGTGTGTCTGAAAAAATATGGGTAGCATTGGGCTGACAGAAATGTATTGAAAAATATGATTTTAATGCGCAGAATAAAATTAAATTTGGAACAGTTAACAGGTCAGTAAGTGTCAGTCATCACTGCGCCGGTGCGAAAAAGGTACGTCGCTCTTGAGTTGCTCCCTCTCTTTTCGCTTGGCAGGAAGGATGATAAATTACCCGTTTACAATCGTACAAAAACAACCGGCTTTTCAAACTTATACTTATTGAATGGTTTTAATATGGTATGATGTACCTAATTAATGATTATGTTACCTGTAAAATTGATGGGCGTTTGTGCTATGATATTCCCAGTAGGTAATCCAGATATAATGACTCTGTTGGAATCAAACGATTCGCAGGTGAAGGGACTTCCTGATACAGGTTTTGATAAGTGTAGTACCTCTGAAATAAAAATACGGCTATATCAGTATTTTTAGTAGCTTTAGCTGTTTAACATTAAAAAACAAAAAACAAACTTTGTATTCTAGCGTAGTCATTATTTAGAAGCGATACTAAAGTAGCGCCTCAGCGACGTTACTTCAAATTGTGCTCCGAAATGTACGTGACGAAAAATGGAACTCATTTGTTTTTTTTTTTAATAGCCAAAGCCTTTGTTTTTCAGGGGTAATGTAGCATTTCAATGGTGAAAGAATTTAAGAAATCGGTACGGTAGTTTTTGAGTTTATTCGTTACAAACAAAAAAATACAAATCTTTTCTCTTCATAATATTAGTGTACATTTCGGAATCATATCCACGCTACATCAACGAACCATAGCTGCGAAGACACCCCTAAATCCTATTTCCGTACTCACCTATAGTGCTCTGTCCGACATCAGTGATAGTATACTCGGCCTGCAACAGCCCCGACTTGGTCTGGTAGCAGCGCACCGGCAGCGCCCTCGCCCCGGGCCCGGACACCACGACGTCAAACTCCCTGGCCGGCCGGCCGAGCGTGTCGATGCTGAAGGAGGCTACCCTGTTCACTTGCGCTTGGTATAGACCGAGGCCAGAGGCTGCCACCTGGGGACAAGATGTGTGGTTTAGTAAAAAATAATGTTTTCTCTTAAGTAAACAGCTGCTTACGGGGCTTGGCACAGTTATTTAACTATGTTCACACCAGCTCCTGGCGCGCACCGCCGCGCTACAGAGATAGATAGCTTGTTACCTCTTGTCCATGATGCGCGGGCTGCACATCTACTATGAGCGGCTCCTTGGCGACGGGCGCGCCGCTCCACAGCAGCGTGAGGCGGTGCGGCGCGGCGCGCGCGGGGTGCCACACCAGCTCCTGGCGCGCACCGCCGCGCTACAGAGATAGATAGCTTGTTACCTCTTGTCCATGATGCGCGGGCTGCACATCTACTATGAGCGGCTCCTTGGCGACGGGCGCGCCGCTCCACAGCAGCGTGAGGCGGTGCGGCGCGGCGCGCGCGGGGTGCCACACCAGCTCCTGGCGCGCACCGCCGCGCTACAGAGATAGATAGCTTGTTACCTCTTGTCCATGATGCGCGGGCTGCACATCTACTATGAGCGGCTCCTTGGCGACGGGCGCGCCGCTCCACAGCAGCGTGAGGCGGTGCGGCGCGGCGCGCGCGGGGTGCCACACCAGCTCCTGGCGCGCACCGCCGCGCTACAGAGATAGATAGCTTGTTACCTCTTGTCCATGATGCGCGGGCTGCACATCTACTATGAGCGGCTCCTTGGCGACGGGCGCGCCGCTCCACAGCAGCGTGAGGCGGTGCGGCGCGGCGCGCGCGGGGTGCCACACCAGCTCCTGGCGCGCACCGCCGCGCTACAGAGATAGATAGCTTGTTACCTCTTGTCCATGATGCGCGGGCTGCACATCTACTATGAGCGGCTCCTTGGCGACGGGCGCGCCGCTCCACAGCAGCGTGAGGCGGTGCGGCGCGGCGCGCGCGGGGTGCCACACCAGCTCCTGGCGCGCACCGCCGCGCTACAGAGATAGATAGCTTGTTACCTCTTGTCCATGATGCGCGGGCTGCACATCTACTATGAGCGGCTCCTTGGCGACGGGCGCGCCGCTCCACAGCAGCGTGAGGCGGTGCGGCGCGGCGCGCGCGGGGTGCCACACCAGCTCCTGGCGCGCACCGCCGCGCTACAGAGATAGATAGCTTGTTACCTCTTGTCCATGATGCGCGGGCTGCACATCTACTATGAGCGGCTCCTTGGCGACGGGCGCGCCGCTCCACAGCAGCGTGAGGCGGTGCGGCGCGGCGCGCGCGGGGTGCCACACCAGCTCCTGGCGCGCACCGCCGCGCTACAGAGATAGATAGCTTGTTACCTCTTGTCCATGATGCGCGGGCTGCACATCTACTATGAGCGGCTCCTTGGCGACGGGCGCGCCGCTCCACAGCAGCGTGAGGCGGTGCGGCGCGGCGCGCGCGGGGTGCCACACCAGCTCCTGGCGCGCACCGCCGCGCTACAGAGATAGATAGCTTGTTACCTCTTGTCCATGATGCGCGGGCTGCACATCTACTATGAGCGGCTCCTTGGCGACGGGCGCGCCGCTCCACAGCAGCGTGAGGCGGTGCGGCGCGGCGCGCGCGGGGTGCCACACCAGCTCCTGGCGCGCACCGCCGCGCTACAGAGATAGATAGCTTGTTACCTCTTGTCCATGATGCGCGGGCTGCACATCTACTATGAGCGGCTCCTTGGCGACGGGCGCGCCGCTCCACAGCAGCGTGAGGCGGTGCGGCGCGGCGCGCGCGGGGTGCCACACCAGCTCCTGGCGCGCACCGCCGCGCTACAGAGATAGATAGCTTGTTACCTCTTGTCCATGATGCGCGGGCTGCACATCTACTATGAGCGGCTCCTTGGCGACGGGCGCGCCGCTCCACAGCAGCGTGAGGCGGTGCGGCGCGGCGCGCGCGGGGTGCCACACCAGCTCCTGGCGCGCACCGCCGCGCTACAGAGATAGATAGCTTGTTACCTCTTGTCCATGATGCGCGGGCTGCACATCTACTATGAGCGGCTCCTTGGCGACGGGCGCGCCGCTCCACAGCAGCGTGAGGCGGTGCGGCGCGGCGCGCGCGGGGTGCCACACCAGCTCCTGGCGCGCACCGCCGCGCTACAGAGATAGATAGCTTGTTACCTCTTGTCCATGATGCGCGGGCTGCACATCTACTATGAGCGGCTCCTTGGCGACGGGCGCGCCGCTCCACAGCAGCGTGAGGCGGTGCGGCGCGGCGCGCGCGGGGTGCCACACCAGCTCCTGGCGCGCACCGCCGCGCTACAGAGATAGATAGCTTGTTACCTCTTGTCCATGATGCGCGGGCTGCACATCTACTATGAGCGGCTCCTTGGCGACGGGCGCGCCGCTCCACAGCAGCGTGAGGCGGTGCGGCGCGGCGCGCGCGGGGTGCCACACCAGCTCCTGGCGCGCACCGCCGCGCTACAGAGATAGATAGCTTGTTACCTCTTGTCCATGATGCGCGGGCTGCACATCTACTATGAGCGGCTCCTTGGCGACGGGCGCGCCGCTCCACAGCAGCGTGAGGCGGTGCGGCGCGGCGCGCGCGGGGTGCCACACCAGCTCCTGGCGCGCACCGCCGCGCTACAGAGATAGATAGCTTGTTACCTCTTGTCCATGATGCGCGGGCTGCACATCTACTATGAGCGGCTCCTTGGCGACGGGCGCGCCGCTCCACAGCAGCGTGAGGCGGTGCGGCGCGGCGCGCGCGGGGTGCCACACCAGCTCCTGGCGCGCACCGCCGCGCTACAGAGATAGATAGCTTGTTACCTCTTGTCCATGATGCGCGGGCTGCACATCTACTATGAGCGGCTCCTTGGCGACGGGCGCGCCGCTCCACAGCAGCGTGAGGCGGTGCGGCGCGGCGCGCGCGGGGTGCCACACCAGCTCCTGGCGCGCACCGCCGCGCTACAGAGATAGATAGCTTGTTACCTCTTGTCCATGATGCGCGGGCTGCACATCTACTATGAGCGGCTCCTTGGCGACGGGCGCGCCGCTCCACAGCAGCGTGAGGCGGTGCGGCGCGGCGCGCGCGGGGTGCCACACCAGCTCCTGGCGCGCACCGCCGCGCTACAGAGATAGATAGCTTGTTACCTCTTGTCCATGATGCGCGGGCTGCACATCTACTATGAGCGGCTCCTTGGCGACGGGCGCGCCGCTCCACAGCAGCGTGAGGCGGTGCGGCGCGGCGCGCGCGGGGTGCCACACCAGCTCCTGGCGCGCACCGCCGCGCTACAGAGATAGATAGCTTGTTACCTCTTGTCCATGATGCGCGGGCTGCACATCTACTATGAGCGGCTCCTTGGCGACGGGCGCGCCGCTCCACAGCAGCGTGAGGCGGTGCGGCGCGGCGCGCGCGGGGTGCCACACCAGCTCCTGGCGCGCACCGCCGCGCTACAGAGATAGATAGCTTGTTACCTCTTGTCCATGATGCGCGGGCTGCACATCTACTCAATTTCAATTTCAATTTATTCATAAAAACTTTTACAATAAAATGTGTATAAATAGCCACAAAAAGATAATAAAGTAAAAATCTTATATAAAGGTAAATTAGTGCCTAACTTAAAACTAGTGTATGGCTAACAATAATTTGACGTATAAGATATTTAACTTGGAACTTATAATGTATATAGCGACCTGCCCGATCTAGGTTTATTTAAACCTGTGTTTCAGGCCCTCACTTCATCGCAATTTAAATTGGTCAGTTATATATGTAAACTAGATCAATACAATAAAAAATCTTAATCGACTATTAAAAATAAGCAAACTTTACAATTATTAATAAATACTATTCTAAACAATGAACAAAAATAAATAATACAAAGAAATATGAAACAATAAACATCATACTAAAATTTCTAGCAGTTTTTCTGTGTCAACGTAATTGAGTTTTGCTAAATATTCCGCAAGCGTTGTACTGCATTTCTTATAATTTAAACTATATATGTCAAGTGGCTTGTTGAGCTTGTTATATAGATAAGGTCCCAAAAACACAAAAAATCTATTTGCGAAAGCATGTTTGGTTTGAGGTTTAATACAAACCAAATCTTTCCTTCTCTTGCCTGAAGGTACTCGGTCATAAGGAAGTTCAGTGTGCTGATGCAGTACGATGTTTAGAATAGCTAGTTGACGCACTGTTAGTACCTTACATGCCATGAAAAGCTGGTGCGTGGGAAATTTAAAAGGGCGAAAGGTTGCAACCTTTAGAATTGCTCTTTGAGCACGTTCTAGAGGAAGTAAAATGGACTTTGCGACACCACCCCAGGAAGTTATGCAATACGTTAGTATGGACTGACACAAAGCCAAATAAACTTGTTTAATTAAATCATAGTCGGCTACGTTACGTAAGTATTTAAAAATGTATATTAATTTCCGCACTCTGCTGCATAGTACATCAATATGTTTACGAAAATTTAGATTTGTGTCAATCGTTACACCTAGATATTTCACATAGTCAGCTTTAGCTAAGGTGGAACAAGTGCATGCGTTGTCAGCGTTAGTTCTACAATTATGTGCAAAAATGTTTAAGTTAGTAAGCGGAATGTTATTTTTCCTAATCGTAAATAAAATGTATTTTGTTTTATCTAAATTTAATGTTAAGAGACTGTTAAGAAGCCAATTAGATACAGTATTGAAACCATTCTGCGCGTGTTCATAAACCTCGATTCTTGATTTAGCTGAGAACACTAGAGCCGTGTCATCAGCGTATGACAGTATGATACCATTTTTGAGTGGCAAGCTGCACAGATCATTTATATATATTAGAAACAACGTAGGACCCAAAATGCTACCTTGTGGAAATCCGTAACAGCTATTTTTAAGCTCAGAACTTATAAATTGACCAATTTTCACACATTGATAACGATCACTAAGATAATCAGAAAAAAGTTGAAGTTGTGTTCCTCTTATCCCAATCGTTTCAAGCTTATGTAATAATATAGAACAAGAAATAGTATCGAACGCCTTGGCAAGGTCCAAAAAGATACCAATGGTGTGCATGCCATTGTCCATACTTGTACTTATATAATTTGTCAATCGGTGGACTGCTTGGCTTGTCTATCTTTTGGGCCTAAAACCAAATTGACTGTCTGAAAGCAATTTGTTGTCTTCTAGATATTTTATTAAACGAGTGTTTATGATTTTTTCTAAAATTTTGGAGAGGCCCGTTAAGACTGAAATAGGTCTATAATTATTAACACAGTTCTTGTCTCCAGATTTAAAAACAGGGGTGACTACAGCTTTTTTTAGTAATTGGGGGAAAACTCCTTGTGATAAACATAACTGAAAAATGTGAGTTAACGGAGGTGCAATTAGATATTTAAATCTTTTAAGTATATGATTCGGTATGTTATCGCAGCCAATAGCACAAACATCCTTAAGCTCGGTTATGATTCTTAATACCTCATTTGCGTCGGTCTCAAATAAAACAAAAGAATGTAGTGTAGAAGTTGTTACAGGTGAACTTTGAGGAGGCAACGATCTAGAATTTAATGTTTTTTCTGCCAAGTTTTTACCAACGTTAGCAAAAAAATTATTGACTTTATTCGTTGCTTCGGACGGATTTATTTCTGTTGATAATAAATCAAGGGGAGGTTTGGAATTTTTAGATCTAAAAGTATTATTTTTTATAAATTTCCAAACAAGCATGCTGTTTTTTCCTGCCTTTTGTAGTTCATTTTTATCATACTGATTTTTTATTTTTTTCAAAAGATTGTTACAGAAATTTCTATACCTCTTGTATGTGACGGAAAGTGATTCATCACCAGGTGCCAGTTTCGATTTCAGGTGAAGTTTGTCCCTATGTCTCATACATCGAACGAGACCGGGTGTGATCCACGGTTTAATGTTATAATATTTCCTAGGCATTATTTTAACAAATGAGTTTTTCTTAATTGCATATTTTAGCGAATGTATGAAATACTCTAAAGAAATATTTGCATCGTTTGAATTAAAAACTGGGTCAAAATTAATAGCGCTTATGTCATTTTCAAGGTTTTTCATATTTACTTTAGTATCGCTACGCAAACAGTTTTTTCTAGGTAAAGAAATTTGCAATGTTAGTAAAACAGCTTGATGATCGGTAAGCGATGAGTTAGTTACAAATGTTTGGGTTGGTTTCTTTGATTTTATAAAGAAATGATCTAAACATGAGCCGGACTGGTGCGTGGGATGGTAATGAGTGGGTAATAGTCCATGAAACGCGCAAATATTCAGGTAGTTGTTAGCATGGCCATTGGTTTTCCCGGAAGCAATGTTAATGTTTATGTCACCTACAAGAATTATATTTTGAAAAGATGATACTTTTGTTAAATTCATGTTGAGTGAGTCCAAAAAACGTCAATGTTTTGAGAAGGAGGCCTGTAGATGGCCATTACTACTGTATCAGGAAAAATTTTAATTGATAAGCAATTACTGTCCTGGAATAACGGTTCTTCTACCTCTGTTTTTAAATTATTTTTTACATATACTACCAAACCATCATTTTGGTTGATGGTTCTATCAGTTCTTTGTGAGTAATATCCGTCAAGAGATGGTAAAACTGTTTGTTTCGACAGCCAACATTCTGTTAGGACGATAATATCACAGCTAACCTCAAGGTTCTGTAGCAACACTTCAAAACCGTTGATGTTCCGGTTTAGACTGCGGATATTTTGTGTTAGTAGGGTTAACGTTTTACCTCCAACAGGTATCAGATTCCTACAGTCCTCAACATTACAGATTTTAGCTTCAGACACAGAAAAACTATCCAGATCACAAATTAGATGATCTGTCATTCTAATTATAAACTAACAAATAAAATATGAGGTAAACTACTGACTAAGTGCTTACTTAGTAATTTGATCGACGGCGCTCTTAGGCGCCTTCATAATCGATTGAATTGATGTAGTTGTCTTCTGCAAATTTGCGTGCCGGGCAATTTACATCACCAGTTGGATGGTCACATTTTCTTTTGAAGCGTTTACAAGTCGCGCATTGGGAGGGAGCAGCTTTATTGTTACACTCCTTGAAGGAATGACCAGTTACTCCGCAGTGGTTGCATGTCGGACTAGATTCTCGGCAAAACTTGGCTGCGTGTCCAAACTGCTGGCAATTGAAGCATCTGGTGACAATCGTGAAATCTTTCACGGGGCAAGATGTCCAGTTTATGAAAATTCGGCCTTGGTTTATTAAAATTTTCCTGGTACTAGCGGGCACTTCCAATATATAGTTACAGGTAGGAAGGTTTTTCTTACCCGATTTATGGCTCAATTTGATGGTTTCTTGAAAGGACTCACGAGTAGTATTCGGCAGCTTATCAGAAATGTTTTGCTCGTAAATGCAATCAAAAACTTCTTTCTCAGTGAGGGCTATGGGGACACCAATGACAGCGATCCTAGGGCGGCGTTTTGATGGTTCTTCTACTTTGAGGCCCGATGAAACTAGTTTTTCAGATTTTTTCAGTTTATCGATGTCGCCTTTGCTATCGGTGCAAATGATGACACCGCCGTTTCTGACTTTTCTCAGGCCACGGACATGTAGTTTTAGTTCTTCTGGCGAGATGATTTTCTGTACTAGGGACTTCGTGTCGTCACTGGTCTTCGTCTTATCAGAGGGATAAATTGCAACAGTACTCAGGTTTGCAGGGCGAATAAAGCTGTCGGAACCTTTTTTACCATATTGGCATATGAGCCATTTTCAGGTTTGAGTTTAGTTTCGACAACCTCTTTGAACTGTTGAAGTGAGTTCGAAACGTTCTGGTGTACCTGTAAGTGCTGGATGGTGCTGTGCGCCTGGATGGTTTTCTGCTTTAAGGCTTGGTACAAGATTGCCATTTGAGATGTCCCATTTAAGACCTTCCGGCAAAGAGTATTGACACGGAGCTTCTGATCCGAGTTCATTTTTCCTTCCGCGACAATAGTGCATACTTCGTTCAGAATGGTATCTATAGATACCATCCATTTCTGGATCTCTGGCGTAGAAATAACTTCACTCGGCAATTCATTCTTCTCCGAGGATGCTGGTGGACTTGGCTCTCTATGATGGAAGTCTTCGATTGGCGTCGGTGGAGGACTTCGCCGTATTAATTGGCTCCGACCAAAAGGGCTAGATCCTGGGTTAGACATAACTAACACAAACACTATTTGTCTATAAATTTAGTTCATCTTTCACAATGACTCAGATGGTAGTTACCTACTAATCACACGCGACACACTTTACTTAAATAACTGACGCCGCAGATAACTAGGTATCAAAACATTAGTCACAATAATTATTTAATGATATTTCATATTATCCGATTTTAAACGACACGTCTGCTTAGTCTCGCATGTAATTGTCCAATCAAAATCCAATACTATGAGCGGCTCCTTGGCGACGGGCGCGCCGCTCCACAGCAGCGTGAGGCGGTGCGGCGCGGCGCGCGCGGGGTGCCACACCAGCTCCTGGCGCGCACCGCCGCGCTACAGAGATAGATAGCTTGTTACCTCTTGTCCATGATGCGCGGGCTGCACATCTACTATGAGCGGCTCCTTGGCGACGGGCGCGCCGCTCCACAGCAGCGTGAGGCGGTGCGGCGCGGCGCGCGCGGGGTGCCACACCAGCTCCTGGCGCGCACCGCCGCGCTACAGAGATAGATAGCTTGTTACCTCTTGTCCATGATGCGCGGGCTGCACATCTACTATGAGCGGCTCCTTGGCGACGGGCGCGCCGCTCCACAGCAGCGTGAGGCGGTGCGGCGCGGCGCGCGCGGGGTGCCACACCAGCTCCTGGCGCGCACCGCCGCGCTACAGAGATAGATAGCTTGTTACCTCTTGTCCATGATGCGCGGGCTGCACATCTACTATGAGCGGCTCCTTGGCGACGGGCGCGCCGCTCCACAGCAGCGTGAGGCGGTGCGGCGCGGCGCGCGCGGGGTGCCACACCAGCTCCTGGCGCGCACCGCCGCGCTACAGAGATAGATAGCTTGTTACCTCTTGTCCATGATGCGCGGGCTGCACATCTACTATGAGCGGCTCCTTGGCGACGGGCGCGCCGCTCCACAGCAGCGTGAGGCGGTGCGGCGCGGCGCGCGCGGGGTGCCACACCAGCTCCTGGCGCGCACCGCCGCGCTACAGAGATAGATAGCTTGTTACCTCTTGTCCATGATGCGCGGGCTGCACATCTACTATGAGCGGCTCCTTGGCGACGGGCGCGCCGCTCCACAGCAGCGTGAGGCGGTGCGGCGCGGCGCGCGCGGGGTGCCACACCAGCTCCTGGCGCGCACCGCCGCGCTACAGAGATAGATAGCTTGTTACCTCTTGTCCATGATGCGCGGGCTGCACATCTACTATGAGCGGCTCCTTGGCGACGGGCGCGCCGCTCCACAGCAGCGTGAGGCGGTGCGGCGCGGCGCGCGCGGGGTGCCACACCAGCTCCTGGCGCGCACCGCCGCGCTACAGAGATAGATAGCTTGTTACCTCTTGTCCATGATGCGCGGGCTGCACATCTACTATGAGCGGCTCCTTGGCGACGGGCGCGCCGCTCCACAGCAGCGTGAGGCGGTGCGGCGCGGCGCGCGCGGGGTGCCACACCAGCTCCTGGCGCGCACCGCCGCGCTACAGAGATAGATAGCTTGTTACCTCTTGTCCATGATGCGCGGGCTGCACATCTACTATGAGCGGCTCCTTGGCGACGGGCGCGCCGCTCCACAGCAGCGTGAGGCGGTGCGGCGCGGCGCGCGCGGGGTGCCACACCAGCTCCTGGCGCGCACCGCCGCGCTACAGAGATAGATAGCTTGTTACCTCTTGTCCATGATGCGCGGGCTGCACATCTACTATGAGCGGCTCCTTGGCGACGGGCGCGCCGCTCCACAGCAGCGTGAGGCGGTGCGGCGCGGCGCGCGCGGGGTGCCACACCAGCTCCTGGCGCGCACCGCCGCGCTACAGAGATAGATAGCTTGTTACCTCTTGTCCATGATGCGCGGGCTGCACATCTACTATGAGCGGCTCCTTGGCGACGGGCGCGCCGCTCCACAGCAGCGTGAGGCGGTGCGGCGCGGCGCGCGCGGGGTGCCACACCAGCTCCTGGCGCGCACCGCCGCGCTACAGAGATAGATAGCTTGTTACCTCTTGTCCATGATGCGCGGGCTGCACATCTACTATGAGCGGCTCCTTGGCGACGGGCGCGCCGCTCCACAGCAGCGTGAGGCGGTGCGGCGCGGCGCGCGCGGGGTGCCACACCAGCTCCTGGCGCGCACCGCCGCGCTACAGAGATAGATAGCTTGTTACCTCTTGTCCATGATGCGCGGGCTGCACATCTACTATGAGCGGCTCCTTGGCGACGGGCGCGCCGCTCCACAGCAGCGTGAGGCGGTGCGGCGCGGCGCGCGCGGGGTGCCACACCAGCTCCTGGCGCGCACCGCCGCGCTACAGAGATAGATAGCTTGTTACCTCTTGTCCATGATGCGCGGGCTGCACATCTACTATGAGCGGCTCCTTGGCGACGGGCGCGCCGCTCCACAGCAGCGTGAGGCGGTGCGGCGCGGCGCGCGCGGGGTGCCACACCAGCTCCTGGCGCGCACCGCCGCGCTACAGAGATAGATAGCTTGTTACCTCTTGTCCATGATGCGCGGGCTGCACATCTACTATGAGCGGCTCCTTGGCGACGGGCGCGCCGCTCCACAGCAGCGTGAGGCGGTGCGGCGCGGCGCGCGCGGGGTGCCACACCAGCTCCTGGCGCGCACCGCCGCGCTACAGAGATAGATAGCTTGTTACCTCTTGTCCATGATGCGCGGGCTGCACATCTACTATGAGCGGCTCCTTGGCGACGGGCGCGCCGCTCCACAGCAGCGTGAGGCGGTGCGGCGCGGCGCGCGCGGGGTGCCACACCAGCTCCTGGCGCGCACCGCCGCGCTACAGAGATAGATAGCTTGTTACCTCTTGTCCATGATGCGCGGGCTGCACATCTACTATGAGCGGCTCCTTGGCGACGGGCGCGCCGCTCCACAGCAGCGTGAGGCGGTGCGGCGCGGCGCGCGCGGGGTGCCACACCAGCTCCTGGCGCGCACCGCCGCGCTACAGAGATAGATAGCTTGTTACCTCTTGTCCATGATGCGCGGGCTGCACATCTACTATGAGCGGCTCCTTGGCGACGGGCGCGCCGCTCCACAGCAGCGTGAGGCGGTGCGGCGCGGCGCGCGCGGGGTGCCACACCAGCTCCTGGCGCGCACCGCCGCGCTACAGAGATAGATAGCTTGTTACCTCTTGTCCATGATGCGCGGGCTGCACATCTACTATGAGCGGCTCCTTGGCGACGGGCGCGCCGCTCCACAGCAGCGTGAGGCGGTGCGGCGCGGCGCGCGCGGGGTGCCACACCAGCTCCTGGCGCGCACCGCCGCGCTACAGAGATAGATAGCTTGTTACCTCTTGTCCATGATGCGCGGGCTGCACATCTACTATGAGCGGCTCCTTGGCGACGGGCGCGCCGCTCCACAGCAGCGTGAGGCGGTGCGGCGCGGCGCGCGCGGGGTGCCACACCAGCTCCTGGCGCGCACCGCCGCGCTACAGAGATAGATAGCTTGTTACCTCTTGTCCATGATGCGCGGGCTGCACATCTACTATGAGCGGCTCCTTGGCGACGGGCGCGCCGCTCCACAGCAGCGTGAGGCGGTGCGGCGCGGCGCGCGCGGGGTGCCACACCAGCTCCTGGCGCGCACCGCCGCGCTACAGAGATAGATAGCTTGTTACCTCTTGTCCATGATGCGCGGGCTGCACATCTACTATGAGCGGCTCCTTGGCGACGGGCGCGCCGCTCCACAGCAGCGTGAGGCGGTGCGGCGCGGCGCGCGCGGGGTGCCACACCAGCTCCTGGCGCGCACCGCCGCGCTACAGAGATAGATAGCTTGTTACCTCTTGTCCATGATGCGCGGGCTGCACATCTACTATGAGCGGCTCCTTGGCGACGGGCGCGCCGCTCCACAGCAGCGTGAGGCGGTGCGGCGCGGCGCGCGCGGGGTGCCACACCAGCTCCTGGCGCGCACCGCCGCGCTACAGAGATAGATAGCTTGTTACCTCTTGTCCATGATGCGCGGGCTGCACATCTACTATGAGCGGCTCCTTGGCGACGGGCGCGCCGCTCCACAGCAGCGTGAGGCGGTGCGGCGCGGCGCGCGCGGGGTGCCACACCAGCTCCTGGCGCGCACCGCCGCGCTACAGAGATAGATAGCTTGTTACCTCTTGTCCATGATGCGCGGGCTGCACATCTACTATGAGCGGCTCCTTGGCGACGGGCGCGCCGCTCCACAGCAGCGTGAGGCGGTGCGGCGCGGCGCGCGCGGGGTGCCACACCAGCTCCTGGCGCGCACCGCCGCGCTACAGAGATAGATAGCTTGTTACCTCTTGTCCATGATGCGCGGGCTGCACATCTACTATGAGCGGCTCCTTGGCGACGGGCGCGCCGCTCCACAGCAGCGTGAGGCGGTGCGGCGCGGCGCGCGCGGGGTGCCACACCAGCTCCTGGCGCGCACCGCCGCGCTACAGAGATAGATAGCTTGTTACCTCTTGTCCATGATGCGCGGGCTGCACATCTACTATGAGCGGCTCCTTGGCGACGGGCGCGCCGCTCCACAGCAGCGTGAGGCGGTGCGGCGCGGCGCGCGCGGGGTGCCACACCAGCTCCTGGCGCGCACCGCCGCGCTACAGAGATAGATAGCTTGTTACCTCTTGTCCATGATGCGCGGGCTGCACATCTACTATGAGCGGCTCCTTGGCGACGGGCGCGCCGCTCCACAGCAGCGTGAGGCGGTGCGGCGCGGCGCGCGCGGGGTGCCACACCAGCTCCTGGCGCGCACCGCCGCGCTACAGAGATAGATAGCTTGTTACCTCTTGTCCATGATGCGCGGGCTGCACATCTACTATGAGCGGCTCCTTGGCGACGGGCGCGCCGCTCCACAGCAGCGTGAGGCGGTGCGGCGCGGCGCGCGCGGGGTGCCACACCAGCTCCTGGCGCGCACCGCCGCGCTACAGAGATAGATAGCTTGTTACCTCTTGTCCATGATGCGCGGGCTGCACATCTACTATGAGCGGCTCCTTGGCGACGGGCGCGCCGCTCCACAGCAGCGTGAGGCGGTGCGGCGCGGCGCGCGCGGGGTGCCACACCAGCTCCTGGCGCGCACCGCCGCGCTACAGAGATAGATAGCTTGTTACCTCTTGTCCATGATGCGCGGGCTGCACATCTACTATGAGCGGCTCCTTGGCGACGGGCGCGCCGCTCCACAGCAGCGTGAGGCGGTGCGGCGCGGCGCGCGCGGGGTGCCACACCAGCTCCTGGCGCGCACCGCCGCGCTACAGAGATAGATAGCTTGTTACCTCTTGTCCATGATGCGCGGGCTGCACATCTACTATGAGCGGCTCCTTGGCGACGGGCGCGCCGCTCCACAGCAGCGTGAGGCGGTGCGGCGCGGCGCGCGCGGGGTGCCACACCAGCTCCTGGCGCGCACCGCCGCGCTACAGAGATAGATAGCTTGTTACCTCTTGTCCATGATGCGCGGGCTGCACATCTACTATGAGCGGCTCCTTGGCGACGGGCGCGCCGCTCCACAGCAGCGTGAGGCGGTGCGGCGCGGCGCGCGCGGGGTGCCACACCAGCTCCTGGCGCGCACCGCCGCGCTACAGAGATAGATAGCTTGTTACCTCTTGTCCATGATGCGCGGGCTGCACATCTACTATGAGCGGCTCCTTGGCGACGGGCGCGCCGCTCCACAGCAGCGTGAGGCGGTGCGGCGCGGCGCGCGCGGGGTGCCACACCAGCTCCTGGCGCGCACCGCCGCGCTACAGAGATAGATAGCTTGTTACCTCTTGTCCATGATGCGCGGGCTGCACATCTACTATGAGCGGCTCCTTGGCGACGGGCGCGCCGCTCCACAGCAGCGTGAGGCGGTGCGGCGCGGCGCGCGCGGGGTGCCACACCAGCTCCTGGCGCGCACCGCCGCGCTACAGAGATAGATAGCTTGTTACCTCTTGTCCATGATGCGCGGGCTGCACATCTACTATGAGCGGCTCCTTGGCGACGGGCGCGCCGCTCCACAGCAGCGTGAGGCGGTGCGGCGCGGCGCGCGCGGGGTGCCACACCAGCTCCTGGCGCGCACCGCCGCGCTACAGAGATAGATAGCTTGTTACCTCTTGTCCATGATGCGCGGGCTGCACATCTACTATGAGCGGCTCCTTGGCGACGGGCGCGCCGCTCCACAGCAGCGTGAGGCGGTGCGGCGCGGCGCGCGCGGGGTGCCACACCAGCTCCTGGCGCGCACCGCCGCGCTACAGAGATAGATAGCTTGTTACCTCTTGTCCATGATGCGCGGGCTGCACATCTACTATGAGCGGCTCCTTGGCGACGGGCGCGCCGCTCCACAGCAGCGTGAGGCGGTGCGGCGCGGCGCGCGCGGGGTGCCACACCAGCTCCTGGCGCGCACCGCCGCGCTACAGAGATAGATAGCTTGTTACCTCTTGTCCATGATGCGCGGGCTGCACATCTACTATGAGCGGCTCCTTGGCGACGGGCGCGCCGCTCCACAGCAGCGTGAGGCGGTGCGGCGCGGCGCGCGCGGGGTGCCACACCAGCTCCTGGCGCGCACCGCCGCGCTACAGAGATAGATAGCTTGTTACCTCTTGTCCATGATGCGCGGGCTGCACATCTACTATGAGCGGCTCCTTGGCGACGGGCGCGCCGCTCCACAGCAGCGTGAGGCGGTGCGGCGCGGCGCGCGCGGGGTGCCACACCAGCTCCTGGCGCGCACCGCCGCGCTACAGAGATAGATAGCTTGTTACCTCTTGTCCATGATGCGCGGGCTGCACATCTACTATGAGCGGCTCCTTGGCGACGGGCGCGCCGCTCCACAGCAGCGTGAGGCGGTGCGGCGCGGCGCGCGCGGGGTGCCACACCAGCTCCTGGCGCGCACCGCCGCGCTACAGAGATAGATAGCTTGTTACCTCTTGTCCATGATGCGCGGGCTGCACATCTACTATGAGCGGCTCCTTGGCGACGGGCGCGCCGCTCCACAGCAGCGTGAGGCGGTGCGGCGCGGCGCGCGCGGGGTGCCACACCAGCTCCTGGCGCGCACCGCCGCGCTACAGAGATAGATAGCTTGTTACCTCTTGTCCATGATGCGCGGGCTGCACATCTACTATGAGCGGCTCCTTGGCGACGGGCGCGCCGCTCCACAGCAGCGTGAGGCGGTGCGGCGCGGCGCGCGCGGGGTGCCACACCAGCTCCTGGCGCGCACCGCCGCGCTACAGAGATAGATAGCTTGTTACCTCTTGTCCATGATGCGCGGGCTGCACATCTACTATGAGCGGCTCCTTGGCGACGGGCGCGCCGCTCCACAGCAGCGTGAGGCGGTGCGGCGCGGCGCGCGCGGGGTGCCACACCAGCTCCTGGCGCGCACCGCCGCGCTACAGAGATAGATAGCTTGTTACCTCTTGTCCATGATGCGCGGGCTGCACATCTACTATGAGCGGCTCCTTGGCGACGGGCGCGCCGCTCCACAGCAGCGTGAGGCGGTGCGGCGCGGCGCGCGCGGGGTGCCACACCAGCTCCTGGCGCGCACCGCCGCGCTACAGAGATAGATAGCTTGTTACCTCTTGTCCATGATGCGCGGGCTGCACATCTACTATGAGCGGCTCCTTGGCGACGGGCGCGCCGCTCCACAGCAGCGTGAGGCGGTGCGGCGCGGCGCGCGCGGGGTGCCACACCAGCTCCTGGCGCGCACCACCGCGGCGCCGCACGGAGTGGGGCACGGCTGCTCCCCCGCACGTCACGCGCCCCGACAGGCGCCCGTTACCGGCCCCGTTGGTGCTCACTGCCAACAAGAACCATGTTGTACTGAGAATGTAGCCTCAATTTGTAATCCCTTCAAATTATCTCCCGATTTCTCTACTGACATCTCTCGCAAAAATCCTTGAAAAATTTGTGAACAAGCGACTACTCGCATACTTTGAAAAAAAAAAAACAGATTATTGTCGAACAATCAATACGGTTTTAGGGCTGGCAGGTCCACGGAGGATGCAGTAACCAACTTAGCCGATTTCATATCCCTCAATCTTGGTCAAGGACAGGCATGTACTGGCACCTTCTTGGACCTCGCCAAGGCATTTGATACGATTTCTAGGAAACTCCTGATTAAAAAAATGACACTTCTGGGAATTCGTGGCGTTGCTTTGGACTGGTTTACTTCATACCTCAATGACAGAACTCAAAAGGTCATCTTAGGGGAATATATTTAGTGACTCAACCTCGGTGCATTTTGGTGTGCCCCAGGGAAGCGTGCTAAGACCTACTCTATTTATTATATATATAAATGGGCTATGCGCCATGAAAATCCCTCAAGCCAAAATTTTCACATACGCAGACGACACCGCAATCGTTTTTTATGGGAAAAGTTGGGATGAAGTTCTACCTCAGTTGAAGGCGGGATTAAGGCTGTTTCGAACTGGCTGCAACATAATCTCCTAACGCTAAATGTAGAAAAAAACGAAGGCAATAAACTTCGCCATCTCGAAACGCACGTTTCCTAACAGTGTTGCTTGTCTACAGCTACACTCCTGTTCCAGCCCAGATAATTGGACTTGTCCATACATCGAACAAACAGACTCAATTAAATATCTTGGTGTCTTCGTAGATAGCCGATTGTTATGGTCCACTCATTTGAGTGCTTTAAGGGGTAGGGTTCGTGTTAGTTTTTCTTGTTGTGTATTGTAAAAGATTACGAGTAGATTAGATCAAATTAATAAGTTTATTGTAACATAATTATATATTTATACCAATTACATATGAAACAACAATTGTAAACGGAACGAAGGAGCCTGGAACACACGATGTACGGTTCACGTACAGGCAAATTATGCTTACGCCGCGACCTACTTTCGCTACTCATTTTATTTACCTTTATTTTATTTAGTTGACCGATAGCTGCCGTAGCGCTAACCGCGGATTAGCATCCAACGTAACTGTTCGTGTAACTTTCGTGTAATAAACGGAATTATAGTGAAATCTGTGGTTTTCTTCAACTCACATCCAACAACTACTGTAAGTACCTCTGAGCCATACATAAAAAGTGGTCCTTCGAGCCGGATCACAAGGACAAGGAATCCTAGTGTGAGTTCCAGGAATCAACGCACTCGAATGTAATTTCCTAACAATAAACTATTGTATTCTACTATCGCGATAACGCGAACTTTTCTTCGCGCGCTCTCTGTTGCACAGCAAGACGTTGAGCTGTGTGCGAGAGAGAGCGCGCGAAGTAAAGTTCTCGTTATATCGATAGTGTAGCCGTAGCATAAATTGCATCTTGACGTTGTTTTGTCTTTAGACATCCTTATTCAGGCATTGTGATTATGTAAGTCGAACTGGTTTCTGCAACTCTACGGACTAACGCGTGTGTTGCGTACGGGTGGGATACATATTATGTCATTCGATCCACCCCAGTTCATCCGAAACGGCCAGGAACACACTAAGGTGTTCCTACTGACTATCTCAAGAAAAGTACCTGGGTTTCCGAATATCTGTGCCCTTTTCATGTTTATATAGCTCAACAAAATTTTATTTTAATCAGTGTTAATTCAGCGAGAAGGTGCTTAAGCCTCAAATTCTTTAAGTAGCAAGTATTAATGCAACTTTTTTTTTAATGGGTTTGCTCTTGACTCTAGTCTAGGTCAGAGATGACAGAGACAAAGCCTACGACGGAGTGAGCTTACCCAGAAGGAGCCTGTTCACTCTAACTTTGAAGAATTTAGGGTTGTAAGCGTTTGAAAACACGCAGACGCAGGCAGTGTTCCATTCCTTTGCTGTGCGCATAATAAAATATATTTGGAAACGCTTAGTGCGAATTGGTAAAATAGCAAAAAGGTAGGGATGGTAAAGATGCAGTGCGTCATAAGTCATAAGTCATTTATTCATTTGTTTAACATAGGTAGGTATAATTAGTGGTATATCGTGGGATCGTCTGGATGTGTACTCGATGGTGGCGCCGAAGTTGAGACAGGATGTCACTTCTTCGTTTGCTAGCCCTACTGTCGCTATCCGTGTCCGCGACTGGCATGTCGCCGTGGAGGAGGAGACGTTATCGGATCACCGATACATCCGTTTTGACGTCTCCCCCCAGACCGCGGGCGGCTGCAGATCCATCGGCTCCGCGAACGGACGGTCCGCGAAGGGAGCTCCTCGAGGAGGCCGCTATTGTGCAGGTCTGGATCCGGGAGTCGACAACGACTGGACCCGTCGACGTCGAAGAGGGGGCGCAGTGGTTCCACGAAGCGATGACGCAAATCAGCGACGCGTCCATGCCCCGGGTCCACACACAACCCAGAAGGCGCCAGGTGTACTGGTGGTCCGCCGAGATCGAGCAGTTGCGCATCTCGTGCGTGCGAGTCAGGCCGGTACACACGATACCGAAGAAGACGTCGTCGGGTCCCTGACGAAGAAGACGCGCTGTATGAGGTGTACCGCGCGGCTAAGGAGGCTCTGCGGCTGGCCATCGGCGAGGCAAAGACGCGTGCCAGGGAGGAGCTGTTAGAGACTCTAAACAGGGATCCGTAGGGGCGTCCATACCGCTCGGTCCGAGGTAAATTCGGTCCTTGGGCGCCTCCGCTTACGGAGAGTCTCGAACCTGAGCTGCTGGAGGACGTGGTCGCAGCCCTCTTCCCCGCAGGCACCAGCCGAGGATTACGGAAGTCGCATTAGTTCTCGCGATCCCCGGTTGGTGAGAGATGGAGCACCGGGGTGGTTTTAGTCAGTAAGAGTCTGACAGACTCCTCCTCCCGCCCCAGGGCGGAGGACATCCATGAGGATTTTCCCCCGTTAAAAAAATAAAAAGGATGTCAACTCCATGTCTAGGAGCTCGAGCCGATCAGTCACAGGAACAGATGCACCCCGAAAAGTAGGAATTTGGTCAAAACGACTCCTTTTTGCAGTAAAAAGACACGACTGTGTTTTGGTGGCGTTAAAAGTGACCAGATTGTCATCACCCCACTGGGAGACAACGCTTAAGGTCAAATTTGTCCGCTCTACCATGGCTTCTCTCAAGGATCGGACTTCATCCCCGCCGGTTGTTGCGCTGGACAAGTATCTCTCTAAAACCGTACTGTCATCTGCGTATCCAACAAGACCAGGCTATGTATAGGTATAGTATAGGTATGTCACTGATGTGCAGCAGGAAAAGAGTTGCCGAGAGAACAGACTCCTGAGGAACTCCAGCCCAATCTGCTGACTCGTATCGCCATACTCGTCTCGTGCCTCTAGGGCTCTTATCTGGAGGAGAGCTGGTCAACACGAATTTCACTAGGCAGTGGTCAGACGTTCCCAGCAGGGCGGAGAACGTCTGACCTCTGCCTAAATAATTCTTAGTTTAATTTAAGCGGTGTGTTTTTATATTGTGCTCACACCATAATTTACATTATGTTTCCATACGTGAGGATTTGTTCTTGGCTTGCTGGTGACAACGGTTTCCTATTTTGTTTGTCTTAATTAGCTGTTAGTACTCCATGTACTAAATAAAAAAATAAAATATTTGGCTTATGGACTACATAATATTTCAAGTAAAACAATGGCTCAGTTCCCAACACCAAAGATCTGATCACATAAATTAATGTAGAGGCGTGCGTTAGATTTTATCGAGAGTACCTACAGGGCTTATAAATTTTTAAAGTTCTGTAGTTAGGTCATCCTGAAAGACACTTACCAGTAAGTATCGCCGGTCGATGCGCCACCGCGTCTCCAATAGACAGCACTTTGACGGCGGACGCATCAAGCGCCTCCACGTCAGCGACAGGCCCCCTCGCGCTGCGCACCACGTATCTGCCCACGCGGCTGGCTGGGAACGTCAGCAGACCTGTGTCCTCTAGGTGCGCTTCGGCCACGCGGGCACCGGTCGGTGACACGACTTCCACGTCTGATAGGTTCTCGTCTATTTCGACCGTTGCTACTCCGCCTGGAGGGAAAACAGATGAATGTTAGGAATTGAATTTTAAATTAAAATGGTCACAAAGTAAAAAGAATGGTCACAAGAGAATGGAGGCCACAATCAATTGTTTTTATATTCTCCATTGTAACTGATATCACGCTACCCGTCACTGTCAAATTTTCCCAATCAACCTTGAACCCAATGCGTTAGCGATCATCTGCCTAGTCTTTTCTCAACTATATTGGGGTCGGCTTCCAGCCAAACCGGATTTAGCTGAATACCAGTGTTTTACGTGGAGCGACTGCCTACCAGACCTCCACAACCTATTAACTGGGTTATCCGGGACTGGAGTCAGATTAACTAGCTTCTGCCTATCCGTAACGATTGCCAAAGATCTACAAATGACAGCCGGGACCAACGGCTTAACGTGCTTTCCGAAGCACGGAGGAAACACGGTGTGTTAAGATGGTCACCCATCCACAGACCAACCTTGGCTAACGTTGCTTAACCTTGAAGATCGACCCGTGCGGCTGTTATTATCTAGCCACGAGCTCCTCCCAAAACGGTGAAGGAAAACATCGTGAGGAAACAATGCCTGTTTCCTCACGATGTTTTCCTTCACCGTTTACTTCACCTTCGCGTTAGCGATAAAGATGAAAATAAAATTTGACAGTGAATGTGGTTTATATTATGATTCGGCTAGTGGCCTTTTTAGACCCGCAGTAGTGCTTTGCTGTGACAATCTAACCGTGATAACGTAGGTAAAGTGCTGTCAATCCCTAGCAGCAATTGGAATGACATCTCACTTCAAATAAGTTTTTACGGTGAATTTTTACAGTATCGACTGGCTGTTGTTTGGGTTGTTACCAAACATTACTTCTCACCTTAAGTATTTTGCTCTTAGTTATCCTGAGCATAATAATGTGATAGTACTAACCAATCTGAACGTAAGTATGCGGCTCGCTGACTCGACACACGAAGGGGCTGCCAGGAACCGCTTGCTCATTGAACGTGACGGACACACGGTGCGGCTCGCGCGACACCGGCACGAACGTCACGTCGTACAGACCACGCGCCACTGCTACCACCTGGTCACCGGAGAAATTTTAAAGCTAGAGACAAACTGGTCCCACGTACGCAACGTATGCAACGCATTATGATATCTGAACTATTGATTTTGTATGAAAAACTATGCAATAGAGACACTTTTGTATCGTATCGTATGCAACGCAACATACGATACGATACAAAAGCGTTGCAGACGTTGCGTACATAGGATCTGTGTGTCTGCAGTTACCGAGGGCACCGTCTCAGTTAAGCGTAGGTCTTTACAAAAATAATTATTAACAGGAGAAACATCACACACGTGATGGGTATCGAAATATGTAGTACACATGGAAAAAAAAGGTTTCAGAGCGTGTATGTGTATTTGATTATTTTGATTTGAAAACATACACGGAGTATGTGGTCGTGAGGAAACAGGCATGTCCTAGAACCAAAAATTCGAAGACATGTGCCATCTACCAACCCGCACTGGGCCCGCGTGTTGTATTACAGCCCACTCCCTCTCACCGAGAGGAGGCCTGTGTCGCAGCAGTGGAAACATTATAGGCTGATTATGCTATGCTTTATTGTTCAGCTACGTACCTCCGCCTTCACAGTAGTGGAGGGTGTGGATACGACGAGCTCCAGAGTGCCCTCCCCCGCGCCCGCCGCGTCCACGCTGAACGTCACCGGCTTGCCTACTTCCACTCCTCGCTCTTCATCCACTCCCTCGTCCAAACTGAGTCCTTCCAGCGTGCCTTCCAGCTCTGCAAAGGGGCCAATTAGTTGATACAAAATTATTAAAACTGTATTGTAATTTGTTTTTATTTAAATAAAAAAATAACATTACGTCATGTTTTTATAGCAACGTTTGTCTAAGGGAGCTCAAAGCCAGGCAGTACTGTCGTGTTACTAAAAGTGATTTGCCAACAAGCTTCATCTATTGCGTGGTACGATAAGCATACAGAAAAAAAAAAACTCCAGATTTGATAAAGATTCAAAATATGATTAGTTTACCTAGTAACATTACACGGCCGCGCGTCAATCATTGCAATTTAAACCTTATTTCCATGAATTAAATCTCAAACTTGTAGTGTATGTACATCTCGATATACTTGAATGATTTTTTCGAGCGCATACTTCACAACGTGCGTATTGAGTGGGGAGCAATCTGTGTTCAACTGTCAGTCAGGCAGCAAGTGATGGTGCGTAGACGAGCCAAATACCTCCTATTAGTCGACACGGTGCGTGGATACTCTAACATGCCGCCGTGATTCGCACCTACTTTACGCAAGAACAAAATGAAGCATTTCTACTAAAATGTCGCTACTCTGACCCCCAATATACAGACGAAAGTCTAGTTTGGGGGTCACCGTCTATCGTCAATAATTAAACTTATTAAACTATAGCCTTCCTAGATAAATTGGCTATCCAACACATACCTCCAGGCCCCAGCCCCGTGACCCTCACGCGGCGCACGTCGTACACGTTACACGTGAAGGGCGAGCCGGGCACGTGGCGGCCGGCGCACGTCACCTGCACGGTGTGGCGGCCCACCGCCTCCGGCGTGTACGTCGCCGAGTAGCGGCCCTCGCTGCTCGCCGACACGCGCGAGCGGACGTTGGTGCCGCCCGGACCCGCTACGTACACTGTCGGTTCGCCTGCTAAGGAAATAGACAACTTGATTTACTTGACTTTCATGCCAGCATGCGCAAACGGTGTACATCGATGTTGCGACGATTCAGGGGCGGCCCTAACATTATTCAAGCTACACTGGCGGACAAGATTGATGGACCGTTTATCAGACTCTGGGCTGGCACGCATGAGCATGCGCATGTTCACGTAGCCAATTAATATTTATTCTTGTGTATTTTTATTTTTTTGTTTTTACTAACAAGCTAAGCAGCTAAATTCATAGGTACTAACACTATATGGATCCTATGGCCTGAAATATTTTTTTAAAATTTGAATTTAGGGACTGCACTAACTGTGCTAGAAAGTTTTATAATACCCGGCGATAAATATTGCACATCGACCTTTGGAAAGAGACAATCGGCTAATTTCGGCTTCGTAGAGCGTTATCTCTGTCACACGAAATACAAACAATCCGGTATCTATTAGGAGCTGTTAAAACAATTATGATTTGCTTCTTTTGATAATTCTTTTTATTCTTTGTATTAAACACACCCATTTTTCTATAAGTGATGGCTTTAGGTTGGGGTAAAATAAAATTAAAAAAAACATGTTTACGTATTTATTTATTTTGGAAAATTACAGCTGTAGTGTACATAATAAACACCATTACACCTATTGTTAGAATGAGACATTGTAATAAAAATATGAATAATTCTAATTCTCAATTACTTCCATTTCACTACCTGTGCTCTCAAAGAGGTCAATATCACGGTCACTGTCAGCCATATTTATCACTAGTCTAGCAGTGTAATTGTCTAAACCCTGTTGAATGCTTAAATTCATTCTCACATTTGATTGCATGAAACCTTTTTCACTCTTCAGCCCAGATCATGTTTACTTTTTCAGTCAATAATGATTTTACTGTAGTTAAATTCATACCCACATTTCTAGAGGCTACTTAGCCGTTCAGTTGAGACCATATATTTTCAATTGGATTAAAATCCGGATGATACCATATCAATCGCAACACAGTGTTCTCATTTTCGGCAAGTACTTTGTCTACGGAACACTCTGCATACCTCTCCTTGTAATCTCCATATAATAGCGTAAATCTGGGTTTTTGTTAATTTTGGATCAACTGCAATTTCGTGTCTGTTTAACCAGTTGATCATTTCCTGTTTAATGGTGTTTGAGTTGGGGGGGTTCTTTCAACATATTTGTTGTGATAGGGTGCGTTGTCGATAACTAGAACCGAATCACTGGGTATTTTCGGGATTAATTGATTAACCAGCCATTTATCGTAGTTATCGTTATTCATTTCAGTGTGATAGTCCTGTAGTGTCCGTGGATTTATACGTCAAAAAAGGCACCGGGTACAAAGCCTTTTTCATTTCCCGCATGAACTATTATCAAACGTTGAACTTTTGAAATTGGCTTTTTCACTCCTTTTTTCTTATCATCACTCCAAGATTTCCCTTTAGTGTGGGATGTACTCGTATGTAAGGCTCATCCATGTAGACGATATTTTTTCCAGATTCGCGAAATTTGCGTATTTTATCGAGGTATTTCATTCGTTTGAGACTTACATCGTGCTTTTCCATTAGAACTTTTCGATTATCTTCCATTTTAGTGAACCGAAATCCCATCTCGTGAAGTATTTTTCTCAACGTCTTTCCAGACCCATTGTAATTAATACTCGTAGCTTCAGATAATTTAGCTTATAATGATTTTATTGTTGGCAGTTCATTAAATCGTAAGTGAAAATCATACAACATTCTTCAAAGAATGCTTTTTTGGTTTCCCCTTTTTTGGAGTGCTGAACTTAATTTCAGTAGAATATGTTTCAGTACTGACTTCGTTTAATATATTGTTCAAAGTTCTTCTTGAAATTCCAGTGGCATTTGCAACTCGCTCTTGAACCTTCTTAAAATAACAACTTACATTTTCATCTTATTTTTTTTTTAAATCTGTCATCTTCGGTTACAAAATATTTATAAACATTGTAGATAATTTCGCGTGACTGACCTCGTAAAGGTTTCCCCTTTTTTTCCTAAAGATGCCATAGTACAACTTTAAATTATTTAAATTTGGGGATGTTAACAACTCCAAATATATATTTTGAACAACGACTGACAAAACGTCACATAGGTAGTGTGCGACAGAGATAACGCTCTACGAAGCCGAAATTAGCCGATTGTCTCTTTCTAACGGTCGATGTGCAATATTTATCGCCGGGTACTGTAAGTTGTGTGGTGGATTTCAAATTTATTGGCATCCTTTTAGGGGGTGAATTTTAATACTTTGAATGTGAACTACTTTATTATTAACCAAAAAAAAATTTCTATAGAAAACAAGAACTTTTATCTATCTCTATTTAGTACTGAAAATAAATAAATATCTGCTATTCCAAAGAAAAGTGGTGCGTAATTTCTTACATGCAAACAGATGCAATGTTTTCGTTTTTCCAGAGTCGGTCCCATAGAAGATGTTCATGATTTATAACTATGTACTTTCACCTCCTAAAAGGACACTAATAACTTTGAAATGTTGATACAAGTCTGGATTTTCGAGGTACTCTCTTCTAATAGTTTTTACACAATTTTTGCTACAGCGTTCAAAGAGCTAGGCTTTAACTTTTAATGACAACTTGTATAAAAACGTACAGCGACATGTCACACAACCCCAGAGAAATGCACTTATGCGACGTCGAAGTCGCGCCGACATTTGATTGCTACAATTTCACTGACTATGTTCCCAAATAATAAACATTCGCAAAAACAATGATGCGACCAACAAACAATGGCTCAGAGAGAGAATAGAAGGAATTGAATCTAGTTTGTTAAACATAAACAATCTATACAAAGGAATCATTTACAATCAGAGATTAAGTAATAGGTCAGATACAGGCACATTTGACCTTTTCCCCCGGACTGCCGCAAGGTGTACTCAGTGCCGTAGACCATTTAAATAAATACTTATAAATAAATGAAGTAAATTTAATTCCATAATAAAAATAGGAGTGCACATAGTAAGAAGAGCTATTCAAATAAACCCAGTGTATCACGGTTTACGTAGCTGATCATAGTGCCCTGGTACCTGACCTGTGCACATTGGCCAAGGATACTGGCCTCGCCTGCGTACTCGCAACAAACCTGCCCTCATCCACGCCTTGGACACGCCCTGGACACGCCCTACTGCTGCGATACGAGTACTACCACAGCGGCGCTCCGCCTTGGGCACTGGACAACTTGCACCCCCTCACAACTTCAGCTGTCCGGGTATTTCGTGTCTTTTTGAGTGACAGGAAAATCTGGTAAGCTTTATAATCGAACGCTAAACACCCGATACTATTAACCCACAAAAGAGTTGACTTTAAAACTATTATCCTAATTGCTTATACTACTCTAGTACAAAAATGGATAAGTCTCTCTGAATCTAATCTGGCCAACCAAGAAGAGAGTTATGACTCACCATTGAGTCATGTCGCCCAAAGATTTAAAAGAAGAAGAGGGGATGACCTTGACGGCTTCAGAGAAGATATGATTCAAATGGTTAAGTCTATGTTGTTACTTCAAGAAATGGAGCTTAAAAAAATCACCCCCACGCTCATGGAGATAAAACTCACAAATTCTAATATAGAAAACTCGGTGGCCGCAACAACTTTGCACAATGAAGAGTTTAAGAGGAAAATTGAACAGATGGAGATCTAAGCAAACAAGCATAAAGAATATATAACCTTTCTGGAAGAAAAAGTCGAGGATCTTCAGCGAGGAAGTCGTAAATCTAACATTGAAATTAAAAATGTTCCCAAGAAAATGAAGGAAACTAAAGAAGATCTTAATGGCATGGTAAAATGTCTAACTGAGACCGTAAACTGTGTAATCGCGAAGTCGGATATATGTGATATTTACAGAATTAAGGGGAAAAAGCAGGGTATGACTAACACACCTGTAATAATAGAGATAACCTCTACACTACTAAGGACTGAGGTGCTTAAGATGTGTAAGTCTTTCAACACTAAGCATAATGTAAAGCTCTGCGCTAAACATCTAGGCTTCAAAAGTAGCGAAGACACACCTATATTAGTTTCCGAACAGTTCACTGCAAAAGGCTCCAGACTACATTTCCTTGCACGTGACTTCGCTAAGTCAAAGGGATATAAGTACTGCTGGACTGCCTATGGTAAAGTTTATGTGAAGAGACATGACGAATCACCTACATTCATAATTAGAAGTGAATCCCAAATATAAAGCTTAATGCAAGAAGCGTGACTACTATTTTGTTACCTGGACAGTAAGTTTTTACCGATTATTTTATTCAATTAAAAAAATGTTTGTAACACAAATACTCTCAATTTACACTTTACACTCAGTCTATACAAAAACAAAACAAATGTATGTATTATTTATATGATATATGATTATTTACGTACATTAAACACTCGCAAATACATACGCGTATATAACTTATATTACACACTCATATCGACCTCTCTAAGCTATGCTTTTATTATAAATATATATTGTAAAAAAATCGTACATAACGTTAAAAATCTGTTCATCTATGTTGGTTGTATATTTTTCTCTCTAAGCATAATACTTGTTGTTGAGGATCCAAGAAAATACGTTTACGTAAACAATATGGTATTGAAACTCAGATTGTTAATTTACCTATACTATGGATAGCACACTTTCAATAATGCAAGAAATAGACGACAGCTATAGCGCAATCGAAAAAATTTCAAATGAATGAGTTTTCAAAACAGTTCTATGTACATAAATCAGATCTTACTATAATATCGCACAATATAAGAAGTAATATACGAGGGGCGGCTGATAAGTTCGCGGCCTAAGGTACTTGGCGATGACTCATCATCTTGTTACTGATACCACTAATTGCGTGACTCATTAATAGTATAACTACTACCCCCTTTTTTATTTAGTTCATTCTACAATTATCCCTGGAGCAAGCAACAACACCATGTCGACAGAAACTGAAAATTCTCGCAATTTGGAGCACCGCGCTGTGATTAAGTTCCTTGTGAAGAAAGAAAATACGCCGAAACAAATTTTTGAAGAAATGTCACGGTTCTTGGGGAGTCTGCACCTTCATATACGATGGTAAAAAAATGGGCTCGGCTTTTTCAACAAGGAAGAGAGACCTGTGAAGACGACCCCCGCCCGGGTCGCCCAGTCACGGTAGTGACCGAAGAAAATGACAAAAAAGTTAAAAAAATTGTACTGGCCGGTCGAAGAATTAAATTGTGGCAGATAGCAGAAGAACTGCAGATAAGCAAAGAACGAATTGGAGAGATTTTACATGAACATTTGCACATGAAAAAAAAAAGTGCGCGTTGGGTACCGCGAATGCTCACACCTCTCGACAAGCTGCGACGATTGGAGAGTTCTAAAGATTTTTTAGAGTTGTGTCAGACTGATTTGGACGAAATTTGCAACCGGATTGTGACCGTTGATGAAACCTGGATTCGTCAGTATGATCCAGAGTCCAAACAAGAGTCGATGCAGTGGATAAAAAAGGGAGAAAGGCCACCAAAGAAATTCAAAGAGGAAAAGTCGGCGTCCAAGATTATGGCTACCATTTTCTGGGATAGCGAGGGAATTTTACTAATTGATTACTTGCCTAAAGGGACTACAATGAATGGCTAGTACTACGCTAATTTATTGTGTCAGGCACGTGAAGCAGTCGTACAGAAGAGACGTGGCAAGTTGGCGCGCGGAGTGCTGTTTCTGCAGGACAACGCGCCCGTTCACACCGCTCGGGTTGCGAGAGCTGCCTTAAAAACTACGGGATTTGCAGAAATTGACCACCCACCCTACAGTCCGGACCTGGCTCCCAGTGACTATTTCCTTTTTTCTAATTTAAAAAAGGAGTTACGGGGGCGAAGATTTTCGGACGACAGTGAGATGAAGGCAGCCGTAGAAACCCATTTTGAAGAGAAATCAAAAGAATATTTTTTGAGTGGCTTAAAGGCTTTATATACAAGATGTGAAAAGTGAATTTCACTTGAGGGGGATTACATTGAAATATAAAAAATAGTAAACCATTATTTTCATTAATTAAGTGCCTTAGGCCGCGAACTTATCAGCCGCCCCTCGTATATAGTAATTTAGATGATTTACTAATTAATCTCCTTAACACAATTTAATTTTAGTGATGACCTATTGGTCTTAAATTAATGTAGGCTGGACGAAAATTAGCCAACCCCTGAAATCAAAAACTATAATACTTTTACCACAAATAACCATATAAACCAGTGCGATGGAGTGGTAGTATATATCAAGTGTGGTCACAAGTTTAGTGTTAAGGAAATAATATTAACTGACGCATCATGTCTACAAATAATAATGCTTAATCTTGTTGTCCTTGCTATTTATCGATCTCCCTCCAATAAAATGCTGACAGTTTTACAGACTCGCTAAATAATCACCTAGACTCACTTAATCACATAAAAATATTGTATTGTGATATAAACATTAATTTAAAATATAAAACTACGGAATAAACGTATGAGCGCACAAACAGATTGAACTACCTAAATATGCTTGCAGTACATGGCTTGTTACCGGGACATTCCTTACCAACCAGAGGCGAAAACTGTTTGGACCACTTTATTTTGAAACTGGACAAGAATAAAAATGCTGCTTCGGTTTCTGTATTGAATACCACTACCACGGATCACTTCATGATTATCCTTAAATGATTAAATTTAGTCAATTCTCATAAATGCTCGAAAACTATAAAAAAATGGACTTTGATAAAACAATAATAGCCTTAAAGCTAGTTAGTTAGTTTTTTTTGTTAGTTATTAATGATCCAATAACGTTATCTGTACAATTAATAGACCAACTCCAAAAGTTCCTTCAGCAAAACACAATTACTACTTTAGTTCCTAGAAATAAACGCATTC
Organism: Lacanobia oleracea; assembly: GCA_950371165.1. NCBI lineage: Eukaryota > Metazoa > Arthropoda > Insecta > Lepidoptera > Noctuidae > Lacanobia > Lacanobia oleracea. The sequence continues at coordinate 15,931,350 of OX493389.1, forward strand.
TTAAACCATGGATAACTTTGGGAATTTTGCGCTGTATTTAAAATAGAATTAATATGCTAAGAAAGCTACGATCTGACCCACAAAATAATATATTAAAAATTACTTATAGAAGGTATTGCAACCATAGAAATAGTTTAGTTAAAAAGCTTAGAAGAAAATATGATAGGGAACAACTACAAAAAGCAAACAAGAATACAAAACAGATGTAGAACACAATTAATAAAATAACTCATCGCAAACCTAAAAAAAAAATTAACTCAAAAGTCAAAATAATTTATTGTTCACAGGCTTCAGTAGACCACATAAACGATTTCCTTTCAAACATTGGGAAAACCCTGGCTGAAGATATTACCAACGCAAGCCGATCCCAATTTCAACACTCTGATCATATAATAAATACACAGTCGTCTTCCTTCGTGCTTCTTGAAACGGATCCTAGAGAAGTCTGTTACGTGTTAATGGTTCTAAAATCTGAAAGCGCTCCAGGCTGGAATAATATAACAACCAAATTTTTAAAAGCTGCCCATGAAATAGTTGTACCCATAATTACGCATCTTGCTAACTAGTGTTTTAGCCAAGGGAAATTTCCACTAGCTCTAAAACAAGCCATAATTACACCTGTGCATAAGGGTGGAGACAGAGATGATGTTAATAACTACAGACCTATCTCTGTTCTGCCTGCCATATCTAAAATCATTGAAAAACTAATTAACATAAGACTTACCGACTATACTAACAAATATGACATTATTTCACAAGCTCAATATGGTTTTACACAAAAATTATCTACAGAAGATGCAGTTATAGCACTAACCACTCATATAGTTAACTTAGTAGACTCAGGAAAAAGATGTCTAGCTGTATTTATTAAACCGCTAGCGTTACTAATGGATTATCTACGGAATGGCAGGCAAAAGGTAAAGGTAGGGGAGTATATTAGTAAGGAGTCTCACGTGACCTACGGCGTTCCGCAAGGTAGCGTACTCGGCCCGACTTTATTCCTGATATATGTCCATCTATGCAAAATGATATTAGATAATGGTCGTATCTTCTCATATGCAGATGACACTGCTATTGTTTTCTCTGGTGATTCATGGGAATCTGTACATCAATCTGCTGAGAAGGATCTTTCCAGGATTGCTGACTGGTTGAACTCACACCTTCTTACACTAAATATTTCTAAAACAAAATATATTGCGTTTACTATCTACAACAACAATCAACCTGGGCCTAACGTAACTCTCAAAATCCACTGATACAAACTGTTCTTGTCAAAATATTGAAAAAGTGACTTATATAAAATACCTAGGTATAATCGTTGATCAGCAGTTATCCTGGCATGCTCATACAGATAATATGGTCATGGCACGTGTAAGAACACTTATCTGGATATTTAAGAACCTAAGACATGTGACAACTAAAATAAATATTAACTGAAGTCCGTCTCTTTGGCTCAATCAATCCTTACCGAAGTTTCTTGAGCTAGAGCGAGCACAGAGATCTCTTATCAAGGTCATGTATACCAAACCGTACAGATTCCCAACCAATGAGTTATACTACCTTAGTGGCATTCTCACAGTCCGGAAATTGTACATCCTCCATGCTATCCTAAAATTGCATAAAGCCCTACACTAAGACCCTCACTATTAGGAAAGGAGACGAAAGTACAGTGTTGCACCAGTAAAATTTGTTAAAACTGCATATGCCAAAAGACAATTTAAGGCAAATTCCGCTGCCCCATATAATAAAATTATTAACATCTATCCTATCCTTATGACTACTGAAGACTGCAAAAAGGCTAAAACAAAACCTAAAACAGACCTATGATGACATTGAATTATTACTGCGGGCATCGTGACTATGAATTGAAAATTGAGAGAAAACACACTCACACACCTCACACACACACACACACACTCTTCCTTTTCCATCTTGTAATTTTTTTGTTTAAATTTCGTTATATTTTGTACACTACTACTACAGACCCATCCAACTTCATCTGCTCCGTTCCTATTGGTCTTAGCGTGATGATATTTATATAAACCTATAGCCTTCCTCGATAAATGGGCTATCTAACACTGAAATAATTTTTTATATCGGACCAGTGATCCCTGAGATTAGCGCGTTCAAACAAACAAATAAACTCTTCAGCTTTATATATTAGTACAGATATAGATTACAATCTGCTAACCATAACTATTGCCACTATGAACAAACTTTTATGATATTCTTATCTATGTAAAAGTGTGACTGAAAGAGTTAAGATATGACAGAATTACCAATACTTAAACAGCAACTGTTTCAACAAACAAGACCTTCTACAATAATGTGATGATACAAAAGTCAATGTCTTCAGTCTGTATATTTTTTTATTTTAATTTTCTGTGACACAATGTTTTCTTGCCCGGCTACAATCTCCATAAAACGGATTTCCTTTTATAAAAACTCTGAAAATTTTGAACTCATGACAATTTTTTTTTAAACCTTTTATTTAACTTGCAATGTATGTATGTATATTTGTTCGGGTGGAATCTTGCTACTCAATTTTGAAGCAGATATCTTTAACCGATTGAGATGAAATTTTGTATAAACGTTTAGTTTGGATGACAATACACGATAAGCTGTGTGACGTCATTCTAAATCCAATATGACGGACCATCAAGATGGCAGAATAGTTATTTTAATGAATTTTTACAATATGTGTATCAAATGCAGGGCTTGTTGAGAGTAACTCGAAATATAATGTGATGTCATTCTAAATCCAATATGGCGGAACATCCAAGATGGCGGAATAGAACAAACTCAGAAACCTAGCCAGCGATAGCTAAAAAGTAAAAAGACCATAATGGGAACAAAACCGGGGATACAAACGCTACTTACTATGGAAGCCCGTGAGCTGTATCTCCGCAGGCTCGGCGCGCGGCGTGGACACGAGCCCCGGGCCCGAGGCGCGCGCGTCCGCCGCCGCCGCCGGCGCCGACACCGCGCACGTGAACGGCGACCCGGGCACGGCCTGCCCGTTGAACCGGACCGACAGCGTGTGCGGCGCCGCTTCTACTGGCTTGAAGTTTACCTGACGATGGCCGGAATGGGTCAGCAGATGCAGTTAAAGTACTAACAAGTGTATAGCACAAAGCTCTAGCCGCTTTTATAAAAGCGAACATTGCTGCTATCGCCAACCCGCCTGCCACGCGTGGCGATTATGGCAAATGCTTTCTTTTGAGGGAGGCCTATGTCCAGCAGTGGACGTCTTTCGGCTGTTATGACGATGATGATGATGAAGGTCTTGGAGAAAATATTGTAGAGAGATCCAGCGTTTCGCTATCCGCAGCTAGCGTTTAAGCTCGGAAAACCATATCTGATAGATAAGACTTCAAGCAATCAGAGTCAAGCCAAAGAGACACTTTTTTTGTTAAAAAATAACTTTAAGCACTGACAATATTATGTAGTTTGAATTATAAACGAGATCTGATGTTAATATTTTTTTACTTACTTTGAATCTGGCATTTCCTTCGCTTTGTACATAATTTGGCACATTCCTCCCGTTCACAGCTACTATAATTTCTAAGTTACCGGCACCTGAAACAAACAATACCAAATGTTACCGGTTAACATCTGAAAAGATTCGGCAACAAAGAAAACGTCGAATTCTGCTAAGATGTTGTAAAGGTAGTAGGCTCTTACCAGCATGAGAAGCGTTGATAGTAAAAGAGACAGGTCTGCCGACGATCCCCGGCGAGATATCAGTGACGTTGACTCGAGCCGCGCTGTATGCCTTGACGAGGAATGGGCTGCCTTCCACGTGGCCTCCCATCGCGCCCGCTCGCACCTGTCACCAAATGTACGTAAATGACTGATTCATGATTTATTACTTTGCCATGTTACTATGCTTGGATGTTTTGATAGGTAAGACTGAGATAAGATTATATTTTTTTATTGCACACCGCAAAAGTATTTACTATTTAAATAGCGATAACATCTTTTCATAAACTCCTGATCTGATTAGTGACTTATTAAACGGCAAATGTACTTTATCTTAACAGAGATATTATAGGTGTAGAATACACCCTTGCCTATATTTTCGAAGCTTGCAGTCTTAATGTCTTAGAAGGTTAATCGTACAAAATGATGGACAAAAATTTATACTCATGGAGCAGGAACTTACCTCAATACTATGATCGCCAACGTCAACAGGTACAAAGGAGATGGTGTACCTTTTACTGGCCTCATTTTCACCAATAGTCTCTTCGGCAGATACCTGAAACAAATGAAAATATTTCAGCATAAGAGGCAGCAGTACAAAACCAAACAACATGATGGTTGGCACCTGGTTCTACATTACAGTATGTCTAGGAAGGATCGACTTTTGAAGTGCGACATTAGGATCAGAGGCGGTACACCCGGGCGCAGCAGTGCAGGGGCGCCGGAGTGCAGGGGCGCCGGAGTGCAGGGGCGCCGAGCGCGACATGCTCAAAGAGCATCCATCGCTTGCGGCGCGCCAGTGCTCTCAGCACTCCCTGCACCCGTGTTAGCTCGGGCGCATACTGTACGAAATTTTCTATCAGAAATTTCTGACCGCACTCGACTCATATATTATTTTCTAGATCCCGTATACTGTCAAACACGTCAGAATTCTTACAGTATGCGGGGTCTAGAACCAAATGTTCAACCATTTTCAACGGCCCATCGGCTCCTGCCCAATCTAAAGGGTCCAAACGCTTCCTGCTTGATGATTTACGCGGGAGTCATTCGGTCCATGGCCCTTGATGGCCCCGGTGTAGGCGCTTTCGTCGAGGCGGTGACCAACCCGCTACGTTAACGCGTCCCAGTGGGCCATCCGGCTAGCCCGGAGATACCGCAAGGTCTCCGGCGAGGCGGCGAGCCTTGTTGCCGTATGTAAGTATTCCATTTTAACCGCGCGCCTACTAGAGGGCGCCAGGGTATCCTTTTGCCAAATAAGTATACATCAAGGGTTCCTGACGAATATTTTATACAATTTTTAATTATTACACAGTAGAGCGGTGGTACAAACCTGCACAGGCACGGGTCGCCTGGCCGGGCCGAGCACCTCGACGTGCGGCGACGTGGGCGAGTCCACGCTGAAGGTGTACGCCTCTCCCACCGACACCTTGTCCGGAGACTCGCCCGAGCCGGCGCCGATGACCCGCGCGGGAGCCGACACGTGGCACACGAACGGACTGCCTGTGGGACGAAAATGAGACATGGTATAGCGGCTTTAGAGGTGTTTTCACTACGGCAGCTGCCGAGTGACGCTGCCGAGCATCTATTTGCAGAATGGCAGCTGGATGCAAGTGGCCAAGGATCTGGGGGTACGGTAGTGCCACCGCCAAGTCGAGCAAAAAGGCACGGCCGTACCATCCTTTTCTCGAAGCAGTTCAGGTCATTTCCGACCCCCTATTACTTCGTCGTGGATATTTGCGTTTATATTGGGTTTACTCGCGTGTGATTAGAAAAGCCTATGATCTGTTAGGTTAATGATGATGACGGAATCACTCTAGTATTTAGAAGAGTATATAAAATAGCTTAGCTCCCCTAAAACAGCCGTCTATTATGAATTGTATGTCTAGTGGGCGAAATATTAAAACAAATATGTGTTATTTCAGCTCCAAATGCATCTTATTACAATAAAGTGTTAAGAAGGCTAATTTAGACAATCATCAAAAGTAACAAGCACTTACCAGGCACGTGGTCTCCGTTGAACCGCAGCTCGACAGTGTGTGGCCTGGGGTCGCGCGGCGTGAAGCTGATGGCGTACGTGTGCGCTCCCTGAGCGGCCGCCGCGGTGGGCACGCGGCCTCCGTTCACTGTCACCTCCAGGTTGCCCGGACCAGCTGCCATTGTCTCCACTGAGGATAGATGGAGATGCTTATACTTTGTAAGCCAAGAATATTTGTGATAGTACAAAAAGGAGGTACCTCGCTGAGAACTTCCTCAGGAAATGTTTTCGTCATCTAAGAGTTGGCAAAAGTGACCATCAGGTTCTGGCCATCCTGTTTCCCGAGTATTCCAACATTATGGCCACTGAAGTATGGGAGATAGAAAATTAGAGTTTTATGAGACTTACCCAAAAATGTGACCGGTTTTCCAACGGTGCCATGCGTGACATCTTTGACTCTAATGGCGGTCACATCGTATACCTGAAAATTATCAGAAATGCTACAGTCACACACTACGGTACACACCTTTGGTCTACGTACAAAAATGTCATCACGTTCATAGGTGCCACGTATTTACTGCTCATAATAAGCTTTACTAAATTGGTGCCATCTACTTCGACGCAGCACTCACCTTCAAATGGAACGGGCTCGCCGGTATCGGCACGGAGTCCACCAGCACGTTCAGGCGGTGCTCCCCCACGGCGCGCGGCACGAACTCCGCGCGGAACACGGCCGGCCCCGCGGCCGACACGGCGGCCGGCACGGACGCTCCGTTGGGCCCTGCGCGCGACAGCCGGCTCAGTACCACCCCGCCCTAACCCTACCCCTCCCGCAGACGGATGTTAGGAGTTAGGGCGAAGCGGATGAGCTTAACAAACTATGAATGTTACGTTTACGTCGTCATGTTATTTTTGAGTATTCTCTGTAAACTGAAATCTTATTACTTGGATACTGAAATCTTATGACTACCCGTTAGTTTATCCTACATTTTTTTTAAATATTATTATCATTGATGTTAGTTTTGTTAGTCCTAATAACTAAGCTATAAGTGAACTTGTTAGTGCGGCTAAGCATTTATGATACTTCTAAGTTCTTCGTAATAAACTATGATTTCTCTTTAAAACTCCTTTGATCCCCCATGTCCTACAAAATTCCCTCATTGTCTGTCTAATCTTTTTCAGATGGGTACCCAAAAAGTATTATTTTGTATCTCTTTCATTTATACCACCCTGGAAAAAAGAACCAATTAAGTGATGATACATTTTCTAGCTTAAAAAGCAAACAGCAAAGGGGTAGGTACTGTTACATTGGAAAAGCCATATGGTGCAAGAAGTGTACTATGTTCGGGCTTAGGTGTGTATTAAAACATATTTAACATAAAAATGCTAGTAATTTTGTTCAAAATATTATACTGAAGTATTTGCAGTTGAAACAACATGCATCTATGGTGCATCAAATGGTGCATATTAATTCATGTTTTACTTTACCCAAGAAGAAAGACATAAAAATCAAGAAAACAAAAATACCATTTAGTTATCATTAACAATGGTTAGACAATCACCCTTGAAGAAGTAAATCACTCATTAAATCTGATCACTGCCTTCTTGCAACAGACTTCAAATCAGCATTGGACTTAACCAGACAGTGGTTCATAGCAAGCATTGAGGGAGTCCTTAGAGAGATTATTGTCCCTTAGCAAACATCACAGTTTAAGTTATTTCGACTTAATTTACAGTAGAGTGAAAAATCTGGTTAATTTATTGGTCAAGTTGGGTTGATTGCCAAGTGTAAGATAGTAAGTTCTATGCAGTAACATTAAAATAAACACATTACAATTTTTTGCGACACGCAGTCAGGTGAAAATAAATACTGTCAATTTTCGACTTGAGTTGTGTTGTTTGCTGTGCGAAGATATGGAAGGTCAATGTTGACTAACCCTGGTCTGGTTGCATGTTATCTAGCTTCATTATAATAGGTGTAAGGTCTCACCCTCAACATTGACTTCAATCTGGTCGAGCGAGGCGGAGGGGTGGTGCAGCGTGAGCGCCGCGCTTTGGTGCAGGGGCGCCGGCCCGGGGACTGTGACGCGAGCGCCGCCGCCGCCGCCTTCCGATACTTGGACTACTAGTGGGCAGCCAGGGACGCGCATCTAGGGAGATAGCATATATTTTAAGAGCTTATGTTATTTTTGACCTTACACAAATATTAATTAGCATACATTACACACACAAAAACAACCGGAGTAATGTTTCTTTTTATAATATGTTTGTAAATGCCACTTTTGTGAAACAAGCAATATAATATAATAGTCTTATATAGAATGTAACTCAGACGCTGATCTAGGATTTCAACCAAGGAGGGGGGGGGGGAGCGTGCTCCATCGTCGACCATATCATCGCTTAACATCAGGTGAAATAGTGGTCAAACGCGTGCCTATCAACAGTAAAAAAACAAAAAACTGTCTGTGCAAGGGATAGGTAATTTCATTCACACTTTCATAATTGTTTAACGGTGTTTTTATAAACACAAAACCAAGCAACCATCACTAACCGCGAGCGAAGCGAGCGTGAAAATTTTAGGAACTCGTAGGTTAATACCATAGGTTTTTTGACCATTTGCACAGAAACGCGGATTATGCGGAAAGGGAAAATTAAGCCAACTCGAAATCGAGGGCGAGCGAAGTAAGCTCGCTAATTTTAGTACCCCAGCTCGGTTCAGATAGAGAATTTCTATTAACTTCTCATATCTAGTTCGATAAAAGTTTCTTTCTGAGGTTATGCCTACAAGAGTGAGAAAAATTATATAAGAGCGAGCGGAGCGAGCTCGAAAATTTTTACACCCAGGCTTGAATAGATAAGATTTTTTTAATACTAGGCTTGCCAACTAGTGTTAACAAAAAGTCTTAGTATCCTCATACTAAGAGATTTTGACGAAAAAAAAAATTACGAATTAATTATTAACTAAGTTTTGTTTTAATTTATTTCTACCTTTCAATCAATCGAGCTTCCCCAGCCGCAAAAAAGCCCTTTTGAAAACCCCGCCCGGACGCTCTCCAAACCAGGACAAATCCGGGGAAACCCGAACGGATGGCAGCCCTACACCTTGCCCACCGATCGCCTGTCTTGTCCAGGACGAAGAAGAAGAAATGCTTAAAACTACGTTTGAAGTGCTGTATCTCGACTCCTATTTACCTACAGAGTTATGATTTATGGTGAACTGAAGCAAATTGATTACCTACATTAAAAAAAAGTTGAATTAATTTTTACGTACAATGCACAGTTTGTTAAAAACCAAAGTCTAAAAAAATATAGAAAATTATGAAGTTTTCCGAGCACTAAGCAGTGAACACCTGTACACTATTGGCATCTTTCCTAACAACATCTAAAAAAATCAGGATGTTGCAATTTATTATTACCTAAGACATTTTAAATAGGTTTCTCGGTGGTAGATTGTGAAATTAGTGTCCAGCCTAGAATTTTGAACTGGTCCCCAGACATCCTGGGGTGGGCCTCAGACAATCTTGGGGTGGGTACAGCCTACCCAGCCTTTATACGCCTATGCTGATGACTTTATTAGTGTTCTTAAGAACAAGATGACACAAGCATTTGTACTAAATGAAAATATCAATACTTTCTTCGATACACTCAAATGTTGGCACAAATCATTTTAATTACAAATAGTATTACTAGTACCAGCAGTACCTATTGCTTATGAATTGATTTCATTTACCAAATCTCCATACCTACTTCTAAAAACATTAAGCAGGCATTGCAGTAGGGATTACAGTAATGTGTAAGCATTATATTGAAGTGTGTATAATATGTATTTGTCAATATCCATAAAATTACTTACTTTGTTAAAAGATACATTGACAACATGTTCACATGCTTCTGTGGGTGTGAAAGATACCATGAAGCGAGCATTTCCCTGAAAACAAAATAGTATATTCTTATGTTATCCAGCACTAAATATTGACCATTAAAGTCCAATCAGAAGTTACCCTCTCCAAGGTTCATTGAAATGGAAAGACGACCCACTGACCTGTGGATGTACTTGTGTTGGAATGTTCAGTCCCCGGGCAGCTACTGTTATTTCAAGATTTCCTTCTCCAGCTTGAGCGGCATCTACTGCTAGCTGTACCGGAACTCCCACTCGAGCAGCATTGCCACCACTCACGCTGACAAGCTTACTGTCATAGGCCTTGCAGACAAACGGCGTGTCCTAGAAATAAAAATCATTTGAGACAAAGAGTAAATCTTAATAGCAAAAAATTTTGAAAATAAAATAGATCAATGATTTGATGTTGTTTACAAAATATGTACTGTTGTGTAAAAATTATAACCTAAAACATACCGGTACTATTTGATTATTATACTGTGCGGTGAGCGTATGAGGTCCGACATTCTTCGGTGTGAAACTGGCTACCAGACCGGTGACAGCGTCTCCGGTCAATCGCACAGGGACTTCGCCCCTTGGTCCTCGTACTGTTACTGTTAACTCGCCACCCGCTGAACCTTCCACTCGAACTGAACATGACGCTAATTCACCCACGGGGATTAGTTCTAGGGACACAAATGAACACTTAATTAATGAAAACTACTTAGGGCATAATATAAATCAAATATTTTGCAAATGATTGTATAATAATTCAATTTCCCGCCATTTTTAGTTTTTGTCGTGACAGGTGTCAGTAATGTTTGTTTTTTTTTTTAATTAATAGTTTTATGGCCTGGTTGCTTGGAACTTTGAGCATTGTCGGTCATGTTTGACAGAGGCAATCTCATCGATTGAAAATGCCACATTTATTTTAATAAGAATTGAATTGAATCTAGTAGACTAGTAATGAAGAAAATTGAATCTGAAAAAATGTGGAAGTGACAAAAGCACATTAAAAAATGTTGGACTGGTTGTTCAGCCATGAAAAAATATCTCAAGGCCATTAACACACAGAAAAAGAAATGGTATTTTGTTTTTCATGCATTTTTTTGGCTTTTGAATAAATGTTTTGAAGAAAATTGACCAGTTACATACAATAGTTACATTATTTTAGTAGGTCGCAGCGCCACCCGGAATGATTTGTGGAGATCAATAAAACTAGGGGTGAATGCAAGGATTAATAAGTCCTAATGAACAACTTGACTGATAGGGAGTAATTAGGAAGAAATCTATTTTTACAAAATTGTAAGCACATGAGAAAGTAGAGGTTATTTTTTATGTATTGCCCACTTACCAACTTGTGATGTGTCTATAGTGACTCTCTGTGCTGGTGCGACGTGGAAGATAAAAGGAGAAGATGGCACAGGCTCTCCGTTGAACTTAATGTCCACCCGGTGAGGGGTGGCTGCTTCTGGCCGCCAAAACACGAGGCATCGTCCTCCGCCAACCACCTAGAACGATATAAAATTGCCATTTAATTTGAGAAACGGTTTGGAAACATTTACCTACTTAGTGACAGTTTATTTCAGGATACCTACTATGGAAATATATGTTATTAAGAATCAACAATGGTTAGAAATTTCATAGATATGGTTTTAGAGGAACATGTGTCCATCTCAATTGCAGTTACAATTTTATTTTACGAGGTTTACTAGTTTGGCTAATTGAGGAGGGATGCCCCTTTGTTTTCTTTCAAAAGGGAGACACCTCATTCCTACCCAATGTCTCCGTAGTTTCGCGATTAGGAATAATAATAGTTGAATATAAATGAAAAATCTATGAATATTTATTAAGGATGCTAAGAATTATAACGGTCTTTTCCTCGACATTCCATTAAGAGCTCGTTATCATTTATTAAAACAATTTTGCCTCAATTTAAGTTGGGCATAAGACATTCCTTTATTCTCGTCAACTTGGTATGACTATCGAATCATAGTCACAGTTCTAGGATAAAAACTTTTTTTAATCAAATTTAAAGTTTGAAAAGCGAATGCAGGTCCTCATTAATTTAAATTAGGTACAGATTACGAGCATGATTCCGAGTAGGTACAATGAACGCCTGGCTTACCTGCACGTGATTAGGAACTTCGCCTTCGTTTATTGAGATTTCCAACTGTCCTTCTCCGGCGGCACTGGCATCCACTGAAAAAATAAGTTTTATTTTTATAGGTATGTAAGTTACATAAAGTACCTATATATATATTTAACTTGAGTATTTAAATACCTACAATTTCCTCAGAACACACAGACGCTTAATTGTTCAGATTAATAAGATTTTTATTTCAGACTTCAGTGTTAAAAAAACCATTTCGTTGCCAATTTAAAATCAATTTAATCGTATTCAGTTAGATAGGCTATCGTTCTAGATTTAGCCAGGTACCAATTTCCGGTAAAGCAGCTTTTGGGCAATTAAGAAAATTTATTAAAGCCAATTAAATTAAAATCTAGATAGCTAACCAATTGTGGGAGTAAGAGGCGAATATTATGGTAAGTACGTAACGACCCCTTGGTTCTCAAGTGTTGAATGGGGAAAATGTCCCCTTCTTCCCATAGGCGCTGTAATTTATGTTCCGGAGGGGATAATACCATAATCACCGTGCTCGGTGGGTTTTAAGAGGATTTACTTTGAACTGGATAATTTTGCTTTCGAAATGAACCAACAATCAGAAAAACAGTTTTTATTTAGCAAATTGTGCCCCATAGGGCCTACGCCGAAGAATCTACTACGGCGTAAGCTACGCAAATTGATACTACGCTATTACCGGCATTGAATGCGCCTTTGTTCTCTAGATCCTGGAACACCATCCGTGTGGTTCCTTAATTTGCTTATCGAGATATTATGTGATGGCGTGCATCCATGAATTACGGGTACACGGGTACATAATACACATATGGTCTCTCATAGTGTTTTCTGAGTTACCACCGAAATATCTACTCATACCTTATCATAGGTATTGTATTCGGCTATTGAGATTGCGTTCCGCATTTTGGTAATGGGTTTGCATGACCAAGTTTCGGAACACGGCCTATTCTAAGACAGCAAGGATTAAAAACACTTCTAAGGTGTGTAGGATTGCGGTCTTGGACGGAAAGGACATTTGAAGAGAAAAATATCTCTCTATCCTTGCTTACCTCTAAACTGGCACTGTTGGCCGACCACCGCGTTGCCGACGTCCGTCACTTTGATAAGGCTGGCGTCGTATACCTTGGCCACCAGAGGGGCCACAGCCAGTTTGTCGTCTGCTATTGAGACCTGAAAAAAATTCAGTAGATATAAATATAATAAAATATTGTTCACATCGCCTGCATGAAAACGTCCGATTAATGTCATGCAAACTCAACCTAAAGTAAGTCATTTTTTCCCCGGCGGGTTATAGTGAAATTCAGTACAATATTATTGTACTGCAATGTGATTTGAATTTGGAACTCAACTTGGAGGCCGACTGGAACCAGTCGCGCGCGGCTATTCTCTCTTCATGACTTAGCACAATTTTCTCGCGGTAGGTAGGTGTGAAAAGTGGAGTATGCTCCTCAGGGATAAAGGTGTACCTAAGTAATAAAGGTGTAATCGCTCCCTGTATTCAGGATTCTTTTATCAAATCCCTCGCTTCGCTCGTAAGTTAACTTTTGAATCCTTCATAAGATTCGGGATTCAATATGACGCCCGTGACATAAGACTGCTTTAAACCCTCGGTGCATAATCTAATATTTGTTACAAAGGTATACTGAAACTTCTGGTTGAAATTAATCTATTTGGCCAGCCTTTTCCCATTTAGTTTGAAGTCGGCTTCGAGTTTAACCAGATGCAGCTGAATACCAGAATAGGGATGTTTCCTGCGTAAAAAAATATGATTCTAAGTAATTAGTCCGTCAGTTAGATTTTCGAAAAATATTGGATACGTATGTTTTGTTTTATCAAATCAATCAAAATCGACGAAGATAAAATGCATCAAAGATCAGGAGAGAGGGCTTGTGATGTCACTCACCGGTAAAAAGTGTATCGGAAAGTGACGTCAGACGAGTTTTCAACGCACTGTAGCCAGTCTGTCAGTTATTGTTAGTTTGAAATAAAAAAATACGTGTCTAATATTTTTTGGAAATCTATCTGACGGGCTTATTCCATTTTTTTAGTTAACTACCCTACTATGGGTTGACTGAGGCATAGGCACATTGTTGCGGGGAGCTCTTCTCCAGGGCACGAGTGTCATCTGCTACGCGGATGACACTCTCCTCACTGCCCGGGGGAAGAGCTTCGGGGAGGCGGCCTGTCTGGCCTCGGCTGGCGGGTCCTTGGTGGCAGGGAGGATCCGCCGCCTGGGATTGAGGGTGGCGCTGAACAAGACCGAGGCCGTGTTCTTTCACGGGCCTCGGCAGCGCTGCCCTCCAGACGCCCACATTGTGGTGGAGGGCGTCAGGGTGGACGTCCAGGCCCAGATGAAGTATCTGGGCCTGGTGCTGGACAGCAGGTGGCGCTTCGGCCCGCACTTTAGCGGGCTGTCGACGCGCCTGCTGAAGGCCGCGGACGCCCTGTCGTGGCTCCTCCCGAATTTGGGGGAGCCGAACGCACGATGCCGGCGTTTATATGCCGGCATCTTGCGGAGTATGGCCCTGTACGGGGCCCCCATCTGGGCGGACTCCCTCCACAGGAGGGAGAACGCAACCGCCATGCGCAGGCCACAAAGGGCCATTGCACTGCGGGTGGCGAGGGCCTACCGCTCGGTGGGCTTTTCGGCGGCGTGCGCTCTGGCGGGCACCCCTCCTTGGGAGCTGGAGGCGTGGGTGCTCGCCAGAGTATACGAGTGGACGGCGCGGCGAAAGGCCCTCGGGGAGCGCCCCGTCGCGGAGGAGCGGGAGGCCGTGCGGCGAGAGGCGAGGGACGCCATCATCGTCCATTGGACGGAGGACCTCGCCTCCGCCACCTTTGGCCGCCGAACCCTGGACGCGCTCGGTCCGGTCCTGCGAGACTGGCTCGAGCGCTCCCATGGTTTCCTCTCATTCCGTCTGGTGCAGGTGTTGTCAGGCCACGGCTGTTTCGGCAAGCACCTGCACCGGATCGGGAGGGAGGAGACCCCGGCGTGCCACGACTGCGGCGCGGCGGAGGACACGGCTCAGCACACCCTCGAGGTGTGCCCGGCTTGGTCTGAGCCGCGCCGCAGTCTAACAGCGGAGATCGGACAGGACCTCTCGCTTCCCGGCGTGGTCAACGCCATGCTGGAGAGTGAGGGGTCCTGGACAGCTGTCGCCTCTTTTTGCGAGGATGTCATCTCGCAAAAGGAGGCGGCGGAGCGCGCGCGGGAGGACGACCCTCTCGCTGCGCTGCTCCGCAGGCGCAGAAGAGGTCGGAGAAGACGCCGTCTTCTCCCTCCTCATGGTGGTGATGGGCGGGCGATAGGCGCGGGGGCGCCTCCGCCCGCATTGCACTCCACACCACCCTCGCCGGTCATTCCCAGCCCTCCCCCTGAACGTGGAGGACTTGAGGGGCCCGCCGCTTTAGGCGGGTTGTCGTCGGAGGAGGACTGGACGCTAAGGTTGCGCCGATCTCCCAGTCCTCTTCCACTCGGACGACGCGGGAATAACGCTGGGTCGTTTTAGTGGGTATACCGGGTCAGCCCGGGGAGTCCCACATACCCCTCCCGTTCCCCCGACGGGAGGGTATGCGTAATGCATTTTTTCCCAGTTTAAAAAAAAAAAAAAAAAAGGCATAGGCACATAAGCACGGCTCCCTGTCGTTTCGGGCGACGCAGTTGCTCTCGGGGCATGGCTACTTCGGGAAGTACCTGTGTCGCATAAACAGGGAGCCGGACGCTCGGTGCCATCACTGCACCGACTGTCGGGAGGACACGGCGCAGCACACACTAGCAGAGTGTGCCGCATGGGAGGAGCAGCGCACTTCCTCGTATCGGAAGTGGGACCCGACCTGTCGCTGCCGGCCGTCCCTCGTTCGATGGTCGGGAGCGCCGAGTCATGGAATGCGATGATCTGATTCTGCGAAATCGTAATTTCGCAAAAGGCGGCTGCGCAGAGGGAGAGGGAGGCCGTGGCCACTCTCCTGTGCCGCAGCAGGCGAACCGGGCGTCGGCGGAGGGCGGACAACGCCCTCTTCCAGCCCCTGAAGAAAGGTCCGGATGAACGGTGGACTCGGGGTCGTCCGCCGCCCCCAGCAGGACCCTAGACGATGGCACGTATTGTTCCAGACGCGCCCCTACTGGACGTTGCGGGGGCAGGACATTTTACTCCTCCCGCGGGCCTGAGGTGGCCCGCATACGTGGGCACTAGCCGGGGATTATGGAAGGCGTACTAGCTCTCACAATTCTCGGTCAAGTGTGAGAAGGAACACCAGGGTGGTTTTTAGTCAGCCCTTCGCCCGCCCCAGGCGAGGGACATCCATGAGGATTTTCCACCCCGGCAAAAAAAAAAAAAGGTATAGGCACATGAAGCAACAACCTAATTGAGCACCACAACCTCACAACTGGGTAAAACGACCGACACACCTTGGCAAAACTGGCTGTTAGACTTTTGGAGATCTGACGATCAGTGAGGACAGTCAGAGATTTTTAAATGACTGTTGGGATCACCAGCTTAACTTTCTTTCTGAGGCACGGTACCTTACTTCTGGTTGAATAACGTCACAATGAATCTGGTAATAAACTCGAAACCCTTCGTGTCCGTTCGTGTAAAAAAGCGCTTAGATGGATGTTGGTATGGTCAACCTCGTATGTACGTATTGTACCTAGGTCTTGCGGTAGGCTAGATTTGGATTCATAATTTGAGATTTTGTTGTCTACAAAATACGTTTATTATTTTGAATTAATTTATCTAGGTATAGTTGATTGATGGCGACCGGCTCAATTCGGTGTCATTTAAACATAAGAAAGAAAGACATCTTAAGTTGTATAACTTTTTATTAATAACTTTGTGCTTAGATAACGCAGCGTGGAAGTAGGAATTATAAATAGAAAAATTAAGAATATAAAATTGTGATTACGGAACGGGTTCTCACTAAATTTCAATAAGTAGCTACCATGGTAAAAGTGTTATATAAGTAATCGAAGCAAGAATGATCTATATTTTGTTAGATTTAGGCAAAATTTAAGTTTTGAATTTACCAAATATGCCAGTTTCATGTATTCACGACGGTTATGACGATTAAGTAATAAGCGAGTTCACGTTTAACGGAAATTAATTTCTTACGATAAGGTTTTGGTGTTTAAGTACCTATCGAATGAGTGGTGTTAGATTTAATTACTTACTTATGTAGAGATAATAGTTTTGGAAGTCAGCGACTTCATTCATTTTTAATTATTTCATTGCATTCGTGTTCTACATAGGTAGCTCTTATTGTGGATTAAGGAAAAGAATAATGTTATAATTCTGAAGCTTCGGTATATTGTATTGTTCAGTATATTATACAGCGATAAGTATCTACTTATGCGGTGCCGGACCCATAGTCGCATGAGTCATGACGTCTTTGCACCGCATACCACAGCGTTGAGCGTTACCTTGAAGAGGCTGAAGCTTTAGGTAAGATTTTTAAATCCTGAGCGGAAGCCGCTCAAGGCTGGGGTGCTGACCTAGGCAGAGATGGTACAGAGTTCGACTTAAGTATACCTGCAGACCAAGTACTTACATCGATAAGGTGAGTTCCGACTTCTTCGGGAGTAAACTCGATGCGGTACACCCCTGGGCGCTCCGCTACATCCAGCACCCGCGAGGTAACCGGCCTTCTGGACGGAGCTGTTACTGTTACGCCAACCTTGAAGGAAAACGTCACTCACAACTTTAGTTAGCCACATGTTAGCGCAATAAAAGGGCAAGAAATCGATGCATGTTTGGTGAATATGCTTTCCAAGCCCTGTAGGATTGCCTATGGTACGAAACGAATGATGGATAATGATGGCTCATAATAACGTGTTTTGAATGAAATAGATATTTAATTAACCACAATTTAATGACTTTCTATAAATTCTGTATGTTAATTTTCAATTGCTCTTTTAATATCCGAAAACGGCTACGGGATACTTCAATACGAAATCAGTTGTAATTTGAACATTGTATACAGTCCGGTGAAAACGAAGAGTCAAAAATTTAAATAATAACAGTTTCAGAGCACCAATCGAATGCGAGCCATGTCGTGCAATCCTTGAATGAAGAGTTAAATTGCAACAAATTGGCATAAGTGAGTGCATCGGGGCGAGCTTCGCGAAAACATTGACATTCAGTAAAACATCGCACCTCTTTAATTCAATGACGTACGTATTCACAGGGGCAATGCAAATTAAACTTTCCAAAGACTGGTCATTTATGAAGTCAATTGAATAAATGTCAATTTTGACGTACCTACCAATGATGCGAGGGATGTACCAAACCAATGAACCAAAAGAATCACTTTCTTTACCTAGCCTCGCTCAGCGCAAGCGATTCTATTGGTTCTTAACAAATACATCCTTCGCTACGCAACCTCGCACATCTCTGGTGGAAACGCAGCCTTACCTACTGTTGAATATTACAAGTCTCTATGTTACAAATCTACGAACAAGTGCGCCACTTCCAGGAAATTTTACTGTGTGTGCAAAGTTGAAACACATAGGTAGGTAATTTAGTACGGTAAGTTTAGGAGTCTTTGCATTTTTGAAGCTATGTCTGTTGTCGGCTTACATTTATTATTGTGATTGACAAGGAGACCTCACCTCATTCTTACTGAAGGTAGCTTCCCCCGCTGAGGTGGAGATCTCAAAGACGGCCGGTACTCTGGCAGGGATCAGCCGAGTGGGCTCCCCTCCGCCGCCGCCCAACGGCCCTGCCATCACCTCGACCTTCCACGGAGACCCTGGGAAAGAGCAAAACGCAAATGTTAAAAACATGATTAAAAACCAATGGAAAGTTGAAAAAAATATCGAGGCAGTATTTTTAAACGTAAGGCAATCACAGGAACTGACGTGATGTACCTATTTTAAAACGTTAAATTTGCGACAATATTCGTTCTAGTAACTGGGCTTATAGCCTGTTAGTAGGAGAGCTGATAGATATTTTTGGGTAGGTGTTTGAAGGCAAGCTGAAAAATTATCCCAAAAACAATCAAATTGCCTCAAATTAAACGTTTTATTTTATTTAGCCCCGCTACCCCCACCCCAGCGAGACAAGTTTTCAGCTTGCCTCAAACTAGGTGTCCCAAAAATGTCTACCAGCTCTCGGACCATGTATCAGGCATCCCTTTTTGTCGCCGGAACTTAAAAGCTCCGCGACTAGATAACTTTGCTTGGAGGGAAGAGAATACGTACAGCAATGTCATTGTTTTAATGTGCAAGAAATCATACCGCGTTAGCGCTATCAATAAATTGGTAGGTTTAGGGGGCAGAAATCTTTAAAAACTTATTTCCCAACAGGTAAAGTCATTTTTAACATCCTAACCAGAACAAGTAGAATGGACGGTAAATATGGCATTAAAAAAAATCGCACAACTCACGCAAAACTCTTAATCCTTCCTAGCAGTGACGTAAAAATAATCGAATGCCCTAGTTTTTGACGGAGGACGCGAGACTTATTTAGTGCAAATCGAATGTGGTTATAGGTACACAATAAATGTCAATGTGGGGCATAAGAAAACTGATAAAGCCTCCCTGAGCGGGGCGCGAACGATGGCGGGGCTGTAATGACAGACCACAATATGATAGATGCAGTGGCTGATGTCTCTAGCGGGGAGCGACTAGCGCGTAATAGTCATCATTATCGCTAACTTTCTCTCATATAAAACAAATTTTTCTATTCCCTGAATATTTCATTGTGACTTACAAGGGCATATGGTAACGTTTAGTTTCTACGGGTGGTTTTTGGATAGGGTGACTTACTTAGGTATATCAACGTTTCCGAAGCGGTAGGTATTCAAAAATAGCAGAGAGTCCCAGAAAAAACTTTGCTCTTAAAGTTTGGATAACTTACCTACTTAATGAATCAAGCTAACTTTTGGTGTCCTAAACTTCAAAATTAATTTGGTTGTTTTTATCGAAATAACTCAATATGGTAGGTACTTGTGCAACAGCAATATTGTGCCAAGTATAATTTTATTGTGAACGACGTAAAATTGATCACTGTAACAGAATTGAAAGGAGTTGTCCTTTAAACATTCCAAATTCATTATTTATTTTGTTTTAAGCGAGTAAATCCGACGTATGTAAGTGTATTAGGAAAGGGAGACGATCAGACGAGGAGATTGATGTATCAAATCGTCAATTTATTCGCAATGTTTCAAGAAGTAAGTACCTTGCAAGTTGCACGTGTGCCGATATGCAATAAACACCAATAGGTGTATAATTTGCACTAATAACAGTAATTACTAATGGGTATTCCTGCAGCCGACAGATGTTTTCAAGTACACTTGGTAGTATCCATCGCTCTAGAAGTAAACGTTTTGCAATAGGTGCCGACTATGCCACAACGAAGCAAACTGATACTAAAACTTTATGATCGATTTACTAACGAATTTTATTTTATTAGTTAACATCTTTTATGTCTTCACATCGTAACTGAAATATTTACAAACGACCCAACCGTAACACTGCCTAAAAAGCAGCCATAGTCTGTGATACCATACGAAAGTTTCGCTAAAACAATAGGCGTGTGTAATAAATTGTGTTACGAAACTTCAAAGGTCGACATGGCGGAACCGATTGCCGCGAGGTCGTTTAGTTAGAAAATATACAGTTGAAACTTTTCAATCACCTGTGGCCACACATTCCATGCATTTTGCAGGCACGCCTTGCTGGTGAGAAAATAAACATTTTGCGCGACTTTGTTGTGAAAGATTGCTATGTGTTTGAGCGTGTTTTGGCTAAGCTACATTGTCGGAGAGCGCCATTCTTGTGGCTACATAAATCCTGTCGGGACGGAAGCGACAGTTCGGATGGTCGCTACAAGTTGTCGTACGAATACCTATGACTATCGTTACGGGCAGTCAGAGGACCGAATGCGTAACAACCGGCTTGACCTGATCGATGCACTAGTCTCCGAGATAAACATGCTCTAACCAAAATTAAGTCTCTAACTAATTTTGACATTTTCAAAGTAGATTTAATGAGGTGTACATAATTAGCATTAATTAAGTAGGTACAAGGAGAGCACATTACACGACAAGTTTACGTTTAAGCTTTAGCTAATACGGGTCGAAAAGCCTATTACCGTCAACCAGGAACTGATTCCGAGTTCAGCTGCTACTCAGAATCCTCCTTATGGAAAAACCAAACAACACTGTCCGACCTTGGGAATCGACCCAAATGCAAAACATTAAGTGTTTGGGCCCATTGGCCCAACGAGGAAGTCAATTACTATTTTAATGTTTAGGCTGTGTTTCCACCAAAGATGCGCGAGGATGCACAGCGAGGGATGTGTTTGTTAAGAATCAGTAGAATCGCTTCATTTACATAGCCTCGCTCAACGCAATCGATTCTATTGGTTCTTAAGGCTGCTCTCTCGAAAAAAGCAGCTTTTCATCGGCACTAACGAAAAATGAAGTCTGAAAAAAATAGTAATCATCATGATATGATACGTAATTTGGTTTAGCTAGAATGTATCAAAAAAAAAAAATCACCAAATCACAAATCAAAACAAACGAAAATGATTTGGTTTTTGTTACTTTTTAAAAACATGTATTATTTTATTACAAACAATTAAAAATACGGGTAGCGGAGTGGCGCGTAGAGGGTTACTTAGCTCCGTTTGTATGCACAAGGTCATTGGCATGAATACAAGCCTTCACAAACACATTTGTCGCTACGCATCCTCACACATCTCTGGTGGAAACGCAGCGTTAAAGTACATTGCGAGGTTGGTTATCGCAATGATTGTCTGACATAACCCTTCCTTATAAGTGGCGACCTCGGCCTCGGCTGCTATTTAACAATACATGTGGGAAGATGCTTCAGTACATTGTACAGACTAGTTCGCCAAGCTATTGTTTTGTTTTAGATTAGTTGTCGAACTTGGCGGAGTAATTAGCATGTATTAGCAGCGTATATACCAGATGGCAAAACCCGTATTTTTAAAGAAATTTCGTATTTTAATCTTTGTTAAAATCAACTCTAATTCTAACTCTATTGCACTACATTTTGAGTAGTTTTTGACATGTCGAGATGTCTCTCGGCGGTAATGTCAAAAATTAGTAAAAAAAACTTAGAAAACGTTCATACTCAATGCTCAATCACGTCAGATTGAGCATTGAGTATTCTGAACGTTTTTTAAGAACGAGAATTGGTTTTCTATTCAGCAGAGGTTGTCTCCAGTGGCGTCTCTTTAAAAAAAAAATGAGTCAGCTAGATATCTACTGATGTGTTTGACTGGCAGACTTGCTGCATCAGCGACCACATCGACGCTTGTCCCCAGGTGAGAAAGTGTTAAAACGAGAATCACTAAGGTCGACTGGTAGATATCCGCTTTTGTACAGTGCTTTTTATTACTGCATAAAGTTTTAACTGCAGCTAACCTTAGGTGTTGACGAAATTAATCTCTATTCACAATCACCACAAACACATTCTTTGCTAGGAATAGAACGACCATGACCGGTAACACCGTATATAATTGCGCACTTAAAGAACACATAATAGGCAGCCCATCGACGCACCTTACGCACCTGCTGGCCCAGGCCAAACCGTTACTGGCCCATACCACTTCGTTACATAGTACTGAAAATCGGTCATGCGAATATAACCAACGGTAAATGGTAAACGACCAATCAAAATTATAATCGAACGCCCTAATTAAAACCTTTGGATGGGAAGATTGTGAGTAACGTATGTTTTTATGTTTGTTGTTAAGTCAATGGGAGCATAAATAATAACGACTTAATTAACTGAAATTAAGTACCTACTAGCACTTTTTTGTGCAATATGGAACGGTGTAGGTATCAGTACCAGTATAGTAACAAAAGGTACTTCGGAATCCCTGATGTGCGACCAAGACTAGCTCTTCCTAGTTTATTTAATGAATTCTGTCCCCTGTCATAAAAACAATGTTTTGTACCCAATTATCACCGCCTTCAATACGAAAATAAAAACATCTTCCAAGGCTCTTCAAGACGTTTGTTCCAAAAACCGAAAAGATACAAAAGAATTTCGAGTTTAAGTGAGTGATTAAAGTGGAGGATTCCTTTGTTTGTGAAGAGGGATGGTCATGACCATCGTTACAAACACGACCGCTCCGCAAGAGGAGCTGTTCATTTGTGCCGAGATTCTGCCGAGATAAAAGAGGTCCATTATAAAATACATCTCTATGATTTTGAAGTTGTCTCTGGTTTATATAGATGTGTTTGTTGTTGCGTGCTGTGACCACTGCAACGGCCAGTAACAGTGAACTGGCTTAAATAATGAGTGTAAAACAAACACTGGATGTGTATTGTTGAATGAATGATAGTATCAACGATTATTACTTTAGCATTTATACATTTATATAATCTGCGAAGTAATATCGCCCACTATAACATGAAACTTAGAGATAATATTAGGTATCCATTCAGAAATGACTAACGTGAAGTTTTATAAATAAAAAAAAATCTCTTTGAGTTCTCTAAGGTTTTTACTGGTTTGTAGTAGATAGAAGTCAAGTCAGGACCAAAAGTTTTAAGTAAAACAGCGAGCAATCTTTGCAAAAACAAAGATACTAAACAATTCCATTTTTGCACAGAAACAATGACTAGTTATCGCACAAATTAACTTCGCTGTAATAGATTAACAGTTAATTGTGTAATAATCGGTTTTGTCGACTTTCTCTAAACTTCGAGTGACTTCTTCTCTGTGACCAATATTTACGTAATCCGATGACTGGCGAAGTCGTTTCTATACGTAATGACAATGTTATGTATGCCAATAGAGATGTATTATTTACAAGACAAGTAAATATAGGTAGACACACAATGCTAGGAACCTTTTATTTTATGAATTTCCGAAACCAAACAAACAAAATATGGTTCCGTTAGATGAAATGAACTTTGATAGTTTGAAAGAAAAAAAATATGCAACGCCAATAACAAATGAATTGGGATAAGAGATGATCTATCACTTGGCAGTTTGTCAGCAAAGTTTGCGAAGCAAAAGTAATAGATAACAGTGGCCTACGTACTTTCTAAAGCAAAGTAAGCCAAGTAGTCTGTACAGTAAAAAAAAACTTTTTTACAAAAACAACTTAAACACTACAAAGTATAAAAAAACTTTAATTTCGGAATTCAGTGTCAAAAAACGAAATAACCAAAAACACCGACATCCAAAATTATACTTTGTTTCTTCATCAGATCTTCACCGAATTGAAATGGGACCAGTCCGGGAAAATACTCTTCAAAATAAAATAAAATCATCCAAATTGGTTAACAATTGGCGAAAATGTCGCTGAACAAACATTTTTCATGGGATCCCATCATCAGATCACGACTTATACCTTCCATCATCAGCTCAGCAACTTGAGGTGATGATTACCAGGCACAAATAACTGAATTGCGTTAGAAAGTTCATAAAAAAAAATTGTATGTGGCTTTAAAATTTGAGGGTTTCCCTCGGAAGTAAGTATATGCTTTCGAATACAAAAAGAATTTTTTTAATCAGTCGACAATTGGCGGAGAAATCGGTGAACATATCTACATAAAAAAACACACATTCAGCCAAACATAGAACCTCCTCCTTTTGAAGAAGTCGGTTAAAAATCGGTAGGGTTGGAAGCCAACTCCAATATACTTTCACATATACCTACTAGAATGTTGGAATGTCAACCTTTATGAGTAGTCTGCTACGCATAGGTTTGAAATCGATATAAATAAAAATCTCGTGTCACGGTGTTTGTTACCGTACTCCTCCGAATCGGCCTGAATGATTTGCCTGAATTTTTTTGTGTATAGGGACCGTGTACGGCGTTGACTATGCCATCTAGTGTCGCATATTCGAAGTTTTAAGGGTCAGAATACTTGACATTGACGCTTCTATGCTGCCACCTGTGGTTCCTGCACGCTCAGTTTATGGAAACGTGCGCGAAGAAGACTGTGCCATCTAGCGTAGTTATTTCGAATTTTATACTTGAAACATAGTTGACAGTGACATTTCTGTACTGCCACCTATAGTTTTTGCACGCTGCCTATATCTGGTAGGTCTGAGAATAGGTCGTAGGCTGTTTTTTATATAGGAATGGCAAAACAACGTTAGCCGAGTCAACTTGTAAAATATAAAAAACTTCCGTTGCTGACTGATTGAGTACGTGACTGACGGAAACGCACAGCCGAAACGGCTGGTCGTAGAAAGCTGTTTGGCATGTAGGTTCCTTAAGTGTAGGGGAGCACTAAGAGAGGTTTGCCCGAAATTCCTACGGGAACGGGAAAAATCGGGATACGCGCGTACGAAGTCGCGAGCAAAAGCTAGTGATTCATAAAACTAGTTATTTGTGTACCTCGTAAACGGATGGCGGATCATCATTATCAATCCATATTTTATTACGAGTATGTAAATTGATAAATTAACATAGCAAATATTTTAACCTGATCTATGAATCGTGTAAAATTATAAACTGTCTATAAACACGGATTAAGTTTGGCACTAGCTTTTCCCGCGGCCTATGCCTTATTATTTTTTTGCTTTTGGATCACCTAACGACTTCGGTAGATTAGGGCCTATTTTATAAGAATCTCAGACGTATTTCGCTACTGATTAGTCAAACTCTAAAAATTATTTCGAAAAAAATAAGGTCAAACGTCAGGAAATAAAATAAAAAAAATTATCAGAAGAATTAACAATTTGAAATAGGTATTTTTTAAAAAAGAAACAGTTAGATAGCTACATTTATTCGTCAACGCTATCCAAATATCAGCCCACAAACATCTGATATTCAGTCAATAAAATAACGTCAAGTTTTTTATATATAAGATAAAGATCTAATAAACATACAGTATTCACTTTTTATATATATTATTACTAGTTTACACTGTGTCATTATTAAAATATCTCGCATGTATCTAACTCATTGTCTGACACATTCCTATGCTTATTAAACGAGGTAGTCAGCCTTGAATTGATATTATACATTCAGTCAAAAAAGTACCGGGAATGGATGATTTGTTTATGGTTCCAAATTCAAATTTTTGTTTTTTTGTAGTAGTTAGATTGGCACAACTGTTTTCCATTTTGGCGCGGAGTTTGAGTTGCATCTGTTATTTATATTAAATACAGTGCTGGTTTTAGTAATATCATATATAGTGTGTATTGCGAATTTCATAATGGACAAAAATATCGAACAAAGAGTTTGTCTTAAATTTTGCATCGCCAATGGAATTTCGTGTTCGGAGTCACTGAAAATGTTACAGAAGGCTTACGGTGAATCGACTTTATCAAAAACTCGTGCTTATGAGTGGTTCAAAGCGTTCAAAAGCGGTCGAGATGTGATGGAAGATTTTCCTCGCTCTGGTAGGCCGTCAACGTCTGCAACTGAAGTTAACATCGCAAAAGTGAAGGAAATAGTGACTGAAAATCCCCATTCAACTCTGAGAGAGATAGCCGCCGAACTTTCTGTATCTCACGAGTCGATCCGTACCATTTTAACTAATCATTTGGGTATGAAACATGTTGCTGCTCGGCTAGTCCCAAAAGATCTGAATTTTCTCCAAAAACTCAATCGCATGAAAGTCGCTGAGGACATGCTAGAACGAGTCAGTTCGGACCCAACATTCATGAAACGCATTGTTACTGGTGACGAGACGTGGGTTTACGAGTTTTACATGCAAACTAGTCAACAAGCTTCGGAGTGGCGCCTTCCAACTGAACCGAAACCGAAAAAACCACGTCAAAGTCGATCAAAAGTCAAAGTCATGTTGACTGTTTTCTTTGACTATCGCGGTGTTGTGCACTCTGAATTCTTGTCGGAAGGTCTAACGGTAAATAAAGAATATTATTTGAGCGTTATGTGGCGTTTAAGAGAGCAAATTCGACGAAAATGGCCAGATTTGTGGAAAGAAAATTCTTGGATTTTGCACCACGACAATGCGCCTTCGCACAAGGCTATCATTGTGAACGAATTTTTAACCAAACACTCAACAAATACCATCCAGCAACCACCATATTCACCAGATATGGCTCCTGCTGACTTTTTTCTTTTTCCTAAACTCAAATTACCACTTCGTGGCACCCGTTTTCAATCGATAGAAGACATAAAGGAGAATTCGCGGCGAGAACTGAACTCAATTCCGGAAGCAACGTTTAAAAAATTTTTTGATGAATGGATTATTCGTTGGCGCAAGTGTATCGTTTCTAAAGGAGCATACTTTGAAGGTGATAAAATAAATTTGGATGAATAACAGACATTTTGTGTATTATTGATCTTTTCTCGGTACTTTCTTGACAGAGTAGTATGTGTGAGATTAATTGCATTTCGACTAGATATTGATACAACAAGGGTAGCATAGATTGTGGATATAAGTTAGTAGATATTCTGTATTTGGTAGTTCTTTTGACATGATGAGTCCGCTCTATTTCTCGACATTGCCTGATAAGTCTTCTGTAAAATGAAACGCTTTCTGTAAAATAAATTGCTCTTTATGCCGAAAGCATTTGCATATTCACAGACAAACGGCAAAAAATACCTTGAATGTTTATTTACACGGCCAATTACTGATTAGAATAAAATAGGTTCACAAGTGGGATTATACCGTGTTATCGATTATGTGTATGCCTATTAATGTGTGGATCTGTTATCTAACGGAGTAAACTTGTTTGATGTAGAAAATAGTAGTTGCATCTATTTTACAAGCGTAGTCTAATATAAAAATGGATTTGGTTTTTCGAAACTGAAATAAAATTGACGAATAAATTAGATTGGAGATCAAAATATGTACCAGGGTAATAAGTAGATATCTGGTTGCGCTAATTACGATAATTGGTTTCAAATGATTGTAGCTGATTTTTGAGCAATAAGTTTTTGCAAATAATTTCGAAAACTAGGTATATTTTTATTCCAATTTATAGGTACATAAGTTGGTATAGTGGTTAGAGCTCGTGGCTAAATAATAACAGCCGCACAGATCGATCTTCAAGGTAAAGCAACGCTTGCCAAGGTTTGTCTGTGGATGGGTGACCATCTTAACATACCGAGTTTCCTCCGTGCCTTGGAAAGCACGTTAAGCCGTTGGTCCCGGCTGTCATTTGAAGATCTTTGGCAGTCGTTACGGATTGCCAGTAAATCTGACTCCAGTCTTACCAAGAAGTACCGTGTTACCCTGTTAATGGGTTGTGGAGGTCTTGTAGGCAACCGCTCCACGTAAAATACTGGTATTCAGCGAAATCTGGTTTGACTGGAAGCCGACCCCAATATATAGGGAAAAGGCTAGGCAGATGATGATGACCTAACCACCTTTTTACTTATATTAATGTAATTACCTTACTAAATTGTATAAAGAAAATCGGTATAGTGGTATACATGGATCTGGAATTTCTTAGTAACAGCCCGGAACCTGGATCTGTATCCGATTGATAGCTATTTTTACTGAAGAAGTAAGGTTGCCAAAAGGTACACTTCTGCTTAAACTCGCGGGCATATATACAGGCGTGATGTTATGTTACATCATTTTCGCTCCGATTTCTAACAGTTTTAATTAAAATTGCAATTGGAGAGTCCGAAATCTACAATTCTTGCCAATGTTGTGGTTTGATAATTCCCATCAAATAAAAAATAGATAAGCTTAAAATGCACCTCTACCGATCCCTTCTAAGAATGTCAAGCGTGATATCGCAAGAGAAAATGTGTGGACATTAGCTCTCGCACAATTTCCGTTGAAATACGTGTTTGTGGTACGTACAAGTTATTTAGGTGCACGCATTCATTCGCGCACACTCGTTCTGAACGGAAGACTTTTGTAAATATGGTTGAGCGAGAAGCGATTTGCTGTGTTACCGTATTTCTGTAACACCTATAGACTTAGAGAACTAGATTGAGCGTTCCATGTCTGGCTTTCAAGTGAATACGCCCAGATGAGTATGAGAGAGACAGGCTAAGTGATGATGCGGCCCGTTGTTGCAAAATCTGATAGTTCGATGTCACCAAGTGTCAATGACACTTTATCATTACGACCTACGCAAAACGTGGGCCAGTCTATTCTGTGAAAATCTCGCCAGGGAAGCTTATGCGGGCCATGTTCAAGTAATTTAATCAAACAGGCTGGTTGAAACAGTTTTATAAAATTGGTTTGAATGTCTACAGTAGGAAAATTTGATCAAAAATATTTGTCAAATAGCATGAAGAAATGTGAAATTTCATTGATCGTCCTGTTTGATCATATTAATTGAACGTCTATGGCCCGCATTAGTGGAGTTTAAGGCTTGTATTCATACCAATGACCTTGTGCATTTGGGCGGAGCTACCCTTCTACGCGCCACTCCACTACCCGCATTTTTAATTTGTTATAATAAAAATAATACATGATTTTAAAAAGTAACAAAACCAAATCCTTTACGTTTGTTTTGCAAAGCAGTAAATATTTTTACTTATATACTCTTTTGAAAAAAAAATTAAGGAGGAAAATGTTATCATCTCAATAATTTGGAAGTGATTTAGTGTTTTTTTTTCTAATTATGTGATACCGATAGACAAATTTTGGCTAAACCAAATTACGAATCATATCATGTAGATTACTAACTATTTTTTTCAGATGTAGTTTCTCTGTAAGTGCCGACGAAAAGTTGCTTCATCTTCATTTTAAGCTTTTTTCGAGAGAGCAGCCTTATAGTGAACTGTCATTTCACATTGTTTCAATGGATTGACAGCTCACTTCACCTAACTTTTCACAGTGAGATATTTTCAAATAGCACTACTGGTATTCACGGCGCATTCACTTTGTTTCTTTCTACCGATCAGTCAATATTGTGACGGCATTGCTCACTTTGCTCAGTCCATTTCTCTAAGTTTATGGTTACACCTTAGTTACGAAAGTTAATGGAAAGTTATTCGCGATACGACGGTTACAATTTAACAACTATCGCTAGATCTTAACGCTCGAGGGACTTAGTACAACGGAGTGTGATCGAATGTTCGTAAACTAAGTATATATTACCTACACTTATTGCAGCGGCTGATATAACATCTCAATTAGTTTACACAACAGGTACGTTTGTGGCTTGTTTTAGTTGGCACGCCCAATGTATTGACAACTGGGACGTTGCTATTGTACTACTCTGTTTCAGTTACAGGGACGTTCCGCAAGTACTTATCAAATGCCTACTAACACTATCATGAAGCATTTCTAGCACGTATCTAAGTTAATCTTCAGTAGGTGTGCACTTCTTTCTTAAGATTTGTTTGGGCAGAGTAGGTGGCTACGTTAATTGCAGTATCGGTGGAATTCTTTCACTTCTCTGTGATAAATACCTTGTTCTTCTTTTATAGTCATTGTGATAAGGGATTGCAACATTAGCTGACTAAATTCAAAGAATTTGATTTTAAAAAATTGGAGCTTAATAAATATCCAAACTATTAATGACGGATCATTTTATACCATAAAAACTACTAAACTACTGTAAACTACTTTCTAATTGCCACCTAGAGTCTCCCATAAAATTATAAACTTCGAATTATTCAATCAGCGAATTACCTACGATACTAAAATAAAACTATGGTGATTTAAATTAAACATTCTGGGTTATCCGAGTTTATCTTAATTTAGCGACTAGATGTTATATGTATCCAAACTACAAACCAATATTAATTGAAAATGAACTCTGTGTGTCTGCTTGTTTGTTACTTTTCACGCCTAAACGTCTGAACTAATTTTAATGTATTTTGTAATAGAGATAGATTGGGGAAACAAGAAAATACTTGGAAAAGGAGATAGGATACTTTTACCGCCTGCCAAGCGTGGCGATTATGTCAAAACACCCAATCTTGGGGGAGGCCGATGTCCAGTAGTGGATGACTTTCGGCTGAAATGATGATGATGATGATCCAGAGAGTACGTTCCCTTGGGATGATTTGCAACTGCAAGCGAAGTCGCTAGCAGAAGCTAGTTATGAATTAAACGGGTGTTTTTAATTCGTTATTTGATTCTTCTTCTTCTTATCGTAAGGTCCATCGACCCCACACATCCTAGGGTCAGAGTTTTTAAACCGCCTCAAGGGCCTCGGGTTTATTTGATGATTGCTATTTGGCGGCCGAGACCACCGGCTTATACGTGCCTTCCGAAAGACGGAATCATCTTTTTATCAGACAATCAGGTGATTCAAGCCTGCAATCTCCTAGCCAAACTGGAAATAACTTTACAAAGTATGCATCCCGTGGGAATCGAACCCACGATCACAGGGTCACAAGGCAAACGCCTACAGAAATTTAATTAAGTAATTTATTAAGTAAACTTGATTATCGAACAGGTTAGTAAGCACAGTTATCGCAACTCAACTTACCAAAAAAATGTGATATATTTCTCAACCGGGGAACTGTTCATACATGGTGTCAACCATTAACTAGATACTCTTAAAGTAGTTTTTGCTGTACCTTGCCATGCAAACTTTGGAGACGGAAATCTTGGAAATTAATATTAAAACCTATTTATTTTATTGAGGCTTGATAAGCGAGAAAGCTTATTATTTCATGAAACACTTTAAATCGTTCTCCACACCAAAACTTTTTTCCAATCAATTTTAAAACCTAGGTAAAATCCATCGATATAATGGTAAAATCTTAAAGTTTCATTAAAATCAGTTTTTCTATTTTCCTAGAATTTGAATACCCGACTACTGACTCGCTTAATTGAAATGTCCACTATTTATTTATTTCCACAATTTATTATTTTAATTCTACAGCAAAATTCTTTCGATTCTACAAATAAATAAAATACCTACCTACGTAAACGTGCAAACTTGCTAGTAAACAAATTGCAACGAAATATCTACTAATTGTGTAATTACAAATTACTCGTTAGCAATGCAAATTCCAAATATAATGTTATTTCGACATGGCGAGACAGGATATGAGTTCTCTTTACATACATTTGTGAGTGGGTACGAACATTATCAAGATTTTAATTACAATGAGGTTTCCAGTGATGCATTGTGTCTAGGTACTGAATACGGATGGTTCTGAAGTCATTAGGTTAGGTTTAGGTCATTCATCATTTCAGCCGAAAGACGTAGGCCTCTCCCAAGATGGCGGGGTTTGCCATAATCGCCACGCTTGGCAGGCGGATTGGCGATCGCAGTATGTGTTGAGTTTTGCAGAGAACGCTACTGCTTTTTCTCTGGAGAGTCCCTTAGTCGCCTCTTACGACAACCACGGTAAGCGATGGGATGGTATTATTCTTTTACGGCACCCTATGGCACCGGCCGACACCATACGGCAAAAGTGAAGTCATTTGTAAGTAACGGTCCAATTCTAGGCGGAACCACGTATATTATTTTTAGGCGGAATCACGTCCTGGGCAGAACAGAGACAGAGACAGAATATACACATTTAAAAAAAATGTGTGTATTCTGTCTTTAATCGTTTGGAAAGAAAAGTAAAATAGCTTATTTGCCCCAAGCTTTTCAGGCTCTCTCTTTCGGAAAACCTAAGAAAACCGAAGCTAGGGCCCAGCGTGGCCCTGGAACGCAAAGGGCATTAGGAGGAACACGGATGGGTTTTCGTCAGTAAGAGTCTGACACTCCCTTTCGCAGCGCCCAGAGCGGAAGGAGTCATTTGATGATTTCCCATACCAATAAAAAAAGGGTACTTAGCGCCTCAAGTTTCGCATAGTCAACTGCTTAGTAGTTAGGACAAATATGACGAGTACGATCAAGAATATGTCTGCAAGGTGAACATGTCATCGTATTATAATAGTTTAAAGACAATAGCAGCATATCAAGACTTGATGATTTAGTTTGTTCGGTATGTTGATAAACTTGGATGATGCAGTCCTTTTACACCTAAGAATAGAAAACGTATGTTTTTCTTATCCGCAATGTTTGGCTATTGGTAAACTGGGTCTATTTTATTTATAGAAGCAACCATTGATAGAGAACGCGAGTTATTCATGAAGGATTTTAAAATAAATAAATGTTATGTAGGCATAGAAAATTCCATCTTATCTGTACCATCTTCGGAGATTATTAAAAAGTTGTGCCGTTTAATTACGGTTCTCCACGAATAAATGTAATTCATTAAGTATCAAGTAATATCATAAACTAACTAGCTGACGAATTTAAAAAAAATCTTATGTGTTATTCCAGACCAGGAACTCACCCGTCTGCGTCTCACTGAACAATCGCTACCTTTTGTTTATTAGCGGAGAAGCAATCCGTTTATTTTCAGACACAATAGTTGTATCAGTATCGTATCGTGTATGTTACATAATCTGTTCCGCATCATTGAACATACAAACTTAATTTACACCTCTGATCGAATTGCGAAGCTTTACGTAATGTGGTTACAAAACATAAATTAATGAACGATATTTTTGGCAAACGACGCGCAAGCAAATACTTCAAGTTGGAAATACTAACAAAAGTTTACGAGTTCTCTTTAGATCAAATTGAACGGTTTACACGATCCAGTGAGTGCACGGCCTTATTTAATATGTGCTGCACAATTCTTTATTTCAATTTTATTTTAGAATTCTCAGGGCTTTGGTATTTAGGTCTAATGAAAGTTCGTTTACATTATACAGCTGGTGAGTTAGTGAAGTCGTACTACTTGAGGCGAGTGCGTGCGCGCATGTTTTACACATGGAGTAGGTAAAGTGTTCGAAACCGTTGATTGCGCGAAGTAGGGTGAGGCTGCAAGGAGGTCACAGACACGACGAGCCAGACGGGGCGCGGGCGGAACAATACCAAATCGCTTAGATACAATACCTCACAATACGTGGACCAGCAAATTGATGGAAACTGGCAAATAGGTGTGCCGTGTGCTCGTAATCGGTATTATATTCTGATAGCACGCCCTCAATTGTTTCAGGAAGGCTGTGTTTTAGTCGCAATTTATCAAGTTTCTAAACTTTGCGTAAAAATGTTTCTGATGTTCATTGTATGTGAACTGATAGCATTAGGTATTCGAGCAAATAATGGTAGCAATATTCTGATAACTACCAGCCACTTTCTGCAGCTGGCAGCTCACATTTCCTTCAAGGAATTTTTATTTTTTCTATCCCATGTTACCTGGGTTATTTAATACAAAGCTGCAATTTCTAAGAAGCTTTCCTTACAAAGCTAATTCCATGTAGATCGGTCGTGTCGTCCCGAAGGAAACACCGGTGGTGAAACAATAGAAGCTGAACTCGTGACATCCGCCAACGCTCACATACAAAGAATCCGAAAGACCACACTTGCGCCAAAAAGGCCAATAAACTATACAAATTATTAAAAAAGATAACAGTAATTTGGTAAAGGTTTTTGATTGATTTTTGTAGAAACTAAAAGGTCAAATGATAGACTACATCGTAGATCCAGAACATGAGCATGATGGGACCTTAGATTCGGTTCTCCGGTCAGTCATTGTTTATTTTTGGGGTTACCCATCTGAACTTGCTCAACACCAGCGCAGACTGGATAAGTGCTCTATTGTTAGCAATGGGCTCGCCCCTGGAAACTGGTGTGTAGGTACACCAGTTTCCAGTGGCGAGGGGGCGGGGTGGTGACCTCTGCCTAACTCCTTATGGAATACAGGCGTGATGTCTTTATATCTAAATATTAGCTTTCTGCACATCGGATCCGAGACTCGAATTTTAAGTTATTGGTATCACACCTATAATGTTTGTCGTTTTTTTTTAATGCATTCGTTTCACAAGATTCACTTGACACCTTTATTCCAAAGTAATTAAATATTGTTAGAATATAAATATTAACCAAGGCGTTTTATTTAAAACCTTTCGAGCCTCGTAGCCACATTTAAAACCGACCTAGATTAGTCACTCTCATAAATTACAAGTGTTACAGTTGCTTGACATTATTTGCACAAAAAAAAAACATTTAGAATATCGTAGACATGTTATATTGACATCCTTCTACGCCTTTTAAAAATGTATATTAATTGACTAAATTAATTTTCAATTAATTTGATTTTAGTTAGCGACTTAGATACTTGAATAGAGCAATGAACTCAGGACATTAAGAAGGCGTTATGATATGACCTCAAACTCAATAATTATATTATTATTTTAGAATTACCAAAAAGATTAACATAACATCACGCCTGCTATATTACCCAAATGGCTAGGCAGAGGTGTATCTCATTTCATCAGTTTATTTATTTAGTACTTTACGCATACAGATGAACAGAGGCGGATTTAATGCCCAGTTTATATCCGCATCCCATGTAAAACAACGGATGCGACCCTATCGCCACTAACCGGACACCTACCAAACTTCGGGCAACGAGGATGTTCTGAAAAAACGAACACAACAGCTGAATCCGGTTTGACTGGAAGCTGAGCCCAATATAGTTGGGAAAAGGCTAGGCAGATGATGATTAACTAAGAGTACCTAAGCGGTCTAGCACTACAGCTTAGTTTGAGGTCCTGAGTTCTCTCCGTCTGGCATTACGTATCAATAAAAAAAATCCGACTCGAAGAACCAAAATGTTAGGTCGCGACCCTAACAGTGTTTTTCTATTATAATCAGGGCTTTCAGAAAAAGTCACGCCACCAGTTGGCGCTACATAGGCGAGAGGTCCTTTTCTTTGAAATCGTAACTTACGACGTAGACATGACGTTGCTGTCAATTGACCTAATGTCAGACAACATTAGCGTTTTGGCAGGTTCCAGTCCAGCTAGTCTATTCTGTAAGTAACCATTTCGATATCGAGCTTCACCAGAGTGACAAAGTTCACAAAGTGAACTTTATTGCACACAACATAAAGTTCTTATGTTTATGCTCACCTCGGATTCCGCTGTCGAGACACGAAAAATGTTGTTACAGAACAGCACTACTGGACCTGATGCCTCAGTGCTGCCAACTGGTGTTCGTTTTTTCAGAACATCCTCGTTGCCCGAAGTTTGGTAGGTGTCCGGTTAGTGGCGATAGGGTCGCATCCGTTGTTTTACATGGGATGCGGATATAAACTGGGCATTAAATCCGCCTCTGTTCATCTGTATGCGTAAAGTACTAAATAAATAAACTGATGAAATGAGATACACCTCTGCCTAACCATTTGGGTAATATAGCAGGCGTGATGTTATGTTAATCTTTTTGGTAATTCTAAAATAATAATATAATTATTGAGTTTGAGGTCATATCATAACGCCTTCTTAATGTCCTGAGTTCATTGCTCTATTCAAGTATCTAAGTCGCTAACTAAAATCAAATTAATTGAAAATTAATTTAGTCAATTAATATACATTTTTAAAAGGCGTAGAAGGATGTCAATATAACATGTCTACGATATTCTAAATGTTTTTTTTTTGTGCAAATAATGTCAAGCAACTGTAACACTTGTAATTTATGAGAGTGACTAATCTAGGTCGGTTTTAAATGTGGCTACGAGGCTCGAAAGGTTTTAAATAAAACGCCTTGGTTAATATTTATATTCTAACAATATTTAATTACTTTGGAATAAAGGTGTCAAGTGAATCTTGTGAAACGAATGCATTAAAAAAAAACGACAAACATTATAGGTGTGATACCAATAACTTAAAATTCGAGTCTCGGATCCGATGTGCAGAAAGCTAATATTTAGATATAAAGACATCACGCCTGTATTCCATAAGGAGTTAGGCAGAGGTCACCACCCCGCCCCCTCGCCACTGGAAACTGGTGTACCTACACACCAGTTTCCAGGGGCGAGCCCATTGCTAACAATAGAGCACTTATCCAGTCTGCGCTGGTGTTGAGCAAGTTCAGATGGGTAACCCCAAAAATAAACAATGACTGACCGGAGAACCGAATCTAAGGTCCCATCATGCTCATGTTCTGGATCTACGATGTAGTCTATCATTTGACCTTTTAGTTTCTACAAAAATCAATCAAAAACCTTTACCAAATTACTGTTATCTTTTTTAATAATTTGTATAGTTTATTGGCCTTTTTGGCGCAAGTGTGGTCTTTCGGATTCTTTGTATGTGAGCGTTGGCGGATGTCACGAGTTCAGCTTCTATTGTTTCACCACCGGTGTTTCCTTCGGGACGACACGACCGATCTACATGGAATTAGCTTTGTAAGGAAAGCTTCTTAGAAATTGCAGCTTTGTATTAAATAACCCAGGTAACATGGGATAGAAAAAATAAAAATTCCTTGAAGGAAATGTGAGCTGCCAGCTGCAGAAAGTGGCTGGTAGTTATCAGAATATTGCTACCATTATTTGCTCGAATACCTAATGCTATCAGTTCACATACAATGAACATCAGAAACATTTTTACGCAAAGTTTAGAAACTTGATAAATTGCGACTAAAACACAGCCTTCCTGAAACAATTGAGGGCGTGCTATCAGAATATAATACCGATTACGAGCACACGGCACACCTATTTGCCAGTTTCCATCAATTTGCTGGTCCACGTATTGTGAGGTATTGTATCTAAGCGATTTGGTATTGTTCCGCCCGCGCCCCGTCTGGCTCGTCGTGTCTGTGACCTCCTTGCAGCCTCACCCTACTTCGCGCAATCAACGGTTTCGAACACTTTACCTACTCCATGTGTAAAACATGCGCGCACGCACTCGCCTCAAGTAGTACGACTTCACTAACTCACCAGCTGTATAATGTAAACGAACTTTCATTAGACCTAAATACCAAAGCCCTGAGAATTCTAAAATAAAATTGAAATAAAGAATTGTGCAGCACATATTAAATAAGGCCGTGCACTCACTGGATCGTGTAAACCGTTCAATTTGATCTAAAGAGAACTCGTAAACTTTTGTTAGTATTTCCAACTTGAAGTATTTGCTTGCGCGTCGTTTGCCAAAAATATCGTTCATTAATTTATGTTTTGTAACCACATTACGTAAAGCTTCGCAATTCGATCAGAGGTGTAAATTAAGTTTGTATGTTCAATGATGCGGAACAGATTATGTAACATACACGATACGATACTGATACAACTATTGTGTCTGAAAATAAACGGATTGCTTCTCCGCTAATAAACAAAAGGTAGCGATTGTTCAGTGAGACGCAGACGGGTGAGTTCCGCGTATCGCCGCAGTGCGGTATCGGTAGTCGGTACAGCGAGTGACAGCGTCAGGCAGAAAGGTATTTAGACAGCTAATGCGGGCAGCCCGTTGTCCTCGACGGCTCGGTGGCTCGGCTGCGACCCGTCCAGCCGGCTCGCAACCTCCGATAACTTCGTGCTGATGGACCTATTCATTACAACCTGCATGGCATCCGCATTCACCGAGCGACCGATGCGACGACAAATATTACGAAACGTTTAATTAGAGTGACAAATATTTGCGGTCCAGTAAATTATGAAAATAACTTGCATAAAAAAATCGTCAACATTTTACCAAATATTTGCATCAAGATCTGTAACACAGTTTTATTGATGCTATAACATATCTGCATGCAAAGTATTGAATTTAATATATGCAGTGAAATGACTCATACTACTGCCACTATGTCGATCAAATTGGACTGGATTCGGCAAAACTTGTGGTTTATATAGTCAAAAATCATAATCAAGATTTACAGTTAGTTCCTACAGAGCATTTTGAACCGTTATTGATTTCATTCATAAGACGGTTGGACTTGGATATCATTCCTATTTTGAATATGAGAGTTAATAAAACTGCTTAGAGGTGGGAATCTGCTCGTTCTGAAACTTGTTTTTTCTCCGTATAGTTTCGAAAGCGATGTGCAGTGTTAACCCGTTCCGTGCAGGTGTCGCGGACCGCGGTGGTTTTAAGTAAGCCAGTGCTAAAATACAGGAAAAACCAATCATGGTTCGCAATCAGCATGATGTAATAACTTTAAAACTCTAACAATTTCGTTAACGATCAACTTCCTGCAGTTTAGCTCTGGTTTACTTGAAAGTATATTAGCCTGTATATTGCTGACTTGCTGAGAATACCGGGAGTTATGAAACATGCGGCATTTCATTCACAAGTTGTGTTTTTTCATTAATGTTGAAATGTTACTTTTACTAAATTACCGCATGAAGATGGCCAGACATTTCTCTTGACTATTGCAACGTTCGTATAAGATTTATTGATTCTATTAAAATTCAAGTTACTTATTTTGATTTGTTAGACCATCTATTTTTAATATTTTGGTTGGAAAATTAAACCTATTAGTCACCATTCAGTGTGTAACAAGCAATCAATATTTATGAAATCTAATACGGTAACTCTGGAGCAAATAAAAGTTGATTATGCTAATGAAAAATAAATTATCACCAAAATTCATAGTCTGAGAGCGATGATTTGAAAATAAAATCGATATTAGGTATATTTATGACAATTAAAAAAAATCGACCTATTGCGAATTGAACTCGCACATGAAGGGTTCCAAACCATAATCTTTATTTTTTATTATTGGTTGTTATAGCGGCAGTAGAAATACACAATCTGTGAAAATTTTAACTGTCTAACTATTAAGGTTCTAGAGATACAGCTCCCTGACAGACAGACAAACAGACGGACGGGTGGGCGGACACCGGAGGCTTAGTACCTAATAGGGTTTCGTTGGTTATCCTTTGGGTACGGAACCCTAAAAAAAACGTAGACTGCCGTTACTCAAAAACGACCGTCAGCACTCTTCTTCTTGGCCTTTAAGCGTAATCCTGAGTCCATATTTAGGCAAAAAAAAACAATTCATAGGAAGTATCAAGTAGCCATGTTTTTAAAGTGGTGCAATATGCGAGGTTTCCCGTGAACAGGAGTAGTGAGGTGAGGTTGCAACCCGACTCCGCTCGACTGCATCCGAGCCTCGAAACTCGAGACTCGAGAGAAACGGTTACTTGCCGCGCTGCGCACCTTGCCACAATGTTCCTGTTATTAACCATTCGTTAAAAAACCAGCCAAGTGCGAGTCTGACTAGCGCGTGAAGGGTTACAAACCATTAAATTTTTCTAAATGTTAGGTGCTTTAAAATCATAGACTGTTAATAGGTGTTTCTGTAATGTTTAGGTAAAGACATCTGAAATTTTGTTTCAATATTTTAGGCAGTAGTTTCGAAGATAAGGATGGGAAATGGTTAATCAATCATCAATATATAACATTTTTCCGTTACTGACTGACAGGCAACGCACAGCCGAAACTACTTACTGGTCGTAGAAAGCTAAAATTGGGCATGAATCTTCCCTACACTCCGTAGGGCAGCACTAAGAGAGGATATCCCGAAATTCCAAAGGGAATGGGAAATATAGGGATACGAGCAAACGAAGTCGCGAGCAAAAGCTAGTTGATATATCACACGGTAGGTATAGTTGGAAAAACATTCGATTTAACTTTTTAGTTTGCCCCCCAAAAAGTGCGCAATTAGCCTATTTCACTTAAGACGAACCAAATGATACCTCGTTTTTATTTAAAATTTTGTTAAAATTTATCCAGCTGTTTGGCTACAAAAAATAGGGATACATACTACTCTTGATCTCTTCTTCTTTTTCTCACCTCATTTGTTAAAATTAATCCAGCCGTTTGGCTACAAAAAATAGATATACAAACATAATACTCTTGATCTCTTTTTCTTAATTATTTAAATTGTAATTTATTGATTGTAGTGTAATTTAATATATTTTAATTTTAATTTATTGATTCCCATTAAATTTATTAGTACTAATTTAATTTGTGAATATATTTTTTTTTTGTAATTGTCTTTAAATGGGTGTAAATGACCTGAATAAACGAATTTACTTAATTATTTATAATCATTATCCACCTTCTGGGGCAGTGGGGTAAAAATAACATTAAATCAGCAATTTTATTGTTGTTTTACATCCAATTATTTATTGGAAGCTCAGTATAGATCTTGGCTACCTTGAAATTTGATTTTTGTGGTGGCTTTATCATTTTTAGGAGGGTTTTTTGTAGCAAGTAATTACGATAGGAATTATAAGTATTTTTATGTAGTGAATAGCTTAATAATGGTATAATTATCTCACAAAGGTAAGTAACTGGCAGCCAATCGGTATTACAACATTTCAACTGTAGAAATTGGAAAAGCATTCTATTTAGCACGCACGTATTTTCCTATTGATATTCACTGAGGGCTTTACACAACAGTGCATAAATATTGAGTAGCAAATATTTACTCAGTAATTACCACTATAATGCCGTAACGTGTCGTACCTACTCGTCACTCGTCACTCGTCACCAGCTATCACCAAATAGTACATGTAGCTAATGAACTAAACATTGGATTATTATTCATACCAAATTCAAACACGTTGCGTTCAACGCAAATCGTATGAAGCGGTTATTATGACAAATATCGCAGCATCATAATTTAACTGGATGAGTTGCGGCCGCGGTGGCTGAAATATTGACATTCCTCATTTTAGAATAAGCATTTTGCATTATTAATTTTTAGTGTTCCGTACCCAAAGGGTATCCAACGGAACCCTATTAGGTACTAAGCCTCCGCTGTCCGTCCGTCCGTCCTTCTATCAGCGAGCTGTATCTCAAGAACCGTAACAGGTGGACAGTTGAAATTTTCACAGATTGTGTATTTCTATTGCCGCTATAACAACAAATAATAAAAATCAAGGTTTATGGTACGGGAGCCTTCGTGTGCGAGTCCGACTCGCACTTGGCAGGTTTTTAGTTTTGGCTTTGGCTTTACTACAGAAATAAACGAAGAACATAACTTATTTTTTGTTTATGTTGATTAGTTTTTAAACTCAGTACTGTTTTTGTTAAATGGTGTACCCAAAAAAAGACAAAAAAATAGCAGTTCGTTGCGTTCCTTCGTTATGATAACTATAGAGGCCGTACTTTGTATTATACAACATCCATAACTTCAAATGCTGTGATCACCTGACTGAGACGCCTTGTAATTTCACGTAATAACCGTCACGCTTCGAAATACGAAGGGTTTCATAGAGGTGCATTATCATGCACCTACGTGTACGCAATTACGAAGCTCAGGTTATAGTTTATACTTCACATTTTCGACTCGAATGTCTAGAATTAATAGAATGTCTTGTCATATTCTTCTTCTTTTCGTGTCGAATGACTACTTCTCAAATTTAATGTCGGGCCGCTATTTTTAGCCTAATTTATTTTATTGCTGGGTTTTATCACTATGTAAAACACTAGGCGTAGGTACTTATCAATTTAAATGATAATCTTCCATAATTTGAATAGGAATCATCTGTTATAAATTGTCAGTAATTGGAGAATTTCATTCGCATTCTAGGTCTTGTCCTTATTGCTTTAAATGTAATGTTTTATTCATGAGAAATTTGTGAATTGTGGTACCAGTATTGAAGTCATTAATTTCAACAATTTTTTTATCATTATTATATTGTCTGAAATAGAAAAGTCCCATTGAAGATATGTAAAATAATTTGTCTAAAAACAGAAGATGGTATCAGTCAGTCATCAAACCATTTCAGTTCCGAGTTCTGAACATATTACATAAGAAGAAAGTGATAGTATCCACACGTGTGTTATATGTTTGAATATTTAACTTATGCAAGTAAATAACGTTTACGTCTGCCGGTGCTTTCACTAACGTAACGAGATAAAACCGCAGTTTAGGAAATAATGCTAGGCTGCTAAGTTTTATTGTGCCGTGGGCGGAAGGTGTTTGCTGTTAATTTGTGATGGGTAACTGTGCATGAAGCTGTGTTTATGATCATTTAATATTAAATAGAGGTAATAAGAAATATCATTTATTAATTGCAATAAATTATGGAATACCTATGAGAAAAATAACGAGGGTGTAGTCATAAATTTTATAATAAACGAGTTTGTTGATTCCTTCACGTTTTAGAATTGGACTTTGGAAATCCACAAGCCTCCAAATTGCCAAAACCTAGTAACCTCATTAACACTTCAGTTAGAGTAATATAAATTACACTTGCAATTCAATTCAGAGTAGATGTACAGATAACGATCAGATTTGTGGGTAGTTTTTGCACACAGCTGCTACAGTCACGCAACATCGGAGTGGCGTGCGGTCGCTCGGATGTCTGTCATCCATAAAAACATAACATCCGTTATCTGTACAAGAGATTTTTACTCAATATACACTAACCTACATAGTATTAAAGCGTGTTTTTCATTGCGTATGTCTGGCTTAGCGCGAGGGGTGTGCGTGAGAAGCGGCCCTTATAAAAGAGTTCAACGCACGGTGCGTGCTTTGTATGTACCCAGTGGTGCGAAACGTAGCCTAGATCCCTAACGGACGTACCCATACGTACCTGGCAGGGTGCTTCTAACTGTCACTGTGCTAATCGTAGATATCGAGTGCGTACTACTGAATTAATTCGCTGTTACATGTTCACATGTAGGTCAGGTGTATAAAACCTTTGCAGTACAAAACTTTGGCTTATGATTAAACTCTGATCTGTGTAGTACTTCAAACATAAACATTAATCTGCCAACTACGTCCGTATTCGTATTCCCATTTAAATGTCTAAAACTATGTGGGCGATAGCTTAGTTATTACTTTGATTACTTTAATGGAGCTTGAAACAAGTTTGTGTATTTACCGTACTCGTTCCCACGTTTAGTTTCGACTCGCTACAGTAATATGAGATGAAACCATAACTTTATACAGGAATAACGTGTACTGTACCTACTGAAGGAACCAATTTAGTTCAAAAAGGTTGCGCAAAGGTTGCGAATGACGTGTCGCGCCCACACTACAATACGGATGTAGGACTACATTATAGGTATGCAAATAAACTTACTGATCGAGGGCGACAAGACCTCCGGAGACAAACCCGCGTCCCCTTGGCAACAACTATGTAGGGCACTGCACTGACCAGACGAAAAGAAATCACAACAATAACACTTTCATAGA
Source organism: Lacanobia oleracea (assembly GCA_950371165.1). Lineage (NCBI taxonomy): Eukaryota > Metazoa > Arthropoda > Insecta > Lepidoptera > Noctuidae > Lacanobia > Lacanobia oleracea. Next base: position 15,974,824 of record OX493389.1, read on the forward strand.
ACATTCACCACACCATGGAGTTTGTATGAAGACAAGCTCAACTGTTCTTGTTCAACGCTAAGATCAGAGAGGCACTGTGTTACGTGTATTAGTATTTAGCACATATGCGACAGAATATGCGGCGATAATGCATTTTGACGGCTCGGAGGCATTGCCTCGTTCGGAAGCGAACGCGACGCAAATGTCAGACACAGGCGGTGCGCAGGCGCAGAGTCGCCCGCGCCCAGCTGCGTGACGTCACTGTGGTATTCAAAATGGCGGCTGGAATTCGAGAGCCTACACGTAGTGGTACTGGTGGCAAAACAACCAGTTTGCCGGCGTCGTCGCGCCGGATTGGGCTAGTCAACACTCAACACCCAATCCATTATTTTTTTCTGTTATTTTCAAGAATAATTTTGCTATTATTGCAGACGTGTAGGTACATAAAAAGTACATAGTAAATTAATGTTTTATGTCTTTAAATTTTAATGACTGAGTTTTAAACTTTTTTAGAGTTTATTTTTAACTAAAGCAGACACTATCATTTTATTTTGTCATCAACAAAATAATATTATTCATCCTCTGTGCAATTTCAAAGAGAACAGAAATGTAAACAAACATAAACAATGAGCTCGACATGTATCATCCAGCTCTATTAGCAGTTCAAAGTGTGTCAAGCAAGTCGCGTGCAATTTGTATGGATCTCAGGAAATATGGCGGTGACATGACGTCACAGCTCACTAGTTACCCGCGCTAAGCGACACCTACTTGCGTTGACAAACGGCACTAAAGCGGGAACTAACCAAACTTGCACGACTTACACTCTAGTTGGGAACACGTACAACCGTTTAATTGTGGTGTTACGTGCATAAACACCTTCATAAGACGTAAATAGTAGACGGAGAAGTTTGGAATACTTTTAAATTTACATAATTTCTCCATAATTTATTTGTGTTTTACATACTACAAAATCACTGTTTTAAGTAATTTGAATCGCCTGTTTTCCGAATGCGATTATGTTCCGTCAGTAAATAAAATCGATAAAAATCTTCAACAAACTTTTCATCAAGATTTTTAACCACTCGGTACAAATGGCCCCTTTCACTGTCACGAGACGGTTCATCTCGCTCGCTCATTACTCGAACTAACGAAAGAGACGGAGGGTAAGGCTTTGTATGCACTTCTATTACCGCATTTAGCGTTCAGTCGATGTCGACTCGTAGTCGAGTCGGAACTGGGGCACGGCTAATCGTAAACTCGGTTTTTTAACGCGTTTACGATTATTTAGTGATTAAAATGTGATTTTATTGGAGATGCAATTTTAAGATAGCAATTTGCACTAAGATAGGTTGAGTCCTCAACCATTGGTTTAGCGCCATGCGGGGGTTAACTTTCTACGCTGCCGACTGCGGTGTCGATTCCCGCAGGGTTCGCATAATTGTTTGGTCAACGGATATTTGTTTCGGAACAATACAGAATAGATATTGTTTATTTTTAGTATGGGGAATTCTATACCGTTTATAAAATAATATTATTGTGAGACAAATCTATTGTTAAATATCGCATTGGTAAATATCGCATAGATGTTTTTGGTGAAATACTAAAACACGGACTAAAGTAAATTAGTACATAAAACAATTACAATTAAAACGTCTTGGATTTATTATTGTAATTTCAGTGAGTCGAGAATAATGTTGTTCGTAGTGTTATTTCATGCTTGGCTTAGTACAACTTAATAATGTTCAGTAGGTGTTGTACACGACGCAGTGTACACAACTTGAAGGGAGTTTGGACTGAGTTCAGTTAAGACCGCCCCTAGCCCTGTTTATTTTGTTGTAGTAGATCGAGAGTTCAGGTAGGTACAGTCTAGTTTACAGCGATTTTGGGCTTCTGTCTTCAAGTTGGACATCGATTCTGGTAACTTACCTTTGGTCGACCTACAGTGAAGTGTATTATATCTATCTATCTTGGTCAGGAATGTGATTCGGGGTTGTAATTTTTAGGATATATAATTATAAATCCCTAATCTGCTAGGAAGGTTAGCAATTATAACTTTGGCACAGTTGATGTTACTACTTATGGTAAATGGGGAATTATGATAAGCTAACATTCTTAAGGATGGGAGTGCGGAGCAGAATGGAGTGTCTCACTCTTACTGATTAAAACTCATCCGTGTTCCTCCTAACGCCCTTTGCGTTCCAGGGCCGCGGTGACTCTTTCAAACAAATTCCGTAACCCTGGCTTACCTAGCTATTACCCCTACGATTAGGTAAACAATTCTAAAAAGATTTATAACTTCAATCAGAAATTCTCGAAGGAATTTTCTTTATTCCATTTTAATCCACTATTAGCGGTTTAGATAGGCGGACTGCATTCCGCAAAAGTCCCATACCACCAGTGCTTGTGAACGAACTTGCAAAAGAACACAAAACACAATGTTACTGGTGTATGTCTATGCAAGAATCGACGGCGCACTGTGATCCCCGCGCGCCTTAAAGAGCTGTCAGCACAGCAGACGGGGCCCGCTAGGGCAAGTGCCTGCTGGGGTTGCGGAATCTGTTCGAAAGAGGTACCGCAGCCCAGGAACGCAAAGGGCACTAAGGGGAACGCGGATGGGTTTTAGTCAGTAAAAGTCTGACGCTCCCTCCTGTTTCACCTAGAGAGATTTCCCATCCTTAAAAAAAGAGGTCTATGTGAGAACCACTTAACAGTGTTTCCGACTAAATTCAATAAATGAAATTGATCTCGAACTTTCTAGCCTAATCAATGAGTCTCCGAATCATGAATTGAAAATTGGAGACCGGACATATAATTCTAGCTTAGCACTACTTACATGATTGATGTAAGTAGGCAAGCAGTTGGCTGCGACCGCGACACGATAATGTTTAACTACCCGCGCTGGCACTGGCACGCGATCGTGCCTACTCATTACGAACTGCGTGATTTACGCATACACCTATGTTATGTGCATGTATGTATTGTGAGCGGTTGATGTAATCGGTGCAATAGGACCTCATTTCAATTCAATTCGAGATAAGCAATTAAGAGGAAAGGCGGGCGGAGAGACTTTATATGTAAAAAGTCATAATACGAGGTTTGGCTCTCGCCTGTTTCCTCCTCCAATATTGGACCGAATTAAATGATATTTCATAAACTGAATGTATACTGTGTCCCTATGTTTTCCTTTTTCATAACTCTCTGCCTGCGTCTGTGTTTTCAAAAGCTTACAAACCTAATCTCTTCAAAGTTAGAGTGAACAGGCTCCTTCTGGGTAGGCTCGCTCCATCGTAGACTTTGTCTCTGTCATCACTGACATAGACTAGAGTCAAGAGCAAACCCATTGCAAATAAAAAAAAAAAAAAACTTAGAAGGAAATGCGGGCGGTCAGAGTTTGTATACATACAGATTTAGGCTTCCTAGTTACTGGGTTTTGGAGGTCAGGTAAGCAGCCGCTCCATATAAATTACTGGTAATCAGCTGCTTTTGGTTGGACAAGAATTCAGCGCAGTTGGGAAAAGGATAAATTAAAATTATTACTTAACTTAAACTACAATGAAACGGAGGAATTCCTAAGGAAGTGACTTATACACATTCATGCATTACACACAACATACCAATAATAAAAACCTATCACACACTACACTATTTACAATTATTCCAAACATAATAACACTAAACATATTTTTTTTTACCTTGATTTTACCTTATTTTTATTTTTCTGTAAAACTGTAATTCTTATTATTTCAAATGGGACCTTTGGTTTTTCGTTTGTTCCTGTTTATATAATATTATTTTTCATTGCAACTCAATACACTCTCACGTACTAGGTATAAGCAAACCACTATGTTACCACAGGGGATCGGAACTGTTTATCTAAACACAGGTTACGTTGTAACCTATCTAGAGGAACAGTACTGCACCCACTAACTAGATATAGAAACGTTATACCTTGTAACCGCGTCCATAATTTAATCTAGTCCTAAGTTATGAAATAAATTAATTTAATTTAATTTAAAATTACAGTTTATTCATTATAATTTACTCCGAAAAATTATTGATTTCATTAATGCAATCGTTCGAGCCTAGATATTTATTTTCATCGGGGCCCGCTAGGGCAAGTGCCTCTGGGACTGCGGAATCTGTTCGAAAGAGGTGCCGCCGCGTAGCCCTGGAACGCAAAGGGCACTAGGAGGGACACGGATGGGTTTTAGTCAGTAAGAGTCTGACACTCCCTCCTGCTTCGCCCAGAGCGGGAGGAGTCATTTGATGATTTCCCATCCTTAAAAAAAGGCATCTTTTTTCATAGCATTCATCATAATATACTTTTTATAATGTTCATTGTATCACGTCCTAAGTATTTAACGTGATAAAAGTTCTGGAACACGCATCATTTAAGCCGAGTCCCTATTCAGAGAAGTTTTAGTAAAGAGCTTATCAAAGCCTTGCACGGTTTCGTGGGTAGGTAGATAACATAATATACACTATGTAGATGGAGATGGGAGTCTCGACGCCATTGCTAGATCATTATTATTACCTACTAGTTTGTCAATCAAATGGAATAAACTTGCTGTATTAAGTAAACATAAAATAGATATTGCATATTTTAAAATGTATATTGGAAAAAAAGTCAAAATAAAAACAATTTTTTTCTTTTTTATATCAACTCCTAAATAAAACGTTAAGTACGGCGTTTTAAAAATATCCCCGTATTGCTGTCGACTGGAAGTGGGCCCCTGCTGTATCTAAGGTGTAAGTCAGCTCAAGGATTATTTTGATTGTAGCTGCTAAAAAATCGCATCAATTATACGAACACCTTAGTTACTAGAGGTTTCGTATAATTGATGCTACTACATACTAGGTAATAGGGCCTATTACCTAGTCATAGAGAATTAACTATGTGGGTGTGCTATAGGAACGCCACGACCTAACCTTCGGGGAATACAGCCTTGATGTTATATTAAGCGTTGTAATGCGAAAGTCAACGATTAGAAATGTCGAAAGTAGCGTCAAGTTGACACTTTCTTGACACTAACGCGGCTGTGTACGGTCGAGGTGGTGTTCTAAGTGCGATGTTTCCCCTGGCTGGTTTCTCCCGGCGGGCAGTAATGCCCAAATTACACGCACCATGGAAACACATCACATTGCACCAGTACGTTGAAACAGAAACTTACACTGAACACAAATTGTCATATTATCAGTGATTTAGATAGGAAACAACATATTTTCGTAATTAAATAAGAATGATTTTTCTATTATTTGTCTGATTAGTAACGCACGTGTAGTTTTTCGATATAATCACTAATTGGACGACGAAAGACGAAAAACAAGTAGATATAAGGGGAGCGAGCTACGAGCCGTACCTAATTAACAGACAGTCCGAGTTAGTTATTTAGACCTTATCCCGAGACCTGAAATCACTAAGCAGGCTGGCCTCTGTCAGATAAAAGAAATCTACTAAATCGCGTTATTAGAACCTATCATTATTCACTATAACACCCACTTTGCACAACGGATCAGGTCAATTAAGTCAGAACTGTTCGACAGAAAAAATTCTCGTTGCAACCTCGCCGACGTCTTAATAACAAGGATCTGATAAATCAATTTCCATTTATGATTTATACTGCAGCATTAGCACTAAATGATTCGCCATTCATCAACCAACAGGTTTGTAAAAGTTGTACATAGACGTCTTAATTTTATTCTTTGTTAGTCACTCCTTTTCTAATGTCACTTACTTCGAAGTTCCGTTATTTTGGACTTTTTGGTGTCAGGTTTTTAAGATCCGTTTGGAGATATTCAAAATCTGAATGAATTAACGGGATCCTAATAGCGAAATACTCATTTAAAAGATAGACTAATTATACCCATTACGTTTATCTTTCGTCTTCGTCGTGATGCAATCAAGATGCAGTTGAGCAAGATGCAAATTATAATCGAAATTTAAGAGAAATGTCTTACATAAAATATGTAGAATAGACGTTTGATATTTCACTACGAGATGAAAACAGATGCTCAAGGCGTTGCAGCTAAAGAAATGTAGTCGTCTAGCTCGTCGTACAACAGCTAGGTATAATGTTGCAATTTTGATTTGTCGCTACAGTGTTGCCAGCTAGTGTAATTCGCTCGCTCCTTTGTTCTCGTATTCCGGTAATCACATACAATTTATACAGCGAGCGTGTTCTTAGATAAACCAGTCTTCTGCGGGCAGGCTTTCCGGAATTCTGCTTTAGGTCTAGCTCGTCTATGACTTCTTTTAATTAATGCAAGCGCTGCACTATGCTCTTCTTTTTAAAAAGGTCATTTTTACGTTGAGCTTTAGTCTGAATCCAGACTTTTAAGTTCGCGTACCTATTTGTCTACCTATTCTATAAAATTTGATCCAGAAAATTCAAGATAACTGAATCTGGATTTCTGTGAATGGGTTTTGCCGATAAAGTGTTTATCGTTGGAATTCTGTATAAAAGATGACTTTTGTAGTAACAGTTAATAATCGTGTGCCTACCTTTTATCTTTTAGTATGTATTTGATATTTCCATAACGTCAGTTCCAGAAAATGCAAGTTAAATATACCAGGTATTCTTTGAACGGGTTTTAACGATAATCTATATCATCCCTGGAATTTTGCATGAGAGATGGGTCTGGAGTAACAGTACTAACCTGTATCCAGAAGGTTAATTAATTGCAAATCTACATTCCTTAACATTTTCTCATTGTCATTAAAATACCTTAAGCTTGGTAACTTGTTTTGTTGCCGGCAAGGCCGTCCGCATTCAGTGTGTCTATCAGGTGTCAGCTTAAAGGCTGTATAATACATACAGACTTGTAATTTGAGAACAGCTGTCGTCAACCTATAGTTATTCCGTGTATATTGTAGGACAGAAAAGAAAGACACAGTACTCATTACATCTAAATGGCGACTACCCCTGGCCATGCCACCACGACATGTAGAATTGTATTTCAAGGCTCTACCAGGGCTCAGATTTCGAGACACTTACTTAACGTATTTGCTACAATAAGTACTTCAGGACAGTTACGTTGAAAAGCATTTGCAGTGCGGCCAGAATAAGTTGACTGTGCCAGCATCAGATTGCTTCCTTACTACATTGAAGGACCACCTTTTTCCTTTTGAGAGACGTGTAGGTATAAAATACAGGCTCCAATTTAAATTTATGCTCTCACCTTGATCATAGACTGAAAGACAAAAATATTTCTATTAACTAAAAGACTTACCGGGTACATGTTCGTCGTTAAAGGTGACCCTCACAGTGTGGGGTCTTGGCAGGCTCGGTGTGAAGGCGGCCGCATACCGGTGACCCCCGTGGGGTCTCACTGAGCTCGCCACTAGGGCCCCGTTGCCGCCTGATACTTCCAACTCGAGGTGGCCGGGGCCAGCCATACTTCCGTCCACTGTGTTAAGGAATAACTCATCAATACATTTTTGTGACTTGGTTGAGAAAGAGTAGCAGTTATTTGGGTTACTTGTAGATAGATAGTTATATATATTCTTTATTGTAGATACATATACCTGCTCTTTATTATTGTTGTGTTAACAACTTGCCTATAGGCGAGGATAAATATTTATCTCTTGTTTTGTTTGAGTTAGATCGTAAAGACACAAACACAGATGAAGTAAAGTGTGGATGGTTCCAAAGATGGATAAGGAATGCGATACGGTGAGTTGTATGTTTTTTAGTTTAAGGTTTCCTTTATACATTTTTAATTTGGTTTACAACGAAGTACAAATAAGAAAAATAAATAAATGATCTCCGTTTCACAAAGTCCCTATGGCCAGGTTCTGGTTAGGATCTCTAGCTCAAAAGATGTATATGGATTTGTAGAAAAGACCAAAATTGTTTTGCATAGTATACAAAGAAGTTAGATGGTGCGTATTGGATAACAAACTTTTCCTTTCAATCTCAAACAAATACGATAAAAATGCCGATAAGATAAACATTGGCACGTGCCTTTAAGTAATTCGGATACCACTTATTCTGCAAATATGCGTCTATGCAAAATTTTGTTGTAATTATTATAAGATTTTTATCATCACGTCAAGCCATCAGATCGACACGCTACAGTAACTCTGTTGAAAATAAATAACGAAATTGTTAACGTTATGAAGGTATTGATTTCACGTTTCAAGTAAAATACATGAACATTATAGAAACCCACATGATTTTTATTTCGCCTCGCTAAAATATAGCAGCTCTCTGTCTTAATTTAAATAACGTGTCTGACCTTACTGTGGAATTAAATTGTAGTTAAAATAACACCAATTCCCAACACTACATCCCTATTGGCAGATACCCAAAACCTTCAAACATTTTTGAAGGTTTGAAAGATCAGTTCATTTTTGTTTTAATACAGCCGTATTAAAAAACAAAAATCGACTGAACTTATTTACATTTGAGTTAGTATATGAGTGAACTCGTTACTAGAGAGTAATACAGGGCATGGTGCATGTTTAGCTGGGGTACGCACCAGATAAACTTTCAATAAAGTACACTGATCTTTCCCTTACATCCCTTCGTGGATACTCTGACAATAGATTATGAACCGTATTAAATTACTAGAGAACGTAAGGGATCACGATAAAACGATAAAAGTCGATCAGGACATACGCAGGCTCGCTCACCCCCTTGGTGTGCCTAACACACATCACCATCATAACAGCTGAAAGACGTCCACTGCTGGACATAGGCCTCTCCCAGAAGGGGTGGGGGATTTGCCATAATCGCTACGCTTAGTAGGCGTGTTGACGATCGCAGTGTATGGTGTTGCGTTTCACAGAGAACGCTGCTGCCCATTCTCTGGTGAGTCCCTTAGTCGGCTCTTACGACACCCACGGGAAGTGATAGGATGGTATTATTCTTTTAGGACTCCATACGCCATAAGAGTTTTTTTTGTATGTTTGAATGTGCTAATATATGGAACATCCAGTCGGATTTGAAAAAATCTTATTGCATTTGACAGGCCAAATCTTGAGGATGGCTACAGGCTATTTAACGTAGGACCCATAGGCACCGAGCAAAATATAAAATAACCAAGTATCATTCACTTTTTGAAAGCCTAACGGCTTGCAAAAAGCCGTTGGTCCCGGCTGTCATTTGTAGATCTTTGGCAGTCGTTATGGATTGTCAGAAGCCAGTAAATCTGACTCCAGTCTTGCCAAGATGTACCGTGTTACCCAGTTAATGGGTTATGGAGGCAGCCGCTCCAAGTAAAACACTGGCATTCAGCTGAATCCGGTTTGACTGGTAGCCGACCCCAATGTAGTTGGGAAAAGGCTAGGCAGGTGATGATTCACTTTTTGATCAGCCTAATATATGTGAACTTACCTAGAAATTCAACTGGTTGTCCTACAACTCCTTTGTGCGATGGTTTTACAACTATTCCTTTGGCACCTCTATTATTATCCCTTTGAATCGGTCTGCAAATAAAAAACCGTAGTTAACAACGAGTTACAAAGTAAACTCTGTTGAACTATTCATAAGTAAGACTCTTGAGTAATTAAACAACAAGTTGTGTACAATACACAATTGCTGGTGACGATGAAATGAAAAAGTAAGCGAACTTCTACAATGTTGAAAAAAAAAACCTTCTTTGTTGCATAAAATTATATTTATTATGAAGAAAAATAGACTGTGGAGTGATTTTATACGATTGTGGAACTGTCTGTTGTGTTTGTGAGAAGACTGAAGACATGTTCAGAGCAGTCTTTCGTCTCATTGTGATATTTTATTTCGCGTGGTATAAACAAATAAAATATTGGGTTCAGTTGCTGTCGATTTTTTGTTTGATTCTATTGTACTGGTTTTAAAAAAGTTCGAAAAGGAATGTTCTTTTTAATATTATGGCAAAGTTCTGACGTCAGTATAGTATCTTTCAATAAACTCTTTTTTCAATAAAACCATATTGATTCCGGTGTGGAAGCAACATGAACCTATATAAGACACACAACTCTATCTCTTATTCTCAACGGAATCATTATGGCATTACATAGTAGGGGGTGTTATGTAATGTGTGTGCGTCGAAAATTAAATAAAAAATAGCTTTCAGAACAGACTCCAACAGAGAATTCCACTCCTTAGCTGTGAGCACAATCAAGTAGCCAATGAAAGGTCGTACCTGAAACGAGCGTGTGCGGCGTCCGTTTCAGTGCGGGCCCCCCCGGCAGGGTCGCGGGGGGGCCTATTGGATAAAAAAGACTGCTGTTGTTGCTGCTTCTCTTCCACGCTGCTGTACGAAGAGTCGCGGACCACGTACGTGCTCTCCCGCACCTCGCGCTTGCTGAACTCTTGCTGCAAACAAACAAAACTATATAAAAGTTGTCATTCTACTCTCTAAGGTGAAATATGTCAGTTAGTCTTTTTAGGGATCCACCACTACTAGACCAAAGATACCGTAATATTGTTGATTTATCATAATTAATTCCATTGCAAAGAGTAACATAAATTAACCTACCGTATTTGCTATTACCTAAGTATTTTCTTCGTAAAAGAAACACGTGAAAATATCAAAGTTAACATTAATATCTAGCTAGTGCAACACAGACAGAAGCCCGCTAACGAGAACCACTCATATTTTCGTGTACAATTTGCGCAATATTGCCCTGAAAACTTTTCCAAGAAGTACTCCAAAGGCTGGTGCTGCCTTGCAATTCAAAGAAATCACTATCAAGCGCCTTTTATAAACGGAATGTACGTTGCGAGAGGTGCTGGATAAATTTTCAACGTAATATTATACTAGACTACTATTTTATTGTAACAAGTTATGAGAACATGAATATTCTGCAGTGCTGTACTTACGTAGCTAAGTGCATTCTTACACCAGCTCCTGAAGTGTTACCTACGAGAAATCTAGTCGTTTAAGAAAGTTACAAAGAACATGGCTTTCAGCTAGTGCAGCAAGAGCATTATAGGTAATCTAACATGAATCTATTTGAGAGGAGAGATCGAGAGCAGGTTGGTATTTCGTAACCGGGCTCTGTTATTTGATATCTTTGTTAATAAATTCTCAGCACAGCGTCCAGAATTGTAAATGCAATAGGCCCACCTTGTTGTAAGATGCTTGCATGCATATAACCATGTAGATACACCTTTTGTATGTATCTGCTCTGCTGCCTTAAATGGACAATTATTGAGCTAGGTGATATTAATTGGATTTTTTCAGTACACGTACACAAACAGTAGGACCAAAAATTTTGAAGGTTTAGCGGTAGTAATAATTTACACCTCCGTTTACTTTACTCCGCTAAGATATACAACCGTGTCGTTATCTTAGGTTATGACTGACTGTTCTTGTACTACCTCTCTACTAAGTAAGTCCCTGCTAAAACTGACGGCCAAGTCAATGGTCGCAATCTTAATGACGGGAAGTTAACCCATTTTAGCGGACGCGGCAACCTAAGTGATGCCATAACGCGCCAGAACTACGGGAGTCACGCAAGCCGTTTACATAGTTCAGACATGTTCCTAAACTTACATAGTATTATGTAAGGGGTCAGTTCGAACAAGTTGAGCTTGTAAAGGCGCCCGCAGACGGACTTTATTGGGGCGTTTAGACGCTGTAAGTTTGCAATTTGCAGACGGGCGTTACCGCCGCAGCTTTGAGTTGTAAGGCTATACGACTTTAGGTTAATACGGTCAACAAAACATGCTTGGTATGTGGCATGTATTGTAAAATCCACGAGTGCAAGAGCGCTCAACGATAAGGACTATTGAGCACTCTTAACTTAACCTTCAAATATGTAGGTAGAGGTTTCACGTCCAGGCAGTAAAACTCCATTACGTGCTCGCAAAAACGCCTAAAGCAAGTATCTGCTAAGTAGTAGTACCTTCTTCTTAGTGTTTCGATGAAAAGTAGAAAAACTGTTTAATAAGTTTATACGTCTAGGTATTAAACATATAAGTAATAGTCACCGTTATAAAATCGTGTGTACATAAATATTACATACATAATGTGGCAGCCCGTATTTAGAACTGAACAAGAACATGGCAGTTTGTAGATAAATGTATGAGAATGACTAGAGATCCATACGACCGTGCGAGGGTATTGTTTGCATGTTACATATAAACGTGAGGTTCGTCTGAATGCGCCGGTGAAGACGGTCTGAGGCGCCCTTAGTTGTGGCAGCCCACACATTGTGATTCGTACATATATGAACTGTACAGCACCGTGCCAGTGAATAGTAAACTTAATTTTAAACTCGACGGCTGTATACTTCTCGCTCTTACTTAGAGACTAGTCTAGGTTTTACTTGTGAGGTCGTCTAATTCAAGGGACTGCATTATGTTTGAGTTCAAAAAAATTATTTTCGAACCATCTAGAAACTCCATCACGCAATGGAATAAATAGTACACCAAAGGCAGGTTTTCAATCGTCAAATAAAACCTTCTTTTGGGATTTTTTTTGCTTCATGAGATTGAGATCGACCTCTTAATAGTCCAGAATTTTAGCTATTATATTATTATTTTTTAAATTAAACCAATCAGTATCAGTAGAAAATGTCCAAACCTAACTGAACCGAAGGTACTTTTTTGCAAAAGTTTTTTCGACTATTGAAACCTAGTACATTCAAAAAACCTTTCATATCACCTTTCATGCAATAGTTCCCAGAAAACATAACAAAGTGGTACATACCCGACTGGTATAAGTGTCAGAGTCCCGATCATCGGCCAACCGATCCAGCTGTCTGTTGAAGGAATCTCTCGAGTAGTCGGTGAACTTGTTGAGCTGCGTGTTGCGCTTCGTCTCGCGGTCCAGGGTGCTCTGCCCGGGTACCCGCTCCGACGGGCTTTTGGGGGAGTCGAGGCTATACACAAACAGTTCTACTGTACATGTAAATTGGAGACAGTCTAGTGGTGTAACAAGAACAAGAGCTTTGAATGGAGCTGACTGATAAATTGATTTGAGATATTTTGACTGTGTTTGTGTGTTTTATAATAGAATCTAGTGCACTTTGGCCTATAGGCTGTGCCCTAGTAGATTGTAAGTGAGATCATACAATAATTTGCAATCTGCCAGGTTGCCGTGTGGTATCACACTCAAAACCATTAATTAAAGTTGAAAGTCCGCAAAGGAGAGCTCCCAATAAGTTCACCATTGTCCACTTCTGGCCACTTCCTTGAGTTAAGAGGGAGTTGGCTATGAGAAATAAGTAGCGCCAAAAGCCTAGCAAATACCAAGCATTTGTTTATTCATATAATAACAGCACAATAACATTTTAATTGGCTGTCTGTCTAAGGCCTGGCATTTTATCCTGTTACCCGTAATACTGCGCAAAATATCTACTCCTCTACTCCGATATCATTAATCATGCTTCCATTGTTTCCTTTGTGTGGCATATTATCAATATCTCACCTGTTAGCGCTCATCATTTGTCTTGTTTTTTCTACGCTATCCCAGTCTCTCCGAGGGTGATAGGATTTCCCGCCAGGATCACCCGTGCCTGAAAAGTAGCTTATTAATTAAACTGTTATTTACCTGTATTTTGAAAGTGCTGATTGTCAAACTATTTGATTGATTAGCTGTCTTTATTACAGGCAACCAATCACAGCAGCTCTATCAAGAACTAAAAGTAAGTTTTAATTAATATCCAAAAAGTTTAAAGTCAAAAGAGATGAAATTAGTAGAGATTATTCAGGTAGAGTTCGAATTTGCATACCATTGCTATTCTATTGGTCAGCTGTCACATTCAAATTCCGGGTCGCTGATTTATCAGGCGTACGTTATTCTCATGCGTGGAAAGTGCTTTCGTGTTGCTTACATTACAAAATAAAGGCTCCCGTGCAAATATTTTGTTACAAACTTAAACAGCAGTTATTAATTATTCCGCTATTTGCAGGAACCAAGAGCTTTAACCAACAATAAATTACAAGAATAATTTAGAATAGTTTAGTTTAGTTTATAACGTACACGTATTCGTAGTTAAGTTAGTGTATACGCATATGTAAATGAAGTCGTGTATCTTACTGGGGCTGCCGAGCCTCCTCGCGCGGTCGCTTTCGAGAGAGGAGAGCGGGCTGGCCTGGTCCAGGTTGTCTTGGGAACCGCTGTATGAGCTGTACATCTTGTAATTCGACCGTTTTTCGACCACACGCTTTGTGGTCGTTACAGGGCTATACCTTTCCGTTGGACTGCTCACTCTGAAAATATTGTAGCAAATAAATAACATAACTTTATATGTATAAAAGTGATGTTTAACGTTATATGTGGGGAAGGCCTATGTCCAGCAGTGGATGTCTTTCGTCTGTTATGATGATGATGATATGTATAATGATATATCACACTTGTATTCCCCAAAGGGTTGCATATACATAGGTACGATACATTATACCTATAATGTACCGTACATAGAATGTAAGGCAGTAAATATTTGGAGTGGTATGTACCTATGTTTTGCAATGAATATCTTCTCCTGTATCGTGGGTGCGTTCACAAACATACAAACTCACATACACAAACAGCCAGACCCGAAACAACTATCTGTAGGCCATACAAATATTTGTTCCGTGCGGGAATCGAACCTGCGACACGCAGTGCAGCAGCCGATCGCTCAACCACTGCGCCAACCGTGTCGTCGAACGACATAGTATTTTATTGTCCCTTCCCCCTTGGATCGCGAAAGCGTTTAGACGTGTCTTCCGTATTAAATTTTATTTTATTTTAACTCATTTAAGAATTAATTCAAAATAAACATCGTAATATTTAGTCGAAGTACCAGGAGTTCATATAGTACAAAGAGGCCATCAGTTCGAGTCAAGCGACGGCAACACCAGCGCGGAGGACTGAATGAACACCTACATCAAGGACTACGCAGTTCTACGCACACACCCACTGTAGATCTACAACTTGGACAGATCCCATTCACTCCGACGCTTACGCATGGTTAGTAGTTACACACATAAACAACGCAAGCATTGTCTACGCGCCTGGGATCACCTTACACTGGACGGAACGAGAGATTGTTGAGATTCATCGATAACCGACCAGCTGAGTTGACCTGTCAAGTTGTCAGCGCTTGCCCACACCATCTAATCTATACTGCTGCCCTGGTATCTTGCATTACACTACAAACTTTTGAATAATGTCAGTACGTCGTACGCCGCCTCCCCCCTCCCCCGCCCCGCCGCTGAAAGCGGTTACGCCGGCACCGGAGTTAGCGGGTGTTAAGTCAGTTGAAGTCATCGCAGACAAAATGAAGTCACCATTACAGCATTACGAATCTGAGCCTGATCTTCACAGTCTATCTAACATTACTGAGAGGAAAAAAAGAAAATACAATGATGAAGGTACGGACTTGCTAATAACCATAAAAGAAATGTTTTTCTCCTTCTCCGCAGAGCAGGATAAGAGATTTAATGAGTTAAAGGCGAGTATTGACTTCATGTCTGATAAATATGATGAGTTTATATTAAAAATATCGTCTTTAGAAAAAGAAAGCAAGGCCGACAAGTCAAAAATAAAAGAGTTGGAAGAAAAACTGGAAAACTTAGAGAGAAAAACGCGTGGTGTAGGTATAGAAATTCGTAATCTACCCAAACATTCTGGCGAGACGAAAGAATCCCTCCAAACCGAAGTTATAAAATTAGGTAAAACTCTTAACGTGGTAATGGATCCTAACTCGATTAAAGACATCTATAGAACCAAGTCTCAGGACCCCTCAAACCCTGTCGTGGTAGACTTTACCACCGTATTAATGAAGGAGAAGGTTCTTAAGGCGGTTAAAAACTTTAATAAAACTAAGCAAAAAGGAAACAAACTGAATACTACCCATCTTAACCAGGTATATCAACTAAAACCGCTATATGTATCCGAGTCATTAACCAGCAAAACCCGGAAACTATTTTATATGGCGAGGCAATTCCAAACAAGTCATGGCTTTAATTTCTGCTGGACATCAAATGGAATTGTGTACCTTAAGCAGCATGAAGGAGCTTCCTATTCTCGAATAAACGACCTCAATGACCTAGAGAACCTAAAGAAAACCATAGCAGTATGACTATATTATGTTGTCTCTATTGGAAAATGTAATCAGCTCACTTTAAGTACGTCACAACTAATGCTTTGTTTAAACTTAAGTATGTATGACTATAACTCAAAAAATGAACATTATGTAAACATTTATCCCACTCTCTATCACTTTAGAATTAAAAGACATTTACTAATACCTTCAGATTACAACTTCTCATTATGTTATTGCCATACAAATCACATACTACAGTATAATACACATTCACTCTCAACAAATATACACTCTGGGTTCTTTTTTGAATTAACAACTGACTCAAATATACATCTACTTACTAAACACAATTCCTACATAAATAAATTTACAAATCATACATATCACATATACACAATTTATATTATTATTTGCACTGATAAATTAATATTAATCTTTGTAAGTCTTCTACATCCACTTTATTTAAATATTTCATGGTTATTACACTTTATATCAACCTTAAAATGGCAGTTAAATAAGCTCAGACCTGATGCTTATCATTTTTTAAATAATCCCTGTCACATATCACTTGTATTACATATACCTAAACGTATACCAATTCTTACTGGACAGAAAAATACCGGACCAACTCGTTTGAAAACTTTTTACTTTCTAATTAAACGTGGTGAAATACTTTTCTTACTTTTATAATTCGATAATTTAAATCATATAACAAATGATATAGACGAAGTCTCTGTATCTAAATCCCTGACATGTGACTTAGAAGAATGTCAGCAACACATAACTCAGGTACCATCCAGTGGTCTTATAATACTAACACAAAACATACGCAGTATCAATTGCAATATAGCTGGCTTTGAAACTTTGTTAAGGAGATTGAACATAGAATGCGATGTTCTGGTACTTACCGAATGTTGGCTTTTGGGTGCTTCTGTCATTCCACAGCTTGACGGCTATCGCTCTTATGCCACTAAAACCCACCTCAGACAAAATGATGGTGTGGTAATATATATAAGTAACTCGCTGAATGTAAATGTTGAGGAACCAGAATTCACAGACGGCAACTGCTTAGTTACAACACTCGAAAAACATACCGCAATCATATCTATATACCGGTCTCCTTCTATAAGAAACATTGACAACTTTCTATACTCCTTAGACAATATAATATCCAAACTAAATTCCTTCAAAAACTTAGTGTTAATTGGAGATATTAATATTCCCATTAACTCATCCAGGCTGGATCTATCGGGTGAAAGATATTTAACCATCGCCGCTACTCATGGTCTCTTACCTGCACACACTGAAATTACCCGAGCAATCAGCTCCTCATGCCTGGACCACGTGTTCCTTAAGACCCAGTTTACTGCTATGACTATTGTGCCACATTCAACCTTAACAGATCATTTCCCTGTCTTGACCCAATTAATTCCACAGCGCATCTCTAAACACCCTAGGCAAACGACTAAATCAACTATAACTAGAATAGACACAGAAAACTTGAACAAAGACATTAACAATATAGACATGACCCCCATATACGAATCAAAAGACCCTAATTTTTCCACAAATTACCTTATCACTAATATCCAATCAGCCATAAATAACAACACAAAAACTTTCACTGTGTCGAAGCGCAAAAAAATACTCAAACCATGGATTACGCCTGGCCTTCTCAGATGTATGAAAAACAGGGACTTTCTTCACAAAAAACATAGGACGGCTCCGGATAATATCATTTTAAAAACATCATATATTAGATACCGCAATTTCTGTACCAAAATCTTAAAGAAAGTAAAAAGAGCATATGAGAAAACTCAATTAGATACTGCAAAGAATAATCCCAAGAAACTCTGGAAGACTATAAAATCAATTACGAGTTGTGTCAAAAACATTGACTATCCTGAGGAGTTGTTAAAACTGAGTGACTCCAATAACACCGCACTTGATTTTATTAATGAGCACTTTGTAAAAGTAGGTCAATCGTTAGCAGAAAAGTTTCCTCTAAACCCTTCTCCGTCTACATCTAATAATTGGTCCTCAATGTTTTCATGCGACTCCCATTCGCGATCATTTGTTTGTGAAGAAACGACGGAAGAAGAAGTGACCCGTACAATCCTTACATTAAAATCAAACTGCACCACAGGTTGTGACAATATCTCATCGAACCTAATAAAAAGTAATATTGAGCTTTTAGTTCCTCCTCTCACGTTTATTTTCAACAGGTGCTTAGAATATGGTGTATTCCCGAAAAATCTCAAACTGTCTGAGGTTCACCCTATTTATAAGGGAGGTGACCGTGATCGTGTTAATAACTACAGGCCGATATCGATCCTACCCTCCTTGTCAAAGGTTTTTGAAAACTACTAAACAAGAGACTTGTTAGCTACTTGGAGGGCGAGGGCCTACTCTCTAGTACACAGTTTGGCTTTCGGAGGCATAGAAGTACAGATGATGCCATCTTTAAATTAAACAATTGTATAGCTACAAATTTAGATTCTGGAAAGAAATGCCTTGCCATCTTTTTGGATCTGGCCAAAGCATTTGACACGATCTCGGTCCCCATCCTTTTGCGAAAACTCGAGAATTTCGGTATAAGAGGAAATCAACTTAAACTTTTTGAGAGCTATCTGTCTGAAAGATACCAGTGTGTAAGAATAGGAAATTGCACTAGCTCTTATCTTCCTATTACATACGGAGTTCCCCAGGGCAGTATTTTGGGACCTACCCTCTTTCTCGTTTATATAAACGACCTCACGAACCTATCTATACCCCAAGGCGAAATAATCTCTTACGCAGATGACACTGCTCTTATATTCAACGCCGACAATTGGGATGAGGTATTTAACAATGCACAATGTGGACTTGATCTCGTAAAGGAATGGCTACAACATAATTTACTTACACTGAACAGTGATAAAACTAAATACTTGACTTTCACCATACGAAATCCACCTAAACTGCTAACTAAAAAACATTGCCTTATTCCTCTCAATTGTCCTGGAATAGATAACTGTAATTGTGTACCACTAGAACGTGTCAACAATGTGAAATATTTAGGACTAATTATAGACCATAATTTATCCTATAAGGCACATATTAAAGTTTTGTCGGGACGAGTAAGAAAACTAATTTATATCTTTAAAACTTTGCGACATGTTGCTGATCCCAAAATATTAAAACAAGTTTATTTCTCTCTTTGTCAATCCATTATTAATTATGGCATAATTGCATGGGGAGGAGCTGCCAAAACTACTCTAAAAGGCCTTGAGATAGCTCAGCGTGCAATACTAAAAGTTTACACTTTCCGTCCAATTCGCTTTCCCACAAACATTTTGTACAACTCATGCGAAGTCCTTACAGTGAGACAATTTGTTCTTACTCAATATTGTACTAAAACAACATGGTGAACTTATATATGATACGGATCTCACATATACATGTGTGTGGTCAGATTTACTTGAAACTTGATCTAAAATCTAAATTATCTTTGATATAACAAACTATTACTATATTTAACAAACTATAACTATTATTATATTCGTAATGTAATAAACAAACACCTTTTTCGATTTTTTTCTCTGAATTGAACTCTTTAAAGAGTGATAAGGACGGCAAACTGTGATGCAGACCATGCCTTGGAATAGGATATGTTTTATCTCGGGAATATGTTTCCTTGGGATATTATTCGACTTCCGCGCGGGCGAAGCCGCTGGCAGAAGCTAACTCACAATAAATAAATTAATACCTTCGCATTTTCATGACACAGAATAATTAGGCTTTCTGACAATTACGAGTACTTCACAGCGTGAAAATCTGATAAAAATACCACGAATTTACACTTATTAAAAGCAAAATTAAATTAAGCGTAGAAAAATTATGGCGCTGGTCAATGAGGTATTTCCGAGTACAAATTGTTAACTGAATTGGGTTTAATCAGCGTTGTAGGTACACATGTACTAATAAAGCCACTATGTGTTAACACTATGGAATTTTATTTATATGAATACCGCAATACGCCGCTGAAAACTATATGAAAATTGATTCACGCTGTAAATACGCGCCAGCTTCGTGCGAGCTTTAAATATAAATTAATTAATTAGCATACGTGATACATTGCGAGGTATCGGGCTCCACTGTTGCATGTGACTGAATACAACGCACCTGTTAATTGGGCTGGCCGTTCTGTTCAAAGGGCTATCTTTTCTGGCGAGAGGACTCGTGGTCCGGCCGACCGGGCTTGTCGCGCGGTACGGACTGGCGGCCCTATTGACGTCCAAGCGAGAGCCGTTCCCCAAATGTTTTGTCGTTATCGGGCTGGCTGTCCGGTTCCGCGGGCTCTCGGAACCGTATCTCGTGTACGTTTCCTTTTTCGTCGCTTTTGATGTCGAGTACGCGGAGTCGGTGACGTCGTAATTTTTCTCCTTGGGCTCGGCGCCGTAGGGTTTGTAATAATCGGTGGAGTCACGTCGCTCCTCGCGCCGGTCCACTGAGCTCGTATTGTGCTTAGCGTTCGATTCGTACAGATTGTATTGGTTCATTGGGCTCTCTGATCTTAGACGAGTGACTGTAACAAAAGAAAATGAGAAAATGCGTGAGTTTAGGTTTACAACGCTGTTTTTGTAGTTGTATAGGTTTGTATTGGTAAAAGATGCTATTTTCGTAGTTAGATTAATTTCAAGGTTTTACAAACTTTTTTAAAATTACGTAATGCGTTTGTACAGTACCTGGACTAGATATCCTCGCGTAAGCCGGAGAGGGACTGGAGCTGTCGCGGGGCTTCTTGGAGCGCGAGCCGACGCGGAACATGTGCGGGGAGCCGTGCACGTCGTACCCGTTGAAGTAGATGTACAGCTGGAAATTGCACGACACTGTACTTGAGAAGCTAGCGGCTCTGGCCAGTGTGCATAAGAAGTGGTTTTAATAGACTTAGGACCGTGAAGAGTGTAAACCGTCAATTGAGTTTGGGCCCCTAATGTATGACTTGCCTTTCGATAAATCTTCATAGTGACAGTGAGCATCTTGTATGAAATGTGTGCACTGTAAAATGTTTTCTTTAGTGTCGAACAATTACGCACGGGAATTAATTCTACGTAGTTTATCTTCCGTCGTGTAGGTAATGCCGTTTTACCAAAACAATCTTGATAGGTACGTATCCATGATCGACGTTTTTTTAAAACAATTATGATCATGGATGGCGTTTTACAAATTTTGGCGATCATCAGCAGGCCACTATTTAATTTGGAAGTATTTAAAAATTCTTACCCTATGTTTTCCAGGAGCCTTAGGCATGAAGGTAGCGCGATACTTGGTGGCCGACAGTTTCTCAAGCGCACACATAACACTGCGCTTGTCATGGACTATGTCCAGTTGCAGATCTCCCTTGACTCCGCAGCCGCTGGTGTCCAGCTCGAAGGAGTGAGGTTTCAGGGGTTCCGCTCCTTCTAAAGCTCCAGGGCTCAATCGGACTCCGTGAGGGTCGAAGACTTCGCAGGTGAACGGACCACCCTAGAATAGAGAAAGAAATGTGTAGGAATAGGTACTCCAGCAGCTATTCTGCAAACATCTTACCTTAGAAAACTTGGGTGAACTGAGCATAAAGGGAGCTGTCAATGCACCCAAAGGTGGAATAGCAGTTCTCCCCAGTTCACCCCACCTAAGTTTTCACAGTTAGATATTTACGAAATAGAAACCCAAGTTAACACGTTCAGATTTACAGAATGACACCACAGAAACCCACAACAATTTAAAACGAAACACATGTAGATACTCCTCTACAACCCTCACCTGTATATGATCACCTTTATAAGTGATAGCAATAGTCCAGATGCCCGCTTCATCGGGCTGGAATGTAGCGCTGGAGGCGGTGGTGCCAGGAGCTGATGGCGGAGGGTGACGAGGCTCCAAAGGTACGGCACGACCGCTCGGGGAGTGAGCTGTCACGTCCACGTCCTCTCTTCTTGGTGCTCCTGTAAGTAATAAGGTAAAATAAAATCATCATCATTTTCCTGACCCTGTTGTTTGGGGCTCCATCCTGTCCTGTCAACCGTCATGCCATCACTGATGTTTCATATCACTACGCTCAAAACTCATCCATCCATTTCTTTGGTCTCACTCTCACTCTCCATCAATAACGGAATAACAAAACCCAAAGAAACAAATGAACAAACAATTTTGAAAAAGGAATGAATGGCGTGACTTAAATAACAAGATTATTTGAGTTTAGAATCGAATTTAACACAGTTCAAAGTGATTCGATACCTCGAAGAAGGTGTTTTGCTTTTGGAGTATCTCAGGCTGGTCCTCTGGACTAATCGACTAAGCTTATTATCACACGATTGGGTTCTAAACGGATGTTTTTGGTTGTAGGAACCTAACTTATTCTTCACTCTCAAAAGTATTTCAAACGTACCTTTCTAAAAACAAAAACTTACACTGATTATTATCTTCAAACTTATATTGATGACAAAATCTGGAGGATTTTAAACAGTAAATATCTCAAAGAGTCTAATCAGGTTTTAAATCTTAAGCCTGTTTCTTCTACAGTAGTAAGGAACTATCTATCTACCTAGATCTTAGTGCTACAGCTACGAACCATGTACGTACATTAACGTTTGGCGTCCAAAGGTCAATTACGCGTTAGGAGTGGTACATGCATGAGCTAAGGACTTGCGATGTTATCGTGTTTGCTCTGCGTCGGCTGTAGAACCATGTAACTATGTGTAGTACTAGCGAATCGCCCTAGCTTTACTCGAGTCTCAAGGATTGTCCTTGATCTTTGTAGTTTATGGTCTAACCGTGTTTTCAGTTTTATTAAAATCGTTAAGGTGAATGTTGCGGGTTGCTCATTGCCATTTTCCCGCGAGATGGCGCTGAAGTCAACATTTTCAGTTTTATTTTGACTGAAGTCAAAATAAAAACCCTTCTGATTCGCCATACTTCACGAAAATAATACCTAACTCGCTTATAGTAACCCGTTTACACACACATAGACATGATTGAAAGTATGATTTGAAGTATGGCGAATCAGAAGGGTTTTTATGCCGTATTTTGACTAATTTCGATAAAGTGGAATATCCGATTGTCGCACCATTATTTCTGCGACTTAATATTGTTCCAATTACACTCGAAACAAAATAAAACTGAAAATGTTGACTTCAGTGCCATCACGCGGGAAAATGGCAATGAGCAACCCGTAACATTCACCTTAAGATGTAAAAGGTATTCGACAGAATTTCGCATTTATAGTATGATTATAACCTGGTGATCCAGAGTATTTCAGAGATTACATGTAGGACACAAACTCACAAAATTGCCACATTCTCTTTATAATACCAGTATAGATAGACTTGTACGTACCTGTAGCACTGACTAGCACTTCGACTATGCTCCCTATGGCACACGGCGCCATGCCTGGTGGTGGGACGGTCACAAGTCTCGGGAGAACGCGGAAGAAGTATCTTCCATCGACCCTGCAATACAAATTTTAGTAGTTTGTGAATGTTTGTAGCACTTTCTAGATGACTGACGAACTACCGGTACAACATAACGTTTCAGAATGTTAAATGCATGGACATGTGTCCTTTTCAAAATAGCACAAAACCACAATTCTAAATGCAAAATAAAATATTTTCACTGTTGTAAATGTTACACGTTTGCGTCGCACACCACAGGGCGTGATAGATGACTCAATGGCTGACTATGTACTAGACAATAAGTAGTTTATTACCCTGCCATTAAAATTATAATAAAAGTTACCTGATGTCATCAACGGTGAGAACTATTTCATGCATGCCAGCATGTTCGGGCACAAATTCACCAGCCCCTCGTGCATCAAGTTTCAACCTTGATTCTTGCTCCAGAGGGTTCACAATTGATACTTTGACTTCAGAAATGGATAACTCGTTAGATATGCTCTCGATCTTTATGTACGTCTGAAAGGAAAGCGAGTGAGCGTTCAATTCGGCGAATGTTTGGCCAGCTGTTTGACGAAAATTCAAAGTCGAAAAAGTAGTTCAATGCCTTTAAACTGTTTGTAGATTCTTTATTCATAGTTTGTATAGATAATTTTAATTTATGCTCTAATTAGTATTTAACTTATCATATTGTTATATTTTATAAAAAGCCAGTTTGAGTTTATATTCCAAGACCCCAGAGCCGCGCGAGATCTCAAGTATTTAAATAAAACCTTTTCTTTCTTTTTAATTTGCCATAAATATAGTGATTAGGATCTCCTTTGAGTACCAATATTCCCCTTAATCTTCATTTGCCGGATAAATCAGCTGGGGGCACTTCCGCCTGTGATAGACAGTATCTCGCATCGGGGGAATTTCAGAAGGCTTCCGCTCTCCCGTTTGATGTGGACTCATAAAAATCAGATGAATTAGCTATCTACTCTTGAAGACTGGCTTTTTTAACTCAACGTTATTTTCATTGGGGAGGACGATTGAAGTTTAAATTAAAGTAATTTTTAAATTAAATAAGCTGCGATCAGACTTGATGTTTCTTTAACGCTGAGTACCTTTTGTGCTAGCAGAGTAACTTATTTAAAGTGAAAATATTGAGGAGACTTTTCAAGATATAAAAATTTAATTTGCGATATTATACAGTTCGTTAATTTTCAACGATTTCGCAGATCGTAGTGTGGTGAAATAGTAATTTCTCATTGCTTTTAGTGTGATGGCCCTGTTCCCAACCGGTGCAGGTGGGGCGCGCACCACTCGGGGAGTTTATAGTGACCCCGGCAGGGTGGCGGCTCTAAAATGACTTCATACTTACAAATCAGAGACACACATGCTAAGAAATGACCTGAATGTTACTAAATCAAATTACTTGTCGACGTTATGCTCCGATATGACAGTTTACCTTACGGTTTACCAGACAAAGGGGGCGTACCGAGTCAAGTAGAAAGATGGAGAGGCGTCTCTTGTAAAAGGTTGGGTACCACTACTTTAAAGGAAAGGCAAAGACAGTGCTGTACTTACGGTCTCTCCAACTCTACCAGAAGTGGAGTCTAGGGCTACTCGCAGCATATCATGTATAGGTGGGCGGGGAGGCACGTTCCGGAGCTGAGTGGCCCACGCCATCACGCCCAGGTGTTCCACGTCACTTTGACTCAGGTCACGAGCTGATAACACTGGGTGCACGCCTGCGCAACACAAATTAAATGTTAAAAAGGTTTATGGACTTTGTCTATGTCACCTCTGACCTAGACTAGATTCAAGAGCAAACCCATCTTAATTAAAAAAGGTCCGTGACTTCACTCGTCAAAGTATTTTACTAAATCAAAATGCCTCCTGATTAAAAATGAGATGTTCAGCTATTGAGGATACAGCTATAGACGCCTGAACGCCGAACTGTAAAGTTTTCCTTAAATTTCTTTTTGCCTACTTTACCTATTAAAGAAATTTGACTGATTGTTGTAGCTTGATGTGCTGGGTTCTGTACCTAGGATTGTGAGGAATAGAATAGAATACTCTTCATCATCACTACATAGTATAAAACAAAGTCGCTTCCGCTGTCTGTCTGTCCCTATGTATGCTTAGATCTTTAAAACTGCGCAACGGATTTTGATGCGGGTTTAATAGATAGAGTGGTTCTCGAGGAAGGTTTTAGTATATAATTTGCACCCGTACGAAGCCGGGGCGGGTCGCTAGTTTTGTATAAAATATGTTCTAGTTTTAAAATATTTCCGATACAGTTATCATGTTTCAATAAACATAATCATTAAAACGTATTTAAGAGTTTATTTACAATAGGCACATAAAAGGAAAGTTTCCAATGAAAAAAATTAATTTGGAATGAAATTTCACATTGCGGAATTGGAGCTTTTAATTTGAACAAGCTATTAATTTATTTAGGTAGGTACCTACTTCAAAATATTCGTATGCTCATTTTCCGTGTAACATTTCAGTGATCAATGCTGTTTGTAATGTTACCTCAAATATTTAGAATGTAATGTATTGCTGTAAATCATTGGGTGCCCGCGTTATAAATCAGGCAATCACTGTAATTAATAACTACTACTGTGAACGGAGATAATTTAAATAACCATTGAAACACGATGAAATGAAACATGATCTAAAGACATAGGTAATTTGTCGGTTTTAGTAGGCCAGTAATATTGCAAGGTGTAAACTATTCGTGAGTCACCGGTATCGGATTAAGGGGGAATTCAAATACCTGTACCTAGAGGTCACACAATACCTACTTAGATGTGTAAGTTATTCGAATTAATACAAAATAGAGCAACGTCTATCTCCACTAACAATAGGTATTAGGCCCACTAGCGCTGCTCCGCTTAGCATTGGGCTAACTTTAAAAAATAGCAGAATGGTTTTTCTTTTACGAGCTCGTGGCTAGATAATAACAGCCGCACAGGTTGATCTTCAAGGTTAAGCAACGCTTGCCAAGGTTGGTCTGTGGATGGGTGACCATCTTAATATATCGAGTTTCCTTCGTGCCTCGGAAAGCACGCTCAGCCGTTGGTCCCGGCTGTCATTTGTAGATCTTTAGCAGTCGTTACGGATAGTCAGAAGCCAGTAAGCACTGTGTTACCCAGTTAATAGTAGACAGCCGCTCCTCGTAAAATACTGGTATTCAGCTAAATCCGGCTTGACTGGAAGTCGACCCCATTATAGTTGGGGAAAGGCTAAGCAGATGATGAGATGATGATGATGGTATTTTTGAAAGGCTATTCAAATTACTAAAAGTATAGATTTAGCCATGGCTAACTAAGTTTTCGTATTTGTGTAAGACCTTTCTGCAATTATGTAAAGTTGCCCAATCGTTAAGCGGAGCAGCGCAAGTGGGTCTAGAAACTAAATGAAAGTGACATTTGTTCCATTATATCATCGCTTAACATGAAGCATAAGCATAATCAGCCTATAATGTTCCCACTGCTGGGACACAGGCCTCCTCTCGGTGAGAGGGAGTGGGCCGTAATCCACCACACGGGCCCAGTGCGGGTTGGTAGATGTCACATGTCTTCGAATGTTTGCATGAGATTTAACTTTAATTATATCTAAGCGATTGTTACTGAAAGTGGGCATTAGGTTTAGGTTTTGGTAGCAATAAAAACACCAGACGTCATGTCTATCATTACTCAATCGGTTGCGTAGAAATAAACGTTGACATGTAAGTGTATGATGGCCAGAAGCTCTAGACAAAGTGCAATAGAGTATACTAATTAGTGTTTTTACAGTATTGTTTTTCAGGAAATTACCCTATTCTAGGCGAATATCGAAATGTAAGGGATTGATCACGTGACACAAATTTGACAGCGTTTGTCAATCTCATACTTTTTGACGTTTTGAAAATCGCCATCGCTACGCTAACAGAATCTCACTAGCCTAGAACCTCATGATCCTCATTCATAGCGATTCTTTATCTCTTGTCTAATATTGTTATCATTTACCAATTTTCTTAGCAGCGTCGATGGCCATTTGGTTGTTCTCCTCCCAGCGCGCGGGGTCTCTTCGCAACCGACTCGGCGGCGGCGCTGGACCCCCAATAGACCTCACCAGCTCGTTTGATACACGGCCGTCGTTCCAATCCGTCTATAAAATAGAGTATCTAGGTAAAAATTACATCAATTTTTTTTAATTAAAACGATTAGTCAAGTTTTAAGTTCTCAGCTGGAGAGTGTAGATATAGTCCATAATTAGGACTGTCAGATTCAGGAGATTCTACTGTACATAACGTGTTGATAGTTGGTCAGACTTTTAGACCAGGGTTTAGTTTAAAAAACTGGCCAAGTGCCAGTCAGACTCGCGTGCAAAGGGTTCCGAACGAATATCTTTTTTTAACATGTTAATTGAACACTATAGAATTCTAATAGATTTTCCTGTAATCTATAAATAAAGATCTATTATCTCCATTTTTTTTTAAAACTTTAGGCTCAGTAATTTCAGGAATAAAGGGGGGGGAATGGTAATTTTTCGTCTAATTTCTTGAATAGCTTCAAAACCATTTATTTTAAAATTATGAAAAAAAAAGATTAAAATTCTTATAGTAAGCCCGTTCATTTGATATGTCACACGATATTGTTCAAAAAACTTTTTTTTAATTTTCTAGTTTGACCCCCAAAAGTGATCCCCATACTAAACATTTAATAATTTACGTAACGTTTCCGCTTTTGCTGACGTTTGTGTGCCAAATGTCAATAAAATCGGTCCAGTGGATCCGGTGAAAACTGACTGTGACAGACACCCTGAGCCTATAAGGGTTCCGTTTTTTGTTCGGAACCCTAAAAGCATCATTTTAAGAGATGAAATGTTGCAATTTATGTTGTACCTAAATTATCCATGCCTGATCTAGTTAAAAAACTAAAGATTTATAAATCAAATCAGCGCTGTTTTCTAGCTCATCAATCATAAAATCTAAGAGAAAAGTGGAATATGTGAACACTACAAAAATGTACACCATTGTGAATCATATCTTTCAATCACTGGACAGATTGTCGTGAGACTCAGGCCTTGCTTAACTTGACGAGCTATCGTAAATTTTACAATAAAACGTGACTAAATAACTAAAGGTAGTTGTAAAATTATTTGCACTAACCATTGCAACAACTTTAGATATGCGTTAACCACCTTCACCTATTGGCTTTACGTAATCTTGTGTTAACATGAATGAGAAAAAGATTGCCTTGGGCAACAATATCTAAATGCATCAAACGCCTACTTTAGTCGTTCTTTTTAAAAGAAAGTTAACCTTTCGTAATTATCACGCCTATTTCCCCAGAGGGGTATGCAATAATTAAGCACCTTTACTCGTGGTTTGCCGACGGCAGTGTTTAGTTCTCACGGGATTAAAACCGCCAATCCGAAACTTACCGTAAAATTGGTGATCCCTCTCTCCAACCGCGAGTTGACCCATTCGAGGGTGGCCTTGAACCCTGCGGATTCTGGTTTCATGAAGTAGGAGAGGTAGGTCATGCCGGACAGCTCGTCCAGCCAGGGCGAGGCCAGGTACTCTGGCTCCAGAACCATGGGCACCTCCAGCTCGCGGTGAGCCAATCTCATAGCGCGGCGACAGTTCTCCACGGCTTCGTGACGATCTGTACAAAAAGTTTTAAATGAGTTTTTGTAGATAGATAAATCTTTAAATAAAAAAGTACTAATAATGGATACACAAAGGGCGGCCTTGACGGTAAAACTGATCTCTGATGGGATGGACTTATTTGTACTGCAAGGTTGTTTCACTTTTGCAAAGTAAGTTGTTCAAAAGCCTGCACTTGATAAGATTGAAAATGGCTGCGGTATCTGCCAACAGTTTACAAAGTAGAAACGGCTCGCTATTATTTTTATAAAATCAATTTGCACCCTTACAGAATTTCCAATTACTTTGAAAGACCGTTCGGAACGTTGTACGGTGTAATGAAATCTGTCATAATCAATACTGACTGAGTTCGCGCCAGTGCGGGAAAATGCCGGGCTTGCAGTAGTCGAGTAAGGCGGAGAGCAGAACCCCGCTGTTCCAATCCGTCGTCAAGTTGTTGACGCGGCACTCCGGCATGGCCGCCTGCAGCCACGATAGCATCAACTTTCTGCAATCAAACACCAATAAACCTGCAATTTGCCAGTCACTTGCGCCAGCTCCGCAGGGCACTACTATCCCGTCTCGATCTCAGTTACAAGTTTAGAACACAGCTCCACTTCATATTTTACATCGGAACTCTATAAAAGCGATAAGTATTGAGCAACTTACATTTTATATTAGGAATTTCTAATATTCGACGCGCATAACGAAGATGGCATGAATTCTTTCGTCACCGCTAGAGCTTTATGTCTTCCTTTGATTGCGTACGAATATTTGAACGGAAATGAATTATTGAAGACATCCTTTTCGACTTGGAAAGTTGAAACATACTTGTATGTTTTACGTAATGAGAACATGTAGGTAGGTATGGGGAGGGATTAAATAGACTTAGATGGAATAAATTACTTTAAGCTGTGAAAAACTGGACATTGCCGGTATTTCTAAACACCGGGACAGTTAGGCAAGCTCAGTGAGCGTATCTCAGGTGCGTTTATTTTAAATGCAGTCTTGTGACATGGCCGCTGCGCCGGTGCAGGCGTGTCGCACTAATTGCTATTACACTAAATGAACGTTCTGTTGTTTAGATACAGTTAGTTTTTTCCCAAGGTTTATTGATTCAAACGGTCGAATTACATCAGCGTCGTCGCGTGGTTGCATCGCTCGCTGAATTTATAGCATCGGTTACCCAGGTACTGCATCATCTTTATTATTATGCATTGTTATTTTTTGTTCGATGTCTAGTGAAGATTTCGCTTTGTTATATAAGTTTTTGTTCTGCTCTAAGTCGTTTTCCGAATGTACGTATAAATTATTAATTTTGAGTTGGTAACAATTCCTATTTTTAGGGTTCCGTGCCTCAAAAGGTAAAACGGAACCCTTATAAAATTACTTAGTTGTCCGTCCGTCTGTCTGTCAAGACATAACATATAGGGTTCCCGTTGACCTAGAACTATAAAATTTAGCAATTAATAACATGTCTGAACCGTTAAGTACCTACACATAATTACTAATTATCTACTAAAATAAAACCTTACCTCGGAGGGAATTTACTGCGCCCAATCTGGTAGCGAACGATGAGTGACCAAATCAAACCCAATATGAGCTTTAAGTTCCCGTTCACGATGTCCACGTTACCTAAAACAAAAGACGATTTAAAAATGTAGTGTTTAAAATTTTAAATGTTCTTTGCACTTCGTCAGCGATTGGACCTGATTGATATCTTTAAATTGGTCGTTGGCCCCAACTAGCAGACATGCGTACGTTCAAAGTACATATTAACATTAATATTTTTTTATTTTTTTGTTTAATTTGTTAGTGTAAAAATAAATAAAGTCTCGCGGCTTTGGATCTTCTTAGTCCGTTACATTTAAGGATTGTCGGAGGTCATTTGACAATTCGGAAATTAAAGATTCCCTCCCTGGTCGAAATGAAGTAAGTACCTCTGGTCGTAATTAATTAGGGGCAAATGGTTCACAAGTTCAAGTGGGGTAGGGATGGACGTTTGGGAATACCGAAAGGCAAAGATGATTGATGGCTTTCAAATGGTATCACCAAATGAAGGATCTTGAGTTTAGGTCAAAATCGAAGTCAAAAGTTCTAACGTGGAGTATTAAGGCATTCATATAAATAGGAAAGATGTGAAACTCGTAAACAGTAAAATGTTCGTGGTCACAGATCTTGAAACCGTTCGTAGTTAACTCAGGACTAGGGACACGCGTTTATGTACTACAGGTGAGTAGGTCTTACCAATATTAACGAGTTTGACTCCATCATCTTCTATGGCTTGCAGCGCAGTTGTCACATTCTCCAGCTTGTGGTGCTGGTTCGTTGGGTTGCGACTCCAGCCCTTCAACCTTCGACCCTGAAGGGCTTCCACTAGCGCACACAGTACGGTTCCGTCTCGAAGGTCCTCTACTAAGTCTGCAACCTGTAGAAAATTTAATAATTGGATATTTTTCGATGTCACGGTCGATTCTCATTTATTTTTAAGAATACCGAAGCGTGAAAACGGTGAAAAATAACAAAGTTACAGCGATTGTTACTCAAATCAAACGAATCAGTGTCGATAATACGCTATTCATAGAACACTAACCACTAATCAGTGTAGCAAGTTGTGTGAAACTGCTAACTCAATTAATACGGTATTTACCTTTATGTTCATTGGTTTCAGGGTCTCATTGACCCAATTCCTGAAGGTGTTGGCCTGTATCTCCACCCAGAGGTCCTCGTGGCCTTTGATGGCCATGCCCTTGGCGGCTGTCCCTTCAGGGCTGCGGGCGGCGAGGCCAGCCTGCGTGATGCGGCCCGCCGAGCCCTCGGCTGAGTGCGCCCGCACCCCTCCGTGCGTCACTCTCACCCCCTCCATGATCACGACGTATCACTTATTTATATTTCATCTATTTAATATCACTTCATTTTCTTTGGCACTGCACATCATTGTCATCTGGAAAGATAAAGATGGTTCTATCATAAGACTAAGTATGGAATTTATGTATGTAAATGTGTGACTGCGAGGAATGGTAATTTGTGTACAGGGACTCGTGGTATCTAGAATATTGATTAGGAATGATAGAGACCTAATCATGGAGCTACCGCACGAGACACTAACTCAATCGAAGATTTATATTCGCATTCTTGTCCAGTGAATTAAATTTCTTTTACAATAGGAAATTGCGCAATAACGCCGCCCATTGTATGTGTTTTAGTTTTAAGTTTCCTTTTGTTTTACTTTCGGTCTACAATAAAGCATAAAATAAGAAAATAAAAATAAATGACACTATGAAGCATGCGTACTACCACACCTATTCAATAAAATACACTTGTATAGATATATCTAAATAGATAGCAATATTGATGGGTGTCAGTGTAAGTAGTCATGCTCTCCGGCTGTAGCGCATTACTGGTTGTTCTCGCCGGCCCAGAGCGCCGGAGCGCCGGAGTGCCGGAGTGTCGGAGCGCCGGAGTGCCGGACGGATCTAGAGTTTTAAGCAGATTGATGACGCATTGTCACTTCACTTTTGATTGATCACTGTTCCCGGCCAAACCTGACGAGACTATAGCGTTAGAGTTACTTTATGAGCTTGTACACTTAGCAGCCAACGACTGAGTTTGCCTTTAAAGTCTACGACTTTTCAGCTTACATACCTAATTTCCTTTTTCTTCAAGTCTTCTTCGAGTCAACTTACTTTATGCCTGACCAGCGCTCCATTCGCACAGATGCGACTTGACAAAAAATCGTGATTTGTTTATGTCTTGTTTATTATTATGTTAGTTCAACAGTCATGTTTTTTCCTTATAATTTTTCCAGAATAAGGGTGCTTGTCTATATGCGCGGAGCGAGGCAGCAGAACGGAGAAATATTAACCAATCATGTCGTTCAAAATGTCAGTGACTCATGTGTGTCGGGGATTTTATGCAAATCCATTGGTTAAAATTTCTCCGTTTCCGCGCTCCGCGCATTGCTGCGTAATGGACATTCACTCTTAATGATCGAAATGATGGTGAAATCTAAACAAATACATTTTTTGCAAACTTCAGAAGATCTAAAATATCATGCACGAAAACCTACTATTTTTTAAACTTATGTACCTATGAAGATTATGCCTATGCTTTTGCTACATGTATGACTATATAGTGACCACCAGACCGTTTCAATAATGCTGACTTATATTTATTTATCAAAACAAAGTCGGAATTAAAGGAAGTCAGTTAATGATTATACAACACGCAAGGAACGTGTT
Organism: Lacanobia oleracea; assembly: GCA_950371165.1. Classification (NCBI taxonomy): domain Eukaryota; kingdom Metazoa; phylum Arthropoda; class Insecta; order Lepidoptera; family Noctuidae; genus Lacanobia; species Lacanobia oleracea. The sequence continues at coordinate 16,008,052 of OX493389.1, forward strand.
CGGACTTATTTACTGAAATGTTATTAATGTACTGTAAATTGTATGGCATTTGAATCCGTTATGAACACGAAATTATGTGATTATCATATGTTAGAGGTACATACGTAATATGATGTTGTCAAAATAGTGATCTAGAGTTGACAATAATAACTTGAGTTTTGTGACCAGCTGCAAAGTTGTTAGGGAGAATAATTGCAGGCGGCGACATCGCGGGTACATAATTATATACTTTGGAGTAAACGCAATGAATTGCGGAATAAAAAAGTTTATGTTTGTTATTTTTCTACGTATAGCATGCAATTAGGCAGAAACTTTCTCTTCTGATATATTTTAACCGGAACAGGAAAACACTAAATTAATCGTGTTATGTTTTGCCGAGTTTATTGTGCCAATTATAATTTTGATTCAGATCAATAAATTCCTTGATATTATGCAGTTCTTATTGCCGACTTATTTGGAAAATAATATAATGTAATGACCCGCTAAAAGATAAATGTTCAAGCCGGAATAGTTGATTCGTTTTAGCATGGCGATAGCGTTCATTGATTCATATAGGTATACATCCATAATTTCAATAATAAAAATAATTATAAACAAGGTCCCATTGGGCCAAGATCGCCATGCAGTGGGTGCCAGAAGACAGACGTCGCAACCGAGGTAGGCGTAAAAAACGCTATTTTTAAGGATGGGATATTATCAAATGACTGGGGAGCTCGTGGCTAGATAATAACAGCCACACGGGTCGATCTTCAAGGATCTGTGGATGGGTAAGCATTTTCACACAGCGAGTTTCCTCCGTGAACTTACTTCTTAAAGAGAAATCCTGAATTCTGAACATTAATTAATCTTGATTTTCAACATGTTTACGTACTACTAAACGATACACACGTACCTACGCCGCGCCGCCCGCGCCCACCGTACGGTCACCAAAAAAAAAAAATATTCACGCTGCTACTTCTGCATAATATCATGTAAATTGACACAAAATGATTGGATAAACTGGTTTTAGTATTTCTTATAACTGCCAAGTGTTCATTTTGTTCCGATTTAAATTAAAGTTAAGTAGCCGCCAGATAAATGTGCAATAACATTCGTTGACCCTCATACATTAGGTTTCTTAATATACTTTCTTAATATCAAACACAGAAATAAAGACATAAAGCTATCGTGATCCTTTACGTTCTCTAGTAATGAAAATCTGTTCATAATTTATTGTTCGGGTGTTTACGAAGGGGTATTAGGGAAAAGTCAATGTAATTTATTGTAAGTTTATCAGGGCATACCGTAGATACCACTAATATGTCTTGCCAGTTAAAAGGCAAAAACCAAGCCACGCTTGCCAAGGTTGGTCTGTGGATGGGTGACCATCTTAACATACCGAGTTTCCTCCGTGCCTCGGAAAGCACGTTAAGCCGTTGGTCCCGGCTGTCATTTGTAGATCTTTGGCAGTCGTTACGGATAGTCAGAAGCCAGTAAATCTAACTTCAGTCTTGCCATGAAGTACCGTGTTACCCAGTTAATGGGTTGTGGAGGTCTGGTAGGCAGCTGCTCCGCGTAAAATACTGGTATTCAGCTGAATTCGGTTTGACTGGAAGCCGACCCCAATTTATTTATTTAATAATTTATGCACACACATTTAATAAGAAGATAAGAAGAAAGAAACAGAAAAATAGGTACAAAGGTGATGCTCGCCAATATAGTTGGGAAAAGGCTAGGCAGATGATGATGAGTTAAAAAGCAAAAACCAAAGCAGTTTGTATTTTCTCGTTCATTGTTTCGTATCTTAACTTGGGTCCGTCAATTGTTTCAAGATAAAGGTCGCGCAACGTAAAACAAACAATAACCTTTTCATTTCGTCTTACAACTTTGTTCGACCTCAAAATAATCAATGAAAGTTTTGCAAGACCGTTAAAGGTTCAAATAAATAATTCTTCTGCTAAATGATTGAAAAATCCTTTGTTTAATCACTACATATTATAAAACAAAGTCTCAAACTCCTACACTGATTTTCATACTGTTTTCACCAATGGATAAAGTGGTTCTTGAGGAAGGTTTTAGTATATAATTTGTCGAGAAGAAAATAAGGGATCCTTAAGAAAATTGCAACGTGGACGTAGTCGCGTCCGAAGTTCTAGTGTATGACTAAAATAAACTAAGATAATAGAATAACTCTTAGTTAATCTGACTCCAGTCTTGCCATGAAGTACCGTGTTACCCAGTTAATGGGTTCTGGAGGTCCGGTAGGCAGCCGCTCCGCGTAAAATACTGGTATTCAGCTAAATCCGGTTTGAATGGAAGCCAACCCCAATATAGTTGGGAAAAGGCTAGGCAGATGATGATGATGAATAGAATAACTCTTAATCCTGAAGGTTAAGCAGCGAATCCGGTTACTTCTTCACGCCTTAACGGCTGAACGGATATGGATGAAACTTGGCACATGGGTAGAACATAGGTATCCTGGAATAGGAAATAGGATAATTTCATACCAAGATTTTTTTAGGATTCCACGCGGGCTTTGGTGCTGGCGGAAGGTACGTAGGTACGTAGTCTATCTATAATAATATTATAAAGAGGAAAGATTTATTTGTTTGTTTGTGCCAAATAGGCTTCGAAACTGCTGGACCGATTTTAAACATTTTTTCACCAATAGAAAGCTAAATTATCAGGAAGTAACATAGATCCCGAAGTCGCGGACGAGTAGTTTATTCTCATTCCAAATGCTTAGTAAATAAGTACACATGTCCGATTACGTTATGTCTTACCTTGTCCGATTACGTTATGTCTTACCTATTTGACTACGATAACAAGCAATAACGCTCAGATACCCGTCATAAATATTTATGACATTGGCAAACAAACGATGCTCATTGACATCACTTCTTCTCAGTTCGAGGCGTTTTAGGAGCTAACTTTCGTTATTCTTGAAGTTAAAATTGCTAATTTTATTTATTTATTCCATTCCATTCTATTCTATTCTATTCTATTCTATTCTATTCTATTCTATTCTATTCTATTCTATTCTATTCTATTCTATTCTATTCTATTCTATTCTATTCTATTCTATTCTATTCTATTCTATTCTATTCTATTCTATTCTATTCTATTCTATTCTATTCTATTCTATTCTATTCTATTCTATTCTATTCTATTCTATTCTATTCTATTCTATTCTATTCTATTCTATTCTATTCTATTCTATTCTATTCTATTCTATTCTATTCTATTCTATTCTATTCTATTCTATTCTATTCTATTCTATTCTATTCTATTCTATTCTATTCTATTCTATTCTATTCTATTCTATTCTATTCTATTCTATTCTATTCTATTCTATTCTATTCTATTCTATTCTATTCTATTCTATTCTATTCTATTCTATTCTATTCTATTCTATTCTATTCTATTCTATTCTATTCTATTCTATTCTATTCTATTCTATTCTATTCTATTCTATTCTATTCTATTCTATTCTATTCTATTCTATTCTATTCTATTCTATTCTATTCTATTCTATTCTATTCTATTCTATTCTATTCTATTCTATTCTATTCTATTCTATTCTATTCTATTCTATTCTATTCTATTCTATTCTATTCTATTCTATTCTATTCTATTCTATTCTATTCTATTCTATTCTATTCTATTCTATTCTATTCTATTCTATTCTATTCTATTCTATTCTATTCTATTCTATTCTATTCTATTCTATTCTATTCTATTCTATTCTATTCTATTCTATTCTATTCTATTCTATTCTATTCTATTCTATTCTATTCTATTCTATTCTATTCTATTCTATTCTATTCTATTCTATTCTATTCTATTCTATTCTATTCTATTCTATTCTATTCTATTCTATTCTATTCTATTCTATTCTATTCTATTCTATTCTATTCTATTCTATTCTATTCTATTCTATTCTATTCTATTCTATTCTATTCTATTCTATTCTATTCTATTCTATTCTATTCTATTCTATTCTATTCTATTCTATTCTATTCTATTCTATTCTATTCTATTCTATTCTATTCTATTCTATTCTATTCTATTCTATTCTATTCTATTCTATTCTATTCTATTCTATTCTATTCTATTCTATTCTATTCTATTCTATTCTATTCTATTCTATTCTATTCTATTCTATTCTATTCTATTCTATTCTATTCTATTCTATTCTATTCTATTCTATTCTATTCTATTCTATTCTATTCTATTCTATTCTATTCTATTCTATTCTATTCTATTCTATTCTATTCTATTCTATTCTATTCTATTCTATTCTATTCTATTCTATTCTATTCTATTCTATTCTATTCTATTCTATTCTATTCTATTCTATTCTATTCTATTCTATTCTATTCTATTCTATTCTATTCTATTCTATTCTATTCTATTCTATTCTATTCTATTCTATTCTATTCCATTCTATTCCATTCTATTCCATTCTATTCTATTCTATTCTATTCTATTCTATTCTATTCTATTCCATTCTATTCCATTCTATTCCATTCCATTCTATTCTATTCTATTCTATTCTATTCTATTCTATTCTATTCTATTCTATTCTATTCTATTCTATTCTATTCTATTCTATTCTATTCTATTCTATTCTATTCTATTCTATTCTATTCTATTCTATTCTATTCTATTCTATTCTATTCTATTCTATTCTATTCTATTCTATTCTATTCTATTCTATTCTATTCTATTCTATTCTATTCTATTCTATTCTATTCTATTCTATTCTATTCTATTCTATTCTATTCTATTCTATTCTATTCTATTCTATTCTATTCTATTCTATTCTATTCTGTTCTGTTCTATTCTATTCTATTCTATTCTATCCTATTCGACTTAATGATTCTTTTTTTATCTTTTACAAAGAACCAAAAAATTAACATTTTCTTCGTAAAGATACTCATCTACCGTCCTTAGGTATGTCGGTGTGTTAGTGTGTACTGCAGAGATCCTCTTTGGGAGGTGCAACCTCAATGACATAAGCCTTGAAAGAGTTAAGAATAATAAAGTTAGAATTCGAATGTGATGTCATAAAGAAGTGTGAGTTTTTGATAAGAGATTCGATTGTTTGCCCTGACGTTGAAAGCACGCAAAATATATAATTCCTCTGAAATAATCTGTTTTTAACTTATTGAACAACCCCTCTCGCAATAGCTACAAGCGAGTCGTCTACAAGTGGCGGAGGTGCCTGATAATGTACGCGTGTGCACTGCGTAGAATATAAAAGTGCATGAAGAAACTCCCAATTTTATAGATTCATCTCGAAAAGGACGAGATGCGAACGATTTTCAGGCGCTAGATGGATGGACGCCTGGAAATAAGAGCTAAGTGGTTTTTATATTTACGAGAAAGATTGTATGTGTAAAAGATGTCTATGTTATATACCGGTATAGACCGAGTATGTTTTGAAGGGTTCGTAGCCGAATTCAGGCGAGTCGCTATCGAAAGCGAGTGGCGAGAAGCCGATTATTCGTTAATTTTGGGCGCATTTCTGCAGAGCGCTGCTAGATATTTTTATAATACAGTATACCATGACGGTATAGATTTTTCGTTGCTATGCGACAAAATAAGAAAAGAATTTCCGTGCAAATGCATTTCCTGTAAACGACGACGGTCATTGGAGTGCTTTGTTTATGTTGAAAATACGATCGCTGAAGTGTCTGACGAATGCGGACAGCAGGAATATGGAAATATCAATAATAATACACCATTATATTCTAGTTTGAAAATTGACGACCCAAAAATCGAAAACAATGATGACCATGATGACCATGATGACAATGATGACGAAGTAAAGCAGAGCTGTGGAGAGAGCAGCCTATTCGAGGACGAGATGGAAGCGGACATGACGGATGAAGAGAAAGAGCCCGGTGTGTCCATTCCATTATTTATTCCAGATTCTATTCCGGAATGTCAAGCGACTTTGTCTGAACCTGTATGTGATCTCCATGACGAATCAGTCATCGGTAGTAGCATATTGGATCACATGTTGGATGATGCCCAAGTTGAGGAGGCCACCACTCAGGAAGACGAACCGAAGGAGATGTTCCCTGAGGAGGCGCAACTTCCTTTGTCCACCAATGATCTTTCTAATAATAATATATCTTTTTCATTTGGTAGGAAAATTTTAAACACAAACACACAGACACAACTAACACAAGCTATTAGTAAGTACCTGAATGGGGCCTACAAAATTTATCTTCGTGCCCAAACTGAAAAGAAAACAAGGGTTGGAAGAAGAACAAATAAAAATTATAAACACATTTATATATATAGGAAAAAATCGTACACATCAAAACATCTAAAACATTATACTACTGATTTGATAGTACGGCAACCTTTATTTTGTAAATGGAAATATTTTAGAAAGAAATATGAATCTATACGCAATTATAAGGTCAGGAAACGTTTTATTTTGAAGATTTTATAGTTGTTCTAAATTCCACTTTATTATACTCGCTAGATTTATATAATGTTAGTTATTTTCAAGTTTTCTGCTAATTTCATAACATAGGTTTTATTTATTTTAATGGCAGCGAAAGCCGAAGGATTGACTTGTATTATTTCAGTCATAGGATGACATGACAACATAAAAAACAATTTGTCATATTGAGTCAAACTAATCAAAAAGTTTATTGTTTCATATAGAACCTGTAAAGGTTGAATTGAATAAGGTTCTGTAGTTAATGTAAATAGGTTGAAACCATTTTATGTTAGATCGCGGTTAGCAGATGTTAGTTATAATTCCATGTCAATAAGCATTATTTTAGCTTGGTAGGATGAATAAGATATTGAATGAAGTCTTCCGTTCCATGTACATCCGAAGAAGGACGTGTACGCGATCGACGACTTCGAGGGCGCTCCCAGATTTGTGAAGAGCGCGTTTAAATAATATTAGCTAGGGTGAACTCATTTCAGTGGTGTTGAAGGTAGAGTTTTCGCGATTAATTTTACGCCAGTAAAGAACTCCATGGGCGGTTAAACTAACTTTGCATACGAGGTATAACCTTCGCGAAGGGTGGCTAGTTGTCACCATTGGTTAAACTGATTATGGAGGCAATTGATTACAATTCTTATGTATTAGAATCACTGGAGTAAGTTCAAAGTTAAAATTTAAAAACTTTAGCAGATTAGGATCATCCGACGAGCAACCACATAGATTAGTTAGGGTAAATCTAATTAATTCAATCCCTTCTGGATAGATGTGAATTGTCGCATCGATTTTGTTTACGTCCGACAATGTGTTGCAGGTTTTTGTGGCGTTTTACTGCAGCAGGGTTTCAGCATAACTGCTTTAAGCTATTGCGCAAATGGCGCATAATAATATAAAGAATATTGCCCAGCGCAGGGTATGACTGAAACTGCTTCTATTGAAGTAGGTGTCCAAGTGTCTACGAAGAGTCGCCACTTAGGCAGGGACTTCGGGTTAGGAGTAGGTAGGTGCTTGACTCTTCCAAGGCTGGGAATGTATGATTGCAAGAAAATCATTCTTACTATCCTCCATTCTTCGGGGGGTAGCTCATGCAGAGATCCTCTTTGGGAGGTGCAACCTCAATGACATAAGCCTTGAAAGAGTTAAGAATAATAAAGTTAGAATTCGAATGTGATGTCATAAAGAAGTGTGAGTTTTTGATAAGAGATTCGATTGTTTGCCCTGACGTTGAAAGCACGCAAAATATATAATTCTTCTGAAATAATCTGTTTTTAACTTATTGAACAACCCCTCTCGCAATAGCTACAAGCGAGTCGTCTACAGTACCTATCTCAGGACCTCACCAGGGCTGCAGCAATTATTCGAACTAGAATAACATGGCAAAGCTCTACTGATTAGTCTCGGCGTCCTTATTCAGGGAACGTGATCAAAGCCAACTTCGTTCTGTTTATTTATTTGACAGTACGGATCTATTTGACAGTACGGATCTATGTGACACTAACTTTTTGCAGATCCCTATTTTTTTTTCAGGATGGGAAATCATCAAATGACTCCTCCCGCTCTGAGCGAAGCAGAAGGGACTATTACTGACTGTCAGACTATTACTGACTAAAACTCCTCCTAGTGCCCTTTGCGTTCCAGGCCCGGTGACTCTTTCGAACAAAATTAGATGACTTTGACGCACAAAACGTGACATAACGATGACTTTTACAAGAAATGTGTTGTTTGTTACCATAAACAAGGGACGTTTCTAAGGAATATTATCAAGAGGATTCCATAAACATAATTTATTTATTTATTTATTTAAACTACATGTACAATAGTGGTACATAGGCGGTGGTGGTGGTGGTAAGTGGCAAAATCTATGCCTGAATAAAATCTAATCTTATTATATCAACGTATAATAAAGCGGTATGTTTGTAAGGATATTTATTGGGCTCTTTTGTACTTAATTGAAGTAAAACTCAATATAAAATACACCCTTTAACCCCTCTTCTGTTCCCGTGACAATGGTCTTTATAACATATTGGCTGACCAAACACATTCATTGTTCGAAATCAAACCACTTCCTAATATTGTTACACATCATTCTTTGAAAAGAGAACCGAATATGTGTACTTAAACAACGGGTGAATAAATGTAAAAAAAACATGGGATATTTGTTCAAGGTAGAGCAGAATTAATTAATGAAGTCTTTTACCTATTACGCGGTTGTATGCAGATGTATTCAGAGCTAAAAGGAACAATCAACGAGGGAGGCAGATATTTGGTACGTCATTTAATACTTTTTATTAGGTAAAAGAACAACATTTTGTTCAACCTTTGTTAAAATATTGAGTAGTAAGTAACAATGATAGAGTTGCCGCTTATATTGAAAACTTCTAAAACAAAATTCACTGACGGAAGCTGAAAAGAGTATCTAAATCTTAATCCAAAACTTCAACAAAAGTACTCACTTTTTCGGATCTTTTTTGTATTGAGTTTCTGAATACGTCTCGAGATCCCTGAAATAACCCGCGCGTGCAAAGCCAACTTCTCAAAGATTCGACGCACACATAGGAATTACCAATGAATGGCACGCGTTTGACCACTATCTCACCTGATGGTAAGCGATGATGTGGTCGAAGATGGAGCACGCTTGCCTAGAAGTAACCTATTCACTCTTGACTTAAAGACTCCTAGGTTGTAGCTATCAGGAAACACAGAATCCGGCAGGGAATTCCACTCCTTTGCTGTACGCACTATGAATGACTGTGTTACCAAAACGATTCGTGCGTGTGGGTGGGATGTCCATTGTGGATGTGTCTCATTTGTTAGTAATTAGTAGTTCCTTGTTCAGACTCATGTCAATATTTGAGATGAGTGGAGTTCTTACCAACGGAACCCTATTACTAAGCCTTCGCTGTCCGTCCGTCCATCCGTAATAGGGACCTAGACAGTTGAAATATTCACAAATTGTGTAGTTCTGTTGCCGGTATAACAACAAATAATAAAAATTGAGGTTTATGGTTCAGAACCCTTCGTGTGCAAGTCCGACTCACACTTGGCCCGTTTTTTAAGCATCGTTTGTCATTCACGTGTCTGTCAAAAATGTATGGCTATTTTTAGGGTTCCGTACCTCAAAAGGTAAAAAAATAACCCTTATAAGGTCAGGTCACTTTCTTGTCCGTCGGTATGTCCGTGTCTCACCACTGATTTTCGCAGGAACGTGAGGATCTAGCAAGTTGAAAGTTGAACCAGATACTGAAGTCTATAGTCCCTATTAGATGTATAAAAATCAGTGTCCTGAGTCAATACAATAAAAAGATATGGGCAAATTTACCAAATATACCAAAATTTACCTTAATTTTCGAGTCTTATTATTTTTCGGGATTTTCCCTTTATTTGTGCTGTAAGACTTTGCTTTTAACCAAAATTGACAATTCTAAGTCAACTGAAGTACCCTACAGTTTTTGGGTCGAAAACCTGTATGGTAGTTCCTGTAGACCTAGAATGACGAAATTTGCAAAAAATACCATCTTGTACTACAAGTATAGGGAAAAGTCTGAAAACTATATATTTGTAATTTCAACAAAAAAAATATAGTCTTTATTTAAAGTAATTTGTAGCTACAAAGTACGGAACCCTTTTTGGGCGAGTCCGACTAGCACTTGGCCGTTTTTTTATTTTTTTAATATTATGCTGTGTTCCATGTAACAGTTTGGCTCTTTTTACAAAAAAACGAGCATGTCATACGTACAAAACGCGTTTGACACACATTAACATTTGCCATTGCAGTCTCTCGACTGAATGAAACTTTCATAAACTCGAATAGTATTTTATTTTTAACCGACTTCAAAAAAAGGAGGAGGTTCTCAATTCGGTGGATTTTTTTTTTTGTTATGTTTGTTACCTCATAACTCTGTCATTTATGAACCGATTTGAAAAATATTTGTTTCATCTGAAAGGGTATACTTTTTGATTGGTCCCATTATCACCACGTCAGAATCTGATGATGAGATCCCACGAAAATCGAGGGCAACCCTCAAACTTTATAGCCACATATAATGTTTTTCATGAACTTTCTAACGCAATTCAGATATTTGTGCCTGGTAATCATCATTTCATGTTGCTGAGCTAATGATGAAAGGTATAAATTAGGATCTGATGATAAGATCCCATGAAAAATGTTTGTTCAGCGATACTTTCGCCAATTGTCAGCCGATTTGGATGATTCTTTTTTGTTTGAAAGAGTATTTTCCTGGACTAGTCCCGTTTCAATTTGAACTTCGGAGGTAGGCAACGGAACTCTTCAATAAATGATAGCAAAGGGATCGGGATTGCTGAAATCGCATGTTTTTTTAGTGTTTACACCAGTTTTTAACATTTGCGCTGGTACCTACGCTGTTAATGGGTCCGTAGGTACCTAGGTACCACTAAAAAGTTTAATATAAAAACTTTTTTACAAAAAATACAACCGACTTCCAAAAACAAAACACTACAAGGTACAAAATAACTTCGGAAGAAAGAAAAGAACTTTAATTTCGGAAGTCGGTGTCAAAAATCGAAAAAATAACCAAAAACACCGACTTCAGAAATTAAAGTTCTTTTCTTTCTTCCGAAGTTATTTTGTACCTTGTAGTGTTTTGTTTTTGGAAGTTGGTTGTATTTTTTGTAGCTGGAGTTCTCGAAAACGCTTGTTACATCGTGCTTTTGATTAACGCACGGAAAACGGCATTGTTTAGGAAAATCGTAATTTTCCCATTATGCAAATTTTAACGAGAAATATGTGGGTAACCTGCTTGCATAGAGCAACGTTCGCCGGTGGCCTGTGTTGCTCTATGCCTGCTTGTTACCTATTCAGATGAAACAATGTTAGGAAGGAAATTGACATCTGTCACATGAGAGTGAATGCCATTCATGGTTTTATAGCTCACGGGACATTGTTGGATACCTTCGTTCAGTTAATTTACACAAACCTCTTTCATAATCCTAATCGGAAATATGTAACGAACATTCACATGCGTAAATCATCATTTGGAATCAGCCCAAAGGCCCAGTTTCTGGAACACGAACTATTGCAAGTGCAACATTACCTTATGTGACACATTTAAATAACTTTCAACTGCAAATCACGTTAGTTCTCTTGTACTTAAAATATGTCGCGACGGTAATTTTTTTTCCGGGAACTGGGAAAAAAAATATACCAAAAGAATCAAATCATGAAATCTAGAAGAATCTAGAAGAGATTTTTTGATGGAGACTCACTGATGGAGACTATTTCTTCAAATTATAAAAATAAAGTAGGGAGCTACATACGAGTACATGCATTGCAAGATAGATTTTATTACAATTTAAATCACAGCATGATGATACAGCCACTGAAACACGTAATAACTTCGTACCTACCAATTCATCAAACATATCACTTTCATGGCAACATTTTTCGTTTAATTTTCATAGAGAATTCAAAACAAATATTTTCGTAATAAATTGAAAGCGTTCGTGTGTCCAATTCTACGTGAAGCGTAAAAATTTGCGCTCGCAAAAACACATCGCAGTGAACACGATGCGATGACGACTCATGTTCACGCGATACGAGTATTTTTGTTATGTATTCACATGTACCTACTGACAAATTACTCTAACTTTTATTTGATCATAGGAGACCATTATAAATGTCAAAATTGAATATCTCTGCATATTTGTATGCACATACATTTATAATAAATATTAGTAGTAGTAGTTATGTAAGGGTACCTGTTTTTCCGATTTCCTATAAAGTCTTGCCAATCATTGAGCATTCGTTCCCTCTTTGCTGCACCCCACCGTTTATCATAGAATTCACACAATTTTTGAAACTATTGAGCTTTACAACCTTACAAATGATCAAGTCGCTTCCTCCAGCCACTTTATCGTTTTAAATTCGGTTTAATAAAAAAGAAAAGCGATCTTTTGAAATTAAATGAAACGTGTATAATTAAGGTTTCTAATGTGTAATCCACAAATGATTAGAGCGTCGCCTTTAGCAACAGATGTATACAATCAAAAATTTTAGTCCTTTTTTAAAATTCGATTTTAAATGTATTTATAACACTTAAAAAAATATAAAGATTAGAGTGGAATTTGATGATAAGATATCGAACATTAATAATGTGCTTACAGATGTAGTTAATATGTAATAACGAACTGTCGCAAGGTTTTGATCGGACTAGCGCCTTAAGCGTAGAGGTATCTTAATGCTTGAAACGGTTTCACTGATGGTTTAACTATGAGGACTAGGTAAATAAATGCTTTATAACAGATATGTCTGAGTGACTGACAGACAACACACAGCCGAAACTACTGGTTGCAGAAGGCTGACATTTGGCATGTAGGTTCCTTGGGGTTTGTAGAGAAGCACTAAGAGAGGATTTCGCGAAATTCCTACGGAAACGGGAAAAAACGGGATATGCGCGTACGAAGTCACGGGCAATAGCTAGTTTATCATAAAACTCTCATTAAGTATTGATTCAGTACAATACATAATTAACGTACATAATAATCAAGAACGAAGCTCTACAAAAGAGAACAATGAATGTATGGAGGCTGAGGCAGGCGTGGGCCGCGCGTTTAAACCGGACCGAAGATATTGTTATGTAACATATTCTATTATAACATATTGTGGGCAGTGTTAGCTACCGACTGTACAAGCACAGCTGATCTATCGTCACCTCTATTTTAGAGACCATCGTAACGCTTGCGTCACTAGGTATACAACCTTTTTAACTCAAAACTGAGAAATGTGGGATCGTAAACGCATCGGAGTATTTATGCTAAATCGTTGATTGCGATTCTGCGGATGAGGCAAACTGGTCCTTGAAGGGGAACTCTGATTCATCTTATCGAAGGCACTTTATAATAGGTACTTTAGTTATTAGTTGGATAGTAGTCATACTTAGCTTCTCCTCGGGTATGGCACGAGCTAAAAGTATTCTATTTAGTGCATATATTTTGGTTCTCATATTCGGCTGCGGGTACGGAAAAATTTTTTTGCTCGTAAAAGCTACTTCAACGCAATCTTTTGTTAGTTAAATTGGTACAGTTCTGCATTATCCAGCCATTTCTTTTAGAAAAAAAAGAGGAAACCAAGACATACCTAACCTTTCAAGAAAAATTTTTACTTACAAAGATCAATATATAATTCATTGTGAGTTTATAACTCGCCAGTGCCGTAAAGATGAAGCATGTATTTTTAATATTTTAAGATAACAGACATAATAGTGTATCTAAAGTAAACAATCCGACTGTTAAATGAATGAATTTATAATGACAAGAACCAGTTTGTTTCTGTTTATTATTGAATCTCAAGGTTCATGTGGTAAGCTATTTTGCTTTATTGATTTGCGCCTGATCACTTCCAGAGGTATACTGTCTTATCCTATTACTCGTAAACCTCACCGTTATTGACTGCAAGCTGTAAATAGAGGAGACACTGTTGCCCTGTTAAGATTTTCGTGATAATGAGATGCCCCTAGTGCTGTTACCTGCCTAGTAGAGAGAACGGTAGGGGGCGAAAACACTTTAAAAATACACAGTATATTGGAGAGAGAAAGAATATATTTAAGAGTGACAGTAGTGTTATTCTTTAACAAAGTTTTCGTGTCTCGACAACGAAATCCGGGGTGTGGTATTAAATCGTATCGTATTAATATAAGACTTGTAATTGTGTCTGATAAAGCTCACTATCTAAGTGGGATTTCTTTTAAAAAAATATTTATTTCAGAATAGCACTGCAGTACAGTAAAGTCTATTAAAATTGTATCACTAATAACTCAAACAGCATAAACGAGTTACATCTTTTTATTGATCATTTAAGGCATTTTCCTAACCATGTCTAGTTTGCATAACTAATGAATTTACATCTTCCTCTCTGGACACATTTTGTAGTTATGAACCTACCCACTCTCGTTCATCATCACCTAGTCATCCAGCCAGTCTATTCTGTAAAATTGTCACCGTGAAAGGGCCTGTCATTCCATTTGAAATAATAGATTGACAGCTCACTTCAAGTTCACTGCACATAAAGGTGGGTACTGACCAGTGTTACGCGGTATAATGTAACATGTTACAAAGCGAGCATTCGTGCAGTCTATACGTGGAAACGAGCACAAACACGCGAGCAACAAGCCGCTCGTTACTGGTTACGAGAGGTTTTGGTTTTTTGGCCCATCCCTGCGAATGCTACGCGGTTCAGTCAGAAATACGTCGCGACAAGTCATCACGAGCGCTACGTGCCATACGCGTCAATTCTTGGATACATTGTGTATATTTCTTGTAAAACATGGAGTGGGACTAAGAAAAAACAAACAAAGGGTTGCACTCCGGGAGTGCCGGCAGAAGTGAAAACTTGAATACTTCTCTCCCTCCGTCTTACGAATTTTAGATCAGGTCACGTGTCCTGACGCGAGTTTAACATTTTTTACCCATCACAAAAAAAGTGCATAACGCCGCTAAAGAAGCTTTCACTTCAAAAATCAGTATTTGGATTAAAGTTAAATTTGGACTAAACAATAATTTATTAGAATCTAAGATCCCAACACACCTCGTTCGTGAGACATTTTGACTGAAAGTATCTTGCGAAACTTGTGCACAGTCGAGAGAAGAGTTCGAATCGAACATGTTCCACGGATTTTAATCCGTGATATGACGTGGACGCATAACATTAAACAAGCATTTGCTCGCTGCGAATGTTACATTACGGCCTGTTACACCGGTCTAGTTACCTACCCACCTTAAATTTTCGCACTGCTGAATGTTTCCTCGCTTGAATCATCTGAACAATACCTTAATCGCTACATTTCAATTAATTTGAGTCATGTGCCGCACACGCATTCCACATCTAATGACTACTAATTAAATGATACCTACCTACCACAAGGACAGTCATGAGGTGACAAGGCTCACCTACTTCGCCCACTATGCGACGAGATTTAAATAAATCATTCGTGATGACTGAAGCTTATCTTAATTCGTATAAAAAAAATGAGACGTTTTGCTAGTTATGGAGTTCGAAAGAGTTAATTTTGAGATGTAAAAAACGATAGTGATGATGGTCAACATGTTTAATAAAAAATCAAGAATTAAGGTACAAGAGCAACATCCCACCTGATAGGATGTGATTAGGTAGGTACCTAGAAAGACGTGCAACATCAACATGAAAAGGTTTTTGTTATAGGCATCCTATACTACTGACCAAACTCTATTTCTTAGTACCTACTTATAATCGTGAGACTAATATATAAAGCTGAAGAGTTTGTTTGTTTGCTTGATCGCGCTAATCTCAGGAACTACTGGTCCGATTTGAAAAATGATTTCAGTGATAGATAACGCATTTATCGAGGAAGGCTATAGGCTATATATCATCACGCTAAAACCAATAGGAGCGGAACAGACGAAATTGCGAGGGTCAACTAGTAATATTATATAAATGTGAACGGTTTTCTGAGAAATTGGAGACATGAGTAGAACAATGTCTGAATAATATAGGATACTTTTCATTCCGGTAGGTACTAATCTCCCATGGGTTCATTTTTCAAAAAACTCGGGCGAAGCCCATTGCTAAACTTAGGCAATTGTACTTCCCACTTCCCAGGATGAAGCTTTCAATAGCAGCTGAAAAGCTTCACTGATACAGATCTATTGAAGTTTACCTAGAAATGAACGTTTTGCTAACATTACTCACTTTGAAAGCCAATATTGCAAATACTGGGAAATTATGATCCGCAGCGCATTATGCTAGTCAGCTGTAATTCTGCGCAGCTTGCTCTACTGAAGGGTTTTAGCTTTTGTGATGATGATGCCTTTTAATAACTAATATTGATAGATATTCGATTACTTTGGGACTGCTGTTCAGAACTTTCATGATGTCAGAGTGCATAAAAGCAAAACTTTTAGGAACGTCGTCGGTCGGTTTTGAAACATCAGATTGATTTTATCTGTATACTAGCTGACCCGCGCAACTTCGCCTGCGTCACAATTTTCATTACTGCTCCGCTCCTATTGGTCTTAGCGTGATGATATATAGCCGACGACGTATAGCCTTCCTCGATTTTTTAAATCGGACCAGTAGTTCCTGAGATTAGCGCGTTCAAGTAAACAAACAAACTCTTCAGCTTTATACGAGTATATTAGTACAGATTAGATAAAATTAGTTTTTCTAGGTTCACTTAGTTTTATTATTTATTATTAAGTAAAAAAAAGGAAACTCTGTATGATTTTTTGCTCGAAGATGGTTTTACGAAAATCGATGAAGGTATGTTTTTATGGATATGTATATAGGCAGATTTCTATACATAGGTACTCGTAGCTACGATACATACTTATACATACGGGTCGACGCTCGTACGCGCAAAGCAAATGACGTGAGTCAGAAGAAGAGAGCCTTGAACAGGGCTGCCAAGTCCTGTAAGAAGGTGTTGCGGAGGGCTCGGTTTGAACACATTAGCCGAATAGGGAACAAACTTGCTTCATACCCAGCAGGTAGTAAGGCTTTTTGGACCCTGGCTAAGTCGGTCGAATCGAACTTCTGCCGCCCCTCACTACCACCACTGCTGAGACCCGACGGAACGCTGGCACACTCCGCTGAGGAGAAAGCAAACTTGTTCTGGATCCTGGTGGCGCGACGCCCTCCGCCTCTCCTGGTGAATGCGAGTCGAGTATGTCGAACATTCGCATTCATCAGAAGGACGTCCGTAGGGTACTGCGTAACCTAGACGTGAACAAGGCTAGTGGTCCCGACGGGATACCGGCAATTGTTCTGAAGACTTGTGCGCCTGAGCTGTCTCCGATCTTGACACGCCTATTTCGCCTTTCGTTCGAGACTGGAAAAGTGCCGAAGGCTTGGAAGCAAGCTAACGTGCAGCTCGGGCCCAAGAAGGGTAGTCGAACTGACCCGTCGAATTATAGACCCATCTCGGTAACGTCCATACTCTGTAAGACTATGGAACGCGTGCTGAATCATAAGCTCCTGGCGTACCTAGAAGCGAATAATATCCTTAGTGACCGACAATACGGGTTCCGCCGAAATCGGTCAACTGGGGATCTTCTAGCGTATGCCATTCACATCTGCATTGAGGCCATAGAGAAGCACGGGGAGGCACAGGCGGTCTCCCTTGACATCTCGAAGGCTTTCGACAGGGTCTGGCACGAACACGATAGCCTTATTAGTAAGCTTCCTTCCTTCGGTCTGCTCGCCGGTTTGTGTGATTGGATCGCAGATTTCCTGAGGGATCGGTCTATCCGAGTGGTCATAGATGGCTGCTCGTCTGGACTGCTGGATATTAATGCCTGGGTTCCTCAGGGGTCGGTGCTTTCGGCAACACTGTTCTTGCTGCATATTAATGATCTGCGTAAACCCGGTACCTTTGGGTATGCAGATGACAGCACTGTTGCTGAGAGATACGTGTCCGACGCACGAACTGGTGGGTCGCAGATCCGGTCTCTCCGGGAGGCTATGTTTGAGCGCTTGAATGTGTTTTTACAGGCTGTCTCTGAATGGGGCGATGCCAATCTGGTCAAGTTCAATGCTGCTAAGACCCAAGCGTGTCTATATTCCGCCAAAAGGAGCCAATTCCGCCCAGCTCCATCTATCCGCGGTGAAACCGTGCCGATAACCGACTATCTTGAGCTTCTTGTGGCTACATTAACATCTACTCTCAATTTTGGCCTTTAGATAGAGGCAAAAGCTCAAGTGGCTGCAAAGAAGTTGGGGATTCTAGCTAAGGTGAGACGATACTTCACGCCGGAACAGCTGCTCAAACTCTATCAAGCGCAAGTTCGATCGTGAATAGCCGCGTACCCACCTAGCGCACAGGCTCGCGCGGCAGCCTCGCGAGCCAAATGCCTCGGCTGGTGTGGACGTGCCTCGGCCTGCCTCAGGCGCACGTTTGCTCGACCGAGCACGGCTCGGCCCCGAGCCATCTGTTGTCGGTAAACTTGACGCGCTCAAAGGTGCGTCAGTGAGCGCTGTGCGTTAGGTGGGGACGGTTATGTTTTGGCTCGCGCGCGAAGCTACTTCAAGTTTTGTCTCTTGCCGTGTTTTACTTCTGTAATTTTGATATCATGGGCAGTCAGGAGGAGTCCATTCGCTTAATACAACTGTACAGCACGTACAATGCGCTTTAGGTTTTTTCTTGATACGTGACTGTTTTCGTTTCTTTAAACAATAAGCAGCTAGGAAAATAGCTGCAGCGGAAAATACACGACCGTCCATTACGAACACTCGCGGACTTATGATGGCTCAGCCTGCCTCGCGAGGCGGCCTCGTGTAAATTGAACAAAACTACTGAGGCTGCCGCGGGAGCCATCGCTCGCGATCCGGACACCGAGGCTGCCGCGCGAGCCTGTGCGCTAGGTGGGTACGCGGCTTATGGAATACTGCTCTCATCTTTGGGATGGATCTGCCAGATACCAGCTTGATGCCCTTGAGTCAATTGAGAAACGAGCCAAGAGGATCATCGGCAATGAGAGGCTCGTCGCGTCGAAGCTCCAAACTCTAAAACATCGACGACGAGTTGCTAGCCTGTCGGATTTTTACCGGTTGCATTTTGGGGAATGAGCGACGGAATTGCATAATTTAATTCCGCCAAGCCCGTTCCATCATCGGACCACAAGACGAACGGCGATGCGCCACCGGTACATGGTGGACATCCCACCCATACGCACAAAACGTTTTGGGAACACATTCATAATGCGTACAGCTAAGGAGTGGAATTCCCTGCCGGAGTCTATGTTTCCTGATAGCTACAACCTGGGAGTCTTTAAACCAAGAGTGAATAGGTTATTCTTGGTCTAGGCAAGCGCATCATCGCTTACCACCAGGTGAGATGGTGGTCAAACGCGTGCCTATCAATAGTAAAAAAAACACATAAAAAACATACTAACATTGATTGAGTAATACACGTACACGTTCCTCACAGCTAGCACTGTATTTATTTTGATCTCTTCTGATAGATCCCTATACGTTCAAGGCATGTAACAGGTATTCCAGGAAAATTCCTTTGGTCGAAAGCGCTTCGTTTCCAGGTATTAATCAATGTTAGTATCAAAACCATGCTTTTATTTGTGCACATACATTTTTGGCAAAATTCTTCGAAAACGGAAATCTACCTTTGCACCAAGCAGCACCTTTGTACTCATATTTATAATGTTAACTTTCACTATTTTTCTGTGTGTACAATATAATAAAATAAATAAATAAACCTTTTTTGAATATCCGACGGATCGATCTAGCTCCCGGAACCGTAATTTGTTGTAAATTCCTTAGAATGGTTTGATTGCATGTTTATTACAAAAAGGTTACCAGTGGGTCGATTGCTATTGGGTGTCGATGAGGCTCGCCACCCACTGCGCTGATTTGAATCGGATTATGGCACGCACGCAGATCTTAAACTTAATAGATTAGCTTGCGTGTATTCAGTGTAGACTGAATGTAGCGTTTACTGAGTATCAAAGGTACTTTGATATGGTAATCAATATTGCAAAGGTTATTCGTGCTTTCACAATCTGTAAAATTTATCATTCAATGTAGTCTATTTTGTAATAACGCTAAGAGTTTTCTGTTCAGTAACGTTCCAAAAACAACAAATTTGCTACCTATTTCTTCTATGGGTATTAATAGGAATACTATTTTCGTGTAAATAAATGTCAGAGCGGCTATAACTACGGCGACACGTGTCGGAATGATATCGTTTATTCGTCAATAACAAATAATTGTTGGAGTACTTCTGCTTCCTTACATACAGACTGTTATTTATTCGCTGTGCACGCCTACGACGACGCGACGTAGATTGATCACATGTCGTGATACACTAACAAAGTGTCTACCTACCGATGTATGTATCAATAGAACCGATACTTAGCGAGTACTCGAAACAACTGATTTTAGAGTGCGAGTTAATCCTGCGATTTGTGACCCTTGTTTACAGATTCAAGAGGCATTGTTGCTAAAATTTGTGGTAAATTAATTCCTTTCTTTTATTTCACTACTAGATGACCTGCGCAACTTCGTCTGCTCCGCTCCTTTTGGTTTTAACGTGATGATATACAGCCTATAGCCAACCTCGATAAATCAGCTATCTAACACTGAAAGAATTTCAAATCGGACCAGTAGTTCCTGAGTTTAGCGCGTTCAAGTAAACATATAAACAAACTCTTCAGCTTTATATATTAGTATATATAGAGTATATATAAGCTAACCAAGTAAAACCTTGGATAATTCACAAAGATCGGTGTTGGGATAGACTCCCCTGATAAGCTGGGTGGTCTATAGAATTGTAACTCGGGAAAACGCCCACTCTTTGTTTCTTTTAGGTATCCCAAACCGTTTTACCGGTGTTTCAAAATAAGGCACTTAGCCACTGGCTAACATACCAATGGCAATTATTTTGGGTACATAGTTGACTTTACGATTCTAACTTTAGCAAATATTTATGGCACCTGTGTTATGTACTGATTGACGCTGGTTTTGCCAGTGTCGAGGTAAACAGGATATATCTGCATATTACACAATCAACAGAACAGGTAAAATGAAAACCAATCTATAATAGGATCTATTTGAATAGGCTTTATCAATGATGCTTTATCTTATTTCTATTTTAATCTTAAACCAAGATGCTAGCGTTTAAAGTATACTTACTTTAAACGCTAGCATCTTGGTTAAGGATTTTCCTGAATAAATTTTCCTTTTACAAATAAAGTAAGATGAACCATAAAGTCTGTTTTTCCTTGTTCTCTCAATGCCGCTTAGACCTTAGGCCAGGCCATATTTATATGGAAATTTAACAGTTAAAGAGGGGTCTAAACAGTTCGAACTTGTTGTACACCGCCCTTATTTTCAGAGTTTGTTGATGAAATGAAGAACTTTTTGACAACTTTCAACTCTGGCATTGATCGTTATTATATAGACTTTAGAACAGGACTACTCCGAATGAGAGCCGCTCACTTAACGTAAACACATTTGCTCTGTTTTCCACAGCTACGAGTATAACGCTCAAATAACATAATGTTGATAATGTTGTTGTTGATGTTGTTAACATGTTATTTACATAACAACATATATTATAACAATACTTCCTCTAACGCTTATTTAGTATAACGTTCTCGTTGTATGTTTCGTTCATTACCTGCACCACTACGATTGTCCCACTTCTTTTTTTTTTTCTCCACTTGATTTTTAGGGTTCCGTGCTCAAAGAGTAACCAACGACACCCTATTACTAAGCCTCCGCTGTCCGTCCGTCCGTCTTTCTGTCAGCGCGCTGTATCTCAAGAACCGTAATAGGTAGACAGTTGAAGTTTTCACAGATTGTGTATTTTTGTTGCCGCTATAACAACAAATAAAAACTGGCCGCTTTTTTCGACTCACTCACCCTGAGTCATCATCTGCGTAGCCTTTTCACAACTACATTGGGGTCGGCTTATAGTAAAACCGGATTTAGCTGAATACCAGTATTTTACGTGGAGCGGCTGCCTACCAGACATCCACCACCCATTAACAGGGTAACACGGTACTTCTTGGCAAGACTGGAGTCAGATTTACTGGCTTCTGACAACCCTTTACGTCTTAACGTGCTTTTCGAGGCACGGAGGAAACTCGGTACGTTAAGATGGACACCTATCCACAGACCAACCTTGGCAAGCGTTGCTTAACCATGAAGGTCAAACCGTGTGGCTGTTATTATTTAGCCACGAGATTATCTCACCCTGAGTATGTCGAAAAAATCTTCCGCATCGCTTCCGACTGGTTCCGGCTGGTAATGTACCCAAAAGTATTGCAACGTTGTACGTCAGTACTTTTCTTGTGACTATGGTAAAAGACAGCCTTATATAGAATCTAGTAATTGAGGTAGGTTGTGAGGAGCTCGTGGCTAAATAATAACAGCCGCACGGGTCGATCTTGAAGGTTAAGCTATGCTTGCCAAGGTTGGTCTGTGGATGGGTGACCGTCTTAACATAACGAGTTTCCTCCGTGCCTCGGAAAGCACGTTAAGCCGTTGGTCCCGGCTGTCATTTGTAGATCTTTGGCAGTCGTTACGGATTGTCAGAAGCCAGTAAATCTGACTCCAGTCTTGCCATGATGTACCGTGTTACCCAGTTAATGGGTTGTGGAGGTCTGGTAGGCAGCCGCTCCATGTAAAACACAGGTATTCAGCTGAATCCGGTTTGACTGGAAGCCGACCCCAATATAGTTGGGAAAAGGCTAGGCAGATGAGTAATTGAGGTAGGTTAGTCTTCGATAGGTCTAGACGTTTGCTCTAACCATCTTTCTCATTTTGATGAAGCCATTGGTTTTGGTCGGTTCCGGTATGTTACCTTTTTAATTTATAGATAACTAGCTTTTGCTCGCAACTTCGTGCACAAATATCCTGTTTTTCCCCATTTTTACGGGAACGGGAAAAAAAGAAATATTCGCGCACAAAGTCGCGGAATTTCGGAAACTCTTCTCTTACAGATATCCTACGGAGTTTATGTAACCTACATGCCAAATTTCAGTAGTTCCGGCTGTGCTTTGTCTGTCAGTCACTCAGTAACGGAAGAGAAGAGATATATTAATTGATTATTGATAGCCAATTTGTATTAATAGAGTTGATGAAATACGCAAAATCTTGTCAGATTTTGTTCTTTGAACTTAAATGACTGATTTCGATTTCCGCAATAGAGGAAGTACTTTAATATAGTTGGGAAAAAGGCTAGGCAGATGAATAGAGGAAGTACTTATAAAGGTAGTATTTACCATTGTGAGTTTTCCAGTCCAATAAATTAACGCGCATAAGTACTTTTTTCTCCCTGTCATCAACGCAGACTATAATTAGTAAACGCATTATCTAACGGCTTCGTACGTTATAGAACAATATACAAGCCTCGTGAACTGTTATGCACATCCATCAAGCGGCGAGGAGGAAGCGAGCCTCTATCCGTTCCGTTGTCGTCATTATGCGCGCTAGTCAAGCGCACGCGCATATCACGCACTCTTCCTACGCGCACCGAGTACTTACTGTGTACTGCGTTGTATTGTAGGAAGATTCCATCTTGGATGGTTAGGTTCTTTTGAGATAATTATTACATTTACTCCGAAGGGTAGACCTTATAGTAGTTAGCTACATTCAACTAAGTAATGATTTGACTCATGGCTAAAACTACCAAAGCCAGTTTGCATCCACCTTGCATCGTGGCCTATATTAAGGGCAATGCATTGGCTCCCATAAGTATATTTTCATTAGCCCAGAAGTCAGAAAATGTAATTTACATTTTTACCATTTATTTATTTACTATCTAGTTGATTATAAAACATAATCATCTTTATCATATCAGTCGAAAGACGTCCACTGCTGGACGTAGGCCACCCCCAACTGTCGCCACAACAACCGGCCCTGTGCGCTTCGCATCCATCGGCTACCTGCGACCCTCACCAGGTCATCGGTCCATCTTGTGGCAGGCCTTCCAACGCTGCGTCTTCCGGTACGCGGTCGCCACTTAAGAAATTTTCGGTCCCATCGACCATCTGTTCTGCGAGCAATGTGCTCTGCCCGATGCCACTTGAGTTTGGGGATCCTTCGGGCTATGTCAATGTTGATAACCTTAGTTTCTTTGGTTGGTAGGTGGTCGGTAAAATACGACATAATGCTGCGATTTATTTGCTGTAAATTATGATCTCAAAAACCTTCTTCAATTATTGTCATAGCAACAAAAAGCTCATGTTTTGATTATAATATTCTATCAATCATGTTTTACGAATTTATATTTACTGTTCTTTACATGTACAGCATTTAGGTTTAGTTAGTTAGGTTATATATATAAATCAGATGTAGGATTACTCAAATACAAGTCCATTTGTTCTCAGGTCACGCTAGGTAATCTTCAATGTCTTCAAAGAACTCTTTGCGGCGCAACCACCCGTGATGTGGTCATTGTTATTAGTAATTAAACCTGGCTTGTTTACGTTCTAGGTTTACAATAGAGACTAGAACGGTGTAAACTTAGAATAATGGCTAGTTTACAAAGTGCGAGCAGTACCCCTATTCTGTAACAACATTTACGTATCTCGACAGCGGAATTCGAGGTGAGTATCAAATTACGTTAAACGTAAGTAACGTATGTACCTTTATGTTGTGTGCAATATATCGAAATGGTTGTTTACAAAATAGACTGGCTGCTGGCTAGACATTAGCCAGATACTCGGATTATCTACTCTTATGTCAGTAGCTCGGCTGGACTTAGCTGCCTTCACGATGAAAGTAGTTGCCTAGTCTCTTGCGAGGCGCAGCACACAAAAGTACAGGATACACTCGCAACTACCTGGGTGACACTGATGAGCTCAATCACATCGTTCAGAAGCCTTTGGCAGTCCAAAGGCTTCTGAATGATGTGATTGATGTCCGAGATACTGTCATGAGCGAGTTACTCTCAGGCGAGTAGAGTGAAAACAAAAAATGTTGAAGTAACTCTGATGCTAGCTACTATTCAACGTCATAAGATGCGAGTGCATTACGACTACTCGGCAGACTGTGTAAAATAGTAAGGGGTTACGATCCATAGTGCTGTATTTACCTTAGTGCCATTGAAGTGAAATTCGATTTATACTCGTATACAGAAAAAAAATAAAAAAGTAACTTATTTGTTTATTTGTGCAAATACTGTTTATTTTTTCAATTTGATAGAAACGTCTAAAACTGAAAGCTATAGGGTTTAACCCGGAAAAGTTGTAAGTTTCGATAAGATAGGCCATAAGAGGATACGAGAAAAGCTGCGGAAACAAGCGAGTAATAATTAGGTACATATAAAGAGAGTGGACTTCGGAGATGACGGTCAAAATAGACGTTTGGAAGAAGAAATGTTGCTTACCAGGAATACTTCAAATATTTGTATTAGAATAAGTGCAAGAAGGGCTATAGGCTAGGAAAACGTTACAGTTCCTGTATGATAGACGACGGGAGCAGATGTCTAGACCTTGGAGAGGAACAGTTAATGGAGATGTGTGGATGCCGAAGACATACTTGGCTGACTCAGAGTTTTGGATACTACCAAATGGCTGTGATTGTTATTATTTTGCGTGTAATCAGTCAGCTTATTCAGTATATATTCAGTACGGTTGTATCAAACTTTTGATCGTAATTTGCATCAGTAATTCACGGACAGCTAATTAAATGGCGTTCAACGCAAATAATCAAATCTAGCCGTGTGTCAATATTTGATCGATTGCTGTAATTACATAATTTACTATCTTAACATGCAGCTTTGACTAGACACATCACCTTTAAAGGATATATGTGAACCCAGTTAAAAATGTTCGCTTATGTTCTTGCCTCATAACTCTCAGAGGTCCGTTAATTCTTTGATGTAATTTCACAATTCTCAGAAATAAGTAACATGACAAGTTTAACTGGTTTAGGACCGTCCAAATTCAGCTTTAGTGTAAAAGTTCTGAGCTTAAATTAATCATACAAAAAGTGGCAACAACCAGAGCAACAAACTGTCAACAGTGGTGAAAAATATCTTGTTCTCAGGAATTTGGAGACCAATCTTCAGAGGTGATGAGGAGAAGGATGAGGACCTGTCATTCTCAGAAATCCAAAATACGGGTTTAGTTTATTATTTAATGCCAGCGCCAATTGCACATGTTACAATAGTTTGCTTGAATACTTTGGGTGTATTAAGTAACTCTTTATTGTACATAATATTTCTTTTGAACCTTATCAGAAATACAAATCAGAAACAGAATCTTCATTGCTCAAATGTTCAGAGATTTTACTTTTTAAATTTTGTTTTCGATATTATAAATTAAATGTATTGTTATTGTCTCAGCAACTTCATTTAACATGTTTGCATGTAATATTACGAGCTGCTTTCACTGTGTCACTTAAGGGCAGCTGGTACTTATAGCTCAGGGTTTCCTTTTTTAAGTACCAGCAGTACATCATCTGTTCATTCTTGCACATAAATTTGTACCATGCATGTATGTCACCTAGTTTGTGAAACAATAAATACATTATTATTATTATTATTCTTTTGAACCTTATCAGAAATACAAATCAGAAACAGAATCTTCATTGATCAAATGTTAGGACACTAGCTTCTCTTCCAGTTACGCTTCCGTAATGTATCCAATCGTATATTTTTCCGTTATGGCTAATGCGAAAGACGATGTAATAGGATCAGTTCCTCCAGCAATTAGGCACATTTTAAACAGACAAATCGTTCTATAATATTAACAATATACAGTTAGCGGACCTTACCACAATTGATTCATTTAGGTTTGAGCACGTACGTACACCTTATCGGGAAATTACTCCAACTCAACGTTAATCGATCAATGTGTTAAGCGGGTAGTTAGCATAAGACCTGGCCGGTTCAAACTACGAATGTGACGTCACCAGCGACAATTTTGGACAGTTTGCAACGCTAGTCACGCTAGCTCTTGGTAGATAGGCTCTCGTTGATTTGACCACCACAGCCCACAAAATATTCATCCAGTGTCATGCGGACTGATTTAATACGGTGGCCAAGCATAAATTACGAGCGTCCCCGTTGATTTTGTAACAAATTTGCAGCTAAAATTTTAGTTGATTTAGGAAAATAATACGAATGATCAGACTAAAAAATTTACGAGGGGTATTTTTCAAAAGTGTAGATTGACGCTTTATTTTGAAATTCTTCTAACACAGATCAATGGCGATATCGATACGAATTG
Organism: Lacanobia oleracea; assembly: GCA_950371165.1. Classification (NCBI taxonomy): domain Eukaryota; kingdom Metazoa; phylum Arthropoda; class Insecta; order Lepidoptera; family Noctuidae; genus Lacanobia; species Lacanobia oleracea. The sequence continues at coordinate 16,035,209 of OX493389.1, forward strand.
AAATTACTAAGGAAAATCACTGAAACCTCAGATTTCCGTATTGTCCGTTATATTTCTCAATCTTGGCGACAATACAATACCTAAACAGAACAATAACGACCTCAGTTAGGTGTTTTTCTTGAATGGCAGACGAAGTTCGTGTACAAAAGGAATAGAGCCGGGGGTGCTAAAATTGTATAATTTTATTTTTAACAAGCGCCTGGCTAACAACGTGGTTCGTGCTTGGCTGCGTCCGATAATGTGCCGGCCATCCACGTAGAATGGAACACCTATCTATATTGCATACTAGAGACCCGCCCCTACTTCGCACGGTTACGACTTTTTTTTTTTGTATTACAGGCTCACGTTTGACCACTGTCTCGCCTAAAGGTAGCGAAAGACTTGACCAAACATTGAGATTCATTTGTAAGAAATCATAGGGAATAACTGCACAAAATTATCGTAAAAACTAAATCAAAGTCTTGTGCGAAGTTTAGAAGAAAAACACGGCCATACAGATACGAAAAACTACGTCATTTATTATGATGTATAATATGTAGAAACGAATAAATAGAAGATATAGATACAACTTTACATAAATAAAAATATTTTCGGCCTGTAGTGGAGACTTCGGTAAATATATGAAATGAAGCATTTTGACAGCGTTGTACGAACCAGTCAGGTGGAAGGATTTTTGGACAAATTAAGGACAAATAGTTGAAGGAAAATGTAATGAAAATATTCATTCATTTTCGTTATCTCTGTCATAACAATTTATACTTGGTTTATTTTGTATGCAACGTTAATTTCCAAAGGTGATACGACAACTATGTTTTTTAACAGTTGCTTAAGCACATAATGGTCAATTCAAACATATTGACCGTTACAAATAAACAGTGGAGCTTATAAATTATATTTTTTTATAAATATCTAAGGTTGATTATGAGATGTGACTCAAAACTATAGTGGCATTTGTTAACAAAAAATGAAAATTATGATCATTCTGTATTTTTTACTCTTGGTGTGAATAATGCTCGCTTGCTTCTATCTTTAGCAAAACAATCATTTGCAAGAACAAAGCATAAGGTTTTTCCTCAACTTTAGCTCATTTGTCGTATTGTTTAATTGTCATAAATCTCTGTTTAGTATAACCTCACGACACGTGCGCTGAGCCGCTGAGGGAGGAGTGCGAACGTACGACTGTTATACAGCATGATGTCATTAACGCGACACTTCGTAATATTTGTCACTTTCTGTACTTGGGCAAGTTGGGCAGTGCTCAGAATGCGCAGGCTTCGATGACATACTACTCCATTTAACATGAATGTTATGCAAGCCACGAACCGGTCGCTCGCAATTACAGCGGACTCATTCACAAAATCAGATGCACCCGCTTTGAATATTACTACGATGTCATAGTACACAGAGCTTCATCGTAAAATGCCTTTTTGACCACCTTAATTTTAGTATAGATATGATAAGTACGTATATAAATGCTAAACTGGATGGCTAACTTACAAATGCCCTTGTTGGTCGCAAAATAGTAGAAAAATGTACAAAACAAACTGTTTACTGCACTGTTTACCTTTTATGTGAATAACTAGAGGCACATCACTAGATCTTTCTGTCACTTCACTGAGTTAGCACTGGTATTTCGTTTGTTTTGGAGGTTTAGAGCTCATAAGTGTTCGTGTGGTGTGTTGTTTGTGCGTGTATGCGTCGACTCGCGAGCATGCGCGGGCGAGGCACTGGCCGCGAGGACGAGGAGTGACGGAGGCAGCAGGTTGCGCGGGAGTGCCGAACCCCCCGCCGCCCTCGCCCCGCACCGCGCGGCAAGGCTGCCCCTGCGCCGCTCGCACAGGTATTCCGACTGTGACGACAACGTGCCCATTTATGTCTTTGGACATGGTTGATGGCCATAACGGCCATATGGTGTCTTGCACTCGGCGCGATTATGTTTTTTCAATGGAACTCAGTAATAGTTGTGAATTACCTCAAGGTGTGGGAAATGGCAAAAACTGGAAAATTACTTTCCTTGTGCTGTAATTTCTTGAGTTTTTGTTGAACGTTATAACATATTTGGTGGTAGATAGATAGGTTGTACGTTTGTCATGTTGGAGATCGTAAAACATACATATATCTAAATATTATGAACTTTAAAAACGTTACTAAGTACCTACATTTGATAGTTCCGGAAAAGTCTTTTAGAACGTTACGATTGATGTCCATTCATTGTGGTGTTTACGATCCGTGTATGAGTGGCACCTTTAATATTTACGAGTATATCTGTCGATAACTTTCAGTTTCTTATCGAATCGCTATGTTCATTCTATATTACCGTATTCATTGAGGTGTAGGCAGAGAACCGATTTCATTATACCTAATATCTCTGTTGATGAATCCTTTTATGTAAAATTTCATTTCGGCATCTTTTTAGATAACTTTTATTGTGCAATATACTTTAAAAAGGTTAAGTGCTTATTATTTCGCTCTGTTGACTGGCTTCTTGTTCGGTGACATTTACAAAAAAACAAGTATTGCGTAGGTTCACTAGCACTCTTTTATTTTATGATCCCTTTCATACATCTATGAAATTGAAATAAGATTCCATTTAGTACATTGACGACTGAAAAATCTAATATCCACCTACATACCATAAGTACATACTCATTTCATAGGTAGTACTGTGAAGGCTGTTTTCTGGGGAATCCAGCAAACAGCCTTCACAGTGCAGGCAGGCTGGCAAGAACATAGTGCTGGCTAGTTATTTACACATTCAAATTTAGAATCGGATCGGAATCCTCGAACTCATGCAGGTTAGAAGTTTTTTTTTTTTTTTTTACTATTAATAGGCACGCGCTGGACCACCATCTCACCTGATGGTAAGCGATGATGTGGTCGAAGATGGAGCACGCTTGCCTAGAAGTAACCTATTCACTCTTGACTTAAAGACTCCCAGTTTGTAGCTATCGGGAAACACAGACTCCGGCAGGGAATTCCACTCCTTAGCTGTACGCATTATGAATGTGTTCCAAAACGTTTTGTGCGTGTGTTAGCAGTAGTATCGCCACATTGGTAAGTTTTTACTCTGTTTATACGTGTATTAGTTTATTCGTTTCCAGAAACAACTACCTACACCTTCCAAGATTTGAACGAGACCAATGATAGAGCTGTACAGGTTAGACAACATTTTGTAGGAGTCAATTGACACGAAAAGAAGAAGAATTAAATATTAATCCCATTCCGTTTTCTTTTCACATTATATCTAGGTACCATTATTTGTCTGACCAGATATTTCTTTACAAAATTAATAACATAGTTAATGTTCCACACTTGCTAGCTGAAATAAAGTTATCAATTCCGCGCTGTACTCTTTACAGGAGGTATTCCTCGTAGCGCTCCCGTTTTGAAACGCTCCCATCTAAGCGCTCCCGTTTTGTTCCTCCAAGCGCTCCCAAAAAGAGCGCTTCGAGGAACGATTAAAAATATTAAAATTTATTTCCTCGAAGCGCTCCCATGATTAACTTTCGGATGGAGATGGGACTATACTAACTGAAATTATCGATAATAAGTAGAACACATTGTTATAATATACAACTAGCGGCCCGTCCCGGCTTCGCACGGGTTTGGTAATTAATTATTTTTTTTGTTTTATTGTAAATCCTTTAGTCCACCAAATAGATGAATATAATCTACCGACATTGTACCTATTCTAAAACGCTTTGTACGTATGGGTGGGATGTCGACCATGTAACGGTGGCGCAACGCCGTACGTCTTGTGGTCCGATGATGGAACGGACTTGGCGGGATCAAATTGTGCAACTCCAATGAACACTTATTAATTAGTCAATAATAATTAAGATTATGAAACGATCTGATATTTTTAATTTTAAAGATTTTTATAATATACATACTTATACTACTCTTAGTATTAATGTTGTTTTAATGTGATTGTAACTTGGAATATGTTTTTATATCCTATTTGTAATGGATAATGTTACTTTGCCAAATCGCCTGAAAGTTTGTCATAATATAGCCTGTATGGATACAAGTTAACAACTTTTTGTTTCTCTCAAAAATACCCAGTAGTTTTTATTTTATTAGCATTTAAAGTTTCGAAAAATATTCAGTCGCGCTGGCAGACTCGCTAATGCGTATGACGTCACAGTACCGTGGCGTGGAGCTAGTCGCCAGGGGTTATTCCCGTCCACACCCCGTCGCCAGTGGTACACACAAAGTACTAATGTAATTATTATGTAGGTCTACTGCAATGTGATTATTATACGTATATAATTTATATTAAGTATATCTATGCGTTTTATTTGAACACCCTCTCACTCTTTGAATACCTACACAATAACATTGGTCCTTGTACCTATACACATAAGAGTGCCGAAAGCAAAAAGATATTATTCTCTCAATTTCGTAATTTGGTTAAGCAACTTCGATGTCGATCGATGATGCACACATGAGTTTTTAAAAATTATCGATATAATTCATTACTTCATGCTTTTCCCTATTTTTAAACGTGGGAGCGCTTCGAGGAAATAAATTTTAATATTTTTAATCGTTCCTCGAAGCGCTCCTTTTGGGAGCGCTTGGAGGAACAAAACGGGAGCGCTTAGATGGGAGCGTTTCAAAACGGGAGCGCTACGAGGAATACCTCCTTTACAGAACTAGTCGATAAGTAAGTATATTTGAATTATTTTCCTCCAAAACACACCTTGGCTCTATGGCACCCATGGCCCATGAATTTTTATTTAAAATTTTTCTCTTTTTTTGTGTAATTATTATTTTTTTAAATTTTATTTTATTTAATCTTTGTTTTAATCTGAAGTTTGCTTTTGCTGGCGATTGTGTTTCAAGCTGTTCGTATTTGGGTTAGTAGAAGGTTTTTTCTCTAGTATGTTAGATTTTTTTGAAAGTGCTGTAAGTGACAAGTTCACCCTACTTCATACCATCTGATCTTATTCTTTTTAGGGTTCCGTGCCTCAAAAAGAAAATAGGAATTCTTATAGGATGACTTTGTTGTCCATCCGTCTGTCTGTCAATATTTTTTATCTCGGGAACGCGTGGAGTTATCGAGTTGGAACTTAAACCATATACTCAAGTCTACGGTCCCTTGAAGCTGTAAAAAAATCATTTTTATAAGTTAACATTAAAGAAAGATATGGCCGTTTATGCCGCAAAAAACGAATTTCGACACTCTCAAGGGAATCAAAATTCATAGGGTATTTTCCGTTGACCTAGAACTGTGAAATTTGGCAAGTAATACCGTCTTATAGTACAGGTATAGGGAATAGTCTAAAAACTATACATTTGAGATTAAATAATGAAAAATATAGCCTTTATTTAAAGTATACCACCGATTGGATTCAAAATTAGTGTAATCCCGAGTACTATTTAATGTTTATTTCATAAAAATCGACCAACAAAATTAAAAAATATTGAAGTTTTAAGTTTGAGAAGAAAATTCCTGATATTTTATTCCATACAGTCAGTTGAGAAAAAATAAAATTCATGAAAATAACAAGTTATTTGTTAATTAAACTTTTAATACACCAAAATAATATCTAGTGAAGGTATATTAAGGAAGGTATTAATTAATTAATATCTTATCGTTATTAATCGTAACATACATTATTTAATGTCTTCCGCTGCCAAATACTTTATCTTGTCAGTTTACGAAATGGTCGTTAGATGGCGCTGCACTGAAAAACACTTCGTTTTTCCGAATCACGGTGTTTATAGATTTGTTCTGGTTCTTAGCTCTGAAAAAACTGCGAGATTGCTGAACTATTTATAATGCGTACCTACAGTACGGAACCCTCGGTGCGCGAGTCCGACTCGCTCTTGACCTGTTTTTCGTGTAAGTCTCAATGAATAAGTCTTTGGAGAGCCATTATTAAATGCCTAAGGCATTAAGTCCGCTTCTGGATATCCTGTGTGCATAGAGTACTCTTAAAATAAACTTTAAATGCATTGAAATTCAAGTCGCAATATCATTTCAGCATCCATCAATGTCAAAAATTTGTCAAAATGTAGGGAAATGGGTGTCAAAATGTAAGGTACTGTTTTTGACAGATTGCGACTGCGATAATAATGTAAACGCTTAAAAATACGAGAATTGCGTAATGCGTTTTTATGAATATTTAGTTGTTTAGCTCTAGCTTTGAAAAATTGAGTTTATTGTTATGACCCCTTCAATCCGATTCTTGAAGCTCCAGAGCTGAGTAGATAAATAGGCAAAATTTTCATTCAATCAAAGTTCAAATCGTATTCGCAGCGTATTTGGCTGTGAACAGTTTGTCTGTAGAACATACTTACATAATATTATTATAATGTATGTATCTATATTCTGTACATCAATAAGCAGCGGCGGAATATGTCACCGCTACGCGTTTACGACGTCCAGTCTATAGCTATGTATTGTAGAATTTATTAGTAGCTGTTGTGAAAGGAAAATGTTTTCGTAATTTATGTGGGCATTTATTATGTTTATATATTATATGTAGCCGGCCTGCAGTTATCTGTAGAACAGTTAAATTGGATTCAAGGGTCGCACAAGGTTTAATTTGATGCGGGTCTGGTCGAGCGAGACCCTTTATGTTAAAGAGAATTTGTCGACTTTAAGTTCACCATATTTTCGAGGTTTGATATTGATATAAAAAGTTGGTGAAAAATGAATATTCAAATAAAGCACAGATTTGTTAGGATTCTGTGTGGGTGATTCTGCGTGGTTATATCGTGAACCTTGGCGTTTGAAGTGAAAACAATCCAGGCCAGCACTCGACGTTCTCATAAATATCGATCATCCATTTCCTCCCGGACGCAGTGATACGATACAGTGTTGTTTCAAATTATAGACGCGTGCGCCACTGCGGGGCACGGATGTTGAGAATTGTCAAGCGAGGGAGGTGCCTGCGGCATCCTCTCTCGTGAATAAATTTGAATGACTGAACAGAGGACACGACGACATTTGGCCTCACTCCTACAGGCCACAGGTGCCGACGGCCTGTTTCCATTAAATCGCGCCCGTCGAAGGTACGGGAAGGAAATCTGTGCAACTTTTGGAAAAAATGCTTTCCACTTGAATGACTTTCTTACCCGGTTTACTGCTTGTAATATATTCGAACGGATTGTGTCGGTCGGAGTTTGGGCGTAGATAGCTCTAACTAGGTTTCCGATATTTAAGAGAAATCTATATAACATACAACAACATGCATGGTTAAATCGTAACTTGCGTGTTACGACGTTATCGTATTGATGCGAGGTACAATCTAACTTGGGAATGCCGAAACTCCGATTGAGTTTTCGTTTTTTTTTTTGTCGATGGCCACTGCGAGTGGCCATCGACAAAAAAAAAAAAAAGAAAACGTTCTAGTGCTGGTTTCATTTCACACAAAGATGAATCAGTGAGCTCGGTCATCGGCTGTCAGGCTCATGACCGGTCGGGGTGTGATGTCATCGGTATTTTAGCGGACGAGTGAACAATTCAAAAAGACCACATCACCGAACAAATAGGCTCACATATTTTAGTGACTACAAAGGAAGTCAAGCTTACTGATTGGCCTTAACGTGTATATTGAGTTTCTCGGTCATTGTACGTGACATTTCGTACCCACAAGTTTCACTACTTAAACAAAACCAAATTATTCCCTGTTAAAACAATGGTAAGTAACTAGTTTCATAAGCGTCATCTATATTTGTACTGTCTGCAGAGACAAGTTGACGACCAAATGACGTCTAACAAAGTTAAGCTTTTAGCAGTACTGACATAAACTTCTGAGCCGAATAGTACTAGACTCGAAATAGATTTATATAAAAGTTAGTCGTATCCACCTGTAAAACTACCTAATTGACATCTGATGGTGTGAAATGTAGAGAGTTAATAGCACAGTGAATTGGGCAAGCTAAACTTTAGAATAGATTTTTCGCCTCGGTATGGAAGTGTAATATTAGTAATGGCAAAGGTAAGACACTCAATGGCCCTCCTCCTCCTCAATCCTGAATATTTGACATTTTTTTTAATGGACCTACCGTTGTCATATCGTTGTATAATGGTATTTCCATAAAAAACCAGACCTTTGACTAGAACAGCTTATCGCATAACGTTTCAACGGGATTGTGACGGAAAACCTGGAAAAAAGGCATGACACACTAAAAAAACTGTTTGTGAGTGTAAAAAAGCGGGCTAAGTGCGAGTCGGACTTGCATGCAGAGGATTCCGAACAAATCTCAGTATTGTAACATATTACTTTCAAACCTTTAATAGACTTTCCTGAAATCTTTAGGCAAGGAACTTTTAACTTTATCTGATTTTTTTTTTTTTTTTAGACTCTGCAGTTTCGGAGACAAGGGGGAAAGTCAATTTCATGAATAACATCAAAATCATTTCTTTTTAAATTATGAAAAAATATATAGATATTCAAAACCCCTATAATACGCCCTTTCATTTGATATGTCACACGTTACAGTTGGAAAAACTATTTTCAATTTTCTGATTAAATTAAAATGATAAATTACGGAAGTCGATGTTTTTGGTTGTTTCGTTTTTGAACACTGACTTCCGAAATTAAAGTAATTTTTCCTTTGTAGTGTTTTGTTTTTGGAAGTCAGTTTTATTATTTGTAAAAAGTTTGATGCGATTTCAGAAGTCCCGATCCATTTGCTATCATTTATTGAAGAGTTCCGTTGCCTACCCCCGAAGTTCTTCATCAAATCTTCACCAAATTTAAATGGGACCAGTCCAAGAAAATGCTCTTCCAAACCAAAAAAGAATCATCCAAATCGGTTAACAATCGGCGAAAATATCGCTAAACAAACATTTTTCATGGGATCCATCATCAGATCCTGACTTATACCTTCGAAACATGAGATGATGGTACCAGGCACAAATTTTTGGATTGCGTTAGAAAGTTTATGAAAAACGTTGTATGTGCCTATAAAATTTAAGGGTTTCCCTCAATTTTCATAGGATCCCATCATCAGATTCTGACTTAGTGACAATGGGACCGGACTGTGAAAAGAATTTTTAAAATCGGTTAAAAAGAGCATCCACAGAGATTTTAATTTTTTTCCTTTTATATATCGAGACATTCTGACTATTTCCTTTACAGTAAAAAGTACCCGAAAATGGTTTAGTGTAATAAATGCTGTGTGAGTTTATACGGTCTTATTCAAACAATAGGTAGGTGCAGCAGCAAGTTCATCAAGCAATCCAGTTTCCTGGGCTGCATTGTAATGAAAAGCGGTTTTGTATTCGCGCTGCGGCCACCGATGGGCCCGAACTGAATTAAAAGTTGCGCCGTCTGCAACCGATGTGGCCGTAAACTGATAAACGCATAGTTACATGCTCCGTTCACGTAATGTAGTTAGCCGTAACGATGCTTTACGGACTCGCTAGTGAAGTTACCGAGCGGTTTAAAAGGATGGTTAAATAAACTAAATTGTTTATTGAGATGTGGAGCGAAAAATAGCACATTTTTTTGTTCCTGAATATACTCGTATGTGTATTGGTTTTATTTACGGAGTATTTATAATACAGAACCTAAAATCACAAAAGTAACACCTAATTTCCGACGTTTTGACAGAAAAACATATGACTTTGTTCAGTTTTTTTTCATTTAGGTTAGTTAGTTCATCAATTTAGATACACAACCCTTCCTCACCACTATTATTCTAAATACTGCGGATACCATAAGTAAAGTTGGTCTAAAATAATGAATAACGAAATGAATTTACGATTCCCAAACGGTAACTAAAACAATAACATACTCAGAAAGGTACGTTATCAAAGCTGAAATAATGGGAATAAAACTGGGTGTGTTTAATAAGACAATAGTGCGGGGTGAGCGAGTGGCGAGCTACTGGCGCGAGTACTAGCGGCTAGTGAAGCCAGGCTTGTTACGATCCCGGCTCGGGTAACAGAATTGCAATTTATAGCTTTCTCGTTGTTTTTCATAATTTATAAGATTAGCAACGGCGGCGTCGCGATACCATTATAAATTTCAAATAAGCTTGATTTATATTGTTACTGTAAAAACTAATGTTTCAATTACAAGTTAAATTCATTATGAATTTATTTATGTAAGTATCTAATTCTTTGTTATTTCAAACTGAAAATGGGTGACAACTATGTTCAATTTAGATATCAGAAAATGTAGGGGAATTAAGGCTTTTTTGTCAGATTGCCACTGCTAACTGCGAGAGTTGATTAAAAATTAATAAAATTGGCCCTCAGATGTTGCTTTGATATTTTTAAATTAATCTATTTACAGGTACAAGAAGATATTCTATGAAGGAAACACTACAATAATGCTCCTTTATAGTTGAATACAAACCTTATAAAAAAGTAGCGAAGCTTCCACGAAGTCAAACTGGGTTGCCACTAAAAAATTTGGTGGGATAGCTCAATAAGACTTTGTCCCAGTAAGGTATCAAACTCACACATCACGCTCAGCAGTCGCTCTAGTAGCTCACGAGGTATTTTCATTATTTGGCAAAACTATAAACGAAACAGAGGAGATTTGATCAAATGATAAATGCAACATACATTTGAGATGAGTTGAAAGCTTGCCAAAACACATTCAAGCTAACACAAGAATCGAACTAGAAAATCAGAGCCGAGTTTAAAACACCGGAATATATTTAATTCAAGGAAATTCATTTAATTTTCAGGAGAGAAGTTAGTTGGCCTAGAGCAGCCAGCGTTAAGTTTAAACATTTCGTTTTATAACTATGCACCCACTAGACTATGGAATGGAAACTACTTCCAGTTAATTTACTAAGTAGTGCAGCCCGACTCCTGTGCTAAATGTAGCCACTACTTATTTTGATATTGTTTAATAATTTTAGCATCCCCTTCTTAGAACTCTCTGAATACTAAATAAATCAATTTTGGTTTAATTCTTTAACTTTAATATAAAAACATTAAAAGAATAGAATACAATAGAATATTTATTTGCGTAAAATATGGTACATGGGTTAAAATTATATCACATATTTTGCTTTCTCATTTTAGCATGCCAAAATAAATATGTACTTAAAATAAAATCATTTATTTAAAAAGAAATCCTTCTGCTGTATGAATAGAATAGAATTTAACACTTAATACTATGTTAATAAACACTGATAAAAACAAAACAACACAACAAATAATGGTGGATCACTGCTGCGACAAACATGCGCGATTCCATAACAGCGACCCACATACATACAGCCCAGGCGACTGGCAATCATGCTTAGGATACTGTTGGTTCTGCCCCACACCCTGCGCACCTGCCACCTTTTACGCACTGTTTTGATAAACAATCTACATGCGCATCTGCGAACATCCCCGACGCACTGCAGCCCCAGAAGCATCCTAAACGCGCTTTCATACTGAACGCGGAGAGCATTGTATTTGCGTACATGTAACCCACAAGCTGCACGTGTAAAATAAAGTACAATACGCTCGAAAGAGCGTGACTTATGAAAGCAATAAACTTTAAAACTATCGATCCAATGAACTCGGTAATTTATACAAATATAAGGCAGGTTTCACTTTCAGAACTTCTTTATGCAGATTGTCTAGTGTTAGCTTGTCTAGGGGACTGTTGACCGTTACTCACGCGTTTCGTATACGAGGAGTGTTTCTTGAGCTGGTCCTTAGCTATTCCGGAGACACGCGCGTCCACTCCGAGCTACGTGCTCCGCTTGGACAAAACCTTCGCCCAATACTTTTGTGTTTTTTTTACGTATGTCCTGTGCGCCTGTACACAAAGTTGCTTGAAGATGCTCTTTTTATTTAGGCTGATTTTAGTCTTACGCCGACGGCACGCGTACCGTCAGCGCTGATGTCCGAGATATATGGACTTCTAGGAAGCGTTTTTAATTAACGCGTAGCTATCAGCGCGCACGGTGGTCAGCGCTGATAGCTACGCCGTACGCGTCGCGCGTCGGCCTCGCGTAGCTGTCGGCGCTGACGATCGCACGAGCGCCTCTGCGTGTCTGCGTTCAGTGAGCGTTCTTTCTTGTGTCGAGCGGAGCGGACGTCGTCAGCGCGTACAGTCATGGCAAATCGCGAAGTGGATACAGGTCGAGTTATCGATGAGGTACGCCTGAGGAAGATATTGTGGGATGCATCCGATCCACTCTACAAAAATAAAGATGCAAGAAACAAAGCCTGGGAGGATATTGTGGACTCATTGTTCGAAAATATTTCAGGAGAAGAAAAACAACAACTTGGTTTGTTTACTTTCTTATTTTATTATCTGAATAGGGTAATGGCTCCAGTGAATGAACAACCCCCAGTGAAAAACAAAACGCAGTTTTATCCAAAAAATAAGGAATTGGGACGTTTCTACCAGACGTAGTATTTTTTTTCATAATTGCAACAATATATCCCATTTTAATTACAAAAGCCGTCTTAAGACATCAGAGTTCATTACAAAATTGCGAGCGTCTAAAGTAATCGAATAAAGTGAAATTGTAAGTTGTTCGAGCCAGCTTTTAGGACCTAGGTGTGAGGAAACAGTTTTGATACATCATTGTAATTTAGACAACAGTATTTTCATTAGTTTTTTTGTTTATTATAATAATAGTATAGATTATTAATGTGTTTCAAATGAATTTACTTGGAATTTTAATTAGTAACATTAAATTATTGAGTGTTCCAGTATTGGAACTAAAAGTTGCCAAAAATCTAGTGAGTGAACGGTCGTTCATTCATTGGGTAATCGTCAATATCATGTTTTTGTTGAAAATCACAATTCATTTGAATCCTACAAGGTTCAAATTTTGGGAGTTATTTTATAAACGGATTTCTAATCTTTTGGCCAGTATTGGGACAGGTATGTTCATTTACTGGTTTACAAAATCCAGTGAATGAACACTCTTTTCTAAATGAATCCAATAAGAGGTTTCATCACAATGGCATCATATTTTAAGCCAGATTTCAGACTAAGGTTTCCGTGAGGTAGCAAATTTAACTGGAGCTCGTCCGTAGCTCTCCCACTTCCCAGTCTTCAGCCGCAATGCTCGCAACTTCTCCATCAAGTGGTCTATGCTCTTTTTTCTTCATAGACGAAATTACACCACCACCAATGATTCCTCCTCCTGCAGCGCTCGGCAGGGATGTCATAGAAGTTGATAGAGTTAAGAAGTCAACGACTTGCCACAGGCGACCTAGCTAGAATTGAGAGCAGGAGCTATAGCGGCTACAAACCAAAAACAATGTCTACGGTGCCAGATGGCATACCAGACCTTGTATTGGCCTTGTCACTATGGCCTCTTTAGGCCGTGTCCAAGCTCTTTCCGTAGCGGTGGAGAGTTGGAAATCTGATTCTGCTAAAAAATGAGAGACGCTTTGTACTCTCTGTTGGTAAAGCGGCCTTTCGAGTTTCTTCTGGACAAAGCGAGTCAGTTTCTACAAAGAATTATTGCTAATTGCCTCGCCCAGCACTTGCCCGCGCGTAGGACTAGATCTGATGGACTACCAGTTTAGTTTTTGACGGGGGCGCTGCTGACGCAAACGTGGAAAGACTAGACGAGGAGGCAGTGGACCCCGGTGAAGTCTTGGAGGTTTCCCTGGATATCAATGCCTTAAACACCTTGCTCTGAATTTGCACTAAGCAGGCTCGCGCCTGTCATCGTGTACAATCTACCTCCATCGCATTATCGGGGACTATTTGACAAAGAGAGCTACCTGGGTTGGGAAAGATGGAGTCGGCGAGAAACATCGTGCGATATTCTACAGGGCTCGGTGTCTGTAATACAAAACATTGCCGTATTCTGTTTTGCCATTGTGACACTAGTGTTGATCAGCAGGCAGCGCTACTGGCCACGGCAGGGGTTGCGCAAGGCGTCACGAAATAGCCTCGCACAAGTTTATGGGTTGCTTACATGGACCTCGTAGCAAACCACCTCGGGATTCACAAATCGCAAATCGCGTCCGCATCGGCGTCAAATCAATAATTAGTTACGTGGGACTCGTCCTAATGGGGCAGGGATGACTTTGGGCTATACATGCAGCCGGTCCCCAGGTTGATAAATTGCGGCTGGTCTTCGTTCGCAGAGAGCGATGGCTATCCCAGCGATATGGGAATATCTACTAGTCAACTTCCTATGAGCCTAGACGCGAAAAAATCTTGCATCGTTGTATCACTGGTGGAAGTAGAAGCACAAGATCAACTTTCGGTTATTTAGAAATTGGAGGCACGAGAAGTAGTTCACGTCAGATCCTAGTGGCCAAATATATATGAAATGGCTCGGGTCTGGGTCGTCGTTCAATACTTGACGATTTTTTAAGAACCTGGACGCAAAAAAGCCTTGCGTCATTGTAACAATGGCAGAAAAAGGAGCTAGCGCAAGTTCAACGGCCGGTTCTTTGGGAATTGAAGGCACGAAAAACGGTATCAGATACAAGACTAAATATGAAATGGCTCGAGTCTGGATCGTCATTCGACCAGTCAGGCCCAAAGTGGAGGCGTACAGGTGTTCCATGCGCGCCGTAATAGTCACGGGTGGGAGCTCGCTGAGCACGGTGTGCTGATACCATTCGGAGGTGCACACGAAGATACTAGTATCTCGGACCCCTGGCTCACGATAGTGGTAGGAACTGTGATGTTTAGTCACTAGCGTTCTTCCCAGATGGAGGGTATCCATCAGGATTTAGGATACCTACCTAAAAAAAGATATTAGATTCGTGTAATCAAACAACTAAGAATTGTGTTCATACACTGGTTTTATTGTATTCATTTACTAGAAAATGCCGTTCATTCACTGGAGTTTTAGGGTATTTTTCGATTTATTGCTAAATTTCTCAAAAATTATGCATCTTATATGGTAATAAGCAACTAAAAATGATTTTTTAATGTATTCTTTAGACTAAAAATTAGCTAAGGGTCGTATGCATCAAAGGCAACCTTCAGTAATATTTTTTGAAATTCGCAAAGTGGTTAAGTGTTCATACACTCGAGCCTTTTACCCTACCTACACTACAGGACAAAGCCTTTTCAAGTTAAAATATATACGAATCTTGCCAGGGCACGCTTCCAATAGGGCTCACGAAGTACTCGGCAAAATGTTCTCGCAGAGCGTGTCCAGACCTGTTCGTAGGTACAGTTGGCAAGTCCACCATACCCTCAATTGTAAGTGTGTCTTCAATACGATAACCATCTCGAATTCTTATAAAGTTATGCAATACGCAGCATGCTTTAACTATTTTCTTTGTAACATCAAAACTCACATTAATAGTTGTATGAAACACTCTGAACTTGTTTGACATGATACCAAATGTCGATTCTATGTATCGTCTACTGCGGCTCAGTCTATAATTAAATATTTTTTTCTTGTGGGTCATATTGGATCGTGCATATGGCTTCAGAATTTTATTTGATATTCCAAACGCACCATCACCCACAATTAGGTACATGTTCAACTGGAGTATTTGTTCCAGGCAGTGGCTTTGGTCCTGGAATATTTAAAGTGTTTTGTTCAAGGCTCTTGTATAATGTACTGTTTTGGAATATAGTCGAGTCCGAGGTTTTTCCATATGTTCCAATGTTTACATATGTAAAACAATAATCTGCATCGCACATAGCTAGCAGAACTATGGAGTAAAAATGTTTATAGTTGTAGAATATTGATCCACCACCGGTTGAATTTACGATTCGGATGTGCTTGGCATCAATAGCTCCGATGCAATTTGGAAAGTTGGTCTTTTGTAGAAAACCGTTAGCAATATTTTGCCACATATCAGGAGTATTTGATGGTATACATTCATCGTGTAGCGTTTCCCATATAACTTTACACACTTCGTCCACGATCTTACTGATTGTTGCGATTCTCATCCTAAATGAATACTGCAAATCTGTATATGTTCGACCCGTAGCAAGAAATCTAAAAAAAAAGTTTTTATTATTTCAGGAAAACTGGTTCAACAAAGGTGGAAAACAGCCCGGGACGCGTTTTTTAGAACAAAGAACGCAATTAAAAAAACGCCCTCTGGAAGTGCTGCACCAAAATACAAAAAGTACATCTATTATTATTATTATTGTTTTTTTTTACATTCTCGGGTCCCTAGAGACCCGGTCCTTTGGTAGGCGTACGAGGGGCCGATGCCAACTCGCAGAGGCCTCTTTAGACATTTCAAATGGAATGGGACACCAACCGACGATTATCCCTGTATGCACTGTGAAAGTATACCCAAGGACAATCCCCGGTTGGAGCAAAACTATTGCAAAATATGGAAACAAAAGATGAAACGCTATGGGTTTGGCTGGTTTAGTGGACTAATAACTACTACTATGGAAGAACTATTGGCCCCTGCCTGACCATTGACAATTAAAACGGCTTTAAAATAGCAGGGGGTGACTTGCACACTCAATAAATGGGCCCCACGAAAAGGGTCGCTAGCACAAAGTGACGTAGCGCCAAGGGGGCAACATATCCTGAGGTGCTAGAGGAGTGGAGAGGTATACCACGGCTATCAGGACAATCCCGGAAGTACGGTCAAGATCCCTACCAGCACCTTACTGGATTATACGTCCTTCTCCCGAGCACGTTTGCTCTTGCGAATCTCCACTCAGACCGGCCGATTAAGGCTATAAAGAGGTGGGAGCTCTGATCCTCGTCAGTGTTCACTCCGGCCAGCCAATAAAGGCAAGCCGGAGATGAGGAACAAGAATTCTCCCTGGAGATCAGGCCCGTGGGGTCGCTAGTGCCCAACAGTTCGCCACAAAACTGCCTTGCGGATTTATTATTATTATTATTCCATTTATTCATATTTTAACATATTATTTACATTTTTAATTATTTCTAGAAAAATACAAAAAAAAACATTTAAAAATATAAAAAATAGTAGCCCACCGGTATCGGGAACAGGGTCCAAGCTACCGGTGGTCAGGGCTCCCGAGAGAGGAACCTCCTAACGATGCGCGCCGTGTCCAGGAGTACTGCTTTCTGGATCAAGCCCTTGATCCAGCTGCCCAACGAGAGCCTCTTGAGATGTTGGTCGAGGCTCTTAGCAATAATGCCATTGGCCGTCACGACTATCGGCACAATGACTGCAGTGTTCACATCCTACATGACGACAACCTCGCGAGCCAAGTCAAGATACTTCGATTGTTTATCTTTCTCTGACTTCACGAGGTTCTCGTCATGAGGGACTGCTATATCAACAATCATTGCGCGACGCTCTAGTCGGTCTATCACCACTATATCAGGCTTATTGGCAACAATAGTCCTGCCAGTGATGATAGACCGATCCCAATACAATGTGCAACTACCACTTTCGAGAACTGGGTCGGGCACATACCTATAGTACGGTACTTCCGATTCCACAAGATTGTATTTAAGAGCAAGTTGCTGGTGGATAATCCTGGCTACAAGGTTGTGCCTGTGCAAATAGTCTCCGTTAGCCAGACTAGAACAACCGGAAATAATGTGGCGGATGGATTCCCCGGGCCGGTGACATGCCCGACATATGTCAACCGTACCGTCCTTCACAATGTATTTCCGGTAGTTATTAGTCATCATAACTTCGTCCATAATTGCACAGACAAAACCTTCGGTTTCCCCGAAGAGGTCACCAAAACGAAGCCAGGCTACGGACGCTAAGAAGTCTACATCGGGCCCATGTAGGACCCGATAAAAGCGTCCGTGAAGCTCCTTGCTCTGCCATACCTCCCTGCGGTCGTTAGTATCTAATACCACAGGTTTGCGCCAGTTCTCGTTAGCCAAGGAGAGCGCGGTAAGGCCTTTGTCCACCGCTACCACATCTCGATGCATACCCACGTCGGCTTCTAGGAAGTATTCCCTAAGGCTGCATACCTCGCGGTTGTGCAGGGTCTTAGCATTTAAGAAGCCACGACCCCCGCACTTCCGCGGGATATACAGCCTCATCACCGATGACCGTGGGTGATGCATCCGATTTGCGGTAAGCAGTGAACGTACCCTCCTATCCAGGGCGTCAAGTTCCGTCTGAGTCCATTTGAGTATGCCGAAAGAATACATCAAAACCGGCATGACCCAACCGTTGAAGGCGCGCACCTTGTTTCCGCCTGATAAAAGACTGTTAAGTACTTTGTTCAGGCGGCCAAAGAAACGCTCCTTCAACGATTGTTTCATGTCAGTAACACTGATGCCTAACGCTTCCGACATACCCAAATACTTGTAAGTTTCGGTTGAGGCGAGGGACCTAAGGTCTATGGAATCCGAGAGTTGTGTTCCCTCGGATTCCATAATCTCCCCTCGCTTTACATGCATGACCGCACATTTGTCCAAACCAAATTCCATCCTGATGGCGCCACTGAAGGTTTCTGTTACCTTCAGTAGCTTCATCAGTTGCAAGTTGTTAGGAGCAAAGAGTTTCAAGTCATCCATGTAAAGGAGGTGCGATATGACCTGGCCACCTCTTCTCAACCGGTAGCCTTGGCCCGAACCCTCCAACAATGTACTGAGAGGGTTGAGGGCCAGACAAAACCACAGTGGACTCAGACTGTCACCCTGAAATATGCCACGCTCGATCCTTATCGGTTCGCTGTTCGCCTGGGTCTGTCGACACCCTGGATAGTGAAGAACCGTCCTCCACTGCCCCATACACGACATCAGGAAGGTGCGTAAAACTGCATCAACTTTGTACAGTTCCAGCACCCTCATGAGCCATGTATGTGGCACCGAGTCATAGGCCTTCTTATAATCTATCCAGCATGTCGACAGATCTCTTCGGGAACGTCGAACCTGTTGGCTAATGGCTATGTCGATGAGGAGCAGCTCCTTAGTACCGCGGGACCCGTTCCTACATCCATTCTGAGAAGAAGACATTATTGAATTACTATCAATATGATGGTTAATCTTTCCTCTCAAAATGGATGTAAGAACTTTATAGACCGTCGGTAAACACGTGATCGGTCTATAATTTTTAGGCTCCGCGGTACTACCTGATTTATGGAGCAGGTGGGTTATTCCTGTAGTTAGGAACTGGGGCAGCGACCCTGACTCTAACGCAGACTGGAATTGAGATGCCAAGCGAGCGTGCGATCTTTTGAACCATTTAATCCAAAAGTTGTGCAGCCCGTCCGATCCCGGAGATTTCCAGTTAGGCAACGGACGGACTGCACGAGCTACGTCTTGGGGGCTGATGTTAATTGCCCCCATTTCTGGTATCGGATCGCACGCGCGCTCGACCTCCCGAGTCCAATCGCCCTCGGTATGACTGACAGGCACCGACCAGATGCTGCGCCAGAATGAACACATGGCATCATCATCCGGTAGGCGCGTATCAGTCATACCTTGGTCTGGTCGCTCCCAAGCCCTATAAACCCACCTCTCATTGCTTTGGAATGTGCGATTCTGAGTGTATCGCTCCACTCGCCGCTTGTACCGACGTATACGGTTTGCCCATGCATAGACTTTCTGCTTCAGGAAGTCGATACGCTCTGTGACGCGGGTCAGATAATCCCGAGGACTAATATCAGTCCCCGAGAACGCCCGCCTCACAAAGCGCATCACTCTGCGGCGAGTGTTGCCCTCCCTGAAGCAGATTAGTTTGCCGATGAGTGCTCTAGCCTCACCGATACGACTCTCGATCCTGCACTGCCAAGCTGGTACAGCTGGTCGTGTAACTCTGTCACTACTAGGAAATTTGACATGAGCTACACGACATGCTGCTGCAGCCGCACAGTACAAGATCGAGTGGGTATCGGTAAGGTCTTCGCTGCTATCAAAATAACTTGTTAGCTGCGAATCTAGAGTACACACCAGCGCCCTATTTTTATTATGCATGGGCAAACGAGGTAGACGAGGTCTAAGCCCAGGCGCTGTGGAGCGATACTCTCGGAAGGCATCCTCCAAAGCGCTCCTCAATCGCTCATTGCATTGGGTACTCACGGATGTGGCCCCGTCGTCATCAATTTCACCAACGTAGTTGGGTCGCGGTGAAACACTTGCACTGGGTTGTATTTGCACCGCGGCCGGTGGCGAAGTAGGTGAGACGCGGCTGCTCCGTGATTCCAGACGCAGTCTATCAAGTACGGCGTCATCCAACATACGGTTACGCTGGATAACCCGCACCTGATCCGACAGTCGTTGGGCTGAAACGTTGACAGCTGGCTCAAGTACCTGAAACAGAGAGAGCATCCGACCACGGTACGCAGTCATGTTAGTTCCCCCCTCTGTAGCCCCAAAGTATGAGCGTATCACATTCTCATTTATGGCTTGAGTCCATTTTATACGCTGCACACTTCCACCGATAGCGGGGACCCTGTCAGAGACCGGTGGGCCTCGAGGTCCTAAGCTGGCCAGTGGTCGGCCTCGTCCGCGCCGACGCGCAGGTGGTGGTGTCGTCGGCGGCGAGAAGTATTCGTCGTTCGAGCTCGACGCAACTGCAGCTACCGGAATCTCAGGACTCACGGCTGGCGCTGGTCCCGGCGGCTGCGAGGCGGAACTGAGCGACGAACCCGAAGATGGAGTTGGTGCGTTTTGTTTTCGAGCTCGGCTTCTTGTCAGCATTTTATAATGATCATGTTATCGGTCCAAAAAGAGGTAATTGGTTTCGTGTTTGGTTTTCTTATATCGTCACTGTTTTTTTCTTGTTTTACTGTTAGTTTTTGCCATTTTGATGAAAGAAATTGAATTAAATTGTATAGAAAATTGCGGATTGAGCAAAAAATATGACGTTTCAGTTGACAGCCGAGCCACAGATTATTATTATTATTATTATTATGACGAATTAAGCTTCCTAGCTCCAACAGTTGAGAATGAAGTTGATGAATCACTGAATGACTCTTCCCTTCCCTTCTTCTTCTACCTGGCGTTAATCCCGGCTATTGCCAGGGTCCACCTTCCTACTTAGCTTCCTCCACTTTGCCCGATCTTGAACATCCTTCTCAGTTAGGCCATTGGCTCTCATGTCGGACTTAACGACGTCCAACCAGCGCTTGCGAGGGCGACCACGGGACCTAGCCCCAAGAACAGCCATATTCATGCATCCCCGACCAACGTACTCCATAGGGCGGCGCATGATGTGGCCATACCATCGCAGACGACACTCTTGCAGTTTTTCCCCCACGTCACGGACACCAAGACTACCTCTGATAAAAGAGTTGCGTATGCGATCGGATCGCGTTACGCCACTCATCCACCTCAGCATCTTCATCTCCGTGACGCGAAGCTCCTGGGTGTGTCTGCTTAGTGCTGGCCAACATTCACCGCCGTACAGTAGGACAGGCCGTATGATGCATTTATATATCTGCCCCTTGAGCTTAGGAGGCATTTTGCGGTCGCATACAACGCCCGTTACCTCGCGCCACTTCGCCCAAGCCGCGCCTATACGTGCTTGGACATCGTCGTCCACGTTGCCAGACTCGTGCAGCACGGATCCAAGGTACCTGAACGTATCGGACTTTCTGATCAGGTCCGAACCTATTTGAATCCGTGCCGCCACAGGACATGTACTCAGTCTTCGCCACATTTAGTCTCAGACCACCGTTTTCAAGCGTGTCCTTTCAAATGTTGACTTTGCGCTCAAGATTTAATTTTGATTTTGATATTAATTGTGATTTTAACTTGACTTTTGATTTCGATTTTAATTTTGATTTTAATATTGATTGTGATATTAATTTTACTTTTCATTTAGATTTTAATTTGTGATTGTAGTTTAGATTTTAATATTGATTGTGATTTTAATCGACTTATGATTCGGATTTTAACTAATTTTGATTTTGATATTGATTATGATTTTAATTTGTTTAAATTTTTGATTGTAATTTTGATTTTAAATAGATTTTTAATTCGGATTCCAATTTCGCTATTATGTACAGTTTCAATGTGTTTCTGTTTGCTTTTCGTACTGTTAATCTCATCACGTAATGCTTGTTATACCTATTAGTTTTAATTAAGTACCCAAATATTAATGTTTAATAATAGTTCAGTGCTAGTGGCACATCTTATTGGTTTATGGGGCATGCGGTGCTAACCTGTAATTAATTGTTACACTAACCTTGGATATTATATACTTACTTTAAATGTTATCAGTGTAAACAATTGTTGGTTGGCCAATAAAGGAAAAAAAATAAATAAAATAAAATAAAAAATAAGATGGGCTTTGTTCTGATTAACGAGGGCGATGTCATCGGCATACATTATTAGCCATGGGGGCTTATCTTGGATGTTTGCCGTAACTACATCGAGCACTACGTTAAACAAGAACGGGCTAAGAGCCGAGCCTTGGTGAACGCCAACAGCTATTGGGAAGCCATTCGATTCGCCAACAGCGGTCTGGACAGAGGACACGGAATCGCGGTGCATGTCTCTGATAATGTCAATATAGGCCTCGGGAACGCCTTTGAAGCGCAGTGCCCACCAGATGGACTGCCGAGGTATACAGTCGAAGGCCTTCTGCAGGTCTAAAAAGGCCATATGCAAAGCTCTCCTTCTCTCTCTGTAAGCCTCAGCCAGATTCCGTAAGGCGAACACTGCGTCCATGGTGCTGTTACCCGCCTGGAAGCCATATTGACACTCAGAGACAGTACACTCGCTACGGAGCCGTGTGTCAATGATGCGCTCGAAGAGCTTCATGGTGTGGCACATGATCTTGATACCGCGGTAGCTACTACAATCCTGTACGCTACCTTTGCCTTTGTATACAGGGATAATCAGGCTAAATCGCCACTGGTTCGGCATTTCCTTGGTGATCAGGATGCGGTTAAAAAGATCCGTCAGAAGGTCCACGCCATGTGGGCCCATCGCCTTCCACACCTCAATTGGCACATTGTCAGGCCCGACCGCTTTCCGGTTCTTCATGTGGCGAAGAGCAATGCGGGTTTCGTCGGGGGAAAATGTGAATGACGTTCAAAAGTGCCGTTTAATGGCCTAATTGGAATTATTAAAAAAAAAAAAAAAAAAAGAAATAGGGGAAATAAGTCCAAGGTTAGAAGGCGGTTCGGGAGGAAGGTTATGGGGATGCTGTTTGTTAGACAGCTCCGCGAAGTATGTACACCATCTCTCCTTAACAGAGGGGGCATCGTAGAGCAGCTTACCCTGGGCGTCCCTTACACAGAGACATTTGCTAATGTCCCGTGCAGCTTTCTCCCGGGCACGCGCCAGCTTAAAAATAAGCTTTTGCCCCTCCGCAGTTTCCAGCTTGTCGTACAGGGGCGCCAGACTTTTGCTGCGGGCTCTGGCTACAGCTTTTTTGCAAGCGCGCTTAGCCGCTCCATATGCCTCTCTGTCATCCGGAGAGTTGTACCCTTGCCACTGTTTAAATAAAACCTTCTTCTTCCGAGTCGCCTCCTGCACCCCGTCATCCCACCACCACGTCTCCTTTTCTATGGTGCGGCCACCACGAGAAGTGCCAAGGACGCACTTACCCGCATCGGTGATTGCTGAATGGATCCTACTCCAGATCTCTTGAGCGGACTCATGCGGAGCACTGATCTCGAGATGCTCGACCTCCGCGATGAAGTCCGACTGCCTAGGACCATCAAGCAACCACCACTTTGTGCGGGGTTTGCGTTTTTCGGTCACTTTCTTTTTCGGTACAACCGCAAAGTCCAGGACAAGGAGGCGGTGTTGAGCCGTTAGGCTTTCACCTGGGATGACTTTGCAGTTGGTAACCTTGCCAATGTGGCACCGTCTCACCAGCAGGTAATCTATTTGGGTTGAGTAGGCACCACTACGGTACGTAATAAGATGCTGGGGCTTCTTCTGAAAGAACGTGTTCGCGATGGCTAGGTCAGACAAAGCGCAGGTGCTGAGTATACTGACTCCCTCTGCATTTAGCTGGCCATATCCAAAACCACCGTGAACACGTCCGTACTCTCCAGCAAACTGACCTACGTGACCGTTGAGATCCCCCCCAACCAAAACACCTTCGGAATTCGGAATAGCGCGTAGTACGTCCTCGAACTCATCCCAGAAGGCCTCCTTTTCAGACTCACAGCAACCAGTTTGAGGAGCATAGGCGCTGATTAGGTTCGTTACCGACCCTTCGATCAGCACCCTAACTCACATCAACCGGTCGCTGCATCGGTCTACTTCAAGGAGTCCATCCTGGAGGTCCTTAGACAGCACCACGGCCACTCCGCCCCTGCCCGTTGGTGATCCGGTGTACACTAGCCGGTACCCCTGCCCGATGTCACGTGACTTATTTCCCTTCCAGCGCGTCTCCTGAAGGAAGGCGCACTGGACCCGACGCTTCGCAAGTACGTCCGCGAGTTCTCGGCAACGTCCGGTTAGGGAGCCAATGTTCCAGGTGGCAAAGCGGAACTTCTTCTTGCAACGCAAGATATGCATCATCATCATACAATTATCAGACTCCAGCTTACCCAGAGTACGAAACCAACAATGCGAATCCTGGTTACTCTGGTTATCAAACAGCGAGACTTACTGATGAATAAATAATTATATGTGTTCAATTACTTATTATATTTTTTTATTTTTATCTGTCCTTATGAAACATTATAATAATAAATATGTTGTTCTCTTACTTTATTATAATAAAACATAATGATAAAACGAGTAAATATGTTTTTTTCTTACCTTAAAGTCACCATTAGTCGTTCAATCGGTGGTATAGGTACACGTCGTAAGCTGCAATGGACCAGTTTATCCTGTATCTTTGCCAGTAATTCGCCAAAAGTTCTAGTTGACATTCGAAAGTAATTAAAGAATTTACTTTCGTCAACCCTCAAACTGCCATATAACAAGACAAAGTCTCCTGCAACGGCTCTCTGCTCAATTAATGGATGAACATAGAGTCTTCGTCGCCGCCGGTTTTTATTTTTTTGGGATAGATAGTACAAAGCAGCAATAATTAATACACTCCGCATTTTGGTCGTCGTCTGTACAGTAAGGCGGTCAGTACGATACTAAAACGAGCCACGCTGAGCCTCAGCGCTGACAAACTACGCGCTGAGCTATGAGCGCTGACGGTGAGCGTGAGACTAAAATCAGCATTACATACATAAAACGCAACCCTCTTTCCCTTAGACAGAAACAACTGAATGCAGACGCTTACCTACTGGTTTTCTACGGTTATTTTGTCTAAATAAATGC
Source organism: Lacanobia oleracea (assembly GCA_950371165.1). Lineage (NCBI taxonomy): Eukaryota > Metazoa > Arthropoda > Insecta > Lepidoptera > Noctuidae > Lacanobia > Lacanobia oleracea. The sequence continues at coordinate 16,060,226 of OX493389.1, forward strand.
CTCCTAACAATACTATTCTAATGTTTAATATTCACGTTTCTCGAACAAAGTTGAAAGGTATTTTATCTGGTACCTATAAGTCATTTTGAATACCTGAGCTACCTTCTAAATGGTCTAGTATTTCTCATAAATAAACACAGATCTATACAAACTTCTCAGCACCAAGGCAGTTATAAGAACACTACAATCTTATCTTCACAGTAACCCGCTTAATAGTCACCAAAGTTCGAAGAATTCTGTCTGCCTGTTGAGTTTCCTTGTACACAACAATATTTGCTTATAATTGGGCAAGTTTCAAGTGTCTAATGAATGTTTATGGCACTGTATCAGTGTCACGTAGAAGCAGCATAAGTCCTAACTAGATTCTGCGAACTGTGACACAGGGAACATGACGGCTGTACCCGATCATTATAACTTGCCCTGCCGTTCGTCGAGACACCGGATCTGATATTAGCCTACTTGAGCTGAATACAATATGTTCCGATGTGAATGAAAATTTACCTACTATTGAGTACCTACTGCAATATTTATGCTAACGATAAATACTGCAATATTGCATATTGTTAAGTGTGTTATCTAACAATTTATTTATTTTAAAGGCCGCAAGCTTTTGTTTTTAGTTGAGAATGCAACCGAAGACTGAAATTGCCAAATATGTCTCCTTATTTAGGTATCAGCGCAATCTAGGCAACAGCCCAAACGTGTTTTGGTTTTAAAAACTAGTGAAAGCTAGATATTAGCGATGTATTTTAAAAACATCTTTGTCTAAAGTAGGTCTACATAGGTATTATGGAAAAAAAGTCCATTGTGCTTCGTTAATTCGAAGTACAAACATCAAACGAGATGTAGGCTGCATGCTAATGCCACAAGGCAACAAGACAGCGAGCATATTGTGACAGATCGCGGTGAGCTTGCAAAGGGAAACGTCAACTAAATGTCAAATTCAGTATAATTCAGTTTGGTTCCGTATTTCTCCGCCACACGGGATAATTTTAATCGTTTGAGTTGACGAGACGAAGTCTTGTAATATTACAAAAAGCAACTCGGAATTTGCAGTGTAGGTACCCGTTTATGTGCATGGAGCTTGGGAACCTCAGTGCAGGGAACACAGATGCTGACAGAGAGTTTAAGACTTTATCTTTAGGTACGCATCATAAATCTGGAAGAGAAGCTGCCACCTTTTTACAAATTAGGGATTTTATAGGACTAGATATTATTTTCTCAGCGACTGGGACTACGGCTGATTGCAAAGCTAGCATAAACATAAGCTATATAATTTACTTATATTTGGCTATAAATACAGCAGTTTCAGTGTCGAGAAAGTCGCATTTGTATTTACGACGTTTTTCATTTCTTCGGCACAGTTGAATTAACATTTTTATGGTTCGGCAGCGAACGACATAAAACCTTGCTCATTAGTTAGACATCGCAGGGGAACTTTACGCTTTGGTGCGCTATCGAAATTATAGTCCTCGATTCCGCATCAAAACTCGAAAATTCAGTGACGGGGAAGTTTTTCTTTACTTGTTCTTTTCGTATTTTGTTTTTGTGAAAATCGTTCCAAATAAGGAAGGAAAATGAAGTGCTTTGACGTCAAAAATTAAAATTTTTAAGTGATTTTCGTATAATTTCGTTAATAATCTTAACAATCACACTATTGGCGAAAAGCTACAAGCTTTTCGCCAATAGTGTGATTGTATTAAATTGAAACAAATAATTTGTTAACAACGGAAAATTACAAAAGCTTTCAGATTGGTACCTATTCAATAAAAAATAATAAACCGAATTGATATTGGATTTGAATACTTCATATAGCAGCAACTCATATTAATCTCGACGAACATCGAAATCGAAAACATTTAACGAAAGAATGTATCACGCGAACAATAAATTATTTGTACATTTTAAGAGACAAATTCTACATTTATTTGAGTACAAAACTGTTTCGTGAATGAGTACTTACTTGTTGAATTTCTTGCACTTGAGCCGGTAATTAGTTTTGGATTGGTGGCGGCTGCGAACGGTAGACGCAGCAAAAATCACAGAGGCGCCTATTATAACGGTTTTATGTAATCACAGGTAATCTATTTGGGTTGAGTAGGCACCAGTACGGTACGTAATAAGATGCTGGGGCTTCTTCTGAAAGAATGTGTTCGCGATGGCTAGGTCAGACACAGCGCAGGTGCTAAGTATGTTGACTCCCTCTGCGTTTAGCTGGCCATCCAACCAAAACCACCGTGAACACGTCCATACTCTCCAGCAAACTGACCTACCAGATCCCCCCCAACCAAAACACCTTCGGAATTCGGAATAACGCGTAATACGTCCTCGAACTCATCCCAGAAGGCCTCCTTTTCAGACTCACAGCAACCAGTCTGAGGAGCATAGGCGCTGATTAGGTTCATTACCGACCCTTCGAATAGCACACTAACTCGCATCAACCGGTCGCTGCATCGGTCTACTTCAAGGAGTCCATCCTGAAGGTCCTTAGACAGCACCACGGCCACTCCGCCCCTACCCGTTGGTGATCCGACGTACACTAGCCGGTACCCCTGCCCGATGTACGTGACTTATTTCCCTTCCAGCGCGTCTCCTGAAGGAAGGCGCACTGGACCCGACGCTTTGCAAGTACGTCTGCGAGTTCCTGGCAACGTCCGCGTAGGGAGCCAATGTTCCAGGTGACAAAGCGGACCTTCTTGGGTACGACCTCTTTAGCCGTGCCCGTACTTGACACGGTAGCCCTAGCCCACTTATCGCAGGTTTAGGGCGATGTACCTTCGTCGAGGCGATCGGCGGCGGGGATCTCTCGCGTCCGGCCCTGGTTCAAGCCATGGTCCGGAGTGGCGAGACATGGGAAGCGGTCACCTCCTTCTGCGAAGCAGTAATGCTAACAAAGGAGGAAGCCGAACGCGTGAGAGAGAGGGAAACCTCACGCCCCAGCCGCCGAAACAGAAGAAGACGCCCCGGGCGTCGGGAGTCGCAGGACGATTCTCGGCCACCGTAGGCGTGGGACTGCGGACGGCGAGCATTGGGTGGCTCGCCGTCTGATCAGAACCAGGCCCGGGTCGGCGGCGCGCTGCAATCCCAACGCGCCTCAAGGACATGTCAGCACGGAAGACGGGGCCCACTAGGGCCAGTGCCTGCTGGGGCTGCGGACTTCGTTCGAAAGAGGCACCGTACCCTGGAACGCAAAGGGCACTAGGAGAAACACGGATGGGTTTTAGTCAGTAAGAGTCTGACACTCTGACAAAATAATATAGTCTTAGAATTTGCTTTTCATACAAAAAAAAAAAAATCTTTTCTCCGAGCCGTCACCGCCATAACCCAGTAAACGTAAAAGATTTTCATTTGAACTCAAGTCTTTTTAAAGTCAGATTAAAACTGTGACTGCAAATAAGTTATTAGCCGGAGAATACAGTCGCCAGCTATTTTAGGATTTGTGAAGTAGTCTCATTAATTCAAGTGTCCGGGAGTCCGGAGACTTGAGTTCAAATGAAAATCTTTTACGTTTACTGGGTTATGGCGGTGACGGCTCGGAGAAAAGATTTTTTTTTTTTGGCACAGACTTCCAAATTAAAGTTATTTAATACTTTGTAGTGTTTTGTTTTTGAAGGTCATCGCAGGTACATCGCCCTTTTTTTTTTTTTTTTTAGGATGGGAATTCATCAAATGACCTCCCGCTCTGGGTACAGCAGGAGGGAGTGTCAGACTCTTACTGACTAAAACCCATCCGTGTTTCTCCTAGTGCCCTTTGCGTTCCAGGGTACGGTGCCTCTTTCGAACGAAGTCCGCAGCCCCAGCAGGCACTGGCCCTAGTGGGCCCCGTCTTCCGTGCTGACATGTCCTTGAGGCGCGTTGGGATTGCAGCGCGCCGCCGACCCGGGCCTGGTTCTGATCAGACGGCGAGCCACCCAATGCTCGCCGTCCGCAGTCCCACGCCTACGGTGGCCGAGAATCGTCCTGCGACTCCCGACGCCCGGGGCGTCTTCTTCTGTTTCGGCGGCTGGGGCGTGAGGTTTCCCTCTCTCTCACGCGTTCGGCTTCCTCCTTTGTTAGCATTACTGCTTCGCAGAAGGAGGTGACCGCTTCCCATGTCTCGCCACTCCGGACCATGGCTTGAACCAGGGCCGGACGCGAGAGATCCCCGCCGCCGATCGCCTCGACGAAGGTACATCGCCCTAAACCTGCGATAAGTGGGCTAGGGCTACCGTGTCAAGTACGGGCACGGCTAAAGAGGTCGTACCCAAGAAGGTCCGCTTTGTCACCTGGAACATTGGCTCCCTACGCGGACGTTGCCAGGAACTCGCAGACGTACTTGCGAAGCGTCGGGTCCAGTGCGCCTTCCTTCAGGAGACGCGCTGGAAGGGAAATAAGTCACGTACATCGGGCAGGGGTACCGGCTAGTGTACGTCGGATCACCAACGGGTAGGGGCGGAGTGGCCGTGGTGCTGTCTAAGGACCTTCAGGATGGACTCCTTGAAGTAGACCGATGCAGCGACCGGTTGATGCGAGTTAGTGTGCTGTTCGAAGGGTCGGTAATGAACCTAATCAGCGCCTATGCTCCTCAGACTGGTTGCTGTGAGTCTGAAAAGGAGGCCTTCTGGGATGAGTTCGAGGACGTATTACGCGTTATTCCGAATTCCGAAGGTGTTTTGGTTGGGGGGGATCTGGTAGGTCAGTTTGCTGGAGAGTATGGACGTGTTCACGGTGGTTTTGGTTGGATGGCCAGCTAAACGCAGAGGGAGTCAACATACTTAGCACCTGCGCTGTGTCTGACCTAGCCATCGCGAACACGTTCTTTCAGAAGAAGCCCCAGCATCTTATTACGTACCGTACTGGTGCCTACTCAACCCAAATAGATTACCTGCTGGTGCGACGGTGCCACATTGGCAAGGTTACCAACTGCAAAGTCATCCCAGGCGAAAGCCTAACGGCTCAACACCGCCTCCTTGTCCTGGACTTTGCGGTTGTACCGAAGAAGAGAGTGATCGAGAATCGCAAACCCCGCACTAAGTGGTGGTTGCTTGATGGTCCTAGGCAGTCGGACTTCATCGCGGAGGTCGAGCATGTCGAGATCAGTGCTCCGCATGAGTCCGCTCAAGAGATCTGGAATAGGATCCATTCAGCAATCACCGATGCGGGTAAGCGCGTTCTTGGCACTTCTCGTGGTGGCCGCACCATAGAAAAGGAGACGTGGTGGTGGGATGACGGGGTGCAGGAGGCGACTCGGAAGAAGAAGGTTTTATTTAAATAGTAGCAAGGGTCCAACTCTCCGGATGACAGGGAGGCATATGGAGCGGCTAAGCGCGCTTGCAAAAAAGCTGTAGCCAGAGCCCGCAGCAAAAGTCTGGCGCCCTTATACGACAAGCCGGAAACTGCGGAGGGGCAAAAGCTTATTTTTAAGCTGGCGCGTGCCCGGGAGAAAGCTGCACGGGACATTAGCAAATGTCTCTGTGTAAGGGACGCCCAGGGTAAGCTGCTCTACGATGCCCCCTCTGTTAAGGAGAGATGGTGTACATACTTCGCGGAGCTGTCTAACAAACAGCATCCCCATAACCTTCCTCCCGAACCGCCTCCTAACCTTGGACTTATTTCCCCTATTTCCCCCGACGAAACTCGCATTGCTCTTCGCCACATGAAGAACCGGAAAGCGGTCGGGCCTGACAATGTGCCAATTGAAGTGTGGAAGGCGATGGGCCCACATGGTCTGGACCTTCTGACGGATCTTTTTAACCGCATCCTGATCACAAAGGAAATGCCGAACCAGTGGCGATTTAGCCTGATTATCCCTGTTTACAAAGACAAAGGTAGCGTACAGGATTGTAGTAGCTACCGCGGTATCAAGATCATGTGCCACACCATGAAGCTCTTCGAGCGCATCATTGACACACGGCTCCGTAGCGAGTGTACTGTCTCTGAGTGTCAATATGGCTTCCGGGCGGGTAACAGCACCATGGACGCAGTGTTCGCCTTACGGAATCTGGCTGAGGCTTACAGAGAGAGAAGGAGAGCTTTGCATATGGCCTTTTTAGACCTGCAGAAGGCCTTCGACTGTATACCTCGGCAGTCCATCTGGTGGGCACTGCGCTTCAAAGGCGTTCCCGAGGCCTATATTGACATTATCAGAGACATGCACCGCGATTCCGTGTCCTCTGTCCAGACCGCTGTTGGCGAATCGAATGGCTTCCCAATATCTGTTGGCGTTCACCAAGGCTCGGCTCTTAGCCCGTTCTTGTTTAACGTAGTACTCGATGTAGTTACGGGAAACATCCAAGATCAGCCTCCATGGCTAATGATGTATGCCGATGACATCGCCTTCGTTAATCAGAACAAAGCTCATCTTGAGCGCAAAGTCAACATTTGGAAGGACACGCTTGAAAACGGTGGTCATAGACTAAATGTGGCGAAGACTGAGTACATGTTCTGTGGCAGCACGGATTCAAACACCATTCGAATAGGTTCGGACCTGATCAGAAAGTCCGATACGTTCGGGTACCTTGGATCCGTGCTGCACGAGTCTGGCATCTTGGACGACGATGTCCAAGCACGTATAGGCACGGCTTGGGCGAAGTGGCGCGAGGTAACGGGCGTTGTATGCGACCGCAAAATGCCTCCGAAGCTCAAGGGGCAGATATTTAAATGCATCATACGGCCTGTCCTACTGTACGGGGGCGAGTGTTGGCCGGCACTAAGCAGACTCACCCAGGAGCTTCGCGTCACGGAGATGAAGATGCTGAGGTGGATGAGTGGCGTAACGCGATCCGATCGCATACGCAACTCTTACATCCGAGGTAGTCTTGGTGTCCGTGACGTGGGGGAAAAACTGCAAGAGTGTCGTCTGCGATGGTATGGCCACATCATGCGCCGCCCTATGGAGTACGTTGGTCGGAGATGCATGAATATGGCTGTTCTTGGGGCTAGGCCCCGTGGTCGCCCCCGTAAGCGCTGGCTGGACGTTGTCAAGTCCGACATGAGAGCTAATGGCCTGACTGAGAAGGATGTTCAAGATCGGGCAAAGTGGAGGAAGCTAAGTAGGAAGGCGGACCCTGGCAATAGCCGGGATTAACGCCAGGTGGAAGAAGAAGAAGTGTTTTGTTTTTGGAAGTTGGTTGTATTTTGGTGGTAATTTTTTTTTTCACTTTTTAGTGGTACCTGCGAACCTATTCGCAGTGTTTTGGCGTGATGTTATGTTATGTACTGGTGTAAACAATCAACAGACATGCGATTTTATCTATCCCGATCCATTTGCTATCATTTATTGAAGAGATCCGTTGAATATCTCCAAAGTTCTTCATGAGTCTGGAATAATACTCTTAAAAAAAAAAGAATCATCCAAATCGGTTAACATTTGGCGAAAAAACCGCTGAACAAACATTTTTCATGGGATCCCATTATCAGATCCTAACTTATACCTTCCATCATCAGCTCAGCAACATGAGATGATGATTAGCAAGCACAAATATCTGATTAGTATGGTAGTACGTATGTGCTCATAAAATTTGAGGGTTTCCCTCGATATTCATGGAATTCCATCATCAGATTCTGCCTTGGATAATGGGACCACCTTAGGAGTATAGGCTTTCGAATAAAAATAATTTTTAAAATCGGTCCCCATTTGGCAGAGAAATCGGTGAACATAACTACATAAAAAATCCGAACATTTCTATGTTCGGCTGTATGTATGATTTTTTTTCCTCCTCCTTTTTGAAGAAGGTTGGTTAAAAATAAGCGGAACTACAGAAATACAAAAATAGCGTCTTTAGTTAAAACACTTACTGTAGCCATTGTCGTTGAGGCGGACAATGTTATTAAAACTCGGTGTTCTTATAATTTTAAATGTTTTAAAATTACAATGACTTGACTCCTCTATTGGGGGGTTCTAAGGCTGTTTCTATAAGAGATGTGTAAGGACGCGAAGCGAGGGATGAGTTTGTTAAGAACCAATAGAATCACTTAATTTACCTAGCCGTGGCCTTAAGATGTCTAAGACCTTTAATACCTCAAACGCCTGTCGCGTAACTTCGGCCCGACACTGGCAGTCAACAATTTGCCTCCATTTGGCCGCAGCAGGCAACTTGCCTCGCATTTTCATGGTCGGCACGTTTCATTTGTCAAACTGTCACATTGCGCCCCACCTTGCCGCAACGGTGTTAAATGATAATTAATAGAACAGTATAACAAATGTTTTGACAGGGCTCACAGGTTGTAATGTTAGCAGGCTGCAATTGTACGAGTTTTAGTGGCTACTCAATACAAAGATAAATGTTCAGAAGGCTTCAATCATAAGTCTAATCTCCCGGCTTGAATAGGGAACATGCATGCGATTTTTTTATTAGCAAAATGAAATACTTATTAACTCTAGTAAACAATCATGAAATTATTTTTTAAATACCTTCATCAGCGATGAAGTTATAAAACTTCAAAGATTATAATTAGAAAGAGAAGTCCAATGTAAACTTTGACGTCATCGTCTATTACGCCTACAGCTGCCAAAGAAACTAGCGTTTTCGCGAGAGACAAATATATTTGTTTAAAATAATTATATCTTCTTCGTTTTTCGAGTAATTTTGATTCTATTTTCACTGTTTGTATTATATTTTTAGATAAACTGTACTGATGATTAATATGTTTTTCATGCATAGGTATTCCCTATTATACCGAAACGTTTAAAGCAATGCTCAAAACAGCCGGTCGATTATACAGATGAGGTAGGTACAACTCCTAAAAGAGTTTGTATATCTGAGAGTTTGTAAGTGTTTATTACTTTATGTTAATGACTTGATTGTCAAAGCCAAAAGCACCATAACTTTGTGCCTTATTCTCCTTTTTAGGGTTCCGTATCTAAATGGTAAAAAGGAACCCTTATGGTGTGACTAAGGCCCGTATTACAGAACTACAATCAAGACTCAAGCATTACTTAAAACTAGTCTCAGTTGGAGTTCTAATTTTAGAACTTGACTTGAGCAGAGAAACTACAATCAATAATCACCTGAGCAATGTCACTTTAAAATGACATTTATGACGTATTATAGAACAGTGCTTGAGTCTTAACTGAGCTCTACTCAATGTGTCCTCATTTTAAAATTACAATCAGCTCAGAATCACTGCTTGTGGCGAGATTTTATCGTTGTTTTCGCAAGTGTAGTCGAGACCACGCTTGAGCATAGATATTCATGAAAATTGTTGTGAATTTGGAGTAAATCGAGTACCTACCTAATCAAAATGGATATATTTGCAGAAGTAGATTAATATATTAATTTTTTATTTTTATTTTCTATAACATTTTAAATGATTTTAATATTTGTAGCACTTAATAAATTTCTTTCCAAATGCGTAAAATTCTTTTTGTTAAGATATTTCCTAACCCAAATATGAACCACACGGAACCACAATAATTATTGTAAACAATATTTTATTGTATTTCTGAAGAGCTTGACTCTTGAGTAATTTGACAATGAAGATGAAGTTTCATAGTTTTTTATTGGGTCTTTATTTTCATTTATATCTTTTTTGAGGTTTATTAGAATGGGTGTGCAACACATTCAATTTTTTTTGCAGTATTTGGCAGCATTTTACTTCATAATATCCACTAGGAATCAATTAAAACAGCCACTGAACTTCACTCGAAATAATCCCGCCAAAAAAACTCAGTTTCACAGTATAGCTGTCCACAGAACATAATTATGTACCTATAATGTACAATATTCTGATGCTATCAGTGTCAATAACGTCGTGTCGTCCACCTCGTCATCCGGTTTTGATCCAGTTTAATCGTACGAAAAAAAAAGAGTTGCAATAGAAAACAAACTATTGTTCAGGGTTACCTTAATGATTGCTTACTCACGTAATCAGAGATCAAAATCTCTACTCAAACATAGTTTCGTTTGATTTGAGTTTGAGGATAGTTCTAAAATAAACTGAATGCTTGAGGCGAGATTCTTTGCTCAAGCGGTAATCGGTTGAACGTAGTTTAAGTAGTACTTGAGTAAGGTTCTGTAATACGGGTTTAAGTCTGTCCGTCTGTCACCGCTGGATATCTCAAGAACTACTAATGCTATAAACTTGAAATAGGTTTAGATGAAGTTTGATCAACTGTTTTGCAAATAAGAGGAAAATAAAAATGTATTTTGCAACAGCGACTGAAAGGGGTTCTTAAAAAATCGAAGTGGTGCTGCTAAGACACATGTTGCACGCAGGGATATCGACAATTTGAACCGCTTTATAGTGACCGGCAAAATCGAGGGAAAAAAGCCTAGGGGTCGAAGTCCCAGGCGATGGTCAGACCAAATAACGGAGGAGTTGAAAATACCTGTCAGTAACGCACTCCACCAAGCTACAGAACGGGACCGACGGAGACAACTGGTTGACGGAATCAAACGGAGTCACGATCCTCAGCAGTGATGGACTGATTGAAGAAAGAGGACACGTGAGGTATCATATGAAAGAGCGCTATTTGCACATTTTGAAACCTTTTTATTTTTTAGGCCGCATGGTTTTCGACTTTACACGAAAAACGTAAAAAGGTTGACCAGTATCTCCAAAGTTTGCATAGAGAAAAACTGAAATAATTCTATGTTATAGGTAGAAGTTTATGTAAAGACTAGCTGTGCCCGCGACGTCGTTCGCGTGCGCTTAGATCGATGCTAGCCTATTATCTTACTTCTAATTTTTGTTTACTAATAATTGCGAAAGTTTGGCTAGCTGGATGTTTCTTACTCAATTACTACAATACGGCTGAACGGATCTGGATGAAATTTCGCACAGAGGTAGATTATAGTCTGGAATACCACATAAGCATTCTTATCTCGGGAGTACCTACTTTGGGAGATATTCAGGATTCAAACCATTTATTTACAGGTAGATACTTGAATTGTTAAGATCAGTCTGTCAAAAACATGAAGCTATTTGCGAGTTTTAAAGCGTAAGTAGATCACTATGAAAAAGAACGTGCAAGAAACTCCACGGCCAGTCTTTTATATCATGTTATGTACCTATTATAAAAATACTGGTTACATTTTCCTTGTTGCTTCGATATGTGAAAACAATTTAAGGTGATGACGAGGAATGCTCCAGGGCAGCCCGCGAAATTCAAATATTTTTATGATTTTTGCAATTAATTAATATTTATCATTCTTTCGAACTACATGAACTTAGAGGGCTATATTGATGATTAAAATGGTTATAATTCTTTAGATAAATACGCGTTACGGTCGCGGATCGCATTTGGTCCACATACAGCTTCACACTGACCGACAAATTGCAAAAAACATAAAAATATTTGAATTTCGCGGGCTACCCTGGAGCATTCACCTTAAAGAAAAAACATAAAGAAAAGCCTGATAATTTGTGAAACGTGGGCGAAGCCGCTTGCTGGTAAAATATAATGAAACAATTCACATTAATGCTTCTCTGTAAACTATATTTGAAGTTAGTTTTCCAGGAATGTACCTATAGGGGAGAGCGGGGTTGGAAGTTCCCGGGGTAAGTTGTTCCGATGCGAATAGACACGAGAGGAAAAGAGATAGCAATACGCGTGAAGTGCGTTACGAAAGGCTACGATGCTGCGCTGTCACGCACGGCCGACATTTTAGTAGCTCCGGCGGCGACGGATGAGTAGTGGGTGTGTGCGTAGAGCTCCTAACCTGTCACGTAAGTAAATATTTTTGTGTTTGTACTTTTTGGTCTATTTTTGTCAAATATTGTAGCTATTCATACATCTATTGTGTTGGTTGTAGTAAATATGGTCAGGAATCGTATGGTTGTGCTATTTTTTATTTTGTTTTGATATTTTTGACCGATGATGTGTCCATGTGGCAAACGGGTATAAGAGGTTAGATGTTCCGAAATTGTGGAGCTGATTGTTCCTCGGAACAACTTACCCCATCTGAGATTTGGTTGTGTATAGAAACTAAACACTTTACGTTGTTATAGGATGCGAAACTACAAACGAAAGACTGATCGAGGAACTACCTCCGAAGAATTGTTACGTCGGGCAGCAGAGGCTGTCATTAAAGAAGGCAGAAAAATTAAGACCTTTGCGAGAGAGCTGGATATATGCCATACCTATGACGCTGTTTCGCTTCATTAAAAAATTGAAAGCTAATGAGACGCCTTCGATTGGCTATAAACCCAGATTAGTTTTTAAAATCGAAGAAGAAAAAGAATTAGTCAAGTACATACTAAAATGTTCGTCCATTTATTTTGGCCTCTTGCCTGTAAATGTTAAAAAGTTGTAGGGAGGAATGGATAGAGTGTGTGATTTGCAAAAATTGGGCACATCTACAATGTTTAGATAAAGATACTATTACAAGTTACGTTTGTCCAAATTGTGAGTCTGATGAGGAATCAATTGAAGACTGAACTCAAAGACTGAAATTGATTTTTGATTTTAATAACATAAAATTGTTAATTATTGATCTCAATTACATTTTTAAGTACAAAATAGTGATATTATGATTGTTACTAGTAATTATTATGATAAAAAATACTAAAGTTACAGAATTATGAGGAAAAATTTGTTAGCTATTTTTGACATTTCTTGTTTCTTTGCATAAAACTTATTTAATAATATATTATAAATGGATATGACTTTGTTTTATTTATTATCACAAATAATTTTGAATAATAGTGGTCAAAAATGTAAGCGGAACAACTTACCTCAGGGACGGAACAATCAGCCCCAACAACGGGGATGATTGTTCCGCTCCAGAATTAAATAAAAAAATCTAAAAAAAAGACTATTGTACTTAGCCACAAAAACTGAATACATCCTGATACGCCGATAAACATTCTATCGATATGTTAATAAGCTATCTAACAAGACATATTTTTCATGAAGATATCAGCAATTTTCGAAAAATCGGAACTTCCAACTTCCAACCCCGCTCTCCCCTACATACTCGTATCAATTATATGAATTGCTAATGCGAGAAAATGCGCTTCGCGTTCTTCCTCAGTTTCCAAAGATCAAGAAGCCGCTGTTCGAGATCTTTGAGAGCTCAAGCGAGCGTCTCGGTCTGTGAAAGTCTCCGACTCTCGCGACAATGCATGGCGCATTCTACCTACCGACATACGCTCTGTGCGTTCCTGGCTACTCTCGAAAGATCGAGAAATTGCCATGCGAGAACGTTTTGTACTTAGCCGAATCTCGCGATGAGTACAATTATCTAAAGTGCGAGTTCTGGCCTGCCCTTCTCTAGCTGCAGCAAGTCTGGCTTCTCGATCTTCTGCTGTTCCTTGAGACCTACCTACTTAGTCTCATATTATATTTGCTATATTGTGAAAGATTCGACCTTTTTCTAGAAGGCATTTTGAAATTAGCGAAACAGAAATAAGACGGACCGCGGTAGGTTATTAATAAACAGGGTTCCGTTAGCAACCTCTGTACGGAACCCTAAAATCGAGTTCGTTCGCACGAATCAAAATCGTACGCGAAGGTTTAGTAATAGGGTCCCGTCAGCACCTTTGGTACGGAACCCTATAATTCGCCCTGTAACGCAAGTCGAACCGTCTGATACTTCACACGAAGCAGAATTCAGAATCGATCGCGGAGGCTTAGTAATGGGGTCCCCCTGTCACCGTGACCACCTTTGGTACGGTACCCTATTTTTATGAGCCTTGCTTCGCAAATCGAATCTTTCGTGGCTTCGCTCTTAACGGAATCAGTCGCGTACGTAGGCTTAACAGTAGGGTCCCGTCGACGCTTTTGGTACGGAACCCTATCAGACCTGAATCACAATTCGAAGCGCCAAGAAGAACCCAACCAATTCAAGATTACGATAAACGAACAATTAATATTATCCAATCCTGTTAAAGACAACAGACTTCTCAGAGAAGGTAGCGATATTGGTAAATTAGACCCTAACAAAGACTTTCAAGACCTAACCTAAACACCTTACAAACTCGATTACTAATACTCGATTAATTTGAAAATCGTGTGAGGGTCGTTCTCCAGCAGAAAATCTTAACACCGCAATTCAGAAAAACGCGTCATCAGTGAACGCCATCTATCGACCAAGTAAGTAAATTGACGAAATGTTTAGCATCGGAAGACGTTAAATAAGGCTAAGTAGTAGAGAGTATGACAACATTAAGGTATTAAAATGTTCACTTTTATTATGCTACGTATAAAAGTTTCACAAATAACTCAACAATGTATTTTCGGGTAATATTCATGCTTCATGAATTTTATTTTTCTCAATAGACTCAATAGATGGCGCTTTGGCTAATCACAAAACATTAGGAAGATTCCTACTAAACTTAAAAAACAATATATTTTGATTTTGTGGATCGGTTGTTATGATAAATACCGATGAGGTATATAAATGTTCAATTTTGTTTTGCCACGTATTAAAAGTTTCACACATAACTCAACAATTTGTTTTGGTGTTTTATACATGCATTTGAGCATGATCATTTGTTCTGTGTCTGGGTGTAGTTTATCTATAATATGTATGTATTTAGAAATATATAAGTATGTTTATCAGTTGTCTAGTACCCATAACACAAGCTCTGCTTAGCTTGGGACTAGATGGCGTTGTGTGATAGTTGTGTGGAATATTATTATATTATATTATATTTCACCTTTTTCAATAGATGGCGCTGTAATCAGAATACATGAGGAACAGAATACATGAAGCTTCTTACTAAACTTAAAAATTCAATATCTTTTGATTTTGCGGGTCGATTTTGATGAAATAAACGCTAAATGTTACTCGGATTATCACTTAATATTTTTAAGTACCTAGATTTGGAATCCAATCTGTGGTTTATGCGTGATGCTCCCTCAAACGCACAGACAAACAGACAAAAATTTCAAAAATAGCATATTTGTGTTTTGTAACTTTTTCCTAACTTTTCTATGTAATTTTTGTGCAAAAATATTCAATGTACAGACACGGTTGGTCTACGATTTTATTATATGTATAGATTCCTGGAAAAATAAAACAATGTCTCTAAATAGCATACTTTTTCAGAAATCATCAATAAAAATTACATTAGCTCCACTAGCGGTCAAGAGATGGCGTTGGTCTAAAACTACAATATACACCGCAGTGTTAAAATTCTCTGTCGAATATAGGCCACGCCGATGAAAAATTAAAAACATTTCACGTTTTATATGATGGTATAGAACTCTCGATGCGCGAGCTTCCCCCGCGTCTTCATCTGCGCTGCAATTTTTTTAAGGGGACCCCTAATTTTTTTTCTAGTCAAATCATATATTAAAACCTTCCTCGAGAACCACAAAGCGTAATGCTATTTTAATAGCTTCAATTTCTGCGTGACGTCGCTTCGTCTGCTTACAAACTCGCATAATGCTATAACAATACGACACACACTGCCAGCTAATCCCCGTCAAATGTACTCGAACACAATTATCTACTGAACCACAATTAGTTTATCAAATGAATTCCTACGTACAGACAGACAGCGAATAATTACGTTGTATGTAGATCTCATGATATACAACCTATTTGAAATCACACGTGGGCAATTTGAATGTAGAATGGAAACAAAAGAGTGCTGAAAATTTTCACGTGTGACCTGCGAGTCTAAAGTCGAGTTGTCAGTTTTGCGACAATCATGGGTAAACTTTGCACCTCGACCCAGACTCGCATGCGAGCTAGTTCCAACAGCATCTTGCGCGTATTGACGGACCGCTGGGATTCTCCGATGCTTGGGCGTTGGATACGACTGCACGCAGTGAAATAGCATGTTGCATACGTTCTAGTGTCGGATTCTCCCAAAACACAGATTTTGGGAGAATCCGACACTAGAACGTATGCATTTATTTCATTTTATTTTGTATTATATTTTGTGATATTTCATTTGTTTTGTTTACTAATACTAGTGTTTAAGTATTTTCGTGTTACTTACAATTTATATGGAGAAATCTGAAATAAATTAGATATTATTATCTCCTTTATCCAATAAATATTCCTAAAAATTACATTTTTAAATATTTGAAAAAAAAAATAATTTTATTATAAAAACACTAGTTGACCCGCGCAACTTCGTCTGCGTCACAATTTTCATCACTGCTCCGCTCCTATTTGTCTTAGCGTGATGATATATAGCCTATAGCTTTCCTCGATAAATGGGCTATCTAACACTGAAAGGATTTTTCAAATCGGACCAGTAGTTCCTGAGATTAGCGCGTTCAAGCAAACAAACAAACAAACTCTTCAGCTTTATACATTAGTATAGATTAAAAATATAATAAACAGTAGCCCACCAGTATCGGGAACAGGGTCCAAGCTACTGCGGCTGTCAAATTTTCCCAATCATCCTTGAACCTAATGCTTTAGCATAAAGATGGAAATGAAATTTGAGAGATTGTTGTATAATTGATATGTTCCTGTTATGATTCTACTAAAGTGGCCCTTTTAGACCCGCTGAAACGGCTCGTCCAGAAAGTATTCGATACATCTCAATTTAACTCTAGCAGGCTACTCCCGCTAGCATCGGTCAGTGATTTGACAGTTGTGGGTGCTAGTGAGAAATCACAGACATATTCGATAGTTAACTTTGCTCTTATGTAATGAAATAGCGAATTTCTACGAACTACACCTTACTGAAGCGGTAGAAACTGACAATTATACGGTCAATCGTAGCATTTTACCTGCCTTGCGTTATAAACGCAACCGACTTTGTCAAACCACGTCACAAATGGCACAACAATGCAGTGCCACACTTCCATAGTGGTACCTTGCTACTTTCATCGAGCACGGCCACACAGTGACAAGTTATCGGTGGCACAAAGCCCAGGCAGTCACCGGCAGCTTGGAGCGACGCCATTCAGCGTTCGCTCAAATGCACTATATCATCCGCTACGCTCCGAGTGGCTGAATGGGTGACGCTTTTTTCCATTAGGCGAGTTTGTGTAAAGTTATTTCTAAATGACATCGGTAGGAAATAATTCGTGTCATATTTAGGTGGCATTTCGTATTGGTAGATAATAAATAGGCTTTTAACAGATCTGTGACATGGCATAATTATGACTTTTTACATACAAACTCTGTCCGCCCGCATTTCCTTCTAAGCTTTATTTACAACAAGCTGATTAAACAGAAGGATCCAAAAATAAGATGTACCGAAGCTAAATAACAAGGTTAAGCAACGCTTGCTGAGGTCGGTCTACTGACCATTACCATGAGTCTCGGCTCGAAAAGAACGAGTGCATTACTGGTTTCGCCTATCATTGTCAATACCTATTTATGGATTGAAGCCTGGAAACCTGCCACTAGTCTTGCCAACAGGTATCGTGCTTCCTAGTTTATTTATTTATTTATGTACACACAATATACTTAAAACACGAAAATTTATACAGTGAGAAGAGCACAAAGGTACTGCTTATTTCATAAGAAATTTCTTCCAGCAGACCTGCGACAGGAGAGTGGGATAAGATACGTAGACACAGTGTGTAAAGAGACAAAGAAGGAAACTTAAAATAGACTATAAACATACAGCTATTAATAAATATAAAACAAAATACAATAAACATACTAACTAATATACACAAATACATTTACCTAAATACATAATTATAATAAAATAATACATAGATACCTATAAGATATATTACAGTATAGAAGAGAGATAGTGCTGCGGCGGCTTTATTGAACAGAGAAATATTTTTACTTTCTCGTATTTTAAATGGGAGTGAGTTCCACAATCGTACCGCAAGAAATGAGAAGGAGTGGGAGTAAGAATGAGTTTTATGGGATGGGAAGTTGAGATGGAGTTTGAGGTGGGATCTACACAGCGCATCGGCAGGGCGAGTAAACGAAAAGCGATCACGCAGGTAACCAGGGTATGCAGGATTAAAGAGAATGTTGTAAAGGAGACATAATATTCGAGTGTTCCTGCGAAGACGGATAGGGAGCCACTTGAGATCCTTGCGAAAATGAGAGATGTGGTCGTATTTCCTCAAACCAAAAACAAAACGAATGCACAAATTTTGCAAGCGCTCAAGCTTGTTTAAGAGCTCCTCCGTGGCATCCAGGTAGCAGGCATCAGCGTAATCAATGATCGGCTGAATTAACGTTTGAGCCAAATAAATTTTAGTTTTAAAAGGCAAGAAAGTTTGAAGAGTTTTTAAAGAGTGAAAGGAAAAGTGCACCTTACGACTAACCTCACTTACTTGCGCTCGCCAGGAAAGATTGCTGTCAATTAAGACACCGAGATTCTTCGCTGTGTCCGTGTACGCAATGGTCGATCCATTAAGGGATAAAGGCGTCAAAGTGGAAGTGTCAAGCGCATTGCGATAATAGCGACTGCCTATGATCATAGCCTGGGACTTGGACGGATTAATATGTAAGCCATATGACTTAGCCCACAGATTAATACACTCCAAGTCACGATTCATGGCATTAATCGCTGAATCCGCGTCAGCCAGCAAGAAGTGTCGATAGAGCTGCAAATCGTCTACGTAAAGATGAAAGTTGGAGGAGATAACCTTAGTAACAGTATTAATAAAGATAGTGAAAAGAAGAGGAGAGAGAACGCCACCCTGAGGAACACCAGCAGTGAGGTCGCACCAATCAGAAAAAGTCTCTTCAAGGCGGACACAGTGAGAGCGACCCCGAAGACAGGAGTCAAACCAGGCTAATGCGGAAGGAGCAAAGTTGATAGACTGAAGGACTCCAAGAAGTATGTCGAAATCCACTGAGTTAAACGCACAGCTGAAGTCGAGTAAGACTAATACAGTGAGTGATTTATTGTCCATAGCCCAGCGGATATCGTCAGAGACTTTTAGAAGAGCAGTAACAGTACTGTGACCTGCACGGAATCCAGATTGGAAAGGGGAAATAAGAGAGTTGGATGATAGGTAACTGGAAATTTGGCCATGAACAATGTGTTCGAGAACTTTAGAAAGGAAAGGAAGGATGGAGATGGGTCTGAATTGAGACATAGACGATGGGTTGTTGGTTTTGGGAAGTGGAATTATGTGAGCTTGTTTCCAGACTGAAGGAAATGTGCCAGAGAATAGGGAATAATTGGCAATGTGAGTGAGAATTGGAAGCAGTTGCGGGAGGATAGGGATTATCATTCTCGAACACAAATTGTCATGGCCAACAGCAGAAGAAGAGATAGCGAGAAGGGATTTTTTAACATCGTCTTCAGAAACAGAACTAAGATTAAAAGAAGGACATTTTGGTAATGGTAATTTGGAGAGCTCAAGCAGGGTAGCAGTTTTTACATTAGGTTCCAGAGAGACAGGAGGAAGAGAAAAGTGCCTATTGAGAGCAGACAAGTCAATATCTGCACAGGTGCTAATAGGAGATTTACCGATACCAACTGACTTAAGAAACTTCCAGATATCGGAGGATTTGCGATTTACAAGAGATTCGTGGAAATAGCGTCTCTTAGCATCCCGACACAGACGATTGCAGCTGTTACACAGGTCTTTGAAATGAGCAAGATTCTGCTCCGTGGGTCTACGCCTATACCTGCTCTTCGCCTTGTCCTTAGCATTTTTTATTTCGGCAGTCATCCACGGAGCAGGATTGTGCTTAATTTTAATTCTCCGACGCGGAGCGTGTTTGTCATATAGACTCAATAGCTGGGAGGTGAAACAGTTCACTTTTTCGTTGATACAGGAGCTTTCAGTAACCGTGGTCCAGTCAATATTACCTGCATCACGCGCCAACGCAACCAAATCTAAACCATTATATTTGCGCAGAAAACAATAGCTTGGTTTACGTTTAGGAGAACGTTTACGATAAGATAAGTAGACAAGGTCATGGTAGGAAAAGGTTGCAGTGAGCTGCCCAAACTCAGCCACTTTGTGAGGCGAAGAGACAATCATTAGGTCTAAAAGAGAAGGTGTACAGAACGTTAGGAGAGTTATGAGTCGCAGAGAGAGGAAGAATTTCGAGATTAAAAGAAGATAAGAGAGAACGAAGTTTGAAAGAACGAGTATCATCTTTAAATAAACAAGTATTAAAATCACCCATTAAAATAATATGCTCATAAGATGGGCAAAGTTGATTAAGAGTAGATTCTAAGGAGTCAAAATAGTTAATGTGTAGATTAGGGGAGTAGAATACCCCAAGTAATACTTTAGAATGATTTAATATAATCTCCAGAAACAAGAATTCAGCCGACCCTGAGTACTGAGATGGAGATGCACGAACAATTTGATGTGGAATATCAGCGCGTTTGTATATGGCCACGCCACCACCACCCTTACCAGTCCTGTCATTCCTGACCAGGACATAGCCAGGAAGAGCATAGTGCGTAGAAAGGAGAGAAGGCTTAAAAGTTTCTAAAATGAGAAGTGCATCCAGATGAGTACTGCTGAAAGATGCCAGAAGATCGGAGTAGTGACCAGGAACACTCTGAGCAGCTATATGGAAATTTTTAGGATAGCTAGAAGAAAGAGTGGATAAGTTATCATGCAAAGTATGATGTGGAGACTCACTTTCCGCACTAACAAAACTGCAAGTCGAAGAAGCACAAGAGAAAAAGCTGTCATTTAAGATGCTTGCAACATCCATATATATATATATGAAAATAAAATAAATATTTATCGCTAAAATAACTTAAAACTAGGTATACAGGCTGATTGCAATAAAACAACCACCCCAACTCACTGGTATGTTGGAAGAAATCATTTAACTAACAAGTTTTTCACAAACAAACAAATAGAAACGATAAGACCAAGATTTATGACAGCGTAAAACGATAACATAAATATGCTCGAAAACTAACAAAACGCAATCTGCGTCGTCAAGAGCAAAGTCAAATTGACAATGACAGTTCGTGCCGGTCGGCTTGACGTATCAAGAAGTAAATAATAAAATGAAAAAAAGAAATGGGATTCTTAATAATAATAATAATAATAATAATAAAACGTTTATTTGCTAAAAACATGGTATAAAAGATGGTAATGTTAATAATGTGAACAAACATGTTTTGCTTAATAGGTATAAGCGTGCAAATAGGTACATGCATAACGAAACAGTGTCATCATGCGATTTTATGTTCCAGGAACTCCTTGACACTGTAGAAACTATTGGCAGAGAGCCATTTGTATAATTTGTTCTTGAACATTCTTGTATTTAATGTTTTTAATTCCTTTGGTATTTTATTGTATACCTGGACACACATAAATATACAGCTTTTATTATATTTCGCAAGCCTTGGGAGAACATCTAACACGAGATTGTAGGGGTCACGCCTGCTGCGAGAATTCACATCGCTTGCTTTCGCAAACAGGTCCCTATGCTTCCACACAAACAAACAAATTTCAAAAATATAAAGGGACGGTAGCGGTAACAAATCAAGTTTCTTAAATATCGGCCTGCAAGATTCGTCGGGCTTAAGGCCACTTATTGCTCTTATGCATCTCTTTTGTGCAACAAATGCTCTATTTTGATCAGTGCTGTTTCCCCACATAATTAAGCCATATCGTAGCACTGATTCAACATATGCATGATATGTTGTTATAGATGTTTTAATATTTGTTATGTTTCTAATCTGTTTCAGTGCATATACAAACTTATTAATTCGTTTGGATACTGTATCAACATGTGCTTTCCAGTTGATGTCTTGATCTAACGTTACTCCTAAAAATTTAGTTTGTGTTACTTCGTGAATTCTATGTATATTCATTTTAAAGTTGTGTTTTGCATTATTTGATTTATTGAATTGTATGTAAACGGACTTTTTTAAATTTATGGATAAGTTATTTTCCTTTAGCCATTTTATCAATCTTTCAATCACATTATTAATTTCTGTCTCGTGGTCTTTAATTGTATTAATTTTTTTATCAGATGTCACAATAATAGAGATGTCATCAGCGAATAATATAAATTTATGATTAGATATAGTAGTTATAGAATTTATATACAATAGGAATAAAATAGGGCCTAGTACACTTCCTTGTGGGACGCCTTGTTTATTGGATTTGAAAGCAGAATAGTGAGATGTCATATTGTTACTTGTATCCATTTTAGTAATAGTAACGCGTTGTTGTCTATTACTTAGATATGATGAAAACCATTGAAGTGTAATGCCTCTAATCCCAGTTGCCTCCAATTTCTGTAATAACAGGTCATGAGAGACTAGATCAAAGGCCTTAGATAGATCGAAGAACAGCCCTGTAGTAAGATAGTTATGGTTCATATTTGTTAATACTATTTTTATAAGACTGTATATAGCTAACGTTGTAGATTTATTTTTTTGGAAGCCAAACTGTTCTTTCCTAATAATGTTAAATTTATTACAGAATTCAATCAGTCTTTTATACATACACTTTTCGAAGATTTTTGATAGAATAGGTATCAAAGTTATTGGGCGATAGTTGTTAATGTCTGATTTTTCACCGGTTTTATAAAGTGGTTTAACAATTGACAGCTTTAGTGCTTCAGGAAAAATGCCAAGTGAGAATGATAAATTAATTAAATATGTCACAATTTCAATAAGTTCATTAGTACATGCTTTGATGATTTTCGTGTTAATTTCGTCATAACCTTCGGAGTTTGTGTTACTCAGTGACATAACCTCTGCTCTAACTTCATTTTCGGACACAGGTTTAAGGAACATCGAATGGACTACTGAACATTCGTTACTGTTTACTTTTGCTCCCTTAATCGATGTTTGTTCCATATTAGTATAGTGGTTATTGAAAGCTGTTGCTATTTCTACTGGATCTGAAAGTATTGTGTTTTCGAGTAGAATATTTTCTATGTTGTCCCTATCGTTATTGTTCCCGATTTCATCCTTTATTACTCTCCAAACGGCTTTACATTTGTTTTCACTATTGTTTATGTATTTGATGTTTGCGTTCTTTTTTGATGTGTAAACACATTTTTGTAAAATCTTTGAGTATTGTAAATATTTAGTTTTATTTCGTAAATTTTTGCTCTTATAATATTGATAGCGCAGAGATCTCTTTGTTTTGCAACTTTGTTTTAGACCTTTGGTTATCCAGTTCTGTTTCTTTTTATTATTACTTACTTTACCCTTTATTTTTGGAAAACATAAATTATAGAACAAGCCTAACAATTCGTGAAAAGAATTGAATGCTATATTTAAGTCTTTCTCACCGTACACCTCCGACCATGACACATTTCGTAAGCATTCCTTAAATTTCTGGATATTATCTCTTTTGTAGAAGAAATATGTTTTCTTGTTTTGTATCTTATGTTTCAAGGAAAAACTCAACATTTGTGCTGTATCATGATCGGACAGGTGAAGAGGCATTACAGTAGCATTAGCATTTGAAATGTTACTGAGAATGTGATCAATACAGGAAGACTTACGAGTTGGACAATTAATATGTAGTTTTAAGTTATAATTATATGAGAGTTCTTGTAATTGAATAGAAATGTTACTGTTTTGGAGAGTATTAATGTTTAAGTCACCTGCCAAGACCAAATTTGTTTTGGAATTATATTTTTTGAATACGTGGTGCAAAAGACTATTTAACTTACACAAAAATTGGGTGGGGTCAGACTGGGGTGTCCTATATACACAAATAATAATCAGCTTATGATGTGTCAGTTCTATGCCGCATGCTTCGAAAGTATTTTGTGTTGCATATGTATTTATAAAAGGTAACTCTTTAAAAACGAGGTTTTTTTTGAGCAGAATACACGTCCCCCCCCTTTGTTTATCTCTGCAGAAGTTGGCCGCCATATTGTAACCATGGATTTTAACATAACATTCATTACCTTTTTTTATAAATGTTTCGGAAAGGCATATTGCGTCTGGGCTATTATTCATTTCCTGGAGTTCCTGCAAGGTTAGTTCAAGGAGTTCCCTTTTGGACAGGATACTGGCAATATTTTGATGTAGTATTTTAAAATTATGATGTATTACAGATGGCGGAGTTATGGGCGCGAAAAAACTTTAAATTCTTTTTTATTACTGGAAAATAGTACGGGATAGTTCCTTTTTGGGGTTTCTCAGTGGGATTTATTAGGTTTTCTGATTTTTGTTGACTGAGGCTTATGCGATCAAAATAGAACGGAATTGTTCCCTTTTTCGGTTCATTAAGTTTGGCGTTTACTTTAAGACTTGATTTGTTACTCTGTATTCGTTTTACAAGGTTCCTAGGGTTCAAATATTTCTCATGATAATCGTTACAGTCAATTAGGTAATTAATTTTTATACACAATTCGGATATCTCGTTCGATTGGCTTTCAAGAAATTGACATTTTTTATAGTTTTTACATACATTTTTGATACGATTATTAAGTTTATTAACATCTAGATACTCATTTTTACACACATTTAGTACAATGGTCATGTTGTTATAAAATGTATCTAGTATAATTTGTAATTGGGAAATGGTATATTTTAAATTGTAATCGTTTTCTCCTACACATATCACAAGTTTATCATTGGGATTCAACTTAGCATTACGACCGCTCATTACTATTTGATTACTGAGCGCATTGGGTTTCGTATTCGCGATAATCCTATACTTTTCGTACCTTGTACTTTGTCTTGCGTGCATCATGGCTGCTGCCAGACCGACGCATTGCTGAGAGCCAAAGATAAATACGCTACTCGTCGATTCATGCCTTTGCTCTTCGGTGTAAGTAGGCGTTTCTGCGTTAATTTTTGATACCAGAGATTTTTGTGGTATTTTATTACTGCTTTTCATCGTTTCTATTACTTTTGTAAGAGCTTCGATCTGATGTTGTGCTTCTTTCAGATTTTGTTGAAGATCCGTGATTTTTTGTTGAAGACATATTATTTCAATACTCCTGCCACAGTCGACATTCGACTTATTTGGCAATGGAGTACAAGGTGTAGAGAGCGTGTGTTGAGGTAATAGAGACTGAGAAGAGAGTCTTTTTCTCTTATGTTTGATGGCTGGGCTATTATCAGAGGTAACTGGTGAATAACAAAGTGATTTTAGCATTTTTGTCTCTGCAGTTAATTTATTTATTTGTTGGTGAAGGTTGCCATTTTCTAGTATAGTATTTTCTAGCTCATTTTCTGCACTATTCAATCTAAGCGTGAGTTCCTTTATGGTGTTTTTCATTTCTAAAACTGTTAATGTTGCCTTGCCACGGGTGTTTTGGTTAGCACGTGTGACTCGAGTTTTTTAGCGTTTTCTGTGTGTTTATCGTTACTTTGAACTTGTTATTGTTTAAGTGTGTTGTCCTTGTGTTTGTTATCAGGTTTGTATTGTGATTGTTATATCTGTAAGTCGTTCCATCAAAAATGGATAAAAACAAACCCCCTGACCCTGATCCCCCCGACATCCCAGCTTCCTTAACGCCTTTCCCTCTTACCATGAACCCATTATCTCAGCTTGCTGACGTAGCTTGCAGCGCCTCAGAGATGGAGATCTCACCATCCCCACATAACACCCGCAAACGCCCCGGATACGAAGTAAACAACATCCCATCACCTCCAAGCAAGCAGCCAAAGAGCCAAATAGGTCGAGTTAGATACTCAGCGATGGATAAGGCCCCATATTTAGTCCACGTTTCACGCTTAGAAACCCAACAGAATGCAGGTACCACATTACACCCAGTAAACTTTGGCAAATTCCTTTTAACCAATAATGTTGCGAATGTTGTCCTAGGCGGCGTCAATAGAGTGGGCAGGAACCGCTTATCTGTGGAGTTTACATCCCCTCAGGATGCTAACTCTTTTTTAGTTAGTAGTTTGCTGGCAAAATATGGGTATACCGCATCAATACCCACTTATAATATTACAAGGATGGGTGTGGTTACAGGTGTTCCCTCTGACATCTCAGAGGAAGAGGCTATCACGTATTTGTCTGTGCCTTCAGGATGTGGGCGAATTCTCAAAGTTCGACGCATTAACCGCAAAGTACAGAAAGAAGGTATGACCGAATGGAAACCTACTGAAACTTGTGTTATCACATTTGACGGACAAGTTCTACCAAAAAGGATCTTCTGCTGCTATACATCCCTTCCTGTGGAGCAATATATCTTCCCTACTATACAATGCCGCAAATGCTGTAGATTCGGACATGTAGCTAACCTTTGCAGATCAAAACCACGCTGCAGTAGATGTGGCCACGATCACCCCGGTGATGGTTGCAACATCTCTGAGGGCGAGGCATTTTGTGTGCTTTGTTCGGGGAATCACTTCGCTAATAGCAAGTCATGCCCTGAGCTTGGCAGACAGAAAGCCATTAAAACCATAATGGCAGAAAAATGCATCTCCTATGCTGACGCCAGCAAAGCCATTCCAGTAGCTTCCAGGAACTACGCTAATGCCACTAAATCTTCCACCTCCTATAGAAAAACTGTAGTTCTCCAGCCTAAGACCCATACCCCTCTTTCACCATCATATGACAAAGCCGCTCACCAACAAATAGTTAGTACTCCCAAACCCTCACAGTCTAATGGCTGTGCCTTAAACAACAATAGTATTCCCTCAAACAATATTATTTCTATAATTGAACTTTTGCTAAAAATCTTACCAACTATTCTTTCTACATCTTCTAATTCTACCCAGTCACCGTCCAACGTTGCCGATAAACTGATTTCTCTCCTTTTAAACATCAAAAATGGCGTCCCGCCTAACATTTCTACAGTGGAATGTGAGGAGCATGTGGCATAAGAAACACGACCTCATATTTCTCCTAAATAAGTACAAGCCATTGGCTTGCTCCATAGCTGAGACTTGGCTCACCCCAAGTCTTAGCTTCCGTATGCCACATTTTAACATCCTCAGATGTGATAGATCCGATGGGTACGGAGGCTCAGCCCTCTTCGTAAACAATCGGGTCCCACTTTCCCCTGTATCCTTTCCCTCCCTTGACGGTAATTTGAGTATTGTAGCAGGAAGGGTTGAAGGCATTACAGCGTTTTCCATCTATATTGCACACCCTCACCCTAGCTTCCTAAGTATTTTAAAAGACATTTTTACCAACACTCAAGGACCGATGTTAGTTATGGGCGATTTTAACTGCCATCATTACCGATGGGGGTCGGATCGCTGTGATGCCTTCGGTGTAGCTCTAGTAGACATCCTTGATGACTTAGATCTTTGTATCCTTAACAACGGCTGCCCAACTCGTAGATCTCCTCCCGGACAGCAAAAAAGCTGTGTAGATCTTACATTCTGTTTGGTCGAATTAGCAGCATCTGCCCTGTGGGAATGTA
Source organism: Lacanobia oleracea (assembly GCA_950371165.1). Classification (NCBI taxonomy): domain Eukaryota; kingdom Metazoa; phylum Arthropoda; class Insecta; order Lepidoptera; family Noctuidae; genus Lacanobia; species Lacanobia oleracea. The sequence continues at coordinate 16,087,333 of OX493389.1, forward strand.
CATCTTTATCGCATGGTAGTGACCATTACCCTATAATCACATCTTTTATTAACAAATCCTATTTAGAAAAAACTTCTCCTCCACTTCTGAAATATAACTTGTCCAAACCTGATTGGGCCAAGTTTGCGTCATTATTGGAGGATAAAATAGACCATCTTCCAAATTTAAATCCATGTTTGCCAGACCCTTCTGGTCACTGCCATGCCAAAAGTTGCTATGAGGGCTTTATTACAGCGGTTACCTCAAGTGCTGATTCTACTTTCCCACTAAGAAACAGTGCCAGAAACAAAATCCCTTCACCCCCGTGGTGGGATCCAGAATGCACTGCGGCAGTCAGAGAGCGAAATGAGTCCGAGAAGCGCTACAATATGGATATGTGCACCACAAACCTCTTAACGTATCTTCAGAGTAACGCCAGAGCCAAACGCCTCCTTCGTAAAAAGAAACGCGCGGGCTGGGTGAAATTCTGCACCTCCTTATCCCCTTCTACTCCGATCTCAATTGTCTGGAAACACATCAATAGATTCAGACGTGGGTGTTCTCCTTCAATCACTTCACCAATAACTAGGGAAACTGCTGAACTTTTTTTTGACAAAATAGCACCACCCTTTGTCCCAACCCTACCTGAATGTGTAAATGTGCCCCTGACCAATACACTAGAAGATCCTTTTGATGCTCCTTTTACTTTAGACGAACTGAATGTGGTACTACAACATGTCCGGGACTCAGCCCCTGGTATTGATGGCGTGCCATACTCTTTTATTTCACACTGTAGCATTAAGGCTAAAACATACTATCTTAACATTATAAACTTTTGTTATAGTCATGGTTGGGTTCCAGATCAGTGGAAGATACAGATTATAATCCCTTTATTAAAACCTGGTAAACATGCAGATGATCCGAATGGCCTTAGGCCTATTGCTCTATCTCCAGTCCTTTCTAAACTACTAGAACATCTAATTAAGAACCGTCTTGAATGGATCGTAGAGTCGAGAGATTTACTGCCGAACTACCAATTTGGTTTTAGGAAAGGGCTTAGTACAATGGATAGTGTCGGTGTTCTAGTTACGGATATACATATAGCCTTCTCCAAGAACCAATCCGTTGTTGCTGCTTTTCTCGACATCTCCTCCGCATACGACAACGTACTTCTTCCCGTACTCAGGCAGAAATTGCATCAGCTGAGTCTCCCGGCTAAGATGATACAATGCATATGTGGTCTCCTTTCTACCCGTTCTATGGTTCTGAGAGTCCAGGGAGAGGAATTTGATGAAAGGAGGACGTGGAAGGGCCTCCCTCAAGGCTTTGTCCTCAGCCCACTGTTGTATAATTTATACACGGTTGATATTAGGTCCTGCCTAAATAATAATTGTCAGATCTTACAATACGCTGATGACATTGCTCTATACGTGACAGATCCTTCCATTGTTGACGCTGCTAATTTTCTCCCGAAAAAGACAGATTCCCCCAATCACAGTGAGCATTTCAGGCCATAATATCCCCATAGTAAGCAAAGCAAAATTTTTAGGCGTTCTTTTAGATTCGAAATTAAATGGCAAATCTCACATAAACTTTCTGGTCCAAAAATGTGAAAGAACTTTTTCTATTCTGAAAGTTCTTGCGGGTGTTTGGTGGGGTGCTCACCCCTACACCATGAAACTAGTCTACAATGCCTTAGTCCGTAGCGTTCTGGACTACGGTACATACCTCCTGATTCCTTGCAATAAGGGTGCTCTGGCGGGACTGGATAGAGTACAGTCCAAGTGTCTTCGGATCATTTCTGGCTGCATGAAGTCTTCCCCCGTTAACGCGTTGCAGGTCGAATGTGCTGAACCACCTCTGTCCCTAAGACGGCAATTCCTGGCCTCCCGTTTTCTGTCTAGATTAGTCTCTAGATCGTCCCATCCCCTTTTAGCTAGATTAACTGAGTTAGACGCCTTATGCAGAAGCTCTAATTACTGGAAAAATAAAGAATTTCCTTTAGTTCTTAAAACGTTTCGAAAAGTACAAAATTTAGCGTGTCCGATTTTCCAGTATCCGAGACTACCCCTATTCAACTTTTCTTACGAAACCTTATGTTTTATTCCCAAAATACTCTTTGATATTGGTATTTCCAAAAAATCTCCATCAGCGAATTCGACCTTTAATGCGGTGGTGGGGGAACGTTGGAATGGTTTTCAACTATTCTTCACTGATGCTTCTAAATTAAATAATGATAATAACACCGGAGCCGCGGTATATTACCAAAGCTCCAGCATTATACTTCAGTTCAAATGCCCTAAGGAGTCTTCTGTATTCACTGGGGAGTGTGTGGCTATATTAGAAGCTTGTCTTTTTATAGAGTCACACACTAACATTGGAAAAGCAGTAATCTTTACGGACTCCCTAAGTTGCCTCCAAGCTTTAAAACAAAGTCCTTTTAAAAGCAAATTACATAGCCCCCTTATTCTAAAAATCAAAAACTCCTTACTATCCTGTGCTAACAGTCAAAGGAAAGTTCAGTTAGTTTGGATACCTAGTCATTGTGGCATCAAGGGTAATGAACGTGTTGATGCCTTGGCTAAAGAGGCCTGTTCATCTGTAACGGCTGACCTCTCGCACAACACCCATCTGAGCTATGATCTGTTGTCCCTTCCAAAATTTGATCTCCAGTGTTCATGGCAGGAACAGTGGAATATGTCCAGCAAAAAGAAAGGCAGATTCTTTTATGCTGTCCAACCAATAATAAAACCAAAACCATGGTTTTTTGATTTTAGAAAGGCTTCCAAAACTGTCATATCAGTTATTTGTAGAATCCGTTTAGGTTTCTGCTGTACCCCCGTTTTCCTGCAAAAATTACGTATACGCGATTCCTCCCTATGCGAATGCGGCATGGGAGAGGGTACTTTAGATCACATATTCTTTGAATGTTCTAGAAACGTCCCCTCACTCGATCTATATGGCCGGCTCTCCAAATTAAAAATTCCTCTCCCAATTAACTTTCCTTGCCTTTTAACATATTCCTCCCCAGAACTGCTTGTGGCGCTGATGATCTTCATCCGTCACAACAACATCAGACTATGAGTCATACAGAATTATGTGGATGTGGTATAAATTATAATTTTAAAGTTTTAACAATATCATATCAATATTTATGTATTTTTATTTTTGTGTTTGTTTCAGTCCCATACTAACCAGCAGATGTTCAACTGTACCGACTAATCGAAGAACATAGTCCCGTGTCTACCGTTAATTATTCCAAACACACTTGCTTTCTCAATCCACTTTAGACATTGGCAGAATAGTCGACATCGGCTTTACTTGCCATACTAAAATATAGAATAGAATAGAAAAAAAGAAATAAAATAAAATTGTACCGAGACCATGTTGACAGATACAGAGCTACAAAGTGGGTGATACAAAAAGTGCGAAATGTTTGAAATAACGGCAAAGAAATTAGTGAAGCAATAGCATTCCTGCAAAATTAAGACGCAACTTGCCTACGGGACAGAACAATAACAAAGTTAATTACGCCGGCGGACTTTTCTTTCACCTCTTGACGGTGTCGCAGCAGCCTCGGGTGGGCTTGCATTCCTAGGAGAATTATGTTGGACAATACGCGCAGCATTACCCGAGTCGCAGGAAGCCTTAGGGAACCGCGAAACTAGTGCTTGAAGTTCAACCGAAGTTTCGATCTTGTGACGCTTAGAATCTGGTGTGACGATCACTATTCTGCCTTCCACCGGCCAGCAACTATGCATCCCGAAGTGCTTGCGTGCGTCCATGAACGTTCGGTGTCTAATGTGCGTCAAAAATTCGGATATAGTGATGCCCGTTCCTTTCAGGGTTTTCTTGCTGTCCCAGACTAAGTGTCGGTGCTCAGTAGTATAAAATCTTACCAAGACTGGCCGAGCTTTGCTCTGAGTAGACCCCAATCTGTGACAGACATGAATGCCATCCTTCTTGATCTCGGGTAGCCCCATTTGGTCGGTTAATACTTTGTGGACTATGTCATCCAACTTTTCACCAGGACATTCAGCGATTCCATGGAACAGGAGTACTTTCCTCCGCATCACTGTTTCATGCCTATCGAACCCAAGTGATAGCATCTCTAATTGGCTCTTAAATTTAGAGAGTGCCTGCCAAACAAAAGTTTTGAAATCAGCAAACTCACTTGATAGTGCTGCGATATCCGGTGCTGGCCTAGTCTCAGAGGATGCATGCTTGAGCTTGTTCTCGTATTCTGCCATTCGAGGGTTGAATAGGCGTTCCAGATCTTCTAAACTTGAAATCAGCTTAGAGTCCATAATGTGGTGGGAAAGTAGAAGTTGCAGAGAAACTTGCAAACGATGAACAGTGAGTGTAGGGTGGTAAGTTAAAATAAAATATAATTATTTCATTAAAAACAAATAAATATGAATTTAAATTAATTAAAACTCGGAGCTGTCTAAAAAGGCGTGTTAACCCTGTGACTACCCACACAGGAAAAAAAACCTAGTACCCTAGTAACCTAGTTACTAGGTTTTGGAGGTCAGATAAGCAGCCGCTCCATATAAATTAGACTGGTAATCAGCTGCTTCCGGTCGGACAAGAATTCAGCGCAGTTGGGAAAAGGACAAATGAAAATTACAGTTTATTCATTATAATTTACTCCGAAAAATTATTGATTTCATTAATGCAATATTCGAGCCTAGGTATTTATTTTCATCGGGGCCCGCTAGGGCAAGTGCCTGCTGGGGCTGCGGAATCTGTTCGAAAGAGGTGCCGCCGCGTAGCCCTGGAACGCAAAGGGCACTAGGAGGGACACGGATGGGTTTTAGTCAGTAAAAGTCTGACACTCCCTCCTGCTTCGCCCAGAGCGGGAGGAGTCATTTGATGGTTCCCCACTCTAAAAAAAAGGTATCGTTTTTCATAGCATTCATCATAATATACTTTTTATAATGTTCATTGTACATACGTCCTAAGTATTTAACGGAAGTTCTGGAACACGCATCATGTAAGCCGTGTCCCTATTCAGAGAGGTTTGAGTAAAGAGCTTATCAAAGCCTTGCACGGTTCCATGGGTAGGTAGATAACATACACTACGTAGATAGAGATGGGAGTCTCGAGACCATTGCTAAATCATTATTATTACCTACTAGTATGTCAAACAAATGGAATTAACTTGCTGTAATAAGTAAACATAAAATAGATATTGCATATTTTAAAACGTCTATTGGAAAAAAAGTCATAATAAAAACAAGAGCAGATAGTTTACTGTTGGATAACAGTTTTTCGAAACCAAATCAAAGCTTTTACTGCTAATAAAACTGTTTTTTAATCTATTCATTACAGTAAGAAGTAGAAAAATTTGTATTGTAAAATAGCTAAAAGAAAATACTACTTTTTTTTTCTTTTGTATATCTACACTTCAACCTAAAATACATAATTATAACGTTAAGTACGGTATTTTAAAATTTCCCCGCATTGCTGTCGACTGGAAGTGGGCCCCTGCTCTATTTAAGGTGTCACCTCAAGGGTTAATATTGATTGTAACTGGTAAACAATCGCATCAATTATACGAACACCTTGGTTACTAGAGGTTTCGTATAATTGATGCTACTACATACTAGGTAATAGGGCCTATTACCTAGTCATAGAGAATTAACTATGTGGGTGTACTATAGGAACGCCACGACCTAACCTTCGGGGAATACAGCCTTGATGTTATATTAAGCGTTGTAATGCGAAAGTCAACGATTAGAAATGTCGAAAGTAGCGTCAAGTTGACACTTTCTTGACACTAACGCGGCTGTGTACGGTCGAGGTGTTCTAAGTGCGATGTTTCCCCTGGCTGGTTTCTCCCGGCGCGGCGGGCAGTAATGCCCAAATTACACGCACAATGGAAACACATCACAATGCCCCAGTACGTCGAAATAGAAAGTTACACTGAACACAAATTGTCATATTATCAGTGATTTAGATAGGAAACAACATATTTTCGTAATTAAATAAGAATGATTTTTCTATTATTTGTCAGACTGATTAGTAACGCACGTGTAGTTTTTCGATATAATCTCTAATTGGACGACGAAAGACGAAAAACAAGTATAATACGAGTATAACGGGAGCGAGCTACGAGCCGTACCTAAGTAACAGACAGTCCGAGTTAGTTATTTAGACCTTATCCCGAGACCTGAAATCACTAAGTAGGCTGGCCTCTGTCAGATAAAAGAAATCTACTAAATCGCGTTATTAGAACCTATGATTATTCACTATAACACCCACTTTGCACAACGGATCAGGTCAATTAAGTCTGAACTGTTCGACAGAAAAAATTCTCGTTGCAACTTCGCCGACGTCTTAATAACAAGGATCTGATAAATCAATTTCCATTTATGATTTATACTGCAACATTAGCTCTAAATAATTCGCCATTCATCAACCAACAGGTTTGTAAAAGTCGTACATAGACGTCTTAATTTTATTCTTTGTTAGTCACTCCTTTTCTAATGTCACTTACTTCGAAATTCCGTTATTTTGGACTTTTTGGTGTCAGGTTTTTAAGATCCGTTTGAAGATATTCAAAATCTGAATGAATTAACGGGATTCTAATAGCGAGATACTCATTTAAAAGATAGACTTATAAAACCTGCTAATTATACCCATTACGTTTATCTTTCGTCTTCGTCGTGATGCAGTTGAGCAAGATGCAAATTATAATCGGAATTTAGGTAGAGAAATGTCTTACATAAAATATGTAGAATAGACGTTTGATATTTCACTCCGAGATGAAAACAGAAGCTCAAGGCGTTGCAGCTAAAGAAATGTAGTCGTCTAGCTCGTCGTACAACAGCTAGGTATAATGTTGCAATTTTGATTTGTCGCTGAAAACTATATGAAAAATGATTCACGCTGTAAATACGCGCCAACTTCGTGCGAGCTTTAAATATAAATTAATTAATTAGCATACGTGATACATAGCGAGGTATCGGGCTTCACTGTTGCGTGACACTGAATACAACGCACCTGTTAATTGGGCTGGCCGTTCTGTTCAAAGGGCTATTTTTCTGGCGAGAGGACTCGTGGTCCGGCCGACCGGGCTTGTCGCGCGGTACGGACTGGCGTCCCTATTGACGTCCAAGCGAGAGCCGTTCCCCAAATGTTTTGTCGTTATCGGGCTGGCTGTTCGGTTCCGCGGGCTCTCGGAACCGTATCTCGTGTACGTTTCCTTTTTCGTCGCTTTTGATGTCGAGTACGCGGAGTCGGTGACGTCGTTATTTTTCTCCTTGGGCTCGGCGCCGTAGGGTTTGTAATAATCGGTGGAGTCACGTCGCTCCTCGCGCCGGTCCACTGAGCTCGTATTGTGCTTAGCGTTCGATTCGTACAGATTGTATTGGTTTATTGGGCTCTCTGATCTTAGACGAGTGACTGATAAGATAAGATAAGATATTTATTTTGCAAATATGGGTACAAAACACGGTGATATAAGAACATAATTAGGAACAGCCATATTTTACCAGAAGGCATGCAAAAATACAAAATACATGAATGATTCTAAGTACATAATAATAAAGATAACAATGTCAATATACGATTACAAATTCATTACAATATAATTAAGTGTCACCTTTGTCTAATTTCTAGTCAAAATAATAGTAGTCAAGAGATTCCTTTCTCCATTAAGAATTCTGCTACGCTGTACTAAAAAGTTTCGGAGTTTTTTTTTTAAATAACGCCATATTTAATTCTTTCCAACTCCTCGGTAATTTATTAAAGATGACTGGCGCCATGTAGCAGACACTTTTGCGCATCAAAGTCGTTCTTGCACTAGGGAGACATAGTCTACTATTATCACGCCTATTTCGTGGAAATACGTCAGCTATGCGCTCAAAACGATCAGGGTTTAATTTAACAAACACTGTCATTTCTAATAATTACTTATATAAGCATGGTAAAGTTAATATTTTACTCTGTTTAAAATATGGGACGCAGCTATCAGTGGGTTGCAGTTTTAAAAATGACCGTATGCATCTTTTCTGTGCTTTGAAAGCACTTTCTCTTTCAGTAGAGTTACCCCAAAAAATAACGCCGTATCGTAGGTGGCATTCGACTAAACCATGGTATGCAGTCAAGAGTGCGTCTAGATTAACAATAGATGACAAAGTATGTAAAGTGTAAGCGGATGTGCTTAGTTTTTTGCAAAGTGTCTCTATGTGTTGTTTCCAGCTAAGTTTTTTGTCTATTTCTAGCCCTAGAAATTTAGTACTTAATACGACGTTCACTGTGTCATTATTATATTGCACATGCAGATTGCTCTTATCTGGCATGCGTTGGTTAAAATGCATCACCTTAGTTTTACTTATATTAATTCTCAAGTTATTTTCGTCTAACCATTTTATAATTGATTTTAAAGAAAGATTAATGTCACTTTCGTATGTATCTACACTTTTCGAAGGTATTGTCAGAGTACTATCATCTGCAAATAGGGTCAATGGTTGTTTAATGCATTCCGGTAAGTCGTTAATATACAGTATAAAAAATAAAGGGCCCAATACACTTCCCTGCGGTACCCCGTATCTAACTATTCGCTCATTTGATCAAAATGTTTCGTCATGTTTAGTAGCTAAATTAATTCATTTAATTTCAGTTATTTGTCGTCAATTATGTAAGTAAGACTGAAACAGGTCTAGAACATTACCTCTTATGCCATAAGCTTCGAGTTTCTTCAGAAGCGTAGGATGGTGGACATAGTCAAACGCCTGCGTCATGTCACAGAAAATGGCGCAGACTGGGTTACGTTTATCTACATGATTAATGACATTCTGAATAAAATCAAAAATTGCCATATTTATTGATCTGCTGGGTCTAAATCCTTTTTGTTGGTCACACAAAATATTGTTTTTTTTTTTCTAAGTAATTGTATAGGTTTTTATCACTCTCATCGCCACACGGTCCGCCAGCGGGACGTGTGTTTTCGAGTAAGGCACGCCACCTTTAAGTTACACTAACCGAGATCAGCAGGCCGTACGGGCCGCCGGCGTACCGTATCTTTCGCGCCAATATGTAACCAAATTTCCGTTATTATTTACGAAAAATATCGAGTCTGTCACGCCACTACACATTAAATAGGTTTATTAAAAAATGTTATCGGTACAAAATACAACATAAACAGTTTTTAAAGAATATTCCACTCAGGAAGGAACGTGTTGACCTGATTAGTAAATTAAATAACTATCAAATTAAACTTGAAGATAGCATAAAAATATATGAAATTGATACACAGCACTTACAGTCTGAAATACAGGTACTCGAAGCTTCACTAAGTTCTCTTAATAGTAAATATATACAATCTCAGAACCAAATAAGAGAACACATTCTTGCTGCAAATGAGTTAGTCATGTGTCAGTGTACTTGCCAGACAGTATCAAATCTTGATGCTGTCCAGCCTGAGGTATCGGACGCCCCGTCCCAGGCGGAGAATTTATCCCAAGGCTGTGTCATCAACCAAGTTGTAATTGATTGTGAACAGGATTTATCTCAAATTGAACAGCCCAAGATTAATAGTTTCTTATCTGTGAAAAGTGGTTATCATTCAGTTATGTTCTCAGACAGCATAGGAAGAGGTTTAGATAAATTATTAAGTAACAACCTGAGTTACCCTATACAAAATTACTGTATGCCAAGTTCATCATACAAGCATATTATGGCGTCATTAAGAAACAATAATTTTAGTTCTAATACCAATATTACAGTGTTTATAGGGAATAGTTTAAATGTAAAAAAAGCAGATATCACGGACAATCTAACTGAGATGTTAAAGTTAAATTGTAATAAAATAATATTGTGTGCATTTCCTTATTTTGAACAATTGTCAAGTAGACAAAATAATTATATTCATAGTTTAAATAAACACATGCACTTTTTAGTAAGTCACTATAGTGACAAGTTTATGTTTTTTGACACAAACATTTTTGTGGAAAATTTAAAATCGACTAGGGATACAGTGTATTTGCCAATTAGTTTTAGACACACAATAGCAAGGCTATTAGCTTATTTTATTAACTCAGACATAAGTAGTATGTCGCAGTCTTGTTTAATTAAATCCACAATGTTTAGTAATTTTACTAAGAATCAGGTGGAGAGCCTTAGTAACGGTAGCTCTAGTGCTACAAATACTTATAAAAATTGTACGGAGTTTCCATGTATCTCTATGGATACTCATTTAAACTAGTCCATAAGACAACAGAGGATACCAGCGACAGAATACTTATGCCTACCATTAACAAGGTATCTTCTTGCTCTTTAGTAAATAGTTGTCAAAAAGGGAGTCAGCAGCATGCCTTGAAATTATTTCATCAAAATATTCAGGGTGTCTCTTCCAAATTATTAGAAATTGAAATGTTTTTAGAAAAAACAATGTTTGACATTGTATGTTTTAGTGAGCACTGGTTGAAGGATTACCAGATGCTAATTAGTTATGAAAATTATAATGTGGGCAGTTGTTTTAACCGCAAATCTATGTTACGTGGTGGTTCCCTCATCTTATTAAAAAAAAAACTTAAAATTTAAGCAACGTAATGACATCGTTAACTTATCAGTGGAACATTGCATCGAACTGTCCTGTGTTGAGCTAGATAAGCATATCATAGTGTGCGTGTACAGACCCCCAAACCCACAAAACTTTACTTTATTTGAGTCAACAATGGAAGATATCCTTGCGAAACTTGCAGCAGGTAACAAGCCCGCGATTATTTGTGGGGATTTTAATATTAATATTTTAGAAATTAATTCAAAAAGCAGCAGATTTATAAGCCTTTTTAAATCGTTTAATTTGTCTAATGTGTTTACAGAACCGACTAGGGTAACACCAACTTCTTCAACCTGTATCGATAATGTATTCTGCGATTGTGAATATTTAGATAAAGCCATAGTTAATTACCTTCCCTCTGATCATAGTGGTCAATTGGTAACATTTCAGTTTAAAGCAGCCTTGGAAAAAATTCATATACAATATAGGCCAATTACAACTGGCAAACTAGCTAAATTCAATGGTACCTTACAAAATAAGTTAAATTTTCTGGCCATAACATTGAAGATGCTAATAAATTTTATGATAATTTCTTTTCAGTGGTTCTAAAGGAATTCAATGCAACTTTTGAAAAGAAGTCTAAGGATACTTTCCCTAAGTATGTATTTAGTGATTGGGCGACTAAAGGCATTAGGATAAGTAGGGAAAGACTATATGAGCTATATGGCCTTAAGCCTGTCATAAACACTAATTCTTTTAATAAGTTTGTAAACAAATATTCTAAAGTGTTCAGAAATACTTGCAAGGTAGCTAAAGCCCTATATATTAGCAAGAAGATCAAATCGTCAGAAAATAAAATAAAGACAGTTTGGAAAGTTATTAATAATGAAACTAATAGAAATAAAAAACGAAACACTGATTATTTACTGGAGACTACACATGGTGCCAAAAGCTCTAATTTAGAAGTAGCTCAAGAATTTGTAAATTTTTTCACCAATATACCAACTAAAACTACGGAATATTTAAATTCTTCACCTGAGGTCTCCTAAAATTTATTAAAAGCTAACGTTCCAGGTTGTACGGTTGAATTCCAGTTCAAACATATCAACCCTGTGACAGTCATAAAAGCTTTCCGGCAAATCAAAATCAAATTGACCGAAGACATATGGGGAATGTCTATTAAAGTGTGCACGTCCATAATTGAAACTATAGCACCATACTTGGCTTTAATATTTAATTTATGTGTGGACCAAGGAGTCTTTCCGGATATAATGAAATATAGTAAGGTTATACCACTATTTAAGTCGGGCGACAGCAAAGACACCAATAATTATAGACCTGTATCTGTTTTGCCGGTTTTTAGCAAAGTGTTTGAAAAAGTAATGCTCAATCAGATGCTCAATCATTTTAACATCAATAAAATTTTACACGATCAACAGTATGGTTTTACCAGGGGTCGTTGTACGACTGACGCTGGTGCCACGTTGTTAAAACACATATACTCAGCGTGGGAAGAGGCACAAGATGCCATAGGAATCTTTTGTGACCTCTCCAAGGCATTTGATTGTGTAAATCACGAAACCTTGCTCCTAAAGCTAGGACATTACGGACTAGGTAAACTTGCACTCAGTCTAATAAAATCTTACTTAAATGATAGACAGCAGCAAGTTCAAATAAATGGTGTCAATTCACGGGGTTTAAAAGTCAAAATGGGGGTACCACAAGGCTCTATTTTGGGTCCTTTCCTCTTTCTAGTATATATTAATGATCTACCCCATCTTTTAAAAAATCAACCTCATATGGTATTATTTGCTGACGATACGTCCTTAATTTTTAAGATAGATAGACGTTCCATAAATCTTGACGACGTAAATAACGCCCTACAGCAGGTCCAAAATTGGTTTACTGCTAATAATTTAGTATTAAATGGGAAAAAAAAAACTAAATGCATCAGATTTGCCTTACCGAACGTTAAAAGAAATGATTGCGACATAGTATTGAACAAGGAGAAACTTGAATTCGTTGAAAACACGGTTTTTCTGGGGATTACGCTTGACTCAAGGCTACAATGGGGTCCTCATTTAACATCTCTTGCGGGACGGCTAAGTTCAGCAGCATACGCTGTCAGAAAAATCCGTCAATTTACCGATATAGATACCGCGAGGCTGGTCTATTTTAGTTACTTTCATAGTATCATGTCTTACGGTATCTTATTATGGGGACGTGCTGCAGACATCGAGTCTATATTTATCCTGCAGAAAAGAGCCATCAGAGCCATTTACAATCTCCGTCGGCGTGATTCCCTAAGAGAACTGTTTAAGGATATCAACATCATGACGGTACCTTGTCAATACATTTACGAAAATATTATGTATGTTCGGAAAAATCTTCATCTCTTTAGCAAGATTAGTGACAGGCATAATTTTAATACTAGAAATAGGAACAAATTAGATCAACCCCGATTCAGATTGGCCAAAGTACACACTTCTTTTATGGGGTACTGTATTAAATTTTATAATAAAATACCAGTTGATATTCTCGAACTAAATGAGAGAAAATTTAAAGCATGCATAAAACGCACACTATGTAGACAAGCGTATTATAAACTGGAAGATTATATCCTCGATAAAAACGCTTGGCTAAATGCTGGTCCTGCTCCACAGTCACAGCTGCTTAGGTCCACTTTTTAGGTTTCTATGTTTTTATATTTGGAAGAGATGCTCGCTCCTTTTAGAGGTTCTTACATTATTTCGTTTATTTATTCTTATATACATACAAATTATATTATTATATTAATTACTTATTTATTCTTTTTGATGTAAGATCTTAATCGTTCTCTTTATTAATTTATTTTTCATTATTTGGTCATTGACAACCATAGTTTTGTGTAAAGTAGAAGCATATTTTTCAAATTTTGTAAATGTGAGTACCATGAAACCATTTACATTTTATGTGAGTAGTTATAGTTTTACTTGTTGGACATGAACGAGCATGGTGGTTGAGAGCATGTCATGCTCACTCAAATGTCTCGCTGATGGCGGCGCGTGGGTTTGATCATTCGGTTCCCTTCGAAATGGTTGAGCTGAAGGGTGCCGATACACGTGTCATGTTCGTGAACAGGCGCCGTCGGTTGAGACTGGTCATCTCTTAACTGCCATTGGCTTATTTTAATCTTTATATTTAAAATTCTTATAATAAGCCCTTTTTTTTTTCCTTTGCATTGTCCTCACATGCAGAAGCAACAAGTATATGTAACTTGAAATTTTGTAAAACCAGAACATGATTTAAAAGAGTGTCCGTGGAGTTTCTTGCACGTTCTTCTCCATAGAGATCTACGCTTTGGAACGTGCAAATAGCTTCCATGTTTTTGACTGACCGACCTTGACGTTTCAAAAGTGCCTGTGAATGGTTTATTTGAAATAAAAATGCTTTGACTCATATTAAATTGTGGGTATTTAAGTAAAGGACATGTTAGGTTTTTCTATGGAGGCTGGGCTTTTATTCGGAACGTCTGTGAACAGAGATAAGATTATACTCTTATGAAAGTACATAAATTAAGGAGAGTTTGCATATATTTTTTTTTTTTTAGAGCGACAAATCTATAATTAAACAACATTTTTTTTAAATGTTATAATTATTATAACATTTAGAAAAAATGTTGTTTATTAAATTAAATTGCAACCCTAAGTTATTATTGATTTTGGCAACACTGTTTTCTTGGATGTCATTATGGCGTGAACGTCAATCAAGTGTCAAAGTCACATTCAATGTCAATACGAGTAATTTGTATTTTAGTTTGAGTTTGTTGTTTTAAGTTTATTTGACCTGGCTTTTAATTTGGACTCTTTGATACTGCACACGATTTGAACACCTGACGACCGGCGATACTGACAACCCTGATTTTTTCCCTCGGACTTGGATTTTGCACACGAATTTTCTCCATTTATCGTAGCTGTTTAAGGTTAGTAAGTTCTATTTTCTGGATTCTAACAAACTATCAATAAAATTCGAGGTGTACGGCTTAGAATAGTTAATGGCCTTGTGGCTATTTAACAAGTACCTTATAAATTCTATTGCATTCAGATTTGCCTTATATATAATACAATGAATTGATTACCGTAGACTGACTCTTCGCAGGCTCTTAAACCACACCAATCTTTTTATCTTTCAGGTAGTTCTCACAATCCTGCCTTGCTGCATTAATTGTTGGATTACTATTCCAATTACACAACCATATCGGTACAATGCAACACATATAGATCTTGAGATTATCTCTATATTAGAAGAATGGATTGCCAGACAGGTACGTACCTAAAAATCTACATACCTATTATTAAAACGACACCATGTTATCTACTAAACAGTTTAATAATACTGATTTTTATTTACCATATATATTCACTATTAATCTTTGCATTTGTGCAAGGCGACATTAGTTAATGGTTTGTGTTATGCACAGGCTCAACAACTTAAAAAGAGTGTTAACCTTTTAACCGCTTGTGTCGCATATATGCGACACACGTTTCCGTGTCCCTACCGCTCGTGTCGCATTTCTGCGACAGAGATCATGCATGATTTTTTCGTTCCATTTTCGTCCTGTTAACTACGAGGTACAACTAAAACTATTATTAAATAGACCTATTATTTATAACAATTACTTAAAATTATGTTTCATAGCTCTAAGCATTGAAAAAACTTAAACAAAAATAAGTAATTGGCAGCTTGGAGTTTTCTTCGGTGTCTATCGCGCGCGTCGCATATATATGACCATAGGGATGGGATACAATGCAATGCGCATTAAAACGAAAACAGTAAATAATCAGGTATAGTGCATCATTCAGCATAAAATAAAGTGTCATACGAAATAAAGTTAAATTTAACATAATTGTTACTTTGTGTATTAATTCTTTTCCTTATTATTCAAAAGAAAAATATTCCTCACGATCTTTGTATAATGCCAATATTTGACGTTAGTTCCCATCCCTAGACCCCTATGCTTGCAATAATATTTCTCTAGTTAGTCTAGCGCCGCTGTCGCATTAATACGACGGCTGCCTACGTCACGAGCGGGTGAAACGAATGGAAAGTTCCATTAAAGTTGTTCGTGGCTATTTCTGCATTGTCGATAAAATGACTACTACTGAGGAATTAATCAGAATATTAGAAGGTGACGACGAAGAGGAATTATTATTAGAATCTACAGAAGAACTTAGAAGTGATGGAGAGGTAAGTACCTATTTCAATTTCTTCTTATGTTAGTTGCATATATTATTCAGTAGGTATAGGTATAAATAAGACTGGACACGCCACGATTGCGGCGGTAAGTCCCCTCTTTGAGGCGTGGCTGGAGAGACGTCACGGCGTCCTCACCTGTCGCATGACCCAGGAGACGCCGTTGGCGAGGATCGCAGGACGAGGACGATCTCCAGCCTCCGTAGACGCGAGCTTGCGAACGCCGAGCATTGGGTAGCTCGATATTCGCCGTCCTATAAGGACCGAACCCGAGTAGTCGACGGCGCGCGGTGACCACGCGCGCCTCGAAGAGTTGTCGCAAACACTTGGGTTGGGTTTAGGTAACTCCTTGATGGATCGAAATAGTACCTACCTACCTATTTTAAATATTGTGATGTAATTCTGTTATTATATTACCTACTTACATATCTACATACCTATTGATTGTTCAAATTTGGAACCGTGTTGTATGTTGTCCTTACAGCCCGATTTACACTTCAATAAGTACCTACCTACCTACCTAGATTTATTATAGTTTGATTTATGAGAAAAGGAAAAAGTCGAATAATAAGAGATTATTGTGATGTGAACAATTAGAATTTAGTAAGGTTAAACAATTAGTAACTGGTACAACATTTACTTGTTAGCTTAAAGATGAACGACTGTGATACGAAGAAAGTGATTAAGTAATAAGAGATTATTGTGATATAAACTATTAGAATTTAGTAAGGTTAAACAATTAGTAACTGAGATGAACGATTGTGATACGAAGTGATTAGGTTGGTTAAGTTAAAGGCTCTTTACAAACAGGCGCGACACGCGACGCGACACAAAGACATGAGCGGTACCTTCGTGTCGCGACATGAGCGGTTCCTTTGTGTCTCGCCTATTTGTAGGAGCCATAAGGCTGATTTAAAATAAAAACATAAAAAACTTTTGACTTTTTTTTATCGATACAATGATTGCCCCTCCTTAATTAATGTACGTATTATTTTGTCGATTTGTAGCCGGGCGCTAGGGGCACGGCAACTGATATTTAGCCAAGCGCTTAAAAGGTTAAATATGAAGTTTTTCTTGTTTTAGGGAATTGGTGAAGACTACCTATGTCAAGACTTTGTGGCATATCCATTGCCAAAGGAACTGGAAGACTCTCTCATCAACTAAATTATGGTGATGCTGAATGGACTTATTGCGCTAATATAATCAACCCTCTTTGGAGAAAGTGTACCTGCTTGTTGTATAATAGATTATTCAATTCAGCACACCTCTTTCTGTTTGTATAATGTGGGTGACATTAATATTACTAAAACTCAAGACTGCAGATGCCTTCTAACCCCCGGGCATATAATGCTTGTTGGCAAAGGGCTCATCGGCAACCACCACCACCTGCAGAAAGTGGATCCGGATTATCCATAACAAGTACTGTCAGCACTAATAATGAGGACATATCGCAAGAACCAAACCCATTCATCAGTGGATCCAGTTCTGTATTGCCTTCCAGTTCTGCCAGCACAGAGATTAAAATGTTCTCCGAGAACCAGTTGTAAGCCTTACATTGGACGGTTGTTATTATAGAAAAGAATTTGTGGATATTACTGCAGCAGTATAGTGGGGAAGCAAACTGTCGGAAGCTGTGCTCATGTCATGACGATCATATGATATCTTGGGTGGGCTCGGCATCAAAACAACATATTACCTTCTGCACAGTTTTTTGATAATATTATTGTAAGGGAAGATGTTGAAAATGAAGACTTTGAATAAATGTAAGCAAATACATAATTATTCTTTTATTTCTCTACCTAAAATCACATATTCCATTTATTAAGAGCAACTACTCTGGAGCGACTATTTAGAAAGAATTAACAATTCCAATCTACTCTGTTTACTGACCCGCCTTGGAAGGCGCATATAACTATCAGTCATTGAATTATATTGAAATCATTGCCATCATCTCTGGCTTACGTTCAGCAGTGGACAGATATTGGCTGATCTGCAGTTTACCGACTTATGATGATAAAATCACGTAGTTCATTATCCTTATCATAAATTATTTATCCTTATTGTACATATGATCACTGCTGCGTTAACACAAAATACAATGAATTCAGCCCATTACTGTCCTATTGCTGGACACTGGCCTCTTCTCAGAATCCGAAAGGTAAGGCCCTAGTCCACTACGCTGGCCAGGTGTATGATGGTGCACTACACACCAACGAGAACTTTATGAGGCCCTCTCAGATGATGATTTCGCTAATATCAAGTAAAAATCACAAATAACAACTATTCAATCATAAACAAACGGGAAAATAGCAACTTTGACAATGACAAATGAAATGACAAGGGTGACAACTTATCTGACAGAGGTAATGTTTTCATAGATTCCATTAAGAGGCAAAGGAATCAATACCATACATCCCAATCCTACTTATCAGAAAGAACTCGTTGGTTTTATTTGTTTATTATATTTTGCCATTGTTTTTCTTACATTATGGTCAAGGTTCACAGTATGCTTTAAAAAACGATATTTAACCATTGTTTCTTGGTGCAGAAATATTATAACGATGAAAAAAAAAACGGATGCATCTCTAATAATATTTTTGATTTTGTAAGGCTATATTGGATTATTTTCTTTACCAGAAAAACC
The DNA here is from genome assembly GCA_950371165.1 of Lacanobia oleracea. Classification (NCBI taxonomy): domain Eukaryota; kingdom Metazoa; phylum Arthropoda; class Insecta; order Lepidoptera; family Noctuidae; genus Lacanobia; species Lacanobia oleracea. Next base: position 16,105,698 of record OX493389.1, read on the forward strand.
GCAAATGATAGTTGTTCAGTAACAAAATTATTTTAAGCCCATTTCATAACATGTCCTTTTACACCTGATAGCTTAAATTTTCTGAAACAGCAGGCCATGCGCTATAAAATTAATATGAAATTGCGAGGTCGTAGCGGACCGCACGGCCTGCTAGTAAAAATACACAATGAGCCCGCCGGCAGACCGTATGGCCTGCTAAACCCGCTATAGGTAGATTTTTCGCTGCGGCCTGCACTGGTAGGCAAATCTGCGACCCGCCGGCAGACCGCACGGCTTGCTGCACTGAAAAATTTTATACATGGGTGGCGGTGAGAATGTTATAAAGAAACTTCTCAAAGATTTTTGAAATAATCGGTATCAGTGAGATAGGCCTATAATTTTCCATTAGCTCTCTATTTTCCTTCTTAAAGATTGGTTTTACAACAGATTTTTTTAAAGCATCTGGATATATGCCAGCACTTATGCTAAGATTAAGTATGTAGCTTATGTACACTTATCTCGTTAGCTACAGATTTAAAAATCTCTGTAGAGAGGCCATCGTAACCTACGCTATTTTTATTTTTCAGTGACATTATTATTTTATGTATATCATCTGGTATGCTTGGTGCCATGAACATTGACTCTCTTCTTGTGTCCATTTTCCTACCTGCTTTAGTTTGGCTGCCGTCTATTAATTTGGGCCGTATTTTATCTACAAAGTAATTATTAAATGCATTACATGTCCTTAGGATTTGTTATAATTTTATCACTGTTTTTAATTTTATCAATACGCTGGCTGGGAATGTTGTGTTTTTTCTGGTTTATAATTTGCCTTGTAGTTTTTGCCACCTTTTTTCTTTCGTTCTTTTGTGCCTTTTGTGTCAAGTTTATGATTTTTTTATACAATTGGGAATATTTTTTAAACTTAGTTTTATTGCCCTGACTAGGATTTAACCTCAGCTGCCACAAAAGGTGTCTTTTCTTTCTGCTGCATAATTTAACACCTTTGGACAGCCACTTAGGTTTTTTTATAATACTGATTTTGGCGCGAGTAAGCGGGAAACACAAGTCATAAAACAGCTTTATTGTTGATAAATGCATTATAGGCTATATTGGGATCATTCGTCCCGTAGATCTCCGAAAAAGAAATATTTTTTATACAGTCTCGGAACTTAGCTATATTCTCCGTGTTGTAGTCCCTTCTGGTCGAGTACCAGTGGTTAATCGAGCACACTTTTTTTACGAGGCACTGAAGCAACTGCGCTGTGTGATCAGATAGAGCAAACTCTATTACTTCGCCTTTACATGACTTATAATTGTGCGCAAAATTGTCTATACATGTTTGGCTGGCCATGCGTGTCGGCTGTTTAAATTCCAATTTTAAATTAAAACTCAATAGTAGACATTCAAGCGTTGCAGAAATCCTATTCGACTTAAGTACGTCAATTTTGAAATCTCCAGCAATTACAATATTCTTACAGCTGGTCTTTGATATCTCTCGTAGGAGTGTCTCAAGCCTATTCAAGCATTCATTTAGATTATTTACATTTGGTACTCTATAAATACAAACGACAATTATCTTATGGCTAATAAGCTCAATGGCACAACACTCAAATATACCTGGAGATGATAGTTTGGCTATTTTAGGCAGTTCCTTCCATTTGTGCCCGTTTTTAACAAGAATACAAGCTCCACCCCTTTTTTCCCCTTTCTGCAATAATACGCTGCTAAACAATAATTGGGTGCATACAACTGGTTCTCATAGCCTTCCATAATGAAGTGCTTAGTAATGCAGACTACATCAACATATATTTGCTTATCAACTAGTTGATCTAAACATACAGAAAGATCATTTGCTTTATTTATTAAACCTGCTATGTTTTGATGCAATATAATTATTAACATACTTATTCGAGAAAAAACAGTTCATTTGGCTCCGAAACTTTAGATAGAGAGTGGTTAGGGTGTGATGATATACGTGCTTGTTTTGTTCGAGTAGCTAAACCCTAGATTCATAAATTGTCTTAAATTTTCAAAGATATTACTCATACCAAAGTTATTAAGAGACCCATTTCTCTTCGAAAACATATTATAGTCATATGATAAATCCAGGTTTGAATCGAATAAGTAAACATGCTCATGTGTACATACATCCAGATAAAGCATATTACTAAATGTTTCTATTCTGCAGTTGAACATTACGGAATGCTTAAATTTAAAGGTAGGCAGACAAAGTATGATATTTGTGTTTTATTTTTGATAACGTTTCCCGGATATGAATAACCAGATCATAGTAGTTATTTGTGCGCCGAAAATATTCTTCACCGATGAATATCGGACAGTAGTCGTAACTTTTACTTCGATGTCAGTTATAAGTTTCACAAGTCCACAGTTAGGCATTAAGTAGTGACATATTTGACATTCTGGGAACGTTCTTTCTGCGATTGTTATAATGTTATTAGTTTTATTACTACTTATAATGCACAGTTTATGTTTTTCTGGTCTTATTTTATGTTGAACAGGTTCACTCTGTAGTAGTATTTACCGATGCAACTTGAGCAGGACATACTTTTAATGGCGAGTTCAAGAGCTCAAATCTCTGTTTCTTGCTATCCACCAATAGTTTTTGTTTATGCAGATCATTACAAGAAGTACGGCGAGGCGTTGTGTTATTTTTGCTTTTCTTCGGTGTACTCAAATCGCTCATTAGCTTTTTCGTCGCTTTGTTAACGATTTCATACTTATTTGTCATGTCGTTAATAGTTTTTTTGAGTTCCGTGTTCTCAATGGATAAGTTGTTTATTTCTTGGTGTGCTGAACATAATTCTGTCTGTAATTCCTCTATTTGATTTCTCAACTTTCTTATTTCGTCGTTGTCTTCAACAGATATGTTAGGTAAGCTGTTGGTGCTGCCATCTATTGTTGAATTACTAGATTCCTGTTATTGATTCCGACACTGTGCGAGTGCAGTTCCTTCGAAAGATTATGTTCTCAAAGAAGCTCATATTCATTAGTACCTAACTACCGACCTACTTTTTACTAATATCGGATACTACTCACACAACTTCGTTTACGTCAATAGAATTTCGGAATGTCTTATTATTGTAATTTAAATTCAACAAATATTCCAAAAAGACAAATCAATGGGCAGGATTCGAACTCCCCGAGTTCGAATCTCACAGGGTAAATGGGTAGCCGGTCTAGCGCACACGCCACCCGTGGCAGTTAAGCATGTGTTGGAATTTGTTGATTAGTCTCGTCCGGATAAAAAAAATGTTTGTAATAAAGACGGTTGTCCTTTAAAATGTTTTGAATTTTTTTTCACCAACTATCACTTTGCGACTCACTTTATTTTTAGCTGTTTTTTAAAATCGCTGTTTATAACATACAGTTCGCCTGTTAGTCTGTAACACTTTATATCGTCAAATAAGATACTATTTTCACGCAAAAATCTGTTCTGTCACAAAAAGTGGTCTACATGATAAGAGCCACATTTACACAGTTAACGATGACTACTTTGTCAAGATAACATTGTCACACACGTATTGCACTGTTTTTAACACGTTTACTATCAAATTGAGAAGATACAGGTCATTTAATTATTTTAAGGATTTTTTATACGGGAGCACAATGTTTACAGACAGCTAGCGCCATCCATCCCCACTGTAACAAAAGGAAATGAGAAAATGCGTGAGTTTAGGTTTACAACGATGTTTTTGTAGTTGTATAGGTTTGTATTGGTAAAAGATGCTATACTCGTAGTTAGATTAATCAAAGGTTTTACAAACATTTTTAAAATTAAGTAATGCGTTTGTACAGTACCTGGACTAGATATCCTCGCGTAAGCCGGAGAGGGACTGGAGCTGTCGCGGGGCTTCTTGGAGCGCGAGCCGACGCGGAACATGTGCGGGGAGCCGTGCACGTCGTACCCGTTGAAGTAGATGTACAGCTGGAATTGCACGACACTGTACTTGAGAAGCTAGCTCGGTGCTCGCTAGTGTAAGTAGTGGTTTCTCAGACTTAGGACCGTGTAGACACTTGTAGATTATAGACCGTCAATTGTGTTTGGGCCCTTAATTTATGACTTGCCTTTCGATAAATCGTCATAGTGACAGTGAACGTCTTGTATGAAATGTGTGCCCTGTACATTTTTTTCTTTAGTCTCGAACAATTATTTAGCTCCGACGTGAAATGCCGTTTTACCAAAACAATCTTGATAGGTCCATCATCCATGATCGACTTTTTTTTTTAGAATTGCTTAAATTCTTAAAAAATCATGATTTGATCTGCTTAAATTCTTAAAAAATCATTGAGAAAATTTGTAAAGCGGCATCCATGGATGCCGCTTTACAAATTTTGGCGATCATCAGCAGGCCACTATTTAATTTGGAAGTATTTAAAAATTCTTACCCTATGTTTTCCAGGAGCCTTAGGCAGGAAGGTAGCGCGATAATTGGTGGCCCACAGTTTCTCAAGCGCACACATAACACTGCGCTTGTCATGGACTATGTCCAGTTGCAGATCTCCCTTGACTCGGCAACCGTTGGTGTTCAGCTCGAAACAGTGAGGTTTCAGGGGTTCCATTCCTTCTAAAGCTCCAGGGCTCAATCGGACTCCGTGAGGGTCGAAGACTTCGCAGGTGAACGGACCACCCTAGAATAGAGAAAGAAATGTGTAGGAAAAGGTACTCCAGCAGCTATTCTGCAAACATCTTACCTTAGAAAACTTGGGTGAACTGAGCATAAAGGGAGCTGTCAATGCACCCAAAGGTGGAATAACTGTTCACCCCACCTAAGTTTTCACAATAAGATATTCACAAAAAAGAAACCCAAGTTAACACGTTCAGATTTACAGAATGGCACCACAGAAATGGGCATTTTTATTAAAGTTTGTATATGGCGATTTGGCGTTGTCCCACTTGGTATTTTTTTTCTCACGTTTAATTGTAACATTTTAGCTGATTAAACTTTATTTTAATAGGAAATTAGAATGTTAGGCAATTAATTAAAACCCTCTTTTTAGACTTTTACCAATAATTTAAAACAAAAATAAATAATTAAAATTTCAAAATACAGTTTTTTCCGTTGTCCCACCCTGTTTATGGCATATGTTTCGCCGCGTTATTTAAATTTGGATCGCAATTTTCATATAATACTGAAGTCATTCCTCTCAGCTGGCTTGCGGATCCACTACACAATACCGTCAATAGTCAGGTGGGTCCCTGTGGATCCACCCGACCCTACGGATTTAAAACTAAATTTATTAAAATTTTACGGTTAATTTTCTTTTCTCAACGATTGAACTCTATGGTATATAATATTGTTCATATGGGAACACTATCGGAAAAAAAAAATACGCTTGACAAGGAACGATATGTCACAAAATACATTTGTCAAATCAAACAAACATTCGTTCAACTTGTGCGCGAGAATTTTCGATTTTTACATGTTTTTCTGTAGAAAGTAAGCCAAGTATTGATAGAAATTCATAATTTACTTTATTCTCGTTCAATTTCAACTAATATTCAACGTCAAAAGTGTAAATTACCTGGTGAAAATTACGAAACAAAACTAGTTACCGGATTTCTTCCCGTACGTAAGTAATTTGATATTTCAGAATTATAGTGGCAAATTGTAACGATATACAGTTAAAAATGAGTTCGTGAATACATGGCTAGTAATCAAGAAACATTTCTTATTGGAATCTTATTGGAATATTCTTGATGTTTGTTTACAAAAATACAAATTACGTAAATCAAAATGTCTGCACCGCGTACTATAAAGTTTGAGCTTAAATATTGCGGCAGTCGATTTTTGATCTCGTAAAATAACATCATCACTAGATTACTTGTCTTTTTATGACCTTAATTCCAAAATTTTGTGTAAATTGATCCAACATTTGTGTCAGAAATCAACATAATAAAACAACAAAATAGCTTTCAGCAAGTACTCTCGTATCTATCCAAAATGTTTATATTTCGGTTTGTTATAAGAATATTGTTTACATTCTAATACATAGTGACATAATTAAAGAACCCATAACAGTTTCAAGTGTGTGAATAGCTGCTTTGTGAGCGGAGAGATAAGGTTTTTTGTGCTGCGGGTCATATTACGCTTGCGATAAGCGGGCGCCCGCGATACGCAACGGAGTATGACGTAAACATGACATTTGAAATTTGCCAGCCGAGAGGGAACGCAATGTCTACTTTTCATTTTAAGAATTAATATTTAATACATATTTGTATAATATAACAAAATATTATTTGAATAAATTGTTAAAAAATTGGGCCTGGTGGAATTTCCTACTGAGTTACGCAAATATATACAAGAAGAAATAAAATCTACTAACTTAAAACCATTTTTTTTATATTATGGCAACTCTACGATTTCGTTTAGCAACGTCGCCATGTTGGTTTTTCGTTCAGTTTGACTAATAACATCATCGGAATTGGTAAGCCCGTGATAGTGCTGTTTGGAAATTCCACTGATTTACGGTGATAACGTTGTAAGTACGCTTGCTATACTAATTCAAAGTGTATTTATAAGAAGAATAATCTATCATTAGTTAGTTCAAGCATTTGATTGAATTAGACCTGTTATTTCACGAAAATTTTATAGAAAATTGACCTAACCCCTCAATCCGTTACGTCAGCTGAGAAACATTTTCTCAGTGGATGGGTTTTCGTAACTCAGTGGAACATAAAGCATCGTGTACATGGTTATTTTAACCAACTTAAAAAGCAGGAGGTTCTCAATTAGGATCATATTTATTTTATTACGTAAAACGTAATGTTACTCTGCATCTTTTTGTAGGGTTTTACTTGACTTGCAAAATTATTTTAATTTCAAATCATAGAAATAATTCTTTGATTGATTGAAAAAAATGTATTTTAATTAAATTTTAGAGATTTAGTTAATTTGGATTGTTTGATTTTGTTTTTAGTTTGGGAAGTGGTTGCCTTGAAATGTTGTCAATTGCACGAATATAAGTTTAACTACATTCTGCTAGCAGCTTTGCCACGTGAAAGTAGTTTCTCCATACAATTTTTGGAACCCTGTTTCACCCGTTTAGGGAGTGAATTTTGGATAATCCTTTCTTATTCTTTATATACCTACATCACATAAGGCATCTAATTCCAGCGTTCTAAGTCCAAGGGTTTGGAGTGGTCGTTGATGAGTCAGTGAGTATTCCCTGTATTAGGTATTACATATTTTTTAAATTGTTTTCATTAGGTGTCAAAATGGCGCATACCGCTGCAGAACGCATGAAAAAATATAGAGAGAAGTTGAAGCAAAATCCACAAAAATACGAAGAGGTGAAGAAAAACATGCAGAAAGAGTAAAAAAAAAGTAAGAAAATATCTGAGCTAACCGAAGATGAGAAAGAAAAAAAGCGAAAGAAATGGAGAGAACAGAAACGGAAACAGAAGGAAAATAAAAATACGAAGAATGAAGATAAGAATTTGAAACCTAAACGGGACAGAACGTCGAAAAGAATTACATTGGTACGAAGATATAATGCCGCTATGAAAAGGATTAAGAATTTAAAAACAGCGCTTAGGTATCTATTAAATTTCTTTTTTATTGTTCAAAGTAGTTGATGTAAACTAAGCCTTACATTTTCCATACCGTTCCACTGAGTGACGGTCCACCTGTTGTGGTAATTAATTTTGGTTATTATTTTTGTTGTTAAATGAGGAAGATCTCAATATTTTGTTTAGATTAAAAGTACATGATGCTATTATTACATAAGTAGTATAAGTTTTCAATTTGATCTCTTATTTGCCAAATATACGGAAAGTTATTGTGTTCAATTTATCTTATTGTAACTAAGAGGATACGTGTTGATTTTGTTACGTTATTTAATTCTAACACACATTTTCAGATTTTTTTTTCGAAAAAGTGTTTAATTTTAATAATAAAAAACTATTTTTCATATTTTCTATCTTTTAATGCCTGTAGATAAAAATAAGTATTGTGTAACGCAGTGGAAGATGATTGTACGTAACCAGATATTTAACAGTAATTTTCTCGGTATTTAACCCAGTTTTCACTCGTTCTTTGTTATTTCCACATAATTGAGATATTCTAGAATCGATTTAAATGAAATGAAATCCAATATAATGATTAATTATTTTTTTAATCATTTTTGCGCAACTGACAAACTTTAATAAAATTGCCCAAATGCACAATCGTTTAAAACGAAACATATTACTGTGTAGATAGATACTCCTCTACAACCCTCACCTGTATATGATCACCCTTATAAGTGATAGCAATAGTCCAGATGCCCGCCTCATCGGGCTGGAATGTGGCGCTGGAGGCGGTGGTGCCAGGAGCTGACGGCGGAGGGTGACGAGGCTCCAAAGGTACGGCACGACCGCTCGGGGAGTGAGCTGTCACGTCCACGTCCTCTCTTCTTGGTGCTCCTGTAAGTAATAAGGTAAAATAAAATCATCATCATCTTCCTGACCATGTTGTTTGGGGCTCCATTCTGTCCTGTCAACCGTCATGCTATCACTGATGTTTCATACCCCTCGCCACCGTCGAGGTCGGAGGTCGTTCACTAAGTGCTCTGAGCAAATTATCCTAAAATATCAGATATGTCGGACAAATTTATTTATTTATTTTAGGTTTACCAACAATTATCTACACTGAATTCTTATAAAAAACACATGCCTTAAAACAAGTTTACAGTGTAATAATTACTTAAAGGTAAACACCACATGCACATGCACAAATCGTTGGAAACAACTATCTGCGAACTAACAAAAAATGTGCACTCACTGGGAAATAGAATAGTATCACTGGAAAAGGTCGTGTTGGACCAAAACAAACTTATAAGAAAACTACTTGGTGCTAATGAAGATTCAGCAAAAACCTCACAAATCGGAACAAGTGTGGGTAGCAGTAATGTCAACACTGGACAGCTGACCCAGCGACCAATGCGCGAAGCCCGCGTTCGAGGTGTGACGGCGCTCTCCGTCACCGCTCGGAAGACAAAAGGAGCGCGAAACATATCGCCAGCCATTCGCACGGACCGATTAGAAGCGCTCGAGCCGAATGCGTCACCGAGTCGCAGCGAGCCCCCTACTCCTACTCAGCCGCTGTCGTCGGACACGCTACAACTCGACTCCGTAAACACAACAGCGACGTCGATGAATCATACGCAACTTAACAATAACAACAATGATTCCGACTGGGTTGAAGTCAAGCGAAAAACACGTCGTGCACCGAATAATGTGACTCGTGGGACGGCTCCCGCGGGGTCGGCTGTATGTGCATTAGCTGCGGCGGAGAGGAAGTCATATCTCCACCTTTACTACGTCCAGACTGGTACCACGGCCGAACAAGTGATTGCTCACTTAAGAAATATTTGTGTCGATGACAAATGTTCTGCTGAGGTACTAAAATCGCGGGGTGATTACGCTTCTTTTAAGTTAACAGTGCCAACAAAAAACGTGGAAATTTATATGAAACCCGAGCACTGGGCTGAAGATGTCCATATCAAACCATGGAGAAGTGGATTTCGTAAGTCACAGTAGTGAGAGGGTAAACAAATCGTGTAAAACGTATGTATTATTTTATCAGAATGTCCGTGGTTTACGTTCAAAGCTTGACATTTGTAAAAAGGCTATATTAGTTGAATGAGCTGACATTGTTGCGTTTACCGAGACATTTTTGACTAGTAGTGTGTATGATGCCGAACTCTTTCCCCCGGGATATACAGTCTTGCGACAGGACCGGGCCGGCAATGTAGGTTGGGGTGGCGTACTGCTTGCAGTCCGTGATCAGTACAAAGTCCAGCAGGTTGTCGATATAGACGGATACACGAGCGATATCGAGGTGGTGATTGGTATCGTAACATTAAAATATACCAAAATCATCGGTTGTGTTGTATACATACCTCCAAGCTCGAGCGATAACAAATATATTAACACCTTTTGTGTACTAGAGAATGTTGTTGCAAAATATGATAAATTAGGAGTTATAATTTTAGGTGATTTTAATTTAAATTCGTGTAGTGAAAATGTAATTATGCAATATAATTATTTGCTATCTTTTTGTAAATTAAATCAGCACAATTGTATTAAAAATAAGTTCGGTAAAATGTTGGATCTGGTTCTGAGCAGTTTGGACGTGGAATCTATTGACGTGAGTGGTGACGCGGTACCCGTGGTCCGCCGATGCCTACTCGCCACTATCAGTGAGTGTGCGAAGTGCGCGCGCGGTGGTGCCGCCGCGGGCTCGCACGCGTGTGCCTAGTTATTCGGTCTGCAATGACGACACTATACCGACGGATTGGAATTTTCGTAAAGTTGATTTCCAATCTTTATACGCAGAGCTATATTTATTAAAATGGGACGAGTTATTTGTACTTACTGACGTCAATGAAGCTGTTAATTTATTTTATAATAAATTACATGATATTTTTGATGAAGTTGTTCCAAAAAAATATAAATTCATTCTAAATTCGAAATACCAGTACCCGCCATGGTTTACACCCGTCATAATTAAGACGTTAAAGGATAAATATTTTCATTTAAAAAAGGATAAGCAGTTTCACTCAAGAGTTTAATCAGGCATTAAATAAATTCTATAGGCAGCGAGCAAAAGAACTTATTGATCAGGCATACAACGAGTATATCCGACGAACGGAGATAGATATAAAGAGGGATCCCAGAAGTTTTTGGAAATTTGTTAAGGGTCAGCAGACTTCTAGGCAAAACTGTAATGAGTTTGAGTATGATGGACGAATTGTGACGGGAGTAGACGCAGCAAATGCATTCGCTCAATATTTCAGCTCAGTGTTTCTTCCGTGTGATCCCGTTCTATCTGCAGCAGAGGCCGAGCGGGAAGCAGCAGACTCGTTGTGCTCCGCGCGGATCGCCGTGGATGTAGTTGACTCTGCCGACTTAGCAGTAGCTATTCGCCGCCTAAAAGCCCTTTCATGTGCAGGTCCGGATGGAATTCCTCCGTTTATTCTTAAGGACTGTTTAGAAGTATTTAGAGAGCCACTTTTGTTTATTTATAATTTAGCCTAAAAAACATCTACGTATCCCGCAAAGTGGAAAATTTCACGGGTTACCACTCCTATACCTAAGGGTGGCGACAGGTCAAAAGTTGACAACTACAGGCTTATTGCGGTCCTGTCGGCCTTCGGTAAGGTCTTTGAGTCGATATTGAATCGGAATATCACTAGGCAAGTCAAAACCCAACTATCCGAATGTCAGCATGGTTTTAGAACCGGAAAATCTACAGTTATAAACCACATTAACTTTGTGGATTTTGCTGTTACAGAGATGGATAATAATAAGCAAATCGACGTGGCCTATTTTGACCGGGTCCAAAATGACGTCTTACTTAAAAAATTATCTGCGATAGGATTTACCCCGAAGCTGCTTCAACTTTTCGCAAGCTATTTCTCTGACCGCCTTCAGTACGTCAAACTCTTGGGGTACAAGTCTGGCACATTTGCAACTTGCTCCGGTGTGAGCCAGGGTAGTACCCTTGGGCCGACACAATTCATCGTGATGGCAAATGATCTGCCCAAGGTCGTCAGGACGGCACGGTGTCTTGTGTTCGCTGATGACCTGAAGTTATTCTTGGAGATAAGTAGCGTACAAGACTGTGAGGCGCTTCAGAGGGATATCGATAGGGTGGTGAAATGGAGTGAGGTTAACCGTTTAGAATTTAACGTCTCTAAGTGCAAGACCATAACTTTTACTCGTACTCGAGCCCCCATTCAGCACGATTACCATATATCGGGGGTCCCCCTGGAGCGTGTCAGTGAAATTATGGATCTGGGACTGACATTGGACGTAAACTTGACTTTTAATCAACATATTACTAATATATGTGCCAAGGCCTTCCAATCACTTGGTTTTGTCATGAGGCAGGCAAGTAGGTTTACGGACAGGAATGCTATCGTGGTCTTGTATTACTCCTTTGTGCGCAGCAAACTGTAATACAATTCGCTGGTGTGGGATCCGCACGAGCAAAAATATAAGCTAATGATAGAACGGGTTCAACGCAAATTTGCTCGGTTTCTGTATAAAATATTATACGGGCACTATCCCTATTTGTATCCGTCACTGTTTATCGCGGGAATGGTGGGCATCAACACGTTGGAACTGCGACGTAAATGTGCGCTGTTGATGCACTACTACTTATTACTTAACAATAAGATCGACGACGCGACGACGCTAGCTCGCTGTGCACTGTTCGCTCCGGACCGACAGCGGGTGTCGCTCGCCGGGGCCTCACGGTGTTTGTTGTGTTCGCGGCTCCACCGTCACGTACCCTTAGGCTAAGAACTCACGGAGCGATTTTCGCCCGCAACCGCCGCGATCGTGGATCTGCGGTTTTATTTCAAAACTCACGAGACCGGTTATTCGCGCGGTTACGCGGCCGCCGCGGTTGCGATCTTCGCCCGCAAACGTGGCGGGCGATGATCGCAAGATTGCAAGACGGGCGGTTAACGATCAGTTGAGGTCCAGACCGCCATGGACACACACCAGAAACGAGCCGTTGCGTTATACTTACTTCACAGAAGAATTAAAAAAAGAAGGCCCAAAAGGTTCTGGGTGCATCCACTGATTAAGGACAGAGATCGTTATGGATTATTTGTTACTCTTATTAGTGAATTAAAGGACGAAGAAAAATTCTTTAATTATTTTCGAATGTCCGTATCTAGTTATTTAGAACTTTAAAGAAAAATGGAAACTGCTCTTCAAAAACAACATACTAATATGCGAGATCCTATATCACCGGAGGAAATATTGGCAGTAACATTAAGGTAAGTCCTATATCACCAGAGGGAATGTTGGCAGTAACATTAAGGTAAGTCCTATATCACCAGAGGAAATGTTGGCAGTAACGTTAAGGTAAGTCTGCTTATTTTAATAAAGCTAGTGGTAATATTGAAATCATTATATTTCTTTACTCAAAATACACATCTGACAAATTGGACAAATTAGTATTTAGTGAAGAGACTGATGGAAGATTTTGAGGACTTTGGGTATTGCTTTCAGGAGTAGACTGGTAAGAAGAGGAGGTACGATAGCCGCAATAGTTATTACTGTTATTTTCTTGATTGTAGTTTTATGATGTATATTGATAAGATGACAATGCTGGAAGATTATTATCAAGATTATCAATAATTTGTAAAACTGCTATTTGAAATTTTCTTGTTTTTGCTTCATAAAAATTTTGCAATGAAGGTTCCACGAAAAAATGACAAATGTCTATCTTCGCGTTGAGACAACAACTCTATTAATGCTTTGTCGGGGTCGTCCTTTTTTTTCTTTTTAGCAGCTGTTTGAGAAGAGACTGGTGTAGGTGTAGCAAAAGCATCTGACGTTGATGCAACAGTAGTAGTATTAGTAGTTTGTTGAGCTGTATCACTGTTTATTAAGGTTGAGGAGGTATTTTCAATAGGCATATTTTTTTTCAAAAACTGTAACTGATCATTATATATGTACTTTTTGGTTTTTTTAGCTCCCGATCCAGATTTTGTTTCTGTTTCAACTTTTTTGTTGTTTTTCATCCAGCAATCTTTAATATTTTTCCATTTTTTAATTACCATGTTTCCTGAAAAGCATATAATTAAGTAAATTTAATTATTTCAGATACCTAGCAAGTGGGACTTCAATGAAAGATTTGCATTACACATTCAGAATTGGGCACACAACTATATCGACAATTAAAAGAATAACATGTGAAAAATTATGGGAGGTGTTATTGCTTGAATGTTTTCCGGTAATCACTACAGAAGTTTTAGAAGAAATCAGCCAAAAATTTTACAATTACGCAAACTTTCCTCACTGCGTCGGAGCAATAGACGGGAAACACATAAGAATAATTAAACCATATAACAGTGCCTCAACTTACTACAATTATAAGGATTATTTTTCATTTGTGTTAATGGCTGTAGTTGATGCGGATTACTGCTTTGTTTTTGTAGACATCGGAGCCCCGGGAAGTAATGCTGATTCAACCATTTTCAAAAACACAACTTTTTGGAACGCGCTTAATAGCGATTCTATCAAACTACCCAAAGAAAAAATACTACCCGGATCTACTTTACTACTTGTGCCATATATATTCGTAGCCGATGAGGCGTTCGGGTTACATCAAAATATAATGAGACTTTATGGTGGTCAGTTTTTGAGTGTTCAAAAAAGGGTATTTAATTATCGCCTATCTAGAGCACGGAGATACGTAGAATGTGCATTTGGCATTTTAACAAACAAATGGCGAATATTAAATCGAGCTTTAGATGTATCAATAACTTTATCAATTGATATTGTGAAGGCATGTTGCATACTTCACAATTTCGTACGAAAACGAGACGGCCATCACATTAGAGAAGAAGATTTTAGTCATAATCTTGAGAGTATACAGATAGCTCAATCAGTACGCAGCGGAAGACAAGCCAATAATATAAGAGATGTTTTTCAACAATATTTTATGAGTGACAGTGGAGCCTTAAGTTGGCAATTATCAAAAATTTAAGTTAATAAATTATTGTAGTTATAGGAAACCCGAGTCAATTAAGAAAAGAATGGTGGCGCTGACATTTATAAATAAACCTGTATAATACTAACCATATTCTTTTTTATTTCTCGCGTCCGAATTTTCAAAATCTTTGTTTAAAATAGTACAGACTTCCTCCCATGCTTTGAGCGTCAAACTCTTGTATTCGTATTCTTCCAAACTCTTGTCCCATAGAACTGGCCTTTCTTGTACTAAGGTAATTAAGAGATTTATTTCAATATCCATTTTATTAGAATATTATACTTATTGTTTGTTGACAACGTCACGATGCCACGTGTAATAACAAGTCACTGATGCAAAATGGCCGGATCTCTGTACCTCCCGCCGCGCCGCCCGCCGGCCCCCGCGGTCGCCCGCCAACCGATCGCAAAGCGCGCGGCCGCCACCCGCCGAGGCTGCGGGTAACCGCGGCCCGCGCGATTCTACTAGTTGCTCGCCGGTACAGCGGGAGCCGCATACAACCGCGTACACCGCGGGCGTAAAACGCGTCGTGAAATGTGCTTTAATTTTTTATATAAATATTTGCATTCTACAGAAGCTGCGGGCCCGCAACCGCAGCGGACGCGGGCGAAAATCGCTCCGTGAGTTCTTAGGTTCTTACAGCTCGATATGCACCAACGGCCCAAGCGATTAGTTTGATGAACGCCCTAATTGCTCAGGAACCGGAGATTGATGTATTTACTTTGCCTCACAGTTCGATGATCAAAGCATGTATTAATTTTTTTAGTTTATAAGATACATTTTATGTTGTTGGCTTACTATACGCTTTGGTGAAGACTGTAAGTATAGTAAGCAATAGTTACAGAATAAATAAATAAATATCACTCCGCTCACCATTTTTTTGGCCTCACTCTCACTCTCCATCAATAACAGAATAACAAAACCCAAAGAAACAAATGAACAAATAATTTTAATAGAGAAATGAATGGTTTTAGTGAAATTTGAATTATTTGAGTTTAGAATCGAAGCTAACACAGTTCAAAGTGATTCGATACCTCGAAGAAGGTGTTTTGCATTTGGAGTATCTCAGGCTGGTCCTCTGGACTAATCGACTAAGCTTATTATCACACGATTGGGTTCTAAACTGATGTTTTTGGTTATAGGAACCTAACTTATTCTTCACTCTCAAAAGTATTTCAAAAGTACCTTTCTAAAAACAAAAACTTACACTGATTATCTTCAAACTTACATTGATGACAAAATCTGGAGGATTTTAAACAGTAAATATCTCAAAGAGTCTAATCACGTTTTAAATCTTACGCTTGTTTCTTCTACAGTAGTAAGGAACTATCTATCTACCTAGATCTTAGTGCTACAGCTAAGAACCATGTACGTACATTAACGTTTGGCGTCCAAAGGTCAATTACGCGTTAGGAGTGGTACATGCATGAGCTAAGGACATTGCGATGTTATCGTGTTAGCTCTGCGTCGGCTGTAGAACCATCCCAACTAACACTCGTATATCAGTTCCATTTGAGTATAAAAGTGCTAATGCATACCTGTGCAACTGAGTTAGAGCTATAACCACGAAAGAGGCCCACAGTTTTACAGGTAAAAGTTATAGAAAGCCTATAGTATGGTGTCACAAAGATATGTCTGCGATTACAGTCAATGTAGCACCTTAAGTGGTATAAAAGAGTCCATTGCAGTAACTATACAACAATAAATGTTAAACGGTGTCGGCGAACACTGTAATAAAGACTTGGGTGTCACAAAAAGGTTAAAGCTATAACGTATTAAGTATACTTGCTGCTACTAGCACCATTATAACTCTCAAAGCTGTATTACGTCGTCCATTAAAGCTTTAGTGCTGCGATTGGGGCCAAAACTTGTTTGTTAACTCCTTTATATCGTCTTTAGTAATAACTGAGATAATTATAACCCTGTTATATTACTTAAAGTCATAAAAAAGCCTGTAACTGACACTAAAATGTTATTTGGGATGTAACTATGTGTAGTACTAGCGAATCGCCCTAGCTTTACTCGAGTCTCAAGGATTGTCCTTGATCTTTGTAGTTTATGGTCCAACCGTGTTTTCAGTTTTCGTTAAGATGTAAAAGGTATTCGACAGAATTTCGCATTTATAGTATGACTAGCTGACCCGGGAAACGTTGTTTTGCCATATAAATAAACACAAAAATTTCATAAAAATCGGTCAAGCCATTTCGGAGGAGTTCGATAACAAACACTGTGACCCGAGATTTCTATACATTAGAAGATTAGAAAAAGATAGATAGCTGTTGCACGTGACTTCGTTTGTGTGAATGACGTACAGTATGATGTCGCTATGTAAGATCGCTAAGATAAGGTATCATCATATCGGCCGACAGACCTCTACTGCTGGATAAAGGCTTCCCCCAAGCGTCGCCACAACGACCGGGAGGCTTTTCAACGTTGCGTCTTCCGATACGCGGTCGTCACTCCAAAACTTTGAGGTCCCATCGACATCGACATCGACATTGTTCTGCGAGCAATATGCCTTGCCCACTGCCACTTTAGTTTGGCGATCCTTCGGGCTGTGTCGGTAACCTTGGTTCGTCCGGCAACCTTGGTTAGAACGAATATCATTATTCCTGATTCGATCACGCAAGGAAACTCCAAGCATTGCCCTCTCTATTGCCCTTTGAGTGATTTTAAGCCTTCTGATGAGGCCCATTGTGAGCGTCCAGCAACCATTGTGAGATAAGATATACGAACAATAAACTTCTAGCCTTGCTTGACTCCTTAGCATGCAAGTCTGTATCACCTCTTCTGTTCAAAATGCTTGACAACCTTAGTAAGTTTTCGTAATGATAATCGTTTTAATGATAACGCTTTTCTATACATGATGTTGAATAAATTTGCTGGAGTTGTTAACACGCGGTTGAGCTACATAAAGTTGAAATGGGAAACTCTATCCAGAAGGAAAGAATACCTTCGCAACGGAAAGAGTCCAGTTGAGATTCCGTTATCCGCACTTAGACTCCCATTAGCTCCGTTGTGCTTGGGCAAGGTTAGCCAGCGAAGCTACGCATATAGGTTTCGCTAAGCGCCCTCGAAGTTCCGAGGATGTTTGCACGTCGGGTAGCAAAGACCTCATTTCCAGAACGAAGTCGGCGACTGATTTCTCGGTATCGAACAACCTCTGTACATTGGGCTGTCTATAGCAACTATCATCATCATCATCATCATTTCAGCCAATTGGCGTCCATTGTTGAATGTAAGCCTCCCAAAAAGAGCCAACCATCCCGGTCTTGTGCAGTCCGCGTCCATTCGCTGTCATCCACCTTTTTTAAATAATCGATCCATCGTGCCGCAGTACCTATATTGAAAATATATTTTTCTAGGGGGCAATGACCCGGAATTATACCTATTATTATTCGGGGGGTATTTCGACTTGGGATGAGAAATCGCTTGGTTATTCGCAAGTATAGGCTTAACATTGCCATTTTTGACTGCCTGTAATTTGTAGCCCGTGATTATTTGTTGTCTTGAAGTTCAGTCGATCTCTAACAAATTCATGTACGAATCAGTGTGAAAGGTAAGAGGAGAAGTGGGTACCGGTCCATCAGCATCATTTCGGAAAATCTCTTCGCGAGTTTGTCTCTGGCGTCATTGCTTGGGGATCTATAGTTTCCCATGATCCACTGAAGGGTGCCACCCGCAACGGATAATTTTTGGCCCTGAGCTGTTACTTCACTGGAAATTGAACAAATAGCCATGCCGGAGCATGGAAGTGTCGTGGCTTCTTTAATCAATTCCTCACTAAACTGTTTGGAAAAAATGTGGATTATAAACTTAAATGTTATTTTAAGTACGCAAAACCCCATTTTATTATGTTTTTTACAAAATTATGGTGTAAAAATACATTTAAAAAGATAAAATAAATACAAAAATAATAGCTGTTGCTGGCCGGGGATCGAACCATGAGCCAGTCGTTAAAACAGACATTTTTGAATATTACTCATCCTCCAAAGCACATAGCGTGATAATATATAGCCTAAAACCTTCTCCTGACCAGAACGAACACAACAAAAAAAGAATTATCGAAATCAGTCCAGCCGTTCAAGCGCGATGCGATGACTAAGCCTGACCAGAAAAATAAAAAACCTCGCCATATTGCGGAATTTTTAAGAACTTATTTTCGTCATACATTTTGATAGAAGATTAACAGTTAAAACACGAAAGCGACCTCCTGACAGGTTTATTATATTTCTGGTCAGGCTATACATTAGTTAAGATCATAGACTATTACTTTGGATAGTGCACTTTTTAACCTTTGTAATTATTAATGTTAGAAAAATCATAGACAACATAAAAAAGACATTTACGTTTTCGATAACCTATAAAATAAATCATAGAAATTGTTTTCAGAAATACAATAGTTTAGAACATAGACTACTAATAAATTTATGAACGCACGCGTAAATGTTAATCATTTGTCATTATTTCTGAACGCATGTCAACCATTACGTCTTATAGTATTTGACAGGATGGACAACAAATGTTTGACAGGTACGAAACAAAGTAACATTAAGGGAAAATGATTCATCTTTTATAATTATGTTTTCGTCGAGTTTTCATTATTTTTAAGATGTATTCTGCTATTCGGGGCGGGGACAAATCCAACGAACCAAAAACCATGAAAATTGGTCTAGCCGATCTCGAGTTATAAGTGTTGTAACAAACCCGTCTTTGTTTTATATATATAGATTATACCTTTGTCCATTTGGAATGGTGATCCAGAGTACTTCAGAGATAACATGTAGGACACAAACTCACAAAATTGCCACATTCTCTTTATAATACCAGTATAGATAGACTTGTACGTACCTGTAGCACTGACTAGCACTTCGACTATGCTCCCTATGGCACACGGCGCCATGCCTGGTGGTGGGACGGTCACAAGCCTCGGGAGAACGCGGAAGAAGTATCTTCCATCGACTCTGCAATACAAATTTTAGTAGTTAGTGAATGTTTGTAGTACTTTCTAGATGACTGACGAACTACCGGTACAACATAACGTTTCAGAATGTTAAATGCATGGACATGTGTCCTTTTCAAAATAGCACAAAACCACAATTCTAAATGCAAAATAAAATATTTTCACTGTTGTAAATGTTACACGTTTGCGGCGCGACCACAGGGCGTGATAGATGATTCAATGGCTGACTATGTACTAGACTATAAGTAGTTTATTACCTCTGCCATTAAAATTATAATAAAGTTACCTGATGTCATCAACGGTGAGAACTATTTCATGCATGCCAGCATGTTCGGGGACAAATTCAGCAGCACCTCGTGCAACAAGTTTCAACCTTGATTCCTGCTCCAGAGGGTTCACAACTGATACTTTGACTTCAGAAATGGATAACTCGTTGGATATGCTCTCGATCTTTATGTACGTCTGAAAGGAAAGAGAGTGAGCGTTCAGTTCGGCGAATGTTTGGCCAGCTGTTTGACGAAAATTCAAAGTCGAAAAAGTAGTTCAATGCCTGTAAACTGTTTGTAGATTCTTTAACAAAGTTTGTATAGATAATTTTAATTTATGCTCTAATTAGTATTTGTACTTATCATATGGTTGTATTTTATAAAAAGCCAGTTTGAATTTATATTCCAAGACCCCAGAGCCGCGCGAGACCTCAGTTATTTTCTCAGTAACAAAATGTGTGGAGTGGAGTAGTGTTAGTATTTAAATAAAACCTTTTCTTTCTTTTTAATTTTCCATAAATATAGTGATTAGGATCTCATTTGAGTACCAATATTCCCCTTAATTTTCATTTGCCGGATAAATCAGCTGGGGGCACTTCCGCCTGTGATAGACAGTATCTCGCATCGGGGGAATTTCATAAGGCTTCCGCTCTCCCGTTTGATGCTAATTCATCTGGTTTTTATGAAAACCAGATGAATTAGCTATCTACTCTTGAAGACGGGCTCTTTTAACTCAACGTTATTTTCATTGGGGAGGACGATTGAAGTTTAAATTGAAGTAATTTTTAAATTAAATAAGCTGGATCGGACTTGATGTTTCTTTAACGCAGCTAGCAGAGTAACTTATTTAAAGTGAATACATTGAGGAGACTTTCCAAGATATAAAAATTGAATTTGCGATATTATACAGTTCGTTAATTTTCAAAGACTTCACAGATAGTGTGTGTGGTCAACTAGTAATTTCTCATTGCTTTTAGTGTGATGGCCCTTTAAGGCAAGGGTTCCCAACCGGTGCAGGTGGGGCGCGCACCACTCGGGGAGTTTATGTGACCCCGGCAGGGCGGCGGCTCTAAAAATGACTTCATGCTTACAAATCAGAGACACACATGCTAAGAAATGACCTGAATGTTCCAAAATCAAATTACTAGTCGACGTTATGCTCCGATATGACAGTTTACCTTACGGTTTAACAGGAAAAGGGAGTCAAGTAGAAAGATGTAGAGGCGTTTCATGTAAAAGGTTGGATACCACTACTTTAAAGGAAAGGCAAAGACAGTGCTGTACTTACGGTTTCTCCAACTCTAACAGAAGTGGAGTCTAGGGCTACTCGCAGTTTGTCATGTACAGGTGGGCGGGGAGGCTCGTTCCGGAGCTGGGTGGCCCAGGCCATCACGCCCAGGTGTTCCACGTCACTTTGACTTAGGTCACGAGCTGATAACACCGGGTGCACGCCTGCGCAACACAAATTAAATGTTGAAAAGGTTATTTGGACTTTGTTTTTGTCACTTCTGACCTAGACTAGAGTCAAGAGCAAACCCATCTTAAATAAAAAAGCTCCGCGACTTCGCTCGTCAAAGTATTTTACTAAATCAAAATGCCTCCTGATTAAAAATGAGATGTTCAGCTATTGAGGCGTGATTGATTGACAATCATCTAAACATCCATCCCAGGCACCTATAGACGCCTGACGCCGCACTGTAAAGTTTTCCCTATATTGTTTTTTTTCCTACTTTACCTAATATTTTAGCGATAAAGGAGAAATCTATTAAAGAAATTTGACTGATTGTTGTAGCTTGATGTGCTGGCGTCTGTACCTAGGATTGTGAGGGATAGAATAGAATACTCTTCATCATCACTACATAGTATAAAACACCGCTGTCTGTCTGTCTGTCCCTATGTATGCTTAGATCTTTAAAACTGCGCAACGGATTTTGATGCAGGTTTAATAGATAGATTGGTTCTCGAGGAGGGTTTTAGTATATAATTTGCACCCGTACGGAGCCGGGGCGGGCCGCTAGTTTTGTATAAAATATGTTCTGGTTTTAAAATATTTCCGATACAGTTTTCATGTTTCAATAAACATAATCATTAAAACGTATTTAAGAGTTTATTTACAATATGCACATAAAAGGAAAGTTTCCAATGAAACAAATTAATATGGAATGAAATTTCACATTGCGGAATTGGAGCTTTTAATTTGAACAAGCTATTAATTTATTTAGGTAGGTACCTACTTCAAAATATTCGTATGCTCATTTTCCGTGTAACATTTCAGAGATCAATGCTGTTTGTAATGTTACCTCAAATATTTAGAATGTAATGTATTGCTGTAGATCATTGGGTGCCCGCGTTATAAATCAGGCAATCACTGTAATTAATAACTACTACTGTGAACGGAGATAATTTAAATAACCATTGAAACACGATGAAATGAAACATGATCTATAGACATTATTATGGTAATTTGTCGGTTTTAGTAGGCCCGTAATATTGCAAGGTGTAAACTATTCGTGAGTCACCGGTATCGGATTAGGGGGAATTCAAATATCTATACCTAGAAGTCACACAATACCTACTTAGATCTGTAAGTTATTCGAATTAATACAAAATAGAGCAACGTCTATCTCCACAACAATATTAGGCCCACTAGCGCTGCTCCGCTTAGCATTGGGCTAACTTAAAAAAATAGCAAAATGGTTTTTCTTTTAGGAGCTCGTGGCTAGATAATAACAGCCGCACAGGTCGATCTTCACGGTTAAGCAACACTTGCCAAGGTTGGTTTGTGGATGGGTGACCATCTTAATATATCGAGTTTCCTTCGTGCCTCGGAAACCACGTTAAGCCGTTGGTCTCGGCTATCATTTGTAGATCTTTGAAAGTCGTTACGGATAGTCAGAAGCCAGTAAATCTAACTCCAGTCTTGCCATGAAGCACCGTGTTACCCACTTAATGGTAGACAGCCGCGCCTCGTATAATACTGGTATTCAGCTAAATCCGGCTTGACTGGAAGTCGACCCCATTATAGTTGGGAAAAGGCTAAGCAGATGATGAGATGATGATGATGGTATTTTTGAAAGGCTATTCAAATTACTAAAAGTATAGATTTAGCCATGGCTAACTAAGTTTTCGTATTTGTGTAAGACCTTTCTGCAAATATGTAAAGCTGCCCAATCGCTAAGCGGAGCAGCGCAAGTGGGTGTACACTTAAGAAGCATAAGCATAATCAGCCTATAATGTTCCCACTGCTGGGACACAGGCCTCCTCTCGGTGAGAGAGAGTGGGCCGTAATCCACCACAAGGGCCAGGTACGGGTTGGTAGATGTCACATGTCTTCGAATTATTGTTTCATGAAGTAGAATGTAGAAAATCCATCAGTGCATAAGATTTAACTTTAATTATATCTAAGCGATTGTTACTGAAAGTGGGCATTAGGTTTAGGATTTTGGTAGCAATAAAAACACCAGACGTCATGTCTATCATTACTCAATCAGTTGCGTAGAAATAAACGTTGACATGTAAGTGTATGATGGCCAGATGCTCTAGACAAAGTGCAATAGAGTATACTAATTAGTGTTGTTACAGTATTATTTTTCAGGAAATTACCCTATTCTAGGCGATTACTCGAAATGTAAGGGATTGATCACGTGACACAAAATTGACAGCGTTTATCAATCTCATACTTTTTTGACCTTTTGGAAATCGCCATCGCTACGCTAACGCTAACAGAATCTCACTAACTATGAATGGGGAACATGAGGTTCTAGACCTCATGTTCCCCATTCATAGCGATTCTTTATCTCTTGTCTAATATTGTTATCATTTACCAATTTTCTTAGCAGCGTCGATGGCCATTTGGTTGTTCTCCTCCCAGCGCGCGGGGTCTCTTCGCAACCGACTCGGCGGCGGCGCTGGGCCCCCAATAGACCTCACCAGCTCGTTTGATACACGGCCGTCGTTCCAATCCGTCTATAAAATAGAGTATCTAGGTAAAAATTACTTCAATTTTTTTCAAACAATTAGTCAAGTTTTAAGTTCTCAGCTGGATAGTGTAGATATAGGTAGTCCATAATTAGGACTGTCAGATTCAGGAGATTCTATAGAATAGAATGCATTTATTTGTCAGAATATTGTACAAAGCTGTTATGTGCGTTATTACGTATTACGTCCAAAATATCCTGCCGTTTCCGGCGTACAAATATAGTTGATAAAAATTATGGGTCATCATTACGTTTAGAGGTACATAAAGTTATTAATAATAGGAATTACAACAAAAATTGAATAATAGTTTGGAAAGAGATTATATAAGTCAAAATTCAATGAAGTCAAGGAGATAAAACATTAATGTCAATTATTATTTAGGTGATTTTTCGTTTATAAAATCTTCAGTAGAATAATAACATTTGCTTAAAAGGAATCTACGTTTAAATATTAGAGGCTGAGAGTTTTGAAGCCATCAGGTAATTTGTTGTAGACAGTAATGGACATACAGTATACATTATTAGAAAACAATTTAATTCTACGCCTAGGAACATTAAGCATATGCACTTTTCGGCTGGGTCTGGATACAACATCATTATACAATTCAAATTCATGTCTGTTTTGGTGAACAAAGATACAAATTTCAAAAATGTATAGTGCTGGAAGTGGTAATATTTTAAGTTTTTTAAACAATGGAACACAACTGTCCAGTGGGTGCGCTCCACAAATTGAGCGTACACATTTTTTCTGAGCTCGAAACACTCTTTGAAGTTCAACCGAATTACCCCATATTATAATACCATAGCACAAGATTGATGAGACATAGCCATGATATGCACATAGTGCTGCCTCAACACTAGCCACACGTGTTAGTCTATATAAAACGAAAACAAATCTATCTTTTTACATAAATCTATCTTTTTACATAGATCATCAATGTGAGATTTCCAGTTACAATTTTTATCAATTATTATCCCCAAGAATTTTGCGTAATCAACCTCTTCTATAGTCTCATTTCCATATTGTATTTTAAGCCGTGGACGCGTACTGTATAACAGTACGCGTTTCTGGAATTGTATCATTTTTGTTTTATTAATGTTAATATGAAGATTATTTTGTTCAAGCCATGTAATAATTTTATTTAATGTCATATTTATTTCGTTTTGGTACTCAACAATGTCGTCATTTTGATTTATAATACTAAGGGTCGTATCGTCAGCGTATAGTATGCAATTGTGGGGTGTTACACTAGGCAAGTCATTAACATAGATCAAGAATAATGGTGGCCCTAGTATGGTCCCTTGGGGGACACCACAGTTGTTTTCGCGAAATTGAGACCTATATGCGAGCTTTTCATTTCCTGTTTGTCTCGAAATCTCAACACATTGCTGTCGATGTGTAAGGTAGCTTTCGAGCCATTTCAACGCGTTTCCCCTTATGCCATATCGATCTAATTTATAAATTAATAAAGTGTGGTTCACGAAATCAAATGCCTTGGACATATCTAGAAAGATAGAGACAATTGGTAGTTTACTATTAAGGCATTTTGTTATTAATTTTGATAGAGCAAAACAAGCTGTTGTGGTCGATTTATTTTTCCTGAAACCAAATTGATCTTCACTTAAAATTTTGTATTTGGATAAAAAACCGGAGAGTCTTTCCTGCATGGCCTTTTCAAAGACCTTTGATAATATTGGTATGAGTGTTATGGGGCGGTAATTATTCATTTCACTTCTGTCACCTTTCTTGTGAATTGGTTTAACAATTGAAAACTTCAACCGTGAAGGGAATAAACCTTGCATAAATGACAAGTTAATAATATGGCTAATATGAGTTGATAAAAATGGGGAGCATAATTTAAGGATTTTTGTATTAATGTCATCGTAGCCTGTTGAGTTGGTTGATTTTAAAGAATTTATTATTTTATGTACATCAGTGTCATTAGTTGGGGTCAAATACATAGTATTAGGATGGTAAGTCATCGGTGGTGTGTAGTCAATAGATGGGTTAATGGTGTCATTCGTCATATCAATAAAAAAATTGTTAAATATGTCAGCTATCTTTTCTGGTTGAGTGTAAATTTGATTGTCCAATTGAATTTGATTGATGTCATGAGTATTTTGTTTTTCGCCGGTATTACTTTTTATTACCTTCCAGGAAGCCTTGCATTTGTTACTGGATTGAGATAAATAACGCGTGTTCTCGCCTTTTTGTGCCTGAAACATGCACCTTTTTAGAATAGCAGTATATTTACAGTAGGTATTTTTATGACGTTTTTTATTTGCTGTTGACAGACGATATTTTAGATATAGACGCCGTTTGTTTATACAACATTTTTTTTATGCCTTTCGTCATCCAATTATGTTTTACGGGCTTAATAGTTATCTTAAACTTGATTTTGGGGAAACATAAATTATAAAATAATAGTAAAATGTCATGGAAATAATTAAATGCAATGTCAGTATCTTCAGTCTGGTAAATATCCGAGAAGGACAGTAAAGATAGACATTTAACAAACTTATCTATATTTTCTTGATTAAAATCGCGTCTTTGTTCAAAATAAAATGGTCTTTTAATATTCGTGGTGTCTAGCGTTACCTCAAAACATATAGATTGTCCTTTTTCGTGATCAGATAGAGCTAGGTAGTGTATTTGGGGCTTAACATTTGGTATATTACTCGTAATTAGGTCAATGCAAGAGAGTTTTCTTGTGGGATTGGTAATATGATTATTTATATTATAGTTATTTAAAATTGATTCTAGCTCTTTGAAATATTTATCTGCTTTAATTGCGTCTAGGTTCCAGTCACCACATAATATGATGCTTTTATTTTTATTTTTTATAAGTTTTCTTAAGAGGAGGTTTAAATTTTCTAAAAATAATTTAATGTTTGAATTTGGTGTGCGGTAAATGCAGACAACAAAGAGTTTCAAGTTTGTGATTTCAGTTGCACAGTATTCGAAATAATATAACTTGGGGTCAATTAAGTTACATAAAGGTTTGCAGTCTAGGTCTTTTTTGGTCAATATACAAGTCCCACCTCTACGTTGATGCGGCCTTGAAAAGGCTGACACTACTTTATAGTTTTTCATGGTAAGATTAGATTCTGCCCCTTGTCGTATAAATGTTTCACTGAGACACACAATATCAACACTCATATTAGATTTTTCTAGTTCCGTTATTGATAATTCTAGAAGGTCTTTTTTACTCAATATACAGTTACCGACACGTAAGTTGGCAAGAGTTTTTGTAGTGGAGGAAGTTTGCGCACGCACAATTTCATACATTTTTATATGCGCGAACTTCCCCCACTACAAAAATCTCTTGCCAAGTTACGTGCCGGTAACTGTACCAGCTATGTTTTGATGTAGAAGAGTACATTTGCGTCTAACCTCGAAAAAACATCGGTTGGTTAGTGTTTTCACTGCTGTTTATAGGTTTAGAAGTATGATTAGTTTGCTGCTTTTTTAAATAATATGGGATAGTTCCTTTTTTATACATATTTGTTTCCGTAACATTATTTTTACACTTCTGTTCAATATTTCGGTTGGCACATCTAGATTTCAATTGCGAAGTTACTAATTTCTGGTAGTTTATGTTGTCGATTTCTATATTTATTTTAAAACACATAAAACGCTTTGAAACATAATTATAGTTATTAACTCTTACCATAACATCAGATGTATCAATGAATTGGCAGTTTGGATAGTTTTTCACAATCAGTTTTATGTGTTTATTTAATAAGTTAGTGTTTAGGTAGCAATTATTTAGTATGAACACTTTGTTTTTTTTTTACTTTATGAAGTGAAGAACACAACTCTGTTAAAAATAAATAGGGATTTTTATCGTTACTTCCAATACCTAATACGATAATGTCGTCACTTTTTAGTCCTTCTGATAATTTTTCAAAGTTGCACAGGTCTTGTGTAGTCGTTGCATATGGTTTAGAGATTCCTGAAACCGAGTATATGTTGTTCCATTTATTATTATTTCTTTGTATTGCTATTTCTTGAGCAAATTCCCGCACTTGTTGGTCACCTAAAACTAAAATCCTTGGCGAAGAAACATGTTGGCTTAGTTCTTCAGCTTTTCCTGAATTTGAAGAAGTCATTATTAAGTTTCCATCATCGCGAGTATCTTGAGTCGGTTTGGATGGATACGTTATAGGTGCGTTTGAAGTCTTATTTTGGTCCATAGATGAACTCTACTGTACATAACGCGTTGATATTTTGGTCAGATTTTTAGATCAGTTTAAAAAACTGGCCAAGTGCCATTCGGACTCGCGTGCAAAGGGTTCCGAACGAATATCTTTTTTTCAACATGTCAATTGAACACTATAGAATTCTAATAGATTTTCCTGTAATCTATAAATAAAGATCTATTATCTCCATTTTTTTTCAAAACTTTAGGCTCAGTAATTTCAGGAATAAGGGTTTTGAATAGCTTCAAAACCATTTATTTTAATATTATGAAAAAAATAAGATTAAAATTCTTATAGTAAGCCCTTTCATTTGATTTTGTTTATTTGTATATTGTTCAAATTTTTTTTTTAATTTTCTAGTTTGGCCCCCCAAAAGTGATCCCCATACTAAACATTTAATAATTTACGTAACGTTTCCGCTTTTGCTGACGTATGGGTGCCAAATGTCAATAAAATCGGTCCAGTGGATCCGGTGAAAACTGACTGTGACAGACACCCTGATCCTATGAGGGTTCCGTTTTTTGTTCGGAACCCTAAAAACATTTTAAGAGATGAAATGTTGCAATTTATGTTGTAAATTATCCATGCCTGACCCCGTTAAAAAACTAAGATTTATAAATCAAATCAGCGCTGTTTTCTAGCTCATCAATCATAAAATCTAAGAGAAAAGTGGAATATGTGAACACTACATAAGTGTACACCATTGTGAATCATATCTTTCAATCACTGGACAGATTGTCGTGAGACTCAGGCCTTGCTTAACTTGACGAGCTATCGTAAATTTTACAATAAAACGTGACTAAATAACTAAAGGTAGTTGTAAAATTATTTGCACTAACCATTGCAACAACTTTAGATATGCGTTAACCACCTTCACCTATTGGCTTTACGTAATCTTGTGTTAACTTGAATGAGAAAAAGATTGCCTTGGGCAACGATATCTAAATGCATCAAACGCCTACTTTAGTCGTTCTTTTAAGAAAGTTAACCTTTGGTAATTATCACGTCTATTTCTCCAGAGGGGTATGCAATAATTAAGCACCTTTACCCGTGGTTTGCCGACAGTAGTGTTTAGTTCTCACGGGATTTAAACCGCCAATCCGAAACTTACCGTAAAATTGGTTTACGTAATCTTGTGTTAACTTGAATAAGAAAAAGATTGCCTTGGGCAACGATATCTTAATGAATCAAACGCCTACTTTAGTCGTTTTTTTAAGAAAGTTAACCTTTTGTAATTATCACGCCTATTTCCGCAGAGGGGTATGCAATAATTAAGCACCTTTACTCGTGGTTTGCCGACGGCAGTGTTTAGTTCTCACGGGATTAAAACCGCCAATCCGAAATTTACCGTAAAATTGGTGATCCCTCTCTCCAACCGCGAGTTGACCCATTCGAGGGTGGCCTTGAACCCTGCGGATTCTGGTTTCATGAAGTAGGACAGGTAGGTCATGCCGGACAGCTCCTCCAGCCAGGGCGAGGCCAGGTACTCTGGCTCCAGAACCATGGGCACCTCCAGCTCGCGGTGAGCCAATCTCATAGCGCGGCGACAGTTCTCCACGGAGGCTTCGTGACGATCTGTACGAAAGGTTTTAAATTAGTTTATTTAAATAATACTTTATGTATGTAGATAGATAAATCTTTAAATAAAAAAGTACTAATAATGGATACACAAAGGGCGGCCTTGACGGTAAAACTGATCTCTGATGGGATGGACTTATTTGCACTGCAAGGTTGTTTCACTTTTGCAAAGTAAGTTGTTCAAAAGCCTGCACTTGATAAGATTGAAAATAGCTGCGGTATCTGCCAACAGTTTACAAAGTAGAAACGGCTCGCTATTATTTTTATAAAATGAATTTGCACCCTTACAGAATTTCCAATTACTTTGAAAGACCGTTCGGAACGTTGTACGGTGTAATGAAATCTGTCATAATCAATACTGACTGAGTTCGCGCCAGTGCGGGAAAATGCCGGGCTTGCAGTAGTCGAGTAAGGCGGAGAGCAGAACCCCGCTGTTCCAATCCGTCGTCAAGTTGTTGACGCGGCACTCCGGCATGGCCGCCTGCAGCCACGATAGCATCAACTTTCTGCAATCAAACACCAATAAACCTGCAATTTGCCAGTCACTTGCGCCAGCTCCGCAGGGCACTACTATCCCGTCTCGATCTCAGTTACAAGTTTAGAACGCAGCTCCACTTCATATTTTACATCGGAACTCTATAAAAGCGATAAGTATTGAGCAACTTACATTTTATATTAGGAATTTCTAATATTCGACGCGCATAACGAAGATGGCATGAATTCTTTCGTCACCGCTAGAGCTTTATGTCTTCCTTTGATTGCGTACAAATATTTGAACGGAAATGAATTATTGAAGACATCTTTTTCGACTTGGAAAGTTGAAACATACTTGTATGTTTTACGTAATGAGAACATGTAGGTAGGTATGGAAAGGGATTAAATAGACTTAGATGGAATAAATTACTTTAAGCTGTGAAAAACTGGACATTGCCGGTATTTCTAAACACCGGGACAGTTAGGCAAGCTCAGTGAGCGTACCTCAGGTGCGATGTCTAGTGAAGATTTATTCGATGTCTAGTGAAGATTTCGCTTTGTTATCTAAGTTTTTGTTCTGCTCTAAGTCGTTTTCCGGATGTACGTATAAATTATTAATTTTGAGTTGGTAACAATTCCTATTTTTAGGGTTCCGTGCCTCAAAAGATAAAACGGAACCCTTACAAAATTACCTAGTTGTCCGTCCGTCTGTCTGTTAAGACATAATGTATAGGGTTTTTCCTGTTGTCCTAGAACTATGAAATTTGCCAATTAATACCGTCTTATACTACAAGTATAGGAAAAAGTTTGAAAACTATAAATTTGTAATTAATTCATAAAATATATTCTTAATTTAAAGTAATATGTAACTACAAATTTGTACGGAACCCTTGGTGGGCTAGTCCAACTCGCACTTGGCCGGTTATTTTCGATTGAAATGTAGGTGTATGAAGTATTTTATAACGATCTGAGATCCGAAAGGATAATAATGTGCACTACGTAAAACAATGTGAACCGTTAAGTACATACACATAATTACCATTAATTTAATAAAATAAAACCTTACCTCGGAGGGAATTTGCTGCGCCCGATCTGGTAGCGAACGATGAGTGAACAAATCAAACCCAATATCAGCTCTAAGTTCCCGTTCACGATGTCCACATTACCTAAAACAAAAGCCGATTTAAAAATGTTGTGTTTAAAATTTTAAATGTTCTTTGCACTTCGTCAGCGATTGGACCTGATTGATACCTTTAAATTGGTTGTTGGCCCCAACTAGCAGACATGCGTACGTTCAAAGTACATATTAAAATTAATATTTTTTTGTTTAATTTGTTAGTGTAAAAATAAATAGTCTCGCGGCTTTGGATCTTCTTCTTTGTCGATTGTCGGAGGTCATTTGACAATTCGGAAATTAAAGATTCTCTCCCTGGTCGAAATGAAGTAAGTACCTATGGTCGTAATTAATTAGGGGCAAACGGTTCACAAGTTCAAGTGGGGTAGGGATGGACATTTGGGAATACCGAAAGGCAAAGATGATTGATGGCTTTCAAATAGTATCACCAAATGAAGGATCTTGAGTTTCGGTCAAAATCGAAGTCAAAAGTTCTAACGTGGAGTATTAAGGCATTCATATAAATAGGAAAGATGTGAAACTCGTAAACAGTAAAATGTTCGTGGTCACAGATCTTGAAACAGTTCGTAGGTAACTCAGGACTAGGTACACGCGTTTATGTACTGCAGGTGAGTAGGTCTTACCAATATTAACGAGTTTGACTCCATCATCTTCCATGGCTTGCAGCGCAGTTGTCACATTCTCCAGCTTGTGGTGCTGGTTCGTTGGGTTGCGACTCCAGCCCTTCAACCTTCGACCCTGAAGGGCTTCCACTAGCGCACACAGTACAGTTCCGTCTCGAAGGTCCTCTACTAAGTCTGCAACCTGTAGAAAATTCAATAATTGGATATTTTTCGATGTCACGGTCGATTCTCATTTATTTTTAAGAATATCAAACCGTGAAAACGGTTGCAGCGATTATTACTCAAATCAAACGAATCAGTGTCGATAATACGCTATTCATAGAACACTAACCACTAATCAGCGTAGCAAGTTGTGTGAAACTGCTAACTCAATTAATACGGTATTTACCTTTATGTTCATTGGTTTCAGGGTCTCATTGACCCAATTCCTGGAGGTGTTGGCCTTTATCTCCACCCAGAGGTCCACGTGGCCTTTGATGGCCATGCCCTCGGCAGCTGTCCCTTCAGGGCTGCGGGCCGCGAGGCCGGCCTGCGTGATGCGGCCCGCCGAGCCCTCGGCTGAGTGCGCCCGCACCCCTCCGTGCGTCACTGTCACCCCGTCCATGATCACGACTTATCACTTATTTATATTTCATCTATTTAATATCACTTCATTTTCTTTGGCACTGCACATTGTCATCTGGAGAGATAAAGATGGTTCTATCATAAGTATGGAATTTATGTATGTAAATGTGTGACTGCGAGGAATGGTAATTTGTGTACAGGGACTCGTGGTATCTAGAATATTGATTAGGAATGATAGAGACCTAATCAAGGAGCTACAGCACGAGACGATAACTCAATCAAAGATCTATATTCGCATTCTTATCCAGTGAATTAAATTTCTTTTACTGTAAGAAATCGCGCAATAACGCCGCCCTTTGTATGTGTTTTAGTTTTAAGTTTCCATTTGTTTTACTTTCGGTCTACAATAAAGCATAATTATGCAGGAGTGTCAGAAGGGGCCTCGTAGCGGTCTTGGCTTTCGCTGTCCATCGTGGGCGTTGTAACGACCGGAATTTGAAAATAAAAGCACACTACTTGTATTGTCCAATGTCTTATTATTTGATTATCTTACAATTTTATGCAAAGTCACAAACACTTATGTTATCAGGATGAAACTAGATTGTTGCGAGCCAATAGATAGGTGTGTCAACACTGTCAACTGTCAATAGAATGACCGCCGCGCAGGGCTGCCAGGTGCAAAAATGGTGAGATCGTACGACAACTACAAAAAAGTCGTATGCCAAGGAAATTGTGAAATGAAAAGATCGTACAATCTAAAAGCACAAAGTTTTTGTTAAATATAACAAAAAAAAAGTTTAGTTTTAAAAAAAATGCAATAGAGGAAACAAAGAAAGAAAACATATTTATTTGGCACATCCTTATGTATACCACACAACAAAACAAAATAAAAAGAACAAATAAAAACTTAAAACTACACAATTAAAACTATTTATTAGATTTAATTAAACTATTTATTAAAACTATTTATTATTTTTTGGAGTACCTGGCGCAGGTCGCTCGTCTTCACTTTTGTCACACATTCTTCCTTGAACAAAAACAACAGACACAAAAAAGCACTCGAGACAGTATGCAGATTCAAAGAGGATAATATAAACTACGCACAGAACGAGCGAGACTGACATATCGCAACTATTACCGAAAGAAAAAAATAATAAGTTTCGTAATTCCCCGAAACTCATACTTGCCAGTTAAGGACGTTCGTTTCATTATGAAATGTTGCCAGGTATATAAAAATCGTACATTTTTCGTACGATCTTGGTCTAGCGATCGTACGTGAGTAAAAATGCTAAAAAATCGTAGGAGTACGATTAAAATCGTACATCTGGCAGCCCTGCCGCCAATTTGCAGATGGCAGCACACGCCCGTATAGGGTTGTGATTCTGATTTATGTGACGCCACAGACTATAAATACGAGACTACACTAGTTTTCCATCATCATAGAGGACGAGGCAATAACGAGTATAAATTAGTGATGATGCAGTTGATATTATGATGTCTAAAAGTACATTAAATCAATACTCACCTGCAATAGTAGTATGGGCTAAATACTGTAAATCACAATATATAAATATGGGTATAATTTAGACGGTCACCAAAAATAATATTTTTAAGACTCTAAGCCTGGGCACCAAAATGGATTAATGGTCACCAAATTCTATCCAACTCAACTGTGATTGCCATAAAATGTAGGCTTGGGGTTACAAACTGGATAAAATAGGTTAGGTTAGGTTAGAATTGTGACCAACCGCGCGCGAGCCGAGCGAGCGAAGCGAGCGGTGCCGCGGCAGCGGCCGGCGAGCGCTACTTCTCGAATATTATTTGGTGACCATTTATGTGTTTTGGTAACCGCTTAGAACTTTTTTGGTAGTAAAATAGGTACTTTTTTGGGCGGTGTTTAAACACAAGCCTATAAATATTACCAAGCCCACCATTACTGAGGTCATTCAATATCTCACTTGGAGATTTCAGAGGGAATTTCTTATGGTAGGTAGCTTAAACTCCATTAGATCTGCTCTAGCATTAATATAGGACCACATTTAGGTACCTACAGATGAAATCAAGACTCTTTAGAGGTTCCTTTAAATTAAGACCTCCAAAACCTAAGTATAACAATACTTAGGATGTGTGTGTATCATGCTTACTCAATTATATTTACACACACACTATTTACATTCACAAAACTGAAAATGTTGGCCAAAGGGCACAAACGATCTTAATAATTAATGTGAAATCAAACAAGACCGCATAATGATAAGATAAATTAATAGAATCTTCAGGGCCAAATAGATGCCAACCCTTTTCAACTATTCTCTTCTTGAATACTAGACCAGGAGTATGCCCAGCTACAGCTGTGGTTAATTATTTAGATAGAATTATCGAAAAGTCTGCCAGACTTTCCTCGTTTGTATATATCAACAAAAAAAAAAAAAAAAGTAGGTCTATAAAGCAGTGACCTCCAGTACAATCAGCCGTTGCCGCGTTGGGTCAAAAAAGCTATGGAAGAGATTGGAATTGGCATTAGCACATTCTCGCTGCACATGTGGGGTTAGTGTTTCTTGCCCCGTGGCTGCGAACACAGCCAAAGAAATTCTCCAGCGGGTCCTGATTGAAGTGTCTGAGCCATAGAGACTTACACTTATGCTCCTGAAATAACTTATTGGTCAAATATTCAAAATTTTCTAGTGTAAAGATCCAGTTTGTTATTGATGGCACAGCACAAGATTTACCTTTTTTTGACACAAATTTCATTGTTTTTAATAATGATCTAGCTTCTCTCCTCCACAGCTTCATGTGAGTGGAGTTCGGTGTTACTGCAAGTAATAAAATCTTCCCCGAGCGCTTCTTTGAATTTTCGTAACTACCATTTATGGAGTCAAAAAGGTCATCAAAAAAAATTAAAGCCTCAGCTGTCTCTTTAGCTTCTTCAGGCAAAATTCCTTTTTCTGAAACATAAAAAGGCAATTATAAATTTTTTGAATGTGTTTGGCAGGGGTGTAGGTATAGTACATCCTTATTACGCTAATAATGTTTAAGTCTCATGTAACAAGGGGCCAGCCTATTGCTATTAACTTAACAATTCCAGGCGCACAAAGAACTTTATAAAAATGTTAAAGTTACAAATACTGTTACTTAAGTATATTTAGAGAAAACTCACCTGCTAGATATCCCATAGCTACAGCAACAGATTTGCTGAAGACCTGAGTTGCGCATTTCACTTTCATCTTTTTTATTTTATTAGGCATTATATGTTGGTCAGTTAGTTTAGGCAACATCCTTAAGCCCATAAATGAAGGATTCTTTTGTTATTTTATCAGGTGATCCCATTTAGCTCTTTTCTGTTGACCATTTTTGGTAAATATCAAATCTTTGGTTAATAAATTGTTTCTTATGCCTTTTATTAGATGTGGTGCATCATACAGGGGCACAATTTCATTGCCATCAATTTCGAATGTATGTTTGTTCCACTGACCGTTAGTTTTTAAATATTTCTCTTTTGTTTCTTTTACTAAATAATTAATTGCACTTGTGTTGGAAGCACCTTGGTCACAAACAGTTGCCAAAACTTTCAGTCCTGTTCTATTTACTTTTCGGATTACCCTCTTTATCTGGCAGACCAACTCTTTTTTTGCAGTGCTTCCAACCAACACAAAAACTGTAGGCTACAGCTTGCTTATAATTTTTTGATATTCCTTTTATCATAAATACCAGAGCATGGTCAGCAATTTTTTTTTCCATTTGCTGGCCATTATTAACGAAGCCCACTATTTCATCTTTTCTTCTATTATAATCTAAGTGGGGTGCAATTGATATTTCGTCAAACATCAAAGTACATAATCGATCAGTGGGTTTCATTCTTTTAACTCTTATTTTTAAATTTGTTTTCATTAATGCCAGCTTTAAGTGCTGCTGTTGAGAGCAATCTGCTTAGCGTCAATTGTGATGGCAGTACAAAAATACGCCTTAACCAACGATATGCTTTAGGCCCTTGTTTGTACAAGGCTAATGCCATAATTTTCTCATTTTTAGTGAATCTGCGTCCCATTTTTTTCTTATTAATTTCTCTGAACTGCAACATAGTAAAAACCAAAGCAAATGATGAAAACTTTTGCAAAGCTCTCTGAAAGGTTGTATTTTGAGATAAGTTTAGGGCCTTTTTAAGTCTGTTGCTATAACTTTCGTTTGCCTTCTGCAAGTAGCTGATTTTTCTTGTTAAGAAACTTGTGTGTGATGTGTGCAACAATGATTGCTTCTGCTTTTGTTTGGAGCGAAGACCTAGAAAATAAATATAAACAACATTACATCTTTTGATATTAGAGATCAAAAAACTATTGATATAAATAAGTACGAAAACCACATTAGGTTGTAAGCCAGTTAGGCCCGATTCATTCATTCATTCATTCATTCATTGCGTAAATGAAGATTTTTTTTAGTAACTGTCACAAAATGTTTGTACACACCTGCAGAATCCTTCGTTGTCTGTTGTGTTACTGTTCCATCTATTTGAACATTGTCACTTTTCATAATGGTGGCATCTTTCAGTCCAGCAGAAGTTGAAGGTTCAGGATCGGTGCAACTTTGATTTGTAATATCACTCAATAATTTTCTTTTCCGGGATTCTGAAATTGGTATTAAAAGTCAATATTTACATTAGGTACTTACTTACTATTCTATCATAAAATGAATATGCTATAGTAATTGAGAATTAACATGGATGAAATTCAAAATAAAACATTAAAAAAGGATTTTTGAAATAATAGTTTTAAATACCTGAGTAGAAAAAAACCTAAGTTACTTTCATACACTTCTTTCATATACTGTTTCTAGGTAAGATTTAAATAAAAACAAAAATTTGTTTGAGATATATGGCCAAAGTAGTTTTTGTAAACCCCATAATCATTAGAATCAGTAGTTTGTCCTGTATTAACTTATGGTGTACAATAAAGTATTTAATAAATAAATAAATAATCAGATGGTAGAAGTAGAGATACAACTACACATACCTGTAGAAATCATTGGCTCCTGTATTTGTACTTCCTGAGGAGTTTGGAGAACATTAACATTTTCATTACGAATGCTATCTTCAATACCAGATGTAACTGAAGAAGTTACGGGCACTTCAGTATTTTTGCAGCTTTGACCAGCAAAACAGAATCCTGGAAATATACAATTGTTATTGTCAGGACAAGGTTTGTATAAAAGACCCAATAAAAAATAATAATATCTATCTATATATATAAAAATGAATTGCTGTTCGTTAGTCTCGCTATAACTCGAGAACGGCGGGGCCGATTTAAATAATTCTTTTTTTGTTAGTTTCGCCAGAATACAGGGAAGGTTTAAAAACAAAAAAAGTAGGTAGGGTAGGTAGGGTAGGTAGGGTAGGTAGGGTAGGTAGGGTAGGTAGGGTAGGTAGGGTAGGTAGGGTAGGTAGGGTAGGTAGGGTAGGTAGGGTAGGTAGGGTAGGTAGGGTAGGTAGGGTAGGTAGGGTAGGTAGGGTAGGTAGGGTAGGTAGGGTAGGGAGGGTAGGTAGGGTAGGGAGGGTAGGTAGGGTAGGTAGGGTAGGTAGGGTAGGTAGGGTAGGTAGGGTAGGTAGGGTAGGTAGGGTAGGTAGGGTAGGTAGGGTAGGTAAGGTAGGTAGGGTAGGTAGGGTAGGTAGGGTAGCCAGTTGACGGGAGCGAAGCCGCGCGGGTCAGCTAGTTTAAAATAAAAGTACAACAACATTTGCATTTGAAGTATTTACAAAATTATTGATTTGCATTTGAAGTATTTACAAAATTATTGATAAAATAAATATAATTATTTTTATTTCATTATTTACTAGCTGATTACTTTATTTACTGACCTGTAACATACAGAGTTGGTACAGCAATAGCACTAAGGCGCTTACTCCTTGTGTGATATTTTTCTTCAAAGTGGCGATCACACACTTTACGATAGTTTTTAATTTTTTGATTGTCTAAGTTCAAAATATCTCCTCCAATATTATACAACCAAGTTCTGAATCGATCTGCATCATTAACAGGATCAGGGAACATATGAAGAGCGACATCATCTGCACCTATAAAAAGATAGTCATTCTATTTTCATCCTTATTCATCAAACCCCGAGCGGTCACATGAGACCGAAAGTCTTTCTATTGTATCTCTAATTTCGGTGTTCGACAGGTTAAGTAGATAAGAGTCCATTCTTGTGTATTATTCTTATTTAGTAAATTACCTTATACATATAGTAGGTAGGTAAGGACATTCAGAATTTGTCAAAGAAACTAAAGAAGTAGGTACAGTATGTAGTACATAAGACCTAAATGACGTTGCAGCTTGTTTGCTTTTCTTGCTTACGCGCAGCCCTCCGCGATGCCGCACGTCATATCGCACTTCGATTGAGACACGAAATTGAAAGTTTGCGCAAGGTTCAACTTCTGTGCCGCGATCTGAATAACTACTAGGTCCTAAAGAAAAACTAAACTAACTACACTGGTCAGCAAATAAACCGAGCCACCCGCTACCTAGGAACTCTGTTTCGATTTTCTCAAAAAGTATAAAACTTACAACTATCAAAGTTATACCTACAAAAAGTGCGTTTCATGGTGATTAAAATGACTACAAATTAATTCGAAAGTACCGTCAACTCACATTGTAATCAAGCAACAAACACAATGCTAACGATTTGCTCTGTTTTCACCAGAGTTTGAAATTAGCGTTCTTTTTCTCTACAATGAGGGAAGTCGGATATTTCTTATCATTCCTTTAGTTTTTGTCCATCGTTTGCTCAGACGCGTGTGTTTTTGCTACTTTTTTCGATTAATAATGGATACAACACCTCAGGAAGTAGCTCAAGCTGTAGCATTACTTCAAGCAGGCATTGCGCAACGTGAAGTCGCTCGAAGGCTTCGAATCAGCAGATCTTCGGTGCAACGAGTTTACAGACGATACCTAGAGACTGGAGCATTCGATCGCCGTTCAGGTACGGGCAGACCTAGGGCTACATCAGCAGCAGATGATCGTTATATCCACCTTACTGTTCTGCGAAATCGCCACCTCAACGCAGTTCAAGTCCAACAAAGTCTGCGTGACGAACGCCAAGTGGTCATAAGTTCAGATACCGTCAGAAGGAGACTTGCTGAACGGAACCTGACCCCAAAAAGACCTGCAACAGGCCCAGCATTAACGGTAGCACACCGTCGAGCACGACTTGAATTTGGACATTAGAGCAGTGGAGTAATGTACTCTTCACTGATGAGACCAGGGTGAGTCTACATGGAAGTGATCGACGTCAGAGAGTATATCGTCGCCCTGGAGAACGTTATTCTCAGTGTTGCATCGAGGAAACTGTTGCTTATGGAGGAAGATCTGTAATGGTCTGGGGCGGCATCTCGTTAACAGCACATACAGCGTTAGTTTTCATCGAACCGACGGGCCGTACACGTGGACTGACTTCTCATCGCTACATTACTGAAATCCTCGCAGACCATGTGGTACCTTACGCAGGATATATCGGACAGGATATGTAATTGATGCATGATAATACACGGCCTCATGTTGCTCATGTGGTGACCCAGTATCTACGCGACGTCAGCATTCGTACGACGGACTGGCCAGCTCGAAGCCCGGACTTGAATCCGATAGAACAGTTATGGGATGAGCTGAAACGTCGGGTTCGAGCCCGGGTACCTGCTCCAACAAGGCTTCCAGAGCTGCGAATCGCAATTGAAGAGGAGTGGAATTAGGGCTTGCATTCGAATATTCGAATATTCGAATTATTCGAATAATAAACTGTTTCAAATATTCGAATAGAAATTTTACGATATTCGAATATTCGACCAATTCCTAAAAAACAAAACAACAATCTGATGTGCACACAAAATTTAATGTTCATGCACGCCGTTCAAACAAGGTAACGTCGTTCGACGCGCGGGCGTTACGAGTGTTACGACAGGATTCGGCAACGATCGGGAACATTCGGAAGACGCCGCTGGCGCCGGTGTTTTCTTCCAGCAAATATATTTGCAACCATCTAAGATGTGCCTTAAACGATGAATCCATGGATGCTCTAAGTTTCCTTAGGTCCCACTTCCAGGGAAAACGTTGAAGGACACGCCATAAGAATTAAAAACGTACTGTAATTTTCTGTACTAAATGTAGTGTGCTACTTAGGTCTGATCTGATCTCGTGATTTATTATTTTTGTTATTATCACCAAGATTTAATGTTAAATTATCAATATCACACATTGTTAGTGACAATTTCCAATTTAACATTAAGAAAATGATTTTGCATCAAAGGTTTAATTGCGTTACTTACTTTTTATTGTTTTGTTTGATTTTATTATATTATTAAAATATTCATAACTGATTTTATAAGACTGTGTTGCGTTTGTGTCCAGGGTTGAAAACCAAAACAAGATTAGTTTATTTTGATAAATATTGTTTATTTTAAAACATTTTAAGCATTTGTTTCTAATTTCTAATTTTTGCGAATATTATATTAGAATAACTTTGTGATGTTTTAATATCATCAGTACAATATTAAGTTGACCATCCTTCCAAAAAAATACGTTGATAATTGTGTTAGATATTTTATCTGAAGAAACTAGTTGTTTATTTGCAGTTTAATGTTATAGATCTATTCTAATCTTTCGTGTTCTTCTAACAGAAACAAATGTTATTTTAATTGTTTTGTAATACTGCGTTAGCTTTAACCACTGTTATTTTGATTTAGAGAACAAAGACTATTTAGAAATTAAAAGACATGATTTCTATAAAGCTTATTTTTTTTTATTTAATATTCGAACAATATTCGAAATATTCGAATATACCCCAAAAAAATATCGAATATTCGAATTGCAAAATTGTCGAATATTTGCAAGCCCTAAGTGGAATACAATTCCTCAAGATTTTATCGTCAGGCTCGTAAAGTCGATGAATACAAGGATGCTGGCAGTTATCCGAGCAAGGGGAGGGAATACGGAATATTGATCAAAAACTTTTATTTTTATTTTATCTTTGTTTTTGGCTTTAATTTTTTTTTCACTTTATCATTACTAGCGATTGTCACGACTGGAAAACGACTCTTCTTTGTAAAATCCTTAATAAACATTGAAATATTGATTAAACCCAATGAGATTCCTTTCATTTTAATCACCATGAAACGCACTTTCTGTAGGTACAACTTTGATAATTGTAGGTTTTTTAGTTTTTGAGATAATCGAATTAGAGTGCCTAGATAGCGGGTGGCTCGGTTTATTTGCTGTCCAGTGTATTTAGTAAAGACGTCTAGAAAAATAGATAAAAGTTGCAATAGATTTTTTTCATGACACTAGAAGTTGGTACAAATAATAGGTACCCATAGGTAGGTGGTACCTATGAAATTGCCGTTTTGTATGAAAAAATTTAAACGAATTTTTTTCATGTATTTTTTTTGTATTAATCGAAGTAATCACCCATGCAATCAATGCATCTTTGCCAACGCAGTGGCAGTTTATTGACGCCCTTCTTAAAGAAATCAGCTGGACGGGAGGCAACAAATTCTTCAAAGGCATTTCGTACTGCCTCTCGGGTATTTAATTTTTTTCCCGCCAAGAAGTTATCCAAATTCTGGAAAAAGTAGTAGTCTGTAGGCGCAAGGTCTGGTGAGTAGGGCGGATGACGGAGAGCTTCCAACCCCAGTTCTTGCAACTTTGAGACCGTCTGCTGTGCAGTATGAGGTCGCGCGTTGTCGTGCAGGAGCAGCGGAGACGAGCGATTGACCAATGCTGGTTGGAGATGTGTCAGCTTCTCCATCATTGTGTTCAGTTCTTCACAGTACACATCTGCAGTAATGCTCACCCCGTTTGGTAAGAAGCTGTGATGAATCACACCGGCGCTAGACCACCAAACAGTGACCATCACTTTTCTAGGGGTAAGTTTTCGTTTAGGGCATTGTTTAGGTGCTGAACCAGGATCCAACCAACTTGCTGAGCGCTTGCGGTTATCAAACAGAATCCATTTTTCATCGCAGGTAACAATGCGGTTCAAAATTCCTTCATTTGTGTGTCTGTTGAGCAGTGCAAGGCACGTCTCGACGCGTACTTCGCGCTGGCGATCATAGAGTTCGTGGGGCACCCATTTGTAAAGCTTTTTTTCTTGCCAATTTGACACAAATGGACCAATATTGTTTTGACGTTAAGTCGAAAGCTGCTGCTAATTCAGCCGTAGATTGTGTATCATCAGCTTCCACAATCGCCTTTAATTCGTCATTGTCGACCAAAGTCTTCGGACGACCGCGAGGTTCATTTTTCAGTTCGCAATTTCCATAACGGAAGCGAGCAAACCAATAATAGGTGGTGCGTTGGTTTGTAGTGTTAGCTCCGTAAACGTCGTTGATGTTGCGTGCCGCTTGTGCCGCGTTGCTGCCACGACGGTTTTCATATTCTATAATTACTCGAATTTTTAACGTATCCATGATGACGAAAAAGGTTGAAATGCGATGAAAATGTAACACTAATGTAACACAAATGACTACTTTTGGAAAAAAAAAACATGTTTTTAAAATAAAATTAATTTTAAATTAGAATTCTTAGCCAAACAAAAATTATTTTGATTTGAAATGGCCAGTACTGCAGAACGGCAATTTCATAGGTACAGACCTAATATAATCGATTGTTTATAATCAATTAATTTGTAAATAGTAGCATTCAGACTAAGAGGAATTAGATATTACAAACTTTTGAATAAAGAATAAAAGACTAAATAATTGCCGGGTCAAAGGGCTTCATATTTTTAATTAAGAGTTAGTTATTATATATTATTTACTTACGGGATTTTCCACAGCCCGGAACACAACAGATTTTATGAGCCATCTTAATTAAATTTCCGAATAGAAAGGTAAATCAAGAGTCCAGTAAACAATGCCACAATCGTACAGAAAAGCTGAATAATCAGAGTTCAATAAACAAAGCCGTAGTTACAAAGAAACACTGAATCGTCGAAGTCGAAAGAGAAAAGCCAAAACAACGTAAAAATCCAATAAACCGAATAAAACACAGCGAACAAAAACAAAAGCACGAAAACATTTGAATTTTAGCACCCGTTTGACACTTAAACATTTCGCTGGCGCCATATTGGTGTTAGCACGTTTCGTTCCAACAATTAACGAAATAATTCATGGCTTTTATTTTGATCTTGAATTCAGTTTTTTTACACACCAAGAATAAAACTTTAACAAGCTAAATTTTTAATTTATTATTCAATAAGTTATAGAAAATACTCATCAGAGTTACTTTAATTATATTTCGTAGGAGAAATGAAATATGTATGCTGCTTGAAATATAACGTATTTCGATTTCCCAATTTAGTGTTGCACTTAGTAAATATCATATCAGTGATACCATATTTACGTAAAACTTAATTCAGAAAAGTACAGTGCCATCTATTGTTGATTTATCAAATAAACTGATTTTGTGGTCACGTGACGTTTAAACACTGTTTTCTTCTGACTGCAATGCCCGTGGTACCGCCATGCGACAAGATCAGCAGCTTACAGTAAGGGGGTTTAATATTTATACAGAGTTGATACGACAGAGGGGCATTAAATTAAACTACGTATACTATACGTGTTCAGTATTAATTCGATACGGTACAAAAACAAAAAGCGCCATAAATGAGTAAATATTTTTTTCAAACAAACTAAATGGGTATTTCTCATTTTCAGTAAAATTATCTGTGAC
Source organism: Lacanobia oleracea (assembly GCA_950371165.1). Classification (NCBI taxonomy): domain Eukaryota; kingdom Metazoa; phylum Arthropoda; class Insecta; order Lepidoptera; family Noctuidae; genus Lacanobia; species Lacanobia oleracea. The sequence goes on from OX493389.1 coordinate 16,149,684, forward strand.
AATGATTTTTTTCTTCAATAACAAAGGGCACGTGGACTTGATATATTTATCAAGGTAGTGCTACCATGTCTGGTGTAGACTACATGAAAAAAAAAAAAAAGATTGATCACTTTTTTTTTAGTATAAAAAAATTATCGTGAAAATGTCTTTTCCGTGGATGTGACTGAAGCAAATTTATAGATATAACAATTTTTCACCAGTCTTTAGCATGATATTTCTAAAATATTACGATATTATCTTAAACTCTAATAAATACGGACCCATATCAGCTTATAGCTTAATATCTAATTAATAAAAAAGAGAACAAAAAACCTAATTAAAGTATGTGACTCAAATTTTGGTCACTTCCATGGACGAAGGTCACAATAACTTTTTACTAAGGAAAAAAACTGCATATATCGGAATTTATGTGAGCATTGACAAGCCGTCACTTGTCATAACCATAAACAGATGTCAATTTCTTACTGGCTGCTATACGTTTGTCGTGAAAAAACAATAAGATTACCTAATTAAAACTCGTCAAGCATACGTGGTCACTACTGTGGTTGTTTTGCCAAGTAAGTATTTAATGTTAAATTTACATTTGTTTTGCTGTTTTGTAGGTTTAATGGTCAAATTACGATTGCCGAAATAGGTTGCATAGATGAAATTTTTTAGGTTAGTTTTCCGTAATTGAACCAAAAAATGTCCTTTCCATGGATGTCACTTCCATTGATTCCGTGGATATTTTTCCTCCATGGAAGTGACCACAAGTCCAGGGATGTGAACTTTAACTTGCTAACTTTAAATTAACTTAACTTTAAGCTAACTTTAAATTGCTGCAGAAAAATATATATTACAGAAAAAGCGAAGAACAGGAGAATAACGAACCGGATAGTGAAACCAAAGAACAGGAGAATGTGGTACTGGACAGTGAGACGAAAGGACAGGAAGACGAGGAACTGGATATTGAACTACAGAACAGGAGGAAAAGGAACTAGACAGTGAGATTGAAGAACTGGAGGAAAGAGAACTTTATGATGAGACTGAAGAACAAGAAGATAAGGAACTAGATAGTGAGATTGAAGAACTGGAGGAAAGAGAACTTTATGATGAGACTGAAGAACAAGAAGATAAGGAACTAGGCAGTGAGATTGAAGAACTGGATGATAGACAACTTTATAATCAGACTGAAAAACAAGAAGATAACGAGCTTGATAGTGAGACTGAAGATTGGGAGGATAAGGAACAGGAGAATAAGGAACTAGACAGTGAGAATGAAGAACTGGAGGATAGAGAACTTGATGATCAGTCTGAAGAACAGGAAGATAAGGAACGCGATAGGAAGTCTGAAAAGAGGAGGATGAGGATCTTTCACAGTGAGAGTGATGATGACCTCGAAATATTTTAATTAAGAAATATCTCTAAAGTTATGAAACTTATTAATATTAAGATTTTATTAAGACTGAAATTAGAAAGTGCCAGAAGTACAAAGTTTTTGATCTCTTTAGCAGTTACTTTTAAAAATATATTATATGTTTGATATTTTAATACAAAATATTGTTGATATCCTAAGATAAAACATGTGATTTAGGGTAAAGTTAAAAAATCAAAGCAATTAAAGTTGATTTTGCAAACTTTTGTTTTATTTAATAAATCCAGTGTATTTATACTTATATTTTCCTTGGATAAAATAAAAACTTTGACTTCATCTTTATATAAAATATATAGAATGTCACGTCCATGATTTAAAGTCATTTCCATGATTAAAAAACTGTATGGAAAGTCACTTCCTTGGATTCAGTGTCACTACCATGGACGTTCAAAAATTTTATTGTTTATTTCTAGTAAAACTAAAGAGTTGTAAGCTCGGTACATAATTTTTTATAGTAGATTATAACCTAAATTATTGATATTTACAGCTATTTCACGTAAAATTGATCAAAACATTTTTTTTTGTTTTTGTCATCAGAAGTAAAAAATACCCAAATAGCTTGCAAATCCGAATAAAACGCAACCACCCTTTGTAAAAAAAAGACACTGACCTTAGATACCGCTAGGTAACAAAGCGGCAACGTCGCGCGCGCGCCGGAGCGCGGTGTGCGGTATCTCGTGTGCTCGGCGGGGGCCGGGCCGGGTGGCGGCCGGCGACTTAGGCCTCCGCTCGCACTGGCTTTTATGTTAGGTAACGTTTCGAAGTACGCGCACAAAAACAAACACACAAAATTTTAAAATTTTCGATGTGTCCTCCATTTACATTGATGCACAAATTATACCGACGGAGAATATTGTTATTTATTTTTCTAATTAGATCACTGTCCGTCGCTAAGCACTTTAATTTGTGAAATGCTAAAATAATCCTATTTTTTAACTCATCAATTGTATTTACCTCTGAGGCATACACTTCACCCTTAATGTACCCCCACAAAAAGAAATCCATGGGAGTGAGGTCCGGAGATACTAATACTAAATAATAATAATCCCAAGTTACGTGTCCTCTCACAATAACAAAATCACAATTGTTTGCGCGCGAATTCCACAAACCCTACGTTCCGAAACGACAGCGTCGGCGTCACTGAGCAGGCCCCACTCCACTTACCGATCGCAAAAAAACAAGGATGCAACTAACTGACCTAGTTCTGTTTCTTTCAAATGCGCTACGTTCGTCGCTTTCGTAGTGAAAGTGCAAGTGTGTGTGTATTGATTGCTTCCTTGTTTGCATTGCCAATTTTTAGTGAATGTCCTTCGACATGCGTCAGAGCGGCAACAACGCATCGTAGATTCATCGTTGTAAGGTGCACGACCTATGCTTAGACGATATTCAGCTGTTAGAAAAGATACATCGTGTTCAAACCGTGCAAAAACTTTAAAAATCATTTGCGACTAAACTACTGCTCCTAATTAATTTATTTTTGGTACAGAGCTTGAAAATGGTACCTAGTATAGGCAGTTTCAAGGAAAGCCCCTCTGTCGTATCAACGTTGTATAAGAAGAGCGGCTGGTTGGTTTGGAGAGTCAACAATTTTTTGCTAGATTTTATAGTAGATCAACAACAAAAGCTTCTTAGAAGCAATTTTTTGTATACTAACGAAAATATTTCAACTTGAATATTTCGTATTAATAAAAATTACTAATTTCTACTTTTATATTTGTTTTTAAGAAACGTTAAAAATAACTCTGGTTATTTTATATGTTTTAAATAGATTATTATTGTTTTTATAACTGATCTTTGAACATCTACACTAGTTTTCCACCATCATAGAGGACGAGGCAATAACGAGTATAATTGAATAGTCAAACGAACTTACTTGTAAGTGAAGTTCGACGGTAATTATACGAAGTTATTGCCTCGTCCGAAGATGATGATGGAAAACTAGTGTAGTCTCGTATTTATAGTCTGTGGCGTCACATAATTTAGAAGCATTAAATAAAATCTATAATAAATAGATGTGGAATGCGTGTGCGGCACATGACTCAAATTAATTGAAATGTAGCGATTAAGGTATTGTTCAGATGATTCAAGCGAGAAAACATTCAGCAGTGCGAAAATTTAAGGTGGGTAACTAGACCGGTAACATTTTTACAGAGTAGACTGGCTGTTTCAGTTATCTATACTAATATATAAAGCTGAAGAGTTTGTTTGTTTGTTTATCCCATTTACCGAGGAAGGCTATAGGCTATAATTATATCATCACGCTAAGACCAATAGGAGCGGAGCAGTAATGAAAATTGTGACGCGAACGAAGTTGCGCGGGTCAACTAGTAATATTATAAATGTCAACGGTTTTTTGAGAAATTGGACACAGAAAACCACCGGTACTAATCTCCCATGGGTTCATTTTCCAAAAAACTCGGGCGAAGCCCATTGCTAAACTTAGGCAATTGTACTTCCCACTTCCCAGGATGAAGCTTTCAATAGCAGCTGAAAAGCTACACTGATACAGATCTGTTGAAGTTTACCTAGAAATAAACGTTTTGCTAACGTTAGCCCATTTTGAAAGCCAATATTGCAAATACTGGGAAATTATGATCCGCAGCGCATTATGCTAGCCAGCTGTAATTCTGCGCAGCTTGCTCTACTGAAGGGTTTTAGCTTTTGTGATGATGATGCCTTTTAATAACTAATATTGATAGATATTCGATTACTTTGGGACTGCTGTTCAGAACTTTCATGATGTCAGAGTGCATAAAAGCAAAACTTTTAGGAACGTCGTCGGTCGGTTTTGAAACATCAGATTGATTTTATCTGTATACTAGACCCGCGCAACTTCGTCTGCGTCCCAATTTTCATTACTGCTCCGCTCCTATTGGTCTTAGCGTGATGATATATAGCCGACGACGTATATTTTTTAAATCGGATCACTAGTTCCTGAGATTAGCGCGTTCAAGTAAACATACCAACAAACTCTTCAGCTGTATATATTAGTATATATAGAGTATAGATAAGCTAACCAAGAAAAACCTTGAATAATTCACAAAGATCGGTGTTGGAATAGACTCCCCTGATAAGCTGGGTGGTCTATAGAATTGTAACTCGGGAAAACGCCCACTCTTTGTTTCTTTTAGGTATCCCAAACCGTTTTACCGGTGTTTCAAAATAAGGCACTTAGCCACTGGCTAACATACCAATGGAAATTATTCTGACTTTACGATTCTAACTTTAGCAAATATTTATGGCACCTGTGTTATGTACTGGTTGACGCTGGTTTTGCCAGTGTCGAGGTAAATAGGATATACATATTACACAATCAACAGAACAAGTAAAATGGAAACCAATCTATAATACGATCTATTTGAAAAGGCTTTATCAATGATGATACTTATAGATGCTAGCGTTTAAAGTGAGTAATCCTGAATAAATTTTCCTTTTACAAATAAAGTAAGATGAACCATAAAGTCTGTTTTTCCTTGTTCTCTCAATGCCGCTTAGACCTTAGGCCAGGCCATATTTATATGGAAATTTAACAGTTAAAGAGGGGTCTAAACAGTTCGAACTTGTTGTACACCGCCCTTATTTTCAGAGTTTGTTGATGAAATGAAGAACTTTTTAACAACTTTCCTCTGGTATTGATCGTTATTATATAGACTTTAGAATAGGACTAGGTACTCCGAATGAGAACCGCTCATTTAATGTAAACACATTTGCTCTGTTTTCCACAGCTACGAGTATAACGCTCAAATAACATAATGTTGATAATGTTGTTGTTGATGTTGTTAATGTTGTTGTTATTTTACATAACAACATATATTATAACAATACTTCCTCTAACGCTTATTTAGTATAACGTTCTCGTTGTATGTTTCGTTCATTACGTAGTGGTGCATTTCATTGCACCACTACGATTGTCCCACTTCTTTTTTTGTTTTTTTCTCCACTTGATTTTTAGGGTTCCGTACTCAAAGGGTTACCAACGACACCTTATTACTAAGCCTCCGCTGTCCGTCCGTCCGTCTTTCTGTCAGCGCGCTGTATCTCAAAGAACCGTAATAGGTAGACAGTTGAAGTTTTCACAGATTGTGTATTTCTGTTGCCGCTATAACAACAAATAAAAACTGGCCGCTTTTTTCGACTCACTCACCCGGTTTCATCATCTGCGTAGCCTTTTCACAACTACATTGGGGTCGGCTTATAGTAAAACCGGATTTAGCTGAATACCAGTATTTTACGTGGAGCGGCTGCCTACCAGCCATCCACCACCCATTAACAGGGTAACACGGTACTTCTTGGCAAGACTGGAGTCAGATTTACTGGCTTCTGACAACCCGTTACGTCTTAACGTGCTTTTCGAGGCACGGAGGAAACTCGGTATGTTAAGATGGACACCTATCCACAGACCAACCTTGGCAAGCGTTGCTTAACCTTGAAGATCAAACCGTGCGGCTGTTATTATTTAGCCACGAGATTCTCTCACCCTGAGTATGTCGAAAAAATCCTCCGCATCGCTTCCGACTGGCTCCGGCTGGTAATGTACCCAAAAGTATTGCAACGTTGTACGTCAGTACTTTTCTTGTGACTATGGTAAAAGACAGCCTTATTTAGAATCTAGTAATTGAGGTAGGTTAGTCTTCGATAGGTCTAGACGTTTGCTCTAACCATCTTTCTCATTTTGATGAAGCCATTGGTTTTGGTCGGTTCCGGTATGTTACCTTTTTAATTTATAGATAACTAGCTTTTGCTCGCGACTTCGTGCACAAATATCCCGTTTTTCCCCATTTTTACGGGAACGGGAAAAAAAGAAATATTCGCGCACAATGTCGCGGAATTTCGGAAACTCTTCTCTTACAGATATCCTACGGAGTTTATGTAACCTACATGCCAAATTTCAGTAGTTCCGGCTGTGCTTTGTCTGTCAGTCACTCAGTAACGGAAGAGAAGAGATATATTAATTGATTATTGATAGCTAATTTGTATTAATAGAGTTGATGAAATACGCAAAATCTTGTCAGATTTTTTTCTTTGAACTTAAATGACTGATTTCGAATTCAGCAATAGAGGAAGTAATTATAACATGTGATCTTTTATAATATTTACTAATTAGGGATATAATTGTTAATATTATATGTATTAAGGATTATTCCATTATTGTTCAGTCTTATGATGTGTATTGGAGAGAGTAGTCTTCTCAATTGGTTAATAAACCACCTACCATTTGAATTGCATTTACCAGGATACAATTATTGTGGCCCTGGTACAAGATTAATTAAAGAGCTTTGCACATGGAGATAAAGGTGTTAATAAATTAGACGAATACTGCAAAGAACACGATATTGCATATCACACGTCGTCAAACTTAAGGGATCGGCACAACGCTGATTTAATTTTATTAAAAATGTCAAGAGAACGATTACCTAGTTGCTCCTGATGCGAGTGCAGGAGAAAAATTTGCAGCACATCTAGTAAGTAATGCTATGTTAGCAAAAATAAAAACCGGTGCAGGCTTAAAAACTCATAGTCTTCGAGAAAAATCAAATCTGGAAAAGGACTTAAAAAGAAATTAAAAAATCCTTCCACGAGTTATTCCAATACCAAAAACTGGTTGAGTATTACCTTTAATTCCTATTTTTGCGGGATTATCAGCTGTCGCGGAGCCTTAGCAGGCGGCGCAGCTGGTATTGCTAAAACTATAAATGAATTTAAGATGGTTAAAAAGCTGTATGAAGAATCGAAGAGACACAATGAAAAAATGGAGGCTCTTTGCATCGGAAAAGGACTACATCTTAAACCACATAAAAATGGTCTTGGTATTTTCGTAACAAAAGAAAAAAACTAGGATATCGGCTGCCCAAACGAGCCTTAACTAACCTTGATATTTTAAGGTATGGAAATAGTATTCCGTATTTTAGAGGTGTCTTTATGAGAGATCAGCTCCCTAAATTTCCGCTGAAAAAAGAATGTGGAAGAGTGTGGTGTTCTTAATTTAGATAGTTCTAAAAATCCAGGTTCTCATTGGGTAGCCTATGCGAAGTACAATGATTATATTGAATATTTTGACAGTTACGGAAACCTTAAGCCTCCTAAGGAATTTATAAAATACTTAGGCTCTGAGGTTCGCTATAATTATGAAAATATTCAAGGGGATCACCCTTTTAACTGTGGCCATCTTTGTCTAAAGTTTTTAAGAAAGTTTTGGTGTAGGCAAGGAATAAAATAAATAGGTTTATCAAAAAGTGATCAGTATGCAAGTATGTCTATAACAGTGACTATCTCCGGTAAAAAATCAGAATTAGAATCGTTTTTTCAACGTCCTCTGACTTTACCTGGGAAATATGAGTGCGGATTGCTTAACTTTTCAATATTAAATTCAATACCAAAAGTACATTTTAATGAAAATAATAATAAAACTTCACCTGTAATTAGAATTGAATGTGATTTAATCTGCGGATCCTACACTAACGGATTACAAACTCATATTATTCATGAATTTATAATTATCTAATTCTGCTGCAGACCGTCAGTACGTAGAAACACCTGCAAATGTTATTTACTTTCCAGTGAATAAAAATATAATTTCATCTATATCTATTAAAGTTGTTGATCAATTTGGTTACTGCATTGATTGGATAGAACATATTCAACTGCGTCTTCATTTAAGGAAGATAAAATGATATTATATAATATATATACAGCGTGTATCTGACATCGACGCACAAACGATTACCAGGGGTCCAGGACATGATTCTGGACACCCCTGCTTTGGAATTTTTCGTCGGCTTTTTCCTCATTTTTTCATTTTTTTCAGGAGTTTTTTTTACTTTAGACTGCTCATAATCGTTATTCTGACCTAACCCAATAAGATTTTTAATTAAAAAGTCATTAATTCACTATTTTCACAAAAAAAAGCAATGTAAATAAAACTTCAAATTAGGTAGCTATCAGCTGTGCAAAGTTCAAACGAAAGGTCAACGCATGCCAAGTAGGTACCTGCGAGTGAGCATGTCAAAGGCACCGCTCAAAAATACCGTCTAAAGACTGCCGTCATTAGAAAATAATACGTATCACAACAAAATAAAGTACGCTATTTCCAACATTAAAATAATTGCTTAAAGACGCAAATCGGTTATTTTGTTGTGTGTCGCCAAATCGTATTTTCTTATAGCGGCAATACGTAGCGCGCTCTTTGACATGCCGACAATCGAGCCGATCTAGGTATTCTGTTGAACAGAGTGTAAGGGGCGGTTCAGTGTCTCGCTTAGTGGTGATGGTGACACCTGACCGAGATTTTTTTTTTTTAAGTGAAAGCTTCTTTAGCGACGTTGTGCACTTTTTTTGTTATGGGTAAAAAAATGTTACGCTCGCGTCAAGACACGTGACCCTGGTCAAAATGTGTGAGATGGTGACCTGAACGAAAATTCGTAAGACGGAGGGAGAGAAGCACGTATTCAATTTTTCACTTCTGCCGGCACCCCCGGAGTTTTTACTATTAATAGGCACACGTTTCACAAATCATAATAAGGCTTTAAGTTAAAATAAGTAATGTTACGCTTATCTCAATTGGTTCGGTTTCTTGCAGCTTGGGTTCTCTTAGATCTTAATCTTTTTTTAAGGCGATCAAGTAACTACATGGTTAAGTATTTCAACAAAAAAAAATCATTCAATAAATAAATAACCACCCATGATAGTTCCGCCACTGTACTGCACGTAGGTATGTCGGCGAAATCAAAAGAGAGTTCGAAAAGACCATTTCGTGATGGATTTTTGCCAGTTTCTTGTTGACGTTGATCGCAAACGAGTGTGCTTTTTGTGCTTTTTGGAACGTTAGAGAAAATTAGTTTTGGGATCAAACTAAAACTTATCTTCGTTTTAGTTTGATCCCAAAACTAATTTTCTCTCTGTGTTTGTGTGTCTGATTTAAAAATGTCATCAGGACTTGTGTAATCGGTGGAGCGGTAGATTCGGCCCGGAGCCATTGCCAGCTCACTCACCAGACTCGACCCCATTCGATTTTTTCTTTGTGGTTACGTCAAGGACAAAGTGTTTGTGTCCGAGTGCGCTTCCGCAGCCGAGATGAGGAATCGCGTCGCGCATGTGTTTACGACGTTGCGTGAGGAGTGTGCTCAGGACCCAAAGTTTCTGCTCCGTGTCCACGTTGAAACTCTGGGCCGTGCTCAGATATGCGAGCGTGCTGGCGGCGGCCACTTCGAACCCAGGGGTGAGCGACCTTAAGGTGAGTTAGTAGTAGGTACCTACTTACATTATCGGATCTCAATGTAGGTAGGCCGAAGCGTAACCAACGAAACCCTATTACTAAGCCTCCGCTGTCCGTCCGTCCATAGGACTAGGTAATTAACGGAGGCTCGCATACAAGAAGCGTGTTTTTTGAGTTATGGTACTTACAGAACCCTTTGTTTGAGAGTCCGACTCGAACATGGCCGGCTTTGTTATCAATTCTTATCAGAATCGCGTTCGTGATTTTAAGAGAGCATGTTCCACAAGGATGTATTCCAGCGACCCATCCAAGGTGACCTTGTTTGGGTGAATTCATAGGTACAAAATTCGCGGATGGAAACCAAGCTCCAACCAAGGTCACCTTGGATTGGACATTGGATTCGGTAAGTACATCATTGTGGAACATGCTTAAGCTTATGACTCCTTAACTTCTGCGTAAACATGTCAGTTGTTGTCGGCTACAGGTGTTATTCGTCGGTACTTAGGTACTTTCTAAGTGAGTGAGGCGGTTCAGTAGTTACCTACGATACCGGATCTCAATGTAGGTACTTCAAGCTTATTTTTTATACTTAATCAATCCTTATCTGAATCATTATTTTAAGAGATTAATCTTATGGCTCCTTCTCTTATTTCTTCAAAAACAAGTTCTTACCATCAGCAGGTTAGTATTTCTGAGTGATAAAAATTATTAATTTTAAGAGATAGGTATTATTGTTGTCGGCGAAAGGCGATATTGGTAGGTACAATCAAAGTGACTTAGATAGTTCATTAGTTTACACTTTATACCTACGTGAACGGATCTCAATGTAGGTACCTACTTACAAGTTTTCTTTTTTATTATCTTATCAATCCTTATCGGAATCGTGATTTTATGAGACTAAAGACATAGCTTGTCGATTCTTTTCTTCTCTTGAATTCTGCATAAACATGTTCCTACCATCATTAGATACCGTAGGTATTTCTGAGCGATTAAAAATGATTTTATGTGATATGTGGTCGGCGATAGGTAGGCGATATTCTTAGGTAAGTACATTTAATGACAGAAGCTCGCGTGGCGTCGCAGCTTTGAGTGTGTTCAAGAAGTGTAGGTACGTACTCCGTACAACGCTCTGGCGCGTTTGGATCGCATTGTTCACAATACATTGCGCGCTCGAAAATGACAATTTCTGTAACCGATCATTAGCGAGATTAATGACTTCCACAATTTGATTAGTGGCATCAGGTGTAGCCTTTTCGCGAAGTTTGCGTTACGATGTCCCGGACACCCTGTATGTCGCATCATGGGTGGCCGAGATTCGAAACATCGGGTCTTCTTCACGATCCGACATAGTTAAACTTAGCTATGGGCACTGTCGTGGGTACTGGAATTTAAATCTTAAAAATAACTTTATTCACATTTGCAGTTCACGTAGGAAACAAACACGTGCGTTGGCACTGAGTGCCCGCCAAGACAGTCCAAGCTCAACTGACCGAACACTCGGTCCCTTCCCTGTCCTCGCTGCATCCCCTCTACCGACGATCGTGTCCAAGCAATATGGCGCGCTTGCGTTTCCGGTGACGATTATTATTAGGTTTACAAAGTAAATTGTTAGATGGCGCTGCGTATTGACCATGGCGCCATCAATCCACGACACGGCCATCCCTGACTAGCACCCGTCCTCGGGTGTAGTACCTGTGGACAAAAATTAACTCCGAGAATAATCTAGCTCGGCTATCCTGCCAGTGAACCAAAGATTGATTCTCTATGATACTTTATTTCATCTAAATCTAAGTGAAATAATCAGCTGTACCAAGGCTTCATACAAGAAGCCTCCGTAGAACATACATTGGAAAAGATCCGATCAACAAGTTACACAATAATGCTTACAAATTTGTCCACCATAATTCATCAGCAATGTACAACCAACTCATGAAACTTTCACAATACACTGTGCACCAACACAGATCATAATCGCACCAACGATTATCAGACCCATCGCCACATGTTACTCATGAGGTGCGATCTCGTGAAATGTTCATAGCAATTTGTGCACCAACACAAATCAGAATCGCACCAACGATTCTTTGTAGACCCATCGCCACATGTCTCTCATGAGGTGCGGTCTCAAGTTTAGAGTATGGGTGTACAAGCCTGCTAATCAGATGTGGTCTCACTACCACTGTCATCGACTATGACATCTAATTCTTGAGGGACTTGGTGATCGGGGATCTTCCTCATACGATCATGGGGGTATTTGTAAGTTCGCTTGGAGTCAAGCGCCTTTAGTAGGTATCTATCACCGTCTAGTACCTCAATGATTTTAAACGGACCTTTGAATTTTGGATCTAATTTTGTCTGATTTCTTTCCTCATTTTCAATCAAAACATAATCATTAATAGCCAACTTAGAAACCTGAGCCTTATTTTGGTCAAACCGATTTTCAAAGTATTAAGTGCTACATGTGCTACAACACATTGAGCGCTTCGTGCACTAACACAGTCACAAATCGCACCTACGATTCTCAAAATATTTAGCGCAATGTGTGCTTCAACACATTAAATCTTTCAATCAACAAGTTCTCTAGTCTTTTCTATTCACCAAAATAAATTTCACAAATAGGCAACGCATACTCAACTCATGAAACTTTCAATAAAATCTGTGCACCAATACAGACCAGAATCGCACCTACGATTCTCTAAATATCTAGTGCAACATGTGTTACAACACACCAACGCTCAGTGCACCAACACAGTCAGAAATCTCACCAAAGATTCTGAAGAAATCTAGCGCCAAATGTGCTACAATACATGCTACTTAAAAGATGGGGTCAAGTGTTTCGAGTATGAGTATACAAGTCATTCTTAATCAGATTTGGTTTCACTACCACTATCATCAACAAGGACATCTTACCTTGAGGAACTTGATGATTGGAGATCTTTCTAACACATTATTTCATCCCGCAATTTCACGAATAAGAAGCTCTAAAGATGAAGCCCATTTTTCAACGCATTATATTGCGAGCTGTTCTTCAGTTGTTGCATTTTACTAGGATTTGCTATCGTTAATTTCTACGGAAATTGTCTACAAACTTTAACACAGGAGAGCTACCTGTTCGCCTTTGACAGTTCCAAAATAGCTGCAAAAGTTTTTATTGAAACTAATGGTATAGGTTTGATTCGCGATTCGACAGTATTCGTGATTACCAAGTCCAAGCAATACTGACGTAAAAAAAATAAAAAATAAAAGAAAACTAATGACCAGGTATCTTATTCACAGTCAACAGCTATGTCACCAAAAGCTACCGCAACGACACCCTGATAAAGACTCCCCGTCTATATCATTCTGGGATACTGCTACAATATTCTGGCACAGTCACCGATCCATAGAAGTCAGAACCTGTTCTCACAATCTAAATTGATGCTAACTCATCATCTACTTCATAACTTCAAAACGTCAGTTGGTACTTGGCCGCAGACATCTTTCCGATAGAGATTATAAAGCATACTGACAGGTAATCTATGCCTATACATCGGTGCTCACGAAAAAAAGAATAACGAGGTCTAACAATGTTTGCTTCTAACGTTCATATAATGGAGCTACGTTCACGACTTACTCTACGTTAATCTACGAACATCACGGTCATCTCTGCATTGTACAGTTTGAATCAGTCAATCTTATTTTAATCGGAGTCGTATTATTTCACGTAGGTACCTAGTAAGTAGCCCGATAGTGAAAAATGGAAAGTCTATTTAGAAATTGTAATAGCTCAGAATTCTCTGTACCCTTAAAAGTTTAATCAATATCATTAAAATTAAGTTGTTATTCATGATAGTTTTGATACTATCGAATTTGCTAACTATTGTTACGTAAGGTAAGCTGACGCCTATACGTTAATACAAAAATCTAGGTCTATTTTTTTTACTAATAACGTCTAAGTCGGAACATGACCTTGTGGCAACCTTGCCATGTAATATCTCATCCTAAACTTCGGACTGAATAGAATGCTGAAACTATTACCGCCAATGGAATACATTTTTTAGTACTCGATTTGTACTTAGAATTTCAAAATTACCATCAATCTAACCACTGGATTGATATGAACGTCTTTTAACCTTTAAAACTCATAATCAGAATAAAATGGCAGCGACTCACACAATATTCCAGTTTGCCTTGAACGCTCTTCACCCCATAGATGTTGACATGATAATCAGCTACAGCAGCCTGTCAACTGCTTGACCATCTTCGGACCGTCATGCTCAAAACTGCTCAGAAGATGCAGCTGCACAGCAGTTGTAGCAGCATGCGAACCGCTAGCCTCCTGCTGACCTCATCCACCGTGATACGATATCTGAAACTGAGAAACACAGATTGACGTGAATATCCTCACACACAAATCCACACACTTTTCCTTGACCTGGCCAGCTGTTGTGAAGTTACTTGCCTCCATTACAGACTGGTTTTTCATTGTTCAGGTTGACGAGGGTAGCCGCATAAAACTCGACGAATTGGAAATTGACCTTGGAAAGTTCCATAAATTGGTCCTAGATAAGTTATCATATAGGCATGTGAGTGCAAAGCTTTTCAGTGCCTTATTGTCACAAATAAACTGCACTGGACAACTGTGTCCTCTACAAATGATACCACTATGATTGCGCGTCGAACTTGATTTCACGGCACACTTCCGAGTTTTTAGCGTCTAGAGCTTCGCACGCGTTTCAAAAACTAACCGCAATTTTAACTATCACTGTCACTACGTATTTTGAATTTCAAAACGTAACCGCCACGTATTTTAGTAACATTATCACGAATCTCCATGTGGGCCACTTGAGTTGCATCGCACTTCTGATGTCGCATCATGGGTGGCCGAGATTCGAAACATCGGGTCTTCTTCACGATCCGACATAGTTAAACTTAGCTATGGGCACTGTCGTGGGTACTGGAATTTAAATCTTAAAAATAACTTTATTCACATTTGCAGTTCACGTAGGAAACAAACACGTGCGTTGGCACTGAGTGTCCGCCAAGACAGTCCAAGCTCAACTGACCGAACACTCGGTCCCTTCCCTGTCCTCGCTGCATCCCCTCTACCGACGATCGTGTCCAAGCAATATGGCGCGCTTGCGTTTCCGGTGACGATTATTATTAGGTTTACAAAATAAATTGTTAGATGGCGCTGCGTATTGACCATGGCGCCATCAATCCACGACATATAATATACCCTCCGGTCAAAATGAAACGTCTTATTTCTTCTACAACCTCAAAGGTGCTCAGACGTAAGAAAAAAGTGAAGATTTAACTAAAACAAATAAATTTTTTACAAAAACTGCTTTAGAGAAAATGATGAAATCAGAATTCCCATTCACCAGCAAGACATATACGTGCTTCCATCAGCCAGCTCAATTTATATCGAAGGTCGAGCAAAGCTCTTTGGAAAAGATGGAAAACCGATTGAAAAAAAATATTTCGTTTAGCAATAACTCTGCTATGTTCTTGTTTCAAGACATCAGGTACGAAATAAACGGTATTGAAATAGATCGTATAAAAAACTCAGGCATAACTTCGACAATAAAATCGTACGTTTCATTTAATGATGCCGAAAATAAAGTGGCTGCCCTATGGGGCTGGAATTTAACTGGATTTAAAAGTGCTGGTTATTTTGATGCTTTAATACCATTTAATAAGGTTTTAGGATTTGCGGAAGATTATGATAAGATTATAATAAATTGTAAACATGAGCTTATATTAAATCGAAGTTACTCTAACTTAAATAGCGTTATACTTAATGATGCAGATGTTACACATTTCCAAATAGAAATAGAAAGAATACAATGGAGGGTACCACACATAAAAGTCTCAGATCGGGTGCGTTTGACTCTATTGAAACATTTAGAAAAAGACTAGCTGACCCACGCGGCTTCGCTCCCGTCAACTGGCTACTATACCTACCTACCCTACTCCTGAATTTTCTTTGCTATAAACCTCACGGAGCCCGAGACGAATGCAAAACCGTGGAAATCGGTTCGTGCGTTCTGGAGTTATAGCGTCAGGAAGGAAAACCCGACTTATTTTTATATAGTAGAAGAATAAGCCTATTCAAATGGCATTTAGGAATTGGGATTTGTACGAATATCCTTTACTACCTAAAACCACAAAACACTCATGGTCCGTTAAAAGTGCATCACAATTGGAAAAACCTAGATATGTCATTCTTTGTCTACAAACTAATAGAAAAAGCAATAAACTAAAAGACAGTTCACTATTCGATCATTGTGAAGTGACAAACGTCACTCTCTTCTTAAATTCACAATATTATCCATATGAACCTAAAGTTTTCTGAGAACAAATACAGTATATTATATGAAATGTATGCTAAATTTCGTCAGTCTTATTACAACTGTCCAGTAGAACCGCTGCTTAATCTAAAGGACTTTAAAGAGAAGGCTCCCCTATTCATTTTAGATTGTTCAAGGCAAAACGATAGTTTAAAAACCGGTCCAGTAGACGTTCGGCTACTAATTGAATGTTCAGCGCCAATACCAGAAAACACTGCTGCATATTGTTTGATTATAAACGATCGACTTGTGGAATACAAACCTCTGAGCAACATAGTTCGTCGATTATCATGACTGCCATTGTAGACGTGCAAGGCTTTAAAACAGAAGCAAATGAATTTGTGCTAAAACAAATTGCTATATGTATTGTGTAGTGACAAAATTCAAGTGTTTTTAATTAAGCCACCATTTCCTTTTTGCGATTTGACAAAACAAGAAAGACGGCAAGTAGCGTGGATTGAACGTAACAGGAAAATATACAGAAAATATACTGAATCTGTAGGATTTATACCTTATTCAAATTGTCAGTATTTAGTTTTAGATTTTTTAAGAGATAAATGTATTTATATTAAAGGTCTTGATAAAGTGTTATGGTTAAAAAATATTTGAAATAATAATAATAATGTGATTAATTTAGAAGATAAAGGTTGTCCTAGTTTGCTAAATCTGTATGATCGATATAAGCGTTCTGAAGATTTGTATAGTTGTATGTATCATTCATAACTCAATATGTGCTTTGAAAAATGTATTGTGTTTAAAAAAATGGTGCTCTGATAATAAACTTTTTATTCATTTTTATTCATTGAATATCCCTTCTTTCTAACTCAACAAAATAATTTTAAATTAGTTGTAACAGGTATGAAACTTTTCCTATCCCAGCCCCCCCCCCCCCTCAATCCTGCCTAATGTTAAACGTTATAAGTTGCTTGCAACAGCTGTGCTTTGCGACTTTTAGTAATATACTTATTATCAAGTACTAGAAAGCGAGTAAGCAGACCATGAGTCCAAATAAATGCAATCCTCGATATTACATGTTTAATACATATAAAATGCGCATCTGTTCTGTGAATGAAAACTGATATCAGCTGACTAGTTCGTCACTACCTAATCTACTAGGTACGCAATAATACGCCAAGTGTTTTAAAAGTGCAATTACTTACCAGCTAGCGCAGTCTTCCAAAAAACTGACGTAAATAAGATGATAAACTTCCCATCACACTTAAAACAGGCTTTGGACTGTCAAGTTAACGTAAGAATCGCAATTTTTTTCTTATTATTTTTGAACAATAGGTACTTAGATTAATATCAAATTACGATAAATTACAGTAACTTGGCGTGTTTAAAAGTTAATCATCTTATTTTCTAATATCATGTCCGGTTTGGCCGTACACAAGGTCCTTTACACGTCCCCACAAAAAAAAGTCTAGAGGGGTTAAATCCGGCGAGCGAGGAGGCCACGGCACTGGCCCTCCTCGGCCTATCCACCTTTCACCGCCGTACCACACACCGTTTAAAAACTCCCGTACGCTGATGGCGAAATGAGCTGGTGCTCCATCATGTTGAAAGTGCAGCCCTCTTATCTCTTCCAGAGGAATACGTTCCAACATTCTTCTCACACGGGTTCGTAGTAAGCGCAGATAAGTGTCTCCGTTCAGTCTGTCCAAGAACACTGGACCTAGGATTCTGTTGCCGAGTAGGTATCCCGGCCCACACGTTAACACTAAACCGAGTCTGAAAGTGGTCAGGCCGCACAACACGAGGATTCGCCTCAGCCCAATAATGCGCATTGTGCATGTTGAACATACCAACCCGTGTGAATGTGGACTCGTCAGTCCACAAAATGTTGCGGCATTCTTCTCAAATCCAATTACAAAACGCGAGGCGAGCCGCGTAGTTCTGTGGATGCAATTCTTGCACTCTTGTGAAGTGGTAAGGATGGAGCCCTTCCCGATTTAAAAGTCGGCACACGTAGTTGTCGCTCACGTCAAAGACTCGAGCAGCATCCCTGGTGCTCGCAAGCGGATGACGCCGGAAGAAGTCTAACACTTCCTCTTCGAGTTCGGCAGAGTATGGAGGCCTGCCTGCGTCAACCGGAGGCGGGTCAAAGCGGCCGTGAAGTCTAAATCTGTACACGGCATCCAGAATGGTATGATGACTCACTCGCACACCAAACCTCTGCTGGTATAAGTTCACTGCATGCGCAGTTATGGAGTTACACTCGCGGTAGCACAATACCATTTCAAGATATTCTTGATTGGAATACCGTCGTCTGGCAGGCATTTTTAATGAAAGCGCGCGCGATATTCCTGTCGTTGACCGCTAAAACTAACTTCCGAGCGGGCGGGGGGCGACTGGCGAGCGCCTGGTCGGCTGGCGCGTGCGACGAACGGGGTAGTGCGGGGGAGGGTGGGGGCGCGCGGGGCTGCGCTTTGACGACCGAGTGGCGCCGCGCACGGCGGCATTGTTTGATAAGAATGGCAACAGTGTATGAACGTCGCCGGCGTCTTTGAATTGAATTCGGTGCGGTGCGGCAACAGCTTATTAAGTCTACGGGAAGGTTTTATACTAATAAATCAATTCATACGTACGTTTTTTTGGATGAAAAAAAATATGACAAATAATCAATAATTTATCTTTACTATTGTAATCTATAAACAATACTGTTTCCCATTACAGCCGTGGCAGATATTTTTTTAGCACCTTATATAGAAGCGTCATGCATCACAGCCAGTGATGCAACGAATACTACTTTTACGAATACGAATATCAAACCAACTATTCGGCGAATACGACTACGAATACGAATATCTCGCCATGGTAATAAAAGACTTATTTATTTGATGAATGTTTACTCTTCTAATAATTAAAATTTACAACAGGCAAATTTTTATTTAAAAAACATAAAATTTGTAGATTTTCTGGTTTTAGGCGATTTCTTTTTTCAGTCTGGATGTTCCCAGCCGTTGAAAAAAGTCTTTCCGAGGCGACTGTGCATGGCTTCAGTGAAAAATATTTTTGGGCGAGTTTTTTCAGACTTCGAAAATGGGACATCTTCTCGCCAAAAGGCCAGTGGATCAGCAGTCGGCGATAAATTTGGGAGTTTTAGATAAGCATCTATCTCGTTTTTAGTTTGCGAATCCCCTGTAAAAAAACATTTTGAAATAAATTTTACTTTTACTATACTATGTAGATGACAAAGAGTACCTACCTATTTTATATTACTTATTAATAACTCCTCTAACTTTTTTCATACTCACCAGAAAATATTGAAATTGGCTGTTCCATTTCGGCCTCTTCAATTATTTCTTGGCATACTTTCCAAATTCCTCTACTTGTCGACGGTTGAGGTTCCTCTGGAGGTCTTGTCGGTCTTACGGCCTCTCTGTAATCAACAGCAGCGTTAAGAAGAACTGATCGAGCGGTTTCAGCGACCACTGTCGAGCTGAAAATCCTTGTTTTAAATCGTGGGTCAAGGATCGTTGCTAATAGATAAGTTTCATCACATTCCATAAACGCAAATCTATTCGAAAGTTCACTGAATAGGGAGTTTGCCAGATTTTTCACATAAGGATGAGAAGAAGGATCATTTGAAATTTTATTGAGGCAAGATTTAAGACTTCGTACTATTGGGATTGCTTGAGATAATGTCGTTGATTATTTGGTCAGCTCTTTAGTAGCTTCTTCAAAATTGGCCAGAATATCAATGATTTGGTTCATAAGAGCCCATTGCCTAGCTGTAATTTCATGACGACAATTTGGTAGAGATGGTAAAACATCTTGAATCGCTATGCGTTGTACATGTAATCTCTTCAACATCTTATATGTTGAGTCCCATCTAGTTTTAACATCTTGAAACAAAACATGTTTCGGTATATTGTTAGCTTGTTGAGAATTTTTCAGTTGTTTGAGTGCGGAGGTTGAGTGATTAAAATGAGTAATAACTCCCCTGCATGTGGTTAACATTTCGGTTACGCGTTCTTGACCAAACAAACTTTTTTTCAGCGCTAATTGGATGCTGTGTACCAAACAAGAAATATGTTTAAGGCTAAGACCAAGCTCATCATTTGCTTTAATCATATTCCGTGCGTTATCCGTTACAACTGCTGCAACTTTACACACCAGCTCCCATTCCAGAAACATCATATGCATATTGTGGGCAATATTTTCTCCTGAATGTGAGTCGCCTTCAAAAGGTAACACTTCCAGACAATAAGATTTGAGCTGGAAATCTTCATTGACTCCATGTCCAGTAAGACTTATAAAATCATTGACTTGTGAGGAAGCGTCACTGGTCCACATGTCTGTTGTGACAGACAGATATGGGGTCTTTGTTAACTGCTCCTTCAATTTTATTTTAACACGTTCATTAATATCCGGCAGATTTTTTTCTGTAAGGTGGGTTCTAGATATAATATTATATCTGTAAAAAAATAACAGTCAGGAATTAAAAAGGGTTTTGTGAAAGTTTAAAGAGTATCCTACTAATATGCATGAACAAAAGTTTAGCATTTTAATAAAAGCAAACAAAAACAAACCTTGGAGCTAGTTCACTGAGCAAACGACGGTATCCCTTTTTATTTACCAAATCCAGGGGCTTCATGTCTAGACAAACTTGTTCAGCATTCAAATATGTGATTTTGACAGCCCGAGGATCACTAGTTTCATACGTAGTACGTTTATCCCATATTTCCTTTAAGGACGCTTGTTTCTTCGCTGGTGTTACTTCAACTTCAGTGCTTGTTTCATCTACAGTACTTATATAGGCAGAAAGCTCCTTCTCGTGAAATCTCTTCACATGAGTCCACAGTGCGGTCGTAGTAAATCCTTTAATAGATGCATTTTTCCCTCCCCGAGACAATTCACAAGCACAATATCTGCATCTTGCTTTGCTTTCATTGTCTAAAATAAAAACAATACAATTTAAAATCCTATCCCACTACAATATTACATGCAAAAGTAAAACCGAAGTCTACGCGACGAAGTCGCTGGCAAAGTCTAGTACTACATAGACGCAGCCATTACTAACGTTCGTCTAAGTTACTTACTTACTATCGTACTTTTTATTGATACAAAAGAAATACAGACCATATACATATACTTACTAGGTAATTTATCGAAGTGTTTCCATATATCACTTTGTTCTCGTTTACGAGAAGACATTTTCAATTCAACTTCAATTTCTTTAAATTCGCAGCAACCTCAAAAAATAAATAAAACAATACTCTTTTGCTTGACTTGTGCTCACGACTGACAAATGAAATGAATGAAAGGAAATGAATGAATGAATCAATCCATGGTTCGTAATCGTAATGATAGGGAAACTCCCGGAGCCACGAGAACTATGGCCGGGGAGCCCCCGTCGCGTCGTCGTTGTGGTTAAGGGCCTCAGCACACGTCATATTTTTACGCGCGTTTTCCAAATCTGCAGTAAATAGAGTTGCGTACAAAAATATTAGTTTTTAAATATTCGTCTTAGTATTCGCCGAATACGGTTATTCGGTAAATGTCTACTATTCGGCGAATACGAATATTCGTATTCGTATTAGTTGCATCACTAATCACAGCAATTCAACTCTGAACAAAACAGTGCAAAGGTTCAGTTTTGAATTTATCTCCTTAATAAATAACTAAAATTTATATTTTCTATAATGTTTCACTCAGTGAAATCTGATATAAATCGAATTCACAAAATGATTATGAAGAATAATAGGGGTGAGGTAATTCACATTCAAGATATGCAACCTGGAAAAAAAGTATCGAACGCAGGTGAATAAAAACATCAGGATAATGATATAACCCAAACAGAAGATTTTATTTTATCAGAAGTTGGAAGATACTCATTACATTATACTCAAAAGCGAACCTGGTGAGAAACTTCGCACATTCGGTAAAGTAAGCAACAAACAGGCTGATCCTGAAAAATCGATTGCGAGTTCGTCAAAGACTAGTGGGAGTAGTATATCGACAGCTACAACAGATTTATTCCATCAGGAGAATGATACAGCTCATGAGTTAGTTTTAACTGCATTAGAAGATATTGATTGCTTCCAGATACTGCCAGGAAGTGAAATTTGTTTCATATAAATTGCGTCACTGACGCAAGAGACAGGATCCGTAACCCTTAGATAAACTCAAACCTCAATTTATCAAAGAAACAAACATATATAATGGTTTTAAGGTAGAGGAGGAAACATATGATACCAGATTTTGTCTGAAGATGAAATTTTTATCCCATCTATTGTTTCAAAACACAAATATATTTATATTTTTAATTAACATTATCTTTAGTTTTATTTAATAAAAGACTTGTGATACCTCTAAGACCAATCACACAGTTTTATACATTGTGATCATTATCCATTCAGAATGTAGATCATAATTTATTCACATGGATATTTTCCGATACAATAAACAGTATCAATGCTGCTGCATGTATTGTTTGCTAACAAGATTTCGTTTAGTTGAATATACATTTTTTTAATTATGATGTAAATCGATCCAGAAATCCGTTCTCGATTGTAAAATTGGGGCTTCTGCATCACTTGTTCCCGCGCTCGATCCAGAAATCCGTTCTCGATTGTAAAATTGGGGTTTCTGCATCACGTAGTTCGAGCGGCGTGAGAACAAGTGATGCAGAAGCCCCAATTTTACCCTACTGACAATGATGCGACCAACAAACAATGACTCAGAGAGAGAATAGAAGGAATTGAATCTAGTTTGCTAAACATAAACAATCTATACAAAGGAATCATTTACAATCAGAGATTAAGTAATAGGTCAGATTCAGGCACATTTGACCTCTTCCCTCGGACCGCCGCAAGGTGTACCTACTCAGTGCCGTAGACCATTTAAATAAATACTTATAAATAAATTAAGTAAATTTAATTCCATAATAAAAATAGGAGTGCACATAGTAAGAAGAGCTATTCAAATAAACCCAGTGTATCACGGTTTACGTAGCTGATCATAGTGCCCTGGTACCTGACCTGTGCACATTGGCCAAGGATACTGGCCTCGCCTGCGTACTCGCAACAAACCTGCCCTCATCCACGCCTTGGACACGCCCTGGACACAAGTGCCACAGCGGGCACAGCCCTACTGCTGCGATACGAGTACTACCACAGCGGCGCTCCGCCTTGGGCACTGGACATTGGACAACTTGCACCCACCCCCTCACAACTTCTGCTGCCCGGGTATTTCGTGTCTTTTTGGATGACAGGAAAATCTGGTGAGCTTCTTTATAATCGAACGCTAAACACCCGATACTATTAACCCACAAAAGAGTTGACTTTAAAACTATTATCCTAATTGCTTATACTACTCTAGTACAAAAATGGATAAGTTTCTCTCTGAATCTAATCTGGCCAACCAAGAAGAGAGTTATGACTCACCATTGAGTCATGTCGCCCAAAGATTTAAAAGAAGAAGAGGGGATGACCTTGACGGCTTCAGAGAAGATATGATTCAAATGGTTAAGTCTATGTTGTTACTTCAAGAAATGGAGCTTAAAAAAATCACCCCCACGCTCATGGAGATAAAACTCACAAATTCTAATATAGAAAACTCGGTGGCCGCAACAACTTTGCAGAATGAAGAGTTTAAGAGGAAAATTGAACAGATGGAGATCCAAGCAAACAAGCATAAAGAATATATAACCTTTCTGGAAGAAAAAGTCGAGGATCTTCAGCGAGGAAGTCGTAAATCTAACATTGAAATTAAAAATGTTCCCAAGAAAATGAAGGAAACTAAAGAAGATCTTAATGGCATGGTAAAATGTCTAACTGAGACCGTAAACTGTGTAATCGCGAAGTCGGATATATGTGATATTTACAGAATTAAGGGGAAAAAGCAGGGTATGACTAACACCCCTGTAATAATAGAGATAACCTCTACACTACTAAGGACTGAGGTGCTTAAGATGTGTAAGTCTTTCAACACTAAGCATAATGTAAAGCTCTGCGCTAAACATCTAGGCTTCAAAAGTAGCGAAGACACACCTATATTCGTTTCCGAACAGTTCACTGCAAAAGGCTCCAGACTACATTTCCTTGCACGTGACTTCGCTAAGTCAAAGGGATATAAGTACTGCTGGACTGCCTATGGTAAAGTTTATGTGAAGAGACATGACGAATCACCTACATTCATAATTAGAAGTGAATCCCAAATATAAAGCTTAATTAATGCAAGAAGCGTGACTACTATTTTGTTACCTGAACAGTAAGTTTTTACCGATTATTTTATTCAATTAAAAAACTATTAAAAAATGTTTGTAACACAAATACTCTCAATTTACACTTTTCACTCAGTCTATACAAAAACAAAACAAATGTATGTATTATTTATATGATATATGATTATTTACGTACATTAAACACTCGCAAATACATACGCGTGTATAACTTATATTACACACTCATATCGACCTCTCTAAGCTATGCTTTTATTATAAATATATATTGTAAAAAAATCGTACATAACGTTAAAAATCTGTTCATCTATGTTGGTTGTATATTTTTCTGACTAAGCATAATACTTGTTGTTGAGGATCCAGGAAAATATGTTTACGTAAACAATATGGTATTGAAACTCAGATTGTTAATTTACCTATACCATGGATAGCAGTACACTTTCAATAATGCAAGAAATAGACGACAGCTATAGCGCAATCGAAAAAATTTCAAATGAATGAGTTTTCAAAACAGTTCTATGAGTACATAAATCAGATCTTACTATAATATCGCAGAATATAAGAAGTAATATATATAGTAATTTAGATGATTTACTAATTAATCTCCTTAAGGTGAATGCTCCAGGGTAGCCCGCGAAATTCAAATATTTTTATGTTTTTTGCAATTTGCCGGTCAGTGTGAAGCTGTATGTGGACCAAATGCGATCTGCGACCGTAACGCGTATTTATCTAAAGAATTATAACCATTTTAATCATCAATATAGCCCTCTAAGTTCATGTAGTTCGAAAGAATGAATTTTTCAGAAATAATCTTTCTTTCAAACTACATGAACTTAGAGGGCTATATTGATGATTAAAATGGTTATAATTCTTTAGATAAATACGCGTTACGGTCGCAGATCGCATTTGGTCCACATACAGCTTCACCCTGACCGGCAAATTGCAAAAAACATAAAAATATTTGAATTTCGCGGGCTACCCTGGAGCATCCACCTTAACACAATTTAATTTTAGTGATGACCTATTGGTCTTAAATGAATGTAGGCTGGACGAAAATTAGCCTACCCCTGAAATCAAAAACTATAATACTTTTACCACAAATAACCATATAAACCAGTGCGATGGAGTGGTAGTATATATCAAGTGTGGTCACAAGTTTAGTGTTAAGGAAATAATATTAACTCACGCATCATGTCTACAAATAATAATGCTTAAGGTGGATGCTCCAGGGTAGCCCGCGAAATTCAAATATTTTTATGTTTTTTGCAATTTGCCGGTCAGTGTGAAGCTGTATGTGGACCAAATGCGATCTGCGACCGTAACGCGTATTTATCTAAAGAATTATAACCATTTTAATCATCAATATAGCCCTCTAAGTTCATGTAGTTCGAAAGAACGATTATTTATAAAATAATTATTATTTATAATATTATTTATGAAATATTCATTCTTTCTCAAAAATTTAGGAACTCGTAGGTTAATGCCATAGGTTTTTTGACCATTTGCAAAGAAACGCGGATTATGCGGAAAGGGAAAATTAAGCCAACTCGAAATCGAGGGCGAGCGAAGTAAGCTCGCTAATTTTAGTACCCCAGCTCGGTTCAGATAGAGAATTTCTATTAACTACTCATATCTAGTTCGATAAGTTTCTTTCTGAGGTTATGCCTACAAATGTGTGAGAAAAATTATGTAAGAGCGAGCAGAGCGAGCTCGAAAATATTTACACCCAGGCTTAAATAGATAAGATTTTTTTAATACTAGGCTTGCCAACTAGTGTTAACAAAAAGTCTTAGTATCCTCATACTAGGAGCTTTTAACGAAAAAATAAATTACGAATTAATTATTAAGTAAGTTTTGTTTTAATTTATTTCTACCTTTAACTTCAACCTTTCAATCATTGGAGCTTCCCCAGCCGAAAAAACCCTTTTGAAGACCCCGCCTGGACGCTCTACGGACGCCCTCCAAACTAGGACAAATCCGGGGAAACCCGAACGGATGGCAGCCCTACCCCACCGATCGCCTGTCTTGTCCAGGACGAAGAAGAAGAAATGCTTAAAACTACGTTTGAAGTGCTGTATCTCGACCCCTATTTACCTACAGAGTTATGATTTATGGTGAACTGAAGCAAATTGATTACTTTAAAAAAAAGTGGAATTAATTTTTACCTACAATGCACTGTTTAGAAGTTAAAAATCAAAGTCTGAAAAAATACAGAAAATTATGAAGTTTTCCGAGCACTAAGCAGTGAACACCTGTACACTATTGGAATCTTTCCTAACATCTAAAAAAATCAGGATGTTGCAATTTATTAGGTTGTATGTCATGTAGGTTTCTTGGTGGTAGATTGTTAAATTAGTGTCCAGCCTAGAATTTTGAACTGGTCCCCAGACATCCTGGGGTGGGCCTCAGACAATTTTGGGGTGGGTACGGCCTACCCAGCCTTTATATGCCTATGCTGATGACTTTATTAATGTTCTTAAGGGATGACACAAGCATTTGTATTAAATGAAAATATCAATACTTTCTTTGATACACTCAAATGTTGGCACAAATCATTTTAATTACAAATAGTATTACTTGTACCAGCAGTACCTATTGCTTATGAATTGATTTCATTTACCAAACCTCCATACCTACTTCTAAAAACATTAAGCAGGCATGGCAGTAGGGATTACAGTAATGTGTAGGTAAGCATTATATTGAAGTGTGTATAGGTATGTATTTGTCAATATCCATAAAATTACTTACTTTGTTAAAAGATACATTGACAACATGTTCACATGCTTCAGTGGGTGTGAAAGATACCATGAAGCGAGCATTTCCCTGAAAACAAAACAGTATATTCTTATGTTATCCAGCACTAAATATTGACCATTAAAGTCCAATCAGAAGTTACCCTCTCCAAGGTTCATTGAGATGGAAAGACGACCCACTGACCTGTGGATGTACTAGTGTTGGAATGTTCAGTCCCCGGGCAGCTACTGTTATTTCAAGATTTCCTTCTCCAGCTTGAGCGGCATCTACTGCTAGCTGTACCGGAACTCCAACTCGAGCAGCATTGCCACCACTCACGCTGACAAGCTTACTGTCATAGGCCTTGCAGACAAACGGCGTGTCCTAGAAATAAAAATCATTTGAGACAAAGAGTAAATCTTAATAGCAAAAAATTTTGAAAATAAAATAGATCAATGATTTGATGTTGTTTACAAAATATGTACTGTTGTGTAAAAATTATAACCTAAAACATACCGGTACTATTTGATTACTATACTGTGCGGTGAGCGTATGAGGTCCGACATTCTTCGGTGTGAAACTGGCTACCAGACCGGTGACAGCGTCTCCGGTCAATCGCACAGGGACTTCGCCCCTCGGTCCTCGTACTGTTACTGTTAACTCGCCACCCGCTGAACCTTCCACTCGAACTGAACATGACGCTAAATCACCCACGGGGATTAGTTCTAGGGACACAAATGAACACTTAATTAATGAAAACTACTTAGGGCATAATATAAATCAAACATTTTGCAATTGATAAATTAATGATTGTATAATAATTCAATTTCCCGCCAGTTTTAGTTTTTGTCGTGACAGGTGTCAGTAATGTTTGTTTTTTTTTTTTTTTTTTAATGGAACTTTGAGCATTGTCGGTCATGTTTGACAGAGGCAATCTCATCGATTGAAAATGCCACGTTTATTTGAATAAGAATTGAATTGAATCTAGTAAAGACTAGTAATGAAGAAAATTGAATCTGAAAAATGTGGAAGTGACAAAAGCACATTAAAAAATGTTGGACTTGTTTATACTGGTTGTTCAGCCATGAAAAAATATCTGAAGGCCATTAACATAGAGAAAAAGAAATGGTATTTTGTTTTTAATGCAATTTTTTGGCTTTTGAATAAATTTTTTGAAGAAAATTGACCAGTTACATACAATAGTTACATTATTTTAGTAGGTCGCAGCGCCACCCGGAATGATTTGTGGAGATCAATAAAACTAGGGGTGAATGCAAGGATTAATAAGTCCTAATGAACAACTTGACTGATAGGGAGTAATTAGGAAGAAATCTATTTTTACAAAATTGTAAGCACATGAGAAAGTAGAGGTTATTTTTTATTTATTGCCCACTTACCAACTTGTGATGTGTCTATAGTGACTCTCTGTGCTGGTGCGACGTGGAAGATGAAAGGAGAAGATGGCACAGGCTCTCCGTTGAACTTAATGTCCACCCGGTGAGGGGTGGCTGCTTCTGGCCGCCAAAACACGAGGCATCGTCCTCCGCCAACCACCTAGAACGATATAAAATTGCCATTTAATTTGAGAAACGGTTTGGAAACATTTACCTACTTAGTGACAGTTTATTTCAGGATACCTACTATGGAAATATATGTTATTAAAAATCAACAATGGTTAGAAATTTCATAGATATGGTTTTAGAGGAACATTTGTGTCCATCTCAACTAGTTTGGCTAATCGAGGAGGGATGCCCCTTTGTTTTCTTTCAAAAGGGGGACACCTCATTCCTACCCAATGTCTCCGTAGTTTCGCGATTAGGATTAATAATAGTTGAATATAAATGAAAAATCTATGAATATTTATTAAGGATGCTAAGAATTATAACGGTCTTTTCCTCGACATTCCATTAAGAGCTCGTTATCATTTATTAAAATAATTTTGCCTCAATTTAAGTTGGGCATAAGACATTCCTTTACTCGTCAACTTGGTATGACTATCGAATCATAGTCACAGTTCTAGGATAAAAACTTTTTTTTAATCCAATTTAAAGTTTGAAAAGCGAATGCAGGCCCTCATTTTAATTTAAATTAGGTACAGATTACGAGCATGATTCAGAGTAGGTACAATGAATGCCTGGCTTACCTGCACGTGATTAGGAACTTCGCCTTCGTTTATTGAGATTTCCAACTGTCCTTCTCCGGCGGCACTGGCATCCACTGAAAAAATAAGTTTTAATTTTGTAGGTAGGTAAGTTTTTTTTTTAAATCTATTTTTTATTTAGAGGCTTTTATCAAAGATATGTCAGCCCCATCGTACCCTTTTACATTAATTGACTTACTTACACAGTATTAGTTTATAATGACTTACTTACACAGCATTAGTTTATAACTAGCTGTGCCCGCGACGTCGTTCGCGTGCGCAGCTAGCTAGCTAGCTGTTATCTTACTTCTAATTTTTGTTTACTAATAAACGCGAAAGTTTGGCTAGCTGGATGTTTCTTACTCAATTACGACAATACGGCTGAACGGATCTGGATGAAATTTCGCACAGAGGTAGATTATAGTCTGGAATACCACATAAGCATTCTTATCTTGGGAGTACCTACTTTGAGAGATATTCAAGATTTAAACTATTTATTTACAGGTTAGGTCAGGTTTGGCTTTTGAATTGTTAAGATCAGTCTGTCAAAAACATGAAGCTATTTGGGATTTTTTAAACGTAAGTACTGGACAGCAAATAAACCGAGCCACCCGCTACCTAGGCACTCTAATTCGATTTTCTCAAAAACTAAAAAACCTACAATTATCAAAATTGTACCTACAGAAAGTGCGTTTCATGGTGATTAAAATGAAAGGAAACTCATTGGGTTTAATTAATATTTCAGTGTTTATTAAGGATTTTACAAAGAAGAGTCGTTTTCCAGTCGTGACAATGATAAAGTAAAAAAAAAATTAAAGCCAAAAACAACGATAAAATAAAAATAAAGATTTGATCAATATTCCGTATTCCCTCCCCTTGCTCGGATAACTGCCAGCATCCTTGTATTCATCGACCTTACGAGCCTGACGATAAAATCTTGAGGAATTGTATTCCACTCCTCTTCAATTGCGATTCGCAGCTCTGGAAGCCTTGTTGGAGCAGGTACCCGGGCTCGAACCCGACGTTTCAGCTCATCCCATAAGTGTTCTATCGGATTCAAGTCCGGGCTTCGAGCTGGCCAGTCCATCGTACGAATGCTGACGTCGCGTAGATACTGGGTCACCACATGAGCAACATGAGGCCGTGCATTATCATGCATCAATTGCGTATCCTGTCCGATATATCCTGCGTAAGGTACCACATGGTCTGCGAGGATTTCAGTAATGTAGCGATGAGAAGTCAGTCCACGTGTACGGCCCGTCGGTTCGATGAAAACTAACGCTGTATGTGCTGTTAACGATATGCCGCCCCAGACCATTACAGATCCTCCTCCATAAGCAACAGTTTCCTCGATGCAACACTGAGAATAACGTTCTCCAGGGCGACGATATAATCTCTGACGTCGATCACTTCCATGTAGACTCACCCTGGTCTCATCAGTGAAGAGTACATTACTCCACTGCTCTAATGTCCAATCCCTATGCTCTCAAGCAAATTCAAGTCGTGCTCGACGGTGTGCTAGCGTTAATGCTGGGCCTGTTGCAGCTCTTTTTGGGGTCAGCTTCCGTTCAGCAAGTCTCCTTCTGACGGTATCTGAACTTATGACCACTTGGCGTTCGTCACGCAGACTTTGTTGGACTTGAACTGCGTTGAGGTGGCGATTTCGCAGAACAGTAAGGTGGATATAACGATCATCTGCTGCTGATGTAGCCCTAGGTCTGCCTGTACCTGGACGGCGATCGAATGCTCCAGTCTCTAGGTATCGTCTGTAAACTCGTTACACCGAAGATCTGCTGATTCCAAGCCTTCGAGCGACTTCACGTTGCGCAATGCCTGCTTGCAGTAATGCTACAGCTTGAGCTGCTTCCTGAGGTGTTGTATCCATTATTAATCGAAAAAAGTAGCAAAAACACACGCGTCTGAGCAAACGATGGACAAAAACTAAAGAAATGATAAGAAATATCCGACTAACCCTCATTGTAGAGAAAAAGAACGCTAATTTCAAACTCTGGTGAAAACAGAGCAAATCGTTAGCATTGTGTTTGTTGCTTGATTACAATGTGAGTTGACGGTACTTTCGAATTAATTTGTAGTCATTTTAATCACCATGAAACGCACTTTTTGTAGGTATAACTTTGATAGTTGTAAGTTTTATACTTTTTGAGAAAATCGAATCAGAGTTCCTAGGTAGCGGGTGGCTCGGTTTATTTGCTGACCAGTGTAGATCACTGTGTAAAAGAACGTGCAAGAAATTTTTTGTCGATGGCCACTCGCAGTTTCAACCCTCTAAGGGTTGTCAACTACTGAACCGGAGAACGTGCAAGAAACTCTACGGCCAGTCTTTTATATCATAATAAGTACCTATTTTAAAAATACTGGTTCTACGGACTTTTTTTTTTGACGATGGCCACTCGCAGTTTCAGCCCTAGAGGGTTGTCAACTACTGAACCGGACTTGCCTGTGTGGGCCTTAATGAATTTAAGGCCCCCAGTTTTTTTTTTTTTTTTTTTGTCGTTGGCCACTCGCAGTTTCAACCCTAGAGGGTTGTCAACTACTGAACCGGACATTTAATGTGGATGCTCCAGGGTAGCCCGCGAAATTCAAATATTTTTATGTTTTTTGCAATTTGCCGGTCAGGGTGAAGCTGTATGTGGACCAAATGCGATCTGCGACCGTAACGCGTATTTATCTAAAGAATTATAACCATTTTAATCATCAATATAGCCCTCTAAGTTCATGTAGTTCGAAAGAATGATTATTTCTGAAATATTCATTCTTTCGAACTACATGAACTTAGAGGGCTATATTGATGATTAAAATGGTTATAATTCTTTAGATAAATACGCGTTACGGTCGCAGATCGCATTTGGTCCACATACAGCTTCACACTGACCGGCAAATTGCAAAAAACATAAAAATATTTGAATTTCGCGGGCCACCCTGGAGCATCCACCTTAGGCCCCCAGCCGAGGCTACAAACTTATATACTAAACTCCGCTCGCTGAGGGCACCCCCTGTGGGGTCAACCTCGGCTCAACGGCGTCATTTTGGGGGGGGCAGCAAGGGACTGGCTGGGTCATGTCATTATTTGGGGAGTTATTTATCACTACTGGCTCAGCTTCGCGGGCTGGCTCGTTTGGCAAAAGACGGGGGGGAGCATTACTGGGACGTCGCGACGGTCCTCGGCGGCGAGGTCGGAATACGAAACGCAAGTTGTAAGCAAGGAACGCTTCATTTCCTAACATATGGCTATTGTACAGTTTTACAATGCAATTTAGATCTAGTTAATGTACAAATAGTTTAGGAATTACATAAATTCAATTGATGTAAATTTAACTAATCTTTAGGACAATTAACGAATCCATTAAATACAACACAGAGAACATTTAGACCTTACCTAACAAAGACTTTCAAGACCTATTAGAGACCGACCGAACCCAAACACCTAGACTGATCGAAAATCGTGTGAGGGTCGTAGCAGAAAATCTTAACACCGCAATTCAGAAAAACGCGTAATCAGTGCAACGCCATCTATCGACCAAGTAAGTAAACTGACAAAATGTTTAGCATTGGAAGACGTTCAATAAGGAGCCCGTATGACAACGTTAGGGTATTAAAATGTTCACTTTTATTTTGCTATGTATAAAAGTTTCACAAATAACTCAACAATGTGTTTTAGGGTACGTGTGTTTTCAGGCATTTTATTTTTCTCAATAGATGGTACTTTGCCTAATCACAATAAATTAGGAAGTTTCCTACTAAACTTAAAAATTCAATATATTTTGATTTGTGGATCGGTTGTTATGATAAATACCGATAAGGAGTAAAAATTTTCAATTTTATTTTGCCACGTGGGTATTAAAAGTTTCACACATAACTCTACAATTTGTTTTGGTGTTTTATACATGCGTTCGTGAATTTCATCTTTTTCAATAGATGGCGCTGTATTCAGAATACATGAGGAACAGAATACATTAGGAAGTTTCTTACTAAACTTAAAAATTCAATATCTTTTGATTTTGTGGGTCGATTATTTATTTATTATTTATTTATTTTTGTAACAATTGCTTACTATACTTACAGTCTTCACCAAAGCGTATAGTAAGCCAACAACATAAAAAGTATCTTATAAACTAAAAAAATGAATACATGCTTTGATCATCGAACCGTGAGACCAAGTAAATACATCAATCTCCGGTTCCTGAGCAATTAGGGCGTTCATCAAACTAATCGCTTGGGCCGTTGGTGCATATCGAGCTGTAAGGGTACGTGACGGTGGAGCCGCGAACAAACACCGCGAGGCACCGGCGCGCGACACCCGCTGTCGGTCCGGAGCGAACAGTGCACAGCGAGCTAGCGTCGTCGCGTCGTCGATCTTATTGTTAAGTAATAAGTAGTAGTGCATCAACAGCGCACATTTACGTCGCAGTTCCAACGTGTTGATGCCCACCATTCCCGCGACAAACAGTGACGGATGAAATAAACGCTAAATGTTACTCGGATTATCACTTAATATTTTTAAGTACCTAGATTTGGAACCCAATCTGTGGTTTATGCGCGATGCTCCCTCAAACGCACAGACAAACAGATAAACAGACAAAAATTTCAAAAATAGCATATTTGTGTTTTGTGTCTTTTTCCTAACTTTTCTGTGTAATTTTTGTGCGAAAATATTCAATGTACACGGTTGGTTTACGATTTTATTATTATATGTATAGATGCTCCCTCAAACGCACAGACAAACAGACAAAAAATTTCAAAAATAGCATATTTGTGTTTTGTGTCTTTGTCCTAACTTTTCTGTGTAATTTTTGTGCGAAAATATTCAATGTACAGACACGGTTGGTTTACGATTTTATTATATGTATAGATATTACTTAAGGTGGATGCTCCAGGGTAGCCCGCGAAATTCAAATATTTTTATGTTTTTTGCAATTTGCCGGTCAGTGTGAAGCTGTATGTGGACCAAATACGATCCGCGACCGTAACGCGTACCTATTTATCTAAAGAATTATAACCATTTTAATCATCAATATAGCCCTCTAAGTTCATGTAGCTCGAAAGAATGATTATTTCTGTCGAGCTACACTACAATTCTTTAGATAAATACGCGTTACGGTCGCGGATCGTATTTGGTCCACATACAGCTTCACACTGACCGGCAAATTGCAAAAAACATAAAAATATTTGAATTTCGCGGGCTACCCTGGAGCATCCACCTTAAGGCTAGTGAATTAGAGTTATTCATGGAGGACCGTAATTAAATGACACAACTTTTTAATAATATCCGAAGATGGCACAGATAAGATGGATTGGATTATGCCTACATCAAATTTATTTATTTTTAAATCCTTCATGAATAACTCGCGTTCTACTCCGTTTCGAGTACACTCCATCAGCAAATGTTGCACATCCTCGATTTGGTTGCAAACTGTGCAATTAGGAGAATCAGCCTTTTTCATAAGAAATGCAAACTTTTCCGATGGATAGTGCCCAGAACGGAGTCTTAATATTAATTTAACATAATTTCTATCAAGTTTAGTGTTCTCGAACCAGGGAAAACGAGATGGCTGACCTTGAATGCTTTTGTACCAAATGCCTTTATCCAGAGAAATTTTGAAAAAATGTTGTTTCCAGGAATTAAAACATGCAGATTTAAATTTAGTTGTATATTCCCAATAATCAGGTATATAATTAATTATACATCCGTTCACAACCGCTGATTTGGATATACGGTCAGCCTCCTCGTTACCGCTTAGTCCAATATGTGCTGGAACCCATTGCAATCTACATTCTATATTATTATTTTCAAGTATTATTATAAGTTTTAAAATATCATACGCTATCGATGTACCTCTGCTGGAACCAGAGGCGCATCGAGCGATATGCTGGACTTGCTGGAGTGCGCTTTTGCTATCTGAAAAAATTACCACTTTATTTAAGTTTTGGTTCAAAACGTAATTTACTGCTTTGTAAATTGCTATGTGTTCCAGCGACATAATTGATATATCACAATTAATCCTATATCCAAACTTGTTCCCTAAACTCTGGTCAAATAACCCTGCTCCTTGTCCCTGAGCACTTTTCGATGCATCAGTGTAAATTTTGTGCCACCCGAAATATATTATGTTCAGTTCTACTACAATATCACTCTAAAACTTAGAGCTCCATTTTGATGATTTTTTTTTTATAGAGGATGTCCAGATTTCTAAACTAAACATTTTAAGATATTCTGATGCTGTAATTTCTAAGTGCCTAACGTCATTGTATACTTTCACTAGTAATGGTATTTTTTTGTTATGCCAATGAGATGTGTGACAAAAGTCACTCAACCCGGAAATAAGATTAATTGTGACATTATTTGACCATGATCGATTTTTTAGACAATATTTGTATGCTAAATATTCTCTTCTGAAATATAAAGGTGTAATACATAAGTCTGATTCCATAACGTGAATAGGGGAGCTTTTAATATAACCCCCTATTATTCGTAGGGCCTGATTTTGCAGCTTGTCTAATTTCGATAAATGTGTTTTAGCACTACAGTCATAGAGAAACGAACCATAATCCAATCGACTTCTGATTAAAGAAATGTACAGTTTACGTATATGTTTTAATATATTCAAAAACTTTGAACTTTTCGCGATTGTTTCATTTATGTGTTTACTCCAACGTAAACTTTAATGTAAACCACATACCTAAATATTTAGTACATGGTGAAAATGTTAACGACTGCTCATTTATTTTAAGAGAAGGTAGTATTCTGCGTCTGCCCCTACTAAAAACACAATATGTAGACTTATTGGAAGATAATTCGAGACCAAGTTCGGCTAAAGACATAACAATATTATCCAACGCATTTTGAACATACATTTCACACTTCAGCATGTCTTTATCTTTAACATATAGAACGAAATCATCTGCATACTGCGACACTACTACTGTATTAAGATGTTGTTGACATACTCTATATGTAATTAAATTAAATAGTAGCGGGGGGGATAAAGGGTCTCCTTGGGCTAAACCTTTATTAGTCCATCGATCTGTTATTAAATCACTGAATTCTGTTTTAATTTTTAGATGTCTCTCATTCAAAAATTACCATATATATCGGCGCAACTACTACGCATGTTTAAAAAAAACGGGACATCAACAACGCGCAGAGCGCACGTGAAACGAAACGTCACAAGCTACTCATACAGCGTGCCCCACTATGGCCTCCCCACCTGTAGCAGTGTTTATAAAAGGTCTGCGCAGCGCGGGAGCGGTCATTCGTTTGTCGACAGCCGAGCTAGTCGGACGTTTTTTTTAAGTGAATTATATTATTATTACTTTTTACTATAAATTTGAATTATTATTATTAACCTTTTGGCTCACCAATGCCCCACCGTTGTATCGCAAATGGACCGATTTGGTTATATGAAAGTGTTATAATTATTATTAAGTTAAATTATATAAAAAGTGAAGTGATTTGATTCGACGGAAGTGTTATTATTAAGTTAAAATATAAAAAGTGAAGAGATTTAGAAATAAAATATAATGAGCAATGAAGATGCTTTTACTCGTGAAAACACCCCTCCTCTTATATATATAAGTACAAAATTTTGATCCAATTTGAAGTTCATCCAAAACTTTAACTGCTGCATCAACAGATAAATTATTATATGCATTTTGAATAGCCAGGAAACATGCTACCGTAGGTATATTTTTGGAAAATCCATTTTGTATGTAAGTAACGAGGCGGCTCAATGAATCTAAACAGGACAAAGATTTTCTAAATCCAATATTGTGTATAGTGGTGATAATATTTTTCCCCTCTCAGTGGAGGTACCATTCCAGGTGTCTTATTAACATTAAATGAAAGATTTTGCACAAACATGAAATTAAAGAAATCGGCCTTAATTTAGGATCAGTAGATGTGTTCTTCGCTTTAGGAATTGGTATTATCTGGATATTACGCCACTGAATAGGTACACCTGAATTAAAGATTTTATTATATATGTATAGTAAATAGGTTCTTGCTAAACTGGGAAGGTTATAAATCATTGAATATGAAATACCATCCTCACCTGGTGCAGAATCTTTTTTTTTAACAATTTTCTAATTCCTGGATACTAAAATTACCCTTTAAAGTTTCATTTTTGGATACAAATATAGGTGTTTTGTTTGTTACATAGTCAGGAGTCAGTGACCTTAATAACTCATTTTGTTTATCGATAGGAAGATAGCTGGTAGACTGTATATAACCCTTTATCCACCGCATACGGTCGTCGCCACATGTCATAAACTGATGCTACATGGTCAATGGAATTACAAAATCTTTGCCAATCCAAGATTTCGCTTTTTGGCTTGCTAGGTACATGGAATTCTTTATTTTTTTCTTCTAATTTGGACAAGTTATCAGGGGTTAGATTACGGCGAAACTTTGCTAAAGATAATCTTCGTTGGGCAACAATATGAGATAATTCAGGAGTCCAATAATTTTTTGGTTTAAATTCCTTTGTGGGTTTAGAACAACATTTAATGAGCGGGATATATTTATCAGCAGCTAAATTTATTTTATTTATAAAAAAGTCATACATTTCTTGAACGGTTGTGTCACCGCACCACACAGCAAAGCTTTTAGATAGAGAATCCCTATATTCTTTCCAATCCGCCTTTTTGTAATTCCTTCTTCTATTTACAGTGAAAACATCAGGTATTGTTATTGTCATTTTAATTATTAAGTGATCACTACCAAGGTTTTCATTGAGTACTTTCCAGTCAAATTTGATTACGATATCAGACGTAGCAAATGATATATCCGGTGAAGTTTTTTACAAAGTCCCATTAACTAGTTTAATTCTTGTTGGTGAACAAATATTAAGGGAAATTTAAGGAATTTTCAAGTGACGAATCCATTATTTGAGTGTCTCTTGAATCGGTTTTGATAGACCAGTTAGAGTGATGGCCGTTGAAGTCACCGGCAATCAAAGTTTTATTTGGGAAATGAGAAAAAATCTGGTCCCAGTCTGAAGGTTGTGTAACGACTGAAGATGGACAATAAAGTGCAACGACGTTTTCTAAATCTTTACAATTTATTAATTTAACACTTACTACTTCTATACCTTGATTTAAAACTTGAAAAGTAATAATATGTGACCGGATGGATTTATGAACGAAAATAGCAACCCCACCGTAAGAATCATATCTATGTTTTCGATAAATGTTATAGCCACTTACATTTAAGTCCACTTCATCATCTAACCATGTTTCGCTCACGATCGCTATATGAATTTTTTCTTTATTTAACAATTCTGTAAATGTTGAATAATGGTGATTCTTATATTTTTTTCTATATTATCCATTTACAAATTTTATAATTTTATCTAACCAATTTCCTTTTAATAGACAACTTAATACGATCTTCTTTAATTCTTCATATATATTTTTAAACAGCAAAACTTTTCTTCAAATGTGCTTTCCGATGTGAATATTTTCTTAATTTTAATTACAAATTTTTTAAATGCAAATCACGTAATTGTTCATCTTTTTGGTCGTCTTTTACTTCAGTTTGTGATGGAAAATTCTCATAAATATCCTCTTCAGAAGATTTATCTGTCACAAATTCACCGCCTTCTAAATAACTGCATTCGATTCGTCTTCAACCTCCGTAAGTATGATCATGTGTCCGCGCATCGTTCATTTTTAAAATGGTTACCCATTCGTCAGCGCAGAGCGCTGAGGGCCTTGACTAGTCTGTTTTCCTTTCTTAATAATCCTTCTTCTCCCTCTTATCTAACTTCACAAATTCAATTCATCTGCTCTGCACACAGTAAAAATCTTCGCTCTTCAAATAATCTCCTTCTACGCTGTCCCACACACCGCTCTGGGTTTATCCACTCCTCTTTTTTTGTCCAAGCAATCTTCCTTTGGAATGCGCTTCCTCTAAACATCAGGACGGCAACCAGTCGGTTGTCCTTTAAGGTGAAGGCACGTGAGCACATTCGCAAGAAGTTGGTAGAATCAACACAGCGTTAATTCGTTGAATTTGTTTTTTTCTAAACGTCCTTATTATTTTATATGTATGTATGTTTCTATGTATTTATTATGTATTTCTTTTCCTCTCTGTTTGTCTTTCCTGTTGCACCTGCCATGTTGTCTCTGCACCATCCTAAGGTCGACTGGTAGAAAATGCCTAAGGCATTAAGTCCGCCTTTGTACAGTATTTTTACTAGTGCATCAAGTTTTAATAAATAAATAGGTTTTTCTTTTCTTGCGTACGTTTGTTTTTCTTTTCTGTGGTATTTTGTTTCCATTGTACGTTACTTTCTTACTTCTCCTGATCCATGTATGTCGAGTTCTCACAATTTTGTAAGGAATTTTTAAGCACGCTACTATATGTTTGAGATTCATTTAGTAAACTTGTAGTAGGTGACGATTCTTGCAGCATAATTTGAGAACTGACGTCTTCTCGTTTTTTTCCAAGGAACAGCTGAAGTGCTTTTCTGTAGGGTACCTGCTCTGTGCTCATGATATTTCTTATATCTTTTTCTTTTAAAAATAGGGGGCATTTTTTGTCTAATACAAAGTGATTTCCTCTACAATTTATGCATGAGATTTTACTTATATCACAATTGGCATGGTCCCCACCACATTTGGGACATATTTTCTTCTTCGTTGGGCAGTATTTTAATACATGTCCGAATTGCCAACATCCAGAGCACTGTGTCACGGGGAACACATAGGGCTCAACTTTTAACCGGCAATCATATGCATATATATGGGATGGGAGGTTATTACTTTTAAAACATACTCTTATAGATTCACAGTCAACCCATTTGTTCTCCGAATTAACTCGTCTTTGCCGCTTGACCGATACGATCTCTGTAGTGCATTCCAAAATATCCATTATATCCTTTTCTTTTAAATCTAGATCAACCCCTT
This sequence comes from Lacanobia oleracea, assembly GCA_950371165.1. Lineage (NCBI taxonomy): Eukaryota > Metazoa > Arthropoda > Insecta > Lepidoptera > Noctuidae > Lacanobia > Lacanobia oleracea. The sequence continues at coordinate 16,189,629 of OX493389.1, forward strand.
TCACCACCCCGTAGGATAGAGACATCTCATTTATTAATTGGCATCTCCAACCCATATCTTTAAATTTTTGGCATTCCATTAATTTTGTGGCATTTTCTTCATCTTGAAATTGAATTAAAACTTTGTTAAAACTTTTATATTTAATTCTTGTAACATTCTTAATACTTTCACATCTCAATAATCGTGCAAATGCCATTTGCTTAGGTATGCTCTCTAGGGAAGTTACACACACTTCGTGTTTTGTTATGTTATTTGTTTCATCATCTTTTTTTTTCAAATCTACCCTCAATTGATTTTGCGACTCCGCTGAGTTACTCTAATTAATCTTTTAGGCTTTCTCCTACTCACAGTAATAAAGTCATCATTATCATTATAATCATCTTCCCTCTCCTTTCTCTTCTCAGGTAATCTCTTTTCACTCTCATTATGTACTTGAACTCGCACAATTTTAGGTTCCAAAGATTTTTTTTCTTAATTGTGAAAGAGTTTTTTTCACAATTAAGTAAAATTTCCATATCGCTTCCATATTCGTCATCCCCACTCTCCATTTTAGATTAAAAGAGTTGAGTATATAGTAACACTATTCGCGAAACTAATAAGCATAGCAGCGGATTTGTAAAATCAACCGTACGCTACGGTTTCGCGACAGTGACTGAGGTAGGTAAGTTACATAAAGTATATATATTTAACTTGAGTATTTAAATACCTACAATTTCCTCAGAACACACAGACGCTTGTTCAGGTTGATAAGACTTTTATTTCAGACTTCAGTGTTAAAAAAAAAAAAACCATTTCATTGCCATTTTAAAATCGCTAAATCAATTTAATCGTATTCAGTTAGATAGTTCTAGATTTAGCCAGGTACCAATTTCCGGAAAAGCAGCTTTTGGGCAATTAAGAAAATTTATTAAAGCCAATTAAATTAAAATCTAGATAGCTAACCAATTGTGGGAATAAGAGGCGAATATTATGGTAAGAGGCGCACGTAACGACCCCTTGGTTCTCAAATGTTGAATGGGGAAAATGTCCCCTTCTTCCCATAGGCGCTGTAATTTATGTTCCGGAGGGGATAATACCATAATCACCGTGCTCGGTGGGTTTTAAGAGAATTTACTTTGAACTGGAGAATTTTGCTTTCGAAATCTGAACCAACAATCAGAAAAACAGTTTTTATTTAGCAAATTGTGCCCCATAGGGCCTACGCCGAAGAATCTTCTACGGCGTAAGCTACGCAAATTGATACTACGCTATTACCAGCATTAAATGCGCCTTTGTTTTCTAGATCCTGGAACACCATCTGGTTCCTTAATTTGTTTATCGAGATATTATGTGACGGCGTGCATCCATGAATTACGGGCTAATACACATATGGTCTCTCATAGTGTTTTCTGAGTTACCACCGAAATATCTACTTAAACCTTATCATAGGTATTGTATTCGGCTATTGAGATTGCGTTCCGCATTTTGGTAATGGGTTTTCGGAACACGGCCTATTCTAAGACAGCAAGTATTTAAAACACTTCTAAGGTGTGTAGGATTGCGGTCTTGCACGGAAAGGACATTTGAAGAGAAAAAATATCTCTCTATCCTTGCTTACCTCTAAACTGTCACTGTTGGCCGACCACCGCGTTGCCGACGTCCGTCACTTTGATAAGGCTGGCGTCGTATACCTTGGCCACCAGAGGGGCCGCAGCCAGTTTGTCGTCTGCGATTGAGACCTGAAAAAAATTCAGTAGATATAATAATATAGGTAATTAAATATTTTTCACATCACCTGCACGAAAACGTCCGATTAATGTCATGCAAACTCAACCTAAAGTAAGTCATTTTTACCCAGCGGGTTATAGTAAAATTCAGTACAATATTATTGTACTGAAATGTGATTTGAATTTGGAACTCAACTTGGAGGCCGACGGGAACCAGTCGCGGCTATCCTCTCTTCATGACTTAGCACAATTTTCTCGCGGTAGGTAGGTGTGAAAAGTGGAGTATGCTCCTTAGGGATAAAGGTGTAATCGCTCGCTGTTTTCAGGATTCTTTTATCAAATTCCGCGCTTCGCTCGTAAGTTAACTTTCGAATCCTTCATTAGGTTCGGGATTCAATATGACGCCCGTGACATAAGACACTGCTTTAACACCTCGGTGCATAATCTAATATTTGTTACAAAGGTATACTGAAACTTCTGGTTGAAATTAATCCATTTGGCCAGCCTTTTCCCATTTAGTTTGAAGTCGGCTTCGAGTTTAACCAGATGCAGCTGAATACCAGAATAGAGATGTTTCCTGAGTAAAAAAAAATATGATTCTAATTAGTCCGTCAGTTAGATTTTCGAAAAATATTGGATACGTATGTTTTATTTTATCAAATCAGTCAAAATCGACGAAGATAAAATGCATCAAAGATCAGGAGAGAGGGCTTGTGATGTCACTAACCGGTAAAAAGTGTATCGGAAAGTGACGTCAGACGAGTTTTCAACGCACTGTAGTCAGTCTGTCAGTTATTGTTAATTTGAAATAAAAAATACGTGTCTAATATCTTTTGGAAATCTATCTGACGGGCTTATTCGATTTTTTTAGTTAACCACCCTACTATGGGTTGACTGAGACATAGGCACATAAGCACGGCTCCCTGTCGTTTCGGGCGACGCAGTTGCTCTCGGGGCATGGCTACTTCGGGAAGTACCTGTGTCGCATAAACAGGGAGCCAGACGCTCGGTGCCATCACTGCACCGACTGTCGGGAGGACACGGCGCAGCACACACTGGCAGAGTGTGCCGCATGGGAGGAGCAGCGCACTTCCTCGTATCGGAAGTGGGACCCGACCTGTCGCTGCCGGCCGTCGTTCGTTCGATGGTCGGGAGCGCCGAGTCATGGAATGCGATGATCTGATTCTGCGTAATTTCGCAGAAGGCGGCTGCGCAGAGGGAGAGGGAGGCCGTGGCCACTCTCCTGTGCCGCAGAAGGCGAACCGGGCGTCGGCGGAGGGCGGACAACGCCCTCTTCCAGCCCCCGAAGAAAGGTCCGGAGGAACGGTGGACTCGAGGTCGTCCGCCGCCCCCAGCAGGACCCTAGACGATGGCACGTATTGTTCCAGACGCGCCCCTACTGGACGTTGCGGGGGCAGGACATTTTACTCCTCCCGCGGGCCTGAGGTGGCCCGCATACGTGGGCACTAGCCGGGGATTATGGAAGGCGTACTAGCTCTCACAATTCTCGGTCAAGTGTCAGAAGGAACACCAGGGTGGTTTTTAGTCAGCCCTTCGCCCGCCCCAGGCGAGGGACATCCATGAGGATTTTCCACCCCGGCAAAAAAAAAAAAAAGGTATAGGCACATGAAGCAACAACCTAATTGAGCACCACAACCTCACAACTGGGTAAAACGACCGACACACCTTGGCAAAACTGGCTGTTAGACTTTTGGAGATCTGACGATCAGTGAGGACAGTCAGAGATTTTTAAATGACTGTTGGGATCACCAGCTTAACTTTCTTTCTGAGGCACGGTACCTTACTTCTGGTTGAATAACGTCACAATGAATCTGGTAATAAACTCGAAACCCTTCGTGTCCGTTCGTGTAAAAAAGCGCTTAGATGGATGTTGGTATGGTCAACCTCGTACGTACGTATTGTACCTAGGTCTTGCGGTAGGCTAGATTTGGATTCATAATTTGAGATTTTGTTGTCTACAAAATACGTTTATTATTTTGAATTAATTTATCTAGGTATAGTTGATTGATGGCGACCGGCTCAAAGCGGTGTCATTTAAACATAAGAAAGAAAGACATCTTAAGTTGTATAACTTTTTATTTATAACTTTGTGCTTAGATAACGCAGCGTGGAAGTAGGTATTATAAATAGAAAAATTAAGAATATAAAATTGTGATTACGGAACGGGTTTTCACTAAATTTGAATAAGTAGCTACCATGGTAAAAGTGTTATATAAGTAATCGAAGCAAGAATGATCTATATTTTGTTAGATTTAGGCAAAATTTAAGTTTTGAATTTACCAAATATGCCAGTTTCATGTATTCACGACGGTTATGACGATTAAGTAATAAGCGAGTTCACGTTTAACGGAAATTAATTTCTTACGATAAGGTTTTGGTGTGTAAGTACCTATCGAATGAGTGGTGTTAGATTTAATTACTTACTTATGTAGAGATAATAGTTTTGGAAGTCAGCGACTTCATTCATTTTTAATTATTTCATTGCATTCGTGTTCTACATAGGTAGCTCTTATTGTGGATTAAGGAAAAGAATAATGTTATAATTCTGAAGCTTCGGTACCTATATTGTATTGTTCAGTATATTATACAGCGATAAGTATCTACTTATGCGGTGCCGGACCCATAGTCGCATGAGTCATGACGTCTTTTCACCGCATACCACAGCGTTGAGCGTTATCTTGAAGAGGCTGAAGCTTTAGGTAAGATTTTTAAATCCTGAGCGGAAGCCGCTCAAGGCTGGGGTGCTGACCTAGGCAGAGAAGGTACCGAGTTCGACTTAAGTATACCTGCAGACCAAGTACTTACATCGATAAAGTGAGTTCCGACTTCTTCGGGAGTAAACTCGATGCGGTACACCCCTGGGCGCTCCGCTACGTCCAGCACCCGCGAAGTCACCGGCCTTCTGGACGGAGCTGTTACTGTTACGCCAACCTTGAAGGAAAACGTCACAACTTTAGTTAGCCACTTGTTAGCGCAATAAAAGGGCAAGAAATCGATGCATGTTTGGTGAATATGCTTTCCAAGCCCTGTAGGATTGCCTATGGTACGAAACGAATGATGGGTAATGATGGCTCATAATAACGTTTTTTGAATGAAATAGATATTTAATTAACCACAATTTAATGACTTTCTATAAATTCTGTATGTTAATTTTCAATTGCTCTTTTAATATCCGAAAACGGCTACGGGATACCTCAATACGAAATCAGTTGTAATTTGAACGTTGTATACAGTCCGGTGAAAACGAAGGGTCAAAAATTTAAATAATATAATAACAGTTTCAGAGCACCAACCGAATGCGAGCCATGTCGTGCAATCCTTGAATGAAGAGTTAAATTGCAACAAATTGGCATAAGTGAGTGCATCGGGGCGAGCTTCGCGAAAACATTGACATTCAGTAAAACATCGCAACTCTTTAATTCAATGACGTACGTATTCACAGGGGCAATGCAAATTAAAATTTCCAAAGACTGGTCATTTATGAAGTCAATTGAATAAATGTCAATTTTGACGTACCTACCAATGATGCGAGGGATGTACCAAACCAATGAACCAATAGAATCACTTTCTTTACCTAGCCTCGCTCAGCGCAAGCGATTCTATTGGTTCTTAACAAATACATCCTGCGCTACGCAACCTCGCACATCTATGGTGGAAACGCAGCCTTACCTACTGTTGAATATTACAAATCTACGAACAAGTGCGCCACTTCCAGGAAATTTTACTGTGTGTGCAAAGTTGAAACACATAGGTAGGTAATTTAGTACGGTAAGTTTAGGAGTCTTTGCATTTTTGAAGTTATGTCTGTTGTCGGCTTACATTTATTATTGTGATTGACAAGGAGACCTCACCTCATTCTTACTGAAGGTAGCTTCCCCCGCTGAGGTGGATATCTCAAAGACGGCCGGTACTCTGGCAGGGATCAGCCGAGTGGGCTCCCCTCCGCCGCCGCCCAACGGCCCTGCCATCACCTCGACCTTCCACGGAGACCCTGGGAAAGAGCAAAACGCAAATGTTAAAAACATGATTAAAAACCAATGGAAAGTTGAAAAAAATATCGAGGCAGTATTTTTAAACGTAAGGCAATCACAGGAACTAACGTGATGTATTTTGAAACGTTAAATTTGCGACAATATTCGTTCTAGTAACTGGGCTTATAGCCTGTTAGTAGGAGAGCTGATAGACTTTTTTGGGTAGGTGTTTGAAGGCAAGCTGAAAAATTATCCCAAAAACAATCAAATTGCCTCAAATTAAACGTTTTATTTTATTTAGCCCCGCTACCCCCACCCCAGCGGGACAAGTTTTCAGCTTGCCTCAAACTAGGTGTCCCAAAAATGTCTACCAGCTCTCGGACCATGTATCAGGCATCCCTTTTTGTCGCCGGAACTTAAAAGCTCCGCGACTAGATAACTTTGCTTGGAGGGAAGAGAATACGTACAGCAATGTCATTGTTTGAATGTGCAAGAAATCATACCGCGTTAGCGCTATCACAAATAAATTGGTAGGTTTATGGGGCAGAAATCTTTAAAAACTTATTTCCCAACAGGTAAAGTAATTTTTAACATCCTAACCAGAACAAGTAGAATGGACGGTAAATATGGCATTAAAAAAAATCCTCGTAGATGAAGGAGACACGCAAAACTCTTAATCCTTCATAGCAGTGACGTAAAAATAATCGAATGCCCTAGTTTTTGACGGAGGACGCGAGACTTATTTAGTGCAAATCGAATGTGGTTATAGGTACACAATAAATGTCAATGTGGGGCATAAGAAAACTGATAAAGCCTCCCTGAGCGGGGCGCGAACGATGGCGGGGCTGTAATGACACACCACAATATGATAGATGCAGTGGCTGATGTCTCTAGCGGGGAACGACTAGCGCGTAATAGTCATCATTATCGCTAACTTTCTCTCATATAAAACAAATTTTTCTATTCCCTGAATATTTCATTGTGACTTACAAGGGCATATGGTAACGTTTAGTTTCTACGGGTGGTTTTTGGATAGGGTGACTTACTTAGGTATATCAACGTTTCCGAAGCGGTAGGTATTCAAAAATAGCAGAGAGTCCCAGAAAAAACTTTGCTCTTAAAGTTTGGATAACTTACCTACTTAATGAATCAAGCTAACTTTTGGTGTCCTAAACTTCAAAATTAATTTGGTTGTTTTTATCGAAATAAGTCAATATGGTAGGTACCTACTTGTGCAACAGCAATATTGTGCCAAGTATAATTTTATTGTGAACGACGTAAAATTGATCACTGTAACAGAATTGAAAGGAGTTGTCCTTTAAACATTCCAAATTCATTATTTATTTTGTTTTAAGCGAGTAAATCCGACGTATGTAAGTGTATTAGGAAAGGGAGACGATCAGACGAGGAGATTGATGTATCAAATCGTCAATTTATTCGCAATGTTTCAAGAAGTAAGTACCTTGCAAGTTGCACGTGTGCCGATATGCAATAAACACCAATAGGTGTATAATTTGCACTAATAACAGTAATTACTAATGGGTATTCCTGCAGCCGACAGATGTTTTCAAGTACACTTGGTAGTATCCATCGCTCTAGAAGTAAACGTTTTGCAATAGGTGCCGACTATGCCACAACGAAGCAAACTGATACTAAAACTTTATGATCGATTTACTAACGAATTTTATTTTATTAGCTAACATCTTTTATGTCTTCACATCGTAACTGAAATATTTACAAACGACCGAACCGTAATACTGTCTAAAAAGCAGCCATAGTCTGTGATACCATACGAAAGTTTCGCTAAAACAATAGGCGTGTGTAATAAATTGTGTTACGAAACTTCAAAGGTCGACATGGCGGAACCGATTGCCGCGAGGTCGTTTAGTTAGAAAATAGACAGTTGAAACTTTTCAATCACCTGTGGCCACACATTCCATGCATTTTGCAGGCACGCCTTGCTGGTGAGAAAATAAACATTTTGCGCGACTTTGTTGTGAAAGATTGCTATGTGTTTGAGCGTGTTTTGGCTAAGCTACATAGTCGGAGAGCGCCATTCTTGTGGCTACATAAATCCTGTCGGGACGGAAGCGACAGTTCGGATGGTCGCTACAAGTTGTCGTACGAATACCTATGACTATCGTTACGGGCAGTCAGAGGACCGAATGCGTAACAACCGGCTTGACCTGATCGATGCACTAGTCTCCGAGATAAACATGCTCTAACCAAAATTAATAGTCTCTAACTAATTTTGACATTTTCAAAGTAGATTTAATGAGGTGTACATAATTAGCATTAATTAAGTAGGTACAAGGAGAGCACATTACACGACAAGTTTACGTTTAAGCTCTAGCTAATACGGGTCGAAAATTCTATTACCGTCAACCAGGAACTGATTCCGAGTTCAGCTGCTACTCAGTATCCTCTTTATGGAAAAACCAAACAACACTGTCCGACCTTGGGAATCGACCCAAATGCATAACATTAGGTGTTTGGGCCCATTGGCCCAACGAGGAAGTCAATTACTATTTTAATGTTTAGGCTGTGTTTCCACCAAAGATGCGCGAGGATGCACAGCGAGGGATGTGTTTGTTAAGAATCAGTAAAATCGCTTCATTTACATAGCCTCGCTCAGCGCAATCGATTCTATTGGTTCTTAAAGCTGCTCTCTCGAAAAAAGCAGCTTTTCATCGGCACTAACGAAAAATGAAGTCTGAAAAAAATAGTAATCATCATGATATGATACGTAATTTGGTTTAGCTAGAATGTATCCAAAAAAAAATCACCAAATCACAAATCAAAACAAACGAAAATGATTTGGTTTTTGTTACTTTTTAAAAACATGTATTATTTTATTACAAAAAATTAAAAATACGGGTAGCGGAGTGTCGCGTAGAGGGTTACTTAGCTCTGTTTGTATGCACAAGGTCATTGGCATGAATACAAGCCTTCACAAACACATTTGTCGCTACGCATCCTCGCACATCTCTGGTGGAAACGCAGCGTTAAAGTACATTGCGAGGTTGGTTATCGCAATGATTGTCTGACATAACCCTTCCTTATAAGTGGCGACCTCGGCCTCGGCTGCTATTTAACAATACATGTGGGAAGATGCTTCAGTACATTGTACAGACTAGTTCGCCAAGCTATTGTTTTGTTTTAGATTAGTTGTCGAACTTGGCGGAGTAATTAGCATGTATTAGCAGCGTATATACCAGATGGCAAAACCCGTATTTTTAAAGAAATTTCGTATTTTAATCTTTGTTAAAAACAACTCTAATTGCACTACATTTTGAGTAGTTTTTGACATGTCGAGATGTCTCTCGGCGGCAATGTCAAAAATTAGTAAAAAAAACTTAGAAAACGTTCATACCCAACGCTCAATCACATCAGATTGAGCATTGAGTATTCTGAACGTTTTTTAAGAACGAGAATTGGTTTTCTATTCAGCAGAGGCTGTCTCTAGTGGCGTCTCTTTAAAAAAAAAATGAGTCAGCTAGATATCTACTGATGTGTTTGAATGGCAGACTTGCTGCATCAGCGACCACATCGACGCTTGTCCCCAGGTGAGATAGTGTTAAAACGAGAATCAATAAGGTCGACTGGTAGATATCAGCTTTTGTACAGTGCTTTTTATTACAGAATAAAGTTTTAACTGCAGCTAACCTTAGGTGTTGACGAAATTAATCTCTATTCACCATCACCACAAACACATTCTTTGCTAGGAATAGAACGACCATGACCGGTAACACCGTATATAATTGCGCACTTAAAGAACACATAATAGGCAGCCCATCGACGCACCTTACGCACCTGCTGGCCCGGGCCAAACCGTTACTGGCCCATACCACTTCGTTACATAGTACTGAAGATCGGTCATGCGAATATAACCAACGGTAAATGGTAAACGACCAATCAAAATTATAATCGAACGCCCTAATTAAAACCTTTGGATGGGAAGATTGTGAGTAACGTATGTTTTTATGTTTGTTGTTAAGTCAATGGGAGCATAAATAATAACGACTTAATTAACTGAAATTAAGTACCTACTAGCACTTTTTTGTGCAATATGGAACGGTGTAGGTATCAGTACCAGTATAGTAACAAAAGGTACTTCGGAATCCCTGATGTGCGACCAAGACTAGCTCTTCCCAGTTTATTTAATGAATTCTGTCCCCTGTCATAAAAACAATGTTTTGTACCCAATTATCACCGCCTTCAATACGAAAATAAAAACATCTTCCAAGGCTCTTCAAGACGTTTGTTCCAAAAACCGAAAAGATACAAAAGAATTTCGAGTTTAAGTGAGTGATTAAAGTGGAGGATTCCTTTATTTGTGAAGAGGGATGGTCATGACCATCGTTACAAACACGACCGCTCCGCAAGAGGAGCTGTTCATTTGTGCCGAGATTCTGCCGAGATAAAAGAGGTCCATTATAAAATACATCTCTATGATTTTGAAGTTGTCTCTGGTTTATATAGATGTGTTTGTTGTTGCGTGCTGTGACCACTGCAACGGCCAGTAACGTGAACTGGCATAAATAATGAGTGTAAAACAAACACTGGATGTGTATTGTTGAATGAATGATAGTATCAACGATTATTACTTTAGCATTTATAAATTTATATAATCTGCAAAGTAATATCGCCCACTATAAAATGAAACTTAGAGATAATATTATCCATTCAGAAATGACTAACGTGAAGTTTTATTAATTAAAAAAAATCTATGAGTTCTCTAAGGTTTTTACTGGTTTGTAGTAGATAGAAGTCAAGTCAGGACCAAAAGTTTTAAGTAAAACAGCGAGCAATCTTTGCAACAACAAAGATACTAAACAATTCCATTTTTGCACAGAAACAATGACTAGTTATCGCACAAATTAACTTCGCTGTAATAGATTAACAGTTAATTGTGTAATAATCGTTTTTGTCGACTTTCTCTAAACTTCGAGTGACTTCTTCTCTGTGACCAATATTTACGTAATCCGATGACTGGCGAAGTCGTTTCTATACGTAATGACAATGTTATGTATGCCAATAGAGATGTATTATTTACAAGACAAGTAAATATAGGTAGACACACAATGCTAGGAACCTTTTATTTTATGAATTTCCGAAACCAAACAAACAAAATATGGTTCCGTTAGATGAAAAGAACTTTGATAGTTTGAAAGAAAAAAATAATGCAACGCCAATAACAAATGAATTGGGATAAGAGATGATCTATCACTTGGCAGTTTGTCAGCAAAGTTTGCGAAGCAAAAGTAATAGATAACAGTGGCCTACGTACTTTCTAAAGCAAAGTAAGCAAAGTAGTCTGTACAGTAAAAAAAAACTTTTTTACAAAAACAACTTAAACACTACAAAGTATAAAAAAACTTTAGTTTCGGAATAAAGTGTCAAAAAACGAAATAACCAAAAACACCGACATACAAAATTATAGTTTGTTTCTTCATCAGATCTTCACCGAATTGAAATGGGATGGGACCAGTCCGGGAAAATACTCTTCAAAATAAAATAAAATCATCCAAATTGGTTAACAATTGGCGAAAATGTCGCTGAACAAACATATTTCAAGGAATCCCATCATCAGATCATGACTTATACCTTCGATCATCAGCTCAGCAACTTGAGGTGATGATTACCAGGCACAAATAACTGAATTGCGTTAGAAAGTTCATAAAAAAAATGGTATGTGCCTTTAAAATTTGAGGGTTTCCCTCGGAAGTAAGTATATGCTTTCGAATACAAAAAGAATTTTTTAAATCAGTCGACAATTGGCGGAGAAATCGGTGAACATACATAAAAAAACACACATTTAGCCAAACATAGAACCTCCTCCTTTTGAAGAAGTCGGTTAAAAATCGGTAGGGTTGGAAGCCAACTCCAACATACTTTCACATATACCTACTAGAATGTTGGAATGTCAACCTTTATGAGTAGTCTGCTACGCATAGGTTTGAAATCGATATAAATAAAAATCTCGTGTCACGGTGTTTGTTACCGTACTCCTCCGAATCGGCCTGACTGATTTGCCTGAATTTTTTTGTGTATAGGGACCGTGTACGGCGTTGACTATGCCATCTAGTGTCGCATATTCGAAGTTTTAAGGGTCAGAATACTTGACATTGACGCTTCTATGCTGCCACCTGTGGTTCCTGCACGCTCAGTTTATGGAAACGTGCGCGAAGAAGACTGTGCTATCTAGCGTAGTTATTTCGAATTTTATACTTGAAACATAATTGACAGTGACATTTCTGTACTGCCACCTATAGTTTCTGCACGCTGCCTATATCTGGTAGGTCTGAGAATAGGTCGTAGGCTATTTTTTTATATAGGTATGGCAAAACAACGTTAGCCGAGTCAACTTGTAAAATATAAAAAACTTCCGTTGCTGACTGATTGAGTACGTGACTGACGGAAACGCACAGCCGAAACGGCTGGTCGTAGAAAGCTGTTTGGCATGTAGGTTCCTTAAGTGTAGGGGAGCACTAAGAGAGGTTTTCCCGAAATTCCTACGGGAACGGGAAAAATCGGGATATGCGCGTACGAAGTCGCGAGCAAAAGCTAGTAAAACTAGTTATTTGTGTACCTCGTAAACGGATGGCGGATCATCATTATCAATCCATATTTTATTATGTAAATTGATAAATTAACATAGCAAATATTTTAACCTGATCTATGAATCGTGTAAAATTATAAACTGTCTATAAACACGGATTAAGTTTGACACTAGCTTTTCCCGCGGCCTATGCCTGATTATTTTTTGCTATAGGATCACCTAACTACTTCGGTAGATTAGGGCCTATTTTATAAGAATCTCAGAAGTATTTCGCTACTGATTAGTCAAACTCTAAAAAATTTTTTCGAAAAATATAAGGTGTTTCAAACGTCAGGAAATAAGAAAATTACCTGAAGAATTAAGAATTTGAAATAGCTATTAATTATTATTCTAAAAAAAAAACACTGTCACACAGCTACTTTTATTCCTCAACGCTATCCAAATATCAGCCCAAAACATCTGATAATAAGTCACTAAATAACGGCAACATTTTTATAAATAGATAAGGATATCTAATAAACACACAATATTCACTTTTCTATAGAAATATTATGACTAGTTTATATTATGTGTCATTATTAAAATATCGCTTACATCTCGCATGTTTCTAACGCATTGTCTGACACATTCCTATGCTTATTAAACGAGGTAGTCAGCCTTGAATTGATATTATATGTGTGAGATTAATTGCATTTCGACTAGATATTGATACAACAAGGGTAGCATAGATTGTGGATATAAGTTAGTAGATATTCTGTATTTGGTAGTTCTTTTGACATGATGAGTCCGCTCTATTTCTCGACATTGCCTGATAAGTCTTCTGTAAAATGAAACGCTTTCTGTAAAATAAATTGCTCTTTTTTATGCCGAAAGCATTTGCATATTCACAGACAAACGGCAAAAAATACCTTGAATGTTTATTTACACGGCCAATTACTGATTAGAATAAAATAGGTTCACAAGTGGGATTATACCGTGTTATCGATTATGTGTATGCCTATTAATGTGTGGATCTGTTATCTAACGGAGTAAACTTGTTTGATGTAGAAAATAGTAGTTGCATCTATTTTACAAGCGTAGTCTAATATAAAAATGGATTTGAAATAAAATTGACGAATAAATTAGATTGGAGATCAAAATATGTACCAGGGTAATAAGTAGATATCTGGTTGCGCTAATTACGATAATTGGTTTCAAATGATTGTAGCTGATTTTTGAGCAATAAGTTTTTGCAAATAATTTCGAAAACTAGGTTTATTTTTATTCCAATTTATAGGTACATAAGTTGGTATAGTGGTTAGAGCTCGTGGCTAAATAATAACAGCCGCACAGATCGATCTTCAAGGTAAAGCAACGCTTGCCAAGGTTTGTCTGTGGATGGGTGACCATCTTAACATACCGAGTTTCCTCCGTGCCTTGGAAAGCACGTTAAGCCGTTGGTCCCGGCTGTCATTTGAAGATCTTTGGCAGTCGTTACGGATTGCCAGTAAATCTGACTCCAGTCTTACCAAGAAGTACCGTGTTACCCTGTTAATGGGTTGTGGAGGTCTTGTAGGCAACCGCTCCACGTAAAATACTGGTATTCAGCGAAATCTGGTTTGACTGGAAGCCGACCCCAATATATAGGGAAAAGGCTAGGCAGATGATGATGACCTAACCACCTTTTTACTTATATTAATGTAATTACCTTACTAAATTGTATAAAGAAAATCGGTATAGTGGTATACATGGATCTGGAATTTCTTAGTAACAGCCCGGAACCTGGATCTGTATCCGATTGATAGCTATTTTTACTGAAGAAGTAAGGTTGCCAAAAGGTACACTTCTGCTTAAACTCGCGGGCATATTGTATACAGGCGTGATGTTATGTTACATCATTTTCGTTCCGATTTCTAACAGTTTTAATTAAAATTGCAATTGGAGAGTCCGAAATCTACACTTCTTGCCAATGTTGTGGTTTGATAATTCCCATCAAATAAAAAATAGATAAGCTTAAAATGCACCTCTACCGATCCCTTCTAAGAATGTCAAGCGTGATATCGCAAGAGAAAATGTGTGGACATTAGCTCTCGCACAATTTCCGTTGAAATACGTGTTTGTGGTACGTACAAGTTATTTAGGTGCACGCATTCATTCGCGCACACTCGTTCTGAACGGAAGACTTTTGTAAATATGGTTGAGCGAGAAGCGATTTGCTGTGTTACCGTATTTCTGTAACACCTTAGAGAACTAGATTGAGCGTTCCATGTCTGGCTTTCAAGTGAATGCTCCCAGATGAGTATGAGAGAGACAGGCTAAGTGATGATGCGGCCCGTTGTTGCAAAATCTGATAGTTCAATGTCACCAAGTGTCAATGACACTTTATCATTACGACCTACGCAAAACGTGGGCCGGTCTATTCTGTGAAAATCTCGCCAGGGAAGCTTATGCGGGCCATGTTCAAGTAATTTAATCAAACAGGCTGGTTGAAACAGTTTTATAAAATTGGCTTGAATGTCTACAGTAGGAAAATTTGATCAAAAATATTTGTCAAATAGCATGAAGAAATGTGAAATTTCATTGATCGTCCTGTTTGATCATATTAATTGAACGTCTATGGCCCGCATTAGGGGAGTTTAAGGTTTGTATTCATACCAATGACCTTGTGCATTTGGGCGGAGCTACCCTTCTACGCGCCACTCCACTACCTTGGCATTTTTAATTTGTTATAATAAAAATAATACATGATTTTAAAAAGTAACAAAACCAAATCTTTTACGTTTGTTTTGCAAAGCAGTAAATATTTTTACTTATATACTCTTTTGAAAAAAAAATTAAGGAGGAAAATGTTATCATCTCAATGATTTGGAAGTGATTTAGTGTTTTTTTTTTCTAATTATGTGATACCGATAGACAAATTTTGGCTAAACCAAATTACGAATCATATCATGTAGATTACTAACTATTTTTTTCAGATGTAGTTTCTCTGTAAGTGCCGACGAAAAGTTGCTTCATCTCCATTTTAAGCTTTTTTCGAGAGAGCAGCCTTATAGTGAACTGTCATTTCACCTTGTTTCAATGGATTGACAGCTCACTTCACCTAACTTTTCACAGTGAGATATTTTCAAATAGCACTACTGGTATTCACGGCGCATTCACTTTGTTTCTTTCTACCGATCAGTCAATATTGTGACGGCATTGCTCACTTTGCTCAGTCCATTTCTCTAAGTTTATGGTTACACCTTAGTTACGAAAGTTAATGGAAAGTTATTCGCGATACGACGGTTAAAATTTAACAACTATCGCTAGATCTTAACGCTCGAGGAACTTAGTACAACGGAGTGTGATCGAATGTTCGTAAACTAAGTATATATTACCTACACTTATTGCAGCATTTGATATAACATCTCAATTTGTTTACACAACAGGTACGTTTGTGGCTTGTTTTAGTTGGCACGCCCAATGTATTGACAACTGGGACGCTGCTATTGTACTACTCTGTTTCAGTTACAGGGACGTTCCGCAAGTACTTACCAAATGCCTACTAACACTATCATGAAGCACTTCTAGCACGTATCTAAGTTAATCTTCAGTAGGTGTGCACTTCTTTCTTACGATTTGTTTGGGCAGAGTAGGTGGCTACGTTAATTGCAGTATCGGTGGTATTCTTTCACTTCTCGGTGATAAATACCTTGTTTTTCTTTTATAGTCATTGTGATAAGGGATTGCAACATTAGCTGACTAAATTCAAAGAATTGGATTTTAAAAAATTGGAGCTTAATAAATATCCAAACTATTAATGACGGATAATTTTATACCATAAAAACTACTAAACTACTGTAAGCTACTTTCTTATTGCCACCTAGAGTCTCCCATCTTCGAATTATTCAATCAGCGAATTACCTACGATACTAAAATAAAACTATGGTGATTTAAATGAAACATTCTGGGTTATTCGAGTTTATCTTAATTTAGCGACTAGATGTAATATGTATCCAAACTACAAACCAATATTAATTGAAAATGAACTCTGAGTCTCTGCTTGTTTGTTACTTTTCACGCCTAAACGTCTGAACTAATTTTAAGGTATTTTGTATTAGAGATAGATTAGGGAAACAAGAAAATACTTGGAAAAGGAGATAGGATACTTTTTACCGCCTGCCAAGCGTGGCGATTATGTCAAACCACCCAATCTTGGGGGAGGCCGATGTCCAGTAGTGGATGACTTTCGGCTGAAATGATGATGATGATGATCCAGAGAGTACGTTCCCTTGGGATGATTTGCAACTGCAAGCGAAGTCGCTAGCAGAAGCTAGTTATGAATTAAACGGGTGTTTTTAATTCGTTATTTGATTCTTCTTCTTCTTATCGTGTGGGCAGTAAGGTCTAACGACCCCACACACCCTAGTGTCAGAGTTGCTAAACCGCCTCAAGGGCCTCGGGTTTATTTGATGATCGCTATTTGGCGGCCGAGACCACCGGCTTATACGTGCCTTCTGAAGCACGGAATCATCTTTTTATCAGACAATCAGGTGATTCAAGCCTGCTATCTCCTAGCCAAACTGGAAATAACTTTACAAAGTATGCATCCCGTGTGAATCGAATCCACGACCACAGGGTCACAAGGCAAACGCCTACAGAAATTTAATTAAGTAATTTATAAAGTAAACTTGACTATCGAACAGGTTAGTAAGCACAGTTATCGCAACTCAACTTACCATAAAAATGTGATATATTTCTCAACCGGGGAACTGTTCATACATGGTGTCAATAATTAACTAGAAAGTCAAGTAGTTTTTGCTGTACCTTGAAATGCAAACTTTGCAGACGGAAATCTTGGAAATTAATATTTAAACCTATTTATTTTATTGAAACTTGATAAGCGAGAAAGCTTATTATTTCATGAAACAGTTTAAATCGTTCTCCACACCAAAACTTTTTTCCAACCAATTTAAAAACCTAGGTAAAATCCATAAATATATGTAATCTTAAAGTTTCATTAAAATCAGTTTTTTTTTATTTTCCTAGATTTTGAATACCCGACTACTGACTCGCTTAACTGAAATGTCCACTATTTATTTATTTCCACAATTTATTATTAAAATTCTACAGCAAAATTCTTTCGATTCTACAAATAAATAAAATACCTTCCAACGTAAACGTGCAAACTTGCTAGTAAACAAATTGCAACGAAATATCTACTAATTGTGTAATTACAAATTACTCGTTAGCAATGCAAATTCCAAATATAATGTTATTTCGACACGGCGAGACAGGATATGAGTTCTCTTTACATACATTTGTGAGTGGGTACGAACATTATCAAGATTTTAATTACAATGAGGTTTCCAGTGATGCATTGTGTCTAGGTACTGAATACGGATGGTTCTGAAGTCATTAGGTTAGGTTTAGGTCATTCATCATTTCAGCCGAAAGACGTAGGCCTCTCCCAAGATGGCGGGGTTTGCCATAATCGCCACGCTTGGCAGGCGGATTGGCGATCGCAGTATGTGTTGAGTTTTGCAGAGAACGCTACTGCTTTTTCTCTGGAGAGTCCCTTAGTCGCCTCTTACGACAACCACGGTAAGTGATGGGATGGTATTATTCTTTTACGGCACCCTATAGCACCGGCCGACACCATACGGCAAAAGTGAAGTCATTTGTAAGTAACGGTCCAATTCTAGGCGGAACCACGTATATTATTTTTAGGCGGAATCACGTCCTGGGCAGAACAGAGACAGAGGCAGAATATACACATTAAAAAAAAAATGTGTGTATTCTGTCTTTAATCGTTTGGAAAGAAAAGTAAAAGAGCTTATTTGCCCCAAGCTTTTCAGGCTCTCTCTTTCGGAAAACCTAAGAAAACCGAAGCTAGGGCCAGTGCCTGCCAGGGTTGCCGAATTTGTTTAAAATAGTCACCGTACCCTGGAACGCAAAGGGCATTACGAGGAACACGGATGGGTTTTCGTCAGTAAGAGTCTGACACTCCCTTTCGCAGCGCCCAGAGCGGAAGGAGTCATTTGATGATTTCCCATACTAATAAAAAAAGGGTACTTACCGCCTCAAGTTTCGCATAGTCAACTGCTTAGTAGTTAGGACAATAGGGCTGGCAGACTAAAAAACATAAGTCCAAAAGTGAAACTTTTCAGGAACAACTAAAAACTGTATAAAAAAATTGCGTTAAACTATAAATTCAACTTTATTGGAATATTGAGATGTTTTTAATTAAAACTAACATGCACGTTAATATAATTTGATAAAAATATAATAAAAAGCGATTTTAGTGACTTATGTTAGAAAGAACACTGTGTACCTAGTAGGTACTTGTGACTTAAGTGTATGAGAACAGTAAATTTAATTATAAACTATGTTTTAGTTGACATTCAAAAGTTACTTCTATGAACGTAAAATTAATTTAGCATGCATCATTTATATACTAGCTTATATTTATAATTTATATTTAACTATTTATTCATCTTCTTCACTATCTAAAATATCAGGGTCAGTATTACGTACATTGTTTACAGAAGGTAAATCTAAATAAAATCTATGAAAAACGTCGGGTATTAAGGAGAGTAAAGCAATCAGATCATCTTTCTTTTCTTTTGATATCGGTAAGGGCTGTACCGATATAACAGGAATAGTGTCAGGTATGGCAGACACTCGACGTTTCAAGTTAAATTTGTAAAAATTACATTCCGTGTCCAATGTGTCTTTGTAGGAGATTACGCCAAATTCAGAATCATAGCGCAACCACTTTTTATCGAGCCATTTAAATTGTCGCCCTTCTACATCTTTGTTTCTTAATACTAAAGGACCCTTTAGCAATGAAGAAAAATCCAAAAAGTCGGAACTGCGCATTTCGACAACTTCAAATTTTTTACTGCTCGATCTGATGAGTGAATCCAATCATGCGGGTGATAAATCTGCAAATCCGTTTTCTTTTTCTTTTTTTCAATGATGCTATGATCCGTGTCCACTTCCAAGTGGCTATGACCCAGAACCATGAACTTGTGGTCTATGACATCTATGTCTAACTTCTGCAAAGCCCAAGTCAACATTGAACTGACATGAGAATTTCGGTTCTGACCGCCACAAGTATCAGAATAAAATATTACATGTTTTGTATTCTCAGGTACGTATGTTTGAAGATGTTTGAAAAGACATGATGCTATTTGATTAGCTCCTCTAGCAGCTATGGTTTCATACCATATGTAACACACAGCTTTTCCAGTTTTGTTGTCATGGACAGTCAGGTTGAACGTCCACAACTGGCGTTTGTAGAAAGCTACAGAAGAGCTGAGGGCTGGAGTTGGTAAACACTGTTGTAAGTCAAGTGTGTAAACTTGCACAGTACTGTCACTTTTATTTACTTGAGTACCACATTTTTTCATTTCGTATGCTTGATCTGCGGCAGTCTTGTGATATTCATGTTGAGCAATTAGTTCCGTTTTCACCTGATCTTCCTGACATAGTTGAATTTGCATCTTGAATTTATCACAAGTAAAACATGTGTCGGCACGGGGCTTTTTGAACGATAATCCTAATTTGTGGAATTCTTGACTATAAATTTTTACTGAAGGTGGACTGTCGCGGTTTTCACAAAATAAATCATACATTTTCGTAATAGTTAGATGAGAAGGCAAGTACTTTTTTGATGTAGTTTTTCTTGTGTAATGGCTCTCATAGGATGGAAATGATAAAATATGTTCCTTAATTTCTTGTCTTTTTTCATCAGAAATCTTATGTTTGGGAATACTCTTCCCACGGTTATCATCTGTTTGAGTGCCACCTATCGACGACCGTTTTTTCGTGGCAACTGTTTTTATAAAATTATCGCTTTCGCCTAACGTCTTTAAAAGGCATCCCCGACAAATGGGTTCACGCTTCCCGTGAATTAATAAAAAATATTTGTATGTTTTCATGCGATTCTTTTGTTGGTCAGGATCTAGTGTGCGTTGTCTTTGAGTGGCCTTGTCGTGTATTTCAATTAAAGATGCCATATAAGTTGTTCTCTTGAGATATGTTCCCATTTGCCAATATTCTTTGAAAATAGCTTGTCTATCGTTCAATGATATACGCTCCTTGCATTTCATTCGACACGTCCCTAGCTCTTTCATTGTTCTGCTGGAAACAACTTTACCTTTTAATGTTTTATAAGACTGACCTGTGTTGCGTTTTATTTTCTTTTCTTGTTTCGTAATGCGAATACTTTTTTTTGGAGATGTTTCGACCGCATGTGGCCTGTCGGCTCTTCGGTCAGTATCGGTGGATGTCGACGAATCTACTGCTGTTTCAGAGAGTTCGAAATGTGGATCCAGAACAGAATCATCACTTGAGAAATCCATTTCTCGATTAATAAACATGACGCCAGTGTGGCCTGATGATGTGGAAGGCATTGGTTCTTCTTCCTCTATTGTGCCTGTAGATGGCTGTTCATTTCGTTCATCTAAAAATAAAAACATACTGTAGAGGCTAAAAAAAATATTATTTTAATCATTTATTTATGATTGATGCTAAAATGAACAAATCACTGATGATTTCTGCTAAAACTACAATGAAAGATAAATATATTACTTTCTGATTTAAATCAAACATGGCAAACTTACCTTCAACATTTGTGTTTCTCCTCATCACCATCTCAACTAATTTCTTTCCTCGCTGACAATCCATAGTAATTGGGAATATTTTTAAATAAAATGTCACACACCACAACTGTTCTGTTAACAAATCAGAGCAAAACTAACTCGACTAGTGTGACCCAAATCACTACAGTTACCACTTCAGTTTTTTGTAAGCAATAAATAATAATTTGAGTACCTACCCTCGAATTAAAAATCGAGATAATACGACGCACTTGACGTTCCTAATAACATAAGTCACTTTCTGTGTCCATGAAGTCCGAGAGCTTCAAGTGTTCCTTTTAACATAACTCAACTTATGTTTTTTATAACGCCGCAAGATTAATGGGATTCAAGAGGTTGAAAAAGGACGCCACTTAGATTCAAGCCCGAACAAGCGATATGACTTATGTGCTTTAGTCTGCCGATGTATTGATTTAAATTAATAATTTTGGTACAAAGAAAAAATAAAGCATTTTTTTGACTTATGTGCTTTAGTCCGCCGACCCGACTTAAAAATATGACGAGTACGAACAAGTATATGTCTGCAAGGTGAACATGTCATCGTATTATAATAGTTTAAAGACAATAGCAGCATATTAAGACTTGATGATTTAGTTTGTTCGGTATGTTGATAAACTTGGATGATGCAGTCCTTTTACACCTAAGAATAGAAAACGTATGTTTTTCTTATCCGCAATGTTTGGCTATTGGTAAACTGGGTCTATTTTATTTATAGAAGCAACCATTGATAGAGAACGCGAGTTATTCATGAAGGATTTTAAAATAAATAAATGTTATGTAGGCATAGAAAATTCCATCTTATCTGTACCATCTTCGGAGATTATTAAAAAGTTGTGCCGTTTAATTACGGTTCTCCACGAATAAATGTAATTCATTAAGTATCAAGTAATATCATAAACTAACTAGCTGACGAATTTAAAAAAAATCTTATGTGTTATTCCAGACTATAATCTACCTCTGCGCCAAATTACATGAAGATCCTTTGAGGCGTGCTGACGTGAACGAGTAACAAACATCCATACATTCATTCTCACAAACTATCTCATTTATAATATTAGCACTAAAATGAGTAATAGTATGTAGTAGGATGGATTAAAATTTTCCCATAAAATCCTTCAAATTGAGACAGAAATGTTTTACGCGAAAGGAAGCACCCCCTTTCAAATAAATAAAGTTTTGAAAATATTGTTGTAAAGGTAAGTAAACAATGGAAAAGAAATATTTGTTTCAGAATTAATCAGCTATAATGTGTTTTAGATACTAATTAAACAACTCCTTGTAGGCCGTCTACACTTTAAAGTTTCCATCCCACACCTATTCCGATAACACTAATTACAAGATCCAGTTCTACGTTAGACATTTATCAGCAAGGTAATTATACGAAAACATTAACAAAGAGTACCTGAGGAGCTGGTGGCTAAATAATAACAGCCGCACAGGTCGACCTTTAAGGTTAAGCAACGCTTGCCAAGGTTGGTCTGTGGATGAGTGACCATCTTAATATACCGAGTTTCCTCCGTGCCTCGGAAAGCACGTTAAGCCGTTGGTCCCGGCTGTCATTTGTAGATCTTTGGCAGTCGTTACGGATTGTCAGAAGCCAGTAAATCTGACTCCAGTCTTGCCAAGAAGTACCGTGTTACCCAGTTAATGGGTTGTGGAGGTCTGGTAGGCAGCCGCTCCACGTAAAACACTGGTATTCAGCTGAATCCGGTTTGACTGGAAGCTGAGCCCAATATAGTTGGGAAAAGGCTAGGCAGATGATGATTAACTAAGAGTACCTAAGCGGTCTAGCACTACAGCTTAGTTTGAGGTCCTGAGTTCTCTCCGTCTGGCATTACGTATCAATAAAAAAAATCCGACTCGAAGGACCAAAATGTTAGGTCGCGACCCTAACAGTGTTTTTCTATTATAATCAGGGCTTTCAGAAAAAGTCACGCCACCAGTTGGCGCTACATAGGCGAGAGGTCCTTTTCTTTGAAATCGTAACTTACGACGTAGACATGACGTTGCTGTCAATTGACCTAATGTCAGAAAACATTAGCGTTTTGGCAGGTTCCAGTCCAGCTAGTCTATTCTGTAAGTAACCATTTCGATATCGAGCTTCACCAGAGTGACAAAGTTCACAAAGTGAACTTTATTGCACACAACATAAAGTTCTTATGTTTATGCTCACCTCGGATTCCGCTGTCGAGACACGAAAAATGTTGTTACAGAACAGCACTACTGGACCTGATGCCTCAGTGCTGCCAACTGGTGTTCGTTTTTTCAGAACATCCTCGTTGCCCGAAGTTTGGTAGGTGTCCGGTTAGTGGCGATAGGGTCGCATCCGTTGTTTTACATGGGATGCGGATATAAACTGGGCATTAAATCCGCCTCTGTTCATCTGTATGCGTAAAGTACTAAATAAATAAACTGATGAAATGAGATACACCTCTGCCTAACCATTTGGGTAATATAGCAGGCGTGATGTTATGTTAATCTTTTTGGTAATTCTAAAATAATAATATAATTATTGAGTTTGAGGTCATATCATAACGCCTTCTTAATGTCCTGAGTTCATTGCTCTATTCAAGTATCTAAGTCGCTAACTAAAATCAAATTAATTGAAAATTAATTTAGTCAATTAATATACATTTTTAAAAGGCGTAGAAGGATGTCAATATAACATGTCTACGATATTCAAAATGTTTTTTTTTTGTGCAAATAATGTCAAGCAACTGTAACACTTGTAATTTATGAGAGTGACTAATCTAGGTCGGTTTTAAATGTGGCTACGAGGCTCGAAAGGTTTTAAATAAAACGCCTTGGTTAATATTTATATTCTAACAATATTTAATTACTTTGGAATAAAGGTGTCAAGTGAATCTTGTGAAACGAATGCATTAAAAAAAAACGACAAACATTATAGGTGTGATACCAATAACTTAAAATTCGAGTCTCGGATCCGATGTGCAGAAAGCTAATATTTAGATATAAAGACATCACGCCTGTATTCCATAAGGAGTTAGGCAGAGGTCACCACCCCGCCCCCTCGCCACTGGAAACTGGTGTACCTACACACCAGTTTCCAGGGGCGAGCCCATTGCTAACAATAGAGCACTTATCCAGTCTGCGCTGGTGCTGAGCAAGTTCAGATGGGTAACCCCAAAAATAAACAATGACTGACCGGAGAACCGAATCTAAGGTCCCATCATGCTCATGTTCTGGATCTACGATGTAGTCTATCATTTGACCTTTTAGTTTCTACAAAAATCAATCAAAAACCTTTACCAAATTACTGTTATCTTTTTTAATAATTTGTATAGTTTATTGGCCTTTTTGGCGCAAGTGTGGTCTTTCGGATTCTTTGTATGTGAGCGTTGGCGGATGTCACGAGTTCAGCTTCTATTGTTTCACCACCGGTGTTTCCTTCGGGACGACACGACCGATCTACATGGAATTAGCTTTGTAAGGAAAGCTTCTTAGAAATTGCAGCTTTGTATTAAATAACCCAGGTAACATGGGATAGAAAAAATAAAAATTCCTTGAAGGAAATGTGAGCTGCCAGCTGCAGAAAGTGGCTGGTAGTTATCAGAATATTGCTACCATTATTTGCTCGAATACCTAATGCTATCAGTTCACATACAATGAACATCAGAAACATTTTTACGCAAAGTTTAGAAACTTGATAAATTGCGACTAAAACACAGCCTTCCTGAAACAATTGAGGGCGTGCTATCAGAATATAATACCGATTACGAGCACACGGCACACCTATTTGCCAGTTTCCATCAATTTGCTGGTCCACGTATTGTGAGGTATTGTATCTAAGCGATTTGGTATTGTTCCGCCCGCGCCCCGTCTGGCTCGTCGTGTCTGTGACCTCCTTGCAGCCTCACCCTACTTCGCGCAATCAACGGTTTCGAACACTTTACCTACTCCATGTGTAAAACATGCGCGCACGCACTCGCCTCAAGTAGTACGACTTCACTAACTCACCAGCTGTATAATGTAAACGAACTTTCATTAGACCTAAATACCAAAGCCCTGAGAATTCTAAAATAAAATTGAAATAAAGAATTGTGCAGCAAATATTAAATAAGGCCGTGCACTCACTGGATCGTGTAAACCGTTCAATTTGATCTAAAGAGAACTCGTAAACTTTTGTTAGTATTTCCAACTTGAAGTATTTGCTTGCTTCCGTTGCGCGTCGTTTGCCAAAAATATCGTTCATTAATTTATGTTTTGTAACCACATTACGTAAAGCTTCGCAATTCGATCAGAGGTGTAAATTAAGTTTGTATGTTCAATGATGCGGAACAGATTATGTAACATACACGATACGATACTGATACAACTATTGTGTCTGAAAATAAACGGATTGCTTCTCCGCTAATAAACAAAAGGTAGCGATTGTTCAGTGAGACGCAGACGGGTGAGTTCCGCGTATCGCCGCAGTGCGGTATCGGTAGTCGGTACAGCGAGTGACAGCGTCAGGCAGAAAGGTATTTAGACAGCTAATGCGGGCAGCCCGTTGTCCTCGACGGCTCGGTGGCTCGGCTGCGACCCGTCCAGCCGGCTCGCAACCTCCGATAACTTCGTGCTGATGGACCTATTCATTACAACCTGCATGGCATCCGCATTCACCGAGCGACCGATGCGACGACAAATATTACGAAACGTTTAATTAGAGTGACAAATATTTGCGGTCCAGTAAATTATGAAAATAACTTGCATAAAAAAATCGTCAACATTTTACCAAATATTTGCATCAAGATCTGTAACACAGTTTTATTGATGCTATAACATATCTGCATGCAAAGTATTGAATTTAATATATGCAGTGAAATGACTCATACTGCTGCCACTATGTCGATCAAATTGGACTGGATTCGGCAAAACTTGTGGTTTATATAGTCAAAAATCATAATCAAGATTTACAGTTAGTTCCTACAGAGCATTTTGAACCGTTATTGATTTCATTCATAAGACGGTTGGACTTGGATATCATTCCTATTTTGAATATGAGAGTTAATAAAACTGCTTAGAGGTGGGAATCTGCTCGTTCTGAAACTTGTTTTTTCTCCGTATAGTTTCGAAAGCGATGTGCAGTGTTAACCCGTTCCGTGCAGGTGTCGCGGACCGCGGTGGTTTTAAGTAAGCCAGTGCTAAAATACAGGAAAAACCAATCATGGTTCGCAATCAGCATGATGTAATAACTTTAAAACTCTAACAATTTCGTTAACGATCAACTTCCTGCAGTTTAGCTCTGGTTTACTTGAAAGTATATTAGCCTGTATATTGCTGACTTGCTGAGAATACCGGGAGTTATGAAACATGCGGCATTTCATTCACAAGTTGTGTTTTTTCATTAATGTTGAAATGTTACTTTTACTAAATTACCGCATGAAGATGGCCAGACATTTCTCTTGACTATTGCAACGTTCGTATAAGATTTATTGATTCTATTAAAATTCAAGTTACTTATTTTGATTTGTTAGACCATCTATTTTTAATATTTTGGTTGGAAAATTAAACCTATTAGTCACCATTCAGTGTGTAACAAGCAATCAATATTTATGAAATCTAATACGGTAACTCTGGAGCAAATAAAAGTTTGATTATGCTAATGAAAAATAAATTATCACCAAAATTCATAGTCTGAGAGCGATGATTTGAAAATAAAATCGAAATTATATTTATGACAATTAAAAAAAATCGACCTATTGCGAATCGGACTCGCACACGAAGGGTTCCATACCATAATCTTTATTTTTTATTATTGGTTGTTATAGCGGCAGTAGAAATACACAATCTGTGAAAATTTTAACTGTCTAACTATTAAGGTTCTAGAGATACAGCTCCCTGACAGACAGACAAACAGACGGACGGGTGTGCGGACACCGGAGGCTTAGTACCTAATAGGGTTTCGTTGGTTACCCTTTGGGTACGGAACCCTAAAAAAAACGTAGACTGCCGTTACTCAAAAACGACCGTCAGCACTCTTCTTCTTGGCTTTTAAGCGTAATCCTGAGTCCATATTTAGGCAAAAAAAAAACAATTCATAGGAAGTATCAAGTAGCCATGTTTTTAAAGTGGTGCAATACGCGAGGTTTCCCGTGAACAGGAGTAGTGAGGTGAGGTTGCAACCCGACTCCGCTCGACTGCATCCGAGCCTCGAAACTCGAGACTCGAGAGAAACGGTTACTTGCCGCGCTGCGCACCTTGCCACAATGTTCCTGTTATTAACCATTTGTTAAAAAACCGGCCAAGTGCGAGTCTGACTTGCGCGTGAAGGGTTACAAACCATTAAATTTTTCTAAATGTTAGGTGCTTTAAAATCATAGACTGTTAATAGGTGTTTCTGTAATGTTTAGGTAAAGACATCTGAATTTTTGTTTCAATATTTTAGGCAGTAGTTTCGAAGATAAGGATGGGAAATGGTTAATCAATCATCAATATATAACATTTTTCCGTTACTGACTGACAGGCAACGCACAGCCGAAACTACTTACTGGTCGTAGAAAGCTAAAATTGGGCATGAATCTTCCCTACACTCCGTAGGGCAGCACAAAGAGAGGATATCCCGAAATTCCAAAGGGAATGGGAAATATAGGGATACGAGCAAACGAAGTCGCGAGCAAAAGCTAGTTGATATATCACACGGTATAGTTGGAAAAACATTCGATTTCATTTTTTAGTTTGCCCCCCAAAAAGTGCGCAATTAGCCTATTTCACTTAAGAAGAACCAAATGATACCTCATTTTTATTTAAAATTTTGTTAAAATTTATCCAGCTGTTTGGCTACAAAAAATAGGGATACATACTACTCTTGATCTCTTCTTCTTTTTCTCACCTCATTTGTTAAAATTAATCCAGCCGTTTGGCTACAAAAAATAGATATACAAACATAATACTCTTGATCTCTTTTTCTTAATTATTTAAATTGTAATTTATTGATTGTAGTGTAATTTAATATATTTTAATTTTAATTTATTGATTCCCATTAAATTTATTAGTACTAATTTAATTTGTGAATATTTTTTTTTTGTAATTGTCTTTAAATGAGTGTAAATGACCTGAATAAACGAATTTATTTAATTATTTATAATCATTATCCACCTTCTGGGGCAGTGGGGTAAAAATAACATTAAATCAGCAATTTTATTGTTGGTTTACATCCAATTATTTATTGGAAGCTCAGTATAGATCTTGGCTACCCTGAAATTTGATTTTTGTGGTGGCTTTATCATTTTTGGGAGGGTTTTTTGTAGCAAGTAATTACGATAGGAATTATAAGTATTTTTATGTAGTGAATAGCTTAATAATGGTATAATTATCTCACAAAGGTAAGTAACTGGCAGCCAATCGGTATTACAACATTTCAACTGTAGAAATTGGAAAAGCATTCTATTTAGCACGCACGTATTTTCCTATTGATATTCACTGAGGGCTTTACACAACAGTGCATAAATATTGAGTAGCAAATATTTACTCAGTAATTACCACTATAATGCCGTAACGTGTCGTACCTACTGGTCACTCGTCACTCGTCACCAGCTATCACCAAATAGTACATGTAGCTAATGAACTAAACATTGGATTATTATTCATACCAAATTCAAACACGTTGCGTTCAACGCAAATCGTATGAAGCGGTTATTATGACAAATATCGCAGCATCATAATTTAACTGGATGAGTTGCGGCCGCGGTGGC
Source organism: Lacanobia oleracea (assembly GCA_950371165.1). Taxonomy (NCBI): domain Eukaryota; kingdom Metazoa; phylum Arthropoda; class Insecta; order Lepidoptera; family Noctuidae; genus Lacanobia; species Lacanobia oleracea. The sequence continues at coordinate 16,218,210 of OX493389.1, forward strand.
TGAAATATTGACATTCCTCATTTTAGAATAAGCATTTTGCATTATTAATTTTTAGTCCGAGATCCGATCGCATACGCAACTCTTACATCCGAGGTAGTCTTGGTGTCCGTGACGTGGGGGAAAAACTGCAAGAGTGTCGTCTGCGTTGGTATGGCCACATCATGCGCCGCCCTATGGACTACGTTGGTCGGAGATGCATGAATATGGCTGTTCTTGGGGCTAGGCCCCGTGGTCGCCCTCGCAAGCGCTGGCTGGACGTCGTCAAGTCCGACATGAGAGCCAATGGCCTGACTGAGAAGGATGTTGAAGATCGGGCAAAGTGGAGGAAGCTAAGTAGGAAGGCGGACCCTGGCAATAGCCGGGATTAACGCCAGGTGGAAGAATTTTTAGTGTTCCGTACCCAAAGGGTATCCAACGGAACCCTATTAGGTACTAAGCCTCCGCTGTCTGTCCGTCCTTCTATCAGCGAGCTGTATCTCAAGAACCGTAACAGGTGGACAGTTGAAATTTTCACAGATTGTGTATTTCTATTGCCGCTATAACAACAAATAATAAAAATCAAGGTTTATGGTACGGGAGCCTTCGTGTGCGAGTCCGACTCGCACTTGGCAGGTTTTTAGTTTTGGCTTTGGCTTTACTACAGAAATAAACGAAGAACATAACTTATTTTTTGTTTATGTTGATTAGTTTTTAAACTCAGTACTGTTTTTGTTAAATGGTGTACCCAAAAAAAGACAAAAAAATAACAGTTCGTTGCGTTCCTTCGTTATGATAACTTTAGAGGCCAGTACTTTGTATTATACAACATCCATAACTTCAAATGCTGTGATCACCTGACTGAGACGCCTTGTAATTTCACGTAATAACCGTCACGCTTCGAAATACGAAGGGTTTCATAGAGGTGCATTATCATGCACCTACGTGTACGCAATTACGAAGCTCAGGTTATAGTTTATACTTCACATTTTCGACTCGAATGTCTAGAATTAATAGAATGTCTTGTCATATTCTTCTTCTTTTCGTGTCGAATGACTACTTCTCAAATTTAATGTCGGGCCGCTATTTTTAGCCTAATTTATTTTATTGCTGGGTTTTATCACTATGTAAAACACTAGGCGTAGGTACTTATCAATTTAAATGATAATCTTCCATAATTTGAATAGGAATCATCTGTTATAAATTGTCAGTAATTGGAGAATTTCATTCGCATTCTAGGTCTTGTCCTTATTGCTTTAAATGTAATGTTTTATTCATGAGAAATTTGTGAATTGTGGTACCAGTATTGAAGTCATTAATTTCAACAATTTTTTTATCATTATTATATTGTCTGAAATAGAAAAGTCCCATTGAAGATATGTAAAATAATTTGTCTAAAAACAGAAGATGGTATCAGTCAGTCATCAAACCATTTCAGTTCCGAGTTCTGAACATATTACATAAGAAGAAAGTGATAGTATCCACACGTGTGTTATATGTTTGAATATTTAACTTATGCAAGTAAATAACGTTTACGTCTGCCGGTGCTTTCACTAACGTAACGAGATAAAACCGCAGTTTAGGAAATAATGCTAGGCTGCTAAGTTTTATTGTGCCGTGGGCGGAAGGTGTTTGCTGTTAATTTGTGATGGGTAACTGTGCATGAAGCTGTGTTTATGATCATTTAATATTAAATAGAGGTAATAAGAAATATGATTTATTAATTGTAATAAATTATGGAATATGAGAAAAATAACGAGTCATAAATTTTATAATAAACGAAACTAAAATTGAACAGGGCCAGATAATATGAACGAGGTTGTCGATTCCTTCACGTTTTAGAATTGGACTTTGGAAATCCACAAGCCTCCAAATTGCCAAAACCTAGTAACCTCATTAACACTTCAGTTAGAGTAATATAAATTACACTTGCAATTCAATTCAGAGTAGATGTACAGATAGCGATCAGATTTGTGGGTAGTTTTTGCACACAGCTGCTACAGTCACGCAACATCGGAGTGGCGTGCGGTCGCTCGGATGTCTGTCATCCATAAAAACATAACATCCGTTATCTGTACAAGAGATTTTTACTCAATATACACTAACCTACATAGTATTAAAGCGTGTTTTTCATTGCGTATGTCTGGCTTAGCGCGAGGGGTGTGCGTGAGAAGCGGCCCTTATAAAAGAGTTCAACGCACGGTGCGTGCTTTGTATGTACCCAGTGGTGCGAAACGTAGCCTAGATCCCTAACGGACGTACCCATACGTACCTGGCAGGGTGCTTCTAACTGTCACTGTGCTAATCGTAGATATCGAGTGCGTACTACTGAATTAATTCGCTGTTACATGTTCACATGTAGGTCAGGTGTATAAAACCTTTGCAGTACAAAACTTTGGCTTATGATTAAACTCTGATCTGTGTAGTACTTCAAACATAAACATTAATCTGCCAACTACGTCCGTATTCGTATTCCCATTTAAATGTCTAAAACTATGTGGGCGATAGCTTAGTTATTACTTTGATTACTTTAATGGAGCTTGAAACAAGTTTGTGTATTTACCGTACTCGTTCCCACGTTTAGTTTCGACTCGCTACAGTAATATGAGATGAAACCATAACTTTATACAGGAATAACGTGTACTGTACCTACTGAAGGAACCAATTTAGTTCAAAAAGGTTGCGCAAAGGTTGCGAATGACGTGTCGCGCCCACACTACAATACGGATGTAGGACTACATTATAGGTATGCAAATAAACTTACTGATCGAGGGCGACAAGACCTCCGGAGACAAACCCGCGTCCCCTTGGCAACAACTATGTAGGGCACTGCACTGACCAGACGAAAAGAAATCACAACAATAACACTTTCATAGAACATTCACCACACCATGGAGTTTGTATGAAGACAAGCTCAACTGTTCTTGTTCAACGCTAAGATCAGAGAGGCACTGTGTTACGTGTATTAGTATTTAGCACATATGCGACAGAATATGCGGCGATAATGCATTTTGACGGCTCGGAGGCATTGCCTCGTTCGGAAGCGAACGCGACGCAAATGTCAGACACTCACACAGGCGGTGCGCAGGCGCAGAGTCGCCCGCGCCCAGCTGCGTGACGTCACTGTGGTATTCAAAATGGCGGCTGGAATTCGAGAGCCTACACGTAGTGGTACTGGTGGCAAAACAACCAGTTTGCCGGCGTCGTCGCGCCGGATTGGGCTAGTCAACACTCAACACCCAATCCATTATTTTTTCTGTTATTTTCAAGAATAATTTTGCTATTATTGCAGACGTGTAGGTACATAAAAAGTACATAGTAAATTAATGTTTTATGTCTTTAAATTTTAATGACTGAGTTTTAAACTTTTTTAGAGTTTATTTTTAACTAAAGCAGACACTCAATCATTTTATTTTGTCATCAACAAAATAATAATATTCATCCTCTGTGCAATTTCAAAGAGAACAGAAATGTAAACAAACATAAACAATGAGCTCGACATGTATCATCCAGCTCTATTAGCAGTTCAAAGTGTGTCAAGCCAGTCGCGTGCAATTTGTATGGATCTCAGGAAATATGGCGGTGACATGACGTCACAGCTCACTAGTTACCCGCGCTAAGCGACACCTACTTGCGTTGACAAACGGCACTAAAGCGGGAACTAACCAAACTTGCACGACTTACACTCTAGTTGGGAACACGTACAACCGTTTAATTGTGGTGTTACGTGCATAAACACCTTCATAAGACGTAAATAGTAGACGGAGAAGTTTGGAATACTTTTAAATTTACATAATTTCTCCATAATTTATTTGTGTTTTACATACTACAAAATCACTGTTTTAAGTAATTTGAATCGCCTGTTTTCCGAATGCGATTATGTTCCGTCAGTAAATGAAATCGATAAAAATCTTCAACATTCTTTTCATCAAGATTTTTAACCACTCGGTACAAATGGCCCCTTTCACTGTCACGAGACGGTTCATCTCGCTCGCTCATTACTCGAACCAACGAAAGAGACGGAGGGTAAGGCTTTGTATGCACTTCTATTACCGCATTTAGCGTTCAGTCGATGTCGACTCGTAGTCGAGTCGGAACTGGGGCACGGCTAATCGTAAACTCGGTTTTTTAACGCGATTACGATTAGTTTGTGATTAAAATGTGATTTTATTGGAGATGCAATTTTAAGATAGCAATTTGCACTAAGATAGGTTGAGTCCTCAGCCATTGGTTTAGCGCCATGCGGGGGTTAACTTTCTACGCTGCCGACTGCGGTGTCGATTCCCGCAGGGTTCGCATAATTGTTTGGTCAACGGATATTTGTTTCGGAACAATACAGAATAGATATTGTTTATTTTTAGTATGGGGAATTCTATACCGTTTATAAAATAATATTATTGTGAGACAAATCTATTGTTAAATATCGCATTGGTAAATATCGCATAGATGTTTTTGGTGAAATACTAAAACACGGACTAAAGTAAATTAGTACATAAAACAATTACAATTAAAACGTCTTGGATTTATTATTGTAATTTCAGTGAGTCGAGAATAATGTTGTTCGTAGTGTTATTTCATGCTTGGCTTAGTACAACTTAATAATGTTCAGTAGGTGTTGTACACGACGCAGTGTACACAGCTTGAAGGGAGTTTGGACTGAGTTCAGTTAAGACCGCCCCTAGCCCTGTTTATTTTGTTGCAGTAGATCGAGAGTTTAGGTAGGTAAAGTCTAGTTTACAGCGATTTTGGGCTTCTGTCTTCAAGTTGGACATCGATTCTGGTAACTTACCTTTGGTCGACCTACAGTGAAGTGTATTATATCTATCTATCTTGGTCAGGAATGTGATTCGGGGTTGTAATTTCTAGGATAAATAATTATAAATCCCTAATCTGCTGGGAAGGTTAGCAATTATAACTTTGGCTCAGTTGATGTTACTACTCATGGTAAATGGGGAATTATGATAAGCTCACATTTTTAAGGATGGGAGTGCGGAGCAGAATGGAGTGTCAGACTCTTACTGACTAAAACTCATCCGTGTTCCTTATAACGCCCTGCGTTCCAGGGCCGCGGTGACTCTTTCAAACAAATTCCGTAACCCTGGCTTACCTAGCTATTACCCCTACGATTAGGTAAACAATTCTAAAAAGATTTATAACTTCAATCAGAAATTCTCGAAGGAATTTTCTTTATTCCATTTTAATCCACTATTAGCGGTTTAGATAGGCGGACTGCATTCCGCAAAAGTCCCATACCACCAGTGCTTGTGAACGAACTTGCAAAAGAACACAAAACACAATGTTACTGGTGTATGTCTATGCAAGAATCGACGGCGCACTGTGATCCCCGCGCGCCTTAAAGAGCTGTCAGCACAGCAGACGGGGCCCGCTAGGGCAAGTGCCTGCTGGGGTTGCGGAATCTGTTCGAAAGAGGTACCGCAGCCCAGGAACGCAAAGGGTACTAAGGGGAACGCGGATGGGTTTTAGTCAGTAAAAGTCTGACGCTCCCTCCTGTTTCACCGAGAGAGATTTCCCATCCTTAAAAAAAGAGGTCTATGTGAGAACCACTTAACAGTGTTTCCGACTAAATTCAATAAATGAAATTGATCTCGAACTTTCTAGCCTAATCAATGAGTCTCCGAATCATGAATTGAAAATTGGAGACCGGACATATTATTCTAGCTTAGCACTACTTACATGATTGATGTAAGTAGGCAAGCAGTTGGCTGCGACCGCGACAAGATAATGTTTAACTACCCGCGCCGGCACTGGCACGCGATCGTGCCTACTCATTACGAACTGCGTGATTTACGCATACACCTATGTTATGTGCATGTATGTATTGTGAGCGGTCGATGTAATCGGTGCAATAGGACCTCATTTCAATTCAATTCGAGATAAGCAATTAAGAGGAAATGCGGGCGGAGAGACTTTATATGTAAAAAGTCATAATACGAGGTTTGGCTCTCACCTGTTTCCTCCTCCAATATTGGACCGAATTAAATGATATTTCATAAACTGAATGTATACTGTGTCCCTATGTTTTCCTTTTTCATAACTCTCTGCCTGCTTCTGTGTTTTCAAAAGCTTACAAACCTAATCTCTTCAAAGTTAGAGTGAACAGGCTCCTTCTGGGTAGGCTCGCTCCATCGTAGACTTTGTCTCTGTCATCTCTGACATAGACTAGAGTCAAGAGCAAACCCATTGCAAATAAAAAAAAATAAAGCTTAGAAGGAAATGCGGGCGGTCAGAGTTTGTATACATACAGATTTAGGCTTTCTATTTACTGGGTTTTGGAGGTCAGGTAAGCAGCCGCTCCATATAAATTACTGGTAATCAGCTGCTTTTGGTTGGACAAGAATTCAGCGCAGTTGGGAAAAGGATAAATTAAAATTATTACTTAACTTAAACTACAATGAAACAGAGGAATTCCTAAGGAAGTGACTTATACACATTCATGCATTACACACAACATACCAATAATAAAAACCTATCACACACTACACTATTTACAATTATTCCAAACATAATAACACTAAACATATTTTTTTTTACCTTGTTTTTACCTTATTTTTCTGTAAAACTGTAATTCTTATTATTTCAAATGGGACCTTTGGTTTTTCGTTTGTTCCTGTTTATATAATATTATTTTTCATTGCAACTCAATACACTCTCACGTACTAGGTATAAGCAAACCACTATGTTACCACAGGGGATCGGAACTGTTTATCTAAACACAGGTTACGTTGTAACCTATCTAGAGGAACAGTACTGCACCCACTAACTAGATATAGAAACGTTATACCTTGTAACCGCGTCCATAATTTAATCTAGTCCTAAGTTATGAAATAAATTAATTTAATTTAATTTAAAATTACAGTTTATTCATTATAATTTACTCCGAAAAATTATTGATTTCATTAATACAATCGTTCGAGCCTAGATATTTATTTTCATCGGGGCCCGCTAGGGCAAGTGCCTGCTGGGGCTGCGGAATCTGTTCGAAAGAGGTGCCGCCGCGTAGCCCTGGAACGCAAAGGGCACTAGGAGGGACACGGATGGGTTTTAGTCAGTAAGAGTCTGACACTCCCTCCTGCTTCGCCCAGAGCGGGAGGAGTCATTTGATGATTTCCCATCCTTAAAAAAAGGCATCTTTTTTCATAGCATTCATCATAATATACTTTTTATAATGTTCATTGTACATGCGTCCTAAGTATTTAACGTGATAAAAGTGCTGGAACACGCATCATTTAAGCCGTGTCCCTATTCAGAGAAGTTTTAGTAAAGAGCTTATCAAAGCCTTGCACGGTTCCGTGGGTAGGTAGATAACATAATATACACTATGTAGATGGAGATGGGAGTCTCGACGCCATTGCTAGATCATTATTATTACCTACTAGTTTGTCAATCAAATGGAATTAACTTGCTGTATTAAGTAAACATAAAATAGATATTGCATATTTTAAAATGTATATTGGAAAAAAAGTCAAAATAAAAACAATTTTTTTCTTTTTATGTCAACTCCTAAATAAAACGTTAAGTACGGCGTTTTAAAAATATCCCCGTATTGCTGTCGACTGGTAAGTGCTGTGTAAGTCAGCTCAAGGATTAATATTGATTGTAGCTGCTAAAAAATCGCATCAATTATACGAACACCTTAGTTACTAGAGGTTTCGTATAATTGATGCTACTACATACTAGGTAATAGGGCCTATTACCTAGTCATAGAGAATTAACTATGTGGGTGTACTATAGGAACGCCACGACCTAACCTTCGGGGAATACAGCCTTGATGTTATATTAAGCGTTGTAATGCGAAAGTCAACGATTAGAAATGTCGAAAGTAGCGTCAAGTTGACACTTTCTTGACAATAACGCGGCTGTGTACGGTCGAGGTGGTGTTCTAAGTGCGATGTTTCCCCTGGCTGGTTTCTCCCGGCGGGCAGTAATGCCCAAATTACACGCACCATGGAAACACATCACATTGCACCAGTACGTTGCAACAGAAACTTACACTGAACACAAATTGTCATATTATCAGTGATTTAGATAGGAAACAACATATTTTCGTAATTAAATAAGAATGATTTTTCTATTATTTGTCAGACTGATTAGTAACGCACGTGTAGTTTTTCGATATAATCACTAATTGGACGACGAAAGACGAAAAACAAGTAGATATAAGGGGAGCGAGCTACGAGCCGTACCTAATGAACAGACAGTCCGAGTTATTTATTTAGACCTTATCCCGAGACCTGAAATCACTAAGCAGGCTGGCCTCTGTCAGATAAAAGAAATCTACTAAATCGCGTTATTAGAACCTATCATTATTCACTATAACACCCACTTTGCACAACGGATCAGGTCAATTAAGTCTGAACTGTTCGACAGAAAAAATCCTCGTTGCAACCTCGCCGACGTCTTAATAACAAGGATCTGATAAATCAATTTCCATTTATGATTTATACTGCAGCATTAGCACTAAATGATTCGCCATTCATCAACCAACAGGTTTGTAAAAATCGTACATAGACGTCTTAATTTTATTCTTTGTTAGTCACTCCTTTTCTAATGTCACTTACTTCGAAGTTCCGTTATTTTGGACTTTTTGGTGTCAGGTTTTTAAGATCCGTTTGGAGATATTCAAAATCTGAATGAATTAACGGGATCCTAATAGCGAAATACTCATTTAAAAGATAGACTAATTATACCCATTACGTTTATCTTTCGTCTTCGTCGTGATGCAATCAAGATGCAGTTGAGCAAGATGCAAATTATAATCGGAATTTAAGTAGAGAAATGTCTTACATAAAATATGTAGAATAGACGTTTGATATTTCCCTCCTAGATGAAAACAGAAGCTCAAGGCGTTGCAGCTAAAGAAATGTAGTCGTCTAGCTCGTCGTACAACAGCTAGGTATAATGTTGCAATTTTGATTTGTCGCTACAGTGTTGCCAGCTAGTGTAATTCGCTCGCTCCTTTGTTCTCGTATTCCGGTAATCACATACAATTTATACAGCGAGCGTGTTCTTAGATAAACCAGTCTTCTGCGGGCAGGCTTTCCGGAATTCTGCTTTAGGTCTAGCTCGTCTATGACTTCTTTTAATTAATGCAAGCGCTGCACTATGCTCTTCTTTTTAAAAAGGTCATTTTTAGGTTGAGCTTTAGTCTGAATCCAGACTTTTAAGTTCGCGTACCTATTTGTCTACCTATTCAATAAAATTTGATCCAGAAATTTCAAGATAACTGAATTTGGATTTCTGTGAATGGGTTTTGCCGATAAAGTGTTTATCGTTGGAATTCTGTATAAAAGATGACTTTTGTAGTAACAGTTAATAATCGTGTGCCTACCTTTTATCTTTTAGTATGTATTTGATATTTCCATAACGTCTGTTCCAGAAAATGCAAGTTAAATATACCAGGTATTCTTTGAACGGGTTTTAACGATAATCTATATCATCCCTGGAATTTTGTATGAGAGATGGGTCTGGAGTAACAGTACTAACCTGTATCCAGAAGGTTAATTAATTGCAAATCTACATTCCTTAACATTTTCTCATTGTCATTAAAATACCTTAAGCTTGGTAACTTGTTTTGTTGCCGGCAAGGCCGTCCGCATTCAGTGTGTCTATCAGGTGTCAGCTTAAAGGCTGTATAATACATACAGACTTGTAATTTGAGAACAGCTGTCGTCAACCTATAGTTATTCCGTGTATATTGTAGGACAGAAAAGAGAGACACAGTACTCAGTACATCTAAATGGCGACTACCCCTGGCCATGCCACCACGACATGTAGAATTGTCTTTCAAGGCTCTATCGGGGCTCAGATTTCGAGACACTTACTTAACGTATTTGCTACAATAAGTACTTCAGGACAGTTACGTTGAAAAGCATTTACTGTGCCAGCATCAGATTGCTTCCTTACTTCATTGAAGGACCACCTTTTTACTTTTGATAGACGTGTAGGTATAAAATACAGGCTCCAATTTAAATTTATGCTCTCTCCTTGATCATAGACTGAAAGACAAAAATATTTCTATTAACTAAAAGACTTACCGGGTACATGTTCGTCGTTAAAGGTGACCCTCACAGTGTGGGGTCTTGGCAGGCTCGGTGTGAAGGCGGCCGCATACCGGTGACCCCCGAGGGGTCTCACTGAGCTCGCCACTAGGGCCCCGTTGCCGCCTGATACTTCCAACTCGAGGTGGCCGGGGCCAGCCATACTTCCGTCCACTGTGTTAAGGAATAACTCATCAATACATTTTTGTGACTTGGTTGAGAAAGAGTAGCAGTTATTTGGGTTACTTGTAGATAGATAGTTACATATATTCTTTATTGTAGATACATATACCTACTCTTTATTATTGTTGTGTTAACAACTTGCCTATAGGCGAGGATAAATATTTATCTCTTGTTTTGTTTGAGTTAGATCGTAAAGACTTCACTTTACACAGATGAAGTAAAGTGTGGATGGTTCCAAAGATGGATAAGGAATGCGATAAGGTGAGTTGTATGTTTTTTAGTTTAAGGTTTCCTTTATAAATTTTTAATTTGGTTTACAACGAAGCACAAATAAGAAAAATAAATAAATGATCTCCGTTTCACAAAGTCCCTATGGCCAGGTTCTGGTTAGGATCTCTAGCTCAAAAGATGTATATGGATTTGTAGAAAAGACCAAAATTGTTTTGCATAGTATACAAAGAAGTTAGATGGTGCGTATTGGATAACAAACTTTTCCTTTCAATCTCAAACAATTACGATAAAAATGTCGATAAGATAAACATTGGCACGTGCCTTTAAGTAATTCGGATTCCACTTATTCTGCAAATATGCGTCTATGCAAAATTTTGTTGTAATTATTATAAGATTTTTATCATCACGTCAAGCCATCAGATCGACATGCTACAGTAAGTCTGTTGAAAATAAATAACGAAATTGTTAACGTTATGAAGGTATTGATTTCACGTTTCAAGTAAAATACATGAACATTATAGAAACCCATACGATTTTTATTTCGCCTCGCTAAAATATAGCAGCTCTCTGTCTTAATTTTAATAACGTGTCTGACCTGACTGTGGAATTAAATTGTAGTTAAAATAACACCAATTCCCAACACTACATCCCTATTGGCAGATACCCAAAATCTTCAAACATAACCATATTTGAAGGTTTGAAAGATTAGTTGATTTTTGTTTTAATACAGCCGTATTAAAAAACAAAAATCGACCGAACTTATTTACATTTGAGTTAGTATATGTGTGAACTCGTTACTAGAGAGTAATACATGGCATGGTGTATGTTTAGCTATGGTACGCACCAGATAAACTTTCAATAAAGTACACTGATCTTTCCCTTACATCCCTTCGTGGATACTCTGACAATAGATTATGAACCGTATTAAATTACTAGAGAACGTAAGGGATCACGATAAAACGATAAAAGTCGATCAGGACATACGCAGGGTCGCTCACCCCTTTGGTGTGCCTAACACACATCATCATCATAACAGCTGAAAGACGTCCACTGCTGGACATAGGCCTCTCCCAGAAGGGGTGGGGGAGTTGCCATAATCGCTACGCTTGGTAGGCGTGTTGACGATCGCAGTGTATGGTGTTGCGTTTCACAGAGAACGCTGCTGCCCATTCTCTGGTGAGTCCCTTAGTCGCCTCTTACGACACCCACGGGAAGTGATAGGATGGTATTATTCTTTTAGGACACCATACGCCATAAGAGTTTTTTTTGTTTGTTTGAATGTGCTAATCTATGGAACTACCGTCGGATTTGAAAACACCTTATTGCATTTGACAGGCCAAATCTTGAGGATGGCTACAGGCTATTTAACATAGGACCCATAGGCACCGAGCAAAATGAAAAACAACCGAGTATCATTCACTTTTTGAAAGCACGCTAAGCCGTTGGTCCCGGCTGTCATTTGTAGATCTTTGGCAGTCTCTATGGATTGTCAGAAGCTCGTTTGAGGAGCTCGTGGCTAGATAATAACAGCCGCACGGGTCGATATTCAAGGTTAAGCAACGCTTGCCAAGGTTGGTCTGTGGATGGGTGACCAACTTAACTTACCGAGTTTCCTCCGTGCCTCGGAAAGCACGTTAAGCCGTTGGTCTCGGCTGTCATTTGTAGATCTTTGGCAGTCGTTACGGATAGTCAGAAGCTAGTAAATCTGACTTCAGGCTTGCTATGAAGTACTGTGTTACCCATTGTGGAATTCTGGTAGGCAGCCGCTCCACGTAAAACACTGGTATTAAGCTGAATCCGGTTTGACTGGAAGCCGACGCCTATGTAGTTGGGAAAAGGCTAGGCAGATGATGATTCACTTTTTGATCAGCCTAGTATATGTGAACTTACCTATAAATTCAACTGGTTGTCCTACAACTCCTTTGTACGATGGTTTTACAACTATTCCTTTGGCACCTCTATTATTATCCCTTTGAATCGGTCTGCAAACAAAAAACCGTAGTTTACAAAGAGTTACAAAGTAAACGCTGTTGAACTTTTCATAAGTAAGACTCTTGAGTAATTAAACAAAAAGTTGTGTACAATACACAATTGCTGGTGACGATGAAATGAAAAAGTAAGCGAACTTCTACAATGTTGAAATAAAAAAAAACCATAATTAATGTATGCATAAATAATGTTGCATAAAATTATATTTATTATGAAGAAAAATAGACTGTGGAGTGATTTTATACGATTGTGGAACTGTCTGTTGTGTTTGTGAGAAGACTGAAGACATGTTCAGAGCAGTCTTTCGTCTCATTGTGATATTTTTTATTTCGCGTAGTATAAACAAATAAAATATTGGGTTCAGTTGCTGTCGATTTTTTGTTTGATTCTATTGTACTGGTTTTAAAAAAGTTCGAAAAAGAATGTTCTTTTTAATATTATGGCAAAGTTCTGACGTCAGTATAGTATCTTTCAATAAACTCTTTTTTCAATAAAACCATATTGATTCCGGTGTGGAAGCAACATGAACCTATATAAGACACATAACTCTATCTCTTATTCTCAACGGAATCATTATGGCATTACATAGTAGGGGGTGTTATGTAATGTGTGTGCGTCGAAAATTAAATAAAAAATAGCTTTCAGAACAGACTCCAACAGAGAATTCCACTCCTTAGCTGTGAGCACAAGTAGTCAATGAAAGGTCGTACCTGAAACGAGCGTGTGCGGCGTCCGTTTCAGTGCGGGCCCCCCCGGCAGGGTCGCGGGGGGGCCTATTGGATAAAAAAGACTGCTGTTGTTGCTGCTTCTCTTCCACGCTGCTGTACGAAGAGTCGCGGACCACGTACGTGCTCTCCCGCACCTCGCGTTTGCTGAACTCTTGCTGCAAACAAACAAAACCATATAGAAGTTGTCATTCTACTCTCTAAGGTGAAATATGTCAGTTAGTCTTTTTAGGGTTCCACCACTACTAGACCAAAGATACCGTAATATTGTTGATTTATCATAATTAATTCCATTGCAAAGAGTAACATAAATGAACCTACCGTATTTGCTATTACCTAAGTATTTTCTTCGTAAAAGAAACACGTGAAAATATCAAAGTTAACATTAATATCTAGCTAGTGCAACACAGACAGAAGCCCGCTAACGAGAACCACTCATATTTTCGTGTACAATTTGCGCAATATTGCCCTGAAAACTTTTCCAAGAAGTACTCCAAAGGCTGGAGGGGCGTGCTGCCTTGCAATTCAAAGAAATCACTATCAAGCGCCTTTTATAAACGGAATGTACGTTGCGAGAGGTGCTGGAGAAATTTTCAACGTAATATTATACTAGACGTAATATTTATACTAGACGTAATATTATACTAGATTTTATTGTAACAAGTTATGAGAACATGAATATTCTGCAGTGCTGTACTTACGTAGCTAAGTGCATTCTTACACCAGCTCCTGAAGTGTTACCTACGAGAAATCTAGTCGTTTAAGAAACTTACAAAGAACATGGCTTTCAGCTAGTGCAGCAAGAGCATTATAGGTAATCTAACATGAATCTATTTGAGAGGAGAGATCGAGAGCAGGTTGGTATTTCGTAAACGGGCTCTGTTATTTGATCTCTTTGTTAATAAATTCTCAGCACAGCGTCCAGAATTGTAAATGCAATAGGCCCACCTTGTTGTAAGATGCTTGCATGCATATAACCATGTAGATACATCTTTTGTATGTATCTGCACTGCTGCCTTAAATGGACAATTATTGAGCTAGGTGATATTAATTGGATTTTTTCAGTACACGTACACAAACAGTAGGACCAAAAATTTTGAAGGTTTAGCGGTAGTAATAATTTACACCTCCGTTTACTTTACTCCGCTAAGATATACAACCGTGTCGTTATCTTAGGTTATGACTGACTGTTCTTGTACTACCTCTCTACTAAGTAAGTCCCTGCTAAAACTGACGGCCAAGTCAATGGTCGCAATCTTAATGACGGGAAGACCCATTTTAGCGGACGCGGCAACCTAAGTGATGCCATAACGCGCCAGAACTACGGGAGTCACGCAAGCCGTTTACATAGTTCAGACATGTTCCTAAACTTACATAGTATTATGTAAGGGGTCAGTTCGAACAAGTTGAGCTTATAAAGGCGCCCGCAGACGGACTTTATTGGGGCGTTTAGACGCTGTAAGTTTGCAATTTGCAGACGGGCGTTACCGCCGCAGCTTTGAGTTGTAAGGCTATGCGACTTTAGGTTAATACGGTCAACAAAACATGCTTGGTATGTGGCATGTATTGTAAAATCCACGAGTGCAAGAGCGCTCAACGATAAGGACTATTGAGCACTCTTAACTTAACCTTCAAATATGTAGGTAGAGGTTTCACGTCCAGGCAGTAAAACTCCATTACGTGCTCGCAAAAACGCCTAAAGCAAGTATCTGCTAAGTAGTAGTACCTTCTTCTTAGTGTTTCGATGAAAAGTAGAAAAACTGTTTAATAAGTTTTCTAGGTATTAAACATATAAGTAATAGTCCCCGTTATAAAATCGTGTGTAGGTACATAAATATTACATACATAATGTGGCAGCCCGTATTTAGAACTGAACAAGAACATGGCAGTTTGTAGACAAATGTATGAGAATGACTAGAGATCCATACGACCGTGCGAGGGTATTGTTTGCATGTTACATATAAACGTGAGGTTCGTCTGAATGCGCCGGTGAAGACGGTCTGAGGCGCCCTTAGTTGTGGCAGCCCACACATTGTGATTCGTACATATATGAACTGTACAGCACCGTGCCAGTGAATAGTAAACTTAATTTTAAACTCGACGGCTGTATACTTCTCGCTCTTACTTAGAGACTAGTCTAGGTTTTACTTGTGAGGTCGTCTAATTCAAGGGACTGCATTATGTTTGAGTTCAAAAAAAATATTTTCGAACCATCTAGAAACTCCATCACGCAATGGAAAAAATAGTACACCAAAGGCAGGTTTTCAATCGTCAAATAAAAGGTTTTATTTGACTTTTGGGATTTTTTTTGCTTCATGAGATTGAGATCGACCTCTTAATAGTCCAGAATTTTAGCTATTATATTATTATTTTTTAAATTAAACCAATCAGTATCAGTAGAAAATGTCCAAACCTAACTGAACCGAAGGTACTTTTTTGCAAAAGTTTTTTCGACTATTGAAACCTAGTACATTCAAAAAACCTTTCATATCACCTTTCATGCAATAGTTCCCAGAAAACATAACAAAGTGGTACATACCCGACTGGTATAAGTGTCAGAGTCCCGATCATCGGCCAACCGATCCAGCTGTCTGTTGAAGGAATCTCTCGAGTAGTCGGTGAACTTGTTGAGCTGCGTGTTGCGCTTCGTCTCGCGGTCCAGGGTGCTCTGCCCGGGTACCCGCTCCGACGGGCTTTTGGGGGAGTCGAGGCTATACACAAACAGTTCTACTGTACATGTAAATTGGAGACAGTCTAGTGGTGTAACGGAACAAGAGCTTTGAATGGAGCTGACTGATAAATTGATTTGAGATATTTTGACTGTGTTTGTGTGTTTTATAATAGAATCTAGTGCACTTTGGCCTATAGGCTGTGCCCTAGTAGATTGTAAGTGAGATCATACAATAATTTGCAATCTGCCAGGTTGCCGTGTGGTATCACACTCAAAACCATTAATTAAAGTTGAAAGTCCGCAAAGGAGAGCTCCCAATAAGTTCACCATTGTCCACTTCTGGCCACTTCCTTGAGTTTAGAGGGAGTTGGCTATGAGAAATAAGTAGCGCCAAAAGCCTAGCAAATACCAAGCATTTGTTTATTCATATAATAACAGCACAATAACATTTTAATTGGCTGTCTGTCTAAGGCCTGGCATTTTATCCTGTTACCCGTAATACTGCGCAAAATATCTACTCCTCTACTCCGATATCATTAATCATGCTTCCATTGTTTCCTTTGTGTGGCATATTATCAATATCTCACCTGTTAGCGCTCATCATTTGTCTTGTTTTTTCTACGCTATCCCAGTCTCTCCGAGTGTGATAGGATTTCCCGCCAGGATCACCCGTGCCTGAAAAGTAGCTTATTAATTAAACTGTTATTTACCTGTATTTTGAAAGTGCTGATTGTCAAACTATTTGATTGATTAGCTGTCTTTATTACAGGCAACCAATCACAGCAGCTCTATCAAGAACTAAAAGTAAGTTTTAATTAATATCCAAAAAGTTTAAAGTCAAAAGAGATGAAATTAGTAGAGATTATTCAGGTAGAGTTTGAATTTGCATACCATTGCTATTCTATTGGTCAGCTGTCACATACAAATTCCGGGTCGCTGATTTATCAGGCGTACGTTATTCTCATGCGTGGAAAGTGCTTTCGTGTTGCTTACATTACAAAATAAAGGTACCCGTGCAAATATTTTGTTACAAACTTAAATAGCAGTTATTAATTATTCCGCTATTTGCAGGAACCAAGAGCTTTAACCAACAATAAATTACAAGAATAATTTAGAATAGTTTAGTTTAGTTTATAACGTACACGTATTCGTAGTTAAGTTAGTGTATACGCATATGTAAATGAAGTCGTGTATCTTACTGGGGCTGCCGAGCCTCCTCGCGCGGTCGCTTTCGAGAGAGGAGAGCGGGCTGGCCTGGTCCAGGTTGTCTTGGGAACCGCTGTATGAGCTGTACATCTTGTAATTCGACCGTTTTTCGACCACACGCTTTGTGGTCGTTACAGGGCTATACCTTTCCGTTGGACTGCTCACTCTGAAAATATTGTAGCAAATAAATAACATAACTTTATATGTATAAAAGTGATGTTTAACGTTATATGTGGGGAAGGCCTATGTCCAGCAGTGGATGTCTTTCGTCTGTTATGATGATGATGATATGTATAATGATATATCACACTTGTATTCCCCAAAAGGTTGCATATACATAGGTACGATACATTATACCTATAATGTACCGTACATAGAATGTAAGGCAGTAAATATTTGGAGTGGTATGTACCTATGTTTTGCAATGAATATCGAATTTAACCCGTTTTTTTTTTTTTTTTTAAAGAAAAACGTTGCCCCACACTAGGAATTTCGCCTGTATCGTGGGTGCGTTCACAAACATACAAACTCACATACACAAACAGCCAGACCCGAAACAACTATCTGTAGGCCATACAAATATTTGTTCCGTGCGGGAATCGAACCCACTGCGCCAACCGTGTCGTCGAACGACATAGTATTTTATTGTAATATTTGCGGATGCACTAACCGCTTATTTGAACAGTGCTTTATAAAATTTGTTTTAGTTGATTAAATAGAGTAACAATAAAATCTGTATTGTACATTACTATGGATTGTGGTTGTAGATAAGCAGCCTAGTAACCAGTCCCGGCTTAGTTCTGGTCGTTAGATCAACGTTAATGTATTATAGTACCTACTCGTACTTAAAATTTCAAGTAAATCTCCAGATGTTTGAGAATCAACAATATAAATCTATACTATATAGATTTTGATTAAAATGAGGGTGTGATGTGTTCAAAATAAAGGGTCTTGACAGACAGACGGACGGTCAAAAAATGATCCTATAAGGTTTCCGTTTTTTCCTTTTGAGGTACGGAACCCTAAAAAGGAGGAAGTTCTTCGTCAGTCAGAAACTTTTTTAAATTTCTTAATATCCACTGATTACTCGAACACGGCTGAATCGATTTAGAGAATTCTTTTTTGGGAAAAAAAAACTTCCCAAATGTTCAGGTTAGGATCTGATAATGGGGTCTTGGAGAACCTATCAAGAAATGTGAATTCTAAAGTATAGTTTTTCTCAAAACTTCCGGTTTAGATTTTGATGCCCATTTGCACAAGTATATAGTTGAGGTATCTTCACAAAAACAGCACTACCGTATTGCTATTGGTTCATAGACTACTGCCCATACAAATTTAAAAAATCTCCTTTCTAGGAGGTTTCCTATAAATGATGTAGGCATTCGATAAGAAAGGATTTCTGAAAATCATACCCTATGGTAGGCGCTAGATAAACTTTCAATAAAGGTCATTGAACTTTTCCTAATATACCTTCGTAAATACGCGAACAATAAATTACGAACCGCTTTTCATTATTAGAGAACGTAAAAGATCAAGATAGAAGTCGACTGAGGACAGCTTTATGTCTTTATTTCTGTTTTTAATGTTAAAAAGTCAGTAAATGTACTATATCGGTAATCACCGTTATTGCACATTTATCTGGCGCTTACCATAAGGGGTGAAAAAGGCGGTGGGAGTTTGTATGAAAAATCGTTAGCCTGGGGCAATATTCGTTAAACTTATTTCCGGACAAAGTAAATATTAACGATCATCATTATTCGTTGTTCACAACTTCCCCGAAAAACAATTGGGGGGGTGCTAAAGTTTGTATAGAAACATATACTGGCCGAAGTAAATAATAAATTCGTTTAAACAACTTCCCCCAAAAGTCAATTCAAAGTTTGTATGAAATGTTTAATTATTTCGGTTAAAAAACCTAAATCTTTGCACGTGACGCTCCTTGACTACCCTAGGCTGATAAAATTTTCTGTTTCCCTAAAAAATCCTAAGTACTTAGTTTTAGTCGGTTTTTCTTGTAAACTACCTTTATTAAAATAAAATATATACACTTCAAATAAGAAAACCTAACTAAAATAAGGCGTCAAATAATTCGTCCGCATCACTGTCCACTGGAAGTGAACCCAAAAGACTGACGGCATTGCCACGTTGCATGGCAATCCGAAGTCCGAGGCAAAAGCCAGCCCTTGGGTCACGCGAAGTGTCAACTAAGCGTTTAGAAAGATAGATTCTTTTGAAAAAGATTTTCATATTATCACGCTTGGCTCTAGAGAGCTTCATATTTTGTGAAAAAAGGACAACGAATGAATATTTCGTAAAAATATACCCTAGAGGATGCGAAGTTTGTATGGAACAATTTTGTGTGTGGTCAGATTTACTTGAAACTTGATCTAAAATCTAAATTATCTTTGATATAACAAACTATTACTATATTTAACAAACTATAACTATTATTATATTCATAATGTAATAAACAAACACCTTTTTCGACATTCTCTGAATTGAATTCTTTAAAGAGTGATAAGGACGGCAAACTGTGATGCAGACCATGCCTTGGAATAGGATATGTTTTATCTCGGGAATATGTTTCCTTGGGATATTATTCGACTTCCGCGCGGGCGAAGCCGCTGGCAGAAGCTAACTCACAATAAATAAATTAATACCTTCGCATTTTCATGACACAGAATAATTAGGCTTTCTGACAATTACGAGTACTTCACAGCGTGAAAATCTGATAAAAATACTACGAATTTACACTTATTAAAAGCAAAATTAAATTAAGCGTAGAAAAATTATGGCGCTGGTCAATGAGGTATTTCCGAGTACAAATTGTTAACTGAATTGGGTTTAATCAGCGTTGTAGGTACACATGTACTAATAAAGCCACTATGTGTTAACACTATGGAATTTTATTTATATGAATACCGCAATACGCCGCTGAAAACTATATGAAAATTTATTCACGCTGTAAATACGCACCAGCTTCGTGCGAGCTTTAAATATAAATTAATTAATTAGCATACGTGATACATTGCGAGGTATCGGGCTCCACTGTTGCATGTGACTGAATACAACGCACCTGTTAATTGGGCTGGCCGTTCTGTTCAAAGGGCTATCTTTTCTGGCGAGAGGACTCGTGGTCCGGCCGACCGGGCTTGTCGCGCGGTACGGACTGGCGGCCCTATTGACGTCCAAGCGAGAGCCGTTCCCCAAATGTTTTGTCGTTATCGGGCTGGCTGTACGGTTCCGCGGGCTCTCGGAACCGTATCTCGTGTACGTTTCCTTTTTCGTCGCATTTGATGTCGAGTACGCGGAGTCGGTGACGTCGTAATTTTTCTCCTTGGGCTCGGCGCCGTAGGGTTTGTAATAATCGGTGGAGTCACGTCGCTCCTCGCGCCGGTCCACTGAGCTCGTATTGTGCTTAGCGTTCGATTCGTACAGATTGTATTGGTTCATTGGGCTCTCTGATCTTAGACGAGTGACTGTAACAAAAGAAAATGAGAAAATGCGTGAGTTTAGGTTTACAACGCTGTTTTTGTAGTTGTATAGGTTTGTATTGGTAAAAGATGCTATTCTCGTAGTTAGATTAATTTCAAGGTTTTACAAACTTTTTTAAAATTACGTAATGCGTTTGTACACTACCTGGACTAGATATCCTCGCGTAAGCCGGAGAGGGACTGGAGCTGTCGCGGGGCTTCTTGGAGCGCGAGCCGACGCGGAACATGTGCGGGGAGCCGTGCACGTCGTACCCGTTGAAGTAGATGTACAGCTGGAAATTGCACGACACTGTACTTGAGAAGCTAGCGGCTCTGGCCAGTGTGCATAAGAAGTGGTTTTAATAGACTTAGGACCGTGAAGAGTGTAAACCGTCAATTGAGTTTGGGCCCCTAATGTATGACTTGCCTTTCGATAAATCTTCATAGTGACAGTGAGCATCTTGTATGAAATGTGTGCACTGTAAAATGTTTTCTTTAGTGTCGAACAATTACGCACGGGAATTAATTCTACGTAGTTTATCTTCCGTCGTGTAGGTAATGCCGTTTTACCAAAACAATCTTGATAGGTACGTATCCATGATCGACGTTTTTTTAAAACAATTATGATCATGGATGGCGTTTTACAAATTTTGGCGATCATCAGCAGGCCACTATTTAATTTGGAAGTATTTAAAAATTCTTACCCTATGTTTTCCAGGAGCCTTAGGCATGAAGGTAGCGCGATACTTGGTAGCCGACAGTTTCTCAAGCGCACACATAACACTGCGCTTGTCATGGACTATGTCCAGTTGCAGATCTCCCTTGACTCCGCAGCCGCTGGTGTCCAGCTCGAAGGAGTGAGGTTTCAGGGGTTCCGCTCCTTCTAAAGCTCCAGGGCTCAATCGGACTCCGTGAGGGTCGAAGACTTCGCAGGTGAACGGACCACCCTAGAATAGAGAAAGAAATGTGTAGGAATAGGTACTCCAGCAGCTATTCTGCAAACATCTTACCTTAGAAAACTTGGGTGAACTGAGCATAAAGGGAGCTGTCAATGCACCCAAAGGTGGAATAGCAGTTCTCCCCAGTTCACCCCACCTAAGTTTTCACAGTTAGATATTTACGAAATAGAAACCCAAGTTAACACGTTCAGATTTACAGAATGACACCACAGAAACCCACAACAATTTAAAACGAAACACATGTAGATACTCCTCTACAACCCTCACCTGTATATGATCACCTTTATAAGTGATAGCAATAGTCCAGATGCCCGCCTCATCGGGCTGGAATGTAGCGCTGGAGGCGGTGGTGCCAGGAGCTGATGGCGGAGGGTGACGAGGCTCCAAAGGTACGGCACGACCGCTCGGGGAGTGAGCTGTCACGTCCACGTCCTCTCTTCTTGGTGCTCCTGTAAGTAATAAGGTAAAATAAAATCATCATCATTTTCCTGACCCTGTTGTTTGGGGCTCCATCCTGTCCTGTCAACCGTCATGCCATCACTGATGTTTCATATCACTACGCTCAAAACTCATCCATCCATTTCTTTGGTCTCACTCTTACTCTCCATCAATAACGGAATAACAAAACCCAAAGAAACAAATGAACAAACAATTTTGAAAAAGGAATGAATGGCGTGACTTAAAATAATAACAAGATTATTTGAGTTTAGAATCGAATTTAACACAGTTCAAAGTGATTCGATACCTCGAAGAAGGTGTTTTGCTTTTGGAGTATCTCAGGCTGGTCCTCTGGACTAATCGACTAAGCTTATCACACGATTGGGTTCTAAACGAATGTTTTTGGTTGTAGGAACCTAACTTATTCTTCACTCTCAAAAGTATTTCAAACGTACCTTTCTAAAAACAAAAACTTACACTGATTATTATCTTCAAACTTATATTGATAACAAAATCTGGAGGATTTTAAACAGTAAATATCTCAAAGAGTCTAATCACGTTTTAAATCTTACGCTTGTTTCTTCTACAGTAGTAAGGAACTATCTATCTACCTAGATCTTAGTGCTACAGCTAAGAACCATGTACGTACATTAACGTTTGGCGTCCAAAGGTCAATTACGCGTTAGGAGTGGTACATGCATGAGCTAAGGACATTGCGATGTTATCGTGTTTGCTCTGCGTCGGCTGTAGAACCATGTAACTATGTTTAGTACTAGCGAATCGCCCTAGCTTTACTCGAGTCTCAAGGATTGTCCTTGATCTTTGTAGTTTATGGTCTAACCGTGTTTTCAGTTTTATTAAAATCGTTAAGATGTAAAAGGTATTCGACAGAATTTCGCATTTATAGTATGATTATAACCTTTGTCCATTTGGAATGGTGAAGTACTCTGGGTACTTCAGAGATTACATGTAGGACACAAACTTACAAAATTGCCACATTCTAATTATAAACCAGTATAGATAGACTTGTACGTACCTGTAGCACTGACTAGCACTTCGACTATGCTCCCTATGGCACATGGCGCCATGCCTGGTGGTGGGACGGTCACAAGTCTCGGGAGAACGCGGAAGAAGTATCTTCCATCGACCCTGCAATTCAAATTTTAGTAGTTTGTGAATGTTTGTAGCACTTTCTAGATGACTGACGAACTACCGGTACAACATAACGTTTCAGAATGTTAAATGCATGGACACGTGTCCTTTTCAAAATAGCACAAAACCACAATTCTAAATGCAAAATAAAATATTTTCACTGTTGTAAATGTTACACGTTTGCGTCGCACACCACAGGGCGTGATAGGTGATTCAATGGCTGACTATGTACTAGACAATAAGTAGTTTATTACCTCTGCCATTAAAATTATAATAAAAGTTACCTGATGTCATCAACGGTGAGAACTATTTCATGCATGCCAGCATGTTCGGGCACAAATTCACCAGCACCTCGTGCATCAAGTTTCAACCTTGATTCTTGCTCCAGAGGGTTCACAATTGATACTTTGACTTCAGAAATGGATAACTCGTTAGATATGCTCTCGATCTTTATGTACGTCTGAAAGGAAAGCGAGTGAGCGTTCAGTTCAGCGAATGTTTGGCCAGCTGTTTGACGAAAATTCAAAGTCGAAAAAGTAGTTCAATGCCTTTAAACTGTTTGTAGATTCTTTATTCAAAGTTTGTATAGATAATTTTAATTTATGCTCTAATTAGTATTTGAACTTATCATATTGTTATATTTTATAAAAAGCCAGTTTGAGTTTATATTCCAAGACCCCAGAGCCGCGCGAGACCTCAATTATTTTCTCAGTAACAAAATATGTGGAGTAGAGTAGTGTTAGTATTTAAATAAAACCTTTTCTTTCTTTTTAATTTGCGATAAATGTAGTGATTAGGATCTCTTTTGAGTACCAATATTCCCCTTAATTTTCATTTGCCGGATAAATCAGCTGGGGGCACTTCCGCCTGTGATAGACAGTATCTCGCATCGGGGGAATTTCATAAGACTTCCGCCCTCCCGTTTGATGTGGACTCATAAAAACCAGATGAATTAGCTATCTACTCTTGAAGACTGGTTTTTTTAACTCAACGTTATTTTCATTGGGGAGGACGATTGAAGTTTAAATTAAAGTAATTTTTAAATTAAATAAGCTGCGATCAGACTTGATGTTTCTTTAACGCTGAGTAGGTACCTTTTGTGCTAGCAGAGTAACTTATGTAAAGTGAAAATATTGAGGAGACTTTTCAAGATATAAAAATTGAATTTGCGATATTATACAGTTCGTTAATTTTCAAAGACTTCACTTCACTTGTGTGTGGTCAACTAGTAATTTCTCATTGCTTGTAGTGTGATGGCCCTTTAAGCCAAGGGTTCCCAAACGGTGCAGGTGGGGCGCGCACCACTCGGGGAGTTTATGTGACCCCGGCAGGGCGGCGACTCTAAAAATGACTTCATGCTTACAAATCAGAGACACACATGCTAAGAAATGACCTGAATGTTACTAAATCAAATTACTAGTCGACGTTATGCTCCGATATGACAGTTTACCTTACGATTTAACAGGAAAAAGGCGTACCGAGTCAAGTAGAAAGATGGAGACGCGTTTCTTGTAAAAGGTTGGGTACCACTACTTTAAAGGAAAGGCAAAGACAGTGCTGTACTTACGGTTTCTCCAACTCTACCAGAAGTGGAGTCCAGGGCTACTCGCAGCATATCATGTACAGGTGGGCGGGGAGGCACGTTCCGGAGCTGAGTGGCCCAGGCCATCACGCCCAGGTGTTCCACGTCACTTTGACTCAGGTCACGAGCTGATAACACCGGGTGCACGCCTGCGCAACACAAATTAAATGTTAAAAGGTTATTTGGACTTTGTCTATGTCACTTCTGACCTAGACTAGAGTCAAGAGCAAACCCATCTTAAATAAAAAAGGTCCGCGACTTCACTCGTCAAAGTATTTTACTAAATCAAAATGCCTCCTGATTAAAAATGAGATGTTCAGCTATTGAGGCGTGATTGATTGACAGTCATCTAACATCCATCCCAGGTACCTATAGACGCCTGAACGCCGAACTGTAAAGTTTTCCTTAAATTTCTTTTTGTCTACTTTACCTATTAAAGAAATTTGACTGATTGTTGTAGCTTGATGTGCTGGGTTCTGTACCTAGGATTGTGAGGAATAGAATAGAATACTCTTCATCATCACTACATAGTATAAAACAAAGTCGCTTCCGCTGTCTGTCTGTCCCTATGTATGCTTAGATCTTTAAAACTATTCAACGGATTTTGATGCGGGTTTAATAGATAGAGTGGTTCTCGAGGAAGGTTTTAGTATATAATTTGCACCCGTACGAAGCCGGGGCGGGTCGCTAGTTTTGTACAAAATATGTTCTGGTTTTAAAATATTTCCGATACAGTTTTCATGTTTCAATAAACATAATCATTAAAACGTATTTAAGAGTTTATTTACAATAGGCACATAAAAGGAAAGTTTCCAATGAAACAAATTAATTTGGAATGAAATTTCACATTGCGGAATTGGAGCTTTTAATTTGAGCAAGCTATTAATTTATTTAGGTAGGTGCCTACTTCAAAATATTCGTATGCTCATTTTCCGTGTAACATTTCAGTGATCAATGCTTTTTGTAATGTTACCTCAAATATTTAGAATGTAACGTATTGCTGTAAATCATTGGGTGCCCGCGTTATAAATCAGGCAATCACTGTTATTAATAACTACCACTGTGTACGGAGATAATTTGCTGTACACCTACCACAGTGTGTTTCTTTTTAAACCCAAAGGTTGACTGGTAGAGAATGCCTTGTTGCATTAAGTCCGCCTATGTACCACTATTTTACATGAAGTTTAAATAAATAAATAAACACGATGAAATGTAACATGATCTATAGACATTATTATGGTAATTTGTCGGTTTTAGTACGCCAGTAATATTGCAAGGTGTAAACTATTCGTGAGTCACCGGTATCGGATTAAGGGGGAATTCAAATACCTGTACCTAGAGGTCACACAATACCTACTTAGATGTGTAAGTTATTCGAATTAATACAAAATAGAGCAACGTCTATCTCCACTAACAATAGGTATTAGGCCCACTAGCGCTGCTCCGCTTAGCATTGGGCTAACTTTAAAAAATAGCAGAATGGTTTTTCTTTTACGAGCTCGTGGCTAGATAATAACAGCCGCACAGGTTGATCTTCAAGGTTAAGCAACGCTTGCCAAGGTTGGTCTGTGGATGGGTGACCATCTTAATATATCGAGTTTCCTCCGTGCCTCGGAAAGCACGCTCAGCCGTTGGTCCCGGCTGTCATTTGTAGATCTTTAGCAGTCGTTACGGATAGTCAGAAGCCAGTAAATCTAACTCCAGTCTTGCCATGAAGCACTGTGTTACCCAGTTAATGGTAGACAGCCGCGCCTCGTATAATACTGGTATTCAGCTAAATCCGGCTTGACTGGAAGCCGACCCCAATATAGTTGGGAAAAGGCTAAGCAGATGATGAGATGATGATGATGGTATTTTTGAAAGGCTATTCAAATTACTAAAAGTATAGACTTAGCCATGGCTAACTAAGTTTTCGTATTTGTGTAAGACCTTTCTTCTGCAATTATGTAAAGTTGCCCAATCGCTAAGCGGAGCAGCGCAAGTGGGTCTAGAAACTAAATGAAAGTGACATTTGTTCCATTATATCATCGCTTAACATGAAGCATAAGCATAATCAGCCTATAATGTTCCCACTGCTGGGACACAGGCCTCCTCTCGGTGAGAGGGAGTGGGCCGTAATACACCACACGGGCCCAGTGCGGGTTGGTAGATGTCACATGTCTTCGAATGTTTGCATGAGATTTAGCTTTAATTATGTCTAAGCGATTGTTACTGAAAGTGGGCATTAGTTTTAGGTTTTGGTAGCAATAAAAACACCAGACGTCATGTCTATCATTACTCAATCGGTTGCGTAGAAATAAACGTTGACACGTAAGTGTATGATGGCCAGAAGCTCTAGACAAAGTGCAATAGAGTATACTAATTAGTGTTTTTACAGTATTGTTTTTCAGGAAATTACCCTATTCTAGGCGAATATCGAAATGTAAGGGATTGATCACGTGACACAAATTTGACAGCGTTTGTCAATCTCATACTTTTTGACGTTTTGAAAATCGCCATCGCTACGCTAACAGAATCTCACTAGCCTAGAACCTCATTCATAGCGATTCTTTATCTCTTGTCAAATAGTGTTATCATTTACCAATTTTCTTAGCAGCGTCGATGGCCATTTGGTTGTTCTCCTCCCAGCGCGCGGGGTCTCTTCGCAACCGACTCGGCGGCGGCGCTGGACCCCCAATAGACCTCACCAGCTCGTTTGATACACGGCCGTCGTTCCAATCCGTCTATAAAATAGAGTATCTAGGTAAAAATGACATAATATTTTGAAATTAAAACGATTAGTCAAGTTTTAAGTTCTCAGCTGGAGAGTGTAGATATAGTCCATAATTAGGACTGTCAGATTCAGGAGATTCTACTGTACATAACGTGTTGATAGTTGGTCAGATTTTTAGATCAGGGTTTAGTTTAAAAAACTGGCCAAGTGCCAGTCAGACTCGCGTGCAAAGGGTTCCAAACGAATATCTTTTTTTAACATGTTAATTGAACACTATAGAATTCTAATATATTTTCTTGTAATCTATAAATAAAGATCTATTATCTCCATTTTTTTTTTAAACTTTAGGCTCAGTAATTTCAGGAATAAAGGGGGGGGGGAATGGTAATTTTTCGTCTAATTTCTTGAATAGCTTCAAAACCATTTATTTTAAAATTATGAAAAAAAAGATTAAAATTCTTATAGTAAGCCCGTTCATTTGATATGTCACACGATATTGTTCAAAAAACTTTTTTTAAATTTTCTAGTTTGACCCCCAAAAGTGATCCCCATACTAAACATTTAATAATTTACGTAACGTTTCCGCTTTTGCTGACGTTTGTGTGCCAAATTTCAATAAAATCGGTCCCGTGGATCCGGTGAAAACTGACTGTGACAGACACTCTGATCCTATGAGGGTTCCGTTTTTTGTTCGGAACCCTAAAAACATTTTAAGAGATGAAATGTTGCAATTTATGTTGTAAATTATCCATGCCTGACCCCGTTAAAAAACTAAGATTTATAAATCAAATCAGCGCTGTTTTCTAGCTCATCAATCATAAAATCTAAGAGAAAAGTGGAATATGTGAACACTACATAAGTGTACACCATTGTGAATCATATCTTTCAATCACTGGACAGATTGTCGTGAGACTCAGGCCTTGCTTAACTTGACGAGCTATCGTAAATTTTACAATAAAACGTGACTAAATAGCTAAAGGTAGTTGTAAAATTATTTGCACTAACCATTGCAACAACTATAGATATGCGTTAACCACCTTCACCTATTGGCTTTACGTAATCTTGTGTTAACTTGAATGAGAAAAAGATTGCCTTGGGCAACGATATCTAAATGCATCAAACGCCTACTTTAGTCGTTCTTTTTAAAAGAAAGTTAACCTTTCGTAATTATCACGCCTATTTCCCCAGAGGGGTATGCAATAATTAAGCACCTTTACTCGTGGTTTGCCGACGGCAGTGTTTAGTTCTCACGGGATTAAAACCGCCAATCCGAAACTTACCGTAAAATTGGTGATCCCTCTCTCCAACCGCGAGTTGACCCATTCGAGGGTGGCCTTGAACCCTGCGGATTCTGGTTTCATGAAGTAGGAGAGGTAGGTCATGCCGGACAGCTCGTCCAGCCAGGGCGAGGCCAGGTACTCTGGCTCCAGAACCATGGGCACCTCCAGCTCGCGGTGAGCCAATCTCATAGCGCGGCGACAGTTCTCCACGGCTTCGTGACGATCTGTACAAAAAGTTTTAAATGAGTTTTTGTAGATAGATAAATCTTTAAATAACAAAGTACTAATAATGGATACACAAAGGGCGGCCTTGACGGTAAAACTGATCTCTGATGGGATGGACTTATTTGCACTGCAAGGTTGTTTCACTTTTGCAAAGTAAGTTGTTCAAAAGCCTGCACTTGATAAGATTGAAAATAGCTGCGGTATCTGCCAACAGTTTACAAAGTAGAAACGGCTCGCTATTATTTTTATAAAATCAATTTGCACCCTTACAGAATTTCCAATTACTTTTAAAGACCGTTCGGAACGTTGTACGGTGTAATGAAATCTGTCATAATCAATACTGACTGAGTTCGCGCCAGTGCGGGAAAATGCCGGGCTTGCAGTAGTCGAGTAAGGCGGAGAGCAGAACCCCGCTGTTCCAATCCGTCGTCAAGTTGTTGACGCGGCACTCCGGCATGGCCGCCTGCAGCCACGATAGCATCAACTTTCTGCAATCAAACACCAATAAACCTGCAATTTGCCAGTCACTTGCCTTGCGCCAGCTCCGCAGGGCACTACTATCACGTCTCGATCTCAGTTACAAGTTTAGAACGCAGCTCCAGTTCGTATTTTACATCGGACCTCTATAAAAGCGAGAAGTATTGAGCAACTTACATTTTATATTAGGAATTTCTAATATTCGACGCGCATAACGAAGATGGCATGAATTCTTTCGTCACCGCTAGAGCTTTATGTCTTCCTTTGATTGCGTACAAATATTTGAACGGAAATGAATTATTGAAGATATCCTTTTCGACTTGGAAAGTTGAAACATACTTGTATGTTTTACGTAATGAGAACATGTAGGTAGGTATGGGGAGGGATTAAATAGACTTAGATGGAATAAATTACTTTAAGCTGTGAAAAACTGGACATTGCCGGTATTTCTAAACACCGGGACAGTTAGGCAAGCTCAGTGAGCGTATCTCAGGTGCGTTTATTTTAAATGCAGTCTCGAGACATGTCCGCTGCGCCGGTGCAGGCGTGCCGCACTAATTGCTATTACACTAAATTAACGTTCTGTTGTTTAGATACAGTTAGTTTTTTCCCAAGGTTTATTGATTCAAACAGTCGAATTACATCAGCGTCATCGCGTGGTTGCATCGCTCGCTGAATTTATAGTATCGGTTACCTAGGTACTGCATCATCTTTATTATTATGCATTGTTATTTTTTGTTCGATGTCTAGTGAAGATTTCGCTTTGTTATCTAAGTTTTTGTTCTGCTCTAAGTCGTTTTCCTGATGTACGTATAAACTATTAATTTTGAGTTGGTAACAATTCCTATTTTTAGGGTTCCGTGCCTTAAAAGGTAAAACGGAACCCTTATAAAATTACTTAGTTGTCCGTCCGTCTGTCTGTCAAGACATAACATATAGGGTTCCCGTTGACCTAGAACTATAAAATTAGGCAATTAATAACATGTCTGAACCGTTAAGTACCTACACATAATTACCAATTATCTACTAAAATAAAACCTTACCTCGGAGGGAATTTACTGCGCCCAATCTGGTAGCGAACGATGAGTGACCAAATCAAACCCAATATGAGCTTTAAGTTCCCGTTCACGATGTCCACGTTACCTGAAACAAAAGACGATTTAAAAATGTAGTGTTTAAAATTTTAAATGTTCTTTGCATTTCGTCAGCGATTGGACCTGATTGATACCTTTAAATTGGTCATTGGCCCCAACTAGCAGACATGCGTACGTTCAAAGTACATATTAACATTAATAATTTTTTATTTATTTTTTTGTTTAATTTGTTAGTGTAAAAATAAATAAAGTCCGCGGCTTTGGATCTTCTTAGTCCGTTACATTTAAGGATTGTCGGAGGTCATTTGACAATTCGAAAATTAAAGATTCCCTCCCTGGTCGAAATGAAGTAAGTACCTCTGGTCGTAATTAATTAGGGGCAAATGGTTCACAAGTTCAAGTGGGGTAGGGATGGACATTTGGGAATACCGAAAGGCAAAGATGATTGATGGCTTTCAAATGGTATCATCAAATGAAGGATCTTGAGTTTAGGTCAAAATCGAAGTCAAAAGTTCTAACGTGGAGTATTAAGGCATTCATATAAATAGGATGATGAAAGATGTGAAACTCGTAAACAGTAAAATGTTCGTGGTCACAGATCTTGAAACAGTTCGTAGTTAACTCAGGACTAGGGACACGCGTTTATGTACTACAGGTGAGTAGGTCTTACCAATATTAACGAGTTTGACTCCATCATCTTCTATGGCTTGCAGCGCAGTTGTCACATTCTCCAGCTTGTGGTGCTGGTTCGTTGGGTTGCGACTCCAGCCCTTCAACCTTCGACCCTGAAGGGCTTCCACTAGCGCACACAGTACGGTTCCGTCTCGAAGGTCCTCTACTAAGTCTGCAACCTGTAGAAAATTTAATAATTGGATATTTTTCGATGTCACGGTCGATTCTCATTTATTTTTAAGAATACCGAAGCGTGAAAACGGTGAAAAATAACAAAGTTACAGCGATTGTTACTCAAATCAAACGAATCAGTGTCGATAATACGCTATTCATAGAACACTAACCACTAATCAGTGTAGCAAGTTGTGTGAAACTGCTAACTCAATTAATACGGTATTTACCTTTATGTTCATTGGTTTCAGGGTCTCATTGACCCAATTCCTGAAGGTGTTGGCCTGTATCTCCACCCAGAGGTCCTCGTGGCCTTTGATGGCCATGCCCTTGGCGGCTGTCCCTTCAGGGCTGCGGGCGGCGAGGCCAGCCTGCGTGATGCGGCCCGCCGAGCCCTCGGCTGAGTGCGCCCGCACCCCTCCGTGCGTCACTCTCACCCCCTCCATGATCACGACTTATCACTTATTTATATTTCATCTATTTAATATCACTTCATTTTCTTTGGCACTGCACATCATTGTCATCTGGAAAGATAAAGATGGTTCTATCATAAGACTAAGTATGGAATTTATGTATGTAAATGTGTGACTGCGAGGAATGGTAATTTGTGTACAGGGACTCGTGGTATCTAGAATATTGATTAGGAATGATAGAGACCTAATCATGGAGCTACAGCACGAGACACTAACTCAATCGAAGATTTATATTCGCATTCTTATCCAGTGAATTAAATTTCTTTTACAATAGGAAATTGCGCAATAACGCCGCCCATTGTATGTGTTTTAGTTTTAAGTTTCCTTTTGTTTTACTTTCGGTCTACAATAAAGCATAAAATAAGAAAATAAAAATAAATGACACTAGATGCATGCGTACTACCACACCTATTCAATAAAATACACTTGTATAGATATATCTAAAGAGATAGCAATATTGATGGGTGTCAGTGTAAGTAGTCATGCTCTCCGGCTGTAGCGCATTACTCGTTGTTCTCGCCGGCCCGGAGCGCCGGAGCGCCGGAGTGCCGGAGTGTCGGAGCGCCGGAGTGCCGGACGGATCTAGAGTTTTAAGCAGATTGATGACGCATTGTCACTTCACTTTTGATTGATCACTGTTCCCGGCCAAACCTGACGAGACTATAGCATTAGAGTTACTTTATGAGCTTGTACACTTAGCAGCCAACGACTGAGTTTGCCTTTAAAGTCTACGACTTTTCAGCTTACATACCTAATTTCCTTTTTCTTCAAGTCTTCTTCGAGTCAACTTACTTTATGCCTGACCAGCGCTCTATTCGCACAGATGCGACTTGACAAAAAATCGTGATTTGTTTATGTCTTGTTTATTATTATGTTAGTTCAACAGTCATGTTTTTTCCTTATAATTTTTCCAGAATAAGGGTGCTTGTCTATATGCGCGGAGCGAGGCAGCAGAACGGAGAAATATTAACCTGTCGTTCAAAATGTCAGTGACTCATGTTTGTCGGGGATTTTATGCAAATCCATTGGTTAAAATTTCTCCGTTTCTGCGCTCCGCGCATTGCTGCGTAATGGACAGTCACTCTTAATGATCGAAATGATGGTGAAATCTAAACAAATACATTTTTTGCAAACTTCAGAAGATCTAAAATATCATGCACGAAAACCTACTATTTTTTAAACTTATGTACCTATGAAGATTATGCCTATGCTTTTGCTACATGTATGACTATAATTATAGTGACCACCAGACCGTTTCAATAATGCTGACTTATATTTATTTATCAAAACAAAGTCGGAATTAAAGGAAGTCAGTTAATGATTATACAACACGCAAGGAACGTGTTCGGACTTATTTACTGAAATGTTATTAATGTACTGTAAATTGTATGGCATTTGAATCCGTTATGAACACGAAATTATGTGATTATCATATGTTAGAGGTACATACGTAATATGATGTTGTCAAAATAGTGATCTAGAGTTGACAATAATAACTTGAGTTTTGTGACCAGCTGCAAAGTTGTTAGGGAGAATAATTGCAGGCGGCGACATCGCGGGTACATAAAATTATATACTTTGGAGTAAACGCAATGAATTGCGGAATAAAAAAGTTTATGTTTGTTATTTTTCTACGCATAGCATGCAATTAGGCAGAAACTTTCTCTTCTGATTTATTTTAACCGGAACAGGAAAACACTAAATTAATCGTGTTATGTTTTGCCGAGTTTATTGTGCCAATTATAATTTTGATTCAGATCAATAAATTCCTTGATATTATGCAGTTCTTATTGCCGACTTATTTGGAAAATAATATAATGTAATGACCCGCTAAAAGATAAATGTTCAAGCCGGAATAGTTGATTCGTTTTAGCATGGCGATAGCGTTCATTGATTCATATAGGTATACATCCATAATTTCAATAATAAAAATAATTATAAACAAGGTTGTACGGTGCACGTACAACGTTTTGGTTGCTGACAAAGCGACCTCAATTTATATATAATAATATTCACGGAACATTACAGTTAGTTGACATATTGCAATTATCGCGATTGGCACGGATTGGCATCCAACTTATAACTATTTTGTAACTTTAAGAAATAAACTATTTCTTGTGGTCAACCGTGGTTTACCGTCAACTCACCAAACTCTAACTAACTCTGAGCCATACATAAAAAGTGGTCCTTCGAGCTTCGAGGATATTAAGTGTGTGAAGTGTCTCTATTAGTGA
The DNA here is from genome assembly GCA_950371165.1 of Lacanobia oleracea. Taxonomy (NCBI): domain Eukaryota; kingdom Metazoa; phylum Arthropoda; class Insecta; order Lepidoptera; family Noctuidae; genus Lacanobia; species Lacanobia oleracea. The sequence continues at coordinate 16,252,192 of OX493389.1, forward strand.
TAGCGAATCGGTCTTGCTGGTCTCCCAGAAGCGGGTCGCCCCAGTAAGATTGAGAAGGCGCACATATCTCTAGTAGAGAAAGAATACGCTTAGTATCCACCAAAATAACTGCGAAAACTGCGCAAGTTTACTGAACTAGTGCCTGCGGCGAAACAACCCTGCGGTACTATCGAACAACTAAACTTAACAACAATCAACTTAACTTCAACAACAATCAACGATGGCTCAGAACATCAGCGAGATCATCAGTCGCCAAGAAACTATATTCAACAACTTGAAGCAAATCAGCATCAACTACAAGAAAGACGGTCCTAGCAGAAAAACTTTGGAATACCTGGAGGAGCGACTTTCTCGGCTGAACACGAACTGGGAGAAGTTTGTGTTCAATCATCAACAACTGGAAAAATCTGGAATAACTGACATCCAATACTTCGTTGACGACGTTTTCAACAACACTAAGAAGATGTATGAGGACGTTCTGCAAGATATCCTGAAACGTAAAGCTGAGTTACCTTCTGTATCGAAGAGTAAAGTCGAACTATCACCTTCTACGCCTAAACAAGGTAAAACAAAAACAACCTTTAACTTCGATGATATCAACTTTCATATACCTCCTCGCGAAACGGACAAGACCACCGAAAAACAGCAGGAGCTTTTACGACAGCAATTCTGCAACTTTCGAGCTTTTGAACGTACTATGGAGAAGATAAACTTCGACTCGTCATCTGAAAAATGGGAGCTTGAAGATAGTCTTAATATCTTGAAAGGCAAATGGGATACCATTGAGAAAACTAACTGGGAACTTGACTATATTTCACAAGATGAAGATTCAACTTACAAACAAAAATATGATGCTATAGAAAACGTTTATGATAACATCCGAAAGAAACTACAACATCATATTTGGAACAACGCTCACTATGAGAAGACAACACCAAAAATTGTGATACCGGACTTCAATGGAAACTACCATCAATGGTTAACTTTTAAAGATCTGTACTTGGAAAGTGTACACAATAACCCACTACTGTCAAAAGCGCAAAAAATGCAACACCTCAAAACTAAACTCAAGGGTGAAGCAGAGAAGATTGTACAGCACCTCGGTATAAGCGCGGAAAACTACACTTCCTGCTGGGAGATAATCACGCATCGATATGATAACAAGCGCCTGTTGTTCACGTCTTATATGAACACGCTTCTAAATCAACCTCTCATATCAGAAGCTAGCGCCGCAAGCATAAGGAAACTGCATGACGTCACTCTCGAGTGTCTGAACGGACTCAGTAACATTGGACTAGAAACAACCAACTGGGATCCGATAATTGTTCATCTGTTGGTGCAGAAACTGGACAAGGTGACTTACAACGAGTACATCAAGGATCTCAAGGAACCGAGAGAATTTCCCGACTTGGATGAATTCATCAAATTTTTGGAGAATAAATTCATGGCGTTGGAAGCCTTACAAGGAAATACTCATCAAAGGTCACACTCGTCGAATAAAAATCAGACAGATAGACAGCAAAACAACGCGTCATTCGCTCGAAGCAATAATTATAAATATAATAGCCAGAGGTCATCAAACTCTAACAGACCGTATAAATCGACCAAAGCCTTCTTCACAACAACGAAGAATTGCCCGATTTGCAAAACTGAACACGTTTTAATGAAATGTTGCAAATTCTTGGCTATGAACGCAAAGGAACGAAATGACACAGTTCGCAATTTACGTATTTGTTCGAATTGTTTGTACAGTCATGGAGAACAAAAATGCACTTCGAGAAAAACTTGTAAACTATGCAACAAGCCACACCATACGCTTTTACATGAGGATGGGAATGAGCAGAACAACCGTCCCGCAGCTATGAGTGCCAGCACGCCATCGACATCACATGCCGTGAATAACTTAACTAACGAGGCGAAGGAAATTTTGTTGACGACTGTACTTTTAAAAGTAAAGACCATTGATGGAGATTATATCAGCTTAAGAGGTTTGCTTGACCAAGGGTCGCAAGTGAGTCTCGTGACAGAACACGCCGCGCAACGACTCAGATTACCGCGACGCAAAGTCAGCGCTATTGTGTCAGGTGTCGGTTCACTGTCCGGCAATTGTAAGGGGTCAATTGACTTGGAATGCAAATCTATACATTCGGATTATGAATTTAAATTAGAAACCTTGGTGATGAAGAAATTAGTAAATAACTTGCCTACAGCATCCTTCTCCATACAAAACTGGGATTACATAGATAACTTGAAACTTGCAGACCCACGTTTTAATAAGTCGGGCCCAATTGACTTACTTCTGGGTGCCGAAATCTATTCAGAACTAATACTGAATGGGGTCATAAAAAGCGACAATTTCCCCGTAGCCCAACAAACAAGAGTTGGCTGGATACTCTGCGGGAATGTCAAGACATTTAACTGCTATGTAATACTCAATGACCTAGAAAATATGACACGATTCTGGGAAACTGAAGAAATCTCAGACACTACAACTTCAACTAATGAAGACCAGCATTGTGAGGAGTACTACAACTCGACTACTACGAGATTAGATGACGGGAAATATGTGGTGCAAATGCCCATGAAGTCAAACTACAATTCAAACTTAGGAGCCACGAAGTCTCAAGCACAAGCTCAGTTCCTACAACTTGAGAGGAAAATGTTGAAGAACAACGACCTAAATAGGGAATACAAACGCTTTATGGAGGAATACATTTCCCTGGGCCACATGAAGCCTGTAACTGCTGATACTCGTAGAAAAAACCAAGTATATCTACCACATCACGGAGTTTTAAGAGCTGAGTCGACTACAACGAAACTGAGAGTTGTGTTTAATGCATCTTATAAGGCAAATAATAACAACAGTCTCAATGACCTTATGTACTCTGGCCCAAACTTGCAAAAGGACATGTTCACGCTACTTATTAACTGGCGAGTGTACAGATACGTCTTTACGGCAGATATTGAAAAGATGTATCGACATATATGGCTGAACGAGCAACAACAGCACTTACAAACTATTGTTTGGAGATCATCTTCCAACGAACCATTGCTGGAATGGCAGCTATGCACTGTGACCTACGGTATGAAAAGCGCGCCTTATCTTGCAATGCGCACCTTACATCAACTTGCACAAGATGAAAAGGATAACTATCCTGAGAGCGTCAGCGCTCTACTAAATTATTTTTACATGGACGATTTAGTCCATGGGCAAAACAGCATTGAAGATTCGAAGAGAATGGTCGCAGAACTCATTCAACTATTGAGTAAAGGAGGTTTCAACTTAAGAAAGTGGACAAGTAACGAAGCGGCTATATTAGAGGACTTGCGAGACGACCAAAAGAGCACTAAGGCTAACATAGAATTCAGCCCTGAAACATCAAACACAAAAATGTTGGGGATGAGCTGGAACCAGAAACAGGATACATTTACTTATCAATGGAGACTACCGGAAAAGAAAACTCAAACGAAGCGTGTATTGCTGAGTGAAATAAGTAAATTATACGATCCTCTTGGTTTTCTATCGCCTGCAACAATAAAAGCGAAACTACTTTTTCAAAAGGTCTGGATCAGCAAAATCGACTGGGATGATTGTCTGCCCGTCGACGTAACAACTGAATGGGAAAAGTTGAGAAAGGATTTCCCTTCAATCAACAAAATCTCAATCCCACGATGGCTGCAATGTACAGACGATAATATTGAGATTCACGGGTTTTGCGACGCAAGCGAAAAGGCATATGCGTGCGTCATTTATAGTCGAGTGAAAAGCAAGAACGGAAATTTCACAACTACAATAATAACTGCAAAAACAAAGGTCGCGCCGCTTAGTAAGAAGATATCTCTACCTAGAATGGAACTCTGTGGAGCATTGTTACTTGCCAGACTAATAGAGAAAATTAAGAGTACACTCTCTACTAAACATCTCCAAATACAATGTTGGAGTGACTCTAAAGTGGTATTGGCATGGCTACAAGGAGACATAAACAGATGGGAAAAATATGTCGCCAACAGAGTCTCACAAATAAACAGCATAATTCCATCAAAACAATGGAACTACGTCAAGTCGGAAGAAAACTCGGCTGACTGTGCAACACGAGGTCTCTCTCCCTCTCAACTTCTAACATTTAAACTTTGGTGGGAGGGCCCAAGTTGGTTGAAAACTTGTAACTTTAAAAACAACCAACAAAATGACAATAATATGCTCTATTTACAAGACAATGAACTATGTGACACACTAACAGCAAACAATAAATGCTGCGTTGCAACTTATAAAAACAGTGAAGTAATTACCGAGCTGTTGAGTAAATATAGCAGTTTCAAACGTGTAATCCGAGTACTTGCGTGGATTCTTCGATTTAGAAATACTTCCGTCCGAAAAAATAACATAACCGGCGTTGATAACGTGATTGTGTCGTTATCTTCTGAAGAAATTACTGAAGCAACGGAAATGGTGATCAAAACTGTGCAGAGAATGTACTTTGGGGAAGAAATCGAATGTTTGAAGAAAAACAACTCAATATCAACTAAAAGCAATATTCTGAAGTTGACCCCATTTCTCGATAAGAATGGGATACTGCGAGTCAAGGGACGACTTATCAACTCCGTGCTGCCTCCTGAATCAAAACATCCAGTTATTCTCCCTGCTACTGGAAGATTAACAGAGTTGATCATCCAAGAAGCCCATCATGAAGTTCTCCATGGTGGGGCACGACTCACGCTAGCATACTTACGTCTCAAGTACTGGATTATTGGTGGGAACAGAACAGTGAAAAAGGAACTTAGGCAGTGCATACGATGTCACCGTTTTAAGTCTCAACGAAACATGCAAATTATGGCTGACTTGCCAAAAGAACGAGTTACACCATCGAGGCCATTTACAAATACCGGTGTGGACTTTACCGGACACGTTGATATAAAAATCAACAAGGGAAGAGGCGTGAAAACATGCAAGGCTTATATAGCCATCTTCATTTGTATGGTTACAAAAGCCGTACATCTTGAGTTGGTGTCTGACCTGACAACTCGAACTTTTCTTGCCGCTTTTAAACGAATGTGTGCGCGCAGAGGTACTCCGAAGCATATGTTTTCAGACAACGGAACTAATTTTGTCGGTGCCGCAAGAGTACTGCAAGAGGACTTTGAACGAAATAAAACTTTTCAATCGTCTGAGTTTTACGACGAGATGAATAGTTTAAAGATAAACTGGCATTTTAACGCCCCTCTCTGGCCATCAGCTGGTGGACTTTGGGAAGCCGCCGTTAAGTCCATGAAGTATCACTTGAAGCGAGTGCTAGGAGAACAAAAGTTAACTTACGAACAGTTCACAACATTATTAACTCAGATTGAAGCATGCTTGAATTCCCGTCCACTTTGCCCACTATCAGAAGACGTTGAAGACCTGGACTACTTGACACCTGGTCACTTTCTTGTTGGCGGTCCCTTATTGTCTATGTCGAAGAAAGAAGAAGACTTCAACCAGTACGACTTGAGAAATAGATGGAGGTTGGTTGAACAAACTAACTTACACATCTGGAAGCGCTGGTCAAACGAATACCTGCAGCAATTACAAGTACGCAGTAAATGGCAACAAACAAAGGAGAATCTAGCAGTTGGTGACTTAGTGTTAGTGAAAGAAGACAATTTGCCTCCGGGAAGGTGGGCTCTCGGAAGAGTCGTGGAACTTCATCCGGGGACTGACGGAAATGTTCGAGTCGTTACTCTTAAAACTAAAAAGGGACAACTAAAACGACCAATTGTGAAACTGTCGCCGTTACCGCTACGCAAGAACTTACAAACTACGGAAGTAACCGAAGACGTAATAAACAAACAACAACAGCAGTCCGAACCTGAAAAACAAAAAAGGCAAAGAGGTCGCACGATTAATAAAACTAGTTTACTCTCTCTAGTTCTAATGTGCATAATGACCATAATGGGAATCACACAAGCGACGCCTGTTGCTTCAAGCAACTATAAGGTGACACCAATACTTAACAATCAACCAATATACTTTGATGAAGCCGGGAAACTGCAACTTATACACGATGAATGGACGCTGTTGATTTATTACAACTTGACTTCATATTGGCAAGCCACGAGTAAGATTAAATTCTACCTCGATCAAGTGGATACACTTTGTCAACGAATAGTGCACCAGTACCCACCCTGCGAAACCGTCGTCGATCACCTACGTTATGAATTGAACCATCTCACTGAATACAATTCTATGTTACTAGCTCAACGCTCAAGGAAAAAACGAGGTTACTTCGATGGGGTTGGAAAATTAGCAGGAACACTATTCGGCGTCCTTGATGTGGATTTTGCACAAAAATATGAACAGGATATCCAATATTTACAAGCAAGTGATAACTATTTACTGCAATTAATGAAAAATCAAACACTGATTGTAGAAGCAGAAAATAGTATGATTAAACGAAGCTCGGAATTTATCGATAAACAATTCAAAACAGTACAGATCTACATGAATCAGACTAGCAGAGAAATCACAAAAATAGAAAACAGAGCACATATATTATACACTATAAATGACATCCATTCTGCCGCTGTAACTTCAACTTTAATTCTGAGCGATTTACATAGAATTCAAGAAATGCTGATGAATGCCCTAGCCAACATCTACAGAGGCCATTTAGACACACACCTTTTTTCGGCATCTCAACTGATTGAGCAACTGAATATCATATCAGGAAAGCTACCACAGGGACTTTCTTTGCCGATTAAGGATATGCAAAAGGATTTTCAAGTCATCTACGAACTGATTCACGTGAAAGCTAGAATTACACGTAACTATTTACTATTTGAATTACACATTCCGTTATTGAGCGACGAAGACTACAAAATATATCGTGTAATTCCGATTCCATTCATGAGACAAGGACACTTAAAACTTGTTAAACCTTTTTCGGACTTCATCGCTATCAACTTGATAAAAAACTCATATATATCCTTGGAAGAGCAAGATATGCACCATTGCACCTCATACGGAGAAGATGAATTCTCGTGCATCTCGCGACAACCCGTATACAGTCTACACGATAAAGATGCGCCCTGTGAGACCAAGGTGTTTAGCCAACAAACTTCACTATCGTGCGTCATTAATGACATAACTTGTAAGGAGAGTTGGATAAAATTGCATAAACCTAACGTTTGGTTATTTACGTTGTGCGACAAACAGCTGATGCGTGTAATATGCAGCGATCAGGTGACACCGGCGGTCATTGACGGAACAGGAGTCATTGCCTTGAAACCTAAGTGCTTACTACAGAAAAAAGATGCCACGATATTTACTTACAATCACTTAGGAAGTAGGGTAAACACGGGATTGGATATCGAAGTACCCATCATAAATACCACGATAAACAACATGTTTGATATCAGCTGGAGGAACGTACAGCTGAACATCACTGAATTGTCCAATGCAGGAGATTTGTCAAAACTTGATCGTCAAATCTCTTACCAAAAACAGCATGAAGTGCTACCTGCGGCTTCAAGTATTTCACCGCACGATGTGTATTTTTATTCCTCGACTTCTTTGTTGTTGGGAGGACTTGCTATAGTTGGCATCTACTTCATTATCAAGAAACGAAGAAATAGGAATCAGAATTCTACGGCAAGCACTAAACTGGAACAACAGAAAGGAGCAGACAAAGAAGTTAACATCGAGATGCGAGAGATCCGTAGCTCGACGAGACAGGAACCTGGAAAGGGATTTAGTTTTGATGAAATATCGTCAAATTAATATTTATACTTTTTTATTATGTACTCTTTTTACTTTACTTACTATACTTTTACTTTACTTACTATACTTTTACTTTACTTACTATATTTTTTAAACTTTGTTTCTTTTACATTTTTTATACTTATTTTTTGCTATGTACTGGTTGCCCATCTCGCCTTTCGTTACTGCCCATCTCCCATTCTTCCCTTGGGAGCATGTACGGTGCACGTACAACGTTTTGGTTGCTGACAAAGCGACCTCAATTTATATATAATAATATTCACGGAACATTACAGTTAGTTGACATATTGCAATTATCGCGATTGGCACGGATTGGCATCCAACTTATAACTATTTTGTAACTTTAAGAAATAAACTATTTCTTGTGGTCAACCGTGGTTTACCGTCAACTCACCAAACTCTAACTAACTCTGAGCCATACAAAGGTCCCATTGGGCCAAGATCGCCATGCAGTGGGTGCCAGAAGACAGACGTCGCAACCGAGGTAGGCCTAAAAAACGCTATTTTTAAGGATGGGATATTATCAAATGACTGGGGAGCTCGTGGCTAGATAATAACAGGCACACGGGTCGATCTTCAAGGATCTGTGGATGGGTGAGCATTTTCACACAGCGAGTTTCCTCCGTGAACTTACATGATTATAAAGAGAAATCCTGAATTCTGAACATTAATTAATCTTGATTTTCAACATGTTTACGTACTACTAAACGATACACACGTACCTACGCCGCGCCGCCCGCGCCCACCGTACGGTCACCAAAAAAAAAAAATATTCACGCTGCTACTTTTGCATAATATCATGTAAATTGACACAAAATTATTGGATAAACTGGTTTTAGTATTTCTTATAACTGCCAAGTGTTCATTTTGTTCCGATTTAAATTAAAGTTAAGTAGCCGCCAGATAAATGTGCAATAACATTCGTTGACCCTCATACATTAGGTAATTGACTTTCTTAATATCAAACACAGAAATAAAGACATAAAGCTATCGTGATCCTTTACGTTCTCTAGTAATGAAAATCTGTTCATAATTTATTGTTCGGGTGTTTACGAAGGGGTATTAGGGAAAAGTCAATGTAATTTATTGTAAGTTTATCAGGGCATACCGTAGATACCACTAATATGTCTTGCCAGTTAAAAGGCAAAAACCAAGCCACGCTTGCCAAGGTTGGTCTGTGGATGGGTGACCATCTTAACATACCGAGTTTCCTCCGTGCCTCGGAAAGCACGTTAAGCCGTTGGTCCCGGCTGTCATTTGTAGATCTTTGGCAGTCGTTACGGATAGTCAGAAGCCAGTAAATCTAACTTCAGTCTTGCCATGAAGTACCGTGTTACCCATTTAATGGGTTGTGGAGGTCTGGTAGGCAGCTGCTCCGCGTAAAATACTGGTATTCAGCTGAATTCGGTTTGACTGGAAGCCCGCGACCCCAATTTATTTATTTAACAATTTATCCACACACATTTAATAAGAAGATAAGAAGAAAGAAACAGAAAAATAGGTACAAAGGTGATGCTCGCCAATATAGTTGGGAAAAGGCTAGGCAGATGATGATGAGTTAAAATAGGTACAAAGGTGATGCTCGCCAATATAGTTGGGAAAAGGCTAGGCAGATGATGATGAGTTAAAATAGGTACAAAGGTGATGCTCGCCAATATAGTTGGGAAAAGGCTAGGCAGATGATGATGAGTTAAAATAGGTACAAAGGTGATGCTCGCCAATATAGTTGGGAAAAGGCTAGGCAGATGATGATGAGTTAAAATAGGTACAAAGGTGATGCTCGCCAATATAGTTGGGAAAAGGCTAGGCAGATGATGATGAGTTAAAATAGGTACAAAGGTGATGCTCGCCAATATAGTTGGGAAAAGGCTAGGCAGATGATGATGAGTTAAAATAGGTACAAAGGTGATGCTCGCCAATATAGTTGGGAAAAGGCTAGGCAGATGATGATGAGTTAAAATAGGTACAAAGGTGATGCTCGCCAATATAGTTGGGAAAAGGCTAGGCAGATGATGATGAGTTAAAATAGGTACAAAGGTGATGCTCGCCAATATAGTTGGGAAAAGGCTAGGCAGATGATGATGAGTTAAAATAGGTACAAAGGTGATGCTCGCCAATATAGTTGGGAAAAGGCTAGGCAGATGATGATGAGTTAAAATAGGTACAAAGGTGATGCTCGCCAATATAGTTGGGAAAAGGCTAGGCAGATGATGATGAGTTAAAATAGGTACAAAGGTGATGCTCGCCAATATAGTTGGGAAAAGGCTAGGCAGATGATGATGAGTTAAAATAGGTACAAAGGTGATGCTCGCCAATATAGTTGGGAAAAGGCTAGGCAGATGATGATGAGTTAAAATAGGTACAAAGGTGATGCTCGCCAATATAGTTGGGAAAAGGCTAGGCAGATGATGATGAGTTAAAAAGCAAAAACCAAAGCAGTTTTTATTTTCTCGTTCATTGTTTCGTATCTTAACTTGGGTCCGTCAATTGTTTCAAGATAAAGGTCGCGCAACGTAAAACAAACAATAACCTTTTCATTTCGTCTTACAACTTTGTTCGACCTCAAAATAATCAATGAAAGTTTTGCAAGACCGTTAAAGGTTCAAATAAATAATGCTTCTGCTAAATGATTGAAAAATCCCATGTTTAATCACTACATGTTAAAACAAAGTCCCAAACTGCTACACTGATTTTCATACTGTTTTCACCAATGGATAAAGTGGTTCTTGAGGAAGGTTTTAGTATATAATTTGTCGAGAAGAAAATTAGGGATCCTTAAGAAAATTGCAACGTGGACGTAGTCGCGTCCGAAGTTCTAGTGTATGACTAAAATAAACTAAGATAATAGAATAACTCTTAGTTAATCTGACTCCAGTCTTGCCATGAAGTACCGTGTTACCCAGTTAATGGGTTCTGGAGGTCCGGTAGGCAGCCGCTCCGCGTAAAATACTGGTATTCAGCTAAATCCGCTTTGACTGGAAGCCGACCCCAATATAGTTGGGAAAAGGCTAGGCAGATGATGATGATGAATAGAATAACTCTTAATCCTGAAGGTTAAGCAGCGAATCCTGTTACTTCTTCTAATATGGATGAAACTTGGCAACTAGGTATCCTGGAATAGGAAATAGGATTATTTCATACCAAGAAATTTTTTGGATTCCACGCGGGCTTTGCTGCTGGCGTACGTACGTAGTCTATCTATATTAATATTATAAAGAGGAAATATTTTTTCGTTTGTTTGTGCCGAATAGGCTTCGAAACTGCTGGACCGATTTTAATAATTTTTTCACCAATAGAAAACTAAATTATCAGGAAGTAACATAGGCCCTTAAAAAAATGCAGCGCGGACGAAGTCGCGGACGAGTAGTTTATTCCCATTTAAAATGCTTAGTAAATAAGTACACATGTCCGATTACGTTATGTCTTACCTATTTGACTACGATAACAAGCAATAACGCTCAGATACCCGTCATAAATATTTATGACATTGGCAAACAAACGATGCTCATTGACATCACTTCTTCTCAGTTCGAGGCGTTTTAGGAGCTGACTTTCGTTGCTCTTGAAGTTAATAGTGCTAATTTTACTAATTATTTTTTGTACTTTGGAGGTAGCGGTACAGAGAGTAAAGTCCCGCATACCCCCATTGAAAAGCAGGATCCTCCAACCAGGCGGCTGTTGTGCCTGGCGGGCTACGGCCCGATAGTTAATATTCGGGTTAATGTTCAAATCGCACGGTAAACTCTGCTTGCGCGATGCAGGATTTCGATGAAGTAGTTCGCTACTAGTTGGATAGATGGCGTCGCGGTTCTTTTTGTTGCGATGTAGATTTGCTCCGTTGGTTTTTCTTGTGTCGGTATTGATGCCGCTACAGTACAAAGAAATTATAGGTCAATGGACGGGCACCCTTATTCTATGGTTTAAATAGGGGGTCCAAGTTTGCATAGGGTTGTCCCATCAGTTACACGCATTTTAAAACTTGCTTATAGGTTCTCCTATGTTTAGTTTTGATTATTTTTTCTGTAACTTATATGGTGTACATAACAAAGAGTAGGTATTCTATTCTATTCTATTCTATTCTATTCTATTCTATTCCATTCCATTCCATTCCATTCCATTCCATTCCATTCCATTCCATTCCATTCCATTCCATTCCATTACATTCCATTCCATTCCATTCCATTCCATTCCATTCCATTCCATTCCATTCCATTCCATTCCATTCCATTCCATTCCATTCCATTCCATTCCATTCCATTCCATTCCATTCCATTCCATTCCATTCCATTCCATTCCATTCCATTCCATTCCATTCCATTCCATTCCATTCCATTCCATTCCATTCCATTCCATTCCATTCCATTCCATTCCATTCCATTCCATTCCATTCCATTCCATTCCATTCCATTCCATTCCATTCCATTCCATTCCATTCCATTCCATTCCATTCCATTCCATTCCATTCCATTCCATTCCATTCCATTCCATTCCATTCCATTCCATTCCATTCCATTCCATTCCATTCCATTCCATTCCATTACTATTCCACTTAATGTTTTTTTTTCATCTAAATTTACAAAGAACCAAAAAATTAACATTTTCTACGTAAAGATACTCATCTACCGTCCTTAGGTATGTCGGTGTGTTAGTGTGTACCTATCTCAGGACCTCACCAGGGCTGCAGCAATTATTCGAACTACAATAACATGGCAAAGCTCTACTAATTAGTCTCGGCGTCCTTATTCAGGAAACGTGATCAAAGCCAACTGCTTCGTTCTGTTTATTTATTTGACAGTACGGATCTATGTGACACCACCTTTTTGCAGTTCCCTATTTTTTTTAAAGGATGGGAAATCATCAAATGACTCCTCCCGCTCTGAGCGAAGCAGGAGGAAGTGTCAGACTATTACTGACTAAAACCCATCCGTGTTCCTCCTAGTGCCCTTTGCGTTCCAGGCCCGGTGACTCTTTCGAACAAAATTAGATGACTTTTATTTTATTTGTTCGGGAAAATAAACAGTTATACACTAAAAATCTTATACTAAGTTGTAAATATATCAGAATAACAAATGTATAACCTACGACATTTTCCACAACATATTAAAAGTTACATTAATGGTGCGCTATTGTAAGCTCTTAAAACAAAAAAGTACCTAGTTAGTAGTGAGTTATTAAACAACAGGCAAGCAAACACAGAGAAATAAGGAGGGAGAGAAAATAAGGTAAACATTAAACTAACTATTGTAATCTGAAATAATTTTATAGACAAGACTTCTAAACTCTGGAGCAGAGACAGAAAAGAAGTCAATGTCTTCAAAGATTGTGTTGTATCGATTGGTAAGGCGGCGTAGGGGTGCTCGCAAACCTGCGTTTGTACGACAGGAACTTACTGCAAATAAAGGTCTTGCGCGCACCCCACGGCAAATCGTTGTTCTGGGTACCACAAAGCCAATTCTGTTGCGAATTTCAATACAATCATAAGTATTACACAGATCAAACAGAAACATCGCTTCCAACACAATTCGCCTAGACTTCAAACTTTGTAGATTATACTTTTTCAATAGGTCATTGTAGGATGCGTAAGTACGATAGCAACGAAAATGCATAGCCTTTAAAAATTTTCTTTGCACTTTTTCGATCATATCGGAATATTTAACATAGTGGGGATTCCATACCGAAACTGCATACTCTAGCTGAGAGCGAACCAACGATTTGTAAAGGTACAAATAGGTAGAAGATCGGATAAATACTGTGGCCGTTCTCATAATAAAACCGAACATACGGAAGGCGTTTTTAACAATTTTGTTAATGTGAGAATCTAAATGGAGTTTGTCATCCAGCAGAATTCCAAGATCGCGGACTAGGGTTTCTCTTTTTAGATTTTTGTTTTCTAAGGTGTAGGAATACAGTATGTTGTTTTTATTTGACTTTGACGCACAAAACGTGACATAACGATGACTTTTACAAGAAATGTGTTGTTTGTTACCATAAACAAGGGACGTTTCTAAGGAATATTATCAAGAGGATTCCATAAACATAATGTTACGCGCCAGAATTAAAGCTAGGTACATAACGACATTTACGTACATGTAACGCCATCTAGTATCGAATAGCGGAGTTACTGAGGTCAAGATGTTTCTAGAATTTTCTATGCTAGAACATTCTCGATGTTTCGACACCAGGTCAATCGGGACCGGTATAATATAATATAATATAATATAATATAATATTCCACACAACTATCACACAACGCCATCTAGTCCCAAGCTAAGCAGAGCTTGTGTTATGGGTACTAGACAACTGATAAACATACTTATATATTTCTAAATACATACATATTATAGATAAACTACACCCAGACACAGAACAAATGATCATGCTCAACACACAAACATTTGTCCTGGGTGGGAATCGAACCCATCATCAGCACCAGACTTTGCTGCTCTGATGATGATGCTGCAGGAGCAGACCCGCCGACAGGAGGAGCAGGCCCGCCGACAGGAGGAGCAGGCCCGCCGACAGGAGGAGCAGGCCCGACGCTTGGAAGAGCAGCTGCAGCGCGACAAGGAGGAGCAGGCCCGCCGACAGGAGGAGCAGGCCCGACGCTTGGAAGAACAGCTGCAGCGCGACAAGGAGGAGCAGGCCCGCCGACAGGAAGAACAGATGCTTCTCATGAAGGAACTTCACGCGTCCTTCGGGAAAGACATGAAGGAGGTGAAGGATAAGGTTGCTCAGCATGACAACCGCTTGTCAGATGCTGAAACCAGGATCAGCAAGTTTGATGACGTCATTTCTGATGTGAAGAAGGAGTTGGGCAACCTTAAACTTGGAGACGGGATTGTTACTTCCGCAGCTACTACACCTTCGCTACGTGGGTTTAAAGTGCCGCCGTTCGATGGCACGTCTTCTTGGTCGGCGTACAAGATACAGTTTGAAGCTGTAATGAAGGCAAACGGGTGGAGTAAAGACCAGGCCATGACTGCCCTCACCCTAGGCCTGCGTGACCAGGCCTTAACCGTCCTGGAAGCTCTCGGTAAGGAGGTGACTTACCAGCAGCTCCTTGAGGCGTTGGAAGCCAGGTATGGTGACGCTCACCTGGAACACGTATTTCGTGCGCAGCTAAGGGATCGCGTGCAACGGAGCAGTGAGAACCTGCAGCAGTGGGCCCTTGAAGTCGAGAAGCTGGTACGAAAAGCGTACCAGTCTGTACCTGCGCTTATTGAAGGGAACTTGGTGCAGACATTCATCGACGGCATCCGTGACCTTGAGGTTAGAGCTGCTGTGAGACTCGGGCACCACGGGACGCTTAAGGACGCTTTGGCTCATGCACTAGAGGTGGAAGCTGTGCGGCAGGATCATCGTTCCCACCGCGTTAGGGAGATCGCAGCAACTACGGCTCGCGACCAATTTAAAGGGTACAGCCCTAGGTGCTACGGCTGTGGTGAAAAGGGCCACCTTCGATCCAGTTGCCCTAAGCGCACTACACAGAGGGAAGATGGCAGACCTTCAGAGGATAGGGCGGCTAACAACAACGCCCAGCAACAGCAGGGAAACGAGTTAAAGCCAGGACTGCGGGGCGGGTGCTGGCTGATCTACAAGGAGCCCCAAGGATTTCGATCTCACAAACCCATGACGGAAACAGCCTTATCATCAAGGGCGAGGTCAACGGAACACCATGTAAGCTGACGATAGACACTGGAGCTTCTCGCACGGTTGTCAGTTCCCAACTTATAAGTCGATTCCTTGGGGACTCTGCATACAACCAAGGACGCATAAATTTGGTAACAGCCACTGGTCAGCGTATACCCGTCCGAGGAGAGAGAGAGATGGAGTTGAAGCTAGGCAACAAAATCTACCTGCATAAGGTTGTCTTGGCCGATATAATGGACGATTGCATCCTGGGCTTAGACTTTATGAGGAAGAATCGTTGTGAGATCGACGTGAATCAAGGAGTTATGAAATGTGGACAAGAGGAACTTTTCATGGAAGGGGCTTTACCTGGAAATGTGTACAGCCTAAAGAAAATTGTTCTTCCTCCGAGATCGGAAACAGTTGTGCCGGTTAGTCTTCCTCGGAATCCTGGGCAGACTCATCGTTGCGTACTCGTGGAAAAGGTGAACGATGACCTTCCATGGAAAGTGGCACGAACTTTGGTTAGAGCCACCGACATCTCAGGAGTACGTGTGTTGAACCTTTGTGACAAGGAACAGGTGATAGAAAAGGGCACACTGATGGGCACCTGCGAGGAAGTGGATTGGTTGCGTCGATGCCAATATCTATCAACTGAGACCCTCAACAAGGATGCACAAACGAGTGTGACCACACTTTTAGGAGACTGTCGCAGCGCTCTGTCTCAAAATGAAGTGGTCAAAGCGAAGAGGATGTTACTTAAATACGCCGATGTTTTCTCTTCGAACGATGCTGACATCGGGAAGACTGGGTTAGTTCAACACAAAATAAACACAGGAGAAGAATTGCCTATCCGTCAGCGGCCAAGGAGATTACCAGTAGCACGTGAAAAGGAAGTGGAAACCATGATTGAGGGAATGGTGAAGGATGGTGTTATAGAACCTTCATCCAGTCCATGGTGTTCACCTGTAGTGCTGGTAAGGAAGAAGGACGGCAGCATGCGGTTTTGTGTTGACTATCGTCGTCTGAACGACGTTACGAAGAAAGACAGCTATCCTTTGCCAAGAATTGATGACACGCTGGACATGCTTACTGGAGTAAAGTGGTTTAGCACGTTAGATCTAAAAAGTGGCTACTGGCAAGTAGAAATTGACCCAAAGGACAAGGAGAAAACTGCATTCTCAACAGGAAAGGGTTTGTGGCGATTTAAAGTTATGCCGTTTGGATTGTGTAACGCTCCGGCAACGTTTGAAAGGTTGATGGAACTTGTACTAACTGGATTAATTGATGATGCCTGCCTTGTCTACTTAGATGACATCATCATCGTAGGCCGTACATTTGAAGAACATCTTCAAAACCTGGAACGCGTGCTCATGAAGATCAAGAGTGCCAACCTCAAGTTGAGTCCGAAAAAGTGTTCTCTTTTCAAACGACAAGTGAGCTTTTTGGGGTATGTAGTGTCGGAACGAGGTATCAGTACGGATCCAGAGAAAATCGTCGCTGTCAAGGATTGGCCAGTTCCAAAAGACAAGACGCAGGTCAGAGCATTTTTGGGTTTGTGCTCCTATTATCGGCGATTTGTCAAGAACTTTGCAGATATAGCCAAACCCTTGCACAAGCTAACCGAGGAGAAGCGACATTTCTGTTGGGATGAAAGTTGTGGCATCGCATTCCAGGAGCTAAAGGACCGTCTGTGCAAAACACCTATTTTGGGGTATCCTGATACCAACAAAGAATTTATAGTTGACACAGACGCAAGTGATATAGGACTTGGCGGCGTGTTATCTCAACGTAATGGCGATCAAGAGGTTGTGATTGCGTACTTCAGTAAGTCGTTGTCGAAACCAGAAAGGAATTATTGTGTCACGAGACGGGAATTGCTTGCTGTGGTAAAATCATTACAACATTTTAGCAAATATCTGCTGGGGCGGAAATTCCACTTACGAACCGACCATGCTGCACTGAAATGGCTATTGCAGTTTAAAAATCCAGAAGGACAAGTTGCGAGATGGATTGAACTACTGCAGGAATACGACTTTGTGGTCGAACATCGCAGTGGGAAATCTCATGGCAACGCAGATGCATTGTCAAGAAGACCTTGCCCTGAAGACTGCAAACATTGTACTCGGCAGGAGGGCAAAGAAGTCGTACCTGTGAAGATGCTCAAAACAGATCTCAGCAACGAGTGGAAGGAAAGCCTACAACATGCTCAGCAGGAAGATTCGGACATCCGGCCGATTCTGGAGTGGATAAAGGCCAGTGCTCCTAAGCCCACGTGGAGCGACGTCTCAGCGATGAGTTCGATCACGAAAAGCTATTGGGCCCAATGGGACAGCTTAGTGATTCAGGATGGAGTCCTGTGCCGTAAATGGGAAAATGCTCGGGGAGACAGCTGTCATTTGCAAATGGTCGTCCCTAGGGCTAAAGTACCGGATGTTCTACAGCTGTACCACGATGGTTGTTCAGGAGGCCATATGGGAGTTAAACGGACTCTACTGAAGATACGGGAACGGTTTTACTGGGTTCATTGTCGTGATGATGTTGAAGACTGGTGTCGCAAATGTACTAGTTGTGCAGCTGTAAAAGGTCCTCAGACTCGTAGCAGAGGTGCATTGAAATTGTACAATGTTGGTGCACCATGGGAAAGGATAGCCCTGGATGTTGCGGGACCGTTTCCGGAAAGTGAAAGTGGCAACAAGTATTTCATGGTTGTAATGTATTACTTCACTAAGTGACCGGAAGTCTTTGCCATTCCAAATCAAGAAGCTTCAACAGTTGCAGATAAACTGGTTCATGAAGTCTTCTGTCGTTTTGGAGTACCCTTGGAGATTCACAGCGATCAAGGAAGGAATTTTGAGTCACAAATATTCCAGGAAACTTGCAGAATTATGGGTACTCATAAAACGACAACAACTTCTTACCACCCACAATCTGATGGAATGGTGGAACGATTTAATCAGACATTGGAGAGGTACCTGGCAAAAGTTGTGGAAAATCGGCAACGCGATTGGGACAAGCATATACAACCATTTTTGTTGTCATACCGAAGTGCTGTTCACGAAAGCACATCAGTGACACCAGCTTTCGCTAACTTTGGTAGAGAATTACGGCTGCCTGCAGACTTGATCACCGGAATACCACCTGACGCCCCACGCAGTATCACTGATTATGCGAACGACTTGCGGAACAAAATGAATGACATTTATGAGCATGTCAGAGAATCGGGTCAGCAAATGTCTGAAAAGATGAAAACCCGTTATGACCGCAAAATGAACAATAAAGGTTTCGACGAAGGTTCACTAGTGTGGTTGCACAATCCAGTTCGCAGTAAAGGAAAATCTCCTAAGCTTCAGGCTAAATGGGACGGGCCGTATCGGATTGTGACAAAAATCAATGACGTGACCTACCGTATACAAAAAGGAACAAGAAGCGCTCCTAAGGTCGTCCACGTGGATCGACTGGCGCGTTATTATGGGGTTGATAATGCTCGGGACGAGCATGTCTTAGGAGGGGGCAGTGTTACGCGCCAGAATTAAAGCTAGGTACATAACGACATTTACGTACATGTAACGCCATCTAGTATCGAATAGCGGAGTTACTGAGGTCAAGATGTTTCTAGAATTTTCTATGCTAGAACATTCTCGATGTTTCGACACCAGGTCAATCGGGACCGGTATGTACCCGAACTTTCCAGAAGTTTCTATACTGGAAGGTTCTAGAAATAACTGTCGCCGATATATAAAGGGCGGACATCCGGCGACGGGAGTCAGTATTGAATTAGCGATACAAGCGATAACTTTGGAAGCGATCTTCAACTGCGAATTAAGTGAAGTGAAGTATTCAAAAGTGCGATTGTGTTTTAATTAGTGTGTTTGAAGTGTTAATTACTGTTTTAAATTAAAGTGTTATTTTTGGTGATTTAATCGGCTGTTTTTATTGTAACGAACCCCAAGCTCGTAACAATAATTTATTTATTTAAACTACATGTACAATAGTGGTACATAGGCGGTGGTGGTGGTGGTAAGTGGCAAAAGCTATGCCTGAATAAAATCTAATTTTATTATATCAACGTATAATAAAGCGGTATGTTTGTTTGTAAGGATATTTATTGGGCTCTTTTGTATTTAATTGAAGTAAAACTCAATAAAAATACACCCTTTATTAAACCCCTCTTCTGTTCCCGTGACAATGGTCTTTATAACATATTGGCTGACCAAACACATTCATTGTTCGAAATCAAACCACTTCCTAATATTGTGACACATCGTTCTTTGAAAAGAGAACCGAATATGTGTACTTAAACAACGGGTGAATAAATGTAAAAAAAACATGGGATATTTTTTCAAGGTAGAGCAGAATTAATTAATGAAGTCTTTTACCTATTACGCGGTTGTATGCAGATGTATTCAGAAAAAAGACTCAAAACATTTTGTTCAACCTTTGTTAAAATATTGAGTAGTAAGTAACAATGGTAGAGTTGCCGCTTATATTGAAAACTTCTAAAACAAAATATTGTAAAACCAAATTAACTTCAAATTCACTGACGGAAGCTGAAAAGAGTATCTAAATCCAAAACTTCAACAAAAGTACTCACTTTTTCTTTTCGGATCTTTTTTGTATTGAGTTTCTGAATACGTCTCGAGATTGCTGAAATAACCCGCGCGTGCAAAGCCAACGTACTAAGATTCGACGCACTCTGCTGTTTTTACCAGACAAGCACAGGAATTACCAATGAATGGCACGCGTTTGACCACTATCTCACCTGATGATAAGCGATGATGTGGTCGAAGATGGAGCACGCTTGCCTAGAAGTAACCTATTCACTCTTGACTTAAAGACTCCCAGGTTGTAGCTATCAGGAAACACAGACTCCGGCAGGGAATTCCACTCCTTAGCTGTACGCACTATGAATGACTGTGTTCCCAAAACGATTTAAGCGTGTGGGTGGGATGTCCATTGTGGATGTGTCTCATTTGTTTGTAATTAGTAGTTCCTTGTTCAGACTCATGTCAATATTTGAGATGAGTGGAGTTCTTACCAACGGAACCCTATTACTAAGCCTTCGCTGTCCGTCCGTCCATCAGTAATAGGGACCTATATAATTGCTTTTTCGGGTGCCATAGTACCCGCGACGCTTGAGTGGATAAGGTCAGGTCACTTTCTTGTCCGTCGGTATGTCCGTGTGTCACCACTGATTTTCGAAGGAACGTGAGGACCTAGAAAGTTGAAAGTTGAACCAGATACTGAAGTCTATAGTCCCTATTAGATGTATAAAAATCAGCGTCCTGAGTCAATACAATGAAAAGATATGGGCAAATTTACCAAATATAACAAAATTTACCTTAATTTTCGAGTCTTATTATTTTTCGGGATTTTCCCTTTGTTTGTGCTGTAAGACTTTGCTTTTAACCAAAATTGACAATTCTAAGTCAACTGAAGTACCCTACAGGTTTTGGGTCGAAAACGTAATTTGTAGCCACAAAGTACGGAACCCTTTTTGGGCGAGTCCGACTAGCACTTGGCCGTTTTTTTATTTTTTTAATATTACGCTGTGTTCCATGTAACAGTTTGGCTCTTTTTACAAAAAAACGAGCATGTCATACGTACGAAATGCGTTTGACACATAAACATTTGCCATTGCAGTCTCTCGACTGAATGAAACTTTCATAAACGCGAATAGTATTTTATTTTTAACCGACTTCAAAAAAAGGAGGAGTTCTCAATACGGTGGATTTTTTTTTTTGATATGTTTGTTACCTCATAACTCTGTCATTTATGAACCGATTTGTTAAAATTTTGTTTCATCTGAAACAAAATAAAGTTTAAAGTAAATTAAAGTTTTGTTTCTTTTTGATTGGTCCCATTATCACCACGTCAGAATCTGATGATGGAATCCCACGAAAATCGAGGGCAACCCTCAAACTTTATAGGCACATATAATGTTTTTCATGAACTTTCTAACGCAATTCAGATATTTGTGCCTGGTAATCATCATTTCATGTTGCTGAGCTAATGATGAAAGGTATAAATTAGGATCTGATGATAAGATCCCATGAAAAATGTTTGTTCAGCGATACTTTCGCCAATTGTCAGCCGATTTGGATGATTCTTTTTTGTTTGATTTCCTGGACTAGTCCCGTTTCAATTTGGTGAAGATCTGACGGAGAACTTTGGAGGTAGGCAACGGAACTCTTCAATAAATGATAGCAAAGGGATCGGGATTGCTGAAATCGCATGTTTTTTAGTGTTTACACCAGTTTTTAACATTTGCGCTAGTACGCTGTTAATGGGTCCGCAGGTACTTAAAAGGTAAAGAACTTTAATTTCGGAAGTCGGTGTCAAAAATCGAAAAAATAACCAAAAACACCGACTTCAGAAATTAAAGTTCTTTTCTTTCTTCCGAAGTTATTTTGTACCTTGTAGTGTTTTGTTTTTGGAAGTTGGTTGTATTTTTTGTAGCTGGAGTTCTCGAAAACGCTTGTTACATCGTGCTTTTGATTAACGCACGGAAAACGGCATTGTTTAGGAAAATCGTCATTTTCCCACTATGCAAATTTTAACGAGAAATATGTGGGTAACCTGCTTGTTACCTATTCAGATGGAACAATGTTAGGAAGGAAAATTACATCTGTCACATGAGAGTGAATACCATTCATGGTTTTATAGCTCACGGGACATTGTTGGATACCTTCATTCAGTTAATTTACACAAACCTCTTTCATAATTCTAATCGGCAATATGTAACGAACATTCACATGCGTAAATCATCATTTGGAATCAGCCCAAAGGTCCAGTTTCTGGAACACGAACTATGGCAAGTGCAACATTACCTTATGTGACAATTACATTTAAATTATTTTCAACTGCAAATCACGTTAGTTCTCTTGTACTTAAAATATGTCGCGACGGTAAATTTTTTTCCGGGAACTGGGAAAAAAAAATACCAAAAGAATCAAATCATGAGATCTAGAAGAATCTAGAAGAGATTTTTTGACGGAGACTCACTGATGGAGACTATTTCTTCAAATTATAAAAATAAAGTAGGGAGCTACATACGAGTACATGCATTGCAAGATAGATTTTATTACAATTTAAATCACAGCATGATGATACAGCCACTGAAACACGTAATAACTTCGTACCTACCAATTCATCAAACATATCACTTTCATGGCAACATTTTTCGTTTAATTTTCATAGAGAATTCAAAACAAATATTTTCGTAATAAATTGAAAGCGTTCGTGTGTCCAATTCTACGTGAACGTAAAAATTTGCGCTCGCAAAAACACATCGCAGTGAACACGATGCGATGACGACTCATGTTCACGCGATACGAGTATTTTTGTTATGTATTCACATGTACCTACTGACAAATTACTCTAACTTTTATTTGATCATAGGAGACCATTATAAATGTCAAAATTGAATATCTCTGCATATTTGTATGCACATACATTTATAATAAATATTAGTAGTAGTAGTTATGTAAGGGTACCTGTTTTTCCGATTTCCTATAAAGTCTTGCCAATCATTGAGCATTCGTTCCCTCTTTGCTGCACCCCACCGTTTATCATAGAATTCACACAATTTTTGAAACTATTGAGCTTTACAACCTTACAAATGATCAAGTCGCTTCCTCCAGCCACTTTATCGTTTTAAATTCGGTTTAATAAAAAAGAAAAGCGATCTTTTGAAATTAAATGAAACGTGTATAATTAAGGTTTCTAATGTGTAATCCACAAATGATTAGAGCGTCGCCTTTAGCAACAGATGTATACAATCAAAAATTTTAGTCCTTTTTTAAAATTCGATTTTAAATGTATATATAACACTTAAAAAAATATAAAGATTAGAGTGGAATTTGATATGTCATCTAATGAGTTAATAGTTTCTGAATAACGAACTGTCGCAAGGTTTTGATCGGAATAGCGCCTTAAGCGTAGAGGTATCTTAATGCTTGAAACGGTTTCACTGATGGTTTAACTATGAGGACTAGGTAAATAATTACTTGTATAACAGATATGTCTGAGTGACTGACAGACAACGCACAGCCGAAACTACGGGTCGCAGAAGGCTGACATTTGGCATGTTTCCTTGGGGTTTGTAGAGAAGCACTAAGAGAGGATTTCGCGAAATTCCTACGGAAACGGGAAAAAACGGGATATGCGCGTACGAAGTCACGGGCAATAGCTAGTTTATCATAAAACTCTCATTAAGTATTGATTCAGTACAATACATAATGAACGTACATAATAATCAAGAACGAAGCTCTACAAAAGAGAACAATGAATGTATGGAGGCTGAGGCAGGCGTGGGCCGCGCGTTTAAACCGGACCGAAGATATTGTTATGTAACATATTCTATTATAACATATTGTGGGCAGTGTTAGCTACCGACTGTACAAGCACAGCTGATCTATCGTCACCTCTATTTTAGAGACCATCGTAACGCTTGCGTCACTAGGTATACAACCTTATTAACTCAAAACTGAGAAATGTGAGATCGTAAACGCATCGGAGTATTTATGCTAAATCGTTGATTGCGATTCTGCGGATGAGGCAAACTGGTTCTTGAAGGGGAACTCTGATTCATCTTATCGAAGGCACTTTATAATAGGTACTTTAGTTATTAGTTGGATAGTAGTCATACTTAGCTTCTCCTCGGGTATGGCACGAGCTAAAAGTATTCTATTTAGTGCATATATTTTGGTTCTCATATTCGGCTGCGGGTTCGGAAAATTTTTTTTGCTCGTAAAAGCTACTTCAACGCAATCTTTTGTTAGTTAAATTGGTACAGTTCTGCATTATCCAGCCATTTCTTTTAGAAAAAAAAGAGGAAACCAAGACATACCTAACCTTTCAAGAAAAAATTTTACTTACAAAGATCAATATATAATTCATTGTGAGTTTATAACTCGCCATTGCCGTAAAGATGAAGCATGTATTTTTAATATTTTAAGATAACAGACATAATAGTGTATCTAAAGTAAACATTCCGACTATTAAATGAATGAATTTATAATGACAAGAACCAGTTTGTTTCTGTTTATTATTGAATCTCAAGGTTTATGTGGTAAGCTATTTTGCTTTATTGATTTGCGCCTGATCACTTCCAGAGGTATACTGTTGTATCCTATTACTCGTAAACCTCACCGTTATTGACTGCAAGCTGTAAATAGAGGAGACACTGTTGCCCTGTTAAGATTTTCGTGATAATGAGATGCCCCTAGTGCTGTTACCTGCCTAGTAGAGAGAACGGTAGGGGGGCGAAAACACTTTAAAAATACACAGTATATTGGAGAGAGAAAGAATATATTTAAGAGTGACAGTAGTGTTATTCTTTAACAAAGTTTTCGTGTCTCGACAACGAAATCCGGGGTGAGGTATCAAATCGTATCGTATTAATAAGACTTGTAATTGTGTCTGATAAAGCTCACTATCTAAGTGGGATTTCTTTTATAAAAATATTTATTTCAGAATAGCACTGCAGTACAGTAAAGTCTATTAAAATTGTATCACTAATAACTCAAACAGCATAAATGAGTTAGGTACATCTTTTTATTGATCATTTCAGGCATTTTCCTAACCATGTCTAGTTTGCATAACTAATGAATTACATCTTCCTCTCTGGATACATGTGTAGTTATGAACCTACCCACTCTCGTTCATCATCACCTAGTCATCCAGCCAGTCTATTCTGTAAAATTGTCACCGTGAAAGGGACTGTCATTCCATTTGAAATAATAGATTGACAGCTCACTTCAAGTTCACTGCACATAAAGGTGGGTACTGACCAGTGTTACGCGGTGTAATGTAACATGTTACAAAGCGAGCATTCGTGCAGTCTATACGTGGAAACGAGCACAAACACGCGAGCAACAAGCCGCTCGTTACTGGTTACGAGAGGTTTTGGGTTTTTGACCCATCCCTTTTTTTTTTTTTTTTAAGGATGGGAAATCATCAAATGACTCCTTCCGCTCTGGGCGGAGCGGAAGGGAGTGTCAGACTCTTACTGACTAAAACCCATCCGTGTTCCCCTACTGCCCTTTGCGTTCCAGGGTATGGTGCCTCTTTCGAACGGATTCCGCACCGCGGCAGGCACTGGCCCTGGCGGGCCCCGTCTCCCTTGCTGACAGCTCTTTGATGCGCGCGTGGAATACAGCGCGCCGCCGACACGGGCCTAGTTTTGATCGGACGGCGAGCCGCCCAATGCTCGCCGTCCGCAGACCCGCGCCTACGGTGGTCGGAGATCGCCCTGCGACTCCCGACGCCCGGGCCGTCTTCTTCTATTGCGGCGGCCGGGTCGTGAGGCCTCCCTCTCTCTCACACGTTCGGCCTCCTCCTTCGCTAGCATTACTGCTTCGCAGAAGGAGGTGACCGCTTCCCATGCCTCCTCGCTCCGGACCATAGACTGAACCAGGGCCGGTCGCGAGAGGTCGCCGCCGCCGATCGCCTCGACGAGAACTCGGCGGTGCTCCGTCCAAGCAGGGCAGACCTCTACCGTATGCTCCACCGTGTCCTCCGGGCGATCCTCGCAATGTTGACACCCAGGCGTGTCTTCCCGCCGAATCCGAAACAGGTATATCCCAAAACAACTGTGTCCGGTGAGTACCTGTGTCAGACGGAAGGTGAGGACGCCGTGGCGCCGCTCCAGCCACTCCTCAAAGAGGGGACTAATTGCCTGTATTGTGGCGTGCCCAGCGCTGGGTTGCGACAGTCGCTGTCTCCATATCGCCATGAGATCCTGCCGGAGCTTTTTGGCCCATCCCTGCGAATGTTACGCGGTTCAGTCAGAAATACGTCGCGACAAGTCATCACGAGCGCTACGTGCCATACGCGTCAATTCTTGGATACATTGTGTATATTTCTTGTAAAACATGGAGTGGGACTAAGAAAAAATAAACAAAGGGTTGCACTCCAGGAGTGCCGGCAGAAGTGAAAACTTGAATACTTCTCTCCCTCCGTCTTACGAATTTTAGATCAGGTCACGTGTCCTGACGCGAGTTTAACATTTTTTACCCATCACAAAAAAGTGCACAACGCCGCTAAAGAAGCTTTCACTTCAAAAATCAGTATTTGGATTAAAGTTAAATTTGGACTAAACAATAATTTATTAGTATCCAAGATCCCAACACAACCTCGTTCGTGAGACATTTTGACTGAGAGTATCTTGCGAAACTGGTGCACAGTCGAGAGAAGAGTTCGAATCGAACATGTTCCACGGATTTTAATCCGTGATATGACGTGGACGCATAACATTAAACAAGCATTTGCTCGCTGCGAATGTTACATTACGGCCTGTTACACCGGTCTTGTTACCCACCTTAAATTTTCGCACTGCTGAATGTTTCCTCGCTTGAATCATCTGAACAATACCTTAATCGCTACATTTCAATTAATTTGAGTCATGTGCCGCACACGCATTCCACATCTAATGACTACTAATTAAATGATACCTACCTACCACAAGGACAGTCATGAGGTGACAAGGCTCACCTACTTCGCCCACTATGTGACGAGATTTAAATAAATCATTCGTGATGACTGAAGCTTATCTTAATTCGTATAAAAAAATGAGACGTTTTGCTAGTTATGGAGTTCGAAAGAGTTAATTTTGAGATGTAAAAAACGATAGTGATGATAGTCAACATGTTTAATAAAAAATCAAGAATTAAGGTACAAGAGCAACATCCCACCTGATAGGATGTGATTAGGTACCTAGAAAGACGTGCAACATCAACATGAAAAGGTTTTGTGATAGGCATCCTATACTACTGACCAGACTCTTATTCTTAGTACCTACTTATAATCTTTACTAATATATAAAGCTGAAGAGTTTGTTTGTTTGCTTGATCGCGCTAATCTCAGGAACTACTGGACCGATTTGAAAAATAATTTCAGTGATAGATAACCCATTTATCGAGGAAGGCTATAGGCTATATATCATCACGCTAAGACCAACAGGAGCAGAGCAGACGAAATTGCGCGGGTCAACTAGTAATATTATAAATGTCAACGGTTTTTTGAGAAATGGAGACATGAGTAGAACAATGACTAAGGACGAAAAGTATCCTATATTATTGTATAAGATACTTTTCATTCCAGTACTAATCTCCCATGGATTCATTTTTCAAAAAACTCGGGCGAAGCCCATTGCTAAAGCAATTTACTTTAGACATTAGGCAATTGTACTTCCCACTTCCCAGGATGAAGCTTTCAATAGCAGCTGAAAAGCTTCACTGATACAGATCTATTGAAGTTTACCTAGAAATAAACGTTTTGCTAACGTTAGCCCATTTTGAAAGCCAATATTGCAAACACTGGGAAATTATGATCCGCAGCGCATTATGCTAGTCAGCTGTAATTCTGCGCAGCTTGCTCTACTGAAGGGTTTTAGCTTTTGTGATGATGATGCCTTTTAATAACTAATATTGATAGATATTCGATTACTTTGGGACTGCTGTTCAGAACTTTCATGATGTCAGAGTGCATAAAAGCAAAACTTTTAGGAACGCCGTCGGTCGGTTTTGAAACATCAGATTGATTTTATCTGTATACTAGTAGACCCGCGCAACTTCGACTGCGTCACAATTTTCATTACTGCTCCGCTCCTATTGGTCTTAGCGTGATGATATATAGCCGACGACGTATAGCCTTCCTCGATTTTTTTAATCGGACCAGTAGTTCCTGAGATTAGCGCGTTCAAGTAAACAAACAAACTCTTCAGCTTTATAGGTATATTAGAATATATTAGATAAAATTAGTTTTTCTAGGTTCACTTAGTTTTATTATTTATTATTAAGTAAAAAAAAGGAAACTCTGTATGATTTTTTGCTCTAAGATGGTTTTACGAAAATCGATGAAGGTATATGTATATAGGCAGATTTCTATACATAGGTACTCGTAGCTACGATACATAGGTACTTATACATACGGGTCGACACTCGTACGCGCAAAGCAAATGACGTGAGTCAGAAGAAGAGAGCCTTCAACAGGGCTGCCAAGTCCTGCAAGAAGGTGTTGCGGAGGGCTCGGTTTGAACACATTAGCCGAATAGGGAACAAACTTGCTTCATACCCAGCAGGTAGTAAGGCTTTTTGGTCCCTGGCTAAGTCGGTCGAATCGAACTTCTGCCGCCCCTCACTACCACCACTGCTGAGACCCGACGGGACGCTGGCCCACTCCGCTGAGGAGAAAGCAAACTTGTTTGCTTCTTTGTTTGCGGAATCTTCACGTCTGGATCCTGGTGGCGCGACGCCCTCCGCCTCTCCTGGTGAATGCGAGTCGAGTATGTCGAACATTCGCATTCATCAGAAGGACGTCCGTAGGGTACTGCGTAACCTAGACGTGAACAAGGCTAGTGGTCCCGACGGGATACCGGCAATTGTTCTGAAGACTTGCGCGCCTGAGCTGTCTCCGATCTTGACACGCCTATTTCGCCTTTCGTTCGAGACTGGAAAAGTGCTGAAGGCTTGGAAGCAAGCTAACGTGCAGCCCGTGCCCAAGAAGGGTAGTCGAACTAACCCGTCGAATTATAGACCCATCTCGGTAACGTCCATACTCTGTAAGACTATGGAACGCGGGCTGAATCATAAGCTCCTGGCGTACCTAGAAGCGAATGATATCCTTAGTGACCGACAATACGGGTTCCGCCGAAATCGGTCAACTGGAGATCTTCTAGCGTATGCCATTCACATCTGGATTGAGGCCATAGAGAAGCACGGGACATCTCGAAGGCTTTCGACAGGGTCTGGCACGATAGCCTTATTAGTAAGCTTCCTTCCTTCGGTCTGCTCGCCGGTTTGTGTGATTGGATCGCAGATTTCCTGAGGGATCGGTCTATCCGAATGGTCATAGATGGCTGCTCGTCTGGACTGCTGGATATTAATGCCTGGGTTCCTCAGGGGTCGGTGCTTTCGGCAACACTGTTCTTGCTGCATATTAATGATCTGCTTAAACCCGGTACCTTTGGGTATGCAGATGACAGCACTGTTGCTGAGAGATACATGTCCGACGCACGAGCTGGTGGGTCGCAGATCCGGTCTCTCCGGGAGGCTATGTTTGAGCGCTTGAATGTGTCCTTACAGACTGTCTCTGAATGGGGCGATGCCAATCTGGTCAAGTTCAATGCTGCTAAGACCCAAGCGTGTCTATTTTCCGCCAAAAGGAGCCAATTCCGCCCAGCTCCATCTTTCCGCGGTGAAACCGTGCCGATAACCGACCATCTTGAGCTTCTTGTGGCTACATTAACATCTACTCTCACTTTTGGCCCTTAGATAAAGGCAAAAGCTCAAGTGGCTGCAAAGAAGTTGGGGATTCTAGCTAAGGTGAGACGATACTTCACGCCGGAACAGCTGCTCAAACTCTATCAAGCGCAAGTTCGATCGGCTCTCATCTTTGGGATGGATCTGCCAGATACCAGCTTGATGCCCTTGAGTCAATTGAGAAACGAGCCAAGAGGATCATCGGCAATGAGAGGCTCGTCGCGTCGAAGCTCCAAAGTCTTAAACTTCGACGACGAGTTGCTAGCCTGTCGGATTTTTACCGGTTGCATTTTGGGGAATGTGCGACGGAATTGCATAATTTAATTCCGCCAAGCCCGTTCCATCATCGGACCACAAGACGAACGGCGATGCGCCACCGGTACATGGTGGACATCCCACCCATACGCACAAAACCTTTTGGGAACACATTCATAATGCGTACAGCTAAGGAGTGGAATTCCCTGCCGGAGTCTATGTTTCCTGATAGCTACAACCTGGGAGTCTTTAAACCAAGAGTGAATAGGTTATTTCTAGGCAAGCGTGCTCCATCTTCGACCACATCATCGCTTACCACCAGGTGAGATAGTGGTCAAACGCGTGCCTATCAATAGTAAAAAAAAATACATAAAAAAACATACTAACATTGATTGAGTAATACACGTACACGTTCCTCACAGCTAGCACTGTATTTATTTTGATCTCTTCTGATAGATCGCTGTACGTTCAAGGCATGTAACAGGTATTCCAGGAAAATTCCTTTGGGCGAATGCGCTTCGTTTCCAGGTATTAATCAATGTGAGTATCAAAACCATGCTTTTATTTGTGCACATACATTTTTGGCAAAATTCTTCGAAAACGGAAATCTACCTTTGCACCAAGCAGCACCTTTGTACTCATATTAATTTATAATGTTAACTTTCACTATTTTTCTGTGTGTACATAAATAATAAAATAAATAAATAAACCTTTTTTGAATATCCGACGGATCGATCTAGCTCCCGGAACCGTAATTTGTTGTAAATTCCTTCGAGTGGTTTGATTGCATGTTTATTACAAAAAGGTTACCAGTGGGTCGATTGCTATTGGGTGTCGATGAGGCTCGCCACCCACTGCGCTGATTTGAATCGGATTATGGCACGCACACAGATCTTAAACTTAATAGAATAGCTTGCGTGTATTCAGTGTAGACTGAATGTAGCGTTTACTGAGTAACAAAGGTACTTTGATATGGTAATCAATATTGCAAAGGTTATTCGTGCTTTCACAATCTGTAAAATTTATCATTAGGCACGGAATCATCGTGAGCCCATTTAGCAATAATCATTTTTTATCATTCAATGTACCTAGTCTATTTTGTAATAACGCTAAGAGTTTTCTGTTCAGTAACGTTCCAAAAACAACAAATTTGCTACCTATTTCTTCTATGGGTATTAATAGGAATACTATTTTCGTGTAAATAAATGTCAGAGCGGCTATAATTACGGCGACACGTGTCGGAATGATATCGTTTATTCGTCAATAACAAATAATTGTTGGAGTACTTCTGCTTCCTTCCATACAGACTGTTATTTATTCGCTGTGCACGCCTACGACGACGCGACGTAGATTGATCACATGTCGTGATACACTAACAAAGTGTCTACCTACCGATGTATGTATCAATAGAACCGATACTTAGCGAGTACTCGAAACAACTGATTTTAGAGTGCGAGTTAATTCTGCGATTTGTGACCCTTGTTTACAGATTCAAGAGGCATTGTTGCTAAAATTTGTGGTAAATTAATTCCTTTCTTTTATTTCACTACTAGATGACCTGCGCAACTTCGTCTGCTCCGCTCCTTTTGGTTTTAGCGTGATGATATACAGCCTATAGCCTTCCTCGATAAATCAGCTATCTAACACTGAAAGAATTTTAAATCGGACCAGTAGTTCCTGAGATAAGCGCGTTCAAGCAAACAAGCAAACGTGCAAACAAACTTTTCAGGTTTATATTCTACTAGTAGACTCGCGTAACTTCGTCTGCTCTACTCCTATTGGTCTTAGCGTGATGATATAGCCTATAGCCTTCCTTGATAAATCAGCTATCTAACACTGAAAGAATTTCAAATCGGACCAGTAGTTTCTGAGATTAGCGCGTTCAAGTAAACATGCAAACAAACTCTTCAGCTTTATATATTAGTATATATAGAGTATAGATCAGCTAACCAAGAAAAACCTTGGATAATTCACAAAGATCGGTGTTGGGATGGACTCCCCTGATAAGCAGGGTGATCTATAGAATTGTAACTCGGGAAAACGCCCACTCTTTATTTCGGTTAGGTAGGTATCCCAAACAGTTTTACCGGTGTTTCAAAATAAGGCACTTAGCCACTGGCTAACATACCAATGGCAATTATTCTGGGTACATAGTTGACTTTACGATTCTAACTTTAGCAAATATTTATGGCACCTGTGTTATGTATTGATTGACGCTGGTTTTGCCAGTGTCGAGGTAAACAGGATATACGGATATACATATTACACAATCGACAGAACAGGTAAAATGGAAACCAATCTATAATACGATCTATTTGAAAAGGCTTTATGAATGATGATACTTATAGATGCTAGCGTTTAAAGTGAGTAATCCTGAATAAATTTTCCTTTTACAAATAAAGTAAGATGAACCATAAAGTCTGTTTTTCCTTGTTCTCTCAATGCCGCTTAGACCTTAGGCCAGGCCATATTTATATGGAAATTTAACAGTTAAAGAGGGGTCTAAACAGTTCGAACTTGTTGTACACCGCCCTTATTTTCAGAGTTTGTTGATGAAATGAAGAACTTTTTGACAACTTTCCTCTGGTATTGATCGTTATTATATAGACTTTAGATCAGGACTACTCCGAATGAGAGCCGCTCATTTAGTGTAAAAACATTTGCTCTATTTTCCACAGCCATAACGCTCAAATAACATAATGTTTACTTTATTATACATAACAACATATATTATAACAATACTTCCTCTAACGCTTATTTAGTATAACGTTCTCGTTGTATGTTTCGTTCATTATCTATACCACTACGATTGTCCCACTTTTTTTTTTATTCTTCTCCACTTGATTTTTAGGGTTCCGTACCCAAAGGGTAACCAACGGCACCCTATTACTAAGCCTCCGCTGTCCGTCCGTCCGTTTTTCTATCAGCGCGCTGTATCTCACTCAATAACCGTAATAGGTAGACAGTTGAAATTTTCACAGATTGTGTATTTCTGTTGCCACTATAACAACAAATAAAAACTGGCCGCTTTTTTCGACTCACTCACCCTGAGTCATCATCTGCCTAACCTTTTCACAAATATATTGGGCTCGGCTTCTAGTAAAACCGGATTTAGCTGAATACCAGTATTTTACGTGGAGCGGCTGCCTACCAGACATCCACCACCCATTAACAGGGTAACATGGTACTTCTTGGCAAGACTGGAGTCAGATTTACTGGCTTCTGACAACCGGTTACGTCTTAACATGCTTTTCGAGGCACGGAGGAAACTCGGTATGTTAAGATGGACACCTATCCACAGACCAACCTTGGCAAGCGTTGCTTAACCTTGAAGATCAAACCGTGTGGCTGTTATTATTTAGCCACGAGATTCTCTCACCCTGAGTATGTCGAAAAAATCCTCCGCATCGCTTCCGACTGGCTCCGGCTGGTAATGTACCCAAAAGTATTGCAACGTTGTACGTCAGTACTTTTCTTGTGACTATGGTAAAAGACAGCCTTATTTAGAATCTAGTAATTGAGGTAGGTTAGTCTTCGATAGGTCTAGACGTTTGCTCTAACCATCTTTCTCATTTTGATGAAGCCATTGGTTTTGGTCGGTTCCGGTATGTTACCTTTTTAATTTATAGATAACTAGCTTTTGCTCGCGACTTCGTGCACAAATATCCCGTTTTTCCCCATTTTTACGGGAACGGGAAAAAAAGAAATATTCGCGCACAAAGTCGCGGAATTTCGGAAACTCTTCTCTTACAGATATCCTACGGAGTTTATGTAAAGTAGTTCCGGCTGTGCTTTGTCAGTCAGTCAGAGATATATTAATTGATTATTGATAGCCAATTTGTATTAATAGAGTTGATGAAATACGCAAAATCTTGTGAGATTTTGTTCTTTGAACTTAAATGACTGATTTCGATTTCCGCAATAGAGGAAGTACTTTAATATAGTTGGGAAAAAACCTAGGCAGATGAATAGAGGAAGTACTTATAAAGGTAGTATTTACCATTGTGAGTTTTCCAGTCCAATAAATTAACGCGCATAAGTACTTTTTTCTCCCTGTCATCAACGCAGACTATTAGTAGTAAACGCATTATCTAACGGCCTCGTACGTTATAGAAAAATATACAAGCCTCGTGAACTGTTATGCACATCCATCAAGCGGCGAGGAGGAAGCGAGCCTCTATCCGTTCCGTTTTGTCGTCATTATGCGCGCTAGTCAAGCGCACGCGCATATCACGCACTCTTCCTACGCGCACCGAGTACTTACTGTGTACTGCGTTGTATTGTAGGAAGATTCCATCTTGGTTGGTTAGGTTCTTTTGAGATAATTATTACATTTACTCCGAAGGGTAGACCTTACCTATAGTAGTTAGCTACATTCAACTAAGTAATGACTTGACTCATGGCTAAAACTACCAAAGCCAAATTGCATCCACCTTGCATCGTGGCCTATCGACCATCTGTTCTGCGAGCAATGTGCTCTGCCCGATGCCACTTGAGTTTGGGGATCCTTCGGGCTATGTCGATGTTGATAACCTTGGTTTCTTTGGTTGGTAGGTGGTCGGTAAAATACGACATAATGCTGCGATTTATTTGCTGTAAATTATGATCTCAAAAACCTTCTTCAATTATTGTCATAGCAACAAAAAGCTCATGTTTTTATTATAATATTCTATCAATCATATTTTACGAATTTATATTTACTGTTCTTTACATGTACAGCATTTAGGTTTAGCTAGGTTATATATATAAATCAGATGTAGGATTACTCAAATACAAGTCCATTTGTCTCAGGTCACGCTAGGTAATCTTCAATGTCTTCATAGAACTCTTTGCGGCGCAGCCACCCGTGATGTGGTCATTGTTATTAGTAATTAAACCTGGCTTGTTTACGTTCTAGGTTTACAATAGAGACTAGAACGGTGTAAACTTAGAATAATGGCTAGTTTACAAAGTGCGAGCAGTACCCCTATTCTGTAACAACATTTACGTATCTCGACAGCGGAATTCGAGGTGTGTATCAAATTACGTTAAACGTAAGTAACGTACCTTTATGTTGTGTGCAATATATTGAAATGGTTGTTTACAGAATAGACTGGCTGCTGGCTAGACATTAGCCAGATACTCGGATTATCTACTCTTATGTCAGTAGCTCGGCTGGCCTTAGCTGCCTTCACGATGAAAGTAGTTGCCTAGTCTCTTGCGAGGCGCAGCTCACAAAAATACAGGATACACTCGCAACTACCTGGGTGACACTGATGAGCTACTGCCAAAGGCTTCTGAATGATGTGATTGATGTCCGAGATGCTGTCAAGAGCGAGTTACTCTCAGGCGAGTAGAGTGAAAACAAAAAATGTTCAAGTAACTCTGATGCTAGCTACTATTCAACGTCATAAGATGCGAGTGCATTACGACTTCTCGGCAGACTGTGTAAAATAGTAAGGGGTTGCGATCCATAGTGCTGTATTTACCTTAGTACCATTGAAGTGAAATTCGATTTATACTCGTATACAGAAAAAAAATAAAAAAGTAACTTATTTGTTTATTTGTGCAAATACTGTTTATTTTTTCAATTTGATAGAAATGTCTAAAACTGAAAGCTAGAAGGTTTAACCCGGAAAAGTTGTAAGTTTCGATAAGATAGGCCATATGAGGATACGAGAAAAGCTGCGGAAACAAGCGAGTAATAATTAGGTACATATAAAGAGAGTGGACTTCGGAGATGACGGTCAAAATAGACGTTTGGAAGAAGAAATGTTGCTTACCAGGAATACTTCAAATATTTGTATTAGAATAAGTGCAAGAAGGGTTATAGGCTAGGAAAACGTTACAGTTCCTGTATGATAGACGACGGGAGCAGATGTCTGGACTTTGGAGAGGAACAGTTAATGGAGATGTGTGGATGCCGAAGACATACTTGGCTGACTCAGAGTTGTGGATACTACCAAATGGCTGTGATAGTTATTATTTTGCGTGTAATCAGTCAGCTTAATCAGTATATATTCAGTACGGTTGTATCAAACTTTTGATCGTAATTTGCATCAGTAATTCACGGACAGCTAATTAAATGACGTTCAACGCAAATAATCAAATCTAGTCGTGTGTCAATATTTGATCGATTGCTGTAATTACATAATTTACTATCTTAACATGCAGCTTTGACTAGACACATCACCTTTAAAGGATATATGTGAACCCAGTTAAAAATGTTCGCTTATGTTCTTGCCTCATAACTCTCAGAGGTCCGTTAATTCTTTGATGTAATTTCACAATTCTCAGAAATAAGTAACATGACAAGTTTAACTGGTTTAGGACCGTCCAAATTCAGCTTTAGTGTAAAAGTTCTGAGCTTAAATTAATCATACAAAAAGTGGCAACACCCAGAGCAACAAACTGTCAACAGTGGTGAAAAATATCTTGTTCTCAGGAATTTGGAGACCAAACTTCAGAGGTGATGAGGATAAGGATGAGGACCTGTCATTCTCAGAAATCCAAAATACGGGTTTAGTTTATTATTTAATGCCAGCGCCAATTGCACATGTTACAATAGTTTGCTTGAATACTTCGGGTGTAATAAGTAACTCTTTATTGTACATATTTCTTTTGAACCTTATCAGAAATACAAATCAGAAACAGAATCTTCATTGATCAAATGTTAGGACACTAGCTTCTCTTCCAGTTACGCTTCCGTAATGTATCCAATCGTATATTTTTCCGTTATGGCTAATGCGAAAGACGATGTAATAGGATCAGTTCCTCCAGCAATTAGGCACATTTTAAACAGACAAATCGTTCTATAATATTAACAATATACAGTTAGCGGACCTTACCACAATTGATGCATTTAGGTTTGAGCACGTACCTACACCTTATCGGGAAATTACTCCAACTCAACGTTAATCGATCAATGTGTTAAGCGGGTAGTTAGCATAAGACCTGGCCGGTTCAAACTACGAATGTGACGTCACCAGCGACAATTTTGGACAGTTTGCAACGCTAGTCACGCTAGCTCTTGGTAGATAGGCTCTCGTTGATTTGACCACCACAGCCCACAAAATATTCATCCAGTGTCATGCGGACTGATTTAATACGGTGGCCAAGCATAAATTACGAGCGTCCCCGTTGATTTTGTAACAAATTTGCAGCTAAAATTTTAGTTGATTAAGGAAAATAATACGAATGATCAGACTAAAAATTTACGAGGGATATTTTTCAAAAGTGTAGATTGACACTTTATTTTGAAATTCTTCTAACACAGATCAATGGCGATATCGATACGAATTGAAATTACTAAGGAAAATCACTGAAACCTCAGATTTCCGTATTGTCCGTTATATTTCTCAATCTTGGCGACAATACAATACCTAAACGGAACAATAACGACCTCAGTTAGGTGTTTTTCTTGAATCGCAGACGAAGTTCGTGTACAAAAGGAATAGAGCCGGGGGTGCTAAAATTGTATAATTTTATTTTTAACAAGCGCCTGGCTAACAACGTGGTTCGTGCTTGGCTGCGTCCGATAATGTGCCGGCCATCCACGTAGAATGGAACACCTATCTATATTGCATACTAGAGACCCGCCCCTACTTCGCACGGTTACGACTTTTTTTTTTGTATTACAGGCTCACGTTTGACCACTGTCTCGCCTGAAGGTAGCGAAAGACTTGACCAAACATTGAGATTCATTTGTAAGAAATCATAGGGAATAACTGCACAAAATTATCGTAAAAACTAAATCAAAGTCTTGTGCGAAGTTTAGAAGAAAAACACGGCCATACAGATACGAAAAACTACGTCATTTATTATGATGTATAATATGTAGAAACGAATAAATAGAAGATATAGATACAACTTTACATTAATAAAAATATTTTCGGCCTGTAGTGGAGACTTCGGTAAATATATGAAATGAAGCATTTTGACAGCGTTGTACGAACCAGTCAGGTGGAAGGATTTTTGGACAAATTAAGGACAAATAGTTGAAGGAAAATGTAATGAAAATATTCATTCATTTTCGTTATCTCTGTCATAACAATTTATACTTGGTTTATTTTGTATGCAACGTTAATTTCCAAAGGTGATACGACAAGTATGTTTTTTAACAGTTGCTTAAGCACATAATGGTCAATTCAAACATATTGACCGTTACAAATAAACAGTGGAGCTTATAAATTATATTTTTTTATAAATATCTAAGGTTGATTATGAGATGTGACTCAAAACTATAGTGGCATTTGTTAACAAAAACTGAAAATTATGATCATTCTGTATTTTTACTCTTGGTGGGAATAATGCTCGCTTGCTTCTATGTTTAGCAAAACAATCATTTGCAAGAACAAAGCCTAAGGTTTTTCCTCAACTTTAGCTCATTTGTCGTATTGTTTAATTGTCATAAATCTCTGTTTAGTATAACCTCACGACACGTGCGCTGAGCCGCTGAGGGAGGAGTGCGAACGTACGAGTGTTATACAGCATGATGTCATTAACGCGACACTTCGTAATATTTGTCACTTTCTGTACTTGGGCAAGTTGGGCAGTGCTCAGAATGCGCAGGCTTCGATGACATACTACTCCATTTAACATGAATGTTATGCAAGCCACGAACCGGTCGCTCGCAATTACAGCGGACTCATTCACAAAATCAGATGCTTTGAATATTACTACGATGTCATAGTACACAGAGCTTCATCGTAAAATGCCTTTTTGACAACCTTAATTTTCGTATAGATATGATAAGTACGTATATAAATGCTAAACTGGGTGGCTAACTTACAAATGCCCTTGTTGGTCGCAAAATAGTAGAAAAATGTACAAAACAAACTGTTTACTGCACTGTTTACCTTTTATGTGAATAACTAGAGGCACATCACTAGATCTTTCTGTCACTTCACTGAGTTAGCACTGGTATTTCGTTTGTTTTGGAGGTTTAGAGCTCACAAGTGTTCGTGTGGTGTGTTGTTTGTGCGCGTATGCGTCGACTCGCGAGCATGCGCGGGCGAGGCACTGGCCGCGAGGAGTGACGGAGGCAGCAGGTTGCGCGGGAGTGCCGAACCCCCCGCCACCCTCGCCCCGCACCGCGCGGCAAGGCTGCCCCTGCGCCGCTCGCACAGGTATTCCGACTGTGACGACAACGTGCCCATTTATGTCTTTGGACATGGTTGATGGCCATAACGGCCATATGGTGTCTTGCACTCGGCGCGATTATGTTTTTTCAATGGAATTCAGTAATAGTAGTGAATACCTCAAGGTGTGGGAAATGGCAAAAACTGGAAAATTACTTTCCTTGTGCTGTAATTTCTTGAGTTTTTGTTGAATGTTATAACATATTTGGTGGTAGATAGATAGGTTGTACGTTTGTCATGTTGGAAATCGTAAAGCATACATATATCTAAATATTCTGAACTTTAAAAACGTTACTACCTACATTTGATAGTTCCGGAAAAGTCTTTTAGAACGTTACGATTGATGTCCATTCATTGTGGTGTTTACGATCCGTGGATGAGTGGCACCTATTTAATATTTATATCTGTCGATAACTTTCAGTTTCTTATCGAATCGCTATGTTCATTCTATATTACCGTATTCATTGAGGTGTAGGCAGAGAACCGATTTCATTATACCTACCTAATATCTCTGTTGATGAATCCTTTTATGTAAAATTTCATTTCGGCATCTTTTTAGATAACTTTTATTGTGCAATATACTTTAAAAAGGTTAAGTGCTTATTATTTCGCTCTGTTGACTGGCTTCTTGCTCGGTGACATTTACAAAAAAAACAAGTGTTGCGTAGGTTCACTAGCACTCTTTTATTTTATGATCCCTTTCATACATCTATGAAATTGAAATAAGATTCCATTTAGTACATTGACGACTGAAAAATCTAATATCCACCTACATACCATAAGTACATACTCATATCATAGGTAGTACTGTGAAGGCTGTTTTCTGGGGAATCCAGCAAAAGCCTTCACAGTGCAGGCAGGCTGGCAAGAACATAGTGCTGGCTAGTTATTTACACATTCAAATTTAGAATCGGATCGGAATCCTCGAACTCATGCAGGTTAGAAGTTTTTTTTTTTACTATTAATAGGCACGCGCTGGACCACCATCTCACCTGATGGTAAGCGATGATGTGGTCGAAGATGGAGCACGCTTGCCTAGAAGTAACCTATTCACTCTTGACTTAAAGACTCCCAGTTTGTAGCTATCGGGAAACACAGACTCCGGCA
Source organism: Lacanobia oleracea (assembly GCA_950371165.1). Classification (NCBI taxonomy): domain Eukaryota; kingdom Metazoa; phylum Arthropoda; class Insecta; order Lepidoptera; family Noctuidae; genus Lacanobia; species Lacanobia oleracea. The sequence goes on from OX493389.1 coordinate 16,292,322, forward strand.
GGGAATTCCACTCCTTAGCTGTACGCATTATGGATGTGTTCCCAAAACGTTTTGTGCGTGTGTTAGCAGTAGTATCGCCACATTGGTAAGTTTTTACTCATTATTTATTTTGCATCAACTGTTTATTCGTGTATTAGTTTATTCGTTTCCAGAAACAACTACCTACACCTTCCAAGATTTGAACGAGACCAATGATAGAGCTGTACAGGTTAGACAACATTTTGTAGGAGTCAATTGACACGAAAAGAAGAAGAATTAAATATTAATCCCATTCCGTTTTCTTTTCACATTATATCTAGGTACCATTATTTGTCTGACCAGATATTTCTTTACAAAATTAATAACATAGTTAATGTTCCACACTTGCTAGCTGAAATAAAGTTATCAATTCCGCGCTGTACTCTTTACAGAACTAGTCGATAATCAGATAAGTAAGTATATTCGAATTATTTTCCTCCAAAACACTCCTTGGCTCTATGGCACCCATGGCCCATGAATTTTTATTTTAAATTTTTCTCTTTTTTTGTGTAATTATTATTTTTTAAATTTTATTTTATTTAATCTTTGTTTTAATCTAAAGTTTGCTTTTGCTGGCGATTGTGTTTCAAGCTGTTCGTATTTGGGTTAGTAGAAGGTTTTTTCTCTAGTATGTTAGATTTTTTTGAAAGTGCTGTACACTCCTGTAAGTGACAAGTTCACCCTACTTCATACCATCTGATCTTATTTCTTTTAGGGTTCCGTGCCTCAAAAAGAAAATAGGAATTCTTATAGGATGACTTTGTTGTCCATCCGTCTGTCTGTCAATATTTTTTATCTCGGGAACGCGTGGAGTTATCGAGTTGGAACTTAAACCATATATACTCAAGTCTACGGTCCCTTGAAGCTGTAAAAAAATCATTTTTATAAGTTAACATTAAAGAAAGATATGGCCGTTTATGCCGCAAAAAACGAATTTAGACACTCTCAAGGGAATCAAAATTCATAGGGTATTTTCCGTTGACTTAGAACTATGAAATTTGGCAAGTAAAACCGTCTTATACTACAGGTATAGGGAATAGTCTAAAAACTATACATTTGAGATTAAATAATGAAAAATATAGCCTTTATTTAAAGTATACCACCGATTGGATTCAAAATCTAGGTACTTAAAAAAATAAGTGTAATCCCGAGTAGATACTATTTAATGTTTATTTCATAAAAATCGACCTACAAAATTAAAAAATGTTTAAGTTTGAGAAGAAACTTCCTGATTTATTCTAATCAGTCTGAGTGCCAATCTATTGAGAAAAAATAAAATGCATGAAAATAAAAGTTTTTTGTTAATTAAACTTTTAATACACACCAAAATAATAGTGAAGGTATAAGGAAGGTATTAATTAATTAATATCTTATCGTTATTAATCGTAACATACATTATTTAATGTCTTCCGCTGCCAAATACTTTATCTTGTCAGTTTACGAAATGGTCGTTAGATGGCGCTGCACTGAAAAACACTTCGTTTTTCCGAATCACGGTGTTTATAGATTTGTTCTGGTTCTTAGCTCTGAAAAAACTGCGAGATTGCTGAACTATTTATAATACGTACCTACAGTACGGAACCCTCGGTGCGCGAGTCCGACTCGCTCTTGACCGGTTTTTCGTGTAAGTCTCAGTGAATAAGTCTTTGGAGAGCCATTATTAAATGCCTAAGGCATTAAGTCCGCTACTGGATATCCTGTGTGCATAGAGTACTCTTAAAATAAACTTTAAATGCATAGAAATTCAAGTCGCAATATCATTTCAGCATCCATCAATGTCAAAAATTTGTCAAAATGTAGGGAAATGGGTGTCAAAATGTAAGGTGTTTTTGACAGATTGCGACTGCGATAATAATGTAAACGCTTACGAGAATTGCGTATTGCGTTTTTATGAATATTTAGTTGTTTAGCTCTAGCTTTGAAAAATTGAGTTTATTGTTATGACCCCTTCAATCCGATTCTTGGAGCTCCAGAGCTGAGTAGATAAATAGGCAAAATTTTCATTCAATCAAAGTTCAAATCTTATTCGCAGCGTATTTGGCTGTGAACAGTTTGTCTGTAGAACATACATAATATTATTATAATGTATGTATCTATATTCTGTACATCAATAAGCAGCGGCGGAATATGTCACCGCTACGCGTTTACGACGTCCAGTCTATAGCTATGTATTGTAGAATTTATTAGTAGCTGTTGTGAAAGGAAAATGTTTTCGTAATTTATGTGGGCATTTATTATGTTTATATATTATATGTAGCCGGCCTGCAGTTATCTGTAGAACAGTTAAATGGGATTCAAGGGTCGCACAAGGTTTAATTTGATGCGGGTCTGGTCGAGCGAGACCCTTTATGTTAAAGAGAATTTGTCGATTTTAAGTTCACCATATTTTCGAGGTTTGATATTGGTATAAAAAGTTGGTGAAAAATGAATATTCAAATAAAGCACAGATTTGTTAGGATTCTGTGTGGGTGATTCTGCGTGGTTATATCGTGAACCTTGGCATTTGAAGTGAAAACAATCCAGGCCAGCACTCGACGTTCTCATAAATATCGATCATCCATTTCCTCCCGGACGCAGTGATACGATACAGTGTTGTTTCAAATTATAGACGCGTGCGCCACTGCGGGGCACGGATGTTGAGAATTGTCAAGCGAGGGAGGTGCCCGCGGCATCCTCTCTCGTGAATAAATTTGAATGACTGAACAGAGGACACGACGACATTTGGCCTCACTCCTACAGGCCACAGGTGCCGACGGCCTATGTTTCCATTAAATCGCGCCCGTCGAAGGTACGGGAAGGAAATCTGTGCAACTTTTGGAAAAAATGCTTTCCACTTGAATGACTTTCTTACCCGGTTTTACTGCTTGTAATATATTCGAACGGATTGTGTCGGTCGGAGTTTGGGCGTAGATAGCTCTAACTAGGTTTCCGATATTTAAGAGGAATCTATATAACATACAAAAACATGCATGGTTAAATCGTAACTTGCGTGTTACGACGTTATCGTATTGATGCGAGGTACAATCTAACTTGGGAATGCCGAAACTCCGATTGAATTTTCGTGTTTACTGGGCGCAGGTGAAATGTTTCAAGAAAAATATTCAATAAATGAAAAATGGAATTGGTTTGCTGCCGGGAAACGAATATAGTTGTCGACATTTTACTACTACCTCGGAACAAGTACTTCCTCGTGCTGTACTAAGTGAAATGCACTAGGAACGAATTTCTTGAAAAATTCAAAGATTGGCGTGGGCTGTCTTTTATTTCTGTTCTAATTAAACGCAATGCGGGTTTTTCAACGTAGCTTTTGAGAGGCGTGTTCTTGCTGGAAGTAGCTCGGTATCACTATGTAGTCGTATGAGCTGATAAAAAAGTTGGAATTTCATGTTGATAATTTGAAAAATTCGCCGGCATGGCTTTATATCAATCCACGTTGATCGCGTTCAAGTGCTGGTTTCATTTCACACAAAGATGAATCAGTGAGCTCGGTCATCGGCTGTCAGGCTCATGACCGGTCGGGGTGTGATGTCATCGGTATTTTAGCGGGCGAGTGAACAATTCAAAAAGACCACATTACCGAACAAATAGGCTCACATATTTTAGTGACTACAAAGGAAGTCAAGCTTACTGATTGGCGTTAACGTGTATATTGAGTTTATCGGTCATTGTACGTGACATTTCGTACCCACAAGTTTCACTACTAAAACAAAACCAACATGGGTCTCATTTCCCTGATAAAACTATAGTAAGTAACCAGTTTCATAAGCGTCATCTATATTTGTACTGTCTGCAGAGGCAAGTTGACGAACAAATGACGTCTAACAAAGTTAAGCTTTTAGCATTACTGACATAAACTTCTGAGCCGAACAGTACTAGACTCGAAATAGATTTATATAAAAGTTAGTCGAATCCACCTGTAAAACTAATTGACATCTGTTAGTCTATTCTGTAAGTAAACATTTCGATATCGAGCTTCACCTAAGTGAGATAGCACACAAAGTGAACTTTATTGCACACAACATAAAGGTGTTACGTTTATACTCACCTCGGATTCCGCTGTCGAGACACGAAAATGTTGTTACAGAATAGCACTACTGATGGTGTGAAATGTAGAGAGTTAATAGCACAGTGAATTGGGCAAGCTAAACTTTAGAATAGATTTTTCACCTCGGTATGGAAGTGTAATATTAGGAATGGCAAAGGTAAGACACTCAATGGCCCTCCTCCTCCGCAATCGTGATTAATTGACAAATTTTTTTAATGGACCTACCGTTGACATATCGTTGTATAATGGTATTTCCATAGAAAACCAGACCTTTGACCAGAACAGCTTATCGCATAACGTTTCAACGGGATTGTGACGAAAAACACAGTAAAAAAAACTGCGGGCCAAGTGCGAGTCGGACTTGCATGCAGAGGATTCCGAAAAAATCTCAGTATTGTAACATATTATTTCAAACTTTTAATAGACTTTCCTGAAATCTTTAGGCAAGGAACTTTTAACTATCTGATTTTATTTTTTATTTTTAGACTCTGCAGTTTCGGAGATAAGGGGGAAAGTCAATTTCATGAATAACATCAAAATCATTCATTTTAAATTATGAAAAAAAAAATATAGATATTCAAAACCCCTATAATACGCCCTTTCATTTGATATGTCACACATTACAGTTGAAAAAACTATTTTCAATTTTCTGATTAAATTTTAATGATAAATTTCGGAAGTCGGTGTTTTTGGTTGTTTCGTTTTTGAACACCAACTTCCGGAACTAAAGTTACTTTTTACTTTGTAGTGTTTTGTTTTTGGAAGTCGGTTTTATGAACTGATGTAATCAATCAACAGACATGCCATTTCAGAAATCCCGATCCATTTGCTATCATTTATTGAAGAGTTCCGTTGCGTACTTCCGAAGTTCTTCATTAAATCTTCACCAAATTTAAATGGGACCCGTCCAAAAAAATTTTCTTCCAAACAAAAAAAGAATCATCCAAATCGGTTAACAATTGGCGAAAATATCGCTAAACAAACATTTTTCATGGGATCCATCATCAGATCCTGACTTATACCTTCGAAACATGAGATGATGGTACCAGGCACAAGATTTTGATTTGCGTTAGAAAGTTTATGAAAAACGTTGTATGTGCCTGTAAAATTTTAGGGCTTCCCTCAATTTTCATAGGATCCCATCATCAGATTCTGACTTGGTGACAATGGGACCGGACTATGAAAAGAATTTTTAAAAGTCGGTTAAAAAGAGCATCCACAGAGATTTTAATTTTTTTCCTTTTATATATCGAGACATTCTGACTATTTCCTTTACAGTAAAAAGTACCCGAAAATGGTTTAGTGTAATAAATGCTGTGTGAGTTTATACGGTCTTATTCAAACAATAGGTAGGTGCAGCAGCAAGTTCATCAAGCAATCCAGTTTCCTGGGCTGCATTGTAATGAAAAGCGGTTTTGTATTCGCGCTGCGGCCACCGATGTGGGCCCGAACTGAATTAAAAGTTGCGCCGTCTGCAACCGATGTGGCCGTAAACTGATAAACGCATAGTTACATGCTCCGTTCACGTAATGTAGTTAGCCGTAACGATGCTTTACGGACTCGCTAGTGAAGTTACCGAGCGGTTTAAAAGGATGGTTAAATAAACTAAATTGTTTATTGAGAGGTGGAGCGAAAAATAGCACATTTTTCTTGTTCCTGAATATACTCGTATGTGTATTGGTTTTATTTACGGAGTATTTATAATACAGAACCTAAAATCACAAAAGTAACACCTAATTTCCGACGTTTTGATAGAAAAAACACATGACTTTGTTCATTTTTTTTTTCATTTAGGTTAGTTAGTTCATCAATTTAGATACACAACCCTTCCTCACCACTATTATTCTAAATACTGCGGATACCATAAGTTAAGCTGGTCTAAAATAATGAATAACGAAATGAATTTACGATTCCCAAACGGTAACTAAAACAATAACATACTCAGAAAGGTACGTTATCAAAGCTGAAATAATGGGAATAAAACTGGGTGTGTTTAATAAGACAATAGTGCGGGGTGAGCGAGTGGCGAGCTACTGGCGCGAGTACTAGCGGCTAGTGAAGCCCGGCTTGTTACGATCCCGGCTCGGGTAACAGAATTGCAATTTATAGCTTTCTCGTTGTTTTTCATAATTTATAAGATTAGCAACGGCGGCGTCGCGATACCATTATAAATTTCAAATAAGCTTGATTTATATTGTTACTGTAAAAACTAATGTTTCAATTACAAGTTAAATTCATTATGAATTTATTTATGTAAGTATCTAATTCTTTGTTATTTCAAACTGAAAATGGGAGACAACTATGTTCAATTTAGATATCAGAAAATGTAGGGGAATTAAGGCTTTTTTGTCAGATTGCCACTGCTAACTGCGAGAGTTGATTAAAAATTAATAAAATTGGCCCTCAGATGTTGCTTTGATATTTTTAAATTAATCTATTTACAGGTACAAGAAGATATTCTATGAAGGAAACACTACAATAATGTTCCTTTATAGTTGAATACAAACCTTATAAAAAAGTAGCGAAGCTTCCACGAAGTCAAACTGGGTTGCCACTAAAATTTTTGGTGGGATAGCTCAATAAGACTTTGTCCCAGTAGGGTATCAAACTAACACATCACGCTCAGCAGTCGCTCTAGTAGCTCACGAGGTATTTTCATTATTTTGCAAAACTATAAACGAAACAGAGGAGATTTGATCAAGTGATAAATGCAACATACATTTGAGATGAGTTGAAAGCTTGCCAAAATACATTCAAGCTAACACAAAAATCGAACTAGAAAATCAGAGCCGAGTTTAAAACACCGGAATATATTTAATTAAAGGAAATTCATTTAATTTTCAGGAGAGAAGTTAGTTGGCCTAGAGCAGCCAGCGTTAAGTTTAAACATTTCGTTTTATAACTATGCACCCACTAGACTATGGAATGGAAACTACTTCCAGTTAATTTACTAAGTAGTGCAGCTAACCCGACTCCTGTGCTAAATGTAGCCTCTATTTATTTTGATATTGTTTAATAATTTTAGCATCCCCTTCTTAGAACTCTCTGAATACTCAATAAATCAATTTTGGTTAAATTCCTTAACTTTAATATAAAATCATTAAAATAATAGAATACAATAGAATATTTATTTGCGTAAAATATGGTACATGGTTAAAATTATATCACATATTTTGCTTTCTCATTTTAGCATGCAAAAATAAATATGTACTTAAAATAAAATCATTTATTTAAAAAGAAATCCTTCTGCTGTATGAATAGAATAGAATTTAACACTTAAGACTATGTTAATAAACACTGATAAAAACAAAACAACACAACAAATAATGGTGGATCACTGCTGCGGCAAACATGCGCGATTCCATAACAGCGACCCACAAACATACAGCCCAGGCGACTGGCAATCATGCTTAGGATACTGTTGGTTCTGCCCCACACCCTGCGCACCTGCCACCTTTTACGCACTGTTTTGATAAACAATCTACATGCGCATCTGCGAACATCCCCGACGCACTGCAGCCCCAGAAGCATCCTAAACGCGCTTTTATACTGAACGCGGAGAGCATTGTATTTGCGTACATGTATCCCACAAGCTGCACGTGTAAAATAAAGTACAATACGCTCGAAAGAGCGTGACTTATGAAAGCAATAAACTTTAAAACTATCGAACCAATGAACTCGGTAATTTATACAAATATAAGGCAGGTTTCACTTTCAGAACTTCCTTCTGCAGATTGTCTAGTGTTAGCTTGTCTAGGGGACTGTTGACCGTTACTCATGTGTTTCGTATACGAGAAGTGTTTCTTGTGCTGGTCCTTAGCTATTCCGGAGACACGCGCGTCCACTCCGGGCTACGTGCTCCGCTTGGACAAAACCTTCGCCCAATACTTTCGTGGTTTTTTTACGTATGTCCTGTGCGCCTGTACACAAAGTTGCTTGAAGATGCTCTTTTTATTTACATACACAAAACGCAACCCTCTTTCCCTTAGACAGAAACAACTGAATGCAGACGCTTACCTACTGTTTTCTACGGTTATTTTGTCTAAATAAATGCCTCCTAACAATACTATTCTAATGTTTAATATTCACGTTTCTCGAACAAAGTTGAAAGGTATTTTATCTGGTACCTATAAGTCATTTTGAATACCTGAGCTACCTTCTAAATGGTCTAGTATTTCTCATAAATAAACACAGATCTATACAAACTTCTCAGCACCAAGGCAGTTATAAGAACACTACAATCTTATCTTCACAGTAACCCGCTTAATAGTCACCAAAGTTGGAAGAATTCTGTCTGCCTGTTGAGTTTCCTTGTACACAACAATATTTGCTTATAATTGGGCAAGTTTCAAGTGTCTAATGAATGTTTATGGCACAGTATCAGTGTCACGTAGAAGCAGCATAAGTCCTAACTAGATTCTGCGAACTGTGACACAGGGAACATGACGGCTGTACCCGATCATTATAACTTGCCCTGCCGTTCGTCGAGACACCGGATCTGATATTAGCCTACTTGAACTGAATACAATATGTTCCAACCTCAATGAAAATTTACTTACTATTGAGTACCTACTGCAATATTTATGCTAAGGATAAATACTGCAATATTGCATATTGTAAAGTGTGTTATCTAACAATTTATTTATTTTAAAGGCCGCAAGCTTTTGTTTTTAGTTGAGAATGCAACCGAAGACTGAAATTGCCAAATATGTCTCCTTATTTAGGTATCAGCGCAATCTAGGCAACAGCCCAAATGTGTTTTGGTTTTAAAAACTAGTGAAAGCTAGATATTAGCGATGTATTTTAAAACATCTTTGTCTAAAGTAGGTCTACATAGGTATTATGGAAAAAAAAGTCCATTGTGCTTCGTTAATTCGAAGCACAAACATCAAACGAGATGTAGGCTGCATGCTAATGCCACAAGGCAACAAGACAGCGAGCATATTGTGACAGCTCGCGGTGAGCTTGCAAAGGGAAACGTCAACTAAATGTCAAATTCAGTATAATTCAGTTTGGTTCCGTATTTCTCCGCCACACGGGATAAAATGGATAATATTAATAGTTCGAGTTAACGAGACGAAGTCTGGTAGTATTATAAAAAGCAACTCGGAAATTGCAGTGTACCTGTTTATGTGCATGGAGATTGGGAACCTCGTGGAGGGAACACAGATGCTGACAGAGAGTTTAACACTTTATCTTTAGGTACGCATCATAAATCTGGAAGAGAAGCTGCCACCTTTTTATAAATTAGGGATTTTATAGGACTAGATATTATTTTCTCAGCGACTGGGACTACGGCTGATGGCAAAGCTAGCATAAACATAAGCTATTTTACTTATATTTGGCTATAAATACAGCAGTTTCAGTGTCGAGAAAGTCGCATTTGTATTTACGACGTTTTTCATTTCTTCGGCACAGTTGAATTAACATTTTTATGGTTCGGCAGCGAACGACATAAAACCTTGCTCATTAGACATCGCAGGGGAACTTTACGCTTTGGTGCGCTATCGAAATTATAGTCTTCGATTCCGCATCAAAACTCGAAAATTCAGTGACGGGGAAGTTTTTCTTTACTTGTTCTTTTCGTATTTTGTTTTTGTGAAAATCGTTCCAAATAAGGAAGGAAAATGAAGTGCTTTGACGTCAAAAATTAAAATTTTTAAGTGATTTTCGTGTAATTTCGTTAATAATCTTAGCTTGTTGTAGCTTTTCGCCAATAGTGTGATTGTATTGAATAATTTGTTAACAACGGAAAATTACAAAAGCTTTCAGATTGGTACCTATTCAATACAAAATAATAAACCGAATTGATATTGGATTTGAATACTTCATATAGCAGCAACTCATATTAATCTCGACAAACATCGAAATCGAAAACATTTAACGAAAGAATGTATCACGCGAACAATAAATTATTTGTACATTTTAAGAGACAAATTCTACATTTATTTGAGTACAAAACTGTTTCGTGAATGAGTACTTACTTGTTGAATTTCTTGCACTTGAGCCGGTAATTAGTTTTGGATTGGTGGCGGCTGCGAACGGTAGACGGAGCTAAAATCACAGAGGCGCCTATTATAACGGTTTTTGGGGAGGAATTGTCGCTTCTGTCCGGACTACGTTCTCCGGACTCCCGGACACTTGAATTAATGAGACTACTTCACAAATCCTAAAATAGCTGGCGACTGTATTCTCCGGCTAATAACTTATTTGCAGTCACAGTTTTAATCTGACTTTAAAAAGACTTGAGTTGAAATGAAAATCTTTTACGTTTACTGGGTTATGGCGGTGACGGCTCGGAGAAAAGATTTTTTATTTTTTGTGTGATAAGCAAATTCTAAGACTATATTATTTTTGCTACTATGAATTTATGAACGAGACCAACACGAGGAATTAGTTTGACCACTTTGTGGTGGAACGAAGAGTAATGTTAAAAATTACTTCAATTTATTTTAAACTCCTCCTTGCTACGGTTGTACTATCACGCTTGTTGCATCACGTCAAATACATCGAATTTTCTGTAAACTTTATTCATATAGACCTGTTGTAGACATGTACCTATACTTAAACCTTTCGGCAGATAAACACATATTAAAATAGGCTGTCTGCTTAATAAATAAAATACAGCCGACTTCCAAAAACAAATACTACAAAGTATAATACTCGTATAACTTTAATTTCGGAAGTCGGTGTTTTTGGTTATGTTTTTGTTTTTGGCACAGACTTCCAAAATTAAAGTTATTTAATACTTTGTAGTGTTTTGTTTTTGAAGGTCATCGCAGGTACATCGCCCTATTATTTTTTTTTATGGGAAATCATCAAATGACTTCTCCCGCTCTGGGTACAGCAGGAGGGAGTGTCAGACTCTTACTGACTAAAACCCATCCGTGTTTCTCCTAGTGCCCTTTGCGTTCCAGGGTACGGTGCCTCTTTCGAACGAAGTCCGCAGCCCCAGCAGGCACTGGCCCTAGTGGGCCCCGTCTTCCGTGCTGACATGTCCTTGAGGCGCGTTGGGATTGCAGCGCGCCGCCGACCCGGGCCTGGTTCTGATCAGACGGCGAGCCACCCAATGCTCGCCGTCCGCAGTCCCACGCCTACGGTGGCCGAGAATCGTCCTGCGACTCCCGACGCCCGGGGCGTCTTCTTCTGTTTCGGCGGCTGGGGCGTGAGGTTTCCCTCTCTCTCACGCGTTCGGCTTCCTCCTTTGTTAGCATTACTGCTTCGCAGAAGGAGGTGACCGCTTCCCATGTCTCGCCACTCCGGACCATGGCTTGAACCAGGGCCGGACGCGAGAGATCCCCGCCGCCGATCGCCTCGACGAAGGTACATCGCCCTAAACCTGCGATAAGTGGGCTAGGGCTACCGTGTCAAGTACGGGCACGGCTAAAGAGGTCGTACCCAAGAAGGTCCGCTTTGTCACCTGGAACATTGGCTCCCTACGCGGACGTTGCCAGGAACTCGCAGACGTACTTGCGAAGCGTCGGGTCCAGTGCGCCTTCCTTCAGGAGACGCGCTGGAAGGGAAATAAGTCACGTGACATCGGGCAGGGGTACCGGCTAGTGTACACCGGATCACCAACGGGTAGGGGCGGAGTGGCCGTGGTGCTGTCTAAGGACCTTCAGGATGGACTCCTTGAAGTAGACCGATGCAGCGACCGGTTGATGCGAGTTAGGGTGCTGTTCGAAGGGTCGGTAATGAACCTAATCAGCGCCTATGCTCCTCAGACTGGTTGCTGTGAGTCTGAAAAGGAGGCCTTCTGGGATGAGTTCGAGGACGTATTACGCGCTATTCCGAATTCCGAAGGTGTTTTGGTTGGGGGGGATCTGGTAGGTCAGTTTGCTGGAGAGTATGGACGTGTTCACGGTGGTTTTGGTTGGATGGCCAGCTAAACGCAGAGGGAGTCAACATACTTAGCACCTGCGCTGTGTCTGACCTAGCCATCGCGAACACATTCTTTCAGAAGAAGCCCCAGCATCTTATTACGTACCGTAGTGGTGCCTACTCAACACAAATAGATTACCTGCTGGTGCGACGGTGCCACATTGGCAAGGTTACCAACTGCAAAGTCATCCCAGGCGAAAGCCTAACGGCTCAACACCGCCTCCTTGTCCTGGACTTTGCGGTTGTACCGAAGAAGAGAGTGATCGAGAATCGCAAACCCCGCACTAAGTGGTGGTTGCTTGATGGTCCTAGGCAGTCGGACTTCATCGCGGAGGTCGAGCATATCGAGATCAGTGCTCAAGGTGCATGAGTCCGCTCAAGAGATCTGGAATAGGATCCATTCAGCAATCACCGATGCGGGTAAGCGCGTCCTTGGCACTTCTCGTGGTGGCCGCACCATAGAAAAGGAGACGTGGTGGTGGGATGACGGGGTGCAGGAGGCGACTCGGAAGAAGAAGGTTTTATTTAAATAGTGGCAAGGGTCCAACTCTCCGGATGACAGGGCGGCATATGGAGCGGCTAAGCGCGCTTGCAAAAAAGCTGTAGCCAGAGCCCGCAGCAAAAGTCTGGCGCCCTTATACGACAAGCTGGAAACTGCGGAGGGGCAAAAGCTTATTTTTAAGCTGGCGCGTGCCCGGGAGAAAGCTACACGGGACATTAGCAAATGTCTCTATGTAAGGGACGCCCAGGGTAAGCTGCTCTACGATGCCCCCTCTGTTAAGGAGAGATGGTGTACATACTTCGCGGAGCTGTCTAACAAACAGCATCCCCATAACCTTCCTCCCGAACCGCCTCCTAACCTTGGACTTATTTCCCCTATTTCCCCCGACGAAACTCGCATTGCTCTTCGCCACATGAAGAACCGGAAAGCGGTCGGGCCTGACAATGTGCCAATTGAAGTGTGGAAGGCGATGGGCCCACATGGTGTGGACCTTCTGACGGATCTTTTTAACCGCATCCTGATCACCAAGGAAATGCCGAACCAGTGGCGATTTAGCCTGATTATCCCTGTTTACAAAGACAAAGGTAGCGTACAGGATTGTAGTAGCTACCGCGGTATCAAGATCATGTGCCATACCATGAAGCTCTTCGAGCGCATCATTGACACACGGCTCCGTACTGTCTCTGAGTGTCAATATGGCTTCCGGGCGGGTAACAGCACCATGGACGCAGTGTTCGCCTTACGGAATCTGGCTGAGGCTTACAGAGAGAGAAGGAGAGCTTTGCATATGGCCTTTTTAGACCTGCAGAAGGCCTTCGACTGTATACCTCGATAGTCCATATGGTGGGCACTGCGCTTCAAGGGCGTTCCCGAGGCCTATATTGATATTATCAGAGACATGTACCGCGATTCCGTTTCCTCTGTCCAGACCGCTGTTGGCGAATCGAATGGCTTCCCAATATCTGTTGGCGTTCACCAAGGCTCGGCTCTTAGCCCGTTCTTGTTTAACGTAGTGCTCGATGTAGTTACGGGAAACATCCAAGATCAGCCTCCATGGCTAATGATGTATGCCGATGACATCGCCTTCGTTAATCAGAACAAAGCTCATCTTGAGCGCAAAGTCAACATTTGGAAGGACACGCTTGAAAACGGTGGTCATAGACTAAATGTGGCGAAGACTGAGTACATGTCCTGTGGCATCACGGATTCAAACACCATCCGAATAGGTTCGGACCTGATCAGAAAGTCCGATACGTTCGGGTACCTTGGATCCGTGCTGCACGAGTCTGGCATCTTGGACGACGATGTCCAAGCACGTATAGGCGCGGCTTGGGCGAAGTGGCGCGAGGTAACGGGCGTTGTATGCGACCGCAAAATGCCTCCGAAGCTCAAGGGGCAGATATATTAATGCATCATACGGCCTGTCCTACTGTACGGGGGCGAGTGTTGGCCGGCACTAAGCAGAATCACCCAGGAGCTTCGCGTCACGGAGATGAAGATGCTGAGGTGGATGAGCGCAACTCTTACATCCGAGGTAGTCTTGGTGTCCGTGACGTGGGGGAAAAACTGCAAGAGTGTCGTCTGCGATGGTATGGCCACATCATGCGCCGCCCTATGGACTACGTTGGTCGGAGATGCATGAATATGGCTGTTCTTGGGGCTAGGCCCCGTGGCCGCCCCCGCAAGCGCTGGCTGGACGTTGTCAAGTCCGACATGAGAGCTAATGGCCTGACTGAGAAGGATGTTCAAGATCGGGCAAAGTGGAGGAAGCTAAGTAGGAAGGCGGACCCTGGCAATAGCCGGGATTAACGCCAGGTAGAAGAAGAAGAAGTGTTTTGTTTTTGGAAGTTGGTTGTATTTTGGTGGTAATTTTTTTTTTTCACTTTTTAGTGGTACCTGCGAACCTATTCGCAGTGTTCTGGCGTGATGTTATGTTATGTACTGTAAACAATCAACAGACATGCGATTTTATCAATCCCGATCCATTTGCTATCATTTATTGAAGAGTTCCGTTGAATATCTCCAAAGTTCTTCATGAGTCTGGAATAATACTCTTAAAAAAAAAAGAATCATCCAAATCGGTTAACATTTGGCGAAAAAACCGCTGAACAAACATTTTTCATGGGATCCCATTATCAGATCCTAACTTATACCTTCCATCATCAGCTCAGCAACATGAGATGATGATTAGCAGGCACAAATATCTGATTAGTATGGTAGTACGTATGTGCCCATAAAATTTGAGGGTTTCCCTCGATATTCATGGAATTCCATCATCAGATTCTGCCTTGGATAATGGGACCACCTTAGGAGTATAGGCTTTCGAATAACAATAATTTTTAAAATCGGTCCCCATTTGGCGGAGAAATCGGTGAACATAACTACATAAAAAATCCGAACATTTCTATGTTCGGCTGTATGTATGATTTTTTTTCCTCCTCCTTTTTGAAGAAGGTTGGTTAAAAATAAGCGGAACTACAGAAATACAAAAATAGCGTCTTTAGTTAAAACACTTACTGTAGCCATTGTCGTTGAGGCGGACAATGTTATTAAAACACGGTGTTCTTATAATTTTTTAATGTTTTAAAATTACAATGACTTGACTCCTCTATTGGGGGGTTCTAAGGCTGTTTCTATAAGAGATGTGTAAGGACGCGAAGCGAGGGATGAGTTTGTTAAGAACCAATAGAATCACTTAATTTACCTAACCGTGGCCTTAAGATGTCTAAGACCTTTAATACCTCAAACGCCTGTCGCGTAACTTCGGCCCGACACTGGCAGTCAACAATTTGCCTCCATTTGGCCGCAGCAGGCAACTTGCCTCGCATTTTCATGGTCGGCACGTTTCATTTGTCAAACTGTCACATTGCGCCCCACCTTGCCGCAACGGTGTTAAATGATAATCAATAGAACAGTATAACAAATGTTTTGACAGGGCTCACAGGTTGTAATGTTAGCAGGCTGCAATTGTACGAGTTTTAGTGGCTACTCAATACAAAGATAAATGTTCAGAAGGCTTCAATCATAAGTCTAATCTCCCGGCTTGAATAGGGAACATGCATGCGATTTTTTTATTAGCAAAATGAAATACTTATTAACTCTAGTAAACAATCATGAAATTATTTTTTAAATACCTTCATCAGCGATGAAGTTATAAAACTTCAAAGATTATAATTAGAAAGAGAAGTCCAATGTAAACTTTGACGTCATCGTCTATTACGCCTACAGCTGCCATAGAAACTAGCGTTTTCGCGAGAGACAAATATATTTGTTTAAAATAATTATATCCTCTTCGTTTTTCGAGTAATTTTGATTCTATTTTCACTGTTTGTATAATATTTTTAGATAAACTGTACTGATGATTAATATGTTTTTCATGCATATTCCCTATTATACCGAAACGTTTAAAGCAATGCTCAAAACAGATACAGATGAGGTAGGTACAACTCCTAAAAGAGTTTGTATATCTGAGAGTTTGTAAGTGTTTATTACTTTATGTTAATGACTTGATTGTCAAAGCCAAAAGAACCATAACTTTGTGCCTTATTCTCCTTTTTAGGGTTCCGTATCTAAATGGTAAAAAGGAACCCTTATGGTGTGACTAAGTCTGTCCGTCTGTCACCGCTGGATATCTCAAGAACTACTAAAGCTATAAACTTCTAGGACACGTGGAGTATCATACGAAAGAGCGCTATTTGCACATTTTCAAACCTTTTTATTTTTTTAGACCTCATGGTTTTCGACTTTAGACGAAAAATGTAAAAAGGTTAATCAGTATCTCCAAAGTTTAGTAGTTTAGTAGAGAAAAACTGAAATAATTCTATGTTATAGAAATTTATGTTAAGATGACAGAAAAAATAAAATGATGTCTCTAAATAGCATACATTTTCAGAAATCATCAACAAAAGTGATATTAGTTCTACTATCTGTCAAGAGATGGCGCTGATCTAAAACTGCAATATACACCGCAGTGTTAAAATTCTCTGACGAATATAGGCCACGCTGATGAAAAATTAAAAACATTTCACGTTTTATATGATGGTATAGAACCCTCGGTGCGTGAGCTTCCCCCGCGTCTTCATCCACGCTGCAATTTTCTTAAGGATCTCTAATTTTTTTTCTAGTCAGATTATATACTAAAACCATCCTCGAGAACCACAAAGCGTAATGCTATTTTAATAGCTTCAATTTCTGCGTGACGTCGCTTCGTCTGCTAACAAACTTGCATAATGCTATAACAATACGACGCGGGCACACACTGCCAGCTAATCCCCGTCAAATGTACTCGAACACAATTACTGGACCACAATTAGTTTATCAAATTAATTCCTACGTACAGACAGACAGCGTATAATGACGTTGTATGTAGATCTCATGATATACAACCTATTTGAAATCACACGTGGGCAATTCGAATGTAGAATGGAAACAAAAGAGTGCTGAAAATTTTCACGTGTGACCTGCGAGTCTAAAGTCGAGTTGTCAGTTTTGCGACAATCATGCGTAAACTTTGCACCTCGACCCAGACTCGCATGCTAGTTCCAACAGCATCTTGCGCGTATTGTCGGACCGCTGGGATTCTCCGATGCTTGAGCGTTGGATACGTCTGCACGCAGTGAAATAGCATGTATGCGTTCTAGTGTCGGATTCTCCTAAAATCTGTTTTATTTTGTATTACATTTTGTCATACTTCATTTGTTTTGTTTACTAACACTAGTATTTAAGTATTTTCGTTTTACTATCAATATACATGGGGAAATCGGAAATAAATTATTATTATTAAAGGCCACTTTAGTAGAATCATATCAGGATCATAATATTAATCTTACAACAATCTGTCAAATTATATTTTCATCTGTATTGCTAAAGCATTAGGTTCAATGTTGATTGGGAAAATTTTATAGTTTATTATAATATAGTTATTTAATTTCATACCGACGAGAAGCACAAGAAAAATAGTTATTATTTTATAGACGTTAAAACATTTACAAGATTTAGAAAAATTAAGTTAAAACAATAAAGTAAAGTAAGTAGTTTAGAGGAACATTTTGATAGCAATATGTACTATGTATGTGTGTGTGTGTGTGTTTGATGGTGTGTATGTGTGTGTATAATGTGTATGAAAGAGTGTCTATGTGATGGTATGTTACGAAATTACCTTTAAAAGAGATTCAGATTCACTGTGTGATTGGGCTAGCAGCCATTCGCGAACAATCTTTTTGACTTGACTTGATCTACAGTTACTGATGCCACACATTCTTACCTAATATGTTCCTGTTATGATTCTACTTAAGTGGTCTTTTTAGACGCGCTAAAACGGCTCGTCCAGAAAGTATTCGATCCATCTCAATTTAACTCTAGCAGGCTATAGTCAACTTTGCTCTTAGGTAATGAAATAGCGAATTTCTACGAACTACACCTTACTGAAGCGGTAGAAACTGACAATTATACGGCTATTTTACCTGCCTTACGCTATAAACGCAACCGACTTTGTCAAACCACGTCACAAATGGCACAACAATGCAGTGCCACACTTCCATAGTGGTACCTTGCTACTTTCATCGAGCACACAGTGACAAGTTATCGGTGGCACAAAGCCCAGGCAGTCACCGGCAGCTTGGAGCGACGCCATTCAGCGTTCGCTCAAATGCACTATATCATCCGCTACGCTCCGAGTGGCTGAATGGGTGACGCTTTTTTCCATTAGGCGAGTTTGTGTAAAGTTATTTCTAAATGACATCGGTAGGAAATAATTCGTGTCATATTTAGGTGACATTTCGTATTGGTAGATGTTAGGAAGTGTAGTTCCAAATAGGTTTTTAACAGATCTGTGACATGGTATAAATCTGACAGTTCTTTGTGGAACTGCCACTCACTTAGGCTTTTATTTGCAGTCTTGTAATATTTTAAGTAAAAAAAAAAAAAATCCCAGACTTTTAAACTTACGTGGAAGTGTTTGGAATTCACATCTTCGGAATAAATAATTATCTCAAATCCCTAATATTCTTGACTTTCTAAAGTATTTTTTTTTTAATGGAAAAACCAATCTCTGTTTTGACTACATTGATTGTCTGTTGAGCATGTTAATGTTCTGAAGACATTTCTAATAATAATCTCAAGTCAAAATGACAAGCGGTTTACGACCGCTCAAAAGCCGAAGTAAAATAAGTAATTTCCGAACAATAGTTTAAGCATTTGACAGACAAAAGGAAAGGTGGCACCTGATAGAAAGGGGTGTTTTCAACCCTCACCGCTCCGCCTTCCGTGTGACGCGCACCTAATTGTGGATGACGAAGGTTACAGGTTAATTTGTTATCAAAGAGATTGTTAGATCAAGTTTTGAAGGGTGACACTTTGAGCAGCGACCTGCTCCTGACTTTGGATGGTGATAACTTGTTATATAACAACTGTATTTGTGACCTTTTACGATTGTTAGGGGGCGTTGATAGATTTTGATTGCTCAACGTTGCTGATTCAAAGTTGAGGAACAAATTAATAACTACATTTTGAATAAGCTACTAAAATTGATACATTTCTAGTGTCAGGTTTTCATGCTAAAAAAAACAGTGGTATCACACCAATAAACCTGCTTAGATCTTCACGATGATTCAATGTCATTCCAAAACAAACGGTTGTGGGTTTGCAAGTTTCCTGTTTAGAGAATGCTACATTCCCGCTAGACGAATGAAGCCCATTCGAAGGAAAATATGTTTTCTAATTTAATGTAATTCCTATTTTCTCTACGAGCCTTACCCACAACAAATTGTTTCGGGATGGACTCGAATGGATGTGAATGCTGAACAAGTAACATAAAAACTAAGAACCAGTTACATCATTTCAGTGGTTCAACGCAGAAATTAAAAAAAAAATACCTCTCAACGACTCCACTTCCTTTGGTATCGCTAATACAGTACTTTTGCTTAGTTAATAGCGAGAGGCTAGGTTACGTGGGTCAAGCTTGTCAGTGGCATTCCGAGGTCTACTAGAGTGCAAGTGTAGGGTAGGTGCTAAGGAGACCTGAGACATGATAAAGGCACTGCACTCGTAATAGCTCTTACTTCTAACAATTTTTGGCCAAATGCGATGGGAATTTGTTATTTAAATGTTTCAATTTTATGTTATCAAAACCTAGAAAAAGGCAAAACACAGTAAAAAGTTTGGGTAAGTTCAAGTCGCACTTCGTGCAAAGAGTTTCAAACGAATAGTATTTTTGTAACGACTTGTTCTAATTATATAAGCATGGAACTGTTAGTCAGGTTGTTTTCAAAATGTTTGGTCCAGTAATTTTTTGAGATAACAGGAGGCAATGGTCCATAAATTTCTTTAATAACTTCGGCATTATGCAAAATCTCAAATGGATCAGTTCAGTAGATAAGAGAATTGGCTCTGACAAACAGACAGATAGATACATAAGTGTCCGACTGATAAAGTTTCCGTTTTTCTATAAAGGTCGTTCGAACAATAAAAAAAACAACGGCTTGCACTACGGGAGTGCCGGCAGAAGTGAAAACTTGAATACGTGCTTCTCTCCCTCCGTCTTACGAATTTTCGATCAGGTCACGTGTCCTGACGTCTTACGAATTTTCGATCAGGTCACGTGTACTGACGCGAGTTTAAATTATTTACCCATCACAAAAAAAGTGCACGCCGCTAAAGAAGTTATCACTTCAAAAACAAAATAAAGTTATTTCGAAGCGGTTTAAAAATCCGACTTGAAGTGTTTTAAAGTCAAACAAACTGCACTGGCAAAAGCTTTTGAGAACACGTTACACGACTGTAACGTCATTGTGACTTCGCGCCATTCAGCATAAACAACGTTATGCGTGATAAGGAAAGAAGAATAAATGCAAAGGCTTGTAACTTATTTCGTAATATTAAAATTCGTATCTATTTATAAAGTAAGCATTATACATTTTTTAAATTGGGGGCAAACTAGAAAATTATAAAAAAGTCTGTTATTCAAACTGTGTCGTGTGACATATCAAACAAAAGGGCTTGTGAGGGTTTTAATTGTATTTTTTTAAGATTTTAAAATAAAACAATTTGAAGTTATTCAATAAATAAGACCAAAAATGACAAACCCCCCTCTTATCTCCAAAACTGCTTTTGAAAAATGCAGATAATACAAGAAATATTAGTCTGTAGTGTAAAAACAACATGTTAAAAATAAGTTGGTCCGGAAAGTTCGGAGTTCGACTCGCACTTGGCCAGTTTTTTTTTTTACTTTCACTGTGCGTACAGCTAAGGAGTGGCATATCCCGCTCGAGTCTGTGTTTCCTGAGTACCAATCCTACTAATTTATAAGCAACGTTCACATTCGGAAATGTCAGATTGCGACTGAGAATAGCTACAACCTCCCCCAGGTTCCGAGTGAACTGGTTACCCAAATAGCATTTTGGTGTCAGTTACAGGCTTTTTTATGACTTTAAGTAATATGACAGGGTTATAATTATCTCAGTTATAACTAAAGACTATATAGAGGATTTTTAGCCCCAATCGCGGCACTAAAACTTTAATGGACTACGTAATACAGCGTAATGCAGCAATGGTGCTAGTAGCAGCAAGTGTACTTAAGACGTTATAGCTTTAACCTTTCTGTGACACCCAAGTCTTTACAAAAGTGTTCGCCGACTCATCATCGATCACTTCATCGCCTTGTAGCAGGTGAGGCTATGAATATTATAAAATAGTATTCATTCATGTACATTTTTGAGAGTAGTCAAATTCCCTTTTATGTACGTCAATATTGTCCGGGCCGGGGTCTGCAGGACCCGCCAAATATGCCTTCCGCGGGTAAGTTATGATACTGACGTTATGCTAATGCTCTTCATCACGTCGCGAATTTGCACATCATTTGCAGACTTGTTTTATACATTTTAACAAAGTTTCCTCTACTTTTGTACTTAAACAGGCATTTTGAATGGATTTGAAATGTAAATTTTATTGAAATTTAGCACAGAACTTGGTTATGATATATTTTTATTGTGTTTCGTTTGGAATGAAATTTTCGCGGCCCAGAACTTTTATGAATCAATACTAGAAAACGAACTGTACGACTGAACGATTGACTAGTACAGTTCAATACGATACAAAAACGTAACAACTTGGAAAAGAAAAACAAACATTTATATATTACTCAGTGCGATATCTTCCAATGCCCAAAATAATACACGAAAACATCTCGACTACGCGCGTAGAGGTTCGTAGCGACCGCGTAGCACTTCGTAGTCTTTCGCAGACGATGAATTCTCATGTCGTAGAAAATACCTATAAGGAATATAAGGATATTAGGATTCTATTTGTGCGTATTTGTGTATAGGGATCATATCCAATTAATACAATTATACTTATGGAATAACATTAAGTAAGTGTACTAATGGGCTACGAGATAATTTCGTAGACACTGCTAATAGTATCTTTCTTAGAATCGTTTTATTACACTATTATAAGATACTAGCTCATCCGAAATACGTTGATATGACGTATAAACAAAAAATAGCCAACGACCTATTCTCAGACCTACCAAATATACACATAAAGTTTCATAGAAATCTGTTAAGCCGTTTCGGTGGAGTTCGATAACAAACACTGTGACACGAGATTTTTATGTATTAGATTAGTTTGTGCTCTAGATATAATTAGATAGTTTCAACTATAGTCCAAAATATCAGTACCTTATAAACACGTGACATTTCGGTAGCGCATGTAAAGTTAGGAAATATTTATGTCGCAGTCGGATTGTATAATCCGCCGTCTCAGCTACATTACGGCTAGCTGTTATCAAAAACAGGGTCGTTTTGAAATGCGGTGGTTCAACGATTAGCCGGATTGAATGCGATTGAATAAAAACTGCCGGAATGTATTCGGCGCCATACGTTATTCAATACGGCTAGCCATAATGTAATATAGCTAGCCTTAATGTAATAGAGCGGGTCATTATCCGTTTCTTTGACAAATTTGTGAAGGAGTGGCTTACTGAGCCCCCCTTGGGCTCCTATTTCTGTGTAAAGTTTTAAAGTAACCTAACCGTACCCCTACATCCCTACACCTATCCCTACATTGTGGAATAAGTATAATGAGGCTAAACGTGAGCCGCCATATTGTAGAACGTCTCGCAATGACAATCGAGCTAACCCTGGGGGCCCCGTTTTTGGAAACGGCTAGCCGTAATGTAATACGGCGATTTATACAATCCGACTGCGATATTTACAAATTAGTTGTTACTAATAAAATTCACACACAGTATGTTTCTTTTTAACCCAAAAGTTGACTGGTAGAGAATGCCTTGTTGCAATAAGTCCGCCTATGTACCACTATTGTACATGAAGTTAAAATAAATAAATAAATCAAATTACACTTTAAATAAGCCGCCACGAGTTGTTTGCACATCCCCATCTACACACATATAACACTCAACCAAATGACAGTACCAGCTGTACATAATATTGAGATAACAATAAATAAATAGGTAATTACGGCATCATTCATCCCGGTAGTAAAGCGGCGGCGATCAATACTCGCGTGTCATCCATTATGGGGCTCGCTGTGAAATATATTGAAGTATCGCTCCACAGTGTTCGCTGGCTGTAATTGCGATGTAGCTCTGCTACTTAATAAGTACCTGCCGTTGGATATTGTACGTATTGTGACGTGTATAACGTGTTCCTTTCAATATACCGTAACGTAACGTATTAATCAAACCTCCTAAAAGAATCGAATAGCATAATTATTAAAAACTATTGGACCAGCGCAACTTCTTCTGCGTCACAATTTTCATTACTGGTCCGCCCCTGTTGATCTTAGCGTGATGAAGTATAGCCTATAACCTTTCTCGATAAATGGGCTATCTAATCGGACCAGTAGTTCCTGAGATTTGTTTTTTTACTATTGTTAGTCACGCGTTTCACCACCATCTCACCTGATGGTAAGCGATGATGTGGTCGAAGATGGAGCACGCTTGCCTAGAAGAAAACAAACAAACAAACTCTTCAACTT
This sequence comes from Lacanobia oleracea, assembly GCA_950371165.1. Classification (NCBI taxonomy): domain Eukaryota; kingdom Metazoa; phylum Arthropoda; class Insecta; order Lepidoptera; family Noctuidae; genus Lacanobia; species Lacanobia oleracea. The sequence continues at coordinate 16,315,763 of OX493389.1, forward strand.
TATATATTAGTATAGATTTTTCAACTGAACATAGTTTCTTTTGAGGTTTTCATACAAATAATTCGACAAAACTGCGTCTGTTCATGCAAAGAGCCTTTACCTGAAAAAATACGGTTAATTTTTTACTCTAAAGAATGAACTTATGTTTTACCAATTAAGGTAGTACATAAAGACTTTTTACACTGGTGACAAGATATTGAACTAATTATTTTTTTTAAACATTTAGTTAAGTTAGCTGTTTTCTGCGTAACTTTGCATTGCGGAACTTATTTTTCTTAAGCATTCTACTCGTACAATATGTTTTAACCGATTTCATTTAATCATAGAATGTAACCTTAAAGTTACGGGATTTCAAAAGGAACACGTTGTACATAACTATAGCATCTGACAGTGGCTTCGCCCGCGTGAATATCGGAACGTTCCCAAGAGAACATACTCTCGGGATAATGTTCCCATGGGATACATTCCGACTGAGCCAAATTTCATCCGGATCTGTGCAGCCATTCTGGCGTGATTGAGTAACAAACATTCATTTATCCGTCCTTCCAAACTTTCGCAGTTCCACGCTGCGCGGTGGTGTACCAGGTGTGGCCCTTGGATGTTAGTTTTGTGACGTATGTATAAAAAGGTTGCATTGGAAACAAACCTTTTAGCATTTATAGGCAAGCCGAATATATACTGAGCGAATTTGCATTTGAATTTTTAAAAGTATTAAAAAAGAATTGGCTGGCGGCTGATACCTGATAGACGGGTATGTTTTTTTAATAATGTTTAAAAGTGATTTTATAGGAATAAATATATACGCGACAAAGCCTATTAGATATGTACAAGTACATGATGAGCCAATTGAGGAGCTCGTGGCTAGATAATAACAGCCGCACGGGTCGATTTTCCAGGTTAAACAACGCTTGCCAAGGTTGGTCTGTGGATGGGTGACCATCTAAACATACCGAGTTTCCTCCGTACCTCGGAAAGTACGTTAAGCCGTTGGTCCCGGCTGTCATTTGTAGACCTTTGGCAGTCGTTACGGATAGTCAGAAGCCAGTAAATCTGACTCCAGTCTTGCCATGAAGAACCGTGTTACCCAGTTAATTGGTTGTCGAGGTCTGGTAGGCAGCCGCCCCTCGCAAAATGCTGGTATTCAGCTAAATCCAGCTTGACTGGAAGCCGACCCCTATATAGTTGGTAAAAGGCTAGGCAGATGATGATGATGAGCAATATCGATGACCCTGCTATTTGATAAATAGACAACGTAGCAGAAGCAAAACTGACCTTCACCGTTCCCACTGCTAGAATATAGGCCTGCTTTCTGCGAGAGAGACTGTACAATATTCCTACACGCGGGCCCAGAGAGTTAAGCAACGTTCGCGTTCACATGTCAGTCTCAATCTGTCGAAAGTGTGCAGAAAATAAGGTTTTTTGATAGATGACGACTGAGATGCGAATACGAACGTTGCTTACAATTTAATGAATTGAATGATGAAAGTAAAGTGCTTTTCTGGGTTCGAACCAATGATCAACAATAACGTAGTTACAATCAAAAGCACTGACTCTAAACGAACTATTATATATGAAGTAATCCCATCTATGGATTGGAATATGAACTTACGAGTACTAAAATACTCCAAGAAAATGAAAATAAAACCACAAGCATTAAATGAGCATGAGGATCAATATCCGAAAAAGCAGGCATAGTAAAATACCGTGAAATGCACGCTCCTCTATAAAAACAAAACCAAACCTGAATTAAAAAAAAAAGGAAATTGATTAAACCAGTGTGTTCATTTATATGCCAGTACTTTGCCACTGGTCCAGTATGTAACTGATAAAAACCTTTTCTATCTGCCGATTTATAGTAGGACTTTATTCGAGCGGGTAACGTTAAAATCATTTTGTAACGTTTCAAATCCGCACTGCCATTTTTATCTCGATCGTTTTTAGACTTTCAAATTTCTTTTTTAATGTAAATCTGCTGTTTTATTGTAGGTGTTACAATGACGGGCGATTGGTACGACACAGCTATCAGTAAAATACTACGGGATGGGGTCAACCCTTTATATGCTCTTCCGCCTTTTATCCCTGATAATGACGGTTCGACCTTTATTTCTCGAATCGGTGTGAAAATTGTGGAAATTCCTGTCGCGGTCACATAATTTTGTTTGAGGCGCTCCGGGTTTTGGTACCCATTGATCGGAAAATTTAAGGTAGATTTTGAAAATTAAAATTGAAATTGTGATTATAACGAAACAGTAAACCAATAGCGGCCATAACAGTTCTGACGAGTCCGATGTAAGTAGGCATCTAAGAAAAGCCATGAATAACCATTACATACACTACTTTTCATGCTAAGTTTTCGTCATTGATAGGTCACACTATTCAGCTCTAAAACCAGTGCAAAAACGACTCATTTTCAACACTAAAGGAGCTAAAGAATGCGAATTAGCAAGTCGTCACGACTACTAGCTGACCGGACTAAGTCGCGGTCGCTCGGCAGTCGGAAGCCAAGCGAGCAAGCCGGCAACTCTTTATCACTCTTGGCCGCGGTTAGTCGGGATGCGACAAATAACCCCGCGTCCGTCTCTCCCCTGATAACGCCACGCTTTTTGTGTCCCCAAGCATTCGCTGTCAAGATAATACTCATTTATATTGAATTTAGCGAAAATAAAACGAGCAAACAATAAAATGTTCAACGATTCCGTTTTGTTTTTTCCTTTGTCAAAAATCTTTTTATTTGAATGACGATGTAATATTGAAGCTTTTGTAATCTGGTAGGTAATTTTACGAGGCTTGATCTTCATGTTTAAGCAAGATTCACCGTAAAGAAGGTCCTGGTTGTAATTGGTAGCCAAGGGGCATCGTGTTACGCCGTAACTAGGATGTAGGCAGTCACTTTTTATTTGAAATGGGTTTGCTCTTGACTCTAGTCAGAGATGTAAATAAAGAAAAGATCACTTCATGTAAAGTACCGGTATTCAGGTGCATCCAGTTCGACTGGAAGCCGTCCCCAATGTAGTAAGCTGTTAGCTTCCACCTGCACGCTGTAGTGCAGTTCAAACATATTGTATTGTTGTGTGCAACGTAGAGCCGAATAATTATTCGTAGAAACGATATTTCATAAGCTAACATTGATAAGGTTAGCGCCGATGTTTAATTAGCGATTACGGGTGTCGATGTAGTTGGCATTTTAGATCATTTTATTGAAATTGTCTTATGTACATTTTTTATGATTAGCTACTGCTGAGCGGGATTATTTTTTATATTAGCTACTGAGATATTTGAATTAGAATACTTCAGTGGCAGCTCGGAGGCGGATTCGTGCGGATGGTACTTGTGACTTATACTTATCTAGGCTAAGTGTATGTACTTATACACTTAGCCACATCACCGCTTACACCTCTGTCTAACTAAACATAAGCCTGATGGTATGATATTTCTGAGGGCAAGAAGTATTTGGTAGATATTGGCTTCAGTTTTAAAGGAGTCGATGAAATAACAGGTAATTGACATTTAACTAGTCTGCAAGGTCGGCAATAGGGAATATGCATGAAAAAGATATTTATCATCTGTACAGTTTATTTAAAAATATACATAAATATAATACTAACAGTAAAAATAGAATCAAAATTGGTCGAAAAACAAAGGAGATATAATTATTTTAAACAAATATATCTGTCCCTCTCGCAAAAACGCTGTTTTCTATGGCAGCTGTATAGGCGCCATAGACGATGTCAAAGTTTACATCGGACTTCTCTTTCTAATTGTAATCTTTGAAGCTTTGTAACTTCATCGCTGATAAAGGTATTTAAAAATAATTTCATAATTGTTTTCTAGAGCTAATAAGTATTTCATTTTGCAAATAAAAAAATCTCATGCGTATTCCCTATTAATCTACAACTTTATGTTTTAAAATACTTGAAAGACCGGCGCACCTGGCGAGCCCCTGACAGAACACTTCGCTTCAGTCTTCTCTACAGCGATGAAGGCGCTGCTCAACGCCAGCGTTTACATTTTAACATTCACTAAATAGGATTGCATTTTCGCAACGAGACGGCTAATCTGAAATTAATTGATTTGCGATTTGCATCCGTTTAGACTGGATGTGGACGACGACGTAGTTGAGTACTAGCTCTTGCAGGATGACTGGAAGAGATCGCGGAATGCTATAAAGCGGCCTATAGTATGGTATAAAATTAAGTAAGCAGTTATAATATATGTTACGGCTAAAGATTTATTTTTAAGTAGAGGCTAATGTTAATTTCTTTTAGTTTTAGTAGGATAAACTTAATGTAGCCGTAACCTCTTGGCTAACAGCTTGCCCTTCATTTTCAGTGTATTTTAACAGTCATAATTAGCCGTAACATACATACACAGGTAATTAATTTTAAAAAATATGGAATCGTCTGTATATCTATACTTCCTTGTCGTTATATTTTCGAGGCTTACCAATCAGTCTAAATCAGCCTACATTTTCTTACAACGTACTTAGTGGTCCTGGTACGAAAGAGTTTCATAAACTTATCTACTTAACAGATTCTTCACGAGACTTGGAGCACTTGTTGCGATATTGACAGCTCTGCTTTACCCGATTACATCTAATTACATCTTTAAATATCTATTCAAACGTCCGTTTTAATATTTCTAACCTTAATAGATTGCCAGTTGTTTATTTTTGATGACAAAACGTACAATGGCCGATTTAGACCGCTCGAACAAATCCGCGTCATATAACTCTAACTTAATTTTGTGAAAACTAGGAATTAATACTCTTTCGATCTTCAGTCAAAGCTATAAAAAATACTACGTAATTTTCTGGTTCTAAGTTCAAATGATCTAAACCCACACGTCTTAATAGCGATTAAAGCGTAATAACAAAAGGACGACAATAGCATCCTCGCGTTACAATAAAACTCGCACTCTGCATGACTAATGAGTTTGTGTTAATTATGTCACTCTCCCTTGTGACAACGCTGAATAAAAGAGAAGCGGTTTCATTAATTAAACTTTAGAAAAACAAACCTTTTTTGTTATTAAAACGAAAACGTCGTAGCTATTGGAACGTCCCGCTATCTTTTCATTTCATACGTCAGCAAAGTGTACTCTTTCGAAGCGCGTGTGTCATCACGGTTCTTTTTTATATCCTTCAGTGAATGCAACATCGAAATGATATTTCACGGAACAATTTACGGTTAAAATGTAAATGTGAAATTCTGTCATCGGACGTGTTTCGTCAACACGGCGGACCACAGGATTATTTTGTGTATCCAGTCCAATTACGTACCTTCAATAATAGCTTGCAATATAATTTATGATAATTAACTTGTGTAGTTAATTCCGGTAAATCATTACAGATTCCCGAACACCGTCAGTATTGTCGGACAGTCACAATGAGCTGCATCGCTAATGAGATCAGTTTGATTGTCTTGAACAGGTAGAACTGTCATTATGGTAGATATTGGCTTTATTGTGGCCAGTAGTACTGTTATTGATTCATAAAATAGATATGTAACTATTGCTTTGCAGCATAGGAATACCTATTTTGATGTTGTTAATACCAGCAAACAACTAATTTCTAAAAAGCCGGCCAAATTCGAGCTGGACCCGCACTCGAAGGGTTCCGTACCATATAAACCTTGATTTCTATTATTTGTCGTTATACCGGCAATAGAATGTACTACTCTGTCAAGAAAGTACCGGGAAAAGATCAATAATACACAAAATGTCTGTTATTCATCCAAATTTATTTTATCACCTTCAAAGTATGCTCCTTTAGAAACAATACACTTGCGCCAACGAATAATCCATTCATCAAAACATTTTTTAAACGCTGCTTCCGGAATTGAGTTCAGTTCTCGCCGCGAATTCTCCTTTATGTCTTCTATCGATTGAAAACGGGTGCCACGAAGTGGTAATTTGAGTTTAGGAAAAAGAAAAAAGTCAGCAGGAGCCATATCTGGTGAATATGGTGGTTGCTGGATGGTATTTGTTGAGTGTTTGGTTAAAAATTCGTTCACAATGATAGCCTTGTGCGAAGGCGCATTGTCGTGGTGCAAAATCCAAGAATTTTCTTTCCACAAATCTGGCCTTTTTTGTCGAATTTGCTCTCTTAAACGCCGCATAACGCTCAAATAATATTCTTTATTTACCGTTAGACCTTCCGGTAAGAATTCAGAGTGCACAACACCGCGATAGTCAAAGAAAACAGTCAACATGACTTTGACTTTTGATCGACTTTGGCGTGGTTTTTTCGGTTTCGGTTCAGTTGGAAGGCGCCACTCCGAAGCTTGTTGACTAGTTTGCATGTCAAACTTGTAAACCCACGTCTCGTCACCAGTAACAATGCGTTTCATGAATGTTGGGTCCGAACTGACTCGTTCTAGCATGTCCTCAGCGACTTTCATGCGATTGAGTTTTTGGAGAAAATTCAGATCTTTTGGGACTAGCCGAGCAGCAACATGTTTCATACCCAAATGATTAGTTAAAATGGTACGGATCGACTTGTGAGATACAGAAAGTTCGGCGGCTATCTCTCTCAGAGTTGAATGGGGATTTTCAGTCACTATTTCCTCACTTTTGCGATGTTAACTTCAGTTGCAGACGTTGACGGCCTACCAGAGCGAGGCAAATCTTCCATCACATCTCGACCGCTTTTGAACGCTTTGAACCACTCATAAGCACGAGTTTTTGATAAAGTCGATTCACCGTAAGCCTTCTGTAACATTTTCAGTGACTCCGAACACGAAATTCCATTGGCGATGCAAAATTTAAGACAAACTCTTTGTTCGATATTTTTGTCCATTATGAAATTCGCAATACACACTATATATGATATTACTAAAACCAGCACTGTATTTAATATAAATAACAGATGCAACTCAAACTCCGCGCCAAAATGGAAAACAGTTGTGCCAATCTAACAACTACAAAAAAACAAAAATTTGAATTTGGAACCATAAACAAATCATCCATTCCCGATACTTTTTTGACTGAATGTATATAATCTGTGAAAATTTCAACTGTCTACCTATTACAGTTCTTAAGATACAACCCGCTGACATACAGACGGACGGACGGACGGACAGATGGATTGACGGATAATAGGGTTCCATTGGTAACCCTTTGGGTACGATACGGAACCCTAAAACGTAGAAATACTGGCGCTTTTTGTGCAAGCTGGAAATTAAGAACGACAGACTTTTTACAGTAACATGGGTAAAAAGTAACTTTCATTAGCTGGCTCCACGCGCTCGCGCTGCAGGGTACTGTGGCACATAACCGTGCTCCTATTCCATTCATCAAATTCTATTCCGCCGCTCCAGCGGCCTGTTCACGTTCAGTCGTACGTGCTATATATGGATTTGTTTTTATAAAATACAGTGCATTCACATTTCAGCACGAACAAGGCTCGTCCGAGTGACGTCTAGACAACGGGCAGGCGGGCAGCAGGCAGCGGGCAGACGCGGGAGAGCGCGGGCGCGGGCGTGTTCGCCGCGCACCACGACACTCGGCGCGCAATTCGTCAAGAGCCCGCTCTGTCGTAACCAGAACCCAGCTACTTTCCCGCAGCTTTTTGTTCACAAGCAAAATAAAGAACACGAAATGCAAAACAAGCGAGCGATACGATACTCTGATACACAGCGAACGTTATTGATAGTGCCTGAAATATGCTCCGTCATTTTGTCTGCAGCTGAAACGAGCTACGTTGTTAGTACAAGATGTATCGTACGAATAAATTCGGATGAGTTATTCCTTGAGTACATTTCGTTTGTTTTGTAAATAGTGCGAGTCATCATCGGCACACCGCGCTGCACGGCAATAAGGGCGGAGCGCTTATGTGTTTTTAACAAAGTTGCCACTACGGAAATAAAATGAGATTTTAGGAGCACATGGTAGCGTTGGCTGTCTGCCACGAGACGGACTTAAAGAAAATTTACTGGCCACAAAAATTTAGCCTTGCTACAGCGCGGCACTCCCTCTGGGACGCACCGGTTAGATTAAAGTTTTGTTAATATGGAAAGGTTGCTGCGGCGTACGATTTCCCGTGAGATTAAAATGAACACATTTCAGATTTCCGAACTCGACCCAACTTTGAGTAGTTCGACACAATAATGGGCCGTTGTGATAAGAGTGTTCGCAGCGATGTGTGGACATATATCACCCGGCTCTGTTCGACTTACACTTGACACGCGAACCGCTATTAAATTTGGGCTTTTGAAACGGCATCCGTAAATTGTAAAAGTTCCACTGACGAGCCCATTAACTAGGAAACGTTTAGAGCCCCAGTGTTCGTTAACATTGCAGACAGAGACATGCACGTTCAAATATACTGTGGTATCCTTTGTTAGCACGAACACATTCATTGCTTTGTCCGATGCACTGAAGGATGCATCATTCGAGCACCAATACTGCGCTTTGTTTAATCACGAGCTAAATTCTGGTCATCAATGTGCACGTTATCAAGATCGGTGGCCGTTTTCGAGTCAGTCTTATGTAAGTGAGTGCCAATCAGTATAGTTAGTGGGCGCCTTAGAGGCTTGCAGACAATCTCAGTAAATGGTGGCATTAGCTGAATGCGTAGTAGCTCGCGCCGCGCGCCGGGTAACGAGCGGCTTAGCCGCCGAGCCCGCGATCATTGAACAATTTGAATAATACATGGAAGTTGAAACACTCACCGCGGATCGGCAAAGTTGCGATGCCGAAGTTAGGCGATAGGCTGCGTTTAAATAACAGCGTGCAGCGAGACGATGATGATAAAATTGTTCACACTCTTCCGCAAATTGGGTTTTCAGTCTCACCCGCTCTATGAAAGGGGAAAAACCGATACCAAAACATTAAAAAACTGTTTTAAGTACTGATTCCCGACACGAGACAATGTTTTAAAAGGCAAAAAGTTTTTAACTTGTTCTATAAATCTAACAGAGCGCTAATAGGTACTCATAAGTTTTCTATAATTGTGTTGGCATAATTGATACCAACAAAAAAGAAACCGGGTGACCGATTTTCATATTTCACCACATTTTTCCGTATCTAAAAATCCCAGACATCAGATTCCCGATGCTTCACATCCACGCCCCTTCAAATTTACACTTAAATACAGCCTATACTTGCACCATGCACACTAATCTATACTTCTATACTTATTGTATCTATACGAATATATAAAGCTGAAGAGTTTGTTTGTTTGCTTGAACGCGCTAATCTCAGGAACTACTGGTCTGATTTGGAAAATTCTTTCCGTGTTAGATAGCTCATTTATCGAGGAAGGATGTATAACATCACGCTAAGATCAATAGGAGCGGAGCAGTAATGAAAATTGTGACGCAGGCGAAGTTGCGCAGGTCAACTATGATTAATATAAGTTCAATAAGCTTGGTACAAACGAAGTGACAGAGACAGGGCGATAGTTTTCTCACGGGGGGCAATTAATCACAACGCAGGAGCTGCCTGCCACAGACTATAAATCATCCGAGCGGGGCTGTAACGAGTGTATCCTCTGCCGAGCTATGAATTTACCTAGTCCCTAACTGCTGCTATCTACTTATGATTGTGTTTCCGATAGGTGTATTGGTTTGACTAGAATTTAAGTGTTTTTTTTTTTCGATATGCCTTTGCCTTTGCAGAGGTAGTGTTCGATGCCATTGATGTTAAAATCGGTTAAATAAACAAAGTTTTAACGTTTAAAGGCAACTAGTGGACTAGTTGTTTCTGCCATGAAATTGGTATCGAACTCTTTTAATTTGCTAGTTAGCTCTATGTTTTCGAGACTCCTTACGTCGAAGCGTCAAGGAGACATCATCACACGCGGCCGCCTACCTCCTCTGACAATTTCTCGCTCCAAATCTGTTAAAAAGTGTCCGTTGCAGACTAGTTTAATTAACTCACCGGCAAAGTTCAGTTTTAACCAGCGACCCGTCCGAGAACTTAAACAAATTGAATTAAAAATTGCTGCAGCGAATGTTAACAAACTGTTTAAAAACCGCTACGGGTGCACGCTTCCAAAATATAATTTAATTAGGCTGTGTCAATTGTCGTTTACTAAAATACGAGTATGCACTACACTTAATGGGTCAGTGAGACCCTAGCCGTGTATCATACAAGTGACAGCCGCGACTAGTGCCCAGGAATCACGGAATAAATAAAAAGCTGGGGATTTTGAATTCGGAACAAAGTTTCAGCGGATGCTTTGCGAACATGTTTTCCTGGTTTGTCGACATTTCCTACCTGTTTTGGAACATACTATTTTAAGAGCTATCACTATTAGTACCTATTTAGTAAAAACGTAGGCAGAGATTCCTCGTTAATTTTCAGCTACGTGATAATCACAAAGGTAAGAAAGTGCAAAAGCAGTGAGGTAAAAAAGGCACCAAAACTACAGTATCTATCTGTACCTTATCTTTGTCATATCTTATCATAAGGTTCGCAACAAAAGAATTCATGCCACTTTTCACGATTAAGACCTTCATTTTATATTCTTCCCACTACCAGAGAATATTTTATTTAAAGCAACTATTTGAGTGGTGTCAACTGAAGAATTCTGGCCGTATATAATTTGGAGCACATTCCTTTTTCACAGAGGCATATTAGATGTGGTGCAGGTAGGGCTGGCTCGTCGATGGGGCGGCGCCGCAGTGCGGCTGACCGCACGCCCGCACCTCCGAATGTTGCGCCATACACGACCTACCATGGACCCTGAATTCTTTATGCACGACGCACACTTTGTAAAATTTGTGTACATTTCCTCTTATAATTAGGCACACAGCAGCTGGAGCATAGTTCGAGTTGTTAATTCATAATTTTGGTTCGTGATTTTTGATTCTGCTGGCTGCTTAAGGTGAATGTTACGGGTTGCTCATTGCCATTTTCCCGCGAGATGGCGCTGAAGTCAACATTTTCAGTTTTATTTTGTTTCGAGTGTAATTGGAACAATATTAAGTCGCAGAAATAATGGTGCGACAATCGGATATTCCACTTTATCGAAATTAGTCAAAATACGGCATAAAAACCCTTCTGACTGAATTTCGATAAAGTGGAATATCCGATTGTCGCACCATTATTTCTGCGACTTAATATTGTTCCAATTACACTCGAAACAAAATAAAACTGAAAATGTTGACTTCAGCGCCATCTCGCGGAAAATGGCAATGAGCAACCCGTAACATTCACCTTAATTCAACTCGAGACGACTAATCGACTACTCGAGCGTTTAATTTTGGTTGTGAAAATATAGGTTTTTTTTAGGATATCACAATACTCCTAACTAGAGATAGCCTTTTCTCGCAGACAGATCCCCAGGTCTCCAGATGAATAAGTATTTTGAGGGTTGAGAGAACTCCATCTTTTTATTCACGAAAAATGAAATGTTGTACCGCAATGTTATAAAAGAATAAATGGAGACTTGGGGTCTATATTGGTGGATCATTGAGTTGAGTGCTGGATAACGAAATAAATAATCTTTAGTATTCAAAATTTCAAACCCTCAAAAGGTACAGGAACTAATTAGTAAATTCAGACTTTTTATCAGAAACAAAACTGAAACTGTAACTGCGACTGATTTAATTAACATGAATACTTGCTTCATGAGCCAGAATGTTAGAACCAACTTGAAACAGATTACATCAAAACTTTCTAAATTTTTAATCTCAACTTCGGAATTTTTTCGTCCAGAATTAATGAGCTTTTAATTGGGTGTGACGGTTTTCTGAAAGCAGTAGACAGTAAACATTTAATTTTTTATTTACCCTGTAAAAGTGTGAACCGATCGATAAATGACTTTCATTGAAAAATTACGAGAGCATGTTTGGTATCTTCTCAATAGCAGAACTTATCGTTCCTAGCAAAATAGTCTGAAAATATTCTTAACCGCCGAGATAACTATGGTACAATTACTATAATTATAAAAGTGAATTAGCAGTGCACCGCTTGCAAATAATTTATTCAATAGCCATAACATGCCTAAGCTACCCTTTGGATAAGATTTTCCTCTAACGCCATCTTGTAAAAACATTTGCAAACATGACAGTGACATGTGACCGGCCTCAAGCCGGAAGCAGGTGTTCCACTGAGAACAAATAAACTAACGATCAGGATTCTATCGGTGGCCATTAGCACGGACTACGAACTATGGCTCGCAGTATACAGACACACCGCGCTGCACCGCAACTGAATTATTTACCCCATACGTGCCTTGTTTCAGTTACCGGTGGTTTAGTTTAAACACTACGCGATAATCGCGAGACCACCGCTCACAACTCAACACTTTGCAAGATAAATGATAAACGTGCTTCTAGGTTTTCGAACCGTTTATGGGCTTCGAGCACTTACTTTAATGGTTTTTGGGGAAAACGATGAGACAACGGAAAGGTTTCGTTCAGTAGATAACAAACTTAAGATAATGTACTAAGTAGAGCCGGGAGTGTGGCCGTGTGAAGCTACTCGTTAGCGGAGTGAGGTTTTACGGTTTACAAGCGGAAATCGTGAAAATTTTATTGATAGTGTGGCGTGTAAGTGAATTTGCTCTCACATGAAGCAATTTACAATGTTGGAAACTTGGAACCCACCTACGTGTGTACAAATATATAATGTTCAAAAAGATTGAAAGAATATTGCAAACAGAAATCGGCCTAATGAAGGAATTGCACTGTCATCATTTTGGTGTTAATTTGATATATACTACAACTGGAATAATCTGCTTGACAAAAATGTTTGAACGAAACCTGAAATCAGACGTACAAAATAAATGAACAACGCATTTCGAAATTCGAATATAATAATTGGTTGGAGATCAAAACGAGCTCACAACATGGAGGTTGGTGGTGAAGCAGTAACAAATGTCCTCAATTTATTGTCTCCGCGGCCCTCTTTGGCACTAATGAGCTTGAGAATCGCATTTTCAACCAAATCGTGGTAATTTCGATAAATGTACACAAATGTAGGCCCGTTTGAATATATTCGAGGGTAATTTGTCATGATGAATTGTTTTATGTTTACTTTCGTTATTGCAAACTCATTTGGTGACTGAAACATGTTTTATGTCGTTTGTGGGTTACTTCTTAGGCTTTATTTTGATGTTACATATGATATTTCTCTTCTCTAATAGATATAAATAAATTGTGGCTTCATGCCTGCAAAACGAGTAAATAGAGGGACATTGACTTTCCAACGAATAAATAAATCATGTAGATATTTGTAAGCAGAGACCAAAAGCACGGGCGGCCGAGCAATCACGAAAAATAATTGATCAAAATTAAAACGTTCCGACTGGCTACATATTTAAGTGAACCATACATAATATTGAATGCGCCAATCACAACAAATTGCCGCATTCAATACAAAATACATTTTCCTGCTATTTATAACGAAGTGACGATTGAAAGGGACGAGACAAACGAAACCACCGCTCGATGCCAATTTAGCAGCTGCATTTTGTAACTAGAGGTAGAGAATAAAAAATGAATGCGACATGTAACAAGCATTACAGTACGTTAATATGAAATGCTCTGCTTTTGTGCTCAGATAAATATTTTGCTGGTTCCGAGTGACGTCAGATTAAAAATAAATAAGGCCGTCGCTTTACGGAGGTTTTAGGAATGTTTTATGTGTGTTTGTTGGTTTTATAATTTAAAGTGTACTGAAGCGAAATGCTCAATAATGAAAAGAGTAGAGGAGGAATTGATGACCATAAAGTAGCTTTAGTAAGAACACCAGTAGTAGATACAATTCACTGGCTACGTACAAAGAGTAGCCTCTCAAAACTTGCAAGATTTAATTAATAAATTCGAGGAAAACTAAAATGATTTCTCTTTAATATCCAATTAGCTAATGAATTCCACCTTCAGCTTGTACTGACAGAATAAAATATATAAAATATCGAGTTGGTTCTGTGTAGCGGGCTGGAAACACAGATTTGTGACAAAACTTTTAAGAACGCAATTAAAAGTAAACGCTCGACAGCGTTCGTGACGCGCGCGCCGCTTACTTTTCAACCTTTTTTCATTAATATACAATTTTAAAACGATGACACATTTTAATTAGTCATATAGGTCCCAATTTTCTACTCTACTAGCCTTAAATGTATGGAAATTACTCAAATTAAAATCTTATGCTTCGATTATCAAAGGTAACTGCGAATACCAATTGTTAATAAACAGTGTGCATTTGTAAACTTCACCATTGGCATCCTTATTTTGTGGCTAAATAATAACAGCCGCACGGGTCGATCTTCAAAGTTAAGCAACGCTTGCCAAGGTTAGTTTGTTGATGGGTGACCATCTTAACATACCGAGTTTCCTCCGTGCCTCGAAAAGCACGTTAAGCCGTTGGTCCCGGCTGTCAATTGAAGATCTTTGATAGTCGTTACGGACTGTCAGAAGCCATAAAAACTGACTCCAGTCTTGCCAAGAAGTGCAGTGTTACCCTATGTTAATGGGTTGTGGAGGTCTAGTAGGCAGCCGCTCCACGTAAAAACACTGGTATTCAGCTAAATCCGGTTTGACTGGAAGCCGACCCCAACATAGTTGGGAAAAGGCTAGGCTGAACGAACGATTGGCATCCTTATTTTCCAGTTAAAATCACTAATTAAGTATTTGTATCGTAAGAAATTGCCGAATAAAAAATCACAGATTTATTTATGACTATATAAGTAATCGCGCGTAGATGGTAATTTATGGAGGAGTCACCGGCCTAACGATATAATTTAGAGCGACGTCCGTGACGCTTGATAAATGTAACTACAGCGGGGAATTTCGCTTTTCGACACATTTATTTTCTGAGACTGGGCACGCCCCTGCTGACTCCTGCGACTGAGTTATTGTAGCAAAAACTAGGCCAACTAACGACGTCCAGGTACATGTCGTCTCGTTCCATATTCGACATGATTACTACTCTGCATTGAATAGTAACCAATACCGATACCAGATCCAAACCAACCAAAATACCGTTGTTAATTCTCGTGTTGCCCGGCCCCTGCCGTGAATTTCATGGTAATGCTCTATCAAGGGGATTAAAACTGAATATATTGTTGCATTTTTGACATGCCTAGTAGTGAATATCAATATGGATAGCTGGAACTCATTTAGCTCAGAGCGGACAGGTTCTAGGAACGGTGTAATAACGGTCCACGTCAAAGCTCTTTGTGCCGCTTCCCGTTTATTCTCGTAGATACTCGATATTTTCCATCTTCACTTTTCGCAGATCATTGAATAGTTACTAATTCTCCTCGAGTTTGCACGATTTCAACTTTACAGGAGCTGATTCTGCTGCAAAACGATTTCTTGTTCGAAGTGGAATGCTGTATTTCAGTTTTGATATCTTTTTTGATGTGAAAAATATTTTTTTTTGGTTTTATGAAGGTACGTCTCCTGCGCTTTTGGCAGTCAGTACCACTACTAACGTAGATAACTGGCTATTTCTACTACGAAACAAGGAAAATAGTATTTAAGGACTAACCGAATTTATTTCAGCCTTATTTTAGTGCTAATTAAGTTTTCGTGTTCTTGAGTTCTTGATTGTGATTGTCAACCATAAGACAAGGAATAGTAGAGCAAGTTGTATGCTAGTCCAGACCCCGTCCAGTGGCATACAGTCCGGCAATTTGATATGAAGTCCGGTCCATTAGCCGCGAGCCGGTAAGCCGGAGGCTGACCGCGATGTAAATGTTGTCGATTTGTTCAGCACGCCGCTCTCCGGCTCTCCCGCCCTCCGCCCACGATCCACTAAGCTAATGAGCCCCTTACAGAGGTAATGGAATCATTTCTCTTACACATAAAATCGGTTGATATCTAACAAAGTTTTTGCATTGTGTCGACACCCTTATAGCCTGATTTTAAGTTTGTTGTAAAAGGATGCCTCAGCATAGTTCTCGATTTGAAACGAGAACGATTTTAGTTGATAATACCTATTAGTATGGAATCTGCCAGTCATCTTTTATATGGTCCCTTAGTAAACAAGGAAACCGTACAGTTTCGCCATGTATGTCTGTCTGTCCGCGGTTTAACTCAGAGACACATTGCACCAGAAAGTTGGAATTTGGTAAACATATCAATCACGCCAACAAAGTGGAAAATTAAAACTTATTTTGTAGAACGCGTAAAGTGGCGATGATTTTTTTATCGTCTCTCCCATGGTGTCGGTCGGACATCATTAAAAATTGGCGTTAACCATTTTTCCATCCAAGAATCCGATTGCGAAATATTATGCTTTAAAGTTAACATTTTTGTTAGAGTCAAGTGCCCTCACCAACCCTCTGCCAGCTAAACCGTTGTTTTATGAGACGTGAAAAAAATCATTGTATAGAACGCCTACCAGGGTTGCGGTATTTATTCGGAAAAGTCACCGTACCCTGGAACGCAAAGGGCATTAGGAGGAACACGGATGGGTTATAGTCAGTAAGAGTCTGACACTCCCTTCTGCCCCACCCAGAGCGGGAGGAGTCATTTGAAAGTATATATAACGAATTTAAAAGGAAAACCATGGCTAAGTAGGGTTTACAAGTTATCTAGTAATAATTGCTATAATTTGAGATCGTAACATGTCTTCTTCCATTCTTCCGTTTGTGATCAGACTTTAATCCGATTAGGAATTTAACAATACTGCATCGAAATTTAGTACAATGTCCTTAGTTTCTAAAAAATATTCACAATAATATATTATTTTAGTTGCCCTTTTGCAAGGGTTTAATTCCGGAAGAACCTCTAACTTAATTACACACTTTCTGTAATTCATTCCCCTACATTATATTCCCTATGTCTGTAACAAACACATAATTTTGCAGTTCAGAACAGAGATAAGGAATGTAATACCTTCATAAATTTTCAAGGGTTTAAGATAGTGAAGAGATGTCCAAGAGAAAATAAAGCGAAACCTCATGTGGGTTTAAAACCTCTAGTGATGTTATCTGATAAAATTCTGGGCATGAGATGTGATCATAAAATAGATAGTAAGTAATAAAAGTGGATACCTTTTCTAGTACAGAATAAAAAAACCTTTTTGACATTAATAGGTTTAATTTCAGTTAAAATTATACTTATGTTTGTGCTTATTTGCTTATGTCAGGCAAACCCAAATAACCTTGGTGTATGGCCATCAAATACAGCACAACCCAACAACATTGGATGCGGTAAGCTCTTAAACTTGTTGGAGTTTGGCTTGGCTTTAAAAAATTAATCCACCAAATAAAACATTAATCTCTGTAATACTGTAAACAATAATTAAAGCCACAAGGGGCTTATTATTTACCTCATTATATTTCAAGTGTAACGGAACGTTCTACCCTTAGGTATTTAATTTCATGATTTCACACACCGACCTCAAAAAGTATAAAAATACTTTTTTACGGAAAAATGTTCAAGGATTTGCAAAGGGTCGGATCGTATATTACGTTAAGGCGGTAAGGGTCATTTGTAACAATTATAAGTTACCTATTTTTTATGCATTCAAGCATATTGTAAACAATGTTTGTAAATACCTAGGTACTATATACATATAAAATAACAGCCTGAGCAGTACAGTCAGTGTGTTGAAGTAATTGCCTTTTTCAGTTTTTTACGTCAAATGAAATGTACCTATATATTTATTTTCAGGAAAATAATTTGATACCTACGTATTTGAAAAGTTTTTTTTTTTTAAATAAACTCATTTATCGTTAAGCACTAAAGGTCGTACCTCGCAAATAACTTTTTCCCCTCTTATTAAAATGTCAAGGAATTTTGCGGTCAACGAAAAATCGACAAAGAAACAAAACAATACACACAAGATCGTGACATAATAATTACGAAAAGGCAAGTCTCTACTACCTTTATATGCATAATAATAATGTGCACCATACAATATGCATATTGAATGATAGCAGAAGGTGTTCATTGTGCTGGTCAGTCCGAGCGTGATTTCCTGACACGCTCCACCGGTCAAATATAAGTTTCTCAATGGCAGTCCATAATGCAAATATTCTTGAATATTTTTATTGGACATACAAGCAAATATGGTCTAAAACTTATGTACCTTTGTCAAATTTCGAGAACCAGGAAGGGTCCACTTCCTTGAATGATGATGTGGGATGAATAAAAAAGCCGAGCGAATATGTTTTATTTAGGTACGCCTCGTGCACTTTTGGTGGTCAGCTCCGCTACCAACGCGAACGTTGCTAGCTGGCTACGTCTAGTTTGAGAAAAGGAGAAGAGTATTTAATGACTTAGGGATCATTGCGTTTGTGTATGGGTGATGAGGATCGTCCCCGGCCGGCTACATAAGACTTAAAAATAACTTGTAAAATGTGGTTGTAGGAACTAATGCCTAACTTTTCGGGGAATACATGCATGATGAAGTGTGACCGTCGCTTCCCGTGAGTGTCATAAGACACTAAGCGACTCCATAGCGACTAAGGGACTCACCTGAGAAATGGACAGCAGCGTTCTCTGTAAAACACAACAGCAAACACTGCAATCACCAACCCGCCTGCCAAGTGTGGCGATGATGGTAAACCCCCCTTTAGGGGAGGCCTATGTCCAGCAGTGGACGTCTTCAGGCTGGTATGATGATGTTGATGACCTGTTATCTTAGAAGGTGTTATGGCATAAATTGTTACAGTGATCAACGTTCTCAGAAATAGCTAGAAGTACTAGGTATTGATTTTAATTTAAGACCATACGTTGACAGCTTATGATCGAACGTAAAAATTTATAGGCGACTTGCACTTTAAATAGTTTTATCATAACAGTTTCTTGTGTTACTCGATTCATGTTACTAGAGAAAACGGTGAATCGATTTCACGTAACGGTAGTAATAAGTACCTGCGGTCGCAACAGATAGCAGATGCTGGAGAGAATATGTGGAGGCACCGCAACCGTACGACGAGACGGTACGGGCGGCGGCACGGTCGTAACTCGGACCACCCAGATATTGAATATTTTGTTGAACGGAAAATTGTATCGGTTTGTGCAACATTGTTTGTGAATTTTTGATCCGTTACCGAGATCTATATTTAATAGAATTCCCAGTTACAGTCGGGTTTAGTTATTTATTGCGTTTTCAGGTATTGGATGTTGCTATGAGTATGAAAAGACGAATCATGTGAATGAATTCCAGTCATCGTTATTGCTCAGTTGTGTCATTTCAAATATAATCTATGTGTTTGTATATTTCAACGGATTTTTTGTTGTAATAATTCACAAATACAGAAACAAAATCATCAATGTCGACCACCAGAAATACGGACCGGATTTTTGTCTTGAATACCGCTTCGAAATCTCGTAAATCGTGTATTATAAATGCGGAAGTCTGGACTCTGTCTGTTCGTGTCAGCACATGTGTAAAATGTCTTAAACCACTTTTCGCATTACGTCTTAAGGATAACGTAAAAAATAAAAAAAAATGTACTAAAATGGCTGGAATGAATAATGGTAAAAACTCACCATTATTCATTCCAGCCATAACGTGAAACTGTTTGCAATACAAAAACAATAAAAATCTACGAAAAATGACTACATAGTATATACATCTCTGTTAAAAAAATCATATATTATACTTCTCTGTTAAAAAAATACATAACTAAGGTAACTTAAAGTTGTTTCATTTCCATAAATATTGAAGAATTTAAGAAACCCTCAACTTTGTCGAAATAAGACACTTGCTTATATTAAATTTCTGCGCGCTTGAAACTCTTTCTAGAATATCTACCATGAGCTTCTGCCCATGCCCAAGTTAGTTTAGTATAAAAAAAAACCTGTCAAGAGCGAGTCAGACTCGCGCACCTAGGGTTCCGTACAAGTTTGTAGGTACGTCTTTTAAATAGTTCAGGAATCAAGTCTCGCAGTTTTTTCCGAGCTCTCCGAGCTAAGAATCTATCATCATCTGCCTAGCCTTTTCCCAACTATATTGGGGCCGGCTACCAGTCTAACCGGATTTAGCTAAATATCAGTATTTTACGTGAAGCGGCTGCCTACCAGACCTCCACAACCCATTATCTGGGTAACACGATTCATGGCAAGACTGGTGTCAGATTTATTGGCTTCTGACTGTCCGTAACGATTACCAAAGATCTTCAAATGATAGCCGGGACCCACGGCTTAACGTGGTTTCCGAGGCACGGAGGAAACTCGGTATGTTATGATGGTCACCCATCCACAGACCAACCTTGGCAAGCGTTACTTAACCTTGTAGATCAACCCATGCGGCTGTCATTATCTAGCCACGAGCTCCTCTTCCTCTTAGGTAAGAATCTATCGCGGAGGCATAATACAGAAGGGTCCCTTCAGCTCCTTTAGTACGGAACCCTACATAACGGGCCTGAATCGTGGAGAATTAATACAGTAGAGTCCCGTCAGAACCCTACAGGCCTGATCCGCAAGTCGAACTACCTTTCACTATCGTTCTATGATAAATACATTAATGGACAAATCAATTAACGAACCCAGAACAATTCACGAATTTTACATATTTGGACCCTAACAGAGTTCTTTCAAGACTTTCTAGAAACCGAACCTAAACCCCTAACGTGCAACATCGCTGTTGAAAAATCGTGTGACGGTGGGTCATTTTTTAATGGAAAATCTTAACACCGAGTTGAACTCGCACACGACCCTTCGTGTGCGAGTTCAACTCGCACTTGGCCTGTTATTCAATTCCGTACCATAAACCTTAATTTTTTGCGGCAATAGAAATACACAATCTGTGAAAATTTCAGCTCTCTACCTATTATGTTTCTTGAGATACAGCCCGCTGACAGACAGACGGACGGATGGACGGACGGACTATAATAGGGTTCCGTTGGTTACCCTTCGGGTCATCTCAATATCTGCCTAGCCTTTTCCCAACTATATGTATATTGGGGTCGGCTTCTAGTCAAACCGGGTTCAGCTAAATACCAGTGTTTTACATGGAGCGGCTGCCTATCAGACCTCCACAACTGGGTGACACAGTACTTCTGGCAAGACTGGAGTCAGATTTACCTACTGGCTTCTGACAACCCGTAACGACTGCCAAAGATCTAAAAAATTCAGCCGGGACCAACGGCTTAACGTGCTTTCCGAGGCACGGAGGAAACTCTTTATGTTAAGATGGTCACCCATCCACAGAACAACCTTGGCAAGCGTTGCTTAACCTTAAAGATCGACCCGTGCGGCTGTTATTATTTAGCCACGAGCTCCTCAACCCTTCCCTACCCTTCGGGTACGGAACCCTAGAAACGTATGTAACGATAACGACAAGGTATTAAATGTTCACTTTTTTTTTGGTACCTATTAAAAGTTTCACAAATAAGTAACTAAATTATTTGTTATCGTGTTATTTTCATGCTTCCGTGTATTTTATTTTTTCTCAACAGATGGCTCTCTGACTGATTAGAACGATCAGAACACGTTAGAAAGTTTCTTCCTAAAGTTAAAATCTTTTGATTTTGTGGGTCGATTTTGATAAAATAAACGTTAAATGTTACTCGGGATTACATTTAATATTTTTAAATACCTAGATTTTGAGTCCAATCAGAAGTTCATTACGACTGCGCCATCTCGGTGATTGACTACGTACTTTGAATAAAGACTATATTTTAGACTTTTCCCTATACTTGTAGTATAAGGCGACATTACAAGCCATATTTCATAGTTCTCGGTCAACGGGAAATACCCTATACATTTTGATACCCTTGAGAGTGTCGAAATATACCTACGTGTTTTGCGACATAAACGGCCGAATCTCTTTTTTACGTTACCTTAGAACTTTGATTTTTTCACAGCTTCATGAGACCGTAGATTTGAGTATATGGTTTAATAGATAAAGGGTCTTGACAGACAGACGGACGTGATCCTATAAGGGTTCCGTTTTTCCTTTTGAGGAACCCTAAAAATAAAGATTTTTTTTTTCAAATTTTTTATTTTCCTTAATTTGAAGCCGAAGAAAGAACAGAATTGAAATAATAGCAACAACGCTTCGAGATGGGGAAATGAAGAAACAGTCAAAATGTACTTATTGTATGTAGTTTAAAGTGCTGGTTTATCTATACATAGTGTTGCCCAAATGGAACCCCGTCGTTGCCTTGCGGATTGCGGTGCAGTCTACTAAAACTTGTAAAGAGCTGGCGTAGTAGATACTGTCTGTATTGTATTGAAAATGTTCGGAATATCTCTAACTAATTAGATACTAGTCATCATCATCTGCCTAGCCTTCAAAGATCTACAAATGACAGCCGTGACCAATGGCTTAACGTGCTTTCCGAGGCACGGAGGAAACTCGGTATATTAAGATGGTCACCCATCCACAGACCAATAATTAGATACTAGTAAGTAATGTAATTATGCCGATCTATCTGTCATAACTTTAATGAAAAAAGTAAAAAGCTTTTTAATGGAAAAGCCTAACTTGCAGTGCATTAATGAACCACAAACACGCAGGCGAAAAAGATTTTTTAGTAACACTATCTGTTAATAATAATTATAGTTATTCATGAGATAGCGAGATAACACCACTTTGAGGAGCTCGTGGATAAGTTATGACAGCTTTAAGGTTAAGCTAGAACCAAGGTCGTTCCTTGGGTAGATGACCATCCACTACATAGCGAGACTGCACATTGTTCCAGCTGTCATTCCTTTTAGAAGCCGATCCCAACGGAATTGGGAAAAGTCTAGGCAAATTGATTGAGGTAGAATCACTGTATAAGTACCTACTTACTTATTTCCACTTCCATTTCCACATATTAAACGTCACCAATTACTGAAAAAACTCGCCAATCTGTACGTTATGTGAAGACGCAATGAATTCTAATTCGTGTCTTATATTAAGCTGTCAAAACGTTTGACCTTCGTGGAAGACTAGAAATTGTGTTTCTTGTCAGTGTTATATAAAGCTCCGACTATTTCAAGCCCCAGTGCCACGAGGGCTTAGTGTGTACTAAATATACCGACACCCCCGGGCGTGACGTCAGAACGCAGCCCCGTCCCTTTAGGCCGGGGACACATGCTGAGAAATGCATGCTCGGTTTATGTGGTTGATTGCATCGACTTCTACAAATAATTTTTCTCAGAGTAACTAACTCAAATTATAATATTTTCTTATGAAAATTATAAGCAATTATCAATTTAAGTTACACCTAAAGATATTCTTACACAGTTTTCATGCAATTAGCTACAAAATAATACCTTTGAAGACGATCTCTTCAAAGTATTATGATGTGGAAAATTGCAGCTATTCCTTGTTATATTTTAAGAAAAATTCAAAGTACCTAAGAGCAGGCTTGGTCCAAGTTGTTTTTTTACAAGCTTGTTTATTTTCATAGGTTTTCGGAATTTCTAAGTATGCTACGAGCCCGAGGTAGCATAACGCTCAGAATTTGGAACACACGGCAATACACTGACCTTAGTGACGTCCTTAAGAAAGGTCAGGATCGAGTGCCTACTCGTATCCGAGACATATGTATGGAAAGATCCATGAATGTAGAAGTGTTAAAAGGAGTAGCTTTTGTAAGGGTCGTAACACGTGAGCCGTGGGGTAGTGTACCCTATGCCAGTCGGCAGTCCCACTGGGAATAGATGTGAAACGATGTCGCGCGTGTGCTCCAAGCCTTACGGATGCAACATATTTCACTGTTTTTATTTAACTAACAAAATATCTAAAAACAAAAGAGCGCTCTCAAAGGCTGGACTTTTTGTTAAAAAAAATCTATGCCCTTTGGTACAGTTTAAAACAAATAACACAATAATTAAAAACGTACAAAGTGTCCTTTGTGTATGACGAAAAAGAGAAAAATGAGTTTTTTAGATAAAAACTACTGTGGCACTGAAAATACTGTATTCACAAGTTGTAAAACACAGATATTGACTTTGACAGAGGCACTAGTATTTTTTACAAAAAAAATATGACTAAATGTAGGGTATGTACACAAATATTATTGATCTCATTTGGTTCTTTACTAGGTACCAAAGAGTATATTAGTAGTAAATGTAGGTATTTTCACTATTAGTGTATGTACTACTACTATGTACCTTCTATAACTGTTATTAAAGGGGTATGGACTATTTGTGCAGTAGACGATCAAAACCGAATTATTAACGGCCCCGTTCTTACAGAACCCTAAAAAGGAGCTATTCATAAAGAAAATCCTTTATACTTGATCATAGGAAATTCAAATTCAAAGCAAATCGTGCTCTTGACAGCTTTGTGCCGTAAAAACGATTAATACTAACTCTTGGTTCATAAAATCATCAAATGCGAACGCAACGTTCTCGACTCAATTACGCTCCTGTCGAGTGCTATTGAAAACGGATCGATTCTCGCTGGAAAGGCTTACTCGACCCCCATCGAAAACAACGCCACCCCTATTACGTTCAATAAGCTAGTCATAACACAATAATAATTAGTAGAATTAATTTTACGGGTGTAGTTTCAAGCGTTTGGTTTTGTCAGGGTTAACTCGGCACACAAGTTGTGTTGTGCGACTCTGACCATATTTACCCATAATCCGCTTTTAAAGTTATTTAAAAAGGTAACTCAAGTACTTAAAATTAAAATAATCTTATTTTTGTCCCCACGTGTTGCGTTTTAATCAAATAAGCATATCAAGAGGTATTCAATCAAAAAGGGATCCCTCACCCGAGAGTGTTTCATTAATACGGGTCCTAAATTACTTACCGTGGAGAAAAACCGACTCACAAATTAAACATGAAAGTTGTACATGTTTTTCCCTATAACACGTCCCTCAGTATCCCCAAAAATGTGAGCTGGCAACATATTCGGCTACATGTAATTCGCAGAGCAAACAATCAATATTTACAGAAGCATTAGTTCTAGCCAAGCGAGTGTAGCTTTAAGTAATTTTGTTTGAGCAAAGACTTTTTACTGCTTTATTACGACATTTTCGCTCTTTCTCCCTACCGCTGGGAGAATTAAAATTTTAATGGATTTTCAATGGCGGCAAGTGAAATAAAACCAGCGACACGGTGATTACACCGCTTCCGCTAGGAAAACACTACGTACAGCGCCACTGCCTGAACACTGCCAATTTAATTGCGGTATTAAGGAAATTAATTCAAAACAAATGCAAATTGTTTTCGAAAATAACCGCCCATCAAGCACGACGGAAATTGATTTATTTATTTTACGTTAGGTATTCACTATTGCCGCGATTGTGATTTTATTTGAAAACGATTGATCTCGGCAAAGCTTCTCAGAGATTCATTCAAATGAAACCTGGATACAATTCTATCAAAACCCGTTCCGTAGTCAGCAGCGATTTCATTCTTACTTACATCGGCGCACTAGTAGGTACGCACTCGAGGGATTTACATATCGCAGATATGGTAAGCTCGATTTCATTCAGAAGTCGTTCATCGCTGAATTAATTGAAAGGATTATATTTAAATATTTTCAACGATACGGTATTCAATCATTCACGTTTATTTATTACAGGACATTAATTAAAGCTCTTATTATGTGCAAAATTAATCTGCTTCTGAATTATTTTCGCATTCAGCTATGAAATATGAATACTTAAGGCGATTATAATTTGTCCGAATTCAAAAGAGTACTTATCGTAAAGAAAATTCAGGATACTCGAACCGGAAGGTTATATTTTACTGGTTTTAATGCAAGGGGGCCTACCGGCCTGTGCACGCGTGAAAAACAAACAAGATTGGGCTGTAATCAGGTTCAATAGGTGAGTAATAGCATCGTATGAAGTTGTGATGCTGCCCCTTAGAGGCGCGACCCACGTCTTACCGACCGTGTTACTGACTTTTTATTGTCTATCGTATAATATTGATGGATTCCGAAACGAGTTTCGAATTAGATTTAGACGGTATAAAGTCCAGAAAACTAAGCCCACACAAAGGAAAGAAAGATAAGAGTTGTTTGAAAGAATATCTTGCAGGGCGGTGCGGTGACTCGGTGTCTGAGCATTTCCCAAAAGTAATTTGTTTTTTTTTTTGTTATGAATAAAGTAGCAGCTCATGTTTTAATCTAAAATTAGCACGTTTGGAGCGTGATTTACGCGGGTTACGTAATATTGTTTATTTTATTACCGTTTGCGTAGTACGCTTACCGTTTCTCATTCAATGTTTTCAACAGTTTATTGCCATAGTCTGCTTCATACGTTTCTAATACAGGCTATGTTAATACCTCTTCAAATCTTATTTCTCCCTAAAGAAAAAAAGAAAGAAAAACCTGTGGCGTAGCCTACGTTTTGGAAGCTAAACATTTTACCTTCTTAAAAATTTTCGCATTTTAAAGCGCTATAATTGCACAAACAGGCGAATGCTGCAAATATCCTTAAATATATGGCTGGGGTGTCAGCATAGCGCACGGCGCACAGTGCAGGCTCTGCGGTTCAGATTTAAGCGCCGCCGAGCGGAAGGAATGCAGACGAATGATATTCCTTAACAGCCGAGCAGGGGATTAAGAAAGCTCCAAGTGACATATATTCCTGTGCGAGGCACGGAATCACCAATTAAGTGTAAGACTCGGCAGGAATTTAGTAATTAATGTGCCTCTGCAATGTTTTCAACAATATTTTGTATGTTGTAGTAACGGCTCTTGCGTTATTTACTGGGTGTGCAGTGGAATCGTGGCATTTTCTAAATGGTGAGCGGCTTTAAACGTCGGTGGTCGGTAGCGACTGGTTGCCACTTAATACTTGTACCACCACTAGCGGAATTGTACCTAATTAGTTGTTGGTTGCTCTCGTACTTGTAAGATTAAGTAGCGCGTGAAACTGAAGTAACTGTGGGTGAATTGATTAGTGTATTTATTTAATTAGATCTCATGTTCTGGTTACGATTTTACCAGAAACGAAGTGACATTCTTTCAACTATAACGACTGATAATAAGTTCAAAATCTCTGTGACTGGCCAGAATTACCAAAATGTCAAGTCAATTTCAAGTTGTCGCTAAAATAGAATATATTATTGCAGTTGTTCTATTGGAGACATCTGGATAATTAATTACAAAGCTGGTAAAGTAAGAAAAAGTTTTCCTGATCTATTAGATGTACTTTGTTTATAAAATATGTAAGAATACCGTTCCGACTATACAATATTATATGTGTGCGTTGTCTTCTATCGGGGTCATAATCCAGTGGGGACCGTGCTCACTGCCCTTTGTTTATGTTGACGCTTAAAGAATATTGGATCTTCTGAAAATTCGATCAAATCCAAATATTGGCGATCAACATATTATACTATGCAGTTCTATCATTGAAGATGAAAATGCTCCAGTTTATGTTGATCCATTGGAGTGTTGAAATTTTATACTTTATACATATGGGTTTTATTGCTAAAGACTGAAGGATTCTTTCAGCTTATGGGTCTTTTACTTATGTGATATTATCAAACAATATAATTGCCTGTTCTTAAACCCAATTATATTTAGACTAGTTAACCCGCGCAATTTTGTCTGCGTCACAATTTTCATTACTGCTCCGCTCCTTTTGGCCTTAGCGTGATGATATATAGCCTATAGCCTTCCTCGATAAATGGGCTATCTAACACCGAAAGAATTTGTCAAATCGGAACAGTAGTTCTTGAGGTTAGCGCGTTCAAGTAAACAAACAAACAAAAACTCTTCAGCTTTATATATTAGTATAGAAGTATAGACAGGTTTTTGTTTTTTTGTAATGGGTTTGCTCTTGACTCTAGTCTATGTCAGATGACAGAGACAAAGTCTACGATGGAGCGAGCCTACCCAGAAAGAGCCTGTTCACTCTAACTTTGAAGAGATTAGGGTTGTAAGCTTTTGGAAACACAGACGCAGGCAGAGAGTTCCACTCCTTTGCAGTGCGCATTATAAAAGACGTTTGGAAACGCTTAGTGCGAATTGGTGGATCAGCTACAAGGTAGGGATGGTAAGATGCAGTGCGTCTGGATGTCGGATGGTAGAAGGGGGCTGGTGGGATGAGGTCGTGGAGTTCTTGGGCACACTCACCGATGTACAATCTGTAGAAGACTGACAATAGCAGGCAACCTTATGGCGATGAGCCAAGCTATGTAGCTTGGCATAGGTATGGTATGGCTATACACTTGTTTAAGTCTGACCATTTAAAAAAAAATGCTTTACTTACAATGTTCTAATGATTTTTTTTTAAGAATTAAATTTCAGGCACTCACCAGTCACAGGAAAATTAACCTTAAGGCAGTGTTTAAAGTGGAAACATTTTAACTCCATTTCCAAAAATACTTATTACAACGTAAAAACAGCTGACTGCTAATAAAGTGACAACATGAAAACATTCCAAGTTTGTATCAAGAAGTTATTCAGCCTCGTCTTAAATGCGGGTAGGTAAATAAAAAAATACAAACAGACGCAACGCAGTGGATTGCGCGTTAGAACCAAATAAAATATTAAGAGGGAGTGGGAATCCCGGTAACCTCACAAAGTAGGCTCCCTCTCAAGAGTGCTGCTTCCTATTGAATAGCTCCTCGCCTATATATATGTACATTCATATTTAGATCTTTCGTCTACAGAGGGAATGCTTGCAAAAGCTGTTTCAATATTTAAGCCTGATGATACAATAACTCTTGTGTTGTCTTTAGATCGACGTTGAAAAATTTATTATGAAGAAAGGTGTAATGCTTAGAATTGTTTACTTTTGAAGGTTTATTTAGATGGTAGGTGAAGGAAAAGCTAAACATTTGACTGATAACGATTTCGTAGTCATTGGACATTTCATGAAGTGGTCGACCATTTCAAGTAATTTAACCCAACCTTACCTCGTTCTCATCAATAAATGGTCAATTCTATGATGAGGCCACGACATATGCACATGCATATACTCGTATAGATATCAGTTCCATTAACTACTTGTATCCAAAAAATATCTACCGGGTAGGTAGATATTTGTTACAAGGGACCAACATTTTGTAGGTATGAACATGCTTACCAATTTCCCAAAGCCTACGTTTCATTGTTCAATATTCAGATCAGCAGTGTTATCTGAATAAAGGTCACGGACACCTATACCAGATTTTTATTCAAACAAACGTTCCCACATAACATCATCTATGCATATTCTTTGTTAGGCAGACAAAGCGTGTAGATCACCAGTCGCTGTACCTACGGTCTACAAGAAAATATTCTTGCCCATTCAAGTGCCATATATCTTTATTCAAAGTTTTGAAATATCTCCCACTTTCCTTTCTGCGAGTGTCAGTACCTATAACCCTATTTAATCGTGATATGTTAATCTTTTTTCCTCCATCCTTTTTCGTTATATTCCTTACCTACGTTTCGTTTTATATACCTATCTTCCGTTTTTTCCTCTCCAGTATATTTACGAGATGTTTCAGCTTTCGGAGCATGCGCTTTCTCATTTAATTTAATACAAATCTTTACCTTAGCTATAAACACTCGTGTGAATGACTTCGCTCCTTCCGCCCTGTACTCGGGACGCGGAAATCCTTAAATATATTTGGGTTCGTGAGAAATAAAAAGCACGAGTCGTATTATCTTAATCTTTTTATTAACAATAAAATGAATCATGTGCGATACATAATTGAATTTCCAATTTAAGATGCACAAGCCTGGTTACTGCAAAACTACTGAACCGCGTTTCGATTTCCATCCAAATAATACGGTCACCGCATTAGACCATGTCTGCTTCGTGTGAAGGTAAAGAATTAGCACTTATAATAATGATTACAAACGGAATCGGTTCGAGCCGGTGTCGCGAGCGAGCGGTGCCGCCCACCACTGACGTCACTGGACAGTTGGACACACATAACCTACTAGTTATTATGATAAAAAGCACTTTCGTTTTACGTTAAATATAAGTATTCAATTGCATGATGCATCTCTCTTACCATTTTATAATCGAGAAATATGTAAGAAGAAAAATTTATGGAATATAATAACAATAAATAAATATTTTATTTACAGTTTAAAAATTTTATCGCCTATCTATTATATTCTTCGGGCGTTTAGGAAATAAACGGTACGATTCGAACTAACTAATATGTGATCGACGCATGAACTGAACCGGACGAGACGAGCGGCAGTTCACCCCGCAGAGCGTGACACTCGTGTGGTGGCGTGCCACATGCCCCGGGAACACAAACAGAGAGCCTACTACAGCGCCACGCTCCTTCCTTACCTTACGACGTACATATCGGGTCACTTGGCTTCCAAACCAAACGGTTACAACAGCTTACAAACACGTATCATAGATATTAGAATAAGTATTTACAATTTACTTACAGTTCAATTAAGTTAGTTTGTTCTCATATTTTGGTACTTCTTTATATCGTGTACTGGTCTATTTCAAAACACATATTCAAACTAATTACTGAAAAACATATTATTTTAAAAGCTACAACAATAAAATTCATTTATGTAGACACATCGATGTTGCATAACGACGTGGTAACTCAATACAGTACTTATACAGAAAGAAAATTTTAGTACAAAACATTGTTAGTCGATTGTCAATATCATTACATTAAAACTTTGTATCTACTTATTTCTTATTTGGCAGTATTGATCTTAAATTACCAAAACTGATTTTATTACCAGTTATAAGCTACTTCTCTTAATTCATAGGTATTAAATCCATTTTATATAACAAATTACAACGTACTATGGTCGTTTTATGTTCTTAAAAGTGACAAAACTGCTTCAGAATGTAATAATATTTTTCCGCGAATATACATAGATTATACCAAATTTAGTGACGAATGAACTATTCCCTAGACTGTTACGATATATCAAAGATCAGGTTAATTGAAACATAACACTTAAAATGGGTCAATGATTTAAGTCTTCCGGGATTTTTATAATAATTAAAGCTCAAATTTAATGGATAAGAAAATATCCATTATATTTTCCATTTATGAGTAACACAAAAACCTTATCATAGCACATTCACTTTGGCCTTCATTTGGCACACAGTATCAGTTATTGATTATACGATACACAATAACATTGTACACAAACTTCCGAATTCTACAAGGAAAACATTTCGCCATTACTAGATAGCATTTGCGGAAACAGACAGAATCACAATATTGAACATGAATCATAGAGAAACTCAGTTCGTAGAGACACATTTCGTTACACAGAGCTTACAAAGGTCACTAGTGGAGGAACAGAAGTACTCGTAGCGCCCTTCGCCCGCAGACGCAGACGCAGACGCAGACGCAGGACGCAGCAACACAACGAAACGGTACAAACCGCGCGCACGCACTTCACGCACTCTTACACCTCGATACCTAAACGATATTTAAGATAATATTGTCTCGGCAAAATCTCACTCCACGACACTCGCAAATATTAGCGAGTCGTATATACTACGTACATATAAATTTGATAAAGTTAATTCGTATTTAAATATTCCATAATAATATTTATTCATAAAAACACTAATTCATCGTACTTTCGAAGTTCACAAGGTCACAAGAGGAGGCGGGTGGGTTAGGGGGGTGGGGGGTAGGGGTTGGGGTGTTCATTGGTCAGTTGTTCAGTAGACGGCGGCGAGATGCAACGTCTGCATGGGCAGCAGGCGAGCTCGCTCGGGCGAGGCGCGCTGTTAAATGATGCTCTCGCGGTTCCGCTCGTTCTCCTCCAAGGAGCTCACTGAGCTACCGCCGCAGATCTGCATCTCTATCTCTTGCAGCCTGGACAGACAATGCATTGAAGTTAATATACTGTCTAGCCTAGTTAAGTAAAATGCCTAGCACTTGACATTTTATGCATTTCTGTGCACATCAGCACTTACCTCTGATCTACCTCCCACTGCTGCTGACTTAGTTTCGCAGACATGGCAGCGTTCTCTGTCTCGACGGTGTAGAGTCGCTCTCGCAGGCGCTTGATCTCGCACTCGAGCGCGTCGTGCGAGTCGAGCATGACGCGCGGCGCGGTGGCCACGCTGCCGCCGCCCGCGCCGCTACTGCGCGCGCTCGACGCGCACGATGCGACCGGCGATGCTACACGTAGGGGGCTTACTGACGAACTGCGACCGAATCAAAAACAATTACAATAGAAATAGCATTTTGTACAGTAACCTCATTAAATAGCCCCTTTTGAAATTTCTATAGCATTTTATATTGTAGATCACAGCTTTTACACTGCTGTGTAACTATTTTGGGAATGTAGAAGTAAATTACTCTGTGAAAAACATAACCCTGAAACAGGCTGAATTATATCTTAATTTATAACTTTCTAGCCCTATATAATTATATCCATATAGCATCCAGTGCATTTAGGAGTACCACAAGGGTCTCACATTAGTCCCTTTTTCTTTCTACTTTTCAATATTGAACTATAATTTAGATGACGCATATAAAGGGGTAACCATTATATTGAAAAGATGACAGCACCTATATATCTGGTCCCGGTAGGAAGGCGGGTGTGACAGGTGAGGGGGTGGCAGAACGGGCGCAGGTGGCAGGTTCATGTCCTCGATGGGCACGCGCCCGCTCGTCTCCACAAGCCCTGGCGTCGACTGACAACGACCCATGGCCACTGCAACACAATCACACGTTAAGACCGATGACCTTCGAGACGTCGGAAAGAAGTAAACATACAATAAAACAAAAATACTAACACAAATGTTAACTCAGTCAATGTTCAATATAAACAGAAAAGGGATGGTACAGGAAGCAATAATTCAACATGTCCGACCAGCAATAAAGGTTTGTTTTAGGAAACAACCTATTGATTCGGAAAATGTTCAGCTTCATCAAACGCACATTTATTATAGTGAATAATGTATTAGCCAGACAATACCTTTTTCTAGCGGCGCTTTCTTATATTTTTCTAGTCTCTTGACGGCGATCGCCTCGAGGCGTACCCTGGCGGCGGGATACTCCTTGAGCACGTCCCACATGTCCTTCTTGCTGAGCACGAACAGGTCCGAGTAACCCACAGATCGCACCGACGCTGTCCGGCGGTTGCCTGTCGACGTGTCATCCACACACTCCATGCCAACCGGCGTCCGGTCCCCCCTTATGAGCTGTTCTGATCCCTCATTCCACACGACACACACATATACAGAACAGGTCATAAGAAACACCAGACCAGGACAACCGATGTTGGAGACAGGGAAAACATGACAATAGAAGTTCAGTCATAGGTTCAAGAACTAAAATAAAGCTGGATTAGTAAAAATATCAAAAACTACCTTGAAATTTAGACAACACGAAGGGTAGGTAAACGGATCCGGAGTCACATCGCTTTCACAATTTGGAAAATAATAACTGACCGTAAAATAAATTATAAGAAGCCATCTCTCTAGGGTTCTTATTGTGCTCCAATACCAAGACAAAGCTTTAAAATACAAAAAGTCTTACATACGAATGCTAAATATTAATAAAAATCAGTAGATATATGAAATCCGTAAAAGAACTAAGCAGTTCTACAAGTCAGATTGCATAGGATATCGAAGTTGGAAAAAAAAGAATTTTGAAAACCGATAGAATGATATAAGTCTTACGCGGGTGACACTTAATAATATTAGGGGATCATGCACCAAGAAGTCACGCCAAATATATGAGGTAACCAGGGAGGATGCAAAGCGATCGGGGACACTGCCTTCAATACAACCAAAGGAGATGTTACTAAGATGCAAATAAACCACATGACACAAGACGCTACAAATCCTTGATGAGGATCTAAGATGAAGCCACTGAAGTCCGATTCGAAACAAATAAAAGTAGTTAAGCTTACCACACAACAATATCTCTTCTTTTGAAGTATGTATCAATATGAAAAGGAATATTTTAAGAGCATATAAAAAAACTGAAATCATATCTAAATAGCGTAATTGTAAATTAATTTAAATTTTAAAGCATTCCCTAATACAATTGGCACGAACTAGTTAGCGCTAGTCGGTTGCGTGAGAGCGAGGCAGTCGTTGAGAGACGTTAAGTGATTCGCAGCCGACAGCGGTAACAGTCGTCACAATGATGTCCCAGAACCTGTTGGTAGCGTCGCGGCCGCTCCCTCGGCCTGAGTGCAGCGTCTCCTCGAAACGTTTGCTTTTCAAAACTTTTCAAGAATACAGAGTAGTGTAATAATGGCGTGGCGTCTCGGGCCCTGGCGATATTTACCAAGTTGTTTACCTGCCGTGCCCATGTTCAGAATGGAAATTTCGCCAAAATAAGAACCAGCCTTGAGTGTTGCGAGGACAGTCTTCCCGTTGTCGCCTACCACCTGGAGTTTCCCTCGGTTTACTATGTACATTTCCTTCCCAACTTCACCTAGAGAAAATATATCAATTTTTAGCAGTGTACCCGGAAATGTTTTCGTCATATTTTGTTTCCTCTTTCGAGAAGTAAAATCTTAAGTATAAGAAGCACAAGAAAATCAAAGCGTACCTTTTCTGCAAATGTAGTCGCCAGGTGAGAACAGAACCGGTCGAAGCCGTAGAACCAGCTCACACAAAAAGCCCGCCTCGGTGTTTTGAAAGATTTCCACCCTATGATTACGAAAATATGCTAATTTTAACTTTTTTGGAACGATTGCAAAGTTTAATGATTCCGTAAACCGATAAGTTTGTGTTCGTCTAATGAAACACGTGAGTACTGGTAATATTATGTGATCATGTTTCGCAACTATATCTGATTCATGTTGGAAATACTGGTACACTTAACGTTAGGAGTACAGGTGCTCGGAAACGTACGTAAACAAAATTCAGCTGAAAAACAGAAAAGCACAGAAGAGCCATTTGGCGACAAAAATTTACGGATCGTATAAAGGAACACTTATGCATAATTCATGGACGTAAAAAGCGAATGTTTCTCTTTTTAATTATACAACATGGGACATTAAGCTTGAACTGCTACGCTGCATTAACGTTGGTGAGACGGGTGACGACCTACTGTTATAACTATCCACAACTATTCATACGAAATCGACTTTTGAAAGGATCCGACAACTCACTAATTGAAATAAGAATCACCATTAACAGATTTGAATTGTACTAGATAAAATTAAATGAGCTGAACCCCAACTCAAACTAAAAGCAAATTATATTAAAGGGTAAGACATTTCGGCGCCTTTACTAATTTGGTCGATAGTGACAATTTCATTAACCTTCTTCTTGAGTTCCAACAGTCCTTATTCATTGTCATGACCAACATCAACTTTTGTAATGTCTGCCAGAAGTTCCTCCACCGTTACTCAATAATACTCAGATTTTAGAGATAAAAGTATTTTTCTCTTTGGAACAACCTGGTGTTACTAGTACACCTGGCCTACAGCAATCAGTTGAGCAAGGCTCAACAGTTATTCGTTTGTATTTATACATTACATTCTGTGCCTCAAACACAGCTCAGGAATACTAATCGCCTTCTATTCTGCCAAAGACATGGAATCTGTGAGCTTGCCGCTGAACGCTAATAAGACTATTTTACACGATTTTAACCGACTTCCAAAAAAGAAGGAAGTTCTCAATTCGGCGGGTATTTTTTTTATGTATGTACACCGATTACTCCGAGGTTTCTCATCCGGTTTGTGTGATTATTTTTTAATTCGATGCAGCGTACTTGCCATTTGGTCCCGTAATCAATTTTTGATTCAGATTGGTTCAGTAGTTTTTATTTTATGATCATTTTTTCTTATTCCTATTTCTGCGTAGATGAAGACGTCGTCCAAGTATCACCACTTAAAAGTGAAAAATAAAAAAAATATTTATATATATTATTAATTCCATCTGCCTAGCCTTTTCCCAACTATATTGGGGTCGGCTTCCACTCAAACCAGATTCAGCTGAATACCAGTGATGTATAGGTATTATTAATTATTTTATACTTTCTAGTGTTTTTTTTTTGGAAGTCGGATGATTTTGTTAAAAAATTGTTTTTGGGTAAAAAAAATATGTAAACTAGTCTTATTAGCCTAGTCGTATTAGGTCAAACCACTGTTTCGATAAAATAAGTAACCATACTTGTTATATAGAAGAGAAAAATAAAACAGGACGTCATCACGTTTTGTATCTGAAACTTAGCACCTCATAGAAGAGCTTTTAGTTCCAAAAACCTTCGTAGTCGTAGCACTTCAAATCGTGGTGAAACCGTTCTCCGTGTTCATCGCTTACTCTTTCTAGTTTTTCAGAAACAAACCAAGTGAGGGCGTAAAAATTAATTGTCATGGAAATGCTGAGTCCTGTTTTGAGGTAATTTTCTAGCCACGAAGAGATGGCGATCGTAAGTCTACACTGCTAGGAGCAGGTCGCGTGCCCAAAGCTGTTTTCATATTGTACTGAATTTCATTATAACCCGCCAGGCACGCACTTTTAGATATCAGTCGAAAAGTCGCAACAAGCTATGCAGTATAAACATGGCAAAAATTTGCAAATTTGAAATTAGAACTACGTCTCATCTTTGTCTCATTTTCTCTATAGTATCAAATTGAGACAAACGTGTTGAGCAAGAGTGCTTTCAAGGAGGTTCGATCATTCAGCTTATTAACTGTTACCTTTTATAATTTTGATGATATTCTCTTTCTTAAAATTGAACTTCAAAATACTTGAAATGAATTAAGTTTTCGGCATTAGCTTTAGTTTTATGGTAAATTTAAGTCTGCGGTATTCGTGATTCTCCCGCCATGTAAAGTTGAATATAATTAATAATTAACTATTAATAATTCATTGACTATTATTTAAAATATAAAGAAGCATATGAAAGTATACTGCGCTTTATTTCACCTCCTAGCTTCTGAACTTTTCTTATTTTCGTATTGGTGGAATTCTTGTATTTTTTTTAGAAATTAAAAATAAGAACACCGTAAAAGATACGCACCGCATGTAAGTATCCATACAACGGAGCGAGCGGTAAATAGGTACTTAGGTGAGAGTACCTATTTTACCGTACGTTCGATTGTATGGTGCGTAATTTTTAACTTTCGAATAATGTATACAGGCTTCGTAAATGCATTTTTGAGCAAGTGTGTTGTAAAAAACTTTTCCCATTTAACCTAACAATATTGATGTCTACATTTACGTAGTTATTGGCAAGACATGTTTCTAAATGTTTTTATTTTATATTTTCTCGTTATTTTTAGACCTTGCCAAAGCTTTTATAAGTACTTGTGTAAAACATCGATTCGTAAGTATTCTTTTTGATTTTCATATTATATCAGATAATGTACTGAAATCCCTAGCGGGATTGAGTATGTTGCCACTGATGTTACAATACCATTTCTCTTAAAGTAAAACTAGCAAGTATAGGTGTGGTATGGTGTGTGGATGATGATACTCAGTCATACTGCCTAGGGTACAACTGGAGTGGACTTGAAGAGCGAAGTAAATAAGAAACCAATAAATTACCTCTTCAACGTATCTAAATGTACATTGATAGCTATTTCCGCCTTGAGCTTGTCGGGCAGACAGGAGACGGCCTTCTCTTCGTCGGAGCACTTCTGCGTGAGCCACAGGTAGTCGAACCACTTGATCACCTTCACCTGCAAGTGTGTGGGCACCCGCCGCATGCGCATGTATGTCTTCACGCCGTCCAGTTTCGCTATAACAATACAACGAACTAATAAAGACAAAATTTGGGATGAGACTGAAATAATCATTAAAAAACTCCCCATTCGATTGTTTTAAAATTAACCAATTAAGAAGATTCCTTAAGAGACTTATCCTACTAAAGCCACTAAAATATTATCCTATTCCAATAATTTCCGTCATTTCTTCCGTCGTTGCATCATAAGGCCGATGACTTAAGTAGCTAAGTCCCGCTTCCGTGATATTAAGAAGAGATTACCCAAGTAGAGGCTAGAGACTTTCAAAAAAAATTTCAATTTCAAAAAGATAATGTTATTCATCAACTTGTCACAAAGTTCCGCAGCGACAAAATGAGTTTATACAGTTTCGTAGATCGCACTTAATCTCACCTGTCGCCGTCCGGGAACTAGGGTTAGTTAAGCTAAGTGGAGCGCCTAGTATGTCAAGTGCTAAGTTAATGTTAGCAAGAAATAATTGCAATCTCAAGTTTACCAAAACCGTTTAACCCGGCTGCCATGTCTGCCCCGAGATAACAGGCTTAGTTCAGAACAAACACACAATAACGCCGTGTAATGTGGGCATTAAGTATACCTACCTGTTCATGTTTTACAGTACATGTGCGATATGTTACCCTAGTTTACATCCCCAGTACATGACATTACAATTTTAATGGATATCGATCGGTTGAGACGTGATTGTGCGGTAAAGCGATATATTTCATTCCGAGTCCCCAAGGAGC
The DNA here is from genome assembly GCA_950371165.1 of Lacanobia oleracea. Classification (NCBI taxonomy): domain Eukaryota; kingdom Metazoa; phylum Arthropoda; class Insecta; order Lepidoptera; family Noctuidae; genus Lacanobia; species Lacanobia oleracea. The sequence goes on from OX493389.1 coordinate 16,353,907, forward strand.
GCCTATACTTCCTGGGTGAAAAGGGGTCTGTCGTCCGTGACGCAAGTTTCCTCTGTATATTCTACACATAAAACGTGTCTTTGACATGTGTTATGCTAAGAAGTAGTTCAAAAGAAATACAGAGAACATAAAACACCGCTCCATGTTCACGATATTTGCATTAATAAAATAGCCAGTTAGTAAGACTCCGCAAATTAAATCGTTTATGCTACGCTGAGCCCAAATGAAAACTAATTTACACTGATACAGAGCGAGCGGTTTTGTGTTCCGTCTGCGAATGTAATATATTTGTTCTTAACGTGTCCGATGTAGTCAATATGCACAAAAGCTGCGGTTATACCAGGAACACAATTAAATTGAACCATCCACATGAACTAATGCAACAAAATGTATACAGTGGAGAACTCATTAGCCAGGCATAAAGGTGAGCAGGAACAAAGAGCTGCACCTAATCACTTAGCTTCAGTAACAAGTGTTCGGAATAAGTTAGCACTAATCGCCACTTATTGGAAAATCGAACGCTTGAACTATTGCGATATTAAATTTTAGTATGCAACGTGTTCGCGAACTTTATACTCGTACCTTTGATATAGGTTATGTCACGTGAGCAAAGCGTATCGGAGCGAGGTGCGAAGTGCTCAACTTCATTGAATGACTGCAGCGCGCTGACAGGACGATAAAGTGCAGCGCGCTGCAGGTCGCCAGTTACTCATAAAACCAGTACTGAAAGTTTCCTAGCATTCTTTTATCTCGGGATTATTTTATAGCTCGTTTCGAAGACAAAAATAAACACAGCACATCTTATAACTTTTGGCATGACTCTCTTATCCTAATTTATAGCGAGTCATTCCGCAAATATTGCAACAGCCAGTTATTCGGCTTTTCCTTTTGTGTAACGGATGTTATGCCAATTTTAGTGTCTGTAGATTATTTTTGGTCAACACACATTCATTATGTATGAAAGAATAAGAAAAAAGATTTTTACTGTTTAGAAAAGTTAATAACGATACGTAATCACAATAACTTTTATATCTTAGAAATAAAGTGTGGTTTGAGATCGATAATATCTCTATATGTATAAAATGCGTTTTCCTGACGGATTAAGAGTGAAAAGTGGCGGCAAACTGTGATGCAGATCATGTTCTGGTCCTATTCCCGGATAACTTTTATCTCGAGAATATGTTCTCTTGGGATGACCAAGCGGGCGAAGCCGCTGGCAGAATATAGAATATTATCATTCTCTAACCATTATTAAATGAATGAAAAGTCTCTAAAGATTGTAATGCATCTTGTTTTTAATAATTTTCTCACCAAAAGTACGTCCATTAATGAATAATTTGAACGTCCCGCAAACGCTCCGCAAAACACATTATTGTAATATTTAAGCGCGAACGAATGTTCTCCAACTGGCGTGGCGGGCTGGCAGGGTTGCACAGATGCCAACGCCCGGGTTTTAATTTTTTGAAGTTTAATTTGATGTTAATCGGTTGGTGGACTCTTCACGCAACTAGAAAAAGCTGGCCATTTCATCTCCAAAGAATCAGCATCGCCTTTCAAAATGGCATTGCTGTCAGTGCTCTGGGAACTTTATCCATTGACAGTGATGTGGTCGGATTACCTGTGGTGGATGCCCAATGATTGTTTCCATGTCCCATTTATACGCGCTTGTAAATTTATAACTTTTTTAAATTTCTGTACGTCAAGTTATCAAATTCAAAGTATAAATGTAGGTCTATATTAAATGCACCTCAGCCCCACCTTAAAATTTTAAACCTCAGCTCAACATAAGCATCTGTTTTTGAGAGAGAAATTTTAAACTGAGATCACCTGTACCCACGTTGAACTCCGAAACAAAGGGCTGATTGTTTGCTAAGTAGCGTCAACAATAAACATTTCGACACAAAAACAAGTCAACAGTGTACCCTTTGCCGTGCAGTATACCGGTGTACGCGATGTTATTAGTGTGCCGACATTTGGAGTAATTTAATCTTGCTCAAACACGGTGCGGGGACGGCGGAGTGCGGTCGCCAATGTGTGCGGGGTTGAGTCAACCGCCCGCTCGCCGCCACCGCACCGCACCGCGTAGCGCTACGCAGAGTAGCACAGCGCAGCGTCGCGACGACGCCCGACGAAAATAAACCACGTGCGCGACCAGCCACGCTACATTAGTTACGTTAGAACACACTTTTTGGAAAACGACGGAAATAAGGCTTGCTTATTTAGTAAATCATTATTATTGTCGAGTTTTCCGTGTTTAGGTACGTCGAGCAAAATACGTCAGCTGGAAAGAACGTCCCAAAGGCTCTATATAAATTAGCGAAACCTCTTGCCCAATTGGAATGAGAAAATTATAGTCTGTATAAGAAACATTTCTGGTGAATGAAGGCCCAGTTTATTACTTGGTGGAGGAACAACTATTTCTGACTGAAAACTGTTTTTTATTAATGCACTCTTGTTTTGTTATCTAAATTCTTTCAGGATAAACCAGAAATATTTTACGCAATTATGTATAATGTTATCGGTACACGCAACACCAATGCAAAGTCTGAAAGTCAAACGAACCCAGTCGGGACCGGGAGCGCTGACTGCGTACACAATTTGAGGACAGGCCGCGTCCAGCAATTTGAATATAAACTAGATACTTACTGTAGGAGCGACTGCACCGATTGTTTACATTGCGCCCGCCTGCTCGACAATTTCTAACTCCCTATTGAACTCGGAGAACACTCCACGGAATATTCGAACATACTCATTAACTGAATGACGTAGAATGTATACTAATCATGACTTCATGTTAGTTCTTAATTCTCTAGGGGAGCAAAAATATTACGTTACAATACAGACTTGCGTCTATTGACTCGAGGATTTTTAAAAGAGTTGCTAAGTCCAATATTCTGTGAGCACACTGTGCATGGTGCATCAACTGTAAAAACAGCTTACAAAAATTCACGAACTAAAATCCGAGCTAAGAGCAAGAAATTTCCCGCGTCTGCTCACTAAGTTGATAAACTTACTATTGTGTGTGTGAAGATTGCAAGTAGGCATTTTGCAGCGGACGTGTGAGCGTATCACGAAGAAGCTAGTATTTCATTAGACGGGTAAGCGACCGGCGCGCAAGTTATTTAACTTGTGAATACTACCTAGTGTTTTAGGGTTAATGAAATTGGCTTAACAGATTGAATACTCCGCGGAGTGTGAGGCTTTCCACCTAATATGTTTAAGTAATGAAGCCTTATGAATTATGATATTTAGTTAATATTGTAGAGATATTTTGGTTTTAATTTTACTAATGCGATACGAGCTTCCAGGTGAATCCAAATCTTGCTTAGTTTTGCTTTGTTTAAGAAACTTTTAGTTCTTTATATAGCAAGACTTTGAATATGATTTTTATGCCATACGTGTAGCGAAAATTGAAGATAGGACACTCTTAAACACACTGCAGAATGGTTATGACCAGCGGCGAGTGTCCTGGAGTTGATCAATTATTGTCGAATTGTTAGGCTCGGGCGGGCGCTGGGCGCTGGGCGATGGGGTGCGATGGGGCGCGATGGGCGTGCGGTGGCACTCGGATCGATGTCGGGCGGGCGCGACGCGCTCCCCGGCGCGCGGCGGTATGGGGCGCGGCGCCCGACTTTCGCCGAGCTATTTATAGCATTCAAGCCGCTGACCTATTTCACTGCAGCGCCACCGAGGAAGGTCACGGATTCAGCCTGCTCTCTGCCGTCGCGGCGCCATTGTCTTTTCAACCGAGCTGCAGCGCTAATTAAAGTTGTTGACACTTTGCCGCTCCTCAGTCTATAAAATGCCAGCCTTATCCATTCTGCGAATTGATTATCTACGTATATGTCTTTTGCTAATTTACCGAGGTTCGAACTAGTTTTCTGCGAACGTCAAAGAGCAGCGTTTTGATTAATGAACTATAAGTCGGAAACTTTGTTGCGAGCTTTCGTTTGTAAGTTTGGCGAAGGTATTGAGCAGACGGTTGTTTCGTGAAGTCGACTTTGACGTAAGGTCGAGAAGCGAGTGAGGCTGGGTGGCGGGCGCACGTAGCGTCGCGGCGGGCGCGGAGCGGGCGCGTGCCGGCACGTTTACCTGCTTAGTACGCTAATGTGACAGGCACGCCGCGCCGCGCCGCGCCGCACAATGTCGACCAAGCTCTTTCAACCTTCACACGTGTGCATGATATATCGTGTTAACCATCTAATGCATCACAGAAAATGAGATCTTCACAAAACTTGTCTACAACACATATTTATACAGGAACGTTTATTTTTGCATAATCCTTATTATATGGTAATCGGCTTAAGTCTAACGTTTTTCATATCACTCGTACATACCTCAATTGTGCGCGTCGGATCTGACGCGCACAATTGAGGTATGTACGAGTAATATGAAAAACGTTAGACTTACGAACGCTTAAGGCCGAGATAAGCGTGGGAGTACGAAGTTATGTATGAATAGAACCTACAGTAAAAGGAACCTTGAACTATGCCGACCTATGACAAACATTCCCAAGTGGAACCATAATAACGGGTAAATAAAAAAATATTGGGCAAATTACATTCCGATATTTCCTACAAAAGCGAAAGTAGATTAGATACTCGTATTAAATCAAGTAATCACGCACGTATTGACTATGAAAATCTGATTGAAAAAATAACATTAAGCGGATAATACGTACCTACGGGTATTGTAATAAACATTTTTGTGAATGCTTTTACTTCGGCTTTGGTCGGAATTGTGTCATTGACATTCAGAGCTTTCATCACGGCACACAAAAAGAGAGCTTATTTAGGGAAGCTAACGAAACACGTGAGTATACAGACCGCAGGTTTATGTCCTTGTATGAACAAATAAATGTTTATGCGTGTTTTTAAAGATAGAGTAATAATAAAAGTAGAACTTGTGACCATATTTTTGCAAATCCCTATTGTAGAAAATGTTTTGTAATTTCCTAAATTGAATAAGATAAACCCTGCTTTTTAAGATAATTATTTACCATGAATTTTTAAGGTACTCTCTCTTGCAAAAATACGTGATTATGGGTAGGGGGGGGGGCGCTTTAGTTTATACCTCACCAGGTATCACCAGGGGGAGGGGGGGCTAAAAACTTGCTAAAAACACATCACGTGATTAATGGACGACCCCATAGCTGTCTTACTTAATAGGAAAGGATGTTTTCCTGGGTAGAAAACGAATAATTCTATGTTGTTCAGTGGGTCATTTAAAAAAATATTAGACCCATGTTTTTTGCCTTTTCAAATAAAAAATCAATAAAATTTAATAAAGGTAAAGCACATCAAAGTCAGTACCTAGTGGGGGGCTGGTGACATTACTTGTTGGTGCAAAATGTACCAACGCGTGACGTCATGTGAATTTTCAATGGCCTATGAAATATCCTCTCTATTTTAGGAGCTCGAGGCTAAATAATAACAGCGGCATGGCTCGATTTTCAAAGTTAAACAACGCTTGCCGGTCTGTGGATAGGTGACCATCTTAACATATAGAGACTCCTCCGTGCCTCGAAAATCACGTTAAGCCGTTGATCCCAGCTGTCATTTGTAGATCTTTAGCTGTCGTTACGGGTTAGAAGCCAGAAAATCTGACACCAATCTTGCCAAGAAATACCGTGTCATCCAGTTACTGGGTTTTGGAGGTCAGACTGGCAGTCGCTTTATTTAATATACCGGTACTCAGGTGAATCTCGTTTGACTGAAAGCTGACCCCTATACAGATGGGATAAGGTTAGGCAAATTAATTATTTCGTCTTTACTTCTTGTTTACTTGACAAAAGAAAAAAGCAAGTGTCCAGTATTTATTGAAAACATTTTTTTTAGGGTTGCGTACCCAAATTGTAACAAACGGAACCCTATTACTAAGCCTCCGCTGTCCGTCCGTCCGTCCGTCCGTCTAACTGTCAGCAGGCCGTATCTCAAGAACAGTAACAGGTAGACACTTAAAATTTTCACAGGTTGTGTATTTCTATTGCCGCTATAAAAACAAATAATAAAAATTAAGGTTTATGTTACAGAACCCTTCGTGTGCAAGTCCGACTCACACTTGGCCGGTTTTTGCAAAAAATATATGGTGGGAGTTACCTTGGAACTCTTTCCTGGCGGTGCTAACCGAGGTGACGATGTTGGCCACATGGCCCAGCACCGTGGCGAACAGCATCAGGCCGAACAGCAGCTGCGCGATCACGAAAACGTACTCGCCTTTACTGCGCGGCCGAGGCAGGTCACCTGTACATAAAATAAACATTATAGGCTCTACTAGCTTTTTCCTGCGACTTCGTACGCGCATATCCCATTTTCCCGTTCCCGTAGGGATTTCGAGGCGAATTATACGTATAAACCTTTCTCTTAAATCACTCTGTATATCGATGAAAACCGCATTAAAATCCGTGTCGTAGTTTAAAAGATTTAAGCGTACAAACGGAACAGCGACTTTGTTTAATACTATATAATAAAGATTCTATCTTTTTGGGCATTTCTACTCATCTGCCTAGCCTTTTCCCAACTATATTGGAGTCGGCTTCCAGTCAAACTGGATTTTAGCTGAATACCAGTGTTTTACATGGAGCGGCTGCCTACCAGACTTCCACAACCCATTAAAAGGGTAACACTGTATTTCTGGGCAAGACTGGAGTCAGATTTACTGGCTTCTGACAATCCGTAACGACTGCCAAAGATCTTCAATTGACAGCCGGGACCAACAGCTAAACGTGCTTTCCGAGGCACGGAGGAAACTCGGTATGTTAAGATGGTCACCCATCCACAGACCAACCTTGGCAATCGTTACTTAACCTTGAAGATCGACCTGCGCGGCTGTTATTATTTAGCCACGAGCTCCTCTTTTTGGGAATTTCTACTAACACATACTAAAATGCTCAGGACAAGTTCCATTAGTGACAGAAATTGTCACGTGGTAAATCGTTAATATGAAGGCATTTAGAAGAAGACTAAGTGTCTTTTCTGTGACATGACACTTTGTCTAGAATCCATAGGATATACATTCAGTCAAAAAAGTATCGGGAATGGATGATTTGCTTATGGTTCCAAATTCAAATTTTTGTTTTTTTTGTAGTTGTTAGATTGGCACAACTGTTTTCCATTTTGGCGCGGAGTTTGAGTTGCATCTGTTCTTCTTCCACCTGGCGTTAATCCCGGCTATTGCCAGGGTCCGCCTTCCTACTTAGCTTCCTCCACTTTGCCCGGTCTTCAACATCCTTCTCAGTCAGGCCATTGGCTCTCATGTCAGACTTGACGACGTCCAGCCAGCGCTTGCGAGGGCGACCACGGGGCCTAGCCCCAAGAACAGCCATATTCATGCATCTCCGACCAACGTACACCATAGGGCGGCGCATGATGTGGCCATACCATCGCAGACGACACTCTTGCAGTTTTTCCCCCACGTCACGGACACCAAGACTACCTCGGATGTAAGAGTTGCGCATGCGATCGGATCGCGTTACGCCACTCATCCACCTCAGCATCTTCATCTCCGTGACGCGAAGCTCCTGGGTGTGTCTGCTTAGTGCTGGCCAACACTCGCCCCCGTACAGTAGGACAGGCCGAATGATGCATTTATATATCTGCCCCTTGAGCTTCGGAGGCATTTTGCGGTCGCATACAACGCCCGTCACCTCGCGCCACTTCGCCCAAGCCGCGCCAATACGTGCTTGGACATCGTCGTCCACGTTGCCAGACTCGTGCAGCACGGATCCAAGGTACCTGAACGTATCGGACTTTCTAATCAGGTCCGAACCTATTCGGATGGTGTTTGTATCCGTGCTGCCACAGGACATGTACTCAGTCTTCGCCACATTTAGTCTCAGACCACCGTTTTCAAGCGTGTCCTTCCAAATGTTGACTTTGCGCTCAAGATGGGCTTTGTTCTGATTAACGAGGGCGATGTCATCGGCATACATCATTAGCCATGGAGGCTGATCTTGGATGTTTGCCGTAACTACATCGAGCACTACGTTAAACAAGAACGGGCTAAGAGCCGAGCCTTGGTGAACGCCAACAGATATTGGGAAGCCATTCGATTCGCCAACAGCGGTCTGGACAGAGGACACGGAATCGCGGTACATGTCTCTGATAATGTCAATATAGGCCTCGGGAACGCCCTTGAAGCGCAGTGCCCACCAGATGGACTGCCGAGGTATACAGTCGAAGGCCTTCTGCAGGTCTAAAAAGGCCATATGCAAAGCTCTCCTTCTCTCTCTGTAAGCCTCAGCCAGATTCCGTAAGGCGAACACTGCGTCCATGGTGCTGTTACCCGCCCGGAAGCCATATTGACACTCAGAGACAGCACACTCGCTACGGAGCCGTGTGTCAATGATGCGCTCGAAGAGCTTCATGGCGTGGCACATGATCTTGATACCGCGGTAGCTACCACAATCCTGTACGCTACCTTTGCCTTTGTAAACAGGGATAATCAGGCTAAATCGCCACTGGTTCGGCATTTCCTTGGTGATCAGGATGCGGTTAAAAAGATCCGTCAGAAGGTCCACACCATGTGGGCCCATCGCCTTCCACACTTCAATTGGCACATTGTCAGGCCCGACCGCTTTCCGGTTCTTCATGTGGCGAAGAGCAATGCGGGTTTCGTCGGGGGAAATAGGGGAAATAAGCCCAAGGTTAGGAGGCGGTTCCGGAGGAAGGTTATGGGGATGCTGTTTGTTAGACAGCTCCGCGAAGTATGTACACCATCTCTCCTTAACAGAGGGGGCATCGTAGAGCAGCTTACCCTGGGCGTCCCTTACATAGAGACATTTGCTAATGTCCCGTGTAGCTTTCTCCCGGCCACGCGCCAGCTTAAAAATAAGCTTTTGCCCCTCCGCAGTTTCCAGCTTGTCGTATAAGGGCGCCAGACTTTTGCTGCGGGCTCTGGCTACAGCTTTTTTGCAAGCGCGCTTAGCCGCTCCATATGCCTCCCTGTCATCCGGAGAGTTGGACCCTTGCCACTGTTTAAATAAAACCTTCTTCTTCCGAGTCGCCTCCTGCACCCCGTCATCCCACCACCACGTCTCCTTTCCTATGGTGCGGCCACCACGAGAAGTGCCAAGGACGCGCTTACCCGCACCGGTGATTGCTGAATGGATCCTACTCCAGATCTCTTGAGCGGACTCATGCGGAGCACTGATCTTGAGATGCTCGACCTCCGCGATGAAGTCCGACTGCCTAGTGGTGCAACCACCACTTAGTGCGGGGTTTGCGTTTCTCGGTCACTCTCTTCTTCGGTACAACCGCAAAGTCCAGGACAAGGAGGCGGTGTTGAGCCGTTAGGCTTTCGCCTGGGATGACTTTGCAGTTGGTAACCTTGCCAATGTGGCACCGTCGCACCAGCAGGTAATCTATTTGGGTTGAGTAGGCACCACTACGGTACGTAATAAGATGCTGGGGCTTCTTCTGAAAGAATGTGTTCGCGATGGCTAGGTCAGACACAGCGCAGGTGCTAAGTATATTGACTCCCTCTGCGTTTAGCTGGCCATAACCAAAACCACCGTGAACACGTCCATACTCTCCAGCAAACTGACCTACGTGACCGTTGAGATCCCCCCCAACCAAAACACCTTCGGAATTCGGGATAGCGCGTAATACGTCCTCGAACTCATCCCAGAAGGCCTCCTTTTCAGACTCACAGCAACCAGTCTGAGGAGCATAGGCGCTGATTAGGTTCGTTACCGACCCTTCGAACAGCACCCTAACTCGCATCAACCGGTCGCTGCATCGGTCTACTTCAAGGAGTCCATCCTGAAGGTCCTTAGACAGCACCACGGCCACTCCGCTCCTACCCGTTGGTGATCCGGCGTACACTAGCCGGTACCCCCTGCCCGATGTCACGTGACTTATTTCCCTTCCAGCGCGTCTCCTGAAGGAAGGCGCACTGGACCCGACGCTTCGCAAGTACGTCTGCGAGTTCTTGGCAACGTCCGGTTAGGGAGCCAATGTTCCAGGTGGCAAAGCGGAACTTCTTCTTGGGTACTATCCTCTTTAGCCGTGCCCGTACTTGACACGGTAGCCCTAGCCCACTTATCGCAGGTTTAGGGCGATGTGCCTGCGCGTCGTTATGCGGCGACGCCCTAGACCGAGTACCCTTACCTAACTTGTTTCTCTCCATACATATATGACTGAAGTTGGTTTTACGTGGGGCGACCATCCGTCTGACCCCCACAACCCTACAAGAGGGAAACCAGGTTCGCCAGAGCCTCGTCCGTTGGACAGCAGGGTGCACCGCTAGCAGGTGAGGTTGGCTTGGGTCTTTAAGATGGCAACGGACCCCATACACCCCTGAGTTGCATCTGTTATTTATATTAAATACAGTGCTGGTTTTAGTAATATCATATATAGTGTGTATTGCGAATTTCATAATGGACAAAAATATCGAACAAAGAGTTTGTCTTAAATTTTACATCGCCAATGGAATTTCGTGTTCGGAGTCACTGAAAATGTTACAGAAGGCTTACGGTGAATCGACTTTATCAAAAACTCGTGCTTATGAGTGGTTCAAAGCGTTCAAAAGCGGTCGAGATGTGATGGAAGATTTGCCTCGCTCTGGTAGGCCGTCAACGTCTGCAACTGAAGTTAACATCGCAAAAGTGAAGGAAATAGTGACTGAAAATCCCCATTCAACTCTGAGAGAGATAGCCGCCAAACTTTCTGTATCTCACGAGTCGATCCGTACCATTTTAACTAATCATTTGGGTATGAAACATGTTGCTCGGCTAGTCCCAAAAGATCTGAATTTTCTCCAAAAACTCAATCGCATGAAAGTCGCTGAGGACATGCTAGAACGAGTCAGTTCGGACCCAACATTCATGAAACGCATTGTTACTAGTGACGAGACGTGGGTTTACGAGTTTGACATGCAAACTAGTCAACAAGCTTCGGAGTGGCGCCTTCCAACTGAACCGTTTTCAATCGATAGAAGACATAAAGGAGAATTCGCGGCGAGAACTCAACTCAATTCCGGAAGCAGCGTTTAAAAAATGTTTTGTTGAATGGATTATTCGTTGGCGCAAGTGTATCGTTTCTAAAGGAGCATACTTTGAAGGTGATAAAATAAATTTGGATGAATAACAGACATTTTGTGTATTATTGATCTTTTCCCGGTACTTTCTTGACAGAGTAGTATAATGAATTGAGAATTTGATGTTAAGATCGTCTCAAACTCTAATGTAATGTCAAAGTTTATCAGGTATTAAGACTAAATTGTAGTTTGACAGAACTCAACTTTAAGTTAGACTTAACAGGCTTCTTCTGGGCAAGCTCTCTCTAACGTAGACTGTGTCTCTGTCACCTCTGACTTAGACAAGAGTCAGGAGCAAACCCATCTCAAATAAAAAAATATATTAGTGGCAATTTTGAAACAGGAGATAATAACAAAACTAACTGAACACTATGACGCTAAATTAATGTCTAAATATTATTTTCCTACAAAACTTTCAAATCTCGCGATAAGCTGAATGTTGAAAAAACAGTGCAGTGCTCTTTTAAGCGCTCATTGTGAAAACGGGCATCAGACTTCAAAGCAAGTTCTAAAATTCTCAAAGCAAGAGTAAACAGACATCTTTTGGGCCCACTCGTTCGATCGTAGATTTCGTGCATTGCTTTCCATCAGGCGTGATTACGGTTAAGAACCGACTCATTGTGAAATAATAACAAAAGTATAGATATTGGCGGTTGTGCAAATTGATCAAATTGAAAATTCTATACCGGATTTTGGACACGTGGCGTTTGATCCCTGTATCGAGCTTTTGAAAGGCGACTTGTTAAATTTTGGCATCAACGATTAGTGATTTACACTGGTTGCTGATGCCAAAAATAACAAGTCTGATACGAGGGACTGACTAGAAAAGGTTATATTTTATCAAGGAACACGCACTATCGAAATGTCTCACGGCAATCGTCAATCCCAAGCATTTTGGCATTTCGACAATAAATTGCTGCTATCACTTTGTCTAGCCTAGAGCCCCATGCAGGTCTCGACCGAAAACCTTGCCCTGTCGAGACCAATCACCTGCACACTCAAATACACATATATCATTGTCTAGGGCGCTTTCACATTTGTCGCAAAGTGCCGCGCGGCAGCAGCGCGTTTGCGACAAATTTGAAGGCGCCCTTAACCTTAATACTCGGTCGAGTTAAGGGCAGACGCTTAAATGATACCCCGTCCTTAATGCTTGATTGGAGCGAATACCCTCATGCATGTGTTTAACCACAAAGTGCTACTGAACAAATGAAAAATAAGGTGAAGCATCAACGCTTGCCAAGGTGGCTCGTAGACGGGTGACCAACCACAACATACGGAGATTTTTCCGTGCCACGGTAAGCACGTAAAGCCGTTTTGGTCCCGGCTGTTATTTGTACATATTTAACTGACTTCAAAAACAGGAGTAGGTTCTCAATTAGATTTTTTTTTATGTTTGATACCTCATAACCCCGTCAATTATGAACCGATTTGAAAAATTCTTTGTATTTCTTATATTTTATACTTTCCGATTAGTCCCATAGAAATTTTATCAAAATCGGTTAGAAGTTTGGCTTTTAAATCAAAATTGCTGGAATTCTTAAGTAATTAAGTCTTAATTAATTAAGTAGTGTAAGTAACGAAACTGCGTATTTTGCTTTCCTGCGATTTTTCAGTGGTGTCGTTAAAAAAGTGAAACTTAAAAATAAAATACAACCGACTTCTAAATAAAAAAAAACACTACAAAGTAAAAAATAACTTAAATGTCGGAAATCGGTATTTTTGGTATCTAGTTTCTTCGTATTTTGACACTGACTTCCGAAATTAAAGTTATTTTTTACTTTGTAGTGTTTGTGTTAGAAATTTTGTTTTTGTGTCGGATAGTCAGAAGCCAGAAAGACAGAAATCCGTCAGCTAGACAGCATTATGTAAAATACTGGTACTCAACGGTATCCGGTTAGACTAGAAGCCGACCCCCACAGCACATTGTTGAGGAAAATGTAAGAATATTAATTGACTATGGTCGCCTATAGACCATCACTCACCCAGTCAAATCACCTACACGTTTAAATAAATTTGTCTTGCCTCTACTGCGCTTGAAAGGCAAATGATACACTCACACGTTATCCGAGGCACCAACAGAGACAAATCGCAGCGATTTGACTAAGCAAATTGATCTACACTCTACAGTCTCATCAAGCGACGAACAAGAAAAATCGACCCTTATTATTTGTACACCATTTTTATCGCTTCAACATTACGATACAAAGAGGATTGTGATTTCTATAGAAATAAGTATCACCTTTGTATCAATTGTTATTCTTTTTATTTTTAACCGACTTCGACTCTTGTATTTTTTTTATGTTTGTTTCCTCATAACTTCATACGTATTTTTATATATTTTTTTAATCTTTTTATTTCATACTTTGTAGTTTTGTTTATGTTAGCGATAAACAAAACTACAAAGCTACCCTGAGTATACCCTATTACATGGAACACCATGTAATAGGGTATACTCAGGGTAGCTATATCATCCGGAGCGAGGAGGCATGGGAAGCGGTCACCTCCTTCTGCGAAGCAGTAATGCTAGCTAAGGAGGAGGCCGAACGTGTGAGAGAGAGAGAAACCTCATGCCCCAGCCGCCGCAACAGAAGAAGACGCCCCAGGCGTCGGGAGTCACAGGACGATTCCCGGCCGCCGCAGGCGCGGGCCTGCGGACGGCGAGCATTGGGTGGCTCGCCGTCTGATCAGAACCAGGCCCGGGTCGGCGGCGCGCTGCAATTCCCGCGCGCCTCAAAGAGATGTCAGCACGAATGACGGGGCCCGCTAGGGCAGGTGCCTGCTGGGGCTGCGGAATCTATTCGAAAGAGGTACCGTAGCCTTGGAACGCAAAGGGCACCAGGAGGAACACGGATGGGTTTTAGTCAGTAAGAGTCTGACACTCCCTCCTGCTCCACCTAGAGCGGGAGGAGTCATTTGATGATTTCCCATCCTTAAAAAAAAGAGTAGCTATATCAGAGAACAGGGTGTCCCGCAAACTTACATTGAAAAGAAAGGGACCTCTGACTAAACTCTATTTTGTCTGGTTGATGTTGGGCTGTTGTATCTGTTCAAATGGCGCAGAGGACTTTGATCGTGCGACATAGGTTTGTGAGGCGTCAAGTAAATTTTTGTAATTCGTATGTCTTAGCATAGAAATTGCTACAGTTACTGAGAAATTCAGATGAAAAAACCAAATAACACTTTGTCTGATCAATTAACGCTAATGCAGCAAAGAGTACGTTTGACCGACAGTGAAAAGAAAGCTTAAATGAAATTAAAACAATATCGTGACAGGCACAGCGTGTAATTCATGGCTTGTACGTCAACGGTTATAACGATGTGGTATGAGGCGCGCGGTCGCAGCGGACCACGTCACCGCACCGCTCCCGACAACAAATCATACAACAACGCCTTTGTAATTGCCACCTCAACAAAAAAAAACTCTAAAACACACACGTTTGTGAACAACACCAATAAAGGATTGTTTCATGTTGATTCAGTTACGTTACGGCAAATATTAGCGCAAAAAGTATATTCGCAAGCTGCGGCTGCGGTCGCCCCACTTTTATCCGTGCGTCTCGTTCGAGTCAATGTCAGATTAAGCCTCGTGTGTAAGTACTTTATCCCACCACCTGTGACGAGGTGATGCGAAAATAGCGTATTATATTTTTAAAATAGCAGTAAATTTTCCAGCCGTTCGAAGCAGGCGCTTGGAATGTCTACCTGCCAAGCAAAAAGATTTTTAGTTGAGTTATTTGCTGAGTAGCCCATTTATTTAAAAGAATAACTTATTATTTTTATAGTTAAAAATCAATTACCTACTAAGCGTGTGAATAATAAAAAAAGTAAATCCTATATTGATTAAATAACACGGTGTGATACTAGCACACCACAAGACTCGTAAACTCATTATCAGACCGGAAACACAATAAGAGTAATGATACTTCTATCAAGCCCAAACAAATTATACCAGGAAATCTGTCTTCCAACAGCAAAATACTTTTAGTTAAATAAGTATTGTAATAAAAGTCCTAACGAGTGTTTCGAGCATCCTTCACTCAACATTATTATAAGCAGGTACAAAGGGTATCAGAAGACGGATGGCTGTCAAGACATGACAGTTACGAGGGGGCCCGTTTTTTATGGATTACGTAATTAAACCAAATTGTAAGGCTTCAGAGAGCACGTAAACTGTCGTTTATTGTCTACAAGCCACAAAATGGCTTTCGTAGCGCGTTCGTAGCATGTAAGCGTGTGCTACGAAACTTCGTAGCACGGCGTCATGCTACGAAATTTCGTAGCACAGTTTGTGTGTCGATGGAATATAATCTGTAATGTTTCTTAAAGGATATATTATAAGGTTCCGTACCCAAAAGCCAAAGAGACCCTAATACTAAGCCTCCATAGTCCATTCGTCCGTCTGTCTGCCAGCGGGTTGTGTCTTAAGAACCGTAATAGGTAAACAGTTGAGTGTATTTCTGTTGCCGCTATAACCAAAAATAATAAAAAATCAATTAAAAATTAAGTGGCTCCCATACAAGAAAAGTGTTTTTTTTTTCGTACGGAACCCTTCGTGTGAGAGTTCGACTCGCACTTGGCTGGTATGTATGCAGCTTGAGTTACAATAAATAAATAGTCGTTTCCATTTTACAATGATTAATTCCCTTAACTTTATTTAGCTGTCTAGTTTATAGCTATAATTAACCTCTCCATTGTAATTACTGCAGCTAAAATAAGATGTGATTGTATTTTTTTGCCATTAAGTGCTTAATTAATAAACCTAATCCGATTCTAATTCGCTTCACTGACTTCCAAACTCGTAACCGACGTCATAAAAAATATTCAATTTCTGCCACGATTCTTGATATTTATTGAATAGGTGGGAGAATTTTAATATGTGGCTATGAATACACCCCATTAGAGCTTATTGCGAGCGTTACACTTGGCAAGCTTGCAAAACGATCGCCAATAAAGGGAACGGTCTCCGAGACATTGTAACACCTTTTTATTGTGCTCATAAAAATACATTATCCATAGTTAGCACTATGTGTGGCCTGCTCACCCCATGACAACGTTCATTCATTAGACCAATGCTATTGCAATAATACATGAATGGTTTGATACTCTGTATAAATTACTGAAGGTGAACTTAAGTCAGTAAAATATCTTTCATTAAAATTGTTTCGCATTTAGAAGTATTTTGATTTTATGTTCATAATTAACGGGTCTCGGAACAACAAATTCGCACACGAAACCGAATTTATGTTCCACGCCAAGTTACGCACACATTTAGTATGCGAGATTTGTTGATTTAAAACTTTTCCCATTACCTGACGACCAGTACGGTTTTGTATATAGAGGTTATTACTGTGTTATTCTTTATTTATGACGGCGAGTTAGTACTATGCATATATGCATTGGATTTATTGTATTCTGATTATGTACAGGGTGCTGATAACAGTGAACCTATAAATTAACGACATGACAGCGTAAATAATGTAATACTTACTTCATTTATACCTATAGATTTTTTTTTCTTTTGTTCGTAACTTTATGCTATATTTTTCGGGTTATTGACTGCCGAAACCCACAAAGTAGCCGCCGGCAAGGGTTGTCCCAGTATCCCACGACAAAGGCATACGCGTTTACCCATGTATAGAAATTGATATAGGTCCGAATAACATCTAACAAAAAGGTTGTAACATAATAATGTCCAAATCCATTGTTTTCGGCTCAAACATTTCCTACAAAAATGTTTCATAAAATTAGGAATTTGAATAAAAAATCCATGTATTTTAATTTAATGCCGGGCTAGGAGCAGCAAGCAAGCAGGTGCATGAAAATGACTCGGTAAAAATGGGACCAGGAATTTTTCATAACATTGGATAATATGGAGCTCTATTTGGCGATTCTGTCTTTCTATTCTATTTCTATTTCTACTTTACATATTGGGTCGCCCTAATGGCCATCGTTTTGTTTATTTAAAATGAAACTTTATCATTTTTAACCGACTTCAAAAAAAGGAGGAGGTTCTAAATTCAGTTGTATTTTTTTATAAGCAGACATTACTTTTAAGACATCTAATAATAAAACAAAAATAACAAGGTGCGTTCATCTTACGAGTAAGTTGCGGTTTTGTCGAAAGAGTTGATAATGCCAGTTTGATTTAATACATCAAAACGACGATTTCTAACCGAGATGTCATTTCCAGATATTAGTCATAAATGCATGGTGCTTGCCCTTAATGTTTTAAGTGTTCATGAGCGCGAAACTCAAAATGGTGGTCATTAAATGAAATGGTGCTCTACATTGAAACACCTCTTGCTCTTTTCTAACGTTGTTGTTAGTACGTGCTAAGCTGTCGCGAATTGTTACATTTTTAGATATTGTACAGTATTCAAGATGTTAATCTGTTCTTTTCTTTCTATTTTTACTTGATTTTGCTTTTCAATGATGTTTGAAAAGCATTCAAATTTTCAAGCAAATTTTTCTTTTTTTTTATTTCATGAAAAAATACTAAAAATGTATTTGAATAACAAACTCAGTATATACACTTAAAATAGAAAATAAAAACATAATTATAATTATGGCGTCAAAAAATACGTCAACATCGCTGTAGACTGGAAGTGAGCCCAAAAGACTGGCGGCATTACCACGTTGGCAATGTTTATCCTCTGTCCGAGGTAAAATTCAGCCCCTGGGTCACGCGAAGTGTCAACTAAGCGTTTATAAAGATCTTTAAATAAGGCATGAGCACTCGGACCCACGGCCTAAGAGTTCCAACCCCAAACGGCTCAAAAACATAATTGCCAACAAGGCCGTTATATTTTCGCCACTTGAGGTTCTCAGCAGCTGCAGCGGCAGAACCAGCAAGCACGACGAGCTAGGAAGATGGGATGGCGCAAGTGTATCGACATAAGTAGCGTCCCACACTAAAGGCCTACCAATCTTCCATGAATATAAAGACATTCTATTCTTGAATAGAAGTTACATAACATGGTTTGAACATAATTTAATACAATTATAACATAAAGGAAGTTCCGTTCCTTTGTTGAGACGTCACTTGCAAATCTCTATTCAAATTATCGTACGAAAATATACCTATCATTAACAGTTACCAAGTCCCGGAGGCGTGCCTAGTATATTACAAGAATAAGTAGTGAAGAAATACTTACAATGTTTACTAAGAAAAGTTTCGTCTGCAAGGAACTGGTAACTACTTAACTGAGTTACAAAGTTCGCGTATGAACGACCACCCAATAATGTTAAGTTATTGTTCTTGCTTACATTCACTGTATGAGGTAACAGCGTTTTAATGTCTGGTTAAAGGCGTACTGTTAATATACTCCGTGTGGAACTTTAACAATTTTGGATAATGAATTACAGGTGTAAAGGGATCGCGGTGTTTTTGATTAACGACTTATAATTATTAATTTAGTTTACGATCATTTGAGAGCGATCGTACTACAAATTTTTACTTGCACATTCAGTTTAAAAAGTCTTATTGCTAAATGATTTGACTTTGACTTTTTCAAGTAGCAATGTGCTAAAAACGTGTAATACAAACCTACACTAGCTGAAAAAAAAGCCAATTAATAACCTCTAAAGTCATTAATTAAACACACATAATTCACAACACTCAACACCCTCCCTAGAACAGAAAGTAAGCAAACAAACACCCCATTACCAGCACATTAGCATATTATAATGAAATCTAATTTAAAACACCTCTTCGGAAGCCGCAATTTATAGTTTATAAACAGTATAAATAGGCGGTATCTCTCGTGCAATTATCTTCCTATTTATGTGCGGAAAATGTCAACCTCTGGGAAAGTTTCCTCTATCCGCAGCCCCGGAGGTACCAGGCTGGCAGCGGTGAGTGGGGCACTATGTTATTAAACCAGCTAATCATTATGAATTGGTTACGCGATATACTCAAGCGGTTAATTGGATCTGTCTTCAGTAAACACAATTCATTAATAATAATGTACTTTATGATTTATGTTCTGATTTTTTTGGGGTGGATGAAGAGTTTGTGTTGGGTATTAATAAGTGAATAACGGTATACCAACCTGTATATTAGGATTCAATTGAAAATCAAATACACAGAACTGTTCTTTGATCTGCCCAGCTTGCCTATACCTAACCGATTCCGGTTCGGCGTCCAGTCTAACCGAAATGGGTGCCGCTTATCTATACTAATATATAAAGCTGAAGAGTTTGTTTGTTTGCTTGCTTGAACGCACTAATCTCAGGAACTACTGGTCTGATTTGAAAAATTCTTTCAGTGTGAGAAAGCTCATATATCATCACGCTAAGACCAATAGGAGCGGAGCAGTAATGAAATTGTGACGCAGACGAAGTTGCGCGGGTCAACTAGTATACC
Organism: Lacanobia oleracea; assembly: GCA_950371165.1. Classification (NCBI taxonomy): domain Eukaryota; kingdom Metazoa; phylum Arthropoda; class Insecta; order Lepidoptera; family Noctuidae; genus Lacanobia; species Lacanobia oleracea. The sequence continues at coordinate 16,373,312 of OX493389.1, forward strand.
TATAAAAATCTCGTGTCACGTTGTTTGTTGTCCAATTCCTCCGAAACGGCTTGACTGATTTTTATGAATTTTTTTGTGCATATTTGGCAGGTCTGAGGCGTCGGATCGGCTAATAGAATTATAACATTTATTCAACGATTTCCAAGTCATTAACACTAGAGCTCGTGACAATTCATTATTGATAACTCTTCAAGAAACATTTAATTACTTTTTCATTACTAAAGAATAAATCTTATTCAGTACCCCGAGTATTTTTTCCAGGTATCGGAATGATGAGGACTTTTTAGATTTCATTTATGATAATGTTTTAAACAACCCTACAGTGGCGTGAGGTAACGGGCGTTGTATGCGACCGCAAAATGCCTCCAAAACTCAAGGGGCAGATATATAAATGCATCATACGGCCTGTCCTACTGTACGGGGGCGAGTGTTGGCCAGTACTAAGCAGACAACCCAGGAGCTTCACGTCACGGAGATGAAGATGCTGAGGTGGATGAGTGGCGTAACGCGATCCGATCACATACGCAACTTTTTCATCCGAGGTAGTCTTGGTGTCCGTGGGGGAAAAACTGCAAGAGTGTCGTCTGCGATGGTATGGCCACATCATGCGCCGCCCTATGGAGTACGTTGGTCGGAGATGCATGAATATGTCTGTTCTTGGGGCTAGGTCCCGTGGTCGCCCTCGCAAGCGCTGGCTGGACGTCGTCAAGTCCGACATGAGAGCCAATGGTCTGACTGAGAAGGATGTTCAAGATCGGGCAAAGTGGAGGAAGCTAAGTAGGAAGGTGGACCCTGGCAATAGCCGGGATTAACGCCAGGTGAAAGACAAATTTTGAGCTGGGTGCGAATTAATGTAACTTCACCCCTATTTTTTTGGTCTAATTTGACCGGACTATTAAGCGAATGTTAAATTCTATGGAATTAATTTTTACCTCATGATATTGTACCATTACGATGTTATAACAAATTATAACTAAATAAAAAAACCGGCCAAGTGCGAGTCGGACTCTCACCCGAAGGGTTCTGTATCATAAACCGAAAAAAACGGTCAAGAGCGAGTCGGATTCGCGTGCAAAGGGATGCGAACGATTTTTTTAACATGTTGTTTTAACACTATGACTTTTTATAGGTTTTCCCATAGTCTATAGGTAAAGATCTATTATCACCAATGGTCATATTTCGTCTAATTTCTTGAATAACTTCAAAACCATTTATTTTAAAATTATGAAAAAATATAATTAAAACTCTAACAGTAAGCCCTTTCATTTGGTGTGTCACATGATGTTGTTCAAAAAACCTTTTTTTTATTTTCTAGCTTGACCCGCAAAAGTGAGCCCCATACTAAAAATGAAATGATTTACGTAACACATCTGTGTTTGGGTCACAGAAGACCATTATGCGTACCAAATTTGAACACAATCGGTCCAGTGGATCCGGAGAAAACTGTCTGTGACAGACGGACAAAGAGACAGACAGACACCCGAGTGGTCCTATAAGGATTCCGTTTTTTGTTCGCAACCCTAAAAAAACACGTTTCTTGAATGGGAGTCATCATAATTTTTACTTAAATTTACTTTTTAACATTTGTTGTTATAGTGGCAATAGAAATACACACTCTGTGAAAATTTCAACTGTCTACCTATTACGGTTCTTGAGATACAGCCCGCTGACAGACAGACGGACAGCGGAGGCTTAATAATATGGTTCCGTTTGTTACTAATTGGGTACGAAACAATAATAAAAACAGTATCTTACGCAACTACATTTATACACATCATTAGTTGTCAAATTAAAAATAATCATAGCATACATTACTCACCTGAACTCCTATTTGGGTATCTACTGGACTTCGATATGTTCGTGAAAATTACTAAACGAGTTTCTGCTACGGAACCTAAGTTTTCTTATTAATATCATCCAGTCAGCAATAATAAAAGCAACAATAACAACATAATGTATGTCTGTTTATAAAGGCAACATTGCATTTCATATTGTACCAATTTTCATATGTGCGTCACTAAGGCAATACGTAACGGGCACGTTTTCTGTTTATTCGTTCATAGATGCTTTGTTTGTGAAAATATAGCGCTAATATTGTGAGTGGAGTCGGTCAACTGGTCGGCAAACTAGTTTGCCAACTGGTTGTCAAACCATCTGGCAGACTCATCGCGCCGAGACGAGCCTCGACGATGGACAAGTATCTACGGAGACACTTCAAGTCGATAGTGCTCGACTCGAGGGAACTTCTCAAGCACAATATTTTATCTTCACCGCTTTTTCGATTCATTTTAAAAGATTTGAATTTACCACTTGCTGGCGGTAAGCAGACTTTGAAACTTTGTAATATAGAAAATCAAAGTGACTTATCTTATTATACAAAAGATAGTTCGATTTGCTTATAATTATAATAAGATGACAATGGTTTTGTAAAATGTCTCGACTGAGACAGTTAATAAAATAAATAGTTTAAACCAAATAAAAGATTTTTCTCTGTTACTTACGAATGCTAAAAAATTAGAATGTTTGGCTCTGACTCGGACAAAATACGTAGCACAGACTGAGTATAATATTGGATGTAGACATTCAATTTCCCAACTAATTTCGTCAACACAACCGAACGAAATTGACAAGCTATTTGATTAAATCGCGAATATCATTTGTATCGTACATCCACGAGCCTGATTTTGTGATGCACGCAATTTATGAGGGATTTTGATGAATATAAATTATGTCATTTTAATAAAATGGGGGCGAGCTATCTGTGCTCCCGTCTAGAGTAACGACACGTTCAGTCGCGGTTATGAATGCTCTTAGGGCGAAATGGCCACATTTTTTTGTTTTCAATACCTTATTTTTATCGTAAATAGTCCTCGTTTGTGCTTTTTTGGGGTTCCCCTCCATAGGTATTATGAAATATGTTACTTCACAACAAGAAACTTACTCTCTGTTGTGATAGTCGCCTTCGATACATTTATGTACACGTTTGTTTGTGTTAAGTTTTTAAGTAGAATTAAACAATTCCCTTTAGTCACCTATCTGCGTCTAGACTAGTATAGCCTTATTTATAAAATTATTGAACCATATAGCTTGAAATAATAATCAGTTGTTTCTTAATTACAAAACCGACTTTTTTATATGTTTGTCTAAATCAGCTTCTAAACATGAGTGCCAAAATTTCATAAGTGTAAATAACTAAAATGGGAGAGCTAAACGTTATTATATTTATATTAGTTTTATCTATTTCTCCCTTTTTAGTTATTAATTAATACAGTTTATTTTTTTAATAACTTTTTATCTATAGTGAATTCGAATTTACAATCTACTTATCAGTATTTCAATCACGGTTAAACCAAGTTTTTGTATAAATAAGGGCCGTATTATATAACCATCAGATTATTAAATTACTATCATTTTAGATTCTCCGAAACGAAACTTGAAACAAATATTTCTGTTACATTAACGCTTTCGGAGAATTCTTGTTGTTCGTGTATATGAAACAATACAGTGATGGAATTTACCTCTAATGAATTTCATGAATTCGACCTATCTATTGAAACTTGTGTTGTTATTGTACATAGAAACATCAATTTATTACGTCGCAATGTAATTTGGAATTATAGTTTAATCAAAAGTTTGTTACGTATCAATTAGTGCAGCCATTATGTTTTCAGGATTTCTTAAGCGATGTGATTCTATTACTAAGCCTCCTCTGATTGACCGTCCATCTGTTTATCAGCAGGCTATATCTCATGAACCGTAAGAGGAAGTTAGTTGAAACAACTCCTTATGTTACCGCTATAACTACATTATAGTAACAACAAACTAATCGCGACGATAAGATACGATTATAATTAAAAGTGTAAACTTAAATTTTCGATTTACGGAATGAACCATTGTGTGCGTTCCGTAGCTCAAAAGAAAAAAAGGAATCCTTATAGAATCACTTTGTTGTCCGTCTGTCCGGTCCGTCTGTCGGCCAAGACCCTTTATCTCGGGAACGCGTGGAGGTATCGAGTTGAAATTAAAACCATATACTCAGGTCTACAGTCCCGCATATTAACCTCTCGCTACTCGAATTTGCACAATGTCATGTTTACGTCATACTCCGTCGCGTATCGCGGGCGCCCGCTTATCGCAAGCGTAATATGACCCGCAGCACAAAAAACCTAATCTCTCTGCTCACAAAGCAGCTATTCACACACTTGAAACTGTTATGGGTTCTTTAATTATGTCACTATGTATTAGAATGTAAACAATATTCTTATAACAAACCGAAATATAAACATTTTGGATAGATACGAGAGTACTTGCTGAAAGCTATTTTGTTGTATTATTATGTTGATTTCTGACACAAATATTGGATCAATTTACACAAAATTTTGGAATTAAGGTCATAAAAAGACAAGTAATCTAGTGATGATGTTATTTTACGAGAACAAAAATCGACTGCCGCAATATTTAAGCTCAAACTTCATAGTACGCGGAGCAGACATTTTGATTTACGTAATTTGTATTTTTGTAAACAAACGTCAAGAATATTCCAATAAGATTCCAATAAGAAATGTTTCTAGATTACTAGCCATGTATTCACGAACTCATTTTTAATTGTATATCGTTACAATATGCCACTATAATTCTGAAATATCAAATTACTTACGTACGGGAAGAAATCCGGTAACTAGTTTTGTTTCGTAATTTTCACCAGATAATTTACACTTTTGACTTTGAATATTAGTTGAAATTTAACGAAAATAAAGTAAATTATGAATTTCTATCAATACTTGGCTTACTTTCCACAGAAAAACACGTAAAAATCGAAAATTCTCGCGCACAAGTTGAACGAATGTTTGTTTGATTTGACAAACGTATTTTGTGACATTTCGCTTCTTGTCAAGCGTATTTTTTTTATCCGACAGTGTTCCCATATGAAAAATATTATATACCATAGAGTTCAATCATTGAGAAAAGAAAATTAACCGTAAAAATTACTAAAATTTAGTTTTAAATCCGTAGGGTCGGGTGGATCCACAGGGACCCACCTGGGTGTTGACGGAATTAGACGCTAGTGGGTCCGTGAGTCCCTTTGATACCCGAGAGGTTAAGGCTGTGAATAATCATACTTATAAGATAACGTAAAAAAAAAATTACGGCCGTTTATGCCGCACAAAAAACGTATATTTCGATACTCTCAAGGTATTAAAAATGTATAGGGTATTTCCCGTTGACCTAGAACTATGAAATGTGTTAAGTAATTTCGTCTTATACTACAAGTATAGAGAAAAATCTGAAAAGTGTACATATATAATTAAATCATAAAAAATAAGTTTACCTACAAACTACGGAACCCTCGGTGAGCGAGTCCGACTCGCACTTGTTCGGTTTTTTTAATATTCTCGAATATATCCCAAACCCGTTTTATCCATACGTAATCTACTGATGCAAACAGTATATAGCAATATTTAGCTGGCGGCGGTTAAGCCCACAAGTCTGCAAAAAGATTTATAAGAAAACAAAAAAGAACTACTCGAAAAGTAGAGCGTAAATTCAGGCTCATTAATCAAACTTTTTTCAATACCGCGTGCTCGTTTACAAAACATTTCTCATAAGATATTTATGTTATTTATTACGGAGTTATTCACTAAATATTGGAAGGCGCGGGTAGTGCCGGGCAGGTCGTCAGTCATGCCTGACGTTCGCTCGCGCTATGAAACTAATTCTCCGCCGTTTTCTATTCCTCATGCCAATGAAATTTAATTAACCGTTCACTGAACACTCTTATCGTTCAAGTGAACAATTTACATTATTATTTCTGGCTACTCTCATTTTAATATTTCCAGACGTGACTTCTTTTTCTGTTACATAAACTGATAGCAGAAAAGTTTCCTGTTTTAATTATAATTTATCTTTGTATAATTAGGAACACGGCCGAGATTTATTCAAGGTTCCTTTTCTTTAACATTCTTTGATGTTATTCTTTGGTCCAAATAAATACTTTTTACTGCTGTGACTGTTTTTTGGGCATTTCGCATCATTTCATTCGCTTAAATTTACCCAGAACATAGGATGTAAGTTTAATAATATGTATACCAACATTTTATAGGAAAACGCATTAGGGTGAATTTGTTTCAGGAGGATGTTATCTGGAAATTGAATTAGTATTCATAGAACTAGGTGCTCTAAAACATGTCACACAAAAGACATAATTATGCAGTTTTAGCAACTAACAAATGCACAAATAATGACTTTTTGAATAAAAAACATATCAGGCGGATCCAAAAGTAATGATAAATGGGTTCATCTATTCTACACTAATAACAAAGTGGAAGAGTTTTTTGTATGTTGGAACGTGAGCATGAACGTGAGTCAGATTTGAAAAAAATATTTTTGCTTTTGATAGCCATTTTTAAACAAGCCTACAAGCTATTTAACATTACCCTAAGACCCATAGGCGGGTAGCGAAAAGAAAAATAACCGATTATCATTATTTTTTGATCAGCCTAGTAGCTTCGTCCTCTCCTGGTAAAAGGTAAAAGTAAACTAAAATTTTTAAGTTTAACTGGAAGCTATACAGTCTGTATAGCTTTAAATATATATAGAGTTATAATCTGTATAATACAGATCATAACTCACATCCTTTGATCAATTAAGGGACTAGGTACATGAGCAATTTGCTAGACGTAAAACGAATTAAATTTCGAATATAGTTAGCGATGCTGTCGCGTTTAAGGAAACTAAAATTAGATGGCAAGTCATAATTACTCTTACGAACAGGATCATTTCCCGCCAAATCTCCTCATAAAAACTAATGTCACTGAACACGTAACACGGGGAAATCATATGGAAAGCCGTATTATATCTACACAAGCACACACAGCAGTCGAACAGTTACATAAAACAGACTCACCTATCGTCGTGAGCGCCAGCGTGCACCAGTAATAACTTTGCAAATATTGTTTCACCACATCCGCAGTCTCAGTGTCATGATACACCCAGTTTTTACTACCGAACCCATTGTTTTTATATATTATATGGTACAAGCACCCGTTCCAATGGAATATCACTAACAAATAATGAATTAAACTTGTCGATCTAAACAAGTTGGGATAGTTCGTATGCCGCTCGGTTCGGTCCATGAACGCCCAGAAGCGGTATATCTTGACGAGGCGGAAGGAGCGCAGGATGGAGTTGAACCCGATGGACAGGTAGAGGAAGTCGAGCGGCAGCAGGCACAGGCAGTCGATGTAGAACGTAGTGGAGTTCATGTAATGCGCGCGCAGCTTGGCCGCGTCCGTCTGCAGCACGCCGTCCTCCAGGTAGCCCGTGCGGAAGTGGAACAGGATGTCCGCTAAGTACAGGAAGTCCGAGAAGTAGTCCAGGCAGAACCACACTATCAGCGTCTCGCCTGGAACAAAACACACCAACTTAATCACACGTCCAAATAAATCAGCGCTCACGCAAAATAAATACCTAACCATCAAATTAATTTCAAATTTCGCACCCCTAATAGATTCATTTACTTTGGTCCAAACTTTTACTCGAAACTAAAGACAAAAAGATCAATACTACAAAGCGCAAACTTGAAAGGGACTCGCAAATTTTATGTGGCGCTGAAACTCATCACAGCTGTGAAGTGGTAATGAAACAATTGGAAACTTGGGCGGCGAAACATCCAACGTTACCTTTCCAAATATTACATTGTCTCCGGTGCGAAACATTTAACTCAGAAAAGCTATTTAGGTAAGTAATTTAATTCACCACGGGGCAAGTTGGCGCAAACTATGCGCAGAGTGCGCTAAGTCGCTGCAGCCCAGATCGTCGTCGCTAATCTTGGTTGCTATCTAAATGGAGACGTCTTTTGCATAAGCTCTGGAGTCAAAATTGGATTTTTATCCACTTAAGCGCCTACTTTCAAGTTCGTCCGACATTAAAATGAGTATGAGCGATACAAATGGGCTAAATCTTTTATTCTTAGTATAATTTTGACATTTTCTGAGCAACTCACCGTTGATCTCCTGGAAAGCGAACCTGTAGACGATGACCCAGAGGTTGTAGAGGAAGGCGAGGGAGACGACCATGGACCAGTAGTAGCACAGGCGGCCGGCGGGGTCGAACACGAAGGACCAGTGCGGGCCGGCGCGCAGCCGCCCGCTGGCGTACGTGGAGCGCCGCCGCAGCCCGCCCCGACTGCCGCTGCCGACAACAATGCTCCATCAACCATCTCATTATCCATATCGTTCGACCCTTTTAACCTTAATTCCTATCAGTTGCCTCTACGTACACAACATTAAATCCGTTCTCCTTTGAAGTAATCTACATAACATTACGTGTGTGCGCTCTCTGCGAATCTAATAAGAGTTGCACTCAACGTCAACCCTTCAGCGAAGGACTCATAACATCATCTTTGAAGCTATGCGTTTGTAGGAAGGTTGTTACGTAAGTAAACACAACACTTATTATGTCACTAACAATCGACAAAGGGGATCATTAACAAAGTTATATTTTGATTACGCAGTTACCAGAAAATACCGAGAACAGTTATATACAGGGATATCAATGTACTCTGTCTATATTATATAAGTGAGTATTTGTGGGCCGTAGAGCGTGTGCGAATGGCGGCAATAGATAGTTTGCCTTCATTTGATATCGAAGTTAGTGACAGATAGGCTCGCGTGGTTCCTTTGTTATTCGATATCATTGTAGGCGATCGTACACTATATATTTTGCTATAATATGGACAAGGGTGCGCAAGATATTAAATTCTTCTTCTGTAATAAATATTATATTGTAGTACACATCTCTAAGATGCTGCAAATGTCATGTCTTGCACAGGTGGTGAATTCATGTGTTGTATGTGTGTTATAAATGTTGTAAAAGCAAAGAAAGTACAAAAAAAATATAGTTTTAAGCTACGAAGTTTGTCAAAATGTAAATGTGTCAAATTATCGCTATAATTACTTTGATTTACCTGTATAATGTATATAGCACAGATCAAAAATGCTTTCGCGTGTAAATGACATTACACAAAATAAGCACTCAAATAGCAATAACAACTCACTTAATTATTTGTAAACTATGTACGTACATGTACCTACCAATTAAGATAAGGCATTAGTTACACGCTAATTACAATAGTCTTTGTTCAATCCCGACAGCCAGATCGATCAATTGAGCCGCACGCTAACACGGCTAGGAGCGTGTGTAGGCATTACACATTCAATACGCAAGCCTATCAACGACTGAGTCGTTTACACAAGACACCTACTTCCCTATGCTAAGCATCCCGGCTTACACCATGTGTACACAGGTATCAGGCACGGACCGTGTAAGATAAATGTAAGCAGCGCTGTTTGCATTAGCTGATTGTTTGGAGTTAACTCCGATTGACTGAGTCAGCTCGAGCGGGATTTATGTACCCGTGTGTATGTAATTGCGACTAGGGAATAATTGAATATCGCGGTTACCACCTGAGGGCTCGCCGCAGCGATAGGTATCCAATTAACCCTCTCAATACTGAAGACAGCCAGAGAAAACGCCCAACCACAGGCTTGTGGTCCCAATCAAACCAGATTCATTATCTTGAGCAGGCTCAGATTGAATGGTACGAACAATTCAGCTCGAGGCTTGGTATCTCGACAGAGACCTGTCAGGATATGTATACAGCCTCTTCAATACAATGATGTTGATAGCATCTACATTCAATTACCTTATATCACGGGCGGTGTATAGTTGCAATATGTTAATTAACAATATCGTTTAGAGTACGTGTTCTAGATATTGAATATTGTAGGTATTGAATATTCTCTAGCCTGCCTGATAACATATGAAAGTTCTTCTAACTGTACTTTAGTCAGGTTTATTTACCACCCTGAACAGTTGAATCTCAATATTTAAATCAAAAGCATTTAGTTAAAATTAAGTCAGCCCAATCAAATTATTTGGGCATTTTTAACGAAGAAATGGACAATTTCGTCTAATTCATATAATACGTATTTAGATTTTTAAATGTGTATTGTATAATAATACTTGATTATATAATATATATATAATCAATATAATTATAATATATATTATATTATATAATACTTGACTGATTTAGTCCTTGCGATATCTTCGAATGGAAATGCAGACATAAATTAGATATCGTGGCCTCACCAAACTTAGGAACAACATTTGCCAATGTACAGTTGTTAGCTAACTTCCAGTTGTCGAGCAAACGCGACCACAGCTTATTTAACTAGTTAATTGTTTATTAATACGTGCCTTTTCATTGACATAAGTACTTCCATATTCGAACGAAAACTATCGCAAAGTTTGTTTAAATAAAACAACGCTGACAAATCTACTTATTTCCAGTTTTATTAAATAAAACGTTGAATTTTCTTCCAGGGTGAATTTTCCAGCCAAAACTGGATTTACTTAGTTCAATTTGGCAGTGCAGATTAAAGAGCCATACATAGGTACAGTTACGAGAAAAAAAATACTTTACATTTGGTTCAGGTGAAAATAGGAAAGAAAGCTCAGCTTTTCGTAGCTTTTTTAAGCATTGGAAATCATCTCATTGTAGTGCCAGGCGGTCTTACTGACTAAAACCTATCCGTGTTCCTCCTGCTGGCCTTTAAGTTCCAGGGCCGTGGTGACTTTTTCGAATAAATTCCGCGACCCTGGCAGTCCACAACCCTGGCCGAGTTTTTCGTAGCTGGTGACAAGCTACGAAAAAGCTCTCACCGAGAGGAAGCCTGGGTCCCAGCAGAGGGAATATTATAGGCTGATTATGCTTTATGCTTATATGGTGACAAGCTAATTAAGGCAATATTCTCGATTGCCTAACCTGGAGATAATGACAACAAAGGCTGATTTCCTTCCAAATATTGATTGTGATACCAACATCTCCGCGATATGATAGCCTATCTATTTCCAGACAGACATTTCCTTTATATTGAAACTGGACACTGCAAGCCAAGTGAAACAAAGACTTAGCGAATATTGACCAGACAATGTAGCCATATAAACAAAGCAAAGACGATACATTCACATGAGCGAAGGAATAACTTCGTTCAAAATAAATCGCAACTTTAAATTTATGGTTATGGCGTGCATTTCGTATAAGTGGCTAATGTGAAATCACTGGGGTCGTACGTTGTACGTGTTAAATCATATTTTGTATTCATAAAAGTTTGTTGTTTGATTTAGTTGGGATATTAAGACTTCTGTTCGGGACTCCGTGTTCATGTCGCTTATTTGCTTTAAATTAAACAATAGACTCTTAAACATTAGTGCAAACAATATTTAAAGTTTAATTAAGTGCAGAAAGAAAAAAAATACTTTTGTAAATAAACCCGATCGGTGAAAACGAAGTCACTTTTCAAGCAGTCTGTTGCGACTGGTGGCATTTATTTTAGTTAAATTACAGATTAATTTATTTTTAATTCCTACATAGTGAGTTACATTTTTGCAGCTCACTATATGTAAGACAATATTGTTATGTCTCTATTCTGCACATAAATGTACTGAATATACACAAGTACTTCGTTTCTCGCTTAATATTCTTGTTTCAATTTCATGTTTGCTAAAAATCACACAAACTACACAAATCGCAAATCTTACATTACATCTTAAATCTTTAAAAGTCGACATCCGAATTCCGATGTCATTTCGCGTAGTTTGACGTACACCAAATAACATTAAGCGAATACGGGTGAATGCTGTCAAAGGGTATCAACCGTCAAACGGTATTTTATTTAGTTTTTTCGACAAGTTAACGCTTGGTTCGAGTGTTATTGGTACAATATCGACTAAATGTATGACGGCGCTTATTGTAGTGGGGGGAGGGGATGGCGACATCGCCTGATCGGTCCGGTGCACGTTCCATTTACAACAGTACGATGACGTAGCGCCATCAAAATATAACATAGATAATAATTAGCAACTCTAGGCACTAACACAACATGTGCATCCGATCAAAGTCAAGAATAGAATGCCCCGATCGCCCCGCCGCGTGGTCTCGTTTTACGTCCGAGCGCAAACAAGTCGAGTAGTGGGGGAGTTGGGGATGGCGACATCGCCTGATCAGTCCGGTGCACGTGCCGTATACAACAATGCCATGACGTAGTGCCGTCACCGTCACCGTCATGTACAAGTTGTGGTTTGATAAATAACGTCGTGTAAACACAGGCATTCATCGAATATGAGAGGTACGGTGTATTAATTGAACACCTTACCTGAAATAAACGAATTTAATTTAATTTTCATTTAAAAAGTAACGGATTTAAACATTAATAATAAAATTATGTGTGTATATGAAGTCTATAGTGCATTGGTAGGTGCATGTGAGTTGTTAAAAGGGTGGTTCTTTGTGGTTCTAAGGTACACTTGTTTTAGTTGTCACTTTTTAAGATGAATTTTAACAAACGTAACATGTACGGTGTAGATTGTCCCATCTAGTGCTGCAAATACGAAACTTATACCGTATTAAACTTGACATTCACACTCCTGTGCTGCCACCTATTAGGTAGTTATTGCACGCTCCCTATACCTCAAGGCGCATTAATATGACACTGATAGTCATTGGGCCTGTAAGCCAACGAGTTACAATTGCAACTTTTTAGTCAGCGTGAAAAGCGTAAGCGTTGCGTGGCGTGGAGTGAGCGGAAAGGACATGCATAGCACAGCCGCACAGTGTTGTTCTTAGACATTTTGTGGCTTGATAAGAAATCGGTTACTACCACCATACATAGCTGAGTTTTTCTAGCATCTACTGAAACTATAAAAACTAAATACTCTTCTCTTGTTGGTTCAACAGCAAGATGTGAGATTTTAGCATCGAGGCATTCGAATCAGCTAGTCTATTCTGTAAGTAAGCATTTCGATATCGAGCTTCACCCTGAGTGAGATAGCTCACAAAGTGAACTTTATTACACACAACATAAAGGTGTTACGTTTATACTCACCTCGGATTCCGCTGTCGAGACACGAAAATGTTGTTACAGAATAGCACTACAGATTGCGACTGACATGCGAATGTGACTCACGCTAAGCCAGTGCGAGTTTTTTAACTTTCTCGATCGCGTTAGCGAAAACGCCAATTTGTATTGACACTGAATAAGCACCGTCTGGTGACACTAACGGATAACCTTTATTTTTTGTATACAATTTGACATAGGTGAAAGTTTACGTTAACGTGATCGAGATCGTTAAAAAAATCACACTAAGCCCTCTGGGTATTTAAGTCCTACCAGACTGGTGCACTGTCTGGTTGGCAACTGCCCTAAAGATGTTGTCGGGCGGTTTCGTTTGGCGTGTACTGGAGCTACGAAAGTGCGTGAAAAGCGTGGTAATATACTTAGTAGAATATAATGTCTGACTATACCTGTCGGTTCCATTGCAGTGTGAGGGTGCAAGGTGGTTGTGCGAGTGATGCGGCGCGGGCGTGGCGGGTGCGTGCGGCGTGTGCGGCGTGCTGCGCCAGCCGCTCAGCAGCGGCGCCTCCCCGCTCGCCCCCAACAGTTTTAATCTAAGCAATACAATTATATTTAAAACCAATGAAGGCAAAATTCAAACGGAAGGTCTATTTGCTAAATATGTAAACTTATGCAAAAACTAGCAAACCCGCCCGGCTTCAAACAAGTACCATATAATTATAAACTACCAATCGATTCCTCGAAATCTTCGACAATCATCGTCATATTTCAGCCATATTACTCAAAACCATTTGAGTAGGTACCGTATGAGTTATGCTCCTGAATCTTCCTTATCCGATTGGTAGTTTTTGACTTTATCGCGGACGTAGACAAACAGACGCAAAGGGGACTTTGTTTTCATAATAATTATGTAATGATGGAGTGATAACAAAAACTATCTTTTACGATGACTTACCCAACTTATTTTCATTTTTTTTTTTTTAAATACGTATGTGAGGTAACGAATACGAGCATTTACTCAATGCCACAATGATTTGCTATAAGTCTGCTGAAATTAACAATACCAATGACGTCTAGTTTCCCGCCTTAACATACTTTTCCTAGAACAAAAAAATCGATTGGCGATGGTCATTCAGCCAGCCAACAAGAAATAAAAATAAATTTATATGAAACAAAAAAGGTGGAAAATAATTTCTTTTCGATAGATGGAGCACGGTTGTATATTTATAAAAGCAGATATACAACCTTTTTGGCACAAGTAATCAGGCACTGGTTATACCGTTATACCACCACGTTGTACAATTCAGAGACCATTAAAACAAGAAAAAATACGCATTTATTTTTAATCTTTATTTGATAGCTTTTGGGGCTGTTTTTGGGTAGAAAATGGCCAAAACATTTGGTAAAAACACCGTAAAGAGGTTTTATAGCAGACGCTTATTTATTTTATGGCTATGCAATTTTTATGCTGAAGTAGATTACAAATATGGGGGCGCTCTATGGTTTCATTAAGTTAACAAAGACCATAAAATGTATGCAATTTACTATTTCCGATATTTAAAAAAAATATATATATATCTCCAATAACATTACTGAAAAAAAATTACAAACTTCATGACAAATAGATAAAGAATTTTGAAAAGTGTAGGTAGCTAAACAAATGAATTGCTTTTGAACCATTCAACCTTAAGCAGGTACCTACATAAAAAGATAAAGCCGCATTAAACACCACATAAATCTTCCTTACCCCTTCCCACGCAAAAGTAAAAACAGTTCATAAAGCAAAATACAAGTCACCGACTCGCCAGTGTTAATCTAAAAAGTTATGCAGATATGAGACTTCGCGGGCGGAAGGAATCGTTTGAAGTCCAATCGACTTAGTGGCACACTAGCGGCTACCGGTAGAAATTGGTTTTCCCAATACGATCTCTGTGGGGACAGAGCGGCAGAGCCGCGTGGAGCTGTGCTAGAACTGTCGTCCCGTAAAATGAGATATAAACCGTTCAAAAATGCGATCGGTCGTATTGCCGATGTCGACGGCGCGGCGACGGGCTCGCCCATATTACCGGCGCGGCTGTCGCGAGCTGCTTAGCTACTTTTTACAGATTAAGTGGAGCGCTCTTTATCGGCTTTTTTTCTCCCAAGATTGTGGCTTTTTTAGAGTCGAAGATTTTTTAAAGCTTTTGTTTTATTGTTTCAGGAGCAGTATCAATACCAATTACCCTTTTCATCTCTGTTTTTCATTTTGTGAAATGAAAGTATTTAGAACTCTTAGCACGTAATCGGCATAGTTAAGTAGATACTTAGGCCTCATTTTTCTACTAGCACGAACTGATGAGACATTGAAAATCGTACCGTTTAATTATGTAAGAATAAATGTATGAACAGCAGTTTTCATTCACACACTCATTCAAACCCGCAAACAAACAGGACATGCAGTGTCGAGACCTTTCGCCTACCTCTCACATATTATTCTACCTCTAATAAGGCAGGTTTATTTAAAAGTTGACGTACCTACGTGAGTCTTTTCACCGAGGACGTAGGCTCATCGAGTCAACACTTATGATTAAAGGGGCCCTCGAGGAGAGGGTCCTTATGTTCCTGGGCAAACACGAGCCAGTCGTCGAACCTCTTTGCTATCGCCTTAATGGAGGCACACCACATTTAACTTCGGCCGTCAAGAAAATTATGCGCCGTAAAAATATTGGGCAGGTGTTTAGTTTGTAGTTCGTCCACGGTGTACTAATCCTTACTTGACATTCTTGTCGACTTCGATGAGTGTTACAGTAAGAGTTTATGCCTTGGTAAAAAGATTAAGAGCCTATGCACATGCCTATGGGCGTATTTTGAACGTGCCCACGACGAACGTTTTACGAACGCGCGCTCACGGCGCTGTAGAACTCTATCTGAATCTGAATTTCGTTTAAAACGCGTCATCTGCACGTCGTCGTCATCGGTGCGTTAAGAAAGCGCCGTGTGCCCCTTTTTTTTTATCTGGTAATGGGCCTGCTCTTGACCACAATCACGCCTGATGGAAAGCGATAGATGAGGTCTATGATGGAGCGAACGTGCCCAGAAGATGCCTGTTCACTCTTGCTTTGAAGGCAGACAGGTTATATGTGAACGGGAACACGTAATAAATGTGGAAGAGAAGCGCTGGGTACGACTAGACGGTATATCGACCAAGTACGGATGGTACCTCGCCGTAAGTCTGGTATTTCGGTAGTAAAATGGCGATGGTGGAATAGAAAGAGTCCTTAGAAGTAAATAGCGCGACTATATTTAGGGTGATCAAATGAAGCGCTTACAAAATGTAGTACATCGAAGAAGCTCTATTTTTGCATCATTTTACTTGAGCGAGTACTTGAAATACACGTACGAGTGCGTGTGTGTACTTGTACGTGAAGTAATTACTTAGAGGAATAAAAATACACAAAATCGAGTCAAACAAAATGTTCAAAGCTTACGGCACTCAAAAATAATTTTCCAAACCGAATACACGAAAAGACTATGAATAGAAGAACCATCACTCACAATTCTTCCAAATCCCACATCAATAAATTAACTTATTAACCTCCATAAAAGAGTAGGAAAAGAAATCAAGGACGCAATAATTCTTGATTTCATAGAGACGTTAAAAAAGGATCCATATTACATAGAGGCTGGAAGTGTTATGATCGCGATAGATCCCCTTTATCGCCCGTGGCGGTTTGACAGATCCAGTTTAAGGGGATATCAAGTAATATGGCTCCCCGAACGTGTAAAATGCTGAACACAAAAAGTGTGTCGACACTGCGTCCTCACAGTATTATGTGGAGCTTCGTTTGTTAGTGCTTTTAATACTTCGTATAAAGTTTATGTTAAAGAATTAAAAAATTAAAAGTACTTTCAAGGAAATACTGTGCAATATATTAATTTAGTTAACATTATTGGAGAGTCAAAATAGCATTTCTGTGTCAAATATTCTTTGCCTGAACAACTCCACAAAGTTAATATAAAAGTAACAATCAAAGCTTTTCGTACCTGAAGTAACGGCCAGAAAATGCCAATATTTTTCAATATTACAATCTTTACTACCTACCACGCCTTTGAAATATGTTCCCTAAAAGAAGCCTATTTCGTGGCACTAAGATTCCTATCAAAATTTAAGATTCCTATTAAAAGGCACATTTATTGAAAGTGCTATTTGCAAAAGATACGAGTACCTACTTAATTAGAAACTAGAACACTCAATTTCGTTTTTGCCTTTAAACGTCCTACGTTAACGAACTCCGTTTTATGTAGTGGAAAATTCGATACCTTATTACCTTACAAATCGATAAGTTTGGAAGTAATGATTCTGTGGAGCGAGGCCTGCTCTCCGAGCTCGCCTCAACGATTACTAAATCAAAAGAAACGTTTCACAACAGGGGCTTGTTAAATCCGATCTCGTGTTGGATTTTGTCAGGAGTTCGTTGGTGCGAGCGTTCAAATTACTTAGATTTTCCGCCGACAAGTGCGTATCAATTAAAAAGAGAAAAACAACTATTATCAAATAACCCTTTATGAATATCTATACTCTAGACTTAATGTATAAAGCGGAAAAGTTTGTTTGTTTACTTGAACGCGCTAATCTCAGGAACTACTGGTCTGGTTTGAAAAAATATTTCAGTGTTAGATAGCCCATTTATTGAGGAAGGCTATAGGCTATATGTCACCACGCTAAGGCTAATAGGAGCAGAGCAGTAACGAAAATTGTGACGCAGACGAAGTTGCGCGGGTCAACTAGTCAAACCATAACTGCTTTTTTTCCATTTTTTGCTACAATCCCCCCAACTTTACGAACGAAAGTACAATAAAACTAAAACTTGTTATGTTTGCATAAGCTCACAAAATTTCTACAAGGAATTATAGAAATATAAACTCCTGAGTGGGATGGCTACGAGAAATGCTTACCTACCTACTTAGCTTATGAAATTTTTACTCTAATTTGTTTTTTACAAGCTTTCTACTTCGAGGAAGTTATCTACTTTTGCTTGTAAGAAGCAAAAGTAGATAACTTCCTCTGAACCTTGAAACTGTGCAAACTCGTTCTACTCCGATGACAGTGGCACATTTGTTTCGCAAGTACAGCTGGCCTGATGCTACATTCAGTTCCATGTTTACAGCCGGCACGTCATCATTATACGCCTACTAGCTTCTGCCAGCGGCTTCGCCCGCGTACTCCCTAGGGACCAATCTCCCGGTATAAAAAGTAGCCTATGTCCTTTCTTAGGCTCTAGACTATCTGTGTACCATATTTCATCTAAATCGGTTCAGTAGTTTTGGCGTGAAAGCGCGACAGACAGACTGACAGAGTTACGTTCACATTTATAATATTAGCAAGGATAGTAGTGATGAGGAGGAGTTCGTGGCTAAATAATAACAGCCGCACGGGTCGATATCGAAGGTTAAGCAATGCTTGCCAAGGTTGATGGGACCATCTTAACATACCGAGTTTCCTCCGTGCCTCGGAAAGCAAGTTAAGCCGTTGGTCCCGGCTGTCATTTGTAGATCTTTGACGGTCGTTACGGATTGTCAGAAGCCAGTAAATCTGACTCCAGTCTTGCCAAGATGTACCGTGTTACCCAGTTAATGTGATGTGGAGGTCTAGTAGGCAACCGCTCCACGTAAAACACTGGTATTCAGCTGAATCCGGTTTGACTGGAAGCCGACCCCAATGTAGTTGTGAAAAGGCTAGGATGATGATGAGTAGTGATGAGGAGGTTACCTAGCTTTATGTGCGCGTCTGGAGCGCGAGGAGAGGTCCAGCTCGCTGGCGGCAGAGCAAGCAGTGCCGGCCTGCAGCGAGCCTCGGGAGCCGCCCAGCCGTCGCGAGCCCAGCCGGCACGTCATCATTTCTGTACGACAAACAAAAATACATTCATTTTAATTAAAAAATACAACAGCATTATCACCTTCAGTATCATCTGGTTATATAGATTTTGTCTTTGATCTTTGTCTCTAGACATAAGAGTGGTGTGGACTGCTATAAACTTTGCAGTCCATTGATGGACAAATACCAATCAAATTGGATTCAGATTCGCCCATATCATCCTTAAAATTCGTTTTATTTAATACAAAACGGTGTAGTTTTTGCTCCGCACATAAAAAAACACAAGTTTGAAGTTCACAGACTACTTTGGAGCCTTTTTTTCTTATTTTTAAGTAAGAAATTAATGATTTTGGAATTTGTTTTATCTGATATTAGCTCAATGTAATCATCAACTAAGTTAGAATCGTGTTGCCTTCCTAGAAATTCACACTAACTAATATATAAACATTTCAGACCGGCAGCTGTCCGACTACGGTATCTCAATTTGAAAATATCAATCCAGAAATTTCAGGTGTCTCTCAAAACCCGTTACGGCTGTGTAGGTTTCAGGAAAGTTACCCGAGAAATAGGTTATTCTAAAACGTACCTACATAGCAACGCCTACATTCAATGAAAGCCTCATTGAATGTAGGCGTTTTCTAAAATAACGTCCACCAGAGGCTCTCGACAAAGTGCTGTTCTATTGGCGAATGTGATTGTCTAAATGCCAAAATATAAGAGACTAGTTGTACTGCGTGACTTCGTCTGCTCCGCTCCTATTGGTTTTAGCCTTCCTCGATAAATGGGCTATCTAACACTGAAAGAATTTTTCAAATCGGACCAGTAGCTCCTGAGATTAGCGCGTTCAAGTAGGTAAACAAACAAACTCTTCAGCTTTATATATTAATTAAGTACAGATTTATCACGTGACATTCGACACAGTTTTTCAATCTCACAGGTACATTTTATCTTTTTGACAATCCGCCAGACATGCACACAACACGCTGACAGAATGTCACTCACTCGACTACAGCCTCAGGCGGCAAAAGTGAAGCATGAAGACCATCGACCTGTCAAAACGCTTATGTGATGTGCGTTTATTTTCTGACAGTACCTTAATCGTGTCGTCCTATTTACGTCAAAATTACGATTTAGTAGGCTTTCGCCTGAGCGGCGTGAATTTTTCTGAAAAGTCACATTAAAAATAAGACATTTCTTCTTATTCAACATCCATTATAATTTAGTTCATTTTACTGTTAAATCCAAGCCAGAAAAGGGTAAAATCTCAACTATTCCGTTAATAGAAGTAGCTAACACTCGTTATTGTAATATTTTTACAAACATCTATAGACAAACAGGGCTGTATGCTCATTAAATTCCAAACATATTGTTGTATGAAACAGCACAACAATGTTCCTTGTGGCCTGATCGCCTAAAGATTTATTATGTTTCTCTCAGAACTGTCCATTACACAGAGGTACTGTGTCTATGCAGCATTTAGTTTAATTCAATGACGTTATTATACCTGTCACTATCACAATATACGTTCTCATTTTGTCATGTCGGATCTCCTAAAGAGTAATGCTGAGTTTAAGCACCATCGTTACCAACCAATTAAGAAGATATTACGAGAGAACATTGAATTTCATGACCAGTTCGATCCACTGCGTCCAAAAGGCCAGCCACTCAACAATGGGGAAACAATAACGATAATAAAACGGAACCATCTTGCGAAACGAATAAAATGAATAAAGCGTAAATCGAATGAGGCTATTGTGGCGTCCCTATTCTTTTTATAAACTGCCCGCCACGATTTGTTCATTGAAGCGCCCACTTTCTGAGAGTTCCGGTCCAAATTACGAGGTTCGAAAAGAAACTCCTGCGTACTTCGTTCAGAAGTTACCTAACGAACTAAAAATAAAATGAAAACTCGATGCAATCGGGCAGCTGGCGCAACTATAGCATACTTAATGGGCGCAGAAATAGGCTCATCACATTGCAGCCGTGAGGGTAATATAACAAGTTAATAGGAGCTATTTATACGGCGATGCTCGCAGGATGACGTCATAGCACAAAGCGATATCGTCCCTACATAAACAGTAGCGTAAATACGAATACGTGGCTCGTGGATTGTTTCGTTCCGGCAAGCGGAGGTTTTGCTAAATTTTAATGGTATGTTGCGTCGCAGTGCGGAAACCTGCTGCTTGATGTTGGCCTGCTTATCATTTTCACGAAGCTTATTTACCCATTTCAATGGCTTATTCACTGGATACATCCAAAATGCATGTACCAAAATAAATGGTTTATTATTTAAACTCGTACATTGATGAAACCGTGCAGTGTGTTATACGATGCGAGCAAAAAATATCTAGCGTATCTACCAAATTGTATGTGGGTGAAAATTCAAAACTCCGCAGTTCGGTCACTGCGCTTTTTGTGTCTAAAACGTAAAAGTTTATTTCTGATTCCATAAAACGATATTTTCTGATCGTTTACGGACACGAGCAACTATAGCTCAGAATAAAGCAACCGACCAAACTATTGCTAAGTAAGTTAGCAGTGTGGAAATACGGTCAACATCGTTCAAAATATTCTGCCATCTACAGCGAGCCGAGTCCCGGGCGATGCCACTAAAGGCCAATAAATAATAAGCTTGCCAGTTTGCCACGTCATCGCATCGATAAGCACCGAGTAATTGTGGATTCTTGCATAATTAAAATCGAACTTTTTGCGATGGATTAATATGCTAATCGGATCATGATTAATATTGATGGAAACTATTTCACAGCCAATTATGGACAGTAAAGTAGTTTCGTTACAGAAAGCTATAGTTTAAACCTTTGCTACTAAACCTTTTTAAAGTAGGTAGCATTTCAGTGCTTGTATATTTGGGAGTTTGTGTGGTATCAATTGAACGAATGTTAAAACTACTTTCTAGTAAAGCCAAATCTAACTAAAACAAAGCAAAGAAAGCGAATTGAAACGGCACACTAGTGACATCAGCCGAACGCCTCTCATACGATTTCAGTTCGGTAGCGTAGTTCCGTGTTCAAATAATTTTCTATTTCCGCGCCTAAAGAAAAAACGTGGAACTTATTTTGGTGTGTTCCTCTCGCCAGAATGTTCACCGCTGAAATACACTTTTGGGCCTTTGCATCGTTAAACGAGCTCCGGGATATAAGAAGTTTGGAAGTATATGAGCTTTATCTTAAGAAAGTTGGGAAAGCGATCACGGCGTATTTTATAACAAGATTATTAATATTTCAAACAACCTCCCTCGTATCTCTACCAAGCTCACACAGGTTTAAATTCATAATCGATTCATTAATATATTTTGTTTCAAATGCTAAAATCAATGCACAGCAAGTTGAGTTCCACGAAAAAAAAAAATATTTCAAAGCGCTTCTACCTTTTTTTATGCATTGCATTTTCAGTTACCGGTATTTTATAACAGGCACCAGAAAAATAATACAGTTATAACATGAGTGCCTTTCCATTAAAATGATCTATTGTGTGCATTTTCTGTAGAACTGCCTCGATTATTATCAAGTTCTTTATTCTAAGTACCGAGAAATGTTAGCTGGGTATTATCATTATTTCCCACTCGTTTTTCTAGAATTAATTGTATCTTCAGGAAAGCATAGTGAGCTATCGATGTATTGATTGTGTTCGTCAGAGCTCAGCCTGGCGTATCTTTTCTTACACCCTCGCGTGAGCGTCGCCGGGGGCGTACTGTAAAGTAGCGTCAAGCAGTTGTGATAGTAGCATACATAACTCGGCGCCGCGGGCTCGCCGCACTGCGACGCAACACATCATTAAAATTTAGTAGAATCTGTTACGTGCGAGGATCCCGATCCAGCATCCAAGTAAACAGATATACACACCAATTAGAAGGACGAGCAAACGTTTTAATGGTGTTTAACGACAAAAGACACGCACACACTCGAATATAAACAAAGGGATTCCACAAGATTGATATCTGGCTCAATAAATACTTTGCAACTTAGCGAAATGCTCCGATTTCTATCTTTTGAGCTATCTTAAAGATTAGAGGAAGAAAGCGATTAATCTTGCGGTGTTTACCATAAAAGTAGTTTGCTGAAGCTTCGTAAATAGCTGGAGAGGTATTTACGTTAAGCATTTGATCGTACTGGGGCTTCATTTAAATTCCCTAATTATTATTGCCGTGAACAATTCCTCGAAAATAGCAACGTGTGAGTTTGTGAGGCACGTCGCCTCGTTTACTTAGTTTGACTTAATTTTCTTGTGTTTCGTTTGAACTTTAATGTAAATTTGATAGAACTACCCGCACCCCCCTCACCTCGGCTGGGTAGACGCGGAGACGCGGGGAGACGGGAACATATCTGTGGGAGCGAGATGATTTATGTCGTTGGTCTCGCCTCTTTTCGCTAATTACTTAGTCGTGCCGTAGTCTTGTCAAGATTTGTGTAGCTTCGAGCTAATTAATTTTTGTACTTAGCTCATTTATTGGCAACAAAATTGAGAATTTATTTATTTTGTTGTCTGACGTTAGTTATCACTTAGCAACATTATACGTTTAAAATGAAGGGAACGTTTAGTGAGTGCTGAGAAACAAGCTTGTAGTATCTAATAGGTAGTATAGTAGGTTGGTATCTGATTCCATTATTTCTAAATCGATTTCGCTGATCAGCGGGCTAATTCTACAATCTGTCAAAAATTTTGAAAAATAGTCTTTATTTAGCTTAATTTTACTCTTCAAAAAATGTTTTTGTACATTTGACACAAACACACACAGACAGGCACATTTTAAATTAACAGAACTCCTGTCGTGACCCAATGCCATAAATAAAATATAATTGAAAAGTAATTTTGTATAGAGTCTTTGGTCACTCTCACAACCCAATCCATTCTTCATAACTATTATCTTTATTTCAAAACAAATTGACGTATCCAGAGCTGCTGCGAGCTGGCTGCTAAAGCCTTGAAGCCGATAAGACATGTCTAGGATAATCTGCAGGTAAACCTGTACCTAGGGCTTAGCCAAGACAGGATTGACGTGGATTTTAATTTGCATCTAAACGGAAAATACGAATAATTGTGGCTTGAATACGGATGAAGAAGTTATTATTTGTACACCAAAACATAAAAAAAGCCATAAAACTTTGATTTAAGTTGTTTGTTGCATATGATTTGTTTATTTTTTTGTAAGAAATGCTTTTTTATTGCGACAAATAACAGTAAGGCTCGCTTTACGTAAAATGGTGGTATTCAGCTGAATTCTGTTGGACTGGAAGCTGACCCCAATACGAGTACAACGTGTGACTCAACAAAATGACCTGTGGGCTAAAAATGCCACTTTAGGAGGATCATATTACAATCATAACTTTAATCACGCAAAAATCTATCAAATTTAATTTTCATCTATATCACTAACGAATTCGTACCTTAATACCTTGAACCAAATTAGGTTCAAAGTTGATTGGGAAAATTTGACAGTGACAAGTAGCGTGATTTGCTTGCTGATTCTGCTAAAGTGGCCTTTTTAGGCAACCAGAACAGCTGATTTATTTTTCGCGATTTCGGTGGCCCCATAGAAAATTTTTTTCATATTGAATAGTACAATGACCACTTTCAGGTATTGCGTCTACCTATGGTTCCGCTGGACAGTCCGTTCAATGTATCTTAACGAATACTGTTGCCATAATAATTTAATCTCGGTATCTGCAATTGGATTTTGCTCTTTCGAAAACATTAAGAGTACAAGCTTAAGTTAAATCATTTGGGTCATTCAAAACAATTTCAAAAGTATAAGCACCCATATCCACTCCACCAATAATATCTGAAATGATTACGGGGAGAATAATAAACCACTTGACTAAAACGTGATTGTATGTTTGCAGTAAGTAATTAAATCGTAAAGTTGAAAGGGGAGCCACAGATGGGTCGCGCCAACAGACGCCGTTTATCCAAATCCTCTTTAAATACTTGGAACAAACAACAATAGTTACGGACTACTAATTAATCTCGGTTTTCGATTGTAATATCTATCTATAAGAACATCCGTTACTCGTTAGGCTCTCAGACACTACCAATACCACGTGAGACAATGTGCTTTACCGTGGCTTGGCTACGGTCTCGATACATCGAGGCCGTATATACCTCCCCTAAATTGTTGTATAATCCTCCCCTAATTGTTGAATATACCTCCCCTAAGAACAATGCTCGACTGTTTGTTTCCGTTTGGATCCCTCCCTCATTCGAAAACCCCTTTTTTTCTTCCTGTGTACGGGTAGCACTGGTTGGAGCATCTACGCCTCTGCCCATTCTTTTGACGTCCTTAGCGCATAACACACACATGGGTGAGCAAACGAGTCTTATTTTCTTTTGTTTTACCCAACCGCTACAGAACGATAATAACGTTTTTCATAATTTACAAACAAACAATTCTGAATGCTGAAATTATTTAAGGGTTTTTTTTCCGGCCACAAAGATATGTGAGCTAGAATGAATTCAATCTTTTAATCTCATGTGAAGCAAAAATTTAATCGTATCGGCTTTTGAATCTTAGACATCAAAGTGACGTGGAGGCTTCGAGAAACTTTCCTCCATCGCCTTTTCTGCGCTCCGGCGACTTTTACAGATAAAACTTTTGCGCCTTCAAAAGAGTTACACGGTTTATTTCACAGACAAAATAAAATGTCCGTGAAAAATCAAGAAAACTAGAAGACTCGGGTAGCCCCTAAGTGTTATTACTAAGACTGTCAAACTCAAATTTGAGTGAGAAGAAAGGTTTTTATTCGTTGTTCTCCAGTTATTGATCTTTTAGTGAGTGAGAAAAGAGTTAGCACGTCGTGGTAGGAAGCGGACCGGACCAGCTTGTGAGCGATCGCGCGGAAACTTGCGACGCCGACGTCCATCGTCCCGGGCAGCCGCACCAACAGATTTCGTTATTGAACATAAATTATCTTTTAACATTGCTACTTCTTATGACAACGAACGATCGATATCGTTTAACGTGGCAAAGACTTAGGTAAATAAAGCTGCGTTGATATAGTTAAAGGGAAGGTCTACTTAACTAACTCTATCTTTCTATTTGCCTGGCTCATTACATTGTTTGGGCTAGGCTTTCCTCGTCACTCGTCACCAAACTGGTCTGTGCTATCGTGTTCAGTCATGGAGACATATCGCAGACTAGTTTGGCAGTATTTTATGCTTTTTCGGATCGTTTTCAATGCTCAGAACTTGTCTAGTTATGCGATCTCCGGGTATCCACCCATCATACAGTAAAAGACCCATTCAGAGGTAGGTTGGGTAAGTAAATGGAAGTTACCTAACTACCTACTGTTTTATTTAAAACATAAAACCCCTGAAGACGTCAATCCTAAGGACATTACGTATTCTATTACGCGCAATCCGGACAGTAGGGGCTATCCGGTTGTAAAGGTTTTATTTAACAATCGCACACGTTGAATAAATAATACAAGATACTTCTGTCTTTTCAACTTTGATTTGCCATAACATTATATTCTTTCCCGTTTTTTTTTTTCATAAAAAACACGATCGCGTTTTGAAAACCGTTACCAAATATTTGAAAAAGTCTGTAAGTGTTTGATGTCGTCGTTATGCTAACAACTTGTTGCAATGTAGACGAAGGCCGGCCAAGTTTACATAGATAGAAGTTTTCGGTCTAGTCCATTGCACTTGCTGCACTCCACTTTAGAACAAGCGCAGACGACGCGACGAGTTCACTCCGCAAAAAGTCTCTCAATCTAACTTCAACTTAGGGAAGTGATCAATACCTTTTGTGGCAAGGTTTCTGCGCCAGAATTCAAGACGGGACGTTAAAATCGAGAAGGAATAAAGCCTGGTTGGTCTAGTAGTTGCACAAGTTACTCCTGACCTTGAGGTGATGGATTCCATTTTTGAGTCGGGCAAAATGTTATTGAATGTCTGTCTGAAATTTCCCATAAGCAACCCGGAGTCTGGATTTATGCCTGATTGGTATCCAAACTTTAATAACTAGCGTAACGTGGCTCCAACAAGTACCTTGACCTAAGGGGAATCAGCTTTGATGTTATGTTAAGAAATAAAGTCATTTTTGTGTAGGTGTACAGCATAAAAATGTCCCACTTCACGTGTCAGTGCACCCATGTAAGCCAATTTACAGCGACGACCACAGAATATTGGCTAGAGCGATGAAGCTCACTTTCTCGAGAAAGTGAGACTGGCTGAGATCCCGCAAGAAATTTAATATGTGATGAAAAATATGGACTGTATATAAAGTTGTGTTAGAAAAGAAAAATAAAGGACATTTTCAGGACTGAACTGAAACAAGAAAGATACGTTACGATTAAATAAGAAACTCATTTTAACAAAACAAAGATTTATAAACAACATAAGCTACATAACCTAATATCTATTGCTATATTTCATCAACATCGTAAGACCTCTATCATGAAAGAATTTATCAAAGCGAGCGCCACTTCACGTCAAACAAAAACAAAGGCACAGAGGCAACGTCTTTTTAACAACAAAAGAATAGCGTGGATAAGTGCAAAAGTCTCGAATTGATTGTAGTTGGTACAGTTTTTATGCGATGACTCACGTCAAAAGTTCGCTCGCACGGTCTCACCCACATTTCCCAGTCCACAACTCTATTTGAATAAAGTATGAGCGGCGGACAGCGAACTTTGCGAAGAAGCCGAACTGAAAAAATGCATTTTTTACCCACTACGGAACAGAGAAAGTATATAAACTAAATACGTTTGGGGTCGCAGGGATTTGTTCCTTTTATCTCTGTTTAATTTGGTTTTATTAACTTTTTGTTCTTTTTGTTTGTTTTGGGGGAACGAATTCCATTTTATTTGCATTGTCTTTAAAAGTACTGTATGGTTGATCCGTCTTTATTTGAGCAGAGAATAGTATATCTACCCTTTTGTTCGTCTTTCTTCATGCAAACGTTCTTGAAAAGTAAATATTATGAGACACTAAACATAAATATCCTTTTCTCAAAAGTTGAAGATGTAAAGTAGTGTGCTTTAAAAAATATGCCTCTCTTTCTCTGGAACATAAAGCAGCTTTCTATTGGCAATTCCATTTACCAATCGCGTAATTGAGCTAATTAGTTTTGTGCAGCAATTCAATATTGAAGCCCCAAATTCATCGATCTATCGTACCTACCGTTATCTCTCCATCTTAATATATATAAATCTCGTGTCACAATGTTTGTCCTCAATGGACTCCTAAACCACTTAACCGATTATAATAAAATTCGCACACCATGTGCAGTTCGATCCAACTTGAGAGATAGGATAGTTTAAATCTCAAATTATAGTAGGTAGGGTAGGTAGGGTAGGTAGGGTAGGTAGGGTAGGTAGGGTAGGTAGGGTAGGTAGGGTAGGTAGGGTAGGTAGGGTAGGTAGGGTAGGTAGGGTAGGTAGGGTAGGTAGGGTAGGTAGGGTAGGTAGGGTAGGTAGGGTAGGTAGGGTAGGTAGGGTAGGTAGGGTAGGTAGGGTAGGTAGGGTAGGTAGGGTAGGTAGGGTAGGTAGGGTAGGTAGGGTAGGTAGGGTAGGTAGGGTAGGTAGGGTAGGTAGGGTAGGTAGGGTAGGTAGGGTAGGTAGGGTAGGTAGGGTAGGTAGGGTAGGTAGGGTAGGTAGGGTAGGTAGGGTAGGTAGGGTAGGTAGGGTAGGTAGGGTAGGTAGGGTAGGTAGGGTAGGTAGGGTAGGTAGGGTAGGTAGGGTAGGTAGGGTAGGTAGGGTAGGTAGGGTAGGTAGGGTAGGTAGGGTAGGTAGGGTAGGTAGGGTAGGTAGGGTAGGTAGGGTAGGTAGGGTAGTAGCCAGTTGACGGGAGCGAAGCCGCGTGGGTCAGCTAGTACCTACATAAAACCAATTTCGCCGTAAAATTGAAAACCTTCAAGCGTTTCAATTGACTTTGAAAATAAAAGCCTACTTATTGCTTTCATGTTAAACAGACACACGCATTCATATTGAGAATATTTACATTCAATTAATCAAATATCTTCTGCTAAATTACAATATTATTGGGGTTTCATTACATTTTCTTACATGGTTACCAGGTTGAGGATCTCACCATCTTCAGATATATGAGTTACCAATATGAGCACCAAACATTACATAACTTTAAGATTACGGTTGGTATGTGCAAGAGGTTTTATGATCGAAGATCATGGTCTCAATAAAAACTTCAAGCTGGTTTTCTGACCACATTGTAGTGGTTCCTAGATAGTTTTAAATTTATAATACTATGCACTTATATTATAACAACGGCAAAAGAACTACCTACGCTTTGTTTTCTTTTCAATATTCGACATTCAATTACCATTTTATAAATTCTAGAACCTTCTATAAAACGCTTTATAATAACTGTATAACCGTACCGTTTATTAATAGAAAATGACAGGTAAGATTTATCGAACGGTTCTGAATGGCAAGTTTTTATCAATAGAAGGATAAGCTTTCGCCATCGAGCTCTTTTCATGTTACTAAAGCGAGTACAAATTCTTTTCTTATTTATATAAGGTAGGTTCTTGAAAGGAGCCATCAATTGGCGATTAAATATACAGGTAATATTAATGTTATGTTCTTAGGAAGCCTCATATAATTCTGTGTTCCATTTTATGTGGAAATATATCGATCACCAGATTAAAGAATATAAGTACACAAGTAGCGAAATAACGAGCACTTAAACTCTTAGAGTATTTTGTTTTTCATGAAATATTTTAGAAACAAATACCCCTGAAGTATTTGTGCTAGCAGACAAGTACACTCGACATAAAATGAAACATTCGTTTCATTGATGGCACTTACTAAATATAATCACCCTCTCTAGTATTTCGCTATTATTTTATCTTTCTTTCTAATTTAAGATACATTTTATAAAGCGATAAGTCCATTTTAATTCCAGTTGAATACTCTTATTAATACTTTCTGAAGGGAGATAACGACGGAGTCCACGACGAGCAAAACCCGTAGCAATTAATTAGCTGGGATCATCTAAATGTCCTTAGCGAGATGAACGCCTGATAAATTAACCTATTTAATTTAAGATACTGTCTATAATAATGTTTTATATCTTCAAAAGATCCATTTGATAACCTCTTTTAATTCCAACTGGTATTTAAGGCGCTGACTGCGGCCGCGGCGACTTGGCTTCCTTCCCAATGGTTGTAAAAGTGTAAAACAAGTGTGTGTTCGCGCCGCTGAGCAATAACATCAACTTATTTCCCCTACAGTTTGTATTTCAATGCGCCCTCGTGTGAAATTAAAAATAAAATAAAATCCCAGCATCCGCCGGTGTAACACGTCACTGTAACAGACATTTGTTGCCGCCCGCGCTATCGCAATGAAAAATAATGAATAGGTCGCGGCATTCACGACGCGCGCTCGACCGAACAACGCCAATAAATAACAATCTTTTAGGCGCATTACCAGTTACAAGTAAGTAATTAGATAAATGTTCCAAACAATTCGTAACAAATGGGCTCGGCGGCGATGGTGAAATATTTCGTGATTGATCACCACGTAACGAGTATGGGGTTCTAAATTCCTTTTACCACGGTAATGTGTTAAGTCCAACAGCTAAAAAGTTACGACATCTGAGGGAAACTCGTTTGTTTGCACATTTATTTAAACTGACTAATTGACCTTTTCTGGTACCATCAAAACAGCCTCGCATTCTACAAAATAGCTAATTAGTGGTTGTCAAAAGATTTTACCTAAAATCTTTTCATCTGGGTAATGGACACTATTCTTTCCCTCACCGCAGGCAAAGAGAAACCAATCATGACAAAGTTCCTGTCAGACACGACAGTGTAATAAATCACAATTTATATTAGTTAATCCGATCAGCAAAAACAGCAGTGACTCATAAAATTTGTTTACCGACAGCACCCAAACTTGTATCATTATACGGGATTCAGCTGATGTCATGATTAATTTCACGATAGGTAGGTAATCCGGAGTTAAAAAAATTCAACTCGTCGCTCAAAGAAAGATGACGAGCTAATCAAATTTCGCGCAAGTTCGGAAAGTCTCGGCAAGTTCTCGGCAAGTTCTCAGATTCAATTAGTAGATAGGCGGTGGCTGTTGTCGCCGCGCCCGGCGCTCCGACCGCACCGCCCAGACACACGAGCACGGTGATTTTCATTATCATGTCTATAATAACCATTCACTCTTACCTAGTTTCATGATGTTTGCTCTTTGCACTTTAACTTATCTCGAAGTTCTCCGGCACTTTTGCTGTGATTTAATTGAATCTAAATGCGGCGTTGGAAACAAAGCTAGCTGGCTATCCTTTATAAAGATTTGTGACAAAGGCAAAGAATAAACATTTTGCGACACTGTTGATACAAATCATTAAGGTTGTACTCTGAGAACACAAAAAGAGAAGCTATTAGGCGTCTAATACTTAGGTATAAAGCAGCGCAACAGATTGCCGGCACAGACATTATTAAAAGGCAACAATTTTATAACAAAAAGTGAAGCGAACCGTCAACTACAAAGCTAAAAGCCGACTGATAGATTGGCTCAGCGAAACTTACTAATGTACGGTGATGGTGCAAGGTGAGCGGGTAACGCGGCGCAAGTTCGCAAACTTTTACCTTTGGCGGTGTTAAATGTTGGCAAGTTATACGCCCCGTTTGAGAACCTTTAGTAACATAACACTTGGCCGGCTAATGTGTTTAAAAACAAATAGAATATAATAAAGGTATCTACCAGTAGATTATTCCTCTATGTTAACGATGGGCGTAAAAGTACCAGTTTTAGATATGAGAAACGTACAAAAATAAATTCTATGTAGTATGCACAAGGTTTTCAAGCTGATCTTCTTCTTCTTATCGTGTAGTAAGTAGTAAGGTCTAACGACCCCATACACCCTAGTGTCAGAGTTTCTAAACCGCCTCAAAGGCCTCTGACATGGCAAGCTGATGATCCGTCGTAACTAGTCTTTTTAATGTCATTATTACCAACTATACATAAACTACACCTAATAATGCACTTTGACACCCAATAAAGAATGTATGGACAAAAGAAATAGGTTCCCTCAATATAAACTGTCTTATTTAATATTTAAAGCACGGCCACTCTTTGCCGCAGACAAATATCGCGTTGTCAATCGACAAATGACCGCAATCTTCTTTAACGGTGAGGTCAAGACAAGTCACCTGTGGGCTGTGGGGGAGTCGTCTATGTGAGTGGAACGGAAAGTTACTGAGATACTTCATGTCGATGTGAGAGACACACATGCCTGAATT
This sequence comes from Lacanobia oleracea, assembly GCA_950371165.1. Lineage (NCBI taxonomy): Eukaryota > Metazoa > Arthropoda > Insecta > Lepidoptera > Noctuidae > Lacanobia > Lacanobia oleracea. The sequence goes on from OX493389.1 coordinate 16,405,317, forward strand.
GAATCACGTCCTTTATTCCTTTGGGACAATTTTTGTAGCAAGTAATAAACATTCATAATATTATGGCACCCTTAACTATTTCTAATCTGAACTAGTGTGTGTGTGTACAGTTTGTGAAAACCGGAAAAGGAAACCTTTGCTCATCTGTGGGACTAAAAAGGCTACATAAATAGATGGACAGCAAGAATTAATAAAAACATAATTTAATTTATAATTCAGATGACCTGAATGAAACACAGCTCCTTAAAGCCTAGCTTAGGCACCAGTCTCCCACAGTAAACCAAACAAAGTCATGTACCAAAATGGTAACCATTTCTGTAATGTCTACTGTAGTGAGAATATAAATAAATAAAATATCACGCCTGTTTCCGCAGAGGTAAATATGAGCTCAGACACCTTTAAATGTATTAAATTTTAACTCAAGTTTCTCACACATACAAGAAGCCGCTATAGAGATTACATTCGACAAGCAATTTTAACTCTGCATAATATTAGTTAAATAGGTACGACAGACTTAGGTGATCGGTTATTATTTGTTTGATGATTTACGTCAAAGCCAAACATTATTCCTGAGCGGACCAAGTCGCCCGATTTGGTCACGACGACGTCTATTTGCGTCGGGCGACACATTACCCAGCCACACACGTAATAAAGTGTCAGAATTCAGTTGTACAGTCTTTATTGTCCCTTTGGGGCAGCGTTTTAGAGAGCCAATAAATTTTGGTATATGTTCAACTTTATAGTGTAGGTTTTGGTTATGTCTGCCAGGGTTGCGGATTTTATACGGTGGAGGTCTGCCCTGCCTGGGCGTAGGTCCTCGTTGAGGCGATCGGCGGCGGCGACCTCTCGCGACCGGCCCTGGTTCAATCTATGGTCCGGAGCGAAGAGGCATGGGAAGCGGTCACCTTCTTCTGCGAAACAGTAATGCTAGCGAAGGAGGATGCCGAACGTGTGAGAGAGAGGAAAGCCTCACGACCCAGCCGCCGCAACAGAAGAAGACGCCCCGGGCGTCGGGAGTCGCAGGGCGATTTCCGGCCACCGTAGGCGCGGGCCTGCGGACGGCGAGCATTGGGTGGCTCGCCGTCCGATCAGAACCAGGCCCGGGTCAGAGGCGCGCTGTGTTCCACGCGCGCCTCAAGGAGCTGTCAGCATGGGAGACGGGGCCCGCTAGGGCCAGTGCCTGCCGGGGTGCGGAATCCGTTCGAAAGAGACGCCGCAGCCCAGGATCGCAAAGGGCATTAGGAGGAGCACGGATGGGTTTTAGTCAGTAAGAGTCTGACACTCTCTTCCGCCTCACCCAGAGCGGAAGGAGTCATTTGATGATTTCCCATACTTTAAAAAAAGGTTTTGGTTATGTATACTGTAGTATGTACCTACCTATTCAATTTGGTCACGTTACATTCAAGGCATGTGACTCGTTGGTTTAGTGGTCGTATGCAACCAAACTAAGAACTTCAGTGTCAAGTTCCGAGTTCTGTTCTGGGGTTATGCCACGTGTTATTGGGTTTTCCAATACGGAAATCCTCAACAGTAGCATATCTGGTTTTGTGTGCTATCGATGTCTAGGCTAGTCCCTTCTTACATGAAAATTAAACTCAACTGATGAAATGAATGACACAATAGTGATGTTAGGTTATATTGCAGGAATATAACATTGAGTTCAGTTTTTCCTCAGACGACAACAACCATCCTTACGAGATGGGGTCAAGAAGCCACCTGAGGGAGTTGACACCTGCATACTCGTATGTGTGTCGCGCGACAGTTTCTATACCGTTTGAGGCTACACACAAAATCACGTAAATAAATACTGTTGTATATTCTCAGTATTATTGTCCCTTTGAGAACTGATTTTTTAACTTTTAGTTTGCTGTCGTAATATGGAGCTTCATGTTTTGTTTTACTATTTCTAGATATAGTGAAATAATGGAAAATCACTGCTAATGTTAAAATCACAAGCGCACTCAAATTCTGCATTTGTCAATTGATCCATTCCGTAACATAATCCTCTATCCATTGACTACACCTTTCCTTTTTTACGAAGCACTAAAACGTTTTACCTTAGCGCGGGCTAGATTATCTTCCGTAGTCGAGTGCTTTGCCGGCGGGTATCGCATCACTTAACTACCTATGCGCTCCTGGTACAATTAAGAATTTACTGCTACGGAACCTTCTTTGCCCTCTACTAACAACCACCTTCCAGAAAGTAAGCGTCGTTCGTCATTGTTGTCAGAAAGCTCTGTAATGATGGCGACACTGTCTTAGCGCCGAAACGCTTCAACAATGGTGCCAACCTTGAGGCGTAAAGTCCTTTGTGTCCACTCCCGCCTTGTCCAAAGCATATTCTCGCCTTAATAAAACTTTATGGGCGTTTCTACATCAAAATATTCTCTGAAGCATTTAGGGGAAACTCTTTACGAGAAATGATTGTCTCATTTCACGATGACTGCTTCAAATAAATATTAACGACTGAACATTGAGATATAAAATGGACGACTTCACTGGCTGAATTAAATTTTATGGAGTAGCCGGTGGAAGATTGCTTCACTATGAAAACATTCAATGTCTTGAGTTTGACTTCTCACTTACCTAAGTAAGATGATCCCCTCACTTTAGCATGGTCACGGAAATAGAATCCCAGACGGAAAAAGTATTCCCAGACGTTACATTTTTAAATCTTATGGCGGCTTTAGTTGTACAGCCGCTTTTTTTTTATTTTTTTTACTATTGATAGACACGTTTGACCACTATCTCACCTAATGGTAACCGATGATGTGGTCGAAGATGGAACACGCTTGCCTAGAAGTAACCTATTTACTCTATCTAATATCCTGTTGGTCATAGCTAAACGTAAACTACAAAATATCTTGTTCCAAACAAGCTACGTTACTTAGCAACCTTTAACAAAAGGTAGAACAATTTTCTTAGCAGTCGTTTTATTGTTGAGTCAAAATGAAAATGTTAATTTCCCACGTCCTCTGCGGGATAAAAAGCATTTTTGTGTTCATAAGCAATCGACTGGCGGCTCAGATCGTTAATACCTAACAACTATAATACCCACAGGCTTCATAAAGAGCTACATAGTAGGTACAAGAAATAGGCATTCTATATATTTAAGCCCATTTTAGCTTTGCCTTTTGCTTGTTAAGTACTTAGGTACTGTGGAGGTAATGAGGAACAGGGCGTAAAGCCCCGCAAACCCCCATTGAAAAAGGAGGATCCTCCGACCAGAGATGTGTTGAGTCTGGTAAGCAACTATGTTTGATATTTTTGGGTTGTTAATTGTTTATGATCAATCGCGATGCAGGATTTTTATGACGTCAAGTCTTTAGTTCGAAGTATCTGGCGGTACAGATGCCGCTACATTGCAATGCAATTAAAAATGGTTACGTCTACATAACTAAGCAAGCATATTATACATAGAATCCACCTTCTAAACCTGTACAAGGTTAACGATGAAAGCAAAAATAGGTAGATAGTTAATAGACATGATCTTAAAATAAAATTAAAATCTAAAGATCTGTACCATCAGGGTTGCTTTGCTTCCCACGCTTCAGGAAAAACATCAAAGTAAAACAATTTACTTTTATACAGAACTTGGAGGAAGAAGCTTAGTAAACAACCTTAGATCTCTATTTATAAAACTTTGTATCTATCCGTTGATCTTCTAAACAAGCCTTTGTTCTATCTCACGTTTGTATTTCGATAAGTAGAGATTTAATGGGTAGGTAACTTAAATGCCAAACTTTTCAAACCTTTACAAAAAAACCCGGTCAAGAGCGAGTCGGACTCGTGCACCGAGGGTTCCGTGCCATCATATAAAACGTAAATTTATTTCAAATTTTCATCGGCGAGGCTTATATTCGTCAGAGAATTTTAACGCTGCGGTGTTTTAGATCAGCACCATCTTTTGACCGATAGTGGAACTAATGTAATTTTTTATGATGATTTCTGAAAAAGTGTGCTATTTAGAGCTATCGTTTTATTTGTCCTGTAATCTTGAACATAAACTTCTATCACATAGAATAATATCAGATTTCTCTATGCAAACTTCGGAGAAAAGGGTACAAGACGGTACAATTTTAAATTTTTGGTCAAAAGTCGAATACCATGCGGCCTGAAAAAAAAAAAAATGTTTGAGAATGTTCAAGTAGCGCTCTCTCGTAGTTATTATCAACTACACGTCCTAGAAGCCCCTCTTTACCCAGCTGTTGGAAAAAAAAAAAATTTCTTTCTTATTTCCAAAATAGTTGAACAAACATTATCTAAAATTCCAAACATCAAGTTGATAGCATTAGTCCTGTGCTTGTTATGAAGTGTACAATCTATCTTACACTAATATATAAAGCTGAAGAGTTTGTTTGTTTGCTTGCTTGAACGCGCTAATATCAGGAACTACTGGTCCGATTTGAAAAATTCTTTCATTTTTAGATAGCCCATTTATCGAGGAAGGCTATAGGCTACATATTAGATATCACGCTAAAACCAAATAAGAGCGGAGCAGTAATGAAAATTGTGACGCAGACGAAGTTGCACGGGTCAACTAGTGTTATTATATAAATAACTATTATCTGCATTTTTTATATTTTAGGCTCAGTACTTTCGAAGATAAGGTAATAGTAATTCTTTGTCTAATTTCTCATATGTTTTCAGAACTCATTACATCATAATTAAAACCCTCACAGTAAGCCTTTTTATTTGATATGTCACACGATACATTTAAAAAAACTTTTTTTAATTTTCTGGTTTGACCTCCAGAAGCGACCCCATTACTCAAAATTTATTTATTGTAAGTAACGCGAAACTGGCTATGACAGACGAACAGGCACCCAAGTGAACCTATAAGGGTTGCGTTTCTTTATAGAAAGTTATCTTTAAAGATAACATCCTTCCTTAAAATTTCAAACGTTTTTTGAACCCTAAAAATTATAATCAAAACTAGAGTTATTACATTCATATGGACTTTGAAATCTTCTTCTTATCCTTTGGGCAGTTTCTAAACCGTCCCAAGGGCCTCTGACATGATTTATTTGAAGACCGCCATTTAGCGGCCGGAACCACCGGCTTATACGTGCCTTCCGAAGCACGGAACCATCTTTTAATCAGACAATCAGGTGATTCAAGCCTGCAATGTCCTTTTTTTTTTTTTTTTTTTCCTTGCGAAGAAAATGCCTAACGCATACCACATCATCCGGGAAGACGACGTGGTTATGAGGGACTTGCACCCACTAAAAACTCTACTTTCGCCTTGATGGATGGGTCGCGAGGACTGCTACGCATGACATTCGCGACCCATCCAGCGTGGCCTACTTCTGGGCTCCCTTTTCTATGCCCGTTCGGGCTCCCTCTTCTTTCAGCGATGTCCGGGTGCACTGGGACATCACCACGACTCCAGGGACCCTTACAGCGTGGACGATAGAGTCCCCGATCTATCGTCCGCTGGCCCCTCCTATGGCGGCATCAAGTCGGCATTTCGCCGCCTGCGCCGTCCCGTCCTTCTGCGGCGAATCGGGTCAGCAAGAGAGTCTTCCTCCCTGACCCGCTCCGCCGCTTCCTTCTGCGAGATTACGTCTTCGCAAAAAGACGCAACCGCCTCCCATACCGTCTCACTGCTGACCATACCCCTAACAACGACCGGCAGCGATAGATCTTCTCCAATTGCTGCGACCAGGACACGGCGCTGCGCTTCCCAGGCAGGGCACTGCTCGAGAGTGTGCAGAGCCGTGTCCTGGCTGCAGCCGCACTGGTGACACACGGGAGTCACCTCCCGTCTTGCCACTGTATGGAGGTATTTGCCAAAACAGCCATGCGCCGACAAAACCTGCACTAAACGGAAGGACAACGTCCCGTGTCGCCTTCGTGCCCATTCCTCTAGGAAGCCTGCAATGTCCTAGCCAAACTTGAAATAACTTTACAAAGTATGCTTCCTGTGGAAATCGAACCCAAGGCCACCGAGTCACAAGGCAAACGCCTATACCACTCGACCACGGAGGCAGTTATCCGGTGACATAAATATCAAAACTGTGATATCTTTTGACGACACCTTCAAGTAGAAATGGGTTAAGCTATTGTTAGTCCGGGGACACACCTGTATCGATATTCATCGCTATTTTTAGTCGCGAGTGATGTCAACGTAGCCTACTACGACGGCTACATGAAATCTTGTCACACCTTTTTGTTAGACCTCGATGAATCGATCCCTGTTGATCGTTTTAATTATAACCGAAGGTCTTTGGGGTCACTTATAGCCCTTTATTTAACATATTTAACTAGGACATAGTGACAGAAACGGTGTAAATTTTGTTATGAGCTGACAAGTAAGGTATCAGTATTCTAGATTGTTTGATCATGTTGCGAGTATGAATGAACAAGATAGGTAGACGTGAGGGAAAATGCCGAGAGGGGATGCCCTAGATGGTCATACACAGATCTTATTGGTAATTTTCTTCAGAAAGGCCAAGTGTGTAAGACCTACACATGTACACATAACCGGCGTACATGTATGACTAAATGTATGCATCTAAACATATTTGAATTGTGAATGTAGGAGTTAACCATCACGACCGTTGCTAATAATCTTGGAAAAGTCAAACTGTGTACTACATAAATATCAACCGAATCTCGAAAACGGTTGACTGTTATGAATTTACATTTTCCAGTATACGACGCCGATCGACGTCCAAAGCTCCATTCAGTATTGTAACACCTCAAAGCGTAATAACATGCGCGTGCCTACCAATAGCACCACCTGCTTTTTTGAGAGGCCAAACTTTGTGACGCCGATATTATTAAAAAAAAAAAAGGTGTATACACATATCACCATGAATTCGTTTAATCTAAACAAACTTTTATACAAAACAACCATTTTGTCGGAGACGGATTTGAGCGGTAGTGTAGGTAGGAACTTACCTATTATATATATCCTGTCAACAAACTAGACAGTGTATCATTAAAATCTTCATCATAAACTGACGAATATATAATGTGATGTACCTGCAGGCCCTTTGTTGTGCCCGACGCACATCGCCCAATCTCTGTGTGTCCGGTGATCTAGAATAATTACCTCTGAACACTGGCCAATACCGAGAATTGTGTTAAGTGCACCTATAGTAATTAGTCTGCGACTGCCATTATCTATTAATTTCATGTTCCATGCTCCTCTGCTTCAGAGTATAATAGTTTTTTGTTTCTGGGAATATATTGTTGGTGTTTATTTTCGGCAATGCTTTTTGTGCCACAGCGAATGTTAATTTTGTAGTGAGAAGGTCCTCTTAATTGATCAGAGTTTCTAAATCGCCTCAAAGGCCTCTGACATGGTTTATTTAACGAACGCCATTCATTTGGCGGCCAGGACCACCGGTTTATGCGTGCCTTCCAAAGCACGGAATCATGTTTTTATCAGACAATTAGGTGATTCAAACCTGCAATGTCCTAGCCAAACTGGAAACGACTTTACAAAGTATGCTTCCCGTGGGAATCGAACTCTCGACCACCGGGTCACAAGGCAAACGCTTAAACCACTCGACCAGACCACAGTTAGCAAGAAGGTTATAGTGGGCTACTAAAACCTGTATTGACTTAACTTCGGTCTCCAACATTTTTTTGTGTGCCAATCTAAAAATAGGCATCTCTCACAACTGACACGTCGCGCCACCGTCCAAATTCACGACTTTGCCCAGCCGGCTGGTAATAGGTCAAACGCTTGTCCCCGTGCCAGAAGCGGTCCTTTTTCCTGCACAATAAATTAAATAGGACACTCCTCTACTTCATTTCCGTTGACATATTTGCCAGAAACATGTTCCTGGCAATAATTTGCGCGCCTGCCACAATTTTGCCGTTGAAAAGGAGCAAAACGGACCAAAATTGGTTATTCCGCCATTGAAAACACCGCCAGAACGCAGGAGCCATCAAAGGCTGTGTGACATCAAACCAATTAATTGTGTTGTAATAAACTGTCGTTGGCCCCCGGCATCATCCGCTCTATTTGCTTTTTCCAATATTTCCTGCCTTTCCTCTCGTTAGAATGAGGCTTTGTTTTAAAATGACTTAAATTTCCTGGAAGCTACGTAGACGTGTCCTTTTTATTCTTTGTTTCTGTCACAAAGCACAGTGGCCATTTTTATTTACAACATAATATTAAAAACTCTTAACATCCATGTGGCGATTGTACTGTTTTCCTTATATAAATATGACTTTATATAACTTATCATTTATCACAATGTATGGAGTGAACAATAACCGTTGCCAAAACATGATGTAGGTATCAGTATTGACGGATTAAGGTATTGGAGCCTCCTACAAACATTAGCTCATCGCTCTATATTGAGATTGATGAAGCGTCTTAGCACTGGTAAGTAACCTCAGAGCTATCTATGTACACTATACCTAACCTAGCACATGTGGGACATGCTTTAAAGTTAGGTGATACCCCCTAATGAAGATTAACGGCCCAACTTCATATTTTACTTTAAATACTAAAATCACCTTCCTATTTTGTTTGTCTTTGTTTGTACTAAAACTAGTGTGTAGCAAAATTGCTACGCCGTAGACGCCCCTACGGCGTAGCTACTTGCTATAAAGCCATGAAACACACCACAATCCAATAAAATACTGTCCGCTCGTGTAATTCTTAGTTCAGTAAAAAATATAAAGTACAATTTTATTATAAAAAGAACCTCACAGCTATGCACACAGCAGCTAATGTGACCTGGGCAATATATAATCACCTTTTTTCTACTTCACTTCAGCCCCTCTGCCGCCCGTGTCGTGCTAAATGAAGCTTATATAACGGAGAACTTGCACCATTTACCTTCGTATTTATATTGTAACCTCTACCTAAGTTGGAAACATTGAACTGTGTATTTGAAAAGCTAGATTTTCCACCGCGTATGTAACCCGCAAGCAATTAATGTCGTATTAAGGTAGTTGATATTCGATACATTTGGGAATTGCCAATTCACGTAATTAGGCGAAACTGTGCAATCGAATACACATAATGTTGTGAACATGTGTCGTCTGTCATTGCTCCCCGCAGACACACTGCCGCTAGAGCGGCTGAGTGACGGCTTAGTAGCAATTGCTAAGACCTGAATAATAGTTGCCTAACGCCAAAGTGCTGACTGTTCCTTGCCAATGTACCTGCCAGACACATGCGAGATGAATGCAAATGTGAAATGCACACATGCCTGCAAGTTAACTGATGCAAATTTGTGATACCATTAATGAGCTGTATTCAAAAATAATTTATAATAGCATTCATCTCCGTAATTTTAGCCCAAAACTGTCAAAATATCAAAATGGCCGCCAGTGTGCGCATTGACCGGCGTTATAAAACAAAACGGGGCCAAAAATGTCACATGTGACATCTTTAATCAGGCGTACTGTGACAAAGGTAGACTCACAAAGAGCAGGCATGTCGGCACTCGGTCCTCGGCGCTTACACCTGTTACTCCCGGCATATTTCAAGAGAGCGCCCGTCGCAAATGTGCCATGCAAATACCCCATAAAAAGTTTTCACTTCCCGCTCAATTTTTATCGGGATATTATGTCATTATTTTCCACTATCTTTTGAAATATCTTCAGGCTAGGTAGCGAGGTAGCTTCAGGTGACAGTGATGTAGGACTGAGGAAAATTTCATTATCTTGTACATAGAGATGTGGACCCTAGAGGTTGGGACGTCGTAGTTTATGAGTTGTTTTACAAAGCTTTGTGATCATCGAAAAAAAAGGGAACACTTTACGTCGGGATGCCGTAAATATGATTCTATTTAAAACTTAGCTTCAATCACATATCACTGTTTATAAGCCTCAGGCTTGCATAAAAGCAGATCTATAAATAACTGTCCCACATAAACACTCGTGTATGTGAGTCGATCTCCCTTCGCTATGAACAGTACTTAATCGAATGTCAACCGCGCGGCACCGCTTGACATTCGACGTATATTATCACAAGACATGACACCTATCGCCGTTCGCAGAGCATTACACACGTTAGGGTTTTTTATACACGCGGGGCTATTTCACTATATCTCTTTATATGAAATTAAATAAATAAATAAAATAAGTTTATTGCCACAAAATACCTTTCATACAATATCATTTAGGTAAATTTACATAGGTACATAGGTACATTGGATTTTTGGCAAAAGGCTGCGCGTATTGTTGAAAACCCTGCCTCCTAAACTAGGGGTACCCTGTGACTTAGGAGTCAGTGTTCTACTGTAACTTCGTGTACAAAAAAGTGAAAACCTTTTTTTTTCCGTATGTGTGTTAATAAAACCTATAATGAACTATAAACTATGAATATAAATCAATTAATGAATTTGTGTGTAAACGTGGGAGGGAAGGATGGCTGTGTGAGTGGGCTGGGATGTGGTGTGGTGTGGTGTGGTGCGACGTGGTGTGGTGTGGTGTGGAGGGGAGTGGTGTGGTGTGGTGTGGTGTGGTGTGGTGTGGTGTGGTGTGGTGTGGTGTGGTGTAGTGTGGTGTGGTGTAGTGTGGTGAGGTAAGATGTATGAAAAAGGGGGCTAATTAAGTTATTTTAGTTAGTTGTTAGTTATTTTATTGCTATAAAAGATTAAAAGAAAAACCAAGCTTATTTAATGAATTTTGGCAGTAATCAGTTTATTACTACGTCCAATTGTTATTTTGTTGCCAATATCAATTGTTATTGTTAATACTAAACTAGCTATTTTTTTTACTACATAAATACACCAAAATTATAAAATGTGAATAGACTTATAATATTCTAAATCTGCAACGTAGGTAACCTTTGCAAAAGCAGTGTCACGATCTAGCATCCATTTCTGGACTTCTGGCGTCATCATCGACTTTTATAGGATGCAGCAGGGTGATATTTATTAGACTATAAAATTTTTGTATCACGGAAAATTTTCAGTGCGATGGGATGATACACGTTAAACTTTTCAGGAAAGTCAAACCGAATAACACCACACAGCATCACAAGCGTAGGCCACGAAAACGAAGTTAAGGAAAACGTTTTTTGTAAAAAGTGTTCCACAAAGTGACATGCGGTCGCTGGAGTAACATAAAATTCAGTTAATCGCGTGCGAGTCCGGGCGAATAGTGTCGCTTCACGCGGTCCGTACATCCCGCGCCCCGGATATTGAGGGAGCGTGGCCGTCATGAAACTTTTACGTCCCTTATCCGCACACCTATTATACCGGCGTCATATTTCATCGAACCGCCGCGTGCCGGCTAGACAGCGCGAAAGCGGTTTTTATTAAAACCGTTGCGGTTTTTCCGTCACCTCGTAAACCACACGTGGCTGAAGGTCCTGCGATACAGCGAATATGTTAAGATACTCGTGTTTGACGGCCTGTTCCACATGTGTGCACATAAAACTAGCAGTTTTATGGCGGTGTTAGGGAAAAGCAAATGTAATCTAAGTTTAATCATTTGGTTTGTGATAAAAATGTGATTCATTGGATGGTTTTATTCTGGAATCATTATAAACAAACCGTTTATTAGGCACACGATACGAGTGTTTTTTGTTATATTGCATTATCAGACAGACATACAGATAGAAGGACATTGCCTTTGTTATTTATGCATTAAAAGGTATACTTCATAACTTTTAGGGTTCCGAACGTCCGTGAGAAACGGAACCCCTATAGGATCACTCGGGTGTCGGTCTTTCTGTCAGTCGCTCTGTCTGTCTGTCTGTCAAAGCCAGTCCGGACCTATTGGACCGATTATATTAAAATTTAGTACACACATGGACTAGTGTGATCGAAACACGGACATGTTACGTAAATTAATTTTTTTTCAGTATGGGGGAAGTTATTTAATAAATTAGACCAAAAATTACCATTCCTCCCCTTATCTCCGAAACTACTGTGCCTATTTTTTTTTTAAATATGTTCTATACATAAAGATTACAGGAAAACCTACAAGAAGTCTGTAGTGTTAAAATAACACATTAAAAAAATGAAATTAGTTCGGAACCCTTTGCACTCGAGTCCGACTCGCACTTGGCCAGTTTTTTTTTTTAACCTTCATTAATAATTAGCCACAAGGAAATAAAATGAATTTATTTCGACTTTGATCGAAATAAATTCATTTTATTTCCTTGTGGCTTTGTAAGTCTGGATGCTACTTTCTACAAAATATCTCATATCAAAGAGTTTCATTATACTATACTTTAATCAGATATCGAATAATGTACATGCAAGCTCTTTTAAATTCCACGTGTAACTTATTAAACATATAACTTTTTTTCATGTATTTTATAGAATAGATTTTATAGAATTATTTACACATTTACACACATTACATTTACATTTACCATAAACAGATCTAGATCTGTTTATGGTAAATGCAGCTGGTGCTGGTGCTGGTGCATCCAGTTTGCCTGGATAAATGCAGGATAATTTTAGGCTTGCGACATATCTGTATTACCTGTCCAAGTACATGTTAACATAAACATAAATAAGTACTTTTTACCCACAGTAATGTTCCGAAAACAAAAAATAAACATGTTTCAGCAATATAAGCCCCTACTCACGCTACTTGTATTGAGCCCTATCGTGGACCGCCGCCGACACCGCCAACTTTAAGAATATACCCAGCCCTAACTTCAGAATTGTTCCCGGTATTTTCCCTCCCTTGGGACTTAATACCGTAGTCAGTAAACTGTAAGAATCTAAACCTCTGCACACACCTTTTGGGAATTATGCCGTGACTGTTATAAATCTCTGCCTTTAATGGTATACGTAGTAAGACAGGAATACTGAATTGTGTCGTAAGTTAAGAGCTACTCTCACGTGTAAGTCAATTTGGTTAAAAGCACAGGAGTGGTAGGCTGAGATAACTTTATAAGATAGATTAGCGCTCGACAGTGACAAAAAGCCCACTAAGCGTTACTGTAACTAAGCAATTTGTTCTGGATGTTAATAATGTTTATAGATGGCAAATGGTATACCGACTTAGCGTGAAAAAAATACAAGATGCATTTTGCCAACTTTCACTATAAAGATGTGAGTTGTTTGTTTGTTTAAGGAAATAACTCACTGATTAAGCAATTAAGAAAATGATTGAATCAATAGATAACTACACTACTCGTATAACTGTGTACGTGGAGTGCCACAGGTTACTTTTTATCCCAATAACACACGGTTCCTGTTTCAGCTTCACAACACTTTCAGGGTACAAGCTGCATTTTAGTTTAGCGTACAGTTTAGTTTAGTGTCAACGCGCTCAAATGGCGTTTTTAAATTCCCAATAACAATAATAGTTCCCAATTCCGGCTCATATTCACTACAGTACCTACATTAATGTGTTATATCAGTAACAGTATTGTAGCTGACCAGGCATTGTAACCGCTGGGCCGGACACCTCGGTGAAACGGGCTGACAGCGCTTGACAGCGATGACGTCACGTGACAGCGCGGTTCCCCAACTGTCCGCGCGTGATCCATCACTGATGATCGAGGACACGTTGGGGCATTTATCCATGTTTAGTTTGTAAAAAAAACAGTAGTATCAATTGCGTGATCCTATCTAAGACCGTTTATTAGAGAGTTGAAAAGATTATCTGACTGTTCTACCTAAGTTTATTTATTTATTATTATTATTTTAATTATTGACATTGTATCTTTTTTTATGACTTTTTGTACTATTTAAATTTGATATTGCTGACTTTGTATTTTATGAGAAATTGTACTTTTGTAATTAATTTAGTGATAGTAATTATTGACTTTAGCGACACTATTTTGTATGCCTTTCGGCGGAACATAGGATGGACCAAATATTTTATAAAACATCTTTGTACCCTGTGTTCACAAAATTAATAAATGAATGAATGAATAAAAAAAAAAGGTTTTATTGGACCACCGGTGGTTGGCAATCTGTAGGTTCAGTCACCGAAAAAAGTCAATTTCCATTTTAGCTTTCTAAATCTTGATTATCTACTGTGCAAATATATATGACACAATGTTGCATTATTGTTGACTTAGCATTTTAGGTTAACGGCACGGGTTGTCACTCCGCGCAGGGGACGCCAGTCCTCGTATAGATTGTGTCGAGTTCGGTCGCACAGTATTTTAACCAAATAATGTAAAAGGTCTGTGAAATAAAGACACAAAGTTTCACCTCCAAATTCTCCTTTTATTTGCATTCTGTCACAAACCACAAGTAGTGAAGTACACAAAAGATTATTAAAACTAAGAGAATAGTCTATGTCTTATTTTTAACCGACTTCTTCAAAAAGGAGGAGGTTCTATATTCGGCTGTATTTTTTTTTATGTATGCTAACCGATTTCTCCGCCAATTCTGAACCGATTATTAAAATTATTTTTTTTATTCGAAAGCCTATACTTCTGAGGTGGTCCCATTGTCACCAAGTTAGAATCTGATGATGGGATCCCATGAAAATCGAAGGAAACCCTTAAATTTTATTAGCACTACTTAGTATACTACTACACTATTTATTAGTACTACTATTTTTCTGAATAAAGTAAAATAAAAATAAAATAAAATAAAATAAAATAAGCACATACAATGTTTTTCATAAACTTTCTAACCCAATTCAGATATTTGCGCCTGGTAATCATTATCTCCTGTTGCTTAGTTGATGATGGAAGGTATAAGTCAGGATCTGATGACGGGATCCCATGAAAAATGTTTGTTCAGCGATATTTTCGCCAATTTTTAACCGATTTGGATGATTATTTTTTTGTTTGGAAGAGTATTTTCTCGGACTGGTCCCATTTAAATTTGGTGAAGAATTTCGGCGGTAGGCAACGGAACCATCAATAAATAACAGCAAATAGATCGGTATTTCTGAAATCGCATTTCTGTTGATTGTTTACACCAGTTTATAACATAACATCACGCCGGCACGCTGTGTTTGTGGTTTCACTTTTTACCTGCGTACCACTTAAAAGTGACAAATAAAAATACTTTTTTGGGTTCCGTAACAAAATGGTAAAAAGGTGTCCTTATGGTGTGATTAGGTCTGTCACAGCTCGATATCTCACTACTTATGATATCCACTTGGGGATGTTCGATTTTGAGGTACCACTATATACACTACATAGATAAATAGTGCAGTCAACAACACAAACAAGTGCGTCAGCAAGTAGTATCGTTTCACGACGCAGGCACTATTTGGATTGCTGACATTATAACTTTTTAAACAAAAGACACTCAGACAACAAAGACTGGATGACTCAGCATAACATGGTTGAAAGTGATTGAACTGTCTGCGTATTTATCGTTTTATTGCTTTTTCATTTAAATTAGGTTATATGTCTAAAACCAGCTCCCTCGCAACTCAACGAACTTTGATTTAATCTGATCAAAAACTGCCCCACCAGAAATCCTAACTGTTATAAAAGCAGAAGTGAGTTTGTTTGTTTGAACTGATTGCGATGCATTTTAGTACAGAGTTACATGAGACCCTGGAGACAGCTCTAAACTACTTATTATTTTGCGAAAATCTTTACTAATAAACGCGAGCGGAGCCGAGGGCAAAAGTTAATACATTTTATAAAAAAAAAACTCGCGCAATTTGCGTAATCACAACATACCTTAGTTATCATTGAAAAATCTTATGAATACGGTTTACATAATGCACGCCACATTGTACCCTCGTTGAGCTTATCGTTTCAAATCTAAAAGGTCGAAATGGTACGAGTATCTTACACTTTAATTTTCTTTGCAAATTGAAGAGTGCTTCTAATAATCTAAATTGCCCTGGTTTTTATTCATTTTGGTCTAGAAAACCAAACTCATAGCAATTATTATAATTTGAATATCTATACTATCTCTATCAGTATTGTAAAGTTGAAGAGTTTGTTTTATTTGGTTGAACGCCCTAATCTCAGAAACTACTGGTTCGAATTGAAAAAATGTTTTTGCATTGGATAGCCCATTTATCGAAGAAAGCTATAGACTATACTAGCTCTGCGCCCGCGACTTCATCGGCACTGCAATTTTCTTAAGGATCCCTAATTTTTTTCTATACAAATTATACACTAAAACCTTCCTCGAGAACCACTATATCCATTGGTGAAAATAGCATGAATACGGGGCAGTAGTTTTTGAGATTATAGCGAACAGACGCGGCGGAGGACTTCATTTTATAATACTCGTATGTAGTGAAAAATCTGACGCAGATGAAGTAGCGAGGGTCAGAAAGTAAAATATATACGTGCAGAATGATATTGTGGTGGTTAGTTCTGTCTTTTGGTCCATTTCCAACATTTTGTACAAAACCCGGAATTTGTGTGTCAGTGTTAAGACTTAGCCTTCGACAACTGAAAAGATAGACTCAATTCATAAAAGCAAATCACTATCTGATTTTTTAATGTGTGCATGTATCTGGTCAGAGCGATCTGATCAGACGACTCTAAAGGAGATTGGATCAGCCCTTGAGGCCTAGACGGTTTTAAGGCCCATTTTGATGTTTGATTGTCGTTACGGATTGTTAGAAGCCAGGAAAACTGAAACCAGTCTTATCAAACTTACTGGTTGCATTGTGGAGGACAGATTGGCAGTCGCTCCACGTAAACAGGTACTTACTCAGCTAAATCCGGTTTGATTGGAAGCCCATCCAAATATAGTTGGTAAAAGGGTAGGCAGATGATTTGATGTTTGAAAGAAAAAAAAAAGTGATATAACATGATTTACCGACATAAGTGTTCAAACCAAAACATTTAAGACAATAGGGGGGCTACTCTCTAAGCCCGAAGTCCGTAGTTTCGGGCTTAGTTGAGGGCGTATTCTGCTCCGTATTACCTTACCACTAAGATTTAATGACAACACTATTCGACAGTAACTGTCAAATCGTGTTGTCGTTCATTCTTAGTTCTGGCTCGGAACTAATCGTAAGTCTGTAGGTGATATGGAGTAGTATTCCCGAAACTAATCCCGAAATTACGGACTTCGGGCAGCCCCCAATAGTTATCGCTGATATTTATCTCTCATTGTATTTGTATGCAGCCACAAAGGTGTTGGCACTCAAGGTAAATCTTATATGATTTATGTATGCTCCGACGGATAACGAGTGCATATTGAGACATTGAGCGTTTTGTCACGTAGTCCCCTCGTCGGCTATCCGTAGCATTATGCTGATTGTGGCGCTATGCGGAACTGTGGCGCTAAGGGGCGCCTGTGAGCTGTGAGCTGTGCCGCAAACACAACATACACTATTCTAAGGGAGATTTAGCGAACTATTTGTGAGCATGAGTGATTTGATATTTTTATCAAAAAATATATGTCTTACGCGTGCGTGCGTGTGATGGTGTGAGTGTGTATATATGTGATGTTTTATTGAACTCCTTTTGACTTTTTACCAACTAAAAAAGGAAATCTTTCCAACGGAAATATTGCGCATTAAAAAATCAGACATCGCAACGAAATGTTGCAAGCCTGCTGGGAAGTATAATAGTGTACTTTCATCATTTCGCGACGAAAAATTGTATTGAAATACAAATGACGTCTTTTATTTAATGTTCTAAACCTTTTCTAGTATTTAATATCTTTGTTAAATGCTTTACTTTAATTATACACTATTCTTAAAATCAGCTTCCGTTTTTCACTAATTTGATAAATCCGTGGAAAATAGTGTGCGTTATATGTTTAACAACTTATATTAAGAATCTTATTGTACCGCCTTAACATGTAACTGTTTTTTGTCCCTAATAAATAAAATAAAATAAAAATATATATGATATGATAGTACTTATATTCATGCGGTACTTTTTCCGCTTGAAAATGTATCTCACTGCGACTAAAAACTGGTGTATTTCGATGTTAGGCGTCCAAAAGCCCTTTAACACCTGATTGAAACGATAATTTTCCTAACAAGGTTGACTCATCATAAAGCTAAATTTTATTAAAACAGTACCTAGAAATCTTTGATAACCAAATAAAGTCAAAGTATCAAATACTCATAGGTATAAGTTATATATAAGTTCGCAGTGCAGCCTGGATATTTCCCGTCGAACAGGCACGCAGGCTGCCCGCCAGATATTAAATTCTTAAGGTAATATTCATGAACGAGTGCCCTAAGCACGCCACTCAACAGTTCTCGATATATTAAAGGTAATACGACTATTCGCAATAAGCGGGAGTTATAATTTTGAGTCGGATCCAAAGTGCTAATTTAAGCGGTTTGTTTTTACGCTCTCATTCGTTTTTTCATGCTTACTTAAGGCATTAGTTTAATTCAATATTTTCGTAATAATTTATGTACTTTTTTAATGTTATCAACTAGTATAGGTAGTGAGTGAACTGTCAAAATAAGAAGAAACTAAAGAAAAGGTTGAAAGCGCCACTTCAAAGTACAAAGGCTGTACTCAAAAGCGTTAATAACCAAAAGATGCGAAATGAAAGCTGACCGTTTTCCGGATTCCACAAACCATGGTATGTGGAAATGGATAGAGTGTTTTCGCTGGTAGCGCCTCTAGAGTTGAAAGTAGTGAATAAAATAAAACACAAGAAAATGGCGGACTCGTCACCGCGCAGCACTAATTTCATAAAGTCGCCACGCGGGAACTATAAATTCACACCGTTGTTACTCGTATGGCGTCACACACGAATGCAGGCTATAATTCACACCGTTGTTACTCGTATGGCGTCACACACGAATGCAGGCTATAATTCACACCGTTGTTACTCGTACGGCGTCACACACGAATGCAGGCTATAATTCACACCGTTGTTACTCGTATGGCGTCACACACGAATGCAGGCTATAATTCACACCGTTGTTACTCGTATGGCGTCACACACGAATGCAGGCTATAATTCACACCGTTGTTACTCGTATGGCGTCACACACGAATGCAGGCTATAATTCACACCGTTGTTACTCGTACGGCGTCACACACGAATGCAGGCTATAATTACCGGTGATTTCGAAAACTATCAGCAGCCGTGATAAGTTTAACATGTCATTATCGGGCGCCCCAACCTGTGCTATGCGAAATAACATTTTAATGTCCGGTGTAAACGCAGTTATGGTAACTTGTCATTTCTACTGACGTCGGAAAATTACTGCTTTAATCGCATTTCGCTCGTGGAAACATGATTGCTTCGGGGTAAAGATGTTTACGGTAAAAATAAAGTCGACGAAAAAAATATCGTATATTG
Organism: Lacanobia oleracea; assembly: GCA_950371165.1. NCBI lineage: Eukaryota > Metazoa > Arthropoda > Insecta > Lepidoptera > Noctuidae > Lacanobia > Lacanobia oleracea. Next base: position 16,424,432 of record OX493389.1, read on the forward strand.
GAGGCATTTTTACGCGGTTTAAGCTAACCTGCTACAGAAAGCTTGCTTGTATTTTAGTTGAAAGAAAAATAATAATATAAGGACAAACATTTATAAGAAAACAACGGTATAACCTCCACGACCACAAACATTAAATAAAAAGGTTGGGTATTAGCAACATCAAAGCAGAGGAAAAACGTAGTCTACTGGATGCTTGATAATATAATGTTATTACAAAGAGTATGTTGCTAAGGGCATTTTTACGACGGCTTATTAATTATCTTATAACTTTGCTTAACTTGAGGTGCTCGTGGCTAGATAATAACAGCCGCACGGGTCGATCTTCAAGGTTAAGCAACGCTTGCCAAGGTTGGTCTTTGGATGGGTGACCATCTTAACATAGCTTAACAAAGAACGTTAAGCCGTTGGTCCCGGCTGTCATTTGTAGGTCTTTGGCAGTCGTTACGGATTGTCAAAAGCCAGTTAATCTGACTCCAGTCTTGCCATGAAGTACCGTGTTAGCCAGTTACTGGGTTGTGGAGGTCTGGTAGGCAGCCGCTCCGCGTAAAATACTAGTATTCAGCTAAATTCGGTTTGACTGGAAGCTGACCACAATATACTTGGGAAAAGGCTAGGCAGATGATGATTATTTTGTTATTAGTGGATAGATGCAGCAATATTATTGAATGTTTTTTTGCAGTCTTTGTTTTGGAGTGTACTTCTTTGTTTGAATTCAGTCTTGTAGCTCAGGCAATTTTAGACAGGATTATGGTACGTGCTATAGAACGTTATGTTTATATAACATAACATATAGTTTATAAGTAAGTTTTGAATCAGTTAATTTGTATTATTTAAGTTTTGTTGTTTTGTCTTGTGTGAGTCCCAAAACTATTTCTTTTAATTATGTTATATTTTACATATTGCCGTCAAACCTTGGTTACAATTAGTAACCAAGGTTTGACGGCAATATGTAAAGTTCAATACGATTTTCGTATCTTTCCTTTTCTTATTTCACAAGATTTGTCCAAGAACCGTAAGGGACGCCTCTGTTTACACGACTCGAAGTTTTCCGTTTACGCACGAACCTGAATGTTTGTATTCAGCGGCACACACACCTATCACTGATTTGTTTACCGCCGCGATTTAGACTCCAACACCTGAACGAGCTACAAATTCAATCATAAATGTCACTTCAACAGACACTTTGAGCCTGTGAAGTAATTTCGAGAGCCGACAATAGGAGTAATTAGGTACTTCATTTACGGAAAGAGAGTTTCTTTCATGACTTGCTCCTTCTACATATTATTTCTAATATTGAGTATAAAATTATCGAATGCTAATATGACAAACTAGCTTTTGCCCCCGACTTCGTACGCGCAAATCCCGTCTTTCCCCTTTCGCGTAAGAATTTCGGGAAATCCTTTCTTAATGCTCCTCTATACTCCCCAAGGAACCTACATAACTTCAGCCCAGTTCATATTGGCACAAAAAAGTTAAAAATAGAAAACGTTTTACAAAAAAATTGCAACCGACTTCCTAATTAAAACCACTACAAAGTCCAAAAAAAAAAAAAATTTGTAAGTCGGTGTTTCTGGTGTAGTTTGATTTTGTACAAGAAACGACATCAGAAACACCGAGTTGGTATATATTTTTTGTAAATAGTTTTTTTATTTTTTACTTTTAAGTTGTGATACTTGGATGACGTCTTCGTCTACACAGAAATTAAAATAAGCAAAACTACTCATAAAATAAAAACTACTGAACCAAACTGAATCAATTTTTGCGGGACCAAATGGCAAGTATACAGCATCGAACTAAACTAGAGCTTAGAACTAAAAATCACAAAAATCGTATCAGAAACCTCGCAGTAATCGGTGTACATACATAAAAAAAAACCCACCGAATTGAGAACCTCCTCCTTTTTTGGAAGTCGGTTATAAAAGTTTAATTACAAGAACAATATACCAAATAGAACATCATAGCTATTTCTATTAATAGTTCAGTGTATAGCTTTTGCATTTACACAAGATCTTGTGCAAAGTTACCCATAAGATCAAATATTAATGAAAGACGGGTATGTCGGAACTATGGAACCCAAATCGGCAATCAATGGCTGAGTATATTCCTACAATACCCAGGGGATCAAGAAACACTATGTAAGTTGGTCCCGTTTCCCTTAATATGGAATTAGTGAATTAATTAATAGCCTTTAAGCCGATTGATTTATAGCTATATGTTGGTCGATATAAGTATAGATCTGGTAAAAGGTGCAGTCATTGTAAGCTGATATTTCACTGCCGTACCTTTTCTTGTAACTTTTTAATCAAACAAAATCATATTGATTATTACAAAAAAAATATAAAGAGAATAAATTAGCTTAGTTTTCATCAGTGTTGTTAGTTCAGGAATGACTAAGCATGACCATTAATCATGAATAAGACCTTTGTTTCAAACTAGGAAAATCTTGTATCTTGTAGAACAGAACACAACATACAAGTGTGAAGGTAGAATAGGTAATTTATGATTATGAGAGTTTCATTCACATGATTATTTCATTAACTAGTACTTATCACGACTGATGAATATGTTTAAGCTTAATTACTTAATCTTTTGCTCGATGTATGCGAAACGATTCCGAGTTTCCATCCCGTGTAATGTCCCACATGAATAATTCCAGGTTGTCTATTATAATACGGCTTAGAACGAGCCCGCTGTAGCCGATAACGTATTTAGAATAATTTACAACGCTGATAGAATTCACTGGATTCTGTTTAAGGTCGAGATTATCCACTCTGTGGGCAAATTGAATCAGCGAGGAAAAAATTACAAAGTGAGCCTGGTGTTTGTCCCAGAAAATTGTGAATTTTTTAGGTCAACCTGCTTTTTGAAATGAAGTAGAAGTGTAAGATAGCCTAGCCCACAGAGTGTACCTGAAAATTAACTGAAATAACAAAAAACTCGATGATAACAAATCGGAAAACATACAATTTCTTCAAATATTTAAGAGTATTTTCAAGTCTCTAAAGAAAATCTTACGAAGTTTCGTAAGCAGGGGAAAAACGGCAGAATTAATAGCAGATATCACAACTCATTTGTAAGTCAAATCAGTAACCGAAGAGAGATGTTGTAACTTCTGAAGACGGAAACCGCGTAACGGATGATCCCGCCCGGTTCTGCGGCTCGCATTAATTTGTTACAAGCTATTACATAGATTACAGCGTGTGACTCACGACCACACAACCAGGGTAGGTCGAGCTACGAATAAATATTCAGAAGCTGACAGAAGAAATTAGTGTGATACGGATAGGGCGGGGTTACAGAATCCTGCCTAAATAACGCTTTTCAGATGAGTAACAGGGATTGTCTGGAAATAAATTAATCAAGCGGTGGGGAACCCACGTAGTGTAGATTTACGAGTTCGCCTGCACCCCGCCCCTCCTCACCCCCGCGGCGTCTCGCGTCGCACTACACTACTCATCAATTTCCTCAGGACATACGGCTTGGAATCCTGTTAATTAAACTATGCCGCCAAATTAAACAGCGCGGCTTACCACCCGCGAAAGTATGCACATTACGTGAAGCTGCGTCTAAAATATTCCTCGTTAATCATTCTCGACATTTTTAATTACCTTTCCTGATAGTTGGCATCATAGATAATGAAAAACTTTGTTAATAAAAGCTAATTAAACACTCAAAAAAAGGCAGTCATCGAAGTACTCTCCAGACAAACTTAATCGATTAGAAGCGATGTACGAATCAATGACCTTAATGAATAGACAGATTGCGACTTCGTAAGAGTTCATCGAACATGGGAAATTAGAAAGTTGCCAACAATTATTTCAACAGAGAAAACCTTTAATTTGTAAGTTTCTAATAAAATTATAGTAATTACTTTTTTTACAAACATCTAATTTTCACTGGCTAAACTTTATTATTGTAAGTATTTTTCGTAAGTATTCGTGTTCGTTCGTGAACCCATATTTCCTCCTTGACAAGTTAAAGCTTCAATTTGCAAGGGGTGAGCTTATCTTCGCTTATCTAGAGAGGTTCCAATTCAGATGTAGGTATGCAGTTTTTCTTTTAAAGATATCTTTATATCAACATGAAATTGAAATTTCGGTTACTTCTGATTAAAGGCTATTTACAGCATTATTGAATTGAAAAAATGCTTTTAAACGTTGGTGAAAAGTCTTCTAACTTTCAATTAGGTTCTAGTTTTTATAGGTTACGAATTCGAATACATTACGAAGAGCTTAAATAACGTAATATCTGAAGAAAATCAATGGAAAGTCTGAAAAAACTAACAAAATTATTTAACTTTACATTGATAGGAGAAATAAAACTTTACTAACTGGTTAAGGAACTCAGGGTTATTAATAGTCATGTCATAACAGGAGTAAAATGACGATAAATAGGAACATTCAAAGGTGATCGATTGAAAAAAACTTAATAACAATTAGAAAATACCTGACTAAATTATTATAACTCTGTGACAGCAGTTAGATGGGGCTATGATGGGATTAAATTAAGATTTTTACGGGGCGATTGAAACAAAGGGACTGTAGTACTGACCAATGAGGCTGTGCCGGCTGGCGCCGAGGCTGGGCGCGGGCGGCGAGCCGGCGGAACGCAGCGCGCCAAGCGCGCCGCCGCCGCCGCCGCCCAGCGCGCCGCCCTCCAGCGCGCCTGCAACCATACACACTGTTAACATGGCCCATCATCTATTAACTATTGACTAATAATAATCTATTGAGAACTGTGTTCACATCACTCTTTTATAACTTAACCGATAAAAATGTTAACATTACTCTTCCATTTTATACGATCAAGAACTGAATTGGCATCACTCAATTATAACTAAACCCTAAGAATAGGCGAAGGAAAACCAAATTGTAGGATTTAACCCCTAACTGTATCACTTCTAAATCGTAAAGTCTGCTGATTTCTTTAGTAATTTATAAATCCACAGTTCAGCTCATTATCATATTGCATCCTATGATGCACTTTTGTGTTGTGAACAATGGCAAAAAAGGCATCTACTTCCTGTTAGCTTAATCTGTGGTTGTTGTTAGCTTTATCCGTGAATGTCATCAATCTTTTTTTTGGAACATAAATATAGCCGATATTTTGCAATAATAAGTGGGTACTGTTGAAAACTAACAGCATACAGGCTGTAAGGTTCCCTTCAGTAGGGAACCTTAACAGTACCTGCATACCAAAATCGATAGTTTACATGTTATCCCTGTCAAGCTTTGGCTTAATCTGACACCTGACACCTACGATTGTCAACACAGAGTACTTCTAGTACTTCTATTATTATGCATTTCATTGAGCTTAACAATGGTTGTTCGACGACCTAAACAACGCACGTTGCAATGTTAAATGTAAGCATTTTATTTTAACATTTATTTTTGTATCACGCAATTATGCTGCCCGTTTACACCCCTAATAATCCCTGAACACCTGTATTGTTAGTAAGTCAGTCAAACATATACAACACAAGATCGACAAGACACACCAACCCGTACTGGAACACAACTGAATCAAGCTGCTTCATTAAGAATTAAGAGCGCATTAGTCGCTAATGGCCGGCAATTTACGACATCAAAGACGGTAAGTGAATATGATTGAGCCGGATGGGGAATACTTACTCGATGGAAAATAAATTCTTTGGAAATAAATCCCTCTTTCTTAATGCCCCCCCCCCCCCACCTTCCTTCAATTGGTACAATCAACCAATGAGACAACATGTCAAATCATTAAGCGGGAATAATTAAGCGGCCCCACAAAAATACAGATATAGTAGATTGTTATACAAGGGTCGAAAGGAATCAACAGCTAACATACGAGGTAGGTATTTAGACTACAGTCCGGGTAGGAATTGATGACTTTCCTACCGTCGTTTTCCCTCCCCATATAATTTCGGGATATCCTCTCTTAGTGCTCCCTACACTCCCCAAGGAACCTACATGCCAGATTTCAGCGTTCTACTACCAGCAGTTTCGGCTGTGGGTTGTCTGTCAGTCACTCAGTCAGTCAATCAGTCAGTAACGGAAAAAAAATATGAATTAGGATAATATAGACTCCGGCAAGCTCTCATTTTTTTATTTTTAGGGTTCCGTACCCAAAAGGTAACCAACGGAACCCTATTACTAAGCATCCGCTGTCCGTCCGTCCGTCCGTCCGTCCGTCCGTCCGTCTGTCCGTCCGTCTGTCCGTCCGTCTGTCTTTCCATCCGTCCGTCTGTCTGTCAGCGAGCTGTATCTCAAAAACCGTAATAGTTAGGAAGTTTAAATTTTTACAGACTTACAAACAACCGAACCGCCAGAACCCGAACCGAACCGAGTCAGTATTGTTTTCACAGATTGTTGTTTATACTATTGCCGCTATAACAACAAATAATAAAAGTTAAGGTTTACGGTACCGAACCCTTCGTGTGTGAGTCCGACTCGCACTTGGCCGGTTTTTTCATTATACATTCTATGGAAGCGCACCCTGCGTTAAATGGCGCGGGTTGATGTTGCTTGTGTGTGTTATACGACATATTTAGATGAGATAAGATAAAGTAAGATTGTATGTAATTAGATAAAGTAAGATTGTATGAAACTACAAATAATTAGCCATAAAAAAATCTTGTAATACTACAACAAACCTAATAAATAACCTTAGTTATGTGACAGTAATTATCATAATCTACTACCGTATACAGTGGTGTATTGTTTTATACGATTCGGTATAGGTAAAAACGTACAATACTTAATTAAATGTCTTATGATTGATTGGCTTTTTCCGCATGATTCAAAGATGCATTAGAATATTGATAGAAAAGGAACAAATTGTACCAGGGTTGCATAAATGCATAGGTGGCTAGAATATCATCTATGTAGCTCGCTTTCCACAGTTGACTCTTACAACTTGTTCGCTTCGAAGCAGCATTGGAGCAAACTTTCCTCCGAGCAAGTTTTCAACATCTCATTCGGAATCAGTTCACTTCTTTAGAGCCTAATACTCCGTAATGAAATTCATTCGTATTAGTACCGTGATCACAAGTTTGTAGGGTGTTTTGCCTATTTCCTTGATTGCTGTTTTTGCTACATATTTTACTTAGGTAGAAATCATTGCAAATACTTAAGTGTACTGTATCTATTAAGTCTGAAATGTATTGTTTAGCAGACTGGAAGTACACACATAAGCACACAACATCACACAAGCACATAAGCGTAGTTATCAAAATTAATAATTATCCATGAAATGTCGGAACTTAAAAAAAACGGCCAAGTGCGAGTCGGACTCGCACATGAAGGGTTACGTACCATAAATCTTTATTTTTATTATAGCGGCAATAGAAATACACAATCTGTGAACATTTCAACTCTCTACCTATTACGGTTCTTGAGATACAGCCCGCTGACAGACAGACGGATGGACGGACGGACGGACGGACAGCGGAGGCTTAGTATAGGGTTCCGTTGGTTACCCTTCGGATACGGAACCCTAAAAACAAATTGAAATCTTGACACTCAACGTAGATCCTTATAGACGCTACCGGACTTCAAAACTTTTTCTATTAGCCTAGTTAAATTTTTTAGCTCGAAACTCGAAAGGACAAACAATGTATTTAGTCGTTTGGCGCAGACGGCCGAGCCGAAGGGAGGCATAAAAATTAATATGACGTTATAAAAGCGATATTATTCATTAGAAGTGTTGCCAACTATTTTTAGAGTTCCTGCTAATGGCCGTACTTTTTGCAGAGTTTACGTATGGCCGTAAAAAACGTTAAATATCCAGTTTAGACTTATCTTCAGTTTCTTTTACATTTAGGAAATTTATACACGTTTTCACTACCACAAGATAAAAGGTCAGCGAAGAAGTGCATATTTAAATTGTGTTAATGAAAACAGCTTTTAGGTGTACACGGTGTCATGGAGATTACTAAAAAGACAATTCCATATTAAACATTCAAATTTAAAATTTTATAAAATTTCTGTGGCTACATTTAATAAGCTGCGATTCATTTCATTATTTACTTTGACACATTCGGAAACAACAGTGAGGTCTGGAAGAAAGACTTTCTGTGGCACTCAGGTAAGTTAATAAAATACGTGCATGCCAAGTTTATAACAGTAATCATATATTTATTTATTATTCCTCTCAAAACACAAAATCTCTAGCGCCATGGTATTATACCGCGTACGTTACGTCCCCCACTAACGAGTGCAGATTGCTAAAATCGGTGAACATACATAAAAGAATATATATACAGTCGAACATAGAACCTTCTCCTTTTTGAAGAAGTCGGTTTAAAAGTGTGCGCCATCTGCGTTAGCGCGCGGTTCTCAATTCGGAATGTATTTTTTTTTTTATGTTTGTTACCTCATAACTCCGTCATTTATGAACCAATTTGAAAAATTTTTGTCTCATCTGAAAGGGTATACTTCTCAATTGGTCCCATTGTCACCATGTCAGAATTTGATGATGGGATCCCACGAAAATCGAGGGCAACCCTCAAATTTTATAGGCACATACAATGATTTCATGAACTTTCTAACGCAATTCAGATATTTGTGCCTGATAATCATCATCTCATGTTGCTGAGCTGATGATGAAAGGTATAAATTAGGATCTGATGATGAGATCCCATGAAAAATGTTTGTTCAGCGATACTTTAGCCAATTGTCAGCCGATTTGGATGATTCTTTTTTGTTTGAATGAGTATTTTCCTGAACTGGTCCCGTTTTAATTTGGTGAAGATCTGACGAAGAACTTTGGAGGTAGGCAACGGAACTCTTCAATAAATGATAGCAAAGGGATCGGGATTGCTGAAATCGCATGTTTTTTTAGTGTTTACACCAGTTCTTAACATAACATTGCGCCGGTACGCTGTTAATGGGTACGCAGGTACCTAGGTACCACTAAAAAGTAAAATTAAAAAACTTTTTACAAAAAATACAACCGACTTCCAAATTAAAACCACTACAAAGTCCAAAAACACCGACTTCCGAAATTAAAGTTTTTTCTTTCTTCCGAAGTTATTTTGTACCTTGTAGTGTTTTGTTTTTGGAAGTCGGTTGTATTTTTTGTAGAAAAGTTTTTTTTCGCGCAATTTTCGACAGTGGATTTTGCGCGTCGTATGCGTTGCTGCATATAATTGCTTGGATTCTATTTTCACAGACTAAAAAGTGCGTCACGCGTAGTTTGTCGTCTGCCCTGCACCTAATTATTCACGATTCGCCTGTTAAGCCCGCTACACACATATTTAAGAAACCGGTTACAAAAATAGCCTTGGATATTGATAGGTCTGTTCGGTTTGCAATAACGAGATGGTAAGGCTGAGGCTAGGACGGCGCTATATCGTCGCGACGACTCACTGGGGACTCATCGCCGGCGACATTTGGCTTTATGCACTCTAATATGGGCGATTCGATGCTCTTTGTGACTGTGTTTGCGGCCTTTGTGCTGGTGGTTGTAATGTGGACCCAGCTTTATAAGCAGATCTATCAATTTTAACAAAGATTTTGTATTCTTCTGTAAATCCACAGTCATTGCCTTCCAGCAGCTTATTCACTTTTATCTGATCATACTATTAGGCTGCCAAATGAAATTGCACAAAATCTCCGCACCACGTGAGTCACTGATATTTTGTGCAATTCCACGGGTTTCTATTTCTCCGTTTCTCCGCTCCGCTGCCTCGCTCCGCTAAAATGGACAGGCACCCTATGCCCTACGGGTGCCGGTTCATTCGCATAAAATGTCAGTCACCGACATTTTAAATTTCTTTTGGCAATTCCATTGGTTAATATTTCTCCGTTTCTCCGCTCTGCTGCCTCGCTCTACGTCAATGGACAAGCAGCCTAAGTGCTTGTATTCGAGTGAGTGTGTTGAAAAACGAATAAATAAGTTCAATAGGCTGCAAGCAAAGTAATTCGCACACACAATATCAAGTTAACAACCTCAAAACTTGGCGACAGACTCGGTAACGCCCTCCGCGCCGCGCGCCGGCTCCAGCGACTACTTCTTATATTCTACGTAAAATGACTTCTCTTAAACCAAAAACATGGCGGCAGAACCACGTTTTATGCATTGTAGATAAAACAAGAAAATATCGCTGTAATATATAGCAAAATGGGCAATAACGTGGTTTCAGCCGATGTCTTTTATGTTTTCTTTATTTACTCCAAAACAGATAGGTAGTAAAATTTAATGTTTTATATTATGATGATCTTATTTTTTACACACGATAACATTTCTGTATATCTTTAAGCACCTTTAGGCATATACTATGTGCAATTGTGGAGAAGAAAACAGCAATATACTCGAATGGAAACAGTTTTCCCAAAGTCCAGTTCGGTATGTTTATGTAACATGTTTAGTAAATTTATCGTCGTAATTTTTTCACATTCCTATACATATGTTACAGTTTTATGAGCATCGTTACGACGCCATGGTAACACATGCTCGAAATAATTTCGTTTTTATGAATCCCCGTGATTATTGGTCCGTTTGTTACGTGACCTTACTTCCGTAGAGATACCTGCTTTAATTAAAGATCACGTAATGTTTTGCTATGTTGTTTTAGAAGTAAAAGTTGCCCTTTGAAATAAGCCCGTTGTTCGCGTACTTTGCGTTCGGTCTATCGAGTCGGTCGGCTTCGCACGAGGGCAATTATTTTGTGACAGCAATCTGACTTGCTCCACTTCTGTGAGCTCCGCCCTTTATTGTTGTCTTATCAATATACCAGTTTCCCAATAAAACGTTCTTCTATGAGAACAATATTGTTCCAGTTTTTAGGAAAAAGTTAGTAGCCATTAACTAACGAATTGCCTTCTCGCGAGTGTGGCGATCAATGCTTTTGAGTTTTCAGATTTGTAACTTATCAAAGAAACACATATTATAAACGCTTTCAGTAGAATTATTGAACATAACTTTAAACAAATATAAAAATGTTCTCGTATTTCAGCGAACATTCTCGTAAATGTCAAACAAAAGGGCCTAATAAGCCTTTTGAAATTGAAAACCCCCTCAATTTAAACACCATTAAATTAACTTTCAAAGACAAGAGGAGGGGCGCCTTTCTGTAGACTTTATACTAAGCTATAATTATTTCTGAAAGATATTCCGTTGATTTAGCACATGAAACAAAATAAGATAAGACCTTTAAAAACGAATAAGTTTGTTTGTTGGAAGTAATCTCTGAAATTCTGATCAGATTACTATATATACGGAACACACAGACTGGCAGAATGAAGAGCTCGTGGCTAGATAATAACAGCCGTACGGGTCGATCTTCAAGGTTAAGCAACGCTTGCCAAGGTTGGTCTTTGGATGGGTGACCATCTTAACATACCGAGTTTACTCCGTGCCTCGGAAAGCACGTTAAGCTGCTGTCATTAGTAGATCTTTGGCAGTCTTTACGAATAGTCAGAAGCCAGTAAATCTGACTCCAGTCTTGCCATGAAGTACCGTGTTACCCAGATAATGGGTTGTGGAGGTCTGGTAGGCAGCCGCTCCTCGTAAAATTCTGGTATTCAGCTAAATCCGGCTTGACTGGAAGCCGACCCCAATATAGTTGGGAAAAGGCTAGGCAGATGACTCAGACAGAATAATTTCACTTCTCGCTGATCGCCATTTCAATCCTAGGAAAATGCATAGTTTATGTGGGACAGTGGGATAGAGCACGGAAGAAAATCCGCGTGAAAAAACTTGCTTATCATTAGTACACATGAGCAAAAAGAATTTCTTAGCTTTATGATATTGTTTTATGTGGGTGCGTTCCACTAGATTGTTAATAGCCATTACGTTACGGCTAGCCAGAAGCCAGAATATCTAACACTTGCCTAGGGGTATTTCTTTTCTTGGGACAAGCCCTCCACAACAGTGGCGGCCACCAGAAAAACGTCGAGCCAATGAAGCCCGACGAGTCCCGGAGAAACGCTGCAACTGTCTTGCCTCCCACAATGAAATTAATAAAAAAAAAAACAGCGGAGGAGTAGGAAAAGAAATATATAATCTCCAGAAACAGAATAGAGCAGGCACCAAGGGACATACTCGTACCTATATAACGCAAAGCACCACAGATTATATATTAACACTAAACTAATAGGTTTTTTTTTTTTTACTAATAATAGGCACGCGCTTGACCACCATCTCACCTGATGGTAAGCGATGATGTGGTCGAAGATGGAGCAAAAAAAAAAAAAAAATTATGAGCTACTTATAACTCCAGTAATAGGTATGGCAAAATCGCTTGAACGCACGGAAATTTGGACAAGGTCCGTATAGTAAACAACTCCAGATGTAACCTGAATACTATCCAACATAATATTGCGATCAGCCTAGGGGTATCGTGTTACTAGGTAGTGGAGGTCAGATAGGCAGACGTAGTGAAATACTTGTCAGTCAGCTGCATTCGGTTGGACTAGTAGCTGATCTCAACAGAACTGGAAGAAGGCGAGGCAGATTGATTTGAATATGGAGACTGCTTCTTCTTCTTCTTCTTCTTCTTATCGTGTGAGCAGTAAGGTCTAACGACCCCACACACCCTAGTGTCAGAGTATGGAGACTGCTAAATGATGAGTTTAATGAAAATGCAAAGTGGATGTAGTTGAAACATTTACTCATATTAACATATTCCACATTCGCTCGCTGTGAATAATTTATTATTCATTTCGTAACATGTAAAAATCTTGCAATATCGTGTTAACATGTTGTTTACATTATTGTTTATCAATTAGGAAAACAAAACCCAGATATATTTAAACACCTATTACTTATTCTATGTATATATGGAGGAATTTCTTAACCATTTTTGGTACGCAAAAAATTTCCATATTGGTGCTACATTGTACGACAATGCAATCTTTGTATCAAAAAAAGACCAGCCCGCTGGTCACGTGAAGAGTAGTCATAGAGACCTTAGTACTTGTGAGTGCATAAAGTATTTATTGTATTTAATAAACAAATAAAATTCGCCGAACGGCTTGCCGGTATCCCAAAAACATTTGAGGAAGGTACTCTAACCGATAACCCAAAAACATTTACTATTAATTAGAGTACCTTCACTCTAATTAATAGTTAATTCGTCTCCCCCTGTTACTACAACCAAATAAATCGCTACTGTTTTATGCAAACAGTCGATCTACATATATACTCTTTTGGGACATCTTGCAAGACGATTAAATAGACAAGTAGGTAATAGATACAATGATCATTTGTAGGTGGAATTATTCGCATTCATTCTTCACCTAAATGTTGAAGATGACGGTACTGTCATGCAAACTATACAGGCTGGCAGGAAATGATTCTATCTTCTTTTACAGGTTCGTGCAAATAAAGAATAAGACTCGAATTTTATGACAAAAGTGGGACGGCTTAGGCGATTTTAATATGTTTTTCTAAAAGTAGTTCAATTATTAGGAATATAGCCGAATAATCGCCCTTAAGTGTTCTATTGTTTCCGAACCCTACACGGCCTACTGAAAATATACCTTCCATTAAAAATACGCTTTACCATAATCTCTCATACAATTGCTATTTATATCCCATCTCAAAGAGGATACAACAGTAAAACGGAGCAGCAGGCGCGGATAGCAACCATTTCATAATAAATTCACGACAGTCTCAGACCACAATCTTTGCGAACATTTAGAGGCACTTTAAACTCCATCAAATATTCCCGAACTAAGCCTCTGTACGGTAGCGAACAAATAAACTACTCAATTACTTGGACTGCAGATATTAAATTGTACATTTATATTGACGATGCTGTTAGGGAGAGTTCACACGGAGATACAGCGCGGAGCGACGAGGAGCAATTTTTAACCGACTTCTACAAAAAGGTTCTATGTTCGGCTGTTCTTTTTTATGTATGTTCACCGATTTCTCCACCAATTGTGGACCGATTTTAAAAATTATTTTGTTTTATTCGAAAGCGTGAGGTGGTTCCATTGTCACCAAGTCAGAATCTGATGATGGGATCCCATGAATATCGAGAGAAAACCCTCAATTTTTATAGGCACATACAAAGTTTTTCATAAAACTTTTTAACGCAATTCAGATATTTGTGCCTGGTAATCATCATCTCATGTTGCTGAGCTGATGATGGAAGGTGTAAGTTAGGATCAGATGATAGGATCCCATGAAAATGTTTGTTCAGCAATATTTTTACCAAATGTCAACCGATTTTAATGATTATTTTTTTGTTTGGAAGAGTATTTTCTCGGACTAGCCCCATTTCAATTTGGTGAAGATCTGATGAAGAACTTCGGAGGTAGGCAACGGAACTCTTCAATAAATGATAGCAAATGGATCGGGATTGCTGAAATCGCATATCTGTTTATTGTTTACACCATTTCATAAAATAACATCACGCCCGGTACGCTGTGAATGGGTATGCAGGTACCACTAAAAAGTGAAAAAAAAACCATCTTTTGAGTCAAAACTCGCTTCTAAAAAAACTTTTTTACAAAAAGTCGTAGTGTTTTGTTTTTGGAAGTCGGTTGTATTTTTTTGAATAAAGTTTTTTAGAAGCGAGTTTTGGCTCAAAAGCCAATCACATTTAATTATATTCATAAATAATACTACAATTAATCTAAGTATAGGTACACTGTCACGACTGTTTGTAGACATTCTTTCGTACAAAACATTTCCTGTATTTGGTTTCGTTAATTCGTTTGCTTTTTATTTATCTATGTATTTGTATAAAAATGAATCGCCGCAATGTATTTAGGTACGCGGATTACTTCATAACTACCGACCTAAATTAGATAATTATTTTTTTGTTGTGTTCTTAATTGTCAGGGCGAGGAAAGAAAAATTTAAAAAAAAAATCCGGGCGAAGCCGGGGCAGGCCACTTGTAGACTATACAAAGAAGTAACTACGTATTTCAATGACAGTTTAAAAGCAAACTCGATACCCACACACACGACACCGCGCAAACCACAGCGCAAGTATCGCGACGTCAACTTGGCAACTTGGTGTGGACTACCCTTACGAACGTAAATTACTTACCGGTAAACCTCTTATTTATTGCTGTTTTCCGCCACGTTTCACTTCTATTGAATTTTCTTACTATTTCAGCTTAATTATTAAGTACCTATCCCTCATTTTGTTTTATGTCGATTGTGAGCATAAAAACGTTTAGTTGTTTTTAGGAACAGTGGAACAAAAAAGAAAGTCAATTTTTAATTATTAAGTTATTAAAATTCTTTTTGCAAGCTGTCTTGGTGATGTGAATTCCGGAATGGAATTGAACTTGAAAGACAGAGACGTGCGGTATTATCACACTCAGAATGTGTGAAACGGAATAATTCGTTCGGAAGCCCGGTTCTCCACAGCATAAGTAAATGACAGCTATCTTTTAGTAAGACCACAAACGATGCGGTTCGTATAGGTATTTACTTACAGTAAACTTTCACCTATTTAACAGTAGATCACTGTATTAGCGGTAATGCTTTAAGTACAGACATTTTTTTTTTTTGGATGGGGTTTAATCAAAATATGACACCTTCCACTTGACTTGCACCTGGCAGGCACTGGCCTGCCTAGCGGGCCCCGTCACTTATGCTGACATCTCTTTGATGCGCGATTGGCGCGCTTGGAATACAACTCGCCGTTGACCCAAGCGAGTCACCCGTCGCTCGCCGTTCTGCAAGCCCGTGCATCATCCTGCGAGTCCCGACGCCCGGGGCATCTTCTTCTGTTGCGGCGGCTGGGGCGTGAGGTTTGGCTATCCATCACGCGTCTCACCTCCTCCTTCGCTTCCATTACTGCTTCGCAGGAGGTAATTGCTTCCCATGGCCCTCGCTTCGGACCATGGATTGAACCAGAGCCGGAAGCGAGAGGTCGCCGCCACCGATCGCCTCTTAAGAGGACACAGGGTGATCCGCCCAAGCAGGGCAAACCTCCACCGTATGCTCCACGCTGTCATCCAAGCTATCCACACAGTGGTGTCACCCGGGCTTGTTCTCCCGCCAAATCCGCAACAGGTACCTCCCGAAACAACCGTGTCTGGTCAGTACGTGCGTCAGGCGGAAGCTGAGGATGCCTTCTATAACCACTCCTCAAAGTGGGGACCTATCGCCACAATAGTGACGTGCCCAAAGTATAAATAATACCTCTTACTCCAATAGTACTTAAGCCGCACAATCTTCGATGGCTTGCGGACTACAAAGATATTTTATCAGCACACACATCTCTGCCTACTCAACTAATCACAGGCGTGAAGTCAAACATAACATTCCTTAATACTTATAAGAAGTATGATATACGATCCCACCCCAACACTCATACACCCGAACAAGAAAGCTTACTATGAGTATAAAAATAAGTAGGAAGTCACTGATTAGTGACTACAAAGTTCTGTCCCCTAAACCCGGGGTTGGAACCGCGCCAGCTATGTTAAAAGAAGTTAATGGCATATGTAGGAACATGTGAGCTGCAAAAACTCGGGAAGGTTACAATGAATCGGTGTCATCAGTTACTTCATTATCATTTATGGGCTTTTCTTGCTCACATTGTGCCATAAATCGTTTCTTTACAGATAACGTATTTGTGAGCAATTCTGTGAATGCCCCAAAAAGTTAACGTCAAGTTTGATTCCCCATGCGACCACATGGATAAGGATATTTTTATTGTCACCTACATCAATAAAAAACATGATAATTCCTAGAAGTCTCACACGAACATTTTTCAAGCTGTTTCGTTAATAAAACGAGAGAGTTCTGGTTTAGTTTAATGCCCTGATATTCTTCGTTTCATATTTCTAGTGTTAGTGTTTTCCCTAAAAATAGCTTCACAAAACCTCACTCTGTACGCCTGAGCCCCATTACTCAGTAGCCACAACGCATTCAAACTCGCAACTATGACAAAGACTGATCGGTTCTCTAAAGTTAGCACCATGTTTCTAAAATTCCACATGAACCTCAGACTGATACGAATTTCTGCACCTATTATATAATTGTACTATGCATCCGCCCCTGCTTCGCATGAGTGTGAACGACTAATTCAAAGAATCAAGATATCTTGCTTTGTCTATTTGAAATATTAATATTTTACACACATTAATCTTCTCAAATGAATCCTAGAATTGTAAAAAAAAATATCATAATCCATCGTACTAAACCTACTCTTGAAGACTTTCTTTTATACCATTTTTAAATGTTTGAGAACTACCTCTACCAAGTCATCACGTGTGTTCAGCAGTCGACTATTTCATATCAGTAGTTAGGGAGGCGATATAGCGTGTTTGCTGGGCACGTCCCTCCTCCAACGACACATAAATAGGTGCACCGCTGCCTTCCGTGCGTGCTACTGACTCCATAGAAGGAAACTAAGGAGGTAAAGTGAAATAAGTTATAGCAGAAGCTGGTAGCTAGGTAGGTAAATGATGGAGCTAACTTAGATCTTGAGTAAGTAAAGTCTTACAGTGTTAAATGCGTTTCAGCTACAGGATTTGGTAGGCATGAAATCCTGTAGCTGAAATGTATTAAACTCTGTAATCGACAAAGTTCTTACCAGTCCAACAATCGAAGTTTCTGACATTGATAGTCGCCGAGATAATATCACGACTGGAAATAGAATATTTTTAAGTACAGGATTTGGCCATCAAGCCACAAGCATAACTGCTACCTATATTGCGGACTATCTTGCCAAAACACACACTGACAATGATTTCAAGTCCCAGTTACATACAATAGCCAAACCAAACCTAAATGATAAATGGCAACGGATCCCAAAAACTATCAATAGCTGGCATCAATCAACACTCTTGCAAATTCTTGTCTATAAATCTAGAATTCTGGATAGACGAAAATCAACTAAAACAAAGTTTTGAAAAAGGCTAGGAACTAATGTAGAGAACTAAAATAAATAATATAAGTGAGCAAGTAAATTATAGAGCTGCACAGCGGATTCAAAGCGGATGTCAGTCATATCCGGGGCCGAGCGGCGACCGTTGATTAAAGTATAAATTACGGATCCTTGCGCCAACTTGCATTTACGAATCCGTAAGCTGACCACACGGACGGAACCCTTTTTGATTTTATTATTTTTTCCACAAAATTATTTTATAGCACATAGTTTGAAATGTTAATTCCGCCATGTACTTACATGGAATTTAAAGAAGTTCGTGTCTGAAGTTAATTTAATATTGTCACGTATTTTTTGGTTTCGATGTTTATTCTGTTGTTACTGCTGACCTATTTTTTTCTTTAGGATCTAATTAATTTTTCTCAATGAAGAAAAAAGATTTAACAGTTGAGTTTAGTTAAAATTTTTACTTACGAAGCTTCATAATTATATCTCTAGGTTTATAACGAATAGGGTTCACTGCTTGGATTAGTCAACCTCATATTCGTCGAACCAAATTGATATTAGATGTAGGTTAAAACTGAATTCTGTGCCTCCTTAACATGGTACATAACTATACAATATAAGGTAGGTATGTTCTAGAATCAATCCCATGCGATTTTATTTCAAACAACATAGAACACTCGTACTCCCGCTGAATTGGGTGCTATTAGTAGAGATTGGGCGTAAGCCTCCGAGCGGATCGCACTGAGCGCTTAATTCGGACCCACCAATGCTGATTTATATTCCATCTGATTATCCGGATTTCCCTTTTTTCAATTTGAATTTATTTATTCGCCTAATGGCAAATTAAGGGGATGTTGATATCTTATCTCCGATTCTCCCAAATACTTTTGATATTTATACCTGTTGAATAAACTAATCCTACAATTCAATGTATTTCCATTAGTATTTCGTTCAAGTTTCCAAGAAATACCGACTAGTTTAATACTGTTTTCATCAGTCCAAATTCCGATATCAAATATACAAAAGGTTTCGTTCCACACAAAATCGAATTCACAAATGGTTTACATTGAAATTAAATTTTCCCTTGGCAGCGCGGAATAAAGGCTGAAATAACTATTCCGGCAATTTTGGATATCGGTAACTATGAAATTTAATATAACTCTGAAATTCGGTAAAATGTTTTAAAGTATAAACTTGGTAAGGTTGTTTTATATAATATTCTGTTTAAGTGTCCGTTACAAGCATTCTTCTTATCTCGTATGGTTTATTATTCACTTATTTAGGTTACAACCAGAAACTATAACCTCCCTAAAAACATCAGCAAAGCATAATAGGCAGTCGAGTATGAAATACATTTAGCTGGCTTGGTAACACGTTGATTTCACTGACCTCTGTAATCAGATTACCGCGCTAGCATTTAATTAAGCGGATATGAGTTTTCAGATAGATCACGACTATCGACTTAAAGGCACGAGTGCCTATATTAAACTCATGGACTATCTGCGTACGTATGAAGACTTATTGCCCTTGTATGTGTGAGAGTATCCAATCGTTCGGAGCGTATGTAGGATATTTATTCCTATTGTGAATCTTTCCTAGAATCACTTGTACAATTTAAGTTACATAAACAACAACACAATCTGACATTCTACCCTCATACAACAACTGTTTAATGTATACGAACAAATCCGCAACGCAGTACAGCCATAAACTATCAAATAATTCAGTATCACGCCCACACAAACGTGGAATAAATAAATCTATTTTTGTTTTATGGGCCAGAGTCCGGCTTCACCCGCAGGTAACATACATAAACGAAACAGATAAACTGGCTGTTTCCATGAACGCGAAAAACTTTTGTTTACTCCCAGTTTATCCCATTTTTCTTTTATACGAGTTCTAAGAGTTCAAGGTACGCCGAGTGGATCGGGAAATTTGGAAACTAGTTTAGGAACAACAATGTTTTAATATGAACCTCAAAATACAAGTACGTATGTAGATATTGCTGTCTCGCT
Source organism: Lacanobia oleracea (assembly GCA_950371165.1). NCBI lineage: Eukaryota > Metazoa > Arthropoda > Insecta > Lepidoptera > Noctuidae > Lacanobia > Lacanobia oleracea. The sequence continues at coordinate 16,444,238 of OX493389.1, forward strand.
CGCGCGGTCATAGACCGGAGAAGACTTGGTTGCATGACCATAAAAGGCATGACGTAACCGTGACGTTAGCGTGACGCAAACGCGAGCAGCTATGACGTGGACAACTAATCGAAACAAGTACGTACTGCTCGTATCTCGTGCAAGTATGCGCAAAAATGTGCTCATGTCAACACTAAAGTACGCTAAGTTAGTGCACCCTTCGTCCTTCTGCCTCCCGTTAGCATTCTTTACGCCTCGGGGTCTGCTTCATTGCGTCAGACGTGAAATGTTACATCACTTTGTCGCCTGGTTTGTCACGATTCACGCTAAGTAATTTGTTTGTCGTGTAACTCTCTGTAATTCGTAGTACCAGGTTGGATTTTTTCACGGTGGCCTTTTCAGAATAATTTTGCTCTTAGGGTGCAGGTACATTTTCGTTTTCCGCATTGGGAGGTCTGGGCCAACATAATTTCAATTGAGTTTAATTTGTTTCTTCTTTATATAGCAGCATACCTTTGTGTGGTAATGCAAAGTTATATAAAATAAACATATTCCCACGACATGAAGCCTGAGAAACTAAAGCACTTTGAATTTGCAATTAAATTCAGTTCGATTGTGAAAAATCCTTATGGACGAAGGTATAGCACGCATAATGAAGCCGGTGTATTTCCATTTTACGAGGGACATGTACTGTGCGGCGGTATTGCTCGTAAATATATGTACTTTATGAGGAATGCTCTATATACACTACCCCGTACATGAACCAGCCTCTTCCGATGTCATGTCTCCTTATATCCTCTTTGGTAATAATGTCCTCTTCACAGGACCTCACAAAAGTCACCGCAGTAACATAACACGTCGGTATAAAAGGGCACACGAGATCGCTCATAGTCAACGTGTCAATGTCGACAATTTCTCTATAGGAAAAGATTTCTACTTTTAGTAAGCCACTGTTGCGATATTTTTGGCTCGAATTTCTCAACAAATATTGTTGCTAACGTAAAAAAACAAAGTTAATAACTTTCCAGTTTAAAATTCGGGTGTGATACAATAGTACATTTTTATCCTAGGGGTGAAAGCAACTGATTTAGTCCCGAGACGGCGTTTGTTGAATAGTTCGAGGGACTAAATAAGTCTTTCACCCGAGGTTATCACTGTGCTTTTCATTACGAATACAAGGAAAGTAAAAATAAAAACACGAATCAGCTAAGGAAAAAAATCCATATCTGAATCTGACGTACTCGTCGAAGTGTCACTACAAATCTCTCGAAAAAAACAAGTGAAGATCGGACTGCCCCTTTCCCGTCTATTTTTCTTTTCTGTGACTGGCCAGCTATTCAGCCATTATTTTACATTATCATCATTGAAGAAATGGTAAATTATTTGCCTAAATCGATGTTATTTTAAAGAAATAGTTGAAAGTAAATTATAATAAAGTCCTTTAAAAAATACAATCTTAAGTTATTAATCACGTTTACGTTATTTCAATTTGACATCGCGTTGTAATTGACTAGCTGTATAGAAAGTTGGGACATGGTTCAACAGAAATGTTCAACGAGTTTTTTTTTTATAATTTGACGACTGCTAGTTGCAAAAAGATTCTCCCTAGGGCTGATAAGTAATACTTTCAACCCGCTCTTCAGGCAACTTCGGGCCTACTTTCCTGAGTAATGAAAAATAATAAGTAATTCTGAAGTTGAAAGTGACCTAGGTAACTTTGAATGTTAATATAAACATAAATCTCTATGAAGAACTTAACTTGTTTGCATTTGGATTCGCTACAGTTTGCGTAAGAAAACAAATCTTATATTCCGCTTGCACTCCAAGTATAAAATAATAAAGTGCCATATATGGTGGAAAGCAAGTATTTTTCCATTTCCGCGATCGCAGAATTGGAACTCAGCTTATTTATTTTACGATGCATCCGAGTTAAAGTCGATGTCGAAATAATATTTGTATGAACGTGAAAATGATTTGGCGAGAGGTTAGTCATTATAGCCGTTCACATCCATGAGTCTTCTGAAGGGTCGGAATTGCTACGTGCTAAGTCCCAAATTGCGTATATATTTCGTTATCAATCCTCAAAGAAATATTGAATTCAAGACAGATACTCGTAGAATCTGCTACCGGAACGAAAATCAAATAGCTATCTTCAAACGCTACCCTTCGCAAGGGTATCGCGGGGTATGCCTCACAAATTGGAGACGCCAGATTTTTTTCAAAGTGTGTATTTCAGAATCCCTGTTTGTTTATGTAGAGGCGTAAACTCAACAGCTAAATCTTTAAGAATAACACAAACGAAAATCGCTCTCAGTTCGACATTGAATTCGAAACGTCCATTAAGTTCTGAAAGCTCAAAACAACAGCGGTGTTGTGTCTATCCGTCAATTAAAACAACCTTTACTCTGTCTCCAACAATAACATTCCACGTAATACACCAGCAAATTAAATGTTTGTTTTTTGTTATTACTGTTTCACGAGAATACAACCGAGTTCTTTTTCATAATATAAATGAAAGAAAAAACGATGTTTTGAGCAAAGCTAATGCGAGAGCAGTCGTTAGTAATGTTTTGCTGACTTCCTGTACAACCGTGAACAACAATAACGGGCAACAAGCGTAGGTAGCGTTCCTTACTTGTGCACAAAAATAGGAATCCGGTATTTAGCTCGAAACAAGTGAAGGGTAGGAGGGTTAGAAATATTTACTCTTACATTATCATCGCGAGTCCTCTACAAACAAGGGTACAGTGTGGCTTTCATTACATCCGCCTGCTTTACAGACGAATTAAATTTTAACTAGAAAACATGTCCTGTGACCGAGCTTGTAGTGTGGCCCAAGTTGGTGGCTGGTAGAAAAGTATTATATTTTTATAACAGCACTTCGAAAAACAAGTCGTGTAAATAATAGTAACAATGTGCTGTTGTGGAGCTGGGCTCAGGGCGGCAGTCACACGCCACACGCCGACCTGTGCAAACACACAAACTGCCGTCGGCTTGTATACCGCTTTTAACTAAACTGCCGGCAAATCTCTCATTTTCCTCAATGCTGTTACTTATTCATGCAAGTCCTGAGGAAAAGTTGCCGTTTGCCGGTTGCCAGAACGAATTTTCGCTCATGCATACGAAGAGCCCTCAACCGAAAAGTTACACGACATTTTGTTGGTTGAATACGTATAAATGTTAAATATTTGCGTTTTTCTTCTCGGCTGTGTTGGGTGCAGACACTTTAATTATGAATTATGAGTTACGTCCAAAGATTCCTGATGAGATTTAACCGAATCTCAACGCTTCGTATTCACATCTACGAGTACCATGACAAAAAAACTCAAATAGTGGTTTATATTTACCTATTATGTTCGAGATAGAACAGACAGACTGTATTGAACGCAAATACCAACGTTACGGCAGATGTATTGTGTTAACTGTCAATACTTCCAATTCAGCGTTTCAGATTTGAACATCAGGAATGTGATACACAGGGTTTGCGGCTCCGCCAACTATCGAATATGTCTCAAACTACATAAAACAGAAAATCCATTGCGTATATACTGCGTATCCTCATGTAGGCTTTGCATAATAACAGCCTGTATTCCCACGAAGGTAATAAAGTAAAATAATATTTTGAAACTAAATAGAGTTTCTATTTTTCAGGCGCCCTTGGGGAAGTGACTAACTTTTTGTATTACGCGTCTGCGTTTTAAGTTATGTTTAACACAGCTGCGCGTCGGGGGAGCGTTACTAACTTTTCTGCGAAGGCAGTATGATAGCCCGAGTCCAGTGGAGTCTATTCGAAAGTCTAAGCCACCCGAGTCCAGAGCTTATTAGGCCGTGGGTCTGTCCTTTAAAAAATTAATAAGCATCTCGTCCGACCTAGCAACGATGGTCATTAATGAGAGGCCGCGAACAGAATAAGAAAGAAAAACTGCTGTACAAACTACGTGACAAATGAGACACGTAACTAATGACTGCTCGTGGAGCCGCGCCGCCGCCGCTGAGCCCGCTACATCTGCTTCTTACGCTACTCGCACCTCATATTTCGAAGTTTACAACAAATCTAATCTAATCTTATAAGTTGATTGACTCATTATTACCACAATCTAAGATGGGTACTTAGATAGCTACACTAAATATTTAGAGCAATAACCAATTCCAACATTACCATATTAAATTAACAGTAATAAAATGTTAACAGCCCGCGCCGTTAATTTATATTGTCTGATTAAACACAATGGAGATGATAACTGACGAAGATTATCGTTATTGTTCTGTACAAGAACAAGGCGAATGGGCAAATATAACTATCATTTATGTTATCGGGTTTGGGTACCATTTTCACACACGAACTGATCCGTCGACATCCTTCATATATGATTATGGGTATGAGGGAGTATTGGGGCCCCTAAACTAGCAATTCGGTGGGATTTGAGCGATCCTTACGAAGAACAGGGCGGTGCAGCGCTCTGATAAACACAACAGCCTATAATACTCGTTTGGCTTAAGAAGGGCTTATGTTGTTGACCAACGTGATCTGGGATTCAGGTAGGCTTGCTTCCAATAAATGCGGTAGATTGCGATTTGTTTCTATGAAACCAAGAGGATAGGTAGGATAAATTGTTTAAATTTATTGTTCTGTTAACAATGTTCTCTTCATAGTATAAAAATAATAGTACGAGTATAGTACTTTATTAAAATAAAGTAGTTACTATACCTACCATTATTTTTATCTCTCACTCTCGCAAATCTCATTTTATATCTTTTTAAATGGAATCTGACCAGGTAGGTAGAAACTATACTATTTATCCTGAGTAATCAAGTGAAACTAACGCTCAGGTAGAGATTCATCCTTGAAATGCGGTTAGCTTTAGGCTTAGACCTTGCTGTTACTAAACAAACTGGAACCTGCAGTCAATACACAGTCAGGCTGCCTCAAAGCTGACTCAACAGACAAACAAACAGTCAGGCTGCCTTTGAATTGTAGTCTTGACTTTGCCGATAGGTACATACCTGTATGACTTTGGAGATGCAAGACACTAGAGACACTAGAGTAACCCCGGCAGTACAAATTTATGGACGTATCTAACGTTTTGTTACGTGTTTGTCAAAAGCCAGCCATTGTATCGATAGTGTAAGCTCCTAATAATATCGTATTACTAATCCTAGAAAGTCAGATCTATAAAGTCACTTATTATTTTTCATTGTTTTGTGGAATGCGTCATACTTGGTACGAATAAACTCTTTTTCATTCTTTTCCTTCGGATAGGAATATGCATAGGAAATATGGGAAAGTGCATGCAAATCGCATGCATTTTATTTGCAAAATGAAATACTTATTAGCTCTAGTAAACAATCATGATATTATTTTCTAAAGAAGTTATAAAATATCAAAGATTGCAATTAGAAAGAGAAGTCCGAAACGAATTTTGACGTCAGAGTTCATGACCCCATACGGCTGCCATACAAAACAGCGTTTTCACGAGAGGGGCAGATATATTTGTTTAAAATAATTATATCTCGTTTGTTTTTCTAATAATTTTCATTCTATTTTAACTGTTAGTATTACATTTTTGTATATTTTTAGATGAACTTTAAAGATAATAAATTTTTCAAGCATATTCCCTAATCGTCAAGTCCCTCTGTTGTGAATTCGACTTTTAGAATTTTTGCCCGACTGCCCAAGAAGGAGGATAGTTTTTGAGTATCGTATTTTAGTCTCAATATGGCAAAAATACCCCTAATTTCCATACATTTTGACTGGTATTTGACACCGGTTGTTGCCGAGATGATATTGCGAATTAAATGCGTTTTAAATAAGTTATTGGCAGTTTGTAAGTGCCATACGAATGCGTAAGTTCGTTAAACATACGGGAATTTCCTCTCTGTTCTAAATACATTCAAAGCAGCGTTGTTAGCAGCTGAACAGATATATCTGAAACTAGTTAACCCGCGCAACTTCGTTTGCGTCATAATTTTCATTACTGCTCCGCTCCTATTGGTCTTAGCGTGATGATATATAGCCTATAGCCTTCCTCAATAAATGGGCTATCTAACACTGAAATAATTTTTCAAGTCGGACCAGTAGTTCCTGAGATTAGTGCGTTCAAGTAAACAAACAAGATTGAGGAGCTTGTGGCTAAATAATAACAGACGCACGGGTCGATCTTCAAGGTTAAGCAACGCTTGCCTAGGTTGGTCTGTGGATGGGTGACCATCTTATCATACCGAGTTTCCTCCGTGCCTCGGAAAGCACGTTAAGCCGTTGGTCCCGGCTGTCATTTGTAGATCTTTGGCAGTCGTTACGGATAGTCAGAAGCCAGTAAATCTGACTCCAGTCTTGCCATGAAGTACCGTGTTACCCAGTTAATGGGTTGTGGAGGTCTGGTAGGCAGCCGCTCCCCGTAAAATACTGGTATTCAGCTAAATCTGGCTTGACTGGAAGCCGACCCCAATATAGTTGGGAAAAGGCTAGGCTGATGAAGTAAACAAACAAACAAACAAACTATTCAGCTTTATATATTAGTATAGATTATATTATATATTAGTATAAGATATAAGATTCGAGTAAAATTAATACTGTAAGCTGATGTTTATAGTGCTACCAGCTTTTGCCCGTGACTTCACACGCGCATATATTGACTAGTTTATAAATTGATAATTTCGGAATATCTTCTCTTAGTGCTGACTTACACTCCCCAAGGAACCTATATGCCAAATTTCAGCTTTGTACATCCAGTAGTTTCGGCTGTGCGTTGTCATTCACTCACTCAGTAACTTAAGAATTTTATATATTAAGTTTACTCAACGATACATTATTCGAACTAACGACTGAAGAAGCTCGAAGAGTATCGACATATCACCTCATCCCCGCATCATACACGCGGGATCATTCCGCACAAATAACGATAAACGCCTATGAACGCGTGTATCGATAAAGTACGTACCCTGCTGACACAAATGATCGACAAAATTTCCCCCGGGCCCCGGAGACCTGCCTCTCCAATGTTTTATATTTACCGGAGTGGAACCGAGAAGGTAACGTGTTAACACTCTACACAAACATAAATTGTTAAACAGCGACTCCCCGAAGACCAGAAGTTCTGTTCACAGTGACAAAAATTTCCCATGAGCATCGGTTCGACGCGAGCCAACTTTCAGCAAATAGGCCGTGTTTTATTTTTACGTGAATTACTCATTATAAGTTGTCTGAGTTTGCACTCATGCGCACTTACTGCGTGCCTGAAATTTATAAAAATGATGCTGAAACAATTTATCTTTCCTGATTATATTTTAGTTCGCTATTATTTATAAAGATACTAAACTATCTTCGAAAATGAAGAGTCACAAATAAATTATTCTGTTTCTGACTCACTCGTTCGCAAGCTACACCCGTATGTTCAATCGATTGGAACTTTATAATTTTAGTAAAAGTTCATTCCTAAACCATCGTCACATATGGTCAGTGAATTTGACATGCAACGAACTTTTTGCCATGTAGCAACGATGTCAAGTCACAATGAAAATGCAAGAGCAGAAACACAAGTCGTGCCGCGTAGCACTTCGTAGCGCTACGGTGTGCTACGCTGCTACGTACGTAGCGCGGCGTAGCACCGCACCACAGTAATTGATTCTATTGAATTGGTAACTTTGATAATATCGAATCGTACTGCTTCGCAGCACATTAGAACAAAGGGAACCTTACAGTATATCTACGTACCTAAAGGGGTGGCCCTAAGTTTTGTGGACATAATTCGATATCGGCGACCCTTGTAACCAAGTTTGTGAATTAGAGCAATCTGTTGTACGTCAAGAACACCAACGGGCATGCAGTACGGCCATCAATATTCAACCGAGTTAATGTTATACGCGCTTTGTTGTTTAAACGGACGTTAGCGTAACTGTACTTTTTACGAGTTTACATATACCAGTGGGATTATAAAACGAAATTAACAACTTTTTGCCAGGCGTTATCGATTTTGGCTTTCATAAGGATCAGCTTCTCTACAACGTGAAGCAGAATAAACAATACCTTAAAAGGGGTCATTGTGCTCATCATTATGAACAAGTTTTACTATGGAACCAGGACTGAAATCACGATAAAAAAAATCGGCTGCCCCATACATTTGCCCTATACATTTACATTTTTACTATGCGCATAACTCGGTAAAATGTACTGAACAGCTAATAATGATGAATACAATGACCCCTTTCCAGGTATTGCGTTTATTCTGTTACACGTTTTATTCTAAAATAAACATTAACTTTGATTTTTAAGCTTTAATTTCCAATTAACGATGATTTAAAATTTTTCTTGGCTTGCTACTGTTAAGTAGCAAGCCAAGAAAAATTTTAAACAAGAAGAACAAGCATTTTTAGCTAGATCGTTTTCGGTCACGTTGGCTCAAACACTTGTTCTTCATAGTACAGAAATAATTGTTCTATATAGTAAAGAGGAATAAAGCGGATTGTAGGAAGGCTGAGCTGCCGTGTACCTTTCGCACACACAATACATCCCTTTTTTTTAGGATGGGAAATCATCAAATGACTCCTCCTGCTTTGGGTGAAGCAGAAAGGAGTGTCAGACTCTTAATGACCAAAACCCATCCGTGTTCCTCTTTCGAACGAAGTCCGCAGCACACAATACATCCCTACGTATCAACGTTTGCGCCCGAGCAGAAAATCAACTGAACTGTTTTCTTGTGTTTATATTACTCGTCTGTATTTTTCTTCTATATCCAGTAATACATAGAGTATGATGAACTACAGACAACATTCTATAAAAAATTAGCAGTCTATGCCTGCTAATGCCTGTAAGCCATACCTACTAGTATAATTATATTTCTTGTTGCTAATAAATGTAGATAACGTTTTTCTTTCAATCTAATGCATTCTAATATGAACTAAAACTAAGATTTGGTCAAATGGTCATGACTTGAAAGCGATGAATAACCTTAAAATTGCATTTAAAATAAGCAAAAGTATACTAGAAAAGTCCTTTGAGTGCCCGATATTAAGCGTACTAGAGTGAGCGGACGTCATACCACATAAACGTCGCAGTAACATCACACTTTTCAATGGAAACTTATTTAACTACTATCGCCAAACTTCGAAAGCTTATATTTCTTTCATTTTCAAAACTTTTTTTTGTATTTTTCACAGTCGTATCTTCAATGTACTGTTATAGAAATTTTGAGTAATCGATAAGTAAAATATAAAATCTTTATTGTGGGGCGTGAGTGGACTCGAAATTGAGCAGCTTTTCGTAATGCTGGCCCGCACATTATCACGGACTGCGACGTGTATGGTGCTATGGTAGTGATGTACCCGTGAGTGTGGCGCTCGTTGTGTGATCGTCTAGGTCGGGGCGGTGCTGCGCGCCGCCGCCGGCATGATATCAGCTGTTGGGTGCAGCCATGTGTCCCTCGCTCGCTCCCGCTCACCGCCCGCCGCCTGCGCACACAACCATCACTTTACTTACTACACGTCATTCATTACAATGTATACTAAAAATTCAAAGCAGTTGAGTGCAGAGTAAAGTAGCCCATCCACCGCTACGTAGGATGAGCATGGAGTGGTTTGTCGCGGTTAATTGGTTTGCCAGCTTTTGTGTCTGTTGGTAGCCGCACATTAGACGATACCGTCAATATTTTCGTACGAAGCGAAGCTAACACGTACAAACCGCGGGGTGCGTGTGACGCTGTGTAGTGGTACCTAGCTTAAGAATACCCCTCCATATTTTAAATTACTTCATAGTTTCCATTCTATAACAGAGGGGTTCCCACCCCTGAAAGTAGTACATACCGGGTAATACTACGTACTGTAGTTTGTGCAGTCATTCACTTATCATTTGATGAAACGCACAAAATCAGTCTTGCTTGTTGAATTTAATCGCATGCGTTAGTAGCTTGTAAATGCAGCTTGGAATGATTGGATTAATACGTTTATCTCATACATGTTCATGAATCAGTGGTCAAACTGTATAGTTTGATCACTGATTTATGAACTATTTAACTACCTACCCATACGTTTGGTAACTGCTAAGCAATATCATCTCCCGCGCGCTTACCAAATCGCAAATGAAGATGCAGCTCCGGGATATAGGTATTCTAAAAGCATCTACCTCGTAGTACATAACCTCCTCATATGTATATCTCTCTCACTTCATCAATAACCTTTGACATTAGATGATATACATAGACCTTCAGAATCAGATGAAGACATTTTCAATTCAATTACTCAGTAATAACGGTTGTCACAGATTGTGCTTACTTGAGATTTAAATTGAATTACATCGTTTAAGAAACCTTTATTTGTGTTACTAGCGTCTATTACGCTTCTTCTTTTTGTTTTATTTTTTTAATTCTACATTAAAATACGTGCCTATTTATCTGCGTCAGCATTTATACGACTTTTATGTAGCAGTTTATATAAGGTTTCTAAACTGTAAATAACACAATTACAAGCCTACATAAATTAATTGTTTATTATTATTGTTTTGTTTCGAAATAGTCTGACGAATAAATAATATCATTGTTTACAAATCATTAATATGACTGGTTTAGGTACAACTCTCGGACTCACAGGATAATAAACAAATAAGTACGAGAACGCGCGCCATGTACTTTGTCATACTAAATTAAAACGCCAGTAATAGACGGATAAAAACTGATATTATAAAGGTCCTGTTTTGGTATATGGTAGACATTTCACATACCTAATATTTTAGAAATACGAGTAAATACATTAATTATTGGTGAGCTAGGTGAACTAGATGAGCTAGCGGTCACAAGCGAGCCTATATATCCCAATCAAGGGTTGACTGGTAGAAGATGCCTAAGGCATTAAGTCTGCCTCTGTACATTTGTCTGCACGAAGTATTAAATAAATAAAAATGCGCCTAGCCTTTTCTCAACTCTGTATATTGAGGTCGGCTACCTGTGACGGGTGGGCGTTTTGAGGGACTGTCTTTTTGTAAACGACGACTTTGACGTTCAAAAAGTGCTGGCACTCACTCATTTTTAATAAATGACTTTTGACTTTGACTTTGATTTTGACTTTGACTTTGGCTTTGGCTTTAACTTTGACTTTGACTTTGACTTTGACTTTGACTTTGACTTTAGACTTTGACTTTTTACTTTGAGCCCAACCAGTAACTACATGGAGCGCCTGCCTATCTGACCTCCACCATCCAGTAACGATCCCCCTGTGCAAGACTGGTATTTACCTACTATTATTTCTGTTTACTTTGTCTTTGTTGTGCGAGTCTGTGATGAATAAGCGTTTTTTATTCTATTCTATTTTTGGTATCAGATGCACTGGTTTCTAACTACAATGAAATAATCTACAAATCACAGCCAGGACCAACAACGTGCTTTTCGAAAAGCAGAATCCCTGGACCGACCTCAGCAAGAGTTGCTCAACTTTGAAGATGGACCAACGCGGCTGGTATTATATAACCACGAGCTCCTCAACGCGGGCCAATCATTATAAAAAACCGGTCAAGAGCGAGTCGGACTCGCGCACCGAGGGTTCCGTACAAAGTAGGAACGTATTATAAATAGTTCAGAAATCAAGTCTCGCTGTTTTTTCCGTGTAAGGGTCGTTCTCCATTGGAAAATATTCACACCGTGATTCAGAAAAACGGGTCATCAGTGCAGCGCTATCTATCGACCATTTCGAAAACTGAAAAGACACAGTATTTAGTGGAAGACGTTTAAGAACGTATGTTACGATTAATAACGATATGATATTAATTAATTAATACCTTCACTATTATTTTGGTACGTATTAAAAGTTAAACCAATAACTCAACAATTTGTTAAAGTGTTATTTTCATGCTTTCGTGCTTTTTATTTTTTCTCAATAAATGGCGCCCTGACTCATTAGAATGCATCAGGAAGTTTCTTCTTAAACTTAAAAAATCAATATCGAGTCTGTACTATTTTAGACTTAACCAGAACGACGAATGTACCCATTCGACAGTCTGTCTGTAGTTACTATAATAGAGGTGTGCTCAGCTGGGCCTAGTTCTTCACAAATAGACGCGGACAACTGCACACGAGCTAAATGCGGCAAGACAGTTCCGGGGACAGATCAATAGTTCTTTACTAGTACCAACAGACCAACACCGACCTACTAGATCACAGAGATAGCATCTCAGTCGCAATCTGTAAAAAAATCCTATTTAGTTACATATTTTTGACAGATCGCGACTGATATGTGAATGTTTGCTATATTACTGAATCACTCATGTATGTTTGCTATATTAATGAATCACTCATGCATGTTTGCTATATTACAGACTCACTCATGTATGTTTGCTATATTACTGAATCACCCATGCATGTTTGCAACATTATTACGTTCGATTTTCACCATAAAATTGAAATAAGTAAATAAGTCTCAACATCTCGTAATCGAGCATATAAATGTACTTAAACCGCAATATCAGTCAAGTAGTTGTGTACTCCACAAGAGTCGTTCGTGTTTCACATGCGTCTCTTTTTGAAGATATCTTACTCGGCCGCCCGGCTGCGCCTGCTGCTAAGCGACTCTCGGGAAACTTTCTTGCACTCATCGAGTTGGCAAGACGTGCGAATGAGATAGATGTTTATACTAGCTTTTGCGCCCGTAACTTCTTACGCGCATATTCTGTTCCCGTAGGTATTTCTGAAAATCTTAGTGCTCCCCTACACTCCAAGGAACCTACATGCCAAATGTTCAGCTTTCTACGACAAGTAGTTTCGGCTGTGCGTTGTCTATCAGACACTCAGTATTATACATATATGGATGATTCATGTTCGTGTATTTGTTACGGTTACTGTGATAAATTGTTTAGTATGCATAATTTACAGTAATCACCACCTAATACTAATTTGATAACTTGCATTCCACAATATCAGTTAACCAGCAGTAAGCATATGTATCGAACGGTAATTAATCGTGTACACTGTACAATTAATGTCTTGCATTTACAATAAAACGGTACACAAGCAAAGAGGAATTATTAAATAAAAGTTGAGCGACCAAGAAAATTTAGGATGCAAGAACGAACGAAGCTAGCTCGGGAATTGGAGCTCCCCGATTTGAATTGAATGGGCTAGCTGATGATGACAAGGGCTTATAGATTGCAAACAAACCCTTTATCCCTTCGAGTTAGATTCTATGTAACTAGTAGACAAAGATAATCCAACTAATTGAAAGAACTAATCAATATAATTTAGCAGAACATACGAAGACAAACTTTACCTATTTTTACAAGACTACAAAACTTTACACTTCTTGAAAATAAAAACATTTTGATTTTTATTTTTTTTTCCCAAAACATTAAAAATCATGTTAATAGCTAACCGGTTTTTATTAATACTTACCGCGTTTATCTCTTGGACTTGGAACCTTGAATCTTACGCGTTACCGATAAAGATGAAAATCAAATTTGACAGATTGTTGTGTAATTGATATTATGATTATAAAATGATTCTCCTAAAGTGGCCTTTTTAGACCCCCTGGTCTTTTTAACGATACCAAAACCCAGGCGTGTCTTTTTACCGCAAAAAAGGAGTCGTTTCGATCAAACTCCTACTTTTCGGGATGCTGTTCCTGTGACTGATCGGCTCGAGCTCTTAGGCATGGTGTTGATATCCAGTCTCAACTTCGACGCCACCATTACTTATTACAAAGCGTAAACTAAGCGATACTTTAAGCCTGAACAGCTTTTAACCCTACACAAAGCACAAATCCGATCCTGCATGGAGTTTTGCAGCCGCCTTTAGGATGGCTCATTTAAGTACCAGATTGCCGCGCTTGACCGGGTGGAACACAGAGCTAAGAGGCTCATTGGCGACGTAAAACTGGTGGATGCCGTCATAGCGAGTTTGCCCAAGAGCTCCGCGCCATTGTTTCCAAACGTCTTTCATAATGGAACTCTTTGCCTTCTGGGTAAGCCCACTCTATCGTAGACTTTGTCTGTGTCATCTCTGACCTAGACTACAGTCAAGTGCAAACCCATCTCAAATAAAAAAAAAACAACGGGTTGCACTCCGGGAGTGGCGGCAGAAGTGAATGATCTTGAATACGTGCTTCTCTCCCTCCGTCTTACGAATTTTCGATCAGGTCACGTGTCCTGACGCGAGTTTAACATTTTTTACCCATCACAAAAAAGTGCACAAAGGCGCTAAAGAAGTTTTCACTTCAAAAATAAAATCACATTAGATCATACATAAAACCTACTGTTTTTGATATACAAACAAATATCAGCTGCTTTCTTGCTTACATTCAAATACGTTCTATATAAGTACCTACCTACCTATATTTAACAAACATTCTCGGATGTAAGAGGAAGGTACGTCGGTACATAAAAAGAAATGGGCCGTGCCTCACTAGACGCCTCATTCATCATATTCGGTAACCCACATTCAAAAAATGAAAAGCACGAACCAAACGTCACAGGCATACAAGGTGTATAAATTCATAACTCTTCCTTTTAGCTTCACGTTTCAGGGCAAAATTAGATAAAAGGATTGTTCATTTCACGCTTTGTCCCTTTTAAGGTGAGCAAATGATGCCGATCCACAAAAGCCACCCCTCTAAATGGAGGCAACAGGATTCCAAATACATTTTCTGAAACTTATGACAAGTATATGGAATCTAGTGATCCATGATATGCATGATATCCAGGGTTGAATAAAGTAACTACAATATTAAATTGAAATCATTTCATTTTGAAATATATTAAATTGGAAATAAATAAACATAAAAAATTAAAACATCAAACCAAATATCAAACATAAAAAATTGAAACATCAAACAAAATATCAAACATAAAAAATTAAAATATTATTTCATACCATGTTCGTCGAGCGGTGGAGGAAAAGTTGCAAAAATTCTACTAGATACCTTCTCCAAAAGATTTTTATTTTTAATTATTTTTAACATCAATTGGACGTTTATTTTAACAAATAAATGAAGTATAGTCAAGTGTTAATTCCTTAACGAGGTAGGCATAGTTTCAGCCGATAACTTCAACCACTTATATGTTTACCGAAAGTAATATACTGACATGGGTAACCTAAAGTGCCCGTGGATACATGCCCACGAGCACTTCACACACTCGAACCCAAAGTGTATCAGTATTCATCATCATTTGAGATGGATGTCAGCCACTGTAAAAAGGCTCATCTTTCACGAGACACGCTTCAGGGTTCAATCAAATAAGTAACATGTTTACTTTCCGAATATTTGCCCGTAAACTTGTTCGTTTGATAGAAAACTATCGAATTCCACTCTTCATTTAGTATATGAAACATATTCTGTGTAGGTATATATCAAAATGTAGTAAACGACAGAAGAATACTAAAATACCAATATTTTTGCAATAGATTAGACGGGAAGCCGAAAGTGATTTCGAGTAGGTACCACTATACTGATGTTAAGGTAACATATAACATGTTTAGGGCATAATATTGTACCTAATTATTAGTAATAGTAGTACTCGCAGTAAGGAAAGGTAAAGCTGCATGAATGAAAAAGCACTGTAACATACTGAAACGATTCAAGAATCAATACCAATTTCAATCGAAAATTGTCTACTCTATCTACTCACTCGTAGCGAGCATGTTTGGCGAGCTACGAGTGCTCAAAAGATTTCAAAACGACGCAGTTCCGAAGACAAAATAGCAACGTTTTAATCAAAATCAGTAGAACGCTTTGAATAGGAAAACGAACCTTTTCAAAACGCAAACTTCAAATCATTTTGAAAACTTCATCCAATCCCAAACGTGAACGTAAATGAACAGTTTTCCTCGATGTCCGCTAGTTCTCTTCATTGTACTTGGATTCAATTAAAACATTTCAGGAAGTTTGACTCTGATAGGGTTGGAGTGAAGGAAATATTCCAAGTTCGCATTGACAAGGTGATAGAGAATGTGGGACATGAAACTTTGCGGAGATAACTCATTCACATTCCGCGCTTTTGTTTGTACAGCGATTGTACAGCGTAGATTGTTCTGCGACGACGCGAACTCTCGGAAAATGTAAAAATATGGATAAGAGCTTACCCACAAAGCTTTCTTAGATAGTTGACGTAAAGAATGACTAGGAAATCATAAATATACAAACGTGAAGAGGTGGTTAAGACTCTCGTCTAGTGTCTATGTAGCGAAAATGCAGTAACTGCATTGTAAAGAATATCATGCCGAGTATCTTGGATATTTTACTATAAAATGAAAATTTTCCGCGAATTTATTTCAAATTCAAGAAGACAAAGAAACAATCTATCACCTTCTTAAAGAACAGCTACGTAGGTACGCAGCGCAAATACTTCTGCTAACTTTTATTACGTTTTCCCCGAGCTTACTGTTTATGTCCCCTTGCCGTTTATAACCGGGACGAGATATTTTTTATGTCACACCTTCAGCCTCCAGCGAGAGAACTTCAATAAAATGACGTATATTAATAATAATTCATGCTGAACGTTATTGTCAGTTACCTCCAGTAATAGCTTTGTCAAAGTACCTGTAGTACGCACCAAGAACCGTAGGTATATTGTTTTTAGCTTAGCGTTCTTTGCACATTTCTTTTGGAACGTTTGCTTTGAAGATCTTTTTGTCGACAGATGGTAAATTCTTTTCCATCCCTAGGACACACACACACATTGTTGAGTGACAAATTTTCCTTTCCCGCTTCGTTATACTATCAGAGTCCGTAAATTCCAACAACAAAGTTTTGTGCTCGGACTAACGGCACATATCGGCGGTATATCTACCTACAACCATTTTTAAATATCATAACTAACTGCAAGCCTGCATAGATGCACAAAGGAAGCATTGCGAACAAAATATTTAAAACTGAACAGTTGAAATTTCCGTTGTGTTGCCGCTCGGCCGCTCAGCCGCTCCGACTGTCATGCGGAACATGCGCCATTTATTTGTAACGGCCTGCTTGTGACGCGCGCTCATTCTCCAAATGTTTTTGTTGTTCAAGACTCCGCTACAACGAGACATGTTCTCACATACGGCATATTTCGCTCCCGCAGAACGTCCTCCACAAGTCACAGTAGTTTTTCAAACGCTTCTGGCTGTTCGTGCCCCAAAAACCTTTTCGGCCGTTATCCGGTGAGCATTCTCATATTCTGACATTTTCTTTGACTGCGCCCATTGTGGTCGCCGTTTCTCTTAACATACGACAACAATCTTGAAAATAGCTCTACTCGTCCACATTACCGTTCCACAGTCTTGACTCTATCTATCCATTTACACTGTGAGACTCTTTTATAAGATTAAACAATGACTTTCTGCTCTGCTTGTACGACCGCCGTATCTTTGGCTACCATTAAAATTAGATCTTCCCCTTAATATTTTATAGCTTAGTACCATTATCAGTGTCATAACTTACAAAGATAATGGTCGTTACATGCTCTGGAGAATCTTATATGCAACATTATACGTTGCCTTATGGGAGCCAAAGTGGACCACTAGCGACTGTGTATTAGCTGATCCCTCTGTTCTGTCGGTACTCCATTTATATAACGGGCTTACACGGTGGTCAGTGAACCACCGCTACGCTGTTCGCCTAAAAGCTTTCCTACAATATACTAAACTACATTCCGTTCCACAACGCTGTACTGTATTTATTTCTCCTAAAGCCTACAACATCGTTTATGTTTCGTTAGCCAACAGTAAAACGTTTCATATTTTCGAAAAACCCTTTTTGTTCGTATTTATAAAGCTGAATATTTCTTTTGTAGCAAAAATCTGTATGTAATAAAATGTAATTAACCCTAAATAAAACGTTTCAAGTTGAAATATTCTGCGACATTTGGTTGCTTTGAAAGTAAATGAGGAAAAATCTCCTGAAGCAATGTACTTTCATTGTCCTTTGAGATAAAGAAGGCTGTTATAGCTAAAATAAAGGTAAACAAATTACGAAAGCAAAACATTACAAAGGATATTACGTGAAGACATGCCTTTCATAAGTACTTTTAACCTCGCGTAAACCGCTGAGTGAGCAATATAAACACAAGATTCGTCGGCAGTGTGCGACCGACACGCGTTCGCAACACAAATGTTTTTTCATTTCCTTTGGAAATTCATTCGATTTCGTCTCTATGACAGTTCTCATCTACATTTTCTGCGCGGGCTTTCTCCCTATCGCTTTCACTTGATGAAATTGTCTATTTCAGAAGTTAATACCATTCTCTACTTCAGCGAAGAATGCCGGAGGTTTCAGCTGTTTGATCTTTGTGAATTGATATAACTTCATTTCGTTCTTGTGAATGAGAATTTAAATTAAATGATATTGGCTGTGAGTCAACTAAATACGAATATAATGCGTGTTATATCAACATCTCTTAAGCATTTTGTAAAGCTTATCAAGTTACATATGTGAAGAACAAAGCATTATATGTGAAAACCTTGATTTTTTAGGTCTACAAAAAGGTAAAACTTGTTAAACGACAACGTGGAATGAATGATAGTTTGTGGTAAATAGCTGCTATCGATTTTTTAAACTGTAACTGTGAGATTCAATGTCAAGTTTCACTCGCAGCAGATTAAGCGACACCTGTTACATTGCCGATGTTATATTATATGATGACATTCATAGATTTGCTGTTGACGCACGGTATCATTCGTTGACTTTTAATATTGAGTGTACATTGGCAATGAGAAAGTCAAGGAGTGTATTCATTTGGATCAGGCATAACAGCGCACGTGCGCGACTCTATCCCCTCCGGGTAAAGGTTAAAATACAACGGCTGCTCTCCCGGGGCGGGCTGCTTCGTAATTCATTCATTTTTATTCCGAATGCCACTCGCTAGAGCTGTTAGCTTGCGGAAAATCGTTACCGGCGTCGACAATCGCCATGCGGACTAGTGATACACGCAACGCATTCACTTACACATAAATTTACGGACGCGGCTTCTTTACATCGCGCCAGAATCGCCGGTCCCCGGGAACGTGGTCACTGAGCTAGACTAAGGGCACAGACACTGCGCGGCACAGCCGGCTCGGGCCGGGCGGCGTGGGCTCAGCGTGAGCGCGCGACGTGCGGCGTGGCCGGGCGCGTGGCCGGTCGCGAGGGCGTGACGACGTCGGCGGCTCGGGACGCGGACGCGGTGCGGACGAGCGCTCGCACGGGCCAGCGCCGACACACGACAGCCTCCGTCGCAATGACGAAGCGGCCGGGTACGCGCGCGCGCTCTGCGACGCAGCCTCCGAATCTCTCCGATTGGCTCCGAGATCTGACGATGCAGGGGTGAACAAACCCGCCACGCTTCTCCTTCTAACACAGTGACGAGGTTAAAAAGGATTTAGACTTTCTCGTAGCATTTTACGGTTCGATCGTCCTCAACGAACACTTTGTAAATCTAGATACCGTCTCAGTTGTGAACTTGTCTGATTTGGGTATAAATCCTACAGATCTCGACGTCGTATGTGAAATTAATCGGATACCTAATCGGCGCGCGAGAAGCTTGTGAACCACGTTACGATCTTGAGACGTACAACCTTCAGATTCACTACAAACGTCGTTCTAGCGCTTGAATGGTTGTTTCAAATTAAGATACCAAACAAGGAAGGCCAACAACTGACAAAGTATTTCCTCTGGTAAAACGACACTTGAATAGAGTTAAAGAACGAACCTCTCTTAATCAATACGTATTCATTAAAGTATTCATAAATCCATAACGTCCAACATTCCAAATAAATTGACATTTTAACAATTTGAATTCTTGGAATAAAAGTGCTGAGCTGTGATCGAAAACGATTAAAACTGTGCAAATTGCTATCCCTGGGAAGGCGGCAGGTGTCGCCGGCTGCAGAGGAACACATCCATTGTGCCGGCGGCCGAACGGCCGCGCCGCTGTGCGGGCCACCCCCCTGCCACTTGCCCGCTAATACTTACTATTTTTCATGTTTTTTCGATGCTATTCTACTCAAATAATGCAACATGGAAAATATCAAATTCCATCGATATTTTGTCAAAATTCAAGGTAGCATCATGTTTAAAAAAACTCACAAAGGTGTACAATGTTACCAGCAACTGGGTTGCAGAGGTCAGATGGGCAGTAGCTCCATGTAGAATTGGTCCAATCCAATACAAGCTGTATCCAATTATACTGGAAGCCGACCCGGACATTGTTAGGAAGCTGGGCTATGATACGTTTGTTACAAACCTACAACTCATTACAAGTTAACATTAAAATCTACTAAATTGGTATAACTAGGGAACATTTTTGATACTTTCACATGTATACGGATCCCATTTGATTAACCAAAATGTGAAGGGTATAAATAGGATTTGGTTAATTTTAATTACAAAACGTTAAAAGGGGCTAATCTAATATCAAAATAAAGCTTCTCGCTCTACGAGAATATAAATGGTTCAAGGAAATGATAAAACGTTAAAGAATAATTTTAATTGTTCTTTAGAGCACATAAGATTTAAAAATAACAGGCAGTGGTGTACCTAACTGTTGTTACTATACACATATTTCAACACTTTTATGCCCCATAAAATAAGGGCGAACTTATTGACATCAACCGTACAAATATGCGAAGGCTACTGAGAAATTCCAGTAAGAGAAACCGAATAACACTACACACTATACAATTACAAAATATATCGTAAAAATAACTAATTAAAACTTTGCAAGCACCAATTAAAATACATTTCCACGTCTTATAAACAATCCAGCAAAGTGCTACGGCGCTACATATAGTTCGTAGACTGCGCTACGAATTCGTAGCTCGTAGCCTCGTAGCAGGCCACCAGGCGAAACACTAACGCAGCCCCTAATTCCTTTTGTTGTTTGAAAGCTTTTGCATAATCGCATTCAAAACATAAATAAATATTTGCACAAAACAACTGCGCTATTATTTTAACGAGGTTTGTATATTTTTGTTAATGTTGAATCCTTTGTTTAGTATATAAATTAACAAATTGTAAACCCATTTCAATAACTTTAAAGTAGGAAACGTAAAATTTATTTTTGTGGAATGTTAATATGAGACAAGATTGACAATTTTTTTATAGAAATGATCCATTTTAGTTTAATATTGGCTTTTAAATACAATCATTAGTACATTCAAATAACAAACTATACATATTATATTATAGAAATAGAATAGAATACTACAAACAAACCAACCAAACAATGTTGCTTGAACTTTATAAAAACTAAGATAACAAAGGGGCGCACGAGTAAGATAAAAGGAAAGAAAAACAAGTAGGACCTGCGGAAGTTCCACAGGTTACACAGTGGAACCAAAAACCTGCAAGGCGACCACCTGCTTCACTATCATCATGTGTGGAACCAAACACTTCTATATATCATCACGCTAAGCGCTATAGGAGCGGAGCAGACAAAGTTGTGCGGGTCGACTAGTTTTGTATAAGTTTCCGAATTACGCTATTACTACTGATTACTCCTACATCAGGTCCCGCGCTTCCCTGGCCACCGTAGGCATGGGCCTGTGGACAGCTAACGTTGGGTGGCTCGCCGTCAGATCAAAACTAGGCCTGTGCCGACCGCCCAAAGAGATATCAGCTTAGCAGACGGGGCCCGCTAGGGCCAGTGTTGCGATTTTTTTTCGAAACAGTCACCTCGGCCCTGGAACGCAAAGGGTATTAGGAGGAACATGGATGGGTTTTAGTCAGTAAGAGTCTGACACTCCCTTCTGCTCCGCCTAGAACGGGAGAAGTCATTTGATGATATCCCATCCTTAAAAAACCGGCCAAGTGCGAGTCGGACTCGCACACGAAGGGTTCCGTACCATAAATATTAATTTTTATTATTTGTTGTTATAGCGGCAATAGAAATACACAATCTGTAAAAAATTCAACTCTCTACCTATTACGATTCTTGAGATACAGCCCGCTGACAGACACACGGACGGACAGACGGACGGACAGCGGAGGCTTAGTAATAGGGTTCCGTTGGTTACCCTTTGGGTACGGAACCCTAAAAAAGAACAACCGTTTACGGCAATCACAATAGTTCTGTCTGGCTTCTGACTGTGTCGTCAATAAGTCCTTGTTTATCATTAGAGTTTCGCTATATGCATCGATTTATCATTGTGTTTGTATCTTATCAAGTTCGGAACATTACTGTGTCGTGCCGTGTTGCGCCGCGAGAAACACCAATCAAATGACTCTGTCCAAAGGTACGTCATATAACAAGCTGTATAGCCAATTAACTTCGTTAGAAGGCGCCACGACACAACACGTTAATGTAAACCTGGGTTATCGCACGGTGCTTTCACGAACTGACCGCGATACCTCGCACATTCACTGTTTTTTGTTTCTCATTGTAGCTTGCAAAGCTATTATAATGAAAGAAAACACATTTCCAAACGGCAATTTTAATGCTTTTATTTGGTATAGTCATCACAATAACACAGTTTAAAACTAATAATAAATTTGACCGGGGAGCGAACACGTCGCCCGCCGTGGTCCGGGTTCTCAGCAATCAGCATTTCAAATGGATTTGTGGCGAACAAACCGCGGCTAAAAGCTGTACTGAATAGTTATTCAGTTGCTAAGATTAATGCGGATCGTTTTGACAGTGTTTGTCAATATTAATAACTTCAAAATGGTTTCCAG
Source organism: Lacanobia oleracea (assembly GCA_950371165.1). Classification (NCBI taxonomy): domain Eukaryota; kingdom Metazoa; phylum Arthropoda; class Insecta; order Lepidoptera; family Noctuidae; genus Lacanobia; species Lacanobia oleracea. The sequence continues at coordinate 16,466,810 of OX493389.1, forward strand.
CGATTTTTTGAATTTATTGTTTAATTTTTCATTATTCAGCAAATTTTTACGACATTTTATTGAAATCAATGAACAATAAGATCGATGAAATAATTTATATATTTTAACTTAACTTATTTATGAAGTGGTAGGTATCTATCTATGGCTTTCCCTACCAAACACCTTTGGATTAAAAGGACTACACTGTAGACCTGTAAGGTGTATAGCAATCAAATAATTTCCAAAATACAAAGTTCAAGTGAGCGAAGCTGGTCACAGCTAGTTTATTAATAAAATCAGACTTTTAGAACACCAGTATCTTAATCGTAGTCTTTATCTACATTATTGCTCAAAGACTACAATAGTTGTTAATGCTTATGAGACATTGACTTTGTCTACGTATGTTGATTTTGCGACATACAGGCGTATTTTGTTCCAACCTTGGTTCATAACGCAACATAATTTGGGGGGTGTAGACAAAGCTAATTATCATGGAAACTTGCTGAGAGACTCAAACTAATGTTAACTGTAGTGGTAAGATGTCTTTTTTATGGCTGGGAAATCATCAAATGACTTCTCTCGCTCTAGGTGGAGTGAGAGGGAGTGTCGGACTCTTACTGACTGAATCCCTGGTCTTTCAATTGCTCTTTATTATTATTATTATTCCATTTATTCATATAATTACATATTATTTACATTTTTAATATTTCTAAAAAAATACAAAAAAACATTTAAAATTATAAAAAATAGTAGCCCACCGGTATCGGGAACAGGGTCCAAGCTACCGGTGGTCAGGGCTCCTGAGAGAGGAACCTCCTAACGATGCGCGCCGCGTCCAGGAGTACTGCTTTCTGGATCAAGCCCTTGATCCAGCTGCCCAACGAGAGCCTCTTGAGATGTTGGTCAAGGCTCTTGACAATAATGCCATTGGCCGTCACGACTATCACAATGACTGCTGTGTTCACTTCCCACATGTCGACAACCTCGCGAGCCAAGTCAAGATACTTCGTTTGTTTATCTTTCTCTGACATCACGAGGTTCTCGTCACGAAGGACTGCTATATCAATAATCATTGCGCGACGCTCTAGTCGGTCTATCACCACTATATCAGGCTTATTGGCAACAATAGTCCTGTCAGTGATGATAGACCGATCCCAATACAATGTGCAACTACCACTTTCGAGAACTGGGTCGGGCACATACCTATAGTACGGTACTTCCGATTACACAAGTTTGTTTTTAAGAGCAAGTTGCTGGTGGATAATCCTGGCTACAAGGTTGTGCCTGTGCAAATAGTCTCCGTTAGCCAGACTAGAACAACCGGAAATAATGTGATAATTATTATTATTATTCCTTTATTTCAGGCAACGGTGGCCCATACAAATACAATACACAACAAAACAATTAAATAAAAATAAACTAATACATATAAAATATAAACTAAGACACACGAAGTGACGGCGTCGTGTTACGCTGCGCGGTGTCGCGTAGCCTACCACGAAAACGTCGGTAGACTACGCCCTTCGGCTAAAACTCTTCCTTTAGGAATCTGTCAAAATGTTGTGACGGAACCCGCACCCCAAACGACTTGAAGTTGGTGTTGTGACGCGGCTCCAGCTTCTCGACCCTCAAGGTCCAGTTGGTTGGTTGGAGTTCCAGTGCCGTGGGTACTTAACTCTTTCGAACAGTCCGTGGTTTGATGTCTGGAATGACAACAGATAATCAAATGAACTTATATGAGTTGACTGCTTGTCCTTTCGGAAGTTATTATAATGCAGCCTACATAATAGATAGTAGGTATAGGTAATAGCTGCCTACTATTGACTATAAATTTGTCAAGCATGAAGTATCCAAATATTAAATCGTCTAAAGAATAGATCCTTACAGTGAAATAAAGGTTTCATCGGCGTTTTCGTGCTCGAGTTGGAGTTGAGTTGGAGACGTTGAAGTACACGTTCTGGAATATAGGACTTAGACCCATAGGTATATAGAAGTGAATGGTGCCACACATGATGGTGAAGCAGGTGGTCGCCTTGCAGCTTTGTGGTTCTACAGGTTACTTATTAGGTAATTGACTTTATTATGAACTAATTGAACCGCGCCACTTCATCTGCTCCGCTCCTATTGGCCTTAGCGTATACAGGGCGTCCGGGACATCGTAACGCAAACTTCGCGAAAAGGCTACACCTGATGCCACTAATCAAATTGTGGAAGTCATTAGTCTCGCTAATGATCGGTTACAGAAATTGTCATTTTCGAGCGCGCAATGTATTGTGAACAACGCGATCCAAACGCGAAAGAGCGTTGTACGGAGTACGTACCTACACTTCTTGAATACACTCAAAGCTGCGACGCCGCGCGAGCTTCTGTCGTTAAATGTACTTACCTACGAATATCGCCTACCTATCGGCGACCACAATATCACATAAAATCATTTTTTAATCACTCAGAAATACTCGTACCTACGGTAGGTACCTAATGATGGTAGGAACATGTTTATGCAGAATTCAAGAGAAGAAAATCATCCACAAGCTTAGTCTTTAGTCTCTTAAAATCAAGATTCCGATAAGGATTGATAAGACCACGAAAAACAAAACTTGTAAGTAGGTACCTACATTGAGATCCGGTCACGTAGGTACAAACATATGAACTATCTAAGTCACTTTGATTGTACCTACCAATATCGTCTTTCGCCGACAACAATAATACCTATCACATAAAATGAATCGTTTTTATCACTCAGAAAAACTAACCTACTGATGGTAAGAACTTGTTTTTGAAGAAATAAGTGAAGGCTCCTTCACTTATTTCTTCAAAAACAAGTTCTTAATAAATAAGATTAATCTCTTAAAATCATGATTCAGATAATAATAATAATAATAATAAATCTGTGGCTCGGCTGTCAACTGGAACGTCATATTTTTTACTCAATCCGCAAATTCAATACAATTTAATTAAATTACTTTCATCGAAATGGCAAAAATCATCAGGAAAACAAGGAAAAAAAAACAGTAACGATATAGCAAAATCAAACACGAAAAAAATTACCCCTTTTTGACCGACAACATGAAAATAAAATGCTGACAAGAAGCCGAGCTCGATAACAAAATGCACCAACTCCATCTTCGCGTTCGTCGCTCAGCTCCGACTCGCAGCCGCCGGGACCTGCGCCAGCCGCGAGTCCAGGGATTCTGGTAGCTGCAGTTGCGTCGAGTTCGAGCGACGAATACTTCTCGCCGCCGACGACACCGCCACCTGCGCGTCGGCGCGGACGAGGCCGACCACCAGCCAGCTTAGGACTTCGAGGCCCACCGGCCTCTGACAGGGTCCCCGCTACCGGTGGAAGTGTGCAGCGTATGAAATGGTCGCAATCGATAAACGAGAATGTAATACGCTCATACTTTGGGGCTACAGAGGGGGGAACTAACCTGACTGCGTACCGTGGTCGGATGCTCTCTCTGTTTCAGGTACTTGAGCCAGCTGTCAACGATTCAGCCCAGCGATTATCGGATCAGGTGCGGGTTATTCAGCGTAAACGTATGTTGGATGACGCCGTACTTGATAGACTGCGTCTGGAATCACGGAGCAACCGCGTCTCACCTACTTCGCTACCGGCCGCGGTGCAAATACAACCCAGTGCAAGTGTTTCACCGCGACCCAACTACGTCGGTGAAGATGATGATGACGGGGCCACATCCGTGAGTACCCAATGCAATAGGCGATTGAGGAGCGCTTTGGAGGATGCCTTCCGAGAGTATCGCTCCACACCGCCTGGGCTTAGACCTCGTCTACCTCGTTTGCCCATGCATAATAAAAATAGGGCGCTGGTGTGTGCTCTAGATTCGCAGCTAACAAGTTATTTTGATAGCAGCGAAGACCTTGCCGATACCCACTCGATCTTGTACTGTGCGGCTGCAGCGGCATGTCGTGTAGCTCATGTCAAATTTCCTAGTAATGACAGAGTTACACGACCAGCTGTACCAGCTTGGCAGTGCAGGATCGAGCGTCGTATCGGTGAGGCTAGAGCACTCATCGGCAAACTAATCTGCTTCAGGGAGGGCAACACTCGCCGCAGAGCGATGCGCTTTGTGAGACGGGCGTTCTCGGGGACTGATATTAGTCCTCGGGATTATCTGACCCGCGTCACAGAGCGTATCGACTTCCTGAAGCAGAAAGTCTATGCATGGGCAAACCGTATACGTCGGTACAAGCGGCGAGTGGAGCGATACACTCAGAATCGCACATTCCAAAGCAATGAGAGGTGGGTTTATAGGGCTTGGGAGCGACCAGACCAAGGTGTGACTGATACGCGCCTACCGGATGATGATGCCATGTGTTCATTCTGGCGCAGCATCTGGTCGGTGCCTGTCAGTCATACCGAGGGCGATTGGACTCGAGAGGTCGAGCGCGCGTGCGATCCGATACCAGAAATGGGGGCAATTAACATCAGCCCCCAAGACGTAGCTCGTGCAGTCCGTCCGTTGCCTAACTGGAAATCTCCGGGACCGGACGGGCTGCACAACTTTTGGATTAAATGGTTCAAAAGATCGCACGCTCGCTTGGCATCTCAATTCCAGTCTACGTTACGAGTCAGGGTCGCTGCCCCAGTTCCTAACTACAGGAATAACCCACCTGCTCCATAAATCAGGTAGTACCGCGGAGCCTAAAAATTATAGACCGATCACGTGTTTACCGACGGTCTATAAAGTCCTTACATCCATTTTGAGAGGAAAGATTAACCATCATATTGATAGTAATTCAATAATGTCTTCTTCTCAGAATGGATGTAGGAATGGTTCCCGCGGTACTAAGGAGCTGCTCCTCATCGACATAGCCATTAGCCAACAGGTTCGACGTTCCCGAAGAGATCTGTCGACATGCTGGATAGATTATAAGAAGGCCTATGACTCGGTGCCACATACATGGCTCATGAGGGTGCTGGAGCTGTACAAAGTGAGTGCCCGGGGAATCCATCCGCCACATTATTTCCGGTTGTTCTAGTCTGGCTAACGGAGACTATTTGCACAGGCACAACCTTGTAGCCAGGATTATCCACCAGCAACTTGCTCTTAAATACAATCTTGTGGAATCGGAAGTACCGTACTATAGGTATGTGCCCGACCCAGTTCTCGAAAATGGTAGTTGCACATTGTATTGGGATCGGTCTATCATCACTGACAGGACTATTGTTGCCAATAAGCCTGATATAGTGGTGATAGACCGACTAGAGCGTCGCGCAATGATTGTTGATATAGCAGTCCCTCATGACGAGAACCTCGTGAAGTCAGAGAATGATAAACAAACGAAGTATCTTGACTTGGCTCGCGAGGTTGTCGACATGTGGGATGTGAACACAGCAGTTATTGTGCCGATAATCGTGACGGCCAATGGCATTATTGCCAAGAGCCTCGACCAACATCTCAAGAGGCTCTCGTTGGGCAGCTGGATCAAGGGCTTGATCCAGAAAGCAGTACTCCTGGACACGGCGCGCATCGTTAGGAGGTTCCTCTCTCAGAAGCCCTGACCACCGGTAGCTTGGACCCTGTTCCCGAAACCGGTGCGTTACTATTTTTTATATTTTTAAATGTTTTTTGTATTTTTATAGAAATATTTAAAAATGTAATTTGTATGTATATATAAATAAATAAATGGAATAATAATAATAATAATAATAAGTTTATTAGTACATAACCAAAACAACAGCACAGTACATAGTATATGGAAACAGTGGGTTGTACTACCAATTTTTAAAATTATTGACAGTTTTCCGGGCTCCTAAACTAGGTACGCAGACCTGTATCTTAGGAGTCGGAGATTTCGCGGCTTCAATTTATATAATACAACCGTGACTTTTCTGTTTGTTTACAGTATTTTTTTTTTTTTTTATTAACACAGCAAATGGAGTGATTGTAAATGAGTGTAGTGTGTGTGTGTGGTGAGGTGTGTATGTGAAATGAAATCAGATAAGGATTGATTATAAAAAATAAGCTTGAAGTACATTGAGTTCCGGTATCGTAGGTAACTACTGAACCGCCTCACTCACTTAGAAAGTACCTAAGTACCGACGAATAACACCCGTAGCCGACAACAACTGACATGTTTACGCAGAAGTTAAGGAGTCATAAGCTTAAGCATGTTCCACAATGATGTACTTACTTAATCCAATGTCCAATCCAAGGTGACCTTGGTTGGAACTTGGTTTCCATCCGCGAATTTTGTACCTATGAATTCACCCAAACAAGGTCACCTTGGATGGGTCGCTGGATTACATCCTTGTGGAACATGCTCTCTTAAAATCACGAACGCGATTCTGATAAGAATTGATAACAAAGCCGGCCATGTTCGAGTCGGACTCTCAAACAAAGGGTTCTGTAAGTACGAGTACCTACCATAACTCAAAAAACACGCTTCTTGTATGCGAGCCCCCGTAAATTTCCTAGTCCTATGGACGGACGGACAGCGGAGGTTTAGTAATAGGGTTTCGTTGGTTACGCTTCGGTTACGGAATAGTAAAAAGAAGATTGTAAGTAGGTACCTACCTACATTGAGATCCAATAATGTAAGTACCTACTACTAACTCACCTTAAGGTCACACGGAGCAGAAACTTTGGGTCCTGAGCACACTCCTCACGCAACGTCGCAAACACATGCACGACGCGATTCCTCATCTCGGCTGCGGAAGCGCACTCGGACACAAACACCTTGTCCTTGACGTAACCCCAAAGAAAAAATCTAATGGGGTCAAGTTTGGTGAGCGAGCTGGCAATGGCTCCGGGCCGAATCTACCGATCCACCGATTCCACAAGTCCAGATGACATTTTTAAATCAAACACACAAACACAGAGAGAAAATTAGTTTTGGGATCAAACCAAAACTTATCTTCTCTAAAGTTCCGAAAACAGACTTTCACAAAAAGCACACTCGTTCGCGATCAACGTCAACAAGAAACTGGCAAAAATCCATCACGAAATGTTCTTTTCGAACTCTCTTTTGATTTCGCCGACATACCTACGTACAGTACAGTGGCGGAATTATCATGGGTGGTTATTTATTTATTGAATGACTTTTTTTTGTTGAAATACTTAACCATGTAGTTACTTGATCGCCTTAAAAAAAGATTAAGATCTATGAGAACCCAAGCTGCTAGAAACCGTACCAATTGAGATAAGCGTAACATTACTTATTTTAACTTAACCCTTATTATGATTTGTGAAACGTGTGCCTATTAATAGTAAAAACTCCGGGAGTGCCGGCAGAAGTGAAAACTTGAATACGTGCTTCTCTCCCTCCGCCTTACGAATTTTCGATCAGGTCACCATCTCACGCATTTTCACCAGGGTCACGTGTCCTAACGCGAGCTTAACATTTTTTTACCCATCACAAAAAGTGCACAACGTCGCTAAAGAAGCTTTCACTTAAAAAAAAAATCTCAACAGAATACCTAGATCGGCTCTTTGTCGGCATGTCAAAGAGCGCGCTACGTATTGCCGCTATAAGAAAATACGATTTGGCGACACACAACAAAATAACCGATTTGCGTCTTTAAGCAATTATTTTAATGTTGGAAATCGCTTACTTCATTTTGTTGTGATACGAATTATTTTCTAATGACGGCAGTCTTTAGACGGTATTTTTGAGCGGTGTCTTTGACATGCTCGCTCACTCGCAGTTACCTACTTGGCATGCGTTGACCTTTCGTTTGAACTTTGCACAGCTGAGCAGCTACCTAATTTGAAGTTTTATTTACATTGCTTTTTTTTGTGAAAATAGTGAATTAATGACTTTTTAATTGAAAATCTTATTGGTTTAGGTCAGAATAACGATTATGAGCATTCTAAATTAAAAAAAAAGTCCTGAAAAAAATGAAAAAATGAGGAAAAAGCCGACGAAAAATTCCAAAGCAGGGGTGTCCAGAATCATGCCCTGGACCCATGGAAATCGTTTGTGCGTCGATGTCAGATACACGCTGTATATAGCCTTTCTCAATAAATGGATAGGCTCCTTCTGGGTAAGCCCGCTCCTTCGTAGACTTTGTCTCTGTCGTCTCTGACATAGACTAAACATAGAATCAAGAGCAAACCCATCATTAATTAAAAAAAATACAAAGAATGGGCTATCTAACATTGAAATATTTTTTCAAATCGGACCAGTAGTTCCTGAGATTAGCGCGTTCAAGCAAACAAACAAACAAACGAACAAACTCTTTAGCTTTTTATATTAGTATAGATTGAATATTAAGGCTGCATCTACACCTACTCTCAGACGTCATCTTAATAATAATAATAATGAATCCGCAAGGCAGTTTTGTGGCGAACTGTTGGGCACTAGCGACCCCACGGACCTGATCTCCAGGGAGAATTCTTGTTCCTCATCTCCGGCTTGCCTTTATTGGCTGGCCGGAGTGAACACTGACGAGGATTAGAGCTCCCACCTCTTTCTAGCCTTAATCGGCCGGTCTGAGTGGAGATTCGCAAGAGCAAACGTGCTCGGGAGAAGGACGTATAATCCAGTAAGGTGCTGGTAGGGATCTTGACCGTACTTCCGGGATTGTCCTGATAGCCGTGGTATACCTCTCCACTCCTCTAGCACCTCGGAATATGTTGCCCCCTTGGCGCTACGTCACTTTGTGCTAGCGACCCTTTTCGGGGGGCCCATTTATTGAGTGTGCAAGTCACCCCCTGCTATTTTAAAGCCGTTTTAATTGTCAATGGTCAGGCAGGGGCCAATAGTTATTCCATAGTAAACGATTATTAGTCCACTAAACCAGTCAAACCCATAGCTTTCATCTTTTGTTTCCATATTCTGCAATAGTCCTGCTCCAACCGGGGATTGTCCTTGGGTAAACTTCCACAGTGCATACAAGGATAATCGTCGGTTGGTGTCCCATTCCATTTGAAATGCCTAAAGAGGCCTCTGCGAGTTGGCTTCGGCCCCTCGTACGCCTACCAAAGGACCGGGTCTCTAGGGACCCGAGAAAGTCAAAAACAACTATATAAATAATAATGAAAGAAATAAATAAAGAGAAATAAGAAATTTTTCATCCCGTATTTTTATCGATTTTAATTTAAAAAACCAAAGAAACAATGCATTTCATACCGAAAAAATCAAGAAAAAAAAAATAGAACCACACAAAAATAAAAAATCTAAGTAAATGAACAAAAACTGGACAGTATGGAAATAAAATGTTAACAAGACGCCGAGCACGACTACAAGCCGCACCAACACCATCTTCGGGTTCGTCGCTGAGCTCCGCCTCGCAGCCGCCGGGACCTGCGCCAGCCGCGAGTCCAGAGATTCCGGTAGCTGCAGTTGCGTCGAGCTCGAGCGACGAATACTTCTCGCCGCCGACGACACCACCACCTGGCGTCGGCGCGGGCGAGGCCGACCACCGGCCAGCTTAGGACCTCGAGGCCCACCGGTCTCTGACAGGGTCCCCGCTATCGGTGGAAGTGTGCAGCGTATAAAATGGACTCAATCCATAAATGAGAATGTAATACGCTCATACTTTGGGGCTACAGAGGGGGGAACTAACCTGACTGCGTACCGTGGTCGGATGCTCTCTCTGTTTCAGGTACTTGAACCAGCTGTCAGCGTATCGGCCCAACGACTGTCGGATCAGGTGCGCGTCATCCAGCGTAACCGTATGTTGGATGATAGTGTGCTTGATCGCCTCCGCACTGAAATGTGTAGCCATGTCATTGCTCCTCCGTCGCAGACTGTGGCACCAGCATCGTCAACCCAATTGCCCAGCCACGCTGACGAGGAGAGTAATGACAGGGTTACAAACGTAAGTACCCAGTGCAATAACGAATTGAGGAGTGCTTTGGAGTGTGCTACTCGGGAATACCGCTACATGCCGCCTGAACTTAGACCACGCTTACCTCGTTTGCCCATGCATAACAAGAACAGGGCGCTGGTGGCTGCTCTGGATTCGCAGTTGTCAAGCTATTTTGATAACTGTGATAACCTCACCGATGCACATTCGATCATGTACTGCGCGGCTGTAGCGGCATGCCGTGTAGCTCATGTCAAAATAAAAATAACCAATGACAGAGCTACACGACCAAAACCAGCCGTGCCAGCTTGGCAGTGCAGGATCGAGCGTCGTATTGGTGAGGCCAGAGCGCTAATCGGCAAACTGATCTGCTTCAGGGAGGGCAACACACGCCCTCGAGTGATGCGCTTTTGAGACGGGCGTTTTCGGGGACTGATGTCAATCCCCGAGATTATATATCTCGTGTCACAGAGCGCATCGACTTCCTGAAGCAGAAGGTGTATGCATGGGCAAGCCGTATTCGTAGGTACAGGCGGCGAGTGGAGCGATACACCCAGAATCGCACATTCCGAAGTAATGAAAGGTGGGTATATAGGGATTGGGAGCGACTGGACCAAGGTGTGACTGACACGCGCTTGCCGGATGATGATGCTATGTGTTCATTCTGGCGCAGCATCTGGTCGGTTCCTGTCAGTCATACTGAGGGTGACTGGACTCGGGAGGTCGAGCGTGTGTGCGATCCGATACAAGAAATGGGGGCAATTACCATCAGCCCCCAAGATGTAGCTTGTGCAGTCCGTCCGTTACCTAACTGGAAATCTCCAGGGCCGGACGGGCTGCACAATTTCTGGATTAAATGGTTTACGAGATCGCACGCTTGCTTGGCGTCTCAATTCCAGTCTGCCTTAGAGTCTGGGTCGCTACCCCAGTTCTTAACTACAGGAATAACCCACCTGCTCCATAAATCAGGTAGTACTGCGGAACCTAAAAATTATAGACCGATCACGTGTTTACCGACGGTCTATAAAGTTCTTACATCCATTTTGAGGGCAAAGATTAATAGTCACATTAACAACAACAACATCATGTCTGCCTCTCAAAATGGATGTAGGAATGGGTCCCGCGGTACTAAGGAGCTACTCCTTATTGATATGGCCATTAGCCAACAGGTTCGGCGTTCCCGAAAGGATCTGTCGACATGCTGGATAGACTATAAGAAGGCCTATGACTCGGTGCCTCATACATGGCTCATGAGGGTGCTAGAATTGTATAAAGTTGATGCAAAGCTACGCACCTTCCTGATGTCATGTATGGGGCAATGGAGGACAGTCCTTTGCTATCCAGGATGTCGAAATATCCAAAGGAATAGCGAACCGGTAAGGATCGAGCGGGGTATATTTCAGGGCGATAGTTTGAGTCCACTTTGGTTTTGTCTAGCCTTGAATCCTCTTAGCACACTGCTGGAGAATTCAGGGCTAGGCTATCGGTTGAAGAGAGGTGGTCAGGTTATATCTCACCTCCTTTACATGGATGATCTGAAACTCTTTGCCCCCACTAATCTGCAACTGATGGAGCTACTGAAGGTAACTGAAACATTCAGTAACGCCATCAGGATGGAGTTTGGTGTGGACAAATGTGCGGTCATGCATGTAAAGCGTGGAGAGATTATGGAATCCGTGGGAACTCAACTCTCGGATTCCATAAACCTGAGATCCCTCTCTCCAACTGAAACTTACAAGTATTTGGGTATGTCGGAAGCGTTAGGTATCAATGTTACTGACATGAAGCAATCGTTAAAGGAGCGCTTCTTTGGCCGCCTGAAGAAGGTATTTAATAGCCTTCTATCAGGCGGAAATAAGGTGCGCGCCTTCAACGGTTGGGTCATGCCGGTATTGATGTACTCTTTCGGCGTACTCAAATGGACTCAAACGGAACTTGACGCCCTGGATAGGCGGGTCCGCACACTGCTTACTGCATATCGAATGCATCACCCACGATCGTCGGTAATGAGACTGTATATCCCGCGAAAGTGTGGAGGTCGAGGCTTTTTAAATGCTAAGACTCTCCACAATTGCGAGATATGCAGTCTTAGGGAATATTTCCTAGCTGTCGACGTGGGTATGCATCGAGATGTAGTGGCGGTGGACAAGGGACTCACCCCGCTCTCCTTGGCAAATGAGAACTGGCGCAAACCTGCGGTGCTTGACACTAACGATCGCAGGGCGGTATGGCAGAGTAAGGAGCTTCACGGACGCTTTTTCCGGGCCCTACATGGGCCCGACGTAGACCAACTAGCGTCCGTAGCCTGGCTGCGTTTCGGTGATCTCTTTGGAGAAACCGAAGGTTTTGTTTGTGCAATTATGGACCAAGTTATCATGACGAATAACTACCGGAGATTTATTGTGAAAGACGGCACGGTCGACATATGTCGGGCATGTCATCGTCCGGGAGAATCAATTCGCCACATTATCTCTGGTTGTTCACGTCTAGCTAACGGAGAATACTTGCATAGGCACAACCTTGTAGCCAGGATTATCCATCAGCAACTTGCTCTGAAATACTCTCTTGTGGAGTCGGAGGTGCCATACTATAGGTATGCGCCCGACCCAGTTCTCGATAATGGCAATATCACATTGTACTGGGATCGGTCCATCATCACTGACAGGACTATTGTTGCCAATAAGCCTGATATAGTGGTGGTGGACCGAATTGTGAGGCGTGCAATGATTGTAGACATAACCGTCCCGCATGACGAGAACCTCGTGAAAGCCGAGAAAGACAAACAAATCAAGTATATTGACTTGGCTCGCGAGGTTGTCGACATGTGGGAAGTGGACTCCGCAATCATTGTACCGATAGTAGTGTCGGCCAATGGCTTAATAGCCACGAGCCTCGACCAACACCTTAGGAGGCTCTCGTTGGGCAGCTGGATCAAGGGCTTGATTCAGAAAGCGGTACTTCTGGACACGGCTCGCATTGTCAGGAGGTTCCTTTCTCTGGAGCCCTGACCACCGGTAGCTTGGACCCTGTTCCTGATATCGGTGGGCTACTATTTTTATATTTTTAAATGTTTTTTTTATGTATACAACGTTGATACGACAGAGGGGCTTTCCTTTAAACTGCCTATACTAGGTACCATTTTCAAGCTCTGTACCAAAAATAAATTAATTAGGAGCAGTAGTTTAGTCGCAAATGATTTTTAAAGTTTTTGCACGGTTTGAACACGATGTATCTTTTCTAACAGCTGAATATCGTCTAAGCATAGGTCATGCACCTTACAACGATAAATCTACGATGCGTTGTTGCCGCTCTGACGCATGTCGAAGGACATTCACTAAATATTGGCAATGCAAACAAGGAAGCAATCAATACACACACACTTGCACTTTCACTACGAAAGCGACTAACATAAAGCGAGCGAAAGAAATAGAGATAGGTCAGTTTGTTGCATCCTTGTTTTTTGCGATCGGTAAGTCCCTCAGTCAGTGCGCCGACGCTTGTTTTTCGGAACGTACGTTTTGTGGAATTTGCGCGCAAACAATTGTAATTTTATTTTGTTATTGTGAGAGGACACGTAACTTGGGATTATTATTATTTAGTATTAGTGTTTTTTTTTTGTGATTGACTGTTTTTTATGGTGATAGGACACGATACTTGGGATTATTATTATTTAGTATTAGTATCTCCGGACCTCACTCCCATGAATTTCTTTTTGTGGGGTTACATTAAGGGTGAAGTGTATGCCTCAGAGGTAAATACAATTGATGAGTTAAAAAATAGGATTATTTTAGCATTTCACAAATTAAAGTGCTTAGCGACGGACAGTGATCTAATTAGAAAAATAAATAACAATATTCTCCGTCGGTATAATTTGTGCATCAATGTGAATGGAGGACACATCGAAAATTTAAAAATTTAGTGTTTGTTTTTGTGCGCGTACTTCGAAACGTTACCTAACATAAAAGCCAGTGCGAGCGGAGGCCTAAGTCGCCGGCCGCCACCCCGGCCCGGCCCCCACCGAGCACACGAGATACCGTACACCGCGCTCCGGCGCGCGCGCGACGTTGCCGCTTTGTTACCTAGCGGTATCTAAGGTCAGTGTCATTTTTTTACAAAGGGTGGTTGCGTTTTATTCGGATTTGCAAGCTATTTAGTTTGTTTGAAAAAAATATTTTCTCATTTATGGCGCTTTTTGTTTTTGTACCGTATCGAATTAATACTGAACACGTATAGTATACGTAGTTTAATTTAATGCCCCTCTGTCGTATCAACTCTGTATATTGTATAAAAATATTTAAAAATTTAGAAATAAGCGAAAATGATGAATAAAGGAAATAATAATAATAATCAAATATTAAATCATTACCATTAAAATGGCAAATATACTCAGTACAACAAAAAAAAACCAGGAACAAAACAATAAAATCAAAGAAGACATCAATTACCGCTTTTTGGACCGACAACAAAATGTAAAATGCTGACAAGAAGCCGAGCTCAAAATCAAAACGCACGACCAACATCTTCGGGTTCGTCGCTCAGCTCCGCCTCGCAGCCGCCGGGACCTGCGCCAGCCGCCGGGACCTGCGCCAGCCGCGAGTCCAGGGATTCTGGTAGCTGCAGTTGCGTCGAGTTCGAGCGACGAATACTTCTCGCCGCCGACGACACCGCCACCTGCGCGTCGGCGCGGACGTGGCCGACCACCGGCCAGCTTAGGACTTCGAGGCCCACCGGCCTCTGACAGGGTCGGGGCTACCGGTGGAAGTGTGCAGCGTATGAAATGGTCGCAATCGATAAACGAGAATGTAATACGCTCATACTTTGGGGCTACAGAGGGGGGAACTAACCTGACTGCGTACCGTGGTCGGATGCTCTCTCTGTTTCAGGTACTTGAGCCAGCTGTCAACGTTTCAGCCCAACGATTATCGGATCAGGTGCGGGTTATCCAGCAACATACGGTTATGTTGCATGACGCCGTACTTGATAGACTGCGTCTGGAATCACGGAGCAGCCGCGTCTCACCTACTTCGCCACCGGCCGCGGTGCAAATACAACCCAGTGCAAGTGTTTCACCGCGACCCAACTACGTCGGTGAAATTGATGATGACGGGGCCACATCCGTGAGTACCCAATGCAATGAGCGATTGAGGAGCGCTTTGGAGGATGCCTTCCGAGAGCATCGCTCCACAGCGCCTGGGCTTAGACCTCTTCTACCTCGTTTGCCCATGCATAATAAAAATAGGGCGCTGGTGTGTGCTCTAGATTCGCAGCTAACAAGTTATTTTGATAGCAGCGAAGACCTTACCGATACCCACTCGATCTTGTACTGTGCGGCTGCAGCAGCATGTCGTGTAGCTCATGTCAAATTTCCTAGTAGTGACAGAGTTACACGACCAGCTGTACCAGCTTGGCAGTGCAGGATCGAGCGTCGTATCGGTGAGGCTAGAGCACTCATCGGCAAACTAATCTGCTTCAGGGAGGGCAACACTCGCCGCAGAGTGATGCGCTTTGTGAGGCGGGCGTTCTCAGGGACTGATATTAGTCCTCGGGATTATCTGACCCGCGTCACAGAGCGTATCGACTTCCTGAAGCAGAAAGTCTATGCATGGGCAAACCGTATACGTCGGTACAAGCGGCGAGTGGAGCGATACACTCAGAATCGCACATTCCAAAGCAATGAGAGGTGGGTTTATAGGGCTTGGGAGCGACCAGACCAAGGTGTGACTGATACGCGCCTACCGGATGATGATGCCATGTGTTCATTCTGGCGCAGCATCTGGTCGGTGCCTGTCAGTCATACCGAGGGCGATTGGACTCGAGAGGTCGAGCGCGCGTGCGATCCGATACCAGAAATGGGGGCAATTAACATCAGCCCCCAAGACGTAGCTCGTGCAGTCCGTCCGTTGCCTAACTGGAAATCTCCGGGACCGGACGGGCTGCACAACTTTTGGATTAAATGGTTCAAAAGATCGCACGCTCGCTTGGCATCTCAATTCCAGTCTACGTTACGAGTCAGGGTCGCTGCCCCAGTTCCTAACTACAGGAATAACCCACCTGCTCCATAAATCAGGTAGTACCGCGGAGCCTAAAAATTATAGACCGATCACGTGTTTACCGACGGTCTATAAAGTTCTTACATCCATTTTGAGAGGAAAGATTAACCATCATATTGATAGTAATTCAATAATGTCTTCTTCTCAGAATGGATGTAGGAATGGTTCCCGCGGTACTAAGGAGCTGCTCCTCATCGACATAGCCATTAGCCAACAGGTTCGACGTTCCCGAAGAGATCTGTCGACATGCTGGATAGATTATAAGAAGGCCTATGACTCGGTGCCACATACATGGCTCATGAGGGTGCTGGAGCTGTACAAAGTTGATGCAGTTTTACGCACCTTCCTGATGTCGTGTATGGGGCAGTGGAGGACGGTTCTTCACTATCCAGGGTGTCGACAGACCCAGGCGAACAGCGAACCGATAAGGATCGAGCGTGGCATATTTCAGGGTGACAGTCTGAGTCCACTGTGGTTTTGTCTGGCCCTCAACCCTCTCAGTACATTGTTGGAGGGTTCGGGCCAAGGCTACCGGTTGAGAAGAGGTGGTCAGGTCATATCGCACCTCCTTTACATGGATGACTTGAAACTCTTTGCTCCTAACAACTTGCAACTGATGAAGCTACTGAAGGTAACAGAAACCTTCAGTAGCGCCATCAGGATGGAATTTGGTTTGGACAAATGTGCGGTCATGCATGTAAAGCGAGGGGAGATTATGGAATCCGAGGGAACACAACTCTCGGATTCCATAGACCTTAGGTCCCTCTCCTCAACCGAAACTTACAAGTATTTGTTTATATATTTTTATATTTTTTTGTTTATACGTATTATACTATAAACAAGTAACAAAGACTACCAGTAACAATAAAATATCAAAAAGTAACACAACAAACACATACACCACAAGAACACAAATCAAACTGTAAGAAATAACCATAATAAATTATTAAAAACAATAACTACGTGTAACACTTTTCGCATCCACAGTCGTATTGCATTGAGCAAGCGGGACACGCTTATGCATCGAACGTATACGAGCGAGTGAGATGCCACTACACCCGCGCGCTTGCGCTAATCCGCGCATGCGCGAGCTACCCGCGCATGCGCTACCACCGCGCATGCGCGAGCTACCCGCGCATGCGCGGTGGTATGTTTGTTGTCAAATTGACATTCTGCGCAGCCGATTGCGGCGTACTTTCCGGAGGCAAGCTTGCGTGATTGGGACTGTACATCTTCGTATTTAACTCTCCCATATAAAGTCTATTATAGTCTCTA
This sequence comes from Lacanobia oleracea, assembly GCA_950371165.1. NCBI lineage: Eukaryota > Metazoa > Arthropoda > Insecta > Lepidoptera > Noctuidae > Lacanobia > Lacanobia oleracea. The sequence continues at coordinate 16,483,889 of OX493389.1, forward strand.
TACATTACTTGTGCCCAGTATCATTGCAGCCGCGATTCGTCACACACACGGGACAACCGTTCTTGCCGTGCGTCCTCCCAAAGTGGCCGCAACGGTCACATCGACCGGGGGCCGACAACCAGCGGTTCCGCTCTTCATAACGCTCGGAGTCTGTCACCCATGACAACAGCCTGTTTAGAACATAATATCAAGGCTTTATTAACATACATAATAAATGAATGCGAGAGTAATTCTGTTTACTTCTTTGTAACGTTTTCACGTCTAAGCCGATGCTAATAAAATTGATTATAGATCTATATAGTCTAGAACCTATAGAAGGTCAATATTATTATTATTACTATACTTTTATCAACAAAATACGCGAGTGAACACGTGAACTTAGGGAATATGCATGAAAAACATATTTATCATCTATACAGTTTATCTAAAAATATACAAAAATATAATACTTACAGTGAAAATAGAATCAAAATTACCTACTCGAAAAACGAAGGAGATATAATTATTTTAAACAAATATATCTGTCTCTCGCGAAAACGGTGTTTTCAATGGCAGCTGTATAGGCGTCATGGACGATGACGTCAAAGTTTACATCGGACTTCTCTTTCTAATTGTAATCTTTGAAGCTTTATAACTTCATCGCTGATAAAGGTATTTAAAAAATAATTTCACGAGTGCTTACTAGAGATAATAAGTATTTAATTTTGCGCGACATTCCCAAATCATCAAGAATATCCTTCTTTTATCCCAGTTAATTTGGGGTGGCGATGGCGGCAGTAATTATTTTTCTTTGCTCGTGGCCAATTATTAACAGCGGCAGGGTCGATCTTGCAGGTTAATCATCGCTTACCGTAAATGGATGACTGTACTTTACATACCGAAACTCCTCCGTGCCTAGTAAAGCACGTTAAGCCGTTGGTCCCGGTTGTCAAACGAAGGTCTTTGATGATCGTTACGAATAAGTCAGAAAATCTGTCATCAGACTTGCCAAGGCGTATACCCAGTTACTGGATTGTGGAGGCCAGATCGGGCCAGTCGCTTCTTGGTAAATATTCAAATAGACTCGGAAACCAGCCCCAAGTTGGCAAAAGGCTCGGCAGTTTCGAGTCCTTTATGGTAGGTGCCAGATAAGTGTTCAATAACGGTCATTGACCCAGATACATTTATTGTCACTCTTATTATTATCAAAAACAGAAATAAAGATATAAAGCTGTCCTGAATCGACATCTATCATGATCCTTTATGATCTCTAGTAATGTAAAACGGTTCGTAATTTGTTGTTCGGATATTAACGAAGTGACATTAGGGAAAGGTCATGTATTTTATTGCAAGTTTACCTGGCGCCCACCGTAGCAGTCGGCGCTTTCTAGCTAACATCTTTGACACAGTCCATCCATCGTTTCTTCGGCTTTCCTATTCACAAGAGGAAACATGGGTCGCAAGACTTTGTATGTAAAAAGTCGTAATTCGAGGTTTGGCTCTCGACTGTTATCTCCTCCAATATTGGACCAATTTAAGAGATATTTCACAAACTGAATAAGAAAGATATATACTGTGTCCCTACCTATTCCTTTTTCGATTAATAGTTGCCAAATTTGTACAATAGGGCTCTGTTGACAACGACTTATAGGACAATTTTGAGCATTTTGTGAGGATTCTAGTGCTTATACAGTTAATAAACCATCAAAAAGCAAAACATAGGGTATATATATATCCTTGTTATTTATCAGTTTGTGAAATATCTCTTAAATCGGTCCATTATTGGATGAGAAAACAGCCGAGAGCCAAACCTCGAATTATGACTTTTTACATACAAGGTCTCGCCGCCCATGTTTCCTCGTAAACCCAGCCAGCAACTTTAGATTTTACCTCGGTATAACGTCCTTCTCGGGGATAGTATGCAGGAACGACACGACTGTTGCTATAGACGAGCCGCACGCTCCCAGTCCGTAGTCGCACCCGCAGAGGAGGGCTAGAGCCACCATCTTGTTGCGGCCGAAACCTGCGACATATTGAAGCACATTTTATTTTTAGCCAAAACTAAAAAGTACTGTCTTTGCAATGGCGTTTTATGAGCTTCCAAGATTTAAATAATGAAGTCGGTCTTATCCTACGGTTAAATATCGTAGTATGTGAGGAAAACTGAATGTTATGTATAAGTTGATAAAAATACTCATTTATTTATGTTAGCTAACAGTAATAAACCTCAGGAAGTACTGATACGACGTCGATTATTATTTTACTGTGAGAAAGTTACAGCAGCGGTGAGTGACATAGGCTACTTAATTATTCCGAACAATGCACAGTTCCTGTGAGAAAGCCACGGGAAAGCAGACACTGGAAAACTTACTGTGAAATAACCAGGTCATTATGAGTACCTAAAATCATCATCTCATCATCTGCCTAGCCTTTTCCCAACTATATTGGGGTCGGCTTCCAGTCAAACCGGGTTCAGCTGAATACCAGTGTTTTACGTGGAGCGGCTGCCTACCAGACCTCCACAACCCATTAAATGGGTAACACGGTACTTCTTAGCAAGACTGGAGTCAGATTTACTGGCTTCTGACAATCCGTAACGACTGCCAAAGATCTACAAATGACAGCCGGGACCAACGGCTTAACGTGCTTTCCGAGGCACGGAGGAAACTCGGTATGTTAAGATTGTCACCCATTCACAGACCAACCTAGGCAAGCGTTGCTTAACCTTGAAGATCGGCCCGTGCGGCTGTTATTATTTAGCCACGAGCTCCTCAAATAAATTTATTTATTTAAGCATTATGGAAGACTTACAACTAAAACAAACTGGTCGAGTTTAGTAAATAAGGCTGTCAGCCAATTACAAGTCTTCACTTATAAAAAACAGAAAAAGTAAGTAGTTTCTATGGACATTCACACCGAGTAACTCAGAAATATAACTGCACTACAAAGTTGCTCGCACTGCAAAACGATCACTAAACTATCAATGTTTAACAACTTAAATTATATGAAAAAGTTTCGGCTTAAGCACCTCCTGGCTGAGGACACACTAGTTGTGAAGGATCCAAATAATTTCAATTACAAACCGTTGCTTTTATACATTGCGTCCGCGTCGTAGCAGTCAACGGAGCCCTGCAGCGCTCCGCCCCCGGCCGCGTTCGACACGCTGAAGTTACGATACACGCGCTTGGCGCCGTAAGCGAAGCAGTCGGAATCTTGAGACACTACGGCGTCAACGAACTGTGTGGGAAAGAGGTGCTCATAAAGAAGAACAGAAATTATAGGAAATTGATGAAGAATTTATACAATATACTAATCTATACTAATATTATAAAGCTGATGACTTTGTTTGGTTGGTTGATTATACGCGCCAATCGCAGGAACTGGTTCGAATTGAAAAATTCTTTTAGTGTTGGATAGCCTATTCATCAAGGAAAGCTATAGGCTATGTAACATCACGGTAGGTACAACCTTGGAGAGGAGCATTAATGAAAAACCGGTCAAGAGCGAGTCGGACTCCCTCACCGAGGGTTCCGTACAAATTTGTAGGTACGTATTATAAATAGTTCAGGAATCAAGTCTCGCAGTTTTTTCCGAGCTAAAAACCAGAACAAATCAGAGATTTAACGGTTTTGGACCATAGCAGATACTTTTCAAGCAAGGCCTACAACGCTGCGCTGTTACAAATCGTGTGACGGTCGTACTCCAATGGAAAATAGTAACACCGTGTTTCTTCTTAAACTTAAAAATTCAATATCTTTTGATTTTGTGGGTCGATTTTAATGAAATAAACATTAAATGTTACTCGGGATAACACTTATTTTTTTTAAGTAAGTACCTAGATTTTGAATATAATCAGTGGCTTATTAAGCTTGATGATTGATTACGTATTTTAAATAAAGACTATTTTTTCATGATTTAATCACAAATGTATAGTTTTTAGACTATTCCCTATACCTGTAGTATAAGACGGTATTACTTGCCAAATTTCATAGTCAACGGGAAATACCCTATGAATTTTGATTCCCTTGAGAGTGTCGAAATATTCGTTTTTTGCGGCCATATCTTTCTTTTATTTTATCTTATAAAAATGTTTTTACAGCTTCAAGGGACTGTAGACCTGAGTGTATGGTTTTAATTCCAACTCAATACCTCCACGCGTTCCCGAGATAAAAATTCTTGACAGACAGACGGACAACAAAGTGATTCTACCTAAAACGGAACCCTTATGGTTCCGTTTTTTCCTTTGAGGCACGGATCCCTAAAAATTAAACGCAGATGAAGTTGCGCGGGTCAGAGTAATTTAGTTTGTTTGAACGCGCTAATCTCTGGAGCCGAATTTTTGGCTGTTGGAGGCAGCATGCACAGAGCGGTCCACACCGCAGAATACCGCATGGCTTGGAGACGCGTCGTATGTGATCACGATCCTCAACAGTGCAGTGAGGGAACGACGAAGAAGAATCTCTGGAGTCGGATTTGGAAAATTTTATTTTGTATGTGTTAGCCACATTCTGGATCAGAATGTTGGGCTGCGAAAAAGACGGATGAAAATAGACTGCATATAGCGGAGATGAGAATGTTGAGATGGATGTGTGGAGTAACGAGAGTGGATAAAGTGAGAAATGAGTACTTTAGAGGCACTTTAAAAGTGGCGCCAGTGACGGAAAAGTTAAAAGGGAATCGCTTGTCTTGGTATGGTCATGTGAAGAGGAGGGATGAAACTCATATAACTAGAAGAGTTATGAACATAAATGTGGATGGATGGAGAGGGAGAGGAAGGCCAAAGAAAAGATGGATGGATTTTGTGAGGAGCGATATGAAAGAAAAGGGAGTTAGTGATAGAGTGACGACTGATAGAACAGAATGGAAGAATAAAACGTGAACCGATAAGGATCGAGCGTGGCATATTTCAGGGTGACAGTCTGAGTCCACTGTGGTTTTGTCTGGCCCTCAACCCTCTCAGTACATTGTTGGAGGGTTCGGGCCAAGGCTACCGGTTGAGAAGAGGTGGCCAGGTCATATCGCACCTCCTTTACATGGATGACTTGACACTCTTTGCTCCTAACAACTTGCAACTGATGAAGCTACTGAAGGTAACAGAAACCTTCAGTGGCGCCATCAGGATGGAATTTGGTTTGGACAAATGTGCGGTCATGCATGTAAAGCGAGGGGAGATTATGGAATCCGAGGGAACACAACTCTCGGATTCCATAGACCTTAGGTCCCTCGCCTTAACCGAAACTTACAAGTATTGGGGTATGTCGGAAGCGTTAGGCATCAATGCTACTGACATGAAACAATCGTTGAAGGAGCGCTTCTTTGGCCGCCTGAACAAAGTACTTAACAGTCTTTTATCAGGCGGAAACAAGGTGCGCGCCTTCAACGGTTGGGTCATGCCGGTTTTGATGTATTCTTTCGGCATACTCAAATGGACTCAGACGGAACATGACGCCCTGGATAGGAGGGTACGTTCACTGCTTACCGCAAATCGGATGCATCACCCACGGTCATCGGTGATGAGGCTGTATATCCCGCGGAAGTGCGGGGGTCGTGGCTTCTTAAATGCTAAGACCCTGCACAACCGCGAGGTATGCAGCCTTAGGGAATACTTCCTAGAGGCCGACGTGGGTATGCATCGAGATGTGGTAGCGGTGGACAAAGGCCTTACCGCGCTCTCCTTGGCTAACGAGAACTGGCGCAAACCTGTGGTATTAGATACTAACGACCGCAGGGAGGTATGGCAGAGCAAGGAGCTTCACGGACGCTTTTATCGGGTCCTACATGGGCCCGATGTAGACTTCTTAGCGTCCGTAGCCTGGCTTCGTTTTGGTGACCTCTTCGGGGAAACCGAAGGTTTTGTCTGTGCAATTATGGACGAAGTTATGATGACTAATAACTACCGGAAATACATTGTGAAGGACGGTACGGTTGACATATGTCGGGCATGTCACCGGCCCGGGGAATCCATCCGCCACATTATTTCCGGTTGTTCTAGTCTGGCTAACGGAGACTATTTGCACAGGCACAACCTTGTAGCCAGGATTATCCACCAGCAACTTGCTCTTAAATACAATCTTGTGGAATCGGAAGTACCGTACTATAGGTATGTGCCCGACCCAGTTCTCGAAAATGGTAGTTGCACATTGTATTGGGATCGGTCTATCATCACTGACAGGACTATTGTTGCCAATAAGCCTGATATAGTGGTGATAGACCGACTAGAGCGTCGCGCAATGATTGTTGATATAGCAGTCCCTCATGACGAGAACCTCGTGAAGTCAGAGAATGATAAACAAACGAAGTATCTTGACTTGGCTCGCGAGGTTGTCGACATGTGGGATGTGAACACAGCAGTTATTGTGCCGATAATCGTGACGGCCAATGGCATCATTGCCAAGAGCCTCGACCAACATCTCAAGAGGCTCTCGTTGGGCAGCTGGATCAAGGGCTTGATCCAGAAAGCAGTACTCCTGGACACGGCGCGCATCGTTAGGAGGTTCCTCTCTCAGAAGCCCTGACCACCGGTAGCTTGGACCCTGTTCCCGAAACCGGTGCGTTACTATTTTTTATATTTTTAAATGTTTTTTGTATTTTTATAGAAATATTTAAAAATGTAATTTGTATGTATATATAAATAAATAAATGGAATAATAATAATAATAATAATAATAATAAGTTTATTAGTACATAACCAAAACAACAGCACAGTACATAGTATATGGAAACAGTGGGTTGTACTACCAATTTTTAAAATTATTGACAGTTTTCCGGGCTCCTAAACTAGGTACGCAGACCTGTATCTTAGGAGTCGGAGATTTCGCGGCTTCAATTTATATAATACAACCGTGACTTTTCTGTTTGTTTACAGTATTTTTTTTTTTTTTTTATTAACACAGCAAATGGAGTGATTGTAAATGAGTGTAGTGTGTGTGTGTGGTGAGGTGTGTATGTGAAATGAAATCAGATAAGGATTGATTATAAAAAATAAGCTTGAAGTACATTGAGTTCCGGTATCGTAGGTAACTACTGAACCGCCTCACTCACTTAGAAAGTACCTAAGTACCGACGAATAACACCCGTAGCCGACAACAACTGACATGTTTACGCAGAAGTTAAGGAGTCATAAGCTTAAGCATGTTCCACAATGATGTACTTACTTAATCCAATGTCCAATCCAAGGTGACCTTGGTTGGAACTTGGTTTCCATCCGCGAATTTTGTACCTATGAATTCACCCAAACAAGGTCACCTTGGATGGGTCGCTGGATTACATCCTTGTGGAACATGCTCTCTTAAAATCACGAACGCGATTCTGATAAGAATTGATAACAAAGCCGGCCATGTTCGAGTCGGACTCTCAAACAAAGGGTTCTGTAAGTACGAGTACCTACCATAACTCAAAAAACACGCTTCTTGTATGCGAGCCCCCGTAAATTTCCTAGTCCTATGGACGGACGGACAGCGGAGGTTTAGTAATAGGGTTTCGTTGGTTACGCTTCGGTTACGGAATAGTAAAAAGAAGATTGTAAGTAGGTACCTACCTACATTGAGATCCAATAATGTAAGTACCTACTACTAACTCACCTTAAGGTCACACGGAGCAGAAACTTTGGGTCCTGAGCACACTCCTCACGCAACGTCGCAAACACATGCACGACGCGATTCCTCATCTCGGCTGCGGAAGCGCACTCGGACACAAACACCTTGTCCTTGACGTAACCCCAAAGAAAAAATCTAATGGGGTCAAGTCTGGTGAGCGAGCTGGCAATGGCTCCGGGCCGAATCTACCGATCCACCGATTCCACAAGTCCAGATGACATTTTTAAATCAAACACACAAACACAGAGAGAAAATTAGTTTTGGGATCAAACCAAAACTTATCTTCTCTAAAGTTCCGAAAACAGACTTTCACAAAAAGCACACTCGTTCGCGATCAACGTCAACAAGAAACTGGCAAAAATCCATCACGAAATGTTCTTTTCGAACTCTCTTTTGATTTCGCCGACATACCTACGTACAGTACAGTGGCGGAATTATCATGGGTGGTTATTTATTTATTGAATGACTTTTTTTTGTTGAAATACTTAACCATGTAGTTACTTGATCGCCTTAAAAAAAGATTAAGATCTATGAGAACCCAAGCTGCTAGAAACCGTACCAATTGAGATAAGCGTAACATTACTTATTTTAACTTAACCCTTATTATGATTTGTGAAACGTGTGCCTATTAATAGTAAAAACTCCGGGAGTGCCGGCAGAAGTGAAAACTTGAATACGTGCTTCTCTCCCTCCGCCTTACGAATTTTCGATCAGGTCACCATCTCACGCATTTTCACCAGGGTCACGTGTCCTAACGCGAGCTTAACATTTTTTTACCCATCACAAAAAGTGCACAACGTCGCTAAAGAAGCTTTCACTTAAAAAAAAAATCTCAACAGAATACCTAGATCGGCTCTTTGTCGGCATGTCAAAGAGCGCGCTACGTATTGCCGCTATAAGAAAATACGATTTGGCGACACACAACAAAATAACCGATTTGCGTCTTTAAGCAATTATTTTAATGTTGGAAATCGCTTACTTCATTTTGTTGTGATACGAATTATTTTCTAATGACGGCAGTCTTTAGACGGTATTTTTGAGCGGTGTCTTTGACATGCTCGCTCACTCGCAGTTACCTACTTGGCATGCGTTGACCTTTCGTTTGAACTTTGCACAGCTGAGCAGCTACCTAATTTGAAGTTTTATTTACATTGCTTTTTTTTGTGAAAATAGTGAATTAATGACTTTTTAATTGAAAATCTTATTGGTTTAGGTCAGAATAACGATTATGAGCATTCTAAATTAAAAAAAAAGTCCTGAAAAAAATGAAAAAATGAGGAAAAAGCCGACGAAAAATTCCAAAGCAGGGGTGTCCAGAATCATGCCCTGGACCCATGGAAATCGTTTGTGCGTCGATGTCAGATACACGCTGTATATAGCCTTTCTCAATAAATGGATAGGCTCCTTCTGGGTAAGCCCGCTCCTTCGTAGACTTTGTCTCTGTCGTCTCTGACATAGACTAAACATAGAATCAAGAGCAAACCCATCATTAATTAAAAAAAATACAAAGAATGGGCTATCTAACATTGAAATATTTTTTCAAATCGGACCAGTAGTTCCTGAGATTAGCGCGTTCAAGCAAACAAACAAACAAACGAACAAACTCTTTAGCTTTTTATATTAGTATAGATTGAATATTAAGGCTGCATCTACACCTACTCTCAGACGTCATCTTAATAATAATAATAATGAATCCGCAAGGCAGTTTTGTGGCGAACTGTTGGGCACTAGCGACCCCACGGACCTGATCTCCAGGGAGAATTCTTGTTCCTCATCTCCGGCTTGCCTTTATTGGCTGGCCGGAGTGAACACTGACGAGGATTAGAGCTCCCACCTCTTTCTAGCCTTAATCGGCCGGTCTGAGTGGAGATTCGCAAGAGCAAACGTGCTCGGGAGAAGGACGTATAATCCAGTAAGGTGCTGGTAGGGATCTTGACCGTACTTCCGGGATTGTCCTGATAGCCGTGGTATACCTCTCCACTCCTCTAGCACCTCGGAATATGTTGCCCCCTTGGCGCTACGTCACTTTGTGCTAGCGACCCTTTTCGGGGGGCCCATTTATTGAGTGTGCAAGTCACCCCCTGCTATTTTAAAGCCGTTTTAATTGTCAATGGTCAGGCAGGGGCCAATAGTTATTCCATAGTAAACGATTATTAGTCCACTAAACCAGTCAAACCCATAGCTTTCATCTTTTGTTTCCATATTCTGCAATAGTCCTGCTCCAACCGGGGATTGTCCTTGGGTAAACTTCCACAGTGCATACAAGGATAATCGTCGGTTGGTGTCCCATTCCATTTGAAATGCCTAAAGAGGCCTCTGCGAGTTGGCTTCGGCCCCTCGTACGCCTACCAAAGGACCGGGTCTCTAGGGACCCGAGAAAGTCAAAAACAACTATATAAATAATAATGAAAGAAATAAATAAAGAGAAATAAGAAATTTTTCATCCCGTATTTTTATCGATTTTAATTTAAAAAACCAAAGAAACAATGCATTTCATACCGAAAAAATCAAGAAAAAAAAAATAGAACCACACAAAAATAAAAAATCTAAGTAAATGAACAAAAACTGGACAGTATGGAAATAAAATGTTAACAAGACGCCGAGCACGACTACAAGCCGCACCAACACCATCTTCGGGTTCGTCGCTGAGCTCCGCCTCGCAGCCGCCGGGACCTGCGCCAGCCGCGAGTCCAGAGATTCCGGTAGCTGCAGTTGCGTCGAGCTCGAGCGACGAATACTTCTCGCCGCCGACGACACCACCACCTGCGCGTCGGCGCGGGCGAGGCCGACCACCGGCCAGCTTAGGACCTCGAGGCCCACCGGTCTCTGACAGGGTCCCCGCTATCGGTGGAAGTGTGCAGCGTATAAAATGGACTCAATCCATAAATGAGAATGTAATACGCTCATACTTTGGGGCTACAGAGGGGGGAACTAACCTGACTGCGTACCGTGGTCGGATGCTCTCTCTGTTTCAGGTACTTGAACCAGCTGTCAGCGTATCGGCCCAACGACTGTCGGATCAGGTGCGCGTCATCCAGCGTAACCGTATGTTGGATGATAGTGTGCTTGATCGCCTCCGCACTGAAATGTGTAGCCATGTCATTGCTCCTCCGTCGCAGACTGTGGCACCAGCATCGTCAACCCAATTGCCCAGCCACGCTGACGAGGAGAGTAATGACAGGGTTACAAACGTAAGTACCCAGTGCAATAACGAATTGAGGAGTGCTTTGGAGTGTGCTACTCGGGAATACCGCTACATGCCGCCTGAACTTAGACCACGCTTACCTCGTTTGCCCATGCATAACAAGAACAGGGCGCTGGTGGCTGCTCTGGATTCGCAGTTGTCAAGCTATTTTGATAACTGTGATAACCTCACCGATGCACATTCGATCATGTACTGCGCGGCTGTAGCGGCATGCCGTGTAGCTCATGTCAAAATAAAAATAACCAATGACAGAGCTACACGACCAAAACCAGCCGTGCCAGCTTGGCAGTGCAGGATCGAGCGTCGTATTGGTGAGGCCAGAGCGCTAATCGGCAAACTGATCTGCTTCAGGGAGGGCAACACACGCCCTCGAGTGATGCGCTTTTGAGACGGGCGTTTTCGGGGACTGATGTCAATCCCCGAGATTATATATCTCGTGTCACAGAGCGCATCGACTTCCTGAAGCAGAAGGTGTATGCATGGGCAAGCCGTATTCGTAGGTACAGGCGGCGAGTGGAGCGATACACCCAGAAGCGCACATTCCGAAGTAATGAAAGGTGGGTATATAGGGATTGGGAGCGACTGGACCAAGGTGTGACTGACACGCGCTTGCCGGATGATGATGCTATGTGTTCATTCTGGCGCAGCATCTGGTCGGTTCCTGTCAGTCATACTGAGGGTGACTGGACTCGGGAGGTCGAGCGTGTGTGCGATCCGATACAAGAAATGGGGGCAATTACCATCAGCCCCCAAGATGTAGCTTGTGCAGTCCGTCCGTTACCTAACTGGAAATCTCCAGGGCCGGACGGGCTGCACAATTTCTGGATTAAATGGTTTACGAGATCGCACGCTTGCTTGGCGTCTCAATTCCAGTCTGCCTTAGAGTCTGGGTCGCTACCCCAGTTCTTAACTACAGGAATAACCCACCTGCTCCATAAATCAGGTAGTACTGCGGAACCTAAAAATTATAGACCGATCACGTGTTTACCGACGGTCTATAAAGTTCTTACATCCATTTTGAGGGCAAAGATTAATAGTCACATTAACAACAACAACATCATGTCTGCCTCTCAAAATGGATGTAGGAATGGGTCCCGCGGTACTAAGGAGCTACTCCTTATTGATATGGCCATTAGCCAACAGGTTCGGCGTTCCCGAAAGGATCTGTCGACATGCTGGATAGACTATAAGAAGGCCTATGACTCGGTGCCTCATACATGGCTCATGAGGGTGCTAGAATTGTATAAAGTTGATGCAAAGCTACGCACCTTCCTGATGTCATGTATGGGGCAATGGAGGACAGTCCTTTGCTATCCAGGATGTCGAAATATCCAAAGGAATAGCGAACCGGTAAGGATCGAGCGGGGTATATTTCAGGGCGATAGTTTGAGTCCACTTTGGTTTTGTCTAGCCTTGAATCCTCTTAGCACACTGCTGGAGAATTCAGGGCTAGGCTATCGGTTGAAGAGAGGTGGTCAGGTTATATCTCACCTCCTTTACATGGATGATCTGAAACTCTTTGCCCCCACTAATCTGCAACTGATGGAGCTACTGAAGGTAACTGAAACATTCAGTAACGCCATCAGGATGGAGTTTGGTGTGGACAAATGTGCGGTCATGCATGTAAAGCGTGGAGAGATTATGGAATCCGTGGGAACTCAACTCTCGGATTCCATAAACCTGAGATCCCTCTCTCCAACTGAAACTTACAAGTATTTGGGTATGTCGGAAGCGTTAGGTATCAATGTTACTGACATGAAGCAATCGTTAAAGGAGCGCTTCTTTGGCCGCCTGAAGAAGGTATTTAATAGCCTTCTATCAGGCGGAAATAAGGTGCGCGCCTTCAACGGTTGGGTCATGCCGGTATTGATGTACTCTTTCGGCGTACTCAAATGGACTCAAACGGAACTTGACGCCCTGGATAGGCGGGTCCGCACACTGCTTACTGCATATCGAATGCATCACCCACGATCGTCGGTAATGAGACTGTATATCCCGCGAAAGTGTGGAGGTCGAGGCTTTTTAAATGCTAAGACTCTCCACAATTGCGAGATATGCAGTCTTAGGGAATATTTCCTAGCTGTCGACGTGGGTATGCATCGAGATGTAGTGGCGGTGGACAAGGGACTCACCCCGCTCTCCTTGGCAAATGAGAACTGGCGCAAACCTGCGGTGCTTGACACTAACGATCGCAGGGCGGTATGGCAGAGTAAGGAGCTTCACGGACGCTTTTTCCGGGCCCTACATGGGCCCGACGTAGACCAACTAGCGTCCGTAGCCTGGCTGCGTTTCGGTGATCTCTTTGGAGAAACCGAAGGTTTTGTTTGTGCAATTATGGACCAAGTTATCATGACGAATAACTACCGGAGATTTATTGTGAAAGACGGCACGGTCGACATATGTCGGGCATGTCATCGTCCGGGAGAATCAATTCGCCACATTATCTCTGGTTGTTCACGTCTAGCTAACGGAGAATACTTGCATAGGCACAACCTTGTAGCCAGGATTATCCATCAGCAACTTGCTCTGAAATACTCTCTTGTGGAGTCGGAGGTGCCATACTATAGGTATGCGCCCGACCCAGTTCTCGATAATGGCAATATCACATTGTACTGGGATCGGTCCATCATCACTGACAGGACTATTGTTGCCAATAAGCCTGATATAGTGGTGGTGGACCGAATTGTGAGGCGTGCAATGATTGTAGACATAACCGTCCCGCATGACGAGAACCTCGTGAAAGCCGAGAAAGACAAACAAATCAAGTATATTGACTTGGCTCGCGAGGTTGTCGACATGTGGGAAGTGGACTCCGCAATCATTGTACCGATAGTAGTGTCGGCCAATGGCTTAATAGCCACGAGCCTCGACCAACACCTTAGGAGGCTCTCGTTGGGCAGCTGGATCAAGGGCTTGATTCAGAAAGCGGTACTTCTGGACACGGCTCGCATTGTCAGGAGGTTCCTTTCTCTGGAGCCCTGACCACCGGTAGCTTGGACCCTGTTCCTGATATCGGTGGGCTACTATTTTTATATTTTTAAATGTTTTTTTTATGTATACAACGTTGATACGACAGAGGGGCTTTCCTTTAAACTGCCTATACTAGGTACCATTTTCAAGCTCTGTACCAAAAATAAATTAATTAGGAGCAGTAGTTTAGTCGCAAATGATTTTTAAAGTTTTTGCACGGTTTGAACACGATGTATCTTTTCTAACAGCTGAATATCGTCTAAGCATAGGTCATGCACCTTACAACGATAAATCTACGATGCGTTGTTGCCGCTCTGACGCATGTCGAAGGACATTCACTAAATATTGGCAATGCAAACAAGGAAGCAATCAATACACACACACTTGCACTTTCACTACGAAAGCGACTAACATAAAGCGAGCGAAAGAAATAGAGATAGGTCAGTTTGTTGCATCCTTGTTTTTTGCGATCGGTAAGTCCCTCAGTCAGTGCGCCGACGCTTGTTTTTCGGAACGTACGTTTTGTGGAATTTGCGCGCAAACAATTGTAATTTTATTTTGTTATTGTGAGAGGACACGTAACTTGGGATTATTATTATTTAGTATTAGTGTTTTTTTTTTGTGATTGACTGTTTTTTATGGTGATAGGACACGATACTTGGGATTATTATTATTTAGTATTAGTATCTCCGGACCTCACTCCCATGAATTTCTTTTTGTGGGGTTACATTAAGGGTGAAGTGTATGCCTCAGAGGTAAATACAATTGATGAGTTAAAAAATAGGATTATTTTAGCATTTCACAAATTAAAGTGCTTAGCGACGGACAGTGATCTAATTAGAAAAATAAATAACAATATTCTCCGTCGGTATAATTTGTGCATCAATGTGAATGGAGGACACATCGAAAATTTAAAAATTTAGTGTTTGTTTTTGTGCGCGTACTTCGAAACGTTACCTAACATAAAAGCCAGTGCGAGCGGAGGCCTAAGTCGCCGGCCGCCACCCCGGCCCGGCCCCCACCGAGCACACGAGATACCGTACACCGCGCTCCGGCGCGCGCGCGACGTTGCCGCTTTGTTACCTAGCGGTATCTAAGGTCAGTGTCATTTTTTTACAAAGGGTGGTTGCGTTTTATTCGGATTTGCAAGCTATTTAGTTTGTTTGAAAAAAATATTTTCTCATTTATGGCGCTTTTTGTTTTTGTACCGTATCGAATTAATACTGAACACGTATAGTATACGTAGTTTAATTTAATGCCCCTCTGTCGTATCAACTCTGTATATTGTATAAAAATATTTAAAAATTTAGAAATAAGCGAAAATGATGAATAAAGGAAATAATAATAATAATCAAATATTAAATCATTACCATTAAAATGGCAAATATACTCAGTACAACAAAAAAAAACCAGGAACAAAACAATAAAATCAAAGAAGACATCAATTACCGCTTTTTGGACCGACAACAAAATGTAAAATGCTGACAAGAAGCCGAGCTCAAAATCAAAACGCACGACCAACATCTTCGGGTTCGTCGCTCAGCTCCGCCTCGCAGCCGCCGGGACCTGCGCCAGCCGCCGGGACCTGCGCCAGCCGCGAGTCCAGGGATTCTGGTAGCTGCAGTTGCGTCGAGTTCGAGCGACGAATACTTCTCGCCGCCGACGACACCGCCACCTGCGCGTCGGCGCGGACGTGGCCGACCACCGGCCAGCTTAGGACTTCGAGGCCCACCGGCCTCTGACAGGGTCGGGGCTACCGGTGGAAGTGTGCAGCGTATGAAATGGTCGCAATCGATAAACGAGAATGTAATACGCTCATACTTTGGGGCTACAGAGGGGGGAACTAACCTGACTGCGTACCGTGGTCGGATGCTCTCTCTGTTTCAGGTACTTGAGCCAGCTGTCAACGTTTCAGCCCAACGATTATCGGATCAGGTGCGGGTTATCCAGCAACATACGGTTATGTTGCATGACGCCGTACTTGATAGACTGCGTCTGGAATCACGGAGCAGCCGCGTCTCACCTACTTCGCCACCGGCCGCGGTGCAAATACAACCCAGTGCAAGTGTTTCACCGCGACCCAACTACGTCGGTGAAATTGATGATGACGGGGCCACATCCGTGAGTACCCAATGCAATGAGCGATTGAGGAGCGCTTTGGAGGATGCCTTCCGAGAGCATCGCTCCACAGCGCCTGGGCTTAGACCTCGTCTACCTCGTTTGCCCATGCATAATAAAAATAGGGCGCTGGTGTGTGCTCTAGATTCGCAGCTAACAAGTTATTTTGATAGCAGCGAAGACCTTACCGATACCCACTCGATCTTGTACTGTGCGGCTGCAGCAGCATGTCGTGTAGCTCATGTCAAATTTCCTAGTAGTGACAGAGTTACACGACCAGCTGTACCAGCTTGGCAGTGCAGGATCGAGCGTCGTATCGGTGAGGCTAGAGCACTCATCGGCAAACTAATCTGCTTCAGGGAGGGCAACACTCGCCGCAGAGTGATGCGCTTTGTGAGGCGGGCGTTCTCGGGGACTGATATTAGTCCTCGGGATTATCTGACCCGCGTCACAGAGCGTATCGACTTCCTGAAGCAGAAAGTCTATGCATGGGCAAACCGTATACGTCGGTACAAGCGGCGAGTGGAGCGATACACTCAGAATCGCACATTCCAAAGCAATGAGAGGTGGGTTTATAGGGCTTGGGAGCGACCAGACCAAGGTGTGACTGATACGCGCCTACCGGATGATGATGCCATGTGTTCATTCTGGCGCAGCATCTGGTCGGTGCCTGTCAGTCAGATCGAGGGCGATTGGACTCGAGAGGTCGAGCGCGCGTGCGATCCGATACCAGAAATGGGGGCAATTAACATCAGCCCCCAAGACGTAGCTCGTGCAGTCCGTCCGTTGCCTAACTGGAAATCTCCGGGACCGGACGGGCTGCACAACTTTTGGATTAAATGGTTCAAAAGATCGCACGCTCGCTTGGCATCTCAATTCCAGTCTACGTTAGAGTCAGGGTCGCTGCCCCAGTTCCTAACTACAGGAATAACCCACCTGCTCCATAAATCAGGTAGTACCGCGGAGCCTAAAAATTATAGACCGATCACGTGTTTACCGACGGTCTATAAAGTTCTTACATCCATTTTGAGAGGAAAGATTAACCATCATATTGATAGTAATTCAATAATGTCTTCTTCTCAGAATGGATGTAGGAACGGGTACCGCGGTACTAAGGAGCTGCTCCTCATCGACATAGCCATTAGCCAACAGGTTCGACGTTCCCGAAGAGATCTGTCGACATGCTGGATAGATTATAAGAAGGCCTATGACTCGGTGCCACATACATGGCTCATGAGGGTGCTGGAACTGTACAAAGTTGATGCAGTTTTACGCACCTTCCTGATGTCGTGTATGGGGCAGTGGAGGACGGTTCTTCACTATCCAGGGTGTCGACAGACCCAGGCGCACAGCGAACCGATAAGGATCGAGCGTGGCATATTTCAGGGTGACAGTCTGAGTCCACTGTGGTTTTGTCTGGCCCTCAACCCTCTCAGTACATTGTTGGAGGGTTCGGGCCAAGGCTACCGGTTGAGAAGAGGTGGCCAGGTCATATCGCACCTCCTTTACATGGATGACTTGACACTCTTTGCTCCTAACAACTTGCAACTGATGAAGCTACTGAAGGTAACAGAAACCTTCAGTGGCGCCATCAGGATGGAATTTGGTTTGGACAAATGTGCGGTCATGCATGTAAAGCGAGGGGAGATTATGGAATCCGAGGGAACACAACTCTCGGATTCCATAGACCTTAGGTCCCTGGCCTTAACCGAAACTTACAAGTATTGGGGTATGTCGGAAGCGTTAGGCATCAATGCTACTGACATGAAACAATCGTTGAAGGAGCACTTCTTTGGCCGCCTGAACAAAGTACTTAACAGTCTTTTATCAGGCGGAAACAAGGTGCGCGCCTTCAACGGTTGGGTCATGCCGGTTTTGATGTATTCTTTCGGCATACTCAAATGGACTCAGACGGAACTTGACGCCCTGGATAGGAGGGTACGTTCACTGCTTACCGCAAATCGGATGCATCACCCACGGTCATCGGTGATGAGGCTGTATATCCCGCGGAAGTGCGGGGGTCGTGGCTTCTTAAATGCTAAGACCCTGCACAACCGCGAGGTATGCAGCCTTAGGGAATACTTCCTAGAATCCGACGTGGGTATGCATCGAGATGTGGTAGCGGTGGACAAAGGCCTTACCGCGCTCTCCTTGGCTAACGAGAACTGGCGCAAACCTGTGGTATTAGATACTAACGACCGCATGGAGGTATGGCAGAGCAAGGAGCTTCACGGACGCTTTTATCGGGTCCTACATGGGCCTGATGTAGACTTCTTAGCGTTCGTAGCCTGGCTTCGTTTTGGTGACCTCTTCGGGGAAACCGAAGGTTTTGTCTGTGCAATTATGGACGAAGTTATGATGACTAATAACTACCGGAAATACATTGTGAAGGACGGTACGGTTGACATATGTCGGGCATGTCACCGGCCCGGGGAATCCATCCGCCACATTATTTCCGGTTGTTCTAGTCTGGCTAACGGAGACTATTTGCACAGGCACAACCTTGTAGCCAGGATTATCCACCAGCAACTTGCTCTTAAATACAATCTTGTGGAATCGGAAGTACCGTACTATAGGTATGTGCCCGACCCAGTTCTCGAAAGTGGTAGTTGCACATTGTATTGGGATCGGTCTATCATCACTGACAGGACTATTGTTGCCAATAAGCCTGATATAGTGGTGATAGACCGACTAGAGAACCTCGGAAAGCACGTTAAGCCGTTGGTCCCGGCTGTCATTTGTAGATCTTTGGCAGTCGTTACAGGTTGTCAGAAGCCAGTAAATCTGACTCCAGTCTTGCCAAGAAATACCGTGTTACCCAGTTAATGGGTTGTAGAGGTCTGGTAGGCAGCCGCTCCACGTAAAACACTGGTATTCAGCTGAATCTGGTTTGACTGGAAGCCGACCCCAATATAGTTGGGAAAAGGCTAGGCAGATGAGACCGACTAGAGCGTCGCGCAATGATTGTTGATATAGCAGTCCCTCATGACGAGAACCTCGTGAAGTCAGAGAAAGATAAACAATCGAAGTATCTTGACTTGGCTCGCGAGGTTGTCGACATGTGGGATGTGAACACTGCAGTCATTGTGCCGATAGTCGTGACGGCCAATGGCATTATTGCTAAGAGCCTCGACCAACATCTCAAGAGGCTCTCGTTGGGCAGCTGGATCAAGGGCTTGATCCAGAAAGCAGTACTCCTGGAAACGGGGCGCATCGTTAGGAGGTTCCTCTCTCGGGAGCCCTGACCACCGGTAGCTTGGACCCTGTTCCCGATACCGGTGGGCTACTATTTTTTATATTTTTAAATGTTTTTTTTTTTTGTATTTTTCTAGAAATATTTAAAAATGTAAATAATATGTTTAAATATGAATAAATGGAATAATAATAATAATAAATTTATTTCAGACTTTGTCCATAACGTTTGTTAGTAACAATATTTAAGGGTGCCTGGTCGTTATAGCGAAACGAGGCAGCGAAGCGGAGAAACGTACACCCACAGACACCCCGTAGCTATTTGGTGGGCGTTTTTAACCGGCCCTCTAAAAAGCTGCCGGGCTCGACCGGCCCGGGCCGTGTATGAGGCGATAAAAACATTTTGTATGGGAATCCAGAATCCAAGTTGCTTGATTAAGAATCGGCTGGTACCGTTAAAGGTGTGCCCGGCACTAATTTCGCCGCAATAGGAATGATTTTCGTTAGGGTCAAGTCACACCGAGATGGCAGCGAAGCGGCGAGCAGTTTCAGTGTCATATAATTTTAAACTTTATCTTCATTACTATAACACATATTATCGCGGGAGTCGTCGGAATGCTCGCGGCGCCGCGGGCGGCCGCGCGACCTTTTCAAGTTTCTCAAGCGATCAAGCGATACTATGTGTTACTGTGATAAGGATTAAGTTTAAAATTATATGACACTGAACCTGCTCGCCGCTTCGCTGCCATCTCGGTGTGACTTGAGCCTTATTGTTTAAGTCAGGTGTTCCCAACCTTTTTTATAGGCCCATTATATAGACGCTCCCATTTTATTTGCCCACTAACCTAATGCCCGCGACTTCGTACGCGTATTTTCTGTTTTATTTCCGTTCCCGTAGGGTTTTCAGGAAATTCTCTCTTAGTACTCTCCTACGCTCCTCAGGGAACCTGCCTGCCAAATTTCAGCTCTCTATGACCAGTAGTTTCGGCTGTGCGTTGTCTATCAGTCACTCACTCACTTAGTAAAGGCAAAATTTAATATATTAGGATTGCAGCATTTGCGTTTCATTTCCGTGGCAGTTTGCGACGCCTCTGGAAACCCCTGGTTTAAGTAATATCTGTAATACTATGACTGATGTGTAATAGTCGTCTTTCTGCAGAGCCGCCAGAATATAAAACAAAGACATTAAAAATGATAGTTAAGTAGTTAGTATATTTCAATCACAATTCTTCACGTTAATACATACAAACATTAGGTAAACTGTATTCCACAGTAGAATCTAAGTTTAAAACGGCACTTTTATGTTCTAGAGACATTTCGAACGCGTCGCCATCTTCTGTTAATTTATCAAAGAAATAACTCGTGTTTACTTTGTCAATCACTGAATTATTTTTACTATTAGTACTGAATCTGAAATTACTCCTTCTTAGCGGACTATCTCTTGGAGTAGAACAATTATTATGGATTTGAGTGAGTATCGATTTCCTCATACTCTTTTTCTTGGGGGTAGAGTATTTCTCGAAAACTAGCCTAACTAACTTATTGTCTACTTTAGCAGTTTTTACTTCGGCAGGCCTGGAAATGATCTGATCGATTATATCTGACAGATCACCATCACTTGTGTCGTCTTCAGCCTTATTTAGAAAACTTAAATAATTTGCATTTACTTTATTTTCTTTAATACCGTCATTCTCATCATCTAGGAATTTGTAATCATCATTAAAGGACATATTATTACAAGTTAAGGACATATTTTTCAAGCTTTTTCTTAAAGACTTCATTTGTGTGTTGCTAGTTCTTTTCTTTTTAACTGCAATAAAGCTGTTCAAAGTTTTCTGGCCCTTCTTTGTATTGTTTTTAATTTTTCTTTTTAAATTATTGACCTTTACACTGACGTTTAATGCACTCGTATTTCTTTCCTTTGCTTTTAATTCTAAAGATTTCATGGACGCGTTTAAGTTATCGACTGGTTCTATAGTTTTAGGTTTTCTGTTATATTTTCTTTTAGGTTTGTCAGGATTAGTGTTGTCGTTTTCTTTCTTTTTGCGTGTTCTAGTTTTCTTCTCTTTGGGAGGTTTCTTAATGGACTCTTCGTAGGCCTCCACTATGTCTGGGTAGTACTTGCGCATCAGATCTTGTCTTTCTGTTGTAGTCCATACTACTGAGGGGTCTTCATCTTCTGTAAACGAGTTAAAACATTTTGAAACTTATGAAGGTAATAATCGGAAGCCAGATTTCGATTAAGAATACGGAATCATCTACAACAAACTGCCTCAACTTTTAATTTAAAAAAACCCGACCAAGCGTGCGTTGCGTTGCGTAAGTGTTTACGCAATGCAACGCCTACGCGCGGTACGGAACCCTTCGACGGACTCGCACACGTAGGATTCCGTAACATAAACCTTAATTTTTACATACACAATCTGTGAAAATTTCAACTGCCTATCTATTACGGTTCTTGAGTCACAGCTCGCTGACACACAGATGGACGGATGGACAGCAGAGCCTTAGTAAGAGGGTTCAGTTGGGGTCCTAAAACTAGCTGCCTTAAACCTCTGAGAGACTTACCTTCAAACTGGTCGTCAGGTATAAGTTCTTCATATTGACCATCAATATCGGCCCATACAACTTCAAAGCTTGGGACACCTGCAAAAAAAGTTTCTCATAAGAAGACCAGGGAGAATTAAACTCTCTTCTTTCTATAACAGTGGCACTTACCTCTCGGATTCCTCTTTTTCTTTATAAGTATAGCTTTAATAGTTCTTAAGGGCACGTTGTCTTGTAAGTGCCATTTAGTTAGCAGTGGCAAAAACTTCTCTACACAATACCTTTCCGACCAGTCCAACTTTTTAGTCATCAGTTTCTGAAAAGAAATGTTATCATTATTAAAAACCCGGCCAAGTGCGAGTCGGACTCGCCCACCGAGGGTTCCGTACAAATTTGTAGGTCCATATAACTTTAAATAAATACTATATTTATTTTATCATTTACTGTTGTGTGACATTTATTTTGCTTTGTAAAAAGGTTACATGTAGCTCTTTTACACGTCATCATTATCAGTACATCGTCGTCAGTAGTATAAGACGGTATTACTTGCTAGTTTCATAGTTCTAAGTCAACGGGAAATACCCTATACATTTTGATACCCTTGAGAGTGTCTAAATATACGTCTTCTGCGACATAAGCAGCCGTATCCTTTTTGATGTTAACTTAGAAGTTTAATTTTTTCCAGCTTCAAGGGACTGTTGAACTAAGACTAGGGTTTTAATTTTAACTTGATACCTCCACGCGTTTCCGAGATAAAGGGTCTGGACGGACGGACGGACGGACAACAAGGTGATCCTATAAGGGTTCCGGTTTTCTTTTGAAGTACGGAACCCTAAAAAACACAAATAATATAAAGCGTACAAGCAGTACAGGTGGCAGCACAGAAACGTCAATGTCAAGTACTTATAAGGAAAAATGTTTTGAATTTGCAACACTCGATGGCACAGTCTACGCCGAGGACATTTCCCTACTACAGGTGGCAGCACAGAAACGTCAATGTCAAGTATTAGTAAGGTAAAACTTTGAATCCGCACCGCTAGATGGCACGGTGTACGCCTTGCACGATCCCTATGTAACGAAAAGTATTTTTGTGTTAGTGTCCCTTGGCTGGAGAGTTTATTTTATATTAAATCCGGTACAGGCATCCGGTGACCACCTTTAATTAGAGGCGCAAGAGGCCATTCACAAAAAAGGAATGCGTTGGTGCCCATTAAATGGAATTGAGTGGAATTCCCTGCCGGAGTCTGTGTCCCGATAGCTACAACCTGGGAGTCTTTAAGTCAAGAGTGAATAGGTTACTTCTAGGCAAGCGTGCTCCATCTTCGACCACATCATCGCTTACTATCAGGTGAGATGGTGGTCAAGCGCGTGCCTATTAATAATAAAAAAAAAATGGCTGATGCTGGTTTGGTGACACAGGAAACGCACCATTATTTTAACGACTTAAAGTTCCTATTTCCCTGTCACTCATTTCTATTGATAGTTATCAACATAGCTAATACCATATGTTTTGAACAATTATTACCATAAACTGAATTAAGCTGGGAGTAGGGCTCTTCAAGGTGTTCAGATCAATCTTGTCTGGGGGCGTGTTCATGAACTCTTTCATAACCTTGGGCTCTGGGAATGGAGCGCCACACGTTAGGGCGCGGTTACGAAGTGATAGTTCACGCTTCACTTCCGCTGCTTTTGTTCTGAAAAGTTGAAAGTGAAGGTTTGTTTAAGATATCGCAATTTGTGTGTCAATCGTTGCATTTTGAACGTTATGTCGGTGACATAAGTCACAAGTGTGCTTGTGATTAGCAACGACTACATGTATAGCTCGACGATTTATTATTAGTCCAGGATAAGTTTTGAATTAAATGCAAAACCTTTGTCAGCAGGATTCAGTTATGATCGTTAACACCAAACTTATTGTACAGGTCGCGTCAGCGTGGCTTGCCTCTCGGAAGTTAGCTTCGAGTGAAGTCCGCGCAGGTGCAATCGCGTAAAAAAGTGTTACGTTCTTAAAATATTTTTTTGTTTATACGTATTATACTATAAACAAGTAACAAAGACTACCAGTAACAATAAAATATCAAAAAGTAACACAACAAACACATACACCACAAGAACACAAATCAAACTGTAAGAAATAACCATAATAAATTATTAAAAACAATAACTACGTGTAACACTTTTCGCATCCACAGTCGTATTGCATTGAGCAAGCGGGACACGCTTATGCATCGAACGTATACGAGCGAGTGAGATGCCACTACACCCGCGCGCTTGCGCTAATCCGCGCATGCGCGAGCTACCCGCGCATGCGCGGTGGTATGTTTGTTGTCAAATTGACATTCTGCGCAGCCGATTGCGGCGTACTTTCCGGAGGCAAGCTTGCGTGATTGGGACTGTACATCTTCGTATTTAACTCTCCCATATAAAGTCTATTATAGTCTCTATACATTACTTGTGCCCAGTATCATTGCAGCCGCGATTCGTCACACACACGGGACAACCGTTCTTGCCGTGCGTCCTCCCAAAGTGGCCGCAACGGTCACATCGACCGGGGGCCGACAACCAGCGGTTCCGCTCTTCATAACGCTCGGGGTCTGTCACCCATGACAACAGCCTGATTAGAACATAATATCAAGGCTTTATTAACATACATAATAAATGAATGCGAGAGTAATTCTGTTTACTTCTTTGTAACGTTTTCACGTCTAAGCCGATGCTAATAAAATTGATTATAGATCTATATAGTCTAGAACCTATAGAAGGTCAATATTATTATTATTACTATACTTTTATCAACAAAATACGCGAGTGAACACGTGAACTTAGGGAATATGCATGAAAAACATATTTATCATCTATACAGTTTATCTAAAAATATACAAAAATATAATACTTACAGTGAAAATAGAATCAAAATTACCTACTCGAAAAACGAAGGAGATATAATTATTTTAAACAAATATATCTGTCTCTCGCGAAAACGGTGTTTTCAATGGCAGCTGTATAGGCGTCATGGACGATGACGTCAAAGTTTACATCGGACTTCTCTTTCTAATTGTAATCTTTGAAGCTTTATAACTTCATCGCTGATAAAGGTATTTAAAAAATAATTTCACGAGTGCTTACTAGAGATAATAAGTATTTAATTTTGCGCGACATTCCCAAATCATCAAGAATATCCTTCTTTTATCCCAGTTAATTTGGGGTGGCGATGGCGGCAGTAATTATTTTTCTTTGCTCGTGGCCAATTATTAACAGCGGCAGGGTCGATCTTGCAGGTTAATCATCGCTTACCGTAAATGGATGACTGTACTTTACATACCGAAACTCCTCCGTGCCTAGTAAAGCACGTTAAGCCGTTGGTCCCGGTTGTCAAACGAAGGTCTTTGATGATCGTTACGAATAAGTCAGAAAATCTGTCATCAGACTTGCCAAGGCGTATACCCAGTTACTGGATTGTGGAGGCCAGATCGGGCCAGTCGCTTCTTGGTAAATATTCAAATAGACTCGGAAACCAGCCCCAAGTTGGCAAAAGGCTCGGCAGTTTCGAGTCCTTTATGGTAGGTGCCAGATAAGTGTTCAATAACGGTCATTGACCCAGATACATTTATTGTCACTCTTATTATTATCAAAAACAGAAATAAAGATATAAAGCTGTCCTGAATCGACATCTATCATGATCCTTTATGATCTCTAGTAATGTAAAACGGTTCGTAATTTGTTGTTCGGATATTAACGAAGTGACATTAGGGAAAGGTCATGTATTTTATTGCAAGTTTACCTGGCGCCCACCGTAGCAGTCGGCGCTTTCTAGCTAACATCTTTGACACAGTCCATCCATCGTTTCTTCGGCTTTCCTATTCATAAGAGGAAACATGGGTCGCAAGACTTTGTATGTAAAAAGTCGTAATTCGAGGTTTGGCTCTCGACTGTTATCTCCTCCAATATTGGACCAATTTAAGAGATATTTCACAAACTGAATAAGAAAGATATATACTGTGTCCCTACCTATTCCTTTTTCGATTAATAGTTGCCAAATTTGTACAATAGGGCTCTGTTGACAACGACTTATAGGACAATTTTGAGCATTTTGTGAGGATTCTAGTGCTTATACAGTTAATAAACCATCAAAAAGCAAAACATAGGGTATATATATATCCTTGTTATTTATCAGTTTGTGAAATATCTCTTAAATCGGTCCATTATTGGATGAGAAAACAGCCGAGAGCCAAACCTCGAATTATGACTTTTTACATACAAGGTCTCGCCGCCCATGTTTCCTCGTAAACCCAGCCAGCAACTTTAGATTTTACCTCGGTATAACGTCCTTCTCGGGGATAGTATGCAGGAACGACACGACTGTTGCTATAGACGAGCCGCACGCTCCCAGTCCGTAGTCGCACCCGCAGAGGAGGGCTAGAGCCACCATCTTGTTGCGGCCGAAACCTGCGACATATTGAAGCACATTTTATTTTTAGCCAAAACTAAAAAGTACTGTCTTTGCAATGGCGTTTTATGAGCTTCCAAGATTTAAATAATGAAGTCGGTCTTATCCTACGGTTAAATATCGTAGTATGTGAGGAAAACTGAATGTTATGTATAAGTTGATAAAAATACTCATTTATTTATGTTAGCTAACAGTAATAAACCTCAGGAAGTACTGATACGACGTCGATTATTATTTTACTGTGAGAAAGTTACAGCAGCGGTGAGTGACATAGGCTACTTAATTATTCCGAACAATGCACAGTTCCTGTGAGAAAGCCACGGGAAAGCAGACACTGGAAAACTTACTGTGAAATAACCAGGTCATTATGAGTACCTAAAATCATCATCTCATCATCTGCCTAGCCTTTTCCCAACTATATTGGGGTCGGCTTCCAGTCAAACCGGGTTCAGCTGAATACCAGTGTTTTACGTGGAGCGGCTGCCTACCAGACCTCCACAACCCATTAAATGGGTAACACGGTACTTTTTAGCAAGACTGGAGTCAGATTTACTGGCTTCTGACAATCCGTAACGACTGCCAAAGATCTACAAATGACAGCCGGGACCAACGGCTTAACGTGCTTTCCGAGGCACGGAGGAAACTCGGTATGTTAAGATTGTCACCCATTCACAGACCAACCTAGGCAAGCGTTGCTTAACCTTGAAGATCGGCCCGTGCGGCTGTTATTATTTAGCCACGAGCTCCTCAAATAAATTTATTTATTTAAGCATTATGGAAGACTTACAACTAAAACAAACTGGTCGAGTTTAGTAAATAAGGCTGTCAGCCAATTACAAGTCTTCACTTATAAAAAACAGAAAAAGTAAGTAGTTTCTATGGACATTCACACCGAGTAACTCAGAAATATAACTGCACTACAAAGTTGCTCGCACTGCAAAACGATCACTAAACTATCAATGTTTAACAACTTAAATTATATGAAAAAGTTTCGGCTTAAGCACCTCCTGGCTGAGGACACACTAGTTGTGAAGGATCCAAATAATTTCAATTACAAACCGTTGCTTTTATACATTGCGTCCGCGTCGTAGCAGTCAACGGAGCCCTGCAGCGCTCCGCCCCCGGCCGCGTTCGACACGCTGAAGTTACGATACACGCGCTTGGCGCCGTAAGCGAAGCAGTCGGAATCTTGAGACACTACGGCGTCAACGAACTGTGTGGGAAAGAGGTGCTCATAAAGAAGAACAGAAATTATAGGAAATTGATGAAGAATTTATACAATATACTAATCTATACTAATATTATAAAGCTGATGACTTTGTTTGGTTGGTTGATTATACGCGCCAATCGCAGGAACTGGTTCGAATTGAAAAATTCTTTTAGTGTTGGATAGCCTATTCATCAAGGAAAGCTATAGGCTATGTAACATCACGGTAGGTACAACCTTGGAGAGGAGCATTAATGAAAAACCGGTCAAGAGCGAGTCGGACTCCCTCACCGAGGGTTCCGTACAAATTTGTAGGCACGTATTATAAATAGTTCAGGAATCAAGTCTCGCAGTTTTTTCCGAGCTAAAAACCAGAACAAATCAGAGATTTAACGGTTTTGGACCATAGCAGATACTTTTCAAGCAAGGCCTACAACGCTGCGCTGTTACAAATCGTGTGACGGTCGTACTCCAATGGAAAATAGTAACACCGTGTTTCTTCTTAAACTTAAAAATTCAATATCTTTTGATTTTGTTTGTCGGGATAACACTTATTTTT
The DNA here is from genome assembly GCA_950371165.1 of Lacanobia oleracea. NCBI lineage: Eukaryota > Metazoa > Arthropoda > Insecta > Lepidoptera > Noctuidae > Lacanobia > Lacanobia oleracea. Next base: position 16,511,708 of record OX493389.1, read on the forward strand.
TTTAAGTAAGTACCTAGATTTTGAATATAATCAGTGGCTTATTAAGCTTGATGATTGATTACGTATTTTAAATAAAGACTATTTTTTCATGATTTAATCACAAATGTATAGTTTTTAGACTATTCCCTATACCTGTAGTATAAGACGGTATTACTTGCCAAATTTCATAGTCAACGGGAAATACCCTATGAATTTTGATTCCCTTGAGAGTGTCGAAATATTCGTTTTTTGCGGCCATATCTTTCTTTTATTTTATCTTATAAAAATGTTTTTACAGCTTCAAGGGACTGTAGACCTGAGTGTATGGTTTTAATTCCAACTCAATACCTCCACGCGTTCCCGAGATAAAAATTCTTGACAGACAGACGGACAACAAAGTGATTCTACCTAAAACGGAACCCTTATGGTTCCGTTTTTTCCTTTGAGGCACGGATCCCTAAAAATTAAACGCAGATGAAGTTGCGCGGGTCAGAGTAATTTAGTTTGTTTGAACGCGCTAATCTCTGGAGCCGAATTTTTGGCTGTTGGAGGCAGCATGCACAGAGCGGTCCACACCGCAGAATACCGCATGGCTTGGAGACGCGTCGTATGTGATCACGATCCTCAACAGTGCAGTGAGGGAACGACGAAGAAGAATCTCTGGAGTCGGATTTGGAAAATTTTATTTTGTATGTGTTAGCCACATTCTGGATCAGAATGTTGGGCTGCGAAAAAGACGGATGAAAATAGACTGCATATAGCGGAGATGAGAATGTTGAGATGGATGTGTGGAGTAACGAGAGTGGATAAAGTGAGAAATGAGTACTTTAGAGGCACTTTAAAAGTGGCGCCAGTGACGGAAAAGTTAAAAGGGAATCGCTTGTCTTGGTATGGTCATGTGAAGAGGAGGGATGAAACTCATATAACTAGAAGAGTTATGAACATAAATGTGGATGGATGGAGAGGGAGAGGAAGGCCAAAGAAAAGATGGATGGATTTTGTGAGGAGCGATATGAAAGAAAAGGGAGTTAGTGATAGAGTGACGACTGATAGAACAGAATGGAAGAATAAAACGTGTTGCGCCGACCCCAAGTAACATGGGATAAGGGCAGGAAGATGATGATGATGTGTTAGCCACATTCATGAGGAAGGCTTTAGGCCACATGGGAACGGGAAAATACGTTATCTCTCTCTTTGCCTAATCTTGTCTCATTATTTATTTGTGTTTGGCTCTCCCCATCGAGTAGAATCTTCACCAGTCGTGGAGACATCCAAGTTTCCTGCATCGTCGTTGCTTACGACGGAAATCGTGGTTAGAGGGCTGTCTTATGAGGGGGGTTTATTTTATGTATATTGAAATATTAACTTAATTGCTACTTTCATAAAGTTCTAAAGGATTTTTAAAAAGTAAAGAAATAAAGAGAAGAAAATTAAATAAACAATAAAGAAATAATAAACATACGCCTTGTGCATTGAGATGTGCGCAGGTAGCTTCCGCCTCACCATGGCCTTTCACACAGCGGACACCAAGAGTCTTGAGGAGTGACTCACACTGGAAACAATGTAAATTGTATATATTTAGTAAACCAGTAATCTTTCTTCTATCCAGTAAAGAGTACCATGGAATTTCACATCAGTTCTTCTCCATAGGAAACAATTAATTGGAACAATTTAACAAAGTGCCCCAGGTATTCCTGTGTGAATTAAGAAATGCCAGTTTTGAAGTGATAAAAATTACTGCATGATTTTTACATAATAAAGACTTTCCAAACATAACTCACTTCTTTAAGAACATTTTTAAACCTCTTCCTTGCTACATCAGGCTTTTTCTTAGCAACTGCAGCATCAGTCCTCGGTGCAGCCCCTTTGAACTGAATAGCATTACGGGCAGCCATGACATCCCTCTTGAGTTCTGGTGCATCACCCTCCAGCACAAAAACAGGGTTTATGTCGGCCAGCACCAGGTATACAGTTCTGAAGAACAGGTTCCTGAAAAGTAGACAAACAATGCTTGTTATTTTTAATTAAGTTAAATAATTATATCTGTACACCTAGTGATTTTATATATGTATCCCACAGCTCAATGAACAGTGTCATGGGCTACAAGATAGTTATATAAGTTATGTGTATCACTTTATTAAATTTTAGCTTTTTGTTATTATTTTAAATCAAAATAATAAATTGATTTCCAAATAGGTATAAATCTTTAGAATTATGCAGTATAAGTTGAAGTTTGAGACCATTTGAAGAATAGGTTCTTAATTAAAATCAAAATATAATTTTTCAAGTATGACCACTAAGAGTCACATTTCGTTAAGATATTATCACTTAATTATTTTTTCCTTGAGAATACCACAGACACCTTGAATCTTCTGGGATAAAAAGATATATTGTATTTGGGTCAGTAGGTATATTCAGATATTACCTACCTTCTACATACAAACAAAACGAAAATGTTACCTATGGATTATTTTAGTTCAAATAATTACCTGAGATATAACTTGGGCTGAATGTGATACTCTGTGACGTTCTGGCTGTCGCAAACCCATCCTGATAAATCTACTGCAACAGTTTCACCCCTTATCTGCAAAAGGTATAATTATCTTTACTACCAAGGAATTTTTACACTTGAAGTAAATAAAAAGGGTCACAGAAGCATTATTAGTAAATAAATAAAATAATAGTAGGTCTCACTTCGTGTAAAGATTTTTTCTCGCTGTATGGTGTCAACACAGTCCACAGGCCTTTAACTCCCATTTCTAAATTAACGCTTTCAAACTTTTCATTATTCGAAAAAAAAACAACTGAAATTCTAAAAACAACATTTCAAACAACAAGAACCGACAGGCGAGAGGCGACAAACTGTCTTTTTACCACTGCTTTCTACTAACTGCTAACCTGTGCTGCTAACTTGTCAGTCAAGTCAATAGTTTTATCTTCAACCAAAATAAACTGTGTCACTTGCACATAAAAATCATTTTCTTCTAATAAAACATAAATACTCCCTTATTATTATATCTTTGCAACTTGTTTTTGTTTTGAAAATTTGACAGTCGAACTGACACATGACCGTTTGTAAAAATGTAGCCATACTTGAAAAATATAATGTATCTTTCTCACTATCCCTCTTCTAAATCATTTCATTATTTATTTTTGCAAACTTGTAATTGTGTATTTGTGTTGGAATCGTGTCTTTCAGCTTATAGTAGTCTTCTAATAGATATTGGCTTCTGCAATCACAAGCGATCCGTTCGAGACATGTGTCGCTTAACTTCAAACTCGGATAAATCTACTTTACCCTTTTAGGAGATAAAAAAAAGAGTGATCATCATCATCATATCAGCCGAAAGACATCCACTGCTGGACATAGGCCTCACCCAAGCGTCGCCACAAAGACCGGTCTTGTGCATCGCGCATCTGAAATTCGCCAGGTCATCGGTCCACCGACCTGGCGAAGAATGTGTGAGGCCTTCCAGCGTTGCGATTGCGTCTTCCGGTACGCGGTCACCACTCAAGAACTTTTCGGCCCCATCGACCATCTGTTCTGCAAGCAATGTGCCCTGGCCACTGCCACTTTAGTGTCTGTCAAACGAGTCGTGTCCACGACCATTTAGCTGATTTCCTGTATTGGCAATACTTTTAGCTGTCAAACAGATTGTCACAAGTTCATTTCTACATCAGATAGGTTGGCTACAACATTTTGATACTTTTAGCTCAACTACCTAACATTGGTTCTCTTGCGGACATCATCATTCCCATAGTATATGTTCCCTATTGTATATGTTCCTGGGATTCGGCAGCCAAGACACATCTTCTTGAACTTGAGAGGGCGCAGCGTGTTGTGCTCAAAGTACTTCTCTCGCTACCGTTTCAACATCCTACTGATTCTGTTTATGATAAGGCCGATGTTCTGTCTGTCAGAAAGTTGTTTGTGTATCAATGTTTATGTAAATATCTTAAAAATACAGTACCCTATCTAATACCTTCTGGCAAAAGAAGAGACGAATGCCCAATCCCTAGAGTAAAAAGCAAATTTGCCCAACATCACTATAACAATGTAGCACCTAGATTGTACAATAAACTTAATATGGCTCATAAAACCAAACAACTATCCAACTATCAGTTTAAAAATAAAATAAAATTATGGCTGAAACCATTAAATTACGACGAAACCGAAAATCTATTCCTAATTTTAAAATAAAAATAAAGCTGTAAAACACAAAAACCACTCTCACATTGTCACATACACACACGAACACCCACAAACACGCACGCACACACACACACACACACACAATTTTTATTTCGCAGATTGTAAACTTTTGGTTATAAACTTAATTAATAGATAAATTATTATAAGTTATGATTGTAACACTAGCTCGACATATTTATCTGGAAGGAACTGATTCCCAACATACAGCTCATGCTAGTTTGGGAAACAGGGCTTGCACATGAAATGTAAATACTTGTTGTTGTTTGTTGCAATAAAGATAGATTTAGAATTCCTGATTCGATCACTCAAGGAAACTCCAAGCATTGCCCTCTCCATTGCCCTTTCATGCGTTTTATCAAACCTGATATTATTATGTGTTTTCATCAAGTTGATAAGGGAGATAATAATCTGTTTTACTTAATGGTTCATTGACTAATTCATAATTTCAAAATGCCGTATGAACTGAGATACAAGTGACAAGTGATACAAGTGTAAGGATATTATTTAGTAACAAGAAAATATCATAGAAATGCACATATCAGATTTAGCTAGCGCAACGACGATATATCTATGGTGGTCATACCTAAAAAATGTATATTAGACATGGGTCGGATTAGGTAAAAACGATACCTTATCCCAGTATTTAAAATACCTCATCCTTTTACCTAATCCGAATATTTATTAAATATAGCCGCTGGCCTGTTACCGATATTATGTATCGTATGCGGATTGGGTAAAAATATTCGACATGGAGTATGGAAGTTCCGTTTCTGATATATTGCGGAACGGTGGATTATATTTCGTTTCTTTATGGCCAAACTTTTTATTTTTAACCGTAAAAATTACTAAAATTTAGTTTTAAATCCGTAGGTCGGGTGGAGCCACAGGGACCCACCTGACTGTTGACGGTATTGTGTAGTGGATCCGAGGGGATCCACAAGCCAGCCGAGAGGTTAACCTCTCGCTACTCGAATTTGCACAATGTCATGTTTACGTCATACTCCGTCGCGTATCGCGGGCGCCCGCTTATCGCAAGCGTAATATGACCCGCAGCACAAAAAACCTAATCTCTCTGCTCACAAAGCAGCTATTCACACACTTGAAACTGTTATGGGTTCTTTAATTATGTCACTATGTATTAGAATGTAAACAATATTCTTATAACAAACCGAAATATAAACATTTTGGATAGATACGAGAGTACTTGCTGAAAGCTATTTTGTTGTATTATTATGTTGATTTCTGACACAAATGTTGGATCAATTTACACAAAATTTTGGAATTAAGGTCATAAAAAGACAAGTAATCTAGTGATGATGTTATTTTACGAAATCAAAAATCGACTGCCGCAATATTTAAGCTCAAACTTCATAGTACGCGGAGCAGACATTTTGATTTACGTAATTTGTATTTTTGTAAACAAACGTCAAGAATATTCCAATAAGATTCCAATAAGAAATGTTTCTAGATTACTAGCCATGTATTCACGAACTCATTTTTAATTGTATATCGTTACAATATGCCACTATAATTCTGAAATTTCAAATTACTTACGTACGGGAAGAAATCCGGTAACTAGTTTTGTTTCGTAATTTTCACCAGATAATTTACACTTTTGACTTTGAATATTAGTTGAAATTTAACGAAAATAAAGTAAATTATGAATTTCTATCAATACTTGGCTTACTTTCCACAGAAAAACACGTAAAAATCGAAAATTCTCGCGCACAAGTTGAACGAATGTTTGTTTGATTTGACAAACGTATTTTGTGACATTTCGCTTCTTGTCAAGCGTATTTTTTTTTTCCGACAGTGTTCCCATATGAAAAATATTATATACCATAGAGTTCAATCATTGAGAAAAGAAAATTAACCGTAAAAATTACTAAAATTTAGTTTTAAATCCGTAGGGTCGGGTGGATCCACAGGGACCCACCTGGGTGTTGACGGAATTAGACGCTAGTGGGTCCGTGAGTCCCTTTGATACCCGAGAGGTTAAACGACAATTTTATTTTGCCCTTATTTAAAAATTGAAAAATGTCTTATAATTAAAACTGGTGTACTATGTATATTATAAACCAGAGCATTATTATATATAACACCTAACGACGACGTATATTCGTTACGACATACATTGCTAGAGCACTAACTAATCCAGGCGCTGACGGCAGTGCCAAATCAACTTGAAACCTAATGCGTAATTCTGTGTAGACTGTAAACGAATATTTCGTGCCATACCTAATCCGCGACGCTTTGTATTAGGTACAGACTCGTATCGAAAAAACCTAATCCAATATTTATGCCTCACGTCTAGTATTTATATATACATTATACGCGTCGATTTGAGAACCTCCTCCGCTTTTAAGTCGGCTAAAAAAAGGCATTTTCCCGTATCCAAACATTGCCATTATTAAAAAAATTGGTTGCCTGTAAAGTCGGTATACGGGCGAAAGTTTTACGTGACAACGACTTTGGGTGGTAAAATAATTTTAATGTGAATATTCATTCGTATAGTAGGAAGAAGGATGAAATAATAGTCTCTCTCACTCTCTCTCTCTCGCTCTGTCTCTCTCGCTCTTAGGCGGGCTAACTGTGCTCGAGTGGAAGGGACGCGTGCCTTCCACTTTTTATGTCTGTCTCTCTCGCTCTTAGGCGGGCTAACCATGCCCGAGTGGAAGGGACGCGTGCCTCTCACTCGCTCTCATTGTGAGCGCATAACGTGAGCGGAGCGTAACGCAGTTTCTTGAAGTGTCACCTGGCAAACCAATTTATAAGACGTTGTCACGTCAAAATAAAATTATGCCTGTATGCACGTCTTCTAAACCACTTCAAAATATATTTTGCATTTGGTAGATTAGACCGGAACTCAATCGCACTCCAACATAGGTGATTGGAAAAGTCTATGTTTTGTAAATTTTTATCAAGTGTAAACACATCTCAAAACTCATGAATGAAAATGTTCGGATCAAAATGACCTAAGATGTCAAACTCGATAACCTTCTTCCATCTCTTTTGCACAAATACACAATAGGATCATTCAACTCTTCTAACACATTCGTCACTATTTATTGCATTTTGTTCCCACACAAATAAGAATGTATACAGTAAATAACATTTGTTTACTTCAAAGAAAATATGGTGATGAAATAATGTTTCTTCGCAATAATCCATTGTCAGGGTTAAAACAACAACATGATCAGTTCAACAAAATGTTTCAGTGTCGTTCAAAAAGTTGTTGGCTGAAGTTGTTTAATTTGGTGGCATAATTGCTAATGAGTTGATAAGAATATGATAATTATTTCGGCGATAGTATCGTTACTCAGCGTTATCAGTCCCAATCAGTCCGCGGAGTGGCCTGGCGACCGACGCGCGACGTAATATAAAACGTACCACAGATTTGAACCTATTATCTGAGAAGATAAGTTATGAAATTTTGATTTAATTGCTATTACACTCTTATTAAGAATAAACATGTCTTATTTAAGGCATCTGTGTAAAAATGGGTGAGTTTTTCTCTTTTTTTATATTAAATTTATTTGATAACTTGCTATTTTTAAATCTGATTGCAAAGAAAATATTTTAATTCTCTTGAACTTTTACTCCAACTTATATGCATGTTGTCATTTCATTTATAGGTACTAAAAATTCCAGCATTATGATGCTGTTTAAATCTGAGTAATATTTTTTTAATGAACTAAACTATATAATATTTGTTTTCCAGAGTGTCACTCCACTTGCAATATCCAACAAGGTTCACTCATGCCCAGCAACTCAAAGAGGAAGTTTGCAGGAGGCAGATCAGCAAGGTGCTGATAGCCAACCGCGGTGAGATAGCATGCCGAGTCATGAGGACTGCCCGGAAAATGGGTGTTAGGACCGTGGCTGTATACTCTGATGCTGATAAACATGCCATGCATGTTGAAATGGTAAGAACAATATTATGATCCAATTATGCATATTACATGCTAGTTGATATTATTATTTTAGCTGCAACATAATAAACAAATTAATTATATTATTATTCTGTACAAGTTGCAGTTTTTTTTATTTTATTTCATGATAACAACAGTTTACATCATGTCCAACTCAGTAATAGCTAATCAGTTTGTAATCTCAATTTTGTTCATGTTTCAATATAAAATGTACCCTATAGAGGTGGATTTATGGTCTATTTTCTAACAAAGCAGATGGTGGTTATAACAATTTCTACTACTACCAGACTCATCAAAATTCATCATCTTGTAGTTTGTAGATTTTTTAACTATAAGTAAAAGAACTGCTTTCTTGGCAAATGAAAACAGATTACTGGTAATATAGCAAAGTAACCGGCACAAGTTCTGAGCACAGATGAATGCAGCCAGGTGATCTCGCCAATGCACTGTGGGTGAACAAAGCTTGCAAGCTTGCCCAATAGTCGATGAATATTGACTGACTAAACAATAATTATATTAAGTGTCAGAGCTTTTGTCAATAAACCGACCAGTGGAGAGTGTGCTGACAACTTGTGCCGTTTATATTTTATTTTTGTCAGGGTCCAAGAGACAGATGAGTGGTTAAATATTTTATTACTTTTTCTTTTACAGGCAGATGAGGCTTACCACATTGGACCAGCACCCTCCGCTCAGAGTTATCTAAATGCAGCTAAAATCCTGGAAGTGGCTAAGAAATCGAACAGTCAAGCCATTCACCCCGGCTATGGCTTCCTATCAGAGAATGTGGAGTTCTGTGAAAAGTGCGCCAATGAGGATATTGTATTTATCGGACCTCCCACAGCGGCTATTAGGGACATGGGTATCAAAAGGTAGGACACAGAATGATGTATGTAAGTAAATCGGGCTGGTTTCCGCAACTCCACGACTAAGCGCGTATTTTGCGTGCAGGTGGGACAAATGCGTCATTCAATCCACCCCAGCTCCCCAAGGAAGGCCGGCAACGCCTTGGTGTTACCAACTATCTCACAGAGGGTACCTGGGTTTTGCGAAGTACTTTGCCCTGTAATCCGCGACTACCGGGCAGCTTAGAAGCAGGTGTGCTGCTGTCTCATTCTCCTCCATGCAGGCTCTGCATAGCGGGCTGTCAGTGACTCCTATAGCATAGAGGTGTTTATTAAAAGACCCGTGGCCAGTTGTTACGGCTGTGACTGTACGCAACTGTTGTTTAGTCAGCCTTAGGGCTTGTTTTGTGAATCGGCCATCTATAGAGGGATGTGCCTCTTTGGCCTGCCTACACTCACTATGGTCAACCCATAGCTTGTGATGTTTATCTCCGGTGCGTTTCCTTAACAGATTGTGTAAGTACCCGAAAGGCAGCGGCACAATGGGTTCAGGTCCCGTCGCTGACATACTCGAACCCCTTCGGGCGAATTCGTCCGCAGCGTCGTTGCCTCGAGATTCACTGTGTCCCTTGATCTATTGAATGGTTACTTTGTTGTGTCTACCAACCTGATTGAGACGTTGGTGACACTCGAGAATCAACTCAGAGTTCACTGTGTGGCTATTCAGAGCTTGCAGGAAGGCCATTCTGTCCGAGAGTATGCATATTGAGTGGTCCTTAACTTCACTGCATTCAGCTTGGAGCACTCTGTTGTGGACCCCCAATGGTGTGGGTATGTGGATATTGAGATCCTCTGAGAAGATTCCCGCACCAGTACCTGTACCTGTTTTTGATCCATTGGTGAAGATTCGAAGCCAGCGGGGCAGACCCCTTCGCAACGATGATCCTCATGCAATTGGATTTTGTATTTTTATCAAAGATAAATCGCTTGGGTACCTGGTCATTGATTGCTTTTGTTATGGGGAGTTCATTGTTGAGCTCCTCGAACAGAGCGGTGTGTCGTGTTTCTCTCTTACCCTAGAGGTCTAATGTTTTAAGGCGTACTGTTGCCATCGTCGTTTCCTTTTGTATAAACAAGTGTAGCAGAGGGAGTTTCCTTTTGTATAAACAAGTGTAGCAGAGGGAGTCCCAGCATGGCTTCCAGCGCCGCAGTTGGAGTAGTCCTCATGCAGCCCGTCGTTGCCATGCAGGCCAGCCTTTGCATGTGTTGTAACTTGTTTACGGCTGTAGCTGACTTTGTGCGTGGCCACCACACAACGGCCCCGTAGGTTAACATGGGCCGAATTACTGTGCTGTACAGCCATAGTATTATTTTGGGAGATAGGCCCCACTTCTTCCCTATCATTTTCCTGTATTGCCAGAAGGTAATGCAGGTCCTGTTTAGTTTGTAGTCTAGGTGATTACTCCAGTTAAGGTACTAGGTACTTTACCTCGTTAGACAGATGGAGCTCTGTGTTGAAGAGCATAGGTAGCCGGTAGTGGTAATGATGATTCAGACCCTATTTATTGCTAGCAAGAGCTATCTTACTATCAATATGTGAAAGTTTGGCTGGATGGATGTTTGTTACTCAATCACGTCAGAACGGCTGAACAGATCTTGATGAAATTTGGCATAGAGATAGTCTGGAATAGCTTGTAGCTTTTATCCTGGGAGTATGTTTTCTTGGGATAATTATCCTAAGAAAACATTCCCAATAAATAAAAAAATCGCATTAACATAATTATGTTTATGCGATTTTTGTTTATTTATTGTATATGTTTACCTGCCTGCTTGGCTTTTGGTTTAAATTTACTAGACTTTTGCTTTCTCGTTTTTCTCATTATTTAATTTGTTTTAAGTAACAGGTACTTCCAGCTAAATGTATTGTTCCTGCACTCTGTTATTTTAAATTCAATAATAAAACTGTAATGTACCTAGGTATTGTTTTAAAAATTAAAATATCGCTTTTTTCCAGCACGTCAAAAGCAATAATGTCGGCTGCTGGGGTCCCAATCGTGAGAGGTTACCACGGCGAGGAGCAGAGTATCGAGAAGTTACAAGCTGAAGCACAGAAGATCGGATTCCCTCTTATGATCAAAGCTGTGCGAGGTGGCGGTGGAAAGGTACCGAAATAGTGACAAAAAAGGGTTCACATTACCAAAGTAACGCCTGATGCAGGGGGCGTACCACCCACTGTAACAATAAAAATAATTTCATGGCCTTATTCACAAGGGCCGTTATTTTTACCATGACCGAAAGATGGCGCTAAGTTATATGGTGTCGTTTGTTTTTTGTATGCAATATTATTTTGCTTTTGTTTATGTTTTTAGGGAATGAGAATAGCAATGACAGAAGCTGATTTCTTGCCACAACTGGAGTCCGCTAAACGTGAATCTCTGAAGTCTTTTGGAGACGATAATATGCTTCTGGAGCAATATATTACAGACCCGAGACACGTCGAAGTGCAGGTAAATGTACAATAGAAACTTATTTGAAAGATGTTACTAAATAAATAAAATAGTACGATTTGTAAAACTAATAAAATCGGTAGAAAAATAGAATTTATTGTAATAATTGTAATAAAATAAATTTAATTTTTGCTTTTGAAGTTATTCTTCTACACTTGACACGCATACTGACGTTTTGTACTAGATAGCATGACTTCTCTTCTCTGTTTATCGCTCAAAAATTGCTTCTTGTCTGAGTTATGAGAAATGTAATAAAATTATCCAGCCCAGCACTTTTGATAATTTAAGGTATTTGCTGATATGCACGGCAACGCCGTTCATTTGTTCGAGAGAGACTGCTCAGTTCAGAGGCGTCATCAAAAGATCATTGAAGAAGCACCAGCGGTATGTAACCTGCCCCACTAGTCTAGTACATTCCTGTATAGTGGCAGCAAGAGCTACACTTTAATAGTTCATGTCATAGTTAAAGTATTCCAGGAGGAAGTCTGTTGTCACGTGACTGGCTGCTCTAGATTCGCCTGTCAAGTTGCACGTACGTGTAGGCCCATTAAACCCGCCCTAAATTGCGTGGCTAGGAAGACGTGCCGAGACGACCTGGACGTCTTCTGCAAGGGCTGTTTCGACGTGGATAAGAATACCTGGAAGGAATTGGGGAGGTCTTTACCCAGCAGTGGGGCAGCACAGGCTAATTTTTCAACGAAAACCACTACCATTACTCTTATGATATTTGTAGTGTCATCATCATTATATCAGCCGAAAAGCGTCCACTGCTGGACAAAGGCCTCCCCCAAGTGTCGCCACAATAACCGGTCCTGTGCGTCTAGCATCCATCGGGTAACTGCGACCCTCACCAGGTGATCGGTCCACCTTGTGGGAGGCCTTTGTAGTGTGTTTTATATTATTTAAAAAGCAGCCAAAATATTAACAGCAGTTACAATGATAATATTTTTCTTGCAGCCAGGTTTATCAGAAGAAACTCGCAGGTCCCTCGGCGAGGCCGCAGTGCGCGCCGCTAAAGCAGTAGGCTATGTGGGAGCGGGCACCGTGGAGTTCATCCTACATCGACAAACACACGAGTTCCACTTTATGGAGATGAACACACGTCTGCAGGTTGAACATCCCATTACTGAGATGATTACTGGTATGTATACTGTATACTTAAGGTGGATGCTCCAGGGTAGCCCGCGAAATTCAAATATCTTTAGATAAATACGCGTTACGGTCGCGAATCGTATTTGGTCCACATACAGCTTCACACTGACCGGCAAATTGCAAAAAACATAAAAATATTTGAATTTCGCGGGCTACCCTGGCGCATTTACCTTAAGGAACAGCGGCGACACCGCGTGGGTTGTAGCCCTTACTCAAAATAAAACGAGCTACTGCGCTAATCTCTCACTCTGAGTGCGGTCTTAGTAAATAGTAGGTAGTTCGTTGACTGACTACGTTGTCGAATAGATGGCCCCACGGGTTGGGAAACTTGAAAGCGCTATTTTCTTAGTAGTTCATAAAATATGTTTGAGGAGGGAGTGAGGTCGACCTTGTGAGTAAACACACAAGGTCGTTGTGAAGTCTGATTTATTACGCAGAAAATTCCTTGCTTATATTTAGGTATACTAACTATGGTACACTGCTTTACTAGTACACACTGTCAGTCTGTTGGTCAAGTCTCTTTTTACAATGGAGGCGCATTTCGTCAAAGTGTCTCCAAGATGTTTTTCTGCAACTTCAAGCTAAAAATTGTAGTAAGTGCCCTTAATTTACAAGTTATAATTTTTTTGCAGGCACGGACTTAGTGGAATGGCAATTACGTGTAGCGTCGGGGGAACAACTGCCTCTGTCTCAAGAGCAAATCGTTCGCCGCGGGCACGCGGTGGAGTGTCGGATCTACGCCGAGGAGCCGCGCGCCGGCTTCCTGCCCCGCGCCGGCACGCTGCATGCACTCACGCAGCCTGTGCCCGAACAGTACGTTAGGGTGAGTACACTATTATCGCGATAAAAAACCGGACAAGTACCAGTCTGACTTACCAAGGCGAGGGTATGTAGATAGCTATAGTTCGTCCATTACCCAGAAAAAGGTTAATCTATACTACAAATATGGAAAGCTGAAGAGTTTGTTTGATTGAACGCGCTAATCTCGGGAACTGCTGGTCCGATTTGAAAAATTCTTTGTGTTAGATAGCCCATTTATCGAGGAAGGCTATACGCTATATATCATCACGCTAAGTCCAATAGGAACGGAGCAGACGCAGTTACGCGATTCGACTAGTATATAATAAGTGGTTCCACAAAAATGTGTCATGCTATCGATGAATCTCATAGTTCACGATGTCACAGATTTAAGGTGCAACTTGTCTACAGACTTCTTAATAAAATAATATAGGCTTAGTGAGTAGCCCCCCAGGTACGACTCGGTGGTTGATTGAAATGATTCCACTGATGCCCAGTTGATGCTACAGGTTGCTCCTGTTGGACTAGTACGTATTTTTGATAGATGGAGCTGATGAAAGAAAAGCTCCTGGATTAATAATAAGGTTAAGCAACGCTAGACGAGGTCTGTCTGTGGATAGGTAACAATCTTACTATACCGAAACTCCTACGTGCCTCAGAAAGCACGTTAAACCGACGTTATGGATTTTCAGAAGCCCCAAAATCTGACACCAGTCATGCCAAGAAGTGTCGTGTTACCCAGCTAGAATAGAATACTTACTGGGTTGTGAAGGTCAGTTAGGCAGTCGCTCCTCATAAGACACTGGTATTGAGCTGAATCCGGTTTGAATGGAAGCCGACCCCAATATGGTTGGTAAAAGGCTTTTTACTGTGCAAGCAGGTGAAGAGATGTGTGAATTTATTCTGTCGACTACCTAATTTATTTGATTTAATTTTATTTTCGCTAGGTGGAGACAGGCGTCCGGGAAGGTCAAGAAGTGTCAGTGCACTACGACCCTATGATAGCCAAGCTTGTAGTGTGGGCTCGCGACCGCAACGAAGCACTCGCTAAGACCAGGGCCAAGCTCTCTGAGTATCAAGTAAGTGTCTGGGACTGTAAAGCCAACGTAGCCCTTCAAACTCGTGTTCACTCGAATCACTACTACGGCTTTTGTTTTACGTGGAACCGAACCGAATTTTCAGTAAGTACACAACAACTCGAGAGTCCCGATCCCCTTTCAACTAAACACCAAGCTGTGATGATAGACAATAGTATATTGACTATTCAAGCTGCTGGATTAAATATTCTATATGTTGCTCATCCAGTGCCGAGTTGCATAAGACTTACACTCAAAATTTCCCTTGAAAAATTCATGTTGTGTTTCGTAGACAATTATGTCCCTGTTACCAGAAAAATAATCGTTTTCTTCCATCACGTATAGAAAATATGAAATTGTCATTTGTTTTTTTTTTTTCTTAGTAAATGTAGAGGATTTTTTGCGGTAACCACCCCAATATTATCTTGTTTTGTTAATATTCGTATCGTACGTTCACAATATCTTGATTTTTTAAAGCAAAATCTTACTGCTATAGCCTCGTAAGGCCCAACCTAAATTTAGGTCGATATACATTACGACCCAACGTACTAAAAATAGGTGCAAGTAGTTGCGGCCCAGAACTTTGGTAAAGTACAAAAGTATTTAAATATAATGCTTTTGATTAAATTGGTTCTTAAATTGTCAAGTTGACATTGCCAAAATAAGAGATGTGTTTATAATTAATATTTTTTTGATGGCAGATTTAAAATGGCGGGATTATTTAAACCAAAAATTAAGTTTAAATATCATGTCATAATTTTAGGTAGCTGGGCCGCAATTTGATGATTTTAAAAACTGTCTTGGGCCGGAGTGCCAAAAGATTTTTGTCATTAAATTAGGTCATTGGGCCTTACGAGGTTAAGGTTATGGCCTTGTAAATTAATTGTTAAATGACTACAAAGAATTGCGGTGTTACATATAATTAAAAATACTCTTTCTGGACACATACCTAATTTTTTTATCAGAAAACCCAGCTACAGTGAGGGATGAACACGATGTGCGCATCCACCAAGAAATTGCTTCATTGGAAAAGTGATATCAAGGAAAGTGGACTCATGCAATGCTTGCAGAGTACTGCTGGTTTTTTTAGGTAGACACCAACCCCTGTTTAGCAATAACAGGCAAAAATAAACAAAAAAGTTTATTTTTCTCTCTTGAAAACAATATTTACTTGATAAAAGCGACGAAAAACTGTGATAATTAAAAATCTACGACGTGACTGAAAAGTTTTATTTGCTGTTCTAAGTTTTCTGTACCATGATAATTACAAATCACATAAGTAATCAAATCTCGGGTATAAAAAGGTTTTTTTTGTTGCCTAGAGTTTGTTTGTTTGCTTGAACGCGCTAATCTCAGGAACTCTTGGTCCGATTTGAAAAAATCTTTCAGTGTTAGATAGCCCATTTGTCGAGGAAGGCTATAGGCTATATATCATTACGCTAAAACTAATAGGAGCGGAGCAGACGAAGTTGCGTAGGTCAACTAGTATTTTAGAAGTGTAGTTGAGTCACAAATAAGCCACTTTGTGCTGTCAAAAAGACAAATGTTGCACTATTTTTACAGGTCGCCGGTCTGGAGACGAACGTCAACTTCCTTCTCCGCCTCAGCGCCGCCAGCGCATTCGTAGCAGGCGATGTGCACACGTCGTTCATACCGCAGCATGAGATCGAACTGTTCCCGCCGAGTGACTCCATCCTGAGTGAGGAGCGAGCTATACAAGCCGCTCTAGGACATGTAAGGCCCAATCGCGCCAAAAACTTAACTATATAGTTGCTAACACGAGGTTGAATAACAAATATTTCGTACACATGCGCTGGACGTAGGCCTTTCCATTGTCATAAAATTAACATCTGATGATGAGTTTGTCAACCTCGCTATAGATTTACAGGATAATTCTTAAAAAAATAATTTCAAGAACTGGTTATAAATACTTTTTGAACATAATCATGTGCTTTGTTTAAATACTTATTCTTTGTTCGAATTCTCTATAGAGATTTTAAATTTACAATCCGTTAATGATTATGTAAACTGCAATTGGTTAGATTTTTTTATGAATAAAGGGAATAAGCTGCTTCTTGTCGTGTGGGCAGTAAGGTCTATCGACCCCACACAAACGAGGAATAAGCTTGAAATTCTTTATAATTTGTTTGAATAGAGAATCTGCCAACCTGTTTTAAAACTAAGCATAAGGTTAAAAAGTTTTTATGAATAGGGCTGCTATTCATAAAACAACACTCCAGAGACGATCCAATAAAAACCCTTCTATTGTTTTGTTTTATTCTATGGTTTTCTTTTGAATTTAAAAACCATATTTGGCTTTTTGTCTTAGCAATTTGCGTTGTACTTCAAATGATGAGCTTTGAATTTATTTAATTTCAGTTGCTGAGTATTAAACTATCCAGTACTGTGACGGACAACTGGAAGGGGATCTCAGTCGCACCTCAGGCTTGGAGACCGAACTATGAATTGCAGAAAACTGTTCCCTTGAGGTTTGATGAAAAAGGTTAATATTTCACAATGTTTAAAAACTAATTGCGTTTTCCTCTTATTTATGAAGTTCTCCTAGTATTGTTTCTCAAATCAAGGGTATTAAAATGAGGTTAACTCACTAATAGGTACTTATCATTAGTCAACTCATTATCAAACCCTTCGTTTATTCATCCAAATTCCAAAAACGTATGATATTTAATTACTAGTATAATGAAGGATCTTTTTTTAATCATTACATCTTTTCGCCCTGCAAGCTGTCTTGACGACATTAAGCTGGATTTAGTATTTTGAAAATATGGCGTGCATGATACAGTATCCAATGATACGTGTATGTCCATGTAGTACGGATTTTTCATACATAGGTTAGAGAAGATCTTTAGAAGTATATCTCTTAAGTCTTTTAAATGTGTAATTTACTTGTTCTTTCATTAAACTTCTTGCCAATTGGTTTGGATGCTTTCTATTCTTTTGCAATAGGACAGTAGAGTTATTATTTTTCTTTAACATTCTTAATTTTTAGATCACGGTATAGGTAATTACTGAGTATTTTTTAAATACCATGGTGCTCCAGAACTTGTCATAATATGTAGAGTTTTGACCGGAAGTGCTGTAGAATCTCAATGTTGGATTTGGATGCAGTGCCCAATAGTTTAAAGCATAAGTCCAGACTGATTTGAGTACACACTTGGATTTTGTACAAATGGGATTTTCTTATTATGAGCCAAAATAAATTATACAGGGTGTCCCAAGACTTTTAGCATAAGTACTGTAGATAGAAAAAAATAGTGAATGAAGATTTCATTTTTATTTTAAAAACAATATGAACTGCATTTAAAGAATTTTAAGTAATCGCCTGTTTGAAAATGTGGAATAAAACGGTCATTTTACTGAACCGTTCGAAAGGCTCAATCATAAACATTTATTTCTTCTCATAGCAACTAAAATAAAAGAAAGACCATGAAATACAACATGTAATTTAAATAAAGATACCCCAGGCAGATGAGGTTACCTGACGAGGTTACTTTACCTGGAACAAACAATATGACCACTAAAAGAAAGGCGCATGACTTACAACGAAAGATATTTTATTTGTGCTAATTTTTTTGCGAGTACGACAATGAAATAGAATTTCTTTGCATGCATCCTTCTTTCCGGGAAGGTAAAATCAACATGCTGTTGGAATGCAGTTGAAAGAAAGCTTCCTTTTTAACGGAAATCTATTGTCCGCAGATTTCACAGTAACAATTCAACACGAGCGCACACCCAACACGTACCGAGTTAAAGTCAAAGATGGCGAGTGGCGTGAAGTAGAGGCGTCACTTGAAGCCACTGAGAGAGGACTCAGACTGAACACGCTCATAGGCGATAAGAAGAGCAACGTGGGGCTGCTGACGCACGAACACCAAGTGCACGTGTATGATGAGGTAACCAATTGTCGTTACATCTTTTTTTGCATGCGATACTATTGTCTCATAGAACTTTTGTCTCAAAACGGACATAGGATGCGTAGCAGCTGGTAAGCTGTATACCCAACCAGCTGTTTATTGGTGATTGACTGAAATTGCAATTATGCCCTATTACGGATACATGTACAGATTAAAGAATAATAAAATTGCTGATAACAACGATAGTAATACAGTGATAAAGCTGTTTCTAAATGAGCCCAAACTCACCACAGATTTCGTTCGGCAAATAGTTTGTACGTATGTTTCTGTACGGTTTCCTTCCCTTACAAAAGGCACTAATTTAACAAATTGATTTGATTTAAAAACAGATTTCCGAAAACAAATGTGTGACGTTTTGCTGACTCCTCGCCTTTTTGTAACGTAACGTTAGTCACTGCGAATCCAAATTCCACTTCGTCGAATACTTATAAATAAATTGATGTCACACTTACGGATTTCCTAAAAAAAGATTCGAAAACATTTGGATTTGCCAACGCCGCCCACTCAACAAATCATCTTCATGTTTTTGTCACAGAATGGTCAAACAATAGTGGAGTTACCTCGACCCAAATACCAGGCGACGAGTGTGGACGCGGGCGCCGCCGCCAACAGCGCGTCCTCGCCCACGCCCGGCGTGCTGGAGCGGGTGCTCGTCAGCAAGGGGGACCAAGTGAGTCAGTGCCATCGGGCCCATTACCTATCCCTGCTCATTTTATGAACTAACATGTTTTAAGCCACATTATTTCAATCATATCAAACTACTGGCCATGGATCTCTTCTAAACTGCACCGTCATATCCAAAATATATCCTGTCGCAAGCACGCCGTTCCTTCAGTCGAGACACTGACGCCCATGATCGCTTAGTGTCATTATTTATATTTTCATTTATTAACGTAAATGAAGCCTCATACGGAAATACTTTGATGTTTTCACTACAGGTAACTTGACATTTTACATTACGTTTACTTCTTGTTTTTGTTAG
This sequence comes from Lacanobia oleracea, assembly GCA_950371165.1. NCBI lineage: Eukaryota > Metazoa > Arthropoda > Insecta > Lepidoptera > Noctuidae > Lacanobia > Lacanobia oleracea. The sequence continues at coordinate 16,531,124 of OX493389.1, forward strand.
ATTATCTAATTATTGTATGTAGAATTTAAAACAACAAGAGAATGGTCAGTCTTTTAAAAAATGGAACATAACAAGATCGAATTTCTCCAGGTGGTGAAAGGCCAGCCTCTATTCGTGGTAATAGCCATGAAGATGGAATACGTGGTGCGTTCTCCCCATGACGGCGTGGTAGCAGCTCTGGCGCCTTTCAACCTCGGCGACTCTGTCGGCAAGGGAGCTCAGGTGGTCATGTTAGAGGGAGACAACTGAATGTTCAAATCCTGGTCACATCGAAGCTACTGTTAATATAATTCTTACTTACAAACATATTGAATAATACTACCAAGAATACAGCAGCCCAAATGTGTTATTAGATGTTTAATGTCTTGCGCGTCATTAAGAAAGATAAAAGCTATTTGGAACAACAAAATCCTTGAAATAGCCGAAATATCATAATTTTCAAACCCCATTTTGAGTCGCTTTTTGTGTTCAATAAAAACCATTTAAATAATTTTTGTAACTGACTTATTTTAACTACTAATGGGCCATTCGCAGTAAAACGCAGCCTTAAACCATTGGAGAGTAACACAAAACCGAATTATATGGAGGTTCTTTTACGGCAATTGTACAGACAATAAACTGGACTTTATCCATTGTTCAGCAGCGAAAGGCATTCTCTGCTAAGTAGAATGTCTGCTACAAAAAAAACTTTTGTTAAATAAAATAAAAGGCAACTTGAGCCGCTTTAGTGCGAAATATTATATAGATACTTTTACTATTTTAGGCCGCTTAGTTTCAATACTGAACAATAGCCTAGCTATCCATGTAGATTAGAGTTTGGCAGTTGTTTTATGTTCGTAGAATGTGGCCAGTGGTCGTGAGCCCTTACAAGGCGCGAGGCCTACCGCTTGCCTATTTAGTAATCCGACGCTGTTATGAATAATTTGTATGAATGAATCGTAATGAGAACACTTATTTTTTATTCATTCCAAGTTAGTGTGTAATGAGAAGTAAAATATGTAACTTGCCAGTTACCAGCTAATATTTAGCTGTTGTATAACCCTCAAAATGACGTCTTTATTTTCTATGAAATGTTTCTCGTGTATGATTTAGTCTTTATTAAGTCAAGGTTGTAAAGGATAACTTTTTAAGTTTCGAGAATTTGATTTTAATCAATTTCTTTTATGATGTCATTAAAACTAGTCGCCGTACTCGTCAGACCCCGGCCGTCCCACATGTGGGGCGAGGCTCAGTCTTTTAATTTGCGGAGCCTGACATGGCACACATGAAATGTTTAAAAGAAATGATTATTTATATTTTACCATCTTGTAACGAATGTATTTATATTTCCTGGTTATTTAGGGTATAATGTTGTTAAATTCTATTTTGTACACATTTTCCGTGTGTAATTTATCCGTGTTCAAATAAATACTATTTAAACATGAAAGGAAGTATTATTAAAACCACCGGACTACTACACGTACGTTAATTACCGCCAATGAAGGACGCACTATTATTAATGAATATTTAATACACTAGCTAACATCCTGATCAAGCAACTGACAACATAACTACTCCAATAGAATCATTGAAGCCTGTTGTTAAAAGGTAGGTACGATATTTATATGAGTGGAGAAACAATTTATTTCCACCGGTTCATTTTCAAATGAAATCTTAAAAACACAAACTTTTAAAATAAAAAGTAGAAAAAACAAATCTTTGAACATAATTTTTCGTCTTTATTGAATCAATCACCTTAATGGAAAGAAATAATTAGGCACGTACGAATACATTAAGCACAAAAAAAAACTAAAGATAGTAAATCATTAGTAAATTTAAGTAGGTACTGATTGGCATAATTATGTATTCTTAACTTAAGGACCCGTAGTTAGGCGTTAGACAACAAGGAACCCTAGTTTCACAAAGTCAGTCCGTCCGCGGCTTAACTCAGAGAATCTTGGTCCGAATAAAGAAAGCTGTATTTGGATAGAACTTTAGTGGCATAGCGCCATAGCGCCCTCGCCGCCATTTTTTTTATTCAAAGTAGCGGCGCACGATCTAACAAGCATATAATTGTAGAGGACACTTCAACGAGGACAAAATGTTAGGAACATGGGGCCCTACTTAACTAAAGGACACGTTGCCGAAATATTTCGAGGTAAGCAAAGTCACCATGTGATAATCATGACTATAATTAAAAATTACTTAATTATGTGTATTTGCATTACATTAAATTCATACAATAGTTCCCAGCCTGATTTAATCATGTTTTTGTCGCTAAATTCTTTTGAACATGAATTCTGAAAGAGAAGGTGAAGGCGAAACTCGCGAAGTGCCTGGGAACAACTCGCGTCATAAATAACTCGCGAAGTGCGTGCGTACAACCAGTTTAAATCTGTACCTGTAGCATGTAATACACAATTTCAACTTCAATGCCATCGGGGGCGTAGCTCAGATGGTAGAGCGCTCGCTTAGCATGCGAGAGGTACCGGGATCGATACCCGGCGCCTCCAAATCCACTTTTTGTTTTTTTTTTTCTTTTATTTTGGTGTGGAATTTCATTCAAATCATATTTTCTAAGTATTTATTAGTCATTCATTACCAATCTAGTTACATAGTTTTTAGAATAATTTTTGTTTTTATACCAACATTTAAAGTGTGTGTTATTTTGCACTCGCATGTCACACATTATAATGGTAATGTTATTCATGGTCGAGGAAGTAAATGTAACAAACCTGCCTTATTGGCATGGAAACAAGGTTTTTTGATAAAGTATTTTTCCCCGTTGTATAAGAATTTTTTATCGCTAGATATTCCTATTACCTTTAATAAATAAACCAAGGCGTTTTCTTGCATTGAGCAGGCTAGTCTCGATTCCCACAAATAGAACTCATAAGAAAAATCTAAGGGGTCAACTAACTCGCGTTGAACGAGTTTATACTTACCTGCTTTATAATTTACTAAGCATACCTAGATATAGCTCGACTATACTAAATAAATGTACCTACCTATATATTATAGTACACCAACGAATATAAATATACACAGCTTTTAACAAAGGAAATAAAGCTTTCCACGATCACAAACCATCTAACCGCAAATATTGATAAGCATTTGACGGACCACAGCCACTGATAGGCTAATTAGGTAAAATGACACTGCTACGCGCTGTCAAAGTACAATGTACTAAATCACTACCTAAATCGTTATCACATTCTAGTGGTTTTACTCTACCACTGTACCGCTTGACACAAACTTATATCATGCTGTTTTCGAAGCATGCGTTTCCATTCTGCTATTTTTAGACAAGCTTCTTTTTTAACCGACTTTGTAATAATAATAAACGATTTATATTCAGGTTAAAATTAACCAAATTACCTTGACCTAAGTACCTACAGGTAATTATAATCGTAATTTTTGTTGCTGTTGTGTGTCTTAAAAAAGGAGGTTATCAATTCGACCCATATGTATATGGTATTGTCAGAATTGCAGTTTATGTATGATACATGAGCTTGAAGATAATTTGTGCTTGAAGTGTAGACGGGGTAACTAAAATTTAAACGCGGGTTTTTACGTTACTTTTAATTACCACGTCTCTTCTTTATAACATTTAATGCTCTAAATATATTTGATTTAAAGACAAAACACTTTTATTAAATACCCACAAAGACAAACGGATAAAACGAGCAACAATTAACAAAGATAGACTTTAGCGAGTCTAGATTTGCGAACGAAATTTGGCTTGCGGATAGCTGACTATGAGTGTGGTGTGTAAGTAAGCTACTCCATACCCACTCGAAATTAATGTGTTTTAAATATGATTTCTATGATTGTGTCATAAATAATGCGCTCCGTGTTTATGATAATTATGAATAGAAGTTTAGATTTTTTATTTAAAAGATTAAACTTTTATTTCGGCCTTTTTATAGTTATTTATTATCAATTACAGTAGTTAGTATTCAAGTCGATTTCATTTTGTAAATTACTTTTTTTATTTTTATGGATAGGTACCGTTGCGATACATTTCTTATACCATTTGGTTGTCACGCGGAAACTGGTAACACCACATTTTTTCGCTCTGAGCAGGCTATTTTTATAGATATAAATTATAGGCAAATGTGACCGTAAAAACGCCAGTACCTAGGTACCTACTAGTCTGATTGCATGCTGATTTTCTTTAAATGCGATGACGTTAAAAGCTGTCTTAAAAACACCTATGATACGTTGTTTGGTACTATTTTAAGGACTGTTGAAAGTGATGAAGTTTCACAAATACAAAAATGTAGGTTACGTTTGTCCCGGAAGCTGAGCATAAGCAAAACGGGGGCATAAAGTATCTTCTTTTAACGTTTAAATTGATAGTAGCCACGTGGTCGAGAAACAAGTATAGGGTTTTTGTTACAAAGCAGTCATTCAAAGCAGTGGCCAATGTTGTTTGGCAAGTCTCTAACTATCAACAAGATTAACGAAAAAATAAACAAGTTCTCTAATTAAATATTTAATTGTTCAATAACAATAATAATCGACATTATGGTTTGTACTCAAAACGATTCTAATGACCTTGCTTATCGTTATCATCATTAAAATTGTATTAATGTCTTACTGCATACATGTATGTGATTGTCGTATTAGACCATTTTTTTTATCCTAAGCTATGGCGATTGACATTACTAATCGTAATCGCATATCCGCAACCGGATTTTTCCAGTTTCAGACGAATCCTTTAGTAGTATTTATGCTTGCAATAATTTAAGACATTCCATGCCATGCAGGTATATTAGTTATGTACCTACATAATCTATGCACATAATTATAAAGGACTAGCGGCCCGTCCCGTTTTTACCTGGCATGAACTGGTATGGGTAATATATGGCCTATGACTATCTGGAATAATGCTCGTTTCTAATGTTGAAAGATTTTGTAAATAGGTATGTGCAGTTTTTTCGGAGGGTTCTTCACACATAGGTACTCGAGCTCACAAAATTCACACTCCCTATTTACCTTTAGATTTATTGTGGGTAATTACATAAAAAAGCCTACTTGTTATCTTATTTTTTTATATCGGTTGTAATTAATTACTAAGTGTAATTTTCGTTCTAGTAATTATAAAGGTATTTCAGGTATCTGTGACGAAACATTTTAATGTTTCCATCTTCGTTGGTGTTCGTCAGTTGTTCCTTTTAGTGTTTCTGTATGAAGAAAATGGTCAAACACGCCATTGTCTACAGTCGCAGACAAAGGCAACAGTAATTTTGAAACTTATGTTTTGGTGTAAGTTCGAAGTCTCTCCCCAAACAAATCCGAGCGAGATTCCATTGAAGTGCTGCTATTATTATTACGGGTGCCTTTGTTACCTGCGCTGGGGCAGGGGGCTGGCTCAGGTTTGTTGATGTTTTTTTGTAAGCATTCCCTTAACAGCTGATTCGGACAACAAATCCACGTGACCCTGCCGGCCTATCATTGGTTAGAACTTTGAAGTCACCCCAAGTTTTAAGTTGTCGGCCCAGCACACAGACAAGGATATATACTAGGGTTGCCACCCGTACTATATTATGCTAGGTAGTATTTACCTGCGACTTCGTACGCGCATGACCCGATTTTTCCTAATCTCGTAGGAATTTCGGGAAATCCTCTCCTAGTGCTCCCCTTCACTCTCCAAGGAACCTACATGCCAAATTTCAGTTTTCCACGACCAGTAGTTTCAGCTGTGCGTTATCTGTTTGTCACTCAATCAGTTAGTAACTCACGAAAGAATTTTATATAATTAGGTACAAGCTGACCTGTCAAACATTGTTTTGCCATATAAATAAAACAATTGTACATTAGAAATTGGTTGTACCTACTGTATTTTATTCATTTTTACCTACTATATTATAGAGAAATAATAATTGTAGTAGGTACGAAAGATATTATATTTTAACGTTACTCAAATACTGACGAGTAAAGGCCGAAATTGTGCCATAAAATAAAAACTTGAAACTTGATGCTGATTATGGTTCTTACATGACTCCCAAAAAAAAATTGAATTTTCCAAAAGTAAGTACTTACTTTTTGCTATGATTTACAAGTAATAGGCACTACATTTCACCAAAAAATGTGTTAGCCCTAACCTACACCCACACATATTTCCACGTTGGTACTACTATTGGACGCGCTTATGCATCGAGCCTTTATGCATCTGTTGCCATCTCACGGAAGTGAAAAAAAATTAGGGTTGTTACTTGAAAGCTTATTTGGATATTTGTTAGGGAATCATCAGAATTACCGAATCTCCTAATTTTAACAAAGTAAGTAACCCTCACGAATAGGGTTCGTCATAATACCGATAAATATTGTCGCAAAATCTGATTTTCGTTTGAATAACGAAAATTAATAAGTATAAATAAGTTAAAAGCAAATAATAGGTTAACCAGCAACAACTAATAAATTGAATGAATTTATAATGTAGATATGTATTTACCAGTTATTAGGTGTCGGTATTTACGTTCACGTAGGAGTGTGGCGTGGCGGTGAGGACAGGTACCTACACGTAATCAATCATGCTTGGTCGTGATCTTGATTTTAATTAAGAGCACGTTATTATGGACGTGGCCGCACTTATGTCATCATAATTATTTCAGTAGGTAGTAAGGCCCTTAAACACATAAGACTTAGGAAGTGCATACCTACGTGTCTTTTTTGATTGGATTTGCTAATTGACGAGTATTTATATTTCTTGAACTGACTGTGTTTGTTGTGTGTGTGTGTGTTGGCCAACGTCAACGTTAAGATTTGTGTCGTAGGCCTAAAAGGCCAGTGACGGTAGATAGTGATGAAGCAATCATTATCGAGGTCACATAATAGGCATTTAAAAATAATATTACAATATTTAAAAGCATTGGTTTTACTTTTATGAATTGCTATAAAATCAAACGAGATATTGCCAACAAAAGTTGATTTACGCAATACTTATGTTTCAACTGTTTCAATCACATAACTCGTTAAAACTTATTTTAATCAATATTATTACCTACTGGACTGACCCAATTCCCAATGTAAAACCACATGTTAATTAAAATCAATATTTGGGGAATAAAGTTTTTGCTTGGTTCAACCCTTTAAACATTCAAAATTTTATTAGGTACTTATAAAAAATCGATACGTTTTCTATTAAATCGGAGAGTGCATCGTCCAAATGCAAATAAAAACGGAATAGGTAATACAATTATTTTCGCAAGGAAAACTTTTGAAAGGAAAACAGTTTTTATACTAATTTTATAATAATAATTTATTCAATAAGTAGTTTGTACATGGCATACAGAGTTGTCTTAAATATGTAAGTTCCATAAAGAAAAACCAGTACAACGAATATAAAAATAAGTCAAAGGACTCCCTTTCCTAAACTAGGCAGGAAACCTGTCTGTATCTTAGGAAAGAGTATCCATTTATCAAGAGTCTTATTGCGGTTACAAAATGTATTGGTACGTGCAGTGGGCGAACAAAGTACTTAAATTATGTTATACTACAGGATAAGATTAAAAAAAAATTATAAGAAACAAAATGTGTGTGTGTGAGATGGTGTAGGTAGTTGTGTTTGTTTGTTTTTAAGCCTAAAGTGTGTGTAAATCTATCTCGTTTTAACGTACAGTGGTTAGAAGGTCCTCGGTATCACTATTTGTCAATGTCTGTAGCCAGGAATTAACCTTGTGTTTTACCTCACGTTGAGTCAAGGTGTAGATGTTAAATTGTTTGTGGGCTTTATTATAGAGCCTAGCACTTAAGCCATTAAACTGTCGTCTTGCTAAGGCAGTCCAACAAGAGACAGTTGGACATAAAGAAAAGCCTCGACGCCGCTGACTGACAAGCTGCTTATTGAATGTTACTCGGATATCAATGGTTATTACTTAAAAAGCCAAAGTATTAGAAAAATCAGCAATTTGTTTACGGTGAAATAATTTATGTTAATAAAAATTGGTAAAAAAATACAAATATTTTCCCAAAAAGCTTTAATACTAAGTTAATTAATAATCACTGCCAAGCTTGCATAGAAACTTTCACAACAAGTATAGCCCTGTAAATAGAAAAGTTAATTAAAAAAGCATGCATGAAATGAAACGAAAAAGTAAGCAAACATACAAATGGTATTTAAAGCAAGCCAGCATACAAAAACGCAACCAAGAAAGCAAAAACTACGTAGACAAGTATTTAGCAGACTTTTTAAAAAGCGAGCAGGTGAGTAGGTAGCAAAATAGCAAACAAACGAATAGTTTTAGAGAGCGAACAAGCACACGTATATACTTATAATAGTTTTAATTATGCAAAAGAAGTAAGAAACGAAATATTCTTAGAGAAACGATCACTGAAAAATAATTAGGTAATGATCACAATTGAATATAAATTCTAATATTACTAGGTACTTAGTTATTATTTTACATATCTGAATATCTGCAATGTAATTATTTATTATCACATCAGCTACATACATTCAGTCAAAAAAGTATCGGGAATGGATGATTTGTTTATGGTTCCAAATTCAAATTTTTGTTTTTTTGTAGTTGTTAGATTGGCACAACTGTTTTCCATTTTGGCGCGGAGTTTGAGTTGCATCTGTTATTTATATTAAATACAGTGCTGGTTTTAGTAATATCATATATAGTGTGTATTGCGAATTTCATAATGGACAAAAAATTTGTCTTAAATTTTGCATCGCCAATGGAATTTCGTGTTCGGAGTCACTGAAAATGTTACAGAAGGCTTACGGTGAATGGACTTTATCAAAAACTCGTGCTTATGAGTGGTTCAAAGCGTTCAAAAGCGGTCGAGATGTGATGGAAGATTTGCCTCGCTCTGGTAGGCCGTCAACGTCTGCAACTGAAGTTAACATCGCAAAAGTGAAGGAAATAGTGACTGAAGATCCCCATTCAACTCTGAGAGAGATAGCCGCCGAACTTTCTGTATCTCACGAGTCGATCCGTACCATTTTAACTAATCATTTGGGTTTGAAACATGTTGCTGCTCGGCTAGTCCCAAAAGATCTGAATTTTCTCCAAAAACTCAATCGCATGAAAGTCGCTGAGGACATGCTAGAACGAGTCAGTTCGGACCCAACATTCATGAAACGCATTGTTACTGGTGACGAGACGTGGGTTTACGAGTTTGACATGCAAACTAGTCAACAAGCTTCGGAGTGGCGCCTTCCAACTGAACCGAAACCGAAAAAACCACGCCAAAGTCGATCAAAAGTCAAAGTCATGTTGACTGTTTTCTTTGACTACCGCGGTGTTGTGCACTCTGAATTCTTACCGGAAGGTCTAACGGTAAATAGAGAATATTATTTGAGCGTTATGCGGCGTTTAAGAGAGCAAATTCTACGAAAAAGACCAGATTTGTGGAAAGAAAATTCTTGGATTTTGCACCACGACAATGCGCCTTCGCACAAGGCTATCATTGTGAACGAATTTTTAACCAAACACTCAACAAATACCATCCAGCAACCACCATATTCACCAGATATGGCTCCTGCTGACTTTTTTCTTTTTCCTAAACTCAAATTACCACTTCGTGGCACCCGTTTTCAATCGATAGAAGACATAAATGAGAATTCGCGGCGAGAACTGAACTCAATTCCGGAAGCAGCGTTTAAAAAATGTTTTGATGAATGGATTATTCGTTGGCGCAAGTGTATCGTTTCTAAAGGAGCATACTTTGAAGGTGATAAAATAAATTTGGATGAATAACAGACATTTTGTGTATTATTGATCTTTTCCCGGTACTTTCTTGACAGAGTAGTACATCGTATTCAACCATGTTATAGTTTTGACGAATCGTTGCAATATTGTGTTACGACGAAATTTTTTTACCATGATAATATAAATGGTAACAGTACATAGTTTTAATTGTTTATAAATACCGGTATAGGTTCTAATAAGGTTTACGAAATAAGAGCAACCTCATCAATTAATATCATCTAGGTACACTAATCTACACTAATATTGTAAAGAGGAAAGATTGTATTTTTAACCGACTTCAAAAAAAGGAGGAGGTTCTCAATTCGGTGGTATTTTTTTTATGTTTGTTACCTCATAACTCTGTCATTTATGAACCGATTTGATTTTTTTTTGTTTCATTTGAAAGGGTATACTTCTCGATTGGTCCCATTGTCATCATGTCAGAATCTGATGATGGGATCCCACGAAAATCGAGGGCAACCCTCAAATTTTATAGGCACATACAATGTTTTTCATGAACTTTCTAACGCGATTCAGATATTTGTGCCTGGTAATCATCATCTCATGTTGCTGAGCTGATGATGAAAGGTATAAATTAGGATCTGATGATAAGATCCCATGAAAAATGTTTGTTCAGCGATACTTTTGCCAATTGTCAGCCGATTTGGATGATTATTTTTTTGTTTGAAAGAGTATTTTCCTGGACTGGTCCCGTTTCAATTTGGTGAAGATCTGACGAAGAACTTCGGAGGTAGGCAAGGGAACTCTTCAATAAATAATAGCAAAGGGATCGAGATTGCTGAAATCGCATGTTTTTTTAGTGTTTACACCAGTTCTTAACATAAAATTGCGCTGGTACGCAGTTAATGGGTTGTAAAAAACTTTTTTACAAAAAATACAACGGACTTCCAAAAACAAAACACTACAAGGTACAAAATAACTTCGATAGAAAGAAAAGAACTTTAATTTCTGAAGTCGGTGTCAAAAAACGAAAAAATAACCAAAAACACCAACTTCAGAAATTAAAGTTCTTTTCTTTCTATCGAAGTTATTTTGTACCTTGTAGTGTTTTGTTTTTGGAAGTCGGTTGTATTTTTTGTAAAAAAGTTTTTTGTATGTAACTAATAAACTTAAAAGCTACTAGACCGATTTCACAAATTCTTTTGCGGGCAAAGCAAAAGCTAGTTAATAAATTAATACGTCAGTACTTTGCGTAGAGTCATGTAGGTATGATCGGTAAATAGGTTTTATTTATTTTTTGTTACTAAGCTATCCGTATCCAGCTAGAATCCCTGCTGTCAACCGAACGAAGGTCTGGCGACTGTTCTGCCCACTCAGACATTGCGTCAAAACCGCCCAACACTTCGTTAACCTTTAGACGGTATTTAATTTTGTTGTAACTTATAAAAGGGATGATTCCTGTGTAAAAAAAAATATGATTCTATTTAGTTGGGGGCGTCTGACGTCACTATTCTGTAAAACGTGACGTCACACGAGTTTTCAAAACAGTGTATCGTCTTAATTTTAAGTTTAGATACGTGAAAAAGAAAAATACGTGACCACATTTTTTTCGGAAATCTATCTGACAGACTAAATTAGATATTTTTAGTCATCTACCCTATTCAGCATTCCAACCCTGCCCACTATTACTTGACTTGCTCTCAACAAGTCTGTACAAATTCTTCCAACTTTTTAAGAAGCAAGAATTTTATTCTTACGTGCCTATGTGCTTATATCGTTATCAAACGTGATTTATTTTTATTTCAGACACGTACTTCGTACAAAACTACAAATATTGCGGAATATGAAAAATGATCAGACTATCATTGTTTCGTGGAGAACCTATGTACTTACCTAAATAATGCAACTATATTTTGAAATGTGCACTTTAATAAATTATAAATTGGTATATTATTTTAACAATACTACGTACATTCCTTGCGGAATATTTTAGTTTAGAACATTTCAAAATTAAACGAACAAGCATGCAATAACAATATTAATGACAAATACCAACCAAGTACGAGTCAGACTCGCACACGAAGGGTACCGGACCATAAACCTTTATTTATATAATTTTTTGTTATAGCGGCAATAGAAATACACAATCTGCGAAAATTTCAACAGTCTATATATTACGGTTCTTGAGACACCTACTTACAGCCCGCTGACAGTAGACGAATGCCCGGACGAACGGACGGACAGCGGAGGCTTAGTAATAGGGTTCCGTTGGTTACCCTTTGGGTACGCAACCTTAATTAAGACGCTATAGTAAATAATTCAAACGTAAGACAAAATGTAGTCACGATATTGACGCATAGAGACATGTGCTTAGACATTTGCCATACAAGTACTGAGGTAAATCATGCTCATCTGAGCCGAATACCACTTTTTTATCCTTTCGAAACGATATAAGAACTATCTATAATATATAGGGAAATTAATAAAAAATGGTAAAAACTTACAGAAAAGAGCCATGAATTTCCTTAACGTAAATTAAAACTGTTATGTACAAATAACTTGGGCCCTCAATCCAGACCCGTGCATAAAGTGGTACAGCCTAAATCTCTGGGTTAGTAATTTTCAGTTCAGACGTTTTAGTAAAATTCGACTTTCATTTACTTTTGTTTTAATACTTCTTTTAACTAATTCACAGAGATATTTAAATAAAACATACTTATATCGTATTATTTATCGTCGTATTTATGTATTTCTTCGGATAAATTCATGCTTTGCAGATTCTTCAGTACTAGGCATGCCTTTTAAGTTCTGTCGTTTCCATTTCCCGGGAATATTGAATTTGGAACTATTTTATATTCGAATGGCTTTAAATTTTGAATCTCAAAATAGTTGAAAGTATTAGGATTAATGGTATTGTTTAGCAAAGCGTCGATTGAATCTGTCAGGTTACGTACGAAAATGAATCTTTCTAAGGAAAATGTTCGTGCAATAATTTTCTACAACTATAGAAGAGGCCTGACACGGCTTCAGTGTTTTGAAGAGCTAACATCTCTGTTCAGTGATGAAGCCCCATGTCTGCGGACTGTCGAACGATGGTATTTAGAATTCCAGCGTGGACATACTAGTGTTAGTGACAAATCTCGCGAAGGACGCCCAAAATCCACCTACACTGAAGATAACATCATTGCTGTGAGACAATTAATTTTCGAAGATCGTCATGTTACGTATCGAAAGATAGAGGCTCTATTAGACATCTCAGAGACAACTAATCAGAAAATCTTGCATGAAGCGCTTGGTGTGAGAAAGCTAGTTTGCCGTTGGATACCGCATCTGCTTTCCGACGATCACAAGGCGGCCCGCGTCAGATGGTGTAAGAATATCTGCAAAGGTTCAACCGAGGACAGTTAAATCACGTCTACGACATCATCAGTGGTGACGAATCTTGGATCTACGCCTACGATCCTGATTCCAAACAACAATCTACAATCTGGGTCTATCAAGACGAGCCAAAGCCGACTAAAGTTGTTCGTTCTCGAAGCACTTCAAAGAAGATGGTGGCCACGTTCGTTGGACAAACCGTCCATGTTGCGTCTATTGCACTTGAAGATCGTAGAACGGTTAACGCAGAGTGGTATACTACTGTTTGTTTACCACAAGTCATCGCCGAACTTCGAAAATCTAACTCAAAGCGAGGCATCATCCTACACCACGACAACGCAAGCTCACACAGCGCTCGTCAAACGGTTGAGTATTTGAAGCAGGAAAAAGTAGAAATTCTTGACCATCCTACACACTCCTGACCTAAGATTTCTAACGATTTCTTTATATTTCCTAAAATTAAGAAAAGTCTTCGTGGTCAAAGGTTTCAGTCCGGCGAAGAAGCAGTCGATGCCTTCATGTCAGCCGTTTTGAACACCCCTAGAGTGGAATAAATGTTATAATAACTGATTTGAGCGAATGGAAGTGTATTAAGCTACGTGGTGAATACTTTGAAAAACAATAAAAAGTACTATAAGGTTCCAGTTGTGTTTTTTCTTTAAACGACAAAACTTAAAAGGCATGCCTCGTAAAGATATTAACGAATGAGAATGTCATATTCTACAGATTAGAGAATTTCTTAAAATATTTGTAATAAAATAAATAAAAAATAAAAATAATAGTAACATAACAAAATTCTTGAATAAAAAACGGACAAATACGAGTCGGACTCGACTGCCGAGGGTTCCATACAAATTCGTAGGTACTTATAAAGACTAAGTACTTTTTTATGATTTAATTATAAATGTATATTTTTCAGTTGTTTCCCTTTACTTGTAGTACCTGCTTGCGAAATTTCATAATTCTAGGTCAACGGAAAATACCCTATTTTTGATTCCCTTGAGATTGTGGATATACAGGGTTATTTGTAAAACACCAGCAACCTCTTAGGCAGTGAAAGACCACATGATTATAAGCAACTTTTACTTTGGGAAAACTTCGGAATCTCGAAAAAATATCAGCTGTTTCATACAAAATGCAATATTTAGCCAATGAAAATGTATGGAATAGCTGATATTTTTCTCGAGCTTTCGGAGTTTTTGCAAAGTTAAAGTTGCTTATAATCATGTGTACTTTCACTGCCTACGAGGTTGCTGGTGTTTTACAAATAACCCTGTATACTTTTTTTCCGGCGTAAACGGCTGTATCTTTTTTTACATAAATTTAGAAGTTTAATATTTTCACAGCTTTAAGGGACTGTAGACCTCAGTATGTTCCCGAGATAAAGGGTATTGACAGACAGACGGACGGACAACAAAGTGATCCTATAAGGGTTATGTTTTTTCCTTTTGAGATAACCCATAGACAGTACTTTCTGAGATTTAGGCTATACCACTTTATGCACGCGACTGGATACAAGGCCCAAGTCATAACAGTTTTAATTCTGGTTTAAGAAATTCATAGCCCTTTTTTTGACTGTTTAAGTACTATTTTTGCCCTTACACGTTTTCATAACAACGCGCAGTATTCTAAAATACTTAACAATGAAACATCATTTGCAGAAGGCTAAACAAATTATTACATATTTTCCAGTTCTTTTTGCCGAGTTTCTGTCATTATCATTACTAATTAATCCTAACTACTTCCGTGGGTAGGTAAATAGGTACGTTGTTAATTGTTTTTTCATCATTGAATGGTTTAATTTTGTCAGCTCGTTGTATTTGGGTGTAAGTAAAATATCTAGCGAGGAACTGCCTTCGGACAGGAAACTACAATGTACAGTTAGTATACCTATGCTAAAATTTCTATACAATTACCTCACCAACAATCGTTGCAGCACGTGTCTTAGATAGTGAAACATGTCGAAAGAATATTACTCGATTCTGGGATGACGTTTAGAAGCAGTCACAAGTCACGACTGTGAAGATAATGAGGTCGTAAGACATATTCTGCTCATTTGTAAGGTAAATAATGCTGCCGGGCGGTAGAGGCTAGATGCAAATTAATGTTGGAAATGGAAAGTGTCGTGTCAAAAGTATCGTTGATTTGGTTTAAGGCTCCTTGGCACTCATAATCATTCCTAATAAAAAGATTCACTTCATTCAGTGAACTTGTATTTACCCAAATAAACAATTATTTATTAGTTTACTGTAGTATCAGTTCGTAACCTACCATGACTGGGATAACCTAGTTTGAAAAGTTATAGAACAGATTTAATCACAAATGCTCAATTTTTATTAGACTTCACGCGAAAACTGTTCCACATCATCGCTTACCATCAGGTGAGATGGTGGTCAAGCGCGTGCCTACCAATAGTAAAAAAAAAATATTAAGACAATTTTAGTAAATAATAACGACCACACATACTAATATAACAGTTAATACTCCATTCTTACAGGCAGCGTGGGTTTGTTTACCAAAGACAAATTTTCACGCACTTGATAAATAGAGAGTGACCTCTATTCATGAGATTCGTTCGTCGGGACAAAAGTTAAGTAAATGTGTTTACACTGAACATCATAACGTAAACAAATGTGACCATAAACTTGATAAACAGAGTATAACCACAGTATAAGTAGGCACATGGAATGATGACGTAAGGCCGCCAGTTTGCCGGCCGTAGCTAAACATGTGACGGTAAATTGCTAATTTTGGTAGCATTATAAATGTTTTCTATTTCTTAAAACCTATTAATAATTGTATGATTTAGGAGAGCTTATTTCGGACCAAGCACATGTGAACGAAGCAGCAGATTTATTTATTTCTGAGGCTAAGAATTGAGAAAATTGTGTATTTTTAACAATATCGACATTACAAGTATTACCGAATTAATTTTGCATACAAATATTGATCACTCTTTTCCTTAAAGGGAAAGCAGAACATCAATATGACATCAATCAACATGTGGCATTCACCTACTATAGTCTAGAAATCTCTGCGGACGTGCGAACAGGTGAAGCACCTAAATATCATCTCTATTGAAACCGTCAATATTGTTTTTTTCTGTTTTATTTACTAAAACAGTGCAATTACTGAGAAAAATCTAAAATTCAATGTATAGCTTTGGGTACTTGCTACTTGGTTCGCTTGCTCAATAGATGGCGCTGCTATGCTGCTGCCACTAACCTTACAAAAAGTTTTTGCATTATTCTGATTAAATGTTTCTGCATAGCAAAGAACATGATCTTTGTGTTGAGACTTCAGACATGTTAGCTGGTGTAGCTACTTCGATAATCCCATGTTCTTGCAAACATTTAACTTATTTAGAATAGAATAAAATACTCTTTATTATGTACGCCATATAAGTTCTTTATTATATCACTTTCACTAACCTTTTAATAATTAGGTTGTTTTAATATATTAAAAGTAATGTATTTAGCTTAACCCGATTTGACTGGAAGCTAACCTCAATATAGTTGGGAAAAAACTAGGCAGATGATATCTCATAAATAAAGTAACTATCTATGCCAAACAGGGCCTGAATCTATTAATTGCCAACTACAATTACTACTTTATATACGCACAATTTAAGGATACATACTATCTTACAAAAAATATTGATATCAATTAAAAATTTGTGCGTAGTTGTGGTTGGGTCACGATTACTGCGTTGCATAAGTGGATGCATCTGCTTGACATTTGAATCGACCCCGAATCCGAATAGAAACTGTGTCACGTATGAAGCGTCCGCGGACAGTGGGTACGGGCGGCGTCGGTGCGTTGTGCAATCCCGTTAGCGCTCCACGTGCGAACCGAACCGGCGCGCCTCAATGTCGCCCGTGGGCGGCAGCCCTCTGCATGCCGCCCGCCCGCCCGCTGAAAATAGCGAGTCCACCCGAAGCCGGCCGAAGAGCGCGTGCGGCCGAGCACCCGTCTAGCTCAGGCGCGCGGCCGTTGACTCGGTCGTCTCGCTCGCGCGAACAGCTGAGTATCAAAACAAAGGAGCGAGACGGGCGGTCGCCGCTCCCGCTCGCCGGCCGGCCGGTGTCGCCGGTCGCGGCGCGCCGCACGCACTCAAGCCAGTTCGTGTTCGAACCGCGCTTATTGAGGTCGTCCGCTGTGAGCTCGGTTACGAAGTTTAGTACCGCGAAAGGATTTTCCTTTGTCCCGATCCTCGAGGACCCTGCCCTCGTATTATGTTTCTACGCGAGAGCCGCGACCAGCCCCGGCCTACTGAGGAGCCGGACCGCGCCCAGCGTGCAGAATCGTGTCGAAATTCTGTCAGTTCTCCAAAATTCTGTGACGGTTATCCCGCGAAACGCGTTCGCCGGGCGATTTGAAATTTTTGTGTGAAGGTGTGAGTAGAATTTTCCAGGCCACCAGACAGTGGTGTGAGGCCGCAAGTGTTCAAGTAGTAGAGTGAGGACTGAGCATCATGTCCACGGGCAAGCGGCTCGCGAAGCGCTCCATCATCGGGACGCGCGTCGCAGCGCTAGGTGATGACGGACTGTACTATTCGGGAATGATTCAGGCAGTGAAGACGCCGGCGCCCTTCCCGGAGAACAACAACTGTATCAACCTGACTCCAAACACTCGTTACACAGTGCGTTTTGACAGCGTTAAGATGAAGAACCGCGAGTACCGCGACGCCGAGCTGATCGGGCCCGGCTTCCGCGGCATGACGGGCGTGCGCCTGCAGGAAGGACAGCGCGTCTTCCTCACTTACAACGGGAGAGAGGTGCGCGCTGACGTCAAGCACCATGACTATGAAACAGACGAACTACGCGTCCAAGTCCACTCGCCCACTAATGAGGTAAGTTCTGAGAATATTTCATTCAATAAGTGGAGAACTAAGAAACCCGGATTGAACACCATAATATATTTAAGTTATTGATACCACAAATCAAATCTAGACTTAACACAGCGTTCGTTTAAGCGATTTTAAAATTTCCTATCAAAAGACATCAACGATGATATCAAGATATTTAAACTTAAAAAGAAAATGTTCTGATTTATTTTCCTAGTAGGTACAATAGTTATAATAAATAGTTTGGAGTAACTCACGCGTAGACAATGATGTATGTGCATTTATTTATAATTTGAGGGTTTGTTAGTGTGCGTGTGGATAGTGATCGGTTATTTGTAGTGTATTCAGTTTGAAACAGTGTTGTAAAGAAGGCGGAGTGGTGGAGCGAGCTATTGACCCCGCTCCACGTGCAGCGAGCGGTGCACGATGCACCGGCGCGGCGGCGGCCGCCGCGCGCTCGGCGCGTCGCACGCGCAGCCATGCAACTTATCGCAACAGACAATGCACGCGAGCGCGACTCTACCCTGCGCTCCATTCTGTGGTCACTCTCACACGTTACCGACTATTAACTAATACATAACTGTTCGCTAATCAGTTCCACTCGTCTTAGAGTTATGTCTATTGGTCATGAACTCATGATTCAATTATTGAAAACTATGACATCATTTATTGTTACCAAGCTACGCTTACCATTACTTCGGATGAATAATTTTCCTATGCATTATGAGTAGCACGCATAATATTATAATATTGTATTGCTGTATTGTTGTAATAGATTACAAATTTATAAACAAATGATCTGTTTAATGCTTCGGCAAAACAGGAAAAATAGGTACAAATTGTGTGAGGTAGGTAGGTAAATAGTCCGATACAAATGGGGACTGTGTATTAAAATTTAAACAATACAGATATTAAAATAGCTTAACATCAAGGGCAAAGATAACACTATCGATCATTAAAAATTCGGCAGCACTCGTAAGGTGCTGTCGATATCATTGAAAATACTAAATGCATTTCAATCATTCTACAACAAAGATTAGATAAAACGGAAGGTCACGACATCAATACGCTGGTCTGCACACAGGCGCAGTGGCGCACTATGCACCATCGACTAGATAAACAAAGAGTACACGTGTGACCGCTATTACAGTTACTTGTTGAAATCAGCTCGGCTCGGGTTAATGCGTGGCACGTATTTGACGTTGCGTCGGTTAGATTAGAACACGCATGCGCTAAATTTTATAAGCTGGTCGTCCCGTTACACTAAGTTTACTGCGTGCCTTGTAACAGGTACCTAAAGATTACAATATTTAAGTCCTTCGGCACTTCGCCATAGATTAAAAGTAAGTACTTCGTAGTTAGTGTCCGACGCCGGCCGGCCGGCGCGCGCGCCTCATGCGTCATCAGCATCGACCGCCTTATCGCCGCTCGGCCACAATTTGTACACAATATTAAATTTATGTTTAATTTACACAGTCGATAATTGGCCGGTTGACCCGGCTCAATATTTTATATATCTGACCGTCAATTTGTTTGCCAAGGCTGGATAAAGGTTTTGCTGGCATTACCTTCGATTTTATATTTCCAATGTCATAAATAAAGCACTCAATTTATGCGATCGCTTATGAGAATATAATAATCATGTTCGTAAGAGTTAAATAGAGACCTTCTATGATGAGTTGATTCATAAAACAAGAATAACCTTAAACAACAAAGAATTTAGGGCGAAACAATAACGGGACCGTTCGATGTAAAGCAATTACAATAATTACTCATTAATTTTAACTGACTGACATCGTTTAGATAGTTTGCGAAAAACAAGTTGTTTTCAACGACAAGATCAAGAAAGTACGTAGTGGCATGGTGATTTTACAACAGTAATAACAATAAGGAAGCAAGTGCGCGCGCGCAGGCCTTGTGCCGTTGTGCGTAGATAGTGACGTAGCACGCGATACTAACGTGACGCGGCGCGACGCGCGGCCCGCTCGCCGCCACTTTAGTTAATTCATAGAGATGATGCCATGTTTACGAGCCATCACTATTTATCTTTTCGAAACGTATACTACACCCCTAACTTTATATATTTTGTATAATACATCATGCTACATGTGAATTAATAATAACAAATCACTGCAACTACAACAAAAACAATCTCACAACAAAGAACAAGAAGTAAACGGTGCGATACGCACTTGTTTACTAGTCCGAATGTCGGTGTATTGAGCCATTAATAATAGCCATGTAGGTATAATATCAAATAGTTTTTGCGTCACCCCAAGCTAGATAGAGCAGCGCAGCGCACTTCATGAAAACATGTTGATAGATAACACGCACACTACTCAAGTGCTTGTTTTTTATATGACGCGGCGTTGAAATGCAGGAGAAACCCAAAATGAGATAGGAATTATTGAAGAAACCTCCAATTACAGCAACAGTCGATTTATCAAAGAAATGACGCGCGGTATTCCCCAGGTGCCGCGCTGTACGCTCATGAGCGTCAGCACTGACAAACCCGCTCTACATGTACAGAACCGACACACGCTCAAACTAAACTAAACCTCTCGCTGACTCACCGCCGCATTCATATTCGTAAACAACTATTAGTTTACCGGCAAACCCGGACAGGGGAATTACGTAATGTATAAATAACTGCATATTATTAACTCATTTAATTTAAATTCCCAAAACATCAGTATTGCACGACTTTCAACGTCGAAAGATCATCAAGATCAACATCAAAGATCTAATAAAATATTGATGACGCTCGTGCTGTAGTATCACCTAGCCCTACACCATCATAGATAACGTTTAAAATAACATGCTTGTATATGAAACGCTCGAAAGCGACTACAACATCACAACGTCAGGCAATAAGATATAAAAATAAAGAGTGCTCGGCTGAGAAATAAGGTCACCGGCAGGCCCGGAACCGAGTAACGGTATTCGTTACAAAATCGCGTCAAGAATTATTTTCACGTGCGCGCGGCGCCGGCGGCCATACCGTTAGCCGGTGGCGATGGCGGCCCAACATCAGCTAATTCACCACAGGCTTGTCCGCCGTTAAGTGGAACACTTGTAGCAGTTAATGGCTGCCCAAATTGTTTGGTTCTACAAACACTTTTCATCTTCGTAGTCGAAACTAGAACGTAAATCAGTCTCGATAATTCTTTGAAGAGCAATAATAAAACGCTGCATCTGAGTTGATACATGAAAATTACGTAATCTGTATTTAAAGCGATTTCCCCAGTATCGGTAACCGGCGCACATACAGGTATTTACACGATCTACGCGGCCAAAAGTCCCATTATCAAAATAACAATAACATTCATAAAAACGACTTCCAGGAACAGAGTACGAACCCGGGAACAATACCCATGCTTTAACTACCTGCTACCGCGTACCCCGCACCTGCAACGTCAGTCGGAATTTCACCGTTTCACGTAGTGTACGTATCTCTTCTCGGCGCTTTTCTAAACATTTAACTTTCAAAGTGAATTTACATGTTATCAAGTTCTTTTTACGAATTGAAAGTGATGGATTCTGATGGACAAGGTAATAAACTTACAAACTACATACACTAAGTTATGATCAACTATCAAAGTGCATTATTTTTTTTTTTAATAAAAAAACTCATTTTCATACCGTGATTTCCTTCAATGTTTTTTCTTTACTAGTGTTTTTGTTTATGTATCGGGGTAGATCGAGCTATAATTCTGATTACAGGTTATTATTTGATCCGTTACCTTACAAATACTATCAAGAACATCTCCGGAAACGTCCGGATAAATACAAATACAGTTTTAGGGGATCAAAGATATTCAACGAAGTTTCTTTTAAAATTGGAAATATTTGCGAGCGAGTTTAACATAGTGTATGTTTGTTTTAGGGTCAGAGGGTGCATCAAGAGTAAGAATTGTGACCCGACAATACTTGTGTGACCTCATGAACAAGGAAAATTTGCCTAATTATGATGCCAAATTGAACTTTCTAAAAGATAAACTTTTTTCGTGTGAAGGTTACAATCAAGACCAAATTGTTAAATTGAAACGTGGTTTTGCCCATTTCAAATAAAAAAAAATACAAACAAGGTTTCGCACTGAGACAGGTCTAATAATAGATATGCCTAAATCCAATTTTGGGAATACAAATGATGGAAATACCAGCAGAAGGTTCTTTGAGAATCTCAGCTTATCCGCTGAAATAACTGGCATCAGTTATGAGCTAATTTATAGACTAAAAGTCATATTGGAAGCAATTTCAAGCGGGTTCAAAATTAATCCCGTAAGATATTAAAGATATGCTTCAGAAACCGCTCGTATTTATGCGAACCTATATGATTGGCATCCTATGACGCCAACAATGCACAAGATTTTAGTCCATGGCGCAGTCATAATTGAAAAGGCATTATTACCAATTGGACAGCTTTCCGAGGAAGCAGCTGAGGCTCGCAATAAACATTTTAGATGTTACCGTCAAGATTTTGCGAGGAAATTTCCAGGGAAAATTGTAATCAAGATATTTTTAATCGCCTTCTGCTCAGTTCAGATCCTCTGCTCAGTAGTATGCGAACTGTAAAAAAGAAGAAAGCAGAAACATTTTTGCCTGAAACCTTGGCCATGTTTGTATCTGCAGAATCCAGCATACTTACAGAAAATTCATCAGAGAGCGAAGAAGAAACACAATAAACTTAGCATTATTATGTCTTTTCCTTTGTAAGCGATAAAAATACTATTATTTTTTAAATTTGTTACTTTCTTTTTAACTAAATATAGTATTTAAAAAAAGTTTTTTTGTTGATTTAACTTGTTTAGATACCATTTAAGCATTAAAATAATTTTGGCCGCATAGATCGTGCAAATACCTGTATGTGCACATACAGGTATTTACACGATCTACGCGGCCAAAAGTCCCATTATCAAAATAACAATAACATTCATAAAAACGACTTCCAGGAACAGAGTACGAACCCGGGAACAATACCCATGCTTTAACTACCTGCTACCGCGTACCCCGCACCTGCAACGTCAGTCGGAATTTCACCGTTTCACGTAGTGTACGTATCTCTTCTCGGCGCTTTTCTAAACATTTAACTTTCAAAGTGAATTTACATGTTATCAAGTTCTTTTTACGAATTGAAAGTGATGGATTCTGATGGACAAGGTAATAAACTTACAAACTACATACACTAAGTTATGATCAACTATCAAAGTGCATTATTTTTTTTTTTAATAAAAAAACTCATTTTCATACCGTGATTTCCTTCAATGTTTTTTCTTTACTAGTGTTTTTGTTTATGTATCGGGGTAGATCGAGCTATAATTCTGATTACAGGTTATTATTTGATCCGTTACCTTACAAATACTATCAAGAACATCTCCGGAAACGTCCGGATAAATACAAATACAGTTTTAGGGGATCAAAGATATTCAACGAAGTTTCTTTTAAAATTGGAAATATTTGCGAGCGAGTTTAACATAGTGTATGTTTGTTTTAGGGTCAGAGGGTGCATCAAGAGTAAGAATTGTGACCCGACAATACTTGTGTGACCTCATGAACAAGGAAAATTTGCCTAATTATGATGCCAAATTGAACTTTCTAAAAGATAAACTTTTTTCGTGTGAAGGTTACAATCAAGACCAAATTGTTAAATTGAAACGTGGTTTTGCCCATTTCAAATAAAAAAAAATACAAACAAGGTTTCGCACTGAGACAGGTCTAATAATAGATATGCCTAAATCCAATTTTGGGAATACAAATGATGGAAATACCAGCAGAAGGTTCTTTGAGAATCTCAGCTTATCCGCTGAAATAACTGGCATCAGTTATGAGCTAATTTATAGACTAAAAGTCATATTGGAAGCAATTTCAAGCGGGTTCAAAATTAATCCCGTAAGATATTAAAGATATGCTTCAGAAACCGCTCGTATTTATGCGAACCTATATGATTGGCATCCTATGACGCCAACAATGCACAAGATTTTAGTCCATGGCGCAGTCATAATTGAAAAGGCATTATTACCAATTGGACAGCTTTCCGAGGAAGCAGCTGAGGCTCGCAATAAACATTTTAGATGTTACCGTCAAGATTTTGCGAGGAAATTTCCAGGGAAAATTGTAATCAAGATATTTTTAATCGCCTTCTGCTCAGTTCAGATCCTCTGCTCAGTAGTATGCGAACTGTAAAAAAGAAGAAAGCAGAAACATTTTTGCCTGAAACCTTGGCCATGTTTGTATCTGCAGAATCCAGCATACTTACAGAAAATTCATCAGAGAGCGAAGAAGAAACACAATAAACTTAGCATTATTATGTCTTTTCCTTTGTAAGCGATAAAAATACTATTATTTTTTAAATTTGTTACTTTCTTTTTAACTAAATATAGTATTTAAAAAAAGTTTTTTTGTTGATTTAACTTGTTTAGATACCATTTAAGCATTAAAATAATTTTGGCCGCATAGATCGTGCAAATACCTGTATGTGCGGCGGAACGCCTTTCGTTTGCGGAGGTCGTAAACGGTCCGAAGTGAGCAATGAGTTGAGCTGGCGCACGGCGCGGGCGTCGACTACCAGCGAGTGACGCTCTCCACTCTCCACACTCCGCGACCGCGGCGAGTGTGAAAGTGCTGCTCGCACCTGCATTGTCCATGTACAGTGACAAGTTCAGATTCACTTTACTTGTACCATGAACTACTATTGTTACATCTGTGAGCTGTGTGAGCACCACATTCTTTTAAAATACTTATGCAACTTACTTTGACAAAACCAACGCAACAATACGTATACACCTATTAGTTGCAATAAACATAACGCTATGATAAAGTAACTCATTGATTTCATATTGGCCACCTATTGACAAATAAGTACGATATTCGCAATCAAATCAATCAAACCTGTACCTACCTAATAAATAATGGAATAAGTACCACGCTGGTCATTTTGTACGGTTTGACCTCACCTTTGAATGGCAAATGGCGGGTTACGTACTCAACAACAGCTTGTGTGTTGATGCGAGGTGTAGTACCTACACAATGAATGACTACTGCTGAGTGGAACTTACATTAGTACAAAGTTGTATTTAGAGATAATAAAGTATATTGAAATAGTAAGCTATCGCGCGTGTCCGAACAATATAAAGAGTACGGCCTCGAGGTGGCAGACAGTAATAACTTGCCAACAATGTAATTAATATCGCATAACTTATATAGCTAGCGAAAGTAGTTATGATTCAAAAGCGTATTATAAATGCGTTTTCCAGATTTTCCAGTCCAGTTAAGATTTTTTTCGATGGAACGAAGACACTTACGCTCATGGCGCTTACCGTTGCGTGGAGTCGTCGCGTGCAAGACGCAAATTTCACTCAACTATACAAACTGTACTCTGTTTATGTTTTCCTAACGCTACTTACTTGTTACTTGTTTATTTATTGCTATAAAACCAAGTTACACATTGGTCATTAAAGTACTTCCTATTTAAAACTATCAATTATAATCAAATCAAATAACTTTAATCATGTTCATATTGATTTGAATAACTTCCTTTTTTTAATTTTCTAGTTTGATCCCATACTAAAAAAATATTTTTTTTACGTAAAACGTCCATATTTGGGTCACAAAAGTCCATAAGTATACCAAATTTCAACATAATCGGTCCAGTAGATCCGGAGAAAACTGACTGTGACAGACGGACAGACAGACACCCGAGTGATCTTATAAAGGCTTTTTACGGAACGTTTTTAACTTGAATTACTTACTTATTAACGTATTTTTTTAAACACCTATCTAAGGACACCTTAGACTTTTGAAATGAATCTAGTAGAAAACCATCTAGCCCTTTTAAGGTACGAGGTAATAAAGAAATCAAAGAACCATACAACATAAGCGCGAAAAACATAACCATTCTTTGGCAGTCGGGTAAAAAATACCTGTCGTGTAATTTCACGGTTGTAACATCGTCTTGTGAAGTTGTGACACGGTTTCTAAATAAATCAAGGTTGATAAGATAACTACGATAGATTTGTTAGTACAAGACACCGCAGAATGTTGAGAGTCTGATAGCTTACTTAAGATGGTGGGCTCGATTTAGGCCACGAGCCGGACGTGTCTTAAAACATTTTCTATGTTTAACTTTGTCTTGGTTGGTTCAACAAAACGTACAATGAAATCACACTTATTCCTAATTTATTTTGAATATCTACATCTACGCAGTATCAACCTGTTGCGTGTTTCATCTTATTTTATAACCGGTATCTGGTATATTATTCAGCTCGTCAGCGTCTAATGCCGCGCTGCGTTGATGTTGCATGATAACTAGTAGTTAATATTGCTTTACCCGCTCACATTTATATCGCTAATGCTTCAGTAATGCAATCAATGACGTATTATACTTATTGTTCTGAGATATAACACTACCTAGTATTTTATAATAAGTACATTTTAACGATTTCGTTCTAATAGGTACCTATTTGTTTCGGTAGGTATATTACCTTCCTAGTATTTTATAACACTTTTTGAACGTTTTTGTTGCAATTACTTTTACAAATCAAAATGAATAGCTGACTGAATTATACAACGGTACTAAAATGGCTCTACAATGCAGACACCATTCTCTAATACGAGTACTTATGAAGAAGTAAATACGTTCTAAGGCTGCCCAATTTCTGAACCTACACTTTAAAGATCTTAATCTTAGTTTAAGGGTAAACTAAGTAGGTTGCTAATTCCTAACCAATAGCACATTAGCACAATCGGCAGGTATTCATATAATGATTGACAAAAAAGGGCAGGGTATATATTAATACAAAACCAATTGATAATATGCATGTAATAAGTAAAAACAAGAAATGAATCGAAGGGTAAAGGCGTTTCTTAAAGGTAGCGTAATAAAACACACTTGTGTTAAATTAAAAACTGCTTTAAATTAAGTATCCTTGACATATTAATAAACGCTTGTCATGATAGTTCCCCTGCTTGGTGATAAAATAGTTTGGCTAATGCATTCGACCCAAATTCGCGCCGAAACAGAGATGATTGACCATTTAATGTTGTCAGAAAACCGTTCCGAATACTAGAACGTTTTCTGTTCCTTCTATATGTAAACGATATAGTATAAAATTCCAGAATATTGCAATAGTTTACTCTGACGAATGTTTTTTTTTTTTCAAATGTAGATATGAATGGCATAATTACAGCGTTTTATTTTTTTCATGGACGTTGTTACATTTTTGTTGCGCTATAAATATTGGTCCTCCTACGATCGAGCAGCGAAGGCAAGGTCGGCCCTTTGTGAGTGACCTCATTGCATTCGCCTTGGAATAGTTGCATGATTTATGTCTCTTATCTCAACAGCTGGCAGAACAAGGCGTGAATCTCGATTCTTTGTCATTTCAATCAGAACACATCTGCAACTTTTAAATTTCACAAACCTTAGGACTGGATACCTCGCAGTAGTCTTTCGGCGTCACGCACGGTATCGCCGGTTGACTCCACAACGCAAAATAACTCGTTTTCGGATTTGAGGTAACAGTAACACACCACGACCGTTACTACGTGGGCGAGTGTCACAAGTCTACAGTTACGACTACGCAATGTTATCCACATTTGTATGCCGGCGTCGGCGTCGGCGCTAAACGACGATTAATGTTTTAGTGTGATCTTGAACATACAGGACAAATAACAAGCTTGCTAACAATGGAATACAGAAGACCGTGAGAAGGAAGGAAACCGAATTCCAACACAAACAATGCACTGCGTGCTTAGTTAAATTAATAAATTAATGAGATCAAGATAATTGAATAAGCACTAAACTTGTCACTTTTTCCGAGCCCTTGAAATGGTAGTTTTCTTTGTGTTGTCCTAAATTAATAAAGCTGACCGAGCATATTCGGCATGCAGAGTATGCGTTACGACATTTCGAAATATTTTCGTATGAAGAGCAAGTTTAATTGCAAGCGTGTGGTGAGGCGGGGAGCGCACCGCGCCCGCGCCCGCTCCGGCATGGTGACCCACTGACCCAGAATCGCTGATATTGAACCAGCAGCGACGCACAACCCGTACTCGAAACCCGACCTCTACTTGCGTTGTTCTTTATTTTACCATTCCAAAGCCATTCGAGTAAATCCTTTAATATCTAAATAACAAAACGATTAAGCGATTATGACGTCATCAAAATAAACCATCGAGTATAATGGATACCGTCTGAATTTTATTTAATATTATTGCTGTCGTGGCGTTGCTAAGTCACTTGGAAAACTAGACAATGATTTGGTTTTTCTTTCAGTAGATTGTTGTACTTGAATTCATTCAACTCATTCGATGTTGACCTATGATTTCGTTAGCGTTATTCTTAGAGTAAAATATTGAAGTAGGTAGGTACCTATTCAAAGCTATTCTATTGGCACATCGCAGGTCAACAGTATAACGGTGCTTTCCGCGATGCGTATGCTGCGACCGCGTGAAGCGAACAGGTTCCCGTTTCCGTTATCAACTGGTAACTTGGGGCGCGGTGGGTCGCACTCCGTTTTTGGGTCAGGTTGGGTCACGACGCCTGCGTGCTAGCCGCCTGTCCCTCGAACATATTTAGCACTATTTCGATATCTAAGAATAGAGAGGCAACTACGCTTGCAGGCATCTCAAGGTGAAACGCTCACTTTTCTAAGCGTCGCACGTAAACGATGCGATTATAGCATCACGCCGGGAGTCAGTGATGTCGAAACATCGGCATCGCGTCCTTGTGCAGATTTCACGTTCAATTACGTAATAGCATGAGATTTTATTTACGTGCAAGTCGAGTGTAATACGCGGCCGCCCGCGCCGCCTACGCGCAGCCACATGCCTCTCCGGAGAGGGCGGCGAGCCGTAATATTTTAACCCGTGACGTCACCGTCGCGTCGCGCCTACGCTAAAATCGTTTGCCGAAGCGCTATGACGTCGTTCCTAGAATTCTAATTGCTACGGACTGTGACGTCATCCGCTATCAAATTCAGTCTCGCACTTGATAGATAAAATACTGGCATGCTTTGCATCATTGTCTGCGCTACGTAACATCAATTTCCTGACGACGATAAACGACGACAGTAGCTGACCTACCTACATGGTCAGTTGGATTTATTGTAATTTAATATACTGCAATAAAAGTTTCTCACGCAATTTTAGAAATTATCTTTTATTAATACGTGTATTAACAAAAATACCATCGAACAGGACAGTAATATAATTACAGTGAAATAGTTATTATTTAATGTTACTGAAGTTACATCATTAGGCACCATTTGCACTTGCTCTATATATACCTATAGCAATTGTTGACCGTACTAGATCCAGAAATAGAGCACATGAGGTTACCCGGGCGAAACCGGGCCGCCTAGATGCTAGGATCGCGACCCGCAGACCTGGCGCTCGCCAACTAGGCCGCTGGTTCGTCCTGCACAATCAATGAGCCAGACCTAGTTTGCACTGACGACATTTTCCAGTAAATTCAAAACACAAGCTCTAACGGGAATAGTTGTGATTCATTTATAAGGGAAACTGAATAAAGTTTTTCCTCATAATTCTATAGTATGCTTAATTTGTCAACCTAAGCAATGCATGAATTATATTAGCCACGCCCGAACAAAAAGCTTGTTATTGCTGAAAGTGCTCTTATTTTTTATCAAGTAGAATTAAACGCCCAATAATCAACAAATTAAACGGTTCTTTCCAAGGAGAATGGTTGCAATAAAAAACACCGGCTGCATTTTGATGTATAAAATGTAGGTCACGGATTTTTGGGGCAAGGTTGCCGGTTGCAGCGACTTGGTGGAGGGCGTACGGCGGGCGCGAGCGACGGCGCCGCGCTCGCGTGGCCTGCTTCCACTACATCCGCTTTGCAACCAACACTATTTATATTCACCAATCATAGAAGGCCACCGTGCCAATTGATTGATCGGCTTAAACGTCCACATCCAATAGGAATCGCTACTTCTATGTAGCTTAGGTCTAAATATTTGGATCGTGATTTGACGATTAAGCGCAGCAACTCGCGGTACTTTATTGCTCATAATGTTTGAAATTATATGTAGCTTGTTCATTTCATCCATTCTTTGCCACCACGTGTAAGTTGATTCACTTCTGCCCACGCGCCTATTTCTAGCTACAGCTCAGATATGAATGTTGGTGGGTATATTTGTACCTGGACTGTAGTAGAGGCATACACAAATGTGATAGGTACGGATACTAGTAATTGTTTATTGGTATTTGAATAACTCTCACTGAGTGAAACTCTTATTTATGGTTACCATACAACACATATAGCCTTCACTGACTTACAAGTGAAAGAAAGCACGCTGGCACTCTTCATTTGTATTCATTGTAGATTGCAGGGTTCGTTTTAATTCTCGCGTCGGTTAGATAGAGACTGCTGGCAATCAAGTTATTAAACGAATATAATAAAGCGAAGGAGTATGACCAGAGCGAGAGAAAATATTTACCTACTTACAGAGTTTTTTTTCTTTAAAGTAGATCAATGTTCAATGAAGTAAGTACTTAGGTACTCTGGCTACCTGTCTACTACTGTAATGTATGTAACGTCGTGAAATCCTACCTACTTAATTTTTAATAAGAGATCGCTATTAATATTGCGTACTATACCTACCCACATTTATCTGTTATCTTTACTTAATTTGCCTACGAAGTTACATACCTACCAACGCAAAGGTAGACTTTTAACTAACCTGTGGCTGAAGCTAAAGATAAACAAAAGAGATTTAAGAGAATAATTTTCAGAACATGTAGGTGTTTGGTAACAAAAGACTATTCAACAGACTTCCAAAAAAGGAGTGGGTTCTCAATATTCGGTTATTATTTTCCAAATTTTCGATTGACTAAGTATTTATTTATCACAGAAGTAGATACAATCTACGAAAAGTTCACTGTAAATTCAATGGCGCCGAGGCACAAAAGGCCGATTATCGGGTAGTAGTAGAGCTATTGACCTATTTATTAGTGCACGATCGCTCGCCGACAACCGAATTGCTTATGCATGCGTGTCTACGTGACTTTAACTGCAGCCTCACTGAATATCTAATGTAAGAACAATCGGCATTTACCACTACATACTTTCGTTTAGTCCTATTAGCGTTGAGATTTGTGATTTTAAAACATACTAATATAATTATATAGTACCTAAAATAGGTACAGATCTAGAATGTGCGCGAAACCACAGCGAACCAAATATTTTATATTAACTAACCCAAAACCTAGAAATGCCTGCTACAGTTTCTTTCGTAGCTGAATAGATATATTCAAAGTAATATTATCGGTCATTGTAAGCGAAGCACACTATTGTTTTCCCCACCGCTACGTAATGAATTTTAAGTGCATTGTCCTGCTTGGCGCAGTGTCCTGTCACTTACTTATGTAAGCACTGACGTAGGTACCTTACCTAATAAACGATTCGAGGTTGTTATTCATTATTAATTGTCGTCCCATGGCGACCGCTACTTTCCCCATGTGTCATGGTGGAAATGCCAAAGGATTACCCTATCGGGATACCTAGTAGGTACCTATGGCCATTTTTCAAATGGGGATCTGTTTGTAACATCCTTGTGTAACACAGACTTATTTTGTTTTACGCTTCGTTATCTACGCATCACGAATGTTTGGGTATGGACTGCTGAAAGTATCATCATCAATATACAGGTGAATTTTTAAGTGTGCCTTCAGGGCCAAATCCGAAACTATATGGAATATCGAAAAATATTAAAAGGAGTCTCGAACCCGATTTTGATCAAAACTAAAACTGGAACATTGGATTTTTGAAAAATCTTTTTTTCTGACCCAGGAATCGTACCAGTTGATTTTGAAAAAAAAAAGTACAAGCCCTGTATTAGTACACCATCATGAAAGTGTAGCTAATAAGGATTAAGGATCAAATAGAGCTCACTTTTAACAAAAACCTTTAAAAATATATCGACTCAATTTTTTTTTTTAAATCTATACTTAATGCAGTTTTAGTTTTCTTCAACATCAGGCCCGAGAATCTACAACTGCATAATTGGCTTTAAAAAATAATTAAAACTTAATTGTTAAAAATGAGCTCTTTCCTTTCATATGCAAATATGACGATTTTATTGTCCTGAAGTGTACTGCTAAATCATTTTTTAACGAAAAATTCAAAATGACCGTTTGTTTTGACATAAACACCGAGTCTGTGCCAGTCTCGCAAACGTCCAACATTTTTCATTTTTTTATAATATGTAGGTATGTATCTACTTACATAAAAATATTTGATATTATAAAAAAAAATACTTTATTATATTTAAGGGTTAGTTTCCCAGCTTCGCTAAAAGGTATATGTTATGGCGTCCCATACAAAAATGAAACATCTCCTTTGGCATGTAAATTCCTTGGGGAGTGTAGAGGAGCACTAAGAGAGGGTTTCTTGAAATTCCTACGGGAACTGAAAAAAAACGGTTTATCTCGTACGAAGTCGCGGGCAAAAGGTAGTACCTATATTGATAAAAACATGTTGATTGAGTGAGCATTGAGTGGCGCAGGCGCAGGCGTAACGTGTGTCGTCACGCACGCGCGTCATACAGCGTACTTCACGCGCCTCTACAGCCGGCCGGCCGGCTTTAGCCATTGACTCAGTATGGCTGCAGTCAATGCCATTTGATCGCAAACCCGTCATATTGTTTTACGCTTTCACTGATCAGCAGCAATCACACGCATTACTCTGTATACCACTTATCGCACAACGCGTTTATAGAAATAAATTTTATACACAAAGCAGAACTCTTGTGACATTTGATAAAAATTTCATATTTAAATGATATAGATAAGAACGGAACTGATTTTCTCCTTATTGGTCATTTAAACAGAAGAGGCGTTACGAGCATGGATAATCCGTTCTGCGCAGCAGCGGTAACATCGATGCGCAGTAGAGCGGACAGTTTTCGCAATCCTGAGACACCAAGAGCACCCGACTATCGCGTAAATAGTGATCGCAAGACTGCCACCGTATCTTTGAATTAAAATATTAACTAAAAACATAAGGTCATCCAAGTCTTTGATGATTTACTAACGGCTTACGTGAGGCGAGCTAGAATGTTAGATTTGGAAACAAAATATTCGGATAATTATTTGTTTTCGATATTTATTGTTTCGAACGGTGTTTCACCGAAGATTTTTAGCAACATGTGTTTTATTAACGTTCGGCTACTTATATGAAATCATAAGTTTTGATCGAATTTACATCAACTGCATCAGCAAACTAGGACAAACGCATAACAAAATTAAAATCCAATAAATACTTATTATTAGTGTTTTAGACACCGAAACGTTCAGTTGCGATGCGACATTCTCATGTTCCGTAATGACTCTCGACCGTCAACAATACAATGGCCGCCCCTAATGACCGTGAACCTCATTTTTGTATTATCTAATGGGTAATATGATATTTTATAATTTCGTCAAATTGTCACTGTGGAAAAAATAAATGAAATACCTACTATTAAGTCGAACTTAGCTATACTTAAGTTCGATAACAATTATTAACCATTGGATTTACTAATTTATTTCGTAAGTACCTTTGGTCAAGGGCATGACATATTCATCTGGGTACCTTCTCACCTCTAATGTAACCGCACTTCATCATCGTAAGCGCCAGATTGAAGCTACCACCACTGACTATGAATAATAAAGAGTCGCTCAATTATAATGCAGCAATCTCTTGTTTGTAGTGCAAGAATAGTAAAGGCTTACTTTGCACTTACGGAGATCACAGACCATTACCTTAGTTGACATGTAATATTCAGCATAAAATAAATAAACTGAACATAAAATAAGCCTAACTTCAAGTATGAAACGCAATAAACATGTCTAACTCGATAAAATACTCATGCCAGCATTATCATGATATAGCGAAGTCGCTCGGCGACTTTCACTGGCATTTCAAAGCCGTCCGTTTCGCCATCGAATGAAGCAATTGTGCAATAGTTGTCACTTTTTACATAACCACGCTGGCCACTACTCGCCGATCACGTTAACACGTCTAACGGAAGTACTGACTGAAGCTGACAATCTCTATTATCATACATAGCTAAAGGCAATTAATTCTCCAAAAAAAAACGGAGCAAAATGATACACCCGTGACAGTCACTCACTTGCAACTTCAATATTTTCACATTCTGCTTAAAGCTATATTTATTTTCACATGCATTTTGGTATTCCTAAATATTCCTGTTAGCGGAAAAATAAAGTGTGTCTAGCAATCATCAAGATACTCATTATTGCAACTTTCATTGTTCCGGCTCGAGTGAGGGGCACGGCAGTCCACGTCTCATGGCTCATGGCGCGTCTACACTTGCACGAAATCATGTAAAAGTGAAAGTATGATGTGATCAGCGACCCGGAGCTCAACGCTAACTGTACCTACTGATCATACAGGGAATTCCAGAGAAACGCCACCTTCACATATTATAATAATTTAAATAGGTAGAAGTATTTTGATTTTTACTATGTAGAGAGATAGCTTGAAAATCAAATAATAACAGAAAAAGCATCACTACAGATGACTTATCTGTAGTGATTATTTTTCCGCAGATGAAACAAAACGATGATCCTCCGAGATTCACACAATCGTTGCTAAATACTGCGCAAGGTTATACGTACCCGCTGACGCATTACAAAAAGTGCTACGTACACTCATTATATAGGTAGATAACGTGTCAATCACGGAGGTGGCCGCGTAGAAGGAAGCCGGCGACGAAAACGCTACCAATGTCAACCAGTCGACAGCTCGCCGCTCGTGGCATATAATTGACCGAGAGTGTGACCGCAATACGAGCAACTTTACCAGTGCGTGATAAGTATACATACATGCGTCATACAAGCCTATTTCCTAATGCTGGTGTTACAAGTTCAGGTCATTTACTAACCTTAAGATATCTTCTATACCGACGTATGGCTGGTAAATCAATTCCATGAAATATTTAAGGAAGAATGGGAACTCCGTGTTTGCGGACTTCCCCGCTACAGAATGGCATACGTTATTACTATATCTATACTAATATATAAAGCTGAAGAATTTGTTTGTTTGTTTGTTTGTTTGTGTGTTTGTTTGTTTGTTTACTTGAACGCGCTAATCTCAAGAACTACTGGACCGATTTGAAAAATTCTTTCAGTGTTAGAAAGGCCATTTATCAAGGAAGGCTATATGCTATATATCATCACGCTAACACTAATAGGAGCGGAGCAGTAATGAAAATTGTGACGCAGACGAAGTTGCGCGCGTCTACTAGTTACATAATTATATTAGTGGATCCGCGCAACTTCGTCTGCTCCGCTCCAATTGGTCTTAGCGTGATTATACATAAATAGCCTTCCTCGATAAATAGGCTATCTAACAATAAAAAATTTTTCAAATCAGATCAGCAGTTCCTGAGATTAGCGCGTTCAAGCAAGCAAACAAACTCTCAGCTTTATATTATATTACTCAGTATAGATTGTACTTAGTAGCTTAGGAATTTCGCGGACGCCTCTCTTAGTGCTCCCTACACTCCCCAAGGAACCTATATGCCAAATATGAGCTTTCTATGACCAGCAGTTTCGGCTGTACATACGGACTTAGCGTGATGATATATAGCCTATAGCCTTCCTCGATAAATAGGCTATCTAACACTGAAATAATTTTTCAAATCGGACCAGTAGTTCCTGAGATTAGCGCGTCCAAGCAAACAAACAAACAAACTCTTTATATATTAGTATAGATTGTATAAATGCGCTTTTCAGTTTCCAGTAGCGTAAATTACCACACTCAGAATCAGAACTTGTTTACCTCTAACGAGCAAGTAGGTATTTGAGCTGTGTGTTTCCTGTTCTCAGGCAAAAGCCCGTCAAGTACCTACATAGGTAGGAATTTCCATTAAATACTTATTACTGTGATTTTATAAGCATATCAGCAAAACATGGTACACGGAAAACAATTGATTTAAATTAGTTTGTAATGAATAAGTAATACCAAAAGAATTAACGTGGTGGTTAAATTATAACGGTGCATAGAGCGGGTAACCAGTGATACAGCACATGCATCCTGCTCCATTTCCACCCGGTCATGACGTCACTTCAACTCGTCCACCCCATCACCGTTCTTGCGAAGGTCGGCCATATTGATCTCATGTTCGTAAACACTTAAGTTAATACTGAAGTATAAATTGTGTAGCCTTGTATATCGTATACGCGATATGCATTGAACTCGAGCGAAAAGTCATGAAAATGACATGATTTACCTATTTTTGTACTGTGATGAAGTACCTTTAGTTCCAGACAGTACTCAAAGTTATTACAATAGATCATCCATCAGATTTAGCGAATCATGTCTTTATGTTATAGTTCCTAGTGTTTTTAAATCATTGTAAAATTTAGCTTTTAATAAAAATAAAAAAACTTTTTCAAAGTATTTACTTTAATTAAGTAATTATTTAATAGGGTATGTTTCTCTGTAAGTGATGAGGCGCTTAGACTTCAGTTAGCAATGTAAAAATGAGAAAGTAATAGTACCTACACTATTACTTTCGCATTTGTTGAGAACCCTAAATAAAAAATAGTGAAGAACTAAGTAGAAGCTACGATGACACTATAAGTTTACTATTGGTTAGTAAACATTTTCATATTTTTCAGGTGCGGATCGAGCTAAAGAAAAGACTGGATGAAATAAGGCTGTTGGAATCCCGGAAGTCAGCCAGATTGGCCGATGTGGATACAGATTTCGCCAGACTGGCAGATATGGCCGGTGACCGCCGCCGTGCCTCTGCCACCATTGAAGTACCTTCACATAATATGCAAGGGTGAGCCTTAACTTTATTATAAAAATCAAATTCGATACTTATTGTAAGACTATAATGTACCTGTAAAAAGGTAAAATATGGTACAAAATATATAGAGTTACGATTCATTAGATGTCGTAAATCTGGAGAGCAGGGAATTTAATTAACAAATATCAATGTAATTTCGCCTTGAAGTAGCGGCTCACCTCGCCACAAGCGCAAAGGAAGGCCGCTGCCGCTGCATTTCTAATGGCCACTCGCCGCCTTGCAAAATCTCTTTATCTGGATTTTGCAAACTGGTTTACCCTAACAACAGGAAGTAGGTCATCAAAAGACAACCTCATGAAGACAGTAATTTTATTTTCACTTTTGCATTTAAAATACATAACGATAAATTAAAATTACAAACTTCATTGAATTACTATTTCGAAGATACCATACGTCAAGGGCACAATTAAATTGAGCAAGAAAGAGGACTAACGGCTAACAACGGCTCCCAGCCAATAGGTACGAGTACGTATTGTGCGTTACCTCGTCAGTAGGTGTAATCGTTCACGAGTGTGCACTGTGCATCGGCGAAGTGGGGCCAGGCGCGGGCGAGCGTTGCGAAACGCGCACCGAGCACGTTAGAAACTGGATGGAAGTGTTAGCGCGGAGTACGGGCGTGTCCTTGTCACACTTGCCTACATTCTGTGGCCGGAGCCCGCCGCCCGCGCCTCTCGCACCTCGCCGCGCCTCTAACAGGGACAGACAATGCATGCAACGTTGTGAGACAGTGAGAATGATTAAAAAAATCTCTAATAGATTACATTATTACCAATAGGTACCGATTGCAACTTCAACAAAATACACGACTTCAGAAGGTAATTCATCAATGTAATTGAAAGTGCCACTCAAATTGCTCTCGCTTTCAACTGCGTTCACCGACTTGAAAATAAAACGTTAAATCGTAACTGAATGAAATATGATACGAAACTATTTCGCTTCAATATCTTTCACAAATAAGAACTCTTTCATAAAACGCGGGTATGTACCCTAGCTGCCAGCGACAGATGATTATATTATGCTGCAGAATAACCGGAAAAAAACATCAAATGCCTGCCACGACGTGACGCTCGTCGACACCGCAGTTTCACTTTTCATCGTGATCGTGGTGAGAGGCGAGGCCTCCAACGTGGTCCAAATTTCACAATACCTAACCAAACTGACGCTCAAAAGAACGATCTGCTTTAAGATAGGCATTCTACGCCAGCCTCACTACAGATAAATCAATCCGTGCGTGGTTCTTTCTGTGATAGTTTGAAACGCTGCGCAGAACTTGACATCTTAGAAACGAAAAGAATTAAGTACACTGGTTAAATTCCAAATTTTAGATGCGTAAAAACAATCCAAATGTGGGACTCATCAAAACAATTGACGAATCTAACGGAATTAAGGAACCGTTGAAGGTCAGTACGAGTCCATAAAAAATAATCAAGAAGTTGTATTATTAGATACTGGCTGGAGCTTAAAGCCAGCGGTTGATATTTAACGTAAAGGCAATGATTTCATAAAACCTGTTTAGTCAACTCTTTAAAAAGTTATGAGATAGATTGCAAGTACAAAACCGGATAATACTTTTGATTGAATGAGCTGATGAAGAATATTAGTGACTAGATACCTAATTAGCCTGACCGTGTACAATTTGTACATATGCAACAAACAAGATCACGTTATGTGCTCTCTCTATTTTATTGTAATGATAGACAAGATAGAAATGGAATTCGTGTACAAAATTTCGCAATTACAGACTGGGCCATGGCAAAGTGAAAGTTTGCCAACATTCATTTTCTTTTAGTTACCAAACGTCGACGGCAGTAACGCTACCTTGTATAAATTCACGCCTTTCGGATGAAACACATAGCTAACATTTTTAAACGTCTAACAATAAATAGTAGCGACTAGACAATGAATCGTAACGATTTTGTTAGTACATGAATCAACTAAATTCAAAGATGGCGTCGCATTCGGCTGGTACTTGGCGCGGCCGCCATGTGACACAGTGACCTAGTTTCGAAATGGAACGCCACACACACTAGAATAATACAGTAGGTATATGGCGATATCCGCGAATGCTACACCGACCGAGGCGTCAACTAATTGAAGAACCTAATCAATTGGTAGCCACAAAATTGACTTGAAGCACAACTATGAGATGTGTTTAATTCGTAATGGAAAATGATGCATCTGAGCAATTGGAAAAGCAACGTCCACAGTAGTGCAGGATGGCGACCCGCTATTAGCAATGTTTAAGTTTACCTACTGGTTACTTACAAATTTACCTACATTAAATACTAAAGTTACAACATTCAAAATGAACAATTTACAACATAATAATTTTGCAAGGCTAACTTTTCTTAAGGCATAATACGAAGTATTAATTACTCTGACGAAGGCGGTAGACATTTTGACATACTTTCAATACTGAAATGGCAGGTCCTCCGTCTTCTACATTTTTGATACTGTTGTACCTATGTTAATGAGGCGTTAGAATACCATGAGCAGGAATGACGTGAATAAGACGGCATCTATACATAAGTGATAAAACCGTATACCATCGATGGTATAAAGCTTTTTCACTTACAGTTCCCGTCACGCAAGTTTTCCTCCCCGAAGTTCGTCGCAATCGACTGCGCAGGATGTCTATTTGACAAAAAACATAGACAGCGCATGCGCGTCGACCAAGATGGCGCGTTTAATGGCGTCTCATTCGCTCATATACGTTAGATGTATAAGTGTGGCCCGCTTGCTCAATGCAATACGACTGTTGATGCGAAAAGTGATACATGTTGTTATTGTTTTTAATTATTTATTTTGGTTATTTCTAACTGTTTGATTTGTGTTCTTGTGGTGTATGTGTTTTTGTGTTACTTTTTGATATTTTTATTGTCTTTGTTACTTGTTTCTAGTAAAAAAAAATATATATATTCTAGGAACGTAACTCTTTTTTACGCGATTGCACCTGCGGGGTTTTCACTTAAACCTAACTTCCGAGCGGTAAAGAACCATGGTACGAACTGTATGTATGGTTATGTATCTACTTCTATTTAGGAACCATATAGGTTAAAGCAATGAAAGGAAACAAAAAGTAAATTTATTCGATGCATTAATTTAAAAAAGGTTCACTCGACATTTAAATAATGAGTATTTTATACGACGCCGACGTTTGAAACAAAGTTAGAAGACATTAACTTACATTCCGCATGCGTTTGCGCAACATGTAAAGAGAAGGCGCGCGCACAAGTCGCTTGGTGGTGGTGGGGCGATGGCGGCACTTTCACGTTGGATAGGTACACGTTTGCTTTCGTTGGTGTTGAGGAGGCCCGTTATCTCATTCGGCAGGTGCAGTTATACCGCCACTAACTCGAGAAAGTGTTACAAAAATATATTCAGTAGGTATTATGCAAGCATTAATTTCAGTTATTATTAAAAGTTGTAATAATGAAAATAAGAA
The DNA here is from genome assembly GCA_950371165.1 of Lacanobia oleracea. Classification (NCBI taxonomy): domain Eukaryota; kingdom Metazoa; phylum Arthropoda; class Insecta; order Lepidoptera; family Noctuidae; genus Lacanobia; species Lacanobia oleracea. The sequence continues at coordinate 16,571,285 of OX493389.1, forward strand.
ACGAATCCGCTTTCTTTAAACACTTCTCGTTATTTCACTGCACCGCCAAAATCGAATAAAGGACGTCTATTAAACCCGTATACGTCATATACAAGGAACATGATTACTCATCCGGAATGTTCACCTCTGTGTTGACTTTCCGGCGACCTACCTGCAGGTTATTACACTTTGGCGGGGACAAAAACAGTCCACGAGTGCGATTATTCTTCGAAATCCACTGAATAATAAGTACTGAAATGGTAGATAGTCCTACGCTCAACCGAAGTTCAGTTCAAAATTTGTAACTAGGTTATTTTTAGAAAAACTGAAAATTCCAAAAAAGAAATATCAAATCTAACAGCAGCGTTATCGTTAATTGCATTACAATGTACTTTACATGAATACCGCCGGCTGAAATACATGATTCGGGTAATAAAGAAGCGCCTACATGCTACATAATTGGACCAAATATTATTTTCAAGATTGTAACTAAGTAGACAAAATCCGAATAAGTCCTTGGTTATGCATCGGGAAGGGGCGTGGGCGGGCCGTCTCACCCGAGGCGCCGAGCGCGCAAGCAAAATTGCTCGATCACAACAACGGATCTGTTTTTATACACAGAAAAAAGCGTGCACCCGACCTACATCAACATGGCAAAAAACGCATTAGCTTCAAGCATAGAGATACCTATTTCGAAACACTGACGAAATTCACACAATGAGTGAGCTGAAGGTCTCAGTTTGTTTTTCAAATCATTATCATATGACATTGACTCAACGAGTAGGAAGTTATTTTAGTAATATCTCTATGAGTGCTATTTAAAATGGCAAGTATGAATGTTTCCAGATAGATTTTTAGTAGGTACCTACCTACATTGGTATGGTGAACATAATAAAATTGTACTACGTAGTCTTTCGACGATAACCAGTTTAAAATAAAATACTATGAACAGATAAATAATTGTATACCTACAAAGTAGTAGAAAATATGTATAAATGTTCAAACTTGTTAAAAACTCATAGGGCATCGAAAAATTCGCCCACATCGCTGTCAACGGGAATATTCATTATAGTCTTTAAAATAGGATTCTCAATATTTTGGAAATTTCGAAATATTATTTCGTAGTAAGACATACGTCTTACTGCGAACCGTATAAATTCGGTAGGTACTACGAAGTTACTGCACTACTATACAGATTATATATTAATACACTGCTTTTATATTGCTTAGCACTTATACGAAACATTAAATCTATCTGGATTCGAAGTTGCAGGAATGTCTACCAGTAGTAAGTGCGTAGATGTCAGTGAAAGACATCATGCGTATCGTATGTTCACGTGCTTCGTTGAAAAAAACTGCGCACATAAAGTGAAATCGGTTATTAGATACTAGTTTATTTAGCTCTAGTCGAATTAAACCGCTCAGAAGTTTTAGACACTCACTAAGGGGACGGGAGGACTAAAGATTGCAAAGGGCTTTGGAGCGTGTCCTATCTCCAGCAGTGATTGAAAAAAGTCTGCGAGGAATGATGGTGATTCTAAGACAATTGACCACATTTTATTTCTCACCAAACCATACATGTATTTATGAGGTGAGGTAACTGTAATTTATGACATGAATTGTTTTCGTCTCACTTTGCTGAATAATTTCGCTATCAGTGCTGAACCAGTAGCGCGATAGCCGGCAACAAGCGGCAAGGTCGTTCTCAATGTAACGTGTGTAGTACGGGCAGTAGGTGCGGCATCGCGACGTAAAGTGAGTGTGTGCACAGCTGTTGCCACCGCGAACAGCCCGTTTGATGACCGTGGCTAACTAAACGATTTCTTTAATTTAAAAGTGACGAGATTGACTCTTGACCGATGAACTACAGAGCTTCCAAACAGTCTTCTTCAAGTCATATCATTGTGACACCATACGAATTACTAAAAAATCGATGGCCTGAAGGCTGTACAAAACTTATCAATTCGTCATGAGTAATCTCGGTAGCACTCGCAATACTATATTTGGTTACGTCACTGCCGGAAATTACGTCACATAGCTTATGTGACGGCGCGCCGCGCCGGCCGGCGAGCATCCCCATTATCGCGAACAAAAAAACAATGTCACCTCCGTAAACGTCGGTCGACGTCTCAGGGCGATAACGACCCCGTTGCCCGCCAGTTAACCTAGCCGCTCTATACATTATAAACAATTTCACCTTGCGGACTGAAACTATTCATGGTACTTCTATTTATTTTTTGCAGACGCAATTACCCGCGCATACATTGAACTGTGCAACAAATTTTTTGACGAATGTTAAAGTGACCTATAGTACACCCTTACGAAAATGTATTATCTGTTTTGCATCGGATAACGAACCTGGTGGAAGGTCGTTAGGCGCGAGGTTAATAGTTGAATACACCTTGTTTCTAGGGTGCGTTCGTAGGTCGGCTGAAACAAGTATTAAATATTTTCGTAACTGGCTAATTCTTCATCTTAAATAAAAAGGATGAAATACAAAACCTATCACCGCAGAACCTGCCTGTACTTACTGATTAAAAAAGATTAATTCAACATTTCATTTCACAAACGCTTGAATCAATTTAATTTTGTTTCTGTAAGCTGAACTGGTCTAAGGGGTATCATTTTGCAGTTCGTACGGGGACCGACCTACACAACACTTAGGTTAATTTAGGTAAAACGAAAATTTGGTATGTATATGAACTTCTGTGACCCAAACACGGACGCGTTACGTAAACATTTTTGAAGTGAAAACTTCTTTAGCGGCGTTTAACCTTTTTTACCCATCACAAAAAAGTGCACAACTCGCGTCAGGACATGTGACCCTGATCGAAAATTCGTAAGACGGTCACGTGTCGTGCAAACTTTTTTAGCAGCGTTGTACACTTTTTTGGGATGGGTAAAAATGTTAAACTCGCGTCGGGACACGTGACCTGATCGAAAATTCGTAAGACGATCATGTGTTCTGCAAACTTCTTTAGCGGCGTTATGCAAGTTTTCACTTCAACCCGTTTTTTTTTACACTGGGGGTCAAAATAGAAAAAAAAAATTTAAAGATATTCAAAGTGTATTGTGTGACATATCAAAAGAAAGCGCTTACTGTGAGGGTTTTAATTATATTTTATTCGTAATTTAAAAAAAATACTTTTCGAGGTTATTCAAGAAATTAGATCAAAAATTACCATTCCCTCCTTATTTCTGAAACTACTGAGCCTAAATTTTGAAAAAATGCAGTTAATAGTACTATACCTAAAAATTAAAATAAATAAATAATTACAGGAAAACCTATGAGAAGTCTGTAGTGTTAAATAACATGTTAAAAAAATTAAATTGGTTCGGAACTTGCATGCGAGTCCAACTCGCACTTGGACAGTTTTTTCTGATTTTAGGCTCCATGGTTTTCGACTTTTGACGAAAAATGTAAAAAAAATATACCATTCCCCCTTATCTCCGAAGTTTGCATAGTGTGATAGAAGTTTATGTGAAGATTACAGGAAAAATAATACGATGTCTAATATAGGCCTCGCCGATGAATATATAAAACATTTCACGTTTTATATGATGGTACGGAACTCTTGGTGCGCGAGTCAGACTACTCATGAACGGTTTTTAAAAGCGAGATGCGCGCGCCGGTCGCTGATCTTGAGTGAACGCAGCCGGTCGGGGCTCGGGGCCACTTGCCGACCGCCAAGGACATGGCGACAGCCTCCCAAAACGAACTCAAGTTCAACCAGGGACCAATTTCTCGAATATTTTTTAAACCTCACTGAGGCGGTACTTGACATTGATTTAGAGGTTCTAGGAAGTTTTCTAGAACCTTTGAATCAAAGTAAAGTAAACAATGTAGCGAAAACCGCGTTATGTTTAACTGGTTTCGCTATATACGTGATGGTACTTAAACACGATCCTATCGAAAACTATAAAATAAATCAATAGCATAACCAGTCAATTAATATTAATTCAACTTTCGCGCTTCACTGTTACTTCATTATTCAGATATTTTGATTTTAATCCTGAATTCTTAACAGTCTTCCTTATATTAAGAATATTATAGAATTCATATAACACTATTTACCTAAAATAAATGTTGTAGTTTTACGCGAGCAAGTCGCGACGTAGACCACTGAGGTTATTGGGCCCGGGCGTTCAGTTCAGTCGCTGAACGAGTCGAGTTGAACGACCGAATGCCGTATAACTTGTGAAGGTGGCGCAGGGTGATCGGCCAGAGCAAAAGCCTTCGTCCTTATGTGACTTGTCCAAGTGTCTATAGTTTGTGGGTCGCCGGTTGCGCAACAGACGCACCCACCCCACGCATCCCCCCGACCTCGAGTCACTTCATGCCGCCATCCCAACACCGCCACTGCTAAGTTCAATAATCTAGTCTAGACTTGTTGATTGTTCAATGACGTGAACCTTTTTCGGTAACTTTCGAAAACCGTTTGGGGATGAATGATCTAAAACATTTTGCAACCTTTCTAAAGAATGTTTAAGCTGGTAGGCACATTACCTTAGGTTAATCAGGACCGGCTTAAGAATTATCAGGCTATTTTACGTTTATGCCTTAAATATACCAATCGGTAATATTGAAAATACTTTTACAGAGCTTTCCGGCTTAGTCGGTAGAAACAACGAAGGACCTGTGCCGACCAAGTTAATTCATATTTGAATTTGTGACAGGTATACTCTACCTACCTACCTACCCTACCTATCTAAGTACTATTTTTTTTTTATTTTTTTTTCCGGACGAAGACTAATCCTAAAACACAAAAACCATGAAAATCGGTTCAGCCGTTCTCGAGTTATACTTATAAGTGTTCGAACAAACCCGACTTTGTTTGATTATATTAAGATTAAAACTGTACCTACGACTAGTAAAAATAGTCAACAACATTGAGTACTATAGCCATTTACATAAATAATTTTGTTCATTTTTATTTGCGACCCGAACACGGTTCTCCAGATCAATCTTTAAATTGGACCCTGTTAAGCGGAAAAGATACAACCAACATTTTTTGTAAAATTGAGTTATCTACGTTAATAATGAATAATTTATATGTTTTATGTTAATAATTTATATGTTATGGCCTATTACGCTACTAACTTTCAAATAGATACTTTATCATACGATTTTTTATTCTCTGTCTAACGCTAAACTGCATTTACTCAAAAGTAATGAAACGTTGGTTGGATCTTTTCTGCATAACAGTGCCAATTTAGAACACAGCGATCGATTGGCCGTTATATTTAATATATCATTAGTCTTTTTAAAGTGTTCTAAGTAATGTATGGTTATAAATTGTTACAGGTCACGCAAGCGTGGGCCCAGCAGCTCCTGCGACCTGGGCTACGGCGAGCGAGACGACCAGATGAACGAGTGCAATGCTGCCCTTGTGCTCATGTCGCTCAGCTGCTCTCCCAACTCGCCGCGCCCCAGTAAGTCGCACGACACGACTACACCACATGGCAAAACTTGGAAACAGTGGCGCACACACGCTATTACCTATGAATCCTCGACAACGCTGATTTCCAGCACTGGTAGTCCGCCAGTTCTCACATTTTTTACTACCTACGTCATTTTGCATTGCGTTACGTCGCTATTTTCTAATGCCGCAAACTTTTCTTACATCGGCTTGACCTAGCGTTGAGCCCACGTTAAAATAATCCCTACTGCTACATACTAAAGTTTAACTAAAAATCGATTTGAAATATTCTCTCAAAGTATTGTTTATGTCAGAACTAATTTATGATTAAATTAGCAAGTTACTTGTGATAATTATTTATTTTAATAATACTTTTACTTTTAAGAGAGCGGTTGTATTCTGGATAAAATCTACAAAACGTGGATAACGTCTAGACAGTAGTCTAGACATAGTCTAGACAAGTATTTGGTGTAACAGAGTTCTCATGATGAGCTTCAACCAAATGTGCTCTTGTTCGACTAGCATATTTGCGGCAACCCTTTTCTTAGTTAAGCAATTTTAAGGGAATTGATCATTGCAAGTAATTTTGTCAAATACGGATAATATTGAAGCGAAATTGATATAAATGGAAATCTATGAAATTTAACTTATCAATTAAAAAATTCGTCGACGTTCTCGTGGTATTCGCAATAGAGTCAGTTTACACCGGTTAATTACTTTTATAACAATTTAGATTAACATCACACACTAAAATTGCAGTAGACCGCCTTACGGGACAACTTACGCAACATTATAGATGAGAATCAAGGCGATTCACACCACCCATAAAAATTAACGATACCTCGAGAGAACAGAGACTATTCTAATGCGCCAGCGCATGTGTGCCACGAGAAAATAGCCGTTCTTGTGAGTGAAAGTTTCTGACCAAAGTTCCGTTTCGCAATTTATCTCATTTCACTCATTCAAGCAACTTTACGCTAAGTAGGTACTCGTAATTTGTAATTTTAAAAAAATTTAAAGACCTCCTAACTGCTAAACAAAATTTACTACCCACGGAAAAACTACACAAAATTAGATGCCCTTATCAATTAGTTTAAGATGAGAGTGTCTAAAATATGAGAACGGACTAAAAAAACATAAAATTGATGAAAGAGAGAACAACGATCTAAATGGTTTTTTTGTGGCAGGCGCATGGGGAGGTCGATCATCAGTGTCGCCAGGAGCCAGCAGCAGCTCAGGCTCGTCATGGCGCTCCGGCACGCCCTCACCCCCACCGGCATCTTCCTCATTTAGCGATGAGGGCATTGCAATGGATTATGAAGAAATCCACCCGCGTAAGAAAAGGGTAAGTCACAAGATCATTTCTTCAAGACACAAACTAAAAACAGAAAACAGCTCCTTATTATAACAGGAGCATTATTCATCGTGTAATCGTCATTATCAGAGGATTGGAAAAATAATTTAGCGGCAAATTGTTCTACTGTTGCCTATATTTGCACAATATTAAAGCTTAATTTTAAATGAGACGGTAACGGTCCTAAGACAAAATTATATAGATATGTCGTGTGGAACGTGCCCAGTCACCAGTACGACTTCAATTAGACCGTGACACACTTCGTAGTCGCTTTCATATTACGAAGACTTCAGATGAAGAAGTATATCTACCCATTTAAATTGTTGTATGAATACCAGTATGGATTTCCTGATGTACGGTGAATGAAACTACAACCAGATTGCTGTAAACAGCAACAGTCGATATCTATTTAGAAATATCGCAAGTAATACGTTGATAAGACTAGTTTTATCAAGTACTAAATATATATTTTTAAATAATTAAATATATAATTTAATACATATTAAACACTAAGTGCAATTTTATAGTTTAGTACTGCTTAGTAGTTCTGAGCGGACAATGATTATTAGCCATATGTTAAGGAATTTTTGCATATCGTTAAAATCATCAACTGCACTGAATCCAAAGAGTTCCCTATAACAGGGTGACATACACATAATAATATGTTCAAATTGAACACTGTGACTGTTGAAGAAATTATGTCGGTGCTATGCTGTAAAATTTATTTCACCATTCTTGGTAACCAATCCTATCCATTAATTTCAATAGTGGATTTAGGAAGTGTATGTCACACGACGACAAAGACATTTTATAAGATCCTTTGTGACGCATAAACCAGTAAGCACTGAGTCAATCTGCCTGCACAGTGTACTGATGCACTTCAAGGTTCACTCGCTCGTTGACATTTAGTATTGCCTCCACTAGGAATCAATAGAGATATATTTCTTTTGTTTACGTATTGTGGACATTCAGTGAACTGGATTGATTGCATCCAGGTAAGACTTGACTATAGTTGCTTACACCTTGCGGGTGTTTGTACTGATACCTGCATCCTAAGTATACGGTGGCGTTACGTCACTCGTAATTGCGTTGTAATATGTTTATGTCAAGTAAAGGATATCCGGTTGTGGACCGTTGCGTAACATTGTTCACTAGCACGTAGGAAAATCCACTGTCTCTTTAGTTATTGCAAAAAGGAAAAACAAATGTGTTACGGAACTTCCATCCAGCTACTTTATCACTGATACTCAAATTAATAGTTTACTTTTAACTTGATAAGAAACCTCATTAAATTAACAATCAACTAGGTATATTATCCAAAGTCATGCGTTAGATAAGAAGTCACTGACACGTTAAGACTTTGTATAGGTATAAGTATTTGTGCAACACAATAAGTGCATTTGCGACACGTGTCGAGCCAATATAAGTTATTACCTATTTATTAAGTGCTGTTCGTGCGCACACAATTCACTGAAGTATTATTAATTTACTGAACAACACTTCGGCAACTACTAGATATGCTGCAACTTACCAAAGCAATATCTTCTTAAGTACATTTGATTGGAACCTATTATTCCGGGAGACAAAGAAAATTTAAGTTAACATCTAAGGTACAGAGTCCGTTTCTTTATTAATTACATTAGATAATTCCAACGTTCGTAGAATCGCAAAAAGAATCTATTACAATGAATTTAATTGATATCTTAAACTTATCAGAATTATGCTCTTTACAGAATTTAAAGGATATACATAGGTACTTCATAGTGCAATTCAATTAGAAGTTACATAATAAAAGTTAAACGCTGCTGCTTTTAAATCCTAAAATGTTTAGCTGTTTGAACGTTGAGTGATTTGTGCCGTGTGCGCCACGGTAATCACCACAGTGCGTTGTCGTTTATTGGATAGAATAAAGAGACTGCAACAAACATATGTGCATATAATATAATTTACGATCCACGTGCGCAGTTCACTGTGTCGTACAATGTCAAGGCGCGGCGAGAGCTCTGTGGCCGCACTTATGCAACACCATTGTAAAATTGACATAAATGTTTATGACTGCGTGAGTGACTACGACCGCAGCCAATACTTTATTGCAGGTAGTTATGACGATTCTCGTTACTGCCTATTACTAAAGTGTGATTCAGTGACAACGTACGGTTACTGGATGATCTAACTATAAAATGTCTTCACACATTCTAAATATTTATTAGTATTTATACGCCTATTAGTACGTATAGGCCTATAGGTTTTTGGTAGCAGAATTGACCCGTACGCACCCGAATCGCTCAATGGCTTGGAAAGGAATATGGTCCTTTCTACATATATACCGTACTTAGAACATATTTGCAAATGTTAATTTGTTGATAATGTTCCAATATTAAAATCACCTCTTCGTACTGTATCTTTTATTTTAAGTATATCCGTGGTAAGTCATCATTTTCACTGAACTTTGAACTTTCGAATGTATCTTCGTTTTCATGTTATTTTTTTTTTTTATTGGAGGTCATACTGCCTTAGTAAACCCTCTCATATTCTCAGTTTTCAAAATATAGGCTAAAGGTTTGAAATGGTTAAGATAAACCATCTTTAACATAACACTTATCTACACTTTACACGCTGGTCTTTACTGTCTAGATTTTATAGCTCAGACTTTTAAATTAGTCTTCTACTACCTATATTAATAATATCTCGCATTTTACAACTACACACATAGTTTCGGGTCGGCTTTCAGACATAAGATGCGACTGAATATAAATATTTCGCATAGAGACTGCCATTACACCACGAAAATCCAATCCAATTACTGAGCTGTACCGACATTCAAAGGTTAGACCAGTTGTCTGACTTTAGGTCTTCTGACTAGGTTCTTCCAATATGTAGGTAGGGTAAGTATAATATACTTACCCCAGATATATTATGTCTGTCTGTTGGGCGACTGTGGTGTCTGGTGTTTAAGACCACGACAATCTAATCCAATTACTGAGCTGTACCAACATTCAAAGGCTAGACCAGTTGTCTGACTTTGGGTCTTCTGACTAGGTTCTTCCAATATGTAGGTAGGGTAAGTATATGTCTGTCTATTGGGCGACTATGGTGTCTGGTGTTTATCTGTATACCATCCAATCAAAACAGAGTCCACTTTGCCGGGCAGGCGTCTCGTTGTGGGATAGTCACCCACACCCATTCATGAACAGCTCTACGATCAAGCGGTTACGTTACTTTGGCCCTTAGTATTAATTTTATTGATTGTATTGATTATTTTACTTTTTATTGTTTTCAAGTCCTAAGGTCCTTTGGCACCTTAACCATGTACATAAAGAAGTCTCCTATTATTTTCAGATATTATGTACTATTTACGAATGGGTGCTGGGCAAACACTTATTACGAAATATACCGGTATCTTGTCAACCGTCTTTATCGTCACAAACACAGAATAAAATAGCAAACAACGTACAATAGGTGTCGGCCATTGTGTTGGCTTGCGTTACAGGCCCACGCTCTGTTTATAACCTTGTGTACATATTGTTGGCGGCCAAATGCTAGTGGTGGGCGGACCGGAGACTCGTCGCGCTCGTTCTACTATTACATATTTTCGTTTCAATTACGTAACGGCTATTTACCCACTGTGAATACGTGAAGACCTTATATTGATCATGATCGAATTGGCAAATCGTTTGGCGTAAATTAAAAGCATAAGAGAGACGGTACTAGGGAATGCAAAGTTTACTGTAAACTACTATTAATGAAATTTTCAAAGATAGGAACCTACCTAGGCGATATTATACGATGTCAAAATTTGCAACACGTGATTATTGTATTCCAAAATTTTAAATCACTGTATCGGTCCTGGAAACAGTTCATCGCTAAATTATCTATTACCTATCGTAACATTCAGGCGCCTACGCAAACGCTAGCCGTTGCTAACAGGCTATTATTGGTGCAGCAGAACAATGGCATGCCCGAGACGTTGCGTCGCCGTGCTGAATTATCACATAAGCTTCGTTGCCAACTGTTCTATTATTCAGCGATAGGGTATCGAAGACCCATAGTAAATCATACATAAAAGGCTTTGTCCTGATTGATGGATCAACGCGCAGCCTAAACCGCTGAAAGGAGCACTTCGCCCGCGACTTAGTCCGCGTTGCAATTTTCTTAAGGATCCTCAATTTTTTTCTAGACCAATTATATACATAATACTCCCTCGAGAACCACTCTATCCATTGGTGAAAACAGCATGAAAATCGGTGCAGCAGTTTTTGAGTTTGTCGCGGACAAACGCGGTGGAGGACATTGTTTTATAATAATATGTAGTGATCTACCCTTTGAGAGGGTGAAATAGGGGTTAAAAGTTATTTTTGAAGTGAGAAGAATAACATTTGATTAAAACTACTAAGCATAAATAAAGGAATACATATTTCGTAGTTTTAGGAAATTTAACCGTTAACGGGAGGAATGGGGTGGAAACATTAGTAAAATTGAAAAAAAAAAATACTCGTTTTGCTAGACCTATGAAGATGAAATATGGTACCCAAAGCAGGAGACATTTGATGATTTCCCATACTCAAAAAAAAAAAAGCTTGCGACATTAATGTTTTAATTAAATCAGTGTACAGATTTATGCTCTAGTAACGCAACCGTAAAGACGTATTAAATCAGTATCTACTTTTCTGCGGCCCAAATATGAACATAGTGGGAAGCGGCAATGGCGGTGTGTGTTCTCCTCGGATTATCGTCCCTAGGTTCACTGACCTGCCCACATGTGATCCGTGCGGAACCTGTTCCTGCGCACCACTTACGCCTGCCCGGCCACTGCCCACTATGAACCATGGTCACCTGAAAAAGTATCTTATAGAGTTAAACAAAAGATATTGAACTCGTTATTTCGTTATTTTCCGTGATTATAAATAAAAATGTATACGTCTTTCTTGTAACGAATGCATTGCATTTTATAGTCGCGTTCATTAGCAACTGACGTGCAAAACTGCATAGTGTAAATACGTATATAACTGAATGCAAAATCTCTTGTTACCGAGCGTAAGAGCCTGACGTCACCTGGCAGACCTTGGCGGAGGACACAGCTATTAGAGCGAAGCAAGGCCTTGCCAGCATTCTGCATGCAATGATTTTTTTTTAAATATTTATTCTGTATTTGTCACTATAATAATGCTTTTTTATAAAAACCATAACGATAAAGAAAAAATACATCTTGATTTTATAAGTAGCTAGCAAATTGTATCTAGCAATTTCCTTTAAAGTATATATTTACTTAGACTAATAAAATAACACAATAGCCTATTCATAGTATCACGCTAGGCAACTAGTTCCCATGATGCACTAATTAGCTACAAAGTGAGGCAAAAGCGACCATCTATTTGTCGATAACCGCTTAGTGCCACTGCCTTTGTGTCCTTACCTACACGTTCCAACAATGAATTACTGGTGAAACTATTTACAGTTATCATAAAACAAAGAAATGCTGTTGTTATAGGTTCACAATCACTGGTAGAAATTAGATTATTTAGAAAGCCCACTTTAGTAAGCGACAATATTAAACAACAAAATAATATTATGTGCAACAATCATCCGTAATCGGGACATCGTTTGACAAGTGGACATTAAACAAACAAAAATGCGTCAGCATATAACACGATGTTATCAGCATTCGTCACATGATTACATTCTGAGCAGATCTGCGTGCCTAGGCTGCGCAGCACACGAGGCGGTCCACCTACCGATGCGATGACGTAGTTCACCTCAGAGCGTAACAACAAAAGCGTTGCATCACAGCGCAGGCGCACTTTGAGCGCGATCGTTGTATAATAGACATAACTCTATCAATTCGTTCGATTTCCCTAAATAGGAATGAGTATCATGTGACTCGAAAATCGATTAGCTGACGCAACTAGTTTAGCAAACTTTTCAATTGCAAAATGATCCAAATGACTTTGAAAGTGTGTAGCATGCGTAAATATCACTTTATTTACTACGCGGCCTCTGCTGTGGTAAAGTTGCCGCATAAATTTTACTATAGTTACACTGGCGATAAGGAATATCGAGATATTGGAGTGCATGCATGCAACACTTAAGTTTGCACGAGTTTCATTATTGTCGATACACGTGTGACCTCGGAAGTGCAATATATCGCCTTAGCAGCGTGATCGATAAACACCAAACAAGCTCTTTACAGCTCAACGACGTATAATGCTTTTAAGTTTCTATTACTGTATTTTAAACTATGTAGGACGTTGCCGAAATATTTCTAAATGCTGCATTTTATTATGCATTGCTCGCATGCGGTCCTATTTATATAAGAAGTGATCTTCTAATACATATTCCTTGAGTATTTTCACAAGCTATATGTACGAGTTGTTCATCTCTTGAACAATAGTGTTATCGGTATCATTTATAAACAAAGATATTGTTTGAACATAGAGCTACTAAAACGAATACTCCTTGTAGCTTATCATACATTTTATTGCTTCTATCTGATTGATTATACTCAAGCTTTCTTTTTCAAATAACACATACGTAGCGAATAATAAATCTTATTATAAACGTAAAATAGGCCTGGCAAATTGCATTATAAATCAAATCTTTTCACGGTGATAGTTAAACCTCGCTTTATACTGAAAGTGAAAAAAAGTAGTATTTTAAGTTAGTTTGATGAAGAAGAAATAGCGTTCAAACAAACGCGTAAACAGGGCCACAATGATACTTTTGCGGTAGATACGTGCTTTAATGAAGGTCGCTTTATCGCGTACCGCTGATAAAATACGCCAATCGTTATCTGCAAAGGCGTCGAGGTGACTTCCGCGTGTTGCTCACGGTCACTATACATAATTACTTATTACATGGGACCGTCCGACACAAGTGTAAATAGGTACCTACCTACGTACGCTGTTAATGTCTTAGTTTTTTTTTTCTAGTAGGTAAGTTATAGAATATTTATTGTTCATTATAAGATGAAATTATGAAGATTATTTAATGGAAAACTTTAACACAAGTTTTATAAACTGGATCTGATTTAAATTTTATTATTCGCACAATCTACATATATAACTTCAAGTTTAGTCGCATAGCAATGTCGCTATGTTGTGAAGTTTTAGAAACGTGCCCTATCTGCGTGTAAAAATATCTAATAGCGATAAGGGTACTAATAAAACAATAGATAGTTTACTGGCGGCGACGGCACGGGGATGTCGAAACTCACGTGAGTGGAAAAACGTTGCGCGTGCACAACGTGACCGCTGCCCCACCAACACCATAATAATAGTTTGTTTAGCCTTTGTTAGACCTTCAGCGAGTTGTTTCTTTGCTAAGTCATACCACATGTGCAAAACCTCGTTCAACAGCTTTGCATCGTGCCCCGTTAGATAGCTGTCCAAAAAATAACAGACGTGAAATCTCAAGGTTTATGTTGCGTTTAAACAACCTACTGTTGTTCCAACGCGAATGATATTCGACCTTCGAGTTCTATATTTAAACACGGAAGACATTGCGGTACTAGAAGCGCGCAGATAACTCCCCGCTCGGAAAACAGTTAGGTACAATTAGGTGTGTATTTCTCCTGCAATGCTCGATGTTGCAGTTTTCACATCATCATTTAATTTACAGATAAAAGATACAGTAGTGTATTTATTTATTTTGAATTTACCTACGTAATATGGGAAGACAAGATTGGCAGAATTTTGCTATGGTATTTTTTTATCGTAGTCGATTGTCTTAATTAGAGAATACACATGATGAAAAAGATGGCCACCCCTAACCAAGAGGCTAGAGCGTGCCCACATCAGCCCAACAACGTTCGTCACACGTGTCACTTTGTCAACCAATTACGCGTAAATTCAAAACACATTAGGTAACAGCACTGTGATATAACAGTCGATAACAGAACATTCACGCTCCAAGCGTTGCTAACGCTATCAAGGTTTTATATCAGCCCACTGCGCGCAGTTAACATTGTTCACATTAGGCCACGTTAATCATAAAGTACCTAGTTTTAATAGTAAAACCGCAAAAGATGCGCTAATTTTCTTTAATTTTAAACAGCATAACTGGCTTAAATGAATGCAATAGGCAATTATTTAACAGTAAGTAACATACAAATATGGAGCGCGTGGTATACGATTACGGTATCAATGTAGGTCATGAATGTAAGGCGACTCGGTGCCGAAAAATTATCTGTTCACCAAAAATATGTAAGTAGTTGTTATTTAATTTCGTTTATTTTTTGTTTTAGTGTAGGTACTGGTAACGAGTTTACTATTTGTAGATAAATGTGTTAATCGTCATTTAAACATTTTAGGCTTTTGTTATTGATTACAATACTATCGTTAGTCCAAATAAAAGACAATTAGTAAGACAACTCATTAAAAAAAAGAAGTACCAACTCGTTTTGTAATTGCTAGTGCAAATTCTCGAAGTAGATAGCAGTTCAGGGAACACGTTCGATAAATTATTGATCGAATAACTGGAACAGTTGCTAAAGTACTGAGTCTGTTCAACGTTATAGGTTTATATACATACTCTACAAAAGCAAATTGTGCAATGCAATAGCAAAAAAGGGTTATAAGTTTATAAACATCTACGAACGTCCTAATTGTAGCTAATGCTGGGAGCAGTAATTTTTAGAGGACACGGTTCGACTTTAAATTACAATGGACTACTTGAAAAATATTGAAAACCGATATGGTTTGAAACTAGTGCGCTTAACGTGAACTTATTTATTAGGTTTATGACATAAATATAAATAAATTTACACACAGAGGCTGTTGTTTGTTAGGTTACGTAAAGTTGTCCTCAATATACTCAAACAGTAACAGAAATATGATGCGAAATTAAACAATGTCTCAAACACCGTACACACTGCACGAACTTCAGTGTTGTTGTCGTTCCGTCTCGCTCTGCGGGTCATCGCCCTGACACCACACAACTCCCTCGTTCTAATAACCCTGCGCATATCACTAGGTTATTTTATAGCTAGTGCGAAATTTCGTCACGAAGGTCTCATTGTGACCATTAGAATGCTTGTTGGCAAGAAAAGTTCCGTAAATTCGAATAAATTGCGCCATAAAGTTCATGTACCCTATCCTGGCGACCTTGACGCGGTCAAAAACACCGTCCAAGACATTGACCAGTATCCGGCCGGTACACCAACACCAGCTGTGGTTACGGCCATTATGGGTGTGTAACCACATTGGGCAATTATTTCTACCACCTTGCGCAATTTAATGAACAAAGGAAGTGCTACAGTTACCATTTTGCGTGCAACACGACATTCAAGTGGGTGGCAACTATTTAATTAATCGATGACTTTATCTTGCTTAATTCGCGTTGCCTATCATGATTTATCAATAATTTGCAAGTAACATCCTTAAGCGTTATTCATAAAAACCTAAGTTAATTCTATATTCTATTCATTAACTTTGTTCTATTTACATGTAAATTCTATTGCCTAAATATACACGCAAATATTGGACACATTTACGCACGTACAAAAAACCAGCGGTAGATTTTCATGATACTAACGCACGTCTAGCAGAATCGCGTCGTCGCGTCGGAGGATAGATAGATGGAGGCAATGCGTTTTTTTAACCGGCATTGGCAGGGCAATGACACAGCGGCCGGTTCACTGCCCGTTCTTGACAGTTCAAATGTTTACACTTGGGTTTTAAGTCTAGAGGGATCACTTGCTTTTCACTACACGTCGCCATATCGTATCAGAAATCCCGTTTACTACATTTGGTGTTATTAAAAACATTCAATATTGAGCAAGGCATCGTTTTGGTTAGG
This sequence comes from Lacanobia oleracea, assembly GCA_950371165.1. Classification (NCBI taxonomy): domain Eukaryota; kingdom Metazoa; phylum Arthropoda; class Insecta; order Lepidoptera; family Noctuidae; genus Lacanobia; species Lacanobia oleracea. Next base: position 16,587,830 of record OX493389.1, read on the forward strand.
CTTAGACGTCGCAGTGTCATCGTATTTGTTTTATTCATGAAATGCATTAACAAAGTGTTTCTGTTTTCTAAACTTTACCGAAGATTCGTGGTACGGGCATGACTAGTACTTTAAAGCTTTGATATGAGAATCCTTGCATATACGTATGCAAGTGAACGAGCATATAATGTCAATATGACATACCTATGTATATGTATAGCTCCGAATATCAACGGCTGGAACAATGGCATGACGAGTTCATCAGACGCGATAATGAGCAGTCCCGTGGGTTCAACAAACTCTTCATTCCACAAAATAATGTATATTGCGATGTCTGATATTGTTACGCCAGATTCCTTGAGCGTTCCAATCTTTTAATACGTTTAAATCGGGTCGTTTGCAAGCGATGAGCGGCCGCGCGGTTGTGATATCAGTATATTATAGATGACTGTAATTGTATTGTAACTACTTATTAAAAATTCAAATACTCCCGGAATTACTTCCAAAAAACAACAGTTCCAGTGAAAGAAAATGTCTGAATGAACTCCGACATAATAAAACTAAGCAAATGAAATTAAGCGCTGTGAACAAAACCCATTTATTTTGAAACATTTCTTTAGAAGAACCATCCAAAAGAAAAAAAATCTAAAAATATAAGAGACTTTGTATAGAATTATCTGAACAATTCTTATCCGAAGATAATGTTTCACCATCTCAACAGTATTCATAAAAAACTCTAAACACTCCGTGCTAAAACCAAAATAAAAGCGAATTCAAATAATTAAACATCGTTTTCTTATTAGGGAAAATGCCAATTTAAGGTGTGATACCAATTTATACTTAAGCTAACATCAAAAAACGACGTCAAAGATTTACTTGAACATTAATAAAGCAAAAAAACCTTTAGAACCATTAACTTCCAGACTACCATTTAATATACCTACCTGGTAGGCCAGTCCTGTTATATAGAAATAAAAAGTGAAATGGTGACAAGTTAGAACCTGTAAGGGTCGGTGACCAAAGAAGCGGCGCCGCAGCTTTATACCGATTGGCGACTGCCCCACGCGTCTGATTCGTCATCTTTTTCACCACCATCCAAGAGCTTTGTGTTATTATGATGTGACTCACCACGATCAGAATAAACCATACAAAACGGTCACTGGGTAATGTAATAATCAATCAAAAATCATCGAAACTCACACAAATTTTAGTAAAATGTATTTATGATTTGAAGATATAATAACAGTGATAAATAGACCGACCTAATTCAACCTATTTTCGTGGGCTAGTTAAATAGCTTATCAGAGTGACGCACATTTTCACGCAGCCGACACACACGACAAATGACGTTTGCAACCTTTGACCCTAGTCACGTGTGAGTCTTTGCGCTTCTAAAGAACTTGTTTTTATGGTGCTTAGAAGCAGATTAATTTATTGATAGGTGAGTGGCAAGAGTGGCAAGGTAACTACATAAAACTAATAAAAAATGATAGCAAATTTTGAAGTAATGACAACGATTTTACAAATACCAATGGTAGAAGACAATAGCCAATGCAAGTCGCTTCTCACAATGAGATGAGTGAGGCGAACGAACGCTGCGTAGTTTCTTGCTACCAGGCGTTTTTCATGTGTTCTGTCCACATTCTGGGACGTGTGTATGTTGGCGTAGGTAGGTTGAGTAAAAAACATGAAGTGATGAGGGTGTAACGCCCGCACCCGCCGCACCGGCGGGGGTGCCCAGCGAAGGGAATGTTTTGAGCCGCCGCCGAGTTCAATGCATCCGCGACGCCACCTGTAGCACATAGCTTTATCAAAACTTCGTTCTTTTAAAATTAAATATGTCTGTAAAAATTAGGAGACCGGGGAAAATTACGTGAATTTACCGTTTTTTTTTTTACATTTATCAAATAATATTATGCATCATCATAATTTTATTTCATTTTTAAATAATTAAATCGGCATTAGTATCATATTCGGTTATTCATTATAACTGGTTTAAAAGTTATTTAATTTGTTTGAAGTTCACTTGAGATATAGTCTTACAAAATATGCTCACTGGGGGGTCAAATATCACATCGACGTTCATACCGTTTCGTCAAAGTGTAAGGGTAAAACCATCGGCAGTTCAGTGACCTGCCGTGCTCCTGGTTGTCCCTTGGCTTTATGGGGTGCAGGCTGCGTGCGCTTTCTCGCTCGTGCATCGACATCGTGCTATCTCATCTAATTTCTTTGTACGACTAGTAAAACGGAGTTTATTGTCTATTTCATATCAACAACTGCACAACACACTTATCAATTTAAATGACCATTATAGATAGGTCGTTCATTATTACTTCAATATAATAGTTTTTAAGTAATTATGGTAAAAATGTTTTGCCAAATAGATAAGCTACAAGTTGTTATTCTACTATTTACGGAAATGGCATACGGAAATGTTTTTTCAACTCACTTTTTAAACAACTCCATGATTCTGAGAGACTTTTATTTGTAAACTTGCAACTAGTCGACAAAGCTTGTTTTGAAACACAGCCAGCACGCCTAGCCACGTGAGGATTTCGTCCAAATACATCTAGTCGATGGCTCTTACAAAAATATTGAATATGATTTTACCCATACCTAATATTTTTGACATGATCTGTAAATTCCTTTAATGGAATTGAAATTACGCAAAAATATGAAGTTGTAGATAACTTTTCTATCTAAAGCATTAAATTCTGTAATATAGAGTACAAGGCCCGTGAGTAGGTAGGTAGTGGCCTACATTATCATGTTCATAAGTACCGGCACAGTCGACGCACAAGTCACAAGCTCCGCATAAAAGTACCGGCCGGCAACACGCAGCCAGTAACGCAACATATCTCGTTAAATGGCGTCTTCCTCGTTCGCTTCGTTTCTAGAGCTAGAAGGAGATGACGCGAAAACAACTTATCTGGCTCTGTTAAGCATATACGTGCGTGTGTGTGGCTGTAAATAAGGAAGGTCAAGCGGATGAAACAGACTTAGTATGCTGCTCATAGGTAAAAAAGAGACGCAATGAAAACAAATCAATATCATCATCTCGCAGCGTTTCGCGGTGGAAAGAGACAGCGCAATAACAAACCGGCATTTTGTGCCGGCATGTTTCGTAAGCAAGTATCACGTTTCCAACTTCAACTCTATTCCGGTGGAACATAATTTAATTTTCCTCAAAGGAGGCTTGTTTACAGACTTTATAAAAGGTTGCAGTCAATTTCTTGACTGTTTGGTTGTTGGTAGCTTCATTTAGCTAACGGCAAAGCGATAATTTAATTCAGTGAATATAAAACTACAATCATGGTGCAGTTTATGATACTTTTGATAATTTTGTGCATGTATGTGCATCTACAGTTTTAACCATCTGTCACTTTGTTTTTTTTTTTCGATTTATGTATAAACATAACGTCTCAAATAGCGTAATTATGTATATTGAAAAGCAATGTCTAATTATGTTGATATTTAGCATTTAAAAACATAAATTATTTATAGAACTACATATAAGCAACAAGGCACCACCAAATACTTTTCCAGTACCTATGGCACCATTTCCGTCAGTGTTTTTTTCTTGTGTTCGTAACGTATAGGTTAAACTATTGTTATCGTTTTATGCGTAGCTTCTTTTATTGTCAGAGGTATTCCTCTGACAATAAAAGAAACTACGCATAAAACGGATGCATCAAAACTGTTCATGACGTTCATTGCTCTATAAGCAAATGCATAGATGCATAGGTACAGCACACTGGCATCGACTACTGCATTGCACACATTGAACTGAACTGGCACGTGTAAGCGTACAGACGACACACAAAGACAGAGGCAGCTTATTCTGAAAACATTTATGGTTTTGAATATTATGGACGCTTTTACTTGAATAAAGGCATTTTAACTTTTGATCACTTTTGTTTATAGTAAGCATATTTTTAGATCGATCCATTTTAAAACATTCGTATGTTTTTCTTCATTGAAAGAAAAAACTAAATTTTTCACCTAATCTATTTTAGAACAAAGAAACGTTAAGAAGCTTTTGTGTTTTCTTTGTTCCTAGAAAAAGCATTACATATTTAGGTACTTAATTTCATATTTATAAAAGAAAATTGTGTTGAGAACAAGGCACTATCAAATTAGAAGCAAACTATTATACCTCTTTATATTTACGAGTAGTTTAGATTAGCTACTTTCATAAAGGATATTAAGGTAACATAATATAAATATACTTGAATTTTAAAAATTACTCGTTTAATAATGACTTTTACGATATATGAAGCAATAACGTCAATCATGTTTTTTTAACGTAACTAAGAATAAAAGTGTATCAAAGCTTTATTAAACGCTGAAAGTAGGTCAGTGGTGCAGCGAAGGGAAGGGAGGCGCCCTCCTGAAGTGAAACACGCGCACCGACATTCGATCCGCACTCCCCTCGACCCGCACCAAGGGGAAGGTGAAGCAATATTAAAATAAACTATTTGCTTTGCCAACATACGTAAGAATCTTAGAAATTCGTTCAATTCAATAGTTTGATATCCTCGAACTAGTTAAAACGACTGATGAGTTTATTTAAATAGACCGTTCATACACCTGATGTTTGAGTTTTGTGCATCTTTCTGAAAATAAATATAAATGTATTGTAAATATTTGCCTTATGTTGTTATTACTAAGGTGAAGGCAGTTCTGATTCGTATTAATATCTTGACTGTAATGGGAGGCGATTCATTTATGGAAACATCTTAGGTTGCAACTTGATAAATGCCTACATAAATAATTTACAATTGATTGTTTGCGCACAAACCATTTTGCAATGCAGTATACTAGACTATGTCTTATTTCACTTTAAAAGCGCTGCCTAGATTTGTATTTTTCTTTGAAAATCTATGTGATCATGCCAAACATGTGCACCTAGTGTTATTAAAGTGCATTTTATTTTATTTAAAATCTGGTTATGCAAAATAAATTTCATTAAATTCTTGCTTGACATTGCCTTTAGATCCTGTAAAATCTCTTTTGTTTGGGATAATGACTTGTCGCCAATGAATTTGTCTTAAAATTAGACAAAGAAGCGCAACCTTCATATACCACCCTTGGCCCTGGTGCTTCGACCCAGTTCGCGGAATTCCCCCCCCCCCCCCAGCACTCCCCGGACTACGGCGCTCCTCTACCTCATTCCCCTAACCTACTTTTGATTGCACTTAATATAGCCTGGTTTTCAGATCTAGCACAACATAGGAAGGCCTAAAACCTTTTTCAAAATGTCTACATTAAAGTAATGTTAATTTATCTAATCGGGATGCAGAATAAACTCACACGTGTCAAGCGGGTGACATAACGAGCTGCCGATTCAGTATTTTCAAACGATACCTACTAAGAAACTGCAACTGCTATGAACTATAGCAATTGGGATAAAGGCCAGACTATACTGATCGGAATGCAGCTTGGTAACAGGACAGCAACCCAATAATATGTTGTAATGTATGAACATGTATGTAGCTCAACTCGGCCGAAATAATGTGGCATTGAGCAGAAGGTCGATGCAGAAACTTTGGCAAGACACGCCAACAGCGGCCCTGCATAGCCTCGTCACGGCTCACTAACGCTGGGTTACTACTTCATCAGTTTTACTTTAGACTAAGAAAATCTGATGAACTGGTATCAGCAAAGTGGTATGAACTAAGCAATCATTTCTACACTCAAACTTTCTGTAAATAAAACAAGAAAAAATCGAGAGATAATAGATATAGATATATTATAAATTAAAAGCAAAGACAAATATTTGAGAATAAATCTAGAATAACCAATAGCTAAAATTTAAATACGGTCACATAAAGAGTCGCAAAGAGAGCAAATATTTTCAAACTATGTGATGTGGTTACGCCTCGAATGGAGCGCAGCGCTTACTGGTAGCGGTACAAGAGGGCGCCGCGACGCGCAGTGTTCGCAAGGCCACGACCTAGAGTGACTTCCGTCTCCGCTACATCATCGCTCGATTCTACCTATCTACTGTTGTTAAGATCATCTAACATAGATATATAGTTTCTGTACTTATACACAACGCATTAAATATAACTAGGGAGAGAAAATACTTTTGGTATCTTTATATGTATTCATCTAATATTGTTTTTTTTTGTTACAGATAAACAGTGTTGTATTTGTGTGTACCTGGCGAGGATGCACATACACCACAAATACTTGTTCAGCCATTGAGGCACACATTCGGAACACGCATTTGGGGTAGGTATCTAATGCTCTTATTTTCTAGTGTTTTAGAGTTCATTATTGTGGCCATTTTTTGTTGAAATATGTATATAGGGTGCAGACGAAATCTTTTTTTTATTCAGAAACAAAATAAATCTTAATCTACTTGTAGTATGTACACAACTGCTAAATTAACTCATAAATAACAGAATGCATTAGTCACGTGCATTTAAGGTCACGTGCGGCAGCTATTGCACGTGCTAGGTGCAATAATAATTGCGCAATGCCAACAAGCCAGCTGGCAAGGTTACAGCCTGAGTGCGTCGCTAGCAAACATCTTGCTTCCTGTATTAATAAAGAAAGCATAAGTCAAAATGTTCCTACTCATTGTAGCACATTTTAAACTGCAAGAGATTTTAATCTACCTAGCAGTTTAAACTCTTTAGACCAAGTGGGTACATTTTCACCTTGTATGCTTTCTTTAAGAATATAAGTAAGTACTAGCAATCTAATAGAATGAGTAAAGATCAATCAGAGGTATTTACCGTATTTTAAGCAACTTTCGCAATTCGTATCGCAGTCGCAAACTTTCAAAAACACCTCTTATTTCCTTACACTGAGATAAGATGATATTGCGCTGTTGACTTGAACTTTTTTAACCAATAAAATATTATAAAGAGGAAAGATTTGTTTGTTTGTTTGAATTGAATAGGCTCCGAAACTACTGGACCGATTTGAAAAACTCTTTCACCATTAGTATTATCCTTCATTATCTCTGATGAACATAGGGGTACAAAAATACTCAAGTTACAAAAATGTTGCGGTATGACCGTGTGAGCGAAACGTTGAGTCTATTAAGAAGTAATTTACACATTATCCTATTAAGAGGGTAGAGGGGAGATGTAGTTCGTGGAGTACCAACTAAACCTGCGCGAACGAAGTCGAGAGCGAAGTGCTAGTAACCATGATATAAAGCAGTTAGGTTTAGTGTTTCTTTTTTAAAATAACGTAATGTGGAGTATCAATAAAATGCTGACTTCGACCTTGATGCCCACAACAGTGTAGTTAGCATAAGGTACGAGTAGTTAGAGAACACTGAAAGGCCGGCCCTTGGTGACCCGGAAGCAGCGAGGCTTCGCGACAAGGTTGCTAGCAACAGTCCCGCCCGCGCCCGCGCGCGCAAGGCCACTTGCCAACGCCCGCAGCCCGCTACTTATGTAACGCTGCCCTGTTGTTCTTATATTACCATTGACATTAAATTTTACAAAATATGTATATATAATGTGTGTTTACGATTGTAAACCTAAAGGATGTTGCCCTATTACTAAACCAGTCTTAAATGTCAGATTTAGTCCCTTGATTCATTCGTCCAATTATGAAATTGAACGAAATAAATTTATTTTATTCATTAAAACATACATATACATATTTAAAAATTTCAGTCATATTTATATTTATTATAACGACAATCGTATTTATAAAAACATTTGAGGCAAAGAATGCTTTGATCCTTTAAATTAATTTTCGATTAATTACGTTGCAGACCAAAGAAAGAAGGTGATAGTGACCATGAAGAAGAGTTCTACTATACAGAGAGGGAGGTGGCAGCCCCGGCGCCGCCACCCACACTCTCCCACCGAGACATGTGCCGCCCACCGCACGAGGATCCTGAATACCAACGCCAGCTAGTAGGCTCTTTCAGGTTGGAATCTTTTCTTTTAATGAGACTTAGAATTCAGTAATATTATAATATATTTCTAATAATTATTTTATTAATATTACAGACAAGGATTACTATCAACTATGCAGAATGGGAACGCGCGGCCAATAAGCATTCCCGTTACGCATCACTGGGTCAACTCACATTCACCGGTTAGCATTTTGAATAATTCTGTGGATTATTATAACATTTTTTTACTTTTAAGAAACCAAGAAGGAAACTTTTTGTAATAGAAAATGTACTTGCAGAAACATATGCGGCTGTCAGCAGCAGGCGGTTCACCAGGCAGTCCTGGAAGGCGACCGCGTTCAGATAACAAAAAGTGTCGTAAAGTATACGGCATGGACCAACGCGATCTCTGGTGTACTCAGTGCAAATGGAAAAAGGCATGTACGCGTTTCGGCGATTAGCGTTCGCGTCGCTCGCATGCATATGCGCGGGCAGTGCAACTCAAATGAATGATGAGCTGATGATTATAATCTTTATCCAAAACTAAAATGAGACATTTTAATCAATCGCTGTAGGCGAGAACTATTCCGTGTGGAAGTCGTGATTTAATTAGTTTTAAGGAAATATATTGTGAATGAAAGTTTTTATTTAATATAAGCAGAGACAGATTAAATTTACATTATATTGGATAAAAATTTAAGGAGACATATTTTTGCTCTTTATATGTGGCTCGTGTTTTGACTGCATAATGGACATTGCCCACGTATTTTTGTAGCGCAGTAGATTCGCCTTAATTGTGACGTACATGTGGAATGCAAAATCGTGTGACGCTCTCGGGCGGAGACTGTGAATATTAGGATTAAGTAGCTTAAGATTAGACTGAGATGAATAGTGTGAAAACATTTTCTCAAGTGTTGACAAATATGCAATTCGTTCCTGAACAGATATTCGATACGTGATTACCATGGCTTATTTTACTGCACAGACTGGTAATGACTGTCAGCACAAAAAAATTGTTTCTAAAAACACACAATTTGTTGCAGTATAGAAAAAAAACTGTCGTTGAATTTTGTCAGAAATCATTGTGAAAGGTCAGTCAATTCCGTCCACATTTTCGAATGTGCCGCATCGATTGTTAATCGACCACGCGTTCTTGATAATGTTTTCCCACTATTTCTACTATGTACCGCGTAACCGAGTATGCGAATGTAGTATACTCTGATTTTTCGACGACATGTTGTCGAAAATACTTCAGTGATATTGATCACTAAATATGAAATGTATATTGACTGACTTTTTAGATAATAATGAAATATAAATTATAATATATGAATTAGCTTCGTAAGTTATCTCAGATTCGACGAAAAGACTACTAACATGTTTAGACTTAAATTTTATGAACATATCTGTGTTGTATACAAAGATGGTCCTACGAGAACAAGGAGACAATACTCAAAAGATACCCGCGCAAGAGCTTCCTAGTGTGGTATCGTCGATGATTTGACTACCACAGGGTGAGCGGACGCAAAGATATGACTTCCAGGAAAAGAAAAGATATGAAGGTAACATCACACTGTACATATATTTGAAATTGATGCACACAATCTGGAGACATCATGAGACTCAACATGGACTTCATTAGAACCCGATGTTTATATACGCCAGTAGCTGAGGCATAATATTAACGTCGATGGAAAAAATGAGATGATAATTTCATACACTTTTATTAAACTTAAAAGTTCATATATGATTAAGAACCTATAGAATCTAATGTGACTTTTTTAACATCTACACGTACAGAAAGAGGGAAAATGTATAACAACGGCGCAGAGCTGCGGGAGATTAAGAAAAAAAGCGATTGCGGGCTGCAATATTACATTTAAGTATTACTGATTAAATATGTAAATAATAACTATAGTAGATATAGTGAATTATATAAAAGATATTATTCTGTATCTACCTATTTAAAAATTAAAAGCAATGTTTGGATGTGTACATAGATAAAAGTAAAATTATGAAAATATTATTATTGTTACTTAATGTGATTGTTTCAATCGAAAACTTTTGTACGGCTTCGAAATAACGAGTTTATAAAATGTAGATAGTAATTAGGCACAGTAATTAATTACAACATTTTTGTTTCGTCCCTGCATGTATCACGACGCGATAATTTGATTTTCTGGTTATATGGTTACCAAGGCTCGTTGGTTAAAAATATAAAATTATTGTAAGCTCACAAAATGCTTTTAATAGAAAAATAACAGTTCTAAGTTTGTCAATACTCCTGGTTATAGAACCATAGGTATGTAATGTTTAAAATGTGCCAATCGTAAATGATACAAACACTGTGAAATCAATATTAGACTATTATACACGTAATGTGTTCATGCGTTGATTAGTATGCACTATGAGCTATCTTATTATATCGGTGCTTAAACAAATAACGCACATTTCAGATAAATATGTACGTACCAGTTTCCGTACCTGGTCCAGTTTTACACAAGTTATAAAATAATGGATACCGATATCAAAGCTACTATCGTTATACGTAAGAGAAGTGAATAATAAAATCATTATTAATCTCATAGTTTCAAAATTATATCAAATTAAATTAGATCTGATCATACACGTGTTATAAGTGATATTCAAGATTCTTAACAATGCGTGGTTTAAACGAAATAAAATATTAATAGGTATGCTCGAATTCCCCTTAACACAAATTAGTGGTTGGGAACTTGCAAGTCTTGTTTTTTTTTATATATTGTTTATCCTGATTAAATAATTAAGTACTTCATGCTTCAGGACAAAACGTACTTATGAAAGAAGTCCAATCTAATTGTAAACCATTTTATTACAAATTAATTCAATTGAGTGTTTATTCGAGAGCCATGTAGATACATCTTGCCAAATTTCTTTATTAAATATTTTACAGGTGCTTTACTTCAATATAACTAATATAATTATTTGGATATCGTGCTATCATAATATTATTTTACGTGATGTACCTGTAAATTTTACCAAATATACATTTCATTGCAATATTGGTTGTGATAAAGCATCATGAAGTTGTCATTATATTAAAGCAAAACAAAAACGCTTGACGCAATGGAACTCCGCGCTTTCTAAACCAAAAGATCACTGTAGTCGTAAGCAACAACTCAGCTAGCGATTTGACAACTGCCATATTGTAAGGATCTAGAATATAACTGCAGCTTAGGTTTTAAATACATAATTCTTAGTTGTATTTTAAGTTGAAGTCATAATAATAGTATTTAATAATGTTAGGTACAATAAACGTATTACGTATATTTAGTTAATATTTGTTATTTCACAGCAGTGAATATTTGTAAATAATATCAGCTATTTTCTACGATCGATAGTTGCTTAAATCAACATCATTATGAAATGTTATTAAATAGTTTTCTCTCGTTGCTATCACCTTGTAAAAATGTTTTCTGGCTTGTTATTTTTTATTAAGATGATTATCCCAACAATTTGGATATCAAATTAGAGTACTTAGCACTAAATTATGCTGATTTCCCAAACCAAACAAAACGATTTTCTCTTATTTATAAATTTGAAGTTTGTATGTCTAGGCTAGCGACATGCTTACTGAGGTTCAGTTAAAAAAGCGTGTGATTTACACGTGGGCTGTAAGCAAAGTGATCTACATAGATATTGCAACGTTCTTTACTGATAAAGTCGACAGAGCGCCTGGCATGCTAGTTTCATATTCATGCATAAATACGATGCCGATCTCAATTTATTTTCGAAGCTACTAGAATTACGTTTAGAAACATATAACATAGATCATTTCTTATTTTATATAAACTATCGTAGCTTATTTTATTATTTTAAATAAAGACACTTTATTTTTCATTTCTAAGTGAATTGTAAATATTTTTACGTAACTAATTTATTTAGCCAAAATTTTTGCTCAATTTTGTATGCACTCAACACCAAAGTCATAATACTAACAAGAAACTACATATCAGTACAAAAAAAAAGCATAATTGAAACCATGTTTAGCATATTTGTGTTTTTAGATATTTGTGTTCACACGTCTGGGGCTAACTAAGTTTAAATTATCACTCTTGGACGCATGTTTCGTGCGACATAGGTAAGAGCACTATGCAGCTTCAAGTCATAAGTGTTAACCAGCAATCTTTAAGTAGTATGGTATCCTACATACATTCAGATTGTTTTACTCGAAATTATTTTCTGATACTATGAAAAAAATAGACGCGAAATGCCACTGCGTTATTAAACATACGTATCATCGATTTTAAAGATGTTTTAAATTAGAACTAGCCCAAACTAGATTCGTGATCAACTAAATATTTAGGTTCAAACTAATAAACGACGCTGACTCTTACAAACAAGTACCTACTGTATCTATGTATATACTCTTCAAAATGTAAGTACATATTTAAAGCCTCCACTACACTACTCGCGAAGTTGATCGAAGTTGAGCGAATACGATAGTGTAGAAGGGCACTCCGGTTCGCTTCGTGCAACCTTGGCTCGCATCGGGCGACTTCTAGTCGTTGTCGGGTTTTGCGCCCGAGTCAAAGGACTCGAAACGTCCCGAATTTCTAACACGAAGCGTCTTGCTACACTACTAGGCTCACTTCAGTTCGCGTCGAGACGTATTAAATACGCACGTAGTTACAATACGCGAGAATACAAATTCCAACGGCAGCTGCCACTTGAACGTTATCCATGAAGCCAATCGTGCGGGCGCCGACCAACTGAGCTCCTAGAGAGGTTGCATGAGTGTATAGTCACGTACTTCGGACTTCGGTCAACTTCGAAGAGTACTTCGTCGTAACTTCGCGAGTAGAGTAGTGTAGGCTTAACAAAATCGTGAAACGACCCCCCCCCTGCTTCGCATTATTTAACCTTCAAGCGGGCGCGTGGGTATTTGTAGCGACAGCGGTCGCGCGTAACCTAAAAGACCTATGTGAGATTTCAGGAATTACAATACTGGTAAATTAATAATTATTTATGTTCTATATTCAGACATTATCAATTTTAACCTAGGCAACAATTTTTTGGAATTAAAATTAAAACAACCCACTATCGTTCGATTACAAACCAGCTATGCACGCCAGACCCGCCAAACCAAAGTTTTGTTCTCTTGGGAGAATGATTTGTGTTCTCATTTTTATTTAGATGTTTTTATTTTTTATTAGTTCTATGCAATCGAATAATTACTATCAAAGTGTTTATTTTATCAACTCAGGTATTTTACTTCGAAATTAGTCATCTCGTCAAGGTAAAAGAAAGAGCCAGGCGCGTGTAGTCGTTTCGATGCCTGCGCCGCGACCTAAACAAATGCATTCTATTCAACTACTAAGGCTCGGAGAAGAGTGGAATGCATTCATTTTCGTGCATAGTGAATTAATGAAAAGCTACTGGTAAAGAGAAATACTTGTGGCAAGATTTCTCGATGTAATCAGCGAAAACTTATCGAGCGCGGTCGATTCGACGCCGCGCGACCGCTTGAAGGTTAAAGGACTTTTATTCTTTTACTTTTATAAACCTATCGGAATGTAACAAAATCCGCTGCGTTTAGAATTATCCCGTCACTCAGACAGACGCGAAAAGCGTTTTTATTTTAACTATTTTACTCATATTTTCTGGTAAAACTTATTGATGTAAATATGTAAAATTCACAAATTAGTAAGGTCTAAAGTGATATCTACCTGGTAATAAAAGTGAACAACGTAATTTTAGTGCTGTCGGTACTTATAATCCTACGAATCTGATGATATTAACAACATTGTAATAACCAAGTTGTACCTTCTAGTTGAGTAGCATATTTACTTAATAATATTGTATAACTTTTATTCTAAATAGTATTTTTGTGAATTAAGATTACTTCACATTATTATATGTTTAGTACCCTTTGTTGTAAAATAATTTCAGTTAAAGTTATGGTACCTACCTGCATAGATAGCATGTATTTTTATCTACACCTATTTACATATTAGTATGTTTATCATAGATTTATCATACTTTATATTATTACTGTAAATTGTTTACTCCTAATTGCGTATCATTTTATTCTTTATAAATTACATATTTGATTGAATGTACCCTTTATATATTTTACTATTCCAATGAAGATAATTTTATTTTTATGTGGGCAATTATAGTTTATGAAAATATGTCTCCTGTTTATAGTAGGTACCGAATGAAGTACCTTTTGCATACTTATAGATATTTTCTTGACGTGTCCGTTATTTAGATACCATGCACTCAGCTTTAGTATAAAATAGCCGACAACGACTAGAAACCACGTCATTAGTTCTTAATATTGTTATTTCCATATACAATTATTTGAAAGAAAGGTTCACAGATAAACACTGAAATGTATATTAACTCTAAATTTACAAAGTTTGTGTCTGCTACACCTATTTCCAAAAATTAAATAACCAAACTGATAATAATACACGCACTAATTGAAGAAGTACGGTTTGTGTGTAAATATTATGATAAGCATGTTGTACGGACATCACTGACTAGATACTAGATGTTAAGTGTCACTGTTACGCAATTTTTTTTTTCACAACACACATACCAGCATGAAATTCCTGTTATTGAAAATTATTACAAATAATAATAAAATGTAGGTATCTAATAATTAGGTACATTTTATTTGAATTATTACTTTTATTAATTAACTGTGCCTACGCCAGACGTAGAAGACGTCCTAAACTAAACTTTTACCGCAATGACTAGGTTTTCTTCAAAAGGAGGGTAGATTCAAACAAGTTATATTATAGGTGTCTTAAGTACAGGTGTCTGTTACCGATTTTCTATGATTTTTTTTTAATTATATTCGCTTGTCGCTTGGCCGTCAACTTCGATACAAACATACCAATAGAATGTTCCGTACAGTTCGTGTGTATGGTTAACAATAACAATCAGTACATTCCAATGCGGAATATGCGAAGTTGGACGTAACACACATAAAATTACATAGAAGCAGTAAGATTTAGGATTTTCGTTAACGTGGTTTTACATTCTACCTTACAGGAAGTTACTTATGCAATTGTTAAGCCAGTACATGTATCAAATTTAAATATCAATATTACATAAGTTTTGGAAACATGATGCAAGTAGGTATCTAGTTTCTTGTTAAGAGCCGGTGGATACATCGATATGTTGTTAACAATCGTTACCAGTAGTTTTAAGGTCGTAACATGATCAAATGTGTTGATTATCTCTCGATAGATATTATATTTTCATATTCAGTTGTCAATATCACAGCAGTTTTTAATGCAACTGTCAGCTTTATTTATCGTGTTCTGATGTATCTTCCTACAACTGCCTAAAAATGGTTTCTGTGATTTCTTTTTCATCAACCAATTATTTGATAGAAACTAGCTGGCAGTTATTCTACTGTGATATTAATAATTTTATTTATTATTTTCTAAATTATTATTTGTGACTTTGTTGAATGTGAGCAGAGCATGTTATATTTTACTGAGATCATCATTATATTAGATCAATGTTATTTTATATTGTCTCTAATGTAAAGATCCAGAATGTGTTCCAAATTGATTTAATGATGTTAGTTATGTAAATTTTTCTTATGAAACGTTTCTGTTATTACATTGAAAATAATCTTGCAATATAAATTGAAACAGGAAGAATTATGTACATCACAAAACTTAACAGCCTTATTATACTGCACTTTGAGCTCTCTATCTATAATGTATAATATTGCATTTCATAGCAAACTATATTTGACTGTGAAGTATTGTATTGATCTATACATATACCTAACTACTCAAAAAACTGAATGTTACACAGTTTAATGAAATATATATAAAAAAATGTTATTATTTTATTATGTGCTACTTCAAGTAGACTATTTGCCTGAATATACCTCAATAAGTTTAGTATGAATTTTGTGTGTGTCTTGAAAAAATATATTTCAATTATTAGAATCAGAGTGGCATTATTTTTCTAAACCTACCTATGTTACCTGACAGCCCCAAATCAAACTCTCGACAAGGCATTGTTTTTCTAACAATATCTTGATTTTAATCCTGGTCAACTGTTTATTGTATTACACCTGGCAGAGATTATAAAACGTTGATAGGCTTCAAAAGTGAACTGTGATGATGAAATTAGAGATGATAAATAAGAAGTTGGTATATTCCCTAATGTCCATACACATAACCAAATATTTGTCATCTCAGGATCTCTTTTTTTAACATTTAGAACAAAAATTTAAAAAAGTAGCACCAAATGTTAAAGAGTCATCTCATATTATAATTTCCGCCTACCTATACAATATGACAAGTGCCTGCATATTATAAAGATAAAAAATACCCAGAAAATATATACTTACACACAATAGTTACGTAGGTATTCAAATACATAAGATTATACTGGTCACAAAAAATTAAAAAAAAAATGGTAGATAGAGTTAACACATTTAGTGCAAGGCACTCAACATATGGGGCGAACAATAATTGGTTCGTAGGCCCACAAACCGCATCCGAGTCGTTAAAAGTAGCTAGTAGTAGTTTTGGATTTACCCTTGGTTTAATGTGTGAATTTTCGCAGTAATCAGTACTTTCACGTGTGCGCTTTGCTTACTTATCAGTACATATCTATAAATATGTTGCTTTTAAAATCTCCTAACTGTCCAAACTTAAAAAAGTACGGTTTCTTGGCACCAAAACTAGTGTTGACCAGTGTAACAGACAGGGGCGTAACTACAGAAAGTGGCGCCTAGAGCACTCATCATTGTTGCGCCCCTTCGTTAATTATCTTAATATGAAGAATTGGCCAAGTGCGTGTCATACTCGCGTGCAAAGGGTTCCGAACTAATTTCTTTTTTTTTTCTTGTAATTTTAACACTACAGACTTCTTAAAGGTTTTTCTGTAATCTTCAGATATAGAACTATTACTTATCTGCATTTTTTTCAAAATGTTAGGCTCAGTGATTTTGGAGATAAGGGGCGGGGAATGGTCATTGACCATAGAGGGTACAGTACCCAAAGGGTATCCAACGAAATCCTATTACTAAGCCTCCGCTGTCCGTCCGTCCGTCTGTCTGTCTGTTAGCGGGCTGTATCTCAATAACCTTAATAGGTAGACAGTTGAAATTTTTACAGGTTGTGTATTTCTATTGCCACTATAACAAATAATAAAAATCAAGGTTTATGGTACGGAACCATTCGATTTGTATGTGTTTATTAGCAGTTCGAGATTCCTCACATCCTGTGATGTGTCATCTCCATATTTGTTAGGGTTATATTGACGCTATTCGTTTTCTTTTGAGTCTATAGGTAGACTCTGCGGACTCTAGTAGTATCACAGCTAGTTTATTTTTATGTTGTTGGAGTCTTTCTTTATAATTTTTGTAGCACTTTTCTATAACCTCCTTAACTGTTGGTATTTGTAGGTACTCATGTACTTCGGTGTTCCTCGTAAACCAGGGTGCGCCACATATCATTTTCAGTGCTTTATTTTGGACGCGTTGCAGTATTTCAACATTGGAATGGCTTGCTGATCCCCAGAGCTCTATTCCATACGTCCAGATAGGTTTCAGGATGGATTTATAGACAAGAAGCTTATTTTCCAAAGTAAGTGATGACTGCCTGCCTATGAGCCAGTGAATTTCTTTCGAGTTTTCGGTTCGCCTGGTCTCTTTTGGTCTTAATATGTTCTCGCCAGGTAAGTCTTCTGTCGATGTGCATACTTTACGACATTTTTTTGTGGCAGAATGTCATCACCAAGTTTCACCGGTGGACAGTCTCCTCTTTTGAGACTGAAGGTATTGTGGATCGACTTGGCAGCACTAGCTTTGATTCTCCACTTTTTCAGCCATGTTCCGATCTTATCCAGGTGATCTTGGAGTTTTGTAGATGCGGTGATATGATATTTATCACAAGATAGGACTGCGGTATCATCAGCATAGGTTGCAGTAACAATTAAGTTTGAGGTGGGTAGATCAGCAGTGTACACCGTGTATAGAACAGGGCCAAGTACAGAGCCTTGAGGCACTCCTGCTTCTATGGGATAAAATGATGATAGGCAGTCTCCAGTCCTAACTTGGAACACTCGGTTTTCTAGATAGGATCTGAGGAGCATATATGCTGGGTGTGGTAAGCACATTTTAAGTTTACACAGGAGACCCTTGTGCCACACTCGGTCAAATGCTTGTTGTATGTCAAGGAAAGCGGCGGAGCAGTACTCTTTTCTTTCCAAGGATTGCCGGATTGTGTGAGCTGCTCTGTGTATTTGTTCTGTTGTTCCATGATTTGCTCGAAAGCCAAATTCGTGTTGTGGGATTGTTCCTTCTTCTTCTATGTTGTGGGATTGTTCCTTGTTCTTCTATGTTGTGGGATTGTTCCTTGTTCTTCTATTATTTCTTAAATTTTAAAATATACAGTTTTGAAGTTATTTTTTTATTTCTTAAATAACTTCAAAACTGTATATTTTAAAATTAATTAAAAAATACAATTAAAATCCTCGCAGTAAGGCCTTTTCATTCGATATATCAAACTACAGTTGGATAAACTAGTTTGACTCCCAGAAGTGACCCCCATACTAAAAAAATATTTATTAACGCAATGCGTCCGTGTTTGGGTCACAGAGGTCCATAACAGTGGCGAACCGTAGGTGCAAGCCAGCATAGGTAAAAACTGGTGGTTAAAAAGAAAACAGCATAATGTAACTCATCGCTATCACGCCAACACACTGCACCGTGCTGTTTCTGTACTGAATGCTGTGGCTATAGTGATATTAAATTGCTACATGTTTATTTCTCATATCATTATAACATCAAAATATAACATCATAAAAATAATTAAAACATCTGAGTTAGTATTTTATAACGTAAATTATAGAAAAACCTAGAAAGACTGAAATGGCACCGTGTATAGGGACTAGGGAGTCTTGCTGGCTTGCACCTACGGCACGCCACTGGTCCATAATGTATGTAATGGACAGACAGACAGTCAGACAGACAGACAGACAGACAGACAGACAGACAGACAGACAGACAGACAGACAGCCAGACAGACAGACATACAGATAGACAGATGGACAGACTGACAGACACCCGATTGATCCTATAAGGGTTCCTTTTTTGGACATGTTCGGAACTCTAAAAAGAAATGCACTATTTAAAAGCGTTATAAAACTTATTAACGTTGTGTTAATAAGTTTTATAATTAAATACATATTTATACCTTTTTATAATGTTAGTTCGTAAAACTAATACCTACATATTATAAAAAGTTGCATTCAGACCCTATCTGTTTAATTTTTGTTTAGCCTTTCATGAAGTGACTTTTTGAGTCATATAGGAAATGTCAAAGGTTGAGAGACCGTGTTCAAGAGTGAGCGACGCGAGCTCAAAAAATTATTCACCCCACCTCCGATTGGTTTCATTTTCTTACCATTCATACTTATGTAAATCGAAGAAACAATTTTGACTTCCCAGGAAAGCTCTTGAACCTAGACAGGAGAGCTTGAAAATATTTTTACTTGCCACACCCTAGTTACGCCTCTGGTAATAGATACATAAAATCAAGAAATATGAAGAGCTACCTTGTTCGACACAGTAGGTACCTTAACAAGCTAGTTGAGTGTATCATGGAAACTTGAAAGTGACCAAATTAAGTATGTTTGATAAGAACTTAATATTTATACATATTCGAGCGTTTGCTACCTACCTCTTTGTAGCATGATTTCAGATTCACAGTATTCAACAGTCGGACTTTTAATACCAATTGATTAGCACTTAAAAGTGAATTTAAATTTCATAAATAACTTTTTTAAGCAAGCTGGCCTGGCTATACCTAAGTATAGCCAGGCGAAATGTGAATAGCAAAAGCAATTCGAAAAAAAAATAGGTACTTGGTCATGCTGGTACTTGGTATTTTTGTTCGGCAATCAGCATCTGTTCCGAAATGTCTGGAACTCAGGTGGACTCAGGCTTTCTTAAGGGAATCAGCTAGTAAAATAACTTAGGTTTCAGACTTTGGAAAGAAAAATAAAACTTCGATTACTGCACTGAAAGAAAACAACAAGAAGGTAGGTACTTTTTGAACTATAGCGTCTGTAGCAAACTGTAGGTAGTTAGGAACTTGTCTGACAGGCGGCCAAAAACCGCGGCAGAATTATTTGTTTATGGTAATAAATTTCACTGTCACAATAATCGACTAAAAACAAAAGAGTCGACTGTTTTCACTTGAACTGGGATCTACCAGGCGCGTCAAAGGTCAGCGCGCACTTTTACATCATTTACCAAATAATACTATTATACTAATAAAAACCAAGAGGCACGGTTGTAAAATTTGGTAGAAAAAATACCTTCTAATAGAATATAAGGAGTCCCCCTATGAGGTTGACCACTGTCAAAGTATCACTTTTTGATGAGAAGATGGGTAAATACTGTATTAAAAATGATTACTTTCAGTTTGATTAGATCGACAAAAAACTATTTCCTCCACTGACTTATAAATCATATGGACTTGGCATACCTACAAAAATAACTTGCATACCTACACTTTACCGAAAGCTTGTAATGGTGGCCAACTAGGTCGATATATAGCTTCCGAAATCCCCTGCATACTAAATTTCATGAAAATCGATGAAGCTGTTTCCGATATACAATAATTGCTCGTTTAAAGATATTAGATGACCGTAGCATAAAACTAAAAACGTCCGTTCGGTGCGAGCATGTGGCCGAAACGAAATACGCGCCAACGTGTAAAATGCGTCCCAAATGCTAACCGCAATTTTCTTTGATCTGTGTTCAAAAACCGACACTAGTCCGGATCGGAGGCTAGCTCACGCAAGCTAAGCCAAACACCCCGTTTGTATACACGTTTGCGTTGGTGGACGCTGGCCAAGCCACGGCAAGCGTGTAAACGCACCACTACTTCTAGTCTGGAGCAGGACCTGGGGTGCGATTGTGTAAGGCAATCGTATTCATTTGATATTTCAAAACGTACGGTATAATCTGTCAAACGGCTAATTCTAATTGTGTACGGAGTTCATTTATCGATAACGATTGGGTCGTTAATTTTAAACGATGAGTGAATGATGTACAAGTTTTTGACACATTATTCGAATTGCGTATGTTTTTTGAGCTCATTGCTAATGTCAAATGATTGCGGTGACTTGTGACTCATGACAATCGTGAATTATAGTGCTCGTAATTAATTGTTTTATTATTTTCTTTGAAAGAAAAGGGTAAGTAATCGAAACTATCGAAAGAAACAGGTTGGTGGGTTGGTTGGAAGTGAGTCCAACCAAACGTCGTAGTGAATAATGTATAGGTAGTGTTTAGTGTTTAGTGTTAAATAGAAATAAAATAAAGTGAGTCACAAGAGTTCTTTTTCAGCACAATTTATTGTTAATCCGCGTGATTTTTTAGAATAAAATGGCGCACGCCTACACGATGGGCATGATCGAACGGGAGCGTCGCAAGAGACGCTCGCAGATGAGGAGGCAAGAGCTGCGGAGATCATCTATGCCCTGGGCAGGATGGCGAGTTCATCAAGAATATTTCAAAAATAATCATTCTGTCGAGCTACATGAACTTAGCTATATTGATGATTAAAATGGTTATAATTCTTTAGATAAATACGCGTTACGGTCGCGGATCGTACTTGGTCCACATACAGCTTCACACTGACCGGAAAATTGCAAAAAACATAAAAATATTTGAATTTCGCGGGCTACCCTGGAGCATCCACCTTAACTCTTCTGGGAAAGATATATTAGGTATACGGCAAAGTTTACTTACTTTTAGTATGCTTTAACACAACTTTTAAAAAACAGAGTATGGTATTCTGTGTTACTAGTGTACCTATATTTTCTACGAACAACAACATCACAGACTACAAAGATGACAGATTTAGTGTCAATCTTCGTCTTGTCACTTATCTTCTTGACAGGCACAGAATATAAAATGCTTGTAATTATAGCCCACTAACGCCACATAGTGTCGAGTAGCAAAAAACTTATGGCGCCACCTGGGGCCGAATAGCCGAAGCTCTCTTTCATTCTTTCTTTTGCGTTTGGTTACTTGAGTTGCAACATTTGCGTAGACAAATTTTCCATTATAATTCAATGTTTATAACAACCAAAGAGTTATTTTTAAGATATAATAACAAAAAATAGCGGCTTTTTTTAATGTTAAATATTAAAATAATCCTAAAAAATTAAAGATTTTCTGAATATTTTGAATAATTAAACGCAATCTTATGATACGTTTGTATACGATCCAATACGATCGTTCACTCATTGGATGGACAGTTTTACACAATTCGAATTTTTTATTTACGATTAATGACTATCGTATTCATTATTCATCATGAACTAAAGTTAGACAATCGCACCTCTGAAAGTGAACACTTACGTAGTCTTTGCCAATTCAAATTCAGGTTAATTAAAGTTGCATTTTCATTGCAGCTTCAGCTGTTGAAAAAAATTTCAATTTTAAGTCTTAAATTTATTTATTTTTTAAACTGTAGCTCTACAATAGGTACAAAATCAATTTTTGAGAGCGTTCGGAAATTATCTCATTTAAGATTTATACAAATAAAAATCAACTATTGTGTAAAATTTGAATGCAAAATTTGTATTCAGAGTTTGAAAAATCTTTCATGCCAATCGGTTTTAGCGACTTTCTGACGACTTTTGATATTGGGTCTTGCGAGTCAAATTTATATGAGTTGGCAGCACTGAATGAAAGTTTTGAGATGTCAAAAATATTCGTGTCATGTCAAATCAATAGAGCTTGTTTTTGATCTAACTCTAAGTAAAACAATGTTTAGTATTTAGCACAAGTAACTACGTATTATTTGTTTTAATCGTTTTAAAATAATAAAAAAAACGTAAAATTTGTGGCTGGGATATAATTTATAATTACCAAGCTTGGAATAGTGCAGGATGGGTGCAGTGTTAGGTCTTTGTTCAGCTGCTCAGGTAGTAATGTTACGAAAATCTTTGCAATTATTTTAGTGCACTTGCACGATTTTATCAAACCGAGTGTTATGTATAAACAAGGGATAAATTCTATTTTTGACGGCAAAATTATCTCATGCAATACACATGCATACCTACCTATAATGACTATATTTTACCAGACAGAAACTTTTTGAAGATATCTATTTCACAAACATCATAAATAAGTGATTCATCACTATCTTCATCCTACTGCTGGATGTAGCCCCACCAAGATGAGTACTTATAAACACAATAACTTGGTGCTTATTATCACTTACCTACTTTAGCAGTATAACACAAATATCAGATCTCTATATGATTATTGATAAATTTTGTAATAAATATAATTATTCAACCACAAAATGATCAGTAAATTTCAAATTTATTTGAATGCAGTTTGTTTAGTATGACTTTCTTGTGACCATCACTTGGGCTGTTCTGTTGATGAAAAACATCAGCAGAGATCAGAGTCATTGTATGTTAGACAATTACATACATTGAACTATTAAATAACATGAGAAAGTAGCGGTCCTGCTTTATAAGTATTAACAAAAGATTAAAGTCTCTTTAATGTGTATGGCCCATGCTATGGCTTTGGATCTTCTCTTAAATGGAATTTGTATCGTAAATGCCAATTTAACCATAACATAGAGCGTTTATTCCAGTAAGATTTTTGCGTTATTCATTCATATTTAATAGCACAGTAAGTTTGATGCTTTACTGCTGCACTATTGTACAAATAAATTTATATTACAGCTGGCATGCTGCTGTGGAAGTGCAGCATGCTCCCTGTGCTGCTCAGCATGTCCATCGTGTGCCAACTCCACATCAACCCGCCTCATGTACACTCTGATGCTGCTGCTTGTCATGGTGACAGCATGCATCACACTGGCTCCTGGACTACATGATGAAATGAAAAAGGTATGCTTGAATAGGCAAAAGCAATTTGAAAGAGAAACAAATAGATATCACATAATACTGACAGCTAATGCTTGTTACAAAATTGGATGAAGCCATATAAGTTCAAAGTCAAACTCATTAATTTTTTTCTTTTATACCAGTGATTCATCAAATTGAGCATGTAGAATAGAATAATTCCGTTTGATCACACCAGTACAATATGGCATGGGATTCATGATGTCATGAGCTCTGGCCAGTATACCGGGTTATATTTTGTATACTCTGAGTATAGCATTCTAAGTATTCCTTGTATGATATTGTCTTTTCCAGGTTCCATTTTGTAAAAATTCGACACACTATATACCAGGCGACTTCAAGGTGGACTGTGACCAGGCTGTTGGATACTTAGCTGTTTACAGGTTATTTTCTATTTCTATGGCAATAAAGTGTCACATTTTTGTCGTAGCTTGATGTTATATAGCCTATACTGCCTATGGCCTTCCTGGATAAAACTGAGAAATAAAACTAAAAGAATTTTTTCAATTCAAACCATTTATTTCTGATATTAGCGAATTTAACTAAACAAACTCTTCAGCTTCATAATATTAGTATATATTTTTAATTGCTTTTATTAATGTTCCTTAGATAAAACCAAACTCAAAAATTGGTTTATTTCAGTCTACACTCTTATTTGTATCTTTGTATTACAGAATATGTTTTGCAACATGTCTCTTCTTTGTTTTGATGGCTCTCATAACACTTGGTGTCAAGTCCTCCAAAGATCCTCGAGCTGGCATTCAAAACGGGTACGTATTTATCTCAATATTGACTTGGTTTGAACATTTAGTTTTATCAGTTTGCTTACATGACTGATAATAATTCTTTGCCTTTGTTTAATGGTGATAAGTATAAAGGTATGTTTTGTGTTTTAGCTTCTGGGGCATCAAGTATCTGGTTGTAATTGGCGGTATAATTGGTGCTTTCTTTATTCCGGAGGGACAATTTGCTTCAACCTGGATGGTGTTTGGCATGATCGGAGGCTTCTGCTTCATAGTCATACAACTTATACTGATTATTGACTTTGCTCATTCATGGGCTGAAAGATGGGTTTGTAAGTATAGAATGTTTATCAAAAAAATAAACTATTAAGCTATGATGATGATGGTGAGGAAATGTTATGCAGAGACATCACTCCCTCCAGTTTAGGACATACAGGTGCAAGTTATGTTGTTATATTTATAAAATAAGGGTATTCTACTCTAAAACCTAAAAATGTAACAATCTCATTACTATTGAGGGAGAAACCCACTGTGATGCTGATGATATTTACTGAGCGAATAATAACATGAGTCACTAAGGTAAAGTGCTCTTAATATTAAATGACGTCATGACAGATTTTCCTAGAAGTATAGGTACAAATAAACCTTTATTTTTGTATTAAAAACAACAAAAATCCAATTCCGATTTTAACTAAATATTTTGCACAACCCCGAAGCCGACCCCAATATAGTTGGGAAAAGGCTAGGCAGATCATGATGATGATTTTGCACAAAACAATATATTGATTTAAAGAACCAAAGTTTTAATCGATTTTTGACGCTGACTATACTGATTTATAAATTGTGGTGGTGCTTAGGAGCGGCCTATGCAGCAGTAGATATCTTTCGGTTCGCTGATGATTATGATGACAGTTAGATTAAATATTATAATTAAGTGCAGGATATTTATTAATCAGATCAGAAAACAGTGTATAACATAGTGATGGATGTAAATGTAATTTCAGCAAACTATGAGGAGTCAGAGTCGCGCGGGTGGTACGCCGCTCTGCTATTGGCTATGCTCACCGCCTACGCTCTCGCGCTAATTGGCATCGTCCTCCTGTATGTCTACTACACCAAGGTAAACTACTACTTAGTACCTCGGATTTATGTCAAGAGATTAAAGGGACAATAAAACTGTCATTTGGATAATGTGTGCACTTATAAAAATAGATTCGTTTACACAGATCTTGGGATCGCAATCTATCTACACTTAGATTTGTTTGTTTAAATTCTATATGCTCCGAAACTACTGGACCGATTTGAAACATTCTTTCACCATTAGAATCCTACATTATCACTGATGAACATGGGCCAT
This sequence comes from Lacanobia oleracea, assembly GCA_950371165.1. NCBI lineage: Eukaryota > Metazoa > Arthropoda > Insecta > Lepidoptera > Noctuidae > Lacanobia > Lacanobia oleracea. The sequence continues at coordinate 16,613,709 of OX493389.1, forward strand.
AGTATATTTTCAAAAAAGTTAGGGGTCCGTATGAAAACTTCGATAATGTAACCAGGTGTGAAAAAAATACCTAAATCGAGCCTTATATCGCGTACGCTGTGGAAACTATTGACAATAGAGCAAAGTGGTTTACTACAGTTTTATAGAGGACATAAATATCTACAAAAAAGTACGCGAGGATATACATCTAACTATTATGGTTAAGTCACAATGACCACTTTTTGTTAAAATTATTCAATCAAAACCCGGGTGAAATGAAATAATGGTGATTTTAGTATTATGTTAATCCTTATCTATTTAAATTAGTTAAGAATTAAGGTTGGTTATGTGCATGTAAATTACACAAATTATCCAAATCGGACCTTTCATTTAAAAGTTACGACGGTTTTAAAAATACTCTAAGAAAAATCTTGCGAGTGAACGAACTGCCCTACGTTTTTTAGTCTATTAATAAGTAATTTACATATATTTACATATAGGGTATATGAGGTTAGATGAGAGATAAAGTTCGTAGAATACCGGGCGAAGTGCTAGAACTAATATATAAAGCCGAAAAGTTTGTTTGCTTGAACGCGCTAATCTCGGGAACTGGTCCGATTTGAAAAACTATTTCAGTGTTAGATAGCCCATTTATCAAGGAAGGCTATAATCTATATATCATCACGCTAAGACCAAAAGGAGCGGTGCACACGAAATTGCGCGGGTCAACTAGTATGATATAAAATCACAAAACTTTCAAAGCAAATCAGCAGGAGATACAAAAACATGAAAGTTACCATCTAAATAAATACTTACTAAGATTTTCTTTTTCAAATTTTATTCTACAGAACTTCACCTTATTTTTGGTAGCACAGAGCCATAAGTACCTATAATTTCAGCAAAAAGTACACTCCAACAGTTAATACAACGTTCTTTTCCAGTCAAGCGGATGTGAGCTATCCAAGTTCTTTATCTCCATAAACCTGATCCTGGTGGTGGTCGCGAGCGGCATCTCCATCCTGCCGTCCGTGCAGGAGCACCAGCCCCGCTCCGGCCTGCTGCAGTCGGCTGTCGTGTCGCTCTACGTCATGTATCTGACGTGGTCCGCGCTCTCCAACGCCTCCAAGGAGTGTAACAGCATCATGGGATCTAATGAGGTTTGTATTACGAAATTAATTTAGAGCGTTGGAAAGCTATAGGGAGATTGTTGCCCAGCAGGGGATAAAATAGGTTAACTAAAAAGTCCATCTGAGAGATGCTGTTAACCAGGGATGTTACGGTGCTTCGACTCCGGCTCCGATATGTCGGAACTTCCGATTGATCTTACACCTCCGGTTCCGATACTTTTAAATCGGAGGTTTATAAAATATAATATAGTATATAATATAATTAGCTACTTATGGAGTCAATTAATTTGATTTAATTATCTAACTGTTATAAATTTAGATTATTCTGTTTTAATAGAAATTAAAAAGGCTGACTGATTAATGTTTTGTGCTATTTATTTTATTGCCGGCCCTTACCCATATTTCTAATCACCATCTCTGACTCCGACTCCGAAATGCCAAATTTAAAAACTCCGCGTTCGGTTCCGATAAAACCATCTCCGTAACATCCCTACTGTTAACGTCCGACTGAGGTGAACAAAGCCGATATATTGACAAGTGCGACTCGGACTGGTATGCAAAGGGTTCCGAACCAATTTAATATTTTTAACATGTCATTTTAACACTAAAGACTTCTTATAGGTTTGCCTGTAATCTTTAGGTATTGAACTATAGTCAGTTTGTAAGACTTTTTTTCTAGTTTTCCCCCAAAAGTGATGCCCATACAAAAGTATTTATTTACACTTAACGCGTCCGGGTTTGGGACACAGGAGTCCATATTTATGTATACCAAATTTCAAAAGAATCGGTCCAGCAGATCTGCAGAAAACTGGCTGTGACAGACAAACAGACATCCGAAAAACCCTATAAGGGGTCCGTTTGTTTTTACCGGATGTTCTGAACCCTAAAAATTAGAGAGCGATTGTCAATGAAATACCTTGTCAATGACAATGGCTCTCTAATGTAACGTTCAATATTTCTTACGTATATCTTTTGAAGCATTGATAAATGAGAGGAAAATCAAAGCATTCAAAACAACATAACAATCAATTCCAATAGTTAATGTATGTAATATGTATTCATATTGAAAATTATTTATTAAGTACCTACACTAATACGAAGCTTACTTACTTTCATAATAAAAAAAAATAAAAAAAATATTTATTATGTGCTTTATTTATTGTACCCCAAAAATAAATTTCAAAAGGAAACTAGGAAAGGAAATATTGTGTCTAATATGCGTATTTATCTACATTACCTATATGTTCATATTATTATGTCAATCATAACAAGAAGTATGTATTTATGTTGAAAATGCTCAACCAGGAATCAAAGGAAGATATTTATTGGGTATGTAAAATAGTATCAACGGTTATTTTGTCACTTTATTTTTATTTTCTCTTCACTATTCTTCACACATTTACCTATAACCTAGGTAAAAATTAAACGCGTTTTTATTTAATGTTGGTAAGTAGTTTTAGGTTTCATTTCATTGATCAAAGTAGACAGTAGTCTTACTTATTTATTTCTTACAAATAAATAAGTAAGACTTGAACCAAACCAAAGCCAAGAAATACACTTCAGTTGGTGTATCAAGAAAACATAGAGCCCTGCGCCGTTTTCCCTTGATAGTGCAATATATTTTCCGCTATACCAGGAATACATCCCAGTAACTATAAAGCTTGTTTGTAAAATACCGTAATGGTATTACCATTCAGTGGTTGGTTGAGTAATTTTGTGGAAGTTGGGTAGGCATATGTTTCTGGTTTTAAGAAAAAGATCCCATTTTTTTCCTATTGGTAATTTGCTTGCTAGCAGTTAATTAGTAATAAAACAGAAAATAATAACATAAATGATTCCACAGTCATCCTTCGACAAGCAGTCGATTATCGGGCTGGTCATTTGGGTGTGCAGCGTGTTGTACTCGTCCATCCGAACTGCGTCGTCATCGTCCAAAATCACAATGTCGGAGCATATCCTCGCTAAGGAAGGAAGTGGAGGTGAATATAACCGTCTTTATAACACCTTTAACTTACTAAATATATTATATTGCAAGTAATAACAACACTAATTGCAAAGGAAAAAAATCTTCAGGGTAAGAACTGTTTCACATTCGCTTAATCGCATTCTGTTGAACTGGCCAGAAATGTTTTCGAAATTTGAATATCGTTATCAGTGTGTCCTCTAGCTTGTTTTTGATTATTCTGTTCCACAATTTATTCAACACAGATTTTTATTCTTCTATGATCTCAAGTTTGCATGTTTTTCTTCCAATATGTTTGATGCAACTCGATTTCGACTTGAATTAAACTTTTCATTTGTTTTTAATTATATCGTGATATTTTCACACAACACTACTAATCAGTCACAATAAAATTGACGAGTGTTTTATTTTTTTTAATTTCCATTGTATCAAATTGATTTGGCTATTGAATTGCAATGATTACCTATATTTTCATTGAAACACAAAAAGTTGTGTTGTCACTGTTTTTTTGTTTACTTTTTATGTAACATTAACGCATACTGTGCATTCTTTGCGGACATATCGCGCGGCGGCGCGGCGGCGCTGTGTAAGGGCAAGGAGGGCTCATTGCTAACGAAGGTAACGCACATATACACTTGGCCTTAAATCACAAAGTTCCTTACATGTGAGACACAATACACTCATGTATCTTTTCCATTATCTGCTAAAATATTATTTGCTTGTTTCATTTAATTGATTGCATCATATTCGTATCTAAATCGTTCCATGCCTGTTTATTTCTTTGTAAAATCGAAAACTATTTTTTTTTTTTTAATTTCCCTTATGCTTAACTTAGGTCCAGCTTCTAATGAAGCTGAAACCCAAACCAAGCCTAGTCCTGTCGTGAAAATGCAAGGTTAACTGGTTTTGTTTTTAGGTATTGCCAGTTTTTTTGTTGAAAGGACATTCACATATTCATGAAAATAGCTTCAGTAGATTTCAGTTTGTGCTGTTTAGTTATTTGTGATGAAATTTGAATGATGCCTTCTTTTTGTTATATATTTTTATAAACCACCAGAAGTCTGTTTTATGCCAAGTATTTGTATATTCAGCTTTGTGTTTCACTTAACCGCTTCAAATGCACCTTAACATGGTATTGTGATCAACATAGTTAACTTTGCATGTTGGTATGCTCACTGAGCGCAGGGTATGATTCCATAGAGGGCGCTGACGGCGGCGAGTCGGGCCGAGCAGAGGAGACCAAGGTGTTCGACAACGAGGGCGATGGCGTCGCTTACTCGTGGACCTTCTTCCACATCGTGTTTGCGCTCGCTACGCTTTACATCATGATGACACTCACAAATTGGTACAAGTGAGTATCTAAAACCTTTCCTATCATTACAACCTCAAATAAAGAGCCCTTAAAATACAAAAATTCAAAGATAACAACCACCAGCCGGTACTGTGCACGCGAAGTAGTTTACGCCCAGTCCCACCAATAAGGCCATTAAAGACTGAGTCAACCCAAAGCTATCTGCTCTAGCTAAAACTTTTGTTGTGTATTATAGATCTATTTTGAGGAACAAACCTTCGAGTTCGTAGGTTAAAATATAAACGAAATGTATTCTCTTCCAGCCCGAGTTCGCAGCTTTCGAAGGAGAACGTCGCCTCAATGTGGATCAAGATCACGTCTTCGTGGATGTGCGTGGGTCTCTACATCTGGACCCTGGTCGCGCCAGCTTTGTTCCCTGACAGAGAATTCAACTAAATAATTATTTCTGTTTCATTTAATACTGGTTCATGCTATACCATAGTGGACCAAAGAATAGACAATTTCCCTGTATAATCAGTAGCTCTAACAAGAAAAATGTAAAACAATAACTGTTTTTGGGTTAAAAAGGGGAAAATGTAGCATAAAACAGCTGTTAACTGTAAACTGATTTTAATTCAATCTTCGTGTTAAAAATTATACCGTCAGTTGTATTTAGATACTAGATACATGTAGACCAGTTGATTGTTATTGTAGTAAGCCATGTAAATCCTTAATATTAAGATCTCATAAGTTTATTTTATATATTATTCAATTCTTTAAGCTTCTAAACTGTACCTTTATGTACATCTACATTACTTCTATTTCGTAATTTAGAATTCTTTCACAATAAGTACATTATTTAATTTTTTCACTGACTTTTAAATCGTAATTGTTGCATTACTTTCTGCTTTAAATGTCTGTATATCTAATTATATATTTTTATTAATAAATTCAATCTACCCTAAGAGAATGTTGATTTTTTGCATATACTGAACAAATGCAAATACTAGCGACCCGCCCCGGCTTCGCAAGGGTGCAAGTTGTGTACTAAAACCTTCCTCGAAAATCACTATCTATTAAAAAACCCGCATTAAAATCGGTTGCGAAGTTTTAAAGATCTAAGCACATAGGGACAGACAGACAGCAGAAGCGACTTTGTTAACCGACTTCAAAAAAAGGAGGAGGTTGATTATCACCCACGGCCATCGGTAATGAGACTGTATATCCCGCGAAAGTGCTTTTTAAATGCTAAGACTTCCTGCTCCACAATCGTAAGATATGCAATCTCAGGGAATATTTCCGAGCTGTTGACGTGAGTATGCATCGAGATGTTGTGGCGGTGAACAAGGAACTCACCCCGCTCTCCTTGGCAAATGAGAACTGGCGCAAACCTGTGGTGCTTGTCACTAACGATCGCATGGCTGTATAGCAGAATAATGAGCTTTACGGGCGCTTTTTTCGGTTCCTTACATGGGCCCGACGTAGACCAACTAGCGTCCGTAGCCTGGTTGCGTTCTGGTGATCTTTTTGGAGAAACCGAAGGTTTTGTTTGTGTAATTATGGATGAAGTTATCATGACCAATAACTACCGGAGATTTATTGTGAAAGACGGACGGTCGACTTATGTCGGGCATGTCACCGTCCGGGAGATTCAATTCGCCACATTATCTCTGGTTGTTCTCGTCCAGCTAACGGAGAATACTTGCATAGGTACAACCTTGTAGCCAGGATTATCCATCAGCAACTTGCTTTGAAATACTCTCTTGTGGAGTAGGAGGTGCCGTACTGTATGTGCCCGACCCAGTTCTCGACAATGGCAATATCACCTTGTACTGGGATCGGTCCATCATCACTGACAGGACTATTGTTGCCAATAAGCCTGATATAGTGGTGGTGGACCGAATTGTGAGGCGTGCAATGATTGTAGATATAACCGCCCTGCATGATGAGAACCTCGTGAAAGCCGAGAAAGATAAACAAATCAAGTATATTGACTTGGCTCGCGAGGTTGTCGACATGTGGGAAGTGGACTCTGCAATCATTGTACCGATAGTCGTGACAGCCAACGGCTTAATAGACACGAGCCTCGACCAAGACCTCAGGAGGCTCTCGTTAGGCAGCTGGATCAAGGGCTTGATTCAGAAAGCGGTACTTCTGGACACGTCTCGTATTGTTAGGAGGTTCCTCTCTCTGGAGCCCTGATCGCTGGTAGCTTGGACCTTATTTCTGGTGAGCTACTGTTTTTAGCCTGTAAATGTTTATTTTTTATAGAAATATTTAAAAACTAGCTGTGCCCGCGACGTCGTTCGCGTGCGCTTAGGTCGATGCCAGCCTATTATCTTACTCCTAATTTTTGTTTACTAATAAATGCGAAAGTTTGGCTAGCTGGATGTTTCTTACTCAATTACGACAATACGGCTGAACGGATCTGGATGAAATTTCGCACAGAGGTAGATTATAGTCTGGAATGGAACACCACAGTAGATCACTGTGTAAAAGAACGTGCAAGAAACTCTACAGCCAGTCTTTTATATCATAATAATTACCTATTATAAAAATACTGGTTTTACGGACAATAAACGAATCTAATTAAAGACAACACAGAGAACAGCGATATTGGTAATTTCGACCCTATTTCTTCATCACTTTTATTTCTTATTCTACTTTCAAGACCTATAAGAGACCTAACCCAAACTCGTGTGAGGGTCGTTCTCCAGCAGAAAATGTTAACACCGCAATTCAGAACTGTAAAATCTTTTCTATTTTTGTTTAAGATTAAGTTAAGAATTGTATAAAACTGTATTTTAATTGAAATAAACAGCTTTTTAAAAAAGAAACACGCGTCATCAGTGCAACGCCATCTATCGACCAAGTAAGTAAACTGACAAAATGTTTAGCATTGGAAGACGTTAAATAAGGAGTCCGTATGACAACATTAAGGTATTAAAATGTTCACTTTTATTTTGCTACGTATAAAAGTTCCATAAATAACTCAACAATGTGTTTTCATGCATTTTATTTTTCTCAATAGATGGTGCTTTGCCTAATCACAATACATTAGGAAGTTTCCTACTAAACTTAAAAGTTCAACATATTTTGATTTGTGGATCAGTTGTTATGATAAATACCGATAAGGTGTAATAACGTTCAATTTTATTTTGCCACGTGGGTATTAAAAGTTTCACACATAACTCTACAATTTGTTTTGGTGTATTTTACATGCGTTCGTGAATTTCATCTTTTTCAATAGATGGCGCTGTAATCAGAATACATTAGGAAGCCTCTTACTAAACTTAAAAATTCAGTTTTTTTTTATTTTGTGGGTCGATTTTGATCAAATAAACGCTAAATAATACTCGGATTATCACTTAATATTTTTAAGTACCTAGATTTGGAACCCAATCTGTGGTTTATGCGTGATGCTCCCTCAAACGCACAGACAAACAGATAAACAGACAAACAGACAAAAATTTCAAAAATAGCATATTTGTGTTTTGTATCTTTTTCCTAACTTTTCTATGTAATTTTTCGTGCAAAAATATTCAATGTACAGACACGGTTGGTCTACGATTTTATTATATGTATATAGATGATTTGTGGATCGGTTGTTATGATAAATACCGATAAGGTGTAAAAATATTAAATTTTATTTTGCCACGTGGGTATTAAAAGTTTCAAACATAACTCTACAATTTGTTGGTGTTTTTTACATGTGTTCGTGAATTTCATCTTTTTCAATAGATGGCGCTGTAATCAGAATACATGAGGAACAGAATACATTAGAAAGCCTCTTACTAAACTTAAAAATTCAATATCTTTTGATTTTGTGGATCGATTTTGATGAAATAAACGCTAAATGTTACTCGGATTATCACTTAATATTTTTAAGTACCTAGATTTGGAACCCAATCTGTGGTTTATGCGTGATGCTCCCTCAAACGCACAGACAAAAATTTCAAAAATACCATATTTGTTTTGTATCTTTTTCCTAACTTTTCTATGTAATTTTTGTGCAAAAATATTAAATGTACAGACACGGTCGGTCTACGATTTTATTATATTTATATGTACAGATGTAAATTTTATGTTTATATGAACAACTAGCTGACCCACGCGGCTTCGCTCCCGTCAACTGGCTACTATACCTACCTACCCTACTCCTGAATTTTCTTTGCTATAAACCTCACGGAGCCCGAGACCTTTCCAACGAATGCAAAACCGTGGAAATCGGTTCGTGCGTTCTGGAGTTATAGCGTCAGGAAGGAAAACCCGACTTATTTTTATATAGTAGATAAATGGAGTAATATTATTTCATAAAAATACAGATAACATGTTTAATATAAAGACAATTTGTATAAGCTTTGATAGTACACAAATCTAAGTACCTACTGAAATCTGTACACAATATGGAAAACCCTGCCTCTCAAGCTAGGTAATACCTGTATCTTGAGAGACAGTGATTTAGCTTAGAATGTGATGCTATAAGTACAAAAGTAGACTGTTGGTCTACCAAAGCGATTGAAGAATAAAGCTAAGTACCTATAAAATTTTAAGTGTTGTGTATATGTGTGTATGTGTGAGGGTGTGTGCGTGTGTGTATGGGAGTGTTGTGTTTGATGAGATATGTAGGTAGTATTAGGTAGACGACATGTTTGTAGATAGTCCTGTTCCAGTAGCCATTCCGTTAATTTTGATTTTATTTCATATTTGTTTAGATCGATAATGTATTTTTTTTTGTGAATTTGTTTATAGATGTACCTATGTACTTAGTGTGTAGTATTGGTGTTTAGCGAAGGTGGTTTTGTGAGGGGTAGGTACTTAGGTGTAGTTAGGGTCAATTGAGGAATGCTAGCGTGTTTCCTTACAGTAGAATGAAGTACAAAAAGCTGGCGCACTGTAATTACTTTGCAATCAGCGTATAGTTGCGTAGTGGTATAGCGATAAAGTTTGCGCAGCATCACCTTCATACGTCTCTCTGCGCTCTTTCAATCCTCAGAAGACTGGTTTTATTTGCACCACCCCATACTGTGATGCAATATCCTAGCTAAACAATGTCGAGACCAGTTTTAAAAGAAAATAAATAATAAAAGTAGAGCTATAGCACCTCTGTGTGTGGGGTAGTAGGGTGTGCATGCTGGAGTACTTGATGGGAGAGTGGAGAGGGGAAAATAGTAGAAGGGTGTGTCCCCACAACACCCTTCCTCATCGCGTCGGAGGACTGCTAATAAAATAGGTTAACAAATACAATTTTTTGCGGTTTCTCGAGGCAAAGACGCTTGGCCCAAAAAATCGTACCTACATTAAATTAAAAGGATCAATACGTATTATTTGATTCCTTTTTTTTGTCGGGGGTTTTAAAAAAAAATATTTAATTTTTATTATCCTATACTTAAAATCGTTTCGTAATTATTTACGAAACGATTTTAAGTAAAGGATTTTAAGTAATACAGCATTAATCGTTATCCAAATAAGTTTATGTATAAGTATATGAATGCGCCAGGGTAGCCCGCGAAATTCAAATATTTTTATGTTTTTTTGCAATTTGCCGGTCAGTGTTTCATTTCATGAAATAATCATTCTGTCAAGCTTCATGAACTTAGAGGGCTATATTGATGATTAAAATGGTTATAATTCTTTAGATAAATACGCGTTACGGTCGCGAATCGTATTTGGTCCACATACAGCTTCACACTGACCGGCAAATTGCAAAAAAACATAAAAAAGACATGTGGCACTCGGAGACTGCCGCGGTAAAGCTATTGCATAGCATTTTTTATCAACTTATGCAATTATAATTATATATTTATTCTATTTATGCAGTATTTTTTTTTTCTTTGATATTAATTCAAGTTACACTTTGAGCTAAAAAAAAGTAAAAATTAAAAAGTAAAACTAAAAAGTATCACCGCTGTGCCGGTCGGAGTGGGGGGTGTTAGGTTTTTTTCGTTACGGAATTTATGGATTCGGTCTCCACGCTCAAGGCCCGCGATAGAACCTATGCAATAGCTTAAAAAACAACAGTAACATGGTAACCCATCCAAAACCCGACCTTGGTGAGTTTTACTTAACCTCTAAGGTCAAGGTGAGTCAAAAAACAACATTAACGTGGTTACCCATCCAAAACCCGACCTTGTGAGTTTTGCTTAACCTCTAAGGTCCAAATGAGACAAAAAAACAACATTAACATGGTTACCCATCCAAAACCCGACCTTGGTGAGTTTGCCTAACCTCTAAGGTCAAGGTGAGTCGAAAAACAACATTAACATGGCTACCCATCCAAAACCCGACCTTGGTGAGTTTGCCTAACCTCTAAGGTCAAGGTGAGTCGAAAAACAACATTAACGTGGTTACCCATCCAAAACCCGACCTTGGTGAGATTTACTTAACCTCTAAGGTCAAGGTGAGACAAAAAAAACAACATTAACTTGGTCACCCATCCAAAACCCGACCTTGGTGAGTTTTGCTTAACCTCTAAGGTCAAGGTGAGACAAAAAATACGTCTAATCGCAAGCACACAACGCGGTGTCGACAACGCCGTGTCTGGCCGTGTCGAAGACTGCCGAACTGAAACGACGTTAGACGATGCACGGCCTTCAAGCCACACCTCCGTGTCCGTCGGAGTGGGGAGCGTGAGGTTTTTTCGTTACGGAATTTCTGGATTCGGACCCCGCGCTCAAGGCCCGCGATCATAGAGGAATATAATATATCGGGTACCCGCGATAGAAGCTATGCAATAGCTTAAAAATATTTGAATTTCGCGGGCTACCCTGGAGCATCCACCTTATCTTGGCAATTTGAAATAGATTAAAAATGACCTTTTAAAGGATATCACAGAATGAAAATATCAGTCTCAGCGAAACATATAGTAAATGGCGCCTCGGTGTAACCCCCTGGCCATAGCCTAGAGCGGCGCGACGTGCGACGCGTCAAGCGGTGAGCGTCGAAAACAAAATGGTAGACTTCATAAAGTATGCCACAGCTACCGGCGACGCGAATTGCGGCGCAGAGAGCGACCCGCGGCGCAGAGAGCGCCGTGCGGCACGCGGCTGCGACGGCGACGGGCTGCGCGGTGTGCGATTGGAACAAATGTACTAGCTAGTATCGAAGCGGCCATTATTTGTTTAAATTGTAATTCAACACTATCGTTTAGTAACTTCTCCATTTTAAATATGTAACCTACTTTCACTATTGTCACTAATGAAGCACATTAGATATTGAGTGCTGTGTACTGTAATAATTGGACTTCAGATTTATGTATAATATATTGTCATAGCTGTGCTGAATCATCTTAGTCTGTAGTCTGTCACTGTACTTTTTAAAATAAAATAAAACAACCATAACATAAATATATGTCCATGTTCCTATATTCATAATAAAGAGTGTGAAATTCGCAAAGTTCTTTCCTTTTCGGGTTAACTGGGTACCTAAGGGAGTACTCACACTTTTTCAGCTCATAATTCGAGCTCGACATTTTTAGTAAAAATTTTCGTGTTTTTAGATGGTTTGTCAATTTGATGTGGATGGTTTCGGGGGGGGGGGGTCATGACCCCACGACACCCCCTCGGACCGCGCCTGTAGCTTTATAAAAAACACATAAAACGAGCATGTCCGCAACTGCAAAATAACACACTGCAGAGTAATGAGCAAGCTTTCACGTGTGTCACCGATGTCGAGCCGAGTAGAGAGTTCGCGATCTTAAAAAACCGGCCAATTGCGAGTCGCATTCGCACACGAAGGGTTTTTTATAGTGGCAATAGAAATATACAATCTGTAAAAATTTCAGCACTCTACCTATTACGGTTCTTGAGATACAGCTCGCTGACAGACAAACCGACGGACAGCGGAGGCTTAGTGATAGGGTTCCGTTCGTTACCCTTCGGGTACGGAACCCTAATAACCACGTACTATAAGTTCATACGTATATCACACAATTCATATTTGCACGGATTTATATTGAGTTGATTTGCAGTTATAATTGGGTGGTATCTTAAAATACTGATGTCTAAAGATTAAATTCCAATATTTAAAAGTTCGTACAATGTGGTGCTGTCAATTTCAATTGGCTGTCATTCCGCTCGTCAGTCAGCTGTCATTTTTTTTTGTTTATTTGGAGGAACTTAAAATCGTCGTTTTTCTTTTATTTCTTCGTTAAATTATGAATTGTCATCTGTTTGCCTTATTCTGTATTATTGTTTCTGTTAGTTCTAATATCAGTGACGAGTTTTGTAGTAAAGATGAAAAGTCATGCACTGATGACCACAACAAATACAGCAGAGGTTATTACAAACTTTATAACTTTCAATATTATTAGAATTTTAGAAACACATTGTCTTATCGGACCGCATCGGCAGCATTATATATTTGCTAGGATAAGGCAAATTGCTCTTCTCTAGGTTTGAATCTATTTATAAGCTAACAATTTTATTAAATGTTTTGTCATAAATGTAAATTGTTAGATTACACTAGGAAATCTGCTGGTCCCCATTCATTAGTTGATTATGCAGGCCTTTAAATGAAATGTTAATAATTTTATTTTATTTTCAGAATCTAATGATAGGTATAAAAAAATCAAAGAAGAAATCTACTTAGCTGTTGACCAATATGTTCCCTGTAAGAGTGAAAATTGTAGCTGTCATGCTTCAGTGATTGACCAGGATCTGGCGTCATTCAAGGATGGAATTACCAAGGAACTATTTGATAGAGCCCGAGTAAAAGCTACCAAGTATCAGGTTTGTAATTTCAAAAATATGGATTATCTTAGAATTTCTTTTTTTTTTTGCATAATTACAAAAAAAATATTTTGTTTTCCAGATAATTGATGGTAATTTGTACAGAGAAATTGAATGCCACTTTCCAGCAAGGTGTGCAGGTGTAGAACACTACCTGACTGCTCTAGCAGCTGAAATGCCTAATTTAGAAATAGCACTGAATACCAGAGATTGGCCCCAAATCAACCAAGCTTGGGGCCATCCAAAAGCACCAGTATTCTCTTTCAGTAAGGTCCTGAGATTAAGATTTCTTTATATGACAATGCTTACAAACAATACATGTCATGTCAGCTGAATGGTAGCTGAATATTTGGTGTGACTTAAATATAATCCATGGACAAAACAGAAATAATCATGTTTTGCAACATTTCCTTTGCTACTTAATTACTTATACTCCTTATTCAGTTTTGTATTACATCTTCTTCATAATACTTTTACAGACAAAAGATTATTATGATATAATGTATCCTGCCTGGAGTTTCTGGGAAGGTGGTCCAGCAATATCCTTGTACCCCACTGGTATAGGCAGATGGGATAAACACAGAATCTCTATATCAGGAGCTGCTGAAAAGTCTGTATCTATTTTGTAGTTGTTTAAGCAATGAGAAGGCACTCGGACTCATTATATAATAAATTAATTTCTTAATTTCAGATGGCCTTGGGAAAAGAAAGAAAACAAAGCTTTTTTTAGAGGATCCAGAACAAGTGAAGAAAGGGATGCCCTTATACTACTCTCTAGATCTGACCCTGGGCTTGTTGATGCTCAATACACTAAAAATCAAGCTTGGAAGTCAGATATGGTAAGGCAATTGACTTTAAATGAATTTTAACAAGGATTTGTGTGTCCTTCTGGTAGAGTCAACATTATCCATCTGAATTAATTGTAGAAAAAAGATACCAAAAGCTTAAAAAAAGAGGTAAAAAATGTATAGCGAAGTTGAAATTAAACCATTGTTTCTGTAGGTAAAAAATACCATTGATGGTAGCCTTTCCAGGAAGAACCACATGGAATGGAGATGCTTAATTACCTTTTTTGCATAGATTATGTTACTCTTTTTCTAATCTTATTTGTGTCTTAAAACTGCTGGGCAAATGCTGATCCAATCCCCGTCCAAACCACAACTTTAAACTTGAAAATGTAAATAAATTAAATTTTAAATTTCAGTAAATCAAATCATAAAATGTCAATTAATTAAACTTATGTCAATAAATTAAATTAAAAAAAAAAAAACAATAAAATATTAAAATTGTAAAACACTAATTGTACCTTTATCTCTACTGTGCATGCCCTGTTATCACAATGCCTTAAGAATGGACAATCCAACCTTCCCGCAATCATGACACCAGCATGTGTTGGAGCAACACCCTCCCATACTCTGCTCACTATGGACGCAGTGCGCTTTCGCATAATCGAGTGAAAGCAATCAGTGCGCGCTTCTGCGAACATACCCGAGGCACTACAGTACCGGGACAGCCCCATCACCGCCCTGAACGTGTTGTTATATTGACCTCGGATGGTACTATAACTCCTATCCGCGAAGTGTGCCCACTATTCCAAGCAAATTAGTCAAAATTAAGTAAGAATCTCGGAATGAGAGATAGTCGGCTATAAACGTGACTTTGACTTTGACATTTTTTGCAAATATCTCGTTTCCTATGGTTTTGCTATTTGTATGTATGAAAAATATTGTAGCAGATTAAATTCCCTACAACTTTTGTCTCAATTTTTTTTTTATACGTTGAATCGTTTTCGATATAAAGGGCGGACATAAAAATAGCGAAAAACCCATAGGAAACGAGATATTTGCAAAAAAATGTGTAAAAAATCGATTTTTTTACTTTTAACCTTGGAATATCTGTAGTCGCGGACACCCTACGATAAATAGGTTTTGAGACATGTTTTAGGGCGTCTAAACAAAGATTTATACAACTTTATAGCCGATTATCTCTCATTACGAGGTGAAACCATAATTTGCCTGGACTACACAGACTGCACGAGTACAACGATGTACAATACGCTCTAAAGAGCGTCAGCTTTATTTTAGTAGATTAGTAGTTATTCGCTCTCACGGAAATATACTGTCTTCCATTGCCCAGTGGCAAATCTTGATTTTGGACTTTTGCGGTTCATTAGTCTGAGAAAATAAATTATTATTATTTTATTTCAGGACACACTTTATGCACCACCAGCTTCAGAAGTACCCTTTGAAGAACATTGTACATATAAATATTTATTCAACTACAGAGGGGTTGCTGCTAGTTTCAGATTCAAACATTTATTCCTGTGTAAGTCATTAGTTTTTCATGTAGGTGATCAATGGCTCGAATTCTATTACCCATCACTAAAGCCTTGGGTGCATTATATACCTATCAATCCAAAAGCAACGGAAAAAGAGATAAAGCAATTGATTACCTTTTTCAAGGAAAATGATGAGCTAGCAAATGAAATAGCAAACAGAGGCTTCCAACATATTTGGGATAATTTAACTGATAAGGATGTAAAGTGTTATTGGAGAAAGCTTTTAAAGCAATACACCAAACTTGTGAAGTATGATGTAGTTAAGGATGTTGATCTGAAGTTAATCTCTAAGTAAACAAGACATAATAAACAAAGCTATCTATTTTTTAAAGTGGTTGTTTTACTTGATGTTTTTGTTTTAACTAAGTCACCAGCCATCACCCCATGTTTCCCTAGTTATGTTCACAGTTAATAGAGAACAAGCCTGGACACTGAACATAAAAGCTGGGCAAAACATACCTGTTACCTATTAGAACCTCACAAACACACACACATATTGGCTCACAATTTAGGATCCAATATTAGTGTGACCTGTCATATTAAAAATATAATTTAGAACACAAATAAATATTAATTTGGTGATAAAAGTAAACAATTATTATTATTGGATGAAATATAATATTTATTAGTGATTTATTTATTTTTGATGATTTATAAGCCCAGTTAAATATTTAAAAACTGTAAGGCTTCTCTGGATTAAACAAACGCTCGCCTCTGCATAGAGGAAACTAACTTCGGAAGTCGTGTTTTAGTTGTTTCTTCGTGTTTTATTTTCGTAGTATTTTTTAATTGGAAGTCGGTCGCAAGTTTTTTGTATTTTTTTTTAATTTTTCACTTTTTAGTGGTACCTCAAATCTAATAACACCACTGGAATGTCGCAAGAAAACAAAATACGGCATCCATGTAAACGAATTCCCACTATTTTTATTTAACCTTTTAACCGCCTACGTCCGTCGGGATAATCCAACAAATATTCCATACCGCCAGGGTCATATATTTATGACCCAGGGTCATATATTTACGACAGCTCTTTAAGACCAAAGTTTAGTAAGTATTGTACATCCGTGTTTTTGTTGGTGCTAATTTTCAGTTTTCTTTTTTTTTGTGATGGGCGCTGGGGCCACTACTAATGTGAAGTCGGGCTGTTAAAATATAAGGCAAGCAAGTAAACCGATTTTGATGAAATTTAAATGGGACCAACCGGAAAGTATATCCTTTCACATAAAGAATTTTTCAAATCGGTTCCTAGATGACGGAGTTATGAGGTACCTTACAAACCATCGATCACTACTAAAGTACTAGACACACAATCAGCGCCAAAAAATGTCCTCACCGGATGAGCACCCACTGGAACATTTGGGTTCACTTTTAATTTAGTAGCATTTAACATTCCGACGGTAAACATGCCTCAGTGCTCTTTAAATTTGCAAAAGTCACACATCTAGGACGTTAAAAAAGGGTTTGGTGTTTGATATTTTCGGTAAGTATTAATATTATCATTATAAAATTGTTATCACTGTATTGTAAATGTTGATATTTTTTCAATAAATTATGTAAAAACATTTTTTAAATCAAGTTTTTTTAACAGCATCTCAATTAATAGAGTTATAAAGTTTCTCAATTGTAAACACTAAACGTATTAATCATACTATCGCATGCCCACTTAAAATTGTGGTTATGTGAGTTGATTCTGTTCCATTTGTTGTAGACGAATTCGAACTTTTAGACATGTGTGTAAGGTTGAATTTGTTTTGATATATGTTGATCAGTGGCAGTGGGTATCGGTCCTAAAAATTTATTACTTTTTGGACAAAGATTTGTGAAATAAACTTTAAGCATTGCGTTTAAGGTTGAATTTACATTAATGTATGTTTATTTCAACTAGCATTACCTCAACACAATTTGGTGACAGTTTTAAGATAACTTTTACTTGGGATTGTGTATCTAGTTCTTTATTAGTGATCGATGTTACCTACATAAACAATACAACCGAATTGCTCTTTTTGCGAACTTTCTCTTTTTTTGAAGTCGGGCAATTAGACAACATTTGTCAACATTTTTGGCTAAAAATAAAGCACTTGAGAGATAAAAGGAAAGAAAACCATTTAAATACACTGGATTCTGAACTAAACTGTACGGCAAGGGCCAATTTTGGCATTAGGGTGTTGAAAAAATATTAGGGTTTAGAAAGTATTCGAAATCAGACGGGTATGTCCCTAATAATGCACCGGTATACCATCTAGGAATTGCAGAAACAACAGTAAGAAAACTCGAGAAAATTAAAATAATTGGATTTATTTATGAAATACATATAACATCAATATATTTTTGAGCTGTAACATTATCGTAGTTACATCTCTGTAAATCTCATGCCATTACAAAAATATGTATAAACATAATACAATAAAATACACAAGAAATAATAAGTGTCTACAAATTAATAAAGTAGGCTTGTAAAACACGTGATAAAACATTACCCATACAGTGTATCAACTCAATCGGTGGCAGAAGAGCGGGTGCTCCTAGCCAGCCTAATAGTGAATAGTAAATAAATTCAAAATTAACTAATTTTAGAATGTATCAAGACTAGGCTGCACCTGCTTTTACGACCGACGTCACCATTTGAGTCAATCTATCTTCTTCTCCACATGAGTATTTATTTAGATTTCAATACCCATTCCCAAATATGGCCTTATATCAGTCTCAATATTTGTCACACCAATGTAATCCATATCATAAACTACTTTAACATCAACAAAAAAGTGTTTTAACACGTTGTGCATTTGTTCTATTTGATTGTATTTTCATATCGATAAAAGCTTAACGTTCTGTTGCTTGTAATGAAGACGTAATGTATTTCATTGTGATTGCACGCACGCAATCATGTACACCATGTATGGCATAACATCGGGAAATGCAATAGTCTTATCATCCAAACAATCAGCAAGACCATTCATCATGTTAGTCTTACTGGTTCTGTAAAACGAATACACAACAAACTGCACCATTTGATAATAACTAATTTCATTTAAAGCACCATTACATTAAGTTCAGGCACTCTACTCTCACTTTTATACTGGAAGTAATACATGGAACCAACATTTTAGTTCTAAATGTTATAGAAAAAAAAATAGGATTCATTCTAATTCTTAGTTTTTCTGGGATGGAGACACTTGACAATAATTATCTGAAAAATAAACCATTTCATTACTTACAAAAAAAATCATAAAACTTATTTATGTGTGATGTACTTATCTAATTACCAAAGGATCAGTAATAAAAGGCAATGTAAAAATATTCAGTGCCTTCTACCACTAAGTAAAATGTTTCTACATTCAAGATTATTTAGTTAATTTACGCTCGAGTTGATCAGCGATGGCGAGAAGGAAGTCTTCGGTGTGTAAGTACATGCCCTCCTTGGTGTCCTTCAGACCGTGGATGCAGATCACCAAATCCTTAGTCATTTTGCCGCTGTCGATGGTCTCGACACACGCCTGCAAAATTAATTAAATGCTTTTAGAATAATATACAGTAAAGTCCATCTATTTTATCGGCAACCTTATAGTCTGCTAGCGAAAGCATCAACACAGAATACAGGAAAATGGATAGGACTAGTCCACCAAATGGATAGAAAGGTACATAAATCTCTAATGTGTGATGTTACATGATGACCCTATGAGATTGTCAAAGTTCTACCAATATTGTAAGCTGATTACTCACAAGTATTTTATTTAACTAGCTTTGGACCGCAACTTAATACGCGCATATTCTATTCTTTCCCGTTCCCGAAGAAACTTCGGAAAAACCTCTTTAAGTGCTCCCCTACAATCCCGGAGGAATCTACATAATATTGTAAAATATCCTCTTTGGAAGATGCAACCTCAAAGTCATAAGCCTTGAAAGATTTAAGAAGAATTAGATTAAGTTTCAATTCAAATATAATGACATAAGAGTGTTATTTTTATCCAAGGGATTCTGTTAAGGTGAATGCTCCAGGGTAGCCCGCGAAATTCAAATATTTTTATGTGTTTTGCAATTTGCCGGTCAGTGTGAAGCTGTACGTGGACCAAATGCGATCCGCGACCGTAACGCGTATTTATCTAAAGAATTATAACCATTTTAATCATCAATATAGCCCTCTAAGTTCATGTAGTTCGAAAGAATGATTATTTCTGAAATATTCATTCTTTCGAACTACATGAACTCCCGCTACGCCCCGACCTTCGATCCTTTACAATATTATCAAAAGTTCTACGACCAGTAGTTTTGCGCGTTGTCCTTCAGTCAGTCACTCAGTCAGTAACGGAAGAACATTATATATTAGGATTTAAGCTTTAACGAAACTAGCTAATACATGTGCCAAAAAACTGGTTTTCTTCTTAAACTCGAATGCTTAAGGAACAATACCGAGAGTCCAAAAAATAAATAAACCCAGAAAGCCTTATGTACGATGCTGTGGTATGTCTTTCTTTATGTCAACTTGAACAAGAATATTTATTCTCATAAGTTCATTGAAATAAAACCAAGAACAGATCAAGGCGTGCAAGAGATCCAATACTCTTGTTACTGAATATTTCTAGGAGCATAAAGTTATTTCTGTAAAATAAAACCGCCGCAGGTGTCGTTCTCAACGCAAGTCAGTGTCAACGACCCGGTTTGAAACAAGATCTTGTTTGCTACTCGTTACATTACGGCCGCGGCTCAACAAGTCGTATTTAATTGGGTTCTCAGGTTTTTAGAAACTACGTCAATGTTTATAATACTTACCTACTCCTTTTAAAAATCGATCAACTGCTTGCGATAAGCAAGCAGTTGATCGATTTAAATTAGAATTTCCCCACCTTAATGATTGCCTACTGTGATATTATAAACGAGTTCATATTTTATCATGTGCAAAATTGCTAAGATAAACAGCACAGGAGGAGTCGTGGAGTTAATTGTTTACTACATTCTAGTCGATAAGGAATGTTTTTTTGGTTCTTAGTCTGATTAAAAAAATCTTATCTTCGAATAAATAAGTTCTTTTCCCCGTAGCAATGTTTGCCGAGGGCAATATGTTACGCATTCATAATATTATGTTCAAGTTCAAATATAATTATTACATAAAGAGACATGACCAATATCTTTAATATTTTCCTTAACTCTTCATCACGACACAAGTTGTTCCCTGAGTACGTGTATGTCCACAGAGGTGACATAATATTTAGTTGACATTATGGTACATACATACGTGTAAATTGTGTACCTATATTATCTTTCTTTCTTTGAATCTGAAGGCTTCCCAATCCAACAATATTACATTATGGTTTCCCAACTAACAAATTTTTGATTGGCTATTGCACTTACGATTATTTAAGGTTTATCAAGGAAGAATTAACACAAATTGACCGCCAGAAACCTGGATTAAATGAAAAACAAACGATTAGTTAGAGTAACTTACATCTTCAAGCGCGAGTGCGAACTTCTCAAGCTCGGGCGTGTTGTCCAGCTTGGCGCGGTGCAGGAGCCCCCTGGTCCAGGCGTAGATGGACGCCACGGGGTTGGTGGAGGTGGGCTTGCCTTGCTGGTGCATGCGGTAGTGGCGCGTCACCGTGCCGTGCGCCGCCTCCGACTCCACCGTGCGCCCGTCGGGACACATCAGCACCGACGTCATCATGCCCAGGGAACCGTAACCCTGGATATAGTAACTTTACTTTTGAAGCGCCCTAGATAACTCGAGACTGTAGGTAGTAGTTTATAGCTCCAAGATTATACTCGTACGTACGGGATGATTCATTAAGATACATTGCTCTACTTTTTTCTCACACCGCACGAGGTATACGCAGATGTAGTGTAGTTGTTATAAATTACGAAAAACATCTGTTACATAGTCGATGTATAACAACTGTTATAAAGGTTTTCGTTGTCTCAAAATAGGTGGGAATCGATGATGATACTAAAGACTTTTCGCACTATAGTGTGAATTGTATAATAAATAAACATAGAAAACATGTTTTTATGTAGTTGTTTACAACAGGTAAGATAAGTCAAAGAAATAACCTCGACAGTACATAATTATGAACTTGTCTAGCGGTATGACCCGTCTACGGGCATTATCGTATTTTCTTACAAAATGGTAATAGAGCTTAGCTAGAATACGTATCAGAAAGCATGGCAAATGTACAGTCGGAATCAAAAATATGTGGCCGAATCGGTCTAATGGACTGTACAACATGATCTAACTGGGAGCGCTTTCGATCCGAAAGAGCCGTACTTGTAGGAGAGTTCTGAACATTTCAAATTCGGATCGGATATAGTGCATAAAAAGTTACTAAAGAGTCCCCAGTAAGTACTGGGGACTCTTTAGTAATAATTAGAATGAACAGACTGCCATTCTGTTACTGTTCTGCCGTTGTGAGTGATCAAGTTTCATTTTGATCGGGGCGCGTAATTTTGTTAAACTGTCTGTCGTGTTACGTCTGACACCGACTGTACGTTACAAAAATGTATAATAAATTCTATGTTTATCTACAAAAGGGTCATCAACTGTTATTAAAGTAACTGACACACATATGCGGCGTACAAAGATAACAACAACAATAAAACTATTCTAGTGTTATTTTGATATATATTTTTTTAATGGTTTTTGATAACACGAATGCGTCGAATTCCAGCTCATTCTGGTTAAAAGCTGAAATTTGCTAACAGTTAGATATTAATATAAGTAGACGCGTTTATTTAAATTATTCGCTTTTATGAAATCGGTCTCTTCTTGAATGGATTGAAATAAGTACAAACCTGAGCGACTACGTCAGACTGCACATCCCCGTCGTAATTCTTGCAGGCCCACACGAACCCTCCCGAGCCTTTAATAGCCTGTGCAACCATGTCGTCGATCAGCCGGTGCTCATACCATATCTTCGCGTCTTCGAACTGCTTCTTGTAATCACTAGTAATCAACGATAAAAGACTTATTGCAACTGACACATCATGCACAGATTAATTCGCTGATTTGATTAAGTCCCAAGCGGTTTTTAATCTCTAAATCAGTGGCCAAACATTACGTAAGTAAGTACCTAATTCTTTTTTATTAATACCTCTGATAAATTTCTTCGAAGATGTCCTTGAAGCGGCCGTCGTACTTCTTGAGAATAGTGTTCTTAGTAGACAAGTATAGAGGCCATTTCTTTTGCAACGCCACCTGATACACCAAATACAATACATATTTATGACGCGTTTGCATACCAACAAGTGCAAATAATAATGTATCGAGTCTTAACTAGTTCGTGTCCGATACTTATTAAGATACATTGAAACAAGGTCGCGGTGACCGAATAATTAAACTCTCCGATAGTATGTCCCCAGTGCGTCATACTGATAAGTACCTATATTGTATATTTTTCTCGATTTATTGTCAGTTGGAAAAGAAAATGAATGAATAACCTTTCAATAGGTAATGTAAACTATTTTTAGTTTCGATAAAGCATTCCTTAAGTCCGGGTTAATGAGTTCAAATTGTAATAATCTTATCTACGTACATCTCTACGCCAGAGACACAGTCACTGCGTATATTTACGAACCTGGAAACTCGAATGAGCGAAGGCGCGGATGGACTCATCAGTATTGTACATTGCCATGGCAACACCAGGAGTCTTGAAGTTGTACAGTAGTCTCCTGTCTACTGACCCATCTTCTGCTGTGTACACTAACTCCACCTGAACAATCAAACACGTATTACCTTTGGCAAATTTAAACTATAAAAAAGAAATCGAAACCACATTTTCCATAGATAGAAGCAAAACTTTCGCGTTATGTTAAAAAAAAAAACGTTTTATACCTTTCCAGGTTTAGGTATGACTAAATCTTGTGCCTTATACTGGTCTCCATGTGCGTGACGCCCAATGACCATAGCTTGGGTCCATCCAGGCACAACTCTGGGGATACTCTTGCAAAGAATGGGCTCTCGGAACACTGTGCCTCCCAGAATGTTACGAATCGTTCCATTTGGACTTAGCCACATCTTTTTTAGCTTGAACTCTAAAAGGTGAATTAAAAAAAGTAAGAAAGGTACACAGTATTTTTATTTTATTTAGGAATGGGCCTGCTCTTGACCACAATCACGCCTGATGGAAAGCGATAGATGAGGTCTATGATGGAGCGAGCGTGCCCAGAAGATGCCTGTTCACTCTTGATTTGAAGGCAGACGGGTTATATGTGGACGGGAACACAGATGCTGGCAGAGAGTTCCACACTTTAGCTGTGCGTATAATAAATGTGGAAGAGAAGCGCTGGGTACGACTAGTCGGGATATCAACTGAGTATGGATGGTACCCTGCAGTACGTCTGGTATTCCGGTGGTAAAAGGGCGATGGTGGGATCAGGTCGTGGAGTTCCTGCGCACACTCCCCAAAAAACAGTCTGTAGAAGACCGACAGACAGGCAACATTTCGCCGATGACCTAGGCTGTGAAGCTGAGCCACCAACGTCTCGTCACCTATAAGCCTTTTTGCTCTGCTTTCAACCGAGTCCAATGCAGCAAGCTGGTATTTTGCTGAGCCATCCCATAAGTGGCTGCAATACTCCATACAGGATCGGACTTGTGCTTTGTACAGACTCAGAAGCTGTCCAGATGTGAAGTATCGTCTTACCCTATTTACGATGATCAGCTTCTTGGCTGCAGTCTGTGCTTTTGACTCGATTGTTGAGCCGAAGTTGAGATTGGACGTCAACTCTATGCCCAAAAGCTCCAGGCGGTCGGTAACAGGTACAGACGTACCTCGGAATGTAGGAGATAGTATAAAACAAAGTCGCATCCGCTGTCTGTCTGTCCCTATGTATATTTCAATCTTTAAAACTACGCAATGGATTTTGATGCGGCTTTTTTAATACATAGAGTGGTTCTCGAGGAAGGTTTTAGTATATAATTTGCACCCGTGCGTAGCTGAGGCGGGTCGCTTGTTATATAATAAATAAAAAATCTTCATTTCTATTTCTCACAATCTGACTCAATGTGTGTGATATGCATGTTAATATTTCAAATTGTTATTATGTATACAAATCACGGTACACTTAAAGATATGTAAGGGTTATTGACACTGCCGACTTTAGAAGTAAGTAGTAAGTATTATAATGTTTTATTACTGTGTTTCTTGATAGCTACAACCTGGGAGTCTTTAAGTCAAGAGTGAATAGGTTACTTCTAGGCAAGCGTGCTACATCTTCGACCACATCATCGCTTACCAACAGGTGAGATAGTGTTCAAACGCGTGCCTATCAATAGTAAAAAAAGAAAGAAAGAGAAAAGCGTTTATTAATAATGTAAGTTTATCTTTATATTTCTTGTGTCGCTAATTTGATGCTGCAGGAATCGACCCTTATACCCGCAGCCAGAGGGTGAGAGGGCAGATACTCAGACGTTGGGCACGTGCCATTAATGTCATCGTTATTGAAATATACAATGTAAGTAGGTAGTAGGTACATAATGATAAGCGATTACAGCAATGAAAATTTTCTTAGGCATAATAATTTGTTTAAGTATAACATTTTAAACTGTTTTTTTTTTTTCTGGACTACTGCTTAACAGGTTCAGGCTTGTGTTATCTCAATTTGTGTGATAGCTTTGAAATACCTAACCCGCAATTATGAAGAACATTTGTCTCTTATTACAATAATTATGTAATTAGTTTGAGCCTATGCAGTCCCACTGCAGGTCCCTCTGAGCCTCTTTCCACTATTCCCAGTTCAATTCTACTTTATTTGGGCCTATCCCTTAAGAAAAGATTCTAGCTATTCCCACTATCATGCTAGAGAACCCTGAATAAAAAAGCAGGATAAATATAAAAGGAATACCTTCAACTCTCTGTTCGTCAGGAGTGATAGTGGCGCACTTGATGCCGACATTGTGCTTGAGGATGGCATGAGCCGCGTCGATAGTGACCTGGTCGTCTGTGGCGTCGCGGTGAGGTAAACCCAGATCGTAGTACAAGCAATCCAACTAGAAATAATCCATGTTTTTGATTTATTCAAAAAAATTATACCGCTACTTGTGTGAGCCGTTTTAAAACCCACAAGTAGGAATCATTACTTCATATTACACTAGTTGACCCGCGCCACTTCGTCTGCGTTACAATTTTCATTACTGCTCCGCTCCTATTGACCTTAGCGTGATTATAATAGCCTATAGCCTTCCTCGATAAATGGGCTACTGAAAAATCGATTGACACTGATCGGACCAGTAGTTTCTGAGATTAGCGCATTCAAGTAAACAAACAAACTCTTCAGCTTTATATATTAGTATAGATTCAATACAGTTAGTCCCATTTCTACCACCTTGCAGACAGCTAAATATTTTTGCTATGTGAAGAGATATTATTATATGCCCTACAGCACAGATATCCAACTTAATGCCATGATTTTTATAAATTACAAACCCTAAATATTGTATGAATGTAATCAAATGGAAACCCTCTGAATGAAATCTGACTTTTTCCATATAAGGCAGATGCTCCGCATCATGAAGGTCATTGTTATCTTGACTTATTTTGTATAATTATTTACATTAATTTACAAAATGCATGTTTAAATATTTCCGACTATAAATAAAGTACACTAACAAAGTTTTATGTACACATAGATAAAGCTGTGTGGTATCTGTGTACAAGACTATGTGTTACAAATGATAACTAGAGTAGTAACTGGTAACATTGGCACAATTAAACTGTGATAAGAAAGTTATCCATATAATCTACAATCTACAACCAGGGTACTTCCCATTGCAAATACTTAATGCCTGAAATTTCTCAATACATAATTTTGTACCTGAGAAGCATAACACTGTAACTCTGTCTTTTACGATTTTGAGTTATTTATTTACACTATTCTATAGTATGTGTCCTTCTCTACAAGGCCATAACATAATACTGTAACTAATAAAATCACCTTAAAATCAGAGTTTCGAAATTGTATAATAATGTATGTCTGTTAACATTCTAAAGCATAGTATTTTAAGTGATTATACATTAAAATACCCGATAGTATCGTTTGCATTTTACTGTAAGTACGGAGTTCCATTGTTTTGCCGCTACACTTTCGATGACGTGGCGCACGGCGGAGCGGTTTTATAAAGAGCGCGGAGTTATAGTACGTCATCCCATGCGAGCAGGAATCCCCCAGGGTTCAGTGTTTTCCCCCTTAGTCCTTACGCTGTTCACCAGCGCAAGGACTAGACTAATTCTCAAAAGTAGAAAGTCCCAGTTGGCCCTATTCGACGACGACACGGCCATTTACTATACCGGTCGCGACCCTGACCCTATCGCTCGCACTCTTCGAAATTTCGCTAACATCTTGAGTAGATGATTCAGGAAATGGAGAATCGAGGTAATCCCCGATAAGAGCCGGGCGGTTCTCTTTTCGAAAACGCGGCATAAACTCGCCAAATCACCATGTTTGGCAAGCCGATTCTTTGGAAGAAGCAAGTCAAATACCTGGGGGTCATCCTGGACAGTCACGTCACTTTAGTTGCATACATAAGGCAGGCGCGTCCGCGTGCCGCCTTCGTGAACGACTCCACTGCACCACGACCGCCCTTAGCAAATTGCCACTCAGGTGCAAATTGCGACTTACCGCGGTCATCCGACCCATCATGACGTACGTTTACGCTGTCTTTGCACACGCCAAGCCCGTTCACCACCATAGGATGCAACCGTTTCCTCCGTAAAATCACGGGAGTCCCTCAAATTGCCCACCATAGACCAGTTCATGAAATGCATTACCAAACGTTTCCTCGACACTGCTGTCAAACATCGCAACCGGCCCTTTATCGCATCGGCCGCCCGATACGAGCCTCCTGCGTCTGTCAGATTCGCCGACCGAGGCATACCCTCGTCACTCCCGATGACCTTCTTCCAAAAGAGCCGTAGAGAAACGAGCACTCTTCGTCAACCACGACCGCCGTCCTTCCGCCCTCGCCACCGAGGCCCGCCGCGACGACGTCCCTGCCAATGTCCCCCGAGGCCCCGACCCTTGCTCGAGCTAGCCCGCGCCGCTGAGCCTGTTATCTTAAATTCACCCTTAAATAATAATCCTTGTTCGATCCAGCCCATACCAAGCTGTCCTCTCCCTCCAGCGACGCCCTTAGTTGAGGTCCGTACCCCACAGGGGGTGCCCTTAGTGTGTCGTCGCTTAGTGCGTACGTTTTTTATAAGCCCAGGGCCCTGTTTAATAAAAGTTACAAAAAAAACGTTACATAAACATTTATATGGGAGGACGATTATGTACCTCTTAATTAAATTATCACAATTCAACTCATTGTTGAGGAGCCAAATAAAATAAATAAATAAAATGTAATTTAATAAAATGCAATAGGCAATGTCAATATTAAACGAAATGTAGATAGTAATGTCAAAAAAGATAATTATAATGTCAATAAGTTACATAAACGAAAATAGTTTGAACTTAAAATTTCATCGTTTGGTGCTCAGTGCACCAAACGATGAAATTTTTCTGATTTGCGATTTTTTTCAGAGATTAATCTTAAAAGTAAACACTCTTGTTTACTTTAAGAATTAATCTCTGAAAAAAGTCCTAAAGAATTGGCAGTCCTAAATACAAAGTTTCAATCTTTGTATTTACTGGGTTAAGGTTCTTAACTCAATAAATTGTCCATCCAGACCTAAAAACGTTATTGTTGACCTTCCAGACAGTTGATTTTGTACCTTTGAAAAGTGATTTTTAAGTTTATTTTTATAAGAATTTTAAGTTGCCGACTGTTAAGATAATGCTTAAAATTTTCTTAAAGCATAACTCTGTATTTGATAGCTTTTTTTATTTCCTAAAAAGGCACCAATATATTGTCAATTTGACCTCAATATTGTTACCTATATAGTTAAAGTTTAATAGTGTAGTTATTAGATAATAAAGCATTTTCTCCAAAATGTTGGCACATTTTGTTTCAGAAGCTCCTTAAAGTCAAGATTGACAGTTTTTTTGAGAAAAACCTCCTGTAAATTTTGCATTTTAGCGCTTACAGTTATATGCTTCTCAGGTACAGAATTTTATCTTCAAAATAACTTTTTATGGAGGAACTTTTCCTAGAGACACGGGACTAAAAGTTTATACAGTTTACAGACTTACCTTAACATAAGGGAATATTAGCTTCTCTTTAATCATGGACCAAATGATGCGGGTCATCTCGTCACCATCCATTTCAACAACAGGGTTCTTGGCCACAACTCTCTTAGCTGTAGCATCTAAAAAACAAGTATTTTATGAAGGAAAATCCTGAGACATACAGCTTTTGGATATAAGTGAAAATTAGAGATATTGCATGGTATTTTGTAGTATTTAGTTCAATTTCATTGGTTCATTGCAGCAATATTCAACACTTTAATGAAGGTAAAACTAAATGAAATGAGGGAAATAAAACTAAAAAAGTATATCCTAAAATAAAAATACTATCAGCAATTTGTGTGATCATAAAACAAACATGTTTTTAACATAAGATCTACACAGCACAGTTGCTAGGTTTGTGCTAAATTAGAGCTATGCCACTAATTAACTAGGCACAAAGTGCAACTAATAAATTTCCACTTCAATTATTAGTAGACAAATGCGAGCATGCTACTCATTAACAAACAACTTTTTATTTGAAAATTTTAATACTAAATTCTTTGACCTGTACTTTGATTAGGCCAAAGTTCTAGTTCAATATTCGAATCATTTTCAGTCAAATAAATCTATGGCACAATTTAAGGCACTCTTGAAGAATAGTTATATATAAATAAAAGTTAGATTCATTTACAATCAACTAAATACCACAGTTACCTAACCAAAAAACTAGTAACGATTAAACTTTAAAACCATTACTTACAATTTCTTGACTTAATGCCGCTAAGTTCCGTAACATAGTTCAATAATTTTCTGCTGTTACCGGCCATGTTTTCAAATAATATACGTGGCGGTTTTGCTTCAGTAATTAATCACACAAACCGAACAATTTCACACAATCAATAGGTAGAATCTTTTTGTAGCTGCCAAGTCGGGAACCGGCCGGGCATGAATGAAAATGAATGAAATGACAGAAAAAAGACACAGTCACACACGCACGCAGATTGAGCTAAACTATTGACACTAGTGATGTGCTTGATTTTTTCGATATTACTTTGGAGTCATTAAAAATTCAGTACTTTCAAGTTATTCAGAACCTGTACGCGCCGTTTAGGAGAACGTGCACAAAGTACACTGTGCTGACGTCTGGTCAGAGTTACCTCCCTTTTCAAAGGATGTTACGAGATTTTCCCCGTATCCCACATTCCTATATCTTTATTAACACCACCCTCTCCGTCAACGATCAACAGCTGACAGAAACAAATTCAGAGTTCTCATTATTTTTTACACCTTAAAAGTGGAGTGGCTAAAGTTAAGCAACATTTGCCAAAGTTGACCCATGAACAGATTACCAAATATAACATACGAGACTATTCTATGCATAGGAAAGTACGTGAAGTCATTGGTTGTGCCCATTTATACATCTTTGATAGTCGTTATAGTTTTAAAAATATCTCGACACCAGTCTTGTCAAAATGCCAAGGATTTTGACCTAGAAACTGGGTTGTTTAGGTCAGATAGGCAGATAGAGGCAAAGGACTAGACAGATTTGAGTTGAATCTGGCCGGGGTTGAATCTTTGATTTAAATGAATGTATTAGTTTCTTTCAGTCAGAATATTAGATTAAAATCTATGGTATCCCTGGCAGTTATACCTGCCCCCTGTTCCGACTTTCCGAGCCATAAGCATCAAAGAAAGAAAGATAACTCTTCGGTTTACATTTCAGCAGGGTTTACTGCTATGGCAGCATTAGTATTGACAATATTTTCTCCGATGTTTGCCCAGAATATATGTTTGGATTGCGTAAAATATATACTCAATAGAAACATTAACTGAGTAATGCGAATACATTGTTTTGATTTTATATCGATGCGCTGACTGATGAGTACGTCACTAAAGCAATTTTAGGACGCCACACAGTGTTGTAACTTATTTTTTTTCTACTATCTTGGAAGATTTTCTTAAATAAAACCAAGATTTTTTACTAATCGCCCATAACTTATCTTATGCTGTCTACGCAGACAAGATGAGTAATATTCAGCGGCTCGTTATCCCGAAGGCAAAGTAGGCACGTGCCTAGGGACGCAAGATTATGGAGGGGTGCTCGAGGAAACTATACGAAAAAAACCAGCCAAGTGGGTTCCGGGAAGGGTTCCGTTACATAACCCTTAATTTTTATTATTTGTTGTTATAGCGGTAATAGAAATACACAATCTGTGAAAATTTCAACTGTCTACCTATTACAGTTCTTGAGATACAGCTCGCTGACAGACAGACGGACAGGCGGGCGGATGGACAGACGGAAGGACGGACGGACAGCGGAGGCTTAGTAATAGGGTTCCGTTACTTTACCCTTTGGGTACGGAACCCTAAAAAAATATGTATATAAATAAAAAATTAGGTATTTAAAGCTTTATCATTGTTTCTCAGGTTTCTACCCGCC
Organism: Lacanobia oleracea; assembly: GCA_950371165.1. Taxonomy (NCBI): domain Eukaryota; kingdom Metazoa; phylum Arthropoda; class Insecta; order Lepidoptera; family Noctuidae; genus Lacanobia; species Lacanobia oleracea. The sequence goes on from OX493389.1 coordinate 16,644,662, forward strand.
TGATAGACAGAGATACAGCCCGCTGACAGACAAGACGGACGGACGGACGGACGGACGGACAGTGGAGGCTTAGTAATAAGATGTTTAGACAACATCTAATCTGATACGAGGCGGGGTACTAAAATGTTAAGAGTTCGATCAATTCAATCCTGTTTCTGTGTGAATGGTCAAAAATCCTCGGCTATCTACGAGATTCTAAAAATTTTGTGCTCGCTACAATCGCTTTAACTATCATAAATATATACTTACGTCAAGTCGCATTTTTTTCTCAATAACCCCCTTCTCCAAACAGAAACAAAAATTCTGGATCCGCGCCTACTCGTGACTGTCAGCGAGAAATAGCACATTCCGTAAGATTGTAATAAATCGTTTATTCATTTTTATATACATATATGTTACATTTTAAATATATCTTAAAAGTATAAAAAATAGTAGTCCGTCGGTGTCGGGAGCAGGGTCCAAGCTACCGGTGATTAGGGCTCTAGAGAAAGGAACCTCCTCACAATACGAGCCGTATCGAGGAGTACTGCCTTCTGTATCAGGCCCTTTATCCAACCGCGTAACGCCAGCTTCGACAGATGGTCGTCGAAGCTTTATTAGATAATAAATCTTTATTAGATTATGATTTCTCGATATATTATCAAAACATCGTTTTGTATACCTATGTCACCGGAAAACTGCAGACTGTTAGATTTTTTTTTACTGATGATAGGCTCGCTTTTGATCACTACCTTACTTGATGGTAAGCGATGTTGTGGTTGAAGAAGGAGCACGCTTGCCTAGAAGTAACCTATTCACTCTTAGATTCCCAGGTTGTCGCTATCAGCAGGTCTAAAAAGGCCACTTTAGCAGAATCAGAAAGCAAATCACGCTACCCGTCACTGTAAAATTTTCCCAATCAATCTTGAACTTAATTGGTTATCAATAAAGATGAAAATGAAATTTGACAGATTGTTGCGTGATTAATATCATGATTTCCAAAAGTGACCTTTTTAGCCCCCAGGAAACACAGACTCTGGCAGAGGATTCCACTCCTTAGCTGTACGCACAATGAATGTGTTTCCAAAACGTTTTGTGCGTGTGGGTGGGATCTCCGCCATGTAATGGTGGCGCATCGCTCTTCGTCTTGTGGTCCGATGATGGAACGGGCTTGGCGGAATTAAATTATGCAATTCCGTTGCACACTTTCCAAAATTCATCCGGTAGAAAACCGACAAGCCAGCAACTCGGCGTCGATGACTTTGCAGCTTTGACTCGACGAGCTTATCATTGCCGATGATCCTTTTGCTTGGCTCGTTTTTAATTGACTCAAGGGTATCAAGCTGGTATCTAGCAGATGCGGCCCCAAGATAAGAGCAGTAATTACTTCATACACGATCGAACTTGCGCTTGATAGAGTTTAAGCATGAAGTATCGTCTCACCTTTGCTAGGATCCCCTATTTTTGGCAGCCACTTGAGCCTATTCTCTATGAAAGGAGCCAAATTGAGGGTAGATAGATGTTAATGTAACACCAAGCTCAAGTTGATCGGTCATCGACACAGTAACACATCGGAAAGATGGAGCTCTCTCGAAGAGAGCGGACGGTGTGAATCGACTTGCTATTTGACTCTTACAACAAAGTTATAGTAGAAATGAAAATAATACACAAGACACCCTGATAACGTCAAACCCGCGTTGTCGTCGAATCGAATGGTTTTGTGTTGCACTCACACAGTCACACCACACACACTCTAGCTCTATTTCGTTCGTCCGCCCGGCGCCGTTTGCCTGTTTGCACGGACTGGTACCATAATTATTGCGGTTATTCACGTTATCGAATTGAGTGAGTAAATTGCAAATGCCAACTTTATCGCAGTACCGGGCACGCCGGGCCGCTGGTGTCGTGTTTGGGCTTTGAATAAAATTCTTAGCGAAATATAGAATAATAATTTTGGTGCCCCCATTTCATTTTCGCCCGTGGTACTGGTTTGTCTGTCTAAATATATTTCCTTTGTTGCTTCGTTAACGTCTTCAAGCACGAAAAGCTTTCTTCCAGTCATCATAGATTTTTCAACGAAGTTTATAGAATTATAATAGGTAATCAAGCGAGAGGTCTACGGACTCGGCCACAAGTTTGGAAGCCGTCTTGGACGCAGGTAATTTTAATTGCATGCCGTTTAGATAAGCTAGATATTAATCATCATTTTTAATGTAAGTATATTTGTTAGCTAATCTAATCGGTATATATTACTATTCATGAAGGTACATTTTCAATTCTACATAAAAATAAAATATTTCGTTCCAGTATTTAGCCTGCTATTTATAGCTCTTATGAACTCGTTAAATAGTTAGTGGTTTAAATTAAATGTGTAACCTACATTATTATCAGGCATTGTAAAAAGTGCAGAATTTTATGCTCTGATCAAAATGAATTAGCTTAGTCCAATCTGATAACAAGCTGTTATTATGTGTGGGTAGTACCTATACCTACTAAGTTATCATCACCACATACACACATGTTTCTTTATACTAGACAAGTAGAGACATTATCTTCTTTTTGTAAATTAACTTAAAAAGCATTGTTCAAAGAAAGTGGTTTACTTAATGTTGAAAACACATTAAAATTAGTTGAATCTAGTAATTTGTTAATTACTTCTTAATCTTCTATACAATTTTAAACCCATTGTTTTTATCACTGGTTTCCATTTTCTTCTATTGTGTGGGCAGTAAGGTCTAACGACCCCACACACCCTAGTGTTAGAGTTTCTGAACTGCCTCAAGGGCCTCTGACAAGGTTTATTTGATGACCGCCATTTCGTGGCCCGGACCAGCGGCTTATACATGCCTTCTGAAGCACAGAATCATCATTTTGTCATACAATCAGATGATTCAAGCATGCAAAGTCCTAGCCAAACTGAAAACAACTTTACAAAGTATGCTTCCCGTGGGAATCAAACCCACGACCACCGGGTCACAAGGCAAACGCCTAAACCACTTGAATTAGTCATTTTAAAATATTATTTGTTTTGGAAAGTAACATTGCCTGCATTTTTAATTAAATACCAATATGGACTAGTGGATATTGATTTTGAATATGGTCTTCCAATGGTCGCACAGCTGGACTGATATGTCATTTATTTAAAATGTTAAGGATTTCTTTAATTTAGCTATATTGTTTAATAATATCCAAACTTCATTTTTAATACTTACCTCATATTTTTTATGTGGTTAGTAATAAGAAAATGCCACCTGCTTATTTCTCATACTTATCATTAAGCACAGTTTGTAGATTTTCAATCATGTGTTCAATCAAGTCCAAGCATTAAAAAAAGATTGATTAAATAACAAACAAAGAAAAAGAAGTCCTTTTTTCATGTTATACAATTCAGAACAAGCATTTTCAAGAGAATTAGCAAAGGCATTTGACCATGTTGATCACTCAGGTACAACAGCTTTACAATTAACAATGACTCCATTTGTAATTCATTTACTTATCCTGCTTTTATAGTACCTCAGCATTTTTTACTGAAAATTGTAATAAAATTATAAGCTAAGCACTTACAAAAATCAAAATAAAAAAGCTGGTATGCCACAAGGAGGTATTCTTGGTCTTATACTTACTTTAAATATTCACATCATCACCCTAAGTTTAAACTTCCATATACACATTAATTAGAGTTTATTTTTTGTTTGTGTTTGTTATAGTGAGAAGCTAATATGTCTGGGTCGACAAGGTTACTGAGTATACGCAAGCCCCTGCAGCGGTCATGGCACTTCCGGCTTTCGAGTTCTTCTGCATCAGCAACCCCAACCCCAGGGGTGCCCTACACTAAACTAAGCATTGGCATACCTAAAGAGATTTGGGAAAATGAAAAAAGGTGATAGATATTAATCTGAATAAAACATCTTAAGGAAAGCCAGTTTGTTTATTTTTTGGGATGAAATTACTGACTATTGATCTTTTTTCAGAGTTGCTGTAGTACCAGCAGTAGTTAGCAAATTAGTAAAGAAGGGCTTCAGTGTCAATATTGAAGAAAATGCTGGGGCTTTCTCTAATTTTCCAAATAAGACTTATGAAGAAGCGGGTGCTAAAGTTACCAGCTTAAAGGACACATTCCAGTCTGGTAATACATTGATAACATATCCATCCATTCTTGATGTTTGTATTTTAAATTAAAACATTTTTAGTCTAATGTGTTTGTTTATTTCAGATATCATTTTAAAAGTCCGTCCACTAGTAGATAATGAAGTACAAAGTGTTAGAGCAGAGGGAACACTCATATCATTTCTGTATCCTGCCCAAAATCAGGACTTAATCAAGAAGCTTTCTGATAAAAATGTCAATGCATTTGGTAAGATTCTTCAAGAACATACACTATTGTTTTTTGTGTTAACAAACTTAAGCCACTGTGTTTTCTTCAATATTTTTGTCTTGTTTTTTGTAGCGATGGACTGCATCCCTCGTATAAGTCGCGCCCAAGCGTTTGATGCACTCAGCTCGATGGCAAACGTGGCTGGGTACAGGGCTGTGATCGAAGCTGCGGCTCATTTCCCACGATTCTTCTCTGGTGAGCATTATTTTGTAGTATCTTTAAGATACATAAGTGACAATAAATAGGAATGGCGGCTCTTGGTTACTATTGGCATTAGAAAGATCAACACTAATGAATGACACACGCTTTTGCCAAAATCCTTGTACCTTTGTCGATGATTATTGTTTATAGGAACATAGGGGATGTTGCTATAAACAACTTCGTCGTCGAAACCCAGCAAGTGCGTTTGCAATCAAACTTATTAGGGTGGCTCTCCCTCCCAAATAAGGTCAATTAAATGAATCAGTGTTCAAATTCAGCCATTTGTGAAACTTAGTCGTAAGTATATTTACAAATCTAACTATCGCCATCAAGATAATTATTACCGCCTATCTGGTATAGGTGAATAACCGTGTTATCCGCTAGTCCGAACATAAGATAAGTAGGTATTTCTATAAACAAATATCTTTGCCACATAAGTAGATACCATAATACACAGTACACGGCTGTTAGTACAGTTAATCGCGTTTATGATTATCGAGTATTAAAGTGAATAAAACCGTTGTGGCATAGAGAACCCCCGCCGCCGTATTGTTTTTCAAAGTTGCGGCGTAGATATAACATGCACCATAATTATATGAATAGAGGTTAAAAAAAAATTAGGTATATGGTGCCCTAAAGTGTCGCGTAGCCGAAATATTTCGGGGTAAAGCCACCATGTGACAATCATGACTATCATTGCTTACATGCATAAGATTGAATTCAAATAACAGTTCCTAACTTGATTTATTCATTTTTTCGAAGAAAGTAAAATAAGAACACGTGAAAACCACTTTATTAAGAACTAGCCTACTAATCCGCATCGCAATCGCAATAGATTTTATAATATGTTAATAGTTTATTCGTTCAATTTAGTCGAGAACTACACTTATCATCAAAAAAATCGCGATAGATCGCAACTCCGACGAAGCGAAGGCTGATAATCTGGAATTCTGGTTGTAGAATTGTAAGAAAAGCGATGTCACTGATACGTGACTCCATTTTCAAACTCTGTGTCTACTTAACTTTTTGAGCGCCACGATCGGCTATAGCCGACAAACGAAATCCCATGCCCAACACGCCACCGTCGGGTATAGCCGACAAGAAAACAACATTTTTTTTAACGAATATCAATCGTATGCTAGTACCATTAAGTTGATTTCAGAATGAGTATTGGAAACTACGAATTTTATAATTGGAAAAGGTCATAAAAAAAATTGACTTTGTAGTGCAAACAGAACTTTTTGAGTGTTCTTTGACAAAAACACAATATTTGTTTACTTATTTGGGCACTAAGCTGTGCATAAAGATAAAATGTGTGATGGTGTACAGGTCAGATGACAGCTGCGGGGCGGGTGCCGCCGTGCCGGGTGTTGGTGGTCGGCGGCGGAGTGGCGGGGCTCGCGGCGGCGGCGCAGGCGCGCTGCATGGGGGCCGCCGTGCGCGCCTTCGACACGCGCCCCGCCGTGCGCGAGCAGATCGAGAGTCTGGGCGCGCAGTTCATCACCATGGACATGAAGGTTAGACCTTCCCTTTTACCCATACTATTTTGTCCTAATACAACGCTTATTCTCTCATTATTTTGGCTGGTGATTAGATGTGAGTAGGCAAAAAATAATGAGTGCAGTGAAATAGTTGGTGACGCAGGCAACAGAACAGTGAACAGTGAACGGCATGTGCAAGGCCTCCCTAATTTTCGATCATGCCGTGGTCTGCTGCTGTTAGGAAACTTAGGCCGTGGACACGAACTCAGCGGTGCGGCGGCGCTACCAGCGGCGCGTTCAAATGCATAGATTTATATGGAACTGTTCACGAAGGCAGCGGCGCGGGAGAGGCGCGGCGGCGGCGAACGAGCGGCGCGCGCCGTCGAGCGGTGCCCGCGCGTCTGCAGTGACGTAGTCAATCCATAGATAGGCAACTTCTCATAACACAACACTACGAGCGCCGCTCTAGCGCCGCGCGATCTGCCTGCTGGCTTGGTGAAAGGGTCTGCGTTGCCGCGCCGCTGCCGCCGCCGCTGAGTTCGTGTCCGCGCGCGTCCTTACAGATACTGAAATCGCGCTTGTAAACCTTCACCTGCACACGGGATACTCATGCTTTTTGTGGTCTGTTACTTATGAGTAAACTTCCGAAATGAACAATTTTGTCGTTGTACTACCAAACATATTATTGCTAAAATATTGAGCTAGCCGATTGGAAAGGGAGAAGTAATTAATGTCGACTGTAATTATTATTTGCAGTGATAACACCTGAACAAACTTAGTAGCTTTATAGTAGTCTCTACTGTTGCTGTATTGCGTTATTGCGTACAATGAGATCTCGTAGCGTGACCTATATCTACTGATGAGATGGATTCTAACTACGGGTATGTTACATTGTGCTAGTATGCGGTCAAAGTACCTATACGTATCACGTTCCTCATATTATGACCGCCAGCTTGTTCGATGCGGCGTATCACGTGTATTGTGTTATCAGGGTGCTTGTGCTTATGAAACTGTTTGTTTACAGAGGTGGGTGTACCCTAATCCTAGTGGTTGGGGTGCAGCGTCCACCCTGCCGTTGGCTGCTATCGCCAATGGTAATTTCCAGATCAAATGACTCGTAGTTCTAGATACGTAGTCACGTAATATTTATTCACTTTATTTGTAACGTTTGTTTTGTTCCGCTAAATCTTATGTAAATTGCAACATTCAATGCACCAATCCTTGAGTACCTAGTTGTTGTTATCTCTACGTGATTTGCTACTTTAATTTTATTTTTGTTTATTTTTTCTTTCATTTATTTTAAAGCATGTTCACAGTGGTAATTCAATGTTTGCGCTACATAATCTTATTTATTCATTAGAAAAAATCACACGACCCTAACAAAATTAAGTATAAAATATTTCTAACTACTTAAAAGTTTCATTTTCAAAGATCGGTGTATAAATGAATAAATGTATCCATGTTAATTTATTTACTCACAAGAGTCACTCCCCCGAATCGACCGGTATAGCGACATTATGAACATGTTTGCAAGTTGTAAACCTTGAAAACATTTCAGTTTGGTTTATTGCCGAAGATAATATAAATAACTCTCGATACACCTCCAATGATAGATAGGTATGACGTGCTATGAACCATATTTATACTGTGTATGAACGTTCTCTGACTGATAATAGAAGCTGATAAAAGTTCATAAAGTTAATTACATAGAACTTGTTGAATGTAATACCAACTCACCGATTTAGATTTGTATTCTAAAAGCAAGGTCGTCAAATACACCAAAGAGTTTCGCACATTAGCAATCCTTTGCAATATTGAAATTATACTAGACAGCCATTTGTTTTTTGCAAGTTGAATGACCGCTTTAATGTGTGTTAATTTGCGTCGGATAGGAGGAAGGCGCTGGAGTAGGCGGATATGCCAAGGAGATGAGCCAAGAGTTCCTTGATGCCGAGAGGGCTCTCCTCGGGAAAGAGGCCAGGACATCTGACGTAGTTATCAGCACTGCGCTTATACCTGGGAAACCAGCACCAGTTCTTATTCTTGAGGTAAGTTTTCTACTTAAGTCAGTCCACTGTTGGATATGGCACAATTTCTTAAAACTATTATTTCAGATTCCTTAAGAATATGCTCTAAAAATTAAAAAGGCTTTCGAATTACTTACGAATAATAATTTCCAGTGTTGTAGTGTTAATTTAATTGACATGCCAGACGCATGAACTGTCTCAACATAAAGCTACAAATTGTCGATTCCGGATACAGCGAATTTGCTATCGTAAACGTACATTAAATTCAACAAAGAATTGTTTTAAATAATAGATAGTATTCTTTTCTACGCACTGCACAACATGAAAAAGCTGTAACGTAGTTAACTAAATGTTTACAATGTAGGTATTTGCTTATACTATTGTACAGAACAGCTCGTGATATAAGAACTACACCAATAAGTTTGACCCCTTACTTTAGTGTTAAAGACCCATATTATAATATGTATATGTCCAATTACGTAACAGATGTTATAGTCACGAATTCACGATACATCTTTCTTGTTTATAAGCGTGTTATCATTGTCGTGGCTATTCAAATATGAGACAGTAATGTTACGTTGATTTTAAATTATGAACGCATTACTGGGATCAATATTATGGTATTAATCACTCAGGGTCTATAATCCTCTTTCACTTTTTAACCGAATTCAAAAAAGGAGGAGGTTCTCAATTCGGTTTTTTTATGTTTGTTACCTCATAACTCCATCATTTATGAACCGATTTGAAAAATTATTTCTTTATCTGAAAGGGTAAACTTCCCGATTGGTCCCATTTTCACCAAGTCAGAATCTGATGATGGGATCCCATGAAAATCGAAGGCAACCCTCAAATTTTATAGGCATACCTACAATGTTTTTCATAAACTTTCTAACGCAATTCAGATATTTTTGTGCCTGGTAAACATCATCTCATGTTGCTGAGCTGAAGATGGAAAGTATAAGTTAAGATCTGATGATGAGGTCCCATGAAAAACATTTTTATTCAGCGATATTTTCAATTGGTGAAAATATCGCTGAATAAAAATGTCAGCCCATTTGGATGATTCTTTTTTTTTGTTTGGAAGAGTATTTTCCTGGACTGGTTCCATTTCAATTTGGTGAAGATCTGATTTTGACTTAATTGAATAGGACGAGGACTAAACCGACGGCTTAGCAACTAATTGCTATCAATTTATTATCTCGATTGTCTGTCGAGATGCTGAACAATAGAACCATCATTTTCTTGCTTTATTGTTCCCAAAGACATTAAATATATTTGATTGTACCTTTGTAGTTAATCAAGTATTTTTATACAATTAGGATGCCGTCCGCGACATGGCACCCGGGAGTGTAATAGTAGATTTAGCAGCGGAGATGGGAGGCAACGTACAAACAACAAAAAAAGGAGAGATCACAAAAGTGCATGGAGTGACGCATATCGGTCTCACTGACATGCCCAGTCGGATGCCGGCGCACGCCTCTACCTTATATGCTAACAACATCTCAGGGTTTCTCTTCAGCCTAGGTAAGTAATGTTTCAGTTGATTAGATAAATTCGTGTTTATATTAATTTTCCTTGAAGTTTCGGAGAAGTGAAAATATTTACAGAAAGTCGTAAATCGACTTGATATGTTAAGACAAGAGAGATCTGAGAATTTTAAATATTCTGGAATAAAACAGTTTTCAGGTGTTTTATTTATAAATAAGTCTATTTTACCTCATAGGTACCAACGACCATTTCCACATCAACTTGGAAGATGAAGTGACCCGCGGAGCTATAGTCCTAAAGGCTGGAGAGCTACTCTGGCCGGCCCCGCCTCCGCCTAGTATGGCAACCGCGCAAGCTGCTGCCACACCCACTACTGCTGTTGCTAAGCCAGAACCGCCCAGTCCATTCAACGAGACCTTGAAGGATGCTTTCTTATATTCTACAGGTAGGTTATAAAAAAAAACAAAAATGATGTTGTGACATAGCCATTCGAATTTCAAACATAAAACAAATGAGGAAGTTTGATCTTTCGAATTTGAAGTAATAACAATTGACTGTCATCAGCTATATTTTGAAGAGTTTTCTCTTTAGACTCGAACTCATTATATTATGTAATTTTGATTGTTTTAGGAATGGCCAGTTTGATTGGTCTGGGAATGGCGGCACCTAATCCTGCTTTCACAACAATGACGACCACACTTGCGCTATCAGGTAAATACGTCATAAATATTAGGTCTTTACCTATGAAATTGCCGTTCTGCAGTACTGGCCATTTCAAATCAAAATAATTTTTGTTTGGCTAAGAATTCTAATTTCAAATTAATTTTAATTTAAAAACATGGTTTTTTTTCCAAAAGTAGTCATTTGTTTATTGATTAGTGTTACATTTTCATCGTATTTCAATCTTTTTCGTCATCATGGATACGTTAAAAATTCGAGTAATTATGGAATATGAATACCGTCGTGGCAGCAACGCGGCACAAGCGGCACGCAACATCAACGACGTTTACGGAGCTAACACTACAAACCAACGCACCACCTGTTATTGGTTTGCTCGCTTCCGTTCTGGAAATTTCGACCTGAAAAATGAACCTCGCGGTCGTCCGAAGACTTTGGTCGACAATGACGAATTAAAGGCGATTGTGGAAGCTGAAGATACACAATCTACGGCTGAATTAGCAGCAGCTTTCGACGTTAGCGTCAAAACAATGTTGGTCCATTTGTGTCAAATTGGCAAGGTAAAAAAGCTTGACAAATGGGTGCCCCACGAACTCAATGATCGCCAGCGCGAAGTACGCGTCGAGACGTGCCTTGCACTGCTCAACAGACACACAAATGACGGAATTTTGAACCGCATTGTTACCTGCGATGAAAAATGGATTCTGTTTGATAACCGCAAGCGCTCAGCAAGTTGGTTGGATCCTGGTTCAGCACCTAAACAATGCCCTAAACGAAAACTTACCCCTAGAAAAGTGAAGGTCACTGTTTGGTGGTCTGCGCCGGTGTGATTCATCACAGCTTCTTACCAAACGGGGTGAGCATTACTGCAGATGTGTACTGTGAAGAACTGAACACAATGATGGAGAAGCTGGCACATCTCCAACCAGCATTGGTCAATCGCTCGTCTCCGCTGCTCCTGCACGACAACGCGCGACCTCATACTGCACAGCAGACGGTCTCCAAGTTGCAAGAACTGGGGTTGGAAGCTCTCCGTCATCCGCCCTACTCACCAGACCTTGCGCCTACAGACTACTACTTTTTCCAGAATTTAGATAACTTCTTGGCGGAAAAAAATCAATACCCGAGAGGCAGTACAAAATGCCTTTGAAGAATTTGTTGACTCCCGTCCAGCTGATTTCTTTAAGAAGGGCATCAATAAACTGCCACTGCGTTGGCAAAGAACATTGATTGCATGGGTGATTACTTCGATTAATACAGATAAAAAATACATGAATTTCATAGGTAAACGGCAATTTCATAGGTAAACACCTATTATAATGAAGATGCACATATTCTAAGAATATGTGCATCTTCAATTCATATGTTTTACACTTTACATAAACATGGTCCGATCTAGCATGTTCTCAGAACCTTTAAGGGATCCTCGATGTGTAGTCTGCCCTTGTAAAGAAATTCAAGTTTCAAATGCTCGCCGTTTAAACTGTGTATTAGTCATGACCCCATTTAAAAACTATATCGGGCAGTAAATAAGCAATGCGCATTGAGTAAATACCACGATAGCGATTTTATAACATTGTAAGTCAAGGTTTCTTCACGGTAATATTTACTCCTTTTCTCTCCTTCACTCTGATTTGTTTCTTCCCAGTACAATACATTCTCAGTAATCCGACACTATTGAAAACCAGAAGGTGTCGGATTATTGGAACGTTTGGATTCTGGAATAGAAAAATAATTAAGCATTTGAAAATTTATACTAATATAAAAAGCTGAAGTTTGTTTGCTTGAACGAGCTAATCTCAGGATTTGAAAAATTCTTTCAGTGTAAGATAGCCCATTTATCGAGGAAGGCTATAGGCTATATATTATCACGCTAAGACCAACAGGAGCGGAGCAGTAATGAAAATTGTGACGCAGACGAAGTTGCGCGGGTCAACTAGTAATTTAATAAGGGAATACCTATACAGATAGGAAACGAGCACGGCGAAGACTATTCCATCTAGTGCTGGAAGTTCGGAACTTTTCTGTATGTGTGTGTGCTTGTGTTCTGTGTACCTACAGCTCCGGCGCTGAAGGGTTCCTGCATCGTTGGATACTGAAGTATCGGATTAGAGACGTACTAAAATCTTTGTCCCACTCGCACAGGCGTGGTAGGCTACCACACAGTATGGGGCGTGGTGCCGGCGCTGCACTCGCCGCTCATGTCGGTCACCAACGCCGTGTCGGGCATCACGGCCGTGGGCGGCCTGCTGCTCATGGGGGGCGGCTACCTGCCCGAGACGCCAGTACAGGTAACTTTTTATAATACCTTGTCTTTTATACGCTGTGCATTATGCTATATCAGCACCAGCGACACTGTTTGATGGCGCCTGTCACAGCTTACAAACTGAGTAATATAGTTTATTTATCCATTCAATAAGTTACGAGTACCTTTTGCATGGTCATACATACATGGCGCCTGTAACAGCTTACAAACTGATAATACAGGATGTTTTAGAATCACCCTGAAATAAGACCACGCAGGTCTTATTTCAGGGTGATTTTGCTCTACAGTATTTATCTAGCTGTAGCTGATCACCCTTAAATAAACCACACATTTCTGAAACACCCTGTTTAGCTTATGCTTTCAATAAAATCATAGTTCGAGTCCTACGTCATTATTGCGGCCTATACAACAACACACAGAATCTCATAAAAACATGCAAACGTCACGCGCTACCATACACTGTCGCCATTGGAGGGTGGATAGAATGATAAAGACCTAAGTGGGGAAAGGCCCAAGTCCAGAAGACGATTTAAAGAAGGAGGGAATCGTCCTTGACTTATTTTTTTAGGGTTCCGGACATTCGTAAGAAACAAAACCCTTATAGGATCACTCGGGTGTCTGTCTGTATGTCCGTCTGTCACAATCAGTTTTCTCCGGATCTTCTGGACCGATTCTGTTGAAATTTTGTACACATGTGGACGTAAATGATTAAATTTCGAGTTGTATTAGTTTAACCCTCAAAAGTAACCCCCATGGTTACTTTTGGGGGTTAAACTAATGCAAATAATAATTAGGTATTATTTACCTACAGATAAATTATAGGAAAACCTATAAGAAGTCTTTTGCGTTAAAATAACTTGTTACAAAAGCATAACCCTCCTTCTTTCGCAGTCGAGTAAAAATGAAGTCGGTTCGGAACCCTTTGCACGCGAGTCCTACTCGCACTTGGCCAGTTTTTTTCTTTAGATTCTAACGTAATAAATATTAAACAGCGGGGGAAGGGGGTCGGCCTTTTCTTATATAGGGGGGAGGGCATCAAAAACTAGCAAAAATAGCCTTACTTAGTTTATTAGAAACGAATGGCGCCACACGGTATTGCATCGTGAATAACACAAGCACTACCATATGGATGCATCATATTCATAATGTATCCTATTGTTAATGTATCTTATTCTTAATGTGCGCAACATCGTGAACTATAACAATGAGCAGACAAACTAACTCTTTCATCTATTGTCAGTGGCTGGCCAGCACAGCGGCGCTCATATCATTCGTCAACGTGTTCGGAGGCTTCCTCGTCACGCAGCGCATGTTGGACATGTTCAAGAGGTAACAAAGACATTTGTTTACTTTTAATAGTATAAAACGTAGCGTCAAACTGATAAACCGTAAAAAGATGAACAAAGATATAAATTAGAAAATGAGTCTTAACGCTTAATTTCAAATGTTTTTATTTTACTATAGACCCACTGACCCGCCAGAATATGGATACCTGTACGCTATTCCTGCGGCCGCTCTCTTTGGAGGCTACATCACTACTGCTATGCAGGTAATTCATAAGCACTAAATAATTATTGAGTACTATAGTTAGACCTGATATAATTTGGTAGCTCCCATAGTGTGTGTGTTCCGACCATTAGCTATGCTTTCGAAATACGAACGCATCAATAAAATACTAATGTTCTATTATATCGCCTTCAACAAGTAACAAAAGAAATCAAACTCTTTTTTTTGAATAGGGGTACGATGAAGTCCACCAAATGGCGTATCTCGCTTCGTCTTTATGCTGCGTCGGTGCCCTTGCTGGACTTAGCTCCCAGACCACCGCTCGCAAAGGAAACTACCTTGGAATGGTAAGAAAACCTCTCAAAATATACCTGGATTCTGATGAAAACTGTGGCTCCTGCAACCGATGATTAGAAAAGGCATACATAACATTGCTATTCGTGTCCGCAGCTACAGACTCGGCCCAAGACCCGCTCATTGTAATCTTGATGACATTAGTCTTAATCTACTGCTCATTGTAAAGGCATTGAGATATTATTGAATTCACAGACAAAATTTCTGCATCAACAAACAAAAAAAATAATTTCAAACCCATTTCAAAATTCAAATTATCAGCGTATCTTTTTTTCTTTACAAAAATTATCAGTGTCGATGATGCAGCAATTTTGTCTAGTTCAGCTATAGAACCCTGCATTAGTTTTGAAGTCTGAACTAATGTGTACACCATAAGCACATAATTTATTTAACGAGGCAACTTGGGTTCAGCTCGGCACCTTAATATTTTGATGACACTTTAGTAATATGAGGTTGCAAACACCCCAATATAATAATAAATATAATATGTTTGCAAATATTTAGACATGTAAATTTTCCTTTTAGATTGGCGTATCGGGAGGCATCGCCGCTACTTTAGGAATGCTTACACCGAGCCACCCAGTGTTGGCTCAAATGTTGGGAGTGGCTGGTATTGGCGGGCTCATTGGTAGCACTATTGCCAAGAAAATTGAAATCACCGACCTGCCTCAGCTTGTGGCTGGTTTCCACAGGTAACAACTTATTTTAAATTGTATTGTAATTCTACAGTACTCGGCTGTAAAAAATTTGGCACATTGAGTTTTGGAAAAAGTCGAATTTGAAAAGAGTATCGCCTTTTTGCAAAGCTTGAGGTGTCAATAATTTTTTTATTTTAATTTCTTTCAGTCCCTCCAATTTCGCATAGAATTTATTTATCGGCTGTAAATAATTCGGCACATTGAGTTCTGGAAAAAGTCGAATTTGAAAAGAGTATCGCCTTTTTGCAAAGCTTGAGGTGTCAATAATTTTTTTATTTTAATTTCTTTCAGTTACTCCAATTTCGCATAGAATTTATTTATCGGCTGTAAATAATTCGGCACATTGAGTTCTGGAAAAAGTCGAATTTGAAAAGAGTATCGCCTTTTTGCAAAGCTTGAGGTGTCAATAATTTTTTTTATTTTAAGTTCTTTCAGTTCATCCAATTTCGCATAGATTTTTTTTTATTGGTAATGGGCCTGCTCTTGACCACAATCGCCTGATGGAAAGCGATACATGAGGTCTATGATGCAGCGAGCGTGCCCAGAAGATGCCTGTTCACTGTTGATTTGATTCCCGAAAACCCCTGCATACTAAATTTCATGAAAATCGTTGGAGCCGTTTCCGAAATTCAGATTATATATATCATATATATACAAGAATTACTCGTTTACAGATATTAGATATTTCGCTAGATGACCCTTATGTCATTGTAAATATTGTAGTATGACGAGATGCGCATTCGTGGAGCGCGACATTTTCCAAAAAATAAACAAACAATTTAAAATGTTCTCTTGTTCGTTCCAGTCTTGTCGGCATGGCGGCCGTGCTGACGTGCCTGGCCACATACATGCACGACTTCCCCGCGATGGCGCTGGACCCCACTGCGGCCACGCTCAAGACATCACTCTTCTTGGGCACATACATTGGTGGCATTACATTCACGTGAGTTTTTAAATCATTACCATTTTTCTGTCCTCATCGCAACTGTTGTCAACAACCTCTTAGGCAGTGAAAGGACACATAATTATAAAAAACTTACTTTGAGAACAATCCCGAAAACTCGAAAAAAATAACAGCTGTTTCACACAGCGCAAAGTGCAAAATTTAGCCAATTTAAATGTATGAAAACAGTATAAATAAATAAGCCCTACCTACCTACAGAGGTGCCCTAAGTGCCTGTTGCTTGCAACTTTGATGACCTAAACTGACCTAAAGTATGCCATAGTTGCGAAACTACAACCTACGAGGGCACCTACTGGGCTCAAACTTTGTAAATACCTACCTAAGACCCAAGTATAGTCAGGCACACATCAAAAAAGAGCAGTTGACTTCTCAAGAAGTTTTTAATTCAATTATTGAGAGTAAACATTATCACAACCGAAATAAAGTTCAAAATAGCGTACATGAGATCCCTAAATCATAAGTTTCGAGCATGTACATGTTCAAACATTTTGCTGTTATGTCTTCTTCTATTTATGGCTACGATCGTCACGTGAATTGTTACTACTTACTGTTTGAATCAAAATTATCATGCAATCGCGTTATACTGCATCGCGTAGATAAGCGCGCCCTAAATTGTTTTTTTTTTTTATCAAAAGTAATCATAATTAACTGTTTAACGAAATAATTAAGATTATAATTTCTAATTGCTTGTGGGTGTTTGTTATTAATGAAATACAGATAAGATACAAAAAAGATACTGGTTAGTTGATACGCGCGTCCGGTGCACAATCATTTTACATCTGAATAAACAGACTGAAGATGAACACTAGTCCATGTTAAGCTGTTTTCATTTATTAACGTTCAATGGCTTCTTTATGTACGCTAATGTCGAATTTGCAATCTGTCTGTGTCTAGGAAAAATTTTCGTAGTTCTTCTCTCTCTCTCTCTCTTCTTTTCGGAGATCTTCGTAGAGTAGGCTCTGTATCCTTTGCGCAAGTCAGACTCGCACTTAGCCGGTTTTTGGTCAGTACAATTTTGCACAACAACTTCGAACGTTTTATGAATTTTTAAACAGCACTGCTTGTTATTCTGAAATACTACTCTGTCAAGAAAGTACCGGGAAAAGATCAATAATACACAAAATGTCTGTTATTCATCCAAATTTATTTTATCACCTTCAAAGTATGCTCCTTTAGAAACGACACACTTGCGCCAACGAATAATCCATTCATCAAAACATTTTTTAAACGCTGCTTCCGGAATTGAGTTCAGTTCTCGCCGGGAATTCTCCTTTATGTCTTCTATCGATTGAAAACGGGTGCCGCGAAGTGGTAATTTGAGTTTAGGAAAAAGAAAAAAGTCAGCAGGAGCCATATCTGGTGAATATGGTGGTTGCTGGATGGTATTTGTTGAGTGTTTAGTTAAAAATTCGTTCACAATGATAGCCTTGTGCGAAAGCGCATTGTCGTGGTGCAAAATCCAAGAATTTTCCACAAATCTGGCCTTTTTCGTCGAATTTGCTCTCTTAAACGCCGCATAACGCTCAAATAATATTCTTTATTTACCGTTAGACCTTCCGGTAAGAATTCAGAGTGCACAACACCGCGATAGTCAAAGAAAACAGTCAACATGACTTTGACTTTTGATCGACTTTGGCGTGGTTTTTTCGGTTTCGGTTCAGTTGGAAGGCGCCACTCCGAAGCTTGTTGACTAGTTTGCATGTCAAACTCGTAAACCCACGTCTCGTCACCAGTAACAATGCGTTTCATGAATGTTGGGTCCGAACTGACTCGTTCTAGCATGTCCTCAGCGACTTTCATGCGATTGAGTTTTTGGAGAAAATTCAGATCTTTTGGGACTAGCCGAGCAGCAACATGTTTCATACCCAAATGATTAGTTAAAATGGTACGGATCGACTCGTGAGATACAGAAAGGTTGGCGGCTATCTCTCTCAGAGTTGAATGGGGATTTTCAGTCACTATTTCCTTCACTTTAGCGATGTTAACTTCAGTTGCAGACGTTGACGGCCAGAGCCAGAGCGAGGCAAATCTTCCATCACATCTCGACCGCTTTTGAACGCTTTGAACCACTCATAAGCACGAGTTTTTGATAAAGTCGATTCACCGTAAGCCTTCTGTAACATTTTCAGTGACTCCGAACACGAAATTCCATTGGCGATGCAAAATTTAAGACAAACTCTTTGTTCGATATTTTTGTCCATTATGAAATTCGCAATACACACTATATATGATATTACTAAAACCAGCACTGTATTTAATATAAATAACAGATGCAACTCAAACTCCGCGCCAAAATGGAAAACAGTTGTGCCAATCTAACAACTACAAAAAAACAAAAATTTGAATTTGGAACCATAAACAAATCATCCATTCCCGATACTTTTTTGACTGAATGTATATTTAAGCAACACGGTCATAAAGTAGATATTGATTTAGCTAGAGCGGGTATCAAGAATTTGAACATGGAACACTGGTTTCAGCGGTTCACTGGTAGCTTACGGCAAGCTACAGGGCTCTCTGTCGTCCGCTCCCCTGCTGCTGCCGGGTCGCCATGCCATCAACGCGGGCCTGCTGGCCGGCTCGCTGGGCTGCGGCGGCGCGCTGCTGGCCTGCCCCGACCTGCCCGGCCTGCCGCTACTGTCTGCGGCCGCCGTGCTCAGTGGCATACAAGGACTCACCCTCACCGCGGCTATTGGAGGTAAGCTGAATCCCATTCGACTGGAAGCCGACCCCATACTGCACCGCACCCCACACCATACTGAACTATAGCGGACAGGTGGGACAGCCCCATACTGGGGCATTAGATAGGCCTACATGTGCCTGTGGCATAGGCACGTAGGTAGGTAATTAAGGCCAGGTATTCCCAATATTCCATCACTTTGAAACATAAACAAACACCTAGTGATTGTTTAAAGCCAAAAAAATACATATTGAAGTTTACTTTATGTACTTTGACAATTTCTGGTTCAAAACATAATGTCGAAAACATCACTCGATCAAAAAAAATTCGGAAGAGGAGTCTAAATTCAACTATTTTTAAAGTTTTTTTTGAAGCTTATGAAAGTTATACTTCCAAAAACCATATCTAAGAAAAGTTAATAACATAAAGAAGAATTATTTGTGGTTTAAATCTGCATAATAGTTTTATTTTTTTAATAATAAATTATTATAACTCGCTTCGCGTAAAGTATGGAAATGTTAGATAGGTACCTACTTCGCTCGGTCTACCTGCCCTTAAGATAAAAATAGATGAATGTAAGTTTTTAAATAGACCGCTACAGCCTTAGTGAACGTTACCAATGACATATGGTTAGGCATGGAACGAGGAAATCTGACGGTTCTCTGCTAACTAGACTTAAGTAATGCATTCAATGCTGTCGATTTTGATATCCTGCTAGGCATGCTTCGCTCGCTTAACATATCTCCAACGGCGATTGACTGGTTTCGCAGTTACCTGTATGGCCGCCGGCAACGTATATGCATCGAAGAATCTAACTCTTCCTGGTGTTATACAACTGCCGGTGTACCTCAGGGTGGCGTTTTATCTCCTTTACTCTTCGCAATATTTATAAACGCTATCTCCAAAAAACTTCTATCTTCCTACCACCTTTATGCAGATGATTTACAAATCTACCAACAAGCTGCCCTTACAGATTTGGCTAATGCAATTATTGCAATAAACAGGGATTTGGCTGCAGCTTGTGAGTGGAGTGAGGCAAATGGGCTTCAGGTTAATCCATCGAAGACCCAGGTCATTGTTGTTGGCAGCTCTAGGATGATTTCAAAAGTAAATTGGTCTCAGCTTCCCCAGGTTCAATTTAACGGAACTACTATTCCAATAAGTGAGAAGGTTAAGAACCTTGGGGTTTGGATCGACAAATATCTATCTTGGGGTCCGCAGCTCCAGGACGTAAGCCGCAAAATTTTTGCATCTGTCAGGTCCCTTAGACGTGTTCGGAACTTTCTTCCCACTGCCACTAAAACTGCGCTTGCACAGTCTCTTCTGTTTCCCATCCTTAACTATGCTGATGTCAGTTATCTCGATCTTACTCAGGCGCAACTAGATAAACTTGAGCGTCTTCAAAATCTTTGCATAAGATTTATATTTGGCCTGCGCAAATATGATCACATTTCTGAATTTCGCACAAAGCTCAAGTGGCTTCCCATACGTCTTCGCCGGGATTCTCATATTTTATTTATGCTCTACAGTATTCTGGTCAATCCTACAACCCCCTCTTATCTTAAAGAACGCTTCAAGTTCCTTCATGACACACATAATAAATGTCTAAGGTCGTCGGAAAACTTGAGATTAGAGATGCCGATGCACTCCACCAGCTTCTACGACAAATTCTTTACGGTTCAAGCGGAGCGGTTATGGAATGCTTTGCCCGTATCAGAAAGACGTGCTTAATCTTTGTCCATTTTCAAAACATTGGTCAAAAATCACTACCTTTCTGTTTGATCGTTTTCACTCGATTCCTATGCTTTTTATTTATTTGTAACATAATTATAATTGTATATATTTATCTATTATGTATTTATTTATATAATGCGTACACCTAAGACTACCTGCAGTACTGTATTTCTGTTATCTTTGAAATCCATCCAAAGGTTGTCTTGAAAAGATCGCTTTTAGCGATAAGGCCGCCCATTATGTCACCCTATGTAATGTTTTCTTCATCTATCTTTTCTGTAACTTATATGGTGTACATAATAAAGAGTATTCTATTCTATTCTAATGTGAGTTTCAAGTTTTTGTATACTTACCAAATACAAGATTAGATTAGACTTTGTCTAAAATACAAGATTTTCATTTTTTAATATAGTTCAAAAAGACTAGGCAGATGATGATGATCATTTATCTTCTTAAAACTTGTACGGGGGTAATGTTGCCCTTAACAATAAACCTTAATTCGCCAAACAAACGCATAATGTAATGTTTATGTTTAATCATCAGGTGCCGACATGCCCGTCGTGATCACAGTACTGAACAGCTACTCGGGCTGGGCGTTGTGCGCTGAAGGCTTCATGTTGAACAACTCTCTGATGACCATCGTCGGCGCCCTCATCGGTAGCTCTGGTGCTATCCTGTCTTACATTATGTGCAAGGTAAGTTATATTTTGTTCATTCTGTAGCCATTGCAAGCTCATTTAACCGATTACGGCCACTTAACGCTTGTTTGAAATTTCACACATTAATTTTGCGAAAATGCTCGAATCAGAAACTGAACCTTAGACTACATCCGTGCATTAAATTAGTGCAATAATGTAGCATTTACAGCCTGAACAGTCGTTGCGTATAATCGTACGCATTATAACCGTCGAGCTGTCTAAAATCAAAGCAATCATTACAAAACAGTAAAATCGGTATTTATTTAGTTGATAATTTATTGATTATATCTTCTTTTTAAATCGAAATATGTAGTTTGTATATATATCTAACCCTAATTTCGTTTAGATAATATCGACTCCATTGTTGTAAATAGAGCTGATTTTGGTTATGGCTTTCGACACTGGGGTTTGATTGAAGTACCAAGCGAAAAATTGCGTTTTTTTTTTCATGACCCTCTCGGTTAGTCAATGGTTTGTTTGAGTTCCCACTTGTGATTTCGTTCTATTTGTTTTGCAGGCCATGAACAGGTCTCTGCCCAACGTGATCTTGGGAGGATACGGTGTAACCAGCAGCGGGTCAGCGCGCCCAGCGGGTGCATCCCACACTGAAGTCAATGTAGACTCCGCGGCCGACCTCATTCACCGCGCCTCCAACATTATCATCACACCTGGTAAGAAGATCATCGACCTTCTATTTTATTTTAGTAAATTAGCTTACTTATTTGTAGTTTACTCTAAATAAAAACGGGCCCGCTGCCCCTGGTATCGCGAATGCCTTATATAAGGCAGGACCTATTTAATGTATTTTTTTTTTCTATTTTGCAGGATACGGTCTCTGCGTAGCCAAAGCGCAATACCCTATTGCAGAGCTGGTAGACATCCTCAAGGGAATCGGAAAGAAAGTGCGCTTCGCTATCCACCCAGTAGCAGGTATTTTAGCAGACCTTATTGCTATCGGATTAAGGGTCATATTAGGACATGAAAGTAACTTACAGATTGTTTATAGGTCGTATGCCGGGACAATTGAACGTGCTGCTCGCTGAAGCCGGCGTGCCCTATGATGATGTGTTCGAAATGGAGGAAATCAACGATGAATTCCATGAGACTGATCTCGTATTAGTTATTGGTAAGTCAGTTAACGGGAATTTGCGCCTTATTGTTTTGAAATAAGGTCCATCCTAGATTTTTTAGTTAGTGTCTCTTACAAATTTAACTTCTAACATTTTTTTTATGTATAGGTGCTAACGACACAGTGAACAGCGCAGCTGAAACCGACCCCCAGTCACCCATCGCAGGCATGCCTGTACTTAAAGTCTGGAAAGCGAATCAGGTAAATAAATCATGTTCTAAGGTTACTACTGGTGGCTTTCAGTTGGCCTTCCATCGACAACAGACATCTGTATCAAATGTTTTAACATTAACAATTTCCACAATTTCAGGTGGTAGTTATGAAGAGGTCAATGGGCGTAGGATACGCCGCCGTAGACAACCCTATCTTCTACAACAACAACACGGCTATGTTGCTTGGAGACGCCAAGAAGACTTGCGATGCGCTACTCGAACGTATCAAAAATCTCACCGCTTAAGTAAGATAGTACTTAATTATACCAAATAGTAATTACACCCCTGCTATTTGCATAATGTTTTAGGACAAACGGATGTATGGTAGGCGCCAGATAAATTTGGAATAAATTACATTGACCTTTCCCTATTATCCCTTCGCTGATACCCGAACAATAAATTATTAACCGTTTTTCATTACTAGATAACTGAAAGGATCGTGATAGAAGTCGATTCGAGATAGCTTTGTCTTTATTTCTGTTTTTGACATTAAGAAAGTCAATAAATGTATGTAGTTCAAAGACCGTTATTGCACATTATCTGGTGTCTATCTACTAAGTCTAGTACTAGATAAGTCTTCCATAATTTTTTTTAGTACTTAAATCAAATTTTATTTAGTTGAGTGCCAGTCTTATTTTACAAGACCAGTGGTACATATATATATATATATTTTTTTTCTTATTACTTGAATCGAAGCCTCGGAGTAGTAAGTAAATGGAGATATACGCATATTTTAAATTTATTTGGATTTATTGAGCGTTTGACTCACTCATCTGAATGCCAATGCGCATAATTTTAGTGACGTGTGACAACACACTAAACGCTATCTACGTCTTGATCGAAGATATTTGAGAGATTTATAGCTGTGATCTATTAGATCATCTATTGTTTTGTACAGAATCATCACAAGCAACATCACAAGATTACCGTAAATACATTTAGTTTGTCGAAATAAATATGTGATATTGCAGTTACATTCTATTAATAAGGATGCCTAAAGTTAGCCCAAGAGATTCGTATTTCCAGCTTGCATTGCAGTTCTTTATTACTTCGAGTTATGAAGGAAATCATCATCACGTTTCTGAAAGTTATATTTGATGGAAAATATAACTATTTCATAGAAATATGATCTGAACTGCACTGTGTAATTATACTTAAGAAAATTGGAATTTCGCGATTCATTCTAGCTTCCAGATACATTAAGAGAGCACGAGAGTTTATGTGTTTGAAATGATTATGCAACTATTTTCTGTGCTCGTTATTAAGACTGCAAATAACCATCTTAATCTTCTTCTGAAGAAAATGTTGTAGTTACCTTTTTTGAATAGGGACTATAATTATTCGTGTTTAATGTTAAGTTTAGATTTTAATCATGCATTTTTTTTTCAACTGTTTGTCGTAAATTTTAATAAACTTTAATTGTGTCTTTCCTTATCCAGAAATTTATCTAAAATCACCAATGTGTTCTTTGCAATCGAGTGTCATAATGTTATAAACATTTCTACTTTAATAGAAGTAATGATAAAATGGCGACTCGGGGACGCTGACGCCAAAATAATGACGCTTGTCGTAATGATAGGAAACAAAATGTGCCTTAAATTTTCTACAATTTGAGTATCTCTTATCAGCTAGTCTATAAGCTATTATTGAAATTATTATACAAGATTTTAATGAATTTTAATACACTATGCATTTGAATTGTATGTACATGTAAATATAGTTCATATTTGAATGTTACTATGTTAAAACATTTGAGATTTTTATATACCTCTTTTATTACCGCATTTTATTTTTCGTGGATGTGAGATTATCCTAATAACAGGACTTTTACGAGTTACAGTGGCTGTAACTATTCACATTCCGCCATTATGAAGACATCACAACAGACGGCTTCACGCTGTTTAGATGGACATAATAGATATTATGGAGATCCTATTATGAAACGACTTATAATAGTTGTTAAAATCTAAGACGAAAATGTAGCAGATGAATACCTACATAATATGTAAGTGTATGTTGGTTGTAATTTCATATTTTAGTATGTCAGCCCTATATTAATGTTACACTTGAAATATATCATTCCAACAACATTATTATAATATAATAATATGTTATTTCATATTTAAGTCTTAGTTGATGACGCTAGAACATTGAGTATAAGCTCCATATTTTATCAAAATTATGTTGTGTCAGTTTTATGAAGTGATGTTGGTTTGTATATTATATCCATGGAATGTTTTTACGCAAATGCATATTATATTGTGGATTTGTAAATTAAATTAAAGAATGACTTATAAACAAATTTATTTAGGTTCTTATTTAATTTTTGTCTCATATACTTTTCTCTTATAATTCATCAATTTCATCATCTTGTGGTCTAAAATTGAAGTCTTTGATTGCGTTAAGTATGATATTGGCACGTAATATCTGTAAGATGATATTTCAAGTGATTTATATTATGTAGAAATTCCATGTTTTTTCGTTTTAACAAACTCTTAACGCAAATGATGATATTTCAAGTTTTTCAATTGCAATAATATTGCAAAACACTTCTAGAATGTTTCACAGATGTCTTGATAGCTTGTCAACTCTGGGATATAACCATTTTATGTTAAATTGTTCTTCAGCTTTTAAACAGAATAAGGGACTACTCACAGTTATACAACGTTGATACGACAGAGGGGCTTTCCTTTAAACTGCCTATACTAGGTACCATTTCCAAGCTCTGTACCAAAAATAAATTAAATTGGAGCAGTAGTTTAGTCGCAAATGATTTTTAAAGTTTTTGCACCGTTTGAACACGATGTATCTTTTCTAACAGCTGATTATCGTCTAAGCATAGGTCATGCACCTTACAACGATAAATCTACGATGCGTTGTTGCCGCTCTGACGCATGTCGAAGGACATTCACTAAAAATTGGCAATGCAAACAAGGAAGCAATCAATACACACACACTTGCACTTTCACTACGAAAGCGACATACGTAGCGCGTTTGAAAGAAACAGAAATAGGTCAGTTGGTTGCATCCTTGTTTTTTGCGATCGGTAAGTGGGGCCTCTATTCAGTGCGCCGACGCTATCTTTTCGGAACGTACGGTTTGTGGAATTCGCGCGCAAACAATTGTGATTTTATTTTGTTATTGTGATGGGACACTAAATAAGTTTAAGACAGTATTTCTTTCTTTTATTGTGAGAGGACACGTAACTTGGGATTATTATTATTTAGTATTAGTATCTCGGAACCTCACTCCCATGAATTTCTTTTTGTGGGGGTACATTAAGGGTGAAGTGTATGCCTCAGAGGTAAATACAATTGATGAGTTAAAAAATAGGATTATTTTAGCATTCCCAAATTAAAGTGCTTAGCGAAGGACAGTGATCTAATTAGAAAAATAAATAACAATATTCTCCGTCGGTATAATTTGTGCATCAATGTGAATGGAGGACACATCGAAAATTTAGTGTGTTTGTTTTTGTACGCGTACTTCGAAACGTTACCTAACATAAAAGCCAGTGCGAGCGGAGGCCTAAGTCGCTGGCCGCCACCTCGCCCCGGCCCCCGCCGAGCACACGAGATACCGCACACGGGCACACCGGCACACCGCGCTCCGGCGCGACGTCGCCGCTTTGTTACCTAGAGCGGCCTAGGTATCTAAGGTCAGTGTCATTTTTTTACAAAGGGTGGTTGCGTTTTATTCGGATTTGCAAGCTATTTAGTTGGTTTGAAAAAAATATTTTCTCATTTATGGCGCTTTTTGTTTTTGTACCGTATCGAATTAATACTGAACACGTATAGTATACGTAGTTTAATTTAATGCCCCTCTGTCGTATCAACTAACGATTCTGGTTACACTTATACAGTTCTGCTTCTATAAGCCGCGTACAGCGTCGTAAGAATGAGAAAAGTTGTCATTGCTTTTTAACTCCGCTGAAACGCTTCTAGTAGCGTAGCGAGGGGGGGGGGCGCACTTGATGACACCCGTCCGTTCGTTGACTGGTTTTTGCCACAGTCGGGTGCGCCCCTGAACGTTAGACAGCAATAAAATCTGCTGGGATTGGAGTGCAAAAATTTGAGCTCGCTTCGCTCGCTCTTGCATTCTGCACTCTCTAGCTTCATGAGCTTCTCTGTAGAAATAAACTTCTAGTTACGAATGAATGATCAAAAGACAGTAATAAAACCCTTACAAGATGAGGTGCAAAAATTTCTTTACTTCTAAAGGTTTTCTGAACTTGAAGGGTGACTCTCGACAGTTCGTTGACTTTTTTGCACGGTCGGGTGTCACTCATTTAGGATGGGTAAAATAAAACCTATCCGAGGTGGGACGCAAAAATTTTGTGTTCTGCCCTCTCTCAATTATGAGCTTTCTTGCATCAGTCTATTACCCAAGGTGGGGTGCAAAATTTTCGACCTCGCTTCGCTCGCTCTTGCGTTCTACGCTTTTTTTTCTTGAGCTTACTTTCATCAGTCACAAGGTTGAGTTAAGATATTGATGAAAAGAAAATTAAAATAATCCGGGGTGCACAAATTTTCGAGATTTCGTTTGTGAGTGTGGTGTAAGAAAAATCCTGTTTTCTATCTTCTGAAAATAAAGATCTGCAGCACAAGTGGAGCACCTCCCTCCCTCTTCCGAAAAATGGCTTGCGACTTCACCAGAACGAAAGGCGCAACTCGTAATTATTTAGGGGGACGGAGTTCATTCGTGGGGCGACAACACATTATCCGCCCCGGGTGTCACCCATGCTAGCTACGCCACTGATCTACTGCTTATGGTACTGAATATTCTGCGAAGACTGTAACATGTCCGTGACTACCGCAAGACCACTGACGTCAATAGCTTCCACATTTGGTAAATAATTAGTACTCAATTGGTACTGATTAGTACTTGAACAAAAAGAGCTCGTGGCTAGATAATAATAGCCGCACGGGTCGATCTTCAAGGTTAAGCAACGCTTGCCAAGGTTGCTCTGTGGATCGGTTATCATCTTAACTTACCGAATTTCCTCCGTGCCTCGGAAAGCACGTTAAGCCGTTAGTCCCGGCTGTCATTTATAGATCTTTGGCAGTCGTTACGGATCTCATCTTGCCATGAAGTACCGTGTTACCTAGTTAAAGGGTTGTGGAGGTCTGGTAGGCAACCGCTCCGCGTAAAATACTGGTATTCAGCTAAATCCGGTTTGACTGGAAGCCGACCCCAATATAGTTGGGTAAGGCTAGGCAGATGATGATGATGAGTACTTGAACAAAAAAATTCGTACCTTCGTAGTTTACGAGACAATCGACTTTGAAGGTGGTTTGGCGTTGACACGCTCTTTGCTCATTTAGTATTGTGCTCCTGAACATGGACAGTTCTATGTGCGATATTTTTATCATTTGGCTTCTTGCAGAAGAAATAGAAAAAAATAAAACGCAAACGACAGTGGGTCGACCCAGTACAGGTACAGTCTAAGAGCCAGATCGAAGGATGGAGAATTTATCTCTCTGCCATTTCTACAGACTTCAGACCGATAAAACTAGAAGTATAAATCACATAATAACCTTTTGATCGCCACGGACGGCTATAATTAGCCGACAAATGAAAACGTGCCCAACACACCATTGTAGGCTATAGCCGACATAAATGACGTTTTTTAGTACGAAAGAGTATAGTAAATTAAGTTTTGTGTTACGTGAAAGTATAAAATTGACCCAAAGGAACATACTCTCGGAATGAAAACTCTTTCGGAAAATTCCGCAGCATAAAATCTACCGAGGTCACAATCACGATAAATCAATTTCTAAGGGACCGTCTCCACGAGCGAGAGAATCGCGTCGAGTTGACGTTTTTTCATACATCGTGACATCGAATTGCTGCGATAATATCGCCGTGCGGAGACCAATACTTAGAGTTGTTATAGAAATACGTGGCACGGACGATTATATCGCTGCGATTCTCTCACTCGTGGAGGCGGTCCCTAAGACGTACTGTTTTTTGTTATTCTATATCTTGGATCATCATTTTTTCCTCTTGGTAACCCCGTGATTTAAAACTCAAACTCAATTTGACTGCGGCTGTCTTTTTGAGTGAAGTGTCATCTCTGTCTGTCGATGCCAAGTCGGCAAGGCAACTCGTCACAAGGTCGATTTTGATTTGAAAATTATCAAAAAAGATGCGGTGCGGGCGGAGGCAAAACTGAAAGCATTTGAAACATACGCTGCTAACGTGCATGTTGTAATACTTCCCCATAACCACGTGAAAACAAGAGCAAGAGCATTCATTTAAGAATATGAATTGAATTTAGTCACCTAATAGGTAAATCATACACATAACATTGTGGAGTACAATGCGCTAGTCTCGCCAGGAAATTAGCATTCGGTAATCGGGTTTATTTTGTATTGTGTTCAGTTTTTATTCGTTTTTCAACCACTGCACTCCAGCGTTCAGCATGGTACGTCTTTCAGCTATTTTTTGTTATTTTCTATATTTTTAGTCCTAAAAAGCTCGTAGATGTTGAGTCTATAAATAAATATGACTTGTTGTTGTAAGTATGCCTTTTCTTGAATCTTTTTACTTCGTTTTTGTAATTTATTTTGATACTTAGTAGATTAATTTTAATTCCAAAGTACTTCAGCTTAAACTCTAGGAACCTGTTCATTACCCAGTTCCTATTAAAAAACATAATTGTTATATTTTTTAATTATGTGGCAAAACACTTTTCTATCATAGCTATTTTGTGCTTAGGCAAGTGATGAGAAGAAAATGGTGTCTGCAAGTAGACCTGCCCTACCGCCTAGCAGTGATGAAACTGGCAATGTGCTGTCTATGATATACAGATTCTTCAAGAAGGTATGTAATAAGTTTTTAAATAATTCAAATGCTATTTTAGGGCAGATGGCATCACCAGTGCATTCTTATTGGAATATAAAATCTATTGGCTGTGTGGCCACATTGTCCAAACAAAATAGGATGTCTTATTATGAGTCAAGAGTGACCTTGATGAGTCTGCTTTGAATCATAAGCCGGGCATTCAACCTTCAAGTATTAGTTCCTGTTGTTTATATTATTAGGTGGCAGTTTTAGTAAGTAATGAAGTAAAGCCTGAGCTGAGATGCATCATATATCTACTGAAACAAATGAATCATGCAACAGACTCACATGATATTATGCTAATTTGAGTAACAATCTACTCAGTTCATAAACTTATGTAAACAAACTGTCCAGTGAAACAACTATATATGTGCTCATGTCTTACAAAACTGTCATATTTTAAATTCTAACTCAAACAACCAATAGAAATGTGTCAAGCATGAGGTGAGCGTTGCTTATCAGTAGGTAATTGGTAACTTACCTCACACCTTAGTTAATGAGCACAAACACACACACACATTAGTATAATTCCCACATAACATGCTCACTTGTACAAAGTGATGTCATGCTCTTAAATTATTTCCCACAGGGCAGGAAATGTGGTTGTTTAATCATTTATAGAATGAGGAAGGATGGTGTCTAAATAAGTAGGTGAACACTAAATATAAAAATGAAATAATTTTGGTTGTACAGGTTTTTAAACATTAACCGTTAATTTTAAAGTTTTTGTTCTTTGCTATACTATTTAAAATTCTGACATGAAGTACATCTACATTGTTACAAAAAGAATAATCAACCTTTTTTTATCTAATTAATTAATAATTACACAAGTCCACCATCACAAATATTTGAAAAGTTTTATTTAGCAATTAATATTTGTTGAGTTTGACTTAAATATACATAATTATATATCACGTCATAATTACCATCAGCTGAGATAGTGTGGTCAAACATAATGCCTATCAAAAGTAAAAAAAAATAATATTTATTTTATTTATTATATGCTTAATTGTAAATATACCAAAAGGATTATATATATTTACTAGGAATTTGATAGTATAGTGTTTGGAGCGAAATAACTACAAGACAAAAAAATATTAAGAGCCCATATATATTTTTTTAGTTTTTATTGAAACTAGCAAATTACGTAAAATATAAATAAATAATAAGAGCTTTCAAAACGCTTGCTTACTGATATAGCTAAATTCATCTGACATTGAGGGAGATATGTAATTATAAACTTTATGGTAATTATAAATTTTAGGATTTAGATGCCAGATAAATGTGCAATATTAGTCATTGACCCACCTACATTTATTGACTTAGTTAAAAAGAAAAAAAGACAAAGATTTCCTGAATCAACTTCTATCATGTTCCTTTATGTTCTCTAGTAATGAAAAACGGTTCATAATTAATATTGTTTGGGTATCTTCGAAGGTTATGTGACGCCAACCATAGTATCATTGCCATTGTACCGTTTTCCGGAAAGACCACAAATCTGCTTAGTAACAAAATTTCACAGGATAAACTTCTGATCTCGTCAACAACATAGAAACATCACACAATTTAAAGTTTACACAGTTTTATACTTGCTCATTTTTTTTTGTAATTTATTGATCATCCATTAAATAAAATGCTATTGTCTATGTCATTATGATAACAGCTAACTCAATTAGCCTATTTGAAAGCGGATAAAGAAAAAACTGGCCAAGTGCGAGTCGGACTCGCATGCAATGGGTTCCGAACGAATTTTATTTTTGTAACATGTTATTTTAAGGCACTTGTCTCACCGCCTGCGATCAGCGAGTAGCGAGTAAAGCTCAAAACTCGAAACGAGTTGGCGAGCAGCAAGTTGCGATTGAAAGATTTCGATAGTTTTGTCGCTCGGCTTTCAGCGAGTGCTTTTGTGCGACAGGCGATTACTCGCAATACTCCCTCCGGCCCGCACTATAGGTAGAAATTACCGCTGGTTGGTGAGTCCTGACCGCCAAGCGAGTATCGCCGAGCGAGTGTCGCCGAGCGAGTGTCGCTGAGCGAGTACAATCTTGTATAGCTATTGTCGCTGCTACCAACTAGTGGTAAGAGCCGACTCGCCGGCAATGTGAACAGCCAGCTATCGACTATAATTTAATGTATGTGTCTCTTTTACTCACGCGAGATCTACATCTATTGTCCCTGTTCTCAGCGAGAAAATAGTCGATAGTTAATCTGTTCCCCGCCGGCAAGTGCCTAATACTACAGACTTCTCATAGGTTTTCCTGAAATCTATGGGTCTAACTATTATCTGCGTTTTTTTTTTTGTTTTAAAGTTGTAAACTCTGTATTCAGCTCAATTAGAATGCTCATTTTTTGTCTAATTTCTTGAATAAATTATAACAAAAATATATAATTTAAACAAACATTATAAGCCCTTTCCGTTTGAAAATCCTTTTTTCAAAATAATCTAGTTTTTCCCTCAAAAGTGACTCCCATTCTTTGAATGTATTTATTTACGTAACGCCATTTTTAGCAGTAGCACAGAAGTTAATATGTGTCTAAGAAATTTCAACAGAATCGGTCTAGTAAATTTGGAGAAAATTGTCTGTGACAGACGGACAGACATACACCCGAGTGATCCTATAAGTTCCGTTTTTTACGGATGTTCGGAACGCTAAAAATCAGTTTTAGTCAAAATGTTAAATTTTTAGATAAATAGGTAGGTACATCAAACCAACTAAGTAATAAACAATAATAATAATAACCAATTAAAACTAATTGCACAATTGAATGATAATCTTATCAGAACAGTTGTACTGGACGATGTAATAGTATCTTTATAATGGTCAACACACCTTTTAATCAGTCTCCCAATAAAAATACAAATCAGAAAACTTTACAGGTGGTACTCCGTACTTGTATGATTTTCCATGCTTCATTAACCATTGGTGCAGGTGTCGGTGGTCGGCGCAGTGTACCTCGTGGGGTACATGCAATGGAGCGTGGCGTGGCTGATCGGTCCCGTTGTGCTGTCCGTACTGCGCGATCAATGGCGTAAGGAGAACGAGTACCGACGCAACTTGGCCAAGGCCGCCGCCTCTTCGTCCGAGAAAGATGTTGTTTTGGCTAAGCTCGACGACTTGCCAGCGTGGGTAAGATATTTATTATTATGATCATTTACTCTACAGTCCACATCAACCTCTTATTGTAGGTAGGCATTTGTATCTTAAATTATCATAATGTCAGATGTTATTCTGCTCACTCGCGTATTATCATCACGGCATGAACTGAAAAATAAAATGCATATGTCTATGCTAGTCCGCGTAGCTACCACTTAGCTGGCCGTGGCTGATTGGTGTACAAAAAATAATAGGTACCTGTTCAATCAATTCAAAATTACCGGGATGCGCCATTTTAATGCGGTTTACCCCATTAGATATTAAACCACAAATACTTATTTATCAAATGCGTCTCTGTTATTTGGATCTTGTCCAAAAATAAATGAAGTGATGGACGATGCATGGTGGTTAACTGCAGTTTACTGTAGTTTATGTTTTCTTTAATCTATCAGTGGCCTATTGCCGGTGGCGTCACCCACGGGAAGTGATGGATTTGCATGCAGACAAAATGTACAGTCAACAAAGCTATTAGGTACCTATGCAGGCAGCTAACTTACAACTACTTTTAAACATTGTTGTGAGTATGCTGAGTAGACAATTATTGTACAACACACTCGTAAGTATGTCAAAAGCTTAAAAAAATACCTATAATGCACACATTACAAATAAACATTGACAGTGCTGTGGAAAAATTAACATTTTTGCCTGTATTATACCGAACAGCTTTGTTGACTGTACCTAGCTTTTTAAAACTCTAATTTGTAATTGACCTTACTGCCGTGTTTTACCTTTATTCTATTCATAGTTAATTATGAACTCGAAAATAGAAAAAGAGAGATCTTTTACAATAAGAAAACATTCCCCATGACCTGTTTATAGAGTCATTTCTAAAAATAACTCGTCACGAATCTGTTGATCAGCGTGAAACCTAGACTGATCGACCCAGAAAAATCCAATCTACCTAATAGCCCCTACATAGTCGGCTATGCGTCGTAAATTAACAAGTTCAATTTATCCTAATCAGCGCGGCTCAGCAGTTTAACCATTCCATGGTGGATAATATTATGTAATAGGTGCCTACCTAAATTCTACATGAACATTTGATATCAAAACAAATGCCTCACGTCTTACCTAACAGGTCAATGACATCATTCGCATCGATCGAACCACCTCAACACTTTTTCTATTGGTAAAAGCAGAACGGTAAACTTTTTATTTTGCAACTATTGTAATTAAATGAAAATAAATCCTGCACGTATAGCCGGTTTCTGAAGTCCTTATATATAAACCAGAGACACGTAGTCAATTATATCTTAAAAACCAGGCGTTACCTACCATAATTAATTGATATATTTTACGAGCGTGCATTGCTCAGTGCATTTAAAACTTTATACCAATGAAATAAGGACACATGACGATTGACGAGCGGTTTTGAAAAAAGCACTAAGTACGACTAAAATGTATCTTTGAAAACATTTTTTTCGATCTGCCAACTAGTTACCTAGGTATTTACCTAGTGGACGAATCGAAACTTATATTACTTTAATCATAAGTAGATAGGTATAACAAAATCTAACAGTTTATGAACATTTCCAGGTATTCTTCCCAGACGTTGAACGCGCAGAATGGCTTAATAGGGTATGTAATGTATAGCAATTTAGCTTATGACTTGGCTACCTCCTACACCGAGTTAATACTCGCATATCCACTTCCCTCCCACGTCACTTAAAGTGTTCGCAGCGCGCCTATTGATTTTACAGGGAATACATTAATTATGCGCTGGATTCTAGACCACCGGCTGTGGTGCTCTATTTATGTTTAAAGTTTAAACATAAATAGAGATAAATGGTTTAAACTTTAAACCATTTTATAGACCATAAATACGGGGTGCACTAAAAGTGCGTAATCATATTCAGGGGGAAAGACTATCAAAAAAGTTAAACCACAAAAAACGAATAAAAAATTCCAATCAAATGGCTTTTCACGTAGTTTGTTACAGATGATGGCATTTACTTTAGTTTAACTTGGTGACATCAAATCTATGAGATTTGATGTCACCAACTGCATCAGACTGCTTTAAAAGTGTTTTTTTCTTAAACTTTTGTGTCGGAATTTGTACCTAGTCGAATCATATGAAATGTTACTTTTTATTTACCCGACTGCGAAAGAAGGAGGGTTATGTTTTTCGAGTGTATGTATATTTCTTTGGCACGCCCTAGAGCCTAAACGGCTCGATGGATTTTGGCTTCAGAGGTGTCGTTAGATTCGTATTTACTGTGAGTGACATTGGGTATATCAAAATAAAAAATAAAAACTGGCCAAGTGCGGGTCGGATTCGCGTGCAAAGGTTTCCGTACGAATTTATATATTTTTTAACATGTTATTCTAACACTATAGAATTCTTATAGATTTTCCTGTAATCTATAGGTTAAGAAGAGATGAGACCTTAATTTTTTCCAAAATTTTAAATTCGGTAGTTTCGTCTAATTTCTTGAATAATATCGAAACCTTTTTATTTTAAAATTATGAAAAAATATAATTAAAATCCTCACAATAAGTCCTTTCATTTGATATGTCACACGATATTGTTCACAAAACTTTTTTTTATTTATTTTCTAGTTTTAAAAATGTTTTTAAAAATTTTAGTATGGGGGTCACCCCAAAAGTGACCCCCATACTAAAATTTTTATAATTTACGTAACGCTTCCGTGTTTGGGTCAAGTCTATATGTGTACCAAATTTCAATAGAATCTGTCCAGTGGATCCGGAGAAAACTGGCTGTGACAGACGGACAGACAGACACCTGAGTAATCCTATAAGGATTCCGTTTTTTGTTCGGAACCTTAAAAAGCAAAATGGCGGATTTTTGGCGCCAAATTATGTCTTAAAAAAATAAGATTTTTAAATTACTATCAAGTGGCGTATCAAGATAAACGGCTCGAGAAGACGATTCCAAAAATGTAACTCACTAAAATGTAGGGAATAAAAAAATTGACTTTGTGAAAAAACTCGACCGCTTAAAACGACGCGACTTGTTTCAAACTTTTAGTCGTTTTTAGCGGTCGGGTTTTTTGACAAAGTAATTTTTTTTTATTTGCTATTTTTCCTTAGGCGATGACATACGCCAGCGACCTTAGAGGAACAAAACGCGCACTCGTTTAACACCTGCACGACCCAATATTCAGTTGTTTTTTGTTTGTACTTTCCTTATTATTGTATGACTTACAAAAACTATATGTATATCAAAATGTAGATAGTTAAATTGTCTTTGAGATGGTGCAAATTCCATTAAAATATTATGCTCGGCGGTTTTGGCCCGATGATCGTTTTTATGACCGTGTAAGACATAACTTTACAAACTAATTACACTATGTTGAACGAATAAAACTCAAAATTTTCATATAACTATCAAATTATTAAGAAAATAACGTAACATACGAGGGTGGATTGAAAAGTTCGCGGTCTAACACATAAATACTTAAACTATTTTAATGTAACTGATCTCATTCGATTAGTTTACTCTCTGGTTGTCAAATTGTAAAATTCTATCGCAATAGCATGAACTGTATTTAAATTAGACTGAATTTTGTGAGCCTTTGTGCAGCGTTTTAAAAGAATGGAGAAAATTGAGCAACGTGCGGTCATCAAATACCTGTTTAAAAAAAAACTAACTCCAAAAGAGATTCACGAAGATATGTCAACAACATTGGGGGAATCAGCTCCGTCGTATACGACTGTGAAAAAGTGGGTTGCTGAATTTAAACGCGGACGAGAGAGTATTGAAGATGACCATCGGTCTGGCCGGCCTATGACGTCTACGACTGAAGAAAACATCGGGAAAATCTGTAATCTGATATTGACAGATCGGAGATTGACCATCAGGGAGATTGCAGACACTATTGGCATCTCGTATGAACGAACACAAAATATCATAGTCAATGAACTTGGATATTCTAAGGTTTCTGCGCGGTGGGTACCCATATTGCTTTCAGTCGAACAAAAACGAATACGCCTCACGATTTCTCGCGACTGTTTGGAAATGTTTGAGGCTGATCCACAAGATGTTTTGGCCAGATTTGTAACAATGGATGAAACTTGGGTACACCACTACACCCCAGAGTCAAAACAGCAATCCAAGCAGTGGAAAAAACCTGATGAACCGACTCCAAAAAAAGCCAAAACAATTTCGTCAGCTGGCAAGGTGATGGCGTCAGTTTTTTCTCAGCCTGATGAACCGATTTGAAAAATTTTTGTTTCATCTTAAAGGGTATACTCCTCGATTGGTCCCATTGTCACCATGCCAGAATCTGATGATGGGATCCCACGAAAATCGAGGGCAACCCTCAAATTTTATAGGCACATACAATGTTTTTCATGAACTTTCTAACGCAATTCAGATATTTGTGCCTGGTAATCATCATCTCACGTTGATCCCATGAAAAATGTTTGTTCAGCGATACTTTCGCCAATTGTCAGCCGATTTGGACGATTATTTTTTGTTTGAAAGAGTATTTTCCTGGACTGGTCCCGTTTCAATTTGGTGAAGATCTGACGAAGAACTTCGGAGGTAGGCAACGGAACTTTTCAATAAATGATAGCAAAGGGATCGGGATTGCTGAAATCACATGTTTTTTTAGTGTTTACACCAGTTCTTAACATAACATTGCGCTGGTACGCTGTTAATGGGTACGTACCTAGGTACCACTAAAAAGTGAAGAATAAAAAACTTTTACAAAAAATACAACCGACTTCCAAAAACGTAAGAGCTAACGAAACAAGAACTTTAATTTCGGAAGTCGGTGTCAAAAAACGAAAAAATAACCAAAAACACCGACTTCCGAAATTAAAGTTCTTTTCTTTCTTCCGAAGTTATTTTGTACTTTGTAGTGTTTTGTTTTTGAACGTCGGTTGTATTTTTTGTAAAAAAGTTTTTTTTTGGGATGCTAAGGGTGTCATCATGGTGTCATCATGGTCCTTGCAAAAGGTGAAACTATAAACTCGGCTTATTACTGCACCCTCGGCTTATTACGTCGCTTGCGTGAAACAATCAAACAGAAAAGGCCAGGATAACTCAGCAAGAAAGTGTTGTTCCATCAGGATAATGCACGCGTTCACACGTCTGTTGAATCTATGGCTCAAATTCGTGATTGTGGCTCAGAATTACTGCCCCATCCCGCCTATTCCCCTGATTTGGCACCTTCAGACTTTCAATTATTCCCAAACCTAAAAAAACATCTTGGAGGTCAAAAATTTTCATCAAATGAGGAGGTCGAAGCTGCGGTGGGCGACTTTTTGAAGGCCTTGAAGAAACTTTTTTTTATGAGCGGCATACAGGCGTTGGAAGAAGTTAAAATTACTTTTGCTTATATTTTATATTGTTTTCTTGCTGAGGCCGCGAACTTTTCAATCCACCCTCGTATACTTTTTAAAAAAAAGTACGACTAGCTGTTTAGACGTGATGCTAATTTGTTTTAATTAAAATCAGCTACTGGGCCTAATCTGCGCCTTAATGTACATCAGCAACCTAACATCACCCTGTACGCTTTGATGAGTGACCACCATCGAGCCCCTGTCAGGAACTAGGTACTCAAAGTCAAAGTCAAAACGTTTATTGCGAACTAAGTGTACAATGGTGTTATAGTTTGTTAGTAGGTACTTATAACTTAGCAGCCTTTTACAAGCATTGCAATATTATTCCTTATTTATCACACTCACACTTATTCTGCTCCATTCGCGTTTCGCTGAATGATTTTGGTCACACTTATACAGTTCTGCTTCTATCAGCCGCGTACAGGTCGTAAGTAAACTAGTAGTAACAGCGCTGAACTTTATCTATAGCACTCGCATGATAATAACACATTTTGTCCTAATTTTATACTTGTTTGCCGCGAAAGCTAAATAGACGCGGAAAGTTGAACGGATGCGTACGCGTCTTCATACAAAATCGATGTTTTCTATGGGCATAAGCTGAATAGAGCTGAATAAGTGTGAGTAGTCCCTTAAGCGTAGGAGTCCTGGCGTCAATATAGGGGTCGAACAGTTTAATTAAGACTTTCAGTCTCAAGTAACTGAGCATCGCTATGTAGGTCCCCGACCCCGACATTGTGTTTGTGGGGTCCAAATATGAACCCAGTAAATGATCATAGACTCTTATTACAAACATAGAGCATATGAAGTAACTGGCGAAAAGTGAGTTCACTACACACTTCTGCCAACTTTTACAGGAAATAAAGATTAATTATTAATCGCAGATTCTTCTCCAAGTATGGCCCAACGTGAATCACTTCGCTCGCAATCTGCTGAAGGAGTCTATTGAGCCGGCGGTGGCAGAGAGCTTGGCCAACTTTAAACTCAATGGCTTCAAGTTCGAACGCATGATTCTTGGCACTATCGTAAGTATCATTAGTTTTTACTATTAGTTCGGTAACCTAACAGGAGGAGCTTGTGACTTAATAATAACAGCCGCACGGGTCGATCTTCAAGGTTAAGCAACGCTTGCCGAGATTGGTCTGTGGATGGGTGTGGATCTTAACATACCGAGTTTCCTCCGTGCCTCGGAAAGCAAGTTAGGCCGTTGGTCCTGGCTGTCATTTGTAGATCTTTGACAGTCGTTACGGATTGTCAGAAGCCAGTAAATCTGACTCCAGTCTTGCCAAGAAGTACAGTGTTACCCTGTTAATGGGTTGTGGAGGTCTAGTCAGCCGCTCCACGTAAAGTACCGCTATTTAGCTGAATCCAGTTTGATTAGAAGCCGACCCCAATATACTTGGGAAAAAGCTAGGCAGATGATGAACCTAAACACATAGTCTATTGCATGTCCAAACGTTGTCAGATAAATCTTATCTGCTATAGTAATCAATTCTTGAAGTATCAATTCAATAGCATATTAACGTCCAGGCAACTGCAAATAATCAAGAATGTTAAGATGGGTTGGCAAGTGAAACAACTTCTAAGTAATCTTTCAATGTCAAAGTAACCTTACACTGGAATTAGAAACTTATCTAGTACTTATAATTCAATTTAAAGTCATGGTCATAAAATTTGTAAGTATGAAAGAAGGTGTTTAACTTTTGCTATTTGCTTTCCACATTGCCTCTGACATCACCGGGGCTATAAAACTTTTATAGTAGTTGTAACGACGGTTTTAATCCTTGCAGGCGCCGCGGGTTGGCGGAGTTAAAGTTTACGACAAGAACCTGTCTCGGGATGAAATTATCATGGATGTCGACTTATTGTAAGTAACTTTAAACGTGAAATTTTCGTTTGAAACGAGGACTGTCCAAATAGATCAATCATTCATTTGTATAAAATTTGAATAGATATGTACATATTGTACATAACAGCACAATAATGTACATATTGTACATAAGATTATCTATTCGACTTGTACTCATGTGCATCTAGACGAGACAAACATTTTGTCATCGCAATTTACGATGATGACGGAACGTTAGCACTTGTACGGTACCAAACATATTCAAATTGATTTCAGCTATGCAGGTGACTGTGATATCTCCTTCGTTCTGCAACGCATCCGTGGTGGCATTAAAGATCTCCAGGTAAGAGATAAATTCGTCTGCACCAGTGAACCATCTAAAATAGACTGATTGCAAATGACCTTTCACTTTTATATTTATATATTTTTTATATTATGTTATAGATCCACGGTATGGTGCGCATCGTTATGAAGCCCCTGATCACCAAGATGCCTTTAGTGGGAGGACTTCAGATATTCTTCCTGAACAATCCGTCTATTGACTTTAACTTAGTCGGCGCCGCTGATGTTCTAGATATGCCTGGATTCAGGTAATATAAAAAAAAGGAATAACATATATTTTTTTAATTTTATTATTTTTTTAATTGAGGTAAGTACTTTATTTGACAATTGACATATCATGTCAAATAAAGTACCTATCTCAGTTTTTGACGGCGTAAAAAACGATTTTTCTTTCCCTTTCAATTCTAGTGATATTCTTCGTCGCTGTATCGTAGAGCAGGTTGCAAAGATGATGGTGCTACCAAATAAGTTGCCTATTAAATTGAGCGACGAAATTCCTACTGTAGATCTGAGAATGCCCGAACCTGAGGTAAGTCCTCCAAAATCATTTGATGTCAAAACTTACGGCTCATTTACATTAAGGTCGTTTTGAACGATTCGGTTGCAGCCCGTATTCGGTCACCGACTAGTATAAACAGGTTTTTGGTGACTGAATATGGCTGGTTTATTGAAACGCGCCACTCATTGTTCGGCTGAATGCGGTCGCTGATACCAGTAAACCGACAACTTAAACGGATACTGTCGCCGTATTCGTATGTTACTGTAAAAAACCCATTTCGATTAATCAATTCGGTTAAACTATTATATTTGTGACCGAATTAGGTCAAAAAAAACATTTTTAGATCTATAACTTTCGACAAAAAATGGTGAACTTAGATTAACCTCTCGCGCGTTTCTCGTACAGTTCCTGTCACGCAAGCTTGCCTCCACAAAGTACGCCGCAATCGGCTGCGCAGGACGTCAATTTGACAACAAACATACAACCGCGCATGCGCGGGTAGCTCGCGCATGCGCGGCGCGCGGGTGTAATGGCATCTCACTCGCTCGTATAAGTTCGATGCATAAGCGTGTCCCGCTTGCTCGATGCAATACGACTGTGGATGCGAAAAGTGTTACAGGTTGTTATTGTTTTTAATGAGTTATTTTGGTTATTTCTTACAGTTTGATTTGTGTTCTTGTGGTGTATGTGTTTGTTGTGTTACTTTTTGATATTTTATTGTTACTGGTAGTCTTTGTTACTTGTTTATAGTATAATACGTATAAACAAAAAAATATTTTAGGAACGTAACACTTTTTTACGCGATTGCACCTGCGCGGACTTCACTCAAACCTAACTTCCGAGGGGCAAGCCACGCTAACGCGAACTGTACACCCATGTGTACGAGAAACGCGCGAGAGGTTAACTATGAATAATGTTCACAGGGTGTGCTTCGTATTCATCTCGTTCAAGCTCAGAATCTCATGAGGAAAGATGTTTCAATGATTGGTAAGCCAATTTAAAATATCTTATAAAGTAACAGAACTGAACACGGGAAGAGCTCGTGGCTAGATAATAACAGCTGCACGGGTCGATCTTCAAGGTTAAGCAACGCTTGCCAAGGTTGGTCTGTGGATGGGTGACCATCTTAACATACCGAGTTTCCTCCGTGCCTCGGAAAGCACGTTAAGCCGTTGGTCCCGGCTGTCATTTGTAGATCTTTGGCAGTCGTTAGGGATAGTTAGAAGCCAGTAAATCTAACCCCTGTCTTGCCATGAAGTAGGTACCGTGTCTGTTACCCAGTTAATGGGTTGTGGAGGCCTGGTAGGCAGCCGCTCCTCGTAAAATACTGGTATTCAGCTTAAATCCAGCTTAACTGGAAGCCGACCCCAATATACTTGGGAAAAGGCTAGGCAGATGATGAACCTAAATAATAGTCTTATTGCATGTCCAAACGTTGTCAGATAAACCTTATCTGCTATAGTAATCAATTTATGAAGTATCAATTCAATAGCATATTAACGTCCAGGCAACTGCAAATAATCAAGAATGTTACGATGGCTTGGCAAGTGAAACAATTTCTAAGTAATCTTTCAATGTCAAAGTAACCTTACTGGCTAGGCAGATGATGATTGACTAATTTGCCTCATAATTCTTGGCATAATTTGTAAATTATTTCATTTCGATGTCCAGGTAAGGGTAAGTCGGATCCGTACGCGATCATTACGGTGGGCGCGCAGCAATGGAAGACGAAACACATCGACAACAACGTCAACCCGCGCTGGGACTACTGGTGCGAGGTAAGCATACAAGCAAACCATCGTATTCTTTTCCCAATAGTTCTACTATTTTATGCACTTATGGGTATATTTAATACTTTTTAAAAGTAGTGTTTATACTTAGATTTTTAACAGATTCATCAGTTCGCTTAGCGAGCACAAAATTACTTTTCTTAATGTTGGTATATAACAGTTAAGATGTGCTTGCTTATTTTAATACATTGGCTTTGGATATATTTGGTAAGTGAGGTATGTCTCGGCTCATTTCTGATTTATTCAAATGCATTGCCTATCTCTGTCTTCACTGATCAAGCGCATTTTATATTA
Source organism: Lacanobia oleracea (assembly GCA_950371165.1). Classification (NCBI taxonomy): domain Eukaryota; kingdom Metazoa; phylum Arthropoda; class Insecta; order Lepidoptera; family Noctuidae; genus Lacanobia; species Lacanobia oleracea. The sequence goes on from OX493389.1 coordinate 16,687,214, forward strand.
TCTTAATTTCTCTTCACGACGAGAATTGCAAGTTAAACGCTGTCTGGCATTATGAAGTAGCAACATAATAACAACAACATATAATTTGTTACTCTGTTTTATGTCCATTTGACATCTAGGAATAACGTTTTACATAAAAGGAACAGGCGATTAAATAAAAATATTTTGCTATTTCAATTAATAAAGCTTTATCAGGGATGAGCATGACTGACGAAGCATTTTAATTAATTTTATATTAAAGACTGTTTATTGGATGGCAGTGTCTTGTAATTTAAAACTTGACAGTAAGCATTCTTCCAGTCAGAATATTTGATAGATTATAATCATAGGATATTATTAATTTATTTTTTATAACTGAGCCAATTGAGTGGGTATTCATTAATTTATTTTTACTTAAAAATTGATTTGCATGAGAAAGTTAACTGGGTTCGAAAGGCCAATGATTTTTAATTTAAGGAAATATAATAAGATATCTAGTCTAATTTAAAAGATCTAAGATTTTCTCTGAAATAGATTTTTCAGAGAAAGTCCAGGAATATGATAACAATTTTCAAGTTATACTAAATTTTAAAATACTCTGTAATAACAAGGTTTATAATATTTATTATAACATTAGTTAACCATATTTATTTGTATAATATGCTTATTACAAAGTAGGTATGCGAGCGTAATCCGCACGCTGAAATTGGTCGTGAAATGTTACAAAATAATACAAAGTAAGTAGTTATGAACAAGATTTTGTTTTCCTCACTTATGTTTGCGTCGGACTATCGCGTGTGGCATACAGGCGCGTATAATGCAATCTCTGGGCCAAGCCTTGGAAATAGAAGTGTTGGACAAGGACGAGGGCAACAACGACGACAAGCTCGGCAAGTAAGTACGAACACGCGGTGAGGGCGAGCGGGGCGCGGGGAACGGGGAGCGGGGCGCGGGAAGCGGGGCGCGAGGAGCTGGGTAAACGCTACGCTGATGGTTGCACTCGCTTCACGCCTTGTAACTGTCCTGAAGCTTCTAAAAATCGGTCAACGCGTCGCTTGTCTGATAGTTACAGTGGCATGATTATCCTGTGGTCCATGTTCCACTGTTAACTAGATGACCTACTGCAAATATTAATTAACAAGCAGTCGTCGAGTGGTGTCCTCTCAAAGCAGCGTAAGCTTGGTATTAGCGGGTCTTGTGAGACTGAATCCTTGTGCTCTTTGGAATGAGACCCTCGATAAAAAGTAATGAGAGATCTAGACAGAGTCTGAATGTGGTTATAATCAGTGATTTTAAAAAACGTAAATAACGTATTTTGTCATTTCCTTGTAAAAGTACTATTCCAGACTCTCCCATTACAAATGACCTAATCTAGCTGCATGTGTAGTCCGTAGCGCATTTAGAACTTAGTTTGTAGAAGGTGAAGGTGAGTTTCCTAGATATGTCTTGTATTATTAATTAATTATTATATTGTTCTCTTTTCTTCTAAAGTTTCTAATATGCAGGCATGATAAGAACAACATTAGAGAGTTCGACGGAATGTTTTAAGTAGCGATCTCTTTTCTGTTGTTGACACAAATCGATAAACTTGCCAGATGGTCTGGGGTAGGACATCGAGCTAAAAATTAAACCAAAATTGTTTTTCTAAATTTGATGAATGATGTGTGTTTAGGCAACGTTTGGAATAAAAACTAATATGTAGATATATTGTGATTTGTCCTAAGGCGTTAATAAGCTCAAGGAAGAGTCAAGTGCTGCAGTTCGAGCTCTGGGACTGGGACCCTGGCATGGGCATACAGAACGATGATTATCTTGGCAGGTCCGTCTCGCCGCTACTCGTGCATTGACACATTAGCGACATTTCATTGCCGTGTTTTTTATTTGTTTTTTTAATCTTGACTCTTATTATCACCGTTGCGTTGCATAGTTCAACTTTTATTTACCAGCCATAAACTCATGCCGGTGATGCTAAGATTCATCTCTGTTTTATCTGTTTTGACTACCTTGGTGCTATTTTATTTATATCTACATCTGTTGTGTGTGAGATTGATTTTTGCCTTAAATAGGAATACCGATCAGATATATGGGGACATACAAATTATGATTTAATCGAAGTGGCAAGTTGACTGGTGTTAACCGTTTATAATATTTACTTACTTTACAAATTAAGAAACAACACATAAAATTATTAACTTGGTCACCTGTGCTTATTTTGACATAATATAACATGTATTTATACACCCTGAAACTTATTAATAACTTAGCAAAAATGTACAGAAACATAAAACTAATTCCTAATCTCCCGACGATAGCTTAATATGTACTTGTATATAACATAGTGGGTTGTAACAGTCCGTACTCCGCACCAGCGCGACGATATTGGTCATCAAGCTTTTCGACTGGGACCGCACGGGACGAGACGAAAAACTGGGCAGGTCGGTCGCTGCCACAACACAGAACAACTGTATCTGACAATGTACATACTCTCACAGTCAACTAACATACTTGCCACTGAAAGCGACCACGGACCATACTGTTACGCACACGAGACTGATATTAAACGCTAATGCCAGACCTGGCGCTATAACATCACATCATGCACCCATTTAACACTTAAGTACACATTGCACAGTGCTGCCTCAGTTTATTGGGTCATAATAACGCATTACTGTACTTTCTAACACTCGCCCAGTAGTATTATTCCGACTCAAATGGGGGGATCATTCACTGCTATAAAACATTTTACGTGGCTATGATTTTAACGCTACATAATCTCACAATAAATAACGTTGAAATGTAACATGAACGTAATTTTATTAATCCTCGGAACTTAAACTAATCCAAACTGTATGTCCGCTATTCCTTTCTGTATTCCAATACTTCCACATAATTACTGCTTGTGTTCACTAAATGTTGTGTCATGCACTGATTTTATCTATTTTTACTTTACAAAGGTGTATTCCCTATTTTTCATCTCCATGACCTTACCAATGGCAACATTTTTTGTTTAATACATGGAGGACACAGCTAATAAATACAACCAAAAAAGGAAATCAGGAATTAAAAATCGTCACATTTACACTTTTATTAATATAGTTTATGGTGTGAGCACAAAAACAAAAACACCTCTTTAATAATAAAGCAAGAGGCAATATAAATACTTAGTATTGGTATTTATATACTGTGGGAATACACCTTAAAAATTTTAAATATTGAATGTTAACAATTTTGTGCTTACTAATCTGGTAAAGTCTACCTTGGTGGGACATTTGGGACTACATTATCTTATAATTTCAGGTGTTCGATAGATATATCTCAAGTTGTACGCTTCGGTCGTTTAGACACGGTAAGCAGAATGTTTAAACAATGTTTGTTTGCATCAGTTAATATAACGTGTTAACGATAAGGTATATTCACGGCATTCAATTGTTTCAGTGGCAAACTCTTCAGGAAGCTAAACATGGTAAAATTGAGTTACGTCTGTCATGGCACCGTCTGACTTCTGATGTGTCGGAGCTAAGCCGCGTAAGTATAGTTCAGACTGTGAATGCAATTTGTAGGTAAATCTTAAAATCTAAACTATTTTAATCATTATTATTTCAGGCTCTGACGGAAACTTTGTTGATCAAATCGGGAGAACTCAGCTCTGCTGTTTTATCTGTTTACATCGACTGCTGCAAGAAGTTACCTGTAAGTTCAATCCCCTTGTTTTTAGGGTTCCTTACCCAAAGGGTAACCAACAGAACCCTATTACTAAGCCTCCGCTGTCCGTCCGTCCGCCCTTCCGCCTGTCTGTCAGCGGACAGTTGATAATTATAGTACGGAACCCTTCGTGTGCGAGTCCGACTCACCGGGTTTTTACGTTATAAATAGAAAGGACACCGTATAAGTTTTCCTTTAAACTCTCGCGCGTTTCTCGCACAGTTTCCGTCACGCAAGCTTGCCTCCACAAAGTACGCCGCAATCGGCTGCGCAGGACGTCAATTTGACAACAAACATACAACCGCGCATGCGCGGGTAGCTCGCGCATGCGCGGCGCGCGGGTGTAATGGCATCTCACTCGCTCGTATACGTTCGATGCATAAGCGTGTCCCGCTTGCTCGATGCAATACGACTGTGGATGCGAAAAGTGTTACAGGTTGTTATTGTTTTTAATTATTTATTTTGGTTATTTCTTACAGTTTGATTTGTGTTCTTGTGGTGTATGTGTTTGTTGTGTTACTTTTTGATATTTTATTGTTACTGGTAGTCTTTGTTACTTGTTTATAGTATAATACGTATAAACAAAAAAATATTTTAGGAACGTAACACTATTTTACGCGATTGCACCTGCGCGGACTTCACTCAAACCTAACTTCCGAGGGGCAAGCCACGCTAACGCGAACTGTACACCCATGTGTACGAGAAACGAGCGAGAGGTTAAACCTTCCACATATCAAGTACATTACCAAAAGTTGTAACATGACAATTAAAAAACTTGCTAAGTGCGAGTCGGACTCGCGTGCAAAGAATTAACATAGTATTTTAACACTACAGACTTCTTATAGATATTCCTGTAATCTGTAGGTATAGAACTATTATCTACATTTTTTTTTTTTTTTCAAAATTTTAGGCCAGTAGTTTCGGAGATAAGGTGGGTGGTCATTTTTGGTCTAATTTCTTGAATAACTTCAATACTATTTATTTAAAAATATGAAAAAAAAAAATATAATTAAAACCCCTGCCCCCAAAAGTGACCCCCATACTAAAAAAATAATTTATTACGTAACGCGTTCATTTTTGGGTCACAGAAGTTCATATGTATCCCAAATTTCAACAGAATCGGTCCAGTAGATCCGGAGAAAACTGGCTGTGACAGACGGACAGACAGACAGACACCCGAGTGATCCCATAAGCGTTCCGTTTTTTACGGATGTTCGGAACCCTAAATATATCATTTGTTTGAACAGAACGCGAGAACGTCGTCGCGTCCCGACCCGTACCTGACGGTGACCGTGGGCAGGAAGACGGAGAACAGCGCCGTGCAGATGAGGACCGACGACCCCGTCTACGAAATCGGGTACTCCTTCCTCGTGCAGAACCCTGAGAGCGATAACTTGGAGATCAAGGTAATGGTGTAATATTTCTTAACTATATGGACCACTCTGTAACGGGTTTCATAAGTACTGATTCCCAGTCTTCACAAGACAGATAAGCTGTGACCGTGTTTCATATTAGAAAGAGATCATTCCGTACTCGAATACCTCCATTACGCTTCGGCATATGGCGGCGTAACGTACGGATAAGGAGGAGAGCTGCCTCTCATCTGTCTTTCGACTTATTCAAACACTCTATACCATCATCTACCTAGCCTTTTCCCAACTATATTGGGGTCGGCTTCCAGTCGAACCGGATTCAGCTGAATACCAGTATTTTACGTGAAGCGGCTGCCTACCAGACCTCCACAACCCATTAAATGGGTAACACGATATTTCTTGGGCAAGACTGGAGTCAGATTTACTGGCTTCTGACAATCCGTAACGACTGCCAAAGTTCTACAAATGACATCCGGGACCAACAGCTTAACGCGTGCTTTCCGAGGCATGGAGGAAACTCGGTATGTTAAGATAGTCACCCATAGATCGACCTGTGTGGCTGTTATTCTTTAGCCACGAGCTCAAACACTCTATATACCAATCTACATAAATGAGTGGAAATTGATGGACTTTACCTTATCGCAATGCTTAAATCAAAATCTTCCTTTTAGGTCCTGGATTCAAAAACAGGCGGCCAACTCGGTCAGTTGACGTATGCAATCTCAAATCTGTTGAAACAAAAAGATCTGAGCCTGTTGACTCAGCCGCTGATGCTGCAGAGATCCGGTCCAGAGTCGAAGATCCTCTTGTCTTTACAACTCAAGGTTAGTAACGTACTAACGTACGTTGCGGTGCGTTTAAGGTGTTAAATAAATAAAGATGAGGAGAAAATTCTAAATGTCTTGCCATAGATTTTTTGACAGTTTTGCCTGTTAGGTGGCAAAATCAGCCACTTTAAGGCTCCTACACATTATGCCGGCAGACCGGCGGGTATTCGGGTTTGCTGCACACACGAGCCGACGCCGCATGGGTGGCGCGGGGTGCCGGCTTCAGTTTCGTCACTAGCGTTCTATGACTGTCACAATTGGAATGATGCTGGGCGGCTTTATAAGGCATCAGCCGCTTGCATATGCGGCTGCATGGCCGCTCGAAAAAACCCGGCGGCATTTTCGCCAGCACTGTGTATAGGAGCCTTAAGTATTTTAGGAATGTTACGATCAATAAAATTATAATATCAACTTAATTAATTTACTTCTTACTTTAATTTTTTTCTTAAAAGGAAATTTTAATACTGCTTCGTAGTTATAGTACCCTCATATGCACTGGAATATCGATAGTTTCTTAGCGTAAAGCTGTGCCTTTTTTCCATAGATTTTGAAGGAGGCGATCAAGGAAGAAGACTTTGAGGAGGAATCTGTAGCCGAAGTGAAGCCTCGGGAGCCCTCGCCTCCTGTGAGCCCGCCGGCGCCGCCCTCTCCGCCCGTCACCGTAGATGACATCGATACCCACAAACCTGTCCCGCCCCTAACCGACCCAGGTGCGCAACTGAAGCGTAAAATAAATCACCTTATGCGTATGCCTTTTTTTGTATATCGTTTATGTTGGGGCAAGGAAGGGCTTTTGAGGGCTAGCATTGTGTTTACAGGGGTGAAAGTACGATACAACTCGATTCTTACCGGTATTGCATACATTTCTATCTCTTACCAGTCCCGGTTTTAGCACTAACAGCCACTTGGGTGAGTGTTTAGCGGCGCTGCGCTAATTTTGGAGAGTAGAGACGCGGGATAATCTAAATATTAGAACCCCACCTCGGAAACATTTGCCGACTCATGCACAAAAGGGCGACAATTATTTGGTGTCTCCGATTTTTTTTTTAACAAAAGGTATTCCTAAGAAGTTGAGACCCGTCGGTCTCGATTTTGCTCTACGGAGTTGAGACGTTTACAATCCGAGCAAGAGAAAGACAGGATAGAAGCATTCGAAATATGGTGCTGGAGGCGGATGCTCCGAATCCCATGGACAGCCAAACGTACAAATGTGTCTGTCCTTTCTCAACTTTATATCAAGACCCGATTGTCTACAGTTTGCCCGCTTAAAGGGGTCCAGGGACCACGGTCCTCAGTAATGAGAGACCGACCGAAGAAAATTCCTATGAAAGTAATACTTTTTGGAATCATACAGTCCAGTATTGGAAGTCCACCTCCCGGTGCGTAGGAACTTTTACAGACAGGAGCAAGTAAGATAGGTACGAGAGTGAGCGAATAGAGCTCGAAAATTTTTGCTTGGCATCACGTAAATGTTAGGTTTAATTTGTTTCGCCAAATTTCCTTTTAGGAGAAAGAACGCCTAATTCGTTTCAGGCTCTTTCAAGTGTTATAAATCGTGCACCGAAACAATGGCGAGGCCATAACAGACGTAGGGATGTTACGGAGGTGGTTTTATCGGAACCGAAGTTAGAGTCTTAGTCGGAGATGGATAGGAAAGATGTCTTAAGGGCCGACAATAAAATAAAATGGTACAAACATTAATCAGTCAGCCTTTTTAATTTCAATTAAAAAATAATAAACCAATATATATATTATATTGGTTTATTATTTTTGTTGGTGTCACCAACAAAAATAATCACATTTTTATAACAGTTAGATAATTAATTCAAATTAATGGACTCCAGAAGTAGCAAATTATACAGATATCTTTAATTGACACGCCACACAAAACAAAACCAACCATCCGTATGGCGTAACAGCAAGTGAAATATTAATCGATAAAGGAACGCGTGTTCCCTGGGCGACATGCATACACCTGTTCGTACGCGTTGACTGCAGCCGCCGCGCGCCCGCGCTGACGCTATGCTTCGACCTCCGATTTAAAAGTATCTATCGGAACTGAAGTCGGAAGTTCCGACATATCGGAGTTGGAGTCGAAGCTCCGTAACATCTCTATAACAGAAGTTACAGAGGCGGTAAGACGACACGAGTTTCAAGAGCATAATAATAAATGCCCTAATTGTTGCAGTCACTGTACTTCCTGAACCTGTGCTGAAGAATATCGAAGATGCTCTCTTCGATAGTTGTTCACAAAAGTCGGTGCCTCTGGAACATATTGAAAAGGAAGTTGGTGAGTACTTTATCTCATTTGAAGTTCGATACCACAGTACGATTTTCTACCACTAACGTAAACTAACACTAACGTATGCGTAATTTGATTTTTAGCTTTTTTATTCTTTTGTATCCTATTTTTAATTCACTAATTAATTGTGTTTTATAGACACGCCTCAAGAATATTCACCGCCGACTGGTCGCGATTCACCTAAGCTAGTACATAGGACTTCCTCGTTGACCACGTAAGTTTCAACGAAATACCGAGTTCAAAACAAAAGGACAAGGTCTTGCATAAAATTATGTTTGGTTTAATCTAGAACAGGTGAGGTGGCACACGGAATGGTGACCAGGTGACCACTGCCTCTTTAATCAAACCTCACCTTTGCCGATATCCTGCAAATTTGACCTACCATCATGTATTTTTCTTCTAATACTGGTTAATTAAAATGTGTGTTTTTTACAGATCTGCTGGAGAAGCTGGCCTCGGGCGTATTCTACTGTCACTTCGGTACAGCATGCAAAATCAAACACTGTTTGTTGTCGTCCACAAAATAATGTAAGTCACTTGAGTAGTCCACCTATTTTTTTTATTGATTTTTATAAACGGATCATATAATTATTATCTCTTCATTATAACAGGCACATACCATTGAAAGACCCGGCCAACGTGCCTGACCCATACGTGAAGTTATATTTATTACCTGGCCGCTCCAAAGATTCCAAACGTAAAACTGTGGTAAGTAAAATTCGAAAATCATATGCACTAGTGTTTTATCACAACTGGTACGCCTTGCCTTGGTATTGTAGTATTTGTAGTGTGTTCTCTATTGAACGATTTATTCTACCACCTGCGTACGTATCTTATTCCCAAGTGTCCACAACAACGATGCAGTTGTTTTATTTAAACACTTTCAGCACACAAATGTATAGAGGCGGACTTAATGCCATAGGCATTCTCTCCCAGTCAACCCTTGGGTAATGCAGAGAATAGTCGTAGGTGTAATAAAGAAAATTTAAAGCGATTGATAATTATTCAAATACAATAATGAACAATATACAAATATAAGTTTTGTAAGGACCGCGCTGCGAGTATGTCGTGTCACGTGGCGAGCTCGTTGAGAGTAGGTCGTTTCTTGCGGTGTGCCATTGACGGTTTCGTCGTCAATGTTACTCGAAGCATCGTCGTTAAAATCCTGCATCAACGTATCAGAGTGTTCAGTGCGATTTAAACACATACAACAGCCCAAATATCAACCAGTGGGCAGTTGCCCACCAGACACAACACCCGTCGGGTCGGAGGATCCTTCCTTTTTAATGGAGGTTTGTGGAACTTAACATCCTGTTCCGCATACCTCCATACCGCGATACACTCGCGTGTCGATGGCAATTAATATAGTGTAATTAAATTTTATATTTAACCTATACTCAGAAGCACCCTTGGCGAAGCCATTTAAACCCCATGAGATGACTATTGCATTGAGTTAGCTTCCATCCAATTATTATGTCTGTATGGTCTTGTGATGTGTTTCAAGATTCATCAATAACTTTATAATGTTCATGTTCAGGTAGTGAAGGACAGCTGCATGCCTGAATACGACGAGCAGTTCGAGTGGGTCATCCCGTTAGCTGAGCTGCACTCCAGGCAAGTGGAGGTCACCGTGGCCACGCACAAGGGCTTCTTGGGCGGCAGCCCGGTTGTTGGACAGGTAAGCAGTAGCAGTGGATTGAGTTAGCATCTTCATTCCCTTCACTTATTATCATTATTTCACTTATGACGCTCTCTCGAAATATCTTAAAAATAGCGTGCAGATGAAGCAGTTTTTCATCGGTATTTACTGAGAAATTACATCTGAAAAAAATAAGTAGTAGTCGATATGATATGGTACGTAATTTGGTTTAGCCAGAATTTATGTCTCGGTATCACATAATAAGAAAAAAATCGCCAGATCACCTCCAAATCGTTGAGATGAAGCAATTTTTATCAAAAAAAAAAAAGTCTACTGCTTTGCAATAGAAACTAACAAAAATTTGGTTTAGATACTTTAAAAAAAATATTTTTTTATTATAATAATTAAAAACCGGGTAGGGGTGTGGCGCGTAGAGGCGATAGCTCCGTTTGTATGCACGCGGTCATTGGCATGCATACAAGCCTTAAGGTTTCAGTCTTTTCTTTTTGCTGACTACGATACCTAGAATTAAATTTGAATGAACTCACTTGACAGTAACATGATCTATTTTCATATTGCAGGTGGTAGTTCATCTCAACCAGTACGACTTCCGCGAAGCTAAAACCATGTGGTTCGACCTTCTGCCGGAGACATCGCCAAGAGATTAGAGAGAACATAGTCACAAATATATGTTCCATTATGAAAGTACTTATGAATCTTATTATATTTTGCGAATTGCAAAAGCCATAATTGCTGATCAGATCTGATTGCTGAATGTGCAAAGTGTATGCAGTCGCGTTTTATATTGTGCGACTGCCTTTTGGTAGTTATTTCCATATTATATACAAATGTCGTTGAACTCTTAATAAATCTATGTATTTTTACACTTGTTATACATGCTTTCAGTGTTTATTTATATTTAACTAAAATAATATGATTAACATTGCTTATGTAAGTGTTATAGCACTAAGTCAAAGTAACATAATTATGTTAAGCTTATGAGTATGTATGACACAAGCTTATGAGTATGTATGACACAAGCTTATGAGTATGTATGACACAAAGCATTTACTTTACTATTTTGTATGAATTATTGAAGCAGTTCATATTTTTGTTTTGTTACTTTTATATTGCGTTAAGTGTATTTTTTGTGTAATAAATATTTAAAAAATATCTAATGGTTTTTTCACTTTTTAGCGGTACCCCACACCTAACAACGCAGGAAAGCAAAATACGCACTTTCGTTTACTTGGATGACAATACGTCATCTAATTAAACGAATTCCAGTTATTTTGAAACTGCTAAACCGATTTTGATGAAATTTAAATGGGACCAATCAGAAAGTATACCCTTTCACATGAAAGAAGAATAATTGTTCAAATCTGTTCATAAATGAGAGTTATGAGGTAACACACAAAAAAAATACAACCGAATTGAGAGTTTGAGAGAGAATTGAGAGTCAACCGAATTCCTTTTTTTTGAAGTCGGTTAAAAAGACTTTAATTTTGAGATTTGAGATAATTTATTCTCATTAGTATTACATTTCGACGAAATTGACGACACAGTTGGCGTAGTGGTTGAACGATTGGCTGCTGCGCTGCGTCTCGCAGGTTTGATTCATGCACGGTCCACGGAACAAATATTTGTATGGCCTACAGACTACAAATAGTTGTTCCGGGTCTGGCTGTTTGTGTATGTGATTTTGTATCTTGTGAATGATACAGGGAGAAATTCCCAGTGAGGGGCAACGTTTATAAAAAAACACTTAGGTACATGATAATGGTCTGTGGATGGGTGACCATCTTAACATACCGAGTTTCCTCCGTGCCTCGGAATTGGTCCCGGCTGTCATTTGTAAATCTTTGGCAGTCGTTACGGATTGTCAGAAGCCAGTAAATCTGACTCCAGTCTTGCCAAGAAATACCGTGTTACCCTTTTAATGGGTTGTGGAGGTCTGGTAGGCAGCCGCTTCACGTAAAATACTGCTGTTCAGCTGAATCCGGTTTGACTGGAAGCCGACCCCAATATAGTTGGGAAAAGGCTAGGCAGATGATGACTTAGGTACATGATAATACTAGCTGACCCGCGCAACTTCGTTTATCACATTTTTAGGGTTCCGTACCAAATTGGTAAAAAAGGAACCCTCCTTATGGTGAGACTAAGTCTGTCCATCTATCACAGATTGATATCTCAAGAACTACTAATGCTATTCACTTGCATTAGTAATTCATACATTAACAATTTTAGATGACGTTTTGCTCAACTATTTTGCAAATAAGAAAAAATAAAAATGTATATATTTTTTTGCAACAGCGACTAAAAGGGATTCTTTAAAATTCGAAGTGGGGCTACTAGGGCATGTGAGGTATCATTATGAAATAACGCTAAAATGCCCATTCTCAAAAAAAAAATCCTTTTTGGGTTTCAATGCCGCAAAAGGAAAAAACGGAACCCTTATAAGATCACTTTGTTGTCTGTCCGTCCGTCTGTCTGTCAATAATTTTTATTTCGGGGACGCGTGGAGGTATTGAGTTGGAATTTAAACCATATAGGTACTCAAGTCTACTGTCCCTTGAAGCTGTAAAAAAAACATTTTTACAAGTTAACATAAACGAAGGATGCCGCAAAAAACGAATATTTCGACACTCTCAAGGGAATCAAAATTCATAGGGTATTATTTCCCGTTGACCTAGAACTATAAAATTTGGCAAGTAATACAGTCTTATACTACAGTTATACGGAAATGTCTAAAAACTATAAATTTGTTATTAAATAATGAAATATATAGTCTTTTAAATTACGTAATCAATCACCGAGCGTAATAAACCACTGCATGGATTCAAAATTTAAATACTTAAGAAAATTAAGTGTTGTCCCTTGTAACATTTAGCGTTTACTTCATCAAAATCGACCCACAAAATCAAAAGATATTGATTTTTTAAGTTTAGGAAGAAACTTCATCGAGTACTAAAATAGGTAGTTATCATTGAGACTCCAGATACTTGCAATGCCATCTATTGAGATAAATAGTAGTAACAAATATGTGCAAAGAACACAAAAATACATTGTTGAGTTATTTGTTATACTTGTAATATGTAGTAAACGAAAAGTGAACATTTTTTATCTAATCATAATCTTATCGTCACAATTGTGAGCTTCTGAGTTCAATCAAGAGATTTGACAGTTCAACTACATTGTCGATAGATGGCGTTATGCTGATGACATGTTTTTCGAATGGCGGCCCATGCCCATGTTGAAATAACCATAATTTGTGTAACGAAGAAGTTCAACATGATGATTATTTTTACAATCTGTATCGTTAGTTGATAAATCATTGCACGGGTCGGGATGAGTGATCATTTTAACATACCGAGATTCCAGCGTGCCTCGGTATTCCGAGGCACGCTGGAATCTCGGTATGTCACACGAGTCGATCTTCAAGGTTAAGCAACAGTTGCCGCAGTCGGTCTGAGGATGGGTGACCATTTTAACATACACACAGGTAGATCGACCCGTCCGACGACTTATTACTTAGCTACGAGCTCCTCATTCAGTACCTACTATCTATCTATCTATCAGGATATGGTTTCCGCACTTAGTCCTGATGTTGGACCATTGTGCGTGAGCCATGGCGGCCAAATTAATCCAACCAGCCAACCTCCCTCCAGAAGCAGATCAGTTTACCCGGTGTGTTCAAGATGTCTGTGAGCGAGCTCTGTGTTCCTATCGTTTGGTTCCGTATTTCGGTAACGCCTGTGCACTCGAGGAGTACATGCGATACAGTTTCCTCCTGCTCCATGCATGCTCTGCATAGAGGACTGTCCGTAATGCCTATGGTGTATAAATGTTTGTTTAATGAGCAGTGCCCGGTGATGGTCCCCGCCACCATTCGCAGGCTGCACCTATTCAGTCGCAGAAGGCGACTGGTCAGTTTTTCTTGTTTAGGATGGCATAGCTTCCCCTGTCATCGCAAGCCCTCCATCAAAATAACCTCCTCCTTGTCGCCTGCTTGTGTGCTGTGTTCTTGAGCCATGTGAACTGGTGAGCGGTACTATGGGTTCGGGTCCAACCGCCACTGCACCGGAACCTCTCCTGGCCAGCATATCGGCAGCATCATTTCCTAGTGATCCGCTGTGTCCTTTAATCCACTGCAGCGTCACAGTGTTGCGGTTGGTCACCGTGATGCGTTCCAATGCAATGTGACATTCTTGTATAAGTTTCGAGGTAGTATAATATTTCCCTAGGGATTGGGACTGAGGCGCTGTCAGAGAGTATGCGAATATTGGTGTTCGTGACTCTCCTGGCTTCTATGGCGTGGACCGCTAAGATAATGCCCATACATTCCGCCTGGTAGACGGTGTTGAGTTTACCCAAGGGTCTGGATATTTTGATGTTAAGATCGTCGGAGTAAACTCCGATACCGGTTCCGTCGCTTGTCTTTGATCCGTCAGTGTATATTCTCAGCTCTTTGGGACCCGAGTGGTCGTCCATTTCCTGCTCCAGAACTATATTGTAGTGCTTTTGGAAATGGTGTGTCTTTTGGGCTTTGTCGTTGGGTGAAAACATCATGGGTTGCAGTCCAACAGCGTCCTCCATGATGCGCGTGTGCTTGATTCTGGAGTCTGTTCTTAAAGTGCCAGATGTCCTGAGCCTGAGAGCCGCCAGGGCCGCCACTTCCCGCACTATAAGGTGTAATGGTGGCAGTCCCAGCATTGCCTGCAGGGCTGCAGTGGGAGCAGTTTTCATACTGCTTGTGACTGCCACACAGGCGAGTCGCTGCAGCTTTTCGAGGTCTTTCTGTGCTGTGCTCTGGTCGGTCCTGGGCCACCAGACTAATGAGCCATAAGTAATTACTGGTCTGATAACTGTAGTGTATAGCCGGTGTGTTATACCGGGACTGATGCCCCAGTTCCTGCCTAGCATGCGTTTGCATTGCCACATGCAAATACTGGCTTTTGTGGTGGTATATTTAGTGTGTTTCGCCCAGTTCAGCTGCTTGTCCAAATAGATGCCCAGGTATTTGGTTTCAGTTGAAAGGCTTAGGGTGGTACCAAAGAAACGTGGTAGTTCTAATGGTGGCAACTTTCTCTTTTTGGTAAAAAGAACAAGTTCGGTTTTGGTGGGGTTCACTGCTAGCTGATACTCTTTGCACCAGTCCTCTACTATTCTTAAGGCCTGCCGCATGAGATTGCATAGCGTGTTTTCATATTTTCCGTTTATTATTATGGTTATGTCGTCAGCGTAACCAACGGTAAAGTATCTACTAAATATATATTTAAAAATCGTTATGTTATGTATTCTTACACCATCAATCGATTCTCTGAAACCGGTAAAACTGTAATCCTAATATAATAAAATAGGTCGTAAGAAGCTGATATATTGCCAAGGTTCCTTGGAGAGTGTAGGGGGCACTAAGAGAGGATTTCCCGAAATTTTTACAGGAACGGGAAAAAACAGGATATGCGCGTACGAAGTCGCGGGCAAAAGCTCGTTAATAATACGTAAGTACCTACTTACCTACAAAGTACGGAAACCTTGGTGGACGAGTCCGACTCGCACTTGTCATTTTTTTTTAAGGTGGATGCTCCAGGGTAGCCCGCGAAATTCAAATATTTTTATGTTTTTTTGCAATTTGCCGGTCATTGTGAAGCTGTATGTGGACCAAATGCGATCCGCGACCGTAACGCGTATTTATCTAAAGAATTATAATAATTCGAATTCTAACGAAAAATGTAAAAAAATGACTATTCCCCTCCCTTATCTACGAAGTTTGCATATAGAAAAATATCAATTATTGCATGTGATAGAAGTTTATGTAAATATTACAGGAAAAATAAAATAATAATGTCTCTTCAGAAATCATCAACCAAAAATATATTACTTCCACTAGCAGTCAAGAGATGGCGTTGATCTAAAACTATACCGTAGTGTTAAAACTCTCGGACGAATATACGGCCTCGCTGATGTAACATTTTGTATGATGGTATGGAACCCTAAATTACTGGTAATTAAACTGGTAAAAAAACACTTTTTAGTCAAGATTTTTTCATATTTATTATACTTTGTCAGCCTATAGCTCATAATCCCCCCCTCCATCGATTTCGGCATTGCCCTTTCGATGGGGTAAACTGCATTGTAATGAAACTACTGTTACCCATATAGTCCCAATTAAGTCTGGGTTTTGGTCTATACATTATGGACCCTGTCCTTTGTGTGTAACTAGCACTTCGCCTGCGACTTCGCCACGAACTTCATCTCCCCGTGTAAATTACTTGTTAATAGACTAAACGTTCGACGACGGCATGGCAGTTCGCGCAAACTGCAATATTTTTCAAGAGTATTTTTATACTCAACATAACTTTTGAACGTAAGGTTCGATTTGAATAATTTGAAGTGTAATTTACATGTACATTACTAACCTTAATAATCAAACAATGTCAATTATATCATGATACCAACCAATGTCACCACTATTCCATTCAACCCACCCTTTGATGAATAATTTGAACAAAAAGCGGTCATTATGACTTAACCATAATAGTTGGATAGATACCCTTGCGAACGTTTTTGTAGATATTGATGTTTTCTATAAAACTGTAGTACATCAATTTGCTCTATTGTCAATAGTTTTCGCAGCGTATGCATTACAAGGATTTTTTTCCACACCTTGGGTTACATTATCGAAGTTTTCATACAGATCTCTAACTTTTTTGAAAATAACCTATAGTCTATGTTCATCAGTGATAATGTAGGATTCTAATGGTGAAAGAATTTTTCAAATCGGTCCTTCAGTTTCGGAGCCTATTCAATTCAAACAAACAAACAAATATTTCCTCTTTATAATATTAGTGTAGATAAAATTTATACAGAGAATATACTATGACAATTATATTGGATAGTAAAACAACAAAAGGGTTAGATGAAAAATATTTATTAAATTAA
Organism: Lacanobia oleracea; assembly: GCA_950371165.1. Taxonomy (NCBI): domain Eukaryota; kingdom Metazoa; phylum Arthropoda; class Insecta; order Lepidoptera; family Noctuidae; genus Lacanobia; species Lacanobia oleracea. Next base: position 16,703,978 of record OX493389.1, read on the forward strand.
TAGCTTCACACTCAGATGTAATTGAATGCAGTCACTAGTAAATACAGTTTCACAGTCTTCCCCAAAGTTCAAGCCCTGTGATTAAGCACACGTTGTTCACTTCACTTAAATATAAATTGGATCAGCGTTCCATAGGAGCAGGTGTTATTTTTTGTGCAATGATCTTCCCATAACCGCCTCGACCCCCATCGTAATCAGTTCTGTATTCATCTCGAACCTGCAAAATAAATAAAATTAAGCCAAATAGTCGAGTTATGGACTGATTTATTTAAGAACCGAATCCTATTAAATTTTTTAATATTATATATTGTAACTTGAATAATACTTTCATAATTGGAATCAAAATTAAATGTATCCAAAATGTGTATGCCTATTAGGTTAAAAGATTTTATACAAACATACCTATGTTTTGCTAATAAATCATTTGAATTTGAATTACCAATAACCGGGCAGAAAAGACATTGTCTAATGATTGACTCTCAAAGATCATACAAAATTCTGAATAAATTATTGTTTCAGTATACCTGTCCACCAGTTTTGCCTCTTCCATACTGTCTCCCTTCAATAAATCCTGCATCCCAATCACATCGGATGATGCGGTCATCAAGTCTTGTACCATTGATATATCTGAAACATTTCAATAATTTATTGTCATCAACAATGACAATAACTTTCTAAGTAACTCTTCAAGTTACCAGGCCAAGTATTCTGTGGGCTAAGAATTACAAGCAGCAGTTCAATGTTCTAATTTAACCAATATGATGAAGCAGCAAGACTATCAATACCCTAACTATCTAATAAGATTCAACCATGTCAGAAATCTCATTAGCTTTAAAGAACATAGGAAGTTATTACATGGAAGTTATCAAGTTAACTTACATAGTAATTGAACAAATTTAAACCAAATTTTTAGCAGGCAATATCATATAAACTTTTCTCCATGATCTAAGAACTTAATATCTAGTTTTAATGGGTAAAACGTTTTATATATAATAACAAATACACTAAACTAAAAACTAACTAAAATATAGCATCAAAAAATTCATCCTCAACGCTGTCAGCTATTAAGTGCTTCTATTTTATGTACAGGGATAGGAAAGCCTTACACAAATTTGGCATTTAGAGAAAAATAAGGAATTAATAATTGAATGAATGGCAAAGATGAGACAATTTGACTAACCTCATACAGTTTTCAGAATCGGGTCTTGTATAATATTCAACGAAGCAAAACCCACAAGGAGTCTTTTTGTACTTATCTAAACCCATTATTACTCTTCTAATATCACCGCATCGTGAAAATAACTCATATATTTGTTCTTCTGTTGTATAGAATGACAGGTTCCCAATATACAGTGTTGATGACGCTTTCAATAACTTTTCTTGCTCACTGCGGGAACCCTAAAGAAAAACATAAACATATTAAACCAAATATTATTAACGAGCAGTATAACTGAAACAACACCAAAAAAAATTAATTTCTAGAAAATAAGGCAACCTATTTACCTTGAAGTGTTGATCACGATAGGAACTTATTTCGATTGATGAATTCATAGCGTCGAAACTTCTTCTCAAACCAATATTAGCGCGCTTAAATAGACATCAAGTAAGCAACGCAAAACACTTTCGTGCGTGAAATATGTCCAACGATTTAAGTTTTTCCAGCTCAACAACAACGTTTCACTTCACTTGACATCAAAATGAGTTGACCACAGAATATAAAAAGAGGCAACCAAATTAAAAAAATAATAACATATTTTAGGGGTTGCTATGTAAAATAATGCGGTGCTCTATTCGCGACGCAGTGTTCGGAATGATTATTTTACGAGCTACTTTATTTTTTTATATTTTAATAAAAATATAGGCATGTACATGCGTGTGGACTTATATGAGAAAAACAAATGTATTACTAAGTATTGTTTTATTTATATAGTGTACATATATATATAATCTTTAAGGTGGATGCTCCAGGGTAGCCCGTTCATGTAGTTCGAAAGAATGATTATTTCTGAAATATTCATTCTTTCGAACTACATGAACTTAGAGGGCTATATTGATGATTAAAATGGTTATAATTATTTAGATAAATACGCGTTACGGTCGCGGATCGCATAAGTTCATGTAGTCCGAAATAATGATTATTTCTGAAATATTCATTCTTTCGAACTACATGAACAAAGAGGGCATTATAGACGATTAAAATCGTTATAATTCTTTAGGTAAATACGCGTTACGGTCGCAGATCGCATTTGGTCCACATACTGCTTCACACTGACCGGCAAATTGCAAAAAACATAAAAATATTTGAATTTCGCGGGCTACCCTGGAGCATCCACCTTAATGTAAAATAATCGGCTAAATATTGCTAACCGGTTGCTAACTTTGGGCAAACAACAAATTGAAAAGACCACTTTAACATGTCTTAAAAGACTGTGATCTATTACTTTTCGCCTTTAAAAATTAACAATTGGCGCCTGCCTGGCATGGCGCGGTGGCGGCAAAAGTTGCCTTTTTTAAATGCAAGTGGTGTGCAGATTTTGAAAAAGAAATAATTTACATTGTAATGGTTGTAAGTGGATTGTTGTATGAAACCATGGACAGTAAGAAAAGTAACCAGTTCGCAATATTAAAGGTAAATCTAGTTTTTCCCATATTATGGCTGTAACACAATATTCTCTTTCATATTGTTTTTCATGCAATATCATAAGTCACGTAGAGTCAATGCAGTCTGGATTTATTTCTTGCTACATTTTGTATGAGAATTCTGAGATACGGGAATGTCTACCAACAGCTAATTTATTACTTTGGTGAAAATATTTAATGACTGAAGCGCATTTTCTGATCTGTAGAGACCACTTGGCAGTTTCTCTTAGGCATTATTTTACATGAATGTCAGAACCCAGCGAACCTAAAACTGACTTGGGATTCCCTTTATTCGAACCTTTACGTAAACTTCATTTAATTACAGGATGTGGTGTCTTCAATGAAAAATGGAAAGGCGTTCAATTTGTCAGGATTATTGGAAATATTAAATAGTAGTACAGAAGTCGATGTGCAAGTTAAATTATTCTCAATTTTATCGGCCTATTTAATGACAAATGTAATATAAAGTTTATTTATAATACCTATCCTTTCAAAGGTGGCATCAGTTTTTGCACAAGCCTTTTATTTTCAGGATGATAATATAGAGGCACTCGTTACATACAACCCCATCTACGATATGATCTGCAAAATCTTAGCAAACTGCCCTCCACGAAAAACAACAGTTGCGTTAAATTTTCTCTCGGCCCTTTTGTACGTCGATGATGAAGACAGCCAAAGAAAACACAGCCTTGTCGCTTATGCAAGGAACATGATTAGATGCAGCGGTTGTTTGGCAACCATGTGTGATCTCTTTACTACTTGCATGATGGTAATTCAATCATTCACCAACAATTTTATTAACCTTTTAGTATCCAACCATTGCAATTCCTATCTGGACTTAACGATTTCTCAGGAAGTAGTGGCGTAGATATCAGATAATGCAGTGTGTAAGTAGTTAGGTCCTAGAAAATTTCGGGAATGTATTGGATGCGGGCAGCGCTGGTCTGGCAATGCTTGGGCAGGCCCAAATATAATTGACGGCCTTTTGGCTGATGATGATGTTGTGAAATAGCACATACATTTTCGTAGTTAATGATTTTATTCTTTACGCTCAGCATCAGGACGCCTGGCGTGCTTTGTGCCGCTGTCTCGCTGAATCGTGTCGCGGTGTTGAAGCTAATCAGAGCTATTGTACCCACCTTGTTCCAATGGTAAGTTACCGCATTTGACTGTATGGAATAAATCTGGATCAAACGCCAATAAATCTTTCGTAACAGAAAACAGACTACTTGGCATATCTGAAATTCTTTTTTCTCGATTTTTTTTCTAACACAGTTATCGTTTTTGCAGTGTTTTCAGAGATCCAGTTTGAGGAACATTGAAGTGCTGCACGTTCTGCAGAGTTTACTGCAGAACCACAGCCGTAACATCAATCTGTTTTTGGAATGTAACGGAATATCGCTATTTCAAAGGTTATGTAGATATATATTTTTAAGTATCAGGTCTGTGTAGTCAATCAACGAATCTTGTTGCTTCTGTTAAAAAGACAGACATAACAGCAGTTGCTTAAAGGTTTTATAATTATTTCTAAAAAAGTCTAGAATATTTTTGCTCATTACTATATAACATTTTGTGATTATTATATTTAGTGCCAAGTCTGCTTAATAATTCTGTTTTTGCAAAAACGATTTTCTTCGTAATCAATTTTTAGGGAATTCCTCCAACACGACACGTGCCTGCAATTGCTAGCCACTATAGTTCAGTCTTCCTCTGAAGCAGTCGCACTTATTGTCAAGACAGGAATTTGTCAGCAGTTACGAGACTTCTTACAGATGTATGGGCCTCAGACACAAGTATGTAGAATACCTTAACTTTTTACCTTAAATTGAATCTTTTTTTTAAACCAGTAATATTTCTATATATTTTAAACAGTTGGGCCAATGGGCTACAATCGTCTTGTATCATACGTCGAAAGTCGAAGGTAACAACTAATAATATTTTTAAGTTAATTAATGCAACACTTACATGAATGAACTTGTAAGTTCTTATTTTAGCACCATGTGAAGAGGTCGATGAAATAAAAAAGGAAAACAATAAACTGAGTGAATTATCCTTCCAAGCTAAATTACACCCGACCGACCAAAACCGACGGAAAGATAGCAGTGCTGATACCACTAAATTCTTTCAAAATGTTATGAAGGAAATACTTCAGTCTAGCGCACAGAAAGAATTCCATAATTTAAAATCATTCTTTCCAACCGACATTGTGACGAAAAAAAGTCCAAAGAGAGAGAGTAGAGAGAATGCTGCTAGAGTCCCATTCCATGATATTTCACAAAGAAAGCAATTCTGCATGGCTCCTCGAAATCCTAATAGGTTTCATGCACAAAATGTTCAACAAACGTTCAATCACACTGTCAATTCGCAGTTAAATACAAATGAACTATCATTTTCTTTTTTACGTACGCAAAATTCGAACAGAAAACACGATGCAAATAATTTTGTCACAGCTAAATTCTCTGAAAGTTGTCAAAGAACATTTTATACAAATGAAAGTAGGAGAACAAAGAATAATGTTTATGAATCCCGTATGGAAATAGACGAAAGTCGCTTAAATACACTCGACACGAACGATTTCAATCCACAGTTCGCATCTACCCCTAAAAGAAATGACTTTTACGAGTTTCCTAGATATGGAAACCAGCGATGTTACAATAACACAGTCACATCTATTCAGAAGTCTGTAAGAAAGCATAAGATGAAGCGACAATTAGAAAAAAAGAAAACTACAAAACTTTTACAGCAAAGCAAAATTGATAAAGAAATTAAACACAAGTCATTTAGTGGACGATTCTTTGACGCTATCAACACTTCGTGCACAACTCTTGTGAAGACTGTTAAAAATATATTTAGACCTAAGAGTAATTTGCACGAAACGGGGAATGATACTGATAATGATAGTTTGAATAAGACTTCTAAACGAGACACAATGTCCTGTAGCTATAGTTTCACTGAATACATGCGCAGAAGGGATGCTGCTTTGAAAGACGATTGTTCTAATAAGCCAGATGACGGTGTTGTTGACTTGAAGCCAAAGACAAATGTTGAGGACTTCAGTATGGAGATGAGCAACTCTTGTAAGACCTGCAACAACACGATTGCGCTCAAGCGTAAGTTGCTCAGCGATGAACACTTAAAGAAGACTATTAGAAAACTTAAACTTGGAATTAATTTGTATGGATGTAATTTTAAGGTACCTACCTACCTAATTAAAGGCTTTATTTTCGACGGAGCATTTCAGCTATTCGCGTTAGAGCGTTTACGTGTCACTGTATTTCAATTTCGGAAAATCCTGTCTTAGTGTTTCCCTACACTCCCCAAGGAACCTACATGCCAAATTTCAGCTTTCTACGACCAGCTAGTCTATTCTGTAAATAACCATTTCGATATCGAGCGACAAACCTCACAAGTGAAAGCTCACTTTGTGACCTTTATGTTGTGTGTGATAAAGGTATCACACACAACATAAAGGTCTTACGTTTGACGTAATTTGATACTCACCTCGGATTCTGCCGTCAAGATACGAAAATGTTGTTATAGCATAGGGGTACAGTAGTTTCGGCTGTACGTACTCTGTCAGCCTCTCATCACTCAGTAACGAAATAGTTTTATATTTATTATCCGTTTCAGAAAATATCTCGAACGATGTGGCCTAAAGAAAATTACATGACTCCTGCGGTTCTCCACAATCTGTATCGAAAACTTATTATAAAATAATCTACCAACATTGCGTTTTATTCAAGCCTGTTGTTGAACAGGGTTATCTATGGTCCAAAAACTTTCATTTGCACTATCTAAAAAGGCAACCATAAACCTAATGACCACCTAAACAAGTATTTTATCGATACAACAAAAACAAGATAATTTTATTCATGGTCATTTTATATTATCTTAAATAAATAACATAACGACATGATATCATTATGTAATAACCCGTTGCTCTTATAGCTTACTGTAGCTCGATTCATGCCGAACCATATCTCTTGTGATATCAGCAATAGTTGGAGTCCCTGGGTAAACATAATTGACTTTTAATAAATGAATAGAAACGTAAATAAATGTTGAATCAAATAACTTGAGCCTTAGAATTGCTCAAAATAAATAAGAAGACATACCTGCTATTTGGAAGGTGTATTCCAGTTCAGTTCGGAAAATATTGAGCATTCTTTGGACACCAGCTTGCCCTCCAACAGTTAAACCCCATAGGGCAGGACGACCAACGAACACCTGTTTACACAAACATTTCAAAATTTAATTTGACAAAAAGACATAAGTTTAATAATTGGATAACTTGTTCATTGATTGACATGATTGATGATATTTTTATGAGATAATATATAAAATACATTTATTTCATACGCAGAGAAATATTATAGACTTACCATTTTTGCACCAAGTGCTAAGGCTTTGTAAACATCAGTTCCAGTTGACACACCGCCGTCCAAATAGACCTCGACATTGTAGTTTCTTACAGCTTCCACGATTTCTGGCAATGCTTCAATCTGAAGTATTGAACAAAAAATATTAAATATGAATCACCCGATGCTTTGTTAGTATGGTCATTGCATTTCACAAGCACACGTCAAACCTTGCAATTTAAACTTTATTCCCAAGACATGAGTTTTAACGATGGTGTAGGATTTTAATTACCGTAGCTGGAACGCCGTCCAACTGCCTCGCTCCATGGTTTGATACTAAAATCGCTGAACAACCAGCTTGAACTGCTTTTACTGCGTCATCACCACGTAGAATGCCTTTTGCAATAATTGGCAGTGTCGTAATGCTGTGAATTTAAGTAATTGTTATAAGGTCCCTTGGTACCTAGTTAATTATTTAATGTTGGAAGGGGGATAGATATTGTAGTTAGAATAGCATATCTTACCTTTTCAACCACTTCACTTCGTCCCATGTCAATGATTTATCGAATAAATTCTCGACGTACTTATTTAAACCGCTACCACCTTCTGTACTGCGAATCTTTGTAGATAGGATGCCCTCAAAATTAGCCAGCCTGTAAAGAACAAAAAAGGTGTCAGTGAAAATGAGAATCTTTTTTATTTTGTGGTTGTGAAAGATAAAATTTTACTGTTTTGATTACCTCAAATGTGGTGGCAGAGTAAACTTATTTCTCACATCTGCGCGTCGTATCCCGAACAGTGGAGTATCAACGGTTAGTGCTATGGCATTAAAACCAGCTTTCTCAGCTCTTTGAACTAGATTTTTGGTCACTTCTCTGAAAATTGAACATTTTAAATGTCAGTTTTACATATAGTGGCCCGAGCCGGACATGTGCTTTTTTTCAACATTTTGTCCATCGCCTCGCCCTGACAATAAAATTACGAACACATAAAAAAAGAATTATCCAATTTGGATCAATCGTTACGAAGTTATATGTTATTTAGTTATTATGCGCGAACATAGTTAAGGCGATTCATTTTTATTTATATAAATTATTTCACTAATTTCTATGGCATTAATATGATAATTTTATACCTGTCATTATAAATGTATAGCTGGAACCATTTTATGGCATCAGGTGCAGCCTCAGCGACTTCTTCTATAGAACTTGTGGCAATAGTACTGAGTGTGAAAATGGTCTTCTCTGCTTGGGCAGCTAAATTATAACGTAACTAAATCAATACACAAAAATTAACTAATAAATTGTGATATTTACAAGTTAGATGTGATGTGGTACCTCTTGCATTAGCTAGTTCACCCTCAGGGTGTGCCATCCGTTGCATAGCAGTCGGTGATATACCGACGGGCAAAGACACTTCATGCCCCAATACTTTAGTCCGAAGATCACAACGGCTTACTCCTATTAGGCATTTTGGACGAATCCGCAACCTGTGGAAAAAAAGCACTATCACGGAATCGAAGAAATACAACATGTCTGGCCTGAAGATGCTTCCTTTCTTTGTCGAACCAGTTTTAAGAACCAACTGGAAGAAGCTGGTATACATACTTTCCAGGGTTGCGGAATTTGTTCGAAAGAGTCGCCGCGGCCCTGGAACGCAAATGACATTATGGAGGAACACGGATGGGTTTTAGTCAGTGAGAGCGGAAGATTGTAAGGAGTCCTTTAATGAATAATAATTAAAAAAAAAATACAACGTACCTTTGAAATGCTAGTTTATTCTCAGCCAAAGTTTGTTCATCAGTTGCGCCACTTTTGTAGTAGTCGCGAGCTGGTTTCGGTAATATTGATAGAGCCGCATCTTCTATATCCTTTATGCTAATATATTTCTCCATGCTCTTTATGAAATAATTCCTATTTATGATGACACTACGCGAGCGCTTAACTTGATCATTACTTACCGTCAAATGCGTGCAAATGATAACACGCCATACATCTTATCTATTTAAGTATTATTTGTAAGGGCACAGGTCATTATGAGTCGTCCATCACACGTACGTGGAAAGACTGCGATCTCTACATCCCATGGCCTTATTTTCCTATGGGTCGTGCCATTATTTTTTTTTTGTTGGCCTGCACTAGTGTCCCACAGCTGGGCAAAGGCCTCCCCTTTCTCCTTCCAAATCTCGATCGATCTCTGGCCAAGGCAGAGTTTCTTTTACCCTCGAAAAAACAGACGGGTATCAAAGTTTCACGTGTGTTTCTGTGTATCTGTCTGTGGCATCACAGCTCCCAAACGGATGAACCCACTTCGTTTTTGGTTTTTCATCACGTTTGTTCATTTCTTTCTTAACGTCCTATTCCTAGATACAGTTTCGCTAGCAGAACGAGATGGAGCCGCATAGTAACATAATATCCTACTAAATGTAAAAGTCAGGATGAAAGAACAATGGGCATAATGGGCCCAGCGTTGTAGCACTTTCATACCTATCTTAAAAAGAAGATCCGAATAATCTCAACATTCGCTATTCTATGGCAGCATTACTCTAATGATTAAAAAAACAAAGTTACAGCGGTTCCAAAAGTGGTATAATTACAGTTACAAATACTAATATTATGACCTTATAATCATCATCATCATATCAGCCTGCAGACGTCCACTGCTGGACATAGCCCTCCCCCACAATAACCAGCCCAGTGCGTCTCGCTCGGCTACCCGCGACCCTCACCAGAGCTTCTAGACAAGTGGCAGCGGTAGCGTGGCTAAGGCGATTGTCGAAACGTCAAAAATGTATGGGATAGCTAGAGACAAACTGGTCTCACGTAGGTACGCAACGTATGCAACGCATTATGATATGTATTTATTTTGTATGAAAAACTATGCAATAGAGATACACTTATCGTATGCAACGCAACATACGGTACGATATAAAAGCGTTCGTTGCGTTGGTACGTAGGATCAGTGTGTCTCACTTCAATCGCTGTCGAAATGTAACGGGATCAATTCCACTCATTTTTTAATTTCGACAATCGCATTCCCTGATAGAATGGCGCTTTGTCTAGAGGCTCTGGCTCACCTTGTGAGCCTTCGGGCTATGTCAGTAACCTTGGCACTCTTGCAGATATCATCAATCCTGATTCAATTACGCAAGGAAACTCCAAATTGCCCTCTCCATTGCCCTTTGAGTGACTTTAAGCCTTCGGATTAGGCCCATTGTGAGCGACGGTTTCGGTTCCATATAAGTCTTCACTGGCGAAATACGACATGTTATAACAAGATACAGATCAACTCCAATGTTCAGGGCATTAACGCTATCCAGGCATATTATTGCTCAAGCTTAACAGGAATGAGGATTACCTATAATATGGTACTTTAGTATTGGAAGGCATTTAGAGATCTTTGTCGCTCTGGCAAACGCTCATCATGATCTGCCTAGCCTGTTCCCAACTATATTGGGGTCGGCTTTCAGTCAAGCCGGATTTAGCTGAATACCAGTATTTTACGAGGAGCGGCTGCCTACCAGACCTCCAAACGCTCCGGCAAACGATAATACTCATTATCTGCCTAGCCTATTCCCAACTATATTGGGGTCGGCTTCTAGTCAAACCGGATTTGGCTAAATACCAGTATTTCACGCGGAGCAGCTGCCTACCAGACCTCCACAACTCAGTAACTGGGTAACACGGTACTACGTGGCAAGACTGGAGTCAGATTAACTGGCTTCTGACTATCCGTAACGACTGCCAAAGATTTACAAATGACAGCCAGGACCAACGGCTTAACGTGCTTTCCGAGGCACGGAGGAAACTCGCTATGTAAAGATAGTCACCCACAGACCAACCTTGGCAAGCGTTGCTTAACCTTGAAGATCGACCCGTGCAGATGTTATTATCTAGCCACGAGCTCCTCATTACTATATATAATATATATATATATATAGATAATACCCATTAATATAATTCTTTAGCACAGTCTAGTAAGAACCAACTCATTATCCTTCACATTCTGAGAATGGGACAGTAATCAGCTGATTGTTCATGATTATGTTAGTTTTGTAAATAAATATGTTACATTTTCAATGGAAATTACAAACCTATCCTAATACCGAAATAAATAATTGAATATTTTTACACCACCTATTCATTAAACTAAACTTTTAAATTCCAAGGCGACACATAAAAGAGAAAAATGCATTTTGACTGGCAACATCTAGATACAATAAGGTATGCGCACCAGTAGGTCATAAATTGTGATGCGATACAAGGGTACCTACACTAATATTATGACTCATAATATTGGTGTATTGTGTGTAATAACCCTTGTATCGCAGACAGAAATTTAATAGAATTTCGTTTCGAAGAAAAATTTTCATATATTATTATTGGTCCTTGTAATTTTATGTCACATATTATTGTTTCAAAGACTATTCACTTGAATGAAACCTATTTTACAGAAACACAATTCAATGATTTTCATGATCACATTTTTTTATACATACAACGTTGATACGACAGAGGGGCTTTCCTTTAAACTGCCTATACTAGGTACCATTTTCAAGCTCTGTACCAAAAATAAATTAATTAGGAGCAGTAGTTTAGTCGCAAATGATTTTTAAAGTTTTTGCACGGTTTGAACACGATGTATCTTTTCTAACAGCTGATTATCGTCTAAGCATAGGTCATGCACCTTACAACGATAAATCTACGATGCGTTGTTGCCGCTCTGACGCATGTCGAAGGACATTCACTAAAAATTGGCAATGCAAACAAGGAAGCAATCAATACACACACACTTGCACTTTCACTACGACAGCGACTAACATAAAGCGAGCGAAAGAAATAGAGATAGGTCAGTTTGTTGCATCCTTGTTTTTTGCGATCGGTAAGTCCCTCAGCAGTGCGCCGACGCTTGTTTTTCGGAACGTACGGTTTGTGGACTTCGCGCGCAAACAATTGTAATTTTATTTTGTTATTGTAAGAGGACACGTAACTTGGGATTATTATTATTTAGTATTAGTGTTTTTTTTGTGATTGACTGTTTTTTATGGTGATAGGACACGTAACTTGGGATTATTATTATTTAGTATTAGTATCTCCGGACCTCACTCCCATGGATTTCTTTTTGTGGGGTTACATTAAGGGTGAAGTGTATGCCTCAGAGGTAAATAAAATTATTGATGAGTTAAAAAATTGGATTATTTTAGCATTTCACAAATTAAAGTGCTTAGCGACGGACAGTGATCTAATTAGAAAAATAAATAACAATATTCTCCGTCGGTATAATTTGTGCATCAATGTGAATGGAGGACACATCGAAAATTTAAAAATTTAGTGTGTTTGTTTTTGTGCGCGTACTTCGAAACGTTACCTAACATAAAAGCCAGTGCGAGCGGAGCCCAGCGGAGGCCTAAGTCGCCGGCCGCCACCCCGGCCCGGCCCCCACCGAGCACACGAGATACCGCACACCGCGCTCCGGCGCGCGCGCGACGTTGCCGCTTTGTTACATAGCGGTACCTAAGGTCAGTGTCTTTTTTTTACAAAGGGTGGTTGCGTTTTATTCGGATTTGCAAGCTATTTAGTTTGTTTGAAAAAAATATTTTCTCATTTATGGCGCTTTTTGTTTTTGTACCGTATCGAATTAATACTGTACACGTATAGTATACGTAGTTTAATTTAATGCCCCTCTGTCGTATCAACTCTGTATAACAAACTTATCAAACAACAGAATTATTTTTTTAACGAATATTGTTTGTCCGGTATATTTTTCCATGGAATTTTATATTTCAGTGAAAATGCAATTATAATTAAATATTATTGTTTTATAATATGTCCATGACATACTTTTAAGATGGCAGAATTTTATTCGGAATAATTTTACTAAGCATATTTATATTTCTATAAAATAACATTTTAGCCTTAAATAAAAATTGAAATATGATCTCAAAAAATCAACGGATGCTAAAAAAAATAGTGATAGAAACGAATCGCTGTAAAACCGACCCCAAGTAGTCTTGTCTGCCCTACCCCTTGAGTGTAATTGAAGCCCGCGTAGGCGCTGAAGAGCGAGGCGGCCCGCGAGCTGAGAAGCAGGTATTATAATGCCTGCCACTGCAAACCTCAGCTACGGTGGTGAGCGTTAAAACCATCTGCGACGATAAGTTCGCGTGGGATCGCCGGAGCCCCGCAGCCATGACAGAAACCATGCCTGCTGCATTAATGGTGTTATGCTTGTTTGCATATTTTGGTCTTTTATTCCCATCGCCATTTGCCACTATTGCCGCTTAGTGGGGTTACGTCGACCGGGTCAGTTTTAAAAGTTTCACTTGACTAGAATTCACCCGCATAAAAACGCGATGTAATTTTATAGGAGGGTATGCAATTATGCATTTTGTCAAAAGTTTAAAACTTTCACTCGGTAAAATGTTTTTCTTGGTAGCAAGTTTTATGTTAACTACTCAATATGAAAATTAAGAATATTTGATTTGATACTTTATGATATGATGAATATCACAACAAAGTTGATTTATGTCAAAAATCTATGATTTAAATTTATTCATAGTAAGTATTCTGCGTATTGATTATTCTATGAAACGATAATACGAGAAAAAAATATGTGAAACTGTCTTCTATAAAACAACGTACAACCCATAATATTAACATTTGTAACTGTAATTATTGTACTTTTAGAACTGCTATATCATTAGAGTAATGCTGCCATAAAATAAAATATTGAGATTGTTTGGATCTTTATTTTAAGGTAGGTAAGAAAGTGCTACAACGCTGGGCCCACGATCCATATAAAGTTGCCCGTTGTTCTTTAGAATAGTTGTAGATCAAGGCTAGGCGTGGACGTATAGGGCAGTTTTATCGTGGTTGTACCTACATTTCTGTGATATAATTGTGTGCGATATTAACCCTGACTCCAGCGAAGCCGCTAGCAAAAGCTAGTTCTGCGTTCTGTGTTGCAACATCTGTGTATCAGTGTGCTGGTGTGTGACACCTTGTATGTAGAAAATTAAAAGTCGATAAAAGATTTTATGAATTTATTTCTTGATTTGAATAGTATAATATCTGTACGAATGCTTTTTTGAGCATTCTTGTATAATCTTCAAATGCCATTTCGTTATATTTGCCATAGAAATGTTATACAAAACTCAACTGATCTTACAATAATTCTATCAATACACATTTTACACTATTGTGAAAACTGCATGTGTTGAAATACAGTGAATAAATCCAACATATAATTATATCTGCCAAATAAATTGGTATCTATTAAGTCAACTTTATAAATACTCTACATTAAAAAAATTTCAATATTAAAAAAAAATTGCATTTCTCTTTTTAAACTTATTTGTTTGCAAACCCACTGCTATTTTTTTAAAGATCTATTTACGAATTTCGTGAATATAAAATAGAATAAAGTTCATGTTGAGTTTGACTTATTGCCGGTTGATGATATTTACAAGATTTCGAAACTCGCTCCGAGAATCATACATCTGCTACACATGTGAATAGTTACCAGTATATAGATTCATTTGTTTCTAAACATGAATCATAGCGGTTCACCTATCTAAGATCAATCACATTTTATCTCGTTTCAACATAATATCGTTAACTTTGCATTTTATAAAAGATACAAAACATTTCAATTATTAAGCTATTAAGAAAAGGGCCACCATATTCCCTCTATCTATAACTCCATCTTTGGTAATAACATTAACAACAATCAGCATTTCATCGACCAGGTATCTAATTATTCACAATGCTATTCTGTACTATATCAATCATTACAACTTTTGATTTTGGGCTTCTGTTTTTACTTATAAAAACCATGATATAAAGCGACTTTTAAAATTGTAAGCCAAAATAAAATCACGACTTGACATCATTCACTTTAGCATATAAACATTGCTTGGTGTTTTAAATAAGCAATAAAATTTAAATTCTAATTTTTATCACATTGTTTAAATACTTTGTTATTTAATTATTTATCGAAATATGTTTACATGCAAAATGAATGACATAACAGTCTTTAAATTAAACTTGTTAATAGATCAATATACAGACTATCAGGTGCAAGCATTGAGCAAATAAAATTAAAATAAGGCACATGGTCTATGCGACCAAATTTGAAGACTCATAATGTTAAAAGTAACATGAAAAAATAAATACTCACAGAATATCACGGTGGTTTTATATTTGTAAAATACTAGAATGCAAAGTGCAAACGTTAATGGCTACTAGTGACTATGATCGGGGCGTATGCCCGCGCCGAGCGTGCGACGCGCGCGGGCTTCGGCTGCGTCGCCTGATAGCCTGGATGTTACAACAACTTTACCACTAGAAAAAAAGGAAAATATTATACAACCGTCGTGAAATATAAAAATAAATAACATTATATTACAAAGCAGAACATTGACATAGTGGCAACATTTTCCTGTTAGACTAGTCGTTAATACCTATATCTACACTTTCCACTGAATTAAAACTAAGTTTATTTATTATAATAATACATCTAGCAAATAAAAAACTGAAATATTAAACATTGTTTACATAGTCAGAGTTAGGCCAATATGTGTTCTCTGGCCTCGATAATTTGTATTTCTTTTACTATGTACATTTTATTTTACTTCACTCATAAACATTGTACACAATTATTTTAAAAACATGACTCAGTTTCAAAAGCTCTACAGTTATTACCTAATACAAAATTACTGTTGAATATGTCACTATATTTAACAACATTTATAAGTGAAGTATTTTGCGATGAACTCGGTCCCTAAATATTGATGTCTATTACGAATTGTTTGTTTTGTATATTATTTGAGCTTTGCCAAATATCCAACAGATTAGACTATAACAATGTGTTTTAGTTATTCAGTTAATTGACCGTAAAACAATTTACATTTTATTATTTTATTAATATGTCATATTTGTAATATTTCGTGTTTATCTACTACATGTGTAGTGACTGTGGAAATATGAAGGTACAATATTAACATATGACACGAAACATTTACACACATCTCTTCTATGAATGCAAAATAAACCCCGAGGATCACGTGATCAAAACATACTTCTCATATATCAGAGAGATTTTATTTTACCATGTAGAATTAGCTGATATTACGTCATACTTTTGAGGTACCTAATCGGTGTTCCCTTCCTAATAATAAATCAATACACGTCATTTAAATGTGTTACTATACCACTAAAAATATTTGCAATATCGGCAATGCTTTTAACTTGAAACTAATTTATAAATAGATAAAACGTAATTTAGAAATGCAGCAACTTTTGTGAATTGTCAATCTACTGCTTTTTTATTTAAAATTATTAGAATGTCAAAAGCTTACAAATTCGCACAAAACAAGTTAATAAGCGCGCGAGCACAACCAAACCAACCACGTGACTCTAATAGATAGCACCTAGCTTTACAGTTATTTTGTTAGACGACTCTTGATATTATGTACTGTGAACAATTCTCCTGATTCAGGTCAACTTCACTGGACTAAAGTAAAAAATTGCTATCTATCACTATTTTAAAATGCATCAGATGAACTATTTTAATAAAAGCATTACTTCAAATATTGTTCATTTCATATAGATTAGTTTACAAAGTCGGTCTTGCAGTGTTAATAACTCACTACAAAACTCAATTATTTTTGCACAGATAAACAAACTTACGTCTAGAGGAGATTGCTTCTCATCGTGTCGGTGAACTTAAAAGATTAAATATTTGGGGACCAAACTACATTTCGAAGTGACTCGGGGAGTGCCCGTCCGTCCGTTCGTAAGCCGGGGCACCTTCGGCACGAAGCGTTACGACCGATCAATTCGACCGCCGAGAGAGCACTATGACGAATCCTAACGGCGGATAATAAATATTATGGTAGTTTTAAAGCGGAACATGTAAGTTACATAAATAAGTAATGTTGGGGCGGGACTAGAGACGCGTTCACAGTGGCGGCAGCGGATCGCGCTCGAGCGCCGGCGCCGGCTCGGGCGCGGGCGGCGCCTCGGGCGCGGCGGGCGCGGGCGCGGGGGCGGGCGCGGGCGCGGGGGCCAGGCGGCGCGCGGGCGGCTCGTCGTCGGCCGGCTCGTCCTCGTCGGCGCTGTCGTCGGCCGCGTCGCCCGAGCCCGAGCCCGAGGCGCCTTCTCGACCCTCTTCCTCTTCTTCGTCTTCTTCTTCAGGACATAGCTGGTACGCCCTACGTGAAGTTTCGATTAGTAAAATCTCAGCCATTGTAGGTGTATTATTAACTTAAGAAAGGCACTTGACGTACTTTTCGAGTGTTTTCCTAGCCGAGTTGCTGCGCTCGAGGAAGTATCCGCTAGAGGTTTCGTTGGAGGTGCCGGGCGGTGACCAGGTGCCGTACGAGCCGTAACCGCCGGGACCATACTTCTGAAAGCATTTCCGCTAATCAACTCCAAATCATTCTTGTTAAAAATAAAGTTGTTATTAAATAATGAACATAATATAATATGTTCATATGCAATCTGTTAGACTAGAATCCGACCCCAATCATTGGTACAAGGCTAGGGAGATAATTATCAAACTGTGTGATGGCAAGGGCTAAGATAAAGATAAAATGACAGTTACAAGAGTTAATAAGGTTTTTATTTGAGCAGTTTGTTTAAGCTGTGAATCTCCCACGTCGTATGTGATGAGTAAGCTGGTATGGTGAGCATGGTATAGGTATAGTTACGCGGTCGAGCTCGTCCTGCAGCCAGGCCAGCAGCTGGCGCCAGCGGCGGCGCGCGTCGCCGTGCGCGTGCACGGCGCGCACGGCGGCGGGCGCGCGGCACATGACGCCCACCAGCAGCTTCACGCACGCGTAGGCGCGCTTCTGGTAGTGCCCGCGCGCGCGCGCCGCCGTCTCCAGCAGCCCCGGCCGCTCGTCCGATACGCCCTATAATAATACGTATAATTGATAGCATTACATACCTTTTCTAATTATACTTAGGCCAAAGAACAGCTATAATAAACGAAAGTGGTCGGTGGCTACCACCACCGGTGGCGTGTCGCAGACACAGAGTCGCGAGTGGACGCCACGCGCTACACGTGCAGTCTTATATTTTAATGTTCATTAAGTAACGCACGCCTATACATTAATCAGCTACAAAATACGTGCTAAGGTATTAATAACGATAAAATAACACTTAAAACATGTTACCTTAATAACGTTATGTATCCGATGCTGCTGCCAGCTATCCTCCATGAGCAACAAGGCAGTCAGAGCATCAGAGTGTCGCCGCAGCTCGTGGCAGTACGCGTACGCCATCTGCCACAGTAGCTCGGCTAACGCAATTCGCGACCAGCCCGCGTGCTCCCAGCACAGGAACTGAAGCAGTCTGATGCCTTCCTCGCAGCCGCAGCACTCCTCTGTCAGCTTTTTCATGTAACTTCTGGAAATAATGCGAGATTGTAGAATTTGTGCTTGAGGAATGTAAAACACAGAGAGATAGGTGCAGAGGTTGCGGCTGCTTGACGTCGACCCTCATGAAATAATGAATCGATATGAGCGACCGCTTTACTATTTAACTCAAAAGACGTCGACTGAAAACAGCCGACAAATACTGGGCCTCCCCCCCCCTTTTAGGGGAGGCCCATGTCCAGCAGTGGACGTCATGATGATGATGATGATGATGAATGGTCATAGGCTAATTTTTTATATGGCAAAACATCGTTTGCCATGTCAAATACACGGAAATTGAAAAAAATATCCAAAACCTCTTAATCCTGACCCTGAACAACATTTGTTCTACGACTTCAACCTCAACCTCAACTAAACAATGTAGCTAAAAACTAATTTATTTTAGTCGGTATATTTCGCGTGTACTACGCGCGCACGCACCCAGTCCCGCACCGCCGCCGCGCCAGCGGGGCGGCGGCCTTTCGTCGGCAGCCTCATAAAGAATATCCAAAATTTAGATTGTTTATATTTTTTGTATGGGAAAAAGAAGTTTAGAATTTTGAAAAGTCGTAGAACAAATGTTGTTCAGGATCATAATACAAAGTCAGGATTTAGAGGTTTTGGGTATTTTTTCAATTACTCTGTAAATAGTCGGTGCGCTTGCCAAATCTGATACATATTTGTTTTTCATCAAGTCAAGACAATAATCTGTTTTTTAATTATTCAATGACTAATTCATAATTTCAAAATGCTCTATGAACTGAGAGACAAGTGATAATGATAAAATGTATTGTTAATGTACTTGATTTTAAGGATGTTTTTAGTAACAAGAAAAATATCATAGAAATGCGCATATCAGATTTGTCAATCGATATAAAATCTCGTGTCACAGTTTTTGTTATAGAAGTCCTCCGTAACGGCTTGGCCAATCGTTATGTAATGTTTTGTGTATATTTCGAAGTCTGAGAATAGGTCGTAGGGTATTTTTATGTGACAAAACAACGTTTGCCAGGTCAGCTAGTATTAAATAACATAATGGCTTAATTTATTCTTTTGTAAAGGGAAATTATGAGAAAGAGACATTTTGCGAAAGAGACGTTTTGCGACTAAGCCAAAGGAGTCACCTAATGAGAAGTGTATCACCAAGCTAAATGATCCATACAGAGAAATTAATATCAGACAGAAAAATGGTTTATTGTTGCGATCAGATTGCTATCATGCGGAATATAACAAAAAAAGTAAAGTATCGACAGTAATCTTGCTAGACCTTCAGATTTTAAATAGGTATGTTGAGTTTAATGAAGAACAAGACCTTCATGTTCCTCAGGTTAAGACAAACTACAGAAAGAACTCGTACATGATTAGAGCTTGTCGTACGTTTAACATGGTGTGTCAGGATGTCGAGCTTGATTTGTTCACCAGCAGTGTTAAAAGAGTTAAAAAAAGTTTGACTGATCGTTTCTTTGGTACTTGATCACCGTTTCGAGTTGTTCGTTGTTTTTCATTTTTCTTTCTTGAGCGTTGAATGAGTGTATTAGCGTGCTAGCTGTTTTCGTGAAATTGTTTTTATTATTAACATAACATAAGTACCTATATGTGAAAACTTGTAAATGGCCATTTTTTACATATTGTTACTTTATACTGTTTTGTATTAGCTGTAAGTTTTCCTAAAATTAATAAAATAAAAAAAATAAATAAAAATAAAATAAAATAAGACAGTCGCATTCTTTGGTCGACCACAGAGTTAACAAGTCCCGTAGTTTCAACAAATTGTCATTGGGATAAAAGATTATAAAGGCGGAAACCTACCGCAGCGCACGGAGAGGCTACGCACGTGTGTGAGGCTTAGCTTTCCACGATAATGTATGAAATTGTCTCCCACTGCAACCCATGGATACGCTACGCATCAGTTGACGTTATTAGTCCATGCGTGGCTTGCTCGATTATGGCACTCACATAGCTTAACGCTGTCAACGCCATGCACGCTGTGCACGCGATACGATACAAGCTATATACGAATATTAACCCACGACTTTGTCAAACCATATTCTTGCAAAAAAATGTGCGTAGCCTCTCCGTGTGCCGCGGTGGGCCACGCTACATTTAAACATAGTCGTGGGTGTGTAGCTGTGTAGTGTGTACTGCAGTGGAAACGTAGACCCACGTTGTCCCAAATGAACCTAAGCAGCTAAAATGCGCCGCGACCCCGTGCACCGCGGTGAGTTTGCGCCTTTATACTGGGACGTACTACTCGTCGTATTGAGTCTTATAACTTACCCAGTCCTATTGTAGAGCACATCGGCGGCGGCCGGCGACAGCAGGGGCCGCGCGGCGTGCGTGTGCTGCTCGGCGTAGGGGTTGGGCAGCGGCGCCGCGCCCTCCGCCGCGTTGTACTACTCGTAGTATACGACTTACCCAGTCCTATTGTAGAGCACATCGGCGGCGGCCGGCGACAGCAGGGGCCGCGCGGCGTGCGTGTGCTGCTCGGCGTAGGGGTTGGGCAGCGGCGCCGCGCCCTCCGCCGCGTTGGCCGACTGGCAGCGCATGCTCACGTCGCAACACCGCACCAGCGAGCATATAACCTGCAATACAGTCTCACGCGGTTACCATCGACGTCTACAGGAACAATAATGTAGGTGAATACTAGTGTACGACCCATATCTGAATATTTTGTCTCAAGTGCGTCTGACATAGACACCCGGTTAACAATCCTAAGGCGCGGCACAGAGGTGTCCATTAAACTATAGTAATTTTTTTTTAATTATGGTGTTCACAAGAATCTTACGGCGTGGCAATCACAGCCACAGGCAACGATCACACCCGAGATTAGTCGAACGAAACATGAGAATGACGAACACCGAGTTTCGGCGGTGGTGAAAGTTCGGTAAATTTTTGGCCGAAACCGAATCTTCGGTCTGTTTGGTTTTTACTAAATCCTATACTGACCACATTCGAAAAGCAGAGAAAGAATATTGTGAATCGAAGTTGTCATAAGAACACATTTTCAGCGCTGCGGGGGAAGAGAAATTTTCTGCTTTGTAAATTAGAAGTTGACCTTACCTGATGAATTTTGGCTGACTCAGGATACTGGTATTTTCCCATTGACGTGTTCGATTCATCCATACACACAGATAAGATGATATCTAGAAGTTTTAGCTGAAAACAAAATAATTCAGATCATAATTTTGTACATAAGGACACTACACTTCAGACGATAAGATAAACGCACACGCGTTTATCGACGCGTACGTCAACGCGTGTGCGTTTATCGACGCGTACGTCAACGCGTGTGCGTTTATCGACGCGTACGTCAACGCGTGTGCGTTTATCGACGCGTACGTCAACGCGTGTGCGTTTATCGACGCGTACGTCAACGCGTGTGCGTTTATCGACGCGTACGTAAAAGCTTAAAAGCTTGTGCGTTTATCGACGCGTACGTCAACGCGTGTGCGTTTATCGACGCGTACGTCAACGCGTGTGCGTTTATCGACGCGTACGTCAACGCGTGTGCGTTTATCGACGCGTACGTAAAAGCTTGTGCGTTTATCGACGCGTACGTCAACGCGTGTGCATTTATCGACGCGTACGTCAACGCGTGTGCGTTTATCGACGCGTACGTCAACGCGTGTGCGTTTATCGACGCGTACGTCAACGCGTGTGCGTTTATCGACGCGTACGTAAAAGCTTGTGCGTTTATCGACGCGTACGTCAACGCGTGTGCGTTTATCGACGCGTACGTAAAAGCTTCTGCGTTTATCGACGCGTACGTCAACGCGTGTGCGTTTATCGACGCGTACGTAAAAGCTTGTGCGTTTATCGACGCGTACGTAAACGCGTGTGCGTTTATCGTATCGTCTGAAGTTTGAAGTGAAATCTCGTGCTATGTGAGATGGCAAGAAAAGAAAACACATGATTGATTATGTTGTTTAATTAAGCAATCCTATTTCATGATTGTCGGAGGAAAATCATGAAATATGATTGCACAAAGCGTAAAATGTTCAGTAGATAGTAACCCTCAAGAGTTGATGTTTCTCGCTAAGGCCAAGGCTGGCGTATGTGTGGAACAGGTTGAACAGCAGCGGCAGGTGGCGGTGCGTGTGCGCGTCGGTGTGCGGCGGCACGGCCAGCGCGCGCGCGCTGCACAGCAGCTGGTCCGACAGCGACGCGGCCTCGTCGCGCGTGCACCACGTCCCGTAGCCGTTGCTCACTGATCGACAAATTCCATTCATTACAGTTCGCGTCACGCTTGTTAACCTCTCCGAAGTACGTCGCAATGGGGCTACCGTATTCGTGCTCACGAGTTGGCGCCACTGGCAAGTAAGGTCCTTAATTATAGCATTACTTTTAAGATTAGATTATGAACACGGGAGCAAAGTTAGAAGTAAGATAATTATAATACCGTAAACGCGCGATTAAATACAACATATTTAATGCCGCAGTGTTACGCAGAGTCATTGTTCGAAAAAAGAAGAAGAACATAATACATATTTCCGACAGAAAAAGAATATTCAGAGCAGTGGTCAGTAGAATCATCACTTAATATGCCACAGATAGGCCGTTTTATTAAATTATTCACAAAAATCAAAACAAATAAGTAAATAAACTCGCTTTTAAAAGCCAACCAATATGTAATTTGACATATCAAAGACCTCACGCTACACTAGCGCCTCCAGCGGCGAATTCAAGCGCGATAGGCCTCATTGATTGCGTAGGATGCCAATTTGGCAAAAAACATAAGATAGCGCACGTGCGCGGCTTTTGATGGCACGTGTAATGGCGTTTCATTCGCTCGTATACGTTCGATGTATAATTGTGTTCCGCTTGCTCAATGCAATACGAATGTTGATGCGAAAAGTGTTATAATTATGTTGTTATTGTTTTTAATTAGTTAATTGGTTATTTCTTACTGTTTGATTTGTGTTTTGTGTGTTCTTGTGGTGTGTTTGTTTTGTTAGTTTTTGATATTGTTATTGTTACTGGTAGTCTTTGTTACTTGTTTATAAAATAATACGTACAACCAAAAATAAATATTCTGAGAACGTAACCCTTTTTTACACGATTGCACTTCCGCGGTCGTCACTAAAACCTAACTTCCGAGCGGTAAAGGATCGTGGAGCGAAATGTAATATTACTACTTTACGCTATTTTTTCATAATCTAGTCTAAGTGAAATAATTCAATTAAATTAATGGATTAAGTACCTGGTGGATCTTGAACTGAGAAATGCGCCAAAAAGACGATGATTTTCATAAATACTATTCTCACTTCAGCCGTTGGACTTGATAGTAAGTAGTCGCATAGTCTGAAAATAATAAA
Source organism: Lacanobia oleracea (assembly GCA_950371165.1). Classification (NCBI taxonomy): domain Eukaryota; kingdom Metazoa; phylum Arthropoda; class Insecta; order Lepidoptera; family Noctuidae; genus Lacanobia; species Lacanobia oleracea. Next base: position 16,727,710 of record OX493389.1, read on the forward strand.
TTTTATTATTCCCTTACATATAAATGTGTAGATAATAACCTGTGCCACACGACAAGTGACCTTTTTCATTGACATAATGTTTAAATTCATTGCATACTCATGATGTTCAAATTCCTCCACAAAAATACCTGTGTGGATGTTTGAAGAGATCAGTCGCGAACCACGCTCTAACTACTTGTGAGCATCGTAAGTGTTGGCACAGTATGTCGTGCCAGTCCGCTGCAGGCCCACGCAGCGTTTTCTTCGTCCGGAATCCTACTTGGAACAAGAACTTTGTTGCTAGTTGTACCGCTAACATCGACATTTCTTCGTGCTCGGGTCCCTGCGTGAAGAAACATTCATTTAAAACCGCAAAACAACAATATCTAAAACGAAACCGTTGTTATTCATGTTATACATACCCAGACGGCGCTTTGAGATCCTGGTAACATTTGCAGTCTCATACAACAAAGTTTCTTCATAAAATTGAAATGCTCAAGACTGAACTGGTCTTGATTGTGAGAAAATGCAATATTACTACGGCGCACTGACAGCCAGATCGGTCGAGGAATAATATTTTCCCTAAAAAATAAATAAGTCGCGTAAAATACTTATAGATCTTTCAACACGTACATGTATTTCTGGCATAAAACAAAAAAAAAACTTACTTCATTGTCAAATTCTTCATGGATACTTCTAGAGCTGATTGAGTTTCTATTGTGTCCTTCCTTGTGTAAAACAGCATGTAGGCATTCCACCACCTCTTCTGCCTTTTATATGATACCCTCTTTACCATTGGATCGAAAACCTAAACATAACAAAAGTCACAATGTGATAAGCCCAAGCTCAAGCTTTAAAAAATGTTATTTAAGTGCGAATATTCTATTGATATATTTTTTTAACTTCATCTTAATATAGAAAAGTTTACGATAAGATTCTGATAATCATTAAAATTTCGAGGCTGAGTTTGGACAGTGCATTGGCGACTTGAACTGTTGATTATTGTACAAGTATATATATTAACCAATACCTATCAACCTATAGATACTAGATCATTATTTGTATCAAGAAACACAATCGTATGAGCATTCCATTTGTAAACTACTGCAACAGTATTAGTTTGAGAACACAATTCATGAACGAGAGGGCAGGTGTGAATATTTTTAGTTTATATAGGGTGTCAACGTCATTGGATACTCACTTCGCCCATGTACTCGCCACCAAAGCACTGCGCCTTCATCTCTTCATCATCGTGCATGCCGCACTCCGATACATCGCCATCGTCTAACTTTACCCACCGGCCTGTCGCACTACCGTTGTCCCTGTTACATATTAAATGGATCTTCTAAGGTAACTATAATATCCAGACAGAAAAACGTTACCCTCCTTCTGAGGCAGTCAGTTTAAAGTAAAAATCAACCGATAACTTAACACATACATAATTAACTACCTAGTTTTCAACCAATATCATTAACTACAAAGTTTTTCTCTACTACATTGAGTTCAACAGTCAGCCTAAACAGATACCTCCTTGATAAGGCTGGATATCAGAGTATTGGGCTTCGAAAACTGTCAAAAACTAAATTACCGTATAAATAACCACCGGAAAGTACGATTACCTACCTGAGAAGCACATAAGAGTAGTAGTGTCCCCCCGAGGCCTGTCCAGAGTGCACGACGACGCCACTGAGCTGGTAGTGCGTGTCCTGAGCCTTCTCCTCGCCGCCCTCCCACAGCGACGAGTCGCCCTCGGCCCGGGCCAGGCCCCATGCTGAAGGATGGCCAATCAATAAGTAAGCGGAATAATGATCTTCATAGGGATTGAAGGCATTATTTAAATATGAACTAGGTATCATACGAATCATCACTCGAGCGAACTCGCGGTTTACACTTATTGAGAATAACGGTTATTATTAAATATTGAAATTTTCGGTCTGTGCTATTACTTACAGCACTTGAACAACTTCTGTTCATAAAAATTCTATTATGGTGGAATGGTTTTATTATCTCCTACCTGTGTAAGGTTCGACGTCCAACTCCCGCGGGAACTCGAAGTAGTCATTGAATTTTATTGCACACACTTTTTCGAAGTCATATTCAAATCGCTTTAGCTGTATAACTAACACCGGAGGTAGTTTGTTTAAACATAAACGTTTTACGGTCACCACCTGAAATGGAAATCAAAATGTTACTGGGTATGTTTAAAAAGCCAAAGGTGAAGAGATGAATTTGACTCTTACGGGAAGAACTAGCCCCCAATGTTTGAGGGGCAGACGTGTATGGAAAAGGGAGATGGAGGTTTTGGCCTCACAGTGGGAAACAGCCGGCTAATTATATAAGATCACATGTTTCGGTTTCACTTTTTATTTAAACAGTGATTGTGGTTAAAGAGCTCTGCTAAGCTATAAACCGCAAGGTGGTCGCGATAACGATCGTCATAACTACATAAGTTCGCAAAATAAAGCTTATTAGAAGTTACATAGGACATTAAAAGTAACACATACCTTTTTATTACACTTATCACAGTGATAGGCATCTGCACCTTCTAGCAACTCTCCTCGAACATATGCTTCTAATGATTCCTGCAAACGGGACATGTTCCTAATGTCCAGTGAAACAACACTGAATGGTTCCTCCTTACAGTACCTGCAGATACCACCCAAAGAAAATTAAAAACTGAGCTTGCTTTATTTTGTGTTATTTTTTTCAATAGTAACTCAAATTACCTATGTGGACAGCCCTTACAAATCTTCTGATCAGAATATGTTCCTCCCATAGTCTTGGCCATTAGTTGCTCCTGACCTAATGATTTCAAGGCTTCGTCTAACGATTCGACCAACGACATAAAAAACTCTACTGCATCTTGTTGTTCCCGTAGGTTTACAGGTTCGCCTTGAAGCCTAGAAAAAAATATAATTAATAAGAACTCTATCAACCTTTAAATAAAGTTCAGTATTGAATACAGTTCAGTGAGGCTTACCTAAAATGCGCCCATAATCCTCTAGGAATATAATATTGTAACTTACTATAATGTAGATGGGCAAATATTGCTTGTACTTGTTTTAAAATCGTTATGTTATAGTCTGTGTTACTCTGAAAATGTAAAATCACGTTATATGATACAAAAGGAGAAGAAAAAGCAACTTCAAACATATTTAGTGGACACATACCTCAATATTATTCTCAACAATACTGTGATGATGGCTTTCTCCTGAAAAATCTTCATTAGGATCTGTGGCAGCACCTACAAAAGAAAAGTATAAGCCAATAAAGTCAAATAGACCTTTGAAACTGGTGTAGTCCAACACAGAAATTATATGGAAGTACGTACGAGTACACGCTGTGTAGACTAAGCACAATGCAATGTTAACAACGCGTTAACATGAGGTACCTTTGATATATCATCATGTACGCAACGATAGCTAAACTAATGTGACACAGTCTAGTACAGTGGATCTCAACCGGTGGTCATTGGACCACTGGTGGTCCCTGGTAGCACCTGAAGTGGTCCGTGAAATCTTACTGATATCCGAAATTTTCGCGCAGATAAATAAATAAATCTTACATTTTTAGACCCAAAAGGCAATATTTCTCCGTAAAATTCGATTCAAAACAGCTACTCTCAATCTCTTTGTTTTCATCGATATAACTAAATATGTGAATAGATTTTTAATAATTTTAAAAACAAGCACCTAAATCGGTTGGATGTCAGCAGCGACATGCGTTTATAATTCAGTATCGCTGAACCGGGTTCGGGAAGTTAATGAAGAGTAAGCAGTCACAAAAAATACATTAAATGGCCTCCAATAAGTTAGTGGTCCATGCAGGGGCGTAACTACAGAAATTGGCGCCTGGGGCACGCATCATTGTTGCGCCCCTTCGTAAATTATCTTAAAATGAAAAAAAAAAAAAAAAAAAAAACAAATACACTAAAAAAACGGTTATAAATCTTACTTAAAAAACATTAAATACAAATTTATACCTTTTTACAACGAAAGTAAAGTAAGCCCGTAAAACATATGACTTGCATTTCAAAAATTGCTTTCACACCCTATCTCGGATAGTTTAACTTTCTTTTAGCCGTTCATGAAGTAATTTTTTGAGTCATATAGGAAATGTCAAAGGACGACAGACCTTAGAATTCCAGAGCGAGCGTAGCGAACTCGAAAATTTTTTCACCCCACCTCGGATTGGTTTAATTTTCTTACCATTCATACTTATGTTAATAGAAGAAACAATTTTGACTAACCCAGGAAAGCTCAAAAACCTAGACAGGCGAGCTTGAAAATAGTCGCATCCTGCATGAACTATCTTCGGTAAGAGTCGGGCCCTACGCTGCGCGGGCTCCCTAACCCTACTCACCACCTGGCATGCGACAAGCGCCGCAATCCAGGACCGTGGGGGCCTGTGTAGGCTAAGGCCCAGTCTGGCCAAACGCCACCTCGAATGTATGGCCAGGTCGAACTGGCTTAACTAACCGAAAACAGTTATACGAAGACAGGGTCGGCCCAGTCTTCGTAAAACTGTGCTCCGTTAGTTAACATCGCAACTATAGGAATCTCTCTCATTTAGAAGAAATCTGGACCTCGGTTTACGCAACCACCGGAGCACATCACTCATTTCCTCTCGGTGATTTGAAATCAGGAAATAAAATAAATATTAACATTACAGTATAAAATATAAAATTACAGTATTGTGGTGGTTTACGGTAAATTATGAAAATAAATAAATATGGTAAATTTCGATTTTTAAACCTTTTCGATTGGCGCCCAGGGCTCGTGCCCCATCTGCCACACCCTAGTTACGCCTCTGGGTCCATGGTAAGACAGATATTTGGTCAAGTGGTCCTTTATGACTAAAAGGTTATCCACTGGTCTAGTGTGAGCGTTGAGATGATAAAGCCGTCGTTACCTTGCACAGTAAGCAAGGCATCCCGCACGGCCCGCACGCAGTACAGCTGCTGCAGCACGGAGTTCATGTAGCACGTGGCGCCGGCGTTCTTCAGGCCCACCAGGCCGGCGGGCGGCCGCGGGCCCACGCACGGCATGTACTCCCACTCCGACAGCGGCATGCTCTTGTCTGGAGATCAGTTTATGTTCGTCATATTACAGAATACGAGTCGAGTAGTAAGCAGGATGACTATTTGTGGCAGTACCTGAATAAATAAGAATGCGGCGAAAATAGTTGACTAGATTAGAATATCGATCAAGTTTAGAGTCGAAGTATTTATGAGGAAGAGATGGGCTTATTGGTTTGCGACCTTTGGTGAAGGCGCTTAGCCTATTGATCAAAGTTATCGAGGTAATCACGCAATTTATATCGTCACCGAAAACGCAAAAGTATTAAAGCGCCATTTTAGCTAAAATGAGTTTTATATATGGATTCGGTTTTTTTTCTCTCTACACATTGGTCTTTGTCTCCTAGCAATTTGAGCAATACTTATCTTGTTACTGGCGCTTTAGCAGTGACATTTTTGTTGTTTTTGTTGTTAACCCCCCCCCCCCCCAGCCCTTTTTGCAGTTTAGTACTTTTGCCTTTCTAGTGACGATTTTATAAGCTAGATGATAAGTGTTGTTACCACAAGGGCTGTTGACTTGTCTTTACTTCCATGGGAGGACTCGCGTGTAAATGTTTCCCAGGTCAGCGTGTGTGTAGGTGCTGGCAGTGTGGGCACACTCACCGCTGTAGAACATCTCCTCGAGCAGGTTGGCGAGCGCGGCCATGTTGGGCACGCAGCCGTGCACCAGCGCCAGCAGCAGGTCCGTGGCGGCGGCGGCGGCGCCGGCCGTGCGGCACAGCGGCGTGGCGGGCTCGCCCCCCGCGCCCCCCGCGCCGCCCGCCTCGCCCGCCGCCCGCGCCGCGGACATGCTGCACCACGCCCACGAGTATGGCCATAGAAACTCCGTTGTCACTTCCTGTAGTCATAATTGCTTGTCAGTCCGCAGATACCAAAAGAAGGAAAGCGCGGAACCAGGTTACGCTGGTTGGACGTGAACCGAAAAATGGTCACGCGGACCGAAACAAGTGGTTATTGAGTATTACTACTGTCAATCAATTTTAATAACTACTACCCGTGGTTAACCACTGAATATTTTTTTATAGGATATCTAAAATGAAGATAAATCTAAGACAATAGGGAATATGCATGAAAACATATTTATCATCTATACAGTTTATTTAAAAACATACAAAAATATAATACCAACAGTGAAAACAGAATCAAAATTACTCGAAAAACGAAGGAGATATAATTATTTTAAACAAATATATCTGTCCCTCTCACGAAAACACTGTTTACTATGGCAGCTGTATAGGCGACATAGACGATGACGTCAAAGTTAACATCGGTTAACAACAATTCTCTTTCTAATTGTAATCTTTGAAGCTTTATAACTTCGTCGCTGATAAAGATATTTAAAAAATATAATATTTAATATTGCAAATGAAAAAATTGCATGCATATTCCCTATTAGCATGTCCAGAAATTTAAAGTAGAAGTCAAATTGACAAAACCAATTTGCCTTGATAAGCCCCGCGTCCTTGTGGTCGGGATGCGCGCCGTACTGGTACTTGACTTGCGCCGGCACGTGCGCGAACAGCTCTTTAGTGAGGTTGAGGTGCCCTTCCAGCAGTGTGTCGTCCAGCGAGAAGGGGTTCACGCGCACGGCACGTAGCCAAGTCACCTGTGTTACAGAACTATCATAGTATCACGGTTCAAAGAGCTTATTAGCATGCTCAAAAGGGGAAGTTGCAACAGAGATGAGTGAGCTCTTCTCTCATAAGGACGGGACACAATTTTTTTAACAAAATGGCAGCAACATGACCGTGTTGCTGAAAACAATCTATATGTCCGATAATGCAACAAAAGAAACCGGTTACGTACTATTTTTGGTTACCATGACTAAGTACAGAGATTTTCGTCGGAACACGAGTCTAGCTCTTTTGAGTATTTTGAAGCTGAAAAATAGAAATAATGAAACACAAGTCACCTCTAGAGCGAGATCATCGAGCGTGCGGGACGTGGGGCCAGCGAGCGCGACCAGGCGACACAGCAGCTGCAGGAACTGCTGAGCGTGGCGGGCGTGGCGCGAGAGGCGCGCGGCCGTGAGCGCGCGCGGCGCGGCGCCGCCCAGCGCGCACAGCGCGGCCCGCGCGCCGCCGCCGCCGCCCCACGCGCACATCGCCAGCAGCTGCTCCGCGCACGATACGCGCACCTGCCACATATATATCATATTCTAATATTTGCATCCAATGACTGCTGGTATTAAAGGCCTTCCCCAAGCATCATTTGGAAGGAGTTTGCCATAATCTCCACGCTTGGCAGGTGGGTTGGCGGTCGCAGTGTATGGTGTTGAGTTTTACAGAGAACGCTGCTGCCCATTCTCTGACGAATTTACTCGGTGAAAACTTTGCCGCAAGACCAAAAGCTTGGCACCATTGTTAAAACACTTAGTGCCGTCTCAAAAGTGCTTAGCAAGAAATTCTATTTGCTGATCTGGATAAAAGTCACAAACGCTTAAGGCCATATACGCGGAACTCATTTGCGGGTTATAATAATACCACTTATACAAAAATAGCATCGTAATAACAGTGTACAAGATGTTTAGGTAGTTAAATAAAGGTAAACATTCGTGATGCGTCTTTTTACACAAACACATATTAAACAAATAAGCTACTGTTTAAACTAATGGTTCAATTGATATAGTAATCATTATTGTTGTACGTATTTACATTGGTTTTTAGGTGAATTTATTTTTAAACTGAGTTTTTAAATAATTTAGATTAAATAGACACATCACGATTGTTTGCCTTTATTTCACTACCTTAACCTTTCTAGTATAACATCCTTCCTTTCCAACCCTGGAGAGGCTCTGTGACAGATACAGTCGGGATGGACCTTACTACGCGAACAAATCAACAGAATCTGCGCTGCACAGCGTGGTCTCAAAGATCGAATCTGGGTACCTATTATGACATCTTAAAACCATGATGATAAGGGTGGGGGAGGGAGACGGAGTTATACAAGACGCATAACACTATCCCTTTTTCACAGCTTAATCATTGTCAACACTAGAATTATCACGGTTTTTCGGAACCACCCTAAGCCTTTCAACTGAAATCAAACACCTGTGCATCTATCTGGACAAGAAGCTGAATTGGGCGAAGCACGCTGAATACACCACCGCAAAAGCCAGTATATGCATATGGCAATGCTAGGTAGGAACTGGGGCATTTGAACCAATACTACACTCTGGCATACACCAGTTATCAGACCAATAATCACATATGACTTTATGGCTCACGACCGTCTTGAGTACGGCACAGAAAGACCTCGAACAACGATATACCTGTGTGGCAATCATTAACAGTATGAGAACTGCACCCACTTCGACCCTGCAGGCTATGCTGGGACTACCACCACTGTTGTGCTGGGACTACCGCACTATAAGGTGTACCTTATATTGCGGGAGGAAACGGACTAGCGGCTTTTAAGCTCAGCACATCTGAAACTTTAGGAATAGACTCTAGAATCAAGCACGCGCATCATGCTGTTAAACGATAACCCACGATGACATGGCCCAATGACAGCTCGAAAACCAGTTCCAGAAGCTCTACAACATACGGAACTTGCGCGGTTTGACTATGCCTAGATGGCGTTGCATTTTCAAAACTTATAGGTAAAATATACTTGACATGTCTGTGCTGCCACCTGTAGTTCCTGCACGTTCCCTATAGAGTATAGAGAATTGGATGACTACTCAGGTCCCAAAGAGCTAAGAATTTACACAAAGACAAACACCAGAACTGGAAACGAAGTTTACTCCAAAGACCTTAACAACAAAATATCCATACCACTAGGAAACATAACACCGTCTATCAGGCGGAATGCGTGGGCATTTTCCAACCGGTCCGACCAAAAGAAGCCATGAGAGTCACAGATAGTCATAGACTAAAAAATTACACGACCTCGAAACTCACACCAATAGTGCGTAAAGTAAGCTCTGTTTCGCTTCAATTCGATTTTATTTTTCGGGAAGATAGAGGGTAGAGAAGGTTGAAGGTACTTCTTGTGCACCTAGTTACAGCCGAGAATAACTAACAAACCAATATTCAGTTTGCCCATTGATCCGAATTACAGTTTAACTAAAACCCTACAACATTTCATCAAAACTTTAAACTAACCTGAGGATTCGGGCAGTCGATCATCAGGAATAGCGCCGTATCCTGCCACCACGTCTCGTTTAGAAGGTTGTTCTCGAGGTGACCTCCGCTCAGGGCCATGCATATTGTCACCACCTCCATACATTCTCGTACAACTATAACAATATCATGACAGTCATAAGATAGCTAGCAATTATGTGAAACTCGTAACTTTATTAACATAAGGTTCAAATTAGAACGATTTTGTGTCGTTTCTCTGAATTGAAACCAATTGAGAATTAAGCTCTGAAAAAATGTTTGAAGTGCTGACTGCCATCACTGATAAAAATTAAGAATTAATGAATGATGAAGACAAAACATACGTAATACTTAGAAGAGAAACCCACAATTACGAAAATTTTAAAACCGTTAAAATTAATAAACAATACGTCAACTTACGTGTGACGTCATCAGGGTGCACAATACCGCTGACCTCCGACGGTTTCGCCACAGAGTAGGCGAGGCTGTACAGAGCGCGCACCGTGGCCGCGGTAGGGACGCGCCACCAAACTAACGACGATACCGAGTCGCTGTCTTCTCCACTGATTACCACCTGATTTACATTTTATAATAATTACCTTAAATATACATCATCAAAGATAGTTGCACAATACCAAACGCCAACTTATGTTGAAGTGGCAGACATAAAGCAAGGAAGTGACAAATCTCCTTTCAATGAAAATTTGCAAGACTGCACCGTTTTCCGTTGTCAGTCTGTTCCTTTAGTCCGACTCGCACGTTTTATGACCGCAACTCTTGGCGTTTAGTAATGATTGGTTTTGGTTCTATGCTCATCATAATTATTACCTGTTCTCCTAATGCGTTGGCCAGTTTCTCAGAAATTGCCTTGACCATCAACTCACAGGTGTGATTTGGAACCGTCTGCAGTGCTTCGCGCAGTATCGTCACATCCCTTCTACTACCAACAACAGAACAGTTAAAACAGGAAGATCTTACACATGTTAATAGTACCACTAACTAGTAAACAAACAGAGCAATAGGGGGAATGTTAGGCATTGGATAAACTGGCGAAACACTTTTTTATACTAATGATAGGCACGCATTTGACTACTATCTCATCTGATGGTAAGCGATGATGTGGTCGAAGATAAAAATACACTTTCCGAAAAATAAAAATAAAACATATGCGCACACATTATGCGGAATTATTTAAACTTTTATCACTTCATTTATTTACTTCTCTGTGGTTTTCATTAATTATATGAGAGAACTAACCTGAATTCTTTGTCAAGGGTAGCATCAGTCCCATCAGGAGCTAGTATTTCAAAGAGGTGGCCAAGCGTATATAACGCCAATTTGGCCAACCTGACTAGAGCTAAATAACCAACTCTGAAACAAAACAAAACATATTTACGTAACGGTTTTTCTGTACTTCAAAATAGAGGGAAAGCTCCTTTTCCGTACAGAAATAAAGACGACGTCGACTAAGTTAACTACAAAAAAAGGTGAAACTGATCATATTATTATTTGTTTGATACTTACCTCCGAGTATGCGGTGCAGCACCTTGTAAAAAGTCATTGTCAGACAAACACTGCACTAAGAGCGGTGCTTTCTTCACGCAAGCTATCTGGAAGCTGCGACAGCGTTCCAGTCGCGTGTCTGAAGACGGCATCACCATGCTGTATAATACCTGGATAACAAAATTGGATTAGATTTTATTATCTTATTTGCTTAGTAATTTGGTGAGCAACTTTCGACGCCGACCAGTGGCGATTCACCAATTCACCTTTAAATAATTAATTGAGTACTTACTTCTACATTATAAGCTACTGTAGGCGGAGCCGGACCGTACAGCATGTCCCTCAATTTTGTCTCTTCTCTGCATAGCAAAGCTTCTGTTAATTTTTCCACCTATGGCAACAGAAAACATTACTAAGTATCAAATCAAAACATTATAGCTGTTACATTACACAAGGTCGTATTATTTTAACCTTAGCTCATGTTTCGTATCGACTGTAGCAAGTAAAGTAGGTTTACGGACGATAATTTTACGTGATAACGTCATAAGAAAACAATTGAATTCTTAACAAACAAACAAACCGAACGCTTAGGCCGATCGTGCCTCTCTATCGCTTGTTCCGCGCTCTCGCTTGCACGCCCGGCTCAGGCAAACGTGTCACTTATTCGTGCGTCCAGCCGGAATTCATTGATTTATAAGATGATATCACGTCAAAAATAATTCATATCCTAAATTCGGTTCCACTGAAGAAACTATCACCTATTGCTAACCGCAGATGGCAGGCAAGCAAAAATTTATGGCAGGCCACCTGGTGGCCCGTGGGCCTGGGGTTGTGCGGCCTTCCACTGAACTAATGCGAGTTCACGATTAGAGTAATTATGAGTCTTACCGTTTGCTTGTGTGCAGGGCAGATCTGAGATAGTAAATGCGCAGCTTCGGTGAGCGGTCCGTGCCCTTTGGTGATGCCAATATGTTCCAAATTTAATATAAACGGCAAATACCACGAGCCTTGGGCAAAAAGCTGGGGAAAGAAATATTTGTTTGAAAAAATGTTCAAAAGGGAATAATGCACTCTGCACTTCAAGGCAAGGGATCAAATTAGTTTGTATGTAGCTCTTACAACGCCAGGTAGTGCATGCTCCGGTGTCGGCGACAGCGGCGGTGACGAGGTGCTAGAGTCGCTGCTGGACTCGTTAGACGAACCACAGCCGCCACTCCCACATACTTGTCCATCATAAACCTAAAAAATATTTAGTGTTTGAAAAATATAATTGAAAATATCTGTTCCGAAATAAAAGTCGGGATATTTACCTTAGCAACAATCACAGTTTTGTCACGAAGCGGTATTTGCGACAGAATTTTTCTATCGTGACTAGAATCTAACAATTCCCCATTAACATACAGCTCCAACTTATTTACATATAACTCTAACTTTATATTGTTTTCAGAAGCACTCTTCAGCCTAAAAAAAAAAACGGACATTATTTATAGGCATTTATAAAAAAGTTATGTATAAACTGATAACATAAAGTAAAAGCTCCAACCTTCTCTGAATCGACGCTCGCAACGAGTGCAGTGTCTCATTGGAGTGCGAAAACAGCTCAATATCATCAACTTGTCTTTGGCCAGTTTGGAAATTGAACCTGACTATAATCGTACACTGCCTCCCCCGACCCGATCTATAGATAGGCAAGATCTGCCGCTCCGCCGAAAATCTTCTATCACATTCATTAATATATTCTTGTATGGCACGAATCACTCTACACATTCTCGTACATCCCTCCGACGAATCTGAAAACCATAGTTACTGGTCAGGCAAAGACTCAACTCGTCATAATCACCTGGCCAAATAGGATTTTACATGTACAGTAGTACGCATGTGACGTTATATAATTAGGAAAGAGGCCGTACTGTACTACGGACTCTCGTAACTCGATGTGCTATATTTACGACCGCAATCTGTACTTGACAAGCCCTTGGTTTCAAATATTAATAAACTTAACTTCTATAACGGACAAACTAAATAAAGGGCACTTGAAACCAGGATTGGAGAAAATCATGATTTAAAAAAATCGAACAAAGTACGATTCTTTGAAAAAATCCTAATTAATAACGATTTTTTTGCTTGATTATTAAATTTAACTATATTTTTGCGCAAAACGGAACGCGTCTTCAAGGGATTGCGCGGACACAGCGCGGGGATCCTTTTTGTCTGACAAATGCATGCCAAGCAAAAGGGAAATCCCCATGTAGTGTTCTGTTTATTTCGTTTACAATTACGGTCTTCCTTTCGTTCTAACAAGCATTCATTTTGTTTACTATTGTTATTGCTGTGATGCGTGCGTGACCAATTTATTGTAAATAAAATGCCCCGCCAAAGAGATGGGATTTGGGCACATTTCACAGAAAGAATCACTGCCAAAACCGGCTGTCGGGTTTTTTTTTTTAATCTTTGATTTTTATTAAAAAAATCATTTGATTTAAACCAAAATGATACATTCATGCCAACCCTGCTAGAAACAGACGGTACCTCATCTTAATCAGTGCCGTATGTTTTATAAATTAGAACTAGCTTTTGCCCGCGACTTCGTACATGCATTTCCTGTTCCTGTAGGAATTTCGGGAAATCCTCTCTTAGTGCTCCCCTACACTCTTCCAGGAACCTTCATGCCAAATTTCAGCTTTCTACTACCAGTAGTTTCGGCTGTGCATTGTCTGTCAGTCACTCAGTAATGGAAGAACTTTATACATAATGATGATTTCACATACAATTCAGGAAAATGTAACACAAACATAGGAGCCAGCATTCACAGATGGACAGTTCCTGGTACAGGCGTAGTGGCGTACCTTCGTGCGCCTCCATCTCCTTCTGCATGCGCTGCGTGCGCGCGCAGCACTGCGTGAGGAAGGCCTCGTGGTGCTGCGCCGCCGACAGCTGCGGGCCCACGCACGTGCACACCTCGCGCAGCAGCTCGATGCCGCGCCCAGAGATATCGTCGTCGCACTCCGTTATCACCTGCATAGTATACAATATGTAGGCCACACAGTTTTCAGTCTTATTATTAGGACATAAGGGTGAATGTTGTTTGGTATTCCAATCTTATTTTCCAGGGAATACTGAGTTTTATGTGCACTTACCCTCCATAAATAATCTAATCCTATGAGATCCGCATCGTTAAGTAAAAAACTCCGTCTTTTTACTTTCAGTTTGCCTTCTTTGGAATTTACAGCTTTGAAAAACCTAGAAATAATAAAATTTATTTTAAAAATCTGCTGGCGCATCTTCAACTAAGAAAAGCTTTGAAGTCAAATCTTACCTTTCAAAACACTTGATACCGGCGTGGGTTAGTAAATTCGGAGACAATGTCATAATGTTCCGTCGAAAAAAATGTAGGTTAATGTTAGGATCTAAGTCAGGTTCCTCCCCCATTAGTTTGCTGAACCATCGGAAACACGCTTCGCGGTCACCGAGGTGTGCCGGCTTCTCAGCCAAACAAACCCATATCTGTTTTGCCTAGAAAATAAGAGCAGGGATTACACAACGAATAAAAAATTTAAGTTTTAAATAAAGGTAAGTAGCCCCCTCACTTGTTCTGCGCACAGCCATAGTTGTCCATCTTTCAGCAGAAATCTCAAAAAACTGAGCCTTTCATGAACCTGAGCTGCATGTGGGTACCTGCCATCTGGCTGCCAGTTGTCCCAATCTATTTCTCCTTCTTCTGTAAAACATAAAATTGATTTTATAGACATTTCTATCAATCAATGAACTGACTAATTAGAGTCAAGTCCACTGAGAGTCACTTTAGAATATGTCGTTAGTTATGGTCGTGCTTAACAAAAGCAACACATACCTGTAAGTTTAGTCCGCACTGCTTCCATATAGTGTGTGAGTGAGTCAGTAACGAGTATGACAAGTGAGTGCTGCGTCTGCAGGCGATCGATGAGTTCCTGCCTCGTCACGTGTGGCCGCAAGCCCGTGCCGCCACCCGCTTCGTACAGGCAACATATCTCACGCATCATTTTCAGCGCAGGCAACACCCATTTTTCGTTGGTCTTCAGTTCTTCTACACACCTGAATAAACGATGAATTATATTATTATAGGCCTTAATACGACAAAAAAGACTGATTATGACAGCTGATTGTGTCATATTGACATGAATTTCTGGAAGTATCAAGCACAGCAGTTTAAACATATTAATTCATGTTGTAGTGCCCTTTTACCCGCCAACCCGCCATCCCCGCACCGAAATAAGTTCCCGTGCGTTACCTATATCCTTTAAGCGAAGCGTTAGTTGTAGCAAATTAGTGATCACATCTCAGTTTTTCAACATCTGTGTTCCATTTTATTCAATTATAAAATTAACTCTCTGTTGTTCTGTCCTTTTTAGATAAGGGAAGCCGACTCTTTCATTGTTTTATGGTAATAATAACATTCTATTTTCGTGAGTTTTTTTGCAAGTCAGATTGTTTAGGGAAGACTTACTACAATAATAATTATGTGATCTGATACAAAGCGTGTCTGCGTTTCGTCGCAAGAGATTGCAACACAAGAATTTGTTCAGTTCCCAACAACTCTTGAATATAGAAAGGAGAACTCTGAATAGGAAATTGCAGTTATTTTAAGATTTCTTTCCGTTCTTAGGAACGAATTTGCTACAAGATTCCAAGTCTTTGATTGCAAAGATGGGGCAGCTGTCTCAATTCCTAAAATCGCCTTAAGAAGTTGATGCATGCAGGCAGAATGGACTGATGTGACTGCTAAGTTGTTCAGTCTTTCAAAACCTTCACTTCAAATGGAGATAATTGACTTGCAAGAAGATAATTATATTATTTTCTTGCAAATGTATTAACTGAAGAATTGGGGTTAAATAGTTTTCTGAAACATGTTTATGTTTCAGAAAACTATTATATATATACAGAGTTGATACGACAGAGGGGCATTAAATTAAACTACGTATACTATACGTGTTCAGTATTAATTCGATACGGTACAAAAACAAAAAGCGCCATAAATGAGAAAATATTTTTTAAACAAACTAAATAGCTTGCAAATCCGAATAAAACGTAACCACCCTTTGTAAAAAAAATGACACTGACCTTAGATACCGCTAGGTAACAAAGCGGAAACGTCGCGCGCGCGCCGGAGCGCGGTGTGCGGTATCTCGTGTGCTCGGCGGGGGCCGGGCCGGGGTGGCCGCCGGCGACTTAGGCCTCCGCTCGCACTGGCTTTTATGTTAGGTAACGTTTCGAAGTACGCGCACAAAAACAAACACACTAAATTTTTAAATTTTCGATGTGTCCTCCATTCACATTGATGCACAAATTATACCGACGGAGAATATTGTTATTTATTTTTCTTATTAGATCACTGTCCGTTGGTTATCACTTTAATTTGTGAAATGCTAAAATAATCCAATTTTTTACTCATCAATTGTATTTACCTCTGAGGCATACACTTTACCCTTAATGTAACCCCACAAAAAGAAATCCATGGGAGTGAGGTCCGGAGATACTAATACTAAATAATAATAATCCCAAGTTACGTGTCCTATCACCATAAAAAACAGTCAATCACAAAAAAAACACTAATACTAAATAATAATAATCCCAAGTTACGTGTCCTCTCACAATAACAAAATAAAATTACAATTGTTTGCGCGCGAATTCCACAAACCGTACGTTCCGAAAAACAAGCGTCGGCGCACTGAGGGACTTACCGATCGCAAAAAACAAGGATGCAACAAACTGACCTATCTCTATTTCTTTCGCTCGCTTTATGTTAGTCGCTTTCGTAGTGAAAGTGCAAGTGTGTGTGTATTGTTTGCTTCCTTGTTTGCATTGCCAGTTTTTAGTGAATGTCCTTCGACATGCGTCAGAGCGGCAACAACGCATCGTAGATTTATCGTTGTAAGGTGCATGACCTATGCTTAGAAGATAATCAGCTGTTAGAAAAGATACATCGTGTTCAAACCGTGCAAAAACTTTAAAAATCATTTGCGACTAAACTACTGCTCCTAATTAATTTATTTTTGGTACAGAGCTTGAAAATGGTACCTAGTATAGGCAGTTTAAAGGAAAGCCCCTCTGTCGTATCAACATTGTATATTATATTTTTTTGAGCCAGTTTTAATATTTAAAACTGGCTCAAGACCGACAATGTAATTTCTCGCATTAATTTTACGTAGGTATTATTTTGTTTATTTAATTTGAAAGCAAAATAAAAAACCGGCTAAGTGCGAATCACACCGTCACACGAAGGATTCCGTACCATAAACCGAAAAAAAAAAAACCATGTTTCTTGTATGGGACCTCCCTTTAATTTAATTTTTATTATTTGTTGTTATAGCGACAATAAAAATGCACACTCTGTGATCTCACTCATTAGCATCACAGTTAAAAATAGTACTAAATCATTATTACTTTTTAACCGACTAAAAAAGGAGGAGGTTAAATTCGTCGAGCGCAACTCGTCAGATTTATTTTTTACATTTATTTTTTATTTTTATATGTTTCTTCAGCGATATTTTCACCAATTTTCAATCGATTTCGATGACTATATAATTTTTTGTTTCCAAGAGTTTTTTCCCGGATAATTCCGAAATTGAAATGGGACCACCCATTTCAAAAATGGTGAAGACCTGATGAAGAACTTGGGAGGCAACAGAACTCTTCAATAAATTACAGCAATTCTCCCGGGATTGCTGAAATCGCATGTCTGATTATTGTTTGCCAGATCATATCATAACACCACGCCGGTACACTGTGAAGAGTTACGTAGATGTGTATAAGGCAACCATTTTTGTTGGGGTTATCTATTTGGGCATAACTTTATTGTTTATGAACCGGTCTTAATGACCTGTAAGTTGCACCGGTCTAGACAGTGGCGCCAACTGTACAAAAACGGTCGCCTTCATTCCAAAGCAAAGTTGATATTTAACTTCGAGCTGGTCTGGACTTGGACACACAAAGTAACGCTTATCCAATTTAGTTTTAGGATCTCACCAATAAAAATTGAAAATTAAAAACGTTTTTACAAAAAAATACTACCGACTTCCAAATAAAACACACTATTATGGTATGAAATAACTTATATTTCGGATTTCGGTGTTTTTGGTTGTTTCTGAAAAGCAATACTTTTCTTCTGTAAAGTTTTTTTTCTGAACCTCGATTAAATTTTTCAATTGGACCCCACTTAAAACTATTTGCCAATCCCTGCTATAGGCTATACATACGCTACGACCAATAGGAGCGGTCAGCGGAGCATTAATGAAAAATGTGACGCAGACGAAATTTAGCGGGTCAGCTAGTCATTAATAATACAAAATTAAGTTGATAAGATACTTACTTATCCAACCAAAGTGTCTTTTGAGCGTCACGGTCTTGACTACAGCTGTAGTCCAATATTTTAATAAGGTTAGCTAACGCTACATCCATTATCTCTGTGCAAACTTCATCCGAGTGGGCCAAATTCCAAAAAAGTACTAATACCTGTAGAAAAGACGAGTGATGAATATAATTATATTTATAAGATGTAGTAAATTGAACTTTGTAGTTGAGTAGTGTACCTTGTTTGCCATAACACCATCTTTGTCATCTTCTGCCAGTCTTCTTATTACCTCTAATAGTTTATCACTTTGTTTTTTGCTGGATGTGGCCCAGCTTGCCTACAAAATACACACAGTGTAGTTATAACTTCATTATATTCCTTAAAAAATCTATACTCAATGAAAGTCTTTGTAAGTAAATATTACCTTGAAGCAGTCAAATAAGTGGTCTAGTTGATCAGGTGTAAAGTCCCAAGCCAGTTTGGCCAACAAGTCATGCAGGTTCTTGACAATCGCCTCATGTTTCCCGTGCTGGGCCTTCCATATGGCGTCCAAATCATCTCGCGTCAAGGAGTTCTCTTTAATCATAAACCTAAGCATTTTCTCTAGTCTGTCTACATACTGTGGCTGGTGAAGAGAGTCTCGTAAAACTATGTCCACTACTTTGTTTTCACGGATCCAAGTCTAGAAGAAAATTGTTTAATTCATCATTAACATTCAATAGTTTTAGAAGAAAATGTAGCGACACTAAATTGCGGAATTTGTTCGAAAGACCACAGTTGTTTGTGTCACCGCGACCCTGGAACGCAAAGGGACAGGAGGAACACGGATAGATTTTAATCAGTAAGAGTCTAACATTCCCTTCTGCTCCGGCCAAATCGCGATGAGTAGTTTGATGATTTCCCATCCTTAAAAAAACAAAAGCGGTTCTGAAGTTCTGTTATTTTTTTTTGTACGAAAAAGAGAATAAAATTGTCTTACTGTAATAACAGCAGGTGTAAGCCACTCTGGTTTTGGTTGCTGGGAGAATGTACTGATAAGTTGATTGATTTCGTTCAGAGCCGACATCTTTCCGTTGAACGAAGACATTTGCAGCAATCGCAAAATCATTTTTAGCCGAAACATTTCAAGAGCTGAAAAAAAAACAATTGATTTGAAATAGGGATGCATCGTACCGCACTTTTGCCGATACGATATCTATTGTAAAAAAAACAACGGGTTGCACTACGGGAGTGCCGGCAGAAGTGAAAACTTGAATACGTGCTTTTCTACCTCCGACTTACGAATTTTCGATCAGGTCGCGTGTCCTGCTAAAGAAGTATTTACTTCAAAAAAAGAAGGGTAAAGGGTTCCGAACTTCGAGATTCTTATAGATTTTCCTGTAATCTATAGGTAAAGATCTATTATCGCCCTTTTTTTTTCAAAATTGTAGACTCAGTATTTTTGGAGATAAGGGGGGGAATGGTAATTTTTCGTCTAATTTCTTGATTGAATAACTTCAAAACCACTTATTTTAAAAATATGAAAAAATATAATTAAAACCCTCACAGTATGCCCTTTCTTTTGATGTCACATGATTTTTCAAAAACTTTTTTTTTCTAGTTTAACCCGCCCCAATACTATTTTTTTTAATTTACGTAACACATCCGTGTATGGGTCACAGAACTCACAGAGGTCCATATTTTGTATCAAATTTCAACAGAATCGGTCCGGTGGATCCGGAGAAAACTGACTGTGACAGACGGACAGACAGACAGACACCTAAGTGGTCCTATAGTTTTCCGGTTTAGTTCGGAAGGCTAAAAAGCATCAACGATACCGATATTTATGAAAAAATTACACAGGAAAACAGCATGTATGTTGCGTGAAATTGTTTCATGAATTGGAATAATTTTTCCACGGTGATTTCATATACATATTTTTTATGTAGCAGCTCTAGTTTAGCGGCTATGGAGTAACGGGATTTTTCACTAAAGATGCACACAGTTGCACAATGAAATTTTCTTTTATATGATTTTCTCGCGTGAGGTGTGTTAGGTTTACTATTTTGAATGCTCTAACAATAATCAGCCATCATATTTACGTTCCAGTAACCCTGATATCTCTCCTCCATGGTGAGAATATCCTCGTGAAAACGCTCCCCTTTATCCTTGCTTTAGATGGTTGTGAAGCTTACTCATTTTGCCATCCAACTTTCTATTTCCCAAAAAAATTCTCACTTGCCAAAAAAACTCTTTCCATGCTTATTTCTCGATAGCTGTCATATGTTTGATTATTTTTTTTATCATCTATATCTAACTTCCTGGTTTTTAGGCCATCGAAAATGCCAGCTTTGATTTTTTCACTACTCAATTTTGGGAATACTTTTGCAACGTACATATTTGTTGACTGCAATCGTCTGGATATTCTGAATATGTACATGGTTATTGTGGCACTGGTGTGTCACTAGTATTCGAGACTGGCCTTATAACAGATTTTAAGTTAGGATACCCACTTCGAGCAATTTTTATGGTTTATTCCTATGATTTTCGTAACACAGAAATAACAATCATCGCCAGATCGGAAGAGCTTTATACTTAAAAGAGGGTCTTCTTTTGTTTGCCCATAATCGCAAAGACTCTACACATTTTTACATACCCAACTAGGTATCTAGGGCTTTTGTTGGTAATGGAAACCTAAAATAGTCCAAGTATGCTTTTATCACAAGTCCGACACACGTTCAACCAGAGTTTTTTTGAACCTAAATATATTCTCCACAAGTAACACAAGGCTGTTTAAAGACGTCCTTCTTGAGGAAGAACATAAAATTAAAATAGACAACTAGTTTAGTTACACCGCTTTACAAAGAAATTATCGACTCCTCAAGTAAATTCAGGAGTACCTGTATCTCACAAACTAGAGCTACTACAAAAAAAAAAACTGAGAGTAGATTCAAAATCAGCGCACCCAAATTAGTTAAACAAACGTAGAAAAATTTAATGCAACAAAAAAGGAAGTTCGATTTTGTTTTTCTGTGTTATCAACGATACCGACACATGGCATGCAGATAGTTACTTTTTAAATATTTATTTAGAAGGTAATTATTTATTTTGTTACGCGTCAAGAGTAATAATAAGCGACAAGAATATAGGGAACGTGCAGGAACAGGTGGCAGCAGAAGTGTCACTGTCACATATTTTACCCATAAATTTCGAATTTGCAACACTAGATGGAATAGTTTACTTCGTGCACAATATCGGAGTGAAATTTTATAACGCGGGAATTCCCCGAGTATGAATAAATTTAAAATGTATCAGTGCAACGACAAATAAATATCGCCGATTCTTAATAACGGAAAACTTAATGTATGTATCAATGCATCTCTAATTTGAAACTTAGTCATATTTAAATGAAAAACAACTTAAAAAAAAAAAAATTCAAGAAAAAGATATCGAGAGTACTACATCTAACAAGACGTAGTTATGTACACGCTAAGCCATCTTGACAAAACTGTCGAGCCGCCTCGTACTATGTCAAATATGCTTCCGTGGGTTGACATCTGTTTTCAGCTAATCTTCATCTTCATTTTCTTCCCCGTTGTATTTAGAGCTCGGTAGCGTACAATGTAGCGGCGAAGGGGAGGTATGCAGACTACGCCCCTTAGCAGCTACAGGGTATGCTACCAACCCTGCTTGAAGCCGGCGATATCTCCTTACAGATGTTAGGTCAACATTCACATAATACTCCTTCCTCCCTTCCCAGGTCCAGCTGGCACTTCCTTACTTACTGAAATGTTGTGTGTCTGAGACCGACTTCTAGGCATTGATGCATGCTAGGTGAAGCATAAGGGTTCAGGTATGAGATGCTAACTTAAAAATAATATATCAACATGAAGTAGTAACACATATAAATCTTGGCATAAATGATTAAACTTAAACTTACATTTGAGTAAACTGTGATGCTGTGGCGTTTTCACCGAGACGTATTTACATGCGCGAATTAAACAAGAAACAGTGTCAGTCTTATTTTCACTACCGCGCGCCTCCCTCTTCAGTTCCTCGTCGGTTAAACTTTCAAGTAATGTGGGAATACATTCCTGAGAACAAATCCATAAGTATGAGCACCCAAAAAACTGGCCAAGTGCGAGTCGGACTCGCGTGCAAAGGGTTCCGAACCAATTTAATTTTTTAACGTGTTATTTTAACACTACAGACTTTTCATAGGTTTTCGTGTAATTTTTGGGTAATAGAACTATCATCTGCAATTTTTTCAAAATTTTAGACGCAGTAGTTTCGGAGATAAGGGTCGATCTTTAAGGTTAAGCAACGCTTGCCAAGGTTGGTCTGTGGATGGGTGAGTATCTTAACATACCGAGTTTCCTCCGTGCCTCGGAAAGCACGTTAAGCCGTTGGTCCCGGCTGTCATTAGTAGATCTTTGGCAGTCGTTACGGATTGTCAGAAGCCAGTAAATCTGACTCCAGTCTTGCCAAGAAGTACAGTGTTACCCTGTTAATGGGTTGTGGAGGTCTAGTCAGCCGCTCCACGTAAAATACTGGTATTCAGCTAACTCCGGCTTGACTGGAAGCCGACCCCAATATAGTTGGGAAAAGGCTAGGCAGATGATGAGTTTCGTAGATAAGGGGTTATGGTCATTTTTTATCTAATTTCTTGAATAACTTCAAAACTATTTATTTTAAAATTATGAAAAAAATATAATTAAAACACTCACAGTAAGCAATTTCATTTGATATGTCACACAATACAGTATGAAAAACATTTTTTCTCCCAAAAGTGATACACAGAAGGTCACAGAAGTCCATACTCAATATGTATACCAAATTTCAACAACTGGCTGTGGCAGATGGACAGACAGAGCCACCTGAGTGATCCTATAAGGGTTCCGTTTTTACGGATGTTTGAAGTCGCAAGCAATACACTGAGACACTTGAACACAACTTGTGCTAGGCAAGTGGAAGAGAAACCATAAAGATCTTCCATTCCTGTTACCGTTACGATAGAAGATACCGATAAAAGTTCGCCTACTGCATATATACTGCATTTATATGTAGTATTAAGTAAACTTACAAGTACAGGTAACAGGTATGTGGTAACAGTGTGTGCTGTGAGGAGGTCGTGGCAGAGTCCCAGAGGTCGCAGCAGCTGCCAAACTGTCGCAACGCGGGTCTCACCACTCGTGGACTGTTCTAGCGAAGATGGCTGCTCACTACGTGCCGCTATCGAAAACTGCAACCATAACATAAAAGTAAGACTCACAAAGCTTTATGGTATTAAACTATCAGAAAACTTATACTTACTTCTCCACCGTCAGTGATAACTGGTACTACTTCTGTGCTTTCAACTTTATCACATTTGCTTTCTTCATTTTCTTTTTCTATTATCTCTGTAGAAACTTTCTCTTCTGACGTGATAGATGTGGTCAGCTCTGACTTTTGAAATCCCATTATTGTTTCAAACCTATCTCGAATTTTCACAAAGCCACCTGCTTGTCCAAACCTGATAGAAGAAATATAAAAATATTTTTTTTCAAAAATGTGAATTACATAATGTTTCATTAAATACACAAATAATTCCCATTTTCGTAAAGTGTGACTTTATAGCCAAATCCGAAGCTAGGAGAAATATCGAAAAACACTTAAGGAGTCTCGAGCCCAATTTTGATGAAAAATAAGTATACATCATTGGATTTTTAAAAAATCGTTAGTCCTGCCTAGGAATCAAACTGTTTGACTTCGAGAAAAAAAACTCACCCTGTAATATTACACCATCCGAAAGTGTACCTACCTAATAAGGATCAAATTGTGGGAAATAAAAACACATGGCAAACTAAAGGAAAGCTAAACCTTATATAATCCAATTTTATGCAGTTGTAGATTCTCGGTCGCGATGTTGATGACAAGTAAAACTGCATCGATTTTGAAAAAAAAAAAAAAAAAAAATTTTTATTTGGTAATGGGCTTGCTCATGACCCCAATCACAATCACCCAGTTGATATGTTTTTTTAAAGACGTTAGGAGTTTGAAAGTATAAAGCAGTGATGCAGTTTTAGTTTTCATCAAAATTAGGCTTGAGACTCCTTTCAGTGTTTTTCGATATTCCTCATAGTTTCAGATTAGGTCAAGAAGGCAGTTTTTTGAAAATTCACCCTGTATACATACACATTCACGAGATGAACCAGCCATCCTCTCGGCGTGCGGTGATCCTGTGACCTCGCGAACACTTCAGCCTCCTGAGTAGTTCCTTGTCCTGGAGGTGTGATGGACAGACCTTCACAAGTTCTTGATGCATTAAAAGTGTGAAATCTGTAAACATCAACAATATGTAGAACCAAATTTACAAAATCCATAACAAGCAGTATAAGCCAATATCTCCATGAACTACATATAATTGCACAAGAACTGTCCACTAATTAGATTATCATGTAGTAAGAAATTATGTTCGCAAGTGTAAATAAAATTATATTAGTTTGAAGATAATGCATGCAGCTCATTAATATTTAACAAGTTATTATTAAATGTATGCAATGATTATGAAAATGTCTCTTACTTGTTATTTGGATTGAATGTCATAGATAATAAATGCAGAAATCTCGGATCATCTAGTTTCATTGCACAAAGTTTGACAAGCTTCTCGCAGTTTGAGCGGACACATTGTTGTATGTTGTTTTTCCAAGAAGAGACTGCATCATCTGTCAGTATCTTTGTGAAGGACACTGTGAGGGCATCATTGTAGAATCTCTGACATCCTGGGTGGGTTGCATCTTCACCTGTGGTAAACAATCACTTGTCAACAAACTAACAGCTGTTGCATCATTGATATAAAATAACATGAGATAACAATGTGATAACAATGATAATGTACACAAAAAAGGAAAGGAGATATATATAATATATTACATTCTGATTCAGGTAGCAGTAATGAGTAATGCACATGTAACAACTTATAAACATACAGAACTTCAACTTGTGGGGATTCCCCAGGAATAAAGTAGCTAAGCTAATCTCTTGTAACTATTTTGTAGCAACCCCTGTCAGACAATAAATTGTTGATCAAAACTTCATTCCCCATAATTTATGTATAAGCATAGCTTTTTACCCAACTGCTTATTAAGTTCATTATTTAATTATTGTAAACACTAGAAAATAGAATTCTTTATCAACCTCTTCTGGGAAAACCAATTCAATTAAACAAAAATCTATTTTTCATATTTCATGTACATAAAACATTGTTTTGTGAACTCATCACAAATTAAGACTTAATTAAATTAAATGCCACATACCTTTTGCTGCCAACTCAGTCGCAGCAACCAGCAGTGCCTCCAGCTCCTGTTCAGGCAACACGGGCACAACCCAACGGGGATGTGAAATCTTCTCCTCCAGTGCCTTTAACTTGGCCTCGGGGAATGCCATCTAGTCAAGTGTTACATTTATTAGTATATGTAGCATATTTAAGAGGTATGGAATATTCCAAACCCAAACAAATGACCAGTGGAATGATTAATCCAGAAAAATTGCAACTACTAACAGGATTATTGTTTGCAAAATAGGTATTATGTTAAAAAAATAACTGGTTTTACAAAAATAACATTAGTTTTCCTAGTATCCTTAATCTTAGTCTATTTAAATGTTAACAATAGGAAATTTTACTTTTTGTTTTAACCAACATAAAGTCTTTTTTGAATAATAAAACTATTATTAGAAAAGGGTGTATAATATTCTTACCTCCCCTGGCATTTGATCTTGTTCTTTCATTGATATAGTCATTATTTCAACATATGATTAATCATTGCACCCCCTGCAAATAAGAATAATAAAGCCAATTCCTTTATTTGTCTTGTATGATTGATAAACCGCAATATATTATCCTTAATTTAACAAACCTTAGCTAGATGCATAAAGATAATTGAAGAGTTGGAAAATAATTGTGTACATTGCTTACTTAACAGCATATTTGTTAAAAAAGGTGTGTCTAGAATAGACTCCGTCAGAAATGAATCCAAGAAAGCGAAATATATTGGACGATCAGTTCATCTAATTTTAATCTATCACAAAAACTAATTTGACTCACCTAAACCCACACTTATCTTTGTAAACTTTTGACTTACGACGCGTGACAAGGACGATAGAAGTTAGATGCAGATTCAGATCGAGTACGAACATACACTGGAAGTTCAGTCCAAAATAAATACCTATGAATGTAATATTTTATCGCAATATTGCTGCGATTCATAAATCAATCAATTTTCCTTTTCAAGTTTTAAAGCTTATGTAATTTTAATCCTTTTAATGAAGACTGCTTACTATAAATCTGACTCTAGAGAACTATTCTAATAATAAATAATTACAACATTTGCCCTACCCACAGAAGAAGATCTACAAAATAATAATTCATAAGATCAGCCGGCGCGACAAAATGGCGTCATAATCCCAAACAAGACAAAGCAAAAAATATATATTTGTTGCTACTGAGAGACTAAATACATAAAGGAAAATAACAAATACATAAATGTTTTACCTTTGCGTTTATCATTTACTGAATTTATTAAAAAAATCTTGAAATAAACCACCTAATTTAATTCACTAACACTTTTTTGACGTAAGGTAAGTAAGAACGAAAATAGTTTTTATTTGTTTCAGTTCCTATGAATTTTGCTAGGCAAAGGAACTATGATACAGCCTTCTTTTTTTTGGATTTTTATTGACTGAACACTGATTCGTTCTGAAAACTCTGGTGGATATAGTCAGAACTATTTTGACTTTTGTTCGTTGGTGGCTTGTGGGCTTAGAGCATATAGCCTATGGAGATGTCATAGCTGAGCTTACCCCTCTGCCAAAATCGACTAGCCAAATGGGTTATTTCTGACACCGACTTCCGAAATTAATGTTATTTTATACTTTGTAGTGATTTGTTTTTGGAAGTTGGTTGTATTTTTTTGTAGGTTTTTTTATTATTCAGTTTTATCTGCTATGAACTGGTCTAAAGAATAAACAGACATGCGATTTCAGCAATCCCAATCAATTTGCTATCATTTACTGAAGAGTTCCGTTGCCTACCTCCAAAGTTCTTCACCAGATCTTCACCAAATTGAAAAACCAGTAGCCCTGCGAGAAAATATTCTTCCAAACAAAAAAAAAATCATTCAAATGGGTTGACAATTGAAAAAAAAACATCGTCATCATATGAATTTTGCTAGGCAAAGGAACTATGATACAGCCTTCTTTTTTTTGGATTTTTATTGACTGAACACTGTGATTCGTTCTGAAAACTCTGGTGGATATAGTCAGAACTATTTTGACTTTTGTTCGATGGTGGCTTGTGGGCTTAGAGCATATAGCCTATGGAAATGTCATAGCTGAGCTTACCCCTCTGCCAAAATCGACTAGCCAAATGGGTTAGTTTCTGACACCGACTTCCGAAATTAATGTTATTTTATACTTTGTTTTTGGAAGTTGGTTGTATTTTTTTGTAGATTTTTTTTATTATTCGGTTTTATCTGCTATGAACTGGTCTAAAGAATAAACAGACATACGATTTCAGCAATCCCAATCAATTTGCTATCATTTACTGAAGAGTTCCGTTGCCTACCTCCAAAGTCCTTCACCAGATCTTCACCAAATTGAAAAACCAGTAGCCCTGCGAGAAAATATTCTTCCAAACAAAAAAAAAATCATTCAAATCGGTTGACAATTGAAAAAATAACATCGTCGTCATATGAATTTTGCTAGGCAAAGGAACTATGACACAGCCTTCTTTTTTTTGGATTTTTATTGACTGAACACTGTGATTCGTTCTGAAAACTCTGGTGGATATAGTCAGAACTATTTTGACTTTTGTTCGATGGTGGCTTGTGGGCTTAGAGCATATAGCCTATGGAAATGTCATAGCTGAGCTTACCCTTCTGCCAAAATCGACTAGCCAAATGGGTTAGGTTCTGACACCGACTTCCGAAATTAATGTTATTTTATACTTTGTAGTGTTTTGTTTTTGGAAGTTGGTTGTATTTTTTGTAGATTTTTTTTATTATTCAGTTTTATATACTATGAACTGGTCTAAAGAATAAACAGACATGCGATTTCAGCAATCCCAATCAATTTGCTATCATTTACTGAAGAGTTCCGCTGCCTACCTCCAAAAACCTTCACCAGATCTTCACCAAATTGAAAAACCAGTAGCCCTGCGAGAAAATATACTTCCAAACAAAAAAAAATCATCCAAATTGGTTGACAATTGAAAAAAAAAACATCGTCGTAATACATTTTTTATTGGATTTCATCATCAAATCCTAACTTATACGATCCATCATAAGCTCAGAAACATGAAATGATGATCACCAGGTATAAATATCTGATTGCGTTAGAAATTTGATGAAAAACATTGTATGTGCCTGTAAAATTTGAGAATTTCCTTCGATTTTCATGGGATGCCATCATCAGATTCTGACTCTTATAGGACATCTTCAGAAGTATAGACTTCCGAATAAAAAAAGTTTTTTTTTAAATCAGTCCACAATTGGCGGAGAAATCGGTGAACATACATAAAAAAATGACTGTCAAAAAACCCGACCGCTTTAAACAACTAAAAAGTTCGAAACAAGTCGCTTTTCAAGCAGTCTGATGCAGTTGGTGGCATCAGATCAGTGATTGAACTGTCATTATCTTTATTTCCTACTTTTTAGTGAGTTACATTTTTAAAATCGTCTCCTCGAGCCCTTTATCTTGATACCCCACTCGATAGACATTGAACGTTACAAATATATTGAAGGCATAATATGGCAACGAAAATCGGCCATTTTAATTTTTGTATACTCAGTATCATTTTCACAATCAATACGAATCTAAAATCCATAAAAAACGGCCAAGTGCGAGTCGGACTTGCACACGAAGGGTTCCGCACCATAAACCTTATTTTATTATTATTTGCTGTTATAGCGGCAATAGGCATACAGCCCACTGACAGACAGACGGACTGACGGACGGACGGACGGACGGACGGACAGCGGAGGTTTAGTAATAGGGTTCTGTTGGTTACCCTTCGGGTACGGGACCCTAAAAAATTACGGTAATACAGTGAAAAGGTTGATAAACGGTTGTACGTTGTTTTATAGAATATAGTTTCATAGAATTTCGTTTTACATAAAATTATTCTCGTATTATCATTTCATAGAATAATCAATACGCAGAATACTTACTTTGAATAAATTTAAATCATAGATTTTTGTTACAAATAAACTTTGTTTCGATATTTATATCATAGGATTACAAATAAAATATTCTTTATACGCATAATGAGTATGTAGTTAACATAAAATTTGTTACCAAGAAAAACATTTTATCAACTGACAGTTTCTAAACGTTTGACAAAATGCATACCCTCCTATAAAATTACAACACCGCAGTCACAAAAAAAATGCGGGTAAATGTGGATGCAAATTCCGGTCCCACCTTCCAATAGCTATGTGTATTACATCGTTGGATAGGTATTTTTGAGCTGAATATAAGTTACTATGGCGCCAAGTTCCAAATCTTAGTCCGTTCAGAGTTATTCTTTAATAAACATGATAGTTTATTCAGTAGCCAAGTAATGCTATTTTTACGTAATAATTGCATTTGTGCTTTATACACGTAGTGTAGACGGTAACGCAAACCTTTTTATCGGTCTGTCTCACTCGCACTCGTATGCTTAGAACAATGAAACTGGTTAGCGGCACGGATAGGCGGCGAGAGTGCGCGCAAGCGCAGGTAGTCGTTCGTTTGTAATACGTGTGTGACTACGTCTTTTCATTCCGTTCGTTTACAGTTTCTTTTTATTTGACCCCGGCTATCTCTTGGACTTTTTTGGTATCTGTTTATAATTGACATTCGGCTTGTATTAAGGATTATTGAAGTGCTTTTCGATTGGACTATTGTTTGTTACTATGGATGTTTCACGGAACTGTGTCATGTGTCGTAGAGGATTCTATCGCGGAAGATACCAGCAACATCTTTTGACTAATGAACTTACAAGAATGCGACCAGAGTTTGCAACATACATTCAGGAAAATGCATTGTTGGAGGTAAGTACTTCAAGAGATATTGCGCTAGACACAAAATAGAGAGACTACAGAAGTAAAGCATAGTACTACGCGCGCTCGAGCAACGCAAACACACACATGAACACGCACTCATTTAAGAATCCGGTTTCCTAGTTTAAGGTGGATGCTCCAGGGTAGCCCGCGAAATTCAAATATTTTTATGTTTTTTGCAATTTGCCGGTCAGTGTGAAGCTGTATGTGGACCAAATGCGATCTGCGACCGTAACGCGTATTTATCTAAAGAATTATAACCATTTCTAAGTTCATGTAGTTCGAAAGAATGATTATTTCTGAAATATTCATTCTTTCGAACTACATCCGTTCCAATCCGTGTCGGTGGGTGGGAGGATGTCTATGTGTGCGTTGTTTGAGCGCACGTAGTACTAAGCTTAACTACATACTGTACTTTATATTTAGACTATGATGTATCTATAAAAAGAAATAATGTGTTTATTAAGTATACTTTTTTACAGGTTGTATTTGACAACACGCGGAGTGTGTGCCATCGATGTTGGCAAAGAGTTGAAAGTGCAGTCAGACCGCCTCCTCCATTGCCTCCTTCTCAAGAAGCATACGACGAGCCACAAGCACAAATCTCAACAGCAATTCACGTTCCCGAGTATTCACGAGCACCAAACACTGCTAGGCATTGTATTTTCCTCAACTGTCGTAATGTCTCTCGTCATAGAATACCAGTAGTCATAAAAATACACACTTTCTGTGAACACAAGCTGTACATCCCCAATAGCGCCAGAGTTTCTCAAGAACACCTAGAGAGTAACAGTTGGGACGAATTACCTCAACATTGCAATGTCACCCATGACTTCAATGCAGCACAATTCAGTGACATTAGTGACATTATGAGAAAAGCTGTACAAACAGGTTCGAGGTTAGATTTTAACACGATAGGTGCTGTTACTAGCGAAGAAATGCACTTTTGGACCGGCCGTAGTTTTGAGCAATTCCAAGAGATGTTGGAACAAACTCCATCATTGAGCCAGAGATGTAAAAATCCTAGAACCGCTTTAGGTATCTTTCTAACAAAGCTGCGAACCGGTGACCCAAATGAGAGGCTCGCGACTTTATTCAATATGTCGAGACAAAACCTTGAGCGATTGATGGCCATAGCTCGTGAGTGTCTCACCAATGAGTACGTTGATCATCACCTAGGGCTCGACCATATAAATAAAGATGATATTTTACGTCGAAACCTGATGATACCAAAAGCTTTATTTGGAAACGATGAAAATACGAGAGCTATCTTAATATGCGACGGGACATATGTTTATATAAATAAAAGTTCGAACTTCCTGTTTCAACGACAGTCTTATAGCTTACGCAAGTTTCAAAATCTTTTAAAGCCGTTTGTTATAGTCACAACGGATGGCTATATAATTGACGTCACAGGGCCCCATGCTGCTACAAAAACGGACGCAAACATAATGAGCGATATTATGAATAATGGTGAACATCCAATTCACTGTCTCCTTGAAACTAATGACGTATTTATTTTGGATCGCGGATTTAGGGACAGCTTGAACGATATAGAACCCTGTGGTTATGAATACCATGTCCCGCCTTCAAAGGATAGACACGAATACCAACTTACTACTGACCAAGCCAACGAATCTCGATTGGTCACTATTTGCCGCTGGGTAGTAGAAGTGGTTAACGGTAGGTTCAAACGGGATTTTAAACTGTTTCGCCAAAAATATTTCAACAAAGCGTTGCCGCATATGTTTTCTGAGTTTAGGATAGCTGCTGCTATCATAAACCACTTTCATATACCCATCGAAGATAGTCAATATCCAGAAGCTATCGTCACCGAAATAAGGCTGAAGTTACATACCTACCCCTAATATTTTATATGAATATGTGGCACGGAAACGTTTAAACAGCAGAAGAGCGGATTTTACAAGAATAGATGCAAGTGATATTGATTTTCCACGATTCAGTGAAGAACAAATCATTTTGTTAGCTTTGGGAACCTATCAACTGAAGTTAGTGAAATCTTACTGCAGCGAACATCTACAAAATGGAATGTATATACAATAGAAATATACCGAGAAGCTGCACTGGAGGATTTACCTGATTTTGGCATTGATGAGGATGCTTGGCTCTTACGTGGTCGTATACAGTCGCGACACGTGAGAGCTAGAAAGTACTACTGTTACTTATTAGTTCGCAACAACGATATTATACAAAGATATTGTACCTGCATAACGGGACGACGTACTGTAGGGACCTGAGCGCATATCGTTTCAATCATTTGTTACCTAGGGCACGCCAGACATGAGGGATTTGTAGGCCCAGCCTTATTTTTAAATAACGTCATTGTAGACAACGATGATTAAATAAATGTAAAGGTTTAAAATACGCTATTGTGTTTTATATGTAAAAATATAACATTTTGTCAATGTGGACATCTGTTTAACTTTTTGTCATAAGGTTTGCGACTCAGTGACGCAATTGATAACCGTAGGTTAGTATCTACACTACGTGTATAAAGCACAAATGCAATTATTACGTAAAAATATCATCGCTTGACTACTGATAAAACAACCATGTTTAATAAAGAATAACTCTGAACGGACTAAGATTTGGAACTTGGCGCCATAGTAACTTTTATTCAGCTCAAATTTACCTATCCAACGATGTAACACACATAGCTATTGGAAGGTGGTACCGGATTTCATAGAAACTCTGGCATCATCCTTTTACTCAAGCAAAACTTTTCATTCGTGCCTGCAATTTCAATGGCGATGGGAATAAAAGACAAAATTATGCAAACAAGCATAACCATTCATGCAGCAAGCATACAGCTAGCATGCAGGAACCATACAGCAAGCATCCAGCAAGCAATCGACATGCAGAATGTAAGTAAGCAAGCATACAGCACATAAAAGAGCGTGCAACATGCATAATGCAAGCAAGCATGCAGTATGCAAGCGACCATGCAATATGCAGAATGCAAGCAAGCATGAAGTATGCAGGCGAGTATGCAAGATGAATGCAGAAAGCATGCAGCACGCAAACGAGCAGGCAACACTACATGGGGTTGGTTTTACAGCGATTCTTTTCTGTCACAATTTTTTTTAGCACACATGTTGATTTTTTAAGATCATATTTTATTTTTGTTAAAAATGCTATTTTATAAAAATGGCAATATGTGTAGTTAAATTTTGGTTCCTCCGGCGTCTACACCGGTTAAAAGTATGCCATGGACATATTATTATAAAACAATAATATTTCCCATCTCGGTAACGTCCATACTTTGTAAGACTATGGAATGCGTGCTGAATCATAAGATCCTAGCGTACCTAGAAGCGAATGATATCCTTAGTGACCGACAATACGGGTTCCGCCGAAATCGGTCAACTGGGGATCTTCTAGCGTATGCCATTCACATCTGGAGTGAAGCCATAGAGAAGCACGGAGAGGCACTTGCGGTCTCCCTTGACATCTCGAAGGCCTTCGACAGGGTCTGGCACGACTGCCTTATTAGTAAGCTTCCTTCGTTTGGTCTGCCCGCCGGTTTGTGTGATTGGATCGTAGATTTCTTGAGGGATCGGTCTATCTGAGTGGTCATAGATGGCTGCTCGTCTGGACTGCTGGATATTAATGTCGGGGTTCCTTAGGGGTCGGTGCTTTCGGCAACACTCTTCTTGCTGCATATTAATGATATGCTTAAACCCGGTACCTTTGGGTATGCAGACGACAGCACTGTTGTTGAGAGATACGTGTCCGAAGCACGAGCTGGTGGGTCGCAGATCCGGTCTCTCCGGGAGACTATGGTTGAGCGCTTGAATGTGTCCTTACAGGCTGTCTCTGAATGGGGTGATGCCAATCTGGTCAAGTTCAAGGCTGCTAAAACCCAAGCGTGTCTATTTTCCGCCAAAAGGGGCCAATTCCACCCAGCTCCATCTTTCCGAGGTGCAACAGTGCCGATAACCGACCAACTTGAACTTCTTGGGGTTACATTAACATCTACTCTCAATTTTGGCACTTTCATAGAAGCAAAAGCTCAAGTAGCTGCAAGGAAGTTGGGGATCCTAGCAAAGGTGAGACGGTTCTTCACGCCAGAACAGCTGCTCAAACTCAAGAAGATCATTGGCAATGAGAGGCTCGTCACGACTAAGCTCCAAAGTCTTGAGCATCGACGACGAATTGCTGGCTTGTCCGTTTTCTACCGGTTGCATTTTGGGGAATGTGCGACGGAATTGCATAATTTAATTCCGACAAGACCGTTTCATCATCGGACCACAAGACGAACGACGACGCGCCACCGGTACATGGTGGACATCCCACCCACACGCACAAAACGTTTTGGGAACACATTCATAATGTGTACAGCTAAGGAGTGGAATTCCCTGCCGGAGTCTGTGTCCCGATAGCTACAACCTGGGAGTCTTTAAGTCAAGAGTGAATAGGTTACTTCTAGGCAAGCGTGCTCCATCTTCGACCACATCATCGCTTACCATCAGGTGAGATGGTGGTCAAGCGCGTGCCTATTAATAGTAAAAATATAATAATTATAATAACATTTCACTGAAGTATAACATACTGTGGAAAAAAACACCGGACAAACAATATTCGTTAGAAAATAATGCTATTGTCTACCACTCACTTTACTATTGTTCCGAATCACCGGGTGTCGACCATAGATTTATAGAATATAGAACACGAATACGTACATAGACCCATAGTCCATAGACCATCCATTGCCATCCATAGACAGTACAAAAATTCTACAATCGATGATCAGTGCGAAGTAAATAATAGGGGTTAGATGTTTTTGTCGAGATTTTAACAAAAATTGCTCAAATTGTTCTTTCTATCAATGTATTAATATTTAAAACAAAATGAGTTTTTCCAGTGATGAAGTAAATTTCCTTGTGTATCGATATTTACAAGAATCAGGTATGGTTCAATGAACTCTCAGACGCTAACCCAATCCCTATTCGACATGTTTCTTAACTTCCTAATTTTCTAATTTCTTAATCTACCTGCTTATGAATTTATTGGTCTTAAGATTTGCACTCTCTACGTAATTCTCTTTACAAGAAATGATCAGTTTCCGGCAATAGGTTGCTTACATTGGCTGTTTGTCAGTTTGTATCAATAGTTTGGAAAGCATTTGTTACAACACCATTTTTAGTCAACTTTCCGAAGAATAAACTTTAAGTACAGTCTGGAAAAGTGTAGTGTAAATGTAAAATTTCAGGATTTAATCATTCTGCTTACACCTTTGGGATTGAGTCGCACATATCCCAAAGTAACATCAACGGAGCCTTGGTACCACCTGCAGCATTGCTGAATATATTGCAAAAAGGATTACAGTACACAGAAGCAGAAATTACAATAGGAGAAGATGGTACGGTTTTTTTTAAAAATTCAGAAAGTATTTCCACCATGACTAATCAAGTGCAGGGAAGTGGTGATGACATCATTATTTTTTTTTAATTTTTCCTCATACTCAATATCTATATTCAGTGACTTATTGGTTCCTTATTAGAATAGCTGCTGTCATGATTTCTTCTAACTTGTACAAAATCCATAATAGGGAATATGCATGAGAAAAATATTTATTGTCTATACAGTATCTAAAAATTAAAAAAATATAATACTAACAGTGAAAATAGAATCAAAATTGCTAGAAAGACAAAAGACATATAATTATTTTAAACAAATATATCTATCCCTCTTGTGAAAATGCTGTTTTATATGGCAGCTGTATAGGCGTCACGGACTTTGATGTCGAAGTTCATATTGGACTTCTCTTTCTAATTGTATCTTCATAGCTGATGAAGGTATTTTAAAAATAATTTCATGCTTGTTTACTAGAGCTGATATGAAGTTCGTATAGCTAATAACAAAATCGCACATATATTCTCTATTGAAACAATTTTCTTCTTTCAGGTACAGAAACACGCCTCACAGAAAGTTTAAGTTTAATTGATGCAGTAACACCAGACATTGTAGCTGCCAGACAAAATGCACATAATGCTCAAAAACAAGCAATTAAGGCAGAACCTGGTTCAGGCGGAGAGCAGAATGGTGTAGATGTAAGTATTCAACATTACATCCCATGCGGCTTTGCTCCCTTCATCTGGCTACCTACCTTACCCTACCTATCCAATTACCTATTCTTCCTACCTACATACCTACCTACCCTACACTACAAACAAACATTGTTTTGCCATACAATAAAAAATACCCTACCACGTGTTCTCATACCTATCGAATATACTACTAAATAATTATTTCAGAGTTGGATATTCCATTTATCGAGAAAGGCTTAGGCTATGTAATAGTATATAATATCACACTACAATCAATTGGGAGCAGAGCGTTAAGGTGAATGCTCGAGGGTAGCCCGCGAAATTCAAATATTTTTATGTTTTTTGCAATTTGCCGATCAGTGTGAAGCTGTATGTGGACCAAATGCGATCCGCGACCGTAACGCGTATTTATCTAAAGAATTATAACCATTTTAATCATCAATATAGCCCTCTAGTTCATGTAGTTCGAAAGAAAATGATGAATATTTCAGAAATAATCATTCTTTCGAACTACATGAACTACTACCATGGAGCATCCACCTTAATGAGAAATGACACAGACAAAGTTGCAGGGGTCAGCTAGTGCTTTATAATTTGAGGATATAAAGATAAAACTTATTAAAAAATGGTTCAGGTTTATGTTATAAAGCTACTTATCTCTTGTTATAAAGGGCACAACATGTAATGCTGCAGCAGCAGCACCAGGGGGAGCAGCAACTCCCAGTGCCCCCGAAGCCATGGATATGGAT
Organism: Lacanobia oleracea; assembly: GCA_950371165.1. Taxonomy (NCBI): domain Eukaryota; kingdom Metazoa; phylum Arthropoda; class Insecta; order Lepidoptera; family Noctuidae; genus Lacanobia; species Lacanobia oleracea. Next base: position 16,764,575 of record OX493389.1, read on the forward strand.
CAGTCCATAGAAATCCCAGCTAGCAAAGCCACTGTGCTTAGAGGACATGAATCTGAGGTGTTTATATGTGCTTGGAACCCCAGCACTGACTTATTGGCTAGTGGATCAGGAGACAGTACTGCAAGGTACGTTATTCCAGAGACTAGTTATAATATGAAAAGGTATTATGCAGATGAGGGACTTGGTTTGGGTCTGCCTAGAAAGCCTAACCAAGTCATTTCATTTTGCATGCCAATTATGGCGAGTCAATTTTCTCTCAATTATTTCAGAATATGGGACATGTCAGATAATCCAGCCACAACTCCCAATCAGTTAGTATTACGACACTGCATTCAGAAGGGTGGGGCTGAAGTACCTAGCAACAAAGACGTCACATCTTTAGACTGGAATGTAAGCCATATAATATTATTATATTCATGTGTACCTCTAGAATGTCTTAACATTAGAATAAATTTGCTTATTCAATAATAAATATAAATATTTATTCAGCTAAGTCCGGTTTACTGGGACCCCCAATATAGTTGGCTAGGCAGATGATTGAAGGCTGAAATATATATTTGTCATGTATCTTTTGCAAGTATTTGTGACATGGAATTTGGTTTTTTACACATTTAACATATGTAGATATTATATTAAAATTGATTAATTTGCAGTGTGATGGCAACCTGTTAGCAACTGGTTCATACGATGGTTATGCCCGTATTTGGACCACAGATGGAACACTGGCGTCAACACTAGGCCAACACAAAGGACCTATATTTGCTTTGAAGTGGAATAAACGAGGAAACTATATTTTAAGTGCTGGGGTAAGTAATAACAGCTACATATTTATTTTTAGATTAATAATTAGAATGTCAAAAAAGTAGCTGTCAAGGCATTAATTGATCACAAAGTTAGTGTAACCAGTTTCTAATTTGCAGGTTGACAAGACTACAATTATATGGGATGCATCAACAGGACAATGCACACAGCAGTTCTCCTTCCACTTGGCACCAGCCCTTGATGTTGATTGGCAAACCAATACTTCGTTTGCTTCTTGCTCTACTGATCAGTGCATTCATGTTTGCAAATTGAATGCTGATAAACCAATCAAAAGCTTCCAAGGACACACGGTAAGTTAGCTCTTGCATAAAGAAAAGGGTTGGGATTATGACAGTTATCTGTCATCAGTTAAGCAAAGTTCTATTCATTCATTGCTTTATCATTGTGCACCACAAAATAAATTAAAATGGTGTTGTAAAATGATGGTGACGGGGCAATAACTTTCAATGCCCTTCACATTGCTTCTTTTACTAATGTAATTTAGCATTTTATTTTATAATTTCAGAATGAAGTTAATGCCATAAAATGGGATCCTCAAGGACAATTACTTGCATCTTGTTCAGATGACATGACATTGAAGATCTGGTCTATGAAGCAGGACACATGTGTGCATGACTTGCAAGCACACTCAAAAGAAATATACACTATCAAGTGGTCACCTACAGGACCTGGAACACAAAACCCCAATATGAATCTAATCTTAGCAAGTGCTTCTTTTGACAGCACCGTCCGCTTGTGGGATGTTGAGAGAGGTGTCTGTATACACACTCTTACAAAACATACTGAGCCAGTGTATAGTGTGGCATTTTCTCCTGATGGCAAGTTCCTAGCTAGTGGGTCATTTGACAAGTGTGTGCACATATGGTCAACACAAACTGGAAGTCTTGTTCATTCGTACAAGGGCACAGGAGGTATTTTCGAAGTGTGCTGGAACTCCCGAGGCACGAAGGTCGGTGCGAGCGCTAGTGACGGAAGTGTTTTCGTTTTAGACTTACGCAAACTATAACAACAGGCTGTCAGAAACACTGTATGTGTGTTTAATCATAAAAAAATCAGAAGATGATTTCGAACTTTCATAAAACTATGGTTATAATGACCCAAATATGTATATTAATGTAGCTGACACCAGAGTTTTGAATTTACGGCAATAATTGTAATTGAATATTCTTCATAAATCTTAGTATTTCCAATAATACAAATTAAATTTATAATACTTGGAAATGCATTCACAATAATTTTATTATTGATCAAAATTGTCATTGTAAAGCTTTATATTGTAAGATGTTAAATTATACCATATTTACTGATACTACAATACTTATGAACTATGAGTAAAACATTACCACCAACTGCATGTAACACCTGTACTTGTGGTGATTTTAGCCACAAAACTATAACAAACTTTTCACAAGTTATGATATTAAATATTGTTTATACAGAATCCAATGTTTAATATCATAACTTGTGAAAAGTGCTTTTTTCAAGATATTGATATAGGGAATGTGCAGTGTAGATGAAGCCATTGTGTTGCAAAATTGAATCATATTTGTTAAAATAATACTTGACATTTACACTTCTGTGCCTATAGTTCCTGTACATTCCCTATAGTCAGCAGAATTTCCAGTATAGGATATCAAATGATTTAATTTTTGTTACTTGTGTAATAAAAGGGGTATTTTTTATAAGAATAAAAGAGGATAAATTAGTGAAAGTTAACTGTATTTCTATATTTTATGACTGACTTAAATTAAGATCCTTAAAAAGATTAAGCATATTATAATTAATAGTACCTTTCATTCTTACCTAATAAAAAAAATAAGTTTTTATTGAGCTAAGACAGTACCTAATAAAACTTAAGTTATGTCATTGGCCGCTTATATGCTAATAAATTATCATGCTTATAAAGTGTATGTAATTTTTCATACATAAATTTGAAAAAATATAGTAAGTTATCATATTGCCCTGTATAAGGTTGACAATGGGGATGATGCTCAACAGTTTTGTGCACTGGACAATGGATTGTTAGAAATGACTTGTATTGCTCACTTCTCCCCCATGCACAGATATGCAGCTCTAGTAGAAGCTGATGCAAAGCTTCTATTGTTGAAAGATACCACCTAGGGCTTCCACGTTGATGACGCCAAAATTGTGAAGCCCTTTGTTGCAGTACTATTGTTGGTATCTTTTGAAGTCTTTCATCAGCATAAATACCTCTGCTCTGATTCCATGTGCTGTCTATTAGTACCACTCTATTTATTGGGAGCTCATGGACATGATGAATTTCATCCAAGTCTTTATGATCAAATACTTTTGTCATTAATGTGCCTACATTATACCCAGAAGGTAGTTCTGCTAATAAGAGATTGGAATAGCTGGGTGCATCTCCTTTGCCTGTGTATAATTCTCTAACAGTTCTGGCTTCTGCCCCTGGAAACAATAAAACAGTTCTGCCATCCAGAGCATATTCAGGTACATTTGGATATGTATAAATGTTTACATCTTCTGGTGCTAACACAGCTGCATGTGCTGATGTGCTTTTGCCATCAATTTCACGGCGATGTTTAATTATATCAACTTTTACAGGGAGCTGAAAAAAACTAAGAATATAATGAAACAATCACGTAAATTAATGAAAATTCAATTTTCAGCTGTACAATTTTGTCTTACCCTGCATACTGGAATTTTACCCTCAATTTGTGATACTGGAACATAACATGTGTAGCAGAAATACATTCGTGATTTGCCACATTGGGAACATGCGCTACGGCTTTCCAACTTATCTAAAGTCTCTGAACTTGAAATAACCATTCCCTCAAACGGTTTTTCATCGCGATTACGCGCTTCGGGGCTTTTGGGATTCATGATGAATTTTCTTTATTATTCATAACCTATTTTCAAAATAATGGTTGCAACAAGCAAAGCAAGCAACAACAGCACAACAAAAAATAAATAGGTAGATCGATTGACATTGACGTGACGATCTGTCAGTAACATATATATATATATATATATATATATATAAATTGTCTCTGGTCAAGTCATAAAGGTGAAATGGTGAAACCAACCCTCGTGAAACATTCACTTCACTTCAATGATATACTGCCGTAGACGCGTGCGTCACATTTAATGACGACAAAATCAAGTTTTTCAATCAAGATCTACTAACGTCCGGCCATATCGGTATGGTTATGGACCACATGGTCAACGCCTGGCTTGTCGACCTGAAAACTGTCGCGGTGGGGAAATGGGGAAGATTTTTCGTTTTTTTTTAAATTGCTATGGTCTTTACATTATTCCTTCATCGACGGCAAGGTTTTTGGATGCCGCTACAATCGCTTCAGGGATAATTTATAAAAACAGCGCCAAAAGAGAGAGAGAAGGATTGCAACATTTGCAACAAAGACATTAAATGTAATACTACCCAGTAAACTGGACAAAGCGTACAAAATCGTAATCCAATAGTTATGTCCTAGTGGTCATGAGCACTGACTTATAAATCATATGGACTTGGCATACCTACAAAAAAACGTGCAAACCTACACTTTACCGAGAGCTTGTAATGGCGGCCAATAGGGCAGACCTTATCAATATTTCTCTACAATAACATCGATAAAAGATTGTGAGAATGTTTTATATTGTCACGATACAATATCAACGCCTTTTTTTTTTAACACACTTTTCTGAGCTTCGCTTTTATATAACTAACAAAATAACTATGTAAACAATCTTAAAGTGAGTGACAGCGTTGGTACTTGTGTTGTCGCTGGACGAGCTGTTTCGCACGTGTCGTGAGTCACTGTAAGTTTGCGTACATAAAAACCGCCGAGTTTGTTTTCGAGGTGTGTGTGTCTGGATATATTAAAATATTATTCCTGAATAAGAAAAAGTTTCCTCTGATGACATCGCGGTCCGCCTGGACCACGTACCAGAGTGATGAGTAAGCTTTCACCGACGTCGAGCTGAGTAAGCTCGCGATCTATTTGACCGCGTACTATAAGTTTTTCTTTTAGCTGATTAGGTACATATAATATTCAGTAAGACACGGAATTATGAAGTTACTGCATCGATATAAAGTGTACCTAGCACAGAAGTTTGGAATATTAAGTGATGAATGATGATGGACTAGTCTTTGAGCAATCATCCAATATTTTGCCACGGTTTCGCAAGTGAATGGAAAACATTGGCAAACTGAAAACTGTGTAATCTAAGATTTGAACCCCTCATCTCCACCACCTTACCTCTTGGATATGGTGTACATAATAAAGAGTATTCTATTCTATTCTCGAGTTGCAATTTCAAATAAGTAAAAGAAAAATAAATATCGATTCATACCTAGGTAACCAAACTGTGATATTCGCGAGAACTCGAGCAACTCAACTTAAATTCCAAGAATACAATTTAACGTATCGTCGTGCGTTATTTATTAGTTTCTTACTTGTTCGTAATATTTAACCCTTAAATGCATAGCGATGTAGATCTGCATCGTATGTTTAAAACCTCATATCACTTTATGTAGCGGTAGCGACATTGCAGACGTTTTTTTTTTTAAATTTTAATTCTAGCAAAACCATTTTATCGTTTCCGAACGTAAGTAAAAACTTTGACAATTTATTCTTTTATCTGTGACAATTTTCATTGTTGGCGCGCAATCTGAATAACATTTCATTTCGGCGTGTGTTATGAATTACGATTATATCAAATAAAAGTGAGAAAAACGTACAAGAAAAATTGATTTTGGATAGAAAAAAGGTAAAAGTAACAAATAATATTTATATTTTTCACTATATTGATAAAGTTATATAAGAAAAATGCATTTTTTTTTTGTGATGTAGAAGTACATCAGTATGCAAAATCGGTTTACCTAAGTTTACTAAACCTAAAGTTATTATGTGATATTATACACATATTTATCAGTATTTTTTAAGTAATTATGTTGTTATTTTTATAATTATATGAATTACTATGAGGCTGAATTATTTTCACATTAATTTCTTACGAGTTTACGTTTATAATTTCACAGAATGTCTCGGTCCCTGCAAAATAAGGATATCGAACAACTCTTAGCTGCTTTAGAAGACGGTAATGTTTCGGATGATGGGTTAGAGAATGAGAATGATGACGAGGATCAATTCTACACGAGCTCTAGAGAGATCATGCAAGATTTGATGGAAGAAGATGACACGTTAGGCGAACCAGAAATTACTGAACACGAAGTTGGTGTAGATGAAACCAATCTTTATGCCATTCAAACAAACCCAGCGAGCTCTTTTTTGATAACTCTTAGCGAACTAAAAAAATTCATTGGAATATTATTATTTATGTCTGTTCAACATTTTCCTAGTGTGCGTTCTTGTTGGCACGAAAAATTTGGCTACGAACTAATAAAGAACGCAATGCCGGTGAATCGTTTTGAGGCCATAAGAAGCATGTTGCATTTCAACGACAATGAAAAACATCTTCCGATAGACCATCCAAACCACGATCGCCTACACAAAATCAGACCTGTAATAGACTATCTGAACGAAACTTTTTCATCTATTCCCATAGACCAACGCCTCTCAATAGACGAACAAATGTGTTCTACTAAAATAGGTCATTTCCTGAAGCAGTATTTGCCAAATAAGCCCCATAAATGGGGCTACAAGCTATTTGTTTTATGTAGTCTCACGGGATAAGCCTACCGCTTTGAAGTATACTCTGGACAGGAAGAAAAAAGAAGCAGACTAGCAAATGAGCCAGATTTGGGAGTCACCAATAATGTGGTCTTACGATTGGCTAGAGTGATACCAAGAATGAGGAATCATATAGTGTTCTTCGACAATTTTTACACGTCATTGCCCCTGGCATACTATTTGTCGAAACAAGGAATCCATTGTGTCGGAACTGTACAACAGAATAGATTGCCTAATTGTAGACTCCCAGACACGAAAGATCTAATGAAGACGACGATTCCTAGGGGAACTTATGAGGAAAGAATTTCTCACCATGATGGTGTTGACTTTTCAACTACGGTGTGGAAAGATAACAAGGTGGTTACTTTGTTGTCTACTTATATTGGTTCGCAACCCGTAGGTAATATCTGTCGGTATGATAAGCGGCTAAAGCAAAAGATTGATATCTGTTGTCCGAAAATAGTGCAAGAATATAATATGCACATGGGGGGAGTGGACTTGATGGATAGCTACTTAGGTCGCTATCGTATAAGAGTGAAAAGCCGCAAATGGTACCTCCGCCTATTCTATCATCTACTGGACCTTGCAGTGATAAATTCGTGGATTCTTATGAAGAAAAACCTTATTGCAAAAGGCATCCTAAGCAAACAACTATCAAATCTTGGTCAGTTCTGCAATGATTTGGCTGATGCTCTTTGCAATGTGGGATCTTATAATGGTAATAAAAGAGGTCGGCCTAGTAATGGCTCATTAGAGCAAAGTTTACAGTCGAAAAAACCTAAAGGGTCATCTCATCCTTTGCCGTCTATAGATGTACGAAAAGATGGCGTTGGTCACTGGCCTATATTTTCGAATAGATTGAGGTGTAAAATTCCACTATGTAAGGGTACCACACAGTGGTCTTGTAGCAAATGTAAAGTTCCTTTATGTCTAAATGCAAAAAATAATTGCTTCATGAATTTTCATATTTTGTAATGTAATGAGGTAATAATTACGTTTGTAAAATTATATTATAGTACGCAGGAAACTTGTAGAACTCAAGGACCGATTGTGCATGATGATGTAGAAGTACATCAATATGTTTTTTTGAAAATAAAAAACATATATTCCATAATTATTTTTTTCAGTATTTTTCCCATTAAGTACACCCATTTTCCGATTCATTTCAAATTTTATTGATTAAAAACAAAAATTCATGCATTAATTGGGTTAACGTATTTATGGGTGTAGTCGCCACGTTACCTGTAGGTACATGTAGGATACATGGGAAGCGCGTTCGTTATCTAAATAGATAACCTTTGTTGCGTACAGCTCTGGAGTTATTTAAAATGTAAATAACATACCTATCAGTGCTTAGTTACGCGTTTATTGTTAAATAATATAATATAATTTAAAACACAGTAATGTTTTGCTAAGGTGGATGCTCCAGGGTGGAATGATTATTTCTGAAATATTCATTCTTTCGAACTACATGAACTTAGAGGGCTATATTGATGATTAAAATGGTAATAATTCTTTAGATAAATAAGCGTTACGGTCGCAGATCGCATTTGGTCCACATACAGCTTCACACTGACCGGCAAATTGCAAAAAACATAAAAATATTTGAATTTCGCGGGCCACCCTGGAGCATCCACCTTAATACATAATTGTAAACGTTGACGTCAGAATTAAAAGACGATAGTCATTCATTGGGATGTCTCTAGAAAAGTATATAGTTCCCAGAAATTAGCAAAATTAAAAATGTTTCACGTTCCAAACCTCAAACGCAGTTAGCGAATTACATTCAGTCAAAAAAGTATCGGGAATGTATGATTTGTTTATGGTTCCAAATTCAAATTTTTGTTTTTTTGTAGTTGTTAGATTGGCACAACTGTTTTCCATTTTGGCGCGGAGTTTGAGTTGGTTTTAGTAATATCTTAAATAGTGTGTATTGCGAATTTCATAATGGACAAAAATATCGAACAAAGAGTTTGTCTTAAATTTTGCATCGCCAATGGAATTTCGTGTTCGGAGTCACTGAAAATGTTACAGAAGGCTTACGGTGAATCGACTTTATCAAAAACTCGTGCTTATGAGTGGTTCAAAGCGTTCAAAAGCGGTCGAGATGTGATGGAAGATTTGCCTCGCTCTGGTAGGCCGTCAACGTCTGCAACTGAAGTTAACATCGCAAAAGTGAAGGAAATAGTGACTGAAAATCCCCATTCAACTCTGAGAGAGATAGCCGCCGAACTTTCTGTATCTCACGAGTCGATCCGTACCATTTTAACTAATCATTTGGGTATGAAACATGTTGCTGCTCGGCTAGTCCCAAAAGATCTGAATTTTCTCCAAAAACTCAATCGCATGAAAGTCGCTGAGGACATGCTAGAACGAGTCAGTTCGGACCCAACATTTATGAAACGCATTGTTACTGGTGACGAGACGTGGGTTTACGAGTTTGACATGCAAACTAGTCAACAAGCTTCGGAGTGGCGCCTTCCAACTGAACCGAAACCGAAAAAACCACGCCAAAGTCGATCAAAAGTCAAAGTCATGTTGACTGTTTTCTTTGACTATCGCGGTGTTGTGCACTCTGAATTCTTACCGGAAGGTCTAACGGTAAATAAAGAATATTATTTGAGCGTTATGCGGCGTTTAAGAGAGCAAATTCGACGAAAAAGGCCAGATTTGTGGAAAGAAAATTCTTGGATTTTGCACCACGACAATGCGCCTTCGCACAAGGCTATCATTGTGAACGAATTTTTAACCAAACACTCAACAAATACCATCCAGCAATCACCATATTCACCAGATATGGCTCCTGCTGACTTTTTTCTTTTTCCTAAACTCAAATTACCACTTCGTGGCACCCGTTTTCAATCGATAGTAGACATAAAGGAGAATTCGCGGCGAGAACTGAACTCAATTCCGGAAGCAGCGTTTAAAAAATGTTTTGATGAATGGATTATTCGTTGGCGCAAGTGTATCGTTTCTAAAGGAGCATACTTTGAAGGTGATAAAATAAATTTGGATGAATAACAGACATTTTGTGTATTATTGATCTTTTCCCGGTACTTTCTTGACAGAGTAGTAAATATTGTCAAATCAATATGGACCCTGTCGGGCACAGCAAAGTTAGGAGAGAGGACGGAGACTATGTAACAATTCATGGAATTAATTAATTATTATTACAGGTAATTAGATGGTTAATTAAAATGTTAATAGATTTATATGTTTATTATTGTGTGGTGAATTATGTTCCATACATTAATTTATTTTTGCCATTGTTAGTTATGTTAATTAAATTATTTATGCGTGCTATTTGTTATTGTATTTTTATGTCTATGTATTGATAAATTTTTATTTATTTTCATCATCATCATTATTATTAAATTTTATTAATATTGAATTGTTTTTATTTATTTTTATCGTCACCATTATTAAATTATGTATTTATTTAAATTTATTATGTATACATTATTATAGTTATGTCTGTGTGTAGTCTTGATAAATGATGTCAGATATTTCAATTTGTTTCTGTCATCATTATTATTAAATTATATCAGTTACTTCATAATTTGCAGTTATTTGTTTTTTTTTTTATTTCAATTTAGATTGTGTCCGTCTCTTTCTCGTTTTATAAGAGATTGTGTTGCATCCGCAATTGGTTCCAGGTATGGACGTCTCCAACACCTGGCTTTTTTAACCTGCCGATGATTTCGGGTGTGAATTAAGTCTCACTAATAATTACTTATTATTTATAATAAAGTATATAATATTAAACAAATTAATGTCATTCATTTCTGAACAATACTTTTTTTTTCAGGTAATTTCTGTGTGATATTCTTTCAGTAGATTTCTTCCCATAATATTTGTATTTAAAATTCATGTATACCTCTATTTTACTTTTAAGAGCGCTTTCACAATTTTTCTTGAATTTGAGCGTTTGATTCGAGTTTTGATGTCTGATTATGTTTTAGATATAGCACAAAAAAAAAAAACAAAAATACGCCTAAGAAAGTTTGATAGTTGATCTTGGGAGTGTTCTAAATAAATATATCAATTTGTTCACGTACATCAGTAAATTTCTTGTCTCCGCAAAGGGTGTTTCATAAAATTACGCTTTTGGGAATCTTTTGATGCTTTGGTACACCGAAGATATAATAATTTAATCAATTTTAAAAATGTCTATGATACAACTGTACCTTCTACTTTGGAATGATCAAATCAATTTGTTACGATTCATGCACTAATAAACCAAAAATAATTTTGTAAAACTGAGAATTATTGACAATTTTCCGTACGAAACTATATTTTTTTTCTATGAAAGTATAATCCAAATTCAAATAAAAATTATTTAATAATTAAGGAGGTATTGTTATAATACATGAAAAAAAAAATGGTCTATTTAAAAGTATACTCATATTTTTAAGCAATTTTTGTATACAGCCCCACAATCACTATAAATCTCGGGAAACGCGGTTTGTAGCTTTAGTCCGGGGCAAGCGCTCGATTTTGTAATAGCACCCATGTTTCCAGCCAAATTTTCTTTTTTCCTTTATTAGCAGGCAGCCTTGAAAATAGAACAAAAAACCAATAAAGAACCATAATATAGCATTACCATCATCTGCCTAGCCTTTTCCCAACTCTATTGGGGTCGGCTTCCAGTCAAGACAGATTTAGCTGAATACCAGTTTAATATAGCATTATCGATAAATGTAAAAATGTCATACATGCACTACTCTATCCCTACAATAACAATAACAAGAAAATGTTTTGTAGTACAATTATTACTGTTGATAATAAAGTCAAAAGGGAACTTGTGTATGCTTTACTGTTGAATGTTCAACGAATGCATAATCTTTTGTTTATTTTCAAAATCTAAAGATATTTCAGCTAAAATTAAGTTCGTACTGGTGTCAAGTTATATTCGGGTGATTTCCGCTTCTTTCAATACCACATCCGATTATATTGCACATTGATCATCTTGCAATTGACGATTTACACTATAAAACCAATTTCAAATGCAATAACACAGCAAAATGACTCCAATTTTCACAAAATATATCCACAGCTTAAGAGCATTGACAGTTGAAGTACCCCAATTTGTACCAAACAGCGAGAGCTTCCTATGTAGAACCGGCCGCAAATAGGCATTTCAATGACGCTAGGAATGAAGGGTAACCGTAACAGTAACTGTTATAAACACTATTATTCAAAACTCTGTAAGTTTGATGTATGTATGTAAGTATGATGACAGTATTTTATGATTTTAGTGTTATCGAAACTAAAATCAAAATTTAAGAGCAGATTTTGCTATTTTCATTTATTCTGTTGTTTAAAAAACAATGTTGTTGTAATGAAATCTTGAAGGTGTATTTTATGTTGTAAAACTAAACAAAAGAGTGTAGAAGTTGCCGATTTTGTTCTCTCTTAATTTTCTGTACCATTAATCTTAACAAGTATAATTTTGATTTTGCAACGATGATTGATTAAAGCAAGGACTGATTATCATATTTTATTTGAAAAAATAAAGAGTTAATATGTTTTATTGAATTATAAACGCATATGATTCATAGTACCCTAAGCGATCCACTGTAACTCAAACCCTGATTCAATGTGACCCATTCATGGGTCAGAATGGATCAATTCGCTGTATGAAAAAAAACTATTTTGTAAAGGAAACCAAACTATAAAACAATCATTTGAAACATTTATGTTAAAGATTAGACATGCCTTTATATATTGAATTGAAAACCTCTGTCAATAAAGCAGAAATTTAACCCAAAAAAGCTTTAGAAAAAAAAAAATGATACATTGAGCCCCATGTTTCACTACACTTATACTCTATCGATAAAACATCTAAGAAGCCACATTCTTTTGAAGTATATGATATGTCAAAACGGTTAAATATTTTTTTGTTTTTATTTCAATTTCTAAATTGGAAACTGGCAAAAATGTAGAAGCAGTTGTGTCTCTCTTTATGTTCATATAATGGAGATCTGATTTTATTGACTTTTCTGCTCAAAATGTGTTTTGACAATAAGTTATGATTTGATTTACTTACCGGTGAAATCATACTTTTGCAATGTTTTCTTTCAAAATTGCAAAAGCACAGTACATGCCATTGTTCATGGCAAAACGAAAACCACGCTCGCGCTGTAACCATAATATTTTTCATAATTTGACAGAATTTTTGATAAAATTAGTAGACTAATGTGATAAACAAACAAAATGGCGATTCTCGGTAGGTGGCGCGAGGCATTTCAAGACGGTCGGGAATGTGATTACTATCTCTTTTGTCACATGAAATGTTTCCATTAAAAATGTTGAGTACAAGATAGGCTACTATATTCAACATATAGAAGCTATCTAGGTATTCTAAATCTATGGTATTTATGACCGCTTTATACACCAAAAAAAAACATTTTTTGCGAAAACATGCCGGAGGTGCGCAATATTCAAAGAGATTAAAGATACAATAGACCGGCTATCAGAAGTAATGTCGTAGAAAAACTGTGATCCCATATCATCCCATAGCTCAGTGACGCCATCTAGCTTTGAATAGTAAACATATGTACATTACATTTTGATTTTTGACATTTAAATGAATTCAGCTATCGTCCGGTAGGTGGCCCGTTGTGTGGTAGAGATGTTACCACCCATTTGGAGGTATCGACTTTCGATAGTAAACGTTGTGTTTTATTACTTTACACTTGAATACATTGAAACAGATGGCGAAACATTAGGAAAGTAATAAAATGCAGTAATTTCATTATAATAGTTATTTATGATATTAGTGCGGTAAGTTGGTTTTTACATACGATTGGGCTTACCATAGTCTCGAGTTTGTAAATACAAATATCCGCACGTGTATCATACAACGTTTTACAACACATTTACGAGAAAACAGTACAATAGGTAATAAGACAAACTTCTTGTTTTCAGATATCAGTCGGATAGTTGCAGTATTAAAATGGCACGAATTTGCAAATTTAAAATTAGAATTACATCGTCGTCTCATCTTTTTCTCATTTTTTCTTTTGTATTAAATTAAGGCAAACGTTCATTCAGTTCATTAAGGTGAATGCTCCAGGGTAGCCCGCGAAATTTGCGAATTCCTGCCATTTTAATACTGCAACTTTCCGACTGATATCCAAAACAAGAAGTTTGTCTTATTACCTATTGTACTGTTTTCTCGTAAATGTGTTGTAAAACGTGATACACGTGCGGATATTGGTATTTCCAAACTCGAGACTATGGTAAGCCCACTCGTATGTAAAAACCAACTTACCGCACTAATATCATAAATAACTATTACAATAAAACTACTGTATTTTATTACTTTCCTAATGTTTTGCCATCTGTTTCCATGTATTCAAATGTAAAGAAAAATAAACAACTTTACTATCGAATGACGATATTTCTAAATGGTTGGTAACATCTCTAGCACACACTGGCCACCTATCGAACGATAGCTGAATTCGTATGTCTTAATTTGAATGTCAAAAATCAAAATGTAATGTACCTATATGTTTACTATTCAAAGCTAGGTGGCGTCACTGAGCTATGGGATCACAGTTTTTCTATGACTACTTCTGGATAGCCGCTCTATTGTATCTTTTATCTCTTTGGATTGCAATGACAATCCTGCTAATCGTTGACCAACTGCAAAACAGCCCTGTTTTTGGAAACGACTGGCTGAAATGTAATATGGTGATTTATAGGGACCATGCACGGCGTTGACTATGCCATCTAGTGTCGCATATTCAAAGTTTTCAGGGTCAGAATACTTGACATTGACGCTTTTGTGCTGTCATCTGTGGTTGCTGCACGCTCAGTTTAGGGGAACGTGCGCGAAGAAGACTGTGCTATCTAACGTAGCTATTCCGAATTTTTCACTTGAAATATACTCGATAGTGACTTTTCTGTGCTGCCACCTATAGTTTCTGAGCGCTCCCTATACCATCCGACTGTGACATAATTATGCACATTGATTTGAAAAACTGGTAATACTAAAACAATCTGTCAGTGTCAGTAAAGTCAAACCGAATTGACACACATAATTTTCGTTTGGTTTTGTCGTTTAGTCGTTTATAATCAAATGTTAGTTAAAAACAACAAGTAATTTTTTCACTTTCTTTATTGCTGTACCTTTCTTATCTAGAACAATTTTGGATCCCATAAATGATTAGATCCACCGCTAAAGAATTCGTAAAATCTCAACCTCGAAAATAGCAGGTTTTAGTGTTTTGAAAATTGCTATGTAAATATTGTGATGCTTCCAATAGTTTACCCCGGCAAACATTAATTATTCAAAATAAAAATCTCATCTGACGTAGATGTAAGTAAAATTAAATTAAAATGGACCTGTCTTCAAATAATCTCTCTGGACTACTTCAAAAGTTGTGTTCAGGATTGTCACTGGATCCAGGTAAATTCTATTTTCAAACCGCAACATGTTTTTTATTATACTTCCAAATGTCATAAATGTGATGCAAATAAGCAAATTTGTGTATATTTTTATTGTTTTGAGAGGATTTTTAGCATTTTTTCATGAATAACTTACATGATTACTTTAGAACTTTGATACCAAGCAAAAAAAAAGGAAAGTGTTATGGATTGATTTTCTATACTTTAAATTTCTGTCCCTCCCATGTTAGATGGACATTTACAATTTATATAATTGACCATTATGTGAATAAAGCATGCAATAAGTTTTTATATGATTATTTTTATTTGTTTGTACAGATGGAGCATATGAGCTGGCAGTGTCATACTTATCTTCCACTGGTGACAAAAGTCGCACTATCCTGGATGAGAGGCTCCTGTGCCAGAAGATTCAATCAAGACTTACCAGTGTCAGAGATACAGACAAATTCAATGAATATTATTCTAAACTTCAAAGCTCTGTAAGTGTGAACAAAATATGCTATCAGATCTTTGTATTTTAAAGAAATAATTTAACATGGATTTAAAAAAATATGTAGCTTACTTGCTTTTTAATCTTTATTACATCATTTTCATCAGTTATAAATGTTTTTTTTTTGCTAAGCCTGTCTATAGAGGTTAAATTACAAAGCATTGATGTTGCAGTTCATACTGAAGCAGCGTGTATCTGTTCTGTCTCTACTGCTGGCACTGTCAGAGACACCTAAGCAGTCCAAATCAACTCAGCAACTCTTCCCAATACCGCAACTTGCTACTACTGTGAGTGATTTCTTTTTTCATAGTGATACTTCTAATTTAATGTTTGCCAATAATTCAATGACACAATAGCGCATTTTCATATAAAAAGTTTTAGAACTGGTCTACAGATTCAAATCTGTAGACCAGTTTTGTTTTATTCTGCTCTGAACTTGTAAAATCAATCTTCCTGATATTTGGCATTTCAGAAGTCAGCAACAGGAATATGTGGCCCTTATTCAAGCACCAGTAAAAGCACCATTGGGTCTGTAAGCTCAGGTAGCAATGCAGCTAAACATCAGGGTTCCAATCAGAGCCTCCCATCTAATCACAGCAACATGGCTGTTGCATTACAAACCACCGGTAAGGATTCAATCTATAGACTTTTTGAGCTCTCAAGCCACTATGAGATCAACTCTTAGATTGTGATAGATACAAAAAACATGCATGGTGGTAGTTGATGGAGCAAGTTTACCCAAATTGTTTCTGGTACCTTCTTCAAAAGGCTAGTTTGGATGGTGCCCTGCTATCTCAGGAACTCCTGGTACGATTTGATTTTTTTTTTTATGTTAGGTAGCCCATTTATCGAGGAAGGCTATAGACTATATATATCATCACGCTAAGACCAAGGAGCGGAGCAGTAATGATAATAGTGACGCAGACAAAGTTGCGTGGGTCAACTAGATGAGTCATAGACTACTGCATGTGTGACTGACTACTTCTAAGAAGTAATTACTTCTTAGAAGTAGTCAGTCAAGAAATAAAGTTCATTTGATAAAAGTATCATGCATAAATTATGTTGATTCTTATATTCTTGCTTAAGGTGGAAGCGCCAGGGTAGCCCGCGAAATTCAAATATTTTATGTTTTTTTGCAATTTGCCAGTCAGTGTGAAGTGTTTGTTGAACAAAATACGATTCGCGACCGTAACGTGTATTTGTCTAAAGAATTATAACCATTTTAATCATCAATATAGCCCTCTAAGTTCATGAAGCCCTATTGAATGGTTATTTCATGAAAAAGTCATTCAATAGGGCTTCATGAACTTAGAGGGCTATATTAATGATTAAAATAGTTATAATTCTTTAGACAAATACGCGTTACGGTATAGTAAATAGCCTATTTAAAAGATTTAGTTTCAGTTTTCAAAAGTTATTGTTGTTTCAATTTCACAAATACAGCAACTAAATAACACTAAATACTTATTATGTGACATGTTTTGTGTATATAGATGGGCAATCCACCAGGTTTTAAACCCGGTGCTTTGGTAAACATCTGGAAGCACCCATAAACACCCATAAAATTGGGTGTTTACTTGATTTGACGAAATTACATTAGTGATGTTAAGAAATATATGTTTTAAAAGTGATTTTAATTCATATGAAAATCTATCTTAAATCTTTGTAGGCAACATTAGTCATATCAGGGAGGGTTAAATATAATGGTACCTACGAGATAAAAACGAAATTTAAAAAATCACATTTTCTATTATTTCTATTTTTGAATAGCTTATTTTATGTTGTAGTGTGTAATTAGTGTTGAAGCCTCGAGCGTTAGCATGTTAGTTGTCATATTCTTCATTTGTCAGTTGATTTACATGATACCCCTTAGCTTCCTGTAAATACTTTAAGATTTGTTCATAGCATTTGGCGCACACATGGCTGAAAGAAATTGAAAACGGAATAGAGAGTTCTATAGACCAGATGATATTGGACGACTACAACAAACCTTTTTTGGAAATCATCAAATGATTCCTTCCGCTTTGGGTGAAGCAGAAGGGAGTGTCAGACTCTTACTGAGTAAAACCCATTCGTGTTCCTTCTCCTTCCCTTTGCATTCCAGGGCTGCGGTGGGTCTTTCAAACAAATTCCGCAACCCCTGCAGACACTGGCCCTGGCGGGCCTGGTTCCGCCCAATGGACCCGGGCCTGGTTCTGCCCAATGGATGGAGCTACCCAATGCTCGCCGCCCGTAGGCCTGTGCCTACGGTGGCCGGGAATTGCCCTGTGACTCCCGACGCCCGGGGCGTCTTCTCCTGTTGCGGCGGCTGGGGCGTGAGGTTTCCCTCTCTCTCACGCGTTCGGCCTCCTTTGCTAGCATTACTGCTATTCGCAAAAAGAGGAGACCGTTTCCCATGCCTCCTCGCTCCGGACCATGGATTGAACCAGGGCCGGACGCGAAAGGTCGCCGCCACCGATGGTCTCGACGAGGACACGGCGTTGCTCTGCCCAAGCAGGGCAGACCTTATGATATAGACCGTATGCTCCACCGTGTCCTCCGGGCGATCCTCGCAGTGTTGACACCCGGGCGTATTCTCCCGCCGAATCCAAAACAGGTACCTCTCGAAGCAACAGTGTCCGGTGAGTACCTGCGTCAAGCGGAAGGTGAGGACGTTGTGGCGCCGCTCTAGCCACTCCTCAAAGAGGGGACTTATCGCCTGGATTGTGGCGTGCCCAGCGCTGGGTTGTGATAGTCGCTGTCTCCATACCGCCATGAGATCCTGCCGGAGCTCTGTCCGCCGTGCCACAATTTGACGCGGAAAAGGAGTCTCGCCTCGGCGTCGCGCCTCCACGCGCTATTCGTAAATGATCGCGAGACTCTCACCTCCAGAACCCATGGCGGCAGTCCGGCAAGGAGACTCGCTGCCTCGCCAGAAACCTTGCGGTATCCGGGGCCAGCCGGATGGCCATGGCCCCTTGGGAGGCCTTGAGGTAGCGGTCAGGTCGCAAAGAAGGTGCCCACACCGGCCCCATATAGGGCCATAGACCGCACGATCCCCACGTTTGGGCCCTCTTGATTGGGCAGAAGCCGCTTGACGGCAGGCCCGGCCTGCCCCAGTCTGGGTGCCAAACGTCGGAAATGTTCGACAAAGTTCCACCGGCTGTCAAGGACGTGACCCAGGTACGTCATCGTCGACTCGACGCCGATGTGAACCCTTCCTACCTTTATTTGGGATCTGCGGACTTTGTTCGAAAGAGGTACCGTAGCCCTGGAACGCAAAGGGTTCTAGGAGGAACACGGATGGGTTTTTTAGTCAGTAAGAGTCTGATACTCCCTCCTGCTTCACCCAGAGCTGGAGGAGTCATTTGATGAGTTCCCATCCTTAAAAAAAAAAACCGTTGTTTGGTATCCCGACGGTGGCCTTTTCCGGGATCCATGAAAGTACATGGCTTCGAACTTGTGTAGGGTGCCCGGAGTGCCTCCCTAATGCAACTCCAGGGCAGGGTGTTGAAGGCATTGGCGATATCTAGAGACACCGCCAAGACGACCCCGCTCCGGCAAACCGCGTCCCCCGTCGAGAAGGCTCTCACGCGCATTATGGCGTCCACCGTTGAGCGTTCCATGCGAAAACTGAACTGGTTCTCCGCCAGATCCGGCCCCACCCTCACTAGATGCTCGATGAGGCGGTTTGCAATTACTCTTTCAATGAACTTGCCCACCTCATCGAGCTGCACGATGGGCTGGTATGCGGACGGAGAGTCCGCAGGGTGCCTCGGCTTCATAATGAGGACCAGTTTCCTCGTCTTCCAACGAAGTGGGAACTGGCCTCTTCAAGCATGCGCTTAGGAACCCTCTTAGTCGAGGCCCGAGAGCCTCCAAGGCCAGGACCCAGGCTTTTCCAGGTAAGCCGCCGGGTCCCTGGGTTGGTACTTTTGGCCTTCAGTCTGTTAACCGCCACTCTCAGGTCTACCTCAGTCACCTCAGGCATCATCGGTATAGTCCGCATCGGGCACCGCAGGTGGCGGAGCCATAGGCGGGGGAGTATGCTCTCCACATGGGGGGAACAGAGCGCTCACCACGTCCTCCACCAGCTGGGGCCGAAGACTCTGCGTCAACGGGGGAGCCCAGGTGCGGAGTTTATTCAGCACCATTTTGTAGGGTCTTCCCCACGGGTCCCTGTTCAGAGACTCCAGCATCTTCTTGCGAGCCAGATCTTTGGCCTGCATGATCACCGCTCGGAGGGCGGCCTTTGCCACTCTGTACACCTCGTACAGCTCCGTCTCTCTGACTTGCGCATCCGGAGGGCGGATGCGGTGCCTGGTATACCGGTGCAGTGCGGCAACGCATGCATGACGCAGCGTCGCCAGCTCTAGCGGCGGGCGTGTCATTGCTTAACCCGGGGCATTGCCACGTCACAAAAATCGGACATGGCCTCCCGGAACCTCTCCGCTTCGACGTTGATGTGACAACAACGAACCTTCAACATCAGGGGGAGCCAGAACACTTTTATATTTTGTCGTCTGTGACGATGATAATGGAGAATCCGATAGTGATTCATTGTTAAGTAGGTACTTAGGTTTTGATTAGCATCAGGAAAGGGTCTTTTCTTGCATTATTTGATTTCACCTAATTATGTATAATTAAATAAAAGAATAATAATTAAAAACTAAAGGTTATTTATATAATAAAATCATATACACCCGAAATTTGGGTGGAAATCGGGTGTTTATCCCAAAACACCCGGTTTATACCCACCTGGGTTTAAACCCGGGTGGGTGGATGGCCCACCTATAGTTATGTACAATCTTTATAGGAGATTGGAGATCCTAAATAAATAAAAACCCTGTACATATCATTATAAATCGTCCTAAGTCCACATGCAGTTGATTGCATACCCATACTGCAAGACATAACATCCATTATACTATCAGCAAAATATCCCAACTATAAAAAAGTATAAAAATATGTGCTTGTCTTAGATCGAATAAACGAGCGTACGTGCGTGCGTGAAGCAGTGCTGGCGGCTACTGGCGTGCGGACGCGCGTGTGCAGCATCGTGCCGCGCCCGCAGCAAGCGTTGCACGCGCGTATCGCGCATTTAGGCTTCCTGCACGACCGACTCAAGGAGTTCATCGACCCTGCCTCTGGACTTATGCCGCAGGGTAAGTCGACGATAGACGGTTCTGTCATTTATGCTAGCACTTCACTTGGCAAATATTCGCGCAACGTGTGCAATACAAAATATACCTTATGGCTTTCGAAATAAGGTTAATTTTGTATCGCACAAGTCACGCGAATATTTTGACAAATACGTAAATTACTCTTGTAAAGTGCACGAAAATGCGTTCGATTAGTCGCCGATACTGACCGACCGCAACCTAGTTGCACCTTCATGTAGGCTTGTTCTTACCGTAACATTTATTATTCAGGCCTAATGGGAGAAGGACTTGTGGCATCAATCAGAGACGAACTTACCGAATATTATCGGAGCGTGGCTTTATTACAATCTCAGGTACGTTTATTAAAATATCGATCTTCATAATAAACACCATGTAAGCAGTATGTTATTATTTTTTTCTTTGTTTTAACTAGGCTTGTGAAGGCGATGGCGGCGGCGGCACTCTACGCAGAGTGTGCGTGTGGGCGCAAGAGCCGCTGCACCGCCTCACTTGGCTCGCTAACATAGCACACGCTGCTCACCACAAGAAAGGTACTCTTCTACTAATACTAAATCTGGATTCATCATTCATTCTTACTTGTAATGAAATGTTCATAGAAGGTCGGTCACGGCCCATACATAAATAATAATAATTATTACGTGGACCGGCTGCCTAACAGACCTCCACAACCCGTTAACCGGGTAACACAGTACTTCTTGGCAAGACTGGAGTCAGATTTCGTGCGACCTGTCTATGAAATATCGTGGACATGAATCGTGTATGCAATTAACTTTCCTATGTGGATATTGAGATCCTCTGAGAAGATTACCGCACCAGTACCTGTACCTGTTTTTGATCCATCGGTGAAGATCCGCAGCTCTGCGGGTCAGAGCCCCGTAATTTAATTTACATTTAAGTCTCTATTTTTTGACGTATCACTCATTGGTGTCCGTTTCATATTTTGATCAGGTCGTATTTCGCCGATGTTCTTTATTTTTTTTGTGGTTTAATCCCCCGTTTTTGCACCCGTGCCATTTCCAATAGGAAGCACATTTCCGGGTTAAAAGTATGACACTCGACATCATGTGGTAAAGGCTAAACGATGCCTTTACCACATGATGTAGCTGAGTATCATACTTGTAACCAAAATAAAAAAGAATTAAAACATCAATAACTCGAATCTCACCCAATATGGACCAAAATCGTTGCAAATCAGCTCTATTTTAACTTAATTCAAGAATCACACTTAATAATCAATCACCATGTGTAACTACTTCCTAATTCTGTTGTTCAGGTGGCGAGCTCGCGTCATGCGTGCACAGATTCGTTCGACACGGAGACGAGCGAGTGGCGACGCTAGCGCGGCGACTGCTCACAGCCCTCACATACCCGCTGCTGCTGATGCTCACTCGCTGGCTCATTCACGGTGAGCTACTACGAAAATGTCAAATTTTAATAACTAACATCGGATAAGTAGTTTTTGCGGACATACAAACATACCGGTCGGCTACAGAAACTTCTTTTTTGAATTTTGTTAAAAACTGCATGTCTCAAAATCAAACCCTAACAAATGAAGTTAATCCCCTTTCAATAAACGTGGATTAAAAAAAACTACTTCAAAGTGACGGTTGTATCCATTCTATGTTGACTTGATATGCAAGTAATAGACACATGTTGTTTGCAGGAGAGATTGACGATCGATACAACGAGTTCTTTATTGAAAGCAGAAGTGGAGTGCCTATCGACAGGATGTGGCATGACAAGTACAGAGTCAGGTATGTACTCTATATATTTTTATAGTCCAGTGTGAAGTTTGAGAATGTTTTGCTTCAGCCTCATAGCTTTTTGTCAAAACGGGGTCTATTCACGACACAGTCATGAGAGTGGAGCTGATTAACTACCGGCTGCGGCGTAGCGAGTATTTATGATTCTACACCTTCGTAGCGGATGCCAAAGCCAGCCTCATTGCAGCTACCACACAGCCTTGAACATATCGAGCCCTTACCGCTGATTTATCGTAAACGTATGTTTTTGAAAACCCGTCTAAATGTCGCTGCTGCAGCTGGCGGTAAGGACAGTATAATAGGGAACATGCAATATTTCCATTTTTGCTTTAATTTTAATATACTCCATCTAGAATAGACCACCAATTAAAGAGTAAATTAGAAATGGAAAAGCTTAAGTTATTGCCAAAATTGCGTTTTTAAACCGACAGTTTAAATTTTCGCGCGAAAACGGACGATGATGTCACTCCTGTCTGCCACTGGTCAAGAACTGTCCTAACTGCAGTGACTTCACTAAACGCTGATTGTTGTTTTTAAATACGTTCCGTTTCACGATATTCTGATTCATTATTTTTGTTAAAAATCGATATAACTAAAATAAAAACGTTGCAATTGGCTTTATTTTATACGTTTTTTTTTATCTTTTTAGTAACAACATTCTCATAAATTCTGTATTTGCGTCTTACCTGTTATATCACTGATGTTGATGACGTCAGGGAATGGATGGTGCCGTCCTTCATGTCCCGCGAGCAGGCAGCGCAGATCCTGGCGACGGGCAAGAGCGTGGTGTTCATGCGGGAGGCGTGCCAGGACGAGCCCGCGGGGCCCAGCGACCACGCGCAGCATCTGCAAGCGCTGCTGAAGCCACATACGGGTGAGTTTCTTACTTTATTCCTATTTGACAGGCTTTGCAGCGACTTCGAACGCGTGAGATTTTTTTTTACGTGGGACTGGAATAAATATTACCATAATACGTTCCGACTTGAATTTTTATTTCTGTTATGTGCGTTTGTTTCAGCTGATATAATCAATATTTCTTTCTTTCTTTTTAATTTAGGTAATGATATACCCGTGGTCCAAATCTCTTATAAAATGTCTAACAAGATCAGGCTTTTTTTTTTCAATAATGTTTCTTTTGTGTTTTAATAATTTTGAGACACCACCTTCATCTTCCCCTTTAAAAAATGGAAAAAGAGAATACATTTACCCAGCACCAACTTTAAGGCACACAACTCGTCGGCGGAAACACACTTCTTACACAGTTTTTGTAGCGGCATCAAGGCCGCCACAAGAAAAAAACCTACGGAGCAAATCTACATCGCAACAAAAAGAACCGCGACGCCATCTATCCGACTAGCAGCGAACTACAACGTTGAAATCCTGCATCGCGCAAGCAGAGTTTACCGTGCGATTTGAACATAAACATCAGCCCGAATATCAACTATCGGGCAGTAGCCCGCCAGGCACAACAGCCGCCTGGTCGGAGGATCCTCCTTTTCAAATGAGGTATGCGGGACTTTACTCTCTGTACCGCTACCTCCTAAACTGGTGACCCTCGACATTGAACGTCAGCGCAGCCTTCGTGCAACTACTTCAGCGTGACGTGATCATCACTTCTCCCCATCGTGACCTCAAGCTCTCGAGAAGCGCGTCATACAGCCAGCCAGTACCCACGGCTTCTACGGATATCCTGACCACCAGCAAGCAGCAGCCGCGCATTCCTGTTCAGCATCCTCAGCCTCAATCATCACCCCGACTCACTGGGGCATCGCATACAGTTCCGACTCACTGTGAACTCTGCGACTACCGGTTCCAACTCACTGGAGCCAGCAACAGCACCACTCCGACTCACTGGAGCCTGCAGCATCATCCCGACTCACTGGGATCCCATCACCCCGACTCACTGGGGCATCGCATATAGTTCCGACTCACCGTGAACTCTGCGACATCCGGTTCCGACTCACTGGAGCCTGCAGCATCATCCCGACTCACTGGGATATCTCATCACCCCGACTCACTGGGGCATCGCATATAGTTCCGACTCACCGTGAACTCTGCGACATCCGGTTCCGACTCACTGGAGCCTGCAGCATCATCCCGACTCACTGGGATATCTCATCACCCCGACTCACTGGGGCACCGCATACAGTTCCGACTCACCGTGAACTCTGCGACTACCGGTTCCGACTCACTGGAGCCAGCAGCAGCACCACTCCGACTCACTGGAGCCTGCAGCATCATCCCGACTCACTGGGATATCTCATCACCCCGACTCACTGGGGCACCGCATATAGTTCCGACTCACCGAGAACTCTGCGACTTCCGATTCCGACTCACTGGAATCAACCTTCAACTGGCTTGGCAAGCATCTCAAGATGCATGGACGACTCATCCACTATCGACCTCCGGTCTCCGGAGGGGAGTGATGTAGCGGCATCAAGGCCGCCACAAGAAAAAAACCTACGGAGCAAATCTACATCGCAACAAAAAGAACCGCGACGCCATCTATCCGACTAGCAGCGAACTACAACGTTGAAATCCTGCATCGCGCAAGCAGAGTTTACCGTGCGATTTGAACATAAACATCAGCCCGAATATCAACTATCGGGCAGTAGCCCGCCAGGCACAACAGCCGCCTGGTCGGAGGATCCTCCTTTTCAATTGAGGTGTGCGGTACTTTACTCTCTGTTCCGCATACCTCCAATTTTTTTTTCCTTTTAAAACAAACTTATGGCATCTAAAACAAATAACACTTTGATGCAAAGTCAGAGATAAAATACCTGTGCAAGCACCGGTCTCATTGGTTTATTATTTTTCTGAATAAAGTAAAATAAAATAAAATAAATTATTTATTTAGCCCAGTAGAAATTAACGTTAAATTCGCAAAGCAAGATGTTGTTCTGCATTTTTGATATGTTGTATAGATCAGTTAGGGTGATTTGAATCCAAATTTGCAACTTTGAAAAGTTTGTGCTCGCTGCACAGCACACGATAAACTGGTACTTTTTCACTTTTTGCTCTAAAAGTCAAAAACTATGCATTTTCGACAAATAACTTTCAGCATTTGTATAAAGTCCGGGGTGTCTAATCTAATGAGCTGCGATTGGACTTAAATCCGTTGCAAAATGTTGGCAAATCATTTACGTGACCTAAGTTGCCACAATCGCCTGTATAGATGAGTTTCGATGCCAGATGACAGTATGCAGGAGGTATCCCCCATCCACCACTACATAAGTTTTGGCATTGAGGGAGACATTTTCAGAGGCTGGAGTGAGAACCCCGTAAAACCTTTGATTTGATCCCCTTTCACATGCCTTCTTTATTAAATTGAAAGGCACTTCAAATTCGAATTGGCCCCTCAATTCGAATTTGAAGTGCCTTTCAATTGCTGGGCTGACTGCTTCATTATGTTAAGAAGAGTGTTGTCATGGTCTTTGGGGCCAGGGGTAAGTACCCAGAAGCTGTACCTTCAGTGAGGTTGAACGCCCTCGAAAGGGTGGATCAATTTAAATATCTGGGTCACTTGTTGACCACTGGCCTCAAAGACGATGAGGATATTGACAGGGAGCGGAGGGCGCTGTGTGTGAGAGCTAACATGATTGCCCACAGATTCAGGCGTGCCTCTAAGGAAGTCAAGCGCACTATATTTAGTGCTTACTGCTCGTCTCTTTACTCCTGCAGTCTGTGGGCTCATTATACTCAGAAATCATACAGCGCTCTTCGAGTTCAGTACAATGACGCTTACAGGGTGCTGATGGGATTGCCCCGAATACTGCAGTGCATGGGGGATGTTTGCTAAAGCTCACGTTAACTGTTTTTACACTGTGATGCGGAAGCGGTGCGCATCCCTGATCAGAAGGGTGCGGGGCAGCGCCAACAGCATCCTGTCCTTGATAGTAAGCAGGCTAGATTGTGCGTTTGTGAACCTTGTGTTGTAAATGTATTACTAACATACGAGTAGTTTGTAAGTATTTTGTTACTAACTACCGAGTCTTGGTACTTGCAATAAATGTTTATTATTATTATTCATAGGACGAGCGATTTGCCAATATTTTGCAATGAACGAGAGCAATACTTGAAATTGGAAGAAAAATTACCATCTTTGAAGGGCCATATCTTGGTCCCTATAAGGTTCATAGAGCTGCGATTGGGCTTAAATTGATGCAAATTTAGATGTATACAAATGCTGAATGTTATTTATGTATTTATTATATACTTTATTGTACACCTCATAACAAGCACACGATAAAGCTATAAAAAACTAGTGTACAATGGGCGGTCTTATCGCACAGGGCAATCTTTTGCAGACAACCTTTGGATGGGCTGAACTAAAGAAGTTAAATTTAGGGCGTTCAGTGTCACAGTTCACACATCATAAATAATATTAATAGAGAGACATACATAATAATATAAAACAAATACATACTATACTCAATAATATACTAATAAGTATCAAATATATAATAGAGAAAGGAGACAAAAAGTTACAGTGAGAGGTAATAGTGCAGGAAAATTAAGGAAATCAGCGTAAATATTTCTTGAAGTTTTGAAGAAGTGAGCAAAGAGATATTTTTAAAAGTTTTGGAGATACAAGCAAAAAACTGAAAAAGGTACCTTCCCCCCGCTCCCCCACCGTCGGCTCACCTCCCACCCTCGGGGAATTTAGTATGTTCACCTGGACACCTCAGAGAACAACTGTACTAATTTTCAAAACTACACGAATTATTCGCTCTGATCTTCGTTAATTGAGCTAATTTTTTAAACATTGGTAGCGTTTGAGCGCGCCTCACATCTATGGGTAATGCATTCCACAAACGAGCTGCTTGAATAGTGAAAAATACTAGCTTACTTGTCGAAAATGCATAGTTTTCGACTTTTAGAGCAAAAAGTGAAAAAAGTCCCAGTTTATCGCGTGCTGCGCAGCTAGCACAAGCTTTTCGATGTTACAAATTTGGATCCACTGCACCCTAACTGATCTATAAAACATATCAAAGATGCAGAACTGCATCGTGCTTTGCGAATTTAGCCTTTTTTGGCTATCACAAGTGAACCCATTAGTCAATATATGAAAGGAAAATTGTAACAGTAATTGAATAAACTGTAGTTGAGTCACTGTTATGGTTAGATCCGAGACGAGTGATTAACACCACGTATGCCATCATTGTGGCGGTGATAAGCTTTGTTTACGAGCAGTCATGTGACGCACACCATGAATTTACTCATACCATAACTTCGGTATTTTATGACATCCTCTTTTGTTATTTCCTCTAGACTAGAAAGGACATCATAATCCATAGATTTTGGTTTGGGTACAGTCCCGGACTTTAATTGATGAGCTACTTTCAAACTTTTCGATTTTGCTGTTTTATACATTCACGAGATTACACGATCTCAAACCGCAAGCTCGTAAACAAGATGACAAATTACCAAATCACTACCTAATAAATAGGAAATAGACTTATCTACAGAGGTTGAAGAGTGACCAATAAGTTTTCAGTAATAAATCCATAGGTACGTTTATTCAATACATTTGATACTGACCTCTTTTGAATTAGAGCTCATGAAATACATTTCTAAAATACATATGCGAAGACAATGATAGAATTTCATCATAATAAATTGTCATGAACATCATCTACGCGTTCGGATAAAATCGTGAGTTGCGAGTTTTTCCGAAATTACCTACCAATCTATGACCCTGTGCGTGTTGCCAGTGATGACATATGGAACATCGTCGCTCACAATGGGCCTCATTAGAAGGCTCAAAGTCACTCAAAGGGCAATAGAGAGAGAGGGCAATGCTTGGAATTTCCTTGCGTGATCGAATCAGGAATGATGATATCCACAAGAGCAACAAGGTTACCGACATCGCCCGAAGGATCACCAAACTAAAATGGCAATGGGCAGAGCATATTGCTAGCAGAACAGATGGTCGATGGGGCCGAAAGTTCTGGAGTGGCAACCGCGTACCGGAAGATGCAATGTTGGAAGGCCTCCCACAAGATGGACCGATGACCTGGTGAAGGTCGCGGGTTGCCGATGGATGTAAGACGCGCAGGACCGGTCGTTGAGGCGGCGCTTAAGGAAGGCCTATGTCCAACAGTGCACGTCTTTCGGCTGACATGATAATGATGATGATGACTTACCAATCATAATTTTTCCGTATGTTAACGTTACTATGGCTACGCTAAAACAATTGTCGCTAGGTAACGGTTGCTAGACTTGCAATTGGCTGACCTGGGGTAGTCACTCTTAACTAAGTACGAATGTAACCGACTAAACCCGATTTGCATTACCCGGCTAAAATACGAACAATAGCAAGTGGCTCATCACTTAAAGACCGTGACTTTACCTATCGCTCCGGAAGCGGTTTTATAAATAGCCTCAATTTCGAAGATGC
Organism: Lacanobia oleracea; assembly: GCA_950371165.1. NCBI lineage: Eukaryota > Metazoa > Arthropoda > Insecta > Lepidoptera > Noctuidae > Lacanobia > Lacanobia oleracea. The sequence continues at coordinate 16,793,299 of OX493389.1, forward strand.
ATCGGTGTCAAAGGCTTTCCCCTCTCCCACTTCCATACACACACTCTCTCGCCTCACACCAGAGGGTAAAGTGTTTGAGGCTGCTTTGGACCAATCCCTTGGTTAGGAGTCAAGTTTGTCCCTCATCGTCTTGGTCTCTCTCTACGCCACCTATTCCCAGTCAGTGGTTATTTTTAGGCTACTACTTTTTTACCTTGTTGGCGACATGGAGATGACAATGTTGGGATTGATATGTGAAGTGACGAGAATGGATAAGGTGAACATGTAAGGGGGCCTATGGCAGAAACGTTGAAAGAGAATCGTTTGTCTTGGTATGGTCATGCGAAAAAGAAGGATGAAATAACTAAAAGAGCTGTCAATACAAAAATGTAGATGGATGTGGAAGGAAGGAAAGGAAAGTTGTACAGTTGACACGACGCAAGGGAGGATGTTGCGCTGACCTCGAGTTGCATGGAACAAGGTCAGAAAGACAATGCATTTCTTCTGATTGGCTGTAAAAATGTTGTTAAGTGGTATAATATGAAGGGAAACGGAGTCAGTAATAGTTGACAGGACGGAAGGGAAGAAAAAACGTATTGCGTTGATCCCAAGTAACAAGGGACAGGGCAGGAAGATAGTAATCTTCTTCTGACTTGTTATAAAAATGTTGTTAAGTGGTATAATATGAAGGGAAACGGAGTCAGTAATAGTTGACAGGACGGAAGGGAAGAAAAAACGTATTGCGTTGATCCCAAGTAACAATAAGGGACAGGGCAGGAAGATAGTAATCTTCTTCTGACTTGTTATAAAAATGTTGTTAAGTGGTATAATATGAAGGGAAATGGAGTCAGTAATAGGTGATAGGAGGAAAGCGTAGAAAAAACGTATTGCGTTGATCCCAAGTAACAAGGGACAGGGCAGGAAGATAGTGATCTTCTTCTGACTTGTTATAAAAATGTTGTTAAGTGGTATAATATGAAGGGAAACGGAGTCAGTAATAGTTGATAGGAGGAAAGGGTAGAAAAAACGTATTGCGTTGATCCCAAGTACCACGGGACAGGGCAGGAAGATAGTGATCTTCTTCTGAATTGTTATAAACACGTTGGTAGGTGGAGAGCGCATGACAGAGGGCTGCGCCTGGTGGGAAGCGGCCGGGCTGCGCGAGGGCGTGGCGGGCGCGCACGCGGCGGCGTCGGTGCGCTTGCTGGCGGCGCTCACCACGCACCACCACCTGCTCGACCACCTGGCCGCGCACCGCCGCTACCTGCTACTCGCGCAGGGCGACTTTGTGCATCATCTCATGACTCTGCTGCAGTATGTACCATTCATCATCTGCCTAGCTTTTCCCAACTATATTGGGGTCGGCTTCCAGTCAAACCGAATTTAGCTGTATACCAGTATTTTACGCGGAACGGCTGTCTACCAGACCTCCACAACCCATTAACTGGGTAACACGGTACTTCATGGCAAGACTGGAGTCAGATTAACTGGCTTCAGACTATGCGTAACGACTGCCGAAGATCTACAAATGACAGCCGGCACTAACGGCTTAACGTGCTTTCTGAGGCACGGAGGAAACTCGGTATGTTAAGATGGTCACCCATCCACAGACCAAACTTGGCAAGCATTGCTTAACCTTGAATATCGACCCGTGCGGCTGTTATTATCTTAGCCACGAGCTCCTATGAGTATGTACCATTCTGGGGTGCTAAAAATGCCACTTGAGGATAATTATATAAGAATCATAAAATTAATCGCACAGCAATCTGACAAATTTAATTTTCATCTTTATCGCCAACGCATTAGGTTGAAGGTTGATTGGGAAAGTTTGACAGTGACGGGTAGCGAGATTTGCTTTCTGATTCTGCTAAAGTGGCCTTTTCAGACCCGCTGTTCCTTATTAAAATACTTGTTTCTAGTGAATGTTACTTAGATTAGAATAGAAAACATTCATCCGACTCAAACATGCAAAATCAACAAACACATAGTAAAAGAGTACGATAATATTAAAGAATAACGATATAGAAGAATTGTGCTGAGTATATTTCTACTTAAGCAAATATCAACTTTATTTCAGTGTAGTTGAAGTTGATTTTGAAATGTAAGAAGTAGTAATTGATCCAAAACCACAGGTTGTGTGTTTTTGGAAACTATACTGCGAATGCAGAATAAGTTCTTTTGTGTAATAATAACTGCATTTATTGGTAAGATTTTCGTTTCACAAGAGAGTGACGTCCTCTTTCGGTCCTCTTTTTTGTGGTACTTCAATCAATATTCCACTGCCGTTTATCGACACTTTATCAAATGCAGTAGTACCTATCTCTTCAAATAACAGCAGCATACTACATAGTTAAACAAATGCTTCATAATTTCGACGGGTTCATATACTATTACCTCTCATCCTATTATTACGTTTGTATGCTTAGGGACGAGCTAAACAAGCCGGCGACGTCGCTCTACGTGCACAACCTAACGTGCACGCTGGAGGCAGCCGTACGCGCCACCAACGCACAGTTCGAGCCGCAGCACGTGCTGGCGCGACTGCACGTCAATCTGTACCCTAACTGTAAGTAAACAGGATACACTATTGTGTAACGGCCTTAAAACAATGTGTCCAATAAAATGTAGTCCGGGGTAGTAAAAGAGTCTGATACTCCTTCCTGCTTCACCCAAAGCAGGAGGAGTCATTTGATGCTTTCCCATACTTAAAAAAAAAGAAAAAAGAGGGTAGTAAAAGAATTTAGCTATACAAGATCTATAACGCTAACCCTTTTTGGCGGTTGAATAGCGACGACTTTGACTTTGTACCTGCACGGATCAATCCTAGATGGCGTTACTTTGACTTTTCAAGTTTTTTCGTTACCTTCCGAAGACTTCAACAAAGTTGAGAAAAGATTGGGCAAAATGTTACTTGTTTGTTTTGTATCAGGTGATGGTCGCGACGACTGCGGTTGGGATGTGTTCGCCCTTCAGTACCGGGTCGACGGGCCGCTAGGAACACTGTTCCCGGCCACGTGCGCGGCGCGCTACAGGGCCTTGTTCACGCAGCTGTGGCGCGTCAAGCGCATCGAGTACGGGCTTCACGACGCGTGGCGCGAACATGCTATACTGCAGAAGAGGCTCAAGTATATGCCAGGTGATGTCATGTTCTTTTACTTCTTCATTCTTATATTTACCTCTTTATCTACCTCGTTGTTACGAAGAAAATGTTAACGCTTGAAATTGAAAAATAAATCTTTTACAGAGGTGTGGAGCCTGATGCGTCGTGTATCATGCCTCCGCCTGGAAGCTCTCCGTCTGATGGGCGCGCTACAAGAGGCCGGCGGAGTAGGCGCCGAGCCCGCGTGGCGCGCGCTACTGAACGCGGCGACCGAGCGGGCCGACCTCGACACGCTGCTGAGGCTGCACCACCACGCACTGGACCGCCACTCCATACACGCCATGATACATCACACCACGCAGGTACGTCACTGATGGCGGCGCTACTGAACGCGGCGACCGAGCGGGCCGACCTCGACACGCTGCTGAGGCTGCACCACCACGCGCTGGACCGCCACTCCATACACGCCATGATACATCACACCACGCAGGTACGTCACTGATGGCGGCGCTACTGAACGCGGCGACCGAGCGGGCCGACCTCGACACGCTGCTGAGGCTGCACCACCACGCGCTGGACCGCCACTCCATACACGCCATGATACATCACACCACGCAGGTACGTCACTGATGGCGGCGCTACTGAACGCGGCGACCGAGCGGGCCGACCTCGACACGCTGCTGAGGCTGCACCAACACGCGCTGGACCGCCACTCCATACACGCCATGATACATCACACCACGCAGGTACGTCACTGATGGCGGCGCTACTGAACGCGGCGACCGAGCGGGCCGACCTCGACACGCTGCTGAGGCTGCACCACCACGCGCTGGACCGCCACTCCATACACGCCATGATACATCACACCACGCAGGTACGTCACTGATGGCGGCGCTACTGAACGCGGCGACCGAGCGGGCCGACCTCGACACGCTGCTGAGGCTGCACCACCACGCGCTGGACCGCCACTCCATACACGCCATGATACATCACACCACGCAGGTACGTCACTGATGGCGGCGCTACTGAACGCGGCGACCGAGCGGGCCGACCTCGACACGCTGCTGAGGCTGCACCACCACGCGCTGGACCGCCACTCCATACACGCCATGATACATCACACCACGCAGGTACGTCACTGATGGCGGCGCTACTGAACGCGGCGACCGAGCGGGCCGACCTCGACACGCTGCTGAGGCTGCACCACCACGCGCTGGACCGCCACTCCATACACGCCATGATACATCACACCACGCAGGTACGTCACTGATGGCGGCGCTACAAGGAGCCGGCGGAGTAGACGCCACGTTCACAACACGAAAGTATGTATGGTCAAGCTAATATCTGGCACCACGCAATTAACTGTCCTACATGCTACACACGCATGTCTCCAACACTCTCGTGCTTAAAAAAAAATTCAAATTCAAATCGCAACATCATCTCGAAACAGAGCGTAAAACTCGCTTGACGTCACGCGTTTGTACACTTTATTAAGAAGGGATGTCACCTGTGCCTGACTCCTGAACTACATAATTATCTACATTTTTTATTGATTGATTTGAAACGGCAAAAATACGTGTCTAATATTTTGAGATAATCTTACGGACAGACGAAATACGTAGAATTATTCTTTTTATAAGGCGGAATCGTGTGGCTATTGTTTTTTAGCGTATTGTGTAAATAGTTTGGATTTTAAATGGATGTCGGGTGACCCAATACGCTTTGATACATGATTTCATGCAAGTAATTCATGCCGCTATGTTTTTCGTTGTCCATCTAATATGGTGCTCCACATCATCAGGAAAATGCGACTGACATTATTTCGTATTACGCAATCCTTAGCGGTTTTAATATCATGCCAAGTGCCTACTGTTATGATTTTAACAACATTTGGTATGGCAACTGTGAAATTGAGAAATTAAAACGTTTAAACAGTTTTCCTGTTCACCATTCTACTATCTGAAATTAATATTGTAAAATGTTTGTTCAATGTGTCCAGAAATGTTTTTATAGTTTAAATTTCTCAATATTATTAGACAAGAGGGTATAACGTTTGATTGGCTCCTCCAGTTTCTCGTTCTACCCTTACCCCAACAGCACTTTCCGATAAAACCGCCCGTGTCTGACTGAGCACTGACTACAAACATACAAACTATATGTACAGTCAACAAAGCTATTTGGTATACAGGCAAAAATATTTATTTTTCCATTGGACTTGCCAATATTTATTTCTAATGTGTGCATTATAACTTTTGTAAGATTATGACATTCTCATTAGTACAATAAAATAACTAGACAATTATTGTCTAGTTATTATTATTTATAATTGTTAGCTGCCTGCATACCGAATAGCTTTGTTCACTGTACATGGACCCTTATTTAGACTGTATCTACGTATCTAGGAATGAAAATAAGACTTTGTTTTGTCGTAAGAATTCAAAACCAAATACAATATATACATATCTATAAGACGTTTACAATCGTAGGAGCTACAATCGTACTTGGGCAACGTGTTGAACGAGACGCTGGCACTGCGCACCTTCGAGTCGACGCTCCACAACGGGATCCACGCGGAACTGGAGCGGCGGGACCGGATAGAACAGATGAAGGCGGAGAGAATCACACGTGGTAACAAAATTATACGTGATTTTTTTTGCAACTTTTTACGCACATGTTCCGTTTTTTTCTGCAGGAATTTCTGGAAATCCTCTCATAGTGCTCCCCTACTGCCAAACAGCTTCTACGACCAGTAGTTTCGGCTGTGCGTAGTCTGTCAGTCACTCAGTAATGGAAGAATTTTATACAGGGTTATTTGTAAAACACCAGCAACATCTTAGGCAGTGAAAGTACACGATTATAAGCAACTTTTATTTAAGGAAATCCCCGAAATCTCGAGAAAAAAATCAGCTGTTTCATACAAAATACAATATTTAGCCAATGAAAATGTATGAAACAGCTGATATTTTTCTCGAGATTTCGGGGTTTTCTCAAAGTAAAAGTTGCATATAATCATGTGTACTTTCACTGCCTTAAAGCCGCTGCTGGTGTTTTACAAATAACCCTGTATATATTGGTTATCTCTTTAGCGTCCCTCTTTTAGTCCATTCATAATATTTTCGATTAATTATTATGCTCCAATTTCACTATAACATTATTCTTCAGGCGAATACGCGTTCACGTCTGCTGACGAAGCATTGGACAAAGAAAAGCGGATGATCTTCCACCAGTTCCTAGCCAGTCGAAGAGCCGACCTTAATGTTTGGGCGCGTACGTACAGGTAAGTACTATGTTCTTGCTCAAGGCGACTAATTAAGATTTGTAACGCTTGAATCTTGAGTTTTAGTGACGCACGATTCTGGGCTTTAACCCGTAGCGTTCTCATGCATACGGTACTGTGTTACGCCGCATTTAAATCTAAATCTTAACATCTAAGTCGTTTGTATTGATACAAAATGGACACATTCTAAAGTTGTTCGTAAATTGCATCCAGACGGAACTCATTATCACCCGTCAAGATTTAATGGGCGGTAAATTTATAATAAATAAATATTTCGCCAGTTCAACGCAAAGACAAAAAAAATATCACTGGATATCGCACAGTCGGTTAAAATGCTGCATAGGCTTTTTACCCGCGAGGGAAATGCGCAGGAGAGCATATTGCAATTTGTTGAGGGAAATTGAAGCGATTAAATGTCATACTTGTATGAAATTTGAATAACAAATGAACTGGTTGGGACGTGCACACTCGTCGCTGGAGCTGGTTGATGCTAATATGCTATTTCACTGCTTCATGGTCGCTTCAATTTCCTTTAACATGGCGGTCCGGCGCGGTCCGCCCACTGGAAATCGTAAATTAAGTTTTCAAGTTTCTGGAACATCAAGTTTCGGCTTTTAGCTATATTGCCAAATGCCACTGCAAGGTTGGCGCAGTGGCTGAGCGATTGGCTGTGGGTTCGATTCCCGTAAAAGGTGTATTGCCAAAAGAGATTTGTACCGAGTAATTTGAATGATTGTAAACGCATCCATGTTACAGAAGAAAAACTATGGGGTAACGTTTTCATTAATAAAAAGAAAGAAAGAATATTGTTGTGAGGTGGGCCTCTCATCACGAATCGTCTCATGTCAAGGTTATATTACTCGTCATTCTGGGTGGCTAAAGTGATGGCCATTTTAGAAGAATCATAATAGAATCATAATATTAATCAGACAACAATCTGTCAAATTTTATTTTCATCTTTATCGCTAACAAATTAGGTTCAAGGTTGATTGGGAAAATTTGACAATGACTTGTATCTGGATTTGCTTTCTGATTCTGCTAAAGTGGCGCTTTAGAGCCACTGGACTATTGAATGTAAAAGAGCCTTTGCACCACTTGTCGCAGGGGCCACGTGACCACGTTGATACTGAAGCTGGCGCTGCACGCGGAGGTGTCGCTGCAGACGCTCGCCTTCCGCCTCGACTACAGCGACTTCTACAAGCGCGGCGACGCCAAGCTGCACGAGCCGCTCACCTACCAGCACAAGCGGCTCAGCGAGATCGGACTCAATCTAGCCAAGGTAACTAGAATACTTACGTGCAACTTGCCGAGATAATTCGTTCTTGACGCTTGACAGTCTGTCAGTTACATATAAACTAGCTTCTGCCAGCGGCTTCGCCCGCGTGATCCCTAGGAAACATACTCCCGTTAGGTAGCCTATGTCCTTTCTCAGGCTCTAGACTATGTCTGTACCAAATTTAATTTAAATCGGTTCATTAGTTTTGGCGTGAAAGCGCGACAGACAGATAGAGGTAGGTACTTTCGCATTTATAATATTAGTAAGGATATGCGTTTTACGATTGTATTATTTATTAGTTACTAGCTTTTGCCTACGAAATCTTGCGCGCATATGCCGTTTTTTCCCCTTCCCGCGTTATAACGCGGCTGGCTATAGCCAGCCTTCCTCATGAATGAGGCTATCATATTCCACAAAAATAATTTTCCAAATCCGACTGGGTAGTTCCAGAGATTAGCGCGTTCAAAAAAACAAAGACTTCAGCTACGTTAGTATAGATGAATCATAATGATAAATGAGTAAGCATGTCTAAATGATGTATGAAACGCCTTCTCTCGTCAACCAGAATTAAACATTTAATTAAATTAACATTTAATGTGATTTGATAATTAATCAACAATCGGAGATCTATAAGTTAACTAACTTATCAAAAAATTCTGAAACGGTAGCAAAGTTTCAAGATGTTATTCAGGTGAGGTTTATTTTACAAGCGTCACCTGAAAAACATTGATTCCGGACATCATTCAGTACCTATAGTGCGCATACGACGTTCTGGCAAAACCGGATGTGACGCAGCTCGCAGGAAGATTGCCGAGCGATGTACAGTGATATCTTTGTGATTTGAATGTTTAGATAAAGAATCCAAATGCACTTGGTGGTCGCATGTTCTTTTTCGTTTGTACGCTTATATCTTTTAAACTACGAAACGGATTTTAATGCGGTTTCGTCAATAAGCAGAGTGATTCATGAGGAAGGTTTATATGTATAATTAATTCCAAAATTCTTACGGGAACGGGAAAAATGGGATATGCGCCTGCGAAGTCGCGGGCAAAAGCTAGTTGATGATACAGGACTCTTTTATTTTCCTCATTTTATTAAAAAAAGAACTGTTTGCAGTTCAAACAATTTTCTTTTTTTAAATAAAAGTTTGTGTGAAAGCTGCATGAAACAATATTTACAGCTCATTTAATTTGTTGCAGAGCAAACTAATAGACCGTACGAAGAAAAAATGACAAGTGGTAACATCACAGAGTATCACGCCTGCAGCGTTGTGCTCGCCGTGCGGCCCGTACCTCGTGTGCGTATGGACGCAATGAATATTGTCTGTGGCACTTATTCTCTATGAAATTTTGCAAGTAATACGAACTCTTTACAATGTGGTTAGCATTAAGGCCAATTTCATTGTCTCTTCATAAAAACTGTCGATTTTTCTTTTTTATTTACCAGTTAAAGTTTTCTTTTTACTGAGCAGTTTCGTGCGTCTATTGGAACATTGACTATCACGCGATTCTTCCACAAAAGTTAAAGACTATATCCCTATCTACCTATCTAAGTAATGAAGTTTCAAATTTAAAATAAATATCATATCTAAGCGCAATTGGCAACAAGCAAGACTGCGTTTAGACTGCACCTAGTATATTATCATAGCGAATAAAGACCAGTACTATTAGGTAGCACAACCCTCGTACTTCCAAACCAAATGTAATCTCTTATCGTTATTTTAGAATTCCATTATTAATAAGTTGTTACTTCTATGCAAATTGTTTGATGAAAACCGCAGAAGAATCTCAAGCAGTTTTCTTCTAGGTGACAATAGGTGTGGCAGTTATTTTAGGGGTGGAAAAATGTGTAGAATATACTCTTTTCCTTTAATTTTATCAAATGATCATACCACACTATTTCTCGCTTAGAAAATCAGCTGCATTATGTTATTTCTTTGCAGCTGAGGAATTTTATATATTGTATAACTAACGCTCTCTATAAGCCAGTATGTGCCATTAATGCCACATTATACATTTTAACTAATATGATTTTCTTTTATTTGCTTCTTTGATTTATTTCAATTGTATTTTGGGTTTGCAGTTGGCTGAGTTGGCTTTGCTTAGTTTATCCAAATAATTATAAGATAATAGCTTATTAGATAAAAGGAAAATAAAACTAAATGAAATCATGTTTATATGATATATTTACTTAGAAATCAAGACTTTTTGGTAAACGTTAACAGGTGTAAAATATCATAATTTTTGGTCCGGTCGCTGCTCGGTGACAGATTGTCACTAAACACCAGAAAGCGTATAACAATAAGTTGTATATAAGATGAACACGTTTTACACATTGTGATGATCTTTCCTTGCATTTTCCTGTTAAAATATATTACAATCTATATAATACATGTTACAATATTGTATCAACAATATGTTTGCATTAATTTCCTGTGCTACAAAAATACTGATTCAGTAAATTTAACGTAAAATATAATACATTTACACGTATGGTGTATTTCTGACGTCACCCTATTTGCGCTTCGGAAAATCCTTGCTAGCCGACCGGTGACTAACGTTTGTCAACTGAAGCCTGGCTGACTGCGCTTCTGTCGGCGTCATCAAGAACTTCACTACATATTTGCATGAAATACTGAAAATATACTACGTAAGTGCGTGAGTGCTTCTGCCAGAAGTTACTACGCTAGCTAACTATTAACAATAGAACGAACGTCGTAAACCTATAACCGGCTTACCGTGTGGCAGTGTGAATAGCTATTCTACTATATAAATTAATAGCTTGCAAAGAGGTTTACTAGGGTAAATACCTCGGCTTACTAATGACGCACTGATAGTACAAGATATATTACGCTATTGCTTGACGAATTATTATTAATACAAATGTTTTGGTTTCAACGAATTTGGTGTTTTTCATTTCATAAAGTTTACTAATCTAAGTTTATATTTACATTTTTTTAAATCAAATATACATCTCTCATATTTAACTTAACATCAAAATAAAGTTTACAATAATATTATATTTGTACAAAAGCATCATAAATAGCAAGTAATTCAACAGTTACCTAACTAAAATCTCAATGTATCAACTAATCTGACTATCTCATAGTTTGTCTTGCAAATCTAAGTTTTGAAATAATACTCGTTTTAAGTTCAGTAAAATATCCAAAGACAATCAGTTGTGCAGCCCTACTTAAGTAAAATGCAACATGCAGTCTGTGACTGCGACGCGATGGTTACTCTTGATGAAACTAAACAGCAGCGTATGTTTGAATTGTGAGCAGTTTGTTTTGGCTGGGCGTTAGTTCCGCGGGTCATGTTGAGAAAATATTGGGTGTGTCGGGTGAGCCTGGTCAGAGGTACGTGCAGCTGCGCTTGTGCACGGCAGACTTGCGCAGCGCCGCGCGGACCGCCTCCTCGAACACCTCCGACATGTTGACGCGCTCCAGCGCCGAGCACTCCACCAGCTGCACCGCTCTGCAACAAGCGCACCAGCAGCCTCACTATGTGCTCCACTAGCTACTCGACAAACATCTACAATGCCACTCCGACTGATAAGCGGCATACACACAAACTCAATAATCAGTTATCATAAAAACGTCGTGTCAATATCATGAAATCGTTGAATTTTAGTACTCAAATGTAGACTGTCAGTTTTTTAACCTTGAGATAGTTTTTTGAACATCTTCATAAAAATACTGCGAATGATAACACCTCGGACTTTGTTTAGTGTGCAAACAATTAACGGCACTTTTAAGTAATTGTTTGGTAGTTAAATCGCCTGATTTATTTAACAAATAGTTCTTGTGTCGTTATATCACAATACCCGCGGCATTATCAGCGCGTGATAAGAGGCGATAGCGCAGCTGCCGGCGCTCGCGCACGATAACCCTTGTCAGTTTTCACTTTGTGTTGTTTTAAAAAATATTTAGTTTCAATACTATCTTTCACAGTAATTTGAATTGATACTACAACTGATATAATTGTTGGGAACATGAACTCACCGAATTTTCTTTTTTAATTTCTTTCCTTCCTGTGTGGTGATGACTGCGGTGCCGGATGCTCGTAGGTCTGTTTTGGTAGCTGAAACAGATATATTTTTCATGTTAAAATACGTTTTGTAATACATATTTTGCATTACTTACATATTTTATTCATACATTTATTCGTCCTTTATCGCAAGTTTGTGTACATAATATTATTATGTGGCAAAGTCTCCTCCACTCAGTTCTCTTATACCTATTCCTAATAATAATAATATAGTAACACATCTTTGTATCAAGAATGCGTCTCTTGACATAATGTTTATTTTATTTGAGTAAAAAAACACGAGTACGCCATTTATGACCTCGTCAGGCATTACCCTGCACATGTTGTGAATTAGACGTCTCATTTGGAAATCCGTGTATTCTGTACAAAATCAATTCCAGACAGGCAATAGGTTTTGTCAGCCATAAAACTGTGATCGTTAAACTTTAATTATCTCGTATGTTAGGCAGGGTGAGTAAGCAACCCTGCTAAGTGCAAATTTAACAATGTATCTAAAGCAGTAATTAAGTTCTTCCTTATTAACACTCATTCAGCTAATAGCTACAAATTGCTGTGTAGGTACATAATTAACAAATTATAACAAAATATTACAAACTGTAGCATTTTAGAATGGACGCTTACTTTAGAAAGAACTTTCCAATCGAAACTATTTACTAATTAGGTAGGTAAGAATCGCACGTTTAGAAATAATTACGGTAATGGCTGATAAAGTGTCAATTACTAATTGACGAAAATACGTAGAGCCGTTTTTAGGAACTAATAACAAAGCACGCATTCCGGCCATTCTTACATCAGCATGCAACCATGCTCCTCCAAATAAATGATGTTCTGAACTCACCAACTAATACAATGGGTACTTTTTCATTGAAGTGCTTTAGCTCTGGATACCATTTGTGGATCACGTTTTCGAATGACGAACGAGTGCCCACCGAATAGCACACTAGGAAGCAGTTTGTCTGTAACAGAACAATAACATTTGAATTATTTATTTTAGCGTGTAAACAACAATAGTTTGAATTATTTAAAAGTTGTCTAAATGTGGAATCGAAACGTCAGAAACGGCATCACTAAGCCAACCACATAGGACTAAAGTCATCAGCACAATGCGTAGAAAAGATTCTCAGTTCTTATGTACGAGTTTCAATAAGATAGAATTAAAGCGATTCAATCTCGTACACATGCCCTTGTACTAGATGTGCAACCAGCCTAAGAGCTAGTAGCGAGCTTTGTTTTCATTAGGGAAACTAAAGAAATCTTGTTATACTTTTCGCCTCTGTTGAATGCAGCATATCGGTTTCTCTTCTCTACATGTGCTTAAAAAGTTGTTGATGATTTAGTGCGGGGGTGGTGGAAAACTTACATGTGTATAGGATAAAGGCCTTAATCTCTCATAGTCCTCCTGACCGGCGGTGTCCCACAGCGCCATCTCCACCTCCTCTCCGTCCACCGTGATGTGACCGACATAGTTGTCGAACCTGCGGCGGAGAAAATATTTGTGATAGAATCGTATAAGTTAGTTTTAACGTGGAGTTACAAGAGCTTTCTTTGTTGTTTGAGTTGGATGAGTTAGGATGGGGATAGATGTTTGTAACAGAACGGTTGAACGGATTTTGATGAAATTTAGAACAGAGGTAGATTATAGTTTGGATTATAGTATGGTTTACACATGGGATACTTTTTATCCCGGTAGAATGTTCCCGTGGGATAATTTTCGACACTAACGTGAGCGGCATCTAGTGGTCAGTAATTCAAAAATTACGATTGTAAACAAAACGGTCTGTCCACGAATTAGTGGCTAGCAAATATAAGAACCAACTTATATCAGCATTACACTGCGGAAATTGCCACAGTCAGAGCTTCAATCTGGAAATACTTGAGTGTCTGCGGTCCTTCAACGAAGCTAGTAATTAGGATGAAAGTCTACTTCCTACTGACCTATGTAGGTCGAGTCAATGTAACTAAGCCTACGTCGTCGTCGCCGCATTGTTTTCGCAATTATTAATTTGACATTAAATTTATGTCGATTTGAACCTCCGGTTTAACCCACGTTTAACTACAGAGAGAGTGATGTTTGCGGTTCTTTTGCCATAGGTAGCTTGATATTTACCTACCTAGTAAAAACTCGCAGCTGCAAAAACCTGTCGATGCTTATAACTATTAACTAGTTTTTCCTTATTCTATCCATTTGAAGGGTATGTAGATACTTAGCTAGCTACTAAAATGTTACTTGGTTTGTTAATATTGGTAGGTATAAACACCGAAATTTTTGACTGAAGCTAATTTTTTTTCCCTCTAAACATCCCTTAATTGGATACTTTGTTTTTATCCTTGACCATTTAATGCGCTACCATGCAATTCGATATTTATGAACTTTTCCAATTTAGCTATAAAACTATTTTCTATTTTCTTTGGTTATTCATGGAGGGCTCATCACTCATGTTTACATTATAGTGACTATTCAAAAAATGCTGCCATTAAGTTATAAATTGACTAGGTATTTTGTCGTAACCCTGTTGATGTTTGATTGGCTTATAGTAGGGGCTTACATAGATATTTGATATCACAAAATACTAAAATCTGTGTTAATATTATAAAGCTGAAGAGAATCTGTTTGGTTTAACGCGCTAATCTCAGGAACTACTGGTTCGAATTGAAAAATACTTTGTGTTGGATAGCCCATTTATCGAGAAAAGCTCTATAACATCACGCTACGACCAATAGGAGCGGAGCATTAACAAATGTGAGGCAGACGAAGTAGGTATAACATAAGGGGGAAAAGATAATCAGCCTAACTCAGATTATCGATAGTTTTCTCTTAGAGCCGTTCATGTATACTGTGCTAGAAACTGTGTCATTAGTGTAGAGATGGGTCGCAAGGAAATCAGAGTTGCAGTAGGCGTGCGTCCAGTTTCATAAGGAGGAAGCGACGACGTGAAGATACAATACAACAATGCCGCGACGTATTTGACTTTATAAATAGTGCAGCTCGCAATGCTAAGTAGGTACCTGTTCAATAATATTAGCCCACTGGTAGCGAATACTGCTGGCGAAATTAACATTCAAAGCGTCTTGGACGGTTTTAAACGATTTTATTTATAGAGAAGATATATTTTGAATAGTTAACGATATCTTTAAAATATAATTTAAATTTATCTGCTATATTTAGACCAATTTTTCGAGTTATTCCGATCTTTGACTCTGCTTTGTCCCCTTAGAGGTACAGATTTTACTACATTTTTAAATAGAATGGATAAATGTATCTAGAGCTACACTACTTAGACGTTAGTTTACTACCTAGGTATTAACATGAGCCTCAAAAATTCACGGCACCCGTTGTTAGACTTTCCTTGTGTGTGACGGAAGGGCAGAGCAAGACCTGTCAGTATTCCAATGAGTTTGGAAGGTCCGATTGAAAATTGCACCCGTGGAGCTCACTACAACTGAGCGAGGCGAGCTGCATAGCCGTAGCCGGTATAAAATGAATCATTTATTGTATGTAGCTTATCATCAGTCAAATCATTCGCTATACTCAAATGATATTTTATATCTTGAATAGCACCTTACAACGCATGATTAGTCATCATGTTAAATTCTACGGTATTCTACAAATTTGAATGACGCAAGACAAATCGATTTCCTGCTTATTATACTAGTTTTATATACACTTGTTTATGTGTTTACTGAAGTTGTTAGTCCAAGGCTCATTAAGTATTTAACTTTAAGTATTTTAATACCTATCTACTTATTTCAAGTCTAAATTTTTATCTAAAATTCGAGATTTGGCACAATAAGTAGAGACTTCATTCAGCTTCACCCTAATATGTTTTTAAATAAAAAAATAATGTGAGTCAGGTGTGTGCGGTAAAGTACTAAGGATGTGTAATACTACCTTTATGAATACAATAGAAGGAAAATTGAAAATATTCCACATGAGTCCATCAAACAAGAGGAATCCTTGTAAATCAGTGTGACAACTTGCAAACGCCGCTCTGTACAACTTAATTTTATAGCTGTGTGATGATAACGATGTTGCGGCGCCGACTCGCTAATTCAGAGGATTGGACTCGTCACACTTACCTTGTCGCAATCGCCCTATTGACCTGGCAAACGACGCACCTGCCATCTCGAACATCGCCGGAACCAATTAAGAATAAAACTTAAGTTGAGACTTACACTGTAGGTACGTATTCTTCTGGGAATTCATTCTTCGTGAACACGTAGAGCAAGCACGTCTTGCCGACCATACCATCGCCAACCACTGTTATCTTCAGTCTTTTCGTCGTCCCCATGGTACGTGTCGCGACATCCGACAAAATCCAACACAATATTCACACTAACCGACAGTAAAGTCTGTTGTTTTACACTTAATTTTATAACTACAGTTGTTGCATAAAGCAGTCGCGGTGTACTGCTCGTCCGTAACTTGGTCCTTGAATCTTATCACTCAGTGATGTAATGATCTTATCAATCTTATAGAAATACTAATGATAACGAAATGATTGCGGTTGAAACAAGGCGCGCGCGCACACTTTCGCGGTCGAACGTAGAATGATGTTCACTATTCACGACGAAGCGTGAATCAGTTCAGCGCACAGCGACTAGTCGGCTGGACGCGAGCGCCGCTGACTGATATCATCGTGTCGTTCGTTACTTAAACCGCGCGTCAGTCTCGCAAAAGCCCGGACAAAACTGTAGTATAATTAATTCTATGGACGTATTACGTACAAACCCAGCCGTAAATGAGTTAACGTCACGCTACTCATAATGTTTCTATTTAGCGTCACCACAAGAGAACGCAAGTTGATTATTTACAATTTAAATATAACAACAAATATAGTGTTGATGATCACCAGAATATTAAAGAGTATTTTATAAAGGGGTATTTTAAAAGAGCATTTCTTGGAGTACTTACCTATTCCGATTAAGGTACCTGGCTGCAAAGTCAGGTCAAAGATTTCCAAATCGACCATGGTAGTTGGTAACAATGGTAGGTAACCTGCGGGTGGGAGCTGTCAGCAAGGGAGACGGGGCCCGCTAGGGCCAGTGCCTGCCGGGGTGCGGAATCCGTTCGAATGAGACGCCGCGTCCCTGGAACGCAAAGGGCAGTAGGAGGAACACGGATAGGTTTAGTCAGTAAGAGTCTGACACTCACTTCCGCTCCGCCCAGAGAGGAAGGAGTCATTTGATGATTTCCCATCCTTAAAAAAAAAAGGCAAAACTGCTGCCAAATTAAAGTGAAACTGGGCTATATCTACCGCATGCAATGAAAATAACCACGGATTAGGTCCCGAACATCAGGACGCCGCCGACCCGGGCCTGGTTCTGATCAGACGGCGAGCCACCCAATGCTCGCCGTCCGCAGTCCCGCGCCTACGGCATAGTATAAAGAGAAGGACCTTCTCTTTATACTATGCCTACGGTGGCCGAGAATCGTCCTGCGACTCCCGACGCCCGGGGCATCTTCTTCTGTTTCGGCGGCTGGCAGCTGTATTGCCTACATCTGCGATTTGAGTTCAAGGTTGATTGGGAAAATTTGACAGTGACGGGTAGCGTGATTTGCTTTCTGATTCTGCTAAAGTGGCCTTTTTAGACACGCAGTCAGTTTTTAGATCTCTCCAAAACCTCATCATTTTTCCTAACGTCAATTTCCCAGTGTTTCATTTCAATCAGACATGCAGCTTGAACCTTCAGAAGCATAGCCCCGAGCCCGAGCCCTATCTTAGCGTGTTATGTTGATCAATTATCATTGGTTTACGTTTAGAATAAAACTTTAAGAATATGGGACCTAGTAAGCTAACTTGGGGCATCGTTTTATTGAAATTGAAACCACTGGTTGTACGCGCAAACTAAGATAGATAGAAGAAATCTGGCTCCTGACCCCACTAAATGTATTTCGCACTAGTGCAGAAAAATAGATGGTCAGCCCCCAGCTTTTTAATTGAGTTCATTTCTCACAGACAGGCTGGTTGTCCCCCACGAAAAAGAAAGTTGGCGAACAAAGAAATCTGCGAGCCTTTTCACTACTGACCTATCTCAAAATATCGTCTTTTTATTCGATTTTGTTGAAAAACGTCGTTTGGTGCACGTCGGTATTTGTTATTGCAGTTTCTTCGCCTTAAATGATATTTTTCACCACAACACAAACAAAAAAAGATATTTTGAAAGATACCTAGCTCAGTCATGAAAAAAACCTTTTTAGGATTCTGTACTTACCTCAAAAGGAAAAAAACGGAACCCTTATTATCCGTCCACTTTGTTGTCCGTCCGTCTGTCTGTCAAGACCCTGTATCTCGGGAACGCGTGGAGGCATCATGTTGGAATTTAAATCATATAGGTACTCAGGTCTACGGTCCCTTGAAGCTGTGATAAAATCATAGTTCTAAGTTAACGTAAAAAAAGATAAGGCCGTTTATGCCGCAAAAAGACACTCTCAAGGGAATCTTTGGCATTATACTAGGGCTGGCAGACTAAAAAACATAAGTCCAAAAGTGAAACTTTTCAGGAACAACTAAAAACTGTATAAAAAAATTGCGTTAAACTATAAATTCAACTTTATTGGAATATTGAGATGTTTTTAATTAAAACTAACATGCACGTAAATATAATTTGATAAAAATATAATAAAAAGCGATTTTAGTGACTTATGTTAGAAAGAACTCTGTGTACCTAGTAGGTACTTGTGACTTAAGTGTATGAGAACAGTAAATTTAATTATAAACTATGTTTTAGTTGACATTCAAAAGTTACTTCTATGAACGTAAAATTAATTTAGCATGCATCATTTATATACTAGCTTATATTTATAATTTATATTTAACTATTTATTCATCTTCTTCACTATCTAAAATATCAGGGTCAGTATTACGTACATTGTTTACAGAAGGTAAATCTAAATAAAATCTATGAAAAACGTCGGGTATTAAGGAGAGTAAAGAAATCAGATCATCTTTCTTTTCTTTTGATATCGGTAAGGGCTGTACCGATATAACAGGAATAGTGTCAGGTATGGCAGACACTCGACGTTTCAAGTTAAATTTGTAAAAATTACATTCCGTGTCCAATGTGTCTTTGTAGGAGATTACGCCAAATTCAGAATCATAGCGCAACCACTTTTTATCGAGCCATTTAAATTGTCGCCCTTCTACATCTTTGTTTCTTAATACTAAAGGACCCTTTAGCAATGAAGAAAAATCCAAAAAGTCGGAACTGCGCATTTCGACAACTTCAAATTTTTTACTGCTCGATCTGATGAGTTGAATCCAATCATGCGGGTGATAAATCTGCAAATCCGTTTTCTTTTTCTTTTTTTCAATGATGCTATGATCCGTGTCCACTTCCAAGTGGCTATGACCCGGAACCATGAACTTGTGGTCTATGACATCTATGTCTAACTTCTGCAAAGCCCAAGTCAACATTGAACTGACATGAGAATTTCGGTTCTGACCGCCACAAGTATCAGAATAAAATATTACATGTTTTGTATTCTCAGGTACGTATGTTTGAAGATGTTTGAAAAGACATGATGCTATTTGATTAGCTCCTCTAGCAGCTATGGTTTCATACCATATGTAACACACAGCTTTTCCAGTTTTGTTGTCATGGACAGTCAGGTTGAACGTCCACAACTGGCGTTTGTAGAAAGCTACAGAAGAGCTGAGGGCTGGAGTTGGTAAACACTGTTGTAAGTCAAATGTGTAAACTTGCACAGTACTGTCACTTTTATTTACTTGAGTATCAAATTTTTTCATTTCGTATGCTTGATCTGCGGCAGTCTTGTGATATTCATGTTGAGCAATTAGTTCCGTTTTCACCTGATCTTCCTGACATAGTTGAATTTGCATCTTGAATTTATCACAAGTAAAACATGTGTCGGCACGGGGCTTTTTGAACGATAATCCTAATTTGTGGAATTCTTGACTATAAATTTTTACTGAAGGTGGACTGTCGCGGTTTTCACAAAATAAATCATACATTTTCGTAATAGTTAGATGAGAAGGCAAGTACTTTTTTGATGTAGTTTTTCTTGTGTAATGGCTCTCATAGGATGGAAATGATAAAATATGTTCCTTAATTTCTTGTCTTTTTTCATCAGAAATCTTATGTTTGGGAATACTCTTCCCACGGTTATCATCTGTTTGAGTGCCACCTATCGACGACCGTTTTTTCGTGGCAACTGTTTTTATAAAATTATCGCTTTCGCCTAACGTCTTTAAAAGGCATCCCCGACAAATGGGTTCACGCTTCCCGTGAATTAATAAAAAATATTTGTATGTTTTCATGCGATTCTTTTGTTGGTCAGGATCTAGTGTGCGTTGTCTTTGAGTGGCCTTGTCGTGTATTTCAATTAAAGATGCCATATAAGTTGTTCTCTTGAGATATGTTCCCATTTGCCAATATTCTTTGAAAATAGCTTGTCTATCGTTCAATGATATACGCTCCTTGCATTTCATTCGACACGTCCCTAGCTCTTTCATTGTTCTGCTGGAAACAACTTTACCTTTTAATGTTTTATAAGACTGACCTGTGTTGCGTTTTATTTTCTTTTCTTGTTTCGTAATGCGAATACTTTTTTTTGGAGATGTTTCGACCGCATGTGGCCTGTCGGCTCTTCGGTCAGTATCGGTGGATGTCGACGAATCTACTGCTGTTTCAGAGAGTTCGAAATGTGGATCCAGAACAGAATCATCACTTGAGAAATCCATTTCTCGATTAATAAACATGACGCCAGTGTGGCCTGATGATGTGGAAGGCATTGGTTCTTCTTCCTCTATTGTGCCTGTAGATGGCTGTTCATTTCGTTCATCTAAAAATAAAAACATACTGTAGAGGCTAAAAAAAATATTATTTTAATCATTTATTTATGATTGATGCTAAAATGAACAAATCACTGATGATTTCTGCTAAAACTACAATGAAAGATAAATATATTACTTTCTGATTTAAATCAAACATGGCAAACTTACCTTCAACATTTGTGTTTCTCCTCATCACCATCTCAACTAATTTCTTTCCTCGCTGACAATCCATAGTAATTGGGAATATTTTTAAATAAAATGTCACACACCACAACTGTTCTGTTAACAAATCAGAGCAAAACTAACTCGACTAGTGTGACCCAAATCACTACAGTTACCACTTCAGTTTTTTGTAAGCAATAAATAATAATTTGAGTACCTACCCTCGAATTAAAAATCGAGATAATACGACGCACTTGACGTTCCTAATAACATAAGTCACTTTCTGTGTCCATGAAGTCCGAGAGCTTCAAGTGTTCCTTTTAACATAACTCAACTTATGTTTTTTATAACGCCGCAAGATTAATGGGATTCAAGAGGTTGAAAAAGGACGCCACTTAGATTCAAGCCCGAACAAGCGATATGACTTATGTGCTTTAGTCTGCCGATGTATTGATTTAAATTAATAATTTTGGTACAAAGAAAAAATAGAACAATTTTACCTAAAAATAAAATTGATATTAAGCATACTTACCTTTCTCTAAGCCCTAAATTGAGATAGGCGTATCCGGTTCCGGTACGGTGAAGCGCTATAAGCCCCGCAGCGTCATATCCGCCCCAATCCGGCAGGTAGTGGGGATACGTTTGCTAAGCGCATGATGGTATCCATGAACCTCATTGCGGCTCAATTTATAGTGATTGATAAGGTTTCAATCACATACCTTTATAATTCAGAATCAGCAGACAGAAATTTAAATTGGCTTAGAGAAAGGTAAGTATGCTTAATATCAATTTTATTTTTAGGTAAAATTGTTCTATTAAGCTTGACTGTACCTTTCTCTAAGCCCTAAATTGAGAAGTGTTTGTTATCGACTGCTGGATTGGGACTAAATTAGAACGCCAATGTGATCAACAAGGTTATATAATATTAATTTCAAACTTTTGATAGTTCAACAATTAGTTTTACGACTTAAATTATAACACTACAACAATATTACAATTAGGTAAATCATCTTATCGATTGAAACAGATTACGGATCTGATTTGAACCACTTGAATCATTTGTAGACTTGTAATTGATTTCTTTTTTATAATATTTGTGAAATGTTAAGGCAGAGCGCCAATTTCCTCTCTCCAGAATATGATCAATGGGAATATTATTTGACCAACTAGCTGAGGCTACGGCCGATCGCACACTACCTGGGCTAGTGTTAATTCCAGCTTGTTTTAACAATGATTTAATCCAGCCGCCTATGATGGTGCGGGTAGCTGGTTTGGGTTCACCACGTGTGCTAATAAATAAGCTCTCAATATTACTTCGACCGTTAGAGTACTCTAGCAATTTGTCAATCCAATAAATTGGGTCAATGTTAGAGTTTGACTCGCATTTAAATAAACGCCAACCAGATTGCCTGTAAGTACTATTATCAGTTTTGGACCCAAAAATCGGCCAAAACACTATAGAATCATCGCTCCTTACAAAGTTTTCTTTATTAATGCTCAATAATGTAAGGTCATGGACTCTGCGCCCGGAACACAATAAAAGTAGCATTGCAGTTCTTTTAGAAATTTCGAATAATGACATTTTGGAAGGAATTTTGTCAACTAAGAATCTAATTAAAACATTAATGTCCCAAATAGGACTTTTAGCTTTGGGTGGCTGTTTTAATGCTATACCCTTTAATATTTGCTTAATAATAATGTGAGAACCTAATGATAAACTACAAGATGGCCGACAAAAGATACATACCGCAGACTTATGTACTGCGATTGTATTATAGGCAAATTTAAATTTAAGATGCAAATCAGTCAGAAATCGAGCCACATCTTCGGGGGATGGATCTATAGTGCTCACCTTATTGTCACGTGACCACTTACACCATCTTAACCATGCCGGCTTATAAGTATTTAACGTCGATTTCCTCCAGCTACCTTCCAAAATTTCTATCTGATCTTTCTGCCAAGAATCTAATAGTGATGACCACCCTGTATTAACCATACCTTTAAATTCAATTGATGAACTTGTGGAGGCGGTCGATTGGTTGTTGTGTCTATCAAGACTTGGTCCAAATCCCTTACCTGGTAGGGAGGGCATATGGAGCGAGCCACCAGATCTGCTCTCCAAAAGACCTTCTCCCAATCGGGCGTTATCACCAGGTACATACCGGTCGCTTGGTTCAGGTGCGCTAATACCCTGGGTATTAGACAGGGTGGTGGGAATACCCATGCTAACCTGTAATGCCAAGGACGACTGAAGGCATTGTGAAAAACAGCCGCCTGATCTAAAACGAGACTCACATACCTGGGTACTACATGAGCACTTTGTGACGCAAAAAGATCTATTTCGGGAACTCCGAAATGTTGAAATATTTTCCCTGTAGCCCAGGGAAGCAAATGCCATTCTGTCGGGGCAGATTTCCTTGAAAGTCGATCTGCTACGTAGTTGTATCGGCCGGGAAGGTGATATATCGACAAATGTATCCGATAACGATCTATTTCGTCTAAGACTTCGTATGTCAGGCTTAAAAGGGGCTGTGAGTGTGTGCCGCCTTCGTTGCGCAGGTAAGAAACTACAGTTTGGTTGTCGCTCTGAATTAATAAGCTTGTATCGCTCATTAGGCGACCTTTTACCTGAATGACTCACAGAATTGCCAACATTTCTAATATATTGCTGTGAGAGTCTTTCCTGTACTGTCCAACAGCCACGTAGGGTCTCGTTGTTGAGTTGCGCACCCCAACCTGCCTTGGCCGAGTCCGTCGTAAGGAAATAGGTTGGAGGTGAACCGTGCAGTTGAGAGGCCATATTGTGATTCTGTATCCACCATTGCAGGTCCGGGATTACCTCGACGGGCATCTGAGTTCGACCTTTTACATTTTTTTGCAATAGGGAATTGCTGAAGGTCAGCATTGCACGAGAATTCAAGCGTCCTCGCGGGACTACAAAGCTGGCAAAATTCCAAAGTCCTAGTATGCTCTGGACTTCTTTTAAACTTACCTTGGTGGCTTTTGCCATTTTCGATGTTCTCAAAAGCAGTAAGCGAACCTTTCTTGTTGGAAGTAATTTGACGTTTTGCCAAGGGTCCCACAATATTCCCAGATACTCGATTGACTGCTGAGGAGTTAGTACAGACTTCTGAAAGTTTATTACAAACCCGAGGGACTGCAGTATTCTTACCGTCAAGTTCGCGTGAGTTTGCAGAGTTTCTCGATTCTGATTCGCCAGGAGAAAATCGTCGAGATATACTAGCAAGCGAACTCCTTGGTCTCGTAGGATCTGCGCGATCCAATTCGTCAGGCTGGCAAAAACCTTCGGAGCGGTTGCCAAACCGAAGGGCAGGCAGGTCATTTGCCACAGTTGGTCCGATACTATTAATCGGAGGAAACGTCTGTGCCCTGGCGCGATTGGCAGGTGAAAATAAGCATTTTCCAGGTCTATTTTCACTAACCAATCCTGTGGTTGGAGGAAGTCGGGGACTTTGTACATGTTCACCAATCGAAATTTGTCTACTTTGACATAGTTGTTTAGTAATTTTAAATTGAAGACCGGACGAAACGAAGCCGTCGCTTCCTTTTTTGGAACAAGAAAAACTGTTGAGACAAAGCTTGGAGTCAATGAAGCTTTTTCTAATACATTTTGATCTACTAGCTTTTTTAATTGGATTAAGATTTCTTTTGAGTTTACTGTGTGAAATCTTCTGGGAATCCTCAAGGGATGAATGAGTGGTGGTTTGCTTAAAAAGGGGATCCGATAACCCGATATTATCTTTAGTATATATAGAGGTGCCCCCAACTTCCTCCAGACACTTACCTGATGTTTGATTCCCCCGGCTTGAAAACATTGATGATAGTCAATCGATTCGTTTATCACGCCGTCCCAGGGCACGTTTCTTACTGTAACGTGTATTTTCGGTGTGACGAAAAAACTCTTCTGCCTTTTTCTTTCGTCCTTGCGCAGGATTAGAGCCACTATTGGTGGAAAAGCGATGGTTTGCACTGTTGCGCACAGGCATCATATATTTCCTACCACCTTGTGTGTCCAGTCTTTGTGGTTTATACGATCTACCCTGCGAGGATAATTTAATAGGTGTTGCCTGAAAAACTTTTAAGACGCCCCCTTGTTTTCCTACAAAATCTGTAAACTTTGCATCGTCAAATAAATGATGTGCAGACGGGGGTATTTTCCTTAACGCTTCCTTAAAACAACTTTCCTTAACTGAATTTAAAATACCGTCACGCCGTTGTTGCACTATATCAGCCCGTTTGCCACATATCATTTGTAATAAATCCGATTGTATTTTTTGGTAGTCCCCGTCGGCAAAAATTTCATTGATTTTTGAAGTAATCTCTTCAGTGGTCGTTGGGTTTTTTAATTCGGATACCCATGAAATGAATTTGCATAAGCCTTTTTGAAATGCTTCATTTTGTAAAATAACAGCATGTGACATAGCAGCTAAGGAATTTTCAACGACCGCTAACGAACGATTACGTTCAAAATTTTTCAAAATGTCATTACTTTCGAGCTCTACAAAACCTGGGGTAGAATTATAAAGTTTTTGTACTTCAGAATAACGTACTTGAGCCCAATCAGGCGAGTTAAAATGTTGCAATTTGATAAGCATTTCGAGATGTGTATTATCTGTTTGTAAGGTCTGCGACTTGAGGGTAGTTTGAATTTTAAAATCAATCGCTCTTTCTTCGTTTAATTCATTATCCAGTTCAGTAGGGCTCGGAATATATAGAATAGACTCGCTGTCAGAGATGCACGGCTGAGTATTGTTTTTAACAATAAGATCTTGCAAAGAGGATACTTTTTCAGTAAGTTTTTTAAAAGCATCCTCCAATTTACTTAGCTTTGTACGGCGGCGTCGCTCCTTTCGCCTACAACGTCTCCTTTTACGCGCCGTCGAAGAATCGCTGCTACTGCTCGAACCACTAGATTGCGACCGAGCACGTGGGGCATTGTCCATACTAAGATTGATATTTTAATTTTATTTAAAACTAAAACTAGGACACCCTTTTTTAAAAGTAACGAGATACTTTTAAACGCGACTACACCGTTCGGAAGTCCGAACGCCAATGAGGTTCATGGATACCATCATGCGCTTAGCAAACGTATCCCCACTACCTGCCGGATTGGGGCGGATATGACGCTGCGGGGCTTATAGCGCTTCACCGTACCGGAACCGGATACGCCTATCTCAATTTAGGGCTTAGAGAAAGGTACAGTCAAGCTTAATAAAGCATTTTTTTGACTTATGTGCTTTAGTCCGCCGACCCGACTATATATTTGGCAAGTAAAATACCGTCTTATACTACAGATACAGGGAAAAGTCTAAAAACTATACATTTGTAACTAAATCATAAAAATATAGTCTTTATTTTAAGTACGCAATCAATCACCGAGCGTAATAAACCACTGATTGGATTCAAAATCTAGGTATTTAAAAATATCAAGTGTTATCCCGAGTAACATTTAGCGTTTACTTCATCACAATCGACCCCCAAAATCAAAAGATTGAATTTTGATGAAGTGTAAACTTTAAAGTTTAGGAAGAAACTTCATCGAGACCTAAAAACACGTAGTTTTCAATGAGACTCCTAAAGGCTTTGGCCAAAAACAAATATATTTAGTTGATCAATCAAGCCATTTATTTTTTCAACTCAGTTTTAATTAATTACAAAATTAGCAACACTTGATTATAACTACAGGCTGAGCCCTAACAATAGCTAGTAAACATGTGTCAAGTTATACTAAATTAGTTTGTACATAATTATCAACATTAGTACTATAATACTGATCATTGCAATATAATACTATTCAGTCAGTTAAATAATTAACATTAAAAATAATTAAAATGTTTAGTCACAGCTCATGCAGGTAACATAGATAACAATAAAATTGTGGTAATTGGAAAGATTAATTCTTTCCATTGTCCAAAGAGAACTGGTCCATTCCTCTAAAAATAAGTTCTTCTTTCAGTTTGAGAACTTCTTGTAATAATGCTTGATTATTGTGCTCCAATTTGCTTATTATCCTTTTCAAATGTTTGGTATAATCTTCATGTTCTGATTTCAAACCTTTGCATGCCACATGGGCTGCAAGGGTGGAATGACTATGACTGTCTGGAAAAAAGAAACTTTTTTTAAAATCTAAATATGCATTGAAGTGGTTATTGGCATTGAATTGGTACAATTTACAATGGATATAAAATACAACATAAGTTTCTGCCTTTATATAGCAAAGTTTTACCTTTATTTCTCAACCTGTCTGTTAGTTTTTCATTTTGCAATCTGAGTCTTGATATCTCATTTTGGAGTTTTCTTTCATTGGCTTCTTTCTGTTTAGTGACTTGCAGCAACTTTGCTCGAGTGTCTGTCATCTTGTGTAACATCTCCTCAGAATGATCTGATATCCTCTGAGCTGAAGCTACACAAGCTTTTGACTCATTCTTTTCGGAATTTATCTTTTCTTTCAACCTTCCTACTAGACCCTGTTAAAAGAAAGATTACAGTATTTTTGGAAAACAATTTTTCTTACAGTAATGAATTTACAACAAAATATTTATTTATACATACATTGAGTTGTTTATTGTTGTGATCCAGTATGTGGTTCTGTTCCTCAAGATTTTCAGCTTTTTGTGATACATTTTTATATGTGTGTAACAATGACCACACTGAATTGATAAGATTTACCAGAGCTTCAGAGTGTAAAATATTATTGGTCATGTCTAAATGTGGATTAAAAATGTAGCTGATATTGAGTAATCCGAACTCCTAAAAATTGGAAGTGGGTAATTAAACTTTACCAATATAAATATAGGATATAGCGACAAACAAAAATCCAAAAATTAAATATAAAGACTTACTTCACTGAGACCAATAAGGCACTCCTTGATGTTTCTTAGCGTACAAGGTTCGTAAGCGGTAGCTCTTTTATGTTTATAATTTTGAATTAGTTCTCTAACCTCTTCGTCTAAAGTTTCAAATTCCTCGACGGTAGCCATTGAGTGCGACTACAAAACAGAACTATTGAAACTGAAATATTAATATTGTAGTCTTTGAAACTGAACAAAAACAAGTGATAACTTTGTAGAAAATTTGAAACTTTATTTTCAAGTCTTGGTTAACGGCTAACAAGTCAAAATAGCAACAAAAGAAAAGCGGGAATTATAAATCAGATGTTATTTTATTGTCCTTCTTTTGTTTACAATGGCCAACCTAAGAACAAAAATACGTCAAAAAGTTTATTTGGTTTATTCTGTTACGTTGGTGTTAGTCCAAAGCGTAGACAGAGAATTATTCTCTGTCTACGCTTCTTACAACAGTTTTTGAGTTTTTAAATAACATTTTTGCTTCATGTGTTCCACATCCACAGGTAAGATATACACCAATTTTTTAATCATACATAAATTCGTATTATGAGAAAATAAAGAAAATGTGAATTGAAAAAAATAACGAAATTTGCAAAAAGTTTAAACGTTCCCGCCATGACTGTCCCATACAGGCAAACTGGGTGGGAATAGTGACGGGAAAATTGTAGTTTTTAAGAAAAAATTATTATGTTCCTACTAACATAGCTCTTAGGAAAAATGTTTACTAACACTTATGGATTATGTCCGAAATAAATAGATAATAATAATAATGGTGTCTCATTCCATTTGAAATGTCTAAAGAGGCCTCTGCGAGTTGGCATCGGCCCCTCGTACGCCTATCAAAGGACCGGGTCTCTAGGGACCCGAGAATCTCAAAAACAAAAATAATAATAATAGACTCCAACTTTTTCCCAGCCAATTCCAGCCGTCCATGTTTTTTTGTGAAAATCGAGTATTTATCTAGCTCTCGAATGAATCTAGTCTCAATATTCGACTCGCCTCGACTTTTGAGTGATTTAATTTTTTCGTTCACCAGGAATCCGAGGAATAACACGCCTTCACCTTTTCGACCTTCTATGTCGGCATAAACTGGTCAATCAAGCTAATAAGGGATCTTCTATTGCTCGGATGGTTGACTATGTCTCTTCAGAGATTCCAGGACTTCCAGCAGAAGTTATTAAAAATAAAATAAAGGTGTTTTCTGCTGTGCTAACCAAGAAATGGAGTGCTATCAGGAACAAAGAGAAGTTTGTTTTAAAATGCAACGACTGGCTGCAAGAAGAGCTTTGGTTAGTACAAAATCGAGAAGCCGGACAACCTGAATGTACACCTGCTCGATCTGCTGTAACTCAAAAGATGGATTTTGTTGGTTTAAGTGCATCAGCAAAGAAAAAGCGGACGAAGATGTTGGTGGCGGGCCATTCTCCGGAAGAGCTGGCCCATGCCACTCAAACAAGTTTCACGAAAATTGGTAAGCGGTATATGGCCACCGTTATAAAGGCAGTAACTGTGTCGTCACGTAAATCACTTCGGATGATTAAAAGAAGGAAACTAACGCCAAAATTTATACTTCCATATACTCCAGATGAAGCATAGGCTCTGATAACAAATTCCAAACTGAGCGTGGACCAGTATAAATAGATTCGCAGAGGAGCTAAGGAGAGAGGGTGTGATATATACCCATCATATGATAGGGTTCTGGCAGCACGAAAAGAGTGTTACCCGAACGACATAATAATAACTGAGACGAAAGGCGAAGTTAAGCTGCAGAGTTTGCTTGATAATACAGCACAAAGACTAGTTTAAGTTCAGCTAGATGTAATAGCAGGTGTAGTGATCGATGATGGAAACAGCAAACTCTACAAATCTAATTGCTCGATCAAAGTGGGGATTTGACGGAAGCAGCAGCCAGTCAGAATATAAGCAGTGGTTTACAGAAGATGTGGCAGCGTCAGATGCAGATATCTTACTCACATCGTTAGTTCCACTACAGCTAGTGATGAAGAGAGAGGAAAGTGAGACAATTCTTTGGCAAAACCCGAGATCTTCCTCCACTCGCTTCTGCCGCCTGATACGTTACCAGATGTTGAAGGAAAGTCACATGGTTTTAAAAAATGAAGACGATTACATCAACAGACAAATAGCTGCTCTGAACCCTACGCAAATAGAAATCGGGGATCGAATGGTCAACATTGAGCACATTTTAATAGAGACAACGCTAGAAGAAGCTCTGGAGTCTAGATACAAAGACTGCCGCTATTATAGAGAGCATAGCACAAGAAAAATTGGAAGGAAGCAGACTATTGAAGACCTGCTACATGCTCTGCTCATCTCCTCCGATCCATTAATATCCAGCATCAGACCATTGCCTAAGAGAAATTCGGGTACTTTGGCGCCAGAAGT
Source organism: Lacanobia oleracea (assembly GCA_950371165.1). NCBI lineage: Eukaryota > Metazoa > Arthropoda > Insecta > Lepidoptera > Noctuidae > Lacanobia > Lacanobia oleracea. Next base: position 16,823,209 of record OX493389.1, read on the forward strand.
TTTAAAATGGTAATGGTGGTCAGTCAATCTGTGAGTCAGCCTTTTGCGATTCTGACCCATACCCGTAGCACCTCCTCTCGGATATCTTAGACTTTTTTGAACTGAGCTCAATTATTTTTTTATCGGACTGGAGAGACCGCCGAAATCGCAGAACAGGTACTCTGTTTTGGTTCTGCTCAATTTCAGTCCAACACTCTCCAGTCTTTGCCACCACGTCTCCAATTTGCTCTGGACCTCTAGGCCACTTTCTGCAACCAGCACAATGTCATCAGCAAACAGCATGCAACAGGGAGCCTCTTCCTGGATGTCCGATGTCAGAGCGTCCATTATCATCAGGAAGAGATAAGGGCTGAGGGCCGAGCCCTGGTGTAAACCGACTGCTACACTGAAGCTGTCAGTGGTGTCCACTGTATACCGGACTTGAGTACTGCTTCGACTGTACATCGCTCGGATCAACTGCACATACTTCCCAGGCACACCTTTCTCCTTAAGGGCCCACCACAAAACCTCACGAGGTACCCGGTCATATGCCTTTTCGAGGTCAACAAATACCATATGCAGGTTCTTATGCACAGCTCTATATTTCTCGCACAGCTGGCAGATAGCGAAAATGGCATCCGTTGTACCCCGACCAGGCATAAAACCGAACTGGTTCTGTGAGATTTCACTCTCTTCTCTCAACCGCCTGTCAATAACTTTTTCCAAGGCTTTCATATTATGTGAGATAAGCTTTATTCCTCCATAGTTGTTGCACTCCAGCACATCACCTTTGTTCTTGAAGATGGGCACCAACAAACTGTTGCACCATTCATCAGGTATGGCTTCTTCCAGCAACAACTTATTGAAAAATAAAGCTAACCACGTCCATCCATTTACTCTTAATAACTGCCACACTTCAATTGGAATTCCGTCTGGACCAATTGCCTTACCATTCTTCATTTCATTCACTGCTATTCTCACTTCATCCACACTGATCATTCTCACTAACCCCTCATTCACTTGTTTATTCTTTAAAATACCACTCCAGATATTTTCCTCATTCATCAATCTTTCAAAATAGCCCTTCCATCTATCCTTAATCTTTTCATCATCCGATAGAAGCATTCCAGCTTCATCCCTTACACATCTTATCTGACTAACATCCTTCGCCTTCCTCTCTCTGGCTCTAGCAAGCCGGTATAGGTCATTTAGGCCAGCTGGACTGTCCAGTGTGTCGTACAATTGGTCCAGAGCTTTTGGTCTTGCCACATTGCCATTGCCACGGCTTTCTTTGCTTTTTTCTTTAAAGCATCATACTCACTCTTTTTTTTCAGCTTTTAAACTAACGCTTTCCAATCCCACATTCTGCCATTCCTTGAATATCCTCTTTTTTTCTTTCAACACTTTCTGTATTTCTGTCGACCACCACCATGTATCCCTCTCTATTATGTCTCTTCCTTTTGTCTCTCCCAAAATATCCTTCGCTGCTTGCCTTAAACATCCAGCTATCTCATTCCAGCTTTCATTCACACTTCGATCTTTCATGTGGGCACGCTCGCTCCGTCATAGATCTCATCCATCAAGCGTGTTTGTAGTCAAGAGCAAATCCATTCCTCAATTAAAAAATACTCATGGTGTTTTGTCGACTTACAGGCGAAAACCAGAAGGCTAAGGATGCTAGGGCAAGCAAAGCGAGCCTGAAAAATTTAAGTTCCTTTAGTCTGAAGATTTTATTCTTATCACACATTGTACAATTTTTTTTTTTTTTCGATTTAAGCATAAATTGAAGAGCTGAAGATGCTAGAGCGGGCAAAGCGGTTATATCATGCTTTTCGTTTCTTTGAAAAATACGAGTGAAGTGAGCACACCGCCTCGTAAAATAGTTAAGATTGCATTTTTATTTACCATCCATTCAATCAAAGAAACCACTTAGTTGACTTTAACTTAACATAAAACTTGCATAATGGACGATGCAAAAGCAAGCTAGAAATGTTTTCAGATAGGTTGTGCCGCGGATAGGTAATATCCTCTGATTACGATAGATACAGATCTAATAGTAAAATTGTCAAATTATTTACAATCAGAATGCAAGAGTGACCGAAGCAAGCTTGAAATTTTTAGTACCCCACCACAGTTTTGTTCGTGATTTGTCTATTTTTAGAACGTTTGTCAATTTGAAGTGGGTGGTAGACGTACGAACTTATAGTACGCGGTTTTTAAGATCGCGTGCTTGCTCGGTTCGACGTCAGTGACACACGTGTAAGCTTGGTCATTACTCTGGTACTCGGCAGACCGCGATGTCGTCAATAGAGGAAATTTTTTCTTATTCAGGAATAGTATTTTGTTGTAGCCAGACAGGATACATGTACGAGAGAAGCAAAGAAAATAATTCTGTTAATTATTAGTGTGAATAGCTTCTAGGCAAGCGTGCTCCATCTTCGACCACATCCTCGCTTACCATCAGGTGAGATAGTGGTCAAGCGCGTGCCTATATCAACAGTAAAAAAAAAAAAACATACGAGCGAAAAAGCTCGTCGACCCACAATTACTTGCTCGAACGTCTGTCACCCACTTGACGTACAGTTGGGGGGGGGGGTTTATGCTAAGTTATGCTAATGCCTCACAAACTAAGCATAGTTGGTTCCTTTTATTGGTTTGGGCCGTAGACAGAGTATTCTACTCTGTCTACGGTTTGGGCCTTGTTTGGGCGCTTTACTTAGCCATCCGCACAACACCAGTGAATCACTTAGTAAGTTTTTTAATCTGTGCTCCCGGCCGCGTCATGCTTTCAAGTGTTGTAACGAAACGGCTCTATGCACAGAGTCCTATATATTATGCTCTATGCTTTGAAAATCTGTTCAAAAATAATGTGATAATGTGACTGTCAATGTCAAATCACATCAAATTTTCTAACCAAATGTCTGCTAGTGTTTACGGTCTCATTTTGTAAAAACTGATAATAAAGAATTGTAAATTATCTAAAACAAATAGGCAAAACAGAGTGTTAGAATGGACGTTGGGGAACTACTGTCTTTTAAGGTAAATCTTATTTACGCCAGAATTGTAAACGTATTAAGATTTGTCCAAAGATTTAAAATTATTTAATGTTAATTATTATTTAGCCCACACCGACGCCCAAGAGGCCAAATGAAGATGACAGTGGCGACTCGGATGATGATGGCGCAAGAACTTCAAAAATGCGACGAATGGCGAGGTCTAAATCCGATCATCGTGTTTTGCTATCGTTGAGTACAACTCTACCTAAGGAACCCACCATCACTGATAAGGAGAGAGAAGATATTCTTCGATTTGTTGAGACTGAAGCTACTGAGGTACCTAACTACTAATCTTTATCATGTTTTCAATATCTCTGTGGGACGCATAATAAATGCAAAATGCATTACTTATTCACTTACTAATTGCCTAATTTTGAATACTTAATGAAAATGCAATAATAGTAAATATTTAAAAAATGGCTGAATTCTTATCATTATTTTAGGGCGACATACTTGATGAAACTGCAGTTAAAAAATTAGTATTGAATTTTGAGAAGAAAACTCTGAGGAACAGAGAGATGAGAATTAAGTTTCCAGATCAACCCGAGAAGTTTATGGACAGTGAAATAGATTTACATGAAGCCCTGCAGGTATGGTAGCACTCTATTGCAGCTTAATAGATCACTTTTACAAGCTTCACATAACATAATCCTATGCCACTACTAAGATGTAAATAATTTCTTGTCACATGTGTACATTTTAGTGTGCATATGTTGCATTATGTTATCTATGTTCATCCTCAAAGTGCAAGCAATCTGTAAATGGAAGATATAAGTAAATCTGGAAGATGTAGGAAATCTCTATACTGACTTAGCATTATATAATTTAAGTTAACATTTGCATTAAAACAATCCTAAAATAAGTATGCATTGCAATGGAATTCTTCATTCAAATATACATATTAGCTGTCCCGCCAGTTGACGGCTTCACTCTCGTCAACTGGCAACTCTACCTACCTGCCCCATTTGTGAATCTAAACCATTCAGGGCGCCACCCAACCGCATACCAAAAAGTTTATTCAAATCAATCCAGCCATTTAGGAGTAGTTCAGTGACATACACACATACAGTAGAATTATATATATAAAGAAATATATTGTATTTTTTTCTCTCTTTTTTGTTTTGCACCTGCCATATTTTCTCTGCACTGCCCTAAGGTCGACTAGTAGAAAATGCCGAAGGCATTAAGTCCGCCTTAGTACAGTCTTTTTTACTTGTGCATAAAGTTTTAATAAATAATAATAATATGGAAAGGCAAGGAGCTTCAAGTGGAAAGGCAAAGAGCTTCACGGGCTCTTCATGGGTCTGATGTAGATTTTTCAGCGTCGGTGGCCTGGCTACGTTTCAGTGATTTCTTCGGGGTAACTGAAGGTTTTGTCTGTGCGATTATGGATGAAGTTATTTTGACAAATAACTACCGGAGGCATATTATGAAGGATGGGACGGTGCACGTGTGTCGGGCATGCCACCGTGCGGGTGAGTCCATCAGACATATTATCTCTGGTGGTTCTCGTCTGGCTAACGGCGAGTACTTGCACAGGCACAACCAAGTGGCCAGGATTATCCATCAGCAACTTGCTTTGAAATATAAACTTGTGGATTCTGAGGTACCGTATTACAAGTGTGTGCCCGACCCAGTCCTCGAAACTGACCATGTCATGTTGTACTGGGATCGGTCTATCATCACTGATAGGACTATTGTTGCCAATAAGCCTGATATAGTGGTGATAGACCGATTCGCGCGCCGCACAATGATAATTGATGTTACCATCCCGCATGACGAGAACCTCGTGAAGGCTGAGAAAGAGAAACAAATCAAGTATCTCGACTTAGCACACGAGGTTGTCGACATGTGGAATGTGGACTCAGCTGTCATTGTGCCGATAGTCGTTACGGCCAATGGCCTGATAGCCAAAAGTTTCGACCACCATCTGTCGAAGCTAGCGTTACGCGGTTGGATAAAGGGCCTGATAAGAGAAGGCAGTACTCCTCGATACGGCTCATATTGTGAGGAGGTTCCTTTCTCTGGAGCCCTAACCACCGGTAGCTTGGATCCTGTTCCCGACACCGGCGGACTACTACTTTTTATATTAATTTTAAATGTATTTTTTTTTATATTTTTGAATGTATATAAAATTAATAAACAAAATAATAATAATATTTAGTAAATTTAATATTGTTTGCTGTCAGGAACTGAGTGCAGTAGCTACAGTGCCAGACCAGTACCCTTTACTGGTGGACTTGAAGTGTATAAACTCACTGTTAGAGTTGTTGTCACATGACAACACAGATATATCTACTAAAGTAGTGCATTTGCTTCAGGTAAGCCCATTTCCTTTACTAGTATTAAGTTGTGTAGATGTTTCCATATTGTAGCATATTGTAGTTACTGATATGACCAAAAAAAAACAACCAAATTGAATTATTGCTAATGGGTACAATTTTGTAGGAATTGACTGATGTGGATATTCTCCATGAGAGTGAGGAAGGTGCTGATGAGCTGATCAATGCTCTGGCAGAGGCTGAAGCTCCAGCCTTATTGCTGCACAACCTTGCACGCCTTGACGAGTCAGTGCCTGATGAGAGAGATGCTGTTCATGATACTCTAGGTAACATTATGATAACTTTAGAGACTTTAGTGGGTGACAAACGCGAGCAAGTACGCGTACTTGTGGCTCATTGAGCTTTTTCGCTCGTTTGTCACCATAAGCACGTGTACATAAAACAGCCGAGTAAGTTTGTTGGCGATACAACAGATTTGAAATTTTGCTCGTAGCTCGCCTCGGCTCACTCGTCTGTCAGTCCGCGAACCGTAAACCGCGAGCCAGTACTTTGTTTTGTGAAACGTCGAGTGCTATTTTGTTGCAAAAATTACTGATTTTCGAAGCTATTCACACTAATAATTAACAGAATTCTTTTCTTTGCTTCTCTCATACAAGTATCCTGTCTGGCTATAAAAAAACTAGTTGACCCGCGCAACTCCGTCTGCGTCACAATTTTCATTACTGCTCCGCTCTTAGCGTGATGATTATATATCATCGCGCTAAGACCAATAAGAGCGGAGCCTATAGCTTTCCTCGATAAATGGGCTATCTAACACTGAAATAATTTTTCAAATCGGACCAGTAGTTCCTGAGATTAGCGCGTTCAAGCAAACAAACAAACTCTTCAGCTTTATGTATTAGTGTAGATATTATTCCTGAATAAAAAAGCGTTTCCTCTATTGACGACATCGAGGTCCTCCTGCTACGAGAGTGATGAGCAAGTTTTCACGTGTGTCACGTCGAGCCGAGTAAACTCGCGATCTTAAGTGGGTGATAGACGTACGAACTTATAGTACGTGGATTTTAATATCGCGAACTTACTCGGCTCGACGTCGGTGACACACGTGAAAGCTTGCTGATTACTTTGTTACTAGGGGGACCGCAATTTCAATGGAGAAAACTTTTTGTTATTCAGGAATAATATTCTACTATAGCCAGACAGGATACTTGTATAAAAAAGAAAAGAAAAGAATTCTATTAATGATTAGTGTGAATAGCTTCGAAAATCAGTAATTTTTGCAACACAATAGCGCTCGACATATCACAAAACAAAGTAATGGCTCGTGTCTTGCGGCTCGCGGCGTTACGAGCAAAATTTCAAACTTGTTGGATCGCTAACGTACTTACTCGGCGGTTTTTATGTACGCGTACTTACGGTGACACACGAGCGAAAAAGCTCGTCGAGCCACAAGTACGCGTACTTGCTCGCACGTCTATCGCCTACTTTAAAAACAGCGTACTTAAAGTTCATACGTCTATCATCTACTTTAGTACCTTTAATACTGTAGGGTGTGTGTGTATCCATAAGTAGTGGCGTATCTAGCATGGGTGTCACACAATGCGAATATTGGGTAACACCCAACCTAATCTTTTTTTTTTTGTAACCGGTGAAATCCTCATGGATGACCTCCGCCCTGGGGAGAGAGATCTGTCAGGCCCTTACTGACTAAAACCACCCCGGTGTTCCATCTCTCACCAACCAGGGATCGCGAGAACTAATGCGACTTCCGTAATCCCCGGCCGGTGCCGGCCCGCCTCTGCGGGCCACCTCGGGTCAGCGGGAGGAGTGAGGTGTTTGACTCACCCCGCGACGTCAAAGAGGAGCGCACAGGAACACCTCGCGCCACCACCTCGGGTCCAAATAATGGGGGGCGACGGATATCCCCAAGTCCTCCGCCTCTGGGCCCAACTCAATGTGCCGCTGCATCAGTCGCTCACCGCGCCGCGTGCCCGCGCGTCCTCAAGCCACCGGTGCAGTAACGCGTGGGCTTTTGCCTCCAGGTCCCAGGGCGGAGATCCGGCCAGTACGCAAGAGATCGTGCGATAACCCCTGATGACTCTGACGGCCATCACCCTCTTTTTTTTTTTTGCGCTGGTAAAAAATGCATTACGCATACCCTCCTTCGGGGGTATGGGAGGGGTATGTGGGAGTTTCCGGGCAGACCCGGTATACCCACTAAAATAACCCAGCGGCATTTCCGCATCGTCCGAGTGGAAGAGGACTGGGAGATCGGCGCAGCCTTGGCGTCCGGTCCTCCTCCAACGACAACCCGCCTAAAGCGGCGGGCCCCTCAAGTCCTCCCCGTTCAGGGGGAGGGCTGGGAATGACCGGCGAAGGTGGTGTGGAGTGCAATGCGGGCGGAGGCGCCCCCGCGCCTATCGCCCGCCCATCACCACCATGAGGAGGGAGAAGACGGCGTCTTCTCCGACCTCTTCTCCGCCTACGGAGCGGCGCAGCGAGAGGGTCGTCCTCCCGCGCACGCTCCGCCGCCTCCTTTTGCGAGATGACATCCTCGCAAAAAGAGGCGACAGCTGCCCAGGACCCCTCACTCTCCAGCATGGCGTTGACCACGCCGGGAAGCGAGAGGTCCTGTCCGATCTCCGCTATAAGACTGCGACGCGGCTCAGACCAAGCCGGACACACCTCGAGGGTGTGCTGAGCCGTGTCCTCCGCCGCGCCGCAGTCGTGGCACGCCGGGGTCTCCTCCCTCCCGATCCGGTGCAGGTGCTTGCCGAAACAGCCGTGGCCTGACAACACCTGCACCAGACGGAATGAGAGGAAACCATGGGAGCGCTCGAGCCAGTCTCGCAGGACCGGACCGAGCGCGTCCAGGGTTCGGCGGCCAAAGGTGGCGGAGGCGAGGTCGTCCGTCCAATGGACGATGATGGCGTCCCTCGCCTCCCGCCGCACGGCCTCCCGCTCCTCCGCGACGGGGCGCTCCCCGAGGGCCTTTCGCCGCGCCGTCCACTCGTACACTCTCGCGAGCACCCACGCCTCCAACTCCCAAGGAGGGGTGCCCGCCAGAGCGCACGCCGCCGAAAAGCCCACCGAGCGGTAGGCCCTCGCCACCCGCAGTGCAATGGCCCTTTGGGGCCTGCGCATGGCAGTTGCGTTCTCCCTCCTGTGGAGGGAGTCCGCCCAGATGGGGGCCCCGTACAGGGCCATGCTCCGCAGGATGCCGGCATACAAACGCCGGCATCGTGCATTGGGCCCCCCCAGATTCGGGAGGAGCCATGACAAGGCGTCCGCAGCCTTCAGCAGGCGCGTCGACAGCCCGCTGAAGTGCGGGCCGAAGCGCCACCTGCTGTCCAATTCCAGGCCCAGATACTTTATCTGAGTCTGGACCCCTATCCTTACGCCCTCCACCACAATGTGGGCGTCAGGAGGGCGGCGCTGCCGAGGCCCGTGAAAGAACACGGCCTCGGTCTTGTTCAGCGCCACCCTCCTGCGAACCTTTTTTTTTTTTTTTTTTTAAGCTGGAAGAAAATGCATTACGCATACCCTCCCGTCCGGGGAACGGGAGGGGTATGTGGGACTCCCCGGGCAGACCCGGTATACCCACTAAAATAACCCAGCGGCATTCCCGCTTCGTCCGAGTGGAAGAGGACTGGGAGATCGGCGCAGCCTTAGCGTCCAGTCCTCCTCCGACGACAACCCGCCTAAAGCGGCGGGCCCCTCAAGTCCTCCCCGTTCAGGGGGAGGGCTGGGAATGACCGGCGAAGGTGGTGTGGAGTGCAATGCGGGCGGAGGCGCCCCCGCGCCTATCGCCCGCCCATCACCACCATGAGGAGGGAGAAGACGGCGTCTTCTCCGACCTCTTCTCCGCCTGCGGAGCGGCGCAGCGAGAGGGTCGTCCTCCCGCGCGCGCTCCGCCGCCTCCTTTTGCGAGATGACATCCTCGCAAAAAGAGGCGACAGCTGCCCAGGACCCCTCACTCTCCAACATGGCATTCACCACGCCGGAAAGCGAGAGGTCCTGTCCGATCTCCGCTGTTAGACTGCGGCGCGGCTCAGACCAAGCCGGGCACACCTCGAGGGTGTGCTGAGCCGTGTCCTCCGCCGCGCCGCAGTCGTAGCACGCCGGGGTCTCCTCCCTCCCGATCCGGTGCAGGTGCTTGCCGAAACAGCCGTGGCCTGACAACACCTGCACCAGACGGAATGAGAGGAACCCGTGGGAGCGCTCGAGCCAGTCTCGTAGGACCGGACCGAGCGCGTCCAATGTACGGCGGCCAAAGGTGGCGGAGGCGAGGTCCTCTGTCCAATGGACGATGATGGCGTCCCTCGCCTCCCGCCGCACGGCCTCCCGCTCCTCCGCGACGGGGCGCTCGCCGAGGGCCCTTCGCCGCGCCGTCCACTCGTACACTCTGGCGAGCGCACGCCTCCAACTCCCAAGGCGGGGTGCCCGCCAGAGCGCACGCTGCCGAAAAGCCCACGGAGCGGTAGGCCCTCGCCACCCGCAATGCAATGGCCCTTTGGGGCCTCCGCATCATAGTAGCGTTCTCCCTCCTGTTGAGGGAGTCCGACCAGATGGGGGCCCCGTACAGGGCCATGCTCCGCAGGACCCTCCTGCGAACCTAACCTAACCCAACCGTGACAAAACACAGTCAAAAAATGGTTGGAAATCATCAATGAACGGGTGACCCGCGGAGCCGCCCCACCGGAGTTACGCCACTGTCTTTTTTTACCATTCTATAAAAGAATAATCATCTTTTTTAGGGTTCCGTACCCGAAGGGTAACCAACGGAACCCTATTACTATGCCTCCGCTGTCCGTCCGTCTGTCTGTCAGCGGGCTGTATCTCAAGAACCGTAATAGGCAGAGAGTTGAAATCTATTGCCGCTATAACAACAAATATTAAAAATGAAGGTTGATGGTACGGAACCCTTCATGTGCGGGTCCGAATCGCACTTGGCCAGTTTTTTTTTATTTAATTTATTCGGGAAATCAAACATAGAATTACAAAAAGATATGATATAGAAAGGAATAAAATGATAAGTACTCATTAAAATTTAAAATAGTAGGTACTCATATTAAAATTTCACTTTGCAGGTATTATAGAGAACCTAACTGAATTTAGAACTGAATTGAGTTCAGAAGTTGCCAAACAGGGTTTCATGCAATGGATACTCAAAAGACTGAAGGTATGCATCAGTCAACTTAACTTTATTTTTTTGAATAGCCTGTTGGTCTAGTGGTTAGTGACCCTGACTGCTATGCCAGAGGTTGTAGGTTCGATTCCCACCCAGGACAAATGTTTGTGTGATGAGCATGATCATTTGTTCTGTGTCTGATGTATGTATTTAGAAATATAAAAGTATGTTTATCAGTTGTCTAGTACCCATAACACAAGCTCTGCTTAGCTTGGGACTAGATGGCGTTGTGTGATAGTTGTGTGGAATATTATTATATTATTATTTATTTACATTTTTTAATCAACTTTCATCCAATAATTATTTTTATGATTTCAGTTAAAAGTGCCTTTTGATGGCAACAAATTATATGCCACAGAAATTTTATCAATTCTGTTACAAAATACTCCAGAGAATAGAAAGTTGTTAGGAGAGCTTGATGGCATTGATGTTTTATTACAGCAATTAGCGGTAAGCAACCAAATATTATTTGTCATAGTAATAAAAATATATCACATTTTGACTGCATTTCAACACTAAGGATACTTTATACAGTGACCTCAAATACAAAAAGATTTACAAGAGCCTTTTTTGAATAAAATAAAATTCTTGCTTGTAAACATAGGCCAAAATAGGTTTGATTGATGGCTAGGAATGATTGAGTTTTCAAAAATCGAATGCAGTAAACCTACTCAAATAAAATTCTGATTATTTTTAGCTGTCCTCATAGTTTTGAATTTATCATCCATGTCCACTTGAAAAATTCATGTATTTCAATGATATACATAAAAAATCACTACTAATCATCTGCCTAGCCTTTTCCCATCTATATTGGGGTCGGCTTCCAGTCAAACCGGATTTAGCTGAATACCAGTGTTTTACGTGGAGCGGCTGCCTACCAGACCTCCACAACCCATTAACAGGGGAACACGGTACTACTATAATAATAAAATGAAGGTATAAAAAATGACCACTGTATGTATAGTCTTATTTCCACCCAGTTCTACAAACGTAACGACCCGGCCGGGGCTGAAGAGCAAGAGGCTATGGAGAACATGTTCGACTCGTTGTGCTGCGCCCTCATGGAGCCGTCCAACCGCGACCGCTTCCTGCGCGGGGAGGGGCTGCAGCTCATGAACCTTATGCTCAGGTATTATAACATCAACACGGCCTTTTTTGCTTCCACAATGTTGTCCTTTGTTTATTTGTGCACTCTTTTTAACCATGCCTTAACTCTAAATCTCCTGACAGCATTTTTAACCACCATTTGGTGATAAAAAATGCTGTCAGGAGATTTATTTTTATTAGCCGTTAGTCGGCTCGTATCTTTCTAATAAGATAAACTAGGTACGACCAGTTTAGACCATACATTGGCTTTTCCGTGTATATTCTCAACTGATATTTTTACGTGATTGTGTAACTCTAAATAAATGGAGGTATGCTTATAAAAGATGATTGTTCCAGGGAAAAGAAAATGTCTCGGAATGGATCACTGAAAGTGCTCGACCATGCGCTCGCAGGGCCCGAAGGTCGCGATAACTGCAATAAGTTCGTAGATATTTTAGGACTTCGCACTGTCTTCCCGCTGTTCATGAAGACACCCAAACGGAAAAGAATATTAACAGTTGACCAACATGAAGGTACATAACTACTTTCTTTTGGTTACAATACACGCAATAATAATTATAATTGATGAAGTCCTTTTCTGCAAAGCATTGGTTCAATACTAAAACGAAATAGCTACTACTAACACACCTCTGATCATTGGCAAGGTTACTGCAAAGTCATCCCAGACGAAACCCTAATGGCTCAACACCACCTCCTTGTCCTGGACTTTGCGGTCGTGCCAAAGAAGAAAGTGATCGAGAAACGCAAACCCCGTACTAAGTGGTGGTTGCTTAATGGTCCTAAACAGTCGGACTTCATCGCGGAGGTCGAGCGTCTCGAGATCAGTGTTCCGCATAAGTCCGCTTAAGAGATCTGGAGTAGGATTCATTCAGCAATCACCGCTGCGGGAAAGCGTGCTTTGGCTTCTCGTGGTGGCCGCACCATAGACAAGGAGACGTGGCGGTGGGATGACGGGGTGCAGGCGGCGACTCGGAAGAAGGGTTTATTTAAACAGTGGCAAGGGTCCAACTCTCCGTATGACGCGCTTGCAAAAAAGCTGTAGCCAGAGCTCGCAGCAAAAGTCTGTCTCCCTTATACGACAAAAGCTTATTTTTAAGCTAGTGCGCGCCCGGGGAAAACCTACACAGGATATTAGCAAATGTCTCTGTGTAGGGGTCGCCCAGGGTAAGCTGCTCTGCGATGCCCCGATGCTCTGTTAAGGAGAGGTGGTGTATATGTATACTTCACGGAGCAGTCTAATAAACAGCGTCCCCATAACCTTCCTCCCGAACCGCCTTCTAAACTTGGACTTATTTCTCCTATTTCCGCCGACGAAACCTCATAAAGAACCGGAAATCGGCGATGGGCCCACATAGTGTGGACCTTCTGACGGATCTTTTTAACCGCATCCTGATCGCCAAGGAAATGCCGAACCAGTGGCGATGTAGCGCCTGATTATTCCTGTTTACAAAGGCAAAGGTAGCGTACAGGATTGTAGTAACTACCGCGGCATCAAGATCACGTGCCAGACCATGAAGCTCTTCGAGCGCATCATTGACACACGGCTCCGTAGCGAGAGCACTGTCTCTCAGTGTCAATATGGCTTCCGGGCGGGTAACAGCACCATGGACGCAGTGTTCGCCTTACGGACTCTGCCTGAGGCTTACAGAGAGAGAAGGAGAGCTTTGCAAATTGCCTTTTTAGACCTGCAGAAGGCCTTCGACTGTATACCTCGACAGTTCATCTGGCGGGCACTTCGCTTCAAGGGCATTCCCGAGGCCTATATTGACATTATCAGAGATATGTACCGCGATTCCGTGTCCTCTGTCCAGACCGCTGTAGGCGAATCCAATGGCTTTCCAATATCTGTTGGCGTTCACCAAGGCTCGGCTCTTAGCCCGTTCTTGTTTAACGTGGTGCTCGATGTAGTTACGGCAAACATCCAAGATCAGCCTCCATGGCCAATGATGTATACCGATGACATCGCCCTCGTTAATCAGAACAAAGCCCATCTTGAGAGCGCAAAGTCAACATATGGAAGGACACGCTGGAAAACGGTGGTCTGAGACTAAATGTGGCGAAGACTAAGTAAATGTCCAGCGGCAGCACGGATTCAAACACCATCCGAATAGGTACGGACTTGATCACAAATTCCGATACGTTCAGGTACCTTGGATCCGTGCTGCACGAGTCTGGCAGCGTGGACGACGATGTCCAAGCACGTATTAGGCTCGGCTTGGGCGAATTGGCGCGAGGTAACGGGCGTAGTATGCGACCGCAAAATGCCTCCGAAGCTCAAGGAGCAGATATATAAATGCATCATACGGCCTGTCCTCCTGTACGGCGGCGAGTGTTGGCCAGTACTAAGCAGACACACCCAGGAGCTTCGCGTCACGGAGCTGAAGATGCTGAGGTGGATGAGCGGCGTAACGCGATCCGATCGCATTCGCAACTCTTTCATCCGAGGTAGTCTTGGTGTCCGTGATGTGGGGGAAAAACTGCAAGAGTGTCGTCTGCGATGGTATAGCCACATCATGCGCCGCCCTATGGAGTACGTTGGTCGGAGATGCATGAATATGGCTGTCCTTGGGGCTAGAATACCTTGAAAGATGGTAAACTCTCGATAAATTGCATCTGGTATACTTTTTTCTTCATCAAAATTTGATAGTTTTTACAATTGACAATTTCTCGAAATTTTTCGAGAGATTATAAATCTCTCGAAAATTTTTGAAAAAGTCTGAACTTACCTACACAAAATGGCACACAACTAACTAACTGACTGACCAGACTCTTCTGACTAATCAGAGCACAAGTATACAATTTATCTATTTTAATGTGATAGTTAAATTGAAAACTTTGTTCCTCATTGGTCTTTGTTGGTGTGAGCTCACGTGTAGCGTACGGATCTTACGGAGTTTGTCAATTTCTGGTGACTGATTTATATTTAAACGAACTTGCATATTTTTTCAGAGCATGTTGTTTCCATAATTGCCTCAATGTTGCGCAATTGTCAAGGCAGTCAAAGACAACGGTTACTAGCAAAATTCACTGAAAATGACCTTGAAAAAGTGGACAGACTTCTAGAGTTGCACTTCAAGTATATGGACAAAGTGGATCGTACCGAAAAGGAAATGGAGGTAATTAAAATGAAACTTGTAAGTTGAAACGGTTTTGTAAGTTCTCTGGAAGCGATAAAGCAGATGTATTAGTTGTATCATGGGATCAGCTGCCAACCGACATCTGAGTCTATTGATTCTGCTCAACTCTGGAACCCTTTAAGTTGTTGTTAGTGTTTGTTTACAAGACGTCTTAAGCTATTTGACAAACTTTATCTAGGATCTTCTTTAGGAATACTGTTCTGTTTTCGAAAATTATCTTAGGCCTGTGCCACGAGTTTTGCGGGCTGCGGGGCGGCGGTGGCGCGGGAGCGGGGCGGGCAACGTGGACCCGTTTTCGTAACCAGCGGGCAGATCGCGCGGCACTATAGCGGCGTAGTGTTGTGTTCGTGGTTGTGTCATCGAGATATTTGTTTTTATTCGTGAACGAAGTGTCTAAACAACGGCGACAACATTTTTTTATTCATATTTATTCTTAACGCGCGATTTATTGTGGGAAAAAGAAGAAAATAAATTGCCTAACACTGCAATGCAGACGCGCGGGCGGTCACCGCTCGACTGGCGCGCCACCGCTCTTTGCCCGCCCTCGCGCTGCTGCCGCGCCGCTCTTTTCGAGGGCCGGTCAATTTGATTTTACACATTAGATCCTGTTGCTCCCGCGCCGTCGCCGCCACCGCCCCGCTGCCCGCAAAACTCGAGGCAGAGGCCTTAGAGGTTGCAAGCTTCTCTATACCTTAGATATTTTTTTCCGAAAATGCTCTGTTCTTGTAGTTAGCCAGAGGAGTGAAGCTAGTGTTGTACGATTTCATATTTATTTAACGTATTTGTTTACAGCAAGAGGGAGACGAGTTGGATGACGATGCACAGTATCTAAGAAGACTGTCTGGTGGACTCTTCACATTACAACTCATTGACAGGATTATCTTGGAGGTGAACTTTGATTATAATTATTTATTAGATGTTTTCTTTGTCTTATAGTACTGGTCATGAACCGAGGGCATAAAGCAGTGTCTTACGGCACGAACGTGACATTAAATCCCGAACACAATGCTCCGCTCGAATCCTTCAGATTTGAGAGTTAACTCCCGAGCGATGCGAGGGATTCAAGTTTGCCCAAGGCAAATAAATACACCTTTATCCCTGAGATGCATACTCTACTTTTCACACCTACTACGAGAAAAGTGTGCTCTAGCCATGAAAAGAGGGGGCGCGAATCGGCCCCGCCGAAAGGAGCAGCGAGAGCGTCCGAAGCTGTGACTCCAGTCCACCACAGTCATAATATTGTACTGAATTTCATTATTTGAATTTGGAACGCATTTTGAATGCGCTCGCTACACGTAGCAGCGGAGGTGACGTGAGCCGCTCGCGAGTTAGAATGACGTACTTTAGGTTAGGTTTGCAAGGCAAATCATTTGACGATTTCGTGCAGGTGGTGTGGAATACATAGAGAGGGCGGGTTCGAAAGAGTTACGGAGTTCGGTAACTCTTTCGAACAATCTTGCAACCCAGGCAGGATCTTTTTGTTCTTACATTAATATAATTATTATTTTAATAATTATTTTCCATGTTGTTGTTAGGTGTGTACTGCGGGCTCATCATCGGTAAAGCAGCGCGTGCAACGTGTGCTGTCTCTACGTGGAGGATCGCTGAAGATTATTCGACACGTAATGAGAGGTAAGTGGAATAGTGTTCGGATATCGACGTATGCGTAGTCAGTTGAAATCTCAGACTTATACCCTTTGTAATACAACTCACTATCACCTTATTCCATTCATATATATGGTCAACTACCGTTACCGCGCTTATCGATATGTGTGCTAAACGCCCTCTTATTTACAGAATACGCCGGTAACCTCGGCGACGCTGGCAGCGAGGAATGGCGTCAACAGGAACAGCAACATATACTGCAACTTGTAGATAAATTCTAAATAATTATAAGATACTCTCTTCTGCTATGCTTTTTTGTTTTATTCTGCGTTACCATAAGAACGTACTCCTGAAAATAAACCAACGTTGCTTGAAGCCGTCCAGTAAATTTTTATAAAAGGTACGTATTCACACGGGATCGGTCATTGACGATTCGTCAGAAAACACGAGAGAGACGTCATGACGGATCACGGATGGACGTTCACATTGCATGCGGAATCGTGTTTTTTCATGATTCGTCAATACAAGGTGTTGTTTTGCATCCTCGTCAAATTTCAGGAGGTTGGTTGTTGAAATTTAACAGTATTTCAGAATTAAACCCTTAATTCAATACAAAGAAAATAGAATCACCCGACTACGCACACAGCGACAATGCAGCTGAGTGCGTGAGTGTCGACGTCTTACCTACGAAATGCTAGCGCGTGCGCGGGCATTGACCGCTACATAATTTTACCTAATTTTATTTCGAAAATCACCTACATTATTGTCATAAATTTCGCTTGATAATTAACTCATTTTTGAGCATCATTGGATTACGGAAATCCTACTAAAGACAGTAATACTAGTGCACCAAAGAAAAGTTCACTGACCTGGTCTCAGATGATTAATAAAATGTTAGTTTTACTTTATCCTTCAACCTAAAGTTTTCGTAGTGGTTTTGTTTTATTTGTGGATTAAATTGGTTGATTTAAAATTTTCCTTACTACGGGCTTCGGACCGGCAATAATACCTACATTAGTTAGTGTACCCGATCTACTAAGTCTAAAAATGTTTTTTACGTTTGACTGGAATGGGAAGACGTGTTAGTTAAGTGTAAGTACGTGGTGATATTTCGACTCCTAGGTATTTTTGACGTAGTTAAAAATTTGAAATCAACCTATTTACACTAATAAAATTGATTAAGCTAAAAGCTATTTAAAAATGTACACATAAATAAATTACCTACTTGGTCAGTGGGTCTTAGTTACCCGGAGGTATTGTTCAAAGTTGCCACCATCACATCACACTTTTCGCACAATCGAGCACAACGTAGCTGGGTTTTCCTTTAGCTTACGTAACACTAACACATTCGTTTTTAAAGTGTCGAAACTTCGAAAGCCACCATGACGCTCTGTGATGGGGTTCCCGAGCGGGAAAGATTTTCGTGAACATCCGGATGGCTCCAAGTAGGTTCTTTTAGAATAAATAAAGAATCTTTAAACCCATTTATAATTATCAAGTAATCGCGCTTTTTTGAAAACCCAAAAAAATATCGCAGCGCCTAAATGAGAAAAAGTATAAGCTTCTTAAAACCTGTATTCGTTCCGCCTTGACGCTTGTAATAACTATAAAAAGTTTCAAAAGTGTAGGATATGCATGCGTTTTTGAATAATATTGCTAAAATTCAAAACTACGGCGCCATAACTTTGACCAAAATACAAGAAACCGTCTAAACTCATGATGTGTAGGTGTGAACCAAAAATTAGTGCGTTTAGTCAAAAGTATATAGGAAAATATTCAGCTTCGAATGACAGCAGGGTTTCGTTGTCATTCGAAGCTGAATATTCCACCCGGCACTTGAGGCTAATTTGAAGGCGCCCTTATTTCTGTCAGTCATAGCTACACTCCTACTCACAGAACAGAAAAAAACAGTAGAAGTGCAAAGTAGGCGTGGCACGCGTGCCAGTATTACGCGGAGTTACGCGTACCTCAACCCAGTCGTGTTAAACATCACGCCGAACGGATATAATTTCTGAACCATGCCGTATTGTTCCATTTTGGAGTGCAAAAATGATAGTAGGAGAATAAATCTTAAAAATGGAGGTGTTTCATACCACCGGCACCGGTAAGTACGATTTTATTTGTTTTCTAATAAAATCTTAGCAAATTTCATTTTGCCAAAAACTTATTTCAAGTCTAGTTAAAATCCACCTTATCCCATTACCATAGAGTTTATTTTACATCGATTCAGTTACTGTTTGGTTCTCGAAAGTTCTTCGCTATTCAAATAGTGATGTACTCGTAGTAGGATCGGATACTGGATGGATAGATATCGATAAAAACATTTTTTGTAGTTCGTCTCGAAATTTTATTGAAACCACTAAACATTACTTTAAAAATATTTTTAGGTTTCCCAAAGACGCTATCGTCAAAGAAAAATGCATAGATGCACGGGTAGAGCTGATTGGATGCCAAGCAAAACAAGCACGATATGCTCCGAGCATTTTTTAGAAAGCGATTTTTAATTTCAAAAAATGGATATAGATACACGGAAACTTTGTCTGTGTTAAGATTCTGTACCAAACTATGTAATAAGTTACTATCGTAAGCCACTTGGCATAAAGAGTTCACGGAACTGAAGTGTAAACAGCACCCCTTTTTTGTCGGCAGTCGAGTAAGATACCCGAGGCATGATTTTTTTAGGCTTGTGGCATGAACAAAAATTTGGCCAAGTGCGAGTCGGACTCGCTTTCAAATGGTTCCGAACCAATTTAATTTTTGTAAGGGTTTATTTTAAGCTATTGCATAGCTTCTATCGCGGGCCTTGAGCGTGGAGACCGAATCCAGAAATTCCGTAACGAAAAAAACCTAAGACCCCCCACTCCGACCGGCACAGCGGTGATACTTTTTAGTTTTACTTTTTTTTAGCTCAAAGTGTAACTTGAATTAATATCAAAGAAAAAAAAACAAAGAAAAAAAAAATACTGCATAAATAAAATAAATATATAATTATAATTGCATAAGTTGATAAAAAATGCTATGCAATAGCTTTACCGCGGCAGTCTCCGAGTGCCACACGTCTTTTTTTTATTTATTTAACAATTTATGTACACACATTTAATAAGATAAGAAGAAAGAAACAGAAAAATAGGTACAAAGGTGATGCTTATTTCAATAGAAGTCTCTTCCAGCAAACCTGCGAAAGGAGAGTAGAGTAAAAAGAGATGTAGACATAATGTGTAACAGTAAGAAGCTAAAATAAAAACTATACATATTAAATATAACATACAATACATAATTAACATACTAATACATACTATATGACATAAAAGATAAATAATAATACATACCTATTTGCAACTATGACGAGAAGGAAAGATAGTGTTATTTCACTCTTCTTTTAAAAACTGCAAGAGTTTGGCAATCCCTAATGTCAGGCGGTAGTGAATTCCACAACCGGTCCACACTAAAAAATGTATGTGGTGTGTGTTATTTTTAATGATTAATGTGTAATAATGTATATTTACATTAATAAAATAAAAACCTTTGAAATAATGTTTGTTTTTTATGTTTCTATCTACTTTTATACGATAAACTGGGAATATTTCGCTTACGCTGTTTTGAAAGTAGAAATTTATTAACAATGTATTACAAAGCAAACCCGAACTTATCCATTTTAAATGTGATAGCTTATTTCATAACGATTCCAACAAGTTTCATGTATAGCTCCCATACAAATCTCCAACACCAAGCGAGTCACATTTTTTGGAATTAATTTCGAAGTATTTATCGATATCGACAATGTAAGTCAAAGTTCATGTGTCACAGCCGTGATCGAGTAGCAATTGTTACTATCCAACACATAGAGTGCACCTGCACTGAATGAACCTTAATGCTAAGTGATTTAAGTTTATAATTCCAACCATTGAAAATACCGCAATCTGTGGTCGAATAGCGGAATTTACTCGTAAATTCAACTTAGAATGAATTCAGAAAACGAAATGAGTACTTTTTGCTTTAAAGCAAAATAAATCCTACGTGTAAGGTCGAAGGTATATTTTCAAATGTAAGTTTCTTTGACTTATTCTTGTTTTGACCAAAATTGAAACGACCAATCAATCGTATCCTTGATTTGTGGTGAATTATATGATTATCGGTATAGTTGTGTGAGTGTGGCGACACAGGTTCCGGTACAAATTTTGTCGCATAGCTTTTCAACTTGTTTTTTCTGTTCCGTGGTCCTACCAACTTATCTGTGAACTGCGGTGAACTGAAAGGCACCGTTGATTCAGTGTTGCTATTAATATAAGGTGCCCAAAATTGAGTAAGTTTTCAAGAAGGCAATTTCACATTAGACAAGGTGAATGCTCCAGGGTAGCCCACGAAATTCAAATATTATTATGTTTTTTGCAATTTGCCGGTCAGTGTGAAGCTGTATGTGGACCAAATGCGATCCGCGACCGTAACGCGTATTTATTATTTCTGAAATATTCATTCTTTAGAACTACATGAACTTAGAGGGCTATATTGATGATTAAAATGGTTATAATTCTTTAGATAAATACGCGTTACGGTCGCAGATCGCATTTGGTCCACATGCAGCTTCACACTGACCGGCAAATTGCAAAAAACATAAAAATATTTGAATTTCGCGGGCTACCCTGGAGCATCCACCATAATAAGACTAAAGTTTTTACAAATGAAAAACCTGATACCTATATTAAAATAATAAAATAAATAAAACGAATTTGATAAGTTACAGTTACGTAGGTACGCCCACATATTGGTCTCTCAGGAATAAAGAATGGCTTTATCTAAAAAGTAATCCAATGAAGTGGAAATTCAGCAGATAAAATGTTCCACGGGGGATACAACTTTCAGTAGGTACCTACCCTGCAAGAGGTACCTGGATGTCTAGCTTTTAGTTATGACCATACCTAACCCCTAACACCAGATTTGACTAATTATAATTAGCAGTGGTTTCTAGTGGTAGTGTGATAAAAAAAAACAAATTGTTATCTTTAGATGAACCTGCATACTCTACTTCATCCTGTTTGTGAGGCCATACTCCGCTTATTTCCGTACCACTATCATCATTATCACTATCGCTTTCGGTTTCAGTGTCACTTACCACTTCTATAATAAAAGGTTTATCTAAATATAAATTATGTTTTAAGTATTCTCCTTCTAACCTTCGATCGTGTTTAGAATGCTGTGCAAACTCATGAACTGTAATAGCATCAAAAGCTTCTCTAACTAGGCGGAGAATTTCAGCATTTTTTGCAGATTGAGATCACAGTGATAATGTGGTAAATATAAGCATTTGTGTCTATTTCAATCTCATATACAGGTTCAGGCTTGTTTCTCTTAATTATTTCTAAAAGCTGAGGTTTAGTCAAATCCTCTCCGTAGTCAATTTGATTTTGGGTCAACCATAATTGCATATCTTTTTTAAGGAAATCGTATTTGGGACTTTATTCACACAAATACGGAGATAAGGAGCATTATCCATATTATGGATGGCTCTCGTAAATTAGACACAAGTTTTTCAATATCCCACTTTTTAAAGTTGGTACTATTCATCTCGTCATGATAATCACCAGTTTTTGTGTTTGATTGAAACACAAGTAGTGCATTTGTAACAAATCCAGTATCTCCTCCCGCATGAAGTCATGAACAATAATATATCTTTGCCCTTTCGATATATATAGGCTCCAATACTCCGTCTTGACCCGCTCCATGGCAACATTTACCCGATGTGTGCGAAGAGTGAATAGGTCTCATCTAAATAAATTATGGGGCGAAGCTGGGGAGATTTATTATTTTTATCCACTGCAAGCAAGTACTTAGCTCTCCAAGCTGATATTTCATTACGCTCCATAAGAATCCTTCCGATTGGATTGAGATATAAATTCAGCAATATCACAAAAAAACAACCAGAGAACCCGAATCACAGATTACTAAATAGTTACCCGATTGTAGTAGACACTGACAATCGAATGACATTTCAACATGACGGCCGTAGTTCCAATTTTCGCCATTTCGTATATAAGTTGGTAGGAGTGTAGTTCCAATTTTCGCCATTTCACAGATAAGTTGGTAGGAGTGTAATTGTCACACACGCTTCTGTGAAGACGGATTCGGTACGTAAATATAGGGTAACTTTTATGAAAAAAAGGGTTTTACAAACTAGCAAGTAACACATTGATATGTTACTTGCCAGTTTGAAAACCCTTATCGATAGACAGGAAAATTAGATAAGGAATCACTTTAAGGTGAATGCTCCAGGGTAGCCCGCGAAATTCAGAATATTTCAGAAATAAACATTCTTTCCAACTACATGAACTTAGAGGGCTATATTGATGATTAAAATGGTTATAATTCTTTAGATAAATACGCGTTACGGTCGCAGATCGCATTTGGTCCACATACAGCTTCACCCTGACCGGCAAATTGCAAAAAACATAAAAATATTTGAATTTCGCGGGCTACCCTGGAGCATCCACCTTAAAGTCTTTTACGGTAAACTGGTTGCAAAGTAGTTATAACTGAAGTTGATTTCTGAATAAATAAAGAATACATGTAACAATCGAATAATTTTATTGAATGCATATTTAATTAAAATTATAATTAATAATAATAAAATTCGCTAACAGTAAACAATATAATATAAAATAACAAACTACATAGAAATAATTCTGCATCTAAATAAAACAATGCACAACTTTTTCTGTTTTCAGTAAAGAATTATGTAATTTAGAAAATAAACCTTGTAACAAAAAGTACTATTTAAACAGACTCCAAAAAAAGGAGGAGGTTCTCAATTTGGTTGTATTTTTTGTGCTAACATAAGATACTTGCTTTCATAATTTTTTAACTCGCTATTGCTCTGGTTCAATAAGAAACTCTTTAGATTCAATCTAAGTGACCATTACACCAACAATTACTATGGAAGTTGATGATCGATTGCATACAGTTGTGCTCTACGAAATTACAACGATTAGTATCAGGTAGGTGTCGGTAGTGCCACGCTGAAAGTATGCTACATGCATAGATTTGCTACACTGGTCCAAAAATCGCATACGAACATGTGACAATGTAATATTTCATAGTAATAATGCCTATTAAACTTTACATTTTATATCCCTCTATTTTACAATAACTTTTCATTTCATGAAAACAACTGTCTAAAAACTGCTAATCATATTTAATATTATCAGACTGAAATGTACCATTTCTACCAGAAGTGGATCTTAGGGTTGTAGGATTCTTAAACGCATCGCTTGAGGTCCATGCGATGTTGCTACACACGACGCATATAATACTCATCGCGTTTACGCTACACTATGGCACTATACCCTCAACTTAACAGATAGAGTTGAAAATACAACACTCAGTAAATACTTTCTGCGTGACGAGCGTTTACCTCGTTTGTAAGCAGTTCGTTTATAAGTTTCTGCTTTGATCAAGACCTACATTTTATCAGATAATATTTCAAGTTGAAAGAATTTTAACCGGGCCTAGAATTTGTACCTATCACAGAATTTGTCGAAAACTTTACTTTGTGAGTTATGCTGTCGGTAAATAAATAGTGACAAGCTGCATCACCCTCTCCATAACGTCCTATTTTTCACTTCACCATTCACAACCATTCTTTATTCTTTTCATTGTATATATGTATTTACATATTCTGTAAGTTCATCGTCTATTTATAGCACACATGACAATTTTTTATACACTGCCCTGGAAATGTTTTAGCTAATACTGCTTTAAATGCCATCTGGCGCAAATACAAAAATCTACGCTATGGTGTGTGTTAAAGAATGTAGGTATTTAAACTAAATAAAAGCATGAAAAGAAAACTTTGTCAAACATCAAGAAATATATTCTAATAAAACTTGCATAATTTTTATAAAATAACAAATTCCTCATTTCCTGTAATTTATAAACCTTGACCTATAACTACAACATAGATAAGTACAGTAGTTGCTCTAAGTAAAACTAATACATAACTTTTATTTTAGTTACATAATAATTAAATTCTTACATGCAACCTGTGCAAACTGAACTCGTTTGGCAGAATATTGACCATTTAGTAATAAAATTCTAAATAAAACTATGTTGGATTTATCTTCTTTGTATCACGCTGGCTCACGATTCTAATCACTACGATAATTGCTGTCTCAAATTTCAAAAAAGTTTCACTTTGCAGTTGTCATAAATGTTATAAAATGCGAGTTTTTTTTATTAAATCTAAGGTAAGGTCACATTGGGGTCTCTATCCTAAATAACTCGCGTGTAATATTAAATGTATTTAAGATAATTATCACTTCTAATTCGAATAAATCTCGTCACAAGATAAAAGTTGCAATCTTGTCACTGGCGAGCAGTGACGGGAAGCTGCGACGTCACAAAACACTGGGGAATGTTAAAATAAATACGTTTCGATTTCACTTGTATCATGTGCCGAACATTAGGTTAATATAGTAACAGGCTAAGGTAGCGATGCCGTCCTGTATAAATCTCGTCAGAGTAAACGAAGTAAGGCAACTCTAATTACAAATAACAACGACATCTATGACTGAACTAGACGCGTGAGGCGGAACTACGGAACAAAAAAAAAAACAAAAATATATCACCACTACGTTAAATGGTTCCGATAGACGTATCTAATGTTTACATTTTCAATTAGAACTTTGACTTCTTCCTAGTTCTGGTGTGTGCGTCATTACAAATTTTGTGCATTATTTCGTCCTTTCTATAGGTTTATTTTTCTTTTCTGTACTCCGACCAACAGGTATATCTAAAACATTTTAATAGCTGAAGAGCAAGTATCGCCACTGAGAAAAAGCAATGGGGCATAGCGTTAATTTAAATCGCGCCTAGTATTAAGTACACAGATGTCGTTGTTCACAGGTAGCCAGGAGTGGTCCGCACAGACCGCACAGACCGCACGGCGGCGCCGGCCGCGTTAGGGACAGTCCTTGCTCAACATCTTGCTGAACGCCTTCGGAATGTCTTCGTTGGTCTTGGACACGGTGCTGCTGCCCAGCAGTGTGGGCGCAGGGAACGAGCCCATCTGTATGCTGTGAGCAGTCTTCAGTAGGTCGTAGTTTATCTTGTCGGTGACCACTGAGTCTTTCCTGGAAGGTAGAAAAATACCATCAGAACTTGAGCCTATTTTCAAACAAGGACGATTTGGATTATCGTATGACTCCCGGTTCGGCTTTGTCACACGACGGCAATTTGTAGCCATATAATTAAGAGTGCCCTAATTTCTGGAAAAGGTCAAGGCATCATAATGTGATGGCATTGTATATGTATAGTCCGCTAACACCCCCTAAACAGTTACGAACTCGTGACGTTCGTATCGCGCTACGTACGCCTACACTATAGAGATCGTGCACGGCGTTGACTATGCCATGTAGTGTCGTATATTCAAAACTTTAACGTTCAGATTACTTGAGATTGACGCTTCTGTGCTGCCACCTGCAGTTTCTATACACTCAGTTTAGGGGAACGTGCACTGAAGTAGACTGTGCCATCTAGCGTTTCCATTTCGAAACTAATAGGTACTGTATACTTGACAACGACATTTCTGTGCTGCTACCTCTAGTTTCTGCACGTTCTAACTTTCTTCTAAAATCATTACGTCTGTCTTTAAGGAGAAGCTAAATACAAAGCTGTCAAGTAACTTGATTCAGTTACATTCATGACTCTGCTACCTCTGAATATTATGCATCAAGTCAAAGTCATTTTTAGAGCCGCCATGCTCCCCTTGTGACACTATGCCACTCAACAGGGCTGCACCCCAACGGTTGGGAATCCCTGCAGTCGACATACGTTTGGCGTGAAGATAGTCAAAAAACACAACCCTCCTTCTGGTGCAGTCGGGTAAAAAGTCATAGTTATTGGTTCACTACAAGGACTACTTGATTTAACATGTCAACGTTCTACTCACTTGTACTGCGGGTGCGAGGTGACGAAGTTTCTCATCCACGAGGCCATGGTGGAGAGCTCCCCGGACGAGCGGCGCGCGATGAGCTTGAGGTACTGCTGCACCGAGCAGTGTGTGTCGGCGTCCACGTCCATGCCCGATAGGTACGACTCAATCAGCGGGATGAGCCCAGGGAAGATACCGTCCTGGTTCACATACAAACATTCGTGAGCTCTTGAATGAAGGGGTTTTAGGAACAATACACATAATGAGGAATGCTATAAAGTAGACCAATGTATGTGTTTTAACTTTTTTCTAGGTATTGCCTAGATGCTAGACTACAATCCAACAGCTTCTATGTTTTCCCGTTCCATTAATCAGAGGTTTTCCTGCTATGTCGTTCTCGGCCCTTCACTTAGCAGGAAGACCTTTTGGCTACCATTATGCCACGTAAAGAGAATAGCAAATATTATGGAAAAGTCATCATCTGCCTAGCATTTTCCCAACTATATTGGGGTCGGCTTCCAGTCAAGCCGGATTTAGCGGAATACCGGTATTTAAATGGGGCGGCTGCCTACCAGACCTCCACAACCCATTAACTGGGTAACAAGGTACTTCATGGCAAGACTGGAGTCAGATTTACTGGCTTCTGACTATCCGTAACGACTGCCAAAGATCTACAAATGACAGCCGGGACCAACGGCTTAACGTGCTTTCCGAGGCACGGAGGAAACTCGGTATGTTAAGATGGTCACCCATCCACAGACCAACCTTGGCAAGCGTAGCTTAACCTTGAAGATCGGCCCGTGCGGCTGTTATTATCCGGCCACGAACTTCTCAAATATTATGGAAAGGTATATTTACTTATTGGTCGCAACTCATCACAAGGTAAAGGATAATGACAGGATGTCCCTGTAAGTAAAACGATGAATAGAATCTATTGTTTTACTCTAAAGTAGGTAAAATAGGTTGAATTAGATCATCCATTTATTATACTCACATGTCCTGTTATTACTAATTGAACTTGGACGGTGAAGTACCTGTATCAAGTACCAATCAAGTGTGGAGTAGGCTTTTAATTAAACAAGTATGTTTTACGGTCGCCACTGAACGTTATCTTCACGTCGATTGTAGGGCAATATAAGCATGAACGTAATTTTCACCGGTAATGCTAATATCGTGTTCAAACTATTGTCATGACGTCATGAGACTTACGGCTTCCCAGTCTGACGTGGATTTTTTTATTGTTCGATTTTATTTTTGTAGGTGACATAAAAAAAACCAAGTTGCTGAACACGTGTGCAGGAAAATTAATACTTATATTATTCCATAGTAAATCATCATGTCTTTCATCGTCATGCTTTCTTTGATTTTCCCTCCTGAATGAATCATTAAGTTATCCTCAAAAAACACGCAGGGTCACGTGTGTAAGAACAGATCAGCTAACCTACTATGATATCTTAAAACGATCATGATAACAGTGTGGGAGGGAGACGGAGTTATACAAGGCGCATAACACAGATAGTGTTATGCGCCTTGTATAACTCCGTCTTTTCACAGCTTTATCATGATCGCATTAGCACGTCATAGTAGGCCCCAGATGCGTTTAGGATGACGCTTGATGGAAAGGACGGGGCATAAATATCAGCGGTCAGTACATCTCGCACCTCCGATTTGCGGAACCATGGCGGAATCTTTGCAGGAGCTAGAGGTGATGCTGAACGACCTGAGCGATTCTTCAAAGCGGGTGGGTCTCGGGATGAATCTAGCCAAAACTAAAATCGTGTAGAATGGACCCCGAGAGAGGAGGGTAGCGCCATTTAGGAGTACAGGTACTCCTAAATGGCGCTACCCTCGAGGTTGTGCAAGAATACGTGTGTCTAGGTCAAATTATACAATGTGGGTGGCACAACTTAGAGAAGGAAGCGACCAGAAGAATATGCTTGGGCTGGGCGGCATTCGGGGAGCTGTGTGATATCATTGAATCGTCGATCCCACAATCCCTTAAGACCAGGGTCCAGTGCGTCCTAATCGTAATGACTTACGGAGCCGAAACGTGGACATTCACCATAGGCTTGGTCCACAAATTCAAGATTACTCAACGTGCAATTGAGAGAATAATGCTCGGGGTTTCTCTGGTGGATAGAATTCGCAATGAAGTAATTCGCCAGAGAACTAAGGTCACCGATATTGCGCGTAGAATCAGCATGCTAAAGTGGAAGTGCAGTCTGCAGACGGACAGACGTTTAATGGAGCAGAGATGTGTTAGAATGGCGACCACGTATGGCAAACGCAGTGTGGGACGCCCTGCGGCACGATGGATTGATGAATTTAAGAAGGTTGCTAGCAACGGATGGATGCGGACTGCTCAGGACCGAAATGGTTGGGGCTTTTTGGGGGAGGCTTACGTTCAGCAGTGGACGGATATTGGCTGAAATGATGATGATTGTTTCTATGAGTGGCCTCTCGCAAGTGAACCTAAGAGGTTGTCGTCTGCATAACCGAACTTCCCTGTGGCGGCCTTAAATGAATGAGTGGCTGTAGCAGGACTTATAAAAACACTTCTGAGACTGCACGCTAAGGGCACGCGCTGTGGGGTACCGACATCGGCTTAAGGCGTCGCTTGGACATTAAGGGGGAATTCCATCGTGGCGTATGCTGTGCACGGCCACGCGGCGCACTGTAGCTACGGGTATTTAATGTTTGACAACGTGGGTCTACGTATCCACTACAATACACACACACAAGCCTCCGTGGCACAAAGCGTATCTCAAAAGTGTGCTGTGATACAGTTGTACATAGTCGTGAGTTAATTCGTGTATAACGTGTACCACATGCACAGCACCACACCACCCCACCACCACATTACTCGCCCCGGGTGTCACCTATGCTAGCTACGTAGCGTGTTCGTGGGTTGCAGTGGATTCAATCACATACATTTTCTTGCAAAGCGAAGCTTAAAATACGTGCGTAGCCTCTTCATGCGCCGCGGTGGGTCTGCACCTTTAAGGGGACGTCGGGGTGAGCCTCGGCCGGCGGCAAAGTTGAAAGGATGGCTGTCGTAGTTAGCGGTGTGTGCTAGTTGTATAAATTTTCGGCAGGTCTTTATATACAAAAATGTACTACTACTACTTTGTTGTGTGTGTATATTCTGTGAACGTTAAGATGTTAATATGTTCCCACACGCACAAAACGTTTTGGGTACACATTCATAGTGCGTATAGCTAAGGTGTGGAATTCCCTGCTGGAGTCTGTGTTTCCTGATAGCTACAACCTGAGAATCTTTAAGTCAAGAGTGAATAGGTTTTTTCAAGGCAAGTGTGCTGTAACTTCGACCACATCACCGCTTACCATCAGGTAAGATAGTGGTCAAACGCGTGCCTATCAATAGTAAAAAAAAAAACGTATGAATCGTCGTGCACAATGATACCGCGCAGATAGTCTAGTCTGTTACCTTTCCGTTGACAATCTGGTCGATGGTCATCTCGGTGTAGAGCTCGGCGGGGTCGCAGGCCTGCTTGGCGAGGTCGGTGGGCGCGCCCACGTCGCGGCGCCACCAGAACTTCTCGCTCAGGCACGCGTTCCGCCGCTGTGCGCGCTGCATGTTCTCATCCACCTAATACACACAGACATGCATAGAGTCACAAAAAAAATATCAATTTCCTCACCGTCTTATTTATTATATTACCCTTATGTATTTCTTTTTCTGTTTACTTATCACGTTTTAATTACTTTTATGCCGCTCCGATCGACGTCATACTTAACGCCGGCTGTCGCTGAAAGCCAACGCTGTGGCTCTGCCTCGCACACGAGTGCCAGCATTATGCTGAGCGATGGCCGTTTTGCGCGAATGTGACGCATATCTTCCCAATTTTATAACTTATTTTTTTTTTTTGGTTTGCGTCATGCTTGGCGCAAATAAACGCTTTTTCTTTCTTTCTTTACTTTCAATTTTATAGTTTATTTAGCTTTAGCCGTCAAAGTAGCCTATAGCAGTCTCCAAAAGATTAAATAGGGCGATTCAGGCACGGACCGTAATAAACATACTTGCTTTCGCATTTACAATGCTAGTTAGGATATTATTATCAGTAATTACACCACAAAGATAATTCACCACAATTAGTTTCCGGCCTGAAAAGTGGCAGAGAAATAACGCATTCCTAACACATAGACATTAGACACATCCATGTTTATTCAAGTGATGAGTTCATGAATAAGATCTCCATTCGGTAGTTCGATAAAAAAAGAACATTTATTTCTCTACATGCGCTGAATTTAGATGCGCTTTATCTTTTTAATTTTGTTTCATTTGTCAAGTTTCTCAGATGTGCAAATAGCGCAGTAATTTTGTTTTAATCGACTTATGTCCCACTGCTGGGCATAGGGAAAGAATGGAATACTATAGGGGAGTCTTCATTGTGTTCAAGTTTTCTCCGTGTAACCACTTTATATTAAGAACAACCCAGGCTTAACTGCGCATTAACTTAACACCTGGAAATATATATGTATGTCCTGTGTTCAGCAAAAAGATTTGATAAATAAATTTCCTTACTTTGCTAATAGGCATGACGAAGTTGAGCCGATAGGACAGGATGACCCTGGTGAGCAGCACCACGAAGCACACGTAGGCCGCGTTCTCGAAGTCCGTCAGCTGCGCCTCGCACGGACGGAACTCCACGCGCCAGCCGATCGGCGAGTTTGGCGGCGGCGGCTTGAAGCGCATCGTTTGCCAGTTCGTCGACTGGATGTTCTGTACACAAAATATGGCGTTTATTCATATTACAATACATACGCAATTTACAAAAAAAAAAAAAAACACATGACTGGGGAGAAGCTGAAAGGATGGTCGTTTTATTGTTATAGAAAATTTCTCCTCGCTTTGAACTTGCTTTCACACTCATAAGGACAGTGACCAGGTTGTTCGGCGTCAACTTCGAAACACATTTTGGGTGAAAATTAAGATGAATCGGTAAGAAAGCTACCGTTCAAGTGGTGTTGTGTTTACATCTTTAGAACAAAAATAAATCAACTGTTCAGTATATGTTGTCGAGTTACGCACACATAAATGTATAGCAGTCCATTTTTTTCATCATCATAGTAAACTTTCTTCCTAATCAATAGTACTATGACCCCTTTTCAGGATTTACGTTCATTATGTAACACGCTGTATAAAAGACAACTCACCTCAAAATGATCAGTATCATTGTTGTCATCCTGGTGGACCTTCTCAGAGAACAGCGACACCGTGTCCCTGATGAAGAGGTGCGCGACGTGCAGCGCCAGCGGGTGGTCGATGCCGCCCTCGCGCAGGCGCCGGTACAGCGCCTTGTCGTGCACTATGTTGATGTCGTTGTACCTGACACAGCGCACACGTTACTAACATACACTATCAAAGCGACACGTGTCTCTTATAATGATAAATAATAGCCCTATGAATGATTTCGGAAATGGCGGCCAATCTCAACGGAGATTAGCCATCGCCGCGGGTCATATTATAATAATGCACAAGTGTGTGCGCAAGGCTCCATATTATAATAGTGCACAGGTGCACTTTCTCTTCCATCACTCTCATAGACCGATGGGACGGCAATCCGACACGACGGAGGGATCTGGCGGCCTGGCGCAAGACCAAGGGCTTAACGAGCGAACCTCTAATGAGGAGGTGCACGACGGGCAGTGCGAGCAAGGCCGATACTACGAGTATGTTACTTATACTGCTGTTAGAAACAAACGCACTACATATTGCAAGCCTTAAGGGTCAAGACTCTTAATTTTTTGTCACGCCAAGTGCTTATTTAGGAATGAGCACTTGGATATTAGGATGTCGAATTGTATTTTTGTGTGCGAAAGCGAAAGGCCACTCATTCAGCCGTAAAGCTACACATATTATGTAGTGTTGTGTAGTGGCGCGCGATACATCAATCGCCTACGAATCTGTTTGAGCCTGCATCATATCACAAACAACGAGATTTGTAGCCAGTTTACTGCATGGAAAGGCACAACGACACGATACAACTTACTAATGTGAACCCAGCTTTAATGACTGGTTGCCACTGTCAGTAATCGGTTACGAGCCACAACCACAAGCAAGACAAAAACACAGTTCTCGTGAGACATACTTGGGAGAACTACACCTATCTATTTCTATTAAGAAGTTAGCTGACATCTGGAAGTTATGTTTTAAATTACCGTAAATGGCGCCACCGTAATCTTATCACACCTCTATCGAAACCAAAGCAGATACTTCTATTATTATAAATAACGACTAATCGGTCTTTCGTCGCGGGGTGCGGCGTAATTTATGTTTTAGTGTCCTTAATTATTGTATTTGTAGAAACAATACTGATAAGTGATAACATATATGGCTAATTGACCTATAGCTTCGTAATGCCTCTAATTACTCTTTTAATCATCTTTCCCCAAGATATTGGCAATACAAAGATTACGTTTAACTTTTATCTGCTTTAAGGCAGAGAATTGATGAATGCACTCTGCGGAGTTAATTAAAAGAAATGTATTGCTATCAATGGCGAGATAAGACAGCTTTGAGTTCATTCCGAAACTGATCTTTCTTGGATTAAACAACTGACGGCCGTTTATAATGATTGTATTCTTTTATTTGTTTTGCAACTTAAACAAGAAACTTCATACTTACTACCATTTATGTTCTATTTAATCTGTGATTTTTAAAACTTTACCCCAGTAGTTAACTGAAGAGTATCTTACATGTCCATTTACTGGCATATTAACTTGTTTTCTGTAATCTTAAATTATTACCCAAACCAATAAAAGACGCTTTCAATTTACGTTTTTCCTCCTGGTGAGCGTGTTTTTTAATCTCGTCGGATGGTAATCAGAATGTTATCTCTAAGGTCGTCACACAACACACTTGAAGCTTGTGAACCATCGCAGCAACAGTAACTTCCTATATTTATACTAATATATAAAGCTGAAGAGTTTGTTTGTTTGCTTGAACGCGCTAATCTCAGGAGCTACTCAGGTCCGATATGAAAAATTCTTTTAGTGTTAGATAGCCCATTTATCGAGGAAGGCAATAGGCTATATATCATCACGCTAAGACCAATAGGAGCGTAGCAGACAAAATTGCGCGCAACTAGTATATGTATACATATAATTGAACAAACAACATTACCAGCTGACAGCGTTGAGGATGAATTTTTTGATGCTATATTTTGGTTTAGTGTATTAGTTAATTTTAGTTATTGAACAAACAAATAACAAAAAATGGACTGCACTTCATATCGCCATAGAATTGGGTAAAAGTAGCCACTGATGAGAATCCGAAAAAACAGGAAGCGTAAACGCGGTAGACCTAGGAGGCGATGGCGAGACGAGTTGGATTCTTACCTAAAAGATTGGTTCGATATAATATGTAAAGAAAATCGTGGAAGGAAAAAAGGGATACATTTCCCTGCAATGAGACACAACCGGCTCATATAATAAATAAATACGCAGAACTCGAAGATTAAATTATCTAGCGACAAGAAATGTGGTGTAAAAAATGTATAATTATGTATGTAGTTCCAATAGTCCTTTCTATCACAGGCGTTATTCCAAATCATCGCCTTTATAGTTTAAAATTAGAACACGTAAAGAAAACCCTCTAAGTATAACTAAAAAAGGCTGCGCTTTTAAATACTGTAGTAGAAAATTTATGTAGATAGAAGAGAATGAAGTAGGACCTCATCACACAACACCTTAAGGTGGATGCTCCAGGGTAGCCCGCGAAATTCAAATATTTTTATGTTTTTTGCAATTTGCCGGTCAGTGTAAAGCTGTATGTGGACCAAATGCGATCTGCGACCGTAACGCGTATTTATCTAAAGAATTATAACCATTTTAATCATCAATATAGCCCTCTAAGTTCATGTAGTTCGAAAGAATGATTATTTCTGAAATATTCATTCTTTATATAATTTCTATAATTCTAAATACGCGTTACGGTCGCAGATCGCATTTGGTCCACATACAGCTTCACACTGACCGGCAAATTGCAAAAAACATAAAAATATTTGAATTTCGCGGGCCACCCTGGAACATTCACCTTAAAAACACACCACACGCTACATTTACTTGACTTGGCCCGTAAATGTGATCAAAACCAGCCGCAGGCTGAGAGAAAAAGAAACATATAACCGAAAATAACAGTAATAATGAACTACACTTACTTTTCATTTTCCGGCGAAAGATAAGATGAAATAGAATCGTAGCGGGACTTGTTGATGCGAAACTTGTTGTTCTTGAGCGGCTCGAGGCCGCGTTCCTCCCGCGTCCTGCAGTCCACGGAGCCCGCGATCACGTTCCAGCGACAGTCCACGTCGGTTAGAAAGCCTCGGAAGATGGGTGACGCCGCTGATAGGGCCAGCTATACACAAATTAAGGATAATGGTTAAAATATGTTAATAGGTTTAAGCAGGTTTTCTGATCGAGAAGTTCTAGGAAGATTACTGTACTAGCAGTAATGATTCAACAAAAATAATCTATTATTTTTGTTGATTGTCATTTTTATGGGCACTGCTACAGCTAAAGTTAACGCTAAAGTTTACGTGAACAGTTAATATTTAAAAATATTATTTACTGGCGAGTTAGTAGGTACAAAAATTACATTTTGGTCAGAATAAACGTGCAATACAATAAAATATTTTTTCGCAACTTTTACTTATGACAAAAACTGCAAAAAAAATACATATTATATTCGAATTTTGCGTATTAGGTACCTAAACAACGTTAAACGCAATATCTCGCCATATTATATCGCAGAAATCGCGAAAATAATCGACTGTTCCATACATTTATGTGCGCATAACTCGACAAAATGTACTGAGCAGTTGTTTTTTTTTTCGCGATATCAGCGTTATAATATGATAAGTACAATAAGCCCTTAAGAGGCATTGCGTTTATTCTGTTACACGTTGTATTTGAGCTTTTGAGATGTATAGGTATTTATAATAAATTTAAAATTGTCGCTAACTTATGGAGATAGCGAGCAACAAATTAAAGCAACAAATTAGTGTAATTAAAGTATGACGGATGTAATCAATGTCGATTATGACCTCTTCATTGCGGGGTCCGTATCTTACCTCGTGCGTCATACGTCATACCTATGGAGGTTATTATTTTTATAATCTAACTGGTAGTTACTGCATGTCTGTGCGTAAAAACGGGCAACGTCGTTTGCAAAAATCTTGATCTTTTATCGATATCTGTATGATTTTCTTCTAACTTTGTATAGTTGTGTGACTGAACAGCTGTTTAATATTACAGTCACAGTATTTAAACATTTTACTTATTCATATTCTCTACTAAAAAAGCTAGACGAAACGTACCTATTTAACCGACACCCAGAAAGGAGGAGAACATCAATTCGGTGGGTATTTTTATGTAATATTTTTCTGATAACCAAATAAGTATACCTACATAATATCAATGACCTAAGAATAACGGATCCTCATACCTTTATCGTTACTCGTTTATATTATATTCTTCCTTATATTGTTCTCTGTCCACTGTTTCCTTCCACATCATTCCTCACCCAAACCACGCACCTTTCCTTAGACCTTTTTTATGGGGGGAAATCGTCATGGATGTCAGGCTCTTACTGACTTAACCACCCTGGTGTTCCATCTTCTACCTACGCCGGGGATCGAGGGAACGTGACTTCCGTAATCCCCGCGACGTCAAAGAGGGGCGTACGGGAACACCACGCGCCGCCACCGCCGCCTCGGGTCCGGATGAATGGGGAGCGATGGACATTTCCTTAAGCCCCTAAACTAATTAAGAATAACGGTTTTAGGGTAGCGAACTAACCATTATGGGACACAGTGGTGCAAGCTGGTCGTAGAGTGTGCGCGCTTCCGTAATACAGCAAGCTTGGAAGGTGAGCTGTAGACAACAACAGCCCATCCCGAAGCCCATGGCATCCATGTACACGCAGTCCGGCTTAGCCACGCCTGGCTCCAATTTGTGGGAATTGTCCAGCGGAGTCTTCGTGTATAAATCTTGAAACACTAGGATAAAATACAAGATTACATTTTTGCATGTGGGTAAAAACACAAGACAGGTAAACGTATAAGGAAATTTGTACGCACGAATAGCGGTCCATTCAATAAATCAAACGGTCATTATATGAATATACAGCAATGCAATATTACCTACGAATGCATGATTGTTATATTCACCTAACTATGTTAGTAGTTCGTATGCGTAATCATGCACAAGGAAGTCACTTATATAATTATTATCATGCTGATTTTTCTTGCAACTCACCTGGCAAGTTTATGGCCACTTTTTCTCCACGCCTCTGTCGAATGTTAGACGTCAAAGTTTTGAAGCGAGGGTGTCCAGGGAAGATGCCTTCGTCCGGAAAGAATAATGATTTCGAGACGCCATCGCGTGGGTTCGGGGGGAAAGGCGGACTTGTGAAATTTGGACAACCTAATCTGTAAGCAAATGTAAGGTTTCATCGTTATCCGAATTTGATAAACTATGCTAAATAAGGAATCCAGATGTCATCAAACGATGTTATAAACCCTACTATTTATAATCAATCGTTGACTCCGATTTGTTGTCAATTGACTGGTAATTTCAAATTCCGATTACCTGAGTTAATGATTACCCAAAATAGTTTTGAGTCACAACACATTTATTTGCTACATAACCTTAGCTAGACACAAAAACAGCTCGTTCGATTGCGCCTTGATTTATTGTTAGCAAAAACTGTCAGTCTATCCTGTAGTTAATTGAACAGTTTAAATGATAGGCTTATTACGTAAGGCCTTAATTTTTTCAGCCAATTGAAGAAAATGAATATAAACCCGTTTAATAAAGTAACTTACTTTACCTTGGAAAGTTCGTTATGCTCATTATAACTTCGCCCGGTGCCAATAAATGTGAGACTTCGGCTCTTCGGTACTGCATGTTTGCCTCCACAATATTGAAATGTGCTAAAAGGCCGCCATAGGGTCGGCCAGGTGTGCCTTCCACCATGTATGATCCATACTCGGGACGCCAGAGGGACTTTGCATCTAAAACAAAAACATTTACAGTAAGTAGTAATGTTTATACTTCAGAATATGCAACATTGCCTTGGTTTACTCAGAACAGATTCGCGTCTCGACATTGGTTGAATACTTTACGCTCTATTTGGCATACTTTACTATCTGTCTTTTGTTTAACATAGATTCTAAGTACATATAACAAATAATAAAAATATTACATTCTATGATGTTGCGGATTGAAATAGGCAAAACTAGTTTCGTAATTGTTATTAGTTACTTAAACATTGTATATTAATTATGCACCTTGTATGTCAACTACATGGTGTTTAAATTGAATTTGATTTATGACCTAGTTGCTCTAGAAAAAAAAAGAAAAAATCAACCGAATTGAGAACATCCTCCTTTTTTGAAGTCGGTTAAAAAAATGCACAGTTGTGAATGGCCATGACTTTGGTACGCTGCTTATGCAACGCATAATAAATTATGTATTACCTGCATAATGTAAGCCATGTCAATAAGACCCATTGTGTTTACTTTGTTAAGTGCTACACAATTTTATCATAAATAGTACTCTAACCGCAATTTAATGCTAACGTGGGAAGTTTGAAAACAAATGGAAAAAGTTGTTTTTAAAGTTTGTTTTTGTGGTAGGTGTAGATTTGTAGGACGCAGTACCAGCTGTACCAGTAAACTACATTAAAAATCACATTATAGTTCTATATTCGGGTCCATGGAGTTTCTTGCACGTTCTTCTCCATAGAATCTACTTTTGGAACGTAAAAGTGCCGCGCTGGAGATAGGGTCGGTGAGTGTGATTTGCTGAGGAACATTCTTGCTGCTCTTGACGCTAGCGTGGGTGAACTAGCTTCATCTATTTGACTGACAGACCTTGACAATTCAAAAGTGAATGTAAATGGTCTATTTGAAAAGGGGTTTTTATTTGATTTCATGGATTATAAAAGTATTGATATTATATACTTGATATAAAGTTTAGTGATTGCAGTAAAATTAAAATATCAATGCTGAAAAGATGGCGCGTGCTCATAAAAATATACTCGCACCACTACACGTTTACGGCATCCTCAGAGGAAGTGGAGGATTTTTAGATGGAAGCAGTGTGTCTACGCTGATTACTATAAACGCTACATAAATAGTACGAAATACAGATACCTAGATTTCGCATGAGAGACTAACAAAATCAAGACAGTCACAATGCTGTTGATGAATTGTAAATAAGCAGTACCAAGTTTATGAAACACGCAACGCGACACTTCCGTCGTACGCATTACGAATTAGTTATACATTGACTATTGCAGATATAGTTAAGTGCTTGACAAGTTGACATGCATTAAGCAGGCAATGGTGTAATCAGCCGTTACTGTTACTGTTGTGATATAGTTGATTAGGCTAGTTTCCACCATCAATAAATCGCAAATCTATTTAGTCCGTCAGTTAAAGTATTTAAAATAACGGACACGTATTTTTTGTTTATGTAAATCAATGAATATTGACAAAGATAAAACGCATAAAAAAACTGCTGGTCACGGGGACGTCACGTCGCTAATAAAAAATGTACTATCGTAGTGACGTCACGCGACTTTTCAACGCGTACTGTTAAAGAAAAAAGAAAGTTGTTTCATCATTGTTTGTTTACGTGAAAAAAGAAAAAATATGTGTTCAACTTTTTTGGAAAAGTATCTGACGGACTAATTAATTCGTTTTATTTCAGTAAAATACCGTATTAATTACGTTACCATTGAAGGTAATGTTCTTGCTTCGGAAAGCACGCTAATCCGCTGCAATTGGTCCCGGCTGTCATTTGGAGATCTTTGTGCAGTCGTTACCAATTGTTAGAAGCCAGGAAATCTAACACCGAAGTGCCGTATTACCCAGTTAATGGATTGTGGAGGTCAGATAGGCTGTTGTTCCTACTGATATTCAGCTGAATCTGGTATGACTGGAAGCCGACCCCAATAAAGTTGTGAAAAGGCTAGAAAGATGATTATTGGTAATGTTCTCGTATCAACTTGTACATAGAATTTTCCGTAAGTTATGCTTCTGTGCATAAAGGTCCTCATTGACAATCTTCTAACGTCAACAGATGAATCACTAAATATATGAATGAGAATTAACATGTGGTTAATGAAAGCCATTGTAAAGGATTCATCTATTTAGACATTACATATTCAATTTGTGATAGTATGTTTTCCTTCCCCATGTGAAACATAGTTTAAAGTCCAGTTTTACTAAGTAGGTACTTATTAGGGAAATTAACGTTTTTGCCATCATGGATGGATCAAAAGCTTCTAGTCTCAAAACTGTATCGATACTCGTAACTAGCGGACGTCACGCGGATTCACCCGCGTATGTCCCGTTCCCGTGGGAGTACGGGGATAAAATATAGCCTATGCTTCTCGCTGATAATGTAGCTATCCATTGCTAAAAGAATTTTTCAAATCGGTCCAATAGTTTTTTTTAAGTTTATTCGTTACATACAAAAATACAAATCTTTCCTCTTTTTAATATTAGTTTAGATACATACGAAAAGTATAGGGAACGGGCGAAAGTATAATAATACGCTTTACATAGAGACGAAGTAGCCACTCTGTTAGTAACGTAATCAGTCCAGATTCCAGTATTCTACACATTTGACTGTCTTTTTGTGTTGACAACAACACTACAGATATCAAAATCTAGATAGGCATTTTATTTTTATTTTTACAGTTGTTTATCTCTCTTAGCTCTTAGTAATAAAAATGGGCAGAAAAGTGATATTTCGGCTGGCTGACTAGCTAGACCATACTGGGGATGCAAAAAATATTGACAGTTTACCCTTTTTGGGCTGTAGCACGATGTCTCTCCAAATATTTATTCGGCCGAAAGATGCGGTGACACCTAATAGGCTAGAAGCAAGCTACAAGTGAGTTCACTACTGTTCACCATCCTATAGCTGCATTGATAGAACCAAATATTGATTGTCGACCCAGTCATATTTCATGACGTCATTTGACATAATTAGTTTTTGCTGAGTCATTGTAACTAACATCGGCGGCATGACTACATAAAAGATAGATATTTTTTTCATTTCATTCTGATATTTTAGTTGAAAATATGAGTGATATGAATATGGTCTAACTGATGAATCGAGTTTTTGTGGATATTCATGCTGAATGTTTATTCTGCTCTTTCTTTAAGAATTTTAATAGATAACACATCATAGCAGAATCTATTGGTTCAGATCATGATATATCTCTGTCTCGGTATCAATGTTTCAGCTTGGCTGAAGAATCAAAGAATACCTAAGCGCGTATATGCATGTTTTTCTTTTTTACTCATAATGCGTACAGCCAAGGAGTGGAATTCCCTGCCGGAGTCTGTGTTTCCCGATAGCTACAACCTGGGAACCTTTAAGTCAAGAGTGAATAGGTTACTTCTAGACAAGCGTGCTCCATCTTCGACCACATCATCGCTTACTATCAGGTGAGATGGTGGTCAAGCGCGTGCCTATCAACGGTAAAAAAAAAAATATATATGACTGTCATTTTTTCTGCTTTGTCACCGTTACCTATTAACACAGAACGTATGACATAATGTCGATAATGATAACTTAATAAATCAAAATATTTGATTCGTTATCCATATACATATTCTGCAATCGTCATATTATGATAAAAATAAATCTTCGTTAAGATGTTATCATCATGTATCATGTAACTTTTATGTTAGATCTATACCCGCAAAGCAAACACAAGGGTAACAAAGGGCGATACTTATTTTACGAATGCTGTGAACCCTAGTCTTCTCTCTGAGAAATATATTTGGCAGCATTCAGAATATTGATATCAAAAGTATCATTTACTTAAAGGGCATATCGGCATGCAGGCTTAAATGTTAAAAATCGTAAGATTTATATTTATGGCTAAACAAATACACGCACAAGAATTAGTTGATTATCCGTAAAAAACAGAACTCGTATAGGATCACACTGTCTGTCTGTCAGTCTGTCCGTCTGTCACAGCCAGTTTTCTCCGGATCTACTGGACCGAAATTTGGTATGCATATGGACTTCTGTGACCCAAACACAGACACGTTACGTAAATAAAAATATACCTAGTATGAGAAAAAAAAAACTATCGATCTGTGTTTGCAAGTTTTAATCTCCTTGAATAAGTAGCTGTGGAAATTCGCAAACACTGTCAATAGACATTTTTGCTAATTAATATAGCATCGACGAAAAGTTAAGAATCCACCAGATGTTGGATAACGGCATTTTAGTTATACCAAGGCAGTAAAGTATGTTATTTTTCAATATGGGCACAACAAATCTGCTTATAGAGAAAAACTGGCCAAGTGCGAATCGGACTCGCGTGCAAAGGGTTCCGAACGAATTTAATTTTTTTAACATATTATTTTAACACTATAGACATCTTATAGATTTTCCTGTAATCTAAAGTAAAGATCTACTATCTCCTTTTTTCAAATTTTAAGGCTCAGTAGTTTCGGAGATAAGGGTGCGGGAATGGTCCTTTTTCTTTTATTTTTAAAGAAAAAAATTGTTTTTTTTTTCTTTTTAGAGCATTTAAATAAAAGCTTAAAAAAAAAGGTTTTTTGCTTGTAAAAAATTAGCATAATTGCATATTGCAATTTTAGATCAGCGCCATCTCTTGACCGCTAGTGGAACTAATGTAATTTTTGCTGTTGATTTCCGAAAAAGTTTGCTATTTAAGACGAATTTCACCAATGAAAATGAACGCGATCAGCATACATTAAGAACCACGTTTACGAGCTGTCAGTGTCGTTATTTTCTGTGGAATGTTGACACTGACAGTTCTTGAACACAGTTCAGATGTACTGATCGCGTTCAGCTAGTCTATTCTGTAAGTAACCATTTCGATATCGAGCTTCACCTGAGTGAGTTAGCTCACAAAGTGAACTTTATTACACAACATAAAGGTCTTATCTTTATACTCACCTCGGATTCCGCGGTCGAGACTCGAAAATGTTGTTACAGAATAGGGGTACAGTTTCATTGGTGAAATCCACTCTTAGAGACATCGTTTGTAACTTTACATAAACTTTATCACATAGAATCATTTCTGATTTTTCTCTAAGCAAACTTCGGAGATAAGAGGGAGGGGGGGGGGAAGGGACAATTTTTTTTTTTGTCAAAAATCGAAAACCTACAA
Organism: Lacanobia oleracea; assembly: GCA_950371165.1. NCBI lineage: Eukaryota > Metazoa > Arthropoda > Insecta > Lepidoptera > Noctuidae > Lacanobia > Lacanobia oleracea. The sequence goes on from OX493389.1 coordinate 16,865,686, forward strand.
AAAAAAGTTTAAGAACGTGCAAATAGCGCTCTTTCTCATGGATACCCTACATGCCCTAGTAGATCCACTTTGAATTTGTAAGAAACCCATTAAGTCGTTGTTAAAAAAAAAAAAAATTGGCATTTTTATTTCTTTCTTATTTGCGAAATAGTTGAGCAAACGTCATCTAAAACTGTTCCAAATTTCGAGTTGAAAACATTTGCAGTTTTGAGATATCCACATCCACATATGACATCTAATCTAAAAGTATGGCAATAAGAGTCCTTTTTCGCGTTTGTATTGAGAACCTATTTTATATGAAAAAAAGGCTAAAGATCACTTTTAGTCGGATTTATTAAAAAAGGGTGTATCACAAAAATAAATAAGCGACGTAACTAAGTTCAATGATGTTTAACTAATAAAACCATTAGTAGCACAAAATATTAATTGTCTGTCATGATCATGACTCCAACTCCAAGGCCAAGTAACATGTAGTTTTTGTGCTGTGTCATTGTAGCTATTAAAATACTCTGAAGGCATGACTTGAAAAGTTTGCCTTATTTATTATCATATTAGACTTTTTCGTCTATGAGTCATCTCATAAGTATTTAATACATGAATTAAAAATTTGTTTACTATGCAAATTATTAATTAGGCTCAAAATCAGTATAGGTCAGTTTATTTCTAAAAAGGCCACTTTAATAGAATCATATTAGGATCATAATATTAATCATACAAAATCTGTCCAATTTAATATTTATCGCTAAAGCATTAGGTTCAAGGTTGACTGGGAAAATATGACAGTTACGGGTGGGTTGATGGCTGATTCTACTATTGGCCTTTTTAGACTTGCAGTATCTATAGTATTTTTTTTCTGTATATAGGATTTTTTATTGAAGTTGCATCTTTGTTTCATTGCAACTAAGTATTATAATTATCTTCATAGCATGCTCATAGTTGTCAGGTGATTATTTATTACAGTAACATTTACTGTAGTGGGTGATAATTAAGATTTATGTGAATACATTTACTATGATAAAGATTTATATTTAGAATAACAATATTTTTGTTGTTGTTGACTCTATGTGTTTGATGTTAACATTAATTGTAGTTTGTTTTTATTCTAATATTTTCTATTTATTTCTGTATATATTTTAAAACGGCAGGAGAAACATGATACAATATGACAGATTAACTTCCTTTTTTCATATGAAATTCTAGAACAAGAAAATGCAAAATTGTGTTGGAATCAGATTTCCAGATTAGATTGTTTTTTATAAAAAAAAATGTTGTTTATAAACAACATTTTTTTTTTTATAAAAAAAAATGTTGTTTTGCATTTTCGCATTTTCTTGTTCTAGAATTTCATATGAAAAAAGGAAGTTAATCTGCTGCCCATAAAAATAATAACCCTTTCTACCCAATGGTGCATCTTAAAATGGTTATGTTTATAGGATAAAGAAATAATACTTACTTTTAGGATCGTTTAATTCTGTCTCCTGCAGTTTAGGCAGCAGCTCATGAGCTCTGAGACTCACTGTGGCTCGCTCATTCTCATCATCAAACTTAACGATTATATACTCCACCTGAAAGTTAACATCAATTTAGTTTTTTTTAATATATTCTTTGAAGTCCAGGTCATTCAGAGGCTGTGGTGCAAGGGACACAAAAGTTTTGCCAATAAAAATTTAAGTCTCAAGAAATAGGGTGCCCATTTAAACCAACTAGACACAACAGCCGCTTCTGAGAAATACTGGAAATTACCATTAACAGTTTTGCTCTACCTTGTACTTTCATTAATTACTGATAGATCATAGATCATGATCTATCAGTAATTAATGAAGATGATTTTCCCACCACATGTTACACCACAATTTTCAATATTATGAAATAGAGAGTGATCTCTCAATTTTTTTTTGAACTATCTGTAAATTATACATGTGCATGTCATGAACATGTTGTTACTGCCGTGTAGTTCATAGACAGCTAAGATGGAATTTTTTCTGTCCAATTGAAATAGAAAAGAATTTTATAAATTGTTATTGTATTGAAATTATCAAATGATAAATTACAGCATTATTTCTTATCAATACTATGTTGAATTCAGAGTATTATTGTTTATCAATATTTTACTATTTATGTAATTAACTGATGTATCTGGATCATACTTGTTGTGTGATAAATCAAGTACAGTTTGCAAAAATGATTTAATAGCCACTCCTAGAGAGAAGTAAGGGGTCAATAATTATAATGAATGTAAACAAACCTCATCTCCCCATTTGAGCACGTCTCCTGTGCGCTCCTGCAGCTTGACGTACAGGTTAATGAACTGCTCGATACCGTGCTGCCGGACATGCTCCGCCAGAGACTTCGTCTCGTCCCAAGACAGGGGGCTTCCTTCACTTAATAAACCCATACTAGCTACTCGAATGAATCGAAAATTTACACGTGATCTGCACAAGTTCACCGCAAAATAATTACGATAAAAAAACGCGCTTCCTTTTAAGATATTGTTCATGTAATTCTAATCGGTTAGGAACATTTAATATCACTACTTTATAACAAATGCAACGTAAAATTAGTTTTACGACATCAGATATGAAAAGCACGACACAGAAAAACTTGTAATCACGCCGAAATAGTTAAAAAACTTTTGAATTCATATTATATCAAATTAAATACGAAAGAAAACAACACAATTTTAACAGTTCACTTTTTTTCAATATCTTGATCCGGAAACCGAAAGACGACCGATTACTTTATTTGTTCAAAATAAATAGAGGCAGAACTAGAAAGAAGTGAAGTTATATCAGTGTACAAGGCTGTTCTGTAATCACCACTAATTCAACAATTTTTTTTATCAATGGAACGTCTGACAAATCCAGTACATCTTGGAAGGCGGCGAAATATGAAACTAAATTGAAATGTACTGAATTTGACACACTTTTGACATATTTGTATGCAAGCAGCGCCGCTCATGAACTACCAAAATAACCTGTGAAATTGGTAAATGGTTGTCTTCTCATCTTCTGTCATGTCAAACAGCTAACATGCGTTCCATTACACAAAAAATATAATATAGGATAAAAAAATGTTGCTTCAAACATCGTGTTTTGTGAACCATAGAAATAAGTGATAATATTGTATTAAAACTGAATAAATAACGAAAGTGATTTTCCCTCAGAAACGTAAAGTGGGTGATAGACGTACGAACTTATAGTAAGTGGTTTTTAAGATCGCGAGCTCACTCGGCTCGACGTCAGTGATACACGTGAAAGCTTGCTCATTACTTTGGTACCAGGGGAACCGCGATGTCCTCAATGGAGGAAACTTTTTGTTATTCAGGAATAATATTTTATTATAGTCAGACAGGATACTTGTATGAAGATATGTTTAAAAAACGTAGAAATGGAACGTTTAGATTCTAGTTTCATTCAATGATCGAATGATCATTCATTCGGGGTCCATTGAGGAGTAATATGACTGTGTTCTGTCATCTGTGGGTTGAAAACTGGAAGAATTATTATACTCTTTGCTGGAGGGCCTCTTGTTGGCTAGTAAATATTTTTTTTAGGAACATTATAATTACCTCAATAAAACATGAGTCAAATTGAGAAGAAAATCGATTTCCGAACTAATGCGGCGGGCCAGACACGTTCAAGTAATTTGATAAAACAGGCTGGGTCAAACGAAAAAACCATAGATAAATCTGTATCTATGGAAAATAGATTTAGAAACCTATGGTATCATAGATATATGTATTGATAAAAAATTCATTCATTCGCTTTTTCCTTCACTCACTCGCTCACGTAATGGTGACAGTCGGGATGAAAGTGTCGCGTTTATATTTTCATTATTTTTGCGTGTAAAATCTTAAACTATAGTCAATTATTAGTTGAAAAAATGTGTGTCTTTTCTTAATTAGTGTATTAATCATAAATTATCACATGTAGGTTGGTTATTTCAGTAACTAGCACCATGGTGCCTGTGGCAATAGAAGGATGCACCCAAGGTGCTGAAGGTGGAGGAGCCCGAGGCGGCTCCATATCTTTGGCATTACTTATTGATTTTATCGTACAAAGGACTTACGATGAACTTACGGTATTGGCAGAGCTGTAAGTATAATGTAAAATGGTCAACATTATATTTGAAAAAATATAGAAACATGGTTGTAAACTATGCTTTTTGTTAACAGTTTGCCCCGTAAAACGGATATGGAGCGGAAAATTGAGATATATAAATTCAGTGCGCGAACACGGCAGTTGTTTGTACGCTTATTAGCCCTAGTTAAGTGGGCAAGTAGTGCCACTAAAGTGGACCGCTCTGCACACATTATGGGATTCCTTGATAAGCAAGCCTTGCTGTTTGTGGAGACAGCTGATGTCTTGGCCAGAGTTGCCCGTGAGACACTAGTACATGCAAGGTTTGTGTTTTTGATGCTATGGATTGTAGTGTATGCCTTACTTAAAACTAAAGAAAAGAGCAAATTTCTGTTGTAACTTCTTATACAATCTATTTATCTATATCTTATACTAATTATAAAGAGGTAAAGTTTATGAGGTTGTAGGGATCTCTTTGGATCTACTGAACCAATTTTTATCATGTTTTTTGTGAGTGTCATAGGGGGGGGGGACCCTACGAAAATTGCAATACTAATGGCGCGAAGGAAGTCACGGGCGCAATGCTATTTTTATCCAGGTTAAACAATCACACTAGCTCACTAGCTTTGTAATTTTGTATATTAAAGATGTGATTAGGTATAGCCAAAATCTTACATGGCCAAGTTAACTTGACACCTGGCTAGCAAATGACTACTCCCCTGCAAGGCCAGTAGTGTAGGCATCACTCTTACCATTGCATTTGTATTATTTTGCTGGAAATATAATTGTTCAATTTAAATTAATACCTCATAACGCCATCAATGTGTCAAGTTAACTTTCCAACACAAACACTAAAAAATTTGGGTACCAATTAGAATAAAATAAACAACCAATCTGGATAGCATCAACTCTTACGGGTAATCAAATGTCGATTACCTTTCGGATATGGAACTCTAACAAAAGACTGTGTAAATCCTAACTATTATTGGAAATCTTTAAGCATGTAAAATATATGCTAGTACAGTAGCACAAGAAAATTTACTAACTCTATTTTGAAGAATTTGAAAAATATATATTCCCTCTCTCTGTTTGGGATATGGTATTTTATGACAAAACTTATAACTTGCTATTTCTATAATCAGGTTGCCAACTTTTCACATGGCTGCAGCAGTGGAAGTATTGACGCTGGGCACGTACAGCAGATTGCCAGCAGTCATCAGGGAGCGGCTGGTCCCCCCTCCATCGCTTACGGCTGGCGAGCGACGCACTACATTGCGTGCTCTTGCACATGTTGTACGTCAACGTCTTACTACTGCATCATTGCCCAGTGATATTAGGAACTTGAAGGTATGTTAGCATAAAGCCAAAAAGATAGCATAAATCTATAGATAAATTCTTATTTGTTTGACAACTGTACATTTAAAAAAACGTGGAGCAATATTATGCTGGAGGAATGAATTCGCGACTTCGTACGCGCATATCACGTTTTTTTTCCCATTCCCGTAGGAATTTCCCCAGGAACCTTTTTTTTAAAGGATGAGAAATCATCAAATGTCTCCTCCCACTCTGGGCCAAGCAGAAGGGATTGTCAGACTTTTACTGCCTACAACCCATTCGTGTTCCTCCTAATGCCCTTTGCAAACAATTTCCACAAACCTGATCCCCAAGGAACCTACATGCCAAATTTCAGCTTATTTACAACCGGTTGTTTCGGTGTGCGTTATCTGTCAATTATTCAGTACCGGAATAGTTTTATTTATATTGATTGATTTGTTCTTAGGTTTTCAGACAATAATATAGAAGTTGACTTTAAGGAATGAAGCAGTATTTAATTTTTTTTATTGTTTGTAGGTGGAGAATGGACGTGCCACATTTACTGTAGGCCAGGAATTCAGTGTGTCTCTCACTGTGATGGGAGATGCACCCAACCTGCCATGGCGTTTGTTGGATATTGCTATATTGATACAGGACAGTGAAACTGGAGGTAAGATTATAGTATAAATATACACCAAAAACAATGAGTTTTCATATAAATTATCAATACACAAAACAATCAACACAAGTCACTTTGTAATTTGAAGAGTCCTGTTATTGCACTCTGCTCATACAATTTTTGAAGTCTGTTAGACTCTGTCAGTGCGATCCCAAAGGGTGTATAGGTCTGATGTTCAGAAGCTAAAAAAAATTTAATGCTCAGATTCATTAAGTGTTAATGTGTCTGTCTGATCAAGCCAGTTTGTAGACACTTTTGTTACATTATGTTGACTTTGATTTTCATATATTTTGAATTTTATGTTGAAAATACAGTGTATTATTCAATGTCATCAGAAAAGCATCTTCATTGGGCTTGCTGCAGCATAATAAACAGCTAAATTACATGACTACCAAGGAACTAACGTGAACATATCCTTTCAGAGGGCAAGCCCCTAGTGCACAGTTCTCAATTAGCATGGTTGCGAGGCGTAGCGCAGGCGCGGTTGGCAGCGGCCGGTCTGAGCGGCGCGCTGACAGCACTGCGCTACTTCTGTCGCTCGCTCTCGCTGGAGCTGTTGTACACGCAGACGCTGCGGCTGTGTCGCGACCGCTTGTCCACACATCTGCAAGTCGATCGGTATACGCCCGGACAGAAATTGCAAGTTTCCTACTGGAGGTGAGTAAACATTTTAGTCTGGAATTTGTTTCCAATTTTATCGAGCGTGCGTCTAAATATAATATTACAGGGTATCATAATGTAGTAAATAGTGCTGGGTCGACTCAGGGACTGGTACAAGCGTGCGGTGAAATTTGTTGTTCACTGGCTACCAAATTGACATAAACTATGTCAAGGGCAAAGTCTCATTGCTACGGCGTTATTGTCGCTGTCAACTTAATAGCATCTATTACTTATATATAAAGCTGAAGAGTTTGTTTGCTTGAACTAGCGTGTTCAAGCCTCAGGAACTACTGGTCTAAGTGCAGAAATTGGAGTCCCTAATCTAGCTATGTATCTCAGGGAACTGGGCTGCGAGCTGGGCTACCGGCTCATCATCGGCGCGGAGGGCTCGCAGCTGTGCGTGTGGCACGTGCCGGCGCTGGCGGGCGGCGAGCGCGTGGCCAGCGCGCTCACGCCGCACGCGCCCTCCATGGAGCGGCTGCTGGCGCACACCGTGCACGTGCGCTCGCGCCAGCGGCTCAACGACCTCAAGGTGCTGCTCAACGACATGGGGGTGAGTACACCACATGGACTCGTCGTCCTAAATACCTTCCTAACAAAACACTAAAAATTTTTAAAATAACATTAATTTGGGAAGTCTGTGATTTTGGTTTTGTTTCTTTGTTTTTTAACACCGACTTCCGAAATTAAGGTTATTTTATACTTTGTAGTGTTTTGTTTGGAAGTCGGTTACATTTTTTGTAAACAGTATTTATTTATCACTTTTAAGTGGTGATACTTGACGACGTCTTCGTCTACGCAGAAATTAAAATAAGCAAAAATGATAAAATAAAAACTACTGAACCAAACTGAGTCAAACTTTTACGGGGCCAAATGGCAAGTATACCGCATCGAATGAAAAAAGAATCACGGAAATCGTATCAGAAACCTCGCAGTAATCGGTGTAAATAAATAAAAAAATACCCACCAAATTGAGAACCTCCTCCTTAGTTGGAAGTCGGTTAAATAAAGTGATGACCGCACCAATACGCTGTCAGCATTAGTGTGTACTACAAAACCAGAAAGCGCCCTCAGTCGGCGCGAATGCGCGTATGGGTTTGCTGTAAAAATGCACGCACGGTCGCACATTCACGCGATGATCACAACTCATCCTCAGCCTTTTCCAATGTTGGTATGCAGCTGATTAACTACTACTAACAGAATTTAACTTACCCCTTACGGAAACTCGTCAGACCTCACTGCACACACGATCATAAGAAGACTTACCCCTTGGTAAGATTGGTTCTCAGTCTTAGGCTAGAAAGACATGTTTGCACAAGCACTATGGTCACTAGATAGTTACTGAACATAGTGCTTGTGCAAACATATCTTTCCTCTTCACTTGACGTAAAAGCGGAACAGTAAAACAGCATCTCATCATCATATCAGTCGAAAGACGTCCACTGCTCACAAACAGGCCTCCCCCAAGCGTCGCCACAACGACCGGTCCTGCAAGGCTCATCAGAAGGCTCAAAGTCTCTCAAAAGGAAATGGAGAGGGCAATGCTTGGAGTTTCCTTGCGTGATCGATTCAGGAATGATGATACCCCCCTAGAGAACCAAGGTTATCGACGTAGCCCGACAGATTGCCAAACTAAAGTGGCAACGGGCAGGGCACATTGCTCGCAGAACAGATGGTCGATGGGGCCGAAAAGTTTTGGAGTTAAACATGACCAAGTCTAAAAGTTTGATACATAAAATGTGAATGTTTTGTTGAGCAGGTGGAGTGCAGCGTGAGCGGCTGGCCGTGCGTGCTGGCGTGCTCGGTGGTGTCGCCGTGCCTGCGCGCGGAGCAGCTGCTGGTGTGCGTGGGCGCGCACGGCGGCCGGCTGCGCGCGCGCGTGCCCGCCTACCCCGCCACGCCGCGCATGCCCGAGCTCGCCAACGCGCTCGGCGCCACCAATGTCACGCTTATCAAGACGCTTCTCACGCAACTGAGGTGAGCAACAACAACAAAACAAAACACACTAGAAAGGTAAACAAAACGCTCTCTCCTAATTATTAAAAGTTTTGCTGTGCCCGACAGGGTCCATAATTGCTTCTATTCATTCATTTTTCCACCTGTATTTCCACATTATGGATTGCAATAAACAATTTAAGATTTGAGCTCTACAAGCTCCTACCGTGAATAATGAAGATAAGTCGTAACAACGCTCTACTAAGTGCTACTATCTCTAGACGTGGCACTGGCAGAGTAGTCGGAACCGGCTCAGTTGCCATAAACGGAAAAAAAGCGTCGATGATTTTATTTTAATTTTTGACGTGATAACGTCTTATAATTCGATGAACCCCGGCTGCACGCACGAAATATTGACACGTTTCGATAGCGAGAGCGCACAACAAGCGATAGAGGCACGATCGACCTAAGCGTTCGGCTTATTTATTAAGAATTCAATTGTTTTCTTATGACGTAAAATTATCGTCCGTAAACCTACTTTACAGACAACCAATTTTTTTTATCAGTTTCTTTTTGATGCCCAAAGAAACATTCCACCTGAATATCTGAAAGCTACTGTGTGTGATTTAATAGCTACTGTACATCATGCAATCAAACTGAATGTCTTACAATATTGACAGTAGATTTGTCTTTAAGCAAAGACATTAAATGTATACTACCGATTAGACAGGACATAGCGAACAAAATCGTAATCCAATAGTTATGTCCTAGTGGTCATAAGTCGCTCAGTCTAGTATGTCACCTCTGCATGTTAAGTCGTATTTATGACCGCTTTATCCACCAACATAAAAACATTTTCTGCGAAAATATGGTGCGCAATATTCTATTGCAAATCTCGTTATGGTAAAAAAAACTGGACCTAACTTCGGTTTATTTTCGTAAATATTTTTTATATTTGCGCAGCAATTAATTAGAATTCAATAATTTTAATAAAATTGTTCTAGACTTTCCTTTTTTTTTTAATATACGCCCTCTATTGCTGAGTAGCTTAACCGTGTCTGGTAAGAGATGTAAGTAGGTAATGTTGTTTATTTATTTTGTGATCGATAAAATTTAATAGGGTAAGTGAATAATTGAACATAATCCTGTAGTTTAATTTAAATGTCAATAAAGGAACAAGGCCTATTCTTTCAAGTAGGTTCCTGTTATTTTAGTTTTCCGAATGTAAATATTGGATAACGCCAAAAGTGGATACGGACGGTTTGTACAGGTACACCGTAGAGAAGGAAACTGGCTTTCAGCCGCTTTGCATCAGCTGTAAATCGAAGCAATTATTACATAAATAAAATATTCTTAATTTCGAATATTTTTAGGGCCTTATTATGTACACTCGTTTGAGAGCCCTTGTTGTTGTTGCCTTTGTTTGTTTACCTACGGCGTCTGCTCTAGTTTACTTTTCATGGATCACTGACCATACCTAATAAATTATATTAGTAATTTGCATACAAAAATAATTGTCTAAATAAATAATTTATAACACACTTGATCAAAAAATGCATTTACGAAACCTGTATACATTAACCAAAATAAAAAATTATGCACCATACAACGGAGCGTGAGGTAAAGTAGGTACTTACGTACCGTGCGTATCCGTTACGGTTATTTATTTTTTATTTCCAAAAAAAAAATATTATACAAGGATTTCCACCAAGAAGTTTAAGAATACGAGAATAAGACAAATTTATATTCAACTACATTATTAACAAAATTATATTCAACTTTCCATGGCGGGCATTCCGGGCAATACCACAGATTAAACATGACCGCCACATAAAAATAAAGCTCATTCATTATAATTATTAAGTACTTTAAATTCATCTAAATTAAAAATGGAACATCTGAAAAATAATCTCATATTAATTTCAAGTAATTTGAAGTTCAGTTTTAAAAATAAAATTTCATCAAAATAATAAAAGATAGCAGTTAATAAACTGAATGAACGTTTGTCTCAATATAATACTAAAGAGAAAATGAGACAAAGATGAGAAGACGTGTATTGTGTCACCCTATGTAATGTTTTCTTCATCTATCTTTTCTGTAACTTATATGGTGTACATAATAAAGAGTATTCTATTCTATTCTATTCTAAGACGATGTAGTTTTAATTTCAAATTTGGAAATTCGTAACATTTTAATACTGCAACTTTCCGACTGATATCTAAAAACAAGAAGTTTGTCTTATAACCATTTGTTATGTTTTCTCGTAAACGTTTTGTAAAACGTTGTATTATACACGTGCGGATAATTGGTATTTACAAACATGAGACTATGGTACACCCTCTCGTTTGTAAAAACCAACTTACCACACTAATATTATAAATAACTATTACAATGAAACAACTGCATTTAATTAAACACAAAGAGTGACCATGTTTCTGTGAACTCCCAAAATCACTCTACTCGTAGGCTTAAACCTTCCTTTGGGTGTCACTCTCAGGACTTCGTTTAGTCAGAGATTCTTCTGTTTCCTTGGACGATTTTTGTATACCAAAGCAAACAAGTTATTAAAGATTAATCCTAAACATAAGCATGACTGTAAAAAAAGCTGTGATTGATTGGCTTCTAAAACTTACCTATGATGAGACAGAGAATCTCCTTCATCCAATTAAATAACAAATGTAGCAAACACACACGCACCCATACACCTATACACATACACACGCACGCGCACACGTACACCTAAATCAAATGTATTGTTATTATCTCAGCAACTTCATTTAACATGTTTGCATGTAATATCACGAACTGCTTTCACTGTGTCACTTAAGGGCAGCTGGTACTTATAGCTCAGTGTTTCCTTTTTTAAGTACCAGCAGTACATCATCTGTTCATTCTTGCACATAAATTTTTACTAAGCATGTATGTCACCTAACAATAAATACATTGTTATTTTATTAGTTTCCTAATGTTTTGCCATCTGTTTCAATGTATTCAAATGTAAAGAAAAAAAAAAAAAACTTACTACCGAAAGTCGATATCTCTAAATGGTTGGTAACATCTCTAGCACACACTGGCCACCTACCGGACGATAGCTGAATTCATATGTCTTAATTTAAATGTCAAAAATCAAAAATATTAATTTATAATGTATCTATATGTTTGCTATTCAAAGCTAGATGGCGTCACTGAGCTATGGGATCACAGTTTTTCTATGACATTACTTCTGATAGCCGCTGTCTTTAATCTCTTATTTATATGGAGTGTCATCTCTCTCTTTCTCGCACTAACAACTATGACTTTCAGTGTCATAAAGTGGCTTTTGGAATACCGGATTCCATAAGCCACTTTATCAGAGTATGATTCGATTGTAGGAACATCATACAAGTAACATAATAGGAACATGCAATATTTCCATTTTTTGCTTTAATTTTAAAGAAATCCATCTAGATTAAACCACCACATAAATAAGAAATGCTTTAATTTTTTGCCAAAGTTGTGTTTTTAAACCAACAGTTTAAATTTTCGCGCGAAAACGGACGATGACGTCATTTCTGTCTACCACTGGTCAAGAACTCCCCTAACTCAAATACATAAGGTTGCCTTTTCGTTGTCATAACAGCAGTGACGGCACTAAACGCTGATTGGTGTTTTTAAATAGGTTCCGTTTCACGTTACTTTAATTATTTTTCATAAAAATCGATATTAACCAAAACAAAAACGTTTTAATGGCCTTTATTTTAGATATTTTTTATCATTTTATTAACAACACTAGTTGACCCGTGCAACTTCGTCTGCTCCGCTCCTATTCGTCTTAGCGTGATGATATAGCCTTCCTTGATAAATGGGCTATCAAACACTGAAATAATTTTTCAAATTAGATCAGCTAGTCTATTCTGTAAATAACCATTTCGATATCGAGCTTCACCTCAGTGACAACCCTCACAAAGTGAGCTTTATAAAAGACAACATAAAGGTTTTACGTTTGACGTAATTTGATACTCACCTCGGATTCCGCTGTCGAGACATGAAAATGTTACAGAATAGCACTACAGTGGAGGAGCTCGTCGCTAGATAATAACAGCCGCACGGGTCGATCTTCAAGATTAAGTAACGCTTGCAAGGAGGCAGTCGCTCCTCGTAGAATACTGATATTCGGCTTGACTGGAAGCCGACCCCAATATAGTTGGCAAAAGGCTAAGCAGAGAGAATAGCACTACAGTAGTTCCTGAGATTAGCGCGTTGAAGCAAACAAACTCTTCAGCTTTATATATTAATACCTATATAGATTGTCATAAATTCTGTATTAGCATGTTCCGTATGTGTGCAGGTTCTGGCTGGTGGCGCGGCGCTGCGAGAAGACGCTGCAGCACCTGCCGGCCAGCGTGTGCGCGCACCTGCCGCTGCTGCTCGGGCCCGAGCACCCGCTCGGCAAGCTGTCGCCCGACCGGCTCTACGTCACGCTGCACAGGCATACCGACCACATACTGGTGACTAAAACATAACACAACTCCTGTTGTTTTGTCAGCTTGAACTCTCCCCAACCTGGGAAAGTTTCCAAGAGAGATGCCTTGCCTCCCGCCATTCGTTCCATTTCCATATCTCTCTTTGCTGAGCTTCACGCCAATTCACTAACAACTGCGATTTGTTATCTGGGTAGTGAATTAATTAGAATACCTATTCTCTTCTTATCGTGTGGGCAGTAAGGTCTATCGACCCTTACACCCTGGTGTCAGAGTTTCTAAACCGCCTCAAGGGCCTCTGACATGGTTTATTTGACGACCGCCATTTGGCGGTCGGGACTACCGGCTTATACGTGCCTTCCGAAGAATACCTTATTTGTGACATGAATAGAACAAAGTCAGCATCATCCTTCCATCCTAAATGTTATTACTTATTCTGAGATAACACAACATGACTTCTTACAAAATTTGGACAAGCATCATCTCACGTATTCTACCATTCCTAGGAATATTATCATCTTTTACACAATCCACCTTACGGTAATCCACCGTTATTCCTCCGCATTACATAACAAAGGGTTTAATTAGGATATTGGGGTTCTGAACAAAAAACGGAACCCTTATAGGATCACTCAGGTGTCTATCTGTCTGTCCGTCTGTCACAGCCAGTTTTCTCCCTATCTACTGGACTAATTTTGTTGAAATTTGGTAAACATGAATTTTTGGGACCCAAAAACGTATGTGTTGCGTAAATTATTAAATTTTTAGTATGGGGGACACTTTTGAAGGTCAAACTAGAAAATTGAAAGGACTTACTGTGAGAGTTTTAATTATATTTATTTTTTTCATAATTTTAAAATAAATAGTTTTGAAGTCATTCAAGAAATTAGGCGAAAAATGACCATTCTCCCCCCATATCTCCGAAACTACTGATCATAAAATTTTGAAAAAATGGAGGTAATAGATATTTACCTAAAGATTAAAGGAACATTTATATGAAGTCTATAGTGTAAAAATAACATGTTAAAAAAAAAAAACAAAAATTCCTTCGGAACCCTATGCTCGCGAGTTCGACTCGCACTTGGCCAGTTTTTATTTTACTCTACTCTAAATTCTGATTGTTGTTGTTCAGATAGTGGAGATGAAAGAGGTAGCAGCCGGGAGTACGGCCACGACCAGCAACAGTTCCAACAGCGGCAGCGCCTGCTCCGTGGCGCTGTCCTTCCACCTCGCCGGCGCCAAGCGCTGCACGCCCGACGAGTGCGAGGACGAGGTACACATTCACAATAGGGAACATGCAATATTTCCATTTTTGATTTAATTTTAAAGAACTCCATCTAGAATAGACCACCACATAAATAAAAAAATGAAAACGCTTTAATTTATTGCCAAAATTGCGTTTTTAAACCGACAGTTTAAAGGTTCGCGCGAAAACGGACGATGACGTCACTCGTGTCTATCACTGGTCAAGAACTGTCCCAACTCAAAGACATAAGGTTGCCTTTTCGTTGGCATAACAGCAGATACGTCACTTCACGCTGATTATTGTTTTTAAATAGATACGTTTAACTTGTTTTAAAAAAATGGAGGTAATTTATTTTGGTTAATATCGATTTTTGCTAAAAATCGATATTAACCAAAATAAAAATTTTGTTACTGACAACATTCTCATAAATTCTGTATTAATTTGATCACTTTTCAGTACTAATGCTATAAAGTTATCAATTTATTTGGTACTTATATATGAGGGAATTTGGGGTATATCCATTTTATCCATTGATGTATCCAACTCTATTTGTCTTGGGTATGGTCGGAGTCGGATATAATGAACTGAGAGTCAGGAGGTAACTCACACTAGTGACTTATATCTTTAAGATAATTAGAGGGAAGATACACAATGCGGATAAATTGTGAAGGGTGGAACTAGTCGTGCTAGACGGGTATGTGGGGCGTCGTCGCCAACCACGGTTGCAGGTAGAACCGCGCGCGCGAACTTACTAGCTGCGCGAGGCGCCGCTAACGAGTGCGCTCCGCACTCTCAACCTCATTGCTGAGGCTATGACATATTCTGTTGCACTTTAGGTAAATTTACAAGAACAGCTACTTATAGAATTTATTATGAATAAATTGTAAAAACCATGAAACGAATCGCTCGTATGCGGGTGTAATGGCACGCGCTCGCGCAGTCTACTTTGAACTTTAAAAGCTTCTCGATAAGGTTTATAATCCAATCTCATACGCAGTTTTGTCATAGTCCTTATTTTTTGTACTATTGTGTATTTTAAATGTCACAGGGCTCCGCCAGCAGTTCGTCAACGCCGGCAACAGCACCGCGAGCCTACTTGAAACTGAACTCCTTGGTAGAACTGGACACGTTCACTCTTACACATGGACCCTTCACGCCGCTCGATACACCCGGTAAGTACTTTACGTTACATGCTGTATTCATTTAATTTTGTTTGTTTAAAGAAATAAGCTAAATTTTATGTTTTCTTGTATTAAAAGCGGATCTATTTATTTTGTATGAAAACTAGCTTCTGCCAGCAGCTTCGCCCGCGTGATAAATGTCGGATATCATTCCAAGAGAACTACTATTTCTATAATTTATTTTTGACTAGAATCAACCTCGGTGCCAATCGCTAATACATCCAGATCCGTTCAGGCGTGATTGAGTAATGCTACGGCCTCACTACCGCAGTATGGCATGGTAATTATGGCCATAATTGGTGTTATTTCAGTTGGTTTTGTTTCAATTATGGCCTTAATAATTGCCATATTACGGTAGTATAGCCGTAGCATAATAAAAATCCATCCATCTATCCAAATATTCACATTAATAATAGTATTAAGACTAATAGTAGATTGTTGCATCGAGCACAAAGTGACGAATAATTGCATCGAGTGTTAGTTTGTATCAATAACACGAGTACAATAGGGTATTTTACTGAAAAATCTAATTAGTCCGTCTGATAGATTTTCAAAAAATATTGTACACGTATTCTTTCTTTTTTCACGTAAACAGAAAATGAAGAGAATACAGCGAGTTGAAGACACGCGTGACGTCATGTGGCTTGGTAAAATTGTACCAAATTTACCAAGCCGGACGGACTAATTAGATTTTTTTAGTAAAATATCCCATTATAAACGTCACTTTTGCGAGGTTCATAATCTGCTTTTCTTTCAACTACCGAATAAAAAACTGAAGTCACTACAGAAAACTATAAAAACCCTACACATTCTGATTGCGATTCGATTCGCTCTAATTTGTTTTTTTTTTTTGCCAGTGGTCGTACATTTATTCTGCCATTGTTCCCGAGAGTAAAAATAGTGCCGATTGGCTGGTAGAAAACTAGTTGTCCGTACTTGTAACCTGCGATTGGCCTGTTGTGTGGTCAGAATAGCGCTGATTGGCTGGTATAAATCTAGTTAGCCATGCATCCATTACTGCACTGTTTTAAAGCAAAAACAGTGCAGTAATGGATTTTCATACATACATACATTACTGCACTGTTATCTCTAAAGTAGTTAAGTGCTGCTTTGTTCTACTACTATACTATTTAGGCTATTTATGATGCTATTATTGCGTAGTTGGAAGAAAACTTTATTCTAATAAAATTGTCGTGTCCTGTAGGTATGCAGCCCGGTAAACGCAAGTTGTCAGCGGCGTCGCAGCGCGCAGTGCGCGTGCGTCAGCCGGCGTACTTCATACCGGAGCTGGCGCATGTGGTGGCCGCTGCCGACGAACGCGTGCCCTTCGTCAATCTCGCCCAAGAGGTAAACATTAGCATATAAATTTTCATTCACAGACACAACTTTGACTATACTTTGCTGAGTGGTATAAGGTTAAGAATTTGTACCTTATTTTTATAAAAATAGTGTTCATATTTATGTCTCGAATGTGAGCTAGCGCTTTAAACGATTATGAACAATAACGTATTACAAATTACATTAAAAATCGTCTGCGATTTTTACGAAGCAAACCTAAGATCTTGCCTTTAGGCGAGTTTTAGGATTGGGATGGCATGCGATCTTTCTTCGCATGTTACCCTTGGCAGCCTACTTGCTTTTCTTCCACTGATACTACGTCGTGCGCGGACGCCGTGACGGATGTGTTGCGGAGGGGAATGGAGTACTACATTCCGTTCTCTAACATAGCAATATCTGGCGAAGCTCGTCCTTGGTTTGGTGCCGAGTGCAATCGCGCCGATGCGCTTAAGCACGCGGCGTACCTAGCATGGGTCGACGCTCGTACGCGCAAAGCAAATGACGTGAGTCAGAAGAAGAGAGCCTTCAACAGGGATGCTAAGTCCTGCAAGAAGGTGTTGCGGAGGGCTCGGTTTGACCACATTAGCCGAATAGGGAACAAACTTGCTTCATACCCAGCAGGTAGTAAGGCTTTTTGGTCCCTGGCTAAGTCGGTCGAATCGAACTTCTGCCGCCCCTCACTACCACCACTGCTGAGACCCGACGGGACGCTGGCCCACTCCGCTGAGGAGAAAGCGAACTTGTTTGCTTCTTTGTTTGCGGAATCTTCACGTCTGGATCCTGGTGGCGCGACGCCCTCCGCCTCTCCTGGTGGATGCGAGTCGAGTATGTCGAACATTCGCATTCATCAGAAGGACGTCCGTAGGGTACTGCGTAACCTAGACGTGAACAAGGCTAGTGGTCCCGACGGGATACCGGCAATTGTTCTGAAGACTTGTGCGCCTGAGTTGTCTCCGATCTTGACACGCCTATTTCGCCTTTCGTTTGAGACTGGAAAAGTGCCGAAGGCTTGGAAGCAAGCTAACGTGCAGCCCGTGCCCAAGAAGGGTAGTCGAGCTGACCCGTCGAATTATAGACCCATCTCGGTAACGTCCATACTCTGTAAGACTATGGAACGCGTGCTGAATCATAAGCTCCTGGCGTACCTAGAAGCGAATGATATCCTTAGTGACCGGCAATACGGGTTTCGCCGAAATCGGTCAACTGGGGATCTTCTAGCGTATGCCATTCACATCTGGAGTGAGGCCATAGAGAAGCACGGGGAGGCACTGGCGGTCTCCCTTGACATCTCGAAGGCCTTCGACAGGGTCTGGCACGATGGCCTTATTAGTAAGCTTCCTTCCTTCGGTCTGCCCGCCGGTTTGTGTGATTGGATCGCAGATTTCCTGAGGGATCGGTCTATCCGAGTGGTCATAGATGGCTGCTCGTCTGGACTGCTGGATATTAATGCCGGGGTTCCTCAGGGGTCGGTGCTTTCGGCAACACTGTTCTTGCTGCATATTAATGATCTGCTTAAACCCGGTACCTTTGGGTATGCAGACGACAGCACTGTTGCTGAAAGATACGTGTCCGACGCACGAGCTGGTGGGTCGCAGATCCGGTCTCTCCGGGAGGCAATGGTTGAGCGCTTGAACGTGTCCCTACAGGCGGTCTCTGATTGGGGCGATGCCAATCTGGTCAAGTTCAATGCTGCTAAGACCCAAGCGTGTCTATTTTCCGCCAAAAGGAGCCAATTCCGCCCAGCTCCATCTTTCCGCGGTGAAACCGTGCCGATAACCGACCATCTTGAGCTTCTTGGGGTTACATTAACATCTACTCTCAATTTTGGCCCTTACATAGAGGCAAAAGCTCAAGTGGCTGCAAAGAAGTTGGGGATTCTGCCTAAGGTGAGGCGGTACTTCACGCCGGAACAGCTGCTCAAACTCTATCAAGCGCAAGTTCGATCGTGTATGGAATACTGCTCTCATCTTTGGGATGGAACTGCCAGATACCAGCTTGATGCCCTTGAGTCAATTGAGAAACGAGCCAAGAGGATCATCGGCAATGAGAGGCTCGTCGCGTCGAAGCTCCAAAGTCTTGAACATCGACGACGAATTGCTAGCCTGTCGGTTTTTTACCGGTTGCATTTTGGGGAATGTGCGACGGAATTGCATAATTTAATTCCGCCAAGCCCGTTCCATCATCGGACCACAAGACGAACGGCGATGCGCCACCGGTATATGGTGGACATCCCACCCATACGCACAAAACGTTTTGGGAACACATTCATAGTGCGTACAGCTAAGGAGTGGAATTCCCTGCCGGAGTCTGTGTTTCCTGATAGCTACAACCTGGGAGTCTTTAAATCAAGAGTAAATAGGTTATTTCTAGGCAAGCGTGCTCCATCTTCGACCACATCCTCGCTTACCATCAGGTGAGATAGTGGTCAAACGCGTGCCTATCAAGAGTAAAAAAAAAAAAAAAAAACAAGTTTTTAGTTACAGTTATTGACTTTTGCATCAACATACACCGTCTCTCATAATTATTTGGCCACCCCGAAAAAGGTATATTGTAAAAGTTTGAATAAATGAAATAGCTTCAAAACAATTTATGAGCAAATACTTAAACCATAAAACATGTTCTTAAATGTTCCACCTTTGTTTTTGATGGCGGCCTCAGAAAGCTTTAGCCCTACAAAATCATCATCTTCCTGCCCTTATCCCATTTTACTTGGGGTCGGCGCAACACGTTTTCTTTTCTATTCGGTCCTATCAGCCGTCACACTATCATTAACTCCCATTTCTTTCATGTCGCTCCTCACACAATCCATCCATCTTTTCTTTGGCCTTCCTCTCCCTCTCCATCCGTCCACATTTATATTCATAACTCAAAATGCAGGTAGTCAAATTTAAGGTAGGAGCGAGGAGGCATGGGAAGCGGTCACCTCCTTCTGCGAAGCAGTAATGCTAGCAAAGGAGGAGGCCGAACGTGTGAGATAGAGGGAAACCTCTCGTCCCAGTCGCCGCAACAGAAGAAGACGCCCCAGGCGTCGGGAGTCGCAGGACGATTCCCGGCCACCTACTGCGCGGGCCTGCGGACATAGAGCATTGGCTCGCCGTCTGATCAGAAGTAGGCCCGGGTCGGCGGCGCGCTGCGATCCCAGCGTGTCTCAAAGAGATGTCAGCGTGGAAGACGGGGCCCGCTAGGGCAGGTGCCTGCTGGGGCTGTGGAATCTGTTCGTAAGAGGTACTGTAGCCTTGGAACGCAAAGGGCACCAGGAGGAACACGGATGGGTTTTAGTCAGTAAGAGTCTGACACTCCCTCTTGCTTCACCCTGAGCGGGAGGAGTCATTTGATGATTTCCCATCACTAAAAAAAAATATTATATGCCATACAAATATTTGTTCCGTGCGGGAATCGAACTCGCGACACGCAGCGCAGCAGTCAATCGCTCGACCACTGCGCCAACCGTGTCGTCGAGATATATTGTTGTGTGGTAGTGTACAGTTCGTACCACGGTTCTTTACCGCTCGGAAGCTAGGTTTTAGTGACGACCGTGCAGGTGCAATCTCGTAAAAAAGTGTTGCGGTCCTCGAATATTTTTTTTGTTTATAAACAAGTAACAAAGACTACCAGTGACAGTAAACATATCAAAAAGTAACACAGCAAACACATACACTACAAGGCCACAAATCAATCAGTAAGAAATAACCAAAATAAATAATTAAAAACAATAACAACATTATGTAACACTTTTCGCATCAACAGTCGTATTGCATCGAGCAAGCGGGACACACTTATGCATCGAACGTAAACGAGCGAATGAGACGCTATTACATGCGCTATCTTAGTCCACGCGCATGCGCAGTCCCATGTTTTTTTGCCAAATTGACATACTGCGCAATTAATTGTGACGTACTTCGGGGAGGTAAATTTGCGTGACGGGAACTGTACATAGTTGTTTGTCGAGCAGTTGGCGCACCGCGGCGTGACGCACGGCGGCGTGCAGCCCGAGTGGAGCGGCTCGGCGCTGGGCATGCGCGTGGTGGCGCTGCCGCGGCCCGAGCCCGCGTGCGCGCGCGCCGCCGCCGCGCTGCGCGAGCGCCTGCTGGCCGCCACCATCCGCCTCACCACCAAGAACCAGACCAGGGTGTGGACTGCCGAGATCGTGTTCCACGGCTCGCCTGTGCGCACGCCCAACCCACGCGAACAGGGTAAGGCGTTTCTTTTTTTATTATTTGTGATGGGTTTGCTCTTAGTCTAGGTCAGAGATGAAAAAGACAAGCTTACCCAGAAGGAGCCTGTTCACTCTAACTTAGAAGAGATTAGGGTTGTAAGCGTTTATCTCGTGTCGGTGCTGTCTGAGAATAGCTTTTCGTTTCATAATCTAAAAGAATTGGAAATTAATCATTTCCATATTACAAAGGTTTTATTCATCCCTCTAGTAATATGACAAAAAGCCAAAACAAAAGACAAGAATCACCTTAGTAAATTTTTGTTATACGATATTTTTGATAATCGTGCATGTGAAAGGTTGACTGGTACAGTCCTACTAACTTATCTGTGAACTGAAAGGGGACGGCACCGTCGATTCAGTGTTCCAAAATTGAGTAAGTTTTCAAGAAGGAAATTTCACATCTGACAATCGTTTAATAAGAATTACAGTTTTTACAAATTAAAAACAATTATATATAAAAATAAAAAGAATTTGATCATTTACAGTTACGTACGCTAACAGTTTAGTCTCTCAGGAATAAACAATGCTTTTATCTAAAAAATAATCCAATGAATTTGAAATTCAGCAGATAAAATGCTCCACGGTGGGATACAACTTTCATTTAATGCGATGTTAAGTACCCTGCAAGAGGTACCTGGATGTCAAGCATTTAGTTATAACCTTACCTAACCCCTAACACCAGATTTGACTATTAATAATTAGCAGTGGTACCTAGTGGTAGTGTAGTGTAATAAAAAAAAAACAAATTGATTTACAATAATTTATTGAAAACCAGGTTGGTTTCAGTGTCTGTCGGTTTCAGTGTCACTTACCATTTCTACAATAAAAGGTTTATCTAAATAAAATTCATGTTTTAATTATTCTCCTTCTAACCTGCGAACGTGTTTACAATGCTGTGCCCACTCATGAACTGTAATAGCGTTAAAAGCTTCTCTAACTAGGCGGGGAATTTCAGCATTTTTGTGCTCAATATTTACATCGGCAACTTTTCTTTTCATTGTGCTACATATGAGTTCAATGGGATTGAGATCAGTGATATGGTGGTAAATATAAGCATTTGTGTCTTATTGTCTTCTAAATTTTTTTCAATCTCATATTTATACAAGTTCAGAATAATGTTTCGAACATCACTTTTAATAGCTTTCGGCATATTTAACTGTATAAATTCAGTAATATCACGACAAAACAACCAGAGAACCCGAATGTAGTAGACACTGACAATCGAATGACATTTCAACATGACGGCCGTAGTTCCAATTTTCGCCATTTCACAGATAAGTTGGTAGGAGTGTAGATAATGCATTACGTCCTCTATTGTTTGTTCCACTATTGTACATAAAGTTTAAATAAATAAATAAACTTGGTTCTGAAACAGCAATCTTATCGTTTTCTGAACTCTAAAGATGTCATGACTTTCTCCTGACTTTGTTTACTGAAGAAACATGAGCGGATAGACTTAGTATGTGAAAAGTCATAATTCGAGGCTTTCGCCTGTTTTCTCCTCCAATATTGGACCGATTTAACAGATATTTCTTAAACTGAATAAAAAGGATATTTGCTGTGTCCCTATGCATGTTGCCTTTTTGATGATATATTAACCGTAAAAGCACTAGAACCCTCAAAAATTGCTCAAAATTCATCGTTGTCAACAGAGCCCTAGTGTATAAATTTGGCAACTATTAATGAAATAGAAATATAGCGACACAGTATACATCCTTCGTTATTCAGTTTGTGAAGTATCTTTTAAATCTGTCCAATATTGGAGGAGGAAACAGGCGAGAGCCAAACCTCGAATTATGACTTATTATATACAAAGTCTATCCGGCCGCATTTCCCTTTATGCTACGGCTACACTATCGCGTTATCGCGAACTATTCTTCGCACGCTCTCTGTTGCACAGCAAGACGTTGAGCTGTGTGCGAGAGAGAGAGAGCGCAAAGAATATTCCGCGATAACGCGATAATGTAGCCGTATCATTTAGCGAGAGACAAACTGGTGGTACCACGTACGCAACTTATGCAACGCATTATGATATCTTGACTCTTGATTTTGTATGAAAAACTATGCAACAGAAACCACACAAAAGCGTTGCATACGTTGCGCACGTTGCGTACGTAGGACCAATGTGTCTCGCTTTAAGCAAGTCGTATGGAGTTTCTTGTCCTTTCTCCATAAGAATCTACCTTTCCGAATGGACAGTAGAGTCACTGTTACTTTAAATGTAATGATGACGTTCAAAAGTGCCGTTTAATGACCTAATTGAAATAAACGTTTTTGACTTTGACTTTGTATGAGCATCGTTGTGTGTGTCAGGCGAGCGGCGCTGCGTGTACCTGCAGTACGACCTGGGCACGGACGCGGGCCGCACGGCCGACGCCTTCCTGGCCGACTGGGCCGCCATCGTGCACCTGCACACGCTGCTGCACGACTTCATGCTCCGCCCCGCACACGGTAACTTATCACATTTTTGACTTGTAATGTACAGCTATTGCGTGATTTTCGATAAGCGTTTTTTTTGTGTTCAATGAACCCAAGTTATGTGTTTCCTCTCTAGGGAAAACAATAATAATTAAAGAACTCCTGGTTCTTTAACTATTTTTTTGATAACCTGGACGCACACCACGAGGTTCGAGGTGGTGCGTGAAGTGTGTCTGAAAAGATATAGTGCATAGTTGACATAAGTTTTTTTTTTTTTCAAAAGTTTGTATGGGGCAGTGCCGAACTGATTTCAGAAAGTTATACTTTATTTTAAGAACACTTTCATAAACCATTTTTTTTGCAAAAATAAATGTTTTTTTTTTAATTTTTCTGTTATTTAAAATGCTAAAAATGTTCACAGAGCGTGAAACTCTATGGTCGGGCGTATGCATACGCTCGTACACGTACCGCTCGCTGGTGGTGGGGTTCGGCACGGCGCAGCGCGCCACGGCGGTGCTGCAGTGGAACGCGAGCACGCAGCGCTACACGCTCGCCACGCCCGCGCACCAGCCCGCCGCCAACGCGCACCATCTGCTGCACCACCACCTGGACCACTACATCAACAGGTAAGAGTGCGCATACGTACCCTCGCTGGTGGTGAGGTTCCACGGCGGTGCTGCAGTGGAACGCGAGCACGCAGCGCTACACGCTCGCCACGCCCGCGCACCAGCCCGCCGCCAACGCGCACCATCTGCTGCACCACCACCTGGACCACTACATCAACAGGTATGGCTGGGAAGTCCCACAAGGGTTTTTCTTCACGTAATCATCGCGGCGGCGCAAAGTCAAAAACAGATTTAAAAAAATCTATTTACTTAAACAGTATGATTTGATCAAAACTCTAACTTTCTTTGGGGAAATAAGCCCACAGAGTTGTTATTTTAACATCTGTCGGAATCAATTGATCCCTTTAGGAATTTGTGATTGTATAAATGTCATGTCAGAAACTTTCTTTTTATTAATATTATTAATGACAAGGAAAGGTATACGAAAACTGTGTCTATATTTTACGGTGCTCTCTTTAGCAGTATATTTTTATAAATGTGTTATTTCACAGTCACAAAGATCTGATGTCGTTCGGCGTAGTGCTGCGCGAGACGTACGGCCCGCTGCTGGCCCTGTCGCGCCTGCCGACGCTGCCGCAGCTGGGCCTGCACCACGTGCGCACGCTCATGCCCACGCCCACCTTCACGCTGCTGGCTCACTCCTGGAGAAAGGTCAGTCACTGTAGTCATTATTTGACGTTGACAGTGTCCATATTAAGACTTATGTACCTCTTAATTAAACAATGTCCATGTAGAAATAAGATAAATCCGTAGCGCAACAAAAAGAACCGCGATCAATCCAACTGAGCATTTCTAAAAAAAAAAAAACGTTTCGCACTAATATTAAAATCTATACTAATATATAAAGCTGAAATTTGTTTGGACCCCGCTAATCTCAGGAACTACTGGTCCGATTTGAAAAAATATTTAAGTGTTAGATAGCCCATTTATCGAGGAAGGCTATAGGCTATATATCATCATGCTAAGACTTATAGGAGCGGAGCAGTAATGAAAATTCTAGTTTTGAAATAAAATTATGTAGGTCTTGACTTCTGTTAATTAAAAACACTTTAAAATAAGTTACTGACCTATGTTTCAAATAACATTGCTATTCACCTCCTCAGAGAGGCTCATAAGAGAGTTGTGTTGTCAGTAGTTGTGGAACAGCATGGTAGTGATATATTTAAAAACAATGTTATACGGGTAAGAACTCAAAGGAATAATAATATGAAAAGGTTTGTTGTACCCACTTGTAATAATTATTATGGTCGAAGATGTCGAACTACTTGGTTCCAACTATTTTTAACAACCTTCCGGTCGATATAGATAGCTGTGTCACAAAAGCATCTTATATAAATAAAATAAACAAGTACCTATTATATATATATTGTCAGAGCCTCACTGTGGAGAAAATATAAACTTGTACTTACTACTGTGTATGTGATAGATAAAAGGAGCTACATCTGCCAACAAACTGCTTTGCAGTTTGGCAGAAGTAAGAGTAAATTGTAGAGTATTTTTTTTATCTTTTTTTTTTTTTTTAGATCCGCATCGTGTATGCGGGCGCATACTCTTTGGAAGTGGGTATCCGCGGCGGCGGCGTCATCACGATACGCGACGGATCTTATTCCAAGTTCGAGCGCAACACTGTCGTCGACGAGTTCGCTCCTGCTTTAGGATTGAAGGTAAAATCGATCTTATGGTTTTGAATTTAGAGTGTAGATTTGCTGAGACTACTTTATGGGAAGCATTTCTGCAACTGCAAGTGTGCTCACTAAAAATTAAATACTAGACGATTATTGCAATTGAGCAATTCCTACAGAAGTAGTGTTATTTTTGCTCGATTTCTTTAACCTCTCGCGCGTTTCTCGTACAGTTCCCGTCACGCAAGCTTGCCTCCGCGACGTACGCCGCAATCGGCTGCGCAGGACGTCATTTTGACAACAAACATACAACCGCGCATGCGCGGGTAGCTCGCGCATGCGCGGCGCGCGGGTGTAATGGCATCTCACTCGCTCGTATAAGTTCGATGCATAAGCGTGTCCCGCTTGCTCGATGCAATACGACTGTGGATGCGAAAAGTGTTACAGGTTGTTATTGTTTTTAATGATTTATTTTGGTTATTTCTTACAGTTTGATTTGTGTTCTTGTGGTGTATGTGTTTGTTGTGTTACTTTTTGATATTTTATTGTTACTGGTAGTCTTTGTTATTTGTTTATAGTATAATACGTATAAACAAAAAAATATTTTAGGAACGTAACACTTTTGTACGCGATTGCACCTGCGCGGACTTCACTCAAACCTAACTTCCGAGGGGCAAGCCACGCTAACGTGAACTGTACACCCATGTGTACGAGAAACGCGCGAGAGGTTAAGTGCACGAATTATCAATTCGTTGATCCAATGAACAATGATCTAAGCTTACAAAATAAAACGTGTAAACATACATAACAAAGGCGAACAATTTGATAATGACTGATTTAAACTATCACCAGGCATTCCTGTCACGATACGTAGAAGACAATATGAGCGCAAGACTGCTAGCAGAGGACGACAACCCGCCGTCACCAATGTCGCCGATGCCGCCAGGTAGGAAAATAATTTACTATATGTTGGCAAAAATAATCGAGATCAGTGTCAGGAACACCTGAATTTGTATCTCAAATCAATTTTATTGGCCGATTGACAGAAGGGGGACAAACGTAATGACGTGGTTTTTAGGGTTCCGTACCAAAAGGGTAACCAACGGAACCCTATTACTAAGCCTCCGCTGTCCGTCTGTCCGTCTTTCTGTCAGCGGGCTGTATTTTAAGAACCGTGATAGGTAGACAGTTGAAACAAATAATAAAAATTAAGGTTTATGGTACGGAACCCTTTGTGTGCGAGTCCGACTCACACTTAGCCGATTTTTTTTATTATTACGAGCTATTGCCAGCGGCTAGTGTTTGCTAACGTGTAATTTGGAAATCATCACAAGGGAACATACTCCCGGGATAAATAGCCTATGTGCTATTCCGGACTGTAATCTATCTCTGATCCAAATATTATATGTATCCGTTCGTATAGTGTTTGGATGAATGTTTGTTACTCAATAACAAAAATCCATCTAACAATTCGTATTTATACTAGTAGTAAGATTGAGTTTTGTGTATCAGGTGGGCTGCGGTTCCCGGCGCCGCTGACGCCGCCGCAGCCGCACACGCCGCACTCTGCGCCCGTCACTCCGCACCCCGCATCGCCGGCGCAGCATCAGGTGCGCCACCCAGAATTAACATTTATCCGTCACTTGTCACCCAGAATTGAGATTTGGCTGTCACTTATCATCCAGAATCGACATTTATCCGTCACTTGTCAACCAGAATTGAGATTTGGCTGTCACTTATCATCCAGATTTGACATTTATCCGTCACTTGTCACCCAGAATTGAGATTTGGCTGTCACTTATCATCCAGAATTAACATTTATCCGTCACTTGTCACCCAGAATTGAGATTTGGCTGTCACTTATCATCCAGAATCGACATTTATCCGTCACTTGTCAACCAGAATTGAGATTTGGCTGTCACTTATCATCCAGATTTGACATTTATCCGTCACTTGTCACCCAGAATTGAGATTTGTCTGTCACTTGTCACCCAGAATTGAAAATTATCTGTCACTTGTCACCCAGAATTGAGATTAATCTGTCACTTGTCACCCAGAATTGACATTTATCCGTCACTTGTTACCCAGAATTGAGATTTTTCTGTCATTTGTCACCCAGAATTGAGATTTATCTGTCACTTGTTACCCAGAATTGAGATTTATCTTTTACTTGTCACGTAGAATATAGATTTATCTGTCACTTGTCACCGAGAATTGAGATTTATCTGTCACTTGTCACCGAGAATTGAGATTTATCTGTCACTTGTCACCCAGTTTTGAGATTTATCTGTTACTTGTCACCTAGTTTTGAAATCTATCTGTCAATTGACACCCTGTTTTGAGATTTATCTGTCATTTGTCACCCAGTTTTGAGATCTATCTGTCACTTGACACCCCATATTGAGATTTATCTGTCACTCTTCACCCAGAATTGATATTTATTCGTCACTTGTTACTCAGAATTGTAAATTATCTTTCATGTGTCACTCAAAATTTAGATATATTAAGGTATTTTAAGGGAAATTTGTCCATCGCAAAATATCTTTTATCTATACTGATATTAGTAAGAGGAAATATTTATTTGTTTCTAACAATTTCGCTTCAAAATTACTCGACCTATTTTAAAAATCAATAACTTAAAACATAGGCATTATTTTATTTTAGAACAACATAGATCCCTAAGAAAATTGCATTAAGGTGAATGCTCCAGGGTAGCCCGCGAAATTCAAATATTTTTATGTTTTTTGCAATTTGCCGTTCAGTGTGAAGCTGTATGTGGACCAAATGCGATCTGCGACCGTAACGCGTATTTATCTAAAGAATTATAACCATTTTAATCATCAATATAGCCCTCTAAGTTAATGTAGTTCGAAAGAATGATTATTTCTGAAATATTTGAATTTCGCGGGCTACCCTGGAGCATCCACCTTAATGTAACCCAAAGTAGCATTTTGTGGGTTCTTTTACTCAGAATGATGGAATTTGGTGTTTTATTATTGAACAGGTTTTAAACTCACTCAAAGGGTAAGCTTGTAAGAGGTGAAACTAATAAGTACTACTCTGTCAAGAAAGTACCGGGAAAAGATCAATAATACACAAAATGTCTGTTATTCATCCAAATTTATTTTATCACCTTCAAAGTATGCTCCTTTAGAAACGATACACTTGCGCCAACGAATAATCCATTCATCAAAACATTTTTTAAACGCTGCTTCCGGAATTGAGTTCAGTTCTCGCCGCGAATTCTCCTTTATGTCTTCTATCGATTGAAAACGGGTGCCACGAAGTGGTAATTTGAGTTTAGGAAAAAGAAAAAAGTCAGCAGGAGCCATATCTGGTGAATATGGTGGTTGCTGGATGGTATTTGTTGAGTGTTTGGTTAAAAATTCGTTCACGATGATAGCCTTGTGCGAAGGCGCATTGTCGTGGTGCAAAATCCAAGAATTTTCTTTCCACAAATCTGGCCTTTTTCGTCGAATTTGCTCTCTTAAACGCCGCATAACGCTCAAATAATATTCTTTATTTACCGTTAGACCTTCCGGTAAGAATTCAGAGTGCACAACACCGCGATAGTCAAAGAAAACAGTCAACATGACTTTGACTTTTGATCGACTTTGGCGTGGTTTTTTCGGTTTCGGTTCAGTTGGAAGGCGCCACTCAGAAGCTTGTTGACTAGTTTGCATGTCAAACTCGTAAACTCACGTCTCGTCACCAGTAACAATGCGTTTCATGAATGTTGGGTCCGAACTGACTCGTTCTAGCATGTCCTCAGCGACTTTCATGCGATTGAGTTTTTGGAGAAAATTCAGATCTTTTGGGACTAGCCGAGCAGCAACATGTTTCATACCCAAATGATTAGTTAAAATGGTACGGATCGACTCGTGAGATACAGAAAGTTCGGCGGCTATCTCTCTCAGAGTTGAATGGGGATTTTTAGTCACTATTTCCTTCACTTTTGCGATGTTAACTTCAGTTGCAGACGTTGACGGCCTACCAGAGCGAGGCAAATCTTCCATCACATCTCGACCGCTTTTGAACGCTTTGAACCACTCATAAGCACGAGTTTTTGATAAAGTCGATTCACCGTAAGCCTTCTGTAACATTTTCAGTGACTCCGAACACGAAATTCCATTGGCGATGCAAAATTAAAGACAAACTCTTTGTTCGATATTTTTGTCCATTATGAAATTCGCAATACACACTATATATGATATTACTAAAACCAGCACTGTATTTAATATAAATAACAGATGCAACTCAAACTCCGCGCCAAAATGGAAAACAGTTGTGCCAATCTAACAACTACAAAAAACAAAAATTTGAATTTGGAACCATAAACAAATCATCCATTCCCGATACTTTTTTGACTGAATGTATGTTGTAAATAACAGATGGGCAGTGGCTCGTTCAACCTGACATCCCCGCCGGGTGGTGCGGGGGGAGCGGGCGCGGGTGGCGCGGGGGGTGGCGTGTCGGCGTCCCCCGCGTCCCCCATGGCGCCGTCCCCGCACGCCGCGCCCGCCGCCTCCCCGCACCCGCCCCCCACGTCGCCCTTCACCGCGTGGCCCGCCTCGCCCTCGCTGCCGCGCCCCTCGCCCGGCCACCACCCGTCGCCGAGGCACCATATCGATCATAAAGGTGTGTATATTACCCATATTGTCTTTATTCGCAGGGAGTGATCAAGATGTTCAATTAAAGTTTGTGAAAATCGCCTGTCTTTCTAACAGTATTCCATAATTATGTGATTTGGGATCGTCTATCGTTATATCCGTTATTCTTTGTCCATTCGACAAAGGATAACTGTCTGTTCTGGGTCGTTGGAACATTTCTCCAGGTCGTTGCTTACGACAGTCATCCAAGTTACACACAACACACACAACACACACTCATATCATACACATAACAGATATGCAACAATTACTCATATTTGCAAGGAAATCTTTGAAACTTTAATAACCGCCACAAGCAACACCGCCGCTTTTATCGGGACGAACTCGACTTTTTACTTACTTAAGTAAAGTAGTACCCAACTGATATTGCTGGCTTGCCGATGTACCTGCGCAGAAGACGAATTTTCAAAGTGCGGGAAATGCTATTGACCAATCGGCACGCTCCCTGCACTGCACTTCTGTTTCCTGTACCGCTATTGGTCGGCAGCCGCCGCCATGATAGCGCGCGTCGCGTGGCATGCACGTGACTTGCGAGTGAGACGGAACTAACAACTGCAGTGTAATATGAACCTTATAGTAATAGTGACCTAAGGTTGATTGTAAGTTTTAAGTATTCTTTCGTAAGTCTTCGGGCCATACTTTCTTTTCTGCGCGAACGAAGATTCACGACGCGCCTTATAAGTTGGGTACTACTGTACTTAATTGTAAACATGACACACATGTAATTGGCAGGTCCTCAAGCCAGCTCGAGCAGCTCCCGCGCGGCGTCGTCAGCGGGCGGGCGCGGCTGGGCGGGCGCCACGGCCACGCCGCTGGCCGTCAGCAAGCTGGAGGCGCTCTGCTCGCCCAGCGAGCCGCCGCCCGGCGCGCCGCCCGGGCCCGCGCTGGCGCCCGTGCAGCGCTTCCTGGCCTGCGTCTACATGAAGCGCACGCTGCAGCGCTTCGTGCAGCAGGAGGAGTTTGTGAGTCCTTTATACGAACCTCGTTTTGTGCTGATATATCAGATGGGGACATGTTGCACAGACAAAATAGCGCTCTACAACTAATTCAGGATTTTATGAACAAGATTTAAATCATCTGCTTAGCCTTTTCCCAACTATATTGGGGTCGGATTCCATTTAGCTACAAATGACAGCCGGGACCAACGGCTTAACGTGCTTTCCTAAGCACGAAAGAAACTAGGTATGTTAATATGTTCACCCATCCACAGACCAACCTTGGCAAGCGTTGCTTAACCTTGAAGATCGACACATGCGGCTGTTATTATTTAGCCACGAGGTCTTCAATGAACAAGATTTAAATATTTTGCAATAAACATTTCAAATGACATTGCCTACAAATGTTTCGCTTTACATGTCATGATAGCTTGTATTTGTTTGTAGTTAACGCTGGTGTCGGTGGAGGCCACGAGCCTGACGTTCCGCTGCGAGAGCGCGGGGCTGGCGGGGCGCGTGGCGCTGCACCCGCAGCACATGCAGTCGCTGCACCTGCAGCTCACGCCGCTGCCCGACCACAACAAGGAGGCCTGGTCGGCCGACGACCTGCAGGTAACGTACCACGAGCCTGACGTTCCGCTGCGAGAGCGCGGGGCTGGCGGGGCGCGTGGCGCTGCACCCGCAGCACATGCAGTCGCTGCACCTGCAGCTCACGCCGCTGCCCGACCACAACAAGGAGGCCTGGTCGGCCGACGACCTGCAGGTAACGTACCACGAGCCTGACGTTCCGCTGCGAGAGCGCGGGGCTGGCGGGGCGCGTGGCGCTGCACCCGCAGCACATGCAGTCGCTGCACCTGCAGCTCACGCCGCTGCCCGACCACAACAAGGAGGCCTGGTCGGCCGACGACCTGCAGGTAACGTACCACGAGCCTGACGTTCCGCTGCGAGAGCGCGGGGCTGGCGGGGCGCGTGGCGCTGCACCCGCAGCACATGCAGTCGCTGCACCTGCAGCTCACGCCGCTGCCCGACCACAACAAGGAGGCCTGGTCGGCCGACGACCTGCAGGTAACGTACCACGAGCCTGACGTTCCGCTGCGAGAGCGCGGGGCTGGCGGGGCGCGTGGCGCTGCACCCGCAGCACATGCAGTCGCTGCACCTGCAGCTCACGCCGCTGCCCGACCACAACAAGGAGGCCTGGTCGGCCGACGACCTGCAGGTAACGTACCACGAGCCTGACGTTCCGCTGCGAGAGCGCGGGGCTGGCGGGGCGCGTGGCGCTGCACCCGCAGCACATGCAGTCGCTGCACCTGCAGCTCACGCCGCTGCCCGACCACAACAAGGAGGCCTGGTCGGCCGACGACCTGCAGGTAACGTACCACGAGCCTGACGTTCCGCTGCGAGAGCGCGGGGCTGGCGGGGCGCGTGGCGCTGCACCCGCAGCACATGCAGTCGCTGCACCTGCAGCTCACGCCGCTGCCCGACCACAACAAGGAGGCCTGGTCGGCCGACGACCTGCAGGTAACGGACCACGACCTGAACTATGACTGATTACGAAGATTCCGCAGTATTTGTGGTCCCTTAAATAAGCAGCATTGAACCAATTCAAGGTCATAGTTACTACTTTGACCTCAAATTCACTTACTTACTAAACATCCCGTCTGAATAACCTTAAAATTTTATTGTATACTATAATAATTGCACTCCATGGCAATCTATGTTATGGTAACTTCGGAACGCTGAAAACTAAAAAGTTACTTACGACTTATATTCTGCTAAAGTCCCTCAAAGCGTAAAACCAAGAAAATATAACGTGATATCACATCCCTCGAGTGATATTTAAGATTTGTCATTTTATAAGTTGGTTTTTTGAAATGACACGAACGGTTCACTGTGCCAGGTTATGGAGAAGTTTTTCGAGCAGCGCGTGGCCATCGCGCCGTACCGCGCCACGGCGCTGCAGGGCTGGGCGCGCACGTGGGGCGCGCCGGGCGCCGCGCTGGGCTCGCTGGTGGCGCTCATGCGCGCGGAGCTGGCGCCCGCCGCGCCCGCGCACTGGGCGCTGCACTGGGCGCTGCGCATCCCGCCCGCCGCGCCGCCCATCGTGCCCGCCGGACAGCCCGCCGTGCTGCTGGCTAAGCACAAGATACTCTTCTTTGTGAGTACTACATTATCACGTCTGTATTCCCCGAACGATTTATTACAATCCATACATTTAGTTCTAATCTGTCAATTTTAATTTTCATCTTTATTGCTAACGCATTAGGTTCAAGGTTGATTGGGAAAATTTGACAGTGACGGGTAGCTTGATTTTGATTTCTGATTCTACTAATGTGGCCTTTGACCCTCAGGTGTACCTATAGTACACTCACATTTCGCCAGTGTTTTTTTTTAATCTATTCTACGTGTCTCCGATCCGACACAAATCCAGACTCCTGAAGTTTGCTACTGATGTTGCGGAATTTGTTCGAACGCACTGAGAACGCAAAGAGCACTAGGGGGAACACGGATGGGGTTTAGTCAGTAAGAGTTTAACACAGGGAGTGCTTCACCCAGAGCGGAGGGAGTCATTTAATGATTTTCCAACCTTAAAAAAGGCTACTACTGAAATATCGATCCAGATGGCGAAAATCTTCTAGCGAGACCAGCGCGATCACGACTCCATGACGTATACAAAGCGCACAGCACCATCACATTTTCACGACGGTATCATAATGACATTGGCACGTCGTAGTAGGGCCTCTGACGACGTGTTGCACTCATTCTATCTAAAACATCTATCAGAAATAAACAACTTGAAAAGTAC
Organism: Lacanobia oleracea; assembly: GCA_950371165.1. Lineage (NCBI taxonomy): Eukaryota > Metazoa > Arthropoda > Insecta > Lepidoptera > Noctuidae > Lacanobia > Lacanobia oleracea. The sequence goes on from OX493389.1 coordinate 16,899,868, forward strand.
TGCTAGTTTTAAAAGCTGCTAACTATTATCACTTCTTGTAGGTAAGGTTGATTGTGTATTGACGAGGTATGTGTGTGACAGATCTGCCTGAGCCGCGGCGACACGCAGCTGGTACTGCCGCTGGTGTACGACATGCAGCTCAACGTGACGCAGCTGGCCGACAAACAGAACGCGCAGCCACACCTCATCGCCGTCAGCTTGCACCTCAAACGGTAACCTTCTTACTTAACCACTTCCCCGACGTCGTCTCTAATAAGCCACACTCTTGATGTAGCACCTTGTATTGAAGATCAGCTTTTTGACTTCCTTATATGTTAGACCAACTCTGTAAAAGGTAACTTTAATGCCGTCAATTTGAGTTGGATAGCGGTCATTTTTTTTTTATATATTAATTTATTTTTAAGCTGTTAGTACCTGGATGACCGAGATTTACTCGTTTTTTACGACGTTTTCTAGGAATAAAACCTTGCTAGATGAATTTATTGCTCCCAAATTCCTTTGCTTACTAAATTTCATGAAAATCGTTGGAGCCGTTTCTGAGATTCAGACAATATATATACACAAGAGAATTGCTTGTTTAAAGGTATTAGATTTGTTGCCTGTCATTTCAATTCATAATAAATCGCTCCTACTTTCGGACAGAACCCCAAGTTCCTCATTCAATTTTTGCTTTTAATCATCTTTGAAAAACAAAACAAAGGTAAGTCATTTTCCCTTGATAGTTGTGCCATGAACTTGAACATACTATGACTTGAGAACAGTAAATATGCGAGGTAACATGCTATGGGATATAGTGCGTTCATGGAAATTAACGTTGAATGTAACTTGCACGTCATAAAACGATATTGTTTATTTATATGTGACGGATAGTTTCAACCGAAGTGAAGTTTCAATATACTGGGAGTAGTTATAAAAAGTGTCTCGCATCCACCTTTACCAGGTCATCGGTCCACCTTGTGGGAGGCCTTCCAACATTAAATCACCTGGACTTAATCTCTTTATTAAATAACTGATGATTTGGTCAAGTTTAAATCTCTTTGCTCAATAATTGGCGATTTGGCCAGTTTCAAATCTCTTTGCTAAATAACTAACGATTTGGTCAGGTTCAAATCTGTTGCTAAAATAACTGATGATTTGTTCAGGTTCAACGAGTTCAACCAGTCGCACTCGGAGTGCACGCTGTGGCCGGCCGTGCGCGACCTGCTGACGAACTTCTCGCTGCCGCAGGAGGCGCCGGCCGCCGCGCCGCCGCCGCCCTAGCAGCTCGCCTACGACATGTAGCGGCCGCCCGGTCTCAGCAGGCCCGACGCTGCCAAGTGCAGCGCCACCGACCTGTGGGACAAACTCATGCTATGAACTGCACCGCGCAGGCGACTCTTAGCTGTGTGTGTGTTTTGTTCAAACGGACATAGTGCAAAGGGCGTTTTGTCGTTACATGCGTCAGGAACAATTATTTCTTCTTCAGCAAATATCAACTTTATCATTGTGTAAATAAAGTTAATTTTGCGTTTTTAATGAGTTCCAACGTTAGAAATGTGTGTAAATAAAGTTAAATTTGTTAGTACCGATGCAGTTTTTTAAAGCGCTGAGTGAAAAACATAATGAGCGTTCATACATGTCAACATATGTATATGTATAGCGGCCCTCGCGTGACGGTATCATTCGATAGCATCGCATTATTATGGAATAGGTTGCAAAATGCTTCAATATGGATGCTGTTCGCCAACAACGGCATGAGCTTCGCGAAAGTTGAATTTCTTGCTGCCGCGTTCCTACCCTGACCCTCTCGTCTCGGCACCGAATAGTACTGTAGCGCGAAAGTACCACAATATTAATCTAATATATTATGTTAATAAATATAATATATTGTGTAACTCGTGTTTGTACAAAGTGTCTAGTTGTAAGCTCACTACCACTGCATGGTTATTGTTATAGATAATGCAAATCACGAACGCGCATCATGTGTTTCAATGCAAAATTTTAAAAACAGAGGCGCCTTCGTGAAGTGCAACATCATTATTTTAGTATAGCGGATGGTTTGTCCCGACTATCGCTGATTTAAAGTAAGATCTTTTTCAATCAGTGATGGGAAGATATCATGAATTAGTAAATAAAACCTCATGATTATAAGACCCTCTGTAAATTATTATTTAATAAATGAATAATCTCAATGTTTTATGTTGTTAATAAGTGTCATCATTATTGGCTATCGCTCAGTATTATTTGACGTCCCGCAATCACGTCCTTGGAACGATAGTCCATAAATGCATTGGCGTTATCGGCTTATCCCCCACGCCAAGGCCCAAATTCTTTTCTCAATATTTGTGACCTAGACGTACTTGGTAAGACTTCGTTTTAACAGCTCATCTGTCCATAATTGTGATTTCATTAAATCAGTGGATGAATGAATGAATGAGTGATCTTTCGCTTTCGATATAGGTATCTGGGTAGTGGGTACATAATGTCATGGTCACGTAGAGATTTCAAGCCCGCAAACGTGGCAACCTGCAGAATTTGTGCACTAAAATAAGTCACACTCTCATGTTCCTATAGAAGGGCACGAAAAAATCAGGCGTAGGACCTAGGCTTTACGTGCTGTTCGGGTCACGTTGTAGGTATTGGTCACCACTTCAAACTAGAAGAATGACCCGCAGGCCACACCCTATGGCAGCAAGAGATCATAACGGAGGCCGTGGTTTTTAGGGTTCCGTACCCAAAGGGTAACCAATGGAAGCTACTGAGCCTCCGCTGTCCGTCCGTCCGTCCGTCAGTCTGTCAGCGGGCTGTATCTCAAGAACCGTAATAGGTAGACACTTGAAATTTTCAAAGATTTTGTATTTCTATTGCCGATGCCGCTATAACAACAAATAATAAAAATTAAGGTTTATGGTACGGAACACTTCGTGTGCGAGTCCGACTTGCACTTGGCCGGTTTTTCAACATTACTGTATTGCTGTACTCGCGATGCGATGTCTTGCTAAGTTAGTAATCATTTATTGGGTAAAATAGGACCATCTGATTTGTTCGTAGGACGTTATGCTGAAATTTCGCACAGAAAGCTCTCCTTATTACCCCGACGTGACCCGACGACTATTATTTACGACCTAAACCTACTTCTATTCGCATAGAATTCTTGTCTACCTTTTTCTGCGACCTTTTTATGCTCTTACTTTTGATGTAGTCTGACACAATATAAATCTGACGTTTTTAATGATGTCAACGCCAAATTTCAGCTTACTAAATTAAGTTTGATTAAAATAATTTTATATCTAGAAGAATTTTAAATTAAAAGTAACAATGGCGAGTCCAGGCAGGCGACAATCAGTGGAAACAATTCTTACATTTGACAACAAAGATACGGTATGGCTTTCATTAATTTCTGCTAGACTGAGATCCCAGAGTCTCCAGACCTCACTTATTGTCTCACTAACAAAATATATGAGATAGAGTAGTGTTATGGTCGGCGCCAGATAAACGTGCAATACATTATTTTTCTGACCATTCGTATAAATGTAACACTATTTTTTTGCGATTTAGATGCCAGTCAATAGGCAAGTTCTTAAGGGCGCTATTACAAAATCGAGCGCTTGGCGCGGACTAAAGCTACAGACCGCGTTTCCTTTTTTTTAATATATAGTCTTTATTTAAAAGTAACTTGTAAAACACTAGTATTCAGCTGAATCCGGTTTGACTGGAAGCCGACCCCAATATACTTGGGAAAAGGCTAGGCAGATGACGATTTAAAATTAACTTGTAGCTACTATTTGAAACCCTCGGTGGGCGAGTCCGACTCGCACTTGGCCGGTTTTTTTTTTTAATAATGTGCGTCAATAACCGTTACTGCACATTTATCTGGCGCCTACCATAGTTACACAATAAGTGAGGTCTGGCAGCTCACCTCACTTATTATTTTATACACATTAGGGACTCATCATCTGCCTAGCCTTTTCCCAACTATATTGGGGTCGGCTTCCAGTCAAACCGGATTCAGCTCAATACCAGTGGTTTACGAGGAGCGGCTGCCTACCAGACCTCCACCACCCATTAACTGGGTAACACGGTATTTCTTGGCAAGACTGGAGTCAGTTTAACTGCATGGGTTCTGAAAATCCGTAACGACTGCCAAAGATCTACAAATGACAGCCGGGACCAACGGCTTAACGTGCTTTCCGTGGCACGAAGGAATCTCGGTATGTTAAGATGATCACCCATCCACGGACTAACCTTGGCCATCGTTGCTTAACCTTTAAGATCGACCCGTGCGGTTGTTATTATTTAGCCACGAGCTACTCGATATTCAGCTAATGCCCATAGAAAACAACAATTTTGTATGGAGATGCACACGCATCCGTTCAGCTTTCCGCGTCAGCTAACAGCGCTGTACACGGATGGTTCTCGACTCCTTGTGAGACTAATAATGGCATGGCACCATCAGGGATTTTAATTTTTGATAACAAAAAAAAAATTGTCCCTAACTAGTCGTTCACTGGTTCAAAAGTTATAAGGGTTGATAGGTGGCTGATCTGGGGTGCACCTACCCTAGCTTGGTCCATTTGAATCTCAAAAGCTAGGGCACCTAGCGAAGAACTGTTTTCTCCCAAATTTAGTCCGCAATGTTTTGCCAAGTCACAGATTTAGTCGGGTCTAATTCTTATTTCAACCCTGGCTTATACTCTACAGACAGTACTTTGGCCACATATTTTGTTCTTCTCCACACAGACCCCGACGAAGTTCGAGCCACTCTCCAATGAGCTTGAAATCGGATAGTGCTCGCGGTTGGGACAAAATACAAGTCAACTTTTTAAAATCTGCACACGAACAAATTGTGCCAATCATAACCCACTTAATTAACTTATGCTTCGAGCAAGGAATTTTCCCGGACGCTCTAAAAATAGGCCTTATAACACCTGTGTACAAGTCTGGAGACAAATTTGACCCGTCTTACTATAGACCAATTTCGGTTCTACCGTCTATTTCAAAAATCCTTGAGAGACTTATAAACTCACACCTAATTAAATTCCTCTCTAAATATAAAATAGTGTCCCCTTCTCAGTTTGGGTGTAGACAAGGGAAGTCTACTGAGGATGCAGTTCTGTCACTTACTACTGCTCTGGTAGATGGTGTGAACGGTGGAGCCAAGTGTATAGCTGTTTTTCTTGACTTCAAAAAGGCCTTTGACACTGTATCTGTCCCCTTACTTTTACATAGGCTAGAACGCATCGGCATAAGGGGAAGCGCTCTTGAACTTTTTAAATACTACCTCAACAACCGTAAAGAAACAGTTAAAATTCGAGAGTACACCAGCTCCGAGTCAACCGTCACCTTCGGAGTCGGCCAGGGCAGTGTCCTTGGGCCAACCTTATTCCTTATCTACATTAATAACCTCTGCAACATGAAGATTGACAGCGGAGTCATTTTCTCATACGCCGACAACACTGCCATTGTCTTCACTGCTAAGACTTGGGGTTAATTTGGTAGTTTGGCCGAGCGTGGCCTTGCGAAGATAGCAGCCTGGCTAAACCATAGTCTCCTCACACTAAATGCCTCCAAATCCAATTACATCTGCTTTACTAAGTATAATAACTCGCAACCGTCTCATGATTTCCAAATAAAAATCAAGGTCAAGCAGGTCAGTCGTGATGTAGCGGCATCAATGCCGCCACAAGAAAAATCAACGGAGCAAATCTACGTCGCTACAAAAAAAAAAACCGCGACGCCGTCTATCCAATTAGCAGCGAACTACTACGTCGAAATCCTGCATCGCGGTAGCAGAGTTAACCGTACGATTTGAACATACTACTCTGTCAAGAAAGTACCGGGAAAAGATCAATAATACACAAAATGTCTGTTATTCATCCAAATTTATTTTATCACCTTCAAAGTATGCTCCTTTAGAAACGATACACTTGCGCCAACGAATAATCCATTCATCAAAACATTTTTTAAACGCTGCTTCCGGAATTGAGTTCAGTTCTCGCCGCGAATTCTCCTTTATGTCTTCTATCGATTGAAAACGGGTGCCACGAAGTGGTAATTTGAGTTTAGGAAAAAGAAAAAAGTCAGCAGGAGCCATATCTGGTGAATATGGTGGTTGCTGGATGGTATTTGTTGAGTGTTTGGTTAAAAATTCGTTCACGATGATAGCCTTGTGCGAAGGCGCATTGTCGTGGTGCAAAATCCAAGAATTTTCTTTCCACAAATCTGGCCTTTTTCGTCGAATTATGCTCTCTTAAACGCCGCATAACGCTCAAATAATATTCTTTATTTACCGTTAGACCTTCCGGTAAGAATTCAGAGTGCACAACACCGCGATAGTCAAAGAAAACAGTCAACATGACTTTGACTTTTGATCGACTTTGGCGTGGTTTTTTCGGTTTCGGTTCAGATGGAAGGCGCCACTCCGAAGCTTGTTGACTAGTTTGCATGTCAAACTCGTAAACCCACGTCTCGTCACCAGTAACAATGCGTTTCATGAATGTTGGGTCCAAACTGACTCGTTCTAGCATGTCCTCAGCGACTTTCATGCGATTGAGTTTTTGGAGAAAATTCACATCTTTTGGGACTAGCCGAGCAGCAGCATGTTTCATACCTAAATGATTAGTTAAAATGGTACGGATCGACTCGTGAGATACAGAAAGTTCGGCGGCTATCTCTCTCAGAGTTGAATGGGGATTTTCAGTCACTATTTCCTTCACTTTTGCGATGTTAACTTCAGTTGCAGACGTTGACGGCCTACCAGAGCGAGGCAAATCTTCCATCACATCTCGACCGCTTTTGAACGCTTTGAACCACTCATAAGCACGAGTTTTTGATAAAGTCGATTCACCGTAAGCCTTCTGTAACATTTTCAGTGACTCCGAACACGAAATTTCATTGGCGATGCAAAATTTAAGACAAACTCTTTGTTCGATATTTTTGTCCATTATGAAATTCGCAATACACACTATATATGATATTACTAAAACCAGCACTGTATTTAATATAAATAACAGATGCAACTCAAACTCCGCGCCAAAATGGAAAACAGTTGTGCCAATCTAACAACTACAAAAAAACAAAAATTTGAATTTGGAACCATAAACAAATCATCCATTCCCGATACTTTTTTGACTGAGTGTATACATCAGCCCGAATATCAACTATCGGGCAGTAGCCCGCCAGGCATAACAGTCGCCTGGTCGGAGGATCCTCCTTTTTCAATGGGGGTATGCGGGACTTTGCTCTCTGTTACGCATACCTCCAAACTGGTGGCCCTCGACAGAGAACATCACCGCAGACTTCGTGCTACCACCTCATGACGTCATCACTTCCTCATCGTGACCTCAAGCAACGATTCATACATCCAGCCAGTACTTACGGCTTCTACGGGTATCCTGAACACCAGCATGCAGCAGCCGCGCATTCCTGGTCAGCATCCTCAGCCTCTACACTCAACCTCATCAGCGACCTTGGCAAGCACACTACGTCGCACCGCTCCGACTCACTGGAGCCAGCAACTGCTACACTCTTGACTCACTGGAGCCTGCAGCATCATTCCGACTCACTGGACTCATTATTTGATTATTTGATCACCCCGACTCACTGGGGCACCGTAGACAGTTCCGACTCACCGAGAACTCTGTGACTTCCGGTTCCGACTCACTGGTATCAACCTTCAACTGGCCGGCAAGCATCTCAAGATACACGGACCACTCATCCACTAGCGACCTCCGGTCTCCGGAGGGAAGTGATGTAGCGGCATCAATGCCGCCACAAGAAAAAAACTAACGGAGCAAATTTACATTGCAACAAAAAGAACCGCGACGCCATCTATCCGACAAGCAGCGAACTACAACTTTGAAATCCTGCATCGCGCAAGCAAAGTTTACCGTGCGATTTGATTGAACATATACATCAGCCCGAATATCAACTATCGGGCGACTGTAAGAATGTTGTATTCGATTGGCTTAAAACTAAAACCTATGACGATGTTGAGTCCATTGTATCTACTTTGCAGTAACCAAGTCAGTTATATTTGGGTAGTGCACATGGTTAGTGAAAGAAGACTTATTTCGCTTTTTTCGATACCAAGACATTGTCGTAGGGCTAACCAACAACCGATAACCTACACTTGGACGTACACTTCCACCTACCTATACTAGCATCGACCTTCGGCTTCACCCGCATAGGCCTCGATTCTATGGTTGTGTCGGATTGGAAGTATCTGGTGACCTAACCCAGGATACGATTTACCAAAATCCCAAAATTTGATTTCAAATTTCATTCAAATATGTTCAGCCGTCTAAGCGTGAAAGCGTAACTATACTACAGTACAAGCAAATAAATAAACAGACACACCTTCGTAAGTAGTACTGGATATGATGAAATTAATTAAGCTATATGAACTAAGCATTGATTATTTTTATTGTAACCCACGCACCACACAACCCCACTATTCACACTCACACTCATACTTACTCACATGCTCACACTCATACTCACTCGTGACACACATCACACTTACACTCACGATCTGGGCCTTTTCTTTTAGAGCCGTTTGTATTTTCAAGTTACCCTTTAATTTTTAGTCTTGCATGTTTACATTGTCTACATTTCAATTGCATAAAAAAAATGGAAGTGAGGAGTCTCCTAATACAAGCAATCCCTTGCATAAAAGGTGATCTCCAATAATATGTATCGAAATGCCATTGTAATTGAAATAAACCTTTTATTTATTTATTATTTACCTTAGTTTGGAAGATACAATTAGTTAAATTTTTAAGGTATAGTCCAAGAGCTAGATCAAAGAGATTACAACAAATTGCTAAGAAAAAATATTTCTATAAATGTTTTTTTTATTTGTGATGGGCACGGAACAGAAAAAACAGGTGGAAATGCTATGCGACGAAATTTGTATCGGACCTGTGTCGCCACACTCACACAACTATACCGATAATCATTATAATTCACCACAAATCAAGGATACGATTAGTTGGTCGTTTCAATTTTGGTCAAACAAGAATAAGTCAATGAACCTACATTTGAAAATATATCTTTGGCTTTACACGTAGGATTTATTTTGCTTTAAGGCGAAAGGTACTCACGGCGTTTCGTTTTCTGAATTCATTGTAGGTTGAATTTACGAGTAAATTCCACTATTCGACCATAGATGGCGGTATTTTCAATGGTTGCAATTATAAACTTAAACCACTTAGGTTCATTACTCTATGTTTGGGTAGTAACAGTTGCCACTCGATCACGGTTGTGACACATGAACTTTGACTTACATTGTCGATATCGATAAATAAGATAACTTTTTTAAAAATTAAATCCAAATGTGATTCGCTTGGTGTTGGAGTTTTGTATGGGAGCCATACATGAAACTTGTTGTTGGAATCGTTATGAAATAAGCGACTCATTTAAAATGGATAAGTTCGAGTTTGCTTTGTAATACATTGTTAGTTTACGAGTAATAAAGTTCTACTTTCAAAAATAGCGTAAGCGAAATATTCCCAGTTTATCCCAAAGTAGAAACAAACAAAAAAAAACATAATTTCAAAGGTTTTTATTTTATTTAAGTAAATATACCTTATTATTACACATTAATCAATAAAAATAACACACATCATACATTTTTTAGTGTTCCGAACATTCGTAAGAAACGGAACCCTTCCAAAAATTAAATTGGTTCGGAACCCTTTGAACGTGAGTCCGACTCGCTCTTGGCCAGATTTTTTTTCATACCACAAGCCTTACAAAATCTTGCCTATCTTACTCGGCTGCCGACAAAAAAAGGGGTGTTGTTTACACTTCAGTTCCGTGAACTCTTTATGCCAAGTGGCTTACGAAACTATCTTATTACATAGTTTGGTACAGAATCTTAACGCAGACAAAGTTTTTGTGTATCTATAGCCTTTTTTAGGGTTCCGTACCCGAAGGGTAACCAACGGAACCCTATTACTAAGCGTCCGCTGTCCGTCCATCCGCCCGTATGTCTGTCAGCGGGCTGTATCTCAAGAACGATAATAGATAGAGAGTTGAAATTTTCACAGATGTGTATTTCTATTGCCGCTATAACAACAAATAAAAAAATATTAAGGTTCATGGCACGGAACCCTTCGTGTACGAGTTCGACTAGCACTTGTACGGTTTTTAATTGAAATAAAAAAATCGCTTTCTAAAAAATGCTCGGAGCATATCGTGTTTGTTTTGCTTGGCATCCAATCAGCTCTACCCGTGCATCTATCCATTTTTCTTTGACGATAGCGTCTTTGGGAAACCTCAAAATATTTTTAAAGTTATGTTTAGTGATTTAAATAAAATTACTAGACGAAAGTAACTGAATCGACGTAAAATAGTCTCTATGCTAATGGGATAAGGTGGATTTTAACTAGACTTGAACTTACGTTTTTGGCAAGATCAAATTGCTAAGATTTTATTAGAAATCAAATAAAATCGTACTTAGCGATAGTATGAAACACCTCCATTTATAAGATTTATTCACCTACTATCATTTTTGCACTCCAAAATGGAACAATACGGCATGGTTCAGAAAATATAAATTTATATTGAGAGTGAGCGAGACGAACGGTTCGTCGTGATGTTAGAACACGACTGGGTTGAGGTACGCGTAACCACGCGTAATACCGACACGCGTGCCACGCCTACTTTGCACTTCTACTGTTTTTTCTGTTCTGTGATGGGTTTGCTCTTGACTCTAGTCTAGGTCAGAGATGACAGAGACAAAGTCTACGATGGAGCGAGCCTACCCAGGAGAAGCCTGTTCACTTCAACTTTGAAGAGATTAGGGTTGTAATTGTACTTCTAGTTTTATTGGTCTAAACTCCTTAGAAATGGCAGAGATAGATAAATTCTCAATTCTTCGATCTAGCTCTTGGACTGTACCTGCACTGGGTCGACCCACTGTCGTTCGCGTTTTAATTTTTTCCATCTAATTTTATCTATTTCTTCAAGAAGAAGCGAAACGACAAAAACATCGCACATAGAGCTGTCCATTTTAAGAGGACAATACTAAATGAGTAGAGTGACTACCGCCAGACCACCTTCAAAGTAGATTTTCTCGAAAACTACGAAGGTACCAATTTTTTTGTTCGAGATTAGTATCAATTGAGATCTAATTATTTACCAAATATCGAAGCGATTGGCGTCGGTGGTCCTGCGGTAGTCACGGACATCTTCCCGTCTTGGCAGCATATTCAGCGCCGTACGCAGCAGATAGAAGCGTTTCAGCGGAGATAACATGCTATGATAGCTTTTCTCATTCTTATGACGCTGTACGCGGCTGATAGAAGCAGAACTGTATAAGTGTGACCAGAATCGGTCAAATTTCTGTAATAGATTTTCAACTTTATCGCGAAAGCATTAGGTTCAAATCTGATTTGAATAAATGACAGTTTCGGATAGCTTTATTTGCGGGCGTCTGTAGGTACCTAATTTATTTATTTAATTGATTTCAATAACTCTCTGCACTTACAGTAAGTAGGTACCTACCAACACGCACTATATATATTATGAGGCTTTTACTCTGACATTATTTGGCGACCGGTACCACCGAGTTATACGTGCCTCCGAAGCACTGAATCATCTTTTTATAAGACAATCAAGTGATTCAAGCCTGCAATGTCTTGCGGTTTAGAAACTCTGACATTACGGTGTGTGGGGTCGTTGACCTTATTGCCCACACGATATGAAGTAGATGAATAATCTTTACTATAATACCATTAATATAGATGTGTTGTGTTTACGTTTAGCTGAGCCAATATTCGGTGGTGTGGTCCACGACGCACATCACGGATATGGAGAACGCGGCAGCGCGCAGCGCGCGCAATCGCGTACATGGCCGCCGGCGGCTGCGTATCGGCTCGCTCGCCGTCGGCGCTCTGATGACCATGCACTGCCGAGTATCAGCGGCAGCACTTACAGGCGAATTCTGTGAGTTAATATCCCATCTCAAGAATCTAGACTCGCTACCACGTGTCTAGATTCTTTTGTGCCGTAACAGCCAAAGTCATTGGCATCAGCTGCTCGTTCAGCCTTTTCATACATTTTTTTATACCTACATTATTTTTTTCATAAAATCGGAACGTCTCAATCGCACTTGGCCGGTTTTTCTATCTGCAACAAAACTTTCAGTAGTCAAAACATTTATAGGAATCATTGGCCACGACAAATTCAACCGGTTCGATTCCTGACTAGGAATACCTACCTACCGATTTTTCAAAAATCTAATGATGCAATTTTAGTTTTCATCAAAATGGACTCTAGGCTCCTTTCAATGTTTTTCGATACTCTTCATTGTTTCGGATTTGGCCACGCACACTTTTAAAAGTTCACCCTGTACCTATACTAGACGTCACATACAAAAATGTTCCTATCTACTTACTGGTACCTATGCAATTGTATTTCAGTTTTTTTTATGCTGTTCTTGATTGGTGCTGTGGCATTTCTTGGAAACCCTGCGCGACATTTTGAAGTTTACCTTGGACAATGGAGTATAAGTGGGCCTGGTCGTGCTTTCAGAATGATTCCGATGCTAGATGGTATAAAAGATAATTAATACCAAGTTAATTACTTAATACAATTACAACTAGGGACACAATAATTAATCTTCTGTATTATCTAAACAGGTGTTGGTATAGCCATGTGTATTAATGCCTTAGTGCGCACCATCAGTTGCTGCACCATGGCTGCCATAGCTGCATTGTATGTGATCAATGCTGTGTCCGATGCAGAGCTGCCCTTCAAGCATTGTCGGTGAGCTTCTTTCGCCTGCTATGCTCAGGCATCGCCTTGAGATATTTTCTTATGAATTTCTACTAATAGCTACGGCAGATTATGGCTAAAGAGCCACACATTTGTAGTGAAAGAATTACTTAGGTAAAAATAATTATATGTCCTTACCCTTAGTGCGGTGTTAATATGGGGATAGGGATCCTAATTATACAATATTTATTCGAGGAAAACAATGAGAGAAAGGCTTCAAGGAGGACCTTTTTCATCAGTGCACCCATCATCGAACGAATGAGTTTCCAGTATTTTAACAGCTTGATTTATTTCAACTCGAACATTCTTGAGCCGTCATTTTTATATCAATTTTATTTTTTAGAGATTTTAGTTTAGAAAAATATAATCCGGAGAAAATGGATATTAAAGCTATACGACGCTTGGTAAGTGCAACCTGTATTATGTACTTATGTAAATTTATGTAAATCGGGCTGGTTTCCGCAACTCGGCGACTACTTAGGTGTATTTTGCGTGCAGAACCTGTACCTACCTTCATTTATGGTTCTCCTAGCGAAACCTACATATATACTTATATCAGATCAAAATTATATACCGCTACATAAATGTATGTGTCGTAGAGTAGGTACCTTCTTAATTATAAGAATATAACAGTAGTTAGTCCCTCCTGCGACATTTTTAGTTTTGAACAACCAATTACTAAGCTGCCGAGCCAACGCTGCTAGGTACCTACATGCCCCGTGGTCAAGGTTATCAAACAAATGTTTAGTTGAGTTTCCATTTAAATCACTAGCCTAGAATTTGAAATCGATCCCCAAACATCCTGGGATGGGCATCAGAACATTCCGGGGTGGGCACGCCACCCCCCTCTTTTATACGCCTATGCCAGACACCATCACCTCATGGCTTGCATAAGTTGGGCTAGCCTAAATCCTTCACTGCATTCCATGAGTTAATCTCTGGAATGGAAACTTTAATATTACAATCGGGATTCAATATGACGCCAGTGACATGAGGCGCTACCTACCTACCTATAGAGCCATAAATTTACACTCCGATAAAGTATGGCCCTCGTTTAATTGACAAGATAAAAAAACTTTTTCCCTTTAGTAGCTCATGTAGGTTTTGCTGCCTGAAATCATAGAGCAAAATGCGATTTTGCTCACTGAGTGAGACCAAGTAACTTTTTTTTTTTTTCAGAAAGTCTCGAATATCTTATTCAATTCGAAACATTCACACTCTATCTCTTTCCCGCCATTAGAAAGAGAGAGAGACAAAGACCAGCCCTTTCGAAGTTCCGATTTTGAATTCGACCTCAAAGACAAACACGTTCGGAATTTCGTACTAAGTAAAGAAATTTTGCAAAAAGATAATTATGTCTTTTAATGTAATTTATTGAATTTTTAACTTATTGTTGTATTTAAACGAAAATAAGTATTTACTACAAATAAAACTGATATTTAACCTGTAAATATTTATTTCTAGTTTCAATAATGTTACGTTATATATTTTGAATAATAAAATCATGGGTGCTATTTCCGAACACGCCTTAATTTAAATAAAAGAGCGGGAATAAAATTTCGTAGCTGGCGTACCTAAAGAGTTAAATAAGTTAAAAAATATTAAATTAAAATAATCGTAAAATATGAGTGAAACTAGCGACGAGAACATTTTTTTAACACCGAAAGAGTTAAAACAACAAGTAATGTAATGCAGAATTAATTTTCCTACCTGAGAAGTCTCGCGAGAAATATCTGAAAGCATACGAAGCATACCATGTCTTCAATGAATGGAGACTTACAAAGGGCGCGTGCAGTTTTTCGGAGACGGTGTTGCCATCTTATATTTTAGATTTATCAATGTTCGTCAGTTTTCCCGGCCCAAAAATACTTAATGAAGCTCCGGACTGCAATTTTAAAGCCGCTAAAGTAAGTGGTACCTATGAATCTATGTTGTTAGTTATTAGACTGTTATGTATAAAGGTACTTACTGCCTACTACTAATTTTTGGAGGCGCAATGAATCCTAGTCTGGCTTAGCAATACTGTTAAAGTATTTATTACGATATGTAAAAGATGCTGTAAATGTTAAATTATGCATATTAATTATATAATATTTTCATTACAGGTTGTACTGATCATAGAAATTCGTGGAGCGTGTCGCAATAACGAGTTATTACCTACAGCTAATATTTAACAATATCGAAAGCATTCAGATAAATTACTGTTAGTGAAATTGAAAAATACGAAGACGGCGACGGAAGACCTTGACAGGTCTTTTATTGTACGCGAAGAATATGTAACTATTGTAGAAAAATACCAAAATTTACGTCCAGCCAATATAAAAACCGACCGATTTTTCATACAATACCATAATAATAAATGCTCAAGACAGCATAAGGTAGTAAATAAAATAGGTGCTATACCGCGACAAATTGCCACTTTCTTAAAACTGGAAGAGGCTCAGTTATACACGGATCACTGCTTTCGGAGAATTTCGGCAACGCTCATGGCTGATTCCGGAGCCGATCTCACCACTGTAAAACGTCACGGCGGGTGGAAGTCCAATACGGTTGCAGAAGGCTATATTGAAGACTCGATAGAAAATAAGTCCAAAATCTGTAAGCGTATAGTGGAAACAATAAGTCTGAATTTGACCTCGAATCCTTGGTCTCACCCACGCCCATCCACTACCAACGACGCGCGACGCGCGACGCACAGTGTAAGTACTTATACAGAAAGCCGATCAGAGTCACCAACGTTCACCCTTGTTCCTTCTCAATCCGCCACCGAAACAGAAACCTTAATCCTAGATAATCAAACTCAACTCAATGCAACTATAACGTTTCCAAATAAATCTGTTACTTTTAATTTGCAGAATTGTAATAATTTTACTTTTAACTTTTAAAATGTTCCATTTTATTGAATTGGTACCTCTATCTACAATGTTGATTACTTTGATTCACAATAAATAGTTATTTCAATCTATTCCTGCTTATTATTGTATCTCCTAAAGTGTTCTCGCTGCTGAAGTGAAAAGTTATGTGTTAGAGAGCTAAGTTTTTTGCATGTCGTGCCTTTGAAGCCCTCGCCACACTCAGGATGCAAAATCAGCGCTCGCAGCAAAAAACGACTGCTCTCTTGTTGCACAAATAACTATTTACAAAAAAATATAAGTAACCTTAATTTCGGAAATCGGTGTTAAAAAACAAAGAAACAAAACCAAAAACACCGACTTCCGAAATTAAGTTAATTTTATTCTTTGTCGTGTTTTGTTAGGAAGTCTGATTGTTTTTGTAAAAAGTTTTTTTATTTTTCACTTTTAAGTGTTGATACTTGGACGACGTCTTTGTCAAATTGAAATAAGCAATAATAATAATATAGTCATTTATTTATCCTTAAATTACATTAAATTATATGCTTGTTCATTATTCTTTAATAATTTGATCAGAAAATTGTATTTATTAATGTTAAAAACATTAATATATATAATTTTCTGATTAATAAATTCAATTTCATTTCGATTTTTACAAATATAGTTGACGTATTCAAGATTGCTAAGTTACTTATTTTTATTTAAGGACCTCTTTTCGAGTAAAGGCCTCCTCCATTTCACTCCACTGATTTCTGTCCTTGGCTTTTGATGCCCAATCATGTACCTGCTGACTCTTTCATTTCATCAAGCTATCTTTCAGGGGGTCTACCTCGTTTTCTTTTACCGGTAGGGCCAGACCAGTGTACTATTTTGTTGAACCATCTGTCATTTTTCATGCGTGCTACGTGGCCTGACCATTTCCATTTTAACTTTTTGCAGTGAGTTAGAGCATCTGTTACGTTGGTCTGTTTTCTTATATCTGTGCTCTTTTGTTTATCCATTCGTTTTAGGTTTAGAATGCTCCGCTCCATTACTCTCTGGCAGGTTCGAATTTTTTTTTCAACAAAATAAGCAATAATGTTCATAAAATGCTCTCAAAACGGTGAAGGAAAACATGTCTTAGAACCAAAAATTCGAAGTCATGTGACATCTACCAACGCGCACTGGGCCCGCGTGGTGGATAACGGCCCACTCCCTCACACCGAGAGAAGGCCTGTGTCCCAGCAGTGTGAAAATTATGGGCTGATTATGCTTAAGCTCATAAAATAAAAACTACTGAACCAAATTGAATAAAAATTTTACGGGTTCAAAAGACAAGTATACTGCAACGAACTAAAAAAGAATCACAAAAATCGTATCAGAAACCTCGGAGCAATCGGTGTACTTAGATAAAAAAAACATACCCGCCGCTTTTGAGAACCTCCTCCTTTTTTGGAAGTCGGTTAAAAAATGGGTACTTATAGGTCAAGTGGAAATCTAAACAGCAGAACAGAAAAGAAGAGCAATGGAACAGTGATTTTTTTGCACGTCTTCTGATAGGATTTTCATACAGCTTTCACAACTGGAAAGATTGCCTATAATTGGGGGCAAAATATAGGCTTTGTTATATATCGGAAATATGATCACAATTTTAAGATATTTGTCGGAGGACAATTAATATCTTAAAATTGTAGGAGTAGGTAGAAGAATTTATATCCCGGGAGTAGGTAGTTTCCCTTGGGATAATTTTCGACATTTAAAATATAACATGATGCTCTGTATTTTAAAGTGATCACTATATTATTGTTCTAGTTTGGTAGAGTAGAACATAAATATTATGAACCAGAAAGTGTCACCCTTGGGTTGATCGTAAAACATAAAGCATGGAGGAATGCTTCTTATAATGCTAGGAGGTTCCTTACGAGGTAAATGTGTAACTGCATTTTTTTTTCATGTGTTATCATCATAACTAAAATTTATGGAAAGTTACACTAGCATCCTGCTGCCATAGGCTACCTACTTAAATCCGCAAAAATGCAATAGGTCACGAAAGCGAAATCTCTGAAAAAGACTCAACCGAAATAAAAGTTGCTTAAATCCCAATCATTACTGTAGATGTAGTTTGCAAAAGAAATTAAGCATATTCATTGACGCAGGTTAAATAATTCAAGTTTTGTGATTGCAGACGTTCTTCTCAAAAGTTCCAGTTTAATTCTAAAGTTAAAGTTTGCAAGGAAAAATATGCTGGCAGTTATCCACCTATGTACACCACTCCTGTATATAACTTTTTCTAGTACGTTCCACAAATAGTACATTGGAATGCATTTTAAACTTTGTCATTGCAGCCGACGCTCGATAGTCGACCGCCGCGCCGCGTCGAAGGCAAGGCTGCAATGGCCAATGCTCACGTGTAACAAACGATCTTTTTCAACACACTTACTCGAAAATACATATAGATAAAAATTCAGAAAGGAACGTAAAAAAGGGTGGTAAAAAATGGCTCGCGGATGTTTTTTCTTGCACCGAACCCAATTTTGTTTATAAACCTGCATTGTCCAACTGCTGGGCAAAGGTCTCCTGATATTATAAATATAATAAGTTGAAAGGACCGACTGCAGCACTTTTATTGCAGAAACCAGTTTTCGGGTAACTGTGTAAAAGAAGTTATTTTATAACTTTTTTAATTTAATTTATCCAAATTATTCACACAAAGCGGATGGGATTTTCTGATTAACGCTTTTATAGTACTCGTACTTATACCTCAGGCTCAGTTGATCCAAAACACATACCTGGTTTGATCCTATAATTGGGGCGTTTAACTACTTACAAAAAGTTCTGTTCATTCTTTTATAGAGTACATGAGGATATTAAGGCCTAGCTAAGAGAAATTTGTTGTAAAATATTATACGAATAATTTAATCAATTAGATTTATTGGTAATCAAAAATCTCCTCGTACTACAAAATTAAAACAAAAAATGGCAACTTAAGCATAAAACTTAAATAAAATTTAACTTTTTTAAAACACTCACAATACGCCTTATTATAACAAGGTAGGGTAAAAGGCCTACTGCTTAAACTATGTAAGTAATCAACTTAAACATCATAATTTGTTACTTATGAACATGTAATTTGTAGTAGAGTAGGTACCTACTTGAGATCAATTATCGTTCAGAAAATGGCACAACAACAGGGCCGCCCTTAACCATTTAAGCACCCCGGGCGAGGCATGCATTTGGCGCCAATTTATATTTAAATATAATGAAAATAACTTATTTAGAAAAATCAATAGGTACACCCAATCCCGATAGCTTCACCCCCACTCATCAGTACCTTTACGTACTACCTATGTTGTAAAACACCGTTTCCTACAGCTAAGTACCTATAGGTACGCTAAAAATTCGCTAATACACTAAATAATTTTCCCTTTTCGGCAGTTTTTGGTGAGCTATAATTTAAGTTTAAAAAACTGCGTTCGCCTGGGTTTCGATTGGTGTTGCCTGAATGTCTTCGAAATTATGTTACCTAAAAATTCATCTTACAACAAATCCCCATCACTGTCTTGAGTTTTTTACCGAAACAAAATAGGTGCTCAAATTACGCCTCTGTATCTTCCGGCGCCCACCAGGTACCGGCGCCCGGGTCGCCCGGCCCTAAAGCCGCTAGAGCATTGCCTTATGTCATCCATTCGGTCTTCTTCACAGCCGTGACAGTACCAACTAGCTTGATTGCCTGCAGTGTTGGTTTGGTTTTAGTAAATCCGTAAGATGTTTTTTTTTAAATTGATTTTGAAGTTACTTATTTTTTTTTTAATTACCTGGGTCCCTTTTCTTTCCCTCGTTTTTCTTCTTTTTCTGTATTGTACTTTTCTTCCCTGTATTGTTTTTCTTACCTTCACTGAATTTACCAAAAAGATCTTTGGCCACTGGAGTACTTCGGTAATTAATAGCCTTACGTCGGACAGTAGGTGTTTTTCTTGAACTTAAGCAGGTGTGGACATGAGATCATGAAACTCAGATTTTATTTGAGTAAGCGACACATCGCCTTCATAATCACTTGAAGAAGTTCCATAAATTTGGCGATAATAGCTGCGTGTCACGTTTCGTCTGCTGATTTAGTAATGCTTCTGATAAAAATTTGGCTGGGTTCAGGAGTCTTTGGCCGAGAATAATGAGCAAGTGGCACATTCTCTTTTCCGACATCAGGTGCTAAGATCTTTTGGGAATTTGACAACGACCTACTTCAGCTTCTGGAGCCTTTTGCCTAGCATAATCAACAAGTGACACATTCTCTTCTACGAGATCAGGCGTTCTTTGTTCAACAACGGCAGACGCTGGAGCTTCTTTTTTTTTACTGTTGATAGGCACGCGCTTGACCACCATCTTACCTGATAGTAAGCGATGATGTGATCGAAGATGGAGTACGCTTGTCTAGAAGTAACCTATTCACTCTTGACTTAAAGACTCCCAGGTTGTAGCTATCAGGAAACACAGACTCCGGCAGGGAATTCCACTCCTTAGCTGTACGCATTATGATGTGTTTCCAAAACGTTTTGTGCGAGTGGGTGGAATGTCCACCATGTACCGGTGGCGTACGCTGTTCGTCTTGTGGTCCGATGATGGAACGGGCTTGGCGGAATTAAATTGTGCAATTCCGTCACAATTACACAAACCGACAAGCTAGCAACTCGTCGTCGATGCTCAAGACTTTGGAGCTCATTGCCGATGATCCTTTTGGCTCGTTTCTCAATTGACTCACGGGCATCAAGTTGGTATCTGGCAGATCCGTCCCAAAGATGAGAGCAGTATTTCATACACGATCGAACTTGCGCTTGATAGAGTTTGAGCAGCTGTTTCGGCGTGACGTACCGTCTTACCTTTGCTAGGATCCCCAACTTCCTTACAGCCACTTGAGCTTTTGCAGAGGCAGAGGCTTTCATAGAGATGAAAGGGCCAAAATTGAGAGTAGATGTTAATGTAACCCCAAGAAGCTCAAGTTGGTCGATTATTGTCACGGTTGCGCCTCGGGAAGATGGAGCTGGGTAGAATTGTCTCCTTTTGGCGGAAAATAGACACGCTTGGGTCTTAGCAGCATTGAACTTGACCAGATTGACATCAACCCATTCAGAGACTGCCTGTGAGGACACATTCAAGCGCTCAACCATAGCCTCCCGGAGAGACCGGATCTGCAACCCACCAGCTCATACGCCGGACACGTATCTCTTTGCAACAGTGCTGTCGTCTGCATACCCATAGGTTCCGGATTTAAGCAGATCATTAATATGCAGCAAGAACAGTGTTGCCCAAAGCACACAACCCTGAGGAACCCCGGCTTTAATATCCAGACGTCCAGACGAGCAGTCATCTATGAACACTCGTATAGACCGATCTCTCAGGAAATCTGCAATCCAATCACACAAACCGGCGGGCAGACTGAAGGAAGGAAGCTTACTAATAAAACTATCGTGCCAGACCCTGTCGAAAGCCTTCGAGATGTCAAGGCAGACCGCTAGTGCCTCCCCGTGCTTCTCTATGGCCTCACTCCAGATGCATACGCTAGAAAATCCCCAGTTGACCGATTTCGGCGGAACCCGCATTGTCGGTCACTAAGGATATCATTCGCTTTTACGTACGCCAGGAGCTTATGATTCAGCACGCGTTCCATAGTCTTACAGAGTATGGACGTTACCGAGATGGGTCTATAATTCGACGGGTCAGCACGACTACTCTTCTTGGGCACGGGTTGCACGTTAGCTTGCTTCCAAGCCTTCGGCACTTTTCCAGTCTCAAACGAAAGGCGAAATAGGCGTGTCAAGATCGGAGACAACTCAGGCGCACAAGTTTTCAGAACAATTGCCGGTATCCCGTCGGGGCCACTAGCCTTGTTCACGTCTAGGTTACGCAGTACCCTACGGACGTCCTTCTGATGAATGCGAATGTTCGACATACTCGACTCGCAGCCCCCAAAAAAGCCCCCTGCTTTTTTTGGCCTCGCGCCACCAAGATCCAGACGCGAAGATTCCGCAAACAAGGAGGCAAACAAGTTCGCTTTTTCCTCAGCGGAGTGGGCCAGCGTCGCGCCGGGTCTCAGCAGTGGTGGTAGTGAAGGGCGGCAGAAGTTCGATTCGACCGACTTAGCCAGGGACCAAAAAGTCTTACTACCTGCTGGGTATGAAGCAAGTTTGTCCCCTATTTGGCTAATGTGGTCAAACCGTGCCCTCCGCAACACCTTCTTGCAGGACTAAGCAGCCCTTTTGAATGCTCTCTTCTTTCGACTCACGTCATTTGCTTTGTGCGTGCGAGTATCGACCCATGCTAGGTAAGCCGCGTGTTTAAGCGCATCAGCGCGATTGCACTCGGCACCAAACCATGGACGAGCTTCGCCAGACATTGTTATGAAAGAGAACGGAATGTAGTACTCTCTTCTCCTCCGCAACACATCCGTCAAGGCGTCCGCGCACGACGAAGCATCAGTCGAAGAAAAGCAAGTAGGCTGCCAAGGATAACATGCGAAGAAAGATCGCATGCCATCCCAATCTGCTGTCCTGTACCGCCATACCCGCCGTGTGCCTCTTGGGCTAGGATCGGGCGGGGAGTAAACGGATACAAACTTCACCAGCCAGTGGTCGGAACTACCCAGTGGTGAAGAAATCGACACCGAGTAGCAGTCTGGATCTGTTGTCAGCAGAATGTCCAAGCAATTTGCAGTGTGCGAATCAACATCCGGCACCCTCGTTGCCCCCTGGACCAGCTGGGTAAGATTTAGCGCTAGGGCTAGCTTTCTCGTCTCTCGTCCAGCATGGTCAGTGCACTGGTATGGGAAGAGCCACTCCTGATGGTGGGCATTGAAGTCCCCCAGTAACACCAATTGGGCAGAAGGGTACCGCTGCTGAGCCGCATCCGCCGCCTCACTTAGGTGCTGTGTGAGCCCAGTTGTCTCCAAAAAACCGCTGTGCGAACGGTAGACACAAAGGTAGACAATTTTATCCAGGCCTGTGTCCACTAAATCCCATAGCGTTGAGAACCTAGAGTCCTCAAGATTACGGAGACGCCGATAGCAGATGTCGTCACGGGCGTACATACATACGCCCGCACGTGGTTTGAAATGGTGCTCCAGGGTAAACCCTGGGTATGAAAGGTAAGACACGTCTGACGGACATCTGATCTGCGTCTCGGAAAGGAACAAGAGTGCTGGTTTCTCAGTGTCCAGGTAGTGATGGACTGCGGCGAGATTTGAGTGCAGACCTCGAATATTGCTGAGATGCACTTTGTGGGAGAGGAAGTGCTGCCGCTGTACAGCTTTTCTTATTTTGTTCCTTTTCGTCATGTTTGAGTGAAGGTGGTTGAGGAGAAGGAAGTGTAATGAGGTTCTATGCTGCTACCCTCAGGCACGCTCTGACAGGACGATATCATTGGGAGACTAGTCTGGAGACTGCGGGGACGCCCGAGTCCCCCCGGGAATGTCCATCGGGTCTGGTCGCAGCCAGCACGATGGTGCACCCCGGGATTTTTCGACAGTTGACGGGGCAGCCTTTCATGTGTGGCTAGCACACTACTTGGACCCCCAACTCCCTGCGGTCGGCCAGCGGCGCACCGTGTCTCGGATCCCGCTACTCTCCGCAACTAGTCTCCCGATACGCCCATATCAACGCGAGCCTGGCAGGTCTGCCTACATTGGAACAACTATTTCGAACCAACTTCTTTGAATTGGCTACACTGAGCATCGTACCGGAAAACGGCTAGGCCGCTTGGCGGTACGTCTTTGCCCAGTGGGTGGTTACAAGACATCGACCGAAGCCTACCACCAGTTAGTGTCACGAGTGACGCTGGTGACTCGGCCCCCAAAATTGAAGGAGCTTCTGTCGAAATTGAAGGAGCGAACGCTGTTTCTGGTATCGCCTGTGGGTTGAAAGGGTACAAACCACTGGGACTGTAAGTCATGCATTTGGACCATATGCTTGAAAGTATGACTTTAATGGTGCTCGAATGATCTATAGACGGCTTTGTCCAGAGACTGAAGTCCATGAGTGGTATTTGACGGTAAGCAATATATCAAGTGATTCTGATACATCGACAATGGAAAGGTCTAAATGACATGCTGCTCCATCAAATATCAATAGGCACGGTCCTGCACTTTTGTATCTGGCCAGATGTTTCAAAAATTCTTTGAAAAGCTCATTTGTTATGTACCCCTTTGCAGACTTTTCAACCGAAGAATCCGGTGGCAAATTGTCGTACAATGCTGGCTTCAAACGTTGTCCCTTGAGTATCACCATTGGTGGTATGGCAGTACCGAGTGCGTTCACACATTCTGCGATAGTCACACTTTCTGCATGTTCAGAAGACTGCAAATGAACCCTCTATTTGCTTCTTTTTTGGGCAAAACACTTTGCTGGTGATGAATTGTCTGACGGCATCTCTTCTAATCCATGTTATAAATTTTTTCTGGATTATCTTTGAGCTCCAGTTTATCATACACTTCATTCAGTCTTTTAAAGTTGTCACCTACAGTACATTTATTTAGTTTTTAAGCACTAGCAGGGTTCATGAACTGTGCTTTTCTTATAGATCATTCGGAATGTCTTTTCATAAACCATAGCCTTTACCTACGCATTTAGCAGACTCATCAAAATTGTGCTTCATGTGTGTTTTGGTGTAAGCACGCAATATTTATACACCAGCCGACGACGCAGTATTCTTGGTAAACTTATTTCCGCATACCTGATTATCCTCTTCACAAGAACAGCTTCCTGTTCGGGATTCAATAACACGGGCATACGACCCAAGCTTAACACCACCCTCAACATGATTTCTGAGGGTTCTTCTTGAAATTTTGTATCTTTCTGTACTCATAATTCCACTCTGTACTGCGCGAACAGCTGAGACCAGGGT
Source organism: Lacanobia oleracea (assembly GCA_950371165.1). Taxonomy (NCBI): domain Eukaryota; kingdom Metazoa; phylum Arthropoda; class Insecta; order Lepidoptera; family Noctuidae; genus Lacanobia; species Lacanobia oleracea. Next base: position 16,924,350 of record OX493389.1, read on the forward strand.
CATCTTGTGAGCACAATTCCCGTTTAAGAGTAATTGTGATCGTAGACACTGTAAACTATAATTATAAAACTAGAATATACTGTAATGAATTGGTATGATACGAAAAAGCTGTTAGAAAAAATGATATAAATAAAATTTGGAATCTACCACACTATTCAATAAGGCAGTATGGGACCAGCGTAAATTAACCCTAATACAGACGGTAAGTCTAAGTAGAAAAGTATAATATTAAAACAAATAGGTACTTACGTTTAACTGGAACCAATTTGTATTAAATCGTGACGTGTGACTACTCCTAACGTTTGGCAAGACACTGGCGAGAGGGATGAGGTAGACAGCTTTTTTTTTTTTTTTTTTTGTCGATGGCCACTCGCAGTTTCAACCCTAGAGGGTTGTCAACTACTGAACCGGACATGAGGTAGCCAGCGTTTGTTGCCTGCAATTTGTACGTGTTGTAAGTATTTGTGAGTGTGACCTTGACAAAGTAGTATTTTAAACAAGATTTTGAATGTTTAGGCCTTAATAGCCGACAGGCTTTAATATCCGTATGTACTTAACTGTATTTTATTCAAAATCTGCATGCTGTTGTAGTTATTCAAAAAGTTCAGCACAGTGTTCTAAGCACTTTCTTGCCGTAGCTTCAACCAAAGAGTATAATAATATAGAGGCTTCAACGGTCAACTTGCGTTTAGTACCACGTACGTAGGTAGGTACTAAATTCTTGTAATTATTCAAAAAGTTTAGCACAGTGTTCTAAGCACTTTCTTGCCGTAGCTTCAACGGTCAACTTGCGTTTAGTACCACGTACGTAGGTAGGTTCTAAATTCTTGTAATTATTCAAAGAGTTTAGCACAAGGTTCTAAGAACTTTGTGCTAAACTTACGAACAACTACAACCGTTTCGTTTAGTACGAGTGTACCTACGTAGATACTATCGTGTCTCAAAAACCCACCCAGTGTTTTTAGTTTAATTTTAACTATTGTGTGTTGTAGCACCTAATGGTATATAGTGCTATAAGTAGGTACTTATTGTCACGTTCTTGTCTATTGCAGCGTGGAACTGGTCAAATTCCGAGATGATATCGTTTTGGGTCAATTTAACATAATACTTGGAGTGACCATCATCGTGACGTGGTTTATCTTATGGATTACCCTGATTATGGAAAAAATATCATATGGAAGAGTGGGTATACAATAATTTCGTTCGATCATCGTTGTTCGATATGTCAGCTACATGGCAGTTTCCGCGGAATATCGCATTCCGCGGAAACTGCCATATAGGCTCTTTTTAGGGTTCCGTGCCTCAAAAGGAAAAAACGGAACCCTTATAAGATCACTTTGTTGTCCGACCGTCTGTCTGTCAAGAATTTTTATCTCGGGAACGCGTGGAGGTATCAATTTGGAAGTTAAACCATATACTCAGGTCTACAGTCCCTTGAAGCTATAAAAAAAAAACATTCAAGTTAACATAAAAGAAAGATATGGCCGCAAAAAACGAATATGTCGACACTCTCATGGGAATCAAAATCCATAGGGTATTTCCCGTTGACCTAGAACTATGAAATTTGGCAAATAATGCCGTCTTATACTAAAAAAAAAAGTCTAAAAAGTATACATTTGTGATTAAATCATGAAAAATAGCCTTTATTTAAAGTACGTAATCAATCATCGAGCTTAATAAACCACTGATTGGATTCAAAATTTAGGAATTAAAAAATTAAGTGCTAACCCGAGTAAAATTTAACGTTTATTTCATCAAATTCAAAAGATATTGATTTTTTAAGTTTAAGAAAAAACATCCTAATGCATTCCAAAAAGTCAGAGCGCCAACTATTAAGAAAAAATAAATGCACGAAAGCATGAAAATAGCACCTTAACCCTTAACAAATTGTTGAATTAGTACGTACCAAAATAATAGTGAAGGTATTAATTAATTAATGTCTTGTCAGTTTACGAAATGGTCGATAGATGGCGCTGCACTGATTTTGTCTGGAAGCCGAATCCAATGTAGTTAGGAAACGGCAGATGACAATGGGGCCGACAACTGTGTTTGTTAAAGTAGCGCTAGTAGCACAGACCAATAACAGCAGTTTTTGATGAAAATATGGGTAAATACTTGAGTATGTATTAAAAATGATTAAGTACTTTCAGTTTAATTAGATCGTCAAAAACAATAATTCGATTAAATTATAAACCCTAAAAGAAAACTGACTGCCTATAATACACAAACAATCCAATAACTCAAAAAGTCTTGTAGCAAATCATGCTACAATATGCAATATCAAATTAAAATAGAACGGAAGAACTTCGGGGTTCTACGGTGATAGAACCCCAGGACATTTAGACTTCGAAAGCTTCGAAGTAGGTAGGTATATTTTTTTTAGGATGTGAAATCATCAAATGACTGCTCCCGCTCTGGGTACAGCAGGAGGGAGTGTCAGACTCTTACTGACTAAAACCCATCCGTGTTCCTCCTAGTGCCCTTTGCGTTCCAGGGTACGGTGCGTCTTTCGAACGAAGTCCGCAGCCCCAGCAGGCACTGGCGCTTGTGGGCCCCGTCTTCCGTGCTGACATGTCCTTGAGGCGCGTTGGGATCGCAGCGCGCCGCCGACCCGGGCCTGGTTCTGATCAGACGGCGAGCCAACCAATGCTCGCCGTCCGCAGTCCCGCGTGAGGTTTCCCTCTCTCTCACGCGTTCAGCTTCCTCCTTTGTTAGCATTATTGTTTCGCAGAAGGAGGTGACCGTTTCCCATGTCTCGTCGCTCCGAACCAGCGAGACGCGAGAGATCCCCGCCGCCGATCGCCTCGACGAGGACACGGCGGTGCTCCGCCCAAGCAGGGCAGACCTCCACCGTATGCTCCACCGTGTCCTCCGGGTGATCCTCGCAGTGTTGACACCCGGTTGTATCCTCCATTCCTCCCGCCTTATTCGAAACAGGTACCTCCCGAAACAACCGTGTCCGGTGAGTACCTGCGTCAAACGGAAGGTAAGGACGCCGTAGCGCCGCTCTAGCCACTCCTCAAAGGGGACTTATCGTCGCAATTGTGACGTGCCCAGTGCTGGGTTGCGACAGTTTTTGTCTCCATACTGCCATGAGATCCTGCCGGAGCTCCGTCCGCCGTGCTGCAATTTGCCGCGGAAGAGGAGTCTCGCCACGGCGTAGCGCCTCCACGCGCCTTTCGTAAATGAACGCGAGAGCTCTCGCCTCTAGATCCCATAGCGGCAGTCCGGCAAGGAGGCTCGCTGCTTCGCCAGAGACCGTGCGGCATCCCCGGGCCAGCCGGATGGCCATGACCCTCTGGGACGCAATGAGGTAACGGGCAGCTCGCTTCCTCAAATTAGGCGCCCACACCGGCGCCCCATAAAGGGCCATGGACCGCACGATCCCCGCGTAAAGCCTTCGGCAGGAGGCGTTTGGACCCCCTAGAATTGGGCAGAAGCCGCTTGAAGGCAGCCCCGGCTCGCCCCAATCTGGGAACCAAACGTCGGAAATGCTCGACAAAGTTCCACCGGCTGTCAAGGACGAGACCCAGGTACGGGTAGGTATCCCTCCACATGGCTGATATACAAAAACTCCGATGAAAACCTGGCAGCTAGGTACTGAATTTGACTCGTCAAAATAAAAGCGTTTTAAGTTATAATGAAAAATCAGAATTTGATGAATCAATCTTCTTTGTGATGCTATTTTAAGTGAAATCGTAATATATTAAAAGGCTAACAAAAGTCGAACTGGCCGGACATGTATCATAAAAGCCTGACCATGTCCGGCTTCTGTCCGACGCCTGGCAACGCTAGTCTTACCGGTTGGGAATTACTTGAAGCATGAGACGATTTAGAAAAGTGACTAAATAAGCAAAGTGTAAGGGATTAGTGAACGTGACCGTATAAGGGTCTAAGCGCGCCTTCAAACTAGTCAACTAAGTGTAGGTACAGCCGCACTGATAAATTTTAAATTCAAATAGTTTATTTGAATTTAAAATTGGTCACCGAAGTTATCATAATTAAAAATTGCCCGAAAAACAACACTAACTTCAAGTAAAGAACCAATAAAATCAATATTTTTTTTTAGCTATTATATAACAACCTTAGGCAATGGATTATACTAGTTCCTTGGCTATGGTGTATAGTTCTGATCGCTCAAGCTGCTTCCAACCTTACCTGGGCTAAAATATTACGCCGAGTCTTCAAGCTCAGTACTCGTAAGGAAACAGTAACAGTAAGTTTTGTGGCCTTTGTTATCCGATTAGATCATTTTAAATAATTGCATTTCTAACGCTAAATGTTTAATTATGATTTATAGGCTATAGCAGATGCCTTCGAAATAGCACTTTACATTCATTCCGTCGGTGTTGGAACTGAGCTGATACACGGCAAAGCGTTGCATTATTACGGTATGTACAAATAGGTAGGTGCTATAAATTGATTCGGATTCATAGTCATTACGAAGCAAGCAGCGAGGCAGCCTATAAAAAAGACCAAACACGACTGTTTTCTTATTTTTTGTAAGTAACTTTTTAAGCCGGCACGATATTAATATCGATTTTTCAAATTGTCGTTAAAACATCGTAATAAAGGTATACCAAAATTCAACTCTGTGATTTTTCCGTAGATGAAACTTACAATGAATGGACTATAAAAACTTTCCAACCTCAATGAAATCTTCGGCTTTAAAATATGCTGAAAATATTTTGAGTGTTTTTCTGCTATAAAGTTTTTAAAACGTGTTGCCGCTGCCCAAAGTTTCATACATTTTTGTCTTTGGGAAATTAATGATTCAGCAGAGAACGTTATTATTTAAAGGGTATTCATTCGGTACATAACCGAGCTGTTTTTCGAACAATACATAATTTGCTCTGCTCCGAACGACTTACTTGCAAAATAATAAATGTATTGTTCTTTTACTAGCTTCTGGTCACATAGACCCGGACTTAGGCGCCGAGAACGTGTGGCACTCAACAATAGTGCTGATGTTAGTGGGGCTTCACTCGTCCGGCTCTGCCATGTGTGCGCTCGTCGACTACAAGCACTTTAACGCTAATGTTAAATCCATTAACATGAAGGAGAGTATGCATCACGATTATTATAACATTATTGATAAACAAATAGAAAACTTATTCGTTGAGGCTAACATTAAAATTACTTTGCAACAGGTACATTATGGATAATGCCAATGTATTCAAAATGTTCATCGATGGGTAATTACACACATCTTGTGTGAGTGTTTTTTAATAAATTTTCTTAACCACAACATCGATTGTAGATGTTGGATTTAATACTTTTTCATTTATTCTAGGACGTGTCTAATATTTGGTGGCTTGACGTTTTCTTACATGACTGTGGCGTATTTTTTGTTGAAAACAGTATTGCATACAATATTTGAATACAAAGTGAAATTGATGTAAGTATGTAAGCCTAATCTTTGCTCTTTCACGTAGTTCACGATATTGTCTTTCAGTTTCCTATACATATTAAAGTAGGTAGTCATAGTGCCTGTTTTACTAACATTAAGCAACATCAAGAGCACTGTTGTATTTACAACGCTCGAGTCAGAACCAAATAAGGGCTTAACTATTAGTCTTAGACTGCGTTTCCACCAGAGATGTGCAAGGAGTAGCGAGGGATGTTTTTTAAGAATCAATAGAATCGCTTCATTTACCTAGCCTCGTTCAGCGCAAGCTATTCTATTGGTTCTTAACAAACATTCCTCGGACATCGCTCGTGGAAACGTCGCCATAAGGCGGGTCCAGACGCGTCCAGTAAGTCCAGATAATATATACCTTTAGTAAAAGTAGCTCAACGCAAATCGAGCGCCGCCACATGACGTGATATCACTCTCTTTGATCCATTCCATTGAGTGACAAAGACACCCAATGATCAGCCGCGAGCCTTAAAGCTAATGCTCTGATCCATTCCATTGCGTTACAATGACACCCAATGAACAACCACGAGCGTCAAAGCTAATGCTCTGATCCATTCCATTGACTGACAAAGACACCCATTGATCAGCTACAAGCGTCAAAGCTAATGCTCTGATCCATTCCATTGAGTTACAAAGACACCCAATGATCAGCCACGATCGTCAAAGCTAATGCTCTGATCCATTCCAATAAGTGAAAAAGACACCCAATGAACAACCACGATCGTCAAAGCTAATGCTCTGATCCATTCCATTGAGTGACAATGACACCCAAAGAACAGCTACGAGCGTCAAAGCTAATGCTCTGATCCATCCCTTTGTGTACAACGACACCCAATGAACAACCACGAGCGTCAAAGCTAATGCTCTGATCCATTCTAATGAGTGACAAAGACAACCAATGAACAGCCACGAGCGTCAAAGCTAATGTTCTGATCCATTCCATTGAGTGACAAAGACACCCAATGATCAGCCACGAGCGTCAAAGCTAATGCTCTAATCCATTCCAATGACTGACAAAGACACCCAATGAACAGCCACGAGCGTCATAGCTAATGCTCTGATCCATTCCATTGAGTGACAAAGACACACAATGATTAACCACGAACTTCAAAGCTAATGTTCTGATCCATTCCATTGACTGACAAAGACACCTAATGATCAGCCACAAGCGTCAAAGCTAATCCTCTGATCCATTCCATTGTGTGACAAAGACAGCCAATGATCAGCCACGAGCGTCAAAGCTAATGCTCTGATCCATTCTAATGTGTGACAAAGACAACCAATGAACAGCCACGAGCGTCAAAGCTAATGTTCTGATCCATTCCATTAAATGACAAAGACGCCCAATGATCAACCACGAGCGTCAAAGCTAATGCTCTGATCCATTCCATTGAGTGACAAAGACACCCAATGATCAGCCACGAGCGTCAAAGCTTATGCTCTGATCCATTCCAATGACTGACAAAGACACCCAATGAACAGATTCCCTTGAGTGACAAAGACACAATGATTAACCACGAGCTTCAAAGCTAATGTTCTAATCCATTCCATTGACTGACAAAGACACCCAAGGATCAGCCACAAGCGTTAAAGCTAATGCTCTGATCCATTCCATTGAGTGACAAAGACACCCAATGATCAGCCACGAGCGTCAAAGCTAATTCTCTGATCCATTCCATTGAGTGACAAAGTCACCCAATGATCAGCCACGAGCGTCACAGCTAATGCTCTGATCCATTCCATTGAGTGACAAAGACTGAAAGATACCCAATGATCAGCCACAAGCGTCAAAGCTTATGCTTGTAATGCCGAACAGTTACATTACACAGTCGGTGTATGGCTTTCTAAGTCTAGGCGCTAATGCAATTGACTCCGAAAAAATAAAACCGACCTCCAAAAACAAAACACTACAAAGTAAAAAATAACTTTAATTTCGGAAGTCGGTGTTCAAAAACGAAACAACCAAAAACACCGACTCGGTTTTATTTTTTTGTAACGCAGGTACCACTAAAAAGTGGAACCTCAAACACAGCGTGCCGGCGTGATGTTATGTTATGAACTGGTGTAATCAATCAACAAACATGCGATTTCAGAAATCCCGATCGATTTGCTATCATTTATTGAAGAGTTCCGTTGCCTACCTCCGAAGTTCTTCATCAGATCTTCACCAAATTTAAATGGGACCAGTCCAAGAACAAAAAAAGTCATCCAAATCGGTTAACAATTGGCGAAAATATCGCTGAACAAACATTTTTCATGGGATCCTGACTTATACTTTCCATCATCAGCTCAGCAACATGAGATGATGATTACCAAGCACAAATATCTGAATTGCGTTAGAAAGTTTATGAAAAACAGTGTATGTGCTTATAAAATTTGAGGGTTTCCCACGACTTTCATGTGATTCCATCATCAGATTCTGACTTGGTGACAATGAGACCACCTTAGGAGTATGGGCTTTCGAATAAAAAAGAATTTTTTAAATCGGTCCAGAATTGGCGGAGAAATCGGTGAATCCTCCTCCTTTTTGAAGAAGTCGGTTAAAAATAGAGGCGTGATGGTGATGTTATGTTGTTACAATTTATTCTCATAATCTTCTATATCTCAATTTTCCAGACATAGGGAACAATTAGTAGTTGCTGGTCTGTTTTTAGCCTGTATCGGGCTAAATCTGGTATATGCAACGAATGTAAGTTTTCTTTTAAAATTAAGTTGAAGTTTGAAACTACGTATTACAGGAGGATAAAATGTTCTGTTTTTGTGCACAGGGCGGCATTGCGTTGCTGGAGAGTGTTGACGCGTTAATGAACGGCGTTGCATTAATATTTGTGGTGACCATGGAGCTCATATGTCTAATATACGTGTACCGCAGTCCCGACTTCCGTTCCGATATGCACGTGGCCACAGAAGATAACACATGTTCTTCAAGAATAGGAATACAGTGGCAATATATGCCATTTCTCGCACTTGTATGCAAGTTTATACTAATATCAAGATTCACAGACCTAACTTTGCTTTGCAGCGTGAAGTCAGCAATAGCGTACTTTAACTACATACAAATAAGGTTCATGTCGTGTGAATACATACGAAAATTAACCTTATTTGTCCGCATTCATCATCGTCTGTCTAGCTTTTTCCCAACTATGATGAGGTCGTCTTCCAGTCAAACGGATGCACAGTCACAGCGTTGTCTATAAAATGTTTAGTTTATTATAATTCTTTAAGGAATTGGAGTCTAAGATTAATGTTATTAAATAACTTTACAGGTTGTTCTCGCTATGAGAATATCAGTGCTACCTGAAGCCGAGATGAGTCCGATGTATATGGAGTTAGCCACAATACCGTTAGCAGCAGTGGTCTTAGCCATGCCAGTGCGCGCCCTCGTCAACGCCATATTGTTCCTGCGGCACAAGGCCACAACCAACTGACTACTACTATTATTTTGTACTACTACGTTTCACGATTGCTGAAACTTAGTATATTTTATTTAAAACAGAAATTGTTTTAATCTTGTGTAAAGGTTTCAAGAAACAACAAACGCAACTGATTGAAAATAAATGTTTATTTTATCAATCATTTAAAATATTTATAAATATTGTTCTTTTGTACAATGTAGCAACATGTGTACTCATGATTGATGATAGTATCCTAAGTGAGACTCTCATAAAACTTACAGACGCGAATTAATATATTTAAAAAGATACATTCGAGGGCGCCTAGTTTCCATAAGCTGCTCATGTTCCGTACACTATTTACACAACACCTATCTACCCAGCCTGAACGATTCAAAGGTTTGAGTAATTCATTGTCCATTAGCAAACAATATTGCAAACATTAGGAAAACTTTGAACCAGCATCAGATTGATATCTTGGGTATTCTACTATGATCTAGTGTATGCTATGATCTATTTCACAATATATTTAAAATATCACATATGTACAAATTATTTTCAAAACTAAATCTCAATAATATCAGCAATGTTTCTGTGACATGTTGACAGATGAATAAATTCGTAAGTTAGCTAAACTTAGGCCATCGATTGCATCGTATTTAATTTAATATTTTATGGCTATATTTTTATAATATTCACAGTATACTCAAAAAAAAATCACTTATCAACAAATCAATAGGTATATTTCTGCATAAAATCAAATCACAGGATCAATGGTAATATCAAACAAACGAATTGTGCAAAACAGTTACGTATATATTACAACTATTTAAATAACGCGATGGAAATTAAAACGGGTATTTATTGAGCTAACTAGTGGTAAGTATTGATTTGTTGATGTGAAACATTTTTGGCAAGTTGGCTAAGCCACATATAGGCCAAAGTTTATAACGAGAATAGTTAGATTTATTTATAAGTTCATAAAACTACAAGATTCATTCAAGTAGTGGAGTTTCACTGGTGGCAGCCAAATAATCGGTTCGATATGCGTATTCACAATCAAATCTTGTATAATTATGAATTTATACATTTAATGACAACATCTAAGCACACTTTGATTAACGATCGACACTCATATTCGATCTCGATAGGCCGTCTGTCGACTGCAACTTATTAATACTTTCAAATAATTTACTAAACCTGCACAATCAATTCCATTCAAACCCGGTCACGGTTCAATTCGAAGGCACTCCTCGCACCACGTCCGCGAGCGGGCCTGGCCCGCTGCTTCATAACAAATTAATAACAATCAAATTGCGTCGTCCCTGCACCGTAGACCTGCACGTCACGTCAGCGGCGCCACCAGCACGTCGTCCGTGCACCGTAGACCTGCACGTCACGTCAGGCGCGGCGGCGTCAGAAGCGCCGCAGCGCGCCGCCCGCCTGCGCCTTGCGCGTGGGCTGCACCGACAGCGGCGCCACCAGCACGTCGTCCGTGCACCGTAGACCTGCACGTCACGTCAGGCGCGGCGGCGTCAGAAGCGCCGCAGCGCGCCGCCCGCCTGCGCCTTGCGCGTGGGCTGCACCGACAGCGGCGCCACCAGCACGTCGTCCGTGCACCGTAGACCTGCACGTCACGTCAGGCGCGGCGGCGTCAGAAGCGCCGCAGCGCGCCGCCCGCCTGCGCCTTGCGCGTGGGCTGCACCGACAGCGGCGCCACCAGCACGTCGTCCGTGCACCGTAGACCTGCACGTCACGTCAGGCGCGGCGGCGTCAGAAGCGCCGCAGCGCGCCGCCCGCCTGCGCCTTGCGCGTGGGCTGCACCGACAGCGGCGCCACCAGCACGTCGTCCGTGCACCGTAGACCTGCACGTCACGTCAGGCGCGGCGGCGTCAGAAGCGCCGCAGCGCGCCGCCCGCCTGCGCCTTGCGCGTGGGCTGCACCGACAGCGGCGCCACCAGCACGTCGTCCGTGCACCGTAGACCTGCACGTCACGTCAGGCGCGGCGGCGTCAGAAGCGCCGCAGCGCGCCGCCCGCCTGCGCCTTGCGCGTGGGCTGCACCGACAGCGGCGCCACCAGCACGTCGTCCGTGCACCGTAGACCTGCACGTCACGTCAGGCGCGGCGGCGTCAGAAGCGCCGCAGCGCGCCGCCCGCCTGCGCCTTGCGCGTGGGCTGCACCGACAGCGGCGCCACCAGCACGTCGTCCGTGCACCGTAGACCTGCACGTCACGTCAGGCGCGGCGGCGTCAGAAGCGCCGCAGCGCGCCGCCCGCCTGCGCCTTGCGCGTGGGCTGCACCGACAGCGGCGCCACCAGCACGTCGTCCGTGCACCGTAGACCTGCACGTCACGTCAGGCGCGGCGGCGTCAGAAGCGCCGCAGCGCGCCGCCCGCCTGCGCCTTGCGCGTGGGCTGCACCGACAGCGGCGCCACCAGCACGTCGCCGCCGCCCGCTGCGCCGCCGCCGCTCGTGCCCATCTCCTGCGGACCACACGAGCGTTACATTGCCGCCGACACTACGCCACTCGCAGTCTGAACCCGACAGGAAGCTTTGCACTACGTAGTTGTTGACGACACATATTGGTTTAGGAAGCCTTGCCGATAATAAAGCGATGTGAAAAAAAATAACTAGCTTTTACCATAGCTTCGCTCTTCTTGATCTATCCCACTGGAACCGTACATGTATTCTAGATAAAAAGCCTATGTGACATTCCGGCCCGAAAACTGTCTATAAAAAATTAAGTCGATCCATTAGTCCGTCGCTGCATGAAAAAAGGATAAACAGACCAGTCAAAAACGTGTTTGGGATTACATATGTAAAAGTATTATAAAAAAAAAAAAAAAAAATTGAAATGGCTCAAAAACGACTGGATCCTTTTTTTTTTAAATAATATATTATTATTAAAGAGAGTAGGAAGACTAGGGAGGTAAGTACTCACGTTGATGTTATTACAGCTGGCGAGCCTCATCTGCGCGAGCTGCGAGGCGGGCGTCAGGTTGGAGGTGGAGCCGAAGGGCGAGATCATGGACGACATTGCGCGCTTCAGCTTCGACGGCGTTTTGTTAAACGAAAACGCTCGACCCACCTGCATATCATACGTTGAGATTACTCAATGAACTTACAGATTTCACGGACTAGATTTTTTTTCCTGTTTAGGACCCAATCAAAAGAAAATAATTTAAATTGTTCAAAAAAACATGCTAATTAACTAAATTCAATAAATTCCAAAGTGAAAAATCTGATTTTTTGACATTGATTCAAGAGAAAATTTATAATTAAAACATAACAGTATAAATTTGTTAAACAAAATGTTATCACAAGACAAAACCATGCCCGTTTTCAGAAAGAACACAACAGGTTTTTAGCAACAATGATGAGTATGTTTGTATGGATGACAAATGTTAAACACCAGAGGTATGGCACGCTCACGAGACAGTTAATTACAAAGGATTTGAAGCTAAGCATTAACTAAGACATTCACTCCGTCGTACCTCGCTCTCTCCGGGAAGAAATTGAGGTGTTAAGCAAGATACATTTGCAGGAGAAATTACAATACAATTGATTAAATAGGCTAGGTTGACAATAAAATGTCGCTGAATAAAGCAACTCTAAGTGTTTACTGTGAGCGCACACTGATTCCTGTGCTTCAGTTTGTAGAACCGACACCTCCTTACGCAGCAGCACAAGCATACCGGTCCAAACAGCTGCATAACATTATCAATTAAGCAGTGTCCCTCTACTTATTAAAATTACTATGTGATTTCCTAAGACACAGCGTTGAGATGAAGAAAGTTGATGTAAACTCGCCTTAAATCTATGGTATCTTTGGTATCTACGGTTAAAACTTACCGACTTTCCAATGGTTTTATACCTGTATCTCTCTTTCACCAGCGTGCGTCCCTTTCCAATCGAGAAGAACGCTTGACAGGAAGTTGTTAATGTCATAGCGTTTGTAAAATTTGCCGATACAACATCGATAATTTTTCCAAAGTTTAAAAAAGTGTTAAAATACAATCATTGTTTTCATAATGAATCCGGACGAAATAGTGCGGGTGAGTGTCGGAGGTGAACCAAGTCCGAATGTTGATGCTCCAGATGGAGATCAGTATTCGAATAGGGTGAGACTTGACGACTCGTCATCATCATCTTCATCCTCGGAGGATGAGGAGGGCATAGCTTCACCTCCGCCGCGTAAGTACAAACAAATTCAAAACTATTCGGACCTACGGGTAGACACTTATTCAACAGGTAGGATTTATATCTAGTTATTTAACTAACTTACCTCTTCTATCGATTAATCCTAGTCAACCAGAGCAATAACCCGAACAACAAGATCACGATCTGACACCATCCACATCGAGTTTCTGGAGAAATCCGACAACTTCATCGTGTAAACTCTCTTTAGGAGAGCTTGGTACAGAATTTGACGAAAAAACAATTATTCCACACGCTGACAAAGAACGATTACAAGAACTGGTCAACTTTCACAAATTTGATATCCCTTCTTGGAAAGGCATTCGTTACAAAAAAGCTTTAAAATGTTGCATTGCTAGTCCTGATTTTGTAGATCTTAAAGTTAATGAAGAATTGTGCCACTTTAACAAGACCAAAGATTATTTAGCTCCAACTGAGCAGTTATTAGCAGGTTTGTCTAACAATATTTTGGAACAAAGACAACTGTTAAAGAGTAGGATTACAAGATTTGCTTGACTGGGCATCAGCAAACCCTAATCATATAAATACTAACACATTGTTTGAAAGGATTTCTAGTATTTTTGGTCCAGGGTCTCCATCATATAAAAATTCAGAGACTGCCATGCAAATTGAGCCACTTTACAGAATGTCCCACCGAGTCAAGAATATCTGTTAGCCGAGAGACTTTGCACCCTATCATAGCTTCTTTAGGCGGATCTCAGGTTTGGCTTAATACTCCAGCTTACATTAGACAGAAAAGAGTATTTAATACGCCTCATGCTCAAAACAAGAAACATCATGGACATTACAAAACTCAGAACAAAGATTACAAGACAGAAAAGAAAAAATTTAAGAAAAATCAGTCCTTTCGTAAAAATTACACAGCATATTTGCTGTGTAATTTTTACGAAAGGACTGATACACCCCCAACATCAATAATAAACAAATCTGACTATCTAACCAAAACATTCAGAGCAGGCTGCCTAAAGGACCATGCCCATTTATGGCAACAACAGGGAGCAAACAATTACATTTTAAAATTATTAACAGGTGGCCGCATTCCATTTATAAAGAAACCTCCCCTACGATAACTAGACACCCATGTGTTAAAGAAGTAGGTAACTCGGACAACAAAAGACATGACAGACATGATCTCTCAGTTGAAACATAAGAAAATATTAGAGACTCCGCCAAAACTCAATCCGGGTTTTCTATGTCGGATGTTTTTGGTAAAAAAGTCAGATGGAGGGCTACGCCCCATCTTCGACCTCAGAGGTCTGATCTCCTATGTGTCAGTGAAACATATCAGTTAATTTCACAAACAGATGTAGCCAATTTTTTGCAGACAAACGATTGGTTAGTAAAAATAGACATTCACCAGGCCTATTTTCATTTACCAATTGCAGAAACACACAGGAGGTTTCTCCGTGTGATTTATAACAACGAAGTGCTGCAATTAACAGCCTTACCATTTGGCCTGTCATCGGCGCCAAAAATGTTTGCAACAGTAACAAACTGGATTGCGGAAATCCTACGAGCATAAGGTTTCCGCATAATTGTGTATCTGGACGATTTTTTCCTGGTCATTCAGGATCGTACAGTACTGGTTTCTCAGGTTGCGGAAACACTGAGAACATTGGACACCTTGGGATTGCACATAAATTACCTAAAGTCTGCTCTGGGACCCTCTCAGGAAGTAGAGTACCTAGGCCTAGTATGGAACACTCAGCAAAACTGGGTAACACTTCCGTCCAAAAAGACAGTAAAAATAAAAGTGATTATTTCCAAAATGCTGAGCAATGGAAACAGTTCTCTGCGAGAAGCTCAAAGTTTATTAGGTTTGCTGAACTTTGCAAATTACGCAGTAATAGGAGGTCGACTACATTGTCGCAGAATGCAACTGTTTCTAAAACTATTCAACCAAAACAGACTACGAGAAAGAAAAGATCTTCCTCTACCTGTTCAACAAGACCTAAAATGGTGGTTAAAAGCCATAGAATACAGCTCAACACCAATAGTCAAGAAAAGTGTGACTCACTTCTTGACCACGGATGCAGTAGACTCAGGGTGGGGAGCCCAATTAAACAACACTTACCTATCAGGAAAGTGGACTCCATTCCAAAAACACTGGCATTCAAATATAAAAGAAATGTATGCCCTATTTGCAGCCGTAAACAATCAGCGGATGACTCTACAAGATGCACACATACTTGTTCAGTCCGACAACAGAACTCTTGTTGCATACCTCAGAAACAAGGGGGGGGGATATTCTCTTGCACTACTAAGGCTGACAACCAGGCTCCTAAAACTTACAGAGCAGTTACATTTAATTGTCTCAGCCACTTACCTCCCGGGGAGGCTAAACGGAATTGCGGATCGTCTCTCAAGGGGTCGCAAAGTACCAGAGTGGCATATTCTGCCCCAAGCCACGAAGGTTATATTCAAAGTGTGGGGCATCCCAGACGTAGACCTATTCGCGTCAAGAAAAACGGCTGTCGTACCAAGGTACGTAACATTAGATTCCAGAGACTGTTACGCAGTTTTCTGCGACGCTTTCAGCCGACAATGGAACTATCAGCTGGGCTGGCCATTCCCCTCACCCAGCTTAATACCAAGAGTACTAACTCAGTTGAACAGTGCAAAAGGTACATATATCCTAATAACACCAGAATGGACCAAATGTTTCTGGCTACCCGACCGGCGAGCGAGAGCCATAGCAGAGCCACTTCCGATAGAGAACCTGCGGATGGTCTTAATAGATCGGACTACAGGCAACTGCCCTGCACAAGTGGACAAGATGACCCTCCTGGCCTGGAAAATTGGGGGTGGGCCGACCAAGTCTCTCACTGGACTATGGAGGAACAAAACTTGTTAAAAAGTAGTTGGCGGACACCTACTTTAACAACGTATAAGGCACCAATTATAAGGTGTTTATCCTGGTGTGACACCAATCAAATTAACCCTAAAGCACCTGAAGGTGTACAGGTTGCAAGATTTTTGGCAAAACTATTTTTAGAAGACAAACTAGCTTACAGAACTATTCTCCTACTCAAATCAGCTGTCTTAACTTACTGTGCAACATCCGAAATAGATATCTCAAAACATTTTTTCATTCATCAAGTTCTTAAAGCCATCTCATTTCCTAGGCCAGCAGTACAAAAACCACCGATACTGCAATATTATTTAACTGGCTAAATACTTCAGCAAATCTTCATTTGAAATATCTTTAGCTTTAATACTCTTGCTAGCCTCAGGTCGTAAAATTCATGCTCACATTATTAGACAATAGCCCTGAAAACCTTATTTCTAAAGAAGACGAGATTACTCTTTGGCCAAAGTTCGGGTCAAAGACAGATTCAAAGTCACAGAGACTGTCAGGTTGGCTGTTGCGGAAACACCCAGACCATCACGTCTGCCCTGTTAGACACATTAATAACCTCAGAGAAAGATCGGAAAATAGAAGCAGCATAGACAAGACTGTCACGAGTTTATTTATTTCTCTATCAGGACAATTAAAACCTGCTTCAAGAGCAATGATTGCAGGATGGATACGTAGCATTTTTAAAGAATTAGCATCTTTATTAACGTAGCATTATTGATGCCCCACCAGGCAGTATCAGGTCAGCTGTAGCTTCTAGAAGTTTGGTTGGAGAATAGACCTGTACAAGAAATCCTTGACAAGAAATTGGAAGAGTATTAAAACATTTCAAAAATTTTACTGTCGTCCAGTAAACAAAATTGAAGATACCAACTCCAATTTTGATCTATTGAATTTAAATTTTTATAGTATCAATTAGGTAAATGTTATTTTGAAAGCTTACCTTTTAAAGATTTAACTATCTTGTTCTGAATAAGGTTTAATTTAGAATAAATTCCTTGTATTGATCATATTAATTTGTTGTTGATTTTTAAACTTCGAAGATACCAATTAAGTAACAAATGTATTATTTTTTGCTTTAGTGACTTATAAAACTGATTTTATATTAGTACAGTATTAAAATTAATTCATCATAGCGTTTGTTTTTATCACCAGCAGACACCAAACAGGTCTTCATCTCAACGCTGTGTGTCATAGGAAAGCACATAATATGACTGTTTTGCATTCCAACAAAACAGGTATTATGTGTTGAATAAGACACACAGCGTTGCAGCAAGTCTCTTGCTGGTGCGTTGAAGACTATGACATTAACAACTTCCTGTCAAGCGTCCTTCTCGATTGGAAAGGGACGCACGCTGGTGAAAGAGAGAGAGGTATAAAATCATTAGAAAGTCGGTAAGTTTTAACCATAGATACCAAAGATACCATAGATTTAAGGCGAGTTTACATCAGCTTTCTTCATCTCAACGCTGTGTGTCTTATTCAACACATAATACCTGTTTTGTTGGAATGCAAAACATTCATATTATTAAATGAATAATGCTCCTTAACCCAACATGAGTATTGAATAATGAGTATGTTAATGATAATGATGTGTTCAAATAGAAGTGCATCATGGACAGAGACTTAGGTAGTCGTCCACCAATTTAAGCGACCGCTGTTAGAAATGCGATTGTTCCATACAATTTTCAACACTTTATACAGATCGCTTAAACAGAAGCCGAAGACCTGATAAGTACATAGGTCCAACAAAATCGGCAAAAGTGCAAAACACATCTATATGCACAGAGTAACGCTGACGTCACGCAAATGTTAAGGTAACATACACAGGAAGCAGTGTGCGGATGAACATTAGTCGGGGACGGAGCGAGAGGAGTGTGGCAGAGCCGCGTCAGACCTGTGCGAGTAAGTGAGCGCGCAATACCCAAGTGTCTAGCAGGCCGGAGCCCGGCTCGGGCCGCAGCAGCCCCGTCAGGCCCGCCAGCGCCTCCAGCTACAACACAACACGCCACTGCGCTCAGCTGCCAAACTATACACGACCACTGACTGCCTACTACACACCTTACTGCTACTACGTGCCGGTACTAGCGACCACACACTTACGAACAATGATTCCAGCGTGCTCCCGTTCCCTTCGTATGTACACAAGCAGCTCGTAAGCGCAATTTTTGACTGGTAGATATATGTATACTAGCATAAAGTCGACGGCATTGTGATGGCCCACTTATATGAACAACTTTAAATAGTCCAGTGACTCGCCCTGCACCGCAGCAGGTCTAGCACGTACGCACTATATTTACTACTCCGCGGCCGCAACTGAGTGAGAACTTCTCTATCACTCTTTTCGCATCGACAGTACGACATACATATTTACAATTTGCCTTGATTGAATGTAATAAAACTCCCAAGTTAATTTCAGTTTTGAAATTCGACGAATAGATGAATGTATGACTATTGTTATAACACGTTGACATAATCGAATGCAAAACGACTGCAGACTACAACATCATGCCTTAGTTACATATAAATGCTTGTGACGAATCCTTGAGCTATGTAGCATTCTGGTATTTGTAGAACTTACCAATATCACAGTTATGTGCTTGTTATTTCTATGTCCAAGCTAAGCTAATCTGTATCATCTAATTCATGCTTTATTCATTTACAGATATTTTAAACGGATTCAAGAGCCAAGAGGTTAACAATCTCATTTGTTTTGGGTCAGCGTATTGTTAGCCTAGACAAGGCTCTCATCGAGATATCATTCAATTTAAAGTAAAAGTTATGCTTTATGATAAGTACTTTGAAATAGTTCATACCTTGATTCTGGTGCGCGCTGCGAATTTAGACACTTTAGAAAGTGTACTGAGGGCGAGTTCACTCGTGTCGATATCGAGCTGGTGCGACTCTAGGCACGCCAGAAATTTATCCTGAAAGCAATTTTCAATTTTATAGTGTACTTGTAAAAGGAGCTGGCACGTTGCCTGGGCGCGAAGATTGGTAAGAGTAAGGTTATAGAAGGCGACTAAAATAGTAAAAAGAACTTACAGCATCAGCTTTGCAGACGGTATTGGCCATTTGCCTGCAAAGTTGTCGAAGAAAATGTGACTTGTCTACGGTTTCGTCGGTAATCATGAACGAGAAGAGTTTCTCTTTGAGCTCCTGATTGTTGCGGCACATCAGCGCGAATACGTTGTGACAGTCTGGAAAGGGATGTTTTTTTTTTTAAGAACTGAGATATTCGTGGATGACATACATTATTATGTTCGCATTCTGTTCTTTCATCTGCAGCTTCCCTTTTCGCATTTATTATAATTCAAAACCATGGCAAACACATTATTACATTGGGGGCAACGCAGTTTTTATTATGTGCATTCTGCCTTGTAAGCCATCATTTTGTAATTAATTCCCTTCATTGCTCACATAGTTCGTTCACCTTTTTTCTCGTATCCCTCTTACCCTTTATTAAATTTTAAAATATAACTACAACTAACATACATAATATACTACTAGAATCATGTTTGACCGCCGCGAGTCGCGCAGCGAAAGTGCAGACTGTACGCCAAGCCATTTTTAATTACAGAAAGCCAGTGATGAGGGTAAACTCGGGTATTACTAAATATAGATAAAATTATTACGCAATACTACATTGATTTTCCATACATAAAAGTGCTATTAATATTTTTCTTTTAAATAACATTTGCCATGGTTTTCAATTGTAATTTAATAAAGGAACTATCACTTAAAATAAAAACCTAAAATTACGAATTTATCGATTTTAAAATATCCCTAAACTGAGAGCCTGAAGTGTGTGAAGACCCAATAAATTGGCTTACCTTCAGCCTCCCTAATATCGACGACGCGTTTGACCGTGCTTAGTGGCATCAGAGATATATGCCTGTAGGGCTTGCTCGAGCCTATCCGCATCGTGCCGGTGCCGTTCGTTGGGCTTTTACTATTGAAAGCCTGAAACCAAAAATACATTATTAATGACGTCACATTACTTAAGGTCATTTTCACCATGAGTGCATGCTGGATATATAAAAAGCAGTCAATTTACAATATGCTTTAGTTATATTATTCTATTTGGTTCGTCACTAAGATCACAAAAAATACTGGACATTAATCCTTCTTTATTTATTTAGTAAACAAAAAATTAAAACAATATAGTGGGTTAAAATTTCGCGTCATGTCATGCATTTTTATACTTTTACTAAAAAGTAACTTTTCACCAGCCCGTCACAAGTTTGATATGCTTTATCTTTGTAAATTTTTATTGATTGGAAAAGGCGGAAAAACGGAATCATTTTTTTTTATCTGGCTGACCAAATGCATTGTGATATAAATTTTCTATTGCATGATTTGTCGTGTTCAGAGATTCATTTTCAACTAGCAGCTTACCGCGGTTTCACTCACGAAGTTTCCGTTCCCGTGACAATACGGGACAAAATATAGCCTATGTTATTCGGTAAAGATGTAGCTTTCTAATGGTGAAAGAATTTTTAAAATCTAGTTTAGTTAGTTTTAAAATTTAGTTTTGAGTTAAATCGTAACAAACAAACAAAAACATTTCCTCTTTATAATATTAGTATAGATAATGGGATAACAGAAATCCATAGTGTTTAGTCTTGTCATAAGTATATCCGAGATTTGTAGTTTTGAATTTGATTTAGAAGAGACATTTCAATTTGTCTGTCGCAGTATGCTTGTCCGAGAAAAAGTAATGTAGTGCATGTGTGACGTGAACATACTCACTTTGGATCGTTTCTTGCAGACCTCCATGGTGTCGGTGAACAGGAACAGCACGAGGTGGTCTCCGCGGCCCGACAGCTCCTTGGACAGCTCCACCACCTCGCAGCGCGACACGAACGAGCGGTGCGACGACACCAGGTGGGCCTGACCACACCACACTTTGGGTTAGACATTATTCACCAGGTGGCCTAAGAAGGCCACTTTAGCAGAATCAGAAAGCAATTTAACCGTCAATGTCAAATTTTCCACCTCTTTGGTATCAACTGGATCCTCTCGGACCCACTTGTTAATAATACCGTCTAATACCGTCAACACCCAGGTGGGATCTGTGGATCCACCCGACCCTACGGATTTAAAACTATTTTTTTTTGCAATTTTACGGTTTTTTATCGTTTCTCCACGATTGAACTCTATGGTATATAATATTTTTCATCTGTGGACACTGGCAGAAAAAAAAATATACTTGACAAAATTACACAATACGAATTTCAATTCGATCAAAACATTTGTTCCACTTGTGCACTTGAATTTTCGAGTTTTACGTGTTTTTCTGTAGTAAGTAAGCCAAATATTGAAAGAAATTCATAATTTACTTTATTCTTGTTCATTTTCAACTAATATTCAACGTCAAAAGTGTAAATTACCTGGTGAAAATTACGAAACAAAACTAGTTACCGGATTTCTTCCCGTACGTAAGTAATTTGATATTTCAGAATTACGAGTATAGTGGCATATTGTAACGATATACAGTTAAAAATGAGTTAGTGAATACATGGCTAGTAATCTAGAAACATTTCTTATTGGAATCTTATTGAGATTTTCTTGGTGATTGTTTACAAAAATATGCATAACGTAAATCAAAATGTCGGCACCGCGTACTATGAAGTTTGAGATTAAATATTGCGGCAGTCGATTTTTGATCTCGTAAAATAACATCATCACTAGATTACTTGTCTTTTTATGATCTTAATTCCAAAATTTTGTGTAAATTGATCCAACAATTGTGTCAGAAATCAACATAATAAAACAAAAAAACTGCTTTCAGCAAGTTCTCTCGTATCTATCCAAAATGTTTATATTTCGATTTGTTCTAAGAATATTGTTTACATTCTATTACATAGTGACATCATTAAAGAACCCATAACAGTTTCAAGTGTGTGAATAGCTGCTTTGTGAGCGGAGAGATAAGGTTTTTTGTGCTGCGGGTCATATTACGCTTGCGATAAGAGGGCGCCTGCGATACGCGACGGAGTATGACGTAAACATGACATTTGGAGTATCGAAGTGTTGTCAACCATAAAAGATAGACATATGCTATCGCGGACTTTTTCGTAGGTGTTGATGTGTTATCTAAAACTGTAATACATATGTATGTTGTAATACATTGTCTTGTTCTATCATCAATAGTTGACGCAGCGCACGCGATGTAAAGAATTCTTTAATTTTTTTTTTTCCGATCTCTTCTTTCTAATCTTCATATATCAGCCAATTTACACAAAACCTTGACAAATTATAGACTATAAACCTTTCTCGAGGACCACTATTATTTAAAAAAAAAATCTGCATCAAAATCCGTTGCGTAATTTTAAAGATCTAAGCATACATAGGGACAGACAGACGCGGGAAGCGACTTCGTTTTATACTATTTAGTGATGAAAGAAAAATATAGCAGGAAAGATTGAAGAACAAACGTAACTTTAAGTACCCTTTTTATAGATGGGAAATCATCAAATGACTCCGGCCACTCTGGGCGAAACAGAAGGGAGTGTCAGACTCTTATCGACTAAAACCCATCCGTGACCTATAGTGCCCTTTGCGTTCCAAGGTCGCGGTGATTTTTTCGATCACATTCCGCAACCCTGGCAGGCCCCTTCTTCTATGCTAACATCTCTTTGAGGCGCGCGTGGAACACTACGCGCCGTCGACCCGGGCCAGGTTCTGATCGCACGGCGAGCCACCCACTGCTCTATGTCCGCAGGCCCGCGCAGTAGGTGGCCGGGAATCGCCCTGCGACTCCCGACGCCCGGGGCGTCTTCTCCTGAGGGCTTAGTGTAAGTTTTTTAAAGCATTCGATTGCGTTAACGTAAACGTTCGCTTATGTCAAGTTGTACAGAAAAAAAAAAGTATTTCCGTTACAGTCACCAGACGGCGCTTATCCAGTTTCAAAACAAATTGACGTTTACGCTAACACAATTGCGTACGTTAAAAAACTCGCACTAAGGCCACTGTAGCGGCGGCTGGGGCGTGAGGTTTCCCTCTTTCTCACACGTTCGGCCTCCTCCTTTGCTAGCATTACTGCTTCACCGAAGTAGTGAAGGAAGTACCCTATCGGTTTTGATTCCCTTACGAGCGTCAAAACATGCGCCATAAACGGAGCATAAACGCCTTTACCTTTAAATTATTGACTTAGTTTAATTTTTTTTCACTGCTCCAAGCGGTAGCAGGCTTGAGTATTTTGATAATATTTCAGCTCGATTCCGTTCCGAGGAAAAGGTTCTTCTACAAAAAGTCAGGGTGGGCGAGGAGAATCAGAAAGCAATTTAACCGTCAATGTCAAATTTTCCACCTCTTTGGTATCAACTGGATCCTCTCGGACCCACTTGTTAATAATACCGTCTAATACCGTCAACACCCAGGTGGGATCTGTGGATCCACCCGACCCTACGGATTTAAAACTATTTTTTTTTGCAATTTTACGGTTTTTTATCGTTTCTCCACGATTGAACTCTATGGTATATAATATTTTTCATCTGTGGACACTGGCAGAAAAAAAAATATACTTGACAAAATTACACAATACGAATTTCAATTCGATCAAAACATTTGTTCCACTTGTGCACTTGAATTTTCGAGTTTTACGTGTTTTTCTGTAGTAAGTAAGCCAAATATTGAAAGAAATTCATAATTTACTTTATTCTTGTTCATTTTCAACTAATATTCAACGTCAAAAGTGTAAATTACCTGGTGAAAATTACGAAACAAAACTAGTTACCGGATTTCTTCCCGTACGTAAGTAATTTGATATTTCAGAATTACGAGTATAGTGGCATATTGTAACGATATACAGTTAAAAATGAGTTAGTGAATACATGGCTAGTAATCTAGAAACATTTCTTATTGGAATCTTATTGAGATTTTCTTGGTGATTGTTTACAAAAATATGCATAACGTAAATCAAAATGTCGGCACCGCGTACTATGAAGTTTGAGATTAAATATTGCGGCAGTCGATTTTTGATCTCGTAAAATAACATCATCACTAGATTACTTGTCTTTTTATGACCTTAATTCCAAAATTTTGTGTAAATTGATCCAACAATTGTGTCAGAAATCAACATAATAAAACAAAAAAACTGCTTTCAGCAAGTTCTCTCGTATCTATCCAAAATGTTTATATTTCGATTTGTTCTAAGAATATTGTTTACATTCTATTACATAGTGACATCATTAAAGAACCCATAACAGTTTCAAGTGTGTGAATAGCTGCTTTGTGAGCGGAGAGATAAGGTTTTTTGTGCTGCGGGTCATATTACGCTTGCGATAAGAGGGCGCCTGCGATACGCGACGGAGTATGACGTAAACATGACATTTGGAGTATCGAAGTGTTGTCAACCATAAAAGATAGACATATGCTATCGCGGACTTTTTCGTAGGTGTTGATGTGTTATCTAAAACTGTAATACATATGTATGTTGTAATACATTGTCTTGTTCTATCATCAATAGTTGACGCAGCGCACGCGATGTAAAGAATTCTTTAATTTTTTTTTTTCCGATCTCTTCTTTCTAATCTTCATATATCAGCCAATTTACACAAAACCTTGACAAATTATAGACTATAAACCTTTCTCGAGGACCACTATTATTTAAAAAAAAAATCTGCATCAAAATCCGTTGCGTAATTTTAAAGATCTAAGCATACATAGGGACAGACAGACGCGGGAAGCGACTTCGTTTTATACTATTTAGTGATGAAAGAAAAATATAGCAGGAAAGATTGAAGAACAAACGTAACTTTAAGTACCCTTTTTATAGATGGGAAATCATCAAATGACTCCGGCCACTCTGGGCGAAACAGAAGGGAGTGTCAGACTCTTATCGACTAAAACCCATCCGTGACCTATAGTGCCCTTTGCGTTCCAAGGTCGCGGTGATTTTTTCGATCACATTCCGCAACCCTGGCAGGCCCCTTCTTCTATGCTAACATCTCTTTGAGGCGCGCGTGGAACACTACGCGCCGTCGACCCGGGCCAGGTTCTGATCGCACGGCGAGCCACCCACTGCTCTATGTCCGCAGGCCCGCGCAGTAGGTGGCCGGGAATCGCCCTGCGACTCCCGACGCCCGGGGCGTCTTCTCCTGAGGGCTTAGTGTAAGTTTTTTAAAGCATTCGATTGCGTTAACGTAAACGTTCGCTTATGTCAAGTTGTACAGAAAAAAAAAAGTATTTCCGTTACAGTCACCAGACGGCGCTTATCCAGTTTCAAAACAAATTGACGTTTACGCTAACACAATTGCGTACGTTAAAAAACTCGCACTAAGGCCACTGTAGCGGCGGCTGGGGCGTGAGGTTTCCCTCTTTCTCACACGTTCGGCCTCCTCCTTTGCTAGCATTACTGCTTCACCGAAGTAGTGAAGGAAGTACCCTATCGGTTTTGATTCCCTTACGAGCGTCAAAACATGCGCCATAAACGGAGCATAAACGCCTTTACCTTTAAATTATTGACTTAGTTTAATTTTTTTTCACTGCTCCAAGCGGTAGCAGGCTTGAGTATTTTGATAATATTTCAGCTCGATTCCGTTCCGAGGAAAAGGTTCTTCTACAAAAAGTCAGGGTGGGCGAGGAGAATCAGAAAGCAATTTAACCGTCAATGTCAAATTTTCCACCTCTTTGGTATCAACTGGATCCTCTCGGACCCACTTGTTAATAATACCGTCTAATACCGTCAACACCCAGGTGGGATCTGTGGATCCACCCGACCCTACGGATTTAAAACTATTTTTTTTTGCAATTTTACGGTTTTTTATCGTTTCTCCACGATTGAACTCTATGGTATATAATATTTTTCATCTGTGGACACTGGCAGAAAAAAAAATATACTTGACAAAATTACACAATACGAATTTCAATTCGATCAAAACATTTGTTCCACTTGTGCACTTGAATTTTCGAGTTTTACGTGTTTTTCTGTAGTAAGTAAGCCAAATATTGAAAGAAATTCATAATTTACTTTATTCTTGTTCATTTTCAACTAATATTCAACGTCAAAAGTGTAAATTACCTGGTGAAAATTACGAAACAAAACTAGTTACCGGATTTCTTCCCGTACGTAAGTAATTTGATATTTCAGAATTACGAGTATAGTGGCATATTGTAACGATATACAGTTAAAAATGAGTTAGTGAATACATGGCTAGTAATCTAGAAACATTTCTTATTGGAATCTTATTGAGATTTTCTTGGTGATTGTTTACAAAAATATGCATAACGTAAATCAAAATGTCGGCACCGCGTACTATGAAGTTTGAGATTAAATATTGCGGCAGTCGATTTTTGATCTCGTAAAATAACATCATCACTAGATTACTTGTCTTTTTATGACCTTAATTCCAAAATTTTGTGTAAATTGATCCAACAATTGTGTCAGAAATCAACATAATAAAACAAAAAAACTGCTTTCAGCAAGTTCTCTCGTATCTATCCAAAATGTTTATATTTCGATTTGTTCTAAGAATATTGTTTACATTCTATTACATAGTGACATCATTAAAGAACCCATAACAGTTTCAAGTGTGTGAATAGCTGCTTTGTGAGCGGAGAGATAAGGTTTTTTGTGCTGCGGGTCATATTACGCTTGCGATAAGAGGGCGCCTGCGATACGCGACGGAGTATGACGTAAACATGACATTTGGAGTATCGAAGTGTTGTCAACCATAAAAGATAGACATATGCTATCGCGGACTTTTTCGTAGGTGTTGATGTGTTATCTAAAACTGTAATACATATGTATGTTGTAATACATTGTCTTGTTCTATCATCAATAGTTGACGCAGCGCACGCGATGTAAAGAATTCTTTAATTTTTTTTTTTCCGATCTCTTCTTTCTAATCTTCATATATCAGCCAATTTACACAAAACCTTGACAAATTATAGACTATAAACCTTTCTCGAGGACCACTATTATTTAAAAAAAAAATCTGCATCAAAATCCGTTGCGTAATTTTAAAGATCTAAGCATACATAGGGACAGACAGACGCGGGAAGCGACTTCGTTTTATACTATTTAGTGATGAAAGAAAAATATAGCAGGAAAGATTGAAGAACAAACGTAACTTTAAGTACCCTTTTTATAGATGGGAAATCATCAAATGACTCCGGCCACTCTGGGCGAAACAGAAGGGAGTGTCAGACTCTTATCGACTAAAACCCATCCGTGACCTATAGTGCCCTTTGCGTTCCAAGGTCGCGGTGATTTTTTCGATCACATTCCGCAACCCTGGCAGGCCCCTTCTTCTATGCTAACATCTCTTTGAGGCGCGCGTGGAACACTACGCGCCGTCGACCCGGGCCAGGTTCTGATCGCACGGCGAGCCACCCACTGCTCTATGTCCGCAGGCCCGCGCAGTAGGTGGCCGGGAATCGCCCTGCGACTCCCGACGCCCGGGGCGTCTTCTCCTGAGGGCTTAGTGTAAGTTTTTTAAAGCATTCGATTGCGTTAACGTAAACGTTCGCTTATGTCAAGTTGTACAGAAAAAAAAAAGTATTTCCGTTACAGTCACCAGACGGCGCTTATCCAGTTTCAAAACAAATTGACGTTTACGCTAACACAATTGCGTACGTTAAAAAACTCGCACTAAGGCCACTGTAGCGGCGGCTGGGGCGTGAGGTTTCCCTCTTTCTCACACGTTCGGCCTCCTCCTTTGCTAGCATTACTGCTTCACCGAAGTAGTGAAGGAAGTACCCTATCGGTTTTGATTCCCTTACGAGCGTCAAAACATGCGCCATAAACGGAGCATAAACGCCTTTACCTTTAAATTATTGACTTAGTTTAATTTTTTTTCACTGCTCCAAGCGGTAGCAGGCTTGAGTATTTTGATAATATTTCAGCTCGATTCCGTTCCGAGGAAAAGGTTCTTCTACAAAAAGTCAGGGTGGGCGAGGAGCCTTCGGGTCGACTCGTCTCACTTATAAGAGAATGCACATACCGGGCACTGGTCGATGTCGTTGTAGATGTCGAACATCTGCAGCTGGCCCTCGGTCTTGCGCTTGTCCTCGTTGATGTGCGACATGACCTCGCGCAGCCCCGCCAGCGCCTGCACCAGCGCGCCGTGGTCGGGGTTGTTCTTGTGCGTGTGCTTTAATATGTCTGGAACAACACTTGTTTCTATTAATTAACAACATAAACAGATTTGAAAGAAGGAAAGAAAAACGTTAATCTCGCCCAAACAGACGCACATTAACATTACATTATTTTAAAATACACAAATAAACTGGATTGACTGGCAACACTTCAATGGAAGGAACACAAAGGCGCGTGAGACAAGACACTTGCCTGCTCGACTGAGACTGAAATTTACGTGCAAAGACATCTTTTGTATCCTATCCTACCTATGAAAGACGACGTGGAAACTAAAATAAAGTGTTCAGGTCTGTACTCAATTAGTTTTTGTTAAAAAGTTTATTTATGTCGAACATGATGAATACTTTAAGCTTATTAAAGTGCTGAAGCGAATATTATGCCTTACAGTTGGACGTTTTACCAGTCATCATTTGACCCTCCCAAATAATAAACGAAAAAGAAATTGGGAAAATATGCGTCCCATCCGCGCAAAACGGCTATCGCTCACCGATTTACCGGATTTAGAATTTACTTCAGTGTTTATAACATCTAAAACTCAAATGCAATAAGAATAAACGGTCTTTCCATAGTTTATACCCTTGTTCTTGCATTTAGCAAGCGAGTCAAAACGACTCGACGACGAAGAGCGACTTAAAAGTCAAATGTCACACACTCATGATTTGCTTGTGTTTAGTTCAAATCAATTGCCGAACGGATGAAGATAAAAGAACATCTTTATAGTTAGTCATTGTCTTATAGTCGGATTTTTATTGTTTTAAGAATAGAACATAGAACAAGAAAACTCACCATCAAGTAATAAACTTATACTAGGTAACCGCTGCACTGGTCTTATTAATAGCTCCTGTAAACTTTGTCTGCCACACTCTGGCTTGGTTTGACAGATTTTCAGGAATGCATGAAATCTGTAACAGACATAAAAAGGTTGATATCAGTGTTTTATCTAGTCGAACAGTGAACCACACATGAGTACAGTTCGCGTCAGCGTGGCTTGCCCCTCGGAAGTTAGGTTTGAGTGAAGTCCGCGCAGGTGCAATCGCGTAAAAAAGTGTTACGTTCCTAAAATATTTTTTTGTTTATACGTATTATACTATAAACAAGTAACAAAGACTACCAGTAACAATAAAATATCAAAAAGTAACACAACAAACACATACACCACAAGAACACAAATCAAACTGTAAGAAATAACCAACATAAATCATTAAAAACAATAACAACGTGTAACACTTTTCGCATCCACAGTCGTATTGCATTGAGCAAGCGGGACACGCTTATGCATCGAACGTATACGAGCGAGTGAGATGCCATTACACCCGCGCGTTTGTGCTAATCCACGCATGCGCGAGCTACCCGCGCATGCGCGGTTGTATGTTTGTTGTCAAATTGACGTCCTGCGCAGCCGATTGCGGCGTACTTTGCGGAGGCAAGCTTGCGTGACGGGAACTGTAGAAGGAATATACGTTGTTAGCTCTGTACCGCAACCAGTAGCTGATTAAACCAGTCCGGGGGCTCAGGATGGCAAAATCAAATGGAGATTCCCACCTGGGCACGTTTTTTTTATATTCTAACAAATTTTAAAATTAGTGTTTTTTGCCTTTAGAAATACTTAAAAAAGTATACTTAAAGAGGAGCTCGTGGCTAAATAATAACAGCCGCACGGGTCGATCTTTAAGGTTAAGCAACGCTTGCCAAGGTTGGTTTGTGGATGGGTGAGCATCTTAACATACCGAGTTTCCTCCGTGCCTCGGAAAGCACGTTAAGGGTCCGTTCACACAGACCGGCTCGGAGAGGAGAGCAGATTCTTATCACGTTGAAAACAGAGTTTTTAGTATTTGTAGTAAAGTTTATTTTTGCATGTGAACTGCTTTTGTCATTAAGAATGCTTGAACGCGCTCGGTGTGAAATAATAAGAGGAGCTGACCGGCTCCGATCGCGTACTTTTTCTCGTTCGCGCAGCCGTTCGGCTCCGATTGCATGCTCTTTCTCGCTATGCAGCCGGTTCAGCCGGTCTATGTGAAATAGTTGGCGTCTCCGCTTCGACCAACTCCAAGCGTATACGATCCTGTCTGTGTGAAAACAAAAATGCGCGCCGATGCTCTCTGAGCCGGTCTGTGTGAACGGATCCTTAAGCTGTTGGTCCCGGCTGTAATTTGTAGAACCTTGGCAGTCGTTACGGATTGTCAGAAGCCAGTAAATCTGACTCGTCTTGCCAAGAAATACCGTGTTACCCATTTAATGCGTTGTGGAGGTCTGGTAGGCAGCCGCTTCACGCAAAATACTGGTATTCAGCTAAATCCGGTTTGACTGGAAGCCGACCCAAATATAGTTGGGAAAAGGCTAGGCAGATGAGAAATACTTAAAATACGAAAAATGCCCTGTCTGCTATGAAATAAAGGCGTAGTTAATGTCAAATTGTTACAACATACTTTCGATCAACTGACTAAGGTCATTTAGCAATATAAATTAGATATATGTGGGTTAGCTAACCTTGGGTTCTCACGGTCGCACTGTTGCAGCATCTCCTTGGTATTTTCGAAGAAGTTGACGAAGGGCGGGTAGGCCTTCACCATGTCGGGCGTGTAGCGCAGCACCAGGCGCCCGATGCTCGTCTCCTCGCTCCAGTGCGCTTGGGCGTAGCGCAGCTCTTCTAACATTCGTCTGCAATTTGTAGCTTTTAGAAAATATGTCGCCAAGTTTTTAGTCAAAAGTGAGCCCCTACAACACAATGTGGAAGTGCAGGATACTTGATACAAGAATTTAAAATTTATGTTGTAAAACAACCGTAATTGAGATCAGAGATTTAGCGCAGCTTTTGTTTTTTATCAGCTTTAAACTGGGTTATTAGAATATAACTATATATATATATATTAACTTACTGGTGTAATTCATAAATAGGCGGTAAATTTCCAAATATAATTTTGAGTTCAGTATTATTGAGCAATGCTTGATTTTTTCCATTACTATTGTCGTCCTCAGCCATCTCTTCTAACGGTTGCTTGAACATCTGAAAGTGGACAAGAGAACTGTTGTTGTTTGATTCCTTTATGTTCACATACGCGTTTGAGGTTATTAATTGTTATATTTCAGTATTATGGAGGCATTAGAAATATCTTACCGTAACTATTGTATGTAATATCCCAACGTAATTGGATTCTGTTTGCAGTAGCTCCATAAATACTTGCTGGCGGGGCGACAATAGCTTCCTGACAACCGTGTCGGGGACCTCCGACTCTACGGACACAACAACACGGTTACAGCGGACGGCAGGGAAACAATCTTACCATTGGCGTCATGAGTAAACAAATATACTAGTGGTAATAAATGAACAAATATGTTAAACATCTGCAATGTATTGTGCATGTCGACGATATAGTCGTCATTTTGCATCAAACACCCACATCACTTACGTGGGCGAGACAGAGGTTACTTCTTAACCTCAAAATTATTATGAGAATAAAATTGAGTCGTTATATCGATTGAAATCAAAATTGCAGACTAAATTTACAAGTTTTTGAACAGAAATCTCCATTTCAAATGTAACACAATCTCTTCGTCAATAGCAAAGTTTCAAACCATCTTTTAAATAAAATGTTGAGTCCTAATAGTTTGAGTAACTCATGATGGTTGGTGATATCATGATAACTAAAACTATTCTTCGCCGCTTTCTGTTGCACAGCAAGACGTCGAGCTGTGTGCGAGAGAGAGCGCGCGAAGAAAAGTTCGCGTTATCTCGATAGTGTAGCCGTAGCTTAAGGTTCTAAATTCAAAGTGAAGTGTTCGTGTTGTATATGAAGACGTATATCTCACCCTCCAGCAGCTGCTTGCCGTCGGGCGAGGGCGTGCAGTCCAGCAGGTTGCCGGACAGGCTCAGCAGCACGGCGTCGCCCACGGACGAGCGGCGCTTGTGCAGCGCCGAGTCGCCGCCGCGCAGCTTGCGCTTGCGCAGGCGCTGCAGGTGCGACGGAGTGCCCGCCTCGGGCGCCGGCGTCAGCGCGCCCGCCTCGTCCGCCGCCGCGCAGCCGCCCGCCCCCGCGCCCGCGCCGCCCACCGACGACCGCCGCGACACTTCATCTAGGTACTGTCAGTCATTTTTTTAGATTTCACGCAATATGTATTGAGGCTTATAAAAATTCCTTTATAAAAGGACAAGTTGTTTATTTTTGTTTGTTTGTTTGACAAGGTAACCTCTAAATTCGGTCCCAAAAGGCAAGGCCAAACTAGCGGTTAGATTCAGAACGTTAATGATTGTAAACCACCATTTGTGTAATAATGAATTACTTACGTCTTTGAATAGGTAATCTCGCTCGTCCTGCGCCTCCTCGTTTTGTACAGAGGCCCAGAACCACTCGGCCTTCACGACGTGCACCCGCGTTGAGCAATCCGGCGCTACGATCGTATTGTGCTCGTCGACGACCTGCATACACACAGCTGAACATTAGGCATCACACACAGAACACTAGACGTTCTCATCCACCACCATTACCTACTAGACCCGTCGAACGGGATTCCTATGCAAATCTCATGAAGGGCTTACTCATGTGCGTACGCCCTCTCAAGCATCTAAAGTTTTCAAGGTGCAGATAAATTTTATATGACATGCAGACCAGCGAGGACCGCTTCGAGGCCGAGAGAGGCCTCTCCGCGCGTATGACACAGACCATGACCGCTGATGTTCGATGGCATGACAAGCTACTATATTTTTTAGTAGTATTGAATAAAATAGTGTTAGTACCGGCAGCGATATTCCATGGCATTGCGATATGGCGTGGACGTCGCGGATGGGGGGCGTCGAGGCGGGCGGCGGCTGGTCGCGGGCGGGGCGGGGAGCGGGAGCGGGAGGGGCGGGCGCGCGGCCCAGGGGCGAGCCGGACGGCAAGCTCAGCGCACTGCCAAGGCGCAGCTCGGAGCCGCCACAAATCGAATGACGATGAGTTCGGAGCCACACGCTTTGAGGCGTTTTAAATATGGTGGAATCATCAAGTTCGTCTACATCGGCGTCTCGGTCTCTAACCGGGGTGACCAGGTCAGTGCTGTCCACGGTGTCCACTTGAACTGGCGAAATATCTAAGTTCATGCCATCGTATAACCTCTTTGGTGTCGAATTGTTTTTGAGATCTGGAGGTAGGTGGCATGCGTCTACTTCTACTGTATTGCGTTCAGCTCGCTTTTCATACTTCTTTTTCCTTTCACTCCTGAACGAAGCTGTGAAAGATTTAACGCTCCGTCGTAACTTAGAGGCAGATTTGACGGTTTTTGAACTCCTAATTGAAGCAAATGATATATCAAAGAATCCAGACTGTTTACTTGTGTTCATGGAGCTAATTGATGCGTTGTCATCTTCTTTGATAGGCGAAGACGTGGACGCTACGAACTCCCCGGCCGGATCGGTCGGCTTCACGCTCTCTGGACTCACTGGCTCTACTACGATTTCTCCAGTTGTTTTAGAAACAGAGTCTTTTTTCGTCCTTTTGAATATAGTGGGTCTATTCTTAAACTTAAAAGAGTCCTTAATTTTAAGCCTTTTAATTGACTTCCAGTTGCTCTCTTCACATTTGTCAGGAGATAAATTAGCGTCAACTGTGCTAACTTGGAAATTGGAATCCGTGGAGTTACGACTACGTTTTTTACCGGAGGAAATTGTGGTTGTTGAATGTTGCAAATCTTTGCCGACAGTTGAGCTGGCCAAGAGAAATACTGGTTCATCTTTAGAGTCGA
The DNA here is from genome assembly GCA_950371165.1 of Lacanobia oleracea. Lineage (NCBI taxonomy): Eukaryota > Metazoa > Arthropoda > Insecta > Lepidoptera > Noctuidae > Lacanobia > Lacanobia oleracea. The sequence goes on from OX493389.1 coordinate 16,958,056, forward strand.
GGTCACACAGACTCTTCGTTAGCGACGAGTGCAAGGATCCCGCTTCAGTGAGACACTCGACTAAATTAAATACGTTCATGGACTTATTTCTAAATACTTCTCTTTTATCTTTCGAGTTAGTTCTATCAGATCCCTGGACAAGCTGAGATATGTTTTTGTTATTTTCTTTATCACAATTATTGTATTTGCGCAATTCTACACGTTCAACGTGTGGCGGACTCTTAGCGTCGTCATAATTGAAACACAAATCGTCAGTGAATGATTTCCCTACAAAACTAATAGTGCAGTTATCCGTTTCATCTTTGCTAGTAGCTTTGGCTTGTTTCTCTCTAATACTGTTGAGTGCGCAGTGCAAGCGCTGGTCGCGCTCGTCGTGCGACGAGTCGCCCGGGCCGCCCGGGCCACCCGCACCGCCCGGGCCGCCCGCACCGCCCGGGCCGCCCGCGCCGCCCGGGCTGGCGCGCCGGCCCGACAGGCGCGCTGACAGGCGGCGGTACAGGGAGCTCTTGGGGGTGGACTGGGAGCGAGTGGGAGTGGCGCGGGACGGTTTCGCAGAGTTAGGTGTACTGGGGTGGGGTGATAGGATAAGCGAACGACCGAAAGTCTCCCCATTGGCCATTACCTGAAACATGTGTGAAACACACCACGCAATGATGTAATGAAGCCATTCCGATACAAACATGCACGACGATAATAATATATTATTATCGTGATAGAGGTAGTTAAACACAGAAAGCGACTGCCTTGCGAAGATTTGATTAAGTTGACAAAACAAGTGTTCTGGATCGTAGTTGAGATGTATGAAGAGAGATGTTTGAAAAGTGATTTGTGAAACTGATTTGTACGTGAAGTTATATCTACAACATAAAGGTGTTTTAGAAGTCTATATCTATGTCTAGTGCATTAGAGAGGATATTGTAAGAAAGCAAGTCGACACTTTATACAACACATGTAACGAATGTAAACAACACAAGAAGTATGTAGGTGTGATCATATGGACGTCGTGTAATAATCACATGGTAAGTGAGGTATGTGCGCAATTATTGTACAACAGCGAATATGAGTGAACAAACAATACCATGAAACTCGTGATAACATCAAAATGTTAATAAAATAATGAAAAGGTAACAATGGGTCGACTTTGCGTCGTGCGGTGAGGGAGGTGGAAGTGGTTCAAAGTTGGGCGATCCCGACAGGCGGAAGACCAAATCGGGATAAAAGGTGAAACGAAACAAAAAAAAATCAAAGAAAACGCGCAAGAGTTTCTAATATTGAAATATGTATTGTGTGCATTTAAAGTACGCAACGTAAATGACATTGAGTCTGCTCTCATCTGATCGTTGTTTGTACTGACACTACTGATAAATTGTTAATCAAACACCTGCTGGCATTGAAGGCATCGCTAATAAATACGCAGTCATCGGAAGAAATTGAGAGGTGTAAACTGTGTCATAAAATAACCAGAAGTGTGCTACTAGCTAATTTATATAGTCTACAATGTTTCTAACTAAGAGTGATATGTGTACCCCAGTATAACTACTGCATGCTGACTTCATAATGCTAAAATTAGTTACTAATAATGTGTAATGTGGCATGAAGTATATAAATAAACAGGTATGCATGTTATGCAGAGGTAAACGTTCTGTGGGACATTTAGTGCCATTTGGGTAGTTCTAAAATGATCATTACATTGTTAACAAACTGAGTAAATTCCTCAGAGTCTCAGTGGACTGTGGGTAAACAAAACACTAGGAGGTTTTCTGCTCAAGGCAATTGTAATATGATTAACCTTGAAGGAAGGGATACTGCATTGTTAAAGGCGCGACTGCACCGCAGCCACTAATTGTTTGTAAACATTTTGCTTTCCTCGGAGTGGGACAATTGAAACTAGTGTACGAGTCAGCTATGGACTGCTATTATTTTTATAAATGTTTATAAAGGTTTTAACAGCTGCAATGCACATCATTAAGTAAATCACGACTGAGATTAGGGTGGGATTATTGTATGTGTGTGTGTGTGTGTGGTGTAGAAGGTATGTTACTCACGACATGCGTGCAGTCGGGGTCGTCGAGCTGGCACGTGCCGCCGCCATTGCTGGCGAGCACCTCGGCCATGTGCTGGGTCTCATCTTCAGGGAAACCCACGAAGCAGACGCGAGCGCCCGCGAACACTTTCAGTTTGTGTTCTTTCTGTAATTACGACATATCACATTGATTGGCTGCCTTGATCATCCTTACTAATATTATAAATACGAAAGTAACTCTGTCTGTCTTTCGCGCGAAATTTGGTACAGAGATAGTCTAGAACCTGAGAAAGGACATAGGGTACTTTTTATCCCGGGAGTATGTTCCCTAGGGCCACGCGGGCGAAGCTGCTGGCAGAAGCTAATAAATAAGAACACACACTCGTAGAGTAGTTTAAGGACAAACGATCATTCACTTCTATGTAGGTACATATTTCCAGCATTCAAATTTTTTAGCCACGCTATTTACCATTCATTCTAATATTATAATTTTAAATTTATTTCATGACAGTCAAAATTGAATTCTGGGTGAATTACAAGCATAAAATACGATGTATTTATTTATTTTTCCAACAAAAGCTTCAGGTAACCCCTAAAAGGTAAAAGAGCACCCTATGTAAGAATCGTAGCAGGTGGCAATTTTTGTTTCTATGGGAAAAGTCATTAACTGATTTATGTATAGACTTACAATGACGTCATCATCAGTGGCCAGGCAGGCGGGGTCGTCGCGGCGCTCCCAGCAGGCGTCGACCCAGGAGCGCGCCAGCACGGGCAGGCCGAACCCTGACGCGTACCGGTACTTGTCGCCCGTGGCCGCCGCCGCGATCAGGTGCGTCACCTTACTCGACATGTCCTTGCGGATCGACCCGCCCATGTAGTGGATCAGGGTTATCAGGTACGTCTGCGAATGATACAGCTATTGTACACGCGGAACTCATTCATATTTGACCTACACGCATTTCATCATCATGTTGTTATCATGTGAATACAAAATATCAACTTGTGTATCTTAAAAATTATGACCATAATACTGAGCTGTAACTGTGTGATGCACATGACGTCAAATTAAACAATCATTATTCATATCAAATGCCAACAGATTTGCTGAAGTTGAATACGACATGTTGATCGATATCGTCATCCGACAGCAATCTCACAATTTTTCCAAGATTTGGGTGAGTTACGTAAGGGACGATGCATGAAAATTCATCCAAGTGTCTCGTCTTAGATTATCAAATTGCATAAAACTTAAATTGTTTATGGAATAAGACGAGGCTTGCGACACAAAGTCATCTCAGTCCATCAACAACCATAAAAAAAGCTTATCAGGCAGATGGGTTCTTACAAGTTCATCCTTTTTCCGGAATCCTGAGAAACAAATGACGGCGCCGCGCATCGCCAACGAGTAGAGCGGGCGCGCGGTCGCCGGCGCCGGCTCATCGCGCTCCGACAACTGTAGCACCGCTGTTGGACCCAGCACCCTGCAGTATACAAACATTAATCATTAATTACTTTAGCTAAATGGAGTTGAAAGTAACCGAAACATTTCAGGACATCTGAATGAGCTGACGCCGCCGTTTAAAGATTACTTAATCCTTGCCCAGTCTTGGACAGACTGCAGTTGTCATCTTCGTGTTTAGCCAAGCAAGTTCCGCCATCGACTAAGAACTAAATCTTGGTGTCTTGAAGGTCGAATTTAACAAGGGTTTGGATTGCGATGCGCTGATTGACGCTCTTGGATTACTTTAAAGGACTAACAGTATTTTAATTAACATCCGCAGTAAATCAGAACGTCAATATCTAATCAGTCCGACTTACGCCGTTTCAAGACTGAGCCATTGAATTAATGACTGATTATCATCATAACAAAATGTTTGAATCATTTTATTAGGTAGGTATATGGTATCTAATCATTTTTGGAGTGAAACACCCCTCGGTGATTCTACGCTTCCTGATTTGAAACTTCCTGTGGGTTTTACAGGAAACTAGTCGACATCGCGTTGAAGGACACGAACGAAATGAGTAACTGAAACTAAATTATTTAAAACTAGTTGACCCGCGCAACTTCGTCCGCTCCTGCTCCGCTCTTATTCGTCTTAGCGTGATGATATACCTATAGCCTTTAGCCTTCCTCAATAAATGGGCTATCTAACACTGAAAGAGTTTTTCAAATCGGACCAGTAGTTCCTGAGATTAGCGCGTTCAAGCAAACAAACAAACAAACAAACTCTTCAGCTTTACATATTAGAATAGATTGACCTAGATCTATCAAACTTAATAAAACCATGAATGATTAACTAAACAATAACAATGAGTATGACATTAAGTATAATTGAATTAATTACGAAAGTCGTCTACCAACTGTAATAAAATCAAACAGAATCTGTCCGCGAGTACTTAGTCGCTAGTGCCAATACAAACAGTCACTATATTGACGCAACTGACAGTCAACATGTTCAATAAATCATTTATACATACTAGCTCTGCCACTATAACTATGTACATACTTGTATCAATATCAATGTTATATACAAAGATATAAAAGAAAATTATTACCATATGCATTATTTCATGGAGAAAAAATTCTATGGGTCGTAAAACTCTTATTTACTGCTACGTGTGTACTCATGTGTTTTATGTATTTATTATTGTGGTTAGTTTCCAGGTCAAGCCGACTTTATAGTACGGTTTTATATTTGAAATAACACTAAATGCCTCAAAAATTACAAAAATATGCAAATAGCGGAATATGCATTAGCATAAAATTCCGTTTTATTATGAATGAACGCAAGACTAGCGAGTCTAGTTTTGAAGTACAATGCGCAATATAAAATCTAGCTAGCCTCTCGCATGCTCTGCAAGAGACTATCAATATCATATTAGTTTAATTAAATGCATATCAATACAAATATAGTTCACCGGTCAAACTGATAGCAGCACATTGATACAGTTAGCATTAGCAATTTGCTTACATCCGACTAATTAGTTGCCCTTATCTGTAAGTGCGAAAACATTATTGAGTCAAGTCACGGCGGTGGTTCCTTTTATGTTAGTTCGTAGTTCAAAACCTGGACAACAGGTACAACGTTCGTCCCCTTTTGTTATTAAAACTAGCGGTGCATGTCCGGTGTTACCTCGCACAGAATGTTAATTTTATTTTCGAGTAGCTGTTGCCCGCGACTTCTTTTGCGTGAGTCGGAAAAAAATTATGTCGCTAAATTAGATCGCTAAGATACAGTTACAAACAGTCAAATATCCAGCAGTGTATAAACCCTGTTAGAATTAGGAAGTTGGAGGAGCGTAATTTAAGGCACTCTTTGAACTGCATTCTGGAACTGCCCCGTTGGTCTGCGTGGGGTGCTGGGTTGGATTCCCAGGTCGGGCAAAAATTTTATATGGATATAATTTTGACAGAAAACTGGAAGGAGTTTCGTTATACCAAAACAGTATTTTGAAAAGGCTTTGTTCATTTAATGAGTCGAAATTGGGGTCGGCGCAATATGTTTTTTTACCTCCTATCCTGCCAACCGTCATGCTATTGCTGACTCTCTTTTCTTTCATTTTCCATACATACAACAATCCATCTATCTTTTCTTACATTTAATTCGTATCAAATATGTATTTAGTTCATACTGATCCGACCATTCGTGAAAAAGTTTTCAGAACCATCGTGTAGCCACTGCAATGATGTCACAATGAGTGAGATACAACAAAGTATTGAAATGCTTGAATGAAAAAATCATAATTCGATAATATCGATTCAAAGATGACCAGCCCCATCTTATCGATGCCGCAATATTCGATGACTTATTCTTCGTTTAGTTAAACGCCAGTTGTGGCATCCGGTGCCGAGGTATAAACTGACTTTCTGGTGGATCTACACACAGTCACATTCATGTGACAAACTATGGAGTAAATTTATCGGTTTTTTATGAGTAAGTCGTCACTTCTGACATACCTTGTCGCGCTCCCACCTATTGCAAAGCATAGCTAGGTCTTGCCATCCCACCGTCCACTAAAGATTCCGTTGGTTACCCTTTGGGTAAACATTTAAAACATTTAAAAGGGTTAAATTTTTTCTTTCAGTCATGAAATAACCTTGTGTTTCAGTCTATTGTAAGGATTTAATGTTATGGATTGAGGCACAGCATATGTTGCGGCGAACCGCTTGATCAGCATAACAATCGTTAGCGAATAGCCATATTTACATGGCATTAAAGTTAGCCTTTTATAAACATTTATCTATCTATCTATACTAATATATAAAGCTGAAGAGTTTGTTTGTTTGCTTGAACGCGCTAATCTCAGGAACTACTGGTCCGATTTGAAAAATTGTTTCAGTGTTAGATAGCCCATTTATCGAGGAAGGTTATCATAATCATATTATATATCATCACGCTAAGGCCAACAGCAGCGGAGCAGTAATGAAGTTGCGCGGGTCAACTAGTGTTAATATACACGGAGGTACATTTAACGTAAGTGGTAAATATACAAAATATATTTGATCTTAGTGGAACGATAAATAATTAATTATAATCTGAGCTTGATCAGGATCAAATTAAACAAGCATCAAAGAAATCTTGCAGGGTTAAAATTAATTCACATTTGTGTATTTTTATTTATGTTATCTTATTATACAACAAGAGAAGCTTCTGCTTCAACAGACCAAGCTCATAAAACCCGACATTATCCTTCTACAAGTCCATCATATAGCACAAACATTAATCGCGATAAATATTTTGTTTGAACGTTCTGCGCCTGTTAGTCACATGAATTAATTATAGAATTCGTTTTATTCAGATGTATGTCATTGTAGAAAAAATATTAATAGGGCAAGGAGTTTATCCGCGAAGATGTGAATTAAAATTGTTGTTGGATGTGGTGGGCGTCGGTGTGACGCGCGCTCTCTGAAAGAAAAGTGCGTTCTGACGACTTGGCGGTCGCTGCTATTGGGACTGAGAGACCTGACGTCACAGGATGCCGCATACACCGCTACTAATATCTACGTGTCGCTATAGAAATAGTTGATGAGTTACATTCGAATTCCACGAATTTGTAAACAATCATTGCGATTCAATTAAATATCAAAATTTCAGGATATTTTTGCACTGTAAATTACTCATACACTAAAAAGATTCAGCGAAAACTTAAAATAGTAAATTATAGTGACGGTTGTGAAATAAATGCCATTAGAATGAGTTGGCAGTGGCTCTCTCCGATTCATTCAAGCAACCGTGTGTAAATGTTTGGTGTGAATGCAGCTACACCTGCCTGCTCACCCTCGTGTCAGCTCATCGGTGCTTATCGGAGGGAGCGAAATGTGGTGTTATGGTTTTAAGAAACCTATGACTGGCTAAACACAGTGAGCACTGACAATACAAGTTCAAGGTAAAAGTAATTTATACACCATTGCATTGCAAATGTGTTGTTATAGCTTTTCACCGCAGATAAGGAAGGAAAAGTACGAGGTAACCCAGGATTAAAGCATCGATGTTACATTTGATAGTTTACTAACGTTTATTTTATGTCTATCATACATGTTTGATGATACGCATGATCGTACATGTTTAAACGTTATTTTAATCAGTAATCTACAACTAATCAAACATTATCATATAAAAAAAACTAAAAATATCTTATGGCGCTTTAGGTGGCATTATTGCATTTCTAAATGTAGTTATTCCAGTTAGAAGTTGGAGCAGTATACGCTACCATTGATCTACATTAACACGATAATATAGAACTAGAACACACTCAGCTCAAATAAACTCTTACACATCGCAACTGGGCTGAATATTATCCAAAAGTTTAGATTCGGCGCGAGCGACGAGATTCGGTGGATCTTCCTCGTCGGGTGTAGGAGGCAGCCGCGTGGGCCCCATCACTATCACACACTTGGTAATCAGGCACTAGTCCGACGTGCTCTCGACACTATCGCTTCGCTCTGGACCCACTCACTAACACTCTTTATCATCGTCATGGAGGCAAGCTCATTCACTTTGAACAGAAATCTAAGCTTTCATATTCTCGTTTTGATTTCGCGTATTCGTTCACTATTAATTCGAGAAAAGAAACAGCTTAATAGTTTATCGCGGCAGCCGCGAAAACAAAGGCACAAGCGGCGTGCGCGTTATGCGTTTCACGTTAGATTGAAAAACAGTCGAGAGGAATGTGAGGCCGAAAATAGCAAGGAGCGTCGCGGCCACAAGGGCGACCCTCGCGCTACGCCGAGCGTCGCCGTCGCCGCGCGCCGGCGTCCGCGCACTCTACACGCACCTTTATTTACATCCATCCTTCTATGAAACAGTCACCTAACATACGACCGCTTTACGAGTGGAAGGTCCCGCGTGTATAAACAACCCCGACTTTGTGAGCTGGGTGAAGTTATGTGTTAAGCATACCTATTTAATTATACGCAAAATGACAAGACTTTATGAGGCTAAAGTGGAACCATTCGTTTCAGAGAAATCTCAGCTTGCTCTCAACATTTTACTTCAAATCGTGTTATGACTCCGTTAAGAATAATTGTACAAGATTTCACAATTTATTATGTCTAGGAAATACCCGATACTTCCTACAGAGTGCCTATGGGGTTGGATACTAAAATTTGCTCATTATAACTTCCATGAATCAGCAAAAAAAAGTTTAATCAGTGTCAAATGTTTGCAGCGCATGCAAGCGCGTTCAGGGCAGGGAGATGCACGAAACAATAAACAATTAATTCTCATCAGAGTCGCCTAAACAGTAACGTTGCAGCTGTAACACTTCAAAAGGAATGAAATGCATCCACATCCAGCTCAAGGAATGGTGTAGGAATTACAAGAATAGCATTATTAATATCCTGCTATTCTAAAACGGCGTCGATACAGCACGCGCCGTCGTTGCTCTCGCTGCGCTGATGCTGTACAGCTGAATGTAACCACGGCTGTATTTAATGAACACAAGTGAACACATTGAATGATAAGGGGCAGCCAAATTGCCACTCATAAATCAAACTCGAGACAGATCATAGTTTCGATGCAAACAAAACACAGCTTGAAGCAAACTAGGGTTGTTGAACTGACAATAATAATTATGTATTGTCAGATATCTAGTGCATGTAAAAAGAAACATTGATAAGGCAGAAGACATGGACATCCTCTCCATAGGTTTAGTTAGACATCACTCCATTACAGCCACTCAAATCAACACAGCCCAATATATTTTGTTTCCATGTTCTGTAATGTTTTTTTCACATCGACAGACCTGTCCACCTGACGTGGGGGGCTCCTCTCTAAGCCCGAAGTCCGTAGATTCGGGCTTAGTTGCGGGCGTATTCTACTCCGTATCACCTACGGACTGACGATTAGTCCCGAACCCGAACTAAGAATGAATGACAACACCATTTGACAGTAACTGTTAAATAGTGTTGTCATTAATTCTAAGTGGTTAGGTGATAAGAAGTAGAATACGTCCGCAACTAAGCCCGAAACTACAGACTTCGGGCTTAGAGAGTAGCCCCTCTGAACTTTACAATCAGCAAGCGGGTATCACGATTTCCCTTGGCAAGACTGATACCAAATTTTCTAGCTTCTAGATTCGACTAGCATTAATATAACGACTGTCACAGATGTAGTACAAAGGCTTAACGTGTTCAGGCCCCAAGTCATGCTATGTAATGGCTGGTAACCCATTCAAGGACCTTGACAACCTTGGCAAGCGTTGCTTTAAACCTGTAAGATCGACACGGGCGGCTGTTATTATTTAGCCACAAGCTCCTTTTGTTGAAAACAATGATTCATAATTTAGGAGACTGCGATATACTATACATAATTATGTAGGCGATGCCGATGCAATGGCGTGGTTGTGTACACTGCTCGTAAATCAGCAATAAGCCAAGCATCACCCACAGCGGCCACAGCACGCCGCCGCAGCCTCGGCTCCGCGGCTGTTCGCGTTTCATCACATGTATGCTCATTGTGCATTTGGCCATACTCATACCAATTACAAGATAACTCACTGAGTCATGTTCAGAGAAAGCAAAAAATAAAACTGCTGCCATGTTTTTTTTTTTATTTCTACAGAAAGTCTAGTAGTTGCAGGAGTAGATATCATTTATGTCGATAAGCATCTCTAGTTGTTTGTCACTTGTTATCAAGGTGCTACGGTGACATCGGTATGATTTGTGGTATCACAAGCAATTGAATGAGAAATAATCATGTCCCCTTTTACAATCGTGATTGTGTAAAGATAAATTCATTAATGTTGAAAACGATAAAACTATAAATGAGGTTATTGTCGAGTATCACGCTGTTGCACCCATACTTTTCTCGATTGTTTTAAGATTCCGGGATCAGTAATATCTTACTCTTTTTAAAGCGAGGTTTATCATAACGTTCATCTTAATGAGCACTATTTTAGGCTGACTGAACGTCACCAGAGACGTATTCACGGTTGCGTTTACACGTACAAAGCGTAGGTGAGTGTTACACAAAAAGACGTTAATGTAAACGCGCAACAAAGCATTCGTCGCGCTTATTAGTAGTCTGGCCTAGCAATAGTAGCAATCGACCGTACGCGTTGCCAAAATAAATGTCAATAACGAATTATTCACGTTAACTCCACGTTTGTAACATTTTGCTTAATTTCATGGGATGCTACTCCCAAGTATTTTTCAATTCCAAGATTCGTCAACAGCGTATCAGCAAATCTAATATTATAATGCTTTAGAGTTTGTTTGGTTACGCGCTAATCTCAGAAACTACTCATTCGAATGAGGGTCAGATGGCACATATAGGCGGGAGGTCCTCTTCTTTGAAAAACCGGCCAATTGGGAGTCGGAATCGCGTAATTTTTATTATTTTGTTGTTATAGCGGCAAAAGAAATACACAATCTGTGAAAATTTCCACTGCCTACCTATTACAGTTCGTGAAATACAGCCCGCTGACAGACAGACAGACGGTCGGACGGACGGACGGCGGAGGCTTAGTAATAGGGTTCCGTTGGTTACCTTTTGGGTACGGAACCCTATAAAGTGACTATGATTAATATGACGTCGACGTCAACTTAACAAATGTCAGAAAACAAGCTATTTGATAGGTGTTTGGGACTGACACCTCAGTGCTGCCACCTGGTGCTCGACATTTCAGAAAACCCTCATTGAAAGTTTCTTTTAGTGTTGGATAGCCCATTTATCAAGGCAGGCTATAGGCACGCTACTAATAAAAAATGTGACGCAGGCGAAGTTGAGCGGGTCAGCCAGTCCTAAACTAATCAAAATTGTTCTGGGTATATTGGCATAATACCACACATTTGCGAATGTGTTGGTATGCCAATTTGTTTCGTGGAGAGTTTACTTTCACTTTAAGAATTTTCAACTACGAGTTATATAGCAAACGTTTAATAGCTTCATGTTTTCTTATCAGAAACTGCAATAAAATCGCAATAACCACTGACCTGTATTTCGCTCTATGTGCAGTGTCAAACAGATCGCCGTCGAATGGAGAGGTGATGACGTAGGAAGGCGGGGCGGGGGGCTGGTGAGACGGCGGCAGAGCTTCTGGGCTTGGAGCGACCGCCACCGTGCCCAGCCGCTCGCAAGCCGCGCGCACCCTCTCACACTCCAAGCACGTCTCATTCACGTACACTATTGGAGTCGACGAGCCTGCTAAATGATCACAATGTTAAAGGTGCTTCAGTTCTTCTAAAAGTAAAATTGCTTCAGTAAGTATTGGATGTAAGACGATATCATTTTATTTTTAAAGTACAATAAAAATAAAAGGTTACATCTATTGGCAGCTAATGCCAACCCTAGCCGGACTTTTGAAATCATCAGCTCTTTAAAAGCTCAAGACAGAAAAAAAAGGACGCACAAAAAGTATCCATATTACAAGCTAGAAGAAAGATTTTAGTAGCTTGAATTTTTTTTCTATAGTACCATAACAGCGTATTACGTCGAAGTCGAACAAAATTACGAGAGCCATTGCAGATTGTTTTGGTTTAGTTGGATTAAACTCTCGACCAATAAAATTGCTATGATGATATATGTGCGCACATTTTCCGATTTAAAATAGTACAGACTGGGGCTCAGACAGACTACGACTAAACTCGAATATTTATTGCATTCCATAGTGTAAATGTTTCAATATATGGCAGGCTTAGAAACTACAAGATCATTATGATCCCGTTTGTACGATCGACGTCTGATGGACTGGTATCAATAACCATTTCTTAGCTATCTTTGAAAAACGTCGGCACAATTTGACTAGAACTAACAAAATTGTGATTGTGAATTAAGAAGCATAGGTCATTATTAACAGGATGTTGAGTTCGGGTGCTGCAGATTTTAACTCGTACTGGTAGTCTAACAAAAAGGGGAGCGCGAGCGAGAGAAGAAATAGAGTATTGTTTGTTATGTTGCTTCAAAAACATTCAGCAATGTCTTATGGCGGCGGCCGGCCATACACGCCAGGATTTGCATGATATAACCTTACAAGCTTAACCAACAGGCAATCCCTAGCGTGTATGTTAGAAAACTGTACAGTTATTGGAGCAAGTTATGTCTTTTATGCATGTGGGTTATGCGTGTCAGGTTTTAACATCATGCAAACCCTAGCGTAGATGGCCGCCATTAAAACAGCCTAACCTGCACACATGAGAAGGAAGATCGAAAACCACATCTCTTTAGTTTGACAACAATGCGGTTCATACAATTTGTAACATTATCATCAGTTTGCACCAAAAATACCTTACACGAACTTAATTCTAAGGTATAATGGTGAAAATACCATGACTGTGGTACAAACCACAGCAGTTACGAAGCCGAAGCGTGGTGACATTTACTACAATTGCATTAAAATCCTTAATTCCTTAATCTTTCCAGGAAAAACTTAACTAGCTAAGAAAGCCAAATGGGGTGCGATCATAAGCGCCACAAAAATAAATATCTATCTTAATAATATATCGCCGTCTCCCTACCCATCCAGTGGGTAGGTTGAGACTGCAGCTGACGTATATCTTTGCTGGAAACAAAATTCGAATGTTAAAATTGACGACGCGACGCGCGACGCAAGAACTGTGAAGTAAGAATTCCTCAGGGTTTGGTCGTTCGATTAATTCCTGTCAATTTCACCGTTTGCAAAAGTTTCAACTGGATAAATCGGGTCCCCTCCCCTTGACGAAATCGAGGAGCTCTAATTATGACCCCTCAATCAACGACGAGTGGTTTCGATATCTTCAGATATGTAAGTCTCGTAAGATCGCATTTGTTCCTAATGATCGTGGAGTAATATATTTTCAAGTATCTATAACGATAAATGAACATGTTGTGGTACACTACTCTCTACAACCTGAAAAAACATATAATATCTGAACATTATATTGTGAAACTTGTAATAATATTTCTAATTTACTTATGTAAATAGCAAAATATCGCTTATAAATTTTCGCTTTTCACAAACTATAACAGAAAAATTAATAATAAACTCCATGTGATACACGATCAATTGATAAAATATAGTTGGTACCTACATGTTGTAATAAAAGAAAACCAAATCAGAAGGTTTCTTTCTTCAGAATTATGTAATGTTCTGCTGAGAATTGCGCGCTGTGTTCGATCATTTTAACATGTATAATATTAATAACGCAATTAACTAGTGAAAAATATTTTTTTTTGTTAACATATTGAACATTCCAAAGAAGAATATCTACTTAATATTTGGCGTAAGGAAGTCGTGAGGCATGAGCACGATTTATCTGATTACGACAATTCCCCCTTGAAATGAAACAGATGCTGACAACCAGCGCTTCCTTTGATCCTTCAAGAATTCACAGCAGCGGTATGCCGATCGAGTTCCAACTCTTGTAAACATCGGTCATCGGCACAAATTATTGTTATTTCGGTCACAATTTAAAGCTTTAATGTCAAGTGAATAATGGCTTTTTTCTATAATACATCATCTACACTAGTTATTTAAGCATGTAGACAGTATCTATTGTGATTGAAGGGGTGTGATAAGCAGTTAACATATGAATAGTCCACTTGTGAAGGTAGAAATATTAGGAATATTACGAAGTACAAAATGTTTCCTGACGATGTCCTTTTAATAAAAAGGAAAACGCCCTCGACTGATAATTTGATTAGTAGGTGAAAATGTTTGCACGAAAATACAAAATAACGAGAAATGTGACCTTTCGGGACACGTTTTCTAACGTTAATGGTTCAGGGTCGCTGAGTCACGCTTGCGACACAGGGAACACCCGGCACTCTTGGCATGCAACACCACGCAAACGCAAAATGCTGTTGCCAGTACCTCATACATTGGGCAGGTTGAATACTGAACTATATACAATCATACAAAACAACACACTTAAGATGAGTCCCGTCAGCAACTTAGTTGAGATAGTGGTATCAAAAAGGTGATAATAGATTCTATAAATGAACAATCACTCATACACTTCATGTATCACGTTTTTAGAAGGGAATCAATGGTTTTCTACTGTGTGAAACATGCAAAATATTACGCATTTGGTATTCTGCATAAAATTAACGTAAAATCGGCATATATCAGATATGCTGACGGCGGTCATTACCATCTTTCTTTTTGTAATGTGAGCACAAATATGAGAAACATAATGGTAAATATGTATGCTTATTGAGCGAAATAACAATATTAGTTACTGCTAACAATCTCAATAGACCAGACAGTTTAACAAACTGTTCTCGTTCCCAATAGAAAGACATACAACGGAACGTTGATATTATCATCTAATTACAATAAAAAAAAATATGTTGAAAAGGAATGATTTAAGGAGTAGTTTAGTGAAAGGATTTACTAAGTTTGTGTTTAATATGTGGATTGGTGGAATTACATAATGATTATGGAAGTTTGGTGAGAACACGCCATGCTACAAACGCATTCGCACTCACATCCTCCACCGAGGTATGACCGTAGTTGTTCTACCAACGCTAGCATAGTTGGCGTGCGTGCCGCAAACCACGCTTTACGCCATCTGCAAAAGCAGTGCTCTTCAACAATCATGGGCGTAAAAGGGCAGTGACTGTTGGAAACAGAAATTCTACACAAACTTAAATCCAAAGCTATGACAGAAACACAGAAGCTCAAATAAAACTTTCTTTTAAGAATAATATTTCCACTCATTTTGAGTTTGTATGGTAAATATGACAAATTCAATAAGTGCAAATATAACTGAACAAGTTATATAGTTAATAGATTAAACAACAATGTTAGTTTTTTCAATGTTAATGACTTCAGCTTTGACATTCAAGGTGGTCAAAGACAATTTCCAAATATTATAGGACATTTATAGCAAAATAATATTAAGAAACACAATTCATTGTGCTTTTGCTGCTATGTCTGATGTTTAAAAAATGGTTCATGTTCAGTTAGGGCTAAATACCTAACTACACTGTGGAAAAATAAAATCATATTAGCCATGGAGAATTCTGTTTTTGTCATGAAAGTTGCTGGCTGTTGCTGATTTGAAATTTGAAATTATAGATTTAATTTATGTTGTTTTAAGTTCTGGAAAAAACCAAGAAGCTCTATTACTTTTCCTAATTTTAGGATTTGAACCTTATGAAGTGCACTTTTATATCAATTGTTGTCTGGCTGCCTTAGCTTTTATTATACCTTGGGTATTTCCTAGTACAGACAGAGTACTAAAACCTCGAAGATACTAAGGGGATGGATCAATGTTATGTTTGCAAGTGATGATAAAGTCTATGAGGGTTTGGTGGTGCGTATGTAATACCTAAACTAAATGCAAATGATGAATGAGTTATTGCTGTTTCAAATCATCAGAGAATCTCTAGAGCTGTTTATCACATTAATTTTATGTTATCACAACACCGAGGGGTCAAGACTTAAATAGTGTAATTAGATTTGTAAGCTACTTGTTTGTAATAAATGCATTTACAATAACACCATAATATTTCAGGGAAAGTAGAAAAAATCAACCAATATGAAATAGGTACAAATACAAGTCAAGCAAGCAAGTCAAGTCAAGCTTTACTTATTCTAATAAGCTAAATGTTTAAAAATTTTAATTACAAATCATTTATTAATTGCAATATGTTATTTCCCCATTTCATATTATTTTAATATTTGCATAATTATTACAGGACAGTGTCGATTTCTATTAAATTTAATCTGCAATGACTTTCCTTTTAGTACATACTAGCTTCTGCCAGTGGCTTTGCCTGCGTGATCCCTAGGGAACATACTCCCGGGATAAAAAGTAGCTTATGTCCGTTCTCAGGATCTAGACTATCACTGTACCAAATTTCATTTAAATCAGTTCAGTAGTTTTGGCGTGAAAGCGAGACAGACAGACAGACATAGTTACTTTTGCTTTATTAGTAAGGATTATTCATTTTATTTATGAAGAGGATAGCATTGAAAAGTCTATTGAAAAGCAATTCAATTTGTTGTCATTGCCTCCAAGGACCTTTGTTTTATTCTATGCCTGATTATTTACAATACTTTGTGTGGAAAATATTGACTAGATAAGACACTTTCTAATTATTAAAGATAAAATTCTAAATTAATATTGCTATTTCTAATAAGCTCTAAATAGGTAGTATTTTGACTGTATAATTTTATATCAAAATACACAAATAAGAAAATCAAGAAAAGCGTTATTTGTTGTCATGTGATACCAATGTAAATAATGCATTTGAATTATTTAGTAAACATTAATTAACTATAGGGGGTAGTTAATAACATAGTACACATGTATGAGTGAATACATGATCAATATTTTATTGCAAATCATACATACTGAGAAATTATAATTTCAACTAAATTGATTACTGATATCATTGGTGCTGGAAGATGTAACGGTTACCTACCTACTCCGATTCTTAGAAAGGGAATTTAAGTTTCCTTCTACTAGATTTAATTGCAATCATCACCTACAGAAGCCCAGCAATGTTTTTTATTTGATTACAAGTAGCTTTCGAGTAATCACTGATAGCTCTTGATGCGCCTTTTTCCTAATAGAAGCGCTTTCAGACTTTTGTTTTTTTTAATGTTAAAGTTCTCAGGTATATATAAACGTTATAATATTACTATAATTAGCTGTTTTTTAAATAATCAAATTTTGTTTACCTATAATTTATTTTCGAAACAAGCACTTAACATGTTAACCACAGGATGTAACCTTTACACTCGAGTTTTAGATGAAGTAAAATTCATTGCAATATTTACCATCATCATTTTCTTGAATTTTGTCAGTTGTAGCGGTGTTTCCTGTTTGTGTCATGCCCTTAGACAATTCGTCCATCTTGCCGTACACTGGTTCGTTACATCAATCATTAAAATCACAACACAAATTACAATAAACTAAAGGGGCACATATTGTACTATAACTCACTTCGTAAAAAACTCAGTCTTTTTTGAAAATAATTAGTTTTATCCATTTCAAACACATTTCTAAAACTCAGTTGCAATATCTACGAACTAAATTGAAGTCCGTCAGACAAACCATAAACAAGACAGATGTTAAAAAAAGCTTGCAAGCACTGTGAATTTGATCATGGTTTATGGCACTGCGAACCACGAGCAGTACTAATCTGACAGAACCTTAGACTTCCTTAGACAGGACACAAATCGACTAATCATATGTAATTTTCCTGTCATCGCTTTTTTGTAAGCTATGATTATTTTTATTATTTTATTGTTGTATTCATTCATGACAAAATATAAAATGCAGTCCTTTTATATTTATCATAGTATTAAGGTGGAAACATATTATCGGACGCATAAGCCGCGGCTTATGCGTCCGATAATATGCGACTGAGTTATGTGTACAGTCGGTGGTCATCCAGGGAGTCAGATTTCTATCGGACGGCTGACCGCTCAAGGACAGCCCAAGGTTGCGTCCGCGAATGATGTCCGATAGTGTGTACAGTTCAAGGTAATTTCATAATACAGATCCTCTAAGTCGCGTCCATAAGCTGCGGCTTATATATTTTTCTAGAGGCTCTATATTATTAAAGTTGTTTTAATTACAAGTATCGACCCTGAGATAACCCAATCCAGCTAATCTATTTTATTTATTGGCATAGCATTTTTCGTTAATTTAGATTTTAATATAGAAAACAAAACAACTTTCGCTAGTGCAAACCATAAGAACGTTTTTATTTTTCTAACTGGCTTGTAATAAGAATCATACAGTGCCAAGAGTTATAAATAAGAAAAATGCAAAGGCGCTTGCGCGCCAAATTCAAAGTTATTTTAATTATTGTTGCATTCGTTGCTGTAGCTTCAGCTAAACAAAATATATTTTTCCAATCCTAAGTTTCACTTTATTTTTTAACTAGGCTTGTAAGAAATAATTTTTTGTTAACTCGACACAGAATCATACAGTGTCAAAAGATATAAATATGGAAAACGGAAAGGCGCTTGCACGTCAAAAATTATGTTGCAGTCGCTGCTGTAGCTGCAGCAATTTAAAAAAAAAAACTTTTTTTTCTATTTTGAGCGTTCGGAAATCATCTAGTTAAGATTTGATAAAAAAAAACAACTATTGTGTAAAATAATGCAAAAAAAAAAAAATTAGAGTTTGAACAACCGGCTAAGGCTAAGTCGGACTCGCAGACGGAGGATTCCGTACTATAAACATTAAGTTTTATTATTTGTTGTTATAGCGGCAATAGAAATACACAATCTGTAAAAATTTCAACTGTATTACGGTTCTTGAGTAACAGCCCGCTGACAGACAGACAGACGGACGGACGGACGGACAGTGGAGGCTTAGTAATAGGGTTCCGTTGGTTACCCTTTGGGTACGGAACCCTAAAAAATTAAATAAACGGAAAGCGACTTGCACGCTACTTTTTTAACAAAGCATGTCGTTACACCTATAATTTATTATAGAGCAATTCTTTATTGCGAACACATTCATTTCTTTCATTTTAGGATACCTATGATTTTTTATCTCACACGCACGTGCAATCTACTGCGTAATCTGTGTCCTTCTGACTCAATGTCTCAATGTACTCTGCGCTTCTGACGCACAGACACGTCCCGCACCCGGTGCACATCATCCGCGGACGTTTTCGGCTGAGAAAAAACTTCCAGGGAGCCAGATTTCTATTGGACGTCCGAACGCTCAAGGACAGCCCAAGGTTGCGTCCGCGGTTGATGTCCGATAGTGTGAACAGTTCAATCCAAATTCATTATACAGATACCTCTAAGCCACATAAGCCGCGGCATATGGACGCGTCCCATAATGTGTTTCCACCTTTATATTCACTTTTTTTATTTTCAATAGATGCCACAAACATCTGACAGGAGAGGGGGAACGTCATTTACCTATGTATTTTTATTTTACAACAATATTTTGGATATCTAATCTGTGATTCAATTTAAGTCTTTGTCGCAAGAATAGATAGTTTTTGATAAGATAATATTGTTATAATTGTATTTGCATAATGATAAAACAATACAATGGGCTAAGACTGTAGCAAATGAGAAGCTTGGAACGTTGTTTTGTACGTGTCGCTGGTTTATTTTCTGCTAGCAGTTACAGGATGGATCATTTTGGCCTCTCACACATATTGCTTGAGCCAGATAAATATAATCCAGATACTTTGGACTTACTAGTCGACGAAGAAGCAAGAGAGTATTGGCTTAATACTTGTGAAAAACTGACTGAAAAGTATGTGAATTTCGCGCTTTTGAATAATGAAGATCCAACAGTAGAAATACGCGCACTCAAATTTAAAACTTGTTACGTAGAAGCATTAAAAGAACTCAAAATTAATCCTCTGTAAGTATTATAATAATACTCGAATCAGTTGCATGTTAAGGTAATCAGCAAAATTAATTATACATTAACTCATCATATTGGCTGCTTGCTTCCCTGCCGGCTACATAACGATGTTATAAAAAGGTTGGAAGAATTGTAACATTATTATTGATTGATTGCTAATTTTATCTTTTTAATTTTAGTGCTCATGGGCAGTTGACCATACGATTACTCCTTGACATCAACGAAACATGCCTTCGTTCCCAGGGATTCTTTGATTTATGGAAACAACAGAAGAAATATGAAAATGAAGGGGCCTTGTCGACACTTGGTTCACGATTGGCAGAGATTGATGCACTGCCAGATGAACGACAGAGGTGGATAGAACTAAGCAGAGGAGTATTAGCTGGTAACCCATTATATTATATTTACAACACAGAATATCAATATTGTACATAATTACTATAGGGAATTTGTTTAACTATGTCGCTGCCCTAATGTTGTAAGATAAGTAGTTACACTGGCACCAGCTACTTGTGCCAAAGTACTATCCAATGCAACTTTTGGCATGTTACTATACTAGTCATTATAATAAATAAATAGCTAGACTAAATAAGATGTAGTGGACTAGTTGCCAGCCAAATATTTATGAACTTACATCCTTTGTAATAATAGATGATAAACTTGAATACTTACAAAATTCTGAGCGATGAAAGTATGAATAGCTGTCAAGGGCTGGCATCTTAATTAATTCATAAAGTTGATTTCTTTAGGAAACATGTTTGATTGGGGAGCCCAGGCTGTAACCAGTATTCTAAGTAGTGGACTCTATGAAGCTCTAGAAAAAATACAGAAGAGGCCATGGTTATGTGATGGCTTAGATAAATGGCTTGATAAACTGGAGGTGAGACACCTAAATGCTAATATAATTTTGTGCAAAGCATGAAATGCAATGATACTAAAAAAACATAACATTGTTTAAAAATTGTACCTCATTGTTACAGAAAACTGTTCACCATTGTGCTGCAGTGTTTGTTGATAATAGTGGAGTTGATATAGTTCTTGGTATTTTACCATTTGTCAGAGCACTATTACTGAGAGGAACTGGAGTCATATTATGTGCTAATGAATGGCCAGCACTAAATGATGTAACCAATGTTGAATTAGAAGAGATTTTACAGGGAGCGTCCCAAATTTGTCCTGTTATTGCAGCAGCCCTCTCCACTGGAGATTTAATAGTGAGATCAAGTGGCCAAAGAGGCCCATGTTTGGATCTTAGGACCATTAGTGTAGGTAAGTTGCTGGAATTCAGAATCTTTTGTGTAATTAAAAGAATATTGAAAACATGAACCTCATGCACAAATGACTGAATAGGAGTCTCAGTGCAGATAACGGAGTGCCTACTCTTTCTAACCTAGTCTTCCTTTGCAGGTTTATGCACTGATATGAAAGCTCGCGGAGTCGACTTGATCATATTAGAAGGAATGGGCAGAGCCCTACATACAAACTTAAATGCTCGTCTAGCTGTAGATTCATTGAAAATAGCTGTTGTCAAGAATGCATGGCTAGCACAGAGACTTGGTGGGCCCCTTTTTTCTGTCATCTTTATTTATGAAGAAAAACAGACCGAAACTTAACTTAAATAATATACATGATTATGTGACTGTCCCCAGTATTCATTTAGGATTCTTAAGCCATTGATCTTTTGACGCAATTTCTATATGTATGGTAATGTCTCCGTAATTGTGCATTCATATTTTAGAATGCCCTCTTCTTGTGTTGATGTTCTAATAGTGATTTTCGGAATATATTGAGTGTTATCCTGAGAGATGACTTTTATTTGCTTTTCAGTGATAGGTATATTGTGGTAGTGATATATTCAAAAGAGCAATTATATAATTCACTTGTGCATAAATCTTTAGGGAATTTTAGGTATTCAAACCAACATAAATGTGAACTCATTGTTTATTCAAATAATAAATGACCCACATCTATACACTAAAGGAAGGGTCATGTAACTTCTCAACAATTCATTAAAAGTAGATGAATGCAAGAAAAGTTATAAATATCATGTGAGAATTCACTGTACATGTTACAGAATCGTACAACATATCATATAAAAAAAGTGTTACCTAAATGCTAAGAAATATCTTTGATGAACTATAACACTTCCACCTTTACTACAATCAGAAAGAGACATTTTTACATTGCCCCTTAAAATGAACAATCCAGTGATTCAAATTTCATAACGTCAACAATACATGGGTAGGACTTCATCTTACATTTTAATGATGTTGTTCCTGTCATTGCTTAGGATCTATTCAGCCAAGCAATAACTTTGAACAACAAGTAGGCTATACCAAATGCATACGCAATCTTTTCTTTCTGCTGTCGCTGCAGTTGGTCGGCCTCTATTGACATTACACGGCGATTCAATTTAACAATCTGACGCCTCAGGTGTACCAACTCTTCCGAAGTAGACAAACCTTCACCAATACCCATTGGTGGGGTTGGGTCTCTGAAACATTATTTCATTGATGTGAATTATTATCATTATTAAAATCAGCGTAGTGGCTTTATGCCACAAATTCGATATTTAGAATCCCCGCATTTTCCCCACATCTTGCCAATCCCCAATCAACTTGAGATTCCCTGCAGTTTGGGGTTTCCCCACACGTTGGCAACGCCGCGCCGGTCACTTCACGACTGAGTTAGGGCCGAATCGACCGGCTAGTGTAATAAGCGAAACCACGCCCACCCTTGCCATCGGGTCCTGAATAACGTGTAGTGTAGTAAGTGCTTAAGTTGCGGTTCCGTAATTACCTTCCTTTAAGGCTTTTTCGCAGTCGGTTGCATTGCATGATATCTTTTCGCAGCTCAAAGTATGCCTCAGTATAGAATAGACAAAGATATTTTATAGATTTGCAGTGTTGGAGAGAAAATTAAGTAATTATAAATCAAAGTTTTATCAAGAAATTTAATTTAATATTTGTTTCCTTACCTCAACACCAGGCGTGATTCAGTCATAGTAGATTCATTGAAGTTATCAGGACGGGGGGTGGTGGAGCGCGCGCCATCGCCTTGCGAGCGGTAATTTCTTGAATTCTTTGGAGGAGAATTGTTTGGCATTCGTTGCGGGAAATCATCAGCAGACGGGAAGTAGTGCTGATCAAGTGTAATCACACGAGGAGGTGTGCTGACTCGAATCATCCCAGGATCTGTTGGCAGTACTGCATTATCCAGCTGGATTTCACGAGGTGTTGCTTTCGTACCTACAACAGTTCAACATTAAATTACAAATTTCAAGCTATTTAATTTTTAAACATTTTTGAGGTTGCGTATCCTAAAGGGTAACTAAAGGAACCCTATTACTAAGCCTCCGCTGTCCGTCCGTACGTCTGTCTGTCTGTCAGCGGGTTGTATCTCATGAGCCGTAGTAGGTAAACAGTTGAAATTTTTGTTGCCGCTATAACAACAAATAATAAAACACATTTTACAAAAAAAAAATAAGTACTTCTAAATGAAAAAAATAATAATAACACTAACAGTGTTCATGTGTTGTTGTGGAAAATCGCAGGAAAGCAAACTATGCAATTTCGTTTACTTAGATGACAAGATGCGTCATCCAAGTAAACGAATTCTAGCTATTTTGATTTAAAAGCCAAACTACAAAACCCATTTTGATGAAATTTATCCCACCTCTGAAGTATTATCTACCAAACACAAAAAGAATCATCAAAATCGATGCATAATTGGCGGAATGACCCTCCTTCTTCTTTTGAAGTCGGTTAAAAATAAAAGGAGAAGCATGACTTTTTCGGCTTATGCTACGGAACCCTTCGTGTACAAGTCCGACTTGCACTGGGCCGGATTTATGAATGTTATTATTTTAGGAAATTGTGGCTAAACAATAACAGCCGCACGGGTCGAACTCCGAGATTAAGCAACACTTGCCGAGACCGGTCTCTAGATGGGTGACCGTCCATTACATGCCAAGATTCCGAGGCCCGTCTGTGCCTCGAAAAGCACGGTAAGGTGTTGGTCCCAGCTGCCATTTGAACGTCTTTGGTAGTTAAAAAGTCAGTAGCTAAGAAATCTAACACCAGTCTTGGAAAGGGGATTTTGAGATTTTTATTTGTCAGGTAGAAAGCCACTTCATGCAGAATACTGGGACTCAGCTGCATCAATCCGGTTTATTCTGTCAACATCACACCATGTAAACTTAGGTGGAGTGAGTTTGAAGTGAGCTGTCATTCCATCTTGTGGGCTAAAAAGGCAGCAGAATTAGAAAGCAAATCGCGTTATCAGTCACTGACAAATTTTCCCAATCAAACTTGAACATAATGCGTTATGGTCTAAGATCCGGTTTAAGAAATACATACTCTCACATGTTATTTAATTCTAATATAGAATAAGTGCTAGATCATTTTTAGATTGATAGGTACGTTGGAAGTGGGTTGCCTAGCTAAATCATGTGCCAATGATGTTAAACAATAAAATGATTAATCACATTTTTTGAATAACTTTCTTCATTTGATATTTATAAATTTCGACTATCAGCTGATAGAATATACCCCAAGGAATTGAAAAAATATGGGTTGGTTGTCTACTTTCCCTCTGTGCAACAATGGGGTTGCCAAGGTATAAACAGGTAGGTAAATGTTGATAATATACCCTCATAAGTTATTTAATCGAAATACATATCCTATCCGGGTCGTTTTTAACGTAAAATAATACTTATTATTTCATAATAACGTATTGTTACTGATAACTCAACGTGTGAGTGAAAGCACTTTTTCTTTCTTTTTTTTTCTATTACACAGACTCTTTTACTAAGTAGCTGCCGGCTGCCGGGTGCACACCTGCCACGCTTCATCTTCATCTGTTTATTGGAATTGCGGTAGCATAGCTTCTCTGCCACTTTCAACGCTCGCGCAGAAAATTTAACATCTTAAATTCTGGCAACCATGGACTTAGCACACTTTTTGATAAGGCAACCTAGTAACGGTTGGATTGTGAATAAATCAAGCTTTCATTTGATATGTATTTCAATGAAATAACTTATGAGGGTATATTATCAGCATTTACCTACCTGTTTATACCTTGGCAACCCCATTGTTGCACAGAGGGAAAGCAGGCAACCAACCCATATTTTTTCAATTCCTTGGGGTATATTCTATCAGCTGATGGTCGAATTTTATAAATAACATATGAGGGAAATTAGTCAAAAAATGTGATTAAACATTTTATTGTTTAATATCATTGGCACATGATTTAGCTAGGCAACCTACTTCCAAAGTATCAATCTAAACATTATCTAGCACTTATTCTATATTAGAATTAAATAAGATGTGAGGGTATATATTTCTTATACCAGATCTCCTACTATTAGCGAGGTGTTAAAGGTGAAAAATAAATTTGACAAATTGCTGTGATTAATATTATGATTCTAATATGATTCTCCTAAAATGGCTTTTAGCAGAATCAGAAAGCACATCATGCTACCCGTCACTGTCAAGTTTTTTTCAGAATATGATTTAAGCCAATTAAAATTATCCCATAGGGATAAAAGTTTTCTGTCTTATCCAAGCCATTCCAAATATCTAAATTTGTTGAGTTGGATTGAATAGCAAACATCCAAGCTTTTAGTAACAAGTAGGATATTTCATGAATGATAAGTCATGTCATTCCTGAAAAGTGCAAGAACCTGTTTCCTAACATTTTCTAAATGAGTGATATCCATATGCACAATTTAAAATGACATTATTGTGACTTGTCAGCACAATTCCTATTCCTCTATTTAATGCTTATATAAAAATCTTGTGTCACAGTGTTTGTTATCGATCTTTTCCGAATCTGATTTCTATGAAATTTTTTGTGTATATTTGGTTGGTCTAAGAATAGGACGCAGGCTATTTTTATTTTTAAATGGCAATGTTTTGTTTGCCAAACCAGCTAGTATTTTAGCAAAATTCCTGTTAAGGCACATTTGACCCCAGTGCATCACATTCCAGTATTAAAAACAATATTGTGGCCCATCTGTAGTGTGTGATAATTCATACAAAATGAACAAAAGTTTTACAGGAGGAATCTTTGGCTGCTATACATCAAGCTCAAGCGCCTTAAGTAGTATTTAGTAGGGAATATCTAAGATTCTCTCAAGGAGTAGATAAATAAAATATTGTTACAAAATATATAAGCCCATAGTCTAATTGAAACAAATCTAATTTAAATACAAGGAAAGACTGGCATAATATGCCACAATGGCAATAATATGTTTATTTATAAGCAACATACATATTCATAGTAGCCATGCCAGTTTTTCTATTATTAGAACTGTAAAGAAAGAAGCATTAGTAAATTAAAATCCTAGAAACATGATTTTAGAATGTGAATATTGACAAATATCAATAGACTTAGTGTGTGGGTATTGGATAAGATAATCTTATCATGTAAGGTGGTATTTAGTTGATCAGTTTTTCTGGGTAAGTTTGCTCCATCATAGACTTTGTCTCTGTCATCTCTGACCTAGAATAGAGTCAAGAGCAAACCCATCACCAAAAAAACAGTGTTTTCTGTTGTAATATTTACTGTTACCTGCACCAGTATGGGAATAAAATTAAATCAAGCTATTTTCTAAATGTGGCAGCTAAAAACTTGATTAGATTACAGCACTTTTGAATAAATGAAAAAAATACTAATACAGTATACTATTGGAGTCTGTATATTTAAACTGTTACACCTACTACCCTACAATCACAAATGACATGAAAAAGCTCAAGTATGTGTTTTAGTGCACCTACTGTATAAATCTTTCATCACTGTATTATTAACTGCCTAGAAGTCCACTTTACATGCTTGTTTTATAAGTATATTATTAAACAGCCCTTACCAACATGTTGATCTTGCCCCACTACAAGTATTCTCTCTGGAACTTTCATGTCAAACTTTTCGTTAGCATAGTCCCAGCCAGAGACTACTCCATTAAGAGCACTGTCTTCATCCACTATGTCACCAGTAGCCTAGAAATAATGAGGTCAAAAGTAAATACTACATAAAATCTTCAAACTTACGGGAGTTTTCTCTCATCATTATTATGTGTTCACAGAGCTTATTTAAGCTATCAAGATATATCTAGAAATCCTTAATTTTAAACTGTTTTATATCTAGAGTTTAAGATAGAGTTTAATCCATTCTATACTTTCTCATTCTCTATTGTCATGAAATACTGCAAGTAATAATATAGAAGCAGTAAAATATAGTTACTTGTTTATCAGAATTGGTACATTTATAGACAGAGAAGCAATTATTATGATTGATGTCATTACCTTGATCCTTTGCGGCACAGTCATGTGGTGGCTGATGAGGCGCGCATAGGCTTCGTCGGATGTGTACTGCATCGTGGTGGTATAAGCCTAATGGGGAAAACAATAGACGTAGTAAAGTAGGTACGACGAACATTTCACGTTTCATAATACTAGATCAGGACCATAAACCAACAAAAGCCATGAACCAGCAAAACCTACACAAAGGGTCAACAATCACCTCATCCTTTAACTAAAACAATGGGTAGATTAGAATGAAAGTCCAACCAAATTATTATCAGTAAGATTCATTATGCGAATCGTATAGGTACTTTTCACTGAATATTAAGTGAATTCTGAAACATCTTTGGACAGATACAAAAGTATAATAGTAACAGTATAGCTGACATACTTACTGTTTTTTATTTTATTTCGAACAGTTTATTCCATCTGTGTATGTTAAGAAAATAAAGACAATCGAAATTGAAATTTATTTCACGGACTGACTGACGGACAGTCGATTTGACAACTTGACTTGACTTGACACTTGACAGAAAAAAGGTAGACGAAGCACTACATAGAACAGATAACTAAAATAATATAAAAATCTATTATTCTACGACTCCTAAAACAAGATAGATCTACATAGGTGGACGTGCAGTGCACTAGGTAATAACCTTTTTTTTAGGATGCAATATCATCAAATTCAAAGGGCATAGTACTACTAATGCTACGGCCACACTACCGTAATACAGCAATAATTATAGCCATAATTGGTGATGTTTCAGTTGGTTTTGTTCAAAGACTACAGTATTAATATAGGGGTTTTGTTTCAATTATGGCCGTAATTTTTGCCATATTACGGTAGTGTAGCCGTACAATAAGCAGAACCATTGTGGCATAGCCATGAACATGAAGGTATAGATAAATATGGAGTCCACATTTCGAATACCTACCTGAAGCACAATTAATGATGTATCGCTATCTCGCCCTCTGTGGTATCTATCACCCTCTCTTTCTAAGAAGGGTAACCTTTATTATAATTTTCCCAGGACAACATTTAAGTACAGGGTAGGCCCGTGCTAAGTTCACTTGTCATTGGCTAATAGATCCTTGGTCGCGAGGGGTAGTGGGGAGCGGGGTATGTCATCGAGTCACGCGTCTCATGCAGTTTTAGTCACCATGAGCCCGTTTACGGGAGAGCATCGCGCGTTCGCTGTTCGAGCGATTTACGAAAATCGTAAATCTTATATTACTGTGCGGCGTATGTTCCGAGTGAAATTTAATTTAAGCAGTATCCGGCAGTGTCCTTGTACTCAGTTAATCAAACAATGGCTGAAAAGGTTTGATAAAACCGGTTCAACGCTACCAATGAGACGTAAAGGTCAACCCCGTGCTATACGCACGGTGCAAGCGATTGAAGAGGCTAATGAATTTGTGCGAGAAAATCCAGAACTCTCTACGCGGCGACGTTCGGCGGCTTTGGGGATTTCACGAAGCAGTTTGAGGCGAATTTTGAAATTTGATTTGAAGCTTCACCCATATAAGATACAGTTGGTTCAAGAACTTACCCATGATCTTCTTCTTCTTCTTCTACCTGGCGTTAATCCCGGCTATTGCCAGGGTCCGCCTTCCTACTTAGCTTCCTCCACTTTGCCCGATCTTGAACATCCTTCTCAGTTAGGCCATTGGCTCTCATGTCGGACTTAACGACGTCCAACCAGCGCTTGCGAGGGCGACCACGGGACCTAGCCCCAAGAACAGCCATATTCATGCATCCCCGACCAACGTACTACAGCGGCGCATGATGTGGCCATACCATCGCAGACGACACTCTTGCAGTTTTTCCCCCACGTCACGGACACCAAGACTACCTCTGATGAAAGAGTTGCGTATGCGATCGGATCGCGTTACGCCACTCATCCACCTCAGCATCTTCATCTCCGTGACGCGAAGCTCCTGGGTGTGTCTGCTTAGTGCTGGCCAACATTCACCGCCGTACAGTAGGACAGGCCGTATGATGCATTTATATATCTGCCCCTTGAGCTTAGGAGGCATTTTGCGGTCGCATACAACGCCCGTTACCTCGCGCCACTTCGCCCAAGCCGCGCCTATACGTGCTTGGACATCGTCGTCCACGTTGCCAGACTCGTGCAGCACGGATCCAAGGTACCTGAACGTATCGGACTTTCTGATCAGGTCCGAACCTATTCGGATGAACCTATTTGAATCCGTGCCGCCACAGGACATGTACTCAGTCTTCGCCACATTTAGTCTCAGACCACCGTTTTCAAGCGTGTCCTTCCAAATGTTGACTTTGCGCTCAAGATGGGCTTTGTTCTGATTAACGAGGGTGATGTCATCGGCATACATCATTAGCCATGGGGGCTTATCTTGGATGTTTGCCGTAACTACATCGAGCACTACGTTAAACAAGAACGGGCTAAGAGCCGAGCCTTGGTGAACGCCAACAGATATTGGAAAGCCATTGGATTCGCCAACAGCGGTCTGGACACGGAATCGCGGTACATGTCTCTGATAATGTCAATATAGGCCTCGGGAACGCCTTTGAAGCGCAGTGCCCACCAGATGGACTGCCGAGGTATACAGTCGAAGGCCTTCTGCAGGTCTAAAAAGGCCATATGCAAAGCTCTCCTTCTCTCTCTGTAAGCCTCAGCCAGATTCCGTAAGGCGAATACTGCGTCCATGGTGCTGTTACCCGCCCGGAAGCCATATTGACACTCAGAGACAGTACACTCGCTACGGAGCCGTGTGTCAATGATGCGCTCGAAGAGCTTCATGGTGTGGCACATGATCTTGATACCGCGGTAGCTACTACAATCCTGTACGCTACCTTTGCCTTTGTATACAGGGATAATCAGGCTAAATCGCCACTGGTTCGGCATTTCCTTGGTGATCAGGATGCGGTTAAAAAGATCCGTCAGAAGGTCCACGCCATGTGGGCCCATCGCCTTCCACACCTCAATTGGCACATTGTCAGGCCCGACCGCTTTCCGGTTCTTCATGTGGCGAAGAGCAATGCGGGTTTCGTCGGGGGAAATAGGGGAAATAAGTCCAAGGTTAGGAGGCGGTTCGGGAGGAAGGTTATGGGGATGCTGTTTGTTAGACAGCTCCGCGAAGTATGTACACCATCTCTCCCTAACAGAGAGGGCATCGTAGAGCAGCTTACCCTGGGCGTCCCTTACACAGAGACATTTGCTAATGTCCCGTGCAGCTTTCTCCCGGGCACGCGCCAGCTTAAAAATAAGCTTTTGCCCCTCCGCAGTTTCCAGCTTGTCGTACAAGGGCGCCAGACTTTTGCTGCGGGCTCTGGCTACAGCTTTTTTGCAAGCGCGCTTAGCCGCTCCATATGCCTCTCTGTCATCCGGAGAGTTGGACCCTTGCCACTGTTTAAATAAAACCTTCTTCTTCCGAGTCGCCTCCTGCACCCCGTCATCCCACCACCACGTCTCCTTTTCTATGGTGCGGCCACCACGAGAAGTGCCAAGGACGCGCTTACCCGCATCGGTGATTGCTGAATGGATCCTACTCCAGATCTCCTGAGCGGACTCATGCGGAGCACTGATCTCGAGATGCTCGAGCTCCGCGATGAAGTCCGACTGCCTAGGACCATCAAGCAACCACCACTTTGTGCGGGGTTTGCGTTTTTCGGTCACTTTCTTTTTCGGTACAACCGCAAAGTCCCGGACAAGGAGGCGGTGTTGAGCCGTTAGGCTTTCACCTGGGATGACTTTGCAGTTGGTAACCTTGCCAATGTGGCACCGTCTCACCAGCAGGTAATCTATTTGGGTTGAGTAGGCACCACTACGGTACGTAATAAGATGCTGGGGCTTCTTCTGAAAGAACGTGTTCGCGATGGCTAGGTCAGACAAAGCGCAGGTGCGGAGTATACTGACTCCCTCTGCATTTAGCTGGCCATATCCAAAACCACCGTGAACACGTCCGTACTCTCCAGCAAACTGACCTACGTGACCGTTGAGATCCCCCCCAACCAAAACACCTTCGGAATTCGGAATAGCGCGTAGTACGTCCTCGAACTCATCCCAGAAGGCCTCCTTTTCAGACTCACAGCAACCAGTTTGAGGAGCATAGGCGCTGATTAGGTTCGTTACCGACCCTTCGATCAGCACCCTAACTCGCATCAACCGGTCGCTGCATCGGTCTACTTCAAGGAGTCCATCCTGGAGGTCCCTAGACAGCACCACGGCCACTCCGCCCCTGCCCGTTGGTGATCCGGTGTACACTAGCCGGTACCCCTGCCCGATGTCACGTGACTTATTTCCCTTCCAGCGCGTCTCCTGAAGGAAGGCGCACTGGACCCGACGCTTCGCAAGTACGTCCGCGAGTTCTTGGCAACGTCCGGTTAGGGAGCCAATGTTCCAGGTGGCAAAGCGGAACTTCTTCTTGGGTACTATCCTCTTTAGCCGTGCCCGTACTCGACACGGTAGCCCTAGCCCACTTATCGCAGGTTTAGGGCGATGTGCCTGCGCGTCGTTATGCGGCGACGCCCTAGCCCGAGTACCCGTTATCAACTTCTTGTCCATATTATTTGGCTGAAGTTGGGCGACCAGCCGTCTGACCCCCACAACCCTACGAGAGGGAAACCAGGTTCGCCAGAGCCTCGTCCGTTGGACAGCAGGGTGCACCGCTAGCAGGTGAGGTTGGCTTGGGTCTTAAGATGGTAACAGACCCCATGCACCCCTAACAGACCCCATGCACCCCTAACAGACCCCATGCACCCCTAACAGACCCCATGCACCCCAAGAACTTACCCTTGATGACCATATAAAAAGGGCGTCATTTGCCACTTCCACGTTCGAGAGATTTTCAAATTTCGGAAACATTCTTTTCTCGGACGAAGCCCACTTTCACCTTAACGGCTTCGTCAATAAACAAAACTGCCGTTACTGGAGCGCTGAGCAGCCTTCGCGCAAGCACCAAAAGCCACTTCACAGCCAGAAAGTGACGGCTTGGGCGGCCATATCAGCTAAAGGCATCATTGGGCCTTATTTCTTTGAAAATTCTCGAGGTCTCTCAGTAACAGTTAATACCGACCGATATGTGACAATGCTGCAAGAGTTTTTAAGGCCAACTCTTGCTGGGCTGCAGACTTGGTTCCAGCAAGATGGCGCAACCTGCCACACATCAAACGCCAGCATGGACGTCGTAAAGGAGATGTTCCCTATTAAAGTTATCTCGAAGAGAGGCAACATCGAGTGGCCACCACGAAGCCCAGACCAGTCCCCACCTGATTTCTTTTTGTGGGAATTCTTAAAAGACAAGGTGTACTCCAATAAGCCGAAGACAATAATAAATTTAAAAGAAAATATCCAAGCGGAAATGGCCGCCATATCAACAGCAACGTGTCGGCGCGTTTTTGAAAATTTTCGACTCCGCTTGGAAGAGTGTTTGCGGCGAAATGGAGAACATCAGAACGATGTCATTTTTTAAAAATAAATTGCATTAGTAGCAGACTTGTTAAATAAATACTTCAAGTATTATCAGTCTTTTTTTGTATAAGTTTCAAAAGTGAATTTAGCACTGGCCCACCCTGTAGTTGCTTTCCATTGAGTGGAAAATATGTGTGCGTGTAATAAATTACGCAAAAAAAGCTGTTTATTACATAGTGAAAGTTTGGAGGATTCAATGAAACATAACTTTTTGTATAGTAAGCGTTAAAACAAAAAGGAATTCTGCTACATTTTTTTTTCTAAATCAACTCTTACTATGAAACCGCAAAAAGATAAATTAATTGAACAAAGTGAATACTGAACAACAGTTTTTATCAAGATTGGACAATGTATTTTCCATTTACATTCACTCAAAAAAGTATCGGGAATGGATGATTTGTTTATGGTTCCAAATTCAATTTTTTGTTTTTTTTTGTAGTTGTTAGATTGGTACGACTGTTTTCCATTTTGGCGCGGAGTTTGAGTTGCATCTGTTATTTATATTAAATACAGTGCTGGTTTTAGTAATATCATAAATATAGTGTGTATTGCGAATTTCATAATGGACAAAAATATCGAACAAAGAGTTTGTCTTAAATTTTGCATCGCCAATGGAATTTCGTGTTCGGAGTCACTGAAAATGTTACAGAAGGCTTACGGTGAATCGACTTTATCAAAAACTCGTGCTTATGAGTGGTTCAAAGCGTTCAAAAGCGGTCGAGATGTGATGGAAGATTTGCCTCGCTCTGGTAGGCCGTCAACGTCTGCAACTGAAGTTAACATCGCAAAAGTGAAGAAAATAGTGACTGAAAATCCCCATTCAACTCTGCGAGAGATAGCCGCCGAACTTTCTGTATCTCACGAGTCGATCGTACCATTTTAACTAATCATTTGGGTATGAAACATGTTGCTGCTCGGCTAGTCCCAAAAGATCTGAATTTTCTCCAAAAACTCAATCGCATGAAAGTCGCTGAGGACATGCTAGAACGAGTCAGTTCGGACCCAACATTCATGAAACGCATTGTTACTGGTGACGAGACGTGGGTTTACGAGTTTGACATGCAAACTAGTCAACAAGCTTCGGAGTGGCGCCTTCCAACTGAACCGAAACCGAAAAAACCATGCCAAAGTCGATCAAAAGTCAAAGTCATGTTGACTGTTTTCTTTGACTATCGCGGTGTTGTGCACTCTGAATTCTTACCGGAAGGTCTAACGGTAAATAAAGAATATTATTTGAGCGTTATGCGGCGTTTAAGAGAGCAAATTCGACGAAAAAGGCCAGATTTGTGGAAAGAAAATTCTTGGATTTTGCACCACGACAATGCGCCTTCGCACAAGGCTATCATTGTGAACGAATTTTTAACCAAACACTCAACAAATACCATCCAGCAACCACCATATTCACCAGATATGGGTCCTGCTGACTTTTTTCTTTTTCCTAAACTCAAATTACCACTTCGCCACGAAGTGGTAATTTGAACCCGTTTTTAATCGATAGAAGACATAAAGGAGAATTCGCGGCGAGAACTGAACTCAATTCCGGAAGCAGCGTTTAAAAAATGTTTTGATGAATGGATTATTCGTTGGCGCAAGTGTATCGTTTCTAAAGGAGCATACTTTGAAGGTGATAAAATAAATTTGGATGAATAACAGACATTTTGTGTATTATTGATCTTTTCCCGGTACTTTCTTGACAGAGTAGTATATACAAACTTTTAGTCAAAGCATGATGTAATATAATTATAATCCTGTAATCATCCCCGATAAATGGGCTATGCAACCCGAAAATGGTTTTTTAATTCGACCCAGGAGTTCCTGAGATTAGCGCGTTCAAATAAACAAACCAACTCTTTAGCTTTATATTGGTATAGATATCATACGCGACTAATAGGTACGGTAGTCTACTCTAATATTTTCTTTTGTCGTCGACACGTTAAGGTGGATGCTCCAGGGTAGCCCGCGAAATTCAAATATTTTTATGTTTTTTGCAATTTGCCGGTCAGTGTGAAGCTGTATGTGGACCAAATGCAGTTCGAAAGAATGAATATTTCAGAAATAATCATTCTTTCGAACTACATGAACTTAGAGGGCTATATTGATGATTAAAATGGTTATAATTCTTTAGATAAATACGCGTTACGGTCGCAGATCGCATTTGGTCCACATACAGCTTCACACTGACCGGTAAATTGCAAAAAACATAAAAATATTTGAATTTCGCGGGCTACCCTGGAGCATCCACCTTAAGAAGAAGATTATTAAGAGGAGAGGAGAGGGGGATTGTTTGTTTGTTTGAATTGAATAGGCTCCGAAACTCCTGGACCGATTTAAAAAAATCTTTCGCCATTAGAATCCTACATTATCTCTTATGAACACAGGCTATGTTATATTTTCAAACAAGTGAGATAATTAAGAAAATTGCAATTATGTAAAAAGTAGCCAAATTCAGCCTATTAAATTTATTATGTGGCGTGCGCTGAGAAAACTATTGATGATGAATAATAAAAAGTCCGGGAGGTTATGTGTTTAACTATTATGGATTAGTCGCAATGACCGCTTTTTGTTTAAATGATTGAATCAAAACCCGGGCGGAATGGAATAGTGGCGGTTTTGGTATCAAGATATTATTACTAAAGAGGTCGGAAAAAAATGATCTAAAAAATTCTTTACAACACGTGCGCTGCGAAAACTATTGATGATAGAGCAAAACGATATAATACCGCTTTAGATAACACATCAATACCTACGAAAAAGTCCACAATTGCATATTTTATGTCGATCTTTTATGGTTGACTCACAATAATCATTTTTATTATATTCAAGTTCACTATCACTACATAGTATAAGACAAAGTCGCTACCCGCGTCTGTCTGTCTCTATGTATGTTTAAATCTTTAAAACTGCGCAAAGGATTTTGATGCGGGTATTTTTATTAGATAGAGTGGTTCTCAAGGAAGGTTTTACTATGTAATTTGTCAAGATTTTGTGTAAATTGGCTGATATATACTAAAGAGGTCGGAAAAAAATTATCTGAAAAATTCTTAACATCGCGTGCGATGCGAAAACTATTACCACAATAACCATTTTTATTATATTAAAATTTAATATTAAATTCCGCCTCATTTGCAGAGGTATATTCATCAATATAGTACAAATCCTTATCTTGGTAAGTATGTATGTATATATATATGTATGGAGTGTATAATTTAGAGCAAAATTGTAGTGTCACACCATTTAATTTGGATGAATATTTTAGGAGATATCTCAAAATTGATGTAAGTCGCACAACCAAATAATCATTACGGAGGCAGAGATGTCCCGGTAGACGCCTGAGATCAGACGTCGTTGACGGTAGTCTATTGCAATTTTTATTTCAGCTGAACCATTGACTCTGGTAATTAGATGTTCACTTTGTTAGTTTGGGCTAAATAAACATTTGCACCCGTGTGAAGCCGGGGTGGGTCGCTATTAATATATAAATGGTTAAATCGTATATGGTTAAATCAACCTGAGAACTATTATTATTATACAATCTACTGCATATAAGAGCTTAGAGCCTAATAAGTTTATTTTTAATGATTTTCATGGTTCTCACTTGGTGACTGTCGCTAATATTTTTTGTTGTGTAAGTGTCCTCTACCCATATATGCATGATGGATCGTGCGCTGCAACTTTGTAAAATAAAAACTATGTGGTGGCGGGGCTATGCCAGCTCTCATACTAAAAAGTTTGAACTCTTTTAGTGACTCCTCCACCCTAAGCGGACGGAGTGGAAGGGAGTGTCAGAGACCCATCCCAAATTCTGCAAGCCTGGCCTGGCAGAAGCGCTTGCCTACTATAATATAATGATGTTCAAATGTATGAACAATCGAGTATTCGCTTTAAAAGAATGGAAGAAATCTTCAAATATCTCTCATCTTGCCAACCAGTAAGTATATGTATACCCAAAATCATCAATCAATCAAACTTTTATTTTCTTTCGTTTAAGATGTTTTATAAATAGTAGTGATAAAGGATACTTTTTATGTTAAGGATATGCTAAAATTGCATGGGATCTTCATAAACCAACCTGACATCCATTTTGTTTTATTTCAGAAATTACCGTTAAAGAGGAAGCTTATAAATAGAGAAAAGCAGTTTCGCAGATCATTGGCGAAGAGTTTGCTCGAAACCTACAAAAAAAAGCGATAAGAGAAGACCCTGTCCCACACCTAGGTCTCATCGAGAATCATCTCGATATGATGAGGTTGACCTCTTGGTTCAATATAGTGCGCTGTTAGCAAAGTGAAAATCTTTTTATTTGTTAAAAGTAAAATTCATTTACACCCTAAGAACTGTTTTATGGCAAATCATAGTCAAACTCAAAAACGAGCGTGTGTGTATGTGTTTGTATTATTTAATATAACCGTAATTTTTTGTTTTATACTATCTAATCTGATTTTATACCAATTCTCATTTTGTCTTTACTACAACTAAGTCCGCCATACATGTATACGACGCCCACATTACAACGGGCCTTTTAAAAGTTCACCACAGGTGGATTCAACAACAATTGAACAATCACATATTCGGAAATCCAAATCGTCTTTCATCTCGCATGAGATCGGTCGATTGTTCATACTCTCATCTCATCTGCCTAGCCTTTTCCCAACTATATTGGGGTCGGCTTCCAGTCAAACTGGATTTAGCTAAATACCAGTAGGTACTTTACGCGGAGCGGCTGCCTACTAGACCTCCACAACTCGGTAACTGAGTAACACGGTACTTCATGGAGTCAGATTTACTGGCTTCTGACTATCCGTAACGACTGCCAATGATCTACAAATGACAGCCGGGACCAACGGCTTAACGTGCTTTCCGAGGCACGGAGGAAACTCGCTATGTTAAGATGGTCACCCATCCACAGACCAACCTCGGCAAGCGTTGCTTAACCTTGAAGATCGACCCGTGCGGCTGTTATAATCTAGCCACGAGCTCCTTTTGTTCAAGTACTAATTATGTACCAAATACCTATGGAAGCAATTGACGTCTGAGTTGTGGAGGTGTATGGGGTCCGTAAGCCAACCTTACTTGCTAGCGGTGCAGCCTGCTGTCCAACGGACGAAGCTCTGGGTCGATTGTTCATACTCTACCTTTCTGAATTCACTTACGCAATAAGGTTGCAAAAAAAAAAATGTTATTTTAAACACTAAACACTAAACAATGTCAGATTCTGTAAAATTTACGAGTTGCCTACTGATTATTAGAAACCAGCTGCCCCGGCAGTCCCTACCGCGTGGTCCCTACAGAGCATATTCCTGGGATAAAAAGGAGCCTATATCCTTTCTCATGCTACCTGTCAGACTATTTGAGTACCAATTTTCAGGTTCAGTAGCTTCGGCGTGAAAGAGACAGATGACAGAGTGACAGACAGACAGTTACTTTCACATTTATAATATTAGTAAGAAAGTAAGGATAAGGACTAGCTTTCACCCCTGACTTCGTACGCGCTTATCCCGTTTTTCACCATTCCCGTAGGAATTTTGGGAAATCCTGCCTTAGTGCTCCTCTGCATTCCCCAAGGAACCTATTTTTTTTTTTTTTACTATAGATTTGCGTTTGACCACTATCTCACCTGATGGTAAGTGATGATGTGGTCGAAGATGGAGCACGCTTGCCTAGAAATAACCTATTCACTCTTGACTTAAAGACTCCCAGGTTGTAGCTATCAGGAAACACAGACTCCGACAGGGAATTCCACTCCTTAGCTGTACGCATTATGAATGTGTTACCAAAATGTTTTGTGCGTATGGGTGGGATATCCACCGTGTACCGGTGGCGCATCGCCGTTCGTCTTGTGGTCCGATGATGGAACGGGCTTGGCGGAATTAAATTATGCAATTCCGTCGCACATTCCCCAAAATGCAACCGGTAAAAAACCGACAGGCTAGCAACTCGTCGTCGATGTTCAAGACTTCGACGCGACAAGCCTCTCATTGCCGATGATCCTCTTGGCTCGTTTCTCAATTGACTCAAGGGCATCAAGTTGGTATCTGGCAGATCCCTCCTAAAGATGAGAGCAGTACTCCATACACGATCGAACTTGCGCTTGATAGAGTTTAAGCAGCTGTTCCGGCGTGAAGTATCGTCTCACCTTTGCCAGAATCCCCAACTTCTTTGCAGCCACTTGAGCCTTTGCCTCTATGTAAGGGCCAAAATTGAGAGTAGATGTTAATGTAACCCCAAGAAGCTCAAGATGGGCGGTGGTTGGTCGGTTTAACAGTTGACCGATTGCGGCGGAACCCGTATTGACGGTCACTAAGAATATAATTCGCTTCTAGGTACGCCAGGAGCTTATGATTCAGCACGCGTTCCATAGTCTTACAAAGTATGGACGTTACCGAGATGGGTCTATAATTCGACGGGTCAGCTCAACTACCCTTCTTGGGCACGGGCTGCACGTTAGCTTGCTTCTCAGCCTTCGGCACTTTTCCAGTCTCAAACGAAAGGCGAAATAGGCGTGTCAAGATCGGAAAAAACTCAGGCGCACAAGTCTTCAGAACAATTGCCGGTATCCCGTCGGGACCACTAGCCTTGTTCACGTCTAGGTTACGCAGTACCCTACGGACGTCCTTCTGATGAATACGAATGTTTGACATATTCGACTCGCATCCACCAGGAGAAGCAGGGGGCGTCGCGCCACCAGGATCCAGACGTGAAGATTCCGCAAACAAAGAAGCAAACAAGTTCGCTTTCTCCTCAGCGGAGTGGGCCGGCGTCCCGTCGGGTCTCAGCAGTGGTGGTAGTGAGGGGCGGCAGAAGTTCGATTCGACCGACTTAGCCAGGGTCCAAAAAGCCTTACTACCTGCTGGGTATGAAGCAAGTTTGTTCCCTATTCGGCTAATGTGGTCAAACCGAGCCCTCCGCAACACTTTCTTGCAGGAATTGGCAGCCCTGTTGAAGGCTCTCTTCTTCCGACTCACGTCATTTGCTTTGCACTTACGAGCGTCGACCCATGCCAGGTATGCCGCATGCTTATGCGATTGCACTCGGCACCAAACCAAGGCCGAGCTTCGCCAGATTTCGCTATGTCAGAGAACGGAATGTAGTACTCCATTCCCCTCCGCAACACATCCGACACGGCGTCCGCGCACGACGAAGCATCAGTGGAAGAAAAGCAAGTAGGCTGCCAAGGGTAACATGCGAAAAAAGATCGCATGCCATCCCAATCTGCTGACCTGTATCGCCATACCCGCCGGGTGCCTCTTGGGCTAGGATCGGGCGGGGAGTAGACGGATACAGACTTCACCAGACAGTGGTCGGAACTACCCAGTGGAGAAGAAATCGACACCGAATAGCGGTCTGGATCTGTTGTCAGCAAAAGGTCCAAGTAATTAGCAGTGTGCGAATCAACAT
Organism: Lacanobia oleracea; assembly: GCA_950371165.1. Classification (NCBI taxonomy): domain Eukaryota; kingdom Metazoa; phylum Arthropoda; class Insecta; order Lepidoptera; family Noctuidae; genus Lacanobia; species Lacanobia oleracea. The sequence goes on from OX493389.1 coordinate 16,998,004, forward strand.
CGGGCACCTTCGTTGCTCCCTGGACCAGCTGGGTAAGATTTAACGCAAGCGCTAGCTTTTGCGTCTTTCGTCCAGCATGGTCAGTGCACTGGTATGGGAAGAGCCACAGGAGTGGCTCTTCCCATATGGTGGGCATTGAAGTCCCCCAGTCACACCAATTGGGCAGAAGGGTACCGCTGCTGAGCCGCATCCGCCGCCTCACTCAGATGCTGTGTAAGCCCAGTTGTCTCCAAATCACCGCTGTGCGAACGGTAGACGCAGGCGTAGACAATTTTGTCTAGGCCTGTGTCCACTATAGCCCACAGCGTCGAGAACCTGGAGTCTTCAAGGTAACGGAGACGCCGATAGCAGATGTCGTCCCGGGCGTACATGCCTACGCCCGCGCGTGGTCTGAAGTGGTGCTCCAGGGTAAACCCTGGGTAAGACAGGTATAACACGTCCGACGGACATCCGATCTGCGTCTCCGACAGGAACAAGAGCGCTGGTTTCTCGGTCTCAAGGTGGTGATGGACTGCAGCGATATTTGAGTGCAGACCTCGTATAGTCGTATGTTAGAGAGGTGCACTTTATGCGAAAGGGCGTGCTGCCGCTGTACAGCTTTTCTCTTTTTTCCCCTGTTCATTATAAAAGTGAGTGAGGTTGAGGAGAAGGAAGTGAAATGAGGTTCCATGCTGCTAACCCTCAGGCACGCCCTGACAGGACGACATCTTTGGGGGACTAGTCTGGAGACTGCGTGGACGCTCGAGCCCCCCCGGGAATGACCATCGGGCCCTTTCATCTGGTCGCCAACCAGCACGATGGTGCATCCCGGGATTTTTCGCCAGTTGGCGGGGCAGCCTTTCATGTGTGGTGTGGCTAGCACATTACTTGGGCACCCAACTACCTGGCGGTCGGCCAGCGGCGCACCGTGCCTCGGATCCCGCTACCCTCCGCGACTAGTCTTCCGATACGCCCACGCCAGGGCAAGCCTGGTTGGTCTGCCTGCATTGGAACAACTATTTCGACCCAACTCCTCTGAATTGGCTACACTGAGCATCGTACCGGAACGCAGCTCAGCCGCTTGGCGGTACGTCTTTGCCCAGTGGGTGGTCACAAGCTATCGACCGAAGCCTACCACCAGTTAGTGTCACCTGATTAGCACCACCCGGGGACCACGTGTAGGGTCTAAAATTTGGGTATTCTCCTATTGACGCGGGTGACTCGGCCCCCAAATTTCAATATGTCTTTGCTTTCTACGACCAGTGGTTTCGGGTGTGTGTTGTCTGTCAGTCACTCAGTAACGGATGAATTTTATACATATATTGGAATGACTCGAAAATATCGTGGCTTTTATTGGTAAAAGAATTTTCAAAATCGGTTCAGTAGAATTCAGCTGAATCCGGTTTGACTGGAAGCCGACCCCAATGTAGTTGGGAAAAGGCTAGGCAGATGATGGTTCAGTAGATCCAGAGATTGCCCCCTACAACCTCATAAACATTACCTCTTTATAATATTGGTATAGATATTGTTTCGTTTATTCATGTTCTTTACTTATTAGTACATTTTTAAATATTTCATAAAAATAAAAACATTTAAAAATATAAAAATAGTATCCGGTATCCGGAACAGGGGTCCAAGCTACGCTAGGCGGTCAGGGTTCCAGAGAGAGGAACGCTTTTATAAAGAAATAAATAACCATCTGCCTTTAAACTAATATTTTTAGTTTATAACACAAACACAAGAGTTTTACAAGCAAACAAAGATATAAAGACGGTAAAAACCACAGAACAGAAAAAACAGTAGAAGTGCAAAGTAGGCGTGGCACGCGTGCCGGTGTTACGCGTGGTTACGCATACCTCAACCCAGTCGTGTTCTAACATCACGACGAACCATTCGTGTCGCTCACTCTCAATATAAATTTATATTTTCTGAACCATGCCGTATTGTTCCATTTTGGAGTGCAAAAATGATAGTAGGAGAATAAATCTTATAAATGGAGGTGTTTCATACCATCGCTAAGTAGGTACGATTTTATTAGATTTCTAATAAAATCATAGCAAATTTGTTTTTTTTTTTTTTACTAATGATAGGCAGGCGTTTGACGGCTATCTCACCTGATGGTAAGCGAGGATGTGGTCGATGATGGAGCACGCTTGCCTAGAAATAACCTATTCACTCTTGATTTAAAGACTCCCAGGTTGTAGCTATCAGGAAACACAGACTCCGGCAGGGAATTCCACTCCTTAGCTGTACGCACTATGAATTTGTTCCCAAAACGTTTTGTGCGTATGGGTGGGATGTCCACCATGTACCGGTGGCGCATCGCCGTTTGTCTTGTGGTTCGATGATGGATCGGGCTTGGCGGTATTAAATTATGCAATTCCGTCGCACATTCCCCAAAATGCAACCGGTAAAAAACCGACAGGCTAGCAACTCGTCGTCGATGTTCAAGATATCGATAAAAACATTTTTTTGTAGTTCGTCTAGTAATTTTATTTAAATCACTAAACATAACTTTAACAATATTTTTAGGTTTCCCAAAGACGCTATCGTCAATGAAAAATGGATAGATGCACGGGTAGAGCTGATTGGATGCCAAGCAAAACAAGCACGATATGCTCCAAGCATTTTTTAGAAAGCTTTTTTTTTATTTCAAATAAAAACCGTTCAAGTGCTAGTCGAACTCGTACACGAAGGGTTCCGTACCATGAACCTTAATATTTATTATTTGTTGTTATAGCGGCAATAGAAATACACAATCTGTGAAAATTTCAACTCTCTATCTATTATGGTTCTTGAGATACAGCCCGCTGACAGACATACGGGTGGATGGACGGACAGCGGACGCTTAGTAATAGGGTTCCGTTGATTACCCTTCGGGTACGGAACCCTAAAAAAGGCTACAGATACACAAAAACTTTATCTGCGTTAAGATTCTGTGCCAAACTATGTAATAAGATAGTATCGTAAGCCACTTGGCATAAAGAGTTCACGGAACTGAAGTGTAAACAACACCCCTTTTTGTCGGCAGCCGAGTAAGATAGGCAAGATTTTGTAAGGCTTGTGGTATGAAAAAAAATCTGGCCAAGAGCGAGTCGGAGTCACGTTCAAAGGGTTCAATTTAATGGTTTAATTTAATTTTTGGAAGGGTTCCGTTTCTTACGAATGTTCGGAACACTAAAAAATGTATGATATATGTATATTTACTTAAATAAAATAAAAACCTTTGAAATTATGTTTTTTTGTTGGTATCTACTTTTATACAATAAACTGGGTGGGAATATTTCGCTTACGCTATTTTTGAAAGTAGAACTTTATTACTCGTAACAATGTATTACAAAGCAAATCCGAACTTATCCATTTTAAATAGGTCGCTTATTTCATAACGATTCCAACAACAAGTTTCATGTATGGCTCGCATACAAAACTCCAACACCAAGCGAGTCACATTTGGATTTAATTTCGAAAAATGTTATCTTATTTATCGATATCGACAATGTAAATCAAAGTTCATGTGTCACAACCGTGATCGAGTGGCAACTGTTACTACCCAGACATAGAGTAATGAACCTTATCTCTAAGTGGTTTAAGTTTATAATTGCAACCATTGAAAATACCGCCATCTATGGTCGAATAGCGGAATTTACTCGTAAATTCAACCTAGAATGAATTCAGAAAACGAAACGCCGTGAGTACCTTTCGCCTTAAAGCAAAATAAATCCTACATGTAAAGCCAAAGGTATATTTTCAAATGTAGATTCTTTGACTCATTCTTGTTTTGACCAAAATTGAAACGACCAATCAATCGTATCCTTGATTTGTGGTGAATTATATGATTATCGGTACAGTTGTGTGAGTGTGGCGACACAGGTTCCGATACAAATTTCGTCGCATAGCATTTCCACATGTTTTTTCTGTTCCGTGGTAAAAACAAATAATATCTTTCAAGAAATGGTGATATTACCAATCATTATTAAAACGGAATTACAGTATTATTTCAAAATGAAATACCTTTTCTTGTGTTTAATGTGGCGACTGGCATATTTTCGATAGTCTACAGAAAATACACATCACTGTGCATTGATACTCGTATATCAATAAGTAGAATTGTATAGTCGAACTGGCGACATTCTATAGTTTTCGATGCAATGGACACTATACTTTTCTCTTTCAGGCCTATAACACTTTGCTTTTGAGAAAAGGAGGATTCTACATCTATGGTTTTTTAATCCCTGAGACTAAATTGACAAGTGCAAATGTCAAAACTGAATTCTATTGTAATCTATGTCCGTTTGCCAGATCTGCACTTGTCAATTTAGTCTCAGGCATTAAAAAACTCACTTTAGTCTTGATACTTACTGTATTTTTGTTAGATATGAAATGTATGTATTATTTATTTATTTAAAATAGTAAGTATTGTTCAAGAACGTGTTCTCGTCATGCAACTAATTACTATGTACCTAAATATAAATATTTAGGATGTGTTTATAACATTTCTTAGGAATTATAAAAAAATAACGTTTCTTATGTAAATGCCCTTACAAATTTTATACATTATTATCTTTTGCCCATTGTATGTGTTGTAATAAAGTATTTAAAAAAAAAAAAGTAAGGTGGATGCTCCAGGGTAGCCCGCGAAATTCAAAAATTTTTATGTTTTTTGCAATTTGCCGGTCAGTGTGAAGCTGTATGTGGACCAAATGTGATCCGCGACCGTAACGCGTATTTATCTAAAGAATTATAACCATTTTAATCATCAATATAGCCCTCTAAGTTCATGTAGTTCTAAAGAATGATTATTTCTGAAATATTCTTTCTTTCACCTTAAGAATCGAATTTTCATTTACTAAAAAATGAAGTCACTCAAGTATCAAAATTAATTAAGGTGCGCTATACCAGAGTAATCATATGCATGCGATTTTTTTATTTTCAAAATGTAATACTATTAGCTCTAGTAAACAACCATGAAATTATTTTTTAAATACCTTCATCAGCGATGAAGTTAACAAGCTTCAAAGATTACAATTAGAAAGAGAATTCCGATGTTAACTTTGACGTCATCGTCCATGACGCCTATACAGCTGCCATAGAAACAGCGTTTTCGCGAGAGGGACAGATATATTTGAATCATATCTCCTTCGTTTTTCGAGTAATTTTGATTCTATTTTCACTGTTAGTTTTATATTTTTGTATATTTTCAGATAAACTGTACAGATGATAAATATGTTTTTCATGCATAGGTATTCCCTGTTCAGACGAAATGTAAACATAACCTGTGTGCTAGATGTTTTTTGTTCCTAACTTCTACTTATTCCGTATGCAAGTATGTAATTCAAAACCACTTTGGGTTCGTCAAAAACAGTAAAACTAACTCTTTTTTGGAAAACATTATCGTTATAGTTTTTGGGCATCATTTTCAGCCCGGCCAGCACTTCGAATGACATGTTTTACCTATTATTTGTAATTACCGTTTGAAGGTTGAAATTAAAATTCTATGTTATTCTGAACTTTGTTTTCTTTGAAACGTTATTATTATTTTGGGAATGTTGCTAACAGGCAAAAAAATTTGTTCCATTTCTAAACTTTGATGCCAAGCTGTATGCTAGTTCCCATAGAAAAAAGTTCGAACCACTTTCATATTTCTACGATCAGTCGATCAGCAGTTGCAGCTATTGATATTTTCTATATGCTATATACTGACAATTTGAAACGTTATCAATCAATAGTGCGCGTCCGAATACATATCCATAGATTGGATTAAAGCCTATATATTACTCTCCTCTATGATTAAAGCAATTCCTGGTTGACCAAAATATTACAAAGTTGAGACAATATCAAGTACGTTTCAACTATCGGTTCAAAATTATTATTTAACGTTATTTTATCCAGTTGTTGAAGAACGATAGTGGAAACATTATTGCCGTCAAACTGTCAAACAAAAATTTTTTAATTGTCTGTGAAACACCGTGTCCAGCTGTCATTGGTGAATTGGTGGTTGTGTTGTCTCTTTTAGAGGATGAGTTTTATTATTCGGAATCTATGAAGTTTTCGTATTTTCACTATTATAACTTGAAAAGTATGACCACATGTAAAGTGTTGTGTAAATGTGGCGTTTTTATTTAATTAAATTTAGAATTCTTCATATTAGGGGTAGAAAAGAACCTGTTCATGATGAGAGCCACCGGCTTTAGAATTTCCTTAGTTATTTTAGCTTGCGTCTTAGTAAATTTGGTTTCTAGTGATGATACTGCGAAACCTTATGAAAAGAAGTCAAAATCTGTGACATCGTTTGTAAGTGCAAAATGGGAAGCTACTCCAATAGTCCTGGAGCTCGCCGAGTATCTGGCAGGCGAAAGCACCGATTTATTCTGGTCGTTTTTCGATGGTATAAATTCATTGAAATCTAGTCTTGACACTCTAGGTAAGTTAAAAAGTAATCGTATATTTTAAAATGAAGTAAGAGTTTTTCCTTACTTCCTTATTTAATTGAATAAATGTGAAAGTAACTCAGTCTGTATGTTTGTCTGTCGCGCTTTCATGCCAAAACTACTGAGCCGATTTAAATGAAAATTGGTACACAGATAGTCGAGAGCCTGAGAAAGGACATAGGCTACTTTTTATCCCCGGAGCATGTTCCCTAGGGACCATGCGGGCTAAGCCGCTTTCAGAAGCTAGTTTGATATTAAGATTGTTGTATGTGGCTTATATATGTGGCACTAAAAGTTATTATTTATTGTAGAATATTTTATATTACTATTAGTTTGTTAAGCTGAAATCATAAAAGTGACATACAAAATATCATCATTTTGATAGATTTTCTGTTGAAATGGTCTGTTTCAAAAGTGTTCTGTCTGGTGCCCTTAGGAATGCCAACAGCTATTATAATTTAAAATTATGAAAATTACTTTCAAATTAACATAATATTGAGAAGAGAACCTTTAATAAATATATTTTTCTAGGTAACATTTAAATTGGTATTTTCTTAATAAGCAATGCAAGATATTCTTACAGGTAGCATTCTGTGTATGATTTAGTTTCAGATGGACTTACATACATATATCTATATGTAATACAAAACCTACAAACTGCACAAAATTATTTTACTTAAAAATTTTGCTGGGCATAATTTTAAAGTTTTACCCTTTACAGAATTTTCTTAGCTGTTATAATATACCTTTTGATTAATAACTAGCAGCCCCATGAACTTAGCCTGCATCACATTTTTAGTAGTTCCTGAGATTTGAGGGTTCAACCAACCAACCTAACAAACAAATTCTTCAGCATTAAATATTACATTTTAAAGATAGATATAAATATTTTTCAGAGACTGACAAGCAAGTGTATGACGCTTGCATTGGAGTTGCCAGTACACTGCTAGCACCAGCACAGCTGCGAATGGCCAAGCTTGCTCTCTCAATGCATCTCACATCTCCAACAGTTCGCATGTTTGATCAGATTGCGACCCAGAGTGGCGCAAAAGAAGTCACATGTGACTCATTTGTGTCAATAGCTTCCAGGAAAATATGTGATAATGATGCTTTAAAAGATGTTCTTAAATCTTATAATCAATATGATGTGGTAAGTGTTCAAATCCTATTACTTATTTTCTTTCACATAATATATATATTTTTGGACAGTATGGTTTCTCCTAATCTCATTACTAAAAGTCTGTATTGTACTATATTGTTTAACCAAATGTACACATTGTAAAGATGTGGTATCAGTTGGTTGAGTTTCATTTTCATGAATGATAGAAATCAGCCTTGAAATCTTTTACTGTAATAATTGATGTGTTATAGTATCAGTACATACACAAACACAGGAAATAATAATTGTAGCATTCCTAAACGGAATATAAATTTGTTTCAAATGGTTACTATGATCACAAATCATCACAATTGGGTTGATTTATCCATATATATATGGATAAAAATAAATTACATATTAATATAGAATATAACAAAAATGTATTGATAATTTATAAACATAGAATAACATTTCTTCTTACAACCAAATTATTATAGAGATAAGCTATGTGATCTCCTACATCTTTATCTGGGATAATAATTTGGTATAATAATCCAGTGTTACTCAATGATTACTTTAACTGCTTTAGATGATGTAAAACAAATTTCATTAAAGTTCAGTAGCTGATTGTAAATCGAGAAAGCAATAAAAAAACAATGTTCTGAACAACCGGTTTGCCAAGGCTCTGTAGTCTTTTTCATAAAATCATGTAATCTTTTTCATATAAATGTATAATATTGTTTTCTACTGCACGCAAAATACGCGCTTAGTCGTGGAGTTGCGGAAACCAGCCCGATTTACATACAATATATATTTTCATATACATATTATACTAGTTGACCCACGCAACTTCCTCTGCTCCGCTCCTATGGGTCTTAGCGTGATGATATATAGCCTCTCCTTGATAAATGGCCTATCTAACACTGAAATAATTTTTAAAATTGGACCAGTAGTTCCTGAGATTAGCGCGTTCAAGCAAACAAACAAACTCCCCATTTTTATATATATATTTCTACTGTATGTGTATGTCACTGAACTCCTCCTAAACGGCTGGACCGATTTAAATTATTTTTTTTGTATGCGTTTGGGTGACGCCCTGGATGGTTTAGATTCATAAATCAGATGCCCGGCAGATGGCGCTGCAGTTGGGCAGGACAATGTCGGTCGAGTCCGCTAGTATTATTATAGATTCTAATTAGAAACTGTTGCCTAACTAGAAACTGAGGAGTTTGCATTTTTCTTTACATTTGAAATTGATATTTCTTTCTCTCTTAGGAAGAGCATAAGCTGGAGACATATCTGTTGGATCACTCATACCCAAGCAGTGATAACAAGAGTCTCACTGCTATTTTGTATGGAGAGCTTGGAATGAAAGATTTCATGACGAAACACAAGATACTGACTGGATATGCAGACAGCGGTGCCATCAACTATGTTGTGCGTTGGAATGTTAAGGTAAGTTGAAACAGAAAGACGAAGTTTCAATTGTGGTCTTCACAACAATAATATTCCATCACGTAATTTGGTGGTCATTAGACACCCAAGACATAAATGGAAACAATTTGTTGTACTCATATGTTTCATCATTTCATGGAATTCTTGTTTGCAGCCACGAGGCAAGCCAAAGTTACGCTTATCTGGCTATGGAGTAGAATTACAGCTGAAGAGCACAGAGTACAAGAGTCAGGATGACTCAACACCAAAGGAATCAGAAGACGGAGAACCAAGTACTCAACCCTCTGAGGAAGAAGATGAAAATGACCCTCAGAACCAAATTGATGGATTCAATTTTGGAAGGCTTAAGTAATAAGTCAATCATTTTTTTTTTTTTCACATTTAAGTCATTTCAGTATTCAAGTAGGTTGCATACTGCATTCCATTGTGCAACTGGCTATGACTTACAAGTGGAAATTTTCATATCTCTAAAACAAAAGAATTCAATCTCTGGTGTAATAAAAACTCTTTTATGCAGGAATTTGTTCCCTGGTCTACGTTCTCCGCTGGAACGCTTCCGCCGTCATTTGTCTGAATCAAACGAAGAGCTAGAACCGCTGAAGGTGTGGCAGATGCAGGCGTTAAGCATGCAAGCCGCCGTGGCCGTTGTCGATGCCAACGACGCAGGAGGCGACGAATCGCTCAAAGTGCTCACGTCAATCGCACAGAATTTCCCTATGCAGGTAAATGAGTAAGATGTTGCATGAGTACAGCATGTCTCTCATCATTTCATTGGAGTTTTGATGAAAAATTTAAACAGCTTAATGTAGTCAGCAAAGCTATTTATGTATGCAGGCAGCTAACTTGCAACTATGTTGCAGTGGAAAAAGAAATATTTTTGCCTGTATACCAAATAGCTGTGACATTTAAAGATAAAAACTTGAATATCAGAATACTCTTTATTCGAGATGCTAAGCGGAAAATATGACTGCTCTTTTCTTCTAGACTAAATCACTTATCCACGTGAATGTCCCTCGTACTTTCCGCGAAGAGGTATTATACAACCAAGATCTGTGGGCGTCCTCCCTAGGACTTCGCCCTGCGGAACCCTTGCTGCTTGTGTCAGGAGCGCAGTATGATGCTGAGGAAGTCGATGTTATGGCCCTGTTGGTTGCGTTGAAAGAAGATATTGGACCTATGAACACTTTACATGCACTTGGTAAGTTTGTGTGATTTTAAGAAAATGGGATACTGTAAAAATGTGCCTATTAGTGGCCTTAGAGTGAGGCGAGCAGGGCAACCGCCCGGGGCCTCGCGCAAACCGAGTTCAAAAAACTACATTGAATTGAATGTTTCATATTTTTAGTAATTAAAAAAAGCTATTTCATAGTCAATTATATAATAATATTAACAAGTTTTTCAAATAGTTATAAGTTTATTCGAATTTGAGGAATTCGATGGCACAAGATCAAGACTTCAGCTTTGCTTTGATTGTGGCCCCCGAAGTCTGAACCTGATATTCAAGTAACATTCAAACATCAAAATTTAAAAAGCCTTTATTGCTGATAGTGATTTACAATATGGTTTAGCACATCATTTCCGTATCTCATCAGCGTGTCCTACCGACACGTAGGCCTTCTCCAGCTCCTTCCATTCTGCTTGGTTTCTGGCCACCCTAGCTCAGGGCGCTCCAGCCACCGTATGTCTTCTGATCACCTCTTGAGCGGTCTGCCTAGCTTTCTTTTTATATTGACCCTAGCGGTCTACTCAGTGATCGTTTTGGTCCATTTCTCCCTTTGTTCTCTTATTATGTGGCCTGCCCACTGCCTTTTCAGATGTTTGCTTTTCAAAGCGACGTCTTCTAGCCTAGTGACTTTATTATATACTTCAAGTAACGTTTTGTCGTTAAAATCGTCCAAAACTAAAGATACAAATAAGTCGTAGTGACGTAGCCCGTAGGTAAACAAGCTAAAACGCGCGCTACATGTGCACCGGAGGCGCGCGTGACGTTCCACTTTTTTGCCATGGGAACCGGGCCAGCTACTATTACTGCGTATTTTTATGCACGCTTCTTTGATTCCATTCCTTATTCAATGTTGAAAAATAATAATAATTAACTTTCTGCGCTTCTGATCTGAATGCGTGCATCTGAAATCACGGTTGGTTCCGGCTGTCATTTGTAGATCTTTGGCAGTCGTAATGGAAGGTTAGAAGCCCAAAAGTCAACCAATCTAACCCGTTTTGCTAATTGGGTTATGGAACCCAGAAACGCAGTCGCTCTTTATAAAGTACTGGTGTTCAGCTGAATCCCATTAGACTGGAAGCCGACCTCAACTTAATTGGAAAAGGCTAGGCAGGACAATTTCATCTGAATGTTTATAATTCGCTTGAATGTTACATAAATCTGTTCATGTATAGGCCTTTCCAAAAAGCTGATCAACAAGCTAATGTCTCTTGAGTTGGGAGAGGCGTACACGTGGGAGGAGTACGGCCTTGACATACGCGACTCGTCCATCACTTGGCTAAACGACTTGGAGACTGATGAACGATACCGGCGTTGGCCCTCCTCGTTCATGGAGCTACTGAGACCTACCTACCCTGGCATGCTGAGGAACTTGAGGAGAAACATTTATAACTACGTAAGTTGTATAGCACAAAGCAAATTTCTTTTTACTTGAGATAGGTTTGCTCTTGACTCTAGTCTAGGTCAGAGGTGACAAAGTCAAGGATAGAGTGAGCTTAACCAGAAGGTTTTTTTTTTAATACCTTCTCGTAACTTGAATTATGGAAGCCAACCTTAGTGCGGAAACGAAATAAAGATGCGTCTACAAACATATAATTGATTAATACGTACCATAGAATGCACTTCTTCATCAGCAATTGTGCAAAAACATCCCTCATTTTTTTCGTTTGAAACTGTAACAATCGTAGATTACTAAACATGCTACGACTCATTAAAAATGTCTGGTTGGTAGGCTCTGTGTTGACGTAATATGCTGCCTCTCCCAAACTATGTGCACCAACACAATTTAATACAAACTTTTCCAACAGATTATCGTAGTAGACCCAACGTCAACCGCGTCTGGGCCTCCTCTGAAGCTGGGTGAGACATTACTGAAGCACGCGACACCGGTGCGAGTCGGTCTGGTCCTGGCGCCCAGTACCGACAACCCGCTGCTTGAAGCGGCCGTGCGGTCTGCTTTCAACTACGTCGCGCAGGAGAAGAACTCCAACAAGGAGGCTTATTACTTCCTCACACAGGTAAGTTCAAATAGTAGCAAAAGAATGAAGGGATTTGCACAATAAAGATTCATCCCATTGTAAAGTTCTGGTAAACCATCGATACTCTAATACCAATTTTTAATACCTACACCTACTTCTACTTAAAAATGCGCCGTCGATACATGTTTTGCGGCTTTTACCTGATTTTTTCCTCATATTAAGTTCTTATCGACTCGTTGATATTCCAATAATGTTTCGAATAATAATCTGCGATGCAGGTTACTTGCCTTTCTAACTTAAAAGTTTCACGAGTTCAAATTACTGTCATTACCGCAGTTACTGCACCCGCCTGAAGATGAGAAACTATCACTTGAATTTGTGAAGAAACAGCTGACCAAGTACACGAATTTCAACTCTAATCTGGATGATATTATCTCTGAAGACTCGGAATACAACTTTGGGAGACAGCTGGCCGATGAGTTTGTATCGAAAATCGGTACCAACAAGTATCCTCAGGTATGAAACTCTTTCTTAATATTTAAGTACATTTGAGTAACAAAGCTATTTTCAAATATTTAGGCACATATTAAAATATACTAAACACTAGAATGTACATTAAATATCGAAGAAATATTTCAGATGAGATAGTGGTGAAATATGTGCTTATCAAGAGTAAAAAAAAATATATTTTTCCATATTTAAAAAAGCACTTATCAAGATTTACAAAAAAAAAATGTCGACGAAATCGATGCAAATGACTTATGACAAGATTTTCTTATCAAATAGTTTTATTTCTTCAAAGAGCTAGACTTAACACAAAACCCTTGTAGGTGTTAATAAACGGCGTACCATTAGTGGAAGAAGGTCTTTCCCCTGTGACGGCGTCAGTGGAACTGCTGGAGGAAGCGCTGGTGACGGCGCTCTCGCGGCACACGGGACGTCTGCAGCGCGCCGTCTTCCGCGGAGAACTGGCCGACTCTGACGATGCACTGGACTACCTTATGAAGCAGCCGCATATTATGCCCAGGTATGTATAGATTTATCGTTGTTATAGTACTTTCAACCATATGAAAAGTTTTATAAGTACATTTTAACCGACGTTGGCGATGCCTGTCGCCAACGACGGTTAAAAATACTAGTATTCAGCTGAATCCGGTTTGGCTGGAAGACGACCCCAATATAGTTGGAAAAAGGCATGCAGACTATGTTTCACCTGTGTTTGTGGTAATTCCCACATAATGTTCTTTCTACAATCGGAACTACACAAAATGACTCCCAATTTCATTTCATTTTACCAAATTTCACCGAGTACATTGCTCTTAAAGGTTCACTATAAACTGTCGTGAAGTATTTCTTGTGAAGTTGTGTCTATATCATGATTTGTATTATTTATGCGTATGCAGCTATAAGGAATACTCTTCACGAACGCCAAATCCACAATACAAAGTGTATAAGTCTTTGATAGAGACAATTGCGAGAAAATTTTGGAGGTATCTTGTATTAAAACACCAACATTTAGTTTGGAACTGTATGATATTAAAGACACAATTTTTTGCTAGGTTGTATTTATCTCAATACATGAGTATTAGTTTACTTTCATAAAGGCTATTTAATTAGTATTTTGTTCACACCTGTGTAAGTTTTTAAGTAAAAAAAAAAACGTTTTTGTACTTGTAACTCGCATATTGATTCGATCTCAAAACCTTCTTCCGATCGCACTGCTCACTGATCAGTTGATTAAATCGCAGAACACTGATGTAACAATTTTGCTACAAAATTTTGAAACAAATACTTATATTTGTTGCACTGTTTCATTCTCGAAACGTTTTGCCAATCTCTCTTCTAGATATGAGCTGCTAAAAAACACTACAAAAAAATTAGATTCTTTACTGAACAGAATTTAGTAAGCAATTATTGCATTCAACTTACAATTACATTTGGTCCAACAGGTTGAATCGCCGTATTTTGGGCTCAGATCCATCACAGTACCTGGATTTGTCGGGGGTTCCATCGTCCAACGATTTATTCGCCGAAGACAAAATACATAAACTTATGCATTTGACAGGTAAATAAAAAAAAAAAATGATTAAAAATGAAACTGCGCTTGGAGATTCAAATTAATATTGACTTTAATCATTGTTTTAGGGCGTGACGCGCTAGCAACTGCTCTACCCCTGCTCAAATACTTCACAAAGTCTAGTAAAGTTGAGAAGTTCTCACAGACCATCTGGGTAGCTGGCGACCTTAACGACAAAGAGTCCCGGGAGCTTCTGAAGAATGCGTTGACCTTCATGGTAAGTATACTTTCCTTTTACTTTAACCAAGATATTTGATCTATTATCTATTGATCCTTATTGATTGTGGTCTTGCACCTTGTTCAAGTATACCTTATTATGTGAAGTGTTAAACCCACCATTGTTCCGATGCGGAAAACAAATGGAGCTATACCGAATGAATCTCTTTTCCGCAATAGAACCATACATTCTAAGGGGTATAAAAATGTATATGGATAGTTTGGAATTTTCGTTTGTATCATTTGGAGCTGTAAATAATGTGTTTCGATGCAAAAGCATCTGAGAATTCCAATAAAATAGAACTTTAATCGACAATCATTAGGAATAAACACTTTTCTTTTTATCTTAACAGAAAGATTCCCGGGGCGTTCGCGTGGCGTTCATTCCTAACGTGGACGGTTCGGCCAACGTGGACCAATCTCTCAACAAAGTAGCGTTGGCTGCGTTGACCACGCTAAAGCCAGCAGAGGCCACTGTGTACATGTCCAGGCTGCTGGATGATGAAGGCTGCCATGAAACACAGACCTGCGATATCTTGGTGAGTAAATTCTTCTCCCTCAATTATCTAGCTTAAAATCTAAAAACTACTTAAAAATGAATTAAATTAATTAAAAGGTAGTTTGAACTGGGGGGCTAAAAAGGCCAATTTAGTAGAATCATAATATTAATTATACATCTATCTGTAAAATTTCATTTTCATCTTTATCGCTAAAGCATTTGGCTAAAGATTGATTGGGAATATTTGACAGTGACTGGTAGCGTGATGTGCTTTCTGATTATGCTAAAGTGGTCTTTTTAGGCTCTCAGTACTCTTTTTCAGCTGTTCTTAGAATAGCATAAATTAAAGATACTCTATTATTTCTGTGCATTTTCGCTCTCTACTATAATCAGTTTTCTTAAAGCCTTATTATTTTACTTAGCTCGAAATCGCATCAAATTGCCGATATCTGTAAGTTCAAATTTCTCGATCCTTGGAATGATTTGACGTGGAAGGTAGTGTTATACTGTCTATAACTGCAGAGACTTGGGATAGAAATAGAGCTTTTAAAATGACATAATATATCAATGTCTCACACAGAATATTGATGATGTTGAATGATGTTGCAAAGCTACTAATTCACAAAATTGTTTGATAACTTTAAGCATTGACTTCTCACAGTGTTTCATATTAACTCGCAAGTCAAAATTGCTCTCACTGTGTCTCAACTCTGTTTCGAAAAAGACCTCAATTAACTTTTTAGACCTAAGAATGCTAATCTTGCATATGCGTAAGTTTAATTAAAATCGGTTCATTCATTTCCAAGAGTGGGTGGATGGAGAGGGAGAAGAAGGCCAAAGAAAAGATGGATGGATTGTGTGAAGAGCGATATGAAAGAAAAGGGAGTTAATGATAGTATAGTATAGGCTGATAGGACAGAATGGAAGAAAAAACGCGTTGCGCCGACCCCAAGTCACATGGGATAAGGGCAGGAAAATGATGATTCAAGTCCAACTTGTGAGTTTGTAAGAAATACCGTGAGGAGTTACTGCTCTTACCTATCACGATAGCAATATGACAGACCTTCTTCTTTCTTCATGCTTGTCAAAGGACTCGATAATAACTGTTAGTATTTAGTTTCAATAGTTCTAGTTGTACTTGCACTTTTTTTTTGCAATTTGAATAGATACACCAATCAAAACTTTATTCGTACGCTGCGCTCTGAAACATAGATTCGCTTTTTTGTTTTTTTTAGAATTAGAACTTCATAACCTTCAGTCAATCTATCGCACACAATTTTTGTAGTACGTTAGAAACAAATTAAAGTGAAAACGTATGTATTAATAGAAAATCAATCAAACATTCCCTCGAACTGCGAACTGCGTGGCTTGGTAGACTGGCTTGAAATCTGCTTAAGCAACATTACTTTATTGCGTCTTCTTGTGACAGGTAATCGTGTAATACTTGATATGCCTGCCCGTTGCGCCTGTACTGTCTGTCCACTTCTCTCTTGATAAAAGAACGGTGCCAAAATCCTGGAAGCTTGCAAATGTGCAACCGGTGAAAAAAAAAGGGAGACCGTGCAGACCCTGCTACTTACCGTGCGGTCGCCATTACCTCCATCCTATGCAAGAATATGGAAAGGGTTCTGAACAGTAAGTTGCTGACCTAACTTGAAGACTGATCTCCTCAGTGACCGTCAATATGGCTTTCGCCGGGGACGGTCAACTGGCGATCTTGTGTATGTCACGCACCTGCTGGGGTGGAGCCATCGACAGACACGGCAAAGTACTTGCCGTATTGCTCGATATCTCGAAGGACTTTGGCATGGTCTGGCACGCAAGTCTACTCAGCAAGCTTCCTGCTTCTGGCATTCCTGCTGATTTTTGTAGCTGGACGTCCTAAGTGAATAGTCGATCCGAGTAGTCGTTGACGGCTGCTCCTCTGACCTCATGGCTATTGATGCGGGAGTTCCTCAGGGGTCTGCTCTTTCTGCAATTGTCTTCCTGCTGCACATCAATGACCTACTTCAGCCTAGTCTTGTTGGGTACACAGATTACAGTATGGTTTCAGAGAGATACTTGTCCAGCGCAACAACCAGCGGGGATGAAGTTCGTTCCTTCTCTCAAGGTAGAGCAGACAAGTTTGATCTTAAGCCTTGTTTCCCAGTAGGGTGATGACAATTAGGTTACTTCTAGTGCCACCAAACCACAGGCGTGTCTTTTACCGCAAAAAGGAGTCGTTTTGACCAAACTCCTACTTTTCGTGGTACATCTTCCTGTGACTGATCGGCCCGAGCTCCTAGGCATAGAGTTGACATCTAGTATCAACTTTGGCGCCACCATTGAGTCCGAAGCCCAAAAAGCTGGGCATCCTAAAAAGAGTGAAGCGATACTTTAGGCCTGAACAGCTTTTAACCCTATACAAAGCACAAGTCCGATCCAGCATTGAGTATTGCAGCCACCTTTAGGATGGCTCAGCTAAATACCAGCTTGTTGCGCTCGACTCGGTGGAACGCAGAGCTAAGAGGCTCATCGGCGAAATAAAACTGGTGGATGCCAAGCTACACAGCTTGGCTCATCGCCGCAAGGTTGCCTGCTTGTCGGTCTTCTACAGATTGTAATCGGTGAGGGTGCCTAAGAACTCCGCGACCTCATCCCACCGGCCCTCTTCTACCATCGGACATCCAGAGGCACTGCAACTTACCATCCCTACCCTTTTGCTATTCCACCAATTCGCACTAAGCGTTTCCAAACGTCTTTTATATGAGCACAAAGGAGTGGAACTCTCTGCCTGCGTCTGTGTTTCGGAACGCTTACCTTACAACCCTAATCTCTTCAAAGTCAGAGTGAACAGGCTCCTTCTGGGTTAGCTCGCTCCATCGTAGACTTTATCTCTGTCATCTCTGACCTAGACTAGAGTCAAGAGCAAATACATCCCAAAAAAAATTAAGTATTTTTTAGTATTTTTAAAATTAAATACTGGTTTTAGCCTCATTATTCTATGAAATAAATATAATTATCTCGTGGTACAGCCGGAAATGGTCCCCGCGCTGAACAAATACGAGTGGGTACTGAAGGCGTCCCGCGTGTTGTGCGCGCGCAGCCTCAAGCTGCGTGCGGGCGCGCGCGCGCTGGTCTACAACGCTCGCCTCATCGGACCGCTGCACGCGCACGAGCGGTTCACGCTTGACGACTTCACGCTGCTGGAGAGGTAATATTATTATTTTTGAAAAAAAATATATGGGTGTACGAAAAGTAAAAAAAAATGCAAAACGGTAGAGCATGCTCATTTAGTACTTTGGAGGTAGGTACAGAGATTAAAGTCCCGCACACCTCAATTGAAAAGGATCCTCCAACCAGGCGGTTGTTGTGCCTGGCGGGCTATTGCACGATAGTTGATGTTCGGGCTGATGTATATGTTCTAATGGCACGGTAAACTCTGCTTGCGCGATGCAGGATTTCGACGAAATAGTTCGCTGCTAGTTAGATAGATGGCGTCGCGGTTCTTTTTGTTGTGACGTAGATTTGCTCCGTTGGTTTTTCTTGTGGCGGTATTGTTGCCGCTACAGTACATTAGGCATTAAAATGTTAAAAAATCAAAATTAGTACGTTTGACTTCTAGACCATCGATATAACCATTTTATTAGACCGTAATAAATACGTTGCTAAAAATGCAATTTTATGACATTTATTCTTAGAAGAATGCATGTGCGTATAACATTCTACGTAAACTCTACACATTCTGTTTTTTAATAGGTATAGCAACCAGATGTACGCCGACAAGTTGTCAGAAGCTTTGGATAGTAAGAAGAAATCTAAAGATCCGGACAGCATTACTTTCGAAGATGACGATGAAGGTAAACATCAACCATTAAAATTGTGCCTAAATTACCTCCACGCCGGCTCTAATAGTTGGTTTTCCAAATATAAAATCTCATGTAGTCTTTTGCATGCTTTTAAACAGTAGTGTTCACACATTTCTCACCGGCCTCATTAAGTTTAAATCAATCAATATGTATAAAATTCTTCCGTTACTGACTGATTGAGTGACTGAGTCACTGACAGACAACGATAGCCGAAACTACTGGTTGTAGAAAGCTGAAGTTCGGCAAGTAGGTTCCTTGGGGAGTTCTAAGAGAGGATATCCTGAAATTCCTACGGGATCGGAAAAATAAAACCTGATTTGTGCGTACGAAGCCTCGGGCAAAAGCTAGTGAACAATAAAAATTTAAATAAAAAAGTTTAATTTTTAACTGAAATAAAAAATTAATATAATCCTCCGTTATATCATCTTCATAAAACCAGGGTGACTAAAAAGGCTATCTTCATCACTGTTCTTGACAATAATACAAAAAAAAACATGTTGTTCTTTTGCCTTACAAAACATCTTACAAAACAATTCTCAAATCAACTCCAAAGTATTTTTTGAGTTGAGTTGAGACTATAAAACAATATTTAGTAAATCCCTCTTTATTATTGCTTACAAATTATAAATAATTTGTCTCTTCCACAGCCTTGGTAAATTAACCTCATATACAGAGTTGATACGACAGAGGGGCATTAAATTAAACTACGTATACTATACGTGTACAGTATTAATTCGATACGGTACAAAAACAAAAAGCGCCATAAATGAGAAAATATTTTTTTCAAACAAACTAAATAGCTTGCAAATCCGAATAAAACGCAACCACCCTTTGTAAAAAAAAGACACTGACCTTAGATACCGCTAGGTAACAAAACGGCAACGTCGCGCGCGCGCCGGAGCGCGGTGTGCGGTATCTCGTGTGCTCGGTGGGGGCCGGGCCGGGTGGCGGCCGGCGACTTAGGCCTCCGCTCGCACTGGCTTTTATGTTAGGTAACGTTTCGAAGTACGCGCACAAAAACAAACACACAAAATTTTAAAATTTTCGATGTGTCCTCCATTTACATTGATGCACAAATTATACCGACGGAGAATATTGTTATTTATTTTTCTAATTAGATCACTGTCCGTCGCTAAGCACTTTAATTTGTGAAATGCTAAAATAATCCTATTTTTAACTCATCAATTGTATTTACCTCTGAGGCATACACTTCACCCTTAATGTACCCCCACAAAAAGAAATCCATGGGAGTGAGGTCCGGAGATACTAATACTAAATAATAATAATCCCAAGTTACGTGTCCTATCACCATAAAAAACAGTCAATCACAAAAAAAAAAACACAAATACTAAATAATAATAATCCCAAGTTACGTGACCTCTCACAATAACAAAATAAAATCACAATTCTTTGCGCGCGAATTCCACAAACCCTACGTTCCGAAACGACAGCGTCGGCGTCACTGAGCAGGCCGCAGGCCCCACTTACCTCGCAAAAAAACAAGGATGCAACTAACTGACCTAGTTCTGTTTCATTCAAATGTGCTACGTTCGTCGCTTTCGTAGTGAAAGTGCAAGTGTGTGTGTATTGATTGCTTCCTTGTTTGCATTGCCAATATTTAGTGAATGTCCTTCGACATGCGTCAGAGCGGCAACAACGCATAGTAGATTCATCGTTGTAAGGTGCATGACCTATGCTTAGACGATATTCAGCTGTTAGAAAAGATACATCGTGTTCAAACCGTGCAAAAACTTTAAAAATCATTTGCGACTAAACTACTGCTCCTAATTAATTTATTTTTGGTACAGAGCTTGAAAATGGTACCTAGTATAGGCAGTTTCAAGGAAAGCCCCTCTGTCGTATCAACGTTGTATATATTTACTATTTTACGTTCAGGTTCAAGATTTGTAGAGTTATTTCTTTCAGAATCATAGATTTAAATTTAATTTTTATTGTTCACTAACAATAAAAATTAAAATAAAATAGTGTTATTTTTAACTGAAATAAAAATTAATATAATTTTCCATTATATCATCTTCATAAAACCAGGGTGACTTAAAAAGGCTATCTTCATCACTGTTCTTGACAATAATACAAAAAAAAACATGTTGTTCTTTTGCCTTAGCGTTGCACTTACCGTGGCTTATGTTTTCAGATCTCGACAGTAAGGAGTTAAACTCAGAAGATCGTCTAAAGGTGGTGTCCGTGGTGGCGGCGCGCAGTCCGCGCGTGCGCACCACGCTGCCTGCGGGATTGAAGACCGAACACTCGCTCGTGGACCTGCCGCCCTTGCGGGACGATGAGGCTGCCATTGAGGTAACTTGATAGCTCCGTCTTACAAAACAATTCTCAAATCAACTCGAAAGTATTTTTTGGGTTGAGTTGAGACTATAAAACAATATTTAGTAAATCCCTCTTTATTATTGCTAACAAATTATAAATCATTTGTCTCTTCCACAGCCTTGGTAAATTAACCTCATATACAGAGTTGATACGACAGAGGGGCATTAAATTAAACTACGTATACTATATGTGTTCAGTATTAATTCGATACGGTACAAAAACAAAAAGCGCCAAAAATGAGAAAATATTTTTTTCAAACAAACTAAATAGCTTGCAAATCAGAATAAAACGCAACCACCCTTTGCAAAAAATGACACTGACCATAGATACCGCTAGGTAACAAAGCGGCAACGTCGCGCGCGCGCCAGAGCGCGGTGTGCGGTATCTCGTGTGCTCGGCGGGGGCCGGGGCGGGGGGGCGGCCGGCGACTTACGCCTCCGCTCGCACTGGCTTTTATGTTAGGTAACGTTTCGAAGTACGCGTACAAAAACTAACACACTAAATTTTTAAATTTTCGATGTGTCCTCCATTCACATTGATGCACAAATTATACCGACGGAGAATATTGTTATTTATTTTTCTAATTAGATTACTGTCCGTCGCTAAGCACTTTAATTTGTGAAATGCTAAAATAATCATATTTTTTAACTCATCAATTGTATTTACCTCTGAGGCATACACTTCACCCTTAATGTACCCCCACAAAAAGAAATCCATGGGAGTGAGGTCCGGAGATACTAATACTAAATAATAATAATCCCAAGTTACGTGTCCTATCACCATAAAAAATCACAAAAAAACACTAATACTAAATAATAATAATCCCAAGTTACGTGCCCTCTCACAATAAAAGAAAGAAATACTGTCTTAAACTTATTTAGTGTCCTATCACAATAACAAAATAAAATCACAATTGTTTGCGCGCGAATTCCACAAACCGTACGTTCCGAAAAGACAGCGTCGGCGCACTGAAAAACAAGAGGCCCCACTTACCGATCGCAAAAACCAAGGATGCAACAAACTGACCTATCTCTGTTTCTTTCGGTCGCTCTATGTTAGTCGCTTTCGTAGTGAAAGTGCAAGTGTGTGTGTATTTATTGCTTCCTTGTTTGCATTGCCAATTTTTAGTGAATGTCCTTCGACATGCGTCAGAGCGGCAACAACGCATCGTAGATTTATCGTTGTAAGGTGCATGACCTATGCTTAGACGATAATCAGCTGTTAGAAAAGATACATCGTGTTCAAACGGTGCAAAAACTTATTAGGACATATTCCCGGGATATAAAGTACCCTATGTTCTTTCTCAGGCTCTAGACTATCTCTGTACCAAATTTCATTTAAATCGGTTCAGTAGTTTTGACGTAAAAGCGCGCCATACAAGAATGACTGCATTTTATGCCTCGCGCATACGACCGCTCTCGTAGTTTGTGATGGCGTCAGAAAAATGTGCGGTCCACTCTGTTAAGGACGGGCGGACCGCACATATACCTCTATAAGTCAATGTCCAAAAGTAATAAACATTTGCACTCTTATGAGTAATTTTTACGTTTAACACACATATAAAAGTTATATGGTGTTAAAAAGCAATTGGTTCCAACAGATTATAGCAGTGCTAGACCCGGCATCGACAGCGGCACAACGCTTAGCGCCCTTGCTGCTTGTACTGCGACGCGTCGTAAATTGTCGTATTAAGCTGTTCGTCAACCCGCAAGACAAGAACTCCGATATGCCGCTCAAGAGGTAACTTTAATCCACTTTTTAGCTCGAGTTTCGTTATGAAATTTTAATGATAACATCGACAATTTAAAAAGAAATAGACTAGGTAACGTGAACGATCTACAAAGTAGCGTTATAGAAGTGTCAATGTCAACTATTTGTATATAGTAAAAGTTTCGAATTTGCAACACTAGATGACTCAGTTTAGGCTGTGCACGTTCCCCTGAAGGATGCGTCCTGGAAGTGGAACTAAAGTTAGCAACACAGCAGTGTCAATGTCAAGGATTTTTAATGTAATGCCATTTTACACAAAACTTTGTCAAATTATGTACCTTAACCTTCCTCATTAATCACTCTATCTGTTGTTGAAAACTGCGTGCAAATCCGTCCAGTAGTATTTGAGTTTATCGCGAACAGACAGACAGAAAGACGCGGCGGAGGACTTTGTTTTATAATGTAGTGATAAACATTTTATAATAGGTTTTGTAGGTATGTTTTGGTTTTCGTAATGATTCGAATCACTCCAATTAGTATATAACTGCCTCCGTGGTCGAGTGGTTTAGGCGTTTGCCTTGTGACTCGGTGGTCGTGGGTTCGATTCCCACGGGAAGCATACTTTGTAAAATTATTTCGAGTTTGGCTAGGACATTGCATGCTTGAATCACCTGATTGTCTGATAAAAAGATGATTCCGTGCTTCGGAAGACACGTATAAATCGGTGGTCGCCACATAAACCATGGCAGAGGCCCGTAAGGCGGTTTAGAAACTCTGATACTAGGGTGTGTGAGGTCGTTAGACCTTACTGCCCACACGATAAGAAGAAGAAGATTAGTATATAGGTGGATACAGACATAGCGAGGCACGCCTCGCGCACGCCTCGCGCACGCCTCGCACCGCTCACATTTCGATGTAAATTTGCCTGGGTAGCCATGCCTCACCACGAATATGAACGTCCACACAATGCGAAGCATGCGATTAGCACCCGTGCGCTGCGCATGTCTGTATCCACCTTCAGAATCCACAACATAACTTGCATCGGCGTACCCAGCTTCTGGCCTAGGGAGGGGCAAGTCAGATTTTTAGGTCAGATCGTCCACGGCTGTTTTGTCACACAAAACATGAAACATTAGGTATATATGTTGTGTGGTGTGTAGGGCAAACAGCCGCAAATGATCCTGATTATAGGTAGTTAAATAAATAAAAGTGAGTAGGTATGTATTTATATTTTATTTAAATTGTTTAATTTGACTTCTACTTTATAAGTTACTTTCGAGGATCTTCAGCAGAACGGTTTATGACGTCTTCCGTGAAAGAATCGCCCTTACTGTTAACAATGTTTTAAGTAAATCCCATTTAACCTGTCTCTGATTATGCATTTTGCCAGCGTCTAATGCGCGGCATATTCAAAAGTTAGCGCATAAGGCCCCGTTTACACTTTGATTAGTGATTAGTGCGAGTTCATACATTTTCTGCAAGATTTCCAGAGGGGGGGCAGCTGCCCTCCCCTGCCCCCGCCTGGGTACGCCCGTGATAACTTATAATGCTTACACTTTGTCCAGTTTCTACCGCTACGTGCTGGAGCCAGAGCTGCAGTTCAGTTCGTCCGGCGCGCTGTCGGGCGGCGCGCTGGCGCGGTTCGCGCGCCTGCCGCACGCGCCGCTGCTGTCCATGGAGCTGCGCACGCCGCCCAACTGGCTCGTCGAGTGCGTCAAGTCTGTGTACGACCTCGATAACATTCGACTGGCTGATGTCGATACCTTGGTGCATAGGTAAGAATTGTTAGGTTGATTATAGAATGACCGCGGAAAGGTCAGGAAATATTGTGTTTATAGCGGCGACTAAACGTTAGGTGTTAATGTAATATTTCATATTTCACAGTGAGTTTTTTACCCAAAGGTTGACTGCTAGAGAATGCCTTGTTGCATTAAGACCTATATACATATTATGTATACCCCTTTTTTTCAACCTATACTGGCCTACTGCTGGAGAAAGGTCTCCCCACAGCCTTCCACTCTTCCCGATGCATTGCCCTCTCCGACCAATCCGTCAAGACGCCTCCAAATCGTCACGCCAGCCTTTCTCGGCGACGACTACCATGTATACAACTACTTTAAATGAAGTTGACATAAATATTTTATAAATTTTCTCAACAGCGAATTCGAGCTAGAATACCTCCTATTAGAAGGTCACGCGTGGGACACAACGCTGGGCACGCCTCCCCGCGGCCTACAGCTGGTGCTGGGCACGCGCGACCAGCCCGAGCGCATGGACACCATCGTGATGGCCAACCTGGGCTACTTCCAGCTGAAGGCCAACCCCGGCGCCTGGCTGCTGAAGCTCCGTCCCGGACGCTCTGAAGAAATCTATGAAATTGTTGGGTGAGTTAGTTCTGTTTCGATTTTTATCCGAGGGATTTTCTTGGTTAATTGTTTTTGAGTGAAATTGGCACAAACAATTAGACTAGGGACACACTGGTGACGTTTGTGACCGTGACAATATAGTGAGAGACCCACTGGTCCTACGTACGCAACGTATGCAACGCTTGTACCGTATCGCAGGTTGCGTTGCATACGATAAGCGTGTCTCTATTGCATAGTTTTTCATACAAAATCAATAGTCCAGATATCATATCATAATGCCTGGGGCTGCGGACTTTGTTCGAAAGAGGTACCGTAGCCCTGGAACGCAAAGGGCTCTAGGAGGAACATAGATGGGTTTTAGTCAGTAAGAGTCTGACACAGGGAGTGTCAGACCTGCTTCACCCAGAGCGGGAGGAGTCATTTGATGATATCCTATCCTCAAAAAAAAAAAACAATATCATAATGCGTTGCATACGTGGGAACAATTTGTCTAGCTTATATCTCGCTCTCGTGCACGTCAAAAGTTTAAGAGAGCTTAAACGTCACGGTTTCACTTTGGGAGTTTTGTTTTTGTTTGAACGGATGTACTATAAGGGTCGGCGCACATATGGCGGAGCATTTTTCACAGTCAATCTGTTATCGGCATTGTCATCATTGAAATAAAATCTTAAATCAATCAACACAGCAATTAATTCCTGAAGAGCATCGAAGCGACTACATGCGAACGGTAGCGAGCAGGAACGCGATTGCGAGTTACTCCGCGTGCATACTCCTCCGGTCGTACACGTGTGGCTGTGGACTCTGGAAAAAACAAATGATGGTGTGCCCAGTATTCGCAGTCTAGCGCATACCCGGACGTCCGCGCGCATTCTCTGGTAGAAATTCGCCTGATGTGTCACGCGTTTAGAAAACTCTGTATATGACTGCCACTTAGATATCTTTTGACAAATTAGCCAATTCCATTTATGTGTAATTCACTAACACATTAATTTGTAATTGTATTTTTACATAAATTAATTGTTAAGTGCATTTTTTTTTCTCTTGAAGAAATTACCTGTAGTTGGGATGTAGCGGGGCGTGGTGCTTGTACATTTCAGTTGTGTCGATGGCAATTTAGACGTAAACCCTTTCTGACGTGTTGATCTATGAGTATCTAATCCGTAATATTACAACATCAAATACTTCTCCCACACAGACACGAGAATACCGACACTCCCGCGGACAGCGAAGATATCCAAGTACTTATGAGTTCGTTCAGAAGCCACGTGATTAAGCTGAGAGTCAGCAAGAAACCCAACAAGCAACACCTCGACCTCCTCGTCGAGAACGATGACAAGAACTCCGGCGGGATTTGGAACTCTATTGCCAGGTAAATAGGGTTTAAATCGTATTTTCAGATATTGCTGAATTGAATAGGTGCATGCTGCATATGCACGCCAAAGGCAAGCTATGATTATTACGCGTTACTCACTTACCTAGTTTTCGTATAAACATTTAGTCTAGACTATATACATAAATATAACGTCACGCTACGGCTACAGAATACAATCCCGAGCATGTTTTTTAATCGCGGGATTACGGGATTTTTGTACTGTAATCCCGGGATCCACAGATCCGGTTCTATTTGCCGGGACTTTTGTTAATTTCCAGCTGTAACTTTTCCTTTAATGTCAATGGGGTTGGGAGGTTCCTGAGTTACGACAAACATATTATTAGGACTATACCTGTGTAGTGTATAGTAGGTACTTATCGTACGACGGCATATCTAAGGGTTGGTTTTTGTTGTTACACAAATAAATAATTTATCTATACTTAATATATAAAGCTGAAGAGTTTGTTTGTTTGCTTGAACGCGCTAATATTAGTAACTACTGGACTGAAAAATTCTTTCAGTGTTAGATAGCCCATTTATCGAGGAAGGCTATAGGCTTTTCTTTTACGCTGAGACCAATAGGAGCGGAGCAGACGAAGTTGCGCGGGTCAATTAGTACTTAATCAATATATATATATACTAATATATAAAGCTGAAGAGTTTGTTTGTTTACTTGAACGCGCTAATTTCAGGAAGTACTCTACTGATTTGAAAAATTCTTTCAGTGTTAGATAGCCCATTTATCGAGGAAGGTATAGGTTATACAACGTTGATACGACAGAGGGGCTTTCCTTTAAACTGCCTATACTAGGTACCATTTTCAAGCTCTGTACCAAAAATAAATTAATTAGGAGCAGTAGTTTAGTCGCAAATGATTTTTAAAGTTTTTGCACGGTTTGAACACGATGTATCTTTTCTAACAGTTGATTATCGTCTAAGCATAGGTCATGCACCTTACAACGATAAATCTACGATGCGTTGTTGCCGCTCTGACGCATGTCGAAGGACATTCACTAAAAATTGGCAATGCAAACAAGGAAGCAATCAATACACACACACTTGCACTTTCACTACGAAAGCTACTAACATAAAGCGAGCGAAAGAAATAGAGATAGGTAAGTTTGTTGCATCCTTGTTTTTTGCGATCGGTAAGTCCCTCAGCAGTCAGCAGTGCGCCGACGCTTGTTTTTCGGAACGTACGGTTTGTGGACTTCGCGCGCAAACAATTGTAATTTTATTTTGTTATTGTGAGAGGACACGTAACTTGGGATTATTATTATTTAGTATTAGTGTTTTTTTTGTGATTGACTGTTTTTTATGGTGATAGGACACGTAACTTGGGATTATTATTATTTAGTATTAGTATCTCCGGACCTCACTCCCATGGATTTCTTTTTGTGGGGTTACATTAAGGGTGAAGTGTATGCCTCAGAGGTAAATAAAATTATTGATGAGTTAAAAAATAGGATTATTTTAGCATTTCACAAATTAAAGTGCTTAGCGATGGACAGTGATCTAATTAGAAAAATAAATAACAATATTCTCCGTCGGTATAATTTGTGCATCAATGTGAATGGAAGACACATCGAAAATTTAAAAATTTAGTGTGTTTGTTTTTGTGCGCGTACTTCGAAACGTTACCTAACATAAAAGCCAGTGCGAGCGGAGCCTAGCGGAGGCCTAAGTCGCCGGCCGCCACCCCGGCCCGGCCCCCACCGAGCACACGAGATACCGCACACCGCGCTCCGGCGCGCGCGCGACGTTGCCGCTTTGTTACCTAGCGGTATCTAAGGTCAGTGTCTTTTTTTTACAAAGGGTGGTTGCGTTTTATTCGGATTTGCAAGCTATTTAGTTTGTTTGAAAAAAATATTTTCTCATGGCGCTTTTTGTTTTTGTACCGTATCGAATTAATACTGTACACGTATAGTATACGTAGTTTAATTTAATGCCCCTCTGTCGTATCAACTCTGTATACAACGTTGATACGACAGAGGGGCTTTCCTTTAAA
This sequence comes from Lacanobia oleracea, assembly GCA_950371165.1. NCBI lineage: Eukaryota > Metazoa > Arthropoda > Insecta > Lepidoptera > Noctuidae > Lacanobia > Lacanobia oleracea. The sequence goes on from OX493389.1 coordinate 17,026,605, forward strand.
CTGCCTATACTAGGTACCATTTTTAAGCTCTGTACCAAAAATAAATTAATTAGGAGCAGTAGTTTAGTCGCAAATGATTTTTAAAGTTTTTGCACGGTTTGAACACGATGTATCTTTTCTAACAGCTGAATATCGTCTAAGCATAGGTCATGCACCTTACAACGATAAATCTACGATGCGTTGTTGCCGCTCTGACGCATGTCGAAGGACATTCACTAAATATTGGCAATGCAAACAAGGAAGCAATCAATACACACACACTTGCACTTTCACTACGAAAGCGACTAACATAAAGCGAGCGAAAGAAATAGAGATAGGTCAGTTTGTTGCATCCTTGTTTTTTGCGATCGGTAAGTCCCTCCCTCAGTGCGCCGACGCTTGTTTTTCGGAACGTACGTTTTGTGGAATTCGCGCGCAAACAATTGTAATTTTATTTTGTTATTGTGAGAGGACACGTAACTTGGGATTATTATTATTTAGTAATAGTGTTTTTTTTTTTTGTGATTGACTGTTTTTTATGGTGATAGGACACGTAACTTGGGATTATTATTATTTAGTATTAGTATCTCCGGACCTCACTCCCATGAATTTCTTTTTGTGGGGTTACATTAAGGGTGAAGTGTATGCCTCAGAGGTAAATACAATTGATGAGTTAAAAAATAGGATTATTTTAGCATTTCACAAATTAAAGTGCTTAGCGACGGACAGTGATCTAATTAGAAAAATAAATAACAATATTCTCCGTCGGTATAATTTGTGCATCAATGTGAATGGAGGACACATCGAAAATTTAGTGTTTGTTTTTGTGCGCGTACTTCGAAACGTTACCTAACATAAAAGCCAGTGCGAGCGGAGGCCTAAGTCGCCGGCCGCCACCCCGGCCCGGCCCCCACCGAGCACACGAGATACCGTACACCGCGCTCCGGCGCGCGCGCGACGTTGCCGCTTTGTTACCTAGCGGTATCTAAGGTCAGTGTCATTTTTTTACAAAGGGTGGTTGCGTTTTATTCGGATTTGCAAGCTATTTAGTTTGTTTGAAAAAAATATTTTCTCATTTATGGCGCTTTTTGTTTTTGTACCGTATCGAATTAATACTGAACACGTATAGTATACGTAGTTTAATTTAATGCCCCTCTGTCGTATCAACTCTGTATATCATCACGCTAAGACCAACAGGAGCGGAGCAGTAATGAAAATTGTGACGCAGACGAAGTTGCGCGGGTCAACTAGTAATAATATAATCTAGGCAAGGTTATTGTCAAGGCGCAACGGACTACGGAATACAAACTAGTCTTGTTTGTGACAATCCCGAAACTCCCGAGATTAGCCAAGTGTAGTCCCGGGATTTTCGGGACCAGAACGGTCTGGATTCCGGTATTGTATTCTCTAGCTACGACCAATAGGAGCGGAGCATTAATGAAAAATGTGATGCAGAGGACAGCCGCCCGGGTCGATCTTCAAGGCTAAGCAACGCTTGCCGAGGTCGGTTTGTGGATGGGTGATCATCTGAACATAATTATAGAGATTCCTCCGTGCCTCGGAAAGCACGTTAAACCGTTGCCAAAAAAAAGCACGCTAAAACTCGGAAGCAAGCTCGGAAAGCACGTTAAAACGACTGCCAAATCTAAAAATGACAGCCTGGGTGGCTGTCATTTTTAGATTTGGCAGTCGTTACGGATTGTCAGAAGTCAGAAAATCTGACATCAGTCGTACCAAGATATACTGTGGTACCCGGTTAATGAGTTGTGGAGTGGTAGGCAGGCGCTTCACGTAAAATACTAGTATTCAGCTGAATCCGGTTTGACTGGAAGCCGACCCCAATATAGTAAAGAAAAGGCTGGGCAGATGATGAGAATTAGTTTAAAACCTTGATAAGGTCTCTGACCGCAAACAAAGACAAGGAGATTGACATATTTACTCTCTCCAAACAAAGTTTTAAGGCAAGAGCAATAGAGTTACTAAATTCTTAAGTATATAATATATATATTTTCTTTCTTCTTCTTCGTAATAGTCTTTTATGGCGTATACTGTATGTCTGTTTTCTTTTAATTTTTTTTTTTTCGTGAATTCGTGGACTATAGGGTGGGTTACATGTGTAGTAACATAAACATGGAATAGGTTATGCATAATTTTATTTCTAAGGCTAATTTAAGACTCTTTTATTCCTGGCATGTAACTGTATTTTGTCCCAAACAAATAAAATAAAATAAAAAAGACAAATATTTTTGCGAACTGAGTAGGTACTACTGTCTGTGAGTATCATCGTAATTTCAGCCTGAGTCGGTGTAACACGACTGGTTACCTTCCTAAGGCACTTGTCTCACCGCCAGCGAGGAAGCGAGTATATATCGATCATTTGCTCGCTGAGAAAAAGGACAAAAGAAATAGACCACGTGTGAGTAAAAGAGGCACATATATTCATAGTCGATAGCTGGCTGTTCACACTGCCGGCGAACGGTTCTTACTTCTAGTTGATCGTAGCGACGAGAGCTATTAAAGTTTGTACTCGCTCAGTGACACTCGCTCGCGGTGCTCCCATGGCGGTCAGAACAACCAAACTGCGGTAATGTCTACCTATAGTGCGAGCCGGAGCGAGTGTTGCGAGTAAAAGCCCGTCGCACTAAAGCACTCGCTGAAAGCCGAGCGTCAAAACTATCGAAACTTTTCACTCGCTACTCGCTGATCGCCAATTGTTTCGAGTTTGAAGCTTTACTCGCTACTCGCTGATCGCCGGCGGTGAGACAACTGCCTAAGGCCAAGACTTGTGGTGATGTCTGGTTGCCTCTATTGTGGTACCTACTGCGATAACTACCTACATGACGCAGTACACATTGGATGAGTGATTAGCAGAGGTCGGAATTAGGTAGAATTATTTATGTACTTACACTGATTTCATACAGCGAAAGAATAAAGTGGATATGCCTCAATTTTTGTTATAGCGGCAACAGAAATACACGATCTGCGAAGATTTCAACTGTCTACCTATTACCGTTGTTGACTTAGAGAATATAACCACTAGAGTGCATATAAGCCGATTTCTTCTAAGTAGGTACCGCGATAGTGACCGATAAGCCGATTTCTTCTAAGTAGGTACCGCGGTAGTGACCGCGGGCCCGGGACGAGACGGCAGAATGCGTGGCTGCAATTGATCAGTTCAAGGCTAAGGATTATTAAGTATCGATAGATCGACTTCAACCATTAAACGTAACAGCACAGATTTTTGCGATAAAAATACAAAGGGAAAAAAAGGGATAAAATAATTAGAATTTCCAAATGTAAGAAAAGGACTTTTCCAAAAGACAACAACGCCGGCGACTACTCACAGTGTCCTCGTTCACCCAACCACCATTTTAAAATAGACCCCTGCGGTGGCTTATAATATGATGAAATCAAAAATAATTTTCGTAGTCTATATATTCCGATGAAAAGTTATGCCATACTTTTTGTAACTAGATGTCTTGGAATGTTTCCCACACCACTTCACCGCGCATGAAGGCATTTTTATGCGTTATAAATTGCATGAAAAATTACAACAATTTGTAATAACTTAGCGTGCACATAGGTCTAACACTTGGTCACAACTACAATGGTTACTAGTACCGCAGCCTACACATCGGCGACAAAATACTAATAGTTTTCAAGCTTCGGGACACTGTATGCGCAGTCAAGTGGTTTTATAGTCTTTGGTTCTTGAGATGCTGCCCACTGACAGACAGGCGGACGGACAGCGGAGCCTTAGTAATAGGGTCTGTTGGTTACCCTTTGGGTATGGAACCTTAAAAAAGGAAGAGGCCACAAAATGATTAGACGACATAAGACAATGGTTGCAAAAGAGCGTCCGAAAGCCTGGGGAAATTAGAATAGAATAGATCTAATCGTGGTGACCAACATTTCAAGTGGAATAACAAAAAGAGGGTTTCATATACATGAAAAGCTGTAATATTCACGTTACTCCATACAACAATATTACAAAATACAAAAACAATTCACTTGTTAGTTAAAATGACAACTTATACCTTAGTGCTTAGGATAGGTTTCACTAGTACACCAGATATCCCCTTTTTTTCCTCTGAATTCTTCAATAGCTTCTACATCGCTGACCAGCTTGGCCTGTGACACAACGGTCTTCGCAAAAAGTTCAGCATCGTTCAGGTTAGGTCCGTTCTTCTGATAAAAGATGAAGTAGTTGTTGCCCACCAGTCGGGCCACGCCGCGGTCCGCGCCACAGTCGCAGCTGACGGCAAACGCGGGCTCCACTTCGGCGAAAGCATCGACAGCCAGTACGTGTAAATTCGCACTTCTTGGTGGCTCTGTGGCGTTTCCAGCCGGCTTGGTTGTTATTTTCACTAAAGTCGGGCTTCTTCCATCGGCACACGAGCATGGCGCGCCTAGTGGAGACTTCTCAAACGAAACGTCGACACAAATTGGTTTGAAAGTTGCGTGCTGTGGGTAACTTGTTAATGGCACCCATACCCCGTAGAAATCTTGTATATTGGCTGCCTTAGCAAGAATTAAAACTGTAGATAGTACTAGTAATTTCAACATGGTGAATGGTGAACCAAATATCTAAACCTCGTTGTACAACACTGGCGAATATGACACTGCGTTCATAAAGGACCTTTATATATGTATAAGGTTCGCTGCTGACAACCTTTGCCACCGATACTATTATCTTGTTGTTTTGTCTAATTTCTAAAAAAAAAACACAGGTCACGTGCGAGTCGGACTCGCGTTTAAAGGGTTACGAACGAATTTTTATTTTGAACATATTGCTTTCAAATCATGTATTTTTTATAGGTTTTCCTATAGTCTGTAAGAAAAGACGGAATTCGAGAAAATAGATTTTCGTCTTTTTTCTTTAATAAATTAGGAATAGTTTTTTTATAATAATTATTAAAAATATATTTTTAAGACCCTCAAGATGAGCCGTACCAAAATGGTAAAAAGGAACCCTTATGGTGTGACTATGTCTGTCCGTCTGTCACAAGTGGATATCTCAAGAACTAAAAATTCTATCAACTTGAAATTTGGAATGAACAATTCCATTAATTATTTCCATTCCAATAGTTAAGCAAACGTCATATATGACGTTTGCTTAACTATTTTGCTAATGAGAAATAAATAAAAACGTGTATATTTTTTTGGAACAGCCACTGAAAGGGTTTCATAAAAATTCGCTGTACTACGACATTTGGGGTACCTATCATAGGAAAGAGCGCTATTTGCATATTCTCAATAAAAAAAAAAATGAAGGCCGTGTGGTTTTCGACTTATTTTTCTTTTCCTTATCTCCGAATTTTGCACAGAGAAATATCTGAAATAATGTGATAGAAGTTTATCGAAAGATTACACGGAAAATTCCATTCACAATCAGTGTGAATTCAGCGAGAAGGTGCTTAAGCCTCAAATTCTTTAAATAGCAAGATTTATGTAACTAAATGATTCTTAGTTTAATTCAAGCAGTGTTTTTTTGATATTGTGCTCACACCATAATTTACATTATGTTTCTATACGTGAGGATTTGTTATTGGCTTGCTGGTGACTCCGGTTTCCTACTTTGTTTGTCTTTATTAGCTGTAAGTCCTCCATGTACTAAATAAAACGATGTCTCTAAAAAGCACACTTTTCTGAAATCATCAACAAAAATTACATTCGTCATGACTCTTTAAGTCAAGAGTGAATAAATAGGTTACTTCTAGGCAGGCGTGCTACATCTTCGACCACATCATCGCTTACCAACAAGTGAGATAGTGGTCAAACGCGTGCCTTTCGGCAGTAAATAAAAGTTCCACTATCGGTCAAAAGATGGCGCTGATTTAAAACTGCAGTATACACCGCAGAGTTAAAATTCTCTGACGAATATAGGCCTCGCCGATGAAAATTTTAAAACATTTAATGTTTTATATTATGGCACGGAACCCTCAGTGCGCGAACTCGTCCTTGACCGGTTTTTAGATATACCACACGGTACATACAGATGAATTTTTTTTTATTTATTTTTTTCCTAAAAACCCCATGACCCCATTTTCAAAATTTATTTACGTTACGCGTCCGTTTGGGTCACAGAAGGTTATAATTGTGCAAAATATCAACTGAATCGGTCCTGTACATTCGGAGAAAATTAGCTGTGACGGACGAACGGACAGACAGATAAACGAGTGATAAAGGTTCCGTTTTCTCAAACCGAGCTTTAGAACCCTAAGGGTCAATTCATACCGAAAGCGGCGAGCAGTTTCCGTGTCATATAATTTTAAACTTTATCTTCATTACTATAACACATATTATCGCGGGAGTCATCGGAATGCTCGCGGCGCCGCGGGCGGCCGCACGACCTCTTCAAGTTTCTCAAGCGATCAAGCGATACTATGTGTTACTGTGATGAGGATTAAGTTTAAAATTATATGACACTGAACCTGCTCGCCGCTTCGCTGCCATTTCGGTATGAATTGACCCTTAACATCTTTGGAAAATTTCTGTCACTAAATCTAATTAAAATAGTTTATGTAAAGCCAACACACAATAGATAACCTATCACAATGTAGATATTTTTATCATAATTCTCGAAATTGCTTGTATATAGAACATTATGTGTTTATATGATTGAATTCAAATTTGATATAAAATACTGCTTCATTTACAGAGGTGTTTTCACAGCTATAGTACAAAAAAATATGTTAGTGATCTTGAGTGTTTAATTTAGAGCAAAATTCAAAGGTTCTATCCAAAGGTTGTCTTGATAAGATCGCTTTTAGCGATAAGGCCGCCCATTGTTGTCACACTATGTAATGTTTTCTTCATCTATATTTTCTGTAACTTATATGGTGTACATAATAAAGAGTATTCTATTCTATTGCCGTTCACACCATTTAATTTGGATGAATATCTTAGGAGATATCTTAAAATTAAAGTAAGTCGCGCAACCAAATAATTACAAATTTACAACAGAGGTTTAGATGTCCCGAACTGGTAGACTGAGAGCAGACGTCGTTGACTGTTGTCTAATGTCTATTGCACTTTTATTTCAGCCTGAACCACAATATTATTGAATCTGTTAATTAGATGGTCACTTGTTAGTTTGGGCTAAATCAACATTTGCACCCGTCCGAGGCGGGTCGCTAGTTGGAAGTATAAATCTTATACAAAAATTATCGTTGGAGAATAACCTTCACTAAATCTGAGAACTAATTAAGTCTTCAAAATATGATGTTTATGTAACCCACAATAGATAACCTATCAAAGTTCACAGAAATGTTTTTCAAACTATTCGAATTTGCTAGTAAGTACCTATACATAACACTAGCTGACCCGCGCATCTTCGTTTTCGTAATTTTTTTCATTAATACTCCGCTCCTTTTGGTAGCGTGATGTTATGTAGCCTATAGCGTTGCTCGATAAATAGGATATCCAACACAAAAATATTTTTTTCAATTCGAACCAGTATTCCTGAGATTAGCGCGTTCAATCAAGCAAACAAACTCATCAGCTTTATAATTAACCACGATCAAAAGCAAGAGGTTCCTCGTAGATACACAAATTTCAAGTGTGTATTGTACCTATTACGGTTCTTGAGATATAGCTCGCTGACATACAGACGGACGGACGGACAACGGAGGCTTAGTAATAAGGTTCCGTTAGTAACGTTTTAGGTGCGGAACCCTAAAAAGCAATGCCTCCGCATTTCCGCAAGCAGGCGCTGTCATCATTTGGGTACAACAACACAAACGTTTAAATTTCACAAATGTCATTCGGAGTTTGTCCTTGAACGATACTTGACCAACACTTATAGAATTAAGCAACCGCAACTTCGTCTGCGTCACATTTTTCATTAAAGCTCCGCTTCTGTTGGTCTTAGCGTGATGTTATATCTAGGCTATGTAAGTAGTGTGGAATTTACAGAAATATAAAGTTGATAAACGACATTGACCACTGAGCCTGATACCTTTTTATTGATCAAGTAAACCACTGATGGACAAATCCAGTTTGTAATGTGGAGCTCGCACCTGCTACAAATCCTTCGTGACTATATTCACATAAGCGGGCCGCGATAACTACTACGCATGGCTTTCACGACACGTGCATGGAAATTTAGCATTCTCAACTGAGAAAAAAATCCAAATAATACAACAGTTATTCCCTTGCCCTCTCATAAAGTCAACAAATGAAACGCATTCTCAGCTCGTTCGGCGGCGGCGAGGAGCAGGAAGCACAAGACGAGACCATCAACGTGTTCTCCGTGGCGTCCGGGCACCTATACGAGCGCTTCCTACGCATCATGATGTTGTCCGTACTCAAGAACACCAAGTCACCCGTCAAGTTCTGGTTCTTGAAGAATTATTTGAGTCCTTCCCTTAAGGTAAGAAATTAGAAAAATTAAGACTTAGTTAGCGCCTTATTTTCGTGATGAGGACGCTTTTTGTAGCTCAAGTTGACGTGCGGTTTATCCTACGTGCTAAGACAGCTGATTAGTTGCTGGTCAACAAAAGAATATCAACAATGAGCTTTATTTTATAAAAAATTAACTTTACTTAATCACATACGAGGGTCACACAGAAAGATTTTAGAAAATAAAAAATGGAATGATGTAGAAGCCTGTTAATATTTTTATTGGTTTTCGATGTAGTCTCCGTTTCTTTTCAAACATGGTCTCATGCGATATAACCATTGACTGAAGCAGTAGGCGCACTCTTCTTTAGGGATCTCTTCCACGCCTTTTTCAAATGCAGACACGGCATCTTCAGAGTTCATAAAACGAATTCTTCTAAGTTTATCTTTTATTTTTGGGAATAAATAAGAGTTATAAAGGGCCAGGTCGTGACTTTAAAGAGGATGACTCACTAACTACACAATACTCCACACCTTCGATAGTCCGCCCAGCGGAGTGAGCTGGAGCGTTGTTGTGGTGGAGGAGAATCCTGCTTCTTAGGCGCTGGTGTCTAAAATTTTCCAAGGCAACTGATAATGATGACATGTTGCTTAGAATGGAACGGAGACTACATCGAAAAAACTATTAACAATATAAACATCAATAAAACTATTAACAGGCTTCCACATAATTATGTTTTTTTATTTTCTGAAAACTTTCTTGTGTAACCCACGTAATAATAAAATAGTGAAATCATTAGTAAGTTTGTTTTTAATCGGTGAGAAAACTACTGAACAGATTTATTTCAAATTTTGCACGATTTATCCTTATAGGTATGGTCAGGTTATATGCTATATACTATTACGCTATGTGCTGTGGAGATTGAGAAATAAATAACTAAATATACAATCGAGATGCTTGATTTTATTTCTCTATCTGCTCGTTTTTGACCACCTCATAACCGTACATTTACTCCTCTAGGATATCCTACCGTACATGGCGCAAGAGTACGGGTTCCAGTACGAATTAGTTCAGTACCAGTGGCCGCGCTGGCTGCAGCGACAGCGCGACCGACAGCGCACCATCTGGGGCTACAAGATCCTGTTCCTCGACGTGCTGTTCCCGCTGCACGTCAAGAAGATCATCTTCGTGGACGCTGATCAGGTAATGCAAATAGCAGTCATCCTAACCCATATTTTTTAAGTATGGGAAGCGTTTGCCAGGGAGTGATAGCGTGACGGTTTACAGGACAAAATAGAGGAAAAAATCTGGTTGCCCCGACCCTAAATAACATGGGATAAGGGCAGGAAGATGATGACACACTGGCGTTTGACCACATATACGCGATGTGTGGTTGACAATAAATCACGCTAGCCTCACCTTGTGGGTTTCCTCAACGTGTCGACTATGATAATATAACTATTTCCAATGAAGATTTGGAAAAAAAAAACTCTCGCAGTCTTGTCTATCTAGACCCGATAGTGTGATAGTACCATACTTTAACACAATAATATGCTATTTCTGACTAGAAAACAATATAAGAACTGGTCAAATAGGCCTTTTGTAAGAATCCCGCTGCGTGTGTTTGCTGTGAAACTCTAAGTTAGATTTAGCAACCGACATGTTATCGCAGATTGTTCGCGCGGACTTGAAAGAGTTGGTTGAATTGGACTTGGGCGGCGCGCCCTACGGATACACGCCTTTCTGTGACAGCAGACGAGAAATGGAAGGTTTCAGGTAAGAGTTCATGAATTTACTATCGGGGCACCATCCGGAACATGCAGGAACTGTGGGTGGCAGCACAGAAGTGTCAATGTCAAGAATTTTTACATAAAGTTCCGAATTTGAAACGCTAGATGGCACAGTCTACGCCGCGCACGTTCTCCATGTCAATTAATTGTTCTACAATACCGAATTCGGGCTTATTTAAACTGCTGTAAGGTAATATTATTCCGTCTGAGACTCCATTTGTTAATTTATACTGACTAAATACTAACTATGACCACACTTCAACTGTTAGTAATGCATTGAGAGGTTCATTAAAGTGAATCTGCTTTGTTAGAGCCATTAGAGCGATGGCAAAAACATATAAAACATGCAAATTAACGACGGTGGTCAATCAAAGCCGACCAATCAAAATTGATTGATTGATTAACGTCATCTGTCTTCCATGCACCACATTGAACTGCTAGTCTATTCTGTAAATAATCATTTCGATATTGAGCTTCACCTGAAAGAAAAAACCTCACAAAGTGAGCGTTATTCCACACAACATAAAGGTCTTACGTTTGACGTAATTTGATGCTCACCTCGAATTCCGCTGTCGAGACACGAAAATGTTGTTACAGAATAGGGGTACTGCTCTAAACTATCTTTATCATCGACCGCAATCTCGTTACACCTTATTTCATAAGGCCACATGTTCTTGTCCTACGCTAGGTTCTGGAAGCAAGGCTACTGGCGCAACCACCTACAAGGCCGCAGCTACCACATCAGCGCGCTGTACGTGGTGGACCTGAAGAGGTTCCGCCGTATCGCCGCCGGGGACCGTCTGCGAGGCCAGTACCAGGCGCTCAGCCAGGATCCTAACAGTTTGTCTAACTTAGGTAAGAATGTTTAATGAACTCATCAGATTTTAGAAATAGCCCCCTGATTTTAAATCACAAACCATTACATAACTTGCTAGTGACCGTGTCGTCGTTAAAAAATATCTTTGTAGTCGGTGATATAAATGATGTTAATCATCGCAAGCGGTTCCGGGACCACCTCGTATCTGGAGAACATTGTCTTCCCTGCTTTAAAACTACCAGACATGCTGGGACCATGTGATACTAGAAACCAAGTTAGAAGCGTACATGTTTGAGGGTACTAGTATCACGAACCATGAAGCAGTTTTATCTACACTGTTAAACAATAGAGGAAAATAAATGGTATGTTTGTATCGAATAAACTCGAAAACGACAGGACCAATTTCAAAAATTCTTTCGCCATTTGTATGCCGCATTATCCCCGAGTAACATACGCTATATTTATTACTAGAAAAAAAATTGGGATCTTTAAGAATATTGCAGCGTGGATGAAGTCGCGGGTGAAGTGCTAGTTCTGAAAAATTGCTCGTGTATCGGTAATAGGGAAGATTCAAATACAGAATTTATGAGAATGTTGTCAGTAAAATGATAAAAAAGTATAAAATAAAGGCCATTACAAAGTTTTTATTTTGGTTAATATCGATTTTTAACAAAAATAAAGAATTAAAGTAACGTGAAACGGAACGTATTTAAAAACAACAATCGTTTAGTGACGTATCTGCTGTTATGCCAACGAAAAGGCTTATGTCTTCGAATTGGGACAGTTCTTGACCAGTGATAGACACGTGTGACGTCATCGTCCGTATTCGCGCGAACCTTTAAACTGTCGGTTTAAAAACGCAATACTGGCAATAAATTAAAGCGTTTTCATTTCTTATTTACGTGGTGGTCTATTCTAGATGAAGTTCTTTAAAATTAAAGCATAAATGGAAATAATGCATGTTCCCTATTGTACCACAGTAATTTGTTACAGATCAAGATTTGCCGAACAACATGATTCATCAAGTAGCCATTAAGTCATTGCCTCAAGAGTGGTTGTGGTGCGAGACATGGTGTGACAACGACTCCAAAGCCTACGCCAAGACTATCGATTTGGTAAGTTACCGTTATTTTTTTTTTATAACTTGCATATTTGAATTCGAAATGCAAGATAATTATCACATTATTGAACAACAAACTCCACGTTAAACCAGACAAAGACATCGCGCGAATACGCGAGCGCCGGTTTTATTTGTATGGCAAACCCGATCGTCGCCTTCTGGTTTTATCGAACAATATACCTCGACCATTGCGTATTTTAACGATTATATACTTGTTGTTACTATTTGTATTAAGGCTTGTATTCATGCCAATGACCGTTATCCCCCTACGCGCCACTACGCTACCAGCATTATTATTTTTTTTGTAATAAAAATAATACATTTTTTTTAAAAGTAACAAACTAAATCATTGTCTTTTGTATTGCAAAACAGTAAATATTTTTCATACTCTTTTGATAAAAAATGAAGGAGTAAAATGGTTTCATCTCAACGATTTGGAGGTGATTTGGTGGTTTTCAATTCTGGCTAAACCAAGTTACGAATACTAACTATTTATTTTTTCAGATGTAATTTCTCTGTTAGTGCCGACAAAAAGCTGCTTCAATTGCACGCTATATTTTTTAAGTTTTTTTCGAGAGAGGCACCCTTAATACGACACCTTACGGCATAAGGTGCCCCATAGCTGGAAAAAGGCCCACCCTCTCCCCTTCCACTAGATAACGGGTAATTAATCATCTTTCTTTTATTTCCAGTGCAATAACCCGCAGACGAAAGAAGCGAAGCTATCGGCCGCCATGCGTATCGTGCCGGAGTGGAGCGAGTACGACGACGAAGTAAAGGGACTGCAGGCGCGCGTGCGACGCGGACTCTACCAAGCTGCTGATCACGAACAGGTGAGCGATTACTGAACTGACTCTAGTACCCTACTCATGGGGATCATGATCATCATCATGACGTCCGCTGGTGGACATGGATCTTCCCCAAGTGTCGCCACATCGACCCGTGCTGAGCGTATCGCATTTGGCGGACTTCTCAGGTCATCGGTCTACTTTTTGAGACTTTCCTACGCTGCAGCTTCCGATCCACAGCCTCTCATGAACCTTTCGACCCCATCGAATATCTGTTCTGCGAACAACGCAACCTGCCCATCGCCACTTCAATTTGGCGAGAAGCAGTAATAAAGGCCTGTCAATGTCGATAAATTGATACGACAGGAACGGTGAAATCTTGTACGTAGATTTGCATACAGTAGTACCCAACTTATAAGGCGCGTCGTGAATCTTCGTTCGCGCAGAAAAGAAAGTATGGCCCGAAGACTTACGAAAGAATACTTAAAACTTACAATCAACCTTAGTTCACTATTATAAGGTTCATATTACACTGCAGTTGTTAGTTCCGTCTCACTCGCAAGTCACGTGCATGCCACGCGACGCGCGCTATCATGGCGGCGGCTGCCGACCAATAGCAGTACAGGAAACAGAAGTGCAGTGCAGGGAGCGTGCCGATTGGTCAATAGCATTTCCCGCACTTTGAAAATTCGTCTTCTGCGCAGGTACATCGGCAAGCCATATCACTTGGGTACTACTGTACTAGGGAAAGGAATTTGACATTACTTGTATTGACCTTATTTCAAAATAGTATTGAAGAACCAGAAGTAGTATTCTGCTTATCGTGTGGGCAGTAAGGTCTTGCTGCCTTGTAAGGGTTCCGTTTTTTCCTTTTGGGGTACGGAATCCTATAAAGAACCTCAAGCAGTTAGAAACAGCCTTTTGTGTCCATCAGTACACAAAACTACTAATACGTGCTTCTCATGTGCATGCATGAGAAGCTCGTGGCTAGATAATAACAGCCGCACAGGTCGATCTTCAAGGTTAAGCAACGCTTGCCATGGTTGGTCTGTGGATGGGTAACCATCTTAACATACCGAGTTTCCTCCGTGCCTCGGAAAGCACGTTAAGCCATTGGTCCCGGCTGTCATTTGTAAATCCTTGGCAGTCGTTACGGATAGTCAGAAGCCAGTAAATCTGACTCCAGTCTTGCCATGAAGTACCGTGTTACCCAGTTAATGGGTTGTGGAGGTTTGGTTCCTCGTAAAATACTGGTATTCAGCTAAATCCGGCTTGACTGGAAGCCGACCCCAATAAAGTTGGGAAAAAGGCCAGGCAGATGATGAGTAGTCTAGGTGCATGATGAATGTTGTATGATAAATCAGAAAAAATAAAAAATATCAATTGTTGCAGGAGATCGAGAGTACTGATCATCAAGAAGCTCCGGTTGAAAGTCCATCAAGTAAGTTTGCAAAAATATAATCACTAAAATGCGTAGTTATGACATGTACACTTCAACTTAATACACTCTTTTGTTTCAGAGCACGACGAGCATTCTGAGTTATGATGAACTAAAGTGTCGATATTAGTTTATTCCAATTTGGTTGAATGCCGAGTTCGAGTGAATGTGTAAGTAGGTAAATGCTCACTTTGTATGTACAGTTCAGCGTTTTTTTATCTGATCATTTCAATTAATACATGTACTCTACAGTATATCACACATTTATGATCACTACAAGCTTTTGAGCAAAATGGCGATGTCTAATATAACAAAGTTTGTTTGGATATTATGAAATTTTAATGTACCAAATTATTTTTTTAATTCTGTAATAAACGTAACTAAATCACATCTTCGAATCAAAACCACCTAGACTTTAATTTGCGATGCCATATTGCAATATTTATCTTCCTGCCAAGTGTCTAAAATTATAACATTGCAACATTACACATAAACAAAACTTGATATCTTTCTATAAAGCTGTAATTCTGTAGTTATTTTTCATGTCTCCTAAATGTAAGCTACTTACCACCATTTATATCAAATAAGTAAAAATAATGTGATTTTTTAGTTCATAAGTAAAAGGATTTTTCTGTTGAACTGATATCCTATATTAGCGAGAGTTTATTTTTATGTAATTCCCAGTAGCAAATTCCAAAATTCTGTATAGTTATAGTGACTAAAACTACTGTGTTTATGTATAAGGTTAATTAATGAAGCAGTCTCGAGATCTCACAAGTTAGTGAACTGAATAATCTCAGGAACTACTGGTCCGATTTGAAAAAAACATTCAGTGATAGATAGCCCATTTATAGGCTATATATCATCACGCTAAGACCAATAGGAGCCGAGCAGTAATGAAAATTGTGACGCATACGAAGTGGCGCGGGTCAACTAGTACATTATACAGTGAATGTCTTTAGATTGGTCCTAGTACCTATGTACTATATTCCTTCAATTTTGTTATTCTAATATTGCTCAACATATTTCATTGGTAAAACATTGCTAAAATACAATAGAATTGTAAATAAACTTACGTCACATTTATATTGACTTTTATTATGTTGATTTGTATTATTACCAACTAAAACTCCTACAAGTCTGCTAGCAAGCGTCGGCAAGATGGACCTGCTCTAGCGAATGACGCCGTTTTCCATGCCTGTAGGAGTGATTCTATCCTTGTTTTTGCAACACTTCCAAATTCTTCCCGATATCCTTTTCCTAAGCAATCTTGAATCAACCGGCGGTATGCATCTAAATCGTCTCGCCCTTAAATTGGGTCATTAGAAAATAACTGTCTACATATTACAGACCGACGCCTACGGACTGCTTAGTAGGGAACGTACACGGCGTTGACTATGCCATCTAGTGTCGCATTTTCGAAATTATAAAGGTCAGAATATTTAACATTGACGCTTCTGTGCTGCCACCTGCGGTTCCTGCACACTCAGTTTAGAGGAACGTGCGCGAAGTAGACTGTCCCATGTAGCGTTGCCATTTCGACTTTTATAGGTGAAATATACTTGAAAGTGACATTTCTGTGCTGCCACCTATAGTTGCTGCACGTTCCCTATGGGGTTCCGTTCTTTACCCTTCGGGTACGGAATCCTAAAAACTTGTTTAGTTAAGACAGATTGTATTTAGTTGAGCTTTAAGATGTAATTTTTTAAGATTTGCGCATCGCGGTTTGTCATGGAGTTCATCAACGGTGCGAGGATACTGTCCTACGCGGATGACACTGCTATTATCTTTTCTGCTAATACCTGGGACAAAGTTAGACTGGAGGCTGAGAGGGGTCTGGCTAGAGTTAGTGATTGGCTATGTGAAAATCTACTGACGCTAAATATCTTAAAAACCAACTACGTCTGCTTCACTAAATACGCAAACTCTCAGCCTGCGTCTGACTTTAATATTAGAATACATTCTTGTCGTACCCCAACCCAATCTACCTGTAGTTGCCCTGTTATTCATAAGGTTAATTCCGTCAAGTACCTTGGTATTTTAGTAGATCAAAGGTTAAGCTGGTACCCACACCTCGAACTAACTATAGGGAGGGTAAGAAAACTCATATGGGTTTTCAAATCTCTGAGACATGTTATGAATGCAGAACTACAGAATAAAATCTATATCGCACTGGCCCAATCCGTAATCATATATTGTATCTCGGTGTGGGGAGGAGCAGCTAAGTCGTATTTTATGGATCTAGAGAGGGCACAGAGATCCTTGATTAAGGTCATGTACTGTAAACCCTACAGGTTCCCTACTGAAACTCTATACGCAAGCTCTAAGCTGCTCTCCGTTAGAAAACTCTACATACTACACATGGTGCTAAGATATCACAAAATTCTACCCTTTAGCCATGCCAAACTTAAAAAAAGACGGTGTGATATAGTAGCCCCTACATACTCAGCACGTTCAATTTTTGCCAGTCGCCAAAATGTAACTCAAGGCCCACGCGTTTCGGAGGTCGTGAAGGCCGCGATCCGCGATGTAGCCTTGAAGAGGTCGCAGTCCTCTAAAAACAAGGCTATAAGTGCGGCCTCAGCCTCCATTTTGGCGGCAGCGGAGGCCAACTGCTGCGGGCCTCCATCGGAAGAATTGTCCAGGCTGCGGGCGGAGATCGCCCGCTTGGCAGCAGCCACCGAGCTTCTCCAAAAGGAGAATAAGAAGCTCCAAGCAGACCTGGCCGGGCTTCGAGGGGCCGGCTCAAACGAGGCGCTTCAAGGGGGAAGCAAAGGCGGGCAAAGCCACGCCATGCTGGCGGAGGACAAGCTCTTTAACCTGGTGCGCCAAGAGCTGGCTACCTTCCAGGAGCGGTTCCAGGCACGATTCTCCACTTTAGAGGGCATCGTATTGCGCCCCCCACTAGCGGCGAGTCAGACGGGCTCGGGCCAGCAAAAGGCGGCCTCGTATGCGGCAACCGTGGCTGCCAAATCGGGGTCATCTGGTCAGGCCAACCGAGGGGCTGGACTGGCAAAGACCAAGCTGAAGAAAGGTGGGATGGCTGCACAGGCAGCACAGGCAGCACGAGCTCCAGCTCCAGCTGTGCAGCAGACGCCTCCGTCTTCAAACTCTCCTGCGGCCGAAGCTGGATGGCAAATAGCTGGTGAGTTGAAGAAGGCGAGAAAGGCAACCAGGGCGGCCAAGAAACGCGAGAGGAGGCGGCGACAAAAAGAGCGAAGCGTCGCAGCCAGGCTCCGTGCCCCAAAAACCGCAGCTGTAGTGATCACACTACAGCCGGACGCGGAGAAGAAGGGCGTGACGTACAGCCAAGTGCTCGTAAAGGCAAGGGAGGCGGTGAACCTTCAGGAGCTCGGCATTACTGGGGGCCTCCGACACAGGGTAACCATGACTGGGGCCCGGATGTTGGAGATCCCCGGTGCAGCCAGTGGCCCGACCGCTGACGCTCTGGCTGAAAGGCTTAGAGCGTCCTTGAGTGCGGACGAGGTCCGAGTGTCCAGGCCCACCAAGTGCGTTGATATACGCATTATAGGCCTGGACGACTCCGTCACGGAGGAGGAGGTGGTGGCCGCCGTCGTCAGGACTGGGGGATGCTCTACCGAGCAGGTGAAGGCAGGCACCATACGTCCTGACCATACGGGCATGCGAACCATCGTGGTGAGCTGCCCCGTGACGGTGGGCAAGAAAATTTCGGAGGGCCGAAGACTCCTGGTGGGCTGGGTATCTGCGCAGGTCAAACTGCTGGAACCCAGACCTCTGAGGTGCTTCCGCTGCCAAGTGGGCAACCATGTGGGAGTCCAGTGCACCTCGGAGGTGGACCGCAGCGATCTTTGTTTTCGCTGTGGTCAGCCTGGACACAAGGCCGGCTCGTGTAACGCCAAGCCGCACTGCGTTGTATGTGCGGCAGCTGGCAAGCCGGCCGATCACTGGGTTGGGGGCAAAGCCTGCGTCCCACCCGCCAAAGCCGGGGGCAAAAAGAAGCCCTCCACCACCGCCGTCCCTGCCGCCGCCGCCGCCACTGCTGTCGCCGCTGCCGCGACCACCACCGCCGTCACTGCCACCGAATTCGCTTCGGTTTTCGCGAGTGAGTCACAAGGGACTCAGGAGGAAGCAGAAATGGAGTGCCAATAACGGCTCCATTACGCTTCCTTCAGGCGAACATCAACCACTGCGCCGCCGCTCAAGACCTGTTGGTGCAGAGCATGGCACAGTGGTTGATTAACATCGCCGTGGTCGCTGAGCCCTACTTTGTCCCGCCCAGGGATGACTGGGTGGAGGACCTGAACGGCTCAGTGGCCCTAATTTCGTCGGCCGCTGCCGGTACCCCATCCCTCGAAGGCGTCAGGAGAGGACAGGGGTGCGTAGCAGCACGGTTCGGGGAGATTGTCGTGGTAGGAGTGTACTTCTCCCCGAACCGAACACTCGCTGAGTTCCAAAACTCCCTTACGGAGCTGGGCGTCGTCGTCGCCGGGTGTCGTTCCCTCCCCGTACTCGTTCTCGGGGACTTCAATGCCAAGCACTTGGCTTGGGGTTCCCGTTATACGGATACGAGGGGCAGGATGGTGGAAGACTGGGCTCTGGAGGCAGGCCTGGTCGTCCTAAACCGGGGTTCTGTCCCCACGTGTGTGCGGATGCAGGGGGAGTCTGTGGTGGACATTTCGTTCGCCAGCCCTGCTCTGTCACCGCGTGTCATTGACTGGCGCGTATTAGAGGAGGTGGAGACCTATTCCGATCACCGGTATATCCGGTTTGACGTCTCCACCCAGACCTCAACCGCGCCAGTCCGGCAGGCCCCGAGTGGTCCGCGGTGGGCGCTGAAGCAGCTGGACCTTCGATCGTGCAGGCCTGGGTGTCACCTCCGGACAGGCCTGCTGACATCAACGACGAAGCGGAGTGGTTCCGGGAGGCCATGTCCGATATTTGTGATGTGGCAATGCCCCGGGTTAAGCAAGGACGCGCCCGCCGCCAGGTGTACTGGTGGTCGCAAGAGCTGGCGACGCTGCGTCAGGCATGTGTTGCCGCACGGCGCCGGTACACCAGGCACCGCAGGCTCCGCATCCGCCCTCCAGATGCGCAGGTCAGAGAGGCGGAGCTATACGAGGAGTACAAAGTGGCAAAGGCCGCCCTCAAAGCAGGGATCCTGCAGGCCAAGGATCTGGCTCGCAAGGAGATGCTGGAGTCTCTGAACGGGGACCCGTGGGGTAGACCCTACAAAATGGTGCGGAATAAGCTCCGCACCTGGGCCCCCCCCTTGACGCAGAGTCTCCGGCCCCAGCTGGTGGAGGACGTGGTGAGCGCTCTATTCCCCTCGCGAGGGGAGCATACTCCCCCGCCTATGGCTCCGCCACCTGCGGTGCCCGATGCGGACTGCATTGATGACGACGATGACGATGCCCCTGAGGTGACTGAGGTAGACCTGAGAGTGGCGGTTAATAGGCCGAAGGCCAAAAATACCGCCCCAGGACCCGACGGCTTACCTGGAAAAGCTTGGGTCCTGGCCTTGGAGGCTCTTGGGCCTCGACTAAGAGGGTTCCTAAGCGCATGCTTGGAGAGGGGCCAGTTCCCACTTCGTTGGAAGACGGGGAAACTGGTCCTCATTAAGAAGCCGGGGCGCCCCGCGGACTCTCCGTCCGCATACCGGCCCATCGTGCTGCTCGATGAGGTGGGCAAGCTCTTTGAAAGAGTAATTGCAAACCGCCTCGTCGAGCACCTAGTGAGGGTGGGGCCGGATCTGGCGGAAAACCAGTTCGGTTTCCGCACGGGCCGCTCGACGGTGGACGCCATCATGCGCGTGAGAGCCCTCTCGACGGGGGACGCGGTTTCCCGGGGCGGGGTCGTCTTGGCTGTGTCTCTAGACATCGCCAATGCCTTTAACACCCTGCCTTGGAGTTGCATCAGGGAGGCACTTCGGTATCACCGGGTGCCGAACTACCTCCGTCGCGTAGTCGAGGCTTACTTGACGGACAGAGCCGTCATCTACCCCGGTCATCTGGGAGAGTGGAACCGGCGAGAGATGTCGTGCGGTGTTCCACAGGGTTCCGTTCTGGGGCCGCTTCTGTGGGACATCGGCTACGATTGGGTGCTGCGCGCCGACCTCCCTGGCGGCGTCAACGTTGTCTGCTATGCTGATGATACGCTGGTCCTGGCGCAGGGGAGGTCGCACCAGGCGGCGACCGACGCTATGACACGCGGGGTTGCGATAGTCGTTGAGCGGATCCGGCAGTTGGGTCTCGAGGTGGCCTTACACAAGTCCGAAGCCATGTGCTTCCATGGTTCTCGGAGCAGGCCACCATCGGGATCTCAAATAACGGTGGGAGGGGTTCACATCGGCGTGGGGTCGACGATGACGTATTTAGGTCTCGTCCTTGACAGCCGATGGAACTTCGTCGAACACTTCCGACGTTTGGCTCCCAGACTGGGACGAGCCGGGGCTGCCTTCAAGCGGCTTCTGCCCAATCTAGGGGGTCCAAATGCCTCCTGCCGGAAGCTTTACGCGGGGGTCGTGCGGTCCATGGCCCTTTATGGGGCGCCGGTATGGGCGCCTACTTTGAGGAAGCGACCTGCCCGTTACCTCAACGCGTCTCAGAGGGTCATGGCCATCCGGCTGGTCCGGGGATACCGCACGGTCTCTGGCGAGGCGGCGAGCCTCCTTGCCGGACTGCCGCCATGGGATCTGGAGGCGAGAGCCCTCGCGCACATTTACGAGTGGCGCGTGGAGGCGCAACGCCGGGGCGAGACACCTCTGCCGCGGCAAATCGCAGCAAGGCGGACGGAGCACCGGCAAGACCTCATGGCGATATGGAGACAGCGACTGTCGCAACCCAGCGCTGGGCACGCAACAATCCAGGCGATAAGTCCCCTCTTTGAGGAGTGGCTGGAGCGGCGCCACGGCGTCCTCACCTTCCGCCTGACACAGGTACTCACCGGACACGGTTGTTTCGGGAGATACCTGTTTCGGATTCGGCGGGAGGACGCGCCCGGGTGTCATCACTGCGAGGATCGCCCGGAGGACACGGTGGAGCATACGGTGGAGGTCTGCCCTGCTTGGGCGGAGCACCGCCGGGTCCTCGTCGAGGCGATCGGTGGCGGCGACCTTTCGCGACCGGCCTTGGTTCAATCTTTGGTCCGGAGCGAGGAGGCATGGGAAGCGATCACCTCCTTCTGCGAAGCAGTAATGCTAGCAAAGGAGGAGGCCGAACGTGTGAGAGAGAGGGAAACCTCACGTCCCAGTCGCCGCAACAGAAGAAGACGCCCCAGGCGACGGGAGTCGCAGGACGATTCCCGGCCGCCGTAGGCGCGGGCCTGCGGACGGCGAGCAGTGGGTGGCTCGCCGTCTGATCAGAACTAGGCCCGGGTCGGCGGCGCGCTGCGATTCCAGCGCGCCTCAAAGAGATGTCAGCGTGGAAGACGGGGCCCGCTAGGGCAGGTGCCTGCTGGGGCTGCGGAATCTGTTCGAAAGAGGTGCCGTAGCCTTAGAACGCAAAGGGCACCAGGAGGAACACGGATGGGTTTTAGTCAGTAAGAGTCTGACACTCCCTCTTGCTTCACCCAGAGCGGGAGGAGTCATTTGATGATTTCCCATCCTTAAAAAAAAAAAAAAAAAAAGGCCCACGCGTTTATAATAGAGTAAATCGCATACTTAACATCTACCCTATGCAGCTGTATAGGTGTAAGAAGACATTGACGGAATGGCTCTTCACAGTTGATTATGATGCCGTGGAGGACATTTTGGTGACTCTGGGTTGAACTTCATGCATACAAACACACATACACACACTCTCCAACACACACACACACACACACACACACACACACCCTCACACACACACACACACACACACACACACACACCCTCACACACACACACACACTTTTCAGCGCACCTCTACACTTCACACATACACACGCCCACTCACAAACACTTCCACTCATACACACAAAATATACATTCTCATACTGATAAACACACATTAATACAAACACACTCTAGTTTTTCACACACTGCCATAAACACGACTTTTACTTCTCTTTTATTGGTTTTATAAAAAAAAAAAAAAAAATGTGTAACTTATACCAAATTAGCACAACGAATCAATTTGTAAATGAATCGAGGAAGAGCGAGGTTTATCCCATCACAAGTATCTTCGGATTACTTTCTGGGAAGCCCCGGCAACTGAATTGTATTGATTTAAGATAATAAACACATTTTATTTATTTTTATTTTATTTTAGTGTAGTAAAACAAACGATTCTTCTAAGTACGAATTTTATTTACAAGAGTTCTTAACAACACTATGTAATAATAAAATTATCATTTGACATGAAACGACTAACCATAGTACGTCTAAAACTACGTATTGTTTAAATTACTTGACAGAGAAAAAGTACCTAAATCTACAGTTTATTATGAGTTTAATAAATACTTAATATGTACAATAGTGTAAGTAGTAGGTGACACTAGAAATAAAAATATTACTAGTTAATTTTCTGGATAGTATTGCCGTAATAACTGCAATGTTTTCGTATTAGTTCATGGTACACATAAGGAGTCGGTGAACCTTCGTCCTTATATGGGGAAAAATAATACTGTAGAAGCTGAATATACAGCAAAGCTAGACTACATTATAATTTAATACATTTTATTGTCGAAATATTAGAAAATACACGTTAAGTTTAATTGGAATAATTTTATTTCCATTATGTCAAAATAATAGACAGTCTTTAAACAAACTGGATAAAATGTCTTTATGCTAAGTACTGTAGGATGCTCTTGAGAATATAATGCTACTGTTTAACTTTACTTTCTACTTTTTTTCTACTTCAATACAACATTTTATTCAATGGAATTACAGCTTGCAGCTTCTCATTTGCTTTCGTTACTTGCATCTCGCTCACATGTATACTCCTTAAGTGAGAGGCATATAGTAAACCGCCAAATTTAATCCCATTTGTGTGTAGACGGATATAGATCGGGAGTATTATACACATTTACTTACGAAGGTATAATGACTAGTCAAATTGTATTCTTAATCTTTGGTTATAAAAGGGAAAATATTTATTCTGTTTACAATTAGGTACTAAAACTGTTAAAATCTTACGAAAAAAGAATGCAGATGGACCTAAATAAAAGTAATCTGCGGCTTGCACTGAAAATTACGACATTAACAAGTAAGTATTGATTAATATAACTTAAAATTTTCAATCGAAGATAATAATTTATTTATTTTATGGAAGAGTCGAAGTCAATTTGGGGGATATTTTCTATTCAAGCTGAACGGTGTATCCGCCAAATCACGTGGTAATCTTGTATGTACATGTATTGTGATACAACATGTACCGCTGCTATTAAGACATTCCCGGATTCAATGTTTTTATGATTTCATAATCATGAAAAACATTGAATCCAGGAATGTCTTAATAGCAGCGGTACATTGTAATAACAGAGTGCGTTTCGGGGAAATTATTTTTCAAACTTTTTGCACAAAAAATATTGTTCAGTGGCGCATGGCATCCAGGACATGGACAGTTTTTGCAGGCCGCCCGTTGGCTGATGAGAACCAAATCGTAAGCCGCCTAAAGTTTTACCTTTGTTCCATACAAAACCTTCTAGCCTATTATTATATTTTGAATTATATTCCAATAAGTGTAAGGTTCGAAATACAATAACTGGCTCGAAAGTTTAGCCTAGAACGAAAGTTAGAAAATAATCCTTATAACAGGCTCAGTAAGTTCGCAGTTAGCTAAGACGTCAAGTCCGTAAAGCAGGTTCAGTTGCAGTAGTGTTCCTCGGTGGTGAGGCGGCACAGCTGGCAGTCGACGCGGCAGCACCAGTGGTAGCGGCAGTGGCAGCGCTCCAGCCGCGACGAGCGCACGCCGCGCCGCCCGCGCCCGCAGCACAGCCGCCCGCAGCCGCCCGCCGCGCTGCCCAGGCTCGCGTTGCATTTTCTGATGAAGATAGGCATAAATGGTAACTTTGGACTGTTTATTTTTCTGTTGTTTGCACGGAAAAAAAACCCTAATCTCTTCAAAGTTACAGTGGGTAGGCTCGCTCCATCGTAGACTTTGTCTCTGTCATCTGTGACATAGACTAGAGTCAACAGCAAACTCATAATAAAAATAACAAACGCCGAAGAAGTGTAGATGGAAAGGGATAGTGTAACTGCTCAATCAAAATTCGCCACAAACACTTTAGACGCAGCAGAAGTTCAAGGAATTGCACTCGCTGGATCGAGAAGTCTTGCTTTCCTCGTATTATAGTATTTAGTAAAGTTTTCGTGTGCCACTCACCTGCCGTGGGTTCCAAGCGAGCCCGCAGCCGCATCTGGCTCGCAGTAGTCGGGGCTGGGCGTGACGTAGCGCAGGCGCGGGCGCGCGCGGCGGGCGGGGCGCGCGCGCGGCCGCAGCGGGCCCGCGCGCGCCGCCTCGCCCGCCAGCGCCGCCGCCACGCGCGCCAGCGGCGGCAGCGCGCGCCAGCACGTGCGCACCGAGCACGAGCCCGACACGCCGTGGCACGTGCACTTCGTGCGCATGCCGGACGAAACCGCCTGGACAGCCGACATGTAGGTGAGTGCTTGTTTCGTCATCATACAAATTACTAATAAATATCGTTTAAATTTCCTATCGGGCAACAAACGATGTTCCTATCGATTTTCTGCAGTGGCAATTACAACTATTGTCATACGTGCCGTATTCGTTACTCTATTGGTGCTGCTGTCACTTTACACCATCTTCGACGCGCGCGCACCTCGCGATCTTTTGGCGAAGAATCTAAATTCGTTACATCGATATGCAGCTTGGGAATACCTTTGAGCAACTCGTGACACTCGTATCAACTCCACTGTGATGAAATCATCGAAAGGCGGATCATCGACAGTATTATAGTTTGTTACGGTTGTATTTCCTAGGAACATAATTTTGTGTAATCGTCCAGACCCTCGGTCTGTCCCAAATGTGTGGTCTAACTGATCGTATCTAATAATTTTATTACGACGACACAGTGCTACTTAAAAAAAAAGCAAACTTTTAAAAAAGCAACTAAAGCATACTTCGTAAAGTTGTTTTCCAGTTTGGCTAGGACATTGCAGGCTTGAATTACCTGATTGTCTGATAAAAAGATGATTCCGTGTTTCGGAAGGCACGTATAAGCCGGTGGTCCCGGCCGCCAAGTGGCGGTCGCCAAATAAACCATGTCAGAAACCCTTAAGGCGGTTTAGAAACTCTGATACTAGGGTGTGTGGGGTCGTGAGACCTTACTGCCCACACGATAAGAAGTGCTACTACTAGTGAAGATTACTCAAGATATCAGTGGGAGTATCATCAATTCGACCGCTTTTTTTTTAAGGATGGGAAATCATCAAATGACTCCTCCCGCTCTGGGTGAAGTAGAAGGGATGTCAGACTTACTGACTAAAACGCATCCGTGTTCCTCTTATTGCCTTTTGCGTTTCAGAGCCGCGGTGACTCTTTCGAATAAATTCTGCAACCCCGGCAGGCACTGGCCCTAGCGGACCCCGTCTTGTGCTGACAGCCCTTGAGGCGCGCGTGGACCACAGCGCGTCGTCGATCCGAGCCTGGTTCTGATCGCACGGCGAGCCACCCAATGCTCGCCGTCCGTAGGCCCGCGTCTACAGTGGCTGGGAATCGCCCTGCGACTCCCGACGCTCGGAGCGTCTTCTTCTGTTATCAATTCGACCGCTGGGCTCTACTGCTGTCACATAGTCACAGCGCTCAAGGACTTTTCGAAGTAAGAATAATGCCGCTCGAACTGTGTCTGATGCCGGTTACACCGGCACTTGAGCCTTAATTTTAACCTCTCTATTTTTACGAAACCTTTCTGTACTCTCTCTTCTCCTCGAATCTTTCCATGCAGGAATAGGCCTACCATTGCAGTTTGTAGGGTTCCGCACCTCTAAGGTAAATAAGGAACCCTTATAAGATCACTCTCTTGTTTTTAGTTTAGCATCTGGTCAGTGTTTTGTTCGCGCTAAAACGCTCTTAGGGCCATTTTCACCAATTCAATCTGATCGCGATCAGTATACTATAATAATATGTGGGCCCCAAGTCTGCTATTTTTTTATAAATTCGTCATTCCAACACGATCCCATTGTCATTTTGCTAAAAGTTCGTAATCTGCTAATTCATAATGGTCGATCATTGATCGGTCAATGATCTCGTAATGGAATCGTGGTAGAATGACATTTTCGTATTGCCATTATTATAAAACCCGTTAGTAGAAATCGAAAAACTACTACTATATTCGAACATTTAGTTATGCCAGATTTCTTTTATATATTTTTACATATTATGTATTCATTTGTCATTATATACGAGATTGTCAGTGGCTGACCATTGGAAAGTCATTATGACGCTTTTATATTAGTAGATTACCAAACTTGTCAAAATCAACAATTATGAAATCAATGATAGACCATTCTGTCACTATTGTAGGCCCTGATCTGCGTTCAAGAGCTGTCAGTGTCAATATTCCACAGAAAATAACTACACTGACAGCTCGTAAACGTGGTTTGTGATCGCTATCAACATTGATCGTGACCAGTTTTGTTGGTGAAATTCGCACTTAGATGTCGAGTTGCAGACACTAGCCAAGTATACAATAGTCATTTATTTTTCCCAAGCCAGAAATATTTACCTTTCTTCCAAATCGCCCATTCATCAGGTTAGCAGACGCGATGAGCTCTCGTAGTCGTTCGAGTCGAGTTCGCAAGTCCACTTGAGGATCGAACCTCGGGTCATCAGCCGCCATTCGATATTCGATGTTCCGGTATCTGGAGCCTCTGTCTTCATATTCGTACCTGAGAAAATGAAAATTTAAAAGTTATTTCACTACTATATTGCTTAATGAAACATGAGTGAACAAAGGTCGAATGAAGCCTTCTTCTGGAAAAGATGGATGAAGCCTAAAAATGCGTTTTGCTGGAGAAAATTCCCAATTTTACACCCTAGGGTGAAAATGCGTTCAATACACCTCTGCCTTAATCCTTCGGTTGGGTGAGCATCGTGCAAAAACGCTTTCATATACGCTAACCTCGGTCTAGATCTGAACCTTTTCCGTGTAGGTCTTCCTCGGCGCGGTGACCGCGGCAGACGCTTTCTTCCACGGCGTCCTTTCTTCCTGGTCTTCGGTGCCACGCTGGTGTTAGCTGGCGCCGGCTGGTCGTCCACTAAGATGACTATAGGTGGCATCGTCGTTGGCTCCATGGTCGTTGTGGTCGTGGGTAGCTCTGTGGTCGTCGTCTCTATTTCTAGGATGTTTTCCACCTTACCCTCTCGAACGTCTATTTCGTGAGCGTCCAGGAACTGCTTTGCGAATCTTTAAAATAAGGAATTAATTTTTAAATACAATCATCAAGTAACACGTAGTTTTAGACTATAAAATGACTAATTTGGTTAATCAGTCCTGGTTTCAAAAATCGCTTCATACGGTCATACCTTTCTGCCCACTGAAAGTTGTCCCCACATCCACCCCACTTGAACCTCGCATGTGGTTCCGCAGGCGTGATCTGTGCCTGGCGCGGCGGGCGGGGCGGGGCGCGGGGCGGCGCGGCGCACGAGCACGCCGGCAGCGCGCCCGCCGCGCACGCGCGTGCCACCGACCACGTCAACGCAGCCGCAGACATCGCGTACACGTACGCTTGCTCGCGAGTGCCTGACCACATCCGAAATTTTAATTAAAACTGAGAGTACAGGTTTGATTTTTTTTATGAATACTAAGGCCCGTATTACAGAACCTTACTCAAGTACTACTTAAACTGCGTTCAGCCGATTACTGCTTGAGCGAAGAATCTCGACTTAAGCATTCAGTTTATTTTAGAACTGTCCTCAAACTCAAATCAAACGAAACTACGCTTGAGTAGAGATTTTGACCTCTGATTACGTGAGTAAGCAATTATTATGGTAACCCTGAACAATAGTTTGTTTTCTATTGCAATTCTTTTTTTTTTCGTACGATTAAACTGGATCAAAACCGGATGATGAGGTGGAAGACACGACGTTATTGACACTGACAGCCTCCCTTAACCCTTCAGAGTAGGTACATATATTCTGTGGACAGCTAAACTGTGAAACTGAGCTTTTTGGCGGGATTATTTCGAGTGAAGTTCAGTGGCTGTTTTAATTGATTCCTAGTGGACATTATGAAGTAAAATGCTGTCAAATACTGCAAAAAAAAATTGAATGTGTTGCACACCCATTCTAATGAAACTCAAAAAAGATATAAATGAAAATAAAGACTTGATTTAAATCCAAAAAAAAACTGTGAAACTTCATCTTCATTGTCAAATTACTAATTGAATTAGTAATTTGTCAAATTGTTAATTTAACAATTTTCTTCATTGTCAAATTACTAATTACTAACAAATTAAATAATTTACAATAATTATTGTGGTTCCGTGTTGTTCATATTTGGGTTAGGAAATATCTTAACAAAAAAGAATTTTACGCTTTTGGAAAGAAATTTATTAAGTACTACAAATATTAAAATCATTTAAAATGTTATAGAAAATAAAAATAAAAATTATTATAATAACATACTTCTGCAAATATATCCATTTTGATTAGGTAGGTACTCGATTTACTCCAAATTCACAACAATTTTCATGAATATCTATGCTCAAGCGTGGTCTCGACTACACTTGCGAAAACAAAGATCAAATCTCGCCTCAAGCAGTGATTCTGAGCTGATTGTAATTTTAAAATAAAGACACATTGAGTAGAGCTCAGTTAAGACTTAAGCACTGTTCTATAATACGTAAAAAAATTCATTTTAAAGTGACATTGCTCAGGTGATTATTGATTGTAGTTTCTCTGCTCAAGTCAAGTTCTAAAATTAGAACTCCAACTGAGACTAGTTTTAAGTAATGCTTGAGTCTTGATTGTAGTTCTGTAATACGGGCCTAAGGTTCAGTTAACACTGAGTAGCGACGCGCCGCTGGGCGCTTTTAAGATAGCGTTCAAATATTGATTTTTATTTATCAGATACACATTTCAGAGAACGAATACACCCTGCGGAATTCGAATTTTATTGGTTTGAGCTGACCCTAAAAACGTTGACCACTACTCACACCTATAACAGGAGTGAGTAGTGAACAAGTCGGTCACTACTCACTCCCGTTATCCTTCGAACTACATATGGTCTAAGATCCAGTCTAAGGAATATGTACCCTCACATGTTATTTAAACTCTAATATAGAATAAATGCTAGATAATGTTTAGATTGATAGGTGGGTTGCCTAGCTAAATCATGTGCCAATGATGTTAAACAATAAACTGTTTAATCACATTTTTTTGACCAACGTCCCTCATTTGTTATTTATTAAAGTCGGGTATATTTTTGGATTCTTTTTTGTATTTTTGCTTTTAAATGGGCATTAGCGGCGCATTCGAACTTGACGCACTTTCGTTCTCAAAAGTAAGAACACTTCCTAATTGAAAATCCCAAAATAAAAATAAAGCTGACCAATGACCAAAAAGTCGCTTGACATTGACAAGTAAGACATATATACTGTAGTCGACCCGGAGAAAGAGTAATTTTCTATCGAGTGGAAGGGAACATAGGCTGTTATAGGAAATCTCCGTGGTGGGACGATGACTTTTTCTCCGGTTCGACTATACACGGTACCGCATCAGTCAAAAGTTGTAAAGGCACATTCATAAATTTTTTAAATGAAAGATTTGTCTGAAAGACCCGAAACACAGACACGGCGAAGCACTTGCCGTGTCGCTCGATATCTCGAAGGCTTTTGACAGGGTCTGGCACGCAGGTCTACTCAGCAAGCTTCCTGCCTATGGCATCCCAGCTGGTTTTTGTAACTAGATATCAGACTTCCTTAGTGACCGGACGATCCGAGTAGTCGTTGACGGCTGCCCCTCTGACCTCATGGCTATTGATGCCGGAGTTCCTCAGGGGTCTGTTCTCTCTGCAACTCTTTTCCTGCTGCACATCAATGACCTACTTCAGCCTGGTCTTGTTGGGTACGCATGACAGTAAGGTTTCAGAGAGATACTTGTCCAGTGCAACAACCAGCAGGGATGAAGTCCGTTTCTTAAGAGAGGCCATGGTAGAGCGGACAAATTTGACCTTAAGCGTTGTCTCCCAGTGGGGTGATGACAATCTGGTCACTTTTAACGCACCAAAACACAGGCGTGACTGTTTACCGCAAAAAGGAGTCGTTTTGACCAAACTCCTACTTTTCGGGGTGCATCTGTTCCTGTGACTGATCGGCTCGAGATCCTAGGCATGGAGCCCAACTTCGGCGCCACCATCGAGTACAAAGCCCAAACTGCGGCCAAAAAGCTGGGCATCCTAAATAGGGTGTAGCGATACTTCAGGCCTGGACAGCTCTTAACCCTTTACAAAGCACAAGTCCGATCCTACATGGAGTATTGTAGCCACCTTTGGGATGGCTCAGCTAAGTATCAGCTTGCCGCGCTTGACTCGGTGGAACGCAGAACTAAGAGGCTCATCGGTGACGTACAACTGGTGGATGCCAAGCTACATAGCTTGGCTCATCGCCGTAAGGTTGCCTGCTTGTCGGTCTTCTACAGATTGTACTTCGGTGAGTGTGCCCAAGAACTCCACGACCTCATCCCACCAGCCCCTTTCTACCATCGGACATCCAGACGCACTGCATCTTACCATCCCTACCTTATAGCTATTCCACCAATTCGCACTAAGCGTTTCCAAACGTCTTTTATAATGCGCACAGCAAAGGAGTGGAACTCTCTGCCTGCGTCTGTATTTTCAAAAGCTTACAACCCTAATCTCTTTAAAGTTAGAGTGAACAGGCTCCTTCTGGGTAGACTCGCTCCATCGTAGACTTTGTCTCTGTCATCTCTGACATAGACTATAGTCAAGAGCAAACCCATCAATAATAAAAAAAAAAAAATATGCCAGTGAATTCATCACAAGTTCACTATTGGAAAGGGCATCCTCAGAGTGCTGAGGTTGGAAATAAAATTCAGTTGTTCTTATTCGGTATAATAAAGTCTCTACAGCGTTTTCGACACGGAGTTTTTGGTTATTTCGTTTTTTAAAAACCGGCTTCCGAAATTAAAGTTATTTTTTACTTTGTAGTGTTTTGTTTTTGGAAGTCGGTTTTATTTTTTGTAAAAAAGTTTTTTAATTTTTCACTTTTTAGTGGTACGCAGGTACCACTAAAAACCGCAATCACAGCGTGCCGGCGTGATGTGTTGAATGAACTGGTGTAAACAATCAACATACATGCGATTTCAGAAATCCCGATCCATATGCTATCATTTTATTGAAGAGTTCCGTTGCCTACCTCCGAAGTTCTTCATCAGATCTTCGCCAAATTTAAATCGGACCAGTCCGAGAAAATACTCTTCCAAACAAAAAAGAATCATCCAAATCGGTTAACAATTGGCGAAAATATCGCTGTACAAACATTTTTCATGGGATCCCATCATCAGATCCTGACTTATACCTTCCATCATTAGCTCAGCAACATGAGATGATGATTACCAGGCACAAATATCTGAATTGCGTTAGAAAGTTTATGAAAAACATTGTATGGGCTTATAAAATTTGAGGGTTTCCCTCGATTTTCATGGGATCTCGAATCATCATCAGATTCTGACCTGGTGACATTGGGACCACCTCAGGAGCATAGGCTTTCGAATAAATGAATAATTTTTAAAATCTGTCCAGAATAGGCGGAGAAATCGGTGAACATACATTAAAAAAATACTTACAGCTGAACATAGAACCTTCTCCTTTTTGAAGAAGTCGGTTAAAAATTGTGGCCGTTGGATAACTTTCGCGAACCATATCTCATTCTATTAATTATACTCTACTCTACAGGTGTTTAAATAATAGCCTTATTCTCAAAAGACCTGTCGCGCTGCCGAATCCTTTGACTTGAAAATAGACAAGTTTCCGTAAACTTGCCTTTGTTTTTTGGCATCCACGCCCGCCGCGCCGGTCGAAAACTTTCGGACAAGCAGTCGACACTTCGCAAAGCTTACAAAGTAAATCTTTTACAAGTTTTCTCCAGTCAGTTTTATTACTAACCTTTTTGTAGAGCAGGTAGTTAATTTATTATATATTCCTAGCTTTTCGCTCGCGACTTCGTACGCACATATCACGTTTTTTTTTGTTCCAGTTGGAATTTCCCTTAGTGTTTCCCTACACTCGAAGAGGAACCTACATGGAAAATTTCAGCTTTATACAAGCAGTAGTTTAGGCTGTGCGTTTTCTGTCAGTCACTCAGTAACGCAAGAGTTGATTTGACTTATACTGAGAGTAGACTCACTCAATCGATACACGCGTTATTCCAACACAAGATCTACAAAACTCCACCTCCTATTATTAAGGGCGCCTTCAAATTAGTCGCTAAGTATGTTCATACAGAAGAGTAGAAATAACGAGAAGTTCGTGGCTAAAGAATAACAGCCGCGCAGGTCGATCTTCAAGGTTAAGCAACGCTTGCCAAGGTTGGTCTGTGGATGGGTGACCATCTTAACATAACGAGTTTCCTCTGTGCCTCGGAAAGCACGTTAAGCTGTTGGTCCCGGCTGTCATTTGTAGAACTTTG
The DNA here is from genome assembly GCA_950371165.1 of Lacanobia oleracea. NCBI lineage: Eukaryota > Metazoa > Arthropoda > Insecta > Lepidoptera > Noctuidae > Lacanobia > Lacanobia oleracea. The sequence continues at coordinate 17,059,452 of OX493389.1, forward strand.
GTAGTCGTTACGGATTGTCAGAAGCCAGTAAATCTGACTCTTGCCTTGCCAATAAATACCAAGTTACCCATTGGTTGTGGAGGACTGGTAGGCTCGCTTCACGTAAAACACTGGTATTCAGCTGGTTTGACTGGCAGCCGACCCCAATATAGTTGGGAAAAGGCTAGGCAAATGACGATGGAAGAGTACAAATAAATCTGAACAATTTACACCAAAAATTTTCAAATTACTTAAAAATCAATCTGAGAGTTAGCAAATAAAACAGAGTGTCAAGATATATGAATCTAATTACCAACTGAATGAGCCGACGACGTTCTAAATATCGTGTCAACTATTGTAAAAAATATTGATCGGATCGCATCAATATCGTAGATTAACTCAGCTGCATCCGACTATACTGGAAGCCGACCCAACATAGCTGGGCAGGCAGGTGATCATGAAGTCATGATAATCTTAAATTGAAACGGCTGTGTTATTCAGATTCATGGAGAATAGAGACGAGGAGGACTGTCTCTGTGTATGAAAAGTGTCTGTCGAAATGCTTTAAATTAGAGTGGCGCAACAAATGTATGAGCGTTAATTTTCAAACCAGCGCCAAAAGTTATTAGAGTAGGATAGAAAAATAAACAAAGAAAGAACAACTTCCGTTTCGGTATGGCGCAAGTAAGAAACAATGATACCTACATAATTAAACTTTTGTATATTATTTTTCAACGCTTAACTTGTAAATATTGAAAAATAAATACATTGTTAAGATGAGAAAATGGTATGTTTAAAATAAAGAGAACAAAAGATGAATTGACTCACACATCAATCCGTCTACAACTGCTACATTCATACCATACCCTGCAGCTACGCTAGCGCCATTCTGGAAGGTTTTTGATCTGTTACTTTTTCAATTAGTCACCCATATAAATCGTTCTCCTCGTCTCTATACTCTATGTTCAGGTTGAAGAGCGCGAGAATGGGAATGCTTTGAAGTTTGAACTGCACTGCTGTGCGTAAGTTTCATAGGTAACAAGCGAAATGTAATCTGATGTCTAATATACTTACCCCCACTTTCATCCGAACCCTTATACAAAGTCTTGTACTGATAGGCACTTTCCATCAAGACAATCGTTTTTAATTACAAACGATATCAGAGCGATAAAGCCCGCACGTCCTTAGCTGAGTTAAACAATGGCATCTGACGGGCTTATCACACAGCACATCGGCAGCGCAGACCGCGCGTGAGTGCACAGCTCACGGTTATCGCTGAATGACGTCCCTCCCCCTCCCACTGCTACCCTCAGTCGCCACCCCCCGCGCCCTGCACGCTTGATTCATGCGTGTAATTAAATCTTTTGTCCGTCTCACTGTACCTCGACCCTAAACCCTCACCGCTGATCACATTGTAAGACGAGCTTTCCATCGTCTTTCTAATTTAACAGACCAAAGATAACTTTCATGGTTTTCAGAAGAAAAGCTTTATCTCATCAATAAGGATTCGCGAGATTGATTTATATTCTTAACTTTCTACGCTTTCCCGATGAAAGTGCCCTCGAGCGCTTAAATATATTGTTTAATTTGGGAAGTTCTGATTCCTCGGTAGTTGCGGTATGCAGACATAAAGTTCGATGAAACATCTATTACTAACAATGTAATTTAATACTGTGAAGCTTATGAAGCAGAAGATGGCACATCTAATTATTGAAAACGTACATTATGAAACTGAATAAAATCTTGCATTTTTATTAATCAAACTAGCTTTTGCCCTTGACTTCGTACGCGCATATTTCCCGTATTTCCTGATTCCATCGGAATTCCGTGAAATCCCCAAGGAATCCACATGCCAAATTTCAGCTTTCTGCAGTAGTTTCGGCTGTGCGTTGTCTGTCAGTCACTCAGTAACGAAAGAATTTTGTATATTAGGATTGATTAAAATGACTAAGTACATACTTCTAGAAGCATAAATAGAACCTTCATTGCTGAACTCAACGTATTCTTGTCGACAGGTAGATCTTTCGTCATAACTTTATGCTTTTGCGAGCGCAATCCAAGACGATAAAAACGCCCGACTAGGAGCTTTATTGGCGTGTTTCGTCCGCCTTAGATGGCATTGATATTTAAAAATATGAATGCACCAGAATTTGAAGTACCTAGATACATTTATTTACGTATTTGATCGTATGCTTTTCTACAAAGCCGCTGGCAACCTGAAACTTTAGTAGTTAGGTAAGTTAGTAGAGGCTACATTACCTACTTACATGAAGCCAAGTTTGAATCTGAAAACTTCTATCCCTATGAGGTCTGTTGCCAGCCCTGTATTGATCTATTTTATAATTTCGGTTTCATAATATAATAATTGCTTACCAAGAGTCTCAACGTGTTCTTGTGGCACAACGCATCGAATTTAAAACGCGACTTCGCGATGTCGCGGGCGATCCTGCGTATGTACCGCTATATTTTTTGCATGTAAAGGAAAACGTCACGGAAGCCAGCTCATAACAAAATCAAATATTTGCGATGCCGTGCCACCGGCGATAGGCACTAGCTGTCACGTCGAGCATGGACGACGGGTGACGTGGCTACATCCAGTGCCAGGAGCCTCAACAGTAACTGCCAATTGTTATGTTGACGTTTTTGTTTACCTGTAGGCCCTTAAAAGTAAAACTATGTTATTTTGGATCTGCAATACCGGACCGAAATCTACTTTTGATATTAAGGTTGATTATGTGCATGTAAATTACACTTTAAATTATTCAAATCTGACCCTTCGTTTAAAAGATACGACGGGTATAAAATGCTCTAAGTAAGAAGAATGTTGCGGTTAAAGCGAACTGCCCAACGTTAAGTCTAATAATAAGTATTTTACACATTACCCTATAAACAGGAAGGTATAGCAGATGAAGTACATGTAGTACCTACTAAACCCGCGCGAACGAAGTCGCGGGCGAAATATTATAATATACCTAAGTAGATTATGCGGAGCCAGTGACATACGATGAATTACAAAAAAAAAGCAGTAATTATTAATCATGCGCTTATTAATCTTTGTAAAGCGACCTTATGCAAAATTAGACGGACACCTATCTAAATAGACACCTCGGCTCTTAATGAAAAGTTATTCTTTGTTCATTGCCACAGCGAGCGGCCGCAGACTTTATTCGCTTCGTAAAACTTTTAATTAAAATGTATCAAGCCAGGAGTACTCCAAAGATTCCTAACGGTTTTGTTTGTAGCCGACAACGTTCCGTGTCAATTAATTTCCTAAAGTGGGCAGACGGACGCCGAAATGGTGACCAAAAACAATGCTCCGTATTTCGCAGTAGTCGACCGTCGCCGCGTCGGCATCCGGCCCGCACTCGCTGCCAACTACACAATGTCGCCGACCATGCTAAAACTAGAAAAACTTCCCCATTGTTTGTCTTCTTTTCTATTCCTAACTTTTAGATAGTTGTTTTTTGAACGTCTCTCTTGGAACACTGATTCTAGAGAGCGACGCAAAAAGAGATTGGATAGTGTTAATATCAACGGAAAAGCTTGTTCCCACGAACTTTTATGAAAGATTCAGCAACGAAAAACAGTTTTCGACCTATATACCTATATTTGGCTGTGCGTTTATCTCTTTTTCATTTATTAGATCAATATTTACCTACTTGCTATGCAGTCGCGTCACGCTATGAGAGTCAACGTGTTATACGGCGGCCTACGCAGGCGGTCGTTCTGTGAGTTTCGTGCTGGCATAGAGTTATGAAGACATCGCGTGACGTCTTCTGCTATTTAATAAGGTTCCTGCGCTTGCCGCACGATCGGCATCAGTACGATTGCTCTTTACTCTACTCGCTTAGCTTTATTAGGGGGTAATTAACAATAGAGCATTCAAATTTAATTGAAACAATGCTGTTATTTGAAAATTAATTACCCGAGAAGTGATAAATATGTTCATGTGTCATGTAAATAAAAAGAATGGTCGGAGCGGAACGAAACCTGCGCAGCGTTGCTGAAAGAAAGGGCGCTGTCGTCATGCCGGCCGCGCTCGCACAATACACCCACGGTGATTTAAAAGACTCGACAAACTTTTCTCCCTTATCTTACATTAGTGATGGAAGTTGCAGCTTTTTTCTAATAAGGACTGAAATAGGTTCTTTCAAGGCGTAGAAACAAAGTGCACTGAAAATGTAGGTGTAGGAACAATCCTTATAATCACACTTAGACGTTCCAATAATATAAAAAATATGAAAATATAAAGGTGTAAGGTACGTACCCGTGAGCAGATCTGGGGTGAACCTGGGCGCAAGTTCAATGGAGGAGCAGTTCCAGCGCTCGCCGTGGTGCGCGGCGGCGCAGGCGGCGCGTGCCAGGCGCGCCGCGGCCGCCACGTGCGGCATGGCGGAGGGCTGCCGCCGGCACGCGCGCGCCTGCCCGCCCCACAGCCAGCCCGCGCGCCGCGCCTCCAAGCATTCGCTCTCCGTCCAGTTGCCCTCGCTCTCATGCAACGCTCTGTATCAAAATAATATTATCGTAACCGGTGTACTTTATAGCAATTAATTTAGTTTTTATAGAAAATATGGGGCGATGCAACCCTTCTAATTACAGCATTGAGTTATTCGATAAATAAAACATATCAATTTTTCATTTAAACTGTTTATTTGAAAAACATTTTACTTTTCATGACCTAATTAAATTATTCGATGGCAGTGAGCGGTACGTATAAATATTGGTGCAAACTTTTAACTACTATTTGTTTAGTTTCTTTTCGTGTTCTAAATTGTAAGAGGACGACGATCCGTCAGCGCGCCGCGCTGATTCGGGCCTTTGACCACGTTGAAACGCTTCACACATTTCATACAAATAATTGGGTAAAAAGTCGGAACCTTCGCCCTCTCTACGCCGTAGCACGTGATACGCTTCGCGTAGCGTTGGTTTTGGTGCGAGGCGCAGCTCTAGCTCTACGGCCGTAGGGAAATGAGCTGCCAGGGAATAAACTATTTCCAGATCCGACGGCGGCGGCGTTAGATGTCGATAGTTGGACACTTTGTGCAAAAAATATTCTGACATACTGACTCTTGGGTTTCCGTCGTCATATTTTCCTAGTTTCATGTCGTACAATACTGCCTTTTGTCTGTCAGGACCCCAGAATTCTTGTTCGAAAGCCATGTAGAATGTTTCTACGTCTTTAAACTCACTCCTGAAGCAGCGGGCCCACATGAGCGGAACTCCTTCTAAACATGATATTATGAATGGTAGCTGTTTCTCCTCTGCCATTTTTAATTCAGATATGTAATACTGAATACTTTCTAAGAAATCCATTGGGTGCGTGTCTCCCACGTCGTCGAAATGTGGTCTCTTATTAATGGAAGCAATAATCCAATCACTGAGATTTTCTGATGATAAATGAATGCTCGCTCTATTTTTGTCGTGTCTATCTTCGTCAAGTTCGACAATTTTCGGTTTGTCGTCCTGTCGTGACGCGGACGGTTTATCGAACACATTTTCAGCTTTCCCCAGATTAGGGAGTGACAAGTGACTGCGTAGTCTAGACGAAGGCATAGGCAGGCTCTGGTAAACATCTTCTTGGCTGGAAAATCGAACGCCGAAGCCTAATGTTGTTGGTTTGTGGATGGAGCTGCTGTACATGGAACTGCTGTACATTATTTCATCTTTTTTTGGACGTTCTTCTGTTTTCTTTTCTTTTGCAACAGAAGAAGATATCTTGTCAACCATCTCCGATAGGTTTGTTACTGAAGATTTAATCTGACGTAAATCGACGAACAAACTCATTGCAATGTTTTTAATGTTTGTGTTTGCTCAATTCATTTTCGGACGAAAGATTTCATCTATGCGCTGAAACAAAAAAAAATGTGTAATGAAATCAGGTGCCACGGTTGTGGTAGTTCGGTATCTGCGAATAAGTAACAAGGTAGTAAAAAAATTGTGCATGAAAGTGCATTTTAACATGATAAAATCTAAAAAAAAATATACTAAGTATTTTGTTTACTCACTCATTTTGGTGTACCTACCTAAATTCTATAAAACACACTGGTACACAAATATTGTCATGTCAGTCACATTTCACCGTTCATTGATGGAATTTTAACTCTGTTTGATATTGTGATTGATGATTGTTTTACACGGATGGAGAGTTGGTAGAAGTGTGTCCAACATGGGCTATTGTGTACAGACAGCGTTAGAGTTAACCATGTGAAACGTTGCTGCAGTGCTCGTGAGCGGTCCACAATGGAGGGCGATTCGTCACTGTTTGTGCACCATTGCGCCGGCTAATTCAACACGTTGTTGTATGTGCAGGAGGCGGGGTGGCCTATGGGTGGTTACAACATTCTATGTCAATTTCTAAAAAGGTGCAAACAACCTGCTTCAGGGTAACTAACTTTTGAAAGGTTCGTTCACTCTATAAAATAAATCGCGCATAAAATAATAGAGGTAATACTAAAATGGGTACGATAATTAATGTGCTTGTTTGTTTCGTGCATTTAACCAAAAGTTAAGCATGTTTGCCTTCCAACGCGGCAGCGGAGCGCTGGGCGCCTAAAGCGTGCGTAGCAAAGTTCGTAGCACAAGGAGCTTACGTGCGGCGGCGGCGGGCGGGCACTCCGTACTACGCGACTAGCCGACTACCCGCTGACTACCGAGGGATGCGGCAAGCGTACTTGCCGCTTTTTATATACAGCTTACGATACAATAACTGGGTTATCGTAGACGGTATATTAAATTTCATTGACGTTTCGTCGTGCCTGCCAAGGACACGCGTTGCCGATGGTACCGTTTCCAATATTATGAGGGGAACACGCTTTGTTCAAATATCTAGGTTGAATTTGTGCCATAGTTGTGAAACTAACCGAATTTGTTACGCTCGTAAAGTCAGCGGCATTATTCGAACCTAACTTGAATGCTAATCAAGGTAATGAAAAAATAAAGTTTTGTTCGTTAGAGTGAATTTTATGAAAAATTACTTAATCGATTAAATTTTGCATGAGCAAGTAGAAGTTTTTGCAAAATAATTACAAATCAATATTGAACGCAGCGTAATAACGTATGAAACGACTTACTGGACGGAATAGGGTTGGCGACCGACGTAATTATGGCTTCAAAGCTGAGGTTTGTCGTAAGTTATTACCAAGTAAGTGCAAGTTCATTATTGATGCATTAGTTCTGCGGCCGGCCGCCGCTCGGTGGCGCATATCTTTGCGACCGAGCGAACAATAAACAACTAGCCGTACTTCCTTCCATCCTTTTTAGCTTAACACTGGCCTTACGTCCGCTCTAATACATAAGGGGAATATGTCTTTTGTTTTACATTATGCGATATCTTTTCACATTTGCGAATTCTTATATTAAATTAAATTAAACTTATTTAAGTTTAATTTTAATTATTCAGACTTGGTTTGACCGTTCTTCTCTTGTTTTATTTACCGATTTATTTGCGGTCGGTGCAGCAAGTTCTGCTGTCATAATATAATATAGATGCTGATCTTTTAAGCAAGATCCTAACCTCATAAGCAAAAACTTTGCAAAGATTTGGTCGAATTTAAATCGAGGACCGCGAAAAGATCTTATAGAATTTTTCTACTGAGTTTTTCGAGGTTCTTTTTCATTCAACTACTCATTTATGACCTTTCTTTTTTGGTGAAGTAAATTGTCTTCGTGAGACCAAAACATAGTTACTATCTACAGCTATTTATTATTCCTGAACGATTGTAGGGTGTCTTTACACTGAGTACTACTGGTAGGTAACTATGATTTATGTGAAGTGTAGACACATTTATGAGCTTTCTTTTTTGGTGAAATAAATTGTCTTCGTGAGACCAAAACATAGTTACTATCTACAGCTATTTATTATTCCTGAACGATTGTAGGGTGTCTTTACACTGAGTACTACTGGTAGGTAACTATGATTTATGTGAAGTGTAGACACATTTATGACCTTTCTTTTTTGGTGAAGTAAATTGTCTTCGTGAGACCAAAACATAGTTACTATCTACAGCTATTTATTATTCCTGAACGATTGTAGGGTGTCTTTACACTGAGTACTACTGGTAGGTAACTATGATTTATGTGAAGTGTAGACACATTTATGACCTTTCTTTTTTGGTGAAGTAAATTGTCTTCGTGAGACCAAAACATAGTTACTATCTACAGCTATTTATTATTCCTGAACGATTGTAGGGTGTCTTTACACTGAGTACTACTGGTAGGTAACTATGATTTATGTGAAGTGTAGACACATTTATGACCTTTCTTTTTTGGTGAAGTAAATTGTCTTCGTGAGACCAAAACATAGTTACTATCTACAGCTATTTATTATTCCTGAACGATTGTAGGGTGTCTTTACACTGAGTACCTACGACTGGTAGGTAACTATGATTTATGTGAAGTGTAGACACATTTATGAGCTTTCTTTTTTGGTAAAATAAATTGTCTTCGTGAGACTAAAACATGGTTACTATCTACAGCTATTTATTATTCCTGAACGATTGTAATGTTTTTACACTGAGCACAACTGAAAAGTAGGTTACTTCGTGCTGAAAACTGTTCAGAATCAGACAGTTCGATCAATGTAAAAATTGTAGTGTTGTGAAAGATTAAAGGAGACTCACGTACCTATACTTAACTAAAAAGTAGTTAAAGAAGGCCTTTAATATTTGCTTTGTATCCCTTGGAAAGCCGATATCCGTGTAATGCTGTGGGGGACAGCGCACGCGACGTCACCACTCACGGTAGCTATCACGAGTCCACGACGGCGACGGGCCGCGTCACTCGCGCCGCATGCAACTCACGGTAATAGCCACAGCCTGCAAACTTGGAAACAGCTACGCAGCACGCATCCGCAGAGTAGCGCAACACCAATTGACTCCGGACATCGAGTCACGGTGCTACGAGCCGAAAGCTTCCGTAATCCTACTATTATGGTTAATTCATGTGGAATCTAATTGTTCCGTTGTTGGACTCCGGCCGGGAACATTATCGCATTCGTCACGCCGCGCACGTGTACGTTTGATCTAATAAAATAATTCCCGTATCAAATTTTACGCGCCTATCTCGATCTGGTAGACAAAGAACCGTGTAGAGGGGCACAGGGTTTCGCTTTGTCATAACTGGTCGTCGGCACAAAAGACCACCCAGCATTTTTCGGGTAGATCTCTTTGTGTTGCGCATGTAGATAAAATAGGCCGTCAAGTTACAATGTAATTTTACTAATACCGAAAAGGGTCACATGTCTACGCAATAACCGGACTACAGTATTATTAAAAATGGCTAATATTACAGTGGGCATGTCTTTCAAATTAAATAAAAGGGGTAGATAAACAGTACATCTGCATACAACATTTTCTAATTTCCTGCTTTCGTATGCATGTTTGTTTTTCCTAGGCCCTAACTTGAATTGCCAACTCTATACAATTCTACGTGCTGGTATTACACTCGTATAAACCTTGAGCCCAAATAAACAACGCAATTCATTTAATGAAACATTAAAATACCATCGAATTTTCGCACTGTTTGCGGACTCTGGTTTGTAAAAAATACCAAAACATTTTTAAAACATCGTCTAAAACCCGCGATGAAGCAAAAAACCCGTTTGGGGCGCAATACAGCTGACGCGGCTGCAGCGGCGCGTCGCTGATTCCGCTTTAATGATGATTAAATGCTGTATGATTGTCGTGGCGTGTAGCCGCCCCTGCGGCCACCGGGCCTGCATCGCAGCGCAAGGGAAGTTTGAAAGAAACTTTAACCGTATCGAACTTCTAAATGTGAATTTAACTATCGCTACATAATTATAACACCGCCGACCAAAAGCTCATAAAAATATTGCAGCTGCTGGCTGTGGCTCCCAAGCCGCTGCTTCGAAATGTTAACCTTCTACCTGTCTAAAAACGACATAATATGTTGAATACAAATCCTAGCCTACCTACAGGCTACATCCATTATATTAAGCTCATTTATGATCCAATCATTCTGTACATGGTTACGGTAAATTCCATTTATTCCTCGCTTCCCCCTTACGAACTTTAAATGACATTTGCTACGGCAATACACGCAAGGAATTGTCAAATCATTTCCAAGCCCACATACACTATGGATACCTACACGACACAACAATTCATTCAATCAACAATTACAGTGGTAAAGTAAGCGAAAGATCACGATTTGTAATAATCAGTTACAAGGGCTGGCTTTCCTCCCAGCCTCTGTTAACTGCTTCGCTCCATTACACACGGGACAATGATACCCTAATTATGATCCATTTGACACACGCACTCACATAGAAAGTGCCTAATAACTATCCGTTATCAAGATGTGTACAATTTCCATTTAGTGAATGTGCGCATGTAATGAAAATTTGCAAAATTTATATTCATATGAAATTCGCGTTCGAGAATAGTAATAGCACATTAATATGAGGGATATCACAAACGTTATAAAATGGATATTGTGCGGGAATATCAGCGTAATTAGGTAATGTAGGTACCTAATATTCAACGAGTTTATATGCCAAGCACGTGTCAGAGAAAGCCATTAGATTTAAATGTACCTACATAGGTAAGTGGCCATCAAGGAGGAAGCCGGAATAATTGAAACAAATGCAGGGATTACTCAACAAATTGTCCAATACAAGGGCTATTTATCTAAGTCAGCGCGCAGAAACGAACAATTGTTTCATTTTATTGGTATGACATTGTTTATTTTTATTGGTACACGACATCTTAGTCACCTAAGTAAATAAGTATGCGGGTGATCTTATGCAATACGACTTGAAATATGATAGTTTGTTAATAAAGGATAAGGAGTAGAGACAAAACGTTTAAATTATGTTAGTAAAATATTTACAATGATAGATTGACAGTTAAACTTGATTGATCACAAAACAGTTGATAACAACCTATAAAAAATTGCTTGTTAAAACTTCCCAAACAAGATGTTTTCTTATTTTAATGACTTCATCTAATATATCTCGGAAAAAGAGATATAAATTAAGGGTAGTGCCTCAACTGTCGTATAATAGCCAAACATGTGATATTTCGAGAAGTGTTTCGACACTCATTCAAAAACTGCAGCTGCGTTATTTTAGACGTTAACACGAGGATGTGGCTGTGTGGAAGTCAAAAAGTAAAAAACATCAGTCAATAAATCTTGTTGACTAATCCTACAAGAGAAATGAAGCAGATTATAACAAGTGTTTTTTGCAAGTTGTGAGAGGGAATGGAGGGCCGGGACGTGCCTTATCTTTATACAGAAAAAGCTTGTGGCACGCTGGACAAAACGACATATTAAAATTGTGATAGCCCCGTACTTATGTGAGTTTTCAACGGAACTGTTTTGTTGCCAGATTGTATCGTTTTATTTTTCAGTTATTTTTAATGGTGTCATTGTATTTTCAATGTGATGAAGGTTTTGTTCTTATTAGACTTGCTATACACGACACGCATGGTAAAATTGTCCCTACCTACGGGAGATACTTTTATTTATTTTATGCAAAGAAAAGGGTGTTGTAAAAAATAATTAAAAACGCTTTGCATAAGAGTTCTTTGATTACAGGCAGCACGTGGCGACGGTAACAACTGCGACAAGTAAAGGCGGATAATCTCATAGCTGTAGCATTTGTCGCCGGCGCGCTGGGCGGGCGGGCCGCGCGGGAAGTACGCGCGTGAGTCAACGTCGGCCAGACAGCGTGCCGCCCCCTCCACACCCCCCCTCCCCTACCGCCCGGCACCTTACTCGGCTATGAGCGCTAATTACTGGTATTGCCACCTCTTACCTACGACTGACTTACATTTTCTTTGTCGTTGCTTTTGGCGTTTCTTTTGTAGTAAGTAATTGCTAAGCGGTGTGTACTTTTTGGATTTTATTTTTGTGATGGCCTAGCTAAGCATTTTCCTTCATATTTTCGTTAGCAAAACTTTTTCTATGTGTGTGTTACTAAACTTATCTGTTTAAGATGTAACAAGCATTTTATACAGGAGGACAGAATACGATAGGTAGGTAGGTACATAGCAACAATACCAACCGAATTCCGAGTCAACTTAATCCTATGTTGAAAATATTATACCGTATCGTATCGGATACAATTGATTAATGAAGCATACATCAAAAAGGTTGCCGTCGATACGGCCGAACAAGAAATGTGTGACAAAAATAAAAGGCGAACAAATACGGCGGTGAGGATGTTGGTAATTTATGAATTTGTCAGGACAAACTGAACATCGTCGTCGGTGTAAATAAAGAGCACCGCGGCGTGGATAAATTTGTGTCAGATCAAATGAATCGTGCACACGACGATTTGTTGCACTTATTGCCCGCCCCACCCTCCGGCGACCAACAAAAACAATCCTTCGCGATGTTGAAGAATTAAGTCGTTTGTTCTCCGCTAAGATAAATTGAAGAGCTTCCATGTACCACTCAATAGTACAGATGAATAGAATCTATTTCTAAACGATCAAAGTCTGCGCGCCCTCCGGTGTCTGAAGTTGCGTTTACTTAATAATAATGTACCCGATAATATTTGAAGCAACATTATTGCCACAGTATAAGCACTAGCTAATTTTGTAGTGCTACCCATTCACGTACAAGTTGTAAAGTCGAGTAGCAGCACAAAGTTCGGCCCCTGCGAAGCCCTTCAAATTTTGGCCTGTACGGACGGTACACGGTGTTACTAACTTCGTGCTCCTAGCCTTTGCGGGCTTTCGGGAAAGTTGACAGATTTGGATTAATGACGTTAGTAATACCTAAAAGCAATTAGCAGGCTTAAAGTAATTTTTAACCGACTTCTTTAAAAAAAGAGGAGGTTCACATAACATAAAAAAATATATAAGTACAGCCGGACATACCGGCTGTACTTATGTATTTTTTTTTATGTAGTTTCACCGATTTCTCCGCCAATTCTGGACCGATTTTAAAAATTATTTTTTTATTCGAAAGCCTATACTCCTGAGGTGTTCCTATTGTCACCAAGTTAGAATCTGATGATGGGGTCCTATGAAAAAACGACGGAAACCCTCAAATTTTATAAGAATATACAATGTTTTTCATAAACTTTCTAACGCAATTCAGATATTTGTGCCAGGTAATCATCATCTCATGTTGCTGAGCTGATGATGGAAGGTATAAGTCAGGATCTGATGATGGGATCCCATGAAAAATGTTTGTTCAGCGATATTTTCGCCAATTGTTAACCGATTTGGATGATTATTTTTTTGTTTCGAAGAGTATTTTCTCGGACTGGTCCGATTTAAATTTGTTGAAGATCTGATGAAGAAATTCGGAGGTAGACAACGGAACTCTTCAATAAATGATAGCAAATGGATCGGGATTTCTGGAATCGCATGTTTTGATTACACCAGTTCATAACATAACATCACGCCGGCACGCTGTGTTTGTGAAAGTCGGTGTTCAAAAACGAAATAACCAAAAACCACCGACTTCCGAAATTAAAGTTATTTTTTACTTTGTAGTGTTTTGTTTTTAGAAGTCGGGTTTATTTTTTTTGTAAAAAAAGTTTTATAACCTACCTTTCTGTCCTTCATATTTAAAGCCTACAGAAACAATCTTAATCTTTTAAGACTGTTTCTCTACTAAACATAAGTTTACCCAATAAGCTTAATTTTGATCAATTAGTTAATTTGTCAGATATGTCTTGCCTTTCAATCAAGGTAGTAGTCGATGACATAAATCCTTCTTTTATGTGGAAAATAAAATGGTAGGAACGTGTGTCCAACACAGTGCAATAAAATAAATCTTGTACTAAGTGGCTCATATTTTACCTTCGTCCGCACTCGGCAGGCATACGTCGGCCACCTACATACGTTACGTTGAAGGGGGGATTCAATAAAAATCACAATCGTAAAAACTAAGACGGCAGCCATATAAAAATACCTAAGAAAGCATTAAGAGCCGTCCCCTAATAATAGGTCCCGCCAGATGCACGGGACGGCCGCCTGGAAAAGTCACAGTGGGAACTCGAGCGAAGGAAATTATTTTTTTCGGTCTGCCACACACGGCCCTTGCTAACTCAGCGAAAACTGAGACCGCTCCTCTCACCGGAATCACTTACACGAGGACATTTTACTGTAAAACTTTGGATATGAAAGTAATGTGTAATATAAAAGTATATTACGCGGACGTTGGAAATGTTCCCGGAAATATTCAATATCGCCATGTGACTTCGAATGAACAAATTAGGAGATGTCTTTTGCTAGGGATTCTGAAGTGACTACAGATTTTTAAACTCAGCACGATGCCTACACGATCTGCATTAAGTATGAGTCTTTTTGTGTCAATGCCATTTATGCCTTGGTTTCCAAAACCGACATAATACGAGTATATTGTTGAAGTGTCATATCTACGTATGTGTTCTTATTTGTTTCTAATTGTTTTTATGGTTCCGTACCCAAAGGGTAACCAACGGAACCAACCATAGGTAATTACTATGTATGTATTAATTTATTTATAGCTGTTATTTTTTTATGTTTATATATTTTATTTATGGGCCCTAGATGCCTGAAATAAAGGATTAAATTAAATTACTAAGTATCCGCTGTCCGTTCGTCTGTCTATCTGTCAGTCGGCTGTATTTCAAGAACCGTAATGGATACCAGGTGAAATTTTCATAAAATGTGTATTTCTTATCCAAAAACGTGTTTTTTTTTTTTCGGTTTATGGTACGGAACCCTTCGTATGAGAGTCCGACTCTCACTTGGCCGGTTTTCTAAGAAAGACTTCTATTTACCTACTGAACCATCTCAATCAATCATACTTACTATCCCAATCTTACTAAATAGGTAAGTACTTTAGTTAATTTTTAAGTGAACTTGCTAACCATAGACGTCTGTACTTATTCGGTAAATATTGTTTTAAAGTACCTAAGTAAATATGTTGTTACAATAGTTGGCAAGAAGAAGTATTTCAACACTAATAATTACTTAATTAATAAGCTTTTGCAAAGTGGTTCGTGAATGATCGTTAAATATTCCACGTTCTTTAAGCCGAAGTCACACACGACGAAGCGCCGTCTATTAAATAAAAATCTTAATTTTGTTGTAGGTTGTCATATCAATTTGCAAATTCATTACATCGGCTAACTTCAAATCAAAATTAACAAAGGGCTCAGCACAGCACCCTGTGGTACCTAATCCAAAGTGTAAACAAGAACAAATTTAGCTTGCGTCTATATTCCTTATGAAGATTTATTTTATACCGCTCAAGCCCCGTCCGGTATTTGGACCAATTAGTACCTACTACCGATACCGATTACGAGGTATTCTGACTACGCCTGTCTATATTCAACGATATTATCAAGCCAAGTAAAGGGCAATGGAATTGTTTCATATGTCTTAGTCAAGTCTTGGTCGTAATTATAGTGCCAACAAACTAAAAATTAAATCACTTCCATATGAACATCATTTGCTTCAAGTAATTAATTTAGGCTAAGCTAATAAATAATAATTATCTCGACGATATTTTCAGTGTATAATAAAATAATACTAGAGTATTATAAGCTGAAAAATGCTTTAAACTGTGTAGGTACTTTAATTAATAAAATTCATCTTCAGTTCATACGTATCAAGTTTTACGAGGTGCCATAGGACATTAACTTAACAATTAACATAAACACGAGCAACCGTAATATTGAAATAATTAGGTACTTAGAGCTTCGCCGAAAATCGTGTTCGTAGCAAAGCTCACATTTCCCGGGATATTACCGGGTGTAATCTCGGGGGCGAATAATTGCGGGTTGCAACTGAACAACGGTGCTCATTAGTGCAATGTTCAATTAGGGAGCGTCGATGGACGGGGAGCCGACCCGTTACAACCGCTTTAAATCCTGTGGATGTTTCAAATGGTACAATAACAATGTTATTTCGTACCGTTTTGTGCTGTTGTGATGCCTGTATTTATTAATTCGCTTTAAGCATTCGTTAATTAGGTATGTGGAACTCGTAATGTATAGCCTTTGTTGTTTGATTCACGTTAATAATGATTTTAATCTGTATTGGCTTTTATAATTACACGTTAAACCGTTGCAATAAGTTTTAATCTGCGATGCCTGCCTCGTTTTTGTGTGTATTGCAATGTTAATTAATCAGTTCATTAAAATTACTGGCATATTAACTTTAAATATTTGTTCAAGGTATAGGTAATTAATAGTAAAGTAGGCTTTTGTTCGATCGTAATGGCTCCTGCAGACCTGCAGTGCGATACTGGAAACATCTCATCGTGTAAACGTAGGTGAAGTGTAGGTGAAGTAGTGAAGTATGGGTTGACAGCTCACTTCAAAAAGGGCCGATGAAGTGAGCTGTCAATCCATACAAACAAGATTGAATTATATGTAGTTCACTTCACGGTCACTCCAGCTAAGCTTACACGGTGAGACGTTGTCAGAATAATTGTTGTGAGTTTGTTGAGGGTACTAAAAACTTACTCGAATATCACAAGTCAAATAACTACTCTAACATTGTAAATTACATGCTACAGAACTTTAAGAACTTAGGATACAGTATGTCCATCAAAGTACACTAGGTACTTCCAGTCATCTTGATCAATTTTCAGAGAATCTTGGATCCCATAGCAAAGAACAAGGGGAACGGGTTAACCAGGACCTAAAAACGATAGAAGAGAGGTACCAAGGCCGATGGGATCGGCATATAGCTGTGGAAGTAGTGCACTTAGAACATGCTTCAAGACTTAAGCACGGAAAGCCAATCATGGTGAGACTCGGTCCCGCGACAAGATGAATCGAACTAAAAAAAAATACAACCGACTTCCAAAAACAAAACACTACAAGGTACAAAATAATTTCGGAAGAAAGAAAAAAACTTTAATTTCGGAAGTCGGTGTCGGTGTTTTTGGTTATTTTTTCGTTTTTTGACACCGACTTCCGAAATGAAAGTTTTTTTCTTTCTTCCGAAGTTATTTTGTACCTTGTAGTGTTTTGTTTTTGGAAGTCGGTTGTATTTTTTGTAAAAAAGTTTATAATTTTTCACTTTTTAGTGGTACCTAGGTACCTGCGTACCCATTAACAGCGTACCGGCGCAATGTTATGTTAAGAACTGGTGTAATCACTAAAAAAACATGCGATTTCAGCAATCCCGATCCCTTTGCTATCATTTATTGAAGAGTTCCGTTGCCTACCTCCGAAGTTCTTCTTCAGATCTTCACCAAACTGAAACGGGACCAGTCCAGGAAAATACTCATTCAAACAAAAAAAGAATCATCCAAATCGGCTGACAATTGGCTAAAGTATCGCTGAACAAACATTTTTCATGGGATCTCATCATCAGCTCAGCAATATGAAATGATGATTACTAGTCACAAATATCTGAATTGCGTTAGAAAATTCATGAAAAACACTGTATGTGCCTATAAAATTTGAGGGTTGCCCTCGATTTTCGTGGGATCCCATCATTAGATTCTGACATGGTGACAATGGGACCAATCGAGAAGTATACCCTTTCAGATGAAACAAAAATTTTTCAAATCGGTTCATAAATGACGGAGTTATGAGGTAACAAACATAAAAAAAAAAAAAAATACAACCGAATTGAGAACCTCCTCCTTTTTTTGAAGTCGGTTAACAAAAGCAGCAACAGCAGCGTAGGGTCGAGGTAGATGGGCAGGAAATACATTATGTCCATAAGTATATCTATTTGGGCCAGTTTTCTTTCGAAAACAAGCAGGAGAAGGAGATCGATCGCCGCTGTATCAAAACCGCCTGAAAAATCTAGTGGTTCATGAAGACTCTAACGAAGGGAGATCTGTCGATCTCCCTAAAGCGAAAACTCTGATGCTCAGACCAGTTCGCTCACCGAGTCGCAAAAGTTCTACCTTGGAGTTTGTCAAAGAGCAATGGAGCGCAGCATTCTGGGCGTAAAAAGAGCTGACAGAATAAGAAAAACCACGCTGCGCTCAAACACGGGAATCAAAGGCTGCCAAGCTAAAATGGTAGCGAGCGGGTCATGTCAGCCGCATGAACAGTGATCGCTGGGTAATAGTCTACCTACACAAAGTGGGTGCCTGAAGTTGGACGGCGCCACCGAGTCTGGCCTAGGAAAAGGAGGCGAGGGAGGCCCAGCAGTCGCACAGTAAAGGCTGATAAAAAGTATACGCGCTATTTTCTCAAAACTGCCTGAGCTGAACTTTCTGAGTTACTGCTCTCTGTTACCACGGCAATATACGGTAAATACAATAATTTTATGAAGGAGAAATATAGGTGGGTAGTTATTAATTTCAATGATTTATTAAAATTTTGTCTAGGTGTACCGATAGGCATGCCCATTGGTACACCTAGACGGGTTTTTATTTGCACCTTTAATTTATAAGTACATGACCCGCGCAAATTCGTCTGCGTCACAATTTTCATAATTATTATATTGATACATAGCCTATTTCTTTAAGGCTTAATCTGTAAAAACATATTCATCCGTCAACATATGTTTTATTTGTCAAATTATTAGTTGACCCGCGCAACTTCGTCTGCGTCACAATTTTCATTACTGCTGCGCTCCTATTGGTCTTAGCGTGATGATATATAGCCTTCCTCGATAAATGGGCTATCTAACACTGAAATAATTTTTCAAATAGTACCAGTAGTTCCTGAGATTAGCAGCGGTCAGCAAAAGAGGCATTGATGGACGAACGTGTAAATGTACATGTATGCAATGTACTTACATACGTAAGTCCATCAATGCCTAGTTGTGGCCAAGGCTTGTATAACAATTACATTTCAAAATCAATGACGAACAAAGAACAACAATAATTTTTCCCACGTCAGGGTTCATTTGTTTTTTTTTTTAACAAACGGCTTTCTATTTGCAAGCCAGTTCGAAATTTAAATAAAACCTTTGATAAGTTACCTCCTTGGTTGCCATGTTTCGGAGTAAAAGATCGTTCAATTTTTAAATTACACGACAGATATGAGTTTAGGTACTATGTAATTTTTTGGCCGCTAAACCCCGACAGATATGGATTTTCATACAACTTTTGCCGGCCGCTGCTCTCATGTATTTCCCAACACGTTTTCTTCCTTCATTCTGACCTATAACCCGTGAAGAATGAATTTGCCAGATTATTTAGCAACGCAACGTGTTCAATATCTCATGAGCTGTCATCTCAGTTATGTACTACATTATTTAGGAACATGATAAATAGCTCCTAAGCTGTAATTTCAGTTATATGCCAAATTATTTAGAAGATATTCTCTTCAGCCATCATCTCAATTATATATGCCAAATTATTTAGGATCGGCGCAACATGTTCAATATCTCTTAAGCCGTCATCTCAGTTATATATGCCGCATTATTTAGGAACGGCGCAACATGTTCAATTCGTACGTCCGAAAGCAAAATGGAACCCTTATAGGATAACTCGTGTCATGTCTATCTGTCTGTCAGCCTGTCACAGTCAGTTTGCTTCGAATCAACTAGACCCATTCTGTTCAAATAATTAAGTTTTCAATTTCTATGACCAAAGATGAACGCCGAACGTTAATAGATATGAATGAAGGGCCCTTTTTAACCAACTAAATAACGGAGGAGGTTCTCAAGTCGACGCGTAATTTTTCTTTTTCATTACTTGGTGGGGATCGGTGGGCCAGTATACAGACTTCAAAAGAAGAAGAGGTTATCATTTCGAAAGGTTATGTTTTTTGTCCCCGAAAATTTTGGCAACCATTCGAGTTGTTTTCTAGTTATCGAAGTTTTAAAGACTTTTTAGTTTTTTTTTTCGCCTCCCGACCAAAAACTGCGAATGATGAGAAATCTTTAATCTACCTCTAATTACTAGTTACTCTATATATGTTGTCTTACATACTTTTAATAAATCCAAAAAAAAACAACGGTTTATGGTAGACATGGGGGGGCATGACTCAAACAGAAAATAACACATTAAAGTGTAATATTTCAAGGAACGCACTCATTTACCCATAGATCACCCTGTATAGCGATGGTCAGAGGAAAACTGAAATGGCTAAGGAGGCTTCACAAGTTTTCGAGCAACTTATACATATTATAAAATGTTCTTGAAATAGTCAATATGTTACAAAAATTTCGTATAAAATTAACTGAAATAGTCCCTGGTCTCCGCCGGTAACGCGCCTGTTCTTGATACCGATAGGCATTATTTAACGCAAAGGCTAGTTTTATATAACTTAGGAAACTAACTAGAAAACTACCCCAGCATTTCGAATACTGTTTGTATTTGTAACACACAAGTTCAGATAGAAGAAAATATCAAAGCTTTATAACAAAATTCGCGCTAATTAATCCAAGGGAACGCTTGCAAAACGAAAATTGAATCAAAAAAGATAATCCTTTTAATATAAATACTAGCATCTCGTAGGTTATCGTTTCAGAGTTCGATAAGACTTTTGTAGAGCATCGAATTTTGATGCAAATATCACCTTCCAATATAATTAAATAATAGCGATAGTCGTAAATAAATGCATGCAAGTTCGGAACAAATAGGTTTAAGAAAAAAATCGCAGGTATCATCTCGTTTTGTTCAAATAAATTTGTAGGTATATGCGCAATATAGTAAACTAAAGAAAACTAATAAAGGGTTAAATTAAATAGAATTAAATAGTACTTACAGCCATCGTATCGCCTTCGTCGACTTTGGCAAAAACACAAAGAACAAAACGAACGCAATATAAGAACGCATCACAAAATAATATCGATCACTGCATTACATGAACATGTCAGTATCTTTTTTATATTAAAAAGTAACAAAAGTCCGCGAAATATTTTGGCGGGAAAACGTCGGGTGTCGGTGTGAGCGGCGGGCAGCGAGCGGTGCGGGATGAGCGCTCTCTAGCTGCGACTGCGACAGAATGCACGCCTGCGACCACCTCTGCCACTCTCGGCCAGTGGTCAGGCAGACAAAACGCGCCGCCGCCGCTACTGGCGAGAATCGACAAAGATTAAACTGCTAGTTTCAGAGGGGGCGTTTTACGGGAGAGTGTTTTTAATTTCGGTTGGAACATAAGGACGTGAACAATTTTATGGACAGAAAATTGAGCAAAAGCAATCTTTGATATCCCAGGAAAGGTTGCTTTTTCAGTTTCTGTACTTTAATAAAATCAAGAGGTTCGATCTTATTAACTTTTGACTTATGTTCTGCAGTTCTGCACACATTTGCAAATGTGTAATAGTATTAATTGTTGGCGAACACTATTGTATAATAAATCAAACTTAGGTACAGCCTTACGAAACTGTTGTTTATCTTACACTAGCCACCCGCCCCGGCTACACACGGGTGCAAAATGTTTATTTAGCCCAAACTAACAAAGTGAACATCGAATTACCAGAGTGAATAATATTGTGGTTCAGCTGAAATAACCGTCAACGACCGATTAGGAACATCTCTACCTCCGTTATAATTATTTGGTTCCGCGACTTATTTTAATTTTGAGATATCTTCTAAGATATTCATCCAAATTCAATGGTGTGAACGGCAATTTTGCTCTAAATTAAACACTCAAGATGACTGTAATATTAATAATTAAGATAAGGATTTGTACTATATTGGTGAAAACACCTCTGCAAATAAAGCAGTATTGACTTTTGTTTAATGTATAATGTTTTGTGTTGTAATATTTTTAATTGTTATATTTTAATTTATTCTTGTATTTTATAAATGATTTATTTATTTAAATATCAATATCATAAAAATGGTTATTGTGAGTCAACTATAAAAGATATACATATGCTATCGCGGACTTTTTCGTAGGTATTGATGTGTTATCTAAAACTGTAGTACATTGTTTTGTTCTGTCATCAATAGTTTTCGCAGCGCAAGCGATGTAAAGAATTTTTTAGATATTTTTTTTCCGACTTCTTCAGTAATACATCAGCCATTTTACACAAAACCTTGACAAATTATATACTACAACCTTTCTCGAGAACCACTCTATCTATTAAAAAAACGCACCAAAATCCGTAGCGTAGTTTAAAGATCTAAGCATATATAGGGACAGACAGACGCGGGAAGCGACTTTGTTTTATACTATGTAGTGATAAAGACAGTCTTCTAAAACATAAACAGGCCGCTCACTCCTTATCGACAAGTACCTATTCAAATATTTTGACCTTTGAATCGACTACATAACTCAAATATTCAGTACTCTATGAGAGCCGGTTCTCATAGGCACAAATATGCGGCCGGTTGGCATTCCCCTGACAGAGGCGCGCGGCGAATCGGGCGGGCGGGCGGACACGCGCTCCCCACGCAAGCGGTACAACCCACTTATCAATTCAGTCGAGTGGGCATTCATTCATTGTGAAGCATTGTGCCTATTATGCGCGGATTCGGTGCTTATTTACCCGTTCACATGCCACTAGAGTAGTCGTCACAGTAACTATCTCTTGGAAGCCCTCGTACTTTTTATTAAATTACTTTCTTCTGCTTGGAAGCACTGGCTTCGGTAAAGTTTCTGGCTTTTTAGCTTCGGATTTAACCCTAATAAAACATACTCTTGGTACATTAACCAGAATGTTTGAGCGGAATTCTCATGTTCTTACTTAAGGATCTGCTTCTATCTCAGCTCAGATAATTCATGGATGCGATCAGTTGAATTTATTACGTGGACAGTAGTAGCCTTTTTTGGCAAACCCTATATCTATACTAATATATAAAGCTGAAGAGTTTGTTTGTTTGTTTGTTTACTTGAACGCGCTAATCTTAGGAACTATTGGTCTGATTTGAAAAATTCTTTCATTGTTAGATAGCCCATTTATCGAGGAAGGCTATATGCTAATATCATCACGCTAAGACCAATAGGAGCGCAGCAGTAATGAACATTGTCACGCAGACGAAGTTGCGCGGGTCAACTAATAATTTGACAAATAAAACATGGGAAATAAAATAAACGAAGGTGTATCTAAAGGATCAATCCTAAGTCATATTATTAGTATCGCAAAAACAGCTGAAACTAAAGCTTGTGTTTTCAGCATGAAAAAATGTTGGTCTAAAGTACGTGTTGGCCTATTTTTATCCCGTGTAAGGTAATACTTCATTCAATGAAAAGTAGTTTTTCAGTTTGGGAAGCAACTCTACATCAATAGGGTATTTTACTAAAAAAATCTAATTAGTCCGTCTGATATAATATAGCTTGGTAAAAATGTACCAAATTTACCAAGCCAGATGACGTCACGCGTGTCTTCAACTCGCTGTATCTCCTTAATTTTTTGTTTACGTGAAAAAAGAAAAAAAACGTGTCGAATATTTTTCGAAAATCGAAAATCTATCAGACGGACAAATTAAGACTTTTTTAGTAAAATACCCCATTTTAAAAAAAATTACT
The DNA here is from genome assembly GCA_950371165.1 of Lacanobia oleracea. Classification (NCBI taxonomy): domain Eukaryota; kingdom Metazoa; phylum Arthropoda; class Insecta; order Lepidoptera; family Noctuidae; genus Lacanobia; species Lacanobia oleracea. Next base: position 17,082,742 of record OX493389.1, read on the forward strand.
GTTCCGGTTCTTGTCGGTTTGTATATGTGTATATAATGCCTACATAAAACTTTAAATAAATTAAATTAAAGTCTTTTTTTAATTCATATTATATATTGTGTATCAGCTATTTTTACATACATAGAATAAAATTAAATTAATATACTAAAATACTATGCACTATTTTAAATTATGATACATTGGGCACCCAAAATAAGTCTTAGTTATATGCACTAAAGTAAATAACATCAATTGACAATCCATATTATGTTATTGTAATTGTAAATATACCGTTTACTCCTAAAACTATTTAACCAAAGTATCCATAGTAAGGCTTACGATACACGAATTAAATTCAAATTAGAAAATGTCACCAAATATAGTTAGAAACTTAACCACTAGGGGACCAAACGTGAGGATTTAGAGGCATTAAACACGCACATTAATATTAAATATAAGTTCATACGGGGATTCTGTCAAGTAACGATTATACAATTCATAAAGCCTAGCTACTAAACAGAAAATAGTTCATCTTACTTCTAAATCCATTTAGTCCCCACTCGGATATTGTCACTGAAACTGTTAGCAAAACATAGTTCACTGATTCTTCTTGCCAGCGTACTGCTTGATGATGGCCACGCTGTAGGTGCGCGGGAGTGCGGGTCAGGCGAGATGCGACAGGTCGTCGAGCTCGGGCGGCGGGGGCGCAGCGCCAGCGCGCGCGTACACGGGCTTCGCCACCACCGACACGGGAGCCTACGTGTTAGAACATACAGTCAGACACAAACACTCAAAATACACTCAATTATGAACATGCAAGCACTTTCGTTGTGACTTAGTTTACTGAAGTGAGTGAATTCTTGAACTTGTATTCAACTTTAGGACAACACAATTAATATAGCTTTCTCCAAGGCCTAGTGTTGTGGTGGTGCTAATATTAATATCAGCCAGTAAACACAAAGTAAGATAACACACCATTTAACTGGATGGCATCTACTCCAAAAAACATACTTCATATTTTTGCATCAGGACAAACGACAGTGGTGCCATTAGTTTCACAGTTATTAATCCACACCAACACTTCGGTAGTTTTGAATTGAGATGTTTAACATAGTGAAGTCACAAAATAGGTTCTTTAAAATGTCCAAAAAACAAACATCGACATATTCAACAATCGTAGTGTTTACTCAGTATTTCAGGGTAGTGACTGATCAGTGCAGGACGCGGACGTACGAACACGAACTATTGTGTCAGTTTTTACTTATTACGGTGTTTCTAATCAACTACTGTCGGTGTTGATGCATGTAATTGAAAAAGTCGCTTTTGTATAAGCCAGAAATTCATAATAGTAATTTGTAGCTGCATCATACTGGAGATTTGAATTGACATTGTAAGTTGAGCTGTTTCAGCCTTTCGTTGTAGTTTACATGCGCTTGATATTTTTCAATTAATAAGCCTTTCAGAAACCAAGCGTCAAACAGCTGACAGTAGCCTTAGCATCAACAGCAACATTAGCCGTAACTTATACACAGCGTGTTTTTCATGCCCCTAAATACTTTTAAGGAGATGCATTCTTTCTCTTCTTCATACAAATAAATAATCTCCATCTTAGATTTACACATTTTGAGCATTTTACGATTTTTTATTCGCTATTATTGCCGACAGTTGCTGTGCAAGCAAAATACTTAGAATATATATATATACTGTCAATAAAATAACCCTTTGGTTTAACTGTACTAACAAAATAGTACCAAATTGTTTCATAGAGTTATTAATTATGCGCTTGAAAATGTGTCTCTTATGAGGATTATTTATTTGTTTGTAACCAAGAACCGCATCACCCAAAGGTATCGTAATAACAGACTTTACCAGTTGTCTCCACGACTACGATGTTGATGGCAAAAAAAAAAAGAAAACAATATTTCGTTAGCACTAAATGACTGTTTCCTTAGTTCACAACTCTGTAATATATTTTGGACGCTTTGCATTCACAGTCAATGCTATACAAAAAAGGGTTTTCACAGAATAAAATTATGTTTTGGCGAAGGCGATGGATGACTGATGAAAATAAACTTAACAATATGAAATAAACTATAATAAGGGTGTTGCGCCGTCTTCAAATTCTGTTATTTAAAATTATTGGGACATGAGGTATGAGATGTTGTACGATTTAACAGTTGTGACAATTTTAATATAACCAGAACTAGGACCAACACTAACAAGGTTTTTAAATCTTCTCAAACAGCAGACAAAGCAAGAAACGCGGATAACCGCTTTTGAAAAAAAAACTTCAGTTGACAATGTAATAACAATGATGAATTAATGAAGGAGTATCAAATATTCTAAGTACAATTGTAAGTTAGCACTAGAATAATAATGTTGTACCTGGTCCTGGATGGTTAAATTTTGCCCCGATTTTTGCTCTCTATAGAAGCTTAGTTAAACGGACTTGCTTTTATTTTTGACGGTAACAGTTCCCTCACGTATGATATATTAAATATTTATTTGCCTTCACCTAGATTGATCATGAAAACTACAATAATATCTCTGGACTGCAATGACCTTTTCTAGTGCTCGTTCTGCAGTAGGACAATATCTTCAGGCTGGTATCGTTATTGCATTTAAATTTACGCCACTGACTAAATACAAGCACGATAGGTAGTTTAAGGAGCATAGCTAATTACAGGAAAACCTATAAGAAGTATGAAGTGTTAAAATGACATGTTAAAAAAATGAAATTGGTTCGGAACCTTTTGCACGCGAGTCCGACCCGTACTTGACCAGTTTTTATAACGAGAATTGTCTATCTGGAATTCTAGATATAAGAGGCCAGGGCAAAGTCTTGTATAGGCGGACTGCAGATCAAAGTATCGCTTACGAGGGGCTTTACAAAGTAATGTGCAGGACGACAAAAGATCAGGGGAGGCACCGTTTACAAGGGGCCTGGGCACAACAATGTTTAGGCGGACAACAGATCAGACATAGCGCTAAAACAAAAACATGTACCGACCTGGCTGACATGTGCGGCGGCGAGGGCGGGGAGGGGGGCGCCGGGCGCGGGCGCGTGCGGCGGCGTCACGCCCACCACCACCACCTTCTGGGGCGCCGCGCCGCCCGCCGGCCCGCTCGTCACCACCACCGACTACGCAGACACATGCATCTACGTCACTATCACTACGCCCACACAACGCTACCTCTACCGCACTACCACCTACCTACATTACACATTAAGAAACCAGCACGCCGAAATCTACACGGGCAGGGAACGAAAAGTTTAAGAAAATTCTAAGTACATTCTTTTCCCATAATGGGCGCATTTAAGTTTCTAGTTTTTTTATATAAGTGGCAAACAAGCAGGCGAACATCTCCTGGTAAGTGATCACCGCCGTCTTAGGACATCACAAACGAAAATATACTGACTCATGCATAATACAAGTGAACGTGCAAAGTTAACATAAAGTTGCGTAGCCTTTTCGTTCCTTGACTGTCAACTTACAAAGTCATCGTGGATTAAACGGTTTTTAGGTATTAGAAATAGCGCGCAGTGAACACTGACGCACGTGAAAAGTGTGCCTGTTTAGTTATGTGTAGAAAGGGATAGAGGAAGTGATACTAAAGTTTTAGTAAAATCACAATCTAATGACGGGAAGATTAAGGCTTCTTGGCCACTCTACTTTAATCTTTGCGCTTACACTGACCTACATAACACATTTTGCTTTTGTCATTGACTTAAGGTTTAAATTACAACGGCGCAAAGGAAATGCAACAACTATACCAACATACTTAGCTAAATATATACTAAGCTACATATTGATACATTTATCTCCGCTTATGACATGCGAACTAATTCAATCACTACGCTGAACTGATGTGCGCCGAACAAGTTGCCAAGTTGTTCGCAAGTCAAGTTATAATTTGGTCGACATGTTTTATTTAGAACTTTATAGATATCGTTGCTCTATCCAAAGCCTCTGGTAAGTAGCTTTAATTTCGTAAGGTTCTGAGTTAGCTTCAAGTTGACGTCGTCTTAAGTGCCACTTTTTACTTTTATTAAATAAGACCATTTCTTAACATGTATCTACTTTATTGGACATCAAAATTGTAAGAGCTCTCTGCTGCACTTCTTAGCAGATTAAACTTATGCGAAATTTTCTCCTAATACGTATAACATCACAGTTAACCATTATTTACCACCTTCCAGACAACTACATAATAAACTTCACAATAACAGTTTATTTATGCTAAGACTTGTCATTTCAAACATGCAATTTTCTCCATGCTGACATAATTATGCAAAGGTTTCACTCCTCACAAAGTCAAAAACATACAACGGAACTTCCTAGATAACTGTATAATATATATGATAGGATGGGTTTATATTGTACCTGAACGTTTTGGCTTCGGACGATGGTCGGCTGTGAGCTGTGGACGACGATGTGGCCGGGGCCGCTTGACGGCTGCGCCTGTTGCAACTGTAAGAACCAGTAAATTATAAGAATTAATATAACATAACACCATCTGTATCCCTGACGGTGTTGGGGCCGTTTCGGCGAGATATGTTAAGTGATGATTGTGTTCCTCCTAATGCACTTTGCGTTACAGAGCCGCGGTGACTCTTTCGAAAAAAAATCCGCAACCTTGGGACAAATTCCGCAATCCTGGTTCCCTCCCTACTACAGCCAACGGGGCAAAAATGTAACTAAAAATTTCTAGTAAACACAATAATACTTTTGCCTAAACTGTTGGTCGAGTCCAGGACTCCATCCCCTCCCCCCAGGCTCAAGAGTCACGTTTGTGGACTCTAGAACAATAATATTCGTCCTTATCGACGAAGGATTTAGAATTTCTCTACTACCTAGTTAATTTCCCTTAATTAGTTACTATTCGGTCAAGATGATGCCCATCTATCGTTTTCTCTTTAAAGCTACATGAACTTGTACTAAAATGTACCCAAAGATTAATGAATAAATCATGGTAATGCTTACATTAACCTGCGGCGGTTTCTGCTGCGACACTATGACGAACTTCTGCGGCGGCGGCGTGGAGGGCGCGGGCGACTGCGGCGCCGGCGACGCGCTGATCACCACGTTACGAGTCGCCATTGTTTCTGTCACAACAAGACATTGTTGTTATCACAGTTTTCTGATCGGTTATCAAAATAAAAATTGGAAATATTTGTAGACGATTGTTGAAGCAGATACCTTCTCGCGTGTGTTCCACTTACCCACAGTCTTAGCAGCGTGCGAGAGGTGCGAGGTGTGCGAGTGGTGCGAGGGCGAGGGCGCGGCGGGCACGAGCGGCGGCGTGCACGTGACCACGGCCACCGCGCCGCCGCCGCCGCCGCCCGCCGGCGACGCGCGCACCTTGCTCACCGCTTGCTGCAGGCTCGGGCCCAGGTAGCCGTAGTCGCGTCTGAGGAGTACCCACACAGTGAACACGATAATATATAGAATAGAATAAAAAACATTTATTCGACACATATACAATACAACAGCAACAAACACATAGTAAAAAAAAAGAAAAGGATAATATTCATTTATCTACACTTGTATTATAAAGAGGAAAGTTTTGTTTGTTTGAATTGAATAGGCTCCGAAACTACTGGACCGATTTGGAAAATACTTTCACCATTAGAATCCTACATTATCCCTGATTTTTTATTTATTATGGGTTTGCTCTTGACTCTAGTCTATGTCAGAGATGACAGAGACAAAGTCTACGATGGAGCGAGCCTACCCAGAAGGAGCCTGTTCACTCTAACTTTGAAGAGATTAGGGTTGTAAGCTTTTGGAAACACAGACGCAGGCAGAGAGTTCCACTCCTTTGCTGTGCGCTTATTTATTATGGGTTTGCTCTTCACTCTAGTCTATGTCAGAGATGACAAAGTCTACGATGGAGCGAGTCTACCCAGAAGGAGCCTGTTCACTCTAACTTTGAAGAGATTAGGGTTGTAAGCTTTTGGAAACACAGACGCAGGCAGAGAGTTCCACTCCTTTGCTGTGCGCATTAAAAAAGACGTTTGAAAACGCTTAGTGCGAATTCGTGGAATAGGTACAAGGTAGGGATGGTAAGATGCAGTGCGTCTGGATGTCCGATGGTAGAAGGGGGCCGGTGGGATGCTGTCGTGGAGTTCTTGGGCACACTCACCGAAGTACAATCTGTAGAAGACCGACAAGCAGGCAACCTTACAGCGATGAGCCAAGCTATGCAGCTTGGTATCCACCAGTTTTACGTCACCGATGAGCCTCTTAGCTCTGCGTTCCACCGAGTCAAGCGCGGCAAGCTGATACTTAGCTGAGCCATACCAAAGGTTAAGGCTACAATACTCCATGCAGGATCGGACTTGTGCTTTGTAAAGGGTTAAGAGCTGTCCAGGCCTGAAGTATCGCTTCACCCTATTTAGGATGCCCAGCGTTTTGGCCGCAGTTTGGGCTTTATACTCGATGGTGGCGCCGAAGTTGAGACTGGATGTCAACTCCATGCCTAGGAGCTCGAGCCGATCAGTCACAGGAACAGAAGCACCCCGAAAAGTAGGAGTTTGGTCTAAGCGACTTCTTTTTGCGGTAAAAGGACACGCCTGTGTTTTGGTGGCGTTAAAAACAAACTGTCATCACCCCACTGGGAGACAAGGCTTAAGGTCAAAGTCCGCTCTACCATGGCCTCTCTCATGGAACGAACTTCAACCCCACTGGATGTTGCGCTGGAAAAGTATCTCTCTGAAACCGTACTGTCATCTTAAAAGTTAGGGATCCTTTAGAAAAATTCGATAATGTAACCCAAGATGAATAAATATCCTTATATCGCGGACGTTGCGGAAATTATTGACAATAGAGCAAAGTGACGTACAGTTTTATAGAAGACATCAATATCTACAAACAAAAATGTCCGCTAGGGGTATACAGGGTGGCCAGAACATTTACGTCTAAAAATAAAATTTAGATCCCTCGTAACGTAACCTGGGGTATCCGAATCACTCCCATGTATGTTCCGCGACTTTTCATAATTCTTTGAGCTATGAACTTGTTTCTGAATTTTTGAGTATTATCTACCTGACCAAGTTGAAAAAATTCTAAAAATAAAAGTAGAAGACCGACCGACGTTTTTGCAGTTGAAACTTCATGAGTTGTACTTTTATGCATAAAATTATCAACTTCGTAACTTCACAATGACCGCTTTTTGTTCAAATTATTCAATCAAACCCAAGTGAAATAGAATAGTGGTGATTTTAGTATCATGATATTAATCGATCATCATCTGCCTAGCCTTTTCCCAACTACATTGGGGTCGGCTTCCAGTCAAACCGGATTCAGCTGAATACCATGATACTAATCGATATCTATTTAAATTGTTTAATAATTAAGGTTGGTTATGTACATGTAAATTACACTTTAAATTATTCAAATCGGAACTTTCGTTTAAAAGTTAAGACGGGTATAAAATGCTCTAAGTAAGAAAAATGTTGCGGTCAGAGCAAACTGCCCTACGTTTAGTCTATTAATAAGTAAATTACACATTACCCTTTAAGATGGTAGAGGGGCGATGAAGTTTGTGGAGTACCAACTAAACCCGCGCGAATGAAGTTGCGGGCGAAGTGCTAATTACAAATAGGGTTTATATTAGAGATGAAACGGATAGCAGTTTGGCCGGATACCGGATATTCGGCCGACCATGTGGCCGGATAGCCAGATATCCGGCCGCCAGATGTCCGGCGAAACTTAGCCTTAGACCCTTATTCTTGGTGGGCAGCTAATGCCAAACAATACCCAAATTTAACAAAGTTTGCCAAAATCTACCTTTCTGCACCTTGCAGCAGTGTGTATAGCGAAAGACTTTTTTCTGAAGCTGGCCTTATTTATGAAGAGAAACGCAACCGCTACCTATCAATGCAGAGAAATTAGTATTTATTCACCATAATTTGCCCTTAGGGCAGTATGAGTACTAATTGTGAGTAGTTATAGTTTTACTTGTTGGACATGAACGAGCATGGTGGTTGAGAGCATGTCATGCTCACTCAAATGTCTCGCTGATGGCGGCGCGTGGGTTTGATCATTCGGTTCCCTTCGAAATGATTGAGCTGAAGGGTGCCGATACACGCGTCATGTTCGTGAACAGGCGCCGTCGGTTGAGACTGGTCATCTCTTAACTGCCATTGGCTTATTTTAATCTTTATATTTAAAATTCTTATAATAAGCCCTATTTTTTCCTTTGCATTGTCCTCACATGCAGAAGCAACAAGTATATGTAACTTGAAATTTTGTAAAACCAGAACATGATTTAAAAGAGTGTCCGTGGAGTTTCTTGCACGTTCTTCTCCATAGAGATCTACGCTTTGGAACGTGCAAATAGCTTCCATGTTTTTGACTGACCGACCTTGACGTTTCAAAAGTGCCTGTGAATGGTTTATTTGAAATAAAATGCTTTGAATTTGAATTCATTCATTTTCTTTGTATTACATTAATTTACTATTGTGTGATTAAAAATTTCAAACTAAAACTAATTATATTTAAGTTAAGTGATATGAAGACTAACTAAATAAAGCAAATAATTACTCAAAAATATGTTTCTTTTATTTTTTTTATAGTAGCTATCTGGTATTCGGCCGGATAGTATTATGATAGGCCGGATACCGGATAGTCACCGGATATCCGTTTCATCTCTAGTTTATATTCGTATTTACCTTTTAAAGACATATTCATCATCTGCCTAGCCTTTTCCCAACTATATTAGGTTCGGCTTCCAGTCTAACCGAATTCAGCTGAATACCAGTGTTTTACGTGGAGCGTCTGCCTACCAGACCTCCACAACCCATTAACTGGGTAACACGGTACTTCTTGGCAAGACGGGAGTCAGATTTACTGGCTTCTGACAATCCGTGACGACTGCCAAAGATCTACAAATGACAGCCGGGACCAACGGCTTAACGTGCTTTCCGAGGCACGGAGGAAACTCGGTATGTCAAGATGGTCACCCATCCACAGACCAACCTTGGCAAGCGTTGCTTAACCTTAAAGATCGACCCGTGCGGCTGTTATTATTTAGCCACGAGCTCCTCACCTGTAAAGACACATTATAACCCCAAAAATACTGACTTGTACTCATCGGCGAGGTCGGGCGGCTGCCTCAGCTGCCGCACGACGGGCGCTAACACTTTCAGCAGCTGGTGCTTCAGGTTGCTCGCCGCCAGGCGGTCGGCGCCGCCCAGGCCGCTCAGCGCGCCCTCCACGCGCTCGCCCAGCCATCGCACGCGGGGCAGGATGAACACCTGGACGGGGAATGATACATTTAGATGGATACGCAACTAAAGTCTATTCAAAACAGCTTCCCATTGATGCTATTTCCACTTCATCAATCCGCTTATGTACCACCACTGTAAATAAAGATTGATGAAACACAAGCTTAAAAAAAAAAAATAAAAAAAAATAAGTAATATCTGAATTCAACAAACGGCTTAGTGTTGAGTTATTTCTCTAAATCTTCGATTTCGATTGACAATCAATTTATCAGCATTGCCATTCAACGCGGCAATGCTGTCAGTGTTCTGGGCACTTTTGCCATTGACCGCGATGTGGGTTATTTTTTTGATGTCCAATGATATATTTTGTTTTTATACGATTTTGTACAAATTTTATCAGCGAATTCATTCAGAAATATGTACTCACCTTAACGACCTCTGGACCCAGTTCTGCTAAGCCTTGAACAGCGCCGTACAAAGACGCTAATGGCGTTTTCTCTGATTCTTTCATAGTTGTGACCATGGAAGGTCCGACACCAGTCTCATTGTTAGTTTGTGAAGGACACTGCAGGGCTCTGGCGAATAATCTACGGAGAATAATGCATTTGCATAAAGTTTTGGGCATTTATTAAGCGACCCGAGATCTTTCTAAGTCAGCGTGGGCTATAGACTGACGCAATGAAATAATTTACCAAACACATTGCTGCTATATCACATTCCGTGATTGTGATCTTTACCTGGAATGGTAATGGTCGATACATGGATGATGTAGGTAAGTCATCCATGTATCGATCAACGACTAAAGGTACAAGAAAACGCAGTGTGGTTAAGGAGTCTGAACTACATCTCAACTACTGAAAGCCAACTAGAATGAGTTCAGAAGTTATAAATCAAGACAGTTTACCTAGTGACTCTCGTCTGTAAGTTGTTAGTGGAGGTGTTAAACGCTTTGCAGATCTGCGCCATGAGTCGGGCGGCGAAATCACGCAGCGCCCAATGGTTGTCCATCTCTGGACGGAGGCATAGCTGGCGCGACACGATGCATGTCGACACGGACGGTATCAGCTCGTGTAACTGCAGATGAAAATGGGTAAAAACCATCAGAAGAATTGAAGAATTCTTTTGTGTATGCCAAGGCTGGTCTTGGCCACTTAAAAAATCTGGGCCGAGTGAGTGTGCCTATTCCAAAGGCGTCGTCATATGTGTATGTTTTACTAACACAATATGGATTTTTGGTCCGAATTAAAGATATTATTATTATAAATTATTATTATATGTATGGGAAACCCGAACGCGTCGTCGGGTCGTTAGAAGACGCTTTCGGGTTTTGCTGAATAAACTATCACGACGATCACATATCGGCGTGATTATCGCCTTGTATTAGGACAACACCTTTCACGCGGACAGGCCCACTCAGCCGATACTTAGTTGATTTTTTTTTTGTTTAAACTTATTACTGGAGCAAGCCAGGAAGAATCGAAAGTGAGTCAAGTGTGTCTTTATAATATGGTCGGCGACCAGTTTCGTAGCCACTTCTTGTGTCGGGCTCTACTCTAACTCCGAAAATACCAGTAATTATGTATGCATGTACGTGCGGTGATACTTACATACTTCTCTAGGTACAATGACTGGTTGTCAAGCAGAGCTTTAACCATTCGCATAAGATAAATGAGCAGAGCGAGGTTGTTTTGCACTACATTAACTTTGACGCCTTCTGATATGAATGTGCACATTCTTGGCAACATCTCATGTAGCCCAGGGTCGCAGGCCAGCGACTGTAGTGCTTCCTGCAAGCAATATTAAAACATGGTTGTTTCATATCTTCCACAGTATAATTGGTTAGTTTTTGAGTCAATCCTTCAAAACCAAGTTTCTATTTTTATGTTTTAGAAATGTGCAATTTGAGCTAAATTTCCTAACATATACTCAGATTGTTGTTTTTCGATAAACCACAATGACATTTTGTAAAAAAGTAATTTATAACATCACACAGATAGAAACATAGACCCATCATGCATACCGCTCGGCGTCCTTCATCGCTGCCAACACAAGCCTCGGTGATCTCCTTGTAGTACAACTGTTGTTCCACACTCAGCTCGTGGGTGGCCAGCTGCTTCACGTGCACCGACTCGGACGCCTTCAGTCGTGCAGCTTTACCACACATTGGTTTACCTGAAATGTTACAAATGTTCTTTAATAGAAGGGCTTAAGGGACAGTTTATACAATAGTCAAAGAAATAAAAAAAAAAATTGGATGACATTGGATTTTTAAACAATACCAACATGCAATGCCTTAACTTATATCACTACATATTTTATAAGTCCTCCGCCACGTCTGTCTGTCTGTTCGCGATACAAAAACTACTGCACCGATAGAGTGGTTCTGAAGGAAGGTTTTAGTATACAATTTGTCTATAAAAAAAGGAGGGATCCTTAAGAAAGTTGCAGTGCGGACGAAGTTGCGGGGGAAGTGCTAGTATACTTTAATATTATAAAAAGGTAGTTTGTGATGTTGTAGGGAATCTCTGGATCTACTGAACCGATTTTGAAAATTCTGTTATCAATAGAAAGCCACATTATTTGTGAGTGTCATAGACTATATGTATACTAACCCGAAAAAAACTGCCCAACGATGTGGGCATGTCAGCTAGTATTTAATTAACCTATTGTGAACTGCTGGCTAATAAAAGAACATGTATTTTTTATTTATTAAATTGAAGAGTATTTAGTTCAATTCAATTTTAAAGTCATCAAAACATGAAAACATTCACACAAATCTGATGTTTGACAATGAATAATTTTAACAAAAAGGTGCATTCTCACTGGCTGAGATGATCAGGGAGAAGGGACAGGGATTTTGATCCAAAATATGAATAGTTTTTGATGTACTAAAAAGCAGACCAACATTCAAAAGAAGAAATAAATAATAAACACATGAATTTGGTAATTATCAAGGGAAGTATTCACCTAACCTAAACTTCCACATCATGATCAAATAAAATCCCTAAGTTGACATTTTAGAGCCATCACAAATATTTTCTGTTAACTTCCTGCACATGCCATCCAGTGGTCATGTGCTAATTAAAAAGACTTACATTATTTGTATGCATCATGTATAGACATGTCAGATAGATTTCAAAACGTCAGAATACATTATATGCTATAATTCAATAGGCATTAAAATGCATTTTTAGTATACAAAAAAAAGGTAACTGAATACCTGCAGCATCCTTATTAGTAGGTTTGCTCAATTTACTGATAGGATCAACTGATTCTGATTTCTGAGCTTCCTTTGATAGTGGTGGAGGGTTTTCAGGCACTGTGGGCTGTACACCGTCCACACTCAACCAATGTGCACGGACTGATACATCTAGAGGGATTTTTGGCGGAGGAGCTGACAAAATGTCAGACAGATCCACTTCTTTCTCTTCTACGAAATGCAGTTCCCGGCCTCCACCAGATGCAAATCTAAATGGTAATGAATCCGGTTGAATGAATCCATATTGACACTGAAACAAAAATCACTTATGGAAATAGCTTATATGACCCAAATTAATCTTTAGAATATTACAGTCAGCCTTAGGTGTCTAATATAGGTAAGCTGTATGAATGACAATAAGTATAGTACATTTTCTGTATTTTGAATTGTGGTCAGTTATGTTTAGCCTACTATTAAATAACAGTGTGACAAGTCCTATAGTAAAATGTCAAAACAGAGATCATATCATACCTCAATATTCTTTATTTTCAGAGCATTATCTATATCAGTTATTGATAACTTTTGTCTCTTGGAGTGATTCATGAACTTCATACTGTCCTGAACTATAACTTTCAATCGGAAAGTCACGTCATCCGCTAGTTCTTTGGCAGCATCATCTCCCAAACTTGCTATCCCTATACTTTCAGCAATAGTTTTCATAGAATCCACTGACAAGGAAGATCCGTAAGCGAAATCGGAATCGCCCATCTTCAAAGCTTGTAAAGTAACACAACACGCCAAATCACAAAAAAATCACTAGTTGTGGTGTTTTTAGCAGTCTACACATGAGTAATCCATTTGAAAAATGGAAAACATTTCATCAATGAATGAAAGACTAAACACAGAAAAATATTTAGTCACAATATGTTTAATTAAGAAAGAGAATTAATATAAAGATATATTAGGTCACAAAATCAAGACACAACGCGTCCAAATTTTAGAAATAAGAGAAAATAGAAATTGCGAATACAGTAAACACTACACAATGAATGAATACAGCACACAACCATAACACAACAGCAATATACAGATAAAAAATATTTTTCACTGAGAGGTGGGAAAACCGTAAATGAAACTGACGTCATCAGGTTAATCGATAAAATGTCTTAAGGTGAATGCGCCAAGGTGGCCCGCGAAATTCAGATATTTATGTTTTTTTCAATTTGCCGGTCAGTGTGAAGCTGTAAATTGAACAAAATACGATTCGCGGCCTTAACGCGTAACCATCTAAATAAGCCCTATAGAATAGTTATTTCAACCATTCTATAGGGCTTCATGAACTTAGAGGGCTACATTGATGATTGAGATGAGTTATAATTCTTTGGATGAATACGCGTTACGGCCGCGAATCGTATTTTGTTCAACATACAACTTCATACTGACCGGCAAATTACAAAAAACATAAATATTTAAATTTCGCTGACTACCCTGGCGCTTCCACCTTAAGGAATCTTTCTTTTCTTTTTATTTAGGTGTCATTGAAAATCAGATAAATACCGATAATGTTGTGTTTTGTTGTTGGAAAAACTAAAGGAGAAAAATAAAAATTATAAACAGGATGAATTTAAAGTGTGCCATGAAGGCACACTTTAAATTTAAATTAAATTTTAATTCATCCTGTTTATAATTTTAAACAATCTGAAACTATTGCCCCGACTACACCACGACTATACTCTCCGTCTTACCTGAGAGATGAGAGCATGCCTGCACAAAACAGTTTGCGCAGGTAAGCGCGACTTGCCATCCACACGATGGCAAGTCTGTATCTCGCTCATGCAGTTCCGGAAGCGCGGTTTGTGGAATCGTTGTCTCAGACTGCGCAAACTTGGACTGCACGGTCTTAGTTGAACGTGTGGCCGGCATTCAAGCCGCGCCTCAGTCAGAGGAAAACATTTTCGACAAAGTACACGTCGGAAATCAAAACATGAGTGACGTAAGGAGTTTTTCGAAGAAATTTTTAACTCAGTAGTACTCTTTAGAACTATTCCAAATTAAAAGCAAGGAATACTCCAATAGGAACAAAAAATATAAGCATATCATTTAATGATTGAAAAATTATATGCGTTATGTAAACTGCTATCTTATTCTATTAGGTATTTGTTTCCAAGTGCCTACTCACTTCAAAAATGTGCTATAATATCTATGTATGTTGAATTTACAACTCGATGCAGTGTAGATACTAACTTACCTACAAAAATTTTGTTGTAGTAGGTATATAATTATGTTATAGCGAAAGTGATGAATCCAGATATTATACATACCACAGAACAGAAAAAACAGTACAAGTGCAAAGTCAGCGTGGCACGATTGCCGGTATTACGCGGAGTTACGCGTACCTCAACCCAGTCGTGTTCTAACATCACGACGAACCGATCGTCACGCTCACTCTCGATATAAATTTATAATTTCTGAACCACGCCGCATTGCTCCATTTCGGAGTGCAAAAATGATAGTAGGAGAATAAATCTTAAAAATGGAGGTGTTTCATACCATCGGTAAGTACGATTTTATTTGTTTTCTAATAAAATCTTAGCTTCATTTTGCCAAAACTTAAGTTCAAGTCTAGTTAAAATCCACCTTATCCCACTAATATAGAGTTTATTTTACATCGATTCAGTTACTGTTTCATTCTAGAAAGTTCTTCGCTATTCAAATAGTGATGTAGTCGGGTCGGATACTGGATGGCTAGATATCGATAAAACATTTTTTTTGTAGTTTGTTTAGTAATTTTATTGAAATCACTAAACATAACTTTAAAAACATTTTTAGGTTTCCCAAAAACGCTATGCCAAGCAACCAAGCACGATATGCTCCAAGAATTTTTTAGAAAGCGATTATTTTATTTAAAAAAAAAACTTTATATAATAATATAAAGTTTTCGTGTATCTGTATCAAATACACGAAAACTTTATATTATTATATTACTGTTGATTTGATTCTGTACCAAACTATGTAATAAGATACTATCGTAAGCCACTTGGCATAAAGAGTTCACGGAACTGAAGTGAAAACAACACCCCTTTTGTTGTCGGCAGTCGAGTAAGATACCCGAGGCATGATTTTGTAAGGCTTGTGGTATGAAAAAATATCTGGCCAAGTGCGAGTCGGACTCGCGTTCAAAGGGTTCCGAACCAATTTCATTTTTGTAAGGGTTGTCTTACGGATCTTCGGAACACTTAAAAATGTATGATTTGTGTTATTTTTATTGATTAATGTGTAAGTAATAAGGTATATTTACATAAACAAAATAAAAACCATTGAAATAATGTTTTTTCTTGTTTCTATCTACTTTTATACAATAAACTAAGAATATTTCGTTTACGCTATTTTGAAAGTAGAACTTTATTAACAATGTATTACAAAGCAAACCCGAACTAATCCATTTTAAATGTGATAGCTTATTTCATAACGATTCCAACAACAAGTTTCACATATGGCTCCCATACAAAACTCCAAGACCAAGCGAGTCACATTTTTTGGAATTAATTTCGAAAAAAGTTATCTTATTTATCGATATCGACAATGTAAGTCAAAGTTGTTCTTATTCATCGATATCGATAATGTAAGTCATGTCACAGCCGTGATCGAGTGGCAACTGTTATTATCCCAACATAGAGTAATGAACCTTATTGCTAAGTAGTTTAAGTTTATAATTGCAACCATTGAAAATACCGCCCCCTATGGTCGAATAGCGGAATTTACTCGTAAATTCAACTTAGAATGAATATTCAGAAAACGAAACGCCGTGAGTACATTTTGCCAAAATAAATCCTACATGTAAGGCCGAAGGTATTTTTTCAAATGTAGGTTCTTTGACTTATTCTTGTTTTAACCAAAATTGAAACGACCAATCTATCGTATCCTTGATTTGTGGTGAATTATATGATTATCGGTATAGTTGTGTGAGTGTGGCGACACAGGTTCCGATACAAATTTCGTCGCATAGCATTTCCACCTGGTGTTTCTGTTCCGTGCGTATAATATCTACTCAATTTGGGCTGGTACAATGTAACACTTTGATAAAGTAATATAATAACAAATAAATAAATAACAAGTAAAGGTGTAGATTACATTTGTTTTTTCAATTTTCTGGTCAGTGGATATACCTCTGGTGGATACGAACAGTGCACCAGTGCACTATGAAAAATCTGGCTAAGCGCGAGTCGGACTCGCGTTTCGCGTGTTCCGAACCTATTTATTTATTTAAAATTATGAAAAAAATATAATTAAATCACTCACAGCAAGCCCTTTCATATGTTATGTCACACGATACAGTTTGGTATGTCACACAATACAGTTTGAAAAACTTTTCTTTTTTTTGAATGCTCCAGGCTTTTGGTGAATGCTCCAGGGTAGCCCGCGAAATTCAAATATTTTTATGTATTTTGCAATTTGCCGGTCAGTGTGAAGCTGTATGTGGACCAAATACGATCCGCGACCGTAACGCGTATTTATCTAAAGAATTATAACCATTTTAATCATCAATATAGCCCTCTAAGTTCATGTAGCTCGACAGAATGATTATTTCTGAAATATTCATTCTGTCGACCTACATGAACTACTATATCGGCGGGCTACCCTGGAGCATCCACCTTAAGTTTCTAGTTTTACTCCTAAAAGTGACCCCCCAAACTAAAAACATATTTATTTACGTAACGCGTCCGTGTTTGGGTCACAGAAATCCATAGGCATACCATATTTCAACAGAATCGGTCCAGTAGATCCGGACAAAACTGGCTGCGACAGACGTACAGACAGACACCCGATTGATCCCATAAGGGTTCCGGTTTTTACGGATGTTCAGAACCCCAAAAAAGTCATAAAAAACACCAAAAACCATCACCTAATAAATCGGGACCAGGTGGAATGTGGGAGTAGTAGGGAGGGGGAACACCATGGGACACCTCATTCCGAAGCGTCGCTTATTTGCTTGTTGCTTTTTTATCAGTAAACAATAAAATAATGCTCCTAATAAAAAAACCCTCTTCTGATGGCCACAGACACGCGCGTAACGAGCTCTCAAAACACAACAAGGACTGTATAGTCCAGTTTGCACGAGCTTACCTGCACGTGTGGCCACTATAGTGTTCCATCTTTTTGTAGAGCCAAATAAGGGGGCCGTGCACGGGTTTGACTGTGCCATCTAGTGTCGCATTTTGAAGTTCTAAGGGTCAGAATACTTGAATTAGACGCTTCTGTCATGCCATCTGTGGTTCCTGCACGTTCAGTTTAGGGGAACGTGCACGAAGAAGACTGCCATCTAGCGTAGCTATTTTGAATTATATACTTGAAAGATACTTGACAGTGATATTTCTGTGCTGCCACCTATAGTTTCTGCACGCTCCCTATAGCATAGGCAAGACGAGGCGTGTAACCGGGACATAAGAGGAATATCCTAAAGGAATATCAAAAAACACTGGAAGGAGTCTAGAGCCCGATTTAGATGAAAACTAAAACTGCATCATTGAATTTTGAGAAATCGTTGTTCCGACCCTGGGATTTGATTTGTTTTGTGACGATCCACAATTCATTGTCGTCACGCCCCTTTGATTATTTGCTACACCTAATAACGAAACTCAATGTTGGTAATCCAAGCGGGGTTGTTGTGTAGAATAAATTGTATGGTCTATCCTGTGGGTCATTCGGTTGTGTGGTTCAGGTGGGTCCAGGCAATATCGCGAACATTTTCGAATGTCTATGGCGAGAATAACGTTTTTTTTTTAAATTTCTGATGGCACTGTCGTTATAGCCAACACTACGTTATGAAGAATCATTATTGCCAGTATTTTATTTCCCGCAATAATGGGAAAGGAGATTATCCATTTAGTTTTTTTATTGCAACAGAAAGTGAAAATAATTACTGAAAACTATCTTAGTCGCGATCGTTTGTTCTGAACGATATTTTATAAAATTTTACTTTAACTCGTATCGTTATCAGTGTGATAGGTGTTTATAGCAGTGATGTTAATTAAAATGGAAGAGATTAATTACTTCCTCTAAGTTTATATAAAATTAGATGGTTAAAAAAACCAGTCATCTTTTAGTTGTCATCTTTAACCCATTTAGGGGGAAATGAGATTTGCCACTGTGAACCCTAAATCATAAAAATGACGAACTCCGAATGCCGATCCGTTTGCCCCACGCGATTTTTTCATGTGTAAGGTGATTCGAGGCCTAAAAGACTAATAATTTGGTGAATAATTCGTAAAAATGTATAGAAATAAAAAAGACGTTGATAAGCACGTGGAGACTTTGTTAGGTAAATTGACTGCGAAAGAGGTGAGTAAAACGACCACGACCACAGTTTCAAGGATTACTTTTGGTGCCGCTTATTTTGTAACACAAATTAATTGTTTGCAGTTTAATTCGCGAGCTTATTCTGTAGCTCGACTATATTTCGAAGTGGGGGATTTTCCGAATTGCCAGAAATATGTCGAGAAGTATCTCACGCAAAAAGACAACAACGCTGCCGCGTACAAACTGCTTGGACAAGCTTATCAGAAAATGGGGATGAAAGAAAAAGCTCTTGAACAATACAAAGCATCTTTAGACATCGACCCGGCACAAACTAGTACTATTCTGGACAGTAAGTATACGCAATTTTGTATGTGCATGACATTTCACATTTCTATGTATTTGGTTATATCTGGTTATCATGATTGACTCTATCAATAGAAAAGTTTAATAAATTCAGAAGTAGCTTGCCTGTATAATGTTTGATCTGGACTCTACATAATTCATCAATTATTTATGTAACACTATTGGATCAGATGAAATTTATTTGCATTATAGTACTCGTTCATTTGAAGTCCAATGTTCACAAATTAACATCGTGTTAATAATTGTAATTGATTGATTATAACTATTTCACTAAATGAAAGCTTATTTTATTACAATGACTTAATTAGAATGACAGTTATTTTGTAGTATTGTACATAAATTGTAAAGCATGAAGACCCTGTGCAGTAATATATGTTAAAAGCATTAGAGTCACAATTTTGATACCTAGTGTAGTAAATATAGTGTAGTTAAGGACTTAATAATATTCACCATAAGTCTACCCCCACTAAAGCTTAAAGTGATAATTGACTGAATTAATTTAATAAATGGTTGTTTCAAACTTGTTTAGTATACCAGCTGTTTTTAAAATCAAGCTTGTTAACCCTTCTGCCGCTACCCCTCTGTTACGCCACTCCGCAGTTCTGTTACTACTGCTGGGCCGAAATCATGTGATTTCCCCGTGTTCACTAAAACTACGATATCTCTGGAATTACTCATTGCAGCTCTACAAATCTTGTGGCATTCAAATTGGTATAAAATAAGCAATCTAATTATTCATAGTTTGTTTAGTTTTGTCATCAAATCTATTGTTAATTCGAAGTTGAAAGTAAGGTGAGCGACTTTTTCCCAGTTTTCGTACAAAAATCGTCATATCAATAAAATAAAAGTGCTTTTTTCCTGTGTTATTATTTCACTGACATAGGGTGAACAAAAAAAGGGTATGTTTACACATAACTCTGGAAACTCTGTAAGCCAAGTTGCTAATATTATAGTATCTTATTATATAGTTTGGTACACAATCTTATTGTAGACAAAGATTTAACTGTTAGAATTGTTTAGTTTATGAACAATGAGTCACAATGCAAACATTCACAATGGCGATAAAAAAGACCCTTTCATATTTTTCATCAAAGAGCAAGTACTATTGTGTTTCTTAGAAATCTTATTTCACAATCCAAATGATGATGATATTTACTAATGGAAAATGCAAATCATCAAACAAAAAACAAGCAATTTCAGTAGAAAAATTCCAAGTACACATTAAAGAATACAACCAGTAGGCCACATCTCAACAACAATTAAAGAAAAAAATGAAAATGAAGCAAGTTTCAAACAGGGGGTATGATTAATATTTTTAACATGAAAATTGATGATTTTTATTTGTTATTTTGTTAGTTTTTTTTTTATGAAAATTAAATACACAAGCAATCGTCGAGTGCTGTTGCCGCCTCGCGGAACCGATAAAAAAATAGTCAAATAATTTAACCTCGCGTTTTTTCTAAGTCGATCAAAACTTATTGGTTTACTGACGTTTTCCAATACTGTGTACGAAACAAAAAAACATGGCGGCTTGCATGTCATACAAATGTGAAATGCCTGCCTGTTACAGTATCTCCTGGAGATAAGATTTTCGGCTCCATTTTTACATTTCAATATTTACACTATTTTTTATCGAATTTCACTAATAAAATGCCTAAAACATATGAAGTAACGTGTTCAATCATATTTATAACAACATTTTGCCATCACTAGTGTATTTTCTACTCACAAAAAGTAGAAATATACCGGCATGGCATGCAAACTTCGAAATTATGTTTGGTCAAATAACACATTTTGTCCAATAAAGCAATTAAAAACTGTTTAGTACTTACTTATCCGTGGTTGTTTAGTTAATTTAAGTTATTAAATCACTGCTCACCTAACCGCTTACAGAAACAAATGAAGGCTTCTCTACAGACTAAATTTAATACAACATTCCGTAACAAATTGCTGTTGGATGTTTAGCATGTGATGTTATATGCCTTTCCTATTATTTTTCCTACACTCTATATAAGTTAGAATATGAAAGGTATACCAAGACATGCAATATTTGGCATTAAATCTGACCCAAATTAAGAAATCTCCAGGAGCAAACTACCGGTCATGCGTTTTTTAAATCTTATCTCCAAGAGGTGAAGTAACGGCCGAGGGGTTAAAACCACATCCCACCTAATTTCTTTTTCAAACATGTTAAGTGAACTTACCTGATAATTTTTTTCTGTTTCAGTTTGTGAGCTTCTTGCTGATGATGAAGTCATTATTGAACCTGGCCGTGCCAAATACTGGTGTGAAAAAGCTGAAGCCATATTCCCTAGACACCCAGTGACATTTAGACTGCGAGAGAGACTAATAGCTGTGTCTAACCCAGATCCTGAAGCACTTGTTCATTTACTGCACTCTGAATTGGCAATAAGACCAAAAGATCCATCTCTTCATGCTCGCCTATTGAATCACTACCTGAACATCAACCAAGTCAAAGAAGCTTTTGATCATGCCTGTAATGTGGAGTTTGGAGGAAAAACATTCATTAATAACTATGGGTGGTATGAAATACTTAATGATCTTTTAAAGCATAACTCGCACAACCCCAGCGATTGGCTTTATCAATTACTTCTCCTTACGGTCAAGGAGCGTATTTGTTTATTGAGTATAACTGAATCACCAAGTGGTTCATCTAAAAGTTTAATTGAGTCCAGTGAACTCCTTCATGCTTATGACCAAGCTATTGAGAGTGTTTCCAAGTTGGGGCCATCTCCTGGCTTTGGGGAGTTTCACAATGCATTATTACAACATCATAGAGGACAAGTTGCTTTTCATGCTGCAACATTATTACTGAAAAAGGCTAAAAAAGACCAACTGAGCTGGCGCGATGCTACTAAGTTTGCTGCTCCACTGATGTTAGTATCTTGGCAAACAGTTCCCTTAGATTCAAAAGTGAACTGGTTGAGAAATGCTCCTGAAAAGCAAACAATTGCAGTAAATCGTTGGTACTCGGAAGGAACATACAGATGCTCTCAGGCTGGCCATTACTTACTTTCAAATATTCAAGAGAAAAACCAGTCATTCTTAGATCAAGTTTCTCAATGTTTCTCTGGTACTCATTGGAGAGACAAGCTGTATAAAAAGATATTTTCCAGTAAAGGTCATCTGGATAAAATAAAATCATCTTATTTTGCATCTAATGCATTTACTGCACCGGTTCTGAGACTTCCAAGGAAGATAGAAGTTGAATCTTATGATGGTGATGCTCAAAGGGAATATGGTAGTTCCCTCCATCACTTTGTTTGGACATTGTTGAATTATAAAAATTATGCATACTTCAAATGCACACTTTTTGATATGCTGACTTACAATGCAACAACATGTGGCCCTGAAACATTGAACAGATCAGATATTCATGCATTTCTTTACTGTGCAACCCTGACAGCCAACCAACAAGTATCTAAGAAAGAATCTTATGTGAGCAATGATAAGCCACCCACCCTTCCAGCCAACATTACTGACCTTCTATGTTCCCTAACACAGATGAAGTGGTGGGACTGTGCATACAAATTCAGCCAAAATGAATTAGGCACTGAATTAACGGATATACGCGCCACATTGAGTCGCGGCATTGAAGTGGTGCGATGCATTGACAATCACGGTCTTGACCCAGAACTTCTCTGCACTCTTGGACGCATATTCAGTGAAAGAGCTAAGATGTCAACGAATGTAGATGAAAAAGCCCAACTGGAAATACGGGCTGGTTTGTATTACTCTTCAGCAGTACCATTACTTGAAAAATTGAGAAGCAAAATTGTAGTTAAATTCCTTGACAAAAGAATGTTTGATTACACACACAAAGGCCTTGGCACTAAAGAACTCAATGCTTTACTTGAAGAATGCAAGTTATATGTAGCAGTCAATCATTTCAGTGAGGGTGAATATGATAAAGTAATTGAAATTCTTTCTAATTTAAAGTCACCACAAGCATTATACCACCTCAGCCAAACTTATAAAAAAATTGCTTCAGAAGAAAATAATTTGTCCAGAGATCCTGAATCAAGATCAAAATATGCAGCATTGTTGTCTAAAGCTAAAATGTTTGCATACAAAGCTTTAGATAGGCTCAGGGATAGTGAATCAAGCAAAAATAATCCTTTATACTCTGATACTCAAGAATTGATTGAAGACATAGAAACCCAGCTGAATAAAATAGATCCCGATTTTTCTACTGTGACAAACGATGGTGACGGTAGGTACTCCTCAGAAGAAAATGTGTCAGGAGAAAGTGAACTGCCAATCAGGGGAAACTCCCATATCTTCCGAAATATAAGTTCTACTCCAAAAGCTGTTCACAATGCCAATGCGACAAACTATCGAACTGCTATGGACTCCCAAATACTTGAAAATTCTAGGATTGATCAACAATATTTGGGAAGAATTGAAAACGAAATTAAAAATTTGCAAAAAAGAGATACTACTATTGGGGATTTTATGGAGCAAACAAGAAATTGGTTTGATGAGAATCGTAAGATGGGCAATCAGATAATAAGCACTATTCAATCCAATATGCAGAATACTACAGATCAGTTTAAATTACTGAAAATATCAGTAGATCAAGTTAAAGACCAAATAGACGAATGTAGAAATGAATGCAAAGATGTTAGTGAGTTGAAAAAACAAGTTGCAGAGCTCAAAAAAGAAGTGGGCAAGTTGAAAAAAGCTTCTTCTGAACAGACCATAGATGACAGTGATTTATATAACTTGGATGAAGAGTACAGAACAAATGATAGCTCATCATCATTTGCAGCTCAATTACCATTCGCGCCATCGCAAGTGATCCCTTCCTTTAATCAACGACTTGTACCACCATTCCCTGTGCCTCCTAATCCGTATCTTTATAATCAAAGCTTATACAATCTCTACAACCAATATTCACAATTTGCTCAGCCCTCTTCAGTACCAGGGACGCAGCCAATGTTTGATCCAACAAGAACTCAAGTTAACTATCCTGGTGTTTATCCAACACCAGATCAGATGTATTTGGATGTAGCCCACCTTGTACCACCTAACTTGTCCAGTGCTCCTACGGCGCCGCCAGTGCCGGTACCGACTACTTTATCTTCTGTACCAACAATGCCAGGTGTGTCATCTGTAGCTGTGCCACCACCAGTTACATCTGTTACCATGTCCAAAACTACTTCTAAGGAATCCAAAGATACTTCGAGAGCTTTGCCCGTAAATGTAGTGATAACTTCTTCAGATCCATTGCCTACATGTACTACAACTCCTGCGCCGATCCTAAGTGTGACAATTCCACCAAAACATATTAAAGGCACTCCACATAATTATCAAATACAACTACCTTCAACTAGTGACACTACACCTCCCGTGTTTGTGTTCCCAGCACAAAATAAGACTGTTACTACTAACCCTGTGACTAATTGGAATCAATCTTCGGTGTTCAAATCAACACCTGTATGTACAACATCAACTTTTA
Organism: Lacanobia oleracea; assembly: GCA_950371165.1. Classification (NCBI taxonomy): domain Eukaryota; kingdom Metazoa; phylum Arthropoda; class Insecta; order Lepidoptera; family Noctuidae; genus Lacanobia; species Lacanobia oleracea. The sequence continues at coordinate 17,107,294 of OX493389.1, forward strand.
GTTCATTGCTCAATTCCTCAACAACTGCACCTAAACTTGGTGGTGATTCATTTGATTCTTCAAGGTCTGTTGTTGACGGACCTTCATTTGGTGGTTATTCTCCCAATACAAGTCTCAATAAATCAAGGACTTTATCGGAAAGAAGCAACACATCTGTCGATAATTATGACCCATGTCCAGATTTTAAACCTATTGTACCTCTGCCTGCTGAAGTGAAAGTAACAACTGGTGAAGAAGATGAATATGTGATATTTAGCTCTAGAGCTAAACTGTTCCGCTTTGTCGATAAACAATGGAAAGAGAGAGGACTTGGCGAAATGAAGTTGCTGAAACATAAGACTACTGGAAAAGTCCGAGTGCTTATGAGACGAGAGCAAGTACATAAGATATGTGCTAACCACATAATTACCGCTGAAATGGAAATAAAACAAATGATGAATGAAACTAAAGCCTACTTTTGGGTTGCAAATGATTTTGCAGATGAGACTGTGGTCTTAGAAAAGTTTTGTATTCGTTTTAAAACAGCTGATATAGCTCAAGATTTCTATAATGCCTTTGAAAAAGCTAGACAGGAATCAGTGTTGAATAAGACTTTAAGTCCAGTTGCACCTAAAGGTGGAGAGCCTAAATCAGCAGCTTCAAAAGTAGTTGCCAGCCAGCTGGCTGCACCTAATAAAGACAACACCGCCCAGACGACACCAGCTAAGGCTGTGGTTGGTGGCTTCACATTTAGCAGCACACCAACATTTAAACCAGTTTCTGATGATGCAAAGCCTGACACTAATACACAAGAAATTGCTTCTAGTAAGGCTAATGTATTCAGTGGATTATCCTTTAAAACTACCACAAGTTCTCCATTCACTAATCTGTTTGGTAACATTCCTTCTACCGACACTAACAACTCCAATAATACCACACAAGCTTCAGAACCCACTAAATTAAATACTTCGGATCAAGTAGAAGAATATGAACCAAATGTTGAATTCAAGCCTGTAGTGCCTTTGCCAGCATTAGTTGATCAGAAGACAGGCGAAGAAGATGAAACTATACTATTTGAACATCGCGCTAAACTTTTAAGGTTTGATGCTGCTGCCAAAGAATGGAAAGAGCGCGGCCTTGGTAATATTAAATTACTGGTTCATAAAGATAATATCCAAAAAGTAAGACTGCTTATGAGGCGTGAACAGATTATGAAGGTGTGTTGTAATCATGCAGTTACTAACGAAATGGTTTTCCAAAAAATGCCCAATTTGGATAAAGCTGTTACTTGGTGTGCGAAAGACTTCTCGGAAGGTGAATTAGTAGCTGAGACTTTCTGTTTACGCTTTAAAACTATTCAGTTGTGTGATGAATTTATTGAAGCTGTTAAATCTGCACAATCTAAAATGAAAGACGAATCAAAGGCTGCAAAGGAAGAGAAGAATGCTGCAAAACAAAACAATCAAACTGGGTTTGGAGAAAAGTTTAAACCCAAAGCTGGATCATGGCATTGTGATGCATGTTACACTAATAATTTGGAAAGTTTTGCCAAGTGCGCGTGTTGTGAAACACCCAAGCCGAACAGCTCTACTACTAGCTCTGCCCCTACTACAGTCAACAACACTAACACCGAGACGAAACCTATAGCTACTGTAGGCTGGGGAGACAAATTTAAACCCAAGGCAGGTAGTTGGGAATGCAAGGATTGTTTGGTTCGAAATGAACCTTCCCTAGAAAATTGCAGTGCCTGTAATAGTCCTAAAGATCCAACAAAAGCTAAGACAAGCATAAAACTGACTTCTGATAGTGCACCTAAATTCAACTTTGGCATACCTAAAACTACGAGTAATGAAGAGAAGCCTGCATCAATATTCCCTGTTACAACTCAGGGGCAATTAGTTGGTACTGGGGCAGACTTATTTAAATCCAGTGCACCAACTTCTGAAGCTAATAATAAAACATCTATTTTTGGTACTGCTTCAGTCGGGCCACAATTCCGTTTTGGTATTCCACCAGCAGCAAATGATCAAAAACCAAACACAGGAACCACTTCTATTTTTGATGGCACTGGTGCACACAAATTTAGTTTTGGTGTGCCATCAAATAACATTGAAACATCAGCAACCCCTGTATCTTTTGGGGATCAGAAGCCTCCCGCCAATAATATTGTGTTTGACGCACCAAATACTACCACTGAAAGTCAGGCTATTGACTTTAGCTTTAAAAAGAATCAAGAACTGAGTACTCCTGTGAAACCAGCACTACTTCCCACACCACAGACAGATAGTTCCTCTAATGTATCCTTTGGGTTCAAAGAGCGTGGCACATTTGATTTTGTATTTAAACCCAAAACACCTACCAAGGGTAAAAGCCCTGCGAAGTCACCACATAGCCAAAGAGATGGCGAGGAAAGTGATGACAACGAGTATGCAGCAGAAGATGAATGTTACCATCCCTTCACTCCTGTGATCCCCCTGCCTGATAAGGTAAGTTCACTCTAAACTAATGTGGTTATATATTTAATCAACAATGAAAATTATTAAAATATTTTTAGGGTTCATAACATTCGTAAAAATTGTAACCCTTATAGGATCACTCTGATGTCTGTCTATTGGTCCGTCTGTCACAGCCAGTTTTCTCCGGATCTACTAGACCGATACTATTAAAATTTAGTATACAATATATGGACTTCTGTGACCCAAACACGGGCCCATTACGTAAATAAATTTTTAGTTTCACTTTTGGAAGTAAAACTAGAAACTTAAAAATAAAAAGTTTTTCAAACTGTATTGTGTGACATATTATTATCAAATGAAAGGGCTTACTGTGAAGGTTTTAATGAATTGTTTTTTTTTGTCATAACTTAAAAATAATTTTGAAGTTATTCATGAAATTTGACCAAAATGACCATTCCCGCCCTTATCTCCGAAACTACTAAGCCTAGAAATTTGAAAAAAATATAGTTTTATATGCAAAGATTACTCGAAAACCTATAAGAAGTTTGTAGTGTTAAAATAAATAAAATGAAATTGGTTCGGAACCCTTTGCATGCGGGTCCGACTCGCACTTGGCCAGTTTTGGCTCTATGTTTTCTAATCATAGCTTTTTCAAATGTTTTAGGTTGAAGTCGTAACGGGCGAAGAAAATGAAACTGAAATTTATGGCCAACTAGCAAAACTATACAGATTTTCATCAGGTGAATGGAAAGAACGCGGGAAAGGAATCGTCAAAATACTAAAACACAAAGATACTGGGAAATTGAGGTAAACTTAATGCTATACTTTAGATATTTTTCACTGTGATATAATTTTTTATTCTTGTCAATTTACACCAAATTTTTAATTTTCAGGGTGGTCATGCGAAGGGAACAGGTGCTTAAAATATGTTTGAATCATGCTTTAACCCCTGAGATAATATACAATGTGAAAGATGAAAAGTCATGGCAATTCATTGTAAATGACTTCAGTGAAGGTGAACTAAACTTAGAACATTTCTGTCTAAGGTTTAAAAGTAAAGAGGTCGCTCAAGAATTTAAAGACGCCATTGATAATGCACTACAGGGAAAACCAGTCAGTAAGAAAGAAGTGATTGATAATAAAGAAGAAAGTGATGATGTTGTCTTTGTAAGTGAAATACAAGCTACATCAGAAGAAAAACAAAAAGCCAAGGAACTCATGCTGCCTGAAAACTTCTTTACTTATAAAAATAAGGATCCGTGTCAGGGTTGCCGCGGGTGCCATGATAGCGACGATTCCAGTGCATGTGGAACTGATTCACAAGCTTCCACAGTAACAGATGACGCAAATGCAACATTAACTTCTGAATCAAACGTTCCCAATACAGAACAAAAGCCTGTCACAGTAGCAGCAACTTTAAAAGCAACATTGGTTAATGCCAGCACCCCCGTGAAAACAACGACACCGCTATTCCAAAGTCCTACTAATTCCATATATGGAACTCCATCTAATTTTGAAAAAACTGTTGACACGTCTATTTTCCGCACTCCTCTGGGGTCACTTGCGTCAAATGCAAAAACACCAACATCAACATCATCTCAGAGCAGTTTTGGTAGTAATACAACCAACAAGGAAAATACTTTCATTCAGAAACCTAGTATTTTCACAGGATTTGGAGAACAGACCATGTTATTTGGGTCCCCACAAAATAAAGCAGCTTCCATTTTTGGCAGTGGTGACTCTCAAGTGTCAGGTGGCGCTAAGAATTCTCTACTAGCGCCACCAAAGTTGAGCAACATGAATACTTCAAATGAGAATAAACTCGAATTGAACTCCAACTTTGGGGCAGCACCCACAAAATTCGTGTTTAGTGATACAAAGCAGACACCACCGACGACGAATAGTACTACCGACAAGGGAATGTCTTTTAATAGATCTGTGTTGGAATTTTCAGCTGCTAATACGAAAACAGACAGTCAAAATAACAGTGTAAAATCTATATTTGGAGATGATAATAAGTCCGAAAACTTATTTACTAGTGTTAACCAGGGAAGTATTTTCGGACCCGGTGCGTTAGCTAACAGCCAAGCTAAAATCGGTACTGGTATCTTTGGGTCTGCTGGCATGTCAGCATTCGGTTCGCTTTCGTCTCAAAATTCGATATTCGGAGGTGGAAAATCAATATTTGGATCATCAAACCAAGCTCCTGCATCAACTACACCTGCAAATGTGGAACAGCCAAAAGTAGAGTCAGTTTCGTTCAATGCTAGTGGTGACCCTAAGCCTAAAGAAACAGTTGCTGAGCAACAGCCTGAGAAGAAAGAAGCGCCATTCAGTGTTGACAACAGTCTTTCATTTGCTGCTCTATCATCTGGCACTGGGTCTGGCTTCGGTATCAAAAGTATCCAAAGTAAGTTACAAATAAAAACATATGTAAATGGGTCAAACCCAACAACTTATTGAAAACGAATAGCATTTTGATATTCATGACATGATGTAAGCATGTACCGAAACTTTTTTTCTAGAACAACCTGATTTTAAATGGGAGGGAGCCGGGCAACAACTATTTGTCGCTAAACCTGGCAGTCATTCTGGGGACAAGTCGAAGAACGAGAGCGGCGAAGGCGACGACACGGGCGCGGGCGCTGACGAAGAGTACGACCCGCACTACGAGCCCATTGTACCGCTGCCCGACAAGATTGTCGTCACCACGGGGGAGGAGGATGAGGTAGCTATCACAATCATGAAATACCAAAGTACATGGTGCCTTAAAATTGTTTTCTCTAGTTATAAGAGAATTCCCTTGTCTACTTTGTAAAATTCATGGTTTGAATCTTGACGCAACTTGTATGAAATGATAAATGTATCTGTTTTTAATAGGAAAAAATATATGGCGAGCGATGCAAATTGTACCGTTACGATGAGAAGTCCCGCGAGTGGAAAGAACGAGGTGTTGGTGAAATGAAAGTACTATTCTACCCAGAAAGAAAGACTTACAGGCTACTACTGCGACGGGAACAGGTATGTGCTTGCAAACCTTTTCAATGTTACAATAATATAGTTATAACACTATCTTCATTCTAAGCCTTTTTTCAAGTGTATGTTTGTCAAATCTCGTGTTCAGAAAAACACTAGTATTTCCTTGAACCAAAGCCTGCGCTCTGAAGAAAGTTTCTGAGCAATGGGAAGGGAAAGAGTTACAGAGAACTGTGAACTTGGGAGGTGGTTGCGAATAGACATTATTATATATTATTATTATTAATCTGTTGGTCCATCATCAATCAGGTACATAAAGCAGTGCTGAACATGTTGCTATACATGGACCTTCAACTGCTGCCGATGAAGAACTCGGACCGCGCGTGGACGTGGGCGGGGCGCAACTTCGCGGAGAACTCCGCCGGCGAGCAGGAGACGCTCGCCGTCCGCTTCAAGACTGTGGACCAGGCGACTGCATTCCATGATAAGATTGTTGAATGTGTCCGGGTAAGGGTATTCATTATTTATTTATTGATACATATAGCATACACTACACGTCAATGTGTCCGCAGTAGGGATTTGAATTTGTTAGAGACTGCGACTTTTCTACTTGGTTTTACGATTATTTGCAGCAGAACTTTAAATACCAATAGTGTATCGCGTTTTCTCCATTCTGAATAGAGTGGCTCATGATTCTCGAAACCAAAGCAAAACTTAGCAATAGGTGTAACATAATTATATCAATTTCACTCGGTTTGAACAGAAATTACAAGCATCTGCTGCCCAAGCCGTCAGAGAAGAAAAAGAAGCAAAACCCGTCGTCGAAAACACCGTTTCAAAGTTGAGGTTACCAAAACATTTAGAAGAGAGTGCGCGCGCAGACAACGCGATGACCGCACAAGTGTTCCAAAGAGCGTCGGTGATCGCGTCGGCGCAGGAAGCGGCCGGCAACACGACCGGCAACATGACCGGCCACACGACCGGCAACACGACCGGCCACACGACCGGCCACACGACCGGCAACATGACCGGCCACACGACCGGCAACACGACCGGCCACACCACGGCCGACGACACTAGCTTGTCCGTCAACGAAGTGTTCAAACAAGTTCACTTCCAGGAGTCCGAGGAAGACCATGATGATGAAGAGGAGGATTACGATTATGATGGATATTATAATGAGGTTAGTATTGATGTGAATAATAGACAATAAATGTTGAGAAAAGCGTTGTTGGTAATAAACGCCAATTCGATTTGTAATAAGCTGTTACATTATTATCATATTTTTTGGTAGCCAAGTCCAGTTTTGCATAAGGCTTATGAAAATCGAGCACCTTCAGGAAATACAAACATATTGCAATGTTTTTCTATATACTAATATAAAGCTGAAGAGTTTGTTTGATTGTTATACGCGCTAATCTCAGGAACTACTGGTTCGAATTGAAAAAAAAAAATAGTTTTTAGTGCTGGATAGCCCATTTATCGAGGAATATAGCTAACATCACACTGCAACCAAAAAGAGCGAAGGATTAATGAAAACCTTGACACAGACGAAGTTGCGCGGATCAAATAGTTTCTTAATAAAACCCGAATAAGATAATTTTACTAAACAAGCTAACAATGTTTAGGATGAGGAAGAATCAGCAGCATACTACACGTGTGACGGCGAGGCGATAGTGCGGCAGGGCAACAACGAGACCACCTGTTCCAACGCACACATCCAAGTGCTGTTCGACCAGGAGATCTACTCGCCCAAGATACTCGTCACCGACGCTAGCACCGGAGAAATACTCGCGGATATGCTCATATACACTGATACCGAGTTTCAGGTATGTTTCTATAAGTTTTTGATAAGTTCAGCACAGTTTTACAGAGTAGTATTCGAAGTTGTATGACTGCTTTTAATCAGTCATGTAAAGAATGTGTGATAACAATATTGTGTCACCTTAAGTTTTGTGGCTAAACCCCCTAAACTCTTCCTAGTTGCACTACAATAGTCTTCTAGGTACAATTAAGAGGGGTAAATAAATTAGTTCCCTTAGGAAACATTACCAGCGCAAATATTGGTAATGTGTCGACTTGTGGAATACATTTATTTTATTGTATCATCATTATCTGGCGAGAAAATGCAAATCGTAATAGAAAGCAGTGATTTAAAGTTTGTGTTTGTACCAGATGAGCGGTGACTCGTGCATATGGTCGGGCACGGACTACACCAGTAACGACCCCGTGGACAAGACGGTCACCGTCAACTTCTACGACAGCGAGACCGCCATGCAGTTCTATGATAGTTGTGAGGTGAGAACTTTAAATCCAATGAATATAGCTCCTTCTAGGTTTGCTACTTTTTTAGTAATATCTTCTTTTCTACTCTTACAACTTCAAACTATCTTGAGCAAAATGTCATTAGATTATTTTTGAGTTTACGATATTTCGGCACTGTTGCAAGAGCCATCTAAATTTTATAGTTAATAACACTTTTAGAAGCTTGCTAATCAGATTCCTTACTTGTTATAATATCGTCTCCAGGCTGCTACACACTATGCCGGCGGCACGGCCGCCGGGTGTGCCACAGTCCCGGGCGGAGAGTATTAACGGGCCGCCGGCACATTATGCAGGAGCCACGAAGTATCATTTCTATTGTAAAAATAATAACGTGCCTTTCCAATTAACTCCCTATCAAAACTCGCCTAATTTGTGTGCCGGTCGTTACGTAATTCGTTGTGTGTATTGTTTCAGACTAGTAAAGCCGCTACGTACGCGTCCACGGATCCCGAGTCGTAGGAATATATCATTCAAACGCCTAAACAAGTATTTTAACTTCAACTGTAGATTAGAACTCCATATTTGGTTTAGTTAGTAAGTGTGTAGACCGGTTTTTACGATATCTTTATTACGAAGTTATTTTTAAAGTCTAGGCGACTATAAATTGACCCTTTTTGTTTGTTGAGAGTCCAATTTTGTTACCTGTTTTTATTATTGCTATTTAGATCTCATGAAACCTTAAAACATTTTTATCATTTTGTTATCATAGGAACGGTTATTCAATGAAAACAATTATTATGACATTAACATTATAAATCAATGCCTGAAATAAAGTAACAAACAATGGGACTACATCTACGGGGTTATTTGTAAAACACCAGCAACCTCTTAGGCAATGAAAGTATACATGATTATAAGCAACTTTTACTTGCTGTTTCATACATTTTCATTGGCTAAATATTGCATTTTGTATGAAACAGCTAATATTTTTCTCGAGATTTCGGAGTTTTCCCAAAGTAAAAGTTGCTTATAATCATGTGCACTTTCACTGCCTAAGAGGTTGCTGGTGTTTTACAAATAACCCTGTATAAGTGCTTGTTTTAGAACTTTTGGTCCATCAATCATACAAATCTTTTGAATTACGTGAAGTGCAGTGCATATTGTGTAGTTTCATCAAATAGTCTGACATAAATAAATAAGTGCTTATTAATTATATCGATGCTACATTTTTAAAATTATGGAAGTGTATTTGTAATATAGCGACAACAAAAAGAGATCTAACCAACACTTGTTGACATTTTTATTGTAAATGATCACTTTGTTTGACGACGTATATTTATTATGTAATGATATTGATGCAAATGTTCCTAATTGGTTAGGTCTTTTTAGACATCCGCGTCACTATGGAGCTGCGACTGATTGCGACTGGTTGTTTAAATTAAATGAATATTATCACTCGTAGCTTCATGTTTGTTAACAGGCCAAACTTGGTTCATGTAGTTCTCACATCTTATAATATAACTTATTCGAAACTTACTTTTTTGTATAACATATAAATTAAATATATGATCCAGCCTGTGAAGATATTATTATAGATGTTTGTGAATTTCTTGAATTAAGATTATTGATTTTTTTGATATAGTTTTTAAATGAGCAAAGGATCGATTTGCTGTAGTAAGTTTGTTGTTTAACTTAATGATACTTAATAGAAAAATATGGAAACCTTTGAAAAGGTAATAATATTTCCTTTTCTCATTTAAACTGTGATTTTATTATTAAACTTTTATCTGATGAATCAAGTGTAATAAATGAAAAATGATCTAAAATTCAAGTCTTTCTTTTTATAGAACTTATGGTAATCACATTCATATTAAAAATTGTGAAAAAGATAGTTACCTCTGCCATTTTTAAATCGCCCACATATTGGCGATTAGAATACGTAAGCTTTACTTCATTTCTTCAAGTTGTACCTGTATCATCGTATTCACTTCGCGCGTTTTTTTTAATACGAATAAGGTCGTATTAAAAAAAACACTGTCAAAGAGAAACTTCTGTGTCATTCGTATTTTTTATTATTTTTGGTAAAATCATCTCATCAATATTGACAAGTTCAACAATGATTTCTGATTGAATACTTCTACAGTTTTCTTGATTTACTATAACATGGAGAATAACAAATGGTAAAAATATATTTGACTGCACAGTCAATAGCCAATAAGCAAAGTTACAAACTAAATCATAGTTTCTGCCCTCAGGATAATACTACTTTACTTGATAATTTTAAGGCAACTGAATACCTCGATAGCTTTTGGGGAAAGTAAGGAGAATTTGAATGCGAAGCCTGATGAGAGTCCTATTGTAGAAGTAAGGGCTGTGTTCATCAATTGTGAAACTGTAAGTGCTGTTCAATGCTTGGAGTTTCCTTGCGTGATCAAATCAGAAATATCCGCAAGAGAACCAAGGTTACCGACATAGTCCGAATGATCGCTAAACTAAAGTGGCAGTTGATAGGGCACGCTCGCAAAACAGATGGTTGATGGGGCCGAAAAGTTCTGGAGTGGCGACCGCGTACCGGAAGACGCAACGTTGGAATGCCGACAAGGTGGACCGATGACGTGGTGAGGGTCGCGAGTAGCCGATGGATGCGAGACGCACAGGACCGGTTGTGGCGACACTTGAGGAAGGCCTATATCCAGCAGTGGACGTCTTTCGGCTGACATGAAGTGCTGTTCATTTAGTAGTAGTAGTAGAATGTTCTTTAAAAACTCGATGAGAAATATGCTCCATTATATGTTGTCTCGTACAGAAATAATGTTTGTCCCCCACAAATATAACTTTTACTATATTTTAGAAAGGTAGAGTACAAGAAGAAAGCGTTGACAGTGACTTGATACGGTTCGAACGAGAGGAACTCTTCAAGCACAGCGTGCTAAGCGACTGCAACAAAAAACTGGCTGTCACTGTGAAAATATCCTGCGAGCCAGATGTAAGTAGGTAGTTCGGCAAAGTAGTAAAATAGTAGTTTTAGAGTTGTGATATACTGGTATAATCATCACGTAATGTACGCCATACTTTATCATCATAATCAACGGCAGGAACGCTACTTCCAATAATATTGTCCCTAACGTTGAGTAGGAATCCCATTTCGCTGAATATATAAAAAAGGCCTTCTGTAGCTCTACATTCAACATCATCTACCTAGCTTTTTCCCAACCACTTCTGGCTCGACTACAACTAATGAACATTTTACACGAAGGGACTGCCTATCGAACCTTGACAACCCAGTTCCTGGGGAACAAGATGTCCCGTGGCGGTTGTCACACTGGACTGCTTTGATTCTAACTAGCTTCTGCCGGCGGCTTCGCTCGCGTGAATGTCACAAATTGTCCCAAGGGAGCATACTTCCAGGGCAAATAGCCTACCTATGCTATTCAAGAGTATAATCTATTTTTGTAGCAAACTTCTAGATTCATTCAGTCGTGAACTCGTGATTGAGTAACAAACATCCATCCATGCTTTCTCATTAATAAATAGTAGTATTTAAGAAGCAAGATAGGTAGCTAAATAATTATATAAAGCTCTGGCCAAACCTGCGCGACCAAATGGAGTGCAAAGGGCCGCTGCTCGTGTTTATATAGTATGGCAGCTTGCACACTTACGACAATGAACTGTAGGGTCAGGTGGGCAACAGTGAACCACAAAAAATTCAAAGTTGTGTCATGTACTCAAATTAAAAGTTTTCGTTTTCTTTTTTCATACATACCATTTAGTGTCTAATAGACTTAAGGTTTCTTTACAAAATTAAGCTCAAAAACTGATAGGTTAGACATTACCAAGTGTTTTAAAAAAAATGGGAATTGGTTCATTGTGTACACTCTTTGGTACACACTGATCCATGATGAAGTTCACAGTGAACCACCGTTGGACACAGTGAACCATATCAGAATAAAACGAAGATAAGTTATATTTTAATTGGACTAATTCGGGTAAATCGGTCATCAATCAAAAATGCGTCATTAAAACAAAGTTTTTTCATTCATTCAAGAAGGTTTATTGCTTAGAATGTCAAGAAAAAACAAAAAATAGAATTATAACTTAATCAGGATAACATACACAGCACATGTATTTAGAAATAATTGTTAAGTTGGTATACAAAACCTTTGAATTTCTGTAGAACAGTCACATAAAATATAATATTCTAAAAAAATACAATCAATGCGGTTTTTATTAATTGAGATCTATGTTATCAACTTATTATCTATCCTATAAAATCAGTCTCAAAGTTGCGTTTACAGCCACAATAAAAAAAAATCCTAATAATTATTTAAATAAAAGCCTAATATGTGAACTTCAGAAGTGAAATATTGACGGGGAATTTAAACGTCGCTTGGCGACGACTGCTTCCATCCACTTTTGGTTTAGGCAAAATATATTTGATATCAGTTTTATAGGAGGATACCAAGTGACACTCTTTAGCGGCCCTGCGTATGCTTGCACCATCTTTTATAAGCTGAAGTGCTTGCACCATATCATCCTTGCTATGCCTCCCAATCTTTCTTTTCACTGCCTTAGTTCGACCCATCCTGAAGCAAAAAAAGTTGTATCTGTTTAACTAATTTGATGTTGAACTTTGGTACACAATGAACCATCAAGCGGTACACACTGAACCACGGTTCACTGTGTACCCTGCAATACTGAGTCACTGTGTACCACCTACGTTATTTGACATTTGATGTTGAAAAAAGGCAATTGATCAAGGAATATGTTTAAAACATAATAACCATATTATTGCTAGATAGTGACTTTACATGTATATAAAATTCGGTACGAAAAGCTCAGAAAACACGACTTTGAAGAAGAAAAGCAAAACTTACCTATTTTTTACTTTTCGTGCGGGAAAACACAAATCGTCGCACCACACGACCGCTTACAACGGGCGCTCGCCCTCAACTGGGGAGTGAGGGAGACGTAACGAAACACGTTGCTACGTGTCGGTTCCATGATCCGGTAACTACTAGTTTTGAATATAATAATACCGATTCTCTGTGTACCACTGGCTCACTGTAGCCCACCTGACCCTACCCCTATTCTGTAACAACATTTTCGAGTCTCGACAGCGGAATCCGAGGTGAATATAAAGATAAGACCTTTATGTTGTGTGTCATAAAGTTCACTTTGTGAGCTACTGGTGAAGCTCTATATCGAAATGGTTAAGTTGTAGACGCTCCCGCTTCGCAGCCCGCCCCTCGTATTTGACGCGCAGCTATGACCGGAGCTGTAATCACTTGACTTCTCTCGTAACAGAGTTCAGGTGATGAGTACATACCCATCGAGCACGTGTTTGAAGGGCCGGAGAAGAAGCGCGTGCGTCTCCTCGACCCGTACATACTGCGTTTGCGCCGGGAAACACCACTCCAGGCTTACAAGCTACGAAGAGTTGATGTATGGGACTTTGAGTTTATTTAATTCTTAGAGGCGTCGCTCCCAAGTAAAGGTATCATCGGAGTTAGAGACAAAGCATTATTTCTGTTTATGCTTTGTCTTTACTTCTGTATAGTCACAGCGCCGCCCGGACTGCATATGACCCCTGCGTGTGAGCGTCGCCCTCGCGCCTAGCGTGCTACCAGGTGTGATATAGATTCTAGACCAGCCTACTGGTGGCAGTCTTGAATAAATTACGGTCCAACGGGTGGATCCACAGAGTGTAATAATAACTAGGCCTATTTAAACACTAGTCAATATAATATAAGACTTGGTGGCTGCAGACACACGCCACAGACATTTGCAAATGTTCAATGTCAATTAGGTAAGTTACAATAATGGACAGGAGTGACCAGGCTCCTTCTGGGTAAGCTCGCTTCATCGTAGACTTTGTCTCTGTCATCTCTGACCTAGACTAGAGTCAAGAGCAAACCCTTCACAAATAAAAAAATAGACTTTGTTTGGCAGAAGTACACCTTGTGTTTACCAGTCATATTTATCGACATAAGAAGTTAATTCTTCATTACTAATAATAATTATGATGCTATGTATATGACATATATAACACCATAATTGAGTTGTTTGAGTAATGCTAATGAAGTTATATTTTAATTAATTAATTTTGGTAATTCCAGACTATAAGTGGTATCTTACTAGACACTTCAGGTAAAAGTTATTCCATCGGTTTTCAGCAAAAAGTAAGTACATTATCAACTTCACAAAATAATTAATTAATGTATGATGATGAGAACCAGTGGTTTCCCAGCATTTTGGCAGATCCAGGGGGGGGGATTGGTAGTCTTCATACAACCTAACGAAATCATTCAGGAATTTACGAAAAGTGACCCAGGAGGCATGTTAAGGGTTAAGTTAAGGTGAACACCACCCTAAGCGGGGTCAAGGCCCCTCCCCAAAGAGCAATCCTGGATCCGCCCCTGTGTTCTAGTGCCGACGGCCCCGAATTATGAACTAAACGTCGTGAGAAAACTAACAAGCCCTGGAACTAAATATTCAAAGACATTTGGCATTCCAATCCTCACTGGGCCCGTGTGATGAATTACAGCCCACTCCCTCTCACAGGGAGAGCCCTGTGTTCCAGCGGTGGGAACGTTATAGGCTGATTTTTCATGTGGCTGCAGTTTCAATGTATAGTCAACAAAGCAATTTGGTATACAGGCAAAAAAAAAATATTTCTTCTGCATCGCCAATATTTATTTCTCATGTGTGCATTATAACTTTTTGTTTTTTTTTTATGACATACTTACGAGGTTGGTGTACAATAATTGTCTACTCAGCACACTCACAACATTGTTAAAAAGTACCTAGTTGCATGCAAGTTAGCTGCCTGCATACCAAATAGCTTTGCTGACTGTACACTATGTATATTATTTTTTTAATACTTTAAGCGTGTCGGGCGGAATATAGGACGCTCGGAGTCTTGGACCCCTAATAATGAGGGTTCCCTTCTACAAACCAATCCAGTTACTGCACAAGCGATAAATCCGGCTAAAATAAAAGCTGCTTCACATCCATCCGGGCGTTACGGTAAGTCATTAAAATATTAACAAAAAACTTTTTAAAAATAACTTTATTTTCGCAAGTCGGTGTCGAACAAAATACGAAGAAACTACCAAAAACACGAGTTCCGAAATTAAAGTTATTTTTTAGTTTATAGTGGTTTTTTAATTTTTAAATCGGTTGTATTTTTTTGTAAAAAGTTTTTAATTTTTCTCTTTTTAGTTGTACCTAACAACACCTCTGGTAAATCGTAGGAAAGCAAAATACGCAATTTCGTTTACCTACTTGGATGACAAAAAGCCGTCATCCAACTAAACGAATTCCAGCTATTTTGATTTAAAAGCCAAACTTCCTAACCGATTTTGATAAAATGTCTATGGGACCAATCGGGAAGTATTCTATCAGATAAAACAAGATTTTTTCAAATCGGTTCATAAATGACGGAGTTATGAGGTAACAAACATAAAAACATAGAACCTCCTCCTTTTTGAAGAAGTCGATTAAAAAAAAATACAACCGAATTAGAACTTTCTCCTTTTTTTGAAGTCGGTTCAAAAATAGCATGATTATGTATCTTTAGCACAGATTTTAATTATGTAGTACAAATAATCACAACAATAACAAAACCAACTTAAGAGCAGTAAATTTAATCGATCACTTGTCACTTTCTTTACTGTACCTAGTGCTATTCTGTAACAACATTTTCGTGTTTCGACAGCGGAAACCGAGGTGAGGATCAAATTCATATAAACATAAGACTTGTATGCTTTGTGAGCTTTGTCACTCAGGTGAAGTTCGATATCGAAATACGTATTTACAGAATCCGGTACTTAACTTAACTTAAATTACTATCGTTCCAATATGTTTGCCTCCTTTCCACGGGGCACAGTAGTTAAGTTTCATGTCTAGGTGTTTTCAAAATATTCAGTCTTAATTTTATTTTCAATGACAAAATGCTCGTGCTCTTCAGGTGGTGCACTTTGCGCTTGAGTTTGGGATGACAAGTTTTCTTCGGCGTCAATAATAACTGCAAATATTTTCTTTTTCACTTGTGTTTGCATCCATTGAGGCATATCTCTGGTGCTTTTTAAGATGCAGTTGAAGAAAGATTCGAGTGCATCAACCTCTTTTTCTTGACGTGGTACAGCGACTGTGTCTTCGGCATGCTCGACGCAGCGCCGTTTTTGTGGTGGAATATCTGATTTTGCAGACTCAACAGCATTTGTCGTAGAGACATCATGTTCCGAATTTTTTCTCTGAATAATCACTGGCGGTTCCATTTCTATATTTTCTGTGATGCGGTATTTCATATGTGGTTCCAAAAATTGCATAGCTTTTGCATATTTCCAAGTAGTGATCTGAGCTGGTAACAATTTGTTCTGCCCTAGTTTGGCTCTCTTTAACGCTTCCCGGTGGTTGTCGCGAAGTTTCCTCCACTCAGTTCGTGCCACTTTAACTGAAAAATAAAAACATGGTATGTTAAAAGGTACATGACATACCTAAACAAATGCAAACGACGTTCTTGAAATTGTGATGTTATGTTTCTGAGTTAACTGTAGAGAGAATTTATGAGATAAGTTGAAAGTGATCCGCAGATCATGAGCTGCTCATCATGAGCTTAACAAATTCATCAAATTGGTTCAGCGGTTTTGGCATAAAAACGTAACACACAGACAGACAGGGTTACTTTCGAGTGCCTAAGCTACATGGATACTAATTATTCCGACATTGATAGGTAAATAACAATGACATAACGGAATAAATCCTTACTTCCTTATCCTTACTAATAATATTATAAATGCGAAAGTAGGTAACTCTGTCTGTCTGTCTGTCCGTCGCGCTTTTTTTGTCAAAACTACTGAACTGATTTAAATGAAATTTGGTACCTACTGACATAGTCTAGAGCATATTAACGTAAATAAATAAAAGAGAAAAAGTAACGTGCTTGAATAATAATTGTCTGTCGATCTTTTAAGCACTCGCGCATTCAATCTCTTTTAATTCGCGGTTTTTCATTCGTCTAATAAAAAACTTTTTTACAAAAAAGTACTACAATAACTTTTAAATAAATAAAAAACAGACAAGTGCGAGTCGGACTCGCCTTCCGAGAGTTCCGTACAAATTTGTAGTTATAAATTACTTTAAAATAAAGACTATAATATGTGTGTAGTTTTGCAGACTTATCCCTATACTTGTATTATAAGAAGATATTACCTGCTTGCCAAATTCCATAGTTCTAGGTCAATGGGAAAATGGTACGATACCCTATGAATTTTGATTCCCTTGAGAGTGTCGAACGAAATATGTTTTATATGCGGCATAAATGGAAGTATCTTTTTTATACGTTAACTTACAAGTTTGATTTTATCACAGCTCCAAGGGACTGTACATCTTAGTATTTGGTTTTAATTTCAACCCGATATCTCTACGCGTTCTCGAGATAAAGGGTCTTGACAGACAGACGGACGGACAGCAAAGTGATCCTATAAGAGTTCCGTTTTTTCCTTTTGAGGTACGGAGCCCTAAAAAACACTAATAAGTACCAATAAAATAACTAATTTCGGAAGTCGGTGTAAAAATACGAAGAAACAACCAAAAACACTGATTTCCGATATTAGGGTTATTTTAGTACTAGCAGGTAGTTTTTTATTTTTTACTTTTTAGTGGTCGGTACCCCACACCTAACAACACCACTGGAAAGTCGCAGGAAAGCAAAATATGCTTCGTTTACTTGGTTACTAACCTAATACGTCATCTAAGTAAATGAATTCCAACTACTTTGATGAAATTTAAATGGGACCAATCGGAAAGTATGTACCCTTTCACATGAAAGAAGAATTTTTCAAATCTGTTCATAAATGACGGAGTTATACATGAGGATAAAAAAATGCAACCGAATTGAGAAGGAACCTCCTCCTATTTTTGAAGTTGTT
The DNA here is from genome assembly GCA_950371165.1 of Lacanobia oleracea. Taxonomy (NCBI): domain Eukaryota; kingdom Metazoa; phylum Arthropoda; class Insecta; order Lepidoptera; family Noctuidae; genus Lacanobia; species Lacanobia oleracea. Next base: position 17,124,902 of record OX493389.1, read on the forward strand.
TAAAAAGATCAATCAAAGCAAACACGTTTGGCGGCAGACTGCCTCACAAAAACGAGTTTTTGTCAGGTTTCACGCAAATCGTCTCACGTACGCTGTCTACGTAATATAGATACGCATGTTGATTGTGATATTTACTGTACGGTAAATAGTTAACAGTTTTAGACACAAATTAAAAGAATAGGTAATGGTTAATACTCACTGTTTGGTATAGAACTGTCGTCAACCTGCTTGACGACACTCTGCCAGGCTTGACCTCTCGCATGCACTTCGGGATAGTCCGGATGCTGTGGGTTCCACAGACAGGGGTGTGCTCGTACTGTTTCTATAAATTTCTCCATTATTTTTATTCGGTCGGAGTCGTATCACCGGTATCACTGTATAACTCGGAGCGCAGCAGGGCTGTAGCGCCGTACCTGCGTGCGGACTGGCTCTGCATGTCGTGCGGAGCCCTCCCTTTACAATCAAACCGGTTTTTGTGTTGAACGCCTGCCAACAGTATTATAAAACCGGTTAGAACGCTTTCACACTGACGTTGTATTAACAACCCAGCTTTACCAACCATCTGTTTGTACCTGTATAACTTATTATGTAGGTACACGATCTCATTCAAAGCGTCCAAGGACACAACCATTCATTCGAGTACTAAGAAAATCCGTTAAAGTATTAGTATACAGTGAGGCACCTCAATTGTCTTACGGTAGGTAAACGAATTCCAACTATTTTGATGAAATTTTAATGGGGATTTTGATGGGATGGGGGGAATGGGAATTAAAAAAAAAATTGAATGTTGTTGAATGAAGAATGAATGTTGAAGAATGAAAAACCACAAGGTTTGTACCATGTTATTTAACCAGAATAAGTAATGTTATTTATCTCGTATTTGTAAATCTTAAAAAATAGTCTTGTCAAAGTCAAAGTCAAACTCAAAGTCAAACTCAAAGTCAAAACGTTTATTCCAATTAGGCCATTAAACGGCACTATTGAACGTCATTCACATTTCAAATATATAAAAGTTCTGAAGTGACTCTACTGTCCATTCGGAAAGGTAGATTCTTATGGAGAAGAATGGACAAGAAACTCCGTAGTTACTATTTTCAATTAATCTTTTACAATACTTGGTAAGTATACAATTTTTTTTTTATATGTGAGGACCATGCACCTAGGGTATGCAGAGGTAGACTTATCAATTTTCTAAATAAGTAGGTACATGATACTCACACATTTACAAATATTGGAATGACTAATTAACAGTGTGTGAGTTAACAGAAAAATACAGACACAAAAAGAGACAGAACATCTATAAAGTTAATACATAAAGCAACCAGTTTGATTTTGTCCACAACATTGACCGTCCTATGGAGCAGGACCAGCATGCTTCCAGGCATTCTTATCCTGAATGCAATCTTCTAATTTGTAATAAGCTTGTTTACAAAGTGTGCTTTTGATATATGCTTTAAATTTTCTTTCATTTAGTTCTAATATGTCACAAGGTATTTTATTGTAACATTTAACACAGTACCCCATGAAAGATGTGTGTACTTTAGCTAATCTATAAAATGTTTATTTCTATCACTAATTTTACTAAAAAGATGGCGATTTTTCCGTACATACATTATATTTTCATAAATGAATTGGCAAGGGACTGTCATAATATTAATCTTTTTAAAAAGTTCCCTTAGAGAATCGCGGCGGCGCAGATTATAAAGGGCTCTGACAGCTCTCTTTTGTAAAATAAATATGGATTCAATGTCAGCAGCCCGACCCCACAACAAAATTCCGTATGACATAATGCTGTGAAAGTAGCTAAAATAGACCAAACGTGCGGTTTCTACGTCTGTTAACTGTCTTATTTTCCTAACAGCATAAGCAGCTGAGCTTAGCCGCCCCGCTAGAGATGTAATATGAGGTCCCCATTGCAACTTCTCGTCCACTGTGATTCCCAAGAAAACTGTCTGATCAATAAACTCCAGTTTTTCTCCATTCAATATTATAGTCCTGTGTGTGTGTGTGTCCTGTATGCGTGTGTGTGTGTGTGTGTGTGTGTGAAGCAAGTTGATTTTTGCCAGCGTCATTCACTCCTGATGATACAGTCAGCGACAATATTCCATGAGCAAGTACAATTTTATTGCACTTGCTCATGCCGCTCATGGAATATTCTATCTTTGATGAATCAAAAGTTGTCAACAACTAAAACATTAACAGTCACTCAACAGTTGGCCACAAAACGCGGTAAACTGAACAAAGTTACAAAATTCGGCCAATTTTTATAAAATTGTTATTCTTATAGTTCACCGACTTTTTGTTCTTCCGCACATGGTGCACTTATAAGACGTTTTAAATATCGTATTGACCCATGGTATTGAGATGATTTCTGTAAATCATCTCAATACCATGGGTCTTTTTTGATAAAGCAGGAATCCTGTTTTGTATTCTCCCCCCAATCTATTTTGGCCCTTTCAAAGTGGCAAAAGCTCAAGTGTTTGCAAAGAATATGGGGATCCTGGCAAAGGTGTGATCGCCTTGAGTCAAATGAGGAACGAGCCAAGAGGATCATCGGCAATGATAGGCTCGTCGAAGCTCCAAATTCTTGAGCATCGACGCCGAGTTGTTAGCCTGTCGGTTTTCTACCGGTTGCATTTTGGGGAATGTGTGACGGAATTGAAAGAAAGAAAGAAAGAAAAAAAAAATTTCATTTCGCCAAGCCATCATCGAACCACAAGACGAACGGCGATGCGCCACCAGTACCTACATGGTGGACATCCCAACCACACGCACGAAACGTTTTAGGAACACATTCATAGTGCGTACCGTACAGCTAAGGAGTAAAAATCCCTGCCGGAGTCTGTGTTTCCTGATAGCTAGAACCTGGGAGTCTTTAAGTCAAGAGCGAATACCTAGGTTACTTTTAGTCACGCGTGCTCCATCTTCGAACACATCATCGCCATCAGGTGAGATAGTGGTCAAACACGTGCCTATGCCTATCAATACTAAGTAAAAAAAAAGATTTGGAATTAAATGACATCCAGAATTAGGATGCTAACATAAAGATACGTTTCCGGTGCAGGCAGGTCTGTGCGAGCCGGTACCGATCGGTGCAGAAATAATATTCCCAGCTTATCTTAGGCGCTCATTTATATAAGAAACAGGTTTAAACTTATCGGTGCCGACTGCCGACTACCTGGACCTGGACCGAACCATATGTCCGACGAACCAAACGAAATGGTTGTCAATAAGGATAGTTTTACCCATAGAAATATAAAATTACCTGTTTCTTTGTGCTGGTTAACCCTGCACCGATCGGTACCGACCCGCACGGGGTTGTCTGTGCCGGAAACCTGTTTCTTTGTGTAAGCACCCTTGATAATAGAAAGGAGTAAGAACGAACCCACGAAATTTTTGGTCGCAGAAGTTTATTTTTAAATAAAAAATGCAACATTGATTTGTTCACCGAATTTTGTTGCCAAAGCTATTCAGTGACTTTTGGAACTTTAAGTTAAAATCATACAAAATTACAGCTTAAGCTAAGGGCGAAACTGAAATGAAATGTGGGTTCCCTGTTCGGTTATACCTACGGAACCCTAGAAAGGGCTTACAAATGACTCTTATTTCAGTTACCTGCGTACCGAATTTGGTATATAGTATATACCTATTAGTATGTACCGGACGGGCGTGATCGACTGGAACGGGGGTTGTGATGGGGTAGGTCTATCCTTCTTCTACTCCTCCGATGTGAACTGTGACCGACCAACTGCGTTCAGCCGCGCTGACGTCTTGTACCGGGATCTGAGGTTCTCGCACCACACGTACAACGTTCTTCTATTTTGCCAATTACTTGCTGTCTTCGGGGTAGATTGGGGTGCAGGATGAATGCTTACCAGGGTTAAATAATGGGCAGGAATTTGACAACACTGCAGCTAATGGTTTAAGGGCAAATTCGCGAGTACTGTGATTCTATTTATAGTTTCTATATTTCTTCTGCCGGTGACTACGAGTATCTATTTTTGAACAATTTACAAAGGTACGAGGTTACCTTATCGTAACGAGGCCCAAAAACCACTAACCGTTTCGGTTTTATTTAGTTGTACTTACATTTTTACTATAGTTCATACACATTTCTGGCTATATCTAGGTCTATTCTAGGTCTGGATAGGGGTTGATGCACCTCTATGCAAATCCCCCGAAATTCCCCGTCGAACGGGGTGGAAACCAACCCTTCAACCCGGGCAGGGTTGAAGGGACTAGTGGGCTTGTTGCATTTAACTGTCGAAACTGTTTACAAGTTTGAACTTGTTTACTATTAAGGGTTGATTTCCCGGAAAACTGTGCCCCATGGGCTATGAAACTATCTATATTCGGGTAGGTGCATCATCCCTCTATCCAGATACACAACTTATGCAGCCACCCCTCTAAGGGTGGAGGTACTGTGGGTCAGGAACCCGGAAGGGGATAAAAATCTGTGTTTTTCTTTTTTCAAGTTTGCGGCTTTATGCCTTGCCTGACCATGAAGATGTGTACATATCTGGATAGGGCTGAGTGCCAGGTTACCAGTGACTATGGTTTAAGACCTATATTCCTAGATTTTCTATAGGCTTAGTAACGAAGGTGTCTGTAAGTGGTGGTTTTCTCTATCCACCCTACTATCTTTGAGTGTGAAATGTCTATTATTTGTGTACCTTCGTTTTGGTTGATTTCCATCAACCAATCAGAACACGCCTTTTGGGTGCTATCGGGAATGTGTAGGGAAATGTGTAGACCTACCTATCTGTTTTAATTTTCTATGAAAATAAGTTTTCCCCAGAACATCTTTTACGTGTTTGGGGAAAAACGACAAATATACGGTTTTTTAATCGATTACAAAGCTTATAAACTATCACTATGCGAGTACATAAGCTCCTAAGTTTTAGTACATAGGCTTACGACTATAGGTACATAGGCGCTATCTATGCGAGTTACACAATGCTAAATGCTTCTCCGCGAATATTTCTATGACTATGTGAATATATAAGCTCCTAACTTTAAAATATATAAGCTTACGACTATAGGTACATAAGGCTGTTTATGCGAGTTATACAAAGCAAAATGCTCCGTCGCGAACAAGTATATTATGCGCCGACGTCATAAACCAGTGTCTTATAATATGTCACGGGCGTCATACTGAATCCCGAACAAAATGAAGGATTCGAGAGTTAACTCACGAACGAAGCTAGGGAGTTAAGCTAGCCAAAGGCAAATACACCTTTATCCCTGAGAAACATAGGTACCCATTTTTTTTTTTTTTTTAGTATGGGAAATCGTCAAATGACTCCTCCCGCTCTGGGTAAAGCAGGAGGGAGTGTCAGACTTTTACTGACTAAAACCCAACCGTGTTCCTCCTAGTGCCCTTTGCGTTTCAGGGTACGGTGCCTCTTTCGAACGAAGTCCGCAGTCCCAGCAGGCACAAACATAGGTACCCTACTTTTCACCATTGGCGTACCTATCTAGGGATTTTTCCCAGGGTGGGCCTGGCCCCCAACCTGAGATTCAACGCCAAATAAGAAAAATCGTTGCGGTGTGTACGATTAAAACTTTAGGTCAGTCATAGTCAGAAGGCCCAGGTTGCTCCCTACATTCCCGGGGTCCAGGACGATATAATTGTAACTTTGTAGACTGATGCAAGAAAGCTCAAGAATTCAGAGAGCGTAGAATACAAGAGCGTGCGAAGCGAGCGCGAAAATTCTTGTACCCTTTCGGATAGATTTGACTATAATGAAGCAAAAAGTTACAACAAAAAGTCAAAGTCAGTCAAAATTGCAATGGCAATTAATCTCTAAGTACAAGTAACTTTTAGCCTCATACACTAAAGGCTAAGAAACCTTTAGTGTTAACCTTTCCGTGTGGCTCCGGATTAAGAATACTGCCACCCCATTTCATCCCGACCGTGCATATTCATCCAGCACCTTAGGTCACCCGCATGGTGGCGGGTAAACCGCACCAACAGCATTCCCAAGGAGGGTTAGTGTCAGGCAGGCGGCCGACTGTAAAACATTTGCCAAATCACTAGGTAACATGGTAGGATTAAATGGAATGTGCGATAGGGTTAGGGCGTACCCCACAGGCGACGCGCAGGGGCAGCACCCGGCCCCTGTGGGAAGTGGACAAGGGTTGTTGCACCACCCCGGGCGGGGGAAACGTAAGAAGCAAGCTCGAGAAGTGAGATTGAGGTATGCAAGTTGGAATGTTGGGCTTGGGACTATGACTGGAAGGGCCAGAGAGTTAGCGGACGTATTAAAAAGAAGACGAATAAATGTAGCGTGTTTGCAGGAAACTAAGTGGAAGGGAACAAAGGCGAGGGAAATTGGTGAAGGATACAAGTTTTTCTATTGTGGAAGTGACGGTAAAAGAAATGGCGTGGGAATAGTATTAGATAATAAATTGAAAGAAAGCGTGATGGAAGTAAAAAGGATTAATGATAGATTGATAGTTGTGAAAGTTATGATGGATAGTGTGATGCTGAATGTAGTTAGTGTTTATGCTCCGCAGGTAGGATGTGATGAAAGGGTAAAAGAGAAGTTTTGGGAGGATTTTGATACTATTATAATGACCATCCCCATGAATGAGGAATTGATAGTTGGAGGTGATTTTAATGGGCATGTAGGTAGAATGAAAAATTGTTATGAAAGAGTACATGGCGAATGGGGGTTTTGGAAGTTCCAATAACGAGGGAGAGACGTTGCTGCAATCCGCTACTGCATTTGACCTGGCAGTAGCCAACACTTGGTTTCAGAAAAGAGATGAACACCTTGTCACATACAAAAGTGGTAATCACAAGACCCAAATAGATTATTTTCTTGTTAGGCGCAATAAGATAAATCAAGTCAAAGACTGCAAAGTGCTGCCAGGAGAAGACTTGGTCTCACAACACAGACTCCTGGTTATGGTATTGGCGATAAAAACACAATTTAAGAAAAGCAAAGAGCGTCCTCCCCCAAAAATAAAATGGCATATGCTAGAGAAGAATGATTGCGTGAAAGAATTTAGAGAGCGAGTGGTAAACAAAATGATACAAATGGCAGACATGAAAGATCGAAGTGTGCTGGAATGAGATAGCTGGATGTATAAGGCAAGCAGCGAAGGATATTTTGGGAGAGACAAAAGGAAGAGGCACAATAGAGAGGGATACATGGTGGTGGTCGACAGAAATACAGAAAGTGTTGAAAGAAAAAAAGAAGAAATTCAAGGAATGGTAGAATATGGGATTGGAAAGCGATAGTTTAAAAGCTGAAAATAAGAGTGAGTATGATGCTTTAAAGAAAAAAGCTAAGAAAGCCGTGGCAATAGCAAGAGCAAAAGCTCTGGACCAATTGTACGACACACTGGACAGTCCAGCTGGCCAAAAAGACCTATACCGGCTTGCTAGAGCCAGAGAGAGGAAGGCGAAGGATGTTAGTCAGATGTGTAAGGGATGAAGCTGGAATGCTTCTATCGGAGGATGAAAAGATTAAGGATAGGAAGAAGGGCTATTTTGAAAGACTGATGAATGAGGAAAATATCTGGAGTGGTATTTTAAAGAATAAACAAGTGAATGAGGGGTTAGTGAGAATGATCAGTGTGGATGAAGTAAGAATAGCAGTGAATGAAATGAAGAATGGTAAGGCAATTGGTCCAGACGGAATTCCAATTGAAGTGTGGCAGTTATTAAGAGTAGATGGATGGACGTGGTTAGCTTTATTCTTCAATAAGTTGTTGCTGGAAGAAGCCATACCTGATGAATGGTGCAACAGTTCGTTGGTGCCCATCTTCAAGAACAAAGATGATGTGCTGGAGTGCAACAACTATAGAGGAATAAAGCTTATCTCACATAGTATGAAAGCCTGGGAAAAAGTTATTGAAAGGCGGTTGAGAGAAGAGAGTGAAATCTCACAGAACCAGTTCGGTTTTATGCCTGGTCGGGGTACAAGGGATGCCATTTTCGCTATCCGCCAGCTGTGCGAGAAATATAGAGCTGTGCATAAAAACCTACATATGGTATTTGTTGACCTCGAAAAGGCATATGACCGGGTGCCTCGTGAGGTTTTGTGGTGGGCCCTTAAGGAGAAAGGTGTGCCTGGGAAGTATGTGCAGTTGATCCGAGCGATGTACAGTCGAAGCAGTACTCAAGTCCGGTCTACAGTGGGCACCACTGACAGCTTCAGTGTAGCAGTCGGTTTACACCAGAGCTTGGCCCTCAGCCCTTATCTCTTCCTGATGATAATGGACGCTCTGACGTCGGACATCCAGGAAGAGGCTCCCTGGTGCATGCTGTTTGCTGATGACATTGTGCTGGTTGCAGAAAGCGGCCTAGAGGTCCAGAGCAAATTGGAGACGTAGTGGCAAAGACTGGAGAGTGTTGGCCTGAAATTGAACAGAACCAAAACAGAGTACCTGTTCTGCGATTTCGGCGGTCTCTCCAGTCCGATACCTATAGTTCTCACCGGAACGCCTATACCGATTTGCTCCGACTTTCGGTATCTCGGGTCGCTTGTCCAGGGAGATGGCGATATAGACCGAGACGTAACGCACCGGATCAACTCAGGATGTATGAAATGGCGACCGGTCACTGGAACAACTTGTGACCCTCGGATGCCCCTCAAATTAAAAGGGAAAATATATAAGTCCGTGATAAGACCTGTCGTAATGTATGGATCAGAATGTTGGGCTGCGGAAAAGACGGATGAAAATAGATTGCATGTAGCGGAGATGAGAATGTTGAGATGGATGTGTGGTGTAACGAGAGTGGATAAAGTGAGAAATGAGTACATTAGAGGCACTTTAAAAGTGGCGCCAGTGACGGAAAAGTTAAAAGGGAATCGCTTGTCCTGGTATGGTCATGTGAAGAGGAGGGATGAAACGCATATAACTAGAAGAGTTGAGAAGGCCAAAGAAAAGATGGATGGACTGTGTGAGGAGCGATATGAAAGAAAAGGGAGTTAGTGATAGAGTGACGACTGATAGAACAGAATGGAAGAATAAAACGTGTTGCACCGACCCCAAGTAACATGGCATAAGGGCAGGAAGATGATGATGACACTAAAGGTTAAGAAACTGAAAGATTGTAAAATTCAAGAGCGAGTGAAGCTGTCTTGAAAGTTTTTGCACTCCATCTCATTAGGTTTGGTTTTTTATACTTTAATAGAAAAAACATTTTTAACATAATGAGTGTCGAATGCAAAACCGAGCGAAGCTAGCTCGAATATTACACTACGCAACAAATAAAATACTTACTTTTTTTTCACCTAGATTTGATTATGGTACAGAAAAGTTAGGACAGTAAATAAAACTTTTCAGTCACATATAGATTTTAAGAGATGTTCGTATTGTCCCAGGCCCCGGGACAATATGAATTAGTTGACTGATGCAGGAAACCTCAAGAACTTAGACAGTGTAGAATGCAAGAGCGAGCGTAGCGAGCTTGAAAATTTTTGTACCCTTATCGGATAGGTTTGATTTTCTGCCATTAATATCCAAATAGAAGTAACTTTTTGCGTCATACAGGAAAGTTTAAGAACCTCAGAGACTGTAAAATTCAAGAGCAAGCGAAGCGAGCTCGAAAATTTTTGCACTCCATCTCATTAGGTTTGATTTTTATACTTAAATGAATAAACTTTGTCGAAAAAACGCACAAAAGTTCAAGCACTTGAGAGTGCAAAATGCTAAACCGAGCAAAGCGAGTTTGAAAATTATTTATTGCACCCTGGATAATTTAACAACTTAATAATAGGTTGTATGTAACAGTATCCAGGAAAAGCCGGAGGCTGGGTGGACCCCCTAGCCCACCTTTTTTTTTTTTTTTTTGGTTTTTTTTTTTAAATGATGGGAAATCATCAAATGACTCCTTCCGCTCTGGGTAAAGCAAGAGGGAGTGTCAGACTCTTACTGACTAAAACCCATCCGCGTTCCTCCTGTTGCCCTTTGCGTTCCAAGGCTACGGCACCTCTTTCGAACAGATTCCGCAGCCCCAGCAGGCACCTGCCCAAGCGGGCCCCGTCTTCCACGCTGAAATCTCTTTGAGGCGCGCTGGGATCGCGCGCCGCCGACCCGGGCCTAGTTCTGATCAGACGGCGAGCCACCCACTGCTCGCCGTCCGCAGGCCCGCGCCTACGGCGGCTGGGAATCGTCCTGCGACTCCCGACGCCTGGGGCGTCTTCTTCTGTTGCGGCGACTGGGACGTGAGGTTTCCCTCTCTCTCACACGTTCGGCCTCCTCCCTTGCTAGCAATACTGCTTCGCAGAAGGAGGTGATCGCTTCCCATGCCTCCTCGCTCCGGACCAAAGATTGAACCAAGGCCGGTCGCGAGAGGTCGCCGCCGCCGATCGCCTCCACCGTATGCTCCACCGTGTCCTCCGGGCAATCCTCGCAGTGATGACACCCGGGCGCGTCCTCCCGCCGAATCCGAAACAGGTATCTCCCGAAACAACCGTGTCCGGTGAGTACCTGTGTCAGGCGGAAGGTGAGGACGCCGTGGCGCCGCTCCAGCCACTCCTCAAAGAGGGGACTTATCGCCTGGATTGTTGCGTGCCCAGCGCTGGGTTGCGACAGTCGCTGTCTCCATACCGCCATGAGATCCTGCCGGAGCTCCGTCCGCCTTGCTGCGATTTGCCGCGGCAGAGGTGTCTCGCCCCGGCGTTGCGCCTCCAAGCGCCACTCGTAAATGTGCGCAAGGGCTCTCGCCTCCAGATCCCATGGCGGCAGTCCGGCAAGGAGGCTCGCCGCCTCACCAGAGACCGTGCGGTATCCCCGGGCCAGCCGGATGGCCATGACCCTCTGAGACGCGTTGAGGTAACGGGCAGGTCGCTTCCTCAAAGTAGGCGCCCACACCGGCGCCCCATAAAGGGCCATGGACCGCACGACCCCCGCGTAAAGCTTCCGGCAGGAGGCATTTGGACCCCCTAGATTGGGCCCCCTAGCCCACCTAAGGCTCAAGTCACACCGAGATGGCAGCGAAGCGGCGAGCAGTTTCAGTGTCATATAATTTTAAACTTAATACTCTTTACAGTAACACATAGTATCGCTTGATAGCTTGAGAAACTTGAAAAGGTCGCGCGGCCGCCCGCGGCGCCGCGAGCACTACGACAACTCCCGCGATAATATGTGTTATAGTAATACAGATAAAGTTTAAAATTATATGACACCAAACTGCTCGCCGTTTCGCTGCCATCTCGGTGTGACTTGACCCTAACGCCTGTCTTGCGGCCTGCCCGCCCCGCAAGCCAGGACGAAGAAGAAGAAGAAATGCTTAAAAATACACTTTCTAACTTTTTGGGAAAATTTCCCGATGCTTGAAGTGCTGTATCTCAACATTCTCGACACCTATTTAACCTACGATTTATGTTGAAACTGAAGCACGTTTTGATTACTTTAAAAGTATGCGAATTGACTTTTTATCAACAATGCACAATCTAAAACATACCGAAAATGAAATTTTCCAATCAACACGCTGTGCACTCGTACACCTGTATACCTACTATTGGCATCTTTCGTAACAAATTTCAAAAAATCAGGATTGTGCAATTTATTGCTATTTAAGACGTTTTAAATGTCTGGTCTGAGATGTATGGTAGATTGTTTTTGCGATTGATGATGATTTTGTGAAGTTAATTAATAATAATAACCCCATCGCCGTATCTCTACGTTGGCGTCATGGTGGGGCTTGCCCGCTTCAATGAACCCTTATAGGGCTGTTCCGGCGGAGTTTACTTTGCCGAGACAGGTTTAAGGTGAGGAGCCAGACCAAGAGAGATACAATCCAAGCCACGGTTACTCACGCTGAGGGTTGCATGGCTAGGCGAACGCGCTAGTCGCTAGTGTGCAAACTCTGGATAATAGGGGACCTCCAGTTTCATTTACCCTTGCCACAGTGGACGCAGGCTTTGTGGTCGGACTTGTCGGAGTTATTATGTTAACAAGATCAAAAACAAAAAAAAACATATTCTGGCAAATAGGCCTTTATCAGATGATGGAACAGCGTCAATTTTTTTCAGTGTCCTCTCCGAAGTCCATCTTTTCATCAATAGTATCTTAACTCCCTTCGTATATATACTAAGATGATTAAGATCGTCATCAATTCTTTCGACAGGGTCAGTAGACGTTGTCGGAGGCTACCTACTACTGCCAAAAACCCGTCACCTGCTACTGGCATAACCAATACGCGTAAAAAATGGAGCAATGACATGAACGAATTAATTTGGCGTACCTATCTAATAATCACCAATTTAGAAACCGAAACCAATTCACATGGGACGTCCTTGCATCAACAATTCACCAACAAATTTCCACAAATGAACATCTCGAAACAATAATTAATAATAATTCGCTTTTGGCCACTACACTTGAAAAAATCAGATCAGAAGTAGATAGCTCTAAACCGACACAGATAACTTAACTACACCCATACCAACACAGTCACAGTTAGATATAGATCCGAACAACACTCATTTACTATTGGGGGGACCTAGGAGCAGAATGAAATGGTCAAACGAAAAGAACGAAACTTTAATAAAATGCTATTTCATAGTTACGAAAATGGAAAGTGATATGACTGTCTGGAGGAAAAAATTAAGGGAAATGTTCATTGACTTCTTCGCACAATTGGCACATTTATCTGAGCAGAGAATATCTGATCAAGAACGAGTTATTCTTAATAACATAACACAATAATACCAGAAACACGACACCAAGATCTGAAAATGTATGCAGAGATTAACCTAAACCGACAGAATCAATAGGTATGGACAATCTGAATAAGTATCATATTTCACCTATAGAAAATGCTTCGACACAATCACTTACAATAGACAACACAGAAACGGTATGCATAAATCAAACACACGAATCTGAAACGGAAATCGAGCCAAATTTCTTAAATAGCATTGACATTGAAGCCTTGACTTCCACCATTGTAAACACAGAAAATAGTACCTACTAAACATGCTGAAATAAATGAAGAAAGAAGTCTAGAACTAGATGTAACATTTTCACTCACATTACAGCACTTCACAAACATTCACCCCGCAAAAAGAAATTACATAGGTAGGTACCCAAACAGAAACCATCGAAAAAACTCGCACAAATAGTAGGTTACATAAAAAACGGCATTTAGTGGATTACAAAAGAGACGGAAAATTATACCCACACAGTACAAATGGAGTCTGAAACTCTGTACACATACCAATAGACTTTTCATGACTTTCTTCAGAAATTACACAACTAGAAAGCACCTAGTTCGGACTATATTCACAACTTTTGGTAAAAAAATAATAATCATATTCGACGATGCCGCGATGGTGGCTGCATACATAGCGGAAGGAATCACGTACATGATACCAAAAGACACCAGCGATACCAGTAATCCAGCAAAGTACAGACCCATAACATGACTACAAACTATATATAAAACTAGTTGACCCGCGCAACTTCGTCTGTGTCACAATTTTCATTACTGCTCCGCTCCTATTGGTCTTAGCGTGATGATATATAGCCTATAAAAGTGAAACCTCCTCGATAAATGGGCTATCTAACACTGGAAGCGCGTTCAAGTAAACAAACAAACAAACAAACTCTTCAGCTTCATATATTATTATTAGTATAGATAATAACATCATGCATCACTCATCATCCGAAGAACAAAAAGAACAAAGTAACGAAAAATCCAAAAACACCGACTTCCGAAATTACAGTTATTTTTTACTTTGTAGTGTTTCGTTTTTGGAAGTCGGTTTTATTTTTTTGTTAAAAAGTTTTTTTATTTTTCACTTTTTTGTGGAACGCAGGTACCACTAAAAAGTAAAACCGCAAACACAGCGTGCCGGCGTGATGTTATGTTATAAACTGGTGTAAAAAATCAACAGACATGCGATTTCTTGAAGAGTTCCGTTGCCTACCTCCGAAGTTCGTACGTTTTGGGAACACATTCATAGTGCGTACAGCGAAGGAGTGGAATTCCCTGCCGGAGTCTGTGTTTCCTGATAGCTACAACCTGGGAGTCTTTAAATCAAGAGTGAATAGGTTATTTCTAGGCAAGCGTGCTCCATCTTCGACCACATCCTCGCTTACCATCAGGTGAGATAGTGGTCAAACGCGTGCCTATCAACAGTAAAAAAAAAAAAAGTTCTTCATCAGTTCTTCACCAAATTTAAATGGTACCAGTCCGAGAAAATACTCTTCCAAACACAAAAAGAATCATCCAAATCGGTTAACAATTGGCGAAAATATCGCTGACCAAACATTTTTCATGGGATCCCATCATCAGATCCTGACTTATACCTTCCATCATCAGCTCAGCAACATGAAATGATGATTACCAGGCACAAATATCTGGATTGCGTTAGAAAGTTTATGAAAAACAGTGTACGTGCTTATAAAATTTGAGGGATTCCCTCGATTTTCATGAGATCCCATCATCAGATTCTAACTTGGTGACAATGGGACCACCTCAGGAGTATAGGCTTTGGAATAAAAAAAGAATTTTTAAAATCGGTCCAGAATTGGCGGAGAAATCGGTGAAAATACAAAAAAAAAAAACACATACCTACAACCAAACATAGAACCTCCTCCTTTTTGAAGAAGTCGGTTAAAAAAGGCTGTCGGTTTATAATTCAAACGCTTATAATTAAAAAAAAAAACAAAAATTAGGTATTTAAGACGCTTACAGTGATGCTACATTACCTGCGTTCAATGTGTAACTCAACAGCAGTGATTAATGAAGGCGCAATCGACCCTTTCCGCGAACGCGGCCAACATGCCGTTGGAGCTCCCCCGCACTCGCCGAACCAGCGAGGTACCTCTCTTGCGCATTGTTGGATAAAAACAATCAACGCGTGCTTCCGCAAACATTGTCGAAGCGCTACAGTAATGGTGGTGACCCAACAGCATCCTGAACGCATTGTTAAACTGGACACGAAGGACGCTGTGCGATCTGCGTCCATAGACTGCATGTGTGTATAATGTAGCGCAGTAAGCTCTAAAGAGAGTAACTTTAACTTCTGCTGAGCATCATGCGAACCTACGGATCACCATATTCGCCCTGACCGACGCGCCCTTCGCTCCCGTTCAATCATCTTTTAAGTCAGGAGTAACTAGGTGGCATAAGTACTTAAAAATATACATTCAGTCAAAAAAGTATCGGGAATGGATGATTTGTTTATGGTTCCAAATTCAAATTTTTGTTTTTTTGTAGTTGTTAGATTGGCACAACTGTTTTCCATTTTGGCGCGGAGTTTGAGTTGCATCTGTTATTTATATTAAAATACAGTGCTGGTTTTAGTAATATCATATATAGTGTGTATTGCGAATTTCATAATGGACAAAAATATCGAACAAAGAGTTTGTCTTAAATTTTGCATCGCCAATGGAATTTCGTGTTCGGAGTCACTGAAAATGTTACAGAAGGCTTACGGTGAATCGACTTTATCAAAAACTCGTGCTTATGAGTGGTTCAAAGCGTTCAAAAGCGGTCGAGATGTGATGGAAGATTTGCCTCGCTCTGGTAGGCCGTCAACGTCTGCAACTGAAGTTAACATCGCAAAAGTGAAGGAAATAGTGACTGAAAATCCCCATTCAACTCTGAGAGAGATAGCCGCCGAACTTTCTGTATCTCACAAGTCGATCCGTACCATTTTAACTAATTATTTGGGTATGAAACATGTTGCTGCTCGGCTAGTCCCAAAAGATCTGAATTTTCTCCAAAAACTCAATCGCATGAAAGTCGCTGAGGACATGCTAGAACTAGTCAGTTCGGACCCAATATTCATGAAACGCATTGTTACTGGTGACGAGACGTGGGTTTACGAGTTTGACATGCAAACTAGTCAACAAGCTTCGGAGTGGCGCCTTCCAACTGAACCGAAACCGAAAAAACCACGCCAAAGTCGATCAAAAGTCAAAGTCATGTTGACTGTTTTCTTTGACTATCGCGGTGTTGTGCACTCTGAATTCTTACCGGAAGGTCTAACGGTAAATAAAGAATATTATTTGAGCGTTATGCGGCGTTTAAGAGAGCAAATTCGACGAAAAAGGCCAGATTTGTGGAAAGAAAATTCTTGGATTTTGCACCACGACAATGCGCCTTCGCACAAGGCTATCATTGTGAACGAATTTTTAACCAAACACTCAACAAATACCATCCAGCAACCACCATATTCACCAGATATGGCTCCTGCTGACTTTTTTCTTTTTCCTAAACTCAAATTACCACTTCGTGGCACCCGTTTTCAAACGATAGAAGACATAAAGGAGAATTCGCGGCGAGAACTGAACTCAATTCCGGAATCAGCGTTTAAAAAATGTTTTGATGAATGGATTATTCGTTGGCGCAAGTGTATCGTTTCTAAAGGAGCATACTTTAAAGGTGATAAAATAAATTTGGATGAATAACAGACATTTTGTGTATTATTGATCTTTTCCCGGTACTTTCTTGACAGAGTAGTATACCCTTTCTAAGGATTCACTAACTTTTCTCTGCCCGCCCTGAAAGACAAGCCAAATGGCAAAAAACGTCTGTATGTCACAGCCACTTTTCACCGAAACTATACTGTTAAAAATTGGTAAGTAGATGTATACTGTGAACCGCATTAAGATTTTCACACAAAAAGAGAAAAAAAAAGCAATAAAAGTTTTGGGTTCCCCATACTTAGAACTGAAACTCAATTTTTTTTTTCATTAAACCCATACCTGTGGGGTATGGATAGGTCTTCAAAAATGATATTGAGGTTTCTAATATATTTTTTTATAAATTGAATAGTTTGCGCGAGAGACACTTCCAAAGTGGTAAAATGTCTCCCCCTCCCTGTAACTTCTAAAATAAGAGAATGATAAAACTAAAAAAAAATGTTTGATGTACATTACTTAACATTACCATGCAAACTTCCACCGTAAATTGGTTTGAACGAGATCTAGTAAGTAGTTTTTTTTAATACCTACGTCATAAATCGGAAACCGCAATTTACCTTTCATTCAATCAACTCAAATATAAATAAATAAGGTTTATGGTACGGAACCCTCCGTGTGCAAGTCCGACTCGCACTTGGCCGATTTTTTTCTTATACAATAGTCCGTGAGCCGTTGCATAACTCTCACAGATACTCATCAGCTTTCTGAGTTCGCAGACCGAGGCACTCGGCAGCACCATATCGTCCGCGTAGCTGATGTTATCGAAACAGACGCCATCTATATAACAACTAGTATAATGCTCGCTGAGTGCCTCGATCAGCCCATTAATGTAAAGATTAAAACTGGAAGTGAGCTCGAATCCCCCTGCCTCACCCCACATTCCTACCTACACGGGTCCGACGGACCTATTGACGGACCGGATAATATACAATATTTATATATATATAGTTTCATTATAACCCAATAATGTGATTTGAATTTGGAACCCTATTTTGACTGCGCCCGCCTATTTTGAAGGCCGACGGGAGCCGCTCGCGGGTTTAAATGACGTACTTTAGGCTAGGTTTGCAAGGCAAATCATTTGACGTTTTCGTGCAGATGGTTTTTTGTGTGGTGATTATTAAACTCCTATCATTGTTCTAGTTGAAAATTATATGTGCACTAACACAACGTTAAGTAAACGCAAAAAGCGCAATGAACATAACATCGTGGTTGAGGAAGCCAGTGACGACGATAAGCAGTGGGATTCAAAAGACCAGTACTACCGAATATCAGAACCAGTCAAAGAAACTGAAACGAACCTTGATCTTTTCGACAAATCAGATATGAATGTTGTTAGTCATAATTCCCATCATAGAGCAGTGAACGTCGATCATAAAAAAGAAACTACTGAATTGTCTGGCACTAAACCACTGACTGATGAAATAACTAAGCTGGATGAAAATGGTCGATTGAAAAAACTGCGCCATTTAAGAATTGCGCATGCTAAAGAAAAAGAGTTGAAAACAGGTCGAAAAAACAATCTGTATAAAATTAAAACGAGTTCTCCTTTGAAAATGAAAGACCATAGAAGTCATAGTTCTGAAAATAAGCGTTTAGACGACAACGGCGAAAAAGGCGACATTGATGACAATGGTGAAAATGAAGATATGATGATAAATAATAATGGCGTTCAAAAAATGACACAAAAAATAGACGACATACATGAACCGCCCGAGAGAGATTTTGCCGTTTATGAAATTGGTCATCCTGAGTTATGGTACACTGTCCACGTCCAATTGTTTGAGAAATTAAGCTCCGCTGATGGAAAAACTGTATGGAATGACTTAACGAAAGGCGAACTTGCTAGGTATTTGACTCATGTTTTGAACTTTCTAACCATGTATTTGCAAATTTTGCCAGTTTTATATTTTGACACGGACAAAATTCGGTACTCAGAAGCCGTTACTTATTAACGACTTCTGAGTACTGAATACTGAGCACAGCTCTTGCTACACCAATACTTAAAGCCACATTAACATTCCAGTGTAAGTTCAAAGCAACCCGAATGGACGGGTCAGGACTTGAACGTCCGATATCGTCCCGCAGAGTGGATACCCAGAGAAGAGTTCTCCTTACCTTCGAGTAGACTCTGCCTTCTGGCGCCGATACGTGGTGCCGACAGCGCTAGTTACAGCGAAAACATCACAAACTTAAGTAGTAAAGAAAAAGAATTAAGTATTACATATTGACGCAAGCGGGGAAACTTTGTGATTGCAGCCGAGGCGGAGCAGAAGCCCGAACCGATCTAATGGATCCCAGCAACTGCTCACGAGCATCAAACGACGTTTTTCAGCATAACTAACTCGAAAAAAAAAAAAATCATATAAACGTAACGTTAACCTGTAGAGTATCACTCTGATACGGTTGTACGTTGTTTTATAGAAGATAGTTTCATAGAATTTTGTTTCACCTAAAAATTTTCTCGTATTATCATTTCATAGAATAATCAATACGCAGAATACTTACTTTGAATAAATTTAAATCATAGATTTTTGTTACAAATAAACTTTGTTTCGATATTTATCATAGAATTACAAATCAAATATTCTTTATCCGCATGATGAGTAGTTGACCAAGAAAAACATTTTTCAACTGACAGTTTCTAAACGTTTGACAAAATGCATACCCTCCTATAAAATTACAACATCGCAGTCACAAAAAAAATGTGGGTAAATTCTACTCCAGCAAAACTTTTCATTCGGGCCCGCTCGACGGAACCCCGCAAAACGGCAATGGTGGCAAATGGCGACGGGAATAAAAGACAAAACTAAGCAAACAAGCATAACCATTAATTCAGCAAGCATACAGCTAGCATGCAGGAAGCATCCAGCAAGCATGCAGGAAGCATACAGCAAGATCATATTTTATTTTGGTTAAATGCTATTTTATAAAAATGGCAAAATGTGTAGTTGAATTATTCCGAATAAAATTCTGCCATCTTAAAAGTATGCCATGGACATATTATAAAACAATAATATTTAATTATAATTACATTTCACTGAAGTATAAATACTGTGGAAAAAAACACCGGACAAACAATATTCGTTAAAAAATAATTCTACTGTTTGATAAATAAAAAAATGTGATCATGAAATTCATTGAATTGTGTTTCTGTGAAATGGGTTTCATTCAAGTAAATAGTCTTTGAAATAAAATTACAACAACCAAATATTATGTGAAACATTTTCTGCGAAACGATATTCTATGAAATTTCTGTCTACGAAACAAGGGTACACTCTCTGATACTCTACAGGTTAACGTTCTCGGACCCACTTTGTATATACAAGATGTTGATTTGCATCATAGTCAAATTCAAGGACGTAATTATGCTAATGATTCTCGACCGTAGGATTTTGTCTTTTTTCTAATTTACGGAAATCCGTAAGTGTGAACCAGCCGTATTTAAACGCGGCCCGTCTGTTACTAGCCCTATAACCGCGCTTTCACACACAAACAATCGCAAACAATACATACACAACGCTTACGCAAACGATCATTCAATAAATTCGTAGGTAATCAATTCCACCCCAATCACGGTGCGGGTACTCTCCCGCGCAAGCTCCTAGCCCCGCCCCCGCGGCCGCGGAACTAACAGTGTGTTTGATGTCGCCGAAGCGCACGTGCGCTTTGCAAATTCCGCTTCTCGGTACGTATCGTTGAGAACTTGAGACATAGGTACAAAGTGCAAGATGACGGACAATTATTCAAATGTCGAGTTGGTAGAGATGGTCCGCCTGTATGCCATCAGTGGAGAGAGCCTACGTGGAGCCATCCGGATGTTCACGAAAATGTTTCCCGATCGGGAACCCCATCACAGAGCGTCATGGTGGCTGCTACGCTGAGACTGCGGGATCATCGACAGTTTGACGTCGCGGCAGCGTTGGCCTGCCTGTCGCCTTGCAGGAAGACATCCTGGAATACTTCCAGCGAGACCCACGGGCAAGCACGCGGAAGGCTGGTCAACACTTTGGAGTGCACAACACCACAGTGTTTTGCCTACTGAAGCGTGAACTGCAGCACCCGTTCTGCAAGTACGCGAGTACTTGACCGAAAGTTTTGGTGACCATGACCACTGGATCGGTCGCGGAGGACCAGTGGTCTGGCCTGTGACCTGCGACAAGTGTAACAGAATTACGTGCAAGGAATATTAGTGCTTTCGACACTTTAAAGACGAATGTGTTAGTGTTACGTAAGCTGAAGGAAAACCAGCTACGTCGTGCTCGATTGTGCGAAGAGTGTGATGGTGGCAACTTTGAACAATACCTCCGGGTAACTAAGTAGGTAATTTATTTATTTGTACATTTTTAAATACGTTGTTAGCTTAATCAATTTTATTAGTGTAAATAAGTTGATTTCAAATTTTTAACTACGTCAAAAATACTTAAGAGTCGAAAGTATCATCACGTACTTACACTTTACTAACACGTCTTCCCATTCCTGTCAAACGTAGAAAACATTTTTAGACTTAGTAGATCGGTACACCAACTAAGGTAGGTATTATTACTCGGTCAGAAGCCCGTTAACCGTTATTAAATTTCAAATCAACCAATTTAATCCATATATAAAACAAAATCACTACGAAAACTTTAGGTAGAAGGATAAAGCAAAACTAACATTTTATTAATCATCTGATAACAGGTCAGTGAACTTTTCTTTGGCGCAATAGTATTTATTACTTACTGTCTATAGTAAGATTTCCGTATTTCAATGATGCTCAAAAATGAGTTAATTATCAAGCGAAATTTATGAAAATAATGTAGGTGATTTTCGAAATAAAATTAGGTAAAATTATGTACCGGTCATTGCACGGTCGCGCGCGCGCTAGCGTTTCGTAGGTAAGACGTCGACACTCACGCACACAGCTGCATTGTCGCTAGTGCGTAGTCGGATAATTCTGTTTTCTTTGTATTGAATTAAGGGTTTAATTCTGAAATACTGTTAAATTTCAACAACAAAAAAAAGCAGCGCTTATTAATCCCGCTACCGTACTTTCAATTGATTATTTATGTCTTTTATGACAACCTCCTGAAATTTGACGATGCAAAACAACACCTTGTAGATAATAGGGTCCATGATATCAGGTACAAATTATTGTGGAAAATGGCTCGCGGATCTTATCGTCCACCGACTTCGATTTTGGTGGGTGTTGACGGGCGACGGGCGACCAGCCTGATATGAAACTTGAATATAAATCAATCAAACAGGCGGGGGCTGACCAGCGCACTTTTTAGGCACTATAATGCGAATTACATTTCATTGTCAAAAAGTGGTGTGGTAGGAGCCAGTTTGTGAGTTTGTGTGTTGAAATCTTAGTATGTACCTATGTAGGTACATTTTGATGCAGCTGAGGAGTAATAAACGCCAAAGGCGAGGCCGTTAGGAAGTCGAGAAACTGCCATTTTTTTTGCGATATTAATTCCAAAACAATACCTATGTATTTAAAGGTATATCTGAAGATGGAGGCTACATCGTCGTCCCTGGAGAAGATGTCATGGGAGTGAAATATGATGAGGATATCATAAACAAACGGAACGATAATAATACTGACTCAGAATTTAGTCCGAAGTCTGAAAAACGAAATGAGCAGGTGCATAACAATGCCAGGTACCTATCTATGTTTTGGCAGTTTACTGGACTGACTTTTCGGTAACGTATTGCAGGGACGTCGAAAAGTGGTTATCCGCTCATCAAGAGCGCTGCTGAGCGGGAATGAGAAAAAAGTTGATATTGCCGTCCTAGGAAGCGATCAATATTTAACGCTGCCACATCGACACCCTCATCACGCGCAGATTGATTTAGAAGCCCGAGCCGATGAGAACGAACTCGTTCGTGTTGGGTACCTGCTTAAAATTACTTACAACGAAGTATAGTCATTTATTAAATAAAATACATAATAATTTTATGGGTTACTCACATGTCTCTACTCGCAGCGCTTCTGGGCGAATCGCGATTGCTGTAGCGGATAGCACGCGAAGAACGCGTACTATTCTTACGCTACAGGTTGGAAATACAGGATTAGCTGCTGCACGATTCAGGTTCTTAAAACGAAATTATTTTAGTAAGTATATGCTCATGTTTAGACTTAGAAACTGGGGACCCGTGCGGATATTATAAGACATCTGAATCTTTTATTTGATTTTCTTTGTATTTCTACTGATAACTGAGTAACACTATGCATTCATACGCTTGCTTGATTAAAAGCTTTTTAGATTGCTAGCTAGAATAAAAATAATTTTCCAGAGTGATGACGCGGGATTGTGGTCCAGCATTGGCTCAACTGATGAATGAAGAGAACAAACAATCGATGATGGCCGGACCTATCCTGATTCCACCGCGGCATATAAGGTCTCTCCGACTAGAGCTGCCATTTGAGATTCCTGTCGATATGGCTCACTGTTCCGGTACCATACGATTTTTTTTTTCGCCTTCGATCAGTGTCCTTTTTACGAGATTTATTTCCACATCTCTAAACAATCCTTGCTTCCTAGCCGTGCCAACCAGTACAGTCAGGTTTCTGAAGTAACCTTAACTTTATATCGCAGTGTCGTTGGTGAATGATGATCAGAAGTCGATAGCAGTTAGAGAAGTTGCTGTGAAGAAGGGAGATCGTTGCTTTTGCGTCTGGCACTGTGACTGTGTTTGTCTGTGTAAGTTCACATCTATAATACTTTGAACCTTTGGCTCCACAGACTCCATACGGACTAAGTAGGACCGAATATAGCTGTTCCCACAAATAATCACTTGTATCGGATTTCCATCAGAGTTAGGGCCAACGCAGACCTAGGCTGGAGAAGCGCAGCGTGGTTTTTACTGCCAACCAAACATAAGAAGTCGAAATGATAAATTTTCCGACTGAACCTACCGTCAGTGCATACAAGCTGTCACATTTTTTATGAGCCCATTTTGTCGGTCGGACTCCAATGTAATGTGGTAGAAATTACATTGAAGTCACAATCCTTTAGGTACTTGTCGGTAAATTAATGTAGTTTTTTAGTAAGTAAATAACGTTAGATACATAATATCGTAATAACAGACTAGGCCACTGGTCCCTATGATACAGTAATTAATACTTATTCTAGTTTAGAAACCAGGGATTCAATCAACTTTATTTTAAATTCCCTTGTATTTTTCGCATTAACCGAAAGGATTGCAGTTCAGGACCTGAAAACAAACAACAGATACCTATACATCTTCACGAGACGTTTGCGCACAACAAATGTTACGATTTCATACTGACTTCAATCCTGCTGGGAACCAACCAGATACGTCAGTCGATGGCTAACACTGTTTGTAACTGTTCCATTTGCTTGGTTATAGCTGACGACCCCCGGCTGCTGTGCCACGAGATGGCGGAGTCTCGTCAGTCGGCTGCGGGACTCTCGAGTCGCGATCGGACTCGCCACGCGCGCTCCGCTTGCTACAAAGACGTCGTCTACATCAATATATTTGTCATTGTTACAGGCGTCATTTTAACGTTGTTGGCACTTGGTGAGATCAATTTTTAAACAAATTTCATGATGCTTTAGCTACCCTGAGCTTCAAAAACCTAAAAAAAACAAGTAGTTTTTAATGACAACAGAAATGTTACCAAATGGACCACAAAGGGCATAAGAGTTTCGAGTAAAATGAGAAGATATAAGTACTTATCTATTCTAATATACTTATCTATTCTAATATACTTACAGGGTTACCTACTTGTAATTCGACGTATAACCGTCAGGTGCTGATCAGGGGGACCAAAATGCAACAAATTGAAATCCCCATACGTATGGTCGAAATTCGTTTTCGAGATATTAGAATGGTTTTTCGATCTTTACCTAAAAAAATAAAAAGAAAACTACAAATGAATAGGTACCTACTATTAGAATATGATATTGTTGCAGGTTGCTGGCAATTCAATTAAGCTATAAACATAATTAAAAGTACTTAATTCAACAAAATTATCAAAATGATGAGTACTTAGTGAGTGTGGTGGCAAGAATAATATCTTACCAATATCTTCAACACACTCTTCAAAAAATGTTGTCTCGTTTAAAAAATTACTGTAAACTTAATCGTACAAATAATTAAAATAACTTGCCTATTCTGTTAGCTTTCCAAAAAGGTATAAAATAAAAATGAATTAAAAGGTACGCGATTCGAGCGCTTTATCTTGATAGGTTTTGACAAAAAAAAAAAAACAAAATGGCGGATTTTTGGCGCCAAATACTGCCTGTATTTGGCGCCAAAAATCCGCCATTTTGTTTTTTTTTTTCATTTTGATGTACCCAGTGTCACTCTCACAGTAAATACGAATCTAACGACACCTCTCAAGCTCACCTCGCAAGCACCTCTAAGCTATTATTTTTTATGAAATATTCATTCTTTCGAACTACATGAACTTAGAGGGCTATATTGATGATTAAAATGGTTATAATTCTTTAGATAAATACGCGTTACGAGATTACGCAGATCGCATTTGGTCCACATTTGGTATACAGCTTCACACTGACCGGCAAATTGCAAAAAAACATAAAAATATTTGAATTTCGCGGGCTACCCTGGAGCATCCACCTTAATAAAACTTCAGACGGGTACGATTATTTGCCTATAAGCTTAGGCGTATACAGGTGGGGGGGGGGGGCGTGCCCACACCAGAATCGGCTCAGGCCCACCCCAGGATGTTTGGGGACCGATTCCAAATTCTATGCTGGGCCCCAAGTCTGCTATTACAATAGTGTCAGAATGGTCGATCACTGATCTCATAATTGTTGATTTTGACAAGTTTGGTAATCTACTAACATAATAGTGTCACTATGACTTTCCAATGATCAATCACTGACAGTCCACTGAACGAAATGGCATAAAATGGTAATCTCGTACATAATGACAGACGTATGCGGTAATCTGCTAAAATTTTGACAGTTCCATCGATCAGTGACCTACCATTAGAACGTAATTGTGTAGTCATTGCTTTTCCAGTCACTGTGCCATTCTACCGGCGTTTTATATCCAATATTTTTTGGACAAACTTCGCCCTTCATTGGTGCGGCTGCAGTAGCCAAGCGCCAGGTGTCTGTGGTTTTCGAGAAACCGTAACTCCATAAAAACTTGGGCCTGGCGTTACTACGTAGTACGTAAATATTACGTAGGTACAAAAATGTTAAATGTTTACGATAAGAAATATCAGATACTAACCCACCCATTCCTGTACAATAGAAAGAATGATTCATTTTCCAATATTCACCTTCCATTGTATTGCAGCGGTCCGTTGCTATTCCGTAATTGATGCACAGTCTCATGATGTCGTTATTGAGAATTAAAAAAAAGCAATAAACAAATCTATTAATTATTTGATTTTTTAATGACGCTCACGTTAAAATTCAATCTCTCTGCAAAACACCGGTCGCTTCAAAACAAATAAAAACAGACGTCGACGTCAGTAAAGTAAACAGTACCTAATGTCACTAATGTCACATTTGACTTTGACAGCAAAACGGATAAAATATAAATGAGTTTCATCACGTATTTGCTATTTACGACCTTCTTACTACTTCAGATTTCATAGAACACTAATAAATAATATGTAAAATTATATACAAAAGCAATCTGGCATAAATTAATGTTCAAATTTAATAGCTGTTTTTCGAAAATCATTTCTCCAAACGGGTTTAATAATAATGGCAATACGACACTGTCATTCCACTACGATTTCATTACGAGACCACTGACTTTCCACTGACCGATTAGTGAACGACCATTATGAATTTAGCAGATTACGAACTTTTAGCAAAATGACAATGGCATCGTGTTGGAACGACGAATTTATAAAAATAGCAGACTAGGGGCGGAGATACTAGAACTGTGAAGTTCCAGTATACCTTATCGTAATCGTTAATTTGTGTGAACAAATCAATCAAATAAAATATACCACCGAGAAACTACTATAACTTCCTTTTACAGTCATTTAAAATATCTTAGGTCCAATAAATTGAACTTTCCTGATTTTTCGGGGTGATGTTAAGACATACCTATGGCAATAGTGGGTTCGTGAGGGTCATGGGACATGATCCGCAAATCGTACACGTCAAATTGACACCTAGAAATTGACAATATATTTGAGTGAAATAATCTCTTGCATTCAGAGCCACGAATCCGCAGCGCGCAATCCTCATCGCGTCATTCATCTCTCGACTTCTATGCTTATTATTTTTGTTTAGGTTTATTTATTTTCTGATCAACCCAAATAATCAAGAACGTGGGCAGGGTGAAGAAGAGGATTGTAAAAAGCGACTCTTACCCTTCCTCGGCTAGTTACAAAAAAAATTCAAGCTCGCTTCTCTTGCCCTTACATTCTTAGTTATCATGTCATACTCGTCAGTCGACGATATTAATTTTATATCTGTATGGATAGCAAAAAGAGGATCTTTTCCCCCGGATCTAGGGGAGGGCAAGTTCAATGGGCACCAAACTCAAATGTTTTAATAAATAACCCTTCATTTTGGCTTTGCCGTAGTCGAGTAAAAACTTATTTGATGTCTACTTAGATGACCTCATAACTGCAAATAATGCACATTAATCGAATTGTTTCAACTAAGTGGACATTTTATTTATTTCGGAACTATTATTCCAAAACTGCTAAAACAATTGGGAGATCGACTATCTTTCTTTTGAATGTTTAACCTGAATAATCTTTTTCTCTGTCCAGGATTCATAAAGGCAGTTTTAGGGCAGGTGTCTTCTCGTATTGGCACTTGGGGCTTAGATCAGTTGATTCACGTGCCGCGGAAACTGGACGCATACTTTGAGCCCCAGCTCAGGTGTCGCAAGGTGGAATACGACTGTGACGGCTGGCCGATCCACCCGGATACCAGGGAGAGAACAGTTCGTATGTTCAGCAGGTAATGTAATGAGCAATGCCTACTAGCTTCAGCTCGCGGCTTTGTCCGCCTGAAAAGTCACACCACCTTCACATTCACGAAAACGTGATATGATTTATGTAATCCAAACTGTGTAGAGTGTAACTCTTTCAAACTTTTAGAATTGCCATATCTTCGGAATGGTGATTCTTAGGAAACATTTTATGATCTACAATTTTTTTCTAACAAAGGTCCAAGGTCTCTACCAAAATTCTGCTCTGTCAGAGTTTTTGTTATTTGATCAATTTTTTTTTGTCAAATTTGACCGGACTATAATATTCTTACACTCGTTTTCAGGTCTATGGAATTCGCTCTCAACGTGATATTCTTTGTGACCGTTCCTTGCATGATCGCATATGATTTTGCCAAACAGCTGTATGCACGTTTTCGAAAACCCAATGCGAAAGAGTCTTGCCCACTAGCCAAGAAAGACGATATTAAGAAATGTTTTAGCACACAGGATATGCAGGTACCTAATATAAGCGTTCCTACTTTATCTTTCTTGTAAACAGTAAGGAATTGCACCTATGCGTAGTATCTGATTTTGAGTAAACTTCGATTGTCTATTGTTATTGTAGATAGGTTCTTGTTTTTGTTTTGCGCAATAGTAAAGTGCAATTCCTGACTGTTTGTAGGCGGTGGCGATGCGATGGCGACGGCGTCACGCTGAGCTCCGTATGTGGATGACACCTCAGGCACAAGATCTCTCCAAAGAGCTCTGGGAAAAAGGCCTCTCGCCGACCGCGTCGGTCCAATACGAATTCGTGAGATCTGATCTTTATGATATAATATGCATGTAAATATGAGATAGATATAGGTATAACCTAATACCTACGTAAGGTGGGTGGACCATGGACGGCCACGCTCTTTTGAAGGCCATCTATTAAAAAGTCGTAGTTATTGACATGTAAGGACATAATGATTCCTTTTACTACACACTAAGATCCATCAAACTCAAGGCAACAAACGCCGGCGGCGAGTCACTCGTGACACTATTTTGGCAGTGCGATCCCACATGTTTCGTAAACTTCGGTCGGCGAAGTTACAATTGTTATTCACGCGCACAGCAATACTTAAGTTTTTAGTTAAAAATAACCTATTATTATCTTATATTGTTTGACTGTGAATTTTAATATTTAAAGGTTTTTTTATGGTCCAAAGAAAAAAAATTTTTTTTAGTGTTCCTAGGAAAGCTGGTGGTTCCTTATAAGGCCAATCAAAAACTTGTCGGTTGGCATTGCTAGGCTACATGGACCTTGTTACATCTAAAAATCATGAATTTATGATTAGTTTTAGCTATAAATACGTACCGTCAAAGTTGAAACAATGTTTTAATAATAATAATTCTACTATTCTATTCTATTCTATTCTATTCTATTCTATTCTATTCTATTCTATTCTATTCTTCTTCTATTCTATTCTATTCTATTCTATAATTCTATTTATATCTAAGGTTTATTCAACTTTTAACTCAGATTGAATACCTACATTTTGGCTTTACAAAGAACGGACCCATAAGAAGGCCATCTTAGCTGAAAAAAAAGTTTTTAATTTTATTATAAAACGCATTGGCAAGATATTTGTTATCAATATTATACTCATTACTACTATTTTTAAATAATTTCCACTAATTTAATCTTAGTTACACATTGTTGTTCAAGTAATGTTCGTTGAGTTTTTTAAAGATGATAAAGACATATTCGAAGCAGTAATGCTAGTGTTCGCGACGGAGCATTTTGCTTTGTATAACTCGCATAAACAGCCTTATGTACCTATAGTCGTAAGCTTATATATTTTAAAGTTAGGAGCTTATATACTCAAATAGTCATAGAAATTCGCGGAGAAGCATTTAGCATTGTGTAACTCGCATAGATAGTACCCATGTACCTATAGTCGTAGGCCTATGTACTGAACTTAGAAGCTTATGTACTTGCATAGTGATAGTTTATAAGCTATGTAATCGATTAAAAATCGTATGTTTGTCGTTTTTTCCCCAAACACGTAAAAGATGTTCTGGGGAAAACTTATTTTCATAGAAAATTATAACAAATAGGTAGGGCTACACATTTCCCCTACACATTCGCGATAGCACCCAGAGGGCGTGTTCTGATTGGCTGATGGAAATCAACCAAAACGAAGGTACATAAACAATGGACATTTCACACTCAAAGATAGTAGGGTGGTTGAAGAAAACCACCATGTACAGGCACCTTCAGTGCTAAGTCTTTAGGGCATCTAGGAATTTAGGTCTTAAACCATAGGCACTGGAAACCTGGCACTCAGCCCTATCCAGATATGTACACATCTTCATGGTCAGGCAAGGCATAATGCCGCAAAATAGATAGAAAGGAAAACACAGATTTTTATCCCCTTCCGGGTTCCTGACCTATAGTACCTCCACCCTTGGAGGGGTGGCTTGATAAGTTGTGTATCTGGATAGAGGGATGATGCACCTACCCGAATATAGATAGTTTCATAGCCCATGGGGCACAGTTTTCCGGGAAATCAACCCTAAATAGTAAACAAGTTCAAAACTTGTAACAGTTTCGACAGTTAAATGCAACAAGCCCACTAGTGGGCAGGGTTGAAGGGTTGGTTTCCAACCCGTTCGACGGGGAATTTCGGGGGATTTGCATAGAGGTGTATCAACCCCTATCCAGACCTAGAATAGACCTAGATATAGCCGGAAATATGGTAGAACCATAGTTCAATTTAACAGTTAAAATAAACTGAAGCAGTTAGTGGTTTTTGGGCCTCGTTACGGTAAGGTAACCTCGTACCTTAGTAAATTGTCAAAAAATAGCAAACTGGTAGTCACCGGCAGAAGACATAGAATCTATAAATAGAATCACGTACTCGCGAATTTACCCTTAAACCATTAGCTGCAGTGTTGTCAAATTCCTGCCTATTATTTAACCCTGGTAAGCATTCACCCTGCACCCCAATCTACCCCGAAGACAGCAAGTACTTGGCAAGATAGAAGAACGTTGTACGTCAGGTGCGGAGGACCAAAAAAGGAGAAGAAAAAGGATAGACCTACCCCATCACAACCCCGTTCCAGTCGATCACGCCCGTCCGGTACATTTTTTGGTCCTTCGAGAGCCGGATCTCCGCACCCGTACATCTTGTTTCTTAACAGTATGTCAAAACGTATCCGTTCCCGAATCATCCCTTGAAGAATCAACCCTTGAAGAAACAAGCATTGAAGACTCAAGCCGAAGCCCTGCGATATAGTTTGACACAAGAGCCAAACATACGCACCCCGTATCTTGTTTCTTAACAGTATGTCAAAACGTATCCGTTCCCGAGTCAACCCTTGAAGAATCAACCCTTGAAGAAACAAGCCTTGAAGAATCAAGCCGAAGCCCTTCGATATAGTTTGCCCAAGTAGCAAACTGTGGTCTAGTAATTGTCCTGGAACCACCATTTCATTGGGACTATAATGGAATAGTAAGCAATTATAACCACGGAAAAGGGCCCAATTTATAGGCGTATTTTACCTAATTAAATATCTATAGTAGATTTGGTGAACACCACTTTGACCAATAACGACCTTATAGTTGGAATACATAAAACAATTTGCGCCCGCGAAGCTAGCTATCAGCACGTTATGGAACTAAACACGACAACAACGACCTTATAGTTGGACTACGTAGAACTATTTGCTCCCGCGAAGCTAACTAGCAGCGCTTAATGGAACCAAATATGACAATAACGTACACAGTGAATCTCTTAGAAGCTCATACAAAGTGTTGTGAATTGGTGAATGTTGCTGCGGACATTTGTAAAGATTAATATTGATAAAGGTAAGTTTCTCATCGATTTCTTATAAATATTATTTAGAATATCAATTATGAGCAGTGTTAGTTAACAATAAGTCAAGATGTATGATGTGTTTGAATGTACATGGCGCACGTATATTTTCGGTGAAGTACTACTCTGTCAAGAAAGTACCGGGAAAAGATCAATAATACACAAAATGTCTGTTATTCATCCAAATTTATTTTATCACCTTCAAAGTATGCTCCTTTAGAAACGATACACTTGCGCCAACGAATAATCCATTCATCAAAACATTTTTTAAACGCTGCTTCCGGAATTGAGTTCAGTTCTCGCCGCGAATTCTCCTTTATGTCTTCTATCGATTGAAAACGGGTGCCACGAAGTGGTAATTTGAGTTTAGGAAAAAGAAAAAAGTCAGCAGGAGCCATATAGCCATATCTGGTGAATATGGTGGTTGCTGGATGGTATTTGTTGAGTGTTTGGTTAAAAATTCGTTCACAATGATAGCCTTGTGCGAAGGCACATTGTCGTGGTGCAAAATCCAAGAATTTTCTTTCCACAAATCTGGCCTTTTTCGTCGAATTTGCTCTCTTAAACGCCGCATAACGCTCAAATAATATTCTTTATTTACCGTTAGACCTTCCGGTAAGAATTCAGAGTGCACAACACCGCGATAGTCAAAGAAAACGGTCAACATGACTTTGACTTTTGATCGACTTTGGCGTGGTTTTTTCGGTTTCAGTTCAGTTGGAAGGCGCCACTCCGAAGCTTGTTGACTAGTTTGCATGTCAAACTCGTAAACCCACGTCTCGTCACCAGTAACAATGCCTTTCATGAATGTTGGGTCCGAACTGACTCGTTCTAGCATGTCCTCAGCGACTTTCATGCGATTGAGTTTTTGGAGAAAATTCAGATCTTTTGGGACTAGCCGAGCAGCAACATGTTTCATACCCAAATTATTAGTTAAAATGGTACGGATCGACTCGTGAGATACAGAAAGTTCGGCGGCTATCTCTCTCAGAGTTGAATGGGGATTTTCAGTCACTATTTCCTTCACTTTTGCGATGTTAACTTCAATTGCAGACGTTGACGGCCTACCAGAGCGAGGCAAATCTTCCATCACATCTCGACCGCTTTTGAACGCTTTATATATTCACTCATAAGCACGAGTTTTTGATAAAGTCGATTCACCGTAAGCCTTCTGTAACATTTTCAGTGACTCCGAACACGAAATTCCATTGGCGATGCAAAATTTAAGACAAACTCTTTGTTCGATATTTTTGTCCATTATGAAATTCGCAATACACACTATATATGATATTACTAAAACCAGCACTGTATTTAATATAAAATAACAGATGCAACTCAAACTCCGCGCCAAAATGGAAAACAGTTGTGCCAATCTAACAACTACAAAAAAACAAAAATTTGAATTTGGAACCATAAACAAATCATCCATTCCCGATACTTTTTTGACTGAATCTATAATAAGTTTTTTATCAAAATTTTAACACGCGAAAATGTTTATTTTCATTAAGTTGAATTTTAAAATAATGTTGGTTTCAGTAAGACAAACAACGAAAAGTCACCATTTTGATAAAGTTGGTTTTCCCAAATACATTAACAAACCGTTATAGGCGTACTTTGTTTAATAATGGTAAATATTAGAACCATTGCATGGCCATATTGTTTGAAATTATTGGAGTTCCGCAAAAATGTCTATAACCGGACAGATATTTAATATTGCTATTAGGTACCTATGTCTTATTTTAATGTTTTTGTTTAGGTGTCAGCATTAAAAATGGTAATGTTTCTGGACATCGATCGCTTTTTGACTAAAAGGGATTTCCGAGCTTTAAAACCTTAAGGTGGCCTTTGAACGAACGACTTGTTGTCTCACAAATGTCTAAGTTGAACCATAAAGTTTCAAAAATTTGAGCATTTTTACAAGTAGTTTTAATGTGATCTATGTTTATTCTTTTGCAGAGTCTTGCCATGCCTTTTCACGTGGTGCAAACTAAGGAAAACAGTCAGTTAAAGTTAGCAGCTGTATCAGATCTATGGGTACACAATAACATTATTTTTTGGCCGAAAAAATCAGCAGAAAAAATAAAATAAATTTAGGTCGTAAGATTTGTTTTCTTAGTTTTTTTACTATTATAGCCACATAGATGTTAAAATCTTTAGACATGTTTAATTTAATATGACAAATACTAGATTGCAAATAAATAATGTTTTTATTACGATTAGGTATCTAGTGTCTATAGATCCATTATTAAGTTTCAATTTGTTATACAATAATGAATGATTACTGAAATAAAATGTTACCTATTTGGAATACTTCTCGTAAGTAGTTAAGTTTAATTTTACTGAAATATACAGGTTATTGAAAGACTTATATTGTGATAAATAATATGTAGGTAGGTACCTAATACCTATTAAAAATAAGCGATTAAAATACCGCTGTGATTGTAAATTGAAGACTGATGATTATTTCACTAATATTAAGTATAATAACTCACTAATATTAAGTAATAACATTACGGAAAAAAACAACTATTGTGTAAAACTAATAGGTACCGAATCTATTTTAAGACTAAATAACTTCAAATAAAGATACATTAGTATGAATAATTTGCTTTTATTTATACCTCTCAGTTTAGTTCGTTTTTTATTTTTGTCAATTAATTTATTACTAACCCATTTACAGAATCAGTTAGTACTTTAGCAGTTAATAGGAACTAAAAAGATATTCAAACGATCAGTCAAATAATAAAAGTTCAAAACTGGTCCCAAAAACGCGTCCAAATCTGAAGGCTTGCCATCGCCAGCATAGACACCTATTAAAAAAAAAAAAAAACAAAATTACATAGGCATATCTCTTAAAATTGAAACACTGCACTGGAAGCTGACTTCACAGGACTTTCACTTATCGACAACAAAAGGTGCTAAAAAAGGAACTTCAAATATAGAGCACAGAATTGGCCAAAGCTGATATTTAGAGCTTTTGAATACAGGCAATCCATCAATATTTATATTTAAAGAAATTTCTTCGGGTGGAATGCGAAGTTGTTGATGATGCCAATATTCTCCAGGTGCTGAATTAGTAATATGCAGATTTTCTTTATTTGTGACGAGAAGTGTACGGGCATCCTTAGGCAGGACATCTTCAATCTTCTTATTCAAAATTTCTAGTAAAGAATTTAATGCCGCATGTCGTATATTGTATTCTACATCCCATTTTCTAAGATCACTATGTAGTTGAAAATTAGAATACTTAGTCTTCAATATCGCTTTCATCTTCTTGCACAGGTTCCTCACTAATACAATCTTCTAAGTCTAAATTTAAATCGCTGTTTATCGATAATACGTCGTTTTGTGCAGAATTATTAATATGTATAAACATTTTGTCAAAAATTTTCACAGTAACTATTTTGTACAGAACCTTCTCCTATTTTTACGATTCGTTCTTCGCCAGATACAAAGCTAGAACCCGACACCTGAATTATTTGTTTATAAGTTTTCTGAACTTTTCGTTTGTATACTTACTTCTTTTTAGCCTTTTGCATTTATTTAGGTCCATTTTTGAAAGAAAACTAAATAGAACAGCACGGTTGCAACGAATACGACACAACAAAATCAAAATGTTCATACTGAGACTATAACAGCATTTGCAAGATCATTATAAATCAATGTATTCTTATACAGGACACCATGGTTATAGTTTTGGATACTAAGTATATTATATTAAACCTTTATAATCGTGTTAAGATTATAACAATATTGGTTTATACCACTATAAAACCGCTCCATTTTACTTATAATTGTTCTGTAAAGTGAATTTATAAACCCTTATAAAACCAAGTAATAAATGCAAATAGTTTCCAGTATGTTTAGTTCTGTTTATCACTCTTACTGGCGTACTTTGCTTGTAGTAGTTCTATAATGTTTCTTGTTAGCAGTTATAAGTATAGCTTACCAGTTTGTCTACTCTTGAGTGCATTTACATCCTCGCGATACTTTTATAGGTCACCCAAGCTTATATTGCACCCTTAATTTCTACCTATAAGTAATTATAAGTTAATGTATAAGATCAGATATACTATAAGGCCCAACTTACTCCATGCTTACTATTATAAGCGTTGCAGAAAATATTAGAACCGTTAAGAGAGTATTATAAGTGCTGGAGGCCTATATCATCTGTACTATAGGTCAATTTTGCTGCTTGGGTGGCACAAGAGCCGATGTGAGCCGAAGAGAGTATAGAAGAGTCACAAAGGGACGCGAAGACTTACTCAAGATTAAGTTGGAGCTTGCACAATTAGCACTTCAGAGAGCCGAACAAGAATCGGACGACGAATATATAGAAGATAGAAACTCGAACGACGAGTACGTGCGTTCCTGGCTGGAAGAGGCAGCTGAACCTGTTCCTGATCAGAGAGAGACCAACACCGCTGAGGGAGACATCCGTAATAGAACAGATAGAATCTGCGTGCAGAATAGAACAGATAGAAACTGCGAGCAGAATAGAATAGACAGAAACTGCGAGCGGAATAGAATAGATAGAAACTGCGAGCAGAATAGAATAGATAGAAGCTGCGAGCAAAATAGAATAGATAGAAGCTGCGAGCAGCAACTGTCTCCCCCTTTAGACTCCGTACCGATAGTGGACTCTCGTCGAGCGCAAGTACCGGAACTAGAGCCGAAAGTCGATGAAGTGACTAAACAGATGGCACCACCGAAGAAAATAGAAGACGACGGGGAAAACAGATTACAGCCGTTCATAACGGACCTAACAGCAGCTATAGTATCGCTAGCTGACAGAAAAACAGAACAGAATTATTCCTCGCCGTCGAAGGTCATCATGACCTTACCGAACTTCAATGGTGCACACACAGAATGGTTGTCGTTTCGAGCCATTTATGTAACAATCCGAAAAAATTTCAATGATGTCAAGAATACAGCAAGATTCAGAAGGCAAAGACAGTATCAGTCGTTACCTGACCTATCGTTGTTCAGCGAATTCGTCACTGAACAAGCTCGCTTCTGCAGCGCATTTGCTCCCGCTGAGAACATCAACGCAACAGAGGGCCCATCAAACAGACGTATAGCACAGAGAACCCACACAGCAACAGAGAAACCGGCCGATAGATGCCGCGTATGTGGGAAAGATGGGCACATAGAACGCGACTGTCGGAAATTCAAAGAAGGCAACAGCGACAAGAGATGGGAGCTAGCAAAGAAGCTCAACTTATGCTATCGCTGCATGAAGTTACGACGTAAGCGGCACCAGTGCAAACCGAAGAAGTGTGGCATCAAGGAGTGTATAGCCAAACACAACCGGCTACTTCATTTCGAGAAGAAGCCCGCTGCAGCGACTGCCGAAAAGCCGAAGATCCTCGAACCACAAGAAGTGGTTGCCAGTTCGCGAACATAGTCGAGTCATGCCTACCTCAAGATGGTGCCGGTCCGGGTGATTGGTCCGGCGGGAGAGGCATCTACGTTCGCCCTTCCCGACGATGGTTCAACCGTATCATTGATCAACGAGGACCTTGCCAGACAAGTTGGAGCCGAAGGCCACATAGACCCACAGAAGACATCTTGAAACGACACACCAAACAGATAGAAAATGGGCATATAGAAACCGCAATTTGAAATGCCCGATAGTTATGGGACAGCCCACAAGCGGCTTGTCTCTATAAAAACTCGATAGAAATCCGACTCTTCGAGATAGATATACGGAACAGATGGACTCGCTCCTACAGAAAGGGTGCGCCGAGAAAGCGCCCAAAAATAGTACACCAGGAAGAACCTGGTACCTACCTCATTTCGATGTCTTCAACCCAATGAAGCCAGAGAAGCTCCGTATAGTAAACGACGCCGCAGCTAAATCGAATGGAATGTCTTTGAACGACTTCCTACTCACGGGACCAGACCTGTTACAGCCGCTGTCCGGCGTCATGATGAGGTTCCGCAGACACCCCATAGCCATTTCCGGTGATATAACCGAAATGTTTTGTGCAGGTGAAAGTCCGAGAAGAGGACACAGACGCCCTCCAATATCCGTGGAGAGGCAACAGACGCCCTCCAATATCCGTGGAGAGGCAACAAACGCCCTCCAATATCCGTGGAGAGGCAACAGACGCCCTCCAATATCCGTGGAGAGGCAACAGACGCCTTCGAAAGTCCGAGAAGATGACATGAATGCCCTCCAATGTCCGTGGAGAGGCAATAGAATAAAGGGAGCCCCGCCGAATATAGAGTGATGCAATCATATTTGGCGCGGCCATCCCAACGTGCACACCTGTAAGCGCAAGGATGCACCACCGAAAACGTACTTGGTTTAATCTGGAGACCAAGTGCAGACACGCTAGGTTTCAACCTGACCCTAGCGCGTCCACCAAGGGGCGTCTTAGAGAAAGACGTGCCCACCAAGAAGAGGCATCCGAAATAGTGCTTGGCGTAGCCTCAATAGTACAGTACGCGCCAAGCAAATGCTCCAAAAAGTATGGAGAAAACGAGTCGACCTGTAATCAGTCACTCGACACAGAAACCGTACTCACAGAAAAACACCAACGAAGAGGTGTTGTCCACACTGTTGTGTGAGGCAGAGTACGGTAAACAGCCGCCCGCTAAAATATGTATCAGTCGCCAGCGAAGGCGATGAATCCATCACGCCGAACCACTTCCTACTCGGTGGTTCGGCCAGACTGCACCGCACCCGGCGTGTTCACCGAGCAACACGTCAACAGCACGAAACACTGGTGGCGCTCACAAGCGCTCGCCGACCAGTTCTGGCGCCGCTGGGTGAGGGAGCACCTACCCGAGCTCCAACACCGGCGGGAGCGCCACAGCCGTGGCCCTGATCTGCAGGTGGGCAACCCTGTGCTCATCGCAGACGGCCAGCTGCCTCGCAACACGTGGCCGCGAGGCCGCATCACTGCAGTCTTCCCTTGGGCGGATGGAGAGGTCCGGACGCACCGGTGCGCATATCTGGCGGCACTCTTAAGCGTCCGGCGAAGAGGCTGATCCCGCCATCGAAATGGTCCAGAGCGTCGGAGCTACGGGCCGGAGCGACGGGCGTCGCGCCGGCGAGCTTCGAGGCAACAGTCACCGTGGCAACGGGCGACGCAGCTACACTCGTCGCTCACCGGCGAGATGCAGCGCCGCGCCGACATCGCAACGAGTCGTCACTGCGCTGCACGGCGGGAGAAATGTTCGCGACGGAGCATTTTGCTTTGTATAACTCGCATAAACAGCCTTATGTACCTATAGTCGTAAGCTTATATATTTTAAAGTTAGGAGCTTATATACTCAAATAGTCATAGAAATATTCGCGGAGAAGCATTTAGCATTGTGTAACAAGCATAGATAGTACCCATGTACCTATAGTCGTAGGCCTATGTACTGAACTTAGAAGCTTATGTACTTGCATAGTGATAGTTTATAAGCTATGTAATCGATTAAAAATCGTATGTTTGTCGTTTTTTCCCCAAACACGTAAAAGATGTTCTGGGGAAAACTTATTTTCATAGAAAATTATAACAAATAGGTAGGGCTACACATTTCCCCTACACATTCGCGATAGCACCCAGAGGGCGTGTTCTGATTGGCTGATGGAAATCAACCAAAACGAAGGTACATAAATAATAGACATTTCACACTCAAAGATAGTAGGGTGGTTGAAGAAAACCACCATGTACAGGCACCTTCAGTGCTAAGTCTTTAGGGCATCTGGGAATTTAGGTCTTAAACCATAGGCACTGGAAACCTGGCACTCAGCCCTATACAGATATGTACACATCTTCATGGTCAGGCAAGGCATAAAGCCGCAAAATAGATAGAAAGGAAAACACAGATTTTTATCCCCTTCCGGGTTCCTGACCTATAGTACCTCCACCCTTGGAGGGGTGGCTTGATAAGTTGTGTATCTGGATAGAGGGATGATGCACCTACCCGAATATAGATAGTTTCATAGCCCATGGGGCACAGTTTTCCGGGAAATCAACCCTAAATAGTAAAGTTCAAAACTTGTAACAGTTTCGACAGTTAAGGGCCCTCGCCCACGGGCGACTTTTTGTAGCGATGCAGTCGCGATGCTCTCGCGGGTAGCATCGATACAGACGCGAAGCAGTCGCTAGCTGTGTGCCCGCGCCCACGGGACCAGATTCAGTCGCGATGCAAACGCGATTCGGTCGCGATGCAAACGCGATTCGGTCGCGATGCAAACGCGATTCGGTCGCGATGCAGTTACGATACAAAAATACCTTGGATCAGTACAGTTGCAAGATGGACTCCGTTGAGGCAACATTAGTCACGTTTTCTTTGGTGCTGCTTTTACGTAAGCAGCCGAAGCGTAGGCAACGGAAGCAGCGTCAATATTGGATGCATCCATTTAATACCCATGCGTCCGACGCGGTCGCGCGTTTGTATCAATACAATCGCGATGCAGTAGCGCGTTAGTAGCGCAACGCGGTCGCGCGTTTGTATCGATACAATCGCGATGCAGTAGCGCGTTGCAAATGCGACTAAGGCCTCGTTTCTGGAGACGCGTGGCTTCGAGCGTCGCGTGCGGAGGCGCGACCCGCACTAAATTCAAACTTACGGCGTTGTATTAGAGCGTTTACGGAGAGGCGTTTTTACACGCGTTTGTTTGAAATGTAGCATTATTTGCGGATGACGACGCCGCGTCGCACGGGGCGTCGGACGCAGCGCCGCACGCGGCGATGGTCGCAGCGTCGTACGCGGCGTCGGTCGCAGCGTCGTGCGCAGCGCCAGTTTTCTTGAGTCCTGGGCAGTCTTGTTCGAATAGTAACAACGAACAAACGTGTAAATACGGGTAAACGTGTAAATGTGTGTGTAAATGCCGCGTCCACCGCCGCGTCCACCGCCGCGTCCGCAGCTACACTTCACGCGACGCGCCATGACCCTCGGCTCCATGAACGAATTCGTACTTAATCATATGTTTGTTTTTGTGCGTGTGAAGACGCGGACCGCTGCACGCGCCGTCTCTTTGTGAACGCAAAAAACGTCCAACGCAACGCTAGACGCCACACTGCACGCGACGCGCGAAGCCACGCGTCTCCGTAAACGAGGCCTAACACGCGTTAGAAGTGATGCTGTCGCGCGTTTGCTAAACGCGCGACTGCATCGCTACAAAAAGTCGCCGTGGGCGAGGGGCCTTAATGCAACAAGCCCACTAGTGGGCAGGGTTGAAGGGTTGGTTTCCAACCCGTTCGACGGGGAATTTCGGGGGATTTGCATAGAGGTGCATCAACCCCTATCCAGACCTAGAATAGACCTAGATATAGCCGGAAATATGGTAGAACCATAGTTCAATTTAACAGTTAAAATAAACTGAAGCAGTTAGTGGTTTTTGGGCCTCGTTACGGTAAGGTAACCTCGTACCTTAGTAAATTGTCAAAAAATAGCAAACTGGTAGTCACCGGCAGAAGACATATAGAATCTATAAATAGAATCACAGTACTCGCGAATTTGCCCTTAAACCATTAGCTGCAGTGTTGTCAAATTCCTGCCTATTATTTAACCCTGGTAAGCATTCACCCTGCACCCCAATCTACCCCGAAGACAGCAAGTACTTGGCAAGATAGAAGAACGTTGTACGTCAGGTGCGGAGGACCTCAGTTTCCGGTACAGGACGCCAGCGCGGCTGGACGCAGTCGGTCGGTCACAGTTTACTTCGGAGGAGAAGAAAAAGGATAAACCTACCCCATCACAACCCCGTTCCAGTCGATCACGCCCGTCCGGTACAGCTAGCGAAGGAGGATGCCGAACGTGCGAGAGAGAGGGAAACCTCACGACCCAGCTGCCGCAACAGAAGAAGACGCCCCAGGCGTCGGGGGTTGCAGGATCATTTCCGGCCACCGTAGGCGTGAGCCTGCGGACGGCGAGCATTGGGTGGCTCCCATTCCGATCAGAACCAGGCCGGGTCGGCGGTGCGCTGTGTTCATGCGCACCTCAAGGAGCTGTCAGCATGGGAGACGGGGCCCGCTAGGGCCAGTGCCTGCCGGGGTGCAGAATCCGTTCGAAAGAGACACCGCGGCCCTGGAACGCAAAGGGCATTAGGAGAAACACGAATGGGTTGTAGTCAGTAAGAGCCTGACACTCCCTTCTGCTTCACCCAAAGCGGGAGGAGTCATTTGATGATTTCCCATCTTCTTAATTTAAATTAATATTCCCATTATCTTAAAAAAAAGACAGCCAAACTTTCGTATTTATTAGTAAACAAAAATTAGAAGTAAGATAACAAGGTTGGCATCGATCTAAGCGCACGCGAACAACGTCGCGGGCACAGTTAGTATAATAATAATCACACACATTTTTAAAAAGCTATGTAGGGACTGCAGGGCTTTTTTTTTTAAAGTATGGGAAATTCATCAATGTCCTTCCGCTCTGGGCGGAGCGGAAGGGAGTGTCAGGCTCTTACTGACTACAACCCATTCGTGTTTCTCCTAATGCCCTTTGCGTTCCAGGGCCGCGGTGTCTCTTTCGAACGGATTCTGCACCCCGGCAGGCACTGGCCCTAGCGGGCCCCGTCTCCCATGCTGACAGCTCCTTGAGGTGCGCGTGAACACAGCGCACCGCCAACCCGGGCCTGGTTCTGATCGCACGGCGAGCCACCCAATGCTCGCCGTCCGCAGGCTCGCGCCTACGGTGGCCGGAAATGATCCTGCAACCCCCGACGCCTGGGCGTCTTCTTCTGTTGCGGCGGCTGGGTCGTGAGGTTTCCCTCACTCTCGCACGTTCGGCATCCTCCTTCGCTAGCATTACTGCTTCGCAGAAGGAGGTGACCGCTTCCCATGCCTCCTCGGACCTTAGATTGAACCAGGGCCGGTCGCAAGAGTTCGCCGCCGCCGATCGCCTCAACGAGGACCCGGCGGTTCTCCGCCCAAGCAGGACAGACCTCCGGGCGATCCTCGCAGTGTTGACACCCGGGCGTGTCCTCCCGCCGAATCAGCTTCGCTTCCAACTACTATTTTTGCACGATGCATTAGATGTAGAGAATTCGAAATTGCGAAGACTGCCCCTAAGACGGCCCACTGACCAGATTTCGGTTAGGTACTCTTTTATCTACACGCTGTTTAGCGCATATCTACTTTTTGCTGAGAGTGAATGCAGTAGGTAGACCAATCTAGTTAAGGAAGAAGACGGGGTGCGCGGGGGATAGGGTTGCGGAAATTGTTCGAAAGAGTCACCGTGGCCCTGGGACGCAACGCCATACGGAGGAACAGGGATGGGTTTTAGTCAGTATGAGTATTATGACACTCCCCTTACGCTCCGCCCAGAGCGGAAGGAGTTATTTGATGATGACGATGATGGGATGGATGGATTTGACGATGGGCACTAGGATTAACATGGATGGGTTTTAGTCAGTAAGAACCTGACACTCCCTTCTGCTTCGCCCAGCGCGGGAGGAGTCATTTGATGATTTCCCACCGATAAAAAAGGCCAATTTCGTTAAGGAAGAAAAATAAACAAAACCAAAAATAACAAATAAAATTTTATACTTGAAGATGGCGGATGCAGTGAGGGACTTTTATAACCGACTTCAAAAAAAGGAGGAGGTTCTCAATTCGGTTGTTATATTTTTTTTTTATCTTTGTTACCTCATAACTCCGACATTTATGAACAGATTTGAAAAAAAATTGTTTCATCTGAAAGGGTATACTTCTCGATCGGTCCCATTGTCACCATCTCAGAATCTGATAATGGGATCCCACGAAAATCGAGGGCAACCCTCAAACTTTATAGGCACATATAATGTTTTTCATGAACTTTCTAACGCAATTCAGATATTGCTGCCTGGTAATCATCAACTCATGTTGCTGTGCTGATGATGAAAGGTATAAATTAGGATCTGATGATAAGACCCCATGAAAAATATTTGTTCAGCGATACTTTAGCCAATTGTCAGCCGATTTGGATGATTCTTTTTTTGTTTGAAAGAGTATTTTCCTGAACTGGTTCCGTTTTAATTTGATGAAGATCTGACGAAGAACTTCGGAGGTAGGCAACGGAACTCTTCAATAAATGATAGCAAAGGGATCGGGATTGCTGAAATCGCTTGTTTTTTTAGTGTTTACACCAGTTCTTAACATAACATTGCGCTGGTACGCTGTTAATGGGTACGCAGGTACCTAGGTACCACTAAAAAGTGAAAAATAATAAACTTTTTTACAAAAAATACAACCGACTTCCAAAAACAAAACACTACACCTACAAGGTACAAAATAACTTCGGAAGAAAGAAAAGAACTTTAATTTTGGAAGTCGGTGTCAAAAAACGAAAAAATAACCAAAAACATAAATTCAGAAATTCTGCTGGCATAGCCCCACCGCAACTTTGAAAAAAAAAAGGAAAATGGCGGCGGGGTATGCCATACCGGTTTTTAATTAAATATGTCCTTTGAGTATAGGGGCCACTTTTTGGGGCCAAACTATAGAAAATTTAAAAAAAAGTTTTTTAAATTGTGTCGTGTGACACCTATGTCAAATGAAAGAGCTTACTGTGAGGGCTTTAACTATATTTTTTCATTATTGTAAAATAAATATTTTTTAGTAATTTAAGAAATTAGCCTAAAATTTTGACAACTAAATGCAGATGATTAAATATTACAGGAAAAGCTAAAAGAAGTCTATACTTTTAAAATAAGATGTTCCAAAAATGACATTGGTTCGGAACCCTTTGCAATACTTATGTGAGTTTGACTCGCACTTAGCCAGTTTTTTAATAAAGCAGTTGATAGCAGATGCGGCCACTACTCCGCGAGGGCCGGCACGGGGAGCCGCACGGGCCGAACCCCGCCGAGCGCGACGCGCACGAGTCGCACGTCGACTCGGAGCAAGATGACACCGACTACGTTATCTCTCAGATGCAGAAGAGTCGAGAATCGCTCTCGGTTAGACTTTTCCACCAATGCTTCCCCAGGTTCTGGTTCCAAACTGACCGGATTTGTCAGACATGTCCAGATTACTGTACTGCGATTAGTCAGGGATTTATCGTATGGCCGGGGCTATCTTTGACTTCGGTATAATAGAAAATCAAAAGTTCAACCAAATTAATATGCTACTTCTGTATTTCCTGAAGGGCCGGGCCATACCTATGGCAAACCTATTGCCACTAACCGGGAATAAATCTAAAACCCGGGCTGGTAGTGCTGGTACTGAGGAATTCCAGCGAAAACCGAAATAAAATTAATCTTACCCCGGCAGGTGTGGGAGAGAGACGGAGTTATATAACACGCATAACACTGTCCCTTTTTCACAGCTTAATCTGGATGGCATCAACAAGTCATAATAGGGCCACAGGACCTCGTTGAGCACGAGTTTAGCTCTTGTGTCGAATAGAACCACAAGGCTGAAATTTAGGTACGGCATTGTATTTAAGGTGGATGCTCCAGGGTAGCCCGCGAAATTCAAATATTTTTATGTTTTTTGCAATTTATATATAGAATATTTCAGAAATAATCATTCTTTCGAACTAGGTACATGAACTTAGAGGGCTATATTGATGATTAAAATGGTTATAATTCTTTAGATAAATACGCGTTACGGTCGCAGATCGCATTTGGTCCACATACAGCTTCACACTGACCGGCAAATTGCAAAAAACATAAAAATATTTGAATTT
The DNA here is from genome assembly GCA_950371165.1 of Lacanobia oleracea. Taxonomy (NCBI): domain Eukaryota; kingdom Metazoa; phylum Arthropoda; class Insecta; order Lepidoptera; family Noctuidae; genus Lacanobia; species Lacanobia oleracea. The sequence continues at coordinate 17,169,676 of OX493389.1, forward strand.
CGCGGGCTACCCTGGAGCATTCACCTTAAGACGGTACAAAAAGCTAGAGATACTAAAAAAATTGCACGCCAACTCGTATGAAATGAGATAAGCGGAGGTAGAATAGAAGCAGATTGCAATATCTTTAGCAGATTATTTACTCAGTGTAATCTTTTAAAACGACTATGCCTAATTACTTATTCTATTCCTCCTACACATCTAAATAAATACACACACTCAACAAAATATTATTTTGTTTTGCAGATATTGATGCAAAAGTCGAAGTCCTGAGGTCTCGAAAATGTTTTTCATGAGGCTGAAATACGAACCTACTTACTATGAATATTTTATTAGCTCTAGCACTAGTAATAATTCCTATGAACAATATTGAATCAACGCTTACTTTTATTAGTTAGGTACTTAGTTGAACTTATTTCTGGAAGTTTAATTTATAGCGAAAAGCATTATTTAACGATTTTTAAGTAAGTAAGCGTGATTATATCTACATATTTGCGACACTGAATGTTTCATTGAAATATAAATTATACAATCAATACAGTGTTTTATTCTCGAGTACAACGTGTAATCATGGTGGTTTTTAAGAGGTTTTTGCACTGACTTAATTATGGACTTGGCATAGGTACCTACAAAAAAAAAAACGTGCATACCTACACTTTACCGAGAGCTTAATGGCGGCCAATAGGGCAGTTCTTAGCCATATTTCTCTACAATACCATCGATAAAAGATTGTGTGAATGTTTTCATATTATCACGGTACAATATCAACGGCTATTTGTAACAAACTTTTCTTAGCTTCACTTTTATATAACTAACAAAGTAACTATGTAATCAAATCTTAAAGTGAGTGACAGACGTGCGAGCAAATACGCGTAGGTACTTGTGTTGTGGCTGGACGAGCTTTTTCGCCCGTGTTGTGTTGTGTGTCATCGTAAGCACGCGTACATAAAAACCGCCGAGTAAGTTTGTTTTCGATCAAACAGGTTTAATTTTTTTTTTATTTGTAATGGGTTTGCTCTTGACTCTAGTCTATGCAAAAATGACAGAGACAAAGTCTACGATGGAGCGAGCTCGTAGCTTGCCTCGGCTCGCACGTCTGTCAGCGCCGCGAGCCATTACTTTGATTTGTGACACGTCGATTGTGTTGCAAAAATTACTGATATTCGAAGCTATTCACACTAATAATTAATTGAATTATTTTCTTTGCTTCTCTCATACAAATTATACTGTCTGGATATGACAAAATATTATTCCTGAATAAGAAAGAGTTTCCTTCATTGATGACATCACGGTCCGCCTGGTACTAGAGTGATGAGTAAGCTTTCACGTGTCACCCACAAGTTATTTTTGACCCACACTTTTCGGTTTTTGATGAAGCTAAAATTTTCATATTTAATTTGGATGACATTGCTGCCGATACTCTTATTTATTTGTAGGGACAAAAAAAAAGTTACATGCTTCAAATAAACAAGAAATCCTTTAAAATAAAAATAACAAACATGTAACCCACACCAATGTCCGCGTATTTACAAAAGAATAAAAAAGTGCAGGATTGTGAACACAAACAATTCATTTCAATTTAATTCAATTCTGGCAGTCACAGATTACATATCTCTGTGACAGCTTATATAAATGAATTCAATGTAATTACATTTAATATAATTCAATTTTATCATATTTAATATTTTCATTCATATTAATTAAAAGTATCATATAATTCTGTCTAAACATTTAACTCAAATTCAGTTTTATTCAATTTTGCAATAATTTAGCAATAATTTTAATTGAATTCCATACTTAATTTAATTTAGTTCAATATCACTTAACTTTACTTTAACTCCTGATTTCATGCTCCCTCGACAAAACAGCTATAAGTAGCTCTTTTTTTTAACAACTGTTCAGATAGACTTTTTGGCTAAGGCGTTCGACACGGTCTCTGTTCCAATCCTTTTACAAAAATTTGAAGGGATTAGCATTAGGCGGAAACAGCTTAGTTTATTGTCCGATTACCTTACTAACAGGACTCAATGTGTTAAAGTGAGTTCCTACGTAAGTACTGATCTTCCAGTGACTTACGGTGTGCCCCAAGGCAGCATTCTTGGGCCGACTAGTTCTCTCGTGTATATGAACGGATATATATCGGATGCCGACGTCGCAGGCAAAAGGTCGGGCTCTTACCGCGTCTGCGGTAACACACATGCATTTGGAGAATCCTGTGGGGGTGAGCGAATCACGCGTGGCATGGTAGGCTAAGTTTAAAATCTCCAATGCAGCAATAAGCAGAGCAAAACTATCAGACGGCTTAGCTAGCCAGATGGTTGGTCGAGTGCAAAGAAACACGCGCCAACCGACGCGGTGCAGGTTCAAATCTCGGTTCACGCAAAAATTGTATAGCTCCTCGAAGACAATTCCAACATCTTACATTGAAGTACTCCGTCGACTGGGCGTAGACCACGGTTAACACTGCATGGGCGACAAAGAGTCGCAACTATGAGCAACAGCTTATCACAGCTCAAAAAGTAACACACTACCAATGACCACAGCGCGATGTGACACACGTCTGTCCGCGTCGGTGTTCGAGAGCTGCCTGGCTTCCAAAAAGGTGGACACGAACGTGGCCCACGGCATAAAAAAAAATTATTTCGCTAGTTGAAACACACTAACAAATACCCACGGCGAGTGAGTGAATCGAAGCTCGCGTTCAAAAGGTCTTAAGTGCACGGTATACGGCGTCGCTTACGCGTTCGCGACAGGAGTCTGTGTTCGATTTGCGGTTGGGTATATTCACAAAAAGATCACTTATTATTTCTTAAATAAGTCTTATTTATAAGTTTTGTGTGTAATTTCTTTCACTCACAAGTAGTAGGTAAGCTCAAAAACCAATTATTCACCAATACTGAACTAAAACTTTGTTTAAACTGTATTAAAACAAATGTTTTGTTGTTGAGCGTTATAACGCGTAACTTTTTGGGTTAAGCACGCTGTGGAGTACTACACACGCCGTTGCACCGCGGTTTACGCCTGTTTCCTCGACCTGTCGAGTGCTTTGACCTGGTTTCATACGATACTCTGTGGAAAAAGCTTAATGATGCGAAGCTACCACCTGAAATAGTAAATATTTTTAGGTTTTGGTACGGGAACCAGGTCAATAGTGTCAGGTGGGACGGGGCGTTGTCAAGTCCATATGGTCTTGAGTCAGGTGTGAGGCAGTGGTGTCTGAGTTCTCCTACACTCTTCAACCTGTATATGGACCAGTTGATTGTGGAGCTGAGTAGCACCAGAGTCGGATGTTAAATTGATGGCATATGTGTCAACAACATAAGCTATGCGGATGACATGGTGCTGCTCAGTGCCTCAGTCTGTGGCCTGAGGAAGCTTGTGAGTGTGTGTGAGAGATACGCCAGTGCTCATGGCCTGTTGTACAATGTACAAAAGAGTGTCGTTATGGTCTTTGGGGCTGGTGGGAAATGTCCAGAAACGGTACCCCCAATAAAGTAGAATGGTGTACCGTTATCGAGAGTGCACTCTTTCAAATACCTTGTGCATGTCTTGACCACTACCCTTAAGGACGATGACGACATTGAGAGGGAGCGAAGGGCGCTGTCGGTCAAAGCGAATATGATTGCCCGCAGGGTTTAAGCGTGCTTCTACGGAGGTTAAAAAAAAACACTTTTTAGAACCTTCAGTTCCTCGTTTTTCACCTGTAGCCTGTGGGTATATTTTACGCAAAGATCGTACAGTGCCCTTCGCGTTCAGTATAACAATGCATTCAGGGTGTTGATGAGGCTGCCTCGCTTCTGTAGCGCATCAGGGATGTTTGCGGAAATGCGCGTTGATTGCTTTTATGCATGAATGCGTAAAAGATGTGCGTCCTTGGTGCGCAGGGTGCGAGCCATTTCCAACAGCATCCTGGGCATGATTGCTGACAGGCTGGACTGCAGTACTGTAAATCATTGCTCCAGTATGTCAGCTGGGATGCTGAAGCGGTGATAATTATGTTGTGTGTGTTCATATAGTTGTTGTTGTATTGTGTCACTCACTAACATAGTTGTAAGTTTATTTATTGCTCTAACACTGTGAGTCATTGTTGCTCGCAATAAATAAATTGATTTGATTTGATATAACAGCACAGTACACTTTAGGAAATCACGGAGTACACTCTGTACACTCTTGTTCAATAACTAATCTAAAATTAGAGAATCGCTATCTTTTACTAAAAGGCAGTGCGAGAAAAGGACGGTGTTAGCTATGAACTAAGTTAGAGATATCAAACTAGTTTATGCCTTGCGCTTCACCTTGTTTTTAGTCGACATGTTTTTACGTGTACCAGCCTTAATTATTTGTATGGAAATATTAGTTCATTTATATTTGACAGATCTAAATGTTGTCCGTCTCTTTTTCGTTTTATTAGAGATTTTGTTGCATCCGCAACTGGCTCCCAGGTACGGACGTCTCCAACACCTAACATCTTTTCTAAAATTCCGATGATTTCGGGTGTAAATTAAAAGTCAATAATAATTATTTATAATAAAATAAAGTATATAATATTAAACAAATTAATGTCATACATCTCTGAACAATACATTTTGTTTTAAGTAATTTCTGTGTGATATTCTTCCCATAATATTTGTATCTCAAATTCATGTATACCTCTATTACACTTTTAATTAATAAATATTCATGTTTCCAGCCAAATTTTCTTTTTTCCTTTATTAGCAGGCAGCTTTGAAAATAAAACAAAAAACCAATAAAGAATCATAATATAGCATTATCGATAAATATAGAAATGTCATACATGCACTAGGTACTCTTCTTCTACCTGGCATTAATCCCGGCTATTGCCAGGGTCCGCCTTCCTACTTAGCTTCCTCCACTTTGCCCGATCTTGAACATCCTTCTCAGTTAGGCCATTGGCTCTCATGTCGGACTTAACGACGTCCAACCAGCGCTTGCGAGGGCGACCACGGGACCTAGCCCCAAGAACAGCCATATTCATGCATCCCCGACCAACGTACTCCATAGGGCGGCGCATGATGTGGCCATACCATCGCAGACGACACTCTTGCAGTTTTTCCCCCACGTCACGGACACCAAGACTACCTCTGATGAAAGAGTTGCGTATGCGATCGGTTCGCGTTACGCCACTCATCCACCTCAGCATCTTCATCTCCGTGACGCGAAGCTCCTGGGTGTGTCTGCTTAGTGCTGGCCAACATTCACCGCCGTACAGTAGGACAGGCCGTATGATGCATTTATATATCTGCCCTTTGAGCTTCGGAGGCATTTTGCGGTCGCATACAACGCCCGTTACCTCGCGCCACTTCGCCCAAGCCGCGCCTATACGTGCTTGGACATCGTCGTCCACGTTGCCAGACTCGTGCAGCACGGATCCAAGGTACCTGAACGTATCGGACTTTCTGATCAGGTCCGAACCTATTCGGATAAACCTATTTGAATCCGTGCCGCCACAGGACATGTACTCAGTCTTCGCCACATTTAGTCTCAGACCACCGTTTTCAAGCGTGTCCTTCCAAATGTTGACTTTGCGCTCAAGATGGGCTTTGTTCTGATTAACGAGGGCGATGTCATCGGCATACATCATTAGCCATGGGGGCTTATCTTGTATGTTTGCCGTAACTACATCGAGCACTACGTTAAACAAGAACGGGCTAAGAGCCGAGCCTTGGTGAACGCCAACAGATATTGGGAAGCCATTCGATTCGCCAACAGCGGTCTGGACAGAGGACACGGAATCGCGGTACATGTCTCTGATAATGTCAATATAGGCCTCGGGAACGCCTTTGAAGCGCAGTGCCCACCAGATGGACTGCCGAGGTATACAGTCGAAGGCCTTCTGCAGGTCTAAAAAGGCCATATGCAAAGCTCTCCTTCTCTCTCTGTAAGCCTCAGCCAGATTCCGTAAGGCGAATACTGCGTCCATACATGCACTACTCTATCCCTATAATAATAATATCAAGAAAATGTTTTGAAGTTATGTTTTTTGCCTTTATTACTGTTGATAATAAAGGCAAAAGGGAAATTGTGAATGCTTTACTGTTGAAACTGTTCAACGAATGCAGAATCTTTTGTTTATTCTCTAAATCTAAAGATATTTCATCTGAAATTAAGTACGTACTGGTGCCAAGTTATGTTCGGGTGATTTCCGCTTCTTTCAAAGCCACATCCGATTATATTGCACATTGGGCATCTTGCAATTGACGATTTCTACTATAAAAACGATTTCAAACGCAATAACACAGCAAAATGACTCCAAAATTCACAATTTATATCCACAGCACTAGAGTATTTGACAGTTGAAGTACCCCAACTTTGTACCAAACAGCGAGAGCTTCTAATGGTATTTCAATGACGCTAGGAATGAAGGGTTGCCATAACAGTACCTAACTGTCAAAAACACTTATTATTTTTCACTTATGCAAAATTATACAATGTGGGGAGGACAATACGATCATAAATGAAACTTCGTATAAGTCATGATATTCCCAACCGTTACACAAAAAATCAAATGAATATATCCAGTGTTTAGCCACAGGACATTATTTTTCATTTTAAGTATTTTCTACATGATGTATTGTAAACAGGAGAGCACGCGACAGGTTAACGACACACGTTGCCAGCTCGCTACTTTAAAAATCTACGCCTTTTCTTTCAAATTTATTTTCTCAATGCAAATTATACTTTATGCCCGAGCCTTATGAGTCATAAAGCGTGTCATCACAGCTAGATAAGAATAAATGCATGCGAAAGTTATTACTTTCCTGTTACGCACTCATGTCAATCGCAAAATATGTATGTGCGAAAGAGATAGGTAAGTTTGCTTGTTCCTACTTTGCTTACTTGTCGACGTGTCTAGGTTACGCGGTCAGTGTGTCACCGGACTTCCTTCCTGCCTGTGACGCGTTTTGTTTTTCGGATGCGCCCGCGCCCGTTTGAAGTCGCCGCGCGAGTGTTATCGTATCTTTGTTGTTGTGTTGTGCGAAATTTGACGCTTTGTTTTAATAGTGACAGGACACATAAACGTTTATAGGTACTTAGTTAAATAGCTAAGTAAACTTTGCGAAATTAGACGCTTAATACTTGGTGTTTCAAGGTTTTATTATTAAATAATCATGCCTCGTTACAATTATACCGCTTCGGAGTACACCGATATGATTTTAATTTATGGGGAGTGTCAAGGTAATGCCGCTTTAGCTGTACGGACATACCGTGAGAGGTATGGGAACACGCGTATGTGTCCGACCCCGCACTATTGTACAAGCTGTCCAGAGGATACGGGAAAATCAATCCTTGATCCCGCACGTAGATGGTGCTCCTCCACGTGCAAATGTGATTTCAGACGAAAGAGTTATTGATTATTATGATCGCAATCCGACGGCCAGTCTGCGTAATGCAGGTCGACATTTTCGTGTAAATCACAAAACTATTCAAAAAGTTTTGAAACGTGACAAACGCAGACCTTATAAGTACAAGAAAGTACAAGCATTGTTACCGAGAGATAAGCCAATAAGAGAAACTTTCTGTCGCTGGTTGGAAACCAAACATCTCGAGAATCCTGACTTCCTGTATAATGTGCTGTGGACTGACGAGAGTACATTCACAAGGAATGGTTTATGGAACCGACAGAACCTTCGGTACTGGAGCCGCGAGAATCCGCATCTAGTACGGGAGTCTTCGCACCAGTACAGATTTGCGGTCAATGTGTGGGCTGGCATACACAGAAATACCATTATTGGTCCGGTATTTATTGATGGCAATTTAAATGCTGTAAAGTTCATTGAACTCCTCGACGGATCCGTTTCCGAGTACACGGACGAACTTTCGCTGGACGTGTACAGGCAGATGTGGTACCAGTTAGATGGAGCACCAGCTCATTCAGTGGTGTCTGCAAGAGAGCGTTTGACTCAAACACAGCAACACTGTTCTTGCTGCATATTAATGATCTGCTTAAACCCGGTACCTTTGGGTATGCAGACGACAGCACTGTTGCTGAAAGATACGTATCCGACGCACGAGCTGGTGGGTCGCAGATCCGGTCTCTCCGGGAGGCAATGGTTGAGCGCTTGAACGTGTCCTTACAGGCAGTCTCTGAATGGGCCGATGCCAATCTGGTCAAGTTCAATGCTGCTAAGACCCAAGCGTGTCTATTTTCCGCCAAGGAGCCAATTCCACCCAGCTCCATCTTTCCGAGGTTTAACCGTGCCGATAACCGACCAACTTGAGCTTCTTGGGGTTACATTAACATCTACTCTCAATTTTGGCCCTAACATAGAGGCTAAGGCTCAAGTGGCTGCAAAGAAGTTGGGGATTCTGGCAAAGGTGAGACGATACTTCACGCCGGAACAGCTGCTCAAACTCTATCAAGCGCAAGTTCGATCGTGTATGGAGTACTGCTCTCATCTTTGGGATGGATCTGCCGGATACCAACTTGATGCCCTTGAGTCAATTGAGAAACGAGCCAAGAGGATCATCGGCAATGAGAGGCTTGTCGCGACGAAGCTCCAAAGTCTTGAACATCGACGACGAGTTGCTAGCCTGTCGGTTTTTTACCGGTTGCATTTTGGGGAATGTGCGACGGAATTGCATAATTTAATTCCGCCAAGCCCGTTCCATCATCGGACCACAAGACGAACGGCGATGCGCCACCGGTACACGGTGGATATCCCACCCATACGCACAAAACGTTTTGGTAACACATTCATAATGCGTACAGCTAAGGAGTGGAATTCCCTGCCGGAGTCTGTGTTTCCCGATAGCTACAACCTGGGAGTCTTTAAGTCAAGAGTGAATAGGTTATTTTTAGGCAAGCGTGCTCCATCTTCGACCACATCATCACTTACCATCAGGTGAGATAGTGGTCAAACGCGTGCCTATCTATAGTAAAAAAAAAAAAAAACTCAAATGTTCGGACAGCAGTGGATTGGCCGTTTTGGACCAGTGCGGTGGGCAGCGAGGTCACCAGATCTCACACCCCTGGATTTCTTTCTGTGGGGTCACATAAAGAATGAGGTTTACTCAACAGAAGTTACTACCGTTGAGGAATTAAAAAATAGAATAATAATATCTTTTAATAAATTGAAAGAAATGGCTGCTAATGGTGACCTATTATCAAGAGTGAGAAATAACATTATACGTCGGTGTAGTTTGTGTATTCAAGAACACGGCGGACATATTGAAAATAAAAAAAATTAATGACTGGCGACATAATTATGTGATCGAAAAGTGATTGTGAATAATAAATTGATTAGTGAATAGCTCGCGGGTGAATGATGACCGACTATTTGGTTAATATTCTGTGATTTGATTTGTGTAATTGAGCATTAATAATAATAAGAATAATGGCGCCAAACATTACGTCGCTGCGTCGGCCACAGCTTTATCATGAATGAAACCAAGCTGCGTTGCCATTCTTATCGCAGGTCAGTGTACCAATTTTATAAATGGTGTTTTATTTTGTTTGCAGTTTTAAGCTATTTAGTTTGTTAGAAAAAAATGTTTTTTTATTTTCGATGTTCGGATTTATTTGATAGTTTACAAATGTTTCTATAAACGAGTATTGCCAGTGTTTTCATTTAAAGTCATATTGTCATCTCCACATTGTATACTTATGTTAAAGTGTTCCTCCAAATACCATTTGCATTCCAGGGTCACACGGTGACTCTTTCAAACAAATAATAATTCTGCAACTCTGGCTGAGTTACTACTTGCTTGCACAATTAAAAAGGGATGACAGTATTTTTGTGATTTCTGTGTCGATATGCCACATATTTGTATAAGGGTCATTTTCAGAAAAAGTATATGTTCGCGACGGAGCATTTTGCTTTGTATAACTCGCATAAACAGCCTTATGTACCTATAGTCGTAAGCTTAATATATTTTAAAGTTAGGAGCTTATATACTCACATGGTCATAGAAATATTCGCGGAGAAGCATTTAGCATTGTGTAACTCGCATAGATAGCGCTCATGTACCTATAGTCGTAAGCCTATCTACTAAAACTTAGGAGCTTATGTACTCGCATAGTGATAGTTTATAAGCTATGTAATCGATTAAAAACCGTATGTTTGTCGTTTGTTCCCCAAACACGTAAAAGATGTTCTGGGGAAAACTTACTTTCATAGAAAATTAAAACAGATAGGTAGGGCTACACATTTCCCCTACACATTCCCGATAGCACCCAGAAGGCGTGTTCTGATTGGTTGATGGAAATCAACCAAAACGAAGGTACACAAATAATAGACATTTCACACTCAAAGATAGTAGGGTGGATGGAGAAAACCACCATGTACAGACACCTTCAATGTCATATAAAAGTACCTACAAGATTAAATACATGCATTGACAATATTGTGAGTAATATCCCAAATGCCGTTGGAAAAACATATAATTTATGTTTGTCAGACCATAATACTGCTCAAGTCGTAGAATTTAAGCCCCTAAATGTTAATATTACTAGGCACTATTTTATGACAAAAATGACATGAGTAAAGAGAATATTAATAAATTTGTTTACTACATAAGCCAACTGACTTTTTCTGAAATTTATAATATTACTGAAGCAAATGAAGCCTTTGATGTTTTTCATGACTTACTTAGATTATTTTACAGATTATGCTTTCCTGTCATTAGAGTGAAATGTTACTATAAAACTAACAAACTTAAATGGATCACAAAAGGGCTTAAAGAAAGTTGTAAAATGAAAAGAAACTTAAGATACAAATATTATAGTAACAAAAACAATGAAAATAAATCTACGTACAAGGCATATTCTAAACTACTAAGAAAATGCATTAATAACTTACAATCGTCATGTAACCTAAAGCACATTGCGTATTCTAAAAATAAATGTAAAGCTACATGGGAGGTTGTTAAACGTAATACAGGCAACCCAACAGTACGTAAATATATCAACAAGATCACTGACAACAACGTAACAGTAACATCTGGAACTGATATTGCTAATAAATTTAACAAATTCTTCATAGACATAGTTAAAAGTAATGTTATCACTAATCACGATGGTTATAATGATAATAATAACCAAGATATTAAGAGAAACAGCCACAGTATTTTTCTAGAGCCTACAAATGCAGCCGAAATCTATTATATTATGAAATCTATAAATAACACTAAATCATCTGGTTACGACAACATTACTACCGATCTTGTAAAACTTATATCGCAGTTTATAGCAGAGCCCTTAGCTTACATTATGAATTTATCACTAGAACAAGGTTGCTTCCCGGAAAAACTTAAACTCTCTATAATAAAACCCTTGCACAAAAAAGGTTCCCGATCTGACAAAAATAATTATCGACCGATTGCATTAACACCAATCCTATCAAAAGTTTATGAAAGAGTTATGAAGAAAAGGCTATTAAATTTTCTTAACAAGTATGAGGTACTAGTCGAAGAACAACATGGATTTAGAAAATTTAGATCAACCACATTAGCGACATTCAAGCTAATCAAATCAATATTAAATAAAGTGAATGATAAAATTCTTTCGACAGCTCTCTTTTTAGATTTAAGTAAAGCGTTCGACTATGTCGATCATTCTATTCTCATCGGAAAATTAGAAAAAAGTGGTATAAGAGGAACGGCCCTAAAATGGTTCGAATCATATTTAAGTAACAGAAAACAAATTACAAGAATTACCAAATATAACGATAACACAAATAGCATAGAAGACTTTGATTCTGAACCTAAAAATAATAATCTTGGTGTACCACAAGGCAGCATTTTGGGCCCTCTTCTATTCCTCATTTATATAAATGATCTCCCACAAGCAATATGCAAACATGACAGCGTTTTATTTGCAGATGATACAACAATAATTTTAGGCTGCAAAAATAAAAGTTTTCTTAATGCTGAAATAAATAGCACGATAAAAGACATTATGTCATGGTTAAATAAAAATAAGTTAAAAATAAATTTGGGAAAATCAAAAGTAATTCATTTCAAAACGCAAAAAAGTAAACACTTAAATTTAGAAATAACTTTTAATAATCAACCAGTAGAGCAGATTAACAATACTAAATTTTTAGGCATTATAATTGACGAACATCTCACGTGGAAAGAACACATTCATAATATTTGTAAAAAAATTAATAAGTTTGTATTCGCGTTAAAGAAGGTCAAAGAAACCACTTCTCAACATACCGCATTAAATGGTATACCACGCGTATGTATCTTCTATAATACGTTATGGTATAGTCGTATGGGGATACACAGCAGAGTTATCGAGAGTACTAATAGCCCAAAAGAAATGCTTACGTGCAATATTCAACATGCGGTGGACTGATTCTTGCCGACCTGTTTTTAAATCTGCGAACCTTTTAACCGCTCCGAGCATATACATTTTTGAAATAGCTAAATTTGTTAAGTGCAATATGAAACTCTTTCAACATAAAAATAACTCAAACAAACGCAAAGTTAATCTTTCGTATTTAGAATTACCGGTACCCAGAACTGAATTGTTTAGACACAGCTGCTTATATATGGCACCATTAGTTTATAACTCGCTGCCTAAGGGAATAGTTGACCTACCCTTCCGCAAATTTTGTTTTTACTTAAAAAAATGGCTAATAAAAGAGAATTTTTACAGTGTCAATGAATTTCTAAAAAAGTACTCTTCTGATTCCTACCATTTTAGAAATGTATTATGAGCTGACACTTTTCTTTTTCTACAAATTCGATACATATCGTTGTAATTTTGTTTATTTTATGTTTTTCCTTTAGAATTTTATTTCGTAAAAGGTTACTAGGTACTATTATTGATCTGCTTGGTTTGATAATCTATGTCAACGTCATTTCGTAGTTTGTATAATGATAAGATACTGTAGCTGTTTACAATGTTATGTACCTGCCTATAAATATTTCTTTTATTTTATGTTTTGCCTTTAATTTTTCATAAAATTAAGTGCTACTATTATTTATTTGTTTTGTTTGATAATTATTGATAATGTATGTTAATATTATTTCGAAATTTGTTTAATGATAAGCATAATGCTACTTATAAATATTTGCATGCCATCATAGAATGGCGGAATGTGTCTTGCACCAGAACTAAACATATAATGTACCTAACATCTCTTTACCACATTTTTTGCAAATAAAAAAACTTACTTACTTACTTACTTACTTACTTCAGTACTAAGTCTTTAGGGAATCTGGGAATATAGGTTTTAAACCATAGGCACTGGAAACCTGGCACTCAGCCCTATATAGATATATGTACACATCTTCATGGTCAGGCAAGGCATAAAGCCGCAAACTTGAAAAAAGGAAAAACACAGATTTTTATCCCCTTCCGGGTTCCTGACCTACAGTACCTCCACCCTTAGAGGGGTGGCTTCATAAGTTGTGTATCTGGATAGAGGGATGATGCACCTACCCGAATATAGATAGTTTCATAGCCCATGGGGCACAGTTTTCCGGGAAATCAACCCTTAATAGTGAACAAGTTCAAACTTATAAACAGTTTCGACAGTTAAATGCAACAAGCCCACTAGTGGGCAGGGTTGAAGGGTTGGTTTCCACGCCGTTCGACGGGGAATTTCGGGGGATTTGCATAGAGGTGCATCAACCCCTATCCAGACCTAGAATAGACCTAGATATAACCAGAAATGTGTATGAACTATAGTGAAAATGTACAGCTAAATAAAACCGAAACGGTTAGTGGTTTTTGGGCCTCGTTACGGTAAGGTAACCTCGTACCTTAGTAAATTGTTCAAAAATAGATACTCGTAGTCACCGGCAAAAGAAATATAAAATATATAAATAGAATCACAGTACTCGCGAATTTTCCCTTAAACCATTAGCTGCAGTGTTGTCAAATTCCTGCCTATTATTTAACCCTGGTAAGCATTCATCCTGCACCCCAATCTACCCCGAAGACAGCAAGTAATTGGCAAGATAGAAGAACGTTGTACGTGTGGTGCGGAGAACCTCAGATCCCGGTACAGGACGTCAGCGCGGCTGGACGCAGTCGGTCGGTCACAGTTCACATCGGAGGAGTAGAAGAAGGATAGACCTACCCCATCACAACCCCCGTTCCAGTCGATCACGCCCGTCCGGTACATTTTTGGTCCTTGCGAGCCGGATTTCGGACCAAATCTTTTGGTCCTTGCGAGCCAGATTTCTATGCCGCCGTATCAGGTTTCTTAAACAGTATGTCATTTGGTATCCGTTCCCGAATCAACCCTTGAAGAATCAACCCTCGAAGAAACAAGCCTTGAAGAATCAAGCCGAAGCCCCTTCGATATAGTTTGGAACGTTCGAGCCAAACATCCGTACTCCGTATCTTGTTTCATAACAGTATGTCAATTGGTATCCGAACCCGAATCAACCCGTGAAGAATCAACCCTTGAAGAAACAAGCTTTGAAGAATCAACCGAAGCCCCTTCGATATAGTTTGGTACATCCGAGCCAAACATCCGTACTCCGCATCTTGTTTCTTAACAGTCAGTCATTTGGTACTCGTTCCCGAATCAACCCTTCAAGAATCATCCCTTGAAGACTCATCCGAAACAGATCCGAAGTCAGTCGTCGACTGACGTTCCTGTGAAGACGCCTCAAGCTCAGCACCGTGGTTCATCGTGAGGACTACCCCTTGAAGAAAACTACCCTTCAAGAACCAACCCTTAAGGACTCACCCTGAGGCGGATCCGAAGCTATCCGTCAACATACGTTCCAGTTAAGAAGCCTCGAGCTCAGCATCGTGGTTCATAGTGAGGACTACCCTTGAAGAAAACTACCCTTCAAGAGCCACCCTTAAGGACTCACCCCATAACTTTGGACTTTGAAAATTTTCCTGAAACACTGAAGGATTGCGTCTGGACTTAGAAGATTTTGAAGAATCCTGGACTTTGAGAAAATTTGAAAATTCAACCTGGACTTGGGAAAGTTTTTGAAGATCAAACCTAGGACTTTTTTTTGAATATTGAACCCGAGACTTAGAAGAATTTTTTGATTGAACCTGGGTTTTGATTGAACCTGGGACTTAGAAAAATTTTGAGGATCGAACCCGACACTTAGAAAATTTTTCGAAGATAGAAGCTGGGACTTGGAAAAATTTCGAGAACTGAACCCAACACTTAGAAAATTTTTCGAACATAGAAGCTGGCACTTAGAAAAAATTTTGAAGATTCGTACTGGGACTTGGAAAAATTTGATCATCCGAACATAGAAGATTTGAACATCGATTCGGGACATAGAAAATTTTTGAACATTTTGGACTTTGAAAATTTTGAAGAGAATTCTACACTTAGAAAATATAGATCGATTCGGGACATAGAAAATTTTTGAACATTTTGGACTTTGAAAATTTTGAAGAGAATTCTACACTTAGAAAATATAGATCGATTCGGGACATAGAAATTTTTTGAAGAATTTGGACTTTGAAAATTTTACACTTAGAAAATTCAGACCAACTCTGGACTTTGAAGATTGGGGACTTTGAAGAATTATCCGAGAAAATAGAAACAGTTTGAAGAAAAAACTTTAATTCAAGTTTTACTGAAGCCTTATCCAGGGATATAGAACAGTTTTGAAGAATCGACTTGAGGATCTGAATCATGCCAACCTCAAGAAAGGGAACCAGATTTGAGACGCCTTCAGACAGTACACTGAAGCCGACAGATAGAAAATACAGCCGAAACCTGCCGGTGACTACCCGGGGTGACGCCCGTATCGAACGTATCGAATGTGACAAGCCGCCGTCGACCGTGGGAAGGACGACGCGGTCATATAGAAGAGTCACAAAGGCACGCGAAGACTTACTCAAGATTAAGTTGGAGCTTGCACAATTAGCACTTCAGAGAGCCGAACAAGAATCGGACGACGATTATATAGAAGATAGAAACTCGAACGACGAGTACGTGCGTTCCTGGCTGGAAGAGGCAGCTGAACCTGTTCCTGAGCAGAGAGAGACCAACACCGCTGAGGGAGACATCCGTAACAGAACACAAATATATACAAACACAGTATTACAGTATTTGTACAAACTCGTACTTGCAAGCCCTGGTATTGATATTTGTAAGTATATCTCATCCCTAGTTGATACCTGTTGACAGCATTAAAAATGTTGCCGATCGAAAAAAATACGCATACATGGTAGTTTTGTTTGGATCATCTCGTAAAAATTTCCACTTTACCTAGTTTATGTCCTCACAAAGATTAAATTATTCAAATATTTTGTGCGACATTAAACTTGTGCTGTAATTGTATAACAAATCGTGAATAACTATACTTTCTAAAATATTAAACACATTATTATATATATCGGCGCAACCACACCAAGTTTAATCATTTTATTGTCCTAAAATTAGTTTATAAATTATCAGTTGATTACTTTGAGTTTATTACGATGTAAAATTAATGCCAACATTGTAATTTCAATAGTTAACCTAGAAATTATGAACACGTGCTCGCCACACTATAAATACGGCCGCACAGAGCGCGCTCAGCCTATACCGCGATCCGTATTCCGACCTCGCCGCCGAGGTCCGTCGCGACGTCCCAGTAACGCTCCCCCCCGTCTTTTTCCAAACGAGCCAGCCCGCGAAGCTGAGCCAGTAGTGACAAATACCTCCCTAAATAATGACATGACCCAGCCAGTCTCTTGCTGCCCCCCCCCTAAACGACGCCGCTGAGCCGAGGTCCGTACCCCACAGGGGGTGCCCTCAGCGAGCGGAGTTTTAATATATATAAATTTTGTAGCCTCGGCTGGGGGCCTTAAATTCTAGAGGCCCACACAGGCAAGTCCGGTTCGGTAGTTGACAGCCCTCTAGGGTTGAAACTGCGAGTGGCCATCGACAAAAAAAAAAAAAAAACCTCTCTGTGACGTCATTACGCTGCCCGTTGAATAAACGAAGTTTATAAAGTGTAACTGAAGTTTTCCTTGAGAGACCGAAAATGAGTGATCATTATGAAAACAACAATTGTGACGTCAGCAATGCTGACGTCACACTTTTTAAAAACACTATGGAGATTCTTTCTCCGTCATCAGAAGTGTGTTTGCAAGAAGCTCCTACCCAAGACGCTTCCTCATCAGCTCCTCCACCTGATCAACTGGAACAAACCAACATACAGCATCAAGAATCTGTGTTGGTTACCAATGCACCAATGGAAACCGTACTGGAATCAAGACCACAAGAGTACCCTCGCCATGGAATGCAGTTGGGAGCGATACCACCTCAATTCCTGATGCAAATGATGGAGACGATGCAGAAAATGTCGGAGCGCTCCACCTACCGAAGCAAAAATAAGGATCAAGGACGTCTATTTAATATCATTCGATCCGGACACCCACATCGGTGTACGAGAATGGTGCCAACATATAGATCCAGGGGCTGAAGCATACAAGCTTGATGATTTCGATGTCCACATGAAAGTCTGCAACCTGTTAAAGGGGCGAGCTAAAATGTGAATTGATGATTGGATGGTGACTACTACAACGTGGGAAGAGTTGCGGAAAAATCTGATCACCACGTTTGAACCTGAAAATAGATAAGAACATGTTTATTATGCAACAAAAGACATTGCGGAGTTCTTATCACGTGCCTGGATCTTGTGGCGAAGAGTCACCAAAGACAAACTTTGAGACGAACACGCAATGGAAGCTGTGATTGGATGTGTTAATGACGAGCGCTTACGCATTGAACTGATGAATGCCAGGGCAACCACTGTCCCTGAGCTCATCTCAATTGCAACATCCATACGGAAGAAGCGGAGTCATCCGAGCTCTAGTTCCACAACATACAACAAACGTCCACGTTTTTCGGACAATACACCATCAACAACAAGCTGCCGTATATGTAAGAAGACTAACCACTCCACTAACGACTGCAGATACAAACCTTCGGAGCCTAGACCTGAAGCTAGCAATAAGGATTCGAAAACAGCAGCCGCAAACACGACGAACGAAAAACGAAACGAAACAACTTCTTGTACCTATTGCAAGAGACCAGGCCACACTTAAGAAACTTGCTTCAAATGTAAACGTTCGTTGACTTCAAACGTGAACTGAACTGAATCACCATCAAAATAGGTGAAAGGACTTTGCAAGCCATCTTTGACAGCGGGGCGAAGTGCTCAATTGTCAGAGAATCGGTTGCTACAACCTTACCTGGTCAAAGGAGACCGGTTGGCAATTATTTGAAAGGGGTTGGTCAGTTCCCCGCACTATCGTTAACCAAACATACGACTGTATGCGTCATAGATACCATCAGTGTTGAGCTTGAGTTTTACTTATTGCCGGACTATGAAATGTCAACGGACATTTTAGTGGGCATGAACCTGATCCATGACACTAATCTTAGTGTGATAATCACATCCAACGGGACGAAGCTAATTCGTGAAACAGTTATCAATCATGTAAGTACAAGTTCTTGTCTCTTCAACAACTTGGACTGTGATCTAACTAATGAAGATGAAGTTATGCAACTACGACGACTTTTGATCAAATACAAACACCTGTTTATCCGTGGATATCTCAAGACTCGGGTGAACACGGGCGAACTAGAAATCAGACTGAAAAACCCTGATAAATTCGTGGAAAGAAGACCATACCGCCTCAGCCCAGTGGAACGAGAGAAGGTTCGCACCATAATCCAAGAACTTTTGGAACATAACATCATTCGCAAAAGCAAATCTCCCTACTCAAGTCCCATCATCCTGGTCAAGAAAAAGAATGGTGACGATCGGCTTTGTGTGGACTTTCGAGAACTTAATTCAATTACTCTACGTGACCATTATCCACTCCCGTTGATCTCCGATCAGATTGACCAGTTGGTAAATGGTAATTTCTATACAAACCTTGATATGGAGGCTGGTTTCTACCAGATTCCCATTGGTGAGACCTCCATAGAGAAGACCGCGTTCGTCACACCAGATGGCCTTTATGAATACCTCACCATACCGTTTGGTATGAGCAATGCTTGTTCGGTTTACCAACGATGCATCAACAGGGCTTTGACATCATTGCTGGGAACAGCCGCACAAGTCTACGTAGATGACGTGTTGAGTAAATGTACAGATTTCCCTAATCATCGGTATGTTATAAAAGATAAGTGTTGGAGACGTCCGTACCTGGAGCCAATTGCGGATGCAACACAATCTCTAATAAAGCGAGAAAGAGACGGACACAATTTAGATCTGTCAAATACTCGTATAATTGAACTAATATTTCCATACAAACTAATTAAGGCTGGTACACGTAAAAACATGTCGACTATAAACAAGGTGAGCGCATGGCATCAACTAGTTTGATATCTCTAACTTAGTTCATAGCTATAGCCGTACTGTTCTGGCACTGCCTTTTAGTATAAGATAGCGATTGTCTTATTTTAGATTAGTTATTGAACAAGAAAATCAGCGGCAATGTCATCCAAACTAAACATTTACCTACGCAAAATTTTAGCTTTATCAAAAACCGAGAAGTGTGGGTCAAAAATAACTTAAGTGGGTGAGAGACGTACGAACTTATTGTACGTGGTCATTAAGATCTTACCCGGCTCGAAGTCGGTGACACGTGAAAGCTTATTCATCACTCGGGTACCAGGCGGACCGCGATGTCATCAATGGAGGAAATTTCTTATTCAGGAATAATATTTTAATATGTCCAGACAGTATAATTTGTATGAGAGAAGCAAAGAAGTTATTAAAGTGAGTAGCTTCGAATATCAGAAATTTTAGCCGAGTCAAGCTACGAGCAAAATTTCAAACGTGTTTGATCTAGAACAAACTTACTCGGTGGTTTTTATGTACGCGTGCTTACGGTGACACACGACACGGGCGAAAAAGCTCGTCCTCTCGTCCAGCCACAACACAAGTTCCTACGCGTATTTGCTCGCACGTCTGTCACTCACTTTAAGATTTGTTTACATAGTTATTTTGTTAGTTATATAAAAGTGAAGCTAAACAAGTGTGTTAAAAATAGCCGTTGCTCACAATCTTTTATAGATGTTTTTGATTACAAGCTCTCGGTAAAGTGTAGGTATGCACGTTTTTTTTGTAGGTATGCCAAGTCCATATGATTTATAAGTAATTTTGGCATGTTTTTTTGGCACTGACGTATAAATCATATGGACTTGAAATGATTGACTATAGAAAACACGTTATACAAATATGTGGCATATCGACACTGAAATCATAAAAATACTGTCAACTCATTTTAACTTTCATAATTTTGCGTAAGTGAAAAAGGATAGCAGTATTTTTGACAGTTGCTATAATGGTAACTTTTCATTCCTAGCTTCATTGAAATACCTATTTGCGGCCGGTCGCCATTACAAGCGCTTGTTGTTTGGTAACAAAGTGGGGGGTACGTCAACTGGCAAATGCTCTTGAGCTGTTAAGAAATTTGTGATTTTTGGAGTAATTTTGCTGTGTTATTGCGTTTGAACTTGGTGTTATAGTGGAAATCGTCAATTGCAAGATGCCCAATTGCAATACAATCGGATGTGGCATAAATAGAAGCGGAAATCACCCGAACATAACTTTGCACAAGTACGTACTTAATTTCAGCTGAAATATCTTTAGTTTTTAGATAATAAACAAAATATTCAGCATTCGTTGAAGATTTTCAATAGTAAAGCATTTACAATTATCCCCTTTTGCCTTAATTATCAACAGTAATCATTTTATTTCAAATCATTTTCTTGGTATTGTACCTAGGGTAGTGCATGCATGTCATTTTATATTTATCGATAGTGCTATATTATGGTTCTTTATTGGATTTTTGTTTTATTTTCAAGACTGCCTGAAAAAAGAAAATTTGGCTGGAAACAATAAAATTGGTGTTGAAAATTTAAAGATGTCAACAAAAACAATACATATTTGTTCTCTGCACTTTGAAGAATCTTGTTTCAACCGAACATTGCATAAAGTAATGTTGCGTGATGATGCTATACCTTCACGAACCTTATTGGTAAGTAACATTGCTTGTTATAAATTTGTCTGACATGATTGTGTAGTGGCTGATAAAATAATGATGGTGATGTTTTCAATTGCAACACTTGCCTAATGGGTACAAAGAGTGATGTTAATAATGTATTTGAGTGTGGTCCTTAGATTATTTGCCAAAATAAGACTGAATAAGTGTTTATTTGGTTGTATTCCTTTTATAAGGTTTTTTTTTAATTATAAATGTCACCAGTTGTCTTTTGAATAGTATAATAACAGTGCTATTCTGGAAAAATCTCCCTGTGAATATTTGGATGAGGTAAAAGTGAACTTCCGTTTGATTATTTAGCTCATTAATACTTGAGAGCCACTAAAGTAGCGAATGAGAGAGAAGTGAAAAGAGACTCGTCTCAACCCACCAATTTCAAATTAAATGGGGCGCTTTATAATAATAAATAAACCGATTACTAAAATCAAGAAACATCAAAAATACTAACAAATTTTATTGCTTTTTTACAGCCTATGATTCGATCAAATATGTCTGGCATTTTAATTGACCAAAATCAGACAAACACACAATCAATATCTGGGTGTGGTGCTCTTAATATGGTAATATTTTTGTGGAATTTTAAGCACCTACTGTTTTTGAAATGTCATAAAATTTTTGAGTGTTTACTTTTCTGTTTTTGTTAATATTTATGTTAATAAAGAGTGGTTTGTAGGTCAAAGCTGTTTGTGTGCCTACCATTCAATATCAACCTGGAGAGAGCACATCCGCTACGTTAGATTTAGTCACCAGCACCTACGCTGCGCCAGATTTGGCCACTAGCACCTCCGCTGCGCCAGGGTTAGCCGCTAGCATCTCCGCTGCGCCAAATTTACCGGTATATACTAGCTTCAGTTTTTCCTGCCATCATTATTTGCGAATTTGATCTCAATGATCACATGCCATCAACTGAATTAAGATTGAGTAGGAGATATCTCTCGCTTGTGGTCAATATCTATTAAAGCTTACTTTTATTTTATTTGATTTCAGGTACACACAGTTAAAATTATTAAAAAATTAAAGGAGAAATGTCAAAAACAAAACAAGAAGATAAAGAGACTTAGAGAAAGTTAGAAGACAGAAAAAAAAAATGCTCATTTTAGTAATATTATAAAAGATTTAAGGGAAAGAAATTTATTAAATTCAGAATCCCAAGCTTTGCTTGCAAAATGTGCAGGAGTTGCAGGACCCCAAGACAAGTTGCAAAATCTAAAGGTTTGCCAGTAGAGAGGCTATATTCTGAAGAAATCAGAAAATTTGCTCTCACCTTAATTTTTTTTTCCCCAAAAGCTTATGACTTTGTGCGTACTACATAATACCTGTCTTCCATATCCTCGTACTCTGAGTAAATGGTATCAACACATAAATGCTGGCTTTTGCAGTAAAGTATTTGACACTTTAAAAACAAAAGTTTACAGTAGTCATTTTCCAGTACTTTGTGCATTAATGTTCGATGAAATGGCTATAAGAAAGTCGCTGTGCTCTCCGCAAGCAAAAAAATATTATGGACGTGTAAACATGTATGGATTGCGACAGTGATGCCCTCGATATCGCCAATCAGTGCCTTGTTATATTACTGAATTGCATAAATGGAAGATGGAAACTGCCTGTTAGATATTTTTTTATCACGTCTCTAACGGGAGAACAAAAATCCATATTAGTGGAAAAGTGGTGGTTAAATAAATATTATGGGAAGAAAACTACTGAAACAATATTGCATAGAAATTACCTGAACAAAATTGTATTGTTCAGAAATGAATGATTTGTTTAATATTGTAATATACTTTATTATAAATTTTTCATTGTTTACTTTTAATTTAAACCCAAAATCATCGGCATGTTAGAAAAGATAGGTGTTGGTTGGAGACGTCCGTACCGGGAACCCATTGCGGATATAACGTCATTTGTTTTCTTAGAATTTGTTCCCTCCGATCCGTCTCGAGCGTCTATCTAGTAAGGCCCTAGAATAACACTTTGCAGCTCGTACGCCGCTGGCGCGCCACACTCGCACCGCTGCGTTCGTGAACAGTTCCATACAAATCTATGCGTCCTTCTAAGGCCGTGGACACGAACCCAAAGTTCGTGTCCACGGCCTTAGAAGGACGTCAGTTAGTAGTTAGCTCACCATGCATTGGTGTCGATTCTGTTGTGCACAAACGAAGTTTAGGCTATTGACGTAATTTAGAGCTGTCAAATATAATTGGAACTAATATTTCCATACAAACTAATTAAGGCTGGTACACGTAAAAACATGTCGACTAAAAACAAGGTGAAGCACAAGGCATAAACTAGTTTGATATCTCTAACTTAGTTCATAGCTATAGCCGTACTTTTCTCGCACTGCCTTTTAGTAAAAGATAGCGTTCTCTAATTTTAGATTAGTTAGTGAACTAGAGAATCAACAGCAATGTCATCCAAACTAAACATGTACCTACGCAAAATTTTAACTTTATCAAAAACCGAAAAGTGTGGGTCAAAAATAACTCAAGTGGGTGGAGATGTACAAACTTATAGTACGCGGTCATTATGATCGCGAGCTAACTCGGCTCGACGTCGGTGACACACGTGAAAGCTTACTCATCAGTACTCATCACTCTAGTACGTACCAGGCGGACTGCGATGTCATCAGAATTCAAATTCAAAGCATTTTATTTCAAATAAACCATTCACAGGCACTTTTGAATTTGCACGTTCCAAATTCAAATTCAAAGCATTTTATTTCAAATAAACCATTCACAGGCACTTTTGAAACGTCAAGGTCGGTCAGTCAAAAACATGGACGCTATTTGCACGTTCCAAAGCGTAGATCTCTATGGAGAAGAACGTGCAAGAAACTCCACGGACACTCAGGGAGTGCGATATCAGTAGGAAACTTTTTCTTATTCAGAAATAATATTTTATTACATCCAGACAGTTTAATTTGTATGAGAGAAGCAAAGAAAATAATTCAATTAATTAATTATTAGTGTGCATAGCTTCAGTAGTTTTTGCAACATAATAGCACTCGACGTGTCATAAAACAAAGTACAGGCTCGCGGCTTGCGGTTAGCGGCGCTGACAGACGTGCGAGCCGAGGCAAGCTACGAGCAAAATCTAAAACCTGTTGGATCGAAAACAAACTTACTCGGTGGTTTTTATGTAAGCGTGCTTACGGTGACACACGGGCGAAAAAGCTCGTCCAGCCAGCCACAACACAAGTACCTACGCGTATTTGCTCGCACGTGTCACTCACTTTAAGTTTTGTTTACATAGTTACTTTGTTATAGCCTCCATGGCTAATGATGTATGCCGATGACATCGCCCTCGTTAATCAGAACAAAGCCCATCTTGAGCGCAAAGTCAACATTTGGAAGGACACGCTTGAAAACGGTGGTCTGAGACTAAATGTGGCGAAGACTGAGTACATGTCCTGTGGCAGCACGGATACAAACACCATCCGAATAGGTTCGGACCTGATCAGAAAGTCCGATACGTTCAGGTACCTTGGATCCGTGCTGCACGAGTCTGGCATCGTGGACGACGATGTCCAAGCACGTATTGGCGCGGCTTGGGCGAAGTGGCGCGAGGTGACGGGCGTTGTATGCGACCGCAAAATGCCTCCGAAGCTCAAGGGGCAGATATATAAATGCATCATTCGGCCTGCCCTACTGTACGGGGGCGAGTGTTGGCCAGCACTAAGCAGACACACCCAGGAGCTTCGCGTCACGGAGATGAAGATGCTGAGGTGGATGAGTGGCGTAACGCGATCCGATCGCATGCGCAACTCTTACATCCGAGGTAGTCTTGGTGTCCGTGACGTGGGGGAAAAACTGCAAGAGTGTCGTCTGCGATGGTATGGCCACATCATGCGCCGCCCTATGGAGTACGTTGGTCGGAGATGCATGAATATGGCTGTTCTTGGGGCTAGGCCCCGTGGTCGCCCTCGCAAGCGCTGGCTGGACGTCGTCAAGTCCGACATGAGAGCCAATGGCCTGACTGAGAAGGATGTTCAAGATCGGGCAAAGTGGAGGAAGCTAAGTAGGAAGGCGGACCCTGGCAATAGCCGGGATTAACGCCAGGTGGAAGAAGAAGAAGAGTTACTTTGTTATATTAAAGTGAAGCTAAGAAAAGTGTGTTAAAAATAGCCGTTGATATTATACCGTGACAGTATGAAAACATTCTCACAATCTTTTATCGATTTTATTGTAGAGAAATATCGCTAAGGGCTGCCCTATTGGCCGCCATTACAAGCTCTTGGTAAAGTGTAGGCATGTACGTTTTTTATGTAGGTAAGTCCATATGATTTATAAGTCAGTGGTTTTTGGTCAAATATAATGTTGTCATTGTCAAAAATGAAGAAACGTCAAAGCCAAACAGCAGCTGATGACGATCGAGTGGCATCGATTTCGTTCTGTATGGGCGCTATCTTATCATTACATTATTATTATTATTAGAAAGCCTTATCATCCAGTTACGCAACGCATTAGGCTATGTAAGTAATGCGTTTGTTACTGAAGCCGATAGTTATAGCTAGGAAGGCGCTACAGGCGAACAGGAGCGTCAGCGTGCAGTTGAAGCATCCGTTCACAACAGGTACGACGCTCATATAGCGCGCGCGTGTCTACTAACGATATATAAATACGGAAGGACCTCGTTCACGGTCTATTTTGGAAACGTGCCAGTTAGATAGGTACGACGAGTTAAACTAAACATACAAACTTGATTCGTGTTTTTAGCCTTAGTGTGGAGAGCCATGGAAGATAAAGAGTCTTTGAAGAAGAGATTGACGCCGCTGCAATATCATGTTACTCAAGAAGCTGGAACCGAAAGACCCTATACAGGTTAGAATATCAGTAGATATTTTATTTCCAATGTTAACTTGATGTTTGAAATATTAACATTAAAATAAAAAGAAGGTTGTTTCCATATTTTCAATAACGTTTGTTTCAATTTCAATAAAATATAACAAGCACTTTGGTCTGTGGGTCATCTTAGGGGCGGAGTTTCAATAATTAATTTTTAAAATTTTCAGGATGTTACAACAAATTCTATGAGGAAGGCATGTATTGTTGTGTAGTCTGTAGACAAGATTTATTTACCTCTAAGACAAAGTATGACTCAGGATGTGGTTGGCCTGCCTTCAATGATGTTCTCGCTAAAGAAAAAGTTACCTTGCACCAGGACACAAGCGCAGGTATGCTACAACATATCTATGTCTAGTCAGTGTAAATATGTGACTAAAAGCATGGTTTTAAGTTACATCTTAGCTGATCTAGCTAAATGTTTTGTCTTTATAAAATCATCTAATTATGAATAGAAGATCTAAGTGATTTATGTACATTTGTAGAACTATTACCAACTTAAAACAATTAGTTATTTGAATACAATAAATCACTTTATTTTATCCATCCTCATATAACCTTTAAAGCATTCATTGGTATGAACAAAATGGAACAAATTTTCAATGCCATTCAGTAGCACACAGAGCATTCAACATAAAAGACTGGCACAATAATTTTCCAAAGCGGGCCTCCATTCAAGGTTGCTGTCTAATTCCTTCCACTATATGTAGATATCCTTCAGTCCAATTTTAGAATTAAATGACAGAATAAGTACCTAAGTCAATATCTACTTTAAACCTAAAATGTTTTGTATTTATTTGGATAGTTCAGTTCCAAACAAAATAGGTTTACAAAATACCTCTATCGGCCAGAGTGGAACCATTGGTTCCACCCAACACCACTGATTTAAAACTTTATTTTTATGTTCTTATGGTTTATTTTCGTTTCAATCTTTGGCGTCAGGTGGAGCCAGTGGCTCCACTCCTGCCGCTAGAGGTTAATATGACAATTGATATTCATATCTCTCCTTTAATATTTTTTGCACATTGACCACCAACATCATTCCTACCTACTCTGTCATTTATAAATAGAATTGGAGACTTACCCATTTCCATGACAAATCATAGCTTTTGCAGCAGTATCACAGGTGCAATTTATTTTTAATTATTTAAGGCTATCTTTGGATGCATTACCTACTTCTCTATTTAGCATTTAGAAAGTAGAAGTAGATTTCGAAATCACAAGTTCAAGATTTGTTAAAGTTTTTATTAAACAGTTGTAAAATGAACAACTAGGACATTGGGCTATGAAATGCTGAGAGTTGACCAGTTTTTGCTCAGTCATTCTAATTTAGTTATCAAATTACAAGTCATGGCAAATAATATGTCTCTTCATATTCTTATCAAATAGGTACCTGATAACTAATTACACATAAAATTTCATCACTTGATATTATGCTGTACACTGTATTGTGGATTGTGACATCTATCCTCTTGCTATCAAGTTACCTTGAGCAACATACTTATATAGATGTACAATGCTACTTCCATATCTTGATACATTGCCTTATACGCACTTTGTGTAGTGATCATGACCATGGCCTTCAACTTGAACAGGGTATTATATTTATCACATTACAATAGTTAAAGTTTCACACAAAATAACAAAAAACGGGCAGACTAGTTTTTATTGGTCCTCTTTTTATAACTCAGTTTCTTGGAAAGGCTAAAAAAATCATTGGGTACAGTGGTAAAAAACTAAGTCACTATGAGTCAGCCAATTAGGTAGCAAGTAGACGCTATAATTACGTGAGAAGTGCATTAAATATCTGTTCTCTGTTCGGCCAACTCGCGTGCTACATTTTAAATTTATCTATAACACAGTGTTTGTTATTTTATTTCAATTATCATCCTTTGTAACTTAATTAAATAAAATAATCATAAGTCAACCAATAATAAGATACCTATGACCTTTACTCTTGGTAGTAATGTGAGTAGGTGTTTGAAAGTACTAAGTTTTGATGCTCCATAAATATTATTAAAAATAGACACTGCATATCCTGTCGCAAATGCAAATATTATGAAAATTGCATTCTGAAACAATACTGCCTGTAACGCAATATTTTGTTTCGAAAACTATATATAATTAGGTATGTTATCATAAACTGAAGCAAACATTAAATTAAACCTTCTTCTCCACTTGAGTCGAGTCGCAATGGGTTGTGCAGGGCTCTTGGAACTCCAAGGCCACGCTATTTAGCTGACTTTAAAACTATCAACATTCCCAGTAGTTTAGAGGAGCTCGTGGCTAGATAATAACAGCCGCACGGGTCGATCTTCAAGGTTAAGCAACGCTTGCCAAGGTTGGTCTGTGGATGGGTGACCATCTTAACAAACCGAGTTTCCTCCGTGCCTCGGAAAGCACGTTAAGCCGTTGGTCCCGGCTGTCATTTGTAGATCTTTGGCAGTTGTTACGGATAGTCAGAAGCCAGTAAATCTGACTCCAGTCTTGCCATGAAGTACCGTGTTACCCAGATAATGGGTTGTGGAGGTCTGGTAGGCAGCCGCTCTCCGTAAAATACTGGTATTCAGCTAAATCCGGTTTGACTGGAAGCCGACCCCAATACAGTTGGGAAAAGGCTAGGCAGATGATGATCATTCCCAATAGTTGAAGATACGCAGATAACGTTCGTGCACGTTTGTCTAGTAGTCCCGTTTCAGCGTTATAGGATTCGCCATGACAGTTTTATATCTCTTCATTTGGAGCTATGGTAGCTCTTACTTCCATACCGAACCTCGACTTAATAGGTGTCCTATTTGTATTCTAAATATCACAAATAGGATAAACACCACATCCAATTTAATTTCATATAATTTGTTTTGGTAGCATTTTATATAACCTAATTCAAGACCTTAACGGCATGCGAATAGATTAACATACATAACCGCATGTGCTTTGGATTGTACCGTTTTCGAAAGGCATGAAATTGTACATTAAAAATATCAATTAATCCGTTTTTTATTCATAACTTGTACATTTATATGACCTACCTACATGAATTTTATTAGACATGCCTAATAAAATCTAATGTCTACTAAAAATAACTTATAAGTTATTTGCATTTATATACTTGATATAATTTATTTGTTTATTTAGATAAAATAATATAGACAGTAATATGTACGCATATTGTAAATATTATGTACTTGGTATTTTATTTTTGCCCACCAAAAAACCTGGTGATGGGAAAATGGATTCTGGTGCTAATACATTTTATCTTTTTTCTGTCTTCCCCGTATCCTTGACCATCCTCCGACACAATCCTGACTCCACAACAAACGTAAGTCGGCCCTGATTGGTAATCACTGGTTAACTTCAATCTGATGCCTCGTCTATCTACGTTTAACAATTTGAAATGCACTGTGTGTCAAATCGTTACTCATCACACAAATACGCCTCACTCGCAAATAATATCGCCATGTATTCATGCTATTTTACATAATTTTAATCTCGTTCACCGCTCTGGTTGGGCGATCACAAACAATACACGAATGATCACACAATTCAATTTGGATGCGGCCGTAACATTGTGTTACTGCATCACTCGCCACATAACTGTTACACGCCTTTCTGTGACATCACCTTAACTGTTCTGGAATGCGCATGATGAATAATATGCATTTGTCCTCACAACCTGAACTGCCCCGTCTTGTCCCGTCCCGCCTGTGCTCCTCCTGGATGGCTGCCGGCTGACTGCGCGCGGCCGCGGGACGACGCGCCTCCGACACATCCTCACGACACGAACTCTGTGAACCTCATACTCGGATATTCATGTCATTCATTGTTCAATGTGAAATGTAAATAAATGGCTTTTTGGTGAATGGACCTGGTGTGTGAAATAAAGTTGGAGCAAATATATTACTGGTTTTAACACGGCCAGGTTTGGTGCGAACTGAGGTGCGATGCTCCAAGTGCTCCGCTCACCTGGGACACGTGTTCGATGACGGGCCAGCGCCCACACGCAAACGTTTTTGCATTAATTCTGCCTCTTTGGACTTCATACCTGCTGAAGAGAGGAAAGACTAACGTGTCGCCATGTGAATAGTCATAACTAATAAACATTTGCCTTGTTTGACAACGCTTTGGACAAATAATTCGGCAGAATTGCATACTCATAATTATATCAATTTGATATTATAATATTTAATTTCTAATCAGGTTTCAATGATTTAATTGCAAAATAGAATCAGAAGATTGTATTTTTGTATGAAGGGCCACTAGAGAATCTGTGCCTAACCTACCTATCAGTGACGGTTTGTCTTTTATTTTTATAAAGTCGTACCTACTAGACAAATATATCGTCGTGTCGCTACTACGAGGCAGCTTTTTGTCTAAGCACTCTGTAATAATTTAGTTACCATATCGAGTCATTGTTATTATTTTTATTTTATGTCGACACCCTGAAATAATCTCCTGTGACAGAAGGGTTACAAAGTAATATTACGTCGGTTCTGGGAGATTATTTCTGGTGAGGATCTTGATTTGTTATTAATTTATTTTCTACCATTTATCATAGAGGTACTTTTGAACTTGAGTACAAATCTTTGTTCATAGTAGCTGCTGATTATTTATTAGTCACTTAGATATTATGATTAAATAATACAATAAATATATTTTGTAACCCTCAAAACTGGTTTTTCTTATCCCAATTATGTATGTTACCAAGTACAAGCTACGCCCTTCCTCTGTTTTCCAACCCATATTTTGCAACCATTGAGTTATCTTTGTGTCTTAAGTGTTCAATAAAACGATTAGGTAATCATGGTGAGTCTTTTATTATAGTATGGTAGTAGGTAATTTATATGCACAAGTTGCTCATACATGGCACTGGTGTTTTACAACTGTCAAAAAACATGAAAAATGTTGTAACCACATTAAATGTCTTGTTCAGTTACCTATTACGATAATTAATACATTTTTAACTTAGACTACGTACATAATTACAGTTACTTTCTCAACATAACATTCTATGCATACTCAAATTCATGTTCATGATCACATTATGTAGTTAATACACTTCTTACAATATTTTAGATATACATACTGAATAACTTTGTTCAAGCTCTCTTGAAGTTTTGGCTACAATTTTTACATTTCTACATTATTGCACAATTTGGTATGGGTTGGTGCAGTCGGTATTGATTGTTGTGAATTTGTTAAAATATATTTTGTAACATTATTCACGAATTAAACATGTTGTTTTAGGCCGTATTTTAGTGAGTGGATAACCTTATCATACAAATTTGAATACTATCTACAATTTTTAATGAGTCTATTGTGCGAATTACTTATAACTCGTTATAATGGTCAGTGGACGATATATTTTACCTTTGCAACAAAACAACTAAAATTAATCTAATATATGATGAACGTACAGTATGACGCAAATTGAAATCATGTTTATATAAATACCAATAGACTCTTTGACATTTTTAAATCAGTAACTCAAATTAAATTTGATTTAAACTGATGTCTTGACAAATATTCCATTTTGTTGTGTAAATTATATACTTAAGTTTGAAATAAACGCAGGTCATACATAATGCACCAACCTGGACTGCACAGATTCTACATAGCGTAAATTGGTCACGTTCATATTGTCAATGAGTAGTTCTACTCGTCTCTAACTTGTGTCTGTACAATTTACATGAGGCCTGCCTGTGCCGCAGCCTCCGTCACGTCACAAATGCGTATCACACACTTCCCCATACACTCACGTTTCTCTCACACTTAAAATAGTGAACAGATATCAAAATAAAACAAAATTTAACAGCATCTGTCGGCAAAACCTAAACAGTAAAAGCAGAGAGGCATCTTGCAAGTCTTACGAATAAATGTAAATAAAATACTTCAATGATTTAATACAAATAAATGGATGTTACTGAATCCAATATTCACTAGTATTGTCGTAACAATAATGCGTAATGACATAACTCTATCGATAAATGAATTATCTAAGTCTATTATTTATTAAACTCTATTGTTCTGCACACATATAGTTATTTATTCCTTGCTCTAATAAATACTTACTGTTTGTGCCATAAAGGAGACGATCACCGATATATTTTCTCTTTCTCTTTGCTGATATAAATCAGCTGAATAGACTTTATAAACTTAATACTATGTAAATGCTTCACCTCATGACTAACAATAAAATGCTCTGCAAAGTGACAATGTAAAAATATGATTACGTCACGCGCCAAATGTCTCATGAGAATATATTTTTGGCGTATTTCATACCCAGTAAAAATTAATCAATTTAGAAGACTATCGAATTAACTGCTTTTCCAATAATAATAATATAATCTCAATAAAACGTAAATTAGAAGCCATAAGCGATTTTTAAATAAATTAACAATTATCATACATAAAACTATCACTAACTAGTAACTATCGAAAGCAAATAAGCAGAAGCCGTCAGTGTTTCGTTAGATACGTCATACAAGTTACACGAACTGCACGAGTTCACGACAAAATGTTTAATAGCCAATCAACGCTCTAACAAACATTTCAAATCATGAAAATATCTCGAAATAGGAATACACATAAAACAGAACGAAATGAAAGTTCCATCCAGTCGTCACCAGTCACTCTGCGCCGCCGCTGCGGTCCGCTCTGTATTGAAGTGTTTCCGACTAACTGCCTCAACAACTATCATCACAGTGAATAAGCTGAACCGATACTAACGTAACGCCTCTACTGTACTCTACTATTTATACTTTACAAGGTCGCCTAAACATCTGCCAGTCTTCGTTTGCAGCTATAATATTTCGTATTATTTCAAAAATTCGTATCTAAACTTCTAATATCTATCTACACTATCCGATCTTACCGTACAACAGTCAAAAGAAACACGTCAATAAGAGATCACCTCGCTAAAAGAACAATTAATATCGCTACTACACAACACTACGATGATTTATAGTTAGTGGACTGCACTTTATTATCGATCTCTTTCTTGTAAAAATATTACCTCTATTATATTCAACGGGCAGCAGTTTTACATTTAAAATAGGTATTGCTCTAATAAGGTTTCGTCACAGATGTCCACGCGGCCACACGGGTGGCCGCGCGTGTAGTCCACAGAGGCACTGAGGGCGCAGGCGCGGAGCCTAGCGGGGCGCGGGCGCGGGGGGCGGCGCCGCCGGCCGCCGCTAATGCCCCTTGGCCGCCTCCTTCGCCGCCATGATCAGCGGCGTCAGCGACGCCAGCGGACGCGCCATCTTCAAGAAGGGGTGCTGGAACAACACATTACAGCTTATATGTTGGTTATGAACATTCATTAGAACTTAAGAATATGTAAACAGCTGCAGCAATCGCTTTAGATAATTCAAACCTTTGTCATTCAGATATCGCTTTAATTTCCACGCATATAGATCGGGTCAGACTTTACCTTTAGTAAGTCGAGTGCGGTGGCGCGCCTTTCGACGTCCACCTCGAGGCACTGGTCGAGGAAGTCTTGGAACACTGTGCTGAGCTTCTCCTTGTCCTTGATATCCGGCTTGCCGTTCGTGGCTATTAGGTACAGAGCGCGTAACGGGTTCTCGTTCAAGTATGGCGGCTCACCCTCTATCATTTCGATCGCCATTATACCCAATGACCAGACGTCCACCTGAATGAAAACAAAGACATTAGGCACTTATCTCACAGCCGGCGACGAAACGATCAGCTATCGACTATTTTCCCACTGAGGAAACGGACAAGATATAGATCCCGTGAAGAGACACGTACATTTATAGTCGATAGCTGGCTGTTCACATTGTCGGCGAGAACTCTCTTACCACTAGTTCGTCGCAGCGACGAGAGCTATCAAAGATAGTGCTCGCTTGGCAGTCAGAACTCACGCCGTGAGACCAACCGGCGGTCATTTCTACCTATTGGGCGAAGCTAGTGGTGCGAGTAATCGCTCGTTGCACAAGAGCACTCGCTTATAGCCGGGCGACGAAACTATTGAAATTACACACGCTACTCGCAAACTCGTTTCGACGAAACTATCGAAATTACAAACGCCACTCGCTGCTTGCAAACTCGTTTCGACAAAACTATCGAAATTACACACGCCACTCGCAAACTCGTTTCGACGAAACTATCGAAATTACACACGCCACTCGCTGCTCGCAAACTCGTTTCGACGAAACTATCGAAATTACACTCGCTGCTTGCAAACTCGTTTCGACAAAACTATCGAAATTACACACGCCACTCACAAACTCGTTTCGACGAAACTATCGAAATTACACACGCCACTCGCTGCTTGCTAACTCGTTTCGACAAAACTATCGAAATTACACACGCCACTCGCAAACTCGTTTCGACGAAACTATCGAAATTACACACGCCACTCGCAAACTCGTTTCGACGAAACTATCGAAATTACACACGCCAGCCACTCGCTGCTCGCAAACTCATTTCGACGAAACTATCGAAATTACACACGCCTCTCGCTGCTCGCAAACTCGTTTCGACGAAACTATCGAAATTACACACGCCACTCGCAAACTCGTTTCGACGAAACTATCGAAATTACACACGCCAGCCACTCGCTGCTCGCAAACTCGTTTCGACGAAACTATCGAAATTACACACGCCACTCGCTGCTCGCAAACTCGTTTCGACGAAACTATCGAAATTACACACCCGCTACTCGCAAACTCGTTTAGAGTTTCAAGCTTTACTCTCTCGCCGATCCGTGTGAGACAACTGTCTAACATTCTTAAAATGCGAAGCACATCAAGCTATAACAATCTGTCATCTATTTTTAATAGAGTTTCAGCTTTATCCCTACAGGTTCAAGGTTGACTGGCAAAACTTGACAGTTTCTAGAATCTTGAGTAGCTGGCATCTGTACATAATCAACCAGCTTTCTATCTATTCATAGAACCGATCCCAATGGAACTTGAGTGAGGAGAATCGCATCAGCTAGTGAAGTAAAAACTCCCCTAGAGTTAAAAAAACTTTCTAGTCGTTACCAAGTTTAAATGGAATACATGTGGAACGAGATGCTAATACGGACGTCGGACATTTATTACTGCGAATTAACACTTCTGTACTAATTTTACATTAATTAACACAGTATACTCATAAAATCAAAGTTCTATTTGTGTCAAGATCACGAAAGCCGAATCAGAGCTTCCGTCTCAAGACGCCCCTATTAGAAAATGACCTATTAGCAGAACGTCCTATTCTCAAAATACAGTTATGCTGAAAAAATACTATCGGTTTTTCGTCATAGCTCATTGTTTAGTTTATTTTAAAATTACAATTTAAACGAAAAGGAAATACTATACACACAACCTGTTTCAGCAGCATTATATATACAATCTCTTGTTCTATGTACAGAGGCTATAGGAGACTGGTAGAAGCAGGAGCTCAGGAGTCGTGAAGAAGTATTTTCGGAGCTGTAGACAGGAGCGGTAAAGACTCACAAACTACCAGGGCCTCAAGTCTGCTATTACAATAGTGTCAGAATGGTCTATCATTGATTAAAAAATTATTGATTTTGACAAGTTTGGTAATCTAATAATATAAAAGCGTCAATATGACTTTCCAATGGTCAACCACTGACACTCCATTGAAAGAAATGGCATAGAATGGTAATCTCTTATATATTAATGACAAATGAATAAATAATATGTAAAAATATAATATAAAAAGAAATCTGGCATAACTTAATGTTCAAAAGTAGTAGTTTTTCTAAAATCATTTCTACTAACGGGTTTTATAATAAGGGCAATACGAAAATGTCATTCTACCACGATTCTGTTTAGAGACCATTGACCGATCAATGATCGACCATTATGAATTAGCAGATTACGAACTTTTAGCAAAATGACAATGGGATCGTGTTGGAATGACGAATTTATAAAAAAATAACTAAAAAATGTAAAACAAGCATTCGCCCAAAAATTTAAAACTGAAAAACAGCTTTTTTATTGCGGTCCTTTAGATAAATGTTACAGAGTATTTACCTACCTACTGTCATAGCTATCACACGCGACTAAGTGCGCACTAGCTTAGCATTTGGCAAACATGGTAGAGCTACGACAACTCTGGACAAAGCTGTTCCTTACAGCTTGTGAACAGTCATGTCTGACATAATCTGGGTGGTAGCATGCGTATGCTACCACCCAGATTACTTGACTTTACCATGACCATGTTACATCAGCTTCCATTCAGTTCCCATCACTCGTCGTGAACTCGCACATCATCATAGGGTTTTCAGCGATGGTCATCTGCCATTAAGACTTCACTCGAACTATCGTTCATGACCAATGGTACCTATGTGATCTGAAAACTAGTCGAATCGCCACCGCCGTCGTGTTAGCAGATGAGACTGTTTGACCGGGGATGGCATCCAACTGAGGCGACATGGTGGATTTCACCTAACTGAGACGACGTGTGGACCTTGCCTATGGCATTGGTCATAATAATGTATAGCAGTTCCATGCGGGAGGTTTGGCATTGAAACCATCTACTCATATAATGGAATCATGAAATAAGATTAAAAACTAGTGTTAATGCCGCTACGGCATTAACACTAGTTTTTAAGTATTTTCGTGTTACTAGCAATTTATATGGAGAAATCTGAAATAAATTATTATTATTATTATTAATGCCGCCACAAGAAAAACCAACGTAGCGAAATATACATCGCAAAAAAAAAATTACGCCATCTATCCTACTAGCAGAAATACTTACGAAATCCTACATCACGGTATCAGTTTTTCGTGCTGCAGTTGCCCACCGGACACAACAAAGGTCCATTCGGAAGATCCTCCCATTTCAATGGTGGATTGCGGGACTTTACACTTTGTTCCGCATACCTTTACACTTTGTACCTTTACATTGGTGACCCTCGAAAATGAACGTCAGCGCACCCTTCGTGCAACTACTTCATCATGACGTCAACACTTCTACACATCGTGATTTCAAGCTCTTCTACGGGTATCCTGATCACCAGCATGCAGCGGACGCGCATTTCTGGTCAGCATCCTCAACCTCATCAGGTACCTTGGCTTTCGCAAACCTCTGTAAGATCTGTCTATTACGGGAAACGAAGTCTGGGGTAGATGGTAATAAGCCGAAACGATGGTGATCGGTTGTGATGCCAAGTCAAAGGCACAGTACTCAAGGTGAGACAAAGGCTTGGTAAGGTGCAGAGAGGCACGGTGCACATTATGCCATTGACATTGAAAAAACCTTGTTTAAAGGTTCGGGTTTTCTAACAGCTAGTCTATTTTTGATCTATTGAATCAAACATAGGTTCCTAAATCCAGTCATGCGCAACCGAGGGCTACGTTTCAAAAATGCTCCAGAGCAATATGAGATCGAGCTTGCCTACTGAATCCCGGAGCTCATTAGCCATGGGTTTGGCGGCGAGTATAAGACCGATCTTGTTGGCGTCCAGGGTAACTGGGGACACTAAGTCTTAGCCCTGGGGTAGAGGGAGGTGAGAAGGTGGCGCGGGTTTGCGTGCGGCTGGGGCCACAGGCGCTGGAAATGGCGCTGTAAGGTTGTATGTCTAATGAAGCGGAAAGAAGAGGAGTGGAGCGGAGTTGTGCCAATATTAACTAATGGAATTGCATAAAAACCCCGTTCCACTTCAGTGGGCAGAGATTTGCATAATAGTAAGAAAAAAAAACATATAAACCAGGAACCGAAGAGAGTAAACGGAGCAGGGAATTTCGCGTATAACTGATATCCCGTCGCCCGCCGCCCGCGCATTCTGCAACTTCGCTCCACACTACCCCGCTCCGTATCAATGGACAGGCACAGTCCGCAACTCGTTTCCACATTTCTCCCTCGCGTCAGTGAACAGTCAGCGTTGTGATGGACGGGAATTGGGAAGCCACCAAATCTGGGATCTCTCTGTGGGATAACACTATTGTGCACTTGCGAGGATCCTCACAGATTGACTTCCTCGCTGTTGGTGGGCGTTGGCATGCTGAACTAGTTTGAGAGCGAGTTTGGAGGCTTTAGAGCAGCAGCCGCAATAGTTAGCTGGGTGCGCAAACTGTCCGCACAGAACACAATCTAATGGATCTGTGCATTGGGCTCGGTTCTGGGGACGGGGGCAATTGGCAGTGCCATGCCCACTCCGTGACGTATCTGGGAGTTACATAGCGAGTTACAAATGGCGTTCCAAATGGCCGTATAGTTCGCAGCGGTGACACTGTCTTTCAACTTTGGTGGGTAGAAATGTTCGTGTACCTATGTATTCAGTCGGTTGGCAAGACAACTGCGGCTTTAGTGGCGTTTTAGGTCCAAAAGTTCAGGTGTATGCACACTTCAGAACAATAGAATGACCCACCTTGTTCATCGTTAAGTCATGAGCACCGCAATCACATTATGTCGATAGTCTATGAAACCCCAATTGGTTAAATTAGGATTGCAGAGCCTTTGGTGGCGGAATGGCGGAACAGGCTCTCACGCCCTTCCGCCGGCCTCGTCACTATCGAGGCCATACGGCCAGTGCTCGACCTGTGGCTCGGGAGAAGGCACGGCTCCTTGACATTTCATGTGACGCAGGTCCTCTCGGGGCATGGCTGCTTCGGGAGGTTCTTGTGTCGCATAGGCAGGGAGCCGGACGCTCGGTGTCACCACTGCGTCGACTGTCGGGAGGACACAGCGCGGCACGCGCGGCATACGCTGGCAGAGTGTGCCGCTTGGGAGGAGCCACGCCGTGCCCTCATCTCTGTGGTAGGCAGTGATCTCTCGCTGTCGGCCGTAGTTCGTACTATGGTCAACGGCGAGGAGTCCTGGGACGCGGTGGTCTCCTTCTGCGAAACAGTTATCGCGCAGAAGGAGGCTGCGGAAAGGGAGAGGCGCACCGGGCGTCGGAGGAGGGCATACGCTGCCCTCTTCCAGCCCCCCTAACTGGGTCCAGGGGCGGCGGACTTGGAGATGTCCGTCGCCCTCCATTCATTCGGACCCGAGGTGGCGGCGCGTGGTGTTCAAGTGCGCCCCTCTTTGACGTCTTGGGGGGAGTCAAACACCTCACTCCCCCCGCAGAGACGGGCCGGCACTAGCCGGGGATTACGGAAGTCGCATTAGTTCTCGCGATCTCCGGTTGGTGAGAGATGGAGCACCGGGGTGGTTTTAGCCAGTAAGAGTCTGGCAGACCCCTCCGCCCGCCCCAGGGCGGAGGACATCCATGAGGATTTCCACCCGTAAAAAAGGATTGCAGAGCCTTACTGACCTTCAAAGCCTACCTACTGAATCTTCTTTAAGACGGTGGAGAGAGAACAGACCTATTTAATCTAACTACATCTTAAAACTAGAAATTTCGGGAAATCCTCTCTTAGTGCTCCTCTTCACTCCCAAAGGAGCCTACATGCCAGAATTCAGCTATCTTCGACCTGTAGTTTCGACTGTGCGTTGTCTGCCAGTCACTCAGTCAATCAATCAATCAGTAACGAAAGAATTTTATATATATTGATTAATTATTGATGATTGGGTTACCACCCTTCGGGGGGCCTGTCTGACGTCTGATCACTACTTTAAAGGAACTATTTTTTTCATACAGTATCCGTATAATGTTGTGTTTCTAGAAAGGAAGTAAGTTTAGAGACTAAAACTACTAATTATAATTAGCGAACGAATGCATATTGAATACTACTGTTATATATTTTTGTTATGTTGTCTTTCATCGTCTAAGCAAGTTCTAGACGATGAAAGTATATGTCGGCAAATTTTCATGAAAATAAAAAAATATTTCCGTTTTTTTCATGCTCCATGGCTACCCCATTATATTGTTTTTAGTTTGTACTAGCCTATGTTACCTGGGATAACGCAGCGCTTCTAACGATACCACAAACATTGAAATCTGTTAAAGCGTTTAGAAGTTATGAAGGAATAAAGAAACTCACAAACATACATACATGAACCGTGAAAACATAACACTCCTTTTTTAGGCAGTCGTGTAAATATAGCAGACTTGGGGACCAAGAGACCAGAATTATGAATAAGTATTTCCGGGGCTGGAACCATCATGAGTGGTAAAGACTCACAAACCACCACAGGATCAGAATTATGGAGAAGAATTTCCGGATGGAGCCACTCGCAAGATAATATATGAACATATTTTAATTTCACTCTAAACCCTATTCTGATTATCTCAGACGAAGTCGCGGGTAGGGGCTAATATTGAATTACGTCCATTTATGAACTCATCGCGAAAACAAATCTGTCGGTATATACTTGTAAAATTTAAAGACCTTAAATTAACGTGTATTATGACTGTACTTTTCCCAGTCTCTTGTTTTTAAAACGTTCTGCTAATAGGACGATTTGATACGGAGGCGAATCAAATTACTTATATAATGAAGCTCAAACTTCTAACTTTGTAAATTATGTAGGATACTTCTCTCTAAGGCTCGTTGTGTTGATACCAGCTATCATTTGTAAATCATTGGCAGTCATTACGAATTGTCAGAAGCCAGAAAAACTGACACAAGTCTTGCCAAAAATTACCCAGTTATTGGGTCGTGGCGTGCGGACAGACAGTCGCTCTACGTATAATATTGGTATCCAGCTGAACAAACCGGGTTCAGCTGAATTAGAAGCAGACCCCAATATAGTTGGAACAGGATTTATGAACACACCTTAGGCCCGTATTGCTTCCGCGTAACGACCTCGGGCGCCATCCAATAAGGCGTGCCGACCATCGTCGTCCGTTTGTTTTGTTCAGGTGATATTTGAGCGCAGAAACCGAAGTCAGCTGTAAAAATAATATTATGGTGGTTATTTACTTTGATATCAGACAGTAGTCTGCCTCGTTGATGTTGTGGTCGCAGGCTCGCAGGTAGAAAATATTGAGCATGGTTTCAATTCCCACATTGTGTGACAGTGTAATCTTTCTCGTTTTTTATCTAGATTTTTCAGTAGCAGACATAGCATATGTTGTTTCTGGTGTATGGCTATAGGATCATTACTGGCGTTATGAGGGAGTTCTAGGGGCTCAGTCGCAAAATTACCACTTCTCAAAATGA
Organism: Lacanobia oleracea; assembly: GCA_950371165.1. Taxonomy (NCBI): domain Eukaryota; kingdom Metazoa; phylum Arthropoda; class Insecta; order Lepidoptera; family Noctuidae; genus Lacanobia; species Lacanobia oleracea. The sequence goes on from OX493389.1 coordinate 17,210,514, forward strand.
CTACAGGTAGCAAAACGTCCCTTTCGCGAAGTGTCCCTTCCCCAAACAGGCATTAATTCCTTTCATCAATTGAAAATTCAGTTTACTTTAAATAAACAACTTAGGAAAAATGATTAATACAAGAGATGAGACAGTAAAACATTAATAATAATGAATTATTATTAATGTTTTATTGTCTATATTTATGATCACTCCAATTGCTTTATTTTAAAGATTCCGATTATTGATTTTCGTAACTTATTTGTACATTTTTAAATATTTCAATAAAAAAAAAATGTAGCCCACCGGTATTGGGCACAGGATCAAACCACCCTGTAATAATCTATACTATTTGTTTGTTTGCTTGAACGCGCTAATCTCAAGAACTAATAGTCCGATTTTAAAAAATCATTCAGTGTTAGATAGCCCATTTATCGAGGAAGGCTATATATCATCACGCTAAGACCAATAGGAGTGGAGCAGTAATGAAAATTGTGACGCAGACGAAGTTGCGCAGGTCAACTAGTTATATAACATAAAGCTAGTTATATAAAGCTGAAGAGTTTGTTTGTTTGCTTGAACGCGCTAATCTCGGGAACTGCTGGAGCGATTTGAAGAATTCTTTCAGTGTTAGATAGCCCATTTATTGAGGAAGGGTATAGGCTATATATCATCACGCTAAGACCAATAGGAGCGGAGCAGTAATGAAAATTGTGACGTAGACGAAGTTGCGTGGGTCAACTAGTAAATTTATATTTTGTTTATAACATAATCAAGTTTTTATTTGGGTTTAGTTTAATTTGTTGTTTTTTATTATTTATGATGGGTTTGCTCTTGACTCTAGTCTAGGTCAGAGATGACAGAGACAAAGTCTACGATGGAGCGAGCTTACCCAGAAGGAAATTATTTGTATAAATTGATGTTTTGAGTGACGCTAAATCTGAAAAACTTCGATTTCTATTATTTATTTTAGTATATGTGCATGCACCTACCCATTTTACCGATTAAACATTACTACTTTGTGTTATACACCTACTGGCTCTTGACCAATTTTTATAGTGCATAAGCATAATCAGCCTATAATGATCCCAATGCTGGGACACAGGCCTCCTCCCGGTGGGAGAGAGAGGGCCGTAATCCGTAATCCACAACGCGTTTTTTTACTGATGAAAGGCATTAATGCCAGTTGGAGGAAGGGGACATTTTGCGAAAGGTACAATCTGAGAAAGGGACATTTTGCTACCTGTAGTCATTTTAAGAAGTGGTCATTTTGCAACTGAGCCGTTCTAGGTACTTGAGCCGACTCCTCGGGGAACACCAAGCCTGATAGCTTAGTGTAATTTTAAACAGCGTCATGTAAAGCTACCGGTAGCGCACATCAATCCTCTACATTTTCCAGACATCGCTCGCCCCCACTCTAGCCGATGATACTCACTCAGTTTCACTTGTCCATCTAACCCGAGCAGTATGTTGTCGGACTTGATGTCCCGGTGTATGACGTGGTTGGTGTGCAGGAAGTGCAGCGCCTGCAGCACCTCGCGGCACACGGCGGCGATCTGTCCCTCGTCCATACACGTCTCCGTCACCACGTCCGTTAGAGAACCACCCGCTAAGTATTCCATTACCACCCATAATTCCTAGAAAATAAAGTGAAAAATGCCAACCTCTCAAGGAAGAACGAAAATTTGTATGGCCTACAGATGGTTGTTTCGGGAATGGCTGTTTGAGTATGTGAGTTTGTATGTTTGTAAAAGCACCCACGAACATACGACGCAGGAGAAAGTCATAGTGTGGGGCAGATTTTATTAAAAATAAAAAGCGAATTTAGACATTAAAAGTTTGAAATAAAGCAGGCTGACCAATTTTGCGGTGATATATCATGATGCGTTATTGACGTCACCAAATGCGTGTTAATACATTTTCTGCAATAAATTCACATTATTCTCATGTTTTGTGACGTCAGCGTCTCATCATGTTAGATTTCACGCGTCAGAACTGACGTCAAACCATATTGTTTTCGTGACTGCAATATGTTATCGACTGTACACTTCTGAACACAAATCCAAATAATCATTACTATTCTTTGCGACCGTGGGTAAGGAGCATGTTAAAGCCATTTAAATTCTGTTGTGAAAATGGGATAGCGCTATTCGTCCTGTATAGCTCTCTTTTGCACTGGCACAATAATGGTTTACACACGACAAAGTATGGGGATATGTATTGCAAGTGTATTGGAATGGTAGTCTAATTTGGATCACCTATAATTTGACACACAAAATGATAAAAAAATAAACATTCGTAACTCACTTCATTAACTAGATAACTGTCCAGATAGTTGACTACATTATTATGTTTGTTCTCCCGCATGACGAGGATCTCGTTGATGATCAGTTCCTTCTTCGGCTGCTGACTTAGGTTCATTTGTTTGATGGCTACCTCCATGCCCGTCGACGTTTCTATCGCCGTATACACTGTACCTGACGCACTGGAAAAATAAAGTAATTTTTGATTTATGTTAATGTGGCAGTCTTTATTTAAAAAAATTACCTTAGAGACAAATTAGTGGAGTTACGTTAATTTCCTGTTAAACTTACCCCTGGCCAATCTTTTCCATTTTGGTGTATTTTCTATTGGGGTCTCCAACACTAACAATAGTTCTTAATTTCTCTAATATTTCTTCATCAGTCATTTTCTTTTTCCTTTGTTGCTGGGCTGTTGCTCTTCTGTAATGAATAATGATTATTAAATAAAAATTCTGCTCATAGGAGTTAAATTAGTGGTAAGGAAATGGATATTTGAAATTTTGAATGTATATTTCATAAGAAGTGGGACAAAAGGAAGTTGAGTTTCTGCTTTTTGATCATCTAACTATAGATCACCAGAATCTCTGTGGTGTGGCACATCAGAAGATCAGAGAGAATTAAAGATAGATAGAATACACCATATTTTTGTCCACGTCTTCTCTAGTAGACAATATTTTGCGGCTTCCACGTTTTTATTAGAAGACATTAATATCTACTATTATTTATATAACTGAATTTTTAGCGTGAAAGATGGTTGTGGCGCGTGGCGGTCAAAAGGTTAAGAGTAGGAAGGATAAGATATTCGGTTATTCTATCCTTATGTCGGCGATCCACCCGAGCACTTCATAGGGTAGCAACTGCGGGTCTAAAAAGGCCACTTTAGCAGAATCAGAAAGCACATCACGCTACCCGTCACTGTCAAATTGTCCCAATCAACCTTGAAGCTAATTGGTTATCAATAAAGATGAAAATTAAATTTGACAATTTCTTGTGTGATTCATATTATGATTTTACTAAAGTGGCCTTTTTAGACCTGCTGAGAAGAGTAGCCGAAGATTGGGTGACATGACAATGGAATGCAAGGACGGTTAGTCACCAAAATCCAAGAAGTACGATTTGACAGCAGTAGTGCTGTTCTGTAACAACATTGTCGTGTCTCGACAGCGGAATCCGACGTGAGTATAAACATAACACCTTTATGTTGTGTTTGTTCACTTTGTGAGCATTGTCACTCAGGTGAAGCTCGATATCGAAATGATTACTTACAGAATAGACTAACAGGATGCAACATTGCTTTACATGTAAGTATGAATGAGACATAAAAATAAATCTCTTTCGCACTTAGTGGTAAAGCAAAGATTCTTAGATTTTGAAGACTTTAGTAACACAAGTTCATAGAGCTCGTGGCTAGATAATAACAGCCGCACGGGTCGATCTTCAAGGTTAAGCAACGCTTGACCTTGTTAGGTAAAGCAAGGTTGGTCTGTGGATGGGTGACCATCTTAACATACCGAGTTTCCTCCGTGCCTCGGAAAGCACGTTAAGGCATTGGTCTCGGCTGTCATTTGTAGATCTTTGGCAGTCGTTACGGATAGTCAAAGCCAGTAAATCTGACTCCAGTCTTGCCATGTAATACCGTGTTACCCAGTTAGTGGGTTGGGGAGATTTGTTAGGCAGCCACTTCTCGTAAAATACTGATATTCAGCTAAATTCGGCTTGACTGGAAGCCGACCCCAATATAGTTGGGAAAGGGCTAGGCATATGATGAGTAACACAAGTTCATACCCGGTGTCGGTGTTGGTTTGCGCGCCGTTGGCGGGCGGCGGCACGTGCGGCGCGTGCGGCACGTGCGGCGCGTGCGGCGGCGGCGTGTGCGGCGCGTGCGGCGCGTGCGGCGCGTGCGGCGCGTGCGGCGCGCCCGCCGGGTTCTTGTTGCGGTCCAGCACCGCGCCCGACCCTACCTCTGCTCGACTGCAGATCTATAATAGTAAATAAATAATAATCTATATCTCTACTAATATACAGCGTTACTTTTTGATCGTTTTAATCCCGTGAACCAAACCACTTACAATCTTTGCGTCTGCGTAGTATTCCCAACCCCAATGTCCGTCAGTGTACACACCTGAACTAGACGAGTACTTTGAACGAGATCCCAGTCGTTACTACACGCCAAGAACGACGGGACGGCTAGAGTCGCGTTTTGTCAGTGGCTATTAAACAATCGCGAAGCTAATATTCTGTGGGGACCAGTTGCTTGGCCAGCAAGAGGCCCGGACCTGACACCGCTGGATTTTTATTTGTGGAGTGAGGTGAAGCGATTTGTGTACAAAAATGAGCATCAACCTCGTGAACAAATGAAAAGTGCGATAGTGGACGCGTGTGATGTTTTAAGAAGTGACAGAGACACATTACTGAAATTAAAAGACAATTTAATTAAACGTGTAAGATTATGTATCGAAAATTACGCTATCGTGAAGTGTAGCCCTAAATGATAGGTAATTCAGAGGTAACAAATTATTAGGTTTGTTACAAAACTCTTTTTTCAATCGTAAATAATTTTGATTCCATATTTTATGAACAATTATCACGTATCGCAAAGTGTCCGAAAGTGTCAAATAAATCGGAGTTGATTTAGGTAAGTAACATAACTTTTTTTATATCGTGTAATGAGCACTTTTTGTCTTTTCAAATCATTTTTAAATACGCCATAACTAGCAGGCCTGTTGGGGCTTATTTTTCATTTTACAGCATTTAGCTTAAATCTTTTAATTTTATTGTATGGTATGACCCGAAACCTAGGCACAAAGCAATTATGACGGTCCTAAACCTTGAATTTGGAATTATTGAATACGTGAACATTAGCTGACTAGCAGAGTCAATAACCTTAGTTGATCGGGCGGAGTATAGGTAGTTAGGTACGCACCGACGACAACGCGTCGAAAGCACGCGTAGGTTACTAACTCGAGGCGCTGCTACTGGTTTCATGCATTTTGCGAATATAACGTTATCACTTGCTATTTTTTTATTTTAAGAGATACCATGCTAGGCAAACTTTTAATGAATAGTATTTTATGAGTAAAACCACCCGTCCAAGGGATTAAAACGATTAAAAAGTAACGCTGTATAAAGCTGAAGAGTTTGTTTGTTTCTTTAAATGCGCTAATCTCAGGAACTACTGGTCTGATTTGAAATTTTCTTTCAGTGTTAGATAGCCTATTTATCGAGGATGGCTATAGGCTATATATCATTACGCTAAGACCAATAAGAGTGGAGCAGTAATGAAAATTGTGACGCAGCCGAAGTTGCGCGGGTCAACTAGTAAATAATATTTTTTTCATTCATCAAAAAAGTAAACATGTAACAAATTGTAGGTATATGGTTAAATCATTGTACAGTGTAGCAACTACATATAGCACACTGATTCCCAAACTGAGGCGGCTCTCCACTCTAGTGTCATTACAATAATTATGACCAAAAACATTTGCAACATTGAACTCTTTATAGTATCTGTGCACTCAACACAACGGTATAAACATGCTACCTACATTTGGAAAGAAAACGAGGCACCTGCAGAAGAATGGAATAAGCTAAAAATAAAAATATAATAGTAAATCATACATTTTGTATGCAGCTTTGATCTCGTTGGTCCGGGATAAATAAAAGGATAGCCTATGTAGCTCTCTAGTACGTAAACTGGCTCCATAGAAATATCATGTGGGTCCGATGCTCTATTTTTGCATGATAAAAGGACTCAAAGAAACTGCATCAAGTAGAGGGTAAAAGCGAGTGCCTCCAAATCCCACCAGATCACATTCACTTTGAGAAAGAAACTATGTCCAACAATCAACCTTGACCAAGATCCTCTACCGCAATCCAAATGCGTCAAATACCTAGGATTCTACTTGGACCAACGTATGACTTGGAAAGATCACATCAAGCATAAACACAACGAAGTGAACTATCGTTTTAAGAATCTTTTGTGGCTGCTTGGCAGACAGTCAACATTGTCTCTGAGCAATAAACTCTGGATCTACAGTTCAGTCATAAAACCCATTTGGACTTATGGGATACAGCTTTGGTCCTCAGCCTGCAAATCAAACATCCTTTGTCTCCAATGAGCTCAAAACAATATCCTAAGGACTATAAGTGGTGCAGCTTGGTTTACACGCAACTCAGAGATATACGAATACCTCAACATGAAAACTGTTATGGAAGAAGCTAATCAGTACATAGACAAATACACAGACCGATTAAAACATCACCCCTACCCATTGACAAGTACGCTTCTAATGCGGAATCCGATAAACCGCCTGAAAAGAGCAAATGTGCTACTTGAATAAGGAGAGTTAAGGCGATGGCCCTAAGTCTCTAAAAGTTTATTTACTTCAGCTCATCTGATTATAGTCCAATGACTGATCGCAGACTAAAAAAAAAAAAAAAAAGTAGAGGGTAGTATTTGAAACGTGGGCTTGCGTATTTTTTACTGAAGGGTGAAAGACCTGTAGGAAACAGGTCGACAATACGTATAGATTGCGACTGCGACCTGAGAGATCTGCGAGAAAAAAACATCATAGTATTGTTGTCACTAAATGACTTAGTAATAAGTCAAAACGAACATTAATAGGAAGTTCTATCTGAACGAAAAATAACTTAGCAGGAAAACTAATATAATGCCTAAATATTAAACACCAAAAGTCGGACTTAATTATTGTTAGGACAACCACAGACGTCGAAACAAATTATCATTTAAACTAACAATAGCTACTGAAACAAGACTCGCGACTGGCCTTTTTTGGTCGAACTTGGTATGGTAATCTCTATTTATTTGGGGACATTACAGCAAGAGATTTTTTTCCATGTAGCTCTATTTGTCGTAACTTGGTATAACGAACAATGAACATCCATTATCAAAACATGTTTCTTCGCTGACTTACCGAGTGCGTGGTGAGGGCGGGGTGAGGCACGTGCGGCGGGGTCGCGGGCGCGGGGGCGGGCCGGGGGGGTGGGGCCTCTTCCTCCTCGATCGGTTTTGTGTACTGCAATCACATTATACACCTTAATACTGGACAACTAGATGAATGTGCAGAATATCCTGAAGAAAGTGCGATCTCATTTAAGTAGGTACCTATTGCATGTGTTGTTAATGCATTCACATAAGTATTTTCTTTGTTTAGTTTATGCTAGACTTGAATTTTTATTCCTGATGCTATCGCAATACCCTAAATAAACAACGAAATTAACGAGATATATTTACAAAAAATGGTTTTGGCCAAACATTAGAGAAGGCTCTTTGTCTTCTCTAATGTTACGGTTGCAGCATTGAAACACGTTTGTCGAACCGTAGGGAGCGTTTTTAGAGCAGTCTTTGGTGACTTTTGTTGATTAAACTGACTTTTGTAAAAAAAAGTGCTATTATTCAGTATAAATTGAATAAGTGATACTTACGATACTTTTGGTACGATCGGGTCTCGAGGGAGGTGGAGGTGGTGGTTCGGGATGTTCCGTATCCGTAGGGGTTGAAGACGACGGACTGCTAGAGGAAACTCGGGACACTGATGATCCTGTCAAATAATAAAAACATCGAGGCTAAAATGGTATGCCATCACAGTGAAAAAGGCTCAATCAACAACACTGCATTCAAAACACGTTCAAAACAAAAGTTAAACAGGTTTTTATTCAAGACAATTACAATATCAAGTTACTTATTTGTATTAAAAGTGGGAGGAATTTGGTTTTAAATATGTACCTGAGTGTGTAGTATGCATCTGTGCAGACGTCATGTATTTGGAAGGCGGTGGCTGTGTGGCGGATGCGTCGTACCACTTGAGCACGTCTAGCACCGCCTGAGGGTTGTTCTTCTGCTCCTGCTTGCTGATGTTGGCGGCCATAAGCAGCCGCGCCCACGCCTCCGGCATGCCCTTAGAACAACCACCAAAACGTCAATACATGCCATAATCATGTTAAAACAAACATGCAGTTTCAATCAAAACTTCTATGGTTTGTAGCCATTTATAAAGCGTAAGTGCGCTTGTAAACAGAGCTAGTTTAGATCTCTTTTCAGTGTTGTTTCTAAACAAGCCCGTTGGATTCACCAATAAACTAATATTATGTATATAATAATAACTTTAAGTGAACATGATAAACTACCCCGTACTGTAACTTGACAAAATTTTGTATGGTCTTGCTCATACAAGCGCAATAAAATTATCGCATTTTTGAACTGTAAATTTTAGTAAGAATATAGATCAACAAGTTTTATATGAAGTAAGAGATCATGCAAAATGCTTTCTCAAATCTTTTAAATACCTGCCTGCAACATTAAATTTTCAAATAAATATATGTTTTTATGTACACAATAATAAATACTACTGAAGTTTAAACAGCTAGGAATAATGAGTGGTCTCCAAGCAATTCATTTGTGAAATAACTCTACACTAAAGAAATGACTACTTAACAATATACAATTTTAATTATTGATACCATCTTAAGATCTTATTCTATGAGACACTAAAGCAAAAACTAGAGGAAGATTAATTGTATGACATCCTGAAACTAAAGGTATTAGGTATATACAGAAAATAGATTATGCATGCTACACATAGATTTGCATTTTACACAAAATTTTAATAACATGAAAAACTAAAAATAAATAACATAAGTGGGTGAACAAAATAGTAAAAAGATGTACATTATCACATTACATATTTGAACAGGGTTTAATGTGGCAATGTACTAAACATATTATAATATAAGCTATTACTTACTGTCATAGGCAGCTTGAAACAAAAGCGGTAATATATGGAACTCAATTACATGATATCATTACTTGTTCCTTAGGGACTGTTTTAATTTTAAATACATTTTATTACAAACAGACAGCTAAATCACCATCTCACAGTTTTAAACAAAGATGGTCTATCAACATTCCATGGTGTTAACCCGTAAGTTGTTAATTCTAAATAAAGATACATTCTCTAATTTAAACATGCTCGGATTGTACTTTTCAAACTAATTATTGATAGAAACTTTAGTACCAAGAAGTTTACATTAAAAATTATAATAACCATTAGTTTTGAATGCAGCTAAAATTATAATTGTTGGGAGTTTGATCTCAAGTTACAAGGCTTCAGTTTTGCTGTGCGTTACTTGATAACAACTAAGAATAATTAAAATTAAATGTTAAATAAAAATACTTGATATGCCACTTTTATAAGAAAGCAAAGCATCAAAGCTGTGAGGCATTGTGTTTAGGCAAGAAGCTCACTCTTTTCATCATAAATATTATTTAATATGAGGGTCTGGGTTAAATATGGATTATTATTTGTTTTAACAGGGACTTCAGTACTAACAACTTAATTTAGTGAAAAACTATAAGAATATGACAGTCACAATGTTGCATCAAAGGTGCATCAGTGCATTCTGGACTTTTATTATGGAAGCAACATGATTAGTTTTTAAATTAGGTCTATAGTTTTTTCAAAATCTTTCTCTATGCATTCTCATTGGACTGTTATTAACTAATTGGTTTCTAATAACAGTCATCAATACCTAAAAATATCCACATCACAATATTAGTGCAATGAATATTATGTGTGTGGGGTATGGTTTGGTACACTGATGTGTCATGGGTTTTCCCCAGAGATCGGGAAAAATAACTAGAGAATAAGGATGAAAGTATATTTTTGTATGAAGACTATAATCATAAGAAAGGGAAAAACTGTAATGTTACTTACAGTAAACTCTCCTGTGACTGCATCAAAGCCCACATGAACTGTATGCTCAAAATTTGTTGGGTAGCTAATGTTTGGTTTGTTGTCATTGTGAGCAGTACTTTTAGAGCCTTTGATCTTAGCTTTTAATGTTTTCTTCTTCCTATCTCCACCATCATCAGGTTCTGAAAAAATAAAAAATGGTTGAATAATGTATCCATTTAATTTTAGAATCTAACTTAAGTAAGGTTTTGAAGTAGAATAGATCAGTACACGCAAGAGAACCACTAAGTCAGCCCATAAAACAATGTGATTCTAATTGGATTTGATTCACATTTTGGTCTGTCTATTGTTTACAAACTCATTAACACAATTAGTTGGTGGATACAATACACATTTAAATTGCATTCAAAATAACTGGATAGCTGCCAAGATTTGTTACCTTTTGGAAGAGGCCTCATGTCCACTGAGGCTACCGAGTCGCCACGATCCGTGGCGCGGTTGCTGGTGAGCCGGACCGGCGGCGCAGGTGGCTTATCCTCGTCACTCGACATTTCGTCTTCTTTTGCCCGTTCTATATGCGTAAAAAAGCCTACTTCTACAAATAATACTTAACAAGACGCTGTTACATACGTTCATACAGAAGTTATCATCATTTGAGAATATTTCTATAAACGTGACAATATCCTACGATCATACATCGTAACAAGAACGGATTATCAAAGTATCACGCTTCACTTTTCATCCAAAGCTAGGCACATTTTCTTTATGATTTATGGACACAACAAGCGGGACTTCTGACAAGACTTGACATTGCGATACAATAAAAGTAAAGTAAGCCACAATATTACTCATGGACGCGCCCCGCAAAGGTTTGCGAATGCGACAAAAAGATATTACTTGAATATCAAACATACATTTTTCGCTTACCTGGAAAATTATAGAATTATAAGGGTCGATGAAACAATAGTATACGAGGTTTTATCACATTTCAATTAATCACAACACTTAAAAACACATATTTTCTACAAAAAATATTAATTTAATCATTCACACACATGAAACGATAGCAGTGATGACTAGAGCCGCCATTACACTATAAATTAGAGGAGGACAAGGTAATGGACTTTTATGACATTAGTGACATAATCGACTATCTTAACAGAAATCGCATTATCCAGACATAAATGATTCGGAAGCGGACAAATTGTCTAACGGTGATAATACTTTCTCCATCCTCGTAAAGAAACATCTGGTACAATTTCTAGTTAAAAATCAGTTCCTATATTTTTGTAAGGAAGCTCGCGATCTTATAAACCGCGTACTATAAGTTCGTACGTCTATCATCCACTTTATGGCGTTACTAGGTTAGTCCGTCTGTCTGTCTGTCATAGCTAGATATCTCAAGAACTACCAATTATGCTATCAACTTGAAATTTGGAATCTTTTTAGACGACTTTTGTTCAACTATTTTACAAATAAGAAAAAAATAAAAATGCTTTTAGGACATGTGGGGTGTCATGTGAAAGTGTGCTTTTCGCACATTCTCAAAGAAATTATCTTCTTTTTTGACGTGATAACGTCTTACAAATCCGTGAACGCCGGCTGCACGCACGAAAAAGTGTCACGTTCTGAGAGCGAAAGCGCACGAGAGAACAAGCAATAGAGAGGCACGATCGGCCTAAGCGTTCGACTTGTTTGTTAACTGGCTTGTTCAAAGAAGTCGGTTAAAAAGGAGGAGGTTCTATGTTCGGTTGTAAATATGTTTTTTTTTATGTATGTTCGCTGATTTATCTGCGAATTGTGGACTAATTTTAAAACTTTTGATGTGGTCCCATTGTCACCAAGAAAGAATCTGAAGACGGGATCCTACGAAAATCGAGGGAGGCCCTCAAATTTTATGGGCACATACAACGTTTTTCATTAACTTTCTAACGCAATTCAGATATTTGTGCCTAGTAATCATCAACTCATGTTACTTAGCTGATGATGGAAGGTGTAAGTTAGGATCAGATGATAGGATCCCATGAAAAATGTTTGTTTAGCGAAATTTTCACCAATTATCACCCGATTTGGATGATTATTTTTTTTTGTATGGGAGAGTATTTTCCCGGACTAGTCCCATTTCAATTTGGTGAAGATCTGATGTAGAACTTCGGAGGTAGGCAACGGAACTCTTCAATAAATGTTAGCAAATGGATCGGGATTGCTGAAATCCCATGTCTATTTATTGTTCATACCACTTCATAACGTAACGCGCGTGCGCGCGTCCGACTCGCTGTTGAACTGTTTTTTATGTAAAATGTCGGTTTATGTAAAAAACGAATATATTTTGCTGCATCCGGTTAGATTGTTACAGATCGGTCACGTCCACAACGAAAACTGTGTTTGTGAATAACTGACAGCACTGTCATTGCCAAGTATATCTATATACTAATATATAAAGCTGAAGAAATTGTTTGTTTGTTTACTTGAACGCTTAGCGCGTTCAAGTAAACAAACAAACAATTTCTCAGGAACTACTGTTCTAATTTGAAAAATTATTTCAGTGTTACGATTAGATAGCCCATTTATCGAGGAAGGCTATAGGCTATATAACATCACGCTATCACAAATAGGAGCGGAGCAGTAATGAAAATTGTGACGCAGACGAAGTTGCGTAGGTCCACTAGTTTAACTTATAAGTTCCGAATTTGCAACGCTAGATGGCACAGTCTACTTTGTGCAAGTTCTGCTAAATGGAGCGTGCAGGAACTAAAGTTGGCAGTATAAAGGTTAAAAGGTATGCGGTACAGAGAGTAAAGCTGCCCAAAAGTCTATTGAAAAGGAAGGATCGTCCGTCCAGACAGTTGTTGTGCTTGGTGGGCAACTGCTCGGTAGTCGATATTCGAACTCTCGTATGTTCAAATCGCGTGGTTAACTCTGATACTGCGATGCAGGATTTCGTGGTAGTAGTTCGCTATTTGTTGGATAAATGGCGTTGCGGTTCTTTTTGTTGGGTTGTAGATATGCTCCGTTTCTTTTTCTTGTTGCGGCAATGATGCCGCTGCAGCGGTACAGAAGTGTCGTTGTCAAGTATATTTTACCTATAAGTTTCAAATATGCAACACTAGATGGCATGGTCAACGCCGTGCCCCTCCCCTGTAGTTACTGCATTCTTTTTTTTTTTTTTACGATGGCCACTCGCAGTTTCAGCCCTAGAGGGTTGTCAACTACTGAACTGGACTTGCAATTATTTTATAAAAAATAATCAAAATCATTTTCTGTGGTATAGGGCTTTTAGTCGAGTCAAGTAACATCTCATCTACCCTATACGTTTTGTTTTTGGCAGTGTTGACGTATGACTTGAAAACCTAAAAATGACATGACATTGACTTTATTTTGACATGATAATAATTGTGCTTGTTGGAGTGGGTTGTGCGTGATGTGTGTGATCGAATTTACTAAAAAAATACAGAAGTACATAATTATTTGCCTGACTGACCCATTGTAAACTATAAGCCCTTATTTTCAATTGAAGAATGAGATACAACTTCTGACCATTCCGCCATGGATCTACCAGAGTCATCGGTTTGTTAACAAACATATTTCTATAATTATGTATAGTAGAACTCTATAACATCGCACACGTAAGCTCGTGTTTTAAGTACAATACTAACTCAAGGACTTCATGTAACACTAGCAGTGCCAGGTGGAATTTTTGTTCTGCTTCAAACAATTTTGTATACACACAAGTTCCATTACTGCTTACGTATACGATGACAACATCCTGTCCTTCATAAATAAATATTTATTTTTGTAGAACTAAAAATTAAAGAAATGTGACAAGTGTAGGTACATAGTACTTGTCGAGTTTATTTTTTATTTTTAACTTGTTCTAATAACAAATTCTGTAGGTAAAAAAGGTTATAGTGTAACAACTATTAAAATTTAAACATACATTCGTAATATCTTTGGGTTGTTTTGTTCAACTTCATTTTATTTTCTAGCCCCGACAGACAGAAGACAGTGGTCTTAAAAAGAGCCCATTTGATGATTTGGGTAGAGAAGAACTAATAAACAAGTGCAAAGGCTTACTAGTGTTAGCTCAAAAAGCTAAACAAGCAAAATCAGGTATTTGCCTATTTATATAATGATTATTATAATCAAATAATCAAGTTTAATTATTATTTAGTTTGTAAAAGAATTACCATGGTGAATATCACATTGTAGATTAATTAATTACATCTTTTACACTGTTTACAGACCTGCAAACTGAACTAGATAAGTGTATGAAAGAAAAAAAAGCAAGTACAGAGAACTTAAAAACACTGCAAGAACTTGTTGATTCATTGACAGAACAAAAACTCAATTTTATTACTGAAGTTGATTCTGCACAACACAAGATAAAAGCACTTAACACTAAGTGTGTAAACTATGAGGAAAACATTAGTAGTTACAAGTCTGATTTGATCACAAAAGATAACAAAATAGCAGATATTAATCAGAAGTTATCTGATCTTGATATAGAAGTCACTTCACTTAGAAGACAAAACAATCGGCTGTTAGAAGAGAATGAGCAGTTGTTGAGTCAACTCACTGAGTTTGAAGCTAGTGCAGCCGAATTTAACAATATTGGAATGCAACAGAGAGAACAACTTAAAAAATTAGAAGAAAGTGTCAATACAGGTATTCATTTTCAAATTAATATTTTAATGTTAAAAAATAATAATATAATAATGAATTTTTTATGATATATTTTTATGTTTCGTAATTAGTACTTACCATTTGTCTTTTTGTCAGAAGAGTATTATAAGAAACACATTGAAGAATTACAGACTCAAATCCAACAATTAGAAAGTAAAGTTCAAAGCAATGTTGACTATGAAGCTAAGTTGAATAAGGCAAATGAATTGTATGAGTCTGAAAAAGCTAAGAAAGAAAAAGCAAATGTGAAATTGAGGAGTTATAAAGACAAAATTTTGAAATGTGCTGCTTGCATCAATCAATTGAAGAATTCTAGATTTATTCTGGCTAAAACAGTCAAAGAATATTCAGAAAATATTCCTAAATGGCAAAATGATATCATAAAGGCATCAAAAGTACTTGATAATCAAATAAATGAACTGAACAGTGAGAACCTGACATTGAAAGCTAAACTCTTAGAATTAGAAAGACAACTTCATGAAGTAACACAATCAAAAATGGATACCAGTATCGCTGATTCCCAAATAACTGTAGTAACTGAGGAGAACTTGGTGCTAAAAGGCCAAGTGACTAATTTAGAACAACAACTAAGGAACAGTGCAAATGAAAACACTAAACTCATTGCAGAGTTGGATGAAAAGAAAAGCCAATTGGACGAAAATACATTACTAAAGGATAATTTGAATGAATGCACTCAAAAGTTTAACAATATTACTCATCAATTCAATGAACTTGATAAGTCTATGCAAACTTTGAAAAAAGAAAATATTAAATTACATGACAAACTGCAAAATCAAATGCAAAATAGTGATGAGCTTGATAAGCTGACCTTACAAGTTAGAGCATTAGAAAGTGAAAAATCTATTTTGGTTAAAGAAAAACTAAATGCGAGAGATAATGTTGTTGAGCTTGAGAATCAGAATAAAGTGTTATCAGAAAAACTGTCTACAACAAAAACAGAATTACAATCTTTAAAAAGTGAACTGGATTTGCTAACCCAAGAAAAATCTGCTTTTGAAATCAATTTCAAAGCCGAAAAAGAAAGTGAGATTAATATGTTGAAGTGTAATTTGATGGCTCAGCAAGAACAGTTCAACTTGCTAAAGAAAGAGCATGAAGGCTTACAAGATTTGAATGGTCTTTTGAAAGAGGAAGTTGAGACTCTTAAACTTTCGTTGGAGCAGCCGAAAGACGACAATCTATCTGATCTGAATGTGTCTTTACAAACTGACATAGTGAAATTGGAGACCAAGCTGGCTGCTTACAAACAGGAAAATGCTTCACTTTTGTCAGAAATAAAAGATGCACGAAACAAATCAAAAGAATTTGATAGTCTTGTTGCCGAATTTGAAGATGCTAAATCTAAATTGGCAAGCTATAAGTCTGAAAATACAGAACTGTTGAGTGAAATGAAGGAAATTAATCAGGTACTCAAAGAACGTGGTGAGGCTATATCTAAACTGCAGAAAGCTGTGTCGGAGATGGAGAAGCTTGTTGAGACTTTGGAGAAAGATAGAGAAAATATGACCCAGGAGAAAGTAGAACTACTAAAGAAGAATGAAGGTCTAGAAAGTGATTTAAAGAATGCTGAGCAGAAGACCACCGAAAAGACTGAAACTGCCAACCAATTGAATGTTGACATGGATAATGCCATGAAAAGCTTGTCACAAAAAGATGATATTATATCAACTTTGAAAGAAGAAATAGAAAAGCTCAAACAGCAACAGAATACTTCAGGTAAGACAAGGTATCCTTTGTGAACGATTGCCTATATGGTTCTTTCTCAATGTTAGTTAAAATGCGGCTAAACAAACAGGTTATAAACTAAAATTCCTTCATTTGTGTTACAGCAGAGTTACCAAATGAAGATATGTCTACATCTACGATATCCAAAGCAGAAGAACATTCGCGAATGAAAGACCTAGATGAAACATTTGAAGAAAAGTATGTAACATATTCAGATCTAAACTCCATTAGAGTCCAAAACCGATTACAACATGTCAATTTCTTATTACAGATACACAAAGCTGAGGATATTCGCTCTAAAGCTAAAAAAGAAATTAAATGAGACCATAACTCAGATGCAACAAACAGAGAAAGATAAAGCTAAGCTAGAGAAGTTACTTAGTGAAAGCAAATCTGGTAGTTCAACAGATGAAGTTGATGGCTCTAAAACTGAAATCACAGTTGTAAATGTTAATGATAATAATGAACTAGAAGAACAAGTGAAATCATTAACTGTTGCTCTTGAAGCAGCGAAAAACGTTACGAATGAACTAGATAAGTTGAAAGGTATTTATGTTAATATTTTAAATTAAATATAAATTGAGTACTGAATGTAATAAAACCTTAATACTTTTTAATTTTGATAATTCAGCGGAATTAGCCTTGAAAACTCAACAATTAGCAACTGAAATGGAAGCTCACAAAGTAACAAAAGATAATCTCGAGAAAGCTCGACGTGACGTCAAGAAGAAAAATGTATTGAGTCTTGAAATGGAGGACTATGAAAGGTCCATGAAAGAACTTTCAACAAAGATGGAGGAAAGTAAGAAAAAAATGATGCAGGTAAGTTTCACAGCAAATGTATCCAAAAATGATTTATTGTAGACAGTATAAAACAACGATTTGTCATTTACTTATAGATGGAGTCAACAGTAGACACTCAAGAAGGAACAATCACAGCAATGAGAACACAAATAAAACTGTTGGAGGAACAGATAAAGACTGAGGAAAGACAAAACCGGCTGGTGAAAGAAGACCTGCAGCACGCAATCGAAGAAGGCAGAGAAAAGGACAACCTGATACAAATGAAGAATACCATCGTAACCAAACTAGAACATGACCTGGAAGATGAAAAGAGGAAGAATGAGGAGTCAGACCTAGAAATGACGTCACTGCTAACTGAGAAAGAGAAGATTATAATGGCTCTTGGCGAAGATAAGGTTGAACTCAACAATAAAGTTAAGAAATTGGAGTTCAAGTGCTCGGAACTTAATGAAAAATTGAGAATTACTAACATAGAATTGGCGGATTTGAAAACTGAGTATACTAGTTACAAGGTATGTTTTCGAAACAAATGACCTTATTTGTTAAGTGCTAAATATAGTAAACTAGCTTTTGCCCGCGACTTGGCACGCACATACCCCGTTTTTTCCTGTTTCCGGAAGAATTTCGAGAAAACTTCTCTTCATGCTTCCAAGGAACCTATATGCCAAATATCAGCTTTCTACAACCAGTAGTTTCGGCTGTGCGTTGTCTGTCAGTCAGTGAGTCAGTAACGGAAGAATTTTGTAGTGACTGACGATTGATTTTCATTTATCTATTTGTGTTTAGGTGCGAGCTCAAGCCGTGTTACGTCAAAACCAAACCGTGGACCATAGTCAGGAAGAGCAACTGAAAGAAGAAGCGGCGGCCCTTAGGGCACAGATAGAAATATTAACAGCGAAACTAACCACAGCACAGTATGTACCTCCATTTACATTATTAACTCCTTAGTGCGCCGGTGGAACCAAAAGGTTCCATTTGCGACTCAACGATGGGGCATTGGAATCTGCCGAAATGCGAGAGCATTAGTTACACCTCTGTTGCCTAACTATTCGGGAACACATGCGTGATAATATGATGTTGAAAGTACTATTTTCTGTTCGTTTACGTGGTAATTGAATATAGAACAAATGATCAAACGACGTAGCAGCGACGCTTTGATTAGCTAATGCCCAGTTTCTGAGGTACTTTATGGGTCGTTTATCTGTTCATTAACGCTATTTGTCATGACGCCATTGGTTGGCTAGTGGTTAACGGACAGATAAACGACCGATAAAGTAACTTAGGAACCGGGAAAGAAAGAAACGTGCGAATCGGAATTTAGGAAAGATTAATTGCCGCGATACGTAGTTTTTTTTATCAATATAGGAAGTAAACCGCGATAAAATGGTAGTATAAATCGGTATTGACAGCATTTTTTTTACTTTATAAAAGATAGAAAAAAGGCAATTGCAAAGCGATACCTAAACATTAGAAAATGGCGCCTAGGGCTGCGTGCCCTCCATTATTGCCACCCTTCGTAAATTACCTTAATAATACAAAAAAAAAAACGATTAAAATCGTCATAAATGTTACTTAGCGGCTTTGATTTTTTTAAATTTAATAACTGGCGATTTTGCGCCCCCTTTCGATAGGCGCCCAGAGCTCGTGTCTTACTTACGACTTCATCCTTTCATACTAATCTATTGATGAAGAAAATGTTGAGGGACTGCATTGTATAACAATAAATAGTATACAATTACCGTTGAATAATTAACAAGTATTATACTTGTAAGCCGGTAGGTAATAATGTATGTGACGATAAACAGTGTTAAATTAGTGTCGATTCTGATCACGTCACGTCGGCCGACTGCCGATGCAACAACTGCCTTTTGAAAGGAGTAGACGAAACGGTCTGAAGCCCCAAATACGCCGAAAACGATGTTCAGCAAAGAATGCCCTTCGCTTTCCGCAAGAGGTTTATGTTCCTTTCTTTACCGTTTATACGAGACTTTAGACGTGAGAATGCGTCACTTATGCCAATTACCACTTCTATTTAGGTACTCATTAATTTCGGCCGCTTATTTTTTTTTAACGATGGGTAAAAAAATCTAATGACTCCTTTCGCTCGGGAGTGGAAGAGAGATTGTTACTGACTAAAACCCATCCGTGTTCCTCCGTATGGCCTTTGCGTTCCAGGGCCGCGGTGACTCTTTCGAACAAGTCCCGCAACCCTAGCAGGAACTTTAATAGGAAAAGATTTCTCTGTTAGGCTTGAGCTTAACTTGAGGAAATGTTACGCGTTTTGTTCTTTGTTACTTTTTCAGGGAGCAGATAGCCGAGAAGAGTTCGGAAGCCGAGAGCATCCGGAGACGTATGACTGAGGCCTCAAGTGAAGCTGCGCGGGCGCAACAGAGAACCGCTCGTTTGCATACTGACCTCGCCCGACTGTCGCAACAGATTGAAACAGAGAGGACACAGAATAAGTTGCAGGTGAGGTGTCCTGCATGGAGGCCAATCATCGACATTTCCTTAAAGTCAACTCGATGTTCAATAGTAAACATAGGTGAAGGCCAAAATAAACAAGTTGTACAGGCAGATAAGCAATACAACTACAACCATCTTCTGGGTCGCTCGTTTGATCATACACCTCATTTATTACTCACCATCCAGCAAGGTTGAGGTCAAGAGCAAGCACAACATTAATTAGCATATAGATATGGAATTCTTAATTTTGACATTCTTCGATATTTTTTAAATTTGTATTTTCGCCAAACTTGTCCTCTCTTCGTCTATCATTTATGAGTTTCCCTAATCTTTGTCTAAAACAAAGTAACTTTGTAGGCGATCGATGTTATTTACAGTTTATTTATTTATTATTATTTATATAAATGCTTTATTGTAAAAAAAACAAAGAATACCTTAAACTAAAACAATATACCTACAATCGGCGGCTTTATCGCGTTCCGCGATCTCTTCCAGGCAACCTGGAATGGAAAGAGACAGCCTGGACATGACATGGGGCTACAATATGTGTAAACATAATAGACAATTTTAAAAGAGAAATATACTTTGGTTATATGAACTGAAACATTATACAAATCATACAATACACAAATACATACATACTTAATGAAAAATATTGATCTAAGAAAATTGTGGAATGCATTGGCATTTTGAGTAGCATATTTTCTTTCTTTTAAGTATACCTTCCAAATTTACAGGTCTCAACTCTAACACAATGTTACAAGACTCAAATCAGTGAATTGGAAGCGAAGCTTCAAAAAGAAACGGAAGTATTGAAGAAGCAGTTATCCGCCGCTCAGGAGATGAGGAAGTCTGGTAACGTCGCTCTTTCGTCTCACGATGACGCCAATAGAAACCAGTACATGTTGCCAGTTATACCGAAGGATGAGAACAGTGACGGCGAGATGGATATCAACGTGTCTATGATTCCGAGGGAGGAGGGAGAGGTAAAATACGTTCTAATACTAGCTAGATGCACTGGTTGATTCAAAGCTCCAAAGCCGTGAACATTGACGTTGAGTTACCGGCCAGTCGGTTTTCTATAAGTTACACTTCGGAGGGAGTGCGTCAGAATAGGGAAGATGCAAATACAGAATTTATGAGAATGTTGTCAGTAAAATGATAAAAAAGTATAAAATAAAGGCCATTACCTAGTTTTTATTTTGGTTAACATCGATTTTTAACAAAAATAATGAATTAAAGTAACGTGAAACGGAACGTATCTGTTTAAAAACAACAATCAAGTCAATAAGTGACGTATCTGCTGTTATGTCTTTGAGTTGGGACAGTTCTTGACCAGTAATAGACACGAATGACGTCATCGTCCGTTTTCGCGCGAACCTTAAAACTGTCGGTTGGTAATAAATTAAAGCGTTTTCATTTTTTATTTATGTGGTTGTCTATTCTAGATGCAGTTCTTTAAAATTAGAGCAGAAATGGAAATATTGCATGTTCCCTATTGCGTACAGCTAAGGAGTGGAATTCCGTGCCGGAGTTTGTGTTTACAATCTGGGGGTATTAGAGTCAATATTTACTCTTGACTTAAAGACCCCCAGGTTATGACAAATAACGGGTGTGGTTATCCCCTAAATTTAAAATACACCGAACAAAGCAATGTAAATAAAAGTTGTATGTTACGCAAGTTCGTTATCTAAACATGATTGTCTTATGTAATAAAATTTGCGAAAAATGGTTGAAATAATTGTTGGCCGTACGCCTGTGTATGATTGGCTGTATTTAATGAAAGCAATGAATCGCTGTGACGAATTTATAATTTGTTTGGGATGTTTGGTATATTATGTAGTAGGTACGGACTGGCATCCAGGGTTGCGGAATTTGTTCGAAGTAGTCACCGCGGCCCTGGAACACAAAGGGCACTAGGAGGAACATGGATGGGTTTTAGTCACTAAGAGTTTGACAGTGCCTTCTGCTCCGCCCAGAGCAGGAGGAGTCATTTGATGTTTTCCCATAGTGGCATGTTTTATTACAATTGACGTAATTTGTCGTACGTTGAGCTGATGAAAACGGGCCGGTCAAATAATAAGCAAAGCTCTTACACCCCTTTAAATCTACCATGGTTTTTAAACAAAAAGAAGTTAATAAATATTGCTATCTTTATCGCTATTATGACACGCACCTCCCGCTCCCTTATTTTATAAAAACCGACCAGGTGCGAGCCGGACTCGCACACGAAGGGTTCCGTACCTAAAACCTTAATTTTTATTAGGTATTTGTTGTTATAGTAGCAATAGAAATACACCATCTCAAATCTGTGAAAATTTCAACTGTCTACCTATTACGGTTCTTGAGATACAACCCGCTGACAGACAGACGGACGGACGGACGGACAGCGGAGGCTTAGTAATAGGGTGATGTCGGTTGCCCTTCGGGTACGGAACCCTAAAAATTTGCAATGCAAAGACCTCCGGACCCTTTCGATGCTTACTTTATACTTGAACTGCCCCTAACAATCAAATCATTGTTATTTAGGACATCGGTCAGTCTTTAGATCATCACACTACCCATTTATGTTTCGGTCATCGAATAAACGGCGTGTCTTGGAATTTAGATCCAAATGGAATTGGAATTCGAAGAGATATGATATCCATCAACCCACTTTGGACCTACTTACTGAATAAAACCTACCCGCAGCGATATGAGGCCTGACTCCTATCAGTTCATTAAATTAAAATAACGCAACTACAAAATCCATGTTCTAGGGTTCTGAATCAGCCCCATCGCCGCCCCCATCAAAGCAGTACAGTGGTGGTAGCGGGCGGTCGCCCGTACCTCTAGAGCGGCTGTTAGAGGAAGGAGTACCTGATGACGAGGCCATGGACACCTCCTCGTTCGCGCTCACACCAGACCAGGAGATCTCCGAGCTTAAGCGGAGGCTTCAAGCTCAGCATCAAAGGTAAATTATAATATTCAGGTCTTTCCAAACCATGGTCAGAACTAGGCCTTATTTAGGCCTGGTTGTTATGCAGCGCGCCATTGTGAGGATTTCAAGGCGGATCTTTGGGAACCGCGCTTTAGTTTTTTGACCCTTGACTTAAAGTTAGATAAAAATACGTCTATGAGCCAGTAAAAAATTGTTGTATCCAACGTTTTGCTTATCGTAATAATGGCCTTGTTTCGAATAAAAGTCAAAATAATATCTTTAAAACCCCTCATTGCTCCATTTCAAACCAAACCAATATTACCGTCCTAAATATGTGCTAAAACGTTCGTTATACAATACTAATTAGCTGAAATAAATTGTGAGCATAGTCTTGCTAACGGCTCCATATTTTCTCATATCACATAGACATTAAATACATAATAACCATGAGATACTCTTCTATATTTAAAGGGTGAAACACGTGACGGTGCTGCTGTCGGAGTCGGAGCGCGAGTGCGCGCGCATGGGCCAGCTCAGCGAGCTGCTGAAGGCGGAGCTGCGGCGCGTGAGGGGGGCCACTCAGAACGCGCACAACACCGAGTACATGAAGAACGTCACGCTTAAAGTATGTCCGCATTGTCATTCAGATCAAAAACGCCCTCAGTCGGATGTAGGTCCCTCAAGCATTGCCACGACGATGTGTCCTATCGCTTTCGCATACAAAGAATCCCTGTCACCTTCACCTGCCCGTTTATGCTGTACAAACGTTACGGTGCAAACTTTGGTCATTCTAGGGATTGACAGTTCTTTTCATCTAAGTTTAGGTTTTCGGTGAGATTGTTACAGAATGGCATAGTAGATCGTCGATCCAACTTGGCTTGGCTTTCCACTGAACGACGTCGCCACACCTGATCTTTTTAGGGTTCCGAACAAAAAACGAAACCCTTACAGGATCACTCGGGTGTCTGTCTGTCTGTCCGTCTCCAGTTTTCTCCGGATCTACTGGACCGATTCTGTTGAAATTTGGTACACATAATTATGAATATCTGTGACCCAAACACGGACGCGTTACATTAGTTAATATTTTTTTAGTATGGGGGTCATTGTGGGGTGAAACAAGAAATTATAAAATAAAAAAACTGTATCATGTGACATATCAAGGAAATGAAAGGGCTTACTGTGAGGGTTTTTAGTAATATTTTTTTCATAATTTTAAAATAAATAGATTTGAAGTTATTGAAGAAATTAGATCAAAAATTACTATTCCCCAAATTTTTTAAATCAATGCAGATAATAGTTCTATACCTAAAGACAGGAAAATCTATAAGAAGTCTGTACTGTTAAAATAAAATGATAAAAAAATGAAATTGGCTCGGAACCCTTTGTACGCGAGTCCGACTCGCACTTGGCCAGTTTTTTTTATTGAAAATCTTGCAATTGACCACTACCCTTGTAGTTATTAAGTCCTCTTTTGACTACGATAAAAAATGTTAATTCTAGTTCCTGACACTGGCACCCGGTGACGAGCGCAGCAGGCTGGTGCCAGTGCTGCAGAAGATACTCACACTCACTCACGAAGAGACGCAGAAAATTAACGCCGTCGCCAAAGGTAAGGCAGAAATGAGATTGAAGTTGTATCTAATGATCCAAGGCACGATACTGCTAGTATCTAATTATCTGCCACAATCGGGGATGTGATAAGGCCCGAATTAAAAAAAATATAATAAAAATTTAACCCCTTTTTACCCGACTACAGCAGATCCCAAAAGGAGGTTAGTGTTATTTTTTTTTTCAAGGATTATATACGGTGCCATTTTAATCGTCTTACAAAGGCGGCCCGCTGAATATACCCGCCATAAACTACCTCTAGGCGCGATTTTTTTTTGAATATTTCTTTAAAATATTAGGAGTTAGTGATAGAGTGACGACTGATAGAACAGAATGGAAGAAAAACCCGTGTTGCGCCCCAAATAACATGGGATAAAGGCAGGAAGATGATGATTAAAATATTAGGTACAATATAAATAAATAAATATAATGCAATAGAATTATGAAACACGTTAATAATGTTAACGTATCAATACAAGTCGCCGTTCTTGGAACCTAAGTCTCGGACTGCACTCGCTCCTGGATGTTTCAAACTACGTCATGATAATGAATCATTATATTTTTTTTTTAATAATAATAATAAATCATCAGATCGGTCCATCATCACTGACAGGACTATTGTTGCCAATAAGCCTGATATATTGGTGTTGGACCGAATCGAGAGGCGTGCAATGATTGTAGACATAACCGTCCCACATGACGAGAATCTCGTGAAAGCCGAGAAAGATAAACAAATCAAGTATATTGACTTGGCTCGCGAGGTTGTCGACATGTGGGATGTGGTTAGGAAGTTCCTCTCTCTGGAGCCCTGACCGCCGGTAGCTTGGACCCTGTTCCCGATACCGGTGGGCTACTATTTATTATATTTTTAAATGTTTTTATATTTTTTTTTTCAAATATTTAAAAATGTAATTTGTAGGTTAATTTGTTGAATAAAGGAAATAATAAATCATTTAATTTCAGAACTAGTCCATTTTTGAAAACAAGAATATTAAAAGATAAAAATTAAAAATATTATACAACACAAACATTATACATTACACAAGTCAATAAATATTATAAATTACAATTTTACAAAGCAAAAAGATTACACACACACACACAATATTGTTATCTCAGTCTATATTTAGGTCTGGATCCGGAGTGCTCAACATGCAGCCTAGTCCAGTACCGCATTATTGGGCAATCCAGATCCAGATCCATCCTCCATGCGAACAGCTGAAGGTAGCTGTTGGAACTGTCTCGAATGCGGCTCATTAGGGAGACAACTCTTTTGCGAATAATCGCCGCAAAACCATCAATATTTGCGTCCGCAAACATACCCGCCGCGCTACAGTAGCGAGGCAGTTTCATCAGCGCCCTGAAAGCATTGTTGTAGAGAACACGCAGGGTGTCGTACGCTTGACCCATAAGCTGCACGTGTAAAACGATTGGCAAAATGCCCTAAACAACGTAGAAAACCCTAAAAATTATAATTATAATCAAGTGATCATAAATATAATTTTTAGGGTTCCGTACTTCAAAAGGAAAAAACGGAACCTTTATAGGATCACTTTGTTGTCCGTCCGTCTGTCTGTCAAGACCCCTTATCTCGGGAACGTGTGGAGGTATCGAGTTGAAATTAAAATCATATACTCAATTCTACGCTCCTTGAAGCTGTGAAAAAATCAAAGTTCTAAATTAACGTAAGAAAAAGATACGGCCTCTTATGCCGCAAAAAACGACCCTCTCATGGTAATACTGTCTTATACTACACTAGCGACCCGCCCCGGCTTCGCACGGGTGCAAATTATATACTAAAACCTTCCTCGAGAAACACTATCTATTTAAAAAAACCCCATCTAAATCCGTTGCGTAGTTTTAAAGATCTAAACATACATAGGGACAGACAGACAGCGGAAGCGACTTTGTTTTATTCTATGTAGTGATGTATAGGGTAAAAGTCTGGTAAATATACATCTGTATTTTTTTTTTTAAATATAGTCTTTATTTAAACTAATATATATGTAACTCCAAATTTGGAACCGTCGGTGGGCGAATCCGACTCGCACTTGTTTTTTAATGCATGTGTAGTCATTGGATAGATGAAGTGGGCTGCCGTTAAAAGACGAATAAAGTGGCACCGTGTTTATGTATGTATATGTTATATAGAGAATAGGGATATGCATGAAATAAATATTTATCATCTATACATCATCATCATCATCTGCCTAGCCTTTTCCCAACTATATTGGGGTCGGCTTCCAGTCAAACCGGATTCAGCTGAATACCAGTATTTTATGTGAAGCGGCTGCCTACCAGACCTCCACAACCCATTAAATGGGTAACACGGTATTTCTTGGCAAGACTGGAGTCAGATATACTGTCTTCTGACAATCCGTAACGACTGCCAAAGTTCTACAAATGACAGCCGGGACCAACAGCTTAACGTGCTTTCCGAGGCACGGAGGAAACTCGGTATGTTAAGATGGTCACCCATCCACAGACCAACCTTGGCAAGCGTTGCTTAACCTTGAAAATCGATCTATGCGGCTGTTGTTTTTTAGCCACGAGCTCCTCAATTTATCATCTATACAGTTTATCTAAAAATATACAAAAATATAATACTAACAGTGAAAATAGAATCAAAATTACTCGAAAAACGAAATCTATACCTCTCGCGAAAACGCTGTTTTCTATGGCAGCCATATAGGCGTCATAGACGATGACGTCAAAGTTTACATCGGATTTCTCTTTCTAATTGTAATCTTTAAAGCTTTATAACTTCATCACTGATGAAGGTAAAAATAATTTCATGATTGTTTACTACAGCTAATAAGTATTTCATTTTGCTAATAAAAAAATCGCATGCATATTCCCTATTAAAAAAGTTTACGTTCGCACAAACGTGAACTTGTGGAAAACCTGCCTAGCTATTCCCCACTACGTTGGGATCGGCTTCCATAATTAAAACAACAGGATAAAGCTGAGTACCCGCATTATATACGGAGTGACTGCCTCTAACCTTCACAACACAGACTTTTCTTTACAGATGTTACATTGCGCGGTATTCTGTTACAGGTTTGGATCCAAACCCAAGCAAAGGATGGGGCAGCTACCTGCCCTGGCCGGGAGGGAAATAGATATACTATTTTTAAAACTAAATTAAAAATGCGATCGCCATAATGTAAGCAATAGTAAAATGTAAATTATCTGTGATTCCATTATTGACGGATGCCTTTTCAATGATTTCAGAACTCTTATTGCATTTTAGGATATATTTTTAATAAAATTTTTGTTCGTACATTTTAATGATTATTTATTATTTATTTATTATTATGGAATTTTAAGTAGCCATAAGTAATTAGGTTAGAAAGAGAAAAAATGTAGTAGATTGTTATATGTGCATGCATTAATATTATTAACTATCTAGCCGGGCATGGGGAATATCGGGTATCGTTATTGCATTCGTATAATGTTACGATTTCTAGTAAAAATCACAATAGCTGTGGCAGAGGTGTCACATTTTGTACTATTGGTGTTTTTGTAAAGCAAAACATCAAAAGTTTAGTCAAGTTTATCCTTTCTCCTATATTACGTAAATAATGACGACACTTCAAAGAATTCTCCAGAAACTACATTTTGTGATTAATGGTTACACTGGTAATAATTGTTAATTACATTGTGTGTGCTAATTTTGCGAAATTTATTGCAAGAATTATAATAGCCACCCAGAACAAACGATTTTTATGACCTGTTTATAATTACATACCATTAGTAAACTATACGTTCTTTTGAAATAAAGTTTTCTTAAAAAACACGAATATTAGTTTGAATTGTAATTACAGCACATTATTCTAATTAATTTATAATCGTGACTACATTCCGAATAGTTTATTAAATTCTACTTAAAATCGTTAGACATGAGAAAGAATATCCAGCCTTTATCAGATAATTCATATACTATATCTTTTTATATACCTTCACTTTATGACTAATTTAGTGTAAATGAGAAGTATGTATTTATCCGATTTAAATAATGATTATTTATACTCACCAACGTGGTGTTTTTATCATCATCAAAAACTTTGAATGATGATAAAAACATCAAGTTGTAGCTATACATAATATTTTCATAAATGATTTCAATATTTTAAACTTTATAATTTAATTTAACTAACTATTTTCGAATTTATTAATAAGAACTGTTAAGGTATGTTTAAACAATAAAAATTATATTATATCTATTGTTTTTTATTACAATCTACTAATCTTTGAATTTCACGGCAAACTTGACGGCGGGAACTGCTGAGATAGGTCGTAAGCTGTAGGGAACACTCCCTTTGCAATCAGTCTGACAAGACTAAAAGATATATGTTTTAACTCGTTATATTTATTAGTTACATATCTAAAATATAGGAAAGTTGAAGTTTAAACCACTATATTCAGTAGTTTTAGGTTCCGCACCCAAAGAATACCTGCGGGAGTAGTTTTGAGCCTGTGTCTGTTTATCACAGGTAGGTACAGCCCCATAAGGTTGAATGAAAACGAAGTTTCAAAATCGAAAGCGTTCTTAAGTGGAACCATGAGATTATACTATGTAGGTGTACCTACATAGTAATCTCATTGTTACCCCCTACATAGTATGTAGGTGTACCTACATACAGTTCGCGTCAGCGTGGCTTGCCCCTCGGAAGTTAGGTTTGAGTGAAGTCCGCGCAGGTGCAATCGCGTAAAAAAGTGTTACGTTCCTAAAATATTTTTTTGTTTATACGTATTATACTATAAACAAGTAACAAAGACTACCAGTAACAATTAAATATCAAAAAGTAACACAACAAACGCATACACCACAAGAACACAAATCAAACTGTAAGAAATAACCAAAATAAATCATTAAAAACAATAACAACGTGTAACACTTTTCGCATCCACAGTCGTATTGCATCGAGCAAGCGGGACACGCTTATGCATCGAACGTATACGAGCGAGTGAGATGCCATTACACCCGCGCGTTTGTGCTAATCCACGCATGCGCGAGCTACCCGCGCATGCGCGGTTGTATGTTTGTTGTCAAATTGACGTCCTGCGCAGCCGATTGCGGCGTACTTTGCGGAGGCAAGCTTGCGTGACGGGAACTGTACATTGGCGTATCTAGGACTTTTTTCCAGGGGGGGCCTGGCCCCTAACTTGGGATGCAACGCCCAGACAACACATACACCACGGTCGGTGATCACGATCAAAAATTAAATTTTGAGCCCGTAGCACGTCGCAGTCGCAGCCGGGGTTCATGTTAAAAGTTAATACCTAGTCGGGTCCAAATTATTAAATAAATCGAGAAAATTGGACTACGGACTAGCTTACTATCGATGGGTGGTTATGGATATTTTAGGGTTCCGTATCTCAAAAGGAAA
Organism: Lacanobia oleracea; assembly: GCA_950371165.1. Classification (NCBI taxonomy): domain Eukaryota; kingdom Metazoa; phylum Arthropoda; class Insecta; order Lepidoptera; family Noctuidae; genus Lacanobia; species Lacanobia oleracea. The sequence continues at coordinate 17,240,125 of OX493389.1, forward strand.
AAACGGAACCCTTATAGGAACACTTCGTTGTTCGTCCGTCCCGTTGACCTAGAACTATGAAGTTTGGCAAGTAATACCGTCTTATACTACAAGTACAGGTAAAAGTCTGAAAACTGTACATTTGCAATTAAATCATAAAACATATAGTCTTTACTCAAAGTTATTTGTGGCTACAAATTTGTACGCAACCCTCGGTGGGCGAGTCCGACTCGCACTTGACCGGTTTTTTTTTTACCATTGCATTCATACAACGGAGACCTTTACAAAAATGACGCCCAGGCCAAAAATAGCTTTTAGTTATCGCGGGCAAAACCGCGCGGGTGAATTTTGCTGAAAAGCTTTTAGCCTGAAGAAAATTGGAAGTAGAGCGACCGAAGCGAGCTCGACTTTTTAGAACCTTGTTTGGGATAAGATAGATTCAAACAAACAGATGTTCCTTAACAGACCCGAGAATGCTGGAGCGAGCGAAGCGAGCTCGAAAATTTTGAGCATTCCACCTGGGAATCTGAGTTAGATTAGTTCTTTTTAACCAACAACAGAAATAGATATACAAGATGTTGATTTGCATCCTAGTCAAATTCAAGGACGTAATTATGCTAATGATTCTCGACCCAAATCAACAATACAATGGGTAGGTATTTTTTTTCTTATTTACGGAAATCGGTAAGTGTGAGCCAGCCGTATTTAAAAGCGGCCCGTCTGTTACTAGCCCTATAACCGCTCTTTCACACACAAACAAACGCAAACAACACAATGACATACGCAAACGATCATTCAATAAATTCGTAGGTAATCAATTCCACCCCAACCAATCACAAGCTCCTAGCACTCGCCCCCGCGGCCCCGGAACTACCAGTGCCGAAGCGCGCGTGCGGTGTGCGATTTCCGCTCTCGGACGTAGGTACAAAGTGCAAGATTACGGACAATTATTCAAATGTCGAGTTGGTAGAGATGGTCAGCCATGTGATGCCATCAGTGGAGAGAGCCTACGTGGAGCCATCCGGATGTTCACGAAAATCTTTCCCGCTCGGGAACCCCATCACAGAGCGTCATGGTGGCTTTCGACACTTTAATAACGAAAACGTAAGCTAAAGGAAAACCAGCTACGTTGTGCTCGATTGTGCGAATAGTGTGATGTGATGGTGGCAACTTTGAACAATACCTCCGGGTAACTAAGACCCACTGACCAAGTAGGTAATTTATTTATTTGTACATTTTTTAAATAGCTGTTAGCTCAAAATTATGTAGCGGTCAATGCCCGCGCACGCGCTAGCACTTCGTAGGTAAGACGTCGACACTCACGCACTCAGCTGCATTGTCGCTGTGTGCGTAGTCGGGTGATTCTGTTTTCTTTGTATTGAATTAAGGGTTTAATTCTGAAATACTGTTAAATTTCAACAACAAATAAAAGCAGCGCTTATTAGTAATTGACCACTATCGTTCTTTCAATTGATTATTTATGTCTTTTATGACAACCTCCTGAAATTTGACGAGGATGCAAAACAACAGTTTGTAGATGTTACTTAGTCGACATAAACGAAAGTTCTAGAACTAAAAATGTAAAAAAGAACTTAGGTACTCTTAAATTTTATCGCATAGGATGTGCCATGGACAGGTAAGATACTCTTTTAAGTATTCATACAGCCCTAAAAGTAATAATCTCGACTTAAGCTAGGTAAATAAAATTTTGACATCGAAGAATACAAGAGCGAGCGAAGCGAGCTCGAAATTTTTTTAACCCAGCCGTGGAAGACGGCCCCAAACAATATAGTGGCGCCCCCACTCTTTCCCGTTTTGTGATTAATTTTATTATAAATCTGATGTAAAAGGGTATTTTTAACGATATCAACGAAGATCCATTGTGCCAATCATTGGCATATTTTTTTTTTTCTAGACCATTACCTACGTGGGAAACCATTGGTTCTGGAGATATGGAAGAAAACCTTACAATGGTTTACTTAGGTGTTACTTTTACGCTTACATGCAAAAAATAGAGCCCCAAGAGAGTGTAAAATACAAGGGCGAACGAAGCGAGCCCGAAAATTTTAGCACCCCACAGCCACATCGAATAAGTTTTTATTTAAACATTTGAGTTTGGCGCCCCTTGTACTTACCCTAGATTCGGGGGGTGAGATCCTCTTTTTGCCATCCATACAGATATAAAAGTAATGTCGTCGACTGACGAGTATGATATGACAATCAAGAATGTAAGAGCGAGCGAAGCGAGCCTAAAATTTTTAGTACCGAGCCCAGGAAGGGTAAGAGCCGCTTTTTAATTTGAAATCGGTCCCCAAACATCCTGGGGTGTGCCTGAGCCAATATATACGCCTTTGCCTACATAGTAATCTAATAGCAACGCCCCTATTATAAGGAACTTCAATAAACGGTTTTCTTTATCTCTAACATGCTTGTTATAAGTTAGGTTCCTCAAATTAGAGAAAATAATCGTCCTTTACCTACCTACTCGACTTAATATCTTCGCCAACTTATTTCATAACAAAATGTTATGAAAAATAAACGTAATTATTAATAGGATATACCTATAGGTAGGTACATATTAAAAAACCAACATTATTAGGTACTTTATGTAAAAAGGTCTAACTCAAAAGTAAAATACCATAATAATCAATGACAGTCTATAACTGTAGAAAAAAGGTTTCATACATGCGAAGATAAACGCTTGGCTCGAAGAAAGCACGAAGAAAAAGAAAGTTCCGAGCATCCGGTTTTTCCGACGGATTAAAAAAGACTAATTGGCTAATAGGTGAATATTGTCTCATTTTAAATATCTAAATAATTACAGGGTGAATTAAGGTTTCATAATCCATTATTAAGTTTTCTTTTTCGCGCAACTTATTTTAATAGGGACGGTTTTGATTTTATTGATTGCATTTCCCGGGCGAATTGTCTACGGCGCATGCTCGAAAATTGCTCGGAAAATTCGTGACTGCGGCTGCAAAGGTGAGCTTTTCTTGTGTTTTATTGTAAAATATATTGAAATATTAGTTATTTTATGGCGTTTGTGTGATTCTCTTACTTGTTAACAGCAAGAAACTGAAACATAGTGGTTTTCCTGAAAATATTTTCAACTTCACCTGGGTACAGGTATTCTGCCGGTATAAGAATTTAAATTACGCAATTTTTATGTTTTTGTAAGAAAAAAATATGAATGAACTGCGTATCATAACAAAACATAGTTTCTGGCGTTTAATCATCATGATCCTAACTGTTTGTAATGTTTTGTGATAAATCTGCTGTCTTACAAAACTAAGTACAGATAGAGTTTATGTCTCAGAGTTTTCAGGTTTTCATTTATATTTATTTCGTTGTTATATCTTTGTTTCAATCATTCCTCGGTCATTTGTGCAAGAAGTGAAAAAGTTTTTCCAATTTCAAAGTAATGTCATGTAAATGTCACCGTGATTAATTTTCTACAAAAATACCGGGTACAAGGATAGACCGTAATTTATCTGATGCAGACAAACATACTCAAGATGGACGCATTGTGATGCCCATGTGCGTCGCCGGTACACATGCATCTACGTAGTGCGACATGCGATTATTCTAATTTTGAATCATACTGTTGCAATACATTTGCTTTAGTACTTGTATAGATCACGCTTACTAAAATTAGATTGAATGCACTCTCTCCTTGTGATAGTTAATAAATACACCGTTCCTGCGTTGAAATCTTTGTGCAGTTTCTGTCAAGTCACCGCCGCCGGTATATCTTTAAGACATACATAAAGTAACTTGGTAATCTATAGGCAGGTATATACTTGGATAGAACCTTTATTTTGACGCTACAAGAACACACGTAGAGATGCACATAGTATTTACCGGAATAGATTTTATGTACTCGCTATAGCATCAATAACATCCTACCTAGGCTACTTAACTTATCTAAATACCTACTGCTTCCAAGACGAGGACGAAGAATGAAGATTATGAAGTTATTTTGTATGATTCGGTTATTCCTGTTTTAATTTTAATTGTTTTATGAGTTAATTTTCTTTACGGTGGTAATGTCTATTTGGCTGGCGTGAAATACAGTTAATTTGCGTGGGTGTTAAGTCTATATTTGGCAGAATAGCTGCGCTGTATCGATGTCCCGGATGTCCTATGCGCACGCTCGGAGGAGCGACTCTTTCAGGAATGTTGTGATGCTACTAATTCAATCGCGGACTTAATGTTAGAGCAGCTACAGCGTAGTAGCTTCCCGCTTGATAAGAAATGAAATTAAGAGTGACTTACTACCATACGTAGGTATCTAAATAGTCCTTAAGGTTGCGCCAGGGTAGCCCGCGAAATTCAGGTATTTTTATGTTTTTTGCAATTTGCCGGTCAGTGTGAAGCTGTATGTTGAACAAAATACGATTCGCGGCCGTAACGCGTATTTATCTAAAGAATTCTAACCATTTTATTAATCAATATAGCCCTCGTTAAGTACATGAAGCTATATAATGCCATTTTTATGAAATAACCATTCTATAGGGCTTCATCAACTTAAAGGATGACGGGATAACCACAGAGCTGCTCAGGGCAGGAGGAATACCTATCTTGACAGCAGCCGCACCGGAGCAGGCCGGGTTTTGAAAAGGCTACAGCACCGTGAACCACATGTAACACAGGCAGATAACCTAAAAGACCGATGAATATAATCAGCCTCTGTGCCTAGCGTATGTGGACTACGAGAAAGCTGTTGTCCTGGAGTCCATCCAGAGACTTCTTATCGACTGCCGCTACGTAGAGGTGATGAGTAGTCTGTATAAGGTCAACGGTCAGTACATCTTGCACCTCCGTTTTGTGGATGACATTGTCACCATGGCGGAATCTTTGCAGGAGCTGGAGGTGATGCTGAACGGCCTGAGCGATTCTTCAAGGCGGGTGGGTCTCGGGATGAATCTAGACAAAACCAAAGTCATGTACAATGGTCATGTCACCCGGAGACCTGTAATCGTAAATGGCACTACCCTCGAGGTTGTGCAAGAATACATATATCTAGGCCAAGTTATACAACTTGGGTGGAACAACTTTGAGAAGGAGGCGACCAGAAGAATACGCTTGAGCTGGGCGGCATTCAGGAAGCTGCGTGATATCTTTGAGTCGTCGATCCCACAATCCTTTAAGAACAGGGTTTATAACCAGTGCGTCCTACCTGTAATGACTTACGGAGCCGAAACGTGGACTCTCACCATTGGCCTGGTCCACAAATTCAAGGTTGCTCAGCGTGCAATAGAGAGAGCAATGCTCGAGATTTCTCTGCTGGTGCAACGAAGTCATTCGCCAGAGAACTAAAGTCACCGACATTGCGCATAGAATCAGTATACTGAAGTGGAAGTGGGCCGGCCATGTCTGCAGACTGACAGATGGTTGATGGAGCAGACATGTGTTAGAATGGAGACCGCGTATGGGCAAACGTAGTGTGGGACGCCCTGCGGCACGATGGATCGATGTTTTAAAGAAAGTGGCTGGCAGCGGATGGATGCGGACTGCTCAGGACCGGGATGGTTGGCGCTCTTTGGGGGAGGCTTACGTTCAGCAGTGAAAGAATATTGGCTGAAATGATGATGATGATGACCTATGACATTTTGGTTGGTGTATCACAATGGGTACATAACGCAATAACCGGCAAGGCAAAAAATATTTCAGAATACGTAGGATTTTGTTAAACCTAACTTAGTTTTAGTGGTCGTTGTATAGGTTCCTAATAATTGAATACAAACAGTGAATTAAATGAATCCATTGTCTGTAGAGCCAGTTACAGTTATACCTATTCGGAATTGATTTTACCGTCTATTCTCCAGTTAACTTACAATCAGCTTGATCGATAATAAATATGGGGTTTCTAAAATTTGTGCAGCTTGAGTCGATCATGTCTTGTAACATTAATACTGTAGGTACCTATCTACCTTTCAGATAAGGTGATAGCTTCTTCTCTATCAAAGCTATGACCTACCTTGAGTTTTAAGGTTTTAAGACCAGTGTTATCTTATGTTGCGCAGGTTACAAATTGATTTACTAACGTTTCCTTGAGTTTTAAGACCAGTGTTATCTTATGTTGCGCAGGTTACAAATTGATTTACTAACGTTTCGCCTAACGCCACAAGGATGGGTAAGGAGAAGACTCACATCAACATTGTGGTGATCGGCCACGTAGACTCGGGCAAGTCCACCACCACTGGCCACCTTATCTATAAATGCGGCGGCATCGACAAGAGGACTATCGAGAAGTTCGAAAAGGAGGCCCAGGAGATGGGCAAGGGATCCTTCAAGTATGCTTGGGTACGTACATCTGTGATGTTGTATTTCTAATGTTTTTTTTTTGGGTAGGTAAGTATTTATTATTTATGTCTGACCTTGAGCCGCACTATGGTGCGTTCATAAAAGTTCAAGGTGTTTATTATGGGGGACTGCTATGCACACTGAAACTGTAATTAATTACAATACTCATCATCTCATTCTACGTTAGGTAACATTTTAGCATGTGACCTTTTTAAAATCCTAACAAGATAATAGGGTAGCTGGTAGGTACTTGGTGACTTTTTCCATCCGCGATAATACGCAAGACTGTCTCTAGTTTTCAATGTAGAGTGCCATGTTGTTATATTGGAGACCTACCTACTCGTTTGGTGGCTTCCTGATTCTCTCATTCATTGAAACTCACGTGTGAGGAAGCTTAATGTAGGTAAGTGTATTAAAACTTAATATTTTTCTTTATTCAGGTGTTGGACAAGTTAAAAGCAGAGCGTGAGCGCGGTATCACGATTGACATTGCGCTGTGGAAGTTCGAGACGGGCAAGTATTACGTGACCATCATCGATGCACCTGGTCACAGGGACTTCATCAAGAACATGATCACAGGCACCTCCCAGGTAAGTTGTGATTGTTTTTTCCCAAAAACTCCTAGGTAGCAAGCCAAAACCCAGAACCCTTGGTTTCTGAGGTCTTAATTCTAACATATTTTTTTAAATATACCACTTTAGTGGACCGAAATTAAAAAAAAACGGGCCAGTCACACAGGTGCTCCTTTCATGAAGACTCGGCATAGGTACTGATTCTTGATTACAGTCGTGTTGGTATATGGTAATTATCTATCAGGCTGACTGCGCGGTGTTGATTGTGGCCGCGGGCACGGGTGAATTCGAGGCGGGCATCGGCAAGAACGGACAGACGCGCGAGCACGCCCTGCTTGCCTTCACCCTGGGCGTTAAACAGCTGATCGTTGGCGTCAACAAGATGGACTCCACCGAGCCTCCTTACCACGAGGCACGCTACGAGGAGATTAAGAAAGAGGTGTCTTCCTATATCAAGAAGATTGGTAAGTTAAAACCTATTTTTTTCTCCAGCTTACATAACTGCGTACCTAAATGAATCAGCTCCTAAAAGCTCCTAATTTCATTGCCAGTCTTGTCTATCCTCGCAAAGTCGTAGGTGAACGCTCTTCGAAAAATGTGTCATGCTTTAGGTACATAAGTTAAAACGCAAGGTGACATTGAGTTCGAATACTTACATAATCTCGATGCGGCAGGGTACAACCCCGCCACGGTGGCGTTCGTGCCCATCTCGGGCTGGCACGGAGACAACATGCTGGAGCCCTCCGACAAAATGCCCTGGTTCAAGGGCTGGACCATCGACCGCAAGGAGGGCAAGGTCGAGGGCAAATGCCTTATTGAGGTATGCATTACTATATTTGCTATTGATAGAGATAGGACATTAATAAATATGACAGATAAGTTCGGAAATCGACCCCTAGTGAAAATTGCAAAAGTTGTTATTCCAAATAACAACTTCAGAGCAGTTTTGCAGTTTTTGTTAAATTTTTTGCAGTTCTTACCCAACCCAAACATAAAAATCAACTGAACAAATGGCATTAGCTAAATTCTCTCAGTCATAATAGAACTTGTCAACACCTCGTTTACTAAACATCATTGTTTACGCCATTGGCATGGTTACCCAAGTCTAAAATAAACTTTGACCTAAACGTAATAGAGCCAGCGATGCGTGAAGATGTTCGAATGGTTACTTTCATCTCGTTCCTTTCGATTAAGTCCTTAACCTTTTGGTTTAGTACAATCGCAAAGCCTCTCTCTTTGGAAGGGCAGACGAGATGAAGCAATATCACGATTGTCGCAAATATTTAGGAAATTCTCAGAATGTTCTTACACCATTCATTTAATACTAATTTATAATCATGATCGCTTCCTTGTATCTTACCTTATTTATTTATTTTATACTTCATGCACACAAATGTACAGAGGCGGACTTAATGCCATAGGCATTTTCTACCAGTCAACCCTTGGGTGATGCAGAGACAAGTAGTGGTGTGGTGCAAGGTGCAATTTTGAGCAAGAAACGCGATTAAAAGATGAATGTAGGGGTTTCGTCGCACTACAGCTCTAGCACAAAGATCCTGCCACTGCCGATTTTTCGAGGGTTAATCGCTTTGCACTCATGCATCATGTAGGAGTTTAGACTACGCTATAGGAATGTCTGTTGCTTTAGGCTCTGGACGCGATCCAAGCCCCATCCCGACCCACGGAGAAGCCGCTGCGCTTGCCTCTGCAGGACGTGTACAAGATAGGAGGCATAGGCACCGTGCCTGTGGGAAGAGTTGAGACCGGCATCCTCAAACCTGGTAAGACATTCTTGGCGTTCATTGTTTGTGCTATACTTGTATCCGTAGCTCTACAGACACAGACCGTCAAAAGCCTAAGTACTTATGTAGCCTTTAATAATAGGTACATCTTAAGTGTCCAAAATGAATGGTTCTGGGCCGGTTGCAAACAGCTGCGACTTTATAAATCAGCACAGTATAGGTAACATATCTCGCGTGTTTTCTCAGAAAGCGAAGGAAAAAGTTCGGAGAGACATGATCGAGAGGGGTGCGTGACTAAATTGCCTAGCTATCCGTTAGTCTATAACTAAAATTCCGATGATCACAATAAAATGATCAATGCCTCATTTATAGGCATGGAACAAACGTAATAAAATGATAATTTGTGAAGGTATGGTGGTGGTGTTCGCGCCGGCCGCCATCACCACCGAGGTTAAGTCTGTGGAGATGCATCACGAGGCGCTGCAGGAGGCCATGCCCGGAGACAACGTTGGATTCAATGTAAAGGTATGATGCTGTTCCCTTATCGAAACAACTGCGACACGATCACAACATCGCAAAAAAAAATGTGAGATACGCAACGAATGGTTTGCGCAACTGATTATTTCTTAACTGAGAATTTACTCCGAATATCTGAATTTATATTTTGAAGTTTAGCATTTCTCAGCGTAAATACTTGTCAAACGCTCAGCCTGTCTTCAAAGTAAGTATTTGGGGTGAAGATCGACGCCAAAGTTCTAGATGCTTTCATAACATAATACATTTTCGGTTATGGCAGACACGCCTTGTAAAATTACCTACATTGATATCTTGCAGAACGTGTCCGTAAAGGAACTGCGTCGTGGCTTCGTGGCCGGCGACTCCAAGAACGCCCCGCCCAGAGGTGCTGCCGACTTTACAGCCCAGGTTTAGTGACTCTTATATATTGATTCTATTTAGTTCATCAGGATTATCTCAAAGTATTTTCTTCAGTTAACTGGTGTTTACTTTACTGGTGGTACTTTTCAGTCAGGCCGTACCTATTTCAAAATCGACCTCGACAAATTGTAGACGTAGGTAGTGAAGTTGAATGTCCTTAGAGGCAGACAATGGAAACTACTGAAATAATTTGAGGTGTTATTTATTTAATACATTAATTCTGTCTACATGATATTGTTATAGCTCACGCACACTATTACAAGTTACAACATGTTAGTAGGTAATTGCCTAAAATGCCGACACGCATTCTACTGCGTTGCGAAAACTTAACACCCCAGTTATAGGTGCATTGCTAAATGTAATAATTATATTACGTACTTGTAATAATATCGTGTCCCCTAATTTCCTGTCGCCTATCAAGTTTTGTAATGAACGTTATCGGCTGACCTTGTGCCTACTGTTATACACAGTTCCCTGTTACGACTATTGCGTGCCCACATTGCTGCCAAATTAGCCACTAGCTATTATAGAATATTGAATTTAGCATTAACGGTAATTAGACTTTTTGTCGATTATGAGCTGATGATGAAACAACTCCTGCAAGTGATCGATTGCAAATAATTATGATAGACTGCGGATTCCTGGAGAATCACAGGAAAGACGTGGTCACAGAGTATAGTTTATTAATTTGGTCTTTGATGGCACTTACGAAACTACCTCAGAATATGGGGGAACCTGTGCGACGAGATTTCTGAACTATTTTTAATAATTTTCCATATACCTACTTATTAGAACTACCCTATTCACTGATCAATCAGGTCTGATAGAATTAGAAGCTACATAATAGTCTGAGTAATTAAATACAATATCTGTAAAATATATTATTTATGCAAGTAAGTAGTTTTGTTAAATTGTACTTCCCGAAACAAATATAATTATATCCCACGCAGTACAGGACAGGAAAAAATATATTTCAGGAAGTATTTAGATACCTACGCAACTTGGATGATTGAAAGTATAATTTATTTGGTTTCACGAAATGCTTTGAAAAGTCAATAGTAATCACTACATAAGTACATAGAAAACAAAGTCGCTTCCGCTGTCTGTCTGCCCCTATATATCTATGATTAGATCTTTAAAACTACGCAACGGATTTTGAAGCGGTTTTTTTTAATAGATAGTGGTTTTTGAGGAAGATTTTAGTACTTACATAATTTGCACCCGTACAAAGCCGGGGCGGGTCGCTAGTTTGATATAATTTATTTAAAACAACTAGCTTTTGTTCGCGACTTCGTACGCGCATATCCCGTTTTTCACGTTCCCGTAGGAATTTCGGGAAATCCTCTCTTAGTGCTCCTCTCCCCAAGCAAAACCTACTTGCCAAATTTCAGCTATCTATGACCAGTTTCGGCTGTCCGTTATCTAGCTGTCAGTCACTAAGTAACGCAAGAATTATATTATATAATTATTAGGATGAGACGTAATGTTTTTTTTATATTTCTATGGACGTAACGATTACGCTACTCTATCAGAAAGATAATGCAATAGGTATGTGGGTACCTCGGTACATCACTTAGCTTAAACTGACACATGCAGTCGGTTTCTCAACAAATATAAAGCTAGTGTCAATGTAAACATTAGTAATAACCTAGTAAAGAGCTACATTTCGATTTAATTGAATGTCTGCTTGAATCCAGTTCTTTCCGCTCATCGAGGTTAGAAGGTGCTCGAATGGATGCTCCCGACTGGAAGCCTTTTCCCAACATGTATCAGCTTCTGTTTATACCGAATGCAGCTGAGTACTACTAGTATTTAACTGGTGACTGGGTAACATGATAAGGTTACCCCTTGACAAAACATGACACGGGCCTGGGCCCATGGGCCATGTCAAGTTTTGTCAAGGGGTTCAGCCTGGGCCTCAAGTCTGCTATACAATAGTGTCAGAATGGTCTATCATTGATTTCATAATTGTTGATTTTGACAAGTTTGGTAATCTACTAATATAAAAGCGTCATTATGACTTTCCAATGGTCAACAACTGACACTCCATTGAAAGAAATGGCATAGAATGGTAATCTCGTACATAATGACAAATGAATAAATAATATGTAAATGTATATATGTCGTAGGATAATTTGATACTTCGAATCTTCGCGGAAATCCTAGGGGTTTTGCGAAAACGCGGATAATTAGACATAGGCGAAAAATTATCAAATCTTACTGGACAAAGTCAGGATTTTTACGAAAATACTCGTTACTATAGTAAGATTTGATGTGCTCAACACTGATTGGCTACAATTTTGCTGGCTGACTTCTAATTGGTTCCTAGTTTGCCGATGATTAACTTCAAGTATTGTATGATAGAGTTATGAAGGTTTAGAATAGGTGAGAAAGGAAAATCACTAAATTGATTTTTATAAACTTTTTATTGAAAATTTTAGTATGTATGTTGTTTTCTACAGACAATAGGAGATCTCAGTCGTAGTAAAAAAAAATGATCCAATTTTAGGGTGTAATCCATAAATTGGATGAAACTGGTTAGGTAAACAATTAGTTTAATAGTGCAACAATGGAATTGATCAGTCTTGTGAATTAAAGTCTTGAGATAAAATCACTCATTCATCAGCCTTCTCTTCTCTTATCAGCTAAACTTAAGATATATTGAGGCAAAATTATTATCACATTCTGGTTCACTTATAGTGAACAAAATAACTACAACAAATTATTATTGAATTAGCAAAAATAGGAAAAAATAGACTTATTCAAAGAAATTACAAAATATATATGACACTATGTACATCCGTGTAGCACTTTTATTTACCACTTTATTTAAGTCCAAGTAGGTACACTATTTACGATAAAAAACAAAACACTTCTGCAATTTAAACAAACAAACAAACGTAAACACACACAAACGTAAACATTCATTTACACAAACGTAAACAAATAACGTGCGGCAACAAATGATTGGACATTTAAGACGTCAACCAATCAGAGACGATCTCTTATTGAACGCGCTGACCGACCAATCAGCGTTCTTATTTCATAACAGCCAGCGTTTCGTTTCGCAATATTGCTATAATAACGAGTATTTTCGCAAAAATCCTGACTTTGTCCAGTAAGATTTGATAATTTTTCGCCTATGTCTAATTATCCGCGTTTTCGCAAAACCCCTAGGATTTCCGCGAAGATTCGAAGTATCAAATTATCCTACGACATATATAAAAGAAATAAAGTTAAAAAAATAAATAAATAAAGTTAGTTTAAATTTAGTACTACATTTTCGAAAATAATAATAATAATTATAATAATATCAATCATAATAATAATCATCATAATAATAATAATAATCATTTATAATAATATCAATACGAAAATGTATTTCTATTAAGAGACCATTGACCGACCAATGATCGACCATTACGAATGAGCAGATTACGAACTTTTAGCAAAATGACAATGGGATCGTGTTGGAATAATAGCCGAAACCAACGGGTTAGCGTGCTATCTGCTTGCCACTTGCCAGTGAGGTGTTCTGCAGCTTTTTACTCGGTATTAGAAGCTCTGCCCTTACACGACCTATCGTAACTGTACGTGTCACCCACAAAGGACCAAATAATGCAGTAAATAGTCTAAACGTACTACTAAGTACTATCTATTATATTTCATGGAAAGGGAGGCCTTTCAGCTTTGCCGTTAATCTATTGCTGATATTATCTGACTATCTCGTTATCTGATGGTTCTGTGCTGTCGCTAGGTGATCGTGCTGAACCACCCGGGACAGATCAGCAACGGCTACACGCCTGTGCTGGACTGCCACACCGCGCACATCGCCTGCAAGTTCGCCGAGATCAAGGAGAAGTGCGACCGCCGTACTGGTGCGTACCTACCACACTGCACTCAGCCAGCCTAGTTAGCCTATGAGTAGTGTAGCATCGTCTGATGTTGTATTTTCTGTACCTAACCATGACCTAGCATAATTCAAACCTTGTCTTAATTCATTGTCTTAAATCCATTTATCCCAAGATCTTCATTACCTACCTCCTATTTTGAAGATACATACAACAAGCAAAGGGATGGCTGAAGTTTCAGGTTCTGATCTTACATCGTTAACAGCAATTCTTGGTGGTTTCAGTATAAGGATCGTCAAAAATCACCAAGAAGCATAACCATACCAACCAGACTATAATCTAAGTCGCTAAATTGGCACAGGTAAGACAACGGAGGTGGACCCGAAGTCAATAAAGTCGGGCGACGCCGCCATCGTGACGCTGGTGCCGACCAAGGCGCTGTGCGTGGAGTCGTTCCAGGAGTTCCCTCCGCTCGGCCGCTTCGCTGTGCGCGACATGCGTCAGACCGTCGCCGTCGGCGTCATCAAGGTAAACTACGACGCCTCATTTTATTAGCTTTTGATGTGGGATCTTTTAACTAGCAACGCCTTTAATCGCCAATAGGCTTTAACCTAGATTTCTTCCAATCAGTTTTTATTAGATACTCGCTGACGCTGCATCGTTCATCTTTGTTTTCTCACTAATTGTCCAATGGTAGAGCTTCGTCCTTAACACCAGTCATTGTGATGTTTTGTTTGGTGTTTAGTGGTAGGTACCTGACATCTTGACTTCTTCAGATCTTTAGTTTAATACCTTCTTTTTTTTCAGAGTGTTAATTTCAAGGAAGTTACAACGGGTAAAATTACCAAGGCTGCCGAGAAGGCCCAGAAGAAAAAATAACTATGGGGCATCCTAAACAATGTAGCGCAGCCGCCTCGCAGCCCGCAGCGGGGCGGCTGGCTGCGCCCCAGCCGTGCCCCCCCCGCCACTCCTAGCCCCCTAGTGTCTCCCTGCAATCGGAGCTTCTTCACTGGTGACATCACGCTCGTCCTCTACGTATGCATTTATCATAGCACGATATTCTTAAAGATAGTTCGTTTTAGTTACGCTTACGTGTTAAGTTTATATCTTTGTGATTATTTTAGTCGTAAGTTACTCGCCAAGTTTGAGTTTCCGTATCTGAAAGCTCGTTACGTTTTATTTTTCCATCGCAAGGAGTTTAGGAGGAAAAGCATTGGTGTGGTCGCAAAATTTTAAAGCATTTCCGTGCACAGAACATACTGGCTGCTTCGTGAGCCGTTCGCAACTGACTAATCCTGGTAATCTCGTAGATTTGTACTTGTTGATCATTTCTTTGTTATTTTTATTCATTAATATTGTTAAATTGTGTATGTTTTTTTTCATAATTATTTAAATTGACTTTTAAAATATAATATGTTTTCCTTATAATTATTCTGGATTATTGATGAATAAAATTCATTGTATCTCGTATTTTATTACTTATGCCTAGATACGTAGGTGTTGTAAGTATTGTCGTATTCACTTGTTTCACATTATTACGGTCGAAGATTATTGTAAAGTTAACATCAGCGTAGTTGAGGGAATCTGATTGTAAATCATTCCTCTGTAGTTAGCAGTATGACTAAAGCGTTATAAACGTAATGATAGAAATTTTTGAAAACTTTGTAAGGCGCGTAGGTAACGAATTTTGGTTCCTAGTATTTAAATAAAAACTAATTCATTTTGAACATCTGTGTGAGGGTTTGAATATTCAATATTAATCAACCTATTAATATTGTTTCCATAATCTTACTGTTTAGATATTCTTATGTACGGAAAACAAACTCGAGACTCATTTTAAGCTAAATGTAACTTTGTAATTTTTTCAATAATTTTGTAAAGTCCTTGATCCTGATAAAACCAATAAAGAAGCTACTGGTAAAAATAATTTTATTTTCAACTTTCTTTTTAACCTCTCGCGCGTTTCTCGTACACATGGGTGTACAGTTCGCGTTAGCGTGGCTTGCCCCTCGGAAGTTAGGTTTGAGTGAAGTCCGCGCAGGTGCAATCGCGTAAAAAAGTGTTACGTTCCTAAAATATTTTTTTGTTTATACGTATTATACTATAAACAAGTAACAAAGACTACCAGTAACAATAAAATATCAAAAAGTAACACAACAAACACATACACCACAAGAACACAAATCAAACTGTAAGAAATAACCAAAATAAATCATTAAAAACAATGACAACCTGTAACACTTTTCGCATCCACAGTCGTATTGCATCGAGCAAGCGGGACACGCTTATGCATCGAACTTATACGAGCGAGTGAGATGCCATTACACCCGCGCGTTTGTGCTAATCCACGCATGCGCGAGCTACCCGCGCATGCGCGGTTGTATGTTTGTTGTCAAATTGACGTCCTGCGCAGCCGATTGCGGCGTACTTTGTGGAGGCAAGCTTGCGTGACGGGAACTGTACGAGAAACGCGCGAGAGGTTAAGAATACAAACCCGCCTCCATGAACGCAATCATTGGCGTATCTTGGGATTTTTCCCAGGGGGGCCTGGTCCCCAACCTGAGTTGTAACGCTCGATAAGCAAAATCGTTGTGGTGTGTACGATCAAAATTTTAGGTCAGTCTTAGTCAGAAGGCCCAGGTTGCTCCCCACTTTCCCGGGGCCCGGGACGATATACCTAAGTAACTTTGATGTCCGTGACTACCGCGGGACCCTGACGCCTATCGCTTCCATATTTGGTAAATAATTAGTACTCAATTGATACTAATTGGTACTCTAACAAAAAAATGGATAGGTACCTTCGTAGTTTTCGAGCAGATCGACTTTGAAGGTGGTCCCGCGGTGTACGTTACTCCAGCTAGAAAGTAGCTCCTAGAGCGATACGAGTGGTGCGTATAATTAGTGCGTAATCTGCTGTAAATGAACCATGAATGCGCCAAAGAAAAAAATTGTGCGTGTTGTCGTTTTTGAAAAAAAACTGGAAAAAAAATGATTCCTGCTGGAGTAACGTTGTTCCAGCAAGAAAATTCTAAACGAATGATCGGAGAAAGACATTGTACACTAGTTGACCAGCGCAACATCGTCTGCGTCAGAATTTTCATTACTGCTCCGCTCCTATTGACCTTAGCGTGATGATATATAGCCTATAGCCTTCCTCGATAAATGGATAAATGGGCTAGGTATCTAACACTGAAATAATATTACAAATCGGACCAGTAGTTACCTACTGAAATTAGCGCGTTCAGTAAACAAACTCTTCAGCTTAATATATTTAGGTGGGTGGAGAGCTTAAATATTTGTGCAAAAAGGTGCGCCGAAAATATAAAACCTGAAGACCAGGTTTTGTAGTCCATCTTCAGGTTTTCGAGATATTGCACTTCCTGCTGGAGTGACGTTTTCCAGAATTGTGTATCTCCAAAACCATTGTATAGGTATGCGCCTGCAGAATTAACATAAACGATTTGTGCATATTTGTGACAGAATTAGATTCAAGAAATTATTTATAATTTTCAAGTTTTTGAAAACCCAAAAAAATATCGCAGTGCCTAAATGAGAAAACGTATAAGCTTGCTAAAAACTGTATTCGGTCCGCCTTGACGCTTATAATAACCATAAAAAGTTTCAAAAGTGTACACGCATGCGTTTTTGAATAATATTGCTAAAATTCAAAACTGTGGTGCCACAACTATGACGGCAAAATACAAAAAAAAACCGGCTCAACTCAAGATGTGTAGGTGTGAACCAAAAATTAGTGCGTTAAGTCAAAAGCATACAGGGAAAATATTCAGCTTAGAATTATTCGCAAAATACAAAAGCATTTCTTTTTGCGATGTGCAAAAAATGCATGATAAGTCTTGGGTATGGTGCTATTTTTTGCGAGCCAATGATAATGCTTCTGCTAAAGGCAAAACATGCCTCAAAACATTTAAGACTTTAGGAGGAAATACAAGTGGTCTTCAGAAACATCTAACGAGTATGAGTAGGTATGCATAACATGACATTGAGAAAGAAGTACGATTTGCTTCGTCATCGGATTACCTACATCGTTAGCAGACCTTCAACAGGCAAAGGGACGAGTAAAGACGGTGCTTATAAACCACCCAAAAAAAAAGCCAAGACGACGGATTTCTTCCAGAGAGTTGACGGAAAGTTTCTAGAATGGCGTCTCTGGATGGAATACCATTTCGAACTTTTGGCGAATCTAAAGATACGCGAGTTGTTCAAAAAAGCTCAATACACATTACCATCATCTGTGGTTAGCATATAAATCATATAATGCATGGTCAAAAAACGGGCCGACTAGTGAGAGTAAAATTTTGTTGTACCTTAGACGAGTGGACCTCAAACCAAAACAAAAGGTACATTAATGTAAACGTACACTAACCATTTTTTGAAGGTGATAAGTGACAAAACCTTAAGTTTCGTTAAAATATCTGATCCCATGCCTGCTACTGTTTGTTAAAAAGAACATTTGTCGGAGTTTGGTGTTCATTTAGACACTGACGTTATAGATACTGACGTTGCGAAAAAAATGGGAAAGTCAGTCAATGCTTATCACCAAAAGTGTCTGGCCCATGGTACGCAATTGGCAACACTAGATGTGTAGACGCATCACAGAATATGAACGATGACGCGATGATGAAACTGTGGATGATGATGATGAAAAAGATAAGTGGCAGTTTTGAAATAATTTAGAGCAGCAAGCCGCGAAAACATGAAGAAGTAATTTATGAACAAGTGATGAATAAAGTCCGAAAAGTAGCAAAGTTGTTCAGAAAATCACAAACAAAACAAATTGTACTAAGATAATACCTACGTAGAAGAAGAGTTCCACAGATAACTAAAATTAATAATTGATTGCAAGACGAAATGATCTACTTTAGCTGACGACACGGTTAGCGCAGTGGTCGAGCGATTGGCTACTGCGCTGCGTGTCGCGGGTTCGATTCCCGCACGGAACAAATATTCGTATGGCCTACAGATAGTTGTTCCGGGTGTGGCTGTTTGTGTATGTGGCTTTGTTTGTTTGTGAACGCACCCACGATACAGGAGAAATTCCTAGTGTTCCTAGCGTTTATTTAAAAAAAAAGGTGAAATGCTTGACCGATTTCTTAAAATAAAGATATCGAAAAGCTTTGATTGATATAGGAACCGGAATAGAGTTCACTGAATCAGAGGTTACTACATTGGAAGCAATATCAAATTCACTAGGTATCATGAGAGTGACCTTAGAAGCACTGTGTAGACGGGACACTACTCTTTTAACAGCAGATACTGCACTAAATTTGTGCCTAAATAAATTAGATTTATAACAAAGTTTTTTAAGCGTAAATCTCGCGAAGTTACTGCGCATTAAGGAAAATAGACTGATTGAGGCAAGTATCTTACATGCACAGACCTTAGTTTTTGAAAAGAAGCTTGATGCAACAGCTTTTTAAACATTAAGCAACAATGAAATGAGTGTCTTTAAAATAATTGTATGAAAGGTAAATAAATCCACAACTGACAAATCTGACAATTATACCGCAAATACCTGTTATTTAAATGATGCGACGATTGCGGAGCTCACAAATTTAACTACAATTTAGCTACAATTATTTAATATCTATTCCCCCCCCCCCCACTAGCGTAGAAGCAGAGAAAGCTTTTTCTAACGCGGGTAACTTTTGTAACAAAATTAGGTCCTCTCTGTCTGAAACGACATTAAACGCCCTTTGTTTTTTACGTGCCCAGTACGAAAAAGAAAAACTGTGACAAATGTTATTTTTTATTTGCGTTTGTTTATACTTGATTGTAACTTGTACTTGATTAAAATATCTTATTTTAACTTTCTAATTGCAAAGCCTTTAAGTAAGAAACCTACCTACTTTTCTGAAATAGTCTCGAAAGTCTATGACTTTTTTCTAGTCGAATGACTAGAAAAAAGCGACGATTTCATGCATATTGATGACTTTCTTTATTGGACGTATTAAACCTAAGCTGTTGTCCGTACAGTCGCGTTCAGACGTTTTTGGCAATGATATGACCTAATTTTGGGCGCTAATTTAAAATAATTACATTAAATGACTTTGTGACCATATCAAATGATATTATTATTTTTATTCTCCTAATTTTGTATCTTAAAGTAATTATTGCATCGAATCACAGCTCAAGTTACCTAGCTCGTTATAAATATTAAAACACAAATAGTTCAATCAAATTATTTATACCTTGTGTAGTCATTATTATTTAAAATCGCATATTAGTTGTTCATTTAAGTATTAAAAGTAAACAGTATAATCGCATAATGACAGAATCAGATGTCAAATTTTAAGAATTTTCCTCCTCGCTGTCTGGGCCGATTTCAACCAAAAGAGCCTTATGAAAGTAATATTTTTTAATGATTATGAAAGCTGAAAGTCTAGAGCTGTCTCGAAATCTACGTATGATCCATGAAGTCATCTGTTTACAGTAGCGTAGCTAGCATGAGTGATACCTGGGGCGTATAATGTGGTTTCACCCCTCAAATTATCCCCCCCCCCCCAAATAATTATGAGTTGCGCCTTTCATTCTTGTGACGGTAATCGCAAGCCATTTTTCGGAAGGGGGGGGGGGGGAAGGTGTGCCATTTGTGCTTCAGGATTTTATTTTAGGAGTGTTCATACTTACAGTTGTACTACATCGTACTTACAGTTTTCGTCATTATCTAAACTCAATTTTGTTTAGTAGGTAACGCAAGTAAGCTTCAGAAGCAGAAGCGAGCAGAACACAAGAGCGAGCGAAGCGAGCTCGAAAATTTTGGATCCCACCTAGGATAGGTTTTTATTTTTAATTGATCATTCATACTTAAATAGAAGTACTTTATGGAGTGATGCAAGAAAGCTCATTCACTGAGAGAGGGCAGAACACAAGAGCGAGTGAAGCGAGCACGATATTTTTTACACCCCACCTCGCATTTATTTTGTTTTCTTTTGATCAGTCATACTTAAAAAGAAGTTACTTAGAGCTCGAAAATTCATGGACCCCAGAAAGTATATTTTAATCATTCATATCATAATTAAATAGAAAAAACCTAATGGACTGATGCAAGAAAGCACATTAAGGCCTCTGCCTTGAGCTTTGCGGGCAGCGGGGTGGTTGCGGCCATCGAAAAGAGCGGTGCCCAAGCGGCGCGACGGTGGGCAACGAGCTTTGCGCGCCAATCGAGAGGTGAGCGCCCGTGCGTCTGCATTGCAGTGTTGTGCGTATTTTCTTCTTTTGCCCATAATAAATCAAGCGTTAAGAATAAATTTGAATCAAAAAAATGTTGGCACTACCACGAAAACAACCCTACGCCGCTATAATGCCGCGCGATCTGCCCGCTGGTTTCGAAAACGGGTCTACGTTGCCCACCCCGCACCCGCGCCACCGCCGCCGCCGCCCCGCTGCCCGCAAAACCCGAGGTACAGGTCTAACTGAGAGAGGGCAGAACACAAGAGCGAACGAAGCGATCTCGAAAATTCATGCACCCCAACTCAGAAAGGTTTTGTTTTGATCATTTCATGCATAAACATAGTAATTTCGTTGAGTTTTACAATAATATAAGAGCGAGCGAAGCGAGCTTGATATTTTTTAAACATCACACTACGGACGGGTTTCATAACGTCGCCCGTTAAGGGGTGACACCCGACCGTGACAAAAAATCAACGAACGAGTGTCACCCCTAAATGCAAAAACCTGAAGAACTAAAAAAAATTTTTCACCTATCTCGGGAGGGTTTGATTGTAATTTGATCTTTCATACTAAAATTGAAGGAAGTTTTTTGTTGATTTATACAGAAAAGTTCAGGAAGACAGAGAGTGTAAAATACAAGAGCGAGCGAAGCGAGCTCAAAAATTTTTGCACTCTACTTCCGACAGGTTTAATTGCGTCAAACTTTGAGGGGTGCCGCCCTATAGTGACAAAAACCAGTCAACGAGCCGTCGGGTGTCACTCCTAAACGGGTGTCACCCGGTGCGGAACACCCCTCCCCGCCCTCCCCCCTCGCTACGCTACTGCCTGTTTAGATTTTTAATTTAATATTAGAACATTTAGTTTAGATGTTTAGATTTTTTTTGGTCCGGTTGAATAAATTAATGTGTTACTTAATACACTATTCATAAAATTTACTCTTGAGATAGGGAAAATTTGTAACTGACGTAACTTCCTTGGCAAGACGGAAGGCGACTCCCGGCTGCAGACAAGACACGGCTCTGCACACTCTCGAGCAGTGCCCTGCCTGGGAAGCGCAGCGCCTGTTCTGGTGACAGAAATTGGAGAAGATCTATCGCTGCCGGTCGTTGTTAGGGATATGGTCAGGGAAACGGTAGTATGGGAGGCGGTTGCATCGGTAAGGGAGGAAGACTCTCTCGCTGACCCGAATCGCCGCAGAAGTACAGGACGGCGCAGGTGGCGAAATGCCGACTTGATGCCGCCATAGGAGGGGCCTGCAGACGATAGATCGGGGGCTCTATCGTCCACGCTGTAAGGTCCCTGGAGTCGTGGTGATCTCCCAGTGTACCCGGACATCGCTGAAAGAAGAGGGAGCCCAGAAGTAGGCAACGCTGGATGGGTCACGAATGTCATGCGTAGCAGTCCTCGCGACCCACTCATCAAGCCAAAAATAGGTGTACAGGCGAAGTGTTTAGTGGGTGCAAATCCCACTTAGCCACGTCGTCTCCCCAGATGATGATGTTAGGCACGTTCTTCGCACGAAAAAAAAAAGGACCATGGTTGCGGTGTGCTCGAGAGGTGGCCTATACCCAACTGTGGGTGGTAATGGTTCGATATGATGATGAATTTTGTTGAAGGTCGGTATAACTCTGAAAACAAACGAAAGTCATTATAATTATGACTTTTTATCTTCAGATACTTAACCTATGTACTTTCAGCGCTTAAATTGACGATATAGGTTTTTTTACTTGGCCCTATTACGGATAACTCGACTTACCAGCATTCTAAACTCGATTTTGTTCCGTTAGTAAACAGAGTTACAGCGCTCGTTCAGACGGCGGGAACCGCGTGGTTTTAGAATCGGCTCCTATTTCTAAAAACGGTTAGGTAATCATCATAATCATAATACAATATTGTAACAGACTTGTTGAAAAAACGGTTAATCAGAATCGTCTGAACGATCTAATGAATATCTACATATATCCATTAGATCGTTCAGACGATTCTGATTAACCGTTTTTTCAACAAGTTAATCAGAATCGTCTGAACGATCTAATGAATATCTACATATATTCATTAGATCGTTCAGACGATTCTGATTAACCGTTTTTCAACAAGCCTGTTACAATATTGTATTATTCTCTAAATTGTTCTTAACCTATACTCGATGCGATGCAACCTTTAACAGGCTTGGGCCTGTTAAAGGTTGCATCGCATCGAGTGTGCTAAGGGATTAAGTTATTGTAATTGGCCTATAACTCGATCTTAAAATTTCGACGATATCTTTCTTTACAAT
Source organism: Lacanobia oleracea (assembly GCA_950371165.1). Lineage (NCBI taxonomy): Eukaryota > Metazoa > Arthropoda > Insecta > Lepidoptera > Noctuidae > Lacanobia > Lacanobia oleracea. Next base: position 17,262,977 of record OX493389.1, read on the forward strand.
TTACTTTTCAAAGTCTACCTACACTAATTTTAGAGAATTGAAGTGTTTGTGTATGTTCGGGGATACAAGATTGACACTTGAGCTTTTGCCTCTATGAAAGGGCCAAAATTGAGAGTAGATGTTAATGTAACCCCAAGAAGTTCAAGTTGGTCGGTTATCGGCACCGTTGCACCTCGGAAAGATGGAGCTGGGTGGAATTGGCTTCTTTTGGCGGAAAATACACACGCTTGGGTCTTAGCAGCATTAAACTTGACCACAGGGCCGGGGTTCTGATTGTCATGACCCAGGAGCGCCCAGGTCACAGGGCCGGGGTTCTGATCACCATGACCCAGAAGCGCTCAGGTCACAGGGCCGGGGTTCTGATCACCATGACCCAGAAGCGCTCAGGTCGCAGGGCCGGGGTTCTGATCGTCATGACCCAGGAGCGCCCAGGTCACAGGGCCAGGGTTCTGATCGTTATGATCCAAGAACGCCCAGGTCACATGGCTGTGGTTCCGATCATCGTGACCCTGGGTCACAGGGCCGGTATTCAGACTGCGATGATCCAGGAGCGCCCAGGTCACAGGGCCAGGGTTTCAGCCGTCATGAACCAGGAGTGCCCAGGTCACCGGGTCGGGGTTCTAACTATAGTGACTCAGAAGAATTCTAGTCTGAGATTCGATATCTCGAACGCAACAACCAGGTTAGCCCAATATTAACAACTGAAAGGTGTCGGGGTCGTGGAACGACTGATCATTCGCTACGAAACCATGAACACACGACAGCAACTACACCCCTGCGGTCCGAAGGTGGTGCGAGGATTAACCGCAGACGACGGCGCAGTTCATCGTCCAAAGACTGGTGAGCATTATAATAATTCTGCTAAACGATTTAAACAATCTAGGACTACGGATCATGATTCGACTATACTCCATAAGTTTCTTGACATTTTAAAACGTATGAAAAGTTCCGATAAACCAAAACTCACTTTCGACAAAAATGTAATTCCTGAATTTGACCCGTTGTCTAAGGAGCAGACTGTATTGACTTGGCTTACTAAAGTAGAGGAATGCGCTACCATTTATCAGTGGGACGATAGGGAAACTATTCACTACGCCTTTCCTAAGTTAGTAGGTGTTGCTAAAACCTGGTATCAAGGCTTATCAACTGTCTTACTTTCTTGGACTGAATCGAAGAGAAAATTGATAGAATCGTTTCCCTGTCGTGAAGACTACGCTGAACTCGTTACGGAAATGTTATCCAAAAAGGCTTGCTACGGTGAGTCGCTGGAGCAATACTATTATGCGAAGATTAATTTGCTGAATAGGTGTCAGATATATGGCAAACAAGCTGTAGATTGTATTCTTTATCGTGTCGAGGATCGTGCAATTAGGGTGGGTGCCCAAGCTGCCCAATTTCCTGAACCCGAGCAATTACTGAGGTACTTTAGGACCGTGAAAGTAGGGCAAAGTAGAGATCACCAAGACCATCCCCAACGCTCTCGTAATAATGACAAAAGACAGCTATTTTCCCGACAAAATACTACAAGAGATAATATTAACACTAACGTTAAATGTTTTAACTGTAGCGAAGTAGGGCACCGTAGTAATAAGTGCAATAAACCCGCCGTAAAATGTACCTATTGCGACAAAATGGGACATTTGGCAGAACACTGTTTTAAGAATTTAAATAAAATTCGAGAGAAGAACGATGCACACGTCAAAGAACGGCCAGAAAACAAGTAGCCGAATTACACGTGAACGATAGTAACGATAAATATATTTTAGATATCAACTCAATAAAACAATTACCAAATGACATGTCAATCTAGGTAGTCAGTGCTCCCTAATTAAAATAAGCATAACCAAATAATTGAATCTTGGCATTCAACAGCCCGAAGTTTTGCCGGTATTAAGAGGCATAGGAGGAAGTTTTACAGCTGCTCAAGGTAGGGGGTCTTACGTTAAATTGGGCAAGTGTAACTTCTTCCAAAGCCAGATTGACTTTCTGGGACTTGAGGTTAGTGCTGAAGGAAGATTCGTCCAGGGTCTAGGAAGACTGATGCTGTCTCAAAGTTTCCGACACCAAACAATCAGCACGAAATTAGGCAGTTTCTTGGATTGTCTGGGTTTTTCCGCCGTTTCATTAAGGATCTATTACGAAAGAACTCCGTATGGGTATGGCAAGACGCACAACAATATGTTTTCGATAGAGTTAAGACTCTTGACTCAGAGACCGCTGTTAGCATTATACGATCACAATGCCGAAACTCAACTACACATGGATGCATGCAAGGATGACGTTGCAGGTATACTTCTTCAAGCCAATACAAATGGACTTTTCCAGCCCGTATCTTATTTTAGTCGTAAGACTACACTTGACGAACGCAAGCATACAAATTAGAGACGCTCGCAGTTATAGCATCGTTGAATCGTTTTAGGGTGTATTTGATAGGGATACCTTTCAGGATCTTTACGGACTGTAACGCCTTTAGATATACATTGACCAAACGAGATGTAATTCCTCGAGTCGCTCGGTGGTGGGTGCAATTACTGGAGTATGACTGCTCCATTGACTATCGTCCTGGTTCGCGAATGTTGAATGCGGATGCATTGAGTCGAAATCCCGTTGACGAATGTACGTCGGAACACTCGGAACCTCATGTCCTTGATGTACTCGCTTTAGAGGAAGAGGACCAAGCATGGATTACTACTGTACAAATTGCAGACGACGAAATAAAGAAGATTAAAGATGTCCTCGATGATTCAGGTTCTGAACGCGTTTTTGATATTTGAAAAATTATAAACTTAAAAATGGTCGTGTCTATCGTATGGATGGAATTAAAATGGTTAGTGCCCAAGAGCGTTCGTTGGCAAATAACGTTGGCCATTGCGGTTTTGATAACACCCTGCAAAGAATTCAAAAACATTATTGGTTTGCCAAAATGCGTCGATTTGTAAAAAAAATATGTATCGTCTTGTTTGGAGTGTGCCCACCACAAAGCACCAGGTGGTAAACGCGAAGGTGAACTCCACCCAATAGATAAAATTGGTATTTTCACACAATTCACGCTGACCATTTAGGGCCTTTATAAAAAGCAAAAAGAGTAACTGCTATCTCCTCGTAATAGTCGATGGTTTTAGGAAATTCGCGAATATTACCTCTGCTAAAGACCACATTAGCTATTTTGGAGTCCCCCCTCGCCTAATTACTGACAAAGGTAGCTACTAAAGGTAGGTACTAGCTTAACGAGTAAAATTTCAAAGACTTTTTTCTTTCATACGGAGTAAAACAATTTGAAAATACAGTTTCCATACCACGCGCTAATGGGCAAGTGGAAAAATGTAACAGAACGATACTTGTCGAAACTGAGATGAATACGTTGCCGAAGTTCAAATTGGTCTTAACACTACAACACATAAAACTACCCAAAAATCTCCATCGGAACTGCTTTTTGGTTTTAATATTACCAGTCATTCACATCATCTGCCTAGCCTTTTCCCAACTATATTGGGGTCGGCTCCCAGTTAAGCCGGATTTAGCTGAATACCAGTATTTTACGAGGAGCGGCTGCCTTCCAGACCTCCACAACCTATTAACTGGGTAACACGGTACTACATAGCAAGACTGGAGTCAGATTAACTGGCTTCTGATTATCCGTAACGACCGCCAAAGATCTACAAATGACAGCCGAGACCAACGGCTTAACGTGCTTTCCGAGGCACGGAGGAAACTCGGTTTGTTAAGATAAACTGTTAAGGTAAAATGTTAAGGTCACCCATCCAGAGACCAACCTTGGCAAGCGTTGCTTAACCTTGAAGATCGACCCGTGCGGCTATTATTATCTAGCCACGAGCTCCTCAAGTAGAAGATACCCCTTTAACACGTAAAAATGGTCGTAAGTATGAAAATATTGTAAATCTAGATAAAATTCAACCTTGGTTAAATTTTAATATAAATCTTGATAGTGACTCTGATGATGAAAGCTCTACCAGTGATAAAGAAGAGTAATGTACATATGCGTAAAGTCGAATAATTAATTATATAAGAATTATGTCTATGCATGTTCAGCTTGTACCTATTATATTTTATTTGTTTTATGTGTAGATTGTTAAAACCAATCACACCATTTTTTATATAGTCGTTTTTTTTGTAAATCATTAAAATATGTTAATTTGTTACAAGTAAAGTAGGTACATAATTATTTTGTTACTCATGTATGAGTAAACATGTATACATGTTTAATTTATATATATCTTTTGTAGACATAATCATGTTACATACTGAATCTTGATTTCGATTTAGAAGGGTCTTTTCTTCCCCTTGCTTCATCAAAATGAATAACCCAAAGTAGCGACGGGACTTGCTACGAACAGGATGGCCGAGTTGTTAGCTTTTTAATTATTAGATGTTATTAAAAGTCTATTCGGTCTAGTCGGTCTTTGTAATTATAGATCATTATGTACAATTATTATTATTAAAAGTCGCTCAATTATCTCTAGAAAACTAATAGGTCATGAGTACAGTTTGTTCTTGAGTCGCAATGGCGCCCTCTCCATAAAAATGAGTAGTAGGGATTGTTTAGAGATGGTGGGGCGACAACGTTCATCGGATGGGCATTAAGGGTGCTCTCTCGAAAAGGCTTAAAAATAGTGCGCAGATGAAGCAGTTTTTCGTCGGCATTTATTAAGAAATTACATCTGTAAAAAATAGGTAGTAATCTACATGATATTGCACGTAACTTGGTTTAGCCAGAATTTATGTATTGGTATCACATAATAGGAAAAAAAAACACCAAATCACCTCCAAATCGTTGAGATGAAACCATTTTACTCCTTCATTTTTTAACAAAAGACAAAAAAATAAATATCTACAGCTGTGCAATATAAACGAAAATAACTTGGTTTTGTTACTTTTTTAAAATATGTATTTTTTTTATTATAAAAAATTAAAAACACGGTTAGCGGAGTGGCGCGCCGGGATGTAGTTAGCTCCGTTTGTATGCACAAGGTCATTGGCAAATATACAAGCCTTAAGGGTGCTCTCTCGAAAAGGCTTAAAAATAGCGTTCAGATGAAGCAGTTTTTCGTCGGCATTTACTGAGAAATTACAACTAAAAAAATAGAAAGTAATTTACATGATATTGCACGTAACTTGGTTTAGCCAGAATTTATGTATTGGTAACACATAATAGGAAAAAAAATCACCAAATCAGCTCCAAATCGTTGAGATGAAACCATTTTACTCCTTCATTTTTTAACAAAAGACTATAAAAATAATATCCACTGCTGTGCAATACAAACGAAAATAACTTGGTTTTGTTACTTTTTTAAAATATGTATTTGTTTTATTATAAAAAATTAAAAACACGGGTAGCGGAGTGGCGCGCCGAGGTGTAGTTAGCTCCGTTTGTATGCACAAGGTCATTGGCAAATATACAAGCCTTAAGTTGTGAGCCGTTGAAGAGTGCGGACGCACTAAGTGTTAAATGTATATTGTACTGTTTCCAACAATAAGTAAATAAAGAGTGATTATTAGTAGGTAATACAGTGTTTTACTTCTGAGACTAATCCTACAAACGGAAGTCAAATACAAAAACCATTAAAAAGTACGGCACGTGGAAAAGACATAATAATATACGATACCTCAAAGCCAAAAACACTCCACCGATTATTAAGGTGAATGCTCCAGGGTAGCCCGCGAAATTCAAATATTTTTATGTTTTTTGCAATTTGCCGGTCAGTGTGAAGCTGTATGTGGACCAAATGCGATCTGCGACCGTAACGCGTACTTAGGGTTGCGCCGTGACTTCACTTGGCGATTTATCGTCGCCGATGTAACAAAGGCGATAATAGGCGTGGGTTTTTTTTGTTTTTGCAATTTGGTTGTTGATTGCAGGAACCAACGCCTCATCGACAATCATACTACGCTCTCCACCCCAGCGTCGCCAGTCCGTCGTTCTGATGTCGTTTCTTCAGTGAAAGTAAGTCTTGGTGATTCCACATACTACAGGAATTCCCTGACACCACTCGCCCACATGGTATACACCGCACTCCAAAACACAATACAGTACATCATATTCGCACAACGCCAGGGCCACCAGTATCCTGTTCACCTCGCAGATTGGCCTCTGACAAATAAAAAATTGCGAAGGGTGAATTTGAGGCAATGTTGCAGTGTGGCACCTGTCGCTTGTCGGAGTCCCCGTGGTCGTCGCCTCTTCACCTAGCACCTAAGAAAGATGATGGTTGGCGTCCCTGTGGCGATTACAGGATGTTGAACGCCCGAACCGTCCCTGACCAACACCCCATCCGACACATACAGGACTTTGCTCATAGCTTGTCTGGCTGCATCGTATTTTCCTTAATTGACCTTGTGAAAGCTTCAACCAGATCCCAGTCCATCCAGATGACATCCCGAAGACCGCGATCACGACGCCATTCGGTCTTTTCGAATTCCCGTACATGACGTTGGTCTACGAAATGCCGGGCAGACTTTTCAGCGCTTCGTGGATGAAATGCTTAGGGGTCTGGACTTCACACACGCTTACTTGGACGATTTATTGGTCTTTTCGAAAGACCAGAAAACCCACGAGCTTCACCTGCGCCAGTTTTTTACTAGGCTCCGAAACTACGGTATGGTCATTAACACCTCTAAGTGCGTCTATTGTCACTTGCGGTCGCTTGCTTTTAATCACATAGCTACGCCGCGCCGCGCTTTTGACTGTACCTTCACTTGCTTTCGATCATCTATACTATTTTTCTACCACTCCTTCTTCTTCTTAGTTGAACTCTTGTGTGTGAACATGGTGTGAACTGTAACCTGCGTCTGTGCAATAAACTTTCATTCTTCTTCTTGTGTACTTCAGACGTTCTTTCTTCCCTTCACATCACACACGCCTGCCACCTACATTGGTACTGTGTACCTATCGTGTACTTTCAACGTACGGCTTCACACTGACCGGCAAATTGCAAAAAAAAATTTGAATTTCGCGGGCTACGCATCCACCGTTGTTTTTATTTTTATGTATAGTAAGTTATGTTGTAAATGATTAATGTGGTTATTCACCGTACTTTTAAATTATCTCAAGACTTGTGGACCTGCCATAATAATAATCTGGGAATTTAAAAAACGTTAAAACTTATTTTCATTCTATTCTTTAATTGTTGTAAATATGCATGAATATCGAAGATTTTTCCATTCTGTTTTATCGAACCTGTTTGCTAGATAAATTACATTTAGTATTGTTTGTGGTCTACCTAGTTACCTTCTAGTAGGCCTATCTTAATAGTCCAATTTAGTTAATTGATTTGTGATATTAAACTTAAGTGCACATTTCTTTTTTTAACTGGTTCTACTAATTGTTATTGAACTGTGATCTATAATTAATAGAAATTATTCGATTTATAATGAGTTATCGATTAAAAGTACACCTTTATAATTAGTAAACCTATTTAAAAATACACCTGGTAATGTCATGATGCTGCGACATGCTGTGCAATGCGAAACAACAGGCCTCTTCAAGCATCGTCCCGACTCTGTGTGTGCTGTTACTTAATTCGCATAGTTTACCGTCTGCGCGTTTTAAAGTAAATACTAAGGCCGTATTTGTCACCAGGTAATTGCAAACTCCGTAAGATTGTAAAAAAAACTTGAGAGATTGTAAACTCCCGAATAGTCTTGACAAATTGACAACTGAACATTTCTTCCTCCGTGTCGTTCCGAAAAAGTGGTAACTGACATAAACTGGCGGCCAATCAGCACACAGTCTACAATTTATCCGTTTTAGTGTAACAGTACAAATTTGGCCGCATTGGTCTCGTGGTTTTCGGAGTTTGAACCACAGCCTTAACTCTACTCTATCCCTCACATTTTGTTAATCGGCAAATATGTAATGTCTGGGGTCTGGGGATCTTGTTCCATAATTATTCGTTTTAAAAAAACATTACTTTTCATTTACCTCGCTCAGCGCAAGCGATTCTATTAGTAGTTAACAAACTCATCCCTCGCTACGGAATCTCACACATCTCTGGTGGAACCGCAGCCTATAAAGCAGTTGTTTCCACAATATTACACAGTAATTTGTTGCCATTTCCCAAGTTCTATCTGAAAATGCTAATATTCAAACTGGAAAATGTCCAACTTAGTCTATAGATTTGACAATGACGACTGACATTGACAGTGACTTTAGTAAGGCAAGTTTGACATTTGACAGTTCATGTTATCAAGTTTCTGTGAGGTGGATGAGTTTTCGCCGCTTATTTACTTACGATACCAGTGAGTCGTTGATAACGAAACACGATGACGTGTGCTTTGCCGTAAGTGAAAGTAACTTATTAGTGGTAGGAGCAATACGCGTAGGCCTTCAATATCTGTTGTGTATTATAGCAACTGCAGTCTGCCGCGAGCCGTGGTTTTGTACGCTTGGATCCATTAAATCGTTCTGCTTCGTTTACGATGTGTGGAATTTTTGCATATATTAATCACCTAACGCCTAAAACTCGGCGAGAAATATTGGAATTGTTAGTTACTGGATTAAAACGCTTGGAATACCGTGGCTATGATTCGGCAGGCGTTGCTGTGGACGCCGCTGATCAGAAAGACATAGCTGTGCTGAAACGACGCGGCAAAGTAGCCGCTCTCGAGGAACTCCTGCAGGAGCGCTGTGTTGAACTGTCTGTGGAAGATAGTGTGGAGTCGCACTGTGGCATCGCTCACACGAGATGGGCCACCCACGGAGAGCCCAGCGCTGTCAACTCTCATCCGCAGCGATCTGGCGAAGACAATGCCTTCGTTGTCATCCACAATGGAATCATTACCAACTACAAAGAAGTTAAAACTTTCCTTGAAAACAAAGGCTACATCTTTGAATCCCAAACTGACACAGAAGCAATTGCCAAGCTGATTCACCATATATACAACCAGCATAAGGATTTCAGCTTCCAAGAGCTAGCAGAACAGGTAATTCAACAGTTGGAAGGTGCTTTTGCTCTGTGCTTCAAGTCCCGTTATTTCCCAAATGAATGTGTGGCAACCCGCCGTGGTAGCCCTCTGCTGGTGGGCATCAAGACACGTCGTCGCCTCTCCAGTGATCATGTACCCATTATGTACACCAACAACAAAGCCACACGTGGTGTTGTGCCATCTGTCCCGCGTGTGAACAGCCATGCTCACTTCCAGCCTGAAGAAGAAAGGGAAGTTGAATATTTCTTCGCCTCTGATGCTTCTGCAGTTATTGAACATACCAACAGAGTGCTTTACTTTGAAGATGATGATGTTGCTCATATCAAAGATGGTGTACTCAGCATTCACCGTCTATCGGGCAGCAGTACTGACCCTCACCAGAGAGAAATTTTCACTCTGAAGCTGGAACTGCAACAAATAATGAAAGGTAACTATGACTACTTCATGCAAAAGGAAATTTTTGAACAGCCAGAGTCCATTGTAAACACAATGAGAGGCCGTCTTAACTTTGCTGACAGCACTGTTACTTTAGGAGGTATAAAAGATTATATCCCGGAGATAAAAAGATGCAGAAGGTTGATGTTAATAGGATGTGGAACCAGCTACCACAGCGCCGTAGCTACTCGTCAACTTCTGGAAGAATTGACAGAGCTGCCAGTTATGGTGGAACTAGCCTCTGATTTTCTGGACAGGAACACTCCGGTGTTCCGTGATGATGTGTGCTTCTTTATCTCTCAATCTGGAGAAACTGCAGACACCCTAATGGCACTGCGGTACTGCAAACGTCATGGTGCTCTGATCGTTGGTATCACCAACACAGTGGGCAGTTCTATCTGCCGTGAGTCTCACTGCGGCGTGCACATCAACGCTGGCCCTGAAATTGGTGTGGCATCGACAAAAGCCTACACTTCTCAATTTGTGTCATTAGTGATGTTTGCTCTCGTAATCAGCGAAGATCGTATCTCTCTACAAAAAAGGCGTGCTGACATAATTGAAGGACTACATGAATTGGACACCAAAATCCGTCAAGTACTAGCTCTTGATAAAGAAGTAAAAACTTTAGCTGAAGACCTGTACCGTCAGCGATCACTTCTTATTATGGGCCGTGGATACAACTTCGCCACTTGCCTTGAAGGCGCCTTGAAAGTAAAAGAATTGACGTACATGCATAGCGAGGGCATTATGGCCGGTGAACTGAAACACGGCCCCCTGGCTTTAATTGACGACTCGATGCCGGTTGTGATGATCGTAATGCGCGACCCTGTTTACACAAAATGCATGAATGCACTTCAGCAAGTCACTGCCCGTCAAGGTCGCCCCATCCTCATTTGTGAAGAGGGTGACAAAGAAACAATGGCGTTTGCGTCGCGATGCCTTCAAATACCTAAAACTGTGGACTGTCTCCAGGGCGTCCTCACTGTTATCCCCATGCAGCTCCTCGCGTACCACATCGCCGTTTTGCGCGACTGCAACGTAGACTGCCCACGCAATCTCGCTAAATCGGTTACCGTTGAGTAGACAACTTCATACTATTTATTGTAAGAGTCTTCGCACAGCTATAGTTGATAGCACTGTAAGATTAAGTAATCAATAATTAATCATGTAGGTAATGTTAATTATTGTCAGAAGAAGATATTGTTACTCAGAAATGGACCAAGAAGTTGTGGAATATTGTTGTGAAATGAATTCGACAATATGTTTAAAATGCTACGCCTGATATACTAAATTGATGTGTACCCGTATAAAACTACTGCTGCCAATATTCGGGAACTTGTTTTGTACTCATGTGTGTGAATATTTTATATGCTTTGTTTCCTGTTAATTTCCATACATTCCGAAACTTTTTCTATTTTATTACTTTAAAAAAGTTTCATTGACATTCCATTACTTTGTCAATAGGTACTTAAATGTTTTGGGTCTAGCATTTTAATAGTGACTTTACCTACAACTGCAAGACTTAAGTTGTCGTATCAAGGCCATGCCTCTCGCTTGCATTCCGCTTACCGACGACGGGCGTTCATAACTTGTCGTTAATTCAATTCAAATCGCCCAATTCTCTTGATTTATAATTTGCAATCCTGCGATGCTTTATGCAATTTTAAAAGAGGATACTTGTAACATGCGTTAAGGCTTGTATTTATGCCAATGACCTTGTGCATACAAATGGAGCTAACTACGCCTCTACGCCCCACTCCGCTACACCTATTTTAATTTTTTTTATAATAATAATACATGTATTTAAAAAGCAACAAAATCAAATATTTTTTTATACTCTTTTGATAAAAAGTTGAAGGAATAAAATGGTTTCATCTCAACGATTTGGAGGTGATTTGTGATTTGGTGTTTTTTTACTTATTATGTAATAGCGATAGACAAATTCTGGCTAAACCAAATTACATATCATATCATGTAGATTACTGACTATTTTTTTCAGATTTATTTTCTCCGTTAATTCCGACATAAAACTGCTTCATCTGCACGCTATTTTAAGCTTTTTTCGAGAGAGCAGCCTTAAACGCATCACTTGCCAGGTGACTTGTAAATACTGCAGCGTTTTTAAAATAATGTCGTTAAATAAATTAAATAGACCAGATCCTATTTTCTATAATACATATAATTAAGTTTTAATATTATCGATGCTTTTTTTGTCAAAGTATGTTTATTAAGGCTTACATTTTTACTAGTGATACAAAGGTACGTTACACTAGTAAGGACATAATATTTTACAGCACGCTGTACCATTAGTATGTTCTAGCTAGTGTTCTAAACTACGAGGATTTTCCACAGATAGAATAGATCCGTGAAAAAAAAACGAATTCTAACACAAAGTTACGATGAAATTGTTGTATTGAAATGATGTTCTACGATAAAATGTTTGTTATCTTTACTTAGGTGCTTACCTTACATCAACAAAATGTATTTTTCATGTTCAAAAATTTTATTTTTACAGATGTTAAAATTTGATAAATGTTTTAATTACCTATCAGCATCAGATTGTACCTATGTCGTCTAAACGTTTTATTGCTATCAGATTGTTATTATTATTTGTATTTTATAATTATATTAATATATTTTTTTAAAGTAAACATGTACTCGTATAGTGATATTCAACCTGCGGCCAGCTGGACTTTCTATGTCTATGTATAATATTTCTTGTGTAACATACGAGAGCGAATATGATTCGTCTACCAAGCCTCGCCATGCAACGGGTTGATTGTCGTTATTTAAATCACATTCGATTGAGATTCTTAGTATGTACTTATATATGTAAGATTTTGTAGATACATAATTAGAGTTGATATATCCTAGATGTAGAATATTATGCTATACATCCTCATTACAGGGATGTACAACATGAATCTATCTGATTAGAATAAGTATGTCAATCATTTTAATGAATCAAATAGGTAATGTATCTAAACCTTCGATTGAACAATGGCAGATACTTCAATTTTGTTAAATAATAAAGCTCAGTAGTCATGCGCTTACCTTACCTAACCTACTATTAATTGGATTTTAATGTGTGTAACTCACAGGTAACTTCATTATTTTAAATCGGACTGTCGATAAGGTTGAAAACGAGGAAATGAGAGATAAGTGCGCACTTAATGAATTAGATAACAGGCGATTACTCTAATTGAATTTTCATCGTCCGTCGTAAATATTCCCCGAAGTACCTACATAAATAGATGGAAATGTGAAATAATGTGTTTAATCTTTACACAAGATATAGTTATCGTGTTGTCAAAATATATTGTTTATATTGGTTCATAAAATAAAATCTATTTTTTTTTTAATGCTTACACGGAAAGTAGGTACTAAAGTGCTCTAAATAATAAACAAAATCCAATCTACGAAAATTAAAACGATAAGTAAAAATTTGTAAATATCGTTCATTAATTTACTGTTGTTTAATTTTATATTCTAAATTAATCGCTAGTCAAAATCTTTAGCTTAGATATTTTTGATATTAAATATCCGATTTAAAAACATTGTACCTATGTTTATTTATTTACCAAGTCGTCGATATTAAAAAATCTCATTAGAATTGTTATTTTATCTGTTGTTATTTTATGAACCCTAAATACGGAATTGGGCATGTGAATAACAATGTTAATATGTTACCAACACTGTGTTGACCATCGCGGAGTTGCTCCCAGCAAAGTAGTACCTACTTCCATTTTTATGCTTCCGAAATATGAACACGCAATAGGATAATTTGATAAAGGCAGCAAAATGCTTCAAACGATTACGCACTGCATCTGATGTGTATCTAAATTCAAGGTGATCGATCTAACTTGAAAATTTTTAATTCTGAATTCGGACAGATTTGGGATCTAGTTTGCAACCCATCATACAAGTAGTACTTACTAAGGCTGACTCGGACCATTATTTTTTGGATTAGGATCGGATGTAGTGCGCAAACGGTCTTTATTAATTAATTTTACATTTTGACACTACTACCACTAATCAGAAATGCAGCTGTTCAGAGCAGGAACACGTTATAATTTTATTGATTTTGGGTCATCCTTGATAATGAAATAAATATGATTACCTATATATGATAAATTTGTTTCTTCCTCCACCAAATCTATTTACATTTAAAGATCATAAAAATATTGGTTAAGTACGTAGATAGGGTAGGTACTTACTTGTAGCATAAAAATAATAATTACTTACGAATATTACGATATAAAATGACCAACAGAATCGACACCGGATTCGACCTTCAGATTGATAAACTGGCTAGAGCAGCTAAAATCTAAATCAATTTGAATATTTTAAACAAGTATGTAGATGTTCTGAAAGGCGAATAATAAATTAATAATAAGACAAAAATAAAAATACCAGTCTTAAAACTTTAGAGATAATTCGACATTTAAACATTCTGAAGATAGAGTAAAAATGTTTCCTTGGGAAACATTTTTACTAACAAAAGCTGAAGATTACTAACAAAGCTCTTAGTAACAAAAGCTGTTCGTCCAGCTAGCTAGTTCTTGCCACCGAGCGAGGCGGGACGCACCAAACGTAAGTCTATCTTACCTAATCTTACCCAAAGATATAATAAACAAGATCTTACCCTTTGTTTTCCCATCCATAAAAAAATGTCTACCTTACCCTTATTCGTTTTTCAATTGTGTGCTAGTAGCCTAATAGGGCCCATGTCTTTTAGCAAAACCTCAATCAAAAATTAACTCATGAACTAGAGGTGTCTTGGTATTGGTTGAAACCAGTTGAAACGTAAGAATTCATTTCATCTGTAATGTGGGCTTAAGTAACACCACATAATATCAGGCAGTCACATCGGTACTGTCACACTGAGATCAACATCTTCTGATGAGTAGGCCAGAAGTTGAATAAAATTACTAGTACATTGTAATGAAAAAAACAGTCATAACATGTTGACAATATGACATAATAAATACGTATTCTACCGGATGAAGGTGTCGTAACTCTCACTACTTTATCTAATAGAGCGGGCAAGTCGCCTCGAACTTCGACTCTCTTTTGTAAGCGTATAGACCTAGTGCAAAAACAAAGCAACCATATTCACACGGCACGATTTCTCAGAAACGCTCAATAGACTTTTGTGACATGATGTTCATACATTTTAATTAGTTCAATAACTATACTCAGTACCTAGCTAGGTATAATATTTTACTAAGTTATCATAGATAGAAACCGTGGCCGTTTTGCGGTGGCATAGAATTGCCGCGGTTAATTGAAAAACAAAAACCGGCCAAGTGCGAGTCGGACTCTCACACGAAGGGTTCCGTACCATAAATCGTAAAAAAACCGTTTCTTAACCTCGATGATTGATTACTTTAAAGACTATATTTTTTAGGGTTACGTACCCAAAGGGTAACCAGCAGAACTCTATTACTAAGCCTACGTTGTCCGTCCGTCTGTCTGTCAGCAAGTCGGCTGTATCTCAAGAACCGTAATAGGTAGACAGTTGAAATTTTCAAAGATTGTGTATTTCTATTGCCGCTATAACAACAAATAATAAAAATTAAGGTTCATCGTATTCCGTACGATGAACCTTAATTTTTATTATTTGTTGGTTATTATTCGTGTGCGAGTCCGACTCGCACATGGCCGGTTTTTTTTATGATTTAATTACAAATTGTATAGTTTTCAGGCTTTTCCCTATATGCGCCGTACTTGTAGTATAAGACGGTATTACTTGCCAAATTTGATAGTTCGAAAAATACACTATTAATTTTGATTCCTTGGTTGGAGAGTGGCAAAATATACGTTATTTGCGGCATAAACAGTCGTATCTTTTTGTAACGTTAACTTAGAAGTTTGATTTTTTTTCACAGTTACAATAGACTGAGTTTAGACCTGAGTATATGGTAATTTCAACTAGATACGTTCACGCTTTTCCGAGATAAAGGGTATTGATAGACAGACGGACGGATGAACAACAAAGTGACCCTAGGTATAAGGGTTCCTGCCGGAGGCTTAACGTGGGGGTCGTGCGGTCCATGGCCCTTTATGGGGCGCCGGTGTGGGCGCGCGCCTACTTTGAGGAAGCGACCTGCCCGTTACCTCAATGCGTCCCAGAGGGTCATGGCCATCCGGCTGGCTCGGGGATACCGCACGGTCTCTGGCGAGGTGGCGAGCCTCCTTGCCGGACTGCCGCCATGGGATCTAGAGGCGAGAGCCCTCGCGCTCATTTACGGATGGGTGGATCGCCATCTGATCAGAACCAGGCCCGGATCGACGGCGCGCTGTGTTCCACGCGCGCTTCAAAGAGCTGTCAGCATAGAAGACGGGGCCCGCTAGGGCCAGTGCCTGCTGGGGCTGCGGACTTTGTTCGAACGAGTCACCGTGCCCTGGAACGCAAAGGGCACTAGGAGGAACACGGATGGGTTTTAGTCAGTAAGAGTCTGACACTCCCTCCTCCTCCTTCACCCAGAGCGGGAGGAGTCATTTAATGATTTACCATCCTTAAAAATAAAAAGGTATATAAGCGTTCCGTTTTTTTCCTTTTGAGGTGCTATAACTTAAGAAATCTTTTTTAGGGTTAAAAAAGATTTGTTATATTAATAATAAATGCCTTAGAGTCTGGGTCGCTACCCCTGTTCTTCGTGTTGCTCGTGTTGTGTTTCTTGTTGTTCGTGTTGTTCTGTTTTTTTTTTAACTACAGGAATAACCCACCTACTCCATAAATAAGGAAGTACAGCGGAACCTAAAAATTATAGACCGATCACGAGTTTACCGACGGTCTATAAAGTTTTTACATCCGTTTTGAGGGCAAAGATTAATAGTCATATTAACAACAACAACATCATGTCTGTCTCTCAAAATGGGTGTAGGAATGGGTCCCACGGTACTAAAAAGCTACTCCTTATTGATATGGCCATAAGTCAACAGATCTGTCGACATGCTGGATGGACTATAAGAAGGCCTATGACTCGGTGCCTCATACATGGCTCATGAGGGTGCTAGAATAGTATAAAGTGGATGCAACGCTACGCACCTTCCTGATTTCGTGTATGGGACAATGGAGGACAGTCCTTCGCTATCCAGGATGTCGAAATATCCAGAGGAATAGCCGGTAAGGATCGAGCGGGGTATATTTCAGGGCCATAGTTTGAGTCCACTTTGGTTTTGTCTAGCCTTGAATCCTCTTAGCACACTGCTGGAGAATTCAGGGCCAAACTATCGGTTGAAGAGAGGTGGTCAGGTTATATCTCACCTCCTTTACATGTATGATCTGAAACTCTTTGCCCCCACTAATCTGAAACTGATGGAGCTACTGAAGGTAACTGAAACATTCAGTAACGCCATCAGGATGGAGTTTGGTGTGGACAAATGTGCGGTCATGCATGTGAAGCGTGGAGAGATTATGGAATCCGTGGGAACTCAACTCTCGGATTCCATAAACCTGAGATCCCTCTCTCCAACTGAAACTTACAAGTATTTGGGTATGTCGGAAGCGTTAGGTATCAATGTTACAGACATGAAGCAATCGTTGAAGGAGCGCTTCTTTGACCTGAAGAAGGTATTTAATAGCCTTCTATCAGGCGGAAACAAGGTGCGCGCCTTCAACGGTTGGGTCATGCCGGTATTGATGTACTCTTTCGGCGTACTCAAATGGACTCAAACGGAACTTGACGCCCTGGATAGGCGGGCCCGCACACTGCTTACTGCATATCGAATGCATCACCCACGATCGTCGGTATTGAGACTGTATATCTCGCGAAAGTGTAGAGGTCGAGGCTTTTTAAATGCTTAGACTCTCCACAATCGCGACATATTCAGTTTCAGGGAATATTTCCTAGCTGTCGACGTGGGTATGCATCGAAATGTAGTGGCGGTGGACAAGGAACTCACCCCGCTCTCCTTGGCAAATGAGAACTGGCGCAAACCTGTGGTGCTTGACACTAACGATCGCAGGACGGTATGGCAGTGTAAGGAGCTTCACGGACGCTTTTTCCGGGCCCTACATGGGCCCGACACAGACCAACTAGCGGCCGTAGCCTGGCTGCGTTTTGGTGATCTTTTTGGAGAACCCGAAGGTTTTGTTTGTGCAATTATGGACGAAGTTATCATGACGGATAACTACCGGAGATTTATTGTGAAAGACGGCTCGGTCGACATAATATGTCGGGCATGTCACCGTCCTGGAGAATCAATACGCCACATTATCTCTGGTTGTTCTCGTCTAGCTAACGGAGAATACTTGCATAGGCACCACCCTTGTAGCCAGGATTATCTATCAGCAACTTGCTCTGAAATACTCTCTTGTGGAGTCGGAGGTGCCGTACTACAGGTATGCCCCCGACCCAGCTAGTCTATTCTGTAAATAACCATTTCGATATCGAGCTTCACCTGAGTGACAAACCTCACAAAGTGAGCTTTATTGCACACTACATAAAGGTCTTTCGTTTGACTTAATTTGATACTCACCTCGGATTCCGCTGTCGAGACACGGAAATGTTGATACAGAATAGGGGTACAGTTCTCAATAATGGCAATATCACATTGTACTGGGATCGGTCCCATCATCACTGGCAGGACTATTGTTGCCAATAAGCCTGATATAGTAGTGGTGGTGGACCGAGTTATGAGGCGTGCAATGATTGTAGACATAACCGTCCCGCATGACGAAAACCTCGTGAAAGCCGAGAAAGACAAACAATAAACAAACAGTCTATTGACTTGGCTCGCGAGGTTGTCGACATGTGGGAAGTGAACTCCGCAATCATTGCACCTATAGTCGTGTCGGCCAACGGCTTAAAAGCCATGAGCCTCGACCAACACCTTAAGAGGCTCTCGTTGGGTAGCTGGATCAAGGACTTGATTCAGAAAGCGGTACTTCTGGACACGGCTCGTTTTGTCAGGAGGTTCCTTTCTTTGGAGCCCTGACCACCGGCAGCTTGGACCCTGTTCCCGATATCGGTGGGCTACTATTTTTATATTTTTAAATGTTTTTTATATATATATATATATATATATATATATATATATATATATATATATATATATTGTATAAAAATATTTAAAGATGTATAAATAAGTGAAGAAGATAAATAATGGAAATAATAATTTATTTCATTAACAAGACAACATTAATGGTCCAATGGTTAGTACAACAATAACTTTACTTATCAACTAAGGGTTAGTAACATTGACAAGAACAATGGGTAATTTTGTATGGAACCCGTACCCACTTTGTAGCATTTTAGACTAGGTGTAATTTAGAAGAGGCCTAATTGAGTAACTCGAAAATAAGTGAACGAATGAATGAATGAATGAAAGACCGAAGTTATGATAACTTCTTTGTAACATTTTTAATTGCCAATAATCGCACTTTTTCTGCTTTTTGGACTAAATAAATTGGTAACCAGTCATTTTTTCTGTCTTTAGAGAGCGATATAGCTTCCTATCGTTGGTTTTTGGTACAGAAAAAATATTAAATAAGAACTATCAATCTTAAACTTTCAATGATTATATCATCCCAGGCACTTGCCGGACCTACGAAGATATCTAGGTGCCTGCCAACACCTAAGTACCATATTATGCTAATAGTATGGGCACAAGCACCTAGAGTTCTCATAGCCGTCATGCAGGAGCAATAATACGCTTCGATGGCTTCTCTGCCCTGGACATTAACCTTGATTAAAATATATGTGTAATATATTTTATTCGACACGTGCCTCGATAATATGCGGCCTCTAAATTAACGAGCAGTTTTCGGTTACTAGCCCATGCTGCGACATACTAGGGCTACGGCTCGAAGATACCTCAATATTATATATACCATCTCCACCTCGCAAATGCTCGGCAACATATGATCTAGCGAGCTTTAAATGGTATGTGCCCAAACTGAGTAGAATTACGTCTTCTTCTGTCAATTGTGAAAATGGTATTGACGGAGCCGTCATTGTTGTGAACACCGCCCGCTGTCTGTTCATATGTTCTGCGACTACATAATTGCCCAGTCTGTTGGGTTCACTTCTTCTTTGCGCTATTATATTGATAAAAGCGTGGGCATGCTCATTATCTGTCAGACGCTGCCTAAATGCATTTATAAGGGCTCCCGCAATACGGAAGTCTTCAAATAAGTGAGGGAGTGTTTTATTGATAACTGTATGCCTAAATATTTTGTAGTCCCTTTTGAACCATCCGTTTATTACTTCAATGACCCAACGCACTATGGTGATTTCTCGAGATTTATTGGCTTGAATATCTGTAAGCTGTGTGGCATGCCTATCTTTACTTGGTGGCATATGGGCAACATAGCCAGCACTTTCTATATCTGGTATAGAGTCTCTAAAACCTCGATCTAATATAAAAACGTCATCTGTTTGAAACGTTATATGCACTGGGGACGTTTGATCATTCATAATCTCAGTCATGATTTGGGCATCAGTCTTTGTTGCAGCGTATGGTCCACATATATCTATAATATAGCCATCTGGGCAAGTAATCACAAAGGGTTTTAACAAGTTTTTATACTTGTGTAAGCTGTAAGACTTTTTTTGAAATAAAAAGTTTTTACTTTTCTGTACGTATATATACGAACCATCACAAATAGCTATAGCCACTGGGTTTATAGGGTTGGATATATTGATGATGGTACTGCAAGGCTGTGAGCTATAATTTCATCCCGACTATATGATTGAAACCCAAATGGCGAACAACAAAGTCTTGGGTCAAGCAGTTTCTAGCAGTTTTAAGCAAAATACCGATCGTTTTACGAGATACACCTATTTGGGAGGCTATACGTGTATTTGGTTCACCAGACCGTTGTGTTAATAAATATATTCCTAGTGCAGTTTTTGGTCTTCTACATTGATTTAAAAGAGACGGTGTTTCATTCAAAAGGATTTCGAATTGTTGGTGTGTTAAGCCAGTTAGGTAATATAGATCCTCTGGTAAAATGTTGTTTACATTGTCAAAATCTATATTAGTCTTATGTTTATATGCATCTCGTAACGTATCAATCATATCTTTGAGATGGTCTGGTGTGAATATTGTCTCTCCATTATCATACAGGGAGCTCCAATCTTCTGTGTTGATGTGATGTGTACAAACGCGTGCATGTTCACGAACGTACACGCTATGATTAACCAACAAGAATACTTTTATAAACCTGGACACTCTGTGAAGTTCTTGATTGATGCACCCATGAAATAAACAGTGACGCGCCGTATTTGCAACCCTTCTATAAGTTGGAACAGACGTTGGGTGCTCTGGGTTTGCAAGTTCCTGGTTTTGTTCTTGTTCGAACCTAGCTTGCTGTCGTCTTCCAGCTACCCAACAACGATGACACATAGCCTGAAGTTGATTCAGGGCCATCTAAAAGAAAAACCAAATCCTCAAGTAACTAAAACAATAAATAACTTAATAAAGAGTGAACAAAAAGACACCGTGTACTCGATGATCAAAAGCTATTGTTATACTAACCTCATTTATGTTAATCCGTGCCATCACATACTCTGTGAAGCCTGGATTGTCTTCCAAATAGGTTCGCGTCAGTATATGCCGGTTTCGGTCACGAATTACTGATCTTGTACATGTAACACACTGTATACGGCGTTCACCTTCCATTTTTTTGAAGCAGATGAGTAATAATAATAATCCAATCGTTAAGTAATACACTGAAGTCCGTTGTGAAAGCCGAGGTTGTAAAAAAAAGTAAGAATAAAATAAACTAAGATATGCGCGCGCGCTCAAAATCAGTTCCTAACAGGTACTAACTACTGACGACACACCGACGCTAGCACAAAATAGTTCGAACTACCCACCTAATGGATAAAATAAAAAAAAATTGAACGTGCGTGGGTCGATTTTACTGATTTTTTTTTAGGATTTTCGGTATTTTCAACATCGAATATCTTTCTTCCTACAAATTAATTTATTATTTCAAAAACTTTGCGGCACGAGCAACCGGACAGTATTTGAGTATGCATCGTGTTTTTCGGCTAAGGTTATAGCAAATACTTCATAGCAAACGCTCATTTTACGTCCATACCGTCATCAGCTTCGTCAGCATTCAGCAACTCACAGCTAGGTATAGGCGTCTCCAATCACCCACCAGCGCCAATAGTGTGTCTCGTGTCTCTCACTGGTCAAGAACTGTCCTAACTCAAAGACATAAGGTAGCCTTTTCGTTGGCATAACAGCAGAGACGTCACTAAACGCTTATTGTTGTTTTTAAGTACGTTCCGTTTCACGTTACTTCAATTCATTATTTTTGTTAAAAATCGATATTAACCAAAATAAAAACGTTGCAATGGCCTTTATTTTATACTTTTCATCATTTTACAACATTCTCATAAATTCTATATTTGCATCTTCCCTATTGTCTCGATTTTGGCAACTGTGATCCAGCTGCTGCCAAGTGCCTGTAAAGATCGTCTCTGAGTTTGAAAGCGCCTCATCTTACTTTTGCTGATCCGCGATCCACTCAAAAACACTACGTCTTCTAAAACGATCGGCGTTACAGCTATCATGGCCTATAAGTTACCACTTCAGCTTGCTTACTCTATTATGTCAACACCAGAAGTTTTCTTTCGGATCACTTTGCTCCAGACTCGATCCCCCAAAGAGACTTCAAGCAAAGCTTTCCATACCTTCCTGAAATCCTGAAGGGGCCTTCAACTTATGGACCAGACTTACCGAGAGTTGTACGAGTATCTACTTTCGTACAATAGCACAGTGTATATACCGCCACCGGTACAACAGCTATCGCTGGATTCAGTTTTGGACAAGGCGTCATCAATAATTGACTCGACACGATATTAGCTGGAGACATAATCTCAGTTTCATAAATTGGGACGTTAATAATACTGTGACTAATTTTCCATGCACAACGGCTAGTAATAACGCAACCAGAATGGGTTATTCATTGATAGAGTTTACCTCGTCTAATAATAAAATAAGAATTGTTATTGTAAAACATTAGGCTTACCTAATTCTGTGCAACTTTCTTGGGGGAATAGTCAGTGAATGCAAAATCCGATGTCAGTAGTAGATGTTTATCACCCACCTATCAACCACTTTACAAATAATATGTTACCGTCAGTATCTCATATATTATATACTAATATATAAAGCTGAAGAGTTTGTTTGTTTGTTTGTTTGCTTGAACGCGTTAACCTCAGGACTTACTGGTCCGATTTGAAAAATTCTTTCAGTGTTAGATAGCCCATTTATCGAGGAAGGCTATAGGCTATATCATCACGCTAAGACCAATAGGAGCGGAGCAGTATTGAAAATTGTGACGCAAACGAAGTTGCGTGGGTCAACTAGTTACAAAATAAAGTTACTGCTAGACTCAACTTAAGAAAAGTTAATTACACAATAATCAACACAAAACTAAAAGCTATACCGACCTAACCGATGCCAAATGCCAATGCTATGCTCGACGTTCTCCACAGGCACCTTAACAATATTGTCAATGAGAATGTACCCCAATATAGGGTGTCAAAAAGCAAGTACCCTGTCTTGTTCTCGAGACCTCTCATTAGACTCTTGAATAAGAAAGAGCACATCAGGACTGACTTCAAAAAATATAATAATCCCAGAGACAATTTAGAAAGAGCCAAAATAATGAGTAAGAGTTGATATCAAACAAAACCCTAAACTATTATGGTCAAAGCAAAGAAGTCCAAATCTGCCGATCGGAAAAACACCCCCAGTGTTTTTCCGATCGGAAATAGTAAAATCCACTGGAGAAAACGTTTGTAAATTTTTTGCCACACATTTCTCTTCCACATTCACACAGTCGGTAGGTTCCCATAATTATACAAAGTCCCATACGTAACACAGACAAAGATACCTATAAGTACTATATGGTCTAAGTATATGTATAAAGCTGAAGAGTTAGTTTGTTTACTTGAACGCGCTAATCTCAGGAACTACTGGTCCGATTTGAATAATTCTTTCAGTGTTAGATATGTAGCCCATTTTTCAAGGAAGGCTGAATATGAATTATAAAAAAAAACGTTATGCTATCTAACACTGAAAGAATTATTCAGATCGGAGTTCTGAGATTAGCGCGTTCAAGCAAACAAACAAACTAACAAACTCTACAGCTTAATATATTAGTATAGATATAGATAGAAGTATGGATACAACCGACTTCCAAATAAAAAAAATCGCTACAAATAACAAACGGAAGTCTGCGGTTTTATTGTTTCTTCGTATTTTAACACTTTTGAAATTAATATTATTTGAAACTTTGTAACGTTGTAAGGGTTCCGTACCTCAAAGGGAAAAAGAGGAACCCTTATAGGATCACATTGTTCTCCGTCCCTCTGTCTGTCAAGACCCTTTATCTCGGGAACGCGTGAAGATATCGAGTTGAAATTAAAACCATGCCCATACACAGATCTACAGTCCCTTGAAGCTGCGAAAACCATAATTTACCATCACGTGAGTTAGTGGTCAAACGCGTGCCTATCAACAGTAAAACAAAAACAAACATCTAAGTTAACGTAACAAAAAGATACGGCCGTTTACGCCATAAAAAACGTATATTTCGACACTCTCAAGGGAATCAAAATTTATAGGGTATTTTCCGTTGACCTAGAACTATGAAAGGCAAGTAATATCGTTTTATACTACAAGTATACTGAAAAGTCTGAAAACTAATACATTTGAAATTAAATTATGAAAAAACCGGTCAAAAGCGAGTCGGACTCGCGCACCAAGAGTTCCGAACCACCAAAACGTGAAATATGTGTTTATTGCAGAAATTCGATCAGCGCCATCTCTTGAACACTAGTGAAACTAATTTAAACTTTTGTTGATGATTTTTGAAAAAGTGTGCTTAGAGACATTGTTTTATTTTTCCTGTAATCTTTGTAAACATCTTTCACATACCTACAATAATTTCAGGTTATTCTTTATGCAAACATCGGGGGGAATGGTCTGTTTTTTACATTTTTCGTTAAAAGTCGAAAACCATACGGTCTAAAAAAAAGAGACAATGTTTAAGAATGTGTCAAAAGCGCACTTTCATATGATATCCCACCGGCATGCCCTAGTAGCCTCACTTCCTTCAAATCCCGCAATCCAGGACGGGTTAGGCCTAGGCAGACTTAGCTGAAGCGACTACGCGTGTAGTCTTAACATAGGTAATATGTACCTACCTACTTGTAGGTACTTACTGTACTTATGAGTACTTAATCATAACTTTCGCTTCGTGCTGTAAAATGAAATAAAAAAACTGAAGCGAATTATTACTAATTTATCAGTTAATTAGACTTTTACGGCTTACCGTAACTTTCTTACTCACAATTAGTTTGTTATGTTTAAAGTGTGTATATATATTTATTCAGCTGTTGCGGGGAGTGCATATGTTTACCTATTTGTGGGAAATTGCGCGTAGCTATGTCTGTGTTGTTTCAGCATGCTTGCTGTATTTTATGACGACGCAGTACACACGTTGATTAATAAATTTTAACTTACTGCTCAAGGTTACTCGCATTTTTGCCATCTCTATCGATTCGGTTCAAAAGTCTTTCAATCTGTGTGACGTTAAAAGATCTTACACGAATTCCACTTCAAATAGCTATCTAACTCGTATAGAACACTTATGTTTATACTTACATTATTATCTTGACGACCGACAAAGATTAAGGGCTCATTCAGAGGACCGGCAATTCACCCTCGGCAATGCCAACTGCAGCCGTCTCGACGCGTTGATGCCTGCCCCCCTAGAACATTTAGCCTAGAGCATTTAGGGTAAATGCTCTTAGCCTGCCGCCGACAGGTAACGACGCTTGCAGTAGTGACGACGTTCCCTTTGGCGAAGTGCCGTTCGTGTGTATAAGCCCTAAGTTATTAGCAAATTTAATGATTATAAAAACTCAAATCGACTTCCAATTAGAACTAGAAACATCCTGTTACTATTTATATTTGCACAAAATAAAATATTTAAGGGATATTCCTGCCCTGCAAGTCAGTACAGATTGGGTTGCCACTTGCTATAGCCAGTCGACATATCTCGCGGGTTTTTGAAGAAAGAGGAATCCCCGGTTATTCACAGAATTTACCCAGTAGTCCTTTTAGTGAGAATAAAAATTTCATTTAATTGTATTTTAATTTATTAATTAAACACAATAAATAAAAACAGTAATTATTTTCTGAAAGGTTGGTTATTCAATTTTCCAAGGATATTAACAAAACATTAGGTATATTTAGGAGCTCGTGGCGGATCGTACTTCTTAACATAGCGAGTTTCCGCCGTGCCTCGGAAAGCACGTTAAGCCGTTGGTCCCGGCTGTCATTTGTAGATCTTTGGCAGTCGTTACGGATAGTCAGAAGCCTTACTGGCTTCTGACTATCCGATCTGACTCCAGTCGCCATGAAATACCGTGTTACCCAGTTACAGGGTTGTGAAGGTCTGGTAGGCAGCCGCTCCGCATAAAATACTGGTATTCAGCTAAATCAGTTTGACTGGAAGCCGATCCCAATATAGTTGGGAAAAGGCTAGGCAGATGGTGATTAGGTATACATATTTACAATTTATTTTCAAATTATAGAAAAAAAAACAACATTACATAAATTATGGTACTTTACACCAGTAGTCAGCCACGTTTCTCCACAAGTCAGTCAGCCTCCTTCTTATTGTTGCATTTTTGGCATAGGAAACTTTTCACAGACATACTCGGCGTATTCAGTACATTTCAAATGAAAACATGCAGGGCAATTGTTACAACCAATATTCTATAAGTCGCTTTTTCTGTATCACTCAATATCTATGGTATCACTAGTTAATTCCTCTCACAATTTTCGCAACTTATTCTGTGAATTTGACAGCTTTTCTGCTTTCCTTGTAGTAATTCTTTTTATTTTTTTACCTTTCGTCTTCTTTCATGTTAATCCTTTAATTTCCTAATCAATGTATCGTTTTTCTCTGTTTACTATTCTTTCTACAAAAACAATACCAAAATGTCAATCGAGATTTTTCCTTCTAAATGTTTCGCTAGTTCAGACAAACACTTCTGAATACCTTTTTCAGTTACAGCAGCTTGGCCCTTAGAGGGATGCCACACGCTGCGTTACATACAATTCAAACTGACATGGCATGTCGTTTTAATTCCTCTATAATATTATTTCAAAATAAGCCTTTTATGTCAGAAATAATATTATAGAGGATATTAAGGAGTTCACCACATTTTAAAGGGAAGCATCCTTGCATTTTGCTAAGGCTATGCACCAGTCTTTCAAGGCAATCGCTTCTTCTTTAGTCAGCACTGAGTCTGGTCCCATTTTACGAGGCGGGCCATTAAATTCATTCACTCTTGTGTCTCTAGCTCTACAAGACTGATTTAAATGTGGAATGCTAGAAACTCGACTGGCTTTTCTGATCATCATCCGACTCCAGCTAGTCTATTCTGTAAATAACCACTTCGATATCGAGCTTCACCTGAGTGACAAACCTCACAAAGTGAGCTTTATTGTACACAACATAAGGTCTCTTACGTCTGACGTAATTTGATACTCACCTCGGATTCCGCTGTCGAGATACGAAAATGTTGTTACAGAATAGGGGTACTGATCTCTATCTAAAGCCTGTGTTGGTTCTCTTTTTTGTACTGGTGGATTGGTCTTTTTGACTTAATATAGATCACAAAACAAAATATATTTATGCTAAAATGACCTGGCATACATTTAACCCTAGTTATAAGGCTGTAAGATACTGGTAAAATACACTTTTCGTCTTATAAGACTTATTTAGCTCAATAAAATGAGCACAATAGGATCTAATAGTTCCGTTAATTTCAACTTCATAATTATACTAGTTGACCCGCGCAACTTCGTCTGCTCCGCTCCTATTGGTCTTAGCGGATGATATATAGCCTATAGCCTTTCTCGATAAATGGGCTATCTAACACTGAAAGAATTTCAAATCGGACCAGTAGGTAGTTCCTGAGATTAGCGCGTTCAAGTAAACAAACAAACAAACTCTTCAGCTTTATATATTAGTATAGATATAGATAGATAGATGAAAATCACGAATAAACCAGAAGTCCAAGTGGATTTACCTTAAAAATTCGTAACCCAGTAGTCGGCCACCTATATAAAAAAACCGGCCAAGAGCGAGTCGGACTCGCGCACCGAGGATTCCGTACCATCATATAAAAAGTGAAATGTTTTATATTTTCATTGGCGAGGCCAATATTTTTTTTTTTTATTAATTCTCAGCGCCATCTCTTGACCGATAGTGGAACTAATGCAAATTTTGTGGATGGTTTCTGAAAAAGTATGCTATTTAGAGACATTTTATTTTCCCTGTAATCTTTAATATAAACTCTACCACACAGAATCATTTCAGATTTTTCTCCATGCAAACTTCGGACATAAGGTTTTTTCACAAAGAAACTTCTTAAAAATCGGTCAAGCCGTCTAGGATGATAACAAACTCTGTGACATGAGATTTTTATGTTGGTAACGGTAAGTATTAGATTATTTTAAACAAGTACCTATTGTATAACCTATACCTATGGTCTGTTTTTTAATCCCAGACTAAATTGACAAGTGAAAACGGCAAAGTGACGTAGATTTCAATAGCATTTAAGTCAGTTTTGACATTTGAAGTTGTCAATTTAGTCGCCGAGATTTAAAAACAGACATTACATTACCTTTTGCTAAATTTTGCCGCCCCAGGTGCCGCCCGGGGCGAGCCACCGTTGCCGCTCCCACTGCACAACACCACTTTAAGTTTAAAGGGGGCTGATGAACCGGAACTTTCAGCAGCTCTAAGTGTACTTACTATTAAACCTCTACTGAGATCTACAACTGATTTTAAACGAACTAGCACTTTCATCCATTTGTATAGGTCACTTGTAAGGTCTCAACTTGAATACGCTGTGGTTATAATTATGGAACCCTTATTAAACTGGTCTGCAACGAAAAACTCCTTTAAACAAAAACATGATAAATATGAAGTTTTCAATATCTTGAATCTATATCTGCTTTTATTTTTTTGCTATCACGTAGGTATATATTCATTTTTTTTTTTAATAGCATAAAATTCTATATTTTTTACTGTTGTTCATGCGTTAGCGCAACTGCATTTAGTTGTGTTAGTGGTTATGCACAAAAACCGACTCGTACTTATAGAAAGAGAGAGAACGATACCGACTGAGTCATTTTTATACGAATACATGCGCCCTGCGCAGTTATCGCTGCGACTTCGTGGCGCTCAGTACGCTCAACTTTCATTTTTTGGACTCTCACTTGGATTTCTTCCCACCTAACCTTAGAGCATTATCAGATGGACATGGTGAGAGGTTTCATCAAGGTATTATGCACATGGAGAGGCCCTACAACGGAAAATGGTCAGAAGGAATGCTTGCTGATTTTTGCTGGTTTATTCGGCGCGAAACTTCACTTCAAAATATGAAATAAAGAAAACCACAAAGTAAAATAATATTAATAAGTAATAAACATTTTGTAATATACGTTTTAATGTTTTTTCATGGTTTGTATCCAAAATTATGATAATAAATAAATATATGATTAAAATATATGCTAAAAACGCTATTTCATTAAAAATTCCATTGTAAAAAAAAATATACGTGATAGAAAACTTTTGATACCAATATTTCTATTTAGTACTATTGAATCAATAATACTAATGGTTAGTTATGTAAAGGAGACATTTTTTTTTTTTTTGCAGACCAGTGTTATTTTTATTTAGTTATCTAAAAACCAGGTCCCCTTCTGTTACCATTGTACCACAGTCTACGTACGTATGCCATTGTAACCCGCACTAAAATTGATCAGGAGGGTTTATCCCAGGCCATTAGCAAAATTGACTTTAGCCCAATCTATGCAACTAATGACTGTGACTTTGCAATTGGCTATGTTATTGGCGAACTCGAAAGGCGCATTGAGTATAAATACAGAAACAATTGTACTTCCACGTCGTAAAAAGATAATTAAACCCTGGATAATACAACGCTTACTGCGCTGTATGCGCAACAGGGATAAATTACACAAAAAATCAAAATCGTTCTCAAATTATTTAATCCTAAAAAAAACCTATGCACGGTACAGAAACTTTTGTACTTCGATCATTAAAAAAGTTAAGCTTAATTACGGAAGATTAATTGTTCCGAAAGCTGGCAAAAATAGCAAAAAGATGTGGGAAACAATTAAAAATATCACGAATACGACAAAAAATGTTAACTATCCAAAGGAACTGCTTACATTATGTGACACTCCTCAAAGCTCAGTGAATCACATCAACTTTTATTTCTCTACTGTTGGCAAGTCACTGGCTGAACAAATAGCGATGGTCCAAACCAAGGTCCAGGAACATAAAAAAGCACCCGTTGAGCAAAAACTTAATTCAGCAGTACTCTTTGACACTGATGAGGATGAAGTTAGGAACATGATAGTTGCACTTAAGACCGAATGCGCTGTGGGGTGGGATAACTTGCCAAATCAGCTCCTGAAAGATCATAGAGATATTCTTGTGCCACACCTAACCAACATTTTTAATATGTGTCTTGGAATGGGTTGCTTTCCCAAAGACCTCAAAAATTTCAATATTCTTAGATTTGGCTAAGGCATTCGATACGGTCTCTGTTCCAATCCTTTAAAAAAAATTGGAAGGGATTGGCATTAGGGGGATACAGCTTAGTTTATTGACCGATTACCTTACTAACAGAGTAACAGGACTCAATGTGTTAATGTGGGTTCCTACGTAAGTACTGATCTTCCAGTGACTTGCGGTGTGCCCCAAAGCAGCATTCTTGGGCCGACTCTTTTTCTTATGTATATGAACGATCTCCTAAGTCTAAACTCTTTCCATGGTAAAATAATCTCATGCGCAGATGATATTGCCCTCATTTTCGTTGCTAAAACATGTAACGAGACCTACCGACTAGCCCAACAGGGTTTTGATTTAGTAAAAACATGGCTATATGACAATGTGCTTACCTTGAATATAGAAAAAACAAAATACCTTGCCTTTTCAATTCGTGCGTATGCAGATGATAACCTAAATCTCATCGCACATAACTACGCCCCCGATGCTGAAAATGCTCTTGCATTGGAATGTACCAAAACCTCTGGGCGTTATATTAGACGAAAATTTTAGCTTTAAAGACCACATTCAAGTGCTCAGTAAGAGGATTCGCAAGCTTACATACATTTTCAAAACTCTGGGGCATGTAGTCACTCCTATAGTATTAAAACAAATTTATTATGCCCTGTGTCAGTCATTGATAACATACTGCATTTCCTCATGGGGTGGTGCACAGAAGACTACCATGAAGCAACTTAAGGTCTCACAAAGAACAATTTTGAAACTGAGTACTTTTAAACCTTTTCGATACAGCACTTCATTCCTGTATGAATACTGCGAGGTCCTGACAACTCGCCAACTATTTATCCTAAGCATAATTATTCTAAGACAAGATGCTGCCTTGGGGTACAGTCCGTGTTTGCTAACAAGGCGAAGAGGTTTACCTGTTTGCAAGAAGATGTCGTACACAAGAACGGCCTTTGCTCGTAGAGTCTTCCACTTTTTAGGCCCCTTTTTATATGTCAAAATTAATAAAACTCTCAAAATCTAATCTATGAATAGGATTAAGCTTAAAAAATCAGTATCTCAATGGCTTTGGAAGTTAACGTACGATCAGACTGAAGATTGGCTGACTATCGTTAGATAGTGAATTTTTATGCTATGTTTCTATATACAAGAATTTTATTTATTGCTTGAATTTTCTGATTTTAATCTTACACACCCTCTCACACACACACCCTCATCATTTCACATTACACACCCAGAGGACACTTCACACTTCAGATTCTTTTCATAAATATTGTTTAAAATCGTTGACCTGTTTGATATAAACATTGTCTACATTTGTTGTGAGCTCTTACTTGTAGACCCAGCTCCAGTGCTTGAGGCGCTGCATGCTGAAACACAGGCCCCAAACCTAGTTCTATGGAATAACTGTTTTATGGAATAAGAGTAATTTTAAGTAGCTAATATAAAGCTGAAGAGTTTGTTTGCTTGAACGCGCTAATCTTAGGAACTACTGGTCCGATTTTAAAAATTCTTTCAGTTAGACAGCCTATTTATTGAGGAAGGCTATAGGCTATACTATATATCATCACGCTAAGACTAATAGGAGCGGAGCAGTAATGAAAATTGTGATGCAGACAAAGTTGAGCGGGTCAACTAGTAATAAATATGCAGACATCTTAGAGAAGGTACAATGTAAATTTTTTAGGTCCGTCCTGTTCAACCTGTACATAAACCAGCTGATTGTTGAGCTCAGCAGCACCAAGGTCGCGTGTTATATTGACGGACTGTGCACCAATAATCTTAGTTACGCAGACGATATGGTGTTGCTGAGTCCATCAATCAGTGCCATGAGGAGACTAGTGTCAGTCTGTGAGTCATATGCGGTGGCCCATGGGCTCAAATATAATGTTTCAAAGAGTGAACTATTGTTCTTTAAAGCAAGTGGTTTTTCTTACCCAGCATTTCCGAGCATATCAGTTTGTGGCACTCCACTGCGTCGGGTCTCCAAATTTAAATATTTGGGTCACTGGGTCACCGATGTTTTAAGTGATAATGTAGATATTGAAAGGGAACCCAGGTCGCTGGCTGTCCGTTGTAACATGCTGGCCCGCAGGTTTGCACGGTGTACGAATTCAGTGAAGATTACACTTTTTAAAACATTTATTTATTTATTTAAACACTTTCAGCACAAAAATGTACAGAGGCGGACTTAATGCCAAAGGTATTCTCTACCAGTCAACCTTTTGTCAATCTTTCTACACCTGCAGCCTGTGGGTCAGTTATTCGCAGCGGGCATACAGCGACCTGCGTGTCCAATATAATAATGCATTCAGGGTACTGTTATGGCTGCCGTGGTGGCGCACTGCGTTTGGGATGTTTGCTGAGGCGCGGGTATAATTAGGAAAAGATGCGCCTCCCTACTCACTCGCGTTCGTGGAGTCCCCCATGCTGCAAAGGTGGGTGCGGCTTCATGTCGCAGTTTAATAGGTAATAGTGTTGTCAATACTAACATTAGCTCTTAAGTATATTATTACTAACAAAATATGGAGCCTTCTATCGTATAATGATTTGCTCAAAAAATACGATATGATGAGCCTACAGTCTAGAAGATTATTTCTTGAAACGATGTTTCTTTATGATGTGTGCAATAACAGGTACGACTGCTTAGAGATGTTCTGATTACCTCAAGTGTGTTGAGGTCCACTTTTCGTGGTAGCAGCTCCATCTAGATCTAATGCTGGACCTTTGCGTCGTATTTGTTATAATTTAATAAACTTTTTACTGAGCTGGATATATTTGCGATGCCCGCTAATGGGTTCCGCAACGGCCTTATTAAAGCCATAAAAGGCCTGTAATGTTAGATTAAAATTCAATTTTCTTTCATTCTTTCTATTAATTAAGATTAGTGATGATTATTTGTTTTTACTCGTTTTGCTTAAAACCATAATTTATATGTATGCTGTGAATAACGGTGTGAGTTGCACATTAATATCATGTAAATAAGATAGTTATTTTATAAAGTGTTGTAATGTGTAACTGTTAGTTATTCCGACATAAATAAATAAACATAAGTACCTACCTAAAACAAAACGTTATTTTTTAAAGGGAGGCAAGCAGAATTCACCTCCCAAAATTCGCCAGTTATTATGAAGTCCCTAGATTACCTAATATACGTAGGACCTGAGATTGTATAATAATATCCGTTGGACCTACTATACGAATATGGTTGACGAAAAAAAAACCAAGTCATCATTTGGAAACAAATCTAAGATGTAATCCTAATATCTTCTCATAAAGATAAGAGCTGGTAATAGCGAACCTACTAATTGATCAACAGCCACTTATAGGTACATCCGTAACTACTTAGTTTGAAATGAGTCGGCGTACTTCTGGTAAATCCCCAGTGTTCACTTCAAAGTCCTTGTTTAGTAAATCAAGATAGTAACACCATTATCGAACGCCTTTATCGATTCGATATTTTTTGAAGATCAAAGCTGTTCCTCGTACTCGCGCCAATCTGGGCGTCAACGTCATATGTTACTTATTTGATAACATATCTACAGTTAATGTTATTATTTAAATAAACTAAACAGGAAAGTAGTGGTATTATCTCCGGAAGTTTTACCTACCTACCTAAGTATAGGTATCTATGTTGATGTAGAGAGAGAGACAGAATGACTGAAAACTCGATTGTGTTACGATTGTTTTTTATAGATATAATGTATGTTAGAGTGCAAAAGTAAATAACAAATGAAAATTTCTAGCTGTGACAGACAGACAGACTTGGTACCACCATAAGGGTTCCTTTTTTACCATTTTGGTATGGAACATTAAAAATGATAATACTGAATTTGAGATGGTCCGGAGCACTTCTAATCTGATAGCAAATGCCATTGAATCAGTCCAGCAGCCACGTGCCACTTTTTTGTGTAGAGCGCAAAGGGCAGAATTTTTCTTTCAGATAGCGACTCGACCCGGGTTCGTAACGTAAGGTAAGCAAAACCTTCCTCGGTTATCGCTTTTTCTATCAGTGAAAACCGTACCAAAATCCGTTGCGTTGAAGGAGAAGAAAGCGGAGGAACAGACAGAGGCAGACTGCGCATTCGTTTTGTAATATTAAGTAAAATAATTTTAATATTAAGTGATAAATTAACTAATTAAAACCTCCTGCTACATTATTGTAAATATTAAGGCTGCTCTCTCGAAAAAAGTTTAAAAAAAGCGTGCAGATGAAGCAGTTTTTCGTCGGCATTTACTGAGATATTACACCTTTTTTTTAAATGTAATATCTTCATGATTTGATACGCAATTTGCTTTAGCCAGAATTTATGTTTCACATATTATTAAGAAAAAAATCTCCAAATCACCTCGAAATCGTTGAGATGAAACCATTTTACTCCTACATTTTTTATCAAAAGAGTATAAAAATATATTTACTGCATTGCAATGCAAAAAATAATAATTGGTACTTTTTGAAAATATGTGCTATTTTTATTAAATATAAAAAACACGTGTAGCAGAGTGGCGCGTAGAGGTGTAATTACCTCCGTTTGTATGCACAAGGCCATTGGCATGTATACAAGCCTTAAGCCACAAACAATTGGGAATTTCAATTGGTCGCGTTGACTTTGCGTGTGTGAGAAAAGCGCGGGCGGCGAGCGTGAGACGGGGCGCGCGCGCCGTTGCAGCTGTTGCGCAGACGTCGTCGTCAACCACCTCTCTCTGTTTCACAACACGACCCACTTGTCAGCTAGGCCGCCGCACATAGCTGCACCCCCGCCACCGACACCTAACACACACCAGACAAGCGCATACCAGTTGAACACATTGAAACTTTGGCATTAAGCAACGCTTACAACAATCCTTCAATATGATAGACGCCGTCCTTGCGACATAATGACTTTCAAAATTAATACCAACTCGTACCTATTACAAAATAATATCATTGAGCATTTGGGACTGCTAAAGCTCTTGAACTGTTTCAAGTCCGGCCGTACGACGACCGCTTATGCTGCTGATCGTACGAATGTGAAGGTGGTCGAGTTCTCGCTCTTGGCCTTCTGTTAGGCCATTTTCCTTGAACGTACCTCCAGTTTTCAAGTAAGTAAGTTGGTATTGCACATTCGTTATTGATATTTAGAATTCTACCTAGGATAAGTGGTATACTTAAGTATTGAAATGACAAAATATACATAAGTATTAATAAGTAGGTAGTAGGGTCGTGACCAACATTATCTAACCCACATGACTATTAGCGGATAATAGTCAAGTGGGTCAGATAATGTTGGTCACAGACTGTACCTAGGTACATACCGACTGATCCACAGCAGAACTCATCAGAAAACCAAAATGACTACCTACTTATTTGCTCCAGGGGAACGCTCTCAAATTCCTGAAACGGAGTGAAAATATTCGTCATCCCTTTTTGGTTATCTCTCGGGCAGGTTACAGACTAGCGAAAATAAACTTTTCATGAAACCTAATGATTCGGGGTCTTGGGGATAATTTGAACCAGCGACAAACTGGCTATCCTTTAAAAATTATCTATCACCCAGTGGAGGGATAGTTAATAAGTAAGATACTTTTTATTTTAGTCGGGTGCCATAATACGGATACGCTACAAATAAAGATAAGACTAATTCCAAGTTACAGTAAGTATTTAAGTCAGTACCTAGGTACATAATATATTAGATTTTCAAAAATGATTCGATATTATTCTCAGAATAATAAGAAAAATAATACTATTCCATAAATAGCAATTTCGCAGTAAATATCTTTTGATAATAGGTAGCAATTTTCCTTTTGAAACGGATATTGTTTTCATTATCCGCCTCTAGGTATAGATAACGGCTGCTTACAGCCAAAACTAGAGGATAACGAGTAGCAGAAATAAGCGGAGGCACATAACATATTAACACAAGAAATGGTTTCGCGGTAATGATGTAATTTGGTAAACATTGGGTCAAGCGCCATGCGCGGGCGGCGCTTGCTGGCTGTTGGGAAGGCCGGAGTGCGCGCATGCGCGGGCGCCGCCGGCTGCTCGGTCACCCGCGGTCACTGGCCCACACATTCGTACATTTGCACCTCACAGACCCTCTTATTAGGTTTTAAAAAGGGCTGCCTTCCTTTTGTTTTCCTTTCTGCAGTCTGCATTGACAAAACAAGTTAATCTACCTATCTATCTATCTATTGAGATAAATCTAAGAATGCAATGGTTATTTTATTGATAGCAATACGGATAGCTCTATTATCGCAAAAAAATAACTAACTTGATTAGATTTGATTTGAGATACAATATTTCTTAGAATATCATAGGTACCGGTTTTCTTTTTGTAATATTCAGTAGAAGTCGTTTTTAAACGGACGTGCCTATTAGGCACCTAATTGGAAACATTTTTAAAATGAGTGAAAGTAATTAAAGTAAAGTCCTAATTACCTATTCCACAAACTTACAAAACCGCCGCATTCCAGACGATCGCTTCTTGATTTGCCCACCCGATGTTATGAAACCTTGTGCACTAAGTGTACAATAATGAGAAATTAAAGACAGCCTGACCGCTGAATCTCATTTGCGCGCACCCTGTGCAGTGTGCAAGCTGGATTGCATTGCAACACCCACTCAAATGTTAAATTGCGCATTCCTTGCGTCAGAGCGATAGGTTCGACGTTGAACTCGTTTGACTCGCCTGAAGGTGTTTTGTTTTTATTCTCCATGCGTTTACATAGTTTGTTTATTGTTGCTGCATGTATTGAGCTAGCATACAACAATATTATATAGTTTTCTACGGTTTTCTGAATAATGTTTTATCACATGAGTAACCTACAATACAACATGCTGCTATGACATACGTGCCCCTATCTGGTAAATACAATTATTATGTGAAGACCTACTGATCCCTAACTAATACCTAAGCATCTTCTTTACGTAGGTAGTTTATCTTGGTAGATACTCAGACAACGTTTTCTCACAGTTTTACTACAATCGTTTTGTGCTTGGCGGCCCTTATAGCCCGCATCAATACAGCACTATTCAGTTCTGACTCATTAGTTATCTCGCTGGCTAGATGAACAGCTTAGCGGGTTTTTCCACCCTCTGTGATCAGTACCCCTATTCTGTAACAACATTTTCGTGTCTCGACAGCGGAATCTGAAGTGAGTATCAAATTACGTCAAACGTAAGACCTTTATGTTGTGTGCAATAAAGCTCACTTTGTGAGGTTTGTCACTCAGGTGAAGCTCGATATCGAAATGGTTATTTACAGAATAGACTAGCAGGGGTCCATCTGCTACTTCAAGTGGTAGCCTGTATGCCGATTTAAGGCGAAGATACATGAGAGCAGCTGATTTTAAAGAAGAATCACGTCTAACCGGCTACATAGTCGTAATTTAAAAAAAAAATATAATTACACTAGACTATTTTCTTTCGATATACGAAAATTTTGAGTTTTATTCGTTCGACATAGTGTAATTAATTTATAAATTATTGTCTAACACGGACACAAAAAAGGCAATCGGACTAAACCCGCCGAGAGTATTTTAATGAAAGCACTATATCAAAGACAATTTAATTATCTACTAATTGATAAACGGATATTTTTTTTTAAAGTCATAGAATAATAAGGAAAGTATAAAACTACTGAATTTTGGGATACGCGGGTGTGAAACTAGTGCGCGTTTTGTTCCATCAAGGTCGCCGGCGTATGTCGTCGCCTTAAAGGAGCTGGACTCCTTGCGTCACTACTACCTGCATTTTACAATATTTTAGTAACAGAGGAGCAAACTTCCAAAATATTACTCATATGTCTACCACAGCCTCTGCACAATATTATACAAGGTTCACGACTGCGTCTGCACGTCGCGATCGATCAATGAATCTATGTCTAATTGATAAACAAGTGAGCAGCTGTGTTGAAAGCTATAAAACGGAAAAATTTAGAAAACCATGCCACGTATTAAGAAGTAGAGCTCGTACACTGTAATCTAATTAATTTGTCTTGATGTGCAGTTGTAGTCTACCTGTGATAAACTCTTTATCTGCATAAACATCGACATCGTTGCCAATAACAAGATAAGAAACTAAAATAAAATCTGACCTGTGTCTGCAATTCTAAAATCAGGTTTTATTTTTTCTTTGTTTAGCCTTTAGAACTTGTCACCTTTCGTGAAGGCTAACAAGACACATTAGGAAACGAACTAAGTAGGAAATAAAATCTTATAATGAACCAACCATATTGGCTATATCTAGCTCTATCAGCTGATCTACTGTTTATTGCTTTTTCGAAAGCAATTAATTAAAATGAACGGCAGGTTAACTGATATATGCCCCAGATTGGATAAGCCATCTTATATAACACGCATAATTAGTAAGTACCTACCTACCTAATTACCTAAGTATCGGTAAGATTTAATTTCTTTCCTTCGCGTCTTCCTGGGCCCCAAGTCTGCTATTACAATAGTGTCAGAATGGTCGACCACTGATCTCATAATTGTTGATTTTGACAAGTTTGGCAATCTACTAACATAATAGTGTCATTATGACTTTCCAATGAACAATCACTGACACTCCACTGAACGAAATGGCATAAAATGGTAATCTCGTACATAATGACAGTCGTATGCGGTAATCTGCTAAAATTTTGACAGTTCCTGAGTTCCATCGATCAGTGACCTACGTAATTGTGTAGTCATTGCTTTTCCAGTCACTGCGCCATTCTACCGGCGTTTTATATCCAATAATTTTTGGACAAACTTCGCCCTTCATTGGTGCGGCTGCTGTAGCCAAGCGCCAGGTGTCAGTGGTTTTCGAGAAACTCAATGAGAGCCGAAAGGAGAAACCGTAACTCCATAAACACTTGGGCCTGGCGTTACAGAGCTGGATTTCGCCATAAATTAGAGCATTTAGGAAGGTTTCACGAGCCCAATTTTGACCCACTGACCAAATCAGATATTTGCCCATATTTTAGGTTATTATTTTTAAATACTAGTTAGTAGTTACTAGCTTTAGCTCGCGACTTTGTACGCGCATATCTCGTTTTTTTCTGTTCCCGTATAGCCTAACAATATAAAAATATTTTTTCAAATCTGACTGATTCCAGAGATTAGCTCGTTCAAACGAAAAATGCATATTTGTGGCTATGTTTCCTACACTAAATATTATCAAACATTCGTCGTTATAGAGATCTAAGACTATATACTCTAGAATGCACTTGCAGCTATGCTGCAGTGCTTGCATCCTATAATGATGATTTTTTATAAAAGTGCTCAGGCTTTCAGTTTCTTTAAGCTGAAGTTTTCAGAAAACTATATTTTTAGACAAGGGCCATGTGCATCACTTCTGGCTTGCTTTTGCTTATATTGTATTTAATAGGGTGCTAACTTATATCAGGTACAGTAATAAGAAATAGTATTATATTAAAATAAAAATAAAACATAGCAGTAAGTAAATTGTTTTAATCATCTTCTTCATTAGGATTATCATAATATGTGTGTAGGTAGGTTCTTCTAAATGAGGAATGTCTTGACTGTTCCGCTCATTGACAGCTGATGAAGATGCCCCAGATGGTGAGGGGCCTGAATGGAAATACCGGGATGCTCTATTTGCTCGCACCCATCAAAAGAAGCACACTTGAAGCACCCACCTGAAAATAATTTATCCACATTACAGGAAGCCATTACACAGAGACATTGTGTATGTGTGTGCCCATTTCGAAAATGACTGAATTAATGAAATCCTGCAAATGAGAAATGTTGATGTTAAGAGCTTGACTAATATTAAATACTAATTGACCTGCGCAACTTCGTTTGCCTCACAATTTTCGTTACTGCTCCGCTCCTGTTGGTCTTAGCGTGATAATATAGCCAATAGCCTTCCTCGATAAATGGGCTATCTAACACTGATAGAATTTTTAAAATCGGACCAGTAGTTCCTGAGATTAGCGCGTTCAAGTAAACAAACTAACTCTTCAGCTTTATAATATTAGTACTTGTTGACCCGCAACTTCATCTGCGTCACAATTTTCATTACTGCTCCGCTCCTGTTGGTCTTAGCGTGATGATATACAGCCTACAGCCTACCTCAATAAATGGGCTATCTAACACTGAAAAAATTTTTCAAATCACACCAGTAGTTCCTGAGATTAGCTCGTTCAAGTTAACAAACAAACAAACTCTTCAGCTTTATATATAAGTATAGATAGATAATGAAAATAACACTCTCTATGCCCTCGTTAACAAAACTAAACTAAATAATGTTTTTAATAACCCGTGAATAAAACTAGTAAACTAACCAAGCACGGCAGAATCCATTATATTACACTCTTGCACTGTACCAGTTCTGTACTGTAAAAGTTGATGAGGACAAACTTTTTTCAGAAGACAACATCCACATTGAATAACACTCATCGGTGTCCTAGTGTCTGTTCATTTCCATCTGGTCTACTTTCATCAAGAGCAAGCTTGGAAGATGAAGTCATTTTCATTTATCTGAAACAAACAATTTTCATTCCACTATTAGGTCTAGCACTAGCATTTAGAAATAAACATCTGAGTGGCTATTTTTGGTAAACATAAGTGGCCATATTACATTTCCATTGAAGGGACGCTGGCCTCCCCTCTGAGAGAGAGAATAGGTTGTAATTGACCATACAGATTTAGTCTGGATTGGTGATGTTTTGAATTTGAATTTGTTGCACATTCTGGTTAATTTTTAAAAATAAAACCATTAAAAGAAAACTTAACAGAACCTATTACACCATTTAGTTTGTTTACATTAAATATTACGTACAAAAATGTTAAATGTTTACGATATAGAAATATCAGATACTAACCCACCCATTCCTGTACAATAGGAAGAATGATCCATTTCCAATATTCACCTTCCTATTGTATTGCAGCGTTCCGTTGCTATTCCGCAATTGATGCACAGTCTCATGATGTCGTTATTGAGAAGTGAAAAAGAGCAATAAACAAATCTATTAATTATTTGATTTTTTAATGACGCTCACGTTAAAATTCAATTAGCTCTTTGCAAAACACCGGTCGCTTCAAAACAAATAAAAACAGTCGTCGACGTCAGTCGTAGACAGACAGAGTATTCTCTGTCTACGACGTCAGTAAAGTAAACAGTACCTAATGTCACTAATGTCACATTTGACTTTGACAGCAAAACGGATAAAATATAAATGAGTTTCATTACGTATTTGCTATTTACGACTTTGTTACTACTTCAGATTTCATAGAACACTAATAAATAATATGTAAAATTATATACAATAGCAATCTGGCATAAATTAATGTTCAAATTTAATAGCAGTTTTTCGAAAATTATTTCTCCAAACGGGATTTATAATAATGGCAATACGACACTTTCATTCCACTACAATTTCATTACGAGACCACTGACATGCTACTGAACGATCAGTGAAGGATCATTATGAATTTAGCAGATTACGAACTTTTAGCAAAATGACAATGGCATCGTGTTGGAATGACGAATTTATAAAAATTAGCAGACTAGGGGCCCTGGAAGAATGATTATATAACAATTTTCTGTAATCGCTGTCTCATTTTGAACCGCTTCAAAAATCTCTAAGTACCTACCTACGGGTTGTTCATGAAAAAAAAAACGCAGTGCAGCCGTAGTGTCAGTGGCCCCAAGCCGACCGCAGTAGCGGCGAAATTCCACGGTCCATCTGACGCACACCGCATAGTAAGCAGTTGGATGTGACCTCGAAAAAGGATTCTACCGCCCAGTTCCGATAGCATCTACTGACTTAACAATATAATTTCACAATTGTGAAAACTTTGCTTTATTAAGGTAGTTAAATAAGTAGATGCTACTTTTAACCGCAAATTGTCGTAGTTACCGACTTTGAAATGAGTTAGATAAACCGCCACTGGACGGACTCTTGAGATAAAACAACACCCAACCAAACCAACACCATGGATTGAACTCATGACTTGACACTCGGGCTCTCTTAAATATCCTCAAAAGAGATTGTTTCCGACATAGAAAAACGGCCGTTATACCTATTAACTTCTATTCAAAAATTAGTTGTCTTTAAAGTCGGTTTACGGACGATAATTAATTTTACGTGATAACGTCATAAAAAAACAATTGAATTCTTAACAAACAAGTTGAACACTTAGGCCGATCGTGCCTCTCTATCGCTTGTATCGCGCCCTCGCTGGCGGAACGTGACACTATTCATATCGATTTATAAACCGATGAAGACGTTATGACGTCAAAAGCTAAAAGTGTGCCTACCCTATCATTTTTATTTTAATATAATCAAAAGAAAGACTTATCCAAAGCCTATGCACACGGCGTATTTTTAACGCGCCGACGGCGACGACGCATGTTTATCGAACGCGCGCTCACGGCGCTATAGATTACAAACAAAAAGCCTAAGAGCGAGGCCCCATTAGTGCGTTGCGTCGTCGCAGCGTCGACGCTGCGTCGATTTCCATATATTTCGATTTATTTCTAGGCAGATGGATGGACAGACTGTCCGACCAAATCGTGTTTGCATCGCGTCGTGAAACATGGACATTAGAGCTCTGCCTCATTGGCACACCACATCGCATCGCCGCAGCGGCGACGCAACGCAACGCACTAATGGGGCCTCGCTCTAAAGCAGGGCCTGCGTCTGAAGCGCGTTAGCGCGCTAAAAAAAACGCCGTGTGCAAAGGCCCTCATTCATCGGAGGACGCAATTTTCTGACGACATTTTCATTTTGGCTTATTCAAACCGGACTGGAGATGAAGCTGAGTGGGCGGCTTTAGTTAGCTTTAGTTTTATTCCTGTCTGTGACCGTAGGTAGACAGACACAGAAGCTTAAAATTCACTAAGTAAGTACCTACCTTAACATAGAAACGACCAAAAGAAAGGAAAACTAACGCAAGGTCCTGATCGCCGACACGTGCCGACACGTGCCGATACCGAGCAGGCAACGTATTCGGAATTCGGACGTTCTACCTCGATTATAGCTAGAGGCTGTTAACAAGTTACTGTGTGTTAGGTACAGCCATCTATGGGTACAGCACTCAGCAGTGCGATTCTGTAAACATCTCACGGTGAAAGCATAGATGAAGTGCCTAAGCTGTTAATCCATACAAACATCAAACATGATGTGGAATGAACTTCACGTCACGCTCACTCCACCTTTTACACGGTGAGACATTGTTGTTGCAAGGTTATACCGGCTGGTAGGTAGTACATACAGTCAGTATCTACCTACCTACGTATCAACAGGAAGATATTGGTTTCTTTAAAATGATTACCTACATATTATGAATGCATTAGGCTCAAGTCAAACCGAGATGGCAGCGAAGCGGCGAGCAGTTTCAGTTTCATATAATTTTAAACTTAATCCTCATCACAGTAACACATACTATCGCTTGACCGCTTGAGAAACTTGAAAAGGTCGCGCGGCCGCCCGCGGCGCCGCGAGCTTTCCGACGACTCCCGCGATAATATATGTTATAGTAACGAAGATAAAGTTTAAAATTATATGACACTGAAACTGCTCGCCGCTTCGCTGCCATCTCGGTGTGACTTCACCCTTATGTATGAATAAGGGAATGCTGTTCGAGCGTTCGCCTTGGATAGGCTTCCTGCAGTTCGGTGCGCCTGCGCCACGCCCGCAGTGAAGGGGCTCGCAACTCTTTGTTCCTTACAGAGAAATGTTGCGAAACTGGTCTTTGACCTTTTATTTATGGCACTTATATTTTAAGACTACCTACCTAAGTAAAGAGATGTGGAATATTGTTTCGCAATTTTTTGTTTTGTTCTGTCTATTTTAGAAGTCATTAGAAATAATTAGAATAAATCGTTTTGGGGTGCACAGTAAAAATAAGACAGAAGGATCATCAGAAAGCAGGAGGAATCGTAGGTTTTGTAAATATAAAGTTGTAATAATATTTTTATTGCAAACATTTAAAAAGAAAGTCTTATTTTATAAGATATCAAACTTAATGTTAATGTAACAAATAATATAAACTGAAATAACTGGGTATGAATTAAAATATAGCAAAAAAAAGGCGCCCTTAACGCTGTCAGCTGGTAATGTGCCTAAGGGACTGGCCATGTTGTATGGCAATGCTTAGCCTCTGGCCAAAGTAAAAGCCAGCCCTTGGGTGACGAAAAGTGTCAACCAGTCTTTTCGAATTTCTTTGAAAAGGCTGTGAGAAGAGAAGAGCAAGGGCAAGTATTTATTTCTGGGTGAATGTACATTGAAATCTTAGGTAGGTAAATTAAACATGATAACAACCCTTATAGGATCACTCGGGTGTCTGTCTGTCCGTCTGTCACAGCCAGTTTTCTCCGGATCCACTGGACCGATTCTGTTGAAATTTGGTACATATAAGGACTTCTGTGATTCAAACCAGGACGTGTTACGTAAATTATCAAAATTTCACTTTTGGGGGTCAAATTAGAAAACTAAAAAAAAAATTGAACAATTTCGAATGACATATTAATGAAAGGGCTCACTGTGAGGGCTTTATATTATTTTCTTTTAATTTTAAAATTAATGGTTTTGAAGTTATTCAAGAAATTAGACGAAAAATTACCATTCCCCCCTTATCTCCGAAACTACCGAGCCTAAAATTTTGAAAAAAATGGAGACAATAGATCTTTACTTATAGATTACAGGAAAACCTATAAGAAGTCGACATTATTAAAATGAACTTATTAAAAAAAAAATCCTTTGGAACCT
This sequence comes from Lacanobia oleracea, assembly GCA_950371165.1. Taxonomy (NCBI): domain Eukaryota; kingdom Metazoa; phylum Arthropoda; class Insecta; order Lepidoptera; family Noctuidae; genus Lacanobia; species Lacanobia oleracea. The sequence goes on from OX493389.1 coordinate 17,307,656, forward strand.
TTTTTCACGCGAGTTCGACGGACATACAGACAGACAGACAATGACAACGACAACCATAACCGAGTGATACTTACGGTTTCTATTTTTCCATATAGAGGTTCGGAACTCTAAGAAGTACCTAGGTAAAGTTTCAAACAGTAGGTGCTGTAGAATATACTCTTTGGAAGGTGCAACCTCAAAGTCATAAGCCTTGAAAGATTTAAGAAGAAAGAGAGTTAGTTTGAATTCAAATGTAGTGACATAAGAATGTGTTAGTTTTTTCCAAGAGATTCTGTCAATTGCCTCTTACAATGAAAAGACGTAATATAATAATTCTAAAAAGTTTCCAAAGTTTTTATTTTTAAAGTAGCTCCCGCTACGCCCCGAACTTCGATCCTTTACAGTACCTACCACTACCAGTTCTTGTAGTGCTGCATTAGGTACATCCAAGTGTAACAACAAAGCGGCCAACATTTTAGTACCTACCTAATCAATAAATTACGTAAAATTAAGCAAGTAGAATACTGTGTGGTAAACTTTAAGTTGTTTGATGATCCAAACCAACCGGTTTGTGTGTTGTCGACGAGATCGAAAGTTTATTCCGTGACATTTTGGAATCAAGCAGATTTGTGGTCTTTACGGAAATTTATGCTAGAATTGCAATGATACTAATTTCCGTGAATCCTTGTAGCCTCCAGCCAGGGCTTTTTAAAAACTTACAAGCAACTACATGATAGAGTGGGCCGACACGATGAGACGAGACAGACTTCCTTAAACTTCTATAGAATTTTGTCTGTGCAACAAAGTTTGTGTAGGCAAATATCTTTTCATTACTCATACTCGGAAAGTAGGCCTGAAGTTGCCTGAGGAGCAGGTTGAAAGTATTACTTTTCAGCCCTAGGGAGAATCGTTTTCAACTAACAGCCGTCAAATTATAAAAAAAGTCGTTAAACATTACTGTTGAACCATGTCCCAACTTTCTATACAGCCAGTCAATTACAGCGCGATGTCAAATCGAAATAACGCAAACGTGGTTATTAAGTTAAGATTATATTTTTTAAATGACTTTATTAAAATTTACATTCAACTATTACTTTAAAATAACATAGATTTGGGATTTGACCATTTCTTCAAATGAGGAGCTCGTGGCTAGATAATAACAGCGACACGGGTCGATCTTCAAGGTTAAGCAACGCTTGCCAAGGTTGGTCTGTGGATGGGTGACCATCTTAACATAGCGAGTTTCCTCCGTGCCCCGGAAAGCACGTTAAGCCGTTGGTCCCGGCTGTCATTTGTAGATCTTTGGTAGTCATTACGGATAGTCAGAAGCCAGTTAATCTGACTCCAGTCTTGCCATGAAGTACCTTGTTACCCAGTTACTGGGTTGACCAAACCGCTTTTCATACATTTAGTCGAGTTATGCACGCAATAATGCCAGTCTTGCCATGAAGTACCGTCATCATCATTATCATCTGCCTAGCCTTTTCCCAACTATATTGGGGTCGGCTTCCAGTGAAGCCGGATTTAGTTGAATACCAGTATTTTACGAGGAGCGGCTGCCTATCAGACCTCCACAACCCATTCACTGGGTAGCACGGTACTTCAAGGCAAGACTGGAGTCAGATTTACTGGCTTCTGACTATCCGTAACGACTGCCAAAGATCTACAAATGACAGCCGGGACCAACGTCTTAACGTGCTTTCCGAGGCACGGAGGAAACTCGGTATGTTATGATAGTCACCCATCCACAGACCAACCTTGGCAAGCGTTGCTTAACCTTGTAGATCGACCCGTGCGGCTGTTATTATCTAGCCACGAGCTCCTCCATGAAGTACCGTGTTACCCAGTTAATGGGTTATGGAGGTCTGGTAGGCAGCCGCTCCACGTAAAATACTGGTATTTAACTAAAATCCGGTTTGACTGGAAGCCGACCCCAATATATTTGGGAAAAGGCTAGGCAGATGACCATTTCTTCAATGATGATGATGTAAAATAATGGCTGAATAGTTGGCCGGTCACAGAAAAAAAAAAACAAAATAGACGGGAAAGCGGCAGTCCGATCTTCATTTGTTTTTTCGAAAGATTTGTATTGACACGTCGATGAGTTCATCCAGATTCAGATTTGGATTTTTTCTTTATCTGATTCGTGTTTTTATTTTTACTTTCCATGTATTCGTAATGAAAAGCACAGTGTTTACCTCGGGTGAAACACTTATTTAATCCCTCGAACTATTAAACGCCGTCTCGGGACTAAATCAGTTGCTTTCACCCTAAGATAACAATGTACTATTGTTTAGAATTCGTTGAGTAGATATAATTATATTGTATTTTTGTTTTGAAAATATTGAAAAACAAAGCCATAAAAAGCAACAAATTTACTAACTTCCCTAAATTTGTTGATGTTTGAATTGAATAGGCCCCGAAACAGCTAAACCGATTTGAAAAATTCTTTCACCATTAGAACCCTACATTATCCCTGATGGAAATAGGCTATAGAATATTTTCAAAAAAGTTAGAAATCCGTATGAAAACTTCGATAATGTAACCCAAGGTGTGGAAAAAATACCAAAAAATATCCTTATATCGCGTACGCTGCGGAAACTACCTATTGACAATAGAGCGAAGCAATTTATTACAGTTTTATAGAGGACATCAATATCAACAAAAAAGTCCGCCAAGGTATACATATAACTATTATGGTTAAGTCACAATGACCGCTTTTTGTTCAAATTATTCAATTAAAACCCGGGTGAAACGGAATAGTGGTGATTTTAATATCGTGATATTAATCCTTATCTAGTTAAACTGCTTAATAAGTTGGTTATGTACAAGTAAATAACACTCAAATCAGACCTTTCGTTTAAAAGTTATGATGGGTATAAAAATACTGTACCTAAGTAAGAAATTACGTATATTTTTTACTAACAATATATATACCAAAATACTAGCTGACCAGGCAAACGTTGTTTTGCCAAACAAAACCGGTCAAGTGCGAGTCGGACTCGCACACCGAGGGTCCCGTACAAATTTGTAGCTACAAATTACTTTAAGTAAATACTATATTTTTTATGATTTAATAAGAAATGTATAGATTTCAGACTTTTCCCTACACTTTTAGGATAAGACGGTATTACTTGCCGAATGACATCATAGAGAAATACAAGCATCGAGATCACAAGTAGTATTTTTCTTTTGGAGATTCCTTACGACACCCTGAACAATTATCACCAACCAATACAGTCCACTTCAGTCTGGTTCTTAGTTCTAGGTCAACGGGAAATACCCTATACATTTTGATTCCCTTGAGAGTGTCGAAATACTCGAAATATACGTTTTTTTGCGGCATAAACGGTTGTTTCTTTTTTATGTTAACTTAGAAGTTTGATTTTTGCACAGCTTCAAGACACTGTAGATCTGAGTAAGAAAAAAAGAAAGAAAATACGTTTATTCTGCCAGAAATGACGCATAAAAAAAAACTAACCACGAAGCTCGTCACTACACAGACAAAACAGAACAGAGAGCAATAATTGTCTATGGCGTGACGTCCGGCACTGCACTGAGTATATGGTGTATTTTTTAATTTCAACCCGATACCCCCACGTGTTCCCGAGATAAAGGGTCTTGATAGACAGACGGACGGACGGATAACAAAGTGATCCTATGAGAGTTCCGTTTTTCCTTTTGAGGTACGGAACCCTAAAAATAACCTACAACCTATTCTCAGACCTAGCCAACATACACAAAAAAAATCATAAAAATCGGTCAAGCCGTTTCGGAGGAGTTCGACGATACACTGTGCTACGAGACTAGCTTCTGCCAGCGGCTTCGCCCGTGTGGGCTCTAGGGAGCATACTCCCGGGATAAAAAGTAGCCTATGTACTTTCTCAGGCTCTAGACTATCTGTGTACCAAATTTCATTTAAATCGGCTCAGAAGTTTCGGCGTGATAGCGCGACAGACAGAGTTACTTTCGCATTTATAATAATAAGTAAGGAAATAAGCATTAGATTAGACTATCTGACCCGGCAAACGTTATTTTGCCATGTAAATAAGAAGAAAATAATGACACTAGCTGACGTGCGCAACTTCCTCAGAGCCACATTTTTCACGAATGCACCGCTCTTAGTCGTAGTGTGATGTTATAAGTAATACCTATAGCCTTCTTCGATACATGGGCTATCCAACACTGAAATAATTTTTCAATTCGACCAAGTAGTTTCTGAGATTAGCGCATACAAGCAAACAAACAACGATTTAAAAATACTTTCCTAGGTCGGTATTGAACACGGATATGGGTAACGTACCAAATCAAATAATATAGGAATTCAAGACATTTAAATTTAGCAAATGTAAAAGTCAAGATTCAAGGTGAACAGGTAGTGACGGGACCATTCCAGTTGACTGGCCGGCTTTATCGCCATTTTATGTATATTTAGATTGGACAGTGAGCACTGTGGTGTGATTATGTAAAATTTGACATATCAATAACAAGTCTTTGAAAAAAGTCATAGTTCATGAACAAAAGGCTATAAACTTGGATTATTTTCGTACCTGTTTCGATATTTCTGAAGATGGTGATGGTTTGAATAAATTATGTGGGTACCCCGTGTTGCGAATAAATTAGATATTTTATCATTTAGGACATAATTATTCATCTAAAACTACGTGTAAAAACTTTTCAGGATAGTTATTCTATTACCTAACGTAAAAAACACCGAATTACAGCGTTAGAACAGATCACACTTTTGTATTTTGCTCTACGATTATTTACTCTAGCACACGAAGCTGCATGACTGACTATCTGTTGTTTGAAGTCAAATTTGAATAAAATTAATTTAGTATGAAGCCCTTATCTAAATAAAATTTCTTTTGATAACGGTTACGCTGTCCTCTCAGTTCGTATCTACCGCCTAATTTTGTTTTCGTTCTCAGCTCCGTCGCCACATCCACGTCAGTTTGGTTGTATTGTGAATTAATTCAACAGTGACATCTGTAATTCGGACCCGAAACACTTTGGTTCGCTATGATTTCTTTTTCTTTACTAAAAAGGCTAATAGTCAAATCAGCAAAAAGCACTTGCACGATACAAAACGACGCTTCCGCGACGACGAAAGCTTGTTTGGTGTGGTCTATGGTTTTTTTGCTGTCAATGATTGCGATTCTCCGTCGTCAGTAGAAATAATTCATAGAAACTTGTGAAATAATTCTTCAGATCTTAACCACCATGTGCTCCAAAGGTGGTAACTATAATGGTGACTTATTCGAATATATAAAAGTGAGTGAAGATGAGGATGACTCGAATGCAGTAGAAATTCCGTGTGAATTAGATGGTACGCTGTTATTATCAACCCTCGTGGCCCAATTTCCCGGAGCTTGTGGACTGAAATACCGGCACCCAGACAGCAAGTCAATCCGAGGTATTCGCTTAAGCGATGGCAAATTGCATCCACCGAGTGAAGTAGGATGGGGTAAACACTTATATATTTGTGTGTTTCCTAAAGAGAACAAACGTAAGATGGAAGATGTCTCCCCTGAAAATTCAGCCGCTAAAACCAAACGCTTAGAAAAGAAACTGACATGTTCAGATTTAATTTGTCTCGGGTTACCCTGGAAGTCGACTGAAGAGTCCATAAAGCAGTACTTTGAGCAGTTTGGCGAAGTGGTCATGGTTCAGTTAAAGAGAGATAAGAATGGATCTTTCAAAGGTTTCGGTTTTATTCGTTTTGCTACATATGCATCTCAGATGAGAGCTTTAGCTCAGAGGCACAATATTGATGGACGCTGGGTTGATGTCCGTATTCCTAATTCAAAGGAAGGAGTAGTACCTCAGATGCCTTGCAAAGTATTTGTTGGAAGGTGCACTGAAGATATGACTGCAGATGATCTTCGTGAATATTTCTCTAAGTTTGGTGAAGTAACTGATGTTTTTGTTCCTCGTCCATTCAGGGCATTTGGATTTGTTACTTTCTTAGACCCAGAAGTGGCACAAAGTCTCTGCGGAGAAGATCATGTTATCAAAGGAGCCTCAGTTTCAGTATCAAGTGCTGCACCTAAAATCAAAACTAAGTCGCAGAATTGGAAAGATGATTCTTATGGGCCCAATAATTGGGAGGGCAACCGCTCTGGTGGGCCATCTGGAGGGCCAAGTAACAATGGTGGCAACAGTAACATTGATTCTCTTAATATGCAAAATTTAGGAATCAACCCCAATGGAGGACCACCCGCTAACTTCAACCTGCCTATAAGTCTAGTGGCAGCAGCACTTAATCAAGCAGGCTGGGGTGGATTTTTAGGAGGACCTGGAAATTCTGGCCCAAATAATTGGCAAGGTGGCCCTCCACAGGGGGGTAACTCTGGTAAAAATTGGAATGGCAACCAAAACTGGGGTCAAAATGGCCCTCCACAATCATGGAATCAAGGCGGTGGCAATCAAGGTTGGAGTGGTAGCAGTGGTAAAGGTGGTAACTGGAATCAAGGAAGTTGGCCAAGTGGCCAGGGCAACTGGAACGGTAATGGCAGTGGGGGTGGTTCCAGTTCTGGCTCTGGCTCTGGTGGTTGGAATAACAACAAACCCCAGACATGAGGTGAGCACTACGAAGAATGCTTGTATTAGAGATGTCTGTATGGTGACATTAGTTTAAATTCTAGTCTAAGTAAATTTATATTTCTATGTAAAGATGTGTAACAGAAGAAATATTTTGATGTGATAGGATTATCACAGAATGCTATATGGATGCAATAAGATCCAGATGATGTTTTAGATGTAAGGTGACATAGAGTATTGTGTGTAATAATGTGATGTGTGAGATGAGGACTTTAGTTCAATAAAGGTGTATGTCATTCTGAGATGGATGTTTAATTTCATTGAGTCTAGGTGGGGCTTAGATTGTCATGGAGCCTATGTGTATATTATGTACATTAAAATAAAGTGACTGAAAGCAACTTAAAAAATACAGAATTGGGTGTGAGTGCCATCTGACTGTATGAGTCACAATAAATAATATCGCTTCTTTGCTTCAATAACGTGATAAGTCTAACGATTAATTATTTTTTATGACGTTTTTTGGATAGATTAAATAGGGCACAGCGATTTTGCTTCAATAATGTGATAAGTCCGACAATTTTCTTTTTACGGTTTTTAGAAAGATAAAATCGGTCAAGATGGTTTCAATTACTTTAAAATAAAAAAATAAAAAATGAGTTGTCGGACTTACCACGTTGTTGAAGCAAAGAGGCGATATGGTAGCAATGTTTAGGATGCCTAGTTATTATAAGGTGTGCACAACTGTGTGTGGATCTTGCGAGATGTGTCTGCTGCAATCAAACACCTTGGAATGAAGTGAACTGGTTCTGCGTCCTGTGGAGCTGCGGTAAGTGGTGGGTGTGCAATCAATGGTATGGTCTGATGTTCAATTTGTATGACATTATGTATTTGTTCTTTCTGTGCAGTAGCTTTGGATAAATGACTTATCAAGAGTGCTAATTACCAGTGTGAGTTTGACTGATAAGTCTGAAGTCTGTGGTAACTATTATTTTATTTTTTAATGAAAAGGATTTTTACTGAAATACATATGTTGTTTGTAATTTTTTCTATCAAATATGAATAAGTTGTTGTTATTATTATCATTTACAGGTGATTTAAAAAAAATAGGTATTTGGAAGATGCCTGGCTAAGAAACTTTCTTGTATTTGCGACATGGTAATAAACTTCTAAGTTTGTTCTTCTGTAATGTGAAGGTATGTATACATATAATCATGAATTAGATAAGGTAGATAGGTTATATCTAACAGCAAGTATACTGCATCATCAACTATATTCTCGCTATCAGGTGGGGGAGTGCTAAGGCAATCATAAGTCGCATGAACAGTCATCAAAAGTTTTTGACCAGAAGTTTCAAAGTTGCAGATCAAGATTGAGTCCTAGGTTGTGTGTAAGAGATCGTAGAATGCGATAAGACCGCCCATTGTATGTTTTAGATTCCTTTTGTTTCATTTTTGGTGTATTTACAATAAAGAGTACAATCAATAAATAAATAATAATGTAGCTTTTGGAGCCCTACTTCCTTTAAAATTCTTACTTTTGCTTGTAACCAATAGTTACTAGCAAACTTCCAGAAAGACCCATAGAGCGTTTTAAAGGACTGCGGCACACTATTTCGATGGCCTTTTATAATTCTTGGTTTTCTAACAGGTGAAATCTGCAAGTTTCTGAATAAAAGCAATCAAAAGGATAAATCAAATTCCTGATTTGATGACGACTCTTCGTGGAAGTTTTGATGAACATTGCTTAAGATCTAGATGAAGATCCACATCTGTGCACGCGCACGCCCGAATTGCGCCTTCTCGTGAATCTCTGATAAAGAACACCTTTGTGCATGTACGCGAAAAACTTAGAGTTGGACCTTTTAGAAATGAGCAGCGTGCCCAAGCCACGCGTCGTGTGAATGGATTTTATCGTCATATATTAAATTTTATCTCTTTTGCTGACATTGTGCAATATATTCTCATTGAAAAAAATCCCTAGTATCGATTTACACTTATACTACACTCTCATAAATCAAGAATAACACTGATAACGAAAAGTACCTCAAGATCATGTCATGACAATATGACGTTCCAATACCATGCTTCAAAATAAATCCGACGTTATCAGTGTATAATATTTAAAAGATAAATTCTATGATTAAATTTGTTAAACATATTCAATAAAATGAAGTTATTTTAAATACTTTTATATTTTATTTAACACTAGCTTTTGCACGCGATTTCGTACGCACATATCCCATTTTTCCCGTTCCGTAGGAATATCGAGATGAATTTATACATTAAATTTTCCTCTTGGATCACTCGCCATCTATGGTCGAATAGCGGAATTTACTCGTAAATTCAACTTATAATGAATTCAGAAAACGAAACACCGTGAGTACTTTTAGCCATAAAGCAAAATAAATCCTACGTGTAAAGCCGAAGGTATATTTTCAAATGTAGGTTCTTTGACTTAATCTGGTTTTGACCAAAATTGAAACGACCAATCAATCGTATTTGATTGAATCGTAATCGACCTTGATTTGTGGTGAATTATATGATTATCGGTATAGTTTGAGTGTGGCGACTTCCACCTGTTTTTTCTGTTCCGTGTTCCGGACTAACAAGAAATCAATCACCCTGTCCCTGTGTTAGTTTTTTTTTATTTTTATTTTATTTTATTTATTTATTTAAACTCACACACTATCTTTACAGGATATCCCAATACAATAGTGGTTTACAACATAAAAAATAAATTGAGTCATCGACTTATGGCTAAAAAATATAAAATATAATCTTACTACAAAATAACTAATTTCTAACTATAACTAACAAAATTCAACAAAACTCTTGCGAATTCACTCATATTGCACGAAAATATGTCAATCCTTTCGTGCACTTCATTTAGTACACGTATTGTGCGGATGAGAGGTGTTTTTGACAGCAGGTTGGTTTTGGCAGCAGGCACGGCCAGCAGTGGCGGTCGCCGCCGCCGCCACACGTACCGGTCAGGGACGCACAGCTTCAAGTGATGCAGCACACCCGGGTTATATGCTACTCCACGCAGGAGCTTTAGTGCATACGCCGCGAGCGCAAAATCCCGGCGCACTCTGAGTTCGTTGTACCCCACCATACCCAGTACAAACAGTGTAGGATACATCAGCGGGTAAAATGGGTACACCCCATAAAGTTTGAAATACAAGTGTCTTGTAAATTTATTCTGGACTCGCTCCAGCATGACATTGTATTTCGCTTCATGAGGAGCCCATATCACCGCACTGTGTTCCAAGTGACTCCTTACTAAAGCGTCATACAGTACCCTGAGTGTGTTAATGTTCGTGAATCCTTGGGACTGTCTCAGCACAAAACCAAGGTTTCTATACGCCTTCTTGCAAATTTTAATTACATGATCCCGGAAAGTTAGATCCGGGGTAAACAGTACTCCTAGATCTCGTACCTGCGACACTCTCTGCATCGGCGCTTCCTCAACTTTATATTCGTAGGCTAAGGCAGTCTTCGCGCGCGTAAATGTCATCACTGAGCATTTCGCTGTGTTGAAATAGAGTTTATTTTTATGGCTCCACTCTACCACTCTATCTATGTCTTCCTGTAATCTCTCACAGTCCGACTCACCCTTAACCTCGAGCAGCAATTTGAGGTCATCAGCAAACAATAAACATAAACTATATTTGACTACGTGTGGTAAGTCATTTATCATTAAAATAAATTCTAGAGGACCCAAATTGCTGCCCTGGCTCACGCCTGACCTGGTGTAGTATGGCTCGGATTCGAACCCGTTGTAGTCAACGTACTGCTGTCGGTCTTTCAGGTAGCTAGCGAAGAACTGTAAGAGCTGCGGTGTGCAGCCAATTTTTGCCAGTTTCATTAGCAGTACATCATTATCGACGGTATCGAATGCCTTTTTAAAATCAAAATATGCCGCGTCTACCTGCACACCAGCATCGACGGCCGGAACCACACGCGTCATGAAGTTAAGCAGATTAGTGGCAGTGCTGCGCGCCGGCCGGAACCCGTGCTGCGCGTCCGATAGCTGTGCGCTCACTTGAGTCTGCACGCAGCTTTGGATGGCAGACTCGAACACTTTTGCAGGTGTCGATAACACTGCCACCGGCCTGTAGCCACTGACATCCGGACCTGCCTTACCCTTGGGAACTGGAATCACTCGCGTGATTTTCCACCTAGGCGGAAACGTGGCTTGTTTTAAACAAGTATTAAAAATATGATGCAGGGGCTCAGCCAGCACCCTGCCACAGTCTCGGAACAGAAAAGCTGGAATACCATCGGGGCCAGATGAGCGCTTCGGCTTGAGCTTTATGAGCGCTTCTCTTACGTCTTGAAGACTGAGGGTCTCGATGTGCACTCGCGCACTGTTCGCTTCCGCCTCCGCCCCGGCCGCCTGCGCTTCAAGCTGTGGCCGCTCTTTATTATACACTGACTCAAAAAATGACGCAAATTGTTGTGCACACTCCTCATTCGAAAGATGTTGACCATCCTCTATGATAATTTGCCTATTTAACCTACTTCGTTTGGACCTAATATACTGCCAGAATGATTTTGGATCTTTTGAAAATTGATTTTGTATTTTAAACTTGTGTTCTTTGTGCGCTATTTCTATTGATTTTTTAATACGAGCTCTACACTTTGAAAATTCTGTATAATCGGTATCCAGCTTTGTTTTTTTGAAAGTTTTATGTAATCTAGCTTTATTCTTTATGTCTCTTATAATATCTGCGGTGTACCATTCGGGATAAACGTATCTAGAATTTTCACATTTAAGTTTTTTTCGGGGTACACATCTATCTAAAATATTACACAGTTTATCATAAAAAATGTCCAACATATCCTCCAAATCATGCATGTCGTAAATCATACTCCAATCAGTGGAAGTCAGCATAGCGTATAACAACTCATAATCGGCTCGATAGAAGTTCCACTGCGGCCTACCACTGCGCGCTGCGGGACTGTCGCGAGCAGAGGGCGCGCGCGGGGCGGGCGCGGCAGGCGCGGGGAGCGCGCGCGCCCACTGCACGCTAACCGCGAGCGGCGGGTGATGCGCATCTACGGGCACGAGCGCGTCGCCGTCGTCGGCCGCCACCACCGTCACCTTCCTGCTAAAACCTGTGCTCAGAACCAAATCCAACTGACGACCTAAATAGTTTGGTACTGTGTTAGTTTGAGTGAATTCGCAATAGGACAAAAAACATTCGAAATAATTTTTTACATTTACAGGACACGAATACAAATTAAAATCACCAATAACAATTATTTCTCCATACCTATCAACTAATTTTTCTATTAATCTAAATAAAGACAAATAGTCATTCTCAGAACTCCCTGGTGGTATATACACAACACAACATAAAAACAAAAATCTATTTTTTAAATAAACCGTTGCACTAACTATTTCAAAAACGCAGGTGTCTATCGACGCGTCCGCGATTTGTACTTGTCTCAGCTCATATCGGTGTGTGGCCACTAAAAACGCTCCTCCCTGCTTCCGACCATCCGCTCGATCGCAACGTAGTATTTGATATCCCGGAGGTATTATTTCAGGATCTTCTATGGAATTATTGCAACCAGATTCCGTTATTGCCCATAGATCAAAATTGGATGCCTCAATGTTGGTTCGGAATTTATCCAGTTTAGTTCGTAGTCCACGTACATTTTGGTAGAATATATCGATCTTATGGCTATAATATGTTTGGTTTTGTTCTGTTTGATTTCCGAAACCAAATCCACTCACTGAATTCTGCATTCATTGGCCAGTTTTCTGCTTGGTTCAACTTATCAAAACACTTTTCTGGTACTCCAATAACGAACGACGAATAATCTCTCTCGATTTTGTGTTTGATTTTCTCAATTTTAATTTGAGCATCTGAGCCACATACCTTTTTTACGTGATCGGCTATGGCTTCTAGAGCGGTATCCGGATGCAGTCGCCAAACATGTAGATATTTTTTTCGATCAGTAACTTGAATTGCCTTCAACTCCGTATTGGTTCCCACTCTGACCTCTTTAAGCTGCCTGTTACTATTTTTATTTCGAACAGTCGTCCATCCTGAGTCGATGTTCTCCGCCCTATCGTTAGGTGGTTCACTAGTCGCCAGTGAGCTAGTACTAAACAAAGTTTTTTCCGTTAAAATTTCGGTGGACTTCGTGGCCCCACCTTTGTTTACCTTTGGCGTTTCGATGTAGGTATGAAGCGTTTTCTTGGAAACGTTGGAATTATTATGTCGACTTACGACCTCGGCAAAAGAAGATGTAGAAGGAGGATTTCGGGGAATATCAGCTGCTTTTTGGTGGGTTTGGTTGTTCTGAGTTAGCTTAGTTTCTACTTTTTCTTCGAGTACTCCCATCATTTTAATTATGTGGCCCAACTCGGTTTTTGTTTGAGAAAATTGATCTAGTAGAAGCGATATCGCATTTGCCTGGCTGTCCATGCGAGCTATCATGACAGCTTTAAATTCTCTCAATTCTTCGAGTAGTTGGGAATCAGTATCCATAGTCATGGGTGAATACTGAGTCTGACTTCCGCGCTGACTGCCTACATTGTTTACAGGAGTGGTGGCATCAGAGTTAGGTATGTTAATGCGGACCGGGGTTTCACTGTTGCATTTTTTTGGCTTAGCACAGATACATTCCGGACATAACCATTTCTTTTTATATGTCTGGGTATATGTCTTAAACGCATCTTTGTTTATTTCGAGACATGCTATATCATACCTTTTCATGCATTTATCATTAGAACACTCCATGTAATAATCAATTATGAGCGAACCACAAGCGCCACAGTTATTAGGCATTTTTATTGGTTTCGCAGACAAGAATTCAAATTTTGATGATCAAAACCAAACCGCCTTTCGCGGTTCGACGCGGCGCGACAAAGACGAATTATTTATTTTTCGCAGCCCGTCTCTTTCACCCAAGGTGAGGAGGAGCCTACCTCGGCGTTCTCGGACTGCGCGATGTCGCACTCGCGAATTATTTTCACCAAAACAGTTCACACCACTTTAGTACTTGTTTTACTTATTTTCAAAACACATTATGAGTCAATATTGCAAAAATTAATGCTCTAAAAAAACTGAGCAAAATAAAATAACAAAAAACACGTCTGCCACTGACCACAACGTCTTGCTGACGTCTTTTATTTCTATGGTTACAGGTCTGTACAGAAAAAAAAAGTTTGATTCTTCAAATCCGTATAATTCTCATTCTTTTTAGCATAATATGTTACGGAATAATGTGGATAGTTGGGTACCTACTGTACGCACTGTTTCAATGAATATACAACATGATTTCGTTTCATTGTAAACCAACCACGTCATTTTTTACAATAAGTATATAGAAAACTTTCATTAATTAAAATCGAGGAAACCCTCAAATTTTATAAGCACATAAACTGTTTTTCATAAACTTTCTAACGGAATTCAGATATTTGTGCCTGGTAGTCATCATTTTGTTGCTGAGCTGATGATGGAAGGTTTAAGTCAGGATCTGACAATGGGGTACCACTAAAAAATGAAAAATAAAAAACCTTACAAAAAATACCCACAAAGTAAAAAATAACTTTAATTTCGGAAGTCTGTGTCAAAATACGAAGAAACTACCAAAAACACCGACTTCCGAAATTAAAATTATTTAGTACGTTGAAGTGTTTTTTTATTTGGTTGTATTTTTTTTTTTGTAAAAAGTTTTCCGTTGACCATTCATACAGAAAAACACCCAGTAACCCACTGTGTGAGCTAATATGAAAAACTAATTAAGAAAAGGCAAGAGCTAGTCTAAAAGAGATGTGACGGCGCGTACGAAGCGCTCTCTCTCTACCATGGACTGAACTACGAATTTCGATTTTAAATGCGAGTTAATCCACAGCAAGTCCCGGCGCAGCCCAGTGACTTAGACCTAAGTGATGAGAATATTATTGATTTCGTAGCGATTTCAACTGAAATGGAGGTTTATAAAAATGTTATATTGGGGAAATTAAGTCAAGTGGGTCTCATAAGAAAGAGCTTACTTATAATAAAACAAATTATATTTTTAGGGTTTCGGACCTCTATGAACAAACGGCACCCTTATCACACGGTCGTCTGTCCGTCTGCCAGCTGATTTTCACCGAATCTAGAGGACCGATTCAGTCGTTGGTTGTTTTTACGGACGTTCGGAACCCTAGTAAAAACCGGTGGCAGAGCCTTTATCGTGCCGTTCTATACCTACAGTTATCAAGATAAAAGTCAAAACCTATGTAATACTTGATAATATTATATCCAAAACAATATAAACGTCATAATTACGAGACTAAATCTTGTAATTGAAAGATTCCACGTATATTTAGTAAGTACTATTTTGTACCTGTCCTGAAAAATTTGTACCTCTCACGGCGTCAACGAAATTTCACGAAAACACTGGTCTCGCCATTATGACGCGTTATAATGACGAGACCATGCCTGTAATCCAAAACTACAACGGATTACATCATTCTGATCAAACCAGTATTTAGTACCTTCAAAAATCAATAGTGGGTGACGGAGATCTTAGTAGTTTCTTTACAAAATATTTTTTTTCACTTTTGACATTTAATACGGCTGAATAACTCAACGAGCAAAATACTGCAAGTAAAGTTGAAGCTATATTTCGTGCAGGCGCTTCATTATTATTTATATCTACACTAATATTACACATACATATTATTATTATATGACCAGTTTTTTTGTGTTTTTTTTTTTTGTCGCCGTGAGACGTACAAACAAAGCTGTGGTGGCCCGGTGGTAATGGCTGCGACTTACGAGTTGTAGGTCTTAGGTTCGAACCCAGCCAGGCGCTATACTTTGTGTAAATAATTTCATCACCACTGCTCTTAAAACGGTGAAGGAAAACATCGTGAGACAACGTTGAACGTTCTAGGACATGCCGGTTTTCGGCATGTCCTTGAACCAAAAATTCGAAGACATGTGACATCTATCAACCCGCCGAGAGGAGGCCTGTATGTACTTAGACGTACTAAGTTTTCACATTTGATTTTACACGATCTGTAACGATTCTCATATGAATTCAGCTATAACAAGAATCATCAAATTGGCGGGACCAATGTTTTAATCACATAACTTTAATTTGTCACTTCCAATTGCATTGAAAATTGAGTATATAGCTGTACTTATGTAGTACTAAGTCTTCGGATATGAATTACCTGCCTCTAAGTAGCGCTTCCAGAAGGTCCCGCCACTTTGACGTCAACATGGCGGGACCAAGGATGTCTTGACATACTTTCTTTACCTTTAGAGGTACAAATGTCTTGTTTAGGGTACAAATAGTACATATGTAGTACAAACTCTTCAATGTGATACATTTTAAATCCCGTCATATTGCTGCTCACGAAAATACCGAGTTCGTTTCTACAACCCCTTCCGTCCTTGTGATGTTTCGTGACTTTTTCTCAACCGCCCCTTTCGAGCCTCACGTTATTAATGGACAGCCCCATACTGACATTGATGTGCACTTTTAATTTGGACTAAATATTGCCCACACTTTCCGAAGATATCTCAAAACAGTCCCGACTTAAAATTGGTTGTTTTGGACTATACAGAGTGAATTTTTAAGTGTGCCTTCAGGGCCAAATCCGAAACTATAAGGAATATTGAAAAACACTGAAAGGAGTGTCGAACCCGATTTTGATGAAAACTAGAACTGGATCATTGGATTTTCGAAAAATCGTTTTTCCTACCCAGGAATCGAACCAGTTGATTTTGAAAAAAAAAAATAGAAACCCCTGTATTATTACACCATCCAAAAGTGTAGCTAATAAGGCTCAAATTCATGATAAAAACACATTCATGAAAACTAGGAGAGAGCTCATTTTTAACAGAAACAGTCACAGAAATGGCACTGTCAAGTATGTTTCAAGTATAAAATTCGAAATGTCTACGCTAGATGGCACTGCAGTCTTCCTTGAGCACGTTCCCCTAAACTGAGCGTGCAAGAACCACAGGTGGCAGCACAGAAGCGTCAATGTCAAGTATTCTGACCCTTAAAACTTCGAATATGCGACACTAGATGGCATAGTCAACACCGTGCAGTCCCTATAGCCAAACACCGTGACACGAGATTTTTATGTATCTATCTATACTAATAAATAAAGCTGAAGAGTTTGGTGCTTGAACGAACTACTGGAATGAATCTCAGGAACTACTGGTCCGATTTGAAAAATTCTTTCAGTGTTAGCCCATTTATAGAGGGAGGCTATAGACTATATATCTATAAGACCAATAGGAGCGGAGCAGTAATGAAAATTGTGACGCAGAAGAAGTTGCGCGGGTCAACTAGTTAGATAATATGGGGCATTATATTCAATTATTCATAAGAATAAAATGTATGCATGAATTCCGGTTTCATAAAACAGAGCGATTATTTCCGGTCATTTATTCAAATACGATCTTATGTAGTAACTAGTAAACCAGCGCAACTTCGTCTGCGTCACAATTTTCATTACTGCTCCGCTCCTATTGGTCTTAGCGTGATGATATATAGCCTACAGCCTTCCTCGATAAATGGGCTATCTAACACTGAAATAATTTTTCAAATCGGACCAGTAGTTCCTGAAATTGGCGCGTTCAAGTAAACAAACAAACAAACTCTTCAGCTTTATATATTATGTATATGTATAAGATAGTGACGAACATATAAATAAATCGACCATTTATTTTATATAGTATATTGTTTGCAAAGTGTGGAAGCTGTCTATTACGATAGTTGGATTCAAGAGCACCACATTATAAATACGTACCTATACATTTTAAACTTAAAATTCTTACATCACAAGTTAATCACAAGTCATGAGATCCATGGAAAGTCGTTTACGATCGAACCATGAGGACTATATCAAATATGACTTCTACGCGTTATTTCCGATGGACTATAGTAGCCTGCACCTATTACATGCTATGTTCCTAATTTCTGTCACTTTAACCGACTATCTGACTGTATTAAAGTGTATAACAGTAATGCCTTTTGACATAAAAGTGGAAAAAAATAGTTTTGTATCATATATTGCTGCACAATAAGGTACACTTGAGTAGGTATACAAAAGAATTTATATTTTATAGCGTATTTCTTACAAAAAATACATGTTTTACAGTTATTGAACAGAACACTTACAATACGAGTTTGACTCGTACTCGATCCGTTTTAAGGACCATTATTAGATCAAAACAATGCTTTACATAATGTTTAACCTTCTATGAAAAGTTTTCCAAGCGATTATGGATCTACTTGCTTTATAAAATAGCCAAACAGCCGGTTGTCGACGAATAATCACATACTAATTACATATTATTTCGAATTTGAGAGCAAAGCTTAGAGTAATATTACAAAATTTTGGGATAAAGTTAATGTTTACAAATCAATTTCGTATTTAGGAGGGTTCGATCCACACTTACGAATGCGCTCGTTTCATGAATCGTGGGATAACTGACGTAATAATACTACACCACGAACGAACCAGATCACGAGCTTAGTATGAGTTGCCCAAGGACCTGGCGCCGTCTTGCATATCGCAGGTTTTTACTAAAGATAATGCGTGTGCGCATTCGTATATGTTCACACTTGTCCTGCCGTAGAGTAAAACCAAACAACATATTAATTTATACGTATCTTGACGAAGTCTAGACGCAGTACGTACAAAATAGTAGTATCACTTATGAGAAAGGTAAGACCTGACTTTCGCTAGTATTCTATTGACTCCCTCTTTCTTTGTGTGACAATAACAAGTATTTAAGCGATTGTTTTTTTTTTACATTTCTATACCTTAAATTTTCAATATTGCGATTTTATTATTTTGTTACGAATACAAGATATATTTTGACAATATTAATTGGAGATTAGACATTTTCATACACTACATGCTATAATATAATGTAGTTTAACGTGGGAGACACAACTAAATAGATTTAGATATTCTTTTCAACCGTCTTATAACTTTATTCCAGTTTGTATATTATTTTTTTACTATGAGTGTACAAAACTTTCATCCATAAATTTAATTTCTACAATTTAATATATCGGATTTGGACGAATGTCCATCGTTCGAATCCAATATATTGAATCACCCTGTCACCTGTTACAATTTTAAACTTTGCCCAATAAATGAATAAATGTGAACTTGTCAGTATTTTACTAAGTGTGTGGAAATATCTTTTGTGACCCTTCAACCGTTCTAACCCAGGTCAAGGGCAACAAACGCCTTCTGGAGAATTAACTTGGCAAATGTATGATCTTCCAACCAAATGATTGATTAAATGAGCTGTTACAAATTAAGTAATTTGCGGGATCTTTTGGAAACCAAGCGAAAGAGGAATCATCGCGCTTGAATGTTTTCAATCAGAATATATGCACGAGAACACGAATTTATTACAATCCAATAAAATGACCGATGGTAAATTGAACATAAATGTCTAATCTCTTTGCATCAAACATCAATTAAACATTTTGAAGTCAAGTTCTACTAGTATTTGAGTGATTCATTGAGTGCTATATTGAAATCATATTCTTTGAATTTTTCTTTTGAATACAATTACTATATTAGTAGTTAATTTAACATCTATCTACTTAAAAATGTACATACAATTTACTTACATTATAAAATAATCGGTGAGAAATACAAGCTGCAAAGTTTCGAACAGTCTGGATACTAAAAATATGTAAAGAAAAAGCTTGAAGGTAAATTTCATAAGGTAAATATTGTGTATGTATAACACAGCAACTTGCTTTTCCTCGAAATTTACGCCTTAACTTTCCAGTTTCTTAAAAACAAATCAATTGTATTGACTATGCAGACATCTGAATCTGAGAGATTAATTAAAAGATTAAAGCTAATAAATTTTCCAGATATCTGGAGTAAATAAAATAACCAACAGAATTAAATAAACAACCACAGTAATTTCCTACACTAAAAATGCTTTCATAAGAGTAAAGAATTACTTTAGACCTTTAGTTTCTTGGCTGGCCTGAGCGCATAGTTGAGAGTCACTTGTCGCTTGATGGTCGCTCGTCGGGGATTCCTCCGTCCATTCCACTCCGCTTCCATCTTTCGAGCCAATTCAAAATCGTTCTTTTCCTGTTCAATCAACTTTTCAATTCTTAGCTGCTCTTGCAGTATTTTCTTAACATCACAATTCTTTAATGGACTAGACAAATTTTTTACAGCTAAATTGACCTTATTGTTATTTATTGTTTCTGAAAGTAATGGGGGACTGGATAATTCCTTTTTGGTACTTGACTTTTTGGAATCACTCCGTAAGTATGGCTTTCTCTCAGATGACACTTTCCTTTGTTTCATTTTGCCCTTTTTCGGTGTTGTTTCATTTTCATCTTTTGAAATACTGCCCATGGATCTTGTGCGTCTTAGATTTGTTGCATTATTTAATTTAGTGATACCATCTATATGTATAGTTTGTTTATTTCTATTGGCATTTCTCTTATTCGGCAAAGGAGCAACACAAGGGCTAGTAGATGCAGTTTTCTTTACTTTGGACCTGCTTCTTTCACATTTCCCAGGAGTTTCCTGAAATAATGGGAAATAAACATACTTAGGTAATTTTTATTCTCAAGTCACCAAAATCTAAGAAGTCCGATTTGACAGCTGAGTAGAGAGGGATAGAAGATTGCTTTACCATTAAGTGCGAAAGAGATTTATTTTTATGTCTCATTCATACTTACTGGTAAAGCAATGTTGTATCCTGCTGTCATATCGGACTTCTTAGATTTTGGTGACTTTAACAGCATGCTTTTAGCTAGTATAAGTAAATATTTTGACAAGTACGAAGTCCTACCTTTTTAACTTGAAGTATATTTAGTGAAATAACAAAGGCAGATGGTAAGTTATTAGCTAAGGACAAGTTCCTGAGGCGACAGAGTCCCTCTAAATACTGGGCACGGGTCGGCGTAGGCTCATCACTGGTTGGTACTGACTCCTTGTCAACACGAACCCCGGGAACGCGGAGTGGCAGAGTCTTGCCAGTACTGAAACTGAAATATGTCAAGAGTTATAGACATTTCTGCACTTCAATAATTTTCGAATCCACAACTGCTCCCAAATCGCTATTGTAAAAAGTGGTATTATTCTATTCTATTCTATTTTAATTTTGTTGAAAATAGCGAGGGGAAAATATGGGAGGATGAGCTAAAAAGATTCACTCAACTGGAAAAGGAGTTCCTAGAAAAACAGCATTACTGCTTCAAAATGAGCCGAGTTTGAATATACAAAATGCAATGTATACCTTGTTGGAGTAGTTGACTCAATAGGTTTGAAGTAACACAGCTCCTGTCGCATGGAGTCAACACTTCCAGTCTCAATGTTTCTGTTCTCAGCCAAGTTGATTTTGTGCTGGAGTATTCCTGTGTATGGCAGGGGCAGAGAGACAAGCAGGGAAGGAATGGAGCTTTTTACTTTCACCTTATCTTCTGAAGCACCTACTTCTTTATCACCAATTTTAGGATCGTCTTTCTGGAAAAGAAATTATAAAAGGCATCAATTATAAAGCTTTTCTTAAGAGCAATCAAAACAACAAAATAAACCGGCCAAGTGCGAGTCGAACTCGCCCACCGAGGGTGCCGTACAAATTTGTAGGCACTTTAAATATTAGAATATTTTTTTATGATTTAATTACAAATGTATAGCTTTCAGAATTTTCTCTCTACGTCTAGGGCGTTATTACTTGCCAAATTTCATAGTTCTAGGTCAACGGGAAATACCCTACGTTTTTTTTTTCGACTAGTCTATGTCAGAGATGACAGAGACAAAGATACCTATATTTTGATTCCCTTGAGAGTTTCGAAATAGACGTTTTTTGCGGTATAAACGGCCGTATCTTTTTTTACGTTATCTTAGAAGTTTGATTTTTTCACAGCTTCATGGGACCGTAGACCTGAGTATATGGTTTTAATTTCAACTCGATAATACCTCAACGCGTTCCCGAGATAAATGGTCTTGACAGACAGACGGACAACAAAGTCTCCTATAAGGGTTCCAATTTTTTCCTTTTGAGGTACGGAACCATTAAAATGACCATTTCGGTCTTAACACTAAATCAAGGTACATAATTATGTCGCAGCCAACTGGCTTAAGGGCCGATCAAGTATTACGTACGCAGGATTTTAGGTATTTTCAATCCCCCCCTCCCCTTGTCAGCGATAGTAATCAAAGCTCTTCCCCCTCCCTCCTATGCTTACGTAAGCATTGGTATAGTTTAAACCGCGCGGGATCTATTTCGCCCACTTTTTTATTTCTTACTTAACTATGAAACATCGCGTGAGAGTAAAACCAATTAACTAGCTATAATGTCAAATCAAATCTAGCACGATTTGTAAACATAAAATGTAAGTTAATATTGCTGACGTTAATCACTGTTCAAACCACCCGGTCCCCCATGTCATCAAAAATAAGCATAGTAAACACCTCCCCACCCCCATTGGTGCTTACGTAATACATGACCCGCCGCGCATGGCCGTTTAGTCAACGGCCTAAAGGACATCCTTAGGCAGTTCATACAATAGTGTAACCGTGTGACGAAAATTTATGAAATATTTCATTCTGGGTATTCTAAATTCAAACAACAATCAATTGCAAAATTCTAACCTCAGCGACAGAGCACCGCGCATCTGTCTGCATGGTTTAAAGGAGCCTATCAGGAGCTATAAGCTCCCTGTGCTTTATGTTCCGCTACTTGGCTAGCCAAGTCATTAAACAAAATTGAACTAATTGAATAAATGCCGGGATATCACTAAGGCCCCTGATTAAACGGCGCCATTCAATGAAAAGGCTAGGCAGCCAATTAAACGGCTGATTAAGCTTGTTGGCTGCAACACATACATACAGTACAAAACAAAAGTTGAAAAAAAAAAAAAACTGAAACCTTACCTTTTCTTTAACACTCACCCCATTTTCTTTATTCCATAAACCAGGACCCAGTTTATTTTTTTTATCTATAAAGCTCTTAATTAATTTTCCATAACTTGGGACCATTTCTGGTGAGGTTCCATTCATAGGCTTGACAACAGTTGGAGCTTTAGGAGTTGACCCATCAGTGCTTGTATTATCATTAATTTCATTACTTACTTGTGGACTACTGGAATAAGATAATGCTGCTGGTCAATAATACTTTCCACAGAATTATTGAAAAGAAATAGAATACCTTGAAAAACCAATTGATTTGCATATCTTTTTACATCTCTGTAATAAGTCCAACATTATGCAACTCATTGGTTGTTTCTAGACATCGCTTTTCATCTTAATTGTAACTAATGATTGACAATTTGCAAATGCTCCATGTATGTTTTAAAATTATCTGTATAGCACTTAAAATAATATTTTATAACAACAAATGTATAGTATATTTTTAGCATATGGTATACATGTAAAAAATATTGTGTGGAAAGGCAAAAAATCCCATGAGTCATACTCACACACAAAGGGTTCTATACCATTTTTTTTTTGTTATAGTGGCATATAAATACAGGCTGTGAAAATTTCATCTACCTATTATGAATCTTGAGATACAGCCCATAGACAGATGGACAGCAGAGGCATATTATAGGCTTTCATTGGTTACCTTTCAGGTATAGAATTATCAGTTATGGGTAAAAATCCCTACCTTCTTTGAAAATATTCTATAGCCTATGTGTGTAGCTATCTAGCAGTGTGTAGCTTTCTAATGTCAAAAGATTTTTTTAAATTGGTCCAGTAGTTTTTAAGTTTATTTGTTACATACAAAAATACAAATCTTTGCTCTTTATAATATTAGTGTAGACTAGAAAAAATAAGGAATCCTTAAGAAATTTGCAATATTGATGAAGGTGCGGGTGAAGTGGTAGTAACATATAAAAATAACACAGGGACATATAAAAAATGGCATTGGCAGAAGATTAAGTTTTCAAAATATCACCTACTCTTTAGTGGCGGGAACTTGTAATTTAGACAGATAACTATCAATTTTTGTAGCTTTAAGTCTAGGTTTAACAGCTGATGCTTTAATATTGAGTTTCCTAGGAGTGTTAGATGGTGGAACATTGTTGATAACATGATCTTGCTGCATTTGTTGTGCTATAATTTCATCTTGTTTTAAGTTTTCTAAATACTTCTTGTGTGCTTCTTCCTCTTCACATTGAATTTTCCTAAAACAAACATCGACTCAACATTTCAGTACTTATGTATGGATTATGACACAGATACTTGAAAGAAATGTTAAACTTAAATAATAAACTTACTTGATTAATAGCTCAGTCTCCTGTATATGCTTTTGCTCTAATTTTACTCTCTCAGCTCTTAAGCGCCTTAGTTCAGCCTCATATTCTGACCTAATTTCCCCAGGTTCACTAAGCCGAAGTAAGGATGCCTCTGAAAAATTAAAAGGTCTGTGTAATTGGAGGAAAAGACATAGTCACAGATGCATGTGAAAAACAATATGATATGTTACTATTTTGACACAGTCACATAATTTGTGTTGTGTGACAAATGACTTTTTTAAACTGGATTCCGAACATGAACATTAGATGCCACT
Organism: Lacanobia oleracea; assembly: GCA_950371165.1. Classification (NCBI taxonomy): domain Eukaryota; kingdom Metazoa; phylum Arthropoda; class Insecta; order Lepidoptera; family Noctuidae; genus Lacanobia; species Lacanobia oleracea. The sequence continues at coordinate 17,331,726 of OX493389.1, forward strand.
GGTTACTCTTTCCAAAATTTAAAGAAAACGTCACCAAACAGATGTTCATCACATTAAAACTTTAGAGATGGTAGGATATGCCAAAAAAATATTTTTCTTTACAAACAATAAACAAATATTGATTGGATCGTTCTTTTCTGCATCATTTCAAGTGTTTACCTTCTGGTAAATGGATGTCCTCTCCTTTTGTTTTAATTTCAATTTCTTGAGGAAATTTCGATTGAATAAAATTCCAAAGTTCAACATTCACCAAATTCTTTTGTTTTGTTGCTGTTCTCAGCCAGGATCCAATTCGCAATCGACACAGAGGACAACACAAAGCATTAAATTCTATGCTGCCATTAAAACAGCGTTTACAAAAATCATGATAACACGGCAAGGTTACGGGTTCTATTAAAATAGATTGACAAATTGAACAAAATACGTCTTTTAATTCTAATTTTTCTAATTTTAATAACTTATTTTCAATTTTAGACAGCCGCTTCTTTGACTTGGCCGCCATTTTTCATTATTGTTTTTTTCTCTTTTTTTTTCTGCGTTATTGTGTTTCGTTCTTCAATATTCATACTTTTAGCACCACGGGACGCCTTAGACTGCCAATCTTGTCATGAATTAAGTAGGTGACAGACGTGCGAGCAAGTACGCGTACTTGTGGCTTGACCTTAGGGCTCGACTAGATTTTTCGCTCAAAGCCCATGTCGATCAGACAGGTTTAGTGGGTGATAGACGTACGAACTTATAGTACGCGGTTCTTAATGTCGCGAACTTACTCAGCTCGACGTCGGTGACACACGTGAAAGTTTGCTTATTACTTTGGTACCAGGGGGACCGCGATGTCGTCAATGGAGGAAACTTTTTCTTATTCACTCACTCAGTCACTCAGTCGCTGCAGGCCGGGGGCCTTGAGATCCGCCACTGGTGTGCTGAACAAGACGTTGGAGCTCCGTGCCAGCTTTTTTGCCTACCGATCTACTTCCACCTCCGTCTTTTGGGGTGGTTGGGATCCCATCTGGATGTTTCGTGGAAGTACCTGTCCCTGCAAAAGTGACGATAGATGACCGTAACCCACGACCTACAAAGTGTGCCTCCAACTTTGCTCGTGTAGTAAACATTTATTTTATGGTCCACTTCTATTTTAAATTACTGTCCGCAATGGGGCCGACAGCTCTCAAAGTGGTGCTAGTAGCGTACAGACCAATAACAAAGCAGTTTTTGATGAAAAGATGTGTAAATACTTAGGTAAATGATTACATTCAGTTTGATTAGATCGTCAAAAATATTTTCCAATTATTTGTACGATCCTGAAACTATCTGCATCACATGACCTATAATGTAAGGTAAAGCGAATTGATTTTATTAAATTTTAAATAAATCAGACTACCTATAATACACAAACAAACGAATCAATGAATCTTAAAGACTAATAATGTTTTTCTCATTTCTGGGATATTAATGCCAGGGTTCCTCAGCGGTCGGTGCTTTCGGCAACACTGTGCTTGCTGCATATTAATTATCTGCTTAAACCCGATACCTGTGGGTATGCAGACGACAGCACTGTTGCTGAGACATACGTGTCCGACGCACGAGCTGGTGGATCGCAGATCTGGTCTCTCCGGGAGGCTATGGTTTAGCGCTTGAACGTGTCCTTACAGGCTGTCTCTGAATGGGGCGATGCCAATCTGGTCAAGTTCAATGCTGCTAAGACCCAAGCATGTCTATTTTCCGCCAAAAGGAGCCAATTCCACCCAGCTCCATCTTTCCGAGGTGCAACCTTGCCGATAACCGACCAACTTGAGCTTCTTGGGGTTACATTAACATTTACTCTCAATTTTGGATCTTTCATAGAGGCAAAAGCTCAAGTGGCTGCAAAGCTTACAACCCTAATCTCTTCAAAGTTAGAGTGAACAGGCTCCTTCTGGGTAGGCTCGCTCCATCGTAGACTTTGCCTCTGTCATCTCTGACATAGACTAGAGTCAAGAGCAAACCCATTACAAATAAACTCAAAATAAGCTCAAACTCTATCAAGTGCAGGTTCGATCGTGTATGGAATACTGCTCTCATCTTTAGGATGGATCTGCCAGATACCAGCTTGAGGCCCTTGAGTCAATTGAGAAAAGAGCCAAGAGGATCATCGGCAATGAGAGGCTCGTCGCGAAGAAGCTCCAAAGTCTTAAACATCGACGACGAGTTGCTGGCTTGTCGGTTTTCTACTGGTTACATTTTGAGGAACGTGCGACGGGATTGCATAATTTAATTCCGCCAAGCCCGTTCCATCATCGGACCACAAGACGAACGACGATGCACCACCGGTACATGGTGGATATCCCACCCATACGCACAAAACGTTTTGGGAACACATTCATAATGCGTACAGCTAAGGAGTGGAATTCCCTGCCGGAGTCTGTTTCCTGATAGCCACAACCTGGTAGTTTTTAGTCAAGAGTGAATAAGTTACTTCTAGGCAAGCGTGCTCCATCTTCGATCACATCATCGCTTATCATCAGGTGAGATAGTGGTCAAACGCGTGCCTATCAATAGAAAAAACAAAAACTCACTTTGACAAAGGTTCGTGTAGTGGTGGCGCCATCTGAGATCACCTTACGCTTGCCAACCCCATTTAGGGCGTTTTAAGACGGGTGGAGGCTACAACGGTCTTTTTGTGGAATAGTCAATTCTCACCTCATCTCATATTTACTGTAAGTTCAAAATCACTAGTACAGATATTACAAAAAAAAAAGCCTGTTAGTTCTTAGAGCATTGTAAGTTACGCATTCGAGAGTTTGGCTCACATGCATAGAAGTTCATATGTACCAAATTAAGGCTGAATGTCAGAAAACAAGCGATTTGATAGGTGTTTGGGACTGATGCCTCAGTGCTGCTCCCTAGTGCTCGACATTACAGTTAACCCATGTTTAATAGGCATGCCGTGGCGTACCACTAATATGTTCCATCCAGAGTATACGGAGTCAGAAAAATTCTCTGTTTACGAGAGCATGCCTGTTATGTTACGAAAATAGAAAATTGTTAAAAAGATTGGAAAAAAACTGATACTTGTTTTATGTAAATTATCTGAAATATAGATAAAGATTTTTGGCTTCCAAAAAATAGTTGATTATGTCAGGGGTACCAACATTCTGGGCGGAGAAGCCATGTTGATATTTTCTTTCTTTTTTCGTCATGTACCGACTCACATGTATTTGAGAACGAGAAACGAACACGAAAGAAACCACGAGAAATATGGTGGTTGTAAGAGGATTTTAGATGGTGTTCTTTTGTTCTTGCAGTATTGTGGTGGATTTTTAACCAATGTTTAAGTGTGTTCTTTGAAATCTTTGTTAAAACACAGGATAAGACCTTGGAAAATGTCTTCAATGCATTTTGTGGTTCATCCTTTGCCTGGCACAGAGGATCAATTGATAGACAGGTAAACATATTTTATCGTTTTAGTTGACTCCATTTCGTTCATGTTGTGAAATCCGACATTCCATGATCATACAATTGTATTGAGTCATTTATTGATGATATAGCATTATGGGCCACGTTTCCCGTATCATTTTACGCTTATGGGAGAATTTCCATTGAATGACATATCTTTGTAGAATTTAGATAAGTATAGCTGCTTGCAATGCCTATCGTATAATGTTCATTTGGATCGGATGGCGTAATCTTGTTTAGTTAAAAACGACGATGCTAAATTTGCAAACCTGCTTTTCGCATTGACAATGCTGATACTGGATTTGATAATTCCCGAACTGTGACATAATTGTTTAGTGCCTATTTCTTATTTGTACGAGCAAATTATCATTCCATAGTAATCAGGAACTCAAGCAGATTCTAAAATAAAATAAATTACTGGTGAAAATAATAATGTTTTTCTTAAAATCTGTAAAGTAGGTACCTATGAAAAAAATTGATTATTTTTATCAAGACTAAACTTAATTATTGCTGTTTTGTATACATACCTCATACGAGCTTATTTACTTTCAGCAATAATGATTTGGAAACTAAGTAATCTATTTTTTAAACTTGTAGTTATTTACCAAATGGTTAGATTATATTCTATGTAAATTGGACATGATCTAAGTTAGGCTAAGTACCAGTTCTGATTAATATAAAAAAAATGATTTTAGTTTTGTTACTAAAATTCAATAACGCTAAGTAAATTTTTATCTGATATCTAATTATTACCTAGATCTCTTATAATTCAGGACTGTGGTATTTTCTTGGTAGGGTTATGTCTTCTACATGTTTTATTTCAAATAGATGGGTCTTAACTAGCAGTTATTGTTCACATTGTTTCCGAGTTTGTAAAGGTTTCACATCCAAAACTATGCGCTCCCCAAAAAAGAAATCCCACTAAAACAAAGTAAATGAGTATTAGCTACTCAAGTGCTTGCTAATAAAACAAATGACCAAATTAATGTAAACTAGCTTTCGCCCACAACTTCATAAGCACATATTCCATTTTCTCTCAATCCCATATGAATTTCGGGAAATCCTCTCTAAGTGCGGAATATAAGGAAGCTACTTGGCAAATTTCAGCTTTCTACAACCAAAAGTTTCAGTTGTGCGTTGTCTGTCAGTCATTCAATCAGTCAGCAACTGAAGAATTAAATATAAGTGGTTGGGGATTCCCTTATCTACAAAAAAAAAAAAAACTATAGTAAATACACACCTTAAACCTTTAAGTCCAAGAGCCTTAAATTTTATGCAACAGTTGAAATAAAGGTGAGCACTAAGGCGTGATATTTGAAAATTTGTCTCCAATAGATTATTATCATATTTGCTGATGGAACATTCCAAAAGCTATGACGTGGCTTCTTCAGACAAATCGCAGCCGAAACTACTGGTTATAGAAATGAAATTTGGCATGTAAGTTCCTAGGGAAGAAGGGGAGGAGTCACTTGCCTTACCTGTGTTTGGCTTGCTAAAATCCATAATCACCAGTATTAATTGGAATACTGCATAGCAAGTGGCATTAGATCTTTTTGTAGTTTGCACTATAAACATTTATTAAGTACTAACTTTCTCCCATAGCATCACTTCCATGGCTAATCCCACAGTGACCATGCATTTTCTCATGGTAAAAATGTAGCAGCACTAGGACAGCTCTCAATATTATTTATCAGTGAAGGCATTTTTGTTATTGTATAAAGTATGCGAGATGTGCAGGATCAGTCATTGTGGGGAATATTTGGGGGAGGCCTATGTCCAGCAGTGGATGTCTTTTAGCTGATATGATGATGATGCTGATAAAGTTTTTCTAGGGATAGCCTTCTCAAATGATTTCATCTCTTTATTATAATGCTTAGTTACCAAAATGTTTTGTCTAATTTGCATAGAATTTATCAGAATATTCTTATAAACTGGGTTAACCATGATACTGGTATTGACCAGTAGCAAACAAATTAACTCTAGGTTTATGAAAAAATCTTTTCATTTTGAATAGCCCATTTATCTAGGCCATAGGCTATATAACATCACGCTACAACCAACAGGAGAAGAGCATTCATGAAAAATGTGACACATACAAAGTCGCAGGAGTCAGCTAGTATTATTTATTTATTTAAACTTTATGCAGAAGTAAAAAACACTGTACAAAGGCAGACTTAATGCCTTAGTATTCACTATAATATAACCAAAACTAGTAACTACCCTGATGATATAGCCTCATAAGTTCATACAAAATTATGAAACCATTTTGATCTTAAACTGAAGTAATCTGTCATTGTTTTAGGCTGAAGGAAGTAGCTGACCGTTGGAATAGATATGGAACAGGTGCTGGTTCTTCGGCACTCAGTTCCCTGCGAGGTGTGCGAGCAGTAGCCGCCGGTCCAGCTCACATCGCCTGTCTGCTTGAAGATGGAACTATCTGCCGCGCCGCCTTCTCCATCATTCCCGATCGATTGGACTTGAGTAAAACAGACGCTAGTAAGAATGGGGGCAATGGCGGAGGGGGAAGCGGGGGCGGAGGAACGAGCGGGGGCAAGCAAGGTGGCAGCGGCGGGGGCTGCGGCTCACGTCAGCAGCCGCGCACGAGGGCCCGGATTATGAGGAACTCGATTCGTGCTACGCCTAGCTCACAAGGTATTAATTACGCATTACTCTTGTTTTGTCAATTTCTCTATCTTTAGGTAATATGATTTTAGTAAGTTAATTCAAATGTGGCCTAATTTACAATTTCTACTTATAATGGAGAAGTTGTGCTTCTGCTAAAGGGCTTAACCCATTTGATTTGTACAGGATCAACGAGCCGCGCGACTGGTGTTATTATCGGAGCATCTGGTTCTGGGCGAGTAGTATCAGTTCCAGCGCCTTTTGTGCCGGAAGATCTGGTCACACAGGCTCAAGTGGTCCTGCAGGGCAAGAGCAGGAGTCTCATTATTAGGGAATTACAGGTAAAATGTACATCTTGAAACTAGGTGGTGGTGCTTTTGAAGTAATTAAAAATTAAAGCTTTCGATTTTATTACTGTTAAGACACTACAACAAATTAATAATGTTTTTCGAATACTTGTTTTGTGAACTAACGTAGCGAACAAATTTGGACGTGAATCTGGCGGTGAACAATCTGCTGTCGCGCGACGACGAGGAGGGCGAGGAGCCGGAGGGCGGCGAGGGCGGTGACGGCTACGTGCCCGAGGACCTCATCTCGCTGCTGGACGGCGGCTTCCACGCCGCGCAGCAGGACCACTCCGTCATCATTGACGCGGACACCATGTTTTCTGAGGACATCTTCGGGTACGCGGCTATCAGAAGGTATACCTGTCAAGCTACGCTCCTCTGCCTTACACACACTCCTGCCTGTAGTAAATATAGTCCTCAACCCAATCTCTGGCACGCTGTCAAGCTTATGCAGTTTCCGTTTATGTTGTGATTGGGTGTTTATTTGTTGTTAGTTCTGTACATAGACTACATACTCTAGAAAAGTGCATGTTATTGTTTGATCCCTGCACTGATCACGATCCCGAATGTATTATGTACTGTATGTGTCTGTGTACAGTGTAGTAGTAGTAGTAGGATCTCAGATATAAAGAAAGATTATAAGTCTATGAACGTTTTTGAAATTGTACAGACACCAAGTGATCAAGCAATACTTTAAGACTGAGCAAATCGAACAAAGAACTTCGACATCAGTCTTTCAGTTTGAAAGCAAACCTCTTTCTTTATATCTGGATACCCTTCACCATCAAGACGGTATTAAAATATAGTGTTGTAATAGTCGCAGTGGTGGCGGTGGCGGCAGCAGCGGCGGCCGCGGAGGCGCTAGTCGCGAGAGCAGCAGCTCCACGCAGGAGCGTCCGTCTGAGTTCAGTCGGTGGCGCGAGCGCCAGTACTTCGGGCCGCGCAGGTGGCTCGAGTCGGCGCTGCGGGATACTTCTTGGGACAAGGACGGAGGTAACAATGATGGAGGTAAATATTCAATGGTGTTTTTTAATATTTTTGCTGTAGTGTTCTTGTTTAGAAATAATTCCTAAGTATCATAATGACTAAAATTCTTCCCACAATATCCACAGTGATCATGGTAGGTAAGCAGCCAAAGATAAGTCATTGTGCATGTTATTAGGATAAAGTTTTTTTCCCTAAATGTGCTGATTGTAAGGAATTATTTTTGACTTTTGAAAAATAAGTTACCCATAATTATTATAAGGAATTTTGCAGTTCAGTTTGCTAATGTTTTTTATAATTTAGCTGAGAGCAAGAAAAAGGACTCTTCGATGGCGGCTTCACCTCTCTGGGTTTCTGAAGAGTTGGAGTACTGGGACAGTAACATTCGTTTCACTCATATTGCGGCAACCTACAGTGAGCTTATCGCGATCTCCACTCAAGGCCAGTTGCACCAGTGGCGCTGGGCAGATGCACATCCTTATCAGCGCAATGACGTGAGTGCCAAAATAATGTCTTGTTTTACCTATTTTCAATTAATCTAACTTGTCTTAAGAGTGATTACTCTGGCAGCGTGACGGTATATAAGGTACTAGTTGACCCGCGCAACTTCGTCTGCTTCACAATTTTCATTACTGCTACGCTCGTTTTGGTCTTAGCGTGATGATATATAGCCTCCCTCGATAAATTGGCTATCTAACACTGAAATAATTCGTTCAAGTAAACAAACAAACAAACTCTTCAGCTTTATATATTATTAGTATTAGTATAGATATACTAAATTTTCGTTACTATTAGGCGTCCGGATCTGTGAGCGCTTACCACCCGCGCGCCACCTGGCTGGGCATGACCCCCGGGGAACGAGTCATCAACATCAGCGCCGCCGGCATACGCATATCGGTGCTCACTGACACTGGGAGGATTGCTACCTTCCTCGATGAATCTATTGGTAAGTAGTTTCTAGAAGTTTTCGGAATTTTCATAGAAACAAATAATATTTAGTAAAGAAGTGAACTTGGATTTGCACATCCAAAAGCATGATTAACCTAACTGCGTTCAATTGTAGTATCGCTTCTACATTTATGAAGTACTAGTTGACCCGCGCAACATCGTCTGCGTTACAATATTCAATACTGCTCCGCTCCAATTGGTCTTAGCGTGAAAATGGGCTATCTAACACTGAAAGAATTTTTCAAATCGGACCAGTAGTTCCTGAGATTAGCGCGTTCAAGCAAACAAACAAACAAACTCTTCAGCTTTATTTATTAGTATAGATATAGATTTATTTATTATGAAGTATTCTTTCTTTTTCAATGAGGGTTTTTAGGAAAATTTACTCCACCAGTTGTCGCAACATAGGCGAGAGATACTTACTCATCATTCATAAAGTGACTGATTAATATGACGCGAACGTCGACGTCAACTTAACAAATGTCAGGTAACAAGCGATTTGATAGGTGTTTGCGACTGACGACTCATCGCTGCCACCTGGTGCTCAACATTCTAGAAAAGAAAACCCTCATTGTTGCTTTCAAAGGAAAGGCCACCACTTGTAATTTTCAATATTATCGTTTTGTGTTTAGCTCATGCTCCTGGGGCATCACGACTGGAGCATCCTCTGCAGACGTTTATGGAGTTTGGATCTGACAAGGCAATCTCTCTACATGTATGCTCTCTGTATACTGTCGCGAGATTGGACTCGGGTGCACTTTATTGGTGGTAAGTTAATTTGCAGTCATCATCAACAGCACATACTAGTTCACTGCTGGATATGACAATATAAAAATCTCAGTTTTAGTATGTCATCATGACATACAACAACTGACCTTATTTCTATTTTTCCTGCTCCATAGCCATACATAACCCGCATTCTTTTTTTTCCATCTATAACCCGTAAATATTGTAATGCTACCTTTCCTGATAGCCAGAAGCTTTATTGTTTCATAAACAATTACATTTAATTCTCGTCTGTACACTAGGGGAGTTCTTCCGTTGGGCCAGCGAGCTCGCCTTTGGGAGAAGCATCGCGCTCGCTCCCGCAAGCAGCAGCGCGGCCACTCGTCCACCGCTCCGCAAGACTTGCAAGCCGGCCAGAGCGTTACCATGAAGAACGCGCCCATGTACCAGCCCGGCGCCGTCGGTAAGATTGCCAGTTATTTTTCACAAATTTTGTGAATAACAAGTGATATTGCAAGTTTGGGTAATGTAAACTTTGATGTCTAAAACAGGTTTCAACATGTCTACGGGAGTGCCGAAAGTAGGAGTTCTGCAGAACGCTGCCTGGAACCTTTCCGACATGTGCCGGTTCAAGCTGCTGCCGCCGCCGCAACCTGACCGTTCTGTCTCCGATAAAGACAAGAGGGATTTACAGGTAAACAATTTTCTTACCCTTAGTGCTCATCCACGTTGAATCGCGGGCGCGGTCACGAAATATCAAACATATGGCGTTATATCCAAGTGTTCACGTACGAAACGCTCGGGCGGTCTAAGTAGCGGGCAAGCTAGTGAGCGGCGCGCGCGGCACGCTCGCGGCTATATCAAACGCGTGAGATGTTTGTGTGTGTTCATGTCGAATTACTATCTTCTGCCAGCAGCTTCTCCTGCTTGAAAGTTTTTCTTTGTACCTACTTTTTCATTTCAGTATGACTTATGCTTCATTCACATACATCATCAGCTAAAACCTCTCTTTTGTTTCATTTAGAATCAGTCTCCACTGACAGTATCGTCTGTGAAAGCTTCGTCATCAAGCGGGAACAGCAAGGACGGGGCTAAGGATAGCAACAAAGACATGGCTGACAGGCTCGACATGCCGCCGCCGCCCAGCCCGGCTTCGTCCACCTGCAGTGACACCAGCACATCGCACAGTAAGTAATACTGTTATACAGCTACTAAACACTTCTATTCAAATAAAATAAAATAATCATTCTAGTTGCATTGTTATATATTACAGAGTATTTTTTTTTTAAATATTCAAGTAATTTATTTTTTCCACTACAAGTAATTCTTTCTGTTTTTCTCAGAACGTGCCAAGCGCGTGACAGTACGCGGTGAAGAGGGGTCATCGAACGATGGCTCCAAGCGCGATGAGGAAGAATGGCCGCTAAAAGAAGTTGTATTTCTAGAAGACGTCAAGAGCGTTCCATTAGGACGAGTACTCAAAGTTGACGGGGCTTACGCCGCTGTACGATTCCCTACCATCGGCAAAGACGGCAAGGAGGTTGTGCCATCAACTCCTGATGATTTGTCGACGCTGCTGCAAGACTGCCGGCTGGTTCGCAAAGATGACTTGGTGGCTGTAAAGTGGGGTGTGGGCGGCGCCGCCGGGCCTCGCGGTCCGGACTGTCTGCAACGCTCGCCCAGGAAGATTGCGTTGCCCCCTGATGTGCAAGTTATTACTATTGCTGTACGTATGAAAAGACGTTGTTTTAGTCTAGATTTTATCTCAATCATACTTTCTGTAAAAACATTTGATGTTAGTAACAAAAACTAAACATTTAATTCCTTTTGCAGGTGGATAGCCGTGGCGTGCACGCAGTGGTGCGCAGACCAGGAGGCGCCCTAGCGTACGCCGTATACGCTGTGGGCACAACTCGAGCGCTTACGGACAGCGCATTCCCAACAGATAACAGTGCGCTGCTCGGCTATTCCAATGGACAAGCCATACAACTGGCTACAGCTGCTGAGGTTAGTCTTTTGTGTTAATTAGAACTAATTTTACATTGCTATGATTCATGAAAAATAACAACCCCCTGAGGTTGTTGTTATTTTTGGTAGTCAGTGATAAATCTGTGAGGCTAAAATGAGACTGGATAGGTAACACGGCATGATCAGGACAGGCGTCAGCATACTCGTCGCCGAGGCGGGCCATAATAACGCCAGTAAATGGGACATTTACCCAACAGTTGGAAGGTTGATACAAAATCATTTCAACTTGTATAAAATTAGCCAGTAGTGTTTTTTTGTTGTTGGCTTAGTAATTAGGGTAATTTATTGTAGTATGGGGAGTCATTCGAATGGTTGTCGTGTGTACAGGGCAGCGAGCCGGTCGTGATGATGGTGGACGGCAACGGCGCGCTGTACCCGGTGTCGCGCGACTGCGTGGGCATGGTGCGCGAGCCGCCGCCGCTCAACCTGCCGCCCGCGCGCGCGCTGGCGGCGCACGCGCTGCCGCTGCACCCGCACGCCGCCGCCGCCGCCGCGCAGCACCCGCACCACACCGCGCTCAAGTCGCAGGTGACCTATTACCATACTCATTTATTGCTCGTTGGCAATCACTAAAAATATTTTAAAGCAAACAATAATCATCAACATAACGATGTTTATTAATATGTCAAGAGCTAAACGTATTTAGTATTTTTATGCAAACGGTTCTAAATCTATCTATGTTTTTATGTACAGGTCGCGCTCATAATACTGGTGCCAGAACCCCAGCTCATGATGCCGCGTGTGTTACGCTGCGACCTCGACGGCGTACGTCAGTTACTGCACCAACTTGAATCTGACACCAGCAGTAAGTTCTATTATTATCTGATTGAATACTAATACTCAACTATTGTTTGTTTTTATAACCCCGGAGACTAAATTGATAAGTGAAAATGTCAAAATTGACCTAAATTCTATTGTAATCTATGCCAGTTTGCCATTTGCACTTGTCAGTTTAGTCTCCGGAATGATGAACTGTAGTTTGAAGGGTATAATTATGCTATATTGTTGTAATAATTGTTTGCAGAGCAACAAGTCTTGTCCATCTTACAAGAGCGTTGCGACGGCAACAGGAACATACTACACGCGTGCGTACACATGTGTGCACCTACTTCTAACAAGGAACCTGATATAGGTACGTACCACACTAAAGAGAAAGTAAGAAGAGTCTTAGCATAGGAGTAATTCTAACTTGACATTATTTACTGATTAGTGGAAAACGCTTCGATGCCCAATTTAGCGGGTGGCACGGGAAGCGGCGGCGCCAGCGCGGAGGAGTCTGTGCCGGCCATCTCGTGGCCGCCCGAGACCTTCGAGGCGTCCGGCGATGAAGACAGCTTGATGGGGCTCACTAACAACGGGTAAGACCTCTATCAACCACCTTCTTGTACTGAATGTGTGGAAATATTTTATGATGGCACTCTGAAGCAATCGTCGCTCGATTGCCTCATGATTGCAGTTACCTATCAAGTGTTCTGCCTGTACTGTGTACCTGTGTCTTAATATTTTCCTTTATTGTGTTTTCTGTATTTGTTTCTTATCATCATCACCTTATTTTCCAAGAGAGTGAGTCAGTTTCTGGTCTAGTATTTCGTCTTTTTCTGTTACCCAATAATTAATTGTTTGAACCTTTTTCCCTTAAATAACTACACACCATGGGTCTCCATCGCAATGAAAAACCAATTTGGTGACCGCATACTGGTATAAAATCATGAATATCGCTGCCTTTAACGTAAAGCTTTACTTGTCATGGGCAATGATGTCTTGAATGTTGTAGTAAAGACTAGACTAGTTCTGAAGCGTTGCGATGAACGTGATGATGTTTGAAACACTTACAGTAAACTGTCTGGCGCTGCTAACAGTGGCGCCGTGAGCGCGGACCCGGCGGAGCGGCGCGGCAACGCGCTGGCCGGCCTGCGCGCGCTCGCCGACAGCCCCGTGCTGCAGCCCTTCCTCATGCAGCTGCTCACTGCCAAGTAACTGACTACCAGCTTATTTGTTTTACTAATGCTGTTCAAAAAAGCCTAAATAATCGATTTCACCAGTCCATAAGCCACTGCCCTCGGTTGCACCCACGAGTGGTGATGTGTCGGTCATACGCTCACTAACGCGTGTTAATCATAAAACATCAGCACACTAAAAGAGTTTGATTGTTTTAGGTGTGAGTTTGGTTTCGTTCGAAACTACCTAACCAATCTAGTAGCTGTCTCTCATCATGCCACATAGTATTGAAATGCTTATTAAAACTTAATTGCTTTGCGTCAAGACCTTATAGTAGCATATTATAATAAAAATGAACAACCACAGGGATGGAATGGGCCAGACGCCATTGATGGCAGCGGTAGCGGAGCGAGCGTACCGTGCGGCGCTAGTGATACTGGACGCTATCCGCGCCTGCCCCGACGCGGACGAGCCGCAGCGCTCGGCCGCCATCTTCCCGCCCAACGCGAGCCCCGACCATTCCCCACTGCTGGTGCTCTGCTGCAACGATACTTGCAGCTTCACCTGGACTGGACAGGAGCATATTAATCAGGTTCGTATTATTCAAAATCAACATAAGAACTATTCCTCTATTTCGGCCAAAGTATTCCACCACTTGGTCCATCTTAACCCTTTTTTGCCATAATATGCTACTTTTGTTACGAATGAAACAATTCCTCTTTTGTTTTGCTAATCTGAGAATAGTAGTCACGATTTGCCTACACATGACGATGTTCTGATAACATTATTTGTTTGCAGGATATATTCGAATGCAAGACATGTGGCCTGACAGGATCACTTTGCTGCTGCACAGAGTGTGCTAAGGTAATTGACTCCACGTTTATTAATGATCCTTCATTTGCTAGTCATAGTTTTTTTAAGCTTCTTTTTGTGATAGTTGTGATTAATTGGCTAAAATGTTTAATACAATCGATCAATCAAATTATTTACTTGCTAGAATGCAGGTATACAAATGAGGTCGTGAAATATAAAAGTTGAGCCATATATTCTAATATTTGACATGCAAAATTTAAATAGATGGAACACGAATTAAAATTATAATATAAAAACATAACATTAAACCAAATAATACAATAAAACGGGAAAATACAATTCTAATGTCAAAAAGTTCAGCTCTAATGTCAAAATATTATCAAAATGTCAAAATACAAATAAAATGTAATTAAAATATCAAAATACAATTAAGATGTCAAAATGTAATTAAAATGTCATGTCATGTGATGTTTTCTAATATTTTGTTTGTTCTCAGGTATGCCACAAGGGTCACGACTGCAAGCTAAAGCGCACGTCTCCGACGGCGTACTGCGACTGTTGGGAGAAGTGCCGCTGCAAGGCACTCGTGGGCGGCAACTGGACCGCGCGCTGCGATCTTCTTGCTAGACTCGCTAGAGACACCTCTCTAGCCACGCATTTCAATTCTAGGTATGTGCGAATACTTTCTAAGTGTCGATACAACTGTTTATCGTGTTGATGCAACTGTATCAACACAATAAACAATTATCTACCTACCAATACGTTTTCGCGGAGAAACATAAGAAAATACAATAAAATATTTACTATTGGTTGGTTTTGTAATGGTTTTAGTCAATGCTGTTAATAGTTTCCTATCAGCATTAAAATTGAAAGAAAGAAAGCAAAAGAGTTAGTTGCGCCAAGCATGACGAAAACAATAAATAAAAAAAATCAAAATTTAATTTAAATATTTTAATTAAATTGAAATATTTTGGTTTCAAATGTGATGTGTGAAACTATCACCATTTTTCATGTTGTAAATTCATAGGTTATACTTTGAAATTACTGATTATTTTCGGTTTTTTGACAGGGGCGAATCAATCCTCCTGTTCCTAGTCCAGACTGTGGGACGTCAGGCAGTAGAACAGCGGCAGTTCCGCGCGGGCGGCGGGCGCGGGCGCGGGCCCCGCAAGCAGCCGGGCTCCGACGCCGAAGTGGATGCTCCGGACCATGACCTCGAGCCGCCCAAGTTCGCCAGAAGGGCGCTGCTGCATTTATTGGGTGAGCTTGCGATTTGAACTTCGAATTTATTTATGAAATGATCCCATTTCGATATATAACATTTTAAAAGAGCAAATTTGCTTCTTTAACTGGAACTGTTTGAGCAGTGGATATTGACATTTGATTGTAACTTTTTTTTTGACACAAAATATCGTTTAAACCAGCGCCGTGTGAATAGTCCGCTTTGTCAATGGTATAAATGTCTTAAACATGCTAGTAAAGACTGGCTAATCATCTAATACGCGGGGACTCATGCATGATACTAAAATGCAATGTTCTGGCAGGTGATTGGCCGGCCGTTGAAGCGGCCGTGATGTGCGGCGCGAGTGGCACTCCGGGCGAGGCCGAGAGCCGGCCCAGCAGCCCCGCGCCTTCGCAGTCCGGCACCACACTGCTTGACAAGTTCACACATGCGCTTATTGTTAAGTGCACTAATGAGGTTAGTATACAACACTGGTAGTATCAACTTTGGCGAAAATACCCTGACCCACGCCTTTACAGAGATGAGAGGAAGGTTTCTGATTGTAAATAAATAACGAAGTTGCGCTCCTGCAACTGCAACCAGTTACACTGAATACTACCCAAATATGTTTTTGGAATAGGCTAGGCAATTAATGGTAGCATATTCACGGCTGGATACTGTAGCTATTGAAGTATAGACCACTTTTTATTCCTCATTGTCACAGATGCTAGACACTCTGCTCCACACGTTGATTCGTGAACAACAAAACGACACGGTCCCCGGGCGCGCCGAGCGTGCGCGTGAAGTGGCGCGACGCTTCGTGCGCTCTGTCGCAAGGATATTCGTCATATTCAGCGTTGAAATGGCTCCAGGCGCAGCCAAGAAGAAAGGGTAAGTCAATAAGAACTATTTTATAGTTAGCATAGTCATTTAGTCGTCATTCACTAGTTTCTGTACAACGTCACGGTTTTAGGTATGGTCGGCCTAGAGATTAGGGGCTGTTCAAGTGTTACTGAAGCTACAATGGGAGGGGGGGTATTTACTATGCTTTTTTATGATATGGGGGACGGGGAGTTAGAATGGGGATTACGTCAGTAATATTTACTCTCTTGTAAATATTATCCTAGTAGATTTTGGTTTGACATAATTATGGCTGATTAGTTGGTTTCACTCTCACATGATGACTCTTACGTTATACTTGAAAAGCCCCTTGAACCCAACATGATCCTGTGTGAAAACATGAAGTTGTAAATAAGAAAGTGTTCTTGGCTCTATGTGTTGTCGTTTTAAAACCTCGTGTTTGTTGACAGACCTCTCTCAATAACATCGTCTCTGGTCCGTTGTCGCCGCGTGTTCGCGGCTCTGGTCGCCCTGGCTGTAGAAGAGCTCGTAGAGGCAGCAGACGCGCTCCTGGCGCCGGTGCGGCTGGGCGTCGTGCGGCCCACGGCTCCGTTCCCGCTAGCGACCACGTATGTGGACCTCGTCAATGGCAGCGAAGACTTGTTCGGTGTAGAACCTCTGTCTACCGGACATTCAAGACTTGCACATGCGCGCAGGTGTGTATTGTGATCTTTTAAAGTAATATTCTCTGTAAGCAATCGTCTATTTTTAGAAGATGTCTAAGGCACTCGTCCCACCGCCAACGAGGAAGCGATTAGCTATCGAATATTTTATCGCTGTAGAAAGGGACAAAAGATCTCGTGTGAGTAAAAGA
The DNA here is from genome assembly GCA_950371165.1 of Lacanobia oleracea. Lineage (NCBI taxonomy): Eukaryota > Metazoa > Arthropoda > Insecta > Lepidoptera > Noctuidae > Lacanobia > Lacanobia oleracea. The sequence continues at coordinate 17,348,503 of OX493389.1, forward strand.
GACACATACATTTATAGTCGATAGCTGTTGTTCCCAATGCCAACAAGAACTCTCTTACCGCTAATTGGTCGTAGCGATGCTCACTTGGCGGTCAGAACTCACCAACCAGTGGTCATTTCTACTTGAGCAGGCTGGAGCGATTGGTGCGAGTAATCGCCCGTCGCACAATAGCACTCGCTTTTGTCCGAGCGACTAAATTATCGAAAATACACACTCGCTTCTCGCTGATCGTCGGCGGTGAGACAAGTGCTTAACTTGTGATTGACGGGGCGCAATAGCCGTCGCGACGCAACAACAATTGAATAGTTAAATTGTAAGGAAGTCGGTTAAAAGATCGAGGGCCGCCATGTTTTTTGGTCGATCGGGCTTCATAGGATATTAAAGACTGCTTTTTTTAAACTGAAGTTTAAACCGTGTGATTTGTGAATGGCATGCGGGAATGTCAATATGCGTCAAGTTCAGTTAACGCCCCATGGTACAATCTCGTGTTGAAGGTATACCACCAGTTGTAAATAATCCCGTAACTGGTGTAGCTGCATGTTTATACGTTACGTTGTGCCCGCGCAGAGAGTCGGCGGCGGGCGGCGGGCGCGGCGCGGCGGCGGGCGGCACGTCCATGGGCAGCTCCACGCTGGTGCCGGACCGCTCGTCCACGCCGGTGGCCACCGAGTACGCCGACGACGGCGCGGGCGAGGCGCTCGGCAACGACGACGACGCCTCCGAGACCGACGAGCCCGGCGCGCCGCACGCGCCCTCGCACTCCGCGCACAACGCTCACGGCGCGCAGCCGCAGGACAACCAGCACCACGATGACCCTATGGCTGACAGGTATACAAGCACATGTTTTCTACTCAAGTCCATTCCAGAGAATTTTGCTTGCTTTGTTCTCGTAAAACTATGTATCTTTTTTGTCTACACAGGGTGTCCCGAAACTCAACTTCAAGCGGGTACGGGGCGATAGGCTAGATTATACCAGTCACATTTTTTTTTTTAAGATTTTTTAAAGAAACGTCAAAGTTACTTGGGAAAAGGTTTAAACATGACCCAATAAATCTTTAATTTTTTTACTAAAGTGATCATATTAATTATTGGAAATCCAATAACTGCAATCAATAGCATAGTTATTTAAGATTACATTAAAAATACAAAATGGGGAAATTTGTCACCACACACACAGACCCTAAATAAAAAAATAATATTTCGAATAACGGAACATATACTCAAACAATACATAAAACGCATAAAATACAACACAGAAAACATAAAACACATGTACATAAAAGACAGTTACAGACAGGACTAAGCAAAGACGAACGTGAACATTCACACCGTAACAATATGCCTGCTACAGCATTGCCGGAATTTATTTTTTATTTTAGCCTGAACTGGTATATAACCTTGCCTATCGCCCTGTACCCGCTTGATGTTGAGTTTCGGGACACCCTGTATAACGGTAAGCTCACATCTCTATTTTCATAATACTATTTCATCGTTTCTAATTTGTTTTTTTTTAACCTCGTATTACAATTGCTCAGCTAACACTATCTGGAACTCGCGTCTTCATAAATTCAAAATAATACAGTATGCTATATTACCTTGACAGGACTAACCACTTCATGCACTTGTACAGGGGTCAAGAGCAGCATGTGGTGGTAGAGAATGGCACAGAGCGAGCCGAGGGCGGCGAGAGTGAGAGCGAGCTGGACTTGCTGGCCGAGGTGGAGACCGAGAGCGACTCCGACGACCAGGACAACGCGGAGTCCGCGCAGCGCAGTGTGCAGACTGGAGCTACGCAGGGCTCTGACGCCGGTAAGCAGCCTTCTCATATAATGGTTTCATATGGAAGGGGCGACGAAACTGAGAGCGACGGCACTTATACAGGGTGTCCGGGACAGGGACATCGTAACGCAAACTTCGCGAAAAGGCCACCACACCTGATGCCACTAATCAAATTGTGGAAGTCATTAATCTCGCTAATGATCGGTTACAGAAATTGTCATTTTCGAGCGCGCAATGTATTGTGAACAACGCGATCCAAACGCGCAAGAGCGTTGTACGGAGTACGTACCTACACTTCTTGAACACACTCAAAGCTGCGACGCCGCGCGAGCTTCTGTCGTTAAATGTACTTACCTACGAATATCGCCTACCTATCGCCGACCACAAAATCAAATAAAATCATTTTTTAATCACTCAGAAATACGTACGGTACCTAATGATGGTAGGAACATGTTTATGCAGAATTCAAGAGAAGAAAAAGCATCCACAAGCTTCGTCTTTAGTCTCTTAAAATCACGATTCCGATTAGGATTGATAAGATAACAAAAAATAAAACTTGTAAGTAGGTACCTACATTGAGTTACGGTCACTTTGATTGTACCTACCAATATCGCCTTTCGCCGACAACAATAATACCTATCACATAAAATGAATCAATTTTATCACTCAGAAATACTAACCTACTGATGGTAAGAACTTGTTTTTGAAGAAATAAGAGAAGGAGCCATAAGATTAATCTCTTAAAATCACGATTCAGATAAGGATTGATTATAAAAAATAAGCTTGAAGTTCATTGAGATCCGGTATCGTAGGTAACTACTGAACCGCCTCACTCGCTTAAAAAGTACCCAAGTACCAACGAAAAACACCCGTAGCCGAAAACAACTGACATGTTTACGCAGAAGTTAAGGAGCCATAAGCTTAAGCATGTTTCACAATGATGTACTTACTTAATCCAATGTGCAATCCAAAGTGACCTTGGTTTCCATCCGCGAATTTTGTACCTATGAATTCACACAAGCAAGGTCACCTTGGATGGGTCGCTGGATTACATCCTTGTGGAACATACTCTCTTAAAATCAGGAACGCGATCCTGATAAGGATTGATAACAAAGCCGGCCATGTTCGAGTCGGACTCTCAAACAAAGGGTTCTGTAAGTACCATAACTCAAACAACATGCTTCTTGTATGCGAGCCCCCGTAAATTACCTAGTCCTATGGACGGACGGACAGCGGAGGCTTAGTAATAGGGTTTCGTTGGTTACGCTTCGGTTACGGAATAGTAAAAAGAAGATTGTAAGTAGGTACATTGAGATCCGATAATGTAAGTACCTACTACTAACTCACCTTAAGGTCGCTCACCCCTGGGTACGAAGTGGCCGCCGCCAGCACGCTCGCATATCTGAGCACGGCTCAGAATTTCAGCGTGGACACGGAGCAGAAACTTTGGGTCCTGAGCACACTCCTTACGCAACGTCGCAAACACATGCACGACGCGATTCCTCATCTCGGCTGCAGAAGCGCACTCGGACACAAACGCCTTGTCCTTGACGTAACCCCAAAGAAAAAATCTAATGGGGTCAAGTCTGGTGAGCGAGCTGGCCATGGCTCCGGGCCGAATCTACCGATCCACCGATTCCACAAGTCTAGATGACATTTTTAAATCAAACACACAAACACAGAAAGAAAATTAATTTTGGTACCTATCAAACCAAAACTTATCTTCTCTAACGTTCCGAAAACAGACTTTCACAAAAAGCACACTCGTTCGCGATCAACGTCAACAAGAAACTGGCAAAAATCCATCACGAAATGTTCTTTTCGAACACTCTTTTGATTTCGCCGACATACCTACGTGCAGTACAGTGGCGGAACTATCATGGGTTTTTATTTATTTATTGAATGATTTTTTTTTGTTGAAATACTTAACCATGTAGTTACTTGATCGCCTTAAAAAAAGATTAAGATCTAAGAGAACCCAAGCTGCAAGAAACCGAACCAATTGAGATAAGCGTAACATTACTTATTTTAACTTAAGCCTTATTAGGATTTGTGACACGTGTGCCTATTAATAGTAAAAAATCCGGGAGTGCCGGCAGAAGTGAAAACTTGAATACGTGCTTCTCTCCCTCCGTCTTACGAATTTTCGATCAGGTCACCATCTCACGCATTTTCACCAGGGTCACGTGTCTAGACGCGAGCTTAACATTTTTTTACCCATCACAAAAAAGTGCACAACGTCGCTAAAGAAGCTTTAACTTCAAAAAAAAAATCTCGGTCAGGTGTCACCATCACCACTAAGCGAGACACTGAACCGCCCCTTACACTCTGTTCAACAGAATACCTAGATCGGCTCTTTTGTCGGCATCTCAAAGAGCGCGCTATGTATTTTGCGTCTTTAAACAATTATTTTAATGTTGGAAATCGCTTACTTCATTTTGTTGTGATACGTATTATTTTCTAATGACGGCAGTCTTTAGACGGTATTTTGGAGCGGTGCTTTTGACATGCTCACTCGCAAGTACCTACTAGGCATGCGTTGACCTTTCGTTTGAACTTTGCACAGCTGAGCAGATACCTAATTTGATGTTTTATTTACATTGATTTTTTGTGAAAATAGTGAATTAATGACTTTTTAATTAAAAATCTTATTGGGTTAGGTCAGAATAATGATTATGAGCAGTCTAAAGTAACAAAAAACTCCTGAAAAAAAATGAAAAAATGAGGAAAAAGCCGACGAAAAATTTCAAAGCAGAATCATGGACCTGGACCCCTGGAAATCGTTTGTGCGTCGATGTCAGAAACACGCTGTATATTTTAAAACCTTATTCCCATGACGCGACTTCGAAGTAATAATGTTGGTTGCCTGCGCTCACCCGGAAAGCGACAGCTACTTGTCATGCACAACATCCCACGTAATAAACGATGTGGTACATCGCAACAGGCATAGCATCCCTGCTTCTATATCCAGAGGACGAGAGCGGTGACTCGACGCAGCCGGAGGACGAGGACTCGGAGGCGGGCGAGACGGACGAGCAGGACGGCGAGGCCGAGCCGCCGCTGCACGACGCGGAGGTGGAGCGCCGCGCCGCGCCGCCCGCGCGCCCCAACCTAGCGCCGCACTCCATGCAGTGGGCCATACGGTGAGTGCTAACTGCTAGACGGACAGGCAGGACGGCGAGGCCGAGCCGATTTTATTTGGTTGAACTCACTAATCCCGGGAACTACTGGTTCGAATTGAAATATTCTTTTAGTGGCAATATAACATCACGCTGGTTGTACAGTTCCCGTCACGCAAGCTTGCCTCCACAAAGTACGCCGCAATCGGCTGCGCAGGATGTCAATTTGACAACAAACATACAACCACGCATGCGCGGGTAGCTCGCGCATGCGTGGATTAGCAAACGCGCGGGTGTAATGGCATCTCACTCACTCGTATACGTTCGATGCATAAGCGTGTCCCGCTTGCTCGATGCAATACGACTGTGGATGCGAAAACTGTTAAACGTTGTTATTGTTTTATTTTGATTTATGATTTATTTTGGTTATTTCTTACAATTTGATTTGTGTTCTTGTGGTGTATGTGTTTGTTGTGTTACTTTTTGATATTTTATTGTTACTGGTAGTCTTTGTTACTTGTTTATAGTATAATACGTATAAACAAAAAAATATTTTAGGAACGTAACACTTTTTTACGCGATTGCACCTGCGCGGACTTCACTCAAACCTAACTTCCGAGAGGCAAGCCACGCTGACGCGAACTGTACGTTATTTTATAGAAGATAGTTTCATAGAATTTCGTTTCACATAAAAAAAATTTCGTATTTTCATTTCATAGAATAATCAATACGCAGAATACTTACTTTGAATAAATTTAAATCATATATTTTTGTTACAAATAAACTTTGTTTTGAATTTATGATATCATAGAATTACAAATCAAATATTCTTTATCCGCATAATGAATAGTTAACATAAAACTTGTTACCAAGAAAAATTTTTCATCAACTGACAGTTTCTAAACGTTTGACAAAATGCATACCCTCCTATAAAATTACAACATCGCAGTCACAAAAAAAAAATGCCCGCTCGACGGAACCCCGCGAAGCGGCAATGGTAGCAAATGGCGATGGGAATAAAAGACAAAACTATCAAGCATAACCATTAATGCAGCAAGCATACAGCTAGCATGCAGGAAGCATACAGCAAGCATGCAGCAAGCAAAAACATGCAGCATTTAAGTAAGCAAGCATACAGCACATAAACGAGCATGCAACGTGCTTAATGCAAGCAAGCATGCAATATGCAAGCGACCATGCAATATGCAGAATGCAAGCAAGCATGCAGTATGCAGGCAAGCATGCAGTATGCAGGCAAGCATGCAGTATGCAGAATGCAAGCAAGCATGCAGTATGCAGGCGAGCATGCAACATGAATGCAGCAAGCATGCAGCAATCATGCGGCATGCAACATGCGACAAGCATGCGGCATGCAACATGCAGCAAGCATGCGGCTTGCAACATGCAGCATGCAAGCAAGCAAGCAGGCAGCACGCAAACGAGCAGGCAACATGCAGAATGTAAGCAAGCAACACAGTATGCAGGCAAGCATGCAACATGCAGCAGGCATGGTTTCTGTCACGACTCCGGCGCTGCGGGGCTCCGGCGATCCCACGCGACCTTATCGTCGCAGATAGTTATAACGCTCACCACCGCAGCTTCGGCTTGCTGGCCGGTTCTGCCATAACACCTGCTCCTCAGCTCGCGGGCCGCCTCGCCCCTCCGCGCCTACGCGGGCTTAAATTACACTCTAGGGGTAGGGCAGACAAGACTACGTGGGGTCGGTTTTACAGCGATTCATTTCTGTCAAAAAAATTTTTTAGCACACGTGTTGATTTTTTAAGATAGTATTTTATTTTGGTTAAACGCTATTTTATAAAAATGGCAACATGTGTAGTTAAATTATTCCGAATAAAATTCTGCTATCTTAAAAGCATGAAATGTACATATTATAAAACAATAATAGGTATTTAGTTATAATTACATTTCACTGAAGTATAAAATACTGTGGAAAAAAACACCGGACAAACAATATTCGTCAAAACAAAATTCTACTATTTGATAAGTTTGTTAAATAAAAAAATGTGATCATGAAATTCATTGAATTGTGTTTCTGTGAAATAAGTTTCATTTAAGTAAATAGTCTTTGAAATAATAATATTTGACATAAAATTACAACAACCAAATATTATGTGAAACATTTTCTGCGAAACGATATTCTATAAAATTTCTGTCTGCGAAACAAGGGTACACCCATCACGCTACTACCAATAGGAGCGTAGCATTTATGAAATATGACGCAAACGAAGTTGCGTTGGTCAGCTAGTGTGTTATTTGTAGATTAAAACATGAGTAGTATCAGTAATAATGTATGGTTTCGTTGAACACTGTATCGTGAAGCAGGTCGCGCGAGTCGACGCGCGGTGCAGGCGGCGCTGCGGGCGGCGTGCGGCTGACGGGCAGCTCGTCGCTGGTGTTCATCGACCCCGCGTCGCTGCGCCGCTCGGCCGCCGCCGCCGCCGGCGCGCACGACCCGCACTCCACCTCCACCACGGCCTCCTGCCTGGCGCGAGCGTTTGGTAACTACCTTTTATTGTTTGTGCGCTAGTTACATGACATTGATGAAAACCTAATGCTGGAACACTGACTGTTACAGGGCGAGCCGTCTAAATCTATACTAATATACAACCTGTAACAGAATAAACGCAATATCTCTTAAGGTGCACTCATCACTATGAACAACCTTCACTGTGGGACCAACACTGAAATGAGTACAATGACCCCTTTAGAGGTATTGCGTTTATTCTGTTACACGTTGTATAAAGCTGAAGAGTTTTTTTTTGGTGTGTTTGTTTATTTGCTTGAACGTGCCAATCTCGGGAACTACTGGTCCGATTTGAAAAATTCTTTCTGTGTATAGCCATAGGCTATAGGCTATATATCATCACGCTTAGACCAATAGGAGCGGAGCAGACGAAGTTACGTGAGTAAACTTGTATGAGTATATAAGTCCCTCTCTGCAGTCAGTGTTCCAAGGCATTGATGCAAGGGATTGCTATAACTGCTTAGTGTGGAAAATATTTTCATATTTTAATCATCTTCCAAAACTCATTCATATAATCATTTATTTTCTCTTGGCTTTACTCTTCCTAACTCAATATCTCTGTTTACAGGCATCGTCATCCGCCAGATTGCAGACTTGTTATGGGAGTATGAGCGAGTAACTCTGCCGCTACCCCGCATGGTGCCGCTGGCGTATCGCGAAGCGCTGCGTTTGCAGTGCTATCTCGAGCGACAACTCAAACCCACTTGGGACTGGCTAGTCACCGTCATGGATGCTACTGAAGCACAACTAAGGTATATCAAGTATGAAGCTCGCTGAAACAATCACTGTAGTCGGTATTAAACCTCACTGGTTGTCGATGTATTATTTTCGTAAATAATCACCTATATTTCAATGTTACGAACAGATTCGGCGCGTCGTTGACGTCGAATAACGCGAGCACTTCGACCGGCGACAGCGGACGATCAGCCGCGCCAGCCACTCGTCGCACGACATCTCTGACGTCACCCGCTACGCGCATCATCGGATTCTCGGAAGGACCTAGGACACGCGATCGTGAACAAGGTCTGACTAAGTTTTTAGCCTTTCTTCGTTAGAAACAAATGACCCAATGAATAACCGAAACGTTATTCACGTTTTCCAGTTACCTTTTTCCGACGTATTTTGGTATGTTGCAAGCGCTGTTCAATAGGTTAATTTCCACCATCAATAAATTGCAAATCTTTTTAGTACGGCGTGAGGTATTGAGAATTTTAAAAGCGTCGTATCTTCCTAAATTTTGGTTTACGTAACAAAAGAAAAAAATCCCGGTGAAATGCGTGTCGGACTCGAACACGAAGGATTCCGTACCATAAACCTTAATTTGTTTTAAATATTTGAGTTAACTGAATGAAAGGTAAGTTGCGGTTTACGATTTATGACGTATTAAAAAAAACTACTTACTAGATCTCGTTCAAACCAATTTTCGGTGGAAGTTTGCATGGTAATGTACATCAAATATTTTTTTTAGTTTTATCATTCTCTTATTTTAGAAGTTACAGGGGGGGGAGATGCCAGTAGCGTACACCCAATTTTAGGGATCCGGTCCAAAATAGTAAAAAAGAAACCCTTATGGTGAGGCTAAATCTGTCTGTCATAGCTGGATATCTGAAGAACTACTAATGCTATGAACTTGAAAGAAGAATGGCGAGATCGCATGTAATCGGGGACCGAGACACATTTTACCACTTTGGAAGTATCTCTCGCGCAATTTAGAAAAAAATGATATTAGAAACCTCAATATCATTTTTGAAGACCTATCCATCGATACCCCACACGTACGGGTTTGATGAAAAAAAAAATTGTGGTTCGTATCTAAGTCCATACTTAGAAACGAACCTCAAAAATTTGTTTTAGTACGAAAAACAATATTTTTTTACTATTTTTGTGGGACAATCTTAATGCGGTTCACAGAATACATCTACTTACCAAGTTTCAACATAATAGTTCTTGTAGTTTCGGAAAAAGTGGCTGTGACATACGGACAGACAGACATGACGAATCCATAAGGGTACCGTTTTTTGCCAATTGGCTACGGAACCCTAAAAATGGATCAATTTTTTTTTGATAATGTAACAGACGGAATAATTAGACTTTTTCCAGTTGACAAGTCTATTTTTATTGGTTTTTTGCGGAACAAATTTTGAGGGTTGTTTGATGCTTCGTTGCGTACAGGTGTAGAAGCCGGCAGCGCTCGGCGCGAGTTCCTGGCGTACTGTCTGTCGCTGCTGCGCGCGCACAGCGCCGAGCACGCGGAGCAGCTGCCCGTGCTGGACGTGGCGGCGCTCAAGCACGTGGCCTACGTGCTGGACGCGCTCGTGTACTACATGCGCGCCGCGCAGCCGCAGCCGCACCACCACAATCCCTGGACACCGGTATGCATACCTCATCAATATATTTACTTTATCCTGTCATTTATATACTATCTATAATTTATATATATATATATATTATGATTAAGTAGTGTCGCACCAATGACAACCCTATTTTTTGTCCAGGCAATTACTTTCCATTCCAAGTTGCTTGTAAGAGATCGCGGAATGCGATAAGGCCGCCCATTGTACTTATGTGTTTTAGTTTTATGTTATTATTGGTGTACAATAAAGATGACGGATATTTATTTATTATATACTTTATATAATAAATAAATAGCCATGTTATACTTGTGCTAATTTTCAATAATAATAATGTTTAATCGATTTTTCAAGTCATGTGCTGTTTATTTTTACAGGTCTCTTCTCATTTGATCAAGTATTCTTTATTAAAATGTGGAATTATTAATTGTAGCTATAAAATGTGCTGTAGAACTATTTGAGTAGTTAATGTATTACATTTTGACTTGAACCACATTCGATGTCATGTGTGAAAAGTTGTATAAAACATTGTATACTATATTGCGTCCAGGACGAGAACGAGAACGAGGAAGGCGAGGAGGAGATGGGTGTGGGCGGCGGCGCGGCGCCCGAGTCGGACGGCGAGGCGGACGCCGCGCGCGGCCGCTCGCACGCCTTCTTCCAGCGCTCCGACTCCACGCTGTGCCTGGGCTGTCCGCCGCCCGACCCCTTCAACAGTCAGTACTCTCTCTTATGTCACGTGCTGCGCCTCTACACCTGCTTCTATTTCGTTGTATCGTTATGTCACATATTTTAACATTTTATTCTAAATCAAAGTATTATACGTGTATATTTATGTGTATAGTTATTTTAGATCCATATACAACCTGTAACAGGATAAATTCAATACCTCTTAAGGGGTCATTGAACTGTGGACCAACATTGAAATCACGAAAAAAAGGACTCCCCCCATACATTTCTGTTCACATAACTCGATAAAATGTATTAAACAGCTGTTTTTTTTTTCGCGATTTCGTGGTTGGTCCCATAGTAAAAGTTGTTGATGAGTACAATGACCCCTTAAGAGGTATTGCGTTTATTCGGTTACATGTTGTAGAAGCAATATTATTAATATTTCGATAAAGAAGAAGTTGAGTGTACCGCGGAAAATAAAGATTGTACAAATATAAATATGTAACGGAAGGTTTTCGCTAGGGTCTGTACAGGGATTTGGTGGATCGTAAGAAACCATTTCGTTTTCAAAGGGTCGACGTAGGTCTTTAACGATTTTGTGCTACTTAATTTTTGTATAAAACAGTGACTATGCAAGACGCACTACCGCTAGCGGATCAGCCTCAACTCCTTCAACCGAACGCTCGTCGTGAAGAATTGTTCGGAATGCCTCGCCAGCCCGTAACCGTGCCGGCCTCCGGTGACGCACCGCCCGGTGTGAACAACCCGCTAGAAGGTAACATTGCACGTAAATATTCACTTTTATGTATTTACTAGATTAAGTAAATAGTGCTTTACATAAATAATTAAATTCTAATTGAAAAACAACTTTTCTTAAAATAGTTTTGCAAAAACAACTCAAATTCACCGTATTTTGACCAACAATTTTAAATTAATTCACTGTTTAGTCAAATCAGCCAGTCCAATCCCATAGTTATGAATACAAAAGCACTTTCGAAATGGCCTCCTTTCGATGAGCAGCGAGTGCATTGTATGGTTTACTCCGCAGTGGTCCCGCGCCGCCTGGGCCTGTCCACGCGCGGCACGGAGCGCGCCTGGTCGCCGCCCGCCCGCCCCGCTTCGGCGCCGCCCGCTCACACCCACACTATGACGAGAGACGAACCACAGGTTTGTACCACATTCATTTTCAAAAAAATAAAAAAATACTATTCCTAAACGATTTTGAACCCAAAGCAAATACAATTATCTATGGCATACTCAAATATTAAAAATTGTCCACACATCCGATAAGCTAGAATCATGTAATAAATTTATCTCCTTGTTTGTTTTCAGGACTTGTCTTGCGCTAAAGACGCATCCACAAAAATGGACATTGACACAGATGGTGAATACTTATCTGACTCTGACTCTAACGAAGCTCGACAGATCCCAAGGAAAAAGCATCACAGGTATTTTTAATTTTTGTAAGTACTACTATTAATTCCCATTCCCCAAAATTATGTTTACTACTCTTTTTTTTTTTTGTATTTCAGACATCCACATTCGGTGAATCTGTCGGCCGGTAGCAGTTCCATGCATGACTCTATGGCGCAGCCGTCTGAGTTCCACACGCTGGTTGATACAGCATGTTCTATCATGGACGCGCCTCACCAACAGAATATTTCGGCGTCGCCATCACCAGGTAGATCTTGTCTTCTCACAGACTTAGGTCCTAAAATGCTGCGTAAATATCACCATACGCTTTATACATACAGTGCTCTCCAAAAGGTAAGAAATAGTTTTTTAGTTTTGGTGTTCTAATGTCTGTGTTTATTGCAGGACCAAGCGGCTCAAACACAGTGGTAGCGGAAGCCCGCGCCTCATCGTCTCGAAGTCCCGGCAAGACTGTTATTGTACGTGCTGTAAGTCACTCCACTTATTTGGGGGACTTTTTCTTATCAAAATTATACCCAACTCTTCAATTGGATGTAACTTTCTGAATAATTTGTAAAACGAAATCTAAATTTTGCATACCAAATTACAAGTAAAGCCTAAATCTTCATCTGCTGGGCTTATTGCCAGTAGAAAATACCGACCCAAAGCGCATCCTTGGGTTGCTTGCCTCAATTCCTGCGAAAATTAATCAAATTAGCCTGACTCCTTGGGGACTACATGTCCAAGGTTCCAAGATAACTCGTTGACGATCATGCCTCAATATATTTATCTAATCTTTCTTTGTGAAATCAGGGTGAGCTGTTAAGCGCGGCAGATCCGCTCGAGTCTCAGGAGATTTCGGCGCACGTGACGGTGGAGACCACAGGTTTACCACCTCCACCACTTTTGCCAACTCTAAACGCACCAGCACAGCCGTAAGTAAAAAAATGTTGCTAATAATCTTCATATTTATGAACAGGTGGCAGATAGAGTTAAAAGGAGAATATAATACGGATTGAAACCTCACATTGGGCCATATACATTGTTAAAGACAGTAGGTATTTAGTGTAGTTGTCTATGACTACAACAGTCCAGTAGGGAAGATGCATTTATAATTATTTTTTTTTTGTGACTAGAACAAAAAAATAAAAAAAATAAACAAGGCCCAGTGCAATGTTCCAGTTAATATTGATTTTTAACAATAATTACAAATTAAAAGTAACGTGACGTAACGTGTTTTAATACACCTATCAGCGTCTGGTGACGTAACTCCTGTTAATATTAATCCAAGATCCCAGGGCTAAGTTGTTGCTTATTTTCGCAGTAACACAATATTTTGGATTGAATAGTGCTAGTGTAATTTCAATGTACTCATAAACCAACGGGCAATTTTTGTAGTGATGTAGGTATAAGACATATTTCAAAAGTCTTGGAGGCATTTTGCAGATTTCATTATTTATAACTAGTAAATAAACTATGTACAAATTACAGTCTGAAAAAATATTTATCGATCAGTTTTTGCGAATTTCTAAAGCTATTCAAGGTGTTAAAAATTCGCAAACACTGATCGATAGATATTTTTTATCATTAATATATCATCAAAAGTTCATGAACGACCGATTTCGGATAACAGCATTTTAGATATACCATGGCAGCACTATGAGCGCCAAGGTTGCCCTTGTCGCAACAATACATTTATAAAATGCCTCAGCTTTGTGGCATCTTGCAGACCACATAAAGCCTTCAGAATGCTGTTGGAACTGTCACGCACTCTGTAGGCAAAGAAGCGGTTTTTTTAAAAGCTTTTTAGTACATTTTTAGTTCACCATCCAAAATTTCTTAGAAAATCTCAAGTGACAATAAATTTTAACTTTCCAGTCGCGCGTGTCCATCACTAGGAGCCTCGGTGTCGCACGATCTCCTGCTGGGCAGATGGCGTCTGTCTCTGGATCTGTTCGGACGAGTGTTCACGGAGGACGTCGGCTTAGAGCCTGGCTCCGTGGTCGCTGAGCTCGGCGGATTCCCTCTCAAAGAGGTCAAGTTCCGCCGGGATATGGAGAAGCTAAGGAATTCACAACAGAGGGATTTGACGTTACATAAGGTGGGTAGTGTCCGCAATTCCATGCTCCTCATCAATGAACAGACACAGTCCGCAACTCCGCTCCACATTGCTCCGTCGCTCTGCTCCGCTGCCTCGAGTCCGCGTCAATGGACAGAAAGCCTTCGTAAATCCATAAAAAAATTACCATCATCAAAATGACGAATGATGGTGAATTACCAAATTCAAATTATCGTGAATTATCGTAATTATAGTAGAAACTATGTGGAGTTGTCGTAATGTTAGAAAGTTGACGTTGTAAGAGTTGACCGCATACAAGTCATCCTGAAGTCATGAAGAAAGTCATTCTGAGAAATCGATATTTTGAAAAATTTACATTTTGCGAATTCGACATTGTGAAAAGTGGACATTTTGCGTCCGGGTGACATTTTGAGGCGTTGACATTATTTTATTTTATTTGCCTGAATCCGAAATCCGTAACGACTGCCAAAGATCTCTTTGGCAGTCGTTACGGATTATCAGAAGCCAGTAAACCTGACTCCAGTCTTGCCAAGATGGACCGTACTACCCAGTTAATGAGTTGTGGAGGTCTGGTAGGCAGCTGCTCCACGTAAAACACTGGTATTCAGCTGAATCTGGTTTGATTGGAAGCCGACCCCAATGTAGTTTGGAAAAGGCTAGGCAGATGATGATGATTTGGGAAAACAAGCAATTACACATTAAGAGTTACGAAAAAGGTATGATACAGAAATGATACAAATGTGAAACCAACTACGTTCTCCACAGATCCTTTCGATACGCGTTTTAAATTGAACAAATGAACCTTGCAGCCTTGGTTCACTTGCTCATAATTTTTAAGCAATAGGGAAGATGCAAAATACAGAATTTATGAGAATTTTGTTAGTAAAATGATAAAGTATAAAAAAAGGCCATTGCCATGTTTTTATTTTGGTTAATATCGATTTTTAACAAAAATAATGAATTAAAGTAACTTGAAACGTAAACAACAATCAGCGTTTAGTGACGTATCTGCTGTTATGCCAACGAAAAGGCAACCTTATGTCTTTGAGTTAGGACAGTTCTTGACCAGTGATAGACACGAGTGACGTCATCGTCGTTTTCGCGCGAACCTTTGAACTGTCGGTTTCAAAATGCAATTTAGCAATAAATTAAAGCGCTTTCATTTCTTATTTATGTGGTGGTCTATTCTAGATAGAGTTCTTAGCAAAAATTAAAATATTGCATGTTCCCTTGATTAACTCGTGTTTGATCTTGCAGATGGAACGCGACCGTGCTAAGTTGCTACAGCAGACGTTTGCGGAGTTGAACAGCGCGTTCGCAGGACAGAACCGGCGCGCGCACAGTGCGCAGCCGCCGCTCGCCGTCAACAGGGTCAAGGTGACGTTCCGCGACGAGCCGGGCGAGGGCAGCGGCGTGGCGCGCTCCTTCTACACCAGTGTCGCTGAGGTGGGGGCTACTAAATAAATACAATTATTATACCCTCTACTCAAATTACAATATCTGAATTTAGCTAATTTCAATTAGGATTAACCTTGAGCTAGTCAGAAAGACAGGATCCTCCTCAGTAGCTTATTAGGATCGTGTTTGTCCTAACTCTTAGGGCGCCTTCAAATTAGTCGCTAAGTGCCGCGCGGCAGCAGCGCGGCTGTCGCCCTGCTTTGTTAATCCATACAAAGTTGCGTGGCACTTAGCGACTAATTTAAAGGCGCTCTTATTATACTTTCCTGATTGAGAATTCTGTATTCAAGCTTGTAATAAAATGATTCAGGGAGATTATGTAATTATTCTCAATAAGAGATATTTGTGTTTAGGCATTACTAGCCAACGAGAAACTGCCACCATTGGAACCTACGACCGGCAGCGGTACTACTAGTAGCAGTGCGAACGGCACGTCAGGTTCTGCTAACACAAACCCTGGCGGGGCGAGCAGCAACAGCGGAGCCCGGTAACTATATGAATTCATTAATTGCCTGATTAAACTAGTTTCCAAAATAGATGGTGTAGTTGAGTGTCGAACGCACATTTCTCCTTACAGTGAACATAACTCGTAAGGTACAACATAACATAGTAATACTGCACGTTACAGCAGCAGCGCCGGGCGCGCGCGCTCCAAGGAGGCGGCGCGCCGCACGCCGGGCCGCGCCGCGCCGCGCCCGCCCGCCGCGCGCGAGCCGCGCCGCGTGCTCAGCGTGGACGCCAGGCCCTACTCGCCACAGGTAGCTGCAGACCTCTGTATAAAGGTGCCACTTCACTTGGCGTATCACTCTAACTATTCGTGACACTTAGACAATGCTAAATATATCCTAAGGTCATCGAGATATGCGCCAATATTATGTATTTGTTAACAATTAACTTTTTCATTGTTAACAAATACATAATATTGGCGCATATTCGCCAAGTTAAGTACCGCTTACACTAAGCGACTTAAAAACAGGCACTTTCTTTGTTTGTTGACTAGCAAAAATTAACGTAATTTAGAAATTCTTATGTAAGTTACAATGTGTCTACGCAGGCTGCCCCAGGGACAGAAGGCGCCGGCTACAGCGGCGACAGGCCCGGCGGACATAACGAACATCTCACGCTCCACCAGGCACAACTAGGCGAGCGACTCTATCCTAGGGTAAGGAACTTATATCGCTTGAGCATTTATTAATTCAAGCGTAATGTACACCAGACGTACATTCTCTACTACTCAACATGTGAAAAAGGCCATGATAATTGAAACAAAATGATTATTTAGTTATTTTAGCATTAAACTTGAGAATTTTGTTATGGTATCGTTTTTATAGGTTCACTCGCTCCACCCGACATTCGCGGGCAAGATAACCGGCATGCTGCTGGAACTAACGCCGGCGCAGCTTCTGGTGCTGCTGGCCAGCGAGGATGCGCTGCGGCAGAAAGTGCGCGAGGCCATGGATCTCATAGTCATGCATCCCTCGGAGGCGATACTAGGTAAGTTCCAACAAGCTTATGGGGAGACTTTTCCAGACACGGGCGGCTGAATCCTGGACGTCTCAGATCAATCTTTATAGAGCGGACTGTCCTTTCGTGCTCCCGATTGGTCTGATTACGGCTGTATATAGTCATAATCTTTAGAAGAAGTTCTTGTCCAAGTGCGATTGTGTCTTTGCTAAATTTGTAGTCGGAAGTGCTTGTTCCAGAGCAGTTTTCCGGTGGCAATGCGTTCGCAGAACATAATGTTTACAAATAGTTTTGTTCTGTTGTAGATCTAGACGTATTCTCTCTATCGGAGCGCGGCGGCGGCGGCGGCGGCGCGGCGGCGAGCGGCGCGGGCACGTCGGGCAGCGCGGCGGCGGCGGCGGATGACGCGGCGCCGCTGTTCTACTCGCCCGGCAAGCGCGGCTACTACTCGCCGCGCCAGGGCCGCGCTACGCCCGAGCGGATCAACGCTTTTAGAAATGTCGGCAGGTAATAAATCATCATCATATCAGCTAGAAGACGTCCTGGACATAGGCCTCCTTCCAGCGTCGTCTCGCATCCATCGGCCACCCGCGACCTTCACCAGGTCTTCGGTCCACCTTGTGGGAGGCCTTCCAACGTTGCGTCTTCCGGTACGTGGTCGCCACTCCAGAACTTTTCGGCCCATCTACCATCTGTTCTGCGAGCAATGTGCCCTGTCCATTGCCACTTTAGTTTGGCGATCCTTCGGGCTATGTCGGTAACCTGGGTTCTCTTGCGGATATCATAATTCCTAATTCGATCACGCAAGGAAACTCCAAGCATTGCCCTTTGAGTGACTAAGCCTTCTGATGCACTGATGATGCCCATTATGAGCGACCACGTTGAGACACTGGTATGTGGGTCGAGAAGATAATACGCAACTTCCCGAACGCTGCCCAGTCGAGTCGTATTCGACGCTTGACCTCTTTCTCGAAGTTAGCCCTATTAATAGGTAGGTAGGAATTAATAGGTAATAAATACCACTCCAAAAAGAAATTACAACTTGCTTTATTTCACCTCTACATGGAATGGGTCCTCATGCGTTCTGCCCTAGTTCAATCCAATGGTCCGGAGCGAGGAGGTATGGGTAGCAACCACCTCCTTCTGCGAAGCAGTAATGCTAACGAAGGAGGAGGCCGACCGCGTGAGACAGTAAAACCTCACGCCCCAGTCGCGGCAACAGAAGAAGACGCCCCAGTCGCCGGTCTGCCCTAGTTCAATCCAATGGTCCGGAGCGAGGAGGTATGGGTAGCAACCACCTCCTTCTGCGAAGCAGTAATGCTTACGAAGGAGGAGGCCGACCGCGTGAGACAGTAAAAACTCACGCCCCAGTCGCGGCAACAGAAGAAGACGCCCCAGTCGCGGCAACAGAAGAAGACGCCCCAGACGTCAGGAGTCACAGGACGACTCCCGACCACCGTAGGCGCGGCCGGCTCGTCGGCGTGTTGTGTTCCACGCGGCGCTGTTGTCAGCATAGCAGAGAAAGGCCCGCCAGAGCCAGTCCTTACCAGGGTTGTGGAATTAATTAGAAAGAGTCACCGCGGCATTGGAACGCAAAGGGCAGTAGGAGACACACAGATAGGTTTTTAGTAAGTAAGAGGCTTACACTCCCTTCTGCTCCGCCCAGAGCGAGAGAAGACATTTGACGATTTCCTATCCTTAAAAAAACTTTAACACGGATTTTTAGTTTTCCGTAAAATGTTTTACTATTCGGCGGATAAACCGTTAAAGTATAGTACGAGGGTGGATTGAAAAGTTATTTTTCCACGTAATATCCACTTAACTCTATACACTTCTTCCATCTGGTTTCCAACGCCTGTATACCGTTCATAAAAAAAGTTTCTTCAAGGCCTTCAAAAAAGTCACCCACCGCAGCTTCGACCTCCTCATTTGATGAAAATTTTTGACCTCCAAGGTGTTTTTTTAGGTTTGGGAATAAATGAAAGTCTGAAGGTGCCAAATCAGGGGTATAGGCGGGATGGGGCAGTAATTCAAAGCCACAATCACTAATTTGAGCCATACATTCAACAGACGTGTGAACGCGTGCATTATCCTGATGGAACAACGCTTTCTTGCTGAGTAATCCTGGCCTTTTCTCTTTGATTGTTTCACGCAAGCGACGTAAGAGGGTGCAGTAATAAGATTTATAGTTTCACCTTTTGCAAGATAGTCCACCTTGATGACACCCTTAGCATCCCAAAAAACTGACGCCATCACCTTGCCAGCGGACAAAATTGTATTGGCTTTTTTTGGAGTCGGTTCATCAGGTTTTTTCCACTGCTTGGATTGCTGTTTTGACTCTGGGGTGTAGTGGCGTACCCAAGTTTCATCCATTGTTACAAATCTGGCCAAAAAATTTTGTGGATCAGCCTCAAACATTTCCAAACAGTCGCGAGATATCGTGAGGCGTATTCGTTTTTGTTCGACTGAAAGCAATCTGGGTACCCACCGCGCAGAAACCTTAGAAAATCCAAGTTCATTGTGATGTTTTGTGTTCGTTCATATGAGATGCCAATAGTGTCTGCAATCTCCCTGATGGTCAATCTCCGATCTGTCAATATCAGATCACAGTTTTTCCCGATGTTTTCTTCAGTTGTCGACGACATAGGCCGGCCAGAGCGAGGGTCATCTTCAATACTCTCTCGTCCGCGTTTAAATTCAGCAACCCACTTTTTCACAGTCGTATACGACGGAGCAGATTCCCCCAATGTTGTTGACATATCTTCGTGAATCTCTTTTGGAGTTAGTTTTTTTTTAAACAGGTATTTGATGACCGCACGTGGCTCAATTTTCTCCATTCTTTAAAAACGCTGCATAAAGGCTCACAAAATTCAGTCTAATTTAAATACAGTTAATGCTATTGCGATAGAATTTTACAATTTGACAACCAGAGAGTAAAATAATCGAATGAGGTCAGTTACTTTAAAATAGTTTAAGTATTTATGTGTTAGGCTGCGAACTTTTCAATCCACCTTCGTATCATAAAGTCCGTCTTAATTCATGTCGACCCTCGGTAGTGTCTCCACTCGAATGTTTGTGTTCTACTTGTTGATATTATGAAATAAATTGCATTTTAATGTGAGATTATAATTTTATATTCAGTTCTCAGTGTAAAGATTAACATGTGGTATTTAGTAAGTAGCTAGCTACTTACTGAATACCAAAGGTCCCTTAGGGGAGTTTACCGAATCATCTTTTCTTTGGTCTTCCTCCCCTCCCTTTTTGATTTTAATTTTTCGGGCCTAACCAAGTTTGTGTTTTATTTTCAGAATAATCGGTTTATGTCTGCTGCAGAACGAACTGTGCCCAATGTTCCTAAATAGACATGTCCTCAAATATGTCCTGGGACGGCCGGTGCGGTTCCATGACCTCGCGTTTTTCGATCCCATCGTGTACGAGAGTCTCCGACAACTAGTCGTAGATGCCGAAACCGGAGACTCCCATTCCCTGTTTGCTGCTTTAGATCTCAACTTTAGGTAAGGATCTCAAATTCCTTATTTATATTTTCTTTAACTAACAACAAACAACGAAAACTGGTGCCAGGACAAATAGAAACTAAAGTTACTTTACTTTGTTTAGTTTGGAAATGTGTGAGGAAGAAGGAGGTGGTTGCGTGGAGCTGGTGCCAGGCGGCCGCGACATCGAAGTGACGGCGCTCAACGTGTATGACTACGTGCGCAAGTACGCGCAGCATCGGATGCTGCTCTCACAGGAGAAAGCGCTAGAGGTAATACATTTTTCTAGAGGTATTGGAAATTGTTGATTAAACCTTCGCGACTCTTGCAAATTGAATATTTAAAATATGAATAAAATTTGTGATTTAGTCTGACAAGCATAGCTGTTTTGATATCTACGTATATCGTAGCGTGTCAGACACTCACTCGTGGTGAAGAAATTACTAACAAGCTCGTAACTTACTTTCAGGCTATGCGAGTCGGTGTCCTCGACGTGCTTCCCGAGTCGGCGCTCGAAGGTTTGACCGCGGAGGACTTGCGGCTGCTGCTGAACGGCGTGGGAGACATCAACGTGGCCGCGCTGGTCTCCTACACCAGCTTCAACGACGAGAGCGGCGAGCCCTCCGAGCGACTCGCTCGCTTCAAGCGCTGGCTCTGGGCCATCGTCGATAAGATGACGCATTTGGAACGACAGGACTTGGTACGTACGTCGATATAGATATAGGCGTATATTTTGAATGAGTTGTTTGGTAGACAGCTCAATTTTTAACTGTTGTGCTTGGTATTTCGAATGTAAGTCTGATCGTGCTCGGCAGGTGTACTTCTGGACCGGCTCGCCCGCGCTGCCCGCGTCGGAGGAAGGCTTCCAGCCGATGCCGTCGGTGACGATCCGGCCGGCGGACGACGCGCACCTGCCCACCGCGAACACGTGCATCTCGCGCCTGTACATCCCGCTCTACTCCTCGCGGCACGTGCTCAAGCATAAATTACTGCTTGCCATCAAAACCAAGAACTTCGGCTTCGTCTAGACACTCGCCACTATTTGTTATGTATATCCTTAAGTTTAAGCCCAGTCATGTAAGACTGCCGCTGTATTCTGTCACTTTGTAAAAGTTTAGAGAAATTACGTGTCTTTATAAAGTACCATCATAGAGCTTATTTTATTTAAAACCATAACTAGTATTATCTACTTCTAGTACGGACATACTGGTGTATATTTATTTATTTGACCTTTTTACTTGGACGAATCTTTAACTCTATATGACTGGGTGTATTTGACTGAATAGTAATATTCAATATGCAGTAATTTTTGTTAGAAAAAGGCCCAAGAACGGTCCGCACAAGTACATAGTAATTGTTAAACTTTTAAGCTCATAGACCATAAGTATTTAACTGTTATTTAAAAGAACCTATAGAAATCGCAATTCTGTATACATACCAATATTAGTTGGAAGTTGATTTTAATCAAAGATCGACTATTTTATACTGATTTTCTAAATTATTTTATTTATCTTTTTTTCTGGACTTATTTTGATAAAGGCCTAACTTAGCATTGTATGCATTTAGTTGCTCTCCTCATCTACACTATTGTACTTCTATCGCTCGATGGCAAGCAAAGGCAGCGTGAGAAAATATTCAAGAATATTAATTCAATTGTTTATATAGCTTTGTTATATAGTAAAAATTATATAAGATAATACAGTATGATGGGTATACTGCTATAATACTTTGGGTAAGCTTGGGTAGAGAGGCGTCGGATCCGAGCAATGGTGGTATTGTGATATCAGAGGAAGTATTTTGCGCCTCAATCTCTAAATTTAAGATTATAATTAGATTTCCTTTGATTAGTTGTATTAATACGGTTCATAATAAACTATCTCAAAACGCTTATAATGTTGTTATTATTTGCTAGCTTCTGCCAGCGGCTTCGCCCGCGTGGCCTCCAGGGAACATACCCCCGGGATAAAAAGTAGCCTATGTCCTTTCTCAGGCTCTAGACTATCTGTAATCATCGGTTCAGTAGTTTTGGCGTGAAAGCGCGACAGACAGAGTTACTTTCGCATTTATAATATTAGGAAGGATATGTCCATTAACAAAACTGCAAGTTTTTTCAACTCGTCCTGTAGCTTGGGTGTTGTAATAAATCACAACAATGATTTAATATTAGACGTGCCTGGCCTGTGGCACAGATAAAATAATGGCTCTTCTGTATAACTGAGTTGCAGATTATTATTATATTAGAATAGCTGTATTAAAACTCATGAGCACAACCCATCATTTCCCAGTTGTCCCATCGACTTTGTTACCAATGGTGACCAAATAATGGGAATAAATCCCAACTGTTAACCAGTTGTCTCACTGCCGGCGATCAGCGAATAGCGAGTAAAGCAACTCTAAACAATTGGCGATCAGCGAGTGCTTTAGTGCGACGGGCTTACAATACTCGCTCCGGCCGGCACTATAGGTTAAAATCACCGCAGTTTGGTTGTTCTGACCAGTTATATATATTAGTCTATGGTTCTGACCGCCAAGCGAGCACCGCCGAGCGAGTGTCGCTGAGTACAATCTTTAAAGCCGGATTTACATTACGAAACAAGTGTCATGCATGATAAAACTAGTTTCGTGAAACTAATTTTAGTACATGTGAAACTTCTTTCGTTTAAATTATAGTGTCGTGAAATTATCAGTATCGCGGAGATAATGGCCCTGTCAAAATCAAAGCTGTATTTTATGATGCGAAACGTCGTTGTAGAAATCATAAAATATAAAATAAAAAAGGTTATCTCGGAAGAAAAGACGTTGGTGGATTCGAGGATGGGTTGAAAAAAAGCATCTGGGTGCAACACAGTTAATCTCTGAATTGGCAGATGAAGATCCTATGCTATGCAAACTACTTTCGAATTTGTTTTCTGCAATCCAACAAAAAACCACACGTCCACTCTGCGCAGGTGCTGTCGCGACACTAGTTTCGCGTCGCATTTACATGATGAAATTAGATGCATGACATTAGTTTTACAAAAAATATGCGCATAGCACGAAACTACTCCAGTGTCGCAAAAGTAATGCATGCATCGTAAAACTGAACGTTTACACGTGAAATTAGTAGTCAAATTAGTGTTATAAAACTAATTTCAAGCCACTAATTTCGTAATGTAAATCCGGCTTTACTCTTGTCGTTGCGATCAACTAGGGGTAAGAACCGGTCGCCGGCAGTGTGAATAGCCAGCTATCAACTATGAATGTACGTGTCTCTTTTACTCACACGCGATCTATATCTTCTATCCCTTATCTCAGCGAGCAAATGGTCAATATCTACTCGGCTTCCTCGCTGGCGGTGAGAGAAGTGCCTTACCAGTAGGGACAAATGACACATTTTCCCAGTTGTTGCCGCTGTCACAAATCCATAAAAAAATAATGCTGATTGTTAGTACCATTGGTCCAGTGGTAGTATCATTTAATTTTGGGAACAGTTAGTGACATGTTCCAAATTTCCAATGGCAACAATTTGGATATTTTTCTCTCATTTGTCACCAGTGGCAACGAAGGCAGTGGTGGTGGTGACAACTGGAAAAGTATGTCATCATGATCCCACTGGCCTGGGATCAAATAGTATATGTTGTGTAATATGTTGGGATTTTTGTCCTGTATGTAACCAGAGGTGACCAAGTTGGTCATACAACTGGAGATAGACAGCATAACTTATAGTTTCAATTAGGTGTAGGCAGTAATGCCAGTTATCCTGATGCACATTTTTAACAACTTCTTCAAAATGGAAGAGGTTCTATGTTCGACTGTATGTTTTTTTTTCTAAACTCCTGAGGTGGTCCCATTGTCAGAAAGTCAGAATCTGATGATTTTTTTTGGTTTTTTGGTTAACAAGAGTATTTTCCCAGACTGGTCTTATTTTAATTTGGTGAAGATCTGATAAAGAACTTCGGAGGTAGGAACGTAACTCTTCAATAATGATAGCAAATGGATCGGATTGCTGAAATCTCATAACTGTTGTATACCTATGTAGACCTCACCTTTTTTTTTTTTAATGATGGGAAATCATCAAATGACTCCTTCCGCTCTGGGCGGAGCGGAAGGGAGTGTCAGAGTCTTACTGACTCACCAAGTCTGGCGAGCCACCCAATGCTTGCCGTCCGCAGGCTCGCGCCTACGGTGGCGACCCTGCGACTCCCGACGCCCTGGGCGTCTTCTTCTGTTGCGGCGGCTGGGGCGTGAGGTTTCTCTCTCTCTCACACATTCGGCCTCCTCCTTCGCTAGCATTACTGCTTACAGACAAACAACTAGGAGTATTTTGTATGAATATTCGATAAACATTGAAATTAAGTAAGCATGCTTTGTAATTAGCTGTAAGTTTTCCAAATATAATAAAACTAGTTGACCTGCGCAACTTCGTCTGCGTCACAATTTTCATTACTGCTCCGCTCCTATTGATCTTAGCGTGATGATATATAGCCTATAGCCTTCCTCGATAAATGGGCTATCTAACAATGAAATAATTTTTCAAATCGGACCAGTAGTTCCTGAGATTAGCGCGTTCAAGTAAACAAACAAACAAACAAACTCTTCAGCTTTATATATTAGTAATAGATTAGTAATAGATAACATAAAATAATGATGGTACCACCAAAAAGGGAAAAATAAAAAACGTTTTTACAAATACGGTTTCCGAGAATGAGAGTACCAAAATGGAAATGAAATTAAAAAGCAATACTGTCAAGTAAAAATCTTTTAATAAAATACTCTAACAATATTTACAGTCATAAAATAGTAATTGTACAAAATGAACACACTCGTTTACGAAGTTATTCATGTAAGGCGTAAATAGCTGAGTAGGCACTATCATTAATAAATATTATGATGCAATTTAAGAGATATGATGGGCTGTTGTTTCAGTATCCTTAACTAGGTTAGTTAAATAAACATATCATAATGTTTTGTTCAATAAATCTTAAGTCAACTTGTTTTCAACTTTTATGCCTTACAATTCTTTAAGCACATGGGGGAAACAGCTATTTTAACACTATTCTAATTTAGAAACCATTCTCAATTCAGATGATATTTTCCTGTAAACTCCATAGAGCACAGTGACATGACACACATGTAATAGAGCACTAGTTAAGTAAGTGCTGGGGTATGTATTCCAGCACATTTCAATAAGAGCTAGAAGCAGGAACCTGACTATAACAGAGAAATTGTTGGTCCACAGCAAGTATGGCAGGCTGTGGAAGTACCATGAATAAAACTGATAGTGAAGGCTCCTTGCACACATGACTCCAATGAAGTTTACAATAAACATAGGTAAGATAAATAATTGAGATAAAATATCAAAATTGATATTATAGTGAGGATCTTGGTCAAGTTCAACAGGTTTCTTAACTGATTTCTTGCCACCCTTCTGAGAACCCTTCTGCAACATTGTTTCAAATGAATTGATGAAATCCTCTTGTTCTTTGGTCAAGTTTTCTGTTTCATCAGTCTTCTTGGCTAACTTTTTCTTCATTTCCTTCTTTAATTTACTTTTCCTCTTATTTTCTAAATTTTTAGCATCTATTTGAGGTTGTACTTGCTTCTGCACATACTTTAGACGACAATAACTCTTAAAATATTTGACACACATTGGAATAAACACAATCAGCAAGATAACATGTATTGCTAATAGGGACAAATGAAAACATTTACTTTCAAAAACATCAATGTCCAGAAACCTATAATTTACAGTCCAAGTATGATTGAAAACACGGCCTATGTCAAAACTACCCTTCAAGTATGCTAATGGACTGCTCAACAAAAATGGTAATCCTAATACAACTTGAATCACACCACAAATAAAAAGTTGTACTATGGTTGCCTTGAAACCTAAATTTGTCAAATAAAAGAAGAATAAAGCAGGGGCATATAGAAGTATGTTCATTTTTACTGATACTCCTAAACTGTAGAATATGCTACCAAGGTACCATTTAGAGTCCATGAAAAAATTTAAAGCAGCATACAAGAAAAGTACAGCAATGGGGTCATTAAATAATCTTAATACATATATTGAATGTATTCTGTATGAGGTTAATATTGCTATAACAAGAACATAAGGCGGAACTTTCTTCGTTTTGATGTAAATTCTAAGAACAAGACATAACTGAAGCAAATAGATACCAATAAATATGTACTGTGCAAGTCTGATGTCTTCACCATGGCCTGTTAGGAAATAGAACAAAGAATAGATGTATACGAATCCTGCTGGATACACGAGAGGTCCGGTGTCTCCGCGGAGCTGGCTGTAGTCCAAGGTTCCATTCAGGAATCCTTCACATTCTTGCATGTACGCCTTCCAATCAATTTCCGTATAAGGCACACGTTCCACCACCAGCACGTTAATAATTAGTTCAGCAACGATTAGGAGAAAGGCAGAGAAGGGTAACTGTGCAGGGTTAACAACTAACCCCTTCATGAAAGACCACGTAAACATCTTCATAAAATCGTGGTAATACTCTTGAAATTTACTCTTACCGCCCATGATGGACGCAGTTTCTTTAACCGGGCCACTTATTAAATTAATGTACACGTCCAGTAGATGTAGTAAGAGCTTGACAGAATCGGTTTATTATTTCTATTTTAGGATTAGGTCACCGCACCGGTCGACGGTCCCTGGCGGCAGCAGTAAAAGACATTTTGTGACAGTTGACGTTGACATTCTGTCAATGATAATTGACATTTGAAACTATTGACAGATGCCAGGACATAGATATAGAATCCCCTAGATAGACTGTAGGTGGAAGCGCCAGGGTAGCCCGCGAAATTCAAATATTTTATGTTTTTTTGCAATTTGCCGGTCAGTGTGAAGTGTTTGTTGAACAAAATACGATTCGCGACCGTAACGCGGCAAATTGCTTTTTGCACTTTAAGCAACTTAGTCCAAGAGCGAGCGAAGCGAGCTCGAGACTTGGGGCACTCCGACTTGGACAGGTTAGGTTAGAAGGGGATGGCGGGGTCTAGTGAGCGAGCAAAGCAAGCGAACAGACCCGCCATCCCCTTCGTGGTTATTTTTTTATGACCATTAAGCCCCGCGAAGCGGGGCTCCGACTTTGCCCTTTAAGCAACTTACTCCAAGAGCGAGCGAAGTGAGCTCGAGACTTGGGGCTCTCCGACTTGGACAGGTTAGGTTAAAAGGGGTGTTTTTATGAATCTGACCTTGAGGTCAAGGTCACTGACCACGAGCGTACCCCGTGTCTGCGTCTTTGTTAATTTGACTTTGGGGTCAAGGTCACTGACCTTGGCGTCAAGGTCACTGAGCTCGAGCGTACACCGTGTCAGCGTCTTTTACCGTACGCCGTGTCACGGCGTACTCTCGAGGTCACTGACCTTGGGGTCAAGGTCACTGACCTTGGCGTCAAGGTCATTGACCTCAAAGCATACCGTGTCTGTGTCTTTTTTAATTTGACCTTGACCTAGGCGTCAAGGTCATTGACCTTAGGTCGTCCCCCGGTGTTTCCCCACCCTAGTACTCCCACATCCCACTGGATCCCGAAGGCTTGATTAGGCGTTGTTTTTGGGTGAAATTTTTCTAAGTCTTTTTTTCATAGTGCCCCGTTTCGTATACCATGACCCTTACTATGGTTTGCCATAAATGAACTTTTGACAAATAAAAAAAGTTTTTTACTTTGCAAATAGCGCACTATATTGAACCAAGAGGTCAACTTCATCATATTGAGATGATTTTCGATGAGACCTAGGTGTGGGACAGGCTCCTCCTTATCGCTCTTTTTGTAGGTTTCGAGCAAACTCTTCGCCAATGATCTGCGAAACTGCTTTTCTCCATTTATAAGCTTCTTCTTTAACAATAATTTCTGAAATAAAGCAAAATGGATGTCAGGTTGGTTTATGAAGATCCTATGCAACTTTAGCATTTCCTTAACATAAAAAGATGAAAAGATATTATAATTGTATTATAATGACCGCTTTGTTTTTATGAAGGAAATCCTGTCCCAGAACTAGTCTCTGGCTAATGTTTTTAATAATCAGGAACTCGTTCACAAAGACACTAGAGTCCACAATGAAGCTCATCTCCGTTAACTCGACTACTTCCAAATATGAACCCGAAATGGACTTCACCAAATGATTTGCCACGTCACTGGTACGTCTAAGATTGAGATCCAACGCCAATTGTTCTGATATGCACGAAATTGATGCTCCGGTGTCTATCAGAGCAGGATGGGCCCGATCAGCTATCGTAATACTAATAATAGGATTGAGGTCACCGCATTTGTTATTTTTCTCCGGGAGTTGACTTCTTTTGGACACAGCCTGCAACTCCACTTCTTCACTTATTGACTGTGCCCTTCCATGTTTGGGTGGTTATCAGTACGTGGGCTTCTTGAGCTGGGGGTAAACGGAAAACGGTTATTCCTATAATTAGACTGTTGCCTCGGTTGCAAATTATACCTCGGCGTATGATATGAATCCGTATCTCCAGCTGGGTGCGGTGTCGATCTCGATGTGGTTGGTCCCGGGCTCGTTGGCCTCGGTGAAGTTGGGAATCCCGGTGTTCTGGCTGGAAAACGATAAAAACAGACCCGTGGAGGGTGCAACAAAAAATTTGCTCGGTCGGATTGTGATTCCCCAAAAATTTCTTTTATTTGGTCAATAGTGGCCTGTAGCTCAGCTTTTGAGCTATATAACCGGGTCCCCAATTTCAATTTATAATGCTTGTTTATGCCCTTTAGGAATATTTTAATGAATATTTTTTCATCAGTAATCCCGGACTGTAACCCGTAATCAGCCAATCTATAATAAAATGCGACTATATCTTCTTTACTGTCTTGACGCGCATTGTAGAACTTTTCTACAAAATCTATACCTGACGGGAACTCCGCCTGTAGGCTGTCGCACATGACTACAGATTTTCTTTATAAATGAATTTGAAATATGCCAAGGCTGGTCCGTCCAGATATGCACCCATAATGAGGGCTAAATCGCTTTCTGGCCATCTATTTATGGCAGCGATTTGGCGAAACTGAGTGAGGAAATCGCCGAACGAGCACGAGGAACCCGTACCCGTGAAGGATACTACTTTCGCCATCTTATTTCGTATAATTACTAGTAACCACTTATCTTTATAATTATTTAGACGTTGGGGTATCGCCTGACCATCAAAATTTTGCAGCCTCTGGAATAACAACGGGGGACAGCTTCTTATCCTGCGCAGCGTACCCGCTTGGAAATTATCTTCGTACAGTGTACTCGCCCTGTACACGCGAAATATCTGCTTTTCTCACATTACAAAATTATAATAATACCCGGCGCCTCCACCACATGTGAGGGATCGAATTTGTTGGGGTGGGAGAGGTATTTAAAATAGAAAGATTTAAAGAACTTTTGAGAATAATTATATATTGCGTGTTTTCATTGTTAAGGCAAATAACAGAATCTTCATGAAAAAACAAACACATTCTTATGTCACTACATTCGAATTCTAACTTAACCTCTTTCTTCATCTTTCAAGTATGACTTTGAGGTCGCACCTTCCAAAGAGAATCTCTGCAGTACACATCTTTATGGTCAGATGAGGCATAAAGCCACAATTTAGGAAAATGTAAAAACACAGATTTTTTCCCCTTCCGGGTTCCTGACCTTATAGTACTTCCACCCTTAGAGGGGTGGCTTCGAAAGTTGTGTATCTGGATAGAGGGATGAAGCACCTACCCTATAACATATAGCATAACAGCCCATGGGGCACAGTTTTTCGGGAAGTCAACCCTAAATAGTAGACAAGTTCATACTTGTAGATAGATTCGATAGTTAAATGCAACAAGCCCAAGAGTGGGCAGGGTTGAAGGGTTGATTTTCACCCTAGTCGACGGGGAATTTCGGGGGCTTTACAGATAGGTGCATCAACCCCTATCCAGACCTAGAATAGACCTAGATATAGCCAGAAATGTACTACAGTTATAGTTAAAGTTTCAGTTTAAAATAAACTTGAACAGATAGTAATTTTGGGCCTCGTTACGGTAAAGTAACATAGTACGTTAGTAAACACATAGAAAATGGAAATTTGTAGTCACCGGTAGAAGAAATATAGAATTTTTAACTAGAAGCAAAATAGTCGCGAATTTTCCCTTAAACCGCTAGCAATATCAGCAATTCCAGCATCTTATTTATCCCTGGTAAGCATACATCCCTCACCCCAATCTACCCCGAAGACAGCAAGTAAATAGCAAGAAAGAAGAACGTTGCACGTGTGTGGTACGGAGAACCTCAGTATCCCGGTACAGGACGTCAGCGCGTCTGGACGCAGTCGGGTGGTCACAGTTCACGTCGAAGGATTAGAAGAAGGATAGACCTACCCCATCACACCCCCGTTCCAGTCGATCACGCCCGCCTGGTACACTTTTGATCCCCTTTGCTACTTCTACCAGCCCCCCTTCGTCCCTCTTTCTTTCGGTTTCTTATAGTCTAACTAGATCTCTCACATGTCGAGCACTCACATGACTTACGAAAAGGTACCTAGACTTTATTACTACTTACTTAAAGTTATAATAAGTAGGAAGTATTAATTTACTCAACTGTTCAACTTCCTACGTAGCGTACCTTTATAATCAGAGCGTTTAGGATTCCCTTGGCTTACTTCTAACTAGGTACGTACATACGCACGTTTTGGTCTTGACATTAATCGAATTCGAATAGCTTAGACTATCAAGGTATGCACACAAGAACTTGAACTTGAGCTGATATTGGTGTACCTACCTACTAGGTACACTTAACACAATACTGCAGTAGGGCAAGCTTATCTTGTATCACAACTAGAGCGCCTTGACTGACGATATTTAACATTTGATTCACTGTTTGGTTTGTCTAAGTAGGTAATTAAGAGGTGTTCTTTATGCAATCCCTTTATTTCATTTGATGTGTTATCTTAAACTTTAAGATGAGCAAGGCCAATCATTTGTAAACGTACAACAAAATGTACGCCACACTATAAATGTTGCGCTCGTTTTGCCGGTCGCATAGTTCTACATTATTTATAGAAGTTTTAATATGAAGTGCGTTCCTAGTTTTGTCGTTATATTTGCCTTTGCGGTAAGGTTGGGAACATTTGGGGCAGAAGTCCTTCGTAAGTAGCGGAAACTTCTAGTTACAGTTACTAAGTAAATGTGTAGCTCAACGGTATAGGTACCTTCTTCTAGTTCAAGACAAGTTAAAATAAAGGATGGAATGAGGAAAGCCTCATTTGAGGTTCTTTGTTCTTATCTTAAACGTACGGACTTCCAGTGTATTTTTGTATCCGCAGTACCTCAGTAATAGTCAAAAGATATGTGTTTGTAGTGTGAGTTGGATACTGGGTCGGGCAGTTTTCTTCAGGTTTCTTCAGTGCCGCCTCGTATCAGATGAACTCATAGCGCTTTTACCAGAACTGGCAAAATGTTTGTAAATTGATACCCGTTCGAGTAAATTAAATAGGTGATGTAGTAGAGTTTGTGATTGAGCT
Source organism: Lacanobia oleracea (assembly GCA_950371165.1). NCBI lineage: Eukaryota > Metazoa > Arthropoda > Insecta > Lepidoptera > Noctuidae > Lacanobia > Lacanobia oleracea. The sequence goes on from OX493389.1 coordinate 17,380,366, forward strand.
CTTATGTTATTAACAATATGTTTTTTATTAACAGCCACGAACTGTGTCGAGAGCCAAGTTCTAGATTTACTAACAACATGGCGCAACGGAGACGTTTCTCTACAACTTCCTTCACTAGACTCGATATGGATACCGTCTGTGGATGGCGTATATGAAGGCTTCGGGATAAAGTAAGAACACTCACCTACACCTTTATCAAAGAAAAAACTGCGATTGATTGTGGCACTGAACTCTTGTTAGTTCGTAACAACTAACAAGGGTTTAATTGGCTAAAACAATTTTCACAGTTGTCACACAATAGGGAAATATGCATGAAAAACATATTTATCATCTATACAGTTTAAGTATCTAAAAATATACAAACATTATATGCCTAAAAGAACTTTAATTTCGGAAGTCGGTGGTTTTTGGTTACTTTTTCGTTTTTTGACACCGACTTCCGAAATTATAGTTCTTTTCTTTCTTCCGAGGTTATTTTGTACCTTGTAGTGTTTTGTTTTTGGTAGTCGGTTGTATCTTTTTTTTTGTAAAAAGTTTTTATTGAAGAGTTCCGTCCGTTGCCTACCTCGTTTTTCGTCAGATCTTCACCAAATTGAAAATACTCTTCTAAACAAAAAAATAATCATCTAAATCGGCTGACAATTGGCGAAAATATCGCTGAACAAACATATTTTATGGGATCTCATCATCAGATCCTAATTTATACCTTCCATCATCAGCTCAGCAACATGAGATGATGATTACCAGGCACAAATATCTGAATTGCGTTAGAAAGTTGATGAAAAACATTGTATGTGCCAATAAAATTTGAGGGTTGCCCTCGATTTTCATGGGATCCCATCATCAGATTCTGACTTGGTGACAATGGGACCAATCGAGAAGTATACCCTTTCAGATGAAAAAAGATATTTCAAATCGGTTCATAAATGACGGAGTTATGAGGTAACAAACATAAAAAAAATACAAGCGAATTGAGAACCTCCTCCTTTTTTGAATTCGGTTAAAAAAGAAACAGAACATCTATAAAGTTAATACATAAAGCACAACATTGATTGTCTTATGGAGCAGGACCAGCATGCTTCCAAGCATTCTCATCCTGAATGTAATATTCTAATTTGTAATAAGCTTGTTTACAAAGTGTGGTTTGATATACGCTTTAAATTGTCTTTCATTTAGTTCTAATATGTCAAAAGGTTTTTTGTAACGTTTAACACAGTACCCCATGAAAGATGTGCGAACTTTATCTAATCTATAAAATAGTTGATCTAATTAATCTTTATTTCTAGTATTAAAATTATGTCACTAATTTTACTAAAAAGATGGCGATTTTTTCGTCCTTACATACATTATATTTTCATATATGAACTGGCAAGGGACTGTCATAATATTAATCTTTTAAAAAAGTTCCCTTAGAGAATCGCGGCGACGCAGGTTATAAAGGATTCTGACAGCTCTCTTTTGTAAAATAAATATGGATTCAATGTCAGCAGCCCGACCCCACAACAAAATACCGTATGACATAATGCTGTGAAAGTTGCTAAAATAGACCAAACGTGCGGTTTCTACATCTGTTAACTGTCTTATTTTCCTAACAGCATAAGCTGAGCTTAGCCTCCCCGCTAGAGATGTTATATGAGGTCCCCATTGTTATTTTCTTGAGGAGCTCGTGGCTAAATAATCACAGCCGCACGGGTCGATCTTTAAGGTTAAGCAACGCTTGCCAAGGTTGGTCTGTGGATGGGTGACCATCTTAATATACCGAGTTTCCTCCGTGCCTCGGAAAGCACGTTAAGCCGTTGGTCCCGGCTGTCATTTGTAAATCTTTGGCAGTCGTTACGGATTGTCAGAAGCCAGTAAATCTGACTCCAGTCTTGCCAAGAAGTACCGTGTTACCAAGTTAATGGATTGTGGGGGTCTGGTAGGCAGCCGCTCCACGTAAAACACTGGTATTCAGCTGAATCCGGTTTGACTGGAAGCCGACCCCAATATAGTTGGTAAAAGGCTAGGCAGATGATGATGATGATTGTTATTTCTCGTCTACGGTGATTCCCAAGAAAACTGTCTGATCAATAAACTCCAGTTTTACTCCATTAAATATAATGTCACATTCGCTACTTTTAAAATTTGGCAAAGTAAATCTAATACATTTGTTTTTTTTTTTTCATTTAATACCAAGTTGTTTGCCGTAAACCAATTTTGGACTTGAAGAATAGAGTTATTGACGACGTCAAGATTTTGTGACCGTCGTTCTATTTTAAATATCAATGATGTGTCATCTGCAAATAACACCATCTTCGGGTGATTTTGAAGTAATTGGGGCAAATCATTTATATAAACTAGAAAGAGGAATGGACCTAATATTGAGCCTTGAGGAACTCCCATTGTCATTTCAGACCCTAGCGAGTTTACACCGTTTACCTGAACTTTAACCTTTTTTTTTTTTTTTTTTTTTTTCTTTATTTTAAGGGCTTTATCGCTGAGCGATAATGTCGCCCTGTAACATATCAACATAATCCCTTACTAACTATTCTTAAAAATATCTTTTGTACAGGATTCTGGCTTGATCCGATAAAGGATAAGCCAGGATGACATTACACTCTCCAACATCGTAATTATGTGTGTATCCCAGTAAGGTAAATCTTAGAGCTCCATTCCGGACACACTCCATCAAAACGTGTTGCACATCTTCGACTACTCCGCATTCCTCACAGTTGGGTGACGTAACCTTTTTCATCAGAAAACCAAACTTTTTTGATGGGATGTGGCCGGAACGAAGTCTCAATGCCATAACTAAGTCTCTTCGACTTAACAAATTTTGTTCAATCCAATTGTATACTGGAAGCTGTGGTTGGATGGTCTTGTACCAAATTCCCTTTTCTGTTGACCTCTGGTTAAAATATTCACTCCACACATCTGAACATCGCTGTTTAATTATTTTAATGTAATCAGTAAAAAGAGGAGGAATGTTTACGGGAATTCCATCTGTCACGGCCTTTAACCTGACTTACCATCAAGTATGATCTAAGTAACTCAAGGGCTGTATTTTCGATCCCATAGTGCTTAAGTTTCAACAAAAGTGTCTCATGATCGCAATCAAACGCAGGTCACAGAATATTCCAATGGCGTCTTGCGATTCTTCCCAGGCGTTAAAGATGTTCTTTATGAGGGTGACACCGGCGTCAGTTGTACAACGCCCTTTGATGAAACTGTTCATGAAAGAAGGTTTTTGTTATTAAAGTGAAGTAACATTTAATTAATAATTAACTTTTCAAACACCTTACTGAGGACTGGCAGAATTGATACGGGTCTATAATTATTGGGTTCCTGATTATCACCCGATTTGACCAAAGGAACTACTTTACTGTGTTTCATAAGATCGGGAAATACTCCTTGGTCTACACTAGTATTAAATATAACAGCTAAGTAGGGGGCAATAGTTTCAATGACAGATTTACAGACTTTTACAGACACTCCCCAAAGATCTTCAGTTGATTTTATTTTAAGATCTTTAAAAGCTTTTATTATGGTCTTGTATGTTGCTTTTACTATGGTTTGTATGTTGAAACTTAAACTCCGATGGCCATACCTTTACATTATTTCTAAGTAATGCAGCAGCGAGCGCGGGAGACGAGTTGAGACTTTCTGTAGTTTTAAGAGCAAAGAAGTTTAATTGGTCTAAATTTTATTAGATTTTTTTCTAAAAGTATATAAGTGCAAAACGGTAATGATTGTCTACTGTGATCAGATGGCAACTTATTTACAATTTCTTTATGTAAGTAATCACAATTACAAAATATATTGTCTAAACAAGTCGCAGTAGAAGCTGTCAGACTAGTTGGTTAAAAAAAATGATTTAAAAAGACTCAATTACCTGATACTATTGGAGTTTGTTTGTAATATTTTTTTTTATTATTGACTTACTAGTAGTACTAACTTTTTTCAACACATCTTCTATTACAGTATCAAACACAGATAGATTCTGGTGACATGGAGGTCTGTAGACACATGCCACAACATGCTATCGACACAGGACAATTCAATGGTGTGTTCATCCGACAGTTTAACAATATCTTTTCTTTCAATTAAAATTAATGACCCACCGTGTATCATGCGTTGTAGGCTGAAATAGCTACCTACATAATAATTTTCATAATTTATGGAACTTACTTGGTTGGTGGTGTTTTACCAATGTTCTGTGAGGCGAACTACATCAAACTTGGTTTTCTCTAAAAACTATATGCTCCCCTCGCGAGGGGAACAGAGCGCTCACCACGTCCTCCACCAGCTCTTTCGAAGTACCTGGTGGTGTCATTTTATGATAATCATATTTAGTCACATATCAACGAGAGGGTCAATTATTATTCTACTAATTTTTAAGCAAAGTTTGCATTCGCATATCAGTCGCAATCTGTATTTTTTTTTATGAATTGTATTTTATTAATAGAATTGGCCCTAACACAAAATGAACATAAATTGTGTTTATCATTTTGCATGCAAAACATGTATGATCTATTCTTTAACTCGTGTAACACCTTTGTATACCATATTTTATGCAAATAAATAAATTGAAATTGAACAAAATGTCCGATAACTGAGAACTGACGCCACACTGGTAGTAGTACTCTTTCCTCGAAAGATATGCGAGGATGCTTAGCGAGGTATGTGTTTGTTAAGAACCAATAGACTGTCTTCATTTATCAAGCCTCGCTCAAGCTCAGCGCGAGAGATTCTATTGGTTCATAACAAACTCATCCCTCGCTACGCATCTTCGCACATGTCTGATGGAAACGCAGCCTGAACAGTGTCTCTAAGAATGAGTTCCTAGCAAGGAGTTGGTACCATGTGTATTTATTTTAGAATAACATACACTACTGGCGATATGCAACTGGCTGGTGTAAACAAGTTCGCGGTTGAGCAACTGTCTCTGTCTGCGACAGACTTGCAAGCATCTACGACTCTTCACTTCCCACTGCTGACGCTAACTGCAGGTAGGTACTCAATGCTTATGATCCTTTTTTTAGGGTTCCGTACCAAAATGGTGAAAAGGAACCCATGCCATCTATCAATTCATCGACTGTTGTTGATGATGTTGCTCGTATCACACAGCGCTTTAATCGCTTTATTCTTTTTGTAACTAAAAATCTTACTCGAGGACCAAGCGCTGTGAGCACAGAGTACTACTCGTACTATAATAGCTGAGAGTGCTTTGTTTCAATTTGAAAATAAAACCAGAATTATTTTTTTAAATTCGTGATTTTTATAGATAGAAACATAAACGCATTCTTTCGTTTCCTCTTTTCAGAGAATTATAATTTGAAAGGGCGTGCATACGTGATGTACACGTTAAAAGGTTCAGGATTGATGAAGTAAGTAGGTCACAGGAAAATAATTATACAGGCTGCTCCAGAAGTGCGTGGTCATATAAGGGTGGTGGAAAAAAAATACCTACACTTAAGGGCAGGTAGACCGAGCGAATAGGCATCCAACATTTCCATACTTTACGCGAAGCGAGCCGTGCGCTCACGTCGACGACTTGAAGCCATAATAATTTATTATTAAAAAAATAAAACTATTATGCAAAATTAAACCACAAATTATTCTTCTATATGTTATTAACCTTTCTTAATATGATTTTTAAAAGTATACTGCCATAAGCTTCAAGCAAAATAAGAAAAACTTAAAAAATAGTTGAATTTAGAATCCTCTTACGATTTTTTTTGATCGAGTGAAGTTTTCGACATTATGTTTTGAACCAGAAATTGTCAAAGTACATAAAGTAAACTTCAATATGTATTTTTTTGGCTTTAAACAATCACTATTTGTTTGTTTATTATTGTTTCAATGTGATGGAATATTGGGAATTTGCCTAACACAGTGGCATCGAATCTGTGATTGAACTGAAATAAAAGTGCATCAGACTGCTTGGAAAGTAATCTTTTTAGTTTTTGTTTTTTTTTTTGTTTGACGTCGGGTTTTTTGAAAGAGTAAAAAAAAAAACGATTATGTTTCTGACGTGTATAGTAAATAATTATAGAACACCATCCTTCACGCGCTTCTCGAAGACCCTGTATATACCTACTATAGATATAGGCACACCCGTATTGATATAAGGATTGGTTTTAATGTTTCAGAGCTACTTTCCAGAACGTAAAAGTAACGGTTGGAACAAGGCTAGTCCCGAAAGGCACTGCTATACAAGTCAATGACGTTGCCCTGAGTTTTAGTGTTGCCAGTATCCAGGTAAGACCAGCTCCGGCGGTGATTCTTTACTTTGAAAATATTCATAACTAGCTGACCCGTGTCCACTTCGCTGGGCGGTATTTTTCGGATTAATATATAACCCATGATATTCACAAATAACGTGGCTTTCTGTTAGTAAACTAATTTTCAAAATCGGTTCACTTGGTTTTGCATTCTACATTCTCAAGTACTTGAACTTTTTTACATTTTGTCAAAGAAGTTTCTTCTATTTAAGTGTAAAAATTAAAGCTAATGAGATGGAGTGCAACAATTTCCTTTCCTGTATGAGGCAAAAAGTTACGTCTATTTAGATATTAATGGCAAAAAAACAAACCTCTAAAAACAACGATAAAGGGTAAAAAAAAATCGAGCACGCTTCTGTCCCTCTTGCATTCTACGCTCTCTGAATTCTAGAGCTTTCCAACAATGTTACTTTTATCGTCCCAGGCCTTGGGATTATGGGGAGCTACCTGGGCCTTCTGACTATGTCCTTAATTGCACTTTAGATCGTACACATCGCATCGATTTTTCTTACTGGGCGTCGCATTTTAGGTTGGGGGCAGGCCCCCCCCTGGAAATAATCCCTAAATACGCCAATGATTATAGTAATAGTAAAAAAGATAGGAATGAAAATAATTTCATTCTTTCTATTGCTTTATATCAAGGCGGGGTGACGGATATTTATTAAATCTTGATGTACAGGGTACGTAACATAGGCGTACTGTTAGCTGCTAGTCTATTCTGTCAACATGTCACCGTGTAAACTTCGGTGAAGTGAGCGTGAAGTGAACTGTCATTCCATCTTGTTTGAATGGATTAACAGCCCACTTCATATTCACTTCACCTTAGTTTACTCTTTGAGATGTTGACAGAACCGCACTGCTGATCAGCAGCGAGGTATTCTCTATCAGTCATGTTGTCTCTCGTCATTTCTCATCTCTGACCCACAAGAGCGGTCACAAAGCACGCTATAGCATACCCTCATACGCACAAATCGTTTTGGGAATCCTTTCACTATGCGTAAAGCTAAGGAGTCGAATTCCCTGCCGGTGTCTTTGTACCCTGATAGCTAAGGAATAATATTATAATAATATTGCAATGCTTGTAAAAGGCTGCTAAGTCATAAGTACCTACTAACAAACTATAACACCTTTGTACACTTATTAGTTCGCAATAAACGTTTTGACTTTGACTTTGAGCTACAAAACCTGGGGTTCTTTAAGTCATGAGTGTACTACCTACAGGTTACTTCTAGGCAAGCGTGTTCCATCGCCGACCACATCATCCCTATCCATAAGGTGAGATTGTGGTCAAACGCGACCCTTCACGGTGTTTCGCCAGTTGGACCCTGCTGTTCTGTAAAATGCACCATAATTCTCAGAGCCAATTGTGTTTCTGTGCTTCTGTAGATTGGGCCTGAGACGCGAATGCAAACATTGAAATTAGCCTTCTATTTCAAATGATGGATGCAGTACCGGTAGTGTAATAAATAAGCCGCGTCATATCATATAGGAAATAAAACAAAGCAAATCAAAATATGTTGCATGTTGTGCGTCATGTGCGTGCGTTGTGCCCGCTGTTGGGCTTGTCGACACCTCGTAACACGCATTGCTGTTGAGCAAAAAATACCCTACCTAATCCTAATATATAAAATTCTTCCGTTACTGACTGATTGGAATTTGACAAGTAGTTTCCATGGGAAGTGCAAGGGAGCATTAAGAGAGGATTTCCCATGGTTTCTACGGGAAGTCGCGGGCAAAAGCTAGTTTTTAATAAAACATTTGATATTACAAGACATCCACACCAAACCCAACCAATACTAAACCAGGAACAAGTCGATAGCCATAACAACCAGGCTATCAGAATATTCACGGACGGAGCTGGATCGAGGATAAGGTTGGATCTGCGCTATCCTTATGGAGTGGCGCAGCCGAGGTTAAGGCTATCAAACTCAGGCTGGCCCCATGGAGGCGGAACTCCTCGCGGTATACAGAGCCACCGAGGAAAGCCGACGAAGGCGCGAGGAGAGCTACGGTATATGTAGCGACTCCCGATAGGCACTTGAGACGATAACAAACTTCGAAACCCGCAAGAACCTGCGAGCCATTGACAACCAGAACAAAACTGTTTCTTTGTTTTGGGTCAAGGCACAAGCGGTCTTGCGGGAAATGAGAGGGCGGATGAACTGGCGATCAAACCTGACTACGACCTGTGTCCAGTTTCATTCATCAAGCGACAGATCCGAAAGGTGTCGATTGATGAATGGAACCGCAGGTACAAATCAGGTACCGCCGCAGGCGTAACTAAATTGTTTTTCCCTGACATTACATATTCCCATAAGACAGTCATGCAGATTGTCCCAACCGGTCTTACTACTCAAATACTGACGGGGCACGGTGGATTCTCGGAGTACTTGCATTGATTCAGGTGCAAAGAGAATCCATCGTGCATCTGCCAACCCGGGACGCCCGAAACGGTCAAGCACAAAAAAAAAAACCAATACTCATAAATTTCAATGAAACAGATCAACAACAGTAATATTCGAGAAGCCATAAAAACGAGAGGCTCGTGTTTGACCACAATTAATTAATACAACTTTGGCTAATATCACTTGATGAAAAATGTATGAGTGGTCGGTGATGGAGCATACTTGCCTAGAAGAAATTCTATTCACTCATGACTTAAATAAAAACCTCGGGTTGTAGGTAACAGGAAACACAGACTCCGGCAGGGAATTTCACTAGGTACTTAGTTGTAGGTACGAAAAATGAAAGAAAAAAAAAAATAATGAAAGTATGCCCGTTTTGTGCGGAAATGTCGCTGGGTAGGATGAACTATTTTTTTATTCGTTTTCCAGGTTAACTTAGCAGACAGTTCGTGGCCAATCAACAAAGTGTTGAACGCCAGCGCCATGAAGATTGTCGAGAACCATCGAAGCGAGTTAGTGGCGGCTGCTAAGGCCATGTTGAAGCAAGTTATCAATGACTATCTGGCTACAATGACGTCCTCGCAGCTTTTGGACATCGCCAGCAAAGATTATTGTACGTCCTCATTGCCAACTACCCTTACCTCATCTTAATGGAACATATTGCAGTCAACTTTACAGATAATAGCAGAGGGGCAATTCTCGTATTTTTAAGAGCGAGTGTTCGCCATACGTATCGCTGTCGCAAATGGTCAAAAAACCAACTCTTATTTTCCTACATATTGACATTTACTTCATCATCATCATATATCAGCCGAAAGACGTACACTGCTGGACATACGCCTCCCCCAATCGTGGCCACAACAACCGGTCCTTCGCATGAGATTTACTTACTGAGATGATATTGAAGCTTGAATTTCAACTCCAAAAATACGAGAATTTGCTTTCTGGTACCTATTGGGTAATAAATAAATTATATAAAAATTTGGTTTTTTATTATTCTTTTCATATCGCGTGAATAGCTATCAATTCTTTAGGCACCTTGGAATTTCTTGGCAACTTCGCGATCAGGTAGTCCGTTACAGAATTAGGGTCCACCTTACCAAGCAGCTCTTTATTAATTTCTTGAACAACCACTTTGAGAACCGCATCCATGATATCTTCTAAGGTGTTATTCATTATCTCCGCCAGTACGTATCTTACTTCCTCTAAACCTTGCTGGACTTCGATTTCGAACTAAAAAAAACATTAAAATAGGTGGGTTACATAACCATTGAGACTCCTACTAAAGTTATCGAGTAGGGTTGAATGCGAAAAGGTCAGAACCGGAAAAAATGACGGGCAGGGAGGAGCTAGACTACACTCAGCACTTTTATTAAATATCCATTGGGGCGGCCCGCCCCGGGTTACGACCGTTTAGAGGTTAGACCTGACCGTTCATTTACTGCTTTATCACGGTCTGGTATCACCCCTAACCGGTTGACGCAATGTCGGAATGAAAGTTGAAACCAGAGGTGCTAGAATTTTGTGCGAGAGTCCGACTCGCACTTGGCTGGTTTTCTCTTTTGCTGCTTGAGCTTTTCTGCATAAAACAACGTGATGACTTCTTATTTAAGTGTGACTTATCAAAAGTATATAAAACCTTTCCGAGACGGGATGCAAAAATTTCGCTCGTCTTGCATTCTATCTTCTCCTATGAACTGAGTTTACCTGCATCAGTCAGCAAAGTTAACTTCGATCGAGGCGACAGTATTAGGGGAGCTCGCCTTAGCACAAAAAATCTAATGCTCTCTCATCAACCAGTTCTTGCTGACAAAAATGTTCTATATTATATTGTTTTTATCTAACAAAGAGTGATCATCAAATCACTCATTGAAAAATCTGCGGTACAAATAGTTATTAATAATAACTATTACCCATCATTAATACGGGTCATGAGGGGTCTATTCATGGGGTGACACCTGAGTGTCACCTATGCTATGCTATGCTATGCTAGCTAACTACGCCACTGGCTTGCACATAACGACTTATGGCAGTACAGAAGTAAATCGCATGAGACGCACTTAATTGAGCAGTTGTAATACTCACGCGAGTTAAAACATGTACTCGTAAAATTGTACTTACCAGTACATCCCTGACATTGACGTCTACTTCAGCCTTGTCTATGAAAAGGTTTGATTTATTGGGCATCACATTAACGTTGTAGCGTGCAGACGCATTAATTTCCAGATCCAGCAGACGGACACTATAAGAGTTAAACATTTTTGAATACAAGGATATGTTTTTAGGGTTGCGAACATCCCTAAGAAACGGAACCCTTATAGGATCAATCGGGTGTCTGTCCGTCTGTCACAGCCAGTTTTCTCCGGACCTATTGGACCGATTCTGTTGAAAGGTACAAATATCTTTGGACTTCTGTAACCCAAATACGGACGTGTTACGTAAACAAATAGATTTTGAGTATGGAAGTCACTTTTGGGGGTCAAACTAGAAAAATAAAGTTTTTCTAACTGCTACATATCAGATGTAAGGGCTTACTGTAAGGGTTTATTTGTAAGGGTTTTATAATATTTTTTCATAATTTTAAAATAAACGGTTTTGAAGTTATTCAAGGAATTAGGCCAAAAATGACCATACCCCCCCCTCCCTTATCTCCGAAACAGCCTAAAATTTTGAAAATAGCACATAAAAGTTTTTTACCCACAGATTACAGGAAAACCTAAACTTAGGTAAGAAGGCTACATTTTTAAAACAATACTTATGCAAAAAAATAAAATTGGTTCGGAACCATTTGCTAAGGATACCGCTCCTGCCTGCAGATTCAATATCTTGGCAGCAAGGGTCCTGAGCGCCCCTGAAAAAAATTGATTTCTGCGCCCCTCTTATTTTTATCCGATTGGCTCAGAAGTAGAGGGTAGTGTTTTCTTTAGCTTGCTCTGTTGCCTACGCAGCTGGATAGATTGTAACGAATGAGGCACATTAGATTCGTCTTAAGTGTCGATGGCAATATGAATTTTGAAATTTAAAAATAAAACCGACTTCCAAAAACAAAACACTACAAAGTACAAATTAACTTTAATTTCGGAAGTCGATGTTTTTGAACACCGTTGAAAAAAGTTTTTTATTTTACAAACACAGCGTGCCGGCGTGATGTTATGTTATGAACTGGTGTAAAAAATCAACAGACATGCCGTACCAGAAATCCCGATCCATTTGCTGTTATTTATTGAAGAGTTCCGTTGCCTACCTCCGAAGTTCTACATCAAATCTTCACCACATTTAAATGGGACTAGTCCGAGAAAATACTCTTCCAAACATAAAAAGAATCATCCAAATCGGTTAATAATTCGCGAAAATATTGCTGAACAAACATTTTTCACGGGATCCCATCATCAGATCAGCATTCATCAGCATCAGCTCAACATGAAATGATGATTACCAGGCACAAATATCTGAATTGCGATAGAAAGTATATGAAAAACATTTTATGTGCTTACAAAATTTGAGGGTTTCCCCTCGATTTTCATAGGATCCCATCATCAGATTCTGACTTGGTAATAATGGGACCACTTAAGGAGGCTATAGGCTTTCGAATAAAAATATAAATAATTTTTCAAATCGGTCCAGAATGGCGGAGAAATTAGTGAACATTTATAAAAAAATACATACAGCCGAACATAGAACCTCCTCCTTTTTGAAGAAGTTGGTTAAAAACAAGATGGAGACCGCTCATAGATAAGTGAAGTCGTCTTTTTACGTGGCATAATCATGCGGCGTATCAAGATAATACCTAATATTATTTAGTGTTCCACATTCGTGTCGAATTCAAATCAATCAATTTTTTTTTGGGTCGGTTAATTAAAGGATCGAGAAGACGACTCCACAATGTAAAATACTTGTATGAAAAATTCTTTACCTAAAAAGTAACTATAAAGTTCCAAAAAAGGTTCTTTTCAAGCATTCTGATGCAGTTAGAGGCATCGAATCTGTGAGGGAATTTAACACAATAACACTAATTACATCACGGATGCAAAAGCAAGCGAAGTCAGCTCGAAAATTCCCTTCCCTTTCTGATAAGTATGTCGGAATACTTTTTTCTATTTATACGTAGGTAATTAGAAAAATGAGATAAATGCAGTAGTTTGTGAAATATTTAGCAAACCGTCTTGAATAGGGTCTAAAAAGGCCACATTAGCAGAATCATCAAATTTCATTTTCATCTGTATTGCTGACGCATTAGGTTCAAGGTTAATTGGGAAAACTTGACAGCGACAGGAAGCGTGATGTGCTTTCTGATTCTGCTAAAGTGCCCTTTTTAGACCCGCAGGTATCTATTCCTTTGAGTTGATAATTCATTCAGAAGTAGGTCTTGGCGGACTATACAGAAAAGGTAAATTATAACTCAGAACACACGATGAAAGAGCAAAGCAAGGTCGAAAATTTTAGCACACCCCTTCTTGATAGAGATTTTCTATTAACCATTAATTCAGAAATATAATCAAATTATTTGTAACCTTGTGTATGTATCTATAGACACGTTACTACCACAGAACAGACAATTTTTCTGTTCCGTGGTTACTACCTTCTGCAGCGTTACCTCTGCGGTTAAAACCAGTTTTGTTCAAAAATGACTGGCTGTTTGGAATTCGTATTTTGACATAACAATTATGTCATTTGTATAATAAAAAAAATCTTGATTTCCTTCAGATTTGTTGACCTGGATTTTACCTGAAATAATTGGAATATTCCTGAAGTCTACGTGGTGACGGAGTAGCTGGTGCGCCATCGACGTGAATGCGACCGACATATGGGGGCGCCTAGACGTATGCTCCCCCCATATGCTGAGCGAAGGCATGGACCATACATTACTGAACTGCTACGGTAAATCAGAGCACTATGGCTCTCACCAGAAAAATGCAGGAGAGATGAGCTTCCGAATACCGTGGCCTCTGTCTTCTAGAAGCCTGCAGACTTGCCAAGCCAGCGCGAGTCAAGAAACAACTCTTCGTGTTGGCTGCTGAAATTCGTGGCCTCATTCGTCTGTATCCAGGAAACTGTTGCGGATAACCCGACTCACCTCTTTGAAGTCGATTTCGTTCCGTTAGTGAGCAGAGTTTTGTTGTGTTTGATTGATTTTAGATATTATTTCAATGAGGACAATGCCAATAATAGTTGAACAGTGAAAAATGCTCTTCCACCATGTTTGCGCCTCTCACTAATTAAGTGTATCCTTGACTTATAACAAGTCTTAATTGGCCTTGGTGCATAATATCTGTCATTTGAGTAGGCCCAGCACGTCTTTTATGATTACGAGAAAAAATTAAAAAAAATTGACTTGACGAAGTTCAATCACTGACCCAATGCCAGCAACTGCATCAGACTGCTTGAAAAGCGTCTTGTTTGGAACTTTTTAGTGTTTTTCGCGGTCGGGTTTTTTGACAAAGTAATTTTTTTATTTCCTACATTTTAGTGAGTTACTTTTTTGGAATCGTCTCCTAGATCCCTTTATCTTGAAACCCCACTCGATAGGATTTGAATATTATTTAAAGGCATAATTTGGCGCCAAAAATCCGCCATTTTGTTTTTTTTTTTCATTTTGATATGTCACTCTCACAGTAAATACGAATCTAACGACGCCTCTCAAGCTAAAATCCATCGAGCCGTTTAGAGCCGTTTGGCCGTTCTAGGGCGTGCCACACACTCTAAAAACATAGCCCGCAGTCGGGTAAAAATATGTGTCCATTATTGTTTGAAAATCCATCTGACGGCCTAATTAGATTTTTTTACTAAATACCCTATTGTAACGGAGCCATCGTTCGACTGCGCTATCTCGTAAGTCCTAGGCAGGTCTTACTTAGGTAATAAAACGCTGGCTTGCTTGTGATCTAGGGCGTATCCCATAATTCTTTAGGATTTTTTTTTGACAATTATTTATCTGTAGCAGCTACAGGTGAGGCAACTTCTATAAGGATATTATGGCTAATTGCACATTGTAGATTATAATTATATTTTTTCTTTTGCTGCGACACTTATATAAAGCTCTGATGGTGGCCATTCTAGCAACTGGGCTAAGAGTCTGTTTCGTTGCTTGAAACCTTTTACTACTAGCCTAGCTTCATATTTTGTCGAAATTGTCAAGCTTTGTCGAAATTGAAAGCTGTCTGGGTTTAGCTTGATACGAAGGACCCACACTTGCAAGGGCGTGTCTTTCTATCTTTAGGTATCATTACCTTGACCCATTCTGCTCTTCCAACTTTTGAATATCTTTTTCATATGTCTCGGGTAAATATTCTGTGCCTACGAAACACACGTAGTATTGAAGCTTCTTAGGATGTGAGAGGCAAGTTTGATCGCGTAAGTTGTATTGTATCGAGATCTCGCGTCCTACAACGATGGTTCGACTATCTCTTATTCTCGTCAGCGGCAACGAACTCTTTGTTAGCACTCTTATCTTCTCTGGTTTCGTTGCTATATCTCAAAAGTAAAACTTGTACTTAATCATCACTTTTTCTTTAAAGCAGTTTCATGATTAATTTCCTGCTGCTCTACGTTTGGTTTTACTCCTCTGAACTTGAAGTTGTAAGTTTGGAAGGTTATATCCCATACAGACATATCGACCCTAATACGATAACCATCATCGTTTTAATAGCCTATGAGTTTCTTTCGTTTTTGTTTTGAAACGTGAGAGTTATCGGAAGTGAATGTTTTGTCACTTCCGATAACTCTCAAGTGATGTATCTTGCGGTTTTCTTATGCTAGAGCCTCAACTATCGATGGACTTGTCCTGTTAAGTCCGTACGCAGCAGTGTTGATAACTTCTACCCAGAGCACTTGTAGTAGTTCTTCTCTTGCATTCAATCATAGATCTAGCAGCTTTAACTAGAAAAGGTTTTCGCGCTCACTACATCCATTCTGATCGGGAGAGTAAGACATTGTCAGCCGTTATTGAATGCCATATTTCTGTAAAATATTTCTCATTCTTTTGTTTTCTCTGTTGCTGAGCTCCCTTCGTTGTCGCCAAGATCGTCTTGATTTTATATCCAACGGTTTCGGGTTCTTGCAACATTTGAAGAAGTTAACTCTGAAATTCCAACTTGTTTCTGATGAAGCAGACCATGCGGTAGCCAGAGTAGTCATCCTTAAAGAGTAGGTACGTAATATTTGTATTTTGAGATGCTTCCCTTAAATGTACATTTAATGCTGTCAGGACTCCGCTGTACTACAAACTCTCTCAAGGTGGATACATGTTTTAGCTTTAGCATATTAGAGGCAGTCACAGCGTTGACCTCTATGGTCCTAGGGTTAGTTGACCATCTTCATGTTCAACCTGTAAAGTCCTCCACATTGGACTCTATTTCCAACAACTCTAGTTGTACCTCCAATGTCTATTAAAGGGAACAAAATAGAAGCATAAATTATAGTATAAGTTTAATTATACAGTGTCTGTGACGTGCTAGCAATCATATAGGGCTAAAAGCAGCCTGCTTTCTCTCTTTTTCATAGAGGATCTATACAAGGATCTCCTCCAGGTTTTAAAACTTTTTCTAGAGGAAAATTTTTAATGCAGTTGTTCCAACCAAATCGGTGCTTGTTAAAGTCCGTATAAATTGCATATCTAACTTCCATAAAGAAATGCGGTAGATACATCAATTGCGCAAGGATCATACTATCTCGAGCAGCAATACTAGCGTCCTGATAGAGTTCATTTTTGCGACTGGGCTAAATGTTTTTCATAGTCAAAGCTTCTTTTGATAATTACAACAGTTACTAGTCTGGCTTTATACTTCTCGATATTTCCATGCGAATTTCGTTTAATCTTGTAAATCTATTTGCATAGTTGAAATAGCTTTGCGTGTTTTGGGCAATGGCATTTCAAATACCAACTTACGTTATCTTTCTTATTTCATCATCCGTAGTATTGCGCCATTTATTTTTATCAACAGACCTTATCGCATCTTGAAACGTCTTTGGTTCTTCTTCATGGTCATAGACCTTTTCAACACAATTAAGAACAAATTCATAAAATCTATGAACTTGTTTCATTGTTGAAACTTGTTCTCGAAATTAATCAAAATGAACGTTTTCTTGAGATACTTCTTGAGTTTGAACATCTTCTCTTGACAAGTTATCTCTAGACTCATATTGTAGATCTGTATCACGATGCGATACAATCCTTCCTGTTGAAGAAATGTCATCGACATCAGAGTCTGATTCAGTAGTCACGAAATTAATTGAGTCAGTAATTGGATCAATTGGTACATTTGATTCAACAGTTTCTTGACCGTGTGCCATTTGTTCTTCTGATGTGATAGGCTGTGTCTCTGATTCAATAGAGGGTATTGGTTTTTCAAAACTATTTTTGTCATCCAGTGCTGTCTGATTCATAGGTTTTTCCATGATGGTCCTAGAAAAATCACGTCTCTTGATCTGATAAGCCTATATTTTTTAGACCATATTTTTTTATTTATTTAATCTTTTTATGTACAATAGTGGTACATGGGAGGACTTAACACAAAAAGGAATTCTCTACCAGTCAACCTTTGGGATAAAAAGACTACACTTTGGTAGGTGTACAACAAATAAATAAAATTTAAAGTAGAATTGTGTTTCTCAAAGCCACTACCACTAACACCACCATACACCATACCACTGAAAGCCATTATTAGCCATTTATTTTTAATATTCGATAGCCTTCATTTACTTTCTTACAAAGTTTATTTCGCCTTTGTTTCGGCACGTGTGCAGAACACGTCAATTATCCTCAAGTGTTTGATGCCTGGTTTCTTTCCAAAAATAACTCGGGAGGTGACCTTCCATGGTGCTGTTCGATTAAGAATATAGACAGAATTAGTTTCATTCCGCCCAAAGATATAACTTCATGAGAGGTAAAACTTCATGCGCATGCATGATTACCCTAGCAGCTTTTATTACAATCCTATTATCTCGTTCCGAGCATCCATTTTGCTGTGGCGTATAAGGCATAGTGAAAAGTTGTTTTATACCATTCTGTCGAAATTTTAATTTCTGTTCAATTTTATGTCAAATTCCTTTTCTCTATCTTTTTTTCATGTTTTTTATTCTGATGATCGTTCATGATAAAATTGTAGCGATTTGTGAAAAGATTTACTTTTTGCTTTGTTGTAACAATTTTAACATTAGGTGTATAAAGCTCACCAAGCTTTATTCGCTTCCCGTTCACTATTTCTTTAGGTGGTACCACCTTCTATGTAAATGATTCTGTGCGGGATTCGAATGTCGAATTCTGTAGTTTGTCTTGAGCTGCAAGAACGGCAAATAAATTTCTTTGTAATGCTGGAATATACCATACACCTTTTAATAGAAGCGGTTCGACACGTCCATTAACATCAGTATTGAAATATATAGTTCCATTGCCAATGACATTGATTGTCTGTCCAGATGCTGTAGTGACAGTGTGACTATTTTTAAAATATTCAAAGCTGCTTTCAAATAAGTTATTAGTAACATGACTAGTTGCGCCATTGTCTACGTACCAACTATTTTTATCTGCTTCTGTTGTATATGCAAGTGACATAATTGTAAATTCATGTTTTTAAATATACAAATTATTAATTCATTGCACTACTGGTCGAATTCTTTGATGGTTTCCCGTCGGAAATCCATTTATGACATTTCTTGACAATGTGACTTGCGATTTGCACTTCCTTTTTGTTAAAGTTGTTCTTATTTTTTTCCGATTTTACTACAAGAGCTTTCTCCATTAGTACTACACTCTGTTGTGTCTTTGTTTATTAGCGCTCTTTTATATGCACATAACTGTATCATCAAATTCTTAATGTTTCTATCCTGTTTTGCCATCAAAAGCCAAATTGACTTAATTTCAAAAAACTGTTCTGGAAGTGTATCCAGTGTCTTGCAAACTACTAGGATTACTGGTAAATCGTTTATTTCAAATTTAGTAGTTCAGTATTCAGGTCGTAGAACAAAGATTTTACTGCAGATAAATGTGTGGTCAAATAAAATAAATGCAGGTAAATGTTCAGGATGTTTTTGGTAGCTAAAGAACTTCATGCATAAATAAGTCGTGGCTCTTATCTTCTGTAGCTCCGTCGTATAGTCTGCCAAGTTTATCGCGCATGTCCATGTTATTGTGCTGCATCTCATTACCTATTGCAGCATATCTTCAGTCATATTTGCTGTAAGTTATCTATCATTTCAACATTTTTTACTCCCTTTTCAACGCCAATGCTCCTGGATGAGTAGGCATTTTAATTGTACCCTTATAACATTCGTTGTACCTGATAACTTTTAAGTAATCGACTAATCATATTCATAATTATTCATGATTTCCACGTTTGCCAATTCTGTCCATCCAATTTGTTATTTCGACCGTTGCCCCAGCTACAGACTACAATGACGATCGTCACAAATATCGTATATATACAGTTCGACTATTGTTTAAAATTCAAGTTTCTTAATTTTATTTTGCTATCCAGCCATAGAATTTAGCTTTAGGAAACCACGCTCTGCTACCATATTAAAGAGAACGAAATGGAGGCATAATGGCATAAATATCGTAACATAACTTTAATTATATCTTAGACATTTTAAAAGGAACAATATATTTTCAAGAAGTGACACTATGGTGTTTTTTTATTATTTGAATGGTTATTTCATTTATCCATTGAGGTTTTATAGCTTCACCTTCAAACTGTATTGTTACACAAAATCTAGCTTGCACTAGTTGAACTCTCTAGTCGTGGAAATGAAGATGCTGTTCTGCATCCTGTCTTGTGCTACAAGTGGTGAGAAGAAGTTCTTTGTTAGTTATGGTACTAACCACATCTCGCTCCGTCTAGCCACTGACATTTGAAAAAGTCAGTTGAAAGAGTATTTAAGCGCATCCTCGGACATGTTAGGGGTTATATGTGTACGCTACGAAAGGAAGGCTAAACCTTCCTTTATTTATGCAATCCATGGCCAAATTATAAATGCAGAGTTCAGCGTCACCAGCTCCTTGGGCGGGGGGTAACGGGCTTTTCGAGGGTTCCTTCGGCTGCTTTCATTGCGCCATCTGCACCACGCAGCAATATTGAAGTTTTGTATTTCCATGTGGCCCAACTGTCCTTTCCCCTCTAGATTGTCTATTTGTAGTTTGAAGCAAAACTTTCCATTTCGGCAAATCTCTTTATTTATTTTTCTGGGCTCATAACCTATTTCGGATAATTGTTACTTCATAGAAGTCGATTTCTTTCCGTTAGTGAGCAGAGTTTTATTTAAAGTAATAGATGATTACTAGAAGAATAGAATAGAATTTACTATACATAGTTATTGTAATAAAACGATATATTTTAGCCCTATCGATATCGGTATAAGTCCTTTTGTTAGTTATTAGATAGTTAGTACGATTTACTTTGTGGTGACATTATTAAAAAATCTTTTTCATTTTAACACAACACGAACAATCAATCGTTTTGTTTTTTATAACAAGAAATACGTCAGTCCATTGTTTCTTTTTCATGTCACATAGCATTTCATATAATTTATCTCTTGGTGTGGTATTGGTGTGGTGGTAAGTGGTGTGGTGTGGTGTATGAGGTGGCGTGCTAACCTTCAACAGATACTACGGTCTAAAATATATTTTTTGTGCTACTGGACCTTTTCCTATCACAGGATAACTTAGCTCATGTTTTTTATACCTATTGAATTCCTTTTAATATCTGTGAAAATTAGTTCTAACGTTCCTAAAATCCTAGTGCATTCATGTGGATAGTTTGACATGCGTTACAAATTTTAACCTAAAATATACCCTGAATTGGGAAAATATACCCTGAATTGGGAATTGAGAAACGAAATCAAGAGTGTTTATTATAAACACTCTTGATTTCGTTTTTGGTCTGAATAATTATGTCAAGTAAGCAATAATCTTGTTTTGTATTTAGATTTTAGTATTTATACAGATTATAATTAAAAAGTTTACCTTAAAAATTACGTTTTTATAAAGTGTTTTATTTTTTATTTTTGGTACACTTCCTGCTACGGGAAAGGAGCCTAATTCATACCAGCTTTTGTAGAATTTAAAGAACGATTTAATGTTTCGGCTTGGGAAAAGGCGCCACCTGTGGTTAAAGAATAAAGAAAAAAAGAAAATCTAGTTTTGCGACCTGCCTTTCCGTACCCAAAGGGTAACCAACGGGACTACTAAGCCTCCTCTGTCCGTCCGTCCGTCCGTCTGTCTGTCTGTCTGTCAGAGGGCTGTATCTCAAGAACCTTTATAGGTTGATAAGTTTTCACATATTGTGTATTTCTATTGCCTCTATAACAACAAATAATAAAAATTAAGGTTTATGGTACGGATCCCTTCGTAAAGCGGTCACCTCCTTCTGCGAAGCAGTAATGCTAGCAAAGGAGGAGGCCGAACGTGTGAGAGAAAGGGAAACCTCACGCCCAAGCCGCCGCAACAGAAGAAGACGCCCTACGCGTCGGGAATCGCAGGACGATTCTTGGCCGCCGTAGGCGCGGACCTGCGGAATACACAATCTGTGAAAATTTCAACTCTCTACCTGTTACGGTTCTTGAGGTACAGCCTGCTGACAGACAGACGGACGGATAACCGTTGGTTACCCTTTGGGTACGAAACCCTAAAAAGAAATACACAGTCGAATATAGAACCACTTCCTTTTAGAAGAAGTAGGTTAAAAATTGGGTTGACGCTGACACTTACTGCGACGAAACAAAAGAGCCGAACGCGTGAGAGAGAGGCAAACAGCCGCCGCAACAGAAGAAGACGCCCCGGGCGTCGGCAGTCGCAGGGCGATTCTCGGCCACCGTAGGCGCGGGCCTGCGGACGGCGAGCGGTGGGTGGCTCGCCGTCTGATCAGAACTAGACCCGGGCCAATCAAATTAAGGATGGGAAATTATCAAATGACTCCTCCCGCTCTGGGTGAAGCAGGAGGAAGTGTCAGACTCTTACTGACTAAAACCCATCCGTGTTCCTCCTAGAGCCCTTTGCGTTCCAGGGCTACGGTACCTCTTTCGAACAAAGTCCGCAGCACTAGCAGTCATTGGCTCTAGAGGGCCTTGTCTTCTTTGCTGACAGCTCTTTGAGGCGCGCGTGGAACACAGCGCGCCGTCGACCCGGGCCTGGTTCTGATCAGTCGGCGAGCCACCCAATGCTCGCCGTCCGCAGGCCCGCGCCTACGGTGGCCGAGAATCGCCCTGCGACTGCCGACGCCCGGGGCGTCTTCTTCTGTTGCGGCGGCTGTTTGCCTCTCTCTCACGCGTTCGGCTCTTTTGTTTCGTCGCAGTAAGCGTCAGCGTCAACCCAATTTTTAACCTACTTCTTCTAAAAGGAAGTGGTTCTATATTCGACTGTGTATTTCTTTTTAGGGTTTCGTACCCAAAGGGTAACCAACGGTTATCCGTCCGTCTGTCTGTCAGCAGGCTGTACCTCAAGAACCGTAACAGGTAGAGAGTTGAAATTTTCACAGATTGTGTATTTCTATTGCCGTTATAACAACAAATAATAAAAGTTAAGGTTTATGGTACGGAACCCTTAGTGTCCGAGTACGACGCGCGCTTGGCTGGTTTTTTATGTACCTACGTTCTTTTTTTATTATTTGTGATGGGTTTTTGTGACTCTAGTCTAGGTTAGAGATAACAGAGACCAAGTCTACGTTGGAGCGAGCTTACCCAGGAGGAGCCAGTTCACTCTAACTTTGAAGAGATTAGGGTTGTAAACGTTTGGAAACATAGACGCAGGCAGCGAGTTCCACTCCGTTGCTGTGCGATTTTTTTTTTACTATTCATAGGCACGCGTTTGACCACTATCTCACCTGTTGGTAAGCGATGATGTGGTCGAAGACATGCTTGCACGCTTGCCTAGAAGTAACCTATTCACTTTTGACCTAAAGACTCCCAGGTTTTAGATATCAGGAAACGCAGGATCCGGTAGAGATTTCCACTCCTTAGCTGTACGCACTAACGCAAACGTAACGCTGTACGCATTATAAAAGACGTTTGGAAACGCTTAGTGCGAATAGGTGGAATAGCAACAAGGAAGGGATGGTAAGATGCAGTGCGTCTGGATGTCCGATGGTAGAAGGGGGCCGGTGGTCACCGATTTCTCCACCTATTGTGGACCGTTTTTCAAAATTCTTTTTTATTTGATGCTCCTGAGGTGGTCCATTGTCACCAAATAAGAATCTGATGATGGAATCACAGGAAAATCGATGGCAACCCTCAAATTTTATAGGCACATACAATGTTTTTCATATACTTTCTAACGCAATTCAGATATTTGTGCCCGTGGTAATCATCATCTCATGTTGTTGAGCTGATTGTGGAAGTTACAAGGCAGGATCTGATGATGGGATCATAGGAAAAATGTTTTTTAGCGATATTTTCGCCAATAGTCAAATGCTTTGGATGATTCTTTTTTTGTTTGGAAGAGTATTTTCCCGGACTGGTCATTTTAATTTGGTCAAGATCTGATGAAGAACTTCGGAGTTAGGCTACGGAACTCTTAAATTGCATTATTGCTGAAACTGCATGTCTATTTATGGTTTTCAGTACCAGTTCATAACATAACATCACGCTGGTACGCTGTGAAGGGGTAAGCAGATGCATACAAGAATTACTAAAATGTCACAGATAAAAAAATATACAAAAAAATTCAACTTCATAATAAAAAAGAAACAAAGTATAAAATAACTAATTTTGGAAGTCGGTGTCGGTGAGGAGCTCGTGGCTAGATAATAACAGCCGCACGGGTCGATCTTCAAGGTTAAGCAACGCTTGCCAAGGTTGGTCTGTGGATGGGTGACCATCTTAACATACTGAGTTTCCTCCGTGCCTCGGAAAGCACATTAAGCCGTTTGTCCCGGCTGTAATTTGTAGATATTTGGCATTCGTTACGGATAGTCAGAAGCCAGTTAATCTGACTCCAGTCTTGCCATGAAGTACCGTGTTACCCAGTTAATGGGTTGTGGAGGTCTGGCATGCAGCCGCTCCTCGTAAAGTATTCAGTTAAATCCGGTTTGACTGGAAGCCGACCCCAATATAGTTGGGAAAAGGCGGTGTCAAAAAACGAAAAGACATCCAAAAACACCGACTTCCGAAATTAGTTTTAAAGTTTTTAGTTTTTTGCAGCGGCCTCCGTGGGTGCGCACCGTGTGAGTGATTTTCATATAGGCCAATGTAGTTCACGTCCAGGTGGCAGATGTTCCAGGGAGAAAGTTGGACATATAGGTGAGCAGATTTAAGTACAGAAAATACTATTGCTATAATTGCTTACTCACCTCAAACGAATGCTGGTAACGAATTCTCCACCACCCAAGTATTGATCCAGTTCTATTTGTACTTTGTCAAAATTTACTGAAATAAAGGAAGATTATTATAACCTGACTTGACCTTGCGAACCTCGTAACAGTGCGAACAAAACAAAAACAAAACGTATGGATCTGTTTTAGCGAGACTAACGAACGGCAATTGATTGAAAGATATTAGAAAGAAGAAAAGAAAGAAAAATGTAATAGGAATTAAATAAAACTAAATTATAAAAATTGATTCGCGCAAAACGGCCATCGCTCAGCATAATGCTGGGACTCGTGTGCGAGACAGGACAGAGCCACAGCGCTGGTTTTCAGCGACAGGCGGCGTTAAGTGTGACGTATAACAAATAAGACGGTTAGGAGATGGCAACACACTGTTGTGCAGACGGTGGAATGTGGCTGATTAGTAAAAGTGCTCTCTACTCTAAAAACAAATTAAAGTAAAAGAATAGCTATGTTATCTGTGCGCGCCAAAGACAACAAAAACTAAAATCCATGCAATACGCACGCCCACAATATGGCTGACAAACGAAGGGATGCGTCTTGACATTACAATTATTATGCTCTAACATAGACATATTTCAAGTGGGCTCAATATATAATACCTACATGTCTTGATGTTTAATACAAGGTAGAATGCGATAGATTCAACCCTAATAACTCTTTTACTGCCTAGTACCTGCTGATGATTGCGGTTGGTATTAGGTCACAGGTCCTGACTCTATTTCGTTATCTTTTTAGTTACTTCCGACCACTATTTGGCTATAAACGACAGCAGATTGTCTCCTATAACAATTTGCTGTCAGTTTCAGGGTTCCGTACCAAAAGGTAAAACCGGAATTCTTATGAATCACTTTGTTGTCCGTCCGTCTGTTTATTTTAACCGACGATTCTTCGCATCTTTCTTTAAGAAGCCAAATTACTTTTATTCTAATGTTGCTTAGATCCGGTGCAATGATCCTGTCTTGGTAAGTTCCTCAATGGCCCGAATGACATCATGAGTGTAAGAGTTCATAGGCATATCTATGTTATGTAGATCCTATGTATTTTACCTTCACGCCAAATCCGGGTCTTTGACAACTGATGTTTTCGTCGCATACTCGGACTTTACCAGCTATGGGACATGGGATTTGGATTTTAAGTCAAGTAAGTAATGTATTTTACCTATTACTAGAAGGGATGGTAAGGTGGCGTTACACCACAATGTATTTGATTCTAAGCGCCATTGGAGACCTTTCAATTGGAATCGCCTTAGTCCATTGATAACGATATTGTCGAGGTTTAATGGACGTCTGAAATAAATAATAGTAACATAGAAAATACCTTGTAATGTGAAATTGTATTTTTTTGTGATTCTTTCAGATGGTACTTTGTGTGCTCATACCTATACATAAGCAAGGTCAACAACTTCGAGAGTTTCTACAATGGGCAGAAGATTCTGAATTCAATTTTAATACCTTAGAAAACTTTCGGTTAGTTTTGAGAAACTTACGTTAATTTAACTCCAGGTATAACAACGTTTTCGATTGGTCCATACGTCGCCTTCAACTGATGGGTTTCTTGTGTGATATGTGCCTTCACAAACTTCTCAGCTCTTTGGGAGACATATTGGTCAACCAATTCAAAGTGAGACGTCGGTGGATTGTCTGGAAGGCCTTCTCCAAGTTTTGCGTGCAGGTGAAGATCTTTGATTTTCTGGCTTACTGTAATTTAATAATTCGTTTACTCTGGTTCCTATTTGTATAAATAAGTATTTATATTTTGATGGGATATTTTTATAACTTATTTCATAAAATTTTGGTACAAGTACAATACTTGTGTGCACCCAAGGACAATCCCCAGTAAGTGCAGGTTATGCAACCAAAAAAGCTATATGCGAGGATTGGCTATGGGTTTGGGTGGTTTATTGGATAACCTAGAGTTAATATAGAAGGACTATTCGCCCCTGAATGACTCCTGCTAAAATACAAGGTTATAAAAAGACGGACGGTGACTGGAATACTCAATTGATGGCCCCAAAATTGGTCGCTAGCGCTTTAGTCGATTTTAGCGACGACGTGCGCCAAGAGAAAAGCATAAGTATCCCAAAGTGTTTGAGTGGAGGAGATGAATTCCTCGGCCGTCACAAGAAGCCCATTCTAATATAGAGCCCGAAAGGTGGTCGAGTCCTTATCAGCCTTTACTGGAATAATTCCTTCCTCCGAGCAGGTTTGCTCTTGCTCTACTACAAGCCAGCCAATAAAAGCAAGAGATAGGTAGGAGTTTCGTTCCCCGTCAGTGTTTTCTCCAGCCTGTCAATAAAGGCTAGCCAGAGATGAGAAACTACGCTTGTGCCTGGAAATCAGGTCCCTTTGGCCGCTGCTACCTAAAAGCTGGTCAAAAATCTGCCTTGCGGTGTGTCCCAACCAATTAGTCGGGCCCTTCAATATGAGCGTTTTGCGTTTTTTTCAGGAAATTTTGTAGTAAGTGCATAAAACGAGTTCTCGCCTCGTTCGATATAAAGCAATGAGATTTATATAATGTTACTAAGTTATATTTAAAAGGGCATCACTAGTTGGTGACTTTGACTTTAGTTTTGTTTGGTTATCGCGAGTTATGTATAGCTCAAAGTCATGAGGCTCCAGGTACACGACTTCTGAAAGTAGTAATTGATGCTATTAACTTACAGCCGGCTTGTGTTGAGCAAAAAGCGCTGAACGCCACAATAAGAACAACAAACATATTTGCAACAACCACCCGACACAACTGCGCAAGTACTTTAAAATTGAATAGAAATTGGTACCAGTCGTTAAAAAATAATTTTATCGTAACATGTACATAGACTGGATGTTTATAGTTATCCATTAAGTATAATTAGGTACCTAAAAGTAACTGTGAAGCGGAAATAAGCCACTTGGTTAAATTAAATTGATATTTTGCCACTTACAATTACATTGACATCCAGGCATGTTCAAATGGTTATTGGCTTGATGTTCAGGCCTTAAATGGATTCATTAAACAAGTCCTTTCTATTTGTGGCGATTTTTCGGTACTTGTACGCGCTGATAGTTCTTGGATGAAAAACTTGACTTTGACAGTACTTTTCTTAGGGTTCAACGTTGCGTGATGTTGCCGTGTCGTGTGCTTCGTATTCGCAGCATTGCACAAATGAGTCAGAAAAAATTAAATACGCTTTGACACATGTAGAAGAGAAATCGCTGTTACCTATCTGGAGAAACAAGAAATGGTGCTAGCTGGTACCAAGTCTTTGGATATCTACTAAAGTAGGTAGGTAACTACCTACTCGTAAGGTTTTACAATTTTATCGAACTGAACAACGAATAGAGCCGACTAAACATCGCTACGAACCTTACGAACATATTCACGATCATTCTAGCGAACGCTCTAGTAAATGCTCGTCAAAAAAATTATATTTGACGAAAATGTCAAACAACAATGACAAAATTGCTCGGCTCGATAAAAAGCTCGAAGCAATTTTATTGTCGTTCGCTAGAATGCTCGCTAGAAGGATCGATAGAATGCTCATTACAAGTGAATGGTCAGGATGTCTATCAGCGGCTGTAGGTTGAAAAGTTAGTCGATTTTCTCTTAAAACAGTTTTATGGTATGATAAAACTCACCACACACTCCACTCCACTCCACTCCACTCCACTTAATTACTCTCACAATTATTTTGCCGTGGTAGGGATAGTGAAAAGCCACGGGCACGCTCGCTCCATCATAGACTTCATCTATCGCTTTCCATCAGGCGTGAATGTGGTCAAGAGCAAGCTCATTTCTAAATAAAACAAAAGGCTGAAGGGGCGGTATCGAGAACATCATAAGTTATGTCGCAATATTACAAAACTATTTGCTGGATTCTATGCGACATGAGAATTAAGTATTTAGTTAGTAGGTACCTACTGCTATATCGATAACCACAGCAGTTTTGTTTGACGCTTTATACTGAGGAAATTGTCTTATGTTTTTTTTTATTCTGAGTGCTTATGAGTTTTCTAAAAGGAATGTTCAATGATATTGAGATGAATCAGAAACTTTGTGCAAGAAATCGGGAACATCCTGATTTCTTCCTAACCAATTTAATGATGAAATAGTTGTGCTAAGGAATAGATAAAAACTCTCAACCATTCATAAAAAAGGTTTAATTTGAATATAGTAAAGTCTTGTTAGTAAGAACCATATCGATAATTTGGGTATGTCATTCCAGAATACGGCGCACCACGCAGGGCCTTTGGTACCAGGAAGTTTATGATGGTATCCGCTGGAATCTTCGCCAGCTGCTCGTTGATCAGCCTCCCTGCTGCTCTGAATACAGACTTGACGATGTCGTCCAAAGGCTTGTTCATAAATTTTGTCAATGTCGTTTTGAATAGCACTACTTCTTCAACTAGTTTAACTTCAATCTGGAACACGAAACATTTTAGACGAGTCAACCTTAGGTACTTATTTTACGGGATATTGGCGTATGAAATCGCGAGCAAAAGCTAGTTTAGTTAATAAAATTGTAAAAAAAACTATTTACCATATTGTCGTTTATGTCAATGATAATATCAGCGTCCGTAATTTGAAACACATCAAGTTGGGAAGGCAGTGGCAGCTTTTGGATATTAAGTATTCCTGCAATTTTGACATCTTCTGAAAATGTGCTGTAAGGGAAAAATGTGTGTTGGTAAAAAGTAATAACTAAACATGGTTAACAATTTGAGGGCTGACTTTTACCTGGGACAGAGGATAAGCATTGCCATACAACGTGGCAATACTGCCAGTCTTTTGGGTTCACTTCCAGTGGACAGCGATGCGGACGAATTTTTTGACGCCTTATTTTAGTTAGGATTTCTCATTTTAAGTGTATGTATTTTGTTTTAATAAAGGTCTTCATCTGATTGTGCTAGGTTTGATAGATCATATACAATTATCACATACATCTGAATACAGAAACAGACGAGGATATATATACCTATACGATAGATACCAAGCTAGGGTCAGTTAGTTTGCGCTAATAAACTATTTATATTTAATACCGGGTGGACGGTAGACACCCGGGACACACACGACGTAAATGGAGATGACATGGAATCCACCTCATTTCCATGAATAAGCCTCAAGTTTCTCAGCTAGAGCATGTAAAGGGAAAAAGTCCACAAATATTTTTTTTTAAATTTAATAATGTAGACTGTGCTTACCTCAAGTTGCTAACAATTGCAAAGTTGTCATCATCTATCATTCCATTCATAAAAACAGTACCTGTAATACAAAAAATGACTGCCTGTATTTTTATACAAGTGTTCTATTTCTATCATCATCATCATATCAGCGGAAAGACGTCCGCTGCTGGACATAGGATCCTCAAAACGTCGCTATAACAATCGGTCCTGTACGTCTCGCATCCCTCGGCTTACCGCAACTCTCACCAGGTCATCGGACCACCTTGTGGGAGGCCTTCCAACGTTGTGTCTTCCAGTACGCGGTCGCCACTCTAGAACTTTTCCGCCCCATCGACTATCTGTTCTGCGAGGAATGTGCCCTGCCCACTGCCACTTTAGTTTGGCGATCCTTCGGGCTATGTCGGTAACCTTGGTTCTCTTGCGGGTATCATCATTCCTGTTTCGATCACGTAAGGAAACTCCCAAGCATTGCCCTCTCCATTGCCTTTTGAGTGAGTTTAAGCCTTCTGATGAGGCCCATTGTGAGCGACCACGTTTCAGTTCCATAAGTCAGCCATCACTGGCAACACGCACTGGTCATAAACTTTCGTCTTGAGACACTATGGTATATGAGACGAGAAGATACCACGCAACTTCGGCCAGATTACTAGCCAGATTCGGTGGTTGACCTCTTTCTCGAAGTTAGTCCTACCTAACTGGACCGATTGTCCCAGGTAGACGTACTCGCCTACAACTTCTAGTGTAGAGTCTTCGATCTTGATATGAGTGAGTGCTACATGGGTATTTACCATGATCTTGGTTTTGTCCATGATTATTGAGACCCACTCTTTCAGAAGCTCTACTGAGGTCATCGAGCATTGTACTGAGGTAACGTCCTCCGTAGTCTCCGCCATGACGACTATATTGTCGGCAAATCGAAGGTGAGTGATGTACTCTCGCCATTGACATTAATGCCTAGCCTTCTCCAGTCCAAAACCTTAAAGAAATATTCCATTGCGGCCGTGTACAGTATCGGAGAAATGACGTCTCCCTGCCTCACACCCCGCTGCAGGAGGATAGGTTTCGAGGTCTGTTCTGAAGTCAAACTGACATGGTAGCATTTTCGTACATTAATTTCAGCACCTCGATATACTGACAGTCGATCTGACACCGTTGGAGAGACTGCAGCACAGCCCAAGACTCGATCGAATAAAAGGCTTCTTGGTAGTCCACAAATACCAAGCAGAGGGGCATGCAGATTATACTTTTCGGTTTTCTGTATAATCTGCCGCAGCGTAGGTATGTGGTCTACGATGCTGAAGCCTTTTCGGAATCCGGCTTGTTCGGCATGCTGGAAGTCGTCAAACCTGCGCGAGGGACGTTTCGTGATGTCGCTGGAAAACAGCTTGTAGACAGGACTCAGAAGTGAGATGGGCCTATAATTCTTAAGCAGGGCATTGTCGCCCTTCTTAAAGAAGATACCACCACACCTCTGCTCCATTCCGTCCTCACCCTTCAGAGCCATCCTAATCTCATACATTCTGACATCCGAAATGCACTCGGTATAGTGCCGGTTCAATCCAGCTCTTGAGTCGTTAGCTAGATTCGTAGCGGGTTTAGTCATTGACGTGTATAACTGTCCATAGAATGTCTCGATCTCTCTCAGAATCTCGATTTGGCGGATATGGTTCTGCCATCGGCGGTCTTCAGTTGCGTAAGCTGGCTAGTCCCAATAGACAGATTTCTAGCAAAGACTTACCAAGACTCTATCTCCATGTGATTATTAAAATAATATAGTACCGAAGTACATGTTATAGTCATAGTGATTACAAAGCTATTATGAGCAAAACGACTGGTAAATAATAAATAATGATTAAATTGAGTAGTCAATTTGATAGGTAAATTATCAGTTTCGCTGGATGTTATTTATTATTATTTAGTGCTAGAGCTGTTCAGAACGTTTAAAAAAATTAAGACTAGGAGGTAAATTTACATTATGTTTATGATAGGTGCACGATATAAAGAAGGCAATAAGTAGAAAGCTTACCCCCGGCAGACAAGAAAGGAACGCTGGCGTTAAAATCAACCCGCGAGTTGGTCATGCGCACAACTAAGTGATCCAGAGAAGCGTGCCGGAAGCCCTTTAATACGAAGCTGTACAAAGCTAGCGTGAATCTGAAATGATTCATCAATATTCAATGAACATCATTTGACAACTGGCATTTTTTTGTTATGTAGATACGTTAATTACATACATTGTAGATATTTTAAACATTGTAAGGTAGATAGTTAAGCTCAAGATAACAATCTGAAAAGATCTCTTAGTAATTTCCCATTGGTAAAGCTCTTCTTCTTAATCGTCGAAACTTTAAATTTGTACTTACACGGAATTAAGCTCCTGCAGAATTATACTATTTACGCTTCTTACGATTTTGGTGTCCAATTTAGGAAGAAAGTTTTTAACGAAAGCCTCTGCAGTTTTGGTAGCCTCAACGTCTTCCGGTTGCAGTGGGCTCTCCTCAGGAAGGGGGGCTTTGGACTTCTTGTGGATGTGGATGGCGCCAGTCTCTTCATGTACTACAAAGATCAATATTCTTAGGTAGCAGAAGAAAATAAGGTTTTTTATTTGATAGAAAAAGCTTACATAGGAACTTAGCTGGGTTTTGTCAATAGCAAAAATATGGCAGCTCTTTGTCTGATTAATGGAACAGTCCCTTTGGCTAAGAATCATTCAATCGCTTGGTGATGTTTCGAAAAGTTAGGCATATCTTGGATGGTTAGGCCCTATATTGTTGCCCCCATGTTGGTGGCCCCATGTTTAATTTCCAATGCAATAAGGACGTCAAACTTTAAATAAGGCAACAAACCATGCCAAGTCCACCCATCGGGTTTAAATACCAATGACAGTTGGGCAATGACAATAAATAACCAACTAACTTACAAACAATGGTTCTTGCCGGATACGCAGCGCAGAACACCAGTGTCAGGATAGTCCACATGTTTTCTCGAATAGCTCTATACTGCGTGTCAAATACAACATACGTATTTAGATGAAAAATTGAGTTAACTTCTACTATTGTTCACATCAGTTACGAGAAATTAATTTTACTTACCTACTTAGCATAACATGTCGCAATATCACCTTATCGAATATTCACTTGTTTTCTATTATCAAAACACGATTTAAGCACGTTGATGTGATTCTACAGCTATAACCTATAGCTGTAGAATCAAAAACAATAGTAGAAATAATTCCAGAAAAGTAACTAAGTAGATTTCGCAATCCTCGCTTGAATATCTGCCACCGATAAAACACCAATTTTTTTCGCCATATAAATGCTGGTACCTACTTCCCTTATATTAATATCCCTTGAATTCATAAATAAAACATTCACAGTTAATATCGTTTAATTTCATTTCCCGTACTTCCGACCGGACCGTTTCATACTATCTGGACCAAATTGCGTCAGATCCGGTTTCGCAGAACCTAACAAATAGTTGACTATTTTCTTCTCTGGAATCTTCGCAAGTTCTTGATTGATTGCTTTGAGTATCATGTTCAGAATATCATTGTCGACAATGAGATCTTCAGAATGTTGGAAAAATTCATCTAAAATTAACTTAACCTCTGCGGCATATTTTGTATCCATCTCCAGCTAGAAAAAAAACAATATTCAAGAAATTCAAAGCTTTTGTTTTGGCTTTAAGAGTGTCATTTGACTGTCATAGACTTACTTTCACATTGTCTAGGTCTATGGTTACTATAGCAGATTTCAATTGGTATGCCTTGCCAGTTTCGAACTCCACAGACTTTGGACCAATCACTGCACTAAAAACCAACCCTAGCAAAGTAGCTCTGTGGGAGTAAAAGATAATATTTAATTTTGTGCCTGTCAACACCATCGTACCAATAAGAACTTACTTACTTAAAGTGACCAATATCACGAATGGGTAAGTTATCGAAAATGGTGTCCAGATCAAAGTCGGCTGAAATCATGGAAAAGTTAATACTATGTTAATATTTTAAGGTCCATATTGGAAATGGGCTCGCTGCTTATTTAAATGTTATTTAAAATAGGTAAAGAACTTAGTTTTCGAAACGTGGGATAGTTCCCATGTTTTGGAAACAATGTAGACGACCAGTACGCTCCCTTAGTCTTAGGAATACGGGCTATATCTATTTTTTTTTTTTATTATAATCCAATAAGTTATGGGTGCTCAACATATTCGGATTTATTTATCAGCGTTATGTCAATTCGAAGTCCATTATAAGAATTATCTTTAAATACTTACCTTCTACGGTAATGTTCGGAACAGTGGCGTTAAAGTCAATTCTAGCGGGTCCTAGTTGTATGTTGACGGTTTGCGAAACTAATGACATGTCTTTGATTCCTGTTACAATTACATTATCGAAAGTTAGATTTCCCCTGAAAATTCAACATTACTTTAAATCAGTAGTTTTGCACCCGTTGGGTGAAAGAATGACTGTCAAATAGAGATCACTCAACGATAGCAGGGCGGACTCGTGGCGATATTGAAAACTCGGCGATGTGGCTAGGACCTCTAGTGGCGATAAACACGCTCTTGGGGGTGCCACCTGATAGGTAGGTACCTACCATGTTCCCATATCATCCCAGAGACAGCTTAATGATTTGTGCTTGTAAATTCTTAACAACCTATTCATCAAACTGTAACATAGCAGAAATATAGGTAGGTGGATATATAACCTGGATTGATTGGTTGGTGGTGGTACTCACACGAGTCCCATCATGAAGAGCTCTGACCAATACTCTGAATAAAAAAAAACTTACTTTACAAAATGCAGGTCCGGTAAACTGGCATCATAGGGTCCAAAAGTCCCTCCCTTGAAGGGATTAAGTTTGTTCAGTTCTTTAACAATGTTCACGAGAATGGTCGCTTTTAGCGTTGCATGCCTGTCGTCCCATCTCGCGGGCTCCAGTTCAGGCGGCTGTTCTGTGGTGTTCACGTGGACATGAAGGGGGCCGAGCTCTTTACTAACTATACATAAAATAGGGATGTAAGTATACAGGGTGTCACAGAAATATCGGAAAACTTGAGAAGTAGGTACTCATCATTATGAACAACTTTTACTTCAGGACTAACCCTAAAATCGCTGCTTTTTAGGGTTCCGTACCCAAAGTGTAACCAACGGAACCCTATTAGTAAGCCTCCGCTGTCCGTCCGTCCGTCCGTCTGTCTGTCAGAGGGCTGTATCTCAAGAACCATAAAAGGTTGAAAGTACAAATTTTCACAGATTGTGTAAAAAAAGTGAAATTTCGGAAATCTGTGTTTTTGGTTTTTTTTTTCGTTTTTGAACACCGACTTCCGAAATTAAAGTTATTTTTTACTTTGTAGTGTTTTGTTTTTGGAAGTCGGTTTTATTTTATGTTAAAAAGTTTTCTTATTTTTCACTTCTTTTTTTTCTAAAAAGTGAAACCACAAACACAGTGTGCCGGCGTGATGTTATGTTATGAACTAGTGTAAACAATCAACTGACATGCGATTTCAGAAATCCCGATCCTTTTGCTATCATTTGTTGAAGAGTTCCGTTGCCTATCTCCGAAGTTCTTCATCAGATCTTCACTAAATTTAAATGGGACCAATCCGAGAAAATACTCTTCCAAACAAAAAAAGAATCATCCAAATCGGTTAACAATTGGCAAAAATATCGCTGAATAAACATTTTTCATGGGATACCATCATCAGATCCTGACTAATACCTTCCATCATCAGCTCAGCAACATGAGATGATGATTACCAGGCACAAATATCTGAATTGCGTTAGAAAGTTTATGAAAAACAGTGTATACGGCGGAGAAATCGGTGAACATACATAAAAATACATACAACCGAATATAGAACCTCTTCTTTTTTGAAGAAGTCGGTTAAAAAAAATAAAGTTTATGGTAGGGACTCTTCGTGTGCGAGTACAACTCGCACTTGGCAGGTTTTTTGTGGAGTTATACACACATAATAAAATTGTAACATAGGGCAGTCGTTTTTTCGCGATTTCGAGGGCCCATAGTATAAGTTTAAGTTTTCAGGTTTATCTTTATTTTTTAATGAAATAATTTATTTCAAAATAACTAATAAAAATAACTATATACATTATGAATATACAAAACCAAATACAATCAGGCGTTATTTAGGTTTCTTACAGTATAACATTGGTTGAGGAAACATTCTTACACGACTTAGTGTCAGGACCGAAGCGACGACTGGAGGAGAACTCTTGATATATTTTTTACGAGTAATCATCATCAACAAAAACACTTACAATGTTCCTTCGTACGGTTACTTTCCTTCAACTGAGCTAAAAGTTCAGCTGAAATTGATTGAGCCAAAAATACTGCGTACAATGTTATAATACGAGGAGCTTTCCGCATGATGGCCTCAACAGCAAGGTACTGTTATGAACTACCGCGGAACAAATTCCATATTTTAAAACACAATAAAGTGCATGCATGTGTGGAATTTCGGTTGTTAATAGAAATTGGAACACTGGTATGACATTTATAATGCATAAAAACAATGTATGTATCGCAGCCAACTGACTTAATCAGCCGTTTAATGGCGGCCTAGCCTTTTCTTTAAATGGTGTTGTTTCATCAGCGGCCTAGAGATTCATCCCGGCATTTAATTGAACAGCTAGGCAAATAGTTTGGTTCAATATCGTTTAATGACTTGTCTAACCAAGAGCTCGAGGTGCTCGTGGCTAGATAATAACAGCCGCACAGGTCGATCTTTATGGTTAAGCAACGCTTGCCAAGGTTGGTCTGTGGATGGGTGGCCATCTTAACATACCATGTTTCCTCCGTGCCTCGGAAAGCACGTTAAGCCGTTGGTCCCGACTGTCATTTGTAGGTCTTCGGCAGTCAAAAGCCGAAGACCAGAACAGAACCGATTTTGAAAATTATTTTACCAATAGGAAGCGACGTTGTGATTGTCATACGCTATATTTTAAACCGAAAAATATCGCTATCGCACGAATATGTGGTGGGGTGGAAGTCAGCTAGTCTATATTACTAATATATAAAGCTGAAGAGTGTAAATCTCGTGAACTACTGTTCCAATTTGAAAAATTATTTCAGTGTTAGATAGCCCATTTATCGAGGAAGCCTATAGGCTGTATATCATCACGCTAATACCATTAGAAGCTGATCAGTAATGAAAATTGTGCCGCAGACGAAGTTGCGCGGGTCAACTAGTGTTTATATTTCTGCTCCACTTTAGTGGACGTGAAGTGGGGTTTGCGAACTAGTTTAAATATTCATACAAAACTGGGAAGAGGAGCGAGGCTTAAGTTTTCTTTCACACCACCTGCTCGAAAACGTCAAATTATTTGCCTTGCAAACCTAACCTAAAGTACGTCATTCTAACCTGCGAGTGGCTTACATCCACCTCCGCTTCTACGTGCTCCAAGCGCAGTCAAAATGCTTTCCAAATTCAAATCACATTATTGCCCGGTGGGTTATAATGAAATTCAGTACAATATTATTGCCGTGGTGGGCTGTAGCCGCAGTTTCGGACGCGCGACCTGCTCTTAACAGTGGAGGCCGATGCGCGCCACCTCTTTTCATGGCTAGAGCATAATATTCTCGCAGTAGATTTGAAACTAACTTTTCATTACTCATACTCGGAAAGTAGGCCTAAAGTTGCCTAAGGAGCGGGTTCAAAGTATTACTTTCCAGCCCTAGGGGGAATCGTTTAGCAACTGACAGCCGTCAAATTATAAAAAAAACTCGTTGAATATTTCTGTTGATCCATGTCCCAACTTTCTATACAGCCTGTTTTCAACTATAAAAGTAGAGTATCTTCCTCGGGGATAAAGGTGTATTTGCCTTGGGCTAGCTTGAATCCCTCACTGCATTCAGGATTCTTGTATTAACTTCCTCGCTTCGCTCATGAGATGGGACGGCAATCCGACACGAACACTCGAGCAGATTAGACGCAAGACCAATGGTTTGATGTGCTTTCTAAGGTACAGGGTGTCACATCAACTACTTCCAAACCTCAGGCAGGAAAGAGAAGGTCTTAATGGGTGAACCCAATAACACTGACCGACCTGACACAAGTAGCCATTTCCGTAGGGCTACGCTGCGTGAATGGTTCCGTTTCATGACTCATGCTGCATGATACAGGTATACCCTAGTTTAAGAGACAGGGAAACGTATATTGTCAACAGATGTACCATGTACTTCATTTTTGTTCTATCATATAATATAGTTCATAAACTTGTAAAACTATCTTGCTGTTACTTGTTTAAGTTCTATTTCGCACCATCTGTACCTTCTTGATCAATAAACAATTATTGTTATTATTATTATTATTATTTCCTTTATTCAATTACTAAACTTATATATTATATTTTTAAATATTTGAATGAAATAAATAAAAACATTTAAAAATATAAAAATAGTAGCCCACCGATATCGGGAACAGGGTCCAAGCTACCGGTGGTCGGGGCTATTATTATTATTATTATGCTGTAGCAAGCTACCAACGAAAAAATTACGTTGTAGTACGATGGTAACACACTACATGAATAATTTGAAACTTTGGGAGATTTTAAGCAAACAGGCATATCGCTTATCGAAAACATTGTATCGAACGCCTGACCCGTAGCATCTTGCTTCACACATAGTGTAACGTTTTGCGATACTTGATTCATGAAGCGTGGTACCAATAAGCTCCTCGTTAAAATCAAATGGCTCACAGCACCGCGTCTGGCGTCTGGCGGCTACCGCTAACGACGGCATTGTCAATACTTACCATACACACCAAATTTGTCAACGAGTGTCCCCATTTGAACTTATTTGGTGGCCAGTGAGAATTCTGTCTATAGTTAGCCACATCTTGCATGAACATTTAATAAAGGAGTCCCTCATCGCTGTCGATAGTTTGCGGTGTGATTTGAACATTGTACACTTAGTTCTCAATAAACAAATTTGACTTTGATTCTTCCTTTTTAAAATGCCTGCTATATCTGTACGTACTGTGGCATGGGCGCTGTTTTGTAAGATGACACCTCGGCGCTTTCAGACACGATGGCAATCGAGCGATTCTCAAGGCTGGGTGGGACAGACTTGTAGCCCTTTGAAAGCATTCAAGCCGTGACCCCTCATATTCAGCACGTCGTATTATTACAAGAAGCTGTCCATCTTTTGTTATTGATGCTTGCCGGCTCATGAAGATTTGTATATATTGACGGCTATATGTATTTTCTATTGGGTTTCCCTCTGCAATTTTTCAGTAGCAGCCCAGAGTCTGGATGGGGGCCGAAAAGTACAACTCAGCCTAAACCTCCGGAGAACACCGGCGTGAGTGTTATTTTATTTTCCAAAGCTTTCGTAGCGCTATGTTAGATCATATTACCAATTATACACCCAGGAAAATAAAAACCACACAAATAATAATTTCACTTCATCTACCATTAATTTATTTAATACAAAACATTCGTAGATGATATCTTTACAGTTATAGCTTAGCCTGACAGGGATGGTCTCGCCGAGCCCAGCAAGTACTGAAGGATCTCTTTGGCGGTGACTAGTGTGAGCTCCTTGTTGATGGCCTGGAGAACAGCCCGCAGCAGGTCATCGACGATGCTGGAGTACTGCTCCGTATTTTGCAGGAACTGTACTGCGATACTTCTAAAGTCATCGGCGTATTGATTCATGTTCATCGAGAGCTGCAACATTGACAAATCAATGAGTGGGTTGATACATTAATCAGGAAAATTTCCACATAAGTAAAATTAAATGAAACTTCACAAAACTAAGATGGTTTTTTTGTAAACCGGACTTTTAAGTTCTCGCTTAATTAATTGTGTTTGAAACAAAACAGTGGAGCTGTGGGACAACATGGTCTAATAAGAAAACACGATTTTGAATATTTACCTGAAATTCTGCCACGTCTATGTCGATGTCAGCAGTGTCGATTTGGTAAAACTGGTTTGGTCCCAACTGTGCTACCTTGGTACCAATCGCAGCGACAACAACCAGATTGCTGAGCCTTGCACTGTGCATACAAAAAATAACATTCAGAAACAGTTGTGTCATACGATTTCTACCGGGTGTCAAAGGAAATTGAAGAGACACAGTGTTCACAAAATTTGTCAAATTCTTACCTCACTTGGCCATTGACGTTCAAGGGTTGACCAGACAATGCTGCCTGCAGCCCGAAGTTAACTAAAAGAAGCAGAAAAATGGATATACTGCCTCATTTCTTTCTATTTAAACATTCAGAATTGGATCTACAAAACTTTATTTGAATCTGATGTAGAATCCAGTAATTATAGGTAAATACGTAACCAAAAACTTGCAACTGCCAAAGGCCTGATACCCTGAGCTGTATAAAGATGACTCAACAAATCCATTTTGAGCTTCATGAGCTTGGGTTACCGAAAAGTGTTTTTATTTGAAATGCTTACCGACAACATTTACTTGTGGCAAAGAGGCGTTGAAGTCGATTCTAGAGGGATTCATTCTCATTTCAAGGTTAGACAAGCCCAAGTTGTTGATCCCGTTCACTACAACGTCCCTCAGGACCAGCTCTCCCCTGAAATTTTACGAACAAGACAAAATTGTTTTATGGATTTTGCATAAACTGGCATTCGATGGAACCTTAAAAGGTTTCAGTGCGCTCACAGATAAATACAATACAAAATTTTTGACGATTATTTAAATATATACCGCCGTATGGTGCCGGCCGCTGCCGTATGGTGTCGGCCGGTGCCGTATGGTGCCATAAAAGAATAATACCATCCCGTCACTTCCCATGGGTATCGTAAGAGGTAACTGAAGGACTCAATAGAGAAAGGGCAGCACCGATCTCTGTAAAACGCAATACACTGCGATCGTCAACCCGCCTGCAAAGCGTGACGATCATGGCAAAACCCAAAGGGGGGTCCCTTTGGGGGGGGCCTATGTCCAGCAGCGGACGTCTTTTGGGTGATGTGATGATGATTGAATATATAAGGATTAGGTGCGACTTAGTAATTAAATTTTGACTTACTCACGCAATAAAACATTCATACTTACTGAAACTCGACATCGGGAAGAGAAATCTGGTAGGGTCCTAGAGAAGGCAGTTCGAGGGGGTTGAGTTGAGGTACGATTTTGATGAAGCTGACAAAAGCACCAGCTTTCCGGGTGGCGTGTTTGTCGTCTGCTGTCAACGGATAGTACTTTTGTGGGACAGTTCCTGTCGCTGTTTCGACGTGTAGAGGGCCGAGGGTTTCTTGCCCTTAAAATGAAAATGGAAAAAAAACTTAGGCACCAATCATCTTATGTTGTGTATGTTGCTGTAAAGGCATCGCGTAACGGCGTAAATTCCTCATAAACATCTTACTCCGAAAGTCAAAGCCCACATGACGGTACCTCTTATTAACTGTAAAAAAATCAAACTTCAAAACATGACAGTTTAAAAGAAGTAGAACACGAAACAGTAAAATTTAGACCTGAGCTGAATACAATTCCTTCTTGACTCCTCATTACGGTTTATTAGTTGAATTCAATAGTTTTCCAATCGCAACGAGGAATGCTCGATGATCAGCCTCGGAGCATCGAGCACAGTTTTCTCTGGATCATCGAGCATTGATAAACATAAATACCTTATTTCGATTGGATAACTACTCAACAAAAATCGTCTGTGGTCCCGTCAGTCAGGGTGCGGCTGTTAAAAACATGAAAACGTCGGATTTGGGTTATAGTGAACGAAATTGAAAATTAAAAAAATTGAATAATATATAAAGCTGAGGAGCTTTTTTGTTTGTTTACTTGAGCGCGCTAATCTCAGGAACTACTTACAGGTCAGATTTGAAAAATTCTATCAGTGTTAGATAGCCCATTTATCGGGGAAGGCTATAAGCTATATATCATTACGCTAAGACCAATAGAAGTGGCGCAGACGAAGTTGCGCGGGTCAAATAGTAATATGAATAAAAAAGTTAACATATTACAACATTGTACGCTTGATTTAAAAAAAAAGATAATGTAATTAATGTAATTTTCAAAAACCATAATACTAATAACTAGTACTTATTGTGTATTGGCTGTAAAATTTCTTTGTATTACAAAATTACGGTAGTGTATTCTGTCGGTTTGCCACGTCCTTTTTCTCAGAAACGCGTGGAGCTATCGTGTTGAAATTAATATCAAATGCGTAAGTCTCTTGCGTAAATGCGTAAGGCCTCTTGAAGTTATAACAAAATCTAGGTTCTAAGTCAACGAAATTAACATATTTTGATACTCGCAAGTAACTCTAAAACTCCTGGGTACTTCCCGTTGACCCAGAATCATAAAATTTGGCAAGAAGCAAGGTCTAACACAAGCACAAGTAATGGAAAAAGTCTGAAAAATGTTTTATGCAGTTTTATTACTTAAAAAACTGGCCAAGTTCGAATCGGACTCGTCTGCAAAGGGTTCCGAACCAATTTCATTTTTGTAACATGTTATTTCAAGCGTTGTCTGTCAGTCACTCAATCAGTCAGTAATGGAAGGATTTTAAATATATTGATTGATTAGCTAACTATTTGTTGTGAATGTTTCATTTTCATTCACTGTAACTCAAGTGCCAGAGGAATACCCCCAGGCATTCCACTAAATAATTGAATTGGTTATTTTGAGTTACGAACGTGTCACTGTTATATATGTACTCAAATTCATACTTAATTTAGATAATAATATCGGGGATAATGTTAATTCGACGCCAGACGGTGCTACGAATATATGCTACGTCGTAGCACTCGTAGCTTGCGTACCCGTTCGTAGACTCAACAGGGACTACGTCGTAGCAACTCATTTGACTTGATTAAAGCAAGAGCAGCAAAATTTAATTAAAAAAAAGGGTTTTAAATTGTACTCCTAATGGTATTTTTGAATTTGTGTCTAAAATGTTGCACGAACTGGTGTCCCACAAGGCTCGCACCTCGGCCCAGTCTTGTTTCAGCTATTGTCAATTGACATCACAAGTAAAATTAAGCATTGTCAAACTTTGATCGTTCTTCGTTCGTTTACGGAGACGCGGGGCGTTGCGGCTCGCGTGCGGCGTGGCGTTTCGAGGCGTGTCGGATGTTTTTCCGTTTACGGACAGGCAGCGTATGCAGCGGCCCGTATCATCACACGCGCAAATAAAAATATATGGCAATGTACGATGTTGTT
Organism: Lacanobia oleracea; assembly: GCA_950371165.1. NCBI lineage: Eukaryota > Metazoa > Arthropoda > Insecta > Lepidoptera > Noctuidae > Lacanobia > Lacanobia oleracea. The sequence continues at coordinate 17,422,667 of OX493389.1, forward strand.
TAAGGAGACGCGGAGCGAGACGCTGCGCGTGGTGCGGGGCGTGTAGAGTAGCGGTGCTTGCCGCTTCGTCCGTGGTCCGTCGCTACGTTTTACCGTTAACAGAGAATTGCAGGAATAGCTGGTTGCAAACAGGTTTGTTAAGTGCAGCTGTCACAGGTTCACTCAACAAGTTTGAATATGCGTTCTCGGAGGTACGGGAGTTTACAAACTCCCAACTGTGTTATAGATATATCTAACCTAAAATATTTCCATTTTATATTTCTTTTAACTGCGTTTTTTGTGTTGTCTGTTTTTATCAGTTTTTACTTTTACACTAATTTTACATTGGATAATAATTGAGAGTATATACATACATACTAGCAACTATATTTTAGTTTTGTTTCTCTCGTGTATTTGATGAGTTATGTATGTGTTGATGTTGGTGTTCAGGTACCGAATATTAAATAAATAAAAAGTTTTTCGAGGAAGGGTTTAGAAAGAAAGAGAGAGTAATTTTTCAGTTTCTAGACCAAATTTAAAATTCCTCTCACTGCCTCTTCACTCTTGTTTGTAATTTCAACTCGATACCTGCTTGCGTTTCCGAGACAAAGGGTTTTGTCTAGGGCTGCCATCACATAATTTGTTGATCCCGGTCGAAAACTTTAAAAATATTTGGGTGGAATTCAGTTTTTTCCTGGACTCAACCAAAACAAAATCACCCTTTTGAATATAAACTTTTTTTTTATCCTTTAGCTTCTTTGCGATATAAATCTCAGCGTTACGAATTAAATATCACTTTCTAAAATAATCTGCAAGTCTATTCTGTAAGTAACCATTTCGATATCGAGCTTCACCTGAGTGAGATAGCTCACAAAGTGAACTTTATTGCACACAGCATAGAGGTCTTATGTTTATACTCACCTCGGATTCCGCTGTCGAGACACGTAAATGTTGTTACAGAATAGGGGTACAGGTTACAAAAACAACTGGGAACACTGTTCTTTTGGCATCAAGTTAAAAAACAATTTAATTTTGTTGTTCTATCGACAATCAAATAAGCAGTACAGTGTGAGTCTTTATAGTGTGCACATATGAAAATGAGGGAAACTATGCTTAATTTTATCGACGGAAAACGTATTAAAAAAAAATATGTATTTAATAAAAAATATATTACTAATGTGACCCCAGTATAAAAAAAAACTGTACCTTTTAAACTAAATGATCTATTGCGATGACACACAGTCTATAATGATCGGAAGTAATTAGGCGTCCTCAATATGAAAATAATGGGAAAAACTACCCTCAATTGAAAGTAAACATATTATTCACAATAATCTTTTAATTCCTCAAATGGGGAGCTTTTTATTCCTTTAAATTATTCTTCATTAGCTACACAAAAGTACAAATTGCATGTTTGTAACTCAATCAAAAAATTTGTTTCATTGCGATAGATCATTTAGTTTAAAAGTTACACAGTTTTGTTTATAATGGGAACAATTATTTTTTTTTATCCACAATAGTTATAGTAGAATGTAAGTCTGACGCGGATCCACACAAATATTTGTCTGTGCAGGGGAGAATTTCATTGTCACAACGTTTTGTTTTTTTTATTTGTTATAGGTTTGTTATTGACCCTAGTCTATGTCAGAGATGACAGAGACAAATTCTACGATGGAGCGAGCTTCCCCAGAAGGAGCATGTTCACTCTAACTTTGAAAAAATTAGGGTTGTAAGCTTTTGGAAACACAGACGCAGGCAGAGAGTGCCACTCCTTTGCTGAGCGCATTATTAAAGACGTTTGGAAACGCTTAGTGCGAATTGGTGGAATAGCTACAAGGTAGGGATGGTAAAATACAGTTCGTCTGGATGTCCGATGGTAGAAGGGGGCCGGTGGGCTGAGGTCGTGGAGTTCTTGGGCACACTCACCGAAGTACAATCTGTAGAAGACCGACAAGCAGGCAACCTTACTGCCATGAGCCAAGCTATGTATTTTGGCATCCACCAGTTTTACGTCACCGATGAGCCTCTTAGCTCTGCGTTCTACCGAGTCATCTCAAAGGTGGCTACAATACTCCATGCAGGATCGGACTTGTGGTTTGTAAAGGGTTAAAAGCTGTCCAGGCCTGAAGTATCGCTTCACCCTATTTAGGATGCCCAGCTTTTTGGCCGCAGTTTGGGCTTTGTAATCGATGGTGGCGCCGAAGTTGAGACTGGATATCAACTCCATGCCTAGGAGCTCGAGCCGATCAGTCACAGGAACACAAGCACCCAGAAAAGTAGGAGTTTGGTCAAAACGACTCCTTGTAAGATGTTTTTACAGTAGTCTAACGGTGTTTTACAAAAAAAAAAGACTTTGCAACATCACGCTACGACCAATAGGTACGACTAGTCACTAATGCTTCGCGTATTATTCGACAAATGTACTGCGGACGAAGTTGCGTGGGTCAGTTCTTTACAAGATTACTGCTTCTCAAATAATAGCTAAGCATAGATTTACTGGTTAAAATAAGTTTGTGTTATCACGTAATCAGTTAGAAATATTACTCACAGGCTTGAACTGAGTACACGGCGCAGAAAACTACAAGCAGGAGACCCTTCATGTTCGTAAAGTACCAAAAATCGTATACGACTGCGTGACAAAAGTAATAAGTCGGAAATATATAACAATATGCAATCACTTCGTTAATTGATGCCTTGTTGGCAGCATTAGTCTCGGAAAATCAATTTTACAGTTGGAAATTACAAAATATTTTCGCGCCCATATCTAATATTGCTTGTTATTTGTTATTGCTACAGGAATCCTTCAACAAGTTATCGGTAAATTGTTATTTTGTGATTTGGTTTATTAATTATTAAATTTACATTGTAATCATGTTACTTCTTACTTATATTATAAATGCGAAAGATTGGATGGATGGATGTCTGTTACTCAATTACGCCAGAACAGCTGAACGAATCTGGATGAAATTTGGGACGGAGATAGATTGTAGTCTGGAATAGCACATAGGCTATCCCGGGAATAGGATCCCATAGATTTATTTTAATATTTTTAAATAAAATTTGTCCTTTGTATTTAGATGTACTAAACTTTAAGGCTTTTTCCTGGAAAGCACCAACTCGTAACCATAAACAGTTTTTAGGGTTTCGGACATTCCTAAAAAACGGAACCCTTATAGGATCATTCGGTTGTCTGGCTGGCTGGCTATGTGTCTGTTTGTCATAGCCAATTTTCTCCGAATCTACTGGACAGATACTGTTGAAATTTGGTACACATTCAAATTTCTGATGATGATGAAACACGGACGCTTTGCGTAACTAAATAATTATTTATTCTAAATTTCATGTTCGTATGTGACTTCTATACGCACTCGAATGAAAACGTAATGATATCGCGATTCACAACCCGTTCGTACAGCGCCATCTAGCGGCAACTTTGTGAAAATTATGATAATTTATTATGGTTTTTTAGTTTTTTTTATTAAGTCTCTACCCGTTATCAATAAGCAACTACTTCATCTTAGTCACTTTTAAGGTTTTGTTCTAAGGATTTTGTATTTGGTACAAAATTATCCAACACTCAAGTTCAACGGCTATTACCGATAAACTAATAAACTTATCTTAACCGCTATACAAAAAACTATAAGGTACCTTGTTAGGACTACGAAACCCTAAAAATAGTGCCATAGAATAGCCTCATTTCTCCCTGCTTTCAATCAAATCAAAAACCTTTATTTCAAATAGAAAAATAATAGGCACTTATGAACTGATGAGATAGTTCTGCCGCGCTAGTCACTAGCGTGCGCGCGCGAGCAGGATGTTCTGTAGCAAAACCCACTCACTGACCTTATCTCCAGCGAGGCGGTAGCACGTTCCAAAGAGTTGATCTACGGAAAAGAACGTGCAAGAAACTCCACGGACACTCATTTTTGAATCAATGTATATTTGAAATAATTATGATACTTACTTAAATTCGCGGACGTCGCGTGTCACCACGGATTTCCCTCCACAAGACTCCACAAGAAGTCTTTGTACATTTTATTTTTGTTTTGTTGAAAAACTGTTGCGGCGAGTGAGCTGCGAGAGGTTGCGTCTCCCGGCGTGCGCGCTGCGACCACGCCACGTCTCGCGACGCGCTCGCGGCGTGGCGTTGACGTTTACGGTCGTCGAAGCGCCGCAATAATCGCCGCGTGGAAACTTTTTCATAACTTGTATAGGTATGTGGCTAGTCGATAAACACTTGCCGTAGATACATTTTTCAAGTATTCAATAAATAATCATGTTCTAGCTTCGAATTTGGAAATTTCATGTGTCTTTTCCACCGTTAGGTCAAGTATTGGCTAGTCAACTGTATTTTATAGTTTTTATAAGTTTCTATAATGTAAAATTTTAATAAACCGTGAAAATAACATAATACAGCAGGTACTTAACATATTTAACTAAAAAATTAATCTCACAACATCTTGTTGCGATTTTATTTGACTGGAAAATGTGAAATACCTACGAAGTTAGTTTTCGAAAACGTTTTGTTTTCTAATATGGGTAACATTGGAACCCGGGTCTACCTACTGCATGGGTGATGAGAAGTCACAACCGATTTACCAACAAATAAAAAAAAATCGTCAGCATAGATGATAATGACCCCCAACTCGTCATCTCAACTCTCCAGTACAAGCGGGATGACGCTACTCTCTTACACTGCAGCGTGTGTAGAGGTAAATTTATCGAGTTTACAGTATTATTAAGGGACATGAGAATTAATTCAAAACATTGAGGTAAATCAGCTATACAGTACATTTCCTCAAGCTGTAGCAGCACGTAAGTGCATCCAGTGAGGGCGGTTTTTTTCGCGATGTCAGTTTTGGTCCCATAGTATAAGTTGTTCATGATAATGAGTTCAATGACCCCATTAGAGGTATTGTGCTTATTCTGTGACACGTTGAATATCTTAATGCACCATATTCGTTTTTTGTTGATTTACTTTTCCGTAGGATACACGGTTTAGAAGTTGTAAGCCAAAACATGAATAAATGACCAAAAATTTTGTGGTTTTACGAGCACCGCGTACACAGGAAGGAAGTACAGATTTTTAGAAGCTGCAAACTTGGTTTTAAACTATTGGTATCTCCCTGAACAAAGGACACCCCAGAAACGTTTGACACAATGAAACCTTTTTATTTAAGCTCGCTCTTGCATTCTGCACTCTCTAAATGCTTGAGCTTTACTATAAAAATAAATCAACTTAAGACTATTATTTAAGTATCAAAAGAACAAAAGACACTGAAATCCTTTCGAGATGAGATGCAAACAGTTCTATAATTCTTGATGTTTTTTTGCATTTAGGGGTGACATTCGACCGTTCGTTGACTTTTATGTCATTTCGAGCTCGCTGCGCTCGCTTCTGCATTCTGCACTCTCTTTGTTTTAGAGCTTTTTGCATAACTCAACAAAATTAATTATATTTTTATCCATGAATGATCAAAAGAAAACAAAATCTTTCCGGGATAAAATGCAAAAATTTTGGAGGGAAGTCTGGGGGTGCATGGTCCTCACATATAACTAATTTTGTACAGCAAATATTGCAAAAGATTTATTTGAAAAGAGTAACTATGGAGTTTATTATCCATTCGTCTCCATAAGAATCTACCTTTCCGAATGGACAGCAGAGTCTCTTTAGAATTTTTATATTATTTGAAATGTGAATGACATTCAAAAGTGCCGTTTGATTGGCTAATTAAACCCTAAAACCCTTTCAGTCGCTATTGCAAAAAAAATACTCATTTTTATTTATTTCTTATTTGTAAAATAGTTGTACAAACGTCATCTAAAACTATTCCAAATTTCAAGTTGATAGCATTAATACCGTTCTTGAGATATCAAACTGTGACAGACGGACAGACTTAGTCACACAATAAGGGTTCTTTTTTATATTATCGTATGGAACCCTAAAAATGATTTTTTATCAGCCGTGGGAGATTTAGGAGCAGTCATTTGCAAAGTTTGAAGATTTTTAAGTGTAAGAATGAAACACCTTCTATACAAGCTGAAAATAACTTTGACCCGTCGTAAATCGCCTTTTGAGGGTAGCTAGTTGTGAAAAACGAATAGAACTAAGTTTCAATTACTTGCCCCAAGGAATATGATTTTTCCATGCAAACTTTAGCAAAGCTAAGTTCGCTCGCTTCGCTCGCTCACTCTAGCTTCCGTTATACATTTAGTCAAAAACCGTTTTGAGAGTGGATGATTTTTTATTGTTCAATATTTTAACAAAGTTAGCCCAAGAAATCAGATTTTTCTTACAAACTCCCTCCACTTATTTTGACCACTTACATTTTAGTCATTTATTCATAAACAAGTATCTTGTATCTGAATTTACAAATAAAATTGCAAGATTACAGTATATATAAATTAAAATCGAATTAAAAAAAAAAACTTAAATTGAAAAAATATGATCATCTCATAAAAAAATAGAACAATAACATTAAAATAATGAATTAAAGATAAATTAGTATAGATTGATAAAATAAATTAAAAATAATAATATAAAACTTCTAATTCGATCAATAGGTATTTCACAACAAACTCAATAAAATTACAATGCGATTAAATTACAGTTACTCCTATTTCTATCTAAGCCGGAAGCTAAGTTCGCTCGCTTGGCTCGCTCACTCTAGCTCTTAGCTCCCGTTAGACCATTCGAACCTAACCTATCCGTGTCGGAGAGCCCTAAGCTCCCTGAGCCCTATGTTCCGTTACTTGCCTAAGTAAGCGTGCAATGTAGAACAGCTTTCGCACACCGTCAATCATAGGCATATGTGGGGGGGGGGGGGGGGTGCCGTGAAAACCTAAGGAAGTTTGGGGACCGGTTCTATTTTGGCTTTTAACTTCTAAACGGTGTATTGTAGATAAAAAGTCAATCCACATAGTTATAAGTACTCTAATAATAATAATTCTTTATTTTCGGACAACAATGATCCAGCGTGTTAGTTAACAATTTTTAACCTATTACCAGTGTTTGCTAAAATAAAACAGACAAGAAGACAGAATAGAATAAACAGTAATGTGAAAAGGACATCCCTAAACTAACGTTGAGTGTTTGTCCTTCTCACAAAACTTTTGATAATCGGAGAGTCGATACTCTTCGCCACAGTTTTTAGTATGTTGTTGCCACTCGCCCGCAACCTTGACAATAGCGACGCGGTTTTTTTTGCGAATGACGGCGTGGAAGCCGTCGGTTCGGGTTTGCGCAAACATATTAGAAGCGCTGCACCATCGTGGCAGTCCCAACAGCATCCTAAAATTTTTATTATACTGCACGCGTAGGTCAGGCAGCGATTTTTGGTATAATTGACCCAAAGATTACCCGTGTAGAAGCACTGGCAATATGCTTTAAAAAGTGTGAGTTTCACTTGATTGCTACACCGAGCGAATCTTCGGGCCAATATGTTACCTCGGGCCGCCAATGCCCTACGCTCCCTGTCAATATCAACATAGTCCTTAAGGTCTTCAATGAGAAAATGCCCTAGATATTTGCACTTTGTTACTCTTTTGACGTTCAAGCCGTTTAGGGTAATGTTAAGTATAGTATCTGGACAAAAAGACAATGTATTCGCACTTATTTACATTATAGATAAGCCCGTGCGAGACAGCATACGCCTGACAGACCCTCAGCATTTCATTCACGGCACCTGCCGTCGGCGCCAGTAACGCCATGTCATCAGCGTAGCTGATACTATTTATTTTTATACCATGGACCATGGACGCTACATCCGACCCGCATATTACTGAGCTCCACGATTAGCCCATCTACATAATTGTTAAATAGCCTAGGAGATGTCAGACTACTTTGTCTCACACCGCACTCTAACCTATATTTCTCAGAGAGTGTATTGGACCACTTTACAATATTTCCTTGGTTCCCATACCAATACTGTAGGATCCTGAGGACCCCTGTCGGTACACCCCTATCCTCAAGCTCCCTCCAGAGTACGTAATAATTTACCAGATCGAAGGCCCTGGAGAGATCCAGAAAACAGGCGTATGCGTTTTACGATCAGTGTAATACTGGACCGTATGTTTGAGACTTACTATGGCGCTTTCTGTTGACAGTCCAGATTGAAACCCGAGTTGTGAGTCATGCACGGATAGACATTCCTTCAAGCTAGAATCAATCATACCTTCCAGCACTTTTGCCATTGTGGTTGCGAGAGAGGTCGATAGTTAGACTTATTTGGTATATCGCCCGTTTTATTCTTAACTATGGGTACCACCAGTGTTTTCATTAATTCTGCCGGCAAGTACGAGTGACTTAGGCACATAGTGTAAACCCTTGGTAGATTAACCCAGCAAATTTGAAATGTCAATACAGAGCCCGACATGTCCGGGAGACTTGTCTCTGCTCATATTCTTAATTACCGTTGCTACTTGTCTGGCCGAGAAGAACATTAATGACTGATCCACTCCCTGAATTTCAAGTTCAGCATTAATCGCATCAGCTGAGGGGCCCAGAGGAGACTGCTCTTTAAAATGTTCCTTGAACATATTTGCAATCTCTCCCGGGTCACTCTTCCAGTCGACATTCACAAAGACGCCAGGCTTAATATCAAGCTTACTCGTGGTCAAAACTTAGCGAAATTATTTGTTGCTCTTGTTTTTGCTATCATACCCATCTTTATTTGCTCTTGGTTTTTTTGGCACCATTTAGCCGAGCTTTGATGTTCGCTTGTTCAAAAATAACTCCACAAATTGGCCGAATGTGTAAAACCTACATTTCGATAAGCCTGGCCTCCCGGTGAGCATCTCTTACATGGTAATTCCAACCGTACAATGTCTTGTGGTTCCTACTTCTACCTACAGTTTACCTACATTTTCATATGTTTGCTCGGCGGCATCACATAAAGCATATGATATCTTATTATATAATTCATCTAAAATAGCCTAATGCCCGCCTACATTACAAAAACTATGGCTACACTCTTGAAACTCTGGAGGGAAATCAATTTCATGCAGTTTACTGTTACATAGCTCACGGTACCTGACAATTTGCAAGTCATTACGTTCCCCTCAAATAACTTTATTGCAAGTAGTAGAAATTGTTACCTGCTTAGGTCTAACCATACTTAATTACGTCGAATTCAATGGAAAGTGGTAGATAATCTCCTATTTTATAGTAACCTTGTTCACTGCAACCCAGGCTGACAGAGAGACAATACAGTGATCCACCCACCTCCTACATCCACGTGGATGTAGGAGGTGGGTGGATCGTGGTGGGTGGTGGTGGTTATGAGTGAGGCACGTGCCTCACTCATAAAAGTATAAATACTAGAATTTATTCCTAGTTTTTCAATATCAGCACAAATAAACGATTGATCCGCGCAGAAACTAGTAAGTTCCCTCAAAAATAATTCATTTGGATGTGCATTAAATTTACCCAGTATAAACAAACTCTCGACCCCTCCACTCGCAACCACTGCACTGATCTCACATATACACACAAACTACAATAATCGAGCTCCTACCACTGCTAGCTTTAACGGCCGCCAAGCCACAGCTGTTACATTCCAACACAGTGACTGTATCAAAAATTCCTTTTCTCCACAGAATGGCTACTCCTACGGCCTTCCAGTCAGTAATCGGGCCGTTGTGTCAACGGCTCACTTACCCGTATATTAAAATTCATCTGAGATGATAGGTACTTAAAATAGAAATATCGTGGGGTAGAAGCCATGTTTTCTGGAGGCATACAATATCGCACATATTACATAACCTTCTAACACTTTCCATGATCTTTTAACAGACTTACAGTTAAAAGTAATGATCTTACAATATTTTTTATTATTTTGGTTCATAAAGAAAAGTTTCATCAAGCATAACTAGTTCCTGCTAATTTCGGTACATAAATCGCACAAAATGCCAAAATGTTATGCCGTCTGGCCACAACCCGTCATTAAAAAACAATTCTAATTTATCCTTAGAAACAAATAACTTAAAGGCATTGTATTTTCTAGACCTTATCATATTTATCATTTTAACGACACAACTTCATAAGTCTTTTCTTTAATATAACTTATAACGTCATGCTCACTAGATTCAACACTAACATTTGATATAAAAAGAGGTATTTTACATCCGCCGCCCTAAACTTGCCATCTGGGGACGTAACTGCGCGACCTCTCTGACCAATCAATTTATTTTGCTTTGACGCTTTTCGCTGCACTAACGTCCACTCAGTATTTTTCTCCCTTCCCGCTTGCTCACTACTTAACTCGGCCCTTCGCAATTGATTGCGGACATGTTTGCACGTTCGAGTCAAATGTAGCACGTCGTTTCGCTGTTACGGTCACACACGATACGAAACCGCGGTGGTCGCATCGTCCTCTACGCGTCCGTCATGTTGCCTCTCGCTCATTAGCATACATACGCGTTGTGCTTGAGCCGGCTCAACATCGTTCTCGCTCACACTGTTCGAAACCCGCATCGCCGCCTGCGCCTCCACTTGCTGTTGCTTCCTTTAGTTTCTGCGAGAAAGAGATAGGGCGTTCCTCGCCAGTTCTTGCTATCGGGGAATGACTTGCCGGTTTCGTGCGGTCGTTCACCTCCTCAGTTGTTCGTGTCCTACCTACAAACACATAATTGAGACCAAAGGGTCCACTATCAGAGGGGCTATTTTGCAGACGTGCTCCTCGTCTTTTATTTGATGACCGAAAGGATGCGTGATTCAGGTTCTCAATTTCTTAGTTAAGCACGTGAAACCTTTCTGTAGTCACAAATTTCTCCTCCAGTGCACTGAGTTGATTTTGCAGTCTCAATATATCCTTCAGAAGCCTCGTCACATCCACGTGATCAAAGGTAACTGGGGAAGTTTATGCAGTTCCTTTGCCACGAATATTGGAGTCAACTCCACATCCGTGGTAGTCATAAGTCTGATGATGTCACCAAGATCTCGTGACAGCTTCTTTTCCCGTCTTTTCTTCTGAGTGCCATCTTCTTCGCATTTGGAAGCGATTCAAATAGCAAACACTTGACTTTCACGATGTCGTCAGCCGTAAAAGCCGTAGTACAAAGTTGATGTATGCTTTGTTCATCCATAAATCCCAGTACATTTCGTAAAAACGCTAAAAGTTAGTTAATAACAATATTGCATTTAACATACTTCACCGTATTAGAGGTCATTGTCCTTCGCGAGAGTCACCGACCGGTTAAAACAGTAACGCGCCTGATCGTTGTCGTACGCGCATACAAACTTTAAATGTTAGAAAATGTAATTTTAAGCGTTTCTTCTTCTTTTTTTTCCTGGCCGGGGCGGCCGGAAAACAGGCGTTAGATAGGCTAGGAGGCCCACTCGGCGTAGGCCCCGGCTCTGTCTGAATGCTGTTACTTACAACCTACATAATTAAGTTGATAAATTATCCAGGGTACAAAAATAATTTTCGAGCTCGCTTCGCTCGGTTTTGCATTCTACACTTAAGGGCTTGTAGTTTTGTGCATTTTGTCATAAAAATGTAATCTATTTAAGTATAAAAAAATCAAACCTCATGAGATGGAATGCAAAATTGTCAAGCTGTCAATGTTGTAAGTGTTGCGATTGTCTGTAAGTGTTGCGCACTGGAATATTTTTCTTTAATAGTGCTTATTAGCTTAAGGTACTACGATCCTAATAAATATCACAATATCGCCATGTAAAAAACATAAATTCGGATGGTGTTTGAATCCGTGCTGCCACAGGACAAGTACTCAGTCTTCGCAACATAATTATCGTCTCAGACCACCGTTTTCCAGCGTGTCCTTGCGATGTTGACTTTGCTATCAAAGTGGGCTTTGTTCTGAATAACGAGGGCGAAGTCATCGGCATACATGGAGGCTGATTTTGGATGCTTGCCACAACTACATCGAGCACCACGTTAAACAAGAACGGGCTAAGAGCCGAGCCTTGGTGAACGCTGTTACTTTGTGAACAGATATTGGAAAGCCATTGGATTCGCCAACAGCCAGACCGCTGCCGCTGTGAATAGAGGACACGGAATCGCGGTACATGTCTCTGATAATGTCAATATAGACCTCGTGAACGCTCTTGAAGCGAAATGCCTACCAGATGGACTGCCGAGGTATACAGTCGAAGGCCTTTTGCAAGTCTAAAAAGGCCATATGCAAAGCTCTCCTTCTCTCTCTGTAAGCCTCAGCCAGAGTCCGTAAGGCGAACACTGCGTCCATGGTGCTGTTACCCGTCCGGAAGCCATGTTGACACTCAGAGACAATGCACTCGCTACGGAACCGTGTGTCAATGATGCGCTCGAAGAGCTTGATGGTGTGGCACATGATCTTGATACCGCTGTAGTTACTACAATCCTGTACGCTACCTTTGCCTTTGTAAACAGGAATAATCAGGCTAAATCGCCACTGGTTCGGCATTTCCTTGGTGATCAGGATGTGGTTAAAAAGATCCGTCAGAAGGTCCACACCATGTGGGCCCATCACCTTCCAAACTTCAATTGGCACATTGTCAGGCCCGACCGATTTCCGGTTTTTCATGTGGTGAAGAGCAATGCGAGTTTAATCGGGAGAAATAGGGGAAATAAGTCCAAGTTAGGAGGCGGTTCGGGAGGAAGGTTATGGGGATGCTGTTTATTAGACAGCTCCGCAAAGTATGTACACTATCTCTCCTTAACAGAGGGGGAATCGTAGAACAGCTTAACCTGGGCGTCCCTTACACAGAGACATTTGCCAATGTCCCGTGTAGCTCTTTTCCGGGCACGCGCCAGCTTAAAATTAAGCTTTTGCCCCTCCGCAGTTTCCAGTTTGTCGTACAAGGGCGACAAACTTTTGCTGCGGGCTCTGGGTACAGCATTTTTGCAAGCGCGCTTAGCCGCTCCATATGCCTCCTTATCATCCGGAGAGTTGGACCCTTGCCACTGTTTAAATAAACCCTTCTTCCGAGTCGCCTCCTGCACCCCGTCATCCCACCACCACGTTTCCTTATCTATGGTGCGGCCCCCACGAGAAGTACCAAGGACGCGCTCACCCGTAGCTGTGATTGCTGAATGGGTCCTACTCCAGATCTCTTGAGCGGACTCATGCGGAGCACTGATCTTGAGATGCTCGACCTCCGCGATGAAGTCCTGTACTGTATAGAACCATTAAGCAACCACCACTTAGTGCGAGGTTTGCGTTTCTCGATCACTTTCTTTTTTGGCACGACTGCAAAGTCCAGGACAAGGAGGCGGTGTTGAGCCGTTAGGCTTTCACCTGGGATGACTTTGCAGTTGGTAGCCTTGCCAATGTAGCACCGTCGTACCAGCAGGTAATCTATTTGGGCTGCGTAGGCACCACCATTGTACGTAATAAGATGCTGGGGCTTCTTCTGAAATAATGTGTTCGCGATGGCTAGGTTAGCCACAGCGCAGGTCCTGAGTATACTGAGTCCCTCTGCATTTAGTTGGCCATAACCAAAACCACCGTGGACACGTCCGTGCTCTCCAGCAAACTGACCTACGTGACCGTTGAGATCCCACCTAACCAAAACACCTTCAGAATTCGGAATAGCGCGTAATACGTCCTCGAACTCATACCAGAAGGCCCCCTTTTCAGACTCACAGCAACCGGTTTGAGGAGCATAGGCGCTGATGAAAATATATTAATTACCATCTAAATACAAATAACTTTTTTCTTCATAAAAATCAATCCTATCCGATAAAGGGTACAAAAATTTTCGAGCTCCCTTCGCTCGCTCTTGTGTTCTACACTGTCTACATTCTTAAGATTTCCTGCGTCACTCAACAAAGTTACTTATATCGTCCGGGGACGATATGAACATCTCTTAAAATCTATGCGTGACTAAAAGTTTGATTTACTGTCCTTTTTTGTACCATGATAATGACAAATCTCATAATAAAATCTCGGTGAAAGACAAGGATTTTATTTATTACGAAGTCTAATTTTCGAGTTTTGCATTGAACACTCTCAAGTGTAGAAAACTATGTGTGTAACTTTTATGCATTCTGTCAAAAAAAGTTTTTTCCGTTTAAGTATAACTAATTAAACCTGAGAGATGGAGTGCAAAAAATTTCAAGCTCGTGTCGCTCGCTCTTGGTTTTTTCAATCTCTGATATTCCTAATATTTCCATTAAAATCTTAATCTTAATGGCTCTGGGCGGAGCGGAAGGGTGTGTCAGACTCTTACTGGCTAAAACCCATCAGTGTTCCTCCTAATGCCCTTTGCGTTCCAGGGTACGGTGCCTCTTTCGAACGGTTTCCTCAACCCGGCAGGCACTGGTCCTAGCGGGCCCCGTCTCCCATGCTGACAGCTCTTTGAGGCGCGCGTGGAACACAGCGCGTCGTCGACACGGGCCTGGTTCTGATCGGACGGCGAGCCACCCAATTCTCGTCGTCCGCAGGCCCTCGCCTACGGTGGCCGGAAATCGCCCTGCGATTCCCGACGCCCAGGGCGTCTTCTTCTGTTGCGGCGGCTGGGTCGAGAGGTTTCCCTCTCTCTCACACGTTCGGACTCCTCCTTCGCTAGCATTACTGCTACTCGCAGTAATGCTAGCGCCATTGTTGACACTCGGGCGTGTCCTCCCGCCGAATCCGGAATAGGTATCTTCCGAAACAATCGTGTCCGGTGAGTACCTGCGCAAGCCCGTACCGACGGGTTCTTTGCAATTATACGCAAAAAATCTGCGTCGCTAATGAGGAGAGTGAGAGATAGTCGGAACAGCATCCTGAAAACTGTAGCCGAGAGCTTCGGCTCTTCAATTGTACAGCAGCTTGTGCGGAGGTTAATTTTGTATAACAATAAGTTATTTTTGTATGTTTTACTAACACAATATGGATTTTTGGTCCGAATTAAAGATATTATTATTTCTCTTTACTTTCTCGGGTCCCTCTTCTTAGAGACCCGGTCCTTTGGTAGGCGTACGAGGGGCCGAAGCCAACTCGCAGAGGCCTCTTTAAACATTTCAAATGGAATGGGACACCAACCGACGATTATCCCTGTATGCACTGTGAAAGTATACCCAAGGACAATCCCCGGTTGGAGCAGGACTATTGCAGAATATGGAAACAAAAGATGAAACGCTATGGGTTTGGCTGGTTTAGTGGACTAATAATCGCTCACTGTGGAAGAACTATTGGCCCCCGCCTGACCATTGACAATTAAAACGGCTTTAAAATAGCAGGGGGTGACCTGCACACTCAACAAATGGGCCTCCCGAAAAGGGTCGCTAGCACAAAGCAACGTAGCGCCAAGAGGGCAACATATCCTGAGGTGCTAGAGGAGTGGAGAGGTATACCACGGCTATCAGGACAATCCCGGAAGCACGGTCAAGATCCCTACCAGCACCCTACTGGACTATACATCCTTCCCCCGAGCACGCCCGCTCTTGCGAATCTCCACTCAGACCGGCCGATTAAGGCAAGAAAGAGGTGGGAGCTCTGTTCCTCGTCAGTTTTCACCCCGGCCAGCCAATAAAGGCAAGCCGGAAATGAGGAACAAGAATTCTCCCCGGAGATCAGGTCCGTGGGGCCGCCAGTGCCCAACAGTTCGCCACAAAACTGCCCTGCGGACATATTATTATTATTCCATTTATTCATATTCAATACATTTTTAAATATTTCTATAAAAATACAAAAAACATTTAAAAATATAAAAAATAGTAGCCCACCGGTATCGGGAACAGGGTCCAAGCTACCGGTGGTCAGGGCTCCTGAGAGAGGAACCTCCTAACAATGCGCGCCGTGTCCAGGAGTACTGCTTTCTGGATCAAGCCCTTGATCCAGCTGCCCAACGAGAGCCTCTTGAGATGTTGGTCGAGGCTCTTGGCAATAATGCCATTGGCCGTCACTATTATCGGCACAATGACTGCTGTGTTCACATCCC
The DNA here is from genome assembly GCA_950371165.1 of Lacanobia oleracea. Taxonomy (NCBI): domain Eukaryota; kingdom Metazoa; phylum Arthropoda; class Insecta; order Lepidoptera; family Noctuidae; genus Lacanobia; species Lacanobia oleracea. Next base: position 17,438,514 of record OX493389.1, read on the forward strand.
ACATGTCGACAACCTCGCGAGCCAAGTCAAGATACTTCGTTTGTTTATCTTTTTCTGACTTCACGAGGTTCTCGTCATGAGGGACTGCTATATCAACAATCATTGCGCGACGCTCTAGTCAATCTATCACCACTATATCAGGCTTATTGGCAACAATAGTCCTGTCAGTGATAATATTATTATTATTTTCAATGTTTTTTACTTTCTCGGGTCCCTCTTCCTAGAGACCCGGTCCTTTGGTAGGCGTACGAGGGGCCGAAGCCAACTCGCAGAGGCCTCTTTAGACATTTCAAATGGAATGGGACACCAACCGACGATTATCCCTGTATGTTATGCTGACGACCTCGCAATCCTAGTGTCAGGGAAAGTGACTGGAACGATCTGCAACCTTACTCAACAAGCACTACGCATCGTGGAAAGATGGTGCGACGAATATGATCTGTCGGTAAACCCCACGAAAACTGAATTAGTCATGTTCACTCAAAAGCGAGCACTAGGCCACTACCGGCTACCTATGCTCTTCAATACAGAGCTCCAGCTGTCTAACGAGGTAAAGTATCTAGGCGTCATCCTAGACAGTAAGTTAAGCTGGAGTAATCACCTAGACTACAAACTAAACAGGGCCTGCATTACCTTCTGGCAATGCAGGAAAATGATAGGGAAGAAGTGGGGCCTATCTCCCAAAATAATACTATGGCTGTACAGCGCAGTAATTCGGCCCATGGTAACCTACGGGGCCGTGGTGTGGTGGCCACGCTCAAAGCTAGCTACAGCCGTAAACAAGTTACAACACATGCAAAGGCTGGCCTGCATGGCAACGACGGGCTGCATGAGGACTACTCCAACTGCGGCGCTGGAAGCCATGCTGGGGCTCCCTCCGCTACACTTGTTTATACAACAGGAAGCGACGATGGCAGCAGTACGCCTTAAAACATTAGGTCTCTGGAGTAAGAGAGACACACGACACACCGCTCTGCTCGAGGAGCTCAACAATGAACTCCCCATAACAAAAGCAATCAATGACCGGGTACCCAAGCAATTTATCTTCGATAAAAAATACAAAATCCAATTGCATGAGGATCATCGGTGCGAGGGGCTCTGCCCCGCCGAGCTGTGGATCTTCACCGATGGATCAAAAACAGGTACAGGTACTGGTGCGGGAATCTTCTCAGAGGATCTCAATATCCACATAGCCACACCATTGGGGGTCCACAACACAGTGTTCCAGGCTGAATGCATGGGCATTTCTCTGGCGGCATCAGCCATCCTAACCAGGGAAGTTAAGGACCACTCAATACGCATACTCTCGGACAGCATGGCTGTCCTGCAAGCTCTGAACAGCCACACAGTGAACTCTGGGTTGATTCTCGAGTGTCACTAACGTCTAAACCAGGTTGGTAGACACAACAAAGTAACCATTCAATGGATCAAGGGACACAGTGAATCTCGAGGCAACGACGCTGCGGATGAACTCGCCCGAAGGGGGTCGAGTTTGTCAGCAATGGGACCTGAGCCCATCGTGCCGCTGCCTTTCGGGTACTTACGCAATCTGGTAAGGAAACGCACCGGAGATAAACATCACAAGCTATGGGCTGACCATAGTGAGTGTAGGCAGACCAAAGAGGCACTTCCCTCTATAAATGGCCGTTTCACAAAACAAGCCCTAAGACTGACTAAACAACAGTTGCATTCAGTCACAGCCGTAACAACTGGCCATGGCTCTTTTAATAAACACCTCTATGCTATAGGAGTCACTGACAGCCCGCTATGCAGAGCCTGCATGGAGAAGAATGAGACAGCAGTCAGCAGCACACCTGCTTCTAAGCTGCCCGGTGGTTGCGGATTACAGGGCAAAGTACTTCGGAAACCCAGGTACCCTCTGCGAGATAGTTAGTAACACCAAGGCGTTGCTGGCCTTCCTTGGGGAGCTGGGGTGGATCGAATGACGCATTTGTCCCACCTACACGCAAAATACGCGCTTAGTCGTGGAGTTGCGGAAACCAGCCCGATTTACATACACATACATACATACATGCACTGTGAAAGTATAACCAAGGACAATCCTCGGTTGGAGCAGGACTATTGCAGAATATGGAAACAAAATATGAAACGCTATGGGTTTGGCTGGTTTAGTGGACTAATAATCGTTTACTATGGAAGAATTTTTGGCCCCTGCCTGACTATTGACAATTAAAACGGCTTTAAAATGGCAGGGGGTGACTTGCACACTCAATAAATGCCCCCCCCCCCCGAAAAGGGTCGCTAGCACAAAGTAACGTAGCGCCAAGGGGGCAACATATCCTGAGGTGCTAGAGGAGTGGAGAGGTATACCATGGCTATCAGGACAATCCCGGAAGTACGGTCAAGATCCCTACCAGCACCTTACTGGATTATACATCCTTCTCCCGAGCACGTTTGCTCTTGCGAATCTCCAGTCAGACCGGCCGATTAAGGCAAGAAAGAGGTGGGAGCTCTGTTCCTCGTCAGTTTTCACCCCGGCCAGCCAATAAAGGCAAGCCGGAAATGAGGAACAAGAATTCTCCCTGGAGATCAGGTCTGTGGGGTCGCCAGTGCCCAACAGTTCGCCACAAAACTGCCTTGCGAATTTATTATTATTATTTATTATTATTATTATTATTCCATTTATTCATATTTAAACATATTATTTACATTTTTAAATATTTCTAGAAAAATACAAAAAAAAACATTTAAAAATATAAAAAATAGTAGCCCACCGGTATCGGGAACAGGGTCCAAGCTACCGGTGGTCAGGGCTCCCGAGAGAGGAACCTCCTAACGATGCGCACCGTGTCCAGGAGTACTGCTTTCTGGATCAAGCCCTTGATCCAGCTGCCCAACGAGAGCCTCTTGAGATGTTGGTCGAGGCTCTTAGCAATAATGCCATTGGCCGTCACGACTATCGGCACAATGACTGCTGTGTTCACATCCCACATGTCGACAACCTCGCGAGCCAAGTCAAGATACTTCGATTGTTTATCTTTCTCTGACTTCACGAGGTTCTCGTCATGAGGGACTGCTATATCAACAATCATTGCGCGACGCTCTAGTCGGTCTATCACCACTATATCAGGCTTATTGGCAACAATAGTCCTGTCAGTGATGATAGACCGATCCCAATACAATGAGCAACTACCACTTTCGAGAACTGGGTCGGGCACATACCTATAGTACGGTACTTCCGATTCCACAAGATTGTATTTAAGAGCAAGTTGCTGGTGGATAATCCTGGCTACAAGGTTGTGCCTGTGCAAATAGTCTCCGTTAGCCAGACTAGAACAACTAAAAAATGTGGCGGATGGATTCCCCGGGCCGGTGACATGCCCGACATATGTCAACCGTACCGTCCTTCACAATGTATTTCCGGTAGTTGTTAGTCATCATAACTTCGTCCATAATTGCACAGACAAAACCTTCGGTTTCCCCGAAGAGGTCACCAAAACGAAGCCAGGCTACGGACGCTAAGAAGTCTACATCGGGCCCATGTAGGACCCGATAAAAGCGTCCGTGAAGCTCCTTGCTCTGCCATACCTCCCTGCGGTCGTTAGTATCTAATACCACAGGTTTGCGCCAGTTCTCGTTAGCCAAGGAGAGCGCGGTAAGGCCTTTGTCCACCGCTACCACATCTCGATGCATACCCACGTCGGCTTCTAGGAAGTATTCCCTAAGGCTACATACCTCGCGGTTGTGCAGGGTCTTAGCATTTAAGAAGCCACGACCCCCGCACTTCCGCGGGATATACAGCCTCATCACCGATGACCGTGGGTGATGCATCCGATTTGCGGTAAGCAGTGAACGTACCCTCCTATCTAGGGCGTCAAGTTCCGTCTGAGTCCATTTGAGTATCCCGAAAGAATACATCAAAACCGGCATGACCTAACCTTTGAAGGCGCGCACCTTGTTTCCGCCTGATAAAAGACTGTTAAGTACTTTGTTCAGGCGGCCAAAGAAGCGCTCCTTCAACGATTGTTTCATGTCAGTAGCATTGATGCCTAACGCTTCCGACATACCCAAATACTTGTAAGTTTCGGTTGAGGCGAGGGACCTAAGGTCTATGGAATCCGAGAGTTGTGTTCCCTCGGATTTCATAATCTCCCCTCGCTTTACATGCTCATGCATACGCACATTTGTCCAAACCAAATTCCATCCTGATGGCGCCACTGAAGCTTTCTGTTACCTTCAGTAGCTTCATCAGTTGCAAGTTGTTAGGAGCAAAGAGTTTCAAGTCATCCATGTAAAGGAGGTGCGATATGACCTGGCCACCTTCTCAACCGGTAGCCTTGGCCCGAACCCTCCAACAATGTACTGAGAGGGTTGAGGGCCAGACAAAACCACAGTGGACTCAGACTGTCACCCTGAAATATGCCACGCTCGATCCTTATCGGTTCGCTGTTCGCCTGGGTCTGTCGACACCCTGGATAGTGAAGAACCGTCCTCCACTGCCCCATACACGACATCAGGAAGATGCGTAAAACTGCATCAACTTTGTACAGTTCCAGCACCCTCATGAGCCATGTACATACATGGCTCATGAGTCATAGGCCTTCTTATAATCTATCCAGCATGTCGACAGATCTCTTCGGGAACGTCGAACCTGTTGGCTAATGGCTATGTCGATGAAGAGCAGCTCCTTAGTACCGCGGGACCCGTTCCTACATCCATTCTGAGAAGAAGACATTATTGAATTACTATCAATATGATGGTTAATCTTTCCTCTCAAAATGGATGTAAGAACTTTATAGACCGTCGGTAAACACGTGATCGGTCTATAATTTTTAGGCTCCGCGGTACTACCTGATTTATGGAGCAGGTGGGTTATTCCTGTAGTTAGGAACTGGGGCAGCGACCCTGACTCTAACGCAGACTGGAATTGAAATGCCAAGCGAGTGTGCGATCTTTTGAACTATTTAATCCAAAAGTTAAATTTATTATTATTATTATTATTATTATCTCCTTTATTCCGTTAACTATACATATAAATTATATTTTTAAATATTTGATTAAAATAAATAAAAAAAACATTTAAAAACATAAAATAGTAGCCCACCGATATCGGGAACAGGGTCCAAGCTACCGGTGGTCAGGGCTCCAGAGAAAGGAACCTCCTGACAATGCGAGTCGTGTCTAGAAGTACCGCTTTCTGAATCAAGCCCTTGATCCAGCTGCCCAACGAGAGCCTCCTAAGGTGTTGGTCGAGGCTCGTGGCTATTAAGCCATTGGCCGACACGACTATCGGCACAATGATTGCGGAGTCCACTTCCCACATGTCGACAACCTCGCGAGCCAAGTCAATATACTTGATTTGTTTGTCTTTCTCGGCTTTCACGAGGTTCTCGTCATGCGGGACGGTTATGTCTACAATCATTGCACGCCTCACAATTCGGTCCACCACCACTATATCAGGCTTATTGGCAACAATAGTCCTGTCAGTGATGATGGACCGATCCCAGTACAATGTGATATTGCCATTATCGAGAACTGGGTCGGGCGCATACCTATAGTATGGCACCTCCGACTCCACAAGAGAGTATTTCAGAGCAAGTTGCTGATGGATAATCCTGGCTACAAGGTTGTGCCTATGCAAGTATTCTCCGTTAGCTAGACGAGAACAACCAGAGACAATGTGGCGAATTGATTCTCCCGGACGGTGACATGCCCGACATATGTCGACCGTGCCGTCTTTCACAATAAATCTCCGGTAGTTATTCGTCATGATAACTTCGTCCATAATTGCACAAACAAAACCTTCGGTTTCTCCAAAAAGATCACCGAAACGCAGCCAGGCTACGGACGCTAGTTGGTCTACGTCGGGCCCATGTAGGGCCCGGAAAAAGCGTCCGTGAAGCTCCTTACTCTGCCATACCGCCCTGCGATCGTTAGTGTCAATCACCGCAGGTTTGCGCCAGTTCTCATTTGCCAAGGAGAGCGGGGTGAGTCCCTTGTCCACCGCCACTACATCTCGATGCATACCCACGTCGACAGCTAGGAAATATTCCCTAAGACTGCATATCTCGCGATTGTGGAGAGTCTTAGCATTTAAAAAGCCTCGACCTCCACACTTTCGCGGGATATACAGTCTCATTACCGACGACCGTGGATGATGCATTCGATATGCAGTGAGCAGAGTGCGGACCCTCCTATCCAGGGCGTCAAGTTCCGTTTGAGTCCATTTGAGTACGCCGAAAGAGTACATCAATACCGGCATGACCCAACCGTTGGAGGCGCGCACCTTGTTTCCGCCTGATAGAAGGCTATTAAAAACCTTCTTCAGGCGGCCAAAGAAGCGCTCCTTCAACGATTGCTTCATGTCAGTAATATTGATACCTAACGCTTCCGACATACCCAAATACTTGTAAGTTTCAGTTGGAGAGAGGGATCTCAGGTTTATGGAATCCGAGAGTTGAGTTCCCACGGATTCGATAATCTCTCCACGCTTTACATGCATGACCGCACATTTGTCCACACCAAACTCCATCCTGATGGCGTTACTGAATGTTTCAGTTACCTTCAGTAGCTCCATCAGTTGCAGATTAGTGGGAGCAAAGAGTTTCAGATCATCCATGTAAAGGAGGTGAGATATAACCTGAGCACCTCTCTTCAACCGATAGCCTAGCCCTGAATTCTCCAGCAGTGTGCTAAGAGGATTCAAGGCTAGACAAAACCAAAGTGGACTCAAACTATCACCCTGAAATATACCTCGCTCGATACTTACCGGTTCGCTATTCCTCTGGATATTTCGACATCCTGGATAGCGAAGGACTGTCCTCCATTGCCCCATACATGACATCAGGAAGGTGCGTAGCGTTGCATCAACTTTATACAATTCTAGCACCCTCATGAGCCACGTATGAGGCACCGAGTCATAGGCCTTCTTATAGTCTATCCAGCATGTCGACAGATCCTTTCGGGAACGCCGAACCTGTTGGCTAATGGCCATATCAATAAGGAGAAGCTCCTTAGTACCGCGGGACCCATTCCTACATCCATTTTGAGAGCCAGACATGATGTTGTTGTTGTTAATGTGACTATTAATCTTTGCCCTCAAAATGAATGTAAGAACTTTATAGACCGTCGGTAAACACGTGATCGGTCTATAATTTTTAGGTTCCGCAGTACTACCTGATTTATGGAGCAGGTGGGTTATTCCTGTAGTTAAGAACTGGGGTAGCGACCCAGACTCTAAGGCAGACTGGAATTGAGACGCCAAGCAAGCGTGCGATCTCGTAAACCATTTAATCCAGAAATTGTGCAGCCCGTCCGGCCCTGGAGATTTCCAGTTAGGCAACGGGCGGACTGCACAAGCTACATCTTGGGGGCTGATGGAAATTGCCCCCATTTCTGGTATCGGATCGCACACACGCTCGACCTCCCGAATCCAGTCACCCTCAGTATGACTGACAGGAACCGACCAGATGCTGCGCCAGAATGAACACATAGCATCATCATCCGGCAAGCGCGTGTCAGTCACACCTTGGTCCGGTCGCTCCCAATCCCTATATACCCACCTTTCGTTACTTCGGAATTTGCGATTCTGGGTGTATCGCTCCACTCGCCGCCTGTACCTACGAATACGGCTTGCCCATGCATACACCTTCTGCTTCAGGAAGTCGATGCGCTCTGTGACACGAGATATATAATCTCGGGGATTGACATCAGTCCCCGAAAACGCCCGTCTCTAAAGTCCCCGAAAGCGCATCACTCTAGGGCGTGTGTTGCCCTCCCTGAAGCAGATCAGTTTGCCGATTAGCGCTCTGGCCTCACCAATACGACGCTCGATCCTGCACTGCCAAGCTGGTACGGCTGGTTTTGGTCGTGTAACTCCGTCATTGGTTATTTTTATTTTGACATGAGCTACACGACATGCCGCTACAGCCGCGCAGTACATGATCGAATGTGCATCGGTGAGGTTATCACAGTTATCAAAATGGCTTGACAACTGCGAATCCAGAGCAGCCACCAGCGCCCTGTTCTTGTTATGCAAACGAGGTAAGCGTGGTCTAAGTTCAGGCGGCATGTAGCGGTATTCCCGAATAGCACACTCCAAAGCACTCCTCAATTCGTCATTGCACTGGGTACTTACGTTTGTAACCCTGTCATTACTCTCCTCGTCAGCGTGGCTGGGCAATTGGGTTGACTGTGCTGGTGCCACAGTCTGCGACGGAGGAGCAATGACATGGCTACACATTTCAGTGCGGAGGCGATCAAGCACACTATCATCCAACATACGGTTACGCTGGATGACGCGCACCTGATCCGACAGTCGTTGGGCCGATACGCTGACAGCTGGCTCAAGTACCTGAAACAGAGAGAGCATCCGACCACGGTACGCAGTCAGGTTAGTTCCCCCCTCTGTAGCCCCAAAGTATGAGCGTATAACATTCTCATTTATGGCTTGAGTCCATTTCATACGCTGCACACTTCCACCGATAGCGGGGACCCTGTCAGAGACCGGTGGGCCTTGAGGTCCTAAGCTGGCCGGTGGTCGGCCTCGTCCGCGCCGACGCGCAGGTGGTGGTGTCGTCGGCGACGAGAAGTATTCGTCGCTCGAGCTCGACGCAACTGCAGCTACCGGAATCTCAGGACTCACGGCTGGCGCTGGTCCCGGCGGCTGCGAGGCGGAACTGAGCGACGAACCCGAAGATGGAGTTGGTGCGACTTGTATTCGAGTCCGGCTTCTTGTCAGCATTGATTTTTGATTTATCTTGTGTTTCCATTCAAATTTAACTTGTAAATATGTTTATTGGTTTTTTTTTTCGAAGTGTCCTGGATTTCTTAGAAAGAAGAATAGAATAGAATTTAATTAATATAAAAAAACGGGATGAAAATTTTTCTTGTCAATCAAGTTGACAGCCGGACCACCTTATTATTATTATTATTAAACGGCGGCGATCAATGAAAAGGCTAAGTAGCCACTTAAACGGCTGATTTAGCTAGTTGGCTGCGACATCTATACTTTTTTTTTCACCAGTTTTCCAACCACTCCCTGAAAACAATCCCGAACATACTAGGGAAATCAAGGAATACCTTGAATCAGCGAATCAAATGTGTCTTCCACTAAAAAGTACCAGTTCAAAAGAAATTGTGAAAGAAATAAGGAACCTCAAGGAAGGTAAAGCACCCGGCTATGACCTTATTGATGCCACATTACTTAAAAACCTGCCTCATAATGGTGTAATGAAATTAGTTAACATCTTTAATGCCAGCTTAACACTTGAACATTTCCCTGGGCAATAGAAAAGTGCACATATAGTCATGGTACCGAAACCCCCACGTGAAGCTACTTCATTCAGACCTATCAGCCTGCTACCAGTTATTGGCAAACTGTTTGAGAGGATATTGCTTAACAGGATGAAAGAACATCTAAGTACAGTATTACCGAAGCACCAATTTGGATTCCGGGAAAAACACGGGACAATCGAATACAACTATAGTTGACACCATTAGCAGATGCCTTGAAAACAAATTGTGTTGCTGTGCAGTCTTTTTGGATATCAGCCAAGCCTTTGATAAGGCATGGCATGACGGCCTCCTGTTCAAGCTAAAGCAGCATCTTCCGTATTGTCTATTCCGAATACTTAAATCCAACTTAGATAAAAGGTGCTACCTAGTGAAGTACAGCGATGATCTGTCAGAAGTACACGAAATAAAATCAGGTGTCCCTCAGGGCAGTAGTTTGGGCACTATACTATACCTCATTTTACAGCAAATATCCCAACAACTGACTACACCACGACTGCGACATACGCTGATGATACGGTGCTACTGCCGGCTCATAGCAACCCAGAAACGGCATCATCACAGTTGCAAAACCACTTGACAGAAGTTGAATTGTGGCTGAAGCGTTGGAGAATAAAAGCCAATGAGAGCAATTCGGTACATGTAACATTTACACTTAGAAGAAAAACATGTCCAACGGTAACGCCAAACTGCAAATTTATTCCTCAAGACAATAACGCAAAATACCTGGGCATGCAGGAACAGGAAACTTACATAGAAAAAACATATTTCAAAACTTAATCCTAACAGCAAGATACTAGTGTACAAAACTACCATAAAACCAATCTGGACTTACGGAATACAACTGTGGGGAACTAAAAGGTAGTAGTCTAGCAAGGCTATCTTATTTATCAATCAATCAATCAATCAAATTATTTATTACGAGCAACAAAGACTCATAGTGTTAGTAGGTACAATAAATAAACTTACAACTATGTTAGTGACACAATACAACAACAACTACATGAACACACACAACATAACTATCACCGCTTCAGCATCCCAGCTGAGATACTGGAGCAATGATTAACAGTACTGCAGTCCAGCCTGTCAGCAATCATACCCAGGATGCTGTTGGAACTGGCTCGCACCCTGCACACCAAGGACGCACATCTTTTACGCATTAATGCATAAAAGCAATCAACACGCATTTCCGCAAACATCCCTGATGCGCTACAGAAGCGAGGCAGCCCCATCAACACCCTGAATGCATTATTATACTGAACGCGAAGGGCACTGTACGATCTTCGCGTAAAATGTACCCACAGGCTACAGGTGTAAAACGAGGAACAGAAGGTTCTAAACAGTGTTTTTTTAACCTCCGTAGAAGCACGCTTAAACCTGCGGGCTATCATATTCGCTCTGACCGACAGCGCCCTTCGCTCCCTCTCAATGTCCCTCTCGCTCAAATGTGTTATTTGTGTAAGTGTAATTAGAACTAATAGGGTACGATGGGGTTGGCGTATCCATGTGGATAAAAACACCGCGTTAAATAAAAAGAATTTAAAAAAATCTGTGGGGAACAGCCAGCAACAGTAGTTTAGATATCCTGGAGAGATTCCAGACCAAAGCTCTGAGAACAATGTTTGGTATCCCTCATTGTATAAATAATAGATACATATACCTCGACCTCGGCCTAAAAACAGTTCAGCAAGAAATAGCTCAAAACAGCCTGAAATACCAGGAGAAACTGACCGTCCATGTAAACAAACTGGCACACCCTCTGAGTGGAGAAGGCGCTTTTCAGCATACCCGGCTAAAAAAAAGTGACATACCGAGCCTACATTAAAGATTTACCACTTGACATCAAGAGAGTCGTGTGAAATGAATCTTCATACAAGTATAGCTTTCGAGGAAAACATAAACTGAGAAATCAAACAAAGAAGTGGCTTATTGTTGGAAAACAGATACCCATGAAGCAGAAACATAAAAAAATATTATCACTATGGCTGCTGATTAAACGGCGGCGATCAATGAATAGGCTAAGTAGCCACTTAGACGGCTGATTTAGCTAGTTGGCTGCGACATCTATACTAATAATATAATAAAGCTGAAGAATTTGTCTGATTATTTGTTAGTTTGTTTGAACGCACTAATCTCTGGAACGATCAGTCAGATTTATAGAAAATTATTTTTGCATATGATAGCCACATTCATGAGAAAGGCTTTATGGTATACGGGAACGAAAAAAACGTGACATGCACGTAAGAAGTCGCGGGACAAGCCTAGTATTAAAGATATAATCAAATTATATACTGAATTTTGTTCGTTTCTCTTTTTTATGTTTTTCTTTAAAAAACGGTCTCAGCATGGTTTAGTTAGTAAATAAGGGAAGAAGCGAGACAGCTCCAACACAAGTACCTCTGTAACTTACAGGGGCTGCCTCAATTTATGTATGCTCAGTTGCTCACAATGTCTTGAGATGATAATAAGTATTTTTGTAGTTACGTTGAAGGGTTTATTTACTCAAGCTTGTTGAAAATAACAGTGGACGTTTTTACCATTATGCTAGAATGCAGGGATTTCTGGGCGTTCACTGATCAATACCAAAACACAAATAGGAACTTATACGTATATATTTACAAAGATCTTAATAAAATGAGAGCTTTTTTGTAATAAGCATTTATTGGTAGGTATAACAATTGTATAGTTTACTTGTTTCATTCATATTCGGAAATCAGTGGTGTATTTTCTTTTTGAGTTAGTAATAGGTACAAAATAATATTAAAACTTCTTCATTGCACAATAATAAGCACTTACTGACTTCGTATTTGAAAACACAGTATCAGCTTAAAAAGCAACTTAGATATTTCGCCTGCAAGAGTAGAATATCCAACAAAAAATCATTGCCTGATTATTATAGACGAATGTTATGCTGTTGGGTGATGCTCACTTAAAACATACGTATCACTATTTCGCAACGACGACGCTAAACTGAAAGACCAAATAATTTAAATCCTTGATCAATCAATTCGTTTTATCTGATTAATAAGTGTCAGATAACAGATATTCCATAAACACTTCCATGGGGACCTGGAAAAGTTCTTTATTGACCATTCCAAGTACAGTTTTTAGCAAACCATTAAAAATGTTGCTATCGTATGATTGACTACCAGCAGCTCTTCTAGTTTCAAATAGCTGTGTAACAGGTTTGGCGCCGTAGTTTTCAAGTTCTTCGCCCAAAACCAAATGGGTTAAGTTGAACTGAAACAAAAGATGATCATGAATCAGGCGCAGTCCGAGGAGGGGCGGGTCGAGGAACAATTTTTTCGAGCTCGCTTCGCTCGCTCTAGCGTTCGGTTTTCGTGTAAGTCGATAAAAAACGTATAAGGAAGTATGATAAGAAGTTTGCGTAACAAAAAATGTTTCGTGTCCGAAATAAGGTATAGTACTAACATTTTTCTAGCTCGCTTCGATCGCTCTAGCATCCATGGTGATCCGTGGTGGTCTTATGCTTAAGTCAACCAACATCTAAAAACAATCGAAGGTATCCGAGAAGCTAAAAATTTTCGAGCTCGATTCGTTCGCTCATAGTTCTCTTTGGGCTTATGTATTCTGCAAAAGACACTAACGTAACCGAGGTGCTTGTTTCACCCCAGTTTGTCCTGCGAGAACTTAAAGGTAGGTATTGTAGGCAGGCGTCATACATTTTGTAAACGTCTCCTTTATCCTCGTCCTTCTAATGGGTTGTCCGTAGTCACACATGGGAAAATTTTGAGACCCCGGGAAAACAACTTTTTTTTTGGACTAAATCCAATCGTCTTCCATTTGCTTTATGAGTTTATAATTTAATTCCTTTTTTGTGCAAAAATCCCTATTTTCTCGCATTGCTTTAAGTACTATTAATGTGATCTGACCCCCCCAAAGTTTAAGGCTTCGACCGCGCCTGTCCTGAATCCTATGTATACCCGTATAAACGATGCAGAACGAGTCAGACAAAATGTGAAGGCATCCTCAAATGTGACAAGTAGCTCTTGACCAATGACATTCTGTCGGCGGTAGCGTGGCAAAGGCGATTGTCAAAACGTCAAAAATGTATAGAATTGTGAAAAAGTTGTCGATATGTCACGTGATCAATCCCTTGCATTTTTTCATTTTGACAATCGCATTTGCTAATGGTATGGAAAACTTTGTCTAGAGTCTAAAGCCTCTGCCACGGGTTTTGCAGGCAGTGGGGCGACGCGGCAGCGGCGCGTTGGCGGGCAACGAGCGGTGCGTGCCAGTCGAGTGGTGACCGCCCGCGCGTCTGCATTGCAATTTTGTGCAATTTATTTTCTTCTTTTGCCCACAATAAATCGAGCGTTAATAATAAATTTGAATCAAAAAAATGTTGACGCCGATGTTCAGACATTTCGTTCGCGAATAAAAACAAATATCTCGACGACACAACCACGAACATAACACTACGCCGCTATAGTGCCGCGCGATCTCCCTGCGAAAACGGGTTTACGTTGCCCGCCCCAGACCCACGCCGCCGCCCTGCTGTCCGCAAAATCCGAGGCAGAGGCCTAAGTGTAGCTTGTGTCGCTCTTTTTTTTGGCCTTGTCTCTTTGTCAGAACTGTTTCACTTGATCAGACATAGATAATCCTTCTATTTATTTGCCTCTGATAACATCAAAAATAATTCCACTGCTGGGGCGTATGTCCAAGACAGTCCATGTTTGGATTGTCAACAATAACTCTGGAACCATGGCAGTAACAGGGCTAGAACTCACAATGGTGAAAATAACGGATGATGATGGTGGTGGTGATTCTATTAGCAAATGCGATTCTCGAAATGCCAAAGTGTAAAGGATTGATCACGTGACATTTCGAGAGCTTTTGTCAATCTTATTAGACGTTTTGACACTCGCCTTTGCTAAGCTAGCGTTGACTGAATGTAATTTGTCTAGACTAGACCAGTTGGCTGCTATATTCTTATGGCTCTAGACTCTTGAGCCATAAGGACCATTAGTTACGTGAGGCGATTTTGCGGCGTACGATTTGACTCGACCTTTCCTCATCTAAAATAACTCACGTAATTTATGGACGTCCCCTAAGAGTGTAGAAGCGAACGTTAAATATTTACCACAATATCACGTATGTTGATGTTGACAGCCGCACTTTCGATTTGTAAGACTTCGCCTACTGCTTGGGACTGCGCCCTGTGGCCGCCCCCAGTCGCCACCACGCCCACGTCGTACAAGTACGTACTAAAAACAGAAGCATATGTAATTTAATTTAACAATATTTGCAGGGTAAGGTGGACAAAGAACGAGCAGGTTTCTTTTTCCTGCTTTTGGCAGGGAGGGATACTTCGGATGTATGTTAAAACCATTGTACATATTTCTCATGAATCATTGGATCAATCAACATAGGTTGATACCTATAGTCTATTACTAACCTTATATGACAACTTAACATCAGAGGCAGGATGCTCAGAGAAGCCTTCACGTTCAAGTCAGCTGAAACATGGAAAAATACAGAGTTACATAAAGATGTAGTACCTACTATGCACGAACTCTTGCCTAGGGCTTTGAATAAGGTAATCTTATCAATTTTACCTTCAAGATGTAACTTAGGAATGGTGATATTAATGTCCCCCCGAAGATTAATGAGACGTAGCTCGAGATCATTCAGCTGGAGCTGCTTGACTCCATTCAGGACGAAGTTCTCCAAGTTAACTTTACCTCTAGAATAAATTAGAAGCATAATTGAGCATTTTTATTTTTATAACCAAATGGGGACAAAAATCTTTCGTCAGCAATGTACTCAATATCCCGGAACGCTACGCAGACGCTCAATAACACGGACGATAAATATTTATTGTTATCTTTCACGTCAATTTGGTTAAAAGTTTTTATACTCAAAATAATAATTAATAGGGCTTTAGTCGTCCATACCTTAGAAATAGAAAAGGAACATCAATGCCAAACGCATGAATCACAGGAATGACCAGGGGATCGATGTTGGGCACGAGTGGTATGAAGTCGACGACATCAGCAGCTTTTTCGCTGGCCTTCTGGTCATCCGCAGATAACGGGGAGTACTTCAGTGGGAGGTTCCCGACATTGGCGTGTACCTGGAGATCTCCGATATCTTCATTTACTGTAATAAAGTGTGCATTTATTATAGAATAGAATGGAATACTCTTTATTTATTTCAATGTTTTAAGACCAGTGGAGGTAAATGCTACATATCAGATTGCTATCAAACGAGTGTTGAGGTGTGCAGGTGTTTGTTTATCTAAAGTCAGTCGCACTTGTGTACCTACCATTTTGGAACTCGTAAATTGTGATTAGAGCAGTAAGTACCTACTATAACTATACTTATTACCTAGTATGTATTGAGACGCAAAATACACTAACAGTTTGCAGAGGATCTTACAGATATTGAACGATAAGTTCATAGACATGACATAAATTAAATATACACAGGGAATTCCAGAAGTGCGTGGTCTTATGTGTAAGAGTGGTGTTGTTCATCATCTGCCTAGCCTTTTCCCAACTATATTGGGGTCGGCTTCCAGTCAAACCGGATTGGTACTTCATGGCAAGACTGGAGTCAGATTAACTGGCTTCTGACTATCCGTAACGACTGCCAAAGATCTACAAATGACTGCCGGGACCAACGGCTTAACGTGCTTTCCGAGGCACGGAGGAAACTCGGTATGTTAAGATGGTCACCCATCCACAGACCAACCTTGGCAAGCGTTGCTTAACCTTGAAGATTGACCCGTGCGGCTATTATTATCTAGCTACGAGCTCCTCGTAAGAGTGGTGTTGATAGTCTGGTCAATTTAGACATCCGAGGGTAGGTACAATAATTCGCACTCAGCTCAAAATTTGTAGGATTGTTCAAAAAACTACCTATCATAAATGAAATCTAAGAAGTCCTCATCGATCCGATACCTGGAAAAAAAATACTCGGGGTCAAAGGTCACAAAAACGGGATTTTCGTGATTTTCAGCAAAACGGTTAGTTTTATTATGTACAATTAGTTCATACAAAATTGTGGATCAGATAATTATCTATATAAAAGAGATAAGGATTTAAAAAGTTGGGAAGAGTTGTAATCGTCATAATATGCACACGTTTCCACGCCATCTTGGAGGTAGTGTACTTAGCGCGATTTTTTTAACGAGGTTTCCCCGGTAGGCCAATTCCACGGATCTGTGTAATTCGGTTTTTTTGAACGACATCTGCATTTTTCAGGCTGTTTTTCAAACGTTTTTAAAACTGTTGTTTTACCCCAAAAACAGTTTTTAAAACGTTTGAAAAGCAATATTTAGTTCAATGTGCTGAAGATTTTAAAAGTAATTGAACTCCACAAGAAGTTATTACCAACCGAATTCGCACGGAACAGAACGAATTTCAAGTGTGGCTTGGTAATTAGCTAGACTCAAAAGTCTGGGGTTGGAAGTTGTTCATCAACATCTTTACGGGTATATTACCAAGTTCAAGTGTGGCTTAGTTATCGGCTAGACTCAAAAGTCTGGGGTTGGAAGTTGCTCATCAACATCTTTACGGGTATATTACCAAGTTCAAGTGTGGCTTAGTTATCGGCTAGATTCAAAAGTCTGGGGTTGGAAGATGCTCATCAACATCTTTTACGGGTATATTACCAAGTTCAAGTGTGGCTTGCGTATCAGCTATACTCAAAAGTCTGGGGTTGGAAGTTGCTCATCGACATCTTTTACGGGTGTATTACCAAGTTCAAGTGTGGCTTGGTTATCAGCTAGACTCAAAAGTCTGGGGTTGGAAGTTGCTTATCAACATCTTTTACGGGTATATTACCATTTTTTTTTTTTTTTTTTTGTTGCCGGGGTGGAAAATCCTCATGGATGTCCCTCCCTCGCCTGGGGCGGGCGAAGGGGTCTGTCAGACTCTTACTGACTAAAAACCACCCCGGTGTTCCATCTCACACTTGACCGAGGATTGTGAGAGCTAGTACGCCTTCCATAATCCCCGGCTATTGCCCGCGTATGCAGGCCACCTCAGGCCCGCGGGAGGAGCAAGGTCCCCCCGCAACGTCCAGTGGGGGCGCGTCTGGAACAATACGCGCCACCGTCTCGGGTCCTGCTGGATTGGGGGCGGCGGACGACCCCGAGTCCACCGTCCCTCCGGACCTTTCTACGGGGGCTGGAAGAGGGCGTTGTCCGCCCTCCGCCGACGCCCGGTTCGCCTACTGCGGCATGGGAGAGTGGCCACGGCCTCCCTCTCCCTCTCCGCAGCCTCCTTCTGCGAAATTACGATTTCGCAGAAGGAGATCACCGCATTCCATGACTCGGCGCTCCCGACCATCGAACGAGCGACGGCCGGCAGCGACAGGTCGGGTCCCACTTCGGATACGAGGGCACGGCGCTGCTCCTCCCATGCGGCACACTCTGCCAGTGTGTGCTGCGCCGTGTCCTCCCGACAGTCGGTGCAGTGATGGCACCGAGCATCCGGCTCCCTTTTTATGCGACACAGGTACTTCCCGATGCAGCCATGCCCCGAGAGCACCTGCGTCGCCCGAAACGACAGGGAGCCGTGCTTCCTCCCGAGCCATTCGTCGAGCACTGGCCGGATGGCCTCGATAGTGGCGAGGCCGGCGGTAGGTCGCGAAAGCCTTTCCCGCCATTCCCTCACCATGGCCTCGCGGAGTTGTGACCGACGCAACTCGATCTCGCGCTGCATCGGTTCACCAACCCGCGTCCGCACCTCCTCGCGCCACCGGTAAAGAGAGGCGAGAACCCTCGCCTCTAAGTCCCAGGGCGGTGATCCGGCCAGTGCACAACCCGCTTCGTAGGAGATCGTGCGATACCCCCTGATAGCCCTGACGGCCATCGCCCTCTGCGGTCTTCGCAGTATCGCGATGCTGCCGGCCGTCAGGTCAGAAGCCCACACCAGGGCCCCATAAAGGGCCATGGATCGCACGATCCCTCCCAACTAACATTTTGGTGTCAGTTACAGGCTTTTTTATGACTTTAAGTAATATAACAGGGTTATAATTATCTCAGTTATTACTAAAGACGATATAGAGGAGTTAACAAACAAGTTTTAGCCCCAATCGCAGCACTATAGCGTTAATGGATGATGTAATACAGCTTTGAGAGTTATAATGGCGCTAGTAGCAGCAAGTATACTTAATACGTTATAGCTTTAACCTTTTTGTGACACCCAAGTCTTTATAAAAGTGTTCGCCGACACCTCTTAACACTTATTGTTGTATAGTTATTGCAATGAACTCTTTTATACCACTTAAGGTGCTATATTGACTATTATTGCAGTCATAAGCTATAAAATAGAGTTTATCGAGAGCTTAGTAACACGTGAAACTAAAGGTGTCAAACAACTCCTCTATCTAGGTTTAACCTGTAATAAAGGGTTTAACTAAAGCTTATTGTGTTAGGCAGTCCTCTTTTACAGACGTTCTAAAGGTATTGGTGTCAAACAACGCAAGTATTGGTCGTTATTACCACTAACCTCACTTTTGTAAAGTTCGCCATTGTTTTGGTAACCTAACAATTAATATTATTTCGAGTTATTCAACATTTGACTACAATAAACAAAATTTCTTACATTATTTGAAGCATTCCATGAATGCCACTTAATTTTACATACCACTGCTCAAGAAGCAGGAATGAATAGTAATATTTCGCTTGAGGTACCTATTTTGTTATCATAATTTTTCTTTTAAATCTTTAATAAATCCTAGGCGCGTTAAAATTGAGATGAGAAACATGGTATACATTTACTGTGAAATCATAAGGGCAGTCATTTTTCACTTCACATACTTAAATAACATAATATTATTCCATAATATTATTCTGAGCTGTGTTGAATAATGGATGACATAACACTTCCATTACGAACAGATTTAATTTTAGTAAGGTTACAGGCTTTTTTATCTTGACGTGCGCTTTTTACCACCTATAGTGCTCACTATCGCGGTAATACCGGTTAAAGTAGTAGCTGACGATGAATAAGCGCTCTTGTGGAGCTTTAAGATCTTTTTGACACCTTACTATAGGATTTATAGCACCTGTAGCGTTTACCAACTCTATTTTACAACGGTACTACAGATCAAAGTAGTAGCTGACGATGAATAAGCACTCTTGTGCAGCTTTAATATCTTTGTGACACCGTACTATAGGCTTTCTATAACTTTTACCTGTAAAACTGTGGGCCTCTTTCGTGGTTATAAGTGAGTTAGAGCAAGCTCTAACTCAGTTGCACAGGTATGCGTTAACACTTTTATACTCAAATGGAACTGATATACGAGTCTTATATAGGTTTTTTTAACGCTTTGGTGCTAGTTGGGCTAGGTATAAGCGCCTACAGGCGGTGCTCGAGCCCCCCAGATTGGGAAGAAGCGTTGCGAGCGCGCCTGCGGCACCCATTAACCTGGGCGTCAGCCGCCGAAAGTGGGGGCCAAAGTTCCACTGGCTGTCGAGCACCAATCCTAGGTACTTCATGGTAGACTCGACAGCAATTTCGACTCCCCCGACCAACATGTGCGACCCTGGTGGCGGCGCCCGTCGGAGGCCGTGAAAGACCATGGCCTCCGACCTCTCCAAGGCTACCTCTAGACCCAGGCGCCGTATGCGACTCACCACTTGTGAGACCGCAGCCGTCACAAGCAACGCTGCCTCCCTGTACGAGCTCCCCCGGGCCGTGACCAGCGTGTCGTCCGCATAACACGTCAGATCTACTCCCGGTTGGAGCTCGCCCCTCAGCACCCAGTCGTAACCGATGTTCCACAGGGGTGGGCCCAAGACCGAACCCTGTGGAACACCGCACGACATATCACGACGGCCCTCACCGTCACGTCCCCTGTAGGTGACACACCTATCCGTCAAATAAGCCCCAATTATGCGGCGGAGGTAACGGGGCACTCTGTGGTACTTCAGTGCCTCCCGAATACAGCTCCAGGGCAGGGTGTTAAATGCGTTGGAGATGTCCAGTGACACCGCCAGCATTACCCCGCCCCGGGTTACCGCTTCCTCCGCCAGGACTTTCACGCGCATTATGGCGTCGATAGTGGAGCGCCCGTGCCGAAAACCGAACTGACTGCCGTCTAGATCCGGCCCCTCTCTGTACAAGTGACTGACCAGGCGGGCAGCAAGTATCCGTTCAAAAAGCTTACCCACCTCGTCTAACAGAACTATGGGCCGGTATGCGGACGGCGAGTCTGCTGGGCGCCTCGCCTTCTTCAGCAGGACCAGACGACCTGTCTTCCACTGAGCGGGGAAGCGGCCCTGCTCAAGGCAAGCTGTGTAGAGTCCTCTCAGCTGGGGCTCTAGCTCCTTCAGAGCGAGGACGAGCGCGCGGCCGGGAACTCCATCGGGCCCCGGGGCAACGGTTTTAGCCCGGAGTCGCATCACGGCCGTCCTCATCTCTGGTTGTGTCACCTCAGGGACCTCCTCATCCTCTGACTCAGCGGCTGTGGGCAGAGCCATCGGCGGTGGTATACACTCTTCTCTGTCAGGGAAGAGAGCTGCAACCACTACCACTAGTAGCTGAGGCTCTAGGCTCTCAGTGAGTGGGGGCGCCCAGGCACGAAGTTTTCCTCGGACCGCACGATAAGGGCGCCCCCACGGATCTCTGTCTAGCGTGGCCAACATCTCTTCCCTGAATCGAGTCTTCGACTCGCCGATGGCCAACCACAGAGCCTTCTTCGCCTCGCGGTACAACTCATACCGCGCGGCTTCTTCTTCCGGAATCCGACGACGTCTCCTCCGGTATCGAGTGTACTGGCGCCTGGCCGCCACGCATGTCCTGCGCATCTGCGCGATTTCGGTGGTCCACCAGTACAACTGACGCCTTGTGGATTGTGTGCGGACGCGGGGCATGGACGCGTCACATATTTGCGTCATCGCCCTGCGGAACCACTGCGCCTCCTCTTCAACGTCGACGGGTTCGTTCGTCACTGACTCCCGGACCCAGGCCTGGATTATGGCAGCCTCCTCGAGAAGTTCCCTGTCGATCTGCTTATACGACCAGCGAGGACCGTCCGTTTGTGGGGCCGGCGGTCGTCCACCGCCCGCGGTCTGGGTGGAAACGTTGAAACGGATGTACCGATGATCTGACAACGTCTCCACCTCCACGGCGACACGCCAGTTGTGCACACGGCCCGCAACAGCGGAGCTAGCGAACGAGACGTCCACTACAGAACCACCCCGCTGCCGCACGCACGTGTACTCTGAGCCCCGATTCATAACAGTCAGGCCGGTCGTAATTGCCCACTCCTCCAACACCTCGCCCCTAGGATCGGTGATCGGGAAACCCCACGCCGCAGACTTGGCGTTGAGATCCCCGAGCAATAGCACCGGGTGAGGGTGGAACTGGCCTACGACGGCACCCAGCTCGAACGGGTGTATTACCAAGCTCAAGTGTGGCTTGGTTATCAGCTAGACTCAAAAGTCTGGGGTTGGAAGTTGCTTATCAACATCTTTTACGGGTATATTACCAAGTTCAAGTGTGGCTTAGTTATCGGCTAGACTCAAAAGTCCGGGGTTGGAAGTTGCTCATCAACATCTTTTACGAGTATATTACCAAGTTCAAGTGTGGCTTGGTTATCAGCTAGACTCAAAAGTCTGGGGTTGGAAGTTGCTTATCAACATCTTTTACGGGTATATTACCAAGTTCAAGTGTGGCTTAGTTATCGGCTAGACTCAAAAGTCCGGGGTTGGAAGTTGCTCATCAACATCTTTTACGGGTATATTACCAAGTTCAAGTGTGGCTTTGTTATCAGCTAGACCCAAAAGACTGGGAAAGAATGTATTGTCGACCAACTTAATCTAATCTCTTAATCTAATTATATGATGAAACTTACCGTTTTGCTGAAAATCGCAAAAAAAACCGTTTTTGTGACCTTTTTAGATTTCATTTATGATACTGTTTTGAACAATCCTACCAACTTTGAGCTGGGTGCGAATTACTGTAAAATGACATGTACATGACATAAATAAAATATACAGGGTGTTGCAGAATTGCGTGGTCTTATGTAAGAGTCGTGCTGATGGGTATCTAGGTAAAATAAACTGTAACGTACCTACGTGGAGATCAATGAAATATAAGGGCAAGTTCAATAAACATACGCAACAGAGGGTAATCTTATCAGTGTTTTAATGAAAATGTGAAAAGACGCACGAAGATTAAATTACTGTGATATTTGCGCAGTGCAGGCTATTAGCACCGCTAATATCTTATCAAAGTTATAATTATAATAAACAAAAGAAGTAAGCATTTCCTTAAAAATTAACCTCATAAGGCTGACTGGCCACTGGAACGGAGAGGAGAGTAGCGGAGAAATATTAACCAATGGAATTGTATTAAATCGCAGTGACTAATGCGAAGTGGAGATTTTATGCAATTCCATTGGTAAATATTTCTCCGCTCTCCTCTCATCTCCGGTTCAGTAGACAGTCAGCTTAGCGGTGCATTATGATTCTCGGACACTTCAGGACAAATGAATTGAATTACAGAGTGAGAAATAGATAGAGAAGAGAGACTTACTTAGCATTACATCTTCATCATCATCAGCCGAAAGACGTCCACTGCTGGATATAGGCCTGCCCAAATGGTGTTGCGTTTCACAGAGAACGCTGTTGCCCACGAGTAAGTAATATATGATATAATTACAAAATCTCTAATCCTTACAAGATATAACAACTGACCCTATAATTTTGTTTGATATAATGATCAATTAATATAATAAACGATTGATATAATTTTAAAATATCTCATTTTTACAAGCATAATATACATTGTCAACTTATCAATATAAAATCGTTAGATATACCACTCAAATAACATAAAACCCATTTAGTCTAATATGATAAAAACGCCTAGTTAAAAAAACAAAGCAGAATTGCATATAAAACTAATAATACACATTATAACTTAGTCTGGTCTAATTATATTGATAAGTGGTAACTTAACAAATATTATTAAAGTTGCATGAGTAGCTTACCTAGTTTTAGTAACTGAGTATCACCTGCCAAGCATGCATGCAAGCAAGCATGCATCATGCAAGCAAGCATGCATCATGCAAGCAATCATTCAGCATGCAAGCAAGCATGCTTGCAGCATACAAGCATGCATCATGCGACCAAACATGCAGCATACAAGCAAGCATGTAGCATGCAATATGCAGCAGGCATAGTTTCTGTCACGGCTCCGGCGCTGCAGGTGCCCGGCAGCCCCACGCGAGCTTATCGTTCCAGATGGTTTAATCGCTCATCACCGCAGCGGTGGCGGGCGTTAAGACCACCTGCTCCTCAGCAAGCGGGCCGCCTCGCCCCTCCGCGCCTACGCGGGCTTAAGTTACACTCTAGGAGTAGGGCACACAAGACTACGTGGAGTTGGTTTTGCAACGATTCGTTTCTGTCACTAACTTTTGTAGCACGATATAATTATTGAATTTCTATAACAATATTATAGATTTTAAACGTTATACCTAATGATTATCCATTAAATAAACATTTTATATAATAACATTATACGAAATAAGTTTTAGAGTATATGAATGAAATATGTTAAGAAATTATATCAACAGTTGGTATATCTCACGTTTATTAAATATCTTGGGAACGTTATTGAAATGAATATAATTATACCAAATAACTTTATGTGAAATGAGACGCACCCGTTCACCCGACGCACTCTCTGATGAGTCCCTTAGTCCTTGTCTTACGACACTCACGGGGTGTGATGGGATGGTATTATACGGCACCGGCCGAAACCATACGGCCACCATACTAACTTACTACCTTTCACGTTTTTAAGAATAAAAGCCCGTTTGGTTTTTTCACAGATCTGGTAACCGTGCTCACTATCATGTATAACATTCAGTTCAAATATAAATTTTAAACTCACAGCACGCATCACATTCAGAAGACTACCAGCTCTCCTGACTGAGTTATAAACCGTGGCTAAATCAGTTATCATTTTCACACAGTATAGCTATGATAGCTCTATTTATGGCAAAAAGCATCACCGTCATAGGCATTGCGCTGATTTCGCGACCACCTCTTTCATTCTTTTCTTTTTATAAAAACGTATCTCGTAAGCGAACACTTGCCTGACTAGGTTATAATTTTTTCGAACTTCGCAATATTTTAGACGTCACTCGAACAACTCTAGCGGGATATAGTTCCAAAAATGTGGAAGAGTTAGGAATAGGCAAAATATGATGTTCAAGGTCGAATAAAAATCCTTTTAATCGTCCGGATTTTTTTGACGATGGACATAAGCAGGATGTCGAGTCACAAGCACTAAAGGCATGGATGAAGAGGAAAAGCTCTGGTTTCAATGACAATTTTGAAGAGGCGATGCTGGACATGACATCTGATGCTTTGCCTCTCCCACATTTTTGGAACTAAGTACATTCCGCTAGAGTTGTTCGAGTGACATCCAAAAAATATAAAAAAATTGCGAAGTTCGAAAAACTTATGAATTTTGGAAAGCTTTATCTCAGAAACTTTTGGGTCTACAGAGACAATTTTAGTCTCATATTTTAGAAAAAATAGTTTTCTCTAAAAAGTTTTAAAACAAAAACTAGTCCTTTAGTTTAATAATCGAGAAAACTGAACAAAATCCGGAATTTTAGCGGTTTTTTCGGCGCTCGAGGTCACAAACTTGGATTATTCATTAGGCTAACATCATAAACAAGTCTGTAGAAAATCAGAAATACCAGATTTGACGCAAACTACCCCGTACTTTCTAGCCTCGAAAATACTTCTACATGTTTCTGTTCTCCTGGTGCTTTTGAATCCTAACTGCTTACAATTAAAACTAAGGAAATACTTCAACGTTTTTCCGGCCTCCCGGTACTTGTGAATCTTTAGCGCTCACAATTCCATCGGGAAAAAACTTTGACACGTTTCTGTTCTCCTGCTAAAAAATAAAATATTGCTCAAAAATAATTTAACATGTCTCTTAGAAAACGTAAAAAAAAGATATGATTGTTTATGTCGCAAAAAACGTACATATCGATCGACATTCGAAGAGTCCGACTCGCACTTAGCCGTTTATTTTATATTTATTTTATATTTAGGGTTGGGCTTGCTCTTCACGCGCGATCACGCCTGATGGAAAGCGATGGATGAGGTGTATAATGGAGCGAGCTTTCCCAGAAGATGCCTGTTCACTCTTGCTTTGAAGGGTTATAGGAGGAAGGCACTAAACCTCTATTTTATAAATACGCTGGACTACATACCCACCCGTAAGAAATGTAGATTTTATGCTGTTATGAAGCGCTCCCTCACGAGCGTCTCGGGTACTTTTGACACATTGACACATACGTCTCTTATAAATAGGGGTGTGAATGTTCCATATCGATAATATTGTTTCGCGCCAGAATTAATACTGGGTACATAACATTTACGTGTTAGTGGCGCCATCTAGTATCGAGTAGCGGAATTAGTGGAGTCAAGATGTTCCTAGACTTTTCTATGCTAGAACATACTCGATGTTTAGAGTTTCGACACCTGGCCAATAGGAGCTGGAATGTACCCGAACTTTCCAGATGTTTCCATACTAGAAGGTTCTAGAAATAACTGTCGGTATAAAAGGACAGACATCCGGTGACTTAAGTCAGTATTGAATTGGCGATACAAGCGATCTTCAACTGCGAATTAAGTGAAGTGAAGTGTTCAGTAGTGCGATTGTGTGTTTTAATTAGTGTGTTAAAAGTGATAATTAGTGTTGTAAATTAAAGTGTCATTTCTGGTTAATTAATCGGCTGCTTTTATTGTCACGAACCCCAAGCTCGTAATAATATGTCGATATTTTTCTTCCGGTAGTGAGTAATTTTTGTCGAAATTTTCCAGCAGTATTCATTACAAAAATACTATGAGATAGCTACTAGAAATTACCAGATTTGCGTCCTGCGAATCCGGTACCGCATAAAATATACATCTAAAAAGTATTTTTTGACATGGTCACCAACTATTTAACTAAAGACAGCGACTCTGCTAAGTGGTCGCTATCCGACGCTATGACCCAACCATTTTTATTATGAAAAAAATATATCATTACTTACTCACTTATATCAAATTGTGCCAGGATAACATTTATTAAGTTGAACAATGTCAATACCAAAATCACTCGCATTTTTACTCCAAATCCTTTGGTCAACTGCGTAACAAAGACACGAGTTTCATATAAATAACACCGATAATTATTTTCTTAAATTCTTGCTGCTTTTGCATTACGCCTTAATGTGCTTATGCATATTAGTCACAAAAGATTGATTTTCCGCCCATAGGTAGTTTGCATTTCATGCCATACCTACAATTTCACGACTTGAAAATTTCCTTGTTATTCGAACAAATTCACTAAAATCGGTCACAAGCAAGCAATTTTTTTAGTAGTTATACACACAAACAGTTTAATACACATAAAGTCCTCTCAGGTATCAGTTGCGTCCCCTCGGACCCACTTGTTGTTAATTGGAAACACTATAGCAATCATTGCATGAAGGGTTTCAAACATTTTTCTATAGGGAGTGAGCAGAAACTATAGGTGGCAGCACAGAAATATCACTGTCAAGTGTGTTTCAAGTATAAAATTCGAAATAGCTACGCTAGATGGCGTAGTCTTCTTCCCGCACGTTCCTCTAAACTAAGCTTGCAGGAACCACAGATGGCAGCACAGAAGCGTCAATGTCAAGTATACTGACCCTTAAAGCTTCGGATACGCGACACTAGATCGCATAGTCAACGCCGTGCACGGTCTAGCCCCCAGCCAACATTACATTTTATTTCAAAATCGCGGCGCATGTGGAAACATTTAAGTAGGTATACATGGGTAGAGGACATTTAAAAATATGTTTGTCACATTATAAAGTGAGACATAAAATCGCCTTGTGAGAACAATGTAAATCATTAAAAATGAACTAATCTAGTGCTTAAATACAGTAGCTTAGTTAGTACCTATTAAAATAATCGTTCTCGGCTTGGTTGGTGGCACTTATTTTTATTATTTTGAGATTGCGATCAGGGATAGTTCTTATTTTCCAATAAATGATTAAATTCAGCTGGGAACTAATTTAATCTAATGAAGGAATTTAATCTAATGCAAGAATTAAATGTTATGTTTCATTCAGCAATCATTTTTATCGATAGTCATGATTGTCACAAATGTTAACTTGCTTCGAAATATTTCGGTGACGTGACACTTTAGGGCACCATGTCCTTTTCTTTTGTTGTTTTTTCCTCTACCTAAATACGCATGTTATAACGTGCGCCGCAACTTCAAAAATAAAAACAAAATGGCTGCGGGACTATCCCGTTTGTTTATAAACGTCTCCGGATAGTTGCAAACTGTAAGATTGGAATAAATCTTAGTGAGATTATAAACTCTCCAAATATTGTGAACAGATCATTTTGAATACCTAAGTACAATAAATCACATTCAAATTCAATAGTTTCCAATTTATCAATGTGTAATTGTGAAAAATTAGTTAACAATGTCACGCGATATATTACGAACTTACGGCGTTTGCAATGACCCGGTGGCACATAGGTATACTCGTAATTTACACATTTAGCAGTTACCTATATAGTTAGAAGTATTTATTTTTACGTAAAGTAAGATCACGATGTCAACTCAAGAGGTTATGCACGTTTGCTAGAAATGATTTTACAAACCAAAAGGTTTAAAGAATATCTACTGTCTTCGAGAACGTCTCTTACAATGACGTCTTGAGCGATTTCATAACAGGTTATAGTAATTTTATAAGCAGGTAGTGTTCGTTTTTCTAACCGTTAAATCAAAATTCACGCTAACATGCTCTCCAAATTGGAAACATATGGTTTTAAATGTTGGAACTATGTAGTAGCAAATTTAATGCTATTACGCTGGTTTTAATCATGGAAGAAATAATATCCATGATATTGATGCATTCCTAACACAAATAAAGTGCTTAAACTTACTAATTAAAGGGCCCAGTTCCAAAAATCCCTATGTCCAAAAATGTCATTTTAGGATAATGAGCACTTTGGTTCAAAAAACGTGGGCAGTATATTTACATAGTAGGTATCTAATAAGATCTTCATAGTAATATTTTTTAGTATCGGGTACAAACATTAGTACATTTTGGATATTCTATGCTTTGCCTGGTTTAAAGGTAGTGGGGCTTGATAGGCATCTTCTGGCTCAACACCTAAATTTCTCCCGACGCTAACGCGAAATAAAACAAAGGACTTGAAGGATGGACCCTTCTTTGGTGATTTTCAGTGATGGTCGATATATCCTACTGTAATTTATTTACCTCGCGAGATTGAGAAATGCTAGGAACTGATTAATGTAACTGTTGTACAAACCTTTGTAATTTTTAACTTTAATTGTTCTTTTTCTTTCTTTAGAAGGTTTCTTTTCAGATTTTGTTTCTACGAAAACAATGACGAAAGGTTGTTTTACTCTACTATTTTTTACATTCGGGTGAATAAATAGTTGGTTTTTAATCCGTTTTCTTTCTGTCTTTCGGCATCATAGAATGTCCTGTTCTGAGTAAATTTCTCTCACTCAGTTATTTCATCTCATAAACAATGGATTTTTCATGAAACAACTTTGGACTAAGGTAGTAACTAAAGTATTTTATTCCATTTAGGGTCTTTTGACTTTAAAATCATTGAAATGTCAAAAAAAGTGCATTTTATGGGACTCAGGTACTTTTTATTCTAAAATCGAGGGTTGTGTCTTGAGTATTTTTTAACGTAGAATTCGAAAATATAAGCAGACAAAAAGTCCCTATGTGGACTTATTAAGGACTTGTAGGACTTCCATTAAAATGTAAAAAAAAACTTTTTTACAAAAAAAACCGACTCCTAAAAACACTACAAAGTATAAAATAACTTTAATTTCGGAAGTCGTTGTTTTTGGGATTTTTTTGGTTTTTTGACACCGACTTCCGAAATTAAAGTTATTTTATACTTTGTAGTGTTCTGTTTTTGGAAGTCGGTTTTATTTTTTTGTAAACTGCGTACCACTAAAAAGTAAAACCACAAACACAGCGTACCGGCGTGATGTTATGTTATGACCTGGTGTAAACAATCAACAGACATGCGATTTCAGAAATTTCGATCCGTTTGCTATCATTGATTGAAGAGTTCAGTTGCCTACCTCCGAAGTTCTTCATCAGATCTTTACCAAATTAAAATGAGACCAGTCCGGGAAAATACTCTTCCAAACAAAAAAAGAATCATCCGAATCGGTTAAAAATTGGTGAAAATATTGCTGAACAAACATTTTTATGGGATCCCATCATCAAATCCTAACTTATACCTTCCATTGTCAGCTCAGCAACATGAGATGATGATTATCAGGCACAAATATCTGAATTGCGTTAGAAATTTTATGAAAAACATTGTATGTGCCTATAATATTTGAGGGTTTCCTTCGATTTTCTTGGGATCCCATCATCAGATTCTGACTTGGTGACAATGGGACCTCAGGAGTATAGGCTTTCGAATAAAAAAAGAATTTTAAAATAGGTCCACAATTGGCGGGAAGTCGGTTATAAAGAAGACGGCGACGGCGAGCTACCCCTAAGTCCGGTTCAGTAGTTGACAACCCTCTAGGGTTGAAACTGCGAGTGGCCATCGACAAAAGCGAGCCACCCAATGCTCACCGTCCGCAGGCCCGCGCCTACGGTGGCCGGGAATCGCCCTGCGGCTCTCGACGCCTGGGGCATCTTCTTCTGTAGCGGCGGCTGGGGAGTGCGAAGGCTCTCTCACACGTCACACGCCCCCTCCTTCGCTAGCATAACTGTTTCGCAGAAAGAGGTGACTGCTTCCCATGCCTCCTCGCTTCGGACCATGTATTGAACAAGGGTCAGACGCGCGAGGGGTCGCCCCCGCCGATCGCCTCGACGAGGACACCGCCCAACCTCCACCGTGTCCTCCGGTCGATCCTCGCCGTATTGACTCCCGGGCGTATCCTGCTCAAGCGCCGAATTCGAAACAGTTACCTCCCGAAACAACCGTATCCGGTGAGTACCTTTTTTTTTAACTGACAAAAATGACATTTTAGGATAATGAGCACTTTGGTTCAAAAAACGTGGGCAGTATATTTACATAGTAATAAGATCTTCATAGTAATATTTTTTAGTATCGGGTACAAACATTAGTACATTTTGGATATTCTATGCTTTGCCTGGTTTAAAGGTAGTGGGGCTTGATAGGCATCTTCTGGCTCAACACCTAAATTTCTCCCGACGCTAACGCGATATAAAACAAAGGACTTGAAGGATCGACCCTTCTTTGGTGATTTTCAGTGATGGACGATATATCCTACTGAAATTTATTTACCTCGCTAGATTGAGAAATGCCAGGAACTGATTAATGTAACTGTTGTACAAACCTTTGTAATTTTTAACTTTAATTGTTCTTTTTCTTTCTTTAGAAGGTTTCTTTTCAGATTTTGTTTCTACGAAAACAATGACGAAAGGTTGTTTTACTCTACTATTTTTTACATTCGGGTGAATAAATAGTTGGTTTTTAATCCGTTTTCTTTCTGTCTTTCGGCATCATAGAATGTCCTGTTCTGAGTAAATTTCTCTCACTCAGTCATTTCATCTCATAAACAATGGATTTTTCATGAAACAACTTTGGACTAAGGTAGTAACTAAAGTATTTTATTCCATTTAGGGTCTTTTGACTTTAAAATCATTGAAATGTCAAAAAAAGTGCATTTTATGGGACTCAGGTACTTTTTATTCTAAAATCGAGGGTTGTGTCTTGAGTATTTTTTTACGTAGAATTCGAAAATATAAGCAGACTAAAAAGTCCCTATGTGGACTTATTAAGGACTTGTGGGAATTCCATTAAAAAGTAAAAAAAAAACATTTTTACAAAAAACAAAAACCGACTTCTAAAAACACTACAAAGTATAAAATAACTTTAATTTCGGAAGTCGGTGTTTTTGGGATTTTTTTGGTTTTTTGACACCGACTTCCGAAATTAAAGTTATTTTATACTTTGTAGTGTTCTGTTTTTGGAAGTCGGTTTTATTTTTTTGTAAACTGCGTACCACTAAAAAGTAAAACCACAAACACAGCGTACCGGCGTGATGTTATGTTATGAACTGGTGTAAACAATCAACAGACATGCGATTTCAGAAATTTCGATCCATTTGCTATCATTGATTGAAGAGTTCAGTTGCCTACCTCCGAAGTTCTTCATCAGATCTTTACCAAACTAAAATGAGACCAGTCCGGGAAAATACTCTTCCAAACAAAAAAAGAATCATCCGAATCGGTTAAAAATTGGTGAAAATATTGCTGAACAAACATTTTTCATGGGATCCCATCATCAAATCCTAACTTATACCTTCCATTGTCAGCTCAGCAACATGAGATGATGATTATCAGGCACAAATATCTGAATTGCGTTAGAAATTTTATGAAAAACATTGTATGTGCCTATAAAATTTGAGGGTTTCCCTCGATTTTCTTGGGATCCCATCATCAGATTCTGACTTGGTGACAATGGGACCTCAGGAGTATAGGCTTTCGAATAAAAAAAGAATTTTAAAATAGGTCCACAATTGGCGGGAAGTCGGTTATAAAGAAGACGGCGACGGCGAGCTACCCCTAAGTCAGGTTCAGTAGTTGACAACCCTCTAGGGTAGAAACTGCGAGTGGCCATCGACAAAAAAAAAAAAAAAAAAGCGACCCACCCAATGCTCACCGTCCGCAGGCCCGCGCCTACGGTGGCCGGGAATCGCCCTGCGACTCTCGACGCCTGGGGCATCTTCTTCTGTAGCGGCGGCTGGGGAGTGCGAAGGCTCTCTCACACGTCACACGCCCCCTCCTTCGCTAGCATAACTGTTTCGCAGAAAGAGGTGACTGCTTCCCATGCCTCCTCGCTTCGGACCATGTATTGAACAAGGGTCAGACGCGCGAGAGGTCGCCCCCGCCGATCGCCTCGACGAGGACACCGCCCAACCTCCACCGTGTCCTCCGGTCGATCCTCGCCGTGTTGACTCCCGGGCGTATCCTGCTCAAGCGCCGAATTCGAAACAGTTACCTCCCGAAACAACCGTATCCGGTGAGTACCTTTTTTTTTAACTGACAAAAATGACATTTTAGGATAATGAGCACTTTGGTTCAAAAAACGTGGGCAGTATATTTACATAGTAATAAGATCTTCATAGTACTTAATATTTTTTTAGTATCGGGTACAAACATTAGTACATTTTGGATATTCCATGCTTTGCCTGGTTTAAAGGTAGTGGGGCTTGATAGGCATCTTCTGGCTCAACACCTAAATTTCTCCCGACGCTAACGCGATATAAAACAAAGGACTTGAAGGATCGACCCTTCTTTGGTGATTTTCAGTGATGGACGATATATCCTACTGAAATTTATTTACCTCGCTAGGGGCTATGGGACTCAGGTACTTTTTATTCTAAAATCGAGGGTTGTGTCTTGAGTATTTTTTTACGTAGAATTCGAAAATATAAGCAGACAAAAAAGTCCCTATGTGGACTTATTAAGGACTTGTGGGACTTGGCCCTTCAATTAAAATGTAAAAAAACTTTTTTACAAAAAAATAAAACCGACTTCCAAAAACACTACAAAGTATAAAAGAACTTTAATTTCGGAAGTCGGTGTTTTTGGAATTTTTTTGGTTTTTTGACACCGTCTTCCGAAATTAAAGTTATTTTATACCTTGTAGTGTTTTGTTTTTGGAAGTAGTTTTTAGTTTTTTGTAAAACAGTTTTTTATTTTACACTTTTTAGTTGTAGCTTCGTACCACTAAAAAGTAAAACCACAAACACAGCGTACCGGCGTGATGTTATGTTATGAACAATCAACAGACATGCGATTTCAGAAATTCTGATCCATTTGCTATCATTGATTGAAGAATTCCGTTTCCTACCTCCGAAGTTCTTCATCAGATCCTTACCAAATTAAAATTGGTCTCATTTTAATGGTCAGGTCCGGGAAAATACTCTTCCAAACAAAAAAGAATCATCTAAATCGGTTAAAAATTGGCAAAAATATTGCTGAACAAACATTTTTCATGGGATCCCATCATCAAATCCTAACTTATACCTTCCACCATCAGCTCAGCAACATGAGATGATGATTATCAGGCACAAATATCTGAATTGCGTTAGAAATTTATGAAAAACATTGTATGTGCCTATATTGGATTCCTCAGCTCGCGCGCGCATGCAGTTGACGTGCCCAAAGTTCCTCCGTATCAATTAATATAACGTAATCAATCCATGCAAAATTGAGTGCTTCTAAAATATCATAAAATTAGTAACAAATTAGTTAAATGTTTTTGTTATCATAACAACAAATTAAGCTGAACGAATACAGCACAAACATTGTTGCGAGTCATCGTCGTCGCAACTAACTAAACAACCAGTGAGTCATCAAGCAGCTTCGCTCCAATTCGTCGGCTGGCGGTGAGTCAGACAACGCGCGCCGACACGAAGCGCTATCTTATATGGTCACAAACTCCAACACCCGACTGGATCAACAATCCCGCTAGTGAAATACATCGGAAATTTTCGTCAATGATTTGTAAGGCGTCGTATCAGCACTGCGCATCCTTCGGACTTACAAGTGAAGGCGTGTGGGTTCGATACCAAGACCTGCCATTGTTTTTGTGAGTTTATTTTTATTTTTATCAGTGCGCAAACTCGGCACACAGCTTACTTGTCGCTTTTATAAGACCTTAGCGCGCTGCTTATTTGTTGCTGTATATTATTATTATTGCTGTGGCTGTCTAATATTGCACAAAGGCTAATAATGCCGCTTAAACGGACTCTTCCAAAGGCACCCACTCTCTCTGAGTCAGAAGCCGAATCGAGCTCAAGCATTCAAGCTCCGACTCTGGTGAAAAAACCTACCCCCACCCCGGCTGTTCCTGAAAACGAACATATAACTACCCGCAAACGCAAACGTGATGATGACTATTCAACCTTTATGAACGAGATCCGTGATATGTTGAAAACTCATACAGCTCAGATGGACAGCAAGTTAGAGTCTCTGCAGAACACAATAAAGGAGATAATTTCTCAGAACACTTAAATAAATGCGAAGTTAACGACTCTAACTAAGCAATATGATGATATCGTTATTAGAACAGAGAAGTTAGAGGCTGAGAGAAAATCTGATTATAACTATATTATGCAGTTAGAAGACCGAATCGATAACTTAGAAAGGATATCATGCCTGTCAAAAATGGAAATATTTCGAAACCACTTGGAGAAC
Organism: Lacanobia oleracea; assembly: GCA_950371165.1. Taxonomy (NCBI): domain Eukaryota; kingdom Metazoa; phylum Arthropoda; class Insecta; order Lepidoptera; family Noctuidae; genus Lacanobia; species Lacanobia oleracea. The sequence goes on from OX493389.1 coordinate 17,473,011, forward strand.
CTAAGGAAGATCTACACAAAATCGTCACGGAAACGGCCATGGTGCTCGGTGTCTCCATCCAACGGCATGAAATTAAAGACTTATTTCGGCTAAACAGGAAGGAATGTGTATCACCAATAATAGTAGATTTTACGAACCTGCATATTAAAAGTGATTTAATTAAAAAGGCACGGAACTTCAATAAACGTAACAAAGATAAACCTAAGCCGGTATTCCTTTCCGAGTGTCTCACACCAAAAGCCCAGAAACTATTCTACCTTGCTAGAAAATTCACCAAAGAGAATAACTATATGTTCTGCTGGACTTCTCTTGGCAAAGTATTTCTAAAAAAAAGTGAGGGAGAAAAGCAGATTTTTATCAAAAACGAAACTGACATCGATTTCCTACATCAAGCTAAATGACTAGCTGGGTATTTATGCACCTATTATCCTCCAAACTCGTATTACTATCATGAGTGCTTTGTTTTTAAATTTTGCATGCTCTTTCAATTAAAATTGTCTTATATATTAATATTATTAGTTATTAAGTATTTCTGTCATTGTACTATTTACTGTTCAACTACTCACATTCAACACACATTGAAACATAACACTCAGACTCACACATTATTTTTACTAATACACAAAACACTTTCGTGCCTTTTAGTATGTGCCTTCAATACAGTTTATTGTGCGGCTTGTAGTGTCCCGGCAATTTGTCTCTGCTATACCATTGCTACTAGTCCTGGTTCTATTTCTTCCTACAAAGAATATGGTTGATATACAAGGTGTCGCAAATGACATTGACGATGTAGTCAGTGTCGGCGATGTTATAGCTATTGACATGCCGGAGCACTGCAAGGCTGCCTTTAACTTAGGTGAAAAATCGTTTTCAGTTTTAAATCAAAATATCAGAAGTCTAAACCGTAACTACGAAGGGCTTGCTGTACTTCTCAAGAGACTAGACATCAATTATGATATAATAATGCTTACAGAATCTTGGCTATCCGAAAATTCGATCATACCTGAAATGTTAAATTACACAACTCATAGTACTAAGACCCATCTTAATCAAAATGATGGTATCGTTCTGTACCTAAAAGATAGCTTACACGCGCATGTATATGAGTCAAATTATTGTGAGGAAGTAAATTGCCTTGTAGCAACAATCAACAACGACTTAGCCGTTGTATCATTGTACAGACCTTCCAGCCTTTAAAAACCTAGATCCCTTTTTAAAGTCTTTAGAAAAAATCTTGTCCAATATTAACCACTATAAAAATATAATTGTAATGGGCGATATAAACATTAATATTAAACTTGAACAACTTAACCCTAAACACACAGAATATTTAAATCTGCTTGCGTCTTACGGCCATCTTACCACGCATACTCTGCCGACCAGAGAGTCAAATTGTCTTGATCACTGCTTCGTCAAAACAAAACTAAAACCTTTGACTATAGTTTGCAATTCAACTCTTACTGACCATGTATGTGTTAAGATATCACTACCTCTGAAAATGAAAAATAGACCAAAAAAAACTTATTCATACAAAAACTGACTACGATGCTGCTATTAGAGACTTAAATAAGATTGAATGGAATGAAAGTTTTTATAATGATGACCCAAATGTAATGATGAACATCTTCATGAATACCATCAGAGACGTCCTATCGAATCACACTCACACCGTCAAGCAGCCTAGGCGACAAATGATAATTAAGCCTTGGATTACGCCAGGTCTTTGTAGATGTATGAGGAATCGCGATCAACTTCACCAAAAATTAAGAAAGGATCCAGAAAACTCAACCCTTACTATAACTTACAAGCGGTACCGAAATAAATGTAATAATCTACTAAAAAGCCTTAAAAATAAATATTTTAAATCAGAATTTGCTAAGTCTAGCTATAATATAAAAAACAATGGGGATTAGTAAAAGAAATGTGTAATTTAAACAGCTACCCTAAAATTCCAACAGAGCTTCTTTCCACTAATTCAACACTTCAAGACGCGTTAAATAATATAAATAGGTAGGTACTTTGTCCATGTCGGTAGTAATTTGGCAAGCACCATTTTGTCCAGGACTCACACAAATGAAATAGATCTGAGCAGGCGGTGTAGACCAAAGCCGAATAGCGAACCCTTAAACTCTTTTATGCTTCTCCCAACAGACCAATTTGAAATAAGGGATATAATTGCCAACCTAAAACCTAAGAATTCCTCGGGATGGGACGGTATCTCCACGTCTTTTGTTAAGAGAGCAGTAGATTTCCTTATTGCACTATTAACACACATATGTAATGCTTGCTTTTCAAAAGGAGTCTTTCCAGATGCGCTTAAAAAGTCTGTCACTGTTCCTATATATAAATCTTGAGACAAAACTTTGGTGACGAACTATAGACCAATTTCTCTACTAGGTACCTAGTTTTTCAAAAATTCTAGAAAAACTAATAAATAAGATGCTAAAACACTACCTGGAAACTCATAAACTACTCTCAGGTAATCAGTTTGGGTTCAGAGAAAAATTATCAACCGCCGACGCTCTTCACAAGCTAACTTCATATATAGTCGAGAATATGGACAGGGGGCAGAAGTCTCTAGGTATATTCCTAGGCCTAGCAAAGGCCTTCGACACTGTCTCTATACCAATCCTCCTGCACAAACTCGAGACCTTAGGAATTCGAGGAATACCTCTTCAACTTTTCCAAGATTATTTGACAAACCGAAAACAGCTTATAAAAATTGATGATAGCGTAAGCTGTGATGAAAATGTGACCTTCGGAGTGCCTCAAGGCAGTGTAATGGGTCCTACGCTGTTTTTAATATATATTAATGACCTCTGCAACTTGCCTTTACAAAATGGTCAAATAATAACATTCGCAGATGACACAGTATTATTGTTCAGCTCTAACACGTGGAAAGATGTGGCCGAAGCAGCTAATCAAGGTTTTGCTTTGGTAACCTCATGGTTGGACAATCATTTGTTGACCCTAAATTTTGACAAAACTAAGTACATAACATTCACAATTAACGACAGAACTCAACCTTCTCCTAATTCAATAATAATACAAACCCACAATTGCAATAATAAAAATACCTGTAATTGTAACCCAATCACTAGAACTAATTCCATAAAGTATCTTGGTGTGATAGAGGATCAAAACCTAAACTGGAAAGAGCACGTCATGAAAGTAATCAATCGCGCAAGAATTTTTAGAAGTATTAGAAATGCATGTGACATTAAGCTACTGACAAAAATTTACTTAGCACTATGTCAGTCTGTGCTGATATACGGTTTAAATGTATGGGGAGGAACTTCAAAAACCATCATGTTGCTGGTAGAAAGAGCTCAACGCATGGTACTCAAAGTTATTTCTCGCAAAAAGTACACTTATCCGACACACCTACTTTACTCAGAACTGGGAGTCCTCACGGTACGAAAGTTATTAATTAAACTTGAGATCATGACACAACATAAAGTAAAACCTCACTTTGCAAATAGGCGACGGTTAGATATAGTTTACAACATACCCAAATATAGAACATCTTTCGCACACAAATTTCACAATTATCTCGGTCCTAGCCTCTACAACAAAGTAAGTAAAGATCTGAAATTCAAGAATCTTGATAGCCAAACATGTAAAAAAACTATAGAAGAGTATCTGATACCATTAGATTACAATAAAACTGAAAATCTATTGAACATTTTGGTATAAACAAGGCTTAAGGCACATAAATAATAAGGCACACACACAGATCCATACAAAAAATAAACATCGCACACACAAGTACCTAAACACAAAATATTACAGACAATTCGAATCATGTAACTTAATTGATATCTTAACTTTTTAACTCAGTTCTATGATTTATTATTGTACCAATACAGTAAATAATCCATCTGCATTCTGCTTAACTATGTAACTTGTAACTGGATCCCTGTGGGAAATAGTTGTTTTTAGGGTTGAGGAAGACTATCCGCTCGTGATACAGTTTTATACTAGTTCGAGGGGATAGGGCGAATCAGGCTTAAGACAACCAAACCATTTTATTTACATTCATTACATTCCACTACTGTTGATCGGTCAAAAAATATTGTAATAATAACTTTAAATGATTTTTGTGTTTGTTTATATCCTATAATTAAGTTACTATGTATGGTTGTCTCCTAATCGTGCAATAAAGAATATTATTATAAAATTTGACGGTTTCCCTCGATTTTCTTGCGATCCCATCATCAGATTCTGACTTGGTGACACTGGGACCACCTCAGGAGCAGGGCTATCGAATAAAGAAAAAAATTCTAAAATCGGTCCACAATTGGCAGAGAAATCAGTGAACATACGTAAAAAAAATAATAATACATACAGCCGAACATAGAACCTCCTCCTTTTTGAAAAAGTCGGTTAAAAAGAAGAGAGACACACCCTTTTTTTTTTAAGAATGGAAATCATCAAATGTCTCCTTCCGCTCTGGGTGAAGCAGAAGGGAGTGTCAGACTCTTACTGACTAAAACCCATCCGTGATCCTCCTAATGCCCTTTGCGTTCCAGGGCCGCGGTGACTCTTTCGAACAAATTCCGCAACCACGGCAGGTACTGGCCCTAGTGGACCCCGTCTTCTATGCTGACAGCTCTTTGAGGCGCGCGTGACCTGGACCTGGTTCTGATTTGACCTCGAGCCACCCAATGCTCGCCGTCCGCAGGCCCGCGCCTACGGTGGCCGGGAATCATCCTGCGACCCTCGACGCCCTCGGCGTCTTCTTCTGTTTCGGGAGTGTGGAGGCTCTCTCACACGTCACACGGGCCCTCCTTCGCTAGCATTACTGCTTCGCAGAAAGACGTGACTGCTTCCCATGCCTCCTCGCTTCGGATCATGTATTGAACCAGGGCCGGACGCGAGAGATCGCCGCCGCCGATCGCCTCGACGAGGACACGGTGGTAAAGCATCGCCCAAGCAGGGCAGGCCTCCACCGTGTTCTCCGGTCGATCCTCGCCGTGTTGACACCCGGGCGTATCCTGTTCCCGCGTCGAATTCAAAACAGGTATCTCCCGAAACAACCGTGTCCGGTGAATACCTTTTTTTTTAACGGGAGGAAATCCTCATAGATGTCCTCCGCCCTGGGGCGGGCGGAGGTGTCTGTCAGACTCTTACTGACTAATACCACCACGGTGTTCCATCTCTCACCTAACGCCTGGAATCGCGGGAACTTAATGCGACTTCCGTAATCCTTGGGCCAGCGGGGGGTACCCCGGGGGACCCCGGTGCACCTGCTGCGGGCCGGGAGAGATCTCCCTCTCCCTTTCCGCACCCTCCTTCTGCGCGATAACTGTTTCGTAGAAGGAGACCACCGCGTCCCAGGACTCCTCGCTGTCGACCATAGCACGGACTACGGCTGGCAGCGTACGTACCACAGAGATGAGGGTACGGCGTGGCTCCTCCTAAGCGGCACACTGACAGCGTATGCCGCGCCGTGTCCTCCCGACAGTCGACGCAGTGGTCTTGAAAGCGGCCCCGGCCAGCCCCAGTCTGGGAGCCAAACGTTGGAAATGTTCGACGAAGTTCCACGGGCTGTCAAGGACGAGACCTAGTTACGTTATCGTCGACCCGATGCCGATGTGAACCCCTCCTACCGTTTTTGGGACCCCGAGGGTGGCCTGTTTCGAAATCCATAAAAGCACATGGCTTGGGTTTGTTGGTTTGTTTGAACGCACTAATCTCTGGAACTGCCAGTCAGATTTGGAAAATTATTTTTGTATATGATACCTACATTCATGAGGAAGGCTATAGTGTATACGGGAACGGGGAAAATGCGGGACATGCACGTACGAAGTCGCTAGCAAAATTTAGTGTTGTAGATATAATTGAATTATATACTAAAGGTTGTTTGAAGGGTTTATTCAAGCTTGTTGAAAATTACAATGGACGTTATTTACTATTATGCTAAAATGCAGGGATTTCTGGGCGTGCACTGTGCAATAACAAAAAAAATACCCGCTAAATTGAGAACCTTCTCCTTTTTTGAAGTCGGTTAAAAACACAAATAAAAACACTTACACATATATTTACAAATATTTTAATATAATGGGAGCTTTATGTTATAAGCATTTATTGGCAAGTATAAAAATCGTATAGTTTACTTGTTTGCAGCATTCTTATTCGGAAATCAGTGGTGAATTTGCTTTTTGAGTAAGTAGGTAAAAATAATATTTAAAGTTCTTCATTGCACAATAATTGGTACCTACCGACTTCGTACTTCAATACACAATTACTAGCAACTTAGGTATTTCGAGTAGAATATCCAACAAAAGAACATTGCCTAATTATAGCGCATGCTGTTTAGTGTTGCTCTTTTAAAATATACGAGTACTCAATCATTTTTTTGATCATCTGATCAATAAATGTCAGATATTCATTAAGATCTTCGATGGTGCTCTGGAAAAGTTCTTCATTGACCATTCCAAGCGCTTTTTTTAGCAAACCATTAAATATGTTGCCAATTTCTGAATTACCACTATTACCAGCACTACTTTTAGTATCAAACAGTTGTGTAACAGGGCGGTAATCATAGTCTTCAAGGTCTACGCCCCAAACTAATCGGGTTAAATTGAACTGAAACAAACGATAATCATGAATCCTCAGAAGCTGTTTCACAATTTAGAACGAGTCAAACAAAATGTGAAGGCACAAATATGATTCTGATGACATGTGAATCTTATTTGCAGAATAGTTGGGCAAACTTCATTTAAAACTGTTCTATATTTTAAGTTGATAGCATTAGTAGTTCTTGAGATATTCAGCTGTGCCAGACGGACGGACTGAGTCGCACCCATAAGGGTTCCTCTTTACTATTTTGGTACGGCATCCTAATAAAAAATTGATCACGTGAAATGTCGACAGCATTTGATTGCCTTTCACCACCGACATTTGTCAAGAGAGCCATAAGAAAATAGAAGCCAAAGTTAAATAATTACCACAACATCTCTTATGTAGACATCGATAGCCGCACTCTCGATTTGTAAGACTTCGCCTATTCCCGGAGACTGTGCCCTTTGGCCGCCCCCCGTAGCCACCACGCCCACGTCAAACAAGTATGCACTGACAACAGAATAGTTAATTACAACACACTTACTCAAAAAATGCATTTACTAAGCCGTATACATTTATTTATCAAAGTGAAAATTTACGCACCATACAATGGAACGTCCGGTAAATAGGGACTCTCACCTAAGTACCTACTTTACAGCACGCTCCGTTGTATGGAGCGTGCGGTAAAGCGTGTGCGGTGATTACGTGCCGTGCGCATCCATTGTGCTTCTTTTTTTAATATCCTAAAAAATATACAAGGAATTCCACCAAAGAGTTTCACATTATGAGAATAAGGAAAGTTCAGAAGCTAGGGGGTGAAATAAAGCGCCGTATACTTGCCAATGCTTCCTTATATTTTTCAATAATAATCAATGAATTACTAAATAATCACGCCAGCATTAATGACATTATTCGTCGGGCTCTTGTCACCGCCCGGGGTGCCAGCTGTTTTAGAACCCAACGGCTTGGCACGCAACGATGGGAAAAGGCCAGATGGGATGACCATAAAATGGACCATTGGAAGGTGGGTAGGCCTTTGGTGTGGGATGCAACGTGTGTCGACAACCCTGCGCCATCCCATCTTCTTAGCACGGCGGGCTGTGCTGGGGCGGCTGCTGCAGGTGCAGAGAACCTCAAACGGCGCAAATATAATAATTTAATTGGGAGTTACATATTTGAGCCGTTTGGCGTTGAAACACTAGGCCCATGGGGTCCGAGTGCGCATCGAGTCTTTCGGGACATTAGCAAACAACTTGTCGACTGTTCACGTGACCAGAGGGCTGGGCTTTTTTTCAGCCAAAGAATCAGCATTGCCATTCAACGTGGCAATGTTGCCAGTCTTCTGGGCACTTTTGCCATTTATTTATTTTGTTTTTATACGCGTGTTTACATAATTTCGTGTTAATTAGTGTATATAGTTAGTTAAGTATTTAGATTTCATAATTAAGTTTTTGTTCCCATTATTCACACCACAGATACCACAGATTAAAAATGACCTCCACATAAAACTTAAGCTCATTAATTTTAAATAGATAAGTACTTTACACGTAGACAAGTACTTTTACTAATGCTTAATCATTTCAAGTACTAAGAAGTTCAGTTTTAAAAGTATATCATCAAAATAATAAAAGCAGTCAATAAGCAGAATGATCGAACCTCCTTGGAAGCGCTCTCGTTCAGTACGTTTTTCGTCTCAATTTAATAGTAAAGAAAAATTTGGGATGTTATTAATTCAGTGGAATTTAAAGTATGTAAATGTACTTAGTTATAAAATGAATGAGCTTTAGGTGTGAATATTGTGGTATTCGCGATTCTTCCGCAATGGAAAGTTGAATATAATATGTTAATAATTAATTGAGTATTATTGAAACATAAGGAAGCATTGTGAAATAAAGCACAGTCATAAGTATGACTGATGAGTTACAGTGTGTGACCTTCTAGCTTCTGAACTTTTCTTATTCTCGTATTATGAAACTCTCGCAGACGCAGACGGAAGCGCTTAAGCTCAGTACGTTTGTCTCACTTTAATACTAAAGAAATTAAAAAGACTACCGTCTCATTTATTCTGTAGTTCTAAATACCCGACTGCGCCATGATGTTTTTTTCGGCATGATGGATTTAAGCTTGAGATATGTCTTTAGATTCGTCTTGTTTAGGCTACAGAGCGTTCCAAATAAATATACTGTTAGATTGTATAATTAAAGCACTGTATTGACTATTTACTAAAACGTCACTTAAATGTAAGTCTATTGATTAGCTAACAACTCAAGCACCTGTGAATTTATATGTTCAAAAGGTTTTACGGACTAAATAGTTAATCTGTATAAATAATTAACCGATATAAATTTAATTGTAATTTATTACCATATCAAGGTATCTATGTTCATTATTTATTTTACTTATTACTTTGTTAGTTGCTAAATGGATTAACGCTTCCTCCACTATAAGTTGCAGGGGGATTTGATACTTTGTCGCAAGTGTAAATCAGTCGTGTTGGATCACTGTCAGAGGTAATAAGTGTAAATTGTACTGTGGTGAAATAATAAAAGTGAAATTTGTGATTACGTTACGTGTTTTATTGCCTGACCAATATAATACATGATACATACTCGTACATACACTCGAAAAAAACTTAACCATCCTCCTGGCGCAGTCAGGTAATCAGTATTAAAAAAACCGTAAAGGATACGCACGGTGCTATACAAAGGAGCGTGTGGAAATAAAGGTACTTAGGTGAGAGTACCTATTTTTCCGCACGCTCCATTGTTTGGTGCGTAATTTTTAACTTTCGAACAATGTATACAGGCTTCGTAAATGATTTTTTGAGTAAATGTGTCGAAAAAGTATATTATGTGCTATTTTCATTTTTTGAATATTTGTGGTTACGGTGGAAAATGAGCCAGCATGAATCTTATTCCGGCCTTTGGCAGGGGTTCACCTCGGACTTACGTTAAAACAAATGGTACATAGTTTACATGAATCATAGGATCAATAAACATAGGTACCTGTCTGGTACCTGGTAAGTGATTATTACTAACCTTAAATGACAACTTAACATCAGAGGCAGGCGGCTCTGAGAAATCCTCACTTTAAAGTCAGCTGAAACGAGAAAAAATACACACATACATGAAGATGTAGTACTATGCGCGAACTCTTGCCTTAAAGTAATCCGATCAATTTTACCTTCAAGATGTAACTTAGGAATGGTGATATTTATGTCCCCCCGAAGATTAAATAGACGTAGCTCGAGATTATTCAGCTGGAGCTGCTTGAATCCACTCAGGACGAAGTTCTCCATGTCAACTTGACCTCTATAATAAATTAGAAGCATGTAGAGTACCTGTTCTTATTTTTTAAACCAAATGGGGACAAAAACTTTGGCCAGCAATTTGCTCCATATCCCGGAACGCAAAATTTGATGTTATTTTTCACTACAATTTGGTAAAAGTTTTTAACTCAAAAATAAATAATGAATTTGACTTTACTCCTCCATACCTTAAAAATGCAGAAGGATCATCAATGCCAATTACGTGAATCACAGGTGTTATTACCAGGGGATCGATGTCGGGCACGAATGGAATGAAGTCGACGACATTAGCAGCTTTGCCGCTAATCTTCTGATCATCCTCAGATAGCGGGAAGTACTTCAGTGGGAGGTTCCCGACTTTCGCAGATAATTGGAGATCTCTGATATCATCATTTACTGTAATAACGTGTGCAATTAGAATAGTATACTCTTTATTATTGTTCCGCATGGTGTCGGACGTAAAAGAATAATACCATCCCTTCACTTTCCGTGTCGTGTTGTAAGAGGCTACTAAGGGGTAAGTAAGATATGATATAATTACAAAATCTCTAATATTTATAAGATATAACAACTGATCCTATATTTTTTACAAGTATAACATACATTGAATATAAAACCTATTTAGTCTTATATGATAAAAACGCCTCGTTAAAAACACAAAGCAGAATTGCATATTATATACACATTGTAAGTTAGTCTGATCTAATTATATTGATAAGTGGTAACTTAACAAATATCATTAAAGTTCCATGAGTAGATACCTAGTTTTAGTAACTGATTTATTATCTACCAAGCATGCTTGTGCTGCAAAAAAGCATGCAACATGTAGCATGCAAGCTAGCATGCATCCTAGTATGCATCCTAGCATGCATCATGCAAGCAAGCATGCAAGCAAGTATGCATGCAGCATACAAGCAAATATGCAGCAAGCAAGCATGCACCAAACAAGCATGCAGAATGCAAGCAAGCATGCAACATGCAGCAGGCTTTGTTTCTGTCACGGTGCCGGCAGCCCCACGCAAGCTCATCGTAGCAGATGGTTTAATCGCTCACCACAGCAGCTTCGGACTGCTAGCCGGCTTCGCCGGCCTGCCTCAGCTGTGGCAGCAGGCATTAAACCACCTGCTCCTCAGTTCGCGGGCTGCCTCGCCCCTCCGCGCCTACGTGGGCTTAAATTACATTCTAGGGTTAGGGCAGACAAGAATAATGGAGTCGGTTTAGCAGCGGTTCGTTTCTGTCACTAACTTTTGTAGCACGACATTATTATTGTCTTTTTAAGACCATATTATACATTTAAAACAAAATACCTAATGTTTTTCGATTAAATATATATTATATCTAATAACATTATACGAAATAAGTTTTAGAGTTTATGATTGTATGTACAGAAATTATATCAACAGTAGATATTTCTCACGTTTGTTATATCTTGTGAACGTTATTGAAATGTAAATATACCAAACAACTTTATATGATATGAGACGCACCAGCAACTAAGGGACTCACCAGATAATGGGCAGCAGCATTCTCTGTAAAATGCAAGAGCCTAGCGATCGCCTACCCTGCCAAGCGTGACGATTAGGACAAACCCGCCCAAATGGCAAGTACAAAAGAATGGCCCCTAGTACCCGGCAGCCCGTCTACCCTTGACTCCAGTAGCGGTCAAGCTCATGGCGAGGCGAGGGGTGCAAAGAATCCCCAGAGTGGACCCGGCTACCCCAACAAACACCGACGACTGGATCTGGCAACACTGAACACATGAACCCGGACCGACGAGAAGATCACCGAACTAGAGGAGGAATTGAGCAGATTGCGAAGGAGTATTCATTGTAGTCATTTTTATAATAATGTAGTTAATTTTAAGTCCTTCAAACTTATTTCCCCATATTATAGTTGCCGTGTGGTATCCGGTAAGTAAAAAGAATAGACCAACCCAGCGATTCCCGTGGGTGTCGTATGAGGCCACTAAGGGATATTAGCCAGAATATAAGCAGACAAAATATGCCAAACTTTATAGTGGGCAGCAGCACTATAAGAGAAAGCATTCCAGGAACTGCGGTCAACAACCAAGACAAGAATGGTGACTATGGCAAATCCTCCAAATGAAAAGCAACCCAGATTCACGGCCCCCAGTTCACGGTAGCTACAATATTCCTGGCCATGGCAACGACGGTGCGGTGGGGGTGCTAAGAATCCATGGTCTGGACAGGTACCAATCCCGCAAAATTTACCAGGGACGTAAAATGGACGCTCTCTGCGGCTGAACGAGCACCTCGCTGAATTGGAAGTAGATTTAAGTCGTATTAACTGGCACATCGTGGGACTATCAGAGATCTGAAGACAAGGGGAGCAGACGATAACACTCGATAGTGGCCAGTTGTTTTACTTCCGAGTAGGACACTAACCATCCCAAGGTGGTGTCGGGTTTATGGTCCACAAGTGTGTCGGCAAGGGTGGCCATACCCGCATAACCTGATGAAGATGTCGAGGCTATGCACGAAGACATAGTGACTTCAACGCCAAAGTGCGAGTACAAGGGAGTGGTGACTCGAGAGTAGGTTCATTCGGCTATGGGCGTAGAAATCACAGGGGGCGAATACTGGTAAACTTCCTCGAGGTTCAGGGGCTTTTTCTGATGAACACTTTTTGTCCAGAAGAAGCCTCAAAGGAAGTGGACCTGGAGAAGCCCCGATAACGTGACAAAGAACGACTTCGACTTCGTTGTGTCTAATAAGCGCCATATATTCAGAGATGTCTCCGTGATCAACAGTGATCACGGACTGGTTAGAGGCGCTCTGAATATTAATGTTAAAATCGAAAGAGCGCACCTAACGAGGTCGACCATAGACCAACGCTGCCCCTGGTCGAAGTTGGTTGCGAAAGCTTCCAGTTGGAACTACAGAACCGATTTGCCATGCTGGAAACCACTTAGGACATCAACGATGCCATCGAAATCCTGCTACGTGTCATCCGCGAGGTGGGCAATAAACACTTTCGACCAATGTGTTATGCTTGTAAGTCAGTACTCACCAGTGAGACTCTGGAATTGATGAGGAAACGACGAGAACTCCCGAATGTCACACCGTCTGAGCGTCAGGTACTTAACAAGGAGGTCAAGAAACTAATTAGACGCGACACTCGGAGCTTAAATTATTGAACAGCTGCAGTGATTTTGTCGATGTCCACGTGTCCACTCTGACTTACTTATTAAGTTTAGAAATATTACCTAGGTATAGTGTTAAGGCTTGCATGTTTAGTTAATTTGTAATAAAAACAAAAAAAAATATTAGTCATAATGATCGGTGAGTAACTTGGAACTCTTTTAGTTTTTTGTTTTAAGACAACATCTATCAACAATTATGTAATGCATGTTGTTCTTACCTGGTAGGAATTGCTACACTAGTATATAAGTTTGTGTGATGTATATCTTATCCTTGTATATATGTATGTATGTATTCAATTGTTGGTGAGCCAAATAAATAAAATAAAATAAAAATCCGATTCATTGAGCAAGCCATAGCGCGGAACAAGGGCTCGAAGGTATTTGCCATACCCCATACCTCTCGTTGTCACCTGACAAAACTCAAAATGTGTGACATTTTGAGTTTCGTCACCACCGTCACCTCGAAGCAAGAGATACTCGCTGAAGTCGAAATGTTCTACGGAGACTTGTATGCTCAAAAACATGCCCTACCTCAGGCCCACCGCGCAGATGATCCACGGGCCAGGCTTACATGCCATCTCACAAAGGAGCTTCCTGACATTAACATGGGTGAGATTAGAATAGCTCCCGGACAATTTCATAACAACAAAGCTCCGGGGGATGTCGGGATAATCACAGAGCTGCTTAAGGCAGGAGGAACAACTGTCTTGACAGACCTTATAAAGTTCTTCAATTCCGTCATCCGCAATGGCCATGCACACCGGAGCCATGGCACAAGAGCGTGGTTATTCTTCAAGAAGGGCGATAACACGATTCTCAAGGACAACCGCTCCATTTCACTCCTAAGCCTACAAGCTGTTTTCGATGGTTGTCTTGAATCGTCTCGCTCAAAAGTTCGATGACTTCCAGTCGCTGGAGCAGGCTGGGTTTCGAAAAGGCTACAACACCGTCGACGGTGCTGTAGCCTGTTGTGGGTGTGTATGTGGTCCAACACATACACACCCACAGGCAAATAATCCAAAATACCGAAGAATATATCAGCCTCGGTGCCTGGCGTATGTGGACTAAGAGAAAGCCTTCGGACAACATCGAAATCTGGGCTGTCCTGGAGTCCAAACAGAGGTATCTTACCGACTGCCGCTAACGGAAGAGGTGAGATGTCTGTATAAGGCCGCAACAATGGCCGTCCAAGTACAAGAGGAGAGCACTAAACCAATCCAACTTCGTCGAGGTGTAAGACCCTTGTCTTCGACGACGACGAACGACGACGACGTCATTTCCCCACGTTTTCAAGACGCTTGATTTTTTAAACTATGTGACATACTCTTACATGCTTTGCGGAGGAGTAGGAAAAAAAAACAAAAATATAATTTCCACTTCCCTCCGTATAAAGCAGGAGACAGAATAGAACTAGGCCAATAGGCACCAAGGGACAAATAAAACTGGGTTAAGCCCAGTAGCCAAGCACCACGGATTATATCTTACCACTAAAACTAATGGGTCCTAAATTGTGAGATACTCGTACTTTTGATTCCAGTAATAGGTATGGCACAATCGCTTGAACGCATGGAAATTTGTTCTGGTTTCAACAAGGCCCGTATAGTAAACTACCCCAGAAGTAATAACCTTTATACTATCTAACATAATATTGCGTTCAGTTTGCCAAAGACTACACTCCCATAAGATGTGATGTGCGGATTGTTCGTATTCATGGTCAGCTGTAGAACATTGACATAAAGCCGAGGCCACAAGCTTAAAGGAAAATAATTTACTCTTAAAGTTGCCATGACCTGTGAGAAATTGGGCAACACAGTCATCCACCTCCAGCCATGTCCTGTCCAGCCGCTCACGAACAGATGGAAAGAACTGGTGGAGGTGACGGTCTTTGATGGAATTTTCCCACCTACACGACACTCAGTTTTAGTAATCAAGTGATCTTAGCACGGTCGCGTTGCGGTAAGAACTCGTACATGCTTAGTACAAATTTATGTGCAAGAATGAACAGATGATGTACTATTTGGTACATAAAAAAAGGGAACCCTGAGCTATAAGTACCAGCTGCCCTTAAGTGACACAGTAAAAGCAGTTCGTGATATTACATGCAAACATGTTGCCGAGACAATAACAATACTTAACAATAAATAATATGGAAAACAAAATTTAAAGAGTAGAATCGCTGAAACTTATAGTAGTAAACTAAGCTTGTGGTAGTGGGGGAGTGGTTATTTGTGTGTATGAGTGTTACGTGTGCGTGTGTATGTGTTTGTTACATTTTAACTGGATGAAGGAGATTCTCTGTCTCATCATAGCCGTATGTATCGTTGACTTGAAATCGTAAATGGTGCTACCCTCGAGGTTGTGCAAGAATACATAATCTAGACCAAATTAAACAACTTGGGCGGCATAACTTTGATAAGGAGGTGACCAAAAGAATTCGCTTGGGCTGGGCGGCATTCGGGAAGCTGCGTGATATCTTTGAATCGTCGATCGCACAATCCCTTAAGACCAGTGTTTATAACCAGTGCGTCCTACCCGTAATGACTTACGAAGCCGAAACGTGGACACTCACCATAGCCCTGGTCCACAAATTCAAGGTTCTCAAGGTTCTCAGCGTGCAATGGAGAGAGCAATGTTCGAGGTTTCTCTTGTGGATAGAATTTGCAACGGAGTCATTCGCCAGAGAACTAAATTCACCGACATTGTGCGTAGAATCAGCATGCTGAAGTGGAAGTGGGCCGGCCATGTCTGCAGACGGACAGACGGCGATATTAGAATCATGAGAGAGGAGACCACGTATGGGCAAACGTAGTGTGGGACGCCTTGCGGCCCGGGATGGTTCGCGCTCTTTGGGAGGCTTACGTTCAGCAGTGGACGAATATTTGGGTGAAATTTTGTGATGTGTGCTCAAATATTGATATGTATATTTAACATCCAAATAAATATAAACAGTTATAAGCTAAATGGTCGCTATCCGGCGAAATGACCCTACCATTTTTATTATGAAAAATATATATTTAAGTGTCAAAAAACTCACTTATATCAAATTGTTCCAAGATAACATATTTTACCAAGTTGAACAATGTTAATATCAAAAGCACTCGCATTTTTGCTCCAAATACTTTGGTCAACTGCGTAACAAGGACACGAGTTTCAAATAAATAACACTGATAATTATTTTCTTAAATTATTGCCGCTTTTAAATTAGGGCTTATTATGTGCTTGTCCACATTAGTCACAAAAGATTGATTTTTCACCCGCACTTTGTACGTCATGCCATACAATTTCAATTCATTTCATGTTCAATTTTCTTGTTATTTGAACAAATGGAGTGGAATTCCCTGCCGGAGTCTATGTTTCCTGATAGCTTCGACCTGAGAGTCTTTAAGTCAAGAGTGAATAGGTTACTTCTAGACAAGCGTGCTCCATCTACGACCACATCATCACTCACTCAAGCCAATTTATCTTTGTGTAACTGTGAAAAATGAGTTTACAATTTCACGCGATATACCTAAGTATTACTTCAGCACCGTAGACCACATACGTACGCTCTGGTAGGTTATACAGAAGACCGAAGAGTATAATCTCCCCCTCTGCTTAGCGTTTGTGGACTACGAGAAAGCCTTCGATTCGATCGAGACTTGGACTGTGCTGAAGTCTCTCCAATGGTGCCAGATCGGGATGCTGAAATGCAGCGTGGTGTGCGGCAGGCAGACGTCATTTCTCCAAAACTGTTCACCGCCGTAATGGAGGATGTCTTTAAGGTTTTGGACTGGAGAAGGCTAGGCATTATGTCAATGGTAAGTACATCAGCCATCTCAGATTTTCCGACGATATAGTCCTCATGCCTGAGACTACGGAGGACCTCAGTACAATACTCGATGACCTCAGTAAAGCTTCCAAAAGAGTGGGTCTCAAAATGATCATGGAAAAAACCAAGATCATAGTAAATACCCATGTAGCCACTCCTGTTAAGATCAGAAGCTCTACGCTCGAAGTTGCAGTCGAGTACTTCTACCTGGGACAAACGGTCCAGTTAGGTAGGGCTAACTTCGAGAAAGAGGTCAACCGTCGAATCTGACTAAGCCGGGAGGCGACGTTCGGAAAGTTGCGTGGTATCTTCTCGTCCTACTTACCACAGTGTCTCAAGACGAAAGTGAACAACCAGTGCCTGTTGCCAGTGATAACATTTGGAACTGAAACATGGTCGCTCGCAATGGGCCTATAAGATGGCTTAAAGGACAATGGAGAGGGCAATGCTTGGAGTTTCCTTGCGTGATCGAATCAGGAATGATGTTATACGTAAGAGAACAACGGTTACCGACATAGCCCGAAGGATTGCCGAACCAAAGTGGCAGTGAGCAGGGTACATTACTCACAACAATACTAGGCATAATATGGCTTTTAAGTTCTGTCGTTTCCATATTTCCCGGCAATTTTGAATGTGGAACTGTTCTATATTCGAATGTGTTTAAATTTTGAATCTCAAAACAGTTGAAAGTATTAGGATTAATGCTATAGTTTAGTCACAGCATCGATTGGAATCTGCCGGGTTACGTACGAAAATGAATCTTTCTAAGGAAAATGTTGGTGTAATAATTTTCGACACCTTAGAAGAGGCCTGACACGGCTTCAGTGTTGTAAAGAGCTAACATCTGTGTTCAGTGATGAAGCCCCATCTCTGCGGACTGTCGAACGCTGGTATTTAGAATTCCAGCGAAGACATACTAGTGTTAGTGACTAATCTCGCGAAGAACGCCCAACATCCGCCTTCACTGAAGATAACATCATTGCTGTGAGACAACTAATTCTCGAAGATCGTCATTAACGTATCGAGAGATACAGGCTCTATTAGGCATCTCAGGGACAACCATTCAGAAGATCTTGCTTGAAGCGCTTGGTGTGAGAAAGCTAGTTTGCGTTGGATACCGCATCTGCTGCTGAACGGTTAACGCAGAGTGGTATACCACATTCTGTCGAATCCACCATGAAGTACCTGGGATCGGTACTCGACAGCCGCGAGCCGGTGGAATTTCGGCCCCCATTTTCGGTGACTCCAGTCGCGCCCAAGTTGTTGGGCGCGACTGGGGCGCTGTCAACGCTGCGCTGGGGCGCTCCCAATCTGGGGGACCCGAGCACCGCCTGCAGGCGGTTGTACGTGGGGATCGTGCGATCGATGGCCTTGTATGGGGCCCCGATCTGGGCGGCTGACCTGACGGCCGGCACCATCACTGTACTACGGAATCCGCAGAGGGTGATGGCCGTCAGAGTCATCAGGGGTTATCGCACGATCTCCTACGAGGCGGCTGATGCAGCGGCACATTAAGCTGCGTCAGTCGCAGCTGCGCGAGGTTCTGGTGGCGGAATGGCGGAACAGGCTCTCACGCCCTTCCGCCGGCCTCGTCACTATCGAGGCCATATCCGGCCAGTGCTCGACCCGTGGCTCGGTAGAAGGCACGGCTCCTTGACATGTCATGTGACGCAGGTCCTCTAGGGGCATGGCTGCTTCGGGAGGTTCTTGTGTCACATAGGCAGGGAGTCGGACACTCGGTGTCACCATTGCGTCGACTGTCGGGAGGACAAAGCGCGGCATAAGCTGGCACAGTGTGCCGCTTGGGAGGAGCCACGCCGTGCCCTCATCTCTGTGTTAGGCAGTGATCTCTCGCTGTCAGCCGTAGTTCGTGCTATGGTCGACGGCAAGGAGTCCTGGGACGCGGTGGTCTCCTTCTGCGAAACAGTTATCGCGCAAAAGGAGGCTGCGGAAAGGGAGAGGGAGATCTTGACCTCTCTCCCAGCCCACAGCAGGCGCACCGGGCGTCGGATACGCTGCCCTCTTCCGGCCCCTCTAACTGGGTCCAGGGGCGGCGGACGTGGGGATGTCCGTCGCCCCCCATTCATTCGGACCCGAGGTGGCGGTGCGTGGTGTTCCCGTGCGCCCCTCTTTGACGACGTGGGGGGAGTCAAACACCTTACTCCCCCCGCTGGCCAGCATTAGCCGGGGATTACGGAAGTCACATTAGTTCTCGCGATCTCCGGTTGGTGAGAGATGGAGCACCGGGGTGGTTTTAGTCAGTAAGAATCTGTTATCCATGAGGATTTCCCCCGTTACAAAAACAAAAAAAGACTGGTATACTACAGTTTGTTTACCACAAGTCATCGCCGAACTTCGAAAAACTAACTCAAAGCGACGCATCATCCTGCACCACGACAACGCAAGCTCACACAGCGCTCGTCAAACGATTGAGTGTTATAAGCAGGAAAAAGTAGAAATTCTTGACCATCCTCCATACAGTCCTGACCTACGCCCTAACGATTTCTTTACATTTCCTAAAATTAAGAAAAGTCTTCGAGGTAAAAGGTTACAGTCCGGTGAAGAAGCAGTCGACGCTTTCAAGTCAGCCATTTTGAACACCCTCACTTTAGAGTGGAATAAATGTTGTAATAACTGGTTTGAGCGAATGGAAAAGTGTAGAAAAGCTACGTGGTGAATGAACACTTTGAAAAAAAATAAAAAGTACTATAAGGTTCTAGTTGTGTTTTTTTCTTCAAACGACAAAACTTAAAAGGCATGCTTCGTATCGTGTGACATATCAAATGAAAGGGCTTACTGTGAGGGTTTTAAATATTATTTTTTTCATAATTTTAAAATAAATGGTTTGCTAGTTATTCAAGAAATTAGACGAATAATTAGATACCATTATCACCCTTATCACCGAAACTACTGAGCCTAAAATCTTTCTCCTCTTTTGTTTTCTATTTTATTAATCTTTAAATTTCTGAACTTCAATGTGCGCATGTCATCTGTATGCAGATGACCTGCAATTAAGTACTATCAAGAGAGGGTCGCCGAATTACCTGAAGCTATCAACAAATTAAACAGAGACTTGACAGCCATAAAAACATGGTCGGATAGATTTGGTGTTGCTGTAAACCCTCATAAGTGTCAGGCGATCATCATAGAGAGTTCTCGAAGCATCGCTAAAGTGGATGAAACAGCTTTGCTAAATGTCCTGTTCGATGGTACGATGGTCCAATTTGGCACTGATGTGTAAACTAGCGTACACAAGTTACCAGTGTCAGTCAAAAGGTTAAGGGGAACGTAGCGGGCCCTGTATCGTTTGAAAAACTTTTTACCATCAAATACGAAAACAATGCTTGTACACTGTACAAGCGTAACACAAAAATTAATTCGCCGCCGTCCATTTAGTCGTGAATTGAGGTTATGTTTTGCGATTGAGTGATTTGGTAAGTATTTATTTTGTTTTTATTAGTACTGCGTTTCAGTCTCATTATATTAGCAAAACTTATTATTATTTAACATTATTTTGCCGCTCCTCGTAAAATACTGGTATTCAGCTAAATCCGGCTTCACTGGAAGCCGACCCCAATAAAGTTGGGAAAAGGCTAGGCAGATGATGATGAAGGAATAGGAGGATGTAGGTCGCGAGAATTACCAAGTCAATCATCTCGCTCGTTATTTTTTCCGTTTACCGAGCGTTTTGTTGTTTAAAAATAAATTTGTATTTGTTTAACCAGTAAAATTTCCCTAATTAAGACTGAATGCTTTGTGCTAATTTACTGGCAATAATTCTTAATAATAATGGTGTCATTACCAATATGATATTATTGGTAATGATACCATCATTATTATTACTCTAATTAATTATTATTATTTCAGGTAACGTATTACTAGTTAGTTATGTAGTATATTTGTGTAAAGCACTCTAACTGAAGGTTGTTTCTTTTTTAAGTTTACTTCCAAGAGTAAGTCTTATATATTCATGACATAAAAAATATAGGTAGTTGTTACGACTTAAATGATTGTTATTATTTCATTTTATTTAACACTATTAAACTGTCTGAGCTATTTATATTTGCAAATAAATGTAAAAAAGCAGTATATTTCAGTTAATAATCGTAATGTTAAATATTTTTTAAAAAGTTTAGGTTCTGTTTCGTCCGAAACAGAGAGCAAGGCCGAAAGTTTGGTTTCGGCTTCGGCTGAAAAACCAGTTTCGGTCGGACACTAACTATTCGTATTAATTGTTTAAGTATTTCGTGTGTCACCACAACAACCGGTCCTGTGCGTCTTGCATCCATCGGCTACCCGCGACCCTCACCATGTCCTCCGTCCACCTTGTGGGAGGCCTTAAAATCGCCAATCTAGAACTTTTCGGCCCCATTGACCATCTGTTCTGCGAGCAATGTGCCCTGCCCACTACCACTTCAGTTTGGTGATCCTTCGTGATGAAATATTGGAATTTTCAAGGTAGTTTTGTCAACAGTTCATGCAAGACGTCAATAACCAGTTTTTAACAAGAACAAGTATTGTATCGCATAATAATGATCGTCATTACACTACGAATAATGACGCCTGGATTAGCGGAACACTATAATTATTGCCGACAAAAAATAATTTGTAAGGAGACATTAAATTCTTGAAAACCAATGATTTGCAATTAGTCGGTTGGTCACAGCTTTATCATTATTGCTTATTGGTTGATAATACTTGTTTATGCCTTTGGCAATTTCATGGTTGGATACGTGATAGAATTATGGTTTATTTCTTTCTTTTAAATCGATCCATTGAAAATTCTTACAACTGTATGATAACTTGTTGCAACTAGTGCCTAGTTATTTATTTATTTATTAGGATCGTCAACAGAGGAGCAGTTCGTGGTTAAATAATAACAGCCGCACGGGTCGATCTTGAAGGTTAAGCAACGCTTGCCAAGGTTGGTCTGTGGATAGGTGACCATCTATTTATCATATTTATCAATAAATTTATATCTATGCTTCACACATTCTTAATGTGTAAAATATTCTTTGTATCAATCATTATAAAACGATAGTGGACTTACTTTTCTTTTCTTTTTTTTTACTATTGATAGGCACGCGCTTGACCACCATCTCACCTGATGGTAAGCGATGATGTGGTCGAAGATGGAGCACGCTTGCCTAGAAGTAACCTATTCACTCTTGACTTAAAGATTCCCAGGTTGTAGCTATCAGGAAACACAGACTCCGGCAGGGAATTCCACTCCTTAGCTGTACGCATTATGAATGTGTTCCCAAAACGTTTTGGACTTGCCTGGTTAATACCACAACTTATACAATGGTAACAGAATAAACGCAATACCTCTTAAGGGGTCATTTTACTCATAACTATGAATAATTACAATGGGACCAACCCGAAAAAAAGCAAGGTCCTCACATACCCTAGCATTCTCATAAACGGCATAGAGATTGGACTATCTATAGAAATGCCAACATTAATTAAAATCGGATCAATGATTAAGGTATTTAATGCAAAACAAACTCCCCGGAAATTTATATCTTAGGGGGCGGGGAGAGAATCGCGGCGATATTATCGTCGTGCTACGTATTTCTTTAACAAGTCTATGAACGTGTCTCCACGCGACGATATTATTGCGCGGCGATTCGACGAGTGAAAAAACATCAACTCGACGCGATTCTCTCGCTCGTGGAGTCGACCCCTAGTTTCAGGTTAATTATAAAAGGGGGAGTCATTATTACGAGGACATCAAAACTCTGCTGTTCAATTCAGCTATCTGGATATTTGCCGAAGCGGTAGATGCTATAGTGTACATATGAGTGCAGTATATTTTCATTCACTGTCGTAGTCCGATGGCCGACGGCTTTCAGAAATGACCAGAGAGAGAGATCAGGTGTAAGACCAAAAGTCAAAAGTGCTTTCCGATCTAAAAAACCCCTTAACAAAAAAAAAGAAAAACCCTTTAACATTTTGACCGTTCAGGGCAGCGGCGTATCAACGGGGCCCCTTTTAAGGGTTCCGTACCAAAATGGTAAAAAGGAACCCTTATGGTGTGATTAAGTCTGTCCGTTTGTCACAACTGGATATCTCAAGAGGTTTTCTCAACTATTTTGTAAATAAGAAAGAAATATAAATGTTTTATATTTTTTTTGCAACAGCGACTAAAAGGGATTCTTAAAAATTCGAAGTGAGGCTACTGGTATGTGGGGGGTATTATATGAAAGATAATACCCCATATTGCACATGTCATTCTCAAACATCTTTTATTTAGGCCGTATGGATTTAAATTTTTGGCGAAAAAGGTAAAAAATTGACCATCTTGTGGATGCGTTCCACTGCCTCTATACCGGATAAGCAACGTTGTAGAATTCGTCACCACCGTACGCATATCTTGGGTCTTACTGGTGTTAATTTTAAGACAGTTTACGCTGCCTCCTGTCACAGGTCGTTTAATTTTGCTTGTCTGTCGGCAGTGTGTATGACTCAGCAGGCATAGGACATCGGCGTAATCAATCTCTTCCAAAACATTAGATAATCCCCACTCAATCCCGCGGCGCCTTTTGTCATATTTGCGATTTTTGCGAAGCATAATTCCGTCGAGAACTACTATGAAAAAAAGGGGCAAAAGGAGGCAGCCTTGGCGGACACTGTTGAAATTATTCTATATGCTAGAAATGTATGTCAAGATTACAGGAAAAATAAAACGATGTCTCTAAATAGCACACCTTTCAGAAATCGTCAACATAAAATACATTAGTTCCACTACCTATCGGTCAAGAGATGGCGCTGATCTAAAACTGCAATGTACGTCGCAGTGTTAAAATTCCCTGACCGATATAGGCCTCGGCGATGAATATTTATAAATAATTATATTTTTATAATTATTCGTGAGTCCGGTTTTTAACGTGATAACGTCTTATAAATCGATGAACACCGGCTGCACGCAAGAAAAAGTGTCACGGTCATATTCCGCACGTTCAATTGTCGACTTTACATAACAGACAACCAATTTTTTTACCCAGCAGTGGCAAAACTCAAAACGGGTATTATTTTACACAGATAGGCTCCACTATCACAAAAAAGCCGCGGCAAGTCACGAAGGAGATGGCAGCGCTATTTGAATAAGTTTTGTCCATAACAAAGTTGGTACTAACAAGAGGAATGGAAAGATGTAAAAAAAAGATAGAAGCCTCTGCAGCAATTTGATTCATGGAAGAACGAACGAAACGAAAAATGGGAGTATCTTGAGATGTGGTAAGTTTTCGTTAAATATTAATCCGAACACTGTGGAAACTGAACTTATCTTAGCCCAGATGTACGAATATGTTACGTATGAATTTAAAGTTCTGGAGAACATATTAAGACATTTAACTTCCACACGCTGAGGGTGAAGACCGGGGGCTCCGTATAGGTAATAGGGAATATGCATGAAAAACATATTTATCATCTATACAGTTTATCTAAAGACATACAAAAATATAAGAATAAAAGTGAAAATAGAATTAAAATTACTTCAAAAACGAAGGAGATATATTTATTATAAATAAATATATCGGTCCCTCTCGCGAAAACTGTTTTATATGGCAGCTGTATAGGCGTCATAGACGATGACGTCAAAGTTTACATCGGACTTCTCTTTCTAATTGTAATCTTTAAAGCTTTATAACTTCATCGCTGATGAAGGAACCTATTTAAAAAATAACTTCACGATTGTTTACTAGAGCTAATAAATAATAACAAAGCATAACATTACGATTATTGGGTTTTTTTTTAGAAGCATTTTGCAAATATAAAAATCGCATGCATATTCCCTATTGATACGGCTGATTCGGTGGTATATACGCCCCTAGTTCTGAGAATCAACAAAACGAATATTGTTTACAGGGTATAAGAATGAATGACGACAATAGATAAACATAAAACTGGTCAAGTGCAAGTCGTACTCGCGTGCGAAAGGTTCCGAACGAATTTCTTTTTTAACCTGTTATTTGAACACTATAGAATTATTATAGGTTTACCTGTAATCTATAGGTAAAGGTCTATTACCTCCATTTTTTTCAAAAGTTTAGGCTTGGTAGTTTCGGAGAGAATGGTAATATTTCGTCTTATTTCTTTCATGAAAATAAAATTATGAAAAAAATATTAATTTAAACCCTCACAGTAACAGTAAGCCCTTTCATTTGATATATCCATAGATATAAGAAACAAGGAGATATGCCCGTTAGACGAAAATATATCGGAACCCTGTGTCCCCAGTATATTCCTTGGGGTAGTATATTCTTTGGGGTCATGAAAAAAATAAAATAATACAGCATGTACAGAAAATAATAGAATAAAAATAAACAAATGTACCAAAAAAAATCTTCTTTAGTATCTATCTTAATATATATAAATCTCGTGTCACAATGTTTGTCCTCAATGGACTCCTAAACCACTTAACCGATTATAATAAAATTCGCACACCATGTGCAGTTCGATCCAACTTGAGAGATAGGATAGTTTAAATCTCAAATTATAGTAGGTAGGGTAGGTAGGGTAGGTAGGGTAGGTAGGGTAGGTAGGGTAGGTAGGGTAGGTAGGGTAGGTAGGGTAGGTAGGGTAGGTAGGGTAGGTAGGGTAGGTAGGGTAGGTAGGGTAGGTAGGGTAGGTAGGGTAGGTAGGGTAGGTAGGGTAGGTAGGGTAGGTAGGGTAGGTAGGGTAGGTAGGGTAGGTAGGGTAGGTAGGGTAGGTAGGGTAGGTAGGGTAGGTAGGGTAGGTAGGGTAGGTAGGGTAGGTAGGGTAGGTAGGGTAGGTAGGGTAGGTAGGGTAGTAGCCAGTTGACGGGAGCGAAGCCGCGTGGGTCAGCTAGTACTAATATATAAAGCTGAAGAGTTTTGCTTTTGAACGCGCTAATCTCAGGAACTACTGGTCCGATTTGAAAAAATCTTTCAGTGTTAGATAGCCTATTTATCGAGAAAGGCTATAGGCTATACATATCATCACGCTCAGACCAATAGGAGCGGAGCGCAGACGAAGTTGCGCGGGTCAACTAGTAACAATATAAAACAACGCCGCTTTTTCCGTTTGTAGGCTTATATCTTTTAAACTACTCAACGGATTTGAATGCGGTTTTCGTAAGTGAACCCAACATACAGTACTACTTTTTGTAGGATACCAATTAAGTGGCCTGACTGTGGCATCAATCCATTCCTTTTTGAAATTCGCATCTTTAGGGAAGCTGAAAAGGTATAAGTAAGGTAAAAAAGGTATTTATCATTTACATCTATCCTACTGCCTAAACTACTTCTAAACCTCACCATGAGGCAGCACCCTAATTGCGTAACACACTTTCAATCTAGGAATGACTTTGAAACATATTGCTTCATGTGTGCGAAAAATTGGTCGTCTCAACAAAATAAATAACGCAATGGGTCAGAGCCCATTCGTCCCCTAAGATTCGCACCCCGTGCCCACTCGTCCCCTGGAACTTTTGAGGGGCCCATTCGTCCCCTGAAGAATATTTATTTTTATTCATTCTTCTAATATAAGTACATGTATATGTGTATACTGCAGCTTAGTAGTCCTGGTACAGTCGCGCAGAAAAGGCTAAAATAAAAAATATAGTAATTCGGTAGATATCATGTTTATTTCAAATAAGATTAACACATACAAAATCTGAAGCTGAAATTATATTATTTTGAGGGCAGTCCTCCATGATATAAAGCCAACCGTTATCTATATATTGTTCTGGTATTAAAGCTAGTGAGGCGCAAAGGGCAACGTGTCGCTTATGTAGTCTAGATTTGAGTTCCAAGTGTTTTGCTTTCTTCCACAGGGATTTCAAAAAATGGAAATAACATCCAGAAATTAGCGTATTTGGGATAACTTTTTGTGCCGCGTTTTGTATTGCTATCTCAAAATCCATGGTAAACTGACGTGGACACCAATTGGGAAAACGGGCCTTAAACATATGAAATAGAATTCCGTAAGTAGCTTGCTTTTTATTTAAAAGCAGCGCAAATACTAACGGTACAACATTTGTACTGGTGGTAGAACCTCCAATATCAGCGTGAATACTAAATAGTTGAACAAATGGATGAATTACAAATTTAAAGGTTCCATCTAAAAAGAAATCGGAGAAACTTGACATTGTCACCTCATTTACCACAGAAAATATTAAAATTCGGTTTGAACCATCTTGATAATCAGATATTAAAAAGTCTTCATATTTTTTAGGTACAACTACTTCCTCTGCTTTTTTAAAAATCAGCCGATTGGCACCATTTGCTTTTCTTCTTGTGTTATAGAGTCCATGTTTAAGGTTTTGGAAGTCGGGAATATTTTGTACAATGTGTAGTCCTTTTTCTTTAAATTCCCTCATTTCCTCGTCAAATATATTCAGTAGTGACTCGTTTCCTCTGGCTGCTCTATTCTTGCATTAATTTAGTGCTTTCTTGAGCTCATTTTTTGTTGTATCTGGTGTACATAAGTGAGGTGTTTCTTTTAAGATTCGGTTTTTTTGAATTGTGATACTTCCATGGCAAGTATTTCTTTGAGTGTATTTCCAATAAAATGAGCCATTTTTGTATTTTTTCTTCATATATAACTGATACCCTCCTCTCAATAAAATTGGTCTACCTCTTTCAGAGGATATATACTCAATTCCTGTCAAACCACTACTGCACTGTGGTTCATCAGCCATTATTCTGTAAGAAAAAGTTACCAAATAATAACATTCCTCGACAATATGCTTATTATAAATTAAATAAACATTTATTTAATATAAGTTGTTATTATAGTTTTTAACAGATATGTAAAACATTTATCTTCGAATACTATATTCAAACAAGAGTTTTAAGATGTTGTATTCACAACACATCTATGTCAAATCGTATGTCCCTTGCTTTCCAAACATCCAAACGAATTAATGCAAAATAAATCAAAGCAACATATTATCAAAACATGCTGTTTTTATAAATATGATGGTGTGATTGAATCGATTAATAAACAAACTATTTATCTACTCTATATAGATATGGAAATCACTGAAAAAGTAGAAAAAGTAATATTTTATCATACAAAATAGAAAATTATGTGAGTGCATACACAGTAGCATACTAAAAATCTATGTTTTACCTTAAAATAAAATAAAGTATTTAATAGTAACTATTAAAAAGTAGCAGCAGTTGAATTTTTTTTTTCTGTGTCATCGTTCCAATTATATACATCTAAGTCTTTTGAAATAGGGATGTATAGGTAAATAGTAGAACTTACGTATTTTTCCTTCACTTAAATGCACTGATCACTTCACTCACTAATTAAATTTAATAAGTAATCCTACAGGATACGCTAATGAGTAAACTTTCACTCGAGACAGTATAAAAATCAGTACGCTTGGATTTGCAACTATAAGTAAACTAAATGTAGTACACATTCCTGGAATAAAGACGCCGAAGTTGTCTAGTACTGGTGTTAGCCAATCAGGTGCAAGTCCTTTCATCGAGCGTCTATTGTTTTGGGCTACGCCTTTGTTATTTGCTCGCGCGCAGATACTCTGGCTAAGATTACCCCTCCCGCTTCGGCATTCCACACCCCGCGCACATCTGGAGAGTACTTACCAATTTTAAACACCTTATCTATTATTTGTAACCCGTTTTTTTAACAAGCCATTCGTAGTGAGACAATTTTACATCGTAAGCCTATCGACAGGTTATATTATTATCATGACGGATTATCATTCATCATAGCTCTTTTTTCAATGATCTGTTATGATTTATTAAATTAATTCCGTTAATAAACTGTTCACAAGTGTACTATGTTAACCATTTCTAATGTAAAATATAGCTAATTTTATCTCAGGGGACCAATAGGCACCTGAAAAGGTGCCGAATCTTTAACTTATATTGTATATATATTAGAGGGGACGAATGGGTACCTTAAAAATAATATTTTTTATTAAAATATTATTTGGTCCCCTACCAGGAGACCAATGGGCACCTATATAGGGGCCGAATCTACAACTTTTATGCTGGGGGACGAATTTTAGGGGACAAATGGGCTCTGACCCAACGCAATGAATGTTGTTGAACTGACTTAATATAACTGATTCCTACTGTAAGTTTATCCCGCATGTTTTTGCTATAAAATAAACCCTAGTTAGTAACTATTTTTTTTTATAATTATATGCCAAAAAACACACCCATGCAAACAAATAACATGTATATGTTAACTTATCAAAAGCAAAATTTGATATTATATTATCTGAACCATGCCGATTACTATACCTAACGCATTCGAAGCTTTAACGGAAGTCAAATACAAAAACCATAAAAAAGTACGGCACGAGGAAAAGGCATAATATACGATACTTCAAAGCCAAAAACACTCCACCGATTATTAACCTAAGATTTAATTAACATACTTTACGAAAGTTGGTTACACATTTCTGTACTCCACTGTAAAAAATAAAAATACGTAAAAAACATTTTTTCACATCGATCTTCCAACCGGGTTAAAACGGTTGATAAATAAACTATAATAGCAAAATTTCATTCTTCAGTCGACACTGTTGTCGATAGCCTACGTTATACGTTAGTGGATCTGCACACGCACATCACTAACTCATCGCTAGGTGCAGCGGCCGTTTTACGCGAATACTGTATCTTTTTGTAGTACAAACTTAGGTAGTGGTTAAGGAGATTGGTATTTGTTGCAAAAATAATACAGTCGCTGTTATATTTGGAAACAAAAATAACATAGTAAGAGCCAGAAATGTCTTACGAATTGTTGTGTTTGTTAATTTTAAAGACAAATATAGTAAAATACTTGTACTTACAAATGATAAGTGATTCCAACACTAACAAAGTTTTGGTTTGTGCATCGGTTTTTACAAGAAACCACTGAACAACACGGTATTCTAATAAATTTTCACGATCGCGGTCGAAAGCGCACTAGTTCGCGGAGACGGCCATTTGCGTATTAAATGATCAATTTTCGCATGTCGCGCGGACACCGACACGCCCCCATGCTACTTCTCCTGTTTTTTATATTTCTGTGGATATATCACACGATATTGTTTAAAAACTTTTATAATTATCTAGTTTGTCCCCCAAAAGTGACCCCCATACTAAAAATTTTATAATTTACTTAACGCTTCCGTGTTTGGGTCACAGAAATCCATATGTGTACCAAATTTCAAAAGAATTGGTCCAGTGGACCCGGAGAAAACTGTCTGTGACAGACAGATAGACACCCGAGTGATCATATAGGTAAGGGTTCCGTTTTTTGTTCGGAACCCTTAAAATATTTAAAGTTCATCTAAAATACCTAATTATACCCACAAAACATTGTACCTAATCTTTCTTAATAACAAAGAGATAGAGCAGCTGCGAAACAAATCACAGATTGATAAAATACTCGTATATTTAAGATTATAATATTTTAATCTATAAATGCTGTGATTAGTTGTTAATTATGATTGATGAAGATAATCGTAAATATTAAATACAGTTGCCAATACTCAAACCGCTCAAATAACAACCAGACAACGGTAGGAACTAATTACCTAGCTACAGCTACTGTAAAGTTCATTGCTATGTTTTATTAAGTTTTTAACCTATTCATAATTTTATTGTTTTATTACAGAAAATGAAACTATTGTGTCTTGTGACGTTACTTGTGTGTGCGTTTACGCACGGCGCCAATGTCGACTATGAAGCTCTTCCCCTGGGTATGTTCGCGATAAACTTAGCCGTAACGTTTATTTCAAAATTAATCAAAAAGAGAGTGGCTCAAAGCTCTAACAGAACAAAGTTACCTAGGGTGGAGCCCTGTGGTCCTCCCATTTTATGAGCGAAAGTGAAATCGCGAAAAACATCAACTAAGTTCCCCATACATTCAAGTATTCTTCATAATCTGAGAGGGGTCATTGTACTCATGTACAACGACCCCTTTTAATTTTGCATTTATTTTGTTTCAAGATGTAGGTAGGTATGAGTGTTTTCTTTCTTTCAGACTTATCTATCTAGATATGAGAAACATTTGATTTAGAAAATAAACTAACTTATTTGTAATTAACATAATTATATTATTTTGTTTTTAGTGGTAGCTGCAGAAAATCATTTGGAAGACCTCCATTTGGAACTTGACCTATTATCAGCTGACAATGCCGTAACTGAAGATGACAAGCTGCTTATATCTGAACTCCAGACTCGAGATGCGCAGGGTCGCAGTGTGGTCGCTGACGCTATCGCAACAATGATCGAGGACTTCAGGGATGTCGTCATCAACGGCAACGACGACCTGCCCCCGCTCGACCCTCTCGACGTGCCCGTCATTGGACCTTTCGAATACCAAGCTCCTGCGTACGTTTTTTAGCGGTATTTTTAGCTAGAATAGGGAATATGCATGAAAAACATATTTATCATCTTAACAGTTTATCTAAAAATATAACACTAACAGTAAAAATAGAGCCACAATTACTCGATAAACGAAGGAGATATAATTATTTTAAACAAATATATCTGTCCCTCTCGCGAAAACGCTGTTTTCTATGGCAGCTGTATAGGCGTCATAGACGATGACGTCAAAGTTTACATTGGACTTCTCTTTCTAATTTTAATCTTTGAAACTTTATAACTTCATCCAGCGATGAAGTTATTTAAAAAATAATTTCATCATAGTTTACTAGATAAAAAATCGCATGCATATTCCCTATTGATTATTGTTAAAAATATAGTTTCCTAAAAATGGCTCAAACCAGAAATTATAGACGAACAGAATCAAGTTCATCTATCAAAGTTGCAATATTACAGTCTCTTTTATTTGTCGCATTATTGAAAATGTAGCTTCTTGTTTACTAGGTAAGTACTCGTATTGGATTTGATTTTGGTTCCGGGGTACTTTACTGAAATCTTTTGGTACAGCACAGTTAATTTTAGTATTCTTAATCAATGCTTTTGTATTCTTAATTTTATTATTCTTATTCAAAGTTTTTGTTTGTGCAGTACGACCGCCACGGTACAGATCAACGACTTCAAGATGGAAGGTCTCCGCTGGTACGTGCTGGACCACATCACCTTCAACGCGCTGCGACTTTCTTTCGGAGCCCACATTACTATTCCCTGGATAACTGTCACTGGTACGTATTACAATTTTTCAATTACTTTATTTGTTAGAAACATACATGTGCATAATCAAGTCCATAAGGGAATGTGCAGTAGATAAACTCTCGCTTTCGGTCGTTTTCAAGTCCATGCTCGCTCGCAAGTAAGAGCGGGCGGAACGCCGTCGTCTCCTTTGTTGCGAATGTAGCGTAGGTAACTAATGGTCGCAAACAAGTCGCCGGAAATAAAGAGTTAGGATATAACCAGCAGACGCTCCGAGCACCGGAGGGTGCCTAATAAAGTTGTGCCGCCATAAGGTGTGACCTGTACCTAAGTTATGGTCTTGAGAAGTCTGTTGCCAAAACAACATGGCTTAACGTGTAGGTTAGCACGTCTTTCAAGAGGAACTGCGGCCAGACAGACCCATTTATTCGAGTAGACAAGGTTACGTTACTAACTCGTTCTCAATCTTCATACCTGAAAAAAACTACTAACTCCAACTGATCTGTCATACCTGATTCCCTTGATCCCCTTCCCTTTTTTATTTCCCCGATTATTCTGACGAAAAGTCTACCAATGATCGTTATCTGATAGTGATTGTTTATATGTAGCTACTCTACCTTGTATCCTCTTTACGTCACGCCTCGCCAGAAGCAAAAAACAATAACATGTACCTACATAATCTCTGTTCGATAATACGTTCCTAAGTACCTATGTAAGCCTATTAGCACTACAATCCGCAATAGGGTATTAAAAGATAACGAGCTAAGTGATTGTTACTTATCAGGTAGCTACGACGCCCGCGCAAGACTGGGTCTTCTAACACACAGAGCAGGCGGTGGATTCAGGTATGTACCGTACCATTTCTTCGGGGCATTCCGAGGTTGTGGCACAGTTGAGACTCCATGAGGACTAATGTAGTAATGCTATTTGACCTGTGTTAATTTTGACATTATCTCGCAGGATCTTTGCCCACCGCATCGAGGTAGGCATGGACATGAGGATGGGCACCAATCTCTTCGGCGGACATCTACTTCTGCGTGAATTGGCTATTAACATCGACATCCATGACACCCATGTAAGTCAGAATGTTAATTCGATTTGCCTTTTGAGTTCGTCGCTTACAGACAAATGGAAGGAAATCTTTACGCTAGCACATTCGAACCTACGATCCAAGTGACGTCACGAACGATAGTTTTAATTGGTCAAATAACATCATGGATGACAATGTTGTTTTTGTTATTATCTAGATCCAATTCCACGGCATGACTGGCTCCAACATCATCAACGCCTTCATCAACAGCTATGTGCAGAACTTGACGCAGGAGTTGATCCAGGCTGAGATGGAGAACGTCAGTCAAATGCTTAGCGAGGAGCTCTTCGATGTCATCAATGACGTCCTCAAGGATTATACCATCAACGACATCTTAGGATTGTAAGAAATACACGACAAACATAATAGGGGGCACAAGGACGGAATTTCAATAGGTACTCAACATTTTTATTTTTGTTGTAGGTATAACATACTTTAAAAATAATTAAATCTTATTAAAACGAACGTGTTTCTTATTTTTAGAACGAAAATTAATTTTACGCTCGCAGATCGCGTCCGAAATACCGAATGATTCAAAATGTCTAGAATCAATAGATCGAAATTAAAAACTGATCAAGTTCGAGTCGAAATCGCACACGAAGGGTTCCGTACCATAAACCTTAATTTTTATTATTTGTAGTTCTAGCGCCAATAGAATTAATAACCTACAAAATCTGAAATTTCAACTGTCTACTTAGGTTTTTGTGATACAGCCCGTTGTCAGACAAATTAACGGACGGACGGACAGCCGAGGCTTAGTAATAGGGTTCCGTTGGTTACCCTTTGGGTACGAAACCCTAAAATTTACTACAATTTATGAATATATAGAGTAGTAGAGAAGAGTAGGGAATCCATTTTCTGCACTTTGGTCTGTTGTGCATAGGTCTTAGCCAGCTTAGCTCCGCCCAGAAGCACAGAAGTTTTCGAAGTTTCACTGGCGTCGAGGAACGACCTCACCGTTGCAAGGATTTGTTCATGTTGAATAGCCACGGCCTCGCATTCCAGGAGGACGTGGGCGGGTGATTCTTCAGCGTCCAAGCAGCCCCTGCAGAGTGGGTTGTCCGTGGTGCCTATGTTAAACAGATGTTTTTTTAAAGGGCAATGGCCCGTAATTGTCCCTATTATTGTTCTATGTTGTTGTTTCTATGTAAGCTGTGTAGGTAGTCGTTTTGTTAGTTGGAGATGTAGACTTGGCATTGCCGTTAAACCAATAAAACCAATGCCAATAAAACCTTACCACGAAGAGGATAAAGATTATATTCATTGCATAACTGTGTACATTAAGTTCTAATTAATAAACATTACATTTTTATTTACAACAGTCAGCCAACGGCGGATTCAGGGGGGGGGGGTCATGGGAGTCATGACCCCCCCCTGAGCTGGTTCCAGGACTTAGGTGGACCACTAATTGAACATAATGATTTTATTTATATATTTTGTCACCATACAGATTTTATGTATATTAAATTAATTTAATATTGAATGTATACATACATTCAATATTAAATTAATATAATAACTTTGTATGATGGCAAACGTTTGGGAACGAACGCATCGAAAATTTGAATTTTACCGCGCCACCCTTGTGCGCGCTTGTCGACTACGTAACGTCTAGCTAGACCTAACCGCAATCGGAATCGGAACGACTAAACTTCAACATATCATAACATAGTTCTAAGTTAAAAAACTAAAATTTCTTTCTACCTATAATGTGTTTATAAAGACATGTCGCATAAAGACCAGGGTCTTTACTGCAAGTACTGAGCTTTGTTTGTCGTAGCTCCTGGAGGTGGTATACAGACAAAAACACCTTTATGTCGACTCGTAAAAGAACCATTATAAGCTTTCGATAATTTGCTAGGAGAAAATGGTGTTCTGCTAACACACCAGCGAAAAAAATACCACGAATTAACCGTCGAAGCAGGGAAGAACTTTTTATTGAGTTTTCATAAACCGGAAATTAACATAATGAGCAAAGTAAATAGTCAAAGACTGAAACAAATAAATGAAAATAGAGAACGTTTGCGACCAATCGTAAAAACTACAATATTTTGTGGCCATCAAAATATATCGCTACGTGGCCATCGCGACGATGGTAAATTGCTGAACTATGACAGCGTAGTAGCCGATGAAGGGAATTTTAGAGCCCTTTTAAAATTCCGTATTGATTCTGGCGATATTGCATTGCAGCAACATTTAGAATCTTCAAAATCCAACGCCACGTACATGTTGTACAGATGTTTGCGCAGAAATCATCCAGGAAAACATTTTACAGAATGTGCAGGAAGCTAAATATTTTTCAATTTTGTTCGATGAAACAACAGATATACTCGTATCACATATCTCACAGCCGAGCCTATCATTCCGATATTTGCATGATGGTATTATTAAGGGACATTTTGTGACTTTTTGTGATACCTACGATGCTCTTAGACGTGAAGACAACAATTCAGGTGACATAGAGCCTTGATTGACAGGTGTAGTATTAGCGAAAATCGTTGAAAATCTGTGTACCAAATTTAACTTAGATTTATCTTGGTGTGTGGGTATTGGAACTGACAGCTGCTCGGTTATGGCATCAGATACAAAAGGTGCAGTGCAAGAATTGATGAAAATAGCCATTCAAACTAAACGTTGCCCGTGCAACAACCATGTGCTCAGTAACTCATTGGCAAGATCATCCAAAGTAGTTTCCTGTCGCAATACATCTGGCACAATGAGAAAAGTTGTGGCATTTGCCAATGCATCCGCTAAGAGGCATGACATTTTTAAAATAGAACTCGGAGCTGTCATGCAAGGCATTTGTGAGACACGTTGGGTAGAGAGGCATGATGGGCATCTTCGATTTCAAGGAGACAACTTAGTCAAAATTTGTAGCGCTCTGGAGAAGATTTCTGCTTGGCAAGACAATAAAACTGCCAATGATGCGCATTGCTTGCTTCAAACATTGCGCAGTTCTGACTTTATTATATCCTCCATCTGTTTAAGTGATGTATTAGGTGGGTACTTCCCTAAATTATTTTATTCTTATTGTTTGGCAAATGAACCTATACGAGTATACTAAACCTACTTTAAAATTATGTTGTTGTTCTGTTAATATTTTATGCGACGAGTACATACTGTTTATATTAAGTTATAAATACTTAGTTTATGCACTACAGTCACAGTTACTTACTTTTTATTTTTCAGGTACTACTGTATCTTTAAGCAGAATACTGCAATCGAACTCAGCTGATTTAAAAAAAGCTACGGACGCTATTAATGATATTAAGTGTTTTACAAAATAAAAGAGAAAATGTGGACGTAATCTACCGACAGTTTTTTGAAGAGGCTAAAGAAGTAGCTGAGCAGCTAGATGTAGAAATTAAATGCCCCAGAATAGTATCAAAATAGATTAAATAATAAGTGATCTCCAGGACCGCCTGTCTCCTGATGTACTATTTGTTTCAGCTGAGCGTTTTCATGCCAAAAAGCGAATGTAGTAATGAAGATATTGAAACTGTGAAACAACTAGCTACCGACTATACGAGTACATTATTACTAGATAACACTGCAGTTTCTGTCATTGTAAATGAATATCGGCTGTGGATGGTGAAGTGGCAGGCGTGGCAGCGGAGCCAGGACATTCCGCAGTCGATTTCTGATCTTATTTTAAATTGTGACATTGATATGTATCCTAATATAAGAACATTTTTCTGTATTATGACTACACTACCTGTCAGGGTAGCGACAGCAGAAAGGTCTTTCTCTACGTTGCGCAGAATTAAATCGTAGCTAAGATCTTCAATATATTTGAAGATCGCCTAACCGGACTGGCACTTCTCCACGTTCATAAAAACGTACCCATTGACGTAAATGACGTAATAACGCGTTTCGGGAGAAGACGTAAAAGAAAAATTGATTTTGTTATTTAAATATATGTATTTTGTCTGTTTCTATTATGTTTGTTGGAAAACCTTGTCATACCACTTCTTCACTTTTGCGGAGTTTTGCGTCATACCCCTCGACATACCTCTAGCTGTTATGAAAAATCATTCACCACGGTTATGGGATATAAATAGGCTGCCTCATTCCGTGCGTGATAGTGCTTCTCTGGATGTCTTCAAGAGAAGGATAGTGCTTCTCTGGATGTCTTCAAGAGAAGATCAATATGTACAAGTTATTATTTGTTAAGTTTTTCAATTGTACAATAAAGAATAAATATTTTTAAGTAAAGTACTTACGTACATTAATAAAATACCTACTTTTTACTTGTATCTATTGTTATCAAAATTAAATTATAAGTTCTTCACTTGACCACGACTATGTGACCCCCTCCTGGCGCCAAAGCTGGATCCGCCCTTGAGTCAGACCCGAGTCGAATAAGCAATAGTATTTTTAAAATTAGTACTTAGGTACTTACAAAGCATAATTATTATCAAAATAAAACTCATGCATATTTTAAAATACATTTCAATTAGGTAACACTTCTTTCAATTTATTTTTTTAAACATGTTCCCATATAATTGCTTAATTACTGGCGGTACAGGTAACTGATTGTACCTACACACGAATAGCAGTAACATAAGTAGTTTTATAATAAGTACCTTGTTAATAACCGGTAAATTAATTTCATAGGTTGTGAAAGAATGAAAAAGCGTTTATTTGAGCCAAGCATGACGCATACCAGAAAAAATAAATAAAAGGGAAGATCGTCACATTCGCGCAAAACGGCCATCATTCAGCATAATGCTAGGACTCGTGTGCGAAACAGAGCCACAGCTCTGCTGGTTTACAGCGACAGCTGGCGTTGAGTATGACGGCGATCGGAGCAGCATAAAAGTAATTAAAACGGGACAAATAAACAGAAAAATAAACACATATGGGTAAAATATAATAAACTAGCGGCCCTGTACGTGCTTCGCAACGTATAAAGTGAAATAATAAAAAAAAAAATTAGGTATTTGGAACATCAAATTCATTTATTCAAATAAAAATATTTTATTAATTGCTATTTTAAATCTTAATCTAAAACATTTGGATACTTAAACAATATTTTTTGTATTTCCATTTTGAGCACAAATAAACAAACGGCTGGGGGTACCCACTCTAGAACAGACAACATAAATTTGGCCATGTGAAAAACATGATTCCTCCAAATTCACACCACAAACGTGAAGTGTGTTTGCCCTTGGGCCTTGTTGATGGACATCGCAAATGATAAACGCACAGGATATTGTAATTGTTTGAATTCAAATGGCATATCAGTTAGTATCATTTCGAAACAATTGCACAACGTTGATCCAATTCACGATTTTCATCACCAATAAAATAAATTTGCAAAAATTTATGATCAGCGTCGGGGCATGGCAATATAGCGAACCAGCTTGATGATAAAGCTGGCCCTGAATCTGCAACATGTATGCAATTTGAGTTAGATCACAATTTTTAAAACTATCGAATACTTTATGATTCAGATTGATATAAACATTATATTATCTACCTTAAATTTCACATAAAATAATCTCTAATAATTTTAGTAGCACCAAAAGAAGTCATTTGAAATGCCGAATTGTATTGTTGAATATGACTCAAAAAGTGCTTCGACGTTTGAAATGTCCCAAAAATAAATGAATACAAAGGTTCGGGTGGAGTTTCTAATGCTGGCAATCTCACTTTGCCATTAGCACAACACATGCCAGGCGTTTCACCTGGAAATTTAGCCGCATCACAATGTGGACATATTGCGTCCATCATTCCAATGTATCCGTACATACTATAATCAATCTGGCTGTTGTAATTAAAAGCAGCACACATCATTTCAGCCAAAACAACACGACGTATTCGTGATCGCCGTGCAAGATTGAGTACAGGTCTATTTTGTGCATTACGTTCACGCTGTGATGCATTAGCTAGTGCGCGTTCATCTGCAGTCTGTGATCGTCTTAGTAATGCCATATCATTTGCAATACGCGTTCGCCGACCAATATTTGCTCGTCCGGCTCGTGGCATTTTTCCTTTATTTAAAAAAAACGATATTACAATTAAAAAGAGGAAGAAAATAATAATAAGAAAATAGTAATAATAATAATTAATAAATAATAGAAATAATTATTACATATTATTGTTTGTGACATGTTTTTGAATTTATTTATTGTCTGACAAAATTAAATGTACTAACACTAGTTTTGTAAGTTGTGTATGTTCTTACTAACAATATTGGATTGTACTGATCTGACAAATAAAGAAATTATTATTATTATTATTATTATTATTATTAATTTATTATCGCTGACAATTTGCTTTATCTTTTTTTTATTTATCGAAGCACGTCCATATGAAATGTCCGCATGAATGACATAACAACATGAAAAAAAAAGTTTCAATGTGACAGCAAATTCCCCATCTCAAAAAAGTTTTAATACAAAATGATCCGCCATTTATTGAATTCATTTATTACAAAAAATGTGATAAATGAAGAACCACTCGACAGATTTTAGGCAAACTTCACATAAACCATCTGCTAAATAGTCCAAATAAAGCCTAAAAATTTGGTTTAGATAGGTAAGCCCGTTCTTGAGTTATAAAATAACAACGAAAAGTGGCATTGCTTTTTATATATATAGATAAGACGGTGACGAGATGGAGATGCCGACTAATAATGGTGCGCACAACTCTAAAATATTATCTGTGCGTACCTATTTATATTGTTTCAGAATGTGTTTTCTTTTAGGATTTGATAATTTAAAATTAAATGATTGCATATTGTTTTTAACGAATAAAGATACTCGTAAACATAATACGAGTATATTAATACCAGTCAGTTTCAGGAACCCCTCTTAATGATTCAGTTGAAGACATCTCTTAATTATGCAGTTTCAGTTAACGATGCCAGAGGTCGATGTCATCAACTGTTCGCTTTGCTCACTTCCTCTAGGCCCTGTTAATCTCTTCATGCCTAACTTGTTAAACTCAGGGATTCCCCAAGATTCGTTTACAAATCTACAGGGCTACTTGTAATTCGACGTATATATCCGTCAGGTTCTGATACAGCCAAAACGCAATAAATTGCACCACCCATAAGTATGGGTGTAGTCATTTTCGAGATATTTAAATTTTAAGGTTTTTCGAAATAACCCCAAAATTTTACATTTAAATCCAAATAAAAAAAAACTACAAATGAAATGGGTACCATTAAAAAATTACATTGTAGCTGGCACTTCAAATATAGGTACCTACTATGATCATAATTAAAAATTCTTAATTCATCAAAATTATTAAAATGATGAGTGACTTAGGAATAATATTTTACCAATGTTTTCATTATACTTCTCAAGAAATGTTGCGTCGTTCAAAAATTACTATGAACTTAAGTTAATAATTTTGTTGAATTAAGAATTTTTTAGTTAATTGTACGATTAATCGTACAATTAACTAAAACAACTTGCCTATTCTGTGAGCTTTCCAAAAAGGTATACTTAAAAGATAATTTAAAGATACGCAATTCGTGGCATGTTTGAATCGGCGTGGGAAGAGAAAATCATCTGTGATTTTAGTTTACGATCTAAAACATCCGATTTTACTGACGAAATTCGTCGTAATGCGGGTGTGGCGCACAAGGCGTCTGCTTCGCTCGCAACTTCTTCGCCGCGCAAGCACGTGTGTTGTTATCTTGCCAAATCTCTCATTGGGTTAATTCGTTATCGATCATTATGATTAATTCTTGTTTCTGTTTGTTATCTTTTATTATTTTGCGACATAATTTGAACTTGCTGCGGGCCGGGAGAAAGGTCGAGATCTCCCTCTCCCTTTCCGCAGCCTCCTTCTCCGTCTTTACAGTACGCTACGCAAGCCGCCATGTAGGAGATCGTGCGATAACCCCTGATGACTCTGACGGCCATCACCCTTTGCGGTTTCCGCAGAACAGTGATCGAACTGGCCGTCAGGTCGGCCGTCAGGTCAGCCGTCCGACATCGATCGCACGATCCCCACGAACAACCGTCTGCTGGCGGTGCTCGGGTCCCCCAGATTGGGAAGCAGTGTTGACAACAACTTGGGCACAAGCCGCCGGAAGTGGGGGCCGAAATCCCACCGACTGTCGAGCACCAATCCCAGGTACTTCATGGTGACCATTGGCAACCCTTGATCAACTCAAAATATACGAAAGCATCATTTTTACTGATAAACACGAAACACTAGACTTACATGCACATACACACCACACCATCACACACTACCACAACAACAACAACAACAACAACACAACAACAACACTAACAACATCACTAATAACATCACTTAACATTACAAATACTTTCACCAACCACACTTTTATTACATAGACTTACCTCTCTATCAAAATTGTTTGCTAATAATATGTATAATCTGATTGATGCCTTATAATTTGTGAAATCTTTAAGGGTGTGAGCCTGGAGATCTGTCATACAGGTCCCGAACCTAGTTCAGACTCCAGCTCTCACAAACGTTCTTGCGTAAGGCAAAAAAAAAATGTATGTTATCAGTAAATTACCTAATGTACCTTTATGAGAGAAATAAACTATATGTTATGTTATGTTAAAAAATAAACTTCTAAATTGAAACCAACTCAAACGTAGATAAATTGACGGGTTGTAAAATCCCTCCAGATTTTAACGAGTGAAGCTTAGGCGATTAACACACGACATCGCGAAGCGCCGCGGAAGGCAGTGAAGCGGATCTCATGTCGCATTGGCCTCTAATAAATCCGTTGATTTCTAACACACGTAAACCACCTTATCACGCGGGGCACCGCTACAAAATCCGTGCCGTGTGATGATCACCTTAGCGGCTGTTTTAATTATTCAAAAAATAATTCCTAGTCAAGTGGATATTGTTGTCTAATATAAATGTATTTTTTCTCAATTATCCACGCATCTAATACTCGTATGTGGAAGCATTTAAGGGCAGGTGGACCGAGCGATGATCTCACCATCCCCGATCCCCCTGAAACCACCGATACCCCCGATTCATCACTTTTCCACATTTCAGCCCCACAACTGATTGCTGCCGTGAGCTCCTTTCGAAATGGTTCCGCTGGCGGCCTCGACGGCCTGACTCCGCAACACTTAAAGGACCTTTTAAGTTCAGGCGTCGGGGAAGCTGGCGAGTCACTTTTGAAGGAGCTTGCGGGTCTAGTAAAACTAATACTCTCCGACGGCGTGAACGATGCCGTCGTCGATGTCTTGTATGTAGCAAATCTTTGGGCTCTACGCAAGAAGGACGGCGGCATTCGTCCCATCGCTGTTGGGTGCACATATAGGCGTATGGCAGCCAAAATTTGTTGCAACCTTTTCGGTCAAAGGTTGACAAACAAATTCCAGCCCCTACAGCTTGGTTTTGGCTCTAGAGGGGGCTGTGAGGCTGCCGTACATGCACTTTCTTCTTTTCTAAATTCTGCCAAGGGTGAGGTTATCCTCAAGGTTGACGTCAAGAACGCTTTCAATTCCGTTAACAGGGACACCTTGTTGGCGGAGGTAAAAAAGGAACTACCTGCAATTTTTGGTTTTATGTGGCAATGCTAGAGACACCTCTCCAAATTATTATATAAAGAAAACCTTTTGGAATCTGCAGTTGGATGTCAACAAGGTGACCCTCTCGGGCCAGTCATTTTCAGTTTGGCTATTCAACCAATCAATCAACAACTAAATTCAAAATTCAACGTCTGGTACTTAGATCTCGGGACGCTAGGAGGTGACTAACACCCGTATTCACAAACGTTACTATGAGATCTCACAGTGCGCGCGAGCGCACAGGGCCCCTAAAACTTATTCATAGACAATACTTGAGTGGCGGCTAGCACTATGCGTCCCTTAGAATCGTAGACAGAGAATAGATATATATATCTATATATCTATTCTCTGTCTACGCTTAGAATGAACGCACAGCTAAGGTAGCCTGCAACGCATAGCTAATGTCTCTCGATTCTCTATGGTCTATTATGTGTTACGAGAAATATTTTTCGGGGTTGGATTTTACTGTTTGTGATAATTTTCCATTTTAATAGCTTCCTTTTACAATGGATTATAGTAGTGAAGAAGAATTTGATACTTATATCAATGAGAGAATCTCAATAAATACCAGAAAAGTGATACGGGAATTCCAAAATCCTTTTGATTTGATTCCAGTTGGGATGAATTCAGACGACGCTACAGGTTTTCCAAAGATACCACATCTTTGGAAAACCTGTAGCGTCGTCTTTTTATACTATTGCCACTGATAAATGAAGACCTAGAAAGGAACGTCAAGCACGAAGTGAACTACGCAACACAAACGAACCAATCACAGAGCTCTATTCAACGCTGTGCGTTTGCTTAGTCAAGGGTCGTTTGAATATTGTTTATGATTTGATTGGCTTGCCATATGCAACGCAGTGAGAAATGCCTTACTTCGCATAGCGTTGCTACTTTACTGAGATAAGTATTGTTTGTGAATACGGGTGTAAGACACTGTTTTAAAAGATTTCATTTTCTGAAAAGACAGTTTCTATCTATTGGCCTTGACCTCAACCATTCCAAAAGTGAATTTATTCTTAATGACAATACCGACAGTCTAACTACTCTACAAAAATTAAACGCAATAGCCCCAGATATCAAAATTTTAGACAAGGGTTCACTTCACCTCCTAGGTTCACCAATATTTGAAGACAGTTTTTCCTCATTCATTGACGACAAAATTAATCGTTTTAACGATATTTCGGAAAGACTTAGCAAAATTAATTGACATTCGGCTTTCATCCTCATTAGATATTGTTGTTTTGGGCCAAATTTTATGTATTTTCTCCGCTCTTCCCCTTTATGGAAGCAGTCACATCTTTTAGACAAAATTGATCAAATCATTCAAGATACACTAACATCTACTCTGGATAACCGAGCGTGGCTGCAAGCCACTCTACCCATTCGCTTTCGTGGGCTCGGCATCCGCAAAATTTCTGATATAAGCCTACCAGCGTTCCTGTCATCGGTCAACAGTACTGTAAATTTAACCAAAAGTATGTTAACTCCATCTTTGGTTAACAGTGAAGTGCCTTACTTGACCGAAGCAGTGAACGCCTGGAAAGTGGCTTGCCCGAATACGGCGTTGCCCGATAACTTATTTTCCCAAAGACAATGGGACGAGCCGCTCTGCGGGTTGGTACGGAATAACCTCTTAAATACGTCCACCAATACTGCGGAGCGTGCCCGCCTATTGACTGTGGGTGAATGGGAGTCGGGTCTTTGGCTACAGGCACTACCGTCACCCAACATAGGTACTATGCTGAGTGACAATACTTTCCGTATCGCTACGTGTCTGCGTCTGGGTGCTCCTAGCGGAGCTCCACATCGGTATCAATGCGGTGAAGCAGTCGACCGCCTCGGACAACATGGCCTGTCCTGCAGTAGGAGCGCTGGTCGGTTAGCACGGCACGCCAGCATTAATGACATCATCCGTCGGGCTCTTATCACCGCCGGGGTGCCAGCTG
This sequence comes from Lacanobia oleracea, assembly GCA_950371165.1. Taxonomy (NCBI): domain Eukaryota; kingdom Metazoa; phylum Arthropoda; class Insecta; order Lepidoptera; family Noctuidae; genus Lacanobia; species Lacanobia oleracea. The sequence continues at coordinate 17,517,493 of OX493389.1, forward strand.
TTTTAAAACCCAACGGCTTGGCACGCGACGATGAGAAGAGGCCAGATGGGATGACCATAATGCCTTGGAAGTTGGGTAGGCCTTTGGTGTGGGATGCAACATGTGTCGACACCCTTGCGCCATCCCATCTTTTTAGCACGGCGGGTTGCGCTGGGGCGGCCGCTGCAGGTGCAGAAAACCTCAAACTGCGCAAATATATCAACTTAATTGGGAGTTACATATTTGAGCCGTTTGGGGTTGAAACATAAGGGCCATGGGGTCCAAGTGCGCATCGAGTCTTTCGGGATATCAGTAACCAACTTGTCGACTGTTCACGTGACCAGAGGGCTGGACTTTTCTTCGGCCAAAGAATCAGCATTGCGATTCAACGCGGCAATGTTGCCAGTGTTCTGGGCACTTTTGCCATTGACAATGATGTGGATTATTTTTGTGGCTTCTTCTGGGTAGGCTCGCTCCATCGTAGACTTTGTCTCTGTCATCTCTGACATAGACTAGAGTCAAGAGCAAACCCATTACAAAAAAAATAAATAATAATAATTATACGCGTTTGTACATAATTAGCTGCTGATAATATGTACAATATTATCTAAAGTCTGATTAAGTCTCAAAGAATTTTAATCATAAATGTAGCCCTCTAAATTCATGAAGCCCTATAGAATGGTTATTTCATGAAAAAGTCATTATATAGGGCTTCATGATGCAACAAGCGCGATCTCGGTAAAGTGGAGCTGAAAATATTGTAATGTGAAGTTTACCGAGATGAATGACTCGATATATTTGTTATCAAATACCCTAACAAAAAGTATGTTTTACATCCGCAATCTAATGCATAGTAACGTGATTGTTTCAAAAACCTAATGACTCTAATTAAAGGCCCCAGTAGCCATCACGAAATACCCAAAAAAAATATCTGCAACATCAATGACATCTATCTGACGTTTTGTCAAAGTTTGACATTCGGTTATCACTTATCTGAAATATTTAGATTTTAAAACTTAATTTTTCAATTAATAAAATGGCTGGTAATTTCTGGCAAAGTTCTCATCACCAACAGTGGATATTAGATAAACAGGATCTAATAAGAGATCGTCAACATGACTTGGGCATATTGTCAGAAGAAGAGTACCAAAAAATATTCAACTTCTTCGCCAGCATCATTCAAGTTTTAGGAGAACAGCTAAAGCTTCGTCAACAAGTTATAGCTACAGCTACTGTTTACTTCAAGAGGTTTTATGCAAGGAACTCGTTAAAATGTATTGACCCTTTGCTTTTAGCACCCACATGCGTGTTCCTAGCTTCTAAAGTAGAAGAATTTGGTGTGATCTCGAATTCTCGTCTAATAACCACTTGCCAGACTGTGATCAAAAATAAGTTCAGCTATGCGTATGGACAGCAAGAGTTTCCGTACAGAACCAATCATATATTAGAGTGTGAGTTCTACTTGCTGGAGAATTTAGATTGCTGTTTGATTGTCTATCAGCCATACAGACCTTTACTGTTGTTTGTGCAAGACATTGGACAAGACGATCAGTTATTAACTTATGCATGGAGGATAGTTAATGATTCTTTGAGAACTGATGTCAGTTTGCTGTACCCTCCATATCAGGTAAACATTACAATTAATAATTTACTTACTGCACACTGCACTCTCCTGTCCAGGTCTACTGGTAAAAAAATCTTATGAAATAAGCAGCACTTTTGTGCTCTTCGCACTGTATAAAATTTTCTTTATTAAACAGGTATATTGTGTGTACATAAATAAATAAATAATATGCTGGCAACTTGCAAATACATTCAGTTCATTAACGTAAAACTGTGATGTTGTGTTTCAGATAGCTATAGCAGCTCTGCATATAGCGTGTGTGATGCTTGGTAAAGAAAACCATAAACCTTGGTTTGCTGAACTCAATGTTGACATGGACAAGGTAAGTCACATCTGCTATGGTTTGATAATCATCATCACATAAAAAATATATAAATATTAGTGTGTCTGTCTGTTTAAATGCTGAACTAATTTTAATAAAAAAGAGATTGATTAGACTTTGAACAAGGGCATTGAATACTATTTATCTTGAGAGTATAGGTCTAAGTAATTTCAGAAGAATCCAATGGCCGAAGCTAGTATTAATTATTATATACCACAGACACTTAATTATGCTTGGTTGCCATGAAAGCTGGCTATTTTTAACCTCGCTATTTTTTCGTTTTCATTTCAGATCCAAGAGATAGTGAGGTCTATTATAAACTTATATGAAATGTGGAAAAGTTATGATGAGAAGAAGGAAATACAGCCTTTGTTAGTGAAAATGCCTAAACCAAAGCCTGCACCCCAAAGATAATAGTTAAAAAGATAATGTTTTTTATTGTCATAGTGTAGGTACATATACCTTAAGGGACAGTTGACTTTAGATGGGACAGGAACTAAGCTATAGTCCCCGCCACAAGAAGTGATAAATTTTGTAAACACACATTAAATTGTCTCAAATGTTTGTTCCATGGATCTGGATGCCTATTATGACATCTTAAACACATCATTATAACGGTGTGGGAGAGAGACGGAGTTATACAACACACATAACACTATCCCATTTTCACAGCTTAATCATGATGCCATTAGCCGTCATAATAGTGTCGCAGACGCATTTCAGTACCACAAAACAGATGACAATTCTATATTTCACCAAAATATAACCCGTCCAAGTGAAATTGCTTGTTATTTTTCATATTATACATTTACGTTTCTTTCAGTTGATTGAATTAGGAATTATTTTGTTGTTGATTAACTTAATACAACTTCTTGTGACTGGGACTTCTGGACAGGTAGAGGCAGAGACAAAAGTTAGTTAATAATGACTAGATTAAATTAAAAAGTAAAATAAAAAGGTGACCTGTTTCTGAAACCCACAGCTGAATCTCATGTAAGCTGATGTGAGGGTGAGTAAAAACGACAGCCAATTGTTTCAGTTGCTATGAGTTTTATTACCAGGCCAAATCGTTAAGGCTTCCAGAGACTGAATTCCTCATACAACATAAAGAGCATACAATTTTTGTATCAAACTGGAGCATCCGAAGTTTTCTTCAAAACTATCAATTTCTGAAATAAATAATATTTAATAAAGATGCTACTGTATCTGTAAAAGAAAACCTACTTATTTTAATAAGCACATAAGTGTATGTATAAAGTAAAATGCCTTTGTATTTCATAATAACTAGAAATATGTTCCTAATTGTTTCTTACCAGTATTTGTAAAATTTGTAATTGAGTAGGTACATTATTACATTTTGACAATTAACTGATAATAATAACATACTTGTAAGTGGAAAGTTTGTATAATTAATTTAAACTCATTGATTTTTATTGTTTAAGTTTGACACATGGAGGAAATACTGTATCACAAGTAATGCTCATAATGTGGTTTAAGGCTAAAATAAGCATGCAGTAATTAAACTGAAATAAGTGCAGAAGCACCTACTTATATTGGCAACGTATTTCTCACTGGAAGAATAAACAATAAAATAATACGACTTAATAAGTGGTATTATTTTATTGCTTACTAATTATATTATGTTGACGATTTGTAAAAATACGTGGACTGCGGCTTTCTTACTACTTCACGAAAATGTTTATTATTACAGAAATAAATATTTTTCAATCTTTGAATAGAATTTTTTTTTTTATATTATATTGTTTTTCAATTCCCAAATAGGAACCTACCATAGTACCTACATTACCTACCTACATAGTATACTGGCTCATTTATGGCGCATTTACATTAAGTCGGTTAGACCGTTTTCGGCTGCAGGCCGTATTCGGTCACCGATTAATATAAACAGGTATTCGTTTGGCCGTATTCGGTTTGGCCGTATTCGGTCGAGCCCGTTGTCGGTGTCGAGTGCGCCGTGCGTGTGTGTATACAATCGCCGCATCAATCAAGTCGCCGAATTCGGTTAACCGACCAATGTAAACAACTCAATTTAGGTAAGCGTTTCAGTTAAACCGAATGCGGCCGCACCTCAAACCGACCTAATGTAATGGCATTTACATTAGGTCGGTTTGAGGTCGGTCACCGAAGGCGGCGGCCGCATTCAACACTGCGGGTGTCAACACTGCGAGGATCGCTCGGAGGATACGGTGGAGGTCTGCCCTGCTTGGGCGGAGCACCACCTTGTCCTCGTCGAGGCGATCGGCGGCGGGGATCTCTCGCGTCCGGCCCTGGTTCAAGCCATGGTCAGGAGTGAGGAGACATGGGAAATGGTCACCTCGAGCCGAAGCCGAACGTAAGAGAGAGAGGGAAACATCATGCCCCAGCCGCAGCACTTCTTATAGGTTTTCCTGTAGCCTATTGGTAAAGATCTATTACCTCCATTCTTTCCAAATTTTAGGCTCATTAGTTTCGGAGCTGATCATTTTTCGTCTAATTTCTTGAATAACTTCAAAATGTAATTAAAAATTAAATTATGAAAAAAATATAATTAAAACCCTCACAGTAAGCCCTTTCATTTGATATTGTCACACGATATTGTTCAAACAACTTTTTTTTTTATTTATGTAGGTTTATAAGTCCGATTTGAAAATGTTTTACAGTGTTAGATAGCCCATTTATCGAGGAAGGCTATATATGATCACGCTAAGACCAATAGGAACGGAGCAGTAATGAAAATTGTGACGCAGACGAAGTTGCGCGGGTCAACTAGTGTGAAGTGACATTTTAAAAGGAAAAAACAATTAAATAAAAAATTACAGGGGCAAACAATTTGTAAAATACGAACACGACAGACCAACAGAGTGAAAGCTCAAACATACATAATGTATTTCTAAAATGGTAGGATTCCGATGAGTTTTTATAGAAATACGCTGACACTGAAATCTATACTAATATACGAGTATAAAGCTGAAGAGTTTGTTTACTTAAACGCGCTAATCTCAGGAACTACTGGTCCGATTTGAAAAAATATTTCAGTGTTAGATAGCCCATTTATCGAGGAAGGCTATAGGCTATATCTATATATCATCACGCTAAGATCAAAAGGAGCGGAGCAGTAATGAAAATTGTGACGCAGACGAAGTTGCGTGGGTCAACTAGAGTGTAGAAATATACGAGTATTTAACCAAATCTTATTTAGAAATTTAATTGTAAGACGTCTGTCTGTCAGCAGGCTGTATCTCGAGAACCATAATAAGTACCTAGACAGTTGAAATTTTCAGATTGTGTATTTCTATTCCTGCTATTTTTCGATATCATTTCTACAAGAATGGCGGTCATGTTCGAGCTCATTTTATTGACCCTATGGGTATTGTGCATACGTATTTGATAACAAGGGTCTGTTGATGAAGACCACAAAATAGGAAAGCGGTCAAACGTGTTTGTCACCATTTCTGATCTAACCTAGAGTCCGACAGAATTGAGACCGCCTACGTAGGTATCGTATTTTTTTGTCATTTGACTAGGTACGAAGGTAACTATCTATTATTGATTAACAAAAGAATCTATCACAAAAATATCACCGGCTAGGCGTAGGTACCTACGCTAGTACCTACGTAAGGACCTTGGTGTCAGGGAGGGAGATATGATTTACAATGATCTAATCGTCGCGTCGCAAGAATGGCTGCAGCTCTTGATGCTCCAATTCTAAGATCATGAGAATTCATGAGACGGTTCGTTTCTATTCCATATTTTTTATTAATTTTCAGAATCCAGTTAGCTCTCCATTAAGCTGCAATCAAACAAGACTATTGTGGTTTGCGGCCATTTTAACCGCCACGCTATTATTTAGGTAAAAAAATTTTGGATGCGTTGTTTAGCAACTTCAATGTTTACATACAGTGACGGATAAAAGGCTATCCTAGATCACAACAGGAAGAATCACTAGGTATCTAAAGATGCCAACGGCCATCATTTTCAAGAGCTATGCTTGTGTTGACGTAGCTTAGGTACCAAAATGTATCTAATAGGTAGGTATCTACGAAACGCGGAATAATGGTATCCGCTCGAAATACTGGTGTCAAATAATGATGCCTGTATGGATAATTACAATCCGAGCCACCAAGTAACGGCTTATTGTATAAGTGAACAATGATAACAAATCCGATCTTCACATAACAAAACATTAGTACATCGTGTTTCTGCAGTGTCCACATTCTTAGTATATTCCGGGATAGATCCAAGGTTCAAATGTAAAGTAGGCCCCTTTAGTATGTTTCTTCCGATTGTTCATGAGCAGGTAGACTGAAAGCTAAAATAAGTAGGTACCGTTACGACATTACACTCCTGGGGCAGTCGGGTAAAAACTAGCGAACTACCTACTTGCTTTCGTCTCATATGATTGTCATGCTTGCAACAGGAAGGTAGGTATCAAACGCCAAAAACACTGATCAGGGGGCTAAAAAGGTCACATTAGGAGAATCATATTAGAATCATAATATAAACCACACAACAATTTGTCAAAAATTTGCACCTTTATCGCTAACGCATTAGGTTCAAGGTTGACTGAAGGTACAACCTTGATTGAACCTAACGGTTCAAGGTTGATTGGGAAAATTTGACAGTGACGGCTAGCGCGATTTGCTTTCTGATTCTGCTAATATGGCCTTTTTAGCCCCCTAGGGAACATCTGTAGCTTCTGTAAATTGGGAGTTGGGACATCAAATTATTTTAGGTACTGAATAGATCCCGCGACACTCGTAGTGAGCTCGCTAAACTATCGTACCGACTAATAAACAAACAGTCCACCAAACATTCTTATTTAAAGGTTGCTCTGGTGATGCTTTTTTTTTCATTCCCATTCTTCTTAATTCTTTATTGTACACCAAAACAAAGTGATCAAAGTTCATGTACAAAGGCGAGCTAAACTCAGAAATGATTTTTTAACCTGATGAAAAGAAATGTGTCCTGAAATTTATATCGGAAAGCGCGCACAATGCATTATTCGATGAACACTGAAAATACCTGACTATATAAATGTTGTGGAATCGATGGTTTTTGTCAGTAAGTCACCTCCGCTGCAGTCGACATGTCTTCCAGGGTGCTGCTGTGTGACCTTTTCATCGTCCTTCTGTGCGGTCTGGGCTTCATACTGGCCGAGGAGAAAAGTATCATGTACGTCTCAGGTTTTATTAATCAAACAAGTACGTAGCAACAGTAGCGCATCCAGAAAGGGGTCTAGACGTGATGACTTCGAGAAACAGCAGCGAAGTTCACCTGTTTTTACTAAATTAAGTATTCTTGGATACCTATCGCTAACTGAGTCCAATCTGAACGTTGCTCCCAGCCTTTGCACTTAACCATGCAATTTTTTAATTAAGTATTTTTAACTATCCACAGCACTCCAGCAGATGATGGACCCAGAGGAAACTGCTCGTGCGGAGGGTTCCCGACGAGCACGATAGAAGCCGGCAGTCTGCCTCTCCTGTCACAGAACCCGGGCCTGGTAGTCAAGTGCGACGACGTGGGTGCTGGCACTTGCAAGAGCCTGTGTAACGCCCTGGCCACCGCAACCAAGGCCAAAGGACCCGAGGTGTTGTGCAGCAGACTAAAGAACGCGAAGGAGTTAAAGGTAATTCGCTGATGTGTCCGGATGCGTGTTGTGTTGATCAACGTGTGATGTTACAGGTTAACTTTTCAACACAGTCATCCAACACTTCTGTAAACTTCCAACCGGTGGCCGAATGTTATCATGACAGTAATAAACAGGCTTAATTATCATTTCAGAGCACGCAGTGCTCTTCACGACTACCTACATTTTCAGGAAGCGTTTCATTGTATTTTAATATGTAGATAGGCAATTCGGGTCGCCATTAACTTACATGTTTTGTTGTAGTTGTCAGCATTCTACCAAGTGTGCGACAAGCCATGGACGTACGCCGACATCACGGCGGACGAGGCGCTCTGTTGCGAGGAGTCCAAGGTGAAGACCTGTTCCTCCGCGGAGAAGAACTCCACTGACACGGTTGATGCCAAGATAGTCATGTAATGCATTTGTTTTGTTAGTTTAGTCACGCATTTATTAGTAAATGAATTATATTTATAAAAAAAATGTTGTTTCTTAATACCCTTTTTCTACATGGCACCTCTGCCTAAGCCTTAGGGCTTAGGGGGGGCTTATTATATGCTATGTATAGGTATTAAAGTAAACGCTGTAATGTGATATAGTCCATAAGTACTCTAGCTATTTTGGCTCTGAAAATTGACAATATTTTGAATATTTAGATAAATAGATGGAATAGAAAATCATATTTTAACACTGATCAGTGATCATAGCTCAAAATGTTTAATAATAATAATAATAATAAAACTGTGACTTATTGCCTCTACTACACACACACACACGTGATTTTCTTCCTTTTCACTCTAATAGGTTTTTTTACAAATCCATTGTCAGTAAGCGTTATTTTAAACTTAGCAGAGTCACTACCCATTTGGGACCTTATTGTTTTGCGAAAGAATCGAACACGACGTCCGCACATTACGAGCTATCCATTTATATCTATATTACTTTACTCTTTGATTTATATGCAGGCATCTGAGATAGCAATTGCTCATAAAACGGCAAAACGTCATTTGATTGTATGTGGAGAGACATTTGATTGTAAGCAGCCATTGGAATCCCAGGAGGTTAATTTCTGACTCAGTACCACAAAAGCTTCGTTTTCGGCTTTGCGTCTATTCCGCAAGACTGCCATGGAAAATTTGCTCACTTGTATCAAAATGTGCCAACTATTTGATCGATTATTTTGAACTCGTTTTATTAAAAATTATCTATCTAGGTACATAAAAGTATTCGGTTGGTATTATAATAATAAACAAGCGTATAGGGGTAACCGTATATTTACAATAGTTCATGCTAATTCTGTATAGTTTTGTACATTGTGCTAATAGATCTTATAAAATTATGTTTTACAATCTGACGAACACAGAACGTGCGAAGCAGGCCGAATTACAAAAATAGCATAAGAATAAAATCAGACATTCAATACGTAATCAGTAGCCATGATTTCGATATAAACACCTGCACTTGCGCGGTCTCTGTGACAAATTGGGCTGCCTAGGGTAAAATATAAATTTGCTAGCAGCATGGCGAGGTGGAATGGTTCACATTCTACTTTTTAGACCAAATGACCAATAGATGTGATTCATCATGATCATGTTATTCTGTTTTTAGAAACCAGTCCAACAACGTTCTGAACCAACGTTTTACTCAAATCGCCAAGCCTACCAGGCGGATGTTTGTACAAATATTCACTCTGGCCGCGCAGGTGAGGTGGAAATGTAAATACATAACATTAATATTTTGTGAGGACCAAAATTCGTGACCATATTGGACTTTTGTGACGTCGATTTTTCTAGAACAGTTAGATTGTGATTTAAATAACTACAATGTATGAAATCTAACTGTTTATACGACACGTTTCAACAATACCAACGGTTACCATCAATGACATTGCGAACGAATAATAAAACTAAAAGTTCATGCTTCCTTAAAATTATTGAATTAACTAAATACGTAGAACCCGCTACGGCTGTGCAACGGTACGCGATTAGTCATTCAAAAACTAATTAAAAACGTTATAGAAGCCCCTACTTATAACTTATTACAATCCTGTATTTATTTCATTCTTTGCAATGGACACGCGATCGTTCCAAGAGCAAGGCATTCATTAATATTTCTCTCTTGAATTCATACACAATTCTAAAAATAATGTGCCTTAATTTAATAGTCAAAATATAAATTCTGCAAGTGATTGTGTTTATCATAAAACTATTTCACACACCGCAAATTTCAGGTGGTTAGAGGAACTATTCAGGGGTCAAACACACTGATTCTACGAATAAAGATGCCACATGCGACATTTCAGTATCATAATCTGCCGAAAGACTGCCACTGCTGATGACCGTGTAGGGTCGCGGGTAGCCGATACGGTTGTTGTGGCGACACTTGCGGGAGACCTATGTACAGTGACACTTCATAATTTGTTTTACCTAATTATTATATTTGTTGCAATATTGTATTTTAAAAAGTCTAACATAAAACATGCAAGTATACTTGAACATGTTGACCCCTGAAATTCACTAAAAATATGGTGTATCTGCAATTTATAAAAATAAGTTCAAACCCACTACAGTGCACGAGTAACACAGGGCATTATTGCACAAACGCATCTAATACATACATACATAATATTTGTTTAAAAACGATAAAACAATCCATTGACATAGTGTTCAAAGATTCAATTAAAAGTCATTTCCATTACTTTTGTGGAAATTATGTTGGTGGGGGGGATGAAGGGAAACAAAAATTTTATCAGGCATGTATTTACGTATAATTATTGTATCTAAAAGTCTATCCATCTAGAACAGATCCCCTTCTAACTAAAATAATTGATATTAGGCTTGTGATAGTAAGTTCACGTCAATTGTGTAAAGGGTGGATACAAACTTATGAGCTTACAACTTCCTGACGCAATCGCCCTTGCCTATTCTTGTTTTATCGGTCGTTTAGCTGTCCGTTAACCACAAACCAACCAATGGCGTTATGATAAATAGCGTTAACGGGCAGATAAACGACCGTTAGAAACCTCACTGTACTGCCACCGAAAACCTCTATAAAAACTTGGCTTCTCCTCTAGAAAATCTACTATCTAATTCTTGGGCTTTCTTGATGATGGATTTCTTCTGGGCTTCGTCGAACCGGTTCACTTGAAGATCTACATCCCGGCTGAATGGGCGCCGCTCCTTTTTGCCGTCGTCTTCTTTTTCATCCTTCTGTTGATAGAACAAAGATAAATGACAAGGATTCGATGGTCTAGTGGTCTTGGTTTGTTATTGGCTTAATCTCTTGATTTGAGTTTTTCCAATAGGCAATTCTTGGTTAGTCCGTAATAGGAGGTATTTTACTAAAAATATCTAATTAGTCCGTTTGATAGATTTTCAAAAAATATTGGACACGTATTTTTTCTTTTTTTACGTAAACAAAAACTGAAGACGACACAGTGCGTTAAAGACACGAGTGACGTCATCTGGCTTGGTAAATTTGGTACATTTTTACCAAGCCAGGTGACGTTACGCGTGTCTTCAACTGAAAATCTATCAGACGGACTAATTCGATTTTTTTAGTGAAATACCCCATTGTTAAATTTTATTATACACTAGCTTTTTTTTCTCGCGACTTAATACGCGCATATCCCGTTTTTTCCCGTTTCCATAGGAATTTAGTGCTCCCCTACACTCCCCAAGGAACCTACATGCTAAATTTCAGCTTTCTACAACCAGTAGTGTCGGCTGTGTGGTGTCTGTGAATCACTCATCAGTAACGGAAGATGTATATTAGAATAGGATTAAAATAATAAGGTACCTTTTTTTTCTTTTTCAACTTCTTTTGATGCAAATCTAGAAGGCTTTCTTCTCTCTTGTGTTTCTTTTTGTGTTTTCTGTAAAAAGATATGACAAATAAGATTACTATGACATATTTGTTAGAATAACATAAATATCATATATATATCATATTCGACATAAACATAAGGCTGTTAAATGCTACCAATGGGTGTAAACCTTGGAAAACTCAGCGCCCCTTGAACTAAGACAACATAATAGTTATGAGTGAACACAGGAGCATGAGATTAAGTATTTTCAAGCTTTTTTTTTTAAGTTTTGTATTTTATTTGTATTTCAGTTAAGTAATAGGCTTTGGCATCCTATTGTACAAGTTACTCACTTGACTGCCGATTCCTGTTCGTCATCCATGTTGGCGATGTGGCGCATCCTTGCTTCTTGCTGCAAGGTCAGCTCAACATCTTCCTCTTTCGCCAGTCCAGCTGCTTTCCTTGCCTTCTCCTCGGGAGTGTCGGTCCAACTCGATCTATGGAAATAGGAATTATGGATTTAATTATTAAAATATATTTGCAATCTATAAAATTCACTGGTACTTCCCAAAATCCCTACGGGAACTGAAAAAGAAATGGATATGCGCGTACGAAGTCGCGGGCTAAAAGCTAGTAATACATATAATACAGCTGAAGAGTTTGTTTGTTTGAACGCTAATCTCTGGACTGGAACTAAAAGTCAAATCCTGAAAATTATTTTTTATTATGATAGCCACATTCAAGAGAAAGGCTATACGGGAACGGGAAAAAAATGGGATATGCACGAACGAAGTCGCACTACGTAGGAATCTTCTTAGCCTTGACCAAGATTACTTGGGGTATTCAAACCACATTTTCTTCTTCCATGAATACATATTGTCTCTTAGCGTCCTAGAACTGCTGAGTTGAGATCAAAGCACAGTCTACTTCCTGAACATTTTCAATACATAAAAGATTGCATGAATACATACATATGAGTCATAGATACACATCTGGTGAGTAATAAATAATATTATGGTTTGAGTACAAGACGAAAATCCTTATTAATATTATAAATGCGAAAGTAACTCTGTCTGTCTGTCGCGCTTTCACACCAAAACTACTGGAACCGATTTAAATTAAATTTGGTACACAGATAGTCTAGAGCCTGAGAAAGAACATACCAGAGTATGTTCCCTAGGGACCACGACAGAAAAGCCACTGACAGAAGCTAATAGTAATATATAGGGACACAGATACAACTTACCTATCTGACATATCTGGGCCTTCTTTAGCTCTAAAGCTTCGTGCTTCTAAGCCAATAATTTTCGCTTTACCCTCTGGCAACTCCAACATCCATTGCTCTCTGGATTTCACCTTGCTTGTGTCTGACTGTCCATCTAAATTCCTTATTTTAATGTCTAAGGCTCTTTCCTCGAGCCGCCGATGCGCATCCGACCATTTTTCCTCAGAACCAGCGGGAAGAGGTCCTATCCCTAAGTCTTCGTCAGAACTTTCGTATTTGACGACTTCTCCTTCCTTCTCTGCTAATACTTTGCGTATGTCATCAGGAATAGAGGGTCCTGAAGTAAAAAAATATATTAAAATCATTATGGTGCATTTCTTCATTGATGTATGGGGGCTGGAAGGCAATGCACACTGAAAGTCGCTACGGCCCTAAGCATTTGCTAGTTAAGTTTAGGCGTCTTTCTAACAAAGCGATCATCGCACGAAAATGTGACCGTCGCATTTATTTATACGGCAGAGTCGATCGTGTTCGATCAAGTGGATCATCGCGATCATCGCGCCGACACAGTCTCACGCCTACTCCTCCACTTTTTGTCGCGCGATTATCACATTCCATTAGGACGGCGCCTTAGTGGTTTTTATATGTGGAAGAACAAGAAAGTTAGCATGATTACTTTATTTTATACTTTACCTATATTTTTTGGATTTCTTTTAAGATGTGCTGGCAACGCAGGTCCTTCAATATCTGGAGAGGCACTACGTTCATACCGTTTCTCGAGATGCGGCGGCAGCGCAGGCCCACACACGTCCGGCGCCGGCTTGTCCTCACCCCTCGGAGCCGTACGCCGCAACTTGTGTCTTAAGTCTGTTGGATCAATTTCAATCTCACTCTGAGAATCATCACTTGATATCTCGCCTTCTTCACAACTTTCTTTTTGAGTATTCTTTTGTGTGGAAGAAACCTCTTCCACAACCTCAGCCACGTTTTTTGAAACATCAGCTTTTATATCAATGTCAGTTGTGCTACTTACTTCTACTGATACTGTTGCATCTCTGTCTCTATCTTTACTGGACTTTGAACTTTTTCTTTTGTGTTTCTTTTTATGCTTCTTCTTTTTAGTCTTTTGTAGTTCTTTTTCTAAATTCAACAACTTCGCCCTTAGTCTCTCATCATCAGAAGAATCTATCTCACTGGATTCATCAGTTTTCTCTTTCACAACGGCTGGTATCATGTTATAATAAGAGCCAGGTTGCACATCTTCTGATACATCACTGTTGTCATGTTCTTCTATGATGATTGGACTTTCGCTTTTTCTTTTTGGTGCTACCATAGGAGGTGGTACATATACTTCAGATCTTTTAGACCTATGGTCAGGGGAAGGCGATTTCTCTTTTGCTTTCTTTACGGGTTGCTCAGGACTTCTTATGCGCTCTATTTTACGCCGTGAGTCATCCCTAACTTCTTTTTCTTTTCGAATATCGTGAGCTACATATGATCTGGAAGTAGATCCAGAATGTTTATGCCTGTCTCTACTACTACTCCTATGATCTTTAACTTTTGATTTATCACTAGAGTCTCTGTGTCTATTCCTCTCATGGGATTTCGTGCCAGGGCTTCTATCTCTTGAATTTCTCCTCCTACTCACAGGTGAATGTCTAGAATACCTGTGTCTATCTCTATCCCTTTCTCTATCTCTAGAATGTCTATCGGAGCGAGGTCTTTCATCTCGTTTTCTGTCGAAATTTCTATTAAATCTGTCTGGTCCAGATGGTCTACCTCTTCCTGAATCTCTGACATTGTCAGCTCTTTGATTAGAAGATTTATCTTCTTGAGTTTTTGGTCGACCCTTGAATCTACCAGTTTCTGAATCACTGCTTGACTCATCTGATAACATATTGGTATCTAAAAACAAAAAAGAGGTTTTAAAATCAAGAATAATACAAATCTAATTTACTTACTACCTTTATTATGTACATATCTACAAAACTACAGACACAATTAAAACATTTTTGCTATTTTCTTCGCACTGTAACGCACAGACTTCAGCAGACCAGCTGTAAGAATGCCCTTTAAGGATTGTCTCACACTGGACTGCCAAACTATATCTTTCAGTATTTGTCTTAATATGACTGCACAGTCAATATCATAAGCCACTGCTCGCAGGACATCTTCCATATCTTGTTGAAGACCACCATGGTTCCAAAATTTCACAATTTTTCGTTGAGGTACCATAGGCAGCTGCATCAGATGATGCAATTTAGTCTCCGGATTTATGTCCTGATGGCACTGAGCATCTCCAGTTGGAATGTCAACATAGGCATGGAACTGTTGCAAGGTTGGTCTATATAATTCACGAAAATTTAACAGCTGTGGCTGTACAATGTTCCTCACTTTGTTTTTATTTTCTCCAAATGTCATTCTAAAGTCACCAGCATAACTTAGGTTAGATATAGCAAAGTACAAATCATATTCAGAAAATGTTTCTGGCAAAGTGAGGAGAGCCGTGTGGACAGCAGAGCGTAGATTGGACTGTAGAGCGCTCTGTAACAGTGAACTATTGGTCTGTTTTATAATCTCTACTGGTTTGTGAAGTCTGCCAGCCACATACAGATCATTCCAATCAAGTAGATCAGCAACTAGATCTTTCTGTGATACAACCCCATACTTTATCATAATGTTTTCATCTTTTAATTCAACAAGGGTGTTAAAGTACACTTTAGCTCCCCAGTTTTCCTGAAAGCTCGCAACAAACCCTTTGCCCAGGAATCGAAGCGCGGAGTAGTGCGATGGGTTCATTTCAATGTTAGCCGCATGCCATCGATGAGAGTTGTCCACACAATATATTAGATCGATCATGTTTTGTTTTTTATTGTTCCCCATCTGTGGTTTCACAGCAGATCCATAGGCGAAACAGAATGAAAAATTCTGTGGAAATTTCGACAATATCCTGTAGTATATCGGCGATATATCTTTGGCCACGCCTGTCATAACTTTTAATGCTTTTGCAGATGCCATTTCTATATTATTGAAGAGAAAGAGTTAACTGCTGACCTGAATACAACAGCAGTCCGCGCTGAACACACGATGACAGGTGAGGTGAGGTGGATGGTATTTTTTTTCGGATGATAAAATAGGTACAGCTCTTATTTGAAACTAGTTAGCTGTTCATTGCCAGCAATTTGTACTATCGGTTGAAAATGGTTGTATTGCTAGTTTTCTTTCATTTCACAAATATAACCAAATAATCACCACATAACACCACACAAAATATTACTTTACTCTTTGATCACAAACATAGACATTTGCTATATTACTTTACTCTTTGCATATAAGTTACTCTATGATATGGCCAATCGGCAATGGGCATTGGGCAATCCAATCCAATCATGATCATTCATTCACCATAGACTATAAAAAAGAGTGCTCGGTGCTGTGCTAAAGTGTTTTATGGCAGACACCCATAGATTATATATCTATGCAGACACCAGACACACGCCAGACCATAGATATAGAATACCTAGATAGACTGTATAAACCGAGACTTGCGAGCACGTTGCGTCTCCTTTTCTCAAAAGCAAAGTGTCATGTGCCTGAAAGAGAAAAGTATAGTGTCCATAGTGCGTCGAAAACTATAGAATGTCGCCAGTTTGACTATACAATTCTACTTATTGATATATCAATGCATAGTGATGTGTAAATGTGTATTTTCAGTCGACTATCGAAAAAAGGCCAGTCGCCACATTAAACACCAAAAAATGGTATTTCATTTTGAAATAATACTGTAATTCCATTTTAATAATGATTGGTATTATCATAATTTCTTGAAAGATTTTATTTGTCTCCATTTAAAATTTATGTTGATGATTTTACTTACTGGTTGGCAAGATGCTGGCTGTTTTGGAAATATTATTGGCACTGCGTGCGAATTTTATACTCTACGTTCATATCGTCACGAAAGCAAGATTCTTCAAAGTGTTCAGAACATATCCTTGTTAACTGTGTAGGCCTTCCATTATCGTCTTTTCTCAAACTTTTATCCATTTTTAAACACATTATCTGCAGGAAACCTGTAAAAATAACAAAGAATACATCATTATAATAATTTAGTAGTAATAAATAATAACTTACGTACTACATAAAAGGTTATGGACAAATACGATGAAATATTGATTTGGGAAAAGTAGGATTTTTCGTTAATTCCTTCTTTTGGCATGCTATAATATTCTGTAATCTTTTATCACTGAGACCAAAGCTGAGTCCAATTACTAGGTTCAGCATGGCGCAATCAGTACGAAAAATTCAGATTGCATTTCCAAAATCTGACCACTTACACTGTTTTTATTTCATTGTACGTATTAAAAACGAACTAGAATACAATATGTATGTGATTATACTTTTACTCTATCGATAAAATATCCAAGAAGCCACTTCCTTATGAAGTACATGATATGTCAAAACGGTTCAATATTTTTTTGTTTTTATTTATATTTCTAAATTGGAAACTGAAAATAATGTAGAAGCAGTTGTGTCTTTATGTCATATAATGGAGATCTGATTTTATTGACTTTTCTGCTCAAAATGTGTTTTAACAATAAGTTATGATTGGATTTACTTACTGGTGAAAACATAATTTTGCAATATTTTCTTTCAAAACACCATTTCTATTCGAATAACCGGTTACAGTACATGCTATTGTTCATGACAAAACGGAAAACACACTCAAACCACAATATATTTCACAATTTGACAATATTTTTGATAAAATTGGGAGACTAATGTGTTAACCAGCTGGTTAACAAACAAAATGGCGATTCTCGGCTGGAGGCGTGCGGCATTTCAAGACGGTCGGAAATGCTATTGCTATCTCTTTTTGTCACATGAAATGTTTCCATTAAAAATGTTGAGTACAAGATAGGTTACTATATACAACTCTGGATTCTCCAGGGTAGCCCGCGAAATTCAAATATTTTTATGTTTTTTGCAATTTGCCGGTCAGTGTGAAGCTGTATGTGGACCAAATGCGATCCGCGACCGTAACGCGTATTTATCTAAAGAATTATAACCATTTTAATCATCAATATAGCCCTCTAAGTTCATGTAGTTCGAAAGAATGAATATTTCAGAAATAATTTGGTCTACATACAGCTTCACACTGATAGGCAAATTGCAAAAAACATAAAAATTATTGAATTTCGCGGGCTACCCTGGGAAGATATCTAGGGGATTCTATATCTATGTGCCAGACACGTTTACTCACAGACATATAAATGTCTGTGGAAGAAACCATGGTTATCGGACAACAGAAATCGTGCGCAGCGTTCGCAGCAGAGTCAGAAACATAATATTATAGGACGCGTCCATTAGCTGCGGCTTATGGACGTGACTAAGAGGTATCTGGCATAATATTCTCTGTCTACGGGCATAATTAATTTTTCATGATTTTTTTTACATTGAACTGTACACACTATTCAGTCGCATCTGTGGTCGCATCCATAAGCCGTGGCTGATGGACGCGTCCTATAATATGATTCCACCTTTAGTACTCTGTGGTCAGAAAATGTCAAATCTGTCAAACTAAGCCAAAATCAGGTCTAACGTCAATGCGCAGAGTAGATTGTTTTTCATCTTCTATTTATTTATTTGTTGCTGACGCTGTGTGCATTGTTGGCTGCAGCTATTGTAGCACAAATTAGGTTCTTCAAATAGTCAATTATCTTTAACAATGTCAAGTGCCGATAGAATTGACTTTGAAATGGAAGTTGAGGTGGAAAGTGCCTCATCAGGGCCGGCTGTAGATCCTCCTAACCCCACATCACCTGCACCTCCAACGCCAGGAGGCGCGAAGAGTGTGGTTGTCACAACAGCCACGTCCGGTTCCGTCACTGTATCTTTACATCCTCTTGTAATAATGAATGTATCTGAACATTGGACAAGATTGCGAGCACAGGAAGGTTCCCCTCAGATAGGTATGTGCTTAACGAATCCTAAATTTGTACATTGAAAGAATTTATTCCTAGTAATCATCCTACTTTTCCTACCTTTCAGTTATTGGGGCCCTTATTGGCAAGCAAAAAGGTCGAAACATAGAAGTTATGAATTCATTTGAATTAATGTTCAGTGTAATTGAAGGAGACATAATAATTGATAGAGATTATTACAATTTAAAGGAAGAACAATGTGAGTATTCTCTATCTATACAAGATAATTGGACAAAATGGATCTTTACCAAACTTATCAGCACCATAAAAATGTTTGACATTGTGGTGATATTTTAAGTAAAAATAATAACTTCATATATTTTGACAGTCAAACAAGTATTCTCTGACATGGACTTCCTCGGCTGGTACACAACTGGGGACACTCCAACAGACAAGGATATCGCAATTCATCGACAGATCTGTGATATTAACGAGTGCCCAGTCATGCTGATGCTGAACCCAGCTGGAAGGAATGGAGATGTGAGTGGACTGACAGTATTGTATTCATGGTTTTTAATGGAACTAAATGCTATGAATTGAGTTTGATTTAGATCTCAGTGACACTCATAATGACTGGCACTTTTGTTCAACCAAACATATGCCTATCAATAGTAAAAAAAAAATCAAACAAAATGCTCATTATTATTAAGTGTTTCTAACTGTTAGAAAAAGTAATTTAAAATAGTTTTAAATAAAATATTATATGTGGGTAGGCGGAAACTACATGATGCCACTTGCTATGATCTTTTTATAATAATGTCAATCTCTTCATTAAATTTTCAAATATTTCAGCAACTACCAGTAGTGTTATATGAGTCAGTGATAGATGTAGTGAATGGTAGAGCCACAATGTTACTGGCACCTCTCACGTATACACTGGCTGCTGAGGAGGCAGAGAGGATTGGTGTGGATCATGTGGCCAGGGTGTCATCTGGTGAAGCTGCTCTAAACAGTTTAGGTAAGAATTTTTCCAATATTGTCAAATTTTTTATTTGTACTTCATTTTTCCTAACTTTTAAAGGAAACATAAAATTAAATGTATTAAGGTATATTAAAAAAAAAAATTGATTTTTCAAAACTATATATTTAGTTAAACTAAACTAAGAGTCATGAGCAAACCAATCAAAATAAAAAAGTAATTATGTCATTAAGATGAGAATTTTGGAACCCAGAGACTGAGGATAGCAAACAAAACATTGTCAACACACAGGACACACTAGTTAAGCTAGAGAAAGACTTTTGAACAAATGCAATAAAATGTTTTTATTTCTATGGTACCATAGGATTCTAAAAGGAACTCGTCCTGACCATGTTGAATTATTCAAACAGCAAACTTTATAATATCTGTCATTTCCAGTGGCGGAACACCTAACAGCTCAGCGCTCAGCTATAAAGATGCTGGTGTCGCGGGTGCGAGCTGTGCTGGCGACGGTACGTGCCATCCGCGATGGCTCGCTGCCGCCGCGGCCGGCGCTGCTGCGGGAGGCGCGCGCGCTCTCCAACCGACTGCCGCTACTTACCTCGCAGCAGTTCCGCACACACTTTTACAATGTATGTATGCTTTCGACACTATTCTCTAATTGATAACGATCAAGCCCGCAGCCTAATTCCGTCATACAAGAACGAAGGCAATTGATTGCATACATATCCTTTTATTTTGTTGATGTCTAAACATAGGTCCTATATTATGTTTAAATACATTATTTTTTTTTCCTTGTATATTACTGCCATCAGTCCTTTTTGGACTATTATCAGTTTAGTTGCGTGAATTAGTTGGCGTTTCAAGTACAGGGGCCATTGCCGCTGCTACCCCTTCAGATTACTTGATCTCTCTTAAGTCGATTCATAGATTTGATGCTGTCCAGCAATTTAACAGCCAAAGGATCTGGGTGGATGGCTAGACGATCAGCATAACGCTTTTTATGTTTATTAATTTCCTCAAAAATGGTCGGAGTGTTGAGATAATCATGGATTTCTTCATTCCGTGTGAACCATGGTGCATTGACAATATTCCTCAAGATCGCGTTTTGAGCTCTTTGGAGGCACATTATGTTGCTTTGGTTGGCCACTCCCCATAGTTGGATGCCGTAGGACCATTTAGGTTTTAATACAGAATTGTACAGCAGTAGTTTGTTGTCCAAAGATAGGACTGAGTTACGACCTATCATCCAATACAGGTTTTTATATTTGGCATTTAGATGTTCTCTTTTTTGTTTTATATGCGTCTTACAAGTGAGCCTTTTATTCAAGTGAAATCCGAGATACTCAACACAATTTGCGTGTGGAAGAGTTGTATCTCCTAATGTTACTGTGGGGAGAGTCACCTCTTCTCAAAGTGAAGGTAATGAGACTTGATTTTTGGGCACTGGCACAGATACGCCACTTTTGCAGCCAGGCATTCATTTTATCCAGTTCAGTTTGTAATTTGTTACTGGCAATATCCGGTTCTTTGGCGGGCGCCAGATAAGCAACGACATCTGTGTATGTCGCTACCGTAACATCTGATGTAGTTAGGAAGATTGGATGTGAAAGTATTATATAAAAGGGGTCCCAGGAACGATCCTAGTGGAACTCCAGCTTCGATATTATACAAACAAGATTGTTCGTCTCCTTGTTTTACTTGGAATTGTCTGCCCTCTAAATATGAAGCTATGATGGGAAACCTTGAGTGGGGGAGCTTTTCCTTTACCTTGCACAGTATGCCCTTGTGCCACACACGATTAAAGGCCTGTTGCACATCTAGAAATGCCGCAGAGGTGTATTCCTTCTTCTCGAAACTCTGGCGTATTGCGTGATAGACTCTGTGGACCTGTTCGGTAGTTGAATGTAATTTTCTAAATCCGAACTGGTGTGCCGGGACAAGTTCACATTCATCCATTAGTTTTTTGAGCCTGGACAAGAAAATTCTTTCCCAGAGTTTAGACAACACTGGTGAGAGGCTTATAGGTCGATATGATGTAACATCATGTGCTGGTTTACCAGGTTTATAAAGCATGATGATTAAGGAGATTTTCCATAAATTAAGAACATAGCCCGTTCTGAATATTCCGTTAAACAGAATAGCTAAGAACGTAACTGCTTTTTTGGGTAGCTCCTTGAGAACTCGAGGCGTAATTAAATCAAACCCAGGTGCTTTCTTTGTATTCAACCATCTGATTTCTATCGCGACTTCTTTGGGTGATGTTGGTCTAATAGGCAAATACAACTGTAGTTCCCGATTCAGTACGTCTTCAACTTCTTGGTGGTCAAATCCCTCATTGGGTTTGAAAACGCTTGCCAAATGTAAGCCTTTTCCTTGTCTGTTCAGTTGGTGATATATTTGCATGCGTCTTCGATGTCATCTGGTGACTGAAGTTCTATTTTTAGGTTTAAATTGTCTTCAAGGTAACCTCTAAACCCTTCCCAGTCTGTTTTGAAGTTAAGCAAGAATTCGGGTTTCTCTGTGGTGATAATATTGCTGCTAATATTAAGAATCACAGGAGTGTGATCGGATGATCCGTCCAGGCACGAATCAACAGACAGGTGTAGATTATAGAAACCACCAGAAATAAAAAAGTCTAAGAGATCGGGAACTTTCTTCGGATCAGAAGGCCAGTAGGTTGGATTCCCATCCGACCAGGACTTCAAATTGTTTTTGTCTACTGAGTTTTTCAATACTCTGCCTCTGGTCACCGTGCATCGTGAGCCCCAGAAGGTGTGCTTGGAGTTCCAATCTCCCCCAGCAAGAAACCGATGCCCAAGAGTTTCGAAAAAAATTGTGAACATTTGTGACACAGTGTTTGGGCCAGCTCGATCCTCCAAACTGACTGTGGGGCTTGTAGATAAGCCATTGAGTGTTCTTCCAATATGGAGTGCTTCATGTTAGATTTAATAATGACTGCTGTTAATGACTGTGGTTGTATGCGAAACGAACTTCTTGTTGTTGCATGAGATTCTGATATAAGCATTATATTTAGTTTGTTTTTGTAAAGTATTGCTTTAAGTTCTAGTGTGTTAGGTGACAATCCATTTATGTTCCAAGTTGCGATACGGAAGGAAATCATTTTGTATTCATTTTGGATGTTACGGTTGTCAATAGGTTTATCAGTGTTACTATTTGTTGAATGAGGGCATCAATCTTATCAGATTGTTTTGTTAAAATAGCTTCGATTGAAGATTGTTGAGAAAGGAGAGAGGAGAGAGAGGAGCTCGCGGCTAGATAATAACAGCCGCTCGGGTCGATCTTCAAGGTTAAGCAACGCTTGCCAAGGTTGGTCTGTGGATGGGTGACCATCTTAACATAGCGAGTTTCCTCCGTGCCTCGGAAAGCACGTTAAGCCGTTGGTCCCGGCTGTCATTTGTAGATCTTTGGCAGTTGTTTCGGATAGTCAGAAGCCAGTTAATCTGACTCCAGTCTTTCCATGAAGTACCGGATTACCCAGTTAATGGGTTGTGAAGGTCTGGTAGGCAGCCGCTCCGCGTAAAATACTGGTATTCAGCTAAATCCGGTTTGACTGGAAGCCGACCCCAATATAGTTGGGAAAAGGCTAGACAGATGATGAAGATTGTTGAGAAAGTACAGGATCAGGATCATCTGCTCCGTCGGTTTTTTAACGATTGGAGGTAACATCGGAGTAGGATCTGTTATCACATTTATTTGTTGATACGGTTGTTTTATTCAGATACAAGAGGGGATGCCTTATTTTTGTGCTCGCTGTTTACTGCGTGATTGGGACCTGGTCTGTTGCTTTTTCTAGCAAGGACCTCTTTGTAGACCTGGCACCCTTTGTAGTTTGCGGGATGGTCACATGAACACTATGCACACTTGGTAGGGCTGTTGCGGTCCTTTTTTTGGAACTCAATTATTATTTCAAAAATTAATTGCATACAATTATTTTTTGAATGGCCATATTGCTGACATCTCTGGCATTGCACTATTGTTCTAGATTTACGGGGATATTCAATTTTAACACGTTGTTGATAGATGTATTGCATATTTTTAATTGATTTGTTACATGTACATGTTATGTGTGTTGCTCTAGATTTATGAAAAATGTGGATGTGGGTTTTTTGTCCGGTCCATTATCTGCAATTGATGATTTCTCCTTTTATTTTATTGCCTGTTTTTTTCAATTTCTTCTAAAATGGCATTATGGGGTGTGGTGTGGTGGAAATTTTATATGACTATTTGGTAGCTTTTCGTGTCTTTTCTTGAAAACGTGTGACCTATCAGACCCTTTTGTCTTATTAGATCAACAACTTTTTTGTAGTCTTCTATCACGTCGACCATAACACGAAGCAGATTCTTATTAACTATTTTCAATCTAAAACAGGTTGGGTTAATGGCAGTTTCAATTAACTTAGAGAGCTCGTGGACATCATCTGTTCCATAGAGCATTATGGGTGGGGGTTTATTTGGAGGTTTTGGTGTAACTTGCTCTGGCTCATAAACTGGGAGATCACAAAAGCTGTTACTTGTAACTATAGTTGGGATTGGAGGAGAGTCTGATAGTTTGCGTTTTTTAAAGACAGGTACTCTAAAATACAAGATAGGAATGGATCTGGAATTCCATTCGATTATGAACGAATATGCAATTTTATGAGTTACGCAATTAGGGTGGTGATTGTCCAATACTTACTTCTACCACAATCAGCTCGTGAAATGCGCTCGGTAGCTTGTATTATATTTTGTACATCAGGTTGTTGTTCGCAACTCGGGCGATTGCAGCAATTTAAAACCAGTACTTTTCGTTTTCATTTAAGTACTATTATTGTCAGTTGTCTAGCTGATTTAAAATGTAGACTGAACTTATGATTATCTTTTCAGCAATGCAATGACGTGGCGCTTATGACGTACCTGGGCACGATCACGAAGGGCTGCAACGCCATCAACCAGCTAGTCAACAGGTTCAACGTCCTCTACGACAGACAGGGCATGGGTCGCCGCATGCGAGGGCTTTTCTTTTAGGGCAATCGTTAATATTACTTCTTTTGTACAGCAACTAGGACCATAGAGTGAGTGGAAAAAATTGCATTTTTTTATTTGTTGCTTTAAGGTCGAGCTTTTTGATCCGTAGTTAGCTCAATCCATGCGTTTTACGGTCAATGGTTAGTATTTAACTAATTATTTTAACTTCTTCCACCTGGCGTTAATCCCGGCTATTTCCAGGATCCGCCTAACTAATTATTTTAACTAATACTAATTATTAATTTGATCCTTGGTCTTGACTAACTCAAATAAATGAATATTAGCCAAAAATGATTGGTGTACAACTAAAAATTGGTCAAAAAACGCAATTTAAATCTTTGCATTATCCAACTATGGAAAAAAAAGTCGCCCTAAGTAACCACAGTGGGAGTTTTATTTTTCCACGAATTCTATATTTCTATTCTATACTCAGTACAATAATTTAAGGAAATTTTGCTTAAACTGTAGCATTATGTATATGTGTTTCGAAAATATTAACTACTGCGTTTAAAAAAAAGCTAATTGTTGCGGTGGGCATAATAGAAAATAAAAAAGCCAAATAAAATAATGATTCAGGAATTAAAAATGGATCTCATTAAAAACACTAAAAATATTACTTTAATACTGATTAAGATCTAAAGACAAACAGCCTTAGATTTGTTCTTATAAATAAGGCTAAAGATCTTAATTTGCCCTTGTAAGTGAATTAACCATAAGCACTTTAAACCTTGTTAACACTCCGTAGCGTTACAAATGCAGTGGTCATGTACAGCCTACGAGCTTACTGATTGCCAAATTTGCTTGTGTGCTTAGTATCATTAACATTATTTTTCTCTGTGCATGATACCAATTCATATCCATTCACATAAATGTAACGTCGATTGTGAATGTCACGTCCTACAATTGGCATAGTGACTGATTCTAAATGTAGCTACTTAAAATAAAATATGTACCTTAAACTACAATCGTTTCAATAAAAAAATAACTAAAATAATACACAAATATGTGACGCATTATTTTATTTTCGCATCCCGTTTGAAAATTCTATAGTTTCACTTCAAAATTAACAACTTTGGACACATTGAGATTCATGCTATGGAAGACTTTGTCAGGTCAAGTCTTTACAATGTAAGACACCATATTGTGGGATCTGGAAGTGACGTCAGTTATATGACTTTAACAGGATTAGTATATTGTCAAGCTACATAAGTGTATGTGATGCTTTTAGAAATAACTCGTTATCCAATATTTACAAATATATGGTATCTAACTTCGTTAGGGTGATTACGTATCGCGATAGTAAAAAACTTGAAGTTGGTAAACTTTGGAAACCTTTTATAAACAGTACACAGTCTTAATATTAGCACTGCCCTATAAATTATGTAAATTTATTAAAATTTGTAATAATTAAAAATCACCTTTACATTATTTTTTTTATTCAAGTTTATTAACAATGACTTAATAAAACTTACATTAGGTAAACTTTATAATTGTACTTTAATCGATAGTTTTGTATAAAAAATACTTTTTTTTTTTTAGTTTGTATTTTAAATCGAATCAAACGCTAATATTGCTATTATGTAACTATTTCGTAAAAAATATCTAAAAGTCCACAAACATTATTTAAAATAAGACACAGTTGAACCACCTTACTATTGAGTATGATGACGGAATAACATAAATGCATTGATGAGTTATAGTGGAGTGACCGAACGAAGCGAACATATTGTGTCACAGAGTGGTGAGCAAAGAGCACTTTCGAGGACCACTGGAGGTGCGTCGAACGGCTTCATTGATACCGATTGGCGACTCTATCACTCCATAGATTAGGGACTCCAATTTCAGCACTTAGACTCTCATTCGGTCCGTTGTGCGTCTATCACTCCATTTGCTAACAACTCCATGGTGTGACGCTGATATATTACAATCGAAGTCTTTTGATAAACAAAGTAGTGGCAGCACCGGGTGTCTCCGGCTACCGTGTAGCCATTCTTCTGGCGAGTGTTGGCTATGTGTCGTCGGGTATCTTCTCGATGCCTATGAGCTCGTCGAACAGCGAGTGGTTGTCGGGGATGACGTGCGGCTCGCTGAGCGTCTGCCGCGCGAACTTGAGCACGGCGCGCGCTAGTTGGCCCACGGTCCACTTTCTGTCTACTAGTACCCGGACGAGCGTGTCCAACTGTGGAGGAGAATAAAAATTGAATGAGAAATTGTTGTTGTATTGGTGGCAGTACTTCATTTCTGTTATTGTGTGGCGTTTCTGAGATCAACAAAAGCACTAGGTTTCTAAGGCCGAGATAATATCGTTACTTGGTACGTGCTTTGGCAATAGTTCTGTCACTGTCGCACTACTTCAAATGTAAGATAGAGACGAAAACAAGTGTACACCAAAGCATATTATGCTTAAAATAACTTCATAATCTTGGGTTAAGTAGCGTACCGGTTTGTATTTCGAGAAACGGCTGGTAGTCAGTGGATAGCTTCCTTCCTACAAAATCTTTTGTGTTTTTTTTTCTACTGATGTACTAACCTTAAACAGTTTCTCGTTCCCGAACGTGTAGTATATAAGCGCGGGCACGCCGGCCACGCTGGCCGCCAGCCACTGCAGCAGCAGCTTGAGCTGCGGGTGTCCGCGCAGACGCTTGCCGCAGCCCCAGTTGCCCGAGGCCACCGGCCGGCACGTCCCGCCCGACACGATCTTGTGCGCCAACTGCGACAGCTGCGGACCGTGTAGCGATCAACTTCATTCAATTTTCTTAAGTTTAATTTTGCCAGTGCCGAGGATTTTTTGTGACATTGAATAATTAACCTTATGTTCAGTGGGGTAAAGTGCAAACGGGCTCATATCGCCCGGACAGGCGTTTGTTGTCCGCACAACTTAGCATGCTGCTGAAAACGCAGTATGTTATTCAATGTAATTTAAATTCCTCTTCTCTATGGACTCCACTAATCTCCGTGGATCTGAAGACGGACTAACTCAAGGTTTCTGAAAGCTAGTTCACATCTTGGTAAGTATCGTGTCTCGACAAGTATCGTTAGTAAGACAACAAGCCCGTGAGATACAGACAATCTGTGTAAACCAATACTAAGAAAATGCTGATCACACTTGATCACGCGGCAGAAAACCTGAGTCAGTGCAAATTTTGTAGTTTTCAATTAGGTAATAATTAAACCCCAATCAAACTGAAAAATACACAAACCAAAGTAATTTCAAGCGATTAGCGATACCGTACGCATACTCTAATCTACCAAATCGTTATGCAGAAGTATTCTGGTCAGTTTTGGATGGACATCAAACACAATAGAAATAAGTGAACATCAAAAATTAGCGTTTACAGACGAGCTCTGAAAAACGTTTAACGCATAGATGGAGAGGGGAGTGCGTTTTGAAACACAGTGCAACGAGCTTACTTTGCGTCCATGCGTATTGCGTTCGTCTTTTTGATTGGCCAATCAAAACGCGCACGTTACATGGACGCACAACTGAGCCCTTACTCTTTTTAGCTACGATTATTACATGCAACACCACAGAAGTATATGTTTCGACAGAAAGCAAAGACGATTATAATCAGTGATGTTACATAATGTTAGTAGTACTGAGTGTTTACAAGTTAGCGACAGCCGGGTGCACGGCTGCGGTCTGACCTTCGGTTTCGGTTTCGGTTTCTTTAGTTTAACTGTGACCGGTTCGCACTCGACGGTCTCCTCGATAGTCTCTACGATCATGTTTATCATCCAGTTCAACTTTTTCTTCCTGAGACCGGGCTCGGAGGTGGACACTACCGTGTCGGTGTCAGTCGACGTGTCCATACTTTTGCTTTCGTCGCCGTGTCTCGTGTCGGCGGTTGCTCGCGTGCCCTCTACAAACTCCTCCGGTATAGATTCTTTAACTTTACGTTTCTGTCAAAACATATAGCAGTTAGGTCACCGGTTGATTTATTTTGTTATTCTGCTTAGTGCTTTCATTGTCGTTTAATTGATTAGGTATTTTGGAAGAATTATTTGATTTAGGGGAATAGTTTCATGGTCAGGCCTTCGCTTCGTTAAGAGTAAAAATGCGAGCTTCTGCACCTTCATGTGCGTCTGCATCAGGATTTTTGATTGAGTTAATAGTTATGAGTTCGTAAGCACTCTGTGTAAAACCACAAACCAACACACTCGTTAACTCTCTTAGCTACCGGTACGTTATGTTATCCTTAAAGCTTCAAGTCAGAAACACACAAGATTTAATCTATAAACGGTAAAAACATAAATACATATAACAATATTTGCTTTAAAAACTAATGATGTTCCGCTGTGTCTGCCATGCCCATCACCATTGTCAGTACTACCTATTCAAAGAGGAATGGTAAGGTAACAGGTACAAGTCCGTCAGTGCGAGCCGGCGGATAGAGCGGAGTAGGTACACCAGGTAAGATCCGGTTTCTGAACGCGTTGTCCCATTTTAGTTTGTGATTTGATTCGTTGATACCGAATATGACATTAAACAGAATATTTAATCGCCAGGAGTAGGGTTGCCAGGTCTTCAAACCGAAAAGCCGGACAGACCAGCCAGTTTAGCCGGACATTTGGGTATAAAGGCCGGAAAACCATAATTTTTCAGTCTTTCTATCTAGAACACGAAAATTTAAAAAAAAGTAAAACAAGGCTTTTTTTATAATTTACCATAAAGTTTACCTAAAATTCAAATTGAACAACAATAAAATTGAGTGAATCAGTCTTCTTATTATTAATCATTCAATAATCATTACTGTATTTATTTCTGTAAAGCAAGCGATACAAGTTGAGGTAGACGGAGAGGAAATGAACTCATGACAAATGTAAAAAAATGCTCAAATTCAAAATACCTAACAAAAGCCGGACAGGCCGGACACAACCAAAAAGCCTGACTGTGTCCGGCTTTATCCGGACGCCTGGCAACGCTAGCCGGAAGGAGGACGCCCTAGCATATTTGAATCATTATACTAATCACGCAACAATCTGTCAAATTTAATTTTCATCTTTATCGCTAACGCATAAGGTTCAAGGTTGATTGGGAAAATTTGACAGAGACGGGTAGCGTGATTTGCTTTCTAATTCTGCTAAAGTGGCCTTTTTAGACCCGCAGATACATTCAAAACGTAATAATAGGAGTAATAAGTATGTAAGAATCACAGCAGATGCTTTAGTATTTGGCTACCCCTATGGAGAAACTACCCTAGCTTTTGTATGTATGGATTTATTGATCAGTTTAGACCAGGCTTTCAGAAACCGAATCCTAGAAACATTGTACAGTAGAATCCAGTTACAACGACCCTTACGTTATTTCTTAATGACATCTGCTTACACCTTTGTCGCTAAAAGCGGTCGGTCGTTAGGCCTGTGTGTCGAATCTTGCGGGCAGCGGGGCGGCGGCGGCGCGAGAGCGGTAGAATCTTATGTGTAAAATCAAATGGACCGGTGCTCGAAAACAGCGGCGCGAGGGTGGGCAACGAGCAGTGCACTCCAGTCAAGTGGTGACCGCCCACGTCTGCATTGCAGTGTTGTGCAATTTTTTCTTCTTTTGCACACAATAAATCGAGCGTTAGGAATAAATTTGAATAAAGAAAATGTTATCGCCGTTGTTCAGACATTTTGTACGCGAATAAAAACAAATATCTCGACGACACAACCACGAACACAACATTACGCCGCTATAGTGAACCGCGCGATCTGCCCACTTGTTTCGAAAACGGGTCTACGTTGCCCGCCCCGCTCCCGCGCCGCAGCTGCCGCCGCCGCCCCGTTTCTCGCAAAACTTGAGGTAGAGGCCTTATAAGCGACGTCGTACTAAACTGATTCTCGTGTATATGAGGGTGATCGCGCAATACGTACGAGATGCGCCGCCAGCCGATGCTTGTGGCGCGCGAGCTCCAGCGACAGCGAGCGCGCCGCCAGCGCCAGCGGGCGCGGGCCCGGCGCGCGCGGCGAGCGCCCGTACAGCTCGGCCGCGTCCGAGCCCGAGCCGCCGCCCAGCGCCAGCGACTCCGACAGCGTGCGCTTGAGCAGCGAGCCCGCGAACCTGCACAGGGAAGCATGCCTGAGATCAGTGAGATCCCAGATCTACGGTCACAGTGTAAGAACCAAAATCAAAAACCGTTTAAGTATAAATTAGGTGAGTGCTTTTTGGTGGGTGCTTTGAATGTCAAAAGTTTCCATCAAGCGAGATAAAGGTCACCAACTTCTTAGTCTTCTATCTGGGATAAAAAATGAGGTGACAAACTCTCCAGGAAAATATTACGCGGTGTTAATAAATCATTAACACATAGATTGAAGTCAAAGTCAACGTCGAAGTTCGAAGATAGGTCGAAGAGAGAAAGTTAAAACTTATTGGTGTCCAAGACGGACATGCGGTCACTGCGCCGTATTTTGTCCGAAAAGGTAGCCATTTCATAGACGTAAAAAGAAGAAAACTCGCAAAAGAATGGAACGGACGTAACAATAAGCCAATGCAGAAATAAAAAATGCACAGTCCACAAATTTTAAATCTCGTAAAACAGTTGTGACCGTTATTCAAAAACGTGGTTTTGCCTTCTACCTGGAGAAGTACCGTTCATCAACGGACTGCTGTGGCAAGACTGATGTGTCTTCCCAATTCGGTCCAGCTGCCGCGGATACTTCTCTATCAGGAAGCGGCAACTCAGGACCGTTAGCACTAAAGAGAAGAGGATACTTCTACAAACCCTAACTCAATAAATTAGCGCTCAATTTAATTACAAAAAATACAACCGACTTCCAAAAACAAAACACTACAAGGTACAAAATAACCTCGGAAGAAAGAAAAAACAACTTTAATTTCGGAAGTCGGTGTTTTTGGTTACTTTTTCGTTTTTTCACTTTTCCGTGGTACCTACCTACCCATTAACAGCGTACCGGAGCAATGTTATGTTAAGAACTAAAAAAACATGCAATTTCTGCAATCCCGATCCATTTGCTATCATTTATTGAAGATTTCCGTCCGTTGCCTACCACCTCGTTCTTCGTCAGATCTTCACCAAATTGAAAATACTCTTCTAAACAAGAAATAATCAACCAAATCGGTTGAAATTTGGCGAAAATATCGCTGAACAAACATATTTCATGATATCTCATCATCAGATCCTAATTTATACCTTCCTTCATCAGCTCAGCAAAATGAGATGATGATTACCAGGCACAAATATCTGAATTGCGTTAGAAAGTTAATGAAAAACATTGTATGTGCCTACATAATTTGTGGGTTGCCATCGATTTTCATGGGATCCATCATCATATTCTGACTTGGTGACAATGGGACCAATCGAGAAGTATTACCCTTTCAGATGAAACAAGAACTTTTCAAATCGGTTCATAAATGACGGAGTTGAGGTAACAAAAAAATAAATAAAATACAACTGAATTGATTACCTCTTCCTTTTTTTGAAGTCGGTTAAAAATATGCCAAGAATCGAAGTAGTGGAGACATCACCACTTCGGAACCGTTAACGAACGATTCAAATACACAAATTGGAATTCGATGGGACATAAACGCTTCACATTTAGTTACTCTAACAAAGAGAGAAGTTTTTCTGAAGGGTATTTGTTGTCGCTAGTTTATGTTAATATGAAAAGAGGGTAGTTTACCTTATCACAGCTAAGTCTCGGGAGTCTAACTCTCGATTTTTGTGTTCACCAGATTCTGAGTCGACGATGGGGTCGTTGAGCCACTGGTTGAACTGTTCGTAAACCTCTTCTAACTCCGAACTAAAAATTAAAAACAAAATGTTAGCGAACAATTTTTTATTGAACATGATTTTGGGGAGGCTCTTCACATTGCATTTAAGAAGGGCGCAAACATGCTTAAAATATATTTTTGTTTAGGTTTAAATTAAAGTAGATTCGGCGTTCTAGGAGTTCACGAATCGGAGTTGCTTTTAGTTATTAAACCTTCCTTTGGTAGGTTTCATTTGTAGGTTAAAGCAGTCATTGCTTTTTTTTTATCTGAGGGATGATGCACTGGATGCACATATTTTTCATCAACATATCAGCCGAAAGACGTCCACTGCTGGACATAGGCCTCCCCCAAGCGTCGCCACAACGTCCGGTCCGGCGCGTCTCGCATCCATGGGCTACCCGCGACCTTCACCAGGCCATCGGTCCACCTTGTGGGAGGCCTTCCAACAATATATTTTTCATTAGCCTTTTATATTCAGAAACTGTCCTGCTTCCGTCAAACACAGATTTATATGACTTACGTGTATTCAGTACTGAAGCTGTACTTGGAGCTGTTCCCGGTGTCCTTCCTGCCGAGCGGCCGGTGTCTCGGCGAGGGCTCGCCGTTGCTGACAGTCTCCTTCTCCGTCAGCACGAAGCCCACTGAACCGCCGCGTTTTACCCTGCCGAAAGAGAAGTCTTATTAGGTATTGCGTGCGTCTCTCGTAACCAGATCCAGGTTTTTGGGTTCGAATAGCAAGGCAAGCCTGGTCGAGCTTGATGCCTATAAGACAGAACTTAGATTGATGAATCACCTAGGTTCTTAGCCATTCGGATTCTGAAAACTATTGGGATTCATGTGATCAGAAAAAAAAAAATGAATTATAGGTTCCCCGATGCACTGACCTGATATCATTGTCCTGCACCTCCGCCCCAGATATGCTGATGCCCACAGCGTAGCTAGAACTGTCAGTGGACCAGTCTCCAGTGCTGGTGGTGGTAGAATGTTCGGCCTCTCTCCTCAGAGCCTCCCGCAGTCGGTCTGCGAAGCTGAGCCGTCTCTCCTCTGTAGATAACTCTTTGAGGTACTGGAATGAATTGGGACGAGCGCTCTCGCCGCGACCTTCGTCTTCGCTACCTGGAATAGTGGTTATGACTGCTAATGTTATTGCTTTCTTTATTATAAATACAAAATTGCATGCCTGTGGTTCCTGGTGCAAGAGAAGAAAATACACACTTCGCAAGTCGCATATGTATTTGGGGGCAAATGATTCGCCCGGGTACAATAACAGACTCCGTGCTGCCACTGTGAATCTCCAGATAGAAAATCTCAATAACGCTTTAGGTTTTCCTGTACCCATTCCCAACTCCCAGCAGTCTTATCGAGGCACAATTTTAATGAACGTAAAAATATAAATTACTTAAATAAATTCAAACTTACCATAGTCAAAGCTGTCGTTAGCACTGTGGTACTCGTCATCACTGGAGTTACAACTTGAATACAGACTGTCTTCCTGCCCATCTTGCAAGCTCGCTCCGGTAGAGCGCGTCACCGGCAGACATTCCCCAGAAGACCCCAGCACTATGAACCTTCCTCGACGGTTGTTCAACATGCCTCCGTCCGGAGACAACCAGCATTTCTTCTTTGTGAACTCTGCACCTGGAAACAAATGAATGGTGGATTAGATCGAGTATTACTGGAGATTTGTATGAAGGGACTTGTCCAGGGTGTTTGAATACCTATTCTGCTGGTAGGCAGTGTTATTTCTGTTGGGCAGGTATATGATGAGGTTTGAACTTGGTCTCTAAAGTCAGCAATGCATCGGGAAATCTTGGGCTGTTAAGTAAAGACATTAGGTGACTATAATAACTTTTGGTGAGGCTCTTAGGGGCCTGTATAGCTAACCGCAAATAGAAACAAAGAGTGAATAAGTATAGGCAACGCATCGTAAATACTCTTTTGGGTCTTATGCTTTTAAACCCTGCTGGGCTGTAATCCTTACATTGCTCTGAGGCGAGAGCACTTTTAGTTAGAGGGTCTAATACACCGAGAGACGCCGTCGGCGTGTTAACCAATTAAGGGTCCATGTTAAAACAAGACGCTTTTCGCCAGTCAGCCTACTGCATAAAATAAATGTTAATAATGCTCTACTAGATGGTTTGGTACTAACTAGGATCGTTAAGGTTGAGCGTGGCCGCGCAGTAGTTCTGCGGCGAGGGACTGCGACTGTTGTAGCTGTTGAGAGTACTGCACGAGGAGGCTTGCTTGATCACCACCGTGGCTTCCACCTCCGGTGGCGTATGGCTGAACGACTCTCCTGAAACGAAATGTGGAGAGACATCTTTAGAGAACGTAGAAAAATCAAAGGCTTGGAGAGAATATACTGCTGTTGCGCGGTTTTTTCGTAAATCGTACGGTAGCCACTGGTAGCCACAATTTAGTTGAAAAATTAGTAGAGCTACAATATTGTCGAGGTTAATATTTTTCAATTGTTTCAGCTAATCTATCTACTTTACAACCACATTATCTAATGTACGGAATAGTCAAGTTCAAAGTTATCAGTCGTATTACCTACTTTCATAGACCGATCTAATTATTGGGTCTATTCGTAGCTGACTATGTCCCAAAGGGTGTAATAGGAATCCGCCTTATTTTCGTAACTACTCAATGTCCTAATAATACGTGGGTTACCCGGACAAACCCAAAGTTTCGCCATCAAGTGCTTCTAGTCGTACCTATCGGCGAGAGTCTCCTCTCATGCCTCGTGCCCTCCCTACTCTTCATGGGCGTCTGCTGGAAGGCGAGCAGGCACTTGTTGAGCTCCCGCAGCACGTTGTCTTCCTCCCACTGGCTTAGAGGCAGCTTGCTGTAGTCTTCAGCGTCCATTAGGCATACAGTTACCTGTGGAAAATATTTTATAATTTTAAATAGATAGAGCTAAGGAGTAGTTTAACAGATGCCTACTACTGCCTACCTAGCCTATCCTCAGATACAACCATAGATGTAAGAAACAAGATACAACATTGAAGATCATCCGAAAATGTGTTGTTTTAACAAGTAAGTTCCCGTTCCCATTATGACCATCTGTTCTCTAAAGAGACGGATATGCCAGTAGCAGAACAATTTATGACGGTCCGTCAAGTGTGAACGCGTACGTCCGGACGACGTCTTCAATTTAAACAGACGGTCCGTCATCTAAGAGAGCTTTTTGCCGAGGAAGTAGAGTAATGTTTTATGTGTTTTGATTGGGAGAGAGGCTTTTGACGAAGTTTGGGAAGAAGCTCGCTACCGGACGACCCACACTTCTTCTTACTTTTGTATAATTCTCATGAATCGCTGAACACAATCGTTGAACAGCCTCCGTGGTCGAGAGGTTTAGGCGTTTGCCTTGTGACCCGGTGGTAATGGGTTCGGTTCCCACGGGAAGCATACTTTATAATATTGTTTCCAGTTTGGCTAGGACATTGCAGGCTTGAATCACCTGATTGTCTGATAGAAAGATGATTCTGTGTTCCGGAAGGCACGTATAACCCGGTGGCCCCGGCCGCCAAATGGCGGTCGTCAAATGAACTATGTCAGAGGCCTTTGAGGCGGCTTAGAAACTCTGACACTAGGGTTTGTGGGGTCGTTAGACCTTACTGCCCACACGATAAGAAGAATATCGCTGAACACACTAACTTACCGTCTTCGGTTCGTCGAGCAGTTCCACTTTGGTCTTCTGCCTCTTGTCACAGATCCTGCTGAACAGCCTGACGCCTTCCACCTTGAGCACCTCGTTATCTTCCAGCGCCTCTACCGACAACATCGCTGGCAGAAGCTCTGGCATCATGAACATGGATAGGGATTCCTGGGAAATGAGATTTTGGCTTAAAAAAGTATACTTAGTGAAAATGTAAACTACAGTTTATTTAAGGGTTAAAATTTCATAAGGAAATGTTGCAAGTGTCTGAGGCTTCGTAAATTACGTTATTTGTTTTAATGTTATGGCGTTTGGATTCGGGTCTACATTATATAGTTTCTATTAGCTTTTGGTCTATTAGCAACAACAAAATTGTAACTAGTCATAAATATTGTCGTGTTTCCCAAAAAAACAGTCTGTTTTCCAAAGGTACCTGTGAATCTCCATCGATGAGCGTGTCCCCGCCGACCCGACTGGACGCGAAGCACACTCGGATGGCTTCGTCGTTCTCACACCTCTCCGGGCGACCTTCGTGCCGCACTAGCAGCTTGCATAGAGGAAGTGTACATTCTAACCAGTCCTCTATAGTCAGCCACTGTTTTGAAGTCATCACCTAAAATATAACATACAATTATAGGCTTACTTAAGGACTAGGCGTGCTGTGATGTAAAGCCGTGGATTGTCGTTTCTTGTTCTGAGGCAGAAAATCTGACATCAGTTTTGCCAAGAAGAAGTACCGTGTTATCCAGTTACTAGGGTGTGAAGGTCACATAAGCAGTCACTCAACGTAAATTGCTGGTATTCAGCTAAATCCGTTTTGACTGGAAGCTG
This sequence comes from Lacanobia oleracea, assembly GCA_950371165.1. Taxonomy (NCBI): domain Eukaryota; kingdom Metazoa; phylum Arthropoda; class Insecta; order Lepidoptera; family Noctuidae; genus Lacanobia; species Lacanobia oleracea. Next base: position 17,554,202 of record OX493389.1, read on the forward strand.
ACCCCGAAATAATATGTAGTTGGGAAAAGGCTAGGAAGATGATGAATTAATTGAAGTTTATGCCGTCGAGATACTTACTCTATAAGTCTACATTTTGCATCTAGAACTGTTCAAAAATTTTGTACTAGCCCAGTGGTTCCGAACCTGGGGGTAATTACCCCCGCGGGGGTAAATCAGCTATTCTGTGGGGGCAACAAAGAACCTAAATAATTAAGATCTAATCTAATGAAATGCGTTATTCCAGCTGCCGATGCCGTCGCGTCGTCATTGTCACCTCGCCATTATGGGTGGGCGATGTTGAGAAAAAAAAAACACCGACATCTTTACATCGATGTTTAATTGAAAATGTCGATACATCGATTGGTAACATCGACTGTGAAAATAGGCGCAACAATTCAAAATCTGTGCAATTTGTGATTAATAACGATATTTGTATTTACCTATTTGCTTGTATTGTTTTGTTTGTAACATTTTAAGGTCGAGGTAAAATTCGTTTTCCTAATACGTCACAGGGGTAACAATATTGAAATGGTTAGGAACCACTGTTGTAGCGAAGAAATATCATACTTATGTTTGGAGTATGTAAACGTGTATTTTACGACTTGTAACAATTAGCTTAAACGCATTCACTAGTGTTACCGTTTTATGAATGGCCGTACCTACCTAAATTATGCCTAGGTATTCTGTCGAGTGTTTAAACGTGCGTGTTGTACGCTCATAAAACCTACCCACCAGCCATATACCTAGTCAGCGAAGCTTACCTGTCTGCTTAATTTAATGGATCCCTCGTTGCTGCTCTTATCTAACCATTCGAAGTAGTGGAGCAAGCTTTTTAATTTGTTTCTCTGCGATTTTCTGGAACAAAAACGTTCGATTAATCAAAACACCGCTCGGTCGTGATTGGTACAATTCCACAAATCAATTCGGACTACTTTTCTTGATTGTTATGTCAGCAACTGTTTATTAGAATATCAAACTGTATTGGCTTTTACAATGTAGTAGGGAATAGTTGGCTGTCTACCTCACTCTTCATCCACTTTGTCAATTTTGGATTCGTCAAGAGATTCGATGATGCCTTAGATGCATCATTTGACAAATTGAAAACGTTACTTTTTTTTAAACTTATTTAACAATAATAACTAAAATTATCAAATAGACTAAACTTACAACAAACTAAAATCATTAAAAACTTCGTTCTCAACGCTGTCAGCTGGTAATGTGCCCAAGAGACTTAGCCTCTGCCCAAAGTAAAAGCCAGCTCTTGGGTCACCGGAAGTGTCAACTAGCCGTTTCGCAATAGGGCCCCACGGCCCGAGAGTTTCAACCCCAAACGGCTCGAATACCTATATTAATTTAATAGGTAAGGTTACTATATTTACGCCGCTTAGGTTTTCCGCAGCCGCAGAACCAGCACAAATTCGATAATTAAATGTGTCATCAAATACCTAACATCTCTAAGGCCGCGTTATACCTTGATAGCCCTCAATGTAACGCAACTTGCATGCGAGCGGCTTCCAGGGCCCCAAGTCTGCTATTTTTTATAAATTCGTCATTCCAACATGATCCCATTGTCATTTTGCTTAAAGTTCGTAATCTGCTAATTCATAATGGTCGATCACTGGTCGGTCAATGGTCTTGTAATAGAATCGTGGTAGAAAGACATTTTTGTATTGCCATTATTATAAAACCCGTTAGTAGACATGATTTACGAAAAACTACTACTATGAAATCAATGATAGAACATTCTGACACTATTGTAATAGCAGACTTGAGGCCCAGGTGGATAGGCCGAAGAACGGGAAACGGCTTCTGTCATGCCATTGCACTGACTACTGAGTTACCGTGTCTTACTAGCCCAGTTACATACCTGTGTAAATTCTTAAAAAAATGTGTAAAGTTGAAGTCTTGCAAGGTGGGGTGTGTCTTGAGCGTCCGCTTGGGGTTGGTGGAGAAGAAGGCGTGCGCGACCAGCGCCGACACGAAGTTGTACTCTAACTCTGTCACGTCACCTATGAAGAGGAACAGTTTTGGTAAATTGGCATATCTCGTCTTGATGGTCTTCCTGCTTCGACCACATTTCTTGTGTATGGTCAGCGCTATATGTATACCTAATTGTATATAAGGTCTATTCTAGTTCTCCCACTAGTAGTCACGTAGTCAGAGTGTACATTTCTTTCTCAAATCTATCGTATTATTTATTTAAATTTTATGTGAGGCGCTAGCACATCAAACTACTACAATCTATCAAATTTATTAAATAGATTTTCAACTTTATCACTAAAGCTTTAGGTTCAAGGTTGATTGGGAAAATTTGTCATTTTTGATAGAGGAGGAGCTCGTGCTAAATAATAACAGCCGCACAGGTCGATCTTTAAGGTTAAGCAACGCTTGCCAAGGTTGGTCTATGGATGGGTGATCATCACTGCGGGTGGCGAGGGCCTATCGCTCGGTGGGCTTTTCGGCGGCGTGCGCTCTGGCGGGCACCCCTCCTTGGGAGCTGGAGGCGTGGGTGCTCGCCAGAGTGTACGAGTGGACGGCGCGGTGAAAGGCCCTCGGGGAGCGCCCCGTCGCGGAGGAGCGGGAGGCCGTGCGGCGGGAGGCGAGGGACGCCATCATCGTCCATTGGACGGAGGACCTCGCCTCCGCCACCTTTGGCCGCCGAACCCTGGACGCGCTCGGTCCGGTCCTGCGAGACTGGCTCGAGCGCTCCCACGGTTTCCTCTCATTCCGTCTGGTGCAGGTGTTGTCAGGCCACGGCTGTTTCGGCAAGCACCTGCACCGGATCGGGAGGGAGGAGACCCCGGCGTGCCACGACTGCGGCGCGGCGGAGGACACGGCTCAGCACACCCTCGAGGTGTGCCCGGCTTGGTCTGAGCCGCGTCGCAGTCTAACAGCGGAGATCGGACAGGACCTCTCACTACCCTGCGTGGTGAACGCCATGCTGGAGAGTGAGGGGTCCTGGGCAGCTGTCGCCTCTTTTTGCGAGGATGTCATCTCGCAAAAGGAGGCGGCGGAGCGCGCGCGGGAGGACGACCCTCTCGCTGCGCCGCTCCGCAGGCGAAGAAGAGGTCGGAGAAGACGCCGTCTTCTCCCTCCTCACGGTGGTGATGGGCGGGCGATAGGCGCGGGGGCGCCTCCGCCCGCATTGCACTCCACACCACCCTCGCCGGTCATTCCCAGCCCTCCCCTTGACCGGGGAGGACTTGAGGGGCCCGCCGCTTTAGGCGGGTTGTCGTCGGAGGAGGACTGGACGCTAAGGCTGCGCCGATCTCCCAGTCCTCTTCCACTCGGACGAAGCGGGAATGCCGCTGGGTTATTTTAGTGGGTATACCGGGTCAGCCCGGGGAGTCCCACATACCCCTCCCGTTCCCCCGACGGGAGGGTATGCGTAATGCATTTTTTCCCAGCTTAAAAAAAAAAAAAAAAAATGGATGGGTGATCATCTTAACAAACCGAGTTTCCTAACTCCGTGCCTAGGAGAGCACGTTAAGCCGTTGGTCCCGGCTGACAATTGAAGATGTTTAGCAGTCGTTACGGATTGTCAGAAGCCAGGTAACCTGACTCCAGTCTTGCCAAGAAGTACAGTGTTAACATGTTAATGGGTTGTGGAGGACTGGTAGGCAGCCGCTCCACGCAGAACACTGGTATTCAGCTAAATCCGGTTTGACTGGAAGCCGACCCCAATATAGTTGGGAAAAGGCTAGGCAGATGATGAGATGATGAAACTACAAACCTCCCTCCACAGACATCCCTTATCGTATCCATTGTCGTCTCACACCAAATCATTCCATCCTCATCTAAGTTGCACGCAGATTTATCTCAGAGTATCTTCACCGTAGGATGTCATTATTTAAATATCCTGTCGGTAGGCTCATTAACGTAGGCTTCCGACTTGCTGGTATATCTACGTAAGCAACTTTTTGTACAGGCTACGCAATGGCAAATAATGGAGACATGGAGACCACAAACAGATCCTTTGCGCCAGGGTAGCCCGAAAAATTCAAATATTTTTATGTTTTTTGCAATTTGCGGTCAGTGTGAAGCTGTATGTTGAACAAAATACGATTCGCGGCCGTAACGCGTTTTTATCTAAAGAATTATAACCATTCACATAGCTTCACACTGGACCGGCAATTTGCAAAAAAATATTTGAGTTTCGCGGGCTACCCTGGCGCTTCCACCTACGATAGATGTTTAAAGACCGTTATTTCGTAGACAGTGTAACTAGGTACTCGTATTTTACCCAAATAAATAGGTAGGTATTTAGAAAAGAATAGAATACCTACCTACTCTTTATTTTGTACACCATATATGTAGTACGTAACAGAAAAGATAGATGAAGAAAACATTACCTAGGTACATAGCGTGACACAGGTTATCTAGGTATTTGCGAAAGCTAAAAAGGTCGTGCCATCCCGAGACAAGAACAAGTAGGACTTAAATTACTAATGCCACCTCTAAACCCATTATTAAAATTCAATTACAGAGTCTTGAAACAAAAGAAAGAAGTGTTAATTTGAACTCTAATCAAACCTACGCGGCCCTGAGTTCGGATATCCGATATTACACTGCGGCATTACTGAGTTAGGGATTAAGTACCTACTAAGTTAATGTTCTAGACTACCTAGGTAGATTACCTTTTGTTAGGCTTTACGTGACTTGAAGCTATAAAGTATAAAAGCTTTAAGCGTAGGTAAGTATCCAACCATACCTTCCTTATGCTATCTAACTTTTGTTAAATTTTCTACTTTAAAGAAAATCATAATAAAGGATCCATACTAATACCTTTTTTTATTATTTGTGATGGGTTTACTCTTGACTCTAGTCTAGGTCAGAGATGACAGAGACAAAGTCTACGATAGAGCGAGCACACCCAGAAGGAGCCTGTGCATGTGTGCCTTTCGAATTTACCCTATGTAAATGCGAAAGTTACTCTGTCCTTCTGTCTTTCTGTTAGCAAGGGTAGACCTGGCCCTGGATATGGGCATACGATACATATTAATATAATTTTCATCCCGGTCATTCCAGGTATATGTTCCCTTGGGATAATTTCCGATTTTGACGCGGACGAACTTGGTAGTTAGAGCTAAGTATATTAAAAACTTACTAGCTTTTGCCCGCAACTTCGTATGCGCAATTTTTTCTTCCTATGACCAGTACCTAGTTTCGGCTGAGCGTTGTCTATCAGTTACTGAGTCAGTCACCAGTAACGGAAGTTTTATCTGTACCTATATATTCATAATACTTAGTTGTCCCGCGCAACTTCGTCTGCGTCACAATTTTCATTACTGCTCCGCCCCTATTCGTCTTAGCGTGATGATACATAGCCTATAGCCTTCCTCGATAAATATGGGCTATCTAACACTGAAATGACTTTTCAAATCGGACCACGAGTTCCTGAGATTGGCGCGTGCAAGCAAACAAACATTTCAGCTTCAAATATTAATAATATAGAGTATAGATTGATCGTAACTGAGTTCCAGTCAAGCCGTATTTAGCTGAATACCAGTATTTTACGAGTAGCCAACAGATGCAAGACGCACAGAACCGGCTGTTGTAGTGACACTTGGGGGAAGCCTATGACCAGCAGTGGACGTCTTTTGGCTGATGTGATGATGGTGATGATGATAATACTCCCGTTTTTATCAACATCTTTGAATACAATATACCTAGTGTTAAGGCACATTACTTGAATAATTCTTATGAGGAGCTCGTGGCTAAATAATAACAGCCGCACGGGTCGATCTTCAAGGTTAAGCAACGCTTGCCAAGGTTGGTCTGTGGATGGGTGACCATCTTAACATACCGAGTTTCCTCCGTGCCTCGGAAAGCACGTTAAGCCGTTGGTCCCGGCTGTCATTTGTAGATCTTTGGCAGTCGTTACGGATAGTCAGAAGCCAGTAAATCTGACTCCAGTCTTGCCATGAAGTACCGTGTTACCCAGTTACTGGGTTGTGGAGGTCTGGTAGGCAGCCGCTCCGCGTAAAATACTGGTATTCAGCTAAATTTTTTGGTTTGACTGGAAGCCGACCCCAATATACTTAGTTGGGAAAAGGCTAGGCAGATGATGATTGATCGTAACTACCGATTTTCATTTATTTATCTCTGCCTGCCCGGAGTAATTATCTTCTATTTTTCTGACGTAGATAATGCGTGCAAGTTTTCCCGAAGCCCGATAATAATGCAGGGTATTATGTAACTGAGAAATGTAGTTTAATGTTTCTTTTACCGTAAATTAATGTTATGAATTATTTTAATTGCTTAACCAAAAATTGTGTACGTGGTGTTAGCCTGTAAGTAATTGTTACACTTAATAATGTATCCATACAATTAAACTAAATGTAAGTCTAGTGTAAACAATTGTTGGCTAACCAAATGAATAAATAAATAAATAAATATAAATACTTCCTGTCTTATTGTCAGTGCCGGATTAAGACTTCTTGATGCCCTAAGCAATCCACGCCTGTGGTGCCCCCTATCCACTAGTCAACTAGTACCGATCTTTAAAATAAAAACCAAACTACCAAAACGTATTTTTTTTTATTTATTAGAAACTATATAGCTTCTGCCAGCAGCTTCGCCCGCGTGGTCCCTAGGGAACATATTCCAAGGTTAAAAAGTAGCCTTTGTCTTTTCTCAGGCTCTAAACTATCTGTGTATTCATTTGATTGAAATTTGGTTCAGTAGTTTTGGCGACAAACAGGCCGACACGCTGAGTTACTTTCACATTTATAATATTAGTAAGGAAGTAAGGATAATTTACATAATTAATATTGATAAACAGCGTCGGCGTATCATAAAATTTAGTAGGAACCCCATCTGCAAATTAATTCAGAAATAAGACTTGGCCGATTTATTAATTACAGAAAAGGTAAGAAATGATAAGAACACACGCTGCAAGAGCAAGCAAAGCTCGAACATTTTAGCACTCTGCCTTTTTACTTGGATTTTCTTTAACTGATGTCTTTAAAATCCACATCTGGTAGGTTTTCTTAATCAAAGTCGGCTCGTAATTTTTGTAAGTACACGTTTCTAGAGTTACTTTTGAGTCTTGATTGGTGATTTTTCGGAAGGTTTGCGAAATTTCGTCTCACTTGACCAAAAAAACTAAGTGCCTCTAATTCCTGTAGTCTTTCTGTTTATGGTGCCCCCTAGACGTGATGCCCTAAGCAATTGCTTATGGGTTAATCCGGCACTGCATATTGTACGAAACATATTGTTTTTGTTAGTAGGTAGGTAATTATATAACCTACACGTAAATAAATCTATGCTGTGAAAGATTTGCCTACTGGAACCTAACTCACGTTTGCGTTTGCGTGGTTAGTTTTGGATACTATTGAGCTGGATTGACCTTGACAGAATAGCTCAGAAACCGCAAGAAACGACGGCAATAAATCCTGATACAGACAGATTAAATCGGGACACGATCAGATAGGTAATACCTGTGTATTTATTTAGTAAATGCGTGTTAATGCATCATAGTATATCCCACCGGCCCACTTCTACCATCGGACATCCAGACGCACTGCATCTTACCATACCTACCTTGTAGCTATTCCGCCAATTCGCACTAAGCGTTTACAAAAGTCTTTTATAATGCGCACAGCAAAGGAGTGGAATTCTCTGCCTGCGTCTGTGTTTCCAATAGCTTACAACCCTAATCTCTTCAAAGTTAGAGTGAACAGGCTCCTTCTGGGTAGGCTCGCTCCATCGTAGACTTTGTCTCTGCCATCTCTGACATAGACTTGAGTCAAGAGCAAACCCAAAACAAATAAAAAATAGTACCTACGTCATTCAATTATCGATAACTCATGACGCTGAACAGATTGTTCAACGTAGGAACTAAGCAGACCTACCATAGGCAACTATCGTATTTTCGGCTGCTGCATTATCAGACTGAAACAGTCAGGTATGGTAAAGCTCATTAGCTCAGGCTAGAACCTAAAGAAGAAGTCTTACGTACTTTGCTGCTGTAAGCTGAACATGAGTCCCTTGGGTGGCCGCCAGCGCTTCAGGTGCAGCGCCTTATTCACCATTATCCTGATAGTGTTGTCGAGGAAGTGCCTTCGCTCGTCCTCCGTCATCTCTTCTTCGAGAAACGCCTCCAACCCTTTCATGAGCTCCGGGTCCTTGATATCGTCGTCTGGATCTATACCTATGCTGTTGAGATAAAAGTAAACCGATACATTCTTGGACTATATTTTTTATTATTAAAAAAAATTAGGCTGTCTGTTTTAACACTTTTGCCTATGATCATTAAAAAAGTTATATTAAAAAATTAAACTCAAAAAATTGTTTCACTTTCAAACGCCTTTTTATTCATTGTTTGCTAGAAACTGCTTGTTTATCCAAAAGGTAAACTAAATGTTGATTTAATTCTATTTTTTTTTTTGTTAAGTTTAAATAGATAGGTACTCACTTGCACATGTCATGTATTTTCAACATGCTGGCGGTAAGTTTTGCTGGCGAAGACGCCAGCAGCAAGTGCTTCAAATGACGCTGAACCGACGTCCACCAGGGAAGATCACAAGGTAACATTACGAGCGCCATGCTGGAATATGATAGAAATATCAACACATAACCAGACCTGAATCATAATATCGGGGATTCAAAAGATCGCGGTCTTTGCAAAGAATGCGTTCATGATAAGTAAATTTAATTCTTATCAAAAAGTAACTTGCCAAATAACTTGATAGAGTAGGTACTTATTTCATGAAAATTGCCCTTATACCTAGAACAAGTTGTTAAATTAAAAGTAAAATGAAACTAGTTGGCAACAAAATCGATATCGTAACGTAGGACACATTTAACTGGCACGATAGCGGCAGCTGTGTAACACGAACGCTCCCGTTACTGTTTGACATTTGAAATTTGAAGTTTCGAAGTGGCAGTGGTTTAGTGCACAGTGTTTTATACGATTTATCCGTATTTTTATTTTATTTTACGATTAATAAAACAGTGAAACGATGCACAAAGTAATTTAAGCCACAAAAAATATATATAAACTAATATTTAGTCTAGTTTCATACATGAAACTAATGAAAATATATTACGAAATAAATACTAATGTTACGTGTTTAGCGGTAACAAGTTCTTAATCAACGAACAAATGTAGATATCCTCGGGTATCGTATTAATCAATAAATTCGGCATAAACAAACCAGGTCACTACACTGCTATCGAATACGTCTGTACATATCGTACATGATAAAATCGTAGATAGACGGTGCGCACAATATTAGCTATCAAAGTACAAAGGTCAGTAACTATGACTGCGACGAGTAAATTATTAAAAACTTTAATCCTTGGTGCTCCTGCGTCTGGAAAGGGCACTATATCTTCTCGAATAGTCAAGAAGTACAATGTTGCTCATGTTTCCAGTGGGGACAAATTAAGGGACCACATTGAAAAACAAACTGAACTAGGAAAAGAAGTAAAAAAGTATTTAAATGAAGGAAAACTGGTACCAGACGATGTGATGATTAAATTTATGATCACAGAACTCAAGAAAGTTGAGAACCAGCCCTGGTTGCTGGATGGATTCCCTAGGACAGTGGGTCAAGCTAACGCTCTGTGGAAGGTACAGCCTGTCGATGTTGTAGTGAACCTAGTAGTGCCATTTGAAGTGATCATTGATAGAGTGAAGAACCGCTGGGTACACTTGGCTTCAGGAAGGGTGTACAACATTGGGTTCAACACGCCTAAAGTGGAAGGTAAAGATGATGTGACAGGTGAGGCTTTGGTTCAAAGGCCTGACGATAAACCTGAAGCTGTACGTCAGCGTTTAGAGATCTATGACAGCATAACTAGGCCTGTCATAGAGTTTTACAAACAAAAAGGTATACTCAAAGAGTTTGAAGGACGCACATCTGATGAGATTTGGCCAAAAGTTACCGGTTACCTAGACCCGATTTTTAAAAAGTAAACATTATTTAGATAAGTTATCAATGAAATTTTGCCATCACTACGGAAGTTTAGTTTTAGTCTGATAGGAATTGTACTGGTGCTCGGAACAATAGAATTAAGATTTTAATATTAATGAAAAAATATTAATTTTATAGAATTTTTATGATTGTCTATAATTATTATCATTTGTTTTTTGAACAGATTTAATAAGTATTTTTAATTTTTATTGTTATCATTCATGTATACTTTAGCTATTCAGTATTTAATGTTGATTGTATCATTTGTATCTATCAGACCATATCTGATCTATTTAACTAAAGCCTTAGACAAATCTATATACTAAGAGTACCTTTGTAAACTTAAGCCAAAAGTTGTGTTGTTTGTGCAATACATATAGTTATAGTGGTAGAAAAAGATAAGTGTAGTGAAAAAGATGTAGTGTATGATTGTTGTGCAGCACATTGGTTATTTTCCTAGTCTTCCTTATTGATATGTACTTATGTTTTAGTAGTGTAGTACTTATGGAGTAGCTATTAAATATTATTCATAGAAAAATAGTGCCTTAAAAGGGCTCACAAAATATTATCAAATTATACATTTTAATGTTAAGGAATGTGAACTAAAACCAAGTTCCTGACTTATGTCACAAATTGCAATTAGAGCTCAAATAAAATCACAAATCTAATAACTTTTTTGTTATTGTTTTAGAAGTATAAAACTTTGTTAAAAATATTCAACATTTTTTGTTGAGTTTCTTTGTTGAAAGAAAAAATAAACGTTATTGTAGTTTTACGTAAATTGTTTCATTTTAAACTTTACCAAAACTTAAAACACTGTAAATCAGTTGATCTCTACAGTTTTTCTACACCTAACTACACAGGGTACCTTATCTACGTAACATAGGTAACAACTTGTGTGTTTGTCGTTGTATTGACGGCAAAAATATAAATACCCAATTCAAACTCCAATAATACTCAACAGTTTTAGTCAACAACTGTATCCCTATTAAAGTCGATGTTCCAGCTGTTGGGAGAGCCCACACGTACCTAACCATGTTGTCTACGTTGCTTGTTTGATAGTAAGCTATTGTTTGTTTACGTTAATCTACGTCAAGGCGATTAGATCTGTCTGCTTTGGCCTGGACAAGGAATGATAATAATCAGAATTCAATATCTACCAGCAATGGAGACTACAGGGCCATCAATTTGCGAGTTTATTGCTGTAGCTATGTCGAAAGCAAATATGTAATACATAAAGACTCATCAATTTACATACAAGGACAAAAAAGCTGGATAGACATGAAAATATCTCCAACAATAAAGTTGAGTAGGTACTTGTACAGATACGGCATAGCATGACGAAAGCAATAAATTCCATGAATCTGAAATGCTTTTGGAAACTTATAAAAGCTTTAACCGTAACTACACATTTGGGAAAATGAATGCTCATAATATCTCTAGTAATAGGATGTATTTAGTTACCTTATAGCAAATGCGTTGCAGTTGAGGCACAATAATTATTTCGTAAACACTATAATAACACCATCAGTCACTGTCGCCTCGCGACAAACGGCTTCTTTTTACGCACTTTTCTCATTATCTACAAGGGAATCGTCGACTGGTATTCTTTAGCATGTAGAATATCTTATTGCTTTTCTATAAGACAGAAATAGTGTAGAGAGAAACGCGGGCCGGCTGCGGGCAGACACGAGCGCGCAAACCCCGACTATTTTTAGCTGCTTTCGTGCATCGGCGCTGAAATTAGATTGTAAATAAAAAGTTTGGGTTAACAGGAGTCGAAGGCCTCATTATTCGATGTTGTAGGTCATCACTTAAACTAGCACCTGAAGGGTTTCGGCTTAATTTGTAATTAAAGTTTTGACGGCTGTTGTATTGTTTCGTGTCGCGCTTTGAGAAAACTTAGTTAGCCACAATTTTCCGCTTCATGGCCACTATAAGTAGGTTATACGCTTATTTATAGTATTTTGCGATTTTACATTGTCACGAAAAGCGCTTATTGTAAATTCTACTCAGTAAACAAAGAGTTTAAATAAAATCTTGGAAAACGTACCTAACATCCTTCACTATTTCAGCTGCTAGTTGGTCGCTTATTTAGTTACCTAGGTATCAATTTGAAATCCTAGTGCCGAATCTTTGGTGCCGAATTCGTTTTCAGATATTGTCAAAACAATCTCTAGCGCGAAACCGCTACACTCGAAACTTTAATAACTTTTCACTCACTGTACGGATTTAGAACATTGATGTCTCATTGACTGTGGTTACTAAATTAATATTTCTGGCATTTATATTAATATCAGGTCCCGATGCCTGAGCTTAGAGGTTAAGCGATCGGTGTAAATAGAGGAGCGAGGAGCAAAGTGTACGAGCCCATCGACGAGCCAGGCTGTACTGACGCCGTCGGGCCGACTTTCACTGGGGGGTGACTACCCTTGCCCTGCTGGCTGTGGCACCCTCCACCCTCGCCAGTGACGTCACTCGGGCGCGTCACGACCTACGACGCCGTACGACGCCGCCACCCGACGCTCGCTACCCCGCTCCCTAATAGCACGCCTCGTGAAATGTCGCTGCTGCTCCCGAAACGTTACGTAAAATGAAATATGAAAGTACCCCCAGCCTGCGTCAGCACACTACATCATTTTCATACGGTTAAGGTCGCTCCGTGCGAAAATTAAAGGGATTAAGAGCACACAGGTTTAGTTGCCATGTCTTTCTCAGATTAAAATTTTGGATGCTGGTATTCTCCTTACCTATGTGTAACATGTTCTTTTTTATACATATCGTGAATGGTAGTCTCGTCTTTAGGTAATAGCTATTTGAGAAATAGAGATGATGGTTCCAAAGCCACATAAAAAAAATCAGAAATCACGCTCGTATTTTAATTGCGGACCCCCTACTACCTACTCGGGTAAAGAGACTTGTTTATTGAAATATTAGAGGTCAAGAAGACTACGAAAATCCAAAGACATCCGTGCGTATTTTCTAGATCCAGAAAATAAGTAGGTAGGTACCTACCTACCGGTGCGGATCATTAAACTGAAACTAAAAACAGATTGATCGAGCTAAGAACTTTTATTTTCTATCTGATGAAACCTGATGGATGTTTTCATCAGATGTTTCATTCTTTGAAACTGCACTAGGTATTTACTTACTTTGCTTCGCTTACCTACTTGATATAGGTAGGTATGTACCTACTTATTTTCTTAGCGCAAAACTTCGTTTGCGTTACATTTTTAAACGGGACCCTTATAGGATCACTTTGCTGTTCGTCCGTCCGTCTGTCTATACTATATACTCAGATCTACAGTCCTTTGAAGCTGTGAAAAAATACAACTTCTAAATTAACTTAAATAAAAGTTACGACTGTTTATGCCGCAAAAAAAATATAATATTTCGACACTCAAGGGAATCAAAATTTAAAGGGTATTTCCCGTTGACCTAGAACTGAAATTTGGCAAGTAATATCGTCTTATACTAGAGGAGAGGAGCTCGCTAAAAATAACAGCCGCACAGGTCGATCTTCCAGGTTAAGCAACGCTTGCCAAGGTTGGTCTGTGGAGGGTGACTATCTTAACATACCGAGTTTCCTCCGTGCCTCGGAAAGCACGATTTGTATAGTTTTGGCAGTCGTTATGGATTGTCAGAAGCCAGTAAATCTGACTCTACACTTGCCAAGAAGTACCGTGTTACCCAGTTAACGGGTAGTAGAGGTCTGGTAGGCAGCCGCTCTACGTAAAATACTGGTATTAAGCTAAATCCGGTTTGACTGGAAGCGGACCCCAATACCTACAGTTTGGAAAAGGCTAGGCAGATGATGAGTATCGTCTTATACTACAAGTATAGCAGGTAAGCTCACTCCATCGTCGACTTGTCTCTGTCACCTATCTGGTTTAGACTATAGACCTGCACGATGTACACAAACAGCACAATTACCTAATGAATTCTATGACGTAACTTTTTCTTAAGTGTTCATAAAAAAAAGTTACCTATATACAAAACTAAATCGGTCACGTAACACAAAGTTTTTCCATACTCTTAAACAATGTACTTATTTCCACTTCATTGTGTGAGTTTGTAGTTGTTTTAATATGTAAAGCATTAATGAAGTAATCAAATAAAGTTGTGAGAAACATCGAGTAAGGCTAACGCATAACAAAAGACGTCAACGTCTGCTATTCAGTGACCGTAAGCCTTGTAGTCCGTACTCGACTATCATCTCCGTGGATATGAAAAGCACCTGACCTTTTTGTCTATTGCGCATGCGTGAACTCTTATACACTGTCCCTTTCAGATTTCTTGCCTTGTCTTGTCTAAGCGTAGCCTCTCCTGTCCTCTGCCAGCCTGGTATAGTAGCCGCCCGTGGAAAATTGTCGCCGCCCTACACCGACTACTTTGGGCGGGTTAGGGCGGAGCGGCTATATCCGCCTTTCATAGTAAGTTAACAATGCCTTAGAACTATTATATAGAATAGAGCATTAGAAAGTTATATATTTATATGAATCTAGTCGGTAGATATTTTTATAAATAAGCTGCATAGAGAGCATTACTACATTTATAGGTACTAATATTTATTTGTTACGTTGATCAACATCTAGAAGCAAATAATTTTCTTGGCACGATTCAACATTATTAAAAGCACCACATCTAAATTATCTGAACATGTACTAGAAGCATTAGGAGTTTCATTAAAATATTGGTAAAAGGTCGTCTATTTTAAGAACATCTTAATTAAAAGATTGTTATCAGAGTGGCGCGTGATTGAGGAAGAAGCCCAGTTAATGCTATAAAGTCCTCCAAATTGAGCGGTATGCCTTTTGTTGCTATGAAGCCCTAGTAATGTGGCCACGTGACATCAACTCAGCACCGCCTTCCGCAAGAGCTGGTGGGCGGGGAGATGTTCTTGGAATTGTCACAGATTTTGTTACAGGCATTTTTGGGATACAGGAATTAATTAGGACGACATGGGACAAGGTTTTAGAAGGCCCTGAATACAACCTACGTCAACAGGGCTGTTGTTCCAAGAATGAAGTTTGTTATTTATTTGGGTTTAAGTTTATAATTATAAATATAATGTTATAAAAGTTCCTTCTTACTTACGTTAAGTCAGTTAGGGCCTTATAAATAGACCATTAATGTTGGGGGTGAGTTATTTACTTGTTTATTTATTCATTTTTATGTAGGATGTCTTTGTATTAGTTTGCTTTGTCTTACGCAAAGTTTATTAAAAACAATAGACCAGACTTTCTTAAAGCAAATTAACGTAGGCATTAATTAAGGTTTTGTTATTCAAACTATTAAAGTCGTGTTGACAAAGGATTTAAAATAATGAAAGAACATAAAAAATCGTGGGCTGCTCACCTTAATACCTTTACATTTCTGCATGAAAAACATCAGAGAGGAATCGTTCAGTACTTATGTGTAGCTGGTATTTTATTTGCCGAGTTATAATTTAGTTACTGCTTACTTATTGTGCTATAGCTATTAGGCATGTAGTACAAAAAACCCAACCAGTTATTATTGTTGATGGGTTTCCTCTTGACTCTAGTCTATGTCAGAGATGACAGAGACAAAGTCTACGATGGAGCGAGCTTACCCAGAAGGAGCCTGTTTACTCTAACTTTGAAAAAGAAAAGTCAAAAAGAAAAAAGAAAGGTCATTAAATTAACAGTTTCTGTGAAGTAATCTACAAACCTCTGAGTAAATTTTGAAAGTGCAAAATTACCGTATATATTTGTAGGTAACTATAATGTTCTTTCTTATTCTTTTTACAAAATAATTCAACCTAAGTTGTTGCATTGGCGCAGTACACAAATTCATTGATAAACATGTAACATCTTATCTGTGTTGATAAACATTGACAGCCTAATGATAAATTATAGATGGAAACTGATAAAACAACTTATCTTTTTGCCAAAATAACAAAATATTGGACACGTTGTGACGTAGGTTTTTCATTCCAAAGGTTAACAAGGTTGCCAAGACCAAACTGATATTTCGATTTACAAAAGCGAATAAATGTGTGAAGTAGCAAATTAATCATAATTTGCCTCGCTCTTGACAATCAATCAATTCATTACACTTGACTGGCTTCCCTAAATCAGGGGCCTTTTTTATTATTTAATCAAAAGATTAGATTCAAATTGTCTGTGTAGATAACGTCGCTGAAACATCTTGGAGTATTCTGCTCTCCTGGTGCAATCGACCTCTGGCGCGGACAGAGCTCCCCCAACGAA
This sequence comes from Lacanobia oleracea, assembly GCA_950371165.1. Lineage (NCBI taxonomy): Eukaryota > Metazoa > Arthropoda > Insecta > Lepidoptera > Noctuidae > Lacanobia > Lacanobia oleracea. The sequence continues at coordinate 17,570,358 of OX493389.1, forward strand.
CGGCGTCATCCTTGGGGTAAAGGTCACGCGAAACGCCAAAGTTACACAGTTTTGGCACGTACTGACAATTTGTAATAATTTGCAAGGTCCCTGCGTTCTGAAAGTTATGTAACGAACAGCGGTGTTCGTGCAATATCGAGATTACATGCGTCGAACATTGAAATTATGTTATACCAATCTTTTAAGCATCGCTTGAATATTTCTTTTTGCATTAACTTAATTGTGCAAACAATTAATTTACTTAGCTAAACCACACGTTACGAAAGCCAGGGCTTAGAGTAATTTTATTCAACCCTAGCACTCGTCAACTTAGTCTGACGTCATGATTATGTAGCCGTTTACCCGTGTCACCCTCGGCGAGTCACCCCGTCGGGCCGACGTCAGCGCCGGCTCGTGACCCTTTGTACCAGGGCTGCATAGATTAATGGAGCTCAATCCACCCCTATAGTTGCCGCGGACGTCATTTATCGATCAGCGTACGTCTGGCTACAAATGCGTGATAGTGCAGCAGACTGGATCGGCTTATAAGTTTGTAAATAAGCTCGGTTGCAGTACAGAGAACAATGGTTGATCCCATTTTTATGCGATCAATAATTTTTAATTAATAAAAGTGTAGGTAAAGCTAACTTACAGGCAGTGTACCTTCTTAGCAGTTTTTTTTTCATTTCATTGCTTTCCAATGAGTTAACTTTTTAGGAGTTTTCACAACTTTATTATAGTAATGTCACGTAGGTAGTCTTCCTTATTCACGTAAACTTCTAAATTAGAATTTTAATTCAGTTTGAAAAACTTTTCTTCGAATTCAATAAGATAAATAAACAATGTAAACATATTTGATTGCCATTTTTTATATTTAGTTGTTTGTATGGGTTTAAAACGTTTGTACTCAGTTTAAAGGGTTTTTAGTTTTAGATTTTGATCATGAGAGTCGTTTCGTTAAAAAATCTATTTATTTTTATAGACCCGAAAAAGGTACCCATATTTTGTGTTGAACTAGCGACCCGCCCCGGCTTCGCACAGGTGCAAGTTATTTACTAAAACCTTCCTCGAGAACCACTCTAAAAAAACCCACATCAAAATCCGTTGCGTAGTTTTAAAGATCTAAGCATACATGGGGACAGACAGACAGCGGAAGCGACTTTATTTTATACTATGTAAAAAAATAAAAGAACTTCATTAATTTTTTTTCGTTTTAAGATTAAGTTTCTAGGAATAAAAGCATAATTATAATGAAAGATCGTTATCTTTTATGTACTATAGATAGCAAACATGATACCCCTTTTGATATTTCCTCAGCCCCAATATATTCCCATATCTAAACATTGTTATCGTGTATTTATCAATCATCAGTCACATGCCCTTCGCGGATCCCACCCCAGTGGTTATCATGTATGACGTCACCCTCCCCTCGCGACCCACCCGCCACCACCCGATAGTTAGACAAAACTATTTTCACCTTCTCACTATCATGTTGTCCTATTGTGTTACACTAGCAAGCGCGGGGCGCCCGCGCTAGTTGTCAACTTGTGGAGTGTACAAACTGCACCACCCTCCTCACCGCTCATGCTACCCTGGTACATTCGTAGTCGGGGCGTTACGTCACTACGAAAAATGTGAGGGGTGAGTATTAGCGACTACGCCAATTGGTCCTCGCTGCCAAGCGCTACGAAAATGTCTACGACTTGCTGCTACGGTGCGCTGCGCTACGAGTAGTTTGATAGTTTTACAAATTAAAAACTTTTTTACAAAAATATAACCGACTTCCAAAGTTATTTTATACTTTGTAGTGTTTTATTTGGAAGTCGTCATATTTTTGTAAAATTGTTTTTATTTTTCACTATATATTTTTTGTTTGTAGTTATTTTGATTCTTTTATTTATTTTTAGGGTTCCGTACCTCAAAAGGAAAAAGGGTTCCGCCCTTATACGATTACTTTGTTATCCGTCCGTCTGTCTGTCAAGACTCTTTATCTCAGGAACGCGTGGAGGTATTGAGTTGGAATTTAAACCATATACTCAAGTCTACGGTTCCTTGAAGTTGTGAAAAAATCATAGTAATAACCTTCGACAGAAGAGTTGTCGATTTTAAATGAAAAAAAAAACTTAAAAAAATCCAAAGCATGTCTAGAAAACCCAAGCGGTTGAATATTGGTCTTTCGAGCCACCAACAATATTTACAAGCAATATATAATAAGTCCATCATTCTCCATTGATATTCTTGTGTGAAACGTTAACTGAGAACTCATAGATTATGTACCGTGTAGACTTTGTGTATCTATTTACTTATGGTTTTGCGTGTCATTAATTCTTCTGTTATTAATTTATTTATGTTCTTGATATATGAACCTCGACAGAAGTAAACACGTCATAAAGCAACTAATCAACATGTTTTCAGCGTATATTATTCCAAATACTCCTTGCTTGACTACAAACATCACTATAAATTACTGAAGTATGGAGTGTACACAATCGTAATAGGTTTGTTTTGATAGCAACTATGTTCTATATAAAGTTTGATGGACGTAGGTAGTGAAACGCTGCCTGAAAATTTAGCCCTCTCGTGTTCCTGGTTTCCTGGTAGAAATAACCTCTGAAACGCCGCCACCGCGTTCGGGACCGTGTTTTCAGCTGAAAGTTTAAAACGAGGTCCGAACTTGTACAAAAGCACGAAGTAAATAAGTGCCTACATTCTTTTGCTTTGTTTGAATTACCTAAAACTAAGAGAAAATTCCATTTCATTTTATTTACCAAGTATTATTATTTAAAAACATTGATAAAAACACCAACTTTTTAAAAACAAAATCCTAAATTTTTCGTTGTAATTAAAAAATCAACAGAGTAAGGAGACTTTCAATAAAAAAAATGTTTTGTTGAAGCCGAAATCAACACGGTAAAAATGCTACGAGCAATTTGTGACGATGACACGCTACGACGAGAGCGTAGCGTAGATCGCTGCAGGCGTTTTCGTAGCACTCGTAGAGGCTCTACGCGGCGCGCGGCGAGCTTGAAATATCGACCCCTTCGTGACGTAGTATCCGAGACACCGCGCGAAGCATATGTAGCCTTAGTAAAGAAAACCACAAAGCCTTTGGGGTGGTATTATCAGAATTCAATGGCATGTTATGGGGATGTTTCCATTCCTCCCATGCTTTTGGGATGGTAGTGGGAAATAAATCCGTGCAGGAGTTTGTATGTGTAGGTAGTCATTTCAGCTAAAACAAAACCAACGTTTTTGTATTAATTTTTGTTGTGTGTTAACAACATTATAATTGACCTTTCAGTGCTATTTTTAGATCAGTTTTACTGTGCCGTTTTTGTGTACTTGTGGTCACTATTACTCCGATGAACGAATAAATAAAAGTAGCATAGTACTTATAGTCATTCCATGTATACACAAGTTTAGTTTGGTCACAACTACACACTGTTAAGGCCAACTAATCCACCAAACTATAGCGGTTTATCTCAAGTTCGCAGATTACTCTGTACCTAAGTACCAAGATACCAGACGCTACACTGAAACATATTTAGCCTAGACTTTGTCTGAAATTCCCTAACATACATATGTTGTCCCAGTATTTAGGTACATGAAGTACTAGCGTGTAACTAATGGCCACAAACGATAAAAGGAGTCAGTGAGTTGGTAAACTAAGTTCGCAAACAATTTTAGGGTTAAACATGACTTTTTAACTTGCGTTCACTGTCTGTACCGGCACAAACCCAGCGAGGCCAAAATTGATTTTAAATCGAGGTAATAGTTGCATTCCGCGAATTTCCAAACTTAACCAGCTAAAACTAGGTACATAATTCATTATCCAGCCATTTCCTTTTAGTGCTGTCACGTAGCACCGTAGTTAGCGAACTATTTTTATTAAGAAACTTATTTTTATGATGACTACTGAGCAGGGCAGTAGCGCTTTGAAGTTCTCACATTCTCTGAGCCTTGAGTCCTTAGTATCCACGGTCTCGTGCTTAACCATGGCGCAGTACGTCACGCATTGCGCACCCGTCTTCGTCTACGTCATCAAATGTCACATAGCAAGGGTTTATAGTACGTTTGAACATTATTTAAGCCCAACAAAACAAGTGTAACGTCTTTACAATTTTATGATTGGTGTTTTGTTTTCGAATGAATGAAAAATAATATACCTTTACTTTTAAACATTTTATTGTTTTTGCATTGAATAAATTATAAAAAACGTCACACTCACTACTTCACAAATGCACACAAAGGCGTGGACAAAATCGATGTATACTCACACACTACTACGCGACATATCGTGAGTGTCGCTCGATAACCACCCTTCGTGACGTCAGAGCGCTCTATTGATTTTCTCCACCCCATATTCTAATACTTCTGCAGTCCTGGCATCTAAGTATGCCGAGGAAAGCGTCCCTCTACGGAAAACTTAAGAAGGCACTGGAAAATCTTAAGAAAACCTTCTTTTCTCTCAAACTATTTTCATGTACCTACTCATTAATGGCCTTGGTTTCAGCGGTTCCATCATTGCAACAGGCTACGTGTTAGCCGTAAACAGATAGGAAAATCATTGTATGTGATAATTTATACAGATGCATACGTGCCTGACTTACATGAGAGGGGACTGTCAACGTGTTGATAGTGTTTATTAAGGAAGTGTTCTCGCATAAGTAGTAAATTACCACGACTGTACAACGCCAGTCGAGTGCTGTTCATTTGGGAGCCCGCCCACGTGTTCTCGCTACTTCGCCTTCACTCTATTCGCCGGGTTAATCTGTAATACATCTCCTTTCGCGTATTGTCTCCTGGTACTGCCGGTTCTGTTTATCCGAAAGTTTATCCGATAATATCCGGGTTATCCCGAGCTGTTAATCCAATGGCGTACAGGAATATCGTTTTGATTTCGTTGTGTTTTGGTTTGGTGCAATGTTACAGTCAATACAGTTTCGAAAGTCACAAATATTGTGATGATTTGTCACCGTTTTATGGAGATATCAATTTGGACCAAATATCTGGTGTTTGGTATGGTGTCGAAAAGATACCTCACACGAGAGGTGAATATAAAATAGAACACACACAGGAGTGTTTTTATATCGACATCAAGGAGCTTAATATTGAGGTTTGTTTAGTTTATTTGGTTTATTTCATAACACGCTATTTCTATTGTTGTAGCAGGTATGGGTAACACTACCCCGCGGCGGGTATTCATGATTACATGTGCAGATAACATTGTAATTTAAAAGAAACTGTTTTTTTTTATTGCATATCTATTTCATTGTGGTTTTAAAATAAAATAATGAAAAGCTCATTAGAAAAAAAGGGACATATGGAAAATAGAGTTTGTTTATGATATTTAGAATTGTTTTTATTTAGATAGGACCAACTGCAAATTAACACATTAATCTCCTGTTTTAACTATAATTTCATTACCTGTGTGAGCAAGTAGTAGTGCTGATTACTTGTTTGTTAATCTTCAAAATAAAGATAATACATTCCTAATTATTCGAATGTAGTGTACCAATAGGTACAGACTAAGTACCTACCTACATATAATTATGTAAATTTGCCGGTGACTTATGGCAAGGTAAAGCTCTAAAAGGCCTACTCATAACAGGATACAGGGTGGTCGTGTCAATTAATAGGTTAATTGTAATTATTGCCCACGTAGAACGTAACAAGACGTAATGTATCCAAGTGGGGCTGGGATGTTAATTAGGAGTCCCGGTTTCGTGAAACGGATCTCTCATAAGTACCCAGCATACACTTTAATGATGGACCACATTGTGTTAATTATATTAAGTTTCTGGTCAACAACTTTGGCTGCCAACGTAAATTATTGCCAGAATTTAAGTCCAATACATGATTTTGATGAGGAGGCAGTGCTAGGGATGTGGTATGTCCACGAGTATGTGTACCACAAAGAAAATGCAACCAGGACAGATGTTAATCCTTACTGCCCTATTGTTCAGCTTAGAAAGTTTGAAGATTATGTTGAAGGCGGCTTATTGAACCATAACTTAGTGAGTGTCTAAGTTTATTTTAATTACGATCTTACCTGACTTTTTTTAATACTGGTTTTCAACTGAATTTGGGTTTACTGGAAGCCGATCTCAATATAGTTGGAAATAGGCTAGACAGATAATGAATGGAAAAATCTGAAATACAAGAACAGTTCTTTGCATAGGTATCGATCTCTTCGCAAAACGCCTAGGTAACTTGTGTAAGGACTTCTACTTTTTTACTGATAAAGTTTTTTTGTTTTACATTCCAGCCAACTCCGCCAACTCCGTACCCTCAGCTGACGAACTCGCCGTACGTGAACCGTCAGTACAACATGCACGAGCATTACCGCATCAGGCACTTTGTGCTGGAGTGGCACGAGGGCCTGTGGCAGGATGACTACCACATCAAGGTCAACACTTCGCACAAAGGATTTTGGGCCACCGATGTGCCAAATAAATGTAAGGAACTATTTACATAATAAAAAAAAAAAACAAAGAACTTTTCAAGACATTTTAAGACGGATGCATCGCAGTTTAGAACCAATTTAAAAATAAAAAATCATGCCATCACGTCGTCCCTTTACGAATCAGAAGATATTATGATGCCTCAAATCTTAAATCTTAAAAAACAAAAAACACATTTTGGATAAATTATTTATTAAAATCATTCTGTTTTCAGCTGTGGGTGATATGTATCGTTTCTTCGGAGGCGTGATCCAAGTCTTGAAGGTGGCGAACAACCACTTGGTGCTGAACTTCTGCATGAGGTTGCCGAACTCTCAGCTCTTCAGCGTCGTGCTGTCCAGGAACGAGAACCAACTCACTCCTGAGGACCTAGCCAGCATCCACAACGTGTTCACGATGAAACATCTCTCCACCTCTGCGCTACAGAGAGTCTGCGAAAATTCTGCTACAAAAATGACTATTTCCACATTATTGCTCTTTATAATTTCTTACCTAATTTGGGGTGCCCGAATTTAATATATTAGATAACTATAATATTGTAATTGTATAGTTTTCTAAAGATAAACGATCGATATTTATAATTTTGTATGTGAAATGAAAATTAAATTATCTATACACGCAGTTTTGTGGAGCAATTTCTTTAATCCTGTCCTATCTTTAGAGTATAACGGTCTAATCCTAATAGTCTACCCACAAGGATAGAATCTCATCCCTCAATGAGGATTAAAGTAAGTCATACAGTATAAAATATAGAAGTTGGGTCCTTTGTCGAACAAAATACGCATATAGCACATTGTTATCATATCTCAAGATATTTGTTCTGACAGATTTCAACAAGAGAGAAACATTTTGATGAGTTCTATTGGCAGCTTGATAATATTATGATTATACTCGTAAGTCTTTTATGGAGAAATTTATTTAGGGATAAGTTATTTTCTTCTTCCTTTATTTTTTTTAATTTGGTTGGAAGGAGTATTACTGTCATATTGCAAGTAGTATGAAAGTGGTGGGCTGCAAAAAACGAATATGAGCAAGTACTACAACGAGTTACATAATAAAAGCAATATCTGAAAGGGGTCGTTGTACTCATCATCATAAACCACTTTTACTATGACCCAAAACTAAAACCGCGAAAAAAAAAACAGCTTTGCAGTAAATTATATTCTGTCGAGCTATGTGCACATAAATGTTTGGGGCAGTCAATTTTTTTGTGAGTTAGTGCAAATTACTGGCCTCAACGACAAAATCACCTTAAAAAGAGGCAGACTAAAGTATAGATGGATGTGAACTGTGCGACAAATAATTTAGTTAAGATTTAGTAAGGGAATGAGTTGAGCCGGATATAACGGCTTGTAGCAGCCGCATGCAGTCGACGAAGGTGTCAATGTTCTACAGCTGACCATGAATACGAACAATCCGCACATCACATCTTATGGGAGTGTAGTCTTTGGCAAACTGAACGCAATTTTATGTTAGATAGTATTAAGGTTACATCTGGGGTAGTTTACTATACGGACCTTGTTGAAACCAGAACAAATTTCCGTGCGTTCAAGCGATTTTGCCATACTTATTACTGGAATCAAAAGTAGCTCACAATTTAGGACTAGTAGTAGTTTTAGTGGTAAGATATAATCCGTGGTGCTTGGCTACCGGGCTTAACCCAGTTGTATTTGTCCCTTGGTGCCTATTGGCCTAGTTCTATTCTGTCTCTTGCTTTATACGGAGGGAAGTGGAAATTATACTTTTGTTTTTTTTTTCCTACTCCTCCGCTGTCCTTTTCTGATTAATTTCGTTGCAGGATCCAAGACAGTTGAATCGTTTCTCCGGGACTCGGGTTTCATTGGCTCGACGTTTTTCTGGTGGTCGCCACTGTTGATTCTGGCTTTCAGGAGTTGCAGTGGTTGGGAATGTGTGGCGGGCTTGTCCCAAAGTCGACGAAGGTACTGTTACTACGGCAAAAACATTGATGAAACTCAAATTAAAATTGTTGGAAAAAGCAAACATACACCGATATATTCAGATAGGAGTGATACTTTAATTCATGATCGCCTTACCGCTCGGGGTTTAACCTAGATTGATCATGTACATAGGTAATGTTTCCCTCTCACCGAGAGGAGGCCTGTGTCCAAGCAGTGGGAACATTATAGGTTGATTATGCTAATGCTAGGTAATGTTTAATTCTAATTTAATCTATTTCGTAAACTTATATGACTTGGAATAACTAGGTATAAACAATCAGTGCAATTAAGGCCCACGTCAATCAATGTCACCTAACCCGTACAGGACAGTCACAGTGCAGTTGCGCCAGAGAGCATCACCTGCACCAATTCGCTAATTGGCATCGCGAGCGACGCGACGCCTTGTCCCATATTACTTGTGAACCTACTCCGAACATGTTCACTGTGTTCTCTCTGTGCCTTATCCACCTACTAGTGGATGTTCACGGTTTCTGCGGTGACAACGTCCGGTGGGCCCACCACTTCAACATAGAGGATGTGTATGGAATGTGGTATGGCGTGGGGTACGCACAACACACCCCGGATATGACGAACAAGCCCAACACTATTGGCTGCGTCACTCTTCACATCACCGACGTCACCACCGAACCTCAGGATGATTGGCTTGATTGGTCTGTAAGTACTAATTTACTGTTCGTTTTTCTAGTGATGTTTATGTTTTCTAGAGACCAAAGACAGACACATTTTCAAAGGCAGTTCTTTCAAAGGAATGCCTGGTTAAATCTTTATATTTGGGTTAGCTTGAGTTTGTAGGAACGTAGCGTGACTTTTTAGAAAAGATGTTTGGATATACTATCATCATCATCATCATCATCATCATCCACAGCCTGACTTCGCCTACTGCTGAGCATAGGCCTCTCATTGTGACTATAGTTATCATTATTTCCCCCCAATTTGTTTGTCATTGTTGTTTCTTCATTAATTCTCTATTAAAACTTCTGCAAGTATGATATATGCTTAGTACCCATTTGGTTCCCTTCAAACGCTAGGATTTGTCATGATAATCTCGCGTTCAACAGCCAAACCACCTTAGATACATTACGACAATGACATTTATTTACATGTTCAACCTTCTGTAGATCCAAAAACACAACTATTCCGACGAGAAATGGCGCTCTTACAAAAGCAACCCATGGTCGGATGACGTGTTGTCGGGCTCTTGGCTGGATATCCGCGTGAAGAGGGACATATACACCGAGCGGCGACTGCGGGTGGTGTGGGACGAGGACGGGCAGTCCGTGGAGCAGGTCTACCTGTACACGCCTGAGGCGCCGGGCCTGTGGACTGCCGACCAACGGAGGCCGCTAGAGAGAGAGATGTTGGCTAGAGGAATAGGTATGTTTTAGTTAAAATTTATACTTACGAGGTTAGGTTAGAGGCTATATTATTCTGTACCTAGTCTTTGGTTAGAAGCAAGTAGGTACCTACATTATATTTTAGAAGTTAATGAGGTATAGGTATTAGGTAAGTACTCGTATAATCTAAAAATTCTATGCAGAGATTCTTAATTTAGTTATGACGTAGAGTTGTAACTATAGCTGAAAAGGCAAAACCCTTTCCAATGTCAATTATATATTTTGAAATATTTTGAATTTCATCAAGGAATTTTAAAAAAAAATACTTTCATGAAGGTATCTGCAGTCAATTCTGCTGCTTTCATAAAAACATTCTCACACGATTTTTATCTTTTTACAGAGGTATGGAACCCAGACGAACCTCCAAGGCATCCCCAAGTGATACGAATACTGAAGGTGTCTCCACACGTCATGATCATCAACCACTGTTCCGAGACCAGTGGGGGCGTGTTCTCCCTGATCCTCCGAAGGTCGCCCTCCAGGGTGGACCGCTGGGAGTGGTTCGACTACAAGAGACAGTTCTATAACTTCGAGTTACCTAACGTTGTGCGGTATTCGGCCGTCTGTGCGGGCTGTGTTGAAACATGCTCGGTATTGTTTATTTTAATGTGTATGGCTGTTTTTGTTATTTTATGATTAGTTCTGATGTCGTTATATTACCGAAAGTCATGTTTGCTATAAATAAATAATATTTCCTCCATGTAAGTAATTAAAACTCTTATTATTTGACAAGACTCATTAGCCTAGCCTTTTTCCCGTTACCTAATTGAGGTAGGTTTCCAGCCTAATCGGATTTAGCATAATGCTAGTTATGTTTTGGAATGTCAGCTTGTCTGACATTATTTGTCATGAATAGGAGAATAAGTACCTACCTAAATGAATTAGGCCTATGTCATGTGTTAATAAGTAGATTTTGTTTCAGTCAGCTTTATAATATTACTAGCTTTTGCGCGCGACTTCGGACGCGCATATCCCGTCTCCCGTTCCTGCAGGAATTTTGGGACATCCTCTCTTAGTGCTCCCCTGCACTCCCCAAGAAAACTAGATGCCAAATTTCAGCTGCTATGTAACACTGAAATAATTTTTCCAATCGGACCAGTCGTTCCTGAGATTAGCGCGTTCAAGCAAACAAACCAACTCTTCAGCTTAGTTTATTAGATAAGTATAAATATATAGTAATGCAGATATTATTATAGATATTAGTATAAATTATACGGAAGCAATTTATTTTTGATAAAAAATACAAAATCCAATTGCATGAGGATCATCGTTGCGAAGGGCTCTTGCGGATCTTCACCGATGGATCAATAACAGGTACAGTTACTGGTGCGGGAATCTTCTCAGAGGAACTCAATATCCACATAGCCACACCATTGGGGGTCTACAACACAGTGTTCCAAGCTGAATGTATGGGCATTTCTCTGGCAGCATCAGCCATCCTAACCAGGGAAGTTAAGGACCACTCAATACATAAATTCTCTGACAGCATGGCTGTCCTGCAAGCTCTGAACAGCCACACAGTGAACTCTGGGCTGATTCTCGAGTTTCACCAATGTCTCAATCAGGTTGGTAGACACGACATAGTTACCATTCAATGGATTAAGGGACACAGCGCATCCTGAGGCAACGACGCTGCGGATGAACTCGCCAGAAGGGGTTCGAGGATGGCAGCGATGGGACCTGAACCCATCGTGCCGCTGCCATTCGGGTACTTACGCAATCTGGTAAGGAAACGCATCGGAGATAAACATCACTAGCTATGGGTTGACCATAGTGAGTGTAGGCAGGCCAAAGAGGCACTTCCTTCTATAGATGGCCGATTCACAAAACAAGCCCTAAGACTGGCTAAACAACAGTTGCATACAGTCACAGCCGTAACAACTGGCCACGGGTCTTTTAATAAACACCTCTATGCTATAGGAGTCACTGACAACCCGCTATGCAGAGCCTGTATGGAGGAGAATGAGACAGCAGCACACCTGCTTCTGAGCTGCCCGGCAGTCACGGATTACAGGGCTGAGTACTTCGGAAACCCAGGTACCCTCTGTGAGATAGTTGGTAACACCAAGGTGTTGCTGGCCTTCCTTGGGGAGCTGGGGTGGATCGAATGACACATTTGTCCCACCTGCACGCAAAATACGCGCTTAGTCGTGGAGTTGCGAAAACCAGCAAGTAGTATAGATTAAAGTTTCTTTTTGCTGGCCGAATAGATTACATTGATTCAATGTAAATAATAAAGATACCTCGTTCGATAGACTACGCTACGGAATTTAAGTAGGTACCCGGTGTTCCATCATTATTGCACAAGTTTATTTCACTGCGTAGGGCAAGAGGAAACGATTCATGTTATATTTTTGCACAATATTATGATTGCGCAATAACCCTACCTATCTGGTAGGTAATGTATTCGTTTACTGACACTTTAGCTAGCTTTTGGTGAAGTAGGTACCTACAACACACACATGACCTTTCCTTAAATTATGAGTCACCCTTGTATTGAGTGACTTATTAGTAATCGCCCAAGATGTGTTACTCTCAGTTTCTTGTTTATAACGTTGGAAAACATAACGAAATTAGCTTATTAAGTATGTACTTTAGAACAACTAAGGAACCAGAACGAATAAAAGTTTTATCATCAATTTATTCGTATCACTGCATGAGAACTCCTAAATCCCTATTTGTATAAAAGCCGTTTTTCCTGACTGACTGATGGATCGACGCACAGCCTAAACTGCTGGTCCTAGAGACGTGATATTTGTAAGACGAATTTCTTATATGATGAGAATTACTAATCATCTTTTCATCTGATAAGAATTACTTTTTTTAAATAGGGGTTGGAATTTGTATGAGAATATTTATTCCATGGGCCAATATACTTGAAACGTGGTACAAGTAGGCACTGTAAAGGTACCAAAGGTCGGAGCGTAGCGGTAGCTACTATATTATGTCTTCCCTTAGTGAAATTATTTAACAGAATCCTCTAGAAAAAACTAACACATTCCTATGTCATTATATTTGAATTCAAACATAATCTAATTCTTCTTAAATCTTTCAAGGCTTATGACATTGAGGTTGCACCTTCCAAAGAGGATATGCTACAGTACTGTCCAAAGTAAATAATAAAGGATGTCAATATTAGGTTTTTACTACAACCCCTAAAATGCAATTTAGGGGGTGCTAAAGTTTGTATGGAAGGATCACATTAGAACCTAGGCCGCAAGAAATAATAAAGGTTTTCATTACAAGTTATTCACAAGCGTCTACCACCGAAAGACCATTTAGGGGTTTTAAAGTTTGTATGGTACATGATAATTCCTCTTCAGCACACGTGTAGTCCATGTCTTGGATTTAGACATAAACACCCACTTTTTCCCGGGAGTATGTTATCTTGCAAGCGGACTAAATCGCTGACAGAAACTAGTTATGCATCAAGTACTGATTGCGTAATTATTAAGCAATTATTGCGTAATATTTTTTGCACCGTTATCTTAACTGTCCGCAGGAAAACAGGAAAATATTTATATCTCATGTGAAATCCGAAGTCTGATAGCGTCGGCTACTACTGCACTGTACTGTAGCCAAATACCAACTCGCAGGCGTTTCGAGCTTGCACCATATTTTTAATCGTTGGGCGCGGATTTTAGTTGCATAAACTCAGGTAATCAACAGAGCGTGAAAAACTGATAAGTTGATATCTCTGTATATGAACAGAAATTAGGAAGGCATAAATACACATAAGGCATATAATACATTTTCATTAATACAATTATACGAGTACTATACTCTGTATACTCCTTGTACCTATCTATAATACGACTTTCAGGAATTGCAATGGCTAAAAATACTATCATTTCCATTTACATCACAATTAGGTCACTATACTTATATTGTTGTTTATTTTTTTAGGGTTCCGTACCCAAAGGGTAACCAACGGAACCCTTTTACTAAGCCTCCGCTGTCCGTCCGTCCGTCTGTCAGCGGGCTGTATCTCAAGAACCATAATAGGTAGACAGTTGAAATTTCCCCAGATTGTGTACTTATATCTATTGCCGCTATAACAACAAACAATAAAAATGAAGGTTTATGGTACGGAACCCTTTGTGTGCGAGTCCGACTCGCACTTGGCCGGTTTTTGAATTTATTTATTCGATAGTTATAAATTAACAATAATAATAACTATAAAATTAATAAATACACCAAGCTTACAACGAAGCGTTGAGAACGACTTTTTTGGTGTTATAGTTTACTATAGCATCAAAAAAAAACGTCCTCAGCGCTCTCAGCTCGTTAAGTTGAATGGCAATATACTTTATTTAATTTTTAAAACAGTAAATTGTTGACGTTCAAAAATGCCTTATAATTCAGAATCAGAATCATGGTCTGATTGCTTTTGACATCGAAATCATATAAAATGGGTCACTTATTTTAGTTTTTCCCACACCCTAATATGACCCTTTGACCGTTTTTTTTTTTTAATTAGTCATCAGTAAAAGTCAATTACAACATATCTAGCAGTACATAGTCCTATTTATGAATGAGTCGTGAAACTTAACCACTCTCCTTAGCAGCAATGGAGTTGTTTGTGCGCGAGGATGTACCACTGGCCTCTGATCTGTGACCACTCAACAGCACAGGAGGCAGGGTCACGTAGCCGTCGTGGCGACAGGACATTAACGAATTATATCAATTAACCGTATGTCACACAGGATTTTATGAATCAGCTTTGCATAAGTAGATCTACCTATTTGAGAATTTATGTGGTGGACTCAACTCTGTATAGTATATATATACATACCTACATATATATATATATATTCCTACTCGTTTAATGAAAAGTACCTGGATGACCGAGTTCTGCTCGGATTTTTTTCACGACGTTTTCTAAAAGTGAAACCTAGCTAGATCGATTTATCGCTCCCGAAATCCCCTGCATATTAAATTTCATCATGAAAATAGTTGGAGTCGTTTCTATCTTATACTCGTATCTTAAATCTTATACTAATATATAAAGCTGAAGAGTTTGTTTACTTGAACGCGCTAATCTCAGGAACTACTGGTCCGATTTGAAAAATTATTTCAGTGTTAGATAGCCCATTTATCGAGAAAGGCTATATATCATCACGCTAAGACCAATAGGAGCGGAATAGTAATGAAGACTGTGACGAAAACGAAAATGCGTGGGTCGACTAGTACTAATATATAAAGCTGAAGAGTTTGTTTGTTTACTTAAAAGCGCTAATCTCAGGAACTACTGGTCCGATTTGATTATAGGCTATAGCTATAGGATATAATATCATCACGCTAAGACCAATAGGAGTGGAGCAGTAATAAAAATTGTGACGCAGACGAAGTTGCGCGGGTCAACTAGTTATATATATAGGTACTTATATACAAGAATTGCTCGTTTAAAGGTATACGATTAGATTAGATATGTTGAACAAGAATTCAGGGCTGGTTATCGCAGTACCTATATGTTTGAATCGGCTGTCTAATCTGTGTCTAATCGGATGTAGAATAGACTGCGGGCTATTCTGACAAACCGTGTAAACTCAGGTGGAGTGAGCATGAGGTGAACTGTCATTCCATATTGTTTGTATGGATTGACAGCTCACTTCATGTTCACTTAACCTAAGTTTAAACTTCGACATGTTTACATCCGTCTGTTGATTCTGTAAACATGTCGAAGTGAAGGCTTGGGTGAAGTATTCACGAAATGAGCTGTATCTTGATTACTTGGATTGACAGCTCACTTCGTGATCACTTCACGCCTTCAAGCCTTCACTTCGACATCTTTACAGAATCGCATGTAACCGGTTGGGTTAGGGTAGCCGGTTTATTATGTCAAATTGTTATCGTGAAAAATAGTGTGTAGTGAACTGTCACTCCGCCTTATGCAAGGGACTAGGAATTCACAGCAGATTTCAAGTTCACTTAACTTAAATTTTCACGATGAGATATTCGCGAAATATACCAGCTAGTATATTCCCATATCGAACATTTTAATAAAAAAAACTATGTATTTTATTTTTAAAAGCAACAATATTTTTGCATTCGATACGCTGGAATCACAATAGCGACATTGTTTTATAATTAAACGGCGATAATTTAGAACTACGATCTGCGGTGACTTGTGTCTGGTGTCGATAAGATAACAGTTGGATACATTATAACCATTTATACGAGTATGTACTCGTAGCTTATTAAATTGCCTGCGAGGATTGCGGAATTTGTTCCAAACAGTGAGCGGCAACAGTAAGAGTCTCACACCACACTCCCTCCCTTCCGTTCCGCCCAGAGCGGAAGGAAACCACCACTAATCTCTTAGGTAGTGAAAGTGCACATGATTATAAGCAACTTTTACTTTGGGAAAACTCCGAAATATCGAGAAAAATATCAGCTGTTTCATACAAAATGCAATATTTAGCCAATGTTAATGTATGGAACAGCTGATATTTTTCTCGAGCTTTCGGAGTTTTACCAAAGTAAAAGTTGCTTATAATCATGTGTACTTGCACTGCCTTTTTTTTAATTATGGGAAATCATCAAATGACTCATTCCGCTTCGGACGGAGCGGAAGGGATTGTCAGACTCTTACTGACTAAAACCCATCCATGTTCCTCCTAATGCTCTTTGCGTTCCAGGGTACGGTGCCTCTTTCGAACGGTTTTCACACCCCGGCAGGCACTGGCCCTAGCGGGCCCCGTCTCCTATGCTGACAGCTCCTTGAGGTGCACGTGGAACACAGCGCGTCGTCGACACGGGCCTGGTTCTGATCGGACGGCGAGCCACCCAATGCTCGCCGTCCGCAGGCCCTCGCCTACGGTGGCCGGAAATCGCCCTGCGACTCCCGACGCCCAGGGCGTCTTCTTCTGTTGCGGCGGCTGGGTCGAGAGATTTCCCTCTCTCTCACACGTTCGGCCTCCTCCTTCGCTAGCATTACTGCTTCGCAGAAGGAGGTGACTGCTTGTACTTTCACTGCCTAAGAGGTTGCTGGTGTTTTACAAATACCCTGTATAATACATAGCAGAGGGTAGCAGGTAGTTGTGATCAGTAAAGTCACCAAAATCTAAGAAGTCCGATTTGAAAGCAGGATATAACATTGCTTTAGTAGTAAGTATGAAAGAGACAGAATAATAAATCTCTTTCGTACTTAATGGTAAAGCAATCTTCCATCCCTCTCTAGTTAGCTGTCTAATCGGACTCCTTAGATTTTGGTGACTTTAGCATTAGCGATACTCTGGATCTCAACTGTAAGAAGTTACCCAAGAAAATTGAAGAGTCTTCGTCCTATCTACGCAAAAACCAAAGATATTTTGCTTTTGGCAACAGTTAGCGGTTTCTGCTTCAATGTCTGGCTACGCTCAATATTTTCAGCTTCCCTGTAAATGTAACCAATCTCTTTAAAGGTCTTACCTTGAAGAATGAGACAGAAATGTAATACAAACCTACATTACCTACGTTTCCTTACTCTACTACGTTTTAATTTTATACTTAAGTGCCTTGAATGGATAAGAAGGGAAGGGAAGAAACGCTTTCCTGCAAAGTGCAGTAAGTCTTCTTTTAATGCAATCACTTCAGCTTGAAGCCTGTTTTTTATGGGGAAATATCAAATGACTTCCCCCGCTCTGGGCGGAGCGGCAAGGAGTGTTAGAGGCTTACTGAGTAAAACCCACCTGGGTTCCTTCAAAATGCCCTTCGCGTCCCAGGGCCGCGGTAATTCTTTGAAAAATTCCACAACCCTGGCAGGCACTGGCCCTAGCGAGCCCCGTATCGGTGTGAAGCTGCAATAGTTATTAGATCGCAGATGAATTTTTCAAAGCTTGGTTAGAAAAAACTTAAACGCAGGTTAAAAAATGTACCACTTCTAACATACGACGTGGTTTATAAGTGGTGTGAATGTATAGATAACGCCAACCATACCCATTTTCTGGGTGGTGACCACAGTGGTGACCAAACAAACCGCCTGTCTAAAGCAAGTCCTTCCTTACACTGTCACAGGGTGGGTGTACGATATAGTAAGATGTGCTAATAAAATAGAAAATCACTGTTCATGTATTTTTTTACAAGTTTTATTTTCAGAGAAAACAAGGGATTCCATATTTACACTACACTACACCATATTATAATGTATTTTATTCTATTCCATATTTGTTTACTTTCCACTACTTATAAGATTATTATAAACCTATACGTTAAAAAAAATTCAAAGTCTGTCCTTATCTCTCATACAGTCTTATCTAATTAATATTAACTGGACACAAGAAATTATAATTGTGACTTAGACGTGTTCTCATCTCCGGGCCCAGTGGTCGTGAATTAGTCGTAATTAGTTTACTTCCCACTCCCATCGCGAGCCGCAGCAGTCACACATTGTAGCACAACCTTACTATCACGCGACGACACACATCGAATACCAAAAAGACAAGAAATGTACCGAAACGTGCTCGTTTTTATTGTTTTGCGGAGCACAGCCGAGTGCGGCAACTACCAGAGATACAACGAACCTGGAGATGCAAGATACGCGACGCCCTCTACCTGGGGCAGTAGTTATACGACGGCAGCGAACTCATACAGCCAAAACCAATACCCATACAAATCCGCCACTTACGGGAGTGACATATCCAACTTTCCCGAAGTGACCAGGTACCCAAACTACAGCCCTGGGGTCTCCACGAGCAAGTACGACACTTACACCACTCAAAGATCGAACCAGTTCTACCCCCCGGGCGGCGACATCACCGCGAGATATGGAGACACTTACAGACAAGGGTACGGTCAGGGATATGGGCAGGCTGGTCAGGGTTACGGGACTGGCTACAGTTCTTACGAGATGCCGTTCATGAAGAATATAAGGGACTACTGCGTGAACAGGTCGCCGCAGCAGGGCATCTGGGTCGACAGTCTGATGGGCATGTGGTACGGTGTGGAGTTCGTCCAGCATCTAGCTGGTGACTCCAGGATCGACTACGCGAGAACCTGCATCGTGATTCACATCTCCGAGCCAGTAGATCAAGTAAGTTTTCTTTAACAATTTTAATACGAATAAAGCACGTTGCTTGACATAAACAAAATCAGTGAAAAATAAAAAGATAAGTTATTACGGTAATGCGCAAAAATAGCAGTGAATCTCTATTAACAAAGTATTTGCCCACTGAGCGGCTATTATCTTAAAAAAACTTTTGTAAAATACTGACAAAATCCGCAATTCACAGCTGTTGCAAATTAATGGCTAGCTATAAAACTACATTTAAAAATTCAAGCGTACATTTTTATTTTAAACAATCACGCGAAATTAATACTTAAGTACATTTATGCACTCAGCACTAGAGGAGGTACATACCTACTTACATGAACTACTCAGTTCATTCATTTATTTGATGATGTTTTCTGACCACTTAAGAGTACAGTCTGCAAACCGAAATTAACGCTTTCTATTGGAAAAGTATTACGCTACTGGACCAATTGACGGTCCGTCAATTAATGACGTTGCCGCATTTAAACGATTGTTGTGACAAATACCACCCGACTCTATTACTCCTTGCCACAGACCTACTAATACTGTACACCAGCCTTTATTAGCCCACAAACGCCCAACGCTGGACAGACACTGAGTAACTATCACCATGCGATAAACAGTAGGATGATTCTACTTAACCTAGAGTTTTTCTTTTGATTGGTGTATCCAAATCGGTATGTTCCTTTTACCAATTAGTGTCAGGTAGGTCAAGACAGCATGTCTTGTCTTCTTCTTGCATCAGCTGTTACCTCAGTATTTAGCCCCTTTAAAACTAAATATCTTTAATAATAATCGTTTTTGGGGCAATATGCTTGTGCCCAGCCACCAGAACCACCTGATACACCTGATACTCTTAAGAATTCATCGGAGTGAGAGTGTCATCTTATTTGTATGACTAGAGTAAATAAATAACTAGGTGTACAATAATTCCGAAGCTGAGATAACTCTCGTATTACAGTTCACGGGTTCATTAAGATAGCTTTAATTCGCACTGTTTATTGGAATTCCGTTATCAACCGTCAATACCCAATGTACTTAGATTAATTGGAAAATCCAGACCACAGGAAAATGGGATGCGTTTTAAAGATGATCATCATTTGCTTTAAACATTAATGTAAAGTATTAAAACTTTAATCAATTAATTCTTTATTTCCTTTTGAATTGACTTCGAGGGCGTACCTACGTAAGACACTTACAACACCCTCCAACCTGACTTGAAGAAGACCTACTGAAGTTTAACTGAATGGTCCTCTTGAATCGTTGCCATGGGCGTAGGTGCCCGTGGTTGGGCGCCTGCCCCACTCTCCACCCTGACATCTCTACTAGGTAATTACTTAGCTTCAATAAAAGTTTAAACGATGACAAAATATTTGTATTGAATAAAAATGCATAAAAGGAAGTGCCAACGTGGTAGAGCTCGCTTCTCGGTTTGTGGTATGGAACCCCTGGCCAGTTTTTTCGAACTTTACTGCGTAAGTCGAAAGAAAGGACGAATGCAATGAAAATCTTCGATATCGCTTTTCCGCATGAAATGTCAAAGAGAACTACAGAACCTATTTTCAAGCTCGCTCTTTCATTTCACTGAGTTTACATTCTCTTCCTTTTCTGCATATGAGGGCGGACTAAGTTCAACACATCAATTGACCGAGTTTTCTTACTTTTGCCCCACCTCTATGCAATTTCTGGCGCCATAATTACTTTAAATCAAAAGGTTGTTGCATTTCTATACTCAATATAACATAATTATTAATATTGATCAATAATTTTCGGAAAATGTTGCATTTGTTCTACAATATTTCGCATCACCATTATTCCAAGCATTTTTTTTTTAAGTGGGTATCTACTGAACAGGCTCTAGGCACCTACTAGTCGCTACCTAATCATAATTGCAATGTTGTGAAATTTTCATGCACGTTAAGGAAAATCTTGTATTTTTTTCATGGGTATGTTGCCATGTCTGTTCGTATAAAAGCGCTGCGTCGGAACCACTTTGATAACATCACAAGCTGCGTGAGTCAGTCGCGCAGCGCGCGCGCCTCTCCGCCTCTCAGTCGACTCCGATCTTTTACCAGCGCAATATTTATTCGCGAGCGCAATACCAAGAAGTATTCGGATTTAAAACTTTATAACACAAAAGTTTGATGTCAAAAAAGTGGAGTGATTGTTTTGTGAATACGAGAAACGATAGCTTGGGAAAATGGAGTTATTTTATCGAGTTTTACCATGGATGTGGATCCTGTTTACATCGCTAGCGGCTGAGGAATTCTTAATTTATGACATGGACCTTGACGGGAACCATACTGAAAAAAGCTCGAGTGGGGTTTACAATGCGACTAATGTGATATGTGTCCGGGAACACTTGTACGACCACCTGGACATTAAGGAAGTGCTGGGCAAGTGGAAGGTGCGCGAGCTGTACCTGCACCTGAGCAAGGAAGGCGTCAACGAGTACCACAGCTGTCCGCAAGTCACCATCTGGCAAGAAGACCGATTCCCCACTACCACGTTTGGGGTAGGTTTATTGATTTTCAATATGCAATTCGGAAATTTCAGGCGCCAATTTTAGATTTGTGACTAACAAATTGTTACAGCTGAAAAAAGACTGGTATTACGCATGAAGTATTTTTATTGAGTAGTTGCTGAGCATTTAGATTAGAAAAATTCAGATGATCTCGGGTATTCTCTGTGCTATACAATGACCTCATAATTATAAGGCTAGATGTACGTACCTACTTAGAACGAAGTACAAATTAATAGTTAGTTCTGGGACTAACTACATACTCATTAATAATTTTGAGTAGGTACCTATTTATTTATATTTAAGTTTAAGTGCATGTGTTCGTAGAGTACTTGATAATTGTCTTGTGTAACTCCTTCAATTGAGCAAATTTCATTGTATGACGGATGTCGGACTGTAAGAATTCCATAATGATTTTCTAACATGGGATTCTATTTATTTTGATCTGTGTTGCTACTGCAATAAGACTGAAAATAGAAGTAAGCCTACTTATTTTTAGAAGAACGCTGAGTATTTTCTGTTAAGTATTGTGATGATTGTGATAGGTACACGTAAATAGCCGTAGGTAGATAAGTATTTAGGTTCGTACAACAGTACTGACCATAGATATAGTAAAGAAGTTTTTTTTTTATATTTTCATGGTAGGTACCTACTGACCGATTCGAGTTCAGTAGGCAAAATTATTACCTAAAAAACCTAGATAGTATTCTTTGTAATTAATTGTTAGTGTAACGATGATATAATCTGGTCATTATTTATTATTATTTTGAGATAAAGAAGCACGAAGCTAAAAAGTTAAACAGCGGTAAGATAAATTAAACAATGTTTTGTACTTACTTATTTTTACCAATGCAGCTTATTTTATTGTACGATTAATAAAAATAAAGCCAATATTTCTGCTACCTACCTCAAAGTTTGTATAAATTGAATAAGCTACTTACTTACCTTCCAGCTGAATGAGAAGCACCTTGAATCGATATTAGTCTATGGTGCGTATGCGCCAATTCATCATAATTTTATAGGCAGTTGAGACTGGAAACAGTGACAAACCTTTTCTAAAATTGGCTGTAAAATACACTCACACGTTTTACTCGTTAAAACTGTTCAAAGTGAAACCTGTATCCTTTACCTGGAACACAGCTCGCCTGGGTACCTATTTATTACCTACTGTACAACGTCAGTCCTGCACTCAATTCCCCATACCTAAATCAATTCGATAGGTCGAATGACAGTAGAGGTCGTGCTATAACCTACTCGACTCGTAGGAACTTTTCTTTTAGCAAAATTATTTTCGTTTGCGAATCGTAATTTCCTACAAGCAAAAAAAAAAATTCTGTGTGAATTAAAGTAATAAGTACTTTAATTTAGTTTAAAAGAAAAAAACAGAAATTAGAGAAGATTTTTTAAAGTGTCATAAAACACACAAAACCTGCACTAGCTGTCTGCACACACAGCTGTGTAGTTTCTACCTATTTTCATACAGTTATGTGTAGTTGTGCAATCTTTGGCAATCAATATCGACACGCTTCATTCCTATAGCTAACCTAAAGTATGAAAGTTGGTAATAAAACCAACAATCCGCAAGCATAGGTAAGTACCTACATTATATAGGTACAAATGCGCCTACAAACACCTACAGTTTTTTGTAAATAACTAAAATAATGGAGATATGAAGATAGTTGGTAATCTGCTTACCTTTTTTTACTATTGATAGGCATACGTTTGTCCACTATCTCACCTGATGGTAAGCGATGATGCGGTCGAAGAAGGAGCACGAAAAAAAATTACAGACGAATTCACCGATTAACCCCTCCTTTTTTTTGAAGTCGGTTTAAAAGCAAATACGACTTACATTGAAAAATCTAACCATAGCCATATCTTCTGTCCAATTCCAAAATACCAAGACCGACATAGCCACGTTACATGAAGCACACTTTGCTTGTTTTGTTTCGATTTAACTAGACATCTAGTCATACTACACTACAGGCACAAACCTATACCAGAAGCCCAGAACGTTAGGAAGACTAAACATGAATACTGGCAGTCTTGTCTGACACTATGATGTAAACAAGACAGAATTCCTCGAAGGAGTACCTAGCAGATGACTTCTGCGTACTCAGTGTACTAGCTTAGACAGCCGCTGGCAATTCTGATGTCTTTATGTCACAAAATTAAATACGGCAAAATTATATTAATAATAATAATAAATTTTTATTGGGATTTACGCCAGGTGGAAGAAGAAGAAGAATATTTTTTTATTGCAGGCAACTAAGGCCCATAGAAAAACAAAATTCACAATATAATTTTCAAAAAAGAAAAACTAATACATATAAAAAAACATAAAAACTAAGTTATCTAAATACGTTGGGTCGGCGACGTATTGCGCTGAGTCGTGGTGTCATGTCGGCCAAAATTCCTCCTTCATGAAAGTCGGAACCCGCACCACAAAAGATTTGAAGTTAATCTTTTAGCGTGATTCCAACCTCTCGACTCTCAGGGTGAATTTGGTCTTCATCCTTATGTAAACACAAATACACAAACCTACATATTTGTGTTTAACTCAAATATGTAGGTACTGCTCCATTTTACTGCACCTAGAGGATTCCTTATAATTCGAATTGCTAACCATACAATCACTACCATTAGGCATAAAAGGTGAACATGACTTCCCCGAAACATTACCTATTTGGTAACAGTAGATACGAGTGTGACCGATTGACCGTAGGTACATATTTGGAAATTAGCAAGACATCGACAAGTGTCGACGAACCAAAAACAAAGCAAGATAGCCCTACTTCTGTACAAATCTGTTTCTGTCCAAATTATGAACCATATTCTAATAACTTGCTGTTATCCGCAAACATACCTACATTTAATTAATAAATTAATGTGCAATAAGGCATGTTCATGTGTTCATCCAGCTATAATCATCCGTTCCGACGGCAGTCTGCTTAAAAGTGGGTGACTGTATGAAAAACGTATTCAAAAATTTACTATAAATTGCCAATTAATCATATTATTTTTATACTAATATTGAAAGTTAACAATAGAAAAGATAGAATAAAAAGTTGTTGTAAAACTGAGTATGTAGCAAAATGATAACAGAGATGATACTGGATGACATAATACCTAAACTCGTACCTACCTGAATAATATGTACCTAGCTACATACAAAAGGTTATCTAACAAATTGCATTACTCCTGGAAAATTTTGAATGGTTTTCCTTCTAATAATGTGTTTCTTTCGCGTGTGAATATTGCACTACCTGTCACAACTCACAACAGATAATTCGCTCCTCAGAAAAGATTTATCTCATGTTCCACTTGTTAATTTACTGACAAAATATTATAAGCATGCAGCTTTATTACCTATATAAAATCTAGGTTCATGCTAGGCAGATAGTGATCAAGGTCTGCCGGCCGATTCTGCTGTGCGATTCTGTAAACATGTCGAAGTGGAGGTTTGGGTGAAGTGATCACAAAGTGCATTGACAATCCATATAATCAAGATGGAACAGCTCACTCCGACTTGTGTACAGAACCGACCGGCAGCATCGACCGGCTTGTCTGCTAGGGCCCAATTAAAAAAGAATGGATACTACGTAGTAGCTATGATAACAAACATTATTTTAGCGGGAAACGATCCGTACTGAAATGCAGTCGAATGTCGATCCTACTTCAATTCTTCTCAGACAAAGTTGATGATTTTGAGGAGACATTTAATTCACGCGATACTCGTCTGAAACTATTATTGGAAAACCAATATAACGATCTCAGGAATCAAAAAGGATTGAAGTCGGTGGTATTCCTAAACAGGAAAATGAGTAACTACAGGATGTCACATCCAAATTATGCATAGTATTTGATCTCAACCGTGAAGATATACCCACAACCTACCGAAAAGTTAGTCGTGCTAAGAGGGACTCCAAAAAGACCCAGCTCCCGGCAATTATAATCGAACTCCGTGAAGGCAAACGACAGCAGTGGTTGCATGCTTCAAGAACAAAACATGGGAAGAGAAGTAGTATGGAAAGCTAAGTCTGATCTGAAAGACATATGTCTGGTGTAAAAATGGTCATGTTTTCCCACAGAAAATTGCAATGAGCATGATTAAGTCTGTAATGTTTTATTAGGGGATATAAACGTTAATCTTAAGCAAATAATACCCGTGCGGACGGCATTTTAAATGTTATGAGTGAAAATGGTCTCAAATGTAGAATTAGTTACACAGCACACGCGTCGAAACAAAAGGTAGTTCATTAACTAAGTCCTGTATTGATCATAAGCTGATAATAATACACCGTGATCTTCACGTTATCCAAACGCTTTTATAGCTTTAACAAGTCAAATCCAACATCCTACTTAAGAGGTAATGCTGGCGGCGAGACTTTGCATGTAAAACATCATAATTCGAGGTTTGGATCTCGACTGTTTTCTCCTCCAATATTAGACCGATTTAAGAGACGTTTCACAAACTGAATAAGATGGATATGTAGGTACTGTGTCCCTATGTTTTCCTTACTGATGATTTATTAACCGTATAAAAAAAAAAAAATATTAATGTTTCCTTATTGAAAAATGCTTATTTCCATGTTCTGAACATATGGTCGAAGTTAAAGTTTATCGTCCGGAACACATAATATAAATTCCATCCAATCAAACATATGAAAAGGGAGCCTAAGTTCAATGTTAATAATATCTATGAATATCGACTTAAGCTAAAAAAAAAATTAAATCTAAATGGGCGCAAAGTTCTGTAAATAATCCTGAAATAAGATAATATAAACTATCCACTACCAAGATTGGACTTGGCTAGTTTTTATATGTCACCGGAAAATGGCAAACTCCGTAAGATTATAAAATTACTTGAGAGATTGTAAACGTTCGATAAATTGAACTGAACATTGGAAATGCTTTTTTACGCATCATTTGATAGTTTGTAATTTCTCGAATTAATTCCGAAAAGTGGTAAAATTGCGACCAATCAGAGCACAATCCTATTTCTGCTTGCAGGGTTTAAAATAACCTTACATGAATGGGATCACGCAATCCCATTTGAACCTACCTATCCGTGTCGGGATGCCCCAAGTTCACGACCTGGCGCGGTCGCTCTTTGTTCAGCGGTAAAATCAAATGTCAATTATAAAAAAACGAACAACTGAATTACAATATACTGAACAAAATCACAATTTTTGGTCATGGTTATTTTTTAACGAAGACGACTCCATTCAATTCGTAACTCCATGGCGTACACGTGAGCTCACACCAAATAAGACAAACGAGGGGCCAAGTTTTCAATTTTACTATCACACCAATTTTGGTTACAATTTATCTATTTAGATAAATTGTAAACTTGTGCTCTGATTGATCGCCATTGTAAGCCGGTTCACAATTTCCCGAAATCACTTCGAGAGATTATAAACCATCAAAGTTTGATGCGTAACAAATAAAGTATTTACAATCTATGAAGATATTTTGTAAACTTACGTATTTTGCAATTTTTAGCTGACATGTACATGTTGCACCTTATATTTTGCTTTACATAATATCATCTTTATGTTATTCTAACACAAGGTACAATTGAGATTTTTTGGTGAAAACTAGTCTAGTCTAATCTTGAACCTTCATTAATCTTATTTCAGAATTATCTACAGAACTTGGCGCCCATTTAGATCTCAATTCTTTTTTCAAGTGGGTTAGGTTTTTGATCTATAAGTACAACGGTAATAAGGGGCTATAATTATGTATAAATGTGCCAATTTTCATGTATGTGGGTTAAATAGGTTTCGAGTTGTGAAGGGGTCACATGGCTGCTGCGTCGCCATTTCCTTTTTCTGTAAACTTTGGCTGGACACGGTGTCGCGTGTATAGATAGGAAGACTGTGCTAGATTTAAAAATTCCCGCTATTAAGATTAATTAGAACTAATTTTAGCAAAATATATACCTATGATAAATGTAAATTACAAACCAAAATTGATTTAGGCAAAAGGCATGTTAGTCTAAATACTTGGATTCATGATAGACTGCTACATCTCGTATATGTAACAAAAAGCTCGAGCTATTTGATTGATATAGGGAAACAAGACGAAAATAATGTATGGTAATTCCAGGATAGGTGCCCCACATTTTAACCAACTTCCAAAAAAGAAAGAGGTTCTCAATTCGGCGGGTATTTTTTTTATGTATGTACGCCGATTACTCCGAGGTTCCTCATACGATTTGTGTGATTCTTTTTTAGTTCGATGCGACATGCTTGCCGTTTGGACCCGTAAAAAATTTATTCGGTTTGGTTTGGTAGTTTTTATTTTACGATCATTTTTGCTTATTTAAATTTTTGCACACATGGAGACGTCGTCCAAGTACCACTTAAAAGTATAACCGACTTCCAAAAAAAAACTACAAAGTATAAAATAATCTTAATTTCGGAAGTCGGTATTAAGAAACGAAGATGCAAAACCAAAAAGTTTTTTTGATAGAGAGCAATAACTTATTAATTACAAATTTATTATTACTACGATTTTTGCTAATGGTAACTTTGATCTTTAATATACGATGGTAATCCTTTTGTTTTTACATAAGTTTCATAGATTTTGAGGAAATTGTGTATTTTTAACCCTCTGAAAATAAGAACAGCTGACTATACTATGGCCCAAACCCGAAATCACAAAAACTCAGCTGTTCAGTTTTTGTCGAGTTATACGCAAATAATGATGGAGAATTTTTTCGAGTTCGTCCGTCAGTGTTGGTTGATAGATGGAAAGGTAAATTTAGGTTTAGAAATTAATATTTTTTTCTAGCAATGATATCATAAAAAGCAGTTTGGTTTTCAGAAAGGTCGTAACTCTTCACAGTTTCTGTCTGCGATCTGAATCATATCAAAGTTCTTTTGGGCACTTTCCTTAGAGAAAAAATACCTGCTAAAATGGGCACGGCCCAAGTTTCAATAATTGGCCCAACTGAGAACTTATAATACGTGAATGACATACGTGTAATAATATTCCGGAGGACTCTGTATACCAATTTGCCGATGACACGTGTTGGTAACCCATCATAAAAACATAATTGAAGCTCCAACAGTACCTTATGCAACGTTTATTTGATTACCTGTGAAACACATTACGCGCGAGCGGATATCAACGCTAGTAAACAAAGTGTTATTTTTCCTTACATTTTGAGGAAAAGGAAAGAAATCGTTTTGGGTGGATTACAATTATTCTCAATGATTAAGTACCATATTAATACTAGTTGACCCGCGCAACTTCGTCTGCGTCACAATTTTCATTACCGCTCCGCTGCTATTGGTGCTAGGCGTGACGATAAATGGGCTATCTAACACTGAAAAAAATTTTCAAGTCGGACCAGTAGTTCTTGAGATTAGCGCGTTCAAGCAAACACACTCTTCAGCTTTATATATTAGTGTAGATTTAAATTCAAATGAGATACATTTGAATTCGATGGTACCTACCCTATTTAAGGCGAATTTATGACTAAATAAGATAATTTATAAAATTGTTAAATTGGAAGTGAATAGTTTTCTTTTGAAGATTTTACCATTAACTAATAATCTACAGTACCTACAGCTAACACTCACTGTCTTTAATTAATCTGGATTGTTCCTTTTTATATATCATTTAATTGAGGATTCCCGATTGGTGCAGTCTAGACCCTCGAGTTCAGTGACACAGGTGTGTCAGTTCGCATGCTGTGGGGAGCGGGTTCCGACCTCAATGCTCCATCCGGCAGATAGAACCAGACCGCTTCCGAGTCCGATCCCCCCGTATTCATGATCACGGGTGCTAAGTACCTCTATATGTATACTTACAGGTTTATTAATTTTAAAAAAATAATGTTAATTTTATTAGTTAAAATCCTGTTTAAATACTTACTGATTTCTAAGCAGGTTCTTGTAAGAATATTTTTTTTTATATTATACAAATTATCTATATAGAATTCGAATTTATAATTCGCTATTCAGTACTTTTTATGAATAAAGCTGGTTACAGAACATGGCTCAACGAAAAATTTTTGTTTTTATTATTTGTAAAAACCTAACCTAGAAAAATATCAGCTGTTTCATACACAACGCAATATTTAGTCAATGAAAATGTAAGAAACAGCTGATATTTTTCTCGAGATTTCGGGGTTTTCCCAAAGTAAAAGTTGCTTATAATCACGTGTAGGTACTTTCACTGCCTAAGAGGTTGTTGGTGTTTTACAAATAACCCTGTATATTATATCTATGACTACCACTGTTATCGTGGTAGCTAGGCTACCTATGTGACACCGCGCAGCGTAACACGACGCCGTCACTTAGTGAGCTCTTATTTTATATGTATTAGTACCTATATATTTTTATACTAGTTAACCCGCGCAACTTCGTCTGCGTCACAATTTTCATTACTGCTCCGCTCCTATTAGTCTTAGCGTGATGATATATAGCCTATAGCCTTCTTGGTTCTGAATCAGACATTGACATAATAATTATTATGAAGTTTTTGTCTTAAATTTGATTATGTTAGGTCACCTTGCTAGTGAAGAGGCCGACGTTCCCAATTAACCTCAACCAGTGTTGAAGATTATGTTAACAAAGGTCTCGCTAGAGATAATAGATGCCCGGTGACGGATAATACGCAAAAAAAAAACACATTTAACTGCATTAGGTTATGTACTTCTGTGTCATCCTTTTCTTATAACGGTTTATGTAGTTGATTTATAATTACACTAGTTAACCAGCACAACTTCGTCTGCTCCGCTCATATTGGTCTTAGCGTGATGACATATAGCCTATATAGCCTTCCTCGATAAATGAGCTATCTAACACGAAATACCTATTTTTTTATTTCGGTAGTTCCTGAGATTAGCGCGTTCAAGCAAACAAACTCTTCAGTTTAATAAGTGGACTGTATTAGTTGATGTTAATGGTTCAGGGTGTCGTCAGAAATCTCCAAAAGAAAATACTTATATTAGTACTAGTTGAACTTCGTCTGCGTCACAATTTTCATTACCTACTGCTCCTATTGGTCTTAGCGTGATAAGGATGACATATATCCTATAGCCTTCCTCGATAAATGAGCTATCTAAAACGAAATATTTTTTTATTTCTGTAGTTCCTGAGATTAGCGCGTTAACAAACAAACTCTTCAGCTTTATACATGAGTATAGATACCTACTTATCACATTTTTAAACATTGTTATGGGCTTGTGATCAACTAGCAATCCGCCCGGCTTTGAGTAGCAGAGCATATGATATAAGCTCCTAATCAGTATGATTTTTTTCGTCATTTATATAAGAGAAGCTAACCTTCCCCATGAATCACTTTCATTGGTGAGATCCACAACATGAAAATCAGTTCATCTGTTTTAGAGTTTATCGCGTAGACAAACAGTCATACACGTCTGTACCTACGTCAAAAAAACTGGCTAACCTTTTCCCGTGACTTCGTACGCGCATATCCCGTCATTCATTTCCGTTCCCGTATAGTCTATACCTAAAGCCTAGGTAGTTCCAGAGATAAAAGCGTTCAAAAAAACTTCAGCTTCTACTAATGTACACCTGATCAGTATTTTCCAACAATCATGTCCCCATCGTGTCAATGTCAATATTCTTAGCAATAACATACTCGTAACTAGACATGTTGAAAATACATAAGCATAACCTACCTACCTCATCTATACTCTATACCTACTAATATATAAAGCTGAAGAGTTTGTTTGTTTGTTTGTTTGTTTACTTGAACGCGCTAATCTCAGGAACTACTGGTCCGATTTGAAAAATTCTTTCAGTGTTAGATAGCCCATTTATCGAGGAAGGCTATAGGCTATATCATCACGCTAAGACCAATAGGAGCGGAGCAGTAATGAAAATTGTGACGCAGACGATGTTGCGCGGGTCAGCTAGTATTACATACAACTATGTACAAGCTGACAATGTTTGTTTAACTTAAAACTATTTGCACCTTCAATTATCATCTAAGGGAAACTTAGAAACGACTCAGTTTTCGCTCGAGTGCCTCTGAAAACGAGACACATATCATTTGGTCATTCTAACTGACTCATACATACATAGGTACATACGACAATGAGGCAATTAGCTGCTCCCACTTTATATATCCTACTAAGGTAGTTATTGTCGAATTTCAAGATGTACTTACAATTAAAGTGACCTGCAAGCGGTCCACCCACGGTGACGCATCATGACCCAGCTGAGGGGTCAATCTGACTGACCCACTTAATCTCCAAGGATGTGTCTGTAGATCGCGGTGACTAACGTCAAGTTCAATTGGATGAACGTGGAAATTGTTTACAACTTCTTAGAATCACTTGGAGAATGTTTATAAGTTCTGTACCTGCACGTGTGCTGAGTATATCCATTGTTTGTGCTAATGCAATCTGTGCTCGAAACAAGGAATACCTATTTAGAATTATCTATTTTTATTTAGCCCTATTTTTATGTCTTCTTCCTCGGTTCCTCCGTTCCACTGATAGTACGGATTACTCTAATGCTAACTTTTGCGATAAGTATCAACAGCGCCGCGTGCTGTATCTAGGGACGATTCTATTTATAAAAGTACGTAAATACGAGTAGATAGGTATAATTTATCGCGATCAATTTTAGTCTTTTTGCTTGTTGTCAGAAGACTTATCAGTATTGACATTATTGTGTAATAAAAGTATTTTGTAGGAATAGGTTAATTAAGTCCTCTAAATAGGTTTACTAGGCGGCTATTAAGCCAGGTTATCTAGGTATGCATGTACCTATAACAGTTACTTGATCATTGCGTTCTATATGTAAAGATCGAACAAAATTATTATAACATAGAATACGTATAACTTCGTGCTTACTAAAACCTTTCTGTTTACACCAATGTTAAAAAATCAGTTAATGATCCACTTTTAGCGTCATCTATAGTCTATACAAAAAACTCACCTATTTTTCCAAGCTCCATCAAACCCAATAATTTCCTCCTCACTTTCCAGCCTTCGACGGAGAACCAGCTGTTCCACGTGCAGCACATCAACGCCAAGTTCCGCCAGGAGTACAGGCACCTACGCCTGCTGTGGGACGAGGCGGGCCAGACCATCGAGTACTCGCTGTACTTCAAGAACGACTCCGCCGGCTACTGGCAGGTGTTCGACGGTCAGAACGGTATGGGTTACTGTACATCAACGCCAAGTTCCATCAGAAGTACAGGCACCTACGCCTGCTGTGGGTTGAGGCGGGCCAGACCATCGAGTACTCGCTGTACTTCAAGAACGACTCCGCCGGCTACTGGCAGGTGTTCGACGGTCAGAACGGTAAGGGTTACTGTACATCAACGCCAAGTTCCATCAGGAGTACAGGCACCTACGCCTGCTGTGGGTCGAGGTGGGCCAGACCATCGAGTACTCGCTGTACTTCAAGAACGACTCCGCCGGCAACTGGCCGATATTCCACGGTCAGAACAGTAAGGATTGCATCTGCATCATGTGACACTATCGGGATAGTCGAAACCGACTCAATTCTCTAAAAACATAATGATCAAGGCAAAAAGATGTGTGTCATCAATTCATGAGCTTCCGTCATACACCGCCCTAAGTTTGCTAAAATGAGTAGGTACCGTAGTCGTACTATGTATCTATCCTCCATCTTTAACAACAATAGTATATAAGTAGAATTAAAAAAAGTCGCAGTCTGCTGGGTCCGATGGTATCACCAACAAGGTGTTACAACTTTTCCCTAGAGCTCTGATCGTGTTGATGACCGCCATTTTCAACGGCGCTCTGTCCAACAACATGTTTCCCCAAGAGTGGAAAGAGGCTACCGTTATCGGTATTCCCAAGCCGGGAAAGCCCAAGTCCTCCCCGACCTCTTATCGCCCCATCAGTCTGCTCAATGTGCTCGGCAAAATCTACGAGAGACTTATTTATAAGCGTCTCAAGGATTTCGTCGAGCGCAAGAGCCTCATTCCAGACGAGCAGTTTGGCTTCAGAGCCAATCACTCATGTGTTCAACAGGTGTATCGCATCGTTGAACACATCAACGGTCACTTCCAGCATGGTCGGATGTCTGGTTCCCTATTCTTCGATATTGCGAAAGCCTTCGACAAAGTTTGGCACAACGGCTTGATTTACAAGCTGTATAAACTTGGCGTGCCAGACCGTCTCGTGCTCATCCTACGAGACTATCTGTCGAACCGCACCTTTCGTTATCGTATAGAAGGGGCGCTTTCTAGCCCCCGTCCCATCCGTGCCGGCGAACCGCAAGGCGGTGTGCTCTCCCCCTAATATTCACGCTATTCACTAGCGATGTTCCCAAAAACCCCAAGACACAGTTAGCATTATTCCATCCCATCACCCTCAACCTCCAAAGATCCGCCAACGCCCTAGGCGAATGGTTTCGGAGATGGAGGATTGAAGTCAATCCGGAGAAGAGTCAGGCGGTCTTGTTTCGCAAGCCGCGGACTAGAACTCTACCCCCCCTTAGTCCGATCACCATGTTTGGTAAGCCGATCCCTTGGGAGAAGCAAGCCAAATATCTAGGAGTGATCCTTGACAAAAACCTCACCTTTGGCGAGCACATAAAGGCGGTACGCTCGCGTGCTGCTTTCGCTCTCGGTAGGCTTCATCCCATGCTGAATGCACGCAGCAAGCTATCCCTTAAATGCAAACTGCGCATCTATACCACGTGCATACGTCCGATAATGACCTATGCGTGTGCCGTTTTCGCACACTCAAAGGATCGATATATCCATAGGATGCAGACCATCCAAAACCGATTTCTCCGTAAGGCCACGGGCGCTCCGTGGTTCGTTAGGAATGACCGACTACATGTCGACCTCAAAGTCCCAACTATCAAGCAATTCATGAAGCGTCTTACTAAGCACTTCATCGAATCTGCAGAAAAGCACCAGAATCCCTTAATCGTATCGGCTACCCGATACGCTCCCTCCAAGATTAGTAGGATTCGCCGTCCTCGGCATACTCTCGTCGACCCTGACGACCCAATCACCGTCCTTCAAGAAAGCTGTAGGGAAACCAGCACTCTCAAGAAACACAAATACAGACCGCGTTCCGTATTCCGACCTCGCCGCCGAGGTCCGTCGCGACGTCCCAGTAATGTTCCCCCCCGTCTTTTGCCAAACGAGCCAGCCCGCGAAGCTGAGCCAGTAGTAATAAATAACTCCCCAAATAATGACATGACCCAGCCAGTCTCTTGCTGCCTCCTCCAAAACGACGCCGTTGAGCCGAGGTCCGTACCCCACAGGGGGTGCCCTCAGCGAGCGGAGTTTTAGTATATATAAGTTTTGTAGCCTCGGCTGGGGGCCTTAAATTCTTGAGGCCCACACAGGCAAGTCCGGTTCAGTAGTTGACAACCCTCTAGTGTTGAAACTGCGAGTGGTAATCGACAAAAAAAAAAAAAAAAAGTCGCAGTCTGCTTCCGCCTGTTTCTCTGCTTACTTCTTTTAAACCACTCAACGGGTTTTGAAATAGTTTTGACAAATAGAAAGAGCGATAAACAAGGAAGGTTATTGTATACCTACCTATAATTTGGACCCGAGCGAAACCGGGGCGAGCCACTAGTGAGTTATGATTGAAGAGGCACAGTCAGCCATAAATCGAATAATTAGTAGCAGTTTTAAATATAGCAGACAGCGCTGCGGCTGCCCATATTCTTGATAATATTCCTAAGCAGCGCTTTAATTCAGTGTGGGTTTTAGATCACAGAAATAATGGTTTCCTTTTCCACGTTTCAGGAACACTGACGACTCAACCCAAATATCAACAGTTCAGCGGTACCATACAAGTGCTTAAAGCGGTCAACGATCATCTTCTACTGAACTTCTGTCAAGACCAAGTGAACGGGAAGTCCCCTCAGCTGTACTCCGTGCTATTCTCCCGCGAGCCTGGCTTCATGGAGCGATGGGAGCTGGACTCCGTGCACGCTCTCCTTCAGAACAAGAAACTTTCCGTCGCCTCCAGAAGAATGGTCTGCGGAAACAGCGCAGACAGACCTATTTTTAGCTTAGCTTCGTCTTTCATCCTAGTTATCCTAGCCTACACGAAAAGGTCCTATTAACATTGTCTTTCTAGGGACATTTCTATTTATACAAATACGAAAATACCTATAATTTAATCGGACAAGATGACATCACCGACAGACTGTTTTAATGCCCACACAGTTACCACATAACTATCGAAGATGACATAACGCTAGCTGAACTTGAAAGTATATATTAGATGCGCTGCGCAAAACGTGTTGCGGAAGTTCTGAGACGAGTGAGTTCCATGTTGTTAGCGTCCGAACTAAAACAATGGTCACGACCGATTTCAAAGTCACCACACACTTAGCTGCATTCCGCGGCTAAATTTTAAACGCCGCCATAAAAACTCTGCGAATGTTTTAGACTGTATTTTGGAACACATCGTTTATGGCACAAAGCTTCAAAATGTCCGTGACGTGAAATGTTGCAGTAAAGATGTTAAATGTTTCATTGTGTACGTCAGACCCTCGCCTTTTATTTGAATCTTCAAAGTACTAAACCGGTTCCATCTCGCGTGTCCTTGTCTGCACTTGAAAGATCTGAGACTTTGAGAAGGACGACTCTCCCAGAACTATATCTACTTATATCGTTGTTAAATATCCGTCCTTATGTAATGTGAACTGAAAATGATTGATGATCGAGCTGAAATTGTAAAGTTTGATCATGATATTAGTGGTTTCATTCGACGCAAGATGGTAGCTAGGCCACAAATTGCTAAGAATGAAGCGGAAATTATAATAAGTAGGTAATATAGTCAAACAATGTTAAATTGCCGCTCTATACCTAAGTAGCAATATAAACACAATTAGATGTCTATTACAACGACGTTTCTTATTGTAACAAACGACCATTTGTTTCAATGTTGAATTCATATAACTAATGTTTATATGACGTCATACTAGCACAATGTTTTGAAAAATGCATGCAGATAATATGTTTGGAAGTGAACTCGTAACTGGGCTGCAAGTGTTGCCAACATTGCAAGCGCATTAGGTAGTCTGCCTCTGATATTTTAGGGTTACACAACAGACTTTGTGGAGTTTCGCTAGACTCTAATTTGTTGTACAAACTTCTTGGTATTTCTGCTGTACCTACTCACTTCTAGTGGCATCTGTTGTGTATTTTAACTGTTAATACATATACTAGACATATCATTGAGCATATTGTCCAGAAATGGCCATACATTTATAAGAATGAAAGTTTTTAACTGTTGTTACTTGTAATCTCTTTTACATCCAGTTAGTAATGTAACCTATGTACATTATTTTATTTATTTTAATACCAAAGATTTATAATTATGCAAGTACAGTTTTAAGTACATTTACCTATTCGTTTGAAGAATAAAATCTTAAAATCGATTTCTTATTTTATTACACCCAATCGTACTTATTTGCTATCGGAACTGATGACGCCACCAGTCTTAGAAAATTACAGCTGTGTTCAAGTAAAATAAGGTCAAATTCGACGTAAGCACACGTGAGATTAGAGACGAAATAATACATGCCCCTGGAAACGAATTTAGCCCACACACGGCTTCTTTCACGTGAGTTACCAAAAATAAATCTAATTTATTATAGTTTCTAAGTTGAGCTGTCTTTCACCTTGCACTGCACATTGAATGAATCCATAAATATGTTGTCATTTTTCTTTGTCTTTATTTTGTGTTGGTACCCCTAAGGCTGAAGGTCTATCTTCAGATTGATCTTCAACCTTGTTTATAAAAAAATATGGGCAGATTCTTAATTCGAATTTGAGTAGCTGGCAAACGTTAATTATTTTGGTAGAGAATGCTTCAGGGCCTAGGCATTCTGTACCAATCAACTTAATGGATGATATTCCTAATTCAATTGTTCTAAAAAGAGAACTGGAATGAAGAATCTGCTATCTTATCAAAACAAAAATTCTAATTATAATGTTAAGTCATAAAAAATACGTGTAAATCAACTCGTCGTCGTCGTTCTCAGTAACTCTCATTCAGCAAGTAAACTTATTTTCGGGTTATTATTTGCTGCCTTGATCTTGAAGGGATGTGCGAAAAAACTCGAATAATTGGTCAACCAAATCTTAGGATTCCGAATCAGAGATTATGACAACAGCATCTATCAATACTACGTAGCCATACTTAGGTACTCGAGAAAACATAACTAAAACTTCCACTACTAATAAGCTCAAGCGACTCAAGCCCACCAACAAAGAGTTACGTCAAATTAAAATATAGGTGCCTGTTTAGGCAATATTAAATTTCAGAGCCAACTCCAAGGTCGAATTACAAATCCAACAAATTGTTTACAGTTGTAAACGCCGTTGATCCAATTAAACCAGTTGCCCCTCTACAAGCACCTTCATAAATCACTTTTAACTCTATTCAAACACAGATAACGTTCAATTTTCTTTGTGGATAGGATTTCGGATTTCAGTTCGGTGGTTCAGCGATGACGTCACTCAGCCCCCCGTGATGGAGAGGGTATGCCTGAGGCTGGCACACTCGTAACGTTTGTTTTATAGTCTAGACTAGCTGTGGTGTATGACAACCCTTTAGTAACCGTAGTTTCAGAAAAAAATATTGATGTGCGTCCTGTTTAAATTTTTAATTTTATATAGCAAGTACCAATATTCTTAATTCATAGTCACAACTTTGATTTTATAATGTCTAGATATAGCATAAAATGCGCGCAAACATGTTAAAAATATCAGCCAACTTTTGGCTTATAAGTACTTACCCACCGATTAGTACCGATCGTGCCGCCTTGGTGTCACTTCGTATTACGCGCACTAAGTAATAATCAAATTAAAGCGATAAAATGATGGTATGTGCAAATATAAAGGAACTAAACTGTGCTGGAATCATAAAGGAAGGATTTATGTATAACTTCCTAACAAATCACTTATCATCGGTAACCAAGTTTTATCAGTTTTGCCATTTCGTTTTTCCATTCTCCCAACTTAATGTAATTTTTTGTGGGTATATTAGTTGGTGTAAGGTAACGTTACGTTTAGTTGATGTACTTTTTTAACCAATTTCAAATACGGTGGAGTTTTTAATTCGTCTGTACTTTTTTATAATAATAAATGTTTGCGTATTTATTTTTGTTTATGAGCCGATTTGAATGATTATTTTTGCATTGGAGTAATTATTCTACTATCTTTTTGAAAGCTTTTTAATAATACTTTTCAAGCATAATTATTTTATGAGTAACAACATGCTGATAAAAATAACATCTATTTTGTTTAGAATACCCTCATGTTATAAAAAAACGCGGAGATGTCACGTGGAAACCAACAAAAACTACTGGTTGTGTTTTATTTTACACATACGATGGCCTATGACTTAACGTGTTTATTTGTTATATTCTAATATCTATGGTATTTCATTTCAAATTTCCAAATACAAAATGTCTAAAAAGTTATATATTGCAATAGTAATTTACAACATTCACCTACAACTCTATTTAAGGTGAATGCTCCGGGGTAGCCCGCGAAATTCAATTTTTTTTATGTTTTTTGCAATTTGCCGGTCAGTGTGAAGCTGTATGTGGACCAAATGCGATCCGCGACCGTAACGCGTATTTATCTAAAGAATTATAACCATTTTAATCATCAACATAGCCCTCTAAGTTCATATAGTTCGAAAGAATGATTATTTCTGAAATATTCATTCTTTCGAACTACATGAACTTAGAGGGATATATTGAATTTCGCGGGCTACCCTGGAGCATCCACCTTAAATAGTGTTTTTTTATGTAAGAAAGTAACTACTTATTAAAAAGTTACTACTAAAACTGAATAATACTGCATACATATACCTAACACTTGTCTTATCTAATTAGTATATTTTTTTAATGTGTGATTTTATGGGAGAGTTGTAGTAGCTGGTATCATTATTCACGCACACACAGACATGACGCACCGTGTCCGCACGCTGCCACACGCACATATGCTTGCAATTGTTGGCTCGTTTTTTGTGTGTTAATAGTAGGGCAACGCTCCATCTAGATCCTGGGTTCCTAACCTGGAGGTAATTACCCCCGCAGGGGTAAATCAGCTATTCTGTGGGGGTAACTGGAAACTTTTCAAGAATTATGTTAGATTATGTTTTTATTATTAAAACATAATTAAAAAATAAAATACGTAGCTATGTTGATTGTAATAATATGAAATTATAGATCACGGCACAGTAAGTATATACCACATGTGGCATCTCTTTCTAAAGTCGCATTTTAGCCATGACTAACAAAATCCCAATTTCCGGTTCTAGCGAAAAGAGCCTATAATGTAAGAGTGGTTTTCCACTTTGGTTACACTGAAAACAAAGGCAACAGGGCTAATTCTAATAATTTTCAAGCAACGTCGAGATGCGAACGCAAATCCGCACCTCAGTCGCAATCAATCTGTCAAAAAATACCTAAATTTTCCATACATTTTTGACAGATTGCGACCGAGATGCGAATGCAAACGCTGCTTGAAAATTAGTAAAATTGGCACTTGGAAACCTTCTCAATGTGGAAATTAAATTGGGCTTAAGACGCGCTTTAAGTGAAACTAAACCTAACCATTTATCATTTGATCACAAACACTTTTTACTTATTTTAATGATTGGATACCTGTATTAAATAGATACGTTAAAATTGTTAGACTGATGTGCAATTTGTGACTAGTAAAGATTTATTTGCTAATATTATTTGTACTGATACATAACATTTTAAGGACGGGGTAAAATCAGTATTTCATATAGGTCACAGGGGTAATATTGAAAAGGTTAGGAACCACTGATCTATACATTATATAAACTAAGAGTCACAAACGATTTTTAAAAATCAAAACATCATCATCTTATCATCTGCCTAGCCTTTTCCCAACTATATAGGGGTCGGCTTCCAGTCAAACCGGATTCAGCTGAATACCAGTGTTTTACGTGGAGCGGCTGCCCACCAGACCTTCACAACCCATTAACTGGGTAACACGGTACTTCTTGGCAAGACTGGAGTCAGATTTACTGGCTTCTGACAATCCGTAACGACTGCCAAAGATCTACAAATGACAGCCGGGACCAACGGCTTAACGTGCTTTCCGAGGCACGGAGGAAACTCGGTATATTAAGAAGGTCACCCATCCACAGACCAACCTTGGCAAGCGTAGCTTAGCCTTAAAAATCAAAACATGAAATTAAAAAAATATGAAAATAACTCCGTTACCTTAACAATAGTGAGCCATAATAATATAATAAGGTATGGCCATATGGTTAGCTGTAAATCGTTGGTTTGTGTTACTAATATATTTATCATCCAGACATATAAGGTTACATTGATTGAAGTTAGTATTGAACGCATTCAGCAACGTGACAGGCGTCTCTCTTTTATTTAATTAATGGAAATCATGAAGTTAATATTTGTGCTACTTTGTGTTACAAGCGGCATATTAGGCAAATCGACGCCAAAACCACATAACGATACTAAACTACCATGTGAAGGCGTGCACGTACACGGTAAACTGCACAGAAAACATATCATAATGAACGGCATCAACCGACCCTATCAACTAGCCATCTACAACCACGCACATCAAATATTCTTTAGCTACAACGACGGAGAAGACACCCAGGACACCTTCGGAATTGCCTACGTGAAGATAAACGACACAATGCCGACCGAAATAAATGGAATTAAAAACGGATTCGCCGTCGCAGTCGACGAACACAATAAAACAGCGTACTTCGGAGGCAACGACGGAATCTACGCAGATAATCTCGAAAAATCCCACGGCTTGAAGCACATCGTTAAGGACCGTGATATTTGGGACTTACAGATTTTCAACCACCATTTGTACTTCATACAGTACCCCTCGCAGCGACTACACAAATACGATGCGAAAGAAAAACTTGTCTCAGTACAGGAACACATTCATGAAAAAATATATCAGTTCGCTATTGATGGAGTTGGTGACACGTTTATAACGACTAGGGATGGCTTGTTTGAGATAAAGAAAGGGGCGAACCATCGCGTCCCGTACGTCGGGCCTAAAGTGTTCAGAGCCATTGAAGTCAATCACAAAGGCGTCGCGCACTTCTGCGGTCAGAATGCCATCTACGTGCCACACAAGGAGAACCACACGCTCACAGAGATAGCTAGCATCAGCAACATCTTCGGGATAACTTTCGATAGTTCCGACAATATCATTTATTCAAATGCCCATGAAATAATGAAACTTTTGCCCCATGATTGTAAGTAAACCTTTTAATAGCCGTATATACCTTAAAATGTTTAATAATTTCTTTATGTTGATAGATTTTAGTTTAACAATCTGAACCTATGTCATTCTCGTACGTACCGTAATCCTTTCATTAAATTAGTTCAGAAAAAAAATATAGTTTCAAAAAGTTTTAATGCCCATTTCAGAAATTATTGTTACTGCAGCAAAACGCATAAGGTACCAGGATAGTAGCACTCGGGAGATACAAAATCAAAGAACAGGACATTCGGTATCTATCTCGCTTCCGCTTTAGAGGGTCGCACCCTCTTGGATTTTTCCCCCAACCCTCTGCGTTTCCCGACCAATCCTCACTTCGCGTATGTAAACACAAATATTTGGGGGCGAAACATTTATTCAAAAAACTATTTCCAGATAAAAATTATAAAATACATTACATTTAAATCAAATGTTTATAGAAGGTAACTTATAAGTGAAAATAAGTTACTGTGAACTTTTGAAACTTTATTCACAACAGAAACCTATGGAATAATAATATCTTGTAACCTTATGCTATCCTGGTGTTGTGGACGCCATATCTATTGAACAGTCAATGATATTAATATCGACGCCGAGTGACGCCTTTCACGAATATCGATGCTTGTCGAATGAATTGAACACAAAAGCGTATGGACGCATTGTAGCGATTTTATTTTGAAAAAGTTAATATACGGTGTGGTAACTTAGATGCTTTTTCAAAACCCGAACGAGTTCTTGAATAAACATGAAGAAACAAATTAATTCTAATAGATTTATCTAACATG
The DNA here is from genome assembly GCA_950371165.1 of Lacanobia oleracea. Taxonomy (NCBI): domain Eukaryota; kingdom Metazoa; phylum Arthropoda; class Insecta; order Lepidoptera; family Noctuidae; genus Lacanobia; species Lacanobia oleracea. The sequence goes on from OX493389.1 coordinate 17,612,737, forward strand.
ATTTAAATGCTGCAACTTAATTCGAACATTTTGCTGGTTTATCCATACTCCTCCCAGTGGAAAATCACAATTAATAACACTTAGTTTTTTTTTTGTATACAAGACAAAAAATAACATCACGACATAAAAAAAAAACAGAAATGTCAGACAAAAGTTTGCACGACTTTTTGCCGAAGTTTCCGCAAACTTCCGAAAGTATTTTCTATCTCATGACAGCTTATGTTATCCTGGTACAAGTCTATTCGGTATTGGTCTGAAAAACCAATGTTGGCGGTTGCCATTGTTACACATCGTTGGCTGAAAAGGAAGAACGGACTAATTCACCAACCAGTGAAATATGTATTTCAAGTTTTCCGATTTCCCGAATGGACACTGGTCAAGCTGACTTGCGAAATCTCCATGACAACGTCGCGAAATCGTCAGCAGAGGTCGTTGCTACCAGGAAAACATAAACTGTTGGTAGTCGCGTTTTGTTAGGAAATACGAATCCGGAATTTGGCGGAAGCTTTGGCGGAACTTTCCTCCGCAAGGCTCTGCTATCCTAGTGGGCGGCGCAATTCGTAAAATATTTTTGCTATTGTCTTTCGTCAGGGGCACATTGAAGAAGGGTGACAAACGAATCGTTATTTTATTTGAAGTTGCGTTACTTTATTTGGTTGAATTAGTATGAATTAAAACTAAAATATCTTATTTGAGAATGAGAAACGTAACGAGATCTTATACTTCACAGGCTCCCGTTGAAGAGACAGTGACCGTTCCTCTGACGTAGGTTACACCATCTCTGCAAGCACAGCTATCCTGCGAAACGAACGAAAGTTATAAAGAAACTATTCAGATATGAATAACTATAATTATAACTGGACTCGCCAGAAAGAAGTACCTACATAAAGTAACCAACCGATTTATTTAGCTTTATGTTATTGGAGATTAACACAAAATTACTATAAAAGGCACAAGTAAAAGTATACTTACAAATATATCTTGAAACGATGGACACTCGTCCTGCTCATAAAACTGGACCTTCTCAAGATTATGTCGTATGATTTCATACGTAGTTCTCCTCTCTTCTTCGCAGCGCTTCTCCGTGGACACCAGTCCCATGTTGTATCTCTTGACCCTCAAGTGCTCTGCAGTTACATTGTCCATGATATCGGGACTTCCGAAGATTGCGTCTTCTAAGAACGTACAGTACTTATCGCTTTTCTTTGTCATATTGATGTAACCGTTGGAATTGACGCGTAGTTTAACTTTGGACTCGTCATTTTCCTTGTCGAGATAGTTCTGGTACAGTGTTTCGTTGAGCACTGGTGTGGTGCCCGGGGCCGCGAGGGCCTTGCGCCGAGACCTCCTGATTTTGATGTAGAAGCTAGTCACGAACTGAAACTTGAGGATGTAAGCGGCTATTTCTGCGATGCTCGCGTATCCGCTTTTATTGCTCTTGCTGTGCAGGAGGCAGAAGTGCTTGGGAGGCGATGAGCCGTACGTGAAACCTGAGTAAATGGATCATTTTATATATATAACACAGAGTTTCAGAGGTGTGGGTAAAAAAAAACCCTGGATCTGGATGAACGATTAAACTAACAATTGGCGCTACTTAAAGGAAATGACTAAAGTCGACTTTCATTGGGCACTGGTACGTCGCTCATTATGGATTTCTAAATGTTTTGGAGGAGAGATAGCAGTAGAAGTGAAAAATGACAAGCGAACTTCGATCAATAATAGTATTAATGATCGAAGCAAGCGAATGGTAAGAGGAACTTACTATGAGTATTGTAGCAAGAACATGGGGTAAGCAGCGGCGAGTGCTCCGCTAAGGTTTGCGGCGCACTGCGCGTGCGACAGAAGTTGTTGCTGTTCCATGTTGAGTCCGTGTAGGGGATGGAGTCGCACGCGCTGCCTGACGCAGACTGCGCGCACTTGCGGGATTCGCGCAAGGAGAAGAATGTCAGGGTCACTACGGCCTGCAAATAAATCAGGAAGGTACCTTCATGGCTCTACTATGTACGTAAATATTTTTTTAACAAAAGTAAGGGAAAAATGAAGTAGCACTGAATTCACGATCAATAGGGGAAAGAAGTTTCTTTCCACTCATAGTGTATAGTATTAATGTATAGTTTTCAGACTTTCCTATATTTGTAGTATAAGACGGTATTATTTGCCAAATTTTATAGTTCTAGGTCAACGGGAAATACCCTATACATTTTGATTCCCTTGAGAGTGTCGAAATATACGTTTTTGCGGCGTAAACGGCCGTATCTATTTTTACTTTAACTTAGAACTTTGAAACTTTTTAGGGTTCTGAACAAAAACCGGAACCCTTAAAGGACCACTTGGGTGTCGTCTGTCTGTCTGCCCGTCTGTCACAGCCAGTTTTAGCCAGATCCACTGGACCGATTCTATTTAAAGGTCATTGGACACCTTAGTATGGAAACCATACCCATGGCGGACACAAACGAAATATAGCAGAGTGACTTGATATATGGCTCTGATTTACTATGGTATCAGTCACATTAATGTGAGCCACGGGAATATCGAGAAATTCAAGTGTTATAACTGATTTAGAAAAGATAAATAAAATGAAACATTCTTTAAAATATTTCTTCCTCAATTTGATCCACATCAAGTAAAAGGCAGCGGGTGCGTCTATTGCTTCCTGACGTCTGGCCCAAGATAGATAATAAACTATGCTAGCGATATGAGCGCAGTTTGTGTAATCTTCTATACTTTTTCTGCCGTGTTGTGTTGGGTTTAACAAAATATATGTAAGTACTGTTTCATTCGGGTATGACATGACTGGATTCGCCCTCTGATCAATATCTTCATCATCATATCAGCCGAACGACGTCCACTGCTTAACAAGGCCTTCCCCAAGTGTCGCCAGAACAACCGGTCCTGTGCGTCTCGAATCCATCGGTAACCGTCATCGATCGACCTTGTAGGAGGCCTTCCAACGTTGCGTCCGTCTTTCGGTACGCGATCGCCACTTCAGAACTTTTCGGCCCCATCGACCATCTGTTCTGCCTGCAATTAACCCTGCTCACTTTAGTTTGGCAATCCATCGGGCTATGTTGGTAACCTTTATTCCTGATTCGATCACGCAAGGAAACTCCAAGCATTGCCCTCTTTATGTCCCTTTGAGTGACTTTAAGCCTTCTGATCAGGCCTAATGTGAGTGACAACGTTTCAGTTCCATAATTCGTCACTGGTAACACGCACTGGTCTTTAGACACTGGTATGTGGGACGAGAAGATACCACGCAACTTCCCGAACGCTGCCCAGCCGAGTCGGATTCGACGGTTGACCTCTTTCTCGAAGTTAGCCCTCCCTAACTGGACCATTTGTCCCAGGTGGACGTAATCGTCTACAACTTCGAGTGTAGAGACTCCGATCTTGATAGGACTGGGTGCTACATGAGTATTTACCATGATCTTGGTTTTGTCCAGGATTGACAAGGTGGCGTTTTTGTACAAACATTTCAGCAACCCAGTGTACCGATAGTCAATCTGGCACCGTTGGAGAGACTGCAGCACAGCCCAAGTCTCGATCGAATAGAAGGCTTTCTCGTATTTCACAAACGCTAAGCAGAGAGGCAGATTATCTCTTCGGTCTTCCATATAAACTGCTGCAGCGTAGGAATTTGGTTCACGGTTCTGAAGCTTTTTCGGAATCCGGCTTTTTCGGCTGGAATTCGTCAAACTTGCACGCGCGATGGTTCGTGATAACTCCGGGAAACAGCTCGTAGACATGGCTCTGAAGTGAGATAGGTCTGTAATTCTTAAGCAGGGCATTGTCGCCATTCTTAAAGGAAAGTACCACCACACCTCTGCTCCATGCCTGTCTCGGTTTACCCTGTTTTTTATGTCGGAATTGAACAGTTCTTGAAGGGCTTTAAGGTTTTCCACCCGCCTTCAGGAGTTTGGCCGTAATTCCGTTCACCTGACGCCTTGTTGTGCGAGCGCAACGAAACTTGTTCTACCTGTCTAATGTGCGAAAGACACAGCGTATAGATGTGTCTGGACTTTGGCTCATCCGTGCACCATGCTGTATGGTATCGAAATTCTTTTTATGCCTATAGAATATGAAATGAAACTGTTTGCTTTTTATTTTTGTTAAACGTTCCTGTACATTTTTCTCCATCGACTTTTAATTAAATAATTATATGCAATGAAAGGTCATATTATTCCCCTTAGTTTAAAACAATTTTGGTTACTGTCCGCCACTCTGCAAAGCGGGTCAGATATGCCCAATGACCTTTGGTACACATATGGACTTAAAGTTATTCAAGAAATTAGACTAAAAATTACCATTCTCCCTTATCTACTGAGCCTAAAATTTTAAAAAATTGGAGAAAATAGATCTTCACAGGAAAATCTATAAGAAATCTATAGTGTTAAAATAGAATAGAATAGAATACTCTTTATTATGTACACCATATAAGAAATAACATGTTAAAAAAAATCGTTCGGAACCCTTTGCGCGCGAGTCCGACTCGCACTTGACCAGTTTTTTTTTCACAGCTTCAAAGGACCGTAGACCTGAGTACATACTTATAATTTTAATTCGATACCTCCACGCGTTCCCGAGATAAAGGCTCTTGACAGACAGACGGACGGACAGCAAAGTGATCTTATAAGGGTTCCGTTTTTTCCTATTGAGGTACGGAACCCCATAAAAGGTACCTAACACAGTCGAACATAGTTAAATCCGAAGCCGTAGCACACAGTATAATCCCGTAGTAGTACAACTTTCTTCTACGCTCGTAGTCCGCTACGCAAACATGACGTAGCACAAAGACGGAATCCATACCGCACCGAAGAACCCCGTAGCACTGAGACCTTCATCTATGCTCGTAACCCGCTACGCAAACATGGCGTGGCCCATAGACGAAATTCGTAGCGCATAGAAGAATTCCGTAGCACTGCGACTTTCTTCTACACTTGTAGTCCGCTTTGCAAATAAGGCGCAGCACTGTTTAAGTTCTGATTTCGCAGTCCGCCATATGTTTAATAATGCTGATGCTACGAAACTAACCATAGTGAAGCAAGCACCCGCACAAAGCGTAGCACAGAGCGGGAAGCCGTAGCGCTCGGTCAACGCCCCGCCGAGCGCGGGCCCCAGGACCTCGCCCAGTGAGTAGCAGCACGACCACACGCCCGCCACCGCGCTGTATGTTGCTAGGGCTTCGGGACAACCTCCTTCGTAACTGTTGCACAGAAATGGAACATAGAAATTGAAAACTATCATGTTGAGGTGGCACAATCACACAATCAGAAACTTGGTACTGGGAAGAAACACATTGGGGCAGGTGAACACGACCAAATAAAAGCTTGTAATAATTCAGGTTTGAATAACAACAGCAAGGGAAATGATCCAGAATAACAGGGAATTTGGTTTAGCACGATACATTACATATTACTTGAAAGATTAGATAGTAATAAATAACAACTCACATAGAACTAGTGAGTACTCCTTGGAAGGTAGGCAGTAGAGTTAGCGCGACTGACATGCCTAGGATAGACAACGCCACTAGATCCAGCCACAGATCCCTGAAAGTAAGAAACTAGCATCACAAAATATCTTTGCTTTTTTTTGGATTCGAGCAAACTGAGTGATGATAAGTCTGAGTGGTCTATTCTTCTATAGAATGCTTACCTTGGAAGACCTGGGATGAACGGACACGGACCGAGGAGTAGCAATCCAGCACTGGACAGAAACAGGCCCCACACCATCATACACCAGTGATTATGTACCCTGAAATTCGTAACAATGCAAATTCTTATCATAACATATTCGTGCTTTACCAGTTTTACTGGAACCAAATAAAATACACAAACACTGTAGGTATAGAAGTATATTGGTGTATGAACTGTCAGACGCAGGTCCATGTTAACAATACGAATTTAATAGCGCTTTTATTTCGAAGTTGAGGTGCGACTGACGTACTCACCGTACATCCTACCTACATCCCTTTGTTGCTGTAAATACAGAAAATAGATAAGTTTATAATACTTACCGATCCGCTACCCATCCCCAAATCGGGCTAAATATCCCGTAGAGACTGGAGAACAGCAGGAATATCAGTCCGATCTGCTCCGTGGAGAGGCCGAACTGGCGCAGATGGGGCTCCAGCGTGGGGTCAAGGAAGGCCCACGTGTTGGACACGATCACTATCACCAGCCCCGTTATTATGATCGACGGGATCTTGAACAGACCAATTATGGAGGCTGTCTTGGAGCCGGAGACGTATTCTGCGTAAGAAATAGTATCTGTTCTAGAATAATAAAGCTTAAGAGTTTGTTTGAAAGCGCTCTCTGGGACTGCCCGTCGGATTTGGAGAATTATTTTTGTATAGGTATGATAGCCACATTCATGAGGAAGGCTAAACGGGATATCGAGTGCAAAAGCAAAGACAGGAGAAAAAGAGTTGCGATTATGCAAATCTTTAACTTCGGTGAGTCCATCCGCAGAGCAGTGCTTTGGCAACCATATTTCATTTACTAACCAACTTTAAAAAGGATTCTTCTGTATGATTTTTAACACAGGGTCAAATAAAATTAAGCCACATACGGGTGACGCTTCACCAAACTTCAGCTAGAGGAGCAGATGACGGAATAAACCAGAAAACTGCAAAGTGAAATTCTTACCTTCGCAATCAGTGAGTAAGAAGAAGTTGATGGGCACGGTCAACACCATGATAACGCCAAGAGTGTAAAATGGTAGCCCGAAGCCCCCGATCTACCTGGAACATTTACATAAGTAATTATACATTCATATAGAAACGTGTCGATCATCAAACCTAGTGACAAATCTATTTAGCAAGTCCGCATTGGTTGTTTGCTAAATGTGCAGTGTGTCTTTGTCTTCAACTTGACACTGGCAATTTTTGTAACTCTTGGTCACTTTGTTTTTATTAAAAACATGATTTATAAATTTTTTGGTACCTACTTAATCAAGTCTTTAACTTCGGTGTAATCTGTAATTTTTCATTTCTCGTAATTCTTACAGGATAGGAAAAAAATGGGATATGCGCGTACGAAGTCGCAGGCAAAAGCTAGTACCTCATATAAGAGCTGCTCAAAGCTCGTGACTAAATAATAATAGCCGAACGAGCCACTTTTCAAGGTTAAGCAGCACTAGCCACGGTCGGCCCATCGATGGAAGACCATGCGTTACATACCGAGATTCTTCCGTGCCTCGGAAAGCACGTTGAGCCGTTGGTCCCCGCTGTCATTTGTAGATCTTTGACCGTCGTAACGGCTAGTTAGAAACCTGGTAATTTGACACCAGTCTTGGCAAGGAGTATCATTACCCAGTTATTGGATTGTGGAGGCCTACGCTAGTACCTACTAGGCTAGAAGCTACGGGGCTACATCCGGTTAGACTGGAGCCGACACAAACACAGTTGAGAAAAGGGTATGCACATTGAATGGCAGTTGATGTTTATTTTGGTTCGGTTTCTACGTACTTTACTAAATACCTATAGGTATATCACAGTGATACTTCATCATCATTTCACCTTTTTTTTCTCTGTTTTACTTTCTTGCCAAAACTGTAAGTACTTATAATTTAACTTATGTAATATTTAGCAATTTTGATAACTGTATAAACTCACATTGCTAACAAATCTGTATAACCCAAATAGTCAATTACATGTTAACGCAACTCCGACCCCGAGATACAGGCGCTGCCTAGTTCGGGGACCGCGGTGTTACTTGTTACAACTACCGACTAAAGTATAAGAATTAATAAGAATTTTCTGTAACAATGGCTCAATAAATATTATTATATTATTATTATCCTAATATGTATAAAATTCTTCCGTTACTGACTGATTGAGTGAGTCACTGACAGACAAAGAACAGCAGCAACTACTGGTCGTAGAAAGCTGAGATTTGGCCAGTAGGTTCCTTGGGGAGTGTAGCCTGTAGGGGGGAGAGAGGATTTTCCGAAATTCTTACGGGATCAGGAAAAAAACGGGATATGCGCACACGTACAAAGTCGCGGGCAAAAGTTATTACTTTCATATAAGAAGTACCTAGTAAGACTCATACGGTACCTATGAAGGATTGGTCAAAAATTATTTAAGTACTCAAAATTCCGCGCGTAACGCCCTACTTTTCGTATCGGTATCATAGATTGAAGGTTATTCGTTTCGGCGATGTATGGGAGTGAGTGTTAATTAAAACGTTGCGATAACGTTACGATACAGATTATTAGACCCGAGCTCACGTTACACAGATTAATTAAAATCACTAACAACAAGGCACTTACATGATTTTCATAATTAATGCAAAAAATAAACTAAACGATTCATCGATAAAACAAATATTTGTTCAAAGAATTTTGTTTGTCGGAAGCAGTAACTAAGTATTGCCAAAAGCGTAGGTACCTACTTAACCTAGCCTAGTCTTTTCCCAACTATATTGGGGTCGGCTTCCAGTCAAACCGGATTTAGCTGAATACCAGTATTTTACGCGGAGTGGCTGCCTACCATACCTCAACAACGCAGTAACACGGTACCTCATTGCAAGACTGGAGTCAGATTTACTGGCTTCTGACTATCCGTAACGACTGCCAAAGATCTACAAATGACAGCCGGGACCAACGACTTAACGTGCTTTCCGAGGCACGGAGGAAACTCGGTATGTTAAGATGGTCACCCATCCACAGACCAACCTTGGCAAGCGTTGCTTAACCTGAAGATCGACCTGTGCGGCTGTTATTATCTAGCCACGAGCTCCTCGTACTTAGGTATTTGGAATTTTAATCATTTTCAATTAGGACAACAAAAGAATAAATAATATAACTATGTAGATACCTAAAAGTAACAAAAGACACACTGCAAACATAATAGCAAGTTGTTATCCTTATAAGACAGGAAAAAATCGCAAAGAAAAGACTCATCACACCATAATTGGCTTATTTTCAGTAAGATAATCTTTAGTTAGCCACATATTCGCAGAAGTTTGGCTTTTGTAGGTTCCTTGGAGAGTGCAAGGGAGCACTAAGAGAGGAGAGCAGGAAAAAATGGGATATGCGCGTACGAAGTTGCGGACAAAAGCTAGCTTTTCATAAAATAAATACAATTACCGAGTACAGGAGGCCTCCGATGGCCGGCCCCACGGACATGCCGAGACCGATGAACGTCTCTAGGATGCCGAGGACCGAGCCGATGCTGTCCGGGAACGTGTTCACCACGAAGACATAGCTGGCGGTGGAGTACGCGCTCGCACCAAGAGCCTCCATACCTCGCACCACGAAGCAAAGTGCCGTGAACGTCGTAGTGTCTTCAATTAAAGCTAGTGTGCTATAAATTAAAAAGGTAGGTATATTGGAACTACATTCGAAACTTAACAGATATCAAAGACAATATTTTCCCGTTTTCGAAACCATAATGCAATACAAGGGAGAAAAGAAAAATAAAAGGCGTAAATTAAAATAGGTAATATTACACTAAAAGTATCTAATGGTATGTATGTAGTTTAAAATACAGGCAGATTTTAATTAACAACGTAAAATAGCCATGCTGGTAGTTAAAAAGAAAAAGAGGATAAATCGTTAATGGCCTTAAATATTTATTTAATCGATGATGGCCAGTATTATAGCATAGCAGGTAAATAATATTTGGATAAAAAGTTCTTAACTTCAAAAGTTCTTTCCATAAAAAATTAAACAAACGTTAATGGCCTTTCACAGCCAGCGCTGTACCTAGTGCTAAAAATAGGCGGTTAAAAAAGGATGCTACAAAAATAGGTGGGACCTATTTATATATTTTCATGCTGCCTATCTCTAAGCGAAGGCACATGTTTTTAACGTCATACGCTTCAGCGGCAAAGTTAATAATTCGATTAATCAGCGTAGAAAATGAGAAAATGTGCATTATTGTTTTGCAGCCGAGTAAACCAAAAACTCCAGATATTTTTCATGACGAAAGGCGAATCCTGAACGATGGCGTCATAAAGAAATACGCTTTAATGACGCTGCTATCGACTTTTTATTACGTGATTGTAATAAAATAATGCTTGATATAGTTTCACGAGAAACCTTCATCAAAAATTGATTTAGAAACTTACATCATACATGAAACACGTAACATAACCGTCACGATTTAGGTAATCATTCTAACCCCTAAACTGTATTTTCAGCCACTGGCAAACGGCTAACTTTCGATTCAGCTATCAGTTTTTAGGTAGTAGGCAATTCTCTCAGTCTTGTTAGTGGAAATACAGGGTTGGTCTATAAGCGATATCAGAGCACTACCTACGTGTAGAAGCCTTAGTTAGACTAGGTATCCTCTGGAGCCTAGTTAAATGGGCATCGGAATCGAAATAGCGCTAGGTATCACGATTTCTGACTAAAAAACAGAAAAGGTAAATAAAAACTTTCCCGAATTGACACATGTTTCCTTCGACCTTGTTAAGGATGGGAAATCATCAAATGACTCCTTTCGCTGTGAACGGAGCGGAAGGGAGTGCCACACTCTTACTGACTAAAACTCATTAGTGTTCCTCCTAATTCCCTTCGCGTTACAGGTACCAGGGCCGCGGTGACTTTTCGAAAAAGTTCCGCAACTCTGACAGAATTCTGCAACCCTGGCAGTCAACTTTGTCAAACAACTCTAAGTACCTTCAGTAGGTATGTAAACAATTAAAGATTGAGGATCATTAATTACACAAATCTTTAACCATGTTTACTCTAAAACTCACCCAAATAATACATTGCAGGCGCCAGCGACAAACATGCCCGCCGTAAATAGGAACTTTGCGCCGACCATCGGCAGCTGCAAAGGACAAAATATCACACATGATCATTAAACTAGGTACCTACGTCTATGAGATAATGCTAAATAAACCTTCTAGTGTTTGTATAACAATAGGTAAATATTTGTTTTAGCTTGCACTCGTTTGTTTTCATACAGCGAAGGCGATAAGGGCGGAAACACCCTTGAGAACTCGAGCAGGTTTCTTGGGAAATAAAATCTATGCTCAGAACCGGTGTGAGGTTTTAGACTTTAAAAACACTTCAGTATGTAGATACATTAGATAAATGTTCCCAAAAATCCACAAGTCAGCACACGAATAGACAGGTGTTCTTATGGAACAACAAATCTTTAATGTAGCTTATAAAACTAAGTACCTAAAATGAATGACGTAGAAGGGATACCTAAGCGGCTATAAATACATGTCTTACGTAGGTACGTTCATTCTTCGAACAGATTTCATAGAAACTAGAAAGTCTGTTTGCAGATTAGTAACCTTTTGCTTTATTAATACTTCGAAGTTCTTGGAAAGTTTACGTAATGTTCTCATGACTCTCTGCCAGGAAAAAACAGGATACCCTTCCAGTGAGAAGTGACGAACGTGAAGTTACTTAGAACAAGGTTATCCTGCAATGTAAATTGTTGCAAATTCCTCCGCATTCTTATGTCAGAAAAATCATCCATCCGAATTATGTTTATTGCTGAACTTAGGCACAACGGTACAACATTAATCTGCCAGCCAATTCCCGCGATCTCTACCAATTAATCAGTTCACTGTTGATCTATCCATGCCGTGCATTGTGAATTTCAGGTGGCACGCCTAAAAGCCTAATAGGTAACCGGAGACACAGATAACATAAGCCCTGAGACATCTAGTTTCATGACAAAATCAGCAACGCACTTGTGTTTCAATAAAATATGAATCCTGGCAGTCAGAATGACAAAGGATTTAAGAATTTAAAAGTAAGACACAGTAATGAAAGTTAGTACTTACAAATTTGCCGAACAAGGGTGATGTGAGAAACATGACAACTGCGTAGAAACTGAACACGATTCCACACATTGTCTCGGAAAGACCCTTGGCGGCTGCCTCTCTCGGGAAGAACGGCGCCATCACGCTCATGGAGCAGAAGCTCATAAAGTCTACCAGGGCTAAAGAGGCGAGGGTCAGCCTCTGGCGGCTGGAGAGGAGGCGTACTGCCCCCGGCTGCAGGCGGGTCTGCGTCCGCACCAATCTACGTGCAATTAGGAGTGTGGTTTATGTTAACCAATCGGTATAAACTTAAAGGTACATGCTGTAAGTTACCTGTTATGCTCTAGGCTGTCACCTACGTGAAGGTAGTCTACCTATAGCCATAGGAAACTTGAAATGCCCCTATGGTTTATTCTTAGGTAACAGACAAGTGTTTTAGAATTCGTGTCATCATGAGCTGTGTATTGTACAAGTATAATCTTATATTTAGAACTTACCTACTGATAATTATGATAACTAACTGCAATGAGATTCAAGGTTATATCTGGTCCTTCGTGGATTTCTTCTTTACCTACTAAGATTTTGATTTCTAACTGCACTAACGTGCCTAAGTAAGTATTTGGCTATATTTTTGGCTAGCCTACAAAGTACCTATATGTCGAATCATCGTATTAATTCTTCATTGAATCCAAGATCAATCTAGTATTGGATTACATGCGACACTTGATATAGTTGCTTAACATGATTATTATTAAACAGATAAATAACAACGACTGTTATCTCACATTTACAATAGACTGATAATAGAAACAAACTGCAACACGTGTGGTTTTACCTAATTTATCTAGATATGTGCACTTATATATATGTTTGTCTAATAAATAATTAAGAAGGTATACTGCGAATATTATAGATTAGAAGGAAAAAAGATCTTGCTTACCGTTCTCTTAGTATAATGATCTCGGAGCTGATGTCGTCGGGCGGTCCTCCGGACCAGGAGTGCACGCGCCGCAGCCGGCCCATGTCCGGCAGCGAGCGGCGCCCGCCCCACGTCGCCGCCAGCTCCTCCGTGTGCGTCGACGTCTTCATCAGCTTGCTGTCAAACACTATCGTGTCCTGAGAATCTGCTCCACAGACAACACTGTTCAAATTCGAGTCACTTGTAGTTCGTTCACGATCAGTTTCACTTAGCAGCTGCGTGTTATCGTCAGCATCGTCGCACTCTCTGTCCATATTGAAGGGCTACACTTCTCTTCGGTCCGTTGGAGCAGCTCAATACGAATATGTTAGATTGCACCGCCGCCGCGCCGCCGTCGCCGCCGCAGTATAAAACCGATCGTAAACAAACCGAGTTATCGGCGTGTCAACACACCCAGCGCACCAACTACTACTGTTAACAATTAAAAACCAACCTCGCGTATATCAATTTATTATCGATATCTTATCGTGTTCAAATAGAATTTCCTGGATAAAGGACGCTTTCCAGCCAGTGATGGCGCGTTGACTCGGCAAGTTGCGGTGGTGGGAAGTGCGGCGGCGTTTTGATTTATTTATATGTAGGTACCTGATACGTAGGTACTCGCACGTCATGTTTGCTTGCGATAATCCATGTCGGAAAGTAGTTTATCGCATAAAGTTAACCAAATAAAGTTTTGGAAGGATTCCGAATTGTTCCGTTTCTAGACAGGCGTTCATGCCAATTGCTTTTCAGTGAAATGTACGAGCAAGGCATGAGCATGCACCTGAAACAAAAATAGGCGTCATAAAACCAAGGATAATATTTACTTTTATTATTAACGAGTTTTTTTATTGCTTCTGGGTAGGTTGGTACCTAATGTGTATGACCCATGTAAACTGTAATACTTAAATTTACTTTGTAGATTAAGTCAAACATTATTTTAGGCAAACCGATATGTCCTTAATTTAAATACCTAATGAGGATTCGGAGCTAAGAGGCGATAGGAACTAGTGAATAAGAGAAGGTTGGTCAATTGTCCGGCAATAGGGTGCGACGGTGCGTACAATCCGAGCTCGTTCAGGGTAACTTGTACCTACCGACTACTCACCACCGTCAGTAACATTTCGATAACGTAAAATAACCGCACTAGGTACCTACACTGAACACAATGGATGAAAACCTGGTAAATAATAAACTGTTCCCCTACCTACTTATTAGGACTTACTAAAAAGCAGAAATTATGCCCATTAGACTTATTATTTTTTTGCCGAATTGACAACTGCATTGCAAATCAATAAATAAAAAAAAAACATTTTTAACTACTTTTTAATCACGTTGTTTAGATACTTTCGTGTTTTTAGGGTTCCATACCTCAAAAGGAAAAAACGGAACCCTTGTAGGATCATCGCTTACCATTAGGTGAGATAGTGGTCAAACGCATGCCTATCTATAGTAAAAAAAAAAAAACTTTTTTGTCCGTCCGTCTGTGTCAAGACCCTTTATCTCGGGACCGTGTGAAGGTATCGAGTTCGAATTTAAACCATATACTCAAGTCTACGGTCCCTTGAAGTTGTGAAAAAAATCATAATTATAAGTTAACATGAAAAAAGGATACGGCCGTTTATGCCGCAAAAAAAATACTTCGACACTCTCAAGGGAATCAAAATTCATAAGGTACGAGTAGGTATGTCCATGTCCCGTTGACCTAGACATATGAAATTTGGCAAGTAGTACCGTCTTGTACTACAGGTATAGGGAATTGTCTAAAAACTATACATTTGTAATTATATCATGAAAAATATGGTCTTTATTTAAAGTACGTCAATCACCGAGCGTAATAAACCATTGATAGGATTCAAAATCTAGGTATTTAAAAAAATTAAGTGTTATCCCGAGGAACATTTAGCGTTTCCTTCATCAAAATCGACCCACAAAATCAAAAGATATTGAATTTTTAAGTTTAGGAAGAAACTACCTTAATATTCTCTGATCATTCAGACCGCCATCTATTGAGAAAAAAGAAAATGCACGAAAGCATGAAAATCACACCATAACAAATTGTTGAGTTATTTGTTAAACTTTTAATACGTAACAAAATAATAGTGAACATTTTAATACCTTATCGTTATAAATCGTAACATACTTTGCCCATCTCTCACGCATTAATTTTGTTAATAATTTTTCTTCCCTCATGTGACAATGATGTGAAATGTGTGTCAGTCGTATTTTGCTATTATATACTATTATTATTATTATTCCATTTATTCATTTATATATACATACTAATTACATTTTTAAATATTTCTATAAAAATACAAAAAAAAACATTTAAAAATATAAAAAATAGTAGCCCACCGGTATCGGGAACAGGGTCCAAGCTACCGGTGGTCAGGGCTTCTGAGAGAGGAACCTCCTAAAGATGCGCGCCGTGTCCAGGAGTACTGCTTTCTGGATCAAGCCCTTGATCCAGCTGCCCAACGAGAGCCTCTTTGGTCGAGGCTCTTGGCAATAATGCCATTGGCCGTCACGATTATCGGCATAATAACTGCTGTGTTCACATCCCACATGTCGACAACCTCGCGAGCCAAGTCAAGATACTTCGTTTGTTTATCTTTCTCTGACTTCACGAGGTTCTCGTTATGAGGGACTGCTATATCAACAATCATTGCGCGACGCTCTAGTCGGTCTATCACCACTATATCAGGTTTATTGGCAACAATAGTCCTGTCAGTGATGATAGACCGATCCCAATACAATGTGCAAATACTACTTTCGAGAACTGGGTCGGGCACATACCTATAGTACGGTACTTCCGATTCCACAAGATTGTATTTAAGAGCAAGTTGCTGGTGGATAATCCTGGCTACAAGGTTGTGCCTGTGCAAATAGTCTCCGTTAGTCAGACTAGAACAACCGGAAATAATGTGGCGAATGGATTCCCCGGGCCGGTAACATGCCCGACATATGTCAACCGTACCGTCCTTCACAATGTATTTCCGGTAGTTATTAGTCATCATAACTTCGTCCATAATTGCACAGACAAAACCTTCGGTTTCCCCGAAGAGGTCACCAAAACGAAGCCAGGCTACGGACGCTAAGAAGTCTACATCGGGCCCATGTAGGACCCGATAAAAGCGTCCGTGAAGCTCCTTGCTCTGCCATACCTCCCTCCCTCTCCCTTATTATTATTATTACTTTTTACGTCTTCTGCTGCCAAATACTTTGTCAGTTTACGAAATGGTCGATAGATGGCGTTGCACTGATGACGCGAATTTCTGAATTGCGGTGTTAAGGCCGCTCTCTCGCAAATGCATAAAAAAGCGTGCAGATGAAGCGGTTATTCGTCGGCATTAACTGAGAAATTACATCTGAAATAAATAGGTAGTAATCTACATTATGATGGCAGGAGAATAAGGGTCTCAACTATTTGTACCTCCAAATCGTTGAGACCATTTTACTCCTGTTACTTTTAAAAAATATGTATTTGTTTTATTTAAAAATTAAAAAGGGTAGCAGAGTGGCGCGTAGAGGTGTAGTTAGCTCTGTTTCTATACACAAGATCATTGGCATGTATACAAGCCTTAATGTCCATTGGAGAACGACCCTCATACGATTTTTAATCAGCGCAGCGTTGTAGTTCGATAGGGGTATATGTTTGGGTTTTAAAAGGTCTTGAAAAGTATCTGCCAAATTAGTTAAATCTATTTGTACTGGTTCGTTAATCGTGCATTGAGCATTTATCGTAGAACTGTCTTAAATTATTTTGGTACTTGTGAAGTACGGGACGGTTCGACTTGTGGATGAGGCCTGTAGGGTTCCGTACTAAAGGTGCTGACTCCACCCTTCTATAAAAAATAGATTCTTAGCTCGGAAAAAATTGCGAGACATGACTCCTGAACTATTTATAATACGTACCTACAAATTTGTACGGAACCCTCGGTGCGCGAGTTTGACTCGCTCTTGACCGTTGTTTTTTTTTAAATATAATTGCTTTTTTAAGGTATATAATTAGAGCATCTTCATTTGAAGGCGATTGATTGATGCTAATTTGTTTTTCACACTCGAAAACTGGCTGTAAGAGCGCAATGAAGTGTATTTCGCACTAGTGCGGAAAAGTGCGCTGGCCAGCCACTGCCTACGATAACTAGCTCCTACTCTACTGCTTTTAGGCAAGCAAAGCAATGATGTGTATTTCGCACTAGTGCGGAAAAGTGCCCTGGCCAGCACCTTCTATTGGTGGCAGCACAGAAATATCACCGTCAAGTATATTTTATCTATAAAATTCGAAATGGCAACGCTAGATAGCGCCGTCTACTTCGCGTACTTCCCCTAAACTGAGCGTGCAGGACCCGTAGGTCGTAGCACACAGGCGTCAACGTCAAGTATTCTGACCCTTAAAATTTCGAATATGCGACACTAGATGGAATAGTCAACGCCGTGCACGTTCCCTGTGTGTCTATAGGGAGCGTGCAGAAACTATAGGGGGCAGCACAGAAATGTCACTGTCAAGTATGTTTCAAGTATAAAATTCGAAAGATGGCATAGTCAAAGCCGTGCACGGTCACTATAGTTCGTGGCCGGTACAGTACAGAAGTGTAAATTTCAAGTACTTAACGAAAACGTTCCGAAATTACGCTACTAGATGTCACTTTCCAGGCCCGCCACGTTCCCCTAATGGGAGTGTGTAGGAACTATAGGTGGCATCACAGAAGCTTTAATGAATGCCACGTCATATATTTATATCGTAGAAGTTACGAATTTAACAACGTAAGATGACATAGTTAACGCAGCCGTGCACGTTCCCTAATCCCCCACAATAAAATCAGGGCTACTAATGTGAAATAGGGTATTTGAATAGATTGTTTTTATTGCATTTCGTAAAACCTAAAGAACAGTTAAGACGCAGTAAAAAATGGCTAAGTTGTGAGCGTTTTACAATCTATGACAAATAAGAGACACAGCCCTAATTGCGTATGACGTCATTCACAAGCGTCGCCATCAAAAATTTGCACCATCTAGTACGAACAAAATTTTTCGTGACAATTAAAGATTTAGAAGAATGACTTCAAAAGCGTGTAACTTGTTTTTCACCAATTTTGTTTAATTTTTCACAAATGTTATTGTTTTAATAAAATCTATCAAATAAATATTCATTCATATACATTTTTCATAGAAGTCAAATACCCTATCGCTCATCGAAAGCCCAATAACAATTCTCGACCTGGAAATCGGATCCAGGGGCACGATCAGCAATCCCGCGCGAGCGATCACTACATAAATGCCTTAGATATTTAAATTCCAACCTTATCACCAACGCAATAGGGTTCACGCCCAAAGTGCAACCGGTGAGTGTTTTACGGGTTCTGTACCTAAAAGTTTACCAACCGAACTCAATTACTAAGTCTCCGCTGGCCGTCCGTCTATCAGTGTGTCTGTCAGCGTGCTGTTTCACAAGATACGTAATTGTGGTCGGCAGTTGAAATTTTCAGAGTGTATTTCTCTTGCCGCTATAAAAATTAACAAAAAATAATAAATTCAAATAAAAATTAAAGGGGTTCCATACAAGAAACGTGTATTTTTCGGTTTATACTACAGAACCTTTCGTGTCAGAGTCCGACTCGCACTTGGCCGGTTTTTTGGATTACAAGTTCCTTCAATAATTTTTGACCTTATTGTGATCTGAATCTACATTTTGACCATGTGCTACGTCATGACATGTTCCAATTAATATCAAGCAAAGGGAAGCGGTTATGATTATGTGAATGTGAATTTTCAGTTACCCACATTAAATTGCGGTGCATTCATGTAGGGTGGCTGATCATGACACACATTTATTATCTCATTCATGTAGGGTGGCTGATCATGACACACATTTATTATCTCATTCATGTAGGGTGGCTGATCATGACACACATTTATTATCTCATTCATGTAGGGTGGCTGATCACGACACACATTTATTATGTCATTCATGTAGGGTGGCTGATCATGACACACGTTTATTATCTCATTCATGTAGGGTGGCTGATCATAACACACATTTATTATCTCATTCATGTAGGGTGGCTGATCATGACACACATTATCTCATTCATGTAGGGTGGCTGATCATGGCACACATTTATTATGTCATTCATGTAGGGTGGCTGATCATGACACACATTTATTATCTCATTCATGTAGGGTGGCTGATCACGACACACATTTATTATGTCATTCATGTAGGGTGGCTGATCATGACACATTTATTATCTCAATCAAAAATGAACATAAAGTGAAAGCACATGATAAATAGTTTGTAGAGTAATAAGCTTTCTCCAAGTCGACTTTTACAACTTTTGCGATTTTCACACCAGTACGCGCAGATCAACGGCTAGATGAGATAAGCTGATAAAACATATAAGCGGAAACAGATACAAGATAAGATAAATAAAACTACCACTTACAAATATAGTAACCAGATTTGTATTGATGTTTTTTATTTTTAAACGAAAATGTTCATTACACGTATAACAAACCAACAATAACTTGTATTCATTACAAAGAACAAATCACCATGTATTATAATGTCAGCGATTTTTTACACCTACGATAATTAATGTTTAACAAATTAGAAATAACATATTAATTCTTCTCAATTATTAACAGATTTATTTGAAAAAATATAGCATTTATAATGAATGACTGCACTCGCGAACAATCGAACCAGCAATAATTCGCCAGTCCATTCATTAGCTCAATTCAGTCCGGTTTACACGCGTAAGTAAATAGATACACTATCTTATATTATGCAAACGATTACATTAGCGACAAACTCTGATACAAAAATAGTAAAACAAAACACATATTCTCGTCATTAATGACGTGGATAAACATTTAAGTTTATTCATATTTAACGCCGTATTTATAGCTTATCTCTTTAAGTCTCTTAATTAAATTAAACTTTTTAACGAGTTCTGATCCATTCCCGTGGAACAGGTTTATAGAATTGTGTTAAATAATAAATGCAAAGAAAAATAATGTTAATTTACTAAGACATGTATTAGGCGGCCTGTTCCAATGGATTGGTTCAAGAATAAAGCTGTCCTTAACACTAAGTAATTCACGCTAAGCGGTTTGTCAACGGAGCATATTTCTTGAGCTAGGACGATCATAACCGAAGCTGGGCCAGTTCCTGCAGCAGCGCCGGCTCTTGCTCGATCTTGGCCAGCTGGTTCAGCTCCAACTGCTTGCCAAATGCCTTCTGTTGCTTCAGCTTGTCAATGTCACTCAGTTTCTGTTAAAACAAAATACAATTTCAGTAATTGTTTAAAACCTTAAAGAGGTCATTGTACTCTCACTATGAACCCCTTTTACAAGTTTAGTGAACTCAAGTGTATGGAATAGTGTGTTCTAATATTGTTCCAAACCTCTGCTTAGACGTCGGGGATATACCTACTGGCGTAAAGATATGCTAGATTTAGCCTACGTCATGTATACCATATTATACTAAGCTATGACGTCAATGTAGTCGATCAAGTTGTAAAACGCAACATGCTAATTAATGTAATATTTGAACAGATATTTTAGATAATTTTAGAATGGCCGTGAATTCTGGTTTGTGGTAACCTCGTGAGCATTCATACACGCGCGCAGCTGACGCTACATTTTTACTGCCAAAAATGTAGCCTCAGCCACAAAAAGTGCATAAATATGGTGAATTGAACTTTCTACAGAACTATTTTCGAAGATTTTTCGAGAGAAAAAAACCCTGAAACTGATTTGTGATGATTATGAATGATGCTCACTGTCCTCTGACAGTGAGCATCATTCATACCTGATTCAAATTATAGGAGATAGTGTTGAAAGCAACACTATGACCTATAACTTGAATAAGCCTATTATAACTTAATAGTTGACCCGCGCAACTTCGTCTGCGTCACAATTTTCATTACTGCTCCGCTCCTATTGGTCTTAGCGTAATGATATATAGCCTATAACCTTCCCCGATCAATGGGCTAAATAATTTAATGGGAAAAGAATGAGGATGGGTTTTTTTTAATGGGTAAATAATTTGTCAAATCGGACCAATAGTTCCTGAGATTAGCGCGTACGAGTAAACAAACCATCTCTTCAGCTTTATATACTAGTATAGATAGATGATATGCCCGTTAGCCATATTTTGTATGGTCCTTCCTCGATAAATGGGCTATCTAAAACTGAAAGATTTTTTTAAATCGGACCAGTATTTCCTGAGATTAGCGCGTTCAAGCAAACAAACAAACAAACTCTTCAGCTTTATAATATTAGTAAAGATAGAAGAAGTATAGATAATAAAAATGTTTTATATCAAAAATACGAAAATCTTAATGTAATCGAAAATCCTGACGTCAATAGAAGGAGGTCATTACTAAAATGTGATCGTAAATGCAGAATTCGATATTCTTAAATATCTTTTTGTACTAAGATGTTATTGATGCGATTATAAAACGCTACCTGCTATGATCCTTACATCATCACATGATTAGAATGCAACTTTACGACTTTTTAAGTTATAAATGTGAGATTAAGTATTCAAACCCTTGCCAAAACAGAGTTCTTCTCAGGTCTACTACTGCGAAATTGCTAATGGAAATCCAAATTGCTTATAGACCTGGGAGTCTTTAAGTCAAGAGTGAATAGGTTATTTCTAGGCAAGCGTGCTCCATCTTCGACCACATCATCACTTACCATCAGGTGAGATAGTGGTCGAACGCGTGCCTATGTACCTATAGAAAATAATAAAAAAATACTACTTTTTGCCTGACCTCGGCGCACTAGACCAATGAGGCAAGTAAAACTAAAATGGAGAGAAAGGAATTGTTATTGTTCAGAACATTACCTTATTGAGGTTTTTGATCTTCTTGTCCTTCTCGGGGTCTCCGGTGGACACGAAGGGCGCGCGGGCGGCGGGCGCGGGCGGCGGGGGGGACGCGTCGCCGCGCGCCTTCTCCTCCGCCTTGCGGGCCTTCGCCTTCTCGCGCTTTTCTTTCTGTTTGAGCGCCTGCTTCGATGGTGCCGCTAAATAAAGGCAATATTTTAAGATGACTTTCCGAAATATGTAATCGTAAATAATAAGAACTACTTATATTTTTTTTGGCAGACAACTAAGCCTCGTTTATGAAATTAATCAGTCTATATTTACAAATTTCTATTTGTAAATATAGACTGATTTATTAATACCTAAATTTTAAAAGCTATCATCGTCTGTTTGGCCCTTTTCCAAACTTGTATGTTGAGATCTAACACAGAAAACAGCAGTGTGTTTTACATGGCGCGACTGCTTATTTGACACAACCAAGTTAGTTACTTGATACGTGTAACCGTCGGCAAAACTGGTGCTCATTCTTCAGGATTCTGACACTCATATAAATTATTACAACATTAAAATCTTACCACTAGGCGTTTCCCCAGGTTTATGCGGCTTCTCTTGTTCATGAAGCGTGAAGGTTGAAGGCCTATTCTTAGCGCCGGGAGGCCTGTAGGCCGCCGCGGGCTTCGGCGTGGAGTCCTCGATGCCCTTGGGCGCAGTCCTGGACAGCTCGCTCTTGGAGAAGTTGCCCGGCTGCCAGCTGATGGCCAGGAGATTCTCCTTCTCGGCGCAGACTCGCTTGTGCATCAGAGCGCATGTGTAGTGCCAGATCTTGTAGCTAGAAAAATTAATTTCTTGTTTAAATGAGTATTTTGAAAGGTCAAGGTCGAACAATTTTGACCCTTATAACTCTCTGGGTTAAAAATATATTTTTTTCTGCATGTTTTTGATTGTTTCTTCGTATTTTAACACCGACTTCCGTAACTAAAGTTATTTTTTTTAAAGATTTATTATTTTTTGCTTTTCAGTTTTTTCAGAGGTTTAATTTTTTTGTTTTTATTTTATAATTTTTTGTGGCTATAATCTACTAATTACTAAATGCGTGTTTTTTTTTATTACTTTTAACATAGCTACCTACCTTACCTTAGCTATTAACTGTAATATTATCCTACTTTAACTATTATTTTGTTGTAGAATATAAATACTTACTTTAAACATTATATTTAAATACTTTACATGGGTAGGCCTACAAAAAATGCTACACAACTCAGCATTTAAATCTGTAAGCGAACATAAAATCACCCCTATTTTCCCACCCTTAGGGTAGGATTTTTCTTTTCCAAAATTATATGGGACCAACTTCGAGGACCCTTTCTTAAAAAAAATAATGATCAAAATCGGACTATTTTGTAAATCGTGGTCATACATTACAATCAGTGAGTGAACAATTAATCTTCCCCTGTTTTCCTACCCTTAGGGTTGGATTCTTTTTTCCAAATTTATATGGGACCAATTTCGGCGTATACCCTTTCCAATAAAAAAAAATGTAACAATACTACTCTGTAAAAAAAAATAAGTATACGCGTCGACTTGATCAGTTAAAAAAATCAACCCACGCCGAATGCCGGTACTGAAATAGATAAATTAAAAAAAAAAAATCGCCAAAAACAGCACGTCTACAAATAGGTGCTTCTGGATAGCGCTAGGCAGTAGGCACCAACATGCACTACTAAATGTAATATACTACTCTGTCAAGAAAGTACCGCGAAAAGATCAATAATACACAAAATGTCTGTTATTCATCCAAATTTATTTTATCACCTTCAAAGTATGCTCCTTTAAAAACGATACACTTGCGCCAACGAATAATCCATTCATCAAAACATTTTTTAAACGCTGCTTCCGGAATTGAGTTCAGTTCTCGCCGCGAATTCTCCTTTATGTCTTCTATCGATTGAAAACGGGTGCCACGAAGTGGCAATTTGAGTTTAGGAAAAATAAAAAAGTCAGCAGGATCCATATCTGGTGAATATGGTGGTTGCTGGATGGTATTTGTTGAGTGTTTGGTTAAAAATTCGTTCACAATGATAGCCTTGTGCGAAGGCGCATTGTCGTGGTGCAAAATCCAAGAATTTTCTTTCCACAAATCTGGCCTTTTTCGTCAAATTTGCTCTCTTAAACGCCGCATAACGCTCAAATAATATTCTTTATTTACCGTTAGACCTTCCGGTAAGAATTCAGAGTGCACAACAACGCGATAGTCAAAGAAAACAGTCAACATGACTTTGACTTTTGATCCACTTTGGCGTGGTTTTTTCGGTTTCGGTTCAGTTGGAAGGCGCCACTCCGAAGCTTGTTGACTAGTTTGCATGTCAAACTCGTAAACCCACGTCTCGCCACCAGTAACAATGCGTTTCATGAATGTTGGCTCCGAACTGACTCGTTCTAGCATGTCCTCAGCGACTTTCATGCGATTGAGTTTTTGGAGAAAATTCAGATCTTTTGGGACTAGCCGAGCAGCAACATGTTTCATACCCAAATGATTAGTTAAAATGGTACGGATCGACTCGTGAGATACAGAAAGTTCGGTGGCTATCTCTCTCAGAGTTGAATGGGGATTTTCAGTCACTATTTCCTTCACTTTTGCGATGTTAACTTCAGTTGCAGACGTTGACGGCCTACCAGAGCGAGGCAAATCTTCCATCACATCTCGACCGCTTTTGAACGCTTTGAACCACTCATAAGCACGAGTTTTTGATAAAGTCGATTCACCGTAAGCCTTCTGTAACATTTTCAGTGACTCCGAACACAAAATTCCATTGGCGATGCAAAATTCAAGACAAACTCTTTGTTCGATATTTTTGTCCATTATGAAATTCGCAATACACACTATATATGATATTACTAAAACCAGCACTGTATTTAATATAAATAACAGATGCAACTCAAACTCCGCGCCAAAATGGAAAACAGTTGTGCCAATCTAACAACTACAAAAAAAAAACAAAAATTTGAATTTGGAACCATAAACAAATCATCCATTCCCGATACTTTTTTGACTGAATGTATTCTTGTTACATACCCATTACCGACAGTAAGCCTAGGGTAAGTAGTGGCAGTGAGGAAGGTCTCCGCCCTGGGGTCCCACATGAGGCTGGTGGTGTCGGGGGCGGCGCACGAGCCCACCTTCTTGTACCCGCGTAGCTCCCACACCTCGATATGGCCGGACGCTATGTTACCGAAGCCGCCTAGCAGCATGCGTGTGATGGAGTTAAGGTCTCTTTTTAATATTTAGAAAACACATTTATAACACAAAGAACATGAGATTAAAATTGGTACCGTAGTGGCGCTGGGAGATTTGCCCAGTTCGTCACGCTTCTTGGGTTAGATATTGGCCCGCTATACTTCTATGGCGGTTGGAGATCAGAGAGAATGTCCGATGATCCGGCTGTTAATAGGTCTTTACCTATGAAATTGCCTTTTTGTATGAAAAAATTTAAACGAATTTTTTTCATGTATTTTTTATTTGTATTATTCGAAGTAATCACTAATCACCCATGCAATCAATGCATCTTTGCCAACGCAGTGGCAGTTTATTGATGCCCTTCTTAAAGAAATCAGCTGGACGGGAGGCAACAAATTCTTCAAAGGCATTTTGTACTGCCTCTCGGGTATTGAATTTTTTTCCCGCCAAGAAGTTATCCAAATTCTGGAAAAAGTAGTAGTCTGTAGGCGCAAGGTCTGGTGAGTAGGGCGGATGACGGAGAGCTTCCAACCCCAGTTCTTGCAACTTGGAGACCGTCTGCTGTGCAGTATGAGGTCGCGCGTTGTCGTGCCGGAGCAGCGGAGACGAGCGATTGACCAATGCTGGTTGGAGATGTGCCAGCTTCTCCATCATTGTGTTCAGTTCTTCACAGTACACATCTGCAGTAATGCTTACCCCGTTTGGTAAGAAGCTGTGATGAATCAAACCGGCGCTAGACCACCAAACAGTGACCATCACTTTTCTAGGGGTAAGTTTTCGTTTAGGGCATTGTTTAGGTGCTGAACCAGGATCCAACCAACTTGCTGAGCGCTTGCGGTTATCAAACAGAATCCATTTTTCATCGCAGGTAACAATGCGGTTCAAAATTCCTTCATTTGTGTGTCTGTTGAGCAGTGCAAGGCACGTCTCGACGCGTACTTGGCGCTGGCGATCATTGAGTTCGTGGGGCACCCATTTGTCAAGCTTTTTTACCTTGCCAATTTGACGCAAATGGACCAATATTGTTTTGACGCTAACGTCGAAAGCTGCTGCTAATTCAGCCGTAGATTATGTATCATCAGCTTCCACAATCGCCGTTAATTCGTCATTGTCGACCAAAGTCTTCGGACGACCGCGAGGTTCATTTTTAGGTCGAAATTTCCAGAACAGAAGCGAGCAAACCAATAACAGGTGGTGCGTTGGTTTGTAGTGTTAGCTCCGTAAACGTCGTTGATGTTGCGTGCCGCTTGTGCCGCGTTGCTGCCACGACGGTATTCATATTCCATAATTACTCGAATTTTTAACGTATCCATGATGACGAAAAAGATTGAAATGCGATGAAAATGTGACACTAATCAATAAACAAATGACTACTTTTGGAAAAAAAAACATGTTTTTAAAATAAAATTAATTTGAAATTAGAATTCTTAGCCAAACAAAAATTATTTTGATTTGTAATGGCCAGTACTGCAGAACGGCAATTTCATAGGTAAAGACCTAATATTTGTAGAATTTTGGCAGTCGTTAAAGATAGTCAGAAGCCAGTAAATCTGACTCCAGTCTCACCAAGAAATACTGTGTTGTTACCCATTTAATGGGTTGTGGAGGTCTGGTAGGCGGCCGCTTCACGTAAAATACTGGTATTCAGCTGAATCCGGTTTGACTAGAAGCCAACCCCAATATAGTTGGGAAAAGGCTAGGCAGATGATGATTTCCTCGCAAAAGGACATTAGAGCGTCCCCAAGCACTCTAGCTCTCTACCATGAATTGGACCACCGAGGTGATAACATATGAAAAGGATATGGTTTCCTTCAGGCGGGAAGTATATGGAGTTCCAGGCGCCAGTCCCGAACTCGAAGAGCGGCTCGCACTTGACGTTGAAGAGGGTTGCCTTAGCGGGCGCGTGGCCGTACACCGCCACCCACTCGTTCGAGTTGCCCGGGTTCCACGAGATCGCGTGTACTGGACCCTCCTTACCTAAGGAAAGTACTTGGTTAAGGGCGAATTTCACCAATCAAACTGATCGCGATCAGCGTATCAACCACGTTTACGAGCTGTCACTGTCGTTATTTTCTGTGGAATATTGACACTGACATCTCTTGATCGCAGTTCAGATGTACTGATAGCGATCAGTTTGAATTTGTGAAAATAGCTCTTAATGTGATAAAAATGGTGTAACCACATTATAATGAGAAAAATCAGCTGTGACTAAGCCTGCGGCACGATACAAGCGGCCAGGCTGGGGGCCGAATGGGGCTATTATATAGACGATTCAATTTTGTAGGTACTCTCGCCATCGCCCCCCGCGGCCTTAGTTACAGGCCACTCGTTTCGTGCCCACGGTAAATGCCAATTAAGTGTCAGAGTTTATGTAGTACGAGTATTGGTATTCAAGATCCAGATTTTCCTATTTTCGATCTGCTTTTCTTTCCCACACGATATTTATACAATTGCGTGGATAAGCAACCAAACGGGGTATTTTACAAAAAAAATCTAATTAGTCCGTCTGATAGATTTTCAAAAAGTATACAATTTTTTTTTTCATGTAAACAAATAATAAGGAGACAGACTAATTAGATTTTTTAAATAAAATACCCTATTAATAGCATTGTAACTATTTATAAATACCTAAAACTTACTAAATGTGACATTTTCTGAGTTGCCTTTCACATCACCGTAAGATAGTGACTGCTTTCCGTAGTAAGAACCACCAGTTTTGTCCACCTAGAATCCAGAATGTTTATATTTATTTAAAACTAGCTGTGCCCGCGACATCGTTCGAGTGGATGTCGGAAAAATATGTGTTACATAGCTAAAAATCAACGTTCAGTTAATACCTTGTAATTACCTTGAGTATCAATCTCTCGCAGAATTAAGAAAATGGGAGAGGGTACCTAACGCAGGGCACTGTATCATCTCTTCCAGTTGAAAGCCTACCAGCCCAGCTTATAAAACTTTTTGAATTACAACCCATCCATGATTAAAGCGTGGAAGATAATCATAACCATCAGTTTTCATTTACCTTTTAGAGGTCTATTACAATTTGACTGTTTTTTTGCGTAAAATGACCAACTTTGGCTTATTGGGTAGTTGAGAATAGTTATTAGTATTGAAGATAGCGGCCTCACTTTTCGCATTTTTCTCTTATATATTTGTAAAAAGCCAAAATTCGAAAGTAAGTTTCTCATGAAAAGCACGACGGCACTTTTAGGAGCTCGTGTTTGAATTACTGTACTAAAATACTGGTATTCAGGTAAATCCGGTTTGACTGGAAGCCTACCCCAATATATAATATATAGTCGGGAAAAGGCTAGACAGATGATGATTGAACTACTGAACTATTGTACTAACCAAATGAAATGAAAAATATATTCCTTACATAGTGGTTTCGGTCATAGCGGCCTCCGAAATTTGAAAATTCTTATTTCAAATTTCTGACTGACCGTAAAAAAAGTTTAAAATCAACTGTACATTTCTCCTTATTACATTAATATTATTACGTAACATTTATACCAAAATAAACCATAGTCCATAAGAAATGAAAATTTAATATGTAAATATATTAGTAGTACACCACAAAATTAACGTTATTGCAACTGCCTAATTTCTACATAATGCAATGAGTCAGCAGTTTTGTGAGTGAAAATGCAATTCTGTGATGCTCTATCACAGAATTGCGTTCTCAATAAAGAACTTAAGAACCTTTTCATAAAAACTGTCACACTTCAAACAGCAGTTTGAAAACTGTGTGTTTTAACATATAGGTGACGCTACACCACGGGTTTGGTTTGCTAGTGTGACAAAGAGGTCCTAGATTGGATTCCGCCATTAGACAGATATTTAGTCCAATCTGGTATGAAAACATCTGAACTTAACAGTATCTGAAAACCAGAATATTTACTACACCACACCCATAGTAGGCTATCATTATTGACATTCATTTAATTCAGGCAGGAAGTAATAAGTAGCAACTTTGGTACTAACATCGGTCTGCGTCATGGCGAACACGTTCGTGCCACGTCGGTTCCAGTAGAAGGTGGCCTTGTCGGCTTGGAAGGAGGAGCGCGCCACCACTGCCTGGCTCTGCTCGAAGTTAGGGTACTTGAATATGCGCCAGAATGACGGCTGGCCGGCCTTACCTGTTGATCACAATATTATTTAGATTTTTACAAAAACGAAAACAAGGGTTCTTAAAAACTGCTGATTGGTGGCAGAAGAGATGAAACATTTTGAGGCAACCTTCAGTTGGCAGCCTGAAATAAAAAGCTGTTCTTTCTATGTAAGAAGAAGCCTTTGCAACCTTGTAACATTGATTGATAGCTAGGCCGCTTCCAAAATCTATACTATCTATACCTACTATGAATAAAAATATTATAAAGCTGAAGACAGATCTCAGGAAGTACAGGGTGCTTACTCTCGAATATAATTCCGATAGATCGACATTGGTCAAACGTCAGTTGGTTGATTTAATGGTCAGGGATTGGCTGGACTCACTGAGTCTAGCCAATCCCTGACGTTTGACTGACAATTCCAATGTCGATCTATCGGAATTATATTCGAGAGTAAGCACCCTGGTTCGAATTTAAAAAAGGTTTTTCTCAAACATGCTTGGAAATTTGAGCATTATTTTGACCATCTTCTAACATAAATCGAAATTGCGCGAGAAAATGTTTTTGTTCGTTATTCGTCATTGATTTTGAAAAATAATTGTATTTTAATTTCCGCGTATTCTTTGAGAAAAGTACAACACAAGCCATGGCCACAACTAGGCATTGATGGACTTACGTATGTGTGCCTCGGCTGCGCCTCGGCCCACATTTACACGTTCATCCATCAATGCCTCTTTTGCTGGCCGCTGCAGTAATGTACTATTACTGTTGTATAGCCTATTTGTCAGGGTAGGTTATATAACATCAAACTACAATAGGCGCGGAGCATTAATGAAAAAAATTATGCAGACGCGGGTCAGCTAGTATGTAACAAATTGGTTTCTATGCCATTTTTTAATATTGCTCAAGGTAAAAGCTAGTGGGTATCTTGTTACACTACACTTAATATTTTGGTTTTTTCTATTATTTTATTACTTTTGTATTGCTTGACACCTTTTAAATGTCTACAAAGCACCTTAGTTACTTACCTAAAGTAAATGCAGAAAAATAGTATGTAGGTGCTGGGCTGGGTGAGACACTGAAAGACTTCAGCTTCTCTGCCTGCAACTGTTGCACATATCTATCGAGAATGCCGTCCTCATAGATCAACACCCTGTTGTTCACATTTAGAGCAAACAGCTTCTCATCTGATGACCACTTGGGTTCCCTTGAAATTAAATAAAAAATTAAGGGATAGCAAATATCATTCAGATCATGACACTGCACAAGTATTAAGCTTTCCTACGAATCGTAAACCAAATAAAACAACAACGTACTATATTCATAAAAGAGATTACAGCTTAGACAATATCCGAAAATTCAAAGAATGCCTGCAAAAACCTTTCTTGGTCTGACTGCTATAGAATCACAGAAGCCAACTCCGCATTCAACGAGTTTCATGAACTGATGTGCTTATTTTATAACCTCTGCTTCCCCAAGGTAAGAGTAAAGGTGAATACTAATAATAATAATAAAAAAAGTTAATTAGCAAAGGACTAAGACAAAGTTGCAAAACCAAAAGGAAACTACGATATCAATATTACAAAAATAAAAACTCATCTAATAAAAATAAATAGTATAGTTACTCATATCTCCTAAAAAAATGTATCTATGGTTCAAAGAAGAACGCAAATATTAAATATATTAATACACATGACAATACATGTAAAGCCACTTGGATTGTAATTAAAAATGAAATAAGTAATTCTACCCACAAAGACGACATAGAAACCATGAAACAAAATGATAAAGTAATTTTGGACCCTGCAGTAATAGCCTCTGTATTCAACAACCACTATGTAAATTCAACGCATATACCTACGTAAGTAATTGCTCGACAAAGTTTTAGAAAAAATATTTGTGTTAACTCCATGTTTCTCAAACCAATGCTGGATAGAGAGATACGACTGGAAATAATGTCTTTGTCCAACACGAGGTCAGAAGGCTATGATGAAATAAGCATCAAAATCATTAAAGCTTGCTGTTATGAACTGACTGGTATTCTGACTCATTTAATCAATATGTCATTCTCAGCTGGAGCTTTAAAACTAAACCTGTCCATAGTAAAGCCAATATTCAAAAAAGGAGTTAAATCTGAAATCAATAGCTATCGTCCTATAACTTGAATACTGAAAAATGCATGTATAAAAGTCTTGTTGAATTTCGCAATAAATTTCAAATAATAAGTAATGAACAGATTGGATTTCAGAAGAACAAATCCACATCATTGTCCATTTCTCTCTCATTAAGTCAATACTCACAAGTGTCAACAATAATAATCTGACTACCAGACCTTTCTTAGAGTTATCAAAGGCTTTTGATATGGTTTCACACGACATATTAATAGATAAACTAGAGTCAGTCGGGATTAGGGGTCATGCCCTTTGGTGGATAGCATCCTATTTAAGTAACAGGCAACAATGTGTTATTATGAATAAAATTAATAACAAAAATAATGATATGATACCCTACACATCAGAAAATAAGCATAATGAATATGGCGTTCCGCAAGGTAGCGTATTAGGTCCAATATTATTTATCATATATATAAATGACATAAACATAACCAAGCATAAATGCGTTTTATTTGCCGACGATATAGTATTATTATTCCTTTATTTCAGGCAACGGGGGCCCATACAAATACATTCAGTCAAAAAAGTATCGGGAATGGATGATTTGTTTATGGTTCCAAATTCAAATTTTTGTTTTTTTGTAGTTGTTAGATTGGCACAACTGTTTTCCATTTTGGCGCGGAGTTTGAATTGCATCTGTTATTTATATTAAATACAGTGCTGGTTTTAGTAATATCATATATATAGTGTGTATTGCGAATTTCATAATGGACAAAAATATCGAACAAAGAGTTTGTCTTAAATTTTGCATCGCCAATGGAATTTCGTGTTCGGAGTTACTGAAAATGTTACAGAAGGCTTACGGTGAATCGACTTTATCAAAAACTCGTGCTTATGAGTGGTTCAAAGCGTTCAAAAGCGGTCGAGATGTGATGGAAGATTTGCCTCGCTCTGGTAGGCCGTCAACGTCTGCAACTGAAGTTAACATCGCAAAAGTGAAGGAAATAGTAACTGAAAATCCCCATTCAACTCTGAGAGAGATAGCCGCCGAACTTTCTGTATCTCACGAGTCGATCCGTACCATTTTAACTAATCATTTGGGTATGAAACATGTTGCTGCTCGGCTAGTCCCAAAAGATCTGAATTTTCTCCAAAAACTCAATCGCATGAAAGTCGCTGAGGACATGCTAGAACGAGTCAGTTCGGACCCAACATTCATGAAACGCATTGTTACTGGTGACGAGACCTGGGTTTACGAGTTTGACATGCAAACTAGTCAACAAGCTTCGGAGTGGCGCCTTTCAACTGAACCGTTTTCAATCGATAGAAGACATAAAGGAGAATTCGCGGCGAGAACTCAACTCAATTCCGGAAGCAGCGTTAAAAAATGTTTTGATGAATGGATTATTCGTTGGCGGAAGTGTATCGTTTCTAAAGGAGCATACTTTGAAGGTGATAAAATAAATTTGGATGAATAACAGACATTTTGTGTATTATTGATCTTTTCCCGGTACTTTCTTGACAGAGTAGTACAATACACAACTAAACATAAAAATATACTTAATAATAATAATAGAAATCACATCTGATAAAAAGAAAAATACCATTACATATCATGAGCTTGACATTAATTAACACAATAGATACACTACTGTATTGGCTTAACATAAACCGTCTAAAAATTAATCTAGAGAAATCAGTTTACATTCAGTTCAATCAATCGAATTGTTTTAAAAATAATAAAATAGGTACTTAACATGAATAAAATTAAAGAGGTTACACCATAGCGTATATGGGGGAGGGGGGGGGGGGCGTGAAATAATCTAATCTAATCTACTCAAGCCTGGGTGTAACAATTTTCAAGCTCGCTCCGCTCGTTCTTACATCATTTTCTCACACTTTTTTAGACATAGTTGAGAAGGTAACTTTTATCGAACTAGATAATTATGAGTGGTTAATATAAATTCTCTACTTGATCCGAGCCAGGGTACTAAAATTAGCGAGCTTATTTCGCTCGCCCTCGTGTTCGAGTTAGCTTCCGCGTGCAAATGGTCAAAATACCTATGGTATTATACACACGAGTTCCTAAAATTTTCGCGCTCGCTTGGCTCGCGGTTAATGACGATTCATTGGTTGTTTTTTCTAAAAACACGGTTAAACAATTATAAAAGTGTCTGACACGTTGTGACAATGAAATTATCCCTTGCACTGACAGATATTTGGCCCCCTCCTTGAGCAAAATCGTAGATCCGCGTCTGAGTTACGATCTATATAAGACTATTACATATATTGCTTATTATGGTGCATTTATTAAAAAGTTTCTTCTATTCACGTATAAAAAATTAAATCTAATGAGCATAGCATACCATAATCAGCCTATATTGTTCCCACTGTTGAGACAGGCCTCCTCTCGGTGAGAGGGAGTGGGCCGTAATTCACCACGCGGGCCCAGTGCCGGTGGGTAGATGTCACATGTCTTCAAATTTTTGGTTTAATGAGATGGAGTAAAACAAAATTCAAGCTAGCTACGTTCGCTCTTTAATTTTAAAATCTCTTAGTTCTTAACTTTCCTGTATGAGGCAAAAAGTTACTTCTGTTTGATATTAAGGCAGAAAATGAAACTATCCGATAAAGGGTACAAACATTTTCGAGCTCGCTTCGCTCGCTCTTACATTACACACTCTATACATTTTTGAGTTTTCTTGTATCACTCAACAAAGTTATTTATATCGTTCGGGGCCCCAGGATCATGGGGAGCTGGGACCTGGGCCTTCTAACTATGACTGGCCTATAATTCCATTTTTGATCGTGCACACCTCTACGATTTTTCTTGACGTGTAAAAGTGTTATGTTTAACTTATTTACAAAACAAATATCATTTAACATTGGGCGTCGTATCTCAGGTTCCCCAACCTGAGATGCGACGCCCAATGATGATATTCGTTTGCCAGGACCCCCTAGAAAAAATCCCAAGATACGCCAATGGGTAACACATACAAGGTTTTTAGGCGTAGTAATACATAAAGATATAAACTGGAAAGAACACGTTGATAATGTGAGCTCTAGGATTAATAAATTCGTATATGCAATCAAACAAGTAAAAAATGTTACTAACATAAAAACTGCCGTTACTTCGTATCACACCTATGTGGAATCATTATTACACTAGTCTCGTAATGTGGGGTAATAGTGTCGATGTGAATAGAGTATTTTTCGCTCAAAAAAAGTGATAAGAGCAATGTATGGACTACAACCCGATGACTCATGTCAACCAGTTTTTAAAAAACTTGATTTGCTACCATTGCCCTCTCTATACATTTAGGAAATATGTATGTTCCTAGCTAGGAATAAACAGCTATTTAAGACAGCAAACAATATTTTCTAACGGAACAAGCGAGATGATCATAAATTAGTATTTAATGACTTGCCAAGGCTTACTAAAACAAAAACTGCCTAGCAATGTGTGTACGAATTCATCACAAAATACCAAACCATTTCAAGGAAATAAGTATAAAGCTGTTAAAGATTAAATTATATAATTGGTTAAGCGAACACAGTTTCTACAATTTAAAAGAGTTTATGGAATATAAATGTTGATAAATTTTATTACTAGGTATTGTAAGTGATTTGCCAAAAATTTTTGCATGCTATAACTTAGCAAAAATATGTTTGTGCCTTTTTTATTTTAGCACCATTTTATAACCTGTTTTATGCAAATAAATGATTTATTATTATTATTAGATAAAAAGTCAGACTGCTTTTTGTTCAAATTATTAAATCAAAACCAGAGTGAAATGGAATAGTGATGATTTTAGTATCATGATATTAACTAACTTGTTCAATAATTATTAAGGTTGGTTATGTACAAGTAAATTACACTTTAAATTATTCAAATCGGACCTTTCGTTTAGAAGTTATGATGGGTATAAAAATACTCTAAGTTAGAAAAGTTTTGTAGTTTGCGTGAACTGCTTTTGTCGAACATTTAGTCTATTAATAAGTAATTTACATTGGGAGATGA
Organism: Lacanobia oleracea; assembly: GCA_950371165.1. NCBI lineage: Eukaryota > Metazoa > Arthropoda > Insecta > Lepidoptera > Noctuidae > Lacanobia > Lacanobia oleracea. Next base: position 17,647,745 of record OX493389.1, read on the forward strand.
AGTTCGTGGAGTAATAAGTAACCCGCAAACAAAGTCACGGGCGAACTGCAAGTTATTATCATAAAAGAAATGTGGCTTACCATCCAGTTTGATTCTTTTGTATAAAACTGCCTACAAGTTGCCCATCAGTTGATTTGTAAACATGAAGATTAGGCTTGCCCTGAAATAAGCAAATTGTTTGTTCTAATCTTTTTTGGTTTATCCATTTCCAACCTTGTGATATAGTGGCAATAATAAATAATTACCTGAGGGTTCTCTTTTGTCATAAAAAACATTTCCCAAACAGTAAAATAGTTATCCAGGGGTGAAAAGAACATATCTTTGATATTTCCATTGATGGTTGCTGTTACAGACCAATCAGAACATCTCACTATATCAACTCTGAAAATAAGACAATCACATTCATAAACAAATTGTTATTTGAACATAGCTTATATTTTTTTACATGGAATAATATACAGATTGCTTTATTATTCTGTAAGTATGTAAAATGTATCCTTACATGTAAACCATTGACATCAATTCCTAGTGGCTAAAATTGCATCAAAATCTGTTGTGTAATTTTGAAAAAACCTATGGTCACACAGCTAGACTTTATTTAAAATCATGAATGGCTTACAACAAAACATGTCATTATAATGCATATTTGTAGAAAGTTCCTATATGTAACTCGGGCATACCATAGTCTAGTTTGATGAGAGCCCATTGCCATCTACCAATGGCAATCATTAGTCTCGCCCCTTGCATGGGACTAGCAAGAATAGCAAAATCTGTACAATTCGGCCTAACCAATGATAGCCTATGTATGATATAGTGTTTAATTTTATTTATCTACTACAGAATAGCTGTTTAATAAAAGATTTGTAGCGAATTAATCGAAACTGTGATAGGATAGTCACAGTCAGCATTGTATACTAGTACAGTACATTTTTGTAGAATCATTACTAAAATTTTAGATGTATATTTTCAGATACTTACTTCTTATCAGTCCTATACGCTAAGTAGGTGCCTTTTGGACTAAATATAATGCTACGTATATTCGAAGTCGTTTCATCTCTGAGATTTGTTTCTTCATAAGGCTCTTTGAAGTCAATTAAAAAAATGTTTTTGCTGGTCAAACCTGTAAAAATAATGTTGTGGTTCAGATAATTATAACCTCCTTCCATATCATGCTGTTTTCCTTGAAATATTTGGATTTATTATAAATATTTACCAGCAATGTACGGTGTACTCATGTTTATAGCAAAATATTACCAAATATAATGTCTTAAAAACTCATCATCTTCAAGAAAATAACAATAAGTTGTATTAGCTTAGATTTTCACGACTTGCCGCACGAAATTTACAATACCATAGACAAGACAGACAGAGTTTTTTTTTATTTAGATGGATGCAATAGCTATTTTTATTGAAATAAACTAAAGACTTAACTAAACACATTAAAATAAGAAACTGATTATCATACCTGGATTTGAATACCTATGGATAGATACTAATGCGATATATTACTCTCCTCTATGTACTAATGCATGGCATCACCACTTTAAGGTGGATGCTTCAGGGTAGCCCGCAAAATTAAAATATTTTTATGTTTTTTGCAATTTGCCGATCAGTGTGAAGCTGTATGTTGTTCATAAAGCCCTATAGAATGGTTGTTTCATGAAAAAGTCATTCTGTAGGGCTTCATGAACTTAGAGTGCTATATTGATGAAAATGGTTATGATTCTTTAGATAAATACGTGTTACGGCCGCGAATCGTATTTTGTTCAACATACAGCTTCACACTGAACGGCAAATTGCAAAAAAAAATAAAAATATTTGAATTTCGCGGGCTACCCTGGCTCTTCCACCTTTAGGATAAATACTACTTAATGAATTTTATTGGATTTCCCAATATTATGGATTTACATACTGATGAATTATTGAACTGGATTTAGCATTCGGATCTACACCCTACTCCAGAAAAATGCTAACTGGCGAGTGGCGACTAGGCAGTATGGTCTCAGACCTTAGCCTGTTCCGTGAAGAACGAATTTAAATAAAAAAAAAGAATTCCAATTCAAGATGGTGGAATAAGTTTGTCAGAACGGCGCGTGAAAATTCAGCCTCTGTTTATTAATTATATGTTTTAGAGTTTGTGCATTAAAAGAATTAACTTTTCGATGTTTAGTAACAAGGCTCAACTTCAGAAACGTACTCCTGAAAATGGGATAGATCGAGAGAGCTTTTTATCGCTACTAGTGGATGAATTTTTGCATTCAACTTCTTATGGTAAATATCTCATTTACAGTTACTATTTGCTTGTTTGTTTTAATTGTTTCACTTTGATCTAATATATCTTACTTTGATCTAATACATCTCACCTACTAAATACGACAAGTATCGGCTCTTATTTGTCTAGTTTTCATGTCCATATTTTTATGTAAGTAGAAGATTTTCATTTAAGCCTCATGTACCTATATCACAATCTTGTTTTATTTTCAGATGCCAAGTGCCAAGTTCTAGCTAATTTGGCAAATTTTGCATATGATCCCATTAACTATCAGTATATCAGGAATGTTGGCGTGCTAGACATTTTTCTTCATGTCATAAAGAATGAAAGCAGCCATCAACTGCTACATTTTGCAGCTGCTGGCATCTGCAATTTGAGCTGCGGTAAGAAACATTTACCTATAATTTAATTCTATGTTACTTAAGCTGCACCATAAACGCTATATACTTGGACAGAATGGCTTGGTATTTTAGGGTTTGGTCTCAAAACATTCAAATTTCAAAATCACATGGGTGCAAAACATTCAAATCTCATAAGATTCAAATCTCAAAACCTCGTAAGTTGCAAAACATCTACATCTCAAAATGTTCAAGTTGTAAAATAGTCAAGTCTCAACACAGACATTTCTCATAATATTCAATTTATCGTATGAGTGGATGTGTAAGTGAAATACTATATTAAAAGTCACAAGTTTCATGTGAAAGTTTAATTCAGAGCCGCTGCTGCCTTGTACTTCAGATTTACAAGTACCTACCAGGAGACCATAAACATGTTGAAGTATTTCGGGGGCTGGAATTGTGAGCTGTTACAATTAATAGTACCAACGGAACCATCACTTGCGCACCAGCTCTAAAGTCTATGCAGACAAAGTCTCAGGCAGAAGCTAGTAGTTTATAAAAAGCAAGTAAGCATTTCTAAATATTCTGAGAAAAACAAGGAAAAGTACATTTACTTATAAAATTAATATTTGTGACTTTTAATATGATATAACACTCACCTTTTAATATGAAAAATTGCATATTTTGAGACTTGATTATTTTGCTACTTAAATAATTCTGAGACATAGATATTTTGCAACTTAGAGGTTTTGAGATTTAGATCTTATTAGATTTGAATGTGTGCAACCATAAGTATAATCTTTTATAATCTTTTTGCTTTGTAATAATTGTAATGAATAATTTTTGTGTTATATAATGTTTTTAATTGTATTCTTTTAATTTATTCTTGCTTGTAAAAATGGACTTGTTCTGAATTAAAATGATTTATTATTATAAGTTATTGGTGAACTTGTATGTTTTGAATCTAAACTGTATTGTAAGATTGTAACAAACTTGGGTGGTAATGTGTTTCAGTTTCATATAATAATTTCCATCCTTAAGTTGATCTGAAAATTGTAGTAAGCATTGAAGCTTCTACAGTCTATCTAGCCTATTTTGTCCTACAGCTGGGCAAATGGCATGTTCCACACAGCTCTGTCTTTTGCTGGTACAGGCCAGTCTTTTCAGTAGGTGTCGAGCTCATTCAGCTGTATTCGCTGTGGTCTTTGTGATGTCATCTGGCATTTCAATTTAATGGGACTATGAGCTAGATAAAGTCCTAATTAATGTGTTATACTGCTGTTGATATCTTAATTAATGTTTTATTTTTATTTTTTTGCTAAAATGACATTTGAAATTTCCAGATCCATCGAATGCTGATTATATAATAACACACTCTGGATTGAAGCCACTTATAGAATTACTGAAGTTGGATAACAATGATATCTTAGCTGATACAATCACTACTTTGTTCTATCTCCATAACCATCAAACCAAGTCAGAGATCACTACTGCAGAGATTATTCAGCGGTTACATGACATACAAAAGGCAAAGGACAAAAGATTAGCTAACTTAGCCACTCTTTACTTACAAGATGTATGCAGTTCTAGTGAGGTTTTATAAATAAGAGTCACACAAAAATGAACAAAATGCTATCAAACAGGTTCCCTTACATTGTAGTGAACAACAAAAATTATCAAAAGATATGCAAAATTCATACAACTACATTCAGCAATACAGCATTCAAGGCAGGAGATAAGATACGTATTCAAAAAACTTTGACTCAGAAAGATTTGGATGCATTCTCTAACCTTACAAGTGACCATAACTACTTGCACCAGAATAACGGTAACAAGAGGCCCATAGTGCATGGAGCACTTCTCAATGGCTTAGTGGCGGGACTGATTGGCACACACCTGCCTGGCCCGGGCACAGTACTTGTATCACAAACTATGAAGTTCCCGAACAAGTGCTTTGTTGGAGAGAAGCTGACAATAAGTGTAGAACTTGTTGATGTGAGGAAGATTCTCAAAGTGAAGTTTTATTGCATTGTTGAGGAAGAAAAGAAGGTTGTGTTTGAGGGTGAGGCTAAACTTGTTTTAGCCAAAGACTGTTAGAGATTTAAGTTCATTTTTAACAGTAACTTATTTCATAGATTTAAGCATTAAATATAAAGAAAAACTTTTAGTAATGCTATATGGCATTTCAAATTCATATAATATTTATGAAATCTCTAATGTGTAATAAGATTAAAAGAAAACTATTGGAAAGTCTAAAGTTTTATGATAGTCTGTCTAATGTGCCAATAAATTCATAAAATCAAATAATATAAACTGTGAAGTACAATTATTTAGTGTTAATAATAGATAACTCATTACCTTCAAGGTAGTTTAATATTTAGTAATTTAACACCAAGCATGCTGCAGTTGTATCTCCAAATCTGTCCAATTAATGTCCATTATTATACAATTTTCATAGTCTATAAATTAATTAAGACTGATAGCTGTCCTAGAATTTCGTAAATAAAGTACCGACACTCATTAATCTATTTACTAACTGCAATTCATCAGCAACGTGATAACTTCTTGCCAATATCATGTCATTAGGTATGTGTTACCTATGTGGTGGTTGTCAATTACCACATTTGGGCAAGAGCAATGTTTGACTTGTAGGAATTATATGTATTTGTTGAATCAGCAAAAGTAATGTTACTGTATAATGTACAAGTAAATGTAAAGATGATGTATGAGGGATTGCTCAAGACAGCTAAAAATTGAAGAGTTAAAGGTATTAAAATGTTCGATTATTTTATAGAAATATGGTTTGCTGTTGTGCTACTTTAGATACCCTCGCATTTTTGATGATGTACAAAATATTAACCCGGTGCAGAAATGGTTATTGTAACCATAATTCCATAAGCGCCGACACAGCTTTGTCGGGTTGCTAAAACTGCAACTATTTCCTAAAGAAATACTGATATTTGAGATACGTCGTCATAACGCTTAATGTCTAGGTACTGCACTAAGATCACTGCCATTTTTTAAACAATTAGCATTTTTTGAAGCATCTATAATTTTGATTTAGTTTGTGACGTGACTCGGTAGTTGTGTAATAATATTACATAAAAAGCTCAAATATTTAAATGTCATAATTTTGAAATCTTGCTTGATACCTATATTGTAATTTATATTGTAATTAAAACTAGTAATTTCTTATTATTGCTGGCTAGGTCATGGTTCCTCATTTCATTACTTTCGAACTTAATAATCGTCAGTAAGTCGCTAGAAAAGATGCAATATGTGGAGAAAGTGGAGATACGACGATTGTTTTATTTTACTTTGCTGTTAGTTATTGGTAAAATAATTGTTATTTTTTGTCCTTGTTTTCTTTTGTACCACCACATCGCATTAAATGTGATCATGAAATGCCACCTTTACTTTTTGTAATGAACTTTAACATTATGATTTCTTGTAATAAACCTTTTTATGTTTAACAAAACTTCTTGTTCTGCTACAGACATGTTAGTTTTTTTATTAAACTTTTGCCTGTTAATTTGTTTTTTTTTTTTTTGTTCCATCGACTTGCCAAAGTAGTACCTTCATAGGTAGTGCATTTAGCTGTTATAAAAATGAAACTTACGCAGGGGCGCTTTTCTATAGCGACGTTAAATAATAAAGCACTGGTTTTCAACTCATTGAATCAAGCGGTGAGAATTCAACGAGTTGATAAGTCGCAACGTTATCAACTCGTTGAATTCTCACCGCTAGATTCAATGAGTGTTGAAAACCAGTGCTTTATCGCAACGTTGAGTTTTCAACTCTAGGAGTAATCGAAAATTCAGTCGCCTTTAATAATGTCGCGTTTCAAAAGCGCCCGTGCTCTTTTTTGCTGAATCTAGTATTGTCTGTATTTCTAATATTTTATCGATTTTCTAACATTTTGTATTCGTTTTAAAATCTACTTATAATATATATAACTTAATAGTATTTACGTAGCGTTAGGACTTTCAAATTTTATTAAGAGTATTGCTAGTTGCTAGATGTATTATGTAGAATAAAACAAATTTAATTGGAAAGGCTGTGAATCGAACTCCTGTAATTAATAATATGGCAAATAATGCACGTAACTATTCAATATCACACTGAATGTTAAAATAAAATCAAGGAGGATGTTTTGAAACCTAAATATTCTCGTCGGAATACTTTTCTTTTTCTTACATTAGTGTAGAAAATAAAACTGCATCGTGTTCTAATCATGTTTTTTTTTTATTTAATATCCAATTGCTTACAAATGGTTAATGCTTACTTACATTAGACGACTCTTATTGTAATATTTCATTAACCGTTTCTGTTCTGTTCCTGCAGTGTGGAACTGTGGAACAGCGCATAAATGTATCATCAACATTACATAAATAACGTCTAGCTAGTGTCAAGAGGCAATAAGATCACGAACAGTAGGTATTTTACGAATGTCTAGCATTTGCTTAGGGTTCTTATAGAGACGTACTAAACTGAAGTTATCGCCTGCGCGGCACGAATCTTCTCGCTTTACCTAGACGTGACGTCACAATGCCCAGAACTCTTGAAGTTTGACTTGATTAAGCAATGTACTACTCTGTCAAGAAAGTACCGGGAAAAGATCAATCCATTCATGAATTTGCGCGGAGCGTAGAAACAGAAATATTACTTAGGTAATATTTCTGTTTCTACGCTCCGCGCAAATTGATACGCACCCTTAAAGAAGAGCAGCAATCTTGATGTTTCCAGCGGCAAAAATATGGTTGTTTAGTAGGTAGGTACGCAGTTAGAGTATCGGGAATGGATGATTTGTTTATGGTTCCAAATTCAAATTTGTGTTTTTTTGTAGTTGTTAGATTGGCACAACTGTTTTCCATTTTGGCGTGGAGTTTGAGTTGCATCTTTTATTTATATTAAATACAGTGCTGGTTTTAGTAATATCATATATAGTGTGTATTGCGAATTTCATAATGGACAAAAATATCGAACAAAGAGTTTGTCTTAAATTTTCATCGCCAATGGAATTTCGTGTTCGGAGTCACTGAAAATGTTACAGAAGGCTTACGGTGAATCGACTTTATCAAAAACTCGTGCTTATGAGTGGTTCAAAGCGTTCAAAAGCGGTCGAGATGTGATGGAAGATTTGCCTCGCTCTGGTAGGCCGTCAACGTCTGCAACTGAAGTTAACATCGCAAAAGTGAAGGAAATAGTGACTGAAAAATCCCCATTCAACTCTGAGAGAGATAGCCGCCGAACTTTCTGTATCTCACGAGTCGATCCGTACCATTTTAACTAATCATTTGGGTATGAAACATGTTGCTGCTCGGCTAGTCCCAAAAGATCTGAATTTTCTCCAAAAACTCAATCGCATGAAAGTCGCTGAGGACATGCTAGAACGAGTCAGTTCGGACCCAACATTCATGAAACGCATTGTTACTGGTGACGAGACGTGGGTTTACGAGTTTGACATGCAAACTAGTCAACAAGCTTCGGAGTGGCGCCTTCCAACTGAACCGAAACCGAAAAAACCACGCCAAAGTCGATCAAAAGTCAAAGTCATGTTGACTGTTTTCTTTGACTATCGCGGTGTTGTGCACTCTGAATTCTTACCGGAAGGTCTAACGGTAAATAAAGAATATTATTTGAGCGTTATGCGCCGTTTAAGAGAGCAAATTCGACGAAAAAGGCCAGATTTGTGGAAAGAAAATTCTTGGATTTTGCACCACGACAATGCGCCTTCGCACAAGGCTATCATTGTGAACGAATTTTTAACCAAACACTCAACAAATACCAATTAGCAACCACCAGATATGGCTCCTGCTGACTTTTTTCTTTTTCCTAAACTCAAATTACCACTTCGTGGCACCCGTTTTCAATCGATAGAAGACATAAAGGAGAATTCGCGGCGAGAACTCAACTCAATTCCGGAAGCAGCGTTTAAAAAATGTTTTGATGAATGGATTATTCGTTGGCGCAAGTGTATCGTTTCTAAAGGAGCATACTTTGAAGGTGATAAAATAAATTTGGATGAATAACAGACATTTTGTGTATTATTGATCTTTTCCCGGTACTTTCTTGACAGAGTAGTACATTGCTTAATCAAGTCAAACTTCAAGAGTTCTGGGCCTTGTGACGTCACGTCTAGGTAAAGCGAGAAGATTCGTGCCGCGCAGGCGATAACTTCAGTTTAGTACGTCTCTATAAGATATTTGCACTCGTCTCTTGTTGCAATTGCGAGTCGTGTTCGCCGAGCTTAATTATGCAAACAGACTCATAAACAACCCTTTCTTTCCCTTGAGATTTTTTGGATTGAATTTCGGGATTAGCTGGTCATAATAACTAGGATTAACGTTGCTTATGCATATCATAACTGCTACTACATGATTCCTATATTCATGCTATAATGCTACTAAGCATTATAAAGCTGAAGAGTTTGGTTGTTTGTCTAGTTGAACGCGCTAATCTCAGGAACTACTGGTTCAAATTGAAAAAATCATTTTAGTGTTGGATAGCCCATTTATCAAGGAAGGCTTTAAGCGATGAAGTTGCGCGGGTCAATAAGGATGAACAACAATAAATAAGGGCAAAATCATAGCAGCAGCGATAACGCCGGAGGATGAGAGGACATGCCATCGAATGGCAGTGGGTTCATACACTTTTATAATCTTTTCACCTTAAAATATGCATACTAGTTAGTTGGAAGAGTTTTGTTCAGGAAAACTGTCATAAAAGCATTTAGGAATAATAAAGAGACTTTCATCATCAGCATTGTACCACAGAGATCGGTAGGGTAGACGGCACTATTGGCGCAGTGTTTGAGCGATTGACAGTTGACTGCTGCGCCGCGTGTCGCGGATTCGATTCCCGCACGGAACAAATATTAGTACGACCTACAGATAGCTGCTCTGGGTCTGGTTGTTTGTGAATGTGAGTTTATATGTTTGTCAACGCACCCAAGATGCAGGAGAAGTTCCTAGTGTGGGGGGCAACGTTAAAAATACCGGCCAAGTGCGAGTCGGACTCGCACACGAAGGGTTCCGTACCATTAACCTTAGTTTTTATTATTTGTTGTTATAGCGGCAATAGATATACACAATCTGTGAAAATTTCAACTGTCTACCTATTACGGTTCTTGAGATACAGCCCGCTGACAGACAGACGGACTGACGGACGGACAGCGGAGGCTTAGTAATAGGGTTCCGTTGGATACCCTTTGGGTACGGAACCCAAAATCATCAGAGGTGGATGAGGCTCACAATCACTTATTATTCTTCCTTTTTATTATTTTTGATTTTTATTTTCTCGGGTCCCTGGAGACCTGGTCCTTTGATAGGCGTACGAGGGCCCGAAGCCAACTCGCAGAGGCCCCTTTAGACATTCCAAATGGTTTTTTTTTTTTTTTTACTAATAATAGACACGCGCTTGACCACCATCTCACCTGATGGTAAGCGATGATGTGGTCGAAGATGGAGCACGCCTGCCTAGAAGCAACCTATTCACTGTTGACTTAAAGACTCCCAGGTTGTAGCTATCGGGAAACACACACTCCGGCAGGGAATTCCACTCCTTAACTGTACGCATTATGAATGTGTTCCCAAAACGTTTTGTGCTTGTGGGTGGGATGTCCACCATGTACCGGTGGCGCATCGCCGTTCGTCTTGTGGTCCGATGATGGAACGGGCTTGGCGAAATTAAATTATGCAATTCCGTCGCACATTCCCCAAAATGCAACCGGTAGAAAACCGATAGGCTAGCAACTCGTCGTCGATGCTCAAGACTTTGGAGCTTCGTCGCGACGAGCCTCTCATTGCCAATGATCCTCTTGGCTCGTTTCTCAATTGACTCAAGGGCATCAAGCTGGTATCTCGCAGATCCGTCCCAAAGATGAGAGCAGTATTCCATACACGATCGAACTTGCGCTTGATAGAGTTTGAGCAGCTGTTCCGGCGTGAAGTACCGTCTCACCTTTGATAGGATCCCCAACTTCTTTGCAGCCACTTGAGCTTTTGCCTCTATGTAAGGGCCAAAATTGAGAGTAGATGTTAATGTAACCCCAAGAAGCTCAAGTTGGTCGGTTATCGGCACGGTTGCACCTCGGAAAGATGGAGCTGGGTGGAATTGGCTCCTTTTGGCGGAAAATAGACACGCTTGGGTCTTAGCAGCATTGAACTTGACCAGATTGGCATCGCCCCATTCAGAGACAGCCTGTAAGGACACATTCAAGCGCTCAACCATAGCCTCCCGAAGAGACCGGATCTGCGACACCAACCGACGATTATCTCTGTATGCACTGTGAAAGTATACCCAAGGAAAATCCCCGGTTGAAGCAGGACTATTGCAGAATCATCATGTGCCTAGCCTTTTCCCAGCTATATTGAGGTCAGCTTCCAGTCAAGCCGGATTTAGCTGAATACTAGTATTTTACGCGGAGTGGCTGCCTACCAGACCTCCACAACCCATTAACTGGGTAACACAGCATTTCATGGCAAGACTGATTTACTGGCTTCTGACTATCCGTAACGACTGCCAAAGATCTACAAATGACAGCCGGGATCAACGGCTTAACGTGCTTTCCGAGGCACGGAGGAAACTCTATAAAGATGGTCACCCATCCACAGACCAAACTTGACAAGCGTTGCTTAACCTTGAAGATCGACCAGTGCATCTGTCATTATTTAGCCACGAGCTCCTCTTTCCGAGGACTATTGCAGAATATGGAAACAAAAGGTGAAACACTATGGGTTTGGGTGGTTTAGTGGACTGATAATCGTTTACTATGGAAGAACTATTGGCCCCGGCCTGACCACTGACAACTCAATCGGCTTTAAAAAGTCAGGGGGTGACTTGCACACTCAATTAATGGGCATCCCGAAAACGGTCGCTAGCACAAAGTGACGTAGCGCCAAGGGGGTTAGGGGGCAACATATCCTGAGGTGCTAGAGGAGTGGACAGGTATACCACGGCTATCAGGACAATCCCGGAAGTACGGTCAAGATCCCTACCAGCATCTTACTGGATTATACATCCTTCTCCCGAGCACGTTTGCTCACGCGAATCTCCATTCAGACCGGCCGATTTAGGCAAGAAAGAGGTGGGAGCTCTGTTCCTCGTCAGTTTTTTTTCCAGCCAGTCAATAAAGCCAAGCCGGAAATGAGGAACAAGATCCAACATCCTTCTCCCGAGATATCTGGTCTGGGTCGCTACTGCCCAACAGTTCGCCACAAAAATGCCTTGCGGATTTATTATTATTATTATTTTTTATTAAGGAATGGGCTTGCTCTTGACCACAATCAAGCCTGATGGAAAGCGATGATGGCGCGGCCGCACCCAGAAGATGCCTGTTCACTCCAAGTTTGAAGAGATTAGGGTTGTAAGCTTTGGAAACACAGACGCAGGCAGAGAGTTCCACTCTTTTGCTGTGCGCATTATAAAAGACGTTTGGAAACGCTTAGTTGCGAATTGGCGGAATGGCTACAAGGTAGGGATAGTAAGATGCAGTGCGTCTGGATGTCCGATGGTAGAAGGGGGCCGGTGGGATGAGTTCGTGGAGTTCTTGGGCACACTCACCGGAGTACAATCTGTAGAAGACCGACAAGCAGGCAACCTTATGGCGATGAGCCAAGCTATGTAGCTTGGCATCCACCAGCGCAGTCACTGCGGTCCAAAGCCTATGCCCAGTATCGGCTCTTTGCGCAGGTCAGTTTGCGCACAAGACGCATTATACCAGGGCTGAGCCTCTCAGCCAAGTGGGACGTCAGAGAATGGGATAAAATATTACATTCACTGACGTATCACATCAACAATAGCGACGGCACAGTCGGAAGGGTTGCACCACGAGAAGCAAGTTTGCCGCCATGGGTAAGATGCAAAGAAATGCCGCATCTCATCCCAATCTGCTGACCCGTACTTCTATACTCGCCTCGTGCCTCTAGGGATCAAATCAGGAGGAGAGCAGGAAGACACGGACTTCACCAGACAGTGGTCGGACGATCCAAGCGGAGCCCAGACGGAAACAGAGTGTCTGACTGGATCTGTTGTCAGCAGAAGGTCTAAGCAGTTGGGTGTGTGACCTACAACATCCGGAACGCGGGTAGCATGCAGGTCATTCGGTTGGTAGAGATCTAGTGATATCGCAAACTTGCGCACCCCTCTTCCAGCATGGTCAGTTTTCTGAATGGGAAAAGCCATTCCTGAACAAACAATCTCCGCTGTCGGATATTTATGTTGGGCCAATTCGGCTGCCCTTGTAAGATAGTCAAGGAGTTTTGTCGGCTCCTGATCTCCACTGTGCGACCTATAAATACCAACATAAATTGTTTTATGAGAGCCGGTCTCCATCAGCAACCACAGAGTTGAAAAACCCGCCACTTCATAGCAGCGGAGACGTTGACAGCATAGTCAACATATGTTATCACGGACGTAGGTACACGCAGACCCCAGCCTGCTTCTTACATTTATGCTCAAGTGAGTATCTCTGGGTACTTGAGGTACGACACGATTCAAGGAGTCGCTGTCTTCGACTCCGTCAAAAATAATAAGTGCGGCTTCTCGGTCTCAAGGTGATGATGGACTGGATTGATATTTGACTGCAATCCACGGATGTTGGTGAATTGCACTTTAAGAGGGAGGAAGTACCGCCGTTGTTTAAACTTATTCCTTTTATTTTTGCGCTTCATTATGTTTCAAGAGTTTCAATAGGGAACTTTGAGAGAAAGCGAGGCGAGTCCAATGTCTAAGCAGCTCACACGAGCTAAATTCTCCATAAAGGAAATTCACTTAGAGACCGCGGGGACGCCTGAACCCCTCCGAAGATGCCCGCCGGGTCCTCCCTTCCAGTCGCCACCTTATTATCTCAGACAGCGACCGCAACCCAATGACTTTTTGTAGTTTTTTTTTAAATAAAAACGTTGCAACACACTAGGAATTTCTCCTGTATCGTGGGTGCGTTTACAAACATACAAACTCACATACACAAACAGCCAGACCCGGAACAACTATCTGTAGGCCATACAAATATTTGTTCCGTGCGGGAATCGAACCTGCGATACGCAGCGCAACCGTCAATTGGTCAACCACTGCGGCCCAGGGCCCTGGAACGCAAAAATACTCCTAATGCCCTTTGCGTAAAGAAAAAAAGGAGAAGGGAGTGTTTTCGTTAGTAAGAGTCTGACACTCCCTTCTGCTTCGCCCAGAGCGGGGAGAATCATTTGATTAATTACCATCCTTAAAAAAAAGGTATAGGTACCTGACGCTCTTTTTGGACTGGCTGTAAACATTGTGTAGGGCATTTTTAAGCCCAGGGGTTCCATAAGGTACTGGTACACTTATATAATAAAGAAGAAAGATTTTGGTATCATGATATTAATCCTTATCCATTTAAATGGTTTGGTAATTTAGATTGCTTATGTGTATGTTAATTACAATTTAAATTATGCAAATCGGACCTTTCGTTTAAAAGTTACGACGGGTATAAAAATACTTGACTGAGGCGGTTTAGAAACTGACACTAGGGTGTGTGGTCGTTAGACCTTACTGCCCACACGATAAGAAGAAGGGGAGTCTATTAATAAGTAATTTACACGTTACCCTTTAAAGAGGGAGGACTTATGGAGATGAAGTTCGTGGAGTACCTACTAAATCCGCGCGAACGAAGTCACGAGCGAAGTGCTAGTCTACTACTCTGTCAAGAAAGTACCGGGAAAAGATCAATAATACACAAAATGTCTGTTATTCATCCAAATTTATTTTATCACCTTCAAAGTATGCTCCTTTAGAAACGATACACTTGTGCCAACGAATAATCCATTCATCAAAACATTTTTTAAACGCTGCTTCCGGAATTGAGTTCAGTTCTCGCCGCGAATTCTCCTTTATGTCTTCTATCGATTGAAAACGGGTGCCACGAAGTGGTAATTTGAGCTTAGGAAAAAGAAAAAAGTCAGCAGGAGCCATATCTGGTGAATATGGTGGTTGCTGGATGGTATTTGTTGAGTGTTTGGTTAAAAATTCGTTCACAATGATAGCCTTGTGCGAAGGCGCATTGTCGTGGTGCAAAATCCAAGAATTTTCTTTCCACAAATCTGGCCTTTTTCGTCGAATTTGCTCTCTTAAACGGCGCATAACGCTCAAATAATATTCTTTATTTACCGTTAGACCTTCCGGTAAGAATTCAGAGTGCACAACACCGCGATAGTCAAAGAAAACAGTCAACATGACTTTGACTTTTGATCGACTTTGGCGTGGTTTTTTCGGTTTCGGTTCAGTTGGAAGGCGCCACTCCGAAGCTTGTTGACTAGTTTGCATGTCAAACTCGTAAACCCACGTCTCGTCACCAGTAACAATGCGTTTCATGAATGTTGGGTCCGAACTGACTCGTTCTAGCATGTCCTCAGCGACTTTCATGCGATTGAGTTTTTGGAGAAAATTCAGATCTTTTGGGACTAGCCGAGCAGCAACATGTTTCATACCCAAATGATTAGTTAAAATGGTACGGATCGACTCGTGAGATACAGAAAGTTCGGCGGCTATCTCTCTCAGAGTTGAATGGGGATTTTTCAGTCACTATTTCCTTCACTTTTGCGATGTTAACTTCAGTTGCAGACGTTGACGGCCTACCAGAGCGAGGCAAATCTTCCATCACATCTCGACCGCTTTTGAACGCTTTGAACCACTCATAAGCACGAGTTTTTCATAAAGTCGATTCACCGTAAGCTGTAACATTTTCAGTGACTCCGAACACGAAATTCCATTGGCGATGCAAAATTTAAGACAAACTCTTTGTTCGATAATTTTGTCCACTATGAAATTCGCAATACACACTATATATGATATTACTAAAACCAGCACTGTATTTAATATAAATAACAGATGCAACTCAAACTCCACGCCAAAATGGAAAACAGTTGTGCCAATCTAACAACTACAAAAAAACAAAAATTTGAGTTTGGAACCATAAACAAATCATCCATTCCCGATACTTTTTTGACTGAATGTATATCTATACTAATATACAAAGCTGAAGAGTTTGTTTGTTTAATCTCAGGAACAACTGGTCCGATTTGAAAAAAATATTTCAGTGTTATATAACCCATTTATCGAAGAAGGCTATAGGCTATATATCATCACGTTAAGACCTATAGAAGCGGAGCAGTTATGAAAATTGTAAAGCAGACTAAGTTGCGCGGGTCAACTAGTATACTTATAAAAGCAGAAAACGACTGACTGATCGATCAACGCACAGCCGATACTACTGGTCGTAGAAAGCTGAAATTTCGCATGCAGCTTCCTTGAAGGTGAGGAAAGACGGGGTAGTGAGGTAAGACGGGGACCGACACAAAATCAGAGATCCGAAGTTAGTGCAAACATTCTGGTATCGCCGTCTATCGTCATTTTTTAGGGACTTAATTAGTATCGTAAGATTTATGGCTGCAAGTGCACTCTGTGAGATTCATTGAGGATATTATTTGATTGGCAATTAGCAAGTATATTAGTTAAATGCGAGACTGTTAAAAAAATACAACATATTAAACATTGAGCGTATTTCTTCCTCGAAATAAGATTACATGGTAAATCATTGTGGTATCGGCCAATTTACAACCTCAAATTTTGACTCTCTCTTTTTAATTACTTTTGGGGCACGATGAGGTACTGACAACCTTAACTTCAGAACCACAAACAAGTACCTCAGCTGGGCTTTCAGAACTTCAAAATACATTTCATTTAGTTGGCCCAAAGCAATTGTTGCCTTTTCCGTGGCATGAAAAAGAAAGGTTCGACGAGGCAAAACCACTATCATCGCTGTTTCGCTATATAGACCAGTTGTAGTATTAGTAGAGAGACAGGAAAGCAAGAAACCAGTAAAAAGAAGAAAGCAGAAGAAGACTCACAAAAAAAAAACAAGAACGAAAGCCAAAGAAGCAAAATATGAAGAATCAGACTTCGAGAATGAAGACTCAGAATGATTATACTGTCATGGTTTATATTCCGAGTCCAATGAAGTATGTGTAGATTGTCAGATTAATGGAAATTTGACGCATTTTGGCTGTGCTGGAGTAGAAGATAACGACGACGATGGTGCCCGCCCATATTTGCCCATATTCCGAGGATAGTGACTAAATATATAAACATACCACATCTTGCCCAGGGTGGTACCCTGTCTTACCCAATGGGTGGGGTAAGATGAAGATCGCATAATGTTTTTGTTTTTGAATTATTTTTTAAGAAGAGTTATAGTTTTGAGCTTTGTTTCATAACATTTGAAAGGGAGAAAGACACAATAAATGTTTCTAATTTGTTCAATCCAAAGATGTTGTTTTTATTTGTACTTTTCCTTAAGGACCCCGTCTTTCCCCACCCCTACTAAGGATATTCCGAAATTCCTATAGGAACGGGAAAAAACCACATACATGATGATATCTACGGCGGAATTTCGTGTACATGCTATTTAGTTAAGGTGAAAATTATTTCAATCAATTCTCAATCACGTTTCTTACCCAGAAAGATTACTAGATGTGTTCACGTAAAACATATCGACAAGTAATATGGACACGTTTCGCTGTGCGGCAAAAATGCTGAGTTAGCAAGTTTTACGTAGATATGAGCTGGGGATTGTGTTTATATGGTCAGTTAATCATGAATAGATGACACTAAGACGTTAATTGTTCTGGTTCTGTTATGTGATTGTCGGAAGAGCAGTGCGGTGGTACTAAGGATACTGGAAGCCTGGAGAACTTAGCGAAGTGAGTAACTACCTACCTAATTCGTCATGTGGTACCTTTTTGGAGCCTTGTATAAAAATATTCCGTTGGAATTTACACTAAAAGGACCACATAATACCACAGAACTATCTATAGGTATTGTAAATTAATATTATATTAATGTGAAAGTAACTCTGTCTGTCTGTTACCTTTTCACTTCTTAACGGCTTAAGAGATTTGGATAAAACTTGGCACAGGAATAGACCATGCCCAGGAATAGGAGATAGGATACTTTTCATCCCGGTAGTTAATTGATATAATTTTCCCTTAATGCCTTGTTATAATTTTCAACGTTCACGCGGGCGAAATCGCTAAATTTCTCGAAAGCAAATTATCACAAAATTATTGTGTCAAAATTGTCAATGCGCGTTATATTGATGTCATTGGTTGAGTTTTTAACCGACTTCTTAAAAAAGGAGAAGGTTCTATGTTCGGCTGTATTTATTTGGTAAAGATCTGATGAAGGACTTCGGAGGTAGGCAACGGCCCGGAACTCTTCAATAAATGGATCGGGAGAAAGAAACAAAATGGGATTTCGTATAGTATATTTTTATTTAATATGCTCAAAAAGTCTCAGCCAATTTAAAGTTAAAGCCAACAACTCAAATTAAAGTTGCTACTTTATACTTCGTGCTTCAAATGCTATTTCACTTCAGTACCTATTTTAATTATTTTTAAAATCCTAAATCAGATTAGTTTACCGCCGCGTTAAGTACTTGCCTCTGTTTATCCTAGTCTAGTCTTCTTGAAATCTTAGCGAACCGTGCTACTGCTCTTTAGATTGTCGAACTCTACAATGTCATTCAATGGTTTTAAGATTCTTCAGCAACTGTTCAAAATGCGTGGTGTCCGGTGCTGGTTGGTCCTTGCCGTGTGCGTGTTCCTGACAGTGACTGTCGAGGGCAAGCGGAAGGCCAAGCGAGAGAACTACGAAGTCAGTGCTCCGTCGGAGGAAGAGAACAACTACGATGACGATTATAATGATGAGGTAAGGATTATTTATTCTTTATTTCAGGCAACTGAGGCCCATAAAACACAATACATATCATCTGCCTAGCCTTTTCCCAACTATATTGGGGTCGGCTTCCAGTCAAGCCGGATTTACCAGTATTTTACGTGGAACGTCTGCCTACCAGACCTTCACAACCCATTAACTGGGTAAGGTACTTCATGGCAAGACTGGAGTCAGATTTACTGACTTCTGACAATCCGTAACGACTGCCAAAGATCTACAAAAGACAGCCGGGACCAACGGCTTAACGTGCTTTCCGAGGCACGGGGGAAACTTGTTATGTTATGATGGTCACCCATCCACAGACCAACCTTGGCAAGCGTTGCTTAATCATGAAGATCGGCCCGTGGGGTTGTTTTTATCTAGCCACAAGCTCCTCATAAAACACAATACATATATAAACATAAAAACAATAACTATAAACTAATACATATTATTTACATAAATACACACAAAACACAGACAATACACAATTACATTTAATTTACTTATTATTTATTTACTAGTAAACCCGCCCAACTTCGTTTGCGTCACAATTTTCATTACTGGTCCGCCCCTATTAGTCTTAGCGTGATGATATATTTTTCAAATCGGACCAGTAGTTTCTGAGATTAGCGCGTTCAAGTAAACAAACAAACAAACTCTTCAGCTTTATACAGGGTTATTTGTAAAACACCAGCAACCTCTAAGGCAGTGAAAGTACACATGATTATAAGCAACTTTTAGTTTGGGATAACTCCGAAATCTCGAAAAAAATATCAGCTGTTTCATACAAAATTCAATATTTAGCCATTGAAAATGTTTGGAACAGCTGATATTTTTCTCACACTATCTAACACTAAAAGAATTTTTCAAATCGGACCAGTAGTTCCTGAGATTACCGCGTTCAAGCAAACAAACATACAAACAAACATACAAACAAACAAACAAACTCTTCAGCTTTATATATTAAAAAAAAGTATAGATTCTGCTTCTACGCTCCTACCTAACCTAGCTGTGTGGTCAAGGCTATTTAGTTACCATTGCGTCAGGATTACCCACTGCACCTAGGTATGTATAATTAAGGCTATCGCAAACTCTAGCATTAGGTCTAGACTCTAAAGCCAGTAATGAAGAAGACACGCTTGGCCATTAGTAAGATCTACATTGTACCTGGTAGGTAGTCTAATTTTAGCCGTAAGCATCTATTAATATTTCAGGACTCAAAACGGCTGAAAGTAGAAATTCTTTGGTCAATTTCTTTCTTCGACAAAAAGAACACTTGAAAACATCATTTATTTGACAACAGTTCATCAGGCGTAAACACATAGGTACTTAAAATAAAAGACAAACTGGCCAAGTGCGAGTCGGACTCGCGTGCAAAGGTTTCCGAAACAATTTAATTTTTTTAACATGTTATCTTAGCACTACAGACTTTTTATAGGTTTTTCTGTAATCTTTAAGTATATACCTATTTTCTGCATTTTTAGGGTTCCGCACCATAATTGTGACTATAAGTCTGTTTGTCTGTCACAGTGGTGTTTTTCAAAATTTTAGGCTCAGTAGTTTCAGAGATAACGGGGGAGTGGTCATTTTTTATCTTATTTCTTAAATAACCACAACGATGATTGTGTCTGTAAAAGATGCAGCCCGTCAGTTGCCTCTATAATTACTAATTCCCAAAATTTAAACCATTTTCTTAATTCACAACAATCTTAACGAACTTCTTCATTTCCAGCTAGAGCCATGCCAGTGCGGAGTCTTCCTCTCCCAGCAGGTGGGCATCAAGGAGAACAACCGTCGCAGCCGTCCGCGCGGGCCTCCCACTGGCGAGCCCGTGGTCACCTACGACACTGACTCAGCCAGCCTGCCCTGCGGCTTGGGGGGCTTCAAGAACTGCGTCAGCAGGTGTCTTGATGTGGTCAGTATTTTCTAGCCAAGTATTAGGCTGCTTTTCCTGCAGAGATGTGCTATGCAATGTTGCTATGGATGCGGTTGATATCCACCAATCATGTTAATCGGTGCACATAGCGTAGCACTGGTGGAGACTGATTCAACTAAGCTACTTTTTTTGTATGCGTACTGTGGATGCGTGCTATGGATGGTCGCGAGGTGTGTAGCTACGAGTATGTGCAGAGCAGTGCGTGACTTCCCTATTGTCGATACATCGTATACCTCGAGCTGCGCAACTTCCTCGCACAGCTACATAGCTTAGCATCAGTGGAAACGGTTGCATAGTTTCGTAGGTTACCTTTTACATTCTCGCAGCATAGCTACATAGCACATCTCTGGTGGAAAAGCACCCTAACTCTGAGCCAACATCTAGTTTTATGTCTTTAGAAAAGCTTTAGGACATTGTTGATTCTTGCTTTAAAAACACCTTATAGATCAAGGTAAGATTTTGAAGCAGTAGCTTCAAAACCACAACTAGACATAAAAAAAATGACCACCAGTGCAGTCAATAGAATGCACTGGTGGTAAATTTATTTTTCTAAAGAAAAACATTGTGAGGTTATAGAGTAAACTCTACTTTGATGGTAAGTCTAATAAACTTCTCAAAATTGTTGTACTAACGGGGCAAAACGCAATTTCCCATAACAAAAAAAATGTTTACCTAATCCTTTCCAAATTAATGCGATAAACAAAACAATTTAAGTTCAATGATTGGTATAGGGATCAACAATGTCAAAGCTAAAATGCCCGCTGAAGGATAATTAAAACATTTCTAGACAATTCCAGAATTAGGTGCATATTAATTATTTGTTTAGTGTGCTGACTAATTTCGCACAAGCTGACACGGATTCACGCGTAACCTCACGGCCCTTTATTGTAATTAGCTGCCTGACACACAGAGGTCGCCGCTGTCGCAAGTAATCATAACAATGGCAATCAAATGCTTGCTTGAAGGTTGCCCGTAAACGCTTAGTACATACATATGTATTAACGATATGCAACGTGTAACCGAATAAACGCGAGTCCTGAGGAAGTAACATGGAATGAGGAGACTGAGGATGATATCGTGCAGCCTGTGACAAAACGGGAACTATAAGAAGCAACTGCTAATGAAACAACCAATTTTTATTTAAATATTAGCGTTTGCCGGTGACTTTGACTTTATACGCGCATATCCCTTGTTTTCCGGTTCCCGTAGGTATTCCGGGAAATCCTCTTTTAGTGCTCCAAGTATACAAGAGCAGATTGTATTCCTATTTGCGTTTGCCTAATAGATTTCGTTGTAACCATTTCAACCAGAAGTAATGAATGAACATTATAATGTTTAGATCCTGAAATACTTGCCACGCGCCGGGCCTGTCATCTGCGGGGCGGTGGAACGCGACGTGCACAGGGAAAAGGCGTTTCTCTTCATAAAGAACTGCGGCGGAGAGTGGACGCCCACCAGCTTCTCGGCCGGCAAGGAGTTCTGTTGTACCGACGGAGAGCATCATAAGTGCTGAGAACACTGGTCGAAAGGACGACAAATACCTAAGGAGAAATTTACAATTGACGGACGATGGTAACTTCAGAGGTGAGAAAATGCTATTTGTTTGGCGACTGAAGATTTCAGCAATGAATGATTGTGAAGTGAGCTTCGATTATCGTGGCGCCGAATACTGTTTTAACTTAAATAGGTTTACAGGATAAAATTAGTCCAGTTAGCGGAACTCCGAAGATGTGATTGGTATCGATCGATATCAGATCTAATGATAATAAAACAAAAAAAAACGCTATTAGCGTTAAAGTAATCAAAGAGGTAGATATCGATAACTATCATATGTGTAATGTTTCGCTAGCTAATTTATGTTAACTCAGTAATCCGCTGATCGGGTGTCGTATCGAAATGTATGCGAGTTTAGGGTGTGGTAACACGTACACCCTAAACTCGCATAAATTTCATCCTACATGCATATTGCGTCTGATTCTCGGAATAATCGTCATGCACTCTACACAGTCTACATTATATTGTATAAGTGTTCAACAAATATTGCGAATATTAGCAATTGTCGGCACCGTAGTGATAATAATATGTCAGCGGAGTCAATCATGAAGTCAATTTGTCAAAACGTAAACACGAGTATCATTTGTTGAGGAACAAAGTCGAACAATACTTCCTTGTACTGTCTGTACAGTTTATTTTGTAAGTATGCTTGTGTATTAAGTTTATTTTGTCTATTTTCCTCACGCGAAATTCTGTGGTAGGTCCTTCGAGCCGGATATTAATTTATTTTTAGTATATTATAAAATATGTTTATGTTTGCTATTGCTGATCCGTTTGTAAAGCGATCTAGTTTACTGCATAAGTATATTATAAAAAAAAGAAATTGAAAAAAAGCTGTAATATTGTTTTCATGGTTTGTACTTCATGAAATTGCATACTTAAGTAGATGATAACTATTTTAAAGTCAAGTAAATTAAGAAAACAAAACCTAGCAATAATCTAAACAACTAGATTTTAAGTTCGACAATTAAACCTAAAACATCTTGATAGCGGTAAGTAAGAAAAGCGCGCGCATCACATCACATTTAAGTAGTAATGTCAATTAATTTCAACACAAGTTAACGTCATAGTTACTATTTAGCGCACCTATTTATAAATTGCTTTCTTTAATTAAATATATCAATGCATGTAATTACTATTCGCATTGCAGTTAATTGATTTCTAATAAATGAATTCAATTACTTAAATGGAATTTTAAGTGCATTGTTGACATAGGTAGGTAAGTTGCATAATTTATGTAAGTTATTTTAATAAACCTCATTTAGTGATTTTTTTATAAGTATTTTGTATCAATAAAGCCGTACTTAGCTGCCTATTTATTTCTTGTTTTTATTTTAATTAGGTAATCGAAACGCGAACACGACTTGTTGTAATTCATTCAATTTGCCACGTTTTATTTTAACGTAAGGATAGTATTTACGCGCTCGCATGTGTTAGCATATTTTATCTATTTTTGCGCGCGCACGCGGTCCCGCGCGTCTCAGCGCGTGGTCCTGCGAGCTGGGCGCGCCGAGGAGTGCCTTATCCGCTGACCCGGTTCTGGATTATGGTGTCAATGAAGTTCCCTTATCAAGGACTAGTACACATCAAGTGAATTACGTTCTGTAGCTAGACGCGCGCGGGAGCGGGCGGGGTGCGCGGGCGCGGGGCGCGGCGCCTGACCCGGATCGCGTAGGGTGAACAACCCCGACACGTGCCACTTTCTAAAAGAAACGCGCGTCGCCCGCGCATCCTTGCGTGGACAGCTGGGACACTGGCTGCTTCTCTATTACATGACTAAAACGTTTTGGCACCTAACGACCGACTAAAAATAGCACAAGCGTCTCTATCGTAGGTAAATTATTCCTTATTTAAACAACCTGTCTCGACCGAAATAAGATGGCACGATGACTGACTCCGACTCTACTTTACTAGGTACTTATTTTCGTCTAGACTGGAGCAACCTGTGTCTTGTGTCTAAGTTTTCTGTACGCTCATTAATAAATTAGGTACAATAAGTAGGTATCTACACCCAAGTGCATCGCGGTAAATAATGTGGAGGAATCTAGGTACCTACAAGTTCCTTCCTACTTAATTATTTATTTATTTATATCTACATTAGTTTAAATTGAATTCTCGTAGGTAACATAAACTCGTGTTCAAACCGCGACTGCCCTGAGGTAAAGCATGTCGATTTTATACAAAATTATGTTTTCGTTTGTCCATTCTCTGAAATTCTCATTATTAGAGGAAAGTCACCAAATATGGAATACCATTTTGTTTTTGGGATATAAAAAAAAAACTTCATATAAATTAAATCAGTTTAATGTTTTTACTAATCAGTCATACATTTATATGTTGTAATTAACAGCCTTTAATCAAATATATTAATTATCAAATTAAAATCTAACACAAAAAACAATATTACAAATGAGTAACCAAATATGGAATAGGTACCCATATATGGAATATAAGCATAAATCAACATAACAATAACAAAAATGGACATTAATATCTTTGAGATCAATTAAATGAATATAACATATTGTGATTAATGAAAGAAGTTACATAATTACTTGCAAAAGTCACAGATTCAAGTATTGATACTTGGATCTTGGATTGATACTCTGGACCAGCACAATTATAATGTGCGATCAAGCATTTAATCAAGCTTTCTCCACTTTTATCCATGGAAAAAAATCTTGAACAGAACATATATTCTGCATCAGCAGAGTCAGGAGGTACCTACTTGGTCCATATTTGGATTTTTATACTAGTTCATACTTTTCTAAATATTGTTTCAATTCACAATATTTTAATGACAAAAGATCACAAAATGGTGAAATAAACATAATACCGATATATTAAATAGCATAACACTTATGTATACAAACATAACAGCTGGTAATACTCATTTATTACTTACCTTTAAAATTTTCGGCACGACAACAAAACAAAACACGCCTGCCACACGTGAAGCGTTCGCGCAACTGACTCGATGGTGTGAGAGCGATAGTTAGTAGACCAAATGAAACAGAAGATGGTCGAGTGTTGCGTTTCATACTTATAGTCTTAGAGAAATGAAGGTATTCCATATTAGGATACTATTTCATATTTGGTGACTTTCCTCTATTCTGAATGGAACACAAATGCCCCTTAAAAGGATATCATGACCTGAGTCTGACAGTCCTACCAAAACTGAAAAATAAGATATCAAGCTAAAAGGCATAGGTTGAAGATAATTTTGTTTCAACGTTGGCCCATAGATTTTAAAAGTCAATACTACAGATTACATTAAAAAATTAGGTATAACTCGTGTCCCTATCTCACAAGAACACATTTATCGAAATAATAATACCCTCACATGAAATACTGATATTAAATACGAAATGCGAATCCAATCCTCCATAGATAAAATAGATAAACCTAAGGTCATGCGTACACATGACTCCCGGATCCTGATTCACGCGTGTGTTGTGTACTACTGATAAGGACTCACCGCACAGTACTGTGACGAGATTTGCTCTCACTTGATTAATGCTGTGCAGACTGTGCAGTCCGTGCATGTCATTACATAGGGCTGCAATGACGCACGAATTAAGGACAATGTCACAGTGCAATTACAATGTAATTATGGATTACAGAGATTTGTTTACTTATGAGTTACTTTGTATTACGTGAATACTTTGTAAGTAAGTATTTATGATTATTACGTCTCCGTCCAACTGTCACGGGAAGGCGTGAAGCTCTTTAGATAAAGTCACGCTACTATAAAAGTTTGAACTCTATTTGACGAATCGTAAAAGCTGCCAGAACTTTGTAATTACAATGTACAGCTATGCAAGACGTCCGCTAGTCTGTCTTGCGTGATCGCATCCATTTCGATTAGCAACCCTAGCGAGGTGTAAGTTGGAGCGCGAGCCGCGGCTCGCGAGTGTTCCCCGAATCGTCGCGTGACCCCGGCTGCGCGGGCGCACGTAGCGTCGCGTTATTGTAATGCGTTGCGCAACATCCCCCCCCTATCCCCCACCTCATTGCTTCCAATGCCCAGCGCTGCCCTCCGCCGCTGGGGTATTAATTCCAATGAACTCTAACTGTGACTTATTGGTTGAAATTGTAAGTACAGGCTTTTAAAGGTATGTGAACTACTGAGCTTTATGCATTCACTTGGAAACTACCTATATTGGAGGAATGTTGCCAATCTTTTATGTATTATTAGCTAGTTGTGTAAGTCTCTTTACAGGAACATGACTCCGGTCAGTGTGGTGAGCCTTAGCGTCGTACCTAGGTGGCGAGTCTGTAGAGCCCTTTTGCCGCTAAACGTTTTCAATTAAAACATAATACTAGCTATCAAATATATTATATAAACTTATTGCTTAAACACATGTTAGCTGATAAAACACAAAATCTGACAATAATTTTATTTTACGAGCACTGCAATAGATAAGTTGTAGTACTACAAGAGAAGCAACGAGCTTCATGAAAATACAGATACCTATATGACACAATATATTTTGGAAAAAATATTTGTTGTAACATTATTCTGTCTACTTAGGTAAATCATTATCACATAATTGTGGAATTATTGGTAAAAAACAATATTTATGTAGTTTTCAGATACCATTTCTCATGACGAGGTAGGGACGCTCGAAGCACCTAGTCCTCGAAGATAGATCTAGGTACGTCCCCAATTACACGAGTCGTTATCGCCGGCATGCGGCACCCACAGAGCACAGACTGGATATTCGTGTGAAAATGACAATCTGCCCCACCCTTGGCAGAAATTACAGTGGTTATACATATGGCTACGTATTACAGATGGTTATGAAGTTATTTACAAGTGTGGCTACGCAAACGCAACTAAGTATGCCTGAAACTAAATGGAATGACCTGGTTTCCAATAAATCGAATCGAACAGACTTTAAAATTCAGGCGTAATACATGTTCTATGGAAGCTGGCTACTGGTTTATAAAAAGAAAATCAATAAGGCGAGCGTACCCGCAGGCTTGCACTACCTACATACATTATGAATACAATGCAGCACTTAGTATCAATCTATCGTGTAGAAACAGCTAGAAAGATAGGACGTTTAAGTTTTTAGCCATGTGAGCGAGTGTTTACGACGCCTGCCTACAGTGAGGTACCTGCGCAATAATGACGTTCACAGTTCAACGGAAAACTATAAAATGCATACATGGACGTTTTCCAGCGAGCGCAGGCGAGGCGCGGGTTGCGGGCGCGGGGGACCCGCCCCGGCGACACACTTTCTGAAGGGCTCTAAAACTCCGGCTTTTGTGGCCACCTTTATGACCATCTATTCGTAGACCTTTTGATTTATTTAGCTGTTAAGCCTAGCGTTTGAAGACAAAATAGAGAGCTTTTTAAAAGCTGAATTAGAAATCTTCGCAATTGCTGTAAAAAGTAGATACCGAACATGCGTCGTTATGTCGTTTGATGATGGGTATCCTTTTCGCGGTCAGCGCGAGCTCGGCGAGGTTAACCATAATAGATACAAACTGCACAATGTCGCTAACACATTGTCATAAAACTCTGCACATTGCCAAACGAGGGATTTTCCGTTTGGCTGCAGTCCATCCTAATCGCTTGCGGTACCGTGCGCCGAGCACTGAGCACAGAGCTCCGCTCCGACATGCCGCGAGGATACATTACACGCGGGTGTGTTGACACGCGCTATAAACTTTATGGGAACCGACCCTGTAGTCTGTACAGTTACCGCGCGACCACACTCACCACAAGGATAATCTACGCTCGTTTGGCCGAGGTTGTTAAACACATTACCCGCTTACATTTACCGACAAGCGTATTTTACAACATATTCTAAACCACCCCAAGATGATGACGGAAAAGCCGAGAAAGCTAAACAGACGTGTTGAAAAGTTTCAGCGCGTGTTTGGCACTGAAAAGCCCTGTTAGCTGTTCCAATTAGGTCGCTTGCATACCTACGCTGGGAATCGACAGAATCATTGTAATTAAAGCTTCATTAATCCTTCTCATTGCTGTTTCACATGAATGGTACAGGGACTTTCTATAATTCCTGGTATCACTACTCGTTTGTATCTATACCTCTGATGTCTAGATAGAACCGTTGTAACTTTTGTCTACTGATGGACTCAATGCTGGTACTGATATTGCAGTCAGTTTCTATAAAATAATCTGTTAGTATCGGACATGGAAGAAGTAAAAACAATCTCGTGATATCGAAGTGGGTAGGCAGTTTTGTCCAAGTCTTTCGTATCACGAAACCCAGCCAGTAACAAAGATTTATCAGTGTTCGCAGCGATACCCCAATTTGTAATCTTTATCTGAAAGCAAAAACGTTATCTTCATGTACCTACTAGCTACAGGGAGTGCCGACTTGTCGACTGGGCAATGGATTTTTGCTGTGCAGAAGTACCTACCTATCTATCCTGTGAATTCATTGTGATCAATTTCTTAAGTAGAGTATATATAATTTTCTGCTGCTGGTTGCACCTAAGTGAGGACCCTCAGCCAAAAAGGAACATTAACTTCTATGTCCGCCGGTGGAACCAAAAGGTTCCATTTGCGATACAACGGTGGAGCATTGGAAGCTCAGGAGGTTAAATTTAATTCTGAGAATCATACAGCCAGCCATAGGTAATATAATCGTACGAGGATGTGCAGTCTTCAGACTGCAACGTTTAATCTTCACTTCACCACTGGAGAGGAATGCCAGTTCGCAACCTGTCATACATTTCAGCGATACAAAGCCGACGTGAATGATTGCGATCCTCCATAATTCGTTTTTAGAATGGGATCCTGATTGAACTAAAATCGAGGGAAAACACAGAATACTACAGTATCTACGAGTACCATGATACTAACATGATACTGGTGTCCCTTTGCAGCGTGTTGGATCAAATGATCTAAAGTAGCCTGCGGTGCAGCGGTAGTGGAGGACGACGGATCCAGTGAAGTCGTGCAATGTGAGATTGGCCTCTGTCTATAGTGAACTTATAACGAGTTATTTCATTGAAAACGTTTGTTCTAAGGGGCAGAAAGAACATCACATTGCCTACCGCAAGAAAATAATCGGAAAACTTCAGGCATTACCTGAAGTGCCTATTGAGTAAATAACAAAAGCCTCGCGGAAGTCATCGTACTGACGCAGTATCCAGTAATTCATACATATAAATCTTGCTGAACATATAAATGCTATGCAGTTACGTTTTAACACCGCTTCTTTGACGAACTACGGTAAACCGTAGCGATAGTTACATACTGCCAATCACAATGCGTTGAACATAAAGGAGGGAGAGGAAATAGGATAACGGTGTGCGCGGGCGCAGTGCGTCGGCATAGTCAGCGCGCAAGAACTTCTCAATATCGCGAACCGTTCCCCTGTCTGCGACCAACAATGTATCATTAAAACCTCACCGCTAGTGGAGGCCTGCCCACCCCTGCGCGCGCAGCCCGAGCGGGGCGCGCGCGGCGCTGCGCCTGCGCCGCCACCGTGCCTTGCCGCGCTGGCTGCCCGTAATGGCACTCGATGTCGCCCCGCCCGACGACGCTCCACCGTTCACAACTTTTTGCTATTGCAAATGGAAACTACGGAGACAGTGGGGTGAATCGAGGCCGATACACCGACGTTACACTACGATCTCAGAAACAGTGTCGATTGTCAAGCGCGATTAGAGAAAACATCACCAACTTGATGAACTACCAAATACGCTCATAACTGCTTAGGCTCCGAAAGGTCACACAGTGCTAACTTTACGTGTCTTTACGTAATGTCTCTTCATAAATACTAACAGTTAATATCTAATCTCTCTTTTAATATTATTACATCCATAAGCTTTAACGTCATCGTAACAAATATTGCTTGAAGACGATTTACCAAGCTTCAGTGTTCTTCACCGCTGGAGCAGTTGAAAGTAAATATTACGTTACAAAAGCAGCTAACTTTACTTCTTGCAGCACTGTCGTATTATGTCGACAAGTTTTAACTGTATCTGCTAATATTTTTCCTTATAGTAGAATTTTAGATAATCTACTGTTACAAGGAAAAAAATTCGCGTAAGGCACGTGTAGAACTTCCGGTTACTCTCCTGAATATTTCAATTGGCGCGGCCCCTATCAATGAAAGTAGCACAAAAATATACGGCACCAATCACCACAGTAGTGTAGTACTGAATAAGGTAGATATACGTGCTACTCGATGTAGAGCCAAAGCTTCATTACTTTTTTAAATTGAAGACTCAATTTAAAAAAGTAATGAAGAAGCTCCAAATATTATAATAGCAAATGATTAAGGAAGTAATGGAGTTTGAACACACGTAAATTGGGTTTTGAACTAGTTTGAGCTAAATTGTTCGTGATTCGACGATCATTCGATTCTTTTCTCCTTGTTATATACCTCATACATTCTTCTCGGCATCCGAATGGAAGTGCCTAATTCATCAGCTCGTTTATGAATAGTAGTGGTGGTGGTAGTAGTAGTACCAGTACTAGTGGTGGTGGTAGTTGTAGTACCAAGTTATAGTAATCGTAGTAGAGTAGTCGAAGTAGCTGTAATTGTGACATTCGTAGTAGTAGTTATAGTAAGTAGAATTAGGTCAGGTTTGTCAGTAGTTTGTGAGGGAGAAGAATGTATTCAGGCAGGGTTATTGTATCTGTTTCTTCTTTTTGAGGCGATTGAATACTGGTCAAATTTATGTCCGTCCAGTTAATACTGGCAGCCTAGCTATCATATTCTGCGAGGTTTTTGAAAGCGCAAAGCAAGAAAGAAGAATAAATGATTCCGGACAGTTCAAAAATTATCTATTACACATTACTGAACAGGGTGCTGAAATTCTTACTAAACGCTGGCAGACCTTCAAATACATCCAACAAAGAATGGAACACCAGGACAGCCGGTACGGCAGTTCGAACAAATGCTTGATGTTAGACACGTGATCTGAAGGTCACTGTAGAGGTTATGATTGCACAGGCTACTGCATTTTGCACAGGATGTCACAGATTATTATTAATAGCTGTATTTTTCCAACAGGAAGAGTGACTGAGATTTAAGGCTCTAGACAAGTGACATTCTGTCAGCGGTGGCGTGGCGAAGGCGATTGTCGAAACGTCCAAATTGTTTGGGATTGACAAAGGCTGTCTCTGTCTTGTCTCTGTCATCTCTGACATAGACTAGAGTCAAGAAAGAGCAAACCCGTTACAAATAAAAAAAAAGGCTGTCGAAATGTCATGTGATCAACTCTTCTATTTTGGCGTTTTGACAATCGCTTTCATTGATAGAATGGTAATTTGTCTAAAGCCTCTGGACCCTATTTCTTTCGTTTGTTGCTTTCCATGGTATAGACCAGACCAGTGTTGCATACTTCCAATTTTTTAGTGTTTTTGTTAATCCTAAACTTAGATAAATTGTCAGGCCAATTCATCCTTCTTTTTCCTTCTAGCTATTTTCGACTGTTGTGTTAAGGACTGCACTCTGTGGAGGTATAATCGTCATGCGGTTAGGCAACAGAGTATTACTTGCCCCTATGAAAATTTACCTACTTTTTTAACTAACCATAGTTATACGTTTGACCACTATCTCACCTGATGGTAAGCGACGATGTGGTCGAAGATGGAGCACGCTTGCTTAGAAATAACCTATTCACTCTTGACTTAAAGACACCCCGGTTGTAGCTCAGAAAACAGACTCTGGCAGGGAAATCCACTCCTTAGCTGTACGCACTATGAATGTGTTCCCATAACGTTTTGTGAGTGTGGATGGGATGTCCACCATGTCCGGAATGCAACCGGTAGAAAACCAACTGGCTAGTAACTCGGCGGCGATGCTCAAGACTTTGGATCTTTGTGGCTTCGACGCTGTAAGGCTTATACACTATGCGTGCGTGTCCCTGTATATTTGCAGTCATCGACTTAAATAATAAGCCTCTCGAAACCGTAAAGGGTTCTAATAGAACTGAATGAATCACGGCGGGCACAGGCAAACTATCGGTCATATTATTATAGAACACAGAGCCTAAAGCTCACAACATTTAATAAGTCAAACATGCCTTTCTAATTGTTTAGTTCGAAGGAACACTCGTGCAGGCTTTGTCAACAAACCATTAAGAGGAGAAAGGAGTTAGTACAGGCTGCAGACGAATTAAACAAAACCAGAAGGCAGTTATCGCTCTAACTACTACGTCAGACATAAATTATGTCGTTATCAAATGACAAGACATAAAGGCTGGCCTTGAACTAGAGTGCTAGGCAGGCGACCAGCAGGCAGCTAAGCGTCTAATACTAGAGTATCTAATACGTAGTTATAAAGTATATATTGACTGGTTTTGGTACGGTGTCCGGAGTGGACACTGCCACGGAAACACGGAATGCACCGTCGCTTGCGCAACCGAGCCTGCCCACAAACGTGTTGTTGGTCGGGGAAGACATAAAAAGAAATATTTTATTAGTGAGCCACACCGGTACCTCTAAAAGTCTTGGGACTTACGTACATTAGAGCGGCGTGGGCGCAAATGAAATCCATCATTTAAATGCCACCGCATCGTAAAGCGCAAAACGGGATGTTCGCGTTTATTAACCGATTCTTTAGTATTGTCTTATTAATTAACTTTATACGGTACCTCAGTCTTTTAGAAAGGGGTAATCTGTGTGTAGGAATAATTTTAAGCGGTAGGATATTTTACCAGGTAACGGGCTTAAATGCTAACTGCTTTTCAAGCTTTGAAGAGTTTGTCGAACGTATTGGATAGGCAACTACCCACATTACCCCCTATGTCCCCAAAACCAAACACTAAAAGTTTAAAGGTAGAGAAACAGAAATAATTAAAATGGTAACTTAGGGCGTAAGGAGACTCTACTCCCTACACAAACGCAGTGTGTGTTTCTAGAAATTCAGTGTCCTTTTACACAAACGGTATCAAATGAAGTGAGTACTCTGATGGTGGCGCGTACGTCAATGCCGCGAGGCGTTAATGCTGTGCACTCCAGCACAGTACCTACGAATAATAATACAAAATAGTCCTTTTCGAATATTTCAGGAGTCAGGACCAACAACAATAAAGTCATAGTCATGTAAATACGTAGATAATAATGCACGGCTATTTTCCACAATCGTCATATAATCAAATCGGCGCTGTGACGGAGGCGTGCCGCGTCAGGGCCACGGCCCGCCGCCGCCGCACTCCTGCGCAGCACGCACGCGCACCGCGTGTACACAGTGTTAAGAACCTTCGAGATATACCAACTAAGAAGGTACTTTTGTATGTATGTATTGTGTACCTACCTACTAACTTTTCCCGCGACTTTTACTCATTTGGCCCATCACAGCATCTGTGGATTTTTTAGGAATAAAACGCAGTAAACGGCACTCTGCTATACTCAGTGTCGCCATCATCAGTGAATTAAACAATAATCATTTTTGAAATCGGATCAGTTGATCCCCTACGAACAAACAAACCATTTTATCCCTTTATAATATTTCAGATGACTATACCAGTAGAGGTTTAATCAGGTTTTACGAGAATATTGATTAAATTAAAATCGTAGGTACTTTTGCCTTCGTAACACACCGTCATGCGTATTAACGTTGTTGTGGTGTCTGGTCCTTGGTACTGTAAAGGTATAACTTCGTACGTTTAGAAAGGACTACTGATTTTATCCGACTGCCCCAGAAGGAGGGCTAAAAACGACTGAAAAGTTCCAAACAAGTCACTTTTGGTGGCATCAAATTGGTGATTGAATTAAAATAAATCCTACACACTGCATTAGACATCTTGATAAGAGACTTTGTTTGGAACTTTTTAGTCGTTTTCCATGTTTAATATTAAATGTATTTGATAAAGGGATACACTTTGAACATATATTATGTATTATTCCTTTAACGATAGGTTAGACTCGGAATCAGTGCATGGCTCGAACTTATCAGAAGCACACGGTCGTCACGCCTATGAATCACGGAGGGTTCTGTTGGCAAGGGGTTCCAACACTCTCTCACACTTCACCGATGGTGCTGTTTGCCCCTTGAACCATATCAGAGGGGTTGAAGTGACCTCCGGTCCAGGAGTTTAAATAGCTCCCAGGTCGAGTCAAGTTAGGGGAGGTCCAAACTCAGTATTATTAGTCGTAAATTGTCGATAACCTCGTCATGAACTTTGGTTAAATTTGATAAATGGCAAGGATAACGTCAATCAGTAAAATAAAAATGTTTTTTGTTTAATTAGCACTTCTCAAATATTATTCTTTGCTATTCCATGTTGTTGTGACAATACCCGTTCTCCCCAAGGTCGTGAATGAGCGACTTCGCCGAGGTTACGGATTCCTACGGCGGTACGGCGGCGGCGGGTAGGTGCTGTAGCGATTATCGTGAGACATCAATCATTGCTAGCCGACCGACTTATAGGTAAAGTCTACTGTGCACTTAACTATATAGTTAAGCGATCCGTATATTGAAAATCGAGTAGACATCCTCAAATATTTGCGAAGAATCAAATGAGGTAAAAATCTTGATGATAGCTTCGAATATTTTCACAAAAGTAACTTGAATGTACAAAGAATTCTTAAAGATTTAAATGAGACAACTCACAAGCCTTCTATGAATGAAGTTTGAGAACATGAATAAAATAAATTATAGAGATGTAGGCGTAAGAATAGACACGCACAATGGAATAAAAGTTGTGTGAATCCACTTCAACTAAGGTACTGGTAGAATTTGGTGCGTTTGTCGACATATTAGCGCATACGTCCAAATTTCGTAGATGACTCTGTCTGTATTTAAGTGGTAGGTGCACGACTTGAGAAGGCATGTGTGAAACAACAAACACAGAACTCTACTATTCTAAGTACGTAGGTGTGGGTACACAGAGAAAATTGCACTTTTATTACGAAGTTCAGAAAAGCACACGTCAAGCGACAATGCAAGATCAGTGGAGTACCAACCCTAGCAGCAAAACTCGCCGAAAATTCACGAAGATTGTCATTAAGAATTAAATAACATTTTTTCCTTCTGCCTTCATAAAATCGTCGTAGACTCGTAGTACTTGTTTTTATAGCTATTCGTAGCTTTAAAAAAAAGTCCGACATCGTTTATCTAACTGTGTAGATCTGTCATTGTAATATTCGCATGTTTGAACACAGTGTCGATTGTTTAGGCACGCTGGGCAGTTGGAAAACAGCGGAGTTCGCAGGATACGTGAAGGTCGACACCGCCCACGTCGCCTCTGCCATGACTAGGCGATCGCTACCTGTGTTCAGTGGCTATCTTTATCAACCTAATTATACGACTTCATGAGCGTAAGGTTAATTATTTCCTGAACGTAATTGTCCCTTTGCGAATGCGGAGTCATAGCGCAGTTCCGCTGTCCGAAGGGAAAGAAGTTTCAGTGATTGATGGTTTGCCTGTCATGCAGCATTGTGTTTGATATTTCGTAAAAATACCTAGTTTGTCTTTTTAGGGTATATAATGAGCCATACGTAAGTTTTCAATAACAAATGCTTACTTCCTATGGTCTAAGTAACATCATTACAGCCATGCGGTTAGTTTCAAATTCACAATAAAACAAAAAACTAAAATTTCGGTCCAAATCCTTAGAACAAGTCTCGAGAGTTTTTTTTATCTTCTCGTTTGAAGGTCATTTGACATATTAAGGAGATAAAGACAGATTTATTTTTATATAATAAGCTATCAAGTATAAAACATGCATGATAAGTTACACAGTCAAGTTTTTGATAACTGTAATTTTTAATTACCTAATGGCAAAAGTAATGATGGACATAGCTTTTGGTAGATAATATTTAAGTGTTGACAGGCATTTTAATTGTTAGATATTTTTTTTCCTAAAAATAGAAAACGATTAACAGATTGCGTACCTACTCATAATAAATATCCGCTGAGCCGTCCCGCGCGATAATAACCATCATGATTGTTTAGCGCAGAAAAAAACGACCCATAACCTCATTTTTTCTTAAAAAATCTATCGACAGTTGTAAATTGTCCGATGGCTGGCAGTTATTGCGAGAATATTGTTTTGAAGACCTGAGGAAAACAGGTTCATATTAATCTTGCTTAATTTGTATTTTCAAATGGAAAGCCTAATTCTGTAGGTTCCATAAATAAATAAAAAATTACGATGTCTGTTAATACAGTGTCTGCTTAAAAATTGAATACGTTTGACATATTGTCACAATATGGGGTTATAGGCACGATACTCATATCTATCGATGTATTAATAGTGTGTAGTGCTCGACCACCCGGCCACCACAAATTTCTGTCTGTTCTCAGAGCAACTAACTGTCGCGCATTAACAAGATGGTGCCCTCAATAGCCACGGACGAGCCCGAGCCGAGCCCGAGCGGCGCGCCACCCCTAAGGATGCCCATTTCCTTGTAGCTGATTACGGCTCACGGACTAAAAAAGTACAATCATAGTGCTCTCCGGCGCGGAACGCACTGTCCTCATTTGAATACAAACGCAATGCGAGTGCGCACACACCCTTAACTGTACACAGATCCAACCAGACGTACCAATGACGACTCTAATGTCAACGACCATCAGTTCCAAATCGCGCAGCCGCCACACCATCGTGCCCTCTTTTCAAAGTCGAAAGAAGAGGGACTCTCGCACGCGAGAACGAGAGGGCGCTATGCTCGACGAGGACGGAGGACGTTAAGGGCATTCACCCCGTACCCCGTGGGTTGCGACTAGCGGCTCTACAAATGATGTACAAGCACATAGATGCCTTTCTCTATTTAGGTGCGCACGAGTTTCGAAATAGTGGCCGTGGAACTTTTTGTTGGGAGGTGGATCCTGTTTGGGTTGCGTCAGCGCATGGCGATAAGTTCGGCTATTGCTGCGGCGAGAATGTCCGCGCACAGGTGCCGCGCGGGGCATGCACCCATAGCTGACACAACCTTTCAAAATGACCATCTCCGCGACATTACACACTATCACTGTTCTATACACGTTGTGGAGGGGCTTGAGCTTACCCAGCTGTCAATCAATGCAACGCCTACTAATTTTGATTAATTAAAACAGCTTCATCAAACTTTACTTTATAATTTCGGAAAGCATCAATACTGATTGAGTCGTTGAACCGTCCGAAAATCTAAAAGAAACCTGACATTTTTTGTTCGGGATTATTTTACATTCGTTTGATAGAAGAAAAATAATACGAAGCCAATTGATGAACACATTGAAGCTTAAGTAATCAAGCTGCATCTAATACTGGGTATCAGAAGATCAGCATTAATGTTATTGCAATATTGATTGGATTCAAAGCGCCGCTGTATGACATTGAGGTTAATGAAGACTTCGAATGCTGGGTGAGGCCCTTACGAACGGGATCATGTCTATGAGAACTAGCCACTAGAATGTTAATATACGTAGTGATTTATAGGCTCATAACATTTGCCTACTTTCTACAATTTTGGACAAACAGCAAGATCCGTGGACAACAACTCCCTTTTGAGGGAGGCCTATGTCCAGCAGTGGACGTCTGTCGGCTGTTATTTTATTTATCATAACTTTTAGAGCTATCATTACAGATTTCCCTCCCTTTTGAGGGAGGCCTATGTTCAGCTGTGGACGTCTATCGGCTGTTATTTTATTTATCATAACTTAGAGCTATCATTACAGATTTCCCTCCTTTATGAGGGAGGCCTATGTCCAGCTGTGGACGTCTATCGGCTGTTATTTTATTTATCATAACTTAGAGCTATCATTACAGATTTCCCTCCCTTTTGAGGGAGGCCTATGTTCAGCTGTGGACGTCTATCGGCTGTTATTTTATTTATCATAACTTAGAGCTATCATTACAGATTTCCCTCCTTTATGAGGGAGGCCTATGTCCAGAAGTGGACGTCTGTCGGCTGTTATTATATTTATCATAACTTAGAGCTATCATTACAGAATTTTTTAGCCAAATGCGATAGTCTACGTACTATTAACTTCTATTTTACTTAAATCTATTTTCACTTTACACACACTGATACTGCCTATACAATAAATTATTATAACACTAATCTACAGTAAACACAAAACAAACAATAGTATCTTTGCGAATTCACTCAAAGGGCATATGTTGATGAAAATCCGTGGAAGGTAGGCTTCTTCCCAAGGCAATGTAAAGACAGGATCTGGGATAAGATAAGAAATTAGTACCTACAGGGTGTAATGTGTAACCATGTAATTAACTATGTTTGCCCTGAAGAAAGTTGTTCATGTATTTGCTATGCTATGGGCTGACGAAGTTTTTAAAATATAACCTCACCTTTCCGTTACAACCTGTATATTTTTAAGTTAGTCTATGGTGATAGATACACCAAAAGGTAAACTACTAAACAGGTACATTAAATTGTAAAAGCGCGAAGCCGTCTAAAGAAAAGTCATTGTGAATAATCAACTTCTCTATTTAGAATTGGTATGTTTGACAACAAATAAGCTGGTTACAGAAATACCCAGCTATTATAATAAACTAACTAAAAGCATCTATGGCAAAGAAAGCTGCTAAGCGCTAGTCGGAAAAGGCTTCCCAACAAATCATATCTCTGATAACATAGGTATCATTTTAAAACCATAGATTTCTTTCCTGCAATCCATAAGATTTTTGTAAGTTTCTGTTTTCCTGTAAACAAAATTTTCGACTCAATAGTTTCGGAGATAAGAAGGGGCTAACATAATTTTTATCTATTTTCTCAAAAATCTTTAAAACAATATTTTATCTACTTTAAATTCGTGAAGTAAATATTGAATGTTCGCACGGTTTATTATCATTTTTATATACATTTCTGTCCCCCAAAAGTGAGAGATTTTTTTGTTCCGTTGTACTATTTTTCATAGAGGCTTTTTCAGCAGAAAAGACCTCTAAACTAACTGTCACTTCCACCTTAATAATCTATATCTATACTAATATATAAGCTGAAGAGTTTGTTTGTTTGCTTGTTTACTTGAATGCGCTAATCTCAGGAACAGGAGTCCGATTTGAAAAAATCTTTTAGTGTTAGATCGCCCATTTATCGAGGAAGGCTATAGGCTATACAACTTCACGCTTATGACCAATAGGAACGGAGCAATAACGAAAATTGTCTCCAGTTTTAATAAGTATCTATTAGTAAAACCAACACCGGAGTTTCTAAAGCTTTTCTTAATTGCCTGCTTAAAACTTTGTAGTCGATGTCGAAGAACTTCTACGAGAAATTAGGCATATTTATCAATTAAGTTTTATTAAATAAGCGTTTTTGTTTTCTGTCTTTTGTATTTTTTATCTACCAATGATCTATCTCTCAAACGACACATAGCGTCTTACAGCAACACTTTTTTTTGTCCTTTATAGAGCCTTTATACGATGATAAGTAGAAGTTCTATCAGGGATAATTATGGTCAAAATTATTATTATTATAAGCCCATTGAGTCCCACTGTAGGGCAAAGGATTCCCTTCCTTCCTTCCACTTTTCTGTCCGTTGTTAGATTCAAAATGTTTCCTAGCTATACTTTATCGAAATGTTACGTCAAAACTAGATATTTTTGTCTTTTAAAAAATGGTACTGCTGGTAGATACGTCACTTTGTTAAGAGCCTCTATAAAAAGCAGCAACGTTAAATAATTTTTTTTTTTGGTCCTACAGTTTCGAGTTTGACCCCGTTTTAAAAATTCTGTAGCCTTGTTTTGTGATACTTCCGCAGTCTGTATATAGTACTGGAGGGTAGGTTATACGTAGAACTAATACAAATCTATAAATGCAGCCGCATTCATTGTTCACCCATCTATAAATAATCCCCATGATTGAATTCGCAGACTAATTCTCTATTCGCAAGCCAGACGTGCTGACTACTTAGTGAAATTGGAAAATACGTACTCGATCGTACGGCAATAACAGTTGCTTTATTTCAGAAAAGGATTCATCTACCTACTGAAGAAAATCACTTGGTTTTCCCTCCTTGTAGACGCTTGAGAACTACTACGTAGAGACGAGCTCAACAAATAATGTGTAGAGACGAGCATTCTACTGAAAACCAAACCCTACAATGAACTGCATCAGAAAAATCTGCAATATTACTCCCATATTTCCGATAGCAACTATCTACCAACATAGGTAGTATATCTACATCTAGGTATGGATTTTCATGTAGGTAGTTTTCCATGGCTATTATCGATCGGCGCAGATAACTAGCTGTGTCCTGGGCGGGGGTGGCGCCACCCCCCCGGTGTGTCGATAGAGCCCGCATCATGCACGCCGCTAATTGTTGGGAGACTACACGGCACACACCGCACTATAGATATATTATTGTCTGGAATTCAATCAATAAGGGTTCACGCTCTGAAACTGCACGGATGTTATTGCAGGTAGCGTACCTACGTCATACGCTCGCCGGTTTTTAGTAGGTGGTATAATTTGCTACTTAGGAATGTTTTAGCAAGACTGTCGTAAAATCATGAAGCTTTCTGACATTAAAATTAAGCTTTATGTTTGAAATTTACTGTGTTCATTGATTACAGTTGCATATGTTAAAATAACAACTTCGTTATTGCTCGTAATGATATGTAAAAGTTAGAAATCAGCGACTAAAACTTAGCTTGTTCAGTTGAAAGTTTCAACAAAAAACAAATGAACATAATAAGCTATTGCACCGTGGACTGACCAGCGTTCCTCCGAAGTCCGAAATAAGAGAAATAAAAGTCGAACAAAAAAGTGAGCCGGTCATCCCCCTCTGGACGGCGGCAAAAAGTACAAAAGTGGGCCACCTCCCGCCGCTCCCAGGAATGCTTCGCGTCCCCTTCCCTCTGAGGGACGCGGCGAGCGACTTCATCTCGTGGGAGAGTTTTCATGATCATCCATGCCTTTTAAACTTTTTGTCTTTGCTACTTTGTTTTCTTAGAAATGTAAAGATGAATTTTGAGGGTGGCATTTTGTGAGCCTTTCTTCAGAGGCTGCGTTTAAGCTTCTAATAGTAGTTTAATTGGTTGCATTCATATTTTTATTTTGTTTTTGACATCGCTGTCTACGTCCTGGACATCTGCCCTTTCTGTAAATCGTTAGATCATAATTTCTATCAAAATGTCTGCAGCTGCAGGATATAATTAGTTGTTCATTGATTGGGCGATGTCCTTTTTGTGAGTAACGATTTGTATTTAGATATTTAAATATAAACTGGGTGAGACATGTGAAAGGTTACATAATGTGTAGGTAACTGTAATGTGTGTGTGAATAAGGAAATTATTTTCTTCGTGTGAATCTGAAAAATTAACATAAGCCTCAAATTACATTTGACACGTTTATTTACAAAGTTGCAGCACCTACCTATACGATGCAACGTAGATGTATGTACCATATTACAAGCGACACAGCTCACGTAAAATGTAGCCTCTTCTCACTGCCGTACTACTCGTATTAAGAGGGTGATTAGAAGAAGCTGTACCTGACTAATTTCACGCACGTTTGGCAGATCCGCT
This sequence comes from Lacanobia oleracea, assembly GCA_950371165.1. Classification (NCBI taxonomy): domain Eukaryota; kingdom Metazoa; phylum Arthropoda; class Insecta; order Lepidoptera; family Noctuidae; genus Lacanobia; species Lacanobia oleracea. The sequence goes on from OX493389.1 coordinate 17,689,011, forward strand.
CAAAATAATTACCTCCCTGTTACAAAGAGATAGTTGCAGTACAGCAGGAAGTGGATTAACATGATACTCGTCACACAGATTCATGCCCGATGCCACGTAAAAATGCCATCATACAACAACGTACATAATTTATATTTCCTGCACAGAGTTCATAATTTATTCAGCAGTATTTAACGAATGTTTAGAATTAGTTTCATTGTTATGTCGGGCATTAGAGCAAATAAAAGTTATGAATGAACGCGTCCCCATGCCAGTGGATCTCACGTGACATGTCGTGACCGAACCGCGGGAAACTTCACTACAAGTACAAGCTACACTGGAAGAGACATGACAGTATGAGGTTTTCTTTATTGTGCTGTGATTTTCGAGACTACTTCAGGACAAGACTTTCCCAACATTCAATAAGATGACTTTCAGACGTTACTTTTTTAGGAATTTGCAAATTGTTGTTGCCTTGCCAACATTTTCGACGGCGCTCTGATATTATGGAGGTAGGTTCTTAATTTTATTTGATTTAACTAAATTATAAGCATGAAGCCTAACCACCACTTAATAATAAGTATTGATAATTAGATATGTGACAGAAAAAATCATATTATGGAACTGCCACGCGAAAATTTCGTTTTGCTATAAAATATTTCGCACGTCGCACTTATTTTTAGACTGACTATTTTTCCTTTCTGGGTACACTAGTCATATCCAGCAAAGTATACAGTACTGGTAAAGTGTGGAAACCACGAGCACTTGTCGTTTGACACGGAGCCCGATAAGTGGCGAGGGCGAGGGCTCCAGCCACAGGTTATTAAACCGGCCCCGCGGGGGAGTGTTTGTTTTATTTTAATACGAATAGCGATAAACAATCAGGCTCGTATCGCGCGCTGTGTAATGAAAGGGAGGTTTGCGAGCCTGAAGTGGAATGAAAAGTCGTCGCGGAAAATGGGTCAGAGTCAGAATGAACACGCTGGCACGTTTATTTATAGGCGTTTTGGATTCAGGAAATGCACTACTAACTAAAGCAGTGTTTTTTTTGTATCGTACTGACTGAAAGTCTGGATGTACATACTTAGGCATGCCTTTTAAGTTCTGCCGTTTCCATATTTCCCGGCAATTTTGAATTTGGAACTGTTCTATATTCGAATGTGTTTAAATTTTGAATCTCAAAACAGTTGAAAGCATTAGGATTAATGCTATTGTTTAGTCACAGCGTCGATTGGAATCTGTCAGGTTACGTACGAAAATGAATCTTTATAAGGAATATGTACGTGCATTAATTTTCTACAACTTTAGAAGAGGCCTGACACGGCTTCAGTGTTTTGAAGAGCTAACATCTGTGTTCAGTGATGAAGCCCCATGTCTGCGGACCGTCGAACGCTGGTATTTAGAATTCCATCGTGGACATACTAGTGTTAGTGACAAATCTCGCGAAGGACGCCCAAAATCCGCCTTCACTGAAGATAACATCATTGCTGTGAGACGACTTATTCTCGAAGATCGTCATGTGTCGTATCGAGAGATGGAGGCTCTATTAGGCATCTCAGGTACAACCATTCAGAAGATCTGCATGAAGCGCTTGATGTGAGAAAGCTAGTTTGCTTTGAAAGCTTGGTGTGCTTTCCGAAGATCACAAAGCGGCTCGCATCAGATGGTGTAAGAATACTCTACAAAGGTTCAACCGAGGAGAGTCAAATCACGTTTTCGACATCATCAGTGGTGACGAATCTTGGATCTATGCCTAAGATCCTGATTTCAAACAACAATCTACATTCTCGGTCTTTCAAGACGAGCCAAAGCCGACTAAAGTTGCGGCCATATTGCGAATATTGCCCTTGAAGATCGTAGAACGGTTAACGCAGAGTGGTATACCACAGTTTGTTTACCACTAGTCATCACCGAACTTCGAAAATCTAACTCAAAGCGACGCATCATCCTGCACCACGACAACGCAAGCTCACACAGCGATCGTCAAACGATTGAGTATTTGAAGCAGGAAAATGTAGAAATTTTTGACCATCCTCCATACACGCTTTCAAGTCAGCCATTTTGAACACCCCCACTTTAGAGTGGAATAAATGTTATAATAACTGGTTTGAGGGAATGGAAAAGTGTATTAAGCTACGTGGTGTATACTTTGAAAAACAATAAAAGTACTATAAGGTTTTTTTCTTCAAACGACAAAACTTAAAAGGCATGCCTCGTATGTCAATTAATTACGCCTCAACGGATTTGGATAAAACTAAGGGTACTTTTATTTCGTCCTTAGTACGTGAAAATTAAAAATTATTATGGCCCAAGGGATGTTAAGACAATTTTCAATTTTTCTACTGGCAGAAGCCAGTAGGGGTGATTTTCGTATTAATTAATATTAAGTTAACGTGTTCTACGATATAGCGTGAGGGAAACTTTAAACAATAACGAAGATTCTATGTTGTTGTAGTTTCCCTACGTGGGTGTGTTTTACAACAATAACATAGTCGAAACTGGAGCGATTGCCAAATGGTCTATCTCTGCCAACATAATCTTTCAAAGTTTTCAAACTAGGTTCTGGAGTGACTTAATTTTATGAAAGTGTTCTATCGTTAAAGGACACGATTTATTCAGATGGCAAACTATCTACCTTTAGCCATTGTAATCTGGTATTTGACATATAACAACAAACAAAAAATATACAGAGAAGTTACTTATCACGCAAACTTCGTTGCACTTCAGCTTGCCAATTCTTTGCGGGTGACGTCACACGCAATTAGTACTATCACTGTTTATCATAGATTTTAAAACGCGCACAACTACGAAATTTCTTGAGGTTTTAAAATCATTTATATGTTTCTATTCGGTTCTGTTCTTCCAGATTTTTCTAATAAAAATCACAAGGTATCCTGAATACTCGTGATATACCACTCAATTTTTTTTTTTTTTTTTTTTACTATTGATAGGCACGCGTTTGACCACTATCTCACCTGATGGTAAGCGAGGATGTGGTCGAAGATGGAGCACGCTTGCCTAGAAATAACCTATTCACTCTTGATTTAAAGACTATTTATATCATTTTTTAGGAAGACAACTATTTTCCAACAAAGCTGATAGATATTTAGTTTTTGTGTGCTGCACGATTTCATAGTCGTGTTATAGGTATTATACGCCTCCTATTTGCCAAGCGACCCCCGCAGTCTAATACATTCAAGAGTTTTTAGATTTGTTTTTTTCTTACTTATACTCGTTTACAGGATTCTACATAAGCAGCTGACTGGTACTTATGTAAACTAAGTGTACTATTTTCATAATTTGATTACAGGGCAAAACGTGGCGAAACGATCATTCGAACTGAAACCAGTCTTGGTTCCGGTATTACACATTTTTTTTAAGAATGAATATCTACTTACACAATACAAATTCATATTTCAAATCCCGATTTCTTTGTTTTGTTGATAAAATGAAGCAGAAATCCAGCAGAAAAGTGCTCCATGAATAAATAAGTTCCAAAGATGTTTTCTTGGTCAGTTTTCTTGACAGCAATATGTAGGACTGTCGTAATTCTTAACTTTTCTGCGATTCATTATAATTTTCAACGTGTTTTATTTATCTGCTCAAAAATACGAAGTACGAAGTCTAGTTTTATGTACACAATAGCTTATGATCATATCCTTACTTCCTTTCTAATATTACAAATGCGAAAGGCATTCTGTCTGTCTGTCTGTCGCGCTTTCACGCCAAAACTACTGAACCGATTTAAATTAAATTTGGCACACAGATAGTCTAGAGCCTGAGAAAGGATAGGCTACCTTTCATCCCGGGAATATGATCCCTGTGGATCACGCAGGCGAAGCCGCTGGCAGAAGCTAGTATTTAAATAAATCTGTATGCTGTTCTTTATACGTATATTTGGAGACTTTTAAAAGTTCCATACTTTCCAAAAGTTTAAAAAACTCTAATTCAAATACAGAACAACAGTGAACGCAGTCTAATTAGATGAACAAAAACAATTTTCCGCTCCGACGACTGCCTTTTAAATTGTTACGATTGAAATAATAAAACCATTGATAGAAACAAACTACCCTCATGGTTCACCCTCGCAATACAGTTTCCCGTTTCGTTAAAATCGACATTACTCACATGAGTATAAGGTTGATTACTGCTTGTGTGGTGGTATAATGTGCTGGTAAGTGTTAGGATTGTAATGTAGTAAATTCCCTTCAATTTGACACGATGAGTGGGTGCAGCGCCGGCATGCGGGCGCGGGTGGGGTGCGACTGTTTTGTTTTTTATTTGTCCATCTACCCGAGTACCCGAAGATTCGGTCGAAGGGTGCATTTTATTTTTTGTCCGTCTGTTAGTATTTAAGTACTTGGTCTGGATTAAGTGATTTCGTTAGGGAGAGCTCGTTGCTTTTGGACCGGACTTTCTAAATTAGTTATCTTGAAATAAACTTGTTCGTCTTTGTAAGACGTATAGCTCAACGGTGCGATTGAAAATATCTATATGCTAGTCATCATCTGCCTAGCCTTTTCCTAACTATATTGGGGTCGGCTTCCAGTCAAGCTGGATTTAGCTGAATACCAGTATTTTACGAGGAGCGGCTGCCTACCAGACCTCCACAACCCATTAACTGGGTAATACAGTACTTCATGGCAAGACTGGAGTCAGATTTACTGGCTTCTGAATAGGTACCCGTAACGACTGCCAAAGATCTACAAATGACAGCCGGGACCAACGGCTTAACGTGCTTTCCGAGGCACGGAGGAACCTCGGTATGTTAAGATGGTCACCCATCCACAGACCAACCTTGGCAAGCGTTGCTTTACCTTGAAGAACGACCCGTACGGCTGTTATTATCTAGACACGAGCTCCTCAAAGAAATATCTATTTGCTAGTGTATTGCAATTATGTACGTTAAAAAAAAATAGTAAGGTCAACTTGTTTTACATTTCCCAATTTATTGAAAGTTTTGGTGATAGAAAAGAAAACACGAATAAAAACCAGTCAAGAGCGAGTCGGACTCGCGCACCGAGGGTTCCGTACCATCATATAAAACGTGAAATGTTTTTAAATTTTTATCGGCGAGGCCTATATTTGCCAGAGAATTTTAATGCTGCAGAGTATTTTGCAGTTTCAGATCAGCGCCATCTCTTGACCGATAGTGGAACTAATGTTATTTTTATTGATGTGTTCTGAAAAAGTGTGCTATTAACAGACAGCGTTTTATTATTCCTGTAATATTTACATAAACTTCTATGACAATGTAATGAAAATTCTATGAATTATTTCAGATTTTTCTCTATGCAAACTTCGGTGATAAGGAGGGCTGCCAAAATGTTTACATTATTCGTCAAAAGTCGAAAACCATGCGATCTAAAAAAAATGAAAAATGGTTTGAGAATGTGCAAATAGCGCTCTTTCATATGATACCCCACTTGCCTTTAGCCCCAATTCGATTTTTGCAATTCGATTAAATCCCTTTCAGTCGATGTTGCAAAAAAGAAATAATATTTCTTTCTTATTTATAAAATAGTTGATCAAACGTCATCTAAAACTATTCCAATGAAGTTGATAGCATTAGTAGTTCTTGATATATCCAGCTGTGACAGACGGACAGACTAGTCACACCATAAGGGTCCTTTTTACCATTTTGGTACGGAACCCTAAAAAACATCTTTAAAACTTTCTCGGTAGGTACATCTTAGACATCATCCATTGCTAACTATCAGGCGAGATCGAGATCAAGAGTGGGCTCTGGGATTCTCTATCTGGAATAAACATAAAATAAAAACAAATCGATTTCAAACAATACCATTTTTTTTAAATTTTCTTTACAAACATCAACTTTTTTTTATCTAAAAGTAAAACACGGTACATTTTATTCTTTCCTGTAGTATCAAAAACCCTCCCCTATCTAAATAACGATGCACTTGTCGTTCCGAAGCATGCGGTTACAACGTTTAACATGTATTATGCCGAAGGGTGCCTCCATGGGAGAATGACTCGCGCCATACGCTCTGGTACCCTCACAGGAATCGTTTTAAGGGAAGCGAGGGTGCTTGCTCCATGATTTAATTAAGGAAATGGACGTAATTTGAGCAATTGTTGTCGTTACATCAAGCAGGACGAAACCACGTGTGACCATGATGACTTCTACCAACATTGCGCGGTTAATACAGTTTAAAGGCAGCGATCAGAATCCGTAATTTTACTTCGTTAGTCATTTGTTCGATGAACGGAAAGTCGACTGAACGATTGTTCGAATGGACTTTATTACGAAAAAACCTTATATCGACAAACGCTACTTCGACTGAACGATTCATCGAATGTTTATTCAGTGATGGACTGCTGTTTCGAAAGGGTTTTAGTTATTGCTAGCTTCTACCCGCGAAGGCCTCCTGGTAGTTTGTGAGTCTTCACTGTTGATTCTTTACGATGAACGGAAAGTTGACTGAACAGTCGATTTTCCGTTCATCGAACAAATGACTATCGAAGTAAAATTACGGACCCCTTGCTAACTGTGTAGTCATTCAAGGGTAGATAAAATTACTACTTATTATTACGATATTCGAAGAGAAATATAGAAGCTGTCGTCGGTTTTAAATAGTGCGCCTGCGCACTGGTTTGAAAACATATAAATAAAGTTTTTAATTATTTCTCGAACAAGTTTTTTAAGTAACAGGGTGCTTGAGGCATTCTGTTTAATATTCAGACCTCATTTTCTATCACGTACCGAGACTACTATCTCAAATTATGACTACTATAAATAAGCAGATTTACGACATATTTCGTGTTAAAATGTCTTTTCAATGAGTTTCAACTAGGTTAACTTTACAGTCCGCTTTGATATTTAAAAACATGCATTAAAATTAGCATGCTTTGGGCGCAAACCTATTCGAAACATTCTAATGTATATAGTTACGATATTTCACACTAGATAAAGCTTTATTAAAATGGATTACTAATATCTATGTACATGATCTTTTGAAAACTGGGAAAATAAATTTGAATAAACAGACAGGATGCTTTTTCAGGTGACGCCATTTGCGCGCTACTACATATTTTTTTTTTTTCTAGTGGGTTTGCTCTTGACTCTAGTCTATGTCAGAGATGACAAAAAATAATTTAATAAATTCATTAATTTTATTTTTGTTACAAAACTAATTCTTGACATCGAATCCTAAAACTTCACTTCATCTTGGGCTTGAATAAAATAAAATAAATCATTGTGGACTAGTAAGGGATGCACATTCAATGTCATTGACCCAAGAACGAAATCTCATTTCTTCTAAAAACAAGTTGTGTCCGGGCCTGTAAGTACATACCTACCTGCGCGAGCCCTCTTAAAGTTAGAAGGCATTTCAAAACAAAGAAATGGAGTCCTTGCCCTCACCGAGCAGCGAGTAGCCCTCAGCCAGTCTCACAAAGGGCTGTGATTGAGGGCGCGGGAGGAGCGCGCGGAGGGGGGCGCGGGTGAACGACCGCGCGCCGGGGTGGCCGCCCCCTGCGCACACGCACGGTTGGCCGGCGGTCTGTAACGTCCCTCATTCCTACAGTATTTATTAAAATCTAGAGTTCCGGTCGCATAAATCGCAGCTTAAAATATCCTTGTGTGGGGCGCAACGTATTTTCTTGCTCAACGGATCCTAAAAAGGCAAAAGATGGTATTTCTTCAGCAGGTTTTGTGAAAAAAGATGAAATGCTAACAAAGGCATTTAGTTAATTAGGTAACTGTTATTTCTTCAGTCATAAAAAAACCTAATGTTGAAATTTGTATATCAATTGAAAATTCAATCTGCTTTAGTACTCCCGATTAGTAGAATTGCCAAGAGTGGCTCCGCTATAGCCGACCACCTGTCTCGAATCGTAAAACAATATTTACATCTTTGGTCACTTACATAACAATAAATAAGAAACAACAGTTTCTCACGTTTGTCCCCGACCAGCAAGAAAGTAATTGCCATCATAGTGACTCTATTTCCATTATCGAGAGTTACAACTTGCTACTTAGATAAGGAAACTATAATGCAATACAGTTTTCTCAATTTATGTCCAGTGCTGAAGGCAAACAATCTAGCCTTATGCAATGCATTAAGAAATTTTCATTTTCATAGAGTAAGAACCTATTTACTTATTTGTTGATCTACAAAGTTAAGCAACACTTGCCGAGGTCAGTCCCTCCCCAGTGGGTGATCCTTAAACATCCATAACTTACCGATACTCCTACGAGCCACTGAAAGCACGATAAGCCTTTGGTACCGGCTGTCATTTGTAGATTGACACTCGTTATAAGAAGCGAGGAAATCTGACATAGGTAGACTTAAAAGGTTGCGACTTAAATGCGCAGTTGCGGTAAAAACCTAAAAATTTAATTTTTCGTCCAGATCGCTCTTGTTGCACATATTTATGATTTGTTTTTATGATAATGTAAAGAATGAGGTGATGTCTAGTGGAATTACATTTTTACGGTTACAACCGTAATTTCACGCTGCAGGCGAATTTTTGCATTAATTATCTCCGTCATATTACAAGTTTAATTGTTGCAATACATTGCGGAAAAATCCTGGTTTTGGCTGAGCCAGCCGTGGGTGCTGAATATGTGAATCATTTTACATAGGTAATTTTGACTTCGGAAGCACCTTTCAACAGATAAGTATTTTTAAACTATGTAAACTTATTTTGTAAAGTCGTAAAATTGGTTGTTAAAACTCGTCATTGTGATTGTTAAAGGTAGATAATACTTAGAACTACTGATCTGATGTCGGAAAACCTGTTTCTGACAGAACTCCTCACGATCGTTGAGTGTCATTGGCTATCTCAATTAAAGAGGATAGATCTCCCGAGCGAAGCAGCAGGAAACTAAAACTATTAAAATATGGGTGCGTGTCCAATTTCTTATTGACCGCACTTTTCCTGAAAATAATCATATTTATTTTTGTTTAGATAACACTTGAAAGTTTGATATCCTAAATCTTATTCGAAATTGTATACTTAAACTTCGTGATTTTATTTCTTTCAAAGTAAATGCTACCTACCCACTCATACCCTTCTACTACTACTTCTACTCTTTGCGGCTTGTTTCCCAGCAGTTCACAACGATATAAGATCATGTCAACATCATCAGCATTCAGCAGTGATTGCGCGTTGACAGTCGGTAGGTTCGACCCCCACCTGTTGGAGCCCCCCTCGCCGGAAGTAGGGAATTTGCATCACAATCAAACGTACCCTCGCTCGTCCCCTGACGTCGCATCGCAGCGTGACTGAGGACTGACCCCAATCGGAATCTTTCTACCGTAAATGTTCATTTCCGGTTATGTTTTCAGGTTCATATTGGGGAAAATTGTAAGGATTTCCTTGTTTATGTGAAACTAATTGGCCCGGAAAATTATGTTCTAGATGTGGTCTTTGCAGAGGTAGGTACCTTTAGTTACATCAGAAATTGCGAGTATTTTGTTCAGATTATGTTACGTGCAGCGTTGAACAAAACTTTAAGTTCCATCGGAAAAATCGACATCTTTCAATTACTTTTCAAATACTCAGTGTACCAGGAGTTACGAACTTAGTTATTTAAAAACAAATATGTTTGATTGGTTATTATGCGTGTATGCATCTTTACGACCTTTGTTTAGTGATGTGCAAGTGGAAAGCTACAATTCTAATACATAACATTCTTCCGTTACTGAATGATCGAGTGACGCAGTGACTGACAGACAACGCACAGCCAAAACTGCTGGTCGTAGAAAGGTGAAATTTGGCATGCAGGTTCGTTGGGGAGTGTAGGGGAGCACTTAGAGACGATTTCTTGAAATTCCTATGGGAAACGGGATATGCGCGTACGAAGTCGCGGGCAAAAGCTAGTATGTATAAATATTTGCATGCTGTCATAGTGTGGCGGAATGTTTCTTGCATCAAAAAATTAAGTAACATCTTTTTACCACATTTTTTGCAAATAAAAACTTACTTTGTTACTTTGAAGAACGAAGTTAGCATAGAAATAGATTACTATAGTTTTGGTCGCTTGATTGGAAACATCCAAAAAGCTACCCAAATTAGACTAGATACTTTGGGAAATCGATTTGTATGTGATTTGAACATGCTTTATCCCTCCCACGTTTTTCTGTAAAGAGACTAACAGTAAGACATATGATAATTGTTAATAAGTTTCATAATAATGAGGTTTTGTAACGTGCCTTTCAACACAGGTACTTGTACCGCTCTCCATGAGGTTAGTAGAGTGGACGGGCCTATAGTGGCGAGCGCGCAGTGGCGCAGACCCTGCCATGACCTTCTGATTATTGTAGGACACGCTCGCCCCTCGCGTCCTGCGTGATCTTTGTTCTACGATTTCTATGCCAAATGATTGGCCCCAGCGTTGGTTCAAACGATGGCGCCATCTTTAATGAATCGCACACTCGCTAGGCCCACGTGAGAGACGCTACGACGCACGGAATCACCCATTTGATGTTACTTGACAACATGGTCGCGTCGTATTTATTCCTCTCTTCAGAGATTTCAGAACTAACTCTTTCCAAACGTTTTATAATTTTGTGATCATCAAATAACATTGTCTTTTTATCAAATTACCAAGGTTAGTGTTAGTAACAGGCCTAGTAACAATTTACAAAAAAGAAAATCTAATTCGACGTGATACACGGAAATCGCTGTGTGAAGTCATTTTTTAGCAAATTTTCCTGGGAGATGTCTTTTCGGCTATAAGTATCTTCCCTTCGTAAATTACTGTAATTTTCCTGTAGATTGCAATGTTTCTGAGGCAAATAAGGGCTAGAAAATAAATTAGCCTCATATTAGGGTTAATTTGAATACCGGGAAACTAAAGAATATAAAACAAAAAGTTTAGTAACATTTGGTAATTTTATACGTAGATATCTTGCAAATTCACGTATGATTATAAATAAAAAGAGCAAACATTCAATGTTGTATCTACTTAGGTATCTAGGTACTCCGGGTTGGACAGATGAGGTCTTCATAATTTACTATTTAGGTACGATCTGATTGTGCAGCGTCAAATGCGGAAGTAAGCAACACATTCGCATACATTACAGACTAGAAAATTGGTAGGTCTACTTTACTTTAAAGTCGTAGGTAGTTGCTGTAGACAAATGTCTAGATTTATAGCAACGACCAATAACACGTTGGCCACGTCCAAGTCATATGTCATGAGCTGACGGTGTCATCAACAGTACCTATTATAAAATTTTCCTGCGCGCTCGTGTGTGAGGGAGGCGAGCGGCGGAGGGGTGCGCGGCGCGGGGCGAGGGGTGCGGGGCGCGCGCTCAAGGCGCAGAGGGCGCGGCGGGCGGTGCGCACGCGCACCCGCCGGGGCCTCTCGATCACCGCCCGCGCAGCCGCCGATTCGCCTGCAACGCCGGCGTCGTCGTCGCGAGGGCAACTCTCCGGGGGACTACTCGTTGATCGCTTGACGTCACCCCGATCGAAGTCTATTGACTATCGCTAAGGTAGGTGCCATACGCGCAAACTAAGTCTACCGATCAAACTCAACGGTCCATTCAACTGCAGCCTTTAGCTCCCTTCGAATCATCTCGAACAGTCCGAGCACCGTGAAGCCCTTTCTCTAATTAAACATTCCTACTTTTACGATATGCGCATCTCTATAATATACCTGCTGAGAAGTAGGAAAAACTAACGGTGCAAAGAATGATGAGTGCGCCTTTCGGATGCACACGTGTGGGACGCGTTTGCGCAAGGCGACTCCCAAACCGCGGCGCAGGCGGCCATCGGGGCCACGAGCGGACACCAGAGAAAGGTGGAATTGACGCAAGTCATGCGATACAATATAACACGGAATTTTGGGCATTTTATCTTGTCAAAATGCCACCTTGGTAAACTTAGAACCATTCGGATTACTTAATATTTACATAAGTTGGTTTGCTGTGTGTGGTTTAGTAATGTTAAATAACAAATCCACGCGGTTCTAGTCTTATTATCGAAGTGGACTCATTCAGTCGCACTGTTAGGATAGACATACGCTACCAATCTACGTTATCCTATCTATCTTTCCAAGTAAGGACCCTGAATTCCTTTTTTGATTCCTTCACTCCATTCCTTTCTTGGTTAATCCAAAAATTCTAGATGACACGGTTTACATAAGTGTACAACGTAGTTGTTGGGATATATCACGGGCACTCACGGAGGGCTCGTTCACCCGCGACCCGCGAGCGTGGCGCCGCCGCCGCGCGTCGCCGCGCCGCTGTGGTGCCGCGGTGCCGTGGTCCGTGGAGCCCACTGTTTACACGTGGAGGAGGCTTGCGCAACGCTTGCCTGCGCCCGCGCAACGCTACTTTCCTTACGGTCACTACCCTTCACGGGGGGACATTCAACACTTCATTCAATGCCGACTTTGATATTAAAATCTAAATTGAGCAACTACTTCATTCTGTAACACTGTTTGCAAATAGGACATTTTTTTAATATCTATTACGGCACTAAGTAGACTAAGTAGACTTTCATTCGGCAGAATAGCGAATATAAAGAAGACATTATAGCTAGGTACTCGTAGATCATCAAACAGATAACTATTTCTTTAACAATTAGGGGTGATAATAAACAGTCGGCCATAAAGTGAAGGTCACGATTATCATACAATGGCAACGAACCGATCTGTATGTTGAGCGACGTCGTCGGTGAGTCGGTGACAGAATCGTTGTTATGCAACTTATTTAAATATGTGCTCGTACTAAGCTTCTCGTTGGCTTCGCTTTTTGAACAACTTTACAGTTACTTGTTTGAACGGCGAAAGACTATCGCTTTTTAGGAGTTATTTGAACTTTTAATGTATTTATTTTAACCAACTTCGTGTCGGTTAAGGTACACTGGTTGTAATAAGAGGAATCTAACATGTATCTACAGGTAACAAAAAAAAAAAAACAGAAAATGCACTATTATATCGCTTAAAAATCAGTGATCATTTTCTACACATAAGCTTATGCGCCTATTGTACATCAGATCTGTTCGGTGTTCGTGTATTGGAGACACGCAATACAACAAAAAGCTATCGAAGCAAGAGAAAAATAGAATCGATCACAGACATGCGACAGAAATCGTTCCACAATCCCACATAGTCCTCCGCCTCACAGTTTACTATCCACACAATAATGAGAGTCCGGCCGTTACTGAACAATTTCCTGCTGATTTAGAAGTCAAAGTTACAAGAGTTAACATAAATATAGCTTATCTTGTAACCTAACTTCATCATTACGTTAAAACAGCTAGCGGGCAATAAATTAAATACCTATTCGAAAACAACATGCAAATTGATTACAGTACTTTCAATTGTAATATTGATAAGAAGCAAGTTACAGTCAGTTTTACTACTTAGGTATTGTAGACTTAAAGGGCATCGATTAAGAATGAATATTCATTTTGGTAAGATGTTTACGGTGTAGATAATAGAGAGCTTAGGTATAGTTAGGCAAGCAGTCTCATTATTCACCTGGATATCTCTTCCGGGCATTAAGACGTAAATTTTGTCCCAAAATCCAAATTATAAAAATCACCGATACGCGTGTCGCGTGTAGGTCGTTGACCCCATGTGGAACCACCCTGATTTCACATTTTGCGTCTCTCTCTGACGTACGTGTGATTAGTATCGCTGCACTGCTCTCTCCGCTCATTCTCACGTGCGCGCACGCTGCACTATGTCGCACGCGGCGCCTATCAAAAAGTTCTACTCGTGTCTAGGATATAGATATAATACAATCAAACGAGAGCCACATAATATAAAATATATTTAGTTCCTAACAGTGTATTTATATCTAAGTTTGTCTTAAAAAAAGTCTTTCGTATAAACTGTAGAAATATATTTCTGCCAGTTCGTAGAGTGCACTGTTTGGTATCTACACACAATCGATCTTAGTGCCAGCGTACGCGTTTGGCGCGGCGTCGACGCAATCTGCGAAGCGTAGAAGCCGCGTAGCAGTATATGAGCCGCGTGGAAACCGTGTAGCTGCGTAGTAGCTGCGTAGCAGTATCCGCGTAGCAGTGTAGTCGCAGCGTAGTATCTCGTAGCAGCGTAGAAGCCGCGTAGCAATGTAGTAGCTACGTAGCAGCGTAGACGCAGTGTAGTATCTCGTAGCAGCGTAGACGCAGCGTAGTATCTCGTAGCAGCGTAGAAGCCGCGTAGCTGCGTACACTGCCAAGCGTATCATTAAAAGAAGTTAATGACGATGAAACATTTTACTGCCTTTGTTGCTTATGATATTAGATGTATGTTTCGAATGCATAACTACGCCAAGTAATAATACCTATAGTTCTTTTAGTGTGTTCTTATCCATGGAATTAGATTCGCTTCGTAAGCAAAATATTTGGTACTACAATGAAAGTAGGTAAGTAAGAAGGAGATAGGAGATGAGAAAATTGTTTTTTTTCAAACGTTTACTTGTCAGTCTCATGGTTTTTAATTTATTTGGCCGCCTGGGGCTCTGTGAACGCATTTAGTACCGCTACGCAGTCCCGGTTCAATTCGCCAGTCTCAGCTTTAAATTTAATTTTCTGAGTTTAAGTTTAAGATGAGAACAATCAAAACAAAAGTAATTATAAAGATAACATCACTTTTACAATGTTCTGTATTAATTTTAGCCTATGTGCGTGTTTAATTTTTTAAATATATTTTTAATGTAATTATACTTGCAATAAATAGATTTACCAGTGTTTTTGAAGCATTTTTAACTTTTGAAAGGTTTTTGGATCTTCTTTTTTTTCATCTCTAAGTCATCTGGCAATCTGAGCATTTTAGTATTTATCTTCTTGTACTTTTTATAGTAAAAGTAGGAACATTCGTATCGAGAAATTTTATCACGGTAAGTTCCTCGATAGTATTTTTTCGAGCTTATTTAGAGCTTTAAAAGACAAATGAAGTCAGGATAAGAAACTGATTATTTTATCGTCTTCCTACACCCATTCCGTTATTTTTAGGGTTCCGTACACAAAGGGTAACCAACGGAACCCTATAACTAAGCATCCGCTGTCCGTCCGTCAGTCCGTCCGTCTGTCAGTCAGCGGGCTGTACCTTAAGAACCGTAATAGGTAGGCAGTTGAAAATTTCACAGATTGTTTGCAACAAATAATAAAAATTAAGATTTGTGCGAGTCGCACTTGGCCGGTCTTATTTTTTCTTCTACTTATAGAACAACAGGCACAGAATGAAACAATGAACACGCCATACACAAATGTTCACAGCAAGTAGGTACCTATTCTTTGATGAACGAGTCTTTACAAATGATGCGCAAATTTTGCGCTTCTTGGGTAGAGTAGTCTCGTAACAAGTGAGGTAGGCGTCGTTCAAGGTCTCACGTCGCGATGGTGGTGGCGGAGATTATCACTATTTCCATGTTCGTACCCACACGCTATACCGAACGCTACAGCTACGACAGCTTAAATCATTCGAGCATCGCTTCGAGCAGCTACGATCTTTTAGCCCTTTGATCAAAACGCCGAATCGTAAAATGGCGATAAAATCGTTACGTACCTACTAAAATCAAATCGCCCGCTCACCTCTAGCCGTACCTAGTACAGCGTCTCGGGTATTTACAAGAGAAATTAAGGTTTCCTACGCTTACAAAGCTTTTAAAGACACTAAAGAAAATTCATATGTACGCGAAAGTCATATTAAATCTTAGAGAAATGGTTGCTGTTGTCTGGTTTTACAACATCATGAAACATTGTGAAAAGCATAAAGATGGATAAATAAATAGGTTAGGTATCTCTCACAAGTTTTGTGAGATATTAAAACTAACAGCTTCCCGACCTTATTAACAAATCGTGTTCGTATTGTTTACTATATGTATGTGCTTATATGATATCTACTGATAATAATGTTTTATAGCACCGATATAATTCACCAAATGTTAGACAGTTTGTACAGCTAAGGCCAGTTCACGCAAAATAATTGTAGACTTCAGGATGTCGATCAGTCACATAAATTATATAATATTATTACTTATCCAAAAGTAAACGATCTCGATCAATCCCACAATCGTGAAAGGTGTTTAATTAAATGGCGGATTTTTCATTCCATTGTTTGAAAAAATGGAAAACTTATTTATCATTATGTACCTAATATTATTATTTACACCAGCGATCCAGGAGTAGAAAAAAAGTTTGTAGTCTAACAAAAGTTCCGGATTTGCGAGAAAAAGTGGTGAATGTGAATAATCAATAATTCTGCATAGCTGATAGACGTAATAACCTGTGTACTCATTTTAGACCATGGTAAACCAAGGAGCACTGGGTCGCTCAGGGAAACTTTGCATAATGTTTAATATTGAAATGCTCGGTAATATTTTTACATTGATGGCGGCGGCCAGTGGGAGCAATCCTCCGAAGCGCTGACCTTGCCGCGTGGGAGCCGCGCTAGAAATCGGCCCCGTGTGCTTACGCAATCTCAACCACTCGGGTGCGCGCGCGCCTCCGCGTTCACACCACTGCGCCCGCGCTGCGACACGCTCGCCGCGCGCCCAGCCTCACCGTGCCCGCTTACCTCTCCACGTTATCCTCCAAACATCAACACCTACTTACACATGAAGTTCTTTTTTTGTACACTTGTTCAATCCTATTATTTTTACCTCGTTTTTTTGCTGCCAAACACGAGTACCTAGTTACTTACTTATAGCATTTTTAGGTTAGGTATAAGTAATGAACTAATGAAACACGGTTATTAGTCAGTACGATGGTCGTACTCGTAACAGAACAATATCATCTGAATATTGGATAAGTTTTGTTAATACTGCTGTTAAAAAGGATGAAGCAGTTTAACCCACTTGTAACTTAAGTACCTACCACATACTTCATTATTTAACTCATAATGAAACTCATATTATACCGAATAGAACTACGTCCTAATTACTTATTTTAAGTTTTGCTCAGCCAGAAGATGTCAGATATACCAGCGCTGAGATAAAACGAATAAACAACCAGCCCCTTTACTGAAAACCTCAAAAAACGTGGTAAAGGCGGCTGCGTGTACCGGATCTCATTTAGGGTTAATTGATTCACCGCCAAAATTCGAGCTTTCGTGAGATGGAATTAGTGATGAGCCGCGTGGTAACGGGACCTCTAGCTAACGGCTGCTGCTGATGCTTCGCACCACCTGCCTATTCCGAACCACTCGAATAGATCATTCGACTTCACTGAGCTGTCGTCTTGCTCACACTCGTTGCAACTATGAAAGAAAATGCGGATAAAAATGTCGAGTCGAATAAGAAATGTACCTAAGTACAGAATAACAGATTAGCCCCGGACCGTCACATGCGCACAGACAGGTGTCCCTGATTGTGCGACTGCGGCCCGATAAACTGTGAGAAGACATAGCTTATCATGATAATGTCGGAATTCATGCTGTTTACAGACGATAAAATTGAGTACCTAATAAATTCGACAAGTATCCATGACTGGGTCATTAAATTTGAGCAAAATTAAGGATTACTAATGAAAGTGACACTTTAATGGTCACTAGTAAATTAGCATTAATTTCTTATTAAAACCGGAAATCGTTTATTTATTAATATCTGTACTCATTAGGTCCGATATGACTTATTGAATGCATTAAGCTAATTACCCACAGGACCGGTATAATTACGATAGTGAAATGATCTCCTAATGGCCTCTTGGTGGGTACCGTTGACACTGTTGACAGGTCATGGAAGTTAAAACAAGTTGCATGCGAAATAAAGAAGGTCAAGCAAGATGGTTGTGGCTCACCCGCTATCTAGCCCTTCTCGGAAATGGGAGTTGGTCGGCAGGAATCAGCCGCTCCCCTTGCTTCGTACCGTTGACACATATAGCAAGAATACATCGACTTCTAAAATGAGTAACAACTATGTTATTCTATAGGAATTTGTTTGAAGTCCTAGGTAGTTCCCCAACTATGGTGTACCTACCTAACAAAACAAAACTGTGCTTGATAATGTTTTATTTTAAGAATAACTTTAATAATTTCGCTACAGGAAAATAAACACAATATACTATGTACCTATAGCAAGTGGGGTTTCAAATAACGACATAAAAAGTGAAATTGTAGGTACAAATCAATCAGTTAATGAAGCCTTCAATTGTTAAAAAAATAATTGCAGTGAGTGCACAACAGGTGCTTTTTATTATCGGCTTGTGTTTAAACACCGCCCAAAAATGTACCTATTTTACTACCAAAAAAGTTCTAAACGGTTACCAAAACAGATAAATGGTCACCAAATAATATTCGCGGTTGGTCACAATTCTAACCTAACCTAACCTATTTTATTCAGTTTGTAACCCCAAGCCTACATTTTATGGCAATCACAGTTGAGTTGGATAGAATTTGGTGCCCATTGATCCATTTTGGTGCCTAGGCTTAGAGTCTTAAAAATATTATTTTTGGTGACCGTCTAAATTATACCCCTTTTTATCTAAATTGCATTGTCAAATTAAAAACTTTTTAATTAAACCCAAAAAACAAAAAAATAAAATCAAAACTACTGAACCAAACTGAATCAAATTTTTACGGGACCAAATGGCAAGCATACCGCATCGAACTGAAAAATAATCATACAAATCAGATCAGAAACCTCGGAGTAATCGTTGTACATATATAAATCCTCATCCTTTTTTGGAAGTCGGTTAAAAATGTTGTTACATTTAAAGACGAAGTCGTAAATGTAGTAAAAATAAATAGGTAGACCAGGTATAGGTAGGTAAGTAACCTACCCGTGTAAGTTATGTAAGCTTAAGTAGGTATCCAGTAACACAACAATTTACATTATCCTCAAAAATCGAGACACATGAGTCATATCCTCTTTCTTCAGTTGGAGCTTTTGGAATTCGGAAAAGCTTTCTCGAAAATTGACCGTTCCTCTCACTGTCGATAACTGTATATACTTGTATGATTGTATCTGTATATATAAAAATGAATCCCTATTTCCCTTGGCATCACGCGTGAATGGATGAACCGATTTCGCTAATTCTGTTTATTGTGTTTGTAATTGTCAGGAAAAGAATCTTATAAAAGAAAAAAAATTCCACTTCATCCACATCACAGCGTCGAGACAGATTCGTCTGGTCGCTGCAGTGTTGCCACCGTGAGATATCTAACAGTACACGGCGAAAATTGAGCGTCCGAATCGAGTCATTGAACCGAAACCCGACCGTTAGACGGACCGACTCTAGCAGGACGGGCCCTTCTACCTACATCTACTTACTGATGCACGATCATAAAATATTGGGAAACCAAAAATGCATTGGTTTGAACCACGAGACAAAATAGCTTGAAAAACTTAACGACGCGCAGTTTTGTCTATGTTTTATCAAACTCACTATTAGTTAAAATATTTGGAAAAGCACTAGTTACTGTGTAGTTCTTTATCTATGCTCTATGTATACTAATATATAAAGCTGAAGAGTTTGTTTGTATGTTTACTTGAACGCGCTAATCTCAGGAACTACTGGTCCGATTTGAAAAATTATTTCAGTGTGAGATAGCCCATCATAGGAGCGGAGCAGTAATGAAAATTGTGACGCAAATGAAGTTGCGCGGGTCAACTAGTGTGTTATACATAAGATTTATCTACTGTAAATTCTACCTACAAAAATGTTCAAATGTCTTGATTTGTTTCTGAAATATTTTCTTGTTTCATACTTACTTTTATTTTTTCTGTAGTCGTGTTACAGTTTTTTAAACTCAAATATTTATTTACTTAGACAATACCAGATATATACAAATTTGTAACGTGCTCGTTAAGACCTTTCCTTTGATACGAAATATGTAATGATTTTCTCAATTTTTTTTTTCAGTCATTAATCAGTCAGTCATTAACGTGTATTTTCCTCAAATTTTAAATAAAGTGAAAATGTATACAGCCTATGTCACACGCAACATTTTTACGAAACCATTGATACCTCATTCATCAAAATCAGTTCAGGGGTTTAGGGGCTAGAGTAGAACATTCGCACATACAAACATACATACTCGTAGACAGCTAAAATCATAACCCTTTCTTTTGGCTTTGCCGTAGTCGGGTAAAAAGTACTTACTAGTAATCTTAATAAACGCATTGGATAAATTTTCTTGAAATAAATTAAAAGATAGCGTCTTGGTACCGTACATTTGCAGACGCTAGGTAAGTTCTCAATAATCCTGGGGAAATTTAGGTTACCTAGAAGCAGATAGTTTTCATGTTTGCTTCTATGCATTTGAAGAGCGCATGAAAGACGATATCCCATCCCATAGTCAATGAGATTGTCAGTGTCCACGATGTGCGCACACGTCTCAGTTAGAAAGCCGAAGGATTTCTTTTTGTTGTTCATAGCTTTTACCACTCTCGTAGTTTTAACAGTTAACGTCGACCGTTCTTCGTGGGCCGTTACAGCAAATCTGCTTATTCATTGGACACTCGAAGACCCAAAGTTGAGAAAAGAGACTATTATTTTGAAAATAGAACATAGTAATATACCGTTATCGGTGGTGTCCGAATAGGCGGCAAACATGCAATAATTATTAATCCTATCCAAAAAAGTTTTTACTGTGAGGCTTCACAGTAGCCATGCATCTGTCGTAGTCGAAAAGTTTCATACGCAAATGGAAAACCTCAAACTGGACAGATACTTGGTAAACTCTCTTAAAAAAAACTATAGAATAACACAAAGTAAGGAACTGTATCTGAGTTGTACAAACCTAAAGGCATAGAATTTATCAAAAATGTAGGTAATATCGTACGTTAAAATATTATAGGATACCTACTTACAAATATTTAGTGACCCAACTTGACCTACCGCGAAAATTTATAAAACATCGTGAGAATTTATCAGGAAACATAACGCGAAACATCAAAATTAACTTTTTTGCGGTACCTTCGCCAATAATTCGTTTACAAAACGCATATAAAACTACGCTATTCATCAAAAAGTGGTCTACCTGTGAATACATAACGAATATCTGTGACTACCCCGAGAACGCTTGACTGGCAAAACGTGCCACCTTTATTCCAGGGCGTGTTTGTTATTAGAGGGAAAGTGTGTTGGCAAGCTTTTATGCATCAGCCGCGCCGCCTGGAAACTGGGTCAGCTGGCTGTAAGGACTTCAGCTAACACGGGCACGATGACCTAGGTCAGGTCACTGCTGAATTATAGCTCGCGCTCCGGCCAATCGATACGAGAAGGTTTACAGCGGCAGGTGCGCTCATTCACTGATAATATTCACGTGTGAATCTAAATGTTATTGAAATACTCTGATTGATATGATTCAAGGAATATTCTTGTGGATGTTTATGATAACATTTTGTGTGCAGGAGTTTGTTTTTTTTTCTGAAAACTGCGTACTAAACGCTCTCCTAAAAAAATATTTATTTTTATTAAAAAAACAAAAAAAAAATTAGGACAGCGATTACCTATGTTCTCTTTGAATAAAGTAAGAACCTCATTTTGTGTTTTTAGAGCACTTTATATTTTTTTATTATTAACGATCGCAAGGCCAATTCTAGTAGATACTTCAATAGCGTTTAAATTCAAGTAAAAATATCATCTCAGCGACAATCAATGTCAAAAAGTCAAAATGTAGCGATAATTGTAGGTGTTTTTACAGATTGCGAATACGAACGCTTTCTAAAAACACTGACAGTTATGACTGAATCCGCGAAAATCTGACATTGGACTGCTACCGTAAGCGAATGACATTGTCATAAAACAGAGATGTCATTGTAGTTTGTACTGAGTAATTACAAGATCATCTCGGCTCTCGTAAACATCCATTGCTGAACGCGAGCCTCCCTGTAAACAGTAAACGAATATGAGAACGCTACAGTGAACAGACATAATACACAGCTGATATGGTTGTTCAAATCAAACTACCTAAATTAACCCGTAACCGGCCAAGTGCGAGTCGGACTCTCACACGCAGGGTTTCGTACCATAAACTAAAAAAAATACACGTTTTTTGTGTGGGAGTACCTAAACACTCTGTGAAAATTAGGTACAACTGCCGGCCAAAATTTCAACTGCCTATTACGGTTCTAGAGATACAGCCAGGTGACAGACAGACGGATGGACGGACAGCGAAGGCAAAAAAGTATTGAACTTTTCATAACCAAGTCAAACACTTTTCAGATTTAGAACGTTTTTAGTATTGGTAGTTATTGAGTTGTAGTAGTCTGGAACGAAATTTATAAAATGAAATAAAAAGAAGACTCTGCCTGACCGTGATGTAGGTACAGCTGGTCCTGGGAATATGATTTGACTCCACCCTTTTTCTAGTCCATTTTCCCTGAGTTAGCATACGACAATCCAATTACAAAATATGGCTTTCAATCTAATCCCGAGCCTTTGGTAATTATTTGTGGTTAATTGCTAACAACAATAAGGTGCATAAAAAATAATTATGGAATAACAGAAA
This sequence comes from Lacanobia oleracea, assembly GCA_950371165.1. Lineage (NCBI taxonomy): Eukaryota > Metazoa > Arthropoda > Insecta > Lepidoptera > Noctuidae > Lacanobia > Lacanobia oleracea. Next base: position 17,711,374 of record OX493389.1, read on the forward strand.
AATACTTGCGTTGTTTCATTAAAATTGGATTTGAATTTACGCACCTTCCGCTGTAGTGGAAAGGACTGTAAAAATAAACACGAAACGAAGGTACTGATTTGTATTTTTACTGTAGGTATAATCTAACATACTTATCTTAGTTGATTATTGTGTAGGCACCCTGGCAGCTAGATAGGTACCTATGTATTTTTGCAAAAATAATTCGTTCGTGTAAAACTTTATTTAGCCGGCAAGTTCTTTTCTCATTTTTAACTAGCCGGGTTGTCTTTCATACATTTAGTTTAATTGTTTGCAGGCATATTTCATTTTTATAACACAATATTTCTGTCATCATCTGTCTACTTCATGGCAAGACTGGAGTCAGATTTACTGGCTTCTGACTATCCGTAACGACTGCCAAAGATCTACAAAATTTAATGACAGCCGGGACCAACGGTTTAACGTGCTTTCCGAGGCACAATATAACACAATATTTCTGTGATTTCGGCTAATTTGTTTAAAAGCGGGATATTATATTGGTATGGTAAAAATATAAAATATATCCTAAATAAATCCTAAAATAAAAATAATTGAATCAATTACAAAATTTATTAACAACCCATTCTTTTTGCAATAATAGGTATCTAGGTATCATAATTTGTTGTCACAATCATCTTAAAAACCGGAGTTTATCAAATATAATATTACCAGTAAGGGTGCACAGGAAACCACTTTCGTTCGTATTTTTATACTGAAGTTTCTGGGTTCGCGCCAAAAATCATAGAATCAAAATGTTAAGCGTTACGAAGCGATGAAGCCACGCGATGTGGAATAAATAATGCATTACTTTTTGGTTATCCTGATAAAGGTCAGTTACCATGGAAATGGGATATTACGAGTATTATTGTAATTTCAAATGACAGAATTGATTGATATGTACGGGGCGTATTAACTCATAATGTCGGATCTGTCAAACATCAGAGGGGTGTCATCGATAACAAAAATCATACGACAGTAAATAACGAGGAAACAGGACTGGACATTGGAGAAGGTTTATCTTGTCTGATTTTTTCAGTGATATGAATACTCTTTATTAGAAACGTTGATAACATTTCAATTTATTTATCCAACACCATGACTATTATTCCTCCGCTCCTGTAATCCTTCGCTTGCTGGTAATATATTGCACTCAGGAATCGGTGTTCGTGTTTTCCACGATTCACTTTTGAAACTTTCTAACCCTGTGCCGGAGTGTAGCGGCAGGGAGGGGCGCGCGCGGGTGCCAGAGAGAGGGTACCGACCTCATTGCCCATTGCCACTCCTCCCGCCGAGGCGGCAGGCCATTTTTATTAAAAATACTTCCGAGTAACATCGCGCGCGGATTTTTTTTTTCATGTCCTGAAATCCTTCTATTTTTGTTCAAAAACTACAAAAATTAAATAAAGTGGTAGATTTCTCGGCTCTAAACAACAAAACAGTTACATTTTCTGGACCTAAATTAAAATAAATCCAAAAACATTGGTGTTTGTTCAAGTGAATTTGAAACTTAAAAAAATACAAGTGCGCCCTGCGATCTATTTTCCGTGCGGACTCGGGTTGGTTCGGTTGCGAAAAGTGGCGGCACTCGGCCATCATCGGCGGCGCTCGCCGCGTAGAGGGCGTCCATCCAACCCCGCCCGTGCGGGACAGAGACAGCGAACACTGCTGACATGGCGACAACACGAATGGATTGATGTTTTTCACGTGGAAAACTCATCCCTTGAATGTATCTATGCGAAGGTATGTTGATAATGATGATTCATGTAACCAAATCGATAGTAATATAATTTCCTAAATAGAAAACTATTAAGTTCCCTTTGATTTTACTATGCAAGCGAGAATTGATCAAATTTCAGAATAATTTACGCTGCATAATTTATACCTGTATATTTCGATCCGAAGTACCATTTGCTGCATTTTTCATTTCTACCTTCCCAGAATAATAGGTGTATGGAAATAAAAATAAGTTATTATCGATAAGTTCGACTTGTCTAAAACAATTTGGTCTTGTTTTGCTTTCGGGGTACCGGCGCAGCGGCGGAGTTGCCCTTATTTTCGTCTACAGCTCGAAGGTTTACTTTCAAGATTCACCTTAATTTATCCTAGGAAATAATTCGTAGGTACACACTAACGAAAACCATAACCACCATTAGTAAACGACGTAATAAAATAGCATCCTGACGAGGGTGATGTTCCTCACACGAGAGGAAATCAATAAATTTCAATAAATCAATATTAGCGTGCACCCTGCGCTGAATATATCCGCTGCCGCCATTTCGATGATGACGGCGTATTTTTTGTGAGAGATATTCGAGTCGCGAGCGAGGCGGTGTGAGCCGCGAGCCGCGCGGGGTTGCGGGCTGCGGCCGTCAGTCGTCGGGTGAGCGGGGTGCGACGTAAACGCGGACTCGGACTATGGCGGAAGGGCTGATCCTCATTCCCATAAAAGGGTCGAGTTGATTGTGGTGCAGATACGTGTGGTACGTTCCCTTATGTTAGTGCAGTGATATAATTATTCTCAAACGGTGCTTATCTCGACGTATCGGTTGAATTAATGTGGATATCGGAGGTAATAATGCCATTGTGATGACGTAATGTAACGCGCTCGACTGGGTGCGTAGTAATAATTCGAGCGCCCGTTTATACCGCGATAACGTTTGTGGTCAGCACCTGTGGATGTGGAGCTAATGTTCGTGTTTTTGCTGCTTTTGAATAAATTCGAGACCATTCCAACTGGATTCTGATTGGATTGTACTAAAATCTGGATTATTTTTAAAGTTAAATAATAATGATTGGCGTTGTACAAAACATGATGTGTTTCGGACACGATGAATATTCGGTGTTTGGCATGGCTGCAGTGGTGTGTACAGTTCAGTTCGCTACTGCAGTGCGCTCGCGGACGCGATGCACAGGCTCCCCACGTCCCCACGCCGCTAGACTATAGACGCCCTCGATTTTTTTAACCTTGATTGAATTGTGTAGCTATTGGTCTCGTTCACAACCCAGTAAAATAATATAATGGTGTGGTATCTAGTATCTGTTTCACGATAAAAAGAGATTTATTAACGGCATTTTATAATTTTAGAATTAGGTATCTATTATAATAAGCAATGATCATGCTGTATCAAGTAAATAAGCATGGGAACTAAAGAACGCTTCTTCGTTCCGTGTCGATTGACTCAACTTTAAAAAATTTCAATGACCAGTGTGTGGTTATTTGAAACTCAAACTGAAGAACGCTAATTAAGTAGCATTTTTTTTAATTTAACAACTTTTGACTCATAAACAATGGCGTAGATTACCTATTACCTACCTTCTTTATTTTTTCGAAGACTTGAAATGACAACCACGTAGATATTTATGATTTTTCCACTCTTAGGAAGTGAAAATCACCATTTACAATTTATAAGTGTTTGAATACGTTAGATTTCCATACTGTTTTTTAAATTTGTAGGTCCCACTAAATAAATGTTCCGTCGACGGCCACGACCTCTGCTATTGTGATTTAACACATCAACTGTCAAAGATAGTAATTATTATAGGCACCTTACATCATGTTAGTCAGATATACCTATAGTAAGACAATTTATTTAGTTCAACACAAATATTTATAAACAGAGCATGCTATACAAACCATAGATGCTACAACTTGAGGAGTGGAATTTAATGAATAATAAATGACAGTGAGAATCATTAACAAAAATAGTTAGGTACTAAAGAAGATGTAGTTATTTTATTTAGTAATAATTATGTAGTCGGACAAGTAGATGAATATTGCGTGAATAACCAAAGAGGATAATATCGTGACAGAAGCAAGTGCGCTCAAATGCGCACAAATACTGTAATCAGTAATCACATAAGCAGTGTACCTAATTACTTCTAACACACGACAACAGAGAAATCAAGGCGATCCTCAACTTTCTGTTTTACTTATACGTGACTTAACATCTAAGGTAGTTAATAGATATAAGCATTTCAGTAAGATGATCATAATTCTAAAACTGAGTGTTATCCCATTACAGGTCTCCGAGCGCCCGTCACACAAACTGCACTAAGCACTATGAAACATACAAATTGAAAATGGCTTTTAAAAAGTAAACATTATCTATTGTTGACGTTTTGTTGTATTGTTCATGGAACAAGAGAGAATACTTATGTATACATGATTGAATAGTTGTTGGTAAAATTAGATTTTAAGCCTGGACTGGCAAAAATCATATCTTCAAAAGAAGAATATTATACAAAAGCGAAAATGGCTACGCAGAGGTTTTGTTTGCGGTGGAACAACCACCAATCTAATATGTTGTCCGTGTTCGACCAACTGCTGCACGCGGAGACGTTCACAGACGTCACGCTCGCTGTTGACGGCCAGCTGCTGAAAGCTCATAAGATGGTCTTGTCGGCCTGCAGCCCTTACTTTCAAGCTCTCTTCGTTAATCACCAAGAAAAGCACCCAATTGTTATTTTGAAGGACGTTCCATATTCGGATATGAAGAGCTTACTAGACTTCATGTACAGAGGGGAAGTGAGTGTGGACCAAGAACGACTGACAGCTTTCTTAAAAGTAGCTGAGAGCTTAAGAATAAAAGGACTTACCGAAGTAAACGAGGAGAAGTGTGATATTCCAGCCTTAACGAACTCGTTAATACAGCAGCAGACGAATGCGCACACACCTCCCCCTCAGCTTCACAGAATTCATCCATACATGCATCAGAAACGGCCAGCATCCGGAATGCCCAGCGGAGGGGCGCCTCCCAATTTATTAATGCCTTTATTGGGTAACGCATTGATGCAACCGAAAAGAAAACGAGGTAGGCCTAGAAAGCTTAGTGGAAGTTCAAGTGATGCTCTGAACACAGCAGCCAGTCCCCCCGGAGAGTTTATTCCTGAGCCTGCCTCTCATGGCTCATCGACCCGACCTGGCGACCAACTGATAAGAGGCTCGCCAGAAATGTTGGAAGTCAAGATGTCCATGGACAGCTTCAACGCAGAGGACGGAGCCACGTCTGGGGGCGAGGAGGCTGGCGAGGCGCTACTCATCGACGAAGGTGATGACGCCCAATCGACTGAAGCCCCGATGACTGGCAAAGACTCCGAGTCGGCAGGTATGTGGCTATCCCCATTAGACTTTGATAACTTTACAGCTACGTCGGTAGAAACTATTCACTTGTTAATAAAATAATAATCTTATTTTATTAAATTTTGATGATTATCTTCAAATACCTTTTACCTGTTTTATGATGTATAGAATTTTCAACTGTAAAAAATAATAAGTCGCGCCATAACTTAATAAATGAAGATATTTTTGTTTATACTCGCTTACTATTTGTAAATACCTGTATTAATCTTCCTTTCCAAACATCTAACATTGTTTAGAAAAGTAAAATTTTAATTAAAAAGGGAAAAGCTAATGGGATATAAGCTTTGATGTTAGGATACGATAAGTGAAAAGTGAAGTGTATTACGAATGCCTACTTTATATTTAATCATATTTAAACTTTATTGAAAAGGGGTAAGTGATTATCTATGAAATTTTTTGACGTATACGAGTAACAGATGCTTATTTTTCTTCTATAAATCAACAATTTTAACTATTGCTTGCTTTTCTGCTTTTGGGGAGAGCTATTAGAGGAATGGCCAGGGGCAAACTCGGTGTGGTACTTAATGGTTTGATTGATAATTTCTTTCTATAAAACTTCTATAAAATAAAAATATTTTATTATTACGAATAAGAAAAGGGAACACAAACAAGGCTTATTCCCAATAGCTTTCCTTGGTAATAAAGCAATTGGAAATATTCTGGTGGCTTGCCACTCACAATAAACTTAAGAAATACATAGGTTCGTAGTTTCTATGATTGTTTTTATAGTCCTATATCAATAATTTTGCGTCTCACTAAAATATTTCCAATGATGATATCGATTGAAATGAATATTTTGTTTATTTCTTCAATTCCGTTTTGAGACCTGAAACAAACTTTTCAGATCCCGATAAACCGCCAAAAGAAGAAATACAACAAAACTTTACAACAAACGGTCCTGTACTGTCTATAGAAAATGGATCTATTAAACAAGAACCCGTCGCTGAGCTTAACGACGGTTACAATGAACCAATCGAATATAAATACAATCCAGACAGAAGCCGCGAGAACTCCAATTCGCAAGATGGTCCTATTAAAGACACGGAAGACAAAAACAGACTAGGTCGTAACTTAAAGCCAAAGAATAGTAAAAAATTACTACCCCAAATGTCCAAAATTAGAGCTCGAAACTTATTCAATCAGCTTTCCGGGCTGTCGAGTCTAAATCCCGCGCTGAATACGTTTGATAAATTCCCCCCAGACCCAGTTCTGATGCCAGCTCTCGCCACACAGCTGTTCGCCGCTGAATTAGAGCAAAATAACCTCAACTTGGCTAATAACGAGGTATCCGATTTAGCGCAGACCAACTGGGAACATCGTATATTTCCCTCGCCTATAAGGAAGGCCAACATGGGTAGCGTGGGTAACTACCACGAGGAGACCAATGAGTCGGTGAGAGATTATTGCATCAAGGAGGGAGAAAATGTATTCAGATGTAAAATATGCGCAAGAGTCTACACACATATAAGTAATTTCTGTAGGCACTACGTCACTTCTCACAAGAAAGATGTAAAAGTTTTCCCATGTCCCATTTGCTTCAAAGAGTTCACTCGAAAGGATAACATGATCGCTCACTTGAAGATCATACACAAAAATCAGCCAAACGCCAACGAGCAAATGGCGAAGCAGGAGTCTTAATGTGTACGTTCAGTTTTAGATTGTCGGCAACACTCAGTAGTACTCTTTGTCGCAGATGTATTAAGATCTGATTAGCCAGAGTAGAATTTATTCATGTTATACGTTATTTAACTTAAAATTTGGATTTTCAATAGTTTATAAAGCGTAGATTGCGTATTGAGTAAGCGTTCGAGCTCTAAGTTTCATGCATATGTCAATAAGTTTGTTGATATTAGACGACGCCGGTCGTTTGTTGTTAATATTTATCTATTTATTTATATTGTTCCATTTGTTTCTCAGAGTGCTGACTTCAAAGAGATTTATAAAATTTTCTATGATTTACTTGTTATTTTGCACTTAACTTGTTACTTAATTTTATTAGTTACAACATTTTCAGGGTACAAAATAACTACTCATGGTGATCGTAAATTCAAAAGTAGTGTAATTTTTTATGTGCTGAATATTAAATGCAATTCTCATTGAACTGAATTAGTTAGTTTAAGTTTAGTTAATATATTTATGAATTATAGCAATGGCATAGTCTTTTTGTAAATTGAGTGTAGTGCTAGGTGACATGTTGATATCTTCGGACAAGTATCACGAGAGGCTAAAGTGCAAAACGAACTCTTTATAAAAAGACTGAAACAAGATGCCATTGCGTAAGTAGTAGCGGAAAAATGCATTTTCATTTAACTTGCCTTAATAGTGATGTTAGTTGTAGAGACGATTTGACTTGTTCGAAGTGAAACTCAACACAGGCTATGATTTTATTTTCTAGAATTTGTTAAGATTAATTTAAAATAGTTTATCAATGTTGAAATATTTGGTTGTAAATGTTATAATACTATTCAAATATCTACTTATTTAAATCTCTTAAATTATACAATAGTATATTACAATAAAATCTATAGAATAGTTGGTGAAACAGTATCAAGGGCGATCGTTGTAGTATGCCTACAGATTATAATTAAACGTTCAGTTCCTGAATAATTAACAGAGCCCCAAATCATTTAGATATTTTAATAAAAGTTTTAAATTCCTAACATTATAATATAATAGGATTATATTTATTATATTACTTTGTTAAATGATTAAATTGTTTACGCATGTGAAATATCTATTTGTCAAAGACAATACAACAAATACTGTAGTTAATATATTAGAGGTTATAGATCGCGTATTACATCTATTGTGCGGCTCGCCTCAATGCAGCCGAGCCGTGCTGAGAGTTAAGTTAGCAAGCACTGCGCCTATTGTCAACTTAATGATCGCAGCCAATGGGTGTAGTCGTGGTATTACAATCGTATCACAAACACATCTACCTTATTCATATTTGAGTTACTATCTAAAACAACTTTATAAAAATGTAACATATTATATATTTTAAAGGTTGACGTTTAAATTGTATATATTGAAGAGATGCAACACGGCGTTGTTGTTGAAGTGATCTTAGCAAGGTGCTTTGAGTGAAGTTTATAATTATGTAACTGGAATCATGAGATGATTTGTAAATTCTATTTTAGTAGAAAACAAAATGCCTTAAATATAAAGTAAGGAACAGTACTTATAAATTATTTACTTAGTTAAATTTAGAGGCAAAAGTAGTCTTCCATGTAATGATAGCGACACGTTTTCATACTTCAATTGTAACGACAAAATTAAATTGTTTTAATAAATATTTATAAAATGAGTTTAGTTATATGGGTAGTATCTACTTTAATAGGTAGGTACGTAAATACTTTGTCGACCCAAAACCAAATTCTCCAATATATAAACGTAGGTCCAGGGAACGCTTGCCTATTAGTGTGCCTTTACTTGTATATTCATAAGTTTAATATTTATCGACTACTAGACTACTAAGAAATTTCAAAATGTTATGTATTATTTATTTTCATTATTCAGAGTTTACAATGTCTACTTTAAGAAGCTTCCTTAGGAGTTTAGAAACCTTTTAGGCCCAAGTAGTTAAATTAAAAGATGTAATTAAAATTAAGAATATATCATCTCATGTTTTCCATTTTGTTTGGAAATCGGAACAACTCGTGAATGTTATTTACAAAATGAATATAAAAAAATTCGTGTAATTTTCGAGGCGTCGGGTCTTGATAATCAATATTAAGACTGTTAAAATTCATAAAAACGAATTTATTGTACCTACCTTTCATAATCTTTATACGAAATTTACCTTGAACATTGATAGGTACTTAAAGAGGAAATTTAGACTTAAATGGTGAGGCTATTATTGAACAATTAAACAAATCACTTACATTATGATAGTCAATTTAGCCAGTGCCTAAGCTTAACCCGTTCATTGTTTGTGTGTACCTAATACTACCTACTCGAACATCTTCTTGTGACGTTACGTATATTATATGGTAGCCTTGTTTTGTTTATTTTTTATCATATCCCTATTTCAGCTGTTTGTCAAAATTGAGGTAAAATTTATGTTATTTTTAATATTGAACTCCGTAAATATCTATTACAATAATTATATCATCACTAATAAATAATTTTATTATTTGTTAATGTTATATCATAATTGGTGCTAAATTATACTTAAGAAAATGTCACATGTGATGTGACATAAATGGATTGTCCCTAAAATATACATATTATAATATTGTTTGTTAATATTGTTGTTTTTAAAAGCATGTATGTAAGTACATTGTAGTCAATCGTTACATTTATCCGTTGACAAAGTTATCATGGGACTTAAACATTCGCAATTATGTAGTTCATTCAAATGTTAATTATTTCTGATTGAAACAAAATAATAAGGATATTAAGGTACTTACAGTTTACTATGAAATCATAAAGCAATATTTATTAATATAATTACAAGTAATTATTCAAAGATAGTTAAACATTTATGGCATAGAACGTTTCTGGGTTCAAATAAATCATCATTTTCATCTCATATAAATTATTCAAAATGACAGCGTATAGTTTCTTCTATAAAAATATGTACTTAAGGATTTTTGAGGGATTGGTCAACTCGTTACAAAAAATAGATCAAACGTAATTTTTTTAAACTACAGGTTTGTATAATAGGTTCACCCTATCGCATAATTATAAATAGATACCAATTATTCTCGTTTAAAATCAAATTATAATAATTTATTTTCATGAAAGTAATTAGCTTAAGTAGTTGAAATTGCCTAACTAATGCCAATTCCTCAAACATTACCAAGATCGTTAAGTTGTTTAATTTTCTTTAAAAAAATATTGTATTAAAACCAGCAGATAAATAAATATTTAAATTATATACTTATTAAAATTCACACGACAACTATAATAATTATTAATTCTAGAACTTAGCCAAATGTTAAGCAAATCCATATTTTTTTGTTATTTGCACTTAGACAATAGAAAATGCAAAGAGTAATGTTTAGATAAATTTAGAATTGAAAGTTACACGACATAGAATATTTGTTAATGAAACAAAATACAATGGTATACAATAAGGTGTTAATTACTATTTTTAGAAACTTTAAAGAAAATAATAAAAGTTACAGCAAAACAACCAATATTTTTAATGTTTCTTACTTATTATTTTGTTTTGATTCGCTATTGTTATTTTAAGTTTCACCTCTTTGATTTTATTTATTGTGACATTGACATGGTCTATGATTTAATTAATGCCTATAATTATTAAACTTGTCTGTTAAACTTTATTATAATTTATCGTTAAAACGTTCAAGTACCTATTGTACCGAGCACCGTGCCTACTTGTGGTAATCGGGCGCTAAACGCTGTACTAGTTGATATTGAATGTCTTGTCTTGCCTTTGATTTTATACTAAACTTGGTGACATGATCGAATTATGTTTACACAGTCAGTCACCCGTGATTTATGCAGCAACGATGACGAACACTAACGATTTCAACAATATTATTTTATTTTTTTTTATATTTAAATAGTAGCAAAGTAACAACACGGGTTATTAGTAAAGAGTAGTTTAAAATTTAAGTTATTTATAATATTATAGACATAAATAGTGTTGTTAACGAAGGAGTGGCATCGGCAACACTGTATAGAATGTTACTGAGTCACGAAGAGAGGACGCTAAGGTACGTGGTCGTATGACGCTTCTCTCACGTTTCGTAGATGGTGTGGTTAGAGCTAGATTACGTTTAATGCTTTCTATGTTGCTCAAATTGATGCTCTGCAATGATCAAAGTATTGATTTGTTGGTCCAGTACAAATTGTTGCTTTTTATTTTTTATTTACACCATACTCTTAGATATTTCTGATGCAATATTATTCAGATATTGATTAATGAGGCTAATTACATGTTCCTTATAATTTTATCCAAACATGATTGTATCTTTCGGCTTATTTGTTCTGTATGTCCACATAAAATTTATTGGCAACTAATTTATCGAAATATTTTTTCGTGTGTCACGAAGGAGTGAACGACACAAACACAACTGCTGTAAGTTTAATGTTACTTTTCAACTATCAACCCACCTTATGTGATCTTAAGAGCTTAAGTTAACTGAAGTGTTATTTTTATAATTATGTACCTACTACTGAACTTGCCGAAATAGTTCCAAATGCAAACACTTGAGTCCTATTATATCATAGTGAAATCTATTCTTTTTTGTTATTATTTTTTAATTTATTAATTTATATGGTTATTTTAAAATAATTTTAAGCAGTTTGACTTTGCTACAAGAAGCTAAATAAAACATCAAATTTTCATTGAACACAATTTCTGTTATCTATTGATTTGCTTAGTGAGTTTTAATTTTTAGGACTGATGATTAAAATTTTGGTTAATATATATACACTTAGTACATATATTCCAAAATTGATATTATTTCACATTTTTTCTAGTTTTAAATGTTTTATTTTGAATGCATCTCATGGACAAGTTTACTATCTTAAATAATAGGTATTGTGGATCGTTGTAAATTGTTCTAATAATACTGGTGCTATAATTATTTATTATATCAATGGTCTATTTTTCTAAATGGCAGCTATTTCAAATTATAGACTAAACTTGTTCATGGAATGATTCCATGACTCGTGGTTTTCATTTTAATCATGGTGTTATAAAATTTCGTCATTCAATTTGAACAAATAAAGTTAATATATTTTCAGGCTGTTTTTTTTTTTCTTTTTCATTGTTGTCCTTTTTTCATTCTCCTGGTACCTAGCACACGATTTTTATTATTTTGCATTTGTGCTTATAATCACTACAGTAAGCTGAGTAACCTAGGTAGGTTTTCAAAGGACAATTCCATAGGGTTCAGTATTATTAACTTCTAACAATGTAACAAAAACTTATAAAAGTCTTTTCATCAACTTAGTTATATTAAATTTTAGCTATGGCGTTGTCCTTTTGTTAAAATAGTTTGAAATAATATTCATAATAAATGTTACAATCTGTTAAGTTAAAAAGATGCGTACTCATTAATATTTACCTTATTTTCCAGGACGTGGTACCCCTGATTCTGAGAAACAAGACATGAAATATGCCCGATCGTCGCCTTCAAATGATGGATCAGGAAAAATCCGCGTTAACCCGGCAACACAGGCTTCTACTTCAAATGAGTATCAAAATGACTCATTAAATAATAACACACTACAGACCGGCAGTCAGATGCAAAGGCCAGCTGTCAGAAGACGGATACGGAGACGAGCTAACTCAGCATCGAACGATCCCGCCGAACAGCTGACCGAGATGTCTGTTAGAGGCCTCAACCTCTTCAGATACGCGTCTGTCAATGAAGGGGTCTACCAGTGCACGGAGTGCGCTAAAGAGAACATTCAAAAAACCTTTAAAAACAAATATTCATTCCAGAGGCACGCTTTCCTGTACCACGAGGGTCATCAAAGGAAAGTATTTCCGTGCCCCGTTTGTTGCAAAGAATTTTCTAGGCCTGACAAAATGAAGAACCACATGAAAACAACGCACGACTGTTACGTGCCAAAAGATTGCGTGTATCCTCCGAACGCATTCTTCTTGATCCCCGGGATGGAGGGTCAGCTGCCGCCGGGCATCAAGCTGGAGGCGCTGGGCTCGGGCTCGCCGCGCGGCTCCACGCCCTCGCACTCCTCGCCCGACCCCGCGCAGGTCTGAGTGCCGCATGCCGCCATGCCGGAGCGTGCTGGCTTGTTGTTGATTCCACATAAACATGTAAACTTTTCCTTTGGCTAGTTTGTAGGTCGTCAAGATATCGAGGTTTCGATTATAGTATTTGTTCTATTTTTGGAGTTAAATTTTCATGTACATTTTTACATTGTACGTATTACAATATTTCCAGGAATACTGTTATGCATTTAATAACGAATGTTTGTTACATAAAATAAAGCTCATTATGTTATCTTGTTTAAAAGTATGGTTGTGCAAATATTAGACAATAATATACAATGTAATATTTGAGGCCAGTTACTGCGTGTTGAATTTAACTTGTTTTTGAAATTATAGCATTTGTAGGTGCTACAAAAGTCTGAAATGTGCCTTCCATTTACGCAGTTTATTAAACTACTTAATTAAATGAGTTGTCGCCTAAAGTGCCTAAAAATACTTATAGTTATTCGAGATACCGCAAGACACCAACCAAAGACTGTATAACAAATAAAACTTATTTTTATGTTGTCTATGTTCGCAAATTGCAACATTGCCGGTATGTGATCGGATCTCGCGGTCCGGGCCAGGGCACGCGTCTACTGCCACTAGGACTAGGCGGTGGACAGGGGCCATGACATAACTATATTGCGACAATATCAATATCACTCGCAAGCATTAATAAAAATAGATATATTTTATAGTATTAAAATCTTTTCTATCTTACTAAAGACTTTTATAAAATAGATTATATTTAAAATATTTGTCTACCTACCTATTAGTGAGCCTACTGTTATGTACGATAATGTACCTTTTTGATTGAATCTATTTTAACAAGAGAAGTATAGTGGGAAAATATCAATATGTTAACAATTAACTTAATAGTGCCATAGCGCAATTTTATTCATTTTGTATAATTTTTAATATTACTAAAGTTTCCAACTCTTATTATTTCACTTTTTAGATTATATTTAGTGGATAGCGGTGAAGTTCTAGGTACATACTAGAAACTAAAACAAAATCAGCAGTTCTTCCATTGATAAGGGAAATAATATTTGTTAGGTAATGTTAGTGTAACGCCTAATGTTCACGTATTTAAGTTCGATTTCGGAATGATTTATGTCATCTACGTTATTGTAAGTTCACGTTTGGAAGAGAGGGTACGTTTATCAGATCGGTTAATGTTTTTTTAATTGGATACTAAAATAGAGTTGTATTAATCAATCCACTTAAAACATTGACCGGTTACAAATTGTGTTTCTGTATTTTAAATTTTAGCGCACAACTTGGATATAGTTTCATCTACGTATGTTAAGTTTATATGCATAAGAAGATTTTGTTAGATCACGTTCTTGTATATAGTTAAACTGTGTATTACATAAACATTTAGGATATATATTATAGTCGCCGACAAGGTATTAACAATTTGCAGTGTGATTTTATTTAAGTAGGTACGTCAGCGCCAGTCAATTGCACAAACTAACTCAACGTCACGAAACGTTGATATTTTTGACAAGAATTAGGTTTTTTTGTTTTTATTTTCGTTTCTTCTTTTATTTTTCACCACTTACTTTTTATTATCTTATTATGCTTTGTTACTTATTGAGTCCATAGACTTTCTCAAGTTGGAGGAGAAGAATTGTTTCAGGCATATTTTGTGTTTATTATTTGAAGTGGTGAAGTGTTATGCCTATCCTTTATCTTTTTTTGTAGTATTTTATTTTGTGATATTAGTGCTAACTAAGTTAGCGATCATGTTCATTGTTGAGTTATTGTAATTCTTACTTTCTCACTTATAAACACATGCTGCAAGGCAGCGTCATGTTTTTTTTTACAAAAACCATCGCAAAACATATTTTCTTTTATTAATAAAGTATTACGGAAACTAGAATACGTTATTTGGTAAATTTAAATATCGGCGATTGAATATTTATTATTTTTACTTTTACTACAAAATTACGAGAAATAAACCGGTACAGAAATACTATAAATGACGGTTACTTTGTAATTTTATGTAAAATATTTTCTAACTATTGTTTATCTTCGTCTGGCTTGATTTCTGTTGGAAATTTTCTTTGGAAAAAGTTAAGCTATACTTCAAATACATTATTATATACCTCCATGCAGGTCCTGCAGAAAGTTGATTATTACGGCTACTTTCTTATAGCAATAATATGCTAAATGTAAACTATGTTATATGAGAAAATCGTCTAGAAGTTTAAAAATGTTTATTATTAACTAATATTGCAAGAAAAGTTTTTACTATTTAGGTTCGTGTCAAGTGCAATGATTATATGCAAGTGTTGATTTTTTTCTATATTCTATTGATTCTTAGTCGATGCCAGCAGCTCGTGATTATTTGATTGTTATACTTACCTATAACAGAGTGATGAAGAACAAATAATTCACCCTTTTGGGTTACTTCGTCCAGGATTATTCCCGTTTGATAAGATGTTGGTATCGAGTATTAATAGTTTACTACCGTTCACATATAAAGTACTGTACGAATTATTTTTCATCCGATATTATGTACATGTAACTGTCTTATTTTATCAAGTTCTTGTTTCAATATTTTGAGAGATTAGGTACTACCATTAAGGTAGTCGTTCAAAAGTATAATTTTTACACCGATGCAAGGTTTTTATGTCTGTTCTAAGTAGAAACCGTCAGTAATACATCGTTTGTTTATAAGGTGGGCCATACTAAAATATGTTTTTTTTTTCGACTACCCTACAATATTGTAATGATATAGTGTTTTAAGAACGTTAGATATTCGATAGTCTATATTAACAATAGCTATTAACAAAATTACTACCACAGTCTAACTGATAATTTTAATAGATTACTATAGTAGGTATGTAATAATTATCGTTGCAAACATCAAAGCTTTAACAATAAATTGATGAGAACGAGACAAAAGTTTATTTTTATTGTAACAAAAATATAGTAGTTATATTATAAAGAAAGGATCTTACCAACACGTATTGAGTAATTATTGTGAAAACATTTACCTACACTACGAATAAAACGATAAAAATATTTTTGTGTCTTTAATTACCCCACCTACCCTATTAGGCGCCTTCAAATTTGTTGCAAAGTGCCGCGCGGCAGCAGCGTTGCAGCAGCGTTGCAGCCGCGATGCTGCCGCGCGGCACTTTGCGTCAAATTTGACGGCGCCCTTAGTTGTATTCCCTGGTTTATTCTAACTTTAAAAAAGGGCCAGCTCACACCAAGAAGCGACGTGGCATCTTCAGATTGTAA
Organism: Lacanobia oleracea; assembly: GCA_950371165.1. Taxonomy (NCBI): domain Eukaryota; kingdom Metazoa; phylum Arthropoda; class Insecta; order Lepidoptera; family Noctuidae; genus Lacanobia; species Lacanobia oleracea. Next base: position 17,727,486 of record OX493389.1, read on the forward strand.
CTTTAGAGAACTTTATTCACTTACTACACAAAAAGGTATTTCATTTCAGTGAGAAAATTCGAATACACCCCGCGAAACTCAAAAACGAATTCCACGTCTCGTCGCGTCTTAGTGACCGCTGACTCTTAACTAGGTCAGTTAATAAATTATTTAATTTCTCATTAGAACTTCCAGACTTTCAATTCACATTCGATGACGATGGTGACAACGGCAGCATTCCTATCATAACACTAGAAGTAATGTCGGATTCATCCAATCCTGAACCTGTAATTTCAAACTCTGTGACTGCAACAACGAATAGCGGGCCCTTGAACGACGAGCTCAGCAAGGATACTGGAGTTCATTTCCTAACAGAGCCAATGCAGGAACTGGGTCCTAGGAATAAAGAAGATGGTAAAGAGAATACCAAAGGGAGACATGAACTGTTGGAATACTTGCTGAAGCATGACGGTAGCGTGATCTGCAAGATGTGCGGGGAGGTGCTGCAGAGCCGCACGCACTGGTACCGGCACAAGTATAAGCGGCACGCAGCGCAGCCGATCACTCCCGCGCCACTCTTCCAATGCGAACAATGTTTTGGTTACTTCAAAAGTAGAAAAGGTGAGAATCTCTTAGTTATCTGCCTAGCCTTTTCCCAACTATAGGTATTGGGGTCGGCTTCCAGTCAAGCCTTTAGCTAAATACCAGTATTTTACGAGGAGCGGCTGCCTACCAGACCTCCACAACCCATTAACTGGGTAACACGGTACTTCATGGCAAGACTGGAGTCAGATTTACTGGCTTCTGACTATCCGTAACGACTGTCAAAGATCTACAAATGACAGCCGGGACCAACGGCTTAACGTGCTTTCCGAGGCACGGAGGAACCTCGGTATGTTAAGATGGTCACCCATCCACAGTATCTACACCGCAACATACTAAACAACTGACGTTGTAGGGAAATTTATACCGCCAGATACGAACTAAGGACCTGGCGTCATACAAATCCTGCATCGCGGTATCAGAGTTTTTCTATATAACAGCCCACATGTCAACCATTGGGTAGTTGCCCACCAGAGGCAACACCCCTCTGGTCGATGGATTCAATGAAGGTTTGTGGGACTTTAGACCCTGTTCCGAATCTCTATAACGTAATACTTATTACAAACCGATTCTTCCCGAATTTTCCTTATAGAGCAATTTTTTCACAATCTGTTCCGATTGTTATAGCCTATATAATATATTTTTTTATAATCGGGTAATAACCAGTCTGACTAGGCAGTATCACGTAACCTGGTAACTAATTGTGTGGTGGATCAGATAGGCGGTGGTTCTATCAGGACTGACTCGAAGGCAATCCCAATAAAGCTGGGAATACACTGGACGCAGGGTCGTCATCAATGTTTTTTTGTGCCTGTGCTATTAGATATAGGTACACCCCGTAACATTTAAGGCATTTTAGGCTTTGGATAGGTTTTCTTTTGACAGACAAGAAGTTAAAGGGCATGCTACAAGAGAATATCCATATACCCAACAAGAAACAGCACAGCCTAAATCATTTTCTGCTTAGGATTGGATACCGTAAGACACTAACTACCATACTAGGGAGGGCCGCGTCCGTAATTTAAAAGAAGTCTTAGACATAAATTCTATCTAAATTTTTCTTAGCATTTTCCTTGGCTCAGATATGTTAGTAAAGTCCGATATCTATCAATAAATCCTTCCTTACTAATATTATAAATGTGAAAGTAACTCTGTCTGTCTGTTTGACGCGCTTTCACGCCAAAACTACTGAACCGATTTAAATGAAATGTGGTACAGAGATGGTCTAGAGCCTGAGAAAGGACATAGGCTACTTTTTATCCCGGGAGCATGTTCCCTAAGGACCACGCGGGCGAAGCCGCTGGCAGAAGCTAGTATTTTATAAGCCAAAGGAGTGAGTCGTGAACAATATTGCCTAAATCATCGCCTTTTATTAATAACTAGGTAAAAAAAGATATGAAAACCCGGCATCAGATCACGCCAACTGAGCAAACAAAGGGTTTGTTTTTTTTTATTTTTTTTTTATAATCCACTGTCTGAAAAACAAATGACTAAGAATTCTAACTGTGCTATCAACATTTCAGGGTACATCGGACACGTAGCAACTAGGCACAGCGAAGCATCAGACACGAGCCCAGTATCAACTGTAGTATCCACAAATATAGAAACGATTATAACGGAAAATCTGCAGCCTGTTCCAGAGGAAGCGAAGAACGAACCTGATCCGGAATTAGCGATACCGAAATCGAGCGTTCCTAACTATCAACCATCTGTAGTGAAACATACGGCTAAGGCGACGGAAACAAAGAAGACCTACCATCGGAACAAAGGTAACTTTTTGCTGATGCTTACCTCGTTTAGTTTACTTTAGTTATTTCCACAGTGTCCTGTCGTATGGTATTCTATTATGGGGGAATGCTGCCGATATCCAGACTAATTTTTGTTTTGCAGAAAAGAGCTATTCGTTCAATTTATAAATTAAGTCCCTTTAAATTTTTCTCTGTGGGAGTACCCAGAGAAAAATTGAAAGATCTAAATAGGCCACCTCTGACGTTAACCTACATGGTTTTCATATGTTATTGGCGATTGTATGAACTTCAAAAGAGAGCCCTCTGAGTTTGTTTCGGTGTTTCTTCTCAGGGTAGTCAGCTAGGAAATACCGGCCTCATCTAGAGTAATATGTCAAAAAAATAATGACGTGTAAAAGAGTTACTTGTAACCTATTTAAAAAATAAGTCGAAATCAGGAATATATGAAAGCTATTCTAGTCTATTCTGTCAGTATCATACCGTGATAACTTAGGTGAAGTGAGCATGAGTGAACTGTCAATACATCTTGTCTGTATACCTACAGAAAGAAAGCTGGCAGCCTACCAACGCCGATAAGCGCAGCGCTTGTTCATATGAATGCCTCCGCCCGTTACCTGGGTGGACCGGTTCCTATAAGCGCTGGTAGACTGCCAGCTTTCTTTCTGTATACGGCCTATGGATTGATAGCTGATTTCATATTCACTTCACCTAAGATAGCTTACACGGAGAGAGGTTTATTGAGTCACAATGCTGTGAATGACGGTCTATTAAAAGTAGAACCGAAAGCGAAATATAATAGAATACTATACCTCTTTATTATGTATCTAAGTACACCATATAAGTTATAGAAAAGATAGATGAAGAAAACATTACTAATGTTGACTCAATGGACGGCCTACTGGGCTTTGCTATAGCTTATTGCGAGGATCGCCCGGAGGACACGGTGGAGCATACGGTGGAGATCTGCCCCGATTTTGTGGAGCACCGCCGTGTCCTCGTCGAGGCGATCGGCGGCTGCGATCTCTCGCGTCCGGCACTGGTTCAAGTCATGGTCCAGAGCGAGGATACATGGGAAGCGATCACCTCCTTCTGCGAAGCAGTAGTGCTAGCAAAGGAGGAAGCCGAACGCGTGAGTGAGAGGACCTCACGCCCCAGACGCCACAACAGAAGAAGACGCCCCGGGCGTCGGGAGTCGCAGGGCGATTCTCGGCCACCGTAGGCGCAGGCCTACGGCGAGCATTGGGTGGCTCGCCGTCTGTCGTTATGACTGCGCGTTGCTGATGCGGGTCATATTAAAAGGAATATAAATTGTATATAAAGGCACCTCAACTATTTATGTTTTGCTTCAGAACCAACGGTGAAACTAGCAGCCTTGAAGGAAAAACGTTCTAAAGAAGAAAAATTGGTGGCTGACATCATAGATCGAGTGCGTCGCGAGTGCGAGGCTCAGCCGAATCCACCAGCATCCGCGCGGCGAACCTATTCGCGCCGCGCCACACTCGTGCATACCATGGGACAAACAGACGCACTCACATAAGCACGAGACATTGGAAGTTCCTCTAGGATAGGTAGCTTTAAAATTAAATAAACGGCGACTGTTACGAGTACAACAATGCTGGTATACGTTCAATCCTACGATAAAAGGTCTCTTTTAAACTGGTTTTCTAAAATCTCATATATGTGTCGTAAACGTGAAATCGCTTAAATTTAGTACGAGTAGGTACTTCTAATCCAGTACGATTCTAGAAACTTTTTTTCGTAGATTTAAGTGCCAAAAATAACTCCATTTTAATACTATTATGAATAATCTAAAGTTTCTTTTAATATTTAACGATGTAAGGAAAGTTTTATTGCTCTACATGATATTATCAATTACACAGGGCATACGGAAAGCTGTAATCTTGTTTTCAAAACTGCCACCATACTACCCATGAAAATTAACTACTTTTCTAAACTTTCAAGAAAGTTTATCATGAACAAAAGATAGTCCAAATTGGTAATGTTCATATAATGCAACTAGGGGATAAAGCAGTATCTTATGTCACGGGCGTTATATTGAATTCCGAACGCAATGAAGGATTTAGAAGTCGCGAGCACGAGTGAAGCGAGGGAGTTGATACAAGAATGCAGTGAGGGATTCAAGCTTTTTTTTTTTATAACGGGGGGAAATCCTCATGGATGTCCCTGGGGCGGGCGGAGGGGTCTGTCAGACTCTTACTGACTAAAACCACCCCGTGCTCCATCTCTCACCAACCGGGAATCGCGAGAACTAATGCGACTTCCGTAATCCCCGGCTGGTGCCGGCCCGCCTCTGCAGGCCACCTCGGGTCAGCGGGGGGAGTGAGATGTTTGACTCAAAGAGGGGCGACGTCAAAGAGGGGCGCACGGGAACACCACGCGCCGCCACCTCGGGTCCGAATGAATGGGGGGCGACGGATATCCCCAAGTCCGCCGCCTCTGGTCCCAGTTAGGGGGGCCGGAAGAGGGCAGCGTATGCCCTCCTCCGACGCCCGGTGCGCCTACTGCGGGCCGGGAGAGAGGTCGAGATCTCCCTCTCCCTTTCCGCAGCCTCCTTCTGCGCGACAACTGTTTCGCAGAAGGAGACCACCGCGTCCCAGGACTCCTCGCCGTCGACCATAGCACGAACCACGGCCGGCAGCGAGAGATCACTGCCTACCAAAGAGATGAGGTCACGGCGTGGCCCCTCCCAAGCGGCACACTCTGCTAGTGCGTGTCCTCCCGACAGTCGACGCAGTGGTGACACCGAGCGTCCGGCTCCCTGCTTATGCGACACAGGAACCTCCCGAAGCAGCCATGCCCCGAGAGAACCTGCGTCACACGAATGAGGGATTCAAGCTAACCCAAGGCAACACCTTTATCCCCGAGGCGGATAACTACTCTACTTTTTACACCTACCGTGAGGAAATAAGGAACCTTAGTACCAAAATTCAAGTATTTATTCATTTGACAAAAAGTAGATATAAAGAACACCATAAACATTTACAAAAAGTTAGTTTCACATCTACCTACTGCGAAAATATCATGTTCTAGCCATGAAAAGAGGTAGCGCGCCTTCACTGCTACGCAGGTCGCGTGCCCGGTGGAGCTGTGGCTACAGCCCACTATATATTGTCCTGAATTTCATTATAACCCAATGTGCAATAATGTGATTTGAATTTGGAACGCATTTTGACTGCGCTTGCTGCACGTAGCAGCGGAGGCGGACAGGAGGATACTTATTAGGTACCTACTGGAGAAAGAAAATCCTAAAACTAGCTTTCTTTCATTGCTTGGAATTAGCCAAAAAGACGGTCAACCGTCTTTTTGGCTAATTCGACTGGACTATCTTTACTTTCGAGAGCTTTTATTCCGTGATTGTTTAGTTTTTAGTAGCATTATTTTTTGCGGATACCTAGTGTTTAAGATCTCAAACTTTATTTTTATGGTAATTATTCATTTTATCCCTTTTTAGGGGTTTTACTAAACTATAGTGTACATGTAGATACTAAAATTGTATTAATGAAATCCTGCCTAAAGTAACGGTCTATGTCAGGAAAATGTGTTTAGTTTTAGTGTCAATCAATCAATCCTATCTATACTAATATACTATATACATATATTTATGCTTCTATACTAATATTATAAAGCTAAAAAGTTTGTTTGTTAGCTCGAACGCGATAATTTCATGAACTACTGGTTCGAATTGAAAAACTCTTTTAGTGTTGGATAGTCCATTTATAGATCAATCATACGCTACGACCAATAAGAGCGGAGCATTAGGAAAAATGTGACGCCGACGAAGTAGCGCGGTTCAGCTAGTCTTCTTTATTCTCTATTTTTATTTCTGTTATGTCTCCTATATAAGGCAATGTTGGATGTAGGACATCTTTTAGGTTGTTTTTTGTGCCAAATGTTGTAAATACGTGCCAATAGCTATTTACGAAATTGATGTAGGTATATCCAACATGTAAATACATACTTATAATACAATTCAAACTCAGTGTCACTCCATTTTAAATATTAATGAATAATTTATGTGATGTCTATAAAATAGCTATGTTAGGTAAAGAGAAATAATTATCAAAATCTTCATGATGTTCCCACTCATTCCTACCAATTAGGTTTTATTCGCTTCATCAATATCATATCAACTTACCTACCCATTGAAAACACTATGGTAAGGTTAAAAATAACTTCTCCATTACCTACAACCAATTGTAGGGAATGGAATGGAAGGGAATTATCAGGAAAATGTCCAAGTACTTATTTTCCTGAAAAATCTATTTAGTCCGTTAGATACCTAGATAGGTAACCAAAAATTAACTCGTTTTTTTTTTTTTTTCACGTAAACTTTATAATAAAACGTGACGTCACTCCCACTCTTGAACTCTAATGCGCTTTTATCAACTTTTATCGATTAGAAATGGCGAAAAAGTATAATAAAATAGGTATTATTTGAAAATCGATGGACGAACTAATTTTTTTTTTGATATGCACGCGTTTGACCGCTATCTCGCCTGATGGTTGGCGATGGAGTCATTATTTATCTATCTCGGAAACCTTAGTTCCTCATAAATATTATCCTGCCTACGGCGGCGGCGGTCGCATGGCATTTAAATTACCTACAATACAAAGATACTAAGGAAATATCTAAAAACTTAATTCCCTGTATCATCTAGGCCTACAATTGTAACAAATTCTGTCCCGTCTTCGTCTATGTTGGGTTTTGAATATAACGGCTGTATTTATTATAGGAACGAAATGTGAGACTGAGAGTAAAATAAAAATTAGAATCTCCTGAAATGCCTACGTTACTAGCAAATGTAAGGGAATAATGTTATTGATCAGCAATTTGAACCATTTTTCGCAATATTTTTTTATTAAATATTTAGTAACATTATTAGGGTGTCATTTAAATATCTAATAATTTCTAAAATTATCTACAAACTAAACGTAAAATGGATTTATGTTGTAAGTACCGTCTATACAAATATTAGTAAAATTAATAGGTACCTATCTAAGTATTGAAATCCTGCATCAGGGTTGTTATTTTTTGATTTCTAGGTATATACTTAATTTTACTCATTTTGTTGATTTTTGTCTTCAATGTTAATGTTTGATTTGTTAATTAATATTTACTATTTAATACAAACTATTCATATTAATAAGCATAATTAATGTTCACTAAATGTGTCAAACTTGTACATATTAGTAGGTATATCTTACAATTTACAAAAACTGTGATGAATGTGGCTCAGAAATATACGTATTAAGAAACAAAATTTGTTTTTTTTTTTTCTAACGTTATTAATGTTTAGGTTTTTCCAATCTATTAGGTACCTCCACAGTGTATAAAGTTTGTGTGAGAGAGAAAAAAAGAAGAACATTCACCACGCACGGACACAGTTGCCTCTGCTCTATTTAAAGCAAGCCGCATACAACCAATTTTGAATCGGACAACTATTTAGTTGTGTGTCCAAAGTCTATGGAGAACAATATGTATCAACTAGATAGTTGCTCGACTAAAAAACAAAAGCTACATCGATCGCTTTTTGATTAAAAACAGTCGAACAACTATCGACCGAGAGCTCATTGCATGTAAGTGACTGGTGACATGGTGACATTAAATAAGCAATAGAGTATACTCAGATTACTGTTTTGGTGTCAATTGATTCCTCTATCGCCTTTAATGCCGTCAGTCACGATATCCTCGTATGTATCTTTTTACATCTTCTGGTTCATCCTGAGCCCCTGGAATGGTTCTCTTCTTATCTTCGGGAAAAACTGCAGTCGGTTCGCGTTGACGAGAATTCGTCGAGATGGCGTAACGTAAATGTTGGTGTTCCGCAAGGTAGTATTCTTTTTCCGTTATTATTCTCCATCATAATTAATTTTATAAGTCACTGTCGGTGTGAGGAGCTCGGGTCTAAATAATAACAGCCACAGGGGTCGATCTTCGGGACTCGTCCGTGCCTCGGAATTAGTCCCGGCTGTCAATTGTAGATTTTTGGCAGTCGGTCGTCGGCAATCTGTCAGTCTACCCAAGAAGCACCTTGTTACCCAGTTAAAGTGAAGAAGGTCAATTAATGGATTGTGAAAATGTGATTGCAGCTGCTCCCCGTACTGCGGAATCTGTTCGAAAGAGGTGCCGTAGCCTTGGAACGCAAAGGGAACCAGGAGGAACACGGATGGGTTTTAGTCAGTAAGAGTCTGACACTCCCTCTTGCTTCACCCAGAGCGGGAGGAGTCATTTGATGATTTCCCATCCTTTAAAAAAAAAAAAAAAAAAGCTGCTCCACGTAAAATATTGTTAAGCTGAATCCAGTATGACTGGAAGCCAACCGAAGAAAATATCAAAGTTAACTCTGCGATTTGAGAAATACAACAGCCCGACATCAACTAGGTAGGTCTGAAGACTTTCATTAATTCGGAATGTGTGATTCTGGATGTATCGCTCTAGACGGATAGGTCTGTGGATCAGACTTTTATTTTTAGGGTTCCGTACCTCAAAAGGAAAAAAAGGATCTCTTATAGGATCACTTTCTTGTCTGACCGTCTGTCTACCAAGACACTTTATCTCGGGAACGCGTAGAGGTATTGAGTTGGAATTTAAACCTCATACGCAGGTCTACGGTCTCTTGAAGCTGTGAAAAAAACATATTTATAAGTTAACAGAAAAAAAAGATACTGCCGTTTATTCCGCAAAAAACGAATATTTCCCTTTAGACCCTCTCGAGGGAATCGAAATTCATAGGGTATTTCCCGTTGGCCTAAAACTATGAAATTTGGCAAGTACCTAATACCGTCTTATACTACAGTTAAGAGAAAAGTCTATACATTTGTAATGAAATCGTGTGTAATAAACCACTGATTGGATTGATTGACGTGTTTTTCTGAATCGCAGTGTTAATATTTTTCATTGGAGAACGACCCTCACTCAATTTTAAACAGCGCAGCGTTGTACTTAGTTCGTATAGGTTCGGTTTATAAAAGGTATCTAAAATGCCTAAGGCTATGGTCAAAATTCGTTAAATTTCTGATTTGTTCTGGTTCGTTAATCGTGCATTAAGCATTTATCGTAAAACTGTCTTGAACCAATTTGGTACTTGCGAAGTACTGGACGGTTCGACTTGCGGATCAGTCCTGTAAGGTTCCGTACCAAAGGTGCTAAAGGGACCCTACTATATTAAGCCTCCGCGATAGATTCTTAGCTCGGAAAAGCTCGGAAAAAACTGCGAGACCTGATTCCTGGACTATTTATATACGTACCTATAAATTTGTACGGATCCCTCGGTGCGCTACTCCGACTCGCTCTTGAATGGTTTTTTTATATTCTATTCCGGTCTGATCCAACGTGCAGGTTGTCACAAATTTTAAATGTTTTATTCTGGTCGGATATCTACCCTACACCAGAAAGGTAAACAATCTTTTGATGTGTCTTTTTAATTATTTTTACTTTCCACACCAACACGACTCCACGACGACACCAACAGAGGATCAGATCAGGGGATCCGACCGGAAAAACTCCTCCACTCGCTCGCCACGTACAATACGATTTGCCCATGCGTATACTACCTATATTCTGCAGGAATTCGATGCTCTCTGTGACACGAAACATAATAAATAATAGTATTAGGGGCTAATATCCATCCACGATAACGCCCGTCTCACAAAGCGCATCACTGCATCACATGACTCTAGGACGCATGCTCCTCCTGGCAGCTCTCCCTGGAGCAAATCAGTTTACCAATTAGCGCTCTGGCCCTACTAATATGACGCTCGATCCTGCACTGCCAACCCGGCACAGTAGGTATCACTTGTGTGACTCTGTCATTGGTATATTTGTTATAAGCTAGATACGGCCGCGCAGAACCAGGGTATTGATGAGGTCTTCGAAATAGTCAAAATACCTTGACAACTGCGAATCCATAGTTGCCACCAGCGCCCTATTGGTTATGTACAATGAAGTTACTACAAGTAGCACAGTCAAGTTCAAGTACCAAGGACAGTAGCGCCATTTGAAGTGAGCAAGTGATAGTTTTACCACTACACCATCCAGTGCCAAACGTGTGGAGCAGGTGGAGTCCGATTTTGATAAATGGCAACACTTGTATTTGATAAAAGATCAGCTTTACCAATGTGTGGGGACTTCCCTAAGCGTAGAATCTTAAGGTGGAAGCGCCAGCATAGCTCGCGAAATTTTTATGTTATTTGCAATTTGCCGGTCAGTGTGACGCTGTATGTTGAACAAAATACGATTCGAAGCCCTACCTATTGAATGACTTTTTCATGAATTAACCATTCAGTAGGGCTTAATGAACTTAGAGGGTTATTTTGATGATTAAAATGGTAATAATTCTTCTATTTTATAATTATTTTACGCGTTCAACATACAGCTTCACGCAGACCGGCAAATTGCAATTATTTGAATTTCGCGGGCTACCCTGACGCTTCCACCTTAAGTTGATTGGGAATTGGCAAGATGTAGGTAAAATGCGGAAAAGTTACCTACAAAAGAACAGCCAAATATCCCGTACCATGGACAGAGAACAAGTTTTCCAGAAAGCACAACAACATTCTAGCGCCACGTCTCTACTCCAAAATGATCCAAACCAAATCAGTTAGAAATGCTTCTTACCAGATAAAAAGGAAATCTTACTTTGGCTGGAAAACTATAGCTACGATCACACTGAGAATCTAATCTTCTCACCATACATACCCGCTAGCCAAATTCCTCCATAATTTCTGACTGTATTTTATTTATATTTTTTTTCTATTATAATAAATTATTTAATTTTGTAAATCACTGTAGGAGTTGCAGTAAACACTGTCTTAAAAGCTTCCTTACTCTGATCCACATAACCGGATTACAGGTTGTCCTAGTTCCTGGGGTCGAAACCATATTGATGTAATGTACTTACAACAGCTAAAGTTCTGTAAATATTTTTTTTTTTTTTTTCTCGGGTTTACCCATATGCGTACGAGGGGCCGAAGCCAAATCGGAAGAGGCCCCTTTAGACATTTCAAATGGAATGGGATGGGACACCAACCGACGATTATCCCTCTATGCACAGTGAAGTATACCCAAGGACAATCCCCGGTTGGAGCAAGACTATTGCACAATATGGAAACAAAAGATGAAACGCTATAGGTTTGGGTGGTTTAGTGGACTGATAATCGTTTACTATGGAAGAACTATTGGCCCCGGCCTGACCACTGACAATTAAATCGGCTTTAAAATGGCAGGGGGTGATTGCACACTCAACAAATGGCCCCCCCGAAAATGGTCGCTAGCACAAAGTGACGTAGCGCCAAGGGGGCAACATATCCTGAGGTGCTAGAAGAGCGTAAAGGTATACCACGGCTATCAGGAAAATCCCGGAAGTACGGTCATGATCCCAACCAGCATCTTACTGGATTATACATCCTTCTCCCTAGCACGTTTGCTCTTGCGAAACTCCACTCAGACCGGCCGATTAAGGCGAGAAAGAGATGGGAGCTTTGTACCTTGTCAGTGTTCACTTCGGCCAGCGAATAAAGGCAAGCCGGAAATGTGGAACAAGACTTCTCCCGGGAGATCAGGTCCGAGGGGTCGCTACTGCCCAACAGTTCGCCACAAATATGCCTTGCGGATTAAACTATTAAAATACTTTTTCAATGCTCATTATTAATTTTAATTTCGTTTAACTTTTTAATTTTTCGGATCTTTGGTCGCAAACAACCAACTTGAAAGAAAAATGGTTGATACTGACGTTCTGAAATAGGTACATAGATCGAGCGACAATTAAATGCCCTTAAATTTTAAAGCTGAGAACCAAAATTACAGATACCTAGTGAAGAAGGTACTTCTTAATGGCAACAAGGGAAGGGAATTATTACACTAACTTGAATTAGTATACAAAAAAAAAAAGGAAAAATAGGAGTCTAGGAGTTAAAAAAAAAATTGAGGGGCAGCAGTAGATTATTGTCCCCAAATTGGGGAATTTGACTTGCATTTTCGAGGAAATTGATAAATTGGTGTTGGTAACGCTGCCTAAGACAAAAGTGATGACAAATCATAGACAAATGACGATCAATATCTCCTAATCTGTCAGTACCTATTGTCAAATGTCAAACCTAAAATTGAGTTGAAAACAAAGCGAAAACCGATGTTGAATACAAATTTGATGAAATAAACTGAAGTTACCTTACAATGCCGCAGACATTTCAAGTAGTAAAATGTTATAAATGTTCTGCCTTTCAGGTATGTGAAAGTTTTCATTAATAGGTACGCTGTATCATTAACAATAATTCGGTTTTCTATTTTGTATTTTTGAATATACATTATCCTAGGCCCACCTAACGTGCAAATCAAATAAATGGGATTGTAGAATTTGTGGTGAAAAGCAATCAGTCAAGAGACACTACGGATTAGGCACAGCAAAGGAATGTAGATTTCAAGTTCAAACACTAAATGCAATGCGAGGTCAGCTAGAGGCAGCAATGGACAACACAGATCAAGACAGTGACAGCAGCAGGGAAGCAGAGGAAATTGAAACAGAGCCTGTAAAGGATAACAACCAACCTGTTAAAAATAGTAAATGGTCAAAATATATTGATGAAATGCAAACTGTAGAAGCAAATACTAATACAAACGAGACCCTGGGAGGCGCAGAAGTGGTTTTAGAGTTACCCCCCAAGCGGAGAAAGATAAATACAAATAACAACAACACAAGCTCTACACTGTCATCTGTTGACCATGAAAAAATTTATGAAAATGATGAAGTTCCACCAGTTGTGCCCGTTGCTTTGGTTAATGTGGTCAACACAAAGGTGTATCATCCTGAAGAGACTTTCAATAAAGCTAAACTTGATAGTAATAAGCTTGTTCCTTCTGTAACTAACAAAAATTCAAAATGGGCTCAATTCACAGAACCAGATTTAACCGATCAGACAAGTATATTGGCACCATTTGAAAATTTAGATGGTATGTGTTCAGACAGCATGATGTCAAAACCTTTTACATGGGGTGATGAAACAAGAGATGATCTTGAAAGTATTTTAGGTATTTAAATACTCATAATCTACTTAGTATACCTACTAAGTTATGATAAATTTTAAATTTAGCCTCAGCTGATCTCATCTAGATATGTTGTGTAGTTTTTGTAGAATTAATGCCATGTACGGCTTTAAAGTAAAATGTTTATTAGTCTTGTATTTGTATGTATTTAAAAAATGTAGTCTGTTTAATAAAAGGCAATAGTATTCCAATAATTTTATTATTACAACCAATACACATTATCATCACAATGGCAACAGTTTAATATCACTTTTATTAATTTCTACTAGATAAATAGCAAGTGTACTACAGGCATACTTTTATATCATAACATCTACAACAAACATCAATGATTACTTCCCACAGAGGGCACATCATTCCCAACCTTACATGTTAGCATAAATCCATCCTACTAATCTTCCATAAGTATGCAGCGCTATCACAAAAGTGTAGTAACTGCTTGAAGCTAAGAATAACAATAATATTACATTGATAATAATTGCAGAATATTTGTTTAAAGCTAAATGTACACAGACTCATAGAAAGACAAATCTATAAAAGTTTATTGTACCAACTGACTCTTGAAAGAGCTTGTCACACTTATTGCTAGATTTGTTCATAGTATTGATGTTAAAAAAAACTTAAATAGAGTATAAAACTTATGTGAGTTAGGCAGTGAAATATAGAAGATTTTTCATAAAGCTGACAAACTTTGTCTATGCTTTGTAGACATAAATATTGTTATCAATAATTCTGAAGACAGCCACATAGTACAATATAGAATACAAAGGAAGCCCTACTACTTTCGATGTATAGTAAGAATACCTTAGAATAAATATTACAAAATGATATATTCACTTAGAAATATCAGAAATCTGACTGTTTATAATATCTTTACGTAAAAAGATTTAAAGTGATCTGTTTAGATGTAAACAATCTCCACAACTATCCTACTTTATGACATTTTTCACTGTTTTCATAGCTTCACTTAGAGTACGGAAGTGTCATTAAAAGTTCTCGTCGAGTCCCGACTCCTTCCTTAATTATCAAACTATCGTTATTGCTCCCGCCCCGTGCTGCCTGCTACTTTACAAAAAAAAGCAGTTCGTGTCTGCTTGTCTCGTCATTTTCCAAAGATATGCACAGTTCGTAGACTAGTACGGCGTCATGTGCCGGCGTCGGTGCAGCTCCCTCGCTCGCGCGTATCTCCGACCGTACGTCCATCGCCATGCCCTGGGGAAAAATAATCTATCAGCTAATAGTTTTGCTAGGTACACTATCCTGTTATAAGCTGCTCACTACGGTACAGGTAGAATCAAAACGAATGGCGGCTAGGAACACTCCGCAAGTCTGCGGGGCTGAAGGTGGGGCACCAGCGAAGAGCGAACTTCGCAGAAGTTGTTAAGATTGAATCAACCTATAGTTTGGGTTTGTAAGTTGCACTTCCATCCATCCACTACCACTACAATATATTGATGCAACTAGTATAGTCTTCATTCTAAATGCGTCAATGTGGTTGCTTTATTACTAGACACGGTGGTAGGTAGGACGAATATCCTTGAAATATGATGCTTGCTGCATGATTTATATCATTTGTTAGGGTTACCTCTCGTTATATCCTACAGAGTCGCCTCTGTACAGATGGTCCTCGAACCGCTCGTCAAAACGTCTATTCACACTTTCTTCACTACTGCCTGGAAATCGAATATTTTGGCATTAATACCACGCCTAGTAATCAAGTACAATTTTCAATATATCCTTTAAAATGTCAAGGTTTACCATTAGGGTTGGAGTGTGAGAACCGTCGACACGATGGCCCTCTGCAACCGAGCAGTTGCTGCAACTGGTTGTGGAAGTAATCTCTTTCAGCTGGCGTCAGATATTTGACTCGGTTCTGGGTTTCAAAAGGATCTGAAAGAAACAATTGAAAATGAAATGGGTATTTGGGACAAAATTTCAGAACTAAATTCTATTTGGTCCGACAGCTAGATTTTCAATAAAAAATACAAAGATAAAGCAAAACAAATTTCAGGAGTGTCTGCTGGTGACGTACAAGTTACGTCCAAAGGTACAAAGTGTAACAACGTATGACGTCACTCGAAATTTTAACCCTGTCATCATCATCATCTGCCTAGCCTTTTCCCAACTATATTGGGGCTATTTTGGGCTTGGACCGTTCTAATTTTAACCCTGTACGCTGAAAAAACACGTGTCCAATATCTTCTGTATCAAATAGTTAATTTTTTCAGGAAAGCACCCTTTAATAGTTTTTGTCTTGGTTATCGTACCAATTCTCAGATTGTAGTAAGTGACAAGTCCGGTGATAAACTCGCAGTAGAGCAGGTTGTGCGTCGCGTTGATGGTCCGGATGCAGTTGTAGGTGTTGTTGGAGGTGCTCATGCAGAAGCAGAAGGGACCCGCCGTCCAGAAGGGCGCCGTCCGCCAGTGCTCGTTGTCGTGCCGGTAGCAGTTCATGCGCTCAGACTCGCACAGCTTCTCTAGTTCCGCCTGAAGAATAAAGACATCATTTTAGTTTGTAGAGACTTCAGTAACAGCTGAAGAAATTACTGTTATTATTGATTTAAACAGACCCGTGCCCACTTCGTTGGGCGGTATTTTTTGGATTAAAGCCTATGACACTCGCAAATAACGTGGCTTTCTATTGGTAAAAGAATTTTCGAAATCGGTTCAGTAGATCCAGAGATGACCCCCTACAACCTCACTAACACAATCTCACAAAATTTACCTCTTTATCAACCCTCTTTACGTTTTTATAGAAGTATAGATTAAAAGGAATATACATTAGTAATTGTCAAGAGGTCGCTGGTGTAGTGCAAGACAATCTCACTTACCCGTTTTCTAGCTTTTCTAAGTTTCTTCTGAAGCAGCTGTGCTTTCCTCTTTCTCTGTTCCTCTCTCGCCTTCTGTGCCGCTTCTAAGTAGCTATGTGCGGGTCCTCTCATTTTCCTAAAATAAACAGAAACCATTATAACAGGAATCCTATCTTCATCAGGCACACCGAAAATAATAGAAATTGTAAACGAATAGATACTGACCTATTTTCTTCACAGTAACAGACATGTTTGTCTTCATTTTCTATGAAAAGCGGGTGAAGTCTTCTCTGGAATACGTCGACGGGTTTATCGAAAATGCCCATGTTCTTTGATGTCGCTTTATTAGGGTTCCTTTGTTCGTACTCAGAGGCGTCTAATCGCGCCGGGCCAAGACTCAAAGGACTGAGTGTCGTATGCCTCGGTGCCGTTGTTGTCGGTCTACTTGTAGTAGTTGCCTCAGCAGTGGTCGGCTTACTTGTTGTACTTGTCGATCTCTCCGTCGACAGAAACTTATCTATAGCAGAACTGAAATAGTTCACATTCTGCGAAAAATATCCTTCGTCTGTTGAATTCTCTTCCGGAATTCGTTTTGTAGTAACATCAAAATTAATCCCGAAATCAGTTGTGGCTATCGGATCTGTGCTTGTTAGTACACTTTGCAATGTACTTTTGTCTTCTTCAACACTGTTCTGCTCGTAGTTTCCTTCTATTATAACTGTAGTAACCTGGGGCTTTTGTATTTCAATATTATGTTCAGTATTATTCAGGACTGGATCCGCTTCGGTTGTAATATTAAGAGTTTGTATCGTAGGTGCTTCTGTTTTCGTCTCGTTCTTCAATTGAATATCAAACTCGTTGTCTTTGGTTTTAGCGTTTATTGTAGGCACTACGTATTCATTTGAATGCCTGAATTTCTTTTCCTGGGCTGTACTATTCCTGTGTTTAGGTTTTACTCGGTGAAGTCTACCTTTTCTAAAATGTTCCTTTGAAGTATTGTGTTCGTGAGTTAAACTCTTATTAAATAGGTGGTTGCTGATGAAAGCAGGGTGTACAGTTTGTGTTTCAATGACCGGCTTAGCAGTTTTTAAATGTCTCTTTATCTCTTTTAAATCTTCTAACTTAGTTCTTAATTGCCTTATTTGATCTTCTAAGCTCAATCTATTTGTGTGCCAAGCTTTGAGATCGTTATATATTATTTGAGAACAGTTTACTGTTCCATCTTTCTCTATCTTACATTCTAACGAAGACTCATTACTGTTAACTATCGCGTCGTTCTTCTTATGTTTATTATGGTTCCAGTTATGTTGGGCCCTACGCTTAATTCTTTTATGATATATATTTTCTTTGGTACGTTCATAAGCCTCAAGGAATGCTTCAGTTTCCTTAATAAGTTTGTCGATTTTGTCCTTTGTGTTCCTACTTTCTAATTCGTCTATCGGCTCGTTCTTGAAGTTCAAGTGTCCGATACTCGGGTTTTCTTTTAGAATACTGTCAACTGTGTTAGGTTCGTAAACCTCATTGTCTATCGACCTTCGACTGCGAGTACTGTTCTCTTTAGAGACCTCGGCGAGTCGCCTGGCTATAGTTCCATCAGTTTCTAGCCTTGTGTACACAAGCCCGCTGGGTGTAAAGCAGGCACATTTCTTCGTGCTCATCTTCGATTGTGGCGAATTCAATTCAGGCTGTAAAACAGAAATATTTAATTAATATATTTTTTTTTTTAATTTAATAGTTAAGTACCTGTCGTCTAGAAGTGGTTTCCTGAATTTATACAGACCTCATATCTACATTTGTGTCGCCGCCACCGTCCATTTATAAGGACACATTTCCACTTTCTACCCGCGGAGCAAGGTGCACGCAATTCTGCCTTAGAGCAGTCAGCTGCTATGCGAGCTGCTTTTCCCTCCAATCCTGTAGCATCAGCTACTTCTGGAATTAAAACGACACAATAACTAAACAGCCCAACATGTTTTTTTGTCGCTAAAGCCAAGCTTACAACGAACTACTAGCGATATTACGAAGATAGAATATCGGCACCAAAAAAAAAACAAATTCTAAACACTGTTCTTTTCTCGAAGTCTACTTGTACTTCGGTAGGTATATTATTTAAATAAACGGTGTCTTACGGTCGAATAGCTTGCTGCCTGGTGTAAGGTAGTTGGGTGTCTCCTCAGCTTCGAGCACCTTCTCAAGACTGGCCTCTAGCAATGGGTTGTGGCTCTCGTTTGTTATCAGTGGTTCCGATGACTTCTTTAGATCGGTCGAGTCACTTTCTGAGCTTTCCTTCATAGAACAAAAAAGGTAATCGTAAATGGGATTAGTCATATGAAGCAAATTAAATAACTAAAAACTCTTATGGATTCTAAAGTTAGGTTTAAGAAATGGAATCTATCTATCTATCTATAAAGAGCTTATTTTTAACAAATTAGTTTTAAAATTTCTGACTAAAGCCTAAAGCTACCTATTTAAACCGTTACTGATATATATTTTTTTTAAATCCATTAAATGAGATTTTTGTTAAAAATGAGCTCTTTCCTTTAGTTTGCCATGTATTGCGTGTACTTCCAAAAATTGGATCCTTATTAGCTAATAATAATAACAAATCAAATGGTTCGATTCCTGGGTAGGAAAAACGATTTTTCATAAATCTAATGATGCGGTTTTAGTTTTCATTAAAATCGGGCTCGAGACTCCTTTCTGTTTTTTTTTCGATATTCCGGATTTGGCCCTGAAGGCACACTTGAAAAATTCACCCTGTATGTAACCTGAATCTCGGAAACGGCTCCAACGATTTTCATGAAATTTGTATGCAGGGGGTTCCGGGACCGATAAATCGATCTAGGTTTCATTTATAGAAAATGTCGTAAAAAAAACCGGTCCACCAGGTAACTAGGTAGGTACTACTTTAAAACACACTAACTGGAACATTAATTGTTTTTTTCTTTGCAATTAAACGGCTGATTAAGATAGTGGGCACATACCTACCCAAGTGAAAACCTATTGTAATTCAATTTCTTAAAAATACATTCATAATAAAAACATCCCAACTCAACGGTGAACGATTCGTTTTGAGTCTCTAAAAACATTAAACCTAAACCAACTGTAACCCTTACGTCATCATCATCGTCATCAGGCTCCAGGAAGTCATCGTCATCAGTATCCTCGTCGAAGTCTCCGCTCTCCGAAGACTGTGGAGGTGATGTAGTGGCTCTGTTCTCATTCATCTCCCGGCTGTATTTGTTCTCCCTGGAGCGGTGGCCCAACCCTGGGATGTCACGTCGACCCGAGCTGGGGATATAAATAAACTCATTGGAATAGGCTACATGATATCAGGTTTTTATGTGTAGCTAGACATACAGACCAGTGGTGCAATTCGGTTAAAATCCTCACCGTGAACACTTGAAGTGAAGTGAACGTCAAGCGAGCTGCCAATCCATACACGCAAGTTGGAATGACAGCTCACTTCAAGCTCACTCCACTTTAGTTTTTACGGTGAGATTGTTACAGAATATGTAGTTAGCAATAAGGGCCGTTCCATGTCATGTTAAAACCATCATTGTTCCTGTGTGAGAGAGAAAGAGAGCTATATACGGTGACTAGCACTACCTTTGTCGCAACGGAATGGTGATGTGATACATAGATAAAGATAGTACTTACAGTTAGATTTTTGAGTTAGCAACAATTTGTCTTTATAATAGAATATTCATTTGTTTGCTCAGAATGTAGGTACTTATCTATATACTAATATATAAAGCTGAAGAGTTTGTTTGTTTACTTGAACGCGCTAATCTTAGGAACTGCTGGTCCGATTTGAAAAATTCTCTCAGTGTTAGATAGCTCATTTAACTCGCCTTTTCGAGGAAGGCTATAGGATATATATCATCACGCTAAGACCGATAGGAGCGGAGCAGTAATGACAATTGTGACGCAGACGAAGTTGCGCGGGTCAACTAGTTTACAATAAGATGGTTACAATAATATTAAAGAGTCCTTGTACATTCTAGGTACCTTTTGGCATTCTAGCATTGATGCAATTCATCATCAAACATACAAATACACTACAAAAATGTATCAGCTAGATTCTATTGTGTTACCTACCTCTCAACAAGGAAGGTGTCTGGCCAGTGCGCTGCAGCGTGGTGTCGACGACGTGGTTGCAGCAGGGGCAGGAGTGACCTTCCGTCCATATGCGCAGGCGGCTCCACGCCGCCCATATCCAGGAATGTTGGCGCTAGATCGATGTTGAGGACTATGTCATCCACGCTGTGGAGTTAAAATCTCAGCTGTTATGGAATGTTCCTGAAAAAACCTTATATTGGATAAAAGTACATAATCCGAAAAGGTTTTAACGTAAATATTTAACATTTGGCCATCACTATTCGAAAATAAATTGATATGCCAATAGAAATAAAAAGTAAATCACTGTGTTATTTTTTTATGACGTCTCACATTTTTTCAGGTAGTTCAACCAGTATCAGTGATTGAAAAGAGGATTCCTCATCATTAACCTACAAACCTTTTTAAAATATGTGGTCAATAAATGGCGATAACTAGTGAAAAAAATATAAGATGGCAATATAAATAAAAAACAAAATATTTTTGTTTTTGTATAAGTGGCATCTCTAATTTTTTTCTGACATTTCAGCCAGTGCTCATGTGAACGAAAATAACAAAGGAAGAAGTGTCTTTATACCTAAAGAGGATGATTAATTTTTACTATGACTTACACAGTGCCGGGTTCCACTCCTGGCCCTCGCACTAGGAAGGGAACTCTGATGTCAAACTCAAAAGGAAAGCTCTTTCCTTTGACTAAGCCGAACTGACCCAAGTGATAACCGTGGTCGGAAGTGTAAACCAAATACGTGTTGTCCAGTTCGCCCAGAGCCTTCAACTCTTGATAAACTCGTTCTACAGCCTGAAAAAGAAAATTTCAGATTATTTTAAAGAGCGAAAGATAATCTTACCTCGTCAGCGTTTTTATTTTATATCCCTATTTCTACCTAATATTCAAGAAACTCGAAGTAGTTTTCCCCTAAATAAAAGTGTAGGTAATATTAGATATAATATTTCTTGAGATTTCAATAGCCCAAAAAGTAGATTTCAGTAAAACAAGCAAATTAAATTTAATAAAATACTAAATTAATCCTGAAACAAAATTCAGCGACATGTTGGTCTTGGAATTATTCTTGCGTTAAATGCTCTTTTTTATTTATAGTTTTGTGGCCTGTTTGCTACGACTTTTTAGCCAAGTAAAACGTTCTTGGTACATACAACATATCATAATGACGTATTTACGACGTACCATGTCGACACTCTGCAGCGTCTGCAATCGTTTGGTCATCAGCAAGTCAGTGAACTGCCGATGGATGGGCTTCATCTTGTCTGTCACGCGGAGAATCCACTGCTTGTCCGGATTCGGAGCCATGTCGTACGTCGGCGTGCTGGGGAATGATTGAATTCATTAGATTGCATAGAAAAAGAGAATGTTTAGCGTTGGGGAGAGAAAGGAGTAAGTAAACGAAACCCACATTTCGTTACTAATGTCGTAGGTAGGATTACAGAGTTGACAAATTCCTATTAAAATAACTCAATGAGCCTGATCTCGGATTCATTTTCAAACATTTCTTTGTTTTCTTTCCCAATAGTCGCATTCCAGTTGCTCAATTTTCGTCGTATTACACTTCCATAATAATATATTAAAAAGCTCGACTTTTAAAATGGCTATTTTGGTACCTACAGCACAGATTTTTTTTTTGGAATGGGCTTGCTCTTGACCACAATCATGCCTGATGGAAAGCGATAGATGAGGTCTATGATGGAGCGAGCGTGCCCAGAAAATGCTGTTCGCTCTTGTTTTGAAGGCAGACTGATAATATGTGGACGGGAACACAGACGGTGGCAGAGAGTTCCACACTTAAGCAGTGCGCATTATAAATGTGGAAGAGAAGCGTTGGGTACGACTAGACGGGATATCAACCAAGTAAGTACGTATGGTACCCTGCAGTAAGTCTGGTATTCTGGTACGGTAGTAAAAGGGCTATGCACGATGGTGGGATCAGGTCTTGGAGTTCCTGCGCACATTCCCCAAAGTACAGTCTGTAGAAGACCGAAAGGCATGCAACACTACGCCGATGAGCTAGGCTGTGAAGCTGAGCCACCAATGTCTCGTCACCTATAAGACTTTTTGCTCTGCGTTCCACCGAGCCTAAGGCTCAAGTCACACCGAGATGGCGAGTTTAAAATTATATGACACTGAACCTGCTTGCCGCTTCGCTGCCATCTCGGTGTGACTTGACCCTAATGCAGCAAGCTGGTATTGTGCTGAGCCATCTCATAAGTGACTACAATACTCCATACAGGATCGGACTTGTGCTTTGTACAGATTCGGAAGCTATCCAGATGTGAAGTAAGACCACAGCATAATTACCGTGCCTTACCCTATTTTTCAAACAGTAATGTTGCTTATGGTTACCTACGTGCGGTTGACCGTACCTATTACAAAATAATGTTTTGCATCAACATGCACTCTTAGTAATTGGCTTTTACGTCTCTAACGTCGGCAAATAGGTAGGTTCTAAACATAGGCATCCTACTAAGCAGAAAATTATATGCAGGTAGGTAATAAATTATGAAGATCTTTTAGGACGTTAATTGTTATTTAAGATAAGCCATGTCCTCGCAATAAATTTAGAATTTATGTTTATTAGTGGGTTTATATTAACTCTACAAAAGCCAATGGCCAAAGTGTTAGCTTGAGTTCGAAAGGTCATTAAGTCATCTCGACGGTAGGATAGGCGTCTATTTATCCCAATTCGGAGGATACCAACTTAATACATATGCAATAAAGATAGGTATAAGTAGGTACCTAGATATCTTAAGGATTAGCGGATATTTAAAATAGGTAGGTAGGTGGTAGCCTACCTAAACTAAATGAGACATCCAATATTTTGCAAGACTTTGTAGTCCTGTAATTTTTACCGGATCTCTAGAGTGATATAAGAAAGTAGGTATCTGCTGCAAAAAGAGAAGCTGAAACGACCTCAAATAGTGAGATAGGTAGGTAAGTGCACCTAGGACGATGGCAATAAAGACTAAATTCGTATGGTCAATGGGCCAAGTGTCGACATGGCATTGAAAGGTCGAATCATGGCAAATAATTAAAAAATATTAAAAATTGTTGCCAATCAGAGTTTTGGAGAACATTTCTCGAATAATTTAGCGCTCAAAAAGATCATAATCAACAAAAAAAATATAAGCTGCATACATAATTTGATCACATATTTTTATCTAACTAAAATCAAGGTTTAAAAGGATTCATTCTACATCATTATTACATATTAAAGGTTCATTTTCGACATTTTTTAATTCGCGTTTGTCGGCACGGCTCGAGGACAGGTTCCTGCGATACGCCCGACCACACAATACGCCGATGGCTGAATATTAAAACGAGCAGGGTTACCATACCAGTATTAATAAAAAAGAAAAAAAACCATAGACTCCTTGCTCATAGCATTTGTTTGGAAATACCGCGTGTCTGGGACACGTAAATCAAGATTTATTTGGCAGAATTTAATTGCGTATGGTGCCTAATAGATTTTATTGATAGTAAATTATAATAAATATTTGTTTGCCAATTAACGTTTATTGTTTATAGTGGCCATTACAAATTTGAATTGCGAATGCTTAGCGTGTGCACTAGCTATAGGGTACCTAGGTACCCATATATAGGTATCTATACATACTATATCCTTAAAACAATAAAATTAACAATGATGATCAAAAGGTGGCGATGCCCTTTGGAAGCTTTCAAAGTTTCTAAGAAACGGAAGCTTGTAAAGTACTACCTTTTGTCTAAAATTCAAAATTAAACTAGTAAAATTGATAAGTTTCTTTATAAAAGACGTCAAACCCAAAAAAAATAGAAAAATAAGACGTTGGTTTATTCAGTAATTTTCAAAATTCGAACATGAACTTAATCTGTCAATGCTATTAAATTACAGTTTAACCACTCAGTCAGTCTCCATACGTCCCTTTCGGAACAACTATCAATTGTCTTACTATTGTCTTTTAATTTTGCGGAGCATGACTGACGTGGTTCAGAAAAGAAAGCCACATCTTATATTTCGCAACCCTGAAGCTTCGTTCAGACTCATGTTCGGCTCTAGTCACTGGCGCCAGTGCGTCGCGGACGATCCACCGCGGAATGTATGCAGAATGCACATGCACTAATCAAATGTATGTAAGACCCAACTAATACAAGCTGGGTGGAACTAATACCTTCCAATTTCCATTCTAAGTTAATCCGTGAGAGTGGAACAATTTTGCTATGTATTTGCATGAAACATGTTAAGTGATGGGCATTTGTATGCAAACGTACAGAACTATGATGGTGTCTATGGCTCTTAAGATTTTACAGTACCTAACTTTGCAGTATATTGCTTATTAAAGTTGCACCACTTCTGTTTAAAACAATGTAAGCTACCTTGCTTTCCAAGCGATTATGCAGAATACTATTATCTACTTACAAGTTTTAATCATTTAAAGAGCAGTTTCTCATCTCATCAGTCAGCAGTTGGGGTGAAGATATCACCCTGAATAGTCACATAGTCTGTTGTTGTAAGGCAGAAGAAATCATTGAAGAGGTGTTAAACCGCCACAAAAATTTTATAAAATATCCAATATCATGTTTAACCAACTAATCTGTATCTAATGTAACGACTGCAGTAGATATTAGTTAAATACCTGCTCGGTTACACGAATACCAATAATCGTAGCCATAACAGTTTTAGTGATCATTATGGCGTACACATTTATTACAGGGAAGCTATAAAAGTAGAGGAATGTAATGCCCTTAGTAGTAAAAGTCGTACAGGAAAACAATTTTCTGAATGGTGGTATAAATTTATAGTAGCAGTGGAACAATGGGCTATGCAATACCATGTTTATTAATAAGCAATATTTAGTAATCGCAATCAACAATATGTCGTTAGTTAGGAGTGCTTTTTGTAATGGGCTCGTGCCTTGCTTTATGCGTGTGGAATTAATGTTACAGCTTTCAGGAAAATGTTTTAAGGCGCTATCAAGCGTAAATTCGTTTAGAAAGCACAATGAGACTAATGGACATGAAACTTACGAGAAGTTTGGTCTAATGGGTAAAGTTTAATTTAAACGAAGACCTTGATTTTGTAAATAATAAATTGAAGTGTAGACGGTTTCAACTGGTCTTGCAAGTCGTTGCAACGCATTAGAAACTTAAGCAAGTCCAGAAGCCCCTTTTTCCAAAGGCCTGAACACATTTAGTTACCTATATAAAAAACATATTCCTAACGTGCGAGTGCTCCCGTTCCAGTATGTAGCACTAACATCAAAGAGCACGTAACAGCCCTAAGCGTAACATTTTAACGAAGCACCGACTTCATCCCGCTGTCTTAGCACGATTACAAATAAACAGCATAACATTTATACTCGTATGTTAAGTAATGATTGGGATAAAGATTGTCTCGTTTATTTGCATCGGCGACTTTCAAGCACACACTGAAGGCTCCTCAGACCGGTATAATTTATGCGGAGATCGGCGCAGCCAGAAACGTACCCATCGAACGTTTCAACTACACGATAAATAAAACCATGCAAGGAAGTCGTCCGTATAAAAAATAACGTAAAATATGCACATACATACATTCCTGATTTGTTTTATGTGGAGCTGCGGCGCAGCTTTGTGTGTTTACTGAATGTAACCACTGGTATAATTGAGTACAAAAAATAATGTTCGTTTCATTTTCTGTTTGTAAAAGGAAAATATTAAAATTCATCGGATCAAAAAGACATTCGGATGATTTTTTTCGACATTGAGGCCGATCGATTTCCTTGCCATCTATCACGAACGTCTTACATCAGAGTTTGTTTTTGTCAAGAGTGGGTTTGCCACCCAAAAGCTTAAAAATGCACCTGAAACTTACCTAGGTACACCATTTGTGTGTAATTTTTAATATCAGAAAATGAACTCGGCAAAGAAACGCACTAGGTAATTCTTAATTTAACGGAATCCATTTTTTGTTGTTCGGGTTGTTCCTCGTAACAAGTTCGACGAAGTGAAAATTCTTCAGCGTCATACAATTCGAGTCTGTTTCAGAAGGGCTTGGCAACCGAGATGGAAACTTGATAGACGGTTTAATGCCTAAACTCGTAATCCTGGACCACCATAATACTTTTCAATTTAATCCTAAAATTCGTTCGAAACAATCCCGCTGTTCAGGACTTTCAAAGTTTTCGAGTTCATTAATTTAAAAGGTATTTTAGGATAAAGAGAAATGTTAAGCTTTCTTTCTTTATCAAAGCTTAGTATATTTATATTGCCGAGGGTTTTAGGACCTATTAAATATGACTTTAGAGAGAAGTTACTTTCTGCCTTGATGACGTCAATCATCAGACCTTTCGTTGAGAAAAAGCGTCTTGTCTAGCTCCATCTCCCACCCACATCGGAATCATGATAGTGTTAAGTTTATGATCACTGAAGTCTTCTCAGAATCAAATTACACTATCAAATATGACAAAACTTGCAATCTGAATAGGGATGGAGTCGAAGTCGGCGCGGCTTGCAATCTAATACATATTCAGCGTGCATATTGTGATCTGCCGCGGGATGGCAGTGCACGCCCCTCCGCGTAATAACACCACACATCTGACACTCGATACGATACGCACAGAAGCTCGTCTACAGCCCTTGTTTCGATAGTCTACCTATTTTTATTATTAACCGGCTTTTGCCCGCGACTTGGTATGCGCATACCTATCCCGTTTTTTTCCCGTTCCCGTCTGAATTTCGGGAAATCATAAGTACGGAGTGTAGGGAAGCTACATGCCAAATTACAGCTTTCTACGGCCAGCAGTTACGGCTGCGCGTTGTCTGTGGAGTCAAATGGCTTGCCCTAGGAGAGGCCTATGTCCAGACAGCTATTATATAGGTGATTATGATGATTGAGGATGATTATGATGTTGTCTATCAGTCACTCAGTCAGTCAGTCACCAGTAACCGTAGATTTTTTTTATATGTAGGTATTAAGTAGGATGATTGTCAGTCTTTTTTGCATCTCTTTTATTCAATGAAAACCTGGTTTCTAAAGGTCCGCTCCCCTCGAAATAGTATAAAGTTAAGTCGTGAACTGCCTCAGTCTGTTTCTCTACTTCATTCTTCTAAACTGCGCAACGGATTTGGATACAGTTTTCACTAATAGAACGAGCGATAAACGAAATTTAATTTCCACCAGAGCAAATGCGCGGGGGTTTGCTAGTTAAGGATTCCAGAAAAATGTTATTTTTTTCTTTACAATGCATTCCAGTTTCCGCATCAGTGTCGGCAACGAACTTTTGCTTGAACAACAGATTGTGACGCAAAACTGTTTTTCAGTCCTTTTTTGAAAACATTCTTACCACAGAAAGTTTTTTACATTTACTGTCTACACTATAAATTAAGATGTTTAAGTACCTACATACTCTATGTCGTTTACCGTGTGTAAGATTCTGAGAAGCTGTTGCATAAAATAACTGATACTGTAAGTACCTATCGATAAAGTCGTTGTTCTCACTACGCACATCGTAAAACGTGAAAGCGTCAAATATTTCCCGTCTATACCTAAGTGAGTATAAATAATATTACTCCTGTGTGTTTCGCACCTATAACTTAGTATGTGATGAAGGAAGGTTTCTTTAATCGCCTAGTCACTTAAGAGGAAATGCTGGCGGCGAGACTTTGTATGTAAAAAGTTAAAATTCGAGGTTTGGCCGTATATCACAAACTGAATAAGTAGGATTTATACCGTGTCTCTATGTTTTCTTTCTTTTATTAATAGTTTATTTATTTATTTAATACTTTACGCACACAGATGTACAGAGGCGGACTTAGTGCCTGAGGCATTTTCTACCAGTCAACCTTTGGGTGATGCAGAGAATAATAAAAAAAAAAATCCACAACCAAATTTGTACGCTAAGAGCTCTGTTGACAGCGATTTATCGGACAACTTTGAGCATTTTGTGAGAGTTCTAGTGCTTATACTGTTAATAAATCATCAAAAAGAAACATAGGGACACAGTATATATCCATCTTAATGTGTTTGGGAAATATCTCTTGTATCGGTCCAATATTGGAGGAGAAAACATTCGAGAGCCAAACCTCGAATTATGACTTTACATACAAAGTCTCGCCGCCAGCATTACCTCTTAATAAAGTCGGTTACTTTGTATGTATGTAAATGATGAAAAGTTAATTTGAACAATTTTCTCGGCCTTTCATCGCAATAGGCTTGTAAACTAAAAAAACTAGTTAGTCCGTCAGTTAGATTATCAAAAGATATTTGACCCGTTTTTTTTCGTAAACTTAAATTCACGAAGATACGACGCTTTCAAAATTCTCAATACGTCACGCCGTGGTAAAAATTTTAGTGTGCTCTGACGTCACGAGCCCCCACTCCCGAATTTTGATGCGTTTTATCTTTGTCAATATTCGTTGATTTACAAAAACAAAAAATACGTGTCCATTATTTTTCAATACCCTAAGTGACGGAATAAATACTTAGGGTCAACTCACACCGAAAGAGCGGCGAAGGGCAGCGAAGAGGAGCGCAGTTTCAGTGTCAAATGAATTTTAATTTTATTTTCATTACTTTAAGGGTCAACTCACAGCTCCGTCAACGCACGGCTCCGTTTAAGGAATTCCCCGGAATTCCTGCGGCGCCGCGG
This sequence comes from Lacanobia oleracea, assembly GCA_950371165.1. Lineage (NCBI taxonomy): Eukaryota > Metazoa > Arthropoda > Insecta > Lepidoptera > Noctuidae > Lacanobia > Lacanobia oleracea. Next base: position 17,756,423 of record OX493389.1, read on the forward strand.
GCATCCGCGCGACTCGTTCGAGTTTCTCATGCGATAATAAGTACCTATAGTAATGAAAATAAAGTTAAAATTCATATGACACTGAAACTGCGCTCCGATTCGCTGCCCTTCGCCGCTCTTTCGGTGTGAGTTGACCCTTAGATTTGCATTTTATTGCTGGTGGAAACTAGCCCAATATTACCGAGAGGGCAATCATATATCCTATCCTACTAATATTATATAATTGAAAGTGTTTGTTTAGTCTGATTTTGTTAATCAATTAAACCTCTATGTCTGAACGGATTTGGATGAAACCCGGAACGTTCTTTCCCCTCGAATAAATTTCGTCTGTTACGCGATAGAAACCGCTGGTAAACGATAGTAACGATGGAAAGATATTGCAAGGTTGATGACGTATATTAGCCATAGCCAGCTACTTACTCGTAGCAACTGAAGTCGGTAGGTATATGTAACCGGTACCTAACTGTCGGCACAATTGATCGAGTTTTTGCAAGAGTGCACTCTTAATTGCTCTTATGTTTATTTTACGATTCGCTGGAATTGTAAAATAAATATGAATGCAATCAATGACGTAAGAATTTTATTTATTAATAGGTACTTACTTAGCTAGTTTACTGAGTGCAATTGTTGCCGTTGTACTATGTAGACTACACGTTTTCTTCACAGAATGCCAAATCCACATGAAGTTTAATAATACTGACTGAGGTAAGTCTCAAACTTGTAGCTGGATAACAGACTCGATCTATCCGTATCCACCACCTAGGTAGAAGGTTAGGTACGCCAGCTAATGCGCAAATATCGCGACGTCGCCGTCTTGCAGTAGACAATTGATCTGTGGGAGGCAATTCATCGTCAACCAGACTTGGCGAAACTAGCGCGACGCGCTGACGGATCTCCTCGCATTACTCGACCGCACCTACAGCTTCCGCCGAGCAAACGAGTCTGATGCCCCCAACCCGTAAGACACCAGAATATAGCGTCCGCCTTCCTCTAAACATTCTTATGAAACATAAATCAGCCGCGCGCCACCTCTCGCCTGAGTGCAAGTCAAATTATTCAGGGCACCGTCCGCCGTAACGTACCTAAGTGCACGTAAAATTTTCGGAGAGTTCCCGCGAAAAAAGGCCGCTCGTGATTATGAACGCGAGTACATGCACCGCAGTGTAAAGTGGACAGCTTTTTAGTACCTCGTATATAGAAGTTATAATGTGTGGAAACTATGCAGTTTTTATTTCTGCATGAATAATTTAGTAAGACAACTTTGGATACATTGTTGTATACAGACTCTTTTGCAGCTCGTAAAAGCTTTTGTGTGAGACTCAATGTGTGAGCAACGCAGTAATGACTCCCTCAAAGTTAATCGTTCCCGCGCTCCAGTGCTCATTTACTAAGGACCTCGTAACATCCTTGAGCGTATCTTTGCAGTAAAATGTAGCGGGGTCGACCACAAACATCAGCGTGGCATCCTAAAAGCTATTTGCTTTCGATGGAGCTCCAAAAACTCCGACTCCTTAAATATTTAAAGAGAGCAACATGGCCGGTGCTGTTGCGAAAACGCTGCAGCAATTAGTGTTTTTGTTGAGATATTTAGACGACGACGCGAGTCCGCCGAGATTGCAAACTGAATACCGATCTATATTCTTAATTTCAACTGACGACTAACGAAGTGAGCGACTACCTACTTAACTCTCTGAGGACTAAATTATGAAATTGAATTTTAACGATTAGGATGACCTTTAAGTTCTTTCAGAGGTGATTCGGTGACAAATATAAACAATAAAGAATACATTTAGAAGGTACGTGAGTAAAAATAATGTAATGTACGAGTAAAAGTTATATTAGAAAAGCGGTGACTGCGGCAATGAAACTTTTCATTTGAGCGTTCTCTTCTCTCACAGATGAATATACTTCTAAGTTGACTTGAGTTTGAACACCTTTCAGACTCACGTAGGTACTGTGTTAAAGTTATGACTTTTACGTGAGTTGAGTGTTTCTTTTCGTGGAAACCTACGTACCTAGTACGATAGTATAGCCGGGTTATAGGTATATGCACTGAAAACCTACAGCGAACTTCCAAGGTCACCTTTGTTCTAGCTGAATGCCTCTTGACAAAGTTCAAAAGATCAGGGTTCTTTTGTTCTCTCGACGGTTAACAAGAGATATTTGCGTCCCAGTATTGCTACAAAACATTGCAACTGCAGCGGCTACAACAAATAAGACGATAGCCCATCACCTTTATGTGATTTATTTGTTACTCTTACAACTTGGACGATATAAATCATAAGTGATAAAGTGCCGACACTGGCTGGTTATTCACTGCTATAGACCGCATACCGCACATTAGCGTCACGCAATAATCCCTGGAGGGGTATGCAGACGTTATCGTGTGCTGGTCATTCGCAAGGGGTCACTGTGACTAATATGACAAGGGAGCTTATCATATCAGTGACATTTTCAACCTAGGCCTATCAAGCTAATGAATTTTAAAGCGTGCTACAATAGCTTACTGTAAATTATTTTATTATTATTATTTTTACGAAAAAACGTTGCCCAGTCTAGGAATTTCTCCTGTACCTATCGTAGGTGGGTTTACAAACATACAATGTTATATATACACACAGCCAGACCCGGAACAACTATCTGTAGGCCATACAAATCATTGTTCCGTGCGGGAATCAAACCCGCGACAGGCGGCGCAGCAGCCAACTGCTCAACCACTGCGCCAACCGTGTCGTCAAAATTATTGCAATGAATTTATAGGTATTTTTTTCTTGAAACAATGCTAAGAATAAACCGTATATCATTTTAATCTATTTTGGGGTCACATTGCTTATGGTCACTTTTACAAGTGCCAGCCACCACTCATCAATTTAGGTGAAGTACAAATATCACAGACAAACGTAAATCTTGCGCTGTCCTTCTGAACTTCAGGATTTAACGACAATTTCCAGATAACCTAGACTGGTAATTGAGCAGAAGAAGTACTGAGGTACATAACTACCGTGATGCGTAAAAGGGCTCTAAAAACTAAATATAAAGAACCTACAGCGAAGTTGACATTTTCCTTTCGTAAGCCCCTCGATGACCTTTCAAGAAAATCCTATAGTTAGGTTGTTATGTTGGTAGATTCGTACGGATGGGTGGTAACGTTGAAGAACAGATGAAAGTATTGTGGCGCCGAACCCTCAGGCCCGTGAGGTGCGGGGAACGACATCACAAACAACACTGTCTTGCGGGAAAAATGAAGCTTGGACGAAAACGTTCTTTAGTCTATATTATTTGGGACAAGCCCGCAACACATTCCCAAACACTGCAACTCCTGACAGCCAGAATCAACAGTGGCGACCACCAGAAAAACACCGAGCCAATGAAGTCCGACGAGTCCCGGGGAAACGATTCAACTATCTTGAGCCCCGCAATGAAATTAATCAGAAAAAAAGTACAGCGGAGGAGTAGGAAAAACAAAACATACATAATTTCCACTCCTCCTTCTATCCTTAGCTAGATTATGTTGGTACTCACTGGTGCGTGGTGACGTTGAAGAACAGATGCGAGTACTGTGGCGCCGAGTCCTCGGGTCCGTGAGGTGCAGGGAACGACATCACCAGTAGAACTGGTTTGCGGGAGAAACGACGCTTGGATGCCCGTAGGAAGGCTATTGAGTCGTTTGCGATAAGGTCTGGGTAGTAGTCCTGAAAGATGTAGAATGTTGAGCTTAGAATCATTTTTAAATCAAAAGTCATTTATTCAAATTAGGCTAAGAGCCAGAACTTTTGAATGACAAAGTTGTACGTATAGACAGTCTCCTAAAACGCCCTCCTGTCAACCTTCAGTGCTTTAACTGGGACGAAGAAGTGACACAACATACTCCCCAGATCTTTCAACGTCTGGCTAGCTCATTCGGTTCTAAGGATACAGCCTGGTGACGAACAGACAGTAGAGGTAAGCTTCAGGCGCAGGACTCAATTGGTCCCTGAAAAGCGTGCATCAGTGATGCACATAGGTAGGTAATTATTAAGTACTACAGTCCGTAACGATAGGTGGAAATATTTTGCACCATTTGTAAAAGTTTATGATTTTGTTTGATATCCAATTTTCTGAAGATAACAGCTATCATGAGAAAATTGGCCATAAAATAAAACCAAAAAGTTTTTATTTAATCCTGGGAATAAGATACCTACCTAAACTATAGACCTACAACACATATAACATCTGAAAACCTTACCTTATTATAATCATCGCCATGCTTGATCTTCTTGCCGTTCATGTTGATGCTGTAGTTGTAGTACTTGGAGTTCATGATGAGCCCTCCCCACTCGCGCCAGCCGGGCGGGATGTACGAGCCGTTGTACTTGTTCAAGTACTTGCCGAAGTAGCCTGCACAAAACACACGACCAACTTTACTACACACCGCTATTAAAAGTTTTGAAAACAGACTCACTTCTCTCTCCTGTCCATTGTTAGGAAAATAACTTAGAAATGTACAGGTTTGTGTGGATGGGTACGTTGTTAACCCGATTCTTCTTTAACTGAGCAGTATTTTAATATAATTTAATAGGTAGAAACGAATAGACAGACAACGATCAATTGAAGAAAAAATAAATAATCGAAGGGTTCAGGGATCAAAGCAAAGAATTTGTTCAGAGCTTCACCTTTTATGATTTCCAACAATTTACTCGTTACAGTACCTTCAGGCATTTTAATTGGTTTCCACGACTCCCAAAAAGAATAATAAATCTTAATTTAAACGGCAAACATTTCAAATAATGAACGAGGACAACGCGCGAACGAAGCTCAGAATGAAAAGTGCTGTAACAAGGGATCATTGTTCGGCGGGGACAATAGTTCTCAAATTTTAATTTCGGCGACATTAAGGGAAACGGAGAGGGGTTTTAATTCAGTGGCGTGCCGGTGTCGCGGCAGCGGCAGCCGGGGAGGCGCCGTCAACTCCGATGAAGTGGGACACAGACGATGATTACTCGCGCCCGGCGATGTGCACGCGATTGGCGCAAGGGAGGAGCTGGTTTTTTTTTTTAATAAGAATTTATGATCGTAATAACATTGTAGAGGCAGTGCCATCTCGAGCTGTTACTCTTTTACCTGAATCATAGACCTAACTCACCTCATCTTGGACTTGAGACAAAGTGACATTTTATTAGCGATAGCGATTGTCGAAATGCCAAAATATAAGGTACGATATTTATCACGTGGCTCTTCGACACCGTTGGTCAATACCATACATTTTTGACATTTTCAAAATCGCCTTCGCAACGCTGTCTCTAACAGAATGTTTGAGCGCACTTGTATGGAGCTTCTTGTCCTGACTAAGTAACGAAGGCATCAATTGGTAAATAATACGTATCCAACAAAAGTGTAACTGCCCGTCTGAGTAAACCACAGCCTCAGGGAAACGAGGACGTCGTTGCACCGCTTGATATAGCACAAGACCTTATCATAGTCACCTGGCGGCGGGCCAGGGAAGCATTACTCATATCGTCATCATCTTATTCTCAACATTATGAATTGCACTTACTAAGCTAATTTTGCTGAGTCAGGCCCTCGCCTGACTCAGCAAAATAGGTGAAGCAGCAAACCACGTTGAAAAAAATAATCTCTCAATAATTTGCTCGAAACTACTAAAATTGAAAGTCTATACCTAGCAGTCTGTGGGTCGCGGAATTTGTTCGAAAGAGTCACTGCGGCTCTATACATAAAATGCATTAGCCTGGTTTTAGTCAGTAAGAGTCTCCCTTCAGTCAGTCATTTGATGATTAAGTACCAATATATAAAAAAAATAACTAGCAGTGGGACAGTGTAAAAGCTAATAATAGGAGGAAGCTGTGACGAGCAAAATTTTCGAAACTATGAACTACGTGAATTGATTGGGGTTTGCTTTTCAGCAAATTTCTGTTTAAAAAAAACTAAATCGCATCATTGCATTATTCCTAACATATTACAAGCCCAATTTTATTTCCAGTCTCTACATAAATCATTTTGTGCCACAAACCCCCATAAATTTAAGGAAATCCCAATACCATTATGAAACCTTTTAGCTCCGTTTACAATGCAATATTTCCTCATTGTGCCCAAAAATTGGATTGGCCATTGAGAAAGTCGCGGAGAGGTCATAAATTGTGGTTCTTGGTCGGCGGTAAGACAACAGGGTGCTGTAAACGAAACGTAAACACGAAAGCTTCACAAAATTCTTTTGTATTTTCATTTCTTTTTATTTGTCAAGGATTTTAGTTTGAACACGAATAAGGAGGACCTAACCCAGTCCTACCCAGTGGAGTTATACCTAAGAAAACAAAATAACTACATACCTATGTCGAAGATAGACGTTTCAAAACACGTTTTAAATGTGTTCATAAACTCACTGACTAGAACACAATTATTCTAGCTACCATGTGGATAGTAGAAATCGAGAGGATAGTAGCGGCACAGCAATGATCAATATAAAAATTCTGCAAAACAGTTTTCAGTATATTTTTCTGTTCCTAAATTAATGTCGAATGAAAAAATGCCAAAAGCTTTAAACTTGAAGCACCATTAAATAAAAAAATACCTACCACACATTTCAACAACTTATTTATCTGTGCAAAGCCTGGCTGTGCTAAACCTTCCCCTCAAAGTTTTTACAGCTTTGGTTATTGTTTTGAGTGACAATTACCTACATATAGACGATCCACAGAATGAGGAGCTCGTGGCTAGATAATAACAGCCGCACGGGTCGATCTTCAAGGTTAAGCAACGCTTGCCAAGGTTGGTCTGTGGATGGGTGACTATCTTAACATACCGAGTTTCCTCCGTGCCTCGGAAAGCACGTCAAGCCGTTGGTGCCGGCTGTCATTTGTAGATTTTTGGCAGTCGTTACGGATAGTCAGAAGCCAGTAAATCTGACTCCAGTCTTGCCATGAAGTACCGTGTTACCCAGTTAATAGCAGCCGCATCAGGTCTAACACTGGTATTCAGCTAAATCCGGTTTCACTAGAAGCCGACCCCAATATAGTTGGGAAAAGGCTATGTTCCCACGAATATGAAAGTTTAACCAAATGAAATCCCTTCAGCATAAGACCACCTTCTAGCTACTGTTCAGTTATTATTGATCCAAAGTACAAATGCGTCTATCCTAAAATAACAGACCAATTTGTAAACACACAGTTCATTGTACTCCAGAAATGACACACACATGCTAATTTAGATCACGAATCGGCAATCACCGTTCAGTTAATTGATTGATATTAGTTTCACTTAGGTTGTAATATGTCGTGATAACGTAGAATAATGGACGCGGAGTCAGGAGGCGGGATCTGTCGCGGCGGTGCTGCCAAATGAGAGCAACTTCTGAGAAACGATGTGCCGACGGGGACGCAGCTGCTACGCTACTATCGAAATTAAATTCCGAATACGGCCAGCTATATGTCTTTCTGGTGCGATAACTATCACAACTTGCGTAGATTTCGTGTTGTGTTACAATAATTTAAGTGATGATAGAGTATTGTTCTAACATTTTTAATGGTATCAAATGGTTCAACAGTATGGTTCAATCTGGCTGACCATTCAATTCTTTGTAAAGGTAACGATGACAGCTAGTTTCTATTACAGGTCTTTTGATTTATTGTAAAGGTTTCATTAATATGTCTTTATTGTAGATCGATTTAGAAGATGACTATTTTATTAACAGTTTATCAAATAAATTGGTAGCTATACCTCTCTGGTAATCCAAATAAGGCACTCTATTAAATCAGACAAGGAATTAGTGAAATGGAATCTCAACGAAAATTTCGAGGTGAAATCAAATCCCCAAGAGGTGTAGATTCGTTGACATTTTCATTTCGCCCATTTTATGCTTTTAGAAACTTTCCAATTTTCGTATTTTTTCGAAGTTATGTAAGTAAAAATCAATTGCCGCACGAACACAAAAAACTGATCCAAAAAACTCGTGTGTGTGTCTTTAAAGATCTTCACTTTAAAACAGTTCTAACGATTAGCCTGCTTCTTTTTTATTTTATTTTTTTGTTGAAAATCCACTGGAAATTAAATTGCACCCGTGCGAAGCCAGAGAAAATCGCTTCTTTTTACATTACATACCTACATTGCATTTGCTAAGCGTTTTAAGGAAAAGCTAAAGCTCTCAAACAATAATTTGAATGAAACAAGACAAGATCTAACTAAACATAGGGTTCATTGTAAACGTGTCTGCCTGCACTGAATTAATGTTTATGATCCAGTTATGATCCCCTTTATCTCTCTAATCTTAAACTGACATTCAAGCTTATCACGGTGTCACTGTCAAATGGTGAAGCATAATTGACAGCATCAACTACAACAGCCAAATGTAATGTAAAATTTATAACAAACATTGTACACGGTATTATTGGATTTAAGGGTAAATAAATTGACATCTTATATTATATAAAAATCTCGTAACGGCTTGACCGATCGTTATGTTTTTTTTTATAAATTTGGTAGGTCTGAGAATAGATCGTAGGATATTTTTAATTTATATGGCAAAGCAAAGTTTGCTGGGTCAGCTTGTTTATCAATTTGAATCTATAATACCTAGCTCCCTGTGTAAGCAATTTTATGTTTAGTTATTTAGTAAAAAAAAAAAAGAAAGGCTTCTGTCAGATGAATAATTTTTTCGATTATGATGAGTGAGCAACTTCCATTAAAACTCTCTTCTTACCGATATAGGTACAATGTGTAACAGCATAAACGATAACCAAAAAACCTGAGGTATTTTACTCATTATTACCTATTACTAATTATGAACAATAGGGTATTTTACTAAAAAAATCTAATTAGTCCGTCTGATAGATTTTCAAAAAATATTTGACAGGTATTTTTTCTTTTTTCAAGTAAACAAAAAATGAAGGAGATACAGCGAGTTAAAGATACGCGTGACGTCATCTGGCTTGGTAAATTTGGTACATTTTTACCAAGCCATATGACGTCACGTGTATCTTCAACTCGCTGTATCCTCTTTATTATATGTTTACGTGAAAAAAGAAAAAATACGTGTCGAATATTTTTTGAAAATCTATCAGACGGACTAATTAGATTTTTTTAGTGAAATACCCCATTGAAGAAGGTGACCAACCCCGAAAGTGTGAAAAAACTGTGGTATAATCAACAAAACTATTTTTGTCACGATTTCAGGAAGTGATTTTTTTTTAATCCTTCCGAAGTGCTCTCCTTGACTCCTTCATTCAATGAGGCACATTGTGCTGCTACGGGTATACGTACGTGTGGCAAGTTTGAAATGACGCATGAATTTCGTCAGTTCTCAAATAATCGAATTGTTTATCCTATAATTATAGTAGAATAGACATTTCTGGGTAGGTCTGTGTTTGAGGCCTATATAATAAAAAAAAATAAAAACCTATCACAGAACTGCTGACCTGGCTGGGGAGTAACGGGGCTATACTATTTTTTTTACTAACACTTATCAGAAGCAATCTGAAAATTTTAACCCTTGAAATAGAATATTTATAGAGTACATAAAAAAAATGAACCAGAACATTAAATCGGGTCTTTTACTTTGCCAGATGCTTGCAAAACTATTTTGCTAAAAAGTCGAAAAGTGGATATTATGTGTAATTAAAAATAAATATTCCCTTTTCTAACGTCAACACTTTAGAATTTGATATACTTAGTAACGGCAGACAATGTTAGCGTCATGAAAATTAGAATTTATTAACGCAATTAAGGAATTCTATTGTTGTATTCAGTCTCTAAATATTAGCCTAAAGCAGTTAACATAAGTTAAGGTATTGTGTCATGCATGTTGTAAATTTTGTGGTGATTCGACCTGAATATCTGAAATACCTTTGAACCAACGTGAACCTACTAAAACTAAACGTGTACCCAATACATCAAAGTGACAATACTAAGGCGCTCCACAGACGGAACTTCAGTTAACACGAGAAGAAACCATTTTCCATTAATAGTTGCCAGTTGCTGCAACCAAAAGGACTAGGTACTGTACGGTTGTCGTGCGGTGTTCTGGGTTCGGTCTTGGGCCCACCCCTGTTGAACATCGGTTGCGATGGGGTGCTGAGGAGCGAGCTCCAACCGGGAGTAGACCTGACGTGTTATGCGGTCGACACGCTGGTCACGGCCCGGGGGAACACGTACAGGGAGGCAGCGTTGCTTGTGACGGCTGCGGGCTCACAAGTGGTGAGTCGCATACGGCGCCTGGGTCTAGAGGTAGCATTGGAGAAGTAGGAGGCCATGGTCTTTCACGGCCCTCGACGGGCGCCGCCACCAGGGTCGCACATCGTGTTCGGGGGGGTCGAAATTGCTGTCGAATCTACCATGAAGTACCTAGGATTGGTGCCCGACAGCCCAAAAGCCAGGCGTGGGCTTCTGACCTGACGGCTGGCAGCATCGCGATACTGCGAAGACCGCAGAGGGCGATGGCCGTCAGGGCTATCCATGTGGATTTTCCAACCCGGTAACAAAAAGAAAAGGTACTGTACGGTTGCTGTATTGACATTTAACAAGCTGGCGCGTCCCTTAGTCGCCTCTAACGAAACCCACGGGAAGTGATGGGACCGTATTATTCTTTTACGGCACCATACGGCAATGCCAGCAATATGTAGTAAAACAGCAATATATAGCATTGTCAGCACTTAGTTGTGACAATATGGAATTGATTTTGTCAACGAGTGCAGAAACCAATAACCGTGGTCGATCACACGTAACTAAAGTTGCGATGTCTGTAAAGTTTGTCAATATTACTTACATGAAAATCGTTTTAGACAGCTAATTACGAGTTGCCTGTTGCCACAACTCGGAAATTAAAGTTGCGGTGTCTGCAGAGCGTCTTAAAGTTTACAACAAACGCTTATAATTTATGTGGTTCATTAAGATTTAAGTTCATATTGTGCATGTTATCAGGGCGCCCATAAAAACCTTAAAGTATGCAAGCACTTTAAGGCTATTTACAACAATACTCTCCTTTTATCGTCGTACTTAAGTACACACCTTTATGTAAGTGCCCTTAGGAACATTAACTTGATAGTACTGAAAAGCTTGAGGAGCTCGTGGCTAGATAATAACAGCCACACGGGTCGATCTTCAAGGTTAAGCAACGCTTGCCAAGGTTGGTCTGTGGATGGATGACTATCTGAAAATACCGAGTTTCCTCCGCGCCTCGGAAAGCACGTTAAGCCTTTGGTCCCGGCTGTCATTTGTAGATCTTTGGCAGTCGTTACAGATAGTCAGAAGCCAGTTAATCTGACTCCAGTCTTGCCATGAAGTACCGTGATACCCAGTTAATGGGTTGTGGAGGTCTGGTCGGCAGACCCCAATATAGTTGGGAAAAGGCTAGGCAGGTGATGATGATGACTGAATAGCTTGTGTAAGTATTGCAGTATTGAAGCCTCAAGATTTCCGCATTTGTAGAGAGTAAAAGTGCAGCGGATAGCCGCAAGAGTTTAAGCAACCCTTGTCGGTAATTAGATGGGTACTAGTCTTTAATTACATACCAAGACCCCTCCCAGCCTAGGAAAGCACGATAAGGTCTTGGTCCCGGCTGTCATTCGTGATTTGTGGTGGCAGTCGTTACAGGTCATATTAAAAAAAGTGATTAAAAACGTTTTGGTAACACATTCATAATGCGTACAGCTAAGGAGTGGAATTCCCTGCCGGACTCTGTGTTTCCTGATAGCTACAACCTGGGAGTCTTTAAGTCAAGAGTGAATAGGTTATTTCTGGGCAAGTGTGCTCCATCTTCGACCACATCATCGCTTACCACCAGGTGAGATAGTGGTCAAACGCGTGCCTGTAGTAAAAAAGTAAAATAGGGCTACCTACCTATTCAACTGCTTCCGATAAGACTGAAAGCTGACCCTAACGTATGTTTGAAAAGGATTAACAGAAAATCATCATCATCTGCCTATAGTCTTTTCCCAACTAAGTATATTGGGATCGGCTTACAGTCAAGCCGGATTTAGCTGAATACCAGTATTTTACGAGGAGCGGCTGCTTACCAGACCTCCACAACCCATTAACTGGATAACACGGTACTTCATGGCAAGACTGGAGTCAGAATTACTGGCTTCTGACTATCCGTAACGACTGCCAAAGATGTACAAATGACAGCCGGGACCAACGGCTTAACGTGCTTTCCGAGGCACGGAGGAAACTCGGCATGTTAAGATGGTCACCCATCCACAGCATTAACAGAAAATCATGACATATCATAAAAGAACGCTCATAACATGCCTTCATAACCGTAAGCTTTACAATGTGTAGCGGATGTAATTTGTTAGAAAGAGTCACCGTGGCCTTGGAACGCAAAGAAAGGACATTTTTTTTATAGGCACGAATTTGACCACTATCTCACCTGATGGTAAGCGATGATGTGTTCGAAGATGGAGCACGCTTGCCTAGCAATAACCTATTCACTCTTGACTTAAAAACTCCCAGGTTGTAGCTGAACTTGGATGGGTTTTAGTCAGTAGAGTCTATCACTCCCTTCCGCTCAGCCCAGAGCAGAACGAGCCATTTGATGATTTAATATCTTAGCAAAACTTTTACAATGTGCTTTTAACACCATTCTAACTCGTCGATTTCAAAACTAATCCACCTTAAACTAAGCCGAATTCATAAGGTAGGTACCTATCTACCTACATAGTTAGACAGGGCCCGTGTCACCCGCGGGTCACGTTCCTAACAGGAATTTCATTTAGTTGTCGGCAACCTTAATCTGGTTGCCGCCGCAACCCGCCAGCTTTGTAGTAATTACGTTAGCTAGACAAGCGAGGTATTTCACCGTCGAGTTTGTTGGATTTGACAGCTGATTGATAAGTACTTATGTGTATGTACAGTCAGAGAAACATTTATGACAACCATTTCCTGTAAATGAAATTTTATTTAGGTTGTAATGTCTCTCACTGATGCATTGACAAAAGTCCTTAGGGTCTACACAAAGTCGTAGTTTATCAGAGTAACGATTATCAAATGGGCCAAAACAATTGGGATTCACTTGGAAATATGCAACCGAAATGTCATTTAGATATTACTTTTGAATGATTTTCTCAAACTCTACACTAGCCTGAAAACTATTTTCAAAATTTGGTTCTAAAGTGAGTTTGAAACGTTCTTAATCTAATTCAGAATTTTTATTTCGTTGATAGAATTTCACTTTGTCTATTTCACGTCGCAAATGTGACATTTACAAAAAAAAAAAAATATTATCATCTCAAAACATTGTAAACATACATAAATTGAGGCAGCTCCAGTAGGTACATTCCATTTCAACGTGACGAACAATTAATATCCCTGACTGTACCTACATTACGTAATGCGGTCGGTATTGTTTGTGGTTCCTAGTCGTTCGGTCCTTCAGCGGATTGTTTAGCTCACTGAGCAGTGGGAAGCTTTTAGTAGAATATCTGTGTAAATACTGGTATTAACTTATTAAGTCGACGACGCCGCCATAGGGCTTGGCTTAATAACTTTAAAGGACCTAGGAATTAAGTTAAAGTTTTCAGTCACTGGTAAAGATTTTTGTTGTCATAATGCGTACAGCTAAGGAGTGGAATTGCCTGCCGGAGTCTGTGTTTGCTGATAGCTACAACCTGGGAGTATTTAAGTCAAGAGTGAATAGGTTACTTCTAGGCAAGCGTGCTCCATCTTCGACCACATCATCGCTTACCATCAGGTGAGATAGTGGTCAAACGCGTGCCTACAAATAGTAAAAAAAAAATACGTAGTAGTTACGTGAGGAACAAATAAATAATGGATGGGATGTGTAAAAAATATTTGGAGGATGGCGGTAAATAGAGAGGTATGAAAGAAGTAGACATGCAACTCTACAGAAGGATTATGAAGGTAATAAGACACACAAAGACAGTGATAAAACTTTAAATAGAAGCTTTAGCAATTAAACAAATTCTCCGATTGCAGGGAACTAGACGAATGGAAAAAAATGTAATTCATTATCTAGTGGTTGGGTAACTAGGTAGGAATTTGATTATTATTCAAAACGCTCTGTAAAAGAGTCCTGAAAACTGAAATCAGAATATTTAATCAACTGACAATTAATGTAATGTAGTTGTGATAAAGATTACAAGATTTCATACCACCAACATCAATAAAATTTCCCACTTAAACATAGAGTCTGTAACTACAGTCAGCAGCGTTGAGCAGTACTACCTACTAGTAGCTAGTCGCTACTAGCCGACTAGTAACAAGAGTCCATCGCACAGGCTCATGTCGTGTCATGTCTCGGTAAACTGCGCGTTATCTAGCTAAGTTAGAGGGCCATTCACGACCAAAGCTCGGCGAAGACCCGATACTGGTGGTTAGCACGCGAATATACACAGCTTTGACTAGCTGTCGTGTATAGAACAGCTTAAAACGAAGGTATTTAAAGCAGAAAGTTAAATAAAGAATTTGTTAATGAAGACATCCGAAGTAGGATTAGTAATATTGCCTTAGCTTTAAGTATACTTTGTCTTCTACAGAAAAAAAACATTGAAAAATAAAGTGGTCATGGTAAGGGAAGTGTGGTAGTTAGTTTTTTTTGGTAAAATTATACGATAAAGCTATTGATGAGGATTTAGTGGACAGTTTTTTTTATAGCATTAAAATATCTGAAACATGAATTACTATAATTACTCAGGTTTTTTTTTAAATTTTTGTTTCAAATTTCCCACACTGCCTTTTCTTTTATTTTTAACTATTTTATTTATATATCTCATTTATATTATTGTTTATTCTCATTTATAGTACACACAAAGAAAAGTAAAAGCTATTGACTTAAGTAGGTAAGTACATACCTACTTGTTTATTGTTTGCCGACCGTGTAGGTATTCATGTTTATAAAATACGACGCCAACTTGGAAAGCTGTTTTCTATAAATAAATATCAACGTCTTGTAGAAGGAAATTAGACGTCACAAGAAGAAGGAATATAATTTCGGTAATGGATCTCATATCGTCTGTGCCGTCTAAAATAAGACTGAGTTATTTTAGTCCACTTGTTTTTGTAAGATAGGTATCATTTTTGTCACTTTATTGTCAGTAGGTACCGTGAAAAACCCTGGTCGACCACTTTTCATCCGTAAACGTTTAGTTATAAGATCGAAAAATGTTTGAGAATTTTCGCATTAAAACCTTTTTGTATTTACTTGTCTTCTTTTTTGTATGCTTTATGTAAATGTCATTGTTCGTGTTAAAAACATACACAAACACAATTTGTACAACAGAGCGTGGCACCGTGGGCGGACTATTTGACACAGAACTGCTTACATAATTGCCATCGCTTGATTCATTTCATATAGATTGCCATTAATCATATCACCACCAGGCGGGCAGTAATTTATGGAGCCCCAGACGCTGATAATAGATTTTAAGTGTTATTTATTAATGTTGGACCGGCCCTTCAAGTTGTTTTGCGTTATCAATATTGCTAGTATTTATTTTGCAATATTTAGAGCAAAGCCAGCATGAAATCACTTTATATTCCTGTAGATATCTGAGTCGGTATAGTACGTATTAAACAAAACATATTCAAGCGCGGCATATAATAATATATATTGTAATGCACCTTCTTGCTTTTTGTTGACCAGTCGAAAAAGCTTTAGAGAACTTAATAAAAAAGATATGATGATAGGTATGTATTATTATTTATCTTTTATATCATATAGTATGTATTAGTGTATTATTTATGTATTGTATGTTATATTTAATATGTGTAGTTTTTATTTTAGCTTCCTACTGTTACACACTATGTCTACATCTCTTTTTACTCTACTCTCCTTTCACAGGTATGCTGGAAGAGATTTCTATAGAAATAAGCATCACCTTTGTACCTATTTTTCTGTTTCTTTCTTCTTATCTTCTTATTAAATGTGTGTACATAAATTGTTAAATAAATAAATGGATTATTTAAAAAAAAACTAAGTAATATATAAAGCTGAAGAGTTTGTTTATTTGCTTGAGCTAAACTCAAGAACTATTTCTCCAAATTGAATTTTTTTTTCAGTGTTATAGCCCATTTATCGAGGAAGGCTATACCATCAATAAGAGCGAAGAAGACAAAGTTGTGCGGGTCAACTAGTTTAAAAAAATAGAATGATGTAGAGTCTGAGCAAGGGCTCAATATAATTATCCTTTGAATCCAATCCTTGTTTGATATCACGTAGTTTTCAATAGTGCTGCTGAGGAAGTAACCAGCTGAAGGTACTTACAAGGAAAACGCTCTGGCTTTTGAGAAAACCCACAGTTCGCCAGTCATGATTAAGTCCCAAGGAGTGAGCATATTACCTACTATTCTGCACCAGAACAAATCTGCTTCGACTTCGGGCTGCCAAGAAAATACTAATAGGATAACCCAATAACACTATACACATCCTGAATTAAATTGTGTAAAGTGGAACAAAAAAAGAAACAATTCTTTCAAGTAAGTATCTAAGTATAGAGAGAGAATTTGAATTCTCACGCTTTGTGTAGGTAACTGTGGGTCCCGGAAATAGCACTTTCATTCATATCTATAATTACGTAAAGCATTTTCCAGTGTGTCATGAGTTCTAGCAGATAACAATCGTGGGAAAGGTCTAAGGATGTAGATACCTGTGATATACACGGCAGAGTTCATCAGGGGTCAAGTGTGCTGTGTGTCCTCCGGCTAAGAACGTCTAGACCTCTTCTGGTCCAGGCTAACTACTAGCACCGTGTATACGAGGCTTATTATAGAGCAAGACTTTGTTAACACCACAGGTTAACACCGTATAAATTATTTTAGTATGAAAGAAAACATGAATAGGTACGAGTCGTTTCAATTGACCTAATCGATTACTGACAATTGCGTGCACTCATAGGGTAGGTCCTCTTCTAGGGTCTTTCCTCAAAATACCATCTCAGATACCAGGATAATGTATGGACTGACCTCTGACTGATACATCTCATGAAGGTTTTCTTAACATTAAGAAGATTTTGGTTAAACCGATTTACGGAAATAAATACCATCTAACTATCAGTATAACGAAATTCCAACGTTACACTGATAAATAGGGCACCCCTATTAATCAGTGGTTAATGATGTTCAAGGGCTGCAGACCAATAAAATCATTTGCTATGCTAATGGAGACTCAATTGACAAGCTTCATACTATGCGGGACACGCCAATATAATTGAATTACTATGTCCATTATGGGGGCGTGAAAAATGGTGTACTATACGGAATAACAGTATTTTCTATTATTGTCACCAGAGAGGAACGCTAGACATACTGACATTCTATTAGAGAATGCGATTGTAGAAATGCCAAAAAATAAGGGATTGGTCACGTGACATTTCGATAGCGTTTGTCAATCCTATACATTTTTGAAGTTTTGAGAATCGCCTTCGCCACGCCACCGCTAACTGAATGTTACTTGTCTAGTCTCAGGTAGCACTGTCTGCTTCTGTCAGTTTCTCCGCATATTACTTTTAAACCCAGTAATCCATGGGCGCCGGCAGGACAATTTTCAGGGGGTGGCCTCTTCAAAACCCCTCCTCGGTTTTCGTTTGCCCAGAACTAAAGTTCAGGACACAAGAACGAACGCGAGGGAGCTCGAAGTACCTCGCCTCGTATCTACTAGATCTCTTTTACTACATTCTGCTTGTCTAATTTGTTTTATGTTTTCATATGCTTTATTGACAGCCAGGGGGATGCAAGTACACCCCCTTACACCCCCCGCCCGGCGCCCATGTTATAATAGTTTTTAAAATGGTGGTTACATTAAGTTACATAAGTGCCCAATAGAAAGAAAAGAAAGAGAAACAGTCTATCCCAAGTAAAAACTGCTTTGACATGTTCAACCCGATTGCCGCCGCCGTCTACAAAATAAAGATCTAAATAGGTATGCTCTTTAGAACAAACAAGACAAACTATTGGTTTAATTTCGTCTCATCCGACAGTCGGACGAATGGTGGTCAGCCTCGGTCTGCGTCTACAAACTTCAAAGATACTTTCCAAAATATTTCTGTTCTCTTTGATTCTATTTTGACTAATGACTTTCCTGTTAGACTACTTGAAAGTCTTCTTTTTGTTTGCAAATAAAAGCAGAAGTATCATTTTCTGATTAATATGACATTTCAGTAAAGTAGATACACAAAGTACGAGTAAACCTTCGGTCAGAGTTTAATTTTATAATTACTTTTTACCGTGATAGAAAACTCATTTTCAAAACCTTTTTTCTGTAAAAAAAATAATGTAAAATACTGGCATAACACCACAATAAAATTAAGAAAACCAGGAAGAGGTTTTAAAAAATAATATATTTATTTTTTCAACTAGGTATATGGTGTTATTCTTTCAGACTTTTGAGTAAACCTGCCAGCATGTACTGCTTACCTATCTAAAAAATGGTTTGTCGGTTACTGAATATACCAGCCAATATCACCAAGGAGACTATGCACAGCAGTAGACGAGTAGCGATGACTGCACTAAGAGGTTAGTATTCATTCAATAGCAAAACTTTTCCCAAAAAAACTCCCGATATTTCGCATTACTGTAGGGAAAATGAAGAGAATAGCTGTTTTAATTTTTCCGTGTCTGGTTATTTTTTTCTCATTTCAAGTCTTCAAACCCCATAGTGACATCAACCAGGTAAGTATGGAATTAAAACTTCAGTGAAACAGAAAGGTAACCAAACTTGTATGACTCGCTATTTTTCTGGATATATTTTACAGAATTTATTTGTTAGTTGTCTATTTAAAATAAAATCAATACCAAATTGTCTATAAAACTGTCTCACCATCTTTGTTCAACGAATAAGAATGACAAGAAAAGCAAACATAAATTGACTTTCTCCATTTTATCACAGGTTTTATAAAGTGAAATAGTCGATAGCGTAGGAATCACATTACGATAATACGTTTATTGATGAGCCGATGGGCTTTCATTGACAAACTGTTTATGAATGGCTCTAAGGCGAGGCGGCGAGGCAGCGAGGTGGCTACTCGACTAGCCACGAGCCACGTGCCTCGCCCACGGATGCTCAGCGGTTAGTGAGAGGCGGAGCGGAAGTGCCGTCCGATTTGTCCGTCCGTTGCGCTACTGTAGGCGGGTAACGAAGTGGTGCATGGCATAGGCGACAGCGCTATTCTGCCCTATTGCTAAAACTTGCTAAGTTTAAGTGCTAATTAGGAAAGTCTGTATTTATAACTTTCCATAGATAATTTTAATTTAGGATATCTAAATTGTCTTTAAACTAAGCATTCAGTTTATGTTTAATTTTACGTTTTGATTAAAGATTTCAAGAAAACGTAGTGTAACAATAATTAATATTTAAAGTTATAAATAAATATAAATTGTATACATATATTAAAACTTTGAAATCCCCTTTAGTCTATGTTTCAGGCCGTTCGCCGCCCAAAGGTGTAAGTTGCATGTGATTGCGTGCCGTGACCTGCGTGGGCGCAGCGGCTATAAATCGTTGAATTATTTACACGCCTTTGACAACACCGACCATTTGAATAATGTTTCGTTAACCAATATAAATTTTATCGTGACAACATGTACTTTGTACTCGTTATGAAATATTATCACTATAATAGGGATAATTGTTATTGTATTAATCAATAAACACGTCACGCCATTTAGCAACTTAGCGACATGAATAATAGTCTTAATCATAATTAATTTCTCGTTAAAGTCGTATCGTGATTTGTAATTTTCTCATGTAATGTACCGTGAAATGTATTTCCGTTCTCTTTGGTTCGTTTATAACGAGTTCTCTGCGTGAGTTGTTAAGTGATTCCAAATATAAAAATCATAATTGTCTATGGGCGAGCTGACGAGCTACCGTGGAGTATTCATGAGGAGCTCGTCAAGGACGGTCGCCTATTGACAGCACAATTAGGAACACAATAGTGAGTCGGTGGACGAGAGGCGACCTGATATAAAAACTGGATGATGCCTGCTGGCGTGTATCAATCACAGACATTAATTTGTATCAAACTATCTTATCATTAACATTTTTTGTAAGTAATTACGTCGTTTCCAATTTGATTTATAACTGCTTCTAGGATAAGTGTGGGAGTTAGTAACTCCCTCAAATTCAACTACTTTGATGGATTTTATGAAAAAGCTCTGCAAACGTTCCACCAAGTAGGTAATAAAAGTCAAGAGCGTCAGCTAGCTAGGTACGCAAAATATATTACTGAAAGCGATTCCGAGGCGCGGCGTCAGAAATTGCTAAAAGACTAACACAATACAGCGCAGTAATGGCACCTGAAGATATTTTCTATTTCCCTTCAGTGGGCACATTTCTATTTACTCCGCAATCTGTAATATTTCGGCTCCGTTGGACCGAGCCAATAATAACATTGGGTGTTTCTGCCCCAATAAATTCACTTATAAATGAAATACTGTCTGGTATTCAATTCAACTATTCAATCAAACTACTTTGCATATTAACTGGCTCGCAGACGTGTATTTAATGTAACTGTCCCAATAGGTACTTCATTTAAATAGCACAGTATTCGTTATGCTTGATTTAAATAAGTAATTTGACCTTAATTTGAGCATATCGTTTTGTTTATAATATTTGCGGGTGCAAGTTGTCGTTTTCTTTAAAGATACTTACGAAATGTGTCGCTAAACGGTTGCCTCATGTAATGTTACGTACTTATGTGACATAAAATACCGCATACACTTAAGTTTTACAACTGGTGAGTGGCGTGGGCGTGCCGGAGCTTTTCATTCATACTTTATCACGATCAATGAATGAACTACCAAATAAAACGTTTATTGCTCGTCATTTACATTTATTTCCATAATATTATGTGTCTTCTAATGCATTATGCTGCTCGAGACTTTAAAGGGCACATAGTGTCATCTTCTACGTCAGATAAATATGGACTAAAGTAGTACACTGGCGATCGAATTAATGCCTTTGTTTGTGTAATTCTATGTTATTTGTTAATGTGAACACCTGCAATGTACGAGGTTAACTAATTGATGGCTTATGGACTTCAATTAATATTATTAATTTAGTTTCCAAGCATGTTGAATAACAAAATGTTACAGTGCAAAAATCATAAGTTATGAATTAATTATTTTTCTGACGGCAAGTGATGACGTCTCATCACAGCATCTTTCTAAACCAAGATGGCGAATATATCAGCCACGCCTAATGCTCTTTCAAAATTGACTAATAGCATTAATTTGACGATGGTGTGGACAATGAATTAGTCTCTATCCGGTCGTTAAGCAGGACATCCAGAGGGCTATATTTTTAACAGAACAATTGCTACAATTGGCGTGTCGTAAAATTACGACGAGAAATCTTCAACAGACAGACGCAATTATGAAAAAGTAGAATTATATTCAATTAGTGACCGTTATGTGGGATGGAACTTCCTTGATTTTCTCGCTCATTTCTAATGGGGGATTCAGTTGCTAAGAATTATTATCTTTAATGACAGTTGTTATCTATGGAAGCCAAGCTAACATTTGAATTGAGAACACCTCCTGTTTTTTTTTTTTTCAAATTTTTAAAAGTTGTCTTCGCGTTTTTTAGGGTTCCGAGCAAAAAACGGAACTCTTATACTCGTAGGATCACTCGGGTGTCTGTCTGTCTGTCCGTCTGTCACAGCCAATTTTCTCTATTGAAATTTGGTACCCATATGGACTTTTGTGACCCAAACACGGACGTGTTACATAAATTATAAAAATTTTAGTATGGGGTCACTTTAGGGGTCAAACTCGAAAATAAATAAAAAAGGCTTTTGAACAATATCGTGTGACATATCAAATGAAAGGGCTTACTGTGAGGGTTTTAATTATATTTTTATTATAATTTTAAATTAAATGGTTTTAAAGTTATTCGAGAAATTAGGCGAAAAATGAAGATACCCTCCCCTTATCTCCGAAACTGCTGAGCCTAAAATTTTGAAAAAAATGGAGATAATAGATATTTACTTAGAGATTACAGGAAACTCAAAAAACTATAAAAATAAGAAGTCTATGGTGTAAAAAAAAATCCGTTCGGAACCCTTTGCACACAATTCCGACTCGCACTTGGCCAGATTTTTTTTGTTACACCTCGACACGATTGTCTACCCTTTTATTATTTTTATAGCTACCTACCTAGTTTGAAACACCATGTTATGTTGTGTTGAGTATCGCGTGACGATTGCCTAATTAAGCTCATGATATCAACCCACATGGCTTTCCTAATAAGACAGATAATACTTTTGAATCCACTTAATAATTCAAATGTTTAATTGCGTGATGAGATTTAAATTACTTGAGAGTGTTACGTAACGTAACGTTGTGGTAACAAAACGAATTCGATCAAGCAGTAGTTTACTCAAGTTTATTATTTTGTTTATTAAGCTGCTACAATTTTATAAGTTTTAATATTAAGCCAATTTTGTCTATAGTGTCCGTCTCAGCTCTTCGATAGATCATAAGCAAATATGGACTAATCCCGTCTATAGATATAAAGCTCGTAAGTGAATTCATTTTCATGACCTAACCATTACTACCATGACCTATACCTACATGTCAGCCTTGCTTGATTGAACTGGACAAAAGCATTTCTCTTCCTTTTTTAACGCCACTAAGTATGTGCTGAAATATCCAATCTCTCTATATAAAAAGTCGAAGTGACCTTCGAGCTTTCCAAATCATCTACACAATTAGAACCTTCCAATAAAAATTGACGTCCAATATTAATGAATCAATTACCGGCCGTTTTTGATGACATCTTCACATCTTAATAAACTCAATGCGTCACAAAAGGGTCTGACGATATCTGACGCGTCATTTCCGCCTCACTAATTACATTTCTAATGAAAATGTACTCAAGTTCACGGACGAGATGGCCGGACTCTTCGGTCGTCCCAATCTAAAAATAAAACTCTACTGGAGTTGTAATAGACTCTCTAGCACCAATTAATTGGATGTCGTAATGCTACATAACCAAATGATTAGATGAGTTGAGATATTTCAACTTGAAAACTTTCTCGAAGTGAACAGTCATTTCACCTGAAGCTAAAGACCAGCTCTCACTTCAAACTAAGTTTTCTCGCTGTTTACAGGTTCTTCTGCAAGTTTTTGAGCACCACATTATAAGTGGTCTTTGAAAGCGTTTAAGCTGTTTACCATTGCATCTTTTTCGCCATGATTTACCCACTTGCTTTTGTGAGTGCCAAAACTAGTCATGCATGTGTATAAGTTTTCCAGTCATATGTATCTATCTAAAATACTCGAAACATACATAACATCAAAGAAATTTCGAAACGGCTGGTTGATACTTCCCGTGACCCAAGAGCTGGCTTTTACTTCGGGCAAAGATTAAGCATTGCCATTCAACGTGGCAAAGCCGCCAGTCTCTTGGGCACATTAACAGCTGACAGCGTTGAGGATGAATTTTTTGATGCTATATTTTAGTTTGTTTTTAGTTTAGTGTATTTGTTAGTTTTAGTAACTTATTTTACCTTACAATAATAAGATCGACAATAATGCTTCATGATAATAAATATTGTACAAGCTACATCATGTCCTTTTAATATTGGTAGGTAGAAAATACAGACGCTAACCTAGAAATAGTAGATT
Source organism: Lacanobia oleracea (assembly GCA_950371165.1). Lineage (NCBI taxonomy): Eukaryota > Metazoa > Arthropoda > Insecta > Lepidoptera > Noctuidae > Lacanobia > Lacanobia oleracea. Next base: position 17,779,991 of record OX493389.1, read on the forward strand.
AATTAACTACCTGCCAAGCGATGGTGGAAAAACTTCGCAAGGGACACCCCTTTTTTTAAGGATTGGAAATCATCAAATGACTCCTCCCGCTTTGGGTAAAGCAAAAATGAGTGTCAGACTCTTACTGACTAAAACCCATCCGTGTTCCTCCTAGTGCCCTTTGCGTTCCAGGGTACGGTGCCTCTTTCGAACGAAGTCCGCAGCCCCAGCAGGCACCCCTAGTACTTCAAGAATTGTATTTAGGAGGCGACCCTTTAACTTTTGGCGAAAAGCCTTCGCTTTTCAGCCGTCTTACTGTATTGACTCAATCGTGGGTTTCCGAAAGCTTGACATACAAACTCATCAGTAGTATTTGATGATGTCTTTGCATTTGACCCGCGAGTGTACTAAGCACCCACGACCTCAGGGAAGGGCCGGTGCCTCGCCCCACGCAAAGCTAGGGCCTTGCGAAACGCTCCGTGGCAACTAAACGTTTCTCATGCATACTGCTCAAGGTATTCGGAATTCGGCGGCCATGTTGTTGATACGAACGCTGATATCGTAAATAATTGAAGCTTTATTCGTGACAGGCTTGTTTGTTTAGTAGGTATAGTTGGTGCTTGTCTTAGTTCAGTTTGGTCTCAGGTAATTAGTTCGTTAAGATATAGGTAAGGCACGACGCGACATTGTGACAACAGACTTTTACTAGAACAATTTGCTGTGTTGTTGCACTTTCGTATCTCGCCTGTCTACGGAAGCCTTAATGACTGACTGACTCTCTAATACCGATACGATGCAACAAATCAGCAAAGTAGATTTGACTACAAGCTCTAAATCTTTAATCAACATTTTTGGATTAATAAAATAGTGTTTATTTATATATGGCAACACAAAATAACACTTTCACTGTCATGCAGAAACACGACAAATTGTTTGGGGCTCGGGGCTTATCAACATCAAGAATGTGTAAATGTCAAAGAGTTAACTGTGCTCGAAAATGAAAGAATGCGAACATTTCTCCCGTTAGTATTTAATACGGATGCAGTATACAAGATTGACGGTCAACACAAATGATTGTGTTGCCATGTTTGAAGTATCTTACGGTCCCGACATTCTCAACAGCCTCAATACGTTTAAATAAGCTTTTCACGCAGTTCCTTCAACTCTATGGAATTTGAGGAGAGTGATTTCCAACTTGAAAGCTATTCAAACAAAATCAATTGGAGCAGAAAAATTTACACTTTTATTAAGCTACTAGTTGACCCGCGCAACTTCGTCTGCGTCACAATTTTCATTACTGCTATAGCCTGTAGCCTTCCTCGACAAATGGACTATCTAACACTGAAAGAATTTTTCAAATCGGATCAGTAGTGCCTGAGATTAGCGCGTTCAAGTAAACAAACAAACTCTTCAGCTTTATATATTAGTATAGATAATAGATAATTAATATTTTTTTTATGATAAAATTTACTCTATTAAACGCGTGACGGTGGGACTCTTCCTCCATCGTAGCTGATGCTAAATTTAACAGTTCTGGCAAGCTTTTACGAGATTTACCTGTAATGTCATAAATATGTTTCGTACCTAGCTAGGTACATTGTTAGCAAACACTTAAATAGGTACCTGGAGGGAAAGGTCACGCCCTCCCACACTGGCGGTGTCAAGAGATGATAATCACTCTCGGCTCGGAGGGCCTGCCCTAAGCTGGATAATTAGCGGGTGTTCACACACCTGGCCGCTTTCCCTTCGTACTGTGCGCGAGAAAGTTCCTCTGTTGAATGCAAACAACCTTTAGTTACAACTTACAGGTTATGCACGCGCCGGCAAGCGACCTTTCAACATCTCAATAAGTCCAGTCGGTACTCTATAGGTATTCAAAAGGATTCGCCTCAATACTAATTTGAATATCCAATGTGGTTTCCAGTTAGTTACTTTGTAAGTCAAGTGCCATTCTGTATCTTGCAGACACCTGGAAGTCTGTATAATATAGTCGGTTTTGGTAGCCATCTTGAAGTTCCATAAAATTTTGTACCTACTCAAATTTCCAGAGGCCCCGATATTTTCCTCTGATTTTACAAGCGTTTAAAATGTTAGGTCTACAGATTTCTCAGCAATTCTAAGCATGGTAAAGAAAATAAAAGAATGTCACACACTGTATGCCAAATACATTCAATGACAGTAACCACAAGATACTCTTCCATTCATAAACGGTTTCCCATGGAAACCAACACTATTGTTTGTAACGGGTAATAAAAACGTGTGGTTATCAAATATCTTACGTTCCCCACTCGAGGCGGTAGAGAGGTAAACTAGAGGTGTATAGACAACACTTGGTAACGAACACCGGTTCAACGAGACCACAACGGGGTCACAGACTCGCTAGAGATGCTCCTTACTGCACCGTTAGGGTTGCCGATGTCTATCATATTCCGCTGAAATAACGGCTGGCAACACAATGTGTTCTTAGCTTGATACGAAGAGCTGTAGTTGGAAGATTTGATGTGCGATTGTTTCCTGTTAGTAAATATTTTATTAGTTATGTAGATTAAAATACAAAGAGGTTGCCGCTTCTAATTTATCGGCGTTGTCAAGCCATAATTTATCAAGTAGGCAAAAGGGCTTAGCTCAGACATGGCACATACTAATAACTTTGATTTTCAGTTTTATTAGCCACCGCTTATAAAACCTCTCCGTATTTATAGCAGCATCACAGCAAAGATTTAATTACATATTTTAAATTAGCTTTATACGCCGCGTAAATTACGCCACAGCGGAATTGGTAATTAACAACACTAGCTTGAAAATTTATCTAGACGCAGGATGTGAAGTATGACTGACATTCATCGTGACTGTAATTAAATACAACATTCTAAGACTAAGTTATGCCATAATGTTTAACATTTATTTGTTTTAGGAGTTACGAATACCTGTGTGATGAAATACTTGCCTAGCAAAAGAAACGTACCTAGCAGACGTTTTGAGGGCTTTTAAAACTAGTTTATTGCGCAAGCGGAAAGTCATAAGTATTTGCAACTTGGATAAACCTCAAGCAAAAACATATGTTTAACATTTTTTTATTTGTAATGGGTTTGCTCTTGACTCTAGTCTAGGTCAGAGATGACAGAGACAAAGTCTACGATGGAGCGAGCTTACCCAGAACCATTTTATTATTTGGTAAATTATAAAATAGTTCTGAACTGTCTAATCCTGAGTGACCTAAGTATATTTACAAAAAATAAACACAAGGCATCCTAATTCCATTTCTGGTCCATCCAGAGAATTGAAAGCAACCACGGAGTGGTTTTCATCTTCAATCGGTACATCAGGCATTATATTTCTCTGCAGGCAACCTATCTTGTAACATATCAGAGATAGTATATAACATAGAATACAGCCCTGTACAACTAAGATGCGAGGTACTTGCCCGACGCCGGCAGACGGAGCGGCGCGCCACAAACTAGCCATTTTATCGCACCGCCGACCTGCGCAGGCGCAACGAAACCGCACTCGACATTCATTTACTTTGGCTCATTGTTTGCTAATCCATGTCCACGTGCTATAATGCATTCGGGCCTTAGATGTTCAGTAAGATTTGTGAACTAGATATTTGTAAAGGATAAGATGGAATCATTTCTATGGTTTTGATCTAGAATTTACTTGCTCACTGGCAAATAACATTTTTATAAACCTATTTATGTTTTTTTTTTATTTGTAATGGGTTTGCTCTTGACTCTAGTCTGTGTCAGAGATGACAGAGACAAAGTCTAAGATGGAGCGAGCCTACCCAGAAGCAGCCTGTTCACTCTAACTTTGAAGAGATTAGGGTTCTAAGCTTTTGGAAACACAGACGCAGGTTTTCTCTACAGGTGAATTTGTGATTCTTTTAAGAAAGGAATATCTTAAGTATCGTAATCATCGTCGCAATTTCATTAAAACCTAAAATAAAACCATAATTGATGATTTGGGTCATAACTATTTTGACAAAGTATTTTTTTTTATTTCCTACTTTTTAGTGAGTTACATTTTTGGAATCGTCTCCTTTTATCTTGATACCCCACTCGATAGATTTTGAAAATTATACATTTATTGAAGGCATAATTTGGCGCCAAAAATCCGCCATTTTGTTTTTTTTTTTTAATTTTAATATACCCAGTGTCACTCTCACAGTAAATACAAATCTAATGACATCTCTCAAGCTAAAATCCATCGAGCCGTTTAGGCTCTAGGGCGTGCCAAAGAAGTATACATACATACATACACTCGAAAAACATAACCCTCCTTCTTTTGCAGTCGGGTAAAAAGGCCTTAGGAATTATATATTAGACCCATAATTTTAGCGTGAACTGTTTTGTATTTTATAAGCTAATTATATATTTACTGTATATTATAAATAACCTGTTGGTGCTCAGTTTCTTGGATAGCTTGAGCGTCGTAATGTAAGCAATAACCTATTGTTAATTTAGTTAAGTTTCTCTTTAAGTGAACTGTAATTTGTTTTTTGAGAAAATAAATGCCTTTAAACCGAACTATGTTTAAAACTAAAGATTAACTACTTATTTCCAAATCTTCAACACCATAATAATAACGTGCCTGTTCCAAGAACGTCTTGTTCATAGAATGCCTTTGAATATACTTTAAGTAGGTACTTGGTCTTAGCGTGATGATATATAGCCTATAGCCTTCCTGGATAAATAGGCTATCTAACCCTGAAATAATTTTTCAAATCAAAACCGTAGTTCCTGAGATTAGCGCGTTCAAGTAAACAAACAAACTCTTCAGCTTTATATATTAGCTCTGCTGTCTCTTAAGATACAGGTATTTTACAGTTTAAGAGACAGGGAAACGTATATTGTCAACAGATGTACCATGTACTTTATTTTTGTTCTATCATATAATATACTTAGTTCATAAACTTGTAAAACTATCTTGCTGTTACTAGTTTAAGTTCTTTTTCGCACCATCTGTACCTTCTTGATCAATAAACAATTATTATTATTATTATTATTTTCATGTTTTTGACTTTCTCGGGTCCCTAGAGACCCGGTCCTTTGGTAGGCGTACGAGGGGCCGAAGCCAACTCGCAGAGGCCTCTTTAGGCATTTCAAATGGAATGGGACACCAACCGACGATTATCCCTGTATGCACTGTGGAAGTTTACCCAAGGACAATCCCCGGTTGGAGCAGGACTATTGCAGAATATGGAAACAAAAGATGAAAGCTATGGGTTTGACTGGTTTAGTGGACTAATAATCGTTTACTATGGAATAACTATTGGCCCCTGCCTGACCATTGACAATTAAAACGGCTTTAAAATAGCAGGGGGTGACTTGCACACTCAATAAATGGGCCCCCCGAAAAGGGTCGCTAGCACAAAGTGACGTAGCGCCAAGGGGGCAACATATTCCGAGGTGCTAGAGGAGTGGAGAGGTATACCACGGCTATCAGGACAATCCCGGAAGTACGGTCAAGATCCCTACCAGCACCTTACTGGATTATACGTCCTTCTCCCGAGCACGTTTGCTCTTGCGAATCTCCACTCAGACCGGCCGATTAAGGCTAGAAAGAGGTGGGAGCTCTGTTCCTCGTCAGTGTTCACTCCGGCCAGCCAATAAAGGCAAGCCGGAGATGAGGAACAAGAATTCTCCCTGGAGATCAGGTCCGTGGGGTCGCTAGTGCCCAACAGTTCGCCACAAAACTGCCTTGCGGATTTATTATTATTATTATTAGTATTAGATAACTTTCCGTTTTGAATAATATTCAGTTAGGTATAATATATTTCCGCTAAAACTGAAAATATAATTAAATTCAAACTACCTAATATGCGATATCTAGTTTCATCGTAGGTGAATATTCCGTAAAATACGTCGGAGCGACGATAATTCAATCAGCGAAACCTAATAGCAGGGGCAAACAGCTGCGGCTTCGGTAAACACAATAATAACGGCATTGAAGTGGTTTGATGGGAACACGGATTTATTCAAACACGACCACGGTTTTACTGAACATTCCTTAAATCTCTCTCGAATCAAAATTAATGGCTTAAACAATCAGTCAATAGACAACGCGATTAGGTCTTCTCTCATTTTCTTCTTTTTTTGTGTGTGATTGGAACGCTACCGTAAACACTGAAAGCATGTGTTTTATTTTCAAACAGTTCGTATAGGTATCGTTACGAGAGAAAAACAGAAATCAGAAAAGTTAATTTGAATTTTGAAAAGCTAATTTTAAATCCTCAAATCGAAATTCAAATATCCTAATAAAAAACAAAACACAATCGGCATCATTAATAACGCCAATAAAATATTATCAGCATGTCTCACGATTTCCATTCTGTGTAAGCAGGTTGTTCAACAAGCCATGATGTTCCGCAGGTTGCCTAGACAGTGCGGCGCTGCGCCCACGCATCCACGCACACTCGCTAATACACTATTTATAACGATTATTTATTGGCTCCATTCCATCAACATGTCTGTGAGGAAAGAATTAATGATGGCGGTGATAGATATAAAACAAAATCAAACTTTGATAACGATGGAGTCTGTTTTGGGAATGAACTTGACGGTGAAGGAACAATAATAAAGCTTGATGTACTGGGTGAAGAGGACAAGGCTGCTACATAAATATCTCGTTGCCCAAAATTTTTTTTTTTTTTTTTTCTTCACACAACTATCACACAACGCCATCTAGTCCCAAGCTAAGCAGAGCTTGTGTTATGGGTACAAGACAACTGATAAACATACTTATATATTTCTAAATACAAACATATTATAGATAAACTACACCCAGACACAGAACAAATGATCATGCTCATCACACAAACATTTGTCCTGGGTGGGAATCGAACCCACAACCTCTGGCATAGCAGTCAGGGTCACTAACCACTAGACCAACAGGCCAGTCAAAATTGCCAGTAGGAACACTTATTTTCATTTAATCTTCAACAAATACATCGATTACGACCGCCATTTATATGTATTAGGCTTCCGACGTTGATTTATTATTCAGATGCTCTTAGAAGCCACCATTATCCTAGCCTGAGAGCACTGCCTTGGTATCCATGGCCATAAAATTGTAATATATTGAACGGTGCCGTATTATATTCAAGGCGGTACGAAGTCCTATAGGAAACCTTGAATGAATGCTACCTACTCTCAGCCACTAATGTAGTCATAGAGTATTTTGTTCAAGTGTTATTTGATACTTTGTAACATTGTAAGGTACAACCGCGTCATCGACACGAGATACTTCATGGAGGTATTACCGGATACGTAGAATTGGAATTTCTGTTTACGAGTTCTGGTTTGTCCTAACTTTTTTCAGATGTCTAGGGGAAACCAAGTTAAACACACTGTATTCCACTTTGTTTCTAAATAGATAACGTGATGATGCACAACAGGAGAACGAAAGAGGATAGGTAAAATATCTTTTCACACAAAATAAAAGGAACAATTTTTATTTAAGGAATCAAAATTCAGTAAAAACACATAATAATTTTACAATTCACGGTTTGTGATCATAAGTGTATCAAATTGTAATCTCAAAAATGATGAAGGGCTTCTTTTAACAATCGCCGGAAACGAAGCAAAAGGTGTAAATATGAAATGTATTCAACATTTAAGCTGAGGTTACATCCTGTATAACAAGACCATGAATATAAACCTCACCCACTGTCTAGAACATTGTGGCGAATTCACCCTAGCGTAAATTTAGCTTATTTGGAAGCCTAAGAGGAATCCAAACACAAAATTATTCGGCGAAATGCTAAGAAAATTTACGACGAGATAATTCGAGAGAACAATCGTGTTTCCTTCTTGAATAAACTAATTTGGCTGAGTAAACAGCTAAACAAGCGCGGTGTTAGCAAGTTGTACCTCGGAGGAACACAATGAGGTATAACGTGGCTGTGGCAGCGCGAGCTGGCCTGCCGCAGGCTCAGATAATAAAACCTCTTTATTGTGTTTAACTTTGTTCACTCAGTAACTCAGTACTTTGTTGCAGCTCTGGCGATTTAAAGGCGACTCGTGCACTTGGAGTCTAGTGTAATGAAATGAGCAGTTGGCTAGAGAAGGCGCTAACCACTGCACAAAGGGATTCGTTTAACAGATAATGCACACAGTAAATGTTTGTACAACATTACACATGAACCGACAATGTGTTCATGTTCCATTCTGTACAATAAAACGTAATTCTTGGCCGTCTGCTGCGTGTATGGGCGGGATCATTTCAGTAACCACATCTTGTTAACTGGGTAGTTAGATACCGAGATTGGATACATTTTGGAAGATCGTCTTCGTAGAATACTGTGAGGTTTGTTTTAATTAATCAGTGTGATTTGGAAGATGTGATTTTACCATCTTTGGAGCTTATGCTTATTATTGAGAAGGATATAAACTGAAAACAATAAACCACGGTAGAAAATGAAGAAACTAAGTTTATAGTACCTGCCATAAAGTCAAACCGCCGCAAATTGCTTGTTTAGACAGATTGCTAAACATAGGTATCCTAACTTAGTAAGTACCTATTAGTTTGAATTACCAAGTTACAGCTAAGTTCAATCAAGGCTTTGCGCCGGAGTTGTGAAGTTTCAACAACGGGCCGTTACTTGCAGCTGCTAATCTCTATATTCATTACAGTATTGTTGGCAACGAGCGCACCGGATTCCGTTTTACGCAAGTGTCCTTTGAAGTGTCATTTCACAGTAAAATCTATTGTGTTATTTGCAGCAACACTTTTCTTTTTTCTAATTTCAGGATTGTATTGATTTTGTTGCGATGTCTGCCAAATTGTGCCCGGAGAGCACGTATCGACGTCGGGCCTAATGTAGTGTAACTAAATTGGGTTATTGGCACAGCAAATCGCTATTGTGCCAAAAGGGTTTCAAGTAACGGAAAGTATCCAATTAAAAGTAACCTAAGGTATAAATCCTGCATATAGAATAGTATTCAGAATTAAAACTGAGACTGAATTGAGACGGAAGCCACAGTTAAGCAAGAGGCAGGGGTAGTAGTAGAAAGAGTGGCCGAGCAATCAGCGACAATTTGCACTCCCACACTTCTCCACTTTCATATCAGGACGGAAGAGGCAATATAAGTGATTAGGCTCTATCACGGGCCACACGTCGTGCAGGCCCAGCCACTCGCCCGTGGGTGTACCGCACCTAGCAACTGGCCCGGAAGGGAAAGTAAAGGGACGAATTTATGATACCTCGTTTGAAGCATAAATTTACAAGCCAAATGGATTCTTAAGAGAACAGTGATAAAGTGCCGACACGTGCTTTGTGTCCTAAAAGGCACTTCTCAGAACATTTTGCTAGGAATTTACAAAGTGCACATTCTTGAGCACATGTTAAACACTCGCAGTTCGCACCTGCGTTAATTCCATTTGAATATCATTGTGGATGCTTGACATACAATTCCATTTATTCGTTGTCATGCGCAATTAACAAATCTTCCCTCAACTGAGATAAATGTTAGCAACAATTTAACATGTGGTAAACGATACGCACCACATTGGCTGCATTTGCAACTGATGTAATCGCTAAAACTGTTGGAAAGCTCGAACATATAGTAATAAAGCATCCTTATCAATGTTACAAAAATAAGACATTTCGGGAAAAAGGAACTCTGCAGACGCAGGTCGAGACGCGCCGGACAAATCTGAGGTACATTAGCCGGATGGAGATAGATCGCCCGATCGGTCTCCCCAAATACCGACAAGGACACTTCCATCTACATTTATTCGTACAGCGAGTGATGCGATCAAATGGACGACGTCCGGCGACCCACGTGCACCCACGCCACCCGACGATATTTAGAACAAATCTTAGAAGATGCATAGTGCATTGTACAAATTGTGGCTGTCCTCTGCAGTGGGCCATTGATTTATGCCCGATGTTAAGTAGGAGATAAGGACGTACGATTCTATTTAGATGTTTTGCAGAGCGCCGCAACAAGCTGCTTCCGCGATTTTGAGATACTGAAGAGCTAGCGGCTGTTTGTCTTCTATTTGAATTTAGTAAGTGCTATTCGAGAATATATTATATTGGTAAGTCGTTTATCAAAACTGGTGAAGCTTTCATCTCTGTAAACTTAGTCACAAATATTCGCTAGTTCCAATAAGACAAAGGTCGGGAAGGTTTGGATGAAACTTGAATTCTTGAACAGACAAAATCCTTTCATTTTTAGTACTGAAAATAAAATTTAGACGCTCTCGAGAAATAAGATAAAAATTACTTAAGGATAATGTTTGTGAACTGGATAATTCAGCACAATTTGTGATACTGAGTGCCGTTGAGTGTCCAAAAGAGTTCATTGTAAAGATGAAGTCATCGTGTCTACGGCCTAGTTTCATGTGTGACATATTTTAATTGAACCACGTCCACATTATTTCTTAGTTACTAAAATTAGACATTTATCCTCTAATCTTCTTCTCTCTTTGTTCCAGCCATTTCCCATTATTTGGGGTCGGCTCTCCTCTTTCTGAGCGGCGCCAGGACAATCTGTTCTGGGTAGTCGAAACATTTGTTTGGGTAAGCTCTAAGTCATTGGCTGCCGTGGACTACCAGGTGTCTAGTGGGTGTCCTCTACTTTTCTTATTATTTGGCAGTGCTAAGGCCTGTTTTACGACATAGTTTTCGGGGCATCACATCACATTCTCAGAATCATGTAAATACCTAACCAAGAAAAAATATGGGATTTGGGCAAGGTACGATCTACCTACGGATAAACAGTATTTTCTGACAACAATATAGAGATTCTAAATATGGTAAATAATGACTACAAACAAATGTTACTTATCGTGCTTATTAACAGCAGTATAACAACAAACACATTAATGTCGCAGGACAGGAATAGCCGTTTGTGCGACCGCCGACCACCCCGTGCTCATTAATCTAACACAAATAGAAAGTGGCACATATCTGTACCGCCGGCTCTAGCCGTGATTATACCACTAATCCTTCCTGGCTATAGATCAATTAAATTGCACTTTGTATTAGTTTCAGGTATGTATGAGAGTTGACAAATCTCCAACTCGCAACAATACAACATTTGCGCCATTCTCTTGTCTGAAAATGTTAGCTTTTATCTATAAATGGTGTAGTTAGTCTGTGCTGTTCAACTACTGGGCTAGATCGTGCCTCCATTCTTTACATCTTTCCCGGTTCTGCACCACTTCTTTTGAAATCTTTAGGTAAGAACATTCAAGTCGGCCGATCTTCTTCGGCTTGCGTTTTCAAGGCCAATATTGGGCCTTAGCTTTCAATTGAAATATCTTTTTGACGACTGTTAAATCTTCACAGATAACCACTTTGCTAATTAATTGCATTTTTAACGAAAGTGATTCTTAAAGTGGAGGCGCCCGAGGAATGCTCTAACAACACTAACTAACAACCTGGCTGTTCCAGCAGTAAAGAAAGCTTAAGCGCGAATAGTGACGAAAAACTCGTGTTCTTTCAGATATTCAGAAACCACTAAACATGAGGTTATCACGGTTTTGCTTGAATTGTTTTGTTTTATGTTTTCAACATCTTTCTTTGGCCGTGGACTACTCTGATTACAATGGCTGAATCTTGTAGCACCCTACATCAAAATATAAATATAATATGCAACATTCCCTTTGTCTTCACATTCTTCGAAGATATGTTAGTCACCTTCTTTTTAAAAACACTTCTCTGTATTCGTAACTTCAGATTGTCATGGCATTTACGACACAACATTTTGTGGCTATACGTAAAGATTTCTCTCTCGACCCCCAACCATTTAAATTCGTTTAACATTTAACAAATTGTGCAAGTTACAAGTTCGTGGCTGTGAGTCAGTCGGCATTCCTGACCTTATTGCATCATGGCGGTATCTGCGGATAAGCGTTCATCGCTCCGAGCCCGGCCCGCAGTCCGCAGGTATTACATGCAGGGAGGAGTATTACGTCTTCATCTACTTGGACACCGCCGCCGCCTCGAATTGTACGCTCGGGAACAAAATCATGATCGTTTGCGGTTTTTAAAAATGTTGTACTTTTGGTACAAGTTTTGGGCGGAAGCTTCAATATTTCAGGTTTATCTGAGGTGTCTGTTGCTGACACCTTTGATTGAAAATCCACGGGGCGTTACCAATTTCTGGTAGATACATTAAAATTATTTACAGGCGCGGCGGTGATACTAAATTATGTTCTATCATTTAATAATATCAAATAATATTTGTTAACAAAATGAAAACACGTTATCAAGTATTAATTAAAAATCTTTTACTCTTAATTTCAACTTTAATCTTAAATCCATTGAGAAGAGCAATTAACAGTTTCTTACGATAAAATCAGTGACAAAAAATGCATATAAATGTTTAATTAACATTCGACAAAATATCACGTTAAAAATTTATAAAAAAATGTGTGATCATATCTAAATCTACCACACTAAATCTTCATTCACACGTAAAACCATGTTCTCCAAAATAATTGCTACTAATAGATCCTCTTCATAGTACTTAAATATAAAATTTTATAACAGTCATAAAATAAAGCCTTATTTAACGGCACCTCACTGAATTCATTAATACATTAGACGGGATTCTCACAAAACTTTGTTCTTCGAAAGTACGTTATAAGTATCTGTCGAAGTGCATTCCCAGGTGGTCGGGTGTCGAGTTACGATGGCTGTACTCTACATAATAAAACAACTACTCTGCCAGACGTACCGTCGATCATTGTACACGTCGGCGAAAAGCTATGGACTGAAATACCAACGCCGAAGTGCATAGAACGAGTTCTTCGAACTTAAAAGTACGAGCAAGAATAAGGCAACTTTTAAGACGAACAGAAGCAGACTACGGTGTAGGAATGCCAATACGATATAGGTGATAGATCTAACTAAACATTCATGCTATTGGTACACATAAATCTTCAGACACCTTAAGAATTAGACAGAGGCGTATGCTAATATCATCTGCCTTTTCCCAACTATATTGGGGTCGGCTTCCAGTCAAACGGGATTAAGCTGAATACCAGTATTTTACGCGGAGCGGCTGCCTACCAGACCTCCACAACCCATTAACTGGGTAACACGGTACTTCTTGGCAAGACTGGAGTCAGATTTACTGGCTTCTGACGATCCGTAACGACTGCCAAAGATCTACAAATGACAGCCGGGACCAACGGCTCAACGTGCTTTCCGAGGCACGGAGAAAACTCGTAATATTAAGATGGTCACCCATCCACAGACCAACCTCGGCAAGCGTTGCATAACCTTGAAGATCGACCCGTGCGGTTGTTATTATCTAGCCACGAGCTCCTCAGAGGCGTATGCTAATAGCATACCAACAATTCGCCAAGTAACAGGATGATAGCCTGTTGCAATCAACCGGGCATAATCAAATCTCTGGGCGGCCACTAAGAAGGGCTAACGACCACTGGACCATCGAGAACAGGTCGATAGAGTGCTCTAAAAACTGCTTAGTAGCAATTTTTAGAGCCTCGAGAGAGTAGTCTCGGCAGTCTTTGAGTAAAGTTAGTTTGAATAAGTTACTACTAAGCCAGCGGGCTCCATCGTCTCTTTCCATCAGGTGAGATTGTGGTCCAACGCCTATCAATAAAAAAATCCTGATGATAAAGAAATAATGAACGTTCTGCAATTAATATAAGTTGAATGTGCCTAAAAATGCACACGTAGTGGCGATAGTTCTCGTTCTATTGGGCTTGCAGCGCAGCTTCCAATCTGTCTAGATTTCAATAGCGCCAGCAAATTGCACCGTGCATGTACCAACGCAAACGATATTTCAGTCTGCGGGACATAGACTGTAATTTAGATCGTCATTTTCTGCTATCTTATTATGTCAATGATGAAATTAAAAAAAAAAAGTAATAAGTAGACATGTATGAATAATATTGAGGATCAAGTTTTATCATAAGTTTTATCAGAATCGGAACTTTGTAGAGCAAAAACTTCAACGAAAACCACTCGAAAAGTAAATGTTTTGGTTCCATTCCCAAAATATAAATTTAACTAAGTATCAGATAAACCAAAACTAATATCTCCACAGTTAATTTAATTTTCCGGATCTGTCCTAAATTCAAAATTATAATTTGCATACTTAATTTTAATAGCAAATAAACAGCAATAACCGTCTTGAAAATCTTAATTAAATCGTTGATTAAGTGAAAAAATATTCTACATATTATAAATAATTCAAGAGTTCCCACCATCTGAATAGCATTAATGTATGAAACGTTTAGTGATTGCAGGCGGATGATAAATGGCGCTAATTACCATGAATGATGCCTACCTGAACAAGTCTAGGCGGTGAGGTGCCTGCCAACTGGTAAATTACTATGTAAATCTTAGTCTGCCTGACGTGACATTTACTTTTACGTAATTTTTGCCGTCATTACCGCAAATTGGAAGCGCGTGGTCGTCATCGTGGCACAGCGCGTGGTCATTCAATCTATTTTTTTCCTTTGTGGTTGAGAAAATCTCGGGATTGGAAATTGCTTAAGAGGTATTTCAAACCAATCGTTTCCAAGGGCCGGTTTCGCAATAGAATATTTTGTAGTTTAGAGCGTGTGAAGCCCTTCTTTAAATACTAAAGTTGAATAAGTCTTCAAGTTGAGCTTAACAAACACTCAACTTCAAATTCTTAAATCAGGAATCGGGGGTAAGTCAGTAATTTAAGTGGTTTTATTATCAACAGCATGAAAAATGTTTAGGAGTGTACAAAACTCGCTGTCAGTCTTTCCTCACCCGGTAATTAAAATTTGACAACCTATAGGTACGCTTTACAAGTAAACAAATGTTTCGAATGATGTTATTTTTGAGACAGATGAAGATAACCTGAAAACATTGGAAGAACTTCATTTAAAAGGTGAAACAAAATGACTTACCAGTCCTGTAGCCTGCATTAGAGAGGTAGGTAGCGAAGGTGTTAGTCTCATGCGTAGCCTGCCACATCGGAGAGGAGCAGTTGTCGTTGTTGGTGTACACATTGTGGTTGTGCACGTACACGCCAGTCAGCAGCGAACTCCTGAGGAAGGAATAGCAGTTGATAAGAAAATATAGGCAGCTAATAAGCGGAAGCAGAAGTAAGACCGCGTAGACATGTTGGCGGCGAACTTAGCGTGGGCGGAACACCCGTGCACAAAAAAGAGCAGTATTATTAACGAAAATGAAATTTACATGCGATACGTTTGTCACCTAAGATATCTAAACATAAGAAATAAATCCACAGCATCTTGTTGATACGACATGGAAACTAAGCAAAAATAATTGAACGGTATAACCGTTATAGATTTTGAATTTCTATTACACTATCTGAATGTATTACACCCGTAAAGGAAGCCACAAGCCCACAACTAATCGACATAAATAACAGAACAGGCTTTTCGCAATAGCCTTTGGTATAAACCCTGACGGTGGACAGCGTGAAAGCAGTCGCATTAGCCTCCAATTAGCGATATAGTCGTTGCAACCAGTTGCAATTGTAAACTGTCAGTCAGTTCAGCATTGCAGCCAGTAATTTCAGTGCAACTGATAATGGTGCGGAATCTATGTCATTTATATTCTAATAGCACTTAACTGAGTCGTTATTTGCTGAAAGGCGTCAATACTGATCGGAATTGCTTGTAGATTTTATCGCAATAGCCAAGAAGGACTAGAGCTGATGAGAAATATAGAGCTGGATATGAATTGTGAGTTATTTCAGATTTGAATGTTGAAAGATTTATCTATGAGGTGTCAAACTAAGTATGGTTATTAAACAAATGTAATGGTTTAAAAGGAAAGTTAGAGATTTACAAAGAAATACTGTACCTTGACGGACAGCACATGGGCGTGGTAGTGTAAGCATGACGGAACTCCGCTCCGGCGCTTCGCACGGCTTTCATAGTCCTTGGCATAAAGTTCAAGCTTCCCAGCTCCACATCTTGGTCATCAGTCAGGATCAAAATTATATTTGGTTTCCTCTCCCTCTGCTGCGGGTACGGGATGTAGCCGCCAGTCTGCCATTTATTCGCCGACTTAAGCTTCGATCTCGTTGAATTCTCTCTCACAGGCACGTGGGGTCTTTCTGGTGCCTTACTCTGAGGTATCAGCCTCCTTGCGGAGTTCCATGGTTTCTCCATGCTACTTCTGTTCCAGTGTTTCTCAGCCTTCCTTGATTTCTCATCCTTTCTCAAACTGTATGGTTCTATCGTCCTGTTGGCACTGTCTTCTAGTGAATGGGCGTCAGTTCCTTTCCGCCTATCTCTTCTTATTTCATGTTCTCTGTCCCATCTGCGTCTGTCTCCACGGTACCTTGAACTGTTTTTGTGCCTTAGATTCCTTCTTTCAGGAATATCAGTAAGGGTCCCATTGAATGTTGTTCTATTTCGGTTGTTTTCTCTATTCCTTAATTCTCTGGATCGCGAAGTTTCTTCGTCTTCATACGAGTCTCGTCTTGCAGATATCAGTATGAAATTCCATGTCAAGACTAGCGAAATGAACTTAAAATTCATATTGGTTTATTGTTCAAAGTTAATAATATAACTTTTTGATACTAAGTATAATTATGGTTTTGACTGTGAATTGATTACGTCTCCAAGTAAGTTATCGACTTGAAGGATCGCCTCGGGCTTCGAATCACCATTTTCGTACACCAACTGCAACAAAGGAGACAAGGAATTAGTGCTATGGATTCTATCTATTCAAACAATCTAAAATGCAAGGTAAATAATAAACCGCAATTAGCAAGTCATTGATTCAAAGTCGTTTCAATAACTTGGGACGTTTATATTATCTTACCGAGGACGCCTATTCCGTGTTTGCTCTGGATATTGAAATATGTTTCGTTCGGTCCGCAATCAATACCGGAGCATTTAATGGCATTCGACCAGGGCATCAATCGTGAATTGCTTTTAACAGAATTGGACTGGCATTGGTCGGGGCGACTGAATGAATGTTCAACTTCTGCTCGAGTTTTTATTTAAATAGATGTTGGTCAATCTACGAGCATTGGCGAAGCATGGGATTTCTAGAACGAGTTCTGATTAAAAATAGTGGAAATCCTGCAGACACAGCTCATCAAATAAACGAGATTATTACTCACGTATGTCGAGACTAGGAACAAATATTTGAACAGATAGCTAAAGTGCAATGCCGCTATAAACTTGTACTAAAATACGCGCTGAGTATTTATGGGTAACATTAACATTTGATAGAGAAGTTTAGTGTTCATAGACGAAAATTATGTTTGCAATATAATTATTTATTTATGTAGCTGTTTCTATGTGAACCGAGAACAATATTGTACGTGCAAACAGACGCAGGATGTGTGCGAAATTAAAGATAAAATATAGTGTGGATGCAGACAACCTACCAAAAAAATTGTTTACAAAAATAAACCCATTCCCACGGGATTCCCAATTGGGAATACAAGTTCTAAAAATCTTAAGTAATTCCCCAGAAAAAACAGTTGTTTACAAAACAAAACTACCGTTATCATCGGTTTTTCCGAGCTCAATGTTCATTAATTCGTGGGGAGTCGCGTGCGGCTGGCGGGCGAGCACGCGGGCACGCGGCCGCGCGCGCCGTTCATCTTGATTTATATCCCCCGCCTAATTGATAGGGGACGAGATGCGATCGATGACGTCACGCCACCCCGGTATATTGCCCCTCTACCACCATTTACCATTCGATAGTTGGTCGCAACTCGCAACTCGCTCGTAAAACAATTCAGTCTAAATGAGAATGGCTGTATTCACATCCACGCGTGCGTTATACTTAGTCAGAACACTGAACGCGACGGGTTAAGTTGAAATACATGCATAATGCTGAAGTGCTGCGTTTTAAGATGCCAACGATGTGAATACTTAGTGCAGTGTGAATGGTCTTGGCTCTGCACTCTATTGCAATGTAATTTTCCACATGCAAAATTGTCATAAAGTGGTTTTCCTTGGAAATGTAGCTGGAGATCATCCGAGGAATAATTTTGCTAGTGAAACTACTTATGTCGGCTGGCTATGATTTCTTCCGTTTTTATTCGCAACACTAAAGTCCTGGAGGAGCTCGTGGCTAAATAATAACAGCCGCACGGGTCGATCTTGAAGGTTAAGCAACGCTTGCCAAGGTTTATCTGTGGATGGGTGACCATCTTAACATAACGAGTTTCCTCCGTGCCTCGGAAAGCACGTTAAGTCGTTAGTCCCGGCTGTCATGTGTAGATTTTTGGCAGTCGTTACGGATTGTCAGAATCCAGTAAATCTGACTCCAGTCTTGCCAAGATGTACCGTGTTACCCAGTTAACGGGTTGTGGAGGTCTGGTAGGCAGCCGCTCCACGTAAAACACTGGTATTCAGCTGAATCAGGTTTGACTGGAAGCCGACCCCAATGTAGTTGGGAAAAGGCTATGCAGATGATGATGATGACTAAAGTCGTGTGCGGTTATCTGGGTCACTAATAAAATCGGTCAGCCACTACTGTAAATGCACAAAAGTTTCTTCAATTTAATTACATTTCTAATTTTAAATGGCCCAGTGCTGTCCACAAAAAGGTCGCATGCGACAGCAAAATTATAAATGTTAGCGAGCGAATGAAGCGCCAGTGAGTGCCCGTCCTCTCAGGATTAAGGTCCGCATTAATAAATGAGTGTTCATACAAGTTAGAACAAAGCAACCCCAGCTTAGCATCCTATTCAGCTTTTTTATTCAGTTGACCTTTTCACCTGCGGCGTGTGCGAATTAATTTATACACAGATGACGTCTTTATGTTTACCGAAGCTTTAATTAGCTTTAGCCCGCGTGAAAGTTGAAAATGATCTCATTAACTCCAAGCATGAAAGGTTAAAGGCCTATGTCCTATTCCAGTATATGGTCTACCCGTGTGCAAAGTTTCATGCAAATCCATTCAGCAGCTATAACGTGAAGAAACAAACAGACTTACGTTCGCATTTAAAAAAATACTTAGTACCAAAGTAAATGGATTAGTATTGATTCTGAAAATTTAACTTCTGTAAACTTTTGTGCCGACATTTTCGCTCAGCGGTTTCGTTGTTTATGAGAAGAAAGCACGCAGAATTCAGCGCTACAACATTAATAGAACATTTCCTCTGTTTTGTTTTAGCAAACAGTGCAATAACCTAAAATATAACATGAAAATAATATTCAAACGGTGATTGTTATGGCACTGTTGATTTGATGTTTCGCCCACGTTGTAGAAACACAAATAGTGTGAATGTCGCTGTGCGTGTTATGCGAAGCATGTGCCGAATACTGAATAATAACATTTATTTACAGTGGGAATGTAGCGCCTCGTTGGGTTCGCCGCGAGACTAAGCTGCCAGTTTCAATTTTGGGATCAGCGCGTTTAGAGGATTTCGTTAGCGTAGCTCGCGGCTGAAATACCGACGTCATGTGACTCTTAGCGATGGCTTATCTCGTAAAACTAGAGGCTCTTATGTCTATAATAACAGCCCGATAAGGATGTATTCTTTTCATCCTAGATTAGTGTCGATTACCTACGATCTGCGGACCGGTTAAGCTTCTCATCTTCTAATTTATGTGTGAGTGTTTATAAAAACCTCCTTAATGATTTCATCGAGATCCTCGAGCTGCTTGTTAGCAGTTAATGCTATGCTAGCTGATATTATTATAATACTACAGTTTCAAACAGCAGCGGCGACTCTCGGAAAACAGCTTTGATATCAAGTTTCCTTAGCATGAGAAAACTCCTTGATTAAAACATAGGATAAACTTCATAATTACATCCTGTTTACCCTAAAGTCAGGAAGCCGAATGTTGCACAAACATTGTTAATGAGCTCTTACAAATTAAAAGGTAATCAGCCGATCGGCGAAGTTCGCGCCAGCCCTGCGCCGACGTTACATGTAAATCTATGTAATGGCGCCGCGACAAACTTTATTCTTTACTCTCTCGATAACATTAAGTCCCTCGTAAAGTTGAAATGAGCGGGTTTTTTGCCGCTTATTTAATTACTGAGATAAATTTATCCTTTGGAGATGATTAACGTTTTAATCTTTATTTACGTTCGAGATTTGGCGGGATGTTCCGAAGGCAAACAAAGTCGCGCGCCTCTAGATGAAACTGTATGAAAAACAGCAAGAACGAAATCTCATCGAATTAGCGTAATGAATACTAATACCTAAGCTAACTGTCCTGTCAACTCATACGAAAATATACTGGCAGACAGAAGATAATATAGGTACATTATGATGCACGTGGGTAGGTACACATAATTTTTGCAAACGACGCACAATAGACGCCATTATGGCACTGCTGAAAAATACTAGATTTCTAACGAATCGAATCGGAAACTCCTGAATGCCGTAGATTGTACTGCCCCAGCCACGGCACGTCAAAACTCTTTGCGAGCTCATTATCCATGAAGAGCGAATACATCCAAATTCATTTACGTAAGTTTAAGTGCAGTCGTTTAACTGTCCGTTAACGAGACACCGACAGTACGTACCGACAGTCGGGTACCATTGTCTCTCAGATAAAACTAAGAACAAGAGCTCCGTAAACTTCAATGTTCGTTCTTTTAAGTTTCACAAGAACTATTAGTGATGATTGTTAAACCAATTTTTTGAAGTTTTGGTTTAACTACATGTCTTCCTGTGAACAGGACATAACAGAAAATTGTAAAGCTTTTTGATGCAGATGCAGTAGAGTATCGAAATAGGTTTCTGCTTTCTATCTTTTATTTAATCTGGGAATGCCTATGCTTGTTTGGCATACCTACCTGAAATACGTCCTGGTGACGATTACTACTCATTCAATAACGGTATTCAATAATAAATACCTAATAATAATAATAATAAACATTTATTGCAGAATCTCTTCCATAATTTGTTAGTAACAATGTAAACTTATGAACTAGTGTTAGTAATATTTGTATTATGAGTCTGCATGAGGCACGCCGATCCTGCCTGGGGAATGTCTACTTGACTGCATGCAGTCGTATCCACCGCCCCAAGATTGGAGAGTCCCACCTTTCAACCAGCGCGCAGCGTTCCAAGGTTGGTGTTGGGGCCGGCGCGAACACGGCGCAACAGAGATGCGCATCTCTTGCGCATAATGGTCGTAAAACTATCGACGTTCGCGTCGGCAAACATGCCGGACGCGCTACAAAAACGCGGCAGCCCCATCAACACCCGGAACGTGTTGTTATATGTATTGTATGCACAGGCCGCTATATGCCCTAAGGTCAAGTTCTGCATATCTGAATATAGCCTACATCACAGACTTGCTACGAAAGATAACAAACCATAGACTAATCGTAGCTAACAGCGTTCTGTACCGTTTCTGATATCTTCATAGCGACAAGGCGAAGAAACAAGTAGGTAAACTATCAAGAAAATCCCACTGCATCGAGGAGATAGTGACCTAATATTAGTTTATAGCAACAACCGACAAATACTGGGTAAAATATTAATAAAGATATTACGAAATACATGTTGCAAACCGTTATGTCTGGCTGATATCGGAAATAGCAGTATGCTGAATGCAAATTTCGTCGAGGAGACACATTTATGGAGCAAGCCTAGAAGTGTCTCACGATTTAACATTCCAACCAGAGTATGAAACATAATTCTAAAAGCACACTAAGCAATTAAGTGCAAATATGTAACATGCTAATTAGGTGACACCTCTAGTTTGTAAGTTACGACTAAGGGCAGGAGCGTAGCTACCGTCGTGCCGTATCAAAGACTAGTTGACCCACGCAACTTCGTTTACGTCACAGTTTTCATCACTGCTCCGCTCCTGTTAGTCTTAGCGTGATGATATGTAGCCTATAGCCTTCCTCGATAAATGGGCTATCTCTCTCTGAAAGAATTTTTCAAATCGGACCAGTAGTTCCTGAGATTAGCGCGTTCAAGTAAACAAACAAACAAACAAACTCTTCAGCTTTATATATTAGTATAGATAGATATAGATAGATACAGGGCTCCCGGACCACAAGGGCCCCGGCGTGAGGACTCAAAGCTATAAATTTAGTTCCACCGTCTCCATCGTGGCCTGCCAAGACAGTCCTTTAGCTAGTAAAGGGACCTCTTAAATATGTTTAATACAGCGCCTCTCTGAGACTAGCTACGCCACTGACTAAGGGAGCCGTGTTGCTGAAATGTTTGAACTTTATTTCTATCACGTACATTAAGTATATCTTGGGAAGAACTTGGTATGGAGGGAAGTCTAGATATGTAAAGATTTATCAAAACCATTCAAGCTGTTGTTCCTCGACTGTTTTTTGTAGATCTTGAACAGTCTTTACGGTATCAGAAGCCAGGGAATCTGACCAGTCTTACCAGGGGTATCGGGATACCCAGTTACTGGGTTGTAAAGGTCAGTCAAGCAGTCGGTCTTTGTAAAATACTAGTACTCAGCTGCTTCCGGTTAAACTGGAAACCAATTCGAATATAGTTGAGAAAAGACAGACTGGATCATTTTATTTCCCTTCATGAAAATAACTCAGCGAATTCTAGTCGATGGCTCCAGTCTTGGTACTACAATGTAACTACTAAAATCTAGGAGTCCAGATTTTCCCTACAATGTCAAGCAAAATATTATCAACTATAGTAATTTCGCACTCATAAAGTAAGACTTACGTATGAATTACTAAGATGACGTCTATTTTAGTTCCCGTCCTATAATATTGGATTACGAGTACCAACGCCCACGCTACCTACAAGCAAAGTATTGAAATCAGTTTGAGAACCAGTCGCCAATCATGTTCTAGCTCAGAATGCTAGCACATTAAAATGAATATGTAGTTCGTTCTCATTAGTACACGGCATAAAATGTTTACGATTGGTTTAAGAGATACTACTCTAGAAGAACTGCTAGTCTATTCTGTGAGTAACCATTTCGATATCGAGCTTCACCTGAGTGAGATTGCTCACAACGTGAACTTTATTACGCACTACATAAGGGTGTTACGTTTATACTCACCTCGGATTCCGCTGTCGAGACTCTAAAATGTTGTTACAGAATAGCACTACTGTAGTGGACAGCCGAGGCGCTTGAGTCGGTCCGTGTGAACCTCACAGTGCTTTAAATTTCGAAGCGGAATAAAACGGACATTTATTTTGAACATTTTATTAATGTTAGAATGAGAAAAGGGCCGCGTTCAATCATGAATTAATTTAGGGAATCGTATTTTTACGTTTTAAGTTTTTGAGTTATGGCTTTTATGAAGTTTTGTTACCTATACAGGTTGTTGTTTTCCTTGCTTTGTCTTATAGAGACAAAGGTGCGGCAAAATGAATAAAATCTTTTACCATCAGGGATTCACTCAAAAAAGTTTTAGTAAGTCACTTATTTAAAGCTGCAAATTCGCGTTCTAGTTAATTTTTACTTCATTTCCATTTAACTAATTTCGTCTCACAAAATAACTCCATTTGAACATATTACTTACCTACTCGTTTTTGGTGTACCAAATCGAGTAGTAAATATATGGTCTGCTATTCTAATATTCGCATTTAATTCTAGTTTTCTACTAGATTTCCCTTCGACATCTCCCAGTAGGGGATACAATTGGCTTCATACGATATCGGTCACGGTTTTCTTACCTTCTCCCTAACAACATCTTCACCTGGCGCCTGGCGTCTGAACAAGACATCGTTATAATAATTTAATAGAGACTTTACATTTTATGTATTTTATAAAAATCTAAGAAAAATAATGTACCTATTATGTTGGTACCCAAACTCCTAATAATGCCGAGGTTTCTGAATATTATAAAAAAAAAAACTTGCGGTTACGTAAATTGAGCTATCCTAAACTAAGGTACGTACTTTGGTTGAGTCAGTTGAGTTATTCAAAACTAAGGTAAATGCATGTCAGAATTATTCGTACACCGATAATTTTATGTAAATACTTGCTTGGACCATTATAATAAACAGATGTTTACTTGCGTGATTTCGTTTTTTGATCGGCTATTTTTGGTATAGGTACTCCTTTGGATGATAGGAGGCATTGTTCTAACCTTAAGAACTTATCTATCTATGACAACACCAGTAGCAGAATGAGTGCTACTAATTAAGTCACCGTACCAACACTACCAACCTCTAAATTGATTAAATTCTTAACCATTTAGTCATCTTACTACATTTAAATCTGTATTATTTTAATCACTGGCCATTATCTGACTTAGTTACCATATTTCTCAATATCCTTCGTGCAAGTAAATCTTAATCCAATCTTTGGAGCTATTTATCCCTAACATATAATTCAGTTGCCCACATTTATATTAAGATTATAATCAGGTGGACGTTTGTACCGGGCAATGGTAGGCAATAGTGGGCAATACTTTCAAATGTGCGAGCAATAAATAAGATTATAGGCGTGGTCGTCAAAGGATATAACTTTACATAATTTGTTGACTTAGATGGTGTTATGTTGTTCGTTAAGCATAAAATATTGATAGTGTAATCATGTACCTAATGTATTCGCAATTGAATTTGATTTACGAAGTAATAAGATCGACAAAAGACGTTGATTATTTTATTGTAGATATTCATGAAGCTTACCTATGTATTAAACATGACATTATTATGTTGATTGGGTATTTGTTTGGTTGAGACATTGCATTCTTGGTTTTATTTCATTAAAATATACATGTTGGTACGTTGTTCGAATATTTTCGCAATGACCTTTTTAGAGTCAGTTGCAAATGGCTGACATTACTTAAGTACATACTTCCGCTACTTAGGCAAATGCAGTATGACTTCGTTTTACTTCCAAGTAACGTTTTAATAATCGCCAAGGGTATCTATTATTATTATTATTATTATATTAAAAGAGCTGCCAAAAACAAACTCCAACTCGTAGTACGTAACTTCCGCAGATTTCAACGTGGAAACCCTCAATACGATGCTGATGGGAACTCGCAGTTTGTTAAAATAATCTAAAACACATGTGTTTCATTATATTCCACGTAATTAAAAACATATTGTGGCTTATTATCCTTTAATTATCTGTCATGGCGTCATTGTGTGGGCAGACAAGTAAATATTATGATGGTAAATATTATTATTGTGTTTTTATGACAGTTAAAATACTGGGCATCATGGTATCGCCAAGTACATCGTCATTATGTGCAATTGCTGATGTGTCATTGCAGTAATTAATATTTTATGGTGGTGTTTTATAAATAACATCCTGTAGATGCACTACTGCGCAGGCGGTGCAATTGTTTTTCTCGAATCAAAGGAGCTCTTGGGTAAATAATGACAGCCACACGGGTCGATCTTTAAGGTGGTTGGATGACCATCTTAACATATCGAGTCCTCCGTGCCTCGGAAAGCACGCCAAGCCGTTGGTCCCGACCGGCTGTAGATCTTCGACAGCCGTTACTTACTTTTAGAAGCCAGTAAATCTGACTCCAGTCTTACCAAGACCTACCGTGTTACCCAGTTAATGGGTTTGGTTTGGTATGAAACCGCTCCACGTAAAAAACTAATGGAATCCATTTGATGAAAAAGCCTTAATTATAAAAAAAATCTCAACACAAATTAGTGTACCTACTGATT
The DNA here is from genome assembly GCA_950371165.1 of Lacanobia oleracea. Taxonomy (NCBI): domain Eukaryota; kingdom Metazoa; phylum Arthropoda; class Insecta; order Lepidoptera; family Noctuidae; genus Lacanobia; species Lacanobia oleracea. Next base: position 17,805,478 of record OX493389.1, read on the forward strand.
TACCTATAGCACATTCCCTGAAGGTGGAACATTATTAAAAATCTGCTAATCAGTATTGAAACTAAAAATATAGTAATAAAGTAAATTTAAAAAAATGGAGGCCCAATTATTAGGTTGAACGCTAATTAGCAGATGCTTAATTAATATTCATAAAATTAAAAGGATGAATATTTTAAAGAGTGTTCGATACTGATGTGTGGGAAACTTCCTAGGTCCGGAAAATATGGTCTATGGTTTTTTATTTTTAAATATCTTTGTATTGTTAGCTCGACGTTTTAATAACAATAGGTTATGTTTTTGCAAACCTTTGAGGAATACAAAAGGCACGTGTGAGATACATATTGTTAATAAAAAAAATAAATGTACAATATCGACGACGTAAAAATATTATTGGTAGATAAATTATTTGAAAGTAAGAAGCACCTACAAATTAACGTTGAATGAATGAACTTTTTCCTGAAAAACCCTATAGTGAGGCGAAATCACTTGCTTAGTACAATACTTCTGAGGCAAGTGAAGGACCTTTGTTACTACGACTTTTTAACACCAAAAATGGTCAATGAGTAGGTACTCCGCATACGTATACCTACTCATTAGGTGTGGCGCTAGAACTAATTAGAACCTTCCGCCAAGGTGCTAACCACTCAATGTATCTCGTTGAGTTCACTCACAGCTGCCTTTTGATGTCAATGAAATCATATCAATAAGGACATGATATATATGTGACCACTAATTTAATTAACACTTTATTACTTTAAAAACCATAAATAGGTACCTATAGAGCTCAAGTGTGATCTTGTGAACAGTTTCAATATCACAAGTATAAGTATTTTAAGAATTTAAAGTTACCTAGCTACGGTTTTCCAGCGACTTCGTCTGCGTAAATTTTGTTGAATAAAAATTGATTAAATTGCTTTTGACGAATAAAAATTGATTAAATTGTTTTTGTGCTTTCATTATAAGGTATTACTAACCATCTGTTTTCCGCTTTTCTTCCGTGGTCTATTTCGCAGAAACAGTAGGTTTTTTTTTCAAAATAAAAGTCGCTCTTCTGTTGAGACTGTTCTCAGCGAAAAATAAATCGTAATATGAATGATTCAGTACTTCCCGAGATTACTTCCTCCCTAAAAACAAATAATTTGACTTCTTTGCTATATTATCTACATAAAAGTCTAAACTTGATAAGTATTTAATTATTAAAATATAAATAAAATTGCAATTTAACCATCTACATTTTTTTAACCGACTTTTTTATCTTTAGTCGCCTTTTAAAAGTAAGGCTACTTTTCAACTAGGCAGTTAAGAATAATTGGCTCGTCTATCAAGAACCAATCACTCATAAAGATGTCTGACATTTAATGACAGGTGGCCAACTGCCACTAAGGCACTTGTCTCACCGCCAGCGATCAGCGAGTAAAGCTTCAAACTCGAAACGAGTTGGCGAGCTTCCGATAGTTCTGACGCTCGGCTTTCAGCGAGTGCTTTTGTGCGACGGGCTTTTACTCGCAATACTCGCTCCGGCCCGCACTATTGGTAGAAATAACCGCTATTTGGCGAGTTCTGACTGCCAAGCGAGCATCGCCGAGCGAGTGTCGCTGAGCGAGTACAATCTTTGATAGCTCTTGTCGCTACGATCAACTAGAGGTAAGAGCCGCTCGCCCGCAGTGTGAACAGCCAGCTATCGACTATGAATGTATGTCGTTTTTACTCACACGAGATCTATATAATAATAATAATAATTTATTTAATTCAGACCATTGATCCATATAGTGTTAGTAAAATCTTAACCTATTGTTAGTACATAAAAAGCTTAAATTAATTGGCGACATGTACGCCAGTACGCACATGCCTAGCTGCCCAGTGCCTAATGAAAGGCCCATCAATTTTGTCCGCCAGTGTAGCCACTAGCCAGTATGTTGTTGGGGCTACCCTTGAATCGCTTCAGCATACTCGCACATCGCTTGCGCATAACGGCATAAAAATCATCTAATCTCGCTTCAGCGAACATGCATATATATTTTGTCTATTTCCTAAGCGAGCAAATAGTCGATAGCTACTCGCATCCTAGCCGGCGTTGAGTCAAGTGCCTTAAGTAGGTAGATACAGGCTTGTCAAAGATGCCCCCATAAATCTGATAATCTTTCCTGGTTCTCGATTAACTTGTTATGATAAACTAATAAACCCCGTTTGTAGTGCAATTTGTTCTAAGAAGCAATCTAAACGAGGTTGATTACAATATTAATTAAGTTTTATACGGAGAGTTGATTTTTTTTAAGTCTTAAGTGATGGTAAGGTATTTTGATTAAAGATCTACTCCGACTTTCCGAATATGATACCAACTGAATGTATGTAGAAATACTAGTTGTTTATAGTTAGGCCAAAACCAAGACCAAGTTGATACTAGATTCCCAAAGTTTATCTACGCATTTTAAAAAGGGTATTTGACTACTATGAAAAATCTACATCAATGAGAAGAATAATTATTTCATAGATGTTATTAAAACAGTATACGATTGGTAAAAAAATAAATAAAATTGGTGTAAATTGGTTTTATTTATTTTTAGGTCTTTTTGAAGTTATTATTCTATCCTTGTCACACAAAATGTCGTTTGTACTGGACAGCTTCAATTCAACATAGCGGGACTTGTGAGTGACGTCACACGCTATTAGTGCTGTCTCTTATTATCAGAGATTTTAAAACGCTGACCACTCCGTCATTTTTTCAAAATTTTTAAGCAATATTTTTTAACGTCTTTCTGCTCGGCTTTAAGAAAAAAAATTAAAAAAAAACCAGGTAAATACCGTGCTAACAGGTTATAGTGTAAAACTTAATTATTAATAGCACTGAACCACCAGAACAACGTTTTCCGTTGAACCAAGTTTAAATTTATCTCTTCAACGCCAACAAGATAAAGCTTAAAGACAAGTTTAAAATGCAACCACAATTACGATCAAATTAGTTTGCAGCAGCCTCTGCGTCAAACACTTGAAACGCGATACTAATGAAAAATTAACATCACAGACGTGTTACAAGACCCTCATTACACAATTACACTTATCTATAACCATTATAATTTATCTCTTCATATACAAGTCGTAAAAATAATGTCTCGGGTAGGGCTGTGTGTCGGAACTTGGCCTCCGTGGATGTGGAACACAGAAAATTCTTACATAGGTACGCTTTCTTAGGATAAAGCGGATTTATAACGATATTTTACATATTAGTCCTCCGGTGTCGGGAGCAGGGTCCAAGCTACCGGTGATTTTCAGGGCTTCAGATGATAGAACCCCATCACAATACGAGCCTTTTTGAGGAACACTGCCTTCTGTATCAAGATCTTTAACCTACTGTGCAAGCCAGCTTCGACAGATGGTCGTCGAAGCTTTTGGCAGCCACCAAGCCTTCGGCGGTAACAACAATCGACACAACGACAGCCAAGTCCACATTCTACATATCGATCTGTAATTTTATCTATATCTACTCTATATATACTATACTAATATATAAAGCTGAAGAGATTGTTTGTTTGTTTGTTTACTCGAACGCGCTAATCTCAGGAACTACTGGACCGATTTGAAAAATTATTTCAGTGTTAGATAGCCTATTTATCGAGGAAGGCTATAGGCTATATATCATCACGCTAAGATCAATAGGAGCGAAGCAGTAATGAAAATTGTGACGCAGACGATGTTGCGCGGGTCAACTAGTTTCTTTATAAAGAAAATCGGCGGTGATATAACTCGAACTTTCATGTTTTTGCTCCCATGTCTACTACTTAATGCCAGTTTCAGTAGGAATCAAGGAGCAATTAAGAAATCGATTGGAAATAAATGCCGTTAATCAGTGCTTTTGAACTGGAGTTCTATCAAAATTAGACTACTTTTCTTCATAATATTTTTTTTTAAAGAAGTTAATATTTATTTGTCACTAGTTAGTCCATTGTACACTAGTTTTATAAGTGTTTTTACTGTGCTTGTTATGAGGTGTACAATAAAGTATATAATAATAATAATAATAATAATATTTTAAAATCGTATTTCTCTAAAATAGCCTCCAGCACACCCCTAGTGCCGAGCATCAGTGTCAAGTGGCCGAACGCACCACAATCCTAACTGATTGGTGATGACGTGCACACTCGTTTAAGGTATATTTACGAGTCCCATGTGCACTCGCCTTGTCTCTACCACTGTATATCATTGGCCCTATTGGTTTTGTCGTTTACTATTGCTTCGGTAATTGAACAATCGTGGCTTCATGAGGTTTATTAATGCAAGGCTTTCTTTGTTTAGGTACCACTAGCGACTAGCTTCGACCACCAACTAGACCCAATCATACCTGAATTTGAACAATCTCCTTGCATCTAAAATCAATATTTCCAATTCTTTGAAAAGTTATTTAAGCTGAGCTTTGCGTACTCTATCAGTCAATATTTTTTTTTTTTTTGGCATTACTATCCATAGCTTCGATTATCCATAGGTAGGTAATAATATATTCTTTCCATATTCTGCAGTAGTCCTGCTCCAACCGGGGATTGTCCTTGGGTATACTTTCACAGTGCATACAAGGATAATCGTCGGTTGGTGTCCCATTCCATTTGAAATGTCTAAAGAGGCCTCTGCGAGTTGGCTTCGGCCCCTCGTACGCCTACCAAAGGACCGGGTCTCCAGGGACCCGAGAAAGTGAAAACATAAAAAAAATATTTCGGAAATCATCCATATGGTGTTAGTATTAGGATTTACAAACTTAGTATCCAACAAATTCTTTTTACTACACTAAACTAATGAAAAGAAGGTACCCAATCATATAGCACTGCGTAAAAGAACTAACTGCCATAGACTCACAGAAAAAAAACCCGTAACTGAATAAAACCTTTTACATTTTATTCTTTTTGTGTGAAATATCTAGTACAGAATTGCTGCACAAAAAATATGAGCGAGCTTTTGTGAAAAAGCTTTTCAGAGTAGCAAACACTGCACAATATTCAGAGGTAAATTTAATAAAATATAAAGAGGTTATTTTTCATCGTATTTTTTTATTTACGAGATGTGGGCCTTAAATCCGGGCGTGGGGCCAGAGTTTCATTAGACGTGTGAGGTAGCCGGCCCCTGAGCCATTGTGCGCGATAACTGCGCTGTAAATGAGCTAATCCACGTCCGGCAAACAACGCTGCAGCCGGTAAACCGCGGTAAACACACAACGTCGGTTAGAGCACTAATAACTCACCGCGGTGCAATCTGCCTTATTACACGAACAGGTAAATGGCGGCATATTTACCTTAATTTATTTAATGAAAAGATTTCTGTTTTGTTTACATGTTTCACTATGTAATGTTATGATTTCTTTTACCAAAATTGCCTCCAACTAAACAGACTTATCCTACTTAGAAACAAACTAAAAAGTGTACTTCATTAACCTTTGACAAATATTTTTCGTTCGTAATTCTATCCATTATTTCAAAACCTTGAAAAGGATCTTACGTTACAAGCTTATTAAGAGGCCACTTGACCTAAACAAACATGTTTACACAACTTTAGATATAATAGACAATGGCTCATCTCGTCAAAAGCAGAGATAAAGTCTAGAATATTATGAAAAACATTACCGAGAATCCGTGATGCGTGGAAATATTCTGAACGATAGAATAGTCGGTGTAAATGAAAACAAACTGGTTGCACACCTGACAGTGCGCCGGCAGCTGGTCAGGCGGCGCGGCGCGGGCGGTGTCGGGTTACAATCACGACATAGACAAGATAGGATATGGAGTTATCATTCACATATTTTAGTGAGATCTCAGCTCACTAAACAAATGGACGAGAAATAGAATAGATTTGGAAAATAACCGCCGATTGGGGGATTATTGCACAAAATAAATATTGAAAGGTGTCTGTAGCATTCTACAAATTAAAAAAATACAGATAGATATAGAATAGATTTCTATATACTTATCTGATTTTTTTACGCAAACGAACTTAACCTTTGGTTCCGGTAATAAAATAAAGCTATTAAAAAATTTACAAATTTTCTTTATCAACTAGAAAGAAAATTTTGTCAATTAAAACTTTCAGAAAACCCAGACACGTATAACGACTAACGACAATCTTAATTCTTGGTACAGGGATCTATGCTTCCTGAATAAAAGCACGCTATACGCTTATGGGTTCGCAACAAAATCAATGCCAATATCATTCCATTAGCTACCCACTCTGTGAATAACACCATCAACTGCGCAGACGCAGCGTCTATGAGTTTCATTTTCATTGAGTCATCTTTAATTGGCGAGTATTGAGCACAATCATGCCCGACAGACAACTTGCTGGAATGAATGGGGTGTTAAAAGTTTATGGTATTTATTTATTATATACTTGAGTGTACACCTCATCAAGTACAGGAAAAACGTTTATAAAAACAAGTTTACAATGGGCGGTCTTATCTTAAAGGGCAAGCTCTTACAGACAACCTTAGGATGGATTGAACGAAAGAAATTAAATTTAGCGGTCAGTGTACAAAAATCATAAATAATATTAATTAGACATATTAATATACGATATTAAATTATATAAATCACAAAAAAAAAGGTAAAAGCAGAAGAAAATTTATAGCGAAAGGTAATGCTCCTTTACCATTTTTCTAAACATTGGTAGCGTATGAGCACGTCTCACATCTACCTATGGGTAATGCATTCCACAAACGATGATGATGTGGAATGCATGCGAATACTAATTTAAGATCCTTGAAAGTATGCCACAGAGAAACTGAAAGCGTTCTTGAAGATAAAATGGAGTAGAAGAACTAAATACTACATTATAAAGCAGAGCAAGGATGGTCATTTCGGCGAAGGCGAATGACCTGATACAGAGATTTTGAAGTCGTTCAAGCTTGTCCAATTTGGTCTTGGGTGAGATCAAGATAGCTGGTGTCAGCATCAGCATAGTCTAAGATTGGGAGAAGAAGAAATTGTGCTATCGCAATTTTGGTAATGATGGGAATAAAATTACCTCATGGGATAAGTTCGTACGTCGGTATAGGCATACTTCTGTCTATCCTTCGGAAAATTCAGTGTCTCTAGTTAGGTGGAATTAGTGGTAAAACACAACCTACGCAAAGTTGATCGGATACTTTATAGGCCAAAGATAGGAATTGCATATTTACTGAGTTTCAAATAAGATCAGAAATGCACGTACTTACTCGTACAGTGCTTTTGTGCAATGCTTATGTCTGACATTCTTTCTATAGCATTTTACAAGTCTATCATAAAATAAAATGAACTTAGAAAATATGCATATAAGAGCAAGTTTTCTAAAGTACAATTAGTCTTAGTAAATACCATTGTAGGAGGAAGTGGCTTACAATAACATATACTCTTATATACATTTGTAATATTTGGTTATGAGACTGAGCATTCTACAGGCCATACCGGCTTGTCTAAAAGTATTAGGTTTAGGATCGATGGCATGTTCGAAAACAATTATAAGAAAGTTTTAAGCCTACCACTCTTTTAAAATACGGGTTCTGAGACTGTATTGCTAGTTGGGAGGCCCTTGATAAAATTACGTTCTGTCAACAATTACGATTGACAAAAATTCAAATGTGAATTCCATGAGCGTTAGCGCTCATGGAATTTCACTTTGTCCAGCAGTGCGATTCTGTAAACCTCTCACCGTGTAATCTGATGTGAATTGAAGTGAGCTGTCACTCCATGCAAACTAGATGGAATGACAGCCGGTCGATTCTACAAACATGTAGAAGTGAAGGTTTGGGTGAAGTGATCACGAGGTGAGCCGTGAGCTGTCAATCCATCTTGATGACATGAATTGACTGCTCATTTCTTGATCACTACTACAGCCAGTCTATTTTGTCGACATTTCGCCGCGTACACTTAGGCTGAGTGAACGACAAGTGAGCTGTCATTCCATCTTGTTTGTATGGTTTGACAGCTCACTTTGTCAGTCACTTCGCCTAACTTTTCACTTGGACATCTTTAAAGAATCGCACTGCAGAATCGCCCGGCAGTTCACTTCATACTCACTCCACCTATGGTACCACGGTAAGACGTCAGAATAGACCGACTGGTACTCTTGTACTAGCATTACACACTTCTTAATGGGCATTAGGTATTTATGGTTCATTCTACGAAAAAGTAACACAAACAATTAATTATGTGTAAATGAATACGACGACGTAGAAACCGAAAGCTAGTTCGCCGATTATTATTTAATTATGTTACAAATACCTAATCTTGCTAACATCTGGTGGCAGAAAAGACAATAGGCGAAAACACATTGGCTTTTATCTAAGACGTGGTTTTACGGCTGTTCAAAATAAATCTATTATTGGCGAGTATAGCTCTGATGCTTTTGTTACGTATTCATAAGAAACGCTGTATACAGAACCTGTTGGTTAGCCTTTAATCTATTTATACAATATATATTATATCTCTCAGGAACTACTGGTCCGATTTGAAAAAATATTTCAGTGTTATATAGCCCATTTATCGAGGAAGGCTGTAGTATCATCACGCTAAGACCAATAGGAGCAGTAATGAACATTGTGGCGCAGACGAAGTTGCGCGGGTCAACTAGTCTAATATATAAAAATCTCGTGTCACGGTTTTTGCTGTCGAACTCGTCCGAAACAGTTCGACTGATTTTCATGAAATTGTGCGTGTATATTCGGTAGGTATGAGAATAGATGGCAGGCTATATTTTTTTATACTTATAGCAAAGCTAGTAAACAAATAAAAACCTCCTCCTATTTTAAAGACTGATTTAAAGAGAGCACGAAATCTGCACATGAAACGTGCCCAGTATTGGTTGACGCTTTTCAAGCATTGAAATCGGCCATATTAAAACGAGGTAAGGCATTGGATAAACATGTTATATTTCACACTCGTAGGCAATGCTGCGAGACTATAGTTATTAGTTGCAAGCTGGTAGTTGTTAGCACCACCAGTCGTAATAAAGATACCAATCGTATGCAAGCCTACTACTTAATCCTAGCTAAATTATGTTTAACTGCTAGTTTGTTTCTACTATTTAAACGCTGAAGTTAAATGAAATAAGTACCTAGTTATTTAACTGACTTGTGTTAAACGTTGGTAGTTGGTAGTAACTTGTAAAGGGTTATCGTATTTTTTCACTCACTTTTAGGGTTCCGTACCTCAAAAGGCAAAAACGGAACCCTTATAGGATCACTTTGTTGTCTGTCAATACCCTTTATCTCGGGAACGCGTGGATTTATCGAGTTGAAATTAAAACCATATAATTAAGTCTACAGTCCTTTGAAGCTGTAAAAAAATCAAAATTCTAAGCTAATATAAAATAAAGATATGGCCGTGCATACCGTAAAAAACGTATATTTCGATACTCTCAAGGGAATCAAAATGTATAGCGTATTTCCCGTTGATCTAGAACTATTTAATTTGGCAAGTAATACCGTCATAGACTACAAGTATAGGGAAAAGTCTGAAAACTATACATTTGTAATTAAGTCATTATTTTTAAGTAATTTGTACCTACAAATTTGTACGGAACCCTCGGTGGGCGAGTCCCACTCCCACTTGGCCGGTTTTTCCCATGACTTCGCTCTCGAGACGTATACCTACCACTACAATTTTACTTGAGTCATGCCAAGTTTCAGCTTTATTGAAAAGCGAGAGTGCTTGAAAAATGGATTACTAATTTCCTACCGGACTCACATACGAGTACGAACAAAGCAACTCAAAGCTTCTAAAAAGTACTTCGCCTATAGCACTTTAAATAGATAGATAGAGTTGCATTCTTTCAGTGAAAGGCAACTTCATAATGCTACCTCGACTAATGGATTTTAGCTTTAACCAAGGTTTTCGGGACGAGCACGAAAGTTCACCAAAGTGCAGAACGGATAAAATCTTGAACTCAAAGAGCGAATAATGGATGAAAATGGTAACAAATCGTGACTGTCTCCTTACGTAAACTGTATTACGGCAACGCAAAACTGCAATGTGCATCCATCGATGGGCAAGAACTAGTTTCATGGACCTCTTGTGCACAAATAAAGCAATGGATCCCGAATACAAGTTGTTTGGAAAAAGCCATTAGGCACATGCACATCTGAGAAATACAGTTTCATGGAAACAACGCTCTTAATGTAGGTTAAATATGCATTGTTTATTGTACCAACTTGTGCTTATGAGCTGGAGGTAAAATGGTAATGTTATGTATCATCCATCCATGTTAAAACGAAGTCAAGATTACGCAATGAATTTCATTATTGAATAGGTGAGCAGGCGAGCTCTGCTGGGGAAGCTTTAAGATTACCTACTTTATGAAACCAGCTACAAACTTAATTATAATTAATATTAAAAATGCGCAACTGAGCTTTTCTGTTTATGTGTTTGTAACGCTTTCACGCCTAAATCGCTGAATCGATTTTGATGAATTTTGGTACAAACAAACTTCCTCTCACTCCAAACGCATATAAATATACCGTCTCCCGTACAGTATTTGAAAATTGTAAAGCTTTTTCCCGCAACCCAAGTACCAGCGCCAGCCCAGTAACCAATCCCAAAGATACCGCATATCTTCTAAAATCTAATACCTTTAAACGAGCAATTATTGTATTTAACATATAATCTGAATCTCGGAAACGGCTCCAACGATTTTCATGAAGTTTAGTATGCAGGGCGTTTCGGGAGCCATAAATCGATCTAACTAGGTTTCATTTCTAAAAAACGTCGAAAATTGGTCGATATTAGTACCTGGATGACCGATCGAAGCTAGGTCATCCAGGTACTAATAATAAAATTAGCAATAGTAGAACTTTCGATCGATGAAATAATTTTTTAAAGCGATTTGGACCTTCCAGAGATTCTTTACAAACAAATAAACAAACTAATTTACCTCTTTATAATATAAGTCAACGTGTATGAGTAGGTAGGTCGGTCTAACTTACACAAAGTACACTTAGGTTCTCTTAAAGCGAATTCCACTTGTAATCTAAAACTAATTCGTCAGTGGGATTGTTTCAAAGAGAGTGTTTCCAGCGATATATCCCCGTTTAAACAGACTGACGAACAAAAGCAGCTTTGACATTTATATTAGCTTAGGACGGGCTCTGAGCCAACATTATGTCAGATAGTTACATACTTGTACTAACAACACTCGTAAGTTTTACTAAGTACAAAGTGATCAAAGATGGGGCTATGTGTCTGGGAAAGTTTTAACACTGATCAAGATGTTAAATTGTCTTGTAGATGAGCTCGTGGCATCTATACTGTACTAATATTATAAAGCTGAAGAGTTTGTTTGTTTGAACACGCTAATCTCAAGAACTACTGGTTCGAATTGAAAAAATCTTTTAGTTTTGGATAGACCATTTATTGAGGAAGGTTGTGCTATTATATGAAAATCTTCCGTTACTGACTGACAGACAAAGCACAGCCGAAACTACTGGTCGCAGAAAGCTTAAATTTGGCATGAAGCTTCCTTACACTCCATAGAAAAGCACTAAAAGAGGATTTCCCGAAGTTCCTACGGGAACGGGAAAACACGGGATATGCGCGTACGAAGTCGCGAGCAAAAGCTAGTATGCTATATAACATCGCGCTACGACCAATAGGAGCGGCGCAATAATGAAAAATGTGACGCAGACGTAGCTCGCGGGTCAAGGTTAAGCAACGCTCGTTAAGCACGGTTCCATTACATATGAAAACTAGTCCTTGCCTCGGAAAGCATGGACCAATGGATACCAGGGACCAGCATATTACCGTTGGTCCCTGTCATTTGAAGAGCTTTGATATTCTGTATGGATAGTCAGAAGCCAGAATATCTTACCCAGGTCTTGCCAAGGGGTGTTGGGTTGTGGTGGTCAGATAGTTAGTTAGGCGCTCCAAATAAAAACTGGTATTCAGCTAGTCTATTCTGTAAGTAACAATTTCGATATCGAGCTTCACCTGAGTGAGATAGCTCACAAAGTGAACTTTATTACACACAACATAAAGGTCTTATGTTTATACTTACCTCGGATTCCGCTGTCCTAATTGAGAAAAGGTTAGGCAGATGCCCTGATGACAGAAGTGATACATGCGAATTTGTAACTAGGCCGTGATGAGGAAACTCCTTCGATCTGTTTTGATTGGGGAGTGAAAAAATACGCGGCTGTCGAATTCCAGGCAAATGAATATCATATTATACATAATTATACCTATAAAAAAATATTATCAAAAAAAATACTTTGTCAAAAAACCCGACCGCAATAAACGACTAAAAAGTTCGAAGCACGTCGCTTTAAAAGCAGTCTGATGCAGTTGGTGGCATCAGATCAGTGATTGTACTGAGTAACATTTTTGGAATCGTCTCCTCGCCTCCTTTATCTTGATCCCTACTCGATAGGTTTTGAAAATTTTAATTTTTTTAATGCAAAAGATGGCGCCAAAAATCAGCCACTTAAATTTTAAATACCCAATGTCACTCTCACAATCAAAAAATCAGGCCGCAGAGCGTGCCAAACAATTATACATACATACTCACGAAATACATAACCCTCCTTCTGGCGTAGTCGGGTAAAACAATACTCGTCTTCGTACTTAGTAAATTGTAAATAATCACCACATAGTGATTGAACATCATACTAAAACTACTACGTTAATACGTCGAAAAGTTCGAACTAATCATAATTACAGTTTCCAGCTGACCACACCAATTATGAAATGTCAATTTTAATTACACTGGAATTCGGAACGCCGATGCCGGTAACGCGCAGTTAAACGTTCGTTTGTGGATACCGTCAGCAAATTGAGCTTTAAAGGGTTATGTATGAACTTATGAATGAGCCATTCTAGCTGTAAATTGTTAAACAAATGTTGTACGTATCAATTTAAACATCACGCCTATGTCACCAATGGGGTAGGCTAAAATTTCGTTTTGTTTGGACGCAACCAAAGAATTCAGGCTGCGATTGGGAAGTTGGAAAATCCTTTTGTTTTTAATCCTAACAATTAGGATATAAAACAAAATGATTATATAAGAAGTTTATAATTGAAAGACTTTCTTGCGACACATATTTCAATGATCGACAGCTTTTTTTCGCTCTAGGCGGAGCAGAAAGTAGTGTCAGACTCTTATACAAAACCCATCTGTGTTCCTCCTAATGCCCTTTGCGTTCCAGAGCCACGGTGACTCTTTTGATTAAATTCTGCAACCTTTTTTTAAGGATGGTAAATCATCAAATGACTCCTCCCGCTTTGGGTGAAGCAGAAGGGAGTGTCAGACTCCTACTGACTTACTGACTAAAACCCATCCGTGTTCCTCCTGGTGCCCTTTGCGTTCCAGGGTGCGGTGCCTCTTACGAACGAAGTCCGCCCCAGCAGGCACTAGCCCTAGCGGGCAAATTCTGCAACTCTGGCAGATGATCTAAAAGCTTCCTACACTTCTTTTAATCCCGGAAACACGACCGTTCAAAAGCCACGGGAGAAAGTTAACAGATGTCACTAAAAAGATAGTTAGCACAGGTATCTAGCTATATTTATTTAGTTAAGGAACACCAACGACATATTTACAAAAAAAAAGTTACATAAATTATACATTGCTCTGTTCTGCGCAAATATGGCAATTACAGGTGTACACAACTTTTACATTTTGATATTTAATTAGACACAAATTAACATATTATAGGAAATCATGTTACATTATTTAAATTATTATTTATAAAAAATTAAATTAAATTAGTTTAAATGAAATTTATTGCAATAAAGATTGAGATTGAATTGAAATGAATTGGTTTTGATTGAAATTGAATTAATTATATAAGTATTAAACAAATTGACAATAATAAAAATAGTGACTAGTTTTCAGATTTAAAAATATTAAAAATAAGTTTACCATAGCTATAATAAGTTTACCACATAAATCTAACAGATAATCTTCCCAGACTTTACTTGTAATTGAAATGTTTCACAGCCGGAAACACCTCAATAATGAGACAAACACCGCCGCGACTGCAATAACCTACGATTTATGTTGAACTCGATGAAACTTCGCCGTAATTAATTACAACAGCTGCTCATTACGATTCTCGCGAAATTATCAAACTTTCGAGGAAATGTAACGGCCGAAGGGAAATGGCGCTTCATTATGCACCGCTCACAGGATTTTACTTAATTTCGTTTTGATAATTGTTCAAAATCGGTTAACGACGTATTTAAAATTATGAAAATGTTCAAAGAAAATTACTACAGCCATATGTTTGATTTTAATAGAAGCCACTATGAAATTGTCAGCTCATTTAGTTTGACCCGATTAGTACGACGTAGTAGATATCACCGGTCCCTTCGTTAGTTTCTAACCCGCATGCGGCTTCCGTCGGCCTCCGCTGCTAGGTGCAGCGAGCGCAGTCAAAATACGTTCCAATTTCAAATCACATTATTGCCCGGCGGGTTATGAAATTCAGTACAACACTATTGGCGATGGGCTGGAGCCACAGCGATGCGCGATCTGCTCCTAGCCGTGGAGGCCGACGCGCGCCACCTCTTTTCATGACTAGAGCACAATTTCTCGCAGTTGGTGTGAAAAGTATAGTATCCTATAAATGTGTCTATGTGGGATAAAGGTGTCTTTGCCTTTGGCTAGCTTCAATCCCTCACTGCATTCAGGATTCTTGTATTAACACCCGTATTCTTCATTGCATTCAGAATTAAATATAACACCCGTGACAGAAAACACTGCTTTATTCCCTTGTTGCACAATCTACTATTTTTACTCGACTGCCTCAGAAAGAGGGGAGCTTATGTGCTAATCTTAATGATGTAAGTCGGTAAAGTGCTCTTTGTTCAAGCCTATCTAGTTGCCTAATCATCTCAAAATATATACCACGAACTCCAAAAAGCTTTCAAGTATGTTTCAAGTTAGATAGTGGTCAAACGCGTGCCTAGCAATAGTAAAAAAAACGTTCTTTTCAACATATGAAAAATACCGGCCAAGTGCGAGTCGGACTCGCGAATGAAATGAAGGGTTCCATACCAACGTACCATTATTTTTTGGTATAGCGGCTACAGAAATACACATTCTGTGAACATTCCAACTGTTTACCTATTACGGTTTATGAGATATAGCCCGCTGACAGACAGACGGACGGACGGACGGACAGCGGAGTATTAGTAATAGAGTTCCGTTGGGTACCCTTTGGGTACAGAACCCCAAAAATGAGATACTTAAACGCTATGTTAACCTACTAACTCACCTAAATTGTAAACCCATAAAAATATCTCATATATTTTACGGCGGGCCATTTTAGTACCTATATGTCTGGAATGTCTACAATATACGCCGTACTTCAATCTTTAATCATCACAATAAAACAAAAAACATTGTGAACAAATCTGCAACATGTAAACAGTTTGTTTGTTCATTCCCACGGTGCGAGCGCGCGCGGGCCATATGGCGTCTAGCGCCACTACTAGATCTAGAATACTCTCAAATTTAATCACACAATTATAATCTTTATGTGAGCTGCGAGCTGTTTTGAATCGTTTAATAATAAATCATAGAGATTTAATCTTGCCAACATAAATAAATACGTCCATTATATTGACACAGTTGGGTGGCACCTCTGGCAACACTGGAGCCGCGCACGTCATGCGCGCCACAGACTAAACAATAATGTGACTTCTAGGCACGCTGGTTTGTTTGTTTTTACTGGCTTTGTTTTATCATGGACGACCTATTCCTGAAATACTGGCTGGCTAATGGTTCTAGCTAGTTTGCCTATCTACCTATACATATCGTACAGTATGTGGTAGTACTATTTTATTCACAGAAGCCACGGCTTGCAAATCACATAAAATGAAAAGAACGAAAAAGAAAATGGAGTGACCAAAACTTTTATTTTTCCAAACATGCTACGTTGCTACGTGGCGCCTACAGCGTAGTCTCCAGCGGAGCAGAAAATAAACTATAAATTAATTATGTCAAGTCCATACAATAAATCACAGGCTATATTAGCAAAAACAATATAAAATTAAGTAGGTTGGTAGTACATACCTTCCTAAAGTTTCCATCATCCACAACATAATAAATTACTACTTACATAAATTTGAAACTTGAAACCTTTTCCTACATCGTCGAATTAATGTGCAAAAAACTTTTTAACGAAGAGTTGTTTGAAAGTCGATTTTGAAAACCGAACTTCATTAGCTATTCCTTTTTTAAACAATTTTGCACATTTGCAGTTTTCCAGGAAGTTTAACATTTTAAATACACAAAGGAGGTCATTAGATACATGTTTGTCTAGTGTCTATGACTGTAGAATTTGTTGTTCAAATAGTTACTCAAAGTCTAGCTTAAATACAGACTATGCAAATATTCGTGATCGATGCCGTCTTGATATTATCAATCATATCCTAATAGATCTCTTGGCTAGCCTAAACAGGATTGATTTGAAAACGTAACTTCGTAGTTAAAACAATAATCAATTAAAGGTTACTGATGTATTAAATTAATCGTTATTTAAATTAGAGTTAGGTGATACTTAGGTAATTTCGACTTTTGAAGATTCATAATTTTATTTCACATAATTTAATTAGGTAATTAAATATTTTGCGTTTATAACTTCACACTACGGCGCCGGATCCTAAACGAGCCTTTAGTCCTACAACCACAATGTATTTCCTCTTGCAAAAATAACGCCTCAAAGGATCAAATTAACATCCGCATCAAACTATGTCGAAATCCAAAACCAGTGATCCTTTATACGTGAAGAAAAGCAAAACACGATCACATTCGTCTTAAACGATGCCACAAGAACCACAAAATTCCGCATTGCATCCCCACAAACATGCCTTCACGCAACATCATCGGGGCGCTAATTTTCTCACCAGTCTAGGTAGATCTGGGGAAACTAAACTAACAAAGTGAACCAATAATACCAGAAAATCAGTCTAGATGCGAACGGCTGCGTCCTGAAATCCTAGAGATTACCTACCGATGTTATGTTGTCCGTATTTCGCGCCCCGTAGCTCTCGTCGTCAAAACTCTAAAATACACATTTGAGCGCTCATAGAGCTAATATTAGATGTTCACAAATGTGCATACGACGAATGATGTCAGTGACGAATTCACTTGCTTTCCTCTTATAGAGCTACACACACTGCCGGAGGTAATTGTTGCGTATGTGTGATTGCTCGTCTGGGAATGGATCCACCAGATTGCCGTAACTCGCTGAATGAACAACTAACACTAACGCATTCACGTCTTTCACAGTGCAGTTCTGCGCCCAAACACCGGGGCTTTTGACCTGTTGTGTTAGAAACAAAGTTGACATGTGTTTTGTTCTTGTTATTAACCATCCAGCGGCAAAGAATCGAACTAGAGCTTGCATCTTGCTGACATTTGTACTCGATCTCCAAGCCTCGGCAACTTTTTTATTGTATTATTATTAAAATCTCGCCTGATGTTAAGCGATGATGTTGTTGAAGATGGAGCACGCTTCCCTAACGTATTCACTCATGACTTAAAGACCCCTATTCCTGATGACCATTCATCTGTTGCATCTGTATAGAAAACAAACACATTCGCAGCGCTTCACCACTTAAAATTTGCAAGCAAGTCACCATCCTCAGCTGCATCGTCTCGGCGTATTGCCAGGATCGGCTCCGGTTAGAGGAAGCGGTTGATCGGTCGCGCGCTCATTAGTGTGCGCACGCGCTTCCTTCACTCGATTCCTAATGTGCAGAGTGATATCGCGCGGAATGTCAGTCCTATGACATTTACGAGATTTAGGTAAGTCTTCAAATCTTACTCGTAGATCTATCAGAAGTCTAACTAATCAACGTGATCTGTAAATTATTTCAGGATCTACAGCTGCAGAAACACAAAATTTATTTATTTTGTGTTGACGCACGCGAGTACAAAGACGAATTTAATGCTCCAGGCATGTTAACCAGTCAACCTTCGGGTGATGCAGAGACAACTTGAACTACCTGCCTGCGGAATTTGTTCGAAAGAATAAACGTGGCCCTGGAACTCAAAGGATATTAGTAGGAGCACGGACAGGTTTTAGTCAGTAAGAGTCTGACACTCCCTTCCGCTCCAACCAGAGTTAAAGGAGTCATTTCATGATATCCGACCGTAACAGAGAAAAAAGGTACTAAGTACATTAAAAGCACTCATAACTTGAAGTCAGCAGCTACAAGTCGAAGCTGCTAAGCTGATCTCAGCTCATTGCATCATTAGCTTTAAGTCAGAAGCAATCAGAAACTCCTAAGGTATCTGCGCGTTGTGCGGCCCATTGCATTGTTTTAATCTAACATTTTGTGCGTGCGCCGTGCCCCTTGGATGCGGGACCAGTTCGTCGGCATTCCATAGTAAAGCTCCTATCCTCTTGGTTTTACTTCGCCATAATAAAATAAGCTAGCTCACATAGCTGCAGCACCAATGAAAACTTTAAACTCGATTTTCTATTTCACTCACTTGAAATATGGACCTACTTGCCAGAGCTTTTACTCCAAATTGAATTCTGCCATTTTGTAAGAGATGTGTACTCGTATGTGTAAGCCTGCAGCGGTTCGAGATACTCGAATCTGCTTGGAACATTAAATAGATACAATGATTGCCGTTTTTTAAATTTAATAATGACATGTTCAGTCGTTGTCGTTAATTATGTCAAATAATACGAGTAATAAAAGAAAAATAAAAAATATTCTTAAGAATATGAATTCACGAGTTAATTTTACTTTACTACCTACATTAAAACACATTGTGGACATTGACATAAATCATTTTAACCGATTCCAAAGCAAATAAGACCGTAAGTCCATGCTGCGCCCACGGCTTGTCATGTTTGATCATCACTGACATGTTTCCGTTTGATGAACCATTCGAATCATAAGCATCTACCTGCTAAGCACATTAAATACTTCAAACAAGTTCTTCACAAAATAACACTTTTAATAAATAAATTAATATGCTGATGAAGTAAACCAGTTATCGTGTACCAATCGAGCAGGTGACGAATTTGTATATTTATTATAAGTTATTATTATTTACCTTGAACGCCGGATCCGGCCTCTGGCGACCTTGCTATAAGTCAATAAACCCATCCTAGACAGGGGTCAATTTATGTGAAAGCATTTCCTAATTTAGGTAGACGGAGCGCGTCTATCACAAATCCCTGTAAAGACAGGATACAAACACCGCCCGGCGCCCGGCGTTCGCCCCGACGGAAAAGCTTTCAAGTCTAAACTTTTGAGCGATGCCTTAACCCAGACATAAGTAACGTCATTTTGTTGAAAACGTGGATCTTCTCAAAACATTTTATAAACATTGCTCGACCTTCCGAAGTTTTCTGAAATAAACTCGGAATATTCCATTGCACTTTCTGTAGCTTTAAATTAGACTCATGCTGAAAACGATTGCAGTAAATCATGAAACTTTAAATTTCAACGACACTGTAGAAGGCTGCTCGTAGTCGTTACTAGTAAGTCGTATGGTGATAAATGTCGTTTACACTTAACCTTAATCAGAGTCAGTAAAGTTAAGCACTGCTTAACAAGAGACAATAGACAATCACACGTCTACACTCCGTTTACGACACATTGTGCATGTCCCTCGACGTAACTATGTAGACTGATGTGTAGCGACCACCAGCGGTGACGATTGGGTAACCATTGATCATGGAAATTTACCAGCATGTGTCTGATCTAACATTAGTGACGAAATTGGTAATAAACATGTATTCACAGGGTCTTGATAAAGGACGCGATTTTACCTAACGCAATGGGGTGGCGGCGCGCTAACCACATTCAATTGATATAGTATAAGTTAACTTCTAAATTATAGGGTGTAGCTAAAAACAGGAACACCCCACCGATTTCGTACGCCAAAACTGGAATGCTCAAAAGCTCAACTTGTATATTATGGCTGTGTCTCTCTGAATCGTCAACGTAGGTACTATTTGTACCTGCATCGCTTAGGTATTATAGGTACGAAGGAGCTACCTTTTTTTTAAGAATGGGAAATCATCAAATGATTCCTCTCCCGCTCTGGGTGAAACAGGAGGGAGTGTCAGACTCTTACTGACTAAAACCCATCCGTGTTACTCCTAGAGCCCTTTGCGTTCCAGGGCTACGGTACATCTTTCGAACAAAGTCCGCAGCCCTAGACGAAGGAGCTACCTGCATGCATCATTTGCCGTAACTAAACTTGAACACCACACCATGATACTAGTCATAAAACACCATCGCGATATTATCGTACACAGCATCACTGCTTTTTGTACGACGAACTTGGAGAATGCGTTTCAATGTTTATGGTTGATGCCTCTCCTTCGGGATAAGGCGAGGGTAGGAACTATTTATTTGCGCCTTATAAGGGCGGCAGGCAATATCAGTCAGTCGTCAAACACGTTCAGCCGGGACCGCAAGGCTCTTACACCAAACATGGCCGCGCTTTCATACTTCAGACGCGAATTATATTTCTTCTCGACTCCTCTAATACGGTGTGTTATTGCCAGACGTTTACGGCCAGTTTCTTTTAAAGCTTTTTGCTGTTAATAAGACATAATTTAGACCACTTTAGTTATTGCAATTACGGCTGCGGTGTGCGATAACAATCTATTTTTAATTTATAGACCGTGGCTAAGGAAGATATTTTAAAATTAGTTCGCGCAATGTCGTCTAGTTTGTGTAATTTATCATCTATTTTCTTGATCGTTATGTGTGCAATTAAATGACATCTTGGCTAGTCGACAAAATATCTGTCATAGACAATTAAACTGATTTCATGAATCTATACTCTATTTTTACTAACTGAAGATGTTGTTTGTTTGTTTACTTGAACGCGCTAATCTCAGGAACGACTGGTCCGATTTGAAAAATTATTTCAGTGTTAGATAGCCCATTTATCGAGGAAGGCTATATATCATCATGTATCTAAGACCAATAGGAGCGGAGCAGTAATGAAAACTGTGACGCAGACGAAGTTGCGCGGGTCAACTAGTACGTTATAATTTATAATTGCTGTAAGCTGCTTAAAATATCTGGGAAGCATTTGAACGAGTTGATGAAGCAATTCATACAAAAGCTTAATTTAGTTAATCTCTAGATAAGAACACGTCAGTAATCATGTTTGGACGTTAACGGCGTTTTAATCGCTCATTATTTATAACCGACCGATCAACTGGCGGCGAAACTTAATCTGCGTTTACTGAAGTTAGTAGTAAATATGAAAGTGACGTTTATGTTATTATTAAACCTATGCATATCCGTTTGTGAAACTTAATGTGGGAGTTTATGTTAACTTTCCTTTAGTTGCAAAATAAGCATTTTACTCCTAATAAACAACTGCACAGTTATTTAAGAAATAAAGTACATACTTGGGTGTAAGACGGCGTTCACACTTGCAAGCATCTCGAATGCAAGTTTGATGGAGGTTTTCGGGAAAATTTACGCCATCAGATGGCACCTCTTAGGCGAAAGGTCCTCTTCTTTGAAAACGTAACTTTGAAGTAAACGTCACGTCGACGTCAACCTACCTAATGTCAGTAAACATAAGCGTTTTGACAGGTGCCTCAACCTGACGCCTCAGTGCTGCCACCTAGTGTACGTCATCTCAGAAAACCCTCATTGTATGGCGGGGCACAATCGATCGATTGATTATAATTATTATACCTCGGCCCCATGTACCTAACGCAACTTTCATGCCAGTAGCGCGCCATGTAAAGCAATTTGCATGCGAGTAGATTTTTTTTTTAAGGATTGGAAATCATCAAATGACTCCTCCCGCTCTGGGTGAAGCAGGAGGGAGTGTCAGACTCTTACTGACTAAAACCCATCCGTGTTACTCCTCGTGCCCTTTGCGTTCCAAGGCAACGGTACCTCTTTCGAACAGATTCCGCAGCCCCAGCAGGCACTGGCCCTAGCGGGTCCCGTCTTCAATGCTGACATCTCTTTGAGGCGCGCTGGGACCGCAGCGCGCCGCCTACCCGGGCCTAGTTCTGAACTTCTGATCAGACGGCGAGCCACCCACTGCTCGCCGTCCGCAGGCCCATGCGAGTAGCTTACAGGTAGAAACGCGGTCTTACACATAACTCAGTATTTTGTCCTCATCTGTTAGTACCTATGTTAACAATCGCAGTGATAACATCAGGCCATCTGCCGTACGTGATTATTTATGCATTCCCCTTAAGACCATTCAAGTTGCTTCTGCAACAAGATACATAGGTAGCTGTACCTACCTACTAGTTCTCAACAATACATTTTTGCTTAGTTAAGTTTTAAACTTGTCATGCAGCCTGTCTATTATTACTAATATATAAAGCTGAAGAATTTGTTTGTTTTTTTGTTTACTTGAACGCGCTAATCTCAAGATCTACTGGTCCGATTTGAAAAATTATTTCAGTGTTAGATAGCCCATTTATCGAGGAAAGCTATAGGGGCCAATAGGAGTGGAGCAGTAATGAAAATTGTGACGCGGACGAAGTTGCGCGGGTCAACTCGTCTTCAATATAAGTAAGTAAAATAGAAAAATATTTCCAACCAATTACACTACCTACCTGATTTTCTATCATCGTCCATATTAGCCAGGATTAAATTAAAAAAAATAAACTGTCTTCTTTGATTATACGAGTATAAACCATAGACCGTTTTTACAGTTTCTTATAGCCTGAATCAGTTTGCATTTAAATGGGAATAGCATAGCACT
Source organism: Lacanobia oleracea (assembly GCA_950371165.1). Classification (NCBI taxonomy): domain Eukaryota; kingdom Metazoa; phylum Arthropoda; class Insecta; order Lepidoptera; family Noctuidae; genus Lacanobia; species Lacanobia oleracea. The sequence goes on from OX493389.1 coordinate 17,828,149, forward strand.
AAGATAAGTCTTCTTCTAAAAAACCGACTTAACAAAAGTAAGTTATGTTCTAAATAACAGAACTTTCCACAGAACTTCTACGTAAGTGCCCATTAATTGGACAAATAACTTCATAAATGTCCTATAAAACTGACTTCAAGTCCATTTATAAGTTAGGGATCTTATAAAGTGCTTTAACTTTTTAAGTGTAGAACTGGTCAAATATTGACGGAGCGAAGGCAAGGAGCGGACTTATGGAAAATGTGTCGCCATTTACATGAAACTACTGAAATAACTAAGTTGTTTCATGAATAATGTTAATGAATAATGTAAAATAACACGTGAAATTGTAATCTATTATATGTGCAGATTACTTCTTTTATTTAAATAACTAACTATATACACTTGAAATAGAAAATAAACTCCTAATTATAATATCGCGTCAAAAAATTCGTCCGCATCGCTGTCGACTGGAAGTAAGCCCAAAAGACTGGAGGCATTGCTACGTTGTATGGTAACTTGATTTTATGGTTTTAATCGGATGTTAAATTTTTCAGCATTCGATTAAATCCAAAGTCAATTTACAACACGGATTTTACAAACTCGCGGTCGAAACTTCGGACGTGGGTTTCGACTCAGTCTATACAATTCGTTCGCAAGTCAATGAAACAATTTTCGTCTTCACGTTCGAAGAGTTTTTAACTTGATTCACATGTTAAAACCCGGTCGACCACATACTGCCAAATTCAGGATATTTGATCCTTTAAAAGCCATATTGTGTATATTCAAGGATGGTATATTTCGTCAAAGAGAAACCCCTCAAGGTTCCGTGAGGTTAGAGAGGGTCCGGAGAACCCTCGGACCTCGGACTCCGGTCATTTAATATCTGCATTGTCGACTTCTCCAAATATTTGCCTTGGGATTTCTGCCAGTGACACATGCGAAGTTATTGTACGTAAGTTTATGTTGGATATAAATCGAGATTAGGAGATTGCCTGCCTCTAAGCTTGATAATTATATAGAGGTATTCGAAACACGCCAGGCGTTCTTAGCGAGAAATTGTGGAGTTAAGTGACTTAGGAGCGCTATTCGCTGAAATATTTGCCGTGCTAAAGAGTAGTGTTTATGTTTTAGAAAAAGTAATAAAATAAGTAGATAAGATACGGTTTATACAGAAATTGTAGAGTAACAAGTTATGAGAGAGTAGTTAGGTACTTCATTGAAAAGTACATAATTAGATATGTAGCTAACAGAGCCGTTTCATCATTCTACAAAGTCTACAGAAGCAACTTTGCTAACTAAAAACTAATATCGAAAGAAATTATATACGAGAATAGAATAAAAGTCGGATGATTTTTATTTTTATTCTATTCTCGATACACCAAAATATCAATAAGCATAAGCAATTTCTGCCACACAGCAAACCCGTACTTGGGTTTGGTTTGTTGCAGAAGCTTAATAAAACATTTATTTTACTTACAACAATGACAGATAGCCAAACTACAAACCAAACCACAGCGGCATTTACAAAAGCTAATTATGTCGAAATCGGAACCTGCATCATAACTTCAGATCCTTAAATCGTCAGTCACCAAGGTACCTACCTACCTACCGGGCGCACTGCAAGGCACTCATTCCGACGACCACCTGCTGTTCTCATTAAAGCCCTGGTTCGCCTGGCGATAAATTCGCAAGACATTGCTTCTCCTCTTACGTAGGTACACGTTCGGCCGAGGGAATATTACACCCGCTACAGTTTACGGTTACACCCCAGATTATATTTAGAGGGCTTTTTGTAAGCTTAGCCTACAATTATACGAGTTTGCACGTCACGCCAGTTGACAAATTGGTGTCGTATGTTTTGTTACACTGGCGTTGTTTTGCATAAAAAGTTACGGGTTTTTTTTTGTACGAAATAGATAATTTTTCTACGAGTTTTTTCATAGGATCCGATTTATGGCCATTTGTTAAGTGAGATGTCCACTGTTAAAAAATATATTTATATTGCGTCAATCAGTTCTACAGTCAGTCATACAATTGTTTTACCAAACTTTCTGTCAACTTAAATAGTGTAATTTTTGTGGAGATAACTAAACATTATTATTATACATACTTACGTAGTATTTACCTACCTATTTACTGGATAAGTTTTCATTAAACAAAAGGTAAGAAAGAGTAGAAGGGACCTATTAAGTCTCTGCCCTGGCAAATACTATACTTATATAATGCAAGTAACACACACAACACATTTTGGTTAGGCGTGCCTAATATGTCCCGCGACGAGACATGCAATTCTACAGTCAAACAAAATATTTTGCTAGAAACCATACCTTAATCTTCAATGCTGCAAAATCGTCTAGAACTTAACACTACTGTCACTAATCAAGGCCAAGACAGTGCAACAAAAAATATTCTGTCCATAAGTTATAATGAAGTGAAATAAATTCACGTCATGACAGCTAAATCCGCATTCAATACCTATCGTGCAAAAAGGATGAATACATTTTAGCTTTAGATAACGTCTGAAATCTAAATATACCTAGGTACTTCCTTTCTTATAACACTGCCTCGAATACCAATTATGCGGAAGTTATGTTTTTTTGACTAAATACTCCAACAAGAATTGTAAAATATACATCTAATACCTACTTCAAATTGCACGAAATTAATAAGGGCTGCATAACAACTAAAAAAGAAAAGCATCTTACTTAATTTGAATAGATTATGTATTCAGTGTTCACAAAACGAGCGCTCACAGCAAGGCAGCAAGGTTAAGTTATCTGGAAAATATGCAGTCCTTCCAAGTAATACTTACTTACTAATAAACATAAACATTCAAAGTCGTAGCAAAGACAAAAAGTTGAACCAGCACCCAGCGCGCAGCGACCATACTCTGCAAGAGCTGCCTATAGAAGACGTGCCTCTACTTGAAAAGATTTTCCACGGTTTATTTTATGTGAGCACCGTACGGAAATGGTTACAAATTTTATGTTTCGCGAGTAAAAGCTCGCCTTGGCATAAATCCACGTTGTCGTCCTGTCTCACATTTTTCACTCCTTTGTACACTACAAGGCTGTTTTTAAGACTAAAAAACTCGTAGGTTTTATATCTGAAGAACTAAGCTCGTGACTGCTCGTGTTAGTTTGATGGCTGTATAAAGATACGAATAATAAAGTGCTAAAAGTTTATTGGCAAGCTTGCCCCTGTTTATAGCCCACAGTAGTCGATACGTTGAAACGTACAATTTGGAATGTGTACGGAATAAACTCAATGGTCACGGTTCGTGTAGAGCACGCGGTAAGCGCCGAGATCCAATTAAACACTGGTTTGAATAAGTTACCGCCTTCAAATAGCCGCTGGATTAAGATAAGACCCACTGCGAAGCGTGCTAATCGTGTAATTGGTTTGTTAGGTTTGATGATTATCTATAATAATAATATTCGTACGCGTTAACGCGCAAAATGGAATGTAATTTTCTCCGAGGCGGCGTGGGATTATTCAGAATGGGAATTTAAATTTTCGTCAGCGCCTATTCCAAGTTGGAACGAATCAGAAATGTTTAACATATTTCGTTTATATTGCGGGTTAGTACGTCTTGAGAATGTTGTTAATCTTTCAGCTCAGTCTGTATGCAGAGAACCGACTTCATTTGATGGATGCCAGAACGTGAAAGGCGGCCAACTGCTCGGTATCCTTATTAACACATCAAAACTGTATTATGAAAATAAATTGCTAATTTAAAATTATATGGACTGCATCAACGAATAATTTTATTCTTTTATTTGAGGACGGTACTTATACGTAACCACATATAATATATTACACGTAACGTATCTCCCTTCGGAAGGTGGTCAAAGACTTTTATGAGCCGGTCATTATACAGAGTGCGCATCGCATATTTCTGATTATGATTTAATTTATATGCATGGTGAATTATGGGAGGAAGCCAAAAAATAAATGCTATGAGGCAAAGTAAAAGCCCTCAAATACTTATTGGAATTACGAACTGGACCTTCATTCATTCGACCTTTACTATTAAAATGAAATTAATAGCCATTTTGGCGGTGTAAGTACATAAAAGACTATGCTCGCGTTTCTCGCCGAGACGGACGGCTGTGGGGCTACAACGATTTTCCATTACGCTGTCCGGCAATGGATCGCGCCCGATAAGTGCCGACCGCTCCAAGGGATAAGCCCTAGCTCGGATATGGATGACTAGGTACTGTGCTCCTCTACGTAGGGACCTAAATGTAAAAGAATTTGGCTGTAGGTATACTGAACTTTTTGAATTAAAAACTGTTTTTTATGACAGCATGATCTTAGTGATAATTGACGACATTTGTTTAATTTGAGTAATTGGTTTTGTTTGATATTTATGAAATTGTGTACTTGAAATGTTTAATTTGCAATATGATACCTATGATTTTTACATAAATTTTGCATGCCTAAATTGGTAAATCACAGTGAACTGCGCATTCACCTAACACCTGGAATGTATAACTATGTACTGTGTTTCGCAATAAAGTTTGAAATTGAAATTGTCCTACTGTGCTACTACGACAGAAACAACCACCAATCTAAAAATATGATAGTAAACAAATAATTGTTAATTTTTATTTTATTGTGTAGGGTATTAGCTATTAGTGTATGCGAGAAGCACTGGACCCGTCGATGGGTCGTGAGAGAGACCTATGTCCAGCAGAAGACGCTTTCGACAGCGATGGGGATGAGGATTAGGGGTTGAACCAGCAGACAATAGCAGCAATGTGCATGGTTTCTCAGCTCTGCTCTCTGCAATACCAAAGGAGCAGCAAGAACTACGCAACCCAGGCTGAAATGTCTCCCATGCCTGATTGGTCGTTAGAGTTTGTTGTGCGCGTTGAATATTTTTATTAAATTCTCTGAGTGCACTCATCAAAATAGTCATTGTCACTGATTACCTAATTGTCTAACTTGCGGCCTAGTTGGGTGATATGCTTAACAGAAATATTATAAATTATGAAATTATTTTATGGCCTATCCAATTAAGAAATTGGTGAATCAAAACATGCAGCGTCTTGATCAAAACATGACAGACTAGTATTACCTAAATAGTTTTAGCAATTTTATTACAGCTTTTGCAAACTTAATATCTGCATAGGTAATCATCTTATATTAATTTAGGCAACTTTTCCCCGATATCTGTTCGATTTATAACTGTATCAGAAAAAATGTTAATAGACCGCTGTATAAGTTTATTCAACATTTACAGTTAGGTCCTTTCATTACCGTATGAACCTGAGCATGCACGGAAAGAGCTAGTCAAACACAGACCACCCATTTCAATCCGAATTAATACAAAATCCTCCAGGAACATCGTCCGCTCCCAGTCTAAATAAATCCAATCGTAGCGGCTGCGATAGTCGGAATTGATTAATTATTCAAGTGCATCGATGTGCCATATTTGGTGCACCGTTCCCTACACCGTGCCATATTTGTCACCCTCTCCTATGACGCGGCAAAAACTATTCGCCAGTTCCGTCATATAAGGCTCCCACTATTCCTGGGAGAGACTTAAAAGTTTACACAAAAAGCAGATTAAAAAGTTGATTAAATCATTGTCATGTCGACTCATAAATCGATGGACCGGACTCGTTAAACATGGAATGGCTGTCATTAAACATAACTGAAACAAAATCGAACCGCTTTCTATGCTTTGGTGTGTAGGTATAATAAACTGCATTCCACATTTGATATCCGTCATAATATTTGGCGCCAGCAATTTGCATAGCAATTAACAGAGAGGTTTATTATGATGCAAATTTTGCGAGAAACATTCTTGTAACCTTTAATAAGACGTACGATAGCACCGACCTCAAAAAAACCTGTCGCAGGCTATGTAGAAAAAAGGTATATCCAGTTATTGCACATTCCTAGCAGATAGCTCGCTAGTTTAAGACGAGATAAGATGAAATACGTACCTACACAGATATACACATCTATCTATATCTGTGCGTACCTACGTGGCTGTCAAATAAATGCAGTGTTTAATTTTTTGTCTGCATTCTTAAGATGAAATTGATGACTAAATATTCACATTATGTTTATCCAATGAATATGTCATGAAATTATTCAGAACGTGCCTCCCTGTGCAAAAAACTTGGTTAATTAATGCAAAAGGCGTAGTTCGAATTATATTTTAATTGGACAATCAATTAAAAATACAAAAACAGACGGTAGGTACAGTACATGTAGGACAAAGTTAATTGAAAATTAACTTTAACAATATATACTTAACTCCTAATTGAACTTTAATACTAATTTGGGCCACCTATAGGTGCCTATCTTGAACTTTTTTAACCCAACTTCAGTAATTAGTATATTTAATATAATTGGCCGTGTCGCTGTTTACAAAGATAACAAGCATCCACAATATTACTTAAAATCTACTAGTTTCAGCCTGTTACTTCCACAGCGTAGGTAAACTTGAAATATAAACTTAGGTTGGTATGGTATTACTTGGTCCTACTTATTGAAATTGATTATTCTTGATAAACTTGAATACTCCGTTCCAACAAATCACTGTCAATTTTCGAAAATCCATTCTAAGTGCTTTCCTGCACGTTAGTTATAAACAAACCTATTGTCTTCTGTCCATAACATTTTTTATGCTTTCCATTTAAACCTGTCAAAACGCCTGTTTGCCCAAAGTGGCAGGCAGAACTGTACCTAAATATCTTACTGTGACCTACCTATGTTTACCTATTATGAACGGGATTGTGATTAGTTGATTGCCAGTTATGTTACACCGTACAAATCCAGTCACTAAGCAGCTGGTGAAAACATCCGGTTGAAAAATCAGCTGCACTCATAGACCACACACTACGCTGTACCGGTCATCTCTCACCTATCCGTACCGTATCAGGCCGTTGAGTCACAAACACAGTAACATTGAACTGGCAGGGATATCGGCGCGAGCGACGGCGCCACTACTTCTAGTCTAAACAGAATGCGACCCGGCTGACTGACCAGGGACCATTGTTCACGCAAATGCAAATATAGACTCGAATAACTTTGCAGACCTAGTTAATTAACATACTCCAATATATACCTATTATTTAATGGAGGATTTTATTTTCTGGTTTAATGAAACGAACACCTGATTAGATGTGTATCGATGTTTAAGGACGCTTTCACGATTCGCGACGAAAACTTCATGTTTTTGAATTTTTCGAGATCAAAATCGTAATGATGTGAGCAGATTGTTTCACAGAATATTACGGATTTAGAAAGAATAAGTCTTAATTTAGTGTACTTCGGCTCGGCACGAACTTATCGGCAAACGATTGCGCGCGGGGATTTAGTGTTTTTTATAATAATCGTGTAAAATAAATGAGTACATAAAAAGGACTGAAAAAAAAACAGGATATTTAAAAATACCTTTATTTTCTTAAAATAAATATAATAATTATGTTTCTTATCAAAACACAGTAAAAAAAAAATGTTAAAGTTAACAGATTTTGTATTTTTTAAATTTGGTTTTTTAAATACTTATTAGCCTTATTTTCATAATTAGGCTCTGTACAGCCCTTTGAGACTATATATCCTATTGGACAAACGTATAAAATAAGACGTTTTAGCACATTACAATGGTTGTATTTGTCCTGAAAGATAACTCTGACGTCTATTTTCGTAAAAAGCTGTTCGGGGATTGCCTTCTCTTTAAAATCAATTAATGTCAATTAAGGTTCTATGATTATAGTTTTTTTTTTTAATTTTAGGTAGGTAAGCCTAAACAGAAGGTTCAATAAATACTTAAAGCAGTAGACACTAATCCCAGAACTATTCTTGTGGTGATTTAAATATTCTGCACACAATGAAAAGAAAAAGCAGTGACGACAAGGCGTGTAAGGTGCATATTATTCCACCATAAAGTGGTGAAGCACCAGTCATAGTATGATAGTACAATACAGTAAGTTGCCGCACAAGGTAGACAAGCCGGCCATTCCAGCGTGAATGGGAGAATGCCAGTCATTCATAACTCCAAGCATTCTTTTGTTATCCGCCGCTAGCGCACTCAGATAAAAAAGGGTTGGCGCCCTTACCGACACGGTTTCACGAAGATCACCATTATGGTCTGTTATAGCAAAACATAGCTCATAAAAGGTTTCTTAGAAAGTTTGTTCGTTTAAAAATATCAGATAATGTTTTTTTCTGACAGGTTGTCTTTATAAAACTGCTCAGACTTCACTATTATGAATTTGTTACTCAGGTAGGTACATCGATCAATCAGTCGATAATATCGATTGGAATTCCAGCATACATATTAAAACTTGTGTGAGCTTTGAAAATATGGTTTTGACCCAGATTTTGCAGTAGGTATATCCATGTGTAAATAGAGTCACAAATATTCGCTCCGTGCAGTTTAATATCCGTTGCAAAAATGTAGCTCACAGCCCCCACATAACATGTCTAAAATACCGCGCCACATTAGAAGATATGAAAAAAGTCTAATATCTACCGACAAAACGTTGAAATACGCCTTTGTCTCAAGAATTCATGAATACAATCTTCATAAATAAGTAATAACATGTCGGAAATATTCTCGAGCGCTATGGCAGTGTTCAGAATATGTAGGTACCTACATACTAATATTTGTGGCAATTCGAACGAATGCGATCGACTGTGAAAAGATTTTCATTGCACTACAAAATATATATTTTCCTCCACAGTGTACTTTATTAAGTCAGTAAATAACAGAGGAAACTACAATTGGAAAACTACCAAACCAAAACCGAAGTTAACGAGAGAAATAGTTTGGTTCCGTTTAATTATCTCTATTGTTTATGGAACAGGCAGATTTCAAGTAAATAATAATAAGATAGTTTGTTGGCTTGTTTACAAGATAATTCAATTATAAATTACAAGTTTATAAAGGAGATTAAACATTAAATAGATATCGAAACTAAGATTGGAACCTTATGAACATCCGACTACAACCAAATGTACTGATGTAAATAAAATAAAACAAAACAAAATCTAATTTATAAGTGCGAACAAAAAACTATGCAAGTAAACAAAACACAAACAAAACTACATCAAGATGAAACACAGACAGTGTTATTCGTAAAGTTTCTCAAACATGAATATTCACAGAAGATATCAACATGAATGGGTGCCCTGAGAAATCCAAGAAGATCAAAGCATCAGATAAGCTGGAGAAATCCCATAAACGGACACAAGTCGTGCTACTGTTGCCAACCATAGACAAGATAAGGCGTGTGTACATAGATAAGAGACCCTTGCAATAGACAAACATAGGCTTGCGACAGCTATGGACTGTCTTGAGGCGGGATCATCATTCGCTTTTTTAGAAGTGGGTTGTTTTCGAAATAATAAAATCGATAGAACCGTTTATGGCTAAGAGTATAGACAAAATGGAGTCAATGAAAGCGTGACGATAGACAGGGAGAAAAGGAAACCTGTGAGGTCGACCCCAAGTAACATAGGACAAGGACACAAAGTTGGTGATAATGATGATGGAGCTAGTCATCTATGGTAGGTATAATTATCATGATTTACCTACGTAGCACAGAAATTCCATATTTTTAGCGGTTAGATTTTATGTACTCTCTAAGTACATTAATAGTACAAAAAAATCGAAGTAACAATTTTTTTTTTAATAAAAACGCTATAAACCATGTTATCAAGTTTTTACCAAGAAAACATGTAACTTCTTCATACCAGAGCGATCCATAATTAATTAATTGGTTCTTCTTTATTAGTTACGTTGAACGCAGGTAGCTACTCAAATGATACAGCTAAAAACAACGAACAAAAAACTAATAGGCGTATAGACAACGTAGCCAACAGAGGTGTTCGGTTGAACAACTGAACTAATGAAGGTATAAGATAAGCTGTTTACAGCATCACAGTAATTTACGCTGATCAAACACACGTTTTATTTATCACGTAAATACAGGATACTTGGGTATTGATTTAGACTAATATATAAAGCTGACGCAACTTCGTCTGCCTCACAATTTTCATTACTGCTCCGCTCCTATTGGTCTTAGCGTGATGATAAATATTATTAGTATAGAGATAGAACTGAAGAGTTTGTTTGTTTGCTTGAACGCGGTAATCTCAGGAACTTCTGGTCCGATTTGAAAAATACGTTCAGTGTTAGATAGCCCATTTATCGAGGAAGGCTATAGGATATACCATCACGCTAAGACCAATAGGAGCGGAGCAGCAATGAAAATTGTGACGCAAACGAAATTGCGCGGGTCAACTAGCAAAAGTATATAAGTACTACATTATATCGTAAAAAGCTAAACTATGACGCATAAAATGACGTTTACGTTAACCAACGATAAGGTTAACAATCGGCTGTTATACATAGATACATATTGGTCAATGCATTGTACTTGGGTTTACAGAATTATTAGTTGTTACAACGTGGTTACAGATACATAGTATCATTTTGAAAAGGTACATTGTATTGCGAGTTATTTTATTATGCAGAGTCTTTCGACATTTGTGTATAGATTAGGCAGCAGCGTCCTTATACCTGAGGGTCTAGATATATTGACGTTATTTTTATCTAGTCACTTAGTCAGAAATGAATGAGATCAACCACATAACACCCACGTGGCCCTTTCACTTTGGCTAGAGCTTCAGACGGAAGGATGCTGCGACGCCGAAAATCGCGTGTACTAGGAGAGGCCTATGTCCAGCACTCCAGCAGTGGACTGATATAAGCTGATGATGATGATGATGATGAATAAATGTTTGGAGCTTCCTCCTCTTGACCAAAATGTTGAGTGAATACTGCAACGATTATCATGGTAGTGACCAATTTTGCATTAAGTGTCATGATACCTACATGATAGGTATTTGTATTTGGTGGCAAACAGGGGTCTAAAACGGCCACTTTAGCAGAATTAGAAAGCACATCACGCTACCTGTCACTGTCAAATTTTTCCAATCAACCTTGAACATGAAAATGAAATTTGACAGATTGTTGTGTTGTGTATTATTCTGCTAAAGTGGCCTTTGTAGACCTGCAGAACACAAAATGCCGCCTTCATTCACAATAAAAATCAGCCGCTGAGTGTCCGTTAATCTCAAGATAAAACGGCTACAATTTATAACTAATTATTTATGGTATAGACTTCGCGCGGCGCCAGACGACCCGACCTGGCGCTGCCTGGCCAGTGGCCATTGACTTGTAGTATTGCGAAGAAAATAATCTAGCCGGTAAAAAGTGTTATCACCGTAGGACTTAAATCTTTAGTGCAAACCACAGTTTTAGGAGGTGTTTCAGACATTTGCAGGTTGCAGGCCATGTTCATAAAAATATAATCTTATGATAAGTTTAAATTATACAATCAAGTAATCTATAGAAAAAAAAACTGGCCAAGTGCGAGTCGAACTCATTCGAGTTCGACTCGCACTTGGCCAGTTTTTGCAAAGGGTTCCGAACCAATTTCTTTTTTGTAACATGTTATTTTAATACTATAGACTTCTATAAGTAGGTTTTTCGTTAATCTGTAGGTAAAGAGCTAGGTATCATCTGCATTTTTTTTTTTTCGAAATTTTTAGCTCAGTAGTTTCGGGTGGGAACGATCATTTTTAGTTTAATTTCTTGAATAACTTTAAAAACTATTTGTTTCAAGATTATGAAATAAAGCCCGTTCATTTGATATGTCACACGATACAGTTTGATAATTTTTTTTTTTCTCTTTTGGGGGTCAAACTAGAAAGTTAAAAATGTTTTTTAACTTAACTCAACATATTTATTTACGTACCTAACGCGTCCGTGTTTGGGTCACAATAGTTTACTGTGTACCAAATGCTAAATGTCAACAGAATCAGTTCAGTAGATCCGGAGAAAACTGGCTGTGACAGACGGACAGATAGACACCCGAGTGATCCTATAAGGTTTCAGTTTGTTAGGATGTTAGGAACCCTAAAAAATATACAGGGCCGGACGGCCTTAACCATCTAAGCGCCCCGGGCGAGTCATGCATTTAGCGCCCATATATAATTAATTATAATTATAATAACTTGTTTAACAAGGTTTTTGCTTTCTATCGATACAAATAGGCATTAAAATTATGTGGTTAAGTTAGAGGGCGCAGCGCCCTGTACTGTTGCCGGCGCCCCGGGCGGGCGCCCATGTCACCCAGCCCTAAAGCCGCTACTGAAAATATACAAACAGTAGGTACAGTACAGTATTTATACTTATCATGAGGCTATTTTTTTATAAATATAACTGTCAATTTCTTTTTCTCGTTTCCTAAGTGCTTTATTTTCTCATGTAAATTGAGGTCCGATCTGAACTTCAACTCAAGGATATAAGAAAGCTCTTATTTTTATCCTGACAGTAGTAGGTGCGTCTCTAATTGAAGTCAAAGAAGTCAGTCAGGGACACATCAACGACTGTCGGCTCCTGTCAATGAGAATTAATGCCGATATGATAACGAAGCAATTAGCGAATGACAGACATTTTTCTTCGGAATCCTTTTTATGCAGCGAGCGAGGCATGTAAAGAACATTATCGAGAGTCTTATCGCTGAACACATAAATTAAGAAATTATTTCGAAACTGTCGTCATTTTGCCGTTATTCAGAATTACTGACAGTGGCAACCCTAAATCAATGTCATTTTATTTTAACTGCCATTGGCGGTTCCTTGTTATAGTAACTTACTTACTTTACTTAGAAATAGTATAAATGGACCCTGATGAATGAATCTTTAATCAAGACGTTAGGAGTTATTTAGCTAGCGACCTATCTGATTTTAATTCAAATTTGAACCTTATTATAAACACTGCAAGCTCGCTAAACTACATGATGTAGGTACTTAACAAACCACCTAAAATCGATAACTGGACATGGTAATTCTCCAATTGCTCACATGAATGCTAATAATATACGATCTGTGACACTTGGTTCCGAGCTCTCAAGTGCCATTAGCATTTGCTAATCGTGCGTGAGTTACAACGCATGCTCAAGCGATAACAGCCACTATTCCGGTTCACCACGAGATTATCTGATCTCAGACATAGGTCCACAGTTTCACGCCTCACTTTCGTCTTAAACGTACACAATAATATTATTCTTATCTCGTCTGCTTACTGTATCGGGCAGATTTCCAGGTAAAAACGTTTTGGATAAACAGTTCGCCAAATTGTAATATGTATAGAAAAGTAATTTAAATATTGAATTTAGAACGTTCTTTTTTCTTGGCAGCTGGCTCAAAGGTTATTGCCAGTGTCAAGGCACATCCATAAATAGGATTTGCACGGAAATAGTTGCCATAAGGATTATTTAATTGGCCAACAGTAGATACTTTTCACACCACCTGCTCGAAAACGTCACATTATATGTCATGCAAACTCAACCTAAAGTTAGTCATTATTGCCCGGCGGGTCATAATTAAATTCTGTACGATAATATTACTCGGAGGTCAATAATGTGATTTGAATTTGAAATTCAACTTTGAAACCGACGGGAACCCACCTCTCTTCATGACTTGCGAGCAATTTGCTCGCAGTAGGTGTGAAAAGTAGAGTACCTATTCTCCTCGGGGATAAAGGAGTCGTTGCCTTGGGCTAGCTTGAATCTCTCATTGCATTTAGGATTCTTGTATTAACTCCCTCTTTTTGCTCGTGAGTTAAACTCTTAACTCCCGAATCTTTCATTGCGTTCGGAATTCAATATAACGCCCGTGACATAAGACACTGCTTTATCCCCCCCTCGTTGCGTAATCTACTATTATAATATTTATTTTCGTGGTTTCTACAAAATACATTTCCAATACCTTTATCTGTAAATACCAACCAATTCATGTCAATCGCTGCCCGTTAAACAAGGTACACTGAACAAAGTAGGCCATTCTGATCTCTTATGACAAACGCATCCCGAATTGACCTACGACCGTGACAATCTAAAATTATTTCAACGTAAAACTGGGTCAAAATGAGCATAAATTTATACAGCTTGATATTATCTAATGGGTCGATGTACCAGGGTCGCAGTGGAGCGCGGCGGTGGACCGTGGACGCCTATTGTCATTCAATCGGACCATTGTGGGCTCTTTGTCGGCCGCGGCCGGAGCCCTGCCCCGGTCATTCGACATGGGGGATGCGGGACTTGAAAAATGTTAAAAATTTTTGAATGTAGCCGAATGGTTAATGAATTCGAGAGCGAGGTGCAACTTAAATGCATCTGAATTAATAACAGGGACAAAACTACTCAACATAGTTTACTTATCACGATGACATCGTTGCTGGATTTTAAAATTAATTAAAATATTTTGTACTAAGCTAAATTTATCAAAGAATAATCTAAAACACATTGGGGACAAAGGACTTCCTCAATCCTCACGACTCTCGAGTCTTCAAGACTCAAAACTCAAAAATTTAAACCAATTCTGGAACATTATGGAGACAATTGCAAAGGAACCTGAGCAGTGGCAGGCATCTGACTAGCAAGAAGCAATATAAGGCAATCCCGGCAAAATAATCAGTCTACAAGAAATATTCTTCAAGCCCTTCTCGATACCGCATACCACCACCCAGACAGTCGTGAGTCTTCCTACATAACATCATCCACGTAGATATTAAGATGCATGTAACATAACACATTAAACGCACATTATCCGCAATTAGCGGCCGCCGCTTTGAAACTCGTCCATACACCGTGAGAACGACGAAAAAAGTTGCGTCTGCGCATCTTGACACGACACTATGCGTATACAAGATATGGTTTATGTCTTTACTAGATCAGCGACGAAGGTTTGCTTGTTAAATGGCCAGGAAAAAAGTTTAAGCTAGGATTTATAGGTAACTAGCTTCTGCAAGCGGCTTCGCCCGCGTGATCCCTAGGGAACATACTCACGGGATAAAAAGTAGCCTATGTCCTATCTGAGGCTCTAGACTATCTCTGTACTAAATTTTATTTAAATCGATTCAGTAGTTTTGGCGTGCAACAGACAGACAGACAGAAAAAAAATCTTGTATGAAAACAATTGAAAGTATTTGAAAGCATGGCTTTGTAAATCCAAAAATAATAAGTCTCCGCCCACCGGCGCCGGATCCCGCAATATTCGTCAAAGTAAATGAATCATGTTCATTCATAAATTACTTCTCTTGCAGATTATCCTTTTTGGAACAATCTTAATGTTGCCACGACAAAAATAAATGAAAACGGTACTTCCTTCCAGCCCGAATTCGGAGAAAACGTCGAAACTGTTCGATGACTCAGTTTATATTGAATTTTGTTGCAATTCATTAATGAGTTTTTGATAGATAGAAACTAGTCATTTTAAGCCTATTTCTAAAAAAAAAAACTTATAACCACAAAGCTTAGTTAAAAAACTGATTAAGTAGGAAATTCTAAATTCAAATTCTCCATGCATAAAGAATCTTTTAATAACAATGTTTAATCTAAGCCTAAGGTTAGAATATTTTACTAAATCCTGTTTGAATTTATTGAAGATAGTGAATTGAATTTGTTCCCTAGATAGCAAATATGTGAACATCAATAGGGAATATGCATGCGATTTTTTTCTTAATAGCTCTAGTCTAGTCTTAATCTCTCTATTCTTAATAGCTCTAGTAAACAATCATGAAATATTTTTTTAAATACCTTCATCAGCGATGAAGTTATAAAGCTTCAAAGATTACAATTAGAAAGAGAAGTCCGATGTAAATTTTGACGTCATCGTCTATGACGCCTATACAGCTGCCATAGAAAACAACGTTTTTGCGCATATTTGTTTAAATAATTATATCTCCTTCGTTTTTCGAGTAATTTTGATTCTATTTTCAATGTTAGTATT
This sequence comes from Lacanobia oleracea, assembly GCA_950371165.1. Taxonomy (NCBI): domain Eukaryota; kingdom Metazoa; phylum Arthropoda; class Insecta; order Lepidoptera; family Noctuidae; genus Lacanobia; species Lacanobia oleracea. The sequence goes on from OX493389.1 coordinate 17,843,959, forward strand.
ATATTTTTGTTTATTTTTAGATAAACTGTATAGATGATAAATATATTTTTCATGCATATTACCTATTCGAGGAAGGCCCGATTCCCGAAAATCTTCGTTGACAAGGAGTTCCTCGCTAGCCCCGGGTAGGTACAATTAACAATGAAGTACCTACCTGCTTTACCAAACATCATAAAAAAAAACTTTTTATAATCTATGGTCTTGTTGTGCTTTCATATTATTCAGTAAGTTAAAATTTGTTAGACTCTCAGGCGGCGCAATTGTTTTCTTTGTTACCTTTTTACTGACCAGCATTCTTGGAAACTACTTCGGAGATGTGGTTTCACTGGGCCCCGAGTCTGCTATTACAATAGTGTCAGAATGGTCGATCACTGATCTCATAATTGTTGATTTCGACAAGTTTGGTAATCTACTAACATAATAGTGTCATTATGACTTTCCAATGATCAATCACTGACACTCCACTGAACGAAATGGCATAAAATGGTAATCTCGTACATAATGACAGACGTATGCGGTAATCTGCTAAAATTTTACCATTGTGTTAGTAGTGTGTAGTGCTATTTACCACTTTGTTACTACTTCAGATTTCATAGAAAACTAATAAATAATATGTAAAATTATATACAATAGCAATCTGGCATAAATTAATGTTCAAATTTAATAGCAGTTTTTCGAAAATCATTTCTCCAAACGGGTTTTATTATAATGGCAATACGACACTGTCATTCCACTACGATTTCATTACGAGACCACTGACTGATCAGTGAAGGACCATTATGAATTTAGCAGATTACGAACTTTTAGCAAAATGACAATGGCATCGTGTTGGAATGACGAATTTATAAAAATTAGCAGACTAGGGGCCCTGGTCTTGTTTTGACTTGATCAATTCCTTGATCAAAAATATTAAAATTTTGCTTGAAGTATTGAAATTTTCTGCGTGAATATTTCGTCCAAAGGGTCAAAACAAATACCTAAATAGTTGCCTACGTATTTTGTTGTTAGCCATCCTACTTATGTCCTGAATTCCTGACGGTAAAAGATTCTCGAGCGCTGCATTCCTAAGAAAGGTCAAAGAAAATGTTGTTTTTCTTGTAAGTACAAGTAAACTTTGTGGTCGAAATACTCAAATAACATCAGTCAGAATAAATTTCATAGTACCTACTTAGGTACCTACTCTAATCTATAAAAACCGCGAGCCAGACAACGCGCAACGCTCCCAAAAAATGCGAAAGTACCTATGTAACTCTGTCTGGTTGTCTGTTACGCTTTCAAGCCGAAACGGCCGAAACTTTTTTTTATAAAATTTGGAGATAGAGAAATGGACTTTAGAGAAAGACATAATTATGCTACTTTTTGTCGCGAGAAAATAACTTGAAGGGGCTAAAATAGGGCATGGAAGTTTGTATGAGAGTCCGTCATTATTGAAGAGAAAACCATGAATGTTTTTATTTAGGCGCTTGTTAAAAAATCAATTAAAATGCGTTTTTGAAAAATATCTAATAAAAATGGCTTCCCAAAGCAACTATTCAACGCGAACGAAGTCGCAGGCAAAAGCTAGTTTCTTATAAGAATTAAAGTGAAGTTAAATAACCGATAAATGAAGAAGTTATAGATACAATTAAAATATCGTAAAACCAGAAGAGTAAGAAGAATATTAGTAAGAATCGACGAATGAAGCGAACCAACGAAACCAGAGATTTCTTAGAAAAATATTTCCAAATTTTAATACAAAAAAAATGCTTTTATACGTGTCTGTGTCGGGTATATGCACGATCGTTCCGAATATGACACATTTGTGAAACATGAGACCTTATCTATCGGAGAGGACACGGTTCACGCGTACGGGGCGGCTTACCTCACCGCACATCGTCTGATACGATCAACGCTCAGAGCAATCTGCAGTTTGTCCCTATCTAGACTGATCTGCTTCTCAAATACGGTCGTTCGGAATAGTTTTCTAGGTTCCCGGTTCCAGAATTTCATAAGAATTTTGTTCCGTCCTCGCTTTTATACCCATCTCGAAACTTTGTTATGAAGGAAGCAATGAATATAAGTACTTAAGATTTTCTGGCAATTATACCAGTAGATACCTACATGAAGTAATGAATGAGATGGAATGAGGTTAAACGAGACAATACTTAGATAAAAGAGCATCAAGGAAGGATCACTTAGCTCAAGATCTGAAAGAGCTTATCAACGGAACATTCCCAATAGACAAATAAATAATCCTGCTGTAATGGCAATAGTAGACACAGTTACAGTGGTAGTAAACAAACATGACAAATCACAATAATTAGTAAGGGTACTTGACAATTACAGCGAAGATAACGTCGAGGGTAATCACACAAAATGCACTTAATTAACTTTTATATTGGAATAACTTGATTACACCAATTCGGTGTTAATAATTACAGAGATGCCTCGCTGAAATTTCAAATTATATTAACGATTCATTTTATCGCCATATACCGACCAATGAAATAAAGACCCATTTATGTGCTATTTTCATATACCTAGTACTAATAATAAATTGATAAGAAACAATCAGTTCCTTATTCAGCAGATGATGCTATGCTATTCAAGAAAAAGCATTGCGAGGTAAATCCAACATCCTCCCGAAAATAAGTGAGGCTCTTTATAGTTTAAAAATACTCACCGTTATTAAAGGTGCAACAGGATCTTCCTGGCATGCACTCGATACCAATGCTTTCCACAAAACTGAAGACACAGTCTTATTCCTATCAAACTGGTCAGGAGCACTAAACTAATCGTTAGCGATCAGCTCGCTACAAAGTCGCTAAATACACTGACAAAATATTTACAGTTTTATCTAACAACCACAGGTGGTTTAAATATTTACGTAAAGTTTTTGACGTTTCAAGTTGTAGAGCCGCGACGTTACGCGACGCGATCGGCCCCCGCTCGAGCCGACGCAAGACTATCTCGGCTCGGATACACACGATCCGATCCTCGAGCTTTCGTCCGCGGCGCCCGTCCCGCTCTCGCAGCCGGTCACCTGCCGGTTAAAAAAATATGAGAAGCCTCACATTTCGCCGAAATGTGAACCAAACTAAACATTTTACATTCAGGCAGACAGGTACGGGACTTCTTTATGTGGGGAGTAATCTACGTGGTATTTACGTACGTTCAGATACGTTTACGCGAAACTTGATTGACGGATTCCATTTCCCTGAGACCAGTAGACGTATGCGTGTTCACACGCCTAGACGGCAATTTTGCTAGATTATCTATTATTGCAGCTCCGTAAATTACTGCATCGCCGCGAGAGATTTGTGGCTGACCGGTCCACAGTGGAGTAAAACTTCGTGTCGTCGATAATGACCCGAGCAAACAAAGAGAACATTTTAGCGCTCTGCCAGTAATCACCGATACAAACGAACCCATCGTTTCCCAGTAGTAAATTCAATTACCCGTTGTTTTCCCGCGTTATCTCCGCTAAGAACATCCTATGTCAATATTTGAAGGCACAATATAAAGCAACCAGCACGGTGTTCTGTTGACTCGTGCACGTCAGATAAATAAACTTGATTCCACTGATATCCCACCCTGAGAGATTACATCCTGCCGTAATGGTAACTGCGTGAATTAATTCGTTCAACTATTCTGGTTTAATTCCAACAATTAAACAATTTAGGTCGACCATTATTCAGCAAATTCGCAAACTGGCGTCCATTAAATTTTACGATATCCTAATTTGAGATCCGAGCTTACAACTTCAGCGAAGTTACGGAGTAGGTACGTGCAAATAAATCTGTAGTGATAAACTTTTGAATGTTGAACCGACAACGTTCGCAGTTCTGTGCGCCGCGGTCTGATAGCACCAGCGCGCACTGCGGCGGCACTTCACTGAAATTTACTTTAGCCTTCGACTAAATACTTTGTTATGTATAGCCGCAACGTTGTTCATGTAAATCTCCGTTCCTTTTTGGGCTCAAAGTAAGACGAAACAGAGTTAGCATGACGCGACGTCGACGCGGGCATGACACGGCAAAGCACTCAGAAAGTCAGCACCCCCAGGCTTAAAATAGAGTCCGAGCACCCGCAAACCGCTCGCAACTCTTAAATCCCATTAAAGGATCTCGGGAGTACCTTTATTCATAGACTTCACCAATAATTTAATAGCGTGCTCCTTAACGGCGTGTTCGCACTAGCGCAAGCGGCCAGGAACAAAGACACAAGTTTTTCCTGTAATATTGACTGCAGAATCTATAGATATCGAATGATGCAACAGTTCGTTGGAAAACTGTAACGGCATGGGTGCTTACCTACGTGATATGATTACCACATAACTTATGCTCATAATGCTCATGACGTTTGACCGAGGACTACGTGATGTGCTGCAGGCGTCAGGTGTCTACCATTCAATGAATTGTATTATCTTATTGTTCTTGTGCGTGACGGCCTTGCGGTGAGTGTGGTCATTACTTCAATCACACACATAGATTAAATAGAAAGCTTAATATTTAAACAAACCAATTTTTTAAGATTTTTGGCTGTACTCAAGCCTAATCTTGGCTTTAGTCAAGTCGTAGAGTGTATTACTAACACCTATTAATTTGATCAACGTATTCCACCCACAAATCCTTTAGGGCCGTGAAAATTTATATTAAAACTGGGCTATAAATACTGGTCGCAGTTTCCTCGGTCTGTGCAAAAGCAAAAAGACTGCACTCCGCTAACTCCGCAAGCCTGCGCACTAGTCCTTGTACTAATATTTTATTTTTGAAATAAAGCAGTCTGGGGTGTCCTGTTCAAACTAGAATTGAGTTCAAAGTAGCTTAGAGTCGAATAAACGTGAAGAATTAATGGTGTGTCTCGGAGGAGTAGTTTTTAAATAATCCATTGGTAAATTATAAACTATAATTGTTTTATAAATAGCATAAACATAACACTTCTACACGTCAATCTTTTTTGGTCATTTAACCACCAGGCCGGTGTTTCGAGACGAAACACCGAAACAAACTCAGAGGTCCTTAGAATCGCAGGTAAGTACTGGCCAAATCATAAGAGAACCATATAGGTTCATGTCTGAAGTGGTATTTTGAGGAAAACACCACACAGATATGAGTGTCCAGTCACTGCAAGCCTTGGTCAGGAGTCGAGTAGCTTAATTTATAACTAAAAAGGAGGTCCAGTATCCCTATTCTGTAACAACATTTTCGTATCTCGACAGCGGAATCCGAGGTGAGTATCAAATTAGGTCAAACGTAAAACCTTTATGTTGTGTGCAATAAAGCTCACTTTGTGAGGTTTGTCACTCAAGTGAAGCTCGATATCGAAATGGTTACTTACAGAATAGACTAGATGTAGCGGCTGCCGAAGCAGGCTGCCGCCCGGGGCGCCGGCAGCTGGACGGCGCCGGGTCTACTGGGCGCTGCTCGTAATTTGAGTACCTATTTCTTTCGATACAAAGAAAAACTCAGACATTGAAGGTGATTGCAGCAACACAACCTCACATTCAGGCAACACCTATCGAAACCTTAAACTTTACTAAAAAGCACAATCTTCAAGAATTAATATACTTACTCCTGCGTATTCTGCTAACAATACAAGTGTCGGTTATTTTTCTAAACTTAAATTAAGTATAGCTCACAAAACGAAAACCAGAAAATAAATGCCAATGTGTAAAAATAAGGAAATACAAACGTAAATATAATTATTGGTCATGTATATCATTGAAGCAGCTCAATCCCAAGCCTTTTTGTCTTCAAGATAATTTGTTTGCGTCACCGTTGTCACTTACCTTTAGACATCTTCAGTTGTTGGATCGAATTGATAGGTAGATAGACAGAAGAGACCTGCAAATTTTATGAAAAATCATTGTGTTCTGGATGTTCTAAAGGTTTTTAGGGTTCCGTAACTCAAAAGGAAAAAACGGAACCCTTATAGGATCACTTTGTTGTCCGTCCGTCTGTCTGTCAAGACCCTTCATCTCCGGAACGCGTGGAGGTATCGAGTTGAGATTTAAACCATATATTTACTCAAGTCTACGGTCCCTTGGAGCCTGTGGAAAAATCATAGTTATATGTTAAAATTTAAAAAGATACGGCCGTTTATGCCGCAAAAAACGAATATTCCGACTCTCTCAAGGAATTCAAAATTCATGGGGTATTTCCTGTTGACCTAGAACTACGAAAGAAGATGACTAAATTGAAGTATGGACGACTGCCCCAGCAACGTATAAACATGGTACTTAGCAATATGAAATGCTGAATAGCTGAATATTAGTATTCCGTATATAAAAAGTTTCAGGATTCGTACATATCTGTACAATCCTGAAAATAAAATCGTTTTTAAGGTAGGTAAACAATAGCGTAGCCAACACCAATTTATCAAATACCCCGAAATGCAACTCGAATTCCCCAATTCGGGGACAAAAAATAAAATCTACCGAGTCTCCAAAAAGCACTCTCAATTTTTTTTAAGAAATTAAATCAGTTTCAACTGATTTTATAACATTTTTTATATTTTTTTTCACAATTTATGTTGCAAGCGATTGCTTGATGGAGTAGACTCGACATTGAAAAGTGCAGTATACGAGTATGTATTTAAATAATAGATCGGAAAAAGGGCGAAAATTGTGGGTACTAAAAAAACTAATAATATTAAATTAATAAGCATTGCTAATGTTTCTTTTTTTTGGAATTACTTTGAAAACAATAAAAAAATGCAAAACACACACTGATACACTAAAATTATCCTTTGTGAATGAAGATGCCGCAATAAATCCGAAAATTGGATATGCAAAGAAGATCATTAAAAAACGGGAGTCATTCGATATCCATGTAACTTATCAAAAATGGTAAAACACGTATTAATATTTCCTGAAAATGTGTTATGACTTGGCCCAGAGTACCGATATTTAAAATCCCCGCAATTGTTCTTCTTCTTGCCAATCCCCAGTCAACTTGAGATTGCCTGCAGTTTGGGGAATTTCTCACAAGTTGGCTGGTAAACAATTCTGCTACTGACACACTGTCAAGATGACATGACAGTTAACGCTGACTGACCTTTTGTTTTTTTTTTCATAGAGATGGGATTGAACTTCAAGTATCAATAATCGATTAAAAAAAAACGGAAAGGTTAAAAGAAAAAAAAATGAATTTGTCTTAGTGCAAGTACCACATTCATCATCGTCTGCCTAGCCTTTTCCCAACTACATTGCGGTCGGCTTCCAGTCAAACCGGATTCAGCTGAATACCAGTGTTTTACGTGGAGCGGCTGCCTACCAGACCTCCGTATATTCAGTTAATAATCGATTTCTTTCTTAAGTTCCTTTACAGAGGTATGAGATTAAAAAAAATGGTTATCTACTCTAATATTATAAAGAAGAAATATTTGTATGTTTGTAACGAATAAAGTTGAAAACTACGGGACCGATTTCAAAAGACTTATACTACTCGTATTAGAATAGTACATTATCCCTGAGTAACATCGGCTATCTATATTTTTTACTAGAAAAAATTAGGTTGAAGTCGCGGGTGAAGTGCCTGCGTGGTGGCACTTGGTGCCAGTGGTTTATATTCATATTTTAACACTGTTTAAAATACTATTAAGCCACGACCAAAGTTGTGGGTTAATTATTGTTAATATTTTTCAAAAAACATTTTATCGTCAGTGCGCTTGCCAAATCTGATGTAAACTTTAATTCGGAAGTCGGGTTAAAAAAACGAAAAAATAACCAAACACACCGACTTCCGAAATCAAAGTTCTTTTCTTTCTTCCGAAATCGAAGTTATTTTATAGATACCTTGTAGTGTTTTGTTTTTGGAAATCGGTTGTATTTTTTGTAAAAAGTTTTTTATTCTCAGTCTAGCGAGAATATAAAACTTTTTCTCTAACCGCCGTCGAAATGTTATTTTCTATATTATTTCGACATTTCAGTGACGACAAAACTAACACAAAACCGCCGAATGTTATAAGCATCCTTTCACCCGTAGCAAAACTAATGTTTTGCTTTATGTTTGACAACAACAAAAACTGAACCATAAACAAACGAGGTCAAAATGAACAAGGTACTGGACTACATTATGACGTCTTCACTTGACAGCTCCGGTATCTGACGAATGAATCGCTCCGAAGCCTCAGTAAGAGGATGTATGTATGTATGTAAATCGGGCTGGTTTCCGCAACTCCACGACTAAGCGCGTATTTTGCGTGCAGGTGGGACAAATGCATCATTCGATCCACCCCAGCTCCCCAAGGAAGGCCAGCAACGCCTTGGTGTTACCAACTATCTCGTAGACGGTACCTGGGTTTCCGAAGTACTTTTCCCTGTAATCCGCGACTGCCGGGCAGTTTAGAAGCAGGTGTGCTGCTGTCTCATTCTCCTCCATGCAGGCTCTGCAGAGCGGGCTGTCAGTGACTCCTATAGCATAGAGGTGTTTATTAAAAGACCCGTGGCCAGTTGTTACGGCTTTGACTGAACGCAACTGTTGTTTAGTCAGTCTTAGGGCTTGTTTTGTGAATCGGCCATCTATAGAGGGAAGTGCCTCTTTGGCCTGCCTACACTCACTATGGTCAACCCATTGCTTGTGATGTTTATCTCCGGTGCGTTTCCTTACCAGATTGCGTAAGTACCCGAAAGGCAGCAGCACGATGGGTTCAGGTCCCATCGCTGACAAACTCGACCCCCTTCGGGCGAGTTCTTCCGCAGCGTCGTTGCCTCGAGATTCACTGTGTCCCTTGATCCATTGAATGGTTACTTTGTTGTGTCTACCAACCTGGTTGAGACGTTGGTGACACTCGAGAATCGACCCAGAGTTACCTGTACCTGTTTTTGATCCATCAGTGAAGATCCGCAGCTCGGCGGGGCAGAGCCCCTCGCACCGATGATCCTCATGCAATTGGATTTTGTATTTTTTATCGAAGATACTCGTAAATTGCTTGGGTACCCGGTCATTGATTGCTTTTGTTATGGGTAGTTCATTGTTGAGCTCCTCGAGCAGAGCGGTGTGTCGTGTATCTCTCTTACTACAGAGACCTAATGTTTTAAGGCGTACTGCTGCCATCGTCGCTTCCTGTTGTATAAACAAGTGTAGCGGAGGGAGTCCCAGCATGGCTTCTAGCGCCGCAGTTGGAGTAGTCCTCATGCAGCCCGTCGTTGCCATGCAGGCCAGCCTTTGCATGTGTTGTAACTTGTTTACGGCTGTAGCTAGCTTTGTGCGTGGCCACCACACACGGCCCCGTAGGTTAACATGGGCCTAATTACTGCGCTGTACAGCCATAGTATTATTTTGGAAGATAAGCCGCACTTCTTCCCTATCATTTTCCTGCATTGCCAGAAGGTAATGCAGGCCCTGTTTAGTTTGTAGTCTAGGTGATTACTCCAGCATAACTTACTGTCTAGGATGACGCCTAGATACTTTACCTCGTTAGACAGCTGGAGCTCTGTGTTGAAGAGCATAGTTAGCCGGTAGTGGCCTAGTGCTCGTTTTTGAGTAAACATGACTAATTCAGTTTTTGTGGGGTTTACCGACAGATCATATTCGTCGCACCATCTTTCCACGATGCGTAGTGCTTGTTGAGTGAGGTTGCAGATCGTTCCAGTCACTTTCCCTGATACTAGGATTGCGAGGTCGTCAGCATAACCTATTGTGTAGTAACGGTGTGCGTTGAGTTTGGTGATCAGGTCATTAATTACCAGATTCCACAGAGCTATCAGAGCCAACTGCTGCTTTTCCTCAAGGTGAACCACTCGTTTGCTTAACATATTAGTTATCCAGTCAGTTAGTACCTGTTCCACACCGTGTTTGGAGAGAGCGGCACTAATGCTGGAAAAGTTGTGTCTTGTCGAAGGCTCCTTCGATGTCTATGAATGTGCCCAGGCAGGACCCTTTCTGGTGAATCGCTTCCTCAATCTGGTTCACCACCCGATGAAGAGCGGACTCTGTCGACTTACCCGAGCTGTATGCGTTTTCGTTACCATGCAGTGGTATTGTTTTTGAAACGCCATCACGTAGTTCCCTTTCACACAGTCTTTCCATTGTCTTTAGTAAAAATGAGGTCAGACTAATAGGTCGATAGGATTTAGCGTTTGTGTAGTCACTTTTACCTGGCTTTGGAATGAATATGACTTTCACTTCCCTCCATCCTTTAGGAACGTATCTAAAGGCCAGGCACGCTCGCATTAAGAGCACCAGTTTTGTTGCAACAGCAGTACCTCTCCACTGTAGTAAGGCAGGAAACACACCGTCGGGACCTGGTGCCTTGAAAGGTTGGAAGCTTTTGATGGCCCACTGAAGTTTTTCCAGCGTAATTATCTTTTCTGCATAAAGAACGTCATCTTCTGATGGTGTTTGGATAACGTCAAGCCATTCATTTACCTGCGCGAATACGCTGCCTGGGAAGTGAGTTTCTACTAGGAGACGTTGCGCTTCTTCAGGTGTCGTGGTCAACGTGTTATCGGGTTTCCGGAGTGTGGCTTTCACTTCCCTCCATCCTTTAGGAACGTATCTAAAGGCCAGGCACGCTCGCATTAAGAGCACAAGTTTTGTTGCAACAGCAGTACCTCTCCACTGTAGTAAGGCAGGAAACACACCGTCGGGACCTGGTGCCTTGAAAGGTTGGAAGCTTTTGATGGCCCATTGAAGTTTTTCCAGCGTAATCATCTTTTCTGCATAAAGCACGTCATCTTCTGATGGTGTTTGGATAACGTCAAGCCATTCATTTACCTGCGCGAATACGCTGCCTGGGAAGTGAGTTTCTACTAGGAGACGTTGCGCTTCTTCAGGTGTCGTGGTCAACGTGTTATCGGGTTTCCGGAGTGTGGCGATCTCAGGTGTGTATCAGGTGTGAGGTATCTGATGCTTTTCTTGTAACTGGATTTGGCCGCGTATAAGCGTCCCAGTCCTCATCACTACATGTGTTCATGGCTCTGTTAAGAGCTTTTCTTACCTTACCGCGTTTGCGCTTTAGTTTGCAGGGGTCGCTCAGGGTTGCTTACCCGGTGTGTCGCGCGGAATCGTTTCTGGGCAGGCGATTCAGTAGCTGTTTATCAGCGATTCGGTGAGTAGTGAAACTTGCGCATCGATCTGCGCCGTGTCCGCAAGCAACTCCGAATCGCATGATGATACAAACCTTGAGGTAAGGTTGCGTGTGTACACCGATATATCCGTGTTGCGAGGATTACGCCTAGGTTGTTTGGGTGGTATACAAACCTGGATGTCGAAGCGGATCCACCTGTGGTCTGAGCAGGAAGCCTCATTCGAGACTTGCCACCCAGTGATTAGTTCCGCTGCTCCCTCCGTAGCCAGAGTCAGGTCTATGATTGTACGACTGCGTCTGGTCACGAAGGTTGGTTCCGAACCCGTGTTTAGTAGGGATAGGTTAGTTGTGAACAGATAATCAACTAATGCCTTACCCCATGCGTTTTGCGTCTCCATCCCCCACAGTGGATGATGTGCGTTTGCGTCGGTCCCAATGACAATCTCATCCCTGCTGCTTTCACAGTGTGTTATAAGGGGGACCAGGTCGTGTGGGGGCGGTTCCTCCGCCTCAGGCATATATACTCCCCGCTCCCCCGGCTCCCCGCTGTATATTCAGCCTAGCTGCAGAGACATCTCTGCAACAGAAGTCGTTTAATAGCTGTGCTTTAAGGTTACCTGTGACATAGATGCACGGTCTGGGGTGATCATGGTCCGCAGTAACAAGGAGCTTACCACCAAGATTGGAGAGTCCTCGTATGTGGCCGCCCCTAATCCACGGCTCTTGGATCAGGGCAATGGCCGTGTGTTGAACCTCCAGCCACTTGTGGAGTTGAGCCGTCGCGGTCTGGCTGTGGTGGAGGTTAGCCTGCACGACTTTACAGGCCGACAAAAGGGACGCCATCGCCGGCGAGACCCTCCTCGTCACCCTCAAGTCGCAGCCCGGGGCTGAAGCCGGGGACAAGATTACATCGTTCGGCTCACCCCCGATGAAGGGACAGCACCCACGGTGGCGGCAGGGGCGGCTGAGTCTGCTGCTACAGCAGGTTCGGCCGCAGTTGCTTCCGGGTTGTTTGGCGGAGAATCGGTGTCCTCTGCGTCTTCCAGCAGCTGCTTCGTGATCGAGTCCCAACCCCGAGGGACGTCGACGAACCTGCCGTTCGGACCCTGAAACTTTACGTACACCGCTCCCAAACCAATTGAGAGACGGCGTTCGGCGCTCATCAGGGTCGGAACTTGGTCCTCGGGGATACCCAGCACCACGAACCAGCAAGCTTTCTGCTTCTCGGCGTGCAGCACTACCCACATCTTTACGTCGATCCCGCGATTCTGGTACCAGAGGGCTCGTCCAATAAAGGTCGAGTCCTCGTAGACTCCCTGGTCGTCGGGGATGGCGATGCCGCAGCGCACCCGCTTCTGGATCTCTGTCTGGCTCTTGACGACTAGCGAGGTGCCAGCCGGAGAGCCAGGCTGGAGACTGTTTTCTTCAGCCAGGCTAAGGTGAATTCACTACCGCACCACAGCTTGAGGACTCCACCGGTGAACAGCGGTGGAAAGTCGGTCCCGGAGTATCCTGCATAGCAGAGCAGTCCTCGCTGATGATCCGCTTGTGGATAGCAGCCAAGACCTGGTCCGATATTCCCTGGCTTATGATGCCCCTCCGGTCGCAGGTTATCGCGACGTTTAGGGACGCACTGGCAGCTTGGGCGTAGCTTCGGTTAGCAACCCTCTGAGATTGGTCAAGCCGCGGCCGCTTGTGCTCTCCACGGGGAGAAATCGTCTCGTTGTGAGCCCGCTTGGCCGCAGCCTGGTCGTTCCCATCGGATCGCTGCGTTGTGGTTGCCACCTCGGCCGGCACCAGAGGCACCTCGCTTAGGACCTTTGCCAGCTTTCGCCGACTCCACTCCTGCGGTAGTTTTAGTTGGCTTCAATTCGTCCATACTAAAAATTATAGAACTTCATCTTCCTGGCTCCTACCCACCATGGAGCCCGCACCTGGGAACGTCGCACTTCTGTGAGTGCGAACGTTAGGACTACCAGGAAGATGTAGGTGCGCAAGGCTGGTTTACAGCGCGACATCGAGTGCTCGATCGGGTTGGCAACTAATCAACCCTCACTTACACCGTCAGCATGGCCTTTACCTACCGCTACGGCCGCCCGAGGACGACCTTAGCAGACTCCACGCACCTCGCCTGTGGCCCTCTGACGGGACACTTTGGCCATTTCCCTACTCTTGGCTAGAAGATAGGGCCACCGTTTTGCTTGAAATCCAGACCAAAGGGGGCGTGTTGCCTCACGGACACATTACCGCCAGTGCCGATCGGCTCAAACCCCCAGGACTCCTTCATCCCCGCTTACGGCGCTCGACTGCGCAGGTCCTAGCGCAGGTGACAAAATTCTCCTACCCGCCGTCAGCTGAGTTTAGTGACGACCGAGCCCGCAACCACTTCGTCACAGAAGGGTCACAGTTAGGAGGGGAGTTGGGAGGGGTTATAGAGGGGAAAAGGGGTTTAGTGGGATTTGGGATGAGACTGAGTGGAAAGCCCGCCACTCTGCGGGTCGCCCGGTGGTTTCTGCTACGTCTATTTCGTAAGGAATCAGACCAAAAACGGGGTGGCAACCTCGAGAAGGTATATCCACCGGACTTGCCTTGAGGATCTACACGACCGTTGCGCTCCCCCTCAAGACCACGCCACCTTCCCGTCTCTGAAGGAGACAGCAAGGTAGGCCTGCATCTATACTACCAAGCAAAGCAAAGCAAAGCAAAGCGTGTCGTTGTGCAACCGTAAAAGCATACATACAGACCCCCCCCCTCAATAAGAGGATTCGAAGATTATAACATTTATGTTGTCACTATCGCCTTATAATCGCCACCTGATTGAGCCAAGCCTCCTGAAGTTAAGCCAAACATACACAATGAAGCTCAAGTCGATCCGAAGGCACCCGAAATGTTAGTTATGTGCTAATCCAGCCGTAATAAGCTTGTCCACTGAATAAATCTAAATGGGCCGTCAGTTCGTAAACCAAAATTGACGAAGATACGAAGCTTTTAAAATTGTCAATACGTCACGCCGTGGTATAATTTTTCGTGCGTTCTAACGTCACGAGCCCCCCACTCCCGAGTTTTGATGCGTTTTATCTTTGTCAATATACATTGATCTACAAAGACTAAAAAATACGTGCCATTATTGTTCAATACTTTAACTGACGGACTCGTGGAGCTCGTGGCTAAATAATAACAGCCGCACGGGTCGATCTTTAAGGTTAAGCCACGCTTGCTAAGGTTGGTCTGTGGATGGGTGACCATATTAACATAACGAGTTTCCTCCGTGCCTCGGAAAGCACGTTAAGCCGTTGGTCCCGGCTGTCATTTGTAGATCTTTGGCAGTCGTTACGGGTTGTCAGAAGCCAGTAAAATCTGACTCCAGTCTTGCCAAGAAGTACCGTGTTACCCAGTTAATGGGTTGTGGAGGTCTGGTAGGCAGCCGCTCCACGTAAAACACTGGTATTCAGCTGAATCTGGTTTGACTGGAAGCCGACCCCAATATAGTTGGGAAAAGGCTAGGCAGATGGACTTTAACTGACGGACTATATAAGTATATTTGCTATTTATCGATGCTGGAAAATAACCTAATATATAGTTCCAGAAAGTAAATCGTTTTGATAACTGTTAACAAAAATAGGTACAGTTTCAATTGGACTTTTTGGAAATTCGATGTGACCTCTCCCTAACTTGTCATGTCAAACAGAAAATGCTTGAAAAATAATCAAGATACTTTTTTTACGTAAAACAGTTCGTAGCGTAATAAACCATCACCCAACCACAAAGTGTTATCCCGAGTAACATTTAACGTTTACTTCATCAAAATCGACCCACAAAATCAAAAGATATTGAATTTTTAAGTTTAGGAAGAAACTCCCTTATGTATTTTGATCAGTCAGAGCGCCATCTATTGAGAAAAATAAAATACTTTAGTGCATTTTATTTTTTTCTCAATGGACGGCGCTTTAAAGTACGTTATCAATCGCTGAGAGTAATAAACCACTGATTGGATTCAAAATCTAGGTACATTAAGTGTGATCCCGAGCAAAATTTTAGCGTTCAGTTCATCAAAATCGACCCACAAAATCAAAAGATTGAATTTTTTTAAGTTTACGAAGAAACTTCCAAATGTATTCTGATTACTCAGTGCGCCATCTATCGGTATGTGTCGTGCTGGCCTTGGCTAGCGTGGCTAATAAGAAAAAATAAAATGTAAGAATTAAATGCATCTATTGAGAAAAAGAAAAGACCATAACTTTGTGGAGTTATTTGTTAAATTTTTAATACGTACCAAAATAATAGTGTAGGTATTCATTAATTAATACCTTATCGTCATTAATCGTAATACGTTATTTTGTCGTCTTCCGCTGCTAAATACTTTGTCAGTTTACGAAATGGTCGATAGATGACGTTGCACTGATGACGCATTTTTCTGAATCGCAGTGTTAATATTTTCCATTAGAGAGCGACCCTCACACGATTTTAAACAGCTCAGCGTTATAGTTCGTTAGAGGTATTGTAGCGGCATCAATGCAGCCACAAGATAAACCAACGGAGCAAATCTACATCGCAACAAAAAGAACTGCGACGCCATCTATCCAACTAGTAGCGAACTACAACGTTGAAATCCTGCATCGCGCAAGCAGAGTTTACTGTGCGATTTGAACATATACATCAGCCCGAATATTAACTATCGAGCAGTAGCCCGCCGGACACAACAGCCGCCTGGTTGGAGGATCGTCCTATTCAATTGCGGTGTGTGGGACTTGTTCCGCATACCTCCAAACTGGTGACCCTCGACATTGAACGTCAGCGCAGCCTTCGTGCAACTATATCAGCGTGATGTCATCATCACTCCTCGTCGTGACCTCAAGCTCTCGAGCAGCGAGTCATACAGCCAGCCAGTACCCACGGCTTCTAACGGGTATCCTGACCACCAGCATGCAGCGACCGCGCATTCCTGTTCAGCATCCTCAGCCTCTGTCATCACCCCGACTCACTGGAGCACCGCAGACATTTCCGACTCACTGAAACCAACCTTCCACTGGTCTGGCAAGCATCTCCAGTTACACGAACGACTCATCCACTATCGACCTCCGTTCTCCGGAGTGGTGTGACGTAGCGGCATCAATACCGCCACAAGAAAAACCAACGGAGCAAATCTACATCACAACAAAAAGAACCGCGACGCCATCTATAGCAGCGAACTACAACGTTGAAAACCTGTATCGCGCAAGCAAAGTTTACTGTGCGATTTGAACATATACCAGGCCGAATGTCAACTATCGGGCAGTAGCCCGCCAGGCACAACAGCCGCCTGGTTGGAGGATACTCCTTTTCAATTGAGGTGTGCGGGACTTTACTCTCTGTTCCGCATCCCTCTAAAGTATAGGTCCGGTTTCTAAAAGGTCTTGAAAAGTATCTGCTGGGGTCCAAATTCGTGAAATGTCTGATTTGTTCTGGTTGTTAAACGTGCATTACGCATTTATCGTAGAACTGTCTTACACTAATTTGGTACTTGAGAAGTACTAGACGGTTCGACTTGCGGATCAGGCCTGTAGGGTTCCGTATCAAAGGTGCTGACTACCCTGCTATATTAAGCGTCCGCGATAGATACTTGGCTCGGAAAAGCTGGGAAAAAACTGTAAGACTTGATTCCTGAACTATTTATAATACTACAAATTTGTACGGAACCCTCGGTGCGCGAGTCCGACTCGCTCTTAACCGGTTCTTTTTTGGTCTGTATGACTCTGGCATCTTCGCAATCGTGTTGGAACTTGGTGAAGCACATAAATAAAGGTACTTGTGAAAGTTCATACACCGATAATAAGAGAGGCTTTGCAAATTTATTTGAGCTTAGAAATGCAAACGTTATATTCCAGCGAGAATTTATACCTCCACGTTATCTGAATATTGGTCTGGACTGACCTAACTGGAGTTCTTAACCTGTTTCGTAAATCGTAATCTTTTTTTATTAGGTTTTTTCACGCACTCCTGAGTAAAACCATTTTTTACACATTTCGCGACTTTGTGCAAGCTCAGCCGGAGTTTATGGTATAAAAGTAAACAGGTGACATACGAAAGAGTCAATAAATAACTTGACACAACCATCATGACTTTCATTATAAAAAAAAACGATCGCGTCAAACGTCAGACGTCTTAATAACATTTTCTCGATATTCATGTTTACTAAAATTTTATACTTTTAAATTTTGTATTTATTTTAGTTTGTATTGTAATTACGTTGAATTTTCTTTTTTTTCGATGTACTTATAATAAATAAAACTAAGAACAATGGCTACTGCAGGCAAGTATTTTTTTGATTAATCGCGTTACAAAATCCATTGATGTTTTGGAATAAACTGTGCCCGTAGTCCGCCAAAAAACCTAATTAATTTTAAAATCCTACGAATATTAAATGTGATTGTTTGTATAATAATAATATGTTTATTTCTCACCACAATATAATATAATACCTAGGTACATCAATTAAATGTTATGATTATAATTTATGTTTGTGGGAGACTGGTGCCTGAGCTAAGCTGCAAGCCTGTGTTTCAGGACACTAGGACTCCGCCTTTTACATATAAATCAGCATTACGTAAATAACATTTTCATCGTACATTGATGGGTGAACCCAAAGACATTATCTCTTTGGGTGAACCCGAACATAACTATATACAGTATGTTTGTGTTTCAATCACGGAAAAACGGCTGTAAACATGGAAATGAATGAAATTCGTCACATGAATTTTATTACCTGAACTGAAGACAAATGTATAAAATGATAAATATTTATTAAGTAGGTACTATTAACATGAGGATGTTCCCTTGGGGTTGTGTGTTCTTCCGACTTCACATAACAATTTACGACGTTCCTCTTTTCAGCAGAAGCAGTTCTTACGAATATATCCGAGATGATCGACATGGCTATCGGCACGCCCGAGGTGACACTATAAACATTCTTTTATTATCTTACTAGCGATCCGCCTCGGTTTCGCTCGGTACAGCTAAGGAATTCCATTCCTTAGCTGTACGCACTGTGAATGTGTTCCCAAAACGTTTTACGCGTGTTATTGTGGGTTATCCCTAAGAGATAGACATCTACAATACAATACTGTAGTACATTATTACTTACATACATACATTATACATACTTAGTTAGGGACAGACAGACAGCGGGAAGCGACTTTGTTTTATACTATGTAGTGATGAAATTCAGTGTCTGCAGGTAATAGTGCTATGTATCTACTAGTACCTGCAAAAGACAGCGAGTTTTGGATGAAAACGTAAGGATTGCAGTCCGCACAAACCGGAGACAATGGAATCTGCATCTACTTTAGATGACTATGGACTGTCATAAAACTGTAGCTGACCAATTCTATATTGGGTTTTCTTATTTGATAATCCTTAGATACTAATTTCGAGAGTTTGGAACGGTGCCCGATGATTGGAGATAGCCCCTGCCTACCACGTCCGTATGACACTTATTTATACTTTCATTAAATCACTAGGTACATAACATAAGAATACAGGTGAATTCACACACAACAATTACGAGCGAAAAAAGTGGGAAAAAATTGTTCCTTTTATTGCTATTGATTTCGTTTCTCGGTGGATTATAACGCCATAAAAGTCGAAGACAATGGAAATATTTTGCACAAAACCAGAGTTGTTCAAACAAACAGATCTATTCTTTAATCATTTCTTGGATTAGAAAATCGTGGTAGCTTTGTTGTTTGACCAAAAAAAATATTTAAAAAAATTAGCTCGAACTATGTGGCTGTCGGTAGAATAAGTTGGGATCTAAGTATAGCAATAATTTTGGGAAAGAAATCTTTTATAAAGTCGTCAGTCTCGATAAATCAGTAGGTATGGTTGTAAGCATAGCGAAAATCCATAGGTCATCCATAGGATCCACCACTTAGCAACTTGGTTGGACAAATGCATGAGATGGGACGGACTCGTTTAGATCTTAAGTAAGAATTCAAGAATTTTGACAAGCCCGCCACACATTCCCAACCACTGCAACTCCTGAAAGCCAGAATCAACAGTGGCGACCACCAGAAAAACGCCGAGCCAATTAAACCCGACGAGTCCCGGAAAAACGATTCAACTGTCTTGGATCCTGCAAAGAAATTAACCAGAAAAGTACAACGAAGGAGTAGGAAAATAAAAATGTTCACCTTGGATCTTAGCACGGGCACGTTGCGGTAAGAACACTGGGTCCGTGATCTCTCTAGTGTAGTAGTACATTACAGCACGCTGCTGCCTCTAGATCGACTGGGGGAACACCCACCAGCACTGGTAAGGCTTCAGTACCAACCGTCCTATACGCCTTGCATAAGAATGCCGAACGCTGGCTTTGAAGCAATTTACGTCGCACCGCCCCTTTGGTGGCCCTATCGGCCCAGACAGGTGCCCCGTAGCATATACAACTCAAGTATGTAGCCCCGTAAATAATTTTTAAGGTTTTAAAAGACAGACCCCAAGTAGCTTTGGACATCTCGTCAAGGTGTAGAAGTTCTTTTTTGCTTTTTCACCTACTGTTTTTATATGATCAATAACTTAAAAGTTATTTTGCCATGAGGAGCTCGTGGCTCGATAATAACAGATCGCCGATCTACAAGGTTAAGCTACGGTTGCCAAGGTTGGTCTGTGGATGGGTGACCATCATAACATACCGACGTGCCTCGGAAAGTACGTTAAGCCGTTGGTGCTGGCTATCATTTGTAGATCTTTGGCTGTCGTTACAGATAGTCAGAAGCCAGTAAATCTGACTCCAGTCTTGCCATGCAGTACCGTGTTACCCAGTAAATAGGTTGTGGAGGTCTGGTAGGCAGCCACTCCATGTAAAATACTGGTATTCAGCTAAATCCAGCATGACTGGAAGCCGATTCCATTAAAGTAGGGAAAAGGCAAGGCAGATGAATAAATGAAAAGTTATTTTCTAGTAACAGACCGAGGTAGCACACGGATTATTTTCTTTTAACGGGTTAATTCTTGAATTTAATACTAGGCCAGGATTAAAGGTCTTCTTTTAAAATAAGTTGATAAGTTGCACTGCATGGCAAAGGTTTCGATCGCCCCACTGAAATATTAATCGTAGGCATGTGTCAGCCAAGTTCTCGAGGCCAGCCCGAATACTTGCCTGAATGAGAAGCAAGCCATCGTCCGCGTAACCGGTTAATGAGCAGCCGCATGGGAGCGGAAGCGCGAGGAAATCATAGTAGCCAATTTTCCATAAATATGGACCGATAACTGAGCCCTGAGGACATCCCATGGTTAGAGACTTAGTAATGGAATGATGTCAAAGTTTGAGATTCGCGGAGCTGTTTAGAAAGTAAGAAAGAATCACATTATAGATGTTTTTGTAGCAACCACGGGCTTTCTTTTTTAGTAGTAGCATCGGCCACCATGCGTTATCAAAAGCGCCAGAAATGTCGAGAAAGATTCTAACCACTTATTTATGTTCCGAACAGTTAACAATTTTACGGATAGAGAGTGCCGCATCGACGGTAGATTTCCCAATAGTGAAACTAAATTGATTATTATGAAATTGAGGTCCGTTCCGTAGTAAGCGGGGAACGTATGTGGCTCGTAAGAGTTTTCCCAAAGATGGAAGTAGTGTTATGGGCCGGTACGACTTAGGGTCGTCCAGGGGCTTGTCGCCACTCCTCGGAATAAAGCGTATAAAGCCTTGCGGCCATGTTCAAGGAAAAATACCTTCCGCAATGCATCGGTTATATACTGATAAGATCGCGTCTCTTGCTGTTTTACACGCTTCTAAAATCATTCTATTAGATATTTTATCTTCACCGGATGATTTGTTAAGAGGTAGTCTCTTGACAACGTTTATGAATTCTTTAGAGGATGGAAGATCTGACTCCGGTGATTCAGGTGATCATGATCTGTTGGTGGTATTCATTATCATTTACTGATGAATCGTCTGGTATAAGAGAATCAAGCAGAACTTCAGTTGTTTCTTCAATTCCGGTAGTAATTTTATTATTCACTTTAATATTCTGACAGTACGCAAGGTCGACAGATCTATTAGCCCCTTGAACTCGTGGTTCAAAGGAGACCACGGATCCTCCTTATCAAGTTTATCAACAATATTCCGGATTAAATATAGCGAGAATTTTACATAGCGTTCTTCATATTACTTATGCTTATTCTGGTATTTAGGTAGGCGTAGTGGACTTCTGCATGCTGCAGACGGTGCTGCACTGCCTGGCCCAGCAGTTGCGGGTGCTAGACAAGAACGTGGAGCTGCGGGGCAGCGCGGCATCCACGCCCGTTGGGAGACAAGCGGAAAACGCCCAGACCATAGCTATCGCCGAGTTCATCGTTGATACAGAGGTATTTTATTAAAATGTTTTTATCAAGGATTAGCAAGCTAAACTGGCATTGGGCCGGCCATGTTTTTCGAAGGACTGATAGTCGCCTGTTGTGCAAGCAAGTCCTAAAGTTGAGACAGCATATCAGCAAGCGTAGAAAAATAAGGATGGACGGTTACCCCAAAGTAGACATATGCATTAGCATTTTGGGGTCAGCAATATATCTAATTTATCTTTTGTATATTGCATTGTTTTCCAATAGTAGTAGGTAGAGTCTGGATAGTCTCAGGTTGCCTACGGTAAAAATAAAATGCCTAACATTCTTTTTATGATCGTGGGGATCACAATCGCACGATGTACTGTACTATTTCCGGTGTCGGATCTCAGGTTCAGGAAAAAAACCCTAGATGAACAACCTTGACAAAAACATTAAAAAAGTTCCAAAATAAATAGGAAAACTGCAATTCTGTCTAGAGTAGGTTTACTAAAATCTAAATTTTAAAGCAATAGTGGTCTGAACCGGGTACTGTTTACGTAGGTACCAAAAAAAAGTACCTACCTGCTTACGTTTTAGGTACCTACCTACTATGTTCTGCTTACACACTAGCACAAACTAAGTAGGTACCTAGGAAAGCCATGCTAAGCCTTTATTAATTTTCTTTTATATTTTCAGAGTCCTGGAACCTTTGAATTTGGTAAGAAATTTGAGTTATAAAATTCATTCATGTAGATCCTGCAATCGTTGAACCCCCGCGGTGCAAGGTCATCTCGCTACATCTGGAATTTGTGGATAACACATACACTGGTATTCAGCTGAATCCGGTTTGTGTGGAAGCCGACCCCAATATAGTTTGGAAAAGGCTAGGCAGATGATGATGACATACACTCTTAAACCCTCTATTTTTACTCTATAGTAACACATTCACAACGGACCGAATGTGGCTCTAAGTGCATAAAACGAAATCCCGAGTCTACTCTATCAAATTCAAATTCAAAATTTTTATTTCGAGCGAAGACTCATTTAGGGTTAGTAACATAACACTACAGAATCCTGAAAAACTAAGTGTTAGTAAACAACACGATACGGTGACTAAATTAGGTGACACATACGTCGTCTACTTCAATAAAATAAATGTTAGTAGCTAAGTACCTCATTATATAATCTAAGCTAAGTGCATAATGAGTCGATAGCCTAGCCTATGAAACTACCGAAACTACCTACATTTTTTTAATGCGAGCGATCTATTTCGCTCGTGTGTCAGTTTGTTCACTTATTTATTTACAGGTAGGTAATCAGTGGAAAAAGCGAAATACCAACCTATTACAATAAATAAATTATATAAGTGTAAGTACCAGGTAAATATCTTAGGGTGAGTTATTGACAAATCCAAGCAACCAAAAACACCACAGTTTATTCTATAATTTTGTTATTCCATTTTAAGTAAGTACTTGTACTTATTTCAAACAAATATTCACAAATCACCCGCTCACTGCTTACAAAACAATCACACCGTTCGTTCGTCTGTGCGGCACATTCACGACTGCTTGCAGTTGCAGAGCAGTTTCAACTCGAGGCACAAAGGTATGATTCGCGTTCCGACCATTTGTATGAAGATACAATAATGTGATATTACACTATGATATAAGTGCGGTAAGTTGAAAATTATAGCCGAGGCGGTATTGCGAGCCCGAGCCGTAGGCGAGGGCTACAAGAAAGCAGAGGCTGTTATTATCAAAGCGCACGTTGTCATACGACGTTTTATAACATATTTGCGAGAAAATAAATAAAACTCGGACTTTCTTAAACGAATAAATCTTTAATCACTTGTCAAAGCAGTTACAAAAATTTGAACAATTTGTAAAATTGTTGGACAAGTATCTCTCTGAAACCGTACTGTCATCTGCGTACCCAACAAGACCAGGCTGAAGTAGGTCATTGATGTGCAGCAGGAAAAGAGTCGCAGAGAGAACAGACCCTTGAGGAACTCCGGCATCAATAGCCATGAGGTCAGAGGAGCAGCCGTCAACGACCACTCGGATCGACCGTTCACTCAGGAAGTCTGATATCCAGCAACAAAAACCAGCTGGGATACCATAAGCAGGATGCTTGCTGAGTAGACCTGCGTGCCAGACCCTGTCAAATTCGAGATATCAAGCGACACGGCAAGTGCTTCGCCGTGTTTCTCAATGGCTTCGCCCCAGCAGTGCGTGACATACACAAGAACATCACCAGTTGACCGTCCTCGGCGAAAGCCATATTGACGGTCACTGAGGAGATTGTTGTCTTCAAGGTAGGTCAGCAGCTTACTGTTCAGAACACTTTCCATAACCTTGCATAGGATGGAGGTAATGGCGATCGGACGGTAATGCGCAGGGTCAGCACGGTCTCCCTTTTTGGGCACCGGTTGCACATTCGCAAGCTTCCATGATCTCGGCACCGTTCTTTACCGGCACAAGAGAGAGGCGGTACAGGCGTGTCAACACAGGAGACAATTCAGGTGCACATTGCCTCAACACTCTTGCTCGAATACTGTCAGGTCCGCTGGCCTTATTCACGTCTAAACTGCACAATACTCTACAGACCTCTTTATTATGAACTGCGATCTCCGGCATCGAAGAATCACAACGAGGTAAAGTTGGTGGTTGCTTGGAGCCAGCGTCCAGACGCGAATTGCCTGCAAAGAGAGTTGCAAATAAATTTGCTTTCTCTCTTGCAGAGTGAGCCAGCGAACCATCAGGTTTCAGCATTGGAGGCAAAGTGGGTCGACAGAAATTCGTTTCGACCGCTTTCGACAGGGACCAAAACTGCTTACTACCCGGAGGGTGCGATACTTGACTATGCGAACTTCGCGGCAGAATTAAAGGCTTTTTTCCTCGCGAACCCTACGCGCTTTAGCCTTTCGGTCGCGGGCCTTGATCCAGGCTTGGTAAGCAGATTCTTTACGTGCCTCAGCCTGGGCGCATCCTGCATTATACCAAGGCCGGGATTTGTGACCGAGCGGGATGTCGGAGAATGGAATAAAATACTCCATCCCCTGCAGAATCACGTCCGTAATCACATCAACGCAGCACGAAGGGTCACCCGAGGAGAAGCACACTTGCCGCCAAGGATATGACGCAAAAAAGTGTCGCATCTCATCTGCTGACTCGTATCGCCATACTCGTCTCGTGCCTCTAGGACTCTTATCAGGAGGAGAGCAGGCCAATACGGATTTCACCAGGCAGTGGTCAGACGTTCCCAGCGGGGCTGAGACTGATACTGATTGACTGCCCGGATCAGTTGTCAGCAGAAGGTCCAAGCAATTGGGTGTATGAGCGTCAACATTCGGTACCCGCGTTGCCACATTCACCAGCTGGGTTAGATCTAGCGTTACTGCAAACTTGCGCGCCTCTAACCCGGCATGGTCAGTTCTCTGGTACGGGAACAACCACCCCTTATGGTGGGCGTTAAAGTCCCCCAGAAAATTGAGCTTCGCTGTTGAGTACCGTTGCTGGGCTACGTCGGTCGACTCCACGAGGAAATTAAACAGCGTTGTTGTCTCCTGGTCACCGCTGTGCGATCGGTATACGCCGATGTAGATACATTTTTTCACGCCAGTGTCCACAAGTAGCCAAATGACAGAAAAACCCGATTTCTCAAAGCAACGGAGACGACGACAACAAATGTCATCGCGGACGTACACACAGACCCCAGCCTGCTTCTTGAACTTATGTTCCAGAGAGTAGCCCGGGTCGTTGAGGTACGCCACGTCCGACGGGGTTGTTATCTTCGTCTCCGTTAGGAAAAACAGGTGCGGCTTCTCGGTCTCAAGGTGGTGATAGACCAGATCGAGATTTGAGTGTAACCCTCTGATGTTGGTGAGGTGCACTTTGAGTGGGAGGAAGTGCAGCCGTTGTTTAACCTGTTTCCTTTTTGCTTTCGTCATTTTTTTTTTTTGAGTCGTCGGGGGAAAAGTCGAACTGTCGAGGCTCTGCTCAGTGAACCAAGTGGAACACTAAAGCTAAACTAACCTATGGGGAACTCATTTGGAGACTGCGGGGACGCCCTAACCGCCCCGGATATGGCCACCGGGTCCTCCCATCCAGTCGCCGGCTGGCACGGTGGAGCATACTGGGATTTTTCGCTAGTTGGCGGGGCAGCCTTTTACACGTGGCTGGCGTGCTACTTGGGCCCCCTACTAACTGCGGTCGGCCAACGGCTGGCACTGTGCTTCGGATCCCGCTACCCTCCAAAATGAGTTACCCGGAAAGCCCAGCCCAGTGACCAAGACCGGTTCTGAGCAGAGCAACTGACAATCTCCTTCTCTCCCAAAGGCACTGGCACTCTCGCACACCGACGGAACACAGCAAGCTGCTTGGCGCCGGACTTCGGCGGGATGGTGGTCGCGAGCCAGGTGGCTCCTTGCGGAGCCTACCACCGCTTTAAGTGGGATCGTTCTGCCGTACCACAGGCAAGCCTGTGGTGCCGTTGCCCGGGGTAGACCGCGAGGAGGTAGATCCCAAACCACCCCTTACCTTTTTAAAAAGAAACTGTACACAAGTAGGTACGTAATGAGATACAATACGATATTGACATTGGTGAAATAAGAGACCCTTTCCGAGCAAATGTGTTATAAAACTAGTTATAGGATGGTATGTACTTGTAGCACAAATCATCTTGTAAGATGTTGTTGTAAGATCACTGATGTTAGTCAAAGCGTCTATTAGATTCCTATAAGGCGTTTAGTGACGTCTTCTGAATAGTTGTCCCTGAGATGCCTAATAGAGCCTCTATCTCTCGATACGTCACATGACGATCTTCGCGAATTAGTTGTCTCCAACAATGATGTTATCTTCAGTGAAGGCGGATTTTGGGCGTCCTTCGCGAGATTTGTCACTAACACTAGTATGTCCACGCTGGAATTCTAAATACCAGCGTTCGACAGTCCGCAGACATGGAGCTTCATCACTGAACACAGATGTTAGCTCTTCAAAACACTGAAGCCGTGTCAGGCCAGTGAGGCCTCTTCTAAAGTTGTAGAAAATTATTGCACGAACATTTTCCAAGATTCATTTTCGTACGTAACCTGACAGATTCCAATCGACGCTGTGACTAAACAATAGCACTAATCCAGGTAATACTTTCAACTGTTTCATGATTCAAAATTTTAACACATTCGAATATAGAACAGTTCCAAATTCTAAATTGCCGGGAAATATGGAAACGACAGAACTTAAAAGGCATGCCTAGTAGCTGAAAAATTAAAAATTCGCGTAGTAGCTTAGGTTATGCACGCGGCGTTTTCTTATTCGCGGTTTAACTGCCTTAACCTGTTGTAATTAAAACTGATTACGTAAGATTTGCAAGATTTCTTGTGTTTCTGATACATACGGATACAATTCAACTCAAAAACAATAGTTTTATATAACCATAGATGTTGATCTGTTACAATTTCATTTTGTCACTTTAAGTGAAGGCGGCAATTTTGAATATAATACAACATAAATGTTAAAAAACAGTCAATTTCAGTAAATAATCGTAATTTTAAATAATTTTTCATAAGTTTCGGTTTCGGCCGAAACATAGAGTAGAGCCGAAGGTTCGGGTTCGGTTTCGGTTTCGGTTTCGGCTGAAAAACCAGTTTCGGTCGGACACTACTTATAAGTCGATTAGGACTATAGGAGAATTTTGCTACTTGAGATCATATTAGCGCGTACGGATAGAGCCTTCCGTTCCCTTTCAATATCAGCATTTTCTTTAAAATCATTGGTGACCCAGGTATTAAAATTGATCTACTTGCCCAAGAGGAACACCGCTTAACCGAATGGGAGGCACATCAAGATACATAACATAACATATAGTTTTTAGGTATTTTTTTTTTACTAATAATAGGCACGCGCTTGACCACCATCTCACCTGATGATAAGCGATGATGTGGACGAAGATGGAGCACGCTTGCCTAGAAGTAACCTATTCACTGTTGACTTAAAGACTCCCAGGTTGTAGCTATCGGGAAACACAGACTCCGGCAGGGAATTTACTGATAACATACATTTTTTGCCTTACGCAAGAACTTTTGTGATGATACTTGGTCTCCGCCTCAAAAACAATGTACTGTCTTTTCTGAACGTTATACAATAATCCTTGTTCTATTGCATTTTTTTTTTTTTTTTTTTTTTTTTTATTTGTAATGGGTTTGCTCTTGACTCTAGTCTATGTCAGAAATGACAGAGACAAAGTCTACGATGGAGCGAGCCTACCCAGAAGGAGCCTGTTCACTCTAACTTTGAAGAGATTAGGGTTGTAAGCTTTCGGAAACACAGACGCTGGCAGAGAGTTCCACTCCTTTGCTGTGCGCATTATAAAAGACGTTTGAAAACGCTTAGTGCGAATTGGTGGAATAGCCACAAGGTAGGGATGGTAAGATGCAGTGCGTCTGGATGTCCGATGGTAGAAGGGGGCCGGTGGGATGAGGTCGTGGAGTTCTTGGGCACACTCACCGAAGTACAATCTGTAGAAGACCGACAAGCAGGCAACCTTACGGCGATGAGCCAAGCTATGTAGCTTGGCATCCACCAGTTTTACGTCGCCGATGAGCCTCTTAGCTCTGCGTTCCACCGAGTCACGCGCGGCAAGCTGATACTTAGCTGAGCCATCCCAAAGGTGGCTACAATACTCCATGCAGGATCGGACTTGCGCTTTGTATAGTGTTAAAAGCTGTCCAGGCCTAAAGTATCGCTTCACCCTATTTAGGATGCCCAGCTTTTTGGCCGCAGTTTGGGCTTTGTACTCGATGGTGGCGCCGAAGTTGAGACTGGATGTCAACTCCATGCCTAGGAGCTCGAGCCGATCAGTCACAGGAACAGATGCAGCCCGAAAAGTAGGAGCTTGGTCAAAACGACTCCTTTTTGCGGTAAAAAGACACGCCTGTGTTTTGGTGGCGTTAAAAGTGACCAAATTGTCATCACCCCATTGGGAGACAACGCTTAAGGTCAAATTTGTCCGCTCTACCATGGCCTCTCTCAAGGAACAAACTTCAGCCCCACTGGTTGTTGCGTTGGACAAGTATCTCTCTGAAACCGTACTGTCATCTGCGTACCCAACAAGACCAGGCTGAAGTAGGTCATTGATGTGCAGCAGGAAAAGAGTTGCAGAGAGAACAGACCCTTGAGGAACTCCGGCATCAATAGCCATGAGGTCAGAGGAGCAGCCGTCAATGACCACTCGGATCGACCGTTCACTCAGGAAGTCTGATATCCAGCTGCAAAAACCAGCTGGGATGCCATAAGCAGGAAGCTTGCTGAGTAGACCTGCGTGCCAGACCCTGTCAAAAGCCTTCGAGATATCAAGCGACACGGCAAGTGCTTCGCCGTGTCTCTCAATGGCTTCGCCCCAGCAGTGCGTGACATACACAAGAAGATCGCCAGTTGACCGTCCCCGGCGAAAGCCATATTGACGGTCACTGAGAAGATTGTTGTCTTCAAGGTAGGTCAGCAGCTTACTGTTCAGAACCCTTTCCATAACCTTGCATAGGATGGAGGTAATGGCGATCGGACGGTAATGCGCAGGGTCAGCACGGTCTCCCTTTTTGGGTTTAGTAAAAGTACCGTGTTGCAGGTATGCAAACAAAGCATGTGCGGGTGCGCGGAAAATAAAAGTCACTCAGCTACTTACTGTTATAATGTCCTTGCACACCATTAATATTTACACACAGACACAGAAGGAGTACGGACAGGAGACACACACTATAGATACAAACAACACAATAAAAAAGTCCACAAATTCGTAACAATAAAATAATTTGTTTAACAGTCGCGCGAGCGCAGGCGATTCGCAGCGAGGGCCTTGACCGACTGACCTCCAAACAAAAAATGATTTTCCAGGGCCGGACTCAGGTCCATTGCGCGCGCGACATCTCACACGTTGGGCCACCGACACCATCCGACATTATAATGTAAACATTATATTATATGCCGTGGTTGTCTTGAGTTGTGTTATCAATAAACTTACATGCTAATAATATTGTGGCTGTGTTTATGTATGTGTTGTAATTGTTTTGTCTTATGTGTTATACAATAAATGTAAATAAACTATGTGGTAGGAGTGAACCCTACATCACCCCCCTCCAGAGACCGTCAAGGGCGATAAAAATCAGGAAACCTGACATGACGACCAGAACGAGTGGTATACTCTTTGCTACTGCTAGGTGGAGTGACTTCTTCTGGGTCAGCTTTGTCTGCCAAAATGTAAGCTGGCTTAAGGCGGTCAATAGAGACCGTGACCTCTCTGCCCTTAAAGAATATTTTGAAGACTTTGTCTCCCCGTTGCAGAACTTTGTGTGGACCTGTGTACGCTGGTTGTAGCGAGCCACGTAATGCGTCTTCGCGAAGGAACACGTGATCAGTGGTCTGCAGATCCTTATAAACGAAAATGCTGGTCTTGCTGTGACGGGATGCTGGAGTTGGTTGCAGGTTTTGAGCAAACTTGCGAATGCGCGCAGTGAAGTCTGTGACGTCGGTCGTTCCTACGTCACTAGAGGTGAAGAATTCACCTGGGAGCCTTAGCGGTTCGCCGAACAGAAGTTCGGCGGAAGACGCCTGGACATCTTGTTTGAATGCGCTCCGTATGCCAAGCAATACCCACGGCAAGGACTCTGTCCACTTGTCATTAGCATGGCACGTGATGGACGCCTTGAGTTGCCGGTGAAATCGCTCCACCATGCCATTACATGCCGGATGGTATGCCGTTGTCCGCTTGTGCTGGAAACCAGCCAGTTTGGACAATTGTTCAAACAGGGCCGACTCAAACTGTCGACCTCTGTCCGTGACAATGTCAGTGGGACAGCCAAACCGGGCAATCCATCCGGATAGCAGCGCTTTAGCTACTGTCTCGGCAGTTATATCGACGATTGGCACGACCTCTGGCCACCTGGTGAAACGGTCGACTGCCGTCAGACAATACCTGAAGCCTTGCGAAATCGGGAGCGGGCCCACAAGGTCAATGTTGACGGTGGTGAATCTAGCACGTGGGAGTTGATACGACCCCAATGGCGCAGATACGTGTCGGCTCACTTTAGCCCGCTGGCAGTCAAGACACGCTCGAGCCCACTCCCTGCAGTTCTTCCTTATGCCTGGCCAAACGAAGCGTTCTGCGATTAATTTGGTAGACGCTGAGACACCAGGGTGGCTGAGGGAGTGCAGGCTGTCAAAGACTTGCTTTCGCAGCATTACAGGCACAAATGGTCTGGGTGGTGTTGTACTGACGTCACAGTATACAAATTTACGCGCCCCTGGGACCTGCACCTTCTCCAGATCCAACGAGGATCCTTCCTGGAGCAACTTGGACAGCTCCGGATCCGAAGTTTGCGATTCCGCGAGAGTGTCGAAGCTGACCGGTACTTGTAGCGCTTCCACGCGAGATAAGGGGTCGGCTACGACATTTTCCTTGCCGGAAATGTGCCTTATGTCGGTGGTGAACTGGGCGATGAAGTCTAGGTACCGGAATTGCCTAGGTGAGCAGTTTTTCTTTCTCTCGTGGAATGCGAAACTGATCGGCTTGTGGTCCGTGTAAACGACAAAGTGTCGAGCCTCAAGCATGTGGCGAAAGTATTTGATGGCCTCGTAAATGGCCAGCAGTTCCCTATCATAGGGAGAATACTTTGTTTGCGAAGGGCTGAGCTTCCTGGAGAAGAAAGCTAATGGCTGCCAGCCATCATCGCTAAGCTGCTGTAACACCGCGCCGATCGCTAAATCTGTAACCATCGCGAGTTTGGCATTGCAATCGGGGTGAGCTAAAAGAGCAGCGTTAGCTAAGCTAGCCTTACAGTCTTCAAATGCTTGCAAAGTATTCTCCGCAAGACATATGGGCTGCGAGCCCTTTACGTTGCCAATCAATAGGTTGTGAAGCGGTGCCTGGATCTGAGCTGCGTGAGGAATGAAACGCCTGTAAAAATTAATCATACCCAGAAATCGGCGCAACTGACGGACATCTTTGGGCGGCGGGAAGTTGCTGATGGCTTCGACCTTGGAGTGGAGTGGTTTGGTGCCCTTTTCGGAGATGTGGTAACCTAGAAAAGTTACCTCCGGAACACCGAAAACGCACTTGGACGTGTTCACCAACATGCCGAAGTCCTTCATCCTGCCGAAGATAATGCGAAGGTGCTCCTCGTGCTCAGCCTGTGTCCTTGAGAAAATTAAGAAGTCATCCAAATAGGCATAGCAAAAGTCCAAACCTCTAGTCATCTCGTCCACGAAACGCTGGAAAGTCTGGCCCGCGTTACGCAGACCAAACGTCATGTAAGGAAATTCGTACAAGCCGAACGGTGTGGTGATCGCCGTCTTCGGAATGTCGTCAGGACTGACAGGGATCTGATTATAGGCCTTAACAAGGTCAATGGTGCTGAAGACTTTGCAACCAGAGATGCTGTGTGCAAAGTCGTGAATGTGCCTAATCGGATACCTGTCAGGGACGGTTCGGGCGTTGAGCATTCGGTAATCACCACAGGGTCGCCAACCGTTGTCTTTCTTGGGGGCGAGGTGCAATGGTGATGCCCATGGACTCTCCGAAGGTCTCGCGGTTCCATTGGCCAGCATCAACTGGAACTCCTGCTGAGCAATTTTTAATTTATCTGGCGCTAGTCGCCGAAATCGTGATGATACTGGAGGGCCTGGGATGGTGCGGATGTGGTGTACGGTGTTATGTGGTGTAGTGCGTAGTGTACCGGCGGGTCGGGTGATGTCGGGGGAACCCTTCCAAAATTTTATGGTACCTCGAATCGCCTGAAGAAATTTTTACTGAAAATAAAGATGAGTCTGAGTGATTCGAGGCTACAGAGTATACATTTGTACTACTATCGACTAGTCGTTGATTACGACAGTCAACGACTAGCGAGTAAAAACTTAAAAAATCTACGCCGATAATTGGTTTGGTTACCTCGGCCACAACAAAACGCCACTTAAAGTCTCTACGGAGTCCTAAATTTAAACTTAATTCTACGAAACCAAATGTTTTAATGGGCGTACCATTCGCGGCCACAAGTTGATAGTTCGTACACGCACGACGTTCACTAAGTAGACGGCGAGGGTAGACGCAGAGGTCGCTACCAGTGTCGACCAGGAACTGCGTCTTGGTGGCTCGGTCCGTGACGAACAGGCGACCAGTCGTGTGTGGGCAATCGTTTGTCGCCATCACTGAT
This sequence comes from Lacanobia oleracea, assembly GCA_950371165.1. Classification (NCBI taxonomy): domain Eukaryota; kingdom Metazoa; phylum Arthropoda; class Insecta; order Lepidoptera; family Noctuidae; genus Lacanobia; species Lacanobia oleracea. The sequence goes on from OX493389.1 coordinate 17,876,468, forward strand.
TGCCCGCGGCGTTTCCCTGCCGGAAGTCGCAGGGCTTGATGCAACGTTTCGCCTTCTCGCCATGCATCGCGTGGTACCAGCACACAGGATGTTGCCGGTAGCTGGAGTCCGAGCGTGTTGAAGAACGTTGGCGTGAGTGCCGTCGCGCGTCTCGACCACGGCTGTGGGAGCGGTTCCGCGAACGGCTGTCACGCAGCTGCAGCGTCAGGTCCTTCATCGCCCGCTTCAGCTCGGCGATCTCGGCTGCCATCTCTCTGACCGAGGGTCCTGCTGCCATAGTTGCTGCGACGTGGGTTGTTGGCACGACGATGTCCTGGACGCGGTCAGCCAGCTCGGCTAGCGCTTCCAGGGTGCTGTGGGGCTGCGATGCCAGGAGGGGTTGGATGCTGGTCGGGAGTCGGCTGCACCAGATGGTGCGTACAAAGTCCTCTGGCATGGTTGGTCCTGCTAATCCCTGTAGATGGCGCAGAAACTGCGACGGCTTCCGGTCTCCTAGCTCCTCGTGCATCAGCAGCTGCTTCACCTTACGCTCCTGGGAGGCTGAGAGTCTCCGCACCAGTTCTGACTTCAGCCTCTCGTAGCGGTTGGTGGCGGGAGGGGACACGATGATGTCTTTCACCTCTTTCGCAAACTGGGGGTCGAGGTGTCCTACTACATAATTGTATTTAGTGATGTCGCTTGTCACCCCAGCGTTCTCGAACTGCGTCTCTATCTGCGCGAACCAAATATCGGGCTCCTCGGGCCAAAATGGCGGTAGGCGCAAAGCGACGCGGTACACCTCAGCCGGGTCGACTTTTGATCCCGATATGCGCTTGGCCCTGCGCGCGCGGTGCGCGACGTGGTCGGTGGGCTGCGATGACGCGGTGTGTCCAGTCTCACTGTCACTCATGTTTTTTTTAAAGTTTGTGCTCTTCGGGGTCACCAGTTTAGTAAAAGTACCGTGTTGCAGGTATGCAAACAAAACATGTGCGGGTGCGCGGAAAATAAAAGTCACTCAGCTACTTACTGTTATAATGTCCTTGCACACCATTAATATTTACACACAGACACAGAAGGAGTACGGACAGGAGACACACACTATAGATACAAACAACACAATAAAAAAGTCCACAAATTCGTAACAATAAAATAATTTGTTTAACAGTCGCGCGAGCGCAGGCGATTCGCAGCGAGGGCCTTGACCGACTGACCTCCAAACAAAAAATGATTTTCCAGGGCCGGACTCAGGTCCATTGCGCGCGCGACATCTCACACGTTGGGCCACCGACACCATCCGACATTATAATGTAAACATTATATTATATGCCGTGGTTGTCTTGAGTTGTGTTATCAATAAACTTACATGCTAATAATATTGTGGCTGTGTTTATGTATGTGTTGTAATTGTTTTGTCTTATGTGTTATACAATAAATGTAAATAAACTATGTGGTAGGAGTGAACCCTACATGGGCACCGGTTGCACATTCGCAAGCTTCCATGATCTTGGCACCGTTCTTTTTTCAAGAGAGAGGCGGTACAGGCGTGTCATCACAGGAGACAACTCAGGTGCACATTGCCTCAACAGTCTTGCTGGAATGCCGTCAGGTCCACTGGCCTTATTCACATCTAAACTGCATAATACTCTACAGACCTCTTTATTATGAACTTTGATCTCCGGCATCGAAGAGTCACAACGAGGTAAAGTTGGTGGTTGCTTGGAGCCAGCGTCCAGACGCGAATTGCCCGCAAAGAGAGTTGCAAATAAATTTGCTTTCTCTCTTGCAGAGTGAGCCAGCGAACCATCAGGTTTCAGCATTGGAGGCAAAGTGGGTCGACAGAAATTCGTTTCGACCGCTTTCGACAGGGACCAAAACTGCTTACTACCCGGAGGGTGCGATGCTAGTTTGGCCCCAATACGTCCGACATGGTCAAAACGTGCCCCACGAAAAACCCGCTTGCAGAACCTTGCGGCAAAATTAAAGGCTTTTTTCCTCGCGCGAACCCTACGTGCTTTATCCTTACGGTCGCGGGCCTTGATCCAGGCTTGGTAAGCAGATTCTTTACGTGCTTCAGCGTGGGCGCATTCTGCATTATACCAAGGCCGGGATTTGTGACCGAGCGGGATGTCGGAGAATGGAATAAAATACTCCATCCCCTGCCGAATCACGTCTGCAATCACATCAGCGCAGCACGAAGGGTCACCCGAGGAGAAGCACACTTGCCGCCAAGGATATGACGCAAAAAAGTGTCGCATCTCATCCCAATCAGCTGACTCGTATCGCCATACTCGTCTCGTGCCTCTAGGACTCTTATCAGGAGGAGAGCAGGCCAACACGGATTTCACCAGGCAGTGGTCAGACGTTCCCAGCGGGGCTGAGACTGATACTGATTGACTGCCCGGATCAGTTGTCAGCAGAAGGTCCAAGCAATTGGGTGTATGGGCGTCAACATCCGGTACCCGCGTTGCCACATTCACCAGCTGGGTTAGATCTAGCGTTACTGCAAACTTGCGCGCCTCTAACCCGGCATGGTCAGTTCTCTGGTACGGGAACAACCACTCTTTATGGTGGGCGTTAAAGTCCCCCAGAAAATTGAGCTTCGCTGTTGGGTACCGTTGCTGAGCTACGTCGGTCGACTCCACGAGGAAATTAAACAGCGCTGTTGTCTCCTGGTCACCGCTGTGCGATCGGTATACGCCGATGTAGATAAATTTTTCCACGCTAGTATCCACAAGTAGCCAAATAGCAGAAAAACCCGATTTCTCAAAGCAACGGAGACGACGACAACAAATGTCATCGCGGACGTACACACAGACCCCAGCCTGCTTCTTGAACTTATGTTCCAGAGAGTAGCCCGGGTAGTTGAGGTACGCCACGTCCGACGGGGTTGTTATCTTCGTCTCCGTTAGGAAAAACAGGTGCGGCTTCTCGGTCTCAAGGTGGTGATGGACCGGATCGAGATTTGAGTGTAACCCTCTGATGTTGGTGAGGTGCACTTTGAGTGGGAGGAAGTGCAGCCGTTGTTTACCTTTTTTCCTTTTTGCTTTTGTCATTTTTTTTTTTTTTTTTTTTTTTGAGTCGTCGGGGAGAAAAGTCGAATTGTCGAGGCTCTGCTCAGTGAACCAAGTGGAACACAAAAGCTAAACTAACCTATGGGGAACTCATTTGGAGACTGCGGGGACGCCCGAACCCCCCCGGATATGGCCACCGGGTCCTCCCATCCAGTCGCCGGCTGGCACGGTGGAGCATACCGGGATTTTTCGCTAGTTGGCGGGGCAGCCTTTCACACGTGGCTGGCGTGCTACTTGGGCCCCCTACTAACTGCGGTCGGCCAACGGCTGGCACCGTGCTTCGGATCCCGCTACCCTCCAAAATGAGTTACCCGGAAAGCCCAGCCCAGTGACCAAGACCGGTTCTGAGCAGAGCAACTGACAATCTCCTTCTCTCCCAAAGGCACTGGCACTCCCGCACACCGACGGAACACAGCAAGCTGCTTGGCGCCGGACTTCGGCGGGATGGTGGTCGCGAGCCAGGCGGCTCCTTGCGGAGCCTACCACCGCTTTAAGTGGGATCGTTCTGCCGTACCACAGGCAAGCCTGTGGTGCCGTTGCCCGGGGTGGACCGCGAGGAGGTAGATCCCAAACCACCCCTAAAATGCATAGCGTTCACATGTAATATGTAACAGTGTCCTAGTAGGTACCTCCGTCTGACGCGCTCAGTGATGTGACAACCAACGTGATGAATGCTAAGCGCCTCAATCAGGGCATTCATATACAAATTGAAGAGGGCAGGGGAGGTCACACACACCGCACTCCAATTGATACGGTTCCGACAGCGCACCTGCCTAACAAATATTGATGACTTGGTTTCCATACCAATGCTTGAAAATACTTATAAGCTCGATAGGCAAGCTTATAGCTTCAAGTTTCTTCCACAATATATCGTAGCAAACCAGATCAAAAATCCTGGACAGGTCGAAGAAACAAGCGAAAACAGATGTACCTACTTCTTTTGTGTAGTACCTGATGGTCGGTCAGCTTGAGACACAGAACCGCACTTTCTGCAGAAAGTGTTGACCGAAACCTGATTGTCGTACAGCGCAAGACGTTCGTTTGAGAGTTTCTATAGTTGCTAGAGAAATAGGTCTATAGTTCCCCTTATCCGAAAGATCACCTGTTTTACTTTTAAATAATAGGAATCCTCCTAATGTCGGAAGACGGGTATGAATGGCCAATACATAAAGTGTACAGCTGCGCCAAAACCCTTGGTAAGTGAGGACTAGCGTACTGCAAATGCTCAATACTGATCCCGTCATGACCAGGGAATTTACCTCTAGTCTTTTTTTATTTTTTTATATAGGAATGGGCTTGCTCTTGACCACAATCACGCCGGATGGAAAGCGATAGATGAGGTCTATGATGGAGCGAGCGTGCCCAGAAGATGCCTGTTCACTCTTGATTTGAAGGCAGACGGGTTATATGTGGACGGGAACACAGATGCTGGCAGAGAGTTCCACACTTTAGCTGTGCGTATAATAAATGGGGAAGAGAAGCGCTGGGTACGACTATTCGGGATATCGACCAAGTACGGATGGTACCCTGCAGTACGTCTGGTATTCCGGTGGTAAAAGGGCGATGGTGGGATCAGGTCGTGGAGTTCCTGCGCACACTCCCCAAAAAACAGTCTGTAGAAGACCGACAGGCAGGCAACATTTCGCCGATGACCTAAGCTGTGAAGCTGAGCCACCAACGTCTCGTCACCTATAAGCCTTTTCGCTCTGCGTTCAACCGAGTCCAATGCAGCAAGCTGGTATTTTGCTGAGCCATCCCATAAGTGGCTGCAATACTCCATACAGGATCAGACTTGTGCTTTGTACAGACTCAGAAGCTGTCCAGATGTGAAGTATCGTCTTACCCTATTTAGGATGCTCAGCTTCTTGGCTGCAGTCTGTGCTTTTGACTCGATTGTTGAGCCGAAGTTGAGATTGGACGTCAACTCCATGCCCAAAAGCTCCAGGCGGTCGGTAACAGGTACAGGCGTACCTCGGAATGTAGGAGATAGCTGAAATGGACTCCTTTTAGCAGTGAAGAGATACGCCTGTGTTTTCAGAGCATTGAATTTGACCAGATTGTCGTCGCCCCACTGGGAAACGAGATTTAAGGTAGAATTCATTCGCTCCACCATGGCCTCTCTAAGAGTAGCTGTTTCCTCCCTGCCGGCTCCCGCACAGGAAAAGTATATTTCTGAGACTGTGCTGTCATCTGCGTATCCGATTGCACCAAGTTGCAGCAGGTCGTTGATATGCAGCAGAAATAGAGTCACAGAAAGAACAGACCCCTGAGGAACACCGGCATCAATAGCCATATGATCCGATGAGCAGCCGTCTATGACCACTTTGATCGAACGCTCGCTCAGGAAGTCGGAAATCCAGGTGCAAAAGTCAGCAGGGATGCCGAACGCGGGGAGCTTACCCAACAGACTAGCATGCCAGACTCTATCAAAGGCCTTTGAAATATCGAGCGACACAGCAAGAGCTTCGCCGTGTTTTTCAATGGCCTCGCCCCAACAATGTGTAACATATACAAGAAGATCCCCAGTTGACCGACCACGACGGAAGCCGTACTGGTGATCACTGAGGAGCTCACTGTCTTCCAGGTATGCCAGCATCTTATTGTTAAGTACCCTTTCCATCACTTTACACAGTGTGGAGGTTATGGCGATTGGTCTGTAATTGACAGGGTCGGCACGGTTACCCTTTTTGGGCACTGGTTGTACATTAGCAAGCTTCCAGGACTTTGGCACCACTCCGGTTTTTAGGGAGACGTCTCTCCCGCGGAGAGGCGCGTCAGGATAGGAGACAACTCTGGAGCACAGCTTTTGAGGACTCTCGCGGGTATTCCGTCAGGACCGCTGGCCTTATTTACGTCCAGACCACAAAGGACCTTATGAACCTCTTTCAGGTGAATTGTGATCTTCGGCATTGTGGAGCCACAATGAGGTATTTGAGATGGTGTATTAGAGGCCGCATCAAGACGAGAATTTTCGCCAAAGATTGAGACAAATAGGTTTGCCTTTTCCTGCGCGGAATGAGCCAGCGTTCCATCAGACTTCTGCATAGGAGGCAGCGAAGGACGGCAGAAGTTCGTCTCGACCGATTTTGACAGGGACCAGAACTTCTTGCTACCCGAAGGGTAGGACGCCAATTTGGTGCCAATCCGCTCAACATGGTCAAAACGCGCCCTCCGTAACACCCGTTTGCAGTCCTTAGCAGCAGAATTGAACGTTCTTTTCGCCGCGCGAACACTTTGCCCGTCGCTCTCGTCACTGCGGGCCAAAGCCCATGCCCGGTATGCCTGCTCTTTACGCAGGTTAGCTTGCGCACAAGACGCGTTATACCAGGGCCTAGCCTCGCAGCCAAGTGGGACGTCAGAGAATGGATTAAAATATTCCATTCCCTGACGTATCACGTCAGCAATTGCGACGGCGCAGTCGGAAGGACTGCGCGACGAGAAGCAAGTCCACCGCCATGGGTAAGATGCAAAGAAATGTCGCATCTTATCCCAGTCTGCTGACCCGTACCTCCATACTCGCCTCGTGCCTCTAGGGATTAAATCTGGAGGAAAGCAGGAAGATACGGACTTCACCAGACAGTGGTCGGACGAACCGAGCGGAGCCCAGACCGAAACAGAGTGCCTGTCCGAATCTGTAGTCAGCAGAAGGTCCAAACAGTTGGGTGTGTGACCCTCAATATCCGGAACGCGGGTAGCTTGGTTAACCAGTTGGTGGAGATCTAAAGATATCGCAAACTTGCGCGCCTCTCTTCCAGCATGGTCAGTTTTCTGAAATGGGAAAAGCCATTCCTGATGATGGGCATTAAAATCCCCCAGAAAAACAATCTCCGCTGTCGGATATTTGCGTTGGGCCAATTCGGCTGCCCCTGTAAGATGGTCAAAGAGTCTTGTCGCCTCCTGATCTCCACTGTGCGACCTATAAACACCGACATAAATTGTTTTATGAGAGCCGGTGTCCACCAGCAACCACAGAGTAGAAAAACCCGCAACTTCATCACGGACGTACACGCAGACCCCGGCTTGCTTTTTAAACTTATGCTCGAGCGAGTATCCCGGGTACTTGAGGTACGACACGTCTGAAGGGGTCGCTATCTTTGACTCCGTCAAATATAATAAGTGCCGCATCTCGGTCTCAAGGTGGTGATGGACCGGATTGATATTTGAGTGCAATCCACGGATGTTAGTGAAGTCGTAGACCTGATGACCTTAGCCACATCATGAGCGTGTTCCCACCTCGCCACAACGGTGCTCAGCATCTAGCATTACACAAGAGCTCCCCAAAGGCGATTTTAAAACAAAATTATTCCTCAACCGGGCCGCAATTATGTGACATTCATTGGAATATTTATTAATTTTACAGCGAGCATGTCACATTATCAGGAATCTTCAGGGTCAGACCATAGTAGTACTCGTAGTACTAAATTTCTTACGTAAACATCAATAACGGATCTTTATGCCGATTGCTTGACTATAAAGTGGTCTACCCATCGCCTGCAGCCATGAGCTTCACTCATAAAAGTGTAAATTTTACTTGTAAGCCCTAGTCCGTATACAGGGTGACTGGTAATTAGTGACCGATACTCGTACTTTAACCCGTGATTGTACTCATGATAACAAACAACTTTTACTATAGGACCAAACCTAAATCGCGAAAAAAAAATCGTCATATTATTTTTCGAGTTACTCTCAACAAGCCAACCCATATTGTAGAAGTGCATAAAAAATAACTATTCCGCCATCTTGGATGTTCCGCCATATTGAATTTTTGAATGACGTCACACAGTTTATCGTGTATTATCAATATCATCTAAACTAAACGTGTATACTTACAAAATTTCAATCGAGTGTAAATATCTGTTCAAAATTGAGTAGCAAGATTCCACCTGAACAAACATACTCGTACATACGAGTACATACAGTGCAAGTTAAATAAAAGCTTTTAATAAAAATAGGTACTAAAATAGTCAAAATGTACTGCATTTTGACCAGTTAGTAGGGGAACATAAATGTACTGAACAGTAGATTTTTTTCGCAATTTCAGGTTTGGTCCCGTACTAAAAGTTGTTTGTTATCATGAGTAGGTACAGTCTCTTGGCAACATTATCTTACCCACCCTAAAAACGAAACGAATTTGGACCCTCTGACAGTAACATTGAGGTTTATTCAATTTATACAAGCTTATCAGACAAGTGCTCGAGGACTTGATGAACAAATACAATAATAATACAGACACGCAAATTTGATCTCTAAAACGTTAGCATTAGGTTTTAAGTTATAACTACTTGTTATAATATAATTAGTGTAATAGCTTGTTTTAATAATTGCGTTCAAGTAATTCTGGTCTCGTGGTCTGTGTATAAGACTGAGAAAAACAAGTTGCGAGATCAAATCCTGCGACGAAGATGTTGTTTTGCTTTCAATTAAGAATTTATTCCAAAACTATTTCTTGTATTATTGTTAAGAACTATAGACGGATAACCTTCAAATATAAACTTTCTAAAATGGTAATATTTTCGCATAACTTGTAATAAGTGGGTAGTTGAAAAATAAATATTAGTATTCATTATAAAACTGGTATTCAAATGCTACTAAGGGTATGCAGTGACTACGCGCAAACATATTTTACCTTGCCTTACTAAATTGCAAAAACATCACAATCAGGTTGGGAACTATTATTTGAATTAAATTTATTGCATATAAGCACATAATTAAGTAATATTTAATGATAGTCATAATGCCACATGGTGACTACCTCGACATAGTTATCTCGGGTTGAGGAGCTCGTGGCTAAATAATAACAGCCGCACGGGTCGATCTTGAAGGTTAAGCAACGCTTGCCAAGGTTGGTCTGTGGATGGGTGACCATCTTAACATAACGAGTTTCCTCCGTGCCTCGGAAAGCACGTTAAGCCGTTGGTCCCGGCTGTCATTTGTAGATCTTTGGCAGTAGTTACCGATTGTCAGAAGCCAGTAAATCTGACTCCAGTCTTGCCAAGATGTACCGTGTTACCCAGTTAATGGGTTGTGGAGGTCTGGTAGGCAGCCGCTCCACGTAAAACACTGGTATTCAGCTGAATCCGGTTTGACTGGAAGCCGACCCCAATGTAGTTGGGAAAAGGCTAGGCAGATGATGACTAAATTGCAAAAACAACGTCTCTTTACAATTTTTTATTTTCTATTTTATAGGTTGTTTTTTTATTATGATGTCTCAATGGAGTGATTATTTAAAATACAAAATAATCTATTTGCACGAGGAGAAGGTTGGCTGCTTGTGCTGTGCAAGAATAAATTTATGAAAGTATACTATATGGTTCAAATGGTTTAGAATATTGCGCATTAAAATTTGATCTTAGTTGTAATTTCTAGATTACAACTAAGATCAAATTTTAATGCGCCTTATAAGAGTTGAGTTGGTCTTGCGGTCACTAAAGTAGTGCGATGTTCATCGTTATCTACGTTCGAACCAAGTTTAACCTAAATATAGCTTTTTGCTCAGCGGTTTTTTTTTTATTATTTCATAACATTTATTTTACATTTCTTTAATGGACGACGTAGGGTCTTGTCTTTTTAAAAGGGCAGTTTGTATAGTATTAAAACTAAACAATTGAAAGTTTAAAATGTTTATTATTTCATTAAAACACTTAGTTAAGATAAAGTAAGTAAATGCTCATATATTTCCAAATTAATATACATTTTATATTAGTATGCCATAATCAAATCTAACCATTTATAAACATTAAAAAAGGTGAAGAATTCATTTTCTCGATAGCAAACATTTAAGCATAAGGCTTAAATGTTTGCTATCGAGAAAATGAATTCTTCTGTGAAATACTTTACAGATTTATAGCTGCCTATATGTAGTGAATAAACATGTTATTTAAATAGAAAAATCTATTTATAACAATAACATCACCACATAATCAGCAACATTTTAATGGTTTAACAGTCAATCCATTGAGCATTTACTTACATGGTGTGTTTAAAAATGCCTAGACACTAGATTAATTAGTAGCGGATTGGCGCACCGTCCCCTGCTATAACTTGCTGTAAGCGGCTACGCATACCGCGCACCATATTCCAACACAAATCTTTGCCTCTCATGTGCTCCCAAGTCGATGTCACGATCTCAGCCAAGTTGTGTTTTTTTCGCACTTCCGTTGTGTCCCAATTTAAAACCATTTGACCCCATAGATTTTCTATAGGGTTCAAATCAGGACTTTTAGATGGCCAATTAATAACTGTCACACCTTCTTGAGCAGCTAACCAATCCTGCACAATGCCTGCACGGTGGATGGAGCAGTTATCGTGCATGAAATAAATATGTGATGTTGGATAGGCAATTCGCACAGTCGGCAGCATGACGTCACGCAGAATCTCCAAATACAAACTACTATTAAACCTACCACCAACTTTCACCAATTCACCAGGTCCCATAGACGACATCCAGCCCCAGTAGCCCAGGGTTATTCTACCGCTGGTTCTACAAGGTAGCAAGCACTTCTCATTGTAGCGTTGTCCTTTCCTTCGCCATAAGATTTTACGTCCATCTTTGTCCGATTTAAATGATTTTTCATCAGTCAAGATCACAACATTTTCTTCCCAATTAAAATTTTAATATTCCTGGCCAAAACGGACCCTTTCTTCGCGATGAGCAGGTGTTAATGCAATTTTCAGTGCCAGTTTATAATTCCTTATCCCAGCAGCGTGTAAATGCCTTCTCACTGTTTCTACTGAAATATTGTGGTTTATTGCGGTTACACGAATGGGCCAAAATGGATTATCAACATGGCTTGAAACAATAGCCCGGTGGCGTTCGAATTCGGGACTATACTTGATGGCTTTTACTCCTGGACGAATCCGCTGAATATTTCCATTGTCTTCATAACGTCTTAGCCATAGCATGACCGTATTTCTCTAAAACAAAAAAAAAAAAACATTTTTGGAACCGTGTATGTAACTTGTAAGGAGTAAACTACGCGTTAATCACAATCAATAAAATAAAATAGGTATAAAAAAAACACTTACTGCTATATTAAGTCGACGACCAATCTCTCTAATTCCAACATTCTGCTCACGTAAAAATATGATTTTATGTTTGGTATAGTCATCAAGTTGCGACATGATGCTTTTTTACACCAAATTGCTAACGAGTTATGTGGAACGATTTACAAATGTGTGTGCGCAGTCACTGCTATTAATCGTAGTGTAACTTTTGTCACTCATATGAATTTATTATCTACCTCACAAAGCAAATGTATGCTTTACTTCGTATCCAACCATTCTTGGTAAATATTAATTCTCTAAACTTAAAGTTTTTTTAATTTACCCACCTGTTTACAAGATAAGTTATTAGGCGTAAATCATATTGGTCGTTCTTTAATAATGCAAGCAATATTGTAGTTCCTTTTTTAATTGATTGTCATTACAACTAATTAAAAAAGGAAGTAATACTATGTGGACTGTGTTTTCGAACCCACATGTTGTTCGTCGCCAATCCAGCATCAAACCGCTAAGCCACAAGAACTTGTCGAGAATACGCGAAATTAAAGATTGGGTTGTAATTATATAGAGTTACTTAAAAGCTTTTCAACTTTAAAGTCGACGAGATAATGATTAAAATAACTTAACAAAATGATACATAATGCCGGTGGCTCCGACAATGTTGGGTGGGTTTACCTTAACGTTACGTGTTAAAGATCAAATTTGCGTGTCTGTATTATTATTGTACTTGTTCATCAAGTCCTCGAGCACTTGTCTGATAAGCTCGTATAAATTGAATAAACCTTAATGTTACTGTCAGAGGGTCCAAATTCGTTTGTTTTTAGGGTGGGTAACATAATGTTGCCAAGAGACTGTACAATCACTCGTTTAAGTATCAGTCACTAATTACCATTCACCCTAGATATCATGCGTTGATGCCAACTTTGATCAATTCAAATCAATTTTATTCGATAATAATTTACGTTGTGTTATGAAAATAACTTAACAACTTCCATTTAAACATATTTTTAACAATAATTCGATGTAAACTTAATCCTCACAAAAGTTTGACAGCTCATTCATAAACAAGGTATTAGAATGCGCATTAAAATCCCCTAAAACAAATACTGATTACAATCTTCAAGTACTCACCGTACCGAGGCATCCCTGAAGTCCGGTTACCTCTCATATCGGTAGGCATATAGATGCTCATCAAAATATTAAGCCTATCGTTAGTCACTATTTTTATTGCACACACACGAGGGTTATTGTGATAGGGTAGAGTAAACTCAGAATTTCGTTACTTAAGGCTGCGCTCTCGAAAATGCGTGCAGATGAAGCAGTTTTTCGTCGACATTTACTGAGAAATTACATTTGAAAAAAATAAGTAGTAATCTACATCATCATTTCAGCCAATATTCGTCCACTGCTGAACGTAAGCCTCCCTCGAAGAGCGCCAACCATCCCGATCCTGAGTAGTCCGCATCCATCCGCTGCCAGCCACCTTCTTTAAATCATCGATTCATCGTGCCGCAGGGCGTCGCACACTACGTATGCGGTCTCCATTCTAACACATGTCTGCTCCATCGACCATCTGTCCGTCTGCAGACATGGTCGGCCCACTTCCACTTCAGCATGCGTATTCTATGCGCAGTATCGGTGACTTTAGTTCTCTGGCGAATAACTTCGTTACGAAATCTATCCACCATAGAAACCCCGATCATTGCTCTCTCCATTGCACGCTGAGCAACCTTGAATTTGCGGTCAGTGAGTTTCCACGTTTCAGCTCCGTAAACAAGTCATTACGGGTAGGACGCACTGGTTATAGACCTTGGTCTTAAGAGATTGTGGGATCGACGATTCAAAGATATCACGCAGCTACCCGACTACCGCCCAGCCCAAGCGTATTCGCCTTCTCAAAGTTGTGCCGCCCAAGTTGGCAATTTGATATATGTGCCATTTACGATTACAGGTCTCGGGTTCATTGTACATAAATTTGGTTTTGTTCAGATTCATCCCGAGACCCACCCGTCTTAAGAATCAGCCGTTCAGCATCACCTCCAGCTCCTGCAAAGATTCCGCCATGATGACAATGTCGTCCGCAAATCGGAGGTGCGAGATGTACTGACCGTTGATATTTATGCCCTGTCCTTTCCAATCAAGCGTCTTGAAAACGTCCTCCAACGCGTTCGTAAACAGATAGTTTCGGAGATATAACGTCTCCCTGTCTTGCACCTCGACGCAGATGATTGGTTTTGTAATAATAATAATAAAAAATATATATATATTATCAAAGATCCTTCAGTAACAAATGATAAATGTCGTAAATGCCACAGCCAACCAGAAACCATCCAGCATATTACCGGAGCGTGCACTACTCTCACGCAAACAGACTATACACACCGACACAATCAGGTGGCAAATGTAATACATCAAAAATTAGCAGTTAAGTACGCACTCATACAAGACACAAATACCCCTTATTATAATTATACACCACAAACTATCCTAGAAAATGACACACATAAACTTTACTTTGACCGCGCCATTCTTACCGATAAGACAATCCACTACAATAGACCAGATATAACCCTACAAGATAAAATAAATAATGTTACCTATTTAGTAGATATTGCTGTGCCCAATACTCACAACATACTGAAGACAATTACTGAAAAAATTAACAAATATGCAGAACTCAAGGATGAAATAACTAGGATATGGCGACAAGATAAGGTTTATGTGGTCCCTATTGTCCTCTCCACAACAGGCGTTATCCCAAATTATCTTCTACATAGTCTGAAATTGCTTAATTTAAAAGAAACTCTTTATATCACTCTACAAAAAGCTGCTATCTTAAATACATGCCGAATTGTTAGAAAGTTCATGCAAATAGACGAAAACGAAATAGCGACCCCTCATAACACACCCCCAACATAAGACACCACTCGCTGCATTTACTTGGTTTCGGCCCGTAAATGTAGCATAAAACCAGCCAAAGAGCAGAGAAGAAAAAACACATTCCAATAATAATAATAAATCTTTATTGAACTAAAGCCTAAATAACTATTACAATGATATAGTAGAAGCAACATACATTGATAGGCTTACGCTAGGTAGTTATACAAAGAAACCCTGACCTCTAAACTAAGTTAATACCTGTATCTTAGCAGATCAGTGTCATCCGCGACAATGTTACAAGCCAATTTTTTTTGTTTTTTTACAACTCGACAACTACTAAACATCGCAAAAATTAAAAATGGAATTTAAAAATAAACAGAATACTTAAAAAATGATTTACTTTTACAAAACAAAAGAAATGAAAGTGTGCCGTTAGTGTGTTTTTGAGGTGTGTTGTATGTTAGTGTTTATGTATGAATGTGTTAGTGTTTATGTTTGAATGTTTATGTCTAACATTAATATTATGGACACTAACAACTGTAATTTGGGACGCACCTGTGTAGGAAAGAATTTAACTGAAGATGTGCCAACTGAACAACAGCAACATCAGGCTCATGTTAAGAATAATGACCGTATATGTAATCAAGAATGTAGCAAAATATTTCTTCTAACGGACAATCAAGGGAAAGGCATCGTCCAGACGCTTATCGAGCGTAAAAGTGAGCTTATACTCAGAGATTATAAAATACAATCTGTAACAAGACCAGACGCAAGAACGAAATATGTCTTGTCGGACTGTAGCAACGTGGCTAAGACATTATCAAAAACCGACAATGTTATCATAATGACAGGGAGTAATGATGTAAATCCAATAGAGTTTATGTCTGAAATATCTATAGCGTTACATTTTCTTAAAAATTGCAATGTATTTGTAGTAAATATATTTAATAATATTTTCCTTAATGAATGTAAACTTAATAATCAGCTAAAGCTACTTATCAGAAACCATGAAAACTGTACATTTATTGAAACAGACAATATATCGAATGTTGCGCAACAAATAATTCATCAGATAAATGTTATCCAGTACAGCAACAAATTCCTCTCTTATAACAACCACAAATTCAAAAAGGGTAAAGCATTGCCTAGTTACGTCCGGGAAAAGCATGATAACGTTAAACCAAAGAAAGGAACAATACCTTATTATTTTCCATTAAGTACTAAAACCTTGCAATTAAACTTCAATGACCAAAGAATAACTAATAATATTAATATAGAACCAAGGAAAGGCACGATACCTTATTATTTTAAATCACTTAAAATAACCTCACAGATTGACTCAAATAATTCTGCAGGGACAAGAAATAATCTTTTTCGTAACTAAAAATGTATTCTCAGTGTTTCACCAAAACATTGCTGGTGCATTAAATAAAATGCAAGATTTAGAGGTAGCACTAAGTGAGATGCATGATCTAAATGAAAATGTGGCAGTGGTATGTCTAAGTGAACATTTCATAAAAAGAGGTGAAGAAAAATATTTAAATATAAATAATTTTTATCTCGGTGCAATCTATTCTAGACTAGAACGACGTGGAGGCACGTGTATTTTGTGTAAGAACGGTTTTAAATGTGTTGAGCTGGAAGCAGTAAAGGAATTCGCTATTGATAAACATTTCGAAATATGTGGTGTTGAAATAAAACAGCTTAACCTTATTATAATTTGTATATACAGGATACCAAACTCTGACATTAATATTTTCTTTGACCATTTTACGAAAGTTATGACAAAACTTCAATACAAAAAATGCAATATAGTAGTTTGTGGCGACTTTAATATAGATTTGCTATTATCTGATAAAACTAGTACTACATTTAAAGTGTTGATGCTTAATTATGGTCTGGAATATCACATACATGAACCGACTAGGCTTAATAAATGCATAGACAACATTATAAGCAATATTCATAATGTCACTGGTAAGACGTATAATCTGTACCTGTCTGATCATAACACAGCTCAACTAGTCAAAATTGAACAGGAAACTTCAAACAGATTGGAAGTGGATTACTGTTTTATGACTATAAATGATTTAAATAAAGAGAACGTCGCAAAGTTCGTTGATTACATCAGTTGCATCAGTTTTAGTGAAATCTATGGCATAACAGATACTAATGAAGCCTTCGACAAGTTTCATGATTTGTTGACTTTATTTTATAAACTATGCTTCCCTTGTATTAAAGTTAAAATGAAACACAATAGTGGTAAACCTAAATGGATAACAAAAGGCATTAAGAAAAGTTGTAGTACTAAGCGGTCATTAAGGTACAAGTATTACTTAAATAAAAATAATGACAATAAGAATAAGTACAAGGCATACTCTAAATTATTACGGAAGTGCATGAATAACCTACAGTCCTTGTGTAATGAAAGACACATTAACTTATCTCGTAATAAAATTAAGGCCACGTGGCATGTTGTGAAGCGTAACTTAGGTAACGAACCGTTTAGGGAATATATCAGTAAAATTATTGATGGTAGTATTACGTTGACATCTGGATCTGACATTGCTAATAAACTTAATAATCACTTTGTTGACATTTCTAATAATAATGATAATTGCTCTACTCTTAAACATAATAAAACTGACATACATAAAATAAAGTCAAATGATAAAAGTATATTTGTAGAACCCACTAACGACTCTGAAATATATCGTATAATAAAGTCTTTAAAAAATACGAAATCGGCTGGGTATGATGACATTACAACCGAGCTCATCAAAAAAATTGCTCAACATATAGCCTCGCCATTAGCTCACATAGTCAATTTATCCTTGGAACAGGGCTGCTTTCCGAGTAGGCTAAAACTGTCTCTGATAAAGCCACTTTATAAAAAAGGATCAAAATCAGACGTTGATAATTACCGACCTATCGCTCTTACTCCCATTATATCAAAAATTTTTGAAAAAATTATGTACCGGCGAGTGATGAAATTTCTTTCTAAACACAACATTCTTGTTGACCAGCAATACGGGTTTAGACAAAATAAATCGACGACTTTGGCAATATTTACGCTAGTGAAAGCAATGATGACGAATATTAATGATAAAATAACCACTTGTGCATTGCTTTTAGACCTAAGTAAGGCGTTCGATCGTGTTGATCATGCGCGGCTTCTAGAAAAACTTGAAAGATACGGTATCAGAGGTCCAGCAAAAGAATGGTTTCAGTCATACCTAACTGACAGAAAACAGGTAACAAGGTTAACAAAATTAAACAAATTAAGTAACTCTTTGGAAAATTTTGATTCTGATGCAAGGACTAATTGCTGTGGTGTACCACAAGGTAGTATCTTAGGGCCTTTATTGTTCCTTCTTTACATAAATGATTTGCCTCAGTCAATAAAACATCAGTGTGTGTTGTTCGCCGATGACACCACAATTATTATTAAATGTAAAAATTTACAAAATATTGACATTGAAATTAAAGAAACGTTAAATGACATAAAACAATGGTTAGACATTAATAAATTAAAAATAAATATTTCCAAAACTAATTTACTTCATTGCAAAACATCTAAAAGTAAACCTATACGCCTTAATGTTGCACTTAACAATAATAATATAGAACAGGTACGTAATGCAAAGTTCCTGGGTGTAACACTTGATGAACATTTTACTTGGAAGAATCACATCGAAATAATTGCTAAAAAAATCAATCAATTCGTATTCGCTTTAAAAAGAATTAAAATGATTACATCGTTGCGTACCGCCATAATGGTGTATCACGCATATGTCAGCTCAGTAATACGATACGGTATAGTTGTGTGGGGAAACTCTTCCGAACTGGCAAAGATCTTCATCGCCCAAAAAAAGTGTATTCGTGCAATATTCAAAATGCATTGGTCTGACTCATGCAAGCCTTTATTCAAGTCGCACAATCTATTGACGGTCCCATGCATTTATATTTACGAAGTTGCCAGATTTGTGAGGTCCAATCTTGAGCTGTTTGAGCGGAAAGATAACACAAATAAAAGGAAACCTACACATTTAGATTTTGAAATGCCCGTTCCAAAGCTAGAAATTTTTCGGCGGAGCTGCGTTTATATGGCTCCTTTAATTTACAATGCTTTACCAAGGTCAATTACTCAACTACCCTTCAATAAGTTTTGTATTACGTTGCGGAAGTGGTTGTTACAGGAGTGTTTTTATTCGATAGATGAGTTCTTTCAAAAGTGTCCCTGTAAATTCTATACATTAAAGCACAGACATATTTAATTGTTCAATAAATATATTTACATAAATTGACGAAATGTTAACTAACCTAGTAATTAATATGTGAAGTAAGGACTTGTAATATTGCATGCTATATATTGGCCAAATGTGTGTTACTTAATACTGATAAGAACTTATACCTACCATATTTGATGCAATAAATAAATGAATTGAATTGAATTGAATTGAATTGAATTGAATTGTGAGTGTGTGTTTTGTGTGGAAAATTTGGATTATTTGTTTTTTTTATATTTAACTTTGAAGGTTGCCTAAAAGAAGATCCTCGGTGTGTTGATGAGTCAATGTTAAAAGGTAATTATGTAACGTGTGTTTGCATTGATATTTTGATTTTGTGGATAATTTTAATACCTTGTTTAAAGTGTTATATAGTTTTGTGCTGGTGGTGTAATACTGGCGCCTGGCAAATGTTGTTCTGTGATGTTCTTGTGGAAAGATGTTGTGCTTACGAGTACTTCTGCCTGTTGGTTCTTTGTGGGGACGGTTAGAGTGTTTACGAATTACCGTATGGAGAACATAGAGCTGCCTGACGGTTAACACTTTACATTCAGCATATAATTGTGTTGTGGAGTATCTTCGAGGCCGTGACAGCATAATTTTTAAGACCGCCCGTTGTGCACGCTCAAGCCTAATAAATTCGTTTAAGGTTGCACCCCCCCAAACCGGAATACAGTATGAAAGAACTGACTGACATAGTGCAGAATATACCATATTCAGTATATTACAATCCGCAGACCTGCGTAGTATTTTAAAAACAAAGATAAGTTTACGGATTCTGCTTGTAAAAACATCTATATGCTTATGCCAGTTCAGGTGTTTATCAATATGAGTGCCCAGATATTTCACACTAGTAGTCCTAGATATGCTGAGGCAGTCACATATAGGAGGGGAGACAGTAGTACACGTGTGGGCCCTGAGGAGATAAGATAGTGGCGGGGCAAGATTAGACCTTATTGCAAAAGGAACATAAACCGTTTTCTGCACGTTCAGGGTAAGCAAATTGTTTGTTAACCAGCTCATGACATGTTTCAGTGCATTTTCGGCATTACGAAATCATTGGGCACAATCTACTCCATCGATTACCATAGCTGTGTCATCAGCATAGGTAAATATTTTACAATGTTGTAAAGGTATATTACACAGCTCATTTATATAGATGAGGAATAACGTGGGCCCCAATATGCTGCCTTGCGGCACGCCATATGCAATAGGTAATGTTTCACTCTCATTTTGACCGATTTTGACGTATTGTGTCCGACCCCTAAGGTAGTCGGAGAAAATATTCAGTACGGTACCACGAATTCCGATACGCTCCATCTTTTTAAGTAAAGCTGGGACAGAAACGGTGTCGAAGGCCTTAGACAGATCTAGGAAGATACCTACGCATTTCAACTTCTTATCAAGACTTCTAGCTACATATTCAGAAAGTGCCATCACCGCATCTTCAGTGCTCAAGCCCGTTCTAAACCCAAATTGGTTATCGGACAAGACTTTGTTAGCTTCCAAGAAGCCGACAAGGTTTTTATTAAGAATGCGTTCCAGTATCTTCGATAGGGCAGTAAGTATCGAGATCAGCCTATAGTTATTGACTTCGTCTCTGCGCCCAGCCTTGTGAACCGGATGGACAACAGCTTTTTTAAATGCCTCTGGGAAGGTGCCTGATGAAATAGAAGCATTACAAATATGTGTTATTACTGGAGCCAAAACATGTCTTGCTTCCTTTAATATCAGAGCCGGGATACCATCCCAACCAGTAGCACAATCAGATCTTAGGCTTAAAATGATATCTTCAACGTCTTTTACATTTACCTCATGAACGACCATCGAGCCGCCAGAATTTAATATAGGAAAATTAGGCGATAAAGAAGTCGCGGTTATTTTTGTTGCTAGATTTTTGCCAATATTGACGAAATAGTTATTTATGCTATTTAAGGAGGCATTTGGTGTTTCACAAAGATTTAGCAATAGGGAATATGCATGAAAAACATATTTATCATCTATACAGTTTATCTAAAAATATACAAAAATATAACACTAACAATGAAAATAGAATCAAAATTACTCGAAAAACGAAGGAATAATAGTTGTTTTAAACGAATATATCTGTCCCTCTCTTGAAAACGCTGTTTTCTATGGCAGCCGTATAGGCGTCGTAGACGATGACGTCAAAGTTTACATCGGACTTCTCTTTCTAATTGTAATCTTTGAAGCTTTATAACTTTATCGCTGATGAAGGTATTTAAAAAATAATTTCATGATTGTTTATTAGAGCTAATAAGTATTTCATTTTGCAAATAAAAAAATCGCGTGCATATTCCCTATTCGGTAGAAGGAGCACGGTTTGACTGTATATCAGATACTTTTTTTATCACACCCCAAGTTGCCTTTATGTCGTTCTTAGCCTTGGAGAATTCTTCTTTTTCGTAAGTATTTTTGAGCGTTCGTAGCAAGGAGTTACAATGGTTTCAGTAACGAGCGTAGGTAATTCTAAGTATTTCATTATCTTTCTCTTTTTTTAGGTTAGCGTTCATACGGTCACGATTGCGAATGCAGCGCAGCAACCCAGGTGTTACCCACGGTTTCAGAATTTGTTTTCTACGCGATATTGAATATTCCTGTGTGTGCTGTTTAATAATGGAGGATAGATTCCCAATGAAATTATCTGTCGCTTCATTCGGATCCCAAATTTCTAGAATAGGCGACCAGTCACTGTTATTTATGTCATCAATAGCAGTGTTGTAGTTAATTTTGCACTTAATTTGAGCTGAGCCTTTACTACTGTTCCTAGTTTGCAGGAACATTAATAAAGGCTCGTGATCAGTTATAGATGATTCAATGATGATCGTCGTTGCATTCTCATTCGTTTTGAGAAGAACATGATCTAGACAATTTTCCAAGCGAGTCGGAAAAAGATGTGCAGGAAGAAGTCCATGCGATGCAGCACAGGTTAAATACAAGTCAGAGTTCCGGTCATTATTACCTTCCTTGATATCTATGTTTATATCACCAATTATGACTATTGTTTGTGAATGTACATCAAGGGCCTGTTCTAAACTTACAACGAAGTTGCCAATGTCTTTAAAAGAAGGAGAACGATATAGAGCAATTATGACAATATCGTCTATGTGGCATATTAGGCAATTTGCGTCCATAAATTGTGGCTCCTGTACTTCACATTTGATAGAAGATTTTACGTATATAGCAACCCCGTCATTTTGGTTGCGATTATTTGTAGTGCAGTAAGAACTAAAGCCGTCTAAGACTGGTAAATGCGACACTTTGCTCAGCCAGCATTCGGTAAATACTAAAACATCGCATTGAAAACCCAAATCCCGCATTAATATAGATATCTCATCAAAGTTTTTATTTATGCTGCGTATATTAACATGTAGAATTTTCAATCCGTTGGCAGGTTTACCGATATATTGCAAGCATGTTCGTGGTAGACATTTCATCGACTTAGATACACTAAGTTTATCTAATTCACTATTTATAGTATTTAGGTGAGCCATTAGTTATAAATAGTTTAATGTTTAACAGAATCGATTACATAGGCTTACACAGCTAAAGCCATGCGTAGTGCGAAATAAGTGACTGTGTTTAAATATATTAGGCAAACTATAGATCGTATTAGAGAGTATGCGACTGTAGGAAAGTATGTGAGTGTGAGTAGGCATACAATTGTGGAAGATGTTGTATTTGAAGTAGTTATTTATAATCATGGGATGGTGGTATGGTGATGCAGTATTTGTGTTTAATCTGTAATGATTGTGTATCAGGCAAACAATAAAAAAAGAAAATAAAAAGAAAAACAATATTTAAAACAAGATAAATCAGCAGAATAAGAAGATTCAAAGATGCGTACCGACATTTATTCTTATAACTTCTAAATAGTCATTGATGTGTATTTATGTTTGATAGGCACTGTTCTGATTTAATTAAGATTTGCCTATCACCAGCTTCTTTACGGATAAAAATATTTCCGTTCGATACCCAGCAAAACTTATAATTGTTTTCTTTAGCGTAGCTCCGTGCTAGATAAAAGATTCTTCGCAAAGAAGGCGGTAGGTACTCAGCAACATACACTGATTGGCGGTTTCCAGGAATACCAATTATCTCGGTATTTAATTTGTCAGCTGAAGTCTTCTGTTTATTAAATTTAACTATCGAACTGAGGAAAGTAGACTTTTTACTAACTGAGGAGAACTGCGCGACAATGCTCCTGTTCACTCCTTTCTTCCCTGGAAGTCTGTACACATCTCTGAGATCGTTTGATGAGACGTTGATTTTCAGTGCCGTGCTTATACCGGTGACCACGTTCGTTAGCTCAGTTATCGACTCATTATCTTTAACCGGAATATTTCTTATTTCGACACTAGAATTGCGAGACATGAACTGGAAATCTTGTATCTTTTTGTCTAATCCTAAGATACAGTCGCGCAGATATTTCTTTTCCTTCTCAAAATCCTGCATCTTCCCATTTATATCTTCGTAATTTGCATTCATAAAGTGCATAGACTTGACAATCTCTGCATTGGAGTCCTTGATACTTTGTTTTTTTTAATTCCGCAACATCTGCGAGCGACCAATTGCTTTAAAATTGTGTCCTGGTCAGCCTTCCATGACATAATTGTGGACTTAAGTGGTTCCAATTGGGTCGCATCACAGCAGGAGTCATTTACTCGCATACGCTTTCTAGTGTTCACGTTAAGCTATCACTAAATCCAGTCAGGTCAGGTTCAGACTGCACTTCTAACAGCGGTTCAGCAGAGTGTTTAGGTGGCGTGCGCGCTGTGCGTGGCATTTTAATACTTAATTGCTCTTGATAATAAGGTCCACAAATATAAGTAAAAGTGCAGTATGAGTACCCGTCGATGAACAGCAAGCGCGGTTAAATAAACAGTTATTATTTTACTCACTCTGAGAAATAAATATTATGTGGGTACTTTGCGCAGGAGACAGCGCGGAGACAATGACCTTCGTAGCTCCGCCGCTTGCCGCTGCCGTTCAAACTCGATGACTCACTCGCTACACAGAGCGTTTACTTAAAATTTACAACTTTGTTCTGTTGATATTGTATTATTTCCTTGCAGTATTAGCGGTTATAAAAACAAATTAATGCACCAGGAGGCTTATTGTCTGGCCTACACAACAATATAAGTTTCTTAATTAAGGAAATACTTTAACACCGTTAGCGATTTTTTAACTTGCGAACACAAACATGTCACGTCTAGCTGCGCTTACGTTCGCGCAGTGATGTGTTGTGCTCTGTTCTTGGACGGTCATTGTAGCGGCCTTATACAGACATCTCATCACCTCTACGTAGCGGCAGTCGATAAGACAGTCATCTCTACATGGACTCCAGGACAGCCCAGGTCTCGACGGTGTCGAAAGCTTTCTCATAGTACACATACGCTAGGCAGAGAGGCTGATTATATTTCTCGGTCTTTTGGATTATCTGCCTGAGGGTGTGTATGTGGTCCACGATGCTGTAGCCTTTTCGAAACCCGGCCTGCTCCGGTTACTGGAAGTCATTGAAATTTTGGGCGAGACGATTCGAGATAACCCTCGAAAACAGCTTGTAGGAGTAGGAGGAGGAGGGCTCAGGAGTGAAATGGGGCGGCAGTTCTTGAGGAGCGTGTTATCGTCCTTCTTGAAGAACAATACGACCACGCTCCTGTGTCATGCCTCCGGTGTCATGCCAGTGTGAATGACGGAATTGAAGAGCTTTACAAGCTCTGTCAAGACAGGTATTCCTCCTGCCCTGAGATGCTCTGTGGTTATTCCGTCATCCCCCGGAGCTTCATTGTTATGAAGTTGCCCGAGAGCTATTCTAATCACACCCATTTCAATGTCATGAAGCTCGTCTGTAAGATGACGTGTAAGCCTGGCCCTGGATCAACCGCACCGTGGGCCTGAGGTGGGCATGCTTTTTGAGCATAAAAGTCTCCGTAGAACTTTTCGACTTCAGCAAGTATCTGGCTTCGAGGTGACGGTTGTGCCCTGTGACTTTTTGAGTTTCGTCAGGTGACAACGGGAAGTATGGGGCTTGGCAAATACCTTCAAGCCCTTGTTCCGCGCTATGACTTTCTCGATGACTCGGGTATTTGCGCTCCGATTGTCGCGTCTAATTAGCTTCTTGACCTTCCTGTTAAGTACCTGAGGCTCAGACGGCATATCGGCGGCATTCGGGAGTTCTCGTCGTTTCCTCATCAATTCCAGAGTCTCGCTGGTGAGTACTGACTTGCGTCCATAACTCATTGTTCAAAAGTGTTTATTACCCAATTCGCGGATGACACGTAGCAGGCTTTCGGTGGCATCGTTAAAGTCCTCAGTGGTTTCCAGCATGGCAAATCGATTCTGTAGTTCCAACTGGAAACTTTTGCAACCAGCTTCGACCTGGGGCAGCGTTGGTCTGACGGTCGACCTCATTAGCGGCGCCCTTTCGCTTTTAACATTAATATTCAGAGTGCCTCTAAACCAGTAGGTGATCACTTCCGGTATTGACCCTGTTGATCACAGAGACATCTCTGAATACATGGTGCTTAGCACACTTAACAAAGTCGATTTCATTCCTTGTCACGTTATCGGGGCTTCGCCAGGTCCACTGCCTTTGAGGTTTCTTCTGGAAAAAGAATTCGTCAGAAAAATCTACATGATATGACACGTAATTTGGTTTAGCCTGAATTTATAAATCGGTACCACATAATAAGAAAAAATATCACCAAATCACCTCCAAATCTTTAAAATGAAACCATTTTACTCCTTCATTTTTTATCAAAAGAGTATAAAAAAATTATTTGCTGCTTTGTAAATTTTTTTTTTTGTTACTTTTTAAAAATATAGTCTATTATTATAAAAAAATAAAAACACGGGTAGTGGAGTGGCGCGTAGAGGTGTAGTTAGCTCCGTTTGTATGCACAAGGTCATTGGCATGTATACAAGCCTTAAAGTGTTTAGAAACCATGTTAGAGGTTTGGATTATGGTCATCAGCCACGCCTCAATGGCTGCATGGATTTGTATGGAATCTGAATGGCATGTAACCCATATCATAGATTAGGAATAAAATAGCTTAAAAATATCCCTAATATACACCCCGTGACTATTTTTTTTTACTTTTCACTCGAGGGAAGCCGTGGACAAAAGCTAGTTTTATAAACCATTCCAAGACAAAAATTAACTAAGTATTTTGTGTTGATTAAAATTTTTCAGCGACTGTACCGCCGTCACCAGATCAAGAAAGTATGCTTGTGGGTAAGCTTTCAGAATTTAAACATTTCTATGAATGCTCATTACCTACATATCATTGGCCGTTTTTCATAATATAGATTATCTTTTCAGTTGAGCGCAGACGGAAGCAAGATCCACAAGTTAACACGAGTAAGATAATTTTACAGATTTAAAACAGACAATTTTTCATTTAGAGTATGAATAAGCTTTTACATGATCAACTGTCTGGAACTGTTCCCAACGTAGGTACAACAAAGACACAATTTTTTAAATTTAGACCTATCATTGTCTTTTTTTCTACCAAAGGTGTTTATAATTTTATTAATAGATGCATTTTTTCTATTCTCTGTTCATTTAGCTCCTTTAACGGCGTCAAGTCTACCGAAAACTGGTAAAGGTGGGAGGGCCGCGCCTGATTCTGCACCCACCATGCCTGCTGCTACACCCGACACGCCTGCTGCAACACCCAGCGCAACTGCGCCGGCCCCTGCAGCGTCCGCGACTGCTGTTTCGCCAAACGCGTCTCGCGCGACACCACAACGCAGACCCTCACTGGAGAAGCTGTCCCTCGTCACACTCAGCAAGTTCAACTTGCTAGAGAACACAGTTGCTGACCTAAAGGAACGCGTGTATGGAACCTCGCCTAAGAACGAGGCTATCTTGCAGGAAGTCCGGTACAATTTGACATTTTCAGTTTCAATAAATGTTAAATTCAGCATTGAACTGACTACGTCCCGTATTCTTACGTAACTTAAATCTTATTTTCTAACAACAAATTGGTTGTTAGAACGTGAGCTACACATGGTAGTACCCCAAATGTCTAAGATACAGCTGTAATTTAATTAATGCCGCTGATTCTGCATAGCGTAGCCACCTACTGAGCTCAAAATCTAATAAGTTAACCATTGACTTAAAAAAAGATTATTGCATTAGTAACATCTCCAAAGTCACGCTCTAAATGCTCTTACATGTTATATTAATTATGAATATATCTCAGATCACAAAGCAATCTGAAGGCTATCACGGACATGTGGACCAATATGAACGTTTCTTCTCGTCTGGAAGCTGCTGAAGAAGGCATCAAAAAGCTGAGCTCGCTTATTGAGGATCTTATCGGAGAGACAGCTTCAATGCAGAAGAAAATTAACACCATATCGTAAGTTCTTACCAATAAAGGATTCAGCGTCGAGGTAAACGAGTCTCGTTTTCAACCTTGTGAACTAAGTCTCAAAAGAAACTATAGGGACCTTAATTAGCTATTTATGTTTATTATTGACAAGCTCGTGTTTGGCCACAATCTCACCAGATGGAAAACGATGATATGGTCGACGATCAGCACAAGGTGGAGCACGCTTGCCTAGAAGTAATACATTCAGTCTGGACTTGAATGCCCCTAGGTTGGTCGACGATGTAGGACCTTTTTTTTTAACGGGGAGAAATCCTCATGGATGTCCTTCGCTTTGGGGTGGGCGGAGGGGTCTGTCAGACTCTTACTGATTAACACCACCCCGGTGTTCCATCTCTCAACTACGCCGGGAATCGCGGGACCATACGCGACTTCCGGAATCCCCAACTGGTGCCGAAACCCCGGCAACGAAACCTGCCGGGAGTCGAGTGAAAAATTTTTGAGCTCGCTCTTGCATTCTGCGCTCTCTAATTTCATGAGCATTTCTGTATAAATCAAAAGAGTTCTCTTTAAGTATGAATGAGCAAAAAGCAGTTAAGTCTTCCGATATCAGTTACAATAAATACTTTAGTTCTTGAGGTTTTCGCATTTAGGGGTGACATTCGACTGTTCGTTGAGTTTTTTTGTTATTTACTGTCGGGTGTCACCCTTTAACTGGTGACGTATTGAAAACCGTCCGAGGTGGGGTGTAAATAAAGTTCTAGCTCGCTTCGCTCGCCCTTGTATTCTACACTTACTTTGTTCTCGAGCTTTTTCGGTATAACTCAATAAAATGACTTTATGTAAAAAATTTAAACATTCTTAGGTGCATGAATTTTCGCCTGTTGGTAAGCGATGATGTGGTCGAAGATGTAGGACGCCTGCCTAGAAGTAATCTATTCACTCTTGACTTAAAGAATCCCAGGTTATAGCTATCAGGAAATACAGTCTCCGGCAGGGAATGCCACTCCTTGGCTGTACGCACTATGAATGTGTCCCCAAAATGTTTTGTGCGTGTGGGTGGGATGTCCACTATGTGTGCTGTTCGTCTTGTGGTCCGATGATGGAACGGGCTTGGCGGAATTAAATTATGCAATTCAGGCATATATTCCCCAAAATGCAACCGGTAGAAAACCGACAGGCTAGCAACTCGTCGTCGATGCTCAAGAATTTGGAGCCTCGTCGTGACGAGCCAATCATTGCCGATGATCCTCTTGGCTCGTTTCTCAATTGACTCAAGAGCATCAAGCTGGTATCCGTCCCAAAGATGAGAGCAGTATTCCATACACGATCGAACTTGCGCTGGATAGAGTTTGAGCAGCTGTTCCGGCGTGAAGTACAGTCTCTCCTTTACTAGGATCCCCAACTTCTTTGCAGCCATTTGAGCTTTTGCCTCAATAAAAGGGCCAAAATTGAGGGTAGATGTTAATGTCAACCCAAGAAGCTCAATTTGGTCGGTTATCGGCACGGTTGCACCTCGAAAAGATGGAGCTGGGTGGAATTGGCTCCTTTTGGCGAAAATAGACACGCTTGGGTCTTAGCAGCATTGAACTTGATCAGATTGGCATCGCCCCATTACATGCGTCACTCAAAAAAATTGAGTCTAGACAGTGATGAAAAGAAAATCAAAAAACCGGCCAAGTGCGAGTCGGACTCGCACACGAAGGGTTCCGTACCAATATTATTTTTTAGTGTTCCGTACCCCAAGGGTAATCAACGGAACCCTATTACTAAGCCTCTGCTGTCCATCCGTCCGTCCGTCTGTCTGTCAGCGGGCTGTATCTCAGGAACCGTAACAGGTAGACACTCGAAAATTTCACAGATTGTGTATTTCTATTGGCGCTATAACAACAAATAATAAAAATTAAGGATTATGGTACGAAACCCTCCGTGTGCGAGTCTGACTCACACTTGGCCGGTTTTATTATTCGTTGTTATATCGGCAATAGAAATATACAATCATTGAAAATTTTTACAGTCTACCTATTACGGTTCTTGAGATACAGCCCGCTTGCAGCCAAACGGACGGACGGCGGAGCCTTAGTAATAGGGTTCCGTTGGTTACCCTTTGGGTAAGGAATCCTAATAGTTCAAGACAAGATGCAAAAATTTTCGATTATATTTAATAAAACGTTCCTGAAAATAAAGACCTAGAGCACAAATGAAACACCTCACTTCCGAAAACTCATAATTATTTGGGTTCATTTATGACACCCCATTATCCGCCCCGGGTATCGCCCATGCTTGCTACGCTTCTAAGGAGACCACCGCGACCCACGACTCCTAGCCGTCGACCATAGCACGTACTATGGCCGGCAGCGAGAAGTCCCTGCCTACCGCAGAAATGAGGGCATGGCGCGGCTCCCCCCAATCGGCACACTGAGCCAGCGTATGCCGCGCCGTGTCCTCCCGACAGTCGACGCAGTGGTGACACCGAACCGATGGAGTACCTACGTTTGCCTAGAAGTAACCTTTTCACTCTTGACTTAAATGACCCTAGGTTATAGTTATCAGGAAACACAAAGACCGGCGGGAAATTCCACTCCTTATGTTAACGCACAATAAACTGACACCCAGAACGTTACTTATATGTAGCCGTTTGTTTATAGCTAAAAGTATGGTGAATTGATTAATACTTTCCAGGAGCACACCTACAAAGAAAAAATCTGAAAAAGCAACCGGGAAATCTGTCGCGCCTGCAGTGGCTGAACCGTCTGAAGAGGCCTCACCATCTGCACCGGATCAGCCAGAGCCGGTAGTCGAGACAGGCCAGCCGGCCGGTGCTCCAGAGCCTGTACCGTTCTATCCAACACCGAGTATGATAGAATCATGGCGATTACATGACGACGACAGATATGCCTCCAAAGATGAGCTCATGCAGTTGCTGGCTCATTTGCAGAGTATGAAGGACGACCTCACCAATCTAACTAAATCCTTCTCTGATGCTATGAAAGATCTACATCCCACCTTTGGTTAGTTGTAATATTTCTTTAAGAGTACACAGTCCGACGCGACAATGCGACACGACGATTATTTTTATAGAAATTGTGGGATGAAAGTTTGGTTGTATGCGCATCGGTGTATCATTGTCTTTGTCGTGTCTATCTGTGGGTGCCATTTTGAAAAATAAGTATATTGGTACTTGGATTTCTGATGAAATAATCTCCGAAGTCATTTATTTTGTTTTATTTTTACAATACCTAACAGATTTTTAGTATTTATATTAATTAACGAAAATCACATGAACTTAGCAACTAAATAAATGATATTCGTGGAAGACATTGGAATTTTTGCCATTTTACATGTCTAAATTGACTTTTATCCAATCCTATGTCTACTAATAGGTACAAAATATTATAAACATGAAAGTCAGAACGTTTGTACCTAAATCACGCCTCAGCGACTAAGAGTTGGCAAGAAAGACGATCACTTGGATGGACGGCCGAGATAAAACTTAGATCATGTAGGATATATTTTATCCCTGTAGTCCGTTCTTTTTACTTGCTAAAACATTATTTTCACGGTCGCTTTCGCGGGGACTGCTAGTGCCTACCTAGTGTTTAAAATCTCTACAAAACATTTTCACCTACATCTCTATAATGCTTTACGGTACTATAATCCGTAACCAGCAGCAAGGTAGAGAACTAATCAAGGATACTTTTTAGAGGCTCCAGCTCCTCCTGCATCCTCAAAGGTAGAGCTAATACCGACGTCTCCGCAACCTCCGGGGCCGCCGCCGCCGTCGCCACCAGCCCGGGCACCGTCTGTAACCATGGCACCGTCAGCGGCATCAACATTACCAGGTAATAAAATGTAGGGGTCCACCCAAATATTTCAGGACTCGCATCGATATATATATAGGTAGCGACATAGATGCCGCCACATACAAACTAAAAAAATGAACCTGACGTTAAACAAATACATCGAGTTATTTAACCAATGGAATCTTATTTAATCTCAGTGACTCGCGTGGTGCGGAGATTTTATGCTCCATTGGTTAACATTTCTCAGTTTCTCCGCTCCGGTACCTCGGTCTGCGACAATGGACAGGCAGCCTAATAGCCATCGGGCAGTTGCCCACCAGATAGGTTCAACACACTTTCGGTCGGAGGATCCTCCCTATTCAATAAGGGTCGCCAGGTCTTTAAACTGAAAATCCGGACAGTTCAGCCAGTTTAGCCGGACATAATGTTAAGTGTTTTAAAAGTACCTAAAAGAAGGCTTTTTCATGATCACTACATATTATAAACCAAAGTCGCTGCCCGTCTGTTTGCCCCTATGTATAGTAGGTTTGTTTAATAGATAGAGTGATTCAAGAAGAAGGTTTATATGTATATAACATAGGTACATAATACAGTAGAGATAATAATTATATAAAAAAACACTGATCATTTTAGATGTGATGTCATAAATAAACACATTTTTTTCGCTTACGTTGCAAACGCTGGTTGAACCCAGTCAGCGTTTACAGCCTACCCAGGAAGCGACTTTGTTTTATACTATGTAGTGGTAAAGGCACCCGCGTTACAAAATAATTTTAGAGTAAGCGCACTTCTGTTTTAACCGACTTCTTCAAAAAGTAGGAGGTTCTATGTTCGGCAGTATGTTTTTTTTTATGTATGTTCACCGATTTCTCCGCCAATCCTGGACCGATTTTAAAAAATATTTTTTTTAATTCGAAAGCCTATACTCCTGAGGTGGTCCCATTGTCACCAAGTTAGAATCTGATGATGGGATCCCATGAAAATCGAGGAAAACCCTCAAATTTTATAAGCACATACACTGTTTTTCATAAACATTCTAACGCAATTTAAATATTTGTGCCTCATGTTGCTGAGCTGATAATGAAAGGTATAAGTCAGGATCGGATGATGGGATCTCATGAAAAATGTTTGATCAGCGATATTTTCGCCAATTGTTAATCGATTTGGATGATTCTTTTTTTGTTTGGAAGAGTAATCTTTCGGACTGGTCTCATTTCAATTTGGTGGAGATCTGATCAAGAACTTCGGTAGCCAACGGACTCTTCAATAAATGATAGCAAATAGATCGGGATTTCTGAAATCGCATGTTTGTTAATTGTTTACACCAGTTCATAACACGCCGGCACGCTGTTTGTGGTTTATACAAAAAAATAAAACCGGCTTCCAAAACCTAATCACTATGAAGTAAAAAATAACTTTTAAACCTGACAAAAGTCGGTGTTTTTGGTTATTTCGTTTTTGAATCAATCAATCAATATTCTTTATTTGTAAACATAGGTTACAGTAGTGTGTAAGATGTTACAATGGTTATTTTATAGTTTCTCTATGTTTTGCCATCTGGCGTACAAATACATAAACATTTATATGGGAGGACAATTATGTACCTCTTAATTAAATTATCACAATTCAGTATTATGGGAGAGGAAGGCCAAAGAAAATATGGATGGATTGTGTGAGGAGCGATATGAAAGAAAAGGGAGTTAGTGATAGAGTGACGACTGATAGAACAGAAAGGAAGAATAAAACGTGTTGCGCCGACCCCAAGTAACATGGGATAAGGGCAGGAAGATAGTATTATTAATGTCAATTTTAAGATAAAATAAAATGTAATTTAATTGTACCGGACGGGCGTGATCGACTGGAACGGGGTTGTGATGGGGCAGGTCTATCCTTTTTCTTCTCCTCCGAAGTGAACTGTGACCGACCGACGGCGTCCAGCCGCGCTGACGTCCTGTACCGGAAACTAAGGCTCTTCCGCACCTAACGTACAACGTTCTTCTATCTTGCCAAATACTTGCTGTCTTCGGGGTAGATTGGGGTGCAGGGTGAATACTTACCAGGGTTAAATAATAGGCAGGAATTTGACAACACTGCAGCTAATGGTTTAAGGGCAAAGTCGCGAGTACTGTGATTCTATTTATAGATTCTAGGGTTTCTTCTGCCGGTGACTACGAATTAGCTATTTTTTACCATTTAGGGCCCTCGCCCACGGGCGACTTTTTGTAGCGATGCAGTCGCGATGCTCTCGCGGGTAGCATCGATACAGACGCGAAGCAGTCGCTAGCTGTGTGCCCGCGCCCACGGGACCAGATTCAGTCGCGATGCAAACGCGATTCGGTCGCGATGCAAACGCGATTCGGTCGCGATGCAAACGCGATTCGGTCGCGATGCAGTTACGATACAAAAATACCTTGGATCAGTACAGTTGCAAGATGGACTCCGTTGAGGCAACATTAGTCACGTTTTCTTTGGTGCTGCTTTTACGTAAGCAGCCGAAGCGTAGGCAACGGAAGCAGCGTCAATATTGAATGCATCCATTTAATACCCATGCGTCCGACGCGGTCGCGCGTTTGTATCAATACAATCGCGATGCAGTAGCGCAACGCGGTCGCGCGTTTGTATCGATACAATCGCGATGCAGTAGCGCGTTGCAAATGCGACTAACACGCGTTAGAAGTGTCGCTACAAAAAGTCGCCGTGGGCGAGGGGCCTTACTAAGGTACGAGGTTACTTAACCGTAACGAGGCCCAAAAACCACTAACTGCTTCAGTTTATTTTAACTGTGAATTTTAACTATAGTTCTAGAACATTTTTGGCTATATCTAGGTCTATTCTAGGTCTGGATAGGGGTTGACGCACCTCTATTCAAATCCCCCGAAATTCCCCGTCGAACGGGGTGGAAATCAACCCCTCAACCCTGCCCACTAGTGGGCTTGTTGCATTTAACTATCGAAAATATCACAAGTTTTGAGCTTGCTTACTATTTGGGGTTGATTCCCCGGAAAACTGTGCCCCATGGGCTATGAAACTATCTATATTCGGGTAGGTGCATCATCCCTCCATCCAGCTACACAACTTACCAAGCCACCCCTTCAAGGGTGGAGGTACTATAGGTCAGGAACCCGGGAGAGGATAAAAAACTACGTTTATCTTCTTATCTATTTTGTGGCTTTATGCCTTGCCTGACCATGAAGATGTGTACATATCTGGATAGGGCTGAGTGCCAGCTTTCCAGTGCCTATGGTTTAAGACCTAAATTCCTAGATGCCCTAAAAACTTAGCACTGAAGGTGCGTGTACATGGTGGTTTTCTTCAACCACCCTACTATGATTGAATGTGAAATGACTATTTTGTGTATACCTTCGATTAGGCTGATTTCCATCAGCCAATCAGAACACGCCCTCAGGGTGCTATCGGGAATGTGTAAGGGAAATGTGTAGCCCTACCTATCGACTATAATTTTCTTTGAAAATATGTTTTCCCCAGAACATCTTTTACGTGTTTGAGGAAAACGACAAACATACGATTTTAAATCGATTACATAGCTTACAAACTATCACTATGCAAGTACATAAGCTTCTAAGTTCAGTACATAGGCCTACGACTATAGGTACATAGGTACTATCTATGCGAGTTACACAATGTTAAATGCGTCTCCGCGAACATTTCTATTACTATTTAAGTATATAAGCTCCTAACTTAAAAAACATACAAGCTTACGAATATAAGTACATAAGGCTGTTTATGCGAGTTATATAAAGCAAAATGCTCCGTCGCGAACATTTCTCCCGCCGTGCAGCGCAGTGACGACTCGTTGCGATGTCGGCGCGGCGCTGCATCTCGCCGGTGAGCGACGACTGTAGCTGCGTCGCCCGTTGCCACGGTGACTGTTGCCTCGAATCTCGCCGGCGCGACGCTCGTCGCCCCGGCGACTGTTGCCTCGAAGCTCGCCGGCGCGACGCCCGTCGCTCCGGCCCGTAGCTCCGACGCTCTGGACCATTTCGATGACGGGATCAGCCTCTTCGCCGGACGCTTAAGAGTGCCGCCGGATATGCGCACCTCAGCGGTCCGGACCTGTGGTCCGCCCAAGGGAAGACTGCGGTGATGCGGCCTCGCGGCCACGTGTTGCGAGGCAGCTGGCCGTCTGCGATGAGCACAGGGTTGCCCACCTGCAGACCAGGGCCACGGTGGTGGCGCTCCCGCCGGTGTTGGAGCTCGGGTAGGTGCACCCTCACCCAGCGGCGCCAGAACTGGTCGGCGAGCGCTTGTGAGCGCCGCCAGTGTTTCGTGGTGTCGACGTGTTGCTCGGTGAACACGCCGGGTGCGGTGCAGTCTGGCCGAACCACCGAGTAGGAAGTGGTTCGGCGTAATGGATTCATCGCCTTCGCTGGCGACTGATACCTATTTCAGCGGGCGGCTGTTTCCGTACTCTGTCTCACACAACAGTGTGGACAACACCTCTTCGTTGATGTTTTTCTGTGAGTACGGTTTCTGTGTCGAGTGACTGATTGCGGTCGACTCGTTTTCTCCATACTTTTTGGAGCATTTGCTTGGCGCGTACTGTAACTATTGAGGCTACGCCAAGCACTATTTCGAATGCCTCTTCTTGGTGGGCACGTCTTTCTCTAAGACGCCCCTCGGTGGACGCGCTAGAGTCAGGTTCAAACCTAGCGTGTCTGCACTTGGTCTCCATTCTAGACCAAGCACGTTTTCGGTGGTGCATCCTTGCGCTTGCAGGTGTGCACGTTGGGCTGGCCGCGCCGAACATGATTGCATCACTCTATATTCGGCGGGGCTCCCTTTATTCTATTGCCTCTCCACGGACATTGGAGGGCATTCATGTCCTCTTCTCGGACTTTCACGTTTTCGATGGTGCATCCTTGCGCTTGCAGGTGTGCACGGTGGGCTTGCCGAACTGAACACGATTGCATCACTCGATATTCGTCGGGCTCTCTTTGTTCTATCGCCTCTCCACGGACATTGGAGGGCGTCTGTTGCCTCTCCACGGATATTGGAGGGCGTCTGTTGCCTCTCCACGGATATTGGAGGGCGTCTGTGTCCTCTTGTCGAACTTTCACCTGCATAAACATTTCGGCAATATCGCCCGAAATGGCTATGGGGTGTCTACGGAACCTCATCATGACGCCGGGCAGCGTCTGTAACAGGTCTGGTCCCGTGAGTAGGAAGTCGTTCAAAGACATTCCATTCGATTTAGCTGCGGCGTCGTGTACTATACGGAACTTCTCTGGCTTCATTGGGTTGAAGACATCGAAATGAGGTAGGTACCAGGTTCTTCCTGGTGTACTATTTTCGGGCGCTTTCTCGGCGCACCCTTTCTGTAGGAGCGAGTCCATCTGTTCCGTATATCTATCTCGAAGAGTCGGATTTCTATCGAGTTTCTATAGAGACAAGCCGCTTGTGGGCTGTCTCATAACTATCGGGCATTTCAAATTGCGGTTTCTATATGCCCATTTTCTATCTGTTTGGTGTGTCGTTTCAAGATGTCTTCTGTGGGTCTATGTGGCGTTCGGCTCCAACTTGTCTGGCAAGGTCCTCGTTGATCAATGATACGGTTGATCCATCGTCGGGAAGGGCGAACGTAGATGCCTCTCCCGCCGGTCCAATCACCCGGACCGGCACCATCTTGAGGTAGGCATGACTCGACTATGTTCGCAAACTAGCAACCACTTCTTGTGGTTCGAGGATCTTCGGCTTTTCGGCAGTCGCTGCAGCGGGCTTCTTCTCGAAATGAAGTAGCCGGTTGTGTGTGGCTGTACACTCCTTGATGCCACACTTCTTCGGTTTGCACTGGTGCCGCTTACGTCGTAACTTCATGCAGCGATAGCATAAGTTGAGCTTCTTTGCTAGCTCCCATCTCTTGTCGCTGTTGCCTTCTTTGAAATTCCGACAGTCGCGTTCCATGTGCCCATCTTTCCCACATACGCGGCATCTATCGGCCGGTTTCTCTGTTGCTGTGTGGGTTCTCTGTGCTGTACGTCTGTTTGATGGGCCCTCTGTTGCGTTGAAATTCTCGGCGGGAGCAAAGGCGCTGCAGAAGCGGGCTTGTTCAGTGACGAATTCGCTGAACAACGATAGGTCGGGTAACGACTGATGCTGTCTTTGCCTTCTGAATCTTGCTGTATTCTTGACATCATTGAAATTTTTTCGAGTTGTTACATAAATGGCTCGAAACGACAACCATTCTGTGTGTGCACCATTGAAGTTCGGTAAGGTCATGATGACCTTTGACGGCGAGGACGAATTCTGTTCTGTTTTTCTGTCAGCTAGCGATACTATAGCTGCTGTAAGGTCCGTTATGAACGGCTGTAATCTGTTTTCCTCGTCGTCTTCTATTTTCTTCGGTGGTGCCATCTGTTTAGTCACTTCATCGACTTTCGGCTCTAGTTCCGGTACTTGCGCTCGACGAGAGTCCACTATCGGTACGGAGTCTATAGGGGGAGACGGTTGCTGCTTGCAGCTTCTATCTATTCTATTTCGCTCGCAGCTTCTATCTATTCTATACTGCTCGCAGTTTCTATCTATTCTATACTGCTCGCAGTTTCTATCTATTCTATTCTGCTCGCAGTTTCTATCTATTCTATTCTGCTCGTAGTTTCTATGTGTTCTGTTACGGATGTCTCCCTCAGCGGTGTTGGTCTCTCTCTGATCAGGAACAGGTTCAGGTGCCTCTTCCAGCCAGGAACGCACGTACTCGTCGTTCGAGTTTCTATCTTCTATATATTCGTCGTCCGATTCTCGTTCGGCTCTCTGAAGTGCTAACTGTGCAAGCTCCAACTTAATCTTGAGTAAGTCTTCGCGTGCCTTTGTGACTTTTCTATAAGACCGCGTCGTCCTTCCCACGGTCGACGGCGGCTTGTCACATTCGATACGTTCGATACGGGCGTCACCCCGGGTAGTCACCGGCAGGTTTCGGCTGTATTTTCTATCTGTCGGCTTCAGTGTACTGTCTGAAGGCGTTTCAAATCTGGTTCCCTTTCTTGAGGTTGACATGATTCAGATCCTCAAGTCGATTCTTCAAAACTGTTCTATATCCCTGGATAAGGCTTCAGTAAAACTTGAATTCAAGTTTTTTCTTCAAACTATTTCTATATTCTCGGATAATTCTTCGAAGTCCCCAATCTTAAAAGTCCAGAGTTGCTCTGAATCTTCTAAGTGTAAAATTTTCAAAGTCCAAATTCTTCAAAAATTTTCTAAGTTCCGAATCGATCTATATTTTCTAAGTGTAGAATCTTCTCAAAATTTTCAAAGTCCAAAATCTTCAAAAAAGTTCTATGTCCCGAATCGATCTATATTTTCTATGTGTAGAATCTTCTCAAAATTTTCAAAGTCCAAATTCTTCAAAAATTTTCTATGTCCCGAATCGGTCTATGTTTTCTATGTGTAGAATCTTCTCAAAATTTTCAAAGTCCAAAATCTTCAAAAATTTTCTATGTTCAGATGATCAAAATTTTCTAAGTCCCAGTATGAATCTTCGAAATTTTTCTAAGTGCCAGCTTCTATGTTCGAAAATTTTCTAAGTGTCGGGTTCAATCCTCAAAATTTAAGTCCCAGGTTTGGTCTTCAAAATCTTACCAAGTCCAGGTTCAACTTTCAAATTTTCTCAAAGTCCAGGATTCCTTAGAAATCTTCTAAGTCCAGACGCAATCCTTCAGTGTTTCAGGAAAATTTTCAAAGTCCAAAGTTTCGGGGTGAGTCCTTAAGGGTGGCTCCCGAAGGGTAGTTTTCTTCAAGGGCAGTCCTCACGATGAACACGATGCTGAGCTTGAGGCTTCTTAACTGGAACGTATGTTGACGGATAACTTCGGATCCGCCTCAGGGTGAGTCCTTAAGGGTTGTTTCTTGAAGGGTAGTTTTCTTCAAGGGCAGTCTTCACGATGAACCACGATGCTGAGCTTGAGGCTTCTTAACTGGAACGTATGTTGACGGATAACTTCGGATCCGCCTCAGGGTGAGTCCTTAAGGGTTGGTTCTTGAAGGGTAGTTTTCTTCAAGGGGTGGTCCTCGCGATGAACCACGCTGCTGGGCTTAAGGCGTCTTCACAGGAACGTCAATCGACGACTAGCTTCGGATCTGTTTCGGATGAGTCTTCAAGGGATGATTCTTGAAGGGTTGATTCGGGAACGAGTACCAATTGACATACTGTTAAGAAACAAGATACGGGGTGCGTATGTTTGGCTCTTGTACCAAACTATATCGAAGGGCTTCGGCTTGAGTCTTCAAGGCTTGTTTCTTCAAGGGTTGATTCTTCAAGGGATGATTCGGGAACGGATACGTTTTGACATACTGTTAAGAAACAAGATAGGGGGTGCGTATATTTGGCTCTTGTGCCAAACTATATCGCAGGGCTTCGGCTTGAGTCTTCAATGCTTGTTTCTTCAAGGGTTGATTCTTCAAGGGATGATTCGGGAACGGATACGTTTTGACATACTGTTAAGAAACATGATACGGCGGCACAGAAATCCGGCTCGCAAGGACCAAAAAATGTACCAGACGGGCGTGATCGACTGGAACGGGGTTGTGATGGGGCAGGTCTATCCTTTTTCTTCTCCTCCGAAGTGAACTGTGACCGACCGACGGCGTCCAGCCGCGCTGACGTCCTGTACCGGAAACTAAGGCTCTTCCGCACCTAACGTACAACGTTCTTCTATCTTGCCAAATACTTGCTGTCTTCGGGGTAGATTGGGGTGCAGGGTGAATGCTTACCAGGGTTAAATAATAGGCAGGAATTTGACAACACTGCAGCTAATGGTTT
Source organism: Lacanobia oleracea (assembly GCA_950371165.1). Classification (NCBI taxonomy): domain Eukaryota; kingdom Metazoa; phylum Arthropoda; class Insecta; order Lepidoptera; family Noctuidae; genus Lacanobia; species Lacanobia oleracea. Next base: position 17,915,624 of record OX493389.1, read on the forward strand.
AAGGGCAAAGTCGCGAGTACTGTGATTCTATTTATAGATTCTAGGGTTTCTTCTGCCGGTGACTACGAATTAGCTATTTTTTACCATTTACTAAGGTACGAGGTTACTTTACCGTAACGAGGCCCAAAAACCACTAACTGCTTCAGTTTATTTTAACTGTGAATTTTAACTATAGTTCTAGAACATTTTTGGCTATATCTAGGTCTATTCTAGGTCTGGATAGGGGTTGACGCACCTCTATTCAAATCCCCCGAAATTCCCCGTCGAACGGGGTGGAAATCAACCCCTCAACCCTGCCCACTAGTGGGCTTGTTGCATTTAACTATCGAAAATATCACAAGTTTTGAGCTTGCTTACTATTTGGGGTTGATTCCCCGGAAAACTGTGCCCCATGGGCTATGAAACTATCTATATTCGGGTAGGTGCATCATCCCTCCATCCAGCTACACAACTTACCAAGCCACCCCTTCAAGGGTGGAGGTACTATAGGTCAGGAACCCGGGAGAGGATAAAAAACTACGTTTATCTTCTTATCTATTTTGTGGCTTTATGCCTTGCCTGACCATGAAGATGTGTACATATCTGGATAGGGCTGAGTGCCAGCTTTCCAGTGCCTATGGTTTAAGACCTAAATTCCTAGATGCCCTAAAAACTTAGCACTGAAGGTGCGTGTACATGGTGGTTTTCTTCAACCACCCTACTATGATTGAATGTGAAATGACTATTTTGTGTATACCTTCGATTAGGCTGATTTCCATCAGCCAATCAGAACACGCCCTCAGGGTGCTATCGGGAATGTGTAAGGGAAATGTGTAGCCCTACCTATCGACTATAATTTTCTTTGAAAATATGTTTTCCCCAGAACATCTTTTACGTGTTTGAGGAAAACGACAAACATACGATTTTAAATCGATTACATAGCTTACAAACTATCACTATGCAAGTACATAAGCTTCTAAGTTCAGTACATAGGCCTACGACTATAGGTACATAGGTACTATCTATGCGAGTTACACAATGTTAAATGCGTCTCCGCGAACATTTCTATTACTATTTAAGTATATAAGCTCCTAACTTAAAAAAACATACAAGCTTACGAATATAAGTACATAAGGCTGTTTATGCGAGTTATATAAAGCAAAATGCTCCGTCGCGAACATTAATAAAATGCAATAGGCAATGACAATATTAAACGAAATGTATATAGTAATGTCAAAAAAGATAATTATTATGTCAATAAGTTACATAAACGAAAATAGTTTGAACTTTACATTGTCCTCAGAATTGCTATTGAGTCATCACGCATAAATAGTCATGTTACAAGTATACAAATACCATTAACTGTCATCACAATACTCACTGAGACTATAGTAACATTTCTGTATTAATATAGTACATAATTTTTGCTTGAACTTGACTAAATTTAAACTTTTAATTGAACAAGGTAACTTATTAAATATTCTTTGGGCCATACAAAAAAAACTTTTCCTCAAGCCGTGCCAGCGTGTGTACCACATTATTTAAGCTCTAAATTATCTTTGTCACGTAGTTTCCTGTATTGGCTTTTAAAGGCAATTTCAAACAGGTTAAGGTTTGTTTTAACAAAAATATTTACTTCATAAATAAACAGAGAAGGCAAAGTAAGGATTTTCAGGCTTTTAAATAGAGGTTGACAGCTGTCAGTACTTTGTAATCCACACATAGCTCTAATGCATCTTTTTTGGGCTTTGAAAACATACTCTTTATTCACTGAGTTGCCCCAATATATTATACCATATCTTAGAGTGGATGCAACATAACCATGATATGCCATTAAAAGAGATTCTAGGCTTACAATTTTAGCTAGTTTATAAAGGGCATATGCAAATTTATTAACTTTTTTACAAATGTCGTCCGTTTGCGGTTTCCAGGAGAAGTTATTATCTATAATAACACCCAGGAATCTAGTTATAGTTGCTGACTCTATTTTAGTCCCCAAATAATTAACGTCAACGTTTATATTAGGAATCCTTTGATAAAAGTGCATTACTTTAGTCTTTTCTAGATTTATAACAAGATTATTATTATTTAGCCAATTAATTATTTTGTTTAATGTCAAGTTTATCTCTGCTTCGTATGTATTAGGATCGTCACATTTTACTACTACCGTATATAATAGTGGAGGTCCTAACACACTGCCTTGTGGGACTCCGTGTTGAATTATCCTACTACTAGATCTGTATCTCCTTTCGTTTCCAGTGCGTGGTGCGGTATTCGTGTTATTTCTAAAATCTGTTTTCTGTTGTGCAAGTAAGATTTAAATAGATTTAAAATGTTACCTCGTATACCATAATGCTCTAATTTGTTTAATAGTATCTTATAATCTACAAAGTCAAAAGCTTTTGTAAGGTCCATATATATGGTACATACAGCAGCTCTCCTATCCACATTCGACAAAACAGGGTGTATCAGATCATGGATAGCCATATTAATTGTCCTGTTCTTACGAAACCCTTTCTGTTCATTAATATTTGATTTTTCTAGGTAAGTATAGAGGTATTTATAAATTACTTTTTCAAATATTTTAGCAAATATAGGTATCAACGCAATGGGTCTATAATTTTTCATAAGGCATTTGTCTTGTTTCTTGTATAGTGGAGTAACTATGGAGGTTTTGAGTTTCTCCGGGAAGATACCATTCTCAATACTTAAATTGATTATGTAACTAAGGTGTGGGGCTATGCATTGTGAGACTGCTTTTATGGCTTTTGTGCATATTCCATCATTACCTACACTGTTTGTATCCCTAAGAGACCTAATATGATTCATGACGTTATGCGGCACAGTTGGTTCCATAAGTAAAGAGTTCAAAGTGTTTGACTTAGTAGGGATATTTTGTACTATGCTAATATTTGAATTCGATACTTGGTTAATATAATATTCGTTGAAGGAGTTTGCTATTTCAATAGGATTCGTAATTATCTTTGCATCAGTTTTTATTTCAGTTATAGGTTCTCTAGGAAAGTTAGTTTTATTTTTGTTAATGACGGTCCAAGTTGCTTTTGATTTATTTTGCGCTGTTTTGATAAAATAGTTATTTTGAGATAAGTTATTTTCTCCGGTTATTCCGAAATTAAAGTTATTTTTTACTTTGTAGTGATTTGGTTTTGGAAGTCAGTTTTATTTTTTGTAAAAAAGTTTTTTTTTCTAAATTGGTCCCGAGCGAAGCCGGGGTGGGTCACTAGTTACCCATAAAAGAAGAATGATCATTTAAGACCCAGAGTCCGATAAAATTAAGACCTATCGTAGTTTTGTCATTTCGAGTAGAGCAAGAATATGTATTTTATTTATTTCGATGGCACAAAAAACATAATACTTATATGATCTTGAATACTTATGTCTTCAGTAATTCCACATTCGTTCTTATAAGTATGCCGATCGTATTTGAACTCATTTGAATTGTCTCGATGGGTATTATGCATAGTAGCAGTACCGGATAAAGACTTCTTGATGCCCTAAGGACTTTGCGCCTGTGGTGCCCACTATCCGCTTGTCAACTAGTACCGATCTTTAAAATAAAAACTTTTTAACAAAAAAATACGGTGTATTGGATATTTCGTTTTAGAACACTGACTTCCGAAATTAAAGTTATTTTTTACTTTGTAGTGTTTTGTTCTTGGAAGTCGGTTTTATTTTTTTGTTGAAAAGTTTTTTTATTATTCACTTTTTAGTGGTATGCAGGGTCCACAAAAAGGCCCCGAGTGGTCCGCGGTGGGCGCTGAAGCAGCTCGACCGGGAGCTCCTCCTGGAAGCTTCTATCGTGCAGGCCTGGGTGTCACCTCCGGACAGGCCTGTTGATATCAACGACGAAGCGGAGTGGTTCCGGGAGGCCATGTCCGATATTTGTGACGTGGCAATGCCCCGGGTTAAGCCAGGACGCGCCCGCCGTCAGGTGTACTGGTGGTCGCAAGAGCTGGCGACGCTGCGTCAGGCATGCGTTGCCGTACGGCGCCGGTACACCAGGCACCGCAGGCGCCGCATCCGTCCTCTGGATGCGCAGGTCTGAGAGGCGGAGCTGTACGAGGAGTACAAAGTGGCGAAGGGCGCCCTCAAAGCAGGGATCCTGCAGGCCAAAGATCTGGCTCGCAAGGAGATGCTGGAGTTTCTGAACCCGTGAGGAAGACCCTACAAAATGGTGCGGAATAAGCTCCGCACCTGGGCCCCCCCGCTGACGCAGAGTCTCCGGCCCCAGCTGGTGGAGGACGTGGTGAGCGCTCTGTTCCCCTCGCGAGGGGAGCATACTCCCCCGCCTATGGCTCCGCCACCTGCGGTGCCCGATGCGGACTACACCGATGACGACGATGACGATGCTCCTGAGGTGACTGAGGTAGACCTGAGAGTGGCGGTTAATAGGCTGAAGGCCAAAAATACCGCCCCAGGACCCGATGGCTTACCTGGAAAAGCCTGGGTCCTGGCCTTGGAGGCTCTCGGGCCTCGACTAAGAGGGTTCCTAAGCGCATGCTTGGAAAGGGGCCAGTTCCCACTTCGTTGGAAGACGGGGAAACTGGTCCTACGCTAGAGGCGCTACGCCGGGGCGAGACTCCTCTGCCGCGGCAAATTGCAGCACGGCGGACGGAACTCCGGCAGGATCTCATGGCAGTATGGAGACAACGACTGTCGCAACCCAGCGCTGGGCACGCCACAATTGCGGCGATAAGTCCCCTCTTTGAGGAGTGACCAGAGCGGCGCCACGGCGTCCTTACCTTCCGCTTGACGCAGGTACTCACCGGACACGGTTGTTTCGGGAGGTACCTTTTTCGAATACGGCGGGAGGATACACCCGGGTGTCAACACTGCGAGGATCGTCCGGAGGACACGGTGGAGCATACGGTGGAGGTCTGCCGTGCTTGGGCGGATCACCGCCGTGTCCTCGTCGAGGCGATCGGCGGCGGGGATCTCTCGCGTCCGGCCCTGGTTCAAGCCATGGTCCGGAGCGACGAGACATGGGAAGCGGTCGCCTCCTTCTGCGAAGCAGTAATGCTAACAAAGGAGGAAGCCGAACGCGTGAGAGAGAGGGAAACCTCACGCCCCAGCCGCCGAAACAGAAGAAGACGCCCCGGGCGTCGGGAGTCGCAGGACGATTCTCGGCCACCGTAGGCGTGGGACTGCGGACGGCGAGCATTAGGTGGCTCGCCGTCTGATCAGAACCGCGCTGCGATCCCAACGCGCCTCAAGGACATGTCAGCACGGAAGACGGGGCCCACTAGGGCCAGTGCCTGCTGGGGCTGCGGACTTCGTTCGAAAGAGGCACCGTACGCTGGAACGCAAAGGGCACTAGGAGAAACACGGATGTGTTTTAGTCAGTAAGAGTCTGACACTCCCTCCTGCTGTATCCAGAGCGGGAGGAGTCATTTGATGATTTCCATCCAAAAAAAAAAAAAAGGGTCCACAAAAAAGTGAAACCACAAGCACAGCGTGCCGGTGTGATATTATGTTATGAACTGGTGTAAACAATTATCAGACATGCAATAACAGAAATCCCGATCCATTTGCTATCATTTATTGAAGAGTTCCGTTGCCTACCTCCGAAATTCTTCATCAGATCTTCACAACAAAAAAAAGTATAATCCGAAGCGGTTAACAATTGGCGAATTTGCTGAACAAACATTTTTCATGGGTCCCATCATCAGATCATGACTTACAACTTCCATCATCAGCTCAGCAACATAAGATGATGATTACCAGGCACAAATATCTGAATTGCATTAGAAAGTTTATGAAAAACAGTGTATGTGCTTATAAAATTTGAGGGTTTCCCTCGATTTTCATGGGATCCCATCATCAGATTCTGACTTGGTGACAATAGGACCAATTCAGGAGGATAAGCTTTCGAATAAAAAACAATTTTTAAATTCGGTCCTGAATTGGCGGAGAAACAGGTGAACAAACATAAAAAAAAAAAACATACAGCCGAACATAGAACCTCTTCCTTTTTGAAGAAGATTGTTAAAAACCGGCCAAGTGCGAGCCGGACTAGCACAGGAAGGGTACAGTACCATAAACCTTAATTTTTATTATTTGTTGTTATAGCAGCAATAGATATATATATCTACACAATCTGTGAAAATTTCAACTGTCTATCTGTAACGGTTTTAGAGATACAGCCCGCTGACAGACAGACGAACGGACAGACGGACAGCAGAGGTTTAGTAATAGGGTTCCGTTGGTTACCCTTTTGGTACGGAACCCTAAAAACTTATAACATTGATAAACAGCGTCGACGTATCGTAGGTATATTTTAGCACCCCATCTACAAATTCTAGAAATAAGACTTACCTACCTCGCCGATTTATTAATTACAGAAAGGTAAGAAATGATAACACACGCTGCAAGAGCAAGCAAAGCTCGAACATTTTAGCACTCTGCCTTTTTACTAGGATTTTCTTTAACTCATCATCATCATAACAGCCGACAGACGTCCACTGCTGGACATAAGCCTTCCCCAAAGTGGGTGTTTACTACAATGGGATCCCTTCTTTTCCCATAATGTTCTTTTTCCTAATATACTTTGGCATAACGATTTTGGTTTTTTTTTTGGCATAATTATCTCGAAGGCTAATTTGATTTAAATGGCATAAAATTAATTCCCATAATATTACTAAGCATAATGACTATTAGCATTTATGCATACAGTTTATTGAAATAACGGAAACGGTTCCATTTTTAACCTTGAATTAGAATTAAAGTATTGTCTTCAAAATTCAATATGTTGTGCTATAAAAGTTAGTGATAGAAACGAATCGCTGCAAAACCAACTCCCCGTAGTCTTTTCCGCCCTACCCCTAGAGTGTAATCTAAGCCCGCGTAGGCACGGAGAGGCGAAGCTGCGGTGGTGAGCGTAAAACACATCAGTGACGATAAGCTCACGTGGGGGCGCCGGAGCCATGACACAAACCATGCCTGCTGCATGTTGCATGCTTGCTTGCATGCTGCATGCTTACTTGCATGCCTCATGCTCGCACCGAGGTCTTAATGTTTTTTGCAAATGGATAGGGAACCTGCCATAATCACCACGCTTGGCAGGCGGGTTGGCGATCGCAGTGTATGGTGTTGCGTTTTACAGAGAACACTGCTGCCCATTCTCTGGTGAGTCCCTTAGTCGCCTCTTACGACACCCACGAGAAGTGATGTGATGGTATTATTCTTTTACTAGGCCATACGGCACCGGCTGACACAATACTGCTTAATTCTTTAACTGGTTTCCTTAAAATCCACATCTAATAGTTTTTCTTTTGCGTAGACTCCTAATCAAAGTCGGCACGTCTCAAAAGTGACTTTTGGTCTTATAATTGTAACACCTTACTGACTTTTCGGGAGGCTTGCGTAATTTCGTATTACTTTGTCAAAACAACTAAGTACCTCTAACTCTAGTAGTCTATCTGTTTGTGGTGCGCCTCCAGACGTGATGCCCTAAGCAATTGCTTAATTTGCTTATGGGTTTGTAGCGGCATTAAGACCGCCACAAGAAAAACCTACGGAGCAAATCTACATCGCAACAAAAAGAACCGCGACGCCATCTATCCGACTAGCAGCGAACTACAACGTTGAAATCCTGCATCGCGCAAGCAGAGTTTACCGTGTGATTTGAACATATACATCAGCCCGAATATCAACTATCGGGCAGTAGCCCGCCAGGCACAACATCCGCCTGGTTGGAGGATCCTCCTTTCCAATGGGGGTATGCGGGACTTTACTCTGTTCCGCATATCCCCCAAACTGGTGACCCTCGACATTAAACGTCAGCGCAGCCTTCGTGCAACTACTTCAGCGTGACGTCATCATCACTTCTCCTCATCGTGACCTCAAGCTCTCGAGCAACGAGTCATACAGCCAGCCAGTACTCACAGCTTCTACGGATATCCTGACCACCAGCATGCAGCAGCCGCGCATTCCTGTTCAGCATCCTCAGCCTCAATCATCTCCCCGACTCACTGGGGAACCGCATACAGTTCCGACTCACCGTGAACTCTGCGACTACCGGTTCCGACTCACTGGAGCCAGCAGCAGCACCACTCCGACTCACTGGAGCCTGCAGCATCATCCCGACTCACTGGGATCTCATCACCCCGAGTCACTGGGGTACCGCATATAGTTTCGACTCACCGTGAACTCTGCGACTACCGGTTCCGACTCACTGGAGCCTTCAGCATCATCCCGACTCACTGGGATCTCATCACCCCGACTCACTGGGGCACCGCCTATAGTTCCGACTCACCGAGAACTCTGCGACTTCCGATTCCGACTCACTGGAATCAACCTTCAACTGGCTTGGCAAGCATCTCAAGATGCATGGACGACTCATCCACTATCGACCTCCGGTCTCCGGAGGGGAGTGATGTAGCGGCATCAAGGCCGCCACAAGAAAAACCTACGGAGCAAATCTACATCGCAACAAAAAGAACCGCGACGCCATCTATCCGACTAGCAGCGAACTACAACGTTGAAATCCTGCATCGCGCAAGCAGAGTTTACCGTGCGATTTGAACATATACATCAGCCCGAATATCAACTATCGGGCATTAGCCCGCCAGGCACAACATCCGCCTGGTTGGAGGATCCTCCTTTCCAATGGGGGTATGCGGGACTTTACTCTGTTCCGCATATCCCCAAACTGGTGACCCTCGACATTGAACGTCAGCGCAGCCTTCGTGCAACTACTTCAGCGTGACGTCATCATCACTTCTCCTCATCGTGACCTCAAGCTCTCGAGCAACGAGTCATACAGCCAGCCAGTACTCACAGCTTCTACGGATATCCTGACCACCAGCATGCAGCAGCCGCGCATACCCCTATGCGGGACTTTACTCTCTGTTCCGCATATCCCCAAAGGTTAATCCGGCACCGCATAGTAGTCCAGGCAATTAGTCAAAATTAGGTAAGAATCTGGGAATGAGGGATAGTTTTGTATAAACTTGTATAAACCTTTATTTTGAATCCCTAAAACTTGTCTCAAAACCAACATATCGTAGAGTGTCCGCGACTATAGACGTTCCAAGGACAAAGATCAAAATATCGATGTTTTTACACATTTTTTGCAAATATCTCGTTTCCTATGGAATTTTCGCTACATGTTTATATCCATATTGTAGGAAATTAAATTCCCTACAACTTTTGTCCCAATTTTTTTTTTATAAGTTGAATTGTTTTCGAGAAAGAGGGCGGAGAGCGCGCATAATTTTAGGTCAACCGGTAGTCCCGGTCAAAAACACGCCATATAAAGTTTATTAATGATTGATAAATACATAATTATTAATATTTTTTATTTCTTAAATAAACTTAACTATTACATAATATATTATTAATTATTTTAATCAAGGAGCTCGTGGCTAGATAATAACAGCCAAATTTTAGCTTTCTACGACGATATACGATCTAAGAGGAAATATTTGTTTGTTTGAATTGGATAGGCTTCGAAACTACTTGACCGATTTTAAAATTCTTTCACCATTACAATCCCACATTATCCCTGATAAACATAGGCTACAAAATAATTTCAAAAAAGTTAGGGATCTGTATGAAAACTTCGATAATGTAACCCAAGGAATTAAAAAAATACCAAAAAAATCCTTATATCGCGTACGCTGCGGAAACTATTGACAATAGAGCAAAGTGATGTACTACAGTTTTAGAAAGGACATCAATATCCACAAAAAAAATCACGATCTAACTATTATGGTTAAGTCACAATAACCGCTTTTTGTTCAAATTATTCAATCAATACCCGGGTGGAATGGAATAGTGGTGATTTCGGTATATGATATTAATCCTGGGTACACTACATTAATATGAAAAACTTTATTCCGAATGGTTAAAAATTCCTAATATAAACACCAACACACAACTCCGATGTATCATTCATCCTTTTTTATAATTCCGACATATTATCAATGTTCCTACTGTTTATAATAACTATTCTTAAAATACCGAGTTTCAATAGATCGAATAACAAAAAGTCCGACTTAATGATAATTCGAAACACGAATTCCGATGATTAAAATACCCATTAATTAGAATTCCGAAATAAAAAACGCTTTGTAAAACTGGATAGCAAGCCAAATAAACACAATTGCTCAGCAGAACAAAGTATATTATTTTATGAACATGCAACATGCAGCATGCAAGCAAGAGTGCAAGCAAGCATGCAAGCAATGCAAGCAAGCAAGCATGTAAGCAATGCAAGCAAGTATGCATGCAATGCAAGCAAGCATGCAAACAAGCATGCAAGCAAGCATGCAAGTAAGCATTCAGCAAGCATGCATTATGCAAGCAAGCATGAAGTATGTAAGCGAGCATGCAACATGCAGCAGGCATGTTTTCTGGCACGGCTCCGGCGATGCGGGACTCCGGCGGTTCTACGCGGGTCACCTCGCCCCTCCGCGCCTACGCTGACTTAAAATACACTCTAGGGGTAGGGCAGACAAGACTACGTGGAGTCGGTTTTACAGTGATTCGTTTCTGTCACTTACTTTTGTAACAAAACTTATTGACTAAGACAATATTTTAATTTAAGATTTTAAATGCTTAAAAATATTCGTTAGGTATATTAAACAGTAGATCTATTGACCGTAGTTATTTCGAAAATAGTTAAAATATCTTTGGATATAAAATATGTAACTAACTGAATACTAAATATTGAAACCTATAGATAACAGGAAAACCTATAAGAAGTCTATAGTGTTAAAATAACCCCTTGCACGCGAGTCCGACTCGCATTTGGCCAGTTTTATTTTTTAATTTTTGATTTGACCATTCTTCTTCTTCTACCTGGCGTTAATCCTGGCTATTGCCAGGGTCCGCCTTCCTACTTAGCTTCCTCCACTTTGCCCGATCTTGAACATCCTTCTCAGTCAGGCCATTGGCTCTCATGTCGGACTTGACGACGTCCAGCCAGCGCTTGCGAGGGCGACCACGGGACCTAGCCCCAAGAACAACCATATTCATGCATCTCCGACCAACGTAGTCCATAGGGCGGTGCATGATGTGGCCATACCATCGCAGACGACACTCTTGCAGTTTTTTCCCTACGTCACGGACACCAAGACTACCTCGGATAAAAGAGTTGCGTATACGATCGGATCGCGTTACGCCGCTCATCCACCTCAGCATCTTCATCTCCGTGACGCGAAGCTCCTGGGTGTGTCTGCTTAGTGCTGGCCAACACTCGCCGCCGTACAGTAGGACAGGCCGTATAATGCATTTATATATCTGCCCCTTGAGCTTCGGAGGCATTTTGCAGTCGGTGATTTGACCATTCTTCTTTACCTTAAATTCTAATGTAATAACAATAAAATTTTATTTATTGAGTACATGGAGGACTTACAGCTAATAAAGAAAAATAAAATAGGAAACCTTAGTCACCAGCAAGCCAATAACAAATCCTCACGTATAAATACATAATGAATCAGTCTTTGTTATTCAAGCTTACAACCCTAATCTCTTCAAAGTTAGAGTGAACAGTCTCCTTCTGGGTAGGCTCGCTCCATCGTAAACTTTGTCTCTGTCATCTCTGACATAGACTAGAGTCAAGAGCAAATCCATTACAAATAAAAAATCATACCTACTATATTAATTTATATAATTTGCAATAGTATTTAGTAGTGTGTAGTGAGGTAGGCGGAATGGAAACCAACACACCAAATTTTAAAAAGGTCTCAATTTCAAAAATCCTAAGAAAAGCCGGACAGGCCGGGCACCGACAAATAGTAGCCGGACAGGCTGGTCACCGACAAATAGTAGCCGGACACGCAACCAGAAAGCCTGACTGTGTCTGGCTTTATCCGGACGCCTGGGAACACTATATTCAATGGAAGTTATTGGATTTTTCGCCCTGTTCCGCAGAGGTAGGCATGTACATAGGTATCTATATGAGCTTCTCTATATTCGCTTATATTGAAAGTATACCACCTGCTTCTCAGCTGGCGGGCCAACCCGCCCCTCCGCGCCTACGCGGGTTTAAATTACACTCTAGGGATAGGGCAGACAAGACTGCATGAAGTCGGTTTTTGCAGCGATTCGTTTCTATCACAAAATTTTGTATAGTGTGGCCATTAGTGCTGTGCACTCCCTGAGGTATACGCGGCGAGGTGGGAGGCGAAGAAAAAAGTGCATGAGTTCGCTTTCGTCGCTGTCCGACATGCACATCTTACGATATCAGTTTGCATTTCTAAGGCAAGACTTGTGGCGGGACGATGGTCGGAGGCTATCTATCTGTAATATATTATACTTACTTAGTTGATTAAAATGTAACCCAAATAAACTCATATTTTATTAAAAATATGCAGGTGATAAATAAGAACTAAACTTATAATTCAAAGCAGGACTTGTTTTATTGAACATTTTTTTTATATTTACATACAATTATATATTCTAACAAACGTTTTTCCGACATAGAGTCTGTTTCAACTTCATCTTCCATTTCGTCATCATCTTCCACTTCGCCACCGACACTTGAATCAGAGTCTTGCAAATTTAATATCAATGAATCGATAACATTATCGAACCTACTATCGCGACTCCTGTAATCATTTTCATTTTTCTGGACATAATCGTCGCATCTCTGCTATTTATCCGCCGTGAATTCCGAAAACAATTTATCCAATAAGATTATCTTTTCGTCTAGAGAAGTATTAATATAGTTTTGGGCTATGTTGTTTTTAATATCAGCCCAGACCAACTCAATTGGATTTAAATCTGGGTGGTACGGAGGTAAACGCAGAACAGTGTGTCCACTGGCTTTCAGGAGTTCGTCAATTCTATACACGGGTTTTTTTTGTGTATTTTTATAAGAAGTAGCAGTTGAGCCTTTGTCATGGTTCCTGAAAATTCTACATTATGGCGTAGCAACCAGTTATGCATTTCATTTTTGGGGGTTTCTTCTCAACCTGAACGCTGTGGTAAGACGCGTTGTCCATTACAACCACAGAATTCGGCAGCAACTTATCTTTTAACTTTTCATCTACCCACTTATAAAAAGTAGGTCCGCTCATATCTCCGTGATAGTCACCGGTTCTAGCATCTGATTTGAAAATAGTCAATGCATCATCCACTAAGCCATTTCGACACCCAGCGTGGAGAATTACCAATCGCCGTCCTCTCCCAATATCAGCATGAATTCCGGGTTCTGACGATGATTGCCAACATTTGCTAGCATGGTGACTGGCGTTGATGTATGTTTAATCAAGAAAATATATGTTGCGGTTTTGCGTTCTGTAATTTTTGATTTGTGTAAGATATTTTTTCCGCCATACTGTAATATTAGGCTGCTCTATAAGGAGATGTCTCTTTGATTTGCATTTTTTGAAACGGTAGCCCATTTTGTGTAAAAGCTGTCCTTAATATTCCCGTCCACAATTCAATATGCCATCCTGTCTCAAACTTGATAGTAACTTACGGACACTTGGTATTTTATTTCAACTTCGTAAAACTGATGAATTTTTCTTCTGATAACTCCAAGTTCAAAATCATCCACAACGTGTTTTTTCTTTAGAACTTTTGGTTTTTTTGGCAATCGAAATTTTAATTGGCTTGAATTTTTAATTGATAAATAACCCACAGAAATCACATTTTGCACGGTTCTTTAGCTGTACCCCGTAGCCTCCGCAACGATTTTGGTAATATTCACATCATTTTTAAATTCAAAGCTTTCTTTGTCAGCTTTATTTTTCTTAAAATATTCAGCCACCTTAAAAATGACAGTCTTCATATCACGAGATAACGCACGACCCATCTTTGAATATTTATCTCATATGCGTCTGACACAGACAGTCCGATACAGATAACACTACCTGCCGCCACGAGGGTTGACGGCGCACTGACAGAGCGCAGCAGCCGATTCTCCCCCCCCCCGTCTCGCCGCGCGCGTACCTCAGGGAGTGCACAGCACTAATGGCCACACTATAAGTACAATATATTGACGTTTTGTGTTACTATTTGAAATTAATTAGGTTTTACCTGTCCAGTCTCAGTTGATCCGGACTGACACTGGACAGAGAAAACCTAATTAGTTTTAATCTGCAAAAAGAACCTCCATTTTCGACAAGTTTTGACATTGATGGTCTCCGATATTTGTCTAATTTAATTGCCATGACTAAGGTTGGCACCACGACCATGATCAGCCGTGGTCGTGGCGCGGTGTCCTTTAGACATGTATCTAGTTAAATAAATAAGTGATCAAGAATTATAATATTTACTAGATTTTTCTCATGACCTCTTACGCGCATATCCCGTTTTTTTCACTTCCCAGCTTCCTACGACCAGTAGTTTCGGCTGTGCGTTGTCTGCAGACACTCACTCGGTCACTCTTAAAACTATTTCGTTACTCTTACTAGTCACTCAGTTACCGAAGAGTTTTATACATTAGGATAAGATAGTCCTTCGTTACATCCTAACCGAAACCCATTGTTCTAGAAACGAACCCTGCTGAAAATCAAGCAGCTATAGTTAAGCTGGAAGGCCGTTTGCTGGAGAAGCTGGCACAGCTGGAGCAAGAACTGAAGAAGTGCTGCGACACTATCAGGGTGTCAGAAGGAAGAGCTAAGGACCAGGTAAAGCGAACCGGTAGTTTGAAGACCTAACAGGTTGACCTGAAAGCATTTTATTTCGCAGCAACTAAGTACATTTTTAATACGAAAAAGAAAAAGTACTCTTCTTTTAGCCTCTTCAGAAATAGGTAGGTCGGAAATGGTACAAAACTAGGTTACATCAACCATGATATTGGAACTACAGTGGACGTGCTATGGGAAATATTGGTTATTATGCAATAGAAAAACCGTTTGCTTTTAAATCAAATTATAATTCATTCTCATAGTCACAATAACAATATTCTCACACTGAACAAGTATCCGGAACACGCCGCGGTTCCTAGACGTGTGCACGTTCGACTGCCTTTTTTAGGCTCGGTCGAGCACAACATTCTAGACTCCGTTGAACGCCACTAGATGGCGTTGACGTCCCGATTGTTCTATTGAGTGACATATTTCCGTCTTATAAAAAATAATACTTTTTTCTTATTTAAAATCAACTAAGTAGGATTCCTTGACATCAATTTCAATGAAACCCCGTTTTGCACTTAAAACCATAAAAACTCTCTCAGTTAAATGTCAGAATCTCAATGAATGAAATCCATAATCAGAGTCAAGTACGCTCCAGGGTAGCCCGCGAAATTCAAATATTTTTATGTTTCTTAATCATCAATAGTTCGAAAGAATGATTATTTCTGAAATATTCATTCTTTCGAACTACATGAACTTAGAGGGCTATATTGATGATTAAAATGGTTATAATTCTTTAGATAAATACGCGTTACGGTCGCAGATCGCATTTGGTCCACATACAGCTTCACACTGACCGGCAAATTGCAAAAAACATAATAATATTTGAATTTCGCGGGCAACCCTGGAGCATTCACCTTAATTGGAACATTTTAGCGTACCTACACCATGACTTTTGTAGATTCCCTAATCTTATCTAAGAGGAACCGATCTCTTTTCGATTTTTTTCTGGTCGAATTTCATTTTACTGAAACATATTGAACGACGTTTTCTTGCAATATGCATTATTTGTCATATTATTAGGTCATAAAAGTATCATGTGTCATAGATATTATTTTACCGAACTATATTTCGCCGATTTACATAATAACTTTTAGCTATTGGCCGAAGCCTCTTTTGAATTTCTTTCATTTGCTTCAAATCATTTGATTTATTTGCTTCATTTTTACCACACCGAAACAACATTTTACGGAAAATTATTTGGTCACAAATATATAGCCGGTTACTTGGTAGTATTTTCAACATTAAATTGAAATCTATCTATGCTATATAAAGCTGAAGAATATATTTGTTTGTTTGTTTACTTGAACGCGCTAATCTCGGGAACTACTGGTTCGATTTGAAAAATTCTTTCAATGTTAGATAGCCCATTTATTGAGGATATCATCACGCTAAGACTAATAGGAACGTAGAATTAATGAAAATTGTGACGCAAACGAAGTTGCGCGGATCAACTATTAGTAACATAAAAAGCCAATATGTTGTACTACAAAATTTCGATACAGAAACGAATCGCTGCAAAAACCGACTTCATGCAGTCTTGTCTGCCCTATCTCTAGAGTGTAATTTAAACCGGCGTAGGCGCGGAGGGGCAGGGCGGCCCGCCAGCTGAGAAGCAGGTGGTGAGCGTTAAAAAGATCTGCGACGATAAGCTCCCTTTGGGGCCGCCTAAGCCCCTGCAGTGCCGGAGTCGTGACAGAAACAATGCTTGCTTGCATGCTGCATGCTTGAAGCAAGCATCCTTGTTTGCATGCTTCTTACTGGGACCACTTAAAACCAAATTTCACACCACCACCACCACCACACCGCCATTAGACCACTTAAAACAGTGGTTGAATGTTCAAAAACATTTATAATTTAACAAATGTTATTTCGGCTAAGTTTAACTTTGGTAAAAAGTTTTTGACCAAATGAAACGTCGGAGTAACAAAAAAAACCCAATTGATAATTTATAATAGGTCAAATGATACCGTGGCAGACGTGACTTCGATGAAGTAAAAAAAAAACGAAACGATAATAGTTGAAAAGTTTCAGGTGAAATGAAATACGGTCAAATTTTTTTTGGACTTATGATAGGTAATCTTATCTGAGATACGCATGCATGCTAAAACAATTGTAATTCCAATACAGCTCACTTCACACCAAGATCAACTAGAGGAACTGCAGAAAAATATGTCAGGACAGTTCGCCGGGAACCTGTCGCCAGATCTTGTTAAGGATCTGCAAGGTAATCGATCGCATCGCGCAGCTGCCATAAATACTAGAAAATACAGTGTGCGTCATCCCAGCGGAAATGTTTAATTTTTTTTTTTTATTCGGTGTAGCAGATGTTTAGTGTATGACGTCCTGTAAATGTGTATGGCAAGTACGAATTTGTGCATCCAACCATTAGGGAGTTATTGTACAAAAACAGTTTACACTTGTTGTACACCTGTACGAAAATATTAAACACAACCACGATACTATACTGAAAATTATAGAACGTTACCTCTTTATACTAAATGGGCGCCTATTAATAGCCATTCAAACTTGGTCGGATTATCCATGTTTTGTGGTGGTTCTGGTATTTTTATTTATATCTCTTTAATTATCCAGCTGAAAATTAACATGTGAATAGTTGAATTAATATACTAACTATTTGAATATGTTTTATTTGCTTTTCGTTTAACTAGTCCTTCAATCGGATGTCATAAAACATAGTGGTTCGGTCCTAGTCAATTATGCCATTGCTCATTAATTACAAAGAGCACATAGTTGAAACTTGGCAGGATATTGTATACCCTTACAAGGTACAAATAAATGTCATAAGTTAGGTTCAAGAATCCCTATTTTAAGTACTAGGACCTAATAACCTTATTTTACTTTTACGGATATATCTTCTGAACGGTATGCTTTTTACAAATTCTGTTTTCGCAAACATTACACACAAATTCAAAGCAACGAGTGTAAAAAAAATACAACTTTGCACTTAACCGTTTTATATGATTTTCATCAAATAGCCAAACGTCAGCGCAGCGGAAACTTGAATATCTCCGCAGTTTCATGACACACTAATTTCATTTTAACATACACATTTACACACAAATACACACTAATTATTTTATGTATTTTTTTTTCTTGTACGTCCATAGGAACAAAAACTGTTTTTGTTGAATAACTAAAGGACCCAATGGACATTCCCGGGGGGCTCCAGCGTCCCCGCAGTCTCCAGACTAGTCCCCTAATGATGTCGTCCTGTCAGAGCATACCTGAGGGTAGCAGCATGGAACCTCATTTCATTTCCTTCTCCTCAACCACCTTCACTCAAACATGACGAAAAGGAACAAAATAAGAAAAGCTGTACAGCGGCAGCACTTCCTCTCCCACAAAGTACACCTGAACAATATTCGAGGTCTGCCCTCAAATCTCGCCGCAGTCCATCCCCACCTGAAGACTGAGAAACCAGTACTCTTGTTCCTTCCGAGACGCAGATCAGATGTTCGCACAGCGGTGATTTGGAGACAACTGGGCTAACACAGCACCTAAGTGAGGTGGCGGATGCGGCTCAGCAGAGCGGTACCCTTCTGCCCAATTGGTGTTACTGGGGGACTTTAACGCCCACCATCAGGAGTGGCTCTTTCCATACCAGTACACAGACCATGCTGGACGAGAGACGAGAAAGCTAGCCCTAGCGCTAAATCTTACCCAACTGGTCCAGGGGGCAACGAGGGTGCGGCGATGTTGATTCGCACACTGCCAATTGCTTGGACCTTCTGCTGACAACAGATCCAGACTGCTATTCGGTGTCGATTTCTTCACCACTGGGTAGTTCCGACCACTGTCTGGTGAAGTCTGTGTCTATTTACTCCCCGCCCGATCCAAGCCCAAGAGGCACCCAGCGGGTATCGCGGTACAGGTCAGCAGATTGGGATGGCATGCGATCTTTCTTCGCGTGTAACCCTTGGCAGCTTACCTGCTTTTCTTCGACCGACGCTACGTCGTGCGCGGACGCCGTGACGGATTTGTTGTGGAGGGGAATGGAATAATACATTCCATTCTCTGACATAACAATGTCTGGCAAAGCTCGTCCATGGTTTGGTGCCAAGTGCAATCGCTCTAATGCGCTTAGGTACGTACGCGGCGTACCTAGCATGGGTCAACGCGCGTACGTGCAAAGCAAATGACGTGAGTCAGAAGAAGAGAGTCTTCAACAGGGCTGCCAAGTCCAGCAAGAAGGTGTTGCGGAGGGCTCGGTTTGTCCACATTAGCCGAATTGGGAACAAACTTGCTTCATACTCAGCAGGTATTAAGGCTTTTTGGTCCCTGGCTAAGTCGGTCGAATCGAACTTCTGCCGCCCCTCACTACCACCACTGCTGAGACCCGACGGGAAGCTCACCTACTCCGCTGAGGAGAAAGCGAACTTGTTTGCGCAATCTTCGCGTCTGGATCCTGGTGGCGCGAGGCCCCCTGCTTCTCCTGGTGGATGCGAGTCGAGTATGTCGAACATTCGCATTCATCAGAAGGACGTCCGTAGGGTACTGCGAAACCTTGACGTGAACAAGGCTAGTGGCCCCGACGGGACACCGGCAATTGTTCTGAAGACTTGTGCGCCTGAGTTGTTTCCGATCTTGACACGCCTATTTCACCTTTCGTTTGAGACAGGAAAAGTGACGAAGGCTTGGAAACAAGCTAACGTGCAACCTGTGCCCAAGAAGGGTAGTCGAGCTGACCCGTCGAATTATAGACCCATCTCGGTAACGACCATACTCTGTAAGACTATGGAACGCGTGCTGAATCATAAGCTCCTGGCGTACCTAGAAGCGAATGATATTCTTAGTGACCGAAATCGGTCAACTAGGGATATTCTAGCGTATGCCATTCACATCTGGAGTGAGGCCATAGAAAAGCTCGGGGAGGCACTAGCGGTCTCCCTTGACATCTCGAAGGCCTTCGACAGGGTCTGGCACGATAGCCTTATTAGTAAGCTTCCTTCCTTTGGTCTGCCCGCCGGTTTGTGTTATTGGATCACAGATTTCCTGAGAGATCGGTCTATCCGAGTAGTCATAGATGGCTGCTCGTCTGGACTTCTGGATATTAATGCCGGGATTCCTCAGGGGTCGGTGCTTTCGGCAACACTGTTCTTGCTGCATATTAATGATCTGCTTAAACCCGGTACCTTTGGGTATGCAGACGACAGCACTGTTACTGAGAGATACGTGTTTGACGCATGAGCTGGTGGGTCGGAGATCCAATCTCTCCGGGAGGCTATGGTTGAGCGCTTGAATGTGTCCTTATAGGCTGTCTCTGAATGGGGTGATGCCAATCTGGTCAAGTTCAATGCAGCTAAGACCCAAGCGTGTCTATTTTCCGTCAAAAGGAGCCAATTATACCCAGCTCCATCTTTTCGAGTTGCAACCGTGCCGATAACCGACCAACTTGAGCTTCTTGGGCTTACATTAACATCTACTCTCAATTTTGGCCCTTTCATAGAGGCAAAAGCTCAAGTGGCTGCAAGGAAATTGGGGATCCTAGCAAAGGTGAGAGGGTACTTCACGCCGGAACAGCTTGTGCGACGGAATTGCATAATTTAATTCCGCCAAGCCCGTTCCATCATCGGACCACAAGACGAACGGCAATGCGTCACCGGTACATGATGGATATCCCACCCACACGAACAAAACATTTTGGGAACACATTCATAATGCGTACAGCTAAGGTGTGGAATTCCCTGCAGGAGTCTGTGTTTCCTGATAGCTACAACCTAGGAGTCTTTAAATCAAGAGTGAATAGGTTACTTCTAGGCAAGCGTGCTCCATCTTTGACCACATCATCGCTTACAATCAGTTGAGATGGTGGTCAAGTGCGTGCCTATCAGTAGTAAAAAAAACTCCCTAATGGTTGGATGCAAAAATTCGTACTTGCCATACACATTTACAGGACGTCATACACTAAATATCTGCTAAACCGAATTAAAAAAACCGGCCAAATGCGAGTCGGACTCGCACACGAAGGGTTTCGTACCATAAACCTTATTTTTTTTATATTTTTTTGGTTTAGTGGCATAATAGATATACACAATCTGTAAAAACTTCAACTGTCTTACTATTTCGGTTCTTGAGATACAGCCCGCTGACAGACAGACGGACGGTCGGACGGATGGACGGACAGACGGACGGATAGACGGACGGACAGCGGAGGCTTAGTAATAGGGTTCCGTTGGATACCCTTTGGGTACGGAACCCTAAAAAAACGTCACTTTTCCGCTGGGATGACGCACACGAAAATACATTCTAGGTAGACTACTCTACATAGGTATCTAGTCGTTAAACTATATACTCGTATTAAAGATCCGATTTCTGCGCGCCTTAAACGCGCTGTTTAGACACGCAAATCGTCTACCATTTTCTATATTGGAGCCTACCTACTATTTATTCTTCTATGTATTCTATTATTTTATAGAATCTTCATAATAATTCATCAGAATCGTAGATTATCCTTCTTCCCATTGCGACAGGTTTGATGCAGCTTTTCGAGACAGTACAGAGCATGCAGGCTCAGCTACAGCAGGTCCACGAGACCGCCCTGAACCTCGCTGCTGAGAAAGAGGACCGCCAGAACCACATCGACGTAATTACTAGCTACGAGGCTTTATTATTCAGTCATTACCTTGCTTCAGAAACTTTGATAGACAGGTATTTGGTCACCAACCGAACATGAAAACGACTCATCGTATGAGTTGACATGAGATTAAGTGTCTTAACTTAAGAGACGGACTGCACGTTGGCTACTTAATTTGGATGCTGTTTTTGTGCTGCTTTGTACCTACTACCAACCGACTGCGCAGTCCATTTGCAGTCGGCGTGCTGGCGGCATGCAGTTGACGGGTAGTTCTTTTGACAGCCGGTTGACAGTTTCACTCAATATTGCACAAAAACTGCATCCAGTCATGTCATCATCCTTAGTTTACTTAGATCCCTATGCCGCGTATTATTAGTTTAAGAAATTGGTTGAAGTTTAGATGATGGCGATCCATTCACTATCTCATGGCGGTTTATCCAATTTTAGTATTTAAGGTACTACACAAATAAACCCCAAAATTATCTTTTCAGGCTCTTCTGGAACAAATAGAACTGCTAAAGGTTATCAAACTGGACCGCGAGGACATGGTGGAGGCTCTAGCGGACAAGGCGGACATGCGTATGCTGGCGAGGAAGGTGTCACATGACCAGTTCGAGAACGCCTGCGATGACCTCTCCAAGGGCCTGGAACATGCCCTCGGGAAACTTAACGTGCAGGTCCGTAATTATATTTTGTCTGAAACGTAATGATTTGATGCAACAAGAATTTCGGATATAATTATAACCACTTTATTTATCTAGGCATGAAAATTGGAGGGTTACGGTTAACAAAGTTCAGTTGGATGGGACAAGCGTCTGTTACATTGTGCAAGGTCAACGACGCTCGTTTCACGGATTCATTCAGCCATAGCAGATAATTGTTCGTGATCGAAAACCGTAGTAGCTACCTCGAATCGATTCAAGCCTACCTATATCAATCGTTCGTTTCAGGTTCTGTCGGTCGATTCTATAAATCTCTTACCGTGAAAACTCAGGTGAAGTGAGTGCGAAGTAAATTCGGTTTAAGAACAACTTTATTTCTCATAAGAATTGCATACATAAGTCACTTACAGAGAAACAATATCTAAAACTAAGATTATTAATTAGAGTGCACAGATGTACGTTTATAAAATAACAAAACAAAACAGCAACAAAAATGTGGGTAAACAGATAATAAACTCGATCAGTCAACCAAGCAAAACATGAGTGTATGAAATTGAGTTTTACTAGATGTGGCATTGATGGCATAGTCTGATATAAGCAAGTTTATTATTTTATTTTTAGTTTTTTGTTCTATTTATATATTTTGTATACGTGTGTGGTTTATAAAACATGCATTAGATTTTATTTGTTTGATTTAAGTAATGACTAATGTATATTTTTAATGTGACGGTGTATGATCAGTCTATATAGTGGGTGTATTTTATTTATGTTAATACACACATATATATATATATATATATATTCCCTTTTTTTTGTATGTATTAATTGTGTGACTTTTTAGTAGTTTTCTGAACCGGGCATAACTTTGTTCCCCTTTTATTACTGATGGTAACTTATTGTAAATTGTAACACCCTCAAACTCCAAATTTTTTCTTCCATAGTTAGTTCTAGGAGGGCGGGTCACTAAGTAACTAGCACATTTTAAGTTTATCTTTCGTGTTTGTTGTTTTGTTACAAAACTTATATTGGAATGAATTTCCTTGTTTAATATTTTACGTATTAGAATACATGTGTAGTATATGTACGTTTGTTTTAAATTCATTATTTTCGTTTCCTCTGACACCAACTGAAAAGATATACCTACTTTTCAGTTGGTGTCCGAAATTTATAGTTAAATAAAAATTTTATTAATCTATTCTGAACTCGTTGAATTGGATCTTAATTAGTCTTCGCTGCAGTACCCCAGACTTCAATGAGGTAATCGATTTGAGGCTTAAGGTGAATGTTACGGGTACCACTATATAGATTGATCATACACCGTCACATTAAAAATATACATTAGTCATTACTTAAATCAAACAAATAAAATCTAATGCTCAAAATGTTTTATAAACCACACATGTATACAAAATATATAAATAGAACAAAAAACTAAAAATAAAATAATAAACTTGCTTATATCAGACTATGCCATCAATGCCACATCTAGTAAAACTCAATTTCATACATCCATGTTTTGCTTGGTTGACTGATCGAGTTTATTATCTGTTTACCCACATTTTTGTTGCTGTTTTGTTTTGTTTTGTTTTGTTTTGTTATTTTATAAACGTACATCTGTGCACTTTCGATAAAGTGGAATATCCGATTGTCGCACCATTATTTCTGCGACTTAATGTTGTTCCAATTACACTCGAAACAAAATAAAACTGAAAATGTTGACTTCAGCGCCATCTCGCGGGAAAATGGCAATGAGCAACCCGTAACATTCGCCTTAAGGTGAATGCTCCAGGATAGCCCGCGAAATTCAAATATTTTTATGTTTTTTGCAATTTGGCGGTCAGTGTGAAGCTGTATGTGGACCAAATGCGATCCGCGACCGTAACGCGTATTTATCTAAAGAATTATAACCATTTTAATCATCAATATAGCCCTCTAAGTTCATGTAGTTCGAAAGAATGATTATTTCAGAAATATTCATTCTGTTCGCGGGCTACCCTGGAGCATCCACCTTAACCAGAGAATTATAGATAAGATATCGCACTGAATTGGTCATTCCATGTTGATTACTTGGATTGACAGCTCACTTCGTGGACACTTCACCCGAGCCTTCACTTCGATATGTTTATAGAATCGCACTGCAGCAGAGTCGGTACCTATTCTGTAAAAAGCTAACCGAGAAACGTAGATGAAGTGAACAGAAAGTGAGCTGTCATTTTATCCAGTCAAAATGAAATGACAGCTCAGTTCATGCTCACTCCACCTTAGTTTACAGAATAAGTAGACCGGCAAGACCCATCGAAAACGCATGCCTACATAATTATACTGTCTCTTGACAATTTGCTTTATTTTCAGGAATCGCTATGGCAACAAGCGCTGGACGACATCCAGCGCGAGATCGAACAGAAGCTGGACAAGATGGAGCTGTCTCCCGTGAAGGACTTCTTCAACAGCAAGCTGAAACAGCTCCAAGATAATCTGAAGGCCATGGCCGCGCTGCGCCGCGAGGCTGAGGCTGCGGGCACCAAGAGAAGACTACTGAGGTGACTTATGTTTCATGGCGCCATCTATATGGCTACATATAAACTATTAAACAACCTCGCGCTGTAAGCTCGTCGGCTGAGCTTGGAGTGCTAGGTTCGATTCCCAGGTCGGGCAAAAAGTGTCATTTGAATTTTTCATTAGGAACGTCTCTGTCATCATCATCATCATCATCTGCATAGCCTTTTTCCAACTGTATATTGGGGTCGGCTTCCAGACAAGCCGGATTTAGCTGAATACCAGTATTTTACGAGGAGCGGCTGCCTACCAGACCTCCACAACCCATTAACTGGGTAACACGGTACTTCATGGCAAGACTGGAGTCAGATTTACTGGCTTCTGACTGTCCGTAACGACTGCCAAAGATCTACAAATGACAGCCAGGACCAACGGCTTAACGTCCTTTCCGAGGCACGGAGGAAACTCGGTGTGTTAAGATGGTCACCCATCCACAGACCCACCTAGGCAAGCGTTGCTTAACCTTGAAGATCGACCCGTGCGGCTGTTATTATCTAGCCACGAGCTCCTCCGTTAGGAACGTCGTCTCTGTAACAGCCCGGAATTAGGAGGCTCAGTAGTTAAGCACGTTAAGCCGTTGGTCCTGCGCCAGATCGCTCTTCGGTCGTGTTGGATGACCGACCCCATCGGACTGTGAGAGTGGTGGAAGAGGGAATACAAGTTACACACACACTTGTGCACTATAATTATCTCCCGCGCCGATGGCTAGTCTAGTTTGGCCGCCATGGCCGAAATTATCCAGGGTGATTATTTACTACTTACGTGACAATAAGAGTTTACAGCTGCGATAGGTAGAAGAATGATATTCCGAGTTATCAACAAAAACTGCTGGATAGCCCATGGTTTTGAGGCTCCTTCCTTTTAGGAATTTAACACCTTGTCCCTCCTCCACCAAACAGCTAACATTCCAGCTATTCCCAGGCTACGTTGTTATAAAACTAAGAAAACTTAATTTAGTTCAAAATAATAACACATTTCCACGGTACTGACTCTAAAATGGTTTTTGTTTCACTAGGGATGTCAACTGCATATCGTGTGATGCGAAGGCTGTGATGTCCATGGATCCAGTTCCACCACAAGCTTCTAAGCCACTGCCAGCCAACTTGTCTATGAAGCCCTATCTCAGTTATGAACTAGGTATTTTCGTCACTGTTTTATCTCAATGATTTTTTACAAACTTGCCAATAAAGAAGACGATTTAAGTAAGTAGGTTACACCATTTTTGGTTACAATTAGTTTAGCCAGACCGTTTGGCGTTTACTTTATGCAGTGCACGGACCCTGGGAAAAGTCTTATACTGACCCATTGCAGTACACAGGTCAGATTGAATTTAGATTAAGATTGCCTGTGTAGGTATAGTTAGACTAACTTCTTAAAAGTAGCCTGATCAATAATAGTGTTCTTTCCTCGCAGACGCGATCCGTAAGAACCAAGCGAGCAGCTTGCCGCAGCGCAACATGCACGACTGGGAGCACGTGCAGCAACAGATGCAGCCCATCAAACCTCATAAAGTCAGGTACACCCGTGCACACACTTCCATGAAGCCCTGTCATCGCATAGCAGTACATGCTATTTTTAAAGCGAGAGTTACTTTCCATATGTTTTACCTTTTCACGCTTTAACGGTCCACCACGACCACCACACCCTGGGTTAGAATATTTTTTATTAATTCCGATAGCATATTTCGGAGTATAGAGAAGTCAAACAAACATGCGGATGGATGGAGGACCCAGAATGAGCATCGCGGGTAAGACCTCAGACCAGGAAAGCATGGCCCCAAAGGCAGGAAGCCTATAGACAAGCCTTTCTCAAAGTGGGCGATAACGCCCCCCTTGTGGGCGCTGCAGGCCTAAAGGGGGCAGTAAGAGACCCAGAAAAAAAATAGGGGCGTTGTGTAGAGGCTTGGGGGGTGATTTGTAATTTCATTTAGCTAGGAGGCCTCTTAGACACCGACTGCATGAGCTCTCGACTCTCAACTACAACTTGTGAACATCAACTTCAGATGTTCTATGTCACGAAGTCCGTTTGGCTATGAATGTTGTTTTTGTGTACGTAACCTCGAGAGCGCTCAGTGTCGTTCGGGACACGGATCAGGATCAGTAGTGTTTTGTTTTTTCGCGCCAAATTGTTTCACGGAGTAAGATATTCATGGCAACAAAACGAAGAATATTTAAGTATTTATTTATACGTTTTCAATTAAAATTTTATACAAAGATACTTAATATAGCAATAGAAGTATTTATAAACTGAATGTTTTTTGTGTTATAAAATGTTTATATTTCTTAATTATTTTGATTACATTTTGTTTTAGGGTCGAAACATGATAGCTAGTGTTTATCATTTTCTGCGTGAAGAATATGTATTTACGAAATCATTCATGGAACCCAACTGTGATTTGTCTCATTTACGAGACATTACACGGCGTACAGCTGAAGCTGACTTTTTCATGAAATAACCATTCAATAGGGCTTCATGAACTTAGAGGGCTATATTGATGATTAAAATGGTTATAATTCTTTAGATAAATACGCGTTACGGTCGCGGAACGCATTTGGTCCACATACAGCTTCACACTGACCGGCAAATTGCAAAAAACATAAAAATATTTGAATTTCGCGGGCTACCCTGGAGCATTCACCTTAAGTGGAACAGGGTATTTCAAGATAGTACCTACGCTTAGTTTCGAACTGAAATATAGGCTTTTGATACTTGCTTTCTGAATAAGCAAAAACACAGTAAGTAAGCAAAACCAAAGGCTGAGTTCGAAAGTCGCATCAAAACAAAAATCAACAATACATAATTATCTACCTATTACGTAGCGAGTCCAAACAAACACCTACAACCCTGCTCTTGTTATTTGTCCCCTGGATACAGATCGGAAACGGACAAGCATCTGTGCAACCGCTACTGCGGCGGGTCGCACACCGTGACAACTCCTGCGCAGCGCGTCGCGCGTCTCGGACACTTCATCAAGCAGTGGGGGCCGGAGGTGCTCCCACTGTCTTCTGGATTCGCAGCTGGTGATGATGGCAGGGTAAGTGTCGTTAATATTGCGAAAAAAGTTGTTGGCAGGGTGAGTGTCGTTAAGGTGAATGTTACGGGTTGCTCATTGCCATTTTCCCGCGAGATGGCGCTGAAGTCAACATTTTCAGTTTTATTTTGTTTCGAGTGTAATTGGAACAATATTAAGTCGCAGAAATATTGGTGCGACAATCGGATATTCCACTTTATCGAAATTAGTCAAAATACGGCATAAAAACCCTTCTGATTCGCCATACTTCAAATCATACTTTCAATCATGTCTATGTGTGTGTAAACGGTACTATAAGCGAGTTAGATATTATTTTCGTGAAGTAGGTATGGCGAATCAGAAGGGTTTTTATGCCGTATTTTGACTAATTTCGATAAAGTGGAATATCCGATTGTCGCACCATTATTTCTGCGACTTAAATATTGTTCCAATTACACTCGAAACAAAATAAAACTGAAAATGTTGACTTCAGCGCCATCTCGCGGGAAAATGGCAATGAGCAACCCGTAACATTCACCTTCATATTAGGAAAAAAGTTGTTTCAAACATAGTGGAATGTGGCGATAGAATCGTATACTTGAATACCTACTCTTAGAATCAAGTATCTATATATTTCTTATGTTATCGACTTTAATCTTTTGGGACGTTTCTCCGTGACGGCGGAATTTTAGAGAAAAGAAAAGACGTCGGGTATGCTGTATCCCAATGATTAATTTTATCATCAGGCAAACAATAATAAGTTAGGAATGCCCGCCCACAGCACAGAATTAATGGCAAACAGAGGAGCCCTGGGTGAGCTGCGTTAATTTTCGTATTAAAACTTTGTATTTATGCAGTGTTTTCCTTTTTATTATTTCAGCTTTATAAAATCAGCACATCGGAAGGCGCTGGTGTTGGCCCAGGTAAGTACTCACATCACATCCCTACATACATCTTAAAGCAGGTTCGAAATACCAGGGCAACAAGAAGATAAGGTTTAGAAATGCCATGCTGTTCAGTTTTGTATATTCAGTCCATAATTGGTTTTGAACAGTGGCAAAAGCACCATGTAATCAAAACTATATTCAGAATTTCAGCAGCATCTGGAACCGAAAGCCAATTGCTAACTTATAAATTACAAACTACCCTACGGGGTTTCATTAAAATGCACTTACAGTAGGTTTTACCCCAACCCACAACCCCGCCGTCACATTACATTACTGCGCAGCGACTCGCCTCGTGTTCACAACCGCTTCAAGGTGAAAAACACACTTTTACTCATCAAACTTTTAAATAGAACCTTAAAGCATGTGATAACGCACCGAATTTTTTATTCCAGCAGACTATTATTATTATATTGTTTTTAAGGTGGTGCGATGGAGGGCGCTGCGGTATCTACGCCGAAGTCTTCAGCTAAGAAGCCCGCGCCTTCCCCTGCCCCCAGGCATATAGTCATCAGCGCTGTAAGTTTCCATACGAAGATACTGTATTGTTCAAATTTAAGAGCTGTTATTATTTAGCTAAGGAGCTCTTAGCTAAATAATAACAGCCGCATGATTTAATCTTCGCGGTTAAGGTGGATGCGCCAGGGTAGCAGGCGAAATAAAAAATTTCTTACGTTTTTTTGCAATTTGCAAGTAAGTATTAAGTTTTATGTTGATTAAAGTATGATTCGCGGGCGTAAGAATTATTTCAGAATTATAACCACCTCGAGTCAGCGGGGGGAGTGAGGTGTTTGACTCCCCCTGCGACGTCAAAGAGGGGCGCACGGGTACACTACGCGCCGCTCGCGGGCTACCCTGGCGCAACCACCTTAATTAAGCACCGCATGCCGCTGCTTGATAGACACCCATCCACATGGTCATCTTTTACATACCGATTCTTCCGTGCCTCAGAAAACAAGTCTAGCCCGGCTGTCATTTGTAAATCTTTCGTCTCTCCCGATCTGATACCAGTCTTGCCAAAGATTATACTAGGCAAGCGTATTATAAACTGGAAGATTATATCCTCGATAAAAACGCTTGGCTAAATGCTGGTCCTGCTCCACAGTCACAGCTGCTTAGGTCCACTTTTTAGGTTTTTATGTTTTCATATTTGGAAGAGATGCTCGCTCCTTTTAGAGGTTCTTACATTATTTCGTTTATTTATTCTTATATACATACAAATTATATTATTATATTAATTGAAGACATAAGTGGATGAAGGGGTTATGATACAATTTGTAAATGTGAAGATAACGGACACCAAAGTTTTGTTACTTATCATTGAGATAAATCTTTTTTCCTGTTGTTATTTTACTAACTATTTATGTCGAATTATAGTAAATACACGCAACTACTAATATGGAGTGAAAAAATAAAATAAATGTTTAAGAATATGTATTTATTGAAAAAAAATATGTACATAACTCCTTCATTCAGCGCTGAAATATAAATAATTTGTATGCTTAAATTAAGGAAGAATGAGGCAACTACTTAAAAAACCTAATTAAACAAACAAAAAAACAGTTTCACCAAGTTAACCTTGACCTACAATATTTTCATAATAATATCTATATTCTGGTTTCACAAATTTCATCTGTTCTTTAATATTAGCTTTCTTTTCTTCAGAAATTGTACCATATTTTCCCTGAACACGTCCAACTACAAAGTCTTCTACTTGTCCTCTTTTTTTTAATATATCCACTTTTCTAAATGGCATCATTTCGTCATAATTTTCTTTATATAAGTAGGCACCGAATTCTTCTACCCTTATCCATTTAATACCGTCCCTGAAGTTAACTTTTTGCTTGTTTTCGTCCACCTTTCTGTTTGTCAAATTGAGTTTTTTTTGCAAGTCGTTGATACTACGAAAATGATCCGTCATGTCAATAACAACATTGTTTCTAGATGCTTTGCCTATAATCTCTCGATATTGCTCAGGCGCATAAACTGCCTCATGCTTGCGCATGATCTTTTCGATGCGGCCAAAATCTCTATCAGAGTCCAAATAGGAATGACCGACTTCAGGAAATTTGTGGTCAATAATTTTAAAGTAACCCTTCAAAATCATGTATAGGTACAAGACTACAATGTTGAAATTTTTATTCTGTCCAGCGCACGAGTCCGACCATATTACTAAGTGATGCTTATTGCGACAAGATTGATCCACTTCAACAAATCTTAGTAGAGAGCTAGCAACTTCAACACTACCTCTGTCAGCTACGTCTTCTGTCCATGTGCAGCAGACAGCTTTTTGTTTGGTCTGGTCAACAACATGGATGCCCAAATTGTAAAACCAAATCTGGCGTAAATAGAAAGCCTTAGAAGTCGGTATTTTGGGAAGTGGCATGGTCTGTTGTAAGTCTACTGTGAGGTATAACAATCCAATATCTTCTTTGGGTTTATTTCTATCATTAGCCATGGCTACAATCGCGGCGTGATAATTTAATACATGCTCTTCATTGGAGTTTCCAGCATCACAAGTGGCACATGTGTCGCTCTTGGGGTATCCAAAAGAGAGATTAAATTCAGTAACAAATACTTTGTTATATGTACATTTCTTAATTTTATATATTTCCGGTAAATTCTGCTCTACACACATCGCTAAATAAAGTTCGTGCATTTTTGTGACATTTAAAAGTGGTGACAAATAACGTTTGTATATATTTTTGTTACGTGAGTAATGAGATTGCTCAGCCGGAAAGCTTGATATATGCAGTTTTATGCGTTGCGTGACTTCTTCGTCGATTTTATGGGGACGATTATCGTGTCTGCCTCGTCTATCAGGAAGCGGAGCAGAAGCTCCACTCTTGATTTTCTGGATTATGATATCCACCTTCTTTCGCGATATTTGGTATAGACCACACAATCCCAATTTACAAACCTCTGTTGTCAAGCTTCTGTGTTTAATAAAATATTTGTAGGTCGCAGACTTATTTTTTTTGGCATTAGTACGATGTCGTGAAACAGGTTTGCTTACTATGGAACTGAATAGCAAAGCGTTTTTACCATTTACATCTAATTTGTAAAAATCTTCTAGAATGGACTGTCTTTCTGCTCTATTAAATTTGCTAGAGCAATCCATCCTACAGTTCTCATGGCATAGTACCCCTTCTTTTATTGTTTTTCGAGGATTAACCGTATTTTTATAAGATAAGTATTCATCACCTTTTTCCCGTGCTAAAGCTGCAGTTTTCTTTTTCCATTTCTTTTCATTTCTTGGACGTTTCTTTGATTTATTTTCTTTAGGAGGGAACTGTTTGCGTTTATGTGATGTGACTGGGACCTCTTCTACAACGTTTCTCTCTGGATTTTGCAGTGTTACACTTGCTCTTGATGGTGAGTGGTTTGTATCAGTTATAAAATTGTCACCAACACTGAGATCTGTATCGGACGAATAACTCTCAGGGATAAAGACCTCGTCACTGCCTGAAGAAAAATCAGGACCATCAATATTTTCATGCTCGTTTTCATCAAATCTAAACGGAGAAACATTATTCAGATTGGAGTAAACACAACTTTTTGAGTACAACTGTTTGAGAGAGAGATTTGAGTTCAATGTTTCTTCTTCTGAGGGTTCTATTATATCAGAATTTTCGGTATGTACAAGTATAGATGGTGATTGTAGACGAGAAGATTGTGGGACCTCATAATTTACAATGTTGTTGTGACCTTTTGAAGTTGATGGCACATTTTCTTTCAATATATTTTGTTTCCTATCTGCAAAAGAAAAGCGAAAAGCGGAATGTAAAAACTTATTTTACTTTTTATATTGTCCCACCAGAAGCACCATAACCAATAAACACACAAAACAAATAAGTAGGTAATGCTGCGAAATGCAAAAGTAACCACGCCAGCCAAGCAAGAAATTTTGGAATGGATTAAGGTTAATTTTGAAGCGTTATGACGTGCGAAAGGGGTCAAAGCACTCTGATTTTTTCAAAATTATTTTCTCATCCTCTAATAAGCTACTATGATGAAAGAAAGCTAAAAATTTGCTCCACAGAGTATTCATACTCGAAAAACACATTCACTCAGTGCTTTCGTAATAAGTAACAAACCCACACACAAACACGTTAACACATTAGGTAAGTATGTTAAATTAGCAGAATAAATAAATCAAGCAATCGGTGAATAAATTATGCCTATATCAAACCGCTATCATGAGACAAGGTGTGCACTATTTAGATGCAATATCGTACGAAGGTCGTTCTTTGCTTACCCATGGAAATAAATAAATATCTCATAAATTAGATATAGGTAAGTAACATTTTTGCCGCCTTTGTTCCATTATTGTAATGGTGATCTAGAAAAAATAATACTAGATAAATCAATTAATTATTCACACAGAAAAAACTTACTTTTTTCGAAGATTTCGAGGTTAGGATAATCGTTAGTTAAGAAATCACAATTTAAATCACGCAAAGTAGGAGAGTTTATAGCAGCGTCTACAAGTCTTTTAGCCCTTGACATCATTGTAGATAAGAACAAATAAGTTTAAACACTAGTTTAACTAAAATAATAAACAAAACACTCGCGAAATGCGTACGTGACCCGTGCTCCAGCGCTATTAAACACGAAGTGAAATGAAAGAAAGAGACAAGTACAGCACATAACTCCTTCATCCAGAACAACGCAACGCAACCGCGCGTTTGCTTGCACTTATCTCGTTCATCCACGCAAGAAAGACTTAAATTTAAATTATTTCAAATGAAAGAATGTGTTAAGTGCCCATGTCACTTTCATTCATTGTGATTGTTATTTTATGTCGGTACATAACCCCTTCATCACCTGGTGTTTCTAAAACTAAGCTTAAAGCGCGTTGTTTTAAAATTGAATATGGTTTGTAGGTACATAACACCTTCATTCAGCGTAAAAAATAGTTTTTTCTAAAAATGTTACATAACCCCTTCATCCACTCATGTCTTCAATTACTTATTTATTCTTTTTGATGTAAGAACTTAATCGTTCTCTTTATTAATTTATTTTTCATTATTTGGTCATTGACAACCATAGTTTTGTGTAAAGTAGAAGCATATTTTTCAAATTTTGTAAATGTGAGTACCATGAAACCATTTACATTTTATGTGAGTAGTTATAGTTTTACTTGTTGGACTTGAACGAGCATGGTGGTTGAGAGCATGTCATGCTCACTCAAATGTCTCGCTGATGGCGGCGCGTGGGTTTGATCATTCGGTTCCCTTCGAAATTGTTGAGCTGAAGGGTGCCGATACACGCGTCATGTTCGTGAACAGGCGCCGTCGGTTGAGACTGGTCATCTCTTAACTGCCATTGGCTTATTTTAATCTTTATATTTAAAATTCTTATAATAAGCCCTTTTTTTTTTCTTTGCATTGTCCTCACATGCAGAAGCAACAAGTATATGTAACTTGGAATTTTGTAAAACAGAACATGATTTAAAAGAGTGTCCGTGGAGTTTCTTCCACGTTCTTCTCCATAGAGATCTACGCTTTGGAACGTGCAAATAGCTTCCATGTTTTTGACTGACCGACCTTGACGTTTCAAAAGTGCCTGTGAATGGTTTATTTGAAATAAAATGCTTTGAATTTGAATTTGAATTTGAATTTATGGTATTACCCACCCTGTTAGTGGGTTGTAGTGATCAGATAGGCGGTCGCTCTTTAAAAACTAGCTGACCCGCGCAACTTCGTCTGCGTCACATTTTTCATTCATGTTCCGCTCTTATCGTATCTTGATGTCTCGATGTCGTAGCTTGATGTTATACACTTAGCCTATAATGACAACCCGCGCAACTGTCGTCTGCTCCTGTTGGCCGTAGCGTGATGTTATTTAGCATTCCTCGATAAATGGGCTAATATCCAACGCTAAAAGAATTTTTCAATTCGAGATCAGCGCGTAAACAAAAGAAACAAACTCTTCAACTTTATAATCTTTTAGGGTAGGTAGTCAGCTGCCGGTTACACTGCTCTGGAAGCCAACCCCAACATAGCTAACTATCAATCTGCTAAGCCTTTGCCTAAGCAAAGGCTTAGCAGATTGATAGATTGATCGGTTCTGTATCTAGCTATATCTATACTAATATATAAAGCTGAAGAGTTTGTTTGTTTGTTTGCTTGAACGCGGTCCGATTTGAAAAATTATTTCAGTGTTACATAGCCCATTTATCGAGGAAGTCTATAGGATATATATCATCACGCTAAGACCCATAGGAGCGGAGCAGTAATGAAAATTGTGACGCAGACGAAGTTGCACGGGTCAATTAGTTGTTTAAATATGTCATCTGCCTAGCCTTTTCCCAACTATATTGGGGTCGGCTTCCAGTCAAGCCGGATTTAGCTGAATACCAGTATTTTACGAGGAGCGGCTGCCTACCAGACCTCCACAACCCATTAACTGGGGTAACACGGTATTTCATGGCAAGACTGGAGTCAGATCTACTGGCTTCGGACTATCCGTAACGACTGCCAAAGATCTACAAATGACAGCCGGGACCAACGGCTTAACGTGCTTTCCGAGGCACGGAGGAAACTCGGTATGTTAAGATGGTCACCCATCCACAGACCAACCTTGGCAAGCGTTGCTTTTGTTGTTTAAATATGTATGTACTCTTAATGTTTTCAATTTGCTAGTAATAATAGGGTTGACGACAAAAAAAAAACTAATTCGTCCGTCAGTTAGATTATCAAATCAATAAAAATTGACGAAGATAAAACGCATCAAAGATCAGAGGGCCTAGCACGAATATTTTGAGGTATAGTAACGTAACGTAAAGTTTTACCATAGCTACAATACCTACTCGTTTCGCACATAATATTTATTTAAATTAGATACTATATTCATGTTTTGGAATGATATAAATTGTGTATGTCCCATAAAACCAAACCAAAATACTGTGGGGTTGTCGTTTTTCACATTCATAATTCACCTACGTTAACGTCACAATATTTGTCGTTTACGTCATAATATTTGTGCTCTGGAGTGAGGGTTTGTGACGTCACACGAAGTAAAAAGTATACTGAAATGTGACGTCACACGAGTTTTCAACGCGTTTTTTTCCGACGGACTAATTACATTTTTTAGTAAGCATTACAGCATGCACTTATTTGGGAGACATTTTACCTACTTTCCAAATTATATCCAGACTTGGTGTCTATCCGGAATTGTAACACATAGACAGATGGTTATCCGTGTATTTGCGCCACTTTTTTAGTTACATTTATATTAATATTTTGGTACTTATTTCCAGGAATGTCGCTGTTTGGATCCCACTCCAGGTTCGAAATCTTCCTCTTTTCTGGACTTTTTAATTTGTTTATTAGCCACTCATTTCTGTTAAATAACCACCTGAAGTAAGGCTATGAAACCAATTTATTACTCTCTAGTTCTCTGTTGATGGGCGAGGTGCTCGGGTTAAAAAATATAATTTCAGATAAATTTGTAATTTCTGTTTCAGAGCATCCTCCACTCAAAAACTGATATGAATGGATACTAAAATTTCGTAATTTTCTTATGTAATCTTTTTTTAATTTAATTTTTAATATTCTTTATAAATTCTGTACTTAATTAATTGTTACTCATTTACATTTATTTTCATTTATTTGTAGGATGTATAGTAAATTTTAGGTTTGGTTTGTGATTTGTTAATTTTGTCATCTATAATAAATCTATAATAAAATTAAAACGACATTTTATTATTATGATTTTTAATGGTAAATTGATTACCATACAATATTGGCTTAGATGTAATTCGTATCATTAGGTTTGCAAAAAAAAATAACAAAATTGTCTTTTCACTAGTTTAGAAAATTTTTGAAAGAAAATTATATCAGTTGAGAGCAGCGCAACTCTGGATAAAAGACACCTAGACAAGAGAAGACAATTATACAATTTTCCTGTGGTATACACATCCTATCTGACACATTAAAATCGTTAACAAGCGATTATGTTTAATATCTATTATATTATTTACAAAATTAACACAATATCACACGTCAAAGGATAGCGTAAGGATAGGCTGACACTGAGGTAATATCATTCTTCACCCATAACCCAAGTATATGTGCACACAGCCACTACGCGCGGGTCACTCATTTACACGCGTTTACCTTCTACCAATCAGTCTTTCTCGTCATTATTACACGATATTACATTACTTATTATATGCGTAATATCTTACATTCAGTTACAGCTATACAGAGCTTTCCTTTATACATACACACTGAAAACATTCTATACCCTGCCCCCTTTTAAAGTTCAGGTTTAGCAATGGACATCTATTTTAGCATTACCAGGAGCGGCCTAGTCGAGAAATGAAATGCGAAATACTTGTAAGATAAATAGTACAGGCAAAGAATTTGGTACCGAGTAATAAGTTGTCAGGCCAGACCAGACTAACGTAATTTGCATCGTTTAAATGAGTCACTCTTTTAGAGCTTTGAAATATTGCGAGCAATCACGTCATTTTGGCGACTCAATTATGAACACGTTGAATTACTCTACTCTAGGTTGGCGGTTTCCTATACAAACAACTTGCATTTTTCGCTGTATGTGTCTGGGCAAGCAAACTATGTAATAATTAGCAAGTAGCGCGACTAATGCCTTTGCCTTGCCAGGGAATCTGAAGCAGCACTACATCGTAATATTATTGTCTAAAAAGATTAATGTTTATTGATAAATATTATCAAACACGGCCATCAAACTGTCAATGCAAAAACGCCAAACTCTAAATATAAATAATAACTCCATTTTTTTCCTGAGTTATTAGTTAATTTTCAGAAAGTTTTAGAATTGGACATTTTGAAAAATTTGGACAGTCCTATTTATATGTATTTCTACCTTACGAATAATAATAACTTTATATAAAATGTTAGATATTATTAATCACGACACCTTCTTAATGCAACCGCAGTTCCTACTTAGTAGAGAACACATTCAGCCTGTTCTGTTGCACGAACTGTCTTGAGATCTCTTTCTACAAAGTGCGCTACACTTGATCAATATTATTCTTTGAATTTTTAATAAGCAAGTATCACAAACAGTAAACACATAAAATGTTTTTCGTAAACCAATTTAATAATTTGGATTTGCAATTAACAACAATGTACTACGTCTAAACTGTGTGGATTTCACCACATTCAGAGTATTTACAATAGTTTCTAGTTTTACTTAATAAGGACCCAATAATTAGAAAAAATATGAAGTCCGTCACTAACTTAGGAGACACATTCAACAAGATTCAGTTGCATTATTTTCGTAGAACGAAAGCACACCTTTAAAAGTTCAATTGTTACCAAACGGTTTTTAACTATAAAACTTATTTTACGAGATACAATCAGTTTTACAAGAGCTGCATACATGAGTTACTATTTGTAAAATACGAGTTGCGGCAATCGCCTCGAGCGCACGCGCCATCGACTGGCTCACTTAGCATAAGGCAAGGGATGGGCGGCACTTATAGTTGCACTAGTGTCCTCCGAGGCTTGTGGGTGACAGTGGAGGACTCAGACTCGGCGGCGTCCTCCCCGCGGCGGCTAACGGTGGCGGCCGCGCGAGGTGTAGTGGTTGCCGTCGCGGCTGTAGCGCCGCTCCTTGCGCTCGTCGCGGTTGTCGCGGTTACCGCGCGAGCGGTCGCGGCGCTCGCGTTCACGGCCGTGCTCCTTGTCGCGCGATGACTCATGGCTCCTGCTGGTGACGATGTCACTATATAACTAAACATCTCACCTGTATTTCCCAAAGGGAAGGCAGAGGATTATAAAACAGCCTCATTTCGCCAATTATTATTTACGGTCTTCGCTGGAGGTCACACTAAATACTGATAGCATCGTCTCTTCGCAGGTCGGACGGAATTTCAGTGGGTCATCGCGAGCGTTTTCGCTAAGCAATTTGTGAAGTCTTTAGAGATAAATATAAGAAGCATGCTTCCTGAGCCATCTTAAAATACCGCTCTTGAAGCTTAGATAAATCATAAAGAGTCAAGGCGTGCTAGAAATAACTGTGATATAACGCAGAAGCATATCATTTTACATTTTCTACATCTTCATGAGTTTTTTTACCGTTACGTAAAATTGATTTAAACATTCAGAAGAATTAAGTTATGCACCTGGCCTCTCCCGCAGAGCGACTGTCCCGTGACTTGCGGCGAGTGGGAGCTTTGGGGCGCGGAGAGCGCGAGCGAGAGCGAGAGCGAGAGCGCGACTTGCGACCCTTCGGCGGCGACTCGCGCTCACTGTTCAAGTTGAAATCGTCGAATCTGTTCAACACAACATTGTATATTGATGAATACCACTATGTTAAGGCCAAAGTATCAAGATTGACTAGTAAACTTGCTGTCATATAGGTATTAGGATTTATGTTGCAATTAATTAGACAAAAACACAATAAAATTACTATCATAACTTCAAAAGAAATTCGATTTGCTGAAAACTGGAAATAAGTTATTTCTTTTATTATTTAATAAATGAGGAATGTACTCACCACCATTCCATATAGCAGCATTCATAACATTCATAATAGTACAGATTTGAGTAAGTTTTACAACAATTCGCATACCTATAATGTCTAATTTTTTCAACAAAGATTGAATTGAATAAAAGAACTCACTTGTTTTGAGGAGTTGAGGAACTGTGACTAGAACTGGAACTCGAAGACGAGCTCGATGATGAGGAGGAGCTCCTAGACCTGTGATGAACAAATTGTAAATTATTGAGAGTTACATTAGACAGTGGGATCTTTATTTAGAAGGTGTACACTGTTGATAGTTCATAAATTTTGATAACCCTTTGGAGTGGTTGAATATAATATTTAATAATTACCCACATCTAGGACCAACCTTCTCTTACTCTTGTTGTTGGGGGACACCTTATTATTCTTATCATCCTGACCGTTGGGCCCTTCCTTGGAACCCTCACCGTCTTTAGTTTTTTCCGCATTACCTGAAAACCACGGATAGAATACATAAGACACAATTGCTGTTCTCACAACACTACCAAAACATTTTCCAATTAAATCGCAACATTACCAAACAATTTCCAACAAGTTCCAATGTTATTTGGAATCTTATTTTTACCTTTTGTAAAAATAAGATTCCATATAACATTGGAACTTGTTACTCAGAAAAGTCAGTTCACACTACTGACCAGCTTTAGAAGAGTTGCCTTGTTCGGTGTCGCTGCCCCACAAGTCATACTTGGAGAGGTCGGCTTCGTCTCCGGACTCCTCGTCGTCGTCCTCGTCGCCGTCGGGCTGGCCGGGCGCCGGCGCCGCCGACGGCTTGCTCTGCAACAAACAGCTCGTCATTGTCATCACCGTGACCACCAGCCCAGCACAACACTGATGCTTTGTGCCAACCCTCGCTACTAATTCAAGTAAAACATACAACGTGCGAAATCAAAGATAAAAAAACCTGTTACACCCTCAATTATTTCCCTTAAGTTCCGAATATTTATATTATGAATCATTAATACAAACCTTATCTTTCCGTTTCACTCTTTTGCCAGAGCTTTTCACAGGCTTTTCGGCAGTTTTTACAGTCACTTTTAACCTATTCAATAATATAGGTTTTGGCAAAGCAAAACTTTTAAAGTTCCCTATTACAGGTGCATTCTCATTTGAATTTGTGTCAGCTCCATCTCCTTGAAGAGTAGGTATGTTCAAATTTAACTTTCTTACTACATTGGGAGGTACAGCAACTGGGGTCGGGTCAAAAATATCACTTAAAAAAGGAGTGTCGCCTGTACTACCGTCCATTTGCTGCAACTGTCTCTCAATGCTGCCATCTCTATTAGATTCTTTCTCCCACTCTTCATCATTTGTTAAATTTATCGCCATTTCCGCAACTTGAGCCTTTTCTTCTGTACTTGGTTGTTCAGTACTAGTTTGTTCATTTCGATCTGTTGAAGTAGCTTGTGAGAGTTGCTGAAGATTTTGCAATGCTAATAGTAAATTGTTAGTATTTATGCCAGCCAATAAATTTGAATAATCTACTTGGCCCACGGATTGTTCCTTTTCTGGTGATTTTTCAAGTTTGTCTTGTTTAACATCAACTTTTGGGCTTGATGAACCAAATTTTGTATTATTTGTTTCGGCTGCTGTAGGGCTTGAATGCTGAATTTCTTTTTGCTGGTATAATGGAGCAATATTCTCATGAACTGAACCTGGCTGAATTGTGATATTTTCAAGAATATGCACACGCTTGTTTGGACTTATAGTTTTAGTAGCATTTTGTGTCCCCTCACACTTAACATTTTCTTCTGATAGACGTAAAACTTCATTCGATAATTCTACAGGAATTGGATCAGGTGTGTGCATTGTAAAGTTTGTATTTAAGTCAGATCTATTGATGGCATGATTAGGAACATGATCAGCTCTGAACATAGAGAGATTTGGATTGGATTTGGAAATAGGTTCATGCCTGTTTGGGCTTACATTTTGGAAGTCTGATTCAGAAATCATATGATTTGGAACCTGATTACGTCTCGAAGGGTTCAGAATTGGGTCAAGTCTAATCATGAGATTAGGTGTTAAATCAGATCTGTTGATGAAATTGGAAACTCGATCAGGACTGGTCATGCTTTGTTTTTGGATAGGAGACACTTCTGACATCAGAAGATTAGGAATGGGATCAGGCCTATTCTTGTTTTGTTTTGAAATCAATTCAGATCTTTTCATAGTTTTAGGAACTCTAGTATGCCTGTCCCTGGAATAATTTGGAATTGTATCAGTTCTTTGAACAGGAGTTGTATGGTCAAATCTGTCCATGGCAGGATTTGTCAATCTATCTGGTCTAGCCATGAGAGGCTTTGGAATTGTATCCAGTCTAGTCATGTGTAGGTTTGGTATTGGATCAAGCCTATTTGCAGGTAGTTCAGGGGTTGTTTCATCTGCTGTGGACTCCATGTTGTCTTCTGCAGATTGCAAATGGGGTGTCTTCAGTGGTGACACCATTTGACTAATTTCTTTATTTTGAAAATCTTTTAGCATATCTAAAAGCAATTCATGTTTGTCTTTAATGAAGTCTGGTAATAAGTTGTTCCCACTAGTGCCTTTCTGCTGGGATTCCTTTTCTGAGGTGTAGAGCATGTCTGAAGTGGGACTTTGAGTTCTATTAGAGACAGTTGGTGAGGGCGCCCTACACGACGCTGATTGCTCTTCTTCGCAATTTGTATTTTTGTAGAGTGCTTCATCATCTTCATCCCACTCATTCTCGTACATTTTTCTTATGTTATCATACTTGTCCATATCATTATTTTTTGGACTTTCTTGCAATGGGTCAGTGATATCAAAAATATCCAAAATACTTCTGTTTTTCGAAACATTATTTGACTGTACTTGAGCAAAAATGCGATCTGTGTTTTCAGAAGATTGATCTTTTATACTGTTATTTTTATATGTCGGGATGGGTTTGTCAAAAGGCAGGTAGGACTTAGTGGTGGGAATTGTTTTAATATCCACTCTAGTGAAATCATTAACTTGATTTTGCACAGGTTTAGCACTAAAAGTAGCACTTTGGTGAGATGCCGCAGGTTTGACTGGTTCTTCAACAGCTAGATTTGGTATTCCTTTTGTGTGATGAATAACATTCATTGACATATTATGTCTATTTATTTTTAGAGAAGATCCATTACCCTTTGCCCAATAACCTTTCTTACGAACATTGTCTTTAAACTCTTGATAGTTCTTTTTAGCTGTAGAACCTATTTTAGTAGGAACATATTCACTGGAACAGCCGTCAATATCAACATTGTTGCGAGTTCTTGAATTCATATTACGCAAATTGTTAGTGTAGATATTACCAGTCACCAAAGGCGACTGTTCAGACTTTTTAAGAGTACTATATCCTTCAAAGGTGTTGACATAATTTGAAGCATATTCATTAAGTTTAGGACCTGCCGCAGGTTCAGTCCGTTTCTTGACTTTCCGTCTCTT
Organism: Lacanobia oleracea; assembly: GCA_950371165.1. Taxonomy (NCBI): domain Eukaryota; kingdom Metazoa; phylum Arthropoda; class Insecta; order Lepidoptera; family Noctuidae; genus Lacanobia; species Lacanobia oleracea. The sequence continues at coordinate 17,957,923 of OX493389.1, forward strand.
CCTGCCCTCTCCAAATACTCTTGATAAGAAATTATGTTCCCCACTGTTGTATGACACTGACTCTGAGTCAGAGCCACTGTCCGAGTGCCTTGCTGATACATTAGTTGATTTCAAAACATTGCTTGTGTTTACTAATTTTGAGGCTTTTTCTGAATCAGTATCTAGATAGTGAGAATCTTGGCTGTCACGAGAATTAGAGCGGGTCCGCTGGTGTGTGGATTGCGAGCAGCTCCTTGCTCGTGAATGCCTCCCATCCACAGTACTTGCTGAACTCCCTGCTGCTTGTAATTCTGTATTGCCTTCAATAAACACAGTCTCAATGCTCATGCTTCGAACTGATTGCTCTAAATTTTTACTTGACTCTTCTTCCTCTTCACTCTCTGAAGGAATTATTATTTCTTCAGGATTTGGCAATCTACAAACTGTTTTTGGCTTTTGTGTATTACCATTGTCAGTATTAGTTGCAGAATTTGTTTGAAATGATTTCTCCCTTTCTAAATGTGAATCATCTAAACAGCCTGTGGTCAAAAGTTTTTGTCTCCATTCAAATATAGTTTTAAAATCTGGGGCTGGTTTTTCACATTTTTCCTCAAACTTATCAGCAGTAATTTTGCAGTTATTGTAAACAATGGCTAAAGCTGCACACTTAATTCTCTCATACAGAGTGTATGTGACTTGTAAATCTTCAGCTGGATTGGGTCTGCTTAATTTGTAAACCATCTCAGTTTTTGTGGAAGAAACACTATTTTCCATTACAGGATTACACATTTTAGGGATAGGAGAATCAGTATTTTCCCGTTTCCTCTTCTTTGAGTTAACCTCGTAGCCTGATGAACCTGATTGATCTTTGTCACTAGTACTAAGAAACCTTTTTCTTGCACCATTTTTCTTATAAGTAGGCAACATATATTCTTGTCTTGAATTGTTCATCTGTTGATATCTACTGACTGCTGCTTTAGTGAGTGAAGGAAGTTCGCACATAGAGCTGTCACTAAGACTGCCGTTTCTTTTCACATTTGAATTACTTGTGTTCATCGACAAGTTTGGCCCAAAGACTGGCATGATAAGTTCTTTATTTGATTCCTTCTGCAGCACTGTTGGTGGCAAATTTTTGAATACTGCTCCTTCAGTGATGCCAACCTGAAGGCAGGAAAAATTATCTCCACTTTAATAATGATGTGCTTCAAAAGTTATTGCACTTATAATATAACATCAAGTCTTCTTAGCTTCAAAATCCATTACTCCCTGAATATTTGTTAAAAAAGAAAAATTTACACAAAAAGCTGTCATTATTGAACTTAAATGAAAAGACAGATATTTTATTACAAGATGGTGTTAATGATTTTCCAAATTAAGAGTTTTAATTTAGTGAGTACATTTTTATCAGAAGAGATGTTATTTTTACCAATGCAGGCATTAGTGGCAATATCTAGAAAAAAAAGTACAAGGTGGTAATAGAAGTAAGTACAAACCTTTTCTGGCCTCTCTCTTTCTTCGGACTCCGGTTTACGTTTTCGTTTTTTTCGGCCAAATTCGTCATATTCATCATCAGAGGATGGTTCGCGCCTTCGATACTCCACTACTCCCCGCTCATTGTAACCTCCTCCGTAACCGGTGCGAGCTTCCACCTGGAATCATGCAGAACAATGAGTCATATTTCACATTATCACGTTAATGCGGGTGTTCTAATAAGAAATACTTACTTCTCCATATTTTGGTGCATTGCATACATTGCAAGTCTGACGCCGGGCCCAGTTCACGTTAGCACATTTATTGCACTGCCAATCATCGGCATTGAATAAACCACGAGACTTTTCTGCTGCAGTTTTCCCTATTTCTGTACTTAGTTTCTTTTTAAACGCTTTGGAAGTGTCGGGTCTTTCTTTGTTACAACGATAACATGAAACCCTGCGTGCAAAATTGATATTTCCGCAATTCGGATCACTGCATATCCAATCCCCGTCGTTCATATTGATATGGATTTACACCTTTCTCTAGAGCAAACGATACATATCCTCAAACGAACTCTTCTTTTGATTACAAATAACCAAACATAATCAATTCCGAGTGAAAACTGGTCGAAACGTAAATAAAAGTCAAAACATTGGCAGAATCCACCACTTTCAAAGAAAACCAAGCTCACTTTTGCAAGAAAAGTAATCAAGCTTCATGCCAGCCATGACGTGACGCAAGTAAAAAAAACAATTTCTTCCATAAACTATTACATCGATACTTCCGTTTCTTGTTTCGAATTATTTAGAAATATTAGTATTATTTTTTTGTTATAAAATGTTATAAAATACGAATTAGCTTCAAAAAAATAATGAACACAAATGTTATATACAAACATTTGCAATTTTATACAAAACGAATTTATTTTTCTTCCTTCAGGCTAAAACGCAACACCAATAACTTAGCGTACAATTATAAATCATTTGTAGGCTAACAACTGAAAAGTTTTTTCATTATTTAGGTGTTTAACATAACTTACAATAATAACAAAAATGCTTTTATTTTTTAGTTCTTTTATTTGCAACAAATACACAGTAAGTTACAACAACGAAACGTAAAAAAGCGGCACTGCCAGTTTCATAGAAGTTCGAGCCTCGCGCGCAATTTACTACTGTCAAAATTGTTTACCGTGAGGTTACTTTTAGATAGAATTTCTTAAAAATTATTTATACCATTATTTCTTACTCTAAGTAAATCTTGTACAATGTTTTGTTTTTGTTATTATGATGCTTTGTTAATATTGAAGTCTTAATACAAAATAAGCCAACTGGATTTGTGTCTGACTGTCAAAAAGTACGCGAATATTTTGTAAAATAGGAGTTTTACATAATGTTATCGCACGATGTATGAAGATGACAACATAACTTGTACTCCAAAGCGCTGCGTGCTAACTGAAGTTACAAACTCAGCTAACTATGTGTCGCCGACTGCTAACCTCAAGCTACTGACTAATGTCGCATTACAATATCCCACACCGCCGCCAAGTGCTGTACACCGAAAAGAAAAATCTCTTCAGATACTATGTGACAGGTAAACATGCATACATTTAAACTGCAGATCACTAAATTTTAAATGCATACTTATATCTTATTGGAAATAATTACAGATTCCTCAATCTGTATCCTCTTCATGGCGATGGCCCAGTGGAAATACAACTGGATAGCACGGCAGCCCGGCTAGGAGTGGAAAAGCGCCGAATGTATGACATTATAAACATACTTGAAGCTATGCAGTGTGCAGTTCATAAGAGAAAGAACACATATCTATGGCATGGAGGATCTCGGCTGAATTCGTTTTTGAAGATGCTGAAGAAGCAGGGCGAGCATCTCAAGCTGTCTGAGGCGCTACGCGGGAAGGCGCCCAAGCCCCCAACTCCCAAACATAAGACTTTGGGAGTGTTAGCACAGAGATTCCTCATGCTGTTTTTAGTAGAACCTCCTGTGAGTATTATTGCTCAGAATAAAATATTTTTTTTATACATTGTTTTAAAATTATGAAATCACTAATTAATATTATTGACCCTATTGATGTTTACTAATGAATATTATCGTGAGTTGTTTACTTGCTAAGAAAATTATATAATGAGTATTTATTTTTGTCTCATTTGTATTCTACTTCCTCTGCAGAATACTCTAATAAACCTGGAGATGGCTGTGAGAGTCTTGATAGACACATCCAGTAAAAATAAGACAGTCCTCACTCCAGAGCAGCAGGACCGCCAACACAAGTCCAAAGTGAGGAGACTGTATGACATTGCCAATGTATTTATTTCTATTGGTCTCATTGAAAAAGTATCAGGTAATTTAATATTAAAAAAGCCAGTTTTTAAGTATGTGGGGCCACACAAGATGAAGAAGTGTGACAAGACAGTAGTGACAACTCCGTCCCCTATCACACCTCTGTCAGTGCTGGATAGTGAGCAGAGGAGCTCAGTTTGCCATGTGTTTGCTGGACGGTCCAAACGGAAACTGGAGTTCACAACTCCAACTTCCACCAAAGAACTGAAGCTTGGTATAACAACCCCACCTCACACGCCGTCACACAAGTGGGATGAGATCCTGCTTGTGGCTGACATGGAACTGACTAGAATTAACAAAGGAGTAGTCTTGTGATTAATTTTAATTCAATTGTATTGTAATCATTCAGATTTTTTATATAGTTTTTTTTTATTCTATTTCTTGTCTTCCAGGAATTATTAAAGAATGTCATAGTGACTATTATTATATAGACAAAATTATAATGTACTTTGTTCCTATATTTAAATTTTATTCAGTTGTTGCTTAGAGCAGAATAATTTTATTTGATGCTATAATAATGAATTGCTTCTGGTTATTCTAATAAATACATAGAAGTGTTGACTATGTTGTACAGTGCAGAAAGTATATTCATGAGTGAGAGATTAGACTGGACTCCTTTTTATTATTATTTTATTTATATAATTATCTAATCCTGGTGTCTATGTCTAGGATTTATCTTTCTTTATAAATCTATTTTGACAAAAAAATTATGATTGTTTACCTGGAGTATGTATAGCTTGGCCGCTAGCTGTAAACATGAATTTAAATAGACTATGCTTTTATTTTGTATTTGTTTATCCTGTAATCATAATAAATGAAATGGCCTTTATTTAATTTTTTGTTTTTAAATTGACTCATACCTTGCCTCAAATGTATTACTGGCTTCTGCTAGCAGTTTTGCCCCCATAAAATTGCAAATTATCCCAAATAAACTAATCCACGAATTGAATCTTCCCATGTGCTGAGTTTAATCTGTTTAGCCTTTTTGACTCATATTAGTAGTATGACGGGATAGTTGCTAGCAATGCTAATAATGATTACTGTCAGCTATTGTAGTCTGACTGTCGGGCTATATACCAAAGATTTTTTTTTTTTCACTTTTCAACAGCTTAAATTTTTCCCTTAGACCATGTGTTTCACTTCAATATGAGCATTACATACGGAAGATCTAAACTGACTAATCTTATTTAATTTATTTATTTATGGATTCTTAGACATTATAATAGGGTAAATGTATCAGCATTTTGAGATAGTCCCAGTAACAAGAAGCTATCAATTTTGTAAATAAAGAATTCCACTAAGTAATGTTTCAATTAACAACTAATAATTCCAAATTCAAACAATTCAAAGTTTGTGTAATGCCAAACTAAAGAGCAATTGACTTTGATAGTTTAATTTTAGCGAAATATAGTAATAATATAGTGCTATGTTTTGTGGTAGGTACTGGAACGCGTAGAGAAGGTAGGTACCTCAAAAAAAAAAGAGTTAGGTACTGGTACCCTATGTAACAACGAAATATGGGACAAAAACACTAGCTTAAAAAATTAGGTAATAATAGATCATTTTCAGTTCAGGATTTCAAACTCAAAGGTCAACTAAACCATTTTACAGGCACTTTTGTCCATCTGTCACAGCTTGACTTCTCAATAGCTACTAATGCTATCATCTTGAAATTTTGAATAGTTTTAAATGAAGATTGTTCAACTATTTTGCAAGAAAGAAATAAAAATTGTTTTTTTTTTTTAACAGCGACGGAAAAGGTTTTTGAACATTCAAAGTGGGGCTACAGGGTATGCGGGATATCATGAACGAGCAGTGTTTGCAAATTTTCAAACATTTTTTCTTTTTTTTTTTACCCGACTGTGCCAGGAAGCTTGTGCTTTTGACGAAAATAGTGAAAACTAATTACCTCCCCCCCCCCTTATCTCCGAAGTATGTATGAATGATTCTGAAATTATTCTATGTGATAGAAGTTTATGCAGATTACAGGATCTAAAACGATATCTCTAAATATCACAATTTTTCATACCGCATTTACAAATTCGTACGAATGGCGAGGCGAATAACGAACACGCATATGTAAACAGTCCGCTTGCTATTCGCCTCGTGATTCGCGTGTTCGCGTCGGGAGCGGTTTTTCGGACGCGAATCAAAGGGCACGAATGGCGAACGCGAACTTACTGTTTACACATTCGCCTGCATTCAGTTGATAGCTAACGCCCGACCCACAGGCCCGACCCGACCCAACAGGACGTGTAGACAAAATGAAAGGGCTTACTGTGAGGGTTTTTTTAATATTTTTTTCATAATTTAAAAGTTAATGGTTTTGAAGTTATTCAAGAAATTAGACGAAAAAAGACCATTCACCCCACAAATCTCCTAAAATTTTGAAAAAAATGGAAATAATAGATCTTTACCTACTTATAGATTACAGTAAAACCTCTATGAAATCTATAATGTAAAAATAACATGTTAAAAACAATTATTCGTTCGGAACCCTTTACACTCGAGTCCGACTCGCACTTGGCCAGTTTTTTTACTTTTCTATGCAGGATATATTATAAATAACTAGCTTCTGCCAGCGGCTTCGCCCGCGTGGTGCCTAGGTAGCATACTCCCGGGATAAAAATGCTTATGTCCTTTCTCAGGCTCTAGACTATCTGTGTACCTATTTAAATCGGTTCAGTAGCTTTGGCGTGAAAGCGCGACAGACAGACAGACTTACTTTCGCATTTATAATATTAGTAATAAACTCATTCATTCAAGATAGCGCGCATGCCGCAATTATTTTCACGTCCTTCGTGTTCGTGTGCGAATGTCAAAACGATTCACCCTGCGAATGTGTGAACAGTAGTTCGCGACGACACTCGTATACGAATGTTTCGTAGAATGCCGAGGCGAATAGCGAACACGATTGTGTAAATGCGGTATCAGAAATCATCAACAAAACTACATTAGTTCCACTAGCGGTCAAGAGATGGCCCTGATCTAAAACTACAATTTTTACCACAGTGTAATTCTCTGACGAATATAGGCCTCGCGGATGAAAAAAAAAAAAAAAAAATCATGTTTTATATGGTGGTACGGAATCCTCGATGCGCGAGTGCGACTTGCTCTTTACCAGTTTTTTTTGTATAATTCAGTACAAAAAAACTTTTTTTTTACTGCTTTTGTATGGAACATAATAGCAAAGCAACAGGATTGTTCTTCAGATAAAAGTTGTACCCGCATACAAAAAGTTAAAGTACTAAAACAATGTTATGAAACTAAGGTTTTATTTACATTTAGATACAATAGATAATATTTATAGATACGCACATAAAATACATTACATAGCACTACTACAAAACACTTTTGTAAATACATTTTTTCACTTTTTAGAAGTAGTTCGTAAAGAGTTATAGATAACGACTATGTGAACATTATAATGTCATACCTAACATAAATGATGTGAATTAAAAGTCAATTCATGAAGATGCAAAAAAGGCTCAAGAAAGGTTAGTTATAAAATGTATATAAATGTTAGTTATAAGATAATAGTCACAAGTGAGTACTTGGTGTAGATACATATGTGAAATTAAAAGCCACTTTTTGAAGTTGGTCTATAAATGATTAACATACACACTACTTCCAACTAATTTATACATTAAGAGGATATAAGAAATCTTTATTAAAATGAATTAGAATTTAAGATTAATAATTAAAAACTAAAACCCGCTAATGTAAAATACTAATCGTAACAAATTGAGAATCCCTTCTTAAAATTGTACCTAACAATGAATATACACAATTAATTGCTTAATTTGAAGTAAGGTGCAATACTGGCCCTATGCAAATAACTTTTATGTATCCCAGCCTCTTATTTTCGTCACTATTTCAGTGTTCACTGATAGCAGTGATAAGCTCTTCTTTATAAAATATCCTTAGTATAACAAATATATAGGTAGTATAATATAACTACCTGAATATTAGTCGAAAATGTTAAAATTACATACATTTTATACTTATAGCAAAAGCTGGTAGGAAATATTAAATTTATTCCTAGGATTTAGATGGGTCTAATGACTTATGAGTCATTGCTAAACGCAAGCTTCATTTATAAATACAATGTTGGAGCTAAAAGTATAAAACTGGCACAAATACATACATGAATGTTAAAAATCTTAAAATTGTTTATATAATAAACAATACACAATAACTTCATAAAGCGAATTGCGTCAATTGGGTTCGTTAAGGCGTTGTGTGTGTCCGGGTGGTAGCAGGAACAGCGGTAGGTGTCCGTGTCAAACCTGCTCTATCATTGGGAACTGCTCCGGGTCCTCGGACTGAGGGAGAGCCTCCGCGTCAAAGAAACTAGCGTGAAGAGCGACTACTGTCACGGTGGCGCCTGTAATATGAAAAAAAAATGATAGGGTTTTAAGCCAAAAAAAAATGATAAGGTTTATAGCCTTCAGTTAGACCAATGATGAGGTTGACACAGTCACATAGTTATAATTTGATTGGTAGGTGAGAAATACAAATTGGTAACTAAAATATCTTTTACAGTAGTAATCTTTACATAATTCCTTACCTAAAACCCAGAAGAGAACAGCTCCAGCCCCTGCAAGCCAGCACAATGCCATAGAGCATGCTGCCGCCACTGCATACTGCTGAGTTTTGCTCAGCTCCCAACCAGCAATCTAGCAAAGGGATAACAGAACATGTAAAACCATAGGAAAGAAATATAGGGCCAAAAACACATGACATAGTTAGTATACATTACATATTACAAGGGCTTGTGTTAATGTGTTTCTAGGTTGTGAAAAGTCAAAACATTCGTGAAACAAAATAAGGGAGATAGTCTAGGCAACTTACTTTTGGCTGAAACAACAAATATTATCATTACATTTCTGATTGATTCTGTTTTTGAATAGTTTAGACAAAAGGAAATCTCACCTTCCAAGTATTTGGACCAGATGTAAGTTTTCTATATCCAAAGAAACTTGCCACCATAGCAATTAACAGAAGAGGTGATGTAATTCTAAAAACAGGGATAAAATGATAAAATAGTACAAATATAAAATTATTATTTATACTGCATTCTGCTCTCAGTACAACATCAAAATACAATACTTACAGGCAATATGCGAATAATCCAAGGAACACCATCAGGTAGTTTGCTTGAAAGTACTCCACATTTCTATAAAAACGTCGCGATAACCGTGGTATTGATGGTGGAGCCTAAAACAAAAAAAAAACTTCTGTTTAAGTATTAACAAATTATACAAATATAGTTAGTCCAGTGAATGTATGCATTGCAAATTTGTATTTAAAAACATTCAGTATCAAATATTAAAATTGCTGTACGGGCATCAGATCTTAAAATGATACAACAACTTACAGTAGGTGAAAAAATACTGTTACAATTTATTATGAGTAAAGGAAATGGAAAAAATAAACCACTAGGAAAAGAAGTGATAAATAGGAAATAATTTACATAAGTGCTGATGATGTGTAATTTAATAAAGATAGTGGATTAAATAAATACAAAATTAACTATTGTACCTTAAAGTTATCAGTGGCAACAAACTGTGTCCATGGTCTGCGTGATGCAAGGACTCCCATAAGCAGCGCCGGCCCAGCTCCACTACGGACATGCTGGAGCAACCTTCACAAATTAATATTTTAAATTTAGAATGTTTTAATAACCAAGCAAGTACAGCTAAAAGCTGAAATGTGATGACCATTTTATAATATAAAACAGGAAAGAAGGTTTGTTAGTATGAAAGAAATATGTGAATAATAACTAGGTGGTGTGTTTGAATATAATCGCTTAGCTTCACACAGTAAAAGCCTGTATTTTTTTTGAAAGAAGTCAAGTCTTTCTTCCATTGATTCATCGTCACATCAAAGTTATCCGCTTTATATTAATACTAAATATTTGATAACATTGAAAGCTCACAACTTTAAGAATATTAGACTTAGTCAGAATTTTACTCATAGCGTGTAATAATGACGAATGATGAAGCATAAACAAATCTCAAAGCAAGGAAAACACCACGTAGCATTGTTATTAAGACTTACAATTCCATATCATTGACATACTTTTGAAATCCTTTCTTTTCAGTGGTAGCATTGATTTCTCCTGAGAGATCAATATTCACATTTTCAGACATTGTAGAGACAATTATTGTAATGGTGTGTAATTTTAACGATGAATTTCTAACACGATGTTGACGTGTTGTTACTTTGGAACTGTTATCAAATAATCAAAATGTCAAATCAAAGTCATTGTCATCATATTGTCATGGACTACTGTCATTGTGGTGACGTTTACTAAACAGATACGTAAGGGAGCCAAGGGAGGGGAGCCAACTTTGTACTTGCTTCGGCAGTACATATATTAAAATTGGAACGATACAAGGGCGCCAACTGAGCCTTTCCAGTTTCCACCACTGACGTATAAATCATATGGACTTGAAACGTTTGACTATAGATAAAATAGTTATACAAATATGTGGCATATCGACACTCATCATCTTCCTGCCCTTATCCCATGTTACTTGGGGTCGGCGCAACCCGTTTTATTCTTCCATTCTGTTCTATCCGTCGTCACTCTATCACTAACTCCCTTTTCTTTCATATCGCTCCTCACACAATCCATCCATCTTTTCTTTGGCCTTCCTCTTCCTCTCCATCCATTCACATTTATGTTCATAACTCTTCTTGTTATATGCGTTTCATCCCTCCTCTTCACATGACCATACCAAGACAAGCGATTCCCTTTTAACTTTTCCGTCACTGGCGCCACTTTTAAAGTGCCTCTAATGTACTCATTTCTCACTTTATCCACTCTCGTTACTCCACACATCCATCTCAACATTCTCATCTCCGCTACATGCAATCTATTTTCATCCGTCTTTTTCGCAGCCCAACGTTCTGATCCATACATTACGACAGGTCTTATCACGGACATATATATTTTCCGTTTTAATTTGAGGGGCATCCGAGGGACACAAGTTGTTCCAGTGACCTGTCGCCATTTCATCCATCCTGAGTTGATCCGGTGCGTTACGTCTCGGTCTATATTGCCATCTCCCTGGACAAGCGACCTGAGATATCGAAAGTCGGAGCAAATCGATATAGGCGTTCCGGTGAGAGCTATGGTATCGGACTGGAGAGACCGCCGAAATCGCAGAACAGGTACTCTGTTTTGGTTCTGCTCAATTTCAGGCCAACACTCTCCAGTCTTTGCCATCACGTCTCCAATTTGCTCTGGACCTCTAGGCCGCTTTCTGCAACCAGCACAATGTCATCAGCAAACATCATGCACAAGGGAGCCTCTTCCTGGATGTCCGACGTCAGAGCGTCCATTATCATCAGGAAGAGATAGGGCTGAGGGCCGAGCCCTGGTGTAAACCGACTGCTACACTGAAGCTGTCAGTGGTGCCCACTGTAGACCGGACTTGAGTACTGCTTCGACTGTACATCGCTCCTCGGATCAACTGCACATACTTCCCAGGCACACCTTTCTCCTTAAGGGCCCACCACAAAACCTCACGACGCACCCGGTCATATGCCTTTTCGAGGTCAACAAATACCATATGCAGGTTTTCATGCACAGCTCTATATTTCTCGCACAGCTGGCGGATAGCAAAAATGGCATCCGTTGTACCCCGATCAGGCATAAAACCGATCTGGTTCTGTGAGATTTCACTCTCTTCTCTCAACCGCCTTTCAATAACTTTTTCCCAGGCTTTCATACTATGTGACATAAGCTTTATTCCTCTATAGTTGTTGCACTCTAACACATCACCTTTGTTCTTAAAGATGGGCACCAACGAACTGTTGCACCATTCATCAGGTATGGCTTCTTCCAGCAACAACTTATTGAAGAATAAAGCTAACCACGTCCATCCATTTACTCTTAATGACTGCCACACTTCAATTGGAATTCCGTCTGGACCAATTGCCTTACCATTCTTCATTTCATTCACTGCTATTCTCACTTCATCCACACTGATCATTCTCACTAACCCCTCATTCACTTTAAAACACCACTCCAGATATTTTCCTCATTCATCAGTCTTTCAAAATAGCTCTTCCATCTATCCTTTATCTTTTCATTCTCCGATATAAGCATTCCAGCTTCATCCCTTACGCATCTTATCTGACTAATATCCTTCGCCTTCCTCTCTCTGGCTCTAGCAAGCCGGTATAGGTCTTTTTGGCCAGATGGACTGTCCAGTGTGTCGTACAATTGGTCCAGAGCTTTTGCTCTTGCTTTTGCCACGGCTTTCTTAGCTTTTTTCTTTAAAACATCATACTCACTCTTTTTTTCAGCTTTTAAACTAACGCTTTTCAATCCCACATTCTGCCATTCCTTGAATATCTTCTTTTTTTCTTTCAACACTTTCTGTATTTCTGTTGACCAACACCATGTAGGTATCCCTCTCTATTGTGCCTCTTCCTTTTGTCTCTCCCAAAATATCCTTCGCTGCTTGCCTTATTCATCCAGCTATCTCATTCCAGCTTTCATTCACACTTCGATCTTTCAGGTCTGCCATTTGTATCATTTTGTCTATCAGTCGCTCTCTAAATTCTTTCGCGCAATCATTCTTCTCTAGCATATGCCATTTTATTTTTGGGGGAGGACGCTCTTTGCTTTTCTTGAATTGTGTTCTTATCGCCAATACCATACCCAGGAGTCTGTGTTGTGAGACCAAGTCTTCTCCTGGCAGCACTTTGCAGTCTTTGACTTGATTTATCTTATTGCGCCTAACAAGAAAATAATCTATTTGGGTCTTGTGGTTACCACTTTTGTATATGACAAGGTGTTCATCTCTTTTCTGTAACCAAGTGTTGGCTACTGCCAGGTCAAATACAGTAGCGGATTGCAGCAACGTCTCTCCCTCGTCGAAGTCTATTGTTTACCAAAAAATGCATTGCATTACAGTGTTTTTACATTGGCCCCAAACTAGGCAAGCCTGTATCTTGGGTACCAATATCGAGGATATTTACCATCAAAAATAATGCTTAAGGTGGACGCTCCAGGGTAGCCCGCGAAATTCAAATATTTTTATGTTTTTTGCAATTTGCCGGTCAGTGTGAAGCTGTATGTGGACCAAATGCGATCCGCGACCGTAACGCGTATTTACCTAAAGAATTATAACCATTTTAATCATCAATATAGCCCTCTAAGTTCATGTAGTTCGAAAGAATGATTATTTCTGAAATATTCATGGCAAATTGCAAAAAACATACAAATATTTGAATTTCGTGGGCTACCCTGGAGCATCCACCTTAAGTAAACATGTTCGGTACTGTAACTAAATATTGCTATTAAAAATAATGTGCAAAAATAAAATAAAATAATCAAACTAAAATAATCAACGTACAACAACAAAAACAAAAATTTAAGTTTAAATAATCAAAACACAATAATGAAAAAAATAATAATAATAAAATAGTCAAAATAAAATAATCAAAACAAAATACAAAAATCAAAATAATCCAAATTCGATAATCAAAAATAAAATAATCCAGATAAATTATCAAAAATAAAATGCTAAAAATAGTTCAAAAGAATGAATATTTCAGAAATAATCATTCTTTCGAACTACATTAACTTAGAGGGCTATATTGATGATTAAAATGGTTATAATTCTTTAGATTAATACGCGTTACGGTCGCGGATCGCATTTGGTCCACATACAGCTTCACACTGACCGGCAAATTGCAAAAAACATAAAAATATTTGAATTTCGCGGGCTACCCTGGAGCATTCACCATAAGCGGATTTAACTGCGGGAGTAGGAATCCTGAACTTACGTTTTGTCAGTAAAATTCTTAAATCACTCCTTTTTAAAGTTGAAATGTGAGTCTTTGGTGTTACGTATAGTATATAAAATTTTCTTACGCTGAGCAAAGTAGTTTCTAGGTATAGAGTTTCTGTAGGAAAACGGTATGGCTTTTGTAGCAGTGTTTTGAGGACTGCACGTTGGGCTCTTTCGAGTGTTACATGGTGAGATTTTGCAGCTCCTCCACATATTCCTATGCAATATTGTATCTGCGACTGGCATAAAGCGATATATACAAGTTTTTTTACATCCACAGGTGCACAGTCTCGTATCATTTTCATGATATATAATTGTTTCCGTACGCGTTTAGCAAGCTTCAAAATTTGTTGTTTGAATGAAAGGTGTTGGTCGATTATTACTCCCAGGTATCTTATTTCACCTACTCCACCAATCTCATTGCATGAGCATCGGGCGTCGTTGTTACGTGATCTATGAAAAGACTCACCAAGAATTTTCAAGCTCCGCTGTGGTATTTTTGTAGTAAGTGTTTTCCTGAAAGCTATGTACTTAGTCCTTTTGATATTCATTGTCAGCAAATTCGTATTAAGCCAATTCGCGATCGTACCAACTCTTGCTTCTGCCTTCTCGTATACGTCTTCCCAATCAGTACCGTGGAACAGTATCACAGTTTTGTCTGCGTAACAAATTAGGTCAGCGTTTGGGATGGTAAGTTGTAAGAGTACATTGTCCATGTATATTGTAAATAGTGTTGGACCAAGTATGCTTCCTTGCAGGACTCCAAAAGTAATTTCCTGTTCTTCGCTGACTATATTTTCAACTTTGATACGCTGCCGTCTCTTGATCAGATAACTTCGGAGCCAGTCAAGTGTTGTTCCTCTTATTCCTAACATTTCAAGTTTGCTAAGAAGTATAGGAATAGAGATGGTATCAAACGCCTTAGCAAGGTCTAAAAATACTCCAAGGCAACGTTCGCCATCATCTGTATGTTTGAACACAATGTTTGTTAGTAGCTCGACAGCTTCAGCGGTCAATTTTCCTTTCCTAAACCCAAATTGCATTTCTGAAAGAAGCGAGTTTTTTTCTAAGTAATTAACTATACGAGAATTCATTAATTTCTCCAAAACTTTTGAGAAAATGCAAAGCAGTGAACTAGGTCTATAATTATCTGGTAAGTTCGTTGGTCCGGCTTTATGAATCGGGGACACCAGTGCTACCTTCCAATCCTCGGGGAATACTCCGGTTGACATACTCAAATTACATATATGAGTGAGAGGTTCCAAAATACCGGTCCTGATCACTTTAACAAGAGACGGTTTAATTCCATCCAAGCCAGGTGCACTATCCTGTTTGAGGTTTCTTATTATAGAGTCCACTTCAAAAGTGTCTGTAGGTGTCATGAACATTGAATCAGCGGGTGAAATATTACCAACAATGTATGCTGCCAGTGCTTCCTCAGAAATTGACAGACACTGCCTGAATTATTCCGAATATTATTCTTAAAAGTATGCCATGGACATATTGTAAAACAATTATATTATAATTACATTTCACTGAAGTATAAAATACTGTGGAAAAAGACACCGGACAAACAATATTCGTTAAATCATAATTCTACTGTTCGATAAGTTTGTTAAATAAAAAAGTGTGATCATGAAATTCATTGAATTGTGTTTCTGTGCCACCGCGCCTCGGAAAATAGGTGTAGGTAGGTCAAAATTCGAAGTTACTTAGTTGACTTTAACATAGACCTTACTTAATTGAGGGTGCAAAAGCGAGCTAGAAAGTTCATGGATAGGCAACTGCTTCGATCGGTAAGATCTTCAGTTTAGTATCGATGCAGACATAAAAGTAGATAATATCACATATTATGTGGTCGACTTACGTAGGCATTAGTAGGAAGAATGTCAGAGCAAGCGAAGCAGAATATTTAGAAGAAAGAAGCAGAATATTTTCGGAAGGTTTGTCAATTAGACGTGTAACGGTTTCGGGGTGGGTCATGACCCCCACGATCCCACCCTCAGACGGCGTTTGGTAATGGGCTTGTTGATGATGAATTACCTATCTGTGTCCACCCGTGCGTGGTCACGAAGTTCCACAATAACTACAAAATATTGGAACCCGTTATTTCCACTTTGTGTGTTAAACAGGATGGCAAAAAGTACTCATTTGAGAAGTACTAGACACTTCTCAAATGAGTACTTTTTGCCATCCTGTTGGGATTTTATCCGAGTAAATACTCAAAATGGATAAATACTCAACATATATCCGTTTTTACCTGAGTATTTACCCAAATCATGGATAAATACTCTCTACGGTTTGGATTGCGTTATTCATAAATCTTTTAATTTTACTTACAAAAAGATTAAAATAATAAAAATACGGAGAATATAGATTTGTAACGTGCTACCTCTCGGCTGGCTTGTGGATCCCCTCGGATCCACTACACAATACCGTCAACAGTCAGGTGGGTCCCTGTGGCTCCACCCGACCTACGGATTTAAAACTAAATTTTAGTAATTTTTACGGTTAATTTTCTTTTCTCAACGATTGAACTCTATGGTATATAATATTTTTCATATGGGAACACTGTCGGAAAAAAAAATACGCTTGACAAGAAAAGAAATGTCACAAAATACATTTGTCAAATCAAACAAACATTCGTTCAACTTGTGCGCGAGAATTTTCGATTTTTACGTGTTTTTCTGTGGAAAGTAAGCCAAGTATTGATAGAAATTCATAATTTACTTTATTTTCGTTAAATTTCAACTAATATTCAACGTCAAAAGTGTAAATTATCTGGTGAAAATTACGAAACAAAACTAGTTACCGGATTTCTTCCCGTACGTAAGTAATTTGATATTTCAGAATTATAGTGGCATATTGTAACGATATACAATTAAAAATGAGTTCGTGAATACATGGCTAGTAATCTAGAAACATTTCTTATTGGAATCTTATTGGAATATTCTTGATGTTTGTTTACAAAAATACAAATTACGTAAATCAAAATGTCTGCTCCGCGTACTATGAAGTTTGAGCTTAAATATTGCGGCAGTCGATTTTTGATCTCGTAAAATAACATCATCACTAGATTACTTGTCTTTTTATGACCTTCATTCCAAAATTTTGTGTAAATTGATCCAACATTTGTGTCAGAAATCAACATAATAATAAAACAAAATAGCTTTCAGCAAGTACTCTCGTATCTATCCAAAATGTTTATATTTCGGTTTGTTATAAGAATATTGTTTACATTCTAATACATAGTGACATAATTAAAGAACCCATAACAGTTTCAAGTGTGTGAATAGCTGCTTTGTGAGCGGAGAGATAAGGTTTTTTGTGCTGCGGGTCATATTACGCTTGCGATAAGCGGGCGCCCGCGAAACGCAACGGAGTATGACGTAAACATGACATTTGAAATTTGCCAGCCGAGAGTCACATTTATAATAACAAAGCCGTTTAATTATGACAATCAACAATAGGGAAGATGTAGATTTAATATCTATCAATATTTAGTGACTAAAATGTAAAAAAGCATGAAAGAAGGGGCCAGCGCAACGTTTTATTCCATTGATTTTTAACAATAATTACAAATTTAAAGTAATGTTGTAAAGTAATAATCATCATCTGGTTACTTCACTCGTGTTAGTTTATAGTCCAAGATCTTAGGGCTCCAAGACGTTACTTATTTCGCAGTACCAAAATATTTGAATAGAGTAGTGCCAGTGTGATTTCAACGTACGCATAGTAAGTATCTGCTAGCTCCATTCAATGGGCATCTTATTTTTAGTGATGTATGTAGGTATTACATATTTCATAAGTCTGAAGTACTTAGTTTTGCAGTTTTCTTTTGATACTTAGTAAATAAACTATGGCCAAAAGGTTTGTGAATAGGATCTCAATTCTCAGTGGAGATAGCGATTAGATCTTACACTATTACAATGACTAATTAGTCTTTACATTTTTACTAAATTACTAATTATTTAAGAATATGTATTTTGTAAAAATAGTGAAAATGATCTAGTAGTTTTATAGCTAACATCTGATGATGATTCTTACAAACTGGCGGTTGTGTCAACTGAAACTAGCAGTAAGCGAATGTTCAAAGTACCTACTTACTAAAACTATGTCACACATTTTGTTACTGAGAAAATAAGTAAGTTCTGGAAGCACTGGGATCTTGCTCTAGGACTTTGAATTATGACAGTTCTTGACCAGTGATAGACATTAGTGACGTCATCGTCCGTTTTGGCACGAAAATCTAAATTGTCTGTTTAAGAACGCAAATTTTAGCAATAAATTAAAGCGTTTTCATGTATTATTTATGTGGCGGTCTATTCTAGACGGAGTTCTTTAAAATGAAAGCAGAAATAGAAATATCGCATGTTCCCTATTATGTTCCATCTTGAATATTTTCGTCAAACATTATCAAAGTTAGAATTAGTATATTGCTTTGTTCATAGCATATATGCACAAAATAGTAGATACTTCGTCATCAGTATTTTTAATGTTTCCACTGTTGGGACACAGCCTTACTCCTCTCCATGTGAGGGAATGGACTAAAATATAATCCACCACGCTGGGCCAGTTCGGGTTTGTAAATGTCACACATCATCAAATTACGTAGTAGATATTTAAATCAATGTAATAATAGAAAATAAACAAAAATACTGAATTAACATTAGATCCATAAAATCAACGTTTTCGTCAAACGATCTCAATATAATATGGAAATATAGATGAGTACATTAATTTACTCACATTAACAATAACAAAATATTATAAAAGTAATAATGGCTTCACTATACTTATCATTTTGTCAATTACAGTCACCAGAATTTGGTTTACAACATTGATAAATATCATTGTTGTAAATAATCATGCTATAATTACTAATATAGCTTTTGTATGTTTCTTGCGTTGTCACCAATAATAACAAACAATTTTTCTTCACCTTTTTCGCATGACTTTTAAAATTTGTTTCCGAAGATATTCACTACTGTAGCGATTAAGTTCTGTGTAAATACACTCAACAAAGAATGGTTCGCTTTTAAAATGATAAAATTAATAATTTCTTCATTTTTTAATTACTCCATTCGCCCAACTGAAGATGCAAATGGTTAACGGCAGAAAGTTCTTCCTTCACTTCTTTTACAATTACAGCTCTGGCAAGCTTTTCAGCTAGAGTGGATTGGATCAACACCTGAACAAAAACTTGTAAAAGATGCTCATATTTAAGTAATTACTATTTCTACTAGGTGTTTCATTAGGAACATTACAAATCCGATGTTTCACCGTTGGCACGATTTCTGAATTTGTTTGTAACGGCATTTGTTTCGAACACGAGTTATTTTTCTTCATTTCTGTTCTAACGATTTCGGGGCACTTAAAGCATTTTGAAATAAAATGATGGTTATGTACTGTTTTCGAAAGTTTCAATGAAGTAACTAAGTGCTCCTTTTTTGAAATCTCTAAAGATAAAAATTCTAGTCATTAATCCTTGAAATTGATTTTGATTTGCAAAAAAATAAATATTATTTCATTTTGAGTAAACATCCATCACTTTGAGTAAATAGCCATTAAAATGGATAAAAATGAGGATTTACTCATTTTGGATAAATACTCGAGTATTAATCGACTGGGTATTTATCCGCCGTCCATCTCTAGAAGTGTCTCGCTTAGCTAATAGGTGTTTCATACGATATCGACTATCGCAATATAATTCAGATTGAAGTCTTGACTTAAGGTGAATGCTCCAGGGTAGCCCGCGAAATTCAAATATTTTTATGTTTTTTGCAATTTGCCGGTCAGTGTGAAGCTGTTGAATATTTCAGAAATAATCGTTCTTTCGAACTACATGAACTTAGAGGGCTATATTGTTGATTAAAATGGTTATAATTCTTTAGATAAATACGTGTTACGGTCGCAGATCGCATTTGGTCCACATACAGCTTCACACTGACCGGCAAATTGCAAAAAACATAAAAATATTTGAATTTCGCGGGCTACCCTGGAGCATCCACCTTAAAGGCCTTAGTAGCCAGTTGATAATTTTCTCAAAAAACAAACTTGTCCATGATGTGGACTGTCAGTGTCAAAAATATCAGATTTTGAATGTCATTGTCATGGATAGAATAGTGAAGTGATTTACTAATTTTTATAAGATATTCTGAACATAACATATTCAAGTTCTATTGTGCAAAAATAAGGTATAATGACGTTTAAAATAAATTTTAATGTTTTCTGGCTATTTGTTCTTTTAGCGTCTGCGATTGCATTTGAAGACGTTCACCTGATGCAACAAAATAAGGGTAGATAAACAAATAGAAAACTGGTTACAATTTCATACCATCGTTGTATTAATTTTTCTGTATTTTGTGGTTATTTCAGGAAATATTTTGTGCCGCAACTGTGGCAGCGACGTTACATTAAGTGACACTCTAATTTCCAAGTCGAGTCCAAAATCTCAATACTCTTTCAATGATACTTTATTCTATAAAAACGACGTCCTAGTGCAGGTGTTTGCCACTGATTTATTTTTCCACTATCCCCTGATTTCATTTACTTATTCTACTTGTGTTCCAACTGGAGAGGTAATATTTATTTAATTTTATTTACAATCATTTGTTTCATGTCACTTCAAAACGGTTATAACATAATAAAATCATTGCAGTGGGAGGAAAGTACATCTTGGTTTCCTGGCTATCTATGGAAGCCGTGTGTATGTCCAGATTGTGGAGCATACATTGGATTTGTCTTTGAACCTATCAATCCTAGTTTGGTAGAGCCATCTACAACATTTTATGGTCTCATCCTAACAAGTCTAATCTGTGAACATTGTAAATATAATCAGTATTAGGGTTTTGGGATTTGTTTGTGGTTTTAACTTTGTGTCTAGTCCCATTTCATATTTAAACTTCTCTTGCAATTACCATAAGTTTGCTGTATTGTGTTATTGATTGAACTATCATGTATATATTTTCTTGACAGGAAACTTCTAAACACACAAACTCTAGAAGTTGGGACCTTTTTGGCATCAGAACAAATGAGTACTATAAATCTAATTTATTCAGCACATATATTACAAAACAAAAAGACTTGAGCAATGTGTATACTGCCAAAGTGCTTGTCTCCTTGGTTGTTTTTTTTTTAATTTTTTTTTTGCTGTACTTACTATTTTAATACTTACTAGTTTAGTTTATTGTGTTGGAGGATTTATAGTTTTTAGTACAACTTATTTACTGTTAATTCCTCAAATAGTGGTTTTGGTGAGATTGGTGTCTTTGTGTCTTTGTTTTAATTGTCTGTTTGTTTCCGCTGTTACTGTCCATACCAAGTGAATTAATTGGGTTGATTATAGGTTCTTCATTAGCTTTACAGTAGCACTTAAAATTATTTTGTTTTTAATTTCAGTTCTTAACTCCTTGACTGAGTACTCTGCATATATATCAGATTAAAGATGGCTGCTGATACACTATCAGCTGAAGATAAAGAATTTTTAGCTAAATGCGAGGAAGAATTGAAAGATAGATTTACTGAGAAAGATGAAGATTTTATGAAAGTGTTTAACGAGTTGCCCTCAAAGCCGCCGGTGTTAGATTCGTGGTGGGTGCCCAACTCGGGGCGCCGCAACGACCGCCGCGGGAACAGACATCACGTCTACCAGAGAGACAATAGGGAGCGGAACTACGAGCGGCGCGACAACAGAGGGTACAACGACTACAACAGGGGCTACAACGACAGTGGCTCAGGGTACCGCCCGCGACACAGATACCAGTACTGATGGCTCATGTTCTTCTTCAACCTCAAATTTATTTTGTTTTCATAATAAATAAAATAAAACATTGTCTTTCTCAAAAGAATATATTCTCAATTATTATGGCTTGATTTACATTTTAACAACTTAGAATTACATAATAAATCATCACCGATAATGTAATGTAGCTACAGCAACCGTACGATGGAAACCATAACAGAATAAATAAATATTTTAATTCTCACTGCTACTCAACAAGTCTAATGATTATAAATTTATAACAATAATTATGCCGATATAATTTTAAAACCTAAGTTCATCTATTACATTCCTGATGTACACAAACAATAACAACGTCAAAATATTCTGCCAGAATAGACGCACGCGCTATATTCTATACGTCATAAACAGCTGTGACACATTTTGGTACTTGTACTTTCTACCATTGATATACACAAAGTTATTTCGCGTGGCCTTCCACAAAAATATATATCTCTTCTAATCTCACATAGGAATATCTTGTATATACAGTAGATATATGAAACAAAATAATATACGACGCCATTATACTGGCCATAACGGTAGATAGATGCGCGGCGCGGCGGCACCAGCGCGCGTGCTTACATAGGACAAATAAATAATGTTATACGACCAGATAGATCTGAGTAACATCATGCTAACGATTACTAAGCACAATGACGATTACATTCATCA
Source organism: Lacanobia oleracea (assembly GCA_950371165.1). NCBI lineage: Eukaryota > Metazoa > Arthropoda > Insecta > Lepidoptera > Noctuidae > Lacanobia > Lacanobia oleracea. Next base: position 17,980,005 of record OX493389.1, read on the forward strand.
AGCATTCTAAGATAACTATTTAAGATTTTTTTTTCTATTTAATTAATTATATTCATATAGTGGCTACTCCTCTCTGTACTGAAGCGTCACATCACGAAAATAAATCTATGGGTTACTGAAAACTATGTCGATTGCGTGTTCATAATCCGTGGGCTATCGTAAACGTTCTTATAAATGTGTGACATGAATGAAGATATGTTAGATATTCACTAAACTGCCGATCAGCAATATTTATGAAAATGTTAATGTAATTAATCAGTGACAACGCTCCAATAAGTGAAAAAATGCAACCATAATAATCAAATCACAGTACAAGTGTAACATAATTATGCTCACTAACTTAAATATTATGACTCAATACAATCAGACACGACAACATAACATACAAAATCTACACAAATTATATTAATAAATAAAATATTTATAGTGACAGTGTCACCGACCTGCGCGGTGCACGTGAGGGCTCTGCTGGCGGTGGCAAGAATCCTGCAGCTTGCGTCCTGCCGGTACGAGCGAGACCTCCAACTAGTCATGAATCAACCAGAATCACTTTCATAAAATTAATGTGTTACATTGCTCGGTACTGGACACGCCAATAAGTCGGCCTCTAAACATATAGGTAATGATTGATTCGTTAATATATAAACTTCTACATAACATACAGATATTTTTATAGTTACAAATATGCTTTTAATTTCCTTAACAACAATGCACAATATTAATTGTATGAATTGACACGTAATAATTATCGCGTTGCCCGGGCGAGGCGGCGGCGCGCGGCCCGGGCGCAGCTCGTAGTCGGCTGCTCTGCGGCGCAGCGCGGGGCTGCTCTGCGGCTGCGGAGCTTCAACTTACATACAAATGACAATTGACTAGGATTAATGCACTTGCTCAGTAGAGTCGCGGGCCCGAGCGGCGGCACTCGTATCCGAACACGCCTCTAAATTCGGAGAGGATGAAAACATTGGTCAGGTTTCAGTACATTTGACTAGAAATGCGCATAGACGTTAATAATATTGTCTTCATGTCGGCCGATCGATGTTGACCGCGCCGCTACGTTTCGAGTCACAATGCGAGTACAAAATCGTTTTCAGACTCATCGGTACTAAAGTCGAAAAGACTGACTTGTAAAAGTGTCAAATCTTCGTAGCAAATTTCATAAGATAATCTAAAGCTTATTTTTGATTTGAAAGTAGAGTAGTGACCGGCGCGGGCGGCGAGTCCGGGGCAGTACGAGACAGTACGGGAGGCGCTCAGATGAAGGTCCAGCACTCCATGATCTTGACGATGAAGTCTTCGCGCGTGGTGAGCGGCTCGTTGCCGTACGTCATGCAGCGCTGCGTGCGGCCCAGGTACAGGTCGCCGTCCAGCCACAGACCGAACTTGCCGCTGCAAATTGTAAAGCCATATTAATACATACATCGTTTTAATGTATCCGCGAGGTCCCTGGTCAGGAGGTAGCTTTTCAGGTGCCTCATTGTTTATGAGTAAGCTAAAGCTAACACTTGTACTACTTACTCGCCGGCGCCGATGGATATGTTGTCGTTGCTGCCGCGAATAAAATACATGTTGTCTCCGGTCCAGCCCCAATACTTGAATTTGGTTTTCATTGGTGGTGCTAGTTTATCTGCAATTCAAAAAAATTTGATCAGGAATAATATTGTATGGCCGAAATTCGATAACGCATACTAATGTAAAACAAGACGCCTATTCCCGGGCCAATAGGTCGTTTTTGCATTAAAGACAATTGCACATGCAGCTTGGGATCGTCACCGCGTCATATCGAGCCATTCTGTCTTAAAGCTCCTACTAAAATGCGCACATATATGGATCGTAACGGCGACGCCGTATGACTTTTTAGTGTCATCGTGATTCCAGTGCGGGAAAGAGATGAAGTTACACTTGACGGATAGCACCATTCTATGGTTAGCTTAGATCGTAATTTTCCTCGTAAGAGCATGATCATACCTTCTTTTTCATCCTTAGCGCCTTCTTCGTTGGCGTCCTTGTCCTTGGCGTCCTTGTCGTCGAGCGCGGCGTGCTGGCGGCGCGCCTCGTGGCCGCTCTGGAAGGCGAACAGCAGCGACTCGCCCGTGCCGTAGAAGTGCTCCGACGGGTGCAGCGCGCACGACGTCAGCGCGCCGAACACCTGCAACATACCACCTTGTAACTTATCATCCTTGATCCTAGGTCACTACTTCAATTAATTGCCTAGAAAAAGCGCAATGTACGATATTCAACAATCGGCTTAGCGAGAGTTGAAAGACCAACAGGTGTTCATTGAAGGAATTCCACTGGAAGAGAAAAAGTGCGGTACTATTATAGTTTAAGATTCCTCATCGTTATCGACCATCTGACTTCACCCAGTGATGAGCATACGCCTCTCTTTTCGTGCCAATACCCCATATGGCCACGTTTATGGGCCACCTTCATCCAAAGTTCTACCTGCGACAGCAACATTGTCATCTATCCATGCCTAGAAGACAAACACTTCTTCCAGTATGTTCTAATTGTTGTTTGTATTTAGACAAAGCTAGCCTTTGGTCTTTAGTGCTACTCACATACACTAAAGACTGTTCTTCGTATTCGTTCGGAAATACAACATTATTATGTTGTTTTAGTTATGTTAACACCAATCAGCTTTTTTGCCATTATCAAGTTTGATTAAATCTTCATCTGTTTAAAGTTCTTATCTTAATATATATAAATCTCGTGTCACAATGTTTGTCCTCAATGGACTCCTAAACCACTTAACCGATTATAATAAAATTCGCACACCATGTGCAGTTCGATCCAACTTGAGAGATAGGGTAGGTAGGGTAGGTAGGGTAGGTAGGGTAGGTAGGGTAGGTAGGGTAGGTAGGGTAGGTAGGGTAGGTAGGGTAGGTAGGGTAGGTAGGGTAGGTAGGGTAGGTAGGGTAGGTAGGGTAGGTAGGGTAGGTAGGGTAGGTAGGGTAGGTAGGGTAGGTAGGGTAGGTAGGGTAGGTAGGGTAGGTAGGGTAGGTAGGGTAGGTAGGGTAGGTAGGGTAGGTAGGGTAGGTAGGGTAGGTAGGGTAGGTAGGGTAGGTAGGGTAGGTAGGGTAGTAGCCAGTTGACGGGAGCGAAGCCGCGTGGGTCAGCTAGTATAATATATATTTCGATTCGTCAGTTAAACCGTTAACTTATGCTTATCAAATAAATACTTCGTTTTGTGTTACGCAATTAACTTGAAGTAATAATGTTGTTGTGCTATTTTAATTGCATTAAAAAGATCGTATAATCCTTGGCCAGATGTTTTTAGTTATACACTAATCAGCCGATGTATACTAGAGTCTAATTCATTAAATCTTGGTGGACTATCGACTTTCCCATTAGAAAGTTCTTCTTTTCTCTTGATATTATAAATTAATAATACAATACAAAACTTTTTACTGCGCAATATGAGTCTGCAACGGACTTTCGACTAATGATGCACATACCACGTGACTTATACGGCTTATACCCTGACTTATGAATTATGATTTTAAAGTTGAGTAGGTATTAGTCCAGCACTACTTCAGCCTGAAAACTTGACTGCAAACTTTGGTATTAAAGTAGGTCTTGACGTGTTTTAAACCCATATACTTACTGAAAAGCCGGCCCTGAAGGGTCGTCCTTATAAAAACCGATTATTGCGCGAATACCTACAGTAAAAACTGGCCAAGTGCGAATCGGACTCGCGTGCAAAGGGTTCCGAACCAATTTCATTTGTTTAACTTGTTTTTTTTTAACATTACAGACTTTTTATAGGTTTTTCCTGTAATCTTTAGGTAAAGCCCCACTATCTGCATTTTTCTTTCTTTAAAATTACTATTTTTCATCCTTTTCTTTAGAAATACACAATCTCTGAAAGAAAGATACAGCCCACTGACAGACGGACGGACAGCGGAGGCTAAGCAATAGGGTTCCGTTGGTTACCCTTTGGGTACGGAACCCTAAAAAAGTGAGTACAGTGTACTCACGTTGTTGTCGGTGTCCTGTATGACGAGCAGCACGGGGCTGTCGACGCGCTGCATCTTGCGGTACATGGACGCCAGCGAGAAGCCGTGCTGGCTCGTGCTGAACGTCAGCTGCCACATGTAGCCCTGCGCGCGCGCCGGCAGCACCGCACATAGCTTCTCTCTGGAAAATTACGATAATACGGTCAATGCACAGTTCGCCTTTGTAAAACTTAATTACATGGGTACAGAGTGGCGGTCTTGTCGCTGACAACGATATTTACCAAACTTTTTACTTGTGCATAAAAAGCTTTTTGTCGCGGCTTTGCTCCAGTGAGCTATCCCATATTCCCACAGGAACCGTAAATGGTTTTCAGAATAAAACAGCTTCGGCATTCAGTTAGTAGTGTAGCTTTTTAGCAGTGTAAGTATAATCATCAATCATTTTAAACAATATCTTTAACAAACTTGTAAACAAACTTTTTACCTTTTATTACTTTAAATTAAGTAAATAAATAACTCGAGTAAGTAAATAAATGATTTATCAATAGACAAAACGATACATTAAATCATTAAAGTTGTAAGGAGTAATAAACCATTTATCGCTATCGTATTGTTTAAATTGTAATCTTTATAGCGAAACTTATTTCTTTTACAACAATTTTGTTATTGTTATTTCATAATTTCAAAAGTAAAGGTGCATTATTTCAAAGGGAAAATACAATGTTAAATTATAAAATGATTGTTGTAGGCATACAATTTTCCAGTAGCCTATTACAACAGAATGCTTACGTTGCGTACCATACCGTGCCAGTAGCGGCTAGCGAGTATGACAAAACAAAAGTTTGTAGTGGAACCATGGAGTTCCCTATTAACTACATCTGGCATCAGTGTAAACTTCACACATTATTTTTGAATTTACAGTGAGTGTTGCAAAGACAGCGTATCAGTGTATCCGCCCATTGCAAACATTTAAAAGCTTATGAATATGAATGCTCTTATTCTGAACCTAAAAAGGGTTCATCAAGGGAGCACTTTTATTTTAGCCTGCACTTGAGTCCCACTGCTGGGCAAAGGCCGCCCCTTTCTCCTTCCAAATGCTTCGCAAACATGATGTCTTTAATTATAAACCAACATTTACGGAAACAGAAATGAAATGTTTTTTTTTTTTCGATTACTATCTTGGTCCATACTGATCAAAGTCACTCTGCCTGCCTTTTTCCCAACTACCCATCGTCCCATAGTGAACTACAATCGTTGGTGCTGTAGTGTGAAAGTTGCGCATGAATATGAGTAAGTACAATTATTTCTTTTCAGTTTCAGGCTTGCTAAAAACTAAAGAAAGGTAGCGTCATAGGGAACCAGAGACGTTTATAACACATGTACATTCAGTCAAAAAAGTATCGGGAATGGATGATTTGTTTATGGTTCCAAATTCAAATTTTTGTTTTTTTGTAGTTGTTAGATTGGCCAACTGTTTTCCATTTTGGCGCGGAGTTTGAGTTGCATCTGTTATTTATATTAAATACAGTGCTGGTTTTAGTAATATCATATATAGTGTGTATTGCGAATTTCATAATGGACAAAAATATCGAACAAAGAATTTGTCTTAAATTTTGCATCGCCAATGGAATTTCGTGTTCGGAGTCACTGAAAATGTTACAAAAGGCTTACGGTGAATCGACTTTATCAAAAACTCGTGCTTATGAATGGTTCAAAGCGTTCAAAAGCGGTCGAGATGTGATGGAAGATTTGCCTCGCTCTGGTAGGCCGTCAACGTCTGCAACTGAAGTTAACATCGCAAAAGTGAAGGAAATAGTGACTGAAAATCCCCATTCAACTCTGAGAGAGATAGCCGCCGAACTTTTTGTATCTCACGAGTCGATCCGTACCATTTTAACTAATCATTTGGGTATGAAACATGTTGCTGCTCGGCTAGTCCCAAAAGATCTGAATTTTCTCCAAAAACTCAATCGCATGAAAGTCGCTGAGGACATGCTAGAACGAGTCAGTTCGGACCCAACATTCATGAAACGCATTGTTACTGGTGACGAGACGTGGGTTTACGAGTTTGACATGCAAACTAGTCAACAAGCTTCGGAGTGGCGCCTTCCAACTGAGCCGAAACCGAAAAAACCACGTCAAAGTCGATCAAAAGACAAAGTCATGTTGACTGTTTTCTTTGACTATCGCGGTGTTGTGACCTCTGAATTCTTACCGGAAGGTCTAACGGTAAATAAAAAATATTATTTGAGCGTTATGCGGCGTTTAAGAGAGCAAATTTGACGAAAAAGGCCAGATTTGTGGAAAGAAAATTCTTGGATTTTGCACCACGACAATGCGCCTTCGCACAAGGCTATCATTGTGAACGAATTTTTAACCAAACACTCAACAAATACCATCCAGCAACCACCATATTCACCAGATATGGCTCCTGCTGACTTTTTTCTTTTTCCTAAACTCAAATTACCACTTCGTGGCACCCGTTTTCAATCGATAGAAGACATAAAGGAGAATTCGCGGCTAGAACTGAACTCAATTCCGGAAGCAGCGTTTAAAAAATGTTTTGATGAATGGATTATTCGTTGGCGCAAGTGTATCGTTTCTAAAGGAGCATAATTTGAAGGTGATAAAATAAATTTGGATGAATAACAGACATTTTTTGTATTATTGATCTTTTCCCGGTACTTTCTTGACAGAGTAGTATTCTTAATAAAATAAAGGAATCTCACCTGTGTTCCATGGTGAATACCTCCGAGGTGCCGATGAGGTCGGGCGGCGAGAACTCCATGTCGATGGAGGCGCCCGACGAGTACAGAGCGCGGCGAAGCTCATCGCTCATCGACAACACCTATTCAACACACATAATGTAAGTCTCACATAGTACAAGCCACATTCTACGATATTTGAATTCAAAATCTCAGATATTTATGTACTTATCATGTTTTTGAAACAAACTTAATTTGGTAAGTAAATGAAAAAGTACAGATTCAATTGCAACCAAAATCCAAAATTATGAAACTTTTTTTGCTAAAACATAATATTGAGTACCTTAAGTGCAGATTGAATATAAATTATCTGAAATTATGAATTGAAATATTTAATTCAAAATGAAAATGATAAAGAAAATAACCCTATCGAAAAAGAACAACAAAAATGGTAGCCTCCTCCTATTACATAATTAACCGTTTAAGTTCGATTCACTAAAGTAGCCAAATCAACTACTATTTAATGATGAGATAAAGTAAAACGCAAAGTGCACTTTTAACAAGAATTTGCTAGTTTTATGCAAGTAGGAAATTCGATTAACTGATTAAGAATTTAAATCTACTTTGAGGGAAGGCTCATAATTCTGATTCTGTTTACATAAGTAAATACAATGTGACAATAACAGGCACGATCATTTTTACAGTGATTTTCATGTTGAAAGTCATGCTAAAATTGAATGCATAAAATGTGATAAAATTATTGCAATGATTAGTGGAGTGAACAGTGGTTTATACAGTGTTGCCACTTTAGGACCCAAAAGTTTGTTTCAACTAATACATTAATCTGAAGAAATGGTAATAAAAGGATCTTGAAAATGCCAACACTGCTGAACAATTATATGGGACAGTCGACAAGATGCACTAGCGTGATGCATTCCCGAGCTACAGTTCACATTCAACATTCACAGTGAACAGTGCGAGTTCGGGCGCACTACTTCAGCTAATTACAATAATTATATATACACAACACAACCAGTGTCCAACGATCCTTAACAACGTTACTATTTCTTGCTGCAATACTAGCTACTAATATTTTAGTAAAAAATCCTACGAAAGTGTGTTATTGAGGAAGCTTTAAATTAGTAGTTCATGAAAGAAGAAAATCCTTAAGACTTGGCATACAATTATTTACAGTAAGATAGTAAATGCACTTAAAAAACGTAGTAAACGGCTGGTCGAAAACGTAGAATGCTATCCCCTGCTGCTTCACATACACAACACACTCAGAATGTCAATTCCTTTTTAGGGTTCCGTTCCCGAAGGGTAACAAACTAAGCCTCCGCAGTCCCTCCGTCCGACCGTCCGTCAGCGGGCTATATTTCAAGAACCGTAATAGGTAGACAGTTGAAATATTCACAGAGTGTATATTTCTATTGCCACTATAACAACAAATAATAAAAAAATAATTTAAATAAAAATTAAAGGGGGTTCCCATACAAGAAACATATTTTTTTCGTGTTTATGGTTCGAATCCATCGTGTGAGAGTCCGAATCGAACTTGGCCGGTTTATGACAAAACCACAAAACTCATTAGCTTCGACAAATTCAGAAATAAAAGGTAATTGAAAACTAACCAAAAAATGAAAGGCAATTTCCATTCAGAGCCTGTTTGTGTTAAGCAATTAGGGTGCACGTTTCTGACAGCCTGTTGAGATAATATATATGAGTTGTGCCGCCAGATAAACACTACAGATTTAATAACATTTGGCAACAGATTCACTAATCAGGATCTCAGAAATCGGGGTTAATTTTTTCACAACGTTGTACAATTTATATCAATGAACACTTAGCTGCTAAGTTATGATATACACAGGTACGTTTATAAAGTGAACTGTTAAACATTAATTAAGTAGCGCAAATGCTTAGCACCTACCGGCAACTGGTAACCAGTGTTTAGTAAACTCAAGATAATTACTCAACAAAGTTTCATTTTGCACTGTTAATTGGCCAACACAAGTCAAACGTCTATGCTAATAATATTTATGTCATAATGAGACTGTTCTCGACTATGCTACACTTAAATAATTATTTAATACGAAAACAAGACAGCCGAAACTGCGAACAAAAAAACTTGCCAGTGAACTTGGGATTATGTAAATCAGGTTTTTTGGGAGTATCTAGGTAGTTTTACTTTATAACGTTGGTACCTAGCGTCTCACCTCGCGTATGGAGTGTATGGTCGCGCGCCTGCGGCCCGCGTGTCCTAGTGTTCCCCGGTCGCAAACCGAGTGTATAGTCCCCCTTCTTTTCAAGTTTGCATTAAACACTATGATTTCAATCTTCCGCACCTTCGCGGCGATTATGCGCGCGAGTCGACGTAAGAGGCGAAACATTTCGATTTATTATCGATTGGTAATTAAAACCTTGAACACCTGTTGGTAATGTTTACTGGGCACCGAGCTACTTGGCGTATTGAGATTTTGTTTTTTTTTTTTTTTTACTAAGTGCATTTAAGGCTGAATACCTACGGGGGGCATGATGGCGTTTTATTATTAAAATGTTCACTTTTCTAAACTATTGCATGTTCCCGATCGTGCAGCTACAACGAGCGACTGCATTCGCGGCGTTCAATTGACTGTTTCCTTTCGGCACCTTGTCCAAAAAGAAATGTCGTCATAATCTCAATTGATCGCCTTTATCTTAATGTATAAAACATCAATGTGGTACACTATCTCTGGCTTAGAGCTGGGATTACGGATTATTTACTATAGCAGCTAATCGCCAATAAATATGTGCTGATAACATATTTGGTGGGGGATAGGCTAGAGCTAAGTGAGAGTTGAGCTGGGTGACGTCAATTACACTACATAAACTATGAATTAACCATGTCTTACTTCTATAAATTTAAATAAGGATTATAATTATTATGTTGTGAAAGGAATTGAAGACTATAATTCACCAACGTAATACAGTAGCTTGGAACGAAAAAATATGGGACATGAAAGGAAACCCAGCGTGTGCGCATAAAATACATTTTCTTGAAACTGAAACTAACCTAGTACTGTAGAAAGAAGAGTGACATTCTTGACTGAATTCATGCTGTTTTTAAATATAACTTGGTTAATAAACGAGAACAACCGATTGAAATGTATTGAGACGACTGATGGCACGCAAAAGAAAGTAAAACTTACCTTCTTTGTACAAGAAAAATATGGTGAAACTGATTGACGGACGTAAAATGCAATAAGAAAATAATGGCAGTAATAGGAGCAAGGCCGTCACTATGAATTAATTGTACCCGATTATAAAGAGTTAATTTATAGTTTCATACCAAATACATAACTATCGATATGCTGTTTATATGCCTACCTACTTTCAGTGTTTTGAGGAAAACTTCAAATTTTATGGACTTATTAGTCAAATGGGCAATTCTCAAACGTAATTTATTGAGAAATTTTGTCCTGTTTCCTGTCCTGTATGTATGAATAATGTATACTATATATTACACAGGTAAACAACTACATCCATGTGTACAGATTTTTTTCCTGTTAGAAATAACACCAAGCTTATAATAAATAGTAAATACCTGCTCTTCAATTATTTCAATAGGTATATTGCGTGGTCACTTAACTCTTATAAAAATCCTATCTATATTTAGCTTTTAAATAATCAACTGAATTCCTTTGATAAAAGACAGGTATACCAATATCGTTATAAGTTACAAAATATAAAAGCAGAAATAAAATTTAATCAGGGCCGGACTATAACCATTCGATACAAAATACAGATTACTCAGTAATTAGAAAGGTACATGATACAAATTTTCAATTTAAAAATCAACAAGGTAACTTACCATATTCTTAGAAAAATGTGGAAGCTACTTCCACACTCGCCCAGATGATCTCGAAACACTCAAAGTTGGTAACGAAAAAAATAACGATATTTTTTAGTTAATAATTGATTTAGACCGAACACTTTCACAACTGTTGTTGGAATGGCTTGCTACAACAATCTGATATACTTCCGATCTTCGGTTGACTTTAAGTAAGACATGGCCTTAGTGATTAACTAAGTGTGTATTCGCCATTAATTAATTTATTGTTTGTCTTCCATCATTAGTAAATAGCCAAACAATTACTTAATGAGAAGGCACGTCTCATAAGCATAGATAGAAGCTATTGTTCTAATTCAGCACATAATATAATGGACGATAGTGCAGTACGATGCGGCTATTAAGATGATTAGATAATTTGTTATTGGTGTTTTCGGTACCTACAATTTATTAATTGAATACTAAATACCAGTGTAGCATTGACTTTCAAAAGTGTAAACAAGAAACTATATCTTTTATGGAAGTTATTAATAATGCATTAGATTCGTAGGTTTCCATTTGACGTTCCAAATTGGCTGCGAGCCCTTATAATATATGTTAATTTTATTATTATAAGTGTCGCAAGTCAATGGAAAAGTTTAATTCAAGACTAGTTGACCCGCGCAATTTCGTCTGCGTCAATTTTCATTACTGCTCTGCTCCTATTGGTCTTAGCGTGATGATATAGGTATAGCCTATTATAGCCTTCCTCGATAAATGGGCTATCTAACACTGAAATAATTTTTCAAATCGGACCAGTAGTTTCTGAGATTAGCGCGTTCAAGCAAACAAACTCTTCAGCTTTATATATTAGTATATGTATAGATAGATTTTACACTGAGCTTGCGTCGATTTGAACGCACGAATGATTTTGGACAAGGCGTACGTCGACATTGCGATGACTTTACCAAGTGCAATTAATAAACATGGTTCATGAATAAACAGTGTTATGAAAAACAATGCGCCATAAGAGCCTATACATGATGTTTCATGATCCACCTGACCCTTCGAGGCATATCTGGAGTAATAGATTACAAGAGAATAAATAAATAGTTCCTAGACCTTCCTATTGATTACACCACGCCGGCTGGTCGCCTCTCTCTCTATGTATAGAAGAATTTGTTACTAATTGCTACCAGGTAGGATAACGAGCTAGTAGATAAAGGATCTGCTCAAAGACAGGCTACGGTTGTGGAAGACGCTGGTAAACTATGACTACACGTAGGAACTCTGAAAATAAAATAACTATATCATTCTGAGGTGTAACAATACGTCACCATAATCAACAATGGCTTGGATTAATGTTTCTAATCTGACAACGGAACAGAGTAGGTATTGTTGAAAAATTGAAAAGTAATCGAGAGACTTTTTAGTTTTCAATCTTATCGGAGCATAATCACCGATTCGCTAGTGGCTTGGGGAACACGTGGCTGTCTGCCTACGCTCAATACACGCTACTTAAGTCAGACTCACACGCCATGCGTCATCCTCACGGTCGGAATCAAATAAAGAAATAACTAGAATAAATAACCTTTAAACCAAAAGCGCTTGCAATATACAATGTGTTCTTAATTCTATATTCCGATTTCAAGCAATTACAAATCTATTTTTATTCAATTCGGTAGATTCAGAAACTTGACCAGTCAGTAGCTTATTTTTTACTAGTGCATAAAAACAGGCCATGTTGTAATGATATTAATACCTACTAAGCCCATTATAAGACCTTGTTAAAAATATTGGAATAAGCTCTAGGTATAAGGGGCTACCTCAAGGAGGTATCTTGGGAGCGGTGTGGTCTTGGTAAGGGTTTCAATATTAATTTATCAAATGTACCTACTGCTGTATAAAAACTATTTTATTGCCTTTAAGATTTGTTGATTTAGTCGAATTTACGTATACATGACTTAAAGGAAAAGGTTAAAATCAAACGAGTTAAAACGAGATATTTATAGCATACTTTTTTGAATGAGATGTGTAGGAATAAATAGTCAACCAGTTTACCCTCACATGGAAAGGTCATGCTTAGTGAGCGGAATGTTAAGAACGCGAGATGAACTTCGTAACCAATTAGATAATCTATCTACTTATCTTCGTTTAGTTTATGTTCCAGTTGAACTTTAAGAGATAAGAGCACGCTACGCCATAGTTATTGATCAATTACGTTCTTCTAATCAGCAGATATCAGAAAGAAGTTGACACGGTCATAAACGCAAATATTTAATTTATTATTGTGCATATGTAAAAACTTGATTCTTCGTAAATGATGCGTTGACGTAATCCCCACCTACAATCAACTACAATGACATTGAATCGCTGTTATTAAATGAATTTATTTTAACCAACAAGTGATGTACCTACGAGAGTGCATACGCAAGTAAAGCTAACGGTACACTGCTCACCTTATCGCCGTCGAAAGTGGAAGACCTTTCGGTTGCGGTGGGCCCGAGCCGCACCATCTCTATCCATTTAACAGTCTGCATCGAGTACACACGTATTTACCAAACAAACAAACAAAGGCTGAGCGCATCAACGCTCAGATTCGTACGCACAAGCGATGCACCACAAAAAACACGTCGTCAACATCACAATTCCCAGCGCTTAATTTAGAAATCACCCACGCGATTACAAGGTTTCATAACTAAACACTGAACACTAGCGTCGCGGGCTTTTGCTTATAAACAAAAGTGGTTTGTATTCGTTTGTACGTGCCAGACTGTTAAAATGAGTGTGGATAATCGCGGAAACTCCGAATGTGCAGTTGACGGCCGGTCGAGCCCGCGCCGTAATTAATATGCTCGATTACTCGGATCAAAGTAATTCAAAGAGTGCGGCGCACGAGGCGAGCACGGCGAAGCGACGTCGCTTGGAAACTAGAGTTTAAAAGAAAGGAGCGCAGCACGCGGCCGCCGACGACCCCGCCGCTCGGCCCGCGACAAATATGCGCGGCTCCGGCCGAGCACCACAGCATGCGCGGAAACGATTATATCCAACCAATTAGCTGTAAACTGAAGACAACACTTAACTGAACACCAGAATAACACTTCGTTTATGTTACTAACTACGCTACTCAGAGAGTCTGTCTGGCACCCTGGCCAGCAGTAGAGACCATTACGACTCTACCGCTAATAAATAATGAAGTGTAAGGTAGTATTCGTTAGTTAGTTATCAGGTTAAATTGAGATACAGTAAGCGCTACGGCTGTAATAAACGGAAATACAATAGTTACAATGAATCAACTGTTTCAGGAGTAGCTATGGATGTTAACCTTGGGAGTAATGTCAATGCTTTGGCTCGACCCGCGGTTGAAGGTAACGATACCGTGCCCCGTGTGCACGAAGCTCCAACAAACTGGTGAATTGTTTGTAGATGATTGCAATAATCGAAGATAATGAACTACTCCAAGTCATAAACATAAGACGGCGGAAGCAGCTGGAAACAAAGGGCTCTACTTTTAAAATAAAGTGTTACCAGCATTCTGAAATAGCCAACAAAAGTCCTTGATAACCAGATCCTACATTATGGCTTTCATTTGTAGTGATGTGACGAGCTTTCGAGAATTTTCTCACACAGTGGTGTCGCGTTAGCTCGGTGATGTGGCCTATTGCACGTTATTACATAAACATTACGCAAAGAACGACACAATTATAAATGCAAGTCCAATGTTAAACAAAATAATGATTTCAAAATAAGTATAGAGCTATGAGATATGAGTCCATTACCTACCTGTTACTTTGGAAGGTCTTACGTGCAAAAGTAGACAGCTATCTTGGATCAGGATATATTCGTAAAAACAAAATCACTGTACAAAATTGTCAGCTCAGCAAACCTTCACTATTTCTTTAATTTTAAACCTGTTTATGGATGCAAGGCTCGTTCACATTGCGGCCCGGCCGATTGAGCTCCGCGTATACTGACTATGCAGATGTATTCGACTAGCCTTGCGATGCTAGAGTTATTATTGTCTCTTAGCCCGAAAGAAGTGCAACATGGGCGTCCGTGCACAGCAGCATGCGTCTCACTGAGGTCTATCGTTACAGAGTATCTCGTGAGCCGAGTGACCGCCTGACAGGCTGTGTTGCATAAATCTCCAGATATTTATGCACGATGCACGTCGAGGAAACAACGAGCTTACAATTAGTCGCGATTAGCATCTCGGCTAAACGCGGCGATTACGACGACGCCAACTGGGACGCATTTAATTGAAATGTCTCACACAGAGCTACATGCAAATTAATGAACGCACCATAAACATATTGTTTGATATAACTGGGGGTGACACATCTATTAACTTTATGACATTTCTTATGTAGTGAAATCGACACCAGCTATATTAAGAGTCTCGGCATGTGATAATGCTTAAATAATTCGATGCATTCGTTGCATTTATATTAAAAAGACCTCTTAGATTAACGTGTTTGTCAGGAACATTTATTTTGTAGCTCCGTTAATATTAAAACTCGTCCGTAAACTTGTATTGCTAGGCGCCAGACTCATGTTAATTATAAACTAGATTATACTAGATCTAGAAATATGATCCCGGATCTAATTGAGTCAAATATGTCGTAGCTAAATACTTCGCTTAAGCCTTAGTATTTGTGCCAAAATAAATCCAGTATATTTTGATTGAAAACAAGATAAACCGCTATGATTTTGAATTATGTTTAGGTATACATTCAGTCAAAAAAGTATCGGGAATGGATGATTTGTTTATGGTTCCAAATTCAAATTTTTTGTTTTTTTGTAGTTGTTAGATTGGCACAACTGTTTTCCATTTTGGCGCGGAGTTTCATCTGTTATTTATATTAAATACATTGCTGGTTTTAGTAATATCATATATAGTGTGTATTGCGAATTTCATAATGGACAAAAATATCGAACAAAGAGTTTGTCTTAAATTTTGCATCGCCAATGGAATTTCGTGTTCGGAGTCACTGAAAATGTTACAGAAGGCTTACGGTGAATCGACTTTATCAAAAACTCGTGCTTATGAGTGGTTCAAAGCGTTCAAAAGCGGTCGAGATGTGATGGAAGATTTGCCTCGCTCTGGTAGGCCGTCAACGTCTGCAACTGAAGTTAACATCGCAAAAGTGAAGGAAATAGTGACTGAAAATCCCCATTCAACTCTGAGAGAGATAGCCGCCGAACTTTCTGTATCTCACGAGTCGATCCGTACCATTTTTAACTAATCATTTGGGTATGAAACATGTTGCTGCTCGGCTAGTCCCAAAAGAAAATTCTTGGATTTTGCACCACGACAATGCGCCTTCGCACAAGGCTATCATTGTGAACGAATTTTTAACCAAACACTCAACAAATACCATCCAGCAACCACCATATTCACCAGATATGGCTCCTGCTGACTTTTTTCTTTTTCCTAAACTCAAATTACCACTTCGTGGCACCCGTTTTCAATCGATAGAAGACATAAAGGAGAATTCGCGGCGAGAACTGAACTCAATTCCGGAAGCAGCGTTTAAAAAATGTTTTGATGAATGGATTATTCGTTGGCGCAAGTGTATCGTTTCTAAAGGAGCATACTTTGAAGGTGATAAAATAAATTTGGATGTATAACAGACATTTTGTGTATTATTGATCTTTTCCCGGTACTTTCTTGACAGAGTAGTATATCATCAAGCGAATATACAGAATGCAGTAGGTACAAATCAAGAGTTGAGCATAATATCGACACACATGTTGAGACACAATAGAAATGTGATATTGTTTATGTCTCGTTCGCAACGCCGCCGCCGATGCCGTTAACTGCAGCTCTATAGAAAGCCGTCATTTAAACCACCGCTGCGTGTTTTCTTTTGTAATGTAACAATGACAACAACAGCTTGAAAAATATTATGAACTCTTACAAAGCCCAAGCAATATTGGATTGTGTGGATTGTTTAGTTGTTTTTTCTAAAGAATTAATTTTCTTATTTATTTATTTAATAATCATTACATAGTATAAAAAATACCCGCCGAATTGAGAACCTCCTCCTTTTTTGGAAGTCGGTTAATAAAACAAAGTCGCTTCCGCTGTCTGTCCTTATGTATGCTTAGATCTTTTAAAATACGCAACGGATTTTGATGCGTTTTTTTAATAGATAGAGTGATTCTCGAGGAAGGTTTTAGTAGATATATTATTAGTACTCGTGCAAAGCCGGGGCGGGTCGCTAGTAATTATATAACTATGAAAATCAAATCAAAGAAAAAATGGAATTCAGTTATGTGTGGCGCAAGGGCAAAAACGATACGATGTTTTTTATTGATAATATATTTTTTTTGTTTACAGGTGATTTCATAGACTCCTGCTCAGCACACGGTTTATACTCTAAAATAAATAACTATAAGAGCTGTTCATTGAACACTACAAATGTCCTCACATAGAACATCGCCTGCCTACGTGTGACAGGATTATATTGTTTTAAAGCTGGCTAATATTAATAATTTAATTCAAAGTATTCAAGGTAAGCAGGTATTAAGCTTCTGTCATCGCGATCGCGGAATTTTACAAATTTCGAGGCGGAAACGACTGCCATAACAGAATGTGTTACAATTTCAGTACGATACGGATCAACGTCAAATTAAGTAGATTGTTTATTGCTATTACACACGCGACCAAAAATAAGAGCATGCTGTAGCCATGCTCATTATCATTTTGTGTACAATGTGATGATTCGTTACAATTTACGAATGTCGCGTATTCGCATTAAAATGGGTTTAATATCGTTCCGGTTGTCCAGCATTAAGTAATTGGTTGGTTTCAATTGAGCCTTTATGTGCGATTGTGGAATATCCCTGCAGTTAGCCATCACGAGGACAGCGGTGGACACAATTGGATAATCTCGTCGGTATAGTGTTACGTACTAGTTACAGAAGTAAAAGCTACTCACAAAAGGTTCACCGTTAATTCAATTTACTATATAATCATCTGTGTATTTAAAATACACATAGATGATTATTATATCATCATATTATCTGGGTCCTGTATAGGTATAATTTTATTGACTGTTTGATGAACTTGTTCTCGTACAATTGGCTGATATTAATGGGTAACTCATTAAGAAGTGATTTAGAGATTAGACTATATTATGAAATATTTATACTATAAATATTAACGTCGAAATATTCCGTAATGGCAGATTTGCAGTTACTAATTGAAGAATCTATTAATAATTCCACCCAAAATAAGGAAACTTTATTCAGAGATATATTATTATGTAATTATGTATTAAGAAGTATAAGTTGACTCAGACCGAAGTAATTGTGTAGAGAGAGCATCATTAACATGTGAAATTGAATACGATGGATGATGCTGATTTATAAAATCTGGGCGTGGATAGTTTATCGTTATTATCATACTATTTACAATGCTCTTATCATATTTTTGCAAATGATACAACAGCAATGTGAATATTAAAGCGACCAGACGATCGTATTATACAACTATTAATTATTTATTGCTCATTGATTTAAAGATATCGGACGACTGAATTCAATGAATTTACTAGTAATATAGCCCGAGGTGTATGAAAGTCTATACGATTAGCGATACGCCCAGGGCACCCCGGGGAGTCAGCCCGGGTACCATGTGATACCTGGGTTGACTTTCTGAGCTTCTTCGCTAATATTCTTCCATGGTATGAGCTACGAAATTTGAAGCCATATTAGAAGAATGTAATTAGTCTGAAGCTTACTTCTAACTCCATTGCGGCGATTTGTAATTCTTCTTGCATTTTCACTGACAATTTGAATTCAATGACAAATTAATGTTTTGACTGCCAAGCAAACTACTTGACAAGTACCATTGAGTATTTTTAACGTAGGTTTTTAATGTATATTCTTTTTTAATTCGAACTTATTTGTGATGTTCAATGACGCTACCCAAGGCCAAGGCTTTGACTTTTTCTACTTATTTAATTAATCGAGAAATAAATTTCATATTTCAATTATAATCTGTCAGTACGTTGCTCAAAGGGTTAGTAGGCGATATGGTCAAGTGTTTGAACATTTTACTGAAACTAGATTTGACTGCGAAAACAAAATCCCATCCTATTTGATATTCATTGGCAATCATGTCAATATAACCTAGACACAATATCTAATGAGAAACAATGTATGAAGCTGTATGTGTATGCCGGTTATGAATAATGCATCAGCTGGCAGGCAAGCACGTATGAGCACGTAGTGCTTCGGTCCTAGTGCTAAACATACATTTTGTAACGCAGCGGATTAACACCACGTCAACAAAGCCAAAGGTTTTGGAACACGACGCCGCGACGTGACGCACCAAAGTGCAAATGAGATTCTCTACTAAACTCTTGTTTGTCTATGACAATATACATGAAACTTGTATTTAGCTCTAAAAGAGTACTTTGATCTGTGGTCTGTCGGAACGATCTGCCACATTTGAAAAAAAAATCCACGGAAAATTTCTCCCGAAAAATACCATTCAAAGGCCAACATATCCTTAAACAAAACTTTTCTCTATAACATAATACAAGCAACTTGTGTACTAAACACCTTTGTTAGTTGTCTGTTGTTTATCATAGTTGCAATTTCTCCACTTGGCGATTTTTCAGCTTCAAAACAATGGTCGTTTGTCGCATAATACAATCCGGTATGCTACTAAAGAATGTTACAGTAATGAAAAATTAGAAAGAAACATAAGAGTTCCTAAATCATAAACAATAATTCTAGACTAATACTGGTGCAATATCATGAGCAGCTCTACCACAAAATAAATATAGTACATACTATTATTTTCCAAATAAACTACACGAACGAGAGAAGATTATACCTAGAGCGTACAATAGTTCAGCCATTGTTCGACTACCATTGTAACGTAACGCTAACTATAGGTGTTCACGTTCAGTAACGAACGTAATGCCAACTGTGTTATGTAATACCTGACCTATGTTTTTCACTTAACTAATAATTCAGAAAAATGCCCTTTTGTCGGTTTTATTAACAACACATTTACATGCCAGTAGTCATGCGCTTTAAATCAATATCGATGATTATGTTTTATGGATTAATAACTTCATACAACATAATATAATTTTATAGCCTGCGCCATCACTGTGGCCAATCAGGCATTTTGTAACTATACCAAGACTTATAAGTACACAACATTGTTTTATCTTAAGGTGGATGCGCCAGGGTAGCCCGCGAAAATCAAATTTTCTTACGTTTTTTGCAATTTGCAAGTCAGTATTAGGTTTTATGTTGATTAAAGTATGATTCGCGGGCGTAAGAATTATTTATTTTCAGAATTAGAACCATTAAAATCAGTAAAATAACTCCATAAGTCGGTATAATCCTGCAATGTCAAGATTTCATGAAATAGTCATTCTTATGGAGTTTTATTGCTGATTTAAATGATTATAATTCTGAAAATAAATAATTCTTACGCCTCATAATCATACTTTAATCAACATAAAACCTAATACTGACTTCAAATTGCAAAAAACGTAAGAAAATTTAAATTTCTAGGGCTACCCTGGCGCAACCACCTTAAACAGATAGTGCATTTTCCTAATAAACATTATATTAGAACGTACACAGCTAATGTGCACACTAAACCCTCGTACTTTATGGTAAACAGAAGTTACACAACATTGTTGCAGCAACATCTTTTGTGTTGCTGACCACATGATTCACAACCCAAATGTATAAAAAATTTCCAGCGGCATATTTCCTGAAAAACTAACACAATGTCATGTAACTTTTGTTTTACATCTATGGGGATTTCACATTAACATTTCTAGCCTAAAACAATTCGTATGATGAAAACATTCAGAACATCGCAGGTTGCTACATAGTTTCGGATGCAAACTAAGGGCAGTGCGTTCAACATTTCACTAAGATGTGCTTCACAATCGCACTACGAGGTATTTACATAGGCTGAATATGACGTTGCGTGTTTTACTTGAATTAAAGACAATTAGTGTCATCTGCCTAAAATAGTTAGCGGTTTGTATGCTTAATATATTGTTTTCGAACATGGTAATCATGGTCTGTCAAGGTCAGGCATAGTTGCATGCACAATAGAGATAAATTAGGAAATTCTGGCAGTTTCCCGTCATTCAAAATTACTGAAATATGTAATCAACACGATGAGTCGTCGGTATAGTCTGTCCAAAGATGGGCGAACAGACGATTGTATCGTTTTTATCATTGCAATTCGAGACTATTAATTAGTCTAGACAAGCACTTTATCAAGGATTATGTCGATTTGATGAGAATCTCTAATTCTTTTGATGAAGTACCTAAATATTTTTAGTCATTTGACAGTCTGGACACGTATTAAGTCTGCCAGGACGCGACAATATAACAACGCGTTTTCGTGAAAACTAATCTAAAACTAATTTGCACAAAGAAATAACAATTTACATTAAAAACAGTTGGTCACATAGTCGCGTTACGCCAGCCTTTATTCGAAACGAGGTGAGCAGAAGTTCAAGTACTAGGGTATCATAAGCTACAAGGTCATGTTCAGCCTATATGTTGATCGTGGTACCTCCGGGCGCGGCTCTTCGCCGAGCGAGTCGCCCAGCGCCTCTGCCTGGCTCTTCATTATCGAATATATTTTCACGTAGGGCGCCTTCAGCAGCTACGCGTAACCGTGCATTAGTTCTTATAAGTATGTTTGTATTGTTTGCCGTCGTGTTTCATTGTCTTTTGTGTTTGATAAAGTAACGATACCAAATGTGAGATATTCTAGAATAACTCGGCTCTATCTACCGATATATCTAGCCAACTGCCCGTCATGAGAAACTATGGACTGGCAGTAGTTTAGTTTTATTGGTAAGTAAGAAACTTTAACATATATTTATTCAACAGGTTTTGTAGTTATTTACAAAAAAATTAAAATACTTTTACATTATCAAATGCAGTAGTGTCTGAGAGATAAGTTATTAATCTAATATTGCAGCTATTTTCCTAAATAATTTGTTTGAGTGAACGTGCCAAAAGAGAACAAACAGTAATAAAACTGCATTGAAGTGCAAAACTTCCAAGTTACCCCTCCTTTACCATTAAAGAAATAAATATTTCATTTAAATCATAAACATTCAGCACTTTATCAACCACTCGGTAGTTGAGACAGACAAATTAGGGGTTAGTAACATGTTCGCACTGCGGAAACCTACTTTTATCTTGACAGCGACGGGCAAACATTTCACAAGAGTTACGCATTGCATAACGAACCTTGAACAGCGATAGTTCACAACTGTGCTACTAATGAGTTTCAGTAATAAGATGCAGGGGATAATGTCAGTCGCACTTCAAAATGTTGACTTGACGGTACCTTTATGGGCACAAAAACATTGGTTTGCCTACGTCATAAGCTGCATATGTAATGGTTAGTGACAGTTAACGCTTCCGCAGCGTCATAGGAGCCTGGTACTATCAACGTGTTTCACGTCTACATATAAGGAAAATCATAAATATTCTGTTTGTCTCGTCCTAATGTGGCTTCTAAGCGAAGTCTGTATGATAATTAAATCCTTAAATATAACAATTGATGGTGCCAAAAAAGGATTTGAATAAAGGTACATTTGTAATACAAAACATCCATGTTCAATGTGTACTGTAATGTGGGATGTGAGATGCATTGTCGTCGATATAACAGTGTGTTAAAAAAAAGCGTTTCGTTAGTTATAAAAGGTGTTTTAATGTTATGTAAATAAGAATTGTTTTTGTATAAAATGCGAGGACTTACCTCCCAGGATTCGCGGGTAAGGTCGGACACGTCGCCGGTACTGCCGGTCCGCTCGTCCTACGAGAAATTAGTCACTAATTATTATAAAGTTAAGAAATCAACACAAAATATCATCGTAAAATACGATAGGAAAATTCTTATCTTAATGAGTGATGACAGGAGAGGAGATAAATCTTTGTTTAAAATCAACATAGAGTGCCTATAAATTCAGAGGCAGATTGGGGCCAACAACGGTATTTTAGTGTAATGGCACTATTATTATACTTAGTCTTCAACTGACTTCGTATAAAATATTAACTTTGTCAGAAACCTGAATTTTAGTCAGTTCATATTGATATGCACCACCGAATTCGAGCAAATGACTGTTAACTAGCCTTTTGTCGCCACCGTGGTCTATCCCACAAGGACCATGCCTTTTTTACGGAGAAAAAGTGGCATGAGGCACTTATCATGATAGTTCAGCTTTCTGTCAATGAAATAGTTTTCGTAATCGGATCAGTACTTTCAGAAATTAAAAGCAGTTACATTTTCGTAGGTACAAATAAATGAATAAATTACGAATGGCTAACGACCAGCGATACTTGCACCTTTAGATAGCATAGTACATGTTTATAGGGAACGTGCACGGCGTTGACTATGCCATCTAGTGTCGCATATTCGAAACTTTTAGGGTCAAAATACTTGAAACTGGCGCTTCTGTGCTGCCACCTGCGTTTCCTGCACGCTCAGTTTAGGGGAACGTGCGCGAAGCAGACTCTGCCATTTAGCGTAGCTATTTCAAATTTTATACTTGAAATATACTTGACAGTGACTTTCTGTGCTGCCACCTAGTTTCTGCACGCTCCCTGACTAAATAATTTTAGTTGAGAACGTACCTTGTGTCCAGGTTTAGCCTCATCGTCGTCCCACTCGGTGTCGCTGTCGATGAGCTCATAGCCGTTGGCGCTGACGTCACCCAGAGGTCCGTACCGGTCCGGCACCCAGTGCGTTAGGAACTTG
The DNA here is from genome assembly GCA_950371165.1 of Lacanobia oleracea. Classification (NCBI taxonomy): domain Eukaryota; kingdom Metazoa; phylum Arthropoda; class Insecta; order Lepidoptera; family Noctuidae; genus Lacanobia; species Lacanobia oleracea. The sequence continues at coordinate 18,003,255 of OX493389.1, forward strand.
AATAGGTCATCCACCCTGTAACAAGGGATTACGGTTAGAAACGATTCAATTCAAACCGCTTAGCCTTTTGCCAACTATGATGGGATCGACATCCAGTCCTTTTGCCAACTATGATGGGATCGTCATCAGTAAAATACCAGTACTCAGCTGCATTGAATTAGGATGCAGCTGAGAACTGGTATTTTACATGGAGCGACTGCTTTATCTGGAGGGCTAAAAAGACCACTTTAGGTAAATCACGCAAAAATCTCTCAAATTTTATTTTCATCTTTATCGCTAACGCATTAAGTTCAAGGTTTATTGGGATAATTTGTAGTGACGGGAAGCGTGATTTGCTTTCTAATTCTGCTAAAGTGGCCTTTTTAGACCCGCTGACCTCCACAAATCAGAAACTGGGTAACAATAATTAAAAACCCTTGCTAAAATAAGTGTCAAACTTCTTAGCTTTTCATGGTCAACAATGTGCGTTTCGAGCACGAATCTTGGATTGTAATGGATGACCCACCATCCACAGACTGACTTCAACAGCGTTGCTTAACCTCACAGATCGAACAGTTCCGCTGTAATCATTTAGCCACGAGGTCCTCTAATTGAATTAACAAACTAAACCTGTTATTTTAGTTTTTAAAGCCAACAGATGTTTGTAATTATTTTCAGCTAATTTGTGGTGTCAGTTGCCACGACTACATTATAAGCGTAAAAGGTCACATCCGTTAATAAGGATTGGGGCGAAACTGAATAGATAGATTAATGTGACATTCGCCTGATTATAATTGTGGAGACCACTGCATTAATTGAATAATCCTCGAGTATTAAATGTCGCAAAAAGGACCAATTATATTCATGAATACAATGTCATAGAATGACTGAAGTTAAGTGGCAGTGGGTAGGCCCCACTCAAAGTAGGCCGACGACCTAGGGAAGGTCACTGAAGTCCGCTGGATGCGGGCAGCTCACACCAGTAATTAAAATCAAGCTTGTTGAATAACTTAGATAAACAGTAGATACTATAAAAATTATGATTAAAGCTGAGAAAGAAAAACAAATCAAACTAGACTTAGCACACGAGGTTGTTGACATGTGGAATAAAGACACGGCTGTCGTAGTGCCGACTGTCGTTACCACAAATGGCCTGATGCCCAAAAGCTTCGACGACTATTTATCGAAGCTGGTGTTGGCGTTGAATAATAATAATAATAAAAAGCTGTTCTCCTTGACACGGCTCGTATTATGCGCTTCCTTTCTTTGGAGCTCTAACCACCGTTAGCTTGAACCCTGTTACCGACTGCACCGGCGCACTACTATTTTATATATACGAGTAGATACATATTTTATTAAGTTATTATTAAAAATCTTAATGAATACGTATTCAAAAGTGATGCTGATGACATGATCATAGGGCCTTCTTAATCAATCGGGCGTCAAAATCAAACTTGATCAGATTCTAAATAGAACATCATTCAATCAGCAAGTATCTAAGATCACTAGTTGACCCGCACAATTTCGTCTGCTACGCTCCTGTTGGTCTTAGCGTGATGATATATCGCCTTTAATCGCCTTTCTCGATAAATGGGCTATCTAACACTGAATTTTTCAAATCGGACCAATAGTTTCTGAGATTAGCGCGTTCAAGCAAACAAACTCTTCAGCTTTATATATTAAGTATAAGTATAGTTAAATAATATTGTCATCAGTGTACTTGCCTGTTCCTGGGCACTCCGAACCAGTACTCGGGCTTCATCCGCTTGCGTCCGTAAGACATGAGCGGCGTGGTGCGCGGCAGCGGGCGGCCGATGGGCTTGCCCATGCGCAGGCGCAGGTACAGCGGCGGGTCGTCGCTGGGCCGCGCGGGCCGGGGGATCAGCTCTGATGGGGAGCGGAACGTGCGTTAAGCTTAATTGTGTTGATTTAGCGCTCAAATGTGTTGGTTGCTTATCATAGGGTACAGATGTGTTTCAAGAAAAACCTGGCATTTATTTCACATGTTCCCAACTAAAAGAAGTAGAGCTTATTTATTGTCACAATAGGACACAAACGACTCGGGGCTGATTCTGCGAATTTCTTCATCCAAAATCCAATTTTACGACGCCTAGCGATAGGTACCAGGACCGTATACTCATCAGTTGTACTTGTAAGGTAAAAATAAAAGACTTACTAGAGCCAATAAATCTATAAAGGTATTTGTGGGATTAATAGCAGTTGTTGTTTCTTTGTGTTATCAACATTATTCGGGGAATAAGGTTAATCAGGCTTTACATTGTTGGCATAAGGATTAACTGTTATATTGCCACTTGGATTAAAAGGTAATGATAAGGGAACAATGATAAAAAATATTTCATAACGTTATGTGAAAGTTGGGTCAACACACCAGACTATGTTAGGTTATCGAACTACGTTTGGCCTCTAGTTGGATTCGACTGCTTTTATCATAAAGACCATGCAGTCTATTTTGGAGTTGGTATAACTACGTACAGACACTTAAAGCCATTGATTGCAGATATTCATAGTCAGCGGTGCCCACTTACCATCAGGGCCCTTATTGCACTTCTTTACTTAACTTTTTTTTCTTCTTCTATTTTTTTATCTTTTATTCTGTGATCTGTCAACTTTTACCTAACGAATACTTGACATTGACACTTCTATGCTGCGAGCTATAAGTTCCTGCACGTTTCCTATTAAACAGGAGAAAGGGGTATATACTCACTATCAAAAGAAGCGAAGAGATCTGGCATGTCATCCACAGAGACCATGCTGCGGTAGTCGAGGCGCGGGGGAGGGGCGCTGCCGCTGCTCGACGTGGACTTAGTGTGCGAGCGACCGAACCCACCCAGCGAGCTGCGTCTATATCATACACTCTTGTTTAGGGAATAGTTCGGAATATACACACGAAAGCGTCATCTCCATGGGCGAGAGACTTGTGGTGATAGTTACGCCGTACCATAATTTTATATAGAGGTATTTTTTATTCAATTGGATAGTTCGGCGAGATTACCGTCGCAATGTTTAAGCCCGTGGAGATGACGCCAAAGCACAGGCTGCACCGCGAGTCAAGCTAACAAATTTTAGCTTTATAAATTAACAACATTGAATCTTAAAGGGTTTCTTTAAAGTTCAAATTACCTCAACGGCCAGAATAAAATGAGAGAACTTAGCCTACCTAGCTTTTAGCATACCAAGCCGTGTGAATCTGCGCTTTACTTAAACGCGTTACGATTCATTATTTGTAAATCAATATAGCTGAACTAAGTAACCCAAGTTCGCGGTATAGCCTGTACTTGAAGCATCGAGTACATAAGAGGCAGGCAATTTACCGAATGGTCGGGTAAAGCAAAAGTAAGCCCCTTGCCTGGTAGTTATGTGCTTCAGCTATTATGTTTACGACGTTTATATAGAGATTATATAGTACCTATATACGACTAACTAAACATCAAACCATTTCAAATTGAAATTTCATACTAAGTATACAACACAGAATTAAGATAAAATTACTTTTCATAAACAAGCTAGAGTTCACAATATTCCTCAAAATTTACTTTACAGAAAAATAAAAACCGAAAAGTTAAGATTTCCTGCACCTGAAATCAAAACTCAAGATCATTAATCGAGACTTTTCTTAAATGAATCTGATAGCAAATTGGAAGACACACGCAAGGCACGTCTTGTTAGAAAGACGTCTTAAGCTAAACATGCCAAAACAGTACAGAATACATATCAAAGGGTGCCGGTAAGAAAGGGATGGGCGTGTCGGTGATCCTAGAACATCATATTCCTAAAGTAATGGAGGTGACATGATTCAGATTATATAGGATTATATAGGTTCTATCTGGAAATGATGACTAAGTTCTTCCTAACACATATACATCATGCTCTTTAGCTTTAATAGAGAACAAATGTGGATTTTGAAATTGTAGGGTAAAACAGGCAATCCATTTTCATGCTACTGTAATTTATTAAACATTCAGTAAATTTATCTAAACCAGAAAGCTTGTTGTTTAATCTAGCAATAAAATTACGGGTTGCCTGTTTTACTCTAAATGAGCTTCAAGAATCCGCCTGACAAGACGTAAATAAAAAAACAAACACATTTATGCCGGTGGAAATGCCTAGAAGAGTGATAAGAATAAAAGGCCAGACAGTGAGACCACAGCGTCATAACAACACCCTAATACTTTGACTCATGACTTGAATCTCGTCTACTAGCACCCGACAGTCAACACATTTATCATACGTTATCAATATAAAACTAAGCATTGACATTTATATTCCATAAGCGGTTTAAAAGGCATTCAAAACAACAAATGATGTTTATCACACGATAACTTATCGCAGCGTAAACATATTTACTGTGTTACCGTTACAACACATTTGCCGCGCTCCAAAGGTGTATTTATTTATCATCATCAATCATAAGTAAATACAGTACACAATGGCGTGAATGTTCTATTTTCGAATAGAAAGCAGTTTACATAATGAGTGCAAGAGAAAGTCAAAGTATTAAAGTCAGCACATACATATAGGGCGCTGTGGTCTACAGGGTTATTTGTAAAACACCAGCAACCTCTTAGGCAGTGAAAGTAGACATGATTATAAACAACTTTTACTTTGAGAAAACATCTAAATCTCGAGAAAAATATCAGCTGTTTCATACAAAATGCAATATTTAGCCAATGTTAATGTATGAAACATCTGACATTTTTCTCGAGATTTTCGGGTTTTCTCAAACTAAAAGTTGCTTATAATCATGTCTACTTTCACGGCCTAAGAGGTTGCGGGTGTTTTACCATTAACCCTGTACAGTTGGTCCAAGGCAACACATTACAATTGGGCACATCGACACTTGCAGCGGAACGTGACGTCACGTACCCCGAAGCAGAAAACACGTCCTGTGGCGCCTCTTCCGAAGGGGTCTTACTCAGGAACAAACCAGTACCGAACTCCACTAGGTTCATTGGCGAACTATCAATGAATTTAGCGGAGTATAACGTCGGTACGTCCCGGTAAGCATCCACGGTAGCAAAGGAAAAATTCACGGTTGCAATATTAATTGTTTTAGTTCCAGCATGTGTATATGTGTGTCGCATGTTCGTGGCATCGGTTTATAGTATTCAGTAGCGTTAGTCTGTGCAATCATCGTAAACACAGAACAAACACACAGATGAGCGCGATGCTCGTTAAATACTCAGTACATCACAATAAAAAGGTCGTTTGCCAAGATTAGAATACACTGTTCATGACTAATGCTAAATAAATCTTAGTTTATGTGTGTTCATGCCAACTGACTTGATTTTAATTGAAGTATTTGGAATGAATAAAAGTGTGAGCTGTTTTGTAAACAACTTAAAATGTACAATCAATAGATAGTTTAGAGTGAATGCCGCTTAATTTAGCTGTAGATAAGTAAGTAAACAAATGCTGTCAAGACAATTATTTGTGTATTCTGTAATAGGCATCTCGATTTACTAAATACCGTGTTGAAGTGACAATTTGATAACTATTCTACGATTTGTGTAGATTAGGAATACATTACGATTGTGCTTTTTAAGCATTAGTTTATTATCGACTTAGAATTCAATCAATAATTACATTAGAATAAATTGAAGCCTCCAATTCGACATTTGAAGATGTCTTTAAATTTAATTTCCAAATTTTTGTGCCTGTCTTACTTAACAAAGCAAAGGATGTAAATGACACGAAGGAGGCAGAAGGTTACTTGTCTTTCTGTTTTCGTCATTCCGCATCCATACTATTAGATGAATGTGGTAAGCAGTAATTCAACTTGTTCATTAAGACGTTCTTTTTGAGTACTTATAATTATTAAATTCTTGAATTAACAGAACCTTATAAACTATTCATATAAAATAAACACTAAGCAAATTCTGTATCAGGGGCTTACTCTCTAAGCTCGAAGTGTGTAGTCTTAGTTGCGGGCGTTTTCTACTCCTAATCACCTACGGACTTACGATTAGTCCCAAAACCAAACTAAGAATGAATGACAACACGATTTTACAGTAACTGTTAAATCGTGTTGTCATTTATTCATAGTTTAGGTGATCATCATCATCTGCCTAGCCTTTTCCCAACTATATTGGGGTCGGCTTCCAGTCAAGCCGGATTTAGCTGAATACCAGTATTTTACGAGGAGCGGCAGCCTACCAGACCTCCACAACCCATTAACTGGGTAACACGATACTGCATGGAAATACTGGAGTCAGATTTACTGGCTTCTGACTATCCGTAACGACTGGCAAAGATCTACAAACGACAGCCGGGACCAACGGCTTAACATGCTTTCCGAGGCACGGAGGAAACTAGGGATGTTAAGATGGTCACCCATCCACAGACCAACCTAGGCAAGCGTTGCTTAAGCTTGAAGATCGACTCGTGCGGCTGTTATTATCTAGCCATGAGCTCCTCGACGTTAGGTGATACGGAGTAGAAAATGCAGGCAAAGGCCGAAATTATGGACTTCGGGCTTAGAGAGAAACCCCCTAGTATTGGCTCCATCTTAATCTAAACGATTCAAGAACCCTCGCACCTAGCGTAGGCTGTATCAGCGTGAGTTTTGGTTCAATGAATTATAGTTGAATATGCAACGTAAGCGCAGCTTTTACGCGACTTCAACTAACGCTAGATGCAAAGGCATTACTTAAAACCCCCACTCGCACAGTCGCTCTTCTATGCCTTACGAGGCGGAGATTCCAAGAGAGCGCAGACGTGTCTCTTTGAAGATCGTCAAAGCGCATTAGGATATCTAATGATACGGCTACACAATCGTGACAACGTGAACTATTCTTCGCGCACTCTCTGTTGCACAGCAAGACGTTGAGCTGTGTGCGAGAGAGAGCGAGCGAAGAAAAGTTTGCGTTATCGCAATAGTGTAGCCGTACCTCAAGCTTTGAAATCAAATAAGCATTGAGAAAGTCGGCCGTGCGAACGGGGCCTAACATTTTCCTTTGTGCCAGAGCTACCCGTGGTCGGTCAGGGTGTGCTACAAGTGCGTACCTGTTGAAGACCTTGGAGAACACGCTGGTGTTGTGGCTGTCGGCGGAGGAGGGCAGCGAGTCGCTGTGCGCGGCCGGCGCCGCCGCCTCGCCCGTCAGCCCCTCCACCCACGACAGCGGGTACGACAGCCGCTTCAGCATCTGTTCACGGTTTATCAACGTTACACATCTAAATACACGGCCAGCTTTGTATTTGATCTTTTTGTAGGAAGTAAAATGTGGATAAGTTGCGTTGTGGGTACGGTTTGAAGTTTTTCATGTTTTAATTTAAATTATTTATTGCTTTTCTTGCTGTCTGAAATCAAATTTTGTTATACCTATGGTCACATCGCAATTGCAATGCCTTTTTCATTGCTAACCACCAGACACGCCTTGCCTAATAAAACAAAATAATCTATTGACACGCGACTCCTGGGGGCCAACACGCTCCGATACGTATGCAAAGGAACAAGTGGAGAAAGGAGGCATTGCCCTTGCAGTGAGACACTATAGGCGACGACAATAAATTAATAAGACCGGACTTTCCTGTGGTGGCCTTAATATAAATATTGAAGCAGGGCTTATTTGAAACTTACAAACTAAGCGACTACACGCTAAGAGCACCTCCTTTGAGGTAAGGACCTCGGCTTAAGGCGTCGCTGCGGGGAGGACAGCTAGGAACGGGCTGGATCGAACATTGGTTATTTAGGGGCGAATTTAAAACTACAGGCTCAGCGGCTCGAGCAAGGGTCGGGGTGGATATTTAAGGGAAGATCGCGACTGACCTCGGCGGCGAGTGCAGAAGAACGGTGGTCTTGTTTTGAGTGTGCTAGTTTCTATACGACTGAATAAGAAAATGTGTACCTTATTCTTCTTATCAGGTTTAGCATCGTCCTTGCCGGCGGTGTTGTCGAGCGAGAAGGAGACGGCATGCGGCTTGCGCGCTCGCTCGGCGTCGGAGTGCGGCGGCGCCGACAGCGGCGGCTCGGCGCGCGCCAGGCACACGGGCGGCACCCAGTCCGCCGACAGCACGATGTCCGCGTCGCTGTACACCTGGCGGCCCAACCACTCACTCTTAAATCCCGTGTCTACGTTCATACATCACTTGCGACTCCCTCCAAGTACTCTTAATGCTACGGCTACACTGTCGCGATAACGCAAACTTTTCTTCGCGCGCTCTCTCTCGTAAACAGCTCAACGTCTTGCTGTTCAACAGAGAGTACGCGAAGAATAAATAGTTCGTGTTATCGCGAACTGTGGCCGTAGCATAAGACATTTTTCACAGCCACACGTTCGTGGGAAACAAAATTGGCAAGATATTGTTTAAGTGTCGTCTTTGTGTTACGGGAAACATGGTGCGTGGCATATTTAAGTGTGAGACATGTTGCCAGCAGCAAAAAATAAACTTTTGATAACGAATAAGAAATTCATTTCCCTATAAATCATCCGAACATTCCTTAACACACAATTACATTATATATCAAATTGATTTCCTCAACCTTAACAGAAGAAAGAAACATCAGGACAAGGTGCTAAAATGAAAGAAGTGCAGTAACAGAAAGTGTACAACCACAGAAGACCCCATCCTTCATCATCAAACCATTGACACAGAAACCAGAAGTAAGTACTCCAAAAGTCGTCTTGACGAAAAAATCCAAGAATTGACGTCACGAACTTGAAGGAACATAGACCTGACGTCATCACCGCCTCACCTCATCGCACGACGAGTAAACGGAATCTGACCGTGCGTCAGCGTTCCGGTGCATGACTACGAAACACTGCAGCGCCTGCGCAGCGTCGCGGTGCCAGTCGTGACCGAGCTCCAGCTCGGTCGACTCGTATATCGTATCTATTTCGTGATAGTAATCGCAATCGCAATCTATGAGGGAGCCCTAGAACATCATGCGGGTTAGTATGTGTGGAAGTGCGCTAGAAAAAATGATTGTTAGTGTTATAGTTGGACCCTAGCGTCTAGCCCAGTTTCCCCTTCTCAACTGTTGGTGGAAATCCAGCTTAACACCAGTACCAAACCTTGCATTATGCTGGATTTCCACCAAATACCAATGAATTAACCTTTAAGCTATAACGTCCACGCGTTATAAATAAATGTTAAGCGGATGAATTGTCTGTATTAACTTCGCGAGCAGTATTAGTTATCCCATGTAAATTACTCGGCACAAATGCACGGTTCTGTTGTAGAATATAGTTTCACAAAGATCCTATCAACCAATAATTAAAACTTGTTCTAAAGTACGATGTCCATATTACCGGCTGGGTATAAAGTACATCGTCTGCCTAGCCTTTTCCCAACTATATTGGGGTCGGCTTCCAGTAAAGCCGGATTAAGCTGAATAACAGTATTTTACGTGGAGCGGCTGCCTACCAGACCTGTACAACCCATTAACTGGGTAACACGGTACTTCATGGCAAGTCTGGAGTCACATTTACTGGCTTCCGACTATCCGTAACGACTGCCAAAGATCTACAAATGACAGCCGGGACCAACGGCGTAACGGCACGGAGGAAACATGGAATGTTAAGATGGTCACCCATCCGCAGACCAACCTTGGCAAGCGTTGCTTAACCTTGATCGACCCATGCGGCTGTTATCATGTGTATCTAGCCATGAGCTCCGACCAAACCCCAGCCTGCTCTATTCTGTCTCCTGCTTGGAGGGAAGTGGAAATTATCCATGAGCTTCTCTGGGTATAGAGTAGGACAAGTTGATGTAGTACTAACTTTCTTGGAGTTGGCAGGGGTGACGTGCAGCAGCGGGTCGCGGATGTCGATGCCGGAGTCGTGGTAGGACAGCTTGACGAGGTGCTGCGCGTCGTCGTCGGCCGCCTCGCGCTCCTCGCCCTCCGCGCCCTCCGCGCCCTCCGCCGCCGCCCCCGCCCCCGCCTCCACCTCGCCGCCCACCGACTCGTCCTTGCACGCGTCTGCGCTTGACGATACCTGCAGAACTTACATTCTAGTTTACTCTTGTTCCACTGCCATAAAGCGAGAAACACGATGGTTCTACGTACGCAACGTATGCAACGCTTTTGTATAGGGAGCGTGCAGAAACTGTAGGTGGCAGCACAGAAATGTCACTGTCAAGTATGTTTCAAGTAAAAATTCGAAATAGCTACGCTAGAGGGCAATCTTCTTTGCGCACGTTCGCCTAAACTGAACGTGCAGGAACCGCAGGTGGCAGCACAAAAGCATCAATGTCAAGTATTCTGACCGTTAAAACTTCCAATATGCGACACTAGATGGCATAGTCAATGCCGTGCACGGTCCTTGCATACGATACGTGTGTTTCTACTGCATACTTTTTCATATAAAATCAAGAGTTCAAATATCATATGCGTTGCATGTGTTGCGTACGTGGGACCAGTTTATCCCCAGCTTAACTCTTTTCGTCAACTGTGGCCGTAGTTCGAGTTTTTTAACATTCTCTCCAGCGCTTTAGCGTCAACGTCAATTTGTATTGAAACTAAATAAGCGCCGTCTGGTGGTAAAAAATGGAAAACTTTTTTTTTCATTCAATTGACATGAGCTAACGTTTATTCTAACGCGATCAAGTACGTAAAAAACTCGCACTAAGCTCACTGGATACACTATGAAAATCGCCCTTAATCGGCCATTCAGTTGTCAGTACCCGCGACCAAGGAACAGCTAATGCATTAAAAGTTAGTAATAGCGTCCGCTTAGCGAATTTGCGGCTTCAAAGTTTCAATTCAAACGCGGCAACGCGACGTATGAGCAGCGTCTACGCGACGTATGAGCAGCATCTACGTGACGTTTGAGCTGCGTCTACGCAACGACAAATAACGCCAGATACTACTAGAGTAAATGTGGTAGCCTAGGTTACCTGAGCACAAATTCCTTGTGATTTTGAAAATGATGCTGTGTACTATTTGTTTTTAAACTCAGTTCTCACCTCACTTCCTTGATCGATGGACATCCTGTCCTTGCTCGGTATAGCCCAGTGTTGATCCAGTAGTGACTTTCGCCTATCCTCAGTCGATTGTTGCTAAAATAAATAAAAGGCTTAAGCTTAGCATGTGCGAGTGCATTAAAAATAAAAAGCAAAGATAAAAAGTCAATAGTCACGATGATAAGGATTGATATAGCCGTGAACTGTCTTACTACATTGCTATGTTATTACTCCTTGTGCCACTGCTTTCTATTTGACGGTAAAATGCATGAAGTAAGCTTAGAATTGTGTGTTCTGTGTTTACCTTGTGATAAGGTCCATTCCGAGTTCGAGAAAAACACAAGAACTCGCTGTATGATTTATTTGTCTCTTTCTCTCTTTTCTGAACTTATTCACTTAACAGCCTGAACGGTTAGTTCACTTCTCTATGTCTATGGCCACGTTTCGACCTGCAAGTTCCTTGCATGCAAGTTTCATTTATTACATTTCGGACTACCCATGTTTAATGTGATCAAAAGCTCGATCGTGACCCGCAGTGTAATAGGGAACATGCAATATTTCCAGTTTTGCTTTAGTTTTAAATAACTCCTTGTAGAATATACCACTTCATTAATTAATTTCTTGCCAAAATTGCGTTTTTAAACCGACAGTTTAAATTTTCGCGACGACACTACTGTCTGCCACTAGTCAAGAACTGTCCTAAAAGAAAGACAAGGTTCACTTTTTGTTGTCATAACAGCAGTGACGTCACTAAACGCTGATTGTTGTTTTTAAATACCTTCCGTTTCACGTTTCATATTTTTGTTCAAAATCGACAAACTAAAATAAAAAAGTTGCAATGGCCTTTATCTCATACTTTTTTATTATTCTACTAACAAAATTCTCATAAATTCTGTATTTGCATCTTCCCTATTACATTTGCATGCAATTTGCTTGTAAGTGGAAACACTATCAACGGCATCGGGTAGGGCGGCACCTAAGCAGTGTTGAGGTTTATGGTAGGCTGGCTAGGAAGCCTTACCTGCAGGTTAGTGGGTGTGACGAGCTCCCTATCGAAAGCCTTGGGGAAGGCGGCGCCGCCGCGGTCCTCCGGCTCGGCGGCCGCCTCGCCGTCCGCGGCCGAGCCCGAGGCCGCCTGCAGCTCGGGGAACGTCTCATCCTGTAATATTCATTTATTCGTATATCAGCGATTTCGCGGAAGGCTACGAGACACCACTCAGCGCAACGACGCCTTCACTTCGTGGACAATAGTTAATTTTTAAGGATTTTATAAATATGTATGATAGTCTGTAAGGTATATATGGTAGGTATGTATTTTGTTACCTGAATTAAATGATTATATTATTATCATTGATTACACGGGTTTTCGGTAATTTTTCTCGACCCCTTTGCTTATTTCATTCTTTTATTTTTTTTGCTTTTAATATTTCATTCTCTGCTTGTCAATGCTTACGCAAAAAGATCACATTTTCGCTAGCGGTACCATCTTTTTACCCTTTGAATTCTAGGGCCACATGATGGTGAGTAAATTTTTTTTTGTAAACCGAGCGTAACTGTACAAGGGAAATTCGGCATCAACGTGATGATCACATAATCTCAAAGAATTAGCAACGCAAGCAGAAAACGTTTGTCTTACTTTGACTAGAAGGGAATCCTTTCCGGGTGAAAGTTCCGACTTATTCATGTAGTAGATCTCAGCCTGCTCGGCTCTGGAAATAAAATAAACAAAGAATCATTTTCATTAATTTCTAATAACTATGGTTCAGGTATTTAAGAAATTATAAAACAATGAAACAGTTACGCAACCGTGAAAATTACTTTGGCTTCAGTTACAGTTCAACAGTAGGAGTTGGAAATCTGTTAACCTAACATGATTTTCGCCATACCGAAAGATTAACAAACAACAAGTGAAATATTCTGATTTTCGATGAATTCATGCGGGATTAAATCATTCGTTTTATTAATATACACAAAAAGAGATTGATTAGGAAAAGTTTTACAAAAAACCCAGATTTTATTAACTACGCAATCATTGTCAGCGCTGTTAAACATTGAATAACAGGAAAATAAAATATTCCTAACATTATTTATTCCATAACATAAACATACAGAAAACTAAAATGTTTGGTTACATTCAATGAACAGATGGTTTCAAAGTCCACGAGTGCAAACTGAACAAGGTTATTTTAATTTCTTTTAACAAAATTTTCGTGGCCCTATCTCTGAGTGTCTACTACTAGAAAGTAGTCTGATTTCAAGACGACAAGCATTGAATTTTGAAAAACATAACCATGACATCAGTTATACTGAAATCGTCCTGACTAGGGGACCGACTATCAATCATAGGTATTATAAATCCTGACACTGAGAATCTTGAGCAAACCTGAAAAATTTAATACTAATCAAATCCCCATTTCAAATTAAATTTAATTCCGGTGAAAATTAAGTTGAATTCAGAATAACATAATGATGTAGAAATTTATAAAAAAAAACGAAAAAATTATAATATAATATAATTGAAAGAGCGCGAGCGGAAACTATGGATTATGGCAAGCCCCCCCCCCACACTTTTAGGGGAGGCCTAGGTCCAGCAGCGGACGTCTTTTGGCTGTTATGATGATGATGAGCGAAAACTGAATTTTATGTGTGGGGCATTAAAGTTACTTATCCAAAAGCACATACTTGTATAAATTCATTCAGAAACAAAACTTACGATGCATACTTGTGCGTGTTGTGGTCGGGTCCGTGCGTGCGCATGTGCGCGATGTCGTAAAAGATGGCGGCGTTGACGACGTACTCCATGGGCGCGATGACGCCGTACGACTCGGGCCCGTGCTCCATCACGAGCGTGTCCGACACGTTGGGGTCGAACATCACCGCGTTCGGCGTCACCAGTAGCACTCCGGACACCACGCCCTGCAATACAAATTTATATTTTTGCTTCATATATGCAACTAGCTTTTGCCCGAAACTTCGTACGTGCATATCCCGTATTATTATGTTCCCGCAGGTATTTCGGGAAATCCGCTCTTATTGCTTCCTTACGCAGTATAGGGAAGCTACATACCACATTTCAGCTGCGTTGTCTGTCAGTCACTCAGTCAGAGATGAGAGTCACGGATGAGTTTTATGCAAAATGAAAACTAAAACTGCATCATTCGATTTTTGAAAAATCGGTATTCCTAGCCAGAAATCGAACCGGTTCACTTTGAAAAAAAAAAAAAAAAGTAATACATCCTCTGTATTATTACACCATCCTAAAGTGTCGCTTATAAGGATCAAATTCTGGGAAGTAATAACATATTATGGCAAACTAAAGGAAAGAGATCATTTTTAACAAAACACTTATTTAATTTTAAAATATCTGATATTTTTTTAATATCTTCTTGTTTTTTACTGTTAACAGTGATTAAAAAAATTTTATATCAGTTACGGTTAAGTCAAAAAATTTAAAACTAATTTATAAATACCCTGCTTTTAGCTTTGCCGTAGTCGGGTAATAAGAGCTATCTTTGTATTAAAAAAAAAACAGTTAAGTACAGTTTAGGAAGGCAGGTTTAGTCAGAAATTTTAAACTAATTTGTTAATAACCCTTGCTTTTGTCTTTTCTGTAGTCGGGTAATAAAAGCCTCTATATTTTAGCTTATTCAATCATTAAATGTAAGATAACAGTTTTCTCCGTCTATAGATATGCAGGATTGGGTTAAAATACGCTCTCAACGCTGTATAAAGAATTCCAGAATGATCTGTTTGAGTACTCTGACAGTTTCAAGGACCGAGTTTATTGGCACAACGGGGCTATTACGTAACGTCATTCTTGACGAGTTTACTTGCAGTAAAGACTGCATAAATATACTTGACCGACATACTTGCTTCCAACAAACAAAGGAACACATTGTTCATCCTATATTTATTTTGCAAGCACGTTTACAAATAATAAATAGTAGTTTTTTTTAATCATTAACGCCAACAGTCCAACACCGACAGTTTAAAATAAAACTGCGCAACAGTTAAATATTAAAGCCTCAGTACCCACACAAATATTTAGGATTCATATCATATAACTCAATTCTGTAGCTATTATTTTTATAATAATTAATTACTTTTACACAACCTTACTCACTAGTAATGTATCAATTTTAATAACCTTATCAGTGGAACGCAAATGATAACGAAAAAAGTGTGCAATTAAAATAATCTGTGCACAATTATAACAACAATAGGACGTAGATGTACAAATATTAACTTGCTGGTGGTAAAAATTATATGCACAACTATATACCACCCACTGACGGTTCATCGACATTGATATGGATCGATCATTGTTGTCGTCGAAATTTTAAATTATCACACACATAACCACACATACCGTGCTCCAGGAAGAGCTTGAGAGGTGTATTGAAAACCAGCTGACTCGCGCAATTTCGTCTGCGTCACAGTTTTCATTAATGATCCGCTCCTATATTGGTCGTAGCGTGTTATTATATAGCTAGCCTTCCTCAATTCATATCTAGCACTAAAATATTTTTTCTCAATTCGAACCAGTGATTCCTGAGATTAACGCGTTCAACCAAACAAACTTTTCAGCTTTATAATATTAAGTGTAGTATAGATCGAACCTGCTTTTGACCTCAAACAAGCTACCTGGATACACTTGTTCTCTTTTTAAAAGATTTCCAAGTTTTAAACATAAGTCCAGTTCACAGCTCTATGGTTAAAATGCTAGTTTCAACGCAGGCTGATTCAGGCGTTTATCATATATTATGGACCATAGGATCCACCAGTTCCTGAAGTCAGTGGTCAGATTATTTCGACACTTGGAGGAGGCCTATACCTAGCAGTGGACGTCTTTCGGTTGATATGATGATGTTGATACAGACCTGTCCGTCAGTGATGTGCCTCACGTTGATCTTGAGGAAGCGCTGCGGCGCGCTGCTGCTGGTGGTGCTGCTCGCCTCGGGCGAGCCAGGCCGTAAGCTGTCCAGCATCTCTGCAATACCAACACAAGCAAATGTTTAGTCTACGACAAGAAACGTCTAAGGATTCTACTGTGTACAAAGCTAATATCTGCGACTACGTACACGTAGATGTCGAGGAGCTCGTGGCTAAATAATAACAGCCGCACGAATCGATCTTTAAGGTTAAGCAACGCTTGCCAAGGTTGGTCTGTGGATGGGTGACCATATTAACATAACGAGATTCCTCCGTGCCTCGGAAAGCACGTTAAGCCGTTGGTCCCGGCTGTCATTTGTAGATCTTTGGCAGTCGTTACGGGTTGTCAGAAGCCAGTAAAATCTGACTCCAGTCTTGCCAAGAAGTACCGTGTTACCCAGTTAATGGGTTGTGGAGGTCTGGTAGGCAGCCGCTCCACGTAAAACACTGGTATTCAACTAAATCCGGTTTGACTGGAAGCCGACCCCAATACAGTTGGGAAAAGGCTAGGCAGATAGACGTACACGTAGATGTCGGTTTCAAAGAACGTAGACTTTCATACAAAGATCCCTCTCATTTCCTCCTTTCCTTTCCTACCCCGTTAATGCTTACGTTATAAAATAAACTTGTGCCCAAATTTCATCTTTCTAGACTTGTTTTCGGCTGTGCGTTGCTTAGAAGATATAATCTTAAAAATCATCATCAAACCGCGTGTTCTCCCCGCAGTGTTAGGTAGAGATGTGGGCGTGTCTAGTCTACCCCTACATTTCCCCAGTAAAGTAATCTTAAAATCGACTGCAATTCTCAGGATACCTTATGATTCTACAACTAAAGCAACTATATCTAATCAAAAACTCATCTCATGGGAGATACCAACACTTTAAATTGTATTGCAATGTAGGTAATTGGCTCTGGGAAACCAAGGGTTATCCCGAACGTTTTGTTATTTGTTCAATCGCCTTCTATTCGCGTGGCCGTCGATCTATACTAATGTAGTACCTATCTACAGCTCGGAACAATCGAAAGATCCAGTGTAATGGAGTGACGTCATGACACATGTCTACAGTTTTCCTCTTTATAGGAAATATACAGCAGTTTCTATATGTTATCTACATCAGGACTAAAACCTCGGTATGCTTTGTTTCTATTAAGGACACATACATTCAGGTGTGAGGGCTTTGAACTCACATAATTCGCGAGACACGTTTTGCATTTTATTACACTTAACCATGAGAAGGCTAACTATGAACAGCTGAAGTCTACTTATTAGTCTAATTATTAGCTGTACTATTTGATTAGACACGTGATTAGGAGAGTACTGTAGTCAGCGAGCCTGAGGTAAACCATCTGTGATGGCCGTGCCTCCGGTGCATTTATCTTTTCATCATCACTCATTGAGATTGACAGTGACAGCCCGCGCTACATTGAATACATAACCTATATAGATTAGTCATGTTGTATGTTATTGTGTGCTCTGAGGATTACAAGACAGTTTAGTGTCATAGTGTATGTTTGTTTTGTGTTGGATTTAACAATGTTCTGTGTTCTTCTCATGGGAAATAAACCAAACCACAAGAGATTACAGTAATGGAATATTTTTAATGATGTCGTTACTCAAAACATCATTAAAGACTGAGTTCATGTAGTGCTTTTCCTATGGTTCATTGGCTAATGTGCTGTAGTCGCTACTATACACTTTACTGCTTGAATCGTTTATTGCGCAAGTTTGCACATGATAGGTGTAATCTAAATTTTTGTTGCAGTCATCCTTATTATTGAACGTGTTATGTCTATGTTTTTACTGTGTATAACCAAGTAAGGGAATAGATACTGTAGGTACCTAATTCGTTGTGTCCTTAAAAGCCGCAAGACTGATGCTTGTATACCACAATAAAAGTAAAAATGATTTATGAGGATGTGTAGTGCAGTGTGTTGTGCGTCGTAAAAAATATTGCAAACACTTGTTAGCGCTCGATAACGAGTCGAGTTTAACGTGATCTGATAACAGATCGCTACATGATCGCTACATGCTCGCTGTTTCATAATTCATCCACTGTTCTGCCTATTGAGCTGGCTTTCGGTATTTACATAAACCAGAACAATTCAATTGATTTTCTATAGTTTCTGCCTTAATTATGTCATTGTTTTCGTACCTTTTTCATTGGCGGGCTCGCTCGGCGGGCCCTGTGTTGACTCAGATGTGTTATCACCGCTCTCCGACGGACCATCCGAGTCTTTATCGCCATCTGGAAAGCATCACACTTGTTATTTACACCTGTTTGTTTACCTACACGTCATGCGAGCCGGCCGCGGCACTCGAGGTGACGTGCAACCATATAATAATACAAGAAATAGCACGAAAACACACCGTGATACCACCGCTTCAGGAATTCAAAACTAAACATTGTCGAGCTGAACCGACGGCACTAGGTCCATATCTGCACATTTATCGGTTGTGATAAACCGAATCCATTATTATCTTGGCGCACAGCTGAAGCCGCGACGCTGAGTGGCCACAGAATTGATTCCAAAGTGGCGTAATTACAAATGTAGGACGAAACGTAATTTAGTGACAAATTAAAATAGAATGAGTGAGCGCAAAGCGTTCGCTCGCTGTGACGGCCGCGGCAGAACTCCGGCGCGGCCAATGTTGTAACTTTAGTTTGCCGTGCAAATAGGAGAAAAATTTGTTCCATGTCTACGTCATGCATGAATGAATAACACCAAGGCTGAATGTTATTGTTTTGTTTCACGCCTTGACGATGCAGTATCTCGTACATACCATGTGCAGGCTCTCAAGATACTAATGCTGTTTGTCGTGATCACTTATTGACACACCTCTACAATTTATTATCATCTCTGTATCTAAATATAGACCGTGAATGCTTCAATTTAAATGTAATTGATAAACGTAGGAAATGGCCATGTGTTGTCTGAGCAACAATAGGAACATGTGACGAGCGTGGAAAAATCTGAATTACAGGCGACGTCGACGTCAAGAGGTTATTGAAAACAAATAGCTGCATTATGTATTTAGAAATCACATATCCTACCTACTAGATGTTTCCTGGACACGATGCACAAATATTGGAATTGGTAAGTAATACAAAGAGCCAGTATTTATTACCTACATGTCTAAGCCACATAAACCGAAATAGATCGAAGTCGTAACGATTTTGGCATAAACCATATAGATAATTATTACCTACCTTCAAAGATATAAGTACTGATTTCAATAACCGCCATAAATAATATACCTACTTGAAAGAATATTTGATTTAATACAAAACTCCTTCAATCACTGATAAATAATCAAGTGCAAACTATTCGGTAGTAGATTATGACACGAGATTTGTATCGCACATTTGATTAAAACGCGTCCTTATAATATTATTTTGATAAATTGAAGATTAAAGATAAGTAATCACTTTCAAGTGTGGTAGAATACTTTATTTTCACGAAGAAATTAATCTTAAAATTGTTTTAACACAAGACAAATCCGCGGTTCAAAACGAACTAATAAGGAACGAGAAGCAAGACTTTCCGTTCCGTACTTGCCAAATAACTGTACAATATCGAAGGTCGCGTTTTGTAAGCATTTTCTCATTAAAATGATCCGTTCCTATTGCACCGATCTGAACTTCATCGTTGAGTAGGCACCGTTTTGTATTTTGTCAAGTAAACTCTCTCAATTTGTAGTTGCTAGTATTATTATACATATTATAGTACCTACTAAGTTATTACTTACAACTTAGTTTGTAAGCAGCAGGAGTTGCAACAACAACCGTCTGTAAGATATAGGTACATACTCGTACATAGGGTCTATACTACCATAATTTCACTGTATGACTTCACACTGCATGACTTCACAATGAATAAATATGGTGTAATGCGTTATTCGTTTCGAAACACAGTATATCTACGCAGCTGCTACGCTAGACCTACGGGTTTGCTACGCGCCGGCTAAGCGACGCCTAAGCGAATGCTACGTAGTGCTTAAGCCTTTGATGACTGACGTCTAAGCAACGCCACCGCGATTGCTACGTGACGCCTACGCAATATATACGTGACATCATTAAAACTTCAACGATCAACTTATAATGTAAGATAAACGCTAAAAGGATTACATGCAGCGAGACATGTATGACATAAAGTCAACTGGTTATTGGCCTTAGCTTACAACACTCTATTAAAATTTGTAAACATGAAACCGGTTATTATTACTATGTGTTTCTTAGCACTTGACTTAAGCTTGATATAAATCAAACATGACTGCACGGTATTTTATTTATATTTAAAATCGCTAAATCGAATACAAAACTTACGCGGAACATACATTATTTGAAAGACTTCTTCATTAACGATAAATATGCTACTCTGATTAATTTTATTTCGTCTTCAAAATAGTACGTTTAACTTTCGTTGAAAAAATATTTTGCTTTGTTTATTTTACTTGCCTAAATAGTCTATTACTAAATAGCCTTTTTCAAGCGTTGAAAAATGAACAAAATTAAAAACCAGTACTGAAAAACTCAACTTTATTGGATTGTTGGTTATTGTAATTCTTTCGATTTAGGTAAATACATAATTTAAATTGTTATGTAAATAAAGCTTTAAACTTATCAGTTTTTTTAAAGCATTGAAAAATACGTCTACAACACAATAATTTTAAAACTCAATGTTGAAAAACTGCAACTTTATTAGTGTTTCTAAATAATTCTTTAATTCAAGAAAAACAGTAGATACTGGTAGATACATTACAGTTGGCTAAACATCAAATATTTAAGCTTCTGTCTACCAACGAGTAACGATACAGCCGTGCGCACTGCGCTGCGTCGCCATTGCATTTTTAATCCAAAATGTTCCTGTACCGACATAATTATTTTTAATGATAATGTGTGTGTGTGCATACAGTCTGTAACCTTCGCACGACCTCACCCTGCCCGTAGCGGAGAAATTCAACGGTGCTTTCGTTATATTATTTTCCACATACCTACATTTAACGCAATGATATTAAAAACACGTGCGCACAGATGCGAGTATACATGTCAATGTTTTCCTTCTGCATCGTATGGTAATAGTTTACCACTTCTCTGAACTGTATTTGTTTGACAATAGCAAATCTATTGGTTTATCATCATTTGTATTGATTACAAACTAAGGCATCCATAAAGGTGTCCATATTATAAATTCCTATATGTTCAATCATGATATGACTCGATCACATGTCTATGACAATCCCTTTAATTAATTTTTAATTGCAAATCAGCATGAACTTTTTTTTTTTTTTTTTACTATTGATAGGCACGCGTTTGACCACTATCTCACCTGATGGTAAGCGAGGATGTGGTCGAAGATGGAGCACGCTTGCCTAGAAATAACCTATTCACTCTTGATTTAAAGACTCCCAGGTTGTAGCTATCAGGAAACACAGACTCCGGCAGGGAATTCCACTCCTTAGCTGTACGCACTATGAATGTGTTCCCAAAACGTTTTGTGCGTAGGTATGGGTGGGATGTCCACCATGTACCGGTGGCGCATCGCCGTTCGTCTTGTGGTCCGATGATGGAACGGGCTTGGCGGAATTAAATTATGCAATTCCGTCGCACATTCCCCAAAATGCAACCGGTAAAAAACCGACAGGCTAGCAACTCGTCGTCGATGTTCAAGACTTTGGAGCTTCGACGCGACGAGCCTCTCATTGCCGATGATCCTCTTGGCTCGACTGACTACTTTTTATCAGTTAAGGAAAACTTTTTATTTTTTATGTCCAAGTAGGTCAGGAATTGAAAGTATTCTCATATAATAAGCATTAAGTTTGATGATTAACATAATAAAAAAAATCGCTATAAATAAAAGTATATCACGTGTCTTGGTTTCTTACTGCTCGTTTTAACACAATCTAAATACAACCCTCATGCCCTAATAAACCAAGGTTTTCATCCATTATCAGAAATCTTCAGAAAGGTTTAATATTAGAACTTTAAAACTCTATGAAATGGAAACCTTTGAAATAGCGCAGGCATATTTACGTTAACTTTATAAATAAACAACACTCCATTCTATTTTGGTTCGAAGCTGTTGTGTGATATTTTTGAACTTAAAACTGTAGGTTACTACTATTTAATACAAAAGTCGCCAGCTTTCCTAATAACGATTTTCCCGATTTGTGGCCCGAACCAAGGATATCATGCTCATGAGTCGCGCTTACGTAAAATCATTCGCTCGGTAAAGATAAAGTGATGTCCATCGAAACTGGCCTGGTGTGGCTAGTGTCTACATTATGTAACCTATACCTAGCTTTTAGTGAAACGAGAAAGCAGTCACGGCATAACACTAAAACTATTGCCAACCGAAGAGGCAACAAAAAAACTTTCGCTTTTTCAAAATCTCCAGAAGTCGATATTTGTAGAGAATAGAGATGTCCATCAATTTCTTAGGAACAAAAAGTGTCTCGGTTCTTTTGGATATCACTACAAAAAATATGGAAAACCGTTAAAACTGTCAGACAGCACATCTTCTTAACGTGACGATGGCAAATAGAGTGATACAATTTTATGTTTGGCATAGTACTCAGCAACGGTAACACCATTTGCTGATGCAGCCCTAAGGTCCTCACAAGTACAGGAGACAGGGCATGCGACGCAAAACAATAGGTGAGCCACGGACTGTGAGGCGACGCCACACAAACACTGAAGATCGGTTTGGTGCCGTGACCAGGATTCTCGTCATTAAATGTACTGATTCACGTCAGTGCAACGAGAAAGAACATTTTTGAACTATCCGAGAGCCCCACTGAGGAGGTTATCTTTAGTCTAATTTCAACAGTAGATTGAGACTTAACTGATGTATTTACTAAGAGAACCCAGCAATTGCATTGCATGAGCTAGAGAACTCCAAGCACAATCAAGCGAAGGCTACATTATAGTGTAACTTCAACTAGTGTGAAGTGTCATATTTTAAAATATTGTGATATGTCAAAATTAGTTCTCGAGTTGATGAGTACGGGTCATTTTATACATTTCCGACTTGTCTCCGGGTCGCCACGAACCTGCGATACCTCTGGCATGCATGCAGAAGCCTATAGTGTGGCCTTCTGATAGTTTGTCATCCACTTTTGGTATGACAAACTGGCAGATACTCCCTCAAAAATAAAAGCATAGTAAAATTATGCCAACCTAAATGTACCTATGGTAAATCTGAGGAAACTACTGGTTGTCACTTTAGTCTGTGTTTATTGCTAAGTGGGTTGAAGATTCGGGGATTTGTGCTATTCCTCACCTTTCCGTTTGTCGGGCACTAGCAGTGTCTGTCCCGGGAAGATGAACTGCGTGGCGAGCCTGTTCAGCTTGGTGAGCTCCGAGGGGGTGGTGTCGAACCGGGCCGCTAGCGAGGTCAGGGTGTCGCGGTCGCGTACCTGGACAAACAACTATATTATTGACAAAGATCTGATAGATGACTAAATCACTCCTGTATTCTCCGAAAGGTTTGGAGGACAAACATTGAGAATGGTTGGACAAAGGAGGATAATACACTATTATTATTACTGGACCTGGTGGATTGAACCCAAATCCCATTGACAAAAAGTTGTCTTGACAGCCAGCCACTAAAACGACGAAGGAGCCATCATAAGGGTACACATTATGTAGGTATAGAATATGAAAGGACAGGCATAAATGGAACATATTCACGTCTGAACCCTATTGAACAATCTTCTCGTTTCCGCCAACGAAACCGATTTATCTGCATGCAAGTCCATTATTTATGAACAACAAAACAACACGTGTAAAAAATAACCGGACGCCGCTTTCAAAGCAAGAAAGGTCGCTACAATTCTCTCGGGTCAAACGTAATAGTATTCTGAAATACATGACACTCTATTACCCTACATTTTCCCAGGAGAGCTTAGGAAATAATACTGTGGGTATTTGGAAAGGTATAGAATTTTTTGGTAAACATAAGTTGAAATATCTGATTTGAATTCTTGTTTGAATATTATTTAACAGAACTTCTTTTTGTTTGTCTGTCCGTTAGTAAGACACTTATCCGATCGTTTTTAGGGTTCCGTACCCAAAGGGTAACCAACGGAACCCTATTACTAAGCCTCCGCTGTCCGTCCGTCCGTCCGTCTGTCTGTCAGCGAACTGTATCTCAAATATTTTATTTATTTATTTTATAACAAAAAATAATAAAAATTAAGGTTCATGGTACGGAACCCTTCGTGTGCGAGTCCGACTCGCACCTTGGCCGATTTTTTAACTTGCAGATATCGCACTTTCAGACTTCTCAAAGAAGTTGTACCCAGCAGCACATATGTATAATCACAGCTTGTAATGTTCCCACATTATAGGCAGCGATTATGCTCCATAAATATATGTGTGTAAGTATTCTGTTTTTTTTTTGCATGAGGAACCATCAAATGACTCTTTCCGGAGCGGAAGGGAATGTCACGGCCCTTACTGACTGAAACCCACCCGTGTTCCTTCAAATGCCTTTTGCGTTTCAGGGTCGCGGTAAGTAACTCTTTTGAAAAAAATCCGCAACAACTATTCTGGCTAGGTTTTTATTAGTAATCAACCTGAGAAGTGCCGAGCAGATCCAACGATCTTTGGTCCAAGAGTCGGACCCACTATCGCTTGACTTGGCGCAGAAAAGCAAGGAGACTCGATAAAATAATGGAATAAGGAAAGGAAGAAGAAAGAGAATCTTAGTGAAGCCGTATGCTCAGGTAGTTTCAGACGATCTGACATACATAATTTCCATGTTGTTCGGGCCAATGCACCATGTTGACCTACTGTCCATTCACCGTGGGAACTAGATTACAATTTAAGTGGTCGAAAGTGAAGGTGCATTAAACCTGTCATTACTTTACACTATTGTGTATTCTAGTTAGTATTTCTTGGCTAGCTCGTTGAACTACATTATCGATCTAAGCTCGCCTCAATATAATCTAAAACTGAGGTAATAAAATGGCAAGTAGACTCGCTTCAATAAAATAAATGATAAGTAAATAAATTACCGTATAAGTCATTGTTTTAATCGGTGGAGGGGGCGGTAGCCTCTTTGCATGCTCGTCTTCATCTGCAACAAAAAAAAATTACAAACAGTTAATGATGGTTACTTAGTTACACAATGGTAAAAAAAATATCGGAGCAAGTTGTGAAGAACGCCTTACAAAATAGAAGATGCAAATTCAACGTACGCAAATTGCTCATCGCGCTATGACCGGCGTTGCGTTGGTCAAGAATAATGTATGTACAATGATTTATAATAATCGTAAAGGTCTCGATAACAATACGATTTTTATTGTTGCGAAAGTTATTGCACCATTCGATTCTCAGTAGTTTGGTTACGTAGTGGAAGACTACTTACATAGATCGCTACAATATTTTACTAAAAGTGGTCAGCACTTTCAATACTCCAAGTATTTATCGATTCGGTAATCATGGTAGTATAATTACCTACATAAAGCATAGCTAGTCATAAATCCAATAAGGTTGGAAACGATTAAACTCATAAATTACTGAACGGACTTGAACAAGCAAGACAGCGATAAATAAATTATTTGCAGTCAAAAACGACTGCAAAGATCATGGTTGTATGCAAATAGCATCACTTTAATCAATCATCAGTTCGAACTTGAACGAATATTTCTTAAACAAATAAAGTACACCATAATCATTAAACCATTGAGTAACGAATTATCATAAATCAACTGTCAAAAGTCGATATACTCCGCTTAAATTCTCGTCGGTTCATCAGAATTTTAATGAACTTATTTAGTTCAAACCAAATGTTACAGTCATCGGCGTATAAAAAGATTGCACATATAGATTTATCTCTAGTTACGAAACCATAAATCAACATGATGATAGAATAAAAACGTACCAATAGAAACATAAACAGACAGTTCAGTGTTTTCACAGAATTTACTGGATTTAATTATATGTTTTGAAAGCCGGATGTTATTTTATAATCGGGCGTTTTATTTTCATAATAAATTTGCATGCCAAGTCGCCAGGGAACGATGGGCGACAAGCGGAGATGACGTTACTGCTAGAGATCGTTCATTGTCACTGCCTATCTCTCGGTACGTATGCAGTGCCTGCAGCGGCTGCAGCCCGTCATACCACCTTGTTTATTACAAGTAAAAATTACGGCTTCTAATACCTAAGTTGGCATACGTCATTACTATCAAACATGATCCATTAAAGTCACGGATTATCTAATAGTTGTTAAACTCTATAATATTAACGAAAACCAGTCAAGAGCAACATTTTCAATTTCAGATCAGCGCCATCTCTTGACCGCTAGTGGAACTTACGTTTTTTTTTTTTATGATTTCTGAAAAGTGTGCTATATAAGGACATCGTTTTATTTTTCGTGTAATCTTTACATTAACTTCTATCACTAGAATAATTTCAGATTTTTCTCTATGCAAACTTCGGAGAAACGAAAAATTAAAAAAATTGACTTTTCCCTTTTTTTTTTTTTTTAATTTTTCGTCAATAGTCGAGAACCATGTGGCCTAAAAAACAAAGATGTTTGGGAATGTGCGAATAGCGCTCTTTCATATGATACCCCACATGCCCTCGTAGCTCCACTTCGAATTTTTAAGAATGCCTTTCAGTGGCTGGTTGCGAAAAAAGTATTTTTACTTCTTTCTTATTTTCAAAATAGTTGAGTAAACTAGACAAGACAAGATCAGACAAGACAAGACCAGACAAGAAAAGACATTTATTTGTAGAAAGATGAGTATACATAATAGGAATGCAGGTTGTTCTGTTCATAAACAAAAAGTTCCAATAAAAACTATTCCAAATTTCAAGTTGCTAGCATTAGTAGTTCTTGAGACATCCAGCTGTGATAGACGGACAGACTGATTCACACCATAAGGGTACCTTTTTACCATTTTGGTACGGAACGTAGGTAAGTTAGCTTTCTGTTTTATTCAGAACGATAACTATCTATTTAGTACTGAGTCAGCGATACATCCGTATCCGTATCACCTACATTCGTTTTAAATAACTGTCGTAATTTTAAAATGAGACAGGTATTTAATGCGGGCACCATTTAAATCGTCTTACTGTCTCCGGCTGTCTGGTTTATAGAACGTGAATGAAGTCCTCGGAGGTCACAGCCTCCGAGACACAGCTTAGTGCAAGTTTGGTCCGTAGGTCGATTGACCAGTGCGATAACCGAGGCAAGTTACCTGCCGTACGAATACTTGGAATTCCTTAATGCAGTTAAATGTCAAGTAATGAAATATATCAGTCTCTCAATGCACTGCAACTGCTGGTTGAAATCGTTTATTAAATAGCTTTATCAACTATTTTTCTTTATATTTTCGGTAAAATAGTTCCACAACTATATTTGCAAAATTGGGAATATGCGTGAAAAACATATTTATCATCTATACAGTTTATCTATAATTATACAAAAATTATAACTAACAGTGAAAATAGAATCAAAATTACTCGAAAAACGAAAGAGACATAATTATTTTAAACAAATATATTATCTGTCCCTCTCGCGAAAACGCTGCTTTCTATGGCAGCTGTATAGGCGTCATAGACGATGACGTCAAAGTTCACATCTTGTAATCTTTGAAGCTTTTTAACTTCGTCGCTGATAAAGTTATTTAAAAAATAACTTAATAGAGCTTATAAGTATTTTATTATGCAAATAAAAAAAACGCATGCATATTCCCTATTGGGGATGATGCCGACAAAATTTCGTAAGTGCGTCTGCTCCTGGGCCGTCGCCCGCACTAAACATAATCGCCAGCTTTGTAATGTGTGTTAATGAAAGGGTTTTAAGTTTTAACATGGTTTTAATTTCACGACACTATACAACACGACAATATAATGTTGGTTTAAGTAGGGGTTGCGCAACGAATGGGCAATAAAACCGCTCCGTGTTGTCGTACAAATGGACAAAGCTTTAATTTAATGTTATTCTCTATTTGTTTGTTGTTACAACTCGTGAGTCGTGGGAATATGTGCAGTTGAATTGAAAACTATTATTTAATTAACAGTTAATGAGATAGTTTCCTAGAGAATAGAATACTCTTTAGGGCTCGTGCTGACTTCGTTTTTATTAAAAAAGAAAACTAAGTTTATCGTAAAGTTTTCATTTTCATCAAGAGTAGAATTTCACGTCATGAAAATTTCGGAGAATCAAGAATGTTTGATTAGTTGGCATGTTCTTCATTTTGAATTAAACAGCAATAAGTAAGAGCATATTGATTAGTCAGTATAATTAAATTAATGTATGACGTGTGACGTACATTAATAACGTTTCCGGAATGCGCAAGTTCCACTCAGTCACATTTTATTTTGGCACAGAAGGACTTATTCAGGTTATTTCTGACTTGGTCCAGATAAAGAGTATTAATTACCTCTGTGTACAGCATCAAATCTGCCTTCGACCTTCGAGCGCAGCGCATCCAAGTCGAAGGGAGGCGAGAACCCATGGTCAACCGAACGGCTTTTCGACCTGTAACATATGAAATATGTATTAGTAAAGAATCTTTGTGTTCAATGCGTCATTTAGTTTGATTTTCAGTTTGTCTGGAAATAAAGCTCATTTTCATGAGTCAGCGGAATTCAAAATTCAGTCATACAAAGTCATTGGGTGTGTTTAAAAGAGTCCAGTGCGTCGCAAGCATTCTGTTTGTTATTGAAGCATGCGCAGAGTTCGTAAACACACGGGTCAACGTACGTGTAATTGTCCACACTCCCAAAAGCTGTCGTCCTAAATAACTGTCGTAAGACTGATACAAATAGAATGAGTTGAGGCCTGCCCTGCCCGACTCACCTACATACGATGCCGGTGAGGGCTAGTCTAAATGCACCTTATATGCACAACAGTCTCTGATATACTGGCAAAGTTATATACTCAGGTGTTCACTATGTAAATCGAATGAACTGGGCGGAAACACTGAATGTTAACTGGAAATTTTCTACGCCTTAAATAAGTCATAAGGAAACACACAGTGTAAAAGTTTCCTTTTCTCCGTTTTAACTTGTACACAAGTTTTAGCATAACTGTCTTGACGAAGCCGAAATTAAGTATAATGTCACTAGTATGATAGGAAGTGGCATTATTTCTTATAGCCTGAGGTGGTCACGACTGTGATTTTCTCTGGCACTGGCTTATGCCAGTTAACATTTCTGCATTAATTATTTGAATAGCATTACCTAAGGTCAATCTCGTATCTCCATTGAAGGCTGATCACTTGCTATTAATTCACCGTATGGTATGAGTCACCTATAGCGAGATAGTGTTTGTTGTGGACTGTTCCAATGAATATCGATGGGGTTATATAATTGCGTCAATGTTTATCAACCGAATCGAACGGTTCATTGACAAAATTTATGTTTTTTGTAGTGAAGATAGGCGGTGATATACCAACAGATATTGAGATTTTTTAGTTACTTAAATCATAATCGTGTATTATTGTACCCCCTGCTGTTCCTTGGCTGTGCCATCTCATTAAACCTATCTGATTAGAACGATATTCGCAACCTTATGTAAACATGTGCTTAATAAAAACCAGGACCTACTAATTTCAATATTTACAAAACACAAAATAAACCATGTACTAGTACAAGGTGTGAATAAAAAACCCGAGCACGTTTACGATGCATTTAATTAATGCTTATATGATATCTAGGTGCCTAATCTGTCGGCAAGTCCATAAGATAACATTGTTGTCGTGTTTGCTTAAATCAAATTATTGGTTCTTATCGTTTTTTCCAAAGATGATAGAGATAAGACTGTAACAAAGCACTTTCAGACGTGATTTTTTATTATATGGGCTTGCCAATAGATTAGGTGTGTGAGATAATGTAATGTGCAAAACGTGATCATACCTTTTGAAGGACTGGTCGATGCTCTCTGCGCTCCTGGACAGCTGCTGTGAAGCTCGCCTAGACCTGCATGCAACAGAGACCACGCTAGACACAGGCATACGCATGCAACATTAAAACTATCCAGACAACTCCAATCGACTCGTATATTTCTTTCAGAGTCAGATGTAAACAACTAACCACTTGTTGACTACTTATTTTTTGAATTATTAGATTTGTCTGGACATTTAATAAATAACGAAATTTCCACTCTGATTCATCAAAAGAAAACTTCAAAAACAAGTAGGTACGAAGTAAATTTTATCGTTCTAAAAATAAATATAAATCAGAGTGGAAACTTACATAAAATTAACAGTGCGGTTGGCAAACAAAAATATTTACGTAAAATTTTATACACCAGCAAACAAAAAGTAAAACATAAAATGCCACATCGATCCATGCGATGGGTCGTTTTTCGAATCATGCAATGTGTAAATAATGACACGTAGTGAATAATGTATGTGACACTGACATTACAAATATTTGTGCGAACAGTTTTTTTTAAATAATTGTGACTTTAATTGCGACTGGAAATCACTTGACCTCATAACTTTGAAGATATATCGTCTGATGACAACATCTCTCAACGCTGCCGATATTTAACATACATCCTCGCACTAGTCGCACTCACTCCCGCGGCGAAAACTGTGTTAATATTTCATTTAAGAAGAAACAAAAATAGTTGGGTGTTGAAAAATATTTTCATATTCCTACTATCCGTCTATACAGGCGGAAGCTACTGAAGTCATTTAAAATATTGCGGTTCTAGGTATACTGGAAGGGTGTCGTACCTTGCAAAATTAAATTTGTTCGTACGTAATTAGTGTCAAAGGCTTTGATAAATTAATTGAAGTTCTCAGCGGCAGGAATAGGGATAGTGTGGGTCGCGCCGATCAAATTAACGTCACGGGTAATATGATTGATATCCATTGACTGTTATCGATAAATACGTTAGTTACGTGATCATAAATATTTATGAGTCACAAATTCGAACAGCTCTCAATTATCTGCATTCGTATTTTAGGAGTTTTAACAAGGTGGGGAAAAAAGAGTCACATTTTCGTATTTTCCTTCACAAAATATTGGAATATTTTGCGAAGGAAAATAGAAAATGCGGAACTGCGGGTCTAAAAAGGCCACTTTAGCAGAATCATATTAGAAGCATAATATTAACCACATAACAACCTGTCAAATTTCATTTTCATCTTTACCGCAAACGCATTAGGTTCAAGGTTGATTGGGAAAATTTGACAGTGACGGGAAGCGTGACGCTTTCTGATTATGCTAAAGTGGCGTTTTTAGACCCCTTGTTATGCATTTTCACTTACGTTTTCTGTTTACTCTTTTGAGTCTTACCTAAGAAGAGAGTAATTTTTTCACATGGCATTAATTTGTCGTCATGCTTTATTCAAATAAAAATTTGGCAATTAAAAACCATTCACAAAACTGGGAAAGCGAAATGAGAATCGAATTACACCATGTCTCTTAGTTACAAGGCTCACGGTAATCCGCTAGGAGATAATTACTTAAAGAATTAGTGTTAATTTAAAGAAGACGTCTTAGTTTAAGCTTATATAAACGCGATGCAAGCCCCGCAGCCCGCCCCCTCCCGGGACGTTGCCGGGGGTTGGTTCTCTGGTGCTACACTACGGCCACTAGTGAGCGAGCTCCTACGCTTCGTTTTTCCTTGCTCGTGTTTGCGGCTATCGAACAATGTAGTGGTTCTTCTTAGAAACATTGGCTGTTCCTCGGGCCGTGACAGCGAACGAATGCGTGGAGTGAGTGCCGCCCTTGACACTGGGTGGGCGCCAAGCACCTCGCATATTTACTAACATCCGTGTCTGCCTGTCAGATTTAACGTAGCACTATTTCCATAAATTATGTTCTTGACACACCAACGTACCATTACTCAATTTATTAAATTCTTTTCTAATACAAGGGATCATTAATTAATGATACGCAACTGCAATCAATCTTGGGCGACCTCGTTCGCGACGTGATAATTACGAATTCAATCCGCTCTATTACGTGAAATTGTTTGCTATTTTGGATTTAAGATCCTTCCATAACAATAGAGAAAGACTTATTAATCTTAATTAACACGATTGTGTGAGCCAAATGTTTGTTAAAAATACTCGTAAGACTAAACAGCGCGTCGTAGTACGTTGTTGTCGCTACAGAACAGTATCACTGTGCACAGGTATCACGCTCACACAAGGCACAGGTAGTTAGCAGTGTCGGTAACAAGATCCATATGAGCGGATACTGTGACAACCTTTTATGTAGAAGCCTTCGATGTGTCTAGCAATGCGTCGATTATATTACAGAAATCCTTACTATTTATGATGCAAAGTGTGAATGTTTTTCTCTATTTAACGATTATGGCTTTTCCGCATAAGCATAAATGCGAAGTTTATGTAAAGAAGGGGTAGATGACGGTGAAGGAAAGTTTCTGGCTGCCTGCGTTATAGGGTTGGGCCGTCACTTTTGCTCTAAATGGTTGCTTACGCACACAACATTATTAAACCTAAACTAGGTCACGCTTTGATTTTGTCGATGACCCAGAATATTCCTGATAATAAATATTATATTTATGAATTTACTTGATCCCCGCCCACTCATCTCAGAGCTGTCAGGAGGGAAATTAACGATTCTCACGGATGATAGGAACAATAACACCTCGTTTATTCCGATGACATCATTGCCAATTCGCCCACCGCCACCCAGCGAGCGATTATATCTAAACAATTTTATTCCAAGAGAGTTATCCTGACGACTTACGATGCCAACGTCGTAAATAGTGTCCAGACAGATTTCAGCTTGACAAGGTCATGAAATGCGTATGAAATAATAATTATTTCTCCCTGTCATTATTGAAACATTCAACGTAAAAGCTTAAGCAAACGTTCCATTATTTGATCAACTGGATTTTCCGGAAATGGAACTGTATTACTTTCTTAGTTTTGAGTAAATTATTTAACAATAAAAAAGTTTTCTATGTTTCCTCCGAACACTGCTCCGAGTAATGCAAAGGTACTATATATGTAAATACTTTGATAATAATTAAAGCCAAGGCGGAACGAAACTGAGACCGGAAATAATTTTGGTACAAATAACCGCGCAATTACAATGCACGAACTAAATACAACATAACTTGTACCCATGTAATCTTATTGCCTTCAAATTAGCATTTTTAATAACAAGTGGTTAAATATGCATTATCTATTAGACCAAAATGCAATTAATATGCAATACCAACCAGTTTCTAATACGCATAAGAAATAGCAGTCACCGCTTCTTAACATCTCGGTAAGAAAGACGTAAGATTCTATTTCTGACATCGCCTTTGTGTTCCGTCAATAAATGCAAGAAAAACAATGCCTTTATAGCTTTCAGTCACGCTTACGAATCTATAGACACATTTACGTGAGAAAGATTGAATCATTGAACTCACGTCATTCCAACTTTTCCTTTATGCTTCAACGACTTTTCCTAAAGGCGTAGAAAGGTACTAAAGGCTGTCGAACCATTAAATACATAATTGCTATTATCTTTTGTCATAAAATTTTAGTAGCGACCAGCGAGGAAGTAGGAGTAGTAATCTACTAACCTATTCCGTGGCGAGGTCATTGTACTGTTGCTGCGGTTTTGAAATACGAACGAGTATACTCATACATGCGCAGACGCACGTACCAAGTACCAGTCAACGAACGCACATCGCTTATTGCAACACATAGATCAAAATGACAATTGCAATATTATCGCCTTATCAGAATCGAAAACAAAAGCGAGATTTACAGTACAGCAAGTGTCTAACAGTACGAAATGAGTCATTCTTCAGAAAATTTTATCGGCATGAGAATTTAGAGTAACGGATTTATTATTGTTGTTGTATAAACACATTAAGTGCTCAAATCAGCGTTAACAGATTAATCTTTGAGATTTATTGATTGTTTGACTGAGAGTACCAAATAAAGTGCACTGATACATTGCGAAACGATTTTAATTCTGAATTATTTCCAGGTGCAGGATTTCAGTGGCACGGAAATTTTGCGGGATTATCGCCTTAGAACGCTTACGAGCAAGAAACCTACTGGATGGGTCTAAAATGGGTGGGTTTGAAATCGTTTTTGAAAAAGGGTTTAGAGCTTGAATGAGAGTTATTTAAAAGCATGAAAAATATTAAATCGATGTCCCGATTTTAACGGATCAGAGCTTTTTCAACCAGTTCATTCTGTAGCTTTAATTTTTCTTCCGTAAATTTACCTATAGTATTTAGCACACGTTGGTATATCTCACTCATTCGACGTGGTATGCTTGAGACAGTGCGGCGACAGTTGCCTACACCTTCTTGTAGTACTACGTCAGCAGGGGGCGTGGCTTGCGCATGAGTTGCACAAGCGTGTCCGTGATATGATACTGCACGTGTATTATGGCGAACAATACGCACTATTTTATTCACCTTTATATATCATTTTATAATAAAAAACCTCTTTCATTAAGATCACACGCGCATTTAGTTTAACATTTTATTATTAATATAATACTAACATTGACGTCAATCACATTACTGCTTGAACCTAATTATAGCCTACCTTTTCATATTTACTCTTACCTAATCTGTGTTACGAGATCTATTTTCTCAAACCTTAGACAAAGCCATGCCATTTCAAATTAGACGAAATCATTTTATTGATAAAGTAATCCAAGTGTGTGTGTGTTGTTTCATCTTCAGCAGATTTCTCAATAATGTGATCCCAAACTGTAAGTAGGTGAAGTTATCTCAATCAGCGGACCTCCCGATGGATCGTTAGATAAATTATCTTGAGTAGCCTGAACGTGTATGACACAATTTTGTTCTAAAATCACTGAAGCAAGCGTCGCGTACAATGTGGAGTAGCGATGTTTAGCCAACAGAGTATAACGAATTATACCTACACAATTATAAAACACTTAAACCGTGTTTGCGTTGCAGATTCGCAATATTAAATTACGCTCATTATGCAACAACTTACCAGATTGTAATACACACATCTAGGTTTAGTAAGACGAATAATTAAATTATGTTTAGGTTACTTTTTCGGCCACTGCAGCTGCTCGGGGGGTCAAACAGCTAAGATGTCAGATACTTGTACTGTTTTTGTCACCTTTCCTGTAACATACAAATACAAAGGTATTTGTATGTAACAGGAAGGCATGTTCGCAGTTTTTATATTTCTCTGCTAAAGACCTAAGATATATAAAACTTTTTAACAAAAAAAAAATAACCTCTTTAAAAAAAATAACATTAATTTCGGAAGTTGAAGACTTCCAAAATTTAAGTTATTTTTGTAAAAAGGTTAATTATTTTTTGCTTTTCAGTTTTTTCGGAGGTATAATTTTTTGTTAACAAGTTTTTATTTTACAATTTTTTTGTGGTTATAATCTACTAATTACTACATGCTTATTTTTTATTACTTTTAAAATAGCTACCTATCTTACTTTAGCTATTAACTGTTATTATAATCCTACTTTAACCATTATTTGTTGTACAATACAAATACTTATTTTCCCACCCTTACGGTAGACTTTTTTTTCCAAATTAATATGGGACCAACTTCTAGGTATATTCTATCCCATAAAAAAGAATTATCAAAATGGGACTACTCTGTAAAAGTTGCATGCATTACAATCAATGAGTGACCAATCAATCATCCCCTGTTTTCCTACCCTTAGGGTTGGATTTTTTTCCCAAATTTATGTGTTATTTCGAGGTAGGGGAGACCGGGGATGGTTGACTATAGGGGCAGGTAGACTAAGCAATAATAACTCGCCACTATCGCGTGTTTTCATCAACCAATCACGAGCGACGATGCCTCTCCAGGCCCCACTAACTTGTGCAAAGTGAGCCACTCCAGTCGCACGGCGTTCGTGAGTGGGATCACATGTTGTGTTTTTGGTCCCGGTAAGTAATTTTTTTCGTTCGTACTTTTTTGTTATTGTGCCTATGGATCTGTTAGAAACATTATTGTTGTTGTGCAAAAAGTAAATATGATAGTTTTATTCTATATTACACAGTATTGCTTCCATGTTAGTGCTAGAGTTTGCACGTGATACGCCGGTAAAATTCAAAATGGCGTCAGGGGTTGGTTGACAAATTTTGTTCGGGGTAGGTAGACTACCTAGTCAACCAACCCCTTTAAAATAAATATAAATTTTACTTATTTTTGATCTTACTTACTAGATTTGTGCGGGCAGGTTAATGTGCACATCAAGATGATAATATTTTGTTAGGAGATATACTTAAAAACTTGACTGATTGATTGTTATGTTTTCAATAAGTTAATTTAATAAAAATAAGTTTTCTGTTGTAATAGTTTATAATATTAAATACTCACAAATTTATGTATGTTGATAATATTTTCATAAAAGCAATTTGTTGATCTTTGATTAGCGATTTATTAAAATAATTAAAGTTATAATTAAGGTTGAAACACAAAGTACAAAAATTAATCTTACTTATTATTAAGTTTTATTCTATAGTTTAAAAAGAGACTGTTTACCTTTATTAAAGTTCTTTATTAACCGAGAATGAACCAAAAATTTAAGTTTGTTTATAATTAAATAAAAAGTTTCTATCATTTAATACATTTTAATGTTTTATTTTGTACTATAATCTTCTTTATTTACACTAATTACTGCCTAGGTCAACCTACCCCATGTTTATGGCCAACTTACCCCGAACATGGGGTAGGTTGACCAAGCGTCAGGGGTTTAGAAAATTGACTAAATAAGTATTATAATGATAAATATACAGGTTATAGATTACTATTTTAGGTGCCTGAATATTTCTTCTATCTGTATCAACTGTTGCTTTTGTTATATTAAGTTGAACATCAGAGTTAGACGAGCTTGAGTCAAAAGTTAGTCAACCATCCCCGGTCTCCCCTACACCCTTTCCAATTATAAAAAAAGAATTATGAAACGGACTACTCTAGGTATAGAAAATTATGCGTGTTCATATATATATAAAAATATATACGCGTCGACTTGAGAACCTCCTCCGTTTTTTCGTAAGTTAAAAAACTGCGAATGTCTTTTAGTATTATGAGAATATCGAATACTTAAACAAAAACAGCCATGCTCCCAATAATGTGTTAATTTAATAGTTTTGAATTATTGGAAATTTATTAATAGGTATTCGATCAAAACATATTTATTTCAGTTTCAATTCACTGAAGCCAGAATTCGTGAAAGCCTCATAATTTTGGCAAAAACGTATTTTCTAGCTATAATGTACCTATATACGTATGATCTACGTTTAGTTTCCCACGTAGAAGGTAACGCCATGTCGTTGGCGGTCGGTGGTAAATGTTAGATGCTAGTTGACCCTAATGACTACAATGGCCTTCTGACGCCACACACATACGTACGACAACACCTTATTGACAGATCTAACTAAAAGCTACTCATGAGCGAGCACTACATTTAATATTCTCATTTCATAGGTACCGACACACAGTGCATTCTATGAATGATTTAAATTAATTAGCTTCTGTCTTCTCATTACACTCAGACAAACTGAAATTAATTACACTATAGATGATCATGAATAGATTTAACAAACCGTTGCGAATTCATTATGCTCGCTATTCGTAAATGTCGCTCTTAGAAATCAACGGGATGACTTCATCAGATAACATGAGATTTCAGAACAATGAATAATAACAGATAGTAATGAATGCTAAACGGCATTCAGGTTAAATGCGTAAGAGACTAGGCCTTGCCCACTATAAGGAAAAGGATCTGTCATTTAAGACTCTGAATTACTCATGTCATGGTATTTGTATGAACTTGTTAGTATTGTAGAAATGCGTTCTATTAATAACGTCATTAGTTTCATAAGCAACCGTTGTTTGGTCGAGAAAACGTCAGACCATCATCAAAGCACGACGCGGTCCACCTGGCAGACGGAGGCCGTCACACTGGACCTGTCACCGCCCAGGCTGTAAGGGCCATGTTTATTTCCATTGTTTTTACGCCAGGGGACCATTCACTAGTCGTCAGTCATTCGTTTTGTCTGCTTCTTAGACGTACGAAATTCTAAATTAGCTTAACAACTGAAATGTGATGTTGTCTACTTTCACTTGAGGTATTAGTCATGTTCATTCATGAATGATCTTATGCCAATAGTTTCTTGGCTGGATCAGGCGAATAATTTTATGAAGCAGGTCCAGTTTTCGCTTGAAAATATATGTTCATTTGCGATGTACGTTCGTCGTGAGGTGCGCAGTCACTCATCAGAGTCGTTCGTTAATTGCTGAGCTTACAATTAGTTGAGTGCAATCCGCAAACGAGCACAATTGGCGCAATGGGGAGGAAATGGACATCCATCCTCGAACACCTATATTATACGCACATAAACACTCGTATGAAGCGGCATCGGCAGGAGCACAAACAACTAATGTTGTTGCTGTACCTAGTCCTCTATTTATATTAAACTAGCTTAGCTTCTGTTTCCCTAAAGATTAATAAAATGGACGGTGATTTACTTTGATCAGATTTATGATGTCTATCGTCACTCATATTTTGCCACAGGAAATCACAATCGTGCATATAATGTTAGCAACGTCTTGCTGCAAACCATTTTGTTGTTATCGTTTATTTAAATGAGATATATTTGAATAAATTATTAATTTATTTTTTCACCAAGGTCTGAATCGATACCAAATCGCATACATATTACGTATCTAGTCCTTTCTTGATAGGAAATACATAGCGGCTGCGGAACAAATGGTCTAATACAATGTTTTTGTGATGTTATTCATAGATTTAATAGTAATTTTACTCAGTCTAAAGGCCTGCAGAAAGCTCGTATAAAATATCGATTAACAGATAAGCTATCATGTGTGGATTGAAATAAAACGATTATCAGTCGTGCATGACTCATTAAATTTAATTGCATCACTTGTCGCCTGAGCCGGGCTAAAAATGGTATGTTGTAGCCGTGCACTAAACGCTCGGAGACATAATGAAAACGTGACCGACGACGATGATGGCCACAGGCCACTGGGATCGTTGAGAATTGATCTGCGCACTGATATTAAATAGTTAAGTGTTTCTGTGTGCGTCGGTGTAGGACTCACATCAAACAAAACCATAGAAATTTATTCCACAGTTTGTGCAAACAAACCAAATTCGTATTCTAGGAGCGTAAAGACGTAGTACCAACAAGTGGTGCGAGTGAAAGTGTAAAGAAAGGAAGCCTATATTCGGTAACACAAGTGTAAATGAATCGTAACGAGCAAGGCAGCAGAGCCGTGAACAAGTGCTAATGTCCAATAAAATAAACAAGAGTACCATACATCTCGGCAAGCAGTGCATGAATGTGACCGTCCTTGTACAAGACAACACTGTCACGGCGGCGACCGACGGCGACCGCACTGCGCATACATCTGGGTCAGGTCTCTTTCCGCACCTCAGTCGGAAGTGAGCATTTATAGAAAACTAGAAACATTGAAATTGACACTCATCTGATAGTATTTACAATCAGGTATGTATAAAACGAGGTAAACGTGCGGCAAGAATTAACGACTGGGTGTGTTCTTACTCCTCCGGTTTGCACGAACTTAGTAAATAACTAAGATGCTAAATTGCTAAGAAAATAAGACTAATTCACATCAAACAAATTGTGTTGTGTTCTCATCCTATTTCTCAACTGCCGGACGGCGGTAACCACGAACCACGAACAATCGACTAGATGAATTTTCAGCGGTTTTCATTATGTTGTAGCCACAAAACGTGAGCTTTATATAGACGAGTTAATC
This sequence comes from Lacanobia oleracea, assembly GCA_950371165.1. Taxonomy (NCBI): domain Eukaryota; kingdom Metazoa; phylum Arthropoda; class Insecta; order Lepidoptera; family Noctuidae; genus Lacanobia; species Lacanobia oleracea. The sequence goes on from OX493389.1 coordinate 18,042,808, forward strand.
CAACCGCTATTTGTGTTCATATAAAAAACATTGTTCTGATGACCCTGTGACACAGTGGCTACAGGGAGCGGGTTCAGTGCATCAGCTGATACAATGGAGGGATTGATGTGAATGGCACTTACACGTGATTTATTGATACGATTTTTGCATACTTAATCACTTTGAATGCTCCCCTGACGACGACGTTTTAATGACATAATAGGCAAAAATTTAACCAAGCTCTTCTAAACTTTTTGTGTAGGTTTGTTTATATTATATTGAACTAGCAATGTAAATTTTACTAGGATTAGACGCGAGCCATCAAAGAAATGGCGATAGTAGGATATCGAACAGTATTTCGTCATGCCAAGACATGGTTCGAGACACGAAAATTGTTTTATGTTGATTGTTATATTTATTTGAAGCAATTTCGTGGAATAATTCATTTGAAGCGTAGATCAATGCCAAGGAGTGCACGTGGACACTAAAAGCTCTTCAACATATTCTTGAAGATAAACGCGTATAATATTAATACTGACTCAAATGGTTGCTGCATTTATCCGAGGTATGCGATTTACTGCGTCTTGAATTTGGGTTATAGATAGTTTGCATAAACTCGTATCATAACAATAAGGTTCTTATGAATCCAACTGTTTTTCAACAGTAACTATCAAATGCAAAGAATTTAATGCACAAGCAACAGAGGATGTTGAGGCTTTCTAGAGAACCTAGTTCTTCTATGAAGACTATCAACAACTATCAAATCGCACAATGACTTATAAAATCAGATCAGAACTATTGTACAGAAGGTGACTCGTATAGAAAATATAAAATTCATATGGCACGAATAAAATGAGAGTAGCGAGGGTAGAAATAAAGACACGGCGGGAGCGAAAAATCTCTGAAACCAATAAGGCGGAGACAATTTTGGTATGTGCGGAGAGCTGAGGATATTGCCATATTGTTTAATAGCTTTTGTTCCTGAGGGCCGCAATCGCATATATTCGTAACCCCTCGGGAGCAAGCTTGCTTACCCACAGCCTATGAATAAGGCGATGAAAAATGATTAAAAAAAAAAAACAAAAAGGTCTTTCAAAACTGTCGAAGATGATTCAGCTTATCGGATATCAATATTGATACAACATAAGCCAATGAGTATAATAAATGAAGCTGGTTTGTATTCGCTAAACATGTTTTTGTGTGAGCACGTCTGCTGCCAAAGTCACAGTGGGCGTGGTCATTACGTCAGTTACCAGTCTTGCAGATTATTACTTTTGATATTATGCCTTAAAACAAATATTCCTTACTTATGAATTACCATTTCTATATCGTTAGCGCGATAGATAAAAATCAGTTCAATGTTCGTACATAACGGAAATAATGCTGTAGCAGTGTTACATCACACATTTTTTTCAATTTCTTTGTTTCACTCTATTTCTACGAATTATAGGTGTATAGAGCTTGGTAATCTTTGCGTTCGTTAATACATTTTTACGTGACTTCAACATAGGAAGATCTAATGTATTCCGTCATCATCCGTTTTCCTTCTCGCCATTTTCAAAACAAGAACGCTCTACGTGTTTACTAGCTGGTCATAAAATTGAACGAAACTCATTACAATTTTCTTTATTTTTGTTATCGTCTATGCTATTTGCACAGTTTATAATGTGCACATAAGACTCATTTTTCTGGTGTAGGTAGGTACTATTTGCATAAAGAAAGAAAACTTCTATGCGCTACGACGTTGTCTTAATTTTCGATTAAAATTATTAATTTTAAATTACAAGTAGTTTACAATAAGTTTTCTCCGAAACAATTTATTAGGTAGCAATCTTATTGTGAGAATTATTTTAGTAGCGAATAAATCTCATAATACATTGAACCAATTAATCTAACATAGTCATATTGTCTATCGACAGGACTATAGATAAATAAAATAGGCTTCATTCAGGCGATATTAGTCGTTTGAATCAGGACTAGGGGAATTTTATAAAAAGCTTTTTTTAATTTAGAACATCAAATATAACCAGATCTACTTTCAATTACCTACACCTCCCTAGAAGTGGAACAATATAGGCCAGCTATAGCAACCGTAATACCATCAACGATTTTTTTTAAATAAAGTAAAATCGTATGCTAGGACAACAAAATTGTGTAACAACAATATACAAGAGGGGAGGGCGGAGTGCGAATATGCGAGACAGTTGCGAGACGCTCGTGTTTTGTCTCGCAATAGTTTTTAATAACAACGATGTGGAGGCGACGCGACCGCGTGTACTTCTGGCCGCTAGCCAGCCTTGCGATGTAAATCAAAATGTTTTTCAAGGTTCTGCTATTCAAAAAAATAAACACAAAATTTGCAGTCTTACTCAGCGCACTGCTCAAATTAAGTCAAGTTAATAATCTTGAGAAACATGTTTTTTTTTGTGAGAAATGTACAATTTATGAAAAATATTTAAAATACTACAGCTCCACACACCAATTTTATAAAATTTGCCATGGAATTAAAGTTACAAAGGTATTAAGAATTAAGGAAAATTATTGACCATCTAACGATTTATTTATGTTTATGAATATTCGTTATCGACATAGACGTTGTTTTATCCTGTTAATTCCATAATTAAATGGCTCCTGAATATAACGATGCGCCTGCGCCTCATCGTCAGGTTTACCGAAGTTTGCCAGGAAAGCAGAAAACAATCAGATTTTTCAGACACAAGGCAGCCTTTAGGCCTTTGGGGTCGTTCTAGCCTATGAATATATAGTTCCCTTCTACCCTATTTATTCAAGTTAAGATCTTGAAGACAAACTGAATTTTCACATCTTCTGGGTTATAATTATAACTAGAGATTGGATATTCCGATGCATATTTGCAACAACTTTTTGTCAAAAAAAAAAACGTTTTTCCCGGATCAACAAATTTAAGACAGGATAACACGTACGCTAAATAATGACTTTAATATACAATTTTTTTATACTTTAGACAACAATCAGCGTCATATTTCAGCCAATTTACACAAAATCTTAACAAATTATAGGTGCACGTAATCCTTCCTCATGAATAACCCTACCCATTTGTGAAAACCGCAATCTGTTCATTAGTTTTTGTGTTTATTGCGAACAGACAGACAGACAAACATGGCGGGGGGACTTTGTTTTATAACATGTAGTAATCAAATCAACCGCCTCCATAATATGTTGTCCAAAAATTTACTTTAGCATCCAAATATCTGACCTCAAGTTTATAACAGAAAGATTGGTCGGATTTTCCAGATAGCTTCACCTATCTGGAAAACCCGACCAGTCTTTGCTGGACCGGTTCGAACGGAAACAATACTGTCAATAGTTTATTTTTAATAATATTTCTAAATTAAACAACTTAAACCAATAAAATTACATTAACTTTTAAGTAGCTAACTTCTTCAAATAAGGTATTTATTATAGGTTCTTGTTTAGTTATAAATTGATTCATTTCAACATATTTTTTTTGGCAATTTGTTTGCTTACAAACAATGTCTTATATGAGTTTTAATTGTTACTTACTCACTTATTGTTGCGTATTTTTCTTACAGTGGTTACCTCATCCTCATCATTATCATTGTTTACAGTCGTCAAATTGGCATTTTTCCAACATTCCTCAATATGCACCAAGCTAATACGGACTACGGACACACGGATAATATTATTGAAGTGCAAAGCAGTTTATTTTTATTCCGGGTACAATAAACGCAGTTTGTGTCAAATTCACGTGTGGTATTTTTGAAGTTGCTTTACCTACCTACTGCACAAAAAATATCCCGTTTGACCGTCGTAGTTTTTCCCACCATAATAGGGAATATGCATGAAACAGATATCTATCATCTATAAAGTTTATCTAAAAATACTCAAAAATATAATATAACAGTGAAAATAGAATTAAAACTAAGTACTCGAAAAACGAATGAGATATAATTATTATAAACAAATATATCTGTCCCTCTCGCGAAAACGCTGTTTTCTATGGCAGCTGTATAGGCGTCATGGACGATGACGTCAAAGTTTACATCGGTCTTCTCTTTCTAATTGTAATCTTTGAAGCTTTATAACTTAATCGCTGATGAAGATATTTAAGGAAATATTTTATGATTGTTTACTAGAGCTAATAAGTGCTTCATTTTGCAAATAAAAAAATCGCATGCATATTCCCTATTCTTAGCAAAATATTCATGATATATTAAAACAAGAATATTTTGACGCATACATTAATCATCGTCTTTATGCTCTATAAACACTTGCGGGAATTATAATTTAATAATAGTTTTGCATCCGCAAAAACATTAAATGTTAATAAGCCATGTGTTGAGAATATCAAGTGGACACAAGACACATTTAATGCCGGACCGTTTCCGGTAATATGCGAAACGTCGGTTGAGATTTTTTGCTAAGGTAGTGCGCATAACTGTAAATCAAATTTAGCACCATTTGCGTATGAACTCAATTTGCTCGAACGATATTTTTTTTATGTTGTGGAAGGTTAAATTGACACGATAAAAACATAGGGTTTTGACTTTTGACAGACAAAGGTGAACGTTCGATCGCGGAAGCTACGAGAGTGATGAAACCACCGCGCTCCGTGACGTAGCCACTGCCTGCGAAGCCTGCGACGCGAATAAAATGCTATTATTCTTATAATTTAATGCAGATTTCCGCATGACTAAGTCAAAACGAGTGGGTAATACAACGCCCAGCCAGCAACCTTTTACTTCTGTTTATCATCAAACTGTCCACAATCGCTTAGTAAACGGGTGTTTGCGGAACATATTTTGCGAGTAGGTAGATATTAGAGGTCGCTACTAAGTAGCAATTATGAATTTGTTCGGATCGTTTGTATAATTTTATAATTTGTAACGTTATTGAAAATATTCGGAAATATGGGTTCCCAATTTCCTTCTGTTTACACTCATAATTATGTGTTATTTAATATTGTACAAAGCAACTTACACAAAATCTAATTACATGGACATGTTTGGATAAGACCAACTGACGCATGTAAATGAAAAATCTCACGTAATGTCCATGAGAAAGTATGTATTTGCTTTGAAACTTATTTTAGATTTTTTCAATTAGAAACAAAAGACAATTTATATTAGAAATACGCTTTGCTGCAACTATATTTTATAATCAATTAATGGATATTTTTATACTTTTCTTGAAAAATAAACCGATTCATCAATATAAGGTCAGACAGAGATCCTATTCGGTTAGAAATTGTAAATATAATACATACTGTGTATGTGTAACGAAAGATCGAGAATTCAAGGTTCTTGGATATTTTGCAAAAAACTTACGAGATATATATCCGGGTAAATTCGACACATCTGATTTAGTAATATCGTGAGTCAACATCAGCGCTAATGAAATCATCAACCATCGACAGACACTGCGGCAACAAAACGTGGCTCAAAGTTTACTTAAAGTTAAGAAGTTATTTTTCAAGGTATTCATCAGTGCAACATGCAATAGTTTTAGTTTAAAAACACTTATATAAAATACTCAAAGTATTTTTAGGGTTCCGTAGCTCAAAAGGAAAAAACGGAACCCTTATAGGATCACTTTGTTGTCCGTCCGTCTGTTTGTCAAGACCCTTTATCTCGGAAACGCGTAGAGAGTTGAAATTTGCACCATATACATACTTAGGTCTACGGTCTCTTGAAGCTGTGAAAAACATTTAGTTATAAGTTAACATAAAAAAAGACACGGCCGTTTCTGCCGCAAAAAAACGAATATTTCGACAGTCTCAAGGGAATCAAAATTCATAGGTTATTTCCCGTTGACCTAGAACTATGAAATTTGGCAAGTAATACTGTCTTATACCATAGGTATAGGGAAAAGTCTAAAAACTATACATTTGTAATTAAATCATAAAAAATATAGTCTTTATTTAAAATACGTAATCACTCATCGAGCTAATAAACCGCTGATTGGATTAAAAATCTAGGTACTTACTTAAAAAAAAATGTGTTATCCCGAGTAACATTTACTAGTATTTCATCAAAATCGACCCACAAAAACAAAAGATATTGAATTTTTAACTTTAGGAAGAAACTTCCTAATATATTCTGATCAGTCAGAGCAGAGCGCCATCTATTGATAAAAAATAAAATGCACGAAAGCACGAAAGTAATACCATAACCTAATTGAGTTATTTGTTAAACTTTTAATACGTACCAAAATAATAGTCAAGGTATTAATTAATTAAAACTTTATCGTTATTAATCGTAACATACCTACGTTCTTTTAACGTCTTCCGCTGTCAAATACTTTGTCAGTTTACGAAATGGTCGATAGATGGCTATAGGGTATAGGTTTGGTTTCTTAAATGTCTGATTTATTCTGGTTCGTTAATCGTGCATCAAGTGTTTGTTGTAGAACTAGAACTGACTCGGACTAATTTAGTACTTGCGAAGTACTGGACGGTTCGAATTGCGGATCAGGCCTGTAGGATTCCGTACCAACGGTGTTGACGGGATATAGTAGATATTAAGCTTCCGCGATATATTCTTAGCTCGGAAAAAAACTGCGAGACTTGATTCCTAAACTATCTACACTAATATTATAAAGAGGAAAGATTAGTTTGTTTGTGTTTGTTGGTATGTTTGTTTGTTTGTTTGAATTGAATAGGCTCCGAAACTACTGGACCGATTTTGGTGAAAGAATTTACATTACCACTGATTATCGTAGGCTATAGAATATTTTCAAAAATGTTAGGGATCCGTATGAAAACTTCGATAATGTAACCCAAGGTGTGAAAAAATACCAAAACAGATCCTTATATCACGTACGCTGCGGAAACTATTGACAATAAAGCAAAGTGATGTACTACAGTTGTATAGAAGACATTAATATCTACAAAAAAGTACGCGAAGGGTATATATCTAACTATTATAGTTAAGTCACAATGACCGCTTATTGTTCAAATTATTCAAAACACGGGTGAAATGGAATTGTGGTGATTATAGTATCATGATATTAATCCTTATCTATTTAAATTATTAAGGTTGGTTATGTACAAGTAAATGACACTTTAAATTATTCAAATCAAATAAAGGAGGTGAAGTTCGTAGAGTACTAACTAAACCTGCGCGAACGAAGTCGCGGGCGAAGTGCTAGTACCTACAAATTTGTACGGAACCCTCGGTGCTCGAGTCCGACTCGCTCTTGTCCGGTTTTCTCAATCAAACAAACCTAGTGGCTACAGACGCTCGCGCTACAGTCAATGCCGATGTGATAGAATATTTATTTCCTAGATATTTTACCGAAAATTAAAATATGCTCATTCTGAAACTCTAAATAAATATCATATAGTATTCCAAAGAGAGTCTTGTGTAAGACTTTAAACGGTAGATAATACTATAACAGATTCAACAAATAAGAGAAGCTGATGGGTAAATCTAGAAAAGACAAACTATTTGCAAACTACATAATAATGTATTTTAGAGAGATTATGATAAAATAAACAAAATTATGTAGTAGGTATTTGTAGGCCAAATACGAACAAATTGTGAGGACCTGTAAAACAGGTCTCTAAAATTTTGAGGCTGCTTATTTTTGATTTCTATACTTATTTTCTTTTCAAATCATTTCTTCGTATCCATTTTACGGTTATCGTCTGTAGAGTATATGATAAATATATCTAGAAATATTAATTAATCTATACTAATATATAAAGCTGAAGAGTTTGTTAATCTCAGGAACAACTGGTCCGATTTGAAAACTTCTTTGAGTGTTTGATAGCCCATTTATCGAGGAAGGCTATAGGCTATATATCATTACGCTAATACCAATAGGAGCGGAGCAGTAATGAAAATTGTGACGCAGACGAAGTTGCGCAGGTCAACTAGTGGAAAATAAAGTTAAAGGCCCCAGTCTACTCGTAAAGACGTAACAGTCGCTACAGAATCTATTAACGTTTTCAGGACTTCCAACGCGTCTTACGTTTTATTGTGACGCGAATTGCCTCGCCATGTTTTCTTAAGTTATTCTAACCATTTTATACATTTTAGATTGAAGCTGTATATTAATATTTTCAATAGATACGTAATCATAAGTGTACATTAAGAATTTATTTTCCATGACGTCTTTCACGCACAATTTAAATAGATTTCGTGTCACTTATAATTTCAGCTTATATTTACAGCAATCATCTGCCTTGCCTTTTTCCAACTACATAATATATTGGGGTCGGCTTCCAGTCAAGTCGGATTTAGCTGAATACCAGTATTTTACGTGGAACGGCTGCCTACCAGACCTCCACAACCCAATAACTGGGTAACACGGCACTTCATGGCAAGACTGGAGTCAGATTTACTGGCTTCTGACAATCCATAACGACTGCCAAAGGTCTACAAATAACAGCCGGGACCAACAGCTTAACGTGTTTTCCGAGGCACGGAGGAAACTCGGTATGTTAAGATGGTCACCCATCCACAGACCAACCTCGGCAAGCGTTGCTTAACCTTGAAGATCGACCCGTGCGGCTGTTATTATGTAGCCACGAGCTACTCAAGTTCTCAAGTCTTATATTTACAGCAATATTTGACTAAATTCTTCAAGTTTAAATCAGTGCAGAAAGCGATAAAATCTAAATTAATTTTTCGATATCGTGGGTTTACTTTAAAACGATAACGTGTAAGCGGCTACTACTACTCTTATGGAAACAAAGGTTATTAAATTGATTGAAGAAATATTACGAGTAAGTCTACCTGTACATGCGCCTGATGACGCAGTACATTATTTATTAGCCGCAGTTTGACGTGGACCTGGCGGAATAGGCGCCGCGATATCAACTGATACGTACAAAACAAACTGAACGAGCTCTAGCGGTTTTAACGCTAATGATACAACCAGTTATAAATTCAACAAATATTTGGGCAATATCGTAGGTAAAAATGTTTGTTTCTGATAAAAATAATATTCACGTAAATCTAGATAGTGTTTGTTACTGATTTATCAAAGCAAAATACTTGTAAATTTGTCACCTCCCTGTGTATATAATTTTACGTAGGTAATGGAATTTTTCGGTGTTAAATAAGGTATTATTTACGGCTTTAGAAACTGATTCGTATGGCACGCACACGCATGAAGAGATTACCTAGCACCTTGAGAAATAACGTTACATTATTTCGTTGGAAAAATCTAAGAAGCTACGACTACACGTTTATACCTACATAGATGAGATGATGATGAATAGAATGATTTCGTAGGTTCATCCGCAATGTCGAGTAACCATGAGAATTGTACACTTAGTTCACAAACAAACAATCGGACTCCGAGCATTAGGTCAAGGAAATCATGTGCCCTAGCCCCACAACTACCTATACACATTCTAATCCCGTAAAAGGAATACGAACATTATATCACATTGCATAGATTAGCTCCGATTCTTTTGAATCAATGATTTTTTTAAGGGTTGATGTTGAAACCAAAGAAGTTTAGTACAAAATGGTTGAAAACAAAACAGGTTAAGCTTACGTTAATTTGACAACGGTACCTGTTCTTCAGCATATTATCCGGCACGAAGACGTTCCACCAAGAGGGTCGTTTTTGCCGGACGTACATCGGAGTGTCGCTTTCTTCGTCGGTGTCGTTCCCTCCCGACTTCCTTCTTTTTTTGCGTTCTAACTGCAGTCTCGCGGCCCACGAGCGTCGTCGGCCTTTATCGTTGGGTCCGAAACCTTCCGCGCCCACCGGCACAGCCAGGGAGGCACGGCGCGGTACTTCCGGCGGGGGCCCATCAAAGTCGGTCAATTGTCTGTATCGTTCGGCGAACGTAGCTTCGGACGACCTGCGTCCGTTAGCCGTGGATAGAGTAGGTTCCTCTGTGACTACATCATCATTGAAGGCCTCGTCGTCGTCGGTGTCAGCAGCGGTGGCGAAGGGTTCCCCGCTGTACCGTCTGGGCGTCTCGTCAGCAGACTCCTGCAGGCTGGCGAGCGTGAGGCTGGGGCGGTGCGTGCGCAGGCCGCGCGGCGCCCGGCCCGGCCGCGTCTGCAGCCGCGACAGCGCCAGCGGCACCGGCGACTCGGTCATTGTCGGTTCAACACTCATTTTGCAAAACACTTAGAACTCGTAAACTGTCACACTATGTTTTTTATTTTATTTTACGAAAGCCAACATGACAATCACGGCTCCTTCATTTTCGGACCCATTTTATCGAAAACTTGAAAGATCATATCACAATTCAATCAGTCGTTGTATTACCTATTTTGATTTGTTTTTACGCGATTGCTCACCAACACTGTAATTTAATAAAGATTTTTAAATCAACCCCAATCCACGTGACACTTTTTGTCTACCTAATATCGAGTTCGCGCATCAATATCAAATCAAATGGCCTAATAGCCCTGTAGTCAATGTTTCTGTGACCATCTAAAAAACGGGATGTCCCAAGAAATTGTGGCACGATTTACTGTCTTGGAATCGGCAATGCGAAATACCAGCACAGACTGGCAACCAATAGAAAAGAGCATATTGGTCACAGGGTACACAAGAAAAAGAGCAATGATAATAATATGCAACAATTAATTGTCAATTTCATCCAATGAAGACGATCTGTAGCACATTGCGTGACATCACACATAGGATGACCAATAAATGTAGCCGTAATCTAGTAATAAAATTTTCCTTATTTTGAAAACAATAAGCCATTTATGGAACGTGTAGTGAACACAACAAGCTGCAGTATAAATAGCTAGTGGTCGCTTAGTACTCGTAGTAAACCTTAGCGACAAGTGTCGGCGCTACGCCATATAAGCAGGTGATTGCAGCTTTCGTAACGGCGCTGTCCGTCATCGACTCACGCGCACACCGGCAGGCGACAACGCGCAGCCCGCAGCGCGGGGAAAGTTGCCACCGACTTGCATAAATAAGTATTGACTATCTCATATAATCACCATCGATTTCATTATCATTTTAATCTTATAAAGTTTATTAAACGTGTAAAACCTTGGAGCGTGGCCAAAATTTAGACTGCTGAAAGTCATTTATTATCATTACTCGTAAACTTTAAAATTATTATATTCGTAGACGCATTTGTATCTATTCATACTCATATCTGTTTTAACCTTGAATAGACAATAAATATTTACCCTTAGGTATAGGTATTTCGTTTAGAGTTTCACCTTATCCTGACATGATGAAAAAAAAAATTACTTCCGGTAAGCACTATCAAGGTTCCCTTGCAATGTACAACATTAAATCTAATCTATAATTTTCTAAAGAGTGTGTGGTTAAAGGCGCTAATCTCAAGAACTGTTCGAATTAAATAAATATATTTTAGTGCTGGATAGCCCATTTATCGACGTAGGATTATAGACTATATCATCACGCTACGACCAACAGGAGCGGAGCATTAATGAAAAAAGTGTGGCAGACAATGTTGCGCGGGTTAGTTAGTAACCATAATGTATAATTTAGCTAGAGCGAACGTTTGATATATGCCATAGGTAGGTAGAATGATAAGTAAACAGTGCACAGGAAATCAAATCCACCATTTCGCAACATGGTATCTAGGTCAAGTAAGTGCGTATTAATGAGACTCGGAATATTAGTCTAGGACGCGAGCCGTGTATATGATGAAGCAAAAACGTTTGATTTTAATAAGGTATTACCAATTACTATACATATGGCCTTATATGTATCAAAGTCAACCCACTAACGTCAATCAAGCGGCGAAATGTTAGCTCAATGTCGACGAGGAGATTAACCTCTCGCGAGAGGGCTCGACATCCGACCCTTACATATACAATTATCTACAATTTCTAATCAAAACTATCCGACCTGCACTACTTCAAAACAATGATACTCGGTAATTATGAAACTTGATTGAACCATCACAAATTGACTAATTGAGACATGACAGTCGATCTTGAGACAAACGGCCATCCCATAAAACACATTGCTACATGTGACGTATACAAATCAGTTGTTCAAAAAACTGGCCAAGTGCGAGTCGGACTCGCGTGCAAAGGGTTCCGAACCAATTATTTTTTTTTATTTGAACACCTTAGATACTTCTTATAGTGTTTTTATGTAATCTGTAGGTTAAGAACTATTTTCTGCAATTTTTTATCAAAATTTCAGGCTCAGCAGTTTCGGAAATGTTTCGAGGGGAGGAATTGTCACTTTTGGTCTTATTTCTTGAATAACATTTAAATTATTTATTTTGTAGTTATGCAAAAAATATAATTAAAACCCTCACAATAAGTCGTTTCATTTGATATGTCCCTCGATACAGTTTAAAAAACTTTCTTTTTTTATGTTTATTTTCTAGGTTGTCAAGTGACCCATCCCCATACTCAAAATTTATTTATTTACGTAACGCGTCCGTGTTTGAGTCACAGATATTCACCAAATTTCAACAGAGGCGGTCCAGAAATCCGGAAAAAATGGCTGTGACAGACGGACACACAGACACCCGAGTGATCTTATAAGGGTTCCGATTCTTACGGATATTCGGAACCCTATACAGAGTTAAAACGGAGAAACAAGATATAAAACCATGTCGTTTCCACTTGTCGTAATTCATCGAAAGCTTTGATGTTTGATGATCGTCCACACTTCCTTTGAAGTGCCCATTTCAGATGAAATTACTTTGTTATTTACCAATCAGAAAGTTGAATAAGATTTTGCATGAAAGTGCACTAAGAAGGGTGTTGTGTCTTACAAATAATTGTATCATGACTATCGTGACTGCACAAGCACAAATATTTGCTTACATTTATAAATAACCTTTTTGTAATAAGCAAACGAGGAGAAAGATAGTAGAAATCACATTCAATAAGATATAGGATTTTATCATTACAATTGAAACAATAAACACGTGACTACATATTATACATAGGTATCGTCGAATGGGTGGGACTAATAGAAAAGCCTTGAGAACAGCACATAGTCTCACTCGCAGTGGAAAATGTCTGGCTAAATCATTACGCGGTTTATGTTAATAACGTAAAGGGTGATAAAGCACGCACAAACGCTCATAAATGTGTTGGCACCATTACCGTTCTAGCTACTTCGTAGTTATCTCACGTCGTGGTCTAGAGACCTTCTTCTGTATCAGAGTTGAGAAAATAATATTCATAACAGGTTCTAATCTTAAGACAATCAATGTTACTATCACTGTATGGGCTCCATTATTGATAACAGTGTTGGTGGCGAAGGGAGTATCAGCTTGGTAATTGAAGATTATAGGTATGTACATCAACCAATACCCAAAACTTCCAAGAACGTTTTCATGCTTATTGGTAAATGATTGGAAACAACAAAGAAATCGATGCAGATAGGATCGAACACGTCGATGGGTCACGACGACGCGAAAGCATGCACGATCTCAAAATCAAAACGTCGGGTAAACAAAGGGGTCAGCGTACGCGACGACGCCAGATTATATATCAGACACATTCCAACTAATGCAATACACTTAAATGAAAGCTCTCAAAGATATGCGCTGAGCAAACTTTACAAAAAAAAAAAATATTTTTAAATTCTCATCTTCAAGCTTAAAAAACTGGTTCGATTCTTTCTACATCAATTTGATTTTATTTTATTTTAAATCACGATTTATATAAAATACAGGATGTAAATCGCCATTTTAGTAGTATACGCTCGTGTAAATTTCTACAGCACGATTACCGTGACAAACAATTCGTTTAGATATGCTTACGATTTTTTCTCAGAAATTATCATGATGTCTCTTTAAACTTAGAATAAATGTGAATTTAAGTGGCGAGAGCGCAGAATCAACAGGATAGTTAGAGAGAAAAGAAAATAGATATTTTGTAAATAGAGCTTTATCTAAACACATGTGATTAACTAAATTAGACAAAAGCTATGCAATCGACCTAGATGCACAAGTTGTAGGTTCTGCAGCGTTTATCTTCTATTGTGTAGAAGATAAAAACAATGTTAAAGCTTGAAAATTAGGAAGAAATTGTAAATATCTACCGAATAATATTACAAATGAATATTCTTTTTAAATGTATGCAGATTTATCTTAGAAACATGCAAGGAGACTAGATAAGTCCGTGTCATGGGTCATTAGTTTCAATGTAACAAGAATGCATTTACGAGAGCTAGAGACAACAACATGTACACAAACAATGATAATATAATTGAATCGTAGAACAAACGTCGCATGTATAATAAGATGGTAGCAAGAGGCAAACGAACAGAATACAGATTCATTGGTAACAATAAATAAACCTACAGACAAAGAAAATACAGAGTTCATTAATACAGACGTGTACAAAGATTCCGGTTTAAAACTGTCTGGTGATGTTTTTAATATAATTGGCCTTTGAATAGTTCGTAGACCCCATGGTAAGTTTATGGATATTTCAAGGAGATCGCGTGAATAATCTTAGTACCCACAGCATTATGTTATAAGAAGTAATAATTATATTACTTTAAAGAAAACATTGAAAACGATACAACTGATGCGTCGCTAAAAAATATATATGACAAATCCAAAACGTTTTAGCACCGGGACGGCGAAGTTCGGCACTGCTGCGGCGGCATCGATACGGCGTACGTGACGAGAAACATTCATTTACAAAAATTATCGGATATTCTAGACTGATATGATTCCAACTATCCCATGAATTACTAATGAGGTAGAACCAACAAATAAATTTAGGAATATATGACGAAAGCGTTAATTTGATGGATATAAACAAAAGCAAATGGAAACGTTCGGGACAGCCACATGTGCAACCGACAGGAGGAAACTAATATTAATTTAACACAACCGGAATTACATAAATCCAAACCAATTACTTGCTTTAAATAAAGAATATTTGCTATATTTCGACCATGTGTAATTTGCAACTAGATATATAAGCTGTGCTTTTTGCAGACGAGTGTAAATTTGACTGATGCCACGCAAAAGCCGCGGTAAAATAATACATAGAGATAATTACTAAAAAAACTATAACATTGACCAACATATTGTCACTAATTGCCGCTAATAACACAGTAGTTGTTTTCAGTTTTAATATAATTTTATGGGTCTATGTTGATATTACTAACAAGGTATTATTGAAATGGTTCCGCGACATTAACGGAGATAATGTACACGGCACACTACGATTTAACTACACATTTATGCAATACATTGTTTAAATCATTACTGGTATTTCATTTGAATTTCATAACAAGTATGCGGAATTCGTTCTGGCAAAAACGAATATGTAAAGCAGGGGACAAGTTCTCGCCACCACCGCCAATGGCCTGTCTAGCCACACCCTTTAAAACAATTGAAGTTGAAAACAAAAACGTATAAGTAGAATTCAATGCAAATTAAATTAACAGACAATTTATTTCTCGTTTAGTTAACCTAAGAACTGATTAATGATCTTCGGTATGCTAATTCCTTTAGAAAATAATGAACTGACAGTGAGATGGATTCTCTCGAGACTAAAAGAAACAATTACAAATGATAAATTTTAAAGTTATTACACGCTTCACGGCTATAACAGCTTATTTTAGATTATTTATCACAGGAAAGATATTCAAAATATGAAATCTTAAGATTACTCGGACACACTTTTTGAAGTGTTTGTATCTTTAATATGTGCTTGAGCACCAACTCCAAGTGATACTTATTATGAAGATTCCTTCCTTGAATTGAGTTCCACTACTAACAGTAGGGCTATCGATTTTGCGTTCAATACATCAAGCTTCGGGTAACCGCTTAAGGTGACTTAAAGAAATATATTCGTCTTTTATTGCTGTCGCGTTTGCATCCGCAGTGACCCAATTCTGAATTAAGAATGGAATATTATAGATGTTTCGCGTCGGAATCCGTCTCAGTGAAATGTTAAAGACATTAATATATTTGAGTTAAGATGCAAGAAATTTTGAATATTTGGGAAAATGTTTTAAGCGACGCGATGTTTGTTGTTATTTATGCATTAGTTATACAAGCAACAAACTGAGAATTCTAATCATAACGCAGCATACATATATACCTAATTGTTCAGCCTAAGTACTTGGGCAATAAATCAGTGTCCTCAATAGCATATCATATCGATCTTTAGATACACACAAGCTCGCTGCTTGATTAGATACTTAACGAAACATTTGGATTACTTCCTTAAATCCACTACACGCCATGCTTAGTGTAAAAATTACTAAACATGTTTTGGAACTTAAGGAAAACGAGACTTGAATCTGAGCACGAGGAGACCACATTCTTAAACTTGATACCATACTTAGAAAAAAGATGCTACGTGCGCGAATTTATCAACATAGACTAAAGTGTAAAGAATTTATCGAGAGCACGACTAGCACCTTGCAAGTTGCAGCCAAGAGCGGTGCTGTGCATAACACAATACTCAAGTTACGTCTATTGCTGAGAAAAATGTAGGTCGTGTCCGATTTCAAAGCGCAGCGGGACTTGCACAACTTAGTTCTAACTGCCAATGGCAAATCAACAACAAACTTTCGATATTTCTAGTGTTTAGTTATATTTTACGCTTCACCGATTTATTGTACATCGACGATTAGGTAAAACACTGGATCTGACTTCGATTGAATCACTGCTTGCTTTTCGGATTTAAATCGACATCCGATTTCACGGTCAAGAAAGCAATTAATTTAAATCTCACTAACATCCGGATCATGGGCATATATGGCAACTGGTAATCATTATGCACGGAAGTTAAAACCTAATCTAAAAATAATTTTGCTGCGGCCAATAATTAGACTATTTATGATAGGACCATCCACATTTCATTATGACCTTTAGCTACCGAAAGCCTAGAAAATAGGATTTTAATAAAAGGGGATCTACCTTCGGCACAGTAAATCAGCAAGTTTTGGTTTTACCCAGAGAGGGTCAACTGGCCATGGCGTCAACTAAATGTTATTTTTTTTTGAATAATACATTAATTAATATGTACCTATAATGATCTTTTGTGGTCTGCTCAAGTTTAAAGCAATGATGAGATTAAAAAATGACAACAATGGAAAAGTTTAAAATGGACATTAATTTTAGCATGGAATGTAATAATTGGTCAATATGTAGACGTTATGAAATAAAAAAACATTAATGAAAAGGTGTGTAATGTGGGAAAGGCGTAAGGGGTCACGGACGTACACTCGGTTCTCGTTTTCACTTAGCAGTGGCCTGTGGGTGCAACTTGAGGCAGCACAGCATCTAACTGACGCCTACCGACAACTGCTAACTTCTCGCTTGATGTTTCTCCACAACATCGCCGTTCAAGACAGTCGCTCAAGTTTCCACAAGTACAAGCCGCAACTTCTACAACTATCTACGTACTACGAGATGTCTACGAGCTCGTAGTATTTACGCGTTCTCACAACTTGTCTTCAATTTATTTATCTTTGTTGTTACCGTTCAGTGATCTCTTCAGCTGAGAAAGTTTCGTTTAGACGGTAATTTGAAAATACTTAGAAATAAAAGTATTAATTTCAAAACAGAATCAAAAATATTTTTAAATAGCTTCTGGGCAAATGTTTACAAAATAATCATCAACAAAATAAAGAAATATGATAACGAAGGGTAAATACGAGTAAAAATTGTAAGTGTCACACGAACATGGGATCGATTTAAAACTCCAGTATCACAAATCACGGTAGTGTTACGGGCTTCGGACAAGCACCGACCTCCTTTCCCCGTTGCACTGGCGCAACGAACAAACAGAATAACTAGACGAAGATGTCGGCGTACAAAATCGTAGCGGAACCTGCGCGCGCGACTTTCACTACCGTACGTGTGCGCGTGCTCTGCGCAGCGTGCGAATCGCGCGCCGTTGTGAATGCTACTGATGACAAACGCCGGCCGCCTCTCGCGCCGATGGTGGGGCAGCTGGATGACTATCGTCAACATCTCTGATAATAAACACTGAAACCTACCCCCTCACTACTCACAGCGTTATCTGTTTTCAAAGCCTAGATAGATACTCGTTTCGCACCAATTTTTTTTATCGTTAATGTCACTCGGTGTCCCACATTTTGACTCATCGTAAGAAAAGTGTCGCAAGTAAATATGTGAATATGTAAATAATATTTTGGTACCTACCAGATTTTTATTAAACTTCAAAACAAAGAAATCAATCTATTCGCCTACCACGGTAAGCGTATAAATTAATACACGTCTCTTAACTCGTATAATACTGGATGTTTCTTAATTATATCACGTTAAACCGTAATAATATAAGGTTTGATGAATATGACAACCCACACGAGTGAATTGCGGTTATTGTATTCAAATTACATCTGTAGTGCTATTCTGTAACAACATTTTCGTGTCTCGACAGCGGAATCCGAGGTAAGTATAAACGTAACACCTTTATGTTATTCGTAATAAAGTTCACTTTGTGAGCTACCTCACTCAGGTGAAGCGCGATATCGAAATGGTTACTTACAGAATAGACTAGCTGCTCCTATTTCTGTAGATTGCTAGAGTGGGCCGACTGGGCCAAGTAGGGTGCCCTACCTTTGAATCATTAAATAATAGCGCAAATCGATCTGTTTGACAACCTGCACTGCAATCATACCGAAGGAGATATTGATTTTCTCTCTAAATTATAAATGAGCAGGTAACTGGGTTAGTTTCTGGTACAACTAAGTTTTTTTTAAATAACATGGTTTTCCTGGTGTTCCTTTTTTCAACACGGACCTAGTAAAGAAATACCAATCAAGTGAAATGTATGGTCACACCATAATTAAGCTTCGGAAACAGAATAGCATTCGTCAGTCCGACATTGAATTCAAGACAACCACAGACAACTAATTGCATTTGTCATGAATGTATTTTCCTGCTCAACATTTCTCATTTCTGTCAGTTTTATTTCTATTGATTTGGTCTGATAAATAGAATGTAAAAATAGTACAAAAACAACAAAGTAGACAATTAGATAAGTGAAACGCGGTCATTTGTGATTGTATACGCAGCTACCAAATAATTCCAGTAAATTCATTCAAAAGGGGGCTGATGAAATAGAAAAAACCGGCAAAGTGCGTGTCGGACTGTCACACGAAGGGTTCCGTACCATAAACCTTAATATTTATTAGAATACACAAGTAGAAATACACAATCTGTGAAAATTTCAACTGTCTATCTATTACGGTTCTTGAGATACAGCCCGCTAACAGACAGGCGGACGGAAAAATAAAAAAGTACAGATATTTTTGATATTCCTCTGGTGCAATTAGAAAAATAAAGTCGATGACGTATAGTATTAGTAAATATCATGTGATCTGGAGCCTATCAGGCGGTGACTCGTATTTATAGGGGAACGTGCATTGAGTTTCGAAACCATATTCAAGTTTCATTTTATATTATAAAGAAAAAAAAAACTCAAGGAAATTATTATTATTTTTAAAGCAGAATCAGATTCAAAATGGTTCTGATAACGATTAAGAAGAACCCATTAATAATATTATTAAAAATATTTTCTATCACACTAAATGGAAAATAGGAATAAACAAAATCACTAGGAGAACGTTGTCTGTAGCCACTGCTACAGTTCTCCTGATGATGAAGCTTGCTACAGTAGGTAGGTACTCGTAATGGTCAACATTTTACAATTGCAAAGGTTTTGTTTTTATCCCTGGTCCAACATTAAGGATTCCATCATTTAAAAAATACTTTTAAATTAAACTCGGAAGTATTGCTTTAATCAGCAATTTCCATTCATATATTATGGCCGCATTTAATAAATATCTCTCATAAATTAATCATTCAGTGCGGTTAATCTGATCTGAATAATTTTTGCACTTAATATGGCACATATACAGGATTCCACGTCGATTTCCATTGCGTTTTTACCAATGAATAGTGGACAAACATTAACGAGAAAAAGACATGAAACGTAATGGACATAAAAGCCCGTACTTCGCGCATCATAATTTTAAGTAGACCCTGGTTAAACTGGCATATTGCGCAATCTTTGCCCTTTCATCTGACTTTGACATATTACAGTGATGCAAGAGTCTCCCATATGTTTCTTTTGCGTGGTCCAGCTGCACCGTAAATTACAATACTTGACTTTAATTTCATGATTTCTAAATAACGTGATATGATAGGCGTAGCTACTAAAACTAGCGCATAAAGACAAGGTACAATGTGGTCTCCGCTGAACAAAGCATTACGTCAATAATGGCACAAAGACTAATTTGCCTAATCGAGACTAGTGCCACGTCACGGCTGAATAACGGTGTATATGTGGTCTGCGCTGCCTCCAATTGAAAGTGTCCGCAACGGTACTTCCGATTGTAACAAAACTTTGAACTAATGGGGCCGACATGGATGATAGAACTTAAATATTGGTAACGTATCTATTCAATAGACGAGATGATGGCACCAATCAAATGATCTATCATCTCGTGAAGAATGAATTTGCCTGGTAGCCAGGTGAAGAGATAACTGACTCCATCCATAGTTATTGGTACCTAATAGTTTTATGATACAAAAAAAAAACCACAGTGACATCAGGAAGATTCGCAGAAACACTGTGCCAACCACAGCTTTAAGGTGGATCATAGGTAAAACACAAATAACCCAACAATAGCCACCTATCAACAGACAATGTGAAAATTTTCCCGTAGACGGCCCATTAGTATTGATTAGCAGCGAAACGAGGATACTAAGTGAAATGAAATAGACAAACTGCAGTCTATCTATATTCATTACTGTACATTACGATAATGCACAAAGCAAGTCATGTTTCAGAGAAACTTAGTGAATACGATTTTGCGGCGACGTGTAGCTAGTCAGCGATAAGTTCATGAATAGTTTGATTAATTGTAGATAACCTTTTATATTACTGAATACAGTTTTATTCAAGACATGCAAATGAGAAGGGAAAAGTAGTTTGACCACTATATTTTCTGCTGTTTTATAAATGAATACCACTAAGCATGTTTGCCTCACCTTACTGTACACATGCTGACAGAAAATAAACATTACCATATGCATAATGGCATACAAACTGTAACGTTAATTATAAATACGTTAAGCAGGAAGCATTATTTTATGAGTAGTTACTAAGTGCACTGAAGTAATTAGAAAACGCACTATTACGTTGCTCGCACACGTAACTATTGTGTGCTTACATCGTATGGCACAGTTCTAACCTTCCACTTAAGTACGGCTTCGCAAGGGCTTCTGGTCTTGAATCAAAGATAAATCTATTTCACACGCGGTGTAATGTTTCATTGCATTATCGCGGTTTCGCGTGACGCCATATTATCAGAAACAGGAAATTTTATATGGAAAATCGAATAGGTGACTCATTTCCATTTTCACTGCTTGAAAATTTGCTCCAATAAGTTTTGATGTGACTCACTGTTTATTTGGAGTCTCTTCTTCTATTACACTATCAATTTTTATCTCAGTATTAACTCTCTTTTAATTATAGGCGTAAAAATAATTAACATAATTATTTATTCCACTTTCAGATAATTCAGATAACATTTTAAATTCACTAATTGCGAGTCGCAATCCGTCGCCTCTACTCATCAAAACTTGCGATGTTTTGGCTAAGCCCCAAAAATTTAAATCATCGACCGTTGCTTTTATAACAAAATAAAACTAGGTAAGTACCTGGCTACATTTTCGAGTGAACGAACAAATGACACTGATAATGACACATTGATGATTCGTGTAAAATGTTGAAAACAGTGATTTGAAGGTAAATGTTCAACCGACGGATTTTTTAACTCAATATTTAATTGACAGTAAACGAAAACATCGTGATGAAACGGTTCTTTGTCCTGCAGTAGGATAATCTTATGGCATGTATTTCATTAAAACTAACGCATAATGGTAACTTATTGAGAGGCATTGGCTTATGGTCAATGTTTGAAAATCATTCTACGTAAAAACGATATCTCTGAGGAATAATTATGCAGAAGTCATTGTTAAAGATTTTTTCCATTAAGCGTTTGTCCAGCAAGCCAAGAAGGATGGAGGCGTACAACTCATGTTAACTATTATTTTGTAGCGATATCATTTCATAAATTTCTCGTGACTTTAATTAAATCGTATCATAACACTTCGTAGCGGACTCGTAGCCATGTCGTAGCCTTGTATACTTGTCGTAGCATTTTGGAGAGGTCTCGTAGCTGTGTCGTAGCACTATGTAGAGGACTCGTAGCCCTGTCGTAGTGCTTCGTAGAGGTCTCGTAGACGTATCGTAGCGCTTCGTATAGGTCTCGTAGAAGCTTCATAGCAATTCGTAACCGTCCTCGTAGTTGGAAGCTCGTCTAAAAGTTGTGTAGGCGGCTCGTTTAAACGTCTTGTAGCAGTTTTATTGGAGTCGTGGCCCATTCTAGGAAACTTGTAGAAGCCTTATAGGTGCCTCGTCTAGCCGTTTCGTAGACGACTCGTAATCGCCTTCATTAGGCGTCTCGTAAAGGTCTCGCCATTCATAGGAGCATTTATTATGAAAAAGAAGGGAGAAAAATTAAAGCTATGACTTTTAAATATTCCATGTATTTCAAATATTGCTTCCTAAATAAAGTGGTTGAGCGCTGGACCAACACACATTGTGAAAACACCCTTACACTTTTACTTAGATGTTTTCCTTATTCAGCTACTGCGCATTATTTCTAGATAATGCGACGTGTTGACAGTGTTAATCACTGATATCACTGCTCTCATCACATTCACGCTGTAAAGGGTGAGTAAATAACGCATCGCAATTGTTACAGCTAGTCTATTCTGTAAATAACCATTTCGATATCGAGCTTCACCTGAGTGACAAACTCACAAAGTGAGCTTTATTGCACACAACATAAATGTGTTACGTAATTTGATACTTACCTCGGATTCCGCTGTCGAGACACGAAAATGTTGTTACAGAATAGGGGTACAGTACCCCTATTCTGTACCTGAATAGGGGTACAGTACCCCTATTCTGTACCTGAATAGGGGTACAGTACCTCGTGTACTGTCGTGTCTCGACAGCAGAATCCGAGGTGAGTATCAAATAACGTCAAACGTATGTTGTGTGCAATAAACATCACTTTGTGAGGTTTGTCACTCAGGTATCGCTCGATATCGAAATGGTTACTTACAGAATAGACTAGCTGATCAGGAAGACAAGAACGACTGAGATGTTTATTAAACAGACTCCAACTGCGAGTCATCTGTGCTACACATGTGTTTACTTTCGTCTACTGTAAACCAACCTTAAACAACGACTCGATAGTTACTACCGCGTGACGCACTTAAACGACTCAAATACCTGTATACACGAAGGTACACAATCACATCTCTTAGGAATTGAGGTGGAAAATTCTTATAGCGAAAACGTAGCGAAGACCGTACTTATATCAAAGAAAAAAAAATCGATGTTACAATGTACCCAAATCTAATATCATCGGTGTGAAATTTCACTCGCATCTGGGGATTTATGAGCGCTTCGTGAATTTTATGTATTATTCACTCGTCCTCGTGAATAATATTTGTCGCTTACCTATTTGTTCGGCAAGCTCGAGTTGATGATATGAATATTCATGACAATGTGGTGGAAAAGCAAACGTACGCTATGCTAGAGGAGCGACGGAGCCAGGCTGGTGACGGGGTGGGCGTCGGCGGCGGCGACAGATAAACGTAGCTGAAATGTTAACAAACTTGGATTTCATTGCGATCCGAAGAAAAGAAGAAGACCACTCGCTCGCTCCCGGATAAAATGAGATTGATGACATTAAATTTATTTGAATACCACGAAGTGAACGCAAAACATATACAAAGAAGAGAAGAGTTATCTCGGTTGATGGAAAACTGCCTGTAAACACGTTCACATGACATGTGAGCGATGAGCTCGCCAAGAGTTCGTTGATTTTGATAAGGATTCCGGTCAGAGGCCCGAGGAAGGGCTTCGCTGCCTTGCCTAACACAATGAACACCCAACAAAAACGATTTAGTACGCGTAGTTTAATTATATTCGAACACAACTGTATATTAGCATATAACTTCAGGTGTGTAACAATAAAAAAATATGTTAATCATATTTTCCTTAAAGATCTTCATGACATGACTAAAATAAAGATGCGGTACCCAGCAGCCGAACAATAGCACCGCGGAGCGCTATGTACAAACATACAGCTTTATCTTGACAGGTTTGCTTACTTCAATGTGATAAATAAGTTTCTAAGAAACATACGTTAGTCTATTATCAAAATTAGACTGATATAATGTTAATTATAATTATCAGATGATCGGACGAAGGTCGCTTGATATTATTGACAATGAAAGCAACTGAAAGTCAGATTGGGGATGCCAGCGAGTGGTTTGTGTTATGTAGATAATACGCGCGAGTACTCACTCGATCTCGGCACTCCACAGTTCGTCCTCGTCGTCTTCGTTATTTTGCATTTTAATAATTAAACAAGTATTTTATATCCTTCTATCACCGCGCCTGGAATTTTAGATACACCTGAAAATAGGTATGGCGATGCTATCTTACTTAACAAATGTATTACTAGCAATTTCTCGTCGTCATGTTTGCCGTTCATATCGAGAAAGTTCTATGAAGTAACAATTCTGTAAGTTTTGTCTGACAACAGACGCGGCACGCCTAGTGTATTGTTTTAGCTAGCTAGACGTTTCGGAAGCTTATTATATAACCTCGAGTGCCGGTTCTTAATGACGGAAAAACTACTTGGCGACATGATTGAACATAGAACGGGCAACCAATATCTCCATTAAGTCGATTCAAAAGATTATTAAGTTTCATTAAATCAAAGTGATGAAAAGCGATTTCAAATTTAATGGCGCATTTCACTTTGGACAGTCGGCAAAAGTCTAGTTTAAGCTCTAGGTATATGAGTGATGATGGCATCAATTAATATTCATTCAGTTTAAGCACATGTTCATATTTAAAATATGAACTTCTCCCAAAAGAATAACTCGCTAAACTGCGACTGATTGAACATAATGCATAATTAATTTCCGAACCAATACTGGTGATCTTGAAAGATATGTATTATAACGCATCTTCAACAATGGAACATTTAATTGGCTCAATAACTCATGTTTTCAATGGTCGCGACGTAAAAATGTTCATCCAACGTGAACAGCGGACAGGCCAATTTATTTTAAATCTTTTGTGAGTTTACACGAATAAATCAGAATTGAGCTCTCATTAAACGTGACATACAGCTTTGTAATGGTAACTCATCAATATTGATATATTTAATACGTAATGTTATCAGATAAAACTAAGGAATATATACAATCTAAGATATTTTCAGCGTTGCCTGTATCAATCAAATTATATTATAATGTCTGAACATATGTTGTTATCAGAAAAATGCAGTACATACCTGGTAAAGAAACCAAAAAAACTCATTTAGAACGAGTGCACTTCTCAATGTTAACTGGCACAACAATTTGGGCCACTGAAACAGTGGAATTCACCAGAAAAACTCGAAATAGAAACAATAGTGTATCAGCAAAGCATTGCAATCAACTGCCGCAATAATATCGAAGGAACCAACACTTATCTTGGAAACATTACCTATATGAAATTAGTTATGATAACAAAACTTGATTAATTGTACCGATATTTGTTTTTTTGTTGTAAGTATCAATATCGTATTATCCTCAAATGTATACGACGGAAAAGTTATAAAATAAAAGTGATGGCAGTAATTGCAAACAGAGTTTTAGAATTTCTCGTATATACTCATTTACAAAAGAAAACTGCATTTAAATCACCGAGTACGTGACAGTCCAAATTCATAATCATAACAAAAGGCGATCAAAAAAAATTTATCTTAAGTGGAAAATATCTAAAAATTCCGCTCATTTCTGAGTCGGACACCCTCCATAGAATGTACAAGGTAAAACGGGATGCACTTGAGTCACGGCTAATGATGTGATGCATTACTGTCGGATGCAGTTCTGTGCAGCATCATACATCGTCAAGTGTCCAGCTGGCGCCGCTGCCAATCATTCAATTACATGCAGAGCATAAACGATTCAATTGTGGAATTCGCTTCAACAATGTTAAAACTGTACTAATAAACGCCCGTGCGTTTTGAGCGATATTTTAACGATTGCGTCACTTCATTAAGTGCATCCGTCAAGGTGCGTACAGTACATGCTAATTCGCTCAATGAAGTCAAATTATTCTATTCTGCCAAAGCCAGTTTACAGATCCCGTAAATAAACGAAACTGAAAAAAGCTATCTGGAATACAAACTTTGAAAACAGGAAACAGTTTCCATCAATTGGCTCGAGACAAATAGCCAGACATTAGTTCCACTCTTTGTTAACTTCTCAGAACCGTAGTCGAGAATTTCCAACGATGCTCAAGCATGAATTTCGATTTAAAACAGACAGGTTTCATACTAATCTGTACTCGAATCTAGATTTAAAGCAAGATTCTGTCTTGAGCACCGATTTAGAATACGGGCCGTGGACATTAAAATCAAATAAAACGTTTTTGCACACACAAACACATTTAAACGGTATTGTGCCAATACTTCTGACTCTAAACCAAGGAGATAAACATATAGTCGAACTAGGTAGATACTACTATAATAGAAATAAATGAAAGAAAAAGCAACACGAATTGCTTCCTTAGAAATGGTTAAGTTATTTATAACAACGACTTTTTACTAGTAATTCGCTTCTTGTAAATATTTGCATACTACTCACAAAAGCGACAGATGACAGTACAGAATTTAGGAAGATAGTTGTTAACAAAACAAACTTATCTCATCCTTTTCACTTGAAATAGCCAAACAAAATTCGGTGATGGGACAAATAAAAACGGGGGCTCGACTATTATCTAACACGACAGTCTGTCTGTTATCTGTCTTCTGAACTGCGCATTTCCTCAAATATTAAATATTTAATTAAATAGTATCAATAAACAATTCAATTGAATAACAATAAACACCAAAACAGAGAATGATGAATAAACAGAGAATGGGCAGCAGCGATCGCCAAGCGTGGCGATTATGGCAAACCCCCCTTTGGGTGAGGGCTAGGTCCAGCAGAGGACGTCTTTCAGCTGCTACGCTGATGATGATGAAGCACCAAAAATGTGTAACCAGGAAGGAAAACTGTGGGAAATTCCTATTTTACTGCACTCATAATTTTATCGAGCAATTTCAAATCGGTATCATTTGTTGTGTAATTTTTTATCACTTTCCTGTCATTTTCCGAGAACATTTATACATCTCAAGAGAGTGACTCTTGACGAAATGAGTGTCGGATTAGATGTAATGATAATGCTATCAGTCTAAGCTCCTATACAGAAGTGAATATCTGTACATTTGACACAAAGACACCAATAACCTCGATAAGTATCGGATACCAAACTCTAATTTGAATTCATGTGGCACATTAACCAGACTCTTTCCGAGGTCATAGGCGAAATATTTAAAATAACTTGATGATAGTAATAAACAGAAACTTCATATAAGATCATAAATGCAGCGACGAATGTATTTTATCAAGTGTAATCATTCAGCCTTAAAGCTGCCAAGACCCGCCAGCTGCGAGAACAGGGCATACTTAATCAACACGATGAGACAATAGTTGCCATCCTATAAACCCACATTGAGATGCTAATAAGAAAAGGGAAAATAGATACGTCTGTAGCCAGCAAACGTTGGGCTGTGAAATTGATTTGAACGCGCTAATGCGACGACAAAGCGATGCGTTGTGTGTGTCGCGGGGACGCGTGACAACACGGTTACGCGTACAATATCACATGGCCTCGTGCACCCATCGCCGTCACGACCCGAGCCTGCAAAACACTATAGTACTGCCTGTCCACACAATAATACTTCAATGAAATCAAGTACACACTCAATACACCTCACATTAATAGCCGTTTGAATCATTAAAGAACGCTCGCAACTGAAAACTTAAGAAAAACGGACTGGATTATAAGTAACCTTTGAAACTGAAAAACATGCATTGCTGTCAGAAATCTGAATGTAAATGCAAATTGTTGCAAGGTCTCAGTCAGAAAGCTCTTTGAAAATAAATGAATTTAATAAAGAAGGAAAAAGGGGCCAAACAATAATAAAACACATTTACATTTTATTTATTCTTTCTTTGTGTGGAACAAAGAAATCATAAAAAGATTACTGAGAAGCTAAAAGATTACTGTATGAGCTTACAGCTTTCTCAAATATGCATACGTTCACACTCTCACATTACGTAATATCCCAAATAACATTTTGGCGTCAGTTACAGGCTTTTTTATGACTTTAAGTAATATAACAGGGTTATAATTATCTCACTTATTACTAAAGGCGATATAGAGGAGTTAACAATCAAGTTTTAGCCCCAATCACAGCACTAAAGCTTTAATGGACGACGTAATACAGCTTTGAGAGTTATAATGGCGCTAGTAGCAGCAAGTATACTTAATACGTTATAGCTTTAACCTTTTTGTGACACCCAAGTCTTTATAAAAGTGTTCGCCGACTCCTTTTATTACTTATTGTTGTATAGTTATTGCAATGAACTTTTTTATACCACTTAAGGTGCTATATTGACTATTGTTGCAGACTTAGGCTATAAAATAGAGTTTTTCGAGAGTTTAGTAACACGAGAAACTAAAGGTGTCAAACAACTCCTCTATCTAGGTTTAACCTGTAATAAAGGGTTAAACTAAAGCTTATTGTGTTAGGCAGTACTCTTTTACAGACGTTCTAAAGGTATTGGTGTCAAACAACGCAAGTATGGGTCGTTATTAACACTAACCTCACTTTTGTAAAGTTCGCCATTTTTTTGGTAACCTAACAATTAATATTATTTCGAGTTATTCAACATTTGACTACAATTAACAAAATTTCTTACATTATTTAAAGCATTCCATGAATGTCACTTAATTTTACATACCAATGCTCAGGAAGCAGGATGAATAATAATGTTTAGCTTGAGGTACCTATTTTATTATCATAATTTTACTTTTAAATCTTTAATAAATCCTAGGCGCGTTAAAATTGAGATGAGAAACATAGTATACATTTACCGTGAAATCATAAGGGCAGTCATTTTTCACTTCACATACTTAAATAACATAATATTCCATAATATTATTCTGCTGTGTTGAATAATGGATGACATAACACTTCCATTACGAACAGATTTAATTTTAGTAGGGTTACAGGCTTTTTTCATCTTGACGTGCGCTTTTTACCACCTGTAGTGCTCACTAACGCGGTAATACAGGTTAAGCAGTAGCTGACGATGAATAAACGCTCTTGTGCAGCTTTAAGATCTTTTTCACACCTTACTATAGGATTTATACAACCTGTAGCATTTACCAACTCTATTTTACAACGGTAATACAGATTAAAGTAGTAGCTGACGATGAATAAGCGCTCTTGTGCAGCTTTAATATCTTTGGGACACCATACTATAGGCTTTCTGTAACTTTTACCTGTAAAACTGTGGGCCTCTTTCGTGGTTATAAGTGAGTTAGAGCATGCTCTAACTCAGTTGCACAGGTATGCGTTAACACTTTTATACTCAAATGGAACTGATATACGAGTCTTATATAGGTTTTTTTAACGCTTAAGTGTTAGTTGGGATTGGATACTTTTAAGGCAAGCTTTTCAAACTAGCTGCACTTTCGTAATCAACTAATCTGCGGTATTTCTTTGAGTTAAAGCCGAAAGATAGTATTAGGAACCACTAGTAAGGATCCGAACCGAAATCAATAGCGTTGTACCATCAAAAACTCGAGACACAAGTGGAAGGGCCTATCGTAGCCGTAAGTAACAAGAGCCAGACATCCTATACTAAGAGGCTATAGCCCACCGCAAACATGCTCCGCCGGCGGTTTAGAATAGATAGCACAAAAGGAAACAATGACGGGGTGATCCGGCCTGGCGCCCCCGGTCCACCCCCAGTCCCTCACCCACACTACGGCGGTGTTGTCGCCTAAACGTTTTATATCGGCCAAGGACGGCCTGCGACATGCACAGCGGAACTGAGCACTGCAACGATTCCACCAGCTCACCAAATATGCGAGACTGACGAGAATGAATTAGCTCGCCGAAACTGGGTCGCCGAAGCCTAGCCACTGAGCCACCGAGCCAGCTAGCCAGCCAGCCAGCCAGCCACTCAGATTATGATTCACGATGAAATAATTTGATTAGTCGACTCTGCTATTGTTCCAATGTTCTACACTCGTTGAGTGTCTGTTTGATTAATTTTATTTTTCCTTCTACTATTCGGTTTATCAGTCTGTTTGTTTTTGTTTATTTTGCTCATGTTTAACTGATCGAAAATAAACAGATTTCTAGGGTTCCGTACCCGAAGGGTAACCAACGGGACCCTATTACTAAGCCTCCGCTGTCCGTCCGTCCGTCCGTCTGTCGGTCCGTCTGTCTGTCTGCGGGCTGTATCTCAAGAACCGTAATAGGTAGAGAGCTGAAATTTTCACAGATTGTGTATTTCTATTGTAACAGCTTACAACAAATAATAAAAATTAAGGTTTATGGTATTCTTCGTGTGCTAGTCCGACTCGCACTTGGCCAGTTTTTTATAATAACGTTTGCTAGACAAGCTGAGAACTCGATCAAATACCAGCTTACATTAGCATTAAAAGTGCGTGATTTCTCACTGATATGGTATTAAAGTGCACTTAGAAGATAGAGGCAGCGAGACATCGACGACACGGTGTAATTCCTCAGTTTACGGCACGACGCGGCGCGGCGCAAGCTTTTTAATTAAATGACGTTATAAAGGGGCGCGGTAAACAAGCGAGATTTAGTTTGGAAGGCCAGCGCTACCGTCGGAGGCTGCTCGAGTGGAGATAAGGAGCCAGTAGGTGGAGGTAATGTACACACCCAGATAGAGAATGTTGCACAAGGCAAATATTTGCGCCCCGTCCGACGGCTGCCGCTCAACGTGCCTACTGACATGTTATTAATTAACTACTAGTGCTACTTTTTGGCTCACATTCAACTACTGAAGACGCTATTCTTCTCGTTAATCAAAATGTTCCCACGCAAAAATGGTGTGTTTGTGTGGTTTGGAACATTAACTCTCAAGAAATTAATTATAAATAAAAACTTTGATTTTAACCACACTACTAATTCTTATCTACCAGTCACATCACTAGACTAAAAAAATATATCAACCTAATGTTTTCACAAAATATTAGGCGTAACATGAGATTATTGACGAAGGATAATAACAACCGGCTGAAAATGTTCTATGTTTACCATTTGCTACAATATGATTAATTAACAAGACGGCCATGTATCACATTTCTTTATCGTAGTTAGATATTAATTAGGTAAATAAATGGCGAGTGAAAAGCGCCGGCGCCGCGACCTTTTGATAAATATGCCGAGTGGAATAATTCCACGCGGGAAAGAGGAAAAATAAAGTTAACGTAAGGCAACAAGCGGCTAATCCATGATGCATTCGCACAAATTGCGCGTCCCAGCTGAGAACAAATTGGATTCCCGGTGACGAGACGCCGGAGCGGCTCCAGTGCGGGCGAACGCGGCGGTGGACCACTCTACGTCTAGCAAATTGAATACCGTGCGCCCACGTCACGTCGAATATTTTTTTAGTTTTCCTCTACCTTCAGCAACCGTTTTGTAGCGGTGCAGCAAAAGTTTTCAAACAATTTACTTTATAAAATTCCTCTCGATCAAGTTAGCAAAAGATATCTTTCAAAGCTGCGCCACAATCCGCTACAACGACAAGCTCGGTTATTTATCCGCAAATTCAAACTACCTCTCTTACACATACGCGTTGAAATCCGTTTAGGCTGTGAAGTTTTTCTCACATTGTGTTTACGGTCCTATCCTACGCGCTTACTGCTGAACTAGTATCGCATTGTTACGATCATTGTCCTGGCTATGTACCAATTTATTTTCCGTTTACTTCCTTCGTAACCGTTTCATCTTCCGCACAATCAACACATCTTTCCTTTTCGATCAACACCTTGTTCCTTTTTCATCTATTCAAAAATCCCCTGTTCAATCCCTTGCCTTCAGCGTTAAATTGTAAAGTTTGAAAGTGTCGGGAGCCCACGACAGTGAGAGTGTTCAATACTTTGTTTAAGTTTTCCTGTTTCGCTCCGTCTGACAAAAACACATGTCTTCCGGTTGCAACTTCCATTGTTCGCTGAGACAAACAGCTAATAGTTTTCTTCGACTGTACATTCAATAAAATGTAATTGTTTAATGTCGTTTCATTTTAAAAGTATGAAATGGTTAAATAACAGTAACTGATTGATAGTTCATGTATTCTGGTGATACGCGATGGCGTTTGGTACTTTGCAGTAACTATGTATTATTTTACCCATCACAATGTATCATCACATATCATGTATCATCCATATGTATCATCAAAATTAATTTTATGTGGTAACCAAATAATTCTATTGAAGGAATTAAATACCTAATGTTTAAATAAAAATGCATCAGTCTTTTTTTAACCGACTTCTTCAAAAAGGAGGAGGTTCTATGTTCGGCTGTATGTATGTTTTTTTTTCAGGTCATAGAATAAGTTATTGTCAGTCTTCACTATTTCTAAAAATACGAGATGCCTGAAGCAGGTTTACTATTACAGACCAGCGATCAGTTTTTTGCTGTCAAAGTTGTATTTAAGTACTACTATAATTTCCGGATTCCAATTCATTTATTTTAGCGTAAAATTACACTTGCACGTGGCCAGAATCATACATAGCTGCTCATCCGATACTTATTTTACGTCAATTCAACACGGATATTGGTCGGCTATTATTTGTACTTAATATGCCAATTAAGTCTATAATAATTAGCGATAAGTGTTCGCGCACGCCTCCTACAGCTCGTATGACAATTGATCACTACTGTATCTCACGTCACACCACTGTATGCCAGATCTTGGCTTCATGACAATGTCGACTGCATATACATAGACAACTGAAAGGATGTCTTATTAACCAATGGTAACGCAGGGGAAATGGGAAGGAAACGAGCACTGTGTCTATTTAACCGAGGATTTCCATAAAGCAACCTGATGGAAATTCTTTCAGGAAATTGAAAACTCAGAGCGAGAGACCGGCAGCGCATTTGTCGTTAAACGACCTATCAAGATGTCATTTAATAGATAGGTATAGGTAGACTTTGTGGCCGCTTCAGTATCAATTTTGTGTAATTTAAGGTCAGGAACGACAACCATCAACATAAATTACAGTGATACTATCTCAAAGGCAATTCTAATTTTTGTAAGGTATACGTTTGACATTGACCTTTAATGGCTAATTTTCTTATCTTCGGCACTGAACGACTGCTTTGACTACAATCAGAAGGAATTTACGTAAAACTGTTATGCTATATTATAAGATCTTATTGTACACAGTTACGCAATAAATAAGTCTTATTCTTATTCTTACCACTCCAATAAAACGTACTATGTATTAGGTAAATTTATAATGATGAACTTTACAAAATAAATGGTGAGCGTAGTTACGAAGTCAAGCTTTCAGGTAGGTTATATCTTAGGTAAAATCGTTCGCATACAATACCTATACTGCCTGGTAATAACTTACGCCAATTATTATGTCACGCACAATCGTATCAGTGAGATCCAATCACGATATAATAAAGCTAATTACATTTTGCAAGTGGCGCGTTTACAAGCTGCAGTCTACATGAAACGAGTAGCTGGCGGGGTTGAAACGCGATTCTTGCCAGTAAGTTACTATTAATCATATTTTATTAGACCTTTACAGCTGTTTTAACTTGAAGGCGCGCTACTTGCACAGTGGAATCGCGTTTTCTCAATATTATAAGATAAAAATACTGTGCTATTACCCAAAAGAAATATAAAAGCATGCAATATTTTTGATATAAGCTACGTCAAAATCAATTTTGAAAAAATAGCCGAACACGTTGACCTGAAAATTCGTTGAAGGAAAATGAAAAGAAGCACTCACTGCCAGTGGAAGGGTCCAGTAATGCCGTCTCTAAGTCGGTCCTTTAAGGAGCGTTGTCTTGCAGGGCCGGGCCCGGAGGGCAGCATGCCCGCGCCGGCCGGCACCGGCACCGGCACCGACGGCGGCGGCGCGCGCGCCGGCGATGACATCACTACAAATCGCGGCCCACGCGCACTAAGACCGCGCCCTCAACATCACACCACTGCACTACTAACGCGAGCTGCAACAAAGCAAAACAACCAAAGCCACATAAATAAAGCAAAGCGATACGATGACGCAAAATATAATTTGCAAAATTAAATATTCAAATAAATCATACAAGTACATCGCGCAAAGGAGGAAAACATGTGACAGTAAAAATCATTTTTCAAAAGTGAATATAAAAAAAACACAAGATTGCTTTCTATCTCTTCCTTTATAGGACTCAGTGTCTGAAACTATTTCCAATACAGCTTTCAAGAGACTGAAGAAGATATTTTTTTTAATTAGTCAGTAATTTGAAATCTGTTTATACATACATATAGTGTAGTAATTAAAAGCATTGGAATCTAATGCTGTAAAGGTAATATGTAGCTGAATAGAATAGTAAAATAAAAGCGAATGCTATTTGCATTGAGCGCCTAAACTTTTTATAAAAGCAACGACAAAATGGAAGTTTGTAATGATATTTTCATCAGGCGCCCATATAACGCATCCGCTCAATGCAAACGAAACATACATTGTATCGTGTATTCTGCTCGTATCAGTAGGTAGTTATTATTATTGTATCCCTCGGTAGGTTTATTTGTATTTTATATAAAAGCAAAGATATACGTATTACGTCTCATAACGCCCTTGGCACAGTAGCAGTACTTACATTGTGAGTTCCGTGTAGTCACAAGAATAATACGTTGTCTGTTAGACTTCTCGTACATAATGAGATTATCTACATCATAAATGTCTAAAGAAAAAGTCTCTGAAAATGTCAACCTTTCCGGAGAGCGTATCAAGATTACTAGCAACTACTTTGTTTTTCGAAACCCTGGTCGTGCTATTTGGAATTCATAACTTGGACGATACGCAAGAAATGAGTCTCGGTCTCTTGACACTGACGAGCTCCATGGCATCAGGCGACAGGCATACCGCGTGGCCTGACATAGCGACTGTTCTTTTAAGCAATATCGTCCTTATTTTCTAAATGGTTAACAATAGTCTGGTTTAAGTATTTGCTTAAAGATGGTAATCTAGCTAGGACAGTATGAAGACCGATTTAAAACTGGATTGTAGAAGATTTTAGTACGAATAAATTAAGAAATCTGACATTCGGTATTCATGCTTCAACATCGTTCTATATTTATAGGGCCTAACTTAAGAACTGAAGATTAACTAAAATTTAGTGTCTCTAGTCATTTCTTTCCAATTGGACGGATACGTGAAACATTTTGCTCATTACGACCTGCGATGACTATCTGCAAGATTTGGGAAGGGGCTCCAAGAGAGAGTTTCTAGTTTTTTTACACCCTCTTCACTGCAGCCTAATCCAGAACATAGGATTCCGAATACACAGAAACGAATAGGAGAATAAAGGAGTTCTCAAAAACCGCTCAGTCGGTAATCAATCACAGGCTAATTAGATGTTATTAACCAGGAAAGTTGTTGTGCTGTTACAAGGCCATTTGCATAGAGTTATACATTTACATTTCTGTATCGCATTGGCAATCAAAACAATACTTCACGGTTTCAGTTCTGCGATAGTGACAACATCAGAAAACAAGAATATGAATGGGTAGATCGAAAGTCATTGTACCTTGACCTAATTTGATTTAGTTGAAATTGATTCAATCTAAAGATGATCAATAGAATACTTTTTCCAGCAAATTTTCGCGCTAACAGGAAGCCAGTAACAGGAAACTCGGAAATTACTTTAGGACGTAAAAAAAAGTAGCTATCGCATTTTTATTTGCCAATCTCAATTGAATAGAAAACGTTTATTTGTTGGGCTAGAGAACTTTGGGGTAACTAGGAAAGATCCCTCGGAACCGTAAAAGTTTTGTTGAGAATACACTGAAACGGACAGGGCGATAGCAAGGGGCGAAAGCGGCTATCGATCGGCCCTACCCTCTCCCCGCGCGAGCTCCGCGCCTCCCCGTCGTCCCAGCTCACCTTACGTAAGTCCAGCTGATCGCACCCACCCTGTAACCTTGGCAACGAGCCTCATGCACGCATTTCTGTACAATGTTTGTTATACATTAACAATGCATTATTTGACTACGTTGCGCATTTTACTGTCACGATATTGAATGATGTTTTCGTGACGTTGAGGCACTGAGACTAAACACTCTAAAACTTCTCTCTCTAAAGTAAACATGTTATACTTGGACAATTTACAAGTTGATTGACTGCCATTTAATAACCCGAAGGGAAAATTCTCCGACAGCCGTGTCCCATATTCTTGGTTGGCACGTAGACATGTTAATTTCCTCCAACTAAGTGAGTGACCCTCCATCTACCTGCCAATATGCTACATGTGTGACCACTCCATAAGCTATTTAGAAAACGAGGATTTTTGTTACCTATTTTTTTATTTATCAATTTGAAAACGAATTCAGGGAGTCGAGCTATAGTTGGGATTTATCATACTTTTAAAACCGTTCATGGAAGACTATGAATTTTCATTTGAGCGCTTGTTAGTAGCAGTGGAAATACCGAGTTTTGTAAAATCTTAAGCCATCTAAAGCCAAACATCTTAATCAAAGTTATGGTCATAACTGCATTTCGAACTCGGTGTTTGATAAGAACGTATTCCAAAAAGTTCATAATATTTTTGAAACAGACTGAAACAAATGACTGCAGCAGCCACAGGAAAAATCGTAGGCGAGGGCCTGCGGACGGCGAGCATTGGGTGGCTCGCCGTCCGATCAGAACCAGGCTCGTGTCGACGACGCGTGTTCGCGTGTTCCACGCGCACCTCAAGGGGCTGTCAGCATGGGAGACGGGGCCCGCTAGGGCCAGTGCCTGCCGGGGTGTGAAAACCGTTCGAAAGAGGCACCGTACCCTGGAACGCAAAGGGCATTAGGAGGAACACGGATGGGTTTTAGTCAGTAAGAGTCTGATACTCCCTTCCGCTCCGCCCAGAGCGGAAGGAGTCATTTGACGATTTCCAATCCTACAAAAAAAAAAAAAAATCCACAGGATAATTAACATTGCAGTCAGAAACATATGTCTGAGCAATAAAAACTCAAGACAGTTTCTAATGAGTGCATGGTAAACCAGACAGAATATCGATTCAGATTTTTATTCTTGACTTTCTTTCTATTCTCGACAAAGTGCACCCAAGGCGGATATAATTACAGGATATAGCTTTTGGCTTGTATTTCTTTTGAGCGACTAAGAAGTTTCCCGAGATTTACGCTACAACTTTAGAGCACAGGAAGTACGCAACGAAAATTTACGAAACACGGGAGTAAATAATAATCCAACAAAAATCCACAATGTTTAGGTACCCCTTTTTGTCATTTTAGTACCAACTGCTACCAACCCAACGAACATTGTAGAAAAAGGTGTTCCACGAGGGGCCGAGTGATCGGGGGAGGCCATACGAATAAGGACAGTTCTAAGGGTTCAGTAAATTTGACTGAAGGAAAGCGATGGGTCGCACGCGTACGGTTCGTTAAATATTTGACCAGTGCCGCTCAATACGAACGACCTTGCGACCGCGAAGCGTCGCGCTCGCTCGCTACCGAATAGCTACCAACGTGCTCCTAGCGATCAGCTGTTACTACTTTTTGTCAACAATTACCTATAGCATTATTTGTATGATGCTATTTTACACCAAAATGAAATACTACTAAATTTTCATCTTAGTAGTTTCGTAAAATCATAAGTGAATGATTTTCTAAATTAACATCACAAATGAACAATTAATACACACTCGCAATTCCTAAATGTTGTCAAGTCTGCAACTAAATTACACTCAATTTTTAAACAGACATCCATCTATAAAATCTAGCTTTTACATGTGAGACTAATTACCTACACGGCAATAGCATAACAGTGTTCTAATTTATGACAACAAATGATTTGACACACAATGAACAATCCTATCACTTCCGTGATAACAAATTATGGATCTAGAAACCCTAAGTAAGAGTGGAATGAAGGAATGGTAATAAAACAGTGAATTTTGATGATAATTTAGTTGTGACTAATGAATGAATAGTGCATGTAAGCATCTAAGTGTGGTCCATGCATACATTGCAACGAACCGAGGAAGAAGTACGAAATTCATGTGAAGAAGCGCTGACGGAAGGTTTGATGACATAACGCGCACGCGGTTAACTCCGCTGGCTGAAAGCGTGCAACTGAACCAGCGCTGGGCGGGGGGAAGCGGGGCGGGAGCGTTGCGGGGCGTACTGAGTTGGCGCCCAACACGGGCCCGGCTTACCCCAACGACACCTCCTTCATATAATCACAGGACAATTTCTGTGGGTACACCTCCGTAGCGATACATTGGAAGGTTTTGTTTTAGTGTGTATTCGGTCTGTACGAGACATTAAAATGAGGCACTTGAAGAATTTCCAGGAATAAGATAGCGTTTAAAGCAATTTCCAAAAATACAAGCGCATAATGATCGCAAGAAAACGTTTATTCTTCAACGAAAAAAGGTTGTTTCCGTTTTATCAATACAATCCTTTGTACATCGCATTAAAATGTGAAATCCGTTGTACGTCTACGTAGAAGCCAAGCGAATTCAGTGTTCTGTTGTGATCAATAAATCGCATATGTACAGTCTATCGAAAATCCGGCACGGATAATTGGTTCTAGCGAGTTGTGGGTGATTAACGAAAACAGGGAAATTCTGATTCGGTGTTTCGTTATTTAGCTGGATTAATCCACTATCGAAAATAAATGAAAATTTGTAAGGTCCACAGGTCTTATCTTTATCGGCTTTATCACGTGTTGTAGGTACGGCACTGTTTTAATTTCGTTCTGCGAATTTAATAATTATCTTTAGACGGTTATGAAAAAGCCAACGTCCATAACGTTACCTTTTTATAACCGTCTAAAGTAGCAATTTGTTTCATACAAGAATACATTCTTCGCGTCGTTATCGATTAGAAAATAGCAGTAAATTGCACTGAGTGATTCACCACGGTAGTTCAACTAAGTTCGATCCCATCAAAAACATAAATGTGAAAATGGGAGCCAAGTTCAATGTTAAAAATATCCGTGATTGTCGACTTTAGTGAAAAAAGAATTGACATCTAAATGCTTTTATAATTTGAAAGGCGCTAAGTGTTACCTAACAAAATCGAATGATTGGAAAAATTTCAAATCTTAAAAATTCCCGGTTTTCCTATTTTTCCTTTGTATACACACAATTACCTAGCTGGATGCCAAATTTGAACTTTCTAGGACATCTGGAAGTGGGTTATATTTTTTATCTATTAGTCAGTGAGTCAATCAGTCGTAAAAATGCGGGTTTTAGACGTCTGTTTGAGTTACATTTATGAAATTTTGGATTCTAGATATGCTAAGGGGCTTTAACAAATGTGCCAATTTTCATGTCAGTAGGTTAAATAGGTTTCGAGTTGTGAAGGGACAGCTAAATATTACACACGGCTGCTGCGTCGCCAGTTCCTTTTTGTTTGAACTTTGGCTGGACTCGCTGGACCGCGTGTCTAGATAAGGTTTTTATTTCTTTCGTGGAATCTGGGTTAGCAGCGTAAGAAACGCAATGGAAAGGCGTACGATTGAGGACAACATACGAGTATTATACAAATGATACAGGTTATTTAACAATTAGCTACGGTCTACACCGATTTTAGTAGGTCTAATTTTAATTTATTGATTCCAATTTAGTTTATTATTAATTTAATTTGTGAATTTTAATTTAATTTTTCTTTTTTTGTGTGTGATTTTAATTTTATTTAAATGGGTTTAAATGACCTGAATAAAGTATTTATTATTATAATAGGACTTATAGGTTGGGTGTGGACTGTACGATAACCATATTTCATAAATATATCTGGCAATTAACCACAAGATGTGTGATATTAATGAGTTAATATCTACGTACAAGTAGCACAACATTTATAGAGTTGGTCATACAAGCGGCCAAATCCTCCAAACAAAGACTTGCAATGTG
Source organism: Lacanobia oleracea (assembly GCA_950371165.1). Taxonomy (NCBI): domain Eukaryota; kingdom Metazoa; phylum Arthropoda; class Insecta; order Lepidoptera; family Noctuidae; genus Lacanobia; species Lacanobia oleracea. Next base: position 18,082,846 of record OX493389.1, read on the forward strand.
GCAATTTGGAGACAAAACATAAAAATTTTAGTTACGATTCACCCCGACTTCGTACGGATGCAAATTACACCATCCTCATTAATTACTCTTTCTATTAGTGACAACTACGAGTATATCAAAATTGTTGCGAAACAAACAGGCAGAGGCAGACAGCGACATTATTTATATTCTAGGTAGAGATTATAATTTAAAGCAAAATTTCCGAGAAATCGAGGCAAATTTTTCATGTTAATATGAGCGAAAAGGTATACAAGGGCTAACTGGTTTTGTAAGTAGAACATCGTATTCCGTGAGATGGCCTTGACCCGCGTTCTCTTTAGGCGCCCCTCGAAATACTTGCCAGAAGCAAAACATCCCCAGGGAATTACTCTCCTGAAGTTTCAAGTACATCATTCCGAAAACGATTACTATATAAATTGTTTAACTTTACTTGTGAATCGGATTTTACGATCTAAATTTAACAAATAATGAAATTTAGTTAGCATGACTAAGAAAAACTAAATTTAAAAAAATAACTTCATAGCGAAACATGCAATGGTAAACGAAACCATAAAACAACTGTCCGGATTTCTCGAAATAAAAATATTTTTTATCACAAGATTTGAGTCAAACATCAGTCAGTAAGGGTTCAATGGCCAGTGAAGGTTGCTTTTATTTTCAAAACAGGATCCTGCGCTAAGCATGAGTCAGTACAGACCAGACCATGCCGCTCGACACCGACTGCAGTTTATTAAAGTAAATTATAATAATAGTTTGAACAAAGTCGCTTTTCCGTCTGTATGCTTATATCTTTAAAACTACGCAACGGATTTTAATGCAGTTTTCATCAATAAACAGATTTATTCAAGAGGAATATTCAAGTTAGAGTGAACAGGCTTCTTCTGGGTAAGCTCGCTCCATCGTCGACTTTGTATCTATCATCACCGACCTAGCGTCAAGAGCAGTCATATCAAATAAACAAAAAAAATGTGTATAATTCGTCCCGAAATTCTTACGGGAACGGGGAAAATGTTATATCCGCGTCCGAAGTCGCAAGCAAAAGTTAGTTTGTTATAAACAACAATACTTCAATAAAAATATTTATAAAAAATATATTTACGTTGTTATTTTTATTTTTAGATAGTATTAAGAAATTTTTATCTAAGCTTCTTACCAACGTCATGAGCAAAAGAGAAATAATGATAGTAGCTATCACCTAATTCTTTATCCGAATACGAACTACGGATCTTAGAAGGAAGTATTGCCCATACCCATGTTTTGCAGGGCATTGTGAACTTATGTAAACAGGTTTTTATATTTGTGTAAACGGTTTATGGTACCTAATTCTATTCTTGTATGTAATCAAGATACACCTCATTTCGATTCCAATTGTGTTAACTAATGACCACGCGTCATGTTGCAGACTAAATAATACCTAAATCATAATATATTAATTCATTCAAACATTAAAATATTAAATGTGCATGAAGCGCAGCAGAACTGCATGACATAATTCCGGTTCTGTTGATGATGACGGTAGCGGATTGGATCTCGTTGTTTTCGAGTAATTTTTTCAATCATTATTTGGTCTAGAGGTAAACTAGGGTTATAATACCGGCTCTTTTTTATTACCTCTAGCATAAGGGTTAAATGCATGACTAAGGAAGCCATGTAAATACATAAGAATAGGTAATCGTTGTTTTGGTGCAAACAAACCGTGGACATTTGAAGGATGTCCAATACAAATATGGAAGAAACAATGGATTAATTAAATTACGAGGCCAGGTGGCAAGTAGCAGCTAAATGCGGCACTAAAGCGAGGAACCTGCAGAAACCAAAGAGACCAGAAGAGGGCTTATGGTCGCAGCGGCTGACTCAAGGTCGGGATGAAGGCTAAATGAGCGCTAACAAGTACAAGATTCTTTTTACAACATTTTTTCAACGTGATCAACAATTTAAACGTGACACACAACACAATCAATAACATGTTTATCAACGCATATGTTGGCCCGGGCGGTGTCTGCAGTTTGGCCCTCGCTTATGTTATTATGTTTATTTATGAACACCGTCTGGCTACAAGTCTGTCTAGATTTTCACACTTTGAATATATAGCCAATATCTGAGACTAATTATTGACACCACAAAATCGCTAGTATATACTGGAAATTCTTGTTGAATTCTCATTTATGATCTGAATAGGATTTGTCCTTACAGATTTTATACGTTTAACCATTGACTGACATAACGTGCCTTTTCTAACTCCAGCACACTAATCGTCATACTCGTTTTACATCAAATACGTAGGTACTAAGCAAATAAATCAAAAGATTACTTACTTGATACTGGCAGCTTGCTGCTTATGCAAAGGACAATTACCTATACAGCGATGACTACAGTAAATCAATAAAATGAGCAAGCGACTATTTGCACGCTTGGAGAACTTGATCAGTTGACGTCTGAACCGCACAGGTGTATCTTTGAAATATCACTACAACATTTATTACAATAAACTGTCAGTCTGTCAGTAACGAAGAGAAAACAAGTACTGATAAGTTGTTGTAGTAGATAACCCTTTATTTATGCCGAGATAAGACCAAAATCTGTCCATGATGTCAATAAGTTTGTTTTGAATAAGACTAACTGTCATAAAAGTAAGAATGTTGAATTTAAAAATAACTCCATTCACTGTAATCTTTGCACTGACCTTTATAATACATGACAAAGACCAGTACACAAAATGTACATTTTAATACAGATTCCTTTTGTCTTGCACTAACAAAGAACCCAGAAGACATACCTGAATAAAAACCAAGAGGGCAAGACCCAATAAAAGCAAAGGACATTACTGCGGGGTTATTGTTTCGCTACATACAATGTAGGAATCAATAAAAAAAATGGAAATGCCTGATTCCAACGTGGCAAAATTTATCTCGCATGTAAACATAAAAGCTTTTGCATAAATCTGTACTTTGTCCTTGTAAAACCATGATAGTTAAAAGTGTTAGAGCCTAAAACACTCAAAAGCCGACAGCGTCTAAAACTGCCCAGTTATACACGGACGGATTTAAAAAAATCTTGTTTATGGACGTCCCGTAAATGGGACCGTCCCATTTCAATTTCTTAAAGATCTGATGAAGAATTTCAGATATACACAATTAAATAGATATAGACTGGTTGGTTTTTCTGGGGGGTTTTAGCGCTAAAATGTGAAATATAAAAAAAAAACGAAGAAACCACACAAGAAACAGCGACGTCCAAAATTAAAGCTTTTTTTGTAGGTACTTAGTAGTGGTTTTTATTTGGAAATCGGTTGTATTTTTTTTATGTATTTTTTGTAGCTCTATTAGTTTTGAACTTTGTCGTTCAACTGTCGGTCAAAAGAAGACCAGGTTTGAGAAGGAAGCGTTGTATAGAGCCAAGAGATGACTGGTTTCTGGTAAGTCGCGCCTTACGGAATCTGCGCTCTTTAAGTAAACTTAAAGAACAGCCTTGAAGAAGTAAAAGTAAGCTTATGGACGGTCAGGAGGAGGCTCTTTGCTCCTGATATCAGCAGCCCGGCCCAGGGCCCTAAAATACTCCATGAGCACCTAGTTAATCAAAATTGTACATCATGGACTCTGGATGACTTGAACAAAGTATTGCTTTGCGATGAAGCTAAAAACTAAATATGTATGTATGTTTAAAACTCAGAAAGCAGGGGTTTTCAATGGCAACAAATCGATCTAGCTAGGTTTCATTTTTATTAAACGTACGTCCACGTACTTATAATAATATGGTGAAAATTGAAGCCGGCAAGTGCTGCGAAGACCAGGGCAACGCTATGTGGACGTGAGTTTCGAAGAAATTACTCCTTATGGCGGAGGCTACGTTATGTTTTGTTCAGCAATTAATTTGACGGAGCGTACGGAGAAATTTTCATAGAAAATGGAACAATAAATGCACACAGGTTCAGTCAACAAACCTATTCGGTATACAGGCAAAAATATTAATTTTTCCACATCACTGCCAATGTTTTTTTCTAATATGTGCATAATAATTATTTAAGCTTTTGACATACCTACGAGTGTGTTGTACAATAATTGTCTACTCAGCACACACACAACATTGTTTAAAAGTAGTTGCAAGTTAGCTGCCTGCATACCTCATAGCTTTGTTGACTGTACATAACGGAAAGCCAAATTCTACAAGCACAACCCGCATTAACTGCTCTTGGAGACGATTCCATTTTTATGGACCTTTATGGATTTTTATGGACCCAGCCGGTGAATGTGGCAACGCGGGTACTGAATGTTGACGCCCAAACACCCAATTGCTTGGGCCTTCTGCTGACAACTGATTCGGGCAGTCATTCAGTGTCGGTCTTAGCCCTGCTGGGAACCCCTGACCACTGCCTGATGAAATGCGTATCGACCTGCTCTTCTCCAGATAGGAGCCCTAGAGGCACGAAAAGTGTATGGTAAGACGAGTCAGCAGATGGGGATGAGATGCAGCGCTTTATTTCGTCTTATCCATGGCGGCAACTGTGCTTCTCCTCGGGTGACCACTCGTGCTGTGTTGACGTGATTGCGACATGATTCTGCAGGGGATGAAGTACTTGATTCCATTCTCCGCTCGGTCACAAATCCTGACCTTGGTGTAATGCAGAATGCGCCCAGCCTGAGTCCCAAAAAGAAGCCTACCAAGCTTGGGTAGAAAGATCACGCGATTAGGATTCGCGCGAAGAAAAGAGCATTTAATTCTGCCGCCAAGTTCTGCAAGCGGATTCTAAGTGGGGCACGTTTTGACCATGTCAAAGGTATCGGGGCCAAACTAGCATCGCACCCTCCGGATAGCAAGCAGTTCTAGTCCCTGTCGAAAGCGGTTGAAACGAATTTGTCGACCCACTTTGCCTCCAATGTTGAAACTTAAGGGGTCGCTGGCTCATTCTGCAATTGATTGCATCTCTCTTTGCAAGCAATTCACGTCTGGACGCTGGCTTCAAGCAACCACTAACTGTACCTCGTTGTGACTCTTCGATGCAGGAGATCACAGTTCACAATCACATTAAATAGGTCCGTAGAGTACTGTGCAGTCTAGACGTGAACACGGCCAGCGGGCCTGACTGCATTCCAGCGAGAGTGTTGAGGCAATGTGTGAACCTGAACTGTCTACTGTGTTGACACGCCTGTTCCGCCTCTATCTTGAAAAAAGAACAGTGCCAAAATCCTGGAAGCTTGCAAATGTGCAACCGGTGCCCAAAAAGGGTGACCGTGCAGACCCTGCTCATTACCGTCCCATCGCCATTACCTCCATCCTATGCAAGGTTATGAAAAGGGTACTGAACAGTAAGTTGCTAACCTATCTTGAATACAATGATCTCCTCAGTGACCGTCAATATGGCTTTCGCCGAGAACGGTCAACTGGCGATCTTCTTGTGTATGGCACGCACTGCTGGGGCGAAGCCATCGATAGACACGGCGAAGCACTTGCCGTGTCGCTCGATACTTCGAAGGCTTTCGACAGGGTCTGGCACGCAAGTTTACTCAGCAAGCTTCCTGCTTATGGTATCCCCAACTGATTTTTGTTGCTGGATATCGGACCTCCTTAGTGAACGGTCGATCCGAGTAGTCGTTGCCAGCTGCTCCTCTGACCTCATGGCTATTGATGTGTGAGTTCCTCAGAGGTCTATTCTCTATGCAACTCTTTTCCTGCTGCACATCAATAGGTGCCCGTTTTTTTGCAAAGGAGGGTAGTATAAAAACTGTTTTGCCTGAGGACTTTAAGTATTTGTTGCAGTTAGTAAGTTGCAGCATAGCCATAAGATGGGCACACCACTATTATTGTGGCGATAAGTCCCCTCTTTGAGAAGTAGCTAGAGAGGCGCTACAGTGTCCGCACTTTCCGCCTGAGGCAGGTACTCACCGGACACCGTTGTTTCGGGTGGTACGCTGTTTCGGATTCGGTGAGAGACTCCTGAAGGAGTTATTTGATGGTTTCTCATCCAAAAAACAAAAAATAACCGTAGCCATTACCTTTCGCCTTTAGACTTAGCGATACCCTAATAAATTACATATAACGAATGAATATTGTACAAGAATAGGTACGCCAGTACAAGGACACCCAAGAAGTTTAGCACTGCAGGAAAAAACTTAAAATGCGTTTGATAACAAAGAGGCATGGAGAGAGGTTTATGATTCCTTATTTTTGCGTGAATGAATCCGGAGGATCAAGGTAATTGACATAACCCAAAGGCTGAAAGCCGAAATGTAGGTACTGTAGTGTCGATGTGTTTCGGAAGGTACGTAGTTGGGCACTCACTATACCACAAGGGCTGACGACCTGGGAAGGTAGCGATTATTAGCTGCATACAGACAACCGGGAGCGTTAAGATTGCGTTGTAGCTAGTCATGCTTGATAATGGACGATGTACGATGGATGACGATGAAAATTACCCACGAGACACTCGAATAGTACAGCTTGCGCTGGTCTTACCTGCACAAAGTTTTTAAACTACCAGTTCTGAACATACTGTAATTAGATATTATATTGGCAATATGTTTAAATACAACTAAATCAACATTCACAGATATTGGTAGACAATGTTATGTCACAACCAAATAGGATAATGCTCTAATGTAATGTTTAAAATTCTTAACACCACACTTGTTTACATACAGTTGTTGTTAAGGTTTTGAATACAAGGTTCTGCTTAGAATAATAATAATGTTGAATTTTGATAGGATATGTTCTCCAGCAAGCAGATGCCACATTATTAAGCTTCATCAGTAGTATTTATGAAAAAACATGTTTGCACAATCATCCATCTGCCTAGCCTTTTCCCAACTATATTGGGGTCGGCTTCAGTCAAACCAGATTCAGCTGAATACCAGTGTTTGCAAAATAAACTAATAATAATTCTATAATACTTGTTTTACGTAAACTGCTTTAATTCTAAGTCCCAATGTCTAAATAAACATTTTGAATTAATTTGGATACTGTGTATGCAAAATGGGAATTAAATTATACTTAAACAAAGATTTTTTAGAGAAATTAAGTGATTCTTTATGTTTCTACTAAAGGAGCAATACTGCCATAAAGAAACAACCCAGGGCCAAAAGGACTTTTGGCTCACTTTAACCAATGGGCTAGTTTTGCTTAAAGTGAGTCAAAAGTCCTTTAACAGGTTTACAAGAACAAAGTTAGGCCACATTACCACCAGAAACCAGCTTGCATGCAAGATGCATTGCACTGCAGGCTACCAAGGTATAATATGATTTGCATTCTGCAATGTAATGAGACTTGCATGCACGTTGCTTGCAGGTGGACAGGAGGCCTAAGAAATCATGTGATTTATGAGATTATCTATAATAACATACCTTCATTAATTTTTATGATACAATAACAAAATGAAAAGTAATACATTTGACAGTCAGATTTAAGAAATAAAATATTTTAATAGTCTGTTTATGGTTTGTTAACAATATACAAGAATGATGTCCAATAAATGCTTGGTAAGACAATAGCTTAGATTTAAAAACAGCTATTGTTATTCCTCAAAGGAAACTCATAAACTCATGTGCATAACAATATGTACTAACTTTAGAAATGGCATCACCTTTTCATAATAATTATTGTATGGGCATGCTTCGAAGCTCATAAGTGCAGGATTACAAAAACTTTTTCAGTTACTTGGTTGTGATGATCAAAGAGGCAGTCGCTCCAAGTTAAACTACTCTATTCAACTACAACTGGTTAGATTGGACCCTAACATAGTTTGGGAAAAGCTGCCAGCTTAGTAAAGGTTGAAGTTCAGTGATATGTGCTGCAGTTGCTATCTGACGTAGGCTAAAGCACTTTCTACTAATTTCCAACCAGACACACATCTGGTAGGATATCAGTTTATTATTTTGTGAGTAGCTAATTTAAAGTAAAAAACAAGATGATGTAGTATTTCTACATAATGCAGAAGACTTTTCAAGATAATTACTACTAAGGTTTTCTATATATATATAGATATAAAAACTGGCCAAGTGCGAGTCGGACTCGTGTGCAAACGGTTCTGAACCAATTTAATTTTTTTTAACTTGTTATTTTAACACTACAGCCTTCTTATAGGTTTTCCAGCAATAATTAGGTAAATATAGAACTATTAACTGCATTTTTTTTTTACTTTAGTCTCAGTAGTTTCGGAGACAAGGCGATTTTCATTCGCGCGAATTAATTTCCGTCATCGGGATTACACCTTGAATAACAGCGTTTTTTTTACCGCGGATTTTATCTGCCTGTGCGGGTACTCTCATAGGTTTCAATGTGTTACAGAATTGCGAAAAAAAATTAAGGGATAAGGGGGTGATCATTTTTAGTCTTGAATAACAATTTCTTTTAAAATAATGAATCAAATATAATCAAAACCCTCACAGTAAGCCCTTTCATTTGATATATCACACAATAGCTTAAAAACTTTTCTTTTAATTTTTTAGTTTGACCCCTTTAAGCGACCCATACTAAAATGTATTTATTTATATAACACGCCTGTGTTTGGGTTACAGAAGTCCATAATATGTATACCAAATTTCAACAGAATTGGTCCAATAGATCTGGAGAAACTGGCTGTGACAGACACCCGAGTGATCCTAAAAGGGTTCCATTTTTTAAGGATGTTTGGAACCCTAAAAATTGGTTTTCTTCACATTTTCAAGATTCCTCGTGGAATCTTTTGCTTCTGATGGTTCTACTCACAGAAACTGAGTAAAACTCAAACATAATTACTTAAACTGTTCTTTAGACAATCCGAATCTACAATCAGGTGGGTACAATAATATACTTACTGACTTATTTAAAATCTTATTAGAAAGTAAATAATTGAATAAATTATCTGCTTTTGTGTTCTTTTTACAATAATAATTCTACTTGAAGTTGAATTTTAGTAGAATTCTTAAACAATGTTTTTACTTTTACTTTTACATCGCAGTATATACATACCTGGTTTGAAGTGAATAGCTGTTAGGTCATGCAGGTGGGCAGTGAACACGCCATTCAATGGAAATCCACTTGCTTACTTATGGTATAATAGTACAAATGAATACTCACATTACGCAGAATTTTCCTCCCTAAATCAGGAGCAATAGGCCGGAAAATTCAGGTGAAGGTACAGTCAATTCATTTATTTATTTATTATGACGCCGCAAGTCACAATAACAACTCAAGTCTCGGACAATGCGATAATATGTGATAGAGTATTAAATATTTTTTTCACAGACTTCAAGCATTCAACAGCAACAAAACCAAACAGAATTTTCAATCAATACTAATCTTATCTTTAAAACTATACCGACACAATCGAGCAGTCAGCCCCGGGTGCAACGTTGTATAAAATAAATTTAATAAAACGCACTACTAAGGAAGAACATCAACATACATTTTTACATTATAAATGTACATTATGAACGACTACTATTTTTTATAGAAAACTGGATAAAAGTCAAAAGATTTCGAGGCGTTCACTGGTACGCGCATCTGTCAACTTTTTTCTGCGCTTCAAATCAAACTCGATCAAAATCAAAACAATGCTACGAGAGCCATCTAGTGATACTTAACTGAAACTCTCATAGAGTCCGACCATAGATATAGGGAGCGTGCAGAAACTATAGGTGGCAGCACAGAAATGTCACTGTCAAGTATGTTTCAAGTATAAAATTCGAAATAGCTACGCTAGATGGCACAGTCTTCTTCGCGCACGATCCCCTAAACTAGCGTGCAGGAACCACAGGTGGCAGCACAGAAGCGTCAATTTCAAGTATTCTGACCCTGAAAACTTCGAATCTGCGATACTAGATGGCATAGTCAACGCCGTGCACGGTCCCTATGGAATTAAATATCTATGAGTCCGACACATCTAGACTAGAGCTATCCACAGAACACATATTACCTAGTATTCCTACCTCCATGCCTAGCGGCGTAGCGGGAGTTATCAAACCAGACCAAGGAGAATAAACGTGAGGAGGACCACAGAACAGAAAAAGGAGGACAATCGAAATGTATATTACGAAGGACAAGACAATAGAGGCGAGGAGGACGTTATCTGTGTATGAAAAGTGTCCGTCGAAATTAGGGTGGTGCTACAACCGCATCAGAGTATTTTCTTATAGTTTTATTTATTATAGATTTATTGCTTTTCTAAATATTCGCCATGATGATGATGATTGCATACGTTGGAACAAATTTTCGTAGCACTTATGTGGCACACTTTCAACATTCACTCTGTATACTGAACGATATAGTACACAGTATTCCTTCGTATATATACGAAAAAGATTAAAAAAGATTTTTAATCAATTCGAAAGAAATCTGTAGAATATTGATTTAATCGAAACATAAAAAGATTACATCGTTCAGCCAGAGCATGAAGCATAAAGTCCATTTCCTCTAAAATTATTAAAATTTGTAAGCTGATAGTTAATAAGATCTTCTAAGTAATAAAAAAAAACAGCTGGCAAGATGCCGAGGGGAAACTCGTCTGCTAGGCGATAGATGCCTCCTTCAGGGCGTCAGCTGACGACCGTCCCACATAAACACTTATTTTCATTCGGGAGGTAATTATTGAAAAAAAAAAAAATATTGTCTACGTGTTTGGGCGCTGCTTAGCCCAGCCACCAAATCGCAGCTGACGTTCATAGGATTTCCAAGTCCATGATAAAATTATCGTCCGGGAGGAACTTGGTCATGGAAATCTGTTGCTGGCTCGCGGACCATTTATTTTCAGGATCATACGCAAATATCCAAGATACGCATAATACAATGTAAACCTGTGTAGAAATTATAGCTTTTCACGCACCCTGATTGTACCTTTGTAATTTTTAAGCGACTTCTTCAAAAAGGAGCAGGTTCTATGTTCGGCTGTGTGTATTTCTCCGCCGATTGTGTACTAATTTAAAAAAAAAATCGAATGCCTATACTCCTGAGGTTTTGGATTATCTGAGGATTGTCACCAAGTTAGAATCTGGTGATGGAATCCCATAAAAATCCCTGATGATGAAGCACAAAAGAAAAATGAGTTAATACATTGGTGGATGTAGTGCCGTTTAGGTGAGTGTAGATCATATGCGGATGGATGGAGAGGAAAAGGAGGGCTAAAAAAGATGGCTGGATTGTATGAGGAGCAAAATGAAAAAAAAGGGAGTTAGTGATAGCGTGACGGCTGATAAAACAGAATGAAAGTAAAAAACTTGTTGCGCCGACCCCAAGTAACATGGGATAAGGGCAGGAAGATGGTGAGATCATAGGTTTTCTAGTAGTACCTATTAGGTAAATAAATTAAGTTTAAAAAGCATTAAATTAAATTAAAAAATTCAATAACCCCCGACAAAAAAAAAACTTATATTTAAATAGTGAAAAAATAATACGTATTGATCCTTTTCGAGTTTCATAACGCCTACCCGCTGCATGGAACTGTTCCACCCTCTTTTTGCCTGTGTTCACAATAAACGTATTTGCTTGATTTGGGACTTATGACCCGATTACCCGAATTCCCGGCCCGTAAATAAACACGAGGATTCGTTTAAAAATAAAGTAATTCAAAATTTTTGCATTAAACAATGAGAAAAAATAACAACTTGCAGCCTAGGTTTATGTAAAATACATAATATTGTGAAATGTTTTATTTGTATCTAATATCGGTATTGAACTTGTGACAACACCACGTACTTTCGTAATTAGTATGTGTGGGTAAGTAGAACGTATTTCCAACCGAACGTGCTAAAAGTTCAAATGATAACTTTTTTGAAATAACCACAACTATTTCAGTAAATTATAATTATTGATGGAGTAATAAGTAGCCGCAATTAACATTGACAACGATAATGGTATAAAAACCGAAACAATGCAGAATATTAGTAATTCGTTTTAACAGTTAGTGATTAACCATATCGTTAACGCGGCAGAATCAAAGAAATGTCTACAAAAGTTTTAATTATTCTCTCAATTTTATTGACACTTTATGTGAGTAATTCAAGCTTATTAACTTATGTTTAACTAATTATTTTAATATCTAACTTTTCCGCGGTAGGAAATAATAAACAAAATTGTTTCCTGCCTGCCAAGGAATAGTTAAATTTTCTTTATATAAATCATAACATTCCTGAGGTGCTTAAAATGGCACGGCTTTGCCAGCTTGGACTAACAAAGTACCTACCTACAACAGCTACAGCCTGGCAAAATACAGCAACAGCAGATACAAGGTCTCGACCAGGGGATCATAGGTATATTTTTGTAAACGTACCAACCCTTTGTAGGAATTCAATTTATCGATCGTAAGCGAGTCTTTCAATGCACACCTGCAGTGCAATTCTGTTAAAATCTCACCATGAATTCATGCAAGGTTAGGTGAAATGAACACGAAGTGAGCTGTCAAGCAATACAACCAAGATGGAATGAAAGTTCACATCATGTTGAGCATGAAGTGTACTGACACTCCATCACCACCTAAGTTTACACGGTGAGATCTTGACAACACAACCTTTTATGAGGTCTGAAAATCCATAATATCATGTTGTAACTAGTTGTTACAATTTTTTTTTTCAGTTCACTTCGATTACTTGCTACCCTAGCTACAATAATGGAGTAGCACCACCTTGTTATCCCGGACCTCCAATAATTATTAAGGAGCGCGATACGGGTAACAGAGATATTTTGTATCCGTTGATTCTATTGATGCTATTAGGAGGAGACGGTGTTGGCTTTTTTTAAGAAACAAAGCAATAACCATAAAAAAATATTGAATATACGCACTTAAGGTGGAAGCGCCAGGGTAGCCCGCGAATACATCTAAAGAATAATTATAACCATTTTAATCATCATTATTGCCCTCTAGGTTCATGAAGCCCTATAGAATGGTTTTATCATGAAAAATCATTCTATAGGGCTTTATGAACTTAGAGGGCTATATTGATGATTATAATGGTCATCATTCTTTAGATAAATACACGTTACGGCCGCAAATCGTATTTTGTTCAACATACAGCATCACACTGACCGGGAAATTGCAAAAAACATAAAAAATATTTGAATTTCGCGGTTTTTTCTTTACCCTGGCGCATCCACCTTCTTTGAATTGATTAGTTTACTACCATAATTACTGATACAGAAGCACGGTATACAAATGGAGAAGCAATCGATATTACGAAATGTAAATCGACTACGTGTGCTAATGTTAGCAAAAAAAAAAGAAAAGCGCGAATGTTCCAATATCACAGTCATTTTTCACTCTTTAGCATGTTACTTTCTGACAGCAGAACAGTGTATCGAACATTTGTGCAAGAGTGAAAGCGATAACAAGAAACTTATGTCAAATAAATAAAATTTTGTCCTGATTTTGGAACAAAACATAGAAACGATGATGGACACATTACTTTTCGTAAAAGAAAGAAAATAATTATTTTGATTAGTGTACATACGAGTAAATATTATGGTGTCAAAAACAAGATTGTTAGAGAACTAATCAGAAAATTATTCAGTACAGCAAATAACGATCAAAATATGAAGCCGTTTTCTTATCTCTTTGATTAGATTATAATAAAAAATTGTTTCCACTTCAAGTTCCTATTTATTAGTTATCAATGAGAGTAATGAATTAGAAGTGTGTGCGATATGTCTATTTCTAACTGTAGCGAAGAAGACGATGTGTATCCACTCCACGAGAGTATATTTATTGGTGATGTTCGCAAGCTCTCGTCGTTACTAAGAAATAATGATGTGTCCCGAAAAGACAAACACGGCAATACGGCGCTGCACCTGGCCGTCATGCTGGGCCGCAAGGAGTGTGTGCAGCTGCTGCTCGCGCACGGCGCACCCGTCAAAGTTAAGAACCACGCAGGCTGGTCGCCTCTGGCGGAAGCCATCAGTTACGGAGATCGTCAGACCATATCATCACTAGTGCGCAAATTGAAGCAGCAAGCACGAGAACAGATGGAACGTCGTAGACCTGACCTAATTCGAGCTCTTGCTCAAATACAAGATTTCTATATGGAACTGAAATGGGATTTCCATTCATGGGTACCTCTAGTCTCCAGGATATTACCATCGGATGTTTGCAAGATTTACAAAGCAGGCTCTGGCATCCGATTGGACACCACATTGGTAGATTTCACTGACATGAAGTGGGAAAGAGGAGACATATCTTTTATTTTTCAAGGAGAGAAATCTCCAAGTGAGTCCCTAACTGTTATAGATAACAAAGCTAAAGTGTACCAAAGAGTTCGCTATGAAGAAACAGAGAATGAAATAGAAGACGAAGTAGATATTCTTATGTCAAGTGATATACTTGCTGCTCAGATGTCAACCAAAGGAATTTCATTTACAAGGGCTCAGTCTGGCTGGATATTTCGAGAAGATCGTAAAGAAACTGTTGCAGGTATATACAGGAGTGATATTTATACCATCACTGGCCTTGTATTAGAGTCACGTAAAAGACGAGAACATTTATCAACTGATGACCTCCAAAAAAATAAGGCTATAATTGAAAGTCTTACTAAAGGAAATACACAAAGTTTGGATACAAATGGGGAACCTACGCGCCGTGCATCACTGAATCCTCCACCTGAGAGAAATATTGATTGGGCTTCATACATATCATCTCCCCCTGGGCAGTACCCTAGCCTGGGTAGAGACCTTGTTTACAAGGAATCCTCAAGGAATTTTCGAGCCACTATTGCCATGAGTGATGATTTCCCACTAAGTGTTGACATGCTATTGAATGTTCTGGAAGTAATTGCACCTTTCAAGCATTTTGCTAAGCTACGACAATTTGTGGCACTGAAATTACCAAGAGGATTTCCAGTGAAAATTGATATACCAATTTTGCCAACTGTAACAGCTAAAATAACATTTCAAAAGTTTGATTTCCGTGATGATATTCCTCCTGATCTATTTGTGATACCAGATGACTTTATAGAAGATCCATTACGGTTTCCTGACTTATGACGCTTTGATATTCTAACACTGTTTGCAGTTGATGAAAGGCCTAATTGGCGACGTGAGATAAGGCGACGCAGAAAGCGCAAGCCACGAACCAGGCCCATGAGGAATAGCCTACTTTCAATTGAATTTCCAATACCAATAGGTCTGGGCAGCTACTATTCCAGCCATTGTGTGCTTTTTGTTGAATAGCAAAATTTCAATGTCCTGTGTAAGTAGTATTTTTGGTCAACAGTGTTAGAATGGAAATGTGTAATATTATTCCTTTGTTGTTTTTAGTTACTGAAAGAAATGGCTCATGTTTTGATTATTAAATTATAGATTGTTTTTAATTTATTTTTTACTTTTATATACTTTACTTTAAACAAAACTTTGTGATTTCATTTCAGTTAATGTTATTTTTGGATTATTTATTACAGATGAAAATGAGGTTCATTCAGTACATTGTAAACTTGAAATATGTGTATATTATTTATTCAGAATTTCTTGATTTCTTAATGATGTAAAAGGCGCTTTGAAAACTGGCCTTCAAGAGCAAAATATTTTTTCTGGGCCTCAATATTACAGGCCTGCCGCTTAACTGAGACAACACCAGTAGCTGGGCGAAGCTGGAAGGGTGTGGCCACGAGTCATGAGAGCTTGAGCATTTCACCGCCTCTGAAGGGCGTCAAAACACCTGAAGCACCTTGCAGCTACCTGAGGCAGTCTTAGTTAAGTGGTAGGCCATGAAGAGGCATATTATGTAGTTCATGGCCTACACTACACCCAATGTAAGGTACACTAATGATCACTTAGGTACTAATTTAGCTATATTAAACTTGCAAACTGGAGCTTTTCAAGTAGGTACCTACCAAATGTTTTTGAAACATGACAATGTTCATTTATAGATTGGAGCTTGTGTGGGAGTTTTATAAATTAGTAATGCTATATAATATTACATAAGGTATATCATCATAAAGTAATTTCACTGTGACAATTTTTCA
Source organism: Lacanobia oleracea (assembly GCA_950371165.1). Lineage (NCBI taxonomy): Eukaryota > Metazoa > Arthropoda > Insecta > Lepidoptera > Noctuidae > Lacanobia > Lacanobia oleracea. The sequence goes on from OX493389.1 coordinate 18,098,757, forward strand.
TGTCCATACCTATCTGTATTTATACACTAGATAATGAGGTTTTAGAGGCTAGGCCATTCCATTAAAATCTCAAGCCTACTGCATTTGGTTACTGTTTCAATACTTAGGTTTTTTTTTTTTTTTATCTTGTATTCCCACATATTATGTGTAAAAAAAAATTGTTTCTTGTATCATGTTTAAAATAACTTAGTCAATTGCCACATAAATAACCATAATATTGATGTGTATTACCACAGGTGTTCCTTTGTAAATATCAAAATTAATTAATGTATTTCAACTCCTTAGACTTCTGAAGTTTGAAAGCACAGAATGTACTTATTTTTACTGAATTTAGCACATAGTAGGTATAAAGTAGAGACCAGATGCTTCTGTAGTGAATTGCGCAATAGTTTCCTAATCGTATTTAGTATTTCGACAATAACTTTGAAATGACAATCCCACCAAAACAAAAGATTTTGTTTATTGTATGAAAGAATGATTTCTTGCCGATAGTGTTTGTTAAGTCAAAATATAAAGAATAGAGTATGTGTGACCTGTAAAACTGAAATATGAAGAAATAAAATGTAATAAAATTGAAAGTAATATTTGGAGTGTTTCAATCACAGCTTCCTGGAATAAGCAGGCGGAAGTAATACTTATACCTTACACCCACACACATGTTATGTTTACCTAAGGCCGGAGGATGTGCTCCAGCACATTCATCGAGGCGCAGAGACGCATAGTTGTCACTGCCAGACAAATATCGATCTTGTGCAGGTTTCCAAAAGTTGATAATAGACTTAAATACCTACAAAGCGAGTAAATTTAGAGGAACTGTCAGATAATAATTAATATTCTACTTTAAAAATCCGGTCAAGAGCGAGTCGGACTCGCGCACCAGGGTTCCGTACCTACAAATTTGTAGGTACGTATTATACATAGTTCAGGAATCAAGTCTCGCAGTTATTTCCGAGCTAAGAACCAGAACAAATCAGAGTTTAAACGGTTTTGGACCAAAGCAGATACTTTTCAAGCAAGACCTACCACGTTGCACTGTTACAAATCGTGCGAGGGTCTTTCTCAAAGACTACAATATTAATATAGGGTAGTCGTTCTCCAATGGAAAATATTAACACCGTGATTCAGAAAAACGTCATCAGTGCATCTATCGACCATTTCGTAAACTGACAAGACAAAGTAATCGGCAGCGGAAGACGAATGATAAGATTTTAATTAATTTATACGTGAAGGTATAAATTAATTAAAATCTTAACGTTCGTCTTCCGCTGCCTGCATTATTTTGGTACGTATTAAAATAATAATATATATTTATTTTCTCGCCACAATACACATTAAAAACAAAGTTTCCAAGGAACAATAGTACACAATAAGTATATTGTGGGAGACTGGAGCCTAAACTAGGCTTGGGGCCTGTATTTCAGGACACCAGGTCTCCACCCCTCAGGTAATATAGCATTCTTCCTTATTTAATTATTTATTTACCAGACAGTGGTCGCGAATAATTGAATAACAACTTAAGATGTAATTTCCTATCTATATAGTGTTAGTATGGTTAGTAAAGTGTGGAGATGAAGGAAAGTGTAGTAAAGGTTGAGTCTGTGTTTATGTAGCGAGTGAGGATGTCTGTAGCATTATCTGTTTCTTGGACAAATTAAATAATGATGACGTATACAGTTAAATCAATAATGAATTATGTAAATCAAGAACTACACCGAGACATCTATATTTTTTTCAGTTTCAAGGTAGTTGATTTTCTGAAGCCAACGAGTTAGTTTCATTTTACATTTAATCTTGTTAAGGTCGTATATAGGTAAGATCCTGTTAATGTTGTTATAGAGGTAGTGACCGAGGTGGCAGAAGAATCGCTGAGAAAACTTGGTTGAAAGCCGGTTGCGATTACTTTCTACGGGGTTGTAACGCCTTTTACCACGTTATAGAGAGGGGGAATATGTTAAGAGGCCATGCTGTTTCAGAATTGTTTGTTGTATGAATAGTTGGCGCACTGTGAGGACTTTCGCTTCTTTATATAGAACGGAAGTAGGGTATCTAAACGGAAGGCACAATGATACTTTCAGGATGGCTCTCTGCGCTCTTTATAATTCGAGAATTGTGGATTTTGAGGCACCACCCCAGGAAGTGATGCAGTAAGTCAACAAGGATTGAGCGAGTGCAAAATACACCGATTTCCTTACCTTTTCCCCAGCCACCCGTCTAAGAATCTTAAAGACGTAAATTAACTTCCGCAACCTGCCACTCAACACGGTGATATGCTCGTGAAATTTTAGTGCACTGTCCATAACAATTTCCAGATATTTTACACTATCGGCTTTATTGGTGTGAGCGCAAGTACAGGTGGTGCAGTATGGCGTCGGACAAGTATGAGCTACGATGAAAAGCGTCTTAGTAGCCGAGGTTAGCCTGTCATGTTTTATGGAGAAAGTGACATAGTTGGTTTTTGCAGCATTCAGGTTGAGAGCATTATCTCGTAACCAATCCGATACCATATTGAAGCCTGACTGAGCATGCCTGAACACTTCACTCCACGTGGTCGCACTGAATAACAGGGCAGTATCATCGGCGAAAGTTATAACCTTACCCTCAGGGAGAGTGAGCATACCCAGATCATTAATATATATAAGGAAGAGGGTTGGACCCAGTACGCTGCCTTGAGGCACGCCGTAGCTAACTAGGCACTCGTCACTGACGCACTCTCCTATTTTTACGCTCTGTGTACGCCCACTCAGATAGTTTTAAGGCATTCCATCTTCCGAATAAGTAGGTATAGGTACAGAAACCGTGTCAAATGCCTTTGCAAGTTCCAGAAATGTCCCTAAGACCTTTCGACCCACATCCTTGCTAGCAACGACAAAGTTAGTAAGATCATGAACAGCATCTGACGTCGATTTACCTGCTCTAAAGCCGTATTGAGAGGGAGACAGAAGGTTATGTCTCTCGAAGTAATCAACTAGTCTGCCATTCATGATCCGTTCAAGAATTTTGGATAGCGCAGGCAGCACGGCTATGGGTCTGTAGTTGTTGACACGGCTTCTGTCCCCACCCTTAAAAACTGGACGAACAATCGACTTTTTAAATGCTCTGGGGAATTGGCCTGTATCAAGAGCGAGGTTACATGCGTAAGTTAAAGGTGGGGCTGTGACTGCTATGTGTTTCTTGAGGAAACTATTAGATATTCTGTCCCATCCCATGGCACAGTCATTGCGGAGGCACGGAATTAATTTTGTCACTTCTGCTTCGTCTGTGGTAACAGTACCATGGATTGTGAGATAATGTAGGAACCATCGCTCGGCGAAAGAGCCGGCTGACTTACAAATTTTTCAGCAAGGGTCTTACCAATATCTGCGAAGTAGTTATTGATATCGTTAACCGACTGCTTTGGTGTTGTTGAAATCGATAGCAATTCTGAGGCGCTCTCTTTCTTATCGACCCTACTCGTTAGGTTGTTTATAGCTGTCCACAGGTGTTTAGTGTTGTTGCCAGCATCACTGATTTCTTTTTTATCCTGTTCAATTTTAGATTTCTTTAATAACTTATTGCAGTAGTTTCTGTATCTTGAATAAGTCGTTTTTAAGATTAGGTTTTCAGGGTCCTTTTTAATTTTTTTGTGTAAATTATCTCTATGTTGAATGCAACGGAGAAGGCCAGGAGTGATCCATGGCTTTATGGTTTTTTTACGGTTTGGGACTTTGACTATATTCGTGTTTGACTCAATGAACCGCATAATAAGACTAATCAATAAATCTGCCGCCACATGTGGGTCATTTGACATATATTATACCGCACTAAAGTCAAGTAGTTTCAGATCTGCATCCAGCTGATCGTGATTGATGCGTTCAATTGTTTTTTTCCCATTGAATTTAGGTTTCCTTTTTGCTAGGAATAACAGAACTGTTTCGTGGTCAGTGAGAACGATGTGAGCAACCATTGTCATAGCAGGCAAAGTTGTTTTTAAAACAAAGTGATCTAGGCATGCAAGCTGACGTGTGGGCAGGACATGCGCGGGCAGGAGACCATGTGAGGCTAATAAATTTAAATAACTATGTTTAGCAGAGTCATGGCACTGTTCGTGAATATTTATGTTTAAGTCACCACAAATAACGATATTTCTATAATTTGCTATGTTATGAAGAGTTGTGTCTAATGAGTTAACGAGAAAAATGTTAACGTCTTTTAACCAGGTGGACGATAAATTGCCAGTAAAACAGTATTTTGGTCAATTTTTATTTGGAGACAATTTGCTTCCAGAAGTAAAGGTTCTACCACAGAGACTTTAAGGTCTTCATGTACATAAACGACAATACCTTCATTTTGGGTGAGATTTCTAGCTGTCATAGTTGTAGCCCTCAAAGCAAAGAATAAAGTAATATAGAGGGAAAGTGCCTCAAAGTGTGGAATGAAGGGCGTGCTAGGAAGCCAGCATTCTGTCAGCACGATAATATCCCAATCAACTTTTGTTCTAGCGAGTACCGTGTGAAACCCAGGCATATTTTTAGTTATACTCCTAATGTTTTGATTGAGAATCTTTAATGATTGTTTAGACGGGAAGTTAGGTGGAGTGCAATTATCGAGATCACACGTAGATGAGTCAGACACAATCTAAGTTTGTAGCATTATTTTGCACGTTATCGAATTTTAATATTATAAATTCTATAAAATACTTTTCGGTGTGGACATTTTTTTTGTGATTTTCTTATAGATAAATATGTCATTTAATACTCTTTTGAGACTTGCCGTGTCAAGTACGGGCACGGCTAAAGAGGATAGTACCCAAGAAGAAGTTCCGCTTTGCCACCTGGAACATTGGCTCCCTAACCGGACGATGCCAAGAACTCGCAGACGTACTTGCGAAGCGTCGGGTCCAGTGCGCCTTCCTTCAGGAGACGCGCTGGAAGGGAAATAAGTCACGTGACATCGGGCAGGGGTACCGGCTAGTGTACACCGGATCACCAGCGGGAAGGAGCGGAGTGGCCGTGGTGCTGTCTAAGGACCTTCAGGATGGACTCCTTGAAGTAGACCGATGCAGCGACCGGTTGATGCGAGTTAGGGTGCTGTTCGAAGGGTCGGTAACGAACCTAATCAGCGCCTATGCTCCTCAGACTGGTTGCTGTGAGTCTGAAAAGGAGGCCTTCTGGGATGAGTTCGAGGACGTATTACGCGCTATCCCGAATTCCGAAGGTGTTTTGGTTGGGGGGGATCTCAACGGTCACGTAGGTCAGTTTGCTGGAGAGTATGGACGTGTTCACGGTGGTTTTGGTTATGGCCAGCTAAACGCAGAGGGAGTCAATATACTTAGCACCTGCGCTGTGTCTGACCTAGCCATCGCGAACACATTCTTTCAGAAGAAGCCCCAGCATCTTATTACGTACCGTAGTGGTGCCTACTCAACCCAAATAGATTACCTGCTGGTGCGACGGTGCCACATTGGCAAGGTTACCAACTGCAAAGTCATCCCAGGCGAAAGCCTAACGGCTCAACACCGCCTCCTTGTCCTGGACTTTGCGGTTGTACCGAAGAAGAGAGTGACCGAGAAACGCAAACCCCGCACTAAGTGGTGGTTGCTTGATGGTCCTAGGCAGTCGGACTTCATCGCGGAGGTCGAGCATCTCAAGATCAGTGCTCCGCATGAGTCCGCTCAAGAGATCTGGAGTAGGATCCATTCAGCAATCACCGGTGCGGGTAAGCGCGTCCTTGGCACTTCTCGTGGTGGCCGCACCATAGGAAAGGAGACGTGGTGGTGGGATGACGGGGTGCAGGAGGCGACTCGGAAGAAGAAGGTTTTATTTAAACAGTGGCAAGGGTCCAACTCTCCGGATGACAGGGAGGCATATGGAGCGGCTAAGCGCGCTTGCAAAAAAGCTGTAGCCAGAGCCCGCAGCAAAAGTCTGGCGCCCTTATACGACAAGTTGGAAACTGCGGAGGGGCAAAAGCTTATTTTTAAGCTGGCGCGTGGCCGGGAGAAAGCTACACGGGACATTAGCAAATGTCTTTGTGTAAGGGACGCCCAGGGTAAGCTGCTCTACGATGCCCCCTCTGTTAAGGAGAGATGGTGTACATACTTCGCGGAGCTGTCTAACAAACAGCATCCCCATAACCTTCCTCCGGAACCGCCTCCTAACCTTGGGCTTATTTCCCCTATTTCCCCCGACGAAACCCGCATTGCTCTTCGCCACATGAAGAACCGGAAAGCGGTCGGGCCTGACAATGTGCCAATTGAAGTGTGGAAGGCGATGGGCCCACATGGTGTGGACCTTCTGACGGATCTTTTTAACCGCATCCTGATCACCAAGGAAATGCCGAACCAGTGGCGATTTAGCCTGATTATCCCTGTTTACAAAGGCAAAGGTAGCGTACAGGATTGTGGTAGCTACCGCGGTATCAAGATCATGTGCCACACCATGAAGCTCTTCGAGCGCATCATTGACACACGGCTCCGTAGCGAGTGTACTGTCTCTGAGTGTCAATATGGCTTCCGGGCGGGTAACAGCACCATGGACGCAGTGTTCGCCTTACGGAATCTGGCTGAGGCTTACAGAGAGAGAAGGAGAGCTTTGCATATGGCCTTTTTAGACCTGCATAAGGCCTTCGACTGTATACCTCGGCAGTCCATCTGGTGGGCACTGCGCTTCAAGGGCGTTCCCGAGGCCTATATTGACATTATCAGAGACATGTACCGCGATTCCGTGTCCTCTGTCCAGACCGCTGTTGGCGAATCGAATGGCTTCCCAATATCTGTTGGCGTTCACCAAGGCTCGGCTCTTAGCCCGTTCTTGTTTAACGTAGTGCTCGATGTAGTTACGGCAAACATCCAAGATCAGCCTCCATGGCTAATGATGTATGCCGATGACATCGCCCTCGTTAATCAGAATAAAGCCCATCTTGAGCGCAAAGTCAACATTTGGAAGGACACGCTTGAAAACGGTGGTCTGAGACTAAATGTGGCGAAGACTGAGTACATGTCCTGTGGCAGCACGGATACAAACACCATCCGAATAGGTTCGGACCTGATCAGAAAGTCCGATACGTTCAGGTACCTTGGATCCGTGCTGCACGAGTCTGGCATCGTGGACGACGATGTCCAAGCACGTATTGGCGCGGCTTGGGCGAAGTGGCGCGAGGTGACGGGCGTTGTATGCGACCGCAAAATGCCTCCGAAGCTCAAGGGGCAGATATATAAATGCATCATTCGGCCTGTCCTACTGTACGGGGGCGAGTGTTGGCCAGCACTAAGCGGACACACCCAGGAGCTTTGCGTCACGGAGATGAAGATGCTGAGGTGGATGAGTGGCGTAACGCGATCCGATCGCATACGCAACTCTTACATCCGAGGTAGTCTTGGTGTCCGTGACGTGGGGGAAAAACTGCAAGAGTGTCGTCTGCGTTGGTATGGCCACATCATGCGCCGCCCTATGGAGTACGTTGGTCGGAGATGCATGAATATGGCTGTTCTTGGGGCTAGGCCCCGTGGTCGCCCTCGCAAGCGCTGGCTGGACGTCGTCAAGTCCGACATGAGAGCCAATGGCCTGACTGAGAAGGATGTTGAAGATCGGGCAAAGTGGAGGAAGCTAAGTAGGAAGGCGGACCCTGGCAATAGCCGGGATTAACGCCAGGTGGAAGAAGACTCTTTTGAGACTTGATTATTTTGCAACCTGAATGTTTTGGGACTAAACCGCTCGAACAGACAGACTGGTATCATTATGTAATTATCATAGTTAAAAGTTGACCGGCTGAATGTACCTACCTTCTAGTGCACAGCATGTCTTAAAACCGGCCACGTGCGAGTCAGACTCACCCTAAGGGTTCCATAACAAAACCGAAAAAAAAACACGTTTCTTGCATGGCACCCCCTTTAATTTTGAGATACAGCCCGCTAATAGACAGACGGACGGAAAGCGGAGGCTTAGAGGTTATAGGGTTCCGTTGGTTACCTTTTGGGTTTGAAACCCTGAAAACTGAATATAAAAAGGTCTTAATAAATAAAACGTAAGCAATATTGTGATAATTGAATATATATTTAATTTATTCTGGTAAGGAATTTAAAACTGCATCTAATTTGTAAGGCATGTTTTACAAGCAAGTAATTATATCCCTGCAAAAGCCATTTCTTTTTTATAAATTGTCAAAAGAACAATCTCGAAGGTTTTACAATTCGTATCCATATCCATCATAGCATAGCAATTTAAATATAATGTTAATGTTCTAAAAGTCACATACCTATGAATTACACCAACAATAGGGAATATGCATGTGATTTTTTTATTTGCAAAATGAAATACTTATTAGCTCTAGTAAACAATCATGAAATTATTTATAAAGCTTCAAAGATTACAATTAGAAAGAGAAGACCGATGTAAACTTTGACGTCATTGTCTATGACACCCATACAGCTGCCATAGAAAACAGCGTTTTCGCGAGAATGACAGATATATTTGTTTAAAATAATTACATCTCCTTCGTTTTCACAGTAATTTTTATTCTATTTTCACAGTTAGTATTATATTTTTAGATAAACTGTATATAGATGATAAATATGTTTTTCATGCATATTCCCTATTAAATTATCTAATTATGTAGAAAAGAATGTTACAAACATCATAAAAAAGCAAGTACAAACTACATAAGAATAATAATTTAATCCATCCGCGTAAATACTGGCGTCGTTTGAAAATTTCTGTGAGATGTGTGCAACCGAAGGTAGGTAAGGGTCAGCTCACACCGAGACTCGTGTCGCGACGTTGCTTGCTACTGCGTGTCTCTGAATTACGCATCATGATGCCGCAAGGCACATACTCCTTCAAGCCGCGGGCCAGATTCCAGTTCGCAAGGCTCAGTATGCTGTGCGCGCCTTGCTGTGTCTCAATGTGAGCTGCCCTTTAAATATACCCGTAAGAAATGTCATTTCACATCGGCGAAACGGTTGCGGACTAATAAAACCAATATAAACAGATATATATGTTACATCCTTCACAAAACTTGTATGAAACGCCACTATTAGAGCGGATAGACTATAAACACATAGGTAGATCCCCAGTCCACCATCAGTTAGGAACATTCAAAATCCAAACACTACCTTTTCATTAGTAAGCATAGGTGAGAGGTGGTTAGTAGTCGCTAGTCGCTAATCACCATTAATGTTTACTTGGTCACTGCAACCTAGAGCTCTTCCGCGGCGGTGCCGTTTTACTGGACATCATAAGCCCCCCCTCTGACTCCAGCCCAAGAGTTACGACGCGCAGCGACACAGTCGAACGGTGTGCTGGAACGCAATAGGCACATTCAGTTATTCCCGGAGCCAATTATTCCAATCTACGGACCAAGGTACATTATTCAAGAAATTTAGAAGCTGTTCAAGCGTAAACACCGTGACAAGAAGTTCAAGAAGAAGCAGATATAATATTGATAAAACAAAATTGAAATGCACTGGATTGGCCATCTTAACGATTCCAGTTACATCCATCCAGTTACTGTAATATACTTATCTCTCACTTAATTCAGTGTATTTCAGTGCCTATTTGGCTTATTCCAGTTACAATAGGGAGCGTGCAAGAACTATAGGTGGCAGCACAGAAGTGTCATTATCAAGTATATTTTACTCATAAGTTTCGAAATTGCAACGCTAGATGGCACAGTCTACTTCGTTCACGGTCCCCTAAACGCCGTGCACGTTCCCTATTGTAGCGCTAGTTTGAATCTCTGGAATGTGCATACAAATATAAAAAAGAGAAGTGGCAAGGGGGCGTGTCAGTGTCTGCGCGACATGCTCACGCTCAGCATGTCATGGAATCACTTACAATATCTAAATATAAGTATTTTACTTTATTTTTCTTTAAAATCATGAAAAACAACAAATCATAATATGTCTTGCTTTTATGTTATGATAATGTTATTCTTGTGTTAAATATCACAGCGACTGTACTAATTTTGCAATGAATACATACGAGTAGCTCCTTAACCACTATCTAAGTTAGTCACTAAGTGTCTGTACAAGCAATGTAAAAATCACAAAACGATACTTTAGTATGCACATTAATTTATTTATTTAACACTTTCAGCACACAAACAAACAGAGGCGGACTTAATGCCATAGGCATTCTCTACCAGTCAACCTTTTGCCGCGTATTACGGCCGTTGCTTCTTGCTAAGAGTTAGTGATGTGCTTGTGCAGGTCACCTTACGTAGGTTATCAGCAAAAATGTCGATTGACGAAGGAAATTTTGCTTTAATAGTTTATTTTTCAATTTGTTAACTATTTTTAACCGGTTACAACATCGAACAATAACGTTATTATACTTAATTTAATTATTTTACAGCGTAGTAGAGAAATGCACAACGCGTAATGCGTAAATTAAGTTAATTTAATTTTAGATTAATAATCGGTGGAGTGTTTATAATATTTTCTTTTTTTTTTACTTTTAATAGGCACGCGCTTGACCACCATCTCACCTGATGGTAAGCGATGATGTGGTCGAAGATGGAGCACGCTTGCCTAGAAGTAACCTATTCACTCTTGACTTAAAGACTCCCAGCTTGTAGCTATCGGGAAACACAGACTCCGGCAGGGAATTCCACTCCTTAGCTGTACGCATTATGAATGTGTTCCCAAAACGTTTTGGTGCGTGTGGGTGGGATGTCCACCATGTGGTGATGATGGAACGGGCTTGGCAGAATTAAATTATGCAATTCCGTCGCACATTCCCCAAAATGCAACCGGTAGAAAACCGACAAGCTAGCAACTCGTCGTCGATGCTCAAGACTTTGGAGCTTCGTCGCGACGAGCCTCTCATTGCCAATGATCCTCCTCTTGGCTCGTTTCTCAATTGACTCCAGGGCATCAAGCTGGTATCTGGCAGATCCGTCCCAAAGATGAGAGCAGTATTCCATACACGATCGAACTTGCGCTTGATAGAGTTTGAGCAGCTGTTCCGGCGTGAAGTACCGTCTCACCTTTGCTAGGATCCCCAACTTCCTTGCAGCCACTTGAGCTTTTGCCTCTATGAAAGGGCCAACATTGAGAGTAGATGTTAATGTAACCCCAAGAAGCTCTAGTTGGTCGGTTATCGCCACTGTTACACCTAGGAAAGATGGAGCTGGGTGGAATTAATTCCTTTTGGCGGAAAATAGACACGCTTGGGTCTTAGCAGCATCGAACTTGACCAGATTGGCATCATCCCATTCAGAGACAGCCTGTAAGGACACATTCAAGCGCTCAACCATAGCCTCGCGGAGAGACCAAAACTGCGACCCACCAACTCGTGCGTCGGACACGTATCTCTCAGCAACAGTGCTGTCGTCTGCATACCCAAAGGTACCTTGTTTAAGCAGATCATTAATATGCAGCAAGAACAGTGTTGCCGAAAGCACCGACCCCTGAGGAACCCCGGCATTAATATCCAGCAGTCCAGACGAGCAGCCATCTATGACCACTCGGATAGACCGATCCCTCAGGAAATCTGCGATCCAAACACACAAACCGGCGCGGCGGGCAGACCGAAGGAAGGAAGCTTACTTATAAGACTATCGTGCCAGACCCTGTCGAAGGCCTTCGAGATGTCAAGGGAGACCGCTAGTGCCTTCCCGTGCTTCTCTATGGCTTCACTCCAGATGTGAATGGCATACGCTAGAAGATCCCCAGTTGACCGATTTCGGCAGAAACCGTATTGTCGGTCACTAAGGATAACATTCGCTTCTAGGTACGCCAGGAGCTTATGATTCAGCACGCGTTCCATAGTCTTACAGAGTATGGACGTTACCGAGATGGGTCTATAATTCGACGGGTCAGCACGACTACCCTTCTTGGGCACGGGTTGCACGTTAGCTTGCTTCCAAGTCTTCGGCACTCTGGACATGCCATTTTTATTTATTTTATTTTTACCGCAAAAACACCTTTTTTATATAATAATATATGGAAGTCTCGATATCTTTCCGATTTAGTCAATAACTACTAATAAAATAAATAGCACAACACAACGATAGCGCGTGCGCTGTGTTTGTGTGGGTAAGTTGTACTGTGCAAAGTAAATACACCATGTGTTCGAAAGAATAAGGTTTATTATTGATTGTGTAGTACGTTCTGTTTTGAGAAATGCGGGTGTGTGAACGACTGCATATCTATTGCTTTTACTGAAGTGCATGTTTAGTAGTTGCCGGGTGGAAGGGATATACTGGAGACACAGGGTTCCGATACAATTTTGTCTACCGGGCATATCTCCTCGTTTATTATATCTATGGCTGGGGTGTAAACTAATGGAATAATGTGAACTGCACTGTGCATATGCAGTAGGTATACTAGATATTAAGTACGGCTGACATGACAAACACTTGCGTACTTTTGTGTAGGTATATCTGTCTAATGGGTTTACCGTACCTGCTATTAAAGTGTTTAATTGTATAAGGATTCGGATATATTGCAAATAATTTAATACATTATGATTGGAATGTGATAAATACCTTCTTCAGGAATGTCGTCAATCAACTGAAAAAGAAAGAAACATTTTAAGTGAAAGTGCATGAATAACAATGTCATAATCATAAATAGAAAAGTCTGTACAAGGTTAAACAACCATGTTAAACTTAGAGGGTATGTGAACCGAAGGTAGAATCGATGAAGTAATACAGTCATATTCTTCTTTTCAGAAATACATAATATCTACTCGGCCCATGCTTCGTACCAAGCGCTAGATAGAAAGATAGCTAGTGCCGTTGCTCATGGTCCATACACTAACGAAACCCTTTGTAATGGTTAATAGCTCATTTGCCTAGACTTCTATTTATAGAAATCAAGTACCTGTCATTTAAGTCATCATTCGATATTCCACAGCCCGAAAACGATCCCCGCTAAGCATAAGGCTCCTTTGATTATGCCAGCCTTGTTCGACCGACACCAAAAGCAACAGTATCTTGATAAACTTGAGCGACTTAAAAATTTGTGACCTTTCCACAAGATTTCTTAGATCATCAGATAACTTGAAACTTAAAATGCCAATGCATTTCACAACTTTCTTAAATATTTTTTTTACAGTTCAAGCCGCTCATCTATGCGTCAATAAAGCCCGCGCAATCAATGCCTGTTTTTAAAAGACAAGAGGAACACTACTTGTAAGTTGTACTATGTTGTAATATTCTAGTTATATGCTCTTGCTTGTATATTAAGTATGTATGTTTTATGTATATTGTATTATTTGTATACGTTTCAGTTCCTATAACTATTTATGTCTCTGTTAAAATTGTTAAACATTATATTTGCAGCAAGTGTAGCCCCATTTCATGTCCAGGCTATCTCTTTCCATTCCCTGGTTGCCTGGAAGAGATCGCAGAATGTGATAGGGCTGCCAATTGTATATTTTTTAGTTTAAGGTTTTCTATAAAGCATATATAAATATCGTCCGCCCATCTCACTTGTGGGCAACCGACAAAGTACAACTCATGGCAAGTGGAGAATGCTTTGAACTAGTGGCTAACAAGAATACCTTTAGGCGTTTATAGGGGGGGGGGGGGGGGGCTCCGTCTCGACCTCTATGCTTATTATTTTTGTCTTTGATATAAATCGAACCAAATATTCAAGAACGTGGGCAGGGTAAACAAGAGGATTGTAATAAGCAGCTCTTAGCTCCCTCTGGTAGCCGACGCCAAAATAGATGGGATGGGTGACCATCTTAACATAGCGAGTTTCCTCCGTGCCTCGTAAAGCACGTTAAGCCGTTGGTCCCGGCTGTCATTTGTAGATCTTTGGCAGTCGTTACGGATATGTCAGAAACCAGTTAATCTGACTCCAGTCTTGCCATGAAGTACCGTGTTACCCAGTTATTGGGTTGTGGAGGTCTGGTAGGCAGCCGCTCCGCGTAAAATACTGGTATTCAGCTAAATCCGGTTTGACTGGAAGCCGACCCCAATATAGTTGGGAAAAGGCAAGGCAGGTGAGGATAACTCTTCCTGGGCTAGGAAAAAAAAATATACTTTTATATCTATATAAACAGCAAAAAGAGGATCTTTTCTCCCGGAAACGGGGGGGAGGTCAGTTCAAGGGGCGCCAAACTCAAATGTTTAAATAAATAATCTTTCCTTTTGCCTTTGTCAGATAAAATCTTATTAGCACTCCACAGCCACATGGCTGTGGAGTGCTAAAATTTTCGCTTCGCTCGCCCTTCAATTTTACACTCTCTTGGTACTCTTTTTTTTGCATTCAAGCATAAAAGTAACTCCTTAGTAAACCATGGTAAGGTTTTCTTCCATATCACCAGAACCAATGATTTCCCGTATATGGTCTAGATAAAAAAAAATTGATGCCAATGGGTCTCCGTCGTTAAGGGTATTTTTACATTAAATGAAATTAAAATCAAAATTTATTTATTTCGAGTAACGGAGACTCATATACTCAAAAAATACATAAAACGCATAAAATACAACACAGAAAACATAAAACACATATACATAAAAAACAGTTACAGAACGATTACAGGACGATTTATAATAGAATTAATCACAAAACGTGGAAGAGAGAGGAGCGCCACTATCATGTTTCTTTCCCAATTCGGAAAAATTGTTGCCTTCCTCGCTACGCTCGCACTCTTGTATTCTTCAATGGCAATTTGTTTTATAGTATAAGTGGAGATTATTACTTTTTAAAGCTGTATGAATTCTTGAACATTCGTAATATGTCGACAAAGTAAAATCTATATCTGTAGTTGGTTAAGAACTAATCTAACCCAGATTCCAAGGTAGGATGCTAAAAATTGGATAAAAAGTATACCGATGTCCTTTCTCAGGCTCTAGAGTATCTTTGTACCAAATTTCATTGACATCAGTTCAGTAATTTTGGCGTGAAAGCGCGACAGACAGACGGATAGACAGAGTTACTTTCGCACTTATAATATAACTAGTTGACCCGCGCAATTTCGCATTACTGCTCCGCTCCTATTGGTCTTACCGTGATGATATATAGACTATAGCCTTCCTCGATAAATGGGCTATCTAACACTGAAAGAATTTTTCAAATCGGACCAGTAGTTCCTGAGGGTGTACCCTTGTTTCGCAGACAGAAATTTCATAGAATATCGTTTCGCAGAAAATGTTTCACATAATATTTAGTTGTTGTAATTTTATGTTAAATATTATTATTTCAAAGACTATTTACTTGAATAAAAACCTATTTCACAGAAACACAATTCAATGAATTTCATGATCACATTTTTTTATTTAACAAACTTATCAAATAGTAGAATTATGTTTTAACGAATATTGTTTGTGCGGTGTTTTTTTCCACAGTATTTTATACTTCGGTGAAATGAAATTATAATTAAATATTATTGTTTTATAATATGTCCATGGCATACTTTTAAGATAGCAGAGTTTTATTCGGAATAATTTAACTACACATATTGCCATTTTTATAAAATAGCATTTAACCAAAATAAAATAGATACTATCTTAAAAAATCAACATGTGTGCTAAAAATTTTTTTGTCAGAAATGAATCGCTGTAAAACCGACCCAATGTAGTTTTGTCTGCCCACCCCTAGAGTGTAATTTAAGCCCGCGTAGGCGCGGAGGGGCGAGGCGGCCCGCGAGCTGAGGAGCAGGTGTGGAGCTTCGGCTTGCTGGCCGGCACAGCCGGCCAGCCTCAGCCGCGGTGGCGAGCGTTATAACCATCTGCGACGATAAGGTCGCGTGGGATCGCCGGAACCCCGCAGCGCCGGAGCCGTGACAGAAACCATGCCTGCTGCATGTTGGATGCTTGCCTGCATACTGTGTTGCTTCCTTGCATTCTGCATGTTGCCTGTTCGTTTGCGTGCTGCATGCTTGCTTGCTTGCATGCTGCATGTTGCAAGCCGCATGCTTGCTGCATGTTGCATGCCGCATGCTTGTTGCATGCTGCATGCCGCATTATGGCTGCATTCATGTTGCATGCTCGCCTGCATACTGCATGCTCGCCTGCATACTGCATGCTTGCTTGCATTCTGCATATTGCATGGTCGCTTGCATACTGCATGCTTGCTTGCATTATGCATGTTGCATGCTCGTTTATGTGCTGTATGCTTGCTTACTTACATGCTGCATGTCGTTTGCTTGCTGCATGCTTGCTGTATGCTTGCTGCATGCTTGCTGTATGCTTCCTGCATGCTAGCTGTATGCTTGCTGCATTAATGGTTATGCTTGAAAGTTTTGTCTTTTATTCCCATCGCCATTTGCCACCATTGCCGCTTCGCGGAGTTCCGTCGAGCGGGCCCGAATGAAAAGTTTTACTTGAGTAGAATTTACTCGCATTTTTTTTGTGACTACGATGTTGTAATTTTATAGGAGGGTATGTATTTTGTCAAACGTTTAGAAACTGTCAGTTGATGAAAAGTTTTTCTTGGTAACAACTTTTATGTTAACTACTCATTATGCGGATAAAGAATATTTGATTTGTAATTCTATGATATCATAAATATCGAAACAAAGTTTATTTGTAACAAAAATCTATGATTTAAATTTATTCAAAGTAAGTATTCTGCGTATTGATTATTCTATGAAATGATAATACAAGAAAAATTTTATGTGAAATGAAATTCTATGAAACTATCTATATATATCTATATATATAAAAATCAATTGCTGTTCGTTAGTCTCGCTAAAACTCGAGAACGGCGGGGCCGATTTAAATAATTCTTTTTTTGTTAGTTTCGCCAGAATACAGGGAAGGTTTAAAAACAAAAAAAAAAGTAGGTAGGGTAGGTAGGGTAGGTAGGGTAGGTAGGGTAGGTAGGGTAGGTAGGGTAGGTAGGGTAGGTAGGGTAGGTAGGGTAGGTAGGGTAGGTAGGGTAGGTAGGGTAGGTAGGGTAGCCAGTTGACGGGAGCGAAGCCGCGCGGGTCAGCTAGTCTTCTATAAAACAACGTACAACCGTTCCTGAGATTAGCGCGTTCAAGTAAACAAACAAACAAACTCTTCAGCTTTATATATTAGTATAGATAAGATATTAGTAAGGATTTGAACCCTATTATTAACTTTAAACGTGAACCCCGGTTGCGACTGCGATGAGCCTAAAATTCCATTTTTGATCATGATCACCGACCGTAATGTGTGTTTGTCTAGGCGTCGCATCTCAGGTTAGGGACCAGGCCCCCCCTGGAAAAAAAGGAGGAGCTCGTGGCTAGATAATAGTCGATCTTCAAGGTTAAGCAACGCTTGCCAAGGTTGGTCTGTGGATGGGTGACCATCTTAACATAGCGAGTTTCCTCCGTGCCTCGGAAAGCACGTTAAGCCGTTGGTTCCGGCTATCATTTGTAGATCTTTGGCAGTCGTTACGGATAGTCAGAAGCCAGTTAATCTGACTCCAGTCTTGCCATGAAGTACCGTGTTACCCAGTTATTGGGTTGTGGAGGTCTGGTAGGCAGCCGCTCCGCGTAAAATACTGATATTCAGCTAAATCCGGTTTGACTGGAAGCCGACCCCAATATAATTGGGAAAAGGCTAGGCAGATGATGATGATGATGAGTTGGTTTTACTCTCACGCAATATTCCATAGTTAAGTAAAGGTGGAATCATATTATTATTATAATATGATTCCCTGTGTAGTGTGAACAGTCGCCAACGTCCAGCGAGACAGATTTCTATCGGACGGCTGACCGCTCAAGGACAACTCAAGGTTGCGTCCGCGGATGGTGTCTGATAGTGTGTACAGTTCAATGTAATTTCATTATACAGATACCTCTAAGTCGCGGCTGATGGACGCGTCCTATAGAAATAACAGAAGTGCGGGAAATAAGTCCCGCACGAGTAAAAACTATACCAATGCTTACGAAAGCTTAGGAGGGAGGGGTAAGAGCTTTGACTACTGTCGCTGACAAGGAGATTAAAAATGACTAAAATTCTGCGTACGTAATAATTGAACGGCAACTTGGTCGCATTTCCGAATTTTGTTAGGCTTCTTTCCACCTGCCTGAATTAGGCTGCCTATAATTACATTAAACAGCCCCCAAATGACGTACCTGTAGTCTGTCCTAATTCCACACCTTACTTCATACTAGTTTTATAATCCTTACACAATTATCGATTCAATCGAAAAGTTTTGAACGAAAATCAAGCAAATGTAGTTCCACTTATGTCTTTAGATATAAAGAAAACCTTTTCCTATTTATTTATCAATTTGATTATCATAAAAAATCATTAATACGCAATCTTATCAAATGGGACAGTTTAGTTAAGTACGCCGCAGACGATGCCCCACTTGGTGACCTGTTGGCTAAGCCAATTGGCAATTCCAGAACGTTTTCAGATATCTTTACCAGCAGTGGGGTAATAAAGGCTAGATGGGTGCGTGATATCTATTGCTAAGGCAGAAATGGCTACATAACGTGGTAAGTGGCCTAAATGAATACATAAATACTTATAAACATGTAGTGTTTTCTCATGGGGATGCACAGCAACTACAGAACGCCATCTCCGATCATACACTGGTCATACACTCATGCCGATTCATTGGTGCGTCCAGAGATGCTTGGTGGCTAAGGCGCTCAAGGCGCTAAAAGACCGAGATTGTGTGTAGTCTACATCCTAACGAAGTTTTTGAGGATTTTACGAAAAGTACTTAATCCAAGGAGGCTTATGCGTTAAGCTAGAAATGTGCTTTTATAATGTTGCTACTTTGATAAAACCTATACCCTCAGCGGGGCCAAACGACAATAAGCTGGATCCGCCGCTGCGCCGATTGTCAGACTTGACCTTTCTGAAGAATATCACCAGGACGCTCATTCTACAGGGTTCCCTTCGGACACCTCTTCCACCCAAGTCTACCTTGAACCTAAATACCTCTTGTTAGTTGACTTTCACTCATCCTCTCAACTTGATAAAGTCCTCTCAACTTGATAAAGTCCTTTATTCATCATCATCATCCAGTGCCGGATTAAGACTTCTTGATGCCCTAAGCACTCCGCGCCTGTGGTGCCCCCTGTCCGCTAGTCACTAGTACCGAACTTTAAAATAAAAACCGGCCGAGTGCGAGCCGGACTATCACACGAAGGGTTCCGTACCACAAACCTTCTTTTTTATTATTTGTTGTTATAGCGGCAATAGAAATACACAATCTGTGAAAATTTCAACTGTCTAGGTACCTGTTACGGTTTAAGAGATACTTACAGCCCGCTGACAGACAGACTGACGGACGGACAGCGGAGGCTTAGTAATAGGGTTCCATTGGTCACCGTTTGGGTTCGGAACCCTAAAAAAGCAAATTACCAAAACATGTTTTTTTATTTATTTCAAAATTATTTACTTATAACATTGATCAACAGCGTCGACTTATCGAAAATTTTAGCCCCATCTACAAATTCATTCAGAAATAAGACTTACTTGGCTGATTTATTAATTACAGAAAAAGTGAGAAATGATAAGAACACACGCTGCAAGAGCAAGCAAAGCTCGAACATTATAGCACTCTGCCCTTTTACTAGGATTTTCTTTAACTCATCATCATCATAACAGCCGAAAGACGTCTACTGCTGAACATAGGCCTCCCCAAAAGGGGTGGTTTGCCATAATCGCCACGCTAGGCAGGCGGGTTGGCGATCGCAGTGTATGGTGTTGTGTTTTACAGAGAACGCTGCTGCCCATTCTCTGGTGAGTCTCTTAGTCGCCTCTTACGACACCCACGGTAAGTGATGGGATGGTATTATTCTTTAACGGCACCAAACGGCACCGGCCGATTTTAAAGACACTAGTTAAATAATTAAGCCTTATGCTTAATTCTTTAACTGGTGTCTTTAAAATACACATCTGATTGACTGTGTGTAAGTGCACGTCTCAATAGTGACTTTTGGGTCTTGTAATTGTAACACTGCTGACTTTTTGGAAGGTTTGCGAATATTCGTATGAATTGACCAAAATAACTAAGTACCTTCAGTTTATCTGTTCATGGTGCCCCCCCAGACGTGATGTCTTAAGCAATTGCTTTTGCTTATGAGTTAATCCGGCACTGTCATCATCATATCAGCCGAAAGACCTCCCTAAGTGACGCCACAACAAGCGGTCCTGTGCGTCTCGCATCCATGGGCTACCAGCGACCCTAGCATACTCTAATCTTGAATGAATATACATACTGCTTCCTCCTGCACTTTGGGCGCCACACTCCTGCGGAAGCCGAGCAGTCGCTTGGTGTAGCCGCTGGCGACGCTCACGCCGCTGCGCGAAGACGACAACGAAGTTGAGAATATTGACTCTGTGCACAAAAAAAAAGTGATTTCATCTATGTATCTATTTACAATTCGGATCTTCATGAGTCTGCACATGCGTACTTAAAATCACACACAAGTTTATGTTTGGCAATGTGTGTATGATCTAACATTCTGCCCCCTGGGTGTATGATCTAACATTCTGCCCCCACAATAGCTATATTCTGACACTTATATCTTTTGGCGATCCTAGGTAGAGGATCAGATTTATGTAGAACACTTAAAATAAAACTAAGTCGCATTGCGTCTGTCTGTTTGCTTTCGTTGTTCTTCTAAACTGCTCAATTTTTAAGATGTGAACATTATTTACTCCGGAAGGTCGATTCCATTTAAATTAATCACGCAAATTAATCGGTGAACGAGTATATATCGCAACCAACCAGGTATATGTTATATGGAAACAGAGGGTTGCACCTACAACCAAGTCACATGCAGACCTGTATCTAAGGAGTCGGAGATTTAGCGACTTCTTTTTCTATACTTGATACTTCTTTACTAATATTATAAAGAGGAAAGATTTGTATTTTTGTATGTAACAAATACACTTAAAAACTACTGGACCGATTTGAAAAATTCTTTCAGCAATGGATAGCTACATTTATCAGCGAGTAATATAAGCTATATTTTATCCCCGTACCCCCACGGGAACGGGAACTAAGAAGTAACTCCGTGACGTCCGCTATTATACAGGGTTACTTGTAATTCGACGTATATCCTTCAGGTGCTGATAAGGCGGCCAAAATGCCCCCTTATCAGCACCTGAAGGTCATGGCCCACCCCGGGCATCAGCATCCGACGAATATACTTCGAATTACAAGTAACCTTGTATTATACAAGCGTGACATTTCTGTTAGTTTTTTGGTGTAAATACATCAAATGGAGTGGAAGATTGTGATTGTGTATCTAGGAGTAAATATACGTAGGTATGAGTGTAGTATGTGTGTGAGTAGGTGTATGTAAAGTAAAAGTAAAAAATACATAAAAACTAGACGTTTTGTCGAAAACCATGCGAAGCATAACCGGACCGCTAGTTTAATTGGCAGCCGCGCTTTATTGTTGAACGGCGCCGTTAATCAGAGCGGCTTAAATAACATTCAGCAACACGTCTAATACAACATTAAATGAAAGGGCTAGCTGGATGCTAAGGTCGTTCATAGAAGATGGTAATCAAGTGACGAAAATATATGAAATTTTTAATTTTGTAAATTCGAAATTGAAACAACAATCAATTTCAACATTTTAACCTCGACGACGATGCGAAGAGTCTGTTTAGGTTCATGGCCCAGATATGACTAATTCGTATTTAGGGTACGATGGGACTGACATACGCTTTGCGATTTTAAATGTCCCTAAATAAACAAAGAAAAAAAAGAACAAACCTCGACGACGGAGACCTGCAGCGCGGGGCTACTATTTCATTCTGTAGAGTTTAAAGGAACCTAACATGAATGTCGAACGGCAAGAAGGGAGCGCTCACTTTAGCTCCCGTCATACCATTCGAACCTAACCTATCCGTGTCGGGATGTCTTAAGCTCCCTGTGCCTTATGTTCTGCTATTTGGCTAGGCACGTCCTTAAACGATATTGAACCAAGTCATTTGCCTATAGCTGTTTAAACTGCGCCGTTCAATGAAAAGGCTAAGTAGTCAGCCAATTAAACGGCTAATTAAGCTGGCTGCGACATATATTTCAATTAACAAAGATTTCATAATAGTATTGTGTTGATACGATTACAGTTACTTACATATAATAATGATTATTTATAATTGTAATTGTTGACTCTCTGCACGTGTTGGTAATAAATGTTGGTGCAGAGAATAATTAAAATAAATTGTGAACGGTGTAATGGGTCAACTTAAATTATTTTACCATCAATGTCTATGCTGGCTTCCTTCTTGAAGTCAAGTTCTGCATCAGTCACAATCCTGTAAAAGACGTCCGCATAAGTAAATCATCTGCCAATACCCCTCCTAGCCTTGTGTTTGGTTGCTCGAAAAAGAAAACAGCCAATTACTTAAACACGAAACATTTCATTTCATTAGGTAGGTACTGAAATAGGCGACATTAATATTCATAGACCAGGTAATGGAGATGTATGCATCATCAGTAGAGCTCGGATAATGGAATGCATATTTAGGTACTTACCTAAAGTTAGAAGAATATTTTTACTAAAAATAAAATCTCAGGATTCTAGGATTACATAACTATTAGTAAATAAAAAAAAAAAAACTAATGCAGTAGGACTCGCGCAATACGACCACGTTTAATACGATTTCCCGGATAATCCGCAATTTTAAGTCAGTTCCGGCAACTTGAGGCATGTTATACTTTTTTCTGGCAATAAAATTAGGGAAAGTAATCATCGCAGGTTTTTTTAGGAATCGCGGGATTACATACACAAAACAACAAACAATCACGAGTCAAATTAAAACGCACAAAAAGTGCTTTTTACAATTGCCAAAACACAACTTTGCGTTGCCAGGGATGCGGAATTTTTGGTGATTTCCCATCCTTAAAAAATAAAGGTTTGCGGAATTTGTTCGAAAGAGACACCGCAGCCCTGGAACGCAAAGGGCATTAGGAGAAACACAAATGGGTTTTGTAGTAAGAGTCTGACACTACCTTCTACTTCACTATCCTTAAAAAGAATGAAATAAAAAGTCAAATATAAGCATTCGAATTTCCGATCTCTAATCATAATTTATACGAGCTGCATAAAAAGAAAAGGAAATAAGACAGTTATCTTTCCCATGGAAATGTAACTCCCGCTATCCAGCAGTCTAAGCCTTTGGATTCGCACAGTTCCGCTTCTAATTTGTTTATGAAATGTAAGAAATCCCATCAACGTGGCAAAATGATCGCCTGCTGGACCAATAACTGAACGATAATTTAGAAATTGATATACGTAGAAATCATTACGTTCGCGAGTGTTATTACAACGGAACCGCTGATATTAAACACCGGTTTCCGCCCCCTAATTCAGAAATAAGTGATAACTCATTGAATTTCGAAACAGCAAAACTCATTCACGAAATATTAAAATGTCAGTGAACTTGAAGTAAAAAAAAAAATGTAAATCGGATCAGCGGTAATTTAAACAAACAATATTTAAATAATTTAATAGCTTCAGAGCATAACATAACAACAGATCATACGTGTGCAATTTTGAACACACTTATTTTGCTACGCAACGAGTAAGCTGTTTGGCGTTGGCTGTGTAGGCGTTAAAACGGACATGCATATGTTGCTTCATAATTTGTGAGCATACTGCCTGTTTTCACTAAAACTAGGCGACACCTAATAAGCACCTAAATAAAAGGACAATTATTAAATTATAATCTTACTAATTTTATAAACTTGCTTCTATTATGAAGCAGCTTCGCCCGCAAGAAAGGTCAAAACCATGCTGAAGGAACATACTTCCGGAATGAAAAGTATACAAGTTGCATCCGTCCGTTAAGACGTAAAGAAGCAACAAATAAGTGCATAGTAGGTATGGAAGTATGTTTGAATTGGGAATTTGGTAATGGACACTCTTCAATGCTGCCGTGGTATATCTAAAATACCGTTATCCGACATCTGGCAGATTCTTAACTTTTTTGATGCTGTATTTATGAGCAAAAATGTCTATCGATCAGTGTTTGCGAATTTCCAAAGCTACTTATTCAAGGTACTAAAAATTAGTAAACACAGATCGATAGATATTTTTTCAAGTGAAAACTTCTTTAGCGGCGTTGTGCACTTTTTTGTGATGGATAAAAAAATGTTAAACTCGCGTCAGGACACGTGACCTGATCGAAAATTCGTAAGACGGAGGGAGAGAAGCACGTATTTAAGTTTTCAATTTTGCCGGCACTCTCGGAGGGCAATCCGTTGTTTTTTTTTACTTTAAAATCAACAAGATGACGGATTAGATATACCACGGCAGAATGGCTGAACAGATTGGCCAGTGTTAGTTCGGCGAGTGCGGCACGTGGCGCATACTGACTTGTGCAGCAGCGCGTGCAGGCGGCGCATGTGGCGCGGCACGTGGCGCTGCACGTCCGTCGCCGCCACCAGCGCGGCCAGGCGCGGCGCCAGCTCGGGGCTGGCGGCGGCCGCCGCGCACAGCGCCGACATCGCCGAGTACGCCGCCTCCGAGAAGTCGCGCGTCCACAGCGCCACCTGCCCCACAACACGACTGCTACAGGACCTTAGCTAAACCACTTTAGAGGTATGCGGAACAGAGAGTAAAGTCCCGCACACCTCAATTGAAAAGGAGGATCCTCCAATCAGGCGGCTGTTGTGCCTGGCGGGCTACTGCCCGATAGTTGATATTCGGGCTGATGTATCATTTATACATCAGCCCGAATATCAACTTCTTCGAATCGCACGATAAACGCTGCTTGAGCGATGCAGGATTTCAACGTTGTATTTCGCTGCTAGTTGGATAGATGGCGTCGCGGTTCTTTTTGTTGCGACGTAGATTTGTTCCGTTGGTTTTTCTTGTGGCGGTATTGATGCTTCTACACTACCTTGTTACGGCTGCCCGTGGTCGAGCGTAACTTTTGGGGTAAATGCGCTTATATGCTTTGGCCTTACCAAAAAATCACCGAATAAAAAGAAAGAATAAAATAAATGTTTATCGCACAAGACAAACAACTCTTCCAAAAGGTAAACAGAAGTGTGTACCTGGGTGACCCAGATTTCGACAACTACATTCACTTTCATGTTAAGATTTAAGTAATGGATAGTCCAAGCGATACAGACTTCCATAAATTTCTATATAGAATTTTGTCTTCGCTTGTGTGCAACAAAACAATGCAGACATGTGTCAGTGTGATAGAAATTTTCATTCAGATTTAAGTAAAAGTCTGTATTGTAACTCTGTTGGAGTTTAAGTCAATGATAGCTGACAGTAGCCTCATTACTATCTGGGCCAGCGAGTCCTTCACCTGGAACAGGCGCCACTCGTCAACGCCCTCCACCAGCTTCTGCGCGCGCTTGGCGTTGCTCATGACGACTTCGCGCGCGTGCTGCAGGTGCACCTGCTGCCGCTCCATGCGCTCGCGGGACGTCTCCAGCTCTTGCTCTGCTTCATTTCTGATAACAAAACAAAACATGCTTAAACTAACCTCTAGGGATCATAGCCGACAGTGACAAAAGTGTCACCCGGTGCGGGCCGCGACTCGCTACGCAACTGCTTCTCAGTGAACCGGCAATCGTGCTACAAGTATTTAGCATCGATTGCCTATCCACAAACTTATAACTGGGTGAAACAATACTCCGTAATAAAGACTGCTTTTCAAACTTTTTGCCTTCTGACTGCCCGTAACTCCTTTGTGTCGCTAGCACAACAGAAACTCAAATTGAGCCGGTCTTAAACTTCTCCACTTCCTTGGTGGAGGGGACTTCGACTGTTGAAAGAAGGCATTAGATAGGTAAAGGCACCCATAATGACTGTCAAAATTCTACAAGTGTCAGCAATGTGTATGTTTAAAATAATGTAAGTTGCAGCTGTTTCATCCCCCATCTGGGCAAAGGTTTCCCCATAACTTCCAGTTGTCCAGGGCTAGTGTGAACCATTGATTGTTCGCTCATCCTGCCGTATTCTGCATAGTCTACCGCGACGGCGACGCATAATGGAGGTACACTAATTTAAACCGTCACATACTTCCTAGCGTCAAGCTGCTTGTTCTTGTCTGTGATGTGATTAAGCCGCGCGTCAGCGTCGCGGTTGTACTCCTCGAGGCGCACGATGTTCGCCTGTAGTGCCTGTAACTCCGCGCGCAGCTCGTAGAACTTTTTCCGCAGACCATTCAGCTCTACTATTTCAGGAGCTAAGGATATGAGAAAAATGCTCAGTGAGATTTGCTTCTTTACTTGATTTTACCCGCAGCTTCGCTCGCGTTTAAGCAACCTACCTTATAGACTAATGCCAGGTAAACCCTACTTTTTAGTCATGTTTATCTAGTTGAAGGTACAATACAAGCAAGAACCTACACGTGCTTATGCCCAGGCTGATGATTCAATAACGAACAAAAGCACAATTAAGTCGCATAATAATATGGCGGTCGACTGTTCAAGTGTTCAAAGACACACGACAGAAAATTTTGAATCAAACGTGATGAAATGTTGTTTTAAAATATAATGTTCTAAAGTAGATAAATCACGATTTAAGCCTATTTAACATGCCATACTCATTACATGGTGATATAGTAATACAATTTCACACACAAGTCTCAGCGGGATGAACCGTTATTCATTAAAAGGAATTCCGAGGGGACGGCGCGTACGCAATCCCCACTATTAAAAATAACACGTCTGAGTTATCCACATTAGGGACAATCGCAAGGGTCAACCGATCCGCAGTGCAATGGACCGGTCTCGCCATGGGGGAACCGCCTTCATGATCACGGTATTCCCTACGCCAGGTAAGTATGATTATCCTCCAGTTCCCCGCGAGGTTCGTTCAACGGCGGAGAATCTTAACACCGCGATTCAGAAACGTGACGCCACGGCACAGTGACCTCTATTGGTTGGTTACTGAACCTGACCGTCGCCGGGAACTGTAGAATAATCATACTTACCTGACGTAGGAACACCTTGATCAAGAAGGCGGTTCCCCCAGGGCGAGACCGGTCCATTGCACTGCGGATCGGTTGACCCTTGCGATTTTTCCTAATGTGGATAACTCAGACGTGTTAGTTTTGGTTGTGGGGACTGCGTATGCGCTGTCCCCTCGGAATTCCTTTGAATGATTACTTCAGTCTTAAAAGTACACGGAGTCGAGATATTTCAAATTGTTTTGAGATTCGTGAATTTATAAAACGGCGTTAGCATAATAATTATGTGTGTGGCTTAAAACATGTTTTATCTACTTGAATAAATTGTAACATTAAAATAGTTTCATATTACCTACATTTCGACATGTCTTGTCGTGTGACGCGCCCTTGAACAGTCGACCGTCTTACGCTACGACCACACTACCGTAATATGGCCATAATTAAAACAAAAAACTTTTTTACAAAAAATACAACAGATTTTCAAAAACAAAACACTACAAGGTACAAAATAACCTCGGAAGAAAGAAAAGAACTTTAATTTCGGAAGTCGGTGTTTTTGGTAACTTTTTCGTTTTTTGACACCGACTTCTTGGAAGTCGGTAGTATTTTTTGTAAAAAAGTTATTTATTTTTTACTTTTTAGTGGTGGTTTAGTGGATCTACCTGCGTACCCATTAACAGCGTACCGGCGCAATGTTATGATAAGAACTGGCGTAAACACTAAAAAAAAACATGCAATTTCAGCAATCCCGATTCATTTGCTATCATATATTGACTGTACAGAGTGAAGCGGATGCTTTAAGTGTTATAGACCCTCACCATCCTCCATTAGATATACAAGTAACATTGACAGAGTCGCTAAAACTAAAAAAAAAAAATTCATAAGGCCGACTATGAAGCAATTAACAAGCATTTGAAGGATAAGGACTGGGAAGAGTACCTGGGATGTTGCAGTAGTGTTGACGAAATGGTGGAAGTTTTTTACAGCGTTATTGGATCAGCTCTCAATGCTTTTGTACCTATCGTCCGAATGCAAAGTAATATTGTTCCAATATGGTTTGATAAGAAACTTCTTAATTTATTAAAAGAAAAAAACAAACTTCGTATTAGGTATAAAAAGTACAAAAATCCTCTTGACATGCTTTCACTCCGATTAATCTCTAAACGATGTGATAATTACGATAAAAAGTGTTATAATAGTTACATTGAGAGTACAGAAGAATCTATTGGCAGATGTCCTAAATTTTTTTGGTCATATGTCAAGAATAAACGTGGTGGAGAAAGTTCATACTCCGCATCAATGACTAATGGTCCGATAACATCTTCGAATGGAGATGGAATATGTGAGCTATTTGCTTTAAACTATAGCAGCATCTATAAAGAAGAAACAAAATCTTTTTCAGATCAAAACTATGTAGCCTCCGAATACCTGGAAGCAATAGCCACTCAGTCAGACAGTATTGCTTCCGTGGACATCAAATACGAAAATGTTGAGGAAAAACTAAAAAGCCTTGATATTACTAAGGGGGCCGGCCCAGATGATATACCGCCACTGTTTATTGCCAGATGTGCACCTAACCTGGCTGTTCCTTTGACGAAGATATATAACGCTTCAATCCGATCTTTTCAATTCCCTAAAGAGTGGAAAAAGGCGAAAGTAGTACCGGTCTACAATACCATAATCCATTCTTTCGATTTTCGGTAAAATATTGGAGTCGTTGATTTGTCCACAAATTCAACGCTATTTTTCCAAGTTCCTAAGCGACCATCAGCACGGCTTTGTAAAGAGCAGATCCACAAGTACAAATCTGGTGTCCTTTGTTGAGGGCTCATGCGAAGTCTTGGACAAAGGTATACAGGTTGACGCTGTTTATACGGGTTTTAGCAAGGCGTTTGACAAGGTTTCACATAAACTGCTTGTGAAAAAACTAGCTATGTACGGCGTCACCGGTAGCCTTCTAAAGTGGTTTAGTTCTTATCTGGCTGGTCGCGAGTTTTATGTGGTTGGCAATGGGTTCCAGTCAGGCAGGTATACAATCGCCTCGGGTGTCCCTCAAGGTTCTCTAGTATCTCCTAGTATTATTTATCATATATATATAAATGACGTGACATCTTGCTTTCACAATACTAGCATATTCCTTTTTGCAGACGACCTAAAAATTTCAAGACCCATTAGGTCTCAACAGGACGTAAACCTAATGCAAGATGATATCGACATGGTGTGATCATAATAAAATCTCGCTGAATAGTTCGAAATGTAGCCACATAAAATTCACCAGGAAAGTTAATATAGTGAATTCGTCGTACCAAAATAAACGGAGTGAGTTTATGCGAGGTGGATGTTGTACGAGATTTGGGAGTTATCTTAGACGCAAAACTCACATTTATACCACATATTGAGAACATAATCAGTCAATCCCAACGTATGGTTGGATTTGTCATTCGTAATGGAAAGGTATTTCAACGCCCACATACTAAATTAATTCTTTACAACAGCCTTGTAAGAAGCATCCTGGAATACTGCAGTGTGATATGGAGGCGTCACTACGCAACCCACTCGCTACGGATAGAACGAGTCCAAAAAAGGTTTGTCCGATACCTAGGGTACTCAAAGGGAGGGCAATTTAAATATCTCTCCTACTTTGATAAACTAGGGTGCTACAAAATGAGTACCCTGGAAGCTCGAAGGGAGCTCTTGGATTTGAAATTCGCATATAAACTGCTTAATAACACCATTGATTGCCCACAATTGGTATGTAAGATCAATTTCAGAGTACCCCGTAGACCACCTCACAAACCTATAACACCCTTAGCTCCACCTCTTCGCCGTACAGTTTTTGGTGCTAATTCGCCTATACCCCGCATGTGCAAACTTATAAACGAAGCAGCGACCTGGTTGACGTCCACGCAGACTCAATATCGACATTTGTCAAATGTAATTAGTATTTAATTTAGTTAACTAAGTATTGTACATAAAGTCTTTGAAATTAATTTTATAATTACAAAGAGCATTTTGCATGACGTGTAGTTTGCCTGTAATTGGTTGTGCAGTTAGATTTAAGACACAATTACTTATATGTTCCTATCTATGTAATATCTGTAACAACTGTTGGTGAACCTTAATTAAATAAATAAATAAACAGAAATCCTAAAAATAGTTATTACTTGTTGACCCACGCAACTTCGTCTGCTCAGCTCCTATTGGACTCATCGTGATTATATAATTATCTATAGCCTTCCTCGATAAATGGGCTATCTAACACTGAAAGAATTTTTCAAATCGGATCAGTAGTTCCTGAGATTAGCGCGTTTAAGCCAATAAACTCTTCATCATCTGCCTAGCCTTTTCCCAACTATATTGGAGTCGGCTTCCAGTCAAACCGGATTTAGCTGAATACCAGCAAATAAACTCTTCAACTTTATATATTAGTAAGTATAGATAATACATACAGTCCTCGTTGAGCGGTGAGATGTTGTGTATGAAGTGCTGGTGCGCGGCGTGCACGACGCGCAGCGTGGCCTCCAGAGCCGACACGTCGCGTTCGCGCCGCCCGATGTCCGCGTCCAGCGCCGCGCCGCGCTCGCGCAGCTCCGCGCGCTCCGCCGCGAACTGCACCGAGCACGCGCTACCCTCTTAGGCCTCCACTACACTACTCATGAAGTTGGGCGAATACGATAGTGTAGAGGGACACTTCGCTTCGCCTCCTACAACTTCGCCTCGCCTCGGGCGACTTCCAGTCGTTGTCGGTTGTTGCACACGAGTCAAAGGAATCGAAGCGTTCACGAAGCGTCTTTCTACACTACTCGGCTCACTTCAGTTCGCGTCGAGCCGTAATAAATACGCACGTATTAATAGTACACGAGAGTTAAAATAGCAACGGCAGCTGACATGATGCCTATCGTGCGGGCGTCGGGCGACGGAGGTCTTCGCGAGGTTGCACGAGTGTGTAGTCACGTACTTCGGACTTCGGTCAACTTCGTAAAGTACTTCTTCGAAATAACTTCGAAATAACAGTACTGCAGTGGAGGCTTTATACCACACCCAACACAACCGAGCACAATCACGTGCTAACCGCTTCCAGATTTTTTTTGTTTTTAAATAACGTTGGCCCACACTAGGAATTTCTCACAGCCAGACCCGGAACAACTAGCGGGAATCGAACCTTTTTTTTTGTTTTTGTAACGGGGGGAAATTATCATGGATGTCCTCCGCCCTGGGGCGGGCGGAGGGGTCTGTCAGACTCTTACTGACTAAAACCACCCCGGTGCTCCATCTCTCACCAACCGGAGACCGCGAGAACTAATGCGACTTCCGTAATCCCCGGCTGGTGCCGGCTCGTCTCTGCGGGCCATTTCGGGTCAGCGGGGGGAGTGAGGTATTTGACTCCCCCCACGACGTCAAAGAGGGGCGCACGGGAACACCACGCGCCGCCACCTCGGGGCCGAATGAATGGGGGGCGACGGACATCCCCAATTCCGCCACCCCTGGACCTAGTTAGGGGGGCGGGAATCGAACCTGCGCCAACCGTGCCGTCAAAGAGATACTGCTGACGTCTCGGGAAGCCGTCCGTTACGATCTAGTTATGATCTTTTGACGCCACACATTTCGAATCAATTTGTGTCACAGAAACAGCATAATTTCTATCACGGTTGTCTAAACGTCCATACTCCATACACACAGATCTGATCGGTCACGTTACCGTCACGCCACCGAGCAGTCAAAGTGAATGTAACTGTTGGTATGTGATTGCCTGATGACGGGATCGTTTCATCGTGATTAACTTTACTTTATTTATTTATGTATTTATTGTTATGGCACTTCAACGACTTACTCACTAAAACATATACAAACATAAATCACATACAGTATTAGTTATAGTGAATTCGTCACTTACAGAAGTGCACAGCACTAACAGATAACTTAATGATCAATGGACATGTTTGATATCGTTAGTTGCATTTGTTACAAGTTGTAAGTTTAAGAAAATTGAAGTTTTAAGTGAAAACTTTACGATGACATGACTAATGTGTAAGCCGCCGCGTCTATGTACAATCACCATTTGCATCGCTGCAGACACCAAGGCGCGTTATATGACTGCTCGTGCTACGGCAGCTCTAGCTTACACGTAGCGAGTGTTTCAAGCATGTGTGCGCACGGCACGGCAACGTGAGTCGTGATGGATGGCACATGCCGGGAATCTTCCTCTGCACTTATTGTGTGGTTTATAAAAATTCATATTTGTGGAACTTGCAAACACCAAATATAACTTCAGCAAGAATAAAAAAACCAGTATCGAAGAAGAAATTTTATATACGTTGTAACCAAAACACGTAATTACCTTGATTTTGAAGAAAGTCACGGTGAGCTGCTGTCCAGAATCGTCTTTACCCAGCGAGTCAATGAATATTTCATATCTGAAACACAGGCTCAAATATTTAACAAGAGGGCAACCAAAAGAAATCTACAAGCAAACCAAATCTACAAAGTGGTGTTTTCATTCCTAAAAACTGAATTCAGCAGAATTCAATAAAACTTAGCACCTAAGAATACGACCAAGGTGGCAGATGTGGTAGTTAAGACAAAAAACACAGAAATGGAGTT
The DNA here is from genome assembly GCA_950371165.1 of Lacanobia oleracea. NCBI lineage: Eukaryota > Metazoa > Arthropoda > Insecta > Lepidoptera > Noctuidae > Lacanobia > Lacanobia oleracea. The sequence goes on from OX493389.1 coordinate 18,131,118, forward strand.
ATTTATGTGGAAAAATGCCGGCCAAGTGCGAGTCGGACTCGCACACGAAGGGTTCCGTAACATAAACCTTAATTTAGATTATTTGTGCGTAAAATACTTTGGTATAATAATAGACTGCAACTTAAGATTTCAGGAACACATCAACACCCTTAGCAATAGATTGCGTAAATTAATATATGTTTTCAAGACCCTGAGACAAGTTGCAGACGAAAAGCTATGGAAATCAATCTACTTTGCCCTCGTCCAATTGCTATTAACCTACTGCATAACATCTTGGGGTGGTGCAGCTAAATTCTCAATCCTAGAACTGGAGAGAGCGCAGAGAGATATTTTGAAAGTGTCTTCCTTCCTACCATTCCGATATTCCACAGCACTGCTATACAAAGAGTCTAATGTTCTAACTATACGTCAGCTTTTTATATTACAAACGGTCCTAAAACAGCATGGACTCGTTACTTTCAACCCCCTGCTACCACATGGTAAAAGACGACTTGATCCCATAGACCGTTTTCTCTAAACGCTTCTTTTGCTACCTGGGTCGCTTTCTATATAATAACATAAATAGGACGCTCTCTGTTTATAGTCTTACCAGTAAATAGTGCAAAATAAAAGTAAGAAATTGGCTCCAGAACTTAAACTATGACGACACGGAAAACCTTCTTGCTGCCCCGGTGTAACTTGTTAACGTTTTAAAGCAATGTACCAATTTTAAATACTTAATTATTTTTAATATTTATTCTAAACCAATTTTGACACCTCACGATCATTTAACCCATTATTGGCACACTCATAACTTTCTTAATCTCAGTCATACTCCCTCAAACATACACACACACACATACACACACACACACACACATACATACATACACACACACACACACACATACACACACACACACACACACACACACACACACAGAATGACATATAATTATCCACTAAATTACTAACACTCCAACGAAATATTGTATAAAATACTTGCTATAAAACCTTATCGCATTTGATAGCTGTGTGAATACATAACCTACAAAATGTGACTTTATCCGAATGGGGGGAGTCCTGGTGTCCTGAAATACAGGCATTACGTCTAGTTTAGGCACCAGTCTCCCACAATATAATTATTAAGCTGTAGCTGTTTAGTATTGTTCTTGATACGATGTTAAATGTACCTTATATTGTGGTGAGAAATAAATCTTTATTATTATTATTATTCCATTTATTCATATTATATACATACTAATTACATTTCTAATTATTTCTAAAAAAATACAAAAAACATTTTAAAATATAAAAAATAGCCAAGCCTTTGATCCAGCTGCCCAACGAGAGCCTCTTGAGATGTTGGTCGAGGCTCTTGGCAATAATGATATTGGCCGTCACGACTATCGGCACAATGACTGCTGTGTTCACATCCCACATGTCGACAACCTCGCGAGCCAAGTCAAGATACTTCGTTTGTTTATCTTTCTCTGACTTCACGAGGTTCTCGTCATGAGGGAATGCTATATCAACAATCATTGCGCGACACTCTAGTCGGTCTATCACCACTATATCAGGCTTATTGGCAACAATAGTCCTGTCGGTGATGATAGACCGATCCCAATACAATGTGCAACTACCACTTATTATTTCCTTTATTAATCTTCTTTACTTATTCATACATTTTTAAATATTTTTATACAATATATATAAACACTTAAAAATATAAAAATAGTAGCCCACCGATATCGGGAACAGGGTCCAAGCTACCGGTGGTCAGGGCTCCAGAGAAAGGAACCTCCTGACAATGCGAGCCGTGTCCAGAAGTACCACTTTCTGAATCAAGCCCTTGATCCAGCTGCCCAACGAGAGCCTCCTAAGGTGTTGGTCGAGGCTCGTGGCTATTAAGCCATTGGCCGACACGACTATCGGTACAATGATTGCGGAGTCCACTTCCCACATGTCGACAACCTCGCGAGCCAAGTCAATATACTACTCTGTCAAGAAAGTACCGGGAAAAGATCAATAATACACAAAATGTCTATTATTCATCCAAATTTATTTTATCACCTTCAAAGTATGCTCCTTTAGAAACGATACACTTGCGCCAACGAATAATCCATTCATCAAAACATTTTTTAAACGCTGCTTCCGGAATTGAGTTCAGTTCTCGCCGCGAATTCTCCTTTATGTCTTCTATCGATTGAAAACGGGTGCCACGAAGTGGTAATTTGAGTTTAGGAAAAAGAAAAAAGTCAGCAGGAGCCATATCTGGTGAATATGGTGGTTGCTGGATGGTATTTGTTGAGTGTTTGGTTAAAAATTCGTTCACAATGATAGCCTTGTGCGAAGGCGCATTGTCGTGGTGCAAAATCCAAGAATTTTCTTTCCACAAATCTGGCCTTTTTCGTCGAATTTGCTCTCTTAAACGCCGCATAACGCTCAAATAATATTCTTTATTTACCGTTAGACCTTCCGGTAAGAATTCAGAGTGCACAACACCGCGATAGTCAAAGAAAACAGTCAACATGACTTTGACTTTTGATCGACTTTGGCGTGGCTTTTTCGGTTTCGGTTCAGTTGGAAGGCGCCACTCCGAAGCTTGTTGACTAGTTTGTATGTCAAACTCGTAAACCCACGTCTCGTTACCAGTAACAATACGTTTCATGAATGTTGGGTCCGAACTGACTCGTTCTAGCATGTCCTCAGCGACTTTCATGCGATTGAGTTTTTGGAGAAAATTCAGATCTTTTGGGACTAGCCGAGCAGCAACATGTTTCATACCCAAATGATTAGTTAAAATGGTACGGATCGACTCGTGAGATACAGAAAGTTCGGCGGCTATCTCTCTCAGAGTTGAATGGGGATTTTCAGTCACTATTTCCTTCACTTTTGCGATGTTAACTTCAGTTGCAGACGTTGACGGCCTACCAGAGCGAGGCAAATCTTCCATCACATCTCGACCGCTTTTGAACGCTTTGAACCACTCATAAGCACGAGTTTTTGATAAAGTCGATTCACCGTAAGCCTTCTGTAATATTTTCAGTGACTCCGAACACGAAATTCCAGTGGCGATGCAAAATTTAAGACAAACTCTTTGTTCGATATTTTGTCCATTATGAAATTCGCAATACACACTATATATGATATTACTAAAACCAGCACTGTATTTAATATAAATAACAGATGCAACTCAAACTCCGCGCCAAAATGGAAAACAGTTGTGCCAATCTAACAACTACAAAAAAACAAAAATTTGAATTTGGAACCATAAACAAATCATCCATTCCCGATACTTTTTTGACTGAATGTACTTGATTTGTTTGTCTTTCTCGGCTTTCACGAGGTTCTCGTCATGCGGGACGGTTATGTCTACAATCATTGCACGCCTCACAATTCGGTCCACCACCACTATATCAGGCTTATTGGCAACAATAGTCCTGTCAGTGATGATGGACCGATCCCAGTACAATGTGATATTGCCATTATCGAGAACTGGGTCGGGCGCATACCTATAGTATGGCACCTCCGACTCCACAAGAGAGTATTTCAGAGCAAGTTGCTGATGGATAATCCTGGCTACAAGGTTGTGCCTATACAAGTATTCTCCGTTAGCTAGACGAGAACAACCAGAGACAATGTGGCGAATTGATTCTCCCGGACGGTGACATGCCCGACATATGTCAACCGTGCCGTCTTTCACAATAAATCTCTGGTAGTTATTCGTCACGATAACTTCGTCCATAATTGCACAAACAAAACCTTCGGTTTCTCCAAAAAGATCACCGAAACGCAGCCAGGCTACGGACGCTAGTTGGTCTACGTCGGGCCCATGTAGGGCCCGGAAAAAGCGTCCATGAAACTCCTTACTCTGCCATACCGCCCTGCGATCGTTAGTGTCAAGCACCGCAGGTTTGCGCCATTTCTCATTTGCCAAGGAGAGCGGGGTGAGTCCTTTATCCACCGCCACTACATCTCGACGCAAACCCACGTCGACAGCTAGGAAGTATTCCTTAAGACTGCATATCTCGCGATTGTGGAGAGTCTTAGCATTTAAAAAGCCTCGACCTCCACACTTGCGCGGGATATACAGTCTCATTACCGACGATCGTGGGTGATGCATTCGATATGCAGTAAGCAGTGTGCGGACCCGCCTATCCAGGGCTTCAAGTTCCGTTTGAGTCCATTTGAGTACGCATGACCCAACCGTTGAAGGCGCGCACCTTGTTTCCGCCTGATAGAAGGCTATTAAACACCTTCTTCAGGCGGCCAAAGAAGCGCTCCTTCAACGATTGCTTCATGTCAGTAATATTGATACCTAACGCTTCCGACATACCCAAATACTTGTAAGTTTCAGTTGGAGAGAGGGATCTCAGGTTTATGGAATCCGAGAGTTGAGTTCCCACGGATTCCATAATCTCTCCACGCTTTACATGCATGACTGCACATTTGTCCACACCAAACTCCATCCTGATGGCATTACTGAATGTTTCAGTTACTTTCAGTAGCTCCATCAGTTGCAGATTAGTGGGGGCAAAGAGTTTCAGATCATCCATGTAAAGGAAGTGAGATATAACCTGACCACCTCTCTTCAACCGATAGCCTAGCCCTGAATTCTCTAGCAGTGTGCTAAGAGGATTCAAGGCTAAACAAAACCAATGTGGACTCAAACTATCGCCCTGAAATATACCCCGCTCGACCCTTACCGGTTCGCTATTCCTCTGGATATTTCGACATCCTGGATAGCGAAGGACTGTCCTCCATTGCCCCATACACGACATCAGGAAGGTGCGTAGCGTTGCATCAACTTTATACAATTCTAGCACCCTCATGAGCCATGTATGAGGCCCCGAGTCATAGGCCTTCTTATAGTCTATCCAGCATGTCGACAGATCTTTTCGGGAACGCCGAACCTGTTGGCTAATGGCCATATCAATAAGGAGTAGCTCCTTAGTACCGCGGGACCCATTCCTACATCCATTTTGAAAGACAGACATGATGTTGTTGTTGTTAATGTGACTATTAATCTTTGCCCTCAAAATGAATGTAAGAACTTTATAGACCGTCGGTAAACACGTGATCGGTCTATAATTTTTAGGTTCCGCAGTACTACCTGATTTATGGAGCAGGTGGGTTATTCCTGTAGTTAAGAACTGGGGTAGTGACCCAGACTCTAAGGCAGACTGGAATTGAGACGCCAAGCAAGCGTGCGATCTCGTAAACCATTTAATCCAGAAATTGTGCAGCCAGTTCGGCCCTGGAGATTTCCAGTTAGGCAACGGACGGACTGCACAAACTACATCTTGGGGGCTAATGGTAATTGCCCCCATTTCTAGTATCGGATCGCACACACGCTCGACCTCCCGAGTCCAGTCACCCTCAGTATGACTGACAGAAACCGACCAGATGCTGCGCCAGAATGAACACATAGCATCATCATCCGGCAAGCGCGTGTCCGTCACACCTTGGTCCGGTCGCTCCCAATCCCTATACCTTTCATTACTTCGGAATGTGCAATTCTGGGTTTATCGCTCCAGTCGCCGCCTGTACCTACGAATACGGCTTGCCCATGCATAAACCTTCTGCTTCAGGAAGTCGATGCGCTCTGTGACACGAGATATATAATCTCGGGGATTGACATCAGTCCCCAAAAACGCCGGTCTCACAAAGCGCATCATTCTAGGGCGTGTGTTGCCTTCCCTGAAGCAGATCAGTTTGCCGATTAGCGCTCTGGCCTCACCAATACGACGCTCGATCCTGCACTGCCAAGCTGGTACGACTGGTTTTGGTCCTGTAACTCTGTCATTGGTTATTTTTATTTTGACATGAGCTACACGACATGCCGCTACAGCCGCGCAGTACATGATCGAAAGTGCATCTGTGAGGTTATCACAGTTATCAAAATAGCTTGACAACTGCGAATCCAGAGTAGCCACCAGCGCCCTGTTCTTGTTATGCATGGGCAAACGAGGTAAGCGTGGTTTAAGTTCAGGCGGCATGTAGCGGTATTCCCGAATAGCACACTCCAAAGCACTCCTCAATTCGTCATTGCACTGGGTACTTACGTTTGTAACCCTGTTATTACTCTCCTCGTCAGCGTGGCTGGGCAATTGGGTTGACGATGCTGGTGCCACAGTCTGCGACGGAGGAGCAATGACATGGCTACACATTTCAGTGCGGAGGCAATCAAGCACACTATCATCCAACATACGGTTACGCTGGATGTCGCGCACCTGATCCGACAGTCGTTGGGCCGATACGCTGACAGCTGGTTCAAGTACCTGAAACAGAGAGAGCATCCGACCACGGTACGCAGCCAGGTTAGTTCCCCCCTCTGTAGCCCCAAAGTATATGAGCGTATTATATTCTCATTTATGGTTTGAGTCCATTTTATACGCTGCACACTTCCACCGATAGCGGGGACCCTGTCAGAGACCGGTGGGCCTCGAGGTCCTAAGCTGGCCGGTGGTCGGCCTCGTCCGCGCCGACGCGCAGGTGGTGGTGTCGTCGGTGGCGAGAAGTATTCGTCGCTCGAGCTCGACGCAACTGCAGCTACCGGAATCTCTGGACTCGCGGCTGGCGTAGGTGCCGGCGGCTGCGAGGCGGAGCTCAGCGACGAACCCGAAGATGGTGTTGGTGCGGCTTGTAGTCGTGCCCGGTGTCGTGTCAACATTTTGTTTCCTTATTTTCAATTTGTTTTTCCATTTAGTATGTTTTTTTATTTTCATGTGGTCTTATTTTTTTTTATGTATTTGGTATTAAATACATTGTTTATAGGGTTTTTTCAAATTAAAATCGATAAAAATACAGCATGAAACATTTCTCACGTCAGTTGGCTTGACAGCCGAGCCACAGATTATTATTATTTTCAATGTTTTTTACTTTCTCGGGTCCCTCTTCCTAGAGACCCGGTCCTTTGGTAGGTGTACGAGGGGCCGAAGCCAACTCGCAGAGGCCTCTTCAGACATTTCAAATGGAATGGGACACCAACCGACGATTATCCCTGTATGCACTGTGAAAGTATACCCAAGGACAATCCCCGATTGGAGCAGGACTATTGCAGAATATGGAAACAAAAGATGAAACGCTATGGGTTTGGCTGGTTTAGTGGACTAATAATCGTTTACTATGGAAGAACTATTGGCCCCTGCCTGACCATTGACAATTAAAACGGCTTTAAAATGGCAAGGGGTGACTTGCACACTCAATATATGGGCCCCCCGAAAAGGGTCGCTAGCACAAAGTAACGTAGCGCCAAGGGGGCAACATATCCTGAGGTGCTAGAGGAGTGGAGAGGTATACCACGGCTATCAGGACAATCCCGGAAGTACGGTCAAGATCCCTACCAGCATCTTACTGGATTATACATCCTTCTCCCGAGCACGTTTGCTCTTGCGAATCTCCACTCAGACCGGCCGATTAAGGCGAAAGAGGTGGAAGATCTGTTCCTCGTCAGTTTTCACTCCGGCCAGCCAATAAAGGCAAGCCGGAAATGAGGAACAAGAATTCTCCCTGGAGATCAGGTCCGTGGAGTCGCCAGTGCCCAACAGTTCGCCACAAAACTTCCTTGCGGATTTATTATCATTATTTATTAATTTTTTTTTTACTTTCTCGGGTCCCTCTTCCTAGAGACCCGGTCCTTTGGTAGGCGTACGAGGGGCCGTAGCCAACTCGCAGAGGCCTCTTTAGACATTTCAAATTGAATGGGACACCAACCGACGATTATCCCTGTATGCACTGTGAAAGTATACTATAAAGTATATTATTATTATCTCCTTTATTCCTTTATTATCTTCTTTATTTATTTTTTTACTGGCCTGTTGGTCTAGTGGTTAGTGACCCTGACTGCTATGCCAGAGGTTGTGGGTTCGATTCCCACCCAGGACAAATGTTTGTGTGATGAGCATGATCATTTGTTCTGTGTCTGGGTGTAGTTTATCTATAATATGTATGTATTTAGAAATATATAAGTATGTTTATCAGTTGTCTAGTACCCATAACACAAGCTCTGCTTAGCTTGGGACTAGATGGCGTTGTGTGATAGTTGTGTGGAATATTATTATTATTATAACTATACATATATTATTTTTTTTTAATTTTTTATTGAATCACATGAAAAATAGATATTCAAAGCATAGATTATACAATATAACATGCAACATTATCAAAATTGAACTTTAATCAATACTTACACACATTGACAGCCCTCCAGCTAAACTTTTTAGCACTTAAATAACCACACAAAAAAAATGCCGCGAGCTCGTGCTTTCGTAGTCAGTCAACTGAATTTTTGTTTGTGTCAAACTGCCGGGTTGATTAATACTAGCGCCATCTGTGTTTTTTCTGTGGTATTTATTTTATAATACTGTTTTATCGACCGAGTAACCTTGAAGCTAGAACCTATAGTTTTGTATTAACAAACTATAGTTTCTCTTGCCCCATAGTCCCTCTTAGCCCAACTGACCTTATTTGAATAAAATAAATAAAAAAAACATTTAAAAATATAAAAAATAGTAGCCCACCGATATCGGGAACAGGGTCCAAGCTACCGGTGGTCAGGGCTCCAGAGAAAGGAACCTCCTGGCAAAGCGAGCCAAAAAAAAAAACAAAAAAAAAAAGTGGCTGAAAAGTAGAAAGGGAACCACCTCATCCCTCCTCTTATTATTACAATCTGCGAAAATTTGAACTATCTACCTATTACGGTTCTTGAGATACAGCCCTCTGACAGACAGACAGACAGACAGACGGGCGGACGGACGGACGGACGGACGGACGGACGGACGGACAGCAGAGGCTTAGTAATAGGGTTCCGTTGGTTACCCTTTGGGTACGGAACCCTAATAAAAATAGCAGAATTGCCTAGAAAGTAACGGAATAGTGCCCCGGAAATAAGAAGAACATCGAGGAATACAGGTAAAAAGAGAGATCATTGTACTACATTCTAGCAAATAAAAAAGTTGATTTGATTTGAAGAAAGATGGGAGATAGACATGCTGAAGAAGTGGAGAAGAATAACATAGGATGGAAACAAAATTACAGGAGGCCTATGTCACAAGACAACCTAGCTTGGTAGCTGATAGTTAAATACTTACAGATCATTAATTATTGATATCAGTTAATTTCCACAAAACAATTAGGATTATCTCAAGCAAGGACTGTTTCATTCTTGCATGAAATGTGTAGATGACTAGTGTATATTTAGTGACAGGTTAGTATATCTATATATATACAAATCAATGCCACTTTTCATTGTTATTTTATAACTCAAGAACGGGCTCTCCTATCCAAACCAAATTTTTAGACTTTATTCGTACTATTTAGCAGATGGTTTATGTGAAGTTTGCTTAAAATCTGTCGAGTGGTTCTTCATTTATCACAATTTTTAAATAAATGAATTCAATAAATGGCGGATCATTTTGTATTAAAACTTTTTTGAGATGGGGAATTTGCTGTCACATTGAAACTTTTTTTTTTTTTTTTCATGTTGTTATGTCATTCATGCGGACATTTGATTTTGGACGTGCTTCGATAAATAAAAAAAAGATAAAGCAAATTGTCAGCGATAATAATTATTGTGGCTTTGTGTTTATATTTAAACATAATTTGTTGAGTGCATTCATACTAACGGTTTTCTTATATAAAGGAAAAATGCCACGAGCCAGACGAGCAAATATAGGTCGGCGAACGCGTATTGCAAATGATAAGGCATTACTGAGACGATCACAGACTGCAGATGAACGCGCACAAGCTAATGCATCACAGCGTGAACGTAATGCACAAAATAGATCTGTACTGAATCTTGCACGGCGATCACGAATACGTCGTGCTGTTTTGGCTGAAATGATGTGTGCTGCTTTTAATTACAACAGTCAGATTGATTATAGTATGTACGGATACATTGGAATGATGGTCGCAATATGTCCACATTGTGATGCGGCTAAATTTCCGTGTGAAACGCCTGGCATGTGTTGTGCTAATGGTAAAGTGAGATTGCCAGCATTAGAAACTCCACCCGAACCTTTGTATTCATTTATTTTTGGGACATCTCAAACGTCGAAGCACTTTTTGAGTCATATTCAACAATACAATTCGGCATTTCAAATTACTTCTTTTGGTGCTACTAAAATTATTAGAGATAATTTTATGCCGACGTTTAAGGTAATATAATGTTTATATCAATCTGAACCATAAAGTATTCGATAGTTTTAAAAATTTTGATCTAACTAAAATTGCATACATGTTGCAGATTCAGGTCCAGATTTATCATCAAGCTGGTTCGCTATTGCCATGCCCCGACGCTGATCATAAATTTTTGCAAATTTATTTTATTGGTGATGAAAATCGTGAATTGGATCCACGTTGTGCAATTGTTTCGAAATTATACCAACTGATATGCCATTTGAATTCAAACGATTACAATATCCTGTGCGTTTATCATTTGCGATGTCCATCAACAAGGCCCAAGGGCAAACACTTCACGTTTGTGGTGTGAATTTGGAGGAATCATGTTTTTTACATGGCCAACTTTATGTTGCCTGTTCTAGAGTGAGTACCCCAGCCGTTTGTTTATTTATGCTCAAAATGGAAAAACAAAAAATATTGTTTATCCAAATGTTTTAGATTAAGATTTAAAATAGCTAGCAAATAATAAAATATTTATATTTGAATAAATAAACTTGATGTACCAATTACCTAATTTTTTTTATTATTTCACTTTATACGTTGCGAAGCACGTACCGAGCCGCTAGTATACATTCAGTCAAAAAAGAATCGGGAATGGATGATTTGTTTATGGTTCCAAATTCAAATTTTTGTTTTTTTGTAGTTGTTAGATTGGCACAACTGTTTTCCATTTTGGCGCGGAGTTTGAGTTGCATCTGTTATTTATATTAAATACAGTGCTGGTTTTAGTAATATCATATATAGTGTGTATTGCGAATTTCATAATGGACAAAAATATCGAACAAAGAGTTTGTCTTAAGTTTTGCATCGCCAATGGAATTTCGTGTTCGGAGTCACTGAAAATGTTACAGATGGCTTACGGTGAATATACTTTATCAAAAACTCGTGCTTATGAGTGGTTCAAAGCGTTCAAAAGCGGTCGAGATGTGATGGAAGATTTGCCTCGCTCTGGTAGGCCGTCAACGTCTGCAACTGAAGTTAACATCGCAAAAGTGAAGGAAATAGTGACTGAAAATCCCCATTCAACTCTGAGAGAGATAGCCGCCGAACTTTCTGTATCTCACGAGTCGATCCGTACCATTTTAACTAATCATTTGGGTATGAAACATGTTGCAGCTCGGCTAGTCCCAAAAGATCTGAATTTTCTCCAAAAACTCAATCGCATGAAAGTCGCTGAGGACATGCTAGAACGAGTCAGTTCGGACCCAACATTCATGAAACGCATTGTCACTGGTGACGAGACGTGGGTTTACGAGTTTGACATGCAAACTAATCAACAAGCTTCGGAGTGGCGCCTTCCAACTGAACCGAAACCGAAAAAACCACGCCAAAGTCGATCAAAAGTCAAAGTCATGTTGACTGTTTTCTTTGACTATCGCGGTGTTGTGCACTCTGAATTCTTACCGGAAGGTCTAACGGTAAATAAAGAATATTATTTGAGCGTTATGCGGCGTTTAAGAGAGCAAATTCGACGAAAAAGGCCAGATTTGTGGAAAGAAAATTCTTGGTTTTTGCACCACGACAATGCGCCTTCGCACAAGGCTATCATTGTGAACGAATTTTTAACCAAACACTCAACAAATACCATCCAGCAACCACCATATTCACCAGATATGGCTCCTGCTGACTTTTTTCTTTTTCCTAAACTCAAATTACCACTTCGTGGCACCCGTTTTCAATCGATAGAAGACATAAAGGAGAATTCGCGGCGAGAACTGAACTCAATTCCGGAAGCAGCGTTTAAAAAATGTTTTGATGAATGGATTATTCGTTGGCGCAAGTGTATCGTTTCTAAAGGAGCATACTTTGAAGGAGATAAAATAAATTTGGATGAATAACAGACATTTTGTGTATTATTGATCTTTTCCCGGTACTTTCTTGACAGAGTAGTATATATAATATGAGATGTATATAGTACCTATGAGATAGGTAGGTAGGGATACCTTATTTGGTCATTTCAATAAATAAATAAGTCAACATTTTAATAATATCCAGTACCTCTTAATAAGTTGATCGATGCGTTGCTCCCGCTCGCGTATCTCGGAGCGCAGCTTGCCGCAGTCCTCAAACAGCGCGCGCTTTTGAATGGCGAACATTTCGCGACGAGTGCTTATCTCCACTATACGCTCGTTCATGGCCTGGTGGATACAAAATATTGTAGTATGAGTAGGAAAGGAAATTGCAATTACATCAATTAGAAAACAATGTTTGAACCAGACGTCTTAACGAAATCAAGGTCGTGTCGCCACGCGCAGGCGCATGAGAGCCTCGTCCACGCGCATGCGGCGCCACAGCTGACGTCATATAACACTGTACGTACCGCGTCTATCTGTAGGCGCTGCTCGTCCAGCCCGAAGGCGGTGTCGTCCAGGCGGCTCACGGCGCGCGCCGCCTGCGCCAGGCGCAGGCGCATGAGAGCCTCGTCCACGCGCATGCGGCGCCACAGCTGACGTCACATAACACTGTACGTACCGCGTCTATCTGTAGGCGCTGCTCGTCCAGCCCGAAGGCGGTGTCGTCCAGGCGGCTCACGGCGCGCGCCGCCTGCGCCAGGCGCAGGCGCATGAGAGCCTCGTCCACGCGCATGCGGCGCCACTGCTTACGAGATATCGACAGCTCTTTTTCGCCGCCATCTACGTTCAGCATCGCGGTTTTTAGACGATTTTGCTGTAAATTGAAAAGGATCAAGGATATAAAAGTCACGGTTTCATGGATCATGATTGTTTTTTTTAAGTCGGCAATGCCACCATAACAGGCGTCGCTTTCGTAAACGGCATATAAAGGCAGCCTGAACACTCACCAGCCGGGTTAGCTCAGCGTCGCGGTTCTCCACGCCGCGCGCCAGGCGCCGCATGTCGTCCTGCAGCTTGGCCGAGTGCCGCTCCAGCAGAGACACGCGCGCCGCGTGACGCGCGCACACCTGCTTCATTCTGTACACACGCCAACATTTAGAAAGACAAAATACCTATTGTTGAGGGGATAGAAATTTTGGATACTGAGCGTCCCTATTTATAAAGCGTGAGAAATAAAGCTATCGTAAGGGCAGTAGTTTTCTTAGACAACATCACAAGCTCAGTACACCATCGTCAATTTTGATTTATTCATCAGACTATTTTCCTAGAAATCACTTTAGACGAGAAATTACATTGGAGATATCTCATATCTTGCTCAGCTACTTATGCTGTCAGTTAAGAGATATAGAAACCGCGCAATTGGTATGTTGTTTCTTTCACATTATAATGTAGTACAGTATTTCTCTTTGGGGTCGGGCTGCTGACATTGAACCCTTATTTAGGAGGTTTGGCCGTTGAATGCGAGTTGTATTGCCGTGTGTTTCTTAAGCAAAATAAAAATATTTTTTCATTCTTACTCACAGATTCATTTGAATAATAAAATTATTTATTTTGTTCGCTACATTACCTCTCCTCTTTCTCAGCGAGCTCGGCGGAGAACTCGCGCTCAGACTGTGCGCCTTCCATGTGCGCAACTTGCGCGCCGATCGTCTCCACTTGATAGGACTAAGGTACAAGATAATAGATAGAATGGACTTTATTTTTCACCAAAATTATTAAAAATATATTTATGACAAAACTAAAAATCTGGGGAATATTTACAGTCGTGTTTACATCTGTGTGGTTTCGCCAGTGAATTCTATTTAAGCAAGTATTATGTTTCTTTATAAATCAACAAAACAAGATAAAGATAAAATTATCTTTTGGAAAAATAAGTTGTGACACAAGCCATAACTGTCACAATAGACGTGGGTTTTTATTTTTGTATTATATTAAATAAATGTTACTTACGATGATATAGAGTGATTCCTTCTGAGACTGCGCCTGTTTTTGTATGCATTTCTGTTTGTATTCAAGCTTACTACAAACAGCTTTGGAAGCTGTTGAACAAAAGATTTCGTTAACCTACTTCTAATAAGTTTCATTTATGTCAGTGCAGCAGTGGTCTAAGAATGAATCATAAATATAATTACTAAAATTATAAATATTGCGACTACAAACTGAAAAAAAATAATTGTTAGAAAATAATTGAAATACTCATGGTATCGTCATGATGGTAAGATTATGGGGTCGGACGCTAGTATTGTTGATTTATTGTTCGTTTCATATTTATACCACTGAATTATTTCTAAACAACTAATAAAACTATTTAAAAAAAAACGTGGTTTCCTCCTTTGCCTGACCGTTTGGGGTAGCAGGCATGGGTCACTAAGAAATATAATTTACTGATTGCTACTATATAATTATCTGGGATGTATAATCTAGATAACTGGGGGTCTTTAAGTCAAGAGTGCATAAGTTAATTTTAGGCAAGTGTGCCGCTCCATCCAATCGCTTCCCATCAGGTGATATTGTGGTCAAACGCGAGCCTGTTAATGATATAAAAAAAATCTGGCGAAGTGCAAGTCGGACTCGCGTGCAAAGGGTTCCGAACCAATTTTCTAATTTGACCCCCAAAAGTAACCCCATACTCAAAATTTACATATTTACGTAACGCGTCCGTTTTTGGGTCCCAGAAGTCCATATGTGTACCCAGATTCAGTCTGGACAGACAGACAACCGAGTGATCCTACAAGGGTTCCATTTCTTAAGGATTTCGGAACCCAAAAAACAGGACACATTAAACCCACAAGAGTTGTCATGCCTATTATTCCACATACCTTTTAGTTGCATATGGAACAGTTTCTCCTCATTCTGAAGAGCCAATAGTTTCTGTTGCTCGTTGAAGGAGCAGTACATCGCGCGCTGTTGGTTCGTCGTGATCTGATTGGCGTAGCGCTCTTCTTCCTAATTATTAGAAAATCATTAAATAGCATAAGATCACACATATTATGTACTAGCTGTGCCCGCGACGTCGTTCGCGTGCGCTTAGATCGATGCCAGCCTATTATCTTACTTCTAATTTTTGTTTACTAATAAATGCGAAAGTTTGGCTGGCTGGATGTTTCTTACTCAATTACGACAATACGGCTGAACGTATCTGGATGAAATTTCAAACATAGGTATAGGTAGGATTATAGTCTGGAATACCACATAGGCATTTTCATCTCGGGAATACCTACTTTGGGAGATATTCAACATTCAAACCATTTATTTACAGGTAGATACTTTTGAATTGTTAAGATCAGTCTGTCGAAAACATGAAGCTATTTGCAAGTTTTAAAGTGTACTTAAGGAGATCACTGTGAAAAAGAACGTGCAAGAAACTCCACGGCCAGTCTTTTATATCATGTTATGTACCAATTACAATAATACTGGTTACGTTGTCTTCGTTGCTTCGATAAGTGAAGGCAATTTAAAGAAAAAAGGAACCACGTAAAACAATTTAAAATATCTATAAAGATAAGCCTGATAATTTGTGATACGTGGGCGAAGCCGCTTGCTGGTAAAATATAATGAAATAATTCACATTAATGCTACTAACTACTTACAATACTATACAATACTATGAGTGTGGATTAAAAAGTTCGCGATTAAAAATTAGCAATTCACATAAATACTTAAACTATTTTAATGTAACTAACCTCATTCGATTAGTTTACTCTCTAGTTGTCAAATTGTAAAATTTTATCGCAATAGCATTCACTGTATTTAAATTAGACTAAATTTTGTGAGCCTTTGTGCAGCGTTTTTAAAGAATGGAGAAAATTGAGCAACGTGCGGTCATGAAATACCTGTTTAAAAAAAAACTAACTCCAAAAGAGATTCACGAAGATATGTCAACAACATTGTGAAAAAGTGGGTTGCTGAATTTAAACGTGGACGAGAGAGTGTTGAAGATGATCCTCGCTCTGGCCGGCCTATGACGTCTACGACTGAAGAAAACATCGGGAAAATTCGTGATCTGATATTGACAGATCGGAGATTGACCATCAGGGAGATTGCAGACACTACTGGCATCTCGTATGAACGAACACAAAACATCATAGTCAATGAACTTGGATTTTGCGCGGTGGGTACCTAGATTGCTTTCAGTCGAACAAAAACGAATACGCCTCACGATTTCTCGCGAATGTTTGGAAATGTTTGAGGCTGATCCACAAGATTTTTTGGCCAGATTTGTAACAATGGATGAAACTTGGGTACACCACTACACCCCAGAATCAAAACAGCAATCCAAGCAGTGGAAAAAACCTGATGAACCGACTCCAAAAAAAGCCAAAACCATTTTGTCAGCTGGCAAGGTGATGGCGTCAGTTTTTTGGGATGCTAAGGGTGTCATCATGGTGGACTACCTTGCAAAAGGTGAAACTATAAACTCGGCTTATTACTGCACCCTCTTACGTCGCTTGCGTGAAAGAATCAAAGAGAAAAGGCCAGGATTACTCAGCAAGAAAGTGTTGTTCCATCAGGATAATGCATGCGTTCACACGTCTGTTGAATCTATGACTCAAACTCGTGATTATGGCTTTGAATTACTGCCCCATCCCGCCTATTCCCCTGGTTTGGCACCTTCAGACTTCCATTTATTCCCAAACCTAAAAAAAACACCTTGAAGGTCAAAAATTTTCATGATATGAGGAGGTCGAAGCTGCGGTGGGTGACTTTTTTGAAGGCCTTGAAGAAACTTTTTTTATACAGGCGTTGGAAACCAAATGGAAGGAATAAAATTACTATTGCTTATATTTTATATTGTTTTCTTGCTGAGGCCGCGAACTTTTCAATCCACCCTCGTATTTTTGAAGTTAGATTTCCAGGAATGTATGCTTATATTAATTATGTGAATTGCTAATGCGGGAAAACGCGCTTTGCGTTCTTCCTCAGTTTCCAAAGATCGAGAAGCCACTGTTCGAGATCTTTGAGAGCACAAGCGAGCATCTTGGTCTGTGTCCTACTCTCGAAAGATCAAGAAATTGCCATGCGAGAACTTTGTGTATTTAGCCGAAACCTCGCGCTGAGTACAATTATCTAATATGCGAGTTCAGGCCTGCCCTTCTCTAGCTGCAGCAAGTCTGGCTTCTCGATCTTCTGCTATTCCTTGAGACCTACTTAGTCTCATATATTTAGCCTTTTTGCTATATTGTGAAAGATTCGACCTTTTTCTAGAAGGCATTTTTAAATTAACGAAACAGAAATAAAACGTATATACTGAAGGAAGACGGACAGCGGTGGCTTATTAATAAACAGAGTTCCGTTAGCAAGCTCTGTACGGAACCCTAAAAATCGAATTCGTTTGCACGAATCAAAATCGTACGCGAAGGCTTAGTAATAGGGTCCCGTTAGCATCTTTGGCACGGAACCCTATAATTCGCAAGTCGAACCGTCTGATACTTCGCACGAATCAGAATTCAGAATCGATCGCGGAGGTTTCGTAATGGGGTCCCTCCGTCACCGTGACCACCTTTGGTACGGTACCCTATTATTATTAGCCTTGTTTTGCAAATCGAACCGTTCGTTGCTTCGCTCTTAACGGAATCAATCGCGTACGTAGGCTTAGTAGAAGGGTCCCGTCAACACTTTTGGTACGGAACCCTACAGGCCTGATCCGCAATTCAAACCGTCTAGAACTTCGCAAGAACCAAACCAATTTAAGACTACGATACGGACAATTAACGAATCTTCGCATAAAAGTTTCACAAATCACTTAACAATGTGTTTTGGGGTAATATTTATGCTATCATGCATTTTATTTTTCTCAATAGATGGCACTTTGCCTAATCATAATACATTAGGAAGTTTCCTACTAAGCTTAAAAATTCAATATATTTTGATTTTATTTTATTTTTATTTTATTTTTTATTTGTGGATCGGTTGTTATGATAAATACCGATAAGGTATAAAAATGTTCAATTTTATTTTACTATGTTTTAAAAGTTTCACACGTAACTCAACAATTTGTTTTGGTATTTTATACATTCGTTCGTGCATTTCATCTTTTTCAATAGATGGCGTTCTAATCAGAATATATGAGGTACAGAATAAATTAAGAAGTTTCTTACTAAACTTAAAAATTCAATATCTTTTGATTTTGTGGGTCGATTTTGATGAAATAAACGCTAAATGTTACTCGTGTTATCACTTAATATTTTTAAATACCTAGATTTGGAACCCAATCTGTGGTTTATGCGTGATGCTCACTCAAACGCACAGACAACCAGATAAACAGACAAAAATTTCAAAAATAGTATATTTGTGTTTTGAATCTTTTTCCTAAGTAACTTTTATGCAAAAATATTCAATGTACAGACACGGTTGGTCTACAATTTTATTAAGATATAGATAGCTAGCTGATCCGCGCAACTTCGTCTGCGTCAGTTGCTCCGCTCCTATTGGTCATCACGTGATGTATATAGCCCATAGCCTACCTCGACAAATGAGCTATCCAACACTATAATAATGTTTCAATTTCGAACCAGTAGTTCTTGAGCTTAGCACGTTTAACCAAACAAACAAACTCTTCAGCTTTGTAATATTAGTATAGTAGTATAGTTATATACACATAGTTTTACTCAATAAGCTCACCACGCATTATGTAGGAGTGGTATAGAATAGCCCTGCCTCAGATCAGTCTTACTTGTACTAGGGGTATTTCATCGGCCGCTGCCGGTACCCACCCCGGAGAGGACAGGGATGCGTAGCAGTACGGTTCGGGGAGATTGTCGTGGTAGGAGTGTACTTCTCCCCGAACCCAACTCTCGCTGAGTTCCAAAACTCCCTTACGGAGTTGGGAGTCGTCGTCGCCGGGTGTCGTTCCCTCCCCGTACTCGTTCTCGGGGACTTCAATGCCAAGCACTTGGCTTGGGGTTCCCGTTATACGGATACGCGGGGCAGGGTGGTGGAGGACTGGGCTCTGGAGACAGGCCTGGTCGTCCTAAACCGGGGTTCTGTCCCCACGTGTGTGCGGATACAGGGGAAATCGGTGGTGGACATTTCGGTCGCCAGCCCTGCTCTGTCACCGCGTGTCATTGACTGGCGCGTATTAGAGGAGGAGGAGACCTATTCCGATCTCCGGTATATTCGGTTTGACGTCTCCACCCAGACCTCAACCGCGCCAGTCCGGCAGGCCCCGAGTGGTCCGCGGTGGGCGCTGAAGCAGCTGGACCGGGAGCTCCTCCTGGAAGCTTCGATCGTGCAGGCCTGGGTGTCACCTCCGGATAGGCCTGCTGACATCAACGACGAATCGGAGTGGTTCCGGGAGGCCATGTCGGACACGGTGAGCATACGGTGGAGGTCTGCCCTGCTTGGCGGCGGCGACCTCTCGCGACCGGCCTTGGTTCAATCTACGGTCCGGAGCGAGGAGGCATGGGAAGCGGTCACCTCCTTCTGCGAAGCAGTAATGATAGCAAAGGAGGAGGCCAAACGTGTGAGAGAGAGGGAAACCTCACGCCCCAGTCGCCGCAACAAAAGAAGACGCCTCAGGCGTCGGGAGTCGCAGGACTCGTCCCGGCCGCCTACTGCGCGGGCCTGCGGACATAGAGCAGTGGGTGGCTCGCCGTCTGATCAGAAGTAGGCCCGGGTCGGCGGCGCGCTGCGGGATCTGTTCGAAAGAGGTACCGTAGCCTTGGAACGCAAAGAGCACCAGGAGGAACACGGATGGGTTTTAGTCAGTAAGAGTCTGACACTCCTTCCTGCTTCACCCAGAGCGGTAGGAGTCATTTGATGATTTCCGATACTTAAAAAAAAATTATAACGAGGCTTACATTCAGATTATGGACGAAGTGGATGATCTAAGAGTAATATAAAATTAACGTAGTATACGAAAATTACCATCGGTTAGATTCAACAGACTGTATATTGCCATCTTTTTTATATCATCGTACCTGACCTCAAAAGCCCAGTTACTGGGTGGTAAATAATTAGTACCATAATCATAAGCTGGACATAGTTTTCCCCCAAGCATCACTACATCTCGCGGTCCTATGCGTCTCGCATCCAGTGGGTCCCCGCAGCCTTGCTTCATCGGTCCATCTTGTGCGAGGCCGCGAAACGTTTCGTCTGCCGGTACGCGCCCGTCACTCCAGAACCTTTCGCTCCCATCGACTACCTGTTCTGCGAGTAATGTGCCCTAACTACCATTTAATTTTGGCTATTCTTCGAGCTATGTTGATGATGATTCGATCAGGCACGGACACACCGAGCATCCCATTTCCATTTGGATGACTTCTGTGTTACTTATCCACCAGCATCTTTACAAAGAGCTTTATTTATAAACTGCTTACTGTCTAAATAACTGATTCATTAAGTACTAGCTTTTGCCCGCAACTTCGTACGCGCATATCTCGTCTTTTTTTCCGTTCCCTTAAAGCCTTTCTCATGAATGTCGCTATCATTTACAAAAATAATTTTCCAAATACGACTGGTAGTTCCAGAGATTAGCGCGTTAAAACAAACAAACTCTTCAGCTTTATTCTATTAGTATAGATGGCCACTTACATTCAGTATGTCTTCAAGCTCCTTAGCCCTCTTTTCTGATGATTTTGATTTGTCCAACGATTCTCCCATTTTTTGTTTATGTTCTTTGATCTGCAATTAGGTAATAATTACATTTATTTACAGTAGTGACAAGAAATGGTTAAGAAGCACCATGGGGTCCTTTATTTTTCTGAATATAAAATGTCAATAGGTGTTTTTTTTTTTTTACTATTGATAGGCACGCGTTTGTCCACTATCTCACCCGATGGTAAGCGAGGATGTGGTCGAAGATGGAGCACGCTTGCCTAGAAATAACCTATTCACTCTTGATTTAAAGACTCCCAGGTTGTAACTATCAGGAAACACAGACTCCGGCAGGGAGTTCCACTCCTTGGCTGTACGCACTATGAATGTGTTCCCAAAACGTTTTGTGCGTATGGGTGGGATGTCCACCATGTACCGGTGGCGCATCGCCGTTCGTCTTGTGGTCCGATGATGGAACGGGCTTGGCGGAATTAAATTATGCAATTCCGTCGCACATTCCCCAAAATGCAACCAGTAAAAAACCGACAGGCTAGCAACTCGTTGTCGATGTTCAAGACTTTGGAGCTTCGACGCGACGAACCTCTCATTCATCATCAGTTGTGGTATTCTGACCACAACTGATGGAGTGATAGATCGAAACAGTGTTTTAGTAAACAATTGGAGGAGGTTCTATGTTCGGCTGTTTGTATTTTTTTCTCTTTACGTATTTTTTTCTATATTTTTCTCTCTATATGTATTCTTTTCTTTTTGACTCTTGCCTCTGCACATATACGATATCAGTGTCTGCTAAGGGTAAAAGGAGTTAATGAAAGTGATTTGCTAGTACTGTTGCAGTTACCTTGTTTAAAACGGCCTTCAGCGTCGTATCCTTGCGGAACTGCTCGTCCATGATGGAGCGATTCTCGCAGCGCAGCCTCTCTAGTTCTGCGCGCATGTTGCTCAGTTCGCGCTGCAGACTTTGACTCTGGAATACGAGTATATTTGTATAATAGGAGGCCGGAATAATAATACATTTTAATGCAAGTGGGCGAAATAGGCGCCCGAGCTGATAGGGAACATGCAATATTTCCATTTTTGCTTTAATTTTAAAGAACTCTATCGAGAATAGACCACTACATTAATAAGAAATGAAAACGCTTTCGGGGAACCGGTATCGGGAACAGGTCCAAGCTACCGGGTCAGGGCTCCAGAGAGAAGAACCTCTTAACAATACGAGTCGTGTCCAGAAGTACCGCTTTCTGAATCAAGCCCTTGATCCAGGTGCCTAACGAGAGCCTCCTGAGGTGTTGGTCGAAGCTCGTGGCTATTAAGCCATTGGCTCATACGACTATCGGTACAATGATTGCGGAGTCTACATCCCACATGTCGACAACCTCGCGAGCCAAGTCAATATACTTGATTTGTTTAACTTTCTCGGCTTTCACGAGGTTCTCGTCATGCGGGACGGTTATGTCTACAATCATTGCACGCCTCACAATTCGGTCCACCACCACTATTATATCAGGCTTATTGGCAACCACAGTCCTGTCAGTGATGAATTAATGAATGATATTTATTTGCTACAATTTAAGTAGCATAAGTTCTTAAAATCTATCAGTATCACTAAGTATGTTCCACATTTCCGCAGTGCAAATATTTAGATCTCTCGTCTATAATACATACACAGCATGCAGTACACATTTAGTCGCGCGAAATAACAATATACATTAATTTCATCATTAAAATTAAGATGTCCATGCAATTAATAAAATTAAATACAATTCTATTCATTTAAAATAATACTTAAATATTAAAGATAGTGTCAATCATAGTCAATAATAATAGTGATGCCATGTCAATAAAAACTGGTCAAGTGCGAGTCGGACTCGCGTGCAAAGGGTTCCGAACGAATTTTTGTTTTTTAACATGTCATTTTTACACTATAGACTTCGTACAGATTTTCCTGTAATCTTTAGATAAAGATCTAGTATCTCCACTTTTTTTCCAAATTTTAGGCTCAGTAGTTTCGGAGATAAGGGGCGAATGGTCATTTTCGCCTAATTTCTTGAATAACTTCAAAACCGTTTATCTTAAAATTATGAAAAAAAATATATTTAAAACCCTCACAGTAAGCCCTTTATATGTCGATATTGATAAAAAAAAAAATTATAAAAAAGAAACAAATAAAAAAAGTTTACAAGATTACCTACCCACCTTATATTTAAAATTGACCTTATATACTTTTTTTGGGCTATGAATGCCCTCTGGGCACCTGTTGAATTCCCCCATACAGTTATTCCATACCTCAAAACAGAACAAACATGGCTATAAGCAAATAAGGCTGTTTGAATGTCTGTTAAATTTTTGATTCTCCTAAGTGAATTTGTTTATTTTCTTACAAACATTATCTATTTGAGCTTTCTAATTGCAATGCCTGTCCATAACTATTCCTAAAAATTTGCTATTTATTATTAACTTCTTCTATGTCATTATTATTGTATTGTAAACGTAATTTCATTTCATTTCCTAATTTTTTGTGGTTGTTATATGGTAAAAATGTTATAAATTTAGGTTTATTCGTATTTATTTTTAAGTTATTCCTATCTAGTCAATTTATTAAATCTGTCAATGCTTTATTTGTAACTTTTTTACTGTTATCTAGAGTTTTCTCTTTTGTCAACATGGTAGTATTATCTGCAAATAATACGCAATGTTGGTCCGTGGAGTTGGGCAGTTCGTTTATTTATATATACTAGCGGCCCGGTACGTGCTTCGCAACGTATAAAGTGAAAAAAAAATTGGTAATTGGAAAATCAAATTAATTTATTTAAATAAAAATATTTTATTAATTGCTAGCTATTTTAAATCTTAGTCATAAACATTTGGATAAACAATATTTTATGTTTTTCCATTTTTAGCATAAATAAACAAACGGCTGGGGGTACCCACTCTAGAATAGGCAACATAAAGTTGGCCATGTGAAAAACATGATTCCTCCAAATTCACACCACAAACGTGAAGTGTTTGGCCTTGTTGATGGACATCGCAAATGATAAAATCACAGGATATTGCAATCGTTTGAATTCAAATGGCATATCAGTTGGTATTATTGGGATACGCGGTATCAAACAAACTTCTCCTTTTGATTTACCAGTTAAGATCGTAGCTTCAATCAAATTTGGCAACAATTTTTTCACTGCCAATCTGGTGCCATTTCAAAGTTTTGGTGGATTAATATTTCGCAATAATAAAATCAAAGTACCAATTTTCAGATTCAGGCAATGCGGTGGCATACCAGCCGATTCCAATGAATTTAAAAATTCAATTGGATAATTCACTGCCTCATTTTGATTCATAACACTTTCAATTGATTTATATGTCGTGACTACACCTGGCAGTTTCGCTTGAATTTGAAAATTAATGGCATTGATATGAATATTCTTCGGTGCCAAAATGGCGCGTTCTCTCAACCAATCATGATTTCTCTAATTCTGAAGAATATTCGGAAAAATATATAAATTGTTTTGAAAATTCATGGGCAACTAGATCATTTTGTCGGTGAATACGCATATCAATGTTCAGTGTCAATTTTTGTACATATCTCCAAAGAAATGATGACTTCAAACAGGCATTTATTTCATCAGCAGGTGTTGATCGAGGTATGACAGGCAATTTTTGACGAAAATCCCCTGACAGTAAAATCAATGCACCACCAAAAAGCTGTTAAATCTTGTGTTGCCGCGTAAATCTTGCATTGTTCGATGAAATGCCTCTACTGATTTTTTATTCGCCATTGTACACTCATCCCATAAAATAATCGACGCTAATCGCAGAACTTTTGCCTTAGCAGAATTTCTCGAAATATCGCAAGTTGGAGTTGCAATCACCTGTACATTCAATGGCAATTTTAATGCAGAGTGTGCAGTCCGACCACCTTCTAATAATGTAGCAGCAATTCTCGAAGATGCAAGTGCCAATGCAATTTTCTGTTCCGATCGAATAGTCGCTAAAATCAATGATACAACGAACGTTTTGCCTGTACCACCAGGTGCATCCAAGAAATATAATCCACCTGCATTATTGGAAACGGTTTGCATGATTGTGTCATATACATGTATTTGGTTATATTCGATTATACAAATAAACGTAAATCATTAGAATTGAATTCCTGCTCACGTTGCAATTCACGATCAAACAAATCATGCATCTCACGGTTTGGTGCGGTCATACCCAATTGTACTAATGCTTTATTTGCAATCGTTAGACACATATCTTCAATTATTATCAAAACTTCGTTGTACATTTCTAAAGTAATCAAAAAATCAGGATTTCTTTCATGATGACGCATACGAATTAAAATATCTTCTGCCTATTATTCATATTTGCTCCATAATTCAAGTGGATTTGATGGCATACATATTATAATGTAATGGCAAATAACATTCGTATTTGTTGTGGATGAGCTGAAGTAGATGCATCATGAAGTGTTGAATCCCAATGTGCATCATCCTCCAACAAATGCAAGAGTTGACATGCTTCACGATATGTTTGACACAAATGACCGTTGACTGTTCTCAATTCTTGAAATGATTTTGGGCCATTGACGTTAGCTAATAACAATCTATATATATAAAAATCAATTGCTGTTCGTTAGTCTCGCTAAAACTCGAGAACGGCGGGGCCGATTTAAATAATTCTTTTTTTGTTAGTTTCGCCAGAATACAGGGAAGGTTTAAAAACAAAAAAAAAAGGGTAAGTAGGTAGGGTAGGTAGGGTAGGTAGGGTAGGTAGGGTAGGTAGGGTTGGTAGGGTAGGTAGGGTAGGTAGGGTAGGTAGGGTAGGTAGGGTAGGTAGGGTAGGTAGGGTAGGTAGGGTAGGTAGGGTAGGTAGGGTAGGTAGGGTAGGTAGGGTAGGTAGGGTAGGTAGGGTAGGTAGGGTAGGTAGGGTAGGTAGGGTAGGTAGGGTAGGTAGGGTAGGTAGGGTAGGTAGGGTAGGTAGGGTAGGTAGGGTAGGTAGGGTAGGTAGGGTAGGTAGGGTAGGTAGGGTAGGTAGGGTAGGTAGGGTAGGTAGGGTAGGTAGGGTAGGTAGGGTAGGTAGGGTAGGTAGGGTAGGTAGGGTAGGTAGGGTAGGTAGGGTAGGTAGGGTAGGTAGGGTAGGTAGGGTAGGTAGGGTAGGTAGGGTAGGTAGGGTAGGTAGGGTAGGTAGGGTAGGTAGGGTAGGTAGGGTAGGTAGGGTAGGTAGGGTAGGTAGGGTAGGTAGGGTAGGTAGGGTAGGTAGGGTAGGTAGGGTAGGTAGGGTAGGTAGGGTAGGTAGGGTAGGTAGGGTAGGTAGGGTAGGTAGGGTAGGTAGGGTAGGTAGGGTAGGTAGGGTAGGTAGTAGGGTAGGTAGGGTAGGTAGGGTAGGTAGGGTAGGTAAGGTAGCCCGTTGACGGGAGCGAAGCCGCGCGGGTCAGCTAGTCGCAAATAAAAACACTCAGCATTGTTTGGATGTACTGTATATATTCTCCCAATTGCATCTGTTTGGAAAATGCCAGGATGCCCATCGACTCCTGTTCCTTGTTTACGTCTTTGAAAATTTTTCGAAGACACATTACATGTGTAATACTGAGGCACTTCAGAATATAACAAATTTATCGCAAATGTATCAGTTTCACATGACTTGAAAAAAGCGGTCAACGTAGTCGCTGGTGGTTGTGCTGCTCTTTCCAACACTTTGCTTCATTAAAATAAACACGTTGGCCATTCTCAAGATGCACAGCCAAGTGAACAACCACAGGATGTATTTCGTGCATTGGAAATGACATAATCTTCCAGACAGCTTCATTACTACTAATATAGCGCCCCATTTGATACTGAGTAATTTCATCATTTCTATTATCACCAGCAACACCGAAAACGGCCATATCGCTCCCTTTATTTACATACTTACAAATATATTTAATGGATTTGACTGAATAATAATGGACAATACGGAACCACCCAACGATTATCAACTTCAACGTCCTGGTTACGCATTCTAATAGTTGTCGTTTTGCCATTATCATTAGGTGATCTACGTCGATACAACGGATATCCGTCATTGCCCGTTATTGTGTCTGAAATCAATTGCCTTGGATATCGTTTCGAACACATTCTATCAATCATACATGGCGAATTCATATTTAGTTCACCGCACGGACCATGTATCATGTTTTTAACGACAATGTGAAATAACTCGGGATCAACTGTTTGATCAGGAATTTCAGCTGATATAACGTTATCGATTTGATCCGGAGTTATTTTATGTACCAGCCAAATTAATATTATGTGCATGCGGAAATCCCCTTTTTTGCTATTCGATAAAGTGCATATGGCAACGCTCCTCTCTAAATACACATAATTTCACAATTAAATCCATAATTGCTTTGTTTTAAATTTTTGCCGAAAAACACGTGCTGTATTGTCATGACGATCAGTTGTCGACTGTCCTTCAAATAGATTGTTTTTGATGTCATCCCACTGCGGATTACATGTAAATGTAATGAACAGATCCGGTCGACCGTATTTTCGTACACAAGGCACTAACTTTTTTCTGTACATGTAGACCTGTAAATAAGTACAAAATGTGACTTTAGAAAATTATTATTATACAAATGAAATGTCAACACACTGAAAATAGGTAAATTATTTACCTGTTCGTGAATCAATCATTGGAATATTAGTATGGTAGCCATCGTCACCTTTCCAATGCAATATTGGGTATTGTAATGCATAATAACTACGATGAAGTTCCGAAACCCGTTGCAATTGCTCATTTCTGCGATTCTGTTGCGAAACTGATCACCAAGAATTCCAATTGTAACCTCATCAATCGTCGGTTCATTGAATCGCCTTGCATGCTCTCCAAAAGGTGTTCTATCAGGCCTTACTACGATTTTATGATTATCAGATGGCATACGATCGAGAGCAATTTTGAACAATTGAACTAATGCGTTATGCTGATGGAAAAACCTTCGAAACAATTGCACAACGTTGATCCAATTCACGATTTTCATCACCAATAAAATAAATTTGCAAATATTTATGATCAGCGTCGGGGCATGGCAATAGCGAACCAGCTTGATGATAAATCTGGCCCTGAATCTGCAACATGTATGCAATTTTAGTTAGATCAGAATTTTTAAAACTATCGAATACTTTATGATTCAGATTGATATAAACATTATATTACCTTAAACGTCGGCATAAAATTATCTCTAATAATTTTAGTAGCACCAAAAGAAGTCATTTGAAATGCCGAATTGTATTGTTGAATATGACTCAAAAACTGCTTCGACGTTTGAGATGTCCCAAAAATAAATGAATACAAAGGTTCGGGTAGAGTTTCTAATGCTGGCAATCTCACTTTGCCATTAGCACAACACATGCCAGGCGTTTCACCTGGAAATTTAGCCGCATCACAATGTGGACATATTGCGTCCATCATTCCAATGTATCCGTACATACTATAATCAATCTGACTGTTGTAATTAAAAGCAGCACGCATCATTTCAACCAAAACAGCACGACCTATTCGTGTTATTCGTGGTATCGTCTATTTTGTGCATTACGTTCACGCTGTGATGCATTAGCTTGTGCGCGTTCATCTGCAGTCTGTGATCGTCTTAGTAATGCCATATCATTTGCAATACGCGTTCGCCGACCTATATTTGCTCGTCTGGCTCGTGGCATTTTTCCTTTATATAAAAAAAACCGTTAGTATGAATGCACTCAACAATTATGTTTAAATATAAACACAAAGCCACAATAATTATTATCGCTGACAATTTGCTTTATCTTTTTTATTATTTATCGAAGCACGCCCAAAATCAAATGTCCGCATGAATGACATAACAACATGAAAAAAAAAAAAAAAAAAAAGTTTCAATGTGACAGCAAATTCCCCATCTCAAAAAAGTTTTAATACAAAATGATCCGCCATTTATTGAATTCATTTATTACAAAAAATGTGATAAATGAAGAACCACTCGACAGATTTTAAGCAAACTTCACATAAACCATCTGCTAAATAGTCCGAATAAAGCCTAAAAGGCTGGTTTAGATAGGTGAGCCCGTTCTTGAGTTATAAAATAACAACGAAAAATGGCATTGTTTTTTATATATATAGATAGATAGATAGATAAACAATAAGGGCCCAATGACACTTCCGACGATGATGGACCGATCCCAATACAATCTGATATTGCCATTATCGAGAACTGGGTCGGGCGCATACTAGTGGTACGGCACCTCCGACTCCACAAGAGAGTATTTCAGAGCAAGTTGCTGATGGATAATCCTGGCTACAAGGTTGTGTCTATGCAAGTATTCTCCGTTAGCTAGACGAGAACAACCAGAGATAATGTGGCGAATTGATTTTCCCGGACGGTGACATGCCCGACATATGTCGACCGTGCCGTCCTTCACAATAAATCTCCGGTAGTTATTGGTCATGATAACTTCGACCATAATTGCAAAGACAAAACTTTCGATTTCTCCAAAAAGATCACCGAAACGCAGCCAGGCTACGGACGTTAGTTGATTTACTTTGGGCCCAGAAAAAACGTCCGTGAAGCTCCTTACTCTGCCATACCGCCCTGCGATGGTTAGTGTCAAGCACCGCAGGTTTGTGCCAGTTCTCATTTGCCAAGGACAGCGGGGTGAGTCCTTTATCCACCGCCACTACATTTTGATGCATACCCACGTCGACAGCTAGGAAATATTCCCTGAGACTGCATATCTCGCGATTGTGGAGAGCCTTAGCATTTAAAAATCCTCAACCTCCACACTTTTGCGGCATATTCAGTCTCATTACCGATGACCGCGGGTGATGCATTCGATATGCAGTAAGCAGTGTGCGGACCCGCCTATCCAGGGCGTCAAGTTCAACCATCGAAGGCTTGTTTCCGCCTGATAGAAGGCTATTAAATAACCTCTTCAGGCAGCCAAAGAAGCACTCCTTCAACGATTGCTTCATGTTAGTAACATTGATACGCAACGCTTCCGACATACCAAGAATTGAGTTCCCACGGATTCCATTATCTCTCCACGCTTTACATGCATGACTGCACATTTGTCCACACCAAACTCCATCCTGATGGCATTACTGAAAGTTTCAGTTCCCTTCAATAGCTCCATCAGTTGCAGATTAGTGGGGGCAAAGAGTTTCAGATCATCCATGTAAAGGAGGTGAGATAAAACCTGACCACCTCTCTTCAACCGATAGCCTAGCCCTGAATGCTCCAGCAGTGTTCCAAGAGGATTTAAGGCTAGGCAAAACCAAAGCGGACTCAAATTATCGCCCTAAAATATACCCCGCTCGATCCTTACCGGTTCGCTATTCCTCTTGATATTTCGATATCCTGGATAGCGAAGGACTGTCCTCCATTGCCCCATACACGACATCAGGAAGGTGCGTAGCGTTGCATCAATTTTATACAATTTTAGCACCCTAATGAGCCATGTATGAGGCACCGAGTCATAGGCCTTCTTATAGTCTATTCAGCATGTCGACAGATCCTTTAGGGAACGACGAACCTACTGGCTAATGGCCATATCAATACAGATTAGCTCCTTAGTACCGCGGGACCCATTCCTACATCCATTTTGATAGGCAGACATGATGTTGTTGTTGTTAATATTACTATTAATCTTTGCCCTCAAAATGGATGTAAGAACTTATAGACACGCCCTGTAAACACGTGATCGGTCTATAATTTTTAGACTCCCCAGTACTACCTGATTTATGGAGCAGGTGGGTTATTCCTGTAGTTAAGAACTGGGGTAAAGACTCAGACTCGTAAGGCAGACTGGAATTAAGACGCCAAGCAAGCGTCTGATTTTATGAACCATTTAATCCAGAAATTGTGCAGCCAGTCCGGCCCTGCAGATTTCCAGTTAGGCAACGGACGGACTGCACAAGCTATATCTTGGGGGCTAATGGTAATTGCCCCTATTTCTGGTATCGCATCGTACACGCGCTCGACCTCCCGAGTCTAGTCACCCTCGGTATGACTGACAGCACCGACCAGATGCTGCGCCAGAATGAACACATGGCATCATCATCCGGCAGAGCATATCAGTCACACCCTGGTCCGGTCGCTTCCAATCCCTATATACCTTTCATTACTCGGAATGTGCGATTCTGGGTTTATCGCTCCATTCGCCGCTTATACCTACGAATACGGCTTTCCCGTGCATACACCTTCTGCTTCAGGAAGTCGATGCGCTCTGTGACATGAAATATATAATCTCGGGAATTGACATCAGTTCCCGAAAACGTCCGTCTCATAAAGCGCATCACTCTAGGGCGTGTGTTGCCCTCCCTGAAGCAGACCAGTTTGCCGATTAGCGCCACCTCTGGCCCCACCGATACGACCCTCGATCCTGCACTGCCAAGCTGGTACGGCTGGATTTGGTCATGTAAGTCTGTCATTGGTTATTTTGACATGAGCTACACGACATGCCGCTACAGCCGCGCAGTATATTATCGAGTGTGCATCAGTGAGGGCTTCGCAGTCATCAAAATAATTTGACATCTGCGAATCCAAAGCAGCCACCAGCGCCCTGTTCTTGTTATGCATGGGCAAACGAGGTTAGCGTGGTCTAAGTTCAGGCGGCACGTATCGAGATTCCCGAATAGCACACTCCAAAGCACTTTATTATTATTATTATTGTAAAAGTATGAAATTATGTAGGTAGGTAGGTTGGCCTGAAATAAACTTTTTTTTTTAATTAGGGTTCCTTGTACATTATTTAAGGCTTGCAAAAATTCACGATAATACTAATGTTGTAATACAACAGTTTAAAAAATCAACGACGTCGACGTGTATCAAACGATGTTTTTCAACACACTTGAAAAATTAACACACAATTACAAAAAGTTAGTAATGCGCCGAAGTGAGAAGATCGGCTAAACAGTTTTTGGTGATTCATAAATTTTTTCTATAATTTGAAAGGGTTACCTCGCTTTCAAGAGAAGTATTCGTATCCAGCAGGCGTTGGTAAGACAAGCGGATCTGACCGAGCTGGTTGGCGAGCCCCATGTTCTCCTGCGCTGCATCGTTGTTGTTCCCGCGCTGTTGGTCGCAGAACGCCTGCTGCTCGCGACATTGCTCCGCTAGGTTGTTCGATTCTTTTTCTAACACTGCGTAGTCCTGGAACATAACATATTTATATTATTACAAGTTTTTGCTAGTTGTTTCTCAAGTCTGAATTTTAAATTATCCCACGGGAACGTATTATAGGGATAAGAAGTATCCCGTATCCTTATTCACACTATTTCTACCTGAATGTCAGCCGTAGAAGCGTGTTAGTTTAACAGATTCAAGTTCGGAAACAAAACCTCGATACGATGGATCTACCACGATACAAAACATAGCTACTTGCTGTTCAAAATAACATTTCCTTTTTCTTTTTCTACTTTGTAGGGTTTATAAAAGACTAGCTTCTGCCAACAGCTTCGCCCGCGTGGTCTCTAGGGAACATACTCCCCGGCTGTAGATTATCTCTGTAGGTACCAAAAATGTTAATTAGGTTCAGTAGTTTTGGCGTGAAAGCGCGACAGACAGACAGACAAGAGTTACTTTCGCATTTATAATATTAGTAAGGAAGAAAGGACAACAATGTTTATGTGGCAAATATATAAATTGTTTGTTGCTGACGCATTCAGTCCAGTTACAGACACAGTTCCAGCCGCCTTTCAGGTTTGTCTGCTTACTATCTAGTTTAGGGTCGTTCTCGGTTCTATATTATGTTTATCGATTCGCATTTGGGAGCCGAGTCACCTGCGTCCGTAGGAGAATACCCAATGCTAGGACCCTACACGTGGTCCCGGTGGTGCTAATCAAGTGACACTAACTGGTGGTAGGCTTCGGCCGATGGCTTGTGACCACCCACTGGGCAAAGACGTACCGCCAAGCGGCCTAGCCGCGTTCCGGTACGATGCTCAGTGTAGCCAATTCAGAGGAGTTGGGACGAAATAGTTGTTCCAATACAGGCAGACCGAACAAGCTCGCGTTGATATGGGCGTATCGGGAGACTAGTCGCGAAAGGTAGCGGGATCCGAGGCACGGTGCGCCGCTGACCGACAGCAGGTAGTTGGGAGCCCAAGTAGTATGCTAGCCACACATGAAAGGCTGCCCCGCCAAATGTCGAAAAATCCCGGGATGCACCATCGTACTGGCTGGCGATCAGACGAGAGGACCCGATGGACATTCCCAGGGGGGCTCGGGCGTCCCCGCAGTCTCCAGACTAGTCCCCCAATGATGTCGTCCTGTCAGAGCGTGCCTGAGGGTTAGCAGCATGGAACCTCATTTCACTTCCTTCTCCTCTCCTTCCTTCACTCAAACTCATGGCCAAAAGGAACAAAAAAAGAAAAGCTGTACAGCAGCAGCACATCTTCTCTCTCAAAGTGCACCTCAGCAATATTCGAGGTCTGCACTCAAATCTCGCCGCAGTCCATCACCACCTGGAGACTGAGAAACCAGCGCTCTTGTTCCTTTCCGAGACGCAAATCAAATGTCCGTACCATTTCAAACCACCTGCGGGCGGGCGTATGTATGTACGCCCGCCGTACGACATCTGCTATTGGCGTCTCCGCAATCTTGAGGACTCGCTTTTCAACGCTATGGGTTTTAGTGGACACAGGCCTGGACAAAATTGTCTAGTGTCTACCGTTCGCACAGCAGTGATTTGGAGACAACTGGGCTCACACAGCACCTAAGTGAGGCGGCGGATGCGGCTCAGCAGCGGTACCCTTCTGCCCAATTGGTTTTACTGGGGGATTTCAACGCCCACCATCAGGAGTGGCTCTTCCCATACCAGTGCACAGAACATACTGGACGAGAGACGAGAAAGCTAGCCCTAGCGCTAAATCTTACCCAGCTGGTCTAGGGGGCTACGAGGGTGCCGGATGTTGATTGGCACACTGCCAATTGCTTGGACCTTCTGCTGACAACAGATCCAGACTACTACTCAGTGTCGATTTCTTCTCCACTGGGTAGTTCCGACCACTGTCTGGTGAAGTCTGTGTCCGTTTACTCCCCGCCCGATCCTAGCCCAAGGGTATGGCGGTACAGGTCAGCAGATTGGGATGGCATGCGATCTTTCTTCGCATGTCATCCTTGGCTGCCTACTTAATTTTTCTTCGACTGATGCTTCGTCGTGCGCGGACACCGTGACGGATGTGTTGCGGAGGGGAATGGAGTACTACATTCCGTTCTCTGACATGACAATGTCTGGCGAAGCTCGTCCATGGTTTGATGCCGAGTGCAATCGCGCTGATGCGCTTAAAAACGCGGCTTACCTAGCATGGGTTACTGTGAAGAGAGCCTTCAACAGGGCTGCCAAGTCCTGCAAGAAGGTGTTGCTGAGGGCTCGGTTTGACCACATTAGCCGAATAGGGAACAAACTTGCTTCATAACCAGCAGGTAGTAAGGCTTGATGGTCCTTGGCTAAGTCGGTCGAATCGAACTTCTGCCGCCCCTCACTACCACCACTGCTGAGACCCGACGGGACGCTGGCCCACTCCGCTGAGGAGAAAGCGAACTTGTTTGCGGAATCTTCAAGTCTGGATCCTGGTGGTGCGAGGCCCCCTGCTTCTCCTGGTGAAAGCGATTCCAGTATGTCGAACATTCGCATATGTCGAACAATTGCCGGTATTCCGACGGGATGCCGGCGTACTTAGAAGCGAATGATATCCTTAGTGACCGGCAATACGGGTTCCGCCGAAATCGGTCAACTGGGGATCTTCTAGCGTATGCCATTCACCCCTGGAGTGAGGCCATAGATAAGCACGGGGAGGCACTAGCGGTCTCCCTTGACATCTCGAAGGCCTTCGACAGGGTCTGGCACGATAGCCTTATTAGTAAGCTTCCATTCTTTCGGTCTGCGCACTGGTTTGTGTGATTGGATCGCAGATTTTCTGAGGGATCGGTCTATCCGAGTGGTCATAGATGGCTGCTCGTCTGGACTGCAGGTTATTAATACCGGGGTTTCTCAGGGATCGGTGCTTACGGCAACACTGTTCTTGCTGCATATTAATGATCTGCTTAAACCCGGTACCTTTAGGTATGCAGACGACAGCACTCACTGTTGCTGAGAGATACGTGTCCGACACACGAGCTGGTGGATCGCAGATCCGGTTTTTCCAGGAGGCTATGGTTGACCGCTTGAATGTGTCCTTACAGGCTGTCTTTGAATGGGGCGATGCCGATCTGGTCAAGTTCAATGCTGCTAAGACCCAAGCGTGTCTTTTTTCCGACAAAAGGAGCCAATTCCACCCAGCTCCATTCAATTTTGGCCCTTTCATAGAGGCAAAGCGCAAGTGGCTGCAAAGAAGTTGGGGATCCTAGCAAAGGTGAGACGGTACTTCACGCCGGAATAGCTGCTCAAACTCTATCAAGCGCAAGTTCGAATGTAATACTGCTCTCATCTTTGGGACGGATCTGCCAGATACCAGTTTGATGCCCTTGAGTCAATTGAGAAACGAGCCAAGAGGACCATCAGCAATGAGAAGCTCGTCGTGACGAAGCTCCAAAGTCTTGAGCATTGACGACGACTTGCTAGCCTGTCGATTTTCTACCGGTTGCATTTTGGGGAATGTGCGACGGAATTTTATAATTTAATTCCGCCAAGCCCGTTCCATCATCGGACCACAAGACGAACGGCGATGCGCCACCGGTACATGGTGGACATCCCACCCATACGCACAAAACGTTTTGGGAACACATTTATAATGCGTACAGCTAAGGAGTGGAATTTCCTGCCGGAGTCTTTGTTTCTTGATAGCTATCAATAGAAAAAAAGAAACATCATTTTTAAATAAAGAAAACTATTTACCTCTCGAACATGCCTGATATCCTTGTCGCGCTGCCTCATGTTCTCCACGGCGGACGTCCACATGTTCATGATTTGTTTACGGTCCTCCATGCCTTTGACCACCTGTAGACATTTATGAGTAAAACTAAAACAGTATAGTAAAGTGCAGTGACACAGGCTATTTCTTTTACAAAACATATTGTGTTTAAATTCTGATACAGTCTCTAACAGACGGATTGAATTGACAGCTCAGCTAATAAAGAAGGAGATATGCCCGGTAGACGAAAATGTACCGCAACCCTGTGTCTCCACTATCCTACTTCCACCCGGCAACTACTACACATGCACTTCAGTAAAAGCAATAGACACGCAGTCGCGCACACACCCGTATTTCTCAAAACAGAACGTACTACACAATCAATTATAAACCTTATCCTTTCACCCACAGCGTGTATTTACCATGCACCGTACAACTTACCCACACAATAACAGCTCGCGCTATCGTTGTGCGGTGCAGAAGTAATTTATTTTTCATATACGCTGGTGATTGACTAAATCGGAAAGATCTTCCATTTATAGAACAAAAAAGTTTTTTGCGGTCCTAAAAATAAAATAATTAAATATGGTGTCCCATTCCATTTGAAATGTCTAAAGGGGCCTCTGCGAGTTGGCTTCGGCCCCTCGTACGGCTACCAAAGGACCGGGTCTCTAGGGACCCGAGAAAGTGAAAAACATGAAAAAACCTGCCAAGTGCGAGTTGGACTCGCACACGAAGGGTTCCGTACCATAAACCTTAATTTTTATTATTTTTGAATTATTTGTGAAAATTGCAGCTCTCTACGGTTCTTGAGATACAGCCCGCTGACAGACAGACGGAAGGACAGACAGCGGAGGCTTAGTAATAGGGTTCCGTTGGTTACCCTTCCGGTACGGAATACTAAAAATGGCATGTCCAAAAAATATTAAAAACACTCCACCGATTATTAACATAAAATTTTATTAATTTACGAAAGTTAGTTACGCATTTCTCTAATACGCTGTAATATAATTAAATTAAGAATTAAACATTATTCATTATTTTGATGGGTTATTAAAATGGTTGACAAATTGAAAAATAAACTATTATAGCAAGATTTCCTTCGTCAATCCACATTATTGCCGATAACCTACGTAAGTGGATCTGCAAAAGACATCACTAACTCGTCGCAAGAAGCGGCCGTAATACGCGATGAATCCGTATACTAAAGTATCGTTTTGTGATTTTGACGCGACTGCGAAAGAAGGAGGGTTATGTTTTTCGAGTGTATGTATGTATGTATATTTTTTGGCACGCCCTAGAGCCTGAAGGGCTCGATGGATTTTAGCGTGAGAGATGTCGTTAGATTCGTTTTTACTGTGAGAGTGACACTGGGTATATCAAAATTAAAAATATATATAATGGCGGATTTTTGGCGCCATATTATGCCTTCAATAAATGTTTAATTTTCAAAACCTATCGAGTGAGGTGTATGAAAAATGTAACTCACTAAAAAGCAGGAAATGAAAAGTTGACTTTTGTCAAAAAACCCGACCTCTAAAAACTACTAAAATATCACAGCTACTGTACTATTTTTGCAAAAAATACATTACTTCTTAACCACTACCTAAGTTAGTTACTTTGTGATCAAGCAATGTAATAAAAAAATTGACTTAGGTGGTCAAAAAACCCGACCACTAAAAACAACTAAAAAGTTCGAAACAAGTCGCTTTTCAAGCAGTCTGATGCAGTGCAATCACTGATCTGATGCCGCCAACTGCATCAGACTGCTTGAAAAGCAACTTGTTTGCATTTTTTTTTTTTTTTTACTAATGATATTAGTAAAAAAAAAAAAAATGCATTCCAGTAAAAACGCAGTTATGTCTGCCTAGATACTTTTAAGACTTTCTTTGAAAAACTGAAAACAGAGGTGTCGTCTTTTTGTTATTCCCCCCCCCCCTCTGTTTAGGAAATACAGGCGTATTTTAGTGGTACCTGAACAGAGATCCTGTCGCAAGCGCGTTCTTCAGCGCTAAGATTGGACACCAGCTGCACCAGCCGTTCGTGCATGCGATCGTGTTCCAGTTTCAACTTCTGCCTCTTAGTCTCTAACGCCTACAACAGGGTTAAAAAAAAATATTACTTTTTCATTTTTGCATGATTTACTCATAAAATAGTACAAAATTGCATATACGTATTGTAATGAGATAAACCTTTCCTAGGTTACGGTTTTAATCAACAAAATACATGTTAGAAATTTGATAAAATAAGTTGACATAAGTGACAATATAGAGATGCCATATTATTAAGATCTCATCACTGAAGAGGTTGATATACCACATTCTTCCGACCTTCTTAAGAAGTAACGTAATCTCCAAAATGAACAGGTGGTCTGCGTTCTCTTGTTGAACGTCGGGGCTCTGAATGTGGCGTAGTATCCTGTGTATTGTCTTGTCCTTGGGATGGCAATACAGTTGTGGGTGG
Source organism: Lacanobia oleracea (assembly GCA_950371165.1). NCBI lineage: Eukaryota > Metazoa > Arthropoda > Insecta > Lepidoptera > Noctuidae > Lacanobia > Lacanobia oleracea. The sequence goes on from OX493389.1 coordinate 18,169,007, forward strand.
CACCTCGATATCTTGGACAGGAAGCTCATTTTGTGGAATGGAATCAGTTAATTCGCTATCAGCTGTTTCGATTTCAATTACTTCTCCGTCTTGACCTAATAGTGCTAAATAACGATTTGATACGGTCGTTTCACGACCATTCGGTAAACGTACGCATGAATAATCTGGATTAACTTGAATCAGATCAACTTCTTCTACGATTGGTTGGTATTTATTAGTGCGATCGAATCTCCGCATTAGTACTTGGTCTGAGTTCGTTAACCAAGTAGGTATAGAATCACCATTTGGAGACCGCCTCGTGTGTGTAAACATTCTCTCGTGCGGCGTACAGTTAGTGGCTGTGTAGAGTAGGGAGCGAATAGTGTGCAGAGCCTGATTCAAAGTCCTTTCCCAATTCTCTACAGGCAAGTTTCTGGATCGCAAGGCCAATTGGATAGTTTTCCAAAGAGTGGAGTTAAGGCGCTCTACTTGTCCGTTTCCTTGGGGATTATATGGCGTTGTTCGGCTCGTGGCAATACCGCGAGAGTGTAGAAACTGCTTAACTTCGGATGATAAGAACGATGTCCCACGATCAGAATGCAGGAATGCAGGCATACCAAATAGCATAAACCATTCATTGAGATTCTTGATGACTGTTGTCGAGCTCATGTCTGAGCACGGAAATGCAAAGGGAAAGCGAGAGTATTCGTCTATCACTGTCCTGTCAGGATGTATTTATTCTTCGTGCTACTAGGTATAGGACCTTTAAAGTCAATGCTTAGTCTTTCGAATGGACATGTCGCCTTAATTAGACTGGGACCAGGGTGCTTACTCTCGAATATAATTCCGATAGATCGACATTGAAATTGGCAGTTAAACGTCAGGGATTGGCTAGACTCACTGAGTCTAGCCAATCCCTGACATTTAACTCAAGCAACTGACGTTTGACCAATGTCGATCTATCGGAATTATATTCCAGAGTAAGCACCCAGGTTCGATTGATTTATAATATCTAGGTTTCAATTCCGAGCAGATACGACAAGAGTTAGACATATTATTGATTTCTTCAACAGAATAAGATAGATTCTTCGATCTCGTCCAGTGTACCATTCTTGTTACACCAGGGTGACAAAGGATTTCATGCAGGGAAACAAGTTTTGCTGAACGAGATTCGATAGCAGCGCATACACGCGACAATGTGTCAGCAACATTATTTTCTTTACCTGGACGGTAAACGATATCGTATTTGAACGGAGCCAATTCTAAACGCCATCTTTGTATTTTCTCGTTTTTGATTTTGCTATTTAGCTTGTTATTGAACATAAAAGCTACCGATCTTTGGTCTGTAATTAAACGAAATTGTTTTCCAATAAGAAAGTGTCGCCATTTCTTTAACGATTCGACTATGGCGTACGCTTCTTTCTCAACAGCGGAATGGTTTTGTTCACTTTGATTTAAAGTTCGAGAGAAAAATGCTACGGGTCGATTAGCTTGCGATAAGGTTGCAGCAATTGAATGTTCAGATGCATCCGTTTCAACGAGAAAAGGTATGTCGTTATTGATAGCGTGAACAGAAGATTTTACTATATCAGCTTTCAATGCTTTGAAATTTTCGACGAGTTGTTTATTTAGTGGGAATATTCTTGTATTTGCTAAAGCGTGGATTCTTTCTGAGAAGTTTGGAATCCATTTGCTATAATGTGCAAACATTCCTACGACTCTTCGTAATGACTGTGTGTCATTTGGTGGTGAAAGATTTAAGTGGGCGCAGCCGTTCAGCATCTGGCTTTATGACATGGTCTTTGATGGTATAGCCTAAGATATCGATGCTATTCAGCGAGAACTTGCTTTTCTCTTTATTGATAGTAAGACCATACCTATTTATGGGCGGCTGCTAAAATTTTTTGCAAGTTTTTATCATGTTCAGATTGAGATCGCCCACAAACTGTTATATCATCAAGATATGCGAAGGTACCTTCTAACTTTTCGTTTCGTATTACCCAGTCAATGGTTCTTTGAAAACTTGACACTCCGTTTGTTACGCCAAATGGTATGCGACGAAACTGGTACAGATTTTCAACAGCTTCAAAAGCAGTATATGGTTTTTCTTTTTGTGGGATCGGTACTTGATGGTAAGCACTCTGCAAATCGATCGCGCTGAAGATAGAATACTTCGAAATATTGGAAACTTGGTCCTCCATATTGGGAAGTGGATAAGCGTCGAGCTGTGTGTACCTGTTTATCGTAAGTGAATAATCAATGACAAGGCGCTTCTTGTGATTAGCGTTTTTTGTAATTAGTACTTGAGCTCTCCAGGGGGACGTGCTTTCTTCAATAATGCCATCAGCTAGGAGTTTTGTGATCTCTCCTTCAATAAACTTTTTATCGTCTTCATTGTAGCGGCGAGATTTAATCGCAATAGGCCTGCAATTTGGACTGATATTTGTAAATAGTGGAACAGCAGGGACAGATGCTTCTGCAACGTTGCATACTTTTAGTGGTTCTTTAGGTCCACCGAATGAAAATTTCAGAAAGGAGTGCTGGTCTAATATGTCGTGACCGATTATCAAGTCAGCACAGAGATTTTTCACAATTAGTAAATTCACGTTTCGATAATCATGGTCTCCGATACGAACTGACACACATACTTGACCTTCGACTTGTGACGTATGACTGGTTGAAGCCATTGATATAATTTCCTTGCAGGGTCTTTTCTTTACTTGGCATAATTGAAATAATTTCTGATTGATGAAGCTTATAGAGCTACCAGTATCGAGTAAAGCTTCAGCTTTTATCCCTTTTATGTAAGCTGAAACTGTAGCTTTCTTCAAGGAAGTTGGTGATGCAGCTACAATACATCCACAAAGGCTATCATTTCCTTCGGAAATAGCGGCATTGATATGGCTTTTGCTGCGACACACAACAGCGTAATGACCCTTCTTGTTACAAAATTGACAGATAGAGTCTGCAGCAGGACAGTCTCTACGAGGATGGACATACCCACCACAAAAAAAGCATTTGCGTCTCTGGTAATGTGGCGTCATAGCTTTTGTACTAATAGGTTCTTGAGATTGTTTAAGTACAACAGATGATTCTTTTTGTTTGGAAGTGGTGGCGATGACAGCGGCGGTATTTGCATTTGAATAGTTAAAGTTTTTTGCAATAACTTCCGCCATTTCTAGCGACAGTGCTTGATTGTGTGATTCTTCTAGTGTCAACGACATATTTTCTAGTAACCTTTGTCTTATCGTACTAGATTTTATTCCAGAGATGAATGCGTCGCGTATATTGTCGTTCTTATTTAGTTGTAGTGTTTCGTTAGTATTTAGTCGTTCTTAGTTTCGGCATCTACAGGTTTGAAGTCGCAGTCTTTGGCTAACTGTTTTAATACTTGTAAGTAAATGTCAATTGTTTCGTCGCCCAGCTGTTTCCTAGATGAGAGGGCATGCCGGGCATAAATTATATTTTTAGGCTTTGTGAATATTTTTCCCAAAGTATCGATTGCAGATGGGAAAGTAGTACACTCGCTGATATACGTGAAAACGTTTGATGACACATGGTTAATGAGTAGGTCAAGTTTCCAGGAAGTTGGTACCTTCTCTCCTGTGAAGCAGCCTTCCGAAGCCATTAGAAAGCTTTCAAAAGTCCTCTTCCAATGTTCCCATTTCTTTGACGCAGAACTTTCAACAGGATCAATATCCAAACGTTCAGGTTTTAAATATTTTTCCATGATGGCAAACTTTTAAAACATTTTGTTGATTAAATTGTAATGAGATAAACCTTTACTAGATAACGGTTTTAATCAACAAAATACATGTTAGAAATTTGATAAAATAAGTTGACATAAGTGACAATACAGAGATGCCATATTATTAAGATCTCATCACTGAAGAGGTTGATATACCACACGTATCCAAACCACAACCAATTTTACACCAAATATTAAGATAATAAAGATCAAAATAATGTGCGTGGGTCAAAATTCAGTCTTCGGTTTTGATTGCTATGTAATCAACAGCAAAGTAGATAAAAGAACCATAGACCACTATTAAAGCATGCTGTCAATAAAAAAAAACCTTACTTAAAACTTTCTATTTGAGCTGATTACCTTTGCTTTAGAAAGGTCTTGCTTAGTAAACTGTTCAATAGCAGTGATGTCACAAGCATATCTCTCGAGGGCTGCTCTCCATTCTGCTAAGGCCCCGCGCTCCCCACACACCTCAGCTTTCATAGAATCAGCCTTCTTCAAGAGATTTGAAATCTGTTCTGAAATTGTTAGATTGTTTGTTTTTATTAAATCCTTTTTATTTAGGCTTGACACATACCTACAAAGGGCTACTCGGGGCTCGGCTGTGTCGTCCTTTCACGGGAATACACGTACTCCCGGGGCGGGACGACACAGGTCGCCAAGCATTTCTTCTCGTGCAACCGAGCGGGTGGGCAGGTTGCGGATAGCCCAGCTCCGGCTGGGTGACCGCCACCTGATTGTTCGGTGTCGATCCCCCGGCCGGAGTGTCTCAGGTGAGACCCCGGACAGGAGAAGTTTCCCGAATGCCAGATCCCAGGCCTAGGGTTAACCCAGTACCCCTCTAATCCCCTTGACTTTTCCTACTCCAAACTTCTCTCCCTCCTTTTTTTTTTTTTTTTTTTTTTTTTTTTTCCCTAAATCCTATCGGTCCAGAGGAGGGGTAACCTCGTTTCCAAAAAAGCCCAACAACCCCAAACCCCAATCATGAAGCAGAACGTGAAAAAAACTACCCAGGTGGGTCCCGGCCAAGCCGGGGAATCCCATGCCGACTCGTCGGTCAGCCCCCATCGTATTCTGGGGGGGGGCAACTTACTGCCTAATGATGCGCCTATGGCGCGACCGGCTGCTACTACAGCGCCAACAAACAACACAGACTCGGCTGCGACACACGCGCCCACACCACAGACTTCGGCTGCGACACACGCGCCAACGCAAAGCACAGACCAGGCTGCTACCCAAGCGCCACGACACTCACAGACCAAACTATCCACGAGCGCCTGGCAACAGAGCATCGTTAGGAATAGTTTTAGGAACAACCCAGACCATGACCAAAGAGACAAGGGGAAGGCTGCCTGTTCAAGTGGTTCCATCCCGACCCCGGCGGGTGAAGTACGCATGCTTAAGCGCGGAAAAACTTTAGCCGGGGAGAGGAAACAAGGCGATCGGATGCGCACAAGCTGCGAAGGCAACAGCCAGCGCGGAGCGCAGATGGTTGCCACAGAGAAAGTACGCGACCAGCCACAAGTACGCGAAGGTGTAAACCAGCGCGAAAAACGGCCGGACGCGGAAACACGGGACCGGGGAGCGTCCCGTGTCCGGGGCGAGTCCGCGAAGGGGAAACCCAGCGCGAAAAATCCCCGGAAACGTTGGAAACCACCGGAACAGTAGGCCGGAACCTAGAACCGGACACAGAACGACGACCACCGAAAAGGGGGAGGGGGAAGTGGGCTGGAGCTTCGCACAGGGCAACCCTGAAATCGAGCGCCGGTCAGGGCACCTCTGAGCCACAACCTGGGCCAAGCGGTTTGGGGGCGGCAAAGAGGGTACGGCCGGATGATACGGCCTCGCCGAGTACGCTGCAGGGGAACCCGAAACGTGTGAAGATCCAGACCGCTCAGGGGGAACAGAGAACCTACGCGCGGGCCACAAAGGACATTCCGGCGCGGCTCTCCGTGGCGATCTGCTTTCCTCCCCCCTCTCGAGACCTGACGCAGACAGAAACTTCACTAATTAAGACTGAGCTGGAAAGACTGGTCATGGAAGCTGACCTGACTCAACCACTCCCGGCCTTCCGCGGCTTCCCTAGGATAGCGGAGGGTACCGTGCAAGTGTGGTGTGAGGACGACAACGCCCTGACCTGGCTGACTCAAAATGTGCCCAGAATTAGACTCCCGGAGACAGAACAGACGCTGACCGTCATGCGACAGGACGAGATACCGACCCGTGCCCGAGCTGCGCTCTTCGTCCCCAGGTACAATGGGGACATAGCGCGGCTCCAAAGTATTCTGATCCGTCAGAATACCTGGTACGACATAGGGAGGTGGTCACTGTACAGGGCGACTTCTGTCGGTGGGGATAACCACGGGACATATTTGACCCTGGGAATCCCGGCCGATGAAGTTGACCAGGTCTTGGAGCGGGAGCGGCGTATATCGTACCTACTGGGATCTATATACGTCCGCTTCTATCAGAGACCTCAGCCCTCTGACGTCAGGACCGACACTGACATAAAGACCACGACCGAGACTGTACCGACCCTGACGAATGACCAAGACATGGCACGACTGGAGGAGGAAATGGCGAGAGCGGCCATGGCCGATGCAGACATAGAGTCTGCACCACCCACATCACCCGGGTGGACGTCACAGCTGCTTGCATCCTCCCCAGCAACAGACAACTGGCACGGAGTGGAGGAGGGAGGGACACTATCCGATGGATCAGACTCCTCCTAACTCCACACCACCGGCAATGCCGCCCACACCCAACACCATCCAGATCATACAGACGAACCTCCAGCATAGCCAAACAGCAACGGCTAGCCTACGCAGGGCGCTGGAGACGAAACCAAGAACAATCGCACTCATACAGGAGCCGTGGATCAGATGTGACAGGATATGCGGCCTTGGAAATATTGGAGGTAAATTAACACTCAGCACACATAGCACCCGAAAACCACGAACATGCATATACACTCCTAAAGACGTACCTATTACGCCGCTGACCCAATTCTGTTCCAGAGACATAACCGTGATCATGCTACAAACTAGCATAGATACACCAGATCTCGTATTAGCATCGGTGTACATGCCAGGCGACGACGAGAACTGCCCACCGAAGGAGATGGATGATTTGGTCCAGCACTGCGAGACCGCCAAACTGGACCTGATCATCTGTACCGATTCCAACGCTCACCACCCACTCTGGGGCAGTGAAGTATCGAACACCAGAGGTGAGGCTTTATCCACTTATTTATTCTCGACTAACCTTAACATCGTAAACCGTGGCTCTGAACCCACTTGGGTTACCGTCAGGGGACAAACGATCATAGACCTAACGCTGGCCACAGAAAACGCGACGAATTTTATCTCAAACTGGCGAGTGTCAGACGAACCATCCTGCTCCGACCACAGGAGAATTCGTTTTACACTGGCGGCCAACACAAAAAAGCCCGAACCCAGGCGAAACCCACGTCGAACAAACATACCTGAATTCAAACGCCTTCTAGCAATCTTACTAGCAAGGCACCAAATGCATCGAAACCAAATAACAGATCCAAATGAACTAGAAAATACTGTTACCAAACTAGGTAACTATATTACCGAAGCATACCACACCTCCTGCAAACTAGCAGTACCACGCATGGGCAAAAGTAACCCTTGGTGGAATGCTGAATTAAATAAACTCAGAAGTACACTACGCAAACAATTCAACAGAGCAAAGAACACCAGACTCCCAGAAGACTGGGAAACATATAAAACTACTCAATACACCTTTAAGAAACATATCAGAACCGCCAGGAAAACAGCTTGGCGGAAGTTCTGTGAGTCCATAGAATCAAATGACGAAGCCGCACGGGTGCGGAAGATCCTATCAACTGATCAAGACCGCACCCTCGGCGCGCTGAAAAAACCAGATAACTCATACACACAGACGGACCAAGAAACCAGTAAGGTACTTCTTGAAACGCATTTCCCAGACTGTAACCTCCTTGAAGACAGAACGTGGGCGGCCGAATCAAGATGGCCCCCTACCGAACAAGACTGGTCTACAGCTCGGAAAATAGTGACAGAGGATCGGATAATGTGGGCTGTGGAGACCTTTCAACCATACAAATCCGCAGGACTTGATGGAATCTTCCCAGGCCTATTACAATGGGGAAAGGGCGTCCTGACACCATGGCTGTTAGTAATCTACCAAGCCTGCATTGCACACAGATACGTACCCCTCGCATGGCGCGAGGTGAAGGTCATTTTCATCCCCAAACCGGGAAAAACGGACTATACACAACCCAAAGCCTACAGACCAATAAGCCTGACATCCTTTCTACTGAAATCCCTGGAGAGGCTTTGCGACAGATACATCCGGGATGGACCACTGCGTAAGTTCCCGCTCCACAGTCAACAACACGCCTACTCCACGGGGAAATCAACAGAATCAGCTTTGCACAGCGTAGTCTCAAAGATCGAATGTGCAATAAACCACAAATGCTCCTCACTAGCTGTCTTCATCGACATAGAGGGCGCTTTTGATAAAACCATGTTTAAAAGCATTAGCACAGCCCTCGGAAGGCACGGTGTGGATACGACCCTGAGAAGCTGGATTACAACTATGCTCAAGCAGAGAGCTGTACAGGTCACCATAAATAACACAACTCGAGCCATCGTTGCGAAAGGCTGCCCTCAAGGGGGCGTCCTCTCACCGCTACTATGGAACCTTGTTGCAGACACCCTAGTAAGGAAACTCAACAATGAAGGATACTTTACCGTTGGTTACGCTGACGACATAACCATAATAATAAACGGAAAACATGAAAACACGCTATGCAATCTCATGCGGCAGGCCTTAAGAATAGTAGAGGACTGGTGCAAAGAGTATCAGCTAGCAGTGAACCCCACCAAAACCGAACTTGTTCTTTTTACCAAAAAGAGGAAGTTGCCACCATTAGAACTACCACGTTTCTTTGGTACCACCCTAAGCCTTTCAACTGAAACCAAATACCTGGGCATCTATTTGGACAAGCAGCTGAACTGGGCGAAACACACTGAATATATCACCACAAAAGCCAGTATTTGCATGTGGCAATGCAAACGCATGCTAGGCAAGAACTGGGGCATCAGTCCCGGTATAACACACTGGCTATACACTACAGTTATCAGACCAATAATTACTTATGGCTCATTAGTCTGGTGGCCCAGGACCGACCTGAGCACAGCACAGAAAGACCTCGAAAAGCTGCAGCGACTCGCCTGTGTGGCAGTCACAAGCAGTATGAAAACTGCTCCCACTGCGGCCCTGCAGGCAATGCTGGGACTGCCACCATTACACCTTATAGTGCGGGAAGTGGCGGCCCTGGCGGCTCTCAGGCTCAGGGCATCTGGCACTTTAAGAACAGACTCCAGAATCAAGCACACGCGCATCATGGAGGACGCTGTTGGACTGCAACCCATGATGATTTCACCCAACGACAAAGCCCAAAAGACACACCATTTCCAGAAGCACTACAATATAGTTCTGGAGCAGGAAATGGACGATCACTCGGGTCCCAAAGAGCTGAGAATATACACTGACGGATCAAAGACAAGCGACGGAACCGGTATCGGAGTTTACTCCGACGATCTTAACATCAAAATATCCAGACCCTTGGGTAAACTCAACACCGTCTACCAGGCGGAATGTATGGGCATTATCTTAGCGGTCCACGCCATAGAAGCCAGGAGAGTCACGAACACCAATATTCGCATACTCTCTGACAGCGCCTCAGTCCTCCAATCCCTAGGGAAATATTATACTACCTCGAAACTTATACAAGAATGTCACATTGCATTGGAACGCATCACGGTGACCAACCGCAACACTGTGACGCTGCAATGGATCAAAGGACACAGCGGATCACTAGGGAATGATGCTGCCGATATGCTGGCCAGGAGAGGTTCTGGTGCAGTGGCGGCTGGACCCGAACCCATAGTACCGCTCCCATTCACCCAGTTGCGCACATGGCTTCAAGAACACACACACAAGCAGGCGGAACGCTGGTGGGCCTTGGCACCAGGCTGCAGGCAATCCAGGGAAGCTATGCCATCCCTAAACAAGAAACTGACCAGTCGCCTTCTGCGACTGAATAGGTGCAGCCTGCGATTGGTGGCGGGGACCATCACCGGGCACTGCTCATTAAACAAACATTTATACACCATAGGCATTACGGACAGTTCTCTATGCAGAGCATGCATGGAACAGGAGGAAACTGTATCGCATGTACTTCTCGAGTGCACAGGCGTTACCGAAATACGGAACCAAACGATAGGAACACAAAGCTCGCTCACAGACATCTTGAACACACCGGGTAAACTGATCTGCTTCTGGAGGGAGGTTGGCTGGTTGGAGTAAATTTTTGGCCGCCATGGCTCACGCACAATGGTCCAACATCAGGACTAAGTGCGGAAACCATATCCTGATAGATAGATAGATACCTACAAAGCAAGTCAATAAAAAGCTTTCTCATACATATAATGCAAATTAACTAAAACTGCTCATTCATCTAAACTCTAGAAATTATTTTAATGGAACAACATTAAACTACTTCATTTAAATATCATCAGTGATATTTTTATTCAGAGCTGAAAATGTGTTATGAACTAGAGACACAGATTTAGCAGTCAGGCCTTACTTTGAAACCTGTCTGTCCTGGTCTCAATGTCCCTATTCTGCTTGTTAGTCTCAACCACATCCCGGTCCAGTGAGTCAGCCTCGTTGACACTAAGCTGCCGCAGTTTGACTTCCTGTTCCATCTGCTGCTTGTGAGCAAACAGTAAACGCTGGAAACACAAATGGCTCAGATTACTTGTAAAATATTTAATATGATGCATTTGTTCTTTATATTTTATTCTTAAATTTTTAAATTTGAAAAATTGGTCATGTAGCTATCCATTGATGGATAGCTACATGACCAATTTTTCAAATTGTTCCAGTAGCTTTTAAGTTTATTTGTTACATACAAAAATACAAATCTTTCCTCTTTATAATATTTGTGTAAATTTAAATATAATAGAAGGATATGAAAAATATTCGTCAACACTTACAGTATTCTCCTGATATTCTGTGAGGACATGGTTCTTGTAGTTGTTGAGATCATTGCGTTTTTGATTTTGCAAACTCAAAGCTTCCTTCAAGCGCTGTAACTCAGTTTGTCTGAAATTATAATGTACAAAGATCAGAAAAGTTGTTACTGATTTTTAGTGGAATACTTTCAAGTTTATTCTATAATAAAGTTACCTGTCAATTAGTAGAGTTTCTAGTTCTATGTTTGCTGAATCTGCTAGTGGAATTCTGGTTCCTTGATTCCATCCTAAAGCATCTAAAAGTTGAGCCATGTAGGCAGGAGGCTTTGCTCCTTGTGACATTGTTGCAAAAAATATAAATTAAAGTATTATACAAAATATATGTGCAGCCACCCAAAACCGAATTAACAAAGTTATACGATGTTGTTAAATCGATATCATAAAATCTTTTGTAAATCACTAGGCATGGTCACCAATAACAATAACAAACAAATTCACCGCCATTTTTCAAACAATAACAAATGACAGTCATCGGCTAGATTTTTGAAGGTTCGATGCTGTTTTTTTATGTAATGCCAAAACCGTCTCATCCCGTTGAAAATTGTAAAATCCGTTTATAAATAGCATTTCCGTTCTGGTTTTTTTTCCTTTCCAGTTCTGCTACTGTGTGTGGGCAAAGTTTTCTTTTATAGTTTTTAATATTCGAAAATCCGTAAAAAAGCACAAAGAAAAAAAAAGTATACATATAAGTAGAGTGATTTTGAATTTGAACAATTCAGATAAATTAAAAATTTAACATCAAAATGCTGCTAAAACATTTATTTTTATTTTCAAAATAAAACGTTCCTAATTATATGTATCTAAATAGCTTCACAAAAATAATAAATTAGTTTTATAAAATATCTTGAAATCCCGCCAAAAGATTGGGTACGTAGCATCAATGGTAGTATCCAAAAATAACTCATCAGAGCTTTAGTTTCGCGCTATCGTGCTCACATGCGGCGAGCTAAGACTGTTTAGTTTTCATTAACGTCATAATTGAGGAAGTCCTTTTTTTCATACAAGAATGAGTGCTAATGCAGCTTCTTTACCCTGTCCAATTTGTGCTCATATTGGTGTTTTTGAATCAGTGCAGTCATTAAGAGACCGATTAATACATGTGTCAACAAATAAAATGGTCTGTCCAGTGTGTCAGGAAGAAGTATATGGTTTAGATAAATTGACGATACACTTGTTTAGCCATGTGAAACTATTGACAGCAAAAGGAGGTAAAGAAAAAGAAAAATCAGTAGGTCCCGCTGAAAAATGTAAAACGGAAAATCCATCCACGGCGCAGCAGAAGAAACCAAAAACGTCGGTGGTTAAAAATAAAACTCCGTCATCTGCAAAAAATGCTCCCGTTAAATTCGTGAAAATTTATCCGAAACTACCAGTGGTGTCAGTAAATACAGTACCTATTTTAGATATATCGAGAAATAAAGAATGTGTTCAAGGTAGTGAAACCATGTTTGTAAAAACGGAAGCAACATTAGTACAATCAAACACGACTTGTAACATCTGTGGCTTACAGTTTATTGATGCCAACATTTTAAGAATGCACAGGTGCTTAATTCACAACATTGACGAAAATTCCAATCAAAATTTTACCCGCTATCACTGTCATTTGTGCCCCAAAAACTTTAAAATGAGAGGTTCTTTAATGGTGCATTTAAGGGTAGCACACTTTGGGTTTTTGTCTGGAAATACACATTCTGATGCAAATACGGATAAAACCAGCGGAAGAAACACAGATCAACAAGATGAAAAATTATCTCACTTGGAAAGAAATGATAATAAACAGTGGCAATGCGAAGTATGCCGTAAATGCTTTACGACCAAATATTTCCTGAAGAAACATAAACGTCTTCATACAGGTTAAAATAATAATTGGTGTTAGTTGTTGAGGTAATTCGTACTAACAGAATAATTAAATTATCTTTGAAGCAGGACGAAAAGCAATTATTTTCTGACTTCTAAGCCATTTTAGCTACAGAAAGTAGGAATATTTTCGATAAATAACTGTTTACATTGGCTAACTCTAACGATAACGCCTAAAAACATCTATTCAATATTTTTGCTTTATTAGCTCTGTTCATCACCATAAAATCCAGTTCAAACATATAGGCTTATGAAGGAACATGTTTAAACTAAAACCGTGTTTTTATTTCAGGTGAAACTCCTTACGCGTGTTCACAATGTAACAAAACGTTTACATTTCAGCAGTCTTATCATAAGCATCTTCTCTACCACAACGATGAGAAACCTCACACATGTACTTACTGTGGACGCGCTTTTAAAGAGCTTTCAACCCTTCACAATCATCAACGTATCCATACGGGAGAAAAACCATTCTCATGCGAAACTTGTGGTAACAATCAATAATTCCAATATACTGAGGAATAGGAATGAGTAGATAGTTCAAAATCAGAACTGAAGAAAGTCCTATGTTTGCAGGTAAATGTTTTCGACAGCGGGTTTCGTATCTCGTGCACAGGCGCATTCATACTGGTGTAATGCCATACAAATGTACAGCCTGCCAAAAAAGTTTTCGGTACAAAGTATGTATAGTAATAAAATTAACTTTTAGTTTAGATAGTATTGATAGTGTCCGTTAGTAACTGATTAAATTGTTACTTGTTATTTCAGGTATCACAGAGAACTCACAAATGTCAAGCACAACCACCTGGTACCGTGGTGAGACAAACAGGGGAACTTGTAGAAAAACTTAAACAGAAACATAGTGAACCAAATACAAAGACATCCGATAAACAGATATCAAAAGCGGAAAATTTGAATTACACTGATGTTTCTGAAGCAAATGCTGAATTAGTGCGTACAGGAGCCAAGTTATCATTGGAGGACATGGAATCCGAACATTTTTCGCTGATTGCTGAATCTTTTAATGAAAATGGAGTGTGTAACAAATCTCCCTCTACAGGACACATAAATACCACGATGTCGGACAAAAGTAATCATGGCATGTTCAGCCAAAACATAGATGAATTAATAGACTCCATACCAATTCAAGATAAGAACATGCCATCACCTTCGGAAATTCTAAAAAACTTGTGCTTATCTAAGGAGGACGACTACATCGGAATTCTTCAACAGACAGACGAGGAGAGAAACTACGAAATATGCAAGGACTTCAATGTATTCCTGTAAACTATACCAACTTAAAATCAATAAATAATTGAAAAATACTGTGTTTCCTCCTAAGACAAAATTTTAAATAATAAAGGTGCAGATCCACCGTGGCGCACGGAGAGGCTCCACGCGTGTTTTGAGCTTCGCTTCGCAAGAAAATGTATATGACTGTGGTCTGCAACCCACGGACACGCTACGCATAAATTGACGGACACGCGAGGCTTGCTCGAATATGGCTATATACTCACGTCACTGTCATATTCGAGTGTGCATGGTGTTAACAGCGTTGAGCTACGTGAGTGACGCTGTTAACACCATGCACGCTGTGCATGTGGTACACACTATAGGGACCGTGCACGGCGTTGACTACGCCATCTAGTTTAGCATATTCGAAGTTTTTAGGGTCAGAATACTTGATATTGACGCTTTTGTGCTGCCACCTGTGGTTCCTGTACGCTTAGTTTAGAAGAACGTGCGCGAAGAAGACTAGCGTAGCTATTACGAATTTTTCACTTGAAACTTGCTTGACAGTGACATTTCTGTACTGCGACCTATAGTTTCTGCACGCTCCCTATACACGAATATTAACCCACGACTATGTCAAAACGGAATTGGAGCATACTTTTAGGCTACGTACGCCTTGTGGAACAGAGCCGTGTGTAGTATTTACTGGAAACGGTGGAAACGTAGACCCACGTTGTCAAACAAATAAATCCATGCAGCTAAAATGCGCCGCTTGCTTGTGCACAACATGCACCGTGGTGGTTTTGCGCCTTAATTCTATGTAACCACGTACTTAGTAACTCAACTGATTAAGCGGCGCGGCGCGGGTGGGTTTTATTTGCATGCCTTACCTACTTGCTATCAAATTCAGAATATAACTTTTGAAATATAAACAAGGCTAACTGGAAAACGGCTAGAAAATGATTAAAAGTTTCAATCTTTCAAAGGCTATATAAAACATACAAAACATTTTGGGATCACATTCACAATGCGAAAAGCTAAGGAGTGGAATTCCCTGCCGGAGTCTGTGTTTCCTGATAGCTACAACCTGGGAGAGTGAATAGGCAAGCGTCCTTCATCTTCGACCACATCATCGCATAAGGTGGTCGTATCGCATAAGGTGAGATAGTGGTCAAACGCGTGCCTATCAATGAAAAAAGGCTTTCCCATCATTATAAACCACATTTACTGTTTTATCAATCCTGAAAAAGCGATAATCAAATTTGTCCATTTGGTTAATCAATAACACCAATCAATTTATTTTTGAAAATTTACGTGAATTCAAAAAATAGTTCTTTTTTTATATTATCATTAACTTATTTCTTCAATATTGTAGAATAATAATAGGAAATATTAACCACAAATTAAAAATACCAACACACCATAATATATTTCAGTTAACCGTACAATTTCCGGCTTTAATCGGTTTTTTGATAACAAAAAAGGCAGCCGATGCACTATGCTTTTGCTTGCTTTGCTGTTGTATGTGGCAGAAAAAAACATAAATGAGGAACCAGCTGTTTTTGTTCTCCAAGCGCTTGAAAATTGGTGAAAATCAGTATGAATCAAAATTAAATAGTGTCATTTCATCCTAAGTCAGTGACATTTTGTGAACTGAATGTGAAACATTCTTGAAAATTCATGTAGTGTAGAAAAATTAATCGATTTGAAGTTTTATCAAACATCACTCTCGATAAATGGACTGCGTTAGTGATTTTATTCTGCGTCTTACTTGGTACATTACAATGTGTTGATTTAGGCCATCAGGCTAAGTTTTTGTGTTCATTTCACTGCTGCAACGGGACTTCATGAAAACGTAAGTAATTTGATTTTTGCAAAGGAAAAACTTAGTTATTGATTTCATTTTCATAAAATTTTACGAATACCTACGTTTGAATTGTGAAGAATACTTATAATTGGAAGGTCATGATAATTCTCTGGCTTCAAATGACTTCCTTGTTAGTCTTTAGAGAAGTATTGTGAGACCTTACTCAATTATAATTTTATGTGCCTACCTACCTACATGTACACACTGCATCTATCTTCTTGCAACATGGATGAACAAAATGGAAATCGTTTTAGACAAAAGATTTTGCTTTTTCATTTGTATTATAATGAAAGATTTCAACATCATTTAGTTGCAAAGACAATGAGTAGACTAAAATATGACTAATCATGGATTTTTATAAAAGATCCTTTGTTTTTATTTAATTAATTAATTGATTGAATCATGCATAAGAATTGTTTCTTATGAAGCATTAAATTTTTCTGATCTAGAAACTAACTGTCTAGCAGTTAAATTGAAAAGCTATTATTGCAAAATAATAATCATGAAATAAATTATAGTTCAAGTATTTAATTAATTGACCTTTTAATAGGTAGATAATTTTGTCACTCAGATTATACTTATTACATGTAAAATTCCTAATTACAAATTGTACATTATGTGCTGACACATAGAACAGAAGTCAAGCCAATTCTTATATTTTTGGACTCTGTTATGTTGGCATACACAATACAGTTCATGCCATGGTAACAAGATCACAAAGCAAATCAGCGAGTTGGTAAAATTGTCTTGAGTGTTGTGAGTTTGTGTTTGCCCATCTGATTTGTCTTATGATAATTATGACCCCTTGCTGTGGCACTTTTAGTGTAGCCTTTCTACTAATGACAGAAAATATAACAGTCAATATAAAAATACATCAGTTTCAACGATTATTGTCCCCAAGAAAATACCTATTTGTGTAGTTCAGCCATCTTGTTGTTCAATATTAGCTTGTACTTACTGTTGGATGTTTATCATGTTAAATGTTAATGCAACAATGTGGTGCATTTTCATATATAATAATAAATAAAAATTGATGGTCATCTCTTGAAGACTTAAAATATACATTTCTAAAATTAAAATTTTAATTACCAGACTACACTACCTTCATAATATGCTGAGCCCATAATCAGCAAGTTACTATCATACAAGTTCAGAAAAAAAACGTTTTTTTTTTTTACAAAAATAATTTAAATTGACTTTTATAATAAATAAAAGTATAATTATATAATAATCTATTAAATTCCACAAAAATGTTTTGATTTACAACAAAAACAATTTCGCAAAATTAATTATTCTAAAGATAAACAGTATTGTTGTATTTAACATCATACTAAACAGTATTTGACTGAGATATACAAGTAGTGTTAAGTATGATTCATGATGGAGACCAAATAGCAATAAAAACAGCACTTGGGCTTTAACATCCCACTGCCTGTACCATTTTCCCAGGACCTGTCTTTAGTTTGGAGCAGTAAATCTGGTGCTTCATTGTTGATTTTTACCATTTAACCTTGTCAAGATATGATTAAACAGTAACTGAAATGTGTGTTCAAGACTGTGGTTTGTGTCAGTAGCATAGCGAGGGGCAGGCAAGGGGGCGGCCCACACTGGGTGACACCCGACCAATCATTGACTGGTTTTTGTCACTTTCGTGTGTCACCCCTAAATATTTGATGCAATGAAACCTGTTGGGAGAGGGATGAAAAAGTTTTTGAGTTCGCTTCCCTCACTCTTGCATTTTACACTCTCTAATTTCATGAGCTTTTCTTAATAAAAAAAGACTTCTATTTTAAGTATGAATGATCAATAGACAATAAACCGATGCGATAATTTCTTTAGTTCTTGAGGTTTTCTGCATGTGATGACACTTGACCATACGCTGACTTTTTTTCACTGTAGGGTGTCACCCCTAAACAGGTAATTTAATGAAAGAATTTCAAGCTTGCTCGCTCTTACATTCTGCATTATCTTTTTTCTCGAGGTTTTTTTCTGTAAAACAACAAAATTACTGTTATTAGAATGAAAAAAAAAATATATAACGCTTCAGGATGTAATTTTCGAGTTTGCTTCACTAGCTCTTATGTTCTGTAGTGCGATTCGATTTTGGCTACACGATCGGTGCAGTGGTTAAGCGATCGGCTGCCTCGCTCCGCCTCGAGGATTTGATTCCCGTACGAAACAAATATTTGTATGGCCTATGTTTCGGGTCTGGCTGTTTGTGTATGTAAGTTTAAATGTTTGTGAACGCACCCACGATGCAGGAGTAATTCCTAGTGAGTTGATAAAAAATATCAGAAGAAAATAAAATCTATACAAGGTGGGAAAAATTTCGAGCTCATTTCTCTCGCTCTTTCTGCCCTCTCTCAATTAGTGACCTTTCTTGCATCAGTCCATAAAGTTACTATCCGAGGTGGGATGCACACAATTTTCGAGCACGCTTCGATCGCTCTTGCATTCTACCCTCTCTTAGTTCTTGAACTTGCTTGCGTCAGTCAACAAAATTGAGTTTAGATAATGATAAAGAGAAAATCCAAATAATCCGAAGCGAGGTGCACAAATTTTTTTTTTCGTACATTACTGAAAATAAAAACTTGTAGCACGAATGGAACACCTTCTGAACCTTCCGAAAAATGGCTTGCGACTGCCGAAACCAAAACAAAAGCCGCAACTCATAGTTATTTGGGGGTTATATCCGCCCCGAGTGTCACCCATGCTAGCTACGTCACTGCTGCGTAAATTTGGTTAAATTTGGAGTTAGCTCTCTAGACTTAGAGATATGAGTGAGATTTTAAAAAATACCCACAACATATAAAAACCGGCAAAGCTTGAGTCTGAAAAAAACACCCTTCTTGTATGAGAGCCGCCTTTTATTTATAACAATTATAACCGACTTCAAAAAAAGGAGGAGGTTCTGAATTCGGTTGTTATTACCTCAAATTTCATGAAATTCGGTTTAGTAGTTTGGCTTTTAAATCAAAATAGCTGGAATTCGTTTACTAAGATGACGTATTTGGTTTGTCATCCAAGTAAACGAAATTGCGTATTTTGCTTTCCAGTGATGTTGTTAGGTGTGGGGTACTACTAAAAAGTAAAACATAAAATCAAAAATAATAAGAAATTACAAAAAAATACAACCGATTTCCAAAAAAAAAAGCACGAAGTATAAAATAAGTTTTATTTCGAGAGTCAGTGTTTTTTGTTATTTCTTCGTTTTTTAACACCGACTTCCGAAATTGAAGTTTACTTTGTAGTGTTTTAATTTAGTTTCTATTATTTGTTGTTATAGCGGCAATAGAAATACGCACTCCGAAAATTTCTATTATGGTTCTTGAGGAGGCTTAGTAATAGGTATGTATGTATGTTAATCCGCAATTCTACGACTGAGCGCGAAAAACGGAAACTATATTTTTTACGTAACCCTAAAAAATATAGTGAATTTTTCAATAGACGGCCAAATCCGAAACTGTAAAGAATAGATAGAAACGCACAAAGGAGTCTCTGGCATGATTTTGTTCAAAATTAAAACACGCTGTGTGCAACATTCCAAATTTTTCCTTTAAGGATCAAATTCTGAAAAGTAATAATTAACACATAGCACACTGAAGGAAAGAGCTCATTTTTAACAAAATATTCTTTTTTTATTTTACCTACCTTACTTCTTTTAATATTAACTGATATTTTTTTCTAAAATCTAATGATGAGACAGTTAAAAATTTCAACTGTCTACCTATAACAGTTCTTGAGATACAGCCCGCTGACACACAAACGGACGGACAGCGGAGGCTTAGTAATAGGGTTCCGTTGGATAACCTTTGAGTACGGAACCCTAATAAGTGACATTCTGTGTCACCAAAAGTAAACCCATCTGCTTTATTCCTTCCTTATACCTTTCTATGATGTTCATATTTGGTCTTTAGTGAGTCTTAGAAATCCGAAGTCATAGTTGTAAAGGACGGTGCAGCATATGATATTAAAAATAAGGCAGACCGGATTTGTAAAGATACACTTCGAGACCGGTATCGCCGATCGATGTAGGCAACAAGTCTGCGAAGCTAAAATGGGAGCGGGCGAGCCACATTTGCAAAATACATCAAGAGAAAAATATAGCTTTTGCTTTACAGTGAATCGAACCGGGTCGCGAAAAAGAATATCGTTGAAATAATCAGCAGTGCGATTCTGTAAACTTAGGTGAAGGTGAAGACTCCAATGGGCGATGCCTATCTGGTCAAATCCAATGCTGCTAAGACCCAAGCGTGTCTATTTTCCGCCAAAAGGAGCCAATTCCACCCAGCTCCACCTTTCCGAGGTGCAACCGTGCCGATAACCGACCAAATTGAGATTCTTGGGGATACATTAACATCTAACCTCAATTTTGACCCTTTTATAGAGGCAAAAGCTCAAGTGGCTGTAAAGAAGTTGAGGATCCTAGCAAAGGTGAGACGTTACTTCACGCCGGAACAGCTGCTCAAACTCTATCAAGCGCAAGTTCGATCGTGTATGGAGTACTGCTCTCATCTTTGGGACGGATCTGCCAGATAGCAGCTTGATGCCCTTGAGTCAATTGAGAAACGAGCCAAGAGGATCATCGGCAATGATAGGCTCGTCACGACGAGGCTCCAACGTCTTGAGCATCGACGACGAGTTGCTAGCCTGTCGGTTTTCTACCGGTTTCATTTTGGGGAATGTGCGACGGAATTGCATAATTCAAATCCGCCAAGCCTGTTCCATCATCGGACCACAAGACGAACGGCGATGCGCCACCGGTACATGGTGGACACACACACAATCCCACCCACACGCACAAAACGTTTTGGGAACACATTCATAGTGCGTACAGCCAAGGAGTGGAATTCTCTGCCGGAGCCTGTGTTTCCTGATAGCTGTAATCTAGGAGTCTTTAAGTCAAGAATGAATAGGTTAAGTACTTCTAGGCAGGCGCGCTACATCTTCGACCACATCATTGCTTACCAACAGGTGAGATAATGGTCAAACGCGTGCCTATCAATAGTAAAAAAAAAGACTGTTCACTTCGCATAAAGTAGGTAGCCAGACAAAGGAGAAATGTAGTTATTGCCTGTGAGTTTCATTCCCGTATATCCTAATATCAATCACGCAAATCTCCAAAGACAGACAAGGAAGGCTTGTTGAGGGCGAGATGGCCTTTGCAGTGCCAATAATCCTGATATATCCAGTATCCTAGAACCAGCTGAGCTTTCGTTCTATAAAATCTAGAACTATTAAATCCGCCGATTCACTCAAAGTGTCGAAATGATACGGAGCCAATAACTGCAGTCACATCATAAGGGCATTTTCCTGGCTCCTATTATGTATAAATCCTAATATATAAAATTCTTCCGGTACTGACAGACAACGCATAGCCGAAACTGCTGGTCCAAGGATTTCCCGAAATTCCTACGGGAACGGCAAAAAGCGGAATATTTGTGTAACTCCGTACGAAGTCGCGGGAAGAAGCTTATAATAAGCTTAGCAGCTTAGCCTAAGCCTATTCCGTCCGGAAATCGTGCTCATTCCAACACAGAATTTGGAGAGTTGGGACTGCTTCCTTTAGTCCACTAAACCAGCAAAACTACAAAAGACAGCTATTAAAGCACGAACGACAAAGCGCTTGAATGCGGAAAGTCACCCAGCGCTCATGGTCCACCTGGAAATGTCTCAACCAACTACGAAGCCAGATCGGACGCTGTAAGTGCAACTTATAGTGGGTCCATACGATACAGACTTTTATCTACTCAGACAAAATTCTATAGTTTATGGAAGTCTGTATCGCGTGGACGATCCAATCGTCGGATGGATGTACTCCACATCAAACAAATTCAAAAGGAATCATTCACGTCACGAAGAAGAACGAAGTTCAATGTTTGTTGAAAGTTTTAGCAATTTCATTCCTTGGATTCGGTACCAGATGTGCTGTGGCTTTTTTTTGCTAGCCACAACCATCTGGTTTTGGTGCGCTTGAGGGATTGTTGGTATCGTTATAGATTTTTTTATAGCCACCGTTGAAAATGTATGAACTCTAGTACCCGACCGTTGTCATCGCATGATTGGCAAGAAGCATGTCGCCTGTGTTCGCCCACTACTCATTCTGTGTTACGCTCGCCGACGTATCTCGACACGTTAAACGAAGCGATAACTTATCGTCAGCGGTGCAGCCATTTTGTTTACCTCTGCTGAGCGTGGACCGAATTTACAGAGGTATAAATAGCCAGCGCTACGATGCAACTGACTGTGTCAACGTAAACCACGGTTTCATTACATTTAAGTATCTTATGTCAGCATCAATTATACTAAGTGAGTATTCTTGCGCATCTCAGCCTCTATTTAACGACAGGCCCCTCGAGATAATAATGATTAATATTGAAAACAAGTTGCAAGTCCAACATTGTGATTGCAATGTCGGGTAGTTCCGAATGAAAGATGTCTACCTAAGTTCCCGTTTCTCCAACTTAATATTATCCGTCACACGTAATTTGTCCATTATTCCCCCTTGCGTAAATATATAGTTAGTTCGTCTGTCTGGAGCTGAGCGGGGTCTGGTGAATTGGCAGGGGTACACGGTGGCAGGGCAGTGGCGGTGGCAGCCGCGTCCGTATTGATCCGGCGGCGGCGGGCGCCCGGACGCGCCTCACCCGACACCTCTCATTACCTACAGTTACAATGCAGCAGTGCCACTTACATGCATTATACAATTCTTTCATTTAAATAGGTACCTCCTGTTGTTGTGAACGTCTAACCCACTGACATTGATATAAAATATATAGGTAAGATTGGAGTTCTTATCGTTCATACATATTCCTCATATCCTATAGCCGGCAAACGTTATTTATTTTGACGATTATACTTATCTTGAAAAGATAAGATTTCATTATACTGACATAAACAAACAGTCTCTGTAAATGTAAATAATAATTAGGGCTGTTCTTTTGTCATTAATGGGTCAACCCTGCAACTGCGTAGCATAGGCCTTTTTCCTTTGTTTCGAAATGGGATGTGATATGGTATGCGTCGTTATCATGCGAAGTTTAATTTCAGTTGCTGGGTGTGTATGATAATGTTAACTCTCCAATTTCATGATGTGGCAGAGTTTAATCAAAAAAAATGTTCAAGTAGAAGTCTAGAAACACCAAGATTAGACAATTTTAAGGTTGCTAAACTTATACTGGCAGTCTGTACTGCGGAATGGAAATGGTTGTAAGAACTTTATAAAACTGCTCAACAATCGATACGTGTAAACGAGGACAAGGTTGTTAACTCATAACACTTGTTTGATTTAGCGGTTAAAACATAATGGGGTATTGATGATCGCGGTACAGAGCCGCCTCAGTGGCTTGTACAAACAACATTAGTGTCCCGTCCTACCGCATGTACCATGTCATATCTTGAACAATTTGTTGCAACATCTGAAACTATTTCTGTACGTGAGTTTGCATTGTTAATCGTGCCGCTAGATGTCTACAATTCTCCACTTCCTTATTCATTTAGGCATTATTTCCGTAAATTAGTATAATTCAGGCACCAACCAAGGAAATGTTTGCTGCACCGCCCTGAATTTTACACTGTTTCTTTGACATCAACCACCTATACCTACTCGTATGTATATAAAAACTACATTTGAACTATCTTTTTTATGTATCCAAATAGTTTGTCGATCGAAACAACAATGCTTTTTGAAGTGTTGAAAGATAAGGGTCTCAACGATATTTTTAGTTATTTTGTAGTAAAGAAAAGCTGTTTTTCTAGTTTCCATGCATTCCAATTTTTCATTGCAGCCCAGCTGAACGCAAAGAAACGCGAAACAAATATCTCGCAATTTCGGTCCTTCTTAAAATTCAAAACATAACACAGTGACACAGTCCCACTGTTACGCAATTTAAATAAATTCAAAATATTATGGAAATAAAATAAACACAACATCTGTGTTATTTACACATGGTTCATTGGTTTGTTGTGTGTAGGCAGCACGTGGCGTACTTACGTAACATCACACCGCTACAGAAATAGGCGCACAACACCTGTCCGTACTGACATGACATCCGACATGCAGGAATACTTCGGTACGTCCGCATTCTACGTCTCAATGTAACAGAACACCCTCCGTCTTCATAATGACGTACTTATCTGTGGGAGGAATCTCCTTCAGGAGTGCTCAGGGATAACAAATAATTCACCTGTTGCTGGGAGACCCAGCTTCAGAAGACAGATCCCAATGTATGACAGAATTGGCGTAGATTTTACAAAATGGAAACCATTTTCTGTTCTAATAAAGTACCTACACAGCTTTAAATACTAAAACCATGTCAACGAAAATAGAGATCTGTATAAAATTGGAAATCCAGTACCTACTTACTACTTTGAAACGGTAGTGGTTGGAACTCGTTGGCAGAAAAACATCCCATTCTCAATGGCAATATTACGGAAACAATAAAATCTCGTATTCTCGTCGCCCATGCTTGATTATATTGCATCGTGTGGCAAGTAAGTACTTCGCTGGGTATAGTGGATAGAAGCCCGCAGAATCAGATACAATATTGGCCTACTTGCGCTTGTTGCGTAAACGGCCGTAGACTTGAACTCATTCTTTTCGCTGACACACTTTGGTTAATGTACTCAATTTTTTTTTCAGAATTGGCATATACCTAAATACTCATATAGTTATGTTAGTGTTATTTTGTGGCAAAAACCTGACATTGCAATGCTTTCTGGAATAAAAAGTTGAATGAGAGCAGTCAATCGTTACTTTTTCCAACTGAACTGAAGAAATCGTTTATATTCGATGTTAAGCCGCGCAGAGGTTGATCGTGATCGTGGTGAACGCGGAAAAATTATGCAAGAGGCACAGATTGTCGTCACGAAACCTTTTGGCTACACGTCGCTTCGGCCAACACGGTTGCAACACCATAGCTTTCTCCGCTCGTATCGAACCGAAAGCGATATTTATAGTTTTTCAGATATAAACAGACGCACTGCATCATTCGTTTCTTTTTTTCGGTGCTAGTCGAAAGCACAAGTTTAAAGGTGGTATGCTACAGATCTACAAAATAACTTTATTTTGTAGATCCGTAACTCAGAACCTTGGCTGAACAATGTGTTTTGACAATATGCTATCATCATATTTTATGTTCTTATGTATGCTACCAGCGAAACATCACCTAAAACCTTGTATAAATGCCTTGCGTTACGAAAACAATGTTCTCTTCTTTGTTAAAATCCCCATTGCATTCTTAGTGCAACATTTGCATTCCTAAGTGCGAGTTAATTGGGTCAAATGTGCAGTCTACGTTATATTCCGTGGTTCACCTTTTCCATTTCTAACTGAGCACAGTTACCTGTTTCAAATAATGAAATATGAATTTGTCCGTTGCAAATGTCCGAATGATCCGCTTGTAACAGAACTTTATTATGCACAAATCGATTTCATTGAGCGCAGTTTATTTCAGTCGCGCGTCGTATGGCAGTCGATGCTTACCGAGTTTCGTATCTCGCGTCGGCGTCGGCTCTGGCCTGTGTTCCTTCACCAATACCTCCACACTTCATGTGCATTACATCGTCGCTTTATAACAAGGCTCCTACTTGGTAAGACTGATGTTAGCGGACATGGACGCTCGCAGTACTTGCGACACACATGATCACACAAACTTGTTGGGATTGGGACCGCTCGGCGACATGGCGAACGGCGCCGTTTTATTTCTCGTATAGTGTGTCTGTGGCGGCTACTGGCTGTACTGTACAGAAATAGTCACAACTTTTTACATGCAACCGACCTACTGATTCTCAGCTATTTTTTCTAACATCCGACGAAGTTGCATTTTGCGTAGGTGCATTGCAAACTGTTGAGACTTACGATTCAGTAAGGTCTCAAACAAGCAAACGCACAATGCTTACTTTCATCTACTCAAACAACGTCCGTTACCCATAACTGTTTCGTCTCCATGAAAACAGATCGCGTGACTCCCCCGTTTGACTGCTACGTTAGCTATAGCTATCCCACATGTCTAGTCTGCACCTATACATCATATTAAATAGGAAGGCAGCTACATACCTGTCTGTCTGCCGCCTATCGATTGTTTATGAACGGGAGTTGATCTGTCTGGCTATAGGTCTTGCAGGGGGTTCGTTGAGGGGTCGTTGAACTGCAAGGGCGCTGGAGAAGTCGCGTTTGTTTGGTCGCGGGGGTGCGGGCGCCTGGCCGGGCGTTGACCGTGCACCCCAATTCAACTGCACATTGATTTAGATGCACTCCTGTTGACTATTGAATGTAATCTGTTCCACTATAAATTTGTTTTGCAATGTTACTAAGATATAAGTATTTCTGTTTCGCTAAGCACTCCCAATGTGTAAATTATAATTTCAAATGCAGATCTTGAGCTGCTTTTTAGGGTTCCGTACCTCGAAAGGTAAAAAAGGAACCCTTATAAGATCACTTTCTTGTCCGTCTGTTTGTCCGTGTGTCACCACCAATTTTCTCAGGAACAGGTGGACTTAGCAAGTTGATTTTTAAACCAGATACAGAGGTCTATAGTTCCTATTAAGTATAGGTGTATTAAAGTCAACGTCTTTATTCAACACTATAAAAAGATATGGGCAAATTTATAATTTCGCGAAAACGTAAGTAAGTTGTAAATTCCAAAATTTAGCTTAATTTTGAACTGTTTTTTATTTTTCGGTATTTATCCTTTACTTGTGCTGTAAGACTGCTTTTAACCAAAATTGTCAATTCTAGGTCAACCAGAAGTAAATAAAGTAAGTAGAAGTATAGGTTTTGGGTCTAAAACTTATATGGTAGTTCCCGTTGACCTAGAATCGCTAAATTTGGCAGTCTGATGCAGTTCAATCACAGATCAAATGCCACCAACTGCATCGAGACTGCTTGAAAAGCGACTTGTTTCGAACTTTTTAGTCGTTTTTAGCAATTGGGGTTTGTGATAGTGATTTTTTTTTCTTTGTACTATTGGCTGGACACGCTGCTGCGTGTCTAGATACGGTGTACCTATGTTTTCCTTTTTTCATTAATATTTATCACATTAGTACACTAGAGCTCTGCTGACAGCGGTCTACCGGGGAATTTTGAGCATTTTTTGAGGGTTCTAATGCTTATACGGCTAATATATCATCCAAAAGGAAAATATAGGGACACAGTATACATCCTTCCTATAGAGTTTATAAAATAGGTATCTTTTAAACGGTCCAATATTGGAGCAGGAAACAGACGAGAGCCAAACCTCGAATTATGTCTTTTTACATACAAAGTCTATCCGCCCACATTTCCTCTTAATGAGCCAGCTTCTTTTGTTTAATAAACTATACCTTCCATGAAATATTGATTCATTACGTTGCTAGTTATTTATTCCCTCATTCCCTGTACCAGGACCCCCTGCCTGACCCTGCAAATAATAAAAGCAGTGTGTGTAACTGTTGTTAGAATCTTTCTTTGTTAAGTTTTTGCAAAACCTTTGTCTGCTTTGCAATACATTTGTTGTACCTGCTAAACATAAAAAAAAAGTAGAAAGCAAAGCTGCACTTGCCCTTTTGAAAAAAAATTAACAGGATGTATTACCTGAGCATGAGCATGCTACCCCAATACATTTTGGTACAGCTGATCGTTGTATTTTGTTTAACACAAACCATAGAAATATCTATGACACAAACATAAAAGTTTCAAAGAATGCTTCGGTAAGTTAGAGGGTGACTCCACTAACTCCTGCCATAACGACTACCTAAGAAAAGTATGGATGATGAAGAAATGTTGCGCCGTCCCTAAATCTATAAGAAGACTTGTGAATAGGTTTCTTTTTCTAAAAAATAACAAAATATATTATATTTTTTTAACTTCACCAAAAAGAAACACTTATTTTGAATTGATTCAAAAAGTGAAACTTACAATAGCTACTTAGAAAATGAAATGACCGTATACTAACCAAAATATTATTTTGGTTTTGTGTTGCTCGGTTTTGTAGTAGTCTGTCCGCACGCGCGGCGTTGTTGTCGAGGTGAGCTGGTTTCGCACGTGGCTGCAGCCCAGCGGTTGTCGACCCGCGGCCTTGTAGCACAGCCCCTCGACACGCATCCGAAATCACACCAAAATAGGCCTTACCAAAACACTGCCAAAGAACATATTCGTACTTCAAACGAACCCTCAATCAATCGAAAATACTGATGCCGAGTAAAAATTCGCAAAACTATAAATCCAAATGGTGGCGAGTAGGTAATTAATTTATTCTTAATTGCAGCACCGAGATTTCTCTATATTTATTTCCGTACGCGTACTGTACAATTGTACATAACAAGTAATAAAATAAATTATAAGTACATATACATATAATACCTACGCATCCAAACAATAAAATGTAACAGTCCATCCGTGACATTTACAGTAGGTATACGGAGCTAATGTTACGTTTTAAGACAATGAGCCGGTAACGTTTTTGTCGAGGAGAGGATAAACGTTCAGAGTCAAGGAAGGTCATGTTGGAAAAAAATATTAGTTACTGCGCCGAGTGGCGACGACGGCGATTTGCGTTGTTTTTTTATTTGATCAACTCACGCGCAGTTCAATAACAAGGCGGCGTCACGTGACCAAGATCTTGCGTTAGTTAGGTGCATCCCGGAGTTCGTGTACCTGAGTGATGAAAAAGCTCGCAAGTTCAAAAGAAGGTAAACTTGAATTAATTGTTGTTTAGCTACCTGGCGACTGCACCTGGTGAGTGCTGGTTTTGAGATTGTCTCGCCCAAGTCGACCCACAGCAAGTTCCTTGAAATGCCATTGAAATATTATAACTACTATAGACAGGTTTATTTCGAACAAGTGGTGTTGTTGTTGCTATCTGTGCTTCGGTGGAATTACTTTTACCGTTCTGATTGTGACTTTGGTTTATTTGTTAAGTATGTTAGAATTAACATGTTTTTACACAACTAAGCTTAAACAGACCTATTTACCAACATATTTATTTGGTGTCTTGTGAGCTCAGACCAATAAAAAAGTACTTGTGAGTCACAAAACATGATTTTGTACCTTAATTTTCCGCATTTGCTTGGATAGTGGTCTTTGCTTACGTTTTAGCTCCTTATGTTTACTGGGCACGCGTAGACTGTTTTTCTTTATTTCCTGATGGGTTTAATTTACTAAGTATCTAACTAGGTCACTAGGACATTGTTACTTATATAGCTTTAACAAACTTTAACTTCTGCCTCTATAATCTCGTGTATAGGTAATGGTGCTGGTTGCAGTCTACCAGCCCATATCCCGATCTGCCAGTTCTGCCACGGCCATACACGGTCTTGCACTTCTCTGCACAGGTGATCACCGAAGTCAAGCTCCACTAATATAATCATCTACCGTTATAAACAAAGACCGTACCTGTTTACTATGTATGACACGTCCAAGTAGTTGCATCGGGTTTCCACATACATAATCATTTTCAAGCTTATTCCATATTAGCGGGCCGCGCCCGAGGCCCGAGCGACCGGACCGCGGGCACCGCCACAGCGCGGTCGTTCACCACTGCCCTGGCCCTTAGCCCCGCCTACGGAACCGAGATAGCTCATATACTTGCATCCTTACCCACTCACCTATAAAGCAAACTTAAAATGGTGAAAGTGACCATAAAAACGATTCGAACTGTCAGTGTTGTATTGTAGCCTTTATTATTGTTATCTACGAAGTATTACATTATAGTTTATGTAGATTTGGGTAGTGTAAGGTCATGCGCCAGACAATGACGTCCTTGATCGCTTTGAGCACACCTTCAAACTGGTGTTGCCACGCCACTTACGATGCTCGGTTTGTGATGAGCACAATAATAAATGCGTTTTTTGCTCAGTTGTTTTAAAAATTAAAGCCAAAATACTTAATGCATACCTAAATAAATTAGGTAAATATTATTAATATTATCAGCAATCTTACAAGTAACAACCTTGGGCGCATTGCCATTTTTCCGTACCACACATAGACAGATTCAGATGTCTTTATGGACAACCATTTAGGAAAGGCTAGGGTTAACTTATTGTCCATTGAACACTTTAAAATTAAGAGCTTTAAAGCCTACTCAAAGTTCCATAGCTGCATTTGATAATGACCACTAATTCAACTTTTGAATCAATCGTCTGGCCTTGCCTGTTGTTAGGATTTTCTACGATAACAACATAATAACAATAAAACTGCGCGATTGAGTGCAATAAATCATGCATGTGGAAGCGCCTAGTGCTTAGGTAACCTTTGTTTGCAAAATGCACTTATATCAGAAAAATCTACCTATGTCAGTACCTACCAGTATTAAAACGTCTATAGGTACCTACTCTCCACAATTGACTAACTAACTTCTTTTAAATAAATGCATTAGCGGTGTCCACCATAGAAGTTCTTCCGCTTGATCAATTTTTACTATAATATGCAGGTAATGCAGGTAGGAAAAGAAGGACCCCGTCACCGAATGCTGTTCATAGACAGCGCTTTATCCTACAGTTAAACCGTTAGTAGTTAGCGATTGCATTTTTTTTCCTACTCATACCCAAGGACAAAAAGCACTTATCATGCTTTGTTAAGTCACAGACCACAATCTGTTTCCCGCCGAGAAAGTCTAGCACGCAGATATTTCACGCGCACGGGGTGACATTGCCCCGTGAATCGATATTTTACTACCTAGCAGGTTGTTGATTTGATTTCCTCTTCCAGCACAAAATCGGCTAGACTACCAACGTTCCTAGCCTTCACAACATCCTGTAACTAAACCATTAGTGATTTTACTTAGGGTTAGCACTTTCATTGTCTAGTTACCTCGCTAACACTGTTTTAGCTCACTCCATAAGGATATCGTGATAAGTAGAAGACTGCGAGATTTTTCGATCCCAAAGAAACTCGAGAATTCTCGAACGTTCTCCTCGACGTTGTCGTAAGAGTCATGGTATTTTATGAAATGACATTTAATCTCAATCTTATAGAATAAAATGTATCTTTCCCACCGATTCTTGCGTAAGATCGGCCAACATAACATGATCACATGCGCACGAGTTATGCAGACACAGACGCATAGCATTTTTTTATGAAATGCCTCCTGCCCATGCGCATGCGGTCATACACGTGCCCATTTAACTTATTTCTGAATACTTAACGTAGGTCCTACGGCCTACATAATACATTGGGCTGTGGGCACTACCCACATTTCGTTCGCATCACGTAGAGTATTCATAGAACGGAACACGGTTTTTTCTGTTATGAGGGAGTATTATTGGTGGAACATCTGCCTGTATAGGTATCTGACATCCTTATGTATGACCCAAATAGTCATAGTACGCTATCTCTGTGAAGGTGGTGGTCCTATCTATTTTTAGAACAACTCACCAAAACACAGATTAATTACCTATTTAAACGTTATAGGTATACGTTCACGTTTTATGAGAACACGTTATGTTACGGCTACGGCTATAGGTGCCATTTCGTTAGATAAACAAATATAAAAATTGTACCACTATTCTGAATTCATGAATAATACAAAAGCATAAACACGCATGCAAGCGGAAGTTTTCTGTAGTCATTTCAACATATTGACATTTTTTTTAACAAACTCAAAAATATAATAATATGAACATTTTGTCTCCTTCGTTCGCTTTGTTATTGTTATCTCTTCTACTCACTCCCACTGCGAACTGCGTACATCCAATTACTACCAAAATGTTGCCGAGTTTTAAATCCTACTATGGTATTATTTAATTATCCATAAAATTAAACGTAAATTTGTGGATATAAAAACTGGAACTCAAGTGAAGCCACGTTGATTTATGAATGAACGACTGTTACGAGCAAGTACGCGTACTTATGGCTCACATTACCTGAAAATACCTATGTTTAAACAACTGGACAAAAATTATTACCATGCATCGAGTGCTTTCGAGCCTTTCTTTTATTATCAAATTATGTAAATATATAGTATTAAATTTAAATTAATTAAACATTTAAATAATACATTATTACGAAGCTATATTAACATTTTTTTTCTAAGGTTGAATAGTTACCATTGAAATCCTACCAAAGGAAAAATAAATGGTAGTAGTTCAATTTTTTAACTAGCAATACTAAACATGACAGCCAGCCAGCTGTGTAGAATGGGTTGAAAAATAACTCGAAAATCGTAGTCTGTCCTTGATGTGTCATCCATTACAATAATTTCTACAAAACGTGTTGCTTGAAAGTCGGGAAATTCTTAATAATCATCGTGTTTATTTATCAGAGTATCAGTGCCCGGTTATAATTTTGTTCAAGTTGCCTGCTTCCTTCGGTGACAGGTAGTGCTAATTGTTAAAATGTTTATGTAACGCAGCATTGTTCGATCGCTGACTGTGTATTTCATCTTTTGTTCCAGATAGCTTCACGGTGTGTCATTTGTCGTGTGGTGATACGTGTTGAATCCGGACAGCGAGTGCGAAGCGGACGGTGAAACTCGAGTGTGGACTGGTGATGTGGTAGTGAGTCAGTGTAAAGCAGTGGATGCAAAGACAGCGTCATAGCGCTCGCCCTGGCATGGTGCCGGGCAGGTAGCGCGCGCGGGCGGCCTGCGCAGGCCCCACACAAGCAGCCGCGTGTGTCCCTCAGCGTCGTCTATGGCCGAGCAACACATCACACCGTCGTCGCACTCTGCACTCACGAGAGAGTCCAGCGGGTAACAAATATGATATTTTTCACTCCCAATCTATTAGAGCTATTTCATCGGTCCAATTACATGCTGTGAAAGAGTTCACATTATGGGTGTTCAACTGCAAGAATACCACAAAAAAGGAAGTAATTCTCAAAATAAACAATATTCATTTGTACACACTGTTAGGCTTCATCAGCTGATTGTTTTTGGGCACACAACCTTGTAATACCTAATTCTGTGATATCAATACTCTATGTATCTTATCAATGACATGATATACTACACAAGTATCAACTCTGCCCTAATTTTGTATTGTGGTTTCCTGTGCTCAATTAATGTCTTCAACTTAATCATCTCTGCTTTATCTAGGACAGTCGTAAAATTTAATTTGATTTAACCATTAAATTGACATTTTTATATGTGATATCTGATGTACTTTTTATGTATGCCATATGGTATTTTTAAAATCCTAGAACTTTCTAGAACCACTATTGATCAAAACAAAATGTGGTCAGTAATGAAGCATTAGTAATGTTGTAACTGTTTAAATTGACAAAGATTTTTGTCATTTCAATATTCTATGCACATGCTTTGATGCACTTTTACAAGATAAAATACATAAATGTTTATGAATGATGTTTTCTAGATTTACGTTCTAGTATACAAAAATAATGAACTGAGAACATTCTGAATTAAAAAAAAAAAAATATTTTAAATATTCACAAGGCATAAAAATAAAAAAAAAATACCCAAAATAATGAGTTCATTAATGTTATAGTGTAAAAATTAGGGAATTTTATGATCATTAAAATGAATCATAGTTACGTCTCAGATGAATCAAAAACAATAATTCTTGGAAAGACGTCTAACATTTTATGTAGCCAGTTTTACTATCAGTCAATAAGAGATAAGCTTTTTATTAATTGCATTGACATCACTGTTTTTATTTTGTATCATTATAATAACTCTATGAAGGCAGTTTTTGGTTTATAATAATTTAAACAACATCAGTAGCATAATACAGTTATTATAAAGCCTTTTCAAAGAAACTTGAGTTGCTATCATCAAATTATTAACACCATTCCACACGAGCTAAAGTCGCACAGGGTACTTTAGCCCCAAAAAAATTTATGGATGTCAAGTTATTGGGGTATTTCTTAGAAAATATTTTTGAGCCATATAATAGAGACTTTAAGGCAGGCGCTTTACTTTGTGTACATTATTTCATCACCACTGCTCTCAAAACGGTGAAGGAAAACATCGTGAGGAAACCGGCATGTCCTAGAACCAAAAATTCGAAGACATGTGACATCTACCAACCTGCGCTGGGCCCGTGTGGTGGATTACGGCCCACTCCCTTTCACCGAGACGAGGCCTGTGCCCCAGCAGTGGGAACATTATAGGCTGATTATGCTTATTATAATAGAAACATCAAGTTGAAATTATACATACACATGAGAACAATGTAAAAGACAAGCAACACACAAACAATTTAAAGAAATAATTAAAATAAACCATGGCGGGCTGAGAAATGACCAGTCCTAACTGACAGTGCCCGTTCACGGACATGACGCATGCGCTAGCACCATTTGGCTCAACCATTTTGTAGGGAGCAACGCATATGCCACTATTAGCTAGACTTTTGAGTGAGCATGACACTCTTAACCGCTAGGGTACATTCAAGTCAAAAACAAACCTAAAACTGATAGCTATAGCTTAAGTTTAAGGACAGTACTCACACATGTGCCGTTAAAATGGATGAAATTATACAATGCTAAATAAAATGAGTGCAATGCTAAAGAAATATACTGGGACAAATAGTCTCATGTCCCAAATTACATTTAAATTAATTCTGCCATTCAATGTGATTGATTAATGAACATTAAGATATCAGAAGCATACAATTTAATAATATAACAGCCAGTTTTGCCAGTTATGTTTTAATTGACATACCTAATGCTTAATAGGGACAAAATTAAATTGTATCCTATTATAGAATACATATTATGACCAGTATTACAATAATATTTGGGGATAAACTATCACATTAATTTAATGTCCAAGACTTCAGCAACAATTACCTATTGTTGTAGTTGGCAAATCCTTTTCAATCCTCTAAATATTGAAAAGCATAGAGCAAATTCAGGTCATCTTAGAGACTGGAAGTGGTTCAGTTCTCTGGTAACTTATAACAATCCTTGCAATAGCTTTTACTAGTGTCTAGCTAGTGGTCAAGATGAGAAAGGTGTTTCGCAAGGCTATGTCGCCATTGTGGAAAGTGGTAATAAACGAGCCTTTACTGGTTCACAGTACCATGTCCCGTGTCATGCCAGGACAGCAGACAAAATAGTCCCATAACTATTTTGTCTGCTGTGTGGGCAGTGAACCCATGAATCAGTTAAAAGAGCCTTAAACACCATTCTTTTCAAGGCTGGAATGGGCTAGTGCTTACAGAAGCTTTATGATATTTCTATTGCTGCCTAATTGCCTGCAACAATCCTGAGCTGATATAGACTTAAGCTTACATCTGGCAATGTTTTTGCAAATGGCGTACCTATTGCATATGCTAAGTTCAGCATTTGTAAATGGACAACCTTAATGCCTCGTATTTATCCGAAAGTCAAAATTTGTAGTCTTTTCAGCAAACTTCTGTTCTTGCATATTCTATTATATTGCAACTATCTATCTAATACCTTTAAATGAGCAATTATTATTATTTATACCTATTTAATCTGAATTTCGGAAACGGCTCCAACGATTTTCATGAAATTTTGTATGCAGGGGGTTTTGAGAGTGCTAGTCGGACTCGCGTGCAACGGATTATGAACGTTTTTTTTTAAATGTTATTTTTACACTTAGTTTAAACTTAGATTTTTTTGTAAACTTTAGGTAAAGATCACAGGAAAACAATTTTCTAATTTTTAGGCTCAGTAGTTTCGGAGATAAGGGTAATTTTTCGCCTAATTTCTTGAATAACTTCAAAACCATTAATTTTAGAATTATGACAAAAATATAATTAAAACCCTCACAGTAAGCCCTTTCATTTGATATGTCACGCGATATCGCTAATAATCTTTTTTTTTTTTGTTAATTTTCTGTTTCGACCCCCATACTAAAAATTTTATAATTTGCGTAACACGTCCGTGTTTGGGTCACAAAAGTCCATAATTATGTGTTGTAACAAAATCGGTCCAGTGGATCCGGAGAAAACTGGCTGTGATAGACGGACAAACAGACACCCGAGTGATCTTATAAGGGTTCCGTTATTTATTCGGAACCCTAAAAGCCGAGCAAAGCTTAGTCATCCAGGTACTTACTTATGATGCAGACAGGTCCCCGTAGTTTATTTTGGGAGTGAAAATCATTTAATTTAGGTTTTAGCCCCGTCTCTAATAACAGTAATTATACTAGGATTAGATGAGCAGTGGTGGCCCGGTGGTAATTGCTGCAACTTACGAGTTGTTGGTCGTAGGTTCGAATCCAGGCAGGCGCTTTACTTTGTGTAAATTATTTCATCACCACTGCGCTCAAAACGGTGAAGGAAAACATCGTGAGGAAACCGGCTTGTCCTAGAACCAAAAATTCGAAGACATGTGACATCTACCAACTCGCACTGGGCCCGCGCGGTCGATTACGGCCCACTCCCTCTCACCGTTATAGGCTGATTATGCTTATACTAGGATTCGATTCTATTAATATTCTTTGCAATTAAAATTGTAGGAAATGTTGATGGTTAAATTAGTATAATGGCGAAGTGTGTGTTGTGTGACAGGTCTTCTCCTAGCAGGGTGGTGGGCGGTCGGTGGTTGCGTCAGGTGCGTCGAGCGAGCCACAGCCGTCGGAGTAGACGCAACGTGACGTCGCCGCTGCCGCGCTCCACCAGCCGACAGTCCAGCAGCCGCGCGTCCGACGCCGAGCCCTTCGCGCACGTCGAGCTGCGCCGGAGCTCGCGTCTTATCAGCACTCTGCCCCGGTCCGACTACTCCATCACCGAGCGCTGGTCCTACGGCGCTGACGTATACGAGACACGCTGTGATACCACCCACTTTAAGGGCGGAGACGCCCACAAGTCCAGCGTTCACCCGAAACGCGGACGGACTTCCTCGCATGACAGGAAAAAACGCAAGACTATATCAAACAATAGTGCAGAGGAGTGCGTCGCATACTGCACACGCTCACGGACTGCTCTTAAATCCAGCGAGAGTGCTTGTGAGCAAATACCGAATAATTTAAGACCACTAACATTAACACAGCTGCCCCTGAATCAGAACGCTACAGTCACTTCCGCTCAAGCTACTCAGCCGGAGGGCGGATTACTGCCACTTGACGAGAGAGACTTTGCTTACTCGCCGTACAGCTCGTCCACTGTCACAGAGTTACTGGACTCAGATTATTCTGTGTATAGTCCGACAGCTAACCGACGAAAAGGGAAGAAGAGAAAGCGATCAGCACATCGCTCTCTATCGAGCAGAAAGAGCAGTTATCTGCTCAACGTAGACGAGTGCCGAAAGAAATTTAAAATAGATTCTCACAGTAAAGACGAGACAGACACTAGCAGTACCGGAAGGTCGTCCAAACACGAACTCGACAAAGTCGAACTTCCTTCGTCCAGTCTCACTTCGTGTACGTACCTGCTGCGCAACAGACACAGTCACTTTGGACCCCCAACCTCTACGGTCATTAGTGATTCAGGTAATTTGCACTTCTTCCTAGTTGATAAATAGTAGCTTTAGATATTTTGTTTACGTTGAATTCCATTAGCGAATTTGACGTTTGCTAAATATTTTAAAATGAGAGCAATGAATTAATTACGTACGTACTGGTTTATTTGAACGTATTAGAGCAGAATGTAGGTCTCGAGGCGTAGCTTATCAGGTGGTGTTATCACGTGTATCAAGCGCAGTCATTCATCGCAGATAATAAAAACCAACCACAATAAAAATCTACGCTCATCCCATAATCGTCTTCTTCACTGTCCATCTCACCGTACTGACTTCATTCACAATTCCTTTTTCATACAATCCATTTCTCTGTGGAATGCCCTTCCCCAGGAAATCAGGATGGCAACCAGCCGATTAACCTTCAAAGTCAAGGTTCGAGAGCACATCCGTAAGAAGTTGGCAGTAGTATCGTTACAGCGCTAGTTATAATTCATTGTTTGCTTGCATCACTTGTTCAAGTATAGTTGTGTATTAGTTTATTAATTTGAGTATATATTATAGTATTTTATTGTATTTATAGTTTATATATATGTTTATATATATATATATATATATCTTTGTATTAATTTAAATATTAATCGCGTTTCTGTTTTTTTTTTTTTCACAATTTGCACCTACTAGTATTATTCTCTGCATCACCCAAAGGTTGACTGGTAGAAAATGCCTCAGGCATTAAGTCCGCCTCTGTACATCTGTGTGCGTAAAGTGTTAAATAAATAAATAAATAAATAAATATTGCAGCCAACCCGCCCGGCGACGCGGTACACAGTCCAACAGTAGCGGGTCGCATCAGTAGTGCTTCCGAGAGCCTCGGCAGTTTCCCGAGTACCCCCAGCACTCCCCCTCTACCAGACAAAGATATCCAAGGTGATTATTGTTATCGATAATTACTAATCATGATAAGTACTCACTAGTAATATAATCATTTGATGTAATGCGTGCACGTTTTTGTTTACAGAGGCAAGTTCTTCCAAAGCACACAGCTCGGCGAGCAAATTATTAATAGTTCCGCGAGATCTTCCTTATTTGCGTCAAACTAACGCCCGAAGGGTAAACCTCTTTATTTTTACTTTGAATTTTTATTAATGAAGCGATTGTGAAAACTACTAAACGTGGTATTAATTTGCTAATTATGTCGTACTTAATTCTTGTAACATAATTAGCAACGTTCGTCTAATGTTATTACCAAAAATAATACAATTGTTATTAACCGTAAACATTGCAATGTCGTTCAACCAATCTCAATAGTAATAAATACATTGTATCGAATATCATTATCAGTGTTAGTCGTGCGATCGCTCGGTCTTGACGTAGACGTCAGAGCTGATATCTTCGCGAAAATAAAATATAGCTATTCATGCTAGATTACATTATGAATAATTCATTTGTGCATTGCTTGGTGGTAAATATGTGCGCTGTGTTGTGATGGTGTAAGTGAGAGTTGTGTGGTGTGCTTGTGCGCAGAGTATCGCAGCTGCAACGGGGGCGACCCTGGGAGCTTGCTTGACGAGGGGAGCCAGCACTTCGCAGCGTCAGCGACAAGACACTGCGTCTAAAAGACAGGTATCTATATCGATAATGTCTCTTTCTGCTATTTAAACGGGTAACCTTGCTGATCTTTAGGCCCACGCACACTGTTGTAACAACGTAAATGTATTCGGTCGATATTATAAAAATTGCTACTGTTAGTAATGTATTTTATTTTTGTTTCCATGTTAAAAAGGTTTCCTTAAAGTTAGTAATAGGGATATTGGTTTTCGTGCAACAATACTTGACCTATTTTGGCCCTATAGATGTCTCCGAATTATTGTAAAGCCACTTACATTTACATCGAATACTGTTCAATATAAGTGATAAGTTCAAAATATAAATGCTAAGGTTACGCTTCTCAGATAAGAAAGTACTTCCAACTCACTGGCTTTGCAGTTTGTTGAGTAGACGAATAATATTCTATTTGTAAGTAAATTGCTGCACTGATTCAGAATGAAATAGCTGCTTCAAAACAGAGTTTTGGTGAAATGTGTGAATGTATGAAAGAAGTGAAAATGGAATGAATACTGAGATGTAAGCTTAAAAAAGATGTATGGAAGACGACATGAACCCAAATAAACTTTTAAAGATGACATGGAATGATGTTGCCCTCAACACTCGGAGGAGTAGTTTATGTTCGTAGGGTAAAAGCTCGATGAGGGTACCCAAGGATATGTGTGCGATTGTAGAGGCGTAGGCTGA
The DNA here is from genome assembly GCA_950371165.1 of Lacanobia oleracea. Lineage (NCBI taxonomy): Eukaryota > Metazoa > Arthropoda > Insecta > Lepidoptera > Noctuidae > Lacanobia > Lacanobia oleracea. The sequence goes on from OX493389.1 coordinate 18,208,402, forward strand.
TGGAGAAAGGCATCTCATCATCTGTCCTTCAGCCATCTTCTTCAGCAACATCCATCATAACATAAATGATGAAAGGTGTTAAGACATTTATTGAGTAATGAATATAAATTTGAATGGATGAAGAGGGAGAAGTGGAGGCCAAAGATGGATAGATTGGTTGTTAAGAGAGTTAGTGATAGCATGACGCTTGACAGTACATAATGGGGGAGAAAAGTTGTTATTTGGGGTCGGGATTCTTCGTTGGGATAAGGCAAAAAAAGCTACACAAGTGAGTACGTATAAATACATCATGTACTGCCAAACTGCAGTACAATTTGTCGGTTAAGGTAAGACAGTGTTGACAGCAGAGTTTTGTCGTCAGGTATCGGGCAGCGAGGGCGCAGGCAGCAGCGCGGCAGGCGGGCGGCGGGCGAGAGCTCGCGACATGCCGCAGCCGCAGCCAGCGTCCACGCGTCGAGACAAACGAGGTACGCCTCACCTACCAACATTACTCTGATCTTATGACTATTTTGGGCAGGAATTGCAACTGATACATTCCCATGGTGACGATGAGATGGACACGCTAAAAAAATTGCTGAACTGTGGGATATTTTGTATCCCACATATTTTGTATTTATTTAGATTCAGTCATTAAAATTAGTCGAAAATCAATATCGGGCTATTGATATTATTATTTGCAAGGGGTTAGAGTCTCTTACGCTATAATAGTCTTCCTGACCGATTTCGCCTGCGGCGGCCAACCTTCACTCTGTATACCCATCGGTGGATGACAGATAGTGCCCAAGTGTGTACGCAAACATAGATGCACTTCCTCTTCCATCACTCTTAGTCATATGGGATGGCAACCCGACATAACCGGAATATCTTACGCTGAAGGTGGTATCTGACGTTAGCGCAAATTTCAAAGATTTTTTTTTTTTTCTTTTTGATGGGTTAGTTCTTGACTCTAGTCTATGTCAGAGATTACTATTTCGAAGCGAATGTGTTTGCATTGGGCCGTGGCCTACGGGATGATTACGATGCACTTGATTGCGTTTATAGCAGACCATAGTTTTATGAAAACATTGATCCCATCTGGACTTTGACACATTAAACTCGTTATTTGTCAATAAATTGATATAGTTGTCTTTATCAATTCCTGTTTTATTACGCGTGGCGCATCATTTTTTACGTCGCCCGCATCGTGTGATATGCAATGTGTGCATAAGCCGACTGTTCGCGCAATAACACCAAACAAAACATCCTATTCATATTTGTTTCCGGCGTGCTGTGTTTAGCGAAAGTGGAAAAAAATGCCTTTATAAAGTTCCGGCTATGGCAAGTAGAATTAGCCCGTAATTAGAAGTAGGCCGAATATTGCGAACTATTCGGCCGAATACCGAATACCATACCATGAAGAAGAAACGCACAATATTGGTAAAAAAATATATTTTAACAATGAATCAGCTTATTTTAATGCTTAAAATCTATCAGTGGTTAACTTATGTGAAATTAATAATTTTTTATTTTTTAAGAGATACTTACACTTTGATGTAACATACAACATATAATGCGTTGGGCCACGACCTAATGGCAAATGAAATAAATACGCCCACAGCGGCGGAGTTACCGCTAACACTTCACTGATGCTTGGAACCAGTAACCCGCGAAATATACTAAGTGTTGCCGAATATTCGTCGCTTCTGCCGGTGAGCCTTGCCGAATATTCGGTATTCAGCAAAATCACTATTCGTAGCGCCACTTATTCCAAGTATGGTCCGCGTCTCTATTGTAAACAGTTGGATAGCATTGAGAGGAGTGTCCATCTCCGTTGATCTCTTCGTTTTGAAACATGTCTCTCCTTCACAATTCAGGAGTACCTGTAAGTGATTTAGTTTGAGATTGACTAGCCCTGGAACTCGGCGACGTCTATTTTTTGCATTGTCTAATGCATATTCGCTGTGCATTAGACATACATCTATCATATACATTCATATGGGGTGTTTTGTTACGACAGGTAAAAGCAGCCTGGGTTCGTGTGCCAGTACTGGCGGTGCGTCCAGCCGGTCTCACCCCCAGCCTCTAACAACGGTAAATATTACAATCATTGTATTACCTACAATTATTTAGCTGTAGAAGTTTCTTTCAAAATATTAATCATTGAAAAATTATCTAGCTTTTGTTATTCATACTTTTTATCAAAACTGTTTTCCTTATTAACTTTATCTTTTTATTAGTAAACAAATACAGATATTTTAATTAAATACGACGCAGTACTTGCCGTTATTTATTTTTAAATACTGTTATGATCAACTCCCAAGTGTGGGGTTGTTGTGAAATTTTGAGATTTACGTGATTGTTAGCCAAAAAAAGATATCGTGTGGAAAACGTTACCAAGACGTTGGTATTAAACGCGTATGTATGTGCGCAGGGTGCCGTGGCATCCACGTCTTCCACTCCGCCGGCCTCAGCGTCCGCTTCGATGCCTGACAACGCAGCCAGCGATGCTAAGCCCAAGGGCAAAGGTAAGTGTTGCTCTGTTTGCTGAAAACATTTTATTGGTAACCAAGTTCATAAAGTCGTAATTGTTTCTTCAATATGTCTCTCCTTTCCAGTACTCTTCGTAGTACAAAAATGTTGAAGTTATTATTTTAAAAAGGACCATGAATGAAATCCATCTTTTCCACGCCAGAGTATATTTATTTGGTCTTCACTACTTTGCACGACCTGGCAGTGTCAAGGCACAACCAGTATAGTACCTCATACTTATTGAAGGCATATATAGTAGAATAAAGTCGGTAGTCTCTTGTCTTCAACCCCAGAAAGGTAGAAGCAAGGCGGTAGAAATCTCCAAATGTCAGTAAGGGTGATTCAAGAATGTTTGTTGACAGCATCGTCATCGTCAGAAGAATGCGCGGGCGGCGGTGGCAGCGGCGTGGGAGGCAGCGGCTCCACGGGCGCCGGAGCCGAGGAGTCGTCCTCGGAGGAGGGCGAGGTGGGCCGGCTGCAGGCGCTGCTGGAGGCGAGGGGCCTGCCGCCGCACCTGCTCGGCGCGCTCGGCCCGCGCATGCAGCACCTGCTGCATAGGACCGTCACTGCTAATTCGGGTGAGTCTAAACATTTTTAACCCCCGATTAAAAAAGAGGGATGTTATAAGTTTGACGTCGATGTCTATCTGTGTGTGTTTGTCTGTGGCATCGTAGCTCTCAAAGGGATGGGCCGACTTCGATGCGGTTGTTTTTACATTTGTAAGCCAGTTTCCTTGTGGTTGTTCTTAGATAAGTTTTATCAAAATCGGTTGAACCGTTTGAAGATCATCAGCTCATTTTTTGTTAATCTTGTTATAAAAAAATAAACCATTTTAAAACAAGAACTGATTTGTTTGGAACTGTTTAGGCGGCGAAAGATTACTTGTATACAAGTTATTTTTTGCTATTTATTGCTAATCGGAGACATATAAATTCAACCACGCACTTCTGAAACATCCTGTACAACAACGGGGTGGGTACCAATGGGGTGTTTTACTAAAAAAATCTAATTAGTTCGTCTGATACATTTTCAAAAAATATTGAACACGTTTTGTCTCTTTTTTCACGTAAACAAATAATAAAGAGGATACAGCGAGTTGAAGACACGCGTGTCGTCATCTGGCTTGGTAAAAATGTACCAAATTTACCAAGCGAAATGACGTCATACCCTATTCTATGATTAAATTATTTTATTATGAAATGGTACCGCTTACAGATAATGATTTGATTATATTTCCTGTAACTAACATAGTGTGCTATATTTTCCTATGCGATCTTTGGTATACGTAAACAATGCGTACCGTCGTTTTAAAGTGGATACAGACATTGAGAGGCATGCGCTGCGCACGCCTCGCAACGCACACGTTTCGATGTAAAGCGTCCATACATAGCGAAGCATGCGATGAGCGCCCGTGCACTGCGCATGCCTCGCAATGTCTGTATCCACTATACAAACATCATTGTTGACTTGTCAGGCACGGTGAAAAAGTTTTGGAAAACGTATTGTTAATAAAATGGTCTTTGACAGCCGCATCAAAAGCCGCTCAACTGCTGGCCGGCCTGCAAGCGACCGGCGACGAGGGGCAGCAGCTGCAGGCCGTGATCGAGATGTGCCAGCTGCTGGTGATGGGCAACGAGGACACGCTGGCCGGCTTCCCCGTGCGCCAGGTCGTGCCCGCGCTCGTCAACCTGCTCGCCGCCGAGCACAACTTTGATATGGTCAGTATTTACACTATCATTCATTTACCAACAACTGCAGACTACCCCCTTTTTAAGGTCTTTCATCATAATATCATCATCATAACAGCCGAAAGACGTCCACTGTTGGACATAGGCCTCCCCAAAAGTGGGGTTTTGCCATAATCGCCACGCTTGGTAGAGGCGGGTTGGCGATCGCAGTGCATGGTGTTGTGTTTTACGGAGAAAGCTGCTGCCCATTCTCTGGTGAGTCCATTATTTGCCTCTTACGACACCCACGGGAAGTGATGGGTTGGTATTATTTTATTTACGGCACTGACCGACACCATAAGGTCTTTCAGTCCATCCAAATTTTGTCCGGTAGATATCGCTGTCAACGATAAGACCAACCCATGGAATGAAGTCTATAAAAGCGTTGTGTAACTATTTTTGGTGTAAAATAATAAATATTCTATTTATTACAATCACTCTTACAAATTTCCTTCCTGGACGAAGCTCCACAAACTGCTGTAAAAACAACCAGTTCCATGTTTCCCGCATCCACAGTTTTGCGATATGATATGATCTTTCATTTTTTTTATTTTTTTATTTAGGAATGAGCTGGCTCTTGACAACAATCATGCCTTATGATAAGCGATAGATGAGGTCTATGATGGAGCGCTATGTTTTCGAATGTGCAGCTGGGGTCACGAGCTTGATATTTTATGCAATGGTCCAAATAGTTGCTTAATTGAGCTAACACAAAAAAAAAAAACGATGTAAATAAAGTTAATTTAGAAATAAATCACGAAACTAACCTTTGTTCTTTTCCCCAGATGAACCACGCTTGCCGCGCCCTGACATACATGCTAGAGGCGCTCCCCCGCAGCAGCGGCGCCGTAGCGCTAGCCGTGCCCGCCTTCCTGGACAAGCTGCAGGCCATCACGTGCATGGACGTGGCCGAGCAGAGCCTCACCGCGCTCGACATGCTGTCTCGACGACACTCCAAGGCTATACTGCAAGCGGTAAGCACGATGTCGATTAGAAACATCTAAATTAGTGTCTTTCCAGGGAGACTGAGGAATACCTCAAGTTTTGGGAACACAGACACACACCAAGTATCACAAGATATAAGGACTGATTCGTCAGGAGATCGAACTCCGGTCTCAAAAAGTTCCAGCTAGTGTCTCACGAGTGACAGATAACGACAACATTTGAGTGGTGGCCCATCCGACTTATCACCTGTCTGTAGTACGGAGGAGTCTCTTGTCAATGAAGGAACTTGTAACTTTCTTCTTTTATGTAATAGATATAATTATTAGAGGTAGTAGCATTTAGCTTTACTAACGTCTACTATCATTACAGCGCGGAGTTTCAGCGTGCCTGACGTACCTGGACTTCTTCTCGATCAACGCGCAGCGTGCCGCGTTGAGCATCACGGCCAACTGCTGCCAGAACCTAACGCCGGATGAGTTCCATCTAGTGAGGGACTCTCTACAGCTTTTAGCTAATAGGTAATACAGTTGTTTTTTTCCTTACATAACTCTTATTATTATACCGTGTCTTTTACCCATACTACTAACATAACAATAAGGTACCACGCGTATATATGATACGGTCATCCATTTTAGTTGAACCTCCTTGTAAAATCTGGGCGTATTTTGCCATAGTATTTTTCCTTACTCAACTATTTTTTATTTTATTTTTTTGTAATGGGTTTGCTCTTGACTTTAGCCTATGTCAGAGATGACAGAGACAAAGTCTACGATGGAGCGAGCCTACCCAGAAGGAGCCTGTTCACTCTAACTTTGAAGAGATTAGGGTTGTAAGCTTTCGGAAACACAGACGCTGGCAGAGAGTTCCACTCCTTTGCTGTGCGCATTATAAAAGACGTTTGAAAACGCTTAGTGCGAATTGGTGGAATAGCCACAAGGTAGGGATGGTAAGATGCAGTGCGTCTGGATGTCCGATGGTAGAAGGGGGCCGGTGGGATGAGGTCGTGGAGTTCTTGGGCACACTCACCGAAGTACAATCTGTAGAAGACCGACAAGCAGGCAACCTTACGGCGATATTTACTTTAGATTTACCAGTTCAAAGTTGAGTTTTGTGGGATTAATTTATAATAATTTTGGGCCTCTTAATAAATTAAGGATGAAGTTCGAGATTGTTTGTCCAAAGCTTGTTATTCATAGTAAAAGTTTCTTTCATTGAAGTTTAGTTTCGACCTCAAACAGAAATCTTCGTCATTAACTTATCTCGCGGTATACTGTTCTCGTCTAGTCATATTTCGCTCATCACTTGTCATGTGAAACAATCTCGACAAGCAAACCAAGTAATGTTTGATAACAGAACTGTTACATCCGGCAGATGTTTCGTAGTTTTCCAAATAATTATGCCATTTGTAGAAACCAAGCAATAGTTTTTAAACGACTTCTTCAAAAATGAGGAGGTTCTATGTTCGACTGTATGTATCTTTTTTTTTTATGTATGTTCATCGGTTTCTCCGCTAATTCTGGGCCGATTTTGAAAATTATTCGAAAGCCTATACTCCTGAGGGGGTCCCAATGTCACCAAGTCAGAATCTGATGATGGGATCCCATGAAAATCGAGGGAAACCCTCAAATTTTATAAGCACACAATGTTTTTCATAAACTTTCTAACGCAATTCAGATATTTGTGCCTAGTAATCATCATCTCATGTGGCTGAGCTGATGATGGAAGGTATAAGTCAGGATCTGATGATGGGATCCCATGAAAAATGTTTGTTCAGCGATATTTTCGCCAATTGCTTGATTATTTTTTTGTTTGGAAGAGTATTTTCTCGGACCGGTCCCATTTAAATCTGGTGAAGATCTGATGAAGAACTTCGGAGGTAGGCAACGGAACTCTTCAATAAATGATAGCAAATGGATCGGAATTTCTGAAATCGCATGTCTGTTGATTGTTTACACCAGTTCATAACATAACATGACGCCGGCAAGCTGTGTTTGTGGTACCTGCGTACCACTAAAAAGTGAAAAAATAAAAAACTTTTTAACAAAAAAAAAAAACCGACTTGCAAAAACAAATTTAATTTCGGACGTCGGTGTTTTTGGTTATTTCGTTTTTGAACACCGACTTCCGAAATAAAATTTATTTTTGGAAGTCGGTTTTATTTTTTTGTTAAAAAGTTTTTATCTTTTAAACAGATTATTATAATAAAAAAACGGTCTTACTTGCTGTCTGTTGATTCTAAGTTGATATTAAACTTTTGTACATCTAATAACATTGATCAGCAAGTAGATAGTAGAAATCTAATGTGCAAAATACTAAAAATAGTATCAAGTTTGAAAATAATAATTTTCAAACTTGATACTATTTGTTTCTTTTATATTTGTATTTTATCGATTGTCAAATCGACGCATAATTCAAATGTCTAATGTTTTCGTTGTTGCTTCAGACTTACCCAACAAGACAAGAAATCCGTGGAGTGCGTATGCTTGGCGTTTTCGCGCCTCGTGGACAGTTTTCAACACGACCCGGCTCGCCTTCAGGAGATCGCTACTCCGGAACTATTGACAAATCTACAACAATTGGTGAGTGATCATCCTGTCTTGTGTCTTTCCATGTTCGAAGTTGTTGGGAAATTGTGAGAGTTATGACAAATGCTCTCACACTTGCATTGAAGCTGCATTTGCAGCAATATGGGCGTGAGTCACGTGCAAACTTTTCCACGATTGTGACATGGGTGGCTGTAACCCGTAACTTTAGAATGCTTATTTACGTCTCGCTCCTTTCGAAAGCATGGTTCCAGAGCAACAGAGTTACGTGAATTGTATATTTAATTAATAGAAATTAGTTGTAATGTTTTTCAATATGCATTCGTTTATTATTTTGTAAGATAATAATGTGTATTTTGTCTATGGACCTTCGTTACTTGACTATATAGCATTTTCTTTTATTATTCAGCCTATATTGTGAAGGAGCTTGTAGCTAAATAATTACAGCCTACCAAACGATCTTCGAGGTAAAGCATCGCTTGAGGTCGGTCTGTGGATAGGTGACCATCTTAAGGTGAATGCTCCAGGGTAGCCCGCGAAATTCAAATATTTTTATGTTTTTTTGCAATTTGCCGGTCAGTGTGAAGCTGTATGTGGACCAAATGCGATCTGCGACCGTAACGCGTATTTATCTAAAGAATTATAACCATTTTAATCATCAATATAGCCCTCTAAGTTCATGTAGTTCGAAAGAATGAAAATTTCCATTCTTTCGAACTACATGAACTTAGAGGGCTATAATATATACGCGTTACGGTCGCAGATCGCATTTGGTCCACATACAGCTTCACACTGACCGGCAAATTGCAAAAAACATAAAAATATTTGAATTTCGCGGGCTACCCTGGAGCATCCACCTTAACATATCGACACATCTCCGTGCCTTGTAAAGTACGTTAAGCAGTTGGCCCTGGGTGTCATTTGTAGATTCTTGACAGTTGTTATGGATTCTCAGAAGCTATAAGATCAAACACCAGTTGTGCCAAGAACTACTGGGTTGTAGACTTCACAGGAACTAGCCATTACAGTAGGCGTCTAGGTCTCTTTATTATCTATACGAATCTATACTTCTATGCTAATACTATAAAGAGGAAAGGTTTGTATTTTTGTATGTAACAAATAAACTTAAAAACTACTGGACCGATTTCAAAGATTCTTTTTCCGTTAGAAAGCTACTTTAAAGCATACTGAGTAACATAGGCTATAGAATATTTTCAAGAAGGTAGGGAAATTTTCATACGGAAATTTCGATAATATAAGTAAAGATGTGAAAAAAATACCAAAAAAGATCCTTATATCGCGTACGCTGCGGAAACTATTGACAATAGAGCAAAGTGATGTACTACAGTTTTATAGAGGACATTAATATCTATAAAAAAGTCCACAAGGGTATATGTAATATACCCTATTATGGTTAAGTTACAATGACCTGATTTTAGTATCATGATTTGAATACTTATCTATTTAAATTTTTAATTAATTAAGTTTGATTATGTACATGTAAATTATTCAAATCGGATCTTTCGTTTAAAAGTTACGACGGGTATAAAAATACTCTTAAGTAAGAAAAATTATGCGGTTTGACCGAACTGCCGCGCTACGTTTAGTCAAAATAAGTAAGGGAGATGAAGTTCGTGGAGTACCAACAAAATTCGCGCGAACGAAGTCGCGGGCGAAAGGCTAGTTATTGAATAAATTTGTTGTCTGACAGCTGGTAGTGCAGCCGCCGCTGATCTCGGGCGGCACGTTCATCACGGTGCTGCGCCTGCTGTGGGTGATGTGCGCGGCGTGCCCGCAGCTGGCGCTGGCGCTGCACCAGCGCTCCATCGCCGACACGCTGCTGTGCCTGCTCACCGGCTCCAGTCTGCACCAGGAGGTACACTCATACACACACCACACTACATTATATCATCACGGTGCTGCGCCTGCTGTGGGTGATGTGCGCGGCGTGCCCGCAGCTGGCGCTGGCGCTGCACCAGCGCTCCATCGCCGACACGCTGCTGTGCCTGCTCACCGGCTCCAGTCTGCACCAGGAGGTACACTCATACACACACTACATTATATCATCACGGTGCTGCGCCTGCTGTGGGTGATGTGCGCGGCGTGCCCGCAGCTGGCGCTGGCGCTGCACCAGCGCTCCATCGCCGACACGCTGCTGTGCCTGCTCACCGGCTCCAGTCTGCACCAGGAGGTACACTCATACACACACTACATTATATCATCACGGTGCTGCGCCTGCTGTGGGTGATGTGCGCGGCGTGCCCGCAGCTGGCGCTGGCGCTGCACCAGCGCTCCATCGCCGACACGCTGCTGTGCCTGCTCACCGGCTCCAGTCTGCACCAGGAGGTACACTCATACACACACCACACTACATTATATCACCACGGTGCTGCGCCTGCTGTGCAGATTTATAAAAGAAAATTATGTACAGATATGTATCTATAAATATGTCACGATTTATAGCTGAGAGAAATCTAAAAAAAAACTGAATAAAAAAATATGGGATATTTAAAACATAGGGGGAACCTCTTGAGCTTCCTTTGTCTCACAAGAGATTACCCGTAATCGAGAGTTCATAGCTCGGTTACGAAATCATCATGACCCAAACTGCAACACGACAATTTGGTGCTGTACCCCTTGCTCGATTGCTCTATGAAAATTGACACTTTGCAGCGAACAGCGATTAAATTATGCTAATACCGCTCGTTGTTCGAACTTACCATTTCGAATATCCAGTAACCTGAATGGCGAGATAACTTACTAACTTTATCTCTGTTATAGTTCATTGGTCTACAAAAGTATATAAAATAAACGGCTCATGTACTTTATATAGTTTTTCTAACGCAAGACACCTTTTACAGCAAGTGGAGTTAATCCCTCGTCCCCCGCAAGAGTTATACGAGATTACATGCCTTATCGGCGAGCTGATGCCGCGCTTGCCGACCGACGGTATCTTCGCTGTCGACTCGCATCTGGACAGACCCTGGTCTGCTACTACCGAGCGTACTGCGCACTGGCAGTGGCGAGATGATAGAGGTAAATTTTATTAAAAATATTTTAATAGTATCTTGATCCTTATGTCAATATCGTGTTATCCGGTTAAGGTTGTAGTGGTCAGATATGAAATTGCTCCATGTAAAATACTGGCATTACAATATGGTTAAGATTGATTTTTTGAACTATTGATGTATGTCAAAAATATTTGCAAGTTTTCAGAAAAGAACTGTTCAATGATCATTTATTTTTGATGCTACATCATCACATTTTTGATGACAGTTAAAATTTTTATTAATACAATTTGGTACAATTACATTTTTTTTTTTAATGTAATTTATTATTAATCATGTGGTTGTTTGCTGAAAACTCGCTTTGAGATGCTGAGATGTTATTGCTTGTCAAAATTGTAATGAAATGCGAATGTCAACACTCGATACTATCTCACGATGAAGGTTACGGTAAGGATACAAATAATACATACGTAGAGCCATCAACGTTGAACTAATTTGAATGGAAGTATTCCACTGTCACCGGGGCCGTGGAAAGCAAAGGGCATTAGGAGGAACACGGATAGGTTTTAGTTCAGTAAGAGTCTGACACTCCCTTCTACTTCGCCCTGAGCGGAAGGAGTCATTTAATGATTTTCCAAACTTAAAAAAAAGGGGTTTCATTAACAAAATGTTGACTGCGCAGGCGTATGGCGCTCATATTCGTGGGCCGAGAGCCGCGCGCTGGAAGCCGGAGCGTCCGCCGGCGAAGAGGAAGTGTGCCTGACGACGCTGGGCCGCTCGTACACGGTGGACCTGACGGCCATGCAGCAGCTCAACGACCACACGGGCACGGCGCGGCCCGTGCAGCGCGTGGCGCCCGCGCCCGCGCCCTCCGACCAGCCCGCCGCCTCGCATGCGCCGGCTCCTGGTCAGTACTACACTACACTACTTATTGTAATCAACACATAACTCTATGGTAAGGGTGCATTACGATAGCTGTTGGTGCGTGTATATGCCAGTAGAAGCCGACGACGGCGAAAAATGACCATTCCCCCCTTATCTCCGAAAGTACTGAGCCTAAAAATTTTGAAAAAAATGGAGATCTTTACCTAAAGATTACAGGCAAATCTATAAGAATTCTATAGTGTAAAAATAACATGTTAAAAACATCGTTCGGAACCCTTTGCACGCGAGTCCGACTCGCACTTGGCCAGTTTTTTTTTTTGTTTCTAGTTGATTGTTAACTCCTCTCATTGTTTGAGCTACAGCAGTTGGCCACGTTGATTGCAAAGTGAAGATATATTATATTGTGGATACCAATTTAGATCCGAGCTTAAGGTGGATGCTCCAGGGTAGCCCGCGAAATTCAAATATTTTTATGTTTTTTGCAATTTGCCGGTCAGTGTGAAGCTGTATGTGGACCAAATGCGATCTGCGACCGTAACGCGTATTTATCTAAAGAATTATAACCATTTTAATCATCAATATAGCCCTCTAAGTTCATGTAGTTCGAAAGAATGATTAATTCTGAAATATTCATTCTTTCAAACTACATGAACTTAGAGGGCTATATTGATGATTAAAATGGTTATAATTCTTTAGATAAATACGCGTTACGGTCGCAGATCGCATTTGGTCCACATACAGCTTCACCCTGACCGGCAAATTGCAAAAAACATAAAAATATTTGAATTTCGCGGGCTACCCTGGAGCATTCACCTTAAGGGCGCTAATAAGTGCTTGTTAGGCTGTTAACCACACAACTGCCATAGAAAAACAGCAGTTAGTAGAGTTTTTTTTTTTCCTTTTCTGCCAATGTCACTTAGTGACGGCGTCAACTTGATAGATAATATAGCCGAACTTACACAGAAATACATTATTATTACTTTTAAATTCAATTATTCCAAAGATTGTCATAAGCTCCGCACTGGTTGCAGTATTACGGCAATTCTAAAAAGTATTGCGTACTATACAAAGAGTGAAGGGAACTTTTATTAGTTCGATTTTGAAGAGTATAGTGATATCGCGCAGACCCCCGCATCGCCATGGTGCGCTCGCACCCCGGCCTAGCGCGCGCGCTGCTGGCCGTGCTGCACGAGGTGTACTGGAGCTCGGCCGGGCCGGCGGTGCGCTCGCAGGCGCTCAAGGCCATCCTGCGCGCCGTCTACTACGCTGACGCGCCTCTGCTGCGACAAGTACTCAAGATGCAGGTTTGACTATGAAACAATCCCTTTCTTATTTTTTTAACGGTATATGACACACACATTTTAGGAAGATGTTGATGGTGCAGAGTTTGTTGCACCACTTCTTCCCTCTTCCTAGCTACCAAAGTACTAGGAAGTGGCGGCGGGTTAGCATTTTAAGGGACTATCTCTTTATAAAACTTAAATGATCAAAAAGTGCTGGCTCTCAGCCTAAATTGAACAAAGAACTTTTATGTACTTGTTTTTGAGTTAAGCACTCAAAAAAAGTAAAAGTTGTTTATTCAATTTTCTTAATTTGTCATCCACTAGCTATTGCCCGCGACTTCGTACGCGCGTATTCCGTTTTTCCCGTTCCCGTAGGAATTTCGTGAAATCATCTTTTAGTGTTCCCCTACACTCCCCAAGGTGAAACCTACATGCCAAATTGCGGCTTTCTACAACCAGTAGTTTCGGCTGTGCATTGTCTGTCAGTCAATTAATCAGTCCGTAACGGAAACGAAATATTTTGCAAATCATAAAAGATGTACTAACTCCAGTCTTCTATTTATTATTTGTCTGGAATAGGCTATAGGTACCTTGTCAATTAGACCCTCAACTGCACTGTCTATTATGTAGTAAATTACAATGCTCAACGAGAAGCCCCTGAATTCAAGATGATAGCCTACTTCAAATGATAAGCTGACCTTGTAGGTACACTAAAAGCTTATAAACTTCTTACGTTACAAGTAATTTTACCCAATCTAGACTTAGACTTTTTATATATTTTATTTTTGAATCATCTCGTTGAATCAAACATGTGGCAACTCTGACCCCCAAGATACAGGCAAATGTCTAGTTTGGGGCTCACAGACCATCCTGATCTGCGTGAATGTGCAATTGTATGAATCAATTTTTGAATTTGATTTATTTGAATTTCTCTAAACTTAGCACTATTTCCTACAGGTGATATCATCCCACATCGCTGGCATGATGGCCTCAAGCGACCTGCGCATCGTCGTGGGATCTCTGCAACTAGCCGAGATCCTGATGCAGCGCCTCCCGGATGAGATGGGCGTGCAGTTCAGGCGCGAGGGCGTGCTGCACCAAGTGGCGCAGCTGGCGGACAGGGCGCCTCCCGCGCAGCCGCCGCGCCACCACCCGCTCAAGGTGACTCTTACTACGAAATCGACCAATATTGACTTACTTTACTATGGTATTACTTACAGAACACTTTGCCACCTGTTCTTTTAGGATAGTTTTTTTTTAGGATTTTGGTGTTGATGCATCACCTCATGCAAGCCATGTTCAAGCAAAACAAATACATTTAACAATACCAATTAAAAAAACAGATTGTCTTTATCTCCTGCCAAAGAGTCTTGAATAAAAAACGAGGTTTTTATCGAGCAACCCCATTGGTAACTGTAACAATGTTTATGTAAAAAAAAAGACAGTGCGCATCCTTATTGTCGCATCAAGATAAGTGTCACCATTTGAATCAACACATAATTTAATAAATCAACATATTTTGCTAATACAATGTCACATTGTTTTCCTGCCTTTATCCCATGTTACTTGGGGTCGTCTCATAACGTTTATTTTTTGTTCCGTCAACCGTCACACTATCACTGACTATTTTATATCACTTCAATTCTTCACACAACCCATTCCGCTTTTCTTTGGTCTCCTTCTTCCATTCATCGATGGAGATCGAGGCATCTAAATGGAATATTGACAAATGTATTGTTTGTTTCTTCCCTCAGTCACCAGGCGGCGGTGGAGTCCGCTCAGGCGGCTCGTCTCCGCCGGCCTCTACATCGGCTACATCGCTAGAACATCAGAATAATCTGTCGCTTGCATTCTCAGCTTCGGGATCATTTGTTGCCAGTGCTATGCGTAAGTTGTAAAATATTGATATTTATTAATGTATAGTAAAGGACGATCTTAGAAATAGTTTTCTCTGAACAAGAGCATTTAATTGCAAATAATTCTTCCTACCATGATAGCTGTTTGTGCTCGTAACTGTAAAAATTGTGATTTTTTATATTAATGTTTTGTTTATCAGCCACTGGAAGCGATGGAAGCGGCTCAGAGCCTGGACAAGCTTCGGCTTCTACACACTCACAGATGTCTGCTACTTCAGTGCACAGGTAAGCGTAATGACGAGTTATAATGCTATTTATTATACTATTTCAGCATCAGAAAGGGCGTCGAATTAAAAACTTTAAATTGAAAGCTTAAGACTCAAACTGTCGTACCGTTATAACTAAAAGAGATGATTTATTAAAAAGCTGAACTATCCATGCTGTATATGGTACCGTACTGTAAAGTGTATTGCTTTCGGTAAAAGCGGTAAATAATCTTTGTACCTATTTTTATGTTCCTTCTTCTTGTTCAATCTGTCTGCTGACTTGAGTGCACATCAGCTGGTAAAGTGTTCTTAGCGTGTCAATTCTAATTGAAATTTGATTGTTTCGACTTTGAATTCGTCTGCAAGCAGCACGAGTATATAATAATACCCACCGGACGGTCACCGGACAAAATAAGCATAAGGCGCGGCGGCTCCCAGACCGTCACAAGTCTTAATTATATCACTGTTCGCGCGCTCCTTGTTTTGGTGTTTTACTGCGTCAAAATTATGCCTATCTTGGTTAAACTTTCCCAACGTGTAGTGTAAAAGTCTAGGATGGCATGCAGTCCCTTAGAAACTCTGAGCCCAAGCACAGTCGATGTAATACACACGTATGTGTCAGGTCGGGCAGTCCCCTACAACTGGCCGAGATGTTGAAGCGCAAGCGCGCAGTGAAGCGCTCGGGCGGCGCGGGCACGCGGCACGCGCGGCGCCGCGACGAGCCCGCGCCCGCGCACGCGCACGCGCCGCCGCCGCACGCGCACCTGGCGCATCCCGCGCACGCCGCGCACGCCGCGCACGCCACGCACGCCGCGCCGCACGCGCAGCCGCACGGTATGTATCCTCCCTTCAGACTAATGTTTCTTATCATGCAAACAAATAGTTTGCTTTACAAATAGATCATATTAATTATTGTTGTTTTTTTGACTATTTTAAACAAGTTTTTGAAATTACCTTAAGTTTTATTTGTGTTAGACATTACTTGTTTTTGGAGCTAGTGTGAAAGTAAACATAGAGCCAAAAACTTTCCTTCGTTCATTTCTCACTTTAGTGTACATCAACATATCATTGTCATGAGGAGAGTCTCCGCTGGAACGATAACTGTCTATCTTATTCTCCTGTCATAAAACAACCTAGATTATCGAAACCATTGCAGTGGAAAGAAATATTTGAATGAAAACATAGTTCATGACACGTGTGTTTTCCTAAACAGGTTCAGGCGTGGGTGCGAGCGCGCGGTCGGCGACGCGCGTGGGCGGCGCGTCCAAGACGTCGTCGTTCCTGTCGTCGCTGAACCCGTCGCGCTGGGGCCGCAGTCCGCACGCGCACAAGGACCAAGCCCTGCTCGCCTCGCCGCACGCCTCCGCCAACCTCTCCGTGCAGAACAAGTTAGTACATCTACATACTTACTCTTTGACATCATACTGTAGTGTATATTACACCAAGTTTTCGCTCATTTCCATTTATTCTCAACAATGTTGGTTTTACACTCATCATCCTACGGCCCTTGGAAGTGTTTCCATCAGCCGGTCTATTTTATAAACTTCTTCTCTTGAAAACAGGGGGAGTGAGCTTGTAGTGTACTGCCATTCCACCTTGATTGCATAAATTGATACTTCACCTAAATTTTAAACAGTGAGATTTTGATATAATAATACAAATTAATCGCTTATTGTGACGTCCCCAGGGAAAAAGTTCGCGAATGGATCCAGTGGACGGCATCCCGCGTTGTGAGGTCTTGGGGCGCGCTGGGCGGCTGCGGCGGCGCGCTGGAGCAGCTGGCGGCGCTGGCGGCGGCGCTGCCCAGCCTGCACCACCGCCGCGCCGCGCTGCACACGCTGCGCGACACGCTGCTGCACCACGACGTCTCGCCCTTCGAGGTACGTCATCATACCTGCTCAACTATCTTCACACACACAGCCAAGCAGCGACATACTGCCGTAGTTACGAGCACTACCTGCGGTGTTGGGCTAGGCCTTTCTTAGCCTATGCCCGCCGCCGCGCTTTCTTGCGTGGGCGTATAACCGTGAGTCATGACAGCTGTACGGATGATCAAAGGTTGAGTAACGCTTCTCGAGGTCGGTCAGTGGATCCCACCACATTTCATACCGATCCTCGGAAAAGTCTGACACCTAAGTCTTACCTTCAGGTAGAAGCCAAGTTCAACTTAGTTAGGGAAAAGACTAAGCTGATGACGAGGAACGTACCACTTGACGCTCAACTTTCTCCCCAGGTGAACCACTCGGGCGTGCTGGGCGCACTGCTACAGTTCCTGACGGGCGTGGAGCCCGAGGGCGAGGGAAGCGAAGCCCGCGATGGTGACGGCGAAGGTCGCGACGACTACGTGGCCGCGGCTGAGGACAGACTGCGACTCTTCCTGCATGTCTTCGCTGATATGCCGCTCACTGTCGAGTAAGTGATCTATCATCATAACAGCCGAAAGACGTCCACTGCTGGACAAAAGCCACCCCCAAAGGAGGGGTTTGCCATAATCGCCACGCTAGGCAGGCGGGTTGGTGACCGCAGTGTATGGTGTTGTGTTTTACTGAGAACGCTGCTGCCCATTCTCTAATAAGTCCCGTAGTCGCCTCTTACGACACCCACGGGAAGTGATGGTATGGTATTATTCTTTTACGGCACCAGACGGCACCGGCCGACACCATACGGCACCAGCCGACACAATACGGCGGATCTATGTATATCAATTAATTCAGGGTCATTTGATTTAATTAAAAAAAAAAACATCTTGTCATCCAAATGTGTATAAAGTAAAAAACGAAAACTTTAAGCCTCTGTGCAGACCTCTGAACAATTGCTATTAGGTGCGATACTTAATAAGGTTGTGAAGTTTCAACAACTAAGAGCATGAGAACTCATCAGTGCTATTGACATCTTGTAGTTCCTACAGTGTGATTCTGCAAACATCTCACTGAGTAAGCTTAGGTGAAGGGCGCTGTCAAACAATACCAACAAGCCGGTTGATTCTATAGGGACCGTGCACAGCGTTGACAATGCCATCTAGTGTCGCATATTCGAAGTTTTAAGGGTCAGAATACTTGACACTGACGCTTCTGTGCTGCCACCTGTGGTTCCTGCACGCTCAGTTTAGGGGAACGTGCGCGAAGAAGACTGAGATGGCACAGTCTTCTTCGCGCACGTTCCCCTAAACTGAGCGTGCAGGAACCACAGGTATTAGATGGAGGAATAACAGCTCACTCCATCTAATTTAACATATTGAGATGTTGACAGAATAGACCGGCTGTATTAGCTCGGATCGTGCAGGTGCAATCGCGTAAAAAAGTGTTACGTTCCTAGAATATTTGTTTGTTTATATGTACTGAATTATAAACAAGTAACAAAGAATAAATAACGATATCAAAAAGTAACAAAACAAACATATACACCACAAGAAAATACTAAACACATATCGAATTTTGGTTATTTATTACAGTAAGAAATAACCAAAATAATTAATTAAAAACAATAACAACATGTAACACTTTTCGCATCAACAGTTGATGATGCGAAAATTGCATTGAGTAAGCGGGACAAAATTATACATCGAACGTATACGAGCGCATGAGACGCCATTACACGCGCCATCTTTTTTTTTGCAAATTGACATCCTGCTCAATCAATAAGGATGTTTCCTGAGTAAAATAAATATGATTCTATTTAGTCCGTCACGTATTTTTGTTTTATCAAATCAATTAAAATTGACGAAGATAAAACGCTTAAAAATCAAGAAGTGTATGGGAAAGTGACGTCACACGAGGTTTCAACGCACTGTATCGTCTTCATTTATTGTTAACATAAAATAAGATTTTTTTCTTATTTTATGTTAACAATAAATGAAGACATAATCAATACATGTATAATTTTTTTTTTTGGAAATCTATCTTAAAATATAAAATAGCGTATTGCGACGTACTTCGGAGCGATTAGTTCAGTAAGCATGTCGTGTCGGCAGTGCGGAGTGGAGCTCGAGCGTGGGCGCGCTGGGCGTGCTGGGCGCCGGCAGCAGCTCGGGCGGCGCGTCGGGCGCGGCGCTGGCGGCGCTGGTGAGCAAGGTGAACGCGTGCGTGTCGCACCTGGAGCAGTTCCCGGTGCGCGTGCACGACCTGCCCGCGCGCCCCGCCACCTCCGCGCTCAAGTTCTTCAACACGCATCAGCTTATGGTCAGTATACTCCGGGGACACGCCGGTTTAACATTTAATAGACAAGCTACTTAGAACCTAATTGCTTAGGCAAGCAATTAGGTTCTAAGTAGCATGTAATAGCAGTGGTATACAATTCAAAATGTATAGCCTGTTGGTAACACACCTGTAGATTTAAAATTCATGTCTTGTTATTTAGTTGAATTGCTAGTAAACTGGATGTATACGCCCACTGCTTGACTCACTGTGCATGGATATCGCAAGGAATATCCTCATTTCTTTTTTAGCCTATTTCCATGTGACCAACCAAGTGTTCAATCTATAGAACATCTATTTGAGACATACCCCAAATTTTTAAGACACCGATTCACTTATGAAATGACTTGCAACCATTTTAGAATAGAGCCATAAAAAATAGAACAAATTATACAGAGAACTGAGACTACAGAATCTTTCTCAAATTTCAACAAAACTAGGAGAATTTAGTCAAGATTTCAATACTACTTATAAATTAATTTAAAATACATAACTGTGGTTTTTTTTTCGAACGTGTTTAAAAATATTGATACACGCGGGCGTTTGTCATTGCGATCCCTCGACACCATACTTTTTTCCACTTATCGAGGTGTGATGGCAAATTTTTTTCTAGCTCATCTCACCATCTCCTTCACCTGCATCTCGTTGTAATTCGTATTCAAAAATTATCTATAACCGTTGCCACCGTATTGAAAAACATCGCACGCCACAGTTGCGTTTTAACTAATGGTAATCTGTCTTTTGTTCCAGTGTGATCTCAAACGTCACCCAAATTGCTCAAATCTGAAGCAATGGAAGGGCGGCGTAGTGCGGATTGATCCGCTAGCTTTAGTTCAGGCCATTGAAAGGTATGTTATTGAACTTCAAAATACATTAGTTTAAAATATAATAAGTCCTCACTTATGTGTTTAGCCTTTGGAAATGCTTATTATTTAATTATCAAACGTTCGGATTTGGTACAGAATCGGTGAGCCTAGACAGCTACAATATCGAGGACTGAGTCCGCCATACGAGAAGTAACTAGTCAGAGCGTCTATCGAAAGTATTACTATTTAAGTGTAGTGTGTGAAGTTGGCGCTGATATACGGATATTAATTATTCTTCTTAACTGCCTCCGTGGTCGTGTGGTTTAGGCGTTTGCCTTGTGACCCGGTGGTCGCGGGTTCGATTCCCACGGGAAGCATACTTTGTCAAGTTGTTTCCAGTTTGGCTAGGACATTGCAGGCTTGAATCACCTGATTTTCCCTTAAAATGATAATTCCGTGCTTCGGAAGACACGTACGAACCGGTGGTCCAGGCTGCCAAATGGCGGTCGTTAAATAAACCATGTCAGGAAGCCCTTGAAGCAGATTAGAAACATTGACACTAGGGTGTGTAGGGTCGTTAGACCTTACTGCCCACACGATAAGAAGATATTAGGTAATAGATTGGTGAGAGCGCTTGTCGAGTCGCTAGTCCATCGTAACGTGTGCTTGGCCGGCAGGTACCTGGCGCAGCGCGGCTACGCCGTGGGGCGCGCGCGCTCGGAGTCGGGCGGCGCGCCGCACTCGGACGACGACGCGGCCTCCGACGACGACGTCGACGACTCGCTCGCCACGCCGCCGCACAACCCCACTGAGTAAGTACCACGCGCAGTCGATTCATTACCAGCTAGCTTACCCACACCCGGCGATCTAAAGGCCACTTTAGGAAAATCATAATATTAATCACGCAATAATCTGTAAATTTTCATTTTCATCTGTATCACTAACGCATTAGGTTCAAGGTTGATTGGGAAAATTGACAGTGACGGGTAGCGTGATTTGCTTTCTGATTCTACTAAAGCGGCCTTTTTAGAGCCGCCGGTCAGCCATCATCCGTCCTGTGAGAAATTACAGATTCTATGAAAGTCTCAACAAGGTTTCTTACCCGCACTATAAATATGTATAACTTTGTCTATTACTCATTTGAACTTTCGTTGGAATTATACACTAAATAATGGTAATAGATGGTAGTAAATTAAAATCACTAGTTATTTAAAACAAGATTTCCAACTGTTCGACGATGACTTCTTCATCTGAGTTATTTCACAAGCTTGTACTCTACGTTAGATGACTTGTTCTAGTTCTGACCACAAGCTGGAGTTCCTGATCGGCGAAACGGTGCTGCCGTACAACATGACGGTGTACCAAGCCGTGCGCCAGTTCGGCGAGCAGACTGACGCCGACACCGACACTGAGACACCGCTCGGTAAGTTGATAAGCGACATGACTACTGTAGCACATGGAGTAAGTATGACTCATCCCGAGATGAAGCCCATAATTTTTCTGGATAATTGTGTATGTAGTGACAAGGAAATCTTTCCTAACTAAAATTATAAATGTGAATGTTACGGTTTCACGCCGAATCACCGAGCCTTACAGAGATAGATGGGACCCTGCAGACTGTTTCAGGCTTTAACACGAGTTCTGTAAATGTCGATTGCTCGGTCAGCCTAGCATTAAACATAATACACATACTTATGACGTTTGCCCGACCGACGGTTTCTCTCCTCGTTAGGTTTCCTAGAGGGTTCTTTCTAGTGCTGTAGTTTTCATTAACATATCATTATATTTTCTACCGACGACGGCGCTGTACGTTGGTCGAGAACTAAATCTAGCCTAAAATGGTTGTTATTATTTATGTATGTATGTTCCAGCGAACGCGGGCATCTGGGTGCAGACGCATACGATCTACTACCGCGCCGTGGAGGCGGGCGAGCAGCCGCGCGCCGACACCACGGCGTCGCGCAAGGGGAAGGGCCAGCCCACCAAGCTGTCCTCGCGCCGCAAGCCTGATCTCTTGTGGAATGGTGCGTTCTTGTCTTCACGTATTACAACAGACAATAGAAACCGTTTATAAACGCGAACATTCATTGTAGTTGCAGTCTTGAATCGTGCAAGTAGAATTGTGTATTCTTTGAAGGCTAAGGCTTTGAAAGTGGCCAGGTCAGTGACTGAAGTTCAGTATCCCGTATATTTCGTTAAAATTGTCTAAAAACAAATTAATGCTCTCGGGTTTTATTTTAGTACTTTTAACGGTGATATATTTTCTTTATTAATCTTCTTAACTGTTTTTCGAACCCTCGAAAGAGTGTTGTTATTACTGTCTGTGGCATCGTAGCTAAATGGATGAACCGGTAATGATTTTTGGTAATATTTGCAGAGGGCATGGTGCCGGTGCGCTCGTCGCCGCTGGTAGGCATGGTGCGCGCGGCCGGGCTGGGCGCGGGCGGCGCGGGGGGCGCGGGCGGCTCGGGGGGCGAGGTGCGCGACGCGTCGCTGCCGGCGCTGAGCCTGCTGCGCGCGCTGCACGCGCTGTGCCGCCACTGGCACACGCTGTACCGCGCCGCCTGCCTGCCCGACCTGCGCCCGCTCGTGCCCAACCAGGACTTCATTAACGCTAAGGTACGTATCACGAACAGACGCCGACGGATCTCGAGTTAGCCAGTAAGGTGGTCGGGGCACTTATATTCAGCAGGCAAGCTCCATATGAAATAGCTTTAGTTTCCGGTTAAACTAACTGCATATGGTCTGATCGGATGCACTGTAACTTAGGTACATCTGAACTTAGGTAAATTAAATGTGTCACCAAATATCCATTGAAGGCGTTTGGCCTGGTGAAATGGCTTCAATGGATATTTACAACTGCACTGTTGCAATAATTGTAACAGTGCAATTGTAAGCAATGTAATATAAAATATTAAAATAAATTATATTTTAAATGACGCGACAGTAATATACAGAGTTGATACGACGGAGGGGCATTAAATTAAACTAGTATTAATTCGATACGGTACAAAAACAAAAAGCGCCATAAATGAGAAAATATTTTTTTCAAACAAACTAAATAGCTTGCAAATCCGAATAAAACGCAACCACCCTTTGTAAAATAATGACACTGACCTTAGATACCTAGGCCGCTAGGTAACAAAGCTGCAACGTCGCGCGCGCGCCGGAGCGCGGTGTGCGGTATCTCGTGTGCTCGGAGGGGGCCGGGGCGGGGTGGCGGCCGGCGACTTAGGCCTCCGCTCGCACTGGCTTTTATGTTAGGTAACGCTTCGAAGTACGCGCACAAAAACAAACACACTAAATTTTTAAATTTTCGATGTGTCCTCCATTCACATTGATGCACAAATTATACCGACGGAGAATATTGTTATTTATTTATTTTTCTAATTAGATTACTGTCCGTCGCTAAGCACTTTAATTTGTGAAATGCTAAAATAATCGTATTTTTTAACTCATCAATTGTATTTACCTCTGAGGCATACACTTCACCCTTAATGTACCCCCACAAAAAGAAATTCATGGGAGTGAGGTCCGGAGATACTAATACTAAATAATAATAATCCCAAGTTACGTGTCCTATCACCATAAAAAACAGTCAATCACAAAAAAAAACACTAATACTAAATAATAATAATCCCAAGTTACGTGTCCTCTCACAATAAAAGAAAGAAATACTGTCTTAAGCTTATTTAGTGTCCTATGATTCCTATCACAATAACAAAATAAAATCACAATTGTTTGCGCGCGAATTCCACAAACCGTACGTTCCGAAAAGACAGCGTCGGCGTACTGAATAGAGGCCCCACTTACCGATCGCAAAAAACAAGGATGCAACAAGCTGACCTATTTCTGTTTCTTTCAAACGCGCTACGTATGTCGCTTTCGTAGTGAAAGTGCAAGTGTGTGTGTGTATTGATTGCTTCCTTGTTTGCATTGCCAATTTTTAGTGAATGTCCTTCGACATGCGTCAGAGCGGCAACAACGCATCGTAGATTTATCGTTGTAAGGTGCATGACCTTTAGACGATAATCAGCTGTTAGAAAAGATACATCGTGTTCAAACGGTGCAAAAATCATTTGCGACTAAACTACTGCTCCAATTTAATTTATTTTTGGTACAGAGCTTGGAAATGGTACCTAGTATAGGCAGTTTAAAGGAAAGCCCCTCTGTCGTATCAACGTTGTATAAGCGAAAATATGATAATTACTCTTTAGAAAAGAAAATACAAATTCGACCCAATGTTGTTTTCAACTGGACTTGACATTGTGTGATTTTACAGATGTAATTAATTTGTTTCTTCATGAAATTTTCTTTACTAACGGTTGGTATTTGTTGTAGCTCGCTGCCAAAGCCAATCGCCAACTACAGGATCCGCTCGTCATAATGACTGGAAATCTTCCTCCGTGGCTCAAGAAAATAGCTTACGCATGGTAAGTCCTCATAGTTTACTGGTAAATATGCAGATTGTACAACATAAAATTTATGCGAACTATGAAACGACTGACGTTTATTTTGTACATTTTGCTGTAGCATTTTTATTGTTCAGTCAAATTGATGTGAGATTGACTTCAATATTTTGTTTTCCAGTCCATTCGTGTTGCCATTCGAGTGTCGGCACCTCCTGTTCTACGTGGTGTCGTTCGACCGCGACCGCGCGCTGCAGCGCCTGCTGGAGGCGGGCGGCGAGCGGGGCGCGGGCGGCGCGGGCGGGGGGGCGGACGAGCGCGTGGCGCCGCGCCTGGACCGGCGCAAGCGCACCGTGCAGCGGCACAACGTGCTGCGCCAGGCCGAGCACGTCATGCACGAGTTCGCGCACTCCAAGGCGCTGCTCGAGATACAGTATGAGAACGAGGTCGGCACCGGCCTCGGGCCCACGCTCGAGTTCTACGCGCTTGTCTCGCAAGAGCTGCAGCGAGCCGACCTCGACCTGTGGCATGGCTCTGAAAACTTCAAGCAAAAGCCGACATCGTTCGGCGGAGAAATCGTCAAGAGTCAACCGCCGGTAGTGACCGACCGGTCATCGGACGCGGCGGCACGCCTCGCGTCCTCAGTCCGTGATGCTCTCAACTTGGACGAGGAGCGCTCTCCCGAGCCCTCGGAGCTGGAGAAGGAGACGTCGATCCCGTCGCCGGCGCCCGACGCCACGTACGTGTCGTGGCCGTGCGGCCTGTTCCCGCAGGCCGTGGGCCGCAATGCGCGCGCTTCTCACGTCTCACGGGTCAAGGCCAAGTTCCGCTTCCTAGGGAAGTTCATGGCTAAGGCTGTTATGGATTCCAGAATGGTAAGTTTGGCACTTTATACTCTCTGTCTACGTAAAGGCTTTCACTACTGGAAAAATCTGTCATTTTGATTGCTTTTGTCGAGTTTGAAAGTCGTTATGCTTGCATTATGACCGGTATCAGCGGTTGAGTAATGGCTGTTGTACTCAGGTGGACATCCCGCTGTCGGTGTCGATGTACCGCTGGCTGGTGAGCGAAGAGAAGTGGCTGTCGCTGAGCGACGTGCGGCACGTGGCGCCCGAGCTGTGGCGCTCGCTGTGCCGCCTGCGCCGCGTGGCCGAGCGCGCGCGCCTGCTGGCCGCCGACACGCGCCACGCGCCCGAACAGAACACGCAGCTCGTGAGTACTTCACCCTAGCCACTTGCTCGCTGTGCCGCCTGCGCCGCGTGGCCGAGCGCGCGCGCCTGCTGGCCGCCGACACGCGCCACGCGCCCGAACAGAACACGCAGCTCGTGAGTACTTCACCCTAGCCACTTGCTCGCTGTGCCGCCTGCGCCGCGTGGCCGAGCGCGCGCGCCTGCTGGCCGCCGACACGCGCCACGCGCCCGAACAGAACACGCAGCTCGTGAGTACTTCACCCTAGCCACTTGCTCGCTGTGCCGCCTGCGCCGCGTGGCCGAGCGCGCGCGCCTGCTGGCCGCCGACACGCGCCACGCGCCCGAACAGAACACGCAGCTCGTGAGTACTTCACCCTAGCCACTTGCTCGCTGTGCCGCCTGCGCCGCGTGGCCGAGCGCGCGCGCCTGCTGGCCGCCGACACGCGCCACGCGCCCGAACAGAACACGCAGCTCGTGAGTACTTCACCCTAGCCACTTGCTCGCTGTGCCGCCTGCGCCGCGTGGCCGAGCGCGCGCGCCTGCTGGCCGCCGACACGCGCCACGCGCCCGAACAGAACACGCAGCTCGTGAGTACTTCACCCTAGCCACTTGCTCGCTGTGCCGCCTGCGCCGCGTGGCCGAGCGCGCGCGCCTGCTGGCCGCCGACACGCGCCACGCGCCCGAACAGAACACGCAGCTCGTGAGTACTTCACCCTAGCCACTTGCTCGCTGTGCCGCCTGCGCCGCGTGGCCGAGCGCGCGCGCCTGCTGGCCGCCGACACGCGCCACGCGCCCGAACAGAACACGCAGCTCGTGAGTACTTCACCCTAGCCACTTGCTCGCTGTGCCGCCTGCGCCGCGTGGCCGAGCGCGCGCGCCTGCTGGCCGCCGACACGCGCCACGCGCCCGAACAGAACACGCAGCTCGTGAGTACTTCACCCTAGCCACTTGCTCGCTGTGCCGCCTGCGCCGCGTGGCCGAGCGCGCGCGCCTGCTGGCCGCCGACACGCGCCACGCGCCCGAACAGAACACGCAGCTCGTGAGTACTTCACCCTAGCCACTTGCTCGCTGTGCCGCCTGCGCCGCGTGGCCGAGCGCGCGCGCCTGCTGGCCGCCGACACGCGCCACGCGCCCGAACAGAACACGCAGCTCGTGAGTACTTCACCCTAGCCACTTGCTCGCTGTGCCGCCTGCGCCGCGTGGCCGAGCGCGCGCGCCTGCTGGCCGCCGACACGCGCCACGCGCCCGAACAGAACACGCAGCTCGTGAGTACTTCACCCTAGCCACTTGCTCGCTGTGCCGCCTGCGCCGCGTGGCCGAGCGCGCGCGCCTGCTGGCCGCCGACACGCGCCACGCGCCCGAACAGAACACGCAGCTCGTGAGTACTTCACCCTAGCCACTTGCTCGCTGTGCCGCCTGCGCCGCGTGGCCGAGCGCGCGCGCCTGCTGGCCGCCGACACGCGCCACGCGCCCGAACAGAACACGCAGCTCGTGAGTACTTCACCCTAGCCACTTGCTCGCTGTGCCGCCTGCGCCGCGTGGCCGAGCGCGCGCGCCTGCTGGCCGCCGACACGCGCCACGCGCCCGAACAGAACACGCAGCTCGTGAGTACTTCACCCTAGCCACTTGCTCGCTGTGCCGCCTGCGCCGCGTGGCCGAGCGCGCGCGCCTGCTGGCCGCCGACACGCGCCACGCGCCCGAACAGAACACGCAGCTCGTGAGTACTTCACCCTAGCCACTTGCTCGCTGTGCCGCCTGCGCCGCGTGGCCGAGCGCGCGCGCCTGCTGGCCGCCGACACGCGCCACGCGCCCGAACAGAACACGCAGCTCGTGAGTACTTCACCCTAGCCACTTGCTCGCTGTGCCGCCTGCGCCGCGTGGCCGAGCGCGCGCGCCTGCTGGCCGCCGACACGCGCCACGCGCCCGAACAGAACACGCAGCTCGTGAGTACTTCACCCTAGCCACTTGCTCGCTGTGCCGCCTGCGCCGCGTGGCCGAGCGCGCGCGCCTGCTGGCCGCCGACACGCGCCACGCGCCCGAACAGAACACGCAGCTCGTGAGTACTTCACCCTAGCCACTTGCTCGCTGTGCCGCCTGCGCCGCGTGGCCGAGCGCGCGCGCCTGCTGGCCGCCGACACGCGCCACGCGCCCGAACAGAACACGCAGCTCGTGAGTACTTCACCCTAGCCACTTGCTCGCTGTGCCGCCTGCGCCGCGTGGCCGAGCGCGCGCGCCTGCTGGCCGCCGACACGCGCCACGCGCCCGAACAGAACACGCAGCTCGTGAGTACTTCACCCTAGCCACTTGCTCGCTGTGCCGCCTGCGCCGCGTGGCCGAGCGCGCGCGCCTGCTGGCCGCCGACACGCGCCACGCGCCCGAACAGAACACGCAGCTCGTGAGTACTTCACCCTAGCCACTTGCTCGCTGTGCCGCCTGCGCCGCGTGGCCGAGCGCGCGCGCCTGCTGGCCGCCGACACGCGCCACGCGCCCGAACAGAACACGCAGCTCGTGAGTACTTCACCCTAGCCACTTGCTCGCTGTGCCGCCTGCGCCGCGTGGCCGAGCGCGCGCGCCTGCTGGCCGCCGACACGCGCCACGCGCCCGAACAGAACACGCAGCTCGTGAGTACTTCACCCTAGCCACTTGCTCGCTGTGCCGCCTGCGCCGCGTGGCCGAGCGCGCGCGCCTGCTGGCCGCCGACACGCGCCACGCGCCCGAACAGAACACGCAGCTCGTGAGTACTTCACCCTAGCCACTTGCTCGCTGTGCCGCCTGCGCCGCGTGGCCGAGCGCGCGCGCCTGCTGGCCGCCGACACGCGCCACGCGCCCGAACAGAACACGCAGCTCGTGAGTACTTCACCCTAGCCACTTGCTCGCTGTGCCGCCTGCGCCGCGTGGCCGAGCGCGCGCGCCTGCTGGCCGCCGACACGCGCCACGCGCCCGAACAGAACACGCAGCTCGTGAGTACTTCACCCTAGCCACTTGCTCGCTGTGCCGCCTGCGCCGCGTGGCCGAGCGCGCGCGCCTGCTGGCCGCCGACACGCGCCACGCGCCCGAACAGAACACGCAGCTCGTGAGTACTTCACCCTAGCCACTTGCTCGCTGTGCCGCCTGCGCCGCGTGGCCGAGCGCGCGCGCCTGCTGGCCGCCGACACGCGCCACGCGCCCGAACAGAACACGCAGCTCGTGAGTACTTCACCCTAGCCACTTGCTCGCTGTGCCGCCTGCGCCGCGTGGCCGAGCGCGCGCGCCTGCTGGCCGCCGACACGCGCCACGCGCCCGAACAGAACACGCAGCTCGTGAGTACTTCACCCTAGCCACTTGCTCGCTGTGCCGCCTGCGCCGCGTGGCCGAGCGCGCGCGCCTGCTGGCCGCCGACACGCGCCACGCGCCCGAACAGAACACGCAGCTCGTGAGTACTTCACCCTAGCCACTTGCTCGCTGTGCCGCCTGCGCCGCGTGGCCGAGCGCGCGCGCCTGCTGGCCGCCGACACGCGCCACGCGCCCGAACAGAACACGCAGCTCGTGAGTACTTCACCCTAGCCACTTGCTCGCTGTGCCGCCTGCGCCGCGTGGCCGAGCGCGCGCGCCTGCTGGCCGCCGACACGCGCCACGCGCCCGAACAGAACACGCAGCTCGTGAGTACTTCACCCTAGCCACTTGCTCGCTGTGCCGCCTGCGCCGCGTGGCCGAGCGCGCGCGCCTGCTGGCCGCCGACACGCGCCACGCGCCCGAACAGAACACGCAGCTCGTGAGTACTTCACCCTAGCCACTTGCTCGCTGTGCCGCCTGCGCCGCGTGGCCGAGCGCGCGCGCCTGCTGGCCGCCGACACGCGCCACGCGCCCGAACAGAACACGCAGCTCGTGAGTACTTCACCCTAGCCACTTGCTCGCTGTGCCGCCTGCGCCGCGTGGCCGAGCGCGCGCGCCTGCTGGCCGCCGACACGCGCCACGCGCCCGAACAGAACACGCAGCTCGTGAGTACTTCACCCTAGCCACTTGCTCGCTGTGCCGCCTGCGCCGCGTGGCCGAGCGCGCGCGCCTGCTGGCCGCCGACACGCGCCACGCGCCCGAACAGAACACGCAGCTCGTGAGTACTTCACCCTAGCCACTTGCTCGCTGTGCCGCCTGCGCCGCGTGGCCGAGCGCGCGCGCCTGCTGGCCGCCGACACGCGCCACGCGCCCGAACAGAACACGCAGCTCGTGAGTACTTCACCCTAGCCACTTGCTCGCTGTGCCGCCTGCGCCGCGTGGCCGAGCGCGCGCGCCTGCTGGCCGCCGACACGCGCCACGCGCCCGAACAGAACACGCAGCTCGTGAGTACTTCACCCTAGCCACTTGCTCGCTGTGCCGCCTGCGCCGCGTGGCCGAGCGCGCGCGCCTGCTGGCCGCCGACACGCGCCACGCGCCCGAACAGAACACGCAGCTCGTGAGTACTTCACCCTAGCCACTTGCTCGCTGTGCCGCCTGCGCCGCGTGGCCGAGCGCGCGCGCCTGCTGGCCGCCGACACGCGCCACGCGCCCGAACAGAACACGCAGCTCGTGAGTACTTCACCCTAGCCACTTGCTCGCTGTGCCGCCTGCGCCGCGTGGCCGAGCGCGCGCGCCTGCTGGCCGCCGACACGCGCCACGCGCCCGAACAGAACACGCAGCTCGTGAGTACTTCACCCTAGCCACTTGCTCGCTGTGCCGCCTGCGCCGCGTGGCCGAGCGCGCGCGCCTGCTGGCCGCCGACACGCGCCACGCGCCCGAACAGAACACGCAGCTCGTGAGTACTTCACCCTAGCCACTTGCTCGCTGTGCCGCCTGCGCCGCGTGGCCGAGCGCGCGCGCCTGCTGGCCGCCGACACGCGCCACGCGCCCGAACAGAACACGCAGCTCGTGAGTACTTCACCCTAGCCACTTGCTCGCTGTGCCGCCTGCGCCGCGTGGCCGAGCGCGCGCGCCTGCTGGCCGCCGACACGCGCCACGCGCCCGAACAGAACACGCAGCTCGTGAGTACTTCACCCTAGCCACTTGCTCGCTGTGCCGCCTGCGCCGCGTGGCCGAGCGCGCGCGCCTGCTGGCCGCCGACACGCGCCACGCGCCCGAACAGAACACGCAGCTCGTGAGTACTTCACCCTAGCCACTTGCTCGCTGTGCCGCCTGCGCCGCGTGGCCGAGCGCGCGCGCCTGCTGGCCGCCGACACGCGCCACGCGCCCGAACAGAACACGCAGCTCGTGAGTACTTCACCCTAGCCACTTGCTCGCTGTGCCGCCTGCGCCGCGTGGCCGAGCGCGCGCGCCTGCTGGCCGCCGACACGCGCCACGCGCCCGAACAGAACACGCAGCTCGTGAGTACTTCACCCTAGCCACTTGCTCGCTGTGCCGCCTGCGCCGCGTGGCCGAGCGCGCGCGCCTGCTGGCCGCCGACACGCGCCACGCGCCCGAACAGAACACGCAGCTCGTGAGTACTTCACCCTAGCCACTTGCTCGCTGTGCCGCCTGCGCCGCGTGGCCGAGCGCGCGCGCCTGCTGGCCGCCGACACGCGCCACGCGCCCGAACAGAACACGCAGCTCGTGAGTACTTCACCCTAGCCACTTGCTCGCTGTGCCGCCTGCGCCGCGTGGCCGAGCGCGCGCGCCTGCTGGCCGCCGACACGCGCCACGCGCCCGAACAGAACACGCAGCTCGTGAGTACTTCACCCTAGCCACTTGCTCGCTGTGCCGCCTGCGCCGCGTGGCCGAGCGCGCGCGCCTGCTGGCCGCCGACACGCGCCACGCGCCCGAACAGAACACGCAGCTCGTGAGTACTTCACCCTAGCAACTTGCTCGCTGTGCCGCCTGCGCCGCGTGGCCGAGCGCGCGCGCCTGCTGGCCGCCGACACGCGCCACGCGCCCGAACAGAACACGCAGCTCGTGAGTACTTCACCCTAGCAACTTGCTCGCTGTGCCGCCTGCGCCGCGTGGCCGAGCGCGCGCGCCTGCTGGCCGCCGACACGCGCCACGCGCCCGAACAGAACACGCAGCTCGTGAGTACTTCACCCTAGCCACTTCCTCTGCTCCACTCCTATTTGTCTTACCGTGATGGTATATAACCTATAGCCGTCCTCGATAAATGGGCTATCTATCACTGAACGAAGTTTTCAAATCGGACCAGTAAGTTCCTGAGATTTCAAGCAAGTTCAAGCAGTTCAAGCAAGCAAACAAACAAACTCTTCAGCTTTACATCTATACTAATATACAGAGTTGATACGACAGAGGGGCATTAAATTAAACTACGTATACTATACGTGTACAGTATTAATTCGATACGGTACAAAAACAAAAAGCGCCATAAATGAGAAAATATTTTTTTTCAAACAAACTAAATAGCTTGCAAATCCGAATAAAACGCAACCACCCTTTGTAAAAAAAAAAGACACTGACCTTAGATACCGCTAGGTAACAAAGCGGCAACGTCGCGCGCGCGCCGGAGCGCGGTGTGCGGTATCTCGTGTGCTCGGTGGGGGCCGGGGCGGGGTGGCGGCCGGCGACTTAGGCCTCCGCTCGCACTGGCTTTTATGTTAGGTAACGTTTCGAAGTACGCGCACAAAAACAAACACACAAAATTTTAAAATTTTCGATGTGTCCTCCATTTACATTGATGCACAAATTATACCGACGGAGAATATTGTTATTTATTTTTCTAATTAGATCACTGTCCGTCGCTAAGCACTTTGATTTGTGAAATGCTAAAATAATCCTATTTTTTAACTCATCAATTGTATTTACCTCTGAGGCATACACTTCACCCTTAATGTACCCCCACAAAAAGAAATCCATAGGAGTGAGGTCCGGAGATACTAATACTAAATAATAATAATCCCAAGTTACGTGTCCTATCACCATAAAAAACAGTCAATCACAAAAAAATAACACAAATACTAAATAATAATAATACCAAGTTACGTGTCCTCTCACAATACCAAAATAAAATCACAATTCTTTGCGCGCGAATTCCACAAACCCTACGTTCCGAAACGACAGCGTCGGCGTCACTGAGCAGGCCCCACTTACCGATCGCAAAAAAACAAGGATGCAACTAACTGACCTAGTTCTGTTTCATTCAAATGCGCTACGTTCGTCGCTTTCGTAGTGAAAGTGCAAGTGTGTGTGTATTGATTGCTTCCTTGTTTGCATTGCCAATTTTTAGTGAATGTCCTTCGAAATGCGTCAGAGCGGCAACAACGCATCGTAGATTCATCGTTGTAAGGTGCATGACCTATGCTTAGACGATATTCAGCTGTTAGAAAAGATACATCGTGTTCAAACCGTGCAAAAACTTTAAAAATCCTAATTTATTTATTTTTGGTACAGAGCTTGAAAATGGTACCTAGTATAGACAGTTTCAAGGAAAGTCCCTCTGTCTTATCAACGTTGTATAAAGCTGAAGAGTTTGTTTGTTGTGACGCAGACGAAGTTGCGCGGGTCAACTAGTATTAGTATAGAAAGATAGATAAATCAGGACTAATATATTATTAAGGGACAGCTAGGAGTAAATAACCTGCTTGTTATAATTTTAATGAACTGATTCGATGTGTTTGTGTACAGATAAGCGCGCTGGAGCTGGACGGCTGCCCAATCGAGGAGCTGGGGCTGGACTTCATCCTGCCCGGCGACGGCTGCACGGAGCTGCGGCGCGGCGGCCGCGACCTGCCCGTCACCGCGCACAACCTACACAACTACATTGATCTCGTTACCCACTGGCTGCTCTATGAAGGTAACACGCTCACATCCTCACTATCTCCTGCCGGCGACGGCTGCGACTACGAAAGCCGTAAAAATGAGACATAACGAAAGATTTGGTAAACTCACTTCAATATCTCTCAAGTTGTATCTTGCGCAGTTTGCAATTATATGGTGACATACAGTGTGAGTTTTTACAATGTGCACATACGAAAATGAAGGAAACTATGCTTAATTTTATATACGAAAAAATTATTAAAAAACCTCTAATATTTATTTTTTATGGATTAAAAAAAGTAATGGTCGCTACTGTGACCCCAGGTCAACAAAAAACAAAAGAACTTTAAAACTAAACAATCTATCGCAATGAACTTTATAATGATTGGGAGTAATTTGGGCGTCCTCATAAAATTAAAATATCTATGTAGTGGGAAAAAACTAACCTGAATTGAATTAATATGTTTGAAAACAACCATTAAAACAGTTTATAACTAAAGGATGTAATCACCTAAATCATTGTTTGTAAAATTTATTCTAAGCTTGATCAGATGAATGTGGTTTTAAAACTACAAGTGACCTTTTGTCTTGGCTTCTTTATGGGTAGTTAAAATAAATTTTGCCAGAAATTGTAACTGGCAGTTGATAAGCGAACAAATATTTTGATCACAAGCCAGACTGAAAAGAGGCATGTGTAGCTAATAATAGGTCTCAAGACTATTTTTACGTCGCATCAGATATATGTTAACATTGAAAGAATTTAAATTTACTTCCTTAGTGGCTATAATAATGATTTTTGTTTCAACAGGTGTTACCAAACAAATGGAAGCATTCCGAGAAGGCTTTGAGTCAGTATTCCCACTAGCCAACCTCAAGATATTTTATCCAGAAGAATTGGAACAGGTGTTCTGCGGCAGTCCTTCTGGTAAGACATTTATTACTAATTTCAATAACATTGAAACTTGCTGTGTAACTGCATGTTGATTAAACTATAATAGGAAGCATCAAATGAAAGTCAAAACAATTGTAACTTGCAGGTGGTCGCGAGCAGCGCTGGGAGCCGCGCATGCTGACGGAGTGCATCCGCCCCGACCACGGCTACAACGCAGAGTCGCGCGCCATCCGCATGCTGGTCGACATCCTCGCCTCCTACAACCGCGAGGAACAGCGCCTGTTCCTGCAGTTCGTGACTGGAAGCCCCAGGCTACCCACAGGCGGTAAGCAAACCTATCCAGTTTTTCCTTATCGGATATCACCTGACTTCGTAAATTGTACCGATTCATGACGACGCTACTCCCCACAGGTTTCAAGGCGCTGAATCCTCCGCTGACGGTAGTGCGCAAGTCACTGGAGTCGTCGCTGGACCCGGACGAGTACCTGCCGTCCGTGATGACGTGCGTGAACTACCTGAAGCTGCCCGACTACACCAGCGCTGACGTGATGCGCGCCAAACTGCGCCTGGCGGCCTCGGAGGGCCAGCACTCGTTCCACTTGTCGTGAGCGCCCACGTGTCCCCGCACTGCTGTGATTACGTATCGAGCCCTCAGAGTTGTTTGTATACACGTGTGAATGCGGTTAGTGAAACCTATCATAATTGTGTTATATTGACGGTGCGCACGCCCCGGACGACTACTGTTTATGTGCAATCAAAGTGATTTTATTAACCTAAATGTGACAGACACTAAGTGCTGTGCGTTCTATAGTTTTGTTTTTCTTTGGATTCTTTTTAGATTACAGAAATATGTTTATATTATATTTTGTGTTAATTTAATGTGATAACTGTATATTACTTTCTCTGTACATCAGAGATCTGCTGACTCTCAATATAAAGCTTATGGTATATATGTAACATGGATGGATTTTGTTGGCTTCACTATATGGAGACAAGACTGCACGAGTCGGTATCGAGCAAGCCACGGGACTGACCATCCATGTTGCAAGTCCGCTGAACCTACATTATATTAATAGAGTGCCCGTTCATTTTCACTATTCCTCGAATACCACCTGCAGTTGATTTTTCTGATTAGATTGGCACGTTTATATTTAAGCTATTTGAAGGACCACTAAAACTTGTTTGAGAGTCCTACGAATTATAATAGCATTTATTACCAAACGGTGTATGTTTTAAGTATCATAAATGAGTAAAGAAAAAGTGCAAAATTTAATATGTAACAATTTCAATAAAACCATGTAAACAATATTGATCAACACTGTGTTTCATTTTCACCTTTTTACTTTTATATCCAACAGCATAACTCATAAAGGAAGTGGAGGTGATAAGGATGCTAGCATTAAATCCAGTAAATCTTCGATCTCCATCTGTTGAACATATTTAAATTCATAACTTATACATACAACACACTTAATATGCCATCCATTTCGCTCATTTGTAATCTTTCGGCATTGTTAACATAAATAAAACAGCTCAGATTTTGAATAATATTAACCTTTATATTACTTTACACTGCCACCAAACTGTCCACAAAAATATGAAAATATTCATAAACATTATACTAAAAGTTGATTATGTTACTCTTCATTGAACCCTTATATTTCATTTATATTATAGATCTAATTATGCGAGACATAGTAAAACATAAATAAATAATATGACATTGTAACTATTAATGGTTGGCTCCAATGATAACATTATTTATAAAACAAAACAGCATGTTTTGGACTATAATAATATGTGCATACAGGGGTCAAAAGTTAACACTGGAATTAGACATTAAAATTCTAAACAGTCTAAATACTAGTGTCTATAACAGTTAATAATAAACGTAACTGTGCATTAGTCTAAAACATAACCCTAAACTAGAATGTACACTTGACCATCTATAAACAAAAGAACATCTAGGTAATGAATAGTCACAAGGGTTTACAGAACCATTGCAACCCAGCCGAGGATGAGGCAAGAGCCACCGATGGGAGTGAGCCTGCGGAAGCAGCGGTCACCCGTGAAGGCGTGGTAGTAGCATGTGCCACAAAATAGACTCATCCCAGCAATGAAGAATGCACCAGCCTGGAAATAAGTTAACCTATTGAAGTATTTTCTTATATGGAATAATAAAACATTTAAAACAGCAAATAAATCAAGAAGTTGCTTTTAAACTTTTAACCACCTATATTGGATTAATTCAACAAATATTTTCATGTCCATATCGCCAGGGTATTACCTATATTTCCGATGCTCGTTAAGACCAAAGTTAAGTATTGTACTGTCTTTGTTGTTGATACTTTTTTTTTATAGTTTTTTTTTGTGCCGGGCGCTGGTGGCATGACAATTGATATGAAGTCATGCGGTTAAAAGGTTGAAACTACTAATCACAAATTGCATTTTATTAGAAAAGTACCTATAAGAATTACAATGATCAAGAAATTCAAAGTGATAAGCAATATCAGTGTAATCTGTTCAATTAATAATACATGCTATTCAAAATCATGACTTGTCATTCATTATGTACAACTGATTACAAAGTTCAATGCCATAATTAACAAATTATTAAACTATGAAAGGAGCTAAGAACCATTACACTTACAATAAACGGTCTCCGGCAAAGAGGAACTGTGACAAGTGCGAGTGTGTGTAAGAAATGAAATCGATTGGCAGTGTCAAATATTTTCCTTAAGTCGTCTTTAGTTTCGGGCTCAGGAAAATTGCGGTGAGCGCCCATTGCACCAAGCACTACAGCTGCAGCACCGCTCAACCCGGCCAGGCGCACAAAGGGGCCCGCCTCCTGCGCTAGTTGCCACAGCGGCATCCTTACCATAACTTGTACTGGTGGTGGAGGATTTTGTTGAGGCTTGAAAATACCCTGTGGTTCGAAAACAAGGGAGTTAATTCTGACAGTAAACAATGGACCCTTTTATCGGATACGATGATTAGAAGAACCATCAGCTGAAATTAGAACTTACAATTTGACGTAACAAATTCATAGCTCCGTCCTTCACCGTATTAATCATAAACGCGTCGGCCAAATTTACCATACCTTTACAGTTATTTTCTACTGAATAAAATAATCCTTCCGCTGAATCGACGATTTCGACCAATATTGATAAAAAGTGTCAAACGAAGCGCAATAGAAATAACAAACGTCAATAATAGAGACGTCGATTAACATAAAGTGTAGTCGGTTTTAATAATAAATCGACTAAACTTAAATCAAAACCCACCAGCTTTTTTTAAAGCACTCGGTTGTGCACTGTTGTACAAGAGAAGCCAAAGAGTATAATAATAATATGGGAGAGAAGCCTAAGAATGTTCCTAACTGGTACTTTTAAAAATATGTCGTCTTGAAAATACAGGTTGTGATAAAAAAAGTCGCAAGAAATATCTACGCACTTCAACTCCTGCTGTTTAAAACAACTTAATTTCAAAAATGTTTTTACATGATTTATTGACAGAATATCAGCATTTACAATACAGTGATAACAATTATATAATTTTAATATTAATACTTACCGAAAATATGAAACACCATCCTTTTAAAACGTCCTAGATGTTTGATTTTTGCAATTTTTAAACGAGCACAGAGACATCTTTACCGTCGGAGCGTTCGAATGCTATGCTACTCAATGAAAAGCGCACCGAAATGTTCCAGTAGGGGCTCATTTCGGTGAGGACATTTTTTGCCGTTGATTGTGTATCTATGTAGTTCTTTAATGGTGATCGATGCATTCGAAGTTGAATTTACGAGTAAATTCCGCTATTCGACCATAGATGACAGTATTTTCAATGGTTGCAATTGAATAACGTCTTCTAGCGTATAGCGTTGCCAATCTGTGGGGAATTCCTCAAACTGCGGGGATTTTCAGTCCGATTGGGTAATTTGTGGGCAGAGCGTTAATGTGGGGAAAACGCGAGAAATTTAGACATTTACACGAGAACTAAACTAAGAAGTCATAAAAGTAGTATTAGAAGTATTTATAAATTACATATCCGGCAGAAAGGTTTTATAGTTTCTTTTGTGGCAACATTCATGATCATCAAAATGTATCAGGGAATGAGGGAAATCCTTGTTTATTACTTTAGTTCGTAATCGTAAGTTTCGTAACGAACTATACAGAGTATTGCAGTCATTGCAGACAACTGTTGGCTGAACATAATAATACTGCACTGCTTGTTGTTATTTACTTTAATGCTAATAATTAAGCTTTTGTGCAAATATGGACAAGTGGTTGTTAAAATGTAAAGGGAAAGATAATAAGGACGATGATAATTCCTAGGTATGTTATAAAACGAATATTCAGTAGTATTATACCTACTCAAATTAATACCTACAAAAATTAATTTAACGTATTTGATTTACGTATGTACCTAACGTATTTCTTGACTGATGTGATTAAGGTCTTATTTCATGTTTATTTTCTATTTTGTTTGTAGGCACGGATTTTGAAACCGCTGCTGCTAGTCCTGATATCGCTAATTCCGATCTTAGTCTGTATGGCTCTAGGGGATCAGAAACTAAAATAAAAAAGGTAAAATTAAATTAGTATTGTGATATCATTTCTTTTATCTTTTATACTTATAATAATCTACTGGCTGATCCGGTGGCGTAATGGTTAGCGCTCCTTACTCCTAATTTCTACGGCGTGACGTGAATTGTGGGTTCGATACCCACTAGGAGAATTATTTGAGTGATGGTTAGATTTGGCTGTTTATATTTTGTATTTGGGTGTTTAGTATCGATACGTGAATGTACGTCAGCGTGGCTTGCCTCTCGGAAGTTAGCTTCGAGTGAAGTCCGCGCAGGTGCAATCGCGTAAAAAAGTGTTACGTTCCTAAAATATTTTTTTGTTTATACGTATTATACTATAAACAAGTAACAAAGACTACCAGTAACAATAAAATATCAAAAAGTAACACAACAAACACATACACCACAAGAACACAAATCAAACTGTAAGAAATAACCAAAATAAATCATTAAAAACAATAACAACCTGTAACACTTTTCGCATCCACAGTCGTATTGCATCGAGCAAGCGGGACACGCTTATGCATCGAACGTATACGAGCGAGTGAGATGCCATTATACCCGCGCGCCGCGCATGCGCGAGCTACCCGCGCATGCGCGGTTGTATGTTTGTTGTCAAATTGACGTCCTGCGCAGCCGATTGCGGCGTACTTTGTGGAGGCAAGCTTGCGTGACGGGAACTTTTAAGGTGGATGCTCCAGGGTAGCCCGCGAAATTCAAATATTTTTATGTATTTCTGAAAAATAATCATTCTTTCGAACTACATGAACTTAGAGGGCTATATTGATGATTAAAATGGTTATAATTCTTTAGATAAATACGCGTTACGGTCGCGGATCGCATTTGGTCCACATACAGCTTCACACTGACCGGCAAATTGCAAAAAACATAAAAATATTTGAATTTCGCGGGCTACCCTGGAGCATTCACCTTAAATATAACTAAATATCTTTCCACTGGTTCTCAAAGAATATGTAATCGTAGTTCAGGTTGTAGTCGGGGTGGGTCAGGTTCAGTTACACGGTAAAAACTTTAATCAATTCTGGTTACAAGTCGTGCCATTGCCTTGAAAAATCACTCTCCTACCAACTAACGATTCGGTAATCCTATTGGTTCCCGTATAAATCAAACTCACCAATCACACGGTGCCCTTGCGCTGACCTTTGCCTACTATTGGTCGCAGCGACCATTGACAAAATCTATGTCTATGGGCGCGTTCGGATACACGCTGTCTCGGAACACCACGGCCTTTGCGCGTAGGGAGTTTCGGTACATTCGCTCTATGGTGTAATTTATTCGAAATATGTTTGAATGTATATTTTTGTTTTGGACTGAACGAAAGCGAAAACCAGAAGATGAGTAACGGAACTCAGAATCAGAAATCATCGCTGCTAGTCCAGATATTGATAATTCCGATATAAATCTGTCTGGCTCTGAGAAATCAAAAACTGAAATAAAAAAGGTAAAACGTTGATCAGTGGCTTAAGAAAGCTGACTTTAAAAGCTGGTTACGAAGAAGTCCAAACCTGAAAGACGGAAATGAGTTAGCACTTTGTACAGTTTGTTCAACTTCAATTATTGCACACAAAAGTGATTTAATTCGCCACATGAAATCAGATCGTCATCAGAAAAAAACCCTGGAAATAAAGGATGTTCCTAAAATTTCATCTTATATACTACCCATAGATCTAGAGAAAAATGTTAGAAGGGCTGAGTTAAAATTAGCTGGAGCTTTAGCTGAAAACAATATACCAATATCATTCATTGATACTTTAGGCCCTCTCTGTGCAAATATTTTTCCAGATTCGACTATAGCCAGAAATGTTAATTTGCATAGGACGAAAACGACAGCCATTTTAAAAAATGTCTTAGGAGAATCTTTCATGGAGAGTACTGATCAAATGATGCGTACTAACTATTTTTGCTGATGGCTTTTATTCAGTAATAATGGATGAAACGACCGACCAGAGCACTTTGAAACAATGTTGTTTTACAGCTATTGTGTACGACCACGAGATTAATAAAGTGCAAACAGTATTTTTGGATAAGGTTAAAGTAGCTTCAGGAACTGCGTCTGGATTACACAGCTGTTTAAAAGAAGTTTTAACGAAGAAAAAAATAACTATGGACAATATGGTAGGGTTTAGCTCAGATACGACCAATGTGATGGTGGGTGAACATTGCTCAGTGTTTGCAACCCTGAAAAAAGAAATGCCACATATTGCTCTAATAAAGTGTTCTTGTCTGATATGATACATCTATCAGCATCAAAAGCTTGCTTCATATTACCTAGGTATGTGGAAGATTTGTTACGTTGTATTGGGGCTCACTTCAGCAGAAGCTCACATCGACAAATTAAATTTAAGGAGTTCCAAGAATTTTTTAATGTAGATATTCACAAAATACTTGCACCAGCACTAACTCGATGGCTCTCGTTGAAAGCATGCGTAGATCGTGTATTGGAGCAATATGATCCCCTGAAAGCCTATCTGACAGAGTCTGTCTTTTCTGACCCTTCAAAAACTACTGAAGAAATGCTGACCACCATGAATAACCAACTCACTTTGGTGTATTTAGAGTTCATGTCTTACGTTCTTTCACTGGTGACAGATTTTAATACAATATTTCAATCGGAAACACCGCTTCTTCATAAACTAAAGCCGGAAGTGGAAAAACTGTTGAAAACGATGTCAGCAAACTACATGAAAATTATCTATGTCAGATCCTGTCAAGATATTTTGTCAGCTGAATTTACAAACTCAGTGCATTTTGTTGATTTAGATAATATATACATAGGCATGAAAGCGTCAGAAAGTGTTGAGAACTTAAAAAAAGATCCAAATGTTCCCCGTTATGCGATCGCAGATTTCTATAAATCCTGCCAAACCTTCTATATTGAATTGACTACGGACATAACTAAGCGTTTTAATTTTTCGGACACATTATTTTCATTTATATCTATAGTGAATCCGTCAGAAGCTCAACAATTTAAAGTCAAATCCCTTAGACCGTTGCTGCAACGATTTCCGATACTTTCAAATGTAGTATCACCTCAAAAGCTAGATGACGAATGGCGGGCTCACGCGATGCTGGATTACTCTGCTCTTGGCTTGCAATTGCAAGGTGATGACGATCCGCAAATATACTGGGCCAAAATATTCCGTCTTAAAAACAGTGCAGATCATGAAATGTTTTTAAATTTGAAACACGCAATAAGCCTATTGCTCGTTCTACCTTTCTCAAACGCCAGATGCGTTTGAGAAAGGTAGAACGAGCAATATATTGAAAGAAAATTTAGCGTTCTGAAAATTTTTAAAACAGATAGGTAATCGTAATCGCCTACGCACTGACACTGTAGTTGCGCTTATGGCCACTAGATAAGGTATTAAGAAGAAAGGAGGGAGATTAAGGCCCGTATTACAGAACTACAATCAATACTCAAGCATTACTTAAAACTAGTCTCAGTTGGAGTTTTAATTTTAGAACTTGACTTGAGCAGAGAAACTACAATCAATAATCACCTGAGCAATGTCACTTTCAAATGTCATTTTTTACGTATTATAGAACAGTGCTTGAGTCTTAACTGAGCTTTACTCAATGTGTGCTTATTTTAAAATTACAATCAGCTCAGAATCACTGCTTGAGGCGAGATTTGATCTTTGTTTTCGCAAGTGTAGTCGAGACCACGCTTGAGCATAGATATTCATGAAAATTGTTGTGAATTTGGAGTAAATCGAGTACCTACCTAATCAAAATGGATATATTTGCATAAGTAGATTATTATAATAATTTATTTTTTTATTTTCTATAACATTTAAAATGATTTTAATATTTGTAGTACTCAATAAATTTCTTTCCAAAAGCGTAAAATTCTTTTTTGTTAAGATATTTCCTAACCCAAATATGAACCACACGGAACCACAATAATTATTGTAAACAATATTTTATTGTATTTCTGAAGAGCTTGACTCTTGAGTAATTTGACAATGAAGATGAAGTTTCACAGTTTTTTTTTTTTATTTAGTCAAGCCTTTATTTTCATTTATATCTTTTTTGAGTTTCATAAGAATGGGGTGCAACACATTCAATTTTTTTTTGCAGTATTTGGCAGCAT
The DNA here is from genome assembly GCA_950371165.1 of Lacanobia oleracea. Taxonomy (NCBI): domain Eukaryota; kingdom Metazoa; phylum Arthropoda; class Insecta; order Lepidoptera; family Noctuidae; genus Lacanobia; species Lacanobia oleracea. Next base: position 18,251,319 of record OX493389.1, read on the forward strand.
TTTATTTCATAATATCCACTAGGAATCAATTAAAACAGCCACTGAACTTCACTCGAAATAATCCCGCCAAAAAAACTCAGTTTCACAGTTTAGCTGTCCACAGAACATGTACCTATGATGTACCTACTCTGAAGGGTTAAGGGTGGCTGTCAGTGTCAATAACGTCGTGTCGTCCACCTCGTCATCCGGTTTTGATCCAGTTTAATCGTACGAAAAAAAAGAATTGCAATAGAAAACAAACTATTGTTCAGGGTTACCATAATAATTGCTTACTCACGTAATCAGAGATCAAAATCTCTACTCAAGCATAGTTTCGTTTGATTTGAGTTTGAGGATAGTTCTAAAATAAATTGAATGCTTGAGGCTAGATTCTTTGCTCAAGCACTAATCGGTTGAACGCAGTTTAAGTAGTACTTGAGTAACGTTCTGTAATACGGGCCTAAAATTTGATCCTTCGAATGACATAATTTGGCGAAATGAATAGCTGCAGTAGATTTTTTTTTTATTTTAAGTATTTACAAATGTAAATACTTAAAAAAAACTTCAGTTTTTTTTAATTAATAAATAAATATGTTTGATTTATATAAATAGCGCTTTTATTTCTTTGATGAAAATTTGTGGGGAAAATGTGGGGAATATTGATAATATTTTCCCCAAAATTGGGGATTTTCAATCAGGTTTTTGGGTAATCTCGTAGACAGAGAATAGATATATAGACATGCTCTTAGAATAATAATAATTGTTAAAGTAAGACGACGCATATGCAAAATGTCTATGTGTGAGCAAGACGTAGCATAGTTTTTCTATCTCTATTTGCGTATCGGTTTTTGGTGTCTGCCTCTGCCATCAGTAGTCATTGGTGGCAAACAAATTGTGGTGTCAGCGTATTTTCGTTGATAGAAGCTTATTTTGTGTGATTTACTGCTTTAGTGATATTCCAGAAGGTATTATTAAGTGTGTAGTTATGGTGAATTGCAGTATTTACGGCTGTAAAAGCCGTAGTGAACGAAATCAACCAAACATAACCTTTCATCGGTAAGTAGCATTTTTTATCTATTACAGCAAGTAAATCAAAGATTATTGTACTTAAGACTATTTTCTGTCAATAACAAGCAAAGTTTATTGATAATTAACGTCTAAAAAGACGATAAATCCTAACTTATTTTTCATATTAGCCGGCCAAAGTGTGAGGCAATTTATGTTAGGTTGTTATCTATGTCACTTCATGTCATTTGTAAATTGTCGGATAATAACTTGACGGGGATACCAGCACTTGATTATTTTTACCCCTAAACGTATTTTTTATTTTTAGGTTTCCGAATGATCCATTTTTTTTAAATAAATGGATTGACTGTACGGGCCGAGTTAACTGGCATCCAAGTCGTCACTCCCGTATTTGCTCACGACATTTAGAAGACAGTTGCTTTCGACAGAACTTAAATCGTACCTACTTAAATCCACGTGCGATACCCACACTTTTCATCTAGGTAAAGTAAATGTATTACTTAATTTGTTCTAGGCGTTTAGTCAACTTTGATACGTAAAAATTAATTGAGACTTGATTTTGTGTGAATATTATCAACATTATTTGAGGTGACCTTTTGATGTGTGAGTGAGTGGAATAATATTATGTACCTAATTATTAAGTCACTAAACATCAAAAAAATTAAATATACTAACTCAGTACGCCAGTCTGCAGTTACAGAAAGACAAAGGTGGTCTATGTTACCCGTCAAAAGATGTGGTAAAAATTTATCACTACATTATTTTATCACTTATTGCATTTTAACAGCCAATCTTTCTTCGACTGTCATTATTCGCTCTTAATTAAAGCTATAAGTTTGAAATATCTCAAAGTACGAATACATTATGCAACTAAAAAGTTCTCAGAAAAAACTGATAAAGTCAGTAATTTTTATAATAAATTAGTTTTATTTAAAGGTTAGTAGTAGCCAATTAACCTTTTTAACAAATACCTGCTGTTAAAACTTTCTATTTCATAAACGGTCCTCTGGCGCGCCGACGTGTGGATCAAAACATATTTTTTTTTTTACTTTTTAAAGACATCTTATTATCGGGGTTTTCTTTATTCAGTACATCGATCAAAGGAATGATTAGTTTACCCTGTAGTCCTTAGTACAATTTTATTATGTATAATTTTGACATTTAAGGTTTTAATTAAACTATACCTAATCAACATGGTTGTTTTATTGCATCTATAAAAATAGTACGTATATGCGAGATGTGAATGCATTCGGGGCTATGAGTTAGTTATGATTTATCTAATTATACTATTTACATGTTGAGGTGAAAATAATCACTCAGAAGCCCGCGAGCTTACTAAGCGCGGTCCTGAATGACGCAAAATACAACTCATTTGTTTTCGCGCTTTACGTTCATCCCGGAGGCATTCAGTTCGCGCGCGAACACAATCAAATAGTAATAAATACATACGTTACCCCTTAAAAAGTTTAAAAAAAAAACGTGTTATTAATTGATATGAATTACATTACTCGTAGTAGACGTAAAACCAAAATAATAAGAACGAGATTACCCACACAATGGGGGTAAAAGTCTAAGTATGGCAATATTAAATGCACGAAGTTGTAATGATGTATTTATGTCGAACTATCGCTATCCCTTACCCTTATACGCTGAGGACTTGTCTATACCCGTAGACAGAGAATAGACAGAGAATAGATATAGACATGCTCTTAGAATAATAATAATTGTTAAAGTAAGACGACGCATATGCAAAATGTCTATGTGTGAGCAAGACGCAGCATAGTTTTTCTATCTCTATTTGCGTATCGGTTTTTGTTGTCTGCCATCAGTAGTCATTGGTGGCAAACAAATTGTGCTGTCAGCGTATTTTCGTTGATAGAAGCTTATTTTGTGTGATTTACTGCTTTAGTGATATTCCAGAAGGTATTATTAAGTGTGTAGTGATGGTGAATTGCAGTATTTACGGCTGTAAAAGCCGTAGTGAACGAAATCAACCAAACATAACCTTTCATCGGTAAGTAGCATTTTTTATCTATTACAGCAAGTAAATCAAAGATTATTGTACTCAAGACTATTTTCTGTCAATAACAAGCAAAGTTTATTGATAATTAACGTCTAAAAAGACGATAAATCCTAACTTGTTTTTCATATTAGCCGGCCAAAGTGTGAGGCAATTTATGTTAGGTTGTTATCTATGTCACTTCATGTCATTTGTAAATTGTCGGATAATAACTTGACGGGGATACCAGCACTTGATTATTTTTACCCCTAAACGTATTTTTTATTTTTAGGTTTCCGAATGATCCATTTTTTTAAAATAAATGGATTGACTGTACGGGCCGAGTTAACTGGCATCCAAGTCGTCACTCCCGTATTTGCTCACGACATTTCGAAGACAGTTGCTTTCGACAGAACTTAAATCGTACCTACTTAAATCCACGTGCGATACCCACACTTTTCATCCAGGTAAAGTAAATATATTACTTAATTTGTTATTAAGTAACTAAACATCAAAAAATTTAAATATACTAACTCATCTTCTTGATTACATTAGCAGTTAACCTTCAAGCGGGCGCGTGGGTATTTGTAGCGACAGCGGTCGCGCGTAACCTAAAAGACCTATGTGAGATTTCAGGAATTTAGAATACTGGTAAATTAATAATTATTTATGTTCTATATTCAGACATTATCAATTTTTACCTAGGCAACAATTTTTTGGAATTAAATTTAAAACAAACCCACTATCGTTCGATTACAAACCAGCTATGCACGCCAGACCCGCCAAACCAAAGTTTTGTTCTCTTGGGAGAATGATTTGTGTTCTCATTTTTATTTAGATATTTTTATATTTTATTAGTTCTATGCAATCGAATAATTACTATCAAAGTGTTTATTTTATCAACTCAGGTATTTTACTTCGAAATTAGTCATCTCGTCAAGGTAAAATAAAGAGCCAGGCGCGTGTAGTCGTTTCGACGCTTGCGCCGCGACCTAAACAAATGCATTCTTTTCAACTACAAAGGTTCGGAGAAGAGTGGAATGCATTCATTTTCGTGCATAGTGAATTAATGAAAAGCTACTGGTAAAGAGAAATACTTGTGGCGAGAAATCTCGATGTAATCAGCGAAAACTTATCGAGCGCGGTCGATTCGACGCCGCGCGACCGCTTGAAGGTTAAGGCATTCAGTTCGCGCGCGAACACAATCAAATAGTAATAAATACATACGTTACCCCTTAAAAAGTTAAAAAAAAAAAACGTGTTATTAATTGATATGAATTACATTATTCGTAGTAGACGTACAACCAAAATAATAAGAACGAGATTACCCACACAATGGGGGTAAAAGTCTAAGTATGGCAATATTAAATGCACGAAGTTGTAATGATGTACTTATGTCGAACTATCGCTATCCCTTACCGTTATACGCTGAGGACTTGTCTATATCTATTCTCTGTCTACGTCTATACCCTATTCTCTGTCTACGGGTAATCTAGACCGTGGACATCGGCAACACTATAACTACAACGTCTCTTATTTATAGACAGAACCGCGAGGCACAGAGTACATTGAATATACTGCCGCGAGGCACTTATCTAAACAACTTAGCATTATGATTTATTATTCTATGTTTGGATAGTAACAGTTGCCACTCGATTACAGCTGTGACACATGAACTTTGACCTACATTTTCGATATCAATAAAATAAATAAGATAACTTTTTTCGATATTAATTAAAAAAGGGACTCGTTTGGAGTTGGAGTTTTGTATGGGAGCTATAGATACATGAAACTTATGTTGTTGGAATCGTTATGAAATAAAATAAGCAACCGAGTTTGCCATGTAATATATTATTAATTCTATTTTGAAATTAGCGTAAGCGAAATATTCCCAGTTTATTGTATAAAAGTAGATAGAAACAAAAAGAAACATTATAGAATAGAATAGAATAGAATACTCTTTATTATGTACACCATATAAGTTACAGAAAAGATAGATGAAGAAAACATTACATAGGGTGACACAATGGGCGGCCTTATCGCTAAAAGCGATCTTTTCAAGACAACCTTTGGATGGATTTCAACGATAACGGAAATACAGTACTGCAGGTAGTCTTAGGTGTACGAATTATATAAATTAATAGATAAATATATACATTTATAATTATGTTACAAATAAATAAAAAGCATAGGAATCGAGTGAAAACGATCAAACAGAAAGGTAGTGATTTTTGACCATTGTTTTGAAAATGGACAAAGATTGAGCACGTCTTACTGACACGGGCAAAGCATTCCATAACCGCACCGCTTGAACCGTAAAAGATTTGTCGTAGAAGTTGGTGGAGTGCATGGGCATATCTAATCTCAAGTTTTCCGACGACCTTAGACATTTATTATCTATGTGTGTCATGAAGGAACTTGAAGCGTTCCAGGCTGTAAATACGCGTTACGGTCGCAGATCGCATTTGGTCCACATACAGCTTCACACTGACCGGCAAATTGCAAAAAACATAAAAATATTTGAATTTCGCGGGCTACCCTGGAGCATCCACCTTAAGATAAGAGGGGGTTGTAGGATTGAACAGAATACTGTAGAGCATAAATAAAATATGAGAATCCCGGCGAAGACGTATGGGAAGCCACTTGAGCTTTGTGCGAAATTCAGAAATGTGATCATATTTGCGCAGGCCAAATATAAATCTTATGCAAAGGTTTTGAAGACGCTCAAGTTTATCTAGTTGCGCCTGAGTAAGATCGAGATAACTAACATCAGCATAGTTAAGGATGGGAAACAGAAGAGACTGTGCAAGCGCAGTTTTAGTGGCAGTGGGAAGAAAGTTCCGAACACGTCTAAGGGACCTGACAGATGCAAAAATTTTGCGGCTTACGTCCTGGAGCTGCGGACCCCAAGATAGATATTTGTCGATCCAAACCCCAAGGTTCTTAACCTTCTCACTTATTGGAATAGTAGTTCCGTTAAATTGAACCTGGGGAAGCTGAGACCAATTTACTTTATTTTATTTATATAAATATACCACATAAATCAATAAAAATAACACACAGCATTCAATTTTTAGTGTTCCGAAGAAACGGAACTCTTATAGAATCACTTGGGTGTTTGTTTGTCTATCTGTCGGTCTGTGTATCCGTCTGTCACAGCCAGTTTTCTCCGGATATACCTACGGGACCGATTCTGTTGAAATTTGTTACAAGTATGGATTTCTGTGACCCGAACACGGGCGCGTTACATACGTAAATAAATTTTGAGTATAGGGGTCACTTTTGGGGTTCAAACTAGAAAATTACAAAAAAGTATTTTTTATTTGTATCGTGTAACATATCAAATGAAAGTTATCTCTCAAATACAGTGCTGCTAGTAGTGAAATCCTACCAAATTACTACAATGTGAGGGTTTTAATTATATTTTTTTCATAATTTTAAAATAAATTGTTAAGTTATTCAAGAAATTAGACCAAAAATGACCATTGAAGAAAATGCAGATGGTAATCCTTAGCCTCAGATTGCAGGAAAACCTATAAGAGGTCTCTGGGGTTAAAATAACTTCAAAACAAAAATTTAATTGGTTCGGAACCCTTTGCACGCGAGTCCCACTCGCACTTGGCCAGTTTTTTTTTCATACCACAAGCCTTACAAAATCAGCCTCAGGTAGCTTACTCGGCTGCCGACAATAAAAAGGGTCGTTGTTTATACTTCAGATTCGAGAACTTTTCATGCAAAGTGGCTTACGATAGTATCTTATTACATAGTTTGGTACAGAATCTTATCGCAGACAAAGTTAAAAAAAAAAAAATGTGATGGCTGTGATGACTGTAACGTTTAGCTGTTTCAAATGTTTAGTTTACGAACAATACAATGAGTCGCCATACAAACACTTGAAAAGAGCGATTAAAAAGACCCTTTTATCATTTAGATCACAGGACCAGTATTATTGCATTTATTTGAAATCATATTTCGCAATCCACATGATGATAATTCTGATAGGAAAATAAAAAAAATCGCTTTCTAAAAATGCTCAGAACACATCATGCTTGGCATCCAATCTGGGGCCCTACTATGACGTGTCAATGCGATAATGATTAAGCTGAGAATAAGGGATAGTGTTATGCGTCTTGTATAACTCTGTCTCTCTCCCACACCTTATACATGATCGTTTTAAGACGTCATAGTAGGCTAGCAGCTCTACCCGTTGCATCTTGGTTGCATCTATCCATTTATCTTTAACGACAGCATCTTTGGAAAATGTAAAAATATTTTTAAAGTAATTTGAAAATGTTGTATCGATATTTATCAGACTACATCAGTATTTGAGTAGCAAAGAACTTTCGAGAACGAAACAGTTACTGAATCGATGCAAAATAAACTCTATGCTAATGGGAAAAGGTTGATTTTAACTGGAGTTGAACTTAAGTTATTAGTAAATTAAATATGCTAAGATTTTATTAGAAAACAAATAAAATCGTACTTACCGATGGCATGAAACACTTCCATTTTTAAGATACATTCTCCTACTACCATTTTTGCACTCCAAAATGGATTAATACGATATGGTTCAGAAATTATAAATTTGTAATTCCGATCGAAAGTGATCGAGACGATCGGTTCGTCGCGATGTTGTTTTTTGTCGGTGGCCACTCGCAGTTCCAAGTTCCAACCTCTAAGAAGAGTTGCAACTTCTTAACCGGACTTGACGTCGTGATGTTAGAAAGAACACGACTGGGTTGAAGTACGCGTAACTTCGCGTAACACGCGTTGCACGCCTACTTTGCACTTTTACTGATTTTTTCTGTTCTGTGGTGTTGCGACATAATACGCCACAAATATATTTTTTTTAATTATTTGGAAACTGTTATTTTGTAGGTTTTTTTTTACTATTTATAGGCACGCGTTTGACCACTATCTCACCTGTTTGTAAGCGATGATGTGGTCGAAGATTTAGCACACATGCTTAGAAGTAAGCCATTCACATACACAACAAGAGTTTAACGTTATGTTTCGATAGTACTACTGATGGCTAATCGTTCTACCGCGGGATAACAATCATTACAATTTCACGGTGTATTTATTTACATATAGTAAACGGTATTTACATACGGTATTTATTTAGATGTGTATATTACCCCAGCAAAATGTTGTGCTTTAGAGAGGTGAGACCAGGTGAGACCACATTGAATATACTGAGACTATAACAAATAATTAGTTCAAAATAAGGAGCAATTTGTTCACTAAAAGCAAATTTGTTCGAATTGTTGTTTTAAAGTTTATTTGACAAAACAGATTTTGCTGGAGTAACATACTTAACGTTACCCTGGCAAAACCGTTTTCAAAAATTCGTTTCTGGCTGGCCAAATACATTAATTAGCTTTTGTTGCGTAGTAAATGTTTGTAAAAAGCAAATTTTGTGTGAGTTATGTATGGTTCTTAAGTTATTGAAGATTTTGCTGCGGTAACGTTTAGAGATTTCCCAGATCTCGAAAACGGTTCAACGCAGAAGTTTGAAAAAAAAAACCAATTAGAGACCTTAATTTGTTCAAACATTAGCTTTAGTTATTCAGTATACCTACACAAGAAGCGAGCTCGAAATAATGGCGTCCTACCTCGGATAAGTTTTATTTTCTTTTGATCATTTATACTTAAATATGTAGAAGTACTTACCTAATTTTATGGAGAGGAGCTCGAGGCTAGATAATAACAGCCGCACGGGTCGGTCTTCAAGGTTAAGCAACGCTTGCCAAGGTTGGTCTATGGATGGGTGACCATTTTAACATACTGAATTTCATACGGAAAACACGTTAAGCCGTTGGTCCCGGCTGTCCTTTGTAGATCTTTGGTAGTCTTTACGGATAGTCAGAAGCCAGTAAATCTGACTTCAGTCTTGCGATGAAGTACCAGTGTTACCCAGTTAATGGGTTGTGGAGGTCTAGTAGGCAGCCGCTCCTCGTAAAATACTGGTATTCAGGTAAATCCGGTTTGACTGGAAGCCGACACCAATATAGTTGGGAAAAGGCAAGGCAGATGACTTACCTAATTTTATGGTCAGGGTGCTTACTCTGGAATATAATTCCGATAGATCGACATTGGTCAAACGTCAGTTGGTTGATTTAATGGTCAGGGATTGGCTGGACTCACTGAGTCTAGCCAATCCCTGACGTTTGACTGACAATTCCAATGTCGATCTATCGGAATTATATTCGAGAGTAAGCACCCAGAACACAAGAGCGAGCGAAGCGAGCTCGAAATTTATGCACTCGGAAAGGTTTTATTTTCTTGTGATCATTTATACATAAATGTCTTTTGTTGATTTATACGGAAAATTTCAAGAAAATAGTGCAAGCGAAGCGCCACTTGTCAAACCTTTGAGAAGAGAGTTGAAACAATTTTTGCGCTTGCTCGTTTAGGGGTGACACTGACACACGACAGGACAAAACACAGTCAACGAACGGTCGGGTGTCACCCGGGGCATTACTCAACTGCTCTCGTATGGAACGCATACGGCATACCTACCCACTTACCCATACCTACTTAGCAAAGCCAACGTTGGATCTTGCTCTTTGTACGCAAGTGCGTTTTCCCATGGCCAGGTTTTCACATACTAGGTTACTTTGATTATTAACCCGCAGCCGCTACTGGACACCTAAGGTAGAAGGTATTTGGTACTGCTTGGTTCTAACAGTGGAATAATGTGTGCAATGAAATGTGAAAGAGTTCCCCCAAAATAAAAGGATCCAATGAAAAATAATCTTATGTTTATTTAAGATTCAATTGTATAAAAACGACAACTAGGTACATCTCACAACAGTAGGTCATGTTTAATTCTAATAATGGCACTATTGAAGTAATTTAGCACCTTGAGTTTTTTGCAATTAATTTTGCTCAAAACTAGTTTCAAATAACGTCATTTAATTATATAGTACCTAACTACTCCTAGTCTAAAATAAGTTTTAATAACTTGATTCAGATAATATTCACTCTTAGAAGGTACCTACAGCTCTGATAGATCTATATATACATAAATCAATACATTTCATTTAGTGCTCACCATGTCTGTTATCACAAATCAACTCTTCCTATTGTCATGGTTTCATCCTATCTATCTTATTATTAAATATCGTACATGTTAATGTGTTAAGTCGACTTTCTTCTGTGGGCAGCACACTCCAGCATATCTGCAAGTAGAAAATACTCATTAGTTATATGGATTACCACCGGTTTCTGATATACCGCCATTACTCCAAAGATGGTTTTACACTGAGTTTAACTTTAAAATGTACTAAAACTACATTATCATTCCGAACACGTCCACTGCGTGACATAGGCCTCCCCCAGCTATCACAACTGATCCTGTGCCTCTCGCTGACTCTTGCATTCAAAAGTTTCCAACATTAGAGATCATTAACCAGAATTTTGGCTGATCCACGCTTCATTTTCAATTCCGTACCTCAAAAGGAAAAAACGGAACCCTTATAGGATCACTTTGTTGTCCGTCCGTCTGTCTGTCAAGACCATTTATCTCGGGAACGCGTGGAAAAACGATTTGAAATTTACTCAGGTTTACAGTCTCTTGAAGCCGTGAAAAAATCATAGGTATAAGTTAACATAAAAAAAAACGGCCGTTTATGCCGCAAAAAATGAATATTTCGACACTCTCAAGGGAATCAAAATTCATAGGGTATTTCCCGTTGACCTAGAACTATGAAATTTGGCAAGTAATACCGTCTTATACTACAAGTATAGAGAAAAGTCTGAAAGCTAGACATTTGTAACTAAATAATTAAAAACCTTTATTTTAAAGTAAATTGTACCTACAAATTTATACGGAACCCTCGTTGGGACTCGCACTTGTCCAGTTTTTTTTAAAGACGTTTGATCATCAAATGACTCCTCCTGCTCTTGGCAGAGCAGAAGGGAATGTCAGACTCTTACTGACTAAAACCCAGCCGTGTTACTCCTAATGCTCTTTGCGTTCCAGGGTCGTGCTGACTCTTTCGAACGAATTATGCAACCCTGGATCAATACACCTCTTACTCAATAAAAATTGTCAATTCTCCGGTCTGTGGTAGACGCCTTGCTAATCTCTATAAACCCTGCAGTCAGTAATGTGGCAAGCTGCACTATACGTACCCTTGGCTGAGGGTGCAGTAGGTCATCCTGTAGACGTCCACAGTGATGTCCTTGGCTGCGTCACAGCGCGACAGGTACACGCACAGCCCCGAGCCGCCCTCCACTGCGCTGGCGCACTCCGCGTCACCGCTCGCCTCTTTCGGTGCCTGAAAAGGTGAAACATAGACATGTTTATCGGTTGTAATCGGTTTCTCGATGATACACTAGTATTATATTAATGTTATACGGTATATGCCGCAATAAATAAGCCGGACTTTCTTGCGTTCCAGAAAATACATATTATACAAATCCTGGAAAATACTTACTGGATTAATGCTTTCTTGGTCGTCTCGATTGAGCGAAATAAGTTCATATACTCACGCAGCACGCTCGGTTGACCTATCTAAAAACTTCTCAAGCTGCGGTCCCACGGCCTGATTTTTTGCAAGCCAGATTGCACCACGCCAAGCCGAAAGGCCGTGGGAATTGTCGCATCCGATGAAGCCTGCCGTGGCCTGGCGTAGTCCGATGCATCGGGAGTCGGTAAGCTCAAAGGCGCGGCGCGATGGCGCTGTGGCCTGCCTTCAAACGGGCCGTGGGACCGCAGCTTCATAATGTAAGTACTTACAACAGAGTCTTTCGAAAGCTTCAGAGTGACAGATGTGTCATTGGTGGGCAGCACGATGTTGTCGGCGCTGGCATCGAGCAGGGCTTCGAGCCAGGTGAAGCCCTCCAGGTGCAGCTCAACTAGGCTCGGGCGCGACGAGCTCGAAGCACTAGGCCGAGACGTGGTCGGGACGTAGGGCAGGCTGAAAGGCAACGGTGTCGTCGGGAACGAATCTATGGGATAAACAGTATAATTTGTCAACATTTAGATAGCATTTAAAATTCTAGACAAAGTAAAGTCGTCAGCACGTTCCTTGGCAAGAGTCGTGACATGATCCTCTCCTTTCTTTAACTTTCTTATAAACAGACATGTTTAAAAATAAATTATGGCAAAAATAATCATAGAATCTACCAATTCTTCCGAATTCACTTCCGCTACGCCATGATCTTGCTGAGTTACGTGACGGCGGCTGTTATGGATAAAAATGATTTTAAAAAATCCACGTTACGGAGTGCCAGCCTTGGCTATCAACCAGGCATAAATTCAGAATGCTGCTACTAAGTTATTAAAAACTTAAATAAATTATACTTTGTCCGGATGAAGTAAGACATGGCAATCTTTCCACGTGGGACTTATTTCTAAACACCTGTGTTGCATTCAATTGTGCACAGCAATATTCGTCGCAAGTTATATTCATCCTACATTAGTTTTGTGTCTATGCACATTGCTTTCACTTTCACACTACTACAATATTCGGGTCAGTAAATACGGTCAGGCAGGATACCGGATACCTTTGGATCTCAATACACATCTTGTCATTAGGTGCACGGGGCGCACCTGCTCACCTGGGTATGGTAATGCGTTATGTAGAAATTGTATAATTATAAAACTAGCTTCTGCAGGCGGCTTCGCCCGCGTGGTCCCTAAGGAACTTACTGCCGGGATAAAAAGCCTATGTCCTTTCTCAGGCTCTAGACTATCTCTGTACCAAATTTAATTTAAATCGGTTTAGGAATTTTGATGTGAAAGCGCGACAGACAGACAGAGTTGCTTTCGCATCACTACATAGGTAGTATAAAACAAAGTCGCTTCCCGCGTCTGTATAATATGCTTAGATCTTTAAAACTACGCATAGGATTTTGATGCGGGTTTTATTAATAGATAGAGTGGTTCTCGAGGAAGGATTTAGTGTATAACTTGTCAAGTTTTTGTGTAAATTGGCTGATATATGAAGATTATTACTACTGAAGAGGTCGGATAAAAAATATCTAAAAAATCCTTTACATCGCGTGCGCTGTGAAAACTATTGATGATAGAACAAAAGAATGTACTACCGTTTTAGATAACACATCAATAAGTCCGCGATAGTATATGTCTATCTTTTATGGTTGACTCACAATAACCATTTTAATGATATTAAAGTTTGATCTAAAATACTACTTCATTTGCAGAGGTGTTTTCACCAATATAGTACAGTTCCTTAATAAATATGTTAGTCATCTTGAGTGTTTAAAGCAAAATTGCCGTTCACACTATTTTATTTGGATGAATACATACATACAGTCAAAAAAGTATCGGGAATGCATGATTTGTTTATGGTTCCAAATTCAAATTTTTGTTTTTTTGTAGTTGTTAGATTGGCACAACTGTTTTCCATTTTGGCGCGGAGTTTGAGTTGCATCTGTTATTTATATTAAATACAGTGCTGGTTTTAGTAATATCATATATAGTGTGTATTGCGAATTTCAAAATGGACAAAAATATCGAACAAAGAGTTTGTCTTAAATTTTGCATCGCCAATGGAATTTCGTGTTCGGAGTCACTGAAAATGTTACAGAAGGCTTACGGTGAATCGACTTTATCAAAAACTCGTGCTTATGAGTGGTTCAAAGCGTTCAAAAGCGGTCGAGATGTGATGGAAGATTTGCCTCGCTCTGGTAGGCCGTCAACGTCTGCAACTGAAGTTAACATCGCAAAAGTGAAGGAAATAGTGACTGAAAATCCCCATTCAACTCTGAGAGAGATAGCCGCCGAACTTTCTGTATCTCACGAGTCGATCCGTACCATTTTAACTAATCATTTGGGTATGAAACATGTTGCTGCTCGGCTAGTCCCAAAAGATCTGAATTTTCTCCAAAAACTCAATCGCATGAAAGTCGCTGAGGACATGCTAGAACGAGTCAGTTCGGACCCAACATTCATGAAACGCATTGTTACTGGTGACGAGACGTGGGTTTACGAGTTTGACATGCAAACTAGTCAACAAGCTTCGGAGTGGCGCCTTCCAACTGAACCGAAACCGAAAAAACCACGCCAAAGTCGATCAAAAGTCATGTTGACTGTTTTCTTTGACTATCGCGGTGTTGTGCACTCTGAATTCTTACCGGAAGGTCTAACGGTAAATAAAGAATATTATTTGAGCGTTATGCGGTGTTTAAGAGAGCAAATTCGACGAAAAAGGCCAGATTTGTGGAAAGAAAATTCTTGGATTTTGCACCACGATAATGCGCCTTCGCACAAGGCTATCATTGTGAACGAATTTAACCAAACACTCAACAAATACCATCCAGCAACCACCATATTCACCAGATATGGCTCCTGCTGACCTTTTGTTTTTTCCTAAACTCAAATTACCACTTCGTGGCACCCGTTTTCAATCGATAGAAGACATGAAGGAGAATTCGCGGCGAGAACTGAACTCAATTCCGGAACCAGCGTTTAAAAAATGTTTTGATGAATGGATTATTCGTTGGCGCAAGTGTATCGTTTCTAAAGGAGCATACTTTGAAGGTGATTAAATAAATTTGGATGAATAACAGACATTTTGTGTATTATTGATCTTTTCCCGGTACTTTCTTGACAGAGTAGTATATCTTAGGAGATATCTCAAAATTAAAGTAAGTCGCGCAACTAAATAATTATAACGAAGGTAGAGATGTCTCGAACTGGTAGACACCTAAGAGCAACCGTCGTTGAAGGTTGTCTATTGCACTTTTTATTTCAGCTGAACCACAATATTATTGACTCTAGTAATTAGATGTTTACTTTGTTAGTTTGGGCTAAATAAACATTTGCACCCGTGCGAAGCTGGGGCGGGGCGCTAGTTTATATATTATATACAATAGTAAGGATTAGTTAAGAAAATAATACGAAGAAGAAAAGTATAGGTCGTAGTAACCGCAGCTGTGGTAGGTACACTACACTTTTGTTCACTTGGAGAATGACATTGTTGAAATGCATGTATAAAGAACTCGCACGTCAATGGTACAGTAACATTTGAACAACGAAAACTGCCCTTACGGCTATGAAACAAAGGCTTTGTCAAAGTTAAACAGTTACCATGGACGTATGATGTATTTGTAGGTACTTATAAAAGACTTACCAGAGTATGAAATCGGACCGGAATCTAAAGCTGAGTAACTCGGAACATCCATACGTTGAGGCATGACCGCAGAACCCTGATAGTTGTAACCCGAAGATAAGGAGGTAAAGGAGGTAGGCATAAGACCAGGAGTGAAATCGATGGAGGTGGGCTTTGACCTAATGTACGAGAAACTCTGTCCTGCAGCAGATCCAGAACCTAGCACAGATTGATAAAATATTGTAACTGCAAATTAGATCGTCAAGTGGAATATAATAAAAAAATGTTTAAAGCTTATTTTGTTTCAGGCCTTATTATAGTCCATACAGCAATTGTTTGATGTGATGCCCAGCGTGAATGGTGGTCATGGTAGATGTGACACTGAACCCAAGTTTAGTGGATGGGATGAAACCCTCAAGACCGGAGCGTGACAAAATTACAAACGACTTCTCTCATCTCTGGATAAGGGTATAAAGTAGGCTACAAAAACTAATGGAGTAGATAAGTGATTGGATGACCAGGTCAACGTTGTAAGATTTTTATTCCAAATGCAACTTAAGATCTTCTGCGCAAGAGCATACCGGCCCTAGCCCGATCCTTCATCAAACTACAAGACGTACGACAGTAAATGGTGGACATTTCACCCGTATACACAAAACGTTTTAGGAATACTTTCATTGTGCGTACAGCTAAGAAGTGTAATTCCCTGCCGGAGTCTGTGTCTCCTGATAGCTACCTGCTACCACCTGGGAGTCAGAAACACTGCCGACTTATTTATTTTGCAGATGAAAATGACAGTTTATGCATTAATAAATTGGAATTATCTAACAGTCGTATTATGGTGCCTACAATTGGATCTGATCCTATCAGGTAAGTACAATCCCACATTTACTGAACCGAATTTCGTGTTATTTTAAAAAATTGTATGATGCAGTTTTCGTTTTCATCGAGTTCGGGCCTCGGCACTTGTCTCACCGCCGGCGATCGGCGAGTAGCGAGTAAAGCTTCAAACTCGAAACAGTTGCCGATCAGCGAGTAGCGAGTGAACAGTTTTGATTGTTTTGACGCTCGGCTTTCAGCGAGTGCTTTTGTGCGACGGGCTTATACTCGCAATACTCGTTCCGGCCCGCACTATAGGTAGAAATTACCACAGTTTGGTTGTTCTGACCGCCAAGCGAGCATCGCCGAGCGAGTGTCGCTGAGCGAGTACAATCTTTAATAGCTCTTGTCACTGCAATCAACTACAGATAAGAGCCGCTCGCCGGCAGTATGAACAGTCAGCTAGTATTGACTATGAATGTGTGTCTATCGATATGTGTCTTTATTCACACGAGATCTACATCTTTTGTCCCTTTCCTTAGCGAGCGAATGGTCGATAGCTACTCGCTTCCTCGCCGGCGGTAAGACAATTGCCTATGACTCTGTTGTGTAAGTGTCCTGCGTCCTCCAGTCCTTCGTATGGTGCATTAAGACTATCTGACCCGTGCCCACTCCGTTGGGCGGTATTTTTCTGATCAACATATACCTAGCCTATGACACTCCCAAATAACGTAGCTTTCTATTGGTAAAAGAATTTTCAAAATTGGTTTGGTAGATCCAGAGATTAGTCCCTACAATCTCACAAACTCACAAGATGACAAACTCAACTTTAACTGTTTATAATATTGCTATAGACTTACCAGGTAATGGATGTATATCAGACACGTCAGCGCCGTAATCGTAATCGAAGGCAAGATCGGAGTTACTCGCAGCAGGGTAAGAATGCTGAATCATACGAGTAGGCATAGTAAACAATGCGCCTTGACTGTTCTGGTCCCGAGTCGAGGAGGCAGGCCTACGAAAAGCATACAAAGCGAGGTCGTGCGGCCTAGAGTACAACAAGCTCTGACCTGCAGCAAGTCCAGAACCTAGCACAGATTGATAAAAGATTTTTACTGAAAATTTGACAGCTAGGTGGAATATAATATAAACAATTTAAGTTTTTGTTTCAGGCCTTATACAGTAATGTATACGCAATACAGCAATTGGTTGATGACACCCCGCATGCATGGTGGTCATGGTAAACGTGACACTAAACCAAAGTTTAATGGATGGAATGAAACCCTCAAGACCTAACAAAAGGACATAGTTATCTCATCTCTGGATTAGGGCGGGACCTAATCCCGATAAAAACCAATAAACCCTAACACTGTAACGCACATGATACCTACGATTGGATCCAAACCTATCGGGCAAGGAACAATCCCACATTTACTGAATCGGATAATTGGTCTGACTGTTGATCAACTTTAAAGGAGGAGAATATTTTAACCTGGTGTTTTACTACCCGTAAGGACTGTCAAAGATTTTCAAATGACAGCCGGGACCTACGGCTTAACGTACTTTCCGAGGCACGGAGGAAACTCGATATGGAACGGATGGTCACCCATCCACGGACACATCTCGGCAAGCGTTGCTTTCCTTCTTTGAGTAAGTGTCCTGCATTCTCCAGTCCTTCGTGTAAGAAGTGGTATGGTTAACTGTACGTCAATTGTAACATTTGAACAACGAGAACCGCCCTTACAGCTACGACATTAAGGCGCTGTCAAAGTCAAACAGTTACCAACAAATCGTCAACAAGCGCCTTTTTGTTTAACGTTTTTCAGCAGTCTCGGAAAAATATCAATTAAGTGTCATTCGATTCGGAAGAGCATGTAGATGATTTTTGAAAAAAAATAAAGTTTCGTTCGAAAAAATTGCAAAAGTTATAAACAATTTACTGACAAAAGAAAGAAGGATTTAGTTTTTTGCAAATATCTCAAAATCTGATCAATATTTTTGAAATCTAAAAAAAATTTAAAAAGAGGAGGAAATTTCCTAACAAAAAGTTTCACTCCCGGAACTGTAGGACCATTTTTTTAACTTTCCCAGAAGGCGTGAAAATATCACCGTAAACGGGTACTCTGGTGTTCGCAAGTCACGCCCGCTTCGGCCACTTTAACAATTAAATTGATTTAAACATATTAAATATCAAAATTAGGAAATTAAAAAGATTTGCCAATTACTGGATAGATGAATGCACAATAATACGCCGGCAATTTGTTTTTATCGTTATTTTTCAATAATTTATGCAACAGTTAATTTATATTTTTTTTCTGCTTGAACATAACACGTTGCAAATTAATGTAATGATTGTTAAACTATAAATCTGAGATTTTTTTCTTTCAATAGAGGTATACTTAAAAGGCTTCAGAATATGTATATCCCCGATCGAAAAATAAAAAAGAATATATTTGTCAATTTTTTCTTAACAATTTACGTACCTACTTTGAAATTTTTAAACTTGAATTAACTATTGAAAAATTTGATTCTTTTTTAAAATAATAATTCGTTTTTTTACTATCCTGAGCTGCATGAACAAAATAATAAACAATAATTAATTATAAGATAATGATTTTCACTTTTTCGGGTCCCTGGAGAACCGGTCCTTTGGTAGGCGTACGAGGGGCCGAAGCCAACTCGCAAAGGCCCCTTTAGACATTTCAAATGGAATGGGACACCATTAATATTGATTATTATTTATTATTTTATTTTAATTATTTATTATTTGATTGTTTTTAATTTCAATATCCTATTGTCAAAAAAATGTTATAAACAAATGATTAATTTATGGGATAAACGATTTTTTTTGGAATCCTTATCTTTGATGCAAACGATGATTTTACATAGAAACAGCGCTCCATAAAAAAATATTGCTCAAAAACGTATTTGTTAATTAACATTTATTGTACCACTTACAATGAGTATAAAGAAACCATTAGTTTTTGTTTTATCATTATTTACCTTGTTCTTTGAAATTAAAAGAAAAAAAAAATGATTTATTTAATTTTTTATTGTTTACTTAAAAAACAATTTGTTATTAGCAATAAATTTTTTTCCTCATATTGCTTTTGTTTCTCTTCTTATTGAAATAACAAAAACCCTTCTTTCTTTGTTTAGTAAATTGTTTGTAACTTTTGCAATTTTTTGAGCGGTACTTTATTTATTTTTTTCGAAAACCATCTACATGCTCTTTCGAATCCAATGACACCTCATTCATATTTTTCCGAGACTGCTGAAAAAAGTTGAACAAAAAAGCACTTGTTGACTAGACTAATAGACGTGTGATTTATTGTTCTGTACTTATTAAAGACTTACCAGGGGATGAAATCGGACTGGAATCGACATCGTCATCGTCATCGTAAGTTTTTTTGAAAGCGGGGTAACTCTGAACACCTCGTAAAGACATTTTTTGAAATTGAGGCATAAACGCTGCGATGTGAGTGTGAGACCCGGCCGAGTTGGCAGGCCTATGAAGAGCAGACAAACGGTAGGAGACGGGCCTAGAGTGTGAGTAACTGTGTCCTGCAGCAATCCCAGAATCTAGCACAAATTGATAAAAGCTGTTGATATTAGACCTTCAGATGGAATATAATTAATAAAAATGACTTAAGTTATAAGAATGTTTAAGGCCATAAATATGAAATAAAGCAATTGTTTGATGTGACGCCCCGCATGCATGGTGGTCATGGTAAACGTGGCACTAAACCAAAGTTGAGTGGATCGAGTCCCCTCAAGACGAGTGACTATGTTATCATAACAATGACATTTCTCATCTCTGGATAAGAAAAGGGTATGAGAGACCCAAAGACTCCTCAGCCACGAAACAACAACCAATGGAGTAGGTAATGGTTTGGAAGACCAGGTCAACGTTGTACGACTTTATATTAATGCGCAATGCAACAAGAGATTTTCTCCGCAACAGCATAAGGGCCTTTTACCCTATCACTATTGTTGCGTGTTTTCAATCCTGTGAGCCCCTCGTAGTAGAAACAAACATTGCCGACTCATATTTTATCATGCTAATGAAAATGTCAGTTTATCTACACTAATGTTATAAAGAGGAAAGATTTGTTTGTTTGTTTGAATCGAATAGGCCATTATCCCTGATAAACATGGGCTATGGATATTTTCAAAAACGTTAGGGATCCGTATGAAAACTTCGATAATGTAACCAGTATGAAAAAAATACCAAAAACGATCCTTATATCGCGTACGCTGTGGAAACTAATGACCGCGAGCGACCCGGGCGAAGTGCTAGTGGATGAATAAATAGGATTTACCTAACAGTCCTAACACATGACACATAATTGGAGCCGATCCTATCAGAAAAGTAATATACGTTTTTACTGAACCGAGTAAATACGTATATTATTAATAAATTTTATTAATAATATACGTATTATTAATAAAATTAATTAATTTAGTAATTAATTTTATTTATAAATTAATTAATTAATTAAATTAATTAATTAATTAAATTATTAATAATTATTAGTAATTTATTTAATTAATTAAATTATTACCAATTATATTATTATTATTAATTATTAACCGTTATTTAATTAATTTTTTGAACTGCGACGAATATTTCGAGAGCATTATTCAACACAATACTATTTTGTTTTTTCACTATAGAGGGTGAATTTTTCAAGCGGGCGTGGATGATTCTTTCCTAAATTATGAGCAATAGCAAAAAATATTGGTGATGTTCGAAAAATAAATACCATTAGGTACTTCCGAGAAATTCAATAGTAGCGACACTATTTAACCTGTGGTCACCCGGTCGAAATAGCCGTCGCGACGCCACAACAATTGAATAGTTTTATTGTAAAAAAATCGGCGGCCGCCATGTTTTTTGGTTGATTGGGAGCTATAGGATATAAACCTGTGGTTTGTCGTCGGCGTGTGTGCCATTGGGAGTCAACTAAAAAAAAAAAAACAGAAGTTCAAACTACGTGATTTGGAATGCCAAATCACGTAGTTTGAACTTCTTTTTTTTTTTAAACGCAGAGTTTAATATCCCATTGACCAAAAAACTATTCAATTGTTGTGATGTCGCAACAGCTATTGCGAACAGGTGATCACAGGTTAAAAACAGGTTTAAAAAAAAAAAGAAGTTTGAACTGCGTAATTTGGTATGGCACGTGGGATGCCATTAAGCGTCCATTTCCGTTGACGCCTAATGGCACACACGTGTGCCAACGACAACTGACAGGTGGTGTAATAAAGACAGTGCCTGTTTGTTTTTTCAAAAGCCTCAGGAGATTTTTTTTTCCAAAATCAACAGATTCGATTCCTCATTTTTTCGCATTTCTTTTTCATCCAAATTGGGCCCGAGACTTCCTTGAGCATTTTTCGCAATTCCTCATTGTTTCGGATCAGGCCATCCACGCCCATTTAAATAAACCACCCATTCTAATGTAAGGACACAGATGATGGATGTCTCACCTTCAAGAACATATTCGTCTACTTCTTCCTCCAGGAAGTCTGCAGCCGGTACTGACAACTTATCCAGGCCTGGTGCATGACAGAACTTATATT
Organism: Lacanobia oleracea; assembly: GCA_950371165.1. Classification (NCBI taxonomy): domain Eukaryota; kingdom Metazoa; phylum Arthropoda; class Insecta; order Lepidoptera; family Noctuidae; genus Lacanobia; species Lacanobia oleracea. The sequence goes on from OX493389.1 coordinate 18,272,811, forward strand.
AAAATACGTTTTTCTTTATTTACACTATAGGTACCTTTAAGCTGCTTGCCTGTTAAGACAAGCAGGAGAAGGTAACGACATACCTTCACCTTGTGCCCACACCTTGTCAATATTATTAGATTGCTACGAGCTTCAAGAAAAAGTGCAAATTTAATGTTTTAGGAGAAGAAAGGAAGTTGGTTACGATAAGTTTAGTCTCTGCTTAATACATTGCTATTTTTCATAATTTTTAACTTTTAGGGTACTAAATTTTTATTAAACTGGTTAGATGACTAAACCGAGCAGAAGGAAGTATGAAAGTAGGAGAATATCAATATACTATTAGTAGAGCTAGATTACCAAGATAAATTAATTCTGATGATTTGATGAGTTCAACCCGTAAATCAATGTGAACATACCAAGATGAAAGATACCACATTCTGTGGTACGGTCAGCAACGCAAGTAGACTTTTACTTAAATCCAAAATGACAAACAATTTCGATATTATTTCTATAAAATTCAGGCAGCGTTAGTTTAACTGACATCGTTGCTGACTATACCAAGCAAAACTAAACGACATCTCTATGTCGTTTAGATATCTCTATATCAACCCAACTACATTGTTAAACCAAAAGGTCTACTGGAGGTACATGCTGGTTACTCGAGGCACTTACTGGCATAGCCACCTCCTCCGTAGCCTGCGAAGGAAGCAGGGGCGGCTGCAGGGTAGCCGTGGCCCGGCGCACCAGGTAAGCCTGCTCCAAAGCCTCCTCCATAACTGCTGCTGAACGCTTGGCTGGCGTGGCTCGCCATTGGCCGGCCTGCTAGGCTCACTGATAGAGCTAAAGGGAACATACACCGTTGTAGATACTGTCATCGTGTCGATAATCCATAAGGATCAGGCAGAATAAGGATTAGACCGGAACTCGGCCACATCCATAGTTTTAAAAGTGAGGCGAAGCTATTTCTTCAAAGTGCAGTTTGAGTTGCACGGAAAGAGAAAACAGCATACCTGTCCTGCAGTAGAGACAGATGGAGGACCGAGCTGACAAAATTGGAAAAATTAAAATGTTTCGATCATTGTCGGTGACCCAAATACCCAGTGTGAGAAGCGATTATTATGTCTTTGCTTTTTTTTGTTGGAATCAGCTAACACCGAGACGCGACAATGCTTTAAGAGTACGACAGTACAGTCACTTCAGAACTTTTATATATTTGAAATGTGAATGACGTTCAAAAGTGCCGTTTAATGGCCTAATTGGAATAAACGTTTTGACTTTGACTTTGAGTACAATTGTCCCGAGGCATATTTGAATGCTGTCACTGAAATATGTAAATTATTAAGTATTTCATTAAGTTCTATATTGTATCGCTATCTTGAAAAGAGCATGTTATATTGCAACGCGTCTCTGTGTGTGCTGACCCTTATAAGCAACAATGATGCGTAACTTTAATTTAAAAGTACTTACGTATTCCGCTGGGATATCCGCCGGCACCAGCTGTAAATATCAAGTTATTGTTAGTAAAATTACTAGATACATGTTAATAGATATATTCCCGCCTGATTCCCATGTGGGTAGAAGAAAAGTAACATCAAATAAAGTAATTACCTGCTTTGTCTACAGACTCGGCGTTAACAGCGTTTGTGGCGTTGGGTTTGACAACCACCAGCGATGTCAGAGGAGTCACGAATTCGTACTGGAAATGAACACAGAGTCATTTGTAGAACTTTAAATCATAAATATCGTCCATATTAATCACTACATAGTATAAAACAAAGCCGCTTCGCGCGTCTGTCTGTCCCTATGTATGCTTAGATTTTAATGCGGGTTTTAATAGATAGAGTGGTTCTCGAGGAAGGTTTTAGTATATAATTTGTCAAGGTTTTGTGTAAATTGGCTGATATATAAAGATTATTACTGAAGAAATCGGAAAAAAATATATCTAAAAAATTATTTACATCGCGTGTGCTGCGAAAACTATTGATGATAGAACAAAACAATGTACTACAGTTTTAGTTAACATATCAATACCTACGAAAAAGTGCGTGATAGCATTTGCCTATCTTTTATGGTGGACTCACAATAACCATTTTTATGATATTCAAATTTTGATATAAAATACTATATGTATATGATATTCAAATATGATATTATTCGCAGAAGAGTTTTTACCAATATAGTACAAATCCTTATCTTCATAAATATGTTAGTCATCTTGAGTGTTTTCATCAGGGATAATGTAGGATTCAAATGGTGAAAGAATTTTTCAAATAGGTCCAGTAGTTTCGGAGTAGTAGTTTTTAATATTAGTATAGATTGTACGAGTATAGACATACAAAAATACAAATCGTTCCTCTTTATAATGTTATTATGGATGTAGATATGGCATAACAATTATTGGACCTCATCAGAAGGCTTGAAGTCACTCTAAGGGCAATGGAGAGGGCAATGCTTGGAGTTTCCTTACGTGATCGAAACAGGAATGAAGATATCCGCAAGCGAACCAAGGTTACTGACATAGCCCGAAGGATCGCCAAACTGAAGTGGCAGTGGGCAGGGCACATTGCTCGCAGAACAGATGGTCGATGCGGCCGAAAAGTTCTGGAGTGGCGACCGCGTACCGGAAAACACTGTTTATGGCTGCTAATACTGTCATACCTTCAGAGCAAGAGCAAGCGCCTTCTTCTCAGGCGACTTTTCCTTGTCGTCGGTGTCGCTGGCATCGGCGGCGTCGCGCTGGTCCAGCAGCTGCTTGATGGTGAGGTACGACCACAGGCGCTCCAGCGGCAGGTAGCCTGACTTCTTCTTCTCTACAGGTACTTTCGGCACAATCTCGTAGCGTTTCTGCAATGTCGTTGCGTTGGTCAGTTATGGTTTTATAACTTAATATAAATAGGTGATTTAAGAGACCAGATGCTGTCTTAAGTTTCAAATTGCTGCCTTACGTACCAATTTGCTGACTTAAGGATCAAAATGCTGTTTGAAGAAGCGTGTATCATTGCTGACTGAAGAATCGTCAAATAATTTCGAAAATGGGAAGTTTTTTAATAAAAAATAGTAACGGTCTGACCATACGCAGGCGTGACCACAATGAGGGATTGGTCGGAGAAGGCAGCACTCCGGAGAGTGGAAGGCTATAGAGAACGTGCACGGCATTCTTTATGCACTCTAGTCTTAAATACTCTAAACTTTAACTTTAAGAATACTTACTGATATTGACGCTTCTGTGCTGCCACCTATAGTTCCTGCACGTCTAGGCAAGCGTGCTCCATCTTTGACCACATCATCGTTTACCATCAGGTGAGATAATGGTCAAACGCGTGCCTTTTAAAAGTAATAAAAAGTCCCCGTCCATGTGCAGGCTCGTGTACTGACCCTGCCGTAGCCGGCGTCCTGCACGCCGCAGAAGGCGAGCACGGAGGGCTGCAGCTCGGCCGCGCCGTCCGCCAGCTGCCCCGCCACCACCAGCTCGGAGCCCGCGTAGTACGTGCGGAACGAGTGCTGCGTCAGCGAGTCCGACTTCACCTGCGAATACACGTTCACGATCACTCAATGCACTGGAATGCTATTCTGTTAACAACTGAAAATTTAGGTGTTCACATGAACATGAAGTCAGCTATCAATGCGAAAGCTGAAAGCGTAAATGACAGTTCGTTTTAAACTCCCTCCACCTGTGTTTCTATTGGCTATTTGTTTTATTAAAGGAATCACACTTTTTACTTGAGATGGATTTGCACTTGACTCTAGTCTAGGTCAGAGGAGGTGACATAGACAAAATCGACGATGGAGTGAGCTTACCCAAAAGAAGCCTGTTCACTCCAACTTTGAAGAGATTAAGGTTGAATGTGTTCGGAAATACAGACGCAGGTTGGACTAGCAGACGCAGGTACGCGGGTATTCGTTATTTCGACATTCGCCATCGCTAATAGAATGGCATTCTGTCTCGAGTCTCAGTTCATTCCTGTAGGATGAATTATTTCCGAAAGCGTACCTGTCCGGTGGGATAGGTGAACTTGAGGTCGGCGAGCAGCGGCGACGAGATCTGGCGGTAGAAGTCGCGCAGCTGCAGCGCGGCGTCGGCGGCCTCGTAGATGTGGCGCATGAAGCCGCCGTTGCGCAGCGACAGCTTGCGCAGGAACTTGCGATCCGCGTCCTCGCCTGCAACAGACCAAGTTGCAGTCATTCAGCAATGAATATTGTATTAAGTCTTATTAGTACTCTGAAACTCGGTAATCATCCTAAGGGATTTAGTTCCGGGATTAATTCCTATATTTTAATCCAGGGCATTATTCTGTGTTCCAGGTTTCATCCAAAACCTATCAGCCATTAAAGACACGAGTAGGGTACATAACAGGCAGCACAATTATAATATGAGTGAGGAAACATGGCGGTATTTTACACGGGGCAGTTAGCGTACTCGTTGTAGCTAGGGAGGTTATAAGAACGGAGGTTATCGGAGACTGTCCGTGTCCACATGTTTTTGTGATGTGCATTCACCAATGTCGTAAAAATTGTATAGTCGGTAAGATAATAGTAAAGGAGATGGGGAGGACCCGGTCCAAGTGGCGTCGGCGAATGAGACCTATATTTTCTGAAAGCTTATTGAAAGAGTATTATTTTTTGTTACGGAACCAAAGAAAATCCTCCATGGAAAAAAAGTTATCGATCATTAAAAAATAAAACTGTAAACAATGATTGAAGCAATAATAGGAAGAGTTGGATAGTAAAACAGAACTCGTTTAAAAGCTATGGACAGAAAAATATCGGCCTATGGAGAAAAAAGTTAGAAGCCATAAATATATTTTGCGAGAAAAGAAATCGTCGAATGCAAGAGTTTCAAGGAGCGTCGGTGAATGAGACATAAATCATTATAAAGCTCGTTAGAATTGTATTATTTTTTCATAGTGAACACTCAAAAATCGACCTATGGCGAAAAAAGTTATTGCGTGGTATGCGATAGTATTTATTATCTGTTGTGCAAACATTATGTCTGTGGTTATGGCACGTCATCAAGAAGGAATACGCCACCCTGCGCTTTTGTTTTTTTTAAGTTTTCGCACACACTCAATATTTTTATACGATCTTTCGAACTACACCCCACACTATGGGATAGAAAATATATAAAAACCATCCCCACTTTTCGTGTTTCACATTTTCAAGATTTTTTTTTGTGTTCCCACTTTGTCGGCGTGATTAATATGTAGGTCTATACCCATACCGAATTCCAATTTTCTAGTGCTAAACGTCTCTGAGATAAATCGCACACAGACAGACATACGGATATGGCGAAACTATATAAAGGTTCCTTGTTGACTACGAAACCCTAAAAACGAATGAAACCAACTGCAAGCATAATAATCGTGATGGTTTCGGGTGACGAGAACTTGGTGAACCCTTCACTGGCATCTCATAAGGACTAATGTAATCAAGATGAACTTTGGCATACAACAGCACATTTCTGCTTACCCCTTCAAGAATTGCAGCCGCGAAGGTTATAAGTATAGTAGTTATAATACTCGTAGAGTAGTAAATATCGTTTGCATAATCTATATACAGTCAAAAACTTATTGATTTGCTTAGAAGTAAGAAGAACTCTATATTTCTACTTTTTTTTTAGCTACTTTCATGAGCAACATCCATACACGGCAGTAGATTTGAGCATAGTAGAATCTCAATAGCATCTTAGACCAGAGCCCATAAATTTTCTCCCCATCTCCTTTTCCAATCAATCCTGTTTCTATTAAAGACCAAGAACTCTTTTGGCCTTACAAGTTTGAGAAGTACAATAGCCAGAAATCTGAAACCACTTTTTCCACATTTTCTTGGAAAGGATTTTCCGGGACAAAGACCGGGAGCATGCTGCGGGAAGCTAATGAGTTATTCTGGACTTTTTCCGGACTATTTCCAGAGGTTATAAGTTAGTTTCCTCAATTCTCACTTTTACTTTGGGAAAACCCCGAACTCAAGAATAATATCAGCTGTTTCATACAAAATGCAATATTTAGTCAATGAAAATGTATGAAACAGCTGATATTTTTCTCGAGATTTCGGGGTTTTCTCAAAGTAAAAGTTGCTTATAATAATGTGTACTTTCACTGCCTAAGAGGTTGCTGGTGTTTTACAAATAACCCTGTACTATATAAAGTACCAACAATCAATTGAGTGCTAATTTCTAAAACACAATGTAAGTATTGCAGTAGGTACATAGGCAACTATACTATATTTCTAATGATATATGTTTCGGCTAGATAGTTAGTACTTACCAAAAGCAAGAGAGAAGATAGTAGCCTTGCTGGGTCCGAAGTTCTTCTCCTGCACGCGGGTGATGATGCGCTTGGGGTCCGTCTCGCCCACGGTCGGGTCGCCGTCAGTCAGGAAGATGATGATGGGCTCCAGGTTCTTGGGTTCTACAACAATACATAAAGTTTATTTTTCTACTTAGTCCATAACCACTTGTTAGTGAGAAACAGAATGTGCTACTATGTTTTAAATAGATTCCTAAATAGGTTACTTAAATATTTGCGGCTTTAAACAAAGCAACCAGAGACCATCCGTAACGTGTTTCTTTTGAAAAAAATGGCTCATCATTTGTTTTACCTATACTAATATTACGAAGAGGAAAGATTTTTTGGTTTGTTTGTTTGTGTCGAATAGGCTCCGAAACTACTGGACTGATTTTAACCATTTTTTTACCAATAGAAAGCTAAATTACAGGGATGTAACATACAGTTAGAGAGATTGATAAAATATTTATTGGAACAAGGAAAGAAACACAACACACAAAAGCACAGTAACAACACTAGAAAATACAAATAATTAAATGAAAACACATACAAAAAGAAGTGGCAGAATTTATACGCTATTATTTATTTTCGAAAAAAGAAATAGTGATCCCTACGAAAATTGCAATACTAAACCCGCAAAGTACCCTCGTACTCGTAGTTCATTGACGTAGACATATCATCTGTCCGGGTAACCACCTACTGGGCACAAAATGTATGACAGGGTTATCGTCTACTCGAAAAGAAGAAGCTTCGGAAGAGTGTTCGGGTTGTGTCAGAAAGTGTACATAATGTGAACTTAAAGATAAGGTCTAGGTACAGTTATTTTAAGAAAAAAAAAAATCAGTACCTACGTGAATTTGAGAATATAAAAAATGATAGGTGAGTGGAAAGCCCAAAGTTTGTAATAACTTCATAGCAAAAAGTTCATGCCTTACCTTTCTTCTCACCGACTTCAGTGGTAGCAGCAGCCTGAGTGGTGCTGGTAGCTTCAGTAGTGACAGCTTCGGGGGTGACCCCAGACGCCTCGGTGGCGTTGACGGCGGCGGCCGGCGGGCTGACCGTCCAGTCCACTCCCTTGTTGATCAGCTCCACGGCCACGTCCAAGGCTTTGCCGATGTTCGTGCCTGCAAGTGTATATTAGGAAGTTAGTTGTGGCCTTTAGCGCCGAGACATCTCCTCTCTTCTCTTCGCTGTTCGTCGTCTTCACTGCTGAGGATCGCGACCACATACTAATACGACGCGTCTCCAAGTCATGCGGTCCTCTACAATGGCTGCAGGAGGCATCATGTATAGAGTGGTCCACCCACTTTTTCCAATGCATGGATTAATTAAAGGGACCCCCTTGCAGGTCCCTTTAATCCAGGGGCCTGTATGGTAGGCCCCTGACCCTTAAGGCAAGATTAAGAAATCGCACTTTGTCTTTATTCAATCGCAACTTGATCCAATTTGATTGTTTTTTTACTTCAACAGTCTTTTTGTGGCTCAGAGCAAATTAGTTTCTCACCGATGCGATCAAGATTTCAAGATATGGTAGTAATAAATGAGTGTACCTATTTCCGTTTTATCTTTAGACTAGCCCGCAACTTTGTACGCACATATCCCGTTTTTCCCGTTCCCGTAAGTTTTTTTTTTAACTGTTTATAAGCACGCGTTTGACCACTAGCTCACCTGATGGTAAGCGATGATGTGGTCGAAGATGGAGCACGCTTGCCTAGAAGTAACCTATTCACTGTTGACTTAAAAACTCCCAGGTTGTAGCTATCAGGAAACACAGACTCCGGCAGGAAATTCCACTCCTTAGCTGTACGCAATATGAATGTGTTCCCAAAACGTTTTGTGCGTATGGGTGGGATGTCCACCATGTACCGGTGGCGGATCGCCGTTCGTCTTGTGGTCCGATGATGGAACGGGCTTGGCGGAATTAAATTATGCAATTCAGAATTTCGGGAAATCCTCTCTTAGTGCTCCCCTACAATCCCCAATGAACCTAAATGCCGTATTTCAGCTTCCTACGACCAGTAATTTCGGCTGTGCGTTGTCTATCACTCACCCACTCAGTAACGTAAGAATTGTATACTCGTATATTAGGATAGAATGATTCAATAAATTCAAATTGGAAATCCCAAATCGCGTTAATTAGAAATCATTGTTGTTATCGAATGCGTCTGGACAGGTCGAGTGATGATAATGCCTACCCCTTATTTACATAATAAACAAACCCCGGTGCCCTGGGATGTTGATTTTACATTATTATCTCACTTTCTTCAGATAGTAAGGTCAAAGATTATAAACTGATTACAATAAATGGCGGAACGTGATTTATGTAATGTATGCACAATGCATGTAGGTACCTACCTGTTTCATTAAACTACATAACATACTATAGGTACTCGTACGTAAAAAATGGCTAATGCCCCGAAGTGGTCAAAGTGGTCAAAGGCGTGCCTATCAATAGGGAACGTGCAATATTTTCATTTTTGCTTTAATTTTAAAGAACTCCATCTAGAATAGACCACCACATAAATAAAAAATGAAAACGCTTTTATTTATTGCCAAAATTGCGTTTTTAAACCGACAGTTTAAAGGTTCGCGCGAAAACGGACGATGACGTCACTCGTGTCTATCAACTGGTCGAGAACTGTCCCAACTCAAATACATAAGGTTGCCTTTTCGTTGGCATAACAGCAGATACGTCACTAAACGCTGATTGTTGTTTTTAAATACGTTCCGTTTCACGTTACTTTAATTCATTATTTTTGTTTAAAATCGATATTAACCAAAATAAAAACTTTGTAATGGCCTATAGTTTATACTTTTTTATCATTTTACTGACAATATTCTCATAAATTCTGTATTTGCATCTTCTCTATTGTAAAAAAAAGTGCTAGGTTGGAGGTGTACAGTGAGCTAATATATAAAATACTTCCGTTACTGACTAATTGAGTGACTGACTGACAGACAACGTATAGCTGAAACTACTGGTCGTAGAAAGCTGAATTAGCATGCAGGTTCCTTGGGGAGCATAGGGGTGCGCTTAGAGAGAATTCCGGGAACGGGATCTGCGTGTACGAAGTCGCGAGCAAAACCAAGTATACTTATAAATTGCATGGGAATACCAAACGTGCAAAAATGTTTGGTGGCAAAAACCAAACGAACAAACTCTCAATCACCAACTGTTACTATTTGATTCGTGTTTAAATAAAAGTTACCTAGTTTTAGTCCGAGATTCTTACAGAGTATTAAATAAATAATTATTCGATAATTGTACGGTGTTTTTTGCTGTGCCAATAAAAGCTATTTTCTTTCTTTCATGTTGAATTCGTTCGATCATAGACTCAATTATAAATCTACAGTTTAAATCAAATGTACCAGCAAAACTTCACAAACATGACGAGTAACATGGAGATTTGATATCACAATAAAAGCAACAAAAAGTATAAATTACCAAACTTAAATCGCTTAATTAGTTCATGTTATACTCTCGCTGTAATTAACCCCCGAACTATTCTGGATATCCATAACCGGGATCGTCTCTGAAGTTTCGCAAGTCAGTTTAATTTGTCGGTTTATTTTTTTGCGTGTCATTTGTTTTGAATTTTTGGTAATTTATGTTTTATGTTATTAGTCTTTGCAGAAATTAAATCAAACAAAGGATTACTTAGCTAAATGTCCATGACAGAATTTTGTGTAGAGTGGAATATCTACAAAAATCGTTCTAAGTATATTTTTTTTTTAATAAGAGGTCTCCGACTCACCTCCAGAAGCTTGCAGCCAGCTAACGATAATTTTGGCCTTATTAATGTTTTCTTTGGTCGCCTTGGAGGGCGGCACGAGAGTCGCGCCCTTGTCGTGGTAGTCGAAGTACGAGTACGAGTACGAGTGCTTGGGGGGCTCGCCTTCCGCTTCTTTGAGGTCGTGCACCTGTAAATTAAATATTTTAGAATCATATGTAAATAAGTTTTAGTTCTTCTTTTAATAAATTCTATTTGATTGATATTCAATTGGTTTCAAAAAATCTTTAAACCGCTTTTAACCTCTGGGTTAAGCGGGTTTCAGACTACACTATTATATAATAGCATATAATTCATAGCACTACAATATCGCTCACCATACATTTATTTAGAACACGTTTATACTCTTAGCAATAATATATATTACTGATTTGCTTGAAATGCTGTACTATATAGCAGAATAGTATAGCGTAGTCTGAAACCCGCCTTAGAGATTCTATTTACAAGACCTGTTTTTTTTAACTTTTTTCAAATAGATCAAATCATAGCCTATTCAAATTAGCAACAAAATGCGTATTTTGATTGAAAAAACTGCATGAAAACTGAACATTCACATCACATCGCCTGATGATTCTGTTGTTAAGTTTTTCGCCAAAATATCTTAGCTAAATAGAACAGAATAAAATAGAACATTCTTTATTATGTACACCATATAAGTTACAGAAAAGATAGATGAGGGAATCATTACATAGGGTGACACAATGGGCCGCCTTGTCGCTAAAAGATCTTTTAACATACCGTAACGGTGGAGGAGAACTCCACAATACTGAAGTAGTCTCCCTCGTTGAGTTCTCCGAGGATGGTCTGCATGGCCTCCCGCAGCTGGATGATCTTGCGCTCCATCATGGAGCCCGACGTGTCCAGCACGAACACCACGAACTTGTTCAGCGGAGGCAGCTCCGTGGGCGCGAAGAAGTGGACGAAGTAGCCGTCGTTTACCTATCAATCAATCAAAAATGTTTATTTCTCACAATAACAATTCATAACAGTCAACAAATCAAATCTATACTAAATATAAAGCTGATGAGTTTGTTTGTTTGTTGGCTTGAACGCGCTAATCTCAGGAACTACTGGGCCGATTTGAAAAACTCTTTCAGTGTTAGATAGCCCATTTATCGAGGAAGGCTACAGGCTATATATCATCACGCTAAGACCAATAGGAGCGGAGCAGTAATGAAAATTGTGACGCAGACGAAGTTGCGCGCGTCAATTAGTAAATAATAATTAAAATAAACAAAAACTAATTTAAATTAGGACTAAACTTTAAAATTTATCAAAAATTCAAATAAACCACAATTAAATTAAAACCATATTTAATTTTTTTATTCTAAATTGGAATGAAAATTAAATTAAAAACACCAAACAAACAAACAAAAGAGAAAAAAAACAACACTATCACCGGAGCCTACCAACCGCCCGACCCCGAGTACACAGGTGCGTGTGCATCCAGTGCCCAGCGATTGGATTGTTCAGCTTGTCCCGGAATGGCAGTAGAGTATTATGATTTTTTTAAGATTTACATTCGACCGTAGTATCTTACCTAACGCACAGCAGTGGATGAGTAGGTAAGTCATACCAATGATTTTAGGTTGTCATATTGGTCTTTGCTTATAATCCTCCAGAGCGATTTCAGACATTTTTTTTTTTAAGTATGGGAAATCATCAAATGACTCCTTCCGCTCTAGGTGGAGCGGAAGGGAGTGTCAGACTCTTACTGACTAAAACCCATCCATGTTCCTCCTAATGCCCTTTGCGTTCCAGGGTACGGTGCCTCTTTCGAACGGTTTCCGCACCCCGGCAGGCACTGCCCCTAGCGGGCCCCGTCTCCCATACTGACAGCTCCCTGAGGCGCGCGTGGAACACAGCGCGTCGTCGACACGGGCCTGGTTCTGATCGGACGGCGAGCCACCCAATGCTCGCCAGAGCGATTTCAGCTATGGCGGCCATTCTCAATGGAGACTAGCCATCGGCGCGGGATATAATATATGATACAACAGTGTTGGCAAACACAAGTACACTCCCTTATCCATCACTTTCGTATTCCGATGGGACGGCAACCCGACACGACCGGAGCGATCTGGCACAGGACCAACGGCTTAACTCATAATCTTATAGGAAATCGAGTCTCCAGCCCTTTAGAATGCTGGCTTTCAGAACAAAAGAGACTTGGAGAAGTTGGAGACGACCGGTATGACTACAAAGGGGATTATTACTGAGTGGGCAGAGATAAAAGAGAGAACAACTACAAGCCATTTGTCGCCAACTCCACTCAAATTGGGATCAGAGCCGCAGAAAGATGTTGCGGAATTTATTCGAAAGAGGCATCGCGGCCCTGGAACGCAAAGGGTATTAGGGGGAACACGCATGGGTTTTAGTCAGTAAGAGTCTGACACTCCCTTCATTTGATGATTTCCCTTATTAACAAATCCGGCCAAGTGCGAGTCGGTCTCACACACGAAGGATTCCGTACCATAAACCTTAGTTTTTATTATTTGTTGTCATAGCGGCAACAGTACATACATAGCGGCAGATACACAATCAGCGAAAATTTCAACTCTCTACCTATTACGGTTCTTGAGATACAGCCCGCTAACGACAGACGGACAGACGGACAGCGGAGTCTTAGTAATAGGTTTGGATACGGAACTCTAAAAAAACGGCCTGCATAAAAATGTAGATAGAAGGCTCACTCACCAGGATCTCTCCGTCCTTGGGGCGCGCCACGTCGTACTGCACCACGAACTGCCCCAGCACGCCCTCGGGCGCCGCCTCCTCGGGCTCCGAGTACGACGACCACGACGAGTACGAGTGGCTGCTGGCGGCGGACTCCTTGGCCTTTTGCTGTCAATACATCGTTTATTTATTAAACTTTACGCAACATGAAAGGAAAGTAAGACGGTCCTTTAGGGTTTAAGCTCTGGTATACTGGAGTGATTTTTCAATGAGGGTTTTCTGAAATGATGTACACACCAGGTGGCAGCACTGGGCCGACAGATCCAGGCATCTATCAAAACGCTTGTTTTCCGAAATGTGTTAACGACGACCTCATATTTATATCAAAGTCACATTTTCAAGGAAAAGGACCTCTCGCCTATGTGGCGCCAGACTAGTGGAAACCCTCATTAAGAAATGTGGACTGGATAAATTGTGAGGGACAGATTAGTCTGTAACGAGTTGGGAAAGCCTACTCGATCATATTATAGTCATTTGAGCACCGAATAATCGCCAAGTCCATAATCGGAATAACGATCCTTTATAAATAGCTGATAAATGTTGCATTCATATATTCTCAGGTCGTTGCTAACATGAGATTTCTGTGATAATCATAATAATACATCTTAATTATGGGTCATAATCATATTCTGAGTCGAATTAAAATCGATTCTAGTTATTTTGACTTCGTCAATTAAAGTGCTGTCACCAAATCGATTAAAACTTTATTAGAAACTTGTGTTGGGACTTCGTGAGCAGGTAGGTAAAGGCCCAGGCCGCCCAGGAACTAAGAAATATCTGTTCAATTGTTCATATTCCAATATGAGGCTTACCGCGTATATTTGGATGAGTCTCTCCTGTTCCTGCAAGTCGGGTGAGAACGTGATGGTCGCCTCGCGGTCATCGTGCGCGCGGGTGATTGTCACCTTTAAGTTTTCTAAAAATAACGCGTTGCGTAAGAATCTTTAAGGTCAACAACAGGTAAGCACACAGTAATCGTTTACGTAGCAAAATGATTAGACTAGGTTACATCAGCGTTGTACTATAAGAAATAGGTACTAGATATAACTACTTATGAGTAAGAACCCTGTACTTCAAACTAGGAAAATCAGTTAAAAAGGTCCTTATAAGCAAAACTTGATTCAAACTAAGGCCGGCTTTTCATCTGAGCTCTGCGAGGAGATAGAGCGTTGAAACTAACAACCAATAGGAGTGCTTTATATTCGAAATGAGATGATCGAATGCTCCGCTTCCTTGTATAGCTCTGGTGACAAGCCAGCTAGACAGTGACAGTTTTCCGCCATAACTGAGTCTAGATAGCAGAATATAGGCTCAGATTATTATGTAAAAATGGATTTTTGGAAATTTCAACTTTAAGGAAAGGGAGTAGGAACTTGGTGTGAAAGTCTAAAGACAATGAGCGATAAACTAGAAAGGTTTGTGGGTACCTATATAATTTATACCCGTGCGACGCCGGGGCGTGTCACTAGCTTGGGTACAAAGTAGATAATAACCAGAGGTAGGAATTAGGTAGAGTTATTTATGTACTTGCATCGAAATGTTGATATTAATATGGATCTTCTCGGGATTAATTCCCGGTATTAAGCGGAGAGTGCTCCGTATTTCCGCTTTTGTTTTCTTTTATTCTCACAAGCTATGTTGTGTGAACTACAAAAGTGGCAACACCGCGCGTGTGCGCATTGGAAGCTTGCAACTTCGGACATCCGATGTCGTTGATGTAAATTTGGCATTTGACGTCGCGCGTGCAGTGGTTTAAATTGTGTAAAAGTAATTATTTTTTTATTTAATAAATCTCGGGATTTTTCTGCTTTTTAAAATTATTCTCGGGATGTGAGGCATATCCACTTTATTCCTTCGCTGTATGAAATCAGTGTAAGTACATAAATAAGTCTACCTAATTCCGACCTAAGATAATAACTCACGAGCATCATCCTTAGTAGCATCAATTTCGTTGCCAGTCCTGATCTCCGGCACCCTCAGCTCCACCAGTTTCTCCGTCTCCTTGATATTGACGGTGACGGTGAGCTTGGGCACGAGCGCGCCCGGGTGCAGGTTGATGGCGTGGTTGTACACGCCGTTGCGACGCACCAGCAGCTCCTCGTACGTCAGGTTGAACACTGCGTTGGAGGACGCTTCAACGTTCACTGACACTGTGAAGTGGTTGGAGTCGCGCGCTCTGAAAGTAAAATGATAATTTACAGAATGTGAATATCGCACTTCCGTTTTGGAAAAGGCAGGACCGTCTACCCCCGGGTCCAAAAAATCCGGGCATCGAGTCCTAGGGGGCGTGAACCGACCGCCCAAAAAAAATTTAAAGGTACTACCTCAGCCAGAGCCACTTTTTTGAAACAGTTGCATATCAAATAAGCTGGAAACAGTTGCGCAACTTTTGTTTATTATGATTACGAAACTTTTCCATGTTGCCAGCAATGCAGGTGCTATATTAAAGTGTATTAAAGCAAAAGAGGTTTTTTTTTAGTTAACTTTCAAGTCACGCCTGTCTAAAAGTTCCGTTGGACAAAGGAAAGTTCTCCAAAGATATTCACGACTCTTCCACGCGTGTAAGTTGTTGACACAAGCTAGTTGTTTCTAAACAATGGCTACTAAACATTGGCACATAACGGCTCAGCTGTATACATATGTACTATATTTACATATAATAGAAGGTAGGCACAGCACTTTCAATTTTGTTACTTGTATGGCCGTGAATGTCTTGTGCCGTTTTCGGCAATTTTATGACGTCACGATGTTTGTTTCTCGTGAATGCGCCATGCATAAGTGCAAGTGTTCGGGATTTTGTGGTTGTGTTGTTAACCTATATGGCGTTCTCTTACTAAGATTTTACCATTGTCATTTTTTATTTTTGGATGTTAAAGTAGGACCTATGTTAAAGTCGAAGCATATTTTGATGAAGTAATCCTCTTATGTCTTTTTTACGAAATTTAGTACTGATGTTCATTCTTAACTTAAAGTCCGTGATTGAGGGGAAGCTCGTGTTTTTTGTACCGCGGTTTACCTTATAAGACATAGCAAGAAAAAAATATACACGGTCGGTAATTACTTGGCAGAAATGTGGGCAGCACCAATTCCCTGATTGACGGCGTCCTGATAGATTTGCTTAGCTTCTTCCTTTTCCTTCACGTAGGCCTTGTAGGACTTCCCATCGAGCGTCCTGTAATAATGAGTTACATTATAATATACATATTATAAGAGATTCTAAGGATAACGGAGTCCCTACTCTACTCTACTACATGTTATAAGCTTTAAAACAATGCGTAAGTGGGGGTTATGCAAATAGCCCATGTATCGAACTTTAAGCGGTTTCGCGCCCTTAAGCCGCTGCAAACACAACTTGGCAAAATGATGTTTTAAAAACCCGTCAGACAGCCAATGTGGGTGAGGAGCGCTTGTCCATTATTTGAGCACAATGTGTGGCCACAAGTACCCAAACTCCTATACTTTGGGGACCGTTAACTAACGTAGCCACATACTGGGCCCATACTTTAAGGAGTTAACCATCAACTCGAAAAGACGAAGAAGCAGTCACATCTATGTATATTCTACATCAGTCAGTGGAGCACTCGCAAGGCCTTTCAAAATTTTCCTACAGTTACAGCAATCTCTTCCGCAAGCTAAGCGCGAGCAGTACCTATAGCTAAGTACTACAAGACCTTAAAATTCTAATGGCAAAATAAGCTTACATGACAAATCCGCTAATGAAGGCAGTCTCAGGCAGCAGTACCCTGAAGTTGGCCTCTTGCGCCTTCTTGGCCGGGTTGCGTACTTTAGCCACCACAGTCGTGTGCGCATACCGGAGCGACACATCGGATATCACGTCCATTTCTGTCAGTTTGATCGGCGGGCTCGACTCTTCTGTTGTGATGTCGGCTACAGATGACGTAGGTGTAGCAGTCTGAGTGACACAAAAAAAAAATTAAGGCATATCATCATCATTTCAGCCGAAAGACGCTACTACTGGACATATGCCTCCCCCAAGATGCCACGCTTGGCAGGCGGGTTGGCGATCGCAGTGTATGGTGTTGAGTTTAGCAGAGAACGCTGCTGCCATTTTCTGGCGAGGTTAGACTGGGGTTACCCCCAGGTGTTGTCCCATAGTTGGGAGAAGGTTAAACAGATTGATATCTAGGTTGTTATGATCATTCGACGAAAGTGCACGTTTCAATACGCAATACTATTATCACCGTAAATAATTGAATTTATTTTAATCCTATCCAGTTTGTTCCATGAGTAAAGAACGTGGTATTTCAATTTGTAATGAATGGCCTGAAACGTTGCAACACGGTTGTGATTGTGACGCATCGCGTCGCTCATCGTTAAGCAGGTACTTTGTACTAGATGACTACCACATGAGGCGAACCTGAAGCGTAGGCATACCAAGTGGGAAATCCAGGCCCGCCCAAAATGTGAAAACTGGTATGGAAATCTGTCTCACTCCATCAAACTATCCAAAAGTCTACAAGACTTGAACCTATAGCAATAAGTAAAAACTCACGGTATCATCAGACTTGGCGACGACCATGGTGTCCTGCGTGGGCACCGCGGCCGAGTGCGCAAGCGCAGCTACTGCGCACAGGCATCCCAACACCGCTAGCAAGCGGCTCATTTTACTTCCCTGCGAAACAAAGGAAAAAAAATATCAATTTATCGCATACCCCTTCAACCTTCACCTCAAATATACTGAGAGCGTTTGTACACAGCATCAGACCCGAATCCGGATTGTATCCCATTTATAATTGTTCCGAATTCAAAAGGGCGTAGTTCACATCTAGTGTGCGACCCCTCTTATTACTACGGGTAGGTACTTCGGAGAATATTTCTCGGATACGGATCAGATTAAGTGCGCCAACAGGGATGGTTTGCAACTTTGCAACGCGGTCATACGCCGGCGATGAGCTGCCTTGGTAGAGTCAGAGATCTGGATTGTAGCAAGCAGGCTACGTGTTTGCAAATCACTGTGATCTGCTGCAAGGTTGCAGCTGGGCCTGTCTGTGGCCAGTGAGTAGTGATTTACTTATTTATTAAATACTTATTTATTCATTCTCAGATCAAATTTTAAAACGCAATTTGGAGCCGTCTGGAGTCAGAGAGTACAACAAAGTTCTATTAGTAAGTTAGCCTAAACAGCTCCGTCGGTAATATTAATATTAGTATTCTATTCTATTCTAATATAATCACCTAATATATAACCTCGAAGGAATTGATAAAAGTAATTATTAGTACCGTACCTACCTACTAAACAACTGAAGTAGGTACCTACCTAGGATTAATTAAGTAAGTGCCTACAGTAGGTATTTAGCTACTTAAATACATGAACCTAAATTTTGGTATTGAGTTAATCTTATTAAACGGCTTCCAATGAATCCTTAAGCAAACAATAACAATTTATTTCTAAGTAATCAAATTAACCGTTATGACATGTATACTCAAGTAGGTAATGAATGAAGATAAAACGACTCGGTAAGATTGTTTTCTTTCAAAGCTAAGCTACACTTAATCAGCGCATCGCGAAGACTGCTTTGCTATCTACTTTCAGTTCTTAGTATATGAATACAAAAATAAAACTTAAAACAACAATTCTTCGAAAGACAGTTTTATTTGTGCACGATAGATAAAACTGTGTTATGTCCAGTGTCGTACGAACTCCCTGCGTATTGATTAAACTCAGTCGTGTGTGAAGGTCAAGTAAATATGGAGTTCTATACAAAAACAAAGAGATACAGATAGAAACAGACGCTACAGAATCAGGTGTTGCCAATGAGAAGAACAAAAAATAAACAAGGAAAAGCAAATGAGGTCACTAATTTACACGATGACGTAGGGCCTCATAATATATCACGTTTAAAAAGTTTCTTGGGTTTTCCCAAAGCCCGCTATACAATAAAGTACCTAGTAAGTCGTGCGCATCAATATTTACAATGTCTGAGCTGAACTAAACAGGTTCTAAGAAACGAAATGTATTGTTTTCCTGTTAGCATTAAAAACTATGTATCACTTAAGAAATCTGAAACGATGGTGACGCGCACTCTCTTTAGTCTTCGATATAGATAACTTGACTGCACATTAGGCGTATCTGAGCATAAAAACCTGTCGTCCAAGGGGGGGCATTGGCAGGGCTTGATTTCCACCAGAACTTGGCATGTAGAGAGGTAATTTTTTTACATGCCCAAGGCGTGTAAAAATCATTTGTACAAAAAGACACTCGCTGCAATTCGCTTATTCATGTATGTGATAATACGTCAACAGTAGCATATTGCATTTTTGGTTGGCTAACACTTGTGGGAAATGCTAAATTGGCATGACATGCGCGCAAACTAGACTTCATGGTGTATAACGTAGTCAAGTCACATTGGAAGCAGTCATTAACCGTAACGGTACCTACTCGGCGATTTTGAGCAGAAATGTGATAAAATATCAATATTAATAATATGCGATTGACAACCATAAAAATCAATGCATTGATATTTCTAGCGTCGAAACAAGCGAAAATAACGGTGATGAAAACAATCTGAGAACTGGTTTAAGACAGACAGATGAGACTAATGCGGTCTATGTAACTGAAGGTAAAATATAACTGAAGAACAACTTCTACAAAAAAAGTCTTCAGTAGCCTTTAGGTTGTAAGGACTAACAACACGAGCAATAAGTACAAAAATATCGGTATTATCCTCTGGCCATAAATAACTTGCAAGGTGGTAACGCAAGGAGGTCAAACATGGAACAGGTTCTAGACAATCCACAGGTGGCAACAGTGTGAAGGTGAGTTATTCAACTCTAGAACATCCTTTAGGCTAGTCTATGAACAAAATTACGAAACAAATGTTGATGTTGCTGCTATGAAAAGGTGAATCGACAATCCAATCAGTAGAGACGAGCCTACGTACATAGAGATTAAAGAACAGACGGCACTGTTTGCTCTCCTCACCCAGTGGCATTAAATTTGCCAACAGGCTCAGGTCAAAACGTACCTACAAATACAGAAGGCATAGCAATACATGATGTCATCACTCACATGACAAAGCATCACCCAGACCTAGACCTTGACCTTGCAAGCATCTCCAGTTGTTGTTTTATCTCGAAACACAAGTAAATATTTTTAATCAACTCACTGATACTGGTCGAATGCATAAAAGCGATTCGTTTTTGCTCCAGGCGCTTTTGGCTCAGTTATTGAATCGACAAAATTCAGCAGCTTAGTAGTAAAGAGATGCGGTGGAATGAGAAACATGTCGTGAGGAAAGTCTTGAATATTAAAGTGGCTGGTTTCAGAAGGAGCCTGAAGGTGGGTAGAAGAAGATCCAAAACAAAGAGAAAAACGATTGATCGATTTGCTAAGGCTAGAAAGGGGTGACTATAGAGATGCATGGAAAAAGAAGTCATGTTGTGTAGACTCCAAACAATTGGAAAATATTGGATCAAGGGCGGAATAACAATGAAGAGCACACTTGTTCGTATATGTATACGGATGCGAAACCTAAGAACAGTCTTGTTGCATCGTATCATGTTTGTATAAGAACGTAGGCAAACGTCCGCTGTGAAATACAACAACTTGCACTAGACAGTCGATACAAATGATACGTTAACGATTGAAGGAGAAATTTCCTATCATATAATAGTGCTTGACTAAAATATCAACTCCGCTCCATAACAATTAAATAGTAGTCAGATCGGTAAGATAGGTGAAGAAACAAATTTGGCAAGGTACCTAATGTTTCAGAAGCCGGTATCAACAAAATCGGGTAAAAGATATATGTAAATAGATAGACATTATATACTGATCATCCTATCATAGTATAGGGATGTAATATTGAAACATTCGTGACAATAAGAGTTTTAAGGATATCTTACAAAATCAGCACCAATTCCAAGTTATGAAATTGATTGCAACACCTTGGGATAGTTACAATGCGAAACTAATGTTTCGTGCACATAACGGCCAACAAACAGAAATGGGTTTACAATTATTCATTGATGTTTGACATCCGCTGACTCCATCAGAAACGAGTTAAGAATTTACTGACACTTATACCTATATATTAAAAACATAGGTAATACAGTCTAATACCTCACAAACCCGTAAATATGTGGAACTAACACCTACTCTTACGGTCATTACTTGTGTGTACCTATGTGTTATACAACGCAGGTAGGTAAGTATCCCGGTAAAGATTTACCCGCTGGCAGAAATCAATTTTGGAATATGGATAGGATGTTTTTAAATAAAAAAAGACTTGACCTCTTCTGACGCTTTGCAACTTTCTAATTAAAGTTGCGCATGAGGTAGAGATTTACAAGATTTGGTAATTCCACAACATTCCTCTAATTAAAAATTAAGAAAGTAATGAATGCAAACTAATTTATTGGACTGTTAGAAAAATTCATATACACATTATTGTCAAATCTTGCATACGACATAATCTATTCGTAATAGTCCGTGACGAAGACCGGTTCCCGTCTGGACAGTTATAAAACTGTTAATCGCGGAATCAATCGTTTACCTACATAAACTCACAAACAACACCAAAACAATGATTTGTTCAAACACCGGCTAGCTACTCAGCCGCTACGTTGTTACATAAAGGCAGACCATACTTACTCGTTTGTTTACGCTCAACGAGATGATTGCACCAATTGTCCCTCAAGCTCTGGCACGTTCCACGTTCACCCTCGGCGATGGGTCTGTCGTCACTGGAGACTGGAGCGCGTGTGGGGACTGGGGCGTGCGTGCTCGGCGTCGTCCGCCGCGAAACTCGATAGGACGCCGCTCGCGAACGGCTTAAGTACACACATATTGTGCACATATCTGTGTTGACCGCCGAGGCGCGGGCTTCCCGCGACGCGGACGTATTCGTGGATCTTCGGGTCAATCGGACAACAATTCTCAAACTGTTTGCTTCAATTCTGATCCCGGATATCAGCTTGTTGATCCCAAGTAGTCATCAGCTAAAATAAAAGAACACTTACTGTAACTGTGAGCTTGTGTAACTCAACTTCATCTATAATAGGATGATACAACTGCAATGGAAAATATAGTTGAATCATTTATTATTCCTGTCTGGCCTTGACTGAGAATAGTCAACCGCATCACTTCCTGCGAACAGTGGATGTCATTTTAGAAGCGATTAAGGCAATCTGATGTAGTGGATTAGCAGTAACAGTGAGGATACATTAGAATGTAAACGAGAACCGTAAATTGATTATAAACACTGATGCAGTGAGTGTTAATAGAACTCCAGGTTTTCAGGAGCTGATTATCTCACGGACAAGACATTGAGGGGAAAGTTGAAAATAAAGTGATACCTACTTGTCCAGTGTCCTGGTAGCTGCTAAATACGAAGGCACCCTCAGTGCCACCCCAGAAATGTCGTTATATTTAATACTAAAAATCTTCTTATTAATTTAGTTTTGTGTTGTCAATTTATCAGTATTGTATCATCGTTCGTTAGCTGGCAATGAAGCATATGACCCAATTCATAGTAATTGTTCAAGTGCTTACTACTACCTCTCTGTGGTCTTTTTTTGGGCAGCTGTCTAAATAACTTCATTACCAAAATTATCATAGGTTCGTTGACATTCCAATGACAAAGGTGCAATGCCTCGCGATGTACCTAGGTACCTGTGGTTATTGCACCTTTCAAACAGAAACACTACAACTAGGTTAATTAAAAATGGTCCTAGTACTTTTCTAGACATGCTCTTTCCTCCCGGAAGGAGATTGATTAAACCATACATAACATCTCGTCTATTTATTTATTTATTTATAATGGGTGTGATCTTTACTCTAGTCCATGTCTATATCCAGGCAGAACCTAGAGGTACCTATGCTTACAGGGGCAAACAATTTTGACATTGCCTGGGCATAAAACCCAGATTCCGGACTGATACTGAAAATTCATAATGAGAAAACTCTCATAAGGTGGGTGGGGTCGTACCAAGGATCAACAAGGATCTCATGCTTATCGGTCGTTCTGGCGACCAATAGATAGTTGCTTATTAGCAACTTCGATAAAAGTAATGTTTATTTCTTGTCTGGTTATTTGAAATGTTTTGAACGTAATTCCCAGCATGAGGAAAAGTAGATACCCCAAACCGAAACCAATATTAGTTACCATAAGAAATCACCAAAGCAAAAACGAATACCGGTTTCTTTACGTAGAGGAACCGGCCGTACCAATCGCGGCTCGCTCCTAATTATTGTTCAGCCCGCTAAGCGATTTTTAATGTACCTAAAGTTTTTGAGACTCTTTGTGTAAAACGTTTACCAGGCTCCCCAACAGCCCAGGCGCCTCAGACATCTCGGAATTCTATAATAGCTAAACAAGAGCTAAACCTAAAACGCTTAAATGAGGGAGCGTGAGCAGGTAGATAAGACGACGAAGACTAAAACAAAATATTTAGTTCATCAGTTAGATAACCAAAAACTTATTGAACGTTGAAATTTTGCTTGACGGTATAGGGGTATGCGGAACAGGTAAAGTTCCGCAAACCTCCAGAGAATAGGAAGGATCCTCCAACCAGACGGGTATTGTGTCTGGTAGCAAGTGTCCGATAGTTGATATTCAAGCTGTTGTAGATGTTCAAATCGCACGGACAACTCTGATAACGCGATGCAGGATTTCGTTCAGTAGTTCGTTGCTGGTGGGATAGATGGCGCTGTGTTTCTTTTCGTTACGTTACAAAATTGGCTTCGTTAGTTTGTTCTTGTGGCGGCATTGACACCGCTACCTACTCCGCTCCCCCCCGGAGACCCCGTCAATAGTGGACGAGTCGTCCATACATCTTGATATGCTTGCCAGGCCAGTGGATGGTTGGTTCCAGTGAGTCGGAACCGGTACTCGTAGAGTTCACGGTGAGTCCGTGGTGATGCCCCAGTAAGTGGGGGTGGTGATATTCCAGTGAGTCGGGATGATGCTGCAGGGTAGTGAGTCGGAGTGGTCCTGCTAGCTCCAGTGGGTCGGGGCGGTGCGACGTAGTGACGTGACTGCTGGAGTCAACCAGGACAGATTCTTCAAGGCTCTTCATGTTTCTGTCTTTTTCATGGCCGAAGGTGTAGCGTGCTTGCCATGGTTGCTGATGAGGTTGATGATGATGATAGAGGCTGTGGATGCTAAACAGGAATGCGCGCTCGCTACATTGTGGTGGTCAGTATATCTGCAGAAGCCGAGGGTACTGGCTTGCTGTATGCTGCACGAGAGCTTAAAGGAGTGATGGCGATGACGTCACGGTGAAGATGTTGCACGAAAGCTGCGCTGACGTTCAATGTTGAGGGTCACTAGTATAGAGGTATACGGAATCAGAGTGTAAAGACCCGTAAATCCGTAAACCTACATTGAATCGGAGGATCCTCCGCCCTGACGGTTGTTTTGTCCGGTGGGCGGTGGGCAGTTACCCGATAGTTGATATTCGGGCTGTTGTTCATGTTCAAATTGCACGTAAAACTCCGATACGTCTTCCGGTACGTGGTCGCCACTACTGAACTATACGGCCCCATTGACCTTCTGTTTTGGCGGCACTTGGGGGAGGTCTACTTCCAGCAGTGGACGTCTTTCGGCTGATATGATAGGTACCTATCTTACTTTTGCTTTTACGCAAAGTTTAACTTAATTTTCTTCCAAAGGCGGCGACAGAAATAAACGGAATCATGGCATGTTTTAAATTGTCAAGAAGACGAATTTTTAAACATGAAGCATTGGATCTGGAGTTCCTTTCTATTGTGGAAGAACTGCGATATTATGAGGTACCTACGCAAATGAGTTGCGGAATCGTTCAACATCAGATATGTACCGCTTGCTGTAGGTATGTCGATCAATAACAAAATGCCTAGGAGACTATAGGCTTAGCCTGCTCTTGAGTTTCGACCTTGAGTGTGGGTTGTGCAGATTCGAGCTGACAAAAGAATAATAACCACGCAAAACTATGTTGCGATCACCTGTGTTTGATTTCTGTTGAGATAAAAAGACGAATGCGCGCTTGTTTTGTGACCCGCATCCAGTTGATTTGTGTTTCGAACTAGAACAATAAAACTGAAGGAGGCCAGTACTTTTCTCTCCCTTCCGGCCGTTTAACAGTCCATGGTCGGAAGCAAGAGCGCGTGGGACGCCGTCGCGAGGAAGTGATGTTCGCAAAGGAGGTGGCTTGAACAAATACAGTCCTAACATGATGGAGCGCAATATTCTGCGCGCACCTCTCGCCGCTTACGGCCGCAGACTATCTACCTAGCCTCTATTTTCTTGAGGGTGCGTGACGAATGCGCATGCACTCTTAATGCCCCAACTAATTGTGACTTAGCACATCGTGTAGTACAGTACAGTACACAGGTAGAATAGAATAGAATACTTCATCTTTACCAGCTTAAGCTACAAATGGCAATCAATCTTACTTGATCTGATTGAGCAAACCTGTTGCAGGAGCAAAACAAACTGCGAAAACCAAGAAGATTAATTTAAAAAAATGGGACGCTTTGTAGAGTTTGGAAAATACTTACTTCCTTGTATTGTTTCTTAGAGGATAATCAGGATTTTGTACAAAAAGTGAGGTAAAATCACAATGTTTATTCTGTTCCAACAGGATGGTTCTGAAAACTGAAAAAAGGAAGAGTGGGATAGTAAGAAATAAATAAAATAGCGTATTTTACTGAAAAAAATATGTAATTAGCCCTTCTTTTTTCTCGTAAACAACAAATTTTTTACCAGCTGTGATGTCATCAGCCCCCTCTCTTAAACTTTGATGCACTTTTTCTTTATCATTTTTATTAATTTGAAATGGCAAAAAATGTGTTCAATATTTTTTTTTAAATCTAAGTGATGGACTTAATAGAATTATAATTTTTCTATCTAGTAAAATACCCTATGGGAGAAGTTCTTTGAAAGGAAAAAAATGAACAGCCTAGAATAAGGTTTTTGAGGGTAAACTCAAATTGAAATCACCTGGTTCTTTATTTTTATATATTGATTTTATTACTAAGTATTATGTTTCATGAACAATTTATTTTTTTAATTTAGTTTCACCAAACAATGTATGTACTTTATTAAGTAATCATTTGAGCATGCAGAGACCAGTTATCCAACTTCCGCAAGAGAAAAGGTATATTTTTAGAGTAAATTATATACTTTTGATCCATTAGAATAACAAGATATTAAATGAATTTCAAAAACATTCATAGGTTCCAAGGACATATTGTACCAACAGAAGACAAGGGATGATAAACATCTGACCACATCTACATTATTTAATAAAAAAACAACCAGAAGTATGATAGAAAACCACTTGTGAACTGCTTTGACTATGTTTTAGTTGTGTGTGCACTTGTAAAGGAAATTTCATTGCTCGCAAGTAAATGTTGGGCAGGTCTCTAGTTATTATATAAATTTTAATATTTTTGAAAAGGCATAAAACCAGTACAATTCTTACTTTTACACCAACATTTTGTTAGTTCACTCTCAGTTTTAGGATCACTTTTATTTTCATTTGAACCATAGTGAAATGTCACCTCCTCATCAGGTAAAATGTCTTGACAGGCAAATATTGCTAACTTTGGTATAGGACTGTCACACCGAACAGGCATAATTTGGCAATTGGGCTCACAACTATGATTAATGTATCTACCAATATTACCAAACACACTTGGATCAATAATAGTTACAATAGGTTGGGCGCCAGATAGTTCTCCAAGATAAAATATATAATTACTTTTTCCCTGCTTCTTATTATTATTATGTCTTACAGAAGCTTGGTTAGGAGTTATTATTTCTCCCGCATATTCACATATGAATGTTCCAGAAGGTATCGGAATTGTTACAAAAAGACCAAAACCTTTGTCACAATGCCTGATCTCCAGGCCTTCAACAGGTCCTTTCTGAACCACTCTATTTCCGCACTCCATTGAACAATGACAGCTCTCATTGCACTCAAAAATTGGATACGATTTTGATTTCAGTTTGTATTTCAAGAGGCCATCTTCCTGGTAGCTAAAATAGTTAATACCACATGATTTCTGAAGGCACTTACATGTTGCTTCTGAACAAATTTCTTTGCAACTGCAATTTTCATCATAGATTGAATTAAAATCATTAAACAACTGCTGATAATCAGCACTCTGATCACAAGGGCCCAAAATATTTTCAGTAGTGTAAAATACGTTATTATCTACATGTGCGTAGTTATCATTCATTTTTATGGAATGTAAGTACCCACTACTACAGTACTTATTTTTAGTCAACAACAAGTTTTTAAGTTATGTATATGAAAAGAAAACTGCAGTAAAAACATAAAAAACGATGCCAAATTGCCAATTTTTTCAAAACAATTCCGTTGACATTGACAGTTAGATTTGACAATTAACAGTGACACTAGCACTAGCAAGCTATTTTTGATAGCTGACATAAACTTGACAACGACTCTGCATGTCGTGGATTTGAAAGACCATGAATGTTCAGTATTTACTACTTCCATGGAACACAATGTTTGCCTAAATCGACGAGAGATGTCACTGCTGTTGGTCGTTGATAAAAACGCAAAAAGACAACCAGACCAAATATTATTAGGGTTCCTTACCCAAAGGGTAACCAACGAAACCCTATTACTAAGCTTCCGCTGTCCGTCTATCCGTCCGTCCGTCCGTCCGTCTGTCAGCAGGCTGTATCTCAAGAACCGTAGTTGGTAGGCAGTTGAATCACAGATTGTGTATTTCTATTGCAGCTAAAAAAAAATATAAAAATTAAGGTTTACGGTATGGAACTCTTCGTGTGCGTGTCCGTTTTGCATTTGGCCGGTTTCGTTGTTCGGCTTCCTTTACGTTACGTTGTATAGTTGCTAAATTTTTAGTACCATAGGTAGTACTCTGCTGGCCACGAAGATGATGGGAAACCACATCATCATCTGCCTAGCCTTTTTCCCAACTACATTGGGGTCAGCTTCCAGTCAACCTTGGCAAGCGTTGCTTAACTTTGAAGATCGACCCGTGTGGCTGTTATTATCTAGTCACGAGCTCCCTGATGGGAAACCACATGCATTTAATAAAGATTTCAAGCAACATATTTTGGTGGGTTAGATGTTATTTTGTTAACCATGTTGCCAGCAATATGTTACCCATAGTGCCAGAAACGAGGACCTACAAAACGTTCATTGATTAATCTACATTTTTTATGAACGTGGCCACCTACTGGGTCCAAAATATTTTAGGGTCACGATCGACTCAAAAAGAAGAAGACTATGAATTATTAAAGTTGCCATGTAACAAATTTGGGCAAAAACCTTTATAATCTGTATCCCATTCAGACGAGCGAGAGATAGATATATTTTTTCTCTCTCTCTCTCTAAATTAGGGACGAGAGCAGCGAACGAGGCGATGGTGTTCGAAGTTGGAACGAATTCACCCGTGGCCGCGCAGGCGCAACGTTGAACGTCTTGACGTGACGTAATTGCCCATTCATAGTTTTTATTCATTGAGAAATGAAGTTTTCAAAACATTTTCATGATCATGTTGTGTTGTATAGAATCAATGATTCGAAATGTGAGATAAGTGTATAACAACAAAATTACGTTGAAAACAAGAAAGAGACTATGAAGTTTGACTAAGTGCGTTCATTCATTGATAGAAGAGTGCTCAGTGCATGTATGTATTGAGCACATGCGCAATGCAAGCGTGAATTCATTCGGTTTACTGTGCGTAATAAATGTCTATTCAAAACATCGTCGAAAATGTGGATTCTTAGAGTGAACTTTGTGTATGGATTTCAATTACCCAGCTAATTCGAAAACAGGCTCAAGTAGACCATTACGACACTCCGGAAGTGGCGGGACAAGCCGGCCGAACGGGCTCGTTCCGAAAGAGATAACAGCGGATGAAAGAGATAAACAGTTATGGATTTAACATGGCGGACGATATGCGTAAAGTGCGAGTTGAAGAAAGATTGAAAATAAAGATCGGTACGTATTGTTTTGCTAACTTTCTTTACTGTTTACATCTATCAAGTGTTCTGAAATCGTTTTATAAATAAATATTCTTTATTTAACGCCTGCCGTGTTGTAAGAAAAATATTGTTGTCATTGTGGTGAACAGGTGGTACCAAAGAACTCTTAATTTTGTGAGCCAGATGTGAATGAATATCACCTTATGAGTAAATTAAGTGATAGTTTCAAGTGCACATGATGCGACGGATGTGATCTCTTTCACATTTTTATTCAGGAGTCCACTTCTTTGTTTTCGTCCTTCTGTTTTGACAGTTCACGCAAACTTTATGAATGAATTTGATGAATTGCCGTGGATACAATGAATATCGTGCCTAGATCATATTAGATTAGATTGCTGTGTACTCTCATCAGTTAATTCATTATGAGATGAACTTGATACTGGAAATCCACACTTGTCTGCTTTCTTTAGTAAAAGAT
Source organism: Lacanobia oleracea (assembly GCA_950371165.1). NCBI lineage: Eukaryota > Metazoa > Arthropoda > Insecta > Lepidoptera > Noctuidae > Lacanobia > Lacanobia oleracea. Next base: position 18,302,008 of record OX493389.1, read on the forward strand.
ACTTGCACTTTTCTGAATGTAGTGTATGTAGTCAAGATTTTAGTATGTAGATTGTTTTACTACTTTGTACAATGAGTGTGAGTATAAATTCTACAACACACAATCACATTATGTACTAATCCATTATGTATATCATGTTTATGTTTTATTTATTTTAACAATTTTATTACATTAATTGATAAATATTTTCGAAACTTGAATATTATGTATTTCTTTACAAAAATATAACTTTCTTAGATGTATAGATTACAAACTGTATTATAATAATAAAATTAATATTTAAATATTGTAAATATTTAAATTCATTTCACCTCTTATTCTACCTAATGATTAACCTGTGCATACAACCTAGCACATAAACTTCAGTGAAGAATTAATGTTTTCGTCATAGGTATAATATTATTACTAATCATAAAATAAAATGTTCTCTTTGGTATTAATTAATTAATTAATCATTATCTATTCCATAGTTTTCGGTCTAAAATTTCATCAACTGATATTTATCATAAGCACTAGTGTTGTTCATGATAGCCAAATTATTACTTTGTTTCTGTGAGTGAAATTTGTTGTGTAATTCCTTTTCTAAGAATGAACTTGCTATGAAGAATTGTTAAACTTTGTCTTGAATTAACCTTGCATGCCAGAAAATAGATCCATGTCATCTGCCTAGCCTTTTCCCAACTATATTGGGGTCGGCTTCCAGTCAAACTGGATTCAGCTGAATACCAGTGTTTTAGAAAATAGATCCATGTGAGATGCTAAAATGTTATCTAATAAAGTAGTCTATATTATGGGCATTCAATTGAAAAGAATATCTTCTTACCTTAATACTTTAAATTGCCTAAATAATTTTCCCTAAGTAACTCTTGTACCTATATGATCCGTGCCTCCAGTCTATACACACCAAATGTCCAAACTTGTGCTGCGCAGTTTGTCCTGTATACAAAATATACAGAATAATTTTCAGTTATGAACAGTTTCCCAATGAGACTTTTTTGTCCTAGCTTTACGCATAATCTTATATTATAAATGTGTGAAAATAAAATAATATAACTTGAATAGGTAAGTTGTTCTAATTAAAAATACAGACATTTATTCATTTGTATTATTGGACAATCTCAAGTCTTGACAAAACCCTCAAACCAAAAACTAAATTTATTCATAAAGTAAATGACCATGAGCATAACAACAGCAATTTTGACACAGTGTGTAGGTATGAAGCCTTATGTTCACTGCACAATCGGATGACGTGAGCTAAGTAATGCATTTCCATATGTACGTACAGAAATGTATGATATGATTGATTTGTGCCGGCGCGCGGTGGCGGCGCGGTCGCATAAATCTACGATAACGCGAAGTGTCTGCCACGATAAGGGTGCAGTATGCCTTCCGGGGCGCGACCCGCCGCTGCTTTCGCCTCTAACTATGTTGCTTTGCTTTGTTGTATTATAATATTAAATATTTCTTAGTCTACTTTCTGAATTCATTTGCAGTACATAGTTATTCCAAAGCTTTCCTTGATTTCATTTGTATGATTTTGTAAGATGATTTTAAGCAATCCGTTAAGAAATGCATTTTAATTCTTAACAGAAGAACAGTTTTTCTAAACTCCATTCAAATCTTAAATATTGTTAACTTTATTTGTATCTCTAGTATACATACACCTTCCTGCATTTTTATAGAATTTTTGTGATTGTCTATAAGTGGTGCAGCACTAGAATATTTTTAGTGCTTAGCTAATTTAACATTGTATACAATGTTGACGATCCTAATAAATAAATAAACTCCATTCATTTGTCTTACTTACATGCTACATTCTGTTTTATTGATGTCTTGACATCATATTATTAAAATCAAACTCAAGTAGATGAAAAGAATCTAGTAAGAAATAAATAATTGTGTAAGTCATGTCTATTTATTTTGTTCAATATTTTTGTAAATTCAAGTAAAAGACATTATAAAATAAAAACTGGCCGAGGGTGAGTTGGGCTCGCGTGCAAAATATCTTAACCAATTTAAAACATTTTATTTAACACTCACTACACTTCAGGTAAAAAACGTGTCAGCATTTTTTTTTACAAAATTTTATCTCTGAACCAAATGGTAATTTTTGGTCAACTTTCTTGACGAACTTTCAAAACTATTTATTATAAAATTATGAAAAAAATATACTTAAAACCCTTTATTTGACGTGTGAGACAATACAGTCAACAAGACATTTAAAATAAGGTTTTTGAAATTTTAATAATATACTCAAAATTTATTTATTTACATAACAAGTCCGTGGTTGGGTCACACAAGTCCAATTGTTCCAATACTAAATTTCAACTGAATAGTTCCAGCAGATCCAGAGAAAACAGACGAACAGACAGAGACCCAAGTGATCCTATAAGCCTATAAGGGTTCTGTATGTTATGTGTGTTCGGATCTCTAAAAAATCAATGCACTTTAGTTTACCTTTGTAGAGGGTTTTTCTGACACAGAAGCCTCCTCTGGCTCATTCAATTTATCTTCTCTTACTATTTTTGCCATAGGTGGACCTTAACTCATTACAACCATATCCAAATACATTTCACTAGTTGACCCGCGCAACTTCGTCTGCTTCCTGCTCCGCTTCTATTGGTCTTAGCGTGATGATATATTATGATAAATGGGCTATCTAACACTGAAAGAATTTTTCAAATCGGACCAGTAGTTCCTGAGATTAGCGCGTTCAAGCAAACAAACAAACTCTTCAGCTTTATACATATATTAAGTATAGATAAATAAAGTGAAGTATGTAATCCTCACACCTTCACAAAGTAAAACATTTGCTATTTAATGAAAGGATTCAAATTAATTAATTTCAAACATCCAAATACAATTGGATTAATTTTCAGTAATTTTCCTATAGGAGTAGGACACTTTGAATGCACCTGCAGAAAGGTTTTCTTTCTTTTTTTGTAAGAATCTAAAAAACATTACAATTATTATTACGGTTTTTCTTAATTAGCTTTGTACTTAGTAGATTGCCTTGTTTATGGCCGTGGGCGACGGCGTCTCGTCTCGGGCCTCACAGGCTTGTAACCGCTCTCGTGTCTGTAGTCCAGAACAGGCGATAATGTGACAACCTTATACTATGCCTTAATTATGGCAACTTCCGTTGCGCCTGCGCCTTATCTACTCGTACGCCATCGAACACCTTTGTTCATACCAACACTTAGCCGGACCCGAAAGGGCAACTGCTAATTGAATCCTATTATTTATTTTATGCGTGGTATGACTCAGGAATCGGTTACCTGCGCCTTTTGAGGCCTGTCGACATAAAGCATCGTTTTCACTCTTAGGAGTTCGTCTCGGCGCGGCCGTCTCGACAATGTGTAGTATAAACGTTGTTTTTGTACTACAACATTAACATGTGAATGTGAGTCACGCACGTACTTAAGTACATACGTATTGTGTCTTATTTCTTGAGTAAACAGAGGTTTCTGATTAGCAGAGCGTATTTCACTGTGCTGCCTGTCGCCTGCCTGCCGGACCAGTAGCAATTCTTCGGAGCTATGTTTATTTACAAGTGGCGATATCGTGTTGATACCTACTTGTGTAATATAAGGCGTTAAATAATACAAGTTGTTAGTAACAAACATGATAAGCGCTGGCTGCTTGATGATACACCTAAACATATTTGACTGATAGTTATTATTAGCTGCCCTTTGTAGCTCGCTCACAATTAGGTGTGATTGATTGGTCTAAGCAATGGGTGAATGACGAGGGCGTCATCTCAACTCTCCTTAATAAAATTAAGTTCCTAATATTGCTTATTGGAATTATTATGACGAGAATTTCCTTTATTTTTAAAAGAAAAAAATATGATAAATAAGATTAAACGCATCACGGTTGCATTGTTTAATAATTTTATAGTTAGGCATATTTAGATACGATAAGTACCGAGATTTAATCACTACTGTGATTATAAAATTCTAATCTAGGTTGAATCACAATCGTCTCTCCGAACAAACTGAGTAGCGTGTATACTTTAACCCAATTCTGCTTCCATGTATGTACAGGAAGCTAATCATTTTTATGCTGTCTAAATGGTTCAACCGATAGTATAGTATTTGCGAATGGAGATCAGTTTCAGCGTCATAGCTAAGTTGTAATTAGTATAATATGTATAGGCGAGTGATTTGCAAGATTCTTAAACAAATGAGAGCGACGCGACGCGATATCGGCGGCGGGCGTCGCGCCTTGTACATCGTACATAGCTATCTCGGATTGAACAACGCTAGCGAGGGGCGGGCGGGGCGCCGTGAATGGGGCAAACCAAGCGTTTTCCATTCAACGCACCCATTCATGGAAACTCGTCGATCCGTTCATGAAAAACGCGCTCGTTTATCGTCACCGTTATCGCCGCCGCCGTCTGCGGAGTACCTACCATATGCGAGCCGCGCCACTTGCCAATATCATATTTTCATTCAATCAAACACATTCGTGCATCGTAAATATGAATTACCATTGATAAGATTGCTTATTTAATACGATAGTGAATGGTAATTGCTTTATTGCGTTGTAGATACCTGTAATTTTTGCATGATTAAATATTGTGTTATTCATTCATTAATCAAGTAGAGATAGCAATATGCAGAGACGGTTTATTCCATAGATATGTATAATAAACAAGGAGATATACCGCTGTAGACGAAAATGTATGGGAACCCTGTTTCTCCAGTATCCCTCTACCTACCCATTCATATTTTTGTATAACGGAAAGTTGGGGAATTTAACCATTTTCAACTTTACGCTTACGGAACCCCAAGTGCGGTTGCGTTTTAGTTGATTCCTAAATGTCAATAATAACGCATAGAGGGTACTTCATTAATTCCAGCAACTAAGGAACGACGTCTCGTGTGTAATAATTAGTTAATCACAAAGTGATCAGCAAACTAAACACTTGGTAAGTCTATCCAATATTTGAATGGAAATAATTAGTTTTAAAAAATTACTAAAGTAAATTTGTTTCTTAGGCTTATTTAAGTTTATTATTCTCTTAAAAGATTCTTTAATATGAATCTGATTAGCCATTTTAAATGTCGCTTGCTAGCCTCTGAAATGGTCTTTCCATTGGTTCACAGGTAAGCTAGATTCAAATTAGTAGCACAATAGGGAAGCAGTATTAATCCCTGATCCAAGGAGAGGATTCGCACATGCTGTTTGACGCTAGGCGTGGTAGTATAGTAAATCGTGTAATGTTCATGCACATATGATGGCATTAATAACAATAAGAAAACCAGTAGGCACGAATATAAGCACGCACCAAAAGTTGTGTGCGACTTCACACACATGGAGATGAGAAAGTATACCTACCTTTGTAAAGACAGTACCTAACTACCTACACATGCACACTCGGCCGAGTACAATGTAGATATCGTCTTTCACTTTTAACTTTCAAGATAAAAGAAAATCGCATTTTCTCAAAGCCAAATTGCTAACTGTTATGTTGGCTAAGTGAAGTATAATCACTGTTACGAAATTAGTGGCTAGAATCGGACTACGTTTTTGCGAAAAAGTGCGTTCTATTTCGCAACCCACCTGCTCGACACATGCACACTCGGCCGAGTACAATGTAGATATCGTCTTTCACTTTTAACTTTCAAGATAAAAGAAAATCGCATTTTCTCAAAGCCAAATTGCTAACTGTTATGTTGGCTAAGTGAAGTATAATCACTGTTACGAAATTAGTGGCTAGAATCGGACTACGTTTTTGCGAAAAAGTGCGTTCTATTTCGCAACCCACCTGCTCGGCGATTGTATCCTATGTGGCGTGGGTGAACGTCTTGGGCCACTGGATATTATACTACGGACGTAGGTTTCCTCCCACGTGCCAAGTAGGTATTAGAGTTGCTTTAAAAAACGTACGAATCAACATAATACCTATTCAAACACTTGAGTAATTTAAGACTTAACTCTTGGTTTTAATTGAACCTACAACTACTAATATAGTAGAAGTTACACAATCATCAAACAAAATTAATCTTCTGAGAAAACACATCATCTCAAAAAAACTGTAAAACATAAGAACAACGGGGCTGTCGACCTGTGAACGCATACGCGGAATTAAATAATTGTACATGAGCAGTTTGTTCCCGGGAATCTTGAAAAACTAATTGTGAGTTGGACTTCGACCCTTCCTCTACTTACCAAAGATGTAACTCAGAAACTAATTCTGGAATTACAGCTGGAACAGCTAGTCCATTTCAGTAAGCATCATTTGTCGTCTACCTTTCGTAGTTACCAATGTAATTTAAGAGCAGGAGAGATAACGACATTATCTGGGCTGGTAGTTTAAATGAGCGACATTTTCGACATCCGTCTCAACAGAACGTTGACATGCTAAGCCTGATTCGGACATTGTTGAAGCCAAGGCGTTTGCTATCAGTAGACAAACGAGGGGTACCGGCGCTGTGACCTTGTTATTTTCCGGTAATGCTTAACACGATATCGAAATCGATGACTTTGTTACTCAAACGGTTCCCATGCGCTCCGACAACGGGCTGCGGTAAAATACTCTCGATTTCGAAACAATTGCACTACGCATACGAGCGTGTGGAAACATCTTAATGATCGCCATTGTGGCTGTGGCTAAATAGCTGGTGCGTATTCGTTTCCTCAGTCGCTGATGGCGCTATTCAAAGGATCCCGTTTCTCTCCCACGATCCAGTTTAGTGGCGTGTGTTACTGTCATGTTGATGATGATGACGGTTGTTTTTGCATCAGCAATTATGTACAGTTTGTTGTGAGTTTCTCTAGCACTACAATTACGAATTTGTGAGAGTCGCAGGAAGGTCTTTCCTTTGTTTTACTGTCCTAACTATCGCAGCTTGCCTCAATTTACAACAATTACGTGCAACGTTTTAATTGACCAATTTGTTTAAGAAAAAATACATAAAAGTACCTACTATAAAACTTGAATGACGTATCAACCCATATCTAAAAACAATGATTATCAGTATTCTTATCATTATAAAGAATGTTAAATAATAAGTGCAGTGCCTATCACTGCTGTTCAATACCGGTATCGGTCACGGCCATTACACCTATTAGTTTTGCCTCAAACCAGGAAATTGTTTTCAAAACATAATTCCCTATTATATTCATTGGCAAGGATTACGTCATCTTTGTAAGAAGAACCACAGAATGTGAATGACTGGTTTACGTATTATGTATTTATTAGTAAATTAGACTTGAACAATAAATAAAATTATAATGAGTAGGCGCGCCATGCAATAAGTTCCATTTAATTTGTCACGAATATTACGCCAGTTGATCATTAATCATGTCAATCCCTTTAACCGTGTGATCTCCGTGGAAATTGCTTCAATTCTGACCATTCTGACGTAATGCTTTGCTTAACATGGGAAAAATATGTAACATCAGTTCTGGGTCCACGGGGAAGGTTAATGGACTCGGTGACTAATCGCCCTAACGCGAACGTTCTGAAGTGAACCGTCTCTCCTATTCGGCCATTGCGGCGGTCTATTGTCGGTATCATTGTCTTCATCTACCAGCCCTGGCTTTGTTCTGTTTGACTGAATAGTTGCAAAACTACTTTAACTGCGTTCCTTTCTGAAGTACGGAGGACTGCTAAATCTTGCAGAAGTATTGTAGGACTGCTGAATGTGTCCCTTGCGTGATTAGCCAGTCCAGTAGGGAGTCTACTGGGGAGTTAGTTGTGCCACTTCTTCTTCATAGCTATAACAATAGGAAGTGGTGATAGGCGTTTAGATTGGCGGGACTGTCTTCATGTAAATTGACGGTCCATAAGTGCAGATTTTGGCCTGTTTGAATAAATGACTTGATGAGTCACTGTCGATTTTGTACTAAGTAATCCGGATTAGAACAAAACTTTGAAGTTGTAGGCTTGTGAAACGTCAAATATGCATACTAGTCTAGCTACCAAGAAGGACTATGAAATAAATAACGACAGTCCGCCTATCGCTACTTTCCACTTGGCTATTTCGCAATCGATATCCACTAATGGGACTCTCGAGGTTTTGGGCCAAATAGTAACAGTTTATTATTATTCTAGTTTCTAGCCTATCTGTTACAACTATGTTTGTATTAACTGCTACTTAGAATATCATTTCGCCATGTTCATTTTACAAACGGGCCATTCATGGTACTCTAGTTGTATTGTCTACGCGGCTGAAGAAAACAATGAGAATATCTTTCTTGTCATCTGGTTTGCAATCGTGCAGCGCATGTCATGTATGAACGGAGTTTTATGAAGTAATAGCATCAATGTGCCAATGTAACGTCTCAGATAATATAAAAACCTAGTGAATTAAAAATAACTGTGTAAGTAGTCATCTGTCAAACCGTGTTCTACTCAGGAGAAATGGATCAATCAATAAGTCATTAAACAATACATAATGGTTGATAGGATATCATAATAACTAGAGTTAAACTGAACATAAATATGTGAAACAGGTTTGGTTTGCAGGTAAGCGTCAGGGCAGTCGTTACTTATGGGCCGATGGTCGCCTCACCTTGTGTCTCCGTATTTAGCGATAACTGACGAGGTCGCAACACGTTGTGCAACCGCCAATGGGCTTGCCATCTTTAGTGTATCATTATTTCAGGCTTTAATCCAAGAAAAGTATTGACTAACGAGCGCTTTACCTTAATGCTTAGGTACAAATTAAATGTCTTGGACAAGTTCAGTCAACAGCCAGCAAAAAAAAATGGTCTTTAAATTTTAAAGATCGCCCTAAATTTTTGAATCTCCTTATGTAAATAGCTCTCCCTTTATAAATTAAATCAAGTATGATAGATCGTTTATTCATAAATAGGTTTTGGGGGTCAAACTAGAAAATTAAAAAAGAAGTCACTACCACCACTGCTGAGACCCGATGGGACGCTGGCCCACTCCGCCAGTGTTGCCGTTACAGGAAAAAGAAAACCACCAAACTCTTGTCAAAAAAGCGCTATATTTTAGAAAAAACGGGGCTTAAAAAAGCGCTAAAATCCACTAAACTTTTCGAATGGTTAAAATTATAGGTTTTTAGGCTATAATTGAAAAAAAAGATAAGAAAAACACTATTAATGGCTTTATAATATATGGCGCATGGTATTCCCGCGCGGGAAGTGCTCGAATACCTTACATAATAGACCCACAGAATGAAATTTTTGTATTTTTTTGGTTCTAATCCCTGACTTTTTGGCCTAATTGGAGGTAGACAATTTCTTTTTAAATTTTCCACCAGAATCCACTAAATTATGTTTAGCGCGTCATTTAAAAAAAAAGCGCTGAAGAGCTTAAAAATGCGCTAGATCTAGCGCGAAAAGCGCTAAAACGGCAACACTGCACTCCGCTGAGGAGAAAGCGAACTAGTTTGCTTCTTTGTTTGCGGAATCGTCACGTCTAGATCCTGGTGACACGCATCCACCAGGAGAAGCAGGGGGCCTTCCCTGTTTCTCCTGGTGGATGCGAGTCGAGTATGTCGAACATTCGCATTCGTCAGAAGGACGTCCGTAGGGTACTGCGTAACCTAGAAGTGAACAAGGCTAGTGGCCCCGACGAGATACCGGCAATTGTTCTAAAGACTTGTGCGCCTGAGTTGTCTCCGATCTTGACACGCCTATTTCGCTTTTCGTTTGAGACTGGAAAAGTGCCGAAGGCTTGGAAGCCAGCTAACGTGCAGCCTGTGCCCAAGAAGGGTAGTCGAGCTGACCCGTCGAATTAAAGACCGAATCATAAGCTCCTGGCATACCTAGAAGCGAATGATATCCTTAGTGACCGACAATACGTGTTCCGCCGAAATCGGTTAACTTATTTTTTTGTAAAAAAAAATATTATTTTCACTTTTTAGTACCCCACACCTAACAACAAAATCGCAGTAAAACAAAATACACAATTTCGTTTACTTAAATGACAAAATTCTGTCATCCAAGTAAACGAATTCCAGCTATTTTGATTTAAAAGCCAAACTTCCTAACCGATTTTTAACCCCCGACCAAAAAAGAGGGTTGTTATAAGCTTGACCACTATGTGTGTCTGTCTGTGGCACCGTAGCTCTTAAACGGATGGGATGAACCGATTTGAATGCGGTTTTTTTATTTGAAAGCAGATTCTAGCGGTGCTTTTTAGACAAGTTTTATCAAAATCGGTTGAGCCGTTTGAAGATTATCAGCTCTTTTCTTGTTGATGAAGGCATTTAACCAGTTTTTACGAGTCTGATCGGTGCGAAATTTAGTATTCTGTTACTTCAGTGACATTGCAAGAACATGGTTATGTTGACCTGATGCTGTAGCATAACCTGCCTGAGGTCTGCAGATTATCCAACTCCTCACTATGTTACAGCAGAGGTATCATGTTTGAACTCACTGGAATAGTTTCAATGAACAGATTACATTTTGATCAGTAACCTTAACCTGATGCTGAAGCATGTCCTGAAATCTGCAGGATACCCAAATCCTCACTTACAGCAGACCTTCCGTTTTCGTGTTAATGTAAATGATCGCAATTAATAGGTTAATAAATAGATCGTGATCAGGGTCTGACGATGAAGTAGAAAAGAGAAATGAGTGAATGCATTGGTGAGAGATGTTAAACTACTTTCAGTCGTTCTACCGATATGATAATATGCTGGTATACGATCTAGTAGTGCCGTTTAGGTGAGTGTAGATCATGTGCTGATGGATGGAGAGGGAGAGGAAGGGCAAAAAATATGACTGGACTGTGTGAGGAGCAATATGGAGGAGTTGAGCGTGACGGCTGATAGGACAGAATACGCGTCGACCCCAAGTAACATGGGATAAGGGCAGAATGATGATGAGATCATAGGTTTTCTACCTATGATAATACCTATTAGGTAAATTAAGTTTAAAAAGCATGAAATAAAAATTAAATTTGAAATACCCCCAACGGCAAAAAACGTAAAAAATAATACGTATTGATCCTTTTAATTTAATGTAGTTACGATTCTTCATGCCAAGCGTCGGGGGCTTTTTCAAGTTTTAATTTAGTTTTTTGATAAAATTCCTATGGGACCAATCTCAAATTTTCTATACTTCCTTTCGGGTAAAAATTATATTTTTCCAAATCGATTAATAAATGACGGAGTTATGAGGTAACCAACAAAAAAAAAACATTGATATCCTCCTTCTTTTTTTGAAGTTGGTTAAAAATAAGATTCTTTGTTACAAACTTTAACAACCCCTAAATCGTGTTTTGGAAAGAAACTAATAATGACAACCTTTATAACAACCCCTAAATCGTGTTTTGGAAAGAAACTAATAATGACAACCTTTATAATTCACTTAGGCCAGTATTCGTGCCATGTTTCAAGTTTATAAATCTAAGGAATAAGTTTTTTCATATAAACTATCCCCCTATTTCTTCACCCCTTTACGAGGGGAATTTCCTAGCTCCTTCCTAAATCCTTTCTTAGTTGACGTCTAATCTACTCTGTGCCAAATTTTATCTTCGTCGAACTACTGGACCTACCAGTAGTTTTGATATTTCGCGATTAATCAGTCATCATCTGCCTAGCCTTTTCCCAACTATATTGGGGTCGGCTTCCAGTCAAACCGGATTCAGCTGAATACCAGTGTTTTACGTGGAGCGGCTGCCTACCAGACCTCCACAACCCATTAACTGGGTAACACGGTACTTCTTGGCAAGACTGGAGTCAGATTTACTGGCTTCTGACTATCCGTAACGACTGCCAAAGATCTACAAATGACAGCCGGGACCAACAGCTTAACGTGCTTTCCGAGGCACGGAGGAAACTCGGTATGTTACGATGGTCACCCATCCACAGACCAACCTTGGCAAGCGTTGCTTAACCTTGAAGATCGACCCGTGCGTGATTTCGCGATTAATCAGTGAGTGAATGAATGTATGACCTTTCTCACTAAAATCCTAAGCGTTTTACAATCGACATTACCCTAACCATTAAAAGATGGAGTCAGAAATTCAGGATACAGCGCAATGAAAACGCTCTAAATTCGTCGTCTTTGTTAGTTGGGAAAAATACTTGGTTCGGGCGAGTTATGCAATACGCCATCTTATTGCAGAACTCCTCAAAATAAAACTAGAAAGCGTCATTAAAGTCCATTGAAATCACCAACACTCAAGGTCTTACTTCGCAAGCTCTATAAAACAAGCAATAAGATGCAAACTAATATGGGAAACTCACAGTAATTAGTTAACTTTAATGTCAACATTGATCATGTTTGACGAAATAAGATAAGAATGTTTGCGAGAATATAGCAGTGGTAATCGTTGGTGGTTAGATACTCGAGATCGTCGACATTCTGCTGACGCTACAAAACGTCTTGACATGTTACTGATGACCACTAACCAATGGCACCGCCATTGATTTCTGCCTGATATCTTATTCTTTTTATTAGTTTTAAATCTGGTATATCCGTAGCTCCCTCAGGAGAAAATAACTTGAGACATGAAGATTTTCAGAGCTTTTAGAACTTCCTTATTAATAAATAGCACGTAAATAAAACTGATTTGGTTTACGAAATTATAAATTTGACCGGAAATCTATTGGGACCAAACCTTGTTAGTCATTATATATTTACCCGACTGCGCCAGGAGGAGAGTTGTTTTTCGAGTGTATGTATGTTATGTATATTTCTTTGGCACGCTCTGTAGCCTAAACGGCTTGATGGATTTTAGCTTGAGAGATGTCGTTAGATTCGTCTTGGTTATGAGAGTGACACTGGGTATAGAACAATTAAACGGCCGTAACTCAGTATCACTACATAGTATAAAACAAAGTCGCTTTTGCTGTCTGTCTGTCCGCAACGGATTTTGATGCGGATTTTTTTAATAGATTAAGTGACTCTCGAGGAATGTTTTAGTATGTAATTTGCACCCAGGCGAAGCCGGTTCAGGTCGCTAGTAAAATATAAATAAAAACTTGACTTTGTCAAGTAAATTTTTTAGAATCAAATTTTTCAATACTGGCTGTATAAAAACAGCCAAACTTTTTTCTTACACAAGATAACTGTAACATGTACATTTTATTGTTCCAGGTGAAGCAAAAAACTTGCCAGGTCGCAGCCATGGTGCGGCGTGCCACCGCGACATATACTGTGTGCTGTCGCTCGACCAAGAGGAGATATTTCGCACATCCACCATGGAGAGAACTCTCAAGTGAGATATTTTTATCTAGCGTCATCCTGTGGCTTATCCCGTATGAGTTGTGCATTTGGCAAGTTAGCTGTAGCTAGGTCAGTGAAAAATTAAATGCAATTAGATCAGTAGTTTCGGAGATTACTTGGAAACTTGCGTGGACTGATTTTGAAGTTAACTGTAATTCCGCCTAGATTGGATAGATTAACAGTTTCTTCGATCTCTTCTAATCCACTTCGTTTACAGAATAGGCCGGCAGGATACTCGACTGGGGTATCTATAGGCGCTATAAACTTTATTGTGCCATACACGGAGACAGCTAGAATAATAGATAGGCGATCTGTCTTTCATCAACTGTCATCTCACCTAGAGCTAACTTTTATGAGTCGTAAGGGCCGCAAAAACTTTATTCTTATAATTTATTTAGTTTCCACATGTTGTTGCCACCACGGTGACACAACATGCCCTTGATTTAGCCGTTACTATTCCATAGTTTCCTGTCCAAACGGCCCTTCACGAATTTTACAAAACGGGAGCGTTATATTCGCTCCAGAATTGACATAATAATAACGGATCCATTGTCCGGTGTCCGGTGTCGCTTCCGCCCGTTATCGTGTGGGAACCGATTACCAACATTTAGGGAGAGCAAACAATTTAATAGGTCAAGGTTTCTCCACTCCATGAATGAAGCATTTAAGTGGCAGATACGTTTAATTGAAGTAATTAATGCATGCTGTACGTGTACGTTGTACTACGGCCGTACAAATGGTTGCCACGTTGCTACCTGGAATTACAGAACTAATTGTGTAATATTTCATTGTTTTATGGAATGTGCTATTGTGCGTATTTCTGTACTTAATGTTTTGTTTAATGAAAATGAACTAATTTGGTTCGTGATTAAAGAAATAAGTACTAACGAACAAAATATCGTAAAACTTCCGGTCATCTTACGATCTAAAAAGTTTAGAAACACTAGACTAATGCATTAGGTACGAACGAAAGTACGATAGATGTGTAACTTTCTTTGAAACATTAATGTGTCGTCACGAAAGTGCGCAGGCGCACACTCCTAATCTCTTTCATATGATATGTATTACTTCCGGCGCTTTCACGAGCATGTGTCACTCAGGAATAAAATAATCCAAGTTTCGTTCCTAAACTGTTGTGCTGTGCCCATTTATACCCGACTGCCAAGGGAGTACCTAACCTAGGTGGAGTTTTGTAAAAAATTCGATAGGTAGATTTTCTTTTTCATTATAGTAGAAAGGACAATAAGCATACCGAGATAGTAGTACATCACAATACTGCCATGCACTTGAAAATAAACCTATTCGTCACATTATAACATGAACAACGTTAACCTATAAACAAAGTCGGCTGTATGGAAGTTCATTTTTATCATAAAGCATTCTATAACCTGTATAAAAACATTCTATTGAAAGCCACCTGCTGCCTCGCCTCGCATGTTGAATTTGTCATCAATTAAACATTAGTCACAATCACAATTAATTCGTGGTCGCGGTGCGGCTTTTGATAGTGCGTATAATTCGGGGGAGGCGCTATTGTGCTGTAAGGGAAGGCGGCGCTGCGGCGCGCCACGTCCCGGACGCGCTTCCGGTGCGCGTGCGTCGACGCGGAACGTCTCTTCCGCTTCACCCCCTTTGCCATTCAACTTTTAGAAAGAATACAAGACAACCGCACCGCAGCAATGATTTTAATTACTGCCGCCGGTTACGCTCCCCCTGATTAGTTGTGGGAGCGGCCTACGCCACCGCAATCTTGTCATAACCAGAAATCCACGTTATAACCTAATTCATTCTAAAATTACTCAACTGTAACTGGTGTCCTATGAATTAAATTTATCCTGTTGGTATTTTTGACGGTTCATTTTGTGTGCGAATACCTACCGCATCATATTGAGTTTTAAATAGAATTGGGAATTCTAAAAGTAATAAAGCAGTTAAAATCTATAGTTTCCGTTATGATTACACCTCCGTTGAAGTACCTAGAGAACGTCCATACGTTTCATTGTTTATCTGTCATTCTGTAATGATAGTCTGTTTTGCTTGTTAATGAACGGAAGCGATAATGATTTTGTGACCCAAGAGGTGAGGCCGCAGTGGACTGGCGGATATCGAAGGAAGTGTCACGTCACTCGCCGAGTTAATTTAATGGGTTCTTTGTCTCGCGATACCTTATCACTGCACTTACTATGTGCCTCTGTCCAAACTATCTGTGCCTCGCTAACTATGTACTGATAATATACCTACATATTAGTCGCGCTCGTGTATGCTTTGTGACTGTGCTCTCCTTGGAATAATGATTCTCTGCTTGTAACAAAATGTGTTCAAGATAAAATTCCTGAAGGTGTGGTTAATTATTTAAATGCCACAGTTTACCTAAAATTATGGAATCTCCCTTTCCAAAACCCAGCAATTTTCTCCAAATGACACACTTAAAAAAAACATCACAACAATACATACAACCAAGTGGTTAGTACGAAAAACAAATATCCCCGAAACGGCAATACGAGTAGTCAGCATCCAAAAAAGTATGACGTCTGAGACTTCGAGAGACTCGTAAAAATCGCGTCAGTGGCTTTCCAACATTAAACGGAAGCTTTTAAGTGATAAATTGGGCCCGGAACTTCGTGGCACGTAAAATGATCATCGCCTGCGCCTGAGCAGTCCCCGGCCGGAGTGGCGGCAGTCTTAAGTGCATTGCTCTGGTTTCTAACATGTGCTATTTTGTGCTCCCGGCCCGACAACATGTATACGAATAAAGGTGTTCCGGAGTTCATTCAAAAATGCGTCATCGTGACTCGACCTACTAAACGCTCCGTGCAGATTCAATTGATTGATTTAATTATAAGTTTTATTGATTTAAGATATTATTATATGAATAATACGAGGATGCATAGATAACAAAGCATTGTCAGTCGACAGTCGTGTCCTATATTGACGAAGATTAAAGTACATCACGAGGTGTAATAAATATAGCCGAGTCAATAGTACTATTGGCCACGTATCCTGGTTATTGAATGAGTGTTCATATACTTAATCAATTCAACTTATTAAAATTAGAGGCGTGAAGTATGTGCAATGGTAAGTGAGCTTGGGCCGCCCCCGCTCAGCTGGTGCGGTTCCGCCTCCGGTTTATAAATACTGCGCCGGCGCCGGATGCGCCTGCGAGCCTGCCACCGACTCGATACACTGCGAGCTTCTTATACTACGTACACTCCAAACGAGTCAATAAACCCCTTTATTGAGTTATTATCATGTTTTACAAATAGCTACACGTAATGCTCGCTCGGAAAGTATAGATATTGTTTATTAAGTAGGGTTGCCAGATTTATCTGAACTTTTATAGGAACATAATACAGCCCTATACTATGGATTGTTTTACTAAGAAAAAGAGCTTATGTAGGTACAGATTTGCAGAGGCCTTGCCAGTCAGTGTCTGAAGAAGTACATGGTAATTATTAAATCATATATATTAAAACTTTTATTAAAATGTATCCATACGACAGGATTGGTCCACATTAGCCCAGAGCCAAGAAGAATGGAAGGAACAAAGAGAGGCCTTTGCCCTGCAGTGAATAGGCTAAAAATAAAAAAAATAAAAATTATATCTATACTTCCATACTATAGTTCCGACAGTAAATCTGCGTTAGGTACATTTTCTCACAGATTTTCCGCTAGACTCAAACTCAAAGCATTTAATTCAATTAAACCATTTACAGGCTTTGAATTGTCAAGGTCGGTCGGCCAAAAAAGATGAAGCTATTTATTTGCACGTTCCAAAGCATAGATCTCTATGGAGAAAAACGTACAAGAAAGTCCACAAACACGTCTATAGAAAATAATAAATTGTTACAAAAATTCGTTTACATCATGTGAGAAAGATGTAAAAGACGAGCAGGATAAAAGTGTTCGGAAAAAAAACAATTGAAAGAAAAACAAAAAAACCATGGCTGCTGAGAAATGACCAGCCCCAACTGACGGCGCCCGTTCACGAACATGACGCATGCGCTAGCACCATTCAGCTCAACCATTTTGAAGGGAGCCAAATGATCCAACGCAGACGCTGCCTTTAGCTAGACTTTTGAGTGAGCATGGCACTCCCAACCACCAGGGTACATTCAAGTCAAAAACAAACCTAAAACTGAAAGCTATAGTTGTTATACAGTACTCACACCACACATGTCCCGTTAATAGATGAAATTATACAATGCAAAATAAATTGAGTATATACAATGCAAATATTGCTTTCTTACAATCTTCTGCCGGTCCAACAATGTTTCCAAATGCTAACAGATTAGTTTGTGCGGCCTAGTGGCTGTGGAGCAAGACCAGAATTGAGCCAAGCATTTTTATCTTCAATATAATCCCCCAATTTATAATATGCTTGCCTACATAGTATGCGTTTAATTCATTTTAAACAGTACCCCATGAAAGATGATGACTGACTTTAGCCAGTCTGAACCTTAGTTGAACTAATTGGTCCTTATTTCTAGTACCATAATCATGTCTGTCGCCTCTTATACTAAAAATACTTGGTCGATATCCCGACTAGTCGTACCCAGCGCTTCTCTTCGACATTTGTTATACGCACAGCTAAAGTGTGGAACTATCTGCCAGCATCTGTGTTCCCGTCCACATATAACCCGTCTGTCTTCAAATCAAGAGTGAACAGGCATCTTCTGGGCACGCTCGCTCCATCATAGACCTCATCTATCGCTTTCCATCAGGCGTGATTGTGGTCAAGAGCAAGCCCATTCCTAAATAAAAAAAATAAAAAGATGTCAATTCTTTCTGACATGTTTTCGTAAATGTATTGACGAAGTACCGTCATGATGTTATTCACAGATCCCTTACAGAATCGCGCTGGCGGAGATTGCACATCGCTTTGATGGCTCTTTTCTGAAGAATAAAAATAGACTCGGTGTCTGCAGCCCGTCCCCATAGTAAAATACCGTAAGAAATGATACTGTGAAAGTAAGTAAAATAGACCAGTGTCGCGGTATCGACATCCGTTAATTGGCGGATTTTCCTTACAGCATATGAACTTAGCCGTCCTGAAAGAGATGTTATATGAGGGCCACATTGTAGCCTTGGGTCAAGCGTAATTCCCAGGAAAACCGTTTTATCGACAAATTCTAAACCGATATTAATAACATGGGGCCCGGGGAAGGACATAGGATACTTTTTATAGCATACTAGTTGACCCACGCAACTTCGTTTGCGTCACAATTTTCATTAATGCTCCGCTCCTATTGGCCTTAGCGTGATGATAAATAGCCTATAGCCTTCCTCGATAAATGGGCTATCTAAAACTGAAAGAATTTTTCAAATCGGACCAGTAGTTCCTGAGATTAGCGCGTTCAAGTAAACAAACAAACAAACTCTTCAGCTTTATATATTAGTACTAGCTGACCCACGCGGCTTCGCTCCCGTCAACTGGCTACTACCCTACCTACCCTACCTACCCTACCTACCCTACCTACCCTACCTACCCTACCTACCCTACCTACCCTACCTACCCTACCTACCCTACCTACCCTACCTACCCTACCTACCCTACCTACCCTACCTACCCTACCTACCCTACCTACCCTACCTACCCTACCTACCCTACCTACCCTACCTACCCTACCTACCCTACCTACCCTACCTACCCTACCTACCCTACCTACCCTACCTACCCTACCTACCCTACCTACCCTACCTACCCTACCTACCCTACCTACCCTACCTACCCTACCTACCCTACCTACCCTACCTACCCTACCTACCCTACCTACCCTACCTACCCTACCTACTATAATTTGAGATTTAAACTATCCTATCTCTCAAGTTGGATCGAACTGCACATGGTGTGCGAATTTTATTATAATCGGTTAAGTGGTTTAGGAGTCCATTGAGGACAAACATTGTGACACGAGATTTATATATATTAAGATAGATGTGCTTCGCGGGCGAAAACGCGGGCACAAATGAAACTTTTTTTATAAAAATGGCCATACTTCAGAGTACAGAAAAAAGTTTCACTAAATTCCATACTGTAATTTTTCACAATACCGTTCTCATTTTTAATAAAATAATTATAGCATTACAATAATCATTCCTTTCCCATAATACATACACTTTCAAGTGCAGGCACGTGCTTTATTATTAGGCTGTGAGATGAGATTTCATCGGGAATGTCAAACTTTCTCCTTTGAATAAGGCAATCCCACGCATACGTCACTGTGCAACTTGGTCTTACATCATGAAGCCAACGTTGTTTACATAGGTACTAGAAAATTGAATAACTTTTGTCCACTATGTACTTCTACTTCGTCTGTTAATACTCACCTTTTCCGGGATTGCGAGTAGTCGGTGACCCAGAAAATGATACGATGTTCCATATTTAATTGCATTCAGTTGTTACGACCGACGTTTGCTCATCGGTAGCTTATGTTTAGCGGTTGAAGATTATGACTTGATGAAATTCTTTGATTAGAAACACACATCCGAGTTTTGTATTAACTTAAAACGCAATTAGGATAAAGGTTCTCGAAAACCGATTTCATTTAATTGAGCTGTTGCATTTAAATAAAGGGCCAAGAGCAATCATGTTCAACATTTGAATGTTTTCCATTTAAATTCGACATATAAAGTTTATAACCATTTTCTTGGAGGCGTCAGGCGCCGCGGCCGCAGTTCATTAAGTCGTTTTATTGTTTCGTCGGAGCATTTGTGTTACTCGATTCTGCAAATTGGCAAATTAAACTTTACCTATATCCTCAATTCCTCAGGATATTTGTTTGCTACAAACCTATTACTCTTTAAATTAATTTCTCTTAAAATCTTAAATAAAGGATCAACCGAAAATGGCTCGTACATAACAAAATCCGATAAAAAATAATATTTAAGTTCATAAAATTATTCATTTAGCTGTGGGTGGCAATACCGGCACTCGTGTAAGACGCCCCACGCGTCCACAACTAGGCTGCCACCCGGCTATAAATTACCGCGCAATCGAAAACTTGATAACGATTGTCGGATGTAATATTCAACAAATAGTAGCTCGGATTGATTCTCTCCACACAACTCATACCTGCACGATATCAACTAATCATATTGTTCTTTTTTTTTTCAGTCCATTCTTCGGCGAGGAGTTCCAATTCGAGGTGCCGCGACGATTTCGATACCTTTCCATATACGTGTTCGATCGTGACAAGCATCTCAAACAGGACAAAGTGCTCGGTAAAGTGGCCATCAAACGAGAAGATCTGCACCGATACAATAACAAAGACCACTGGTTTGCGTTGCGACCGGTCGACGCAGACTCAGAGGTCCAGGGAAAGGCATACATTGAGCTTACTCTCGAAGATTCCAGAAAGAGGTTACGAATGGAACCGAAGCCTCCCGACCCGGACCCCAGTGCAGCAGACAACTGCTCGACAAAAACAAAAGGAAATAACCTCGTAAGATTATCTGAATATTGTAAGGAGAGTATGAGATTTGGTTCTTGCTCGAGTTCCACGAGCAAGAAGCTGCTGAGTGCAGTGGCGACGGAGCCGGCTCTGTCGCTGTCGCGGTCAGAGAGTTTGAAGGATCGGGCGCAGTGGGCGGCGCGGACGAAGCCGCCCATGCACGCGATGCCCGAGTCGGACGCCTCGCCCACCCCCACCGCCGCTGACTACTGGTCAGACCCCGAGAGGCACTGCGCCGCGCGGGTAGGACACGACACCCTGCGCCTGCGAGTGCTGGAGTGCTCGGAGCTAACCACTAAGAATGGACAGTGTGACCCGTTTGCTCTCGTCACGTTGTTATATTCGAACGGACGAAGAGTTGAAAAACGTACGAAACCTAAAAAGAAGACTGTTAATCCACAATTTGACGAAATTTTTTGTTTCGATCTCGTTATGGACGCAGACCCGAAGGATAAAGATGGCTCACAGACGGTAAGTGAATCTGGCTTTTGCTTTCCGCTTCAAACATTCTTGTTTGATACCAATATTCCTAGTTAATTTGTTTTTACTTGCTATTGCAGGCCGGGGTGGCTTGCGAAGCCAGGGTGTCGGTGTGGCACGACGCCGCGACGCCGATTTTTCTTGGTGAGGTGCGGTTACAGCTGCGACAACCTTCGCCGATACCTTCGCGTGCCTGGTAAGAGAAAAAACTATTTAGAGAGTTGGTGTGCTTCCAGATCAAGTCCTTCTCGTCCCAGTACATATTTTAGGTGTTACATATTTATGGCAACGTTGAACAGTTTTCTCAAGGGATAATATTGCAACATAAGATTTGGTTAAATATTTAAGTTACTCTGGCTCTTTCAGCCTGTGTAGGTAACTGAGTGGCCAAGATTATGACAGCGCTTTTTAGCCCTTCCTTCATTAAACTCTCAGACTTTTATGGATTTATTAACAAAATTATAATTATCATTCTGCCTAGGCTTTTTCCAACTACATAATTTGGAGTCGGATTCCATTGTAACCGGAAGCAGCTTACAGGATTTGGACTGCCTATCTGGCCTCCACAACCTAGTTACAGTATAAAATGTGTGTTTATATCGTCAGGTTCTTCCTAACGTCCCGCGCGGGCGGGGCCCTGTCCCGGGGCGCCACGCCGCCCGGCACGCGCCTGTCGGCCGCGGGCAGCGCCACGCTGGGCTCGCTACGACTTCTACTGCAGTACACAGTCGACCACGTCTTCCCGTTACAACACTATCGAACACTTGAGGAACTGTTCCTCAGGAGTGTTCACCAAAAGGTAAGAACTTCTTTACATTTTGAGAATAATTAATGAGGTAGTCATGTTCATTTTCCAACTATCTCCAAGAACTGTTGAGACAGAATAACATAACCAAAAAATGATCGAGGGATAAAGAGGCTAAAGAACAGATTAGAAGGGAGGCAGACCAAAAAACTTTGGGAAGAGAAGGAGACCTAAGAAAAAGTATAATAGGGAGACAAAAACATTAGCAGATTATGTGAGGGCTTATTGATATGGGTATATTTGCGGCTGCACCTGAAAATAAAAACATTTTGGGTGCAACAATTTACTTAGGTGTTCTCAAGTCAACAGCAGCAGGAAGAAAAAATCAAGCTAGTAATAATATTAACAAATATCTGTTTACAGCCCATAACAGCATCAGCAGTGTACATACTGGGGGAGATAGTGTCGAGTAAGACGGACGCGGCGCAACCCCTCGTTAGGCTATTCACTCACCATGATCTCATTGTACCCATCGTCAAGGAGCTTGCAGATGCTGAGATTTCTGCGCTCACGTGAGTATGCCTGTCTTAATATTGAAGTATTGCGTCTCTCTATTCTGTACTTTGAAAAGTAATACAGGGTTACTTTTCAATGACCAACTCAATTTGTCAAAAAAAGACAGCTTTTTTATGTATTGTACTGAGTTATGCGACACTAAATAAATACACTGAACAGCAGTTATTTTTTATTTTTATAAGCCGACCCCAATATAGTTGGGAAAAGGCTAGGCAGATGATGATGACCGAACAGCAGATATTTTTTCTTGACGTGTGTCAAGACTTATACAAAAATCAACTCCCGCAACTGGCATTAAGTATCAATCAGAGCCTTGCTAGGAAAAAAAAACAGGCTATTGAAGAGTTGCCCTGTTTTATTCAAGTAGCATTTGTCTATGTGCCACTTTATTTAATTATTTTACTTTCTGAGCTTGTGCTCTTATTAAAATGGTTTTATTAAAAGTTGAATTAAGGTTTAAAATATTTTTCGCCAATGAACTAAAATGCGACATTTCAATAAGAAACCGTTATTCATCAAATATGTATATAAATTGCTAATTTGAAAATGAATAATTACGTCCAGAATTAGCTATTACACAAATAAATTGGGTCCAAATATGAAATTACGATTGAGGGCACACGTGAATTATGTTAAATTACTATCAGTCTGCTCAGTCCTAATCATAATAATTGATTGTAAACAGCGTCCGGTGCGTGAGTAAGCCTCGACGTCATCCTTGCTCTTATCTCTTATCATCTCAGCTGATTTACATCCCACTACCGGTCAATACCGTTATTATTCTGTCATTTACTGGACATTTTCTTTTATAAGGTTATTGCAACCGTTTTTTTTTTAATCCGGCGCCAGGGTCCGCAATTAGGCATTTCCGATGCATTATATCCTTTTTATGGTTGTTTTGGGATTTTCTATAAAGTCTCTACTGAATTAATTATGAGGAAATATAAAGTAATGTTAAGCCAGACCCCTAATTTAGAGCGATCATTAATAAAACAAGGAACATGTCACTCAGCGATGTTGTAGGTTCCTATCAGAGAAAGAATTTTCGTAATCGGATCAGTACCTACTTCCGGAGATAACCTCTTACAAAGAAACGATGTTACATCTATAGTATAAGTTTTGAAGTTCAGATTTAAAAGCCTACAGAAATAATTCGAATAAGTACAATAATTTTGTATTTTTTTACAGTGACGCAACAACAATATTTCGAGGCAACACCCTCGTCTCAAAGATGATGGACGAAGCGATGCGGTTGAGCGGCGCGTCCTACCTACGATCTGTGTTACGGCCAACGTTGGCGGCAGTGTTGGCCGAGCGACGGCCGTGCGAGATCGACCCTGCCAGGGTCAAGCCCACTGCAGCCGTTACAGCCAACCTCGCCAACTTGAAGGACTATGTTGAACGGGTAAGTTAAAATTACACTATACGTTTACTCCGTCGTACCTGTTGGACCGTGTTGCAGCGATCGTTGACGGCAGTTTTTTTTTTTTTTTGGAATGGGCTTGCTTTTGACCACAATCACGCCTGATGGAAAGCGATAGATGAGGTCTATGGTGGAGCGAGCTTGCCCAGAAGATGCCTGTTCACTCTTGATTTGAAGGCAGACGGGTTATATGTGGACGGGAACACAGATGCTGGCAGAGAGTTCCACACTTTAGCTGTGCGTATAATAAATGTGGAAGAGAAGCGCTGGGTACGACTAGTCGGGATATCAACCAAGTATGGATGGTACCCTGCAGTACGTCTGGTATTCCGGTGGTAAAAGGGCGATGGTGGAATCAGGTCGTGGAGTTCCTGTGCACACTCCCCAAAAAACAGTCTGTAGAAGACCGACAGGCAGGCAACATTTCGCCGATGACCTAGGCTGTGAAGCTGAGCCACCAACGTCTCGTCACCTATAAGCCTTTTTGCTCTGCGTTCAACCGAATCCAATGCAGCAAGCTGGTATTTTGCCGAGCCATCCCATAAGTGGCTGCAATACTCCATACGGGATCGGACTTGTGCTTTGTACAGACTCAGAAGCTGTCCAGATGTGAAGTATCGTCTTACCCTATTTAGGATGCTCAGCTTCTTGGCTGCAGTCTGTGCTTTTGACTCGATTGTTGAGCCGAAGTTGAGATTGGACGTCAACTCCATGGCCAAAAGCTCCAGGCGGTCGGTAACAGGTACAGGCGTACCTCGGAATGTAGGAGATAGCTGAAATGTTGGCCGAGAGCCGACCATGCGAGATCGACCCCTCGAGGGTCAATTCGATCGAACTTGGTGTAACACCCGATGTTTGCAAGTCCACTTTTACGTCGAGCTGCAATAAAAAACCCTTTACGCGTGTCGGTAACAAGCGTTCGTTAGACGCACCCTAGACACTACCAATGTGCTGGGCTCAGTCGCAAAATGACCACTTCTCAAAATGACTACAGGTAGCAAAATGTCCCTTTCGCAAAATGTCCTCTTCCTCAAACAGGCATTAAATCCTTTTATCATTAAAAAAACTGGTCAAGAGCCAGCAGGTGTACAACACAGAGGGGTACTATAGTAATGTTTAATCAGTAAAATGGGTAGGTGCATGCACATACAGTATGAATTTTCAAGTGTGCCTCATGGCCAAAACCTAAATATAAGTAAAAATCGAAAAAAAAACTGAAAGAAGTCTCGAGCCGGATTTTGATGAAAACTAAAACGCTCTTTCCTTTAGTTTTCCATGTGTCATTACTTCCCAGAATTTGATCCTTGTTAGCTATATTTTTGGATGGTGTAATAATACAGAATGTGTTAAAGAGGGACATTCTGAGAAAGGGACATTCTGCGAAAGGGACATTCTGCGAAAGGGACGTTTTGCGAAAGAAACATTTTGCTACCTGTACTTAGTCATTTTGAGAAGTGGTCATTTTGCAACTCAGCCATCTGCTGATTAGGTAGTAATTTCACCGAATCGATAACTTGTCTTGAGGTAATGTTTTCCTAAGTTCATACCGATACTGCGAGAAGATGAGTTACATAGTTCTGACCTGTTCCCAGGTATTCGCAGCCATCACGTCGTCGTACGCGACGTGTCCGGCCGCCATGTGCCGCCTGTTCGACGCGCTGCGGCAGTGCGCGGCGCGCCACTTCCCGCGCAACGCCGAGGTGCGCTACTCCGTGGTGTCGGGCTTCATCTTCCTGCGGTTCTTCGCGCCCGCCATACTTGGGCCTCGACTCTTTGATCTCACTACGGAGCAAATTGTAAGTAAACCATCGAATAATTATAAAACGAATTCTAATTTGAATCCAATGAGATCTTCTTTAACCTAGTTTTCCTATTTCGAATAAAATTATGACGCTGATAAAAAGATGACTGCAGACATAATATCAGCTCGGCGTCGGATTGCCTCAACTCAACAGTATTCTATCCATTAAAATTCATACTGCGACGCATACTAGTCAACGATGTAGAGCCTCGCCTCGACTCCAGATAGGTTACGCTCAGTATTTTGTATCCAGTATTCACCTATAGTGTTTCTTCTAGGATCCCCAAACGAACCGGACATTGACACTGATCTCGAAGACCATCCAGTCACTGGGCAACCTGGTCAGCAGCCGGTCTGCGCAGCAGGTGTGCAAAGAGGAGTACATGGCTGAACTGTACCGCAGCTTCTGCACGCCAAGACATGTATGTAATACTTTTTTAACGGCAATTCAACCTGTTGTTAAACGATAGTGAACCTTGTAGCAGGAAGAACAGAGAGAAGTAGTCTCTCTGTTCTTCCTGCTACAAGGTTCACTATCGTTTAACAACAGAGAGAGATAAAAAGTGAGGACGAAACGGCACGCCTTCAAATCAAGAGTGAACAGGCATCTTCTGGGCACGCTCGCTCCATCATAGACCTCATCTATCGCTTTCCATCAGGCGTGATTGTGGTCAAGAGCAAGCGCATTCCTAAATAAAAAAATAGAGTTTTCGAGATCCCGTGTGAAACATTCACTGTCCTATTTGCGCGTTTTATGACCACAGTGTCTGTGTTACTAATAATCACCATTTTGTTACATTGAGCCCGAACTTAGCAAAAATAATCAGGCCTTGCATGCCAGGGTTCACAACTAATATTTATTACAACTTTAACTACTTTAAAATTACAGGTGCAAGCAATAAAGCAGTTCCTCGAAATAATCTCCACGAGTACGGACACACAAAACAACAACATACAAGAAACGCCCGTGCTGCTGAAAGAAGGGTGAGTTTTATACACTATTAGCTGACCCGCGCAACTTCGTCTGCGTCACATTTTTCATGAATGCTCCGCTCCTATTGGTCGTAATGATGTTATATAGCCTTCCTCGATAAATGGGCTATCCAACACTAAAAATAAACAATTCGAACCAATGGTTCCGGAGATTAGCGCGTTCAACCAAAAAAAAACAAAGTCATCAGCTTTGTAATATAAGTATAGATTGCAATGCAATTTGAACTCGTATTCCTTTGGTGTATCCCTATGGTGCCTATTTTATGGTTCACTGAATGATGTGCCAAAAAAATCTGCACTAATAACTTTTTAACGGAGATTAAACAACATTTTGATGTTTTTGTGCATCCTTGGATAAGATTGGGGTATGTATGTAGTTTAATATTACTGTGTGTCCTTGTCAGTACCGTCGGCCAATTGCACTTTTCAGATATTGTAGTCTAGTAGAGTCGCATTGTGGGTTGAGGTTTGAACAAGCTTTTTGGCTAGTTTGACATTGGGAACGTAGTGTTTTGGCCACATTTTTTATTCGAGAGAAATAATGATTCAAACGACGTGAAGTGTAACAGTGTTGCTGGCAAGTCGTTTGTTTACCATATCCCTGATAAAAAAAAAACATTGCAACATGATTGTTCCAAAACATACAACAAACACACACAAGCACAACATGGGGCATGGGGCGTTGAACATGGGGTCTTCAATATAGCCACTGACAAGCCGCTTGTATGAAAACAATATTAGCCGCTTGATGTCTGATGAGCTTTCTGTGTGCACAGCCTAAGCATAGAAGCTAAAGTAAGGAGGTAACAGATACTGATAGGAAGCATGATGTTTCAGAACCATGATCAAGCGCTCGGAAGGAGTGCGCGCGGGCGCAGGCTCGCCGCGACGTCGCTGGACTCGCGCCGCGCATGCTTACGCCAAGCGAAGACATTTTAGACTCACCAGGTAAACATCTCCTACTTTTACAAAACTTGAATTACAAAAAGATACCGTCACATATCTAGTCGTGCGAAGTCTAGTGGTTACTGCGATTGCCGTTCGGTAAGAGGTATTGCCGTCGATAACCCTGCATTAATTTGATGTGATTAAGTATATAGTATTGTCAAATCATTATTAAAATACTTATGTATTTTACCACATACCACAGAAAAATACAGTAACCTTAGAATGTTTTAAACTTACAAGTTTAGTCGGCGTTACAATGACGGGTTGTTGTTACAGCGGTGAGCTGTCCTGGTCGCGCACGGGAGCCCGCGCGACGGCGCAGCGTCTGGCGCTGTCGGGCGTGCTGGCCGTGGCCGCGGTGGACGGGCCGGCCGCCGGCGCGCAGCTCGGAGCTAACAACATCTTCCAGATAGGTATGTACACCATCACTACACATTACATCAGCGCCTGGCGCTGTCGGGCGTGCTGGCCGTGGCCGCGGTGGACGGGCCGGCCGCCGGCGCGCAGCTCGGAGCTAACAACATCTTCCAGATAGGTATGTACACCATCACTACACATTACATCAGCGCCTGGCGCTGTCGGGCGTGCTGGCCGTGGCCGCGGTGGACGGGCCGGCCGCCGGCGCGCAGCTCGGAGCTAACAACATCTTCCAGATAGGTATGTACACCATCACTACACATTACATCAGCGCCTGGCGCTGTCGGGCGTGCTGGCCGTGGCCGCGGTGGACGGGCCGGCCGCCGGCGCGCAGCTCGGAGCTAACAACATCTTCCAGATAGGTATGTACACCATCACTACACATTACATCAGCGCCTGGCGCTGTCGGGCGTGCTGGCCGTGGCCGCGGTGGACGGGCCGGCCGCCGGCGCGCAGCTCGGAGCTAACAACATCTTCCAGATAGGTATGTACACCATCACTACACATTACATCAGCGCCTGGCGCTGTCGGGCGTGCTGGCCGTGGCCGCGGTGGACGGGCCGGCCGCCGGCGCGCAGCTCGGAGCTAACAACATCTTCCAGATAGGTATGTACACCATCACTACACATTACATCAGCGCCTGGCGCTGTCGGGCGTGCTGGCCGTGCCATGACAGGTAACCCCATAATCCCCGTACGTTGAACCTGGCAGTCATTCGTCCGCGGAAGTTACGCTAGAATACACATTTATCCCAGTGTATGTTGTTATGTATGTGCATCTAGTGGCTTTTTCGTAGAACGTGAAAATTGTGTATTGCAGTGCACCGCGAGCGCGTGCTGTTCGTGCAGGCGTCCAACTGCGTGGAGCGCGCGGAGTGGATGCGGCTGCTGAGCGCGCTGTGCCGCCACTCGCCCGCCACGCCGCCGCACCGCGGCTACTACGCCGACTCCGAGTGGACCTGGTGAGTACATCACTTGCACGCTCTTAGTAGACTCCACCCATCGAGCTATTTTGCGAGAACACGGAAAACGCCCTGTTGATTTGGAATTTCAAAAAAAAAAAAAAAATATATATGATTTCTTAGATCAATTGAGAGCCTGCCATTGATTGAACGATAGACATTTCGCGCTAATCGTGCGATGATATCTTATCGATATTTTCTCTCTCGTTAGTTGCGGTCGCACAGAAGCGGCAGCGGAAGGCTGTGGCGGGCCGGACGGCGTCTACGAGCTGACGGAGTCCGGCGCGCGCGAGGTGCGGCGCGGGGGGGCCGCGCTGGCGCTGCGCCTCGACCCCGCCAGGGACCTGCAGCGCCTGCACGCGCTGCTCGTCAGCCACGCGCACCGCCTGGACGACCGCCTGCACCGCCCGCAAGGTAACACTCACACCACACCCGCACACACCTCGACCCCGCCAGGGACCTGCAGCGTCTGCACGCGCTGCTCGTCAGCCACGCGCACCGCCTGGACGACCGCCTGCACCGCCCGCAAGGTAACACTCACACCACACCCGCACACACCTCGACCCCGCCAGGGACCTGCAGCGTCTGCACGCGCTGCTCGTCAGCCACGCGCACCGCCTGGACGACCGCCTGCACCGCCCGCAAGGTAACACTCACACCACACCCGCACACACCTCGACCCCGCCAGGGACCTGCAGCGTCTGCACGCGCTGCTAGTCAGCCACGCGCACCGCCTGGACGACCGCCTGCACCGCCCGCAAGGTAACACTCACACCACACCCGCACACACCTCGACCCCGCCAGGGACCTGCAGCGTCTGCACGCGCTGCTAGTCAGCCACGCGCACCGCCTGGACGACCGCCTGCACCGCCCGCAAGGTAACACTCACACCACACCCGCACACACCTCGACCCCGCCAGGGACCTGCAGCGCCTGCACGCGCTGCTCGTCAGCCACGCGCACCGCCTGGACGACCGCCTGCACCGCCCGCAAGGTAACACTCACACCACACCCGCACACACCTCGACCCCGCCAGGGACCTGCAGCGCCTGCACGCGCTGCTCGTCAGCCACGCGCACCGCCTGGACGACCGCCTGCACCGCCCGCAAGGTAACACTCACACCACACCCGCACAAACCTCGACCCCGCCAGGGACCTGCAGCGTCTGCACGCGCTGCTAGTCAGCCACGCGCACCGCCTGGACGACCGCCTGCACCGCCCGCAAGGTAACACTCACACCACACCCGCACACACCTCGACCCCGCCAGGGACCTGCAGCGTCTGCACGCGCTGCTAGTCAGCCACGCGCACCGCCTGGACGACCGCCTGCACCGCCCGCAAGGTAACACTCACACCACACCCGCACACACCTCGACCCCGCCAGGGACCTGCAGCGCCTGCACGCGCTGCTCGTCAGCCACGCGCACCGCCTGGACGACCGCCTGCACCGCCCGCAAGGTAACACTCACACCACACCCGCACACACCTCGACCCCGCCAGGGACCTGCAGCGCCTGCACGCGCTGCTCGTCAGCCACGCGCACCGCCTGGACGACCGCCTGCACCGCCCGCAAGGTAACACTCACACCACACCCGCACACACCTCGACCCCGCCAGGGACCTGCAGCGCCTGCACGCGCTGCTCGTCAGCCACGCGCACCGCCTGGACGACCGCCTGCACCGCCCGCAAGGTAACACTCACACCACACCCGCACACACCTCGACCCCGCCAGGGACCTGCAGCGCCTGCACGCGCTGCTCGTCAGCCACGCGCACCACCTGGACGACCGCCTGCACCGCCCGCAAGGTAACACTCACACCACACCCGCACACACCTCGACCCCGCCAGGGACCTGCAGCGCCTGCACGCGCTGCTCGTCAGCCACGCGCACCGCCTGGACGACCGCCTGCACCGCCCGCAAGGTAACACTCACACCACACCCGCACACACCTCGACCCCGCCAGGGACCTGCAGCGCCTGCACGCGCTGCTCGTCAGCCACGCGCACCGCCTGGACGACCGCCTGCACCGCCCGCAAGGTAACACTCACACCACACCCGCACACACCTCGACCCCGCCAGGGACCTGCAGCGCCTGCACGCGCTGCTCGTCAGCCACGCGCACCGCCTGGACGACCGCCTGCACCGCCCGCAAGGTAACACTCACACCACACCCGCACACACCTCGACCCCGCCAGGGACCTGCAGCGCCTGCACGCGCTGCTCGTCAGCCACGCGCACCGCCTGGACGACCGCCTGCACCGCCCGCAAGGTAACACTCACACCACACCCACCTCGACCCCGCCAGGGACCTGCAGCGCCTGCACGCGCTGCTCGTCAGCCACGCGCACCGCCTGGACGACCGCCTGCACCGCCCGCAAGGTAACACTCACACCACACCCACCTCGACCCCGCCAGGGACCTGCAGCGCCTGCACGCGCTGCTCGTCAGCCACGCGCACCGCCTGGACGACCGCCTGCACCGCCCGCAAGGTAACACTCACACCACACCCACCTCGACCCCGCCAGGGACCTGCAGCGCCTGCACGCGCTGCTCGTCAGCCACGCGCACCGCCTGGACGACCGCCTGCACCGCCCGCAAGGTAACACTCACACCACACCCGCACACACCTCGACCCCGCCAGGGACCTGCAGCGTCCCCCCCCCCCCTCCCTAATAAATAAATAAATAAACACATTATTTTTGTTTTCACAGAAGGAACAAGTGTAGAAGAACGTGAGGCTGCGACGTTGCGCGAACTGCAAGAGACAATGTTCGACCTCGAGCACCGGCACCGTATATACCGACGATCGCTTGCTCGAGAGACCAAGTATGGGAGCAAGCAGGCGCCCATCGGCGACGACAACTACCTGCACCTGGCCGGCGCCGCAGGCGTGGACGGCGGGCCCTTCCTGTGGCGACCCTGGCGCAGCGAAACCTCGCCCACCGTGGATCTCGACGGCAAGACGCTGCCTCTGCAGAACTCACTCGACATCGGCTCCAGCACCGAGTCGCTCAAGCTGGCGCGCCACGCCGACGAGCGCTCCTCCGGCAAGTCCACCAAGTCCACCGCCAGCGGCTACCTCTCCATGTACTGCATCAAGCACGAGCCCTCGGAGGACAGCGACGCGTCCGCCGAGCGGCCCGCGCGCCCGCCCAAGCCGGCGCGCCTGTCGCCCGCGCGCGCGCAGCCGCCGCCGCCCGCGCACAGCGAGTACGTGCACGTGGAGCCGCGGCCGCCCGAGCGGCGCGCGCGCGAGCCCGAGCCCGACGTGGCCTACCGCTGCAAGGAGTACGAGCTCATGGCGGACTACCGCAGCCACGCGCGCGACGACTCGCCGCCCGCCGTGCCGCCGCGCGGCCTGCGCCCGCCGCCGCCGCGCTCCGCCTCCGCCGTCAGCCTGCCGCCGCACGACGAGCGCGCCGACCGCGCCGACAACGTGTCCACCGACGACAGCCTGCTGGACGAGCTGCAGCGCGACGCCTACTGCGTGCTCAAGGTGGACGAACCGGCCGCGCCTGACGCCGGCCCCGCGTCGCCCCCGGAGCCCGCGGCAGCGCCTGCGGACTCGGGACCCTTCTCCCGGGTCTGCGCCCAGCGGAAATCTAATCCGATCAAAAGCCAGACGACCTCGACGCGACCGCTAAAGACCTCCAACTCGACGTCGAACGTCCACGATGCGGGCTCGACTTCGTCTCGTCCGTTCACCGAGCGCCTGACGCCCTTCTTTTTAAAAAGAAAGCCGAAACAACCAGAAGACGCGCAAACAGCACCACGATCCACACGGAAGGAGGAAAATCTCATAGGACGGCTGACGCCCCGCTTCGGTCAGTCCAGACTTTATGGGCGGGGACAGTCGCTGGAGCTGGCGCCTCCGGAGAGCCGCACGAAGCGGATCGAGCGCTCCGCGACCACCGTAAACATCCCGACGCGGCCTATCAACTCGTCGATCGTGGCCAACCTTAAGTTCCTGAGCCTGCACCGGTACGGCGCGCAGGAGGGCGGCGAGGTGCCGGAGCCGCACGACGCTACTTGGCGCCGCACGTCGCTGCTGGCGGCGGCGGCGGCGCCCAGCGACATGCGTCTGTAACGCTGGCGGCGGCTACGGCGCCCACTGACATGCGTCTGTATCGCTGGCGGCGGCGGCGGCGCCCAGTGACATGCGTCTGTTGCGCTGGCGGCGGCGGCGGCGGCCAGTGACATACGTCTGTATCGCTGGCGGCGGCGGCGGCGCCCAGTGACATACGTCTGTATCGCTGGCGGCGGCGGCGGCGGCCAGTGACATACGTCTGTATCGCTGGCGGCGGCGGCGGCGCCCAGTGACATACGTCTGTATCGCTGGCGGCGGCGGCGGCGCCCAGTGACATACGTCTGTATCGCTGGCGGCGGCGGCGGTGCCCAGTGACATACGTCTGTATCGCTGGCGGCGGCGGCGCCCAGTGACATACGTCTGTATCGCTGGCGGCGGCGGCGGCGCCCAGTGACATACGTCTGTTTCGCTGGCGGCGGCGGCGGCGCCCAGTGGCATACGTCTGTATCGCTGGCGGCGGCGGCGGCGCCCAGTGGCATACGTCTGTATCGCTGGCGGCGGCGGCGGCGCCCAGTGACATACGTCTGTATCGCTGGCGGCGGCGGCGGCGCCCAGTGACATACGTCTGTATCGCTGGCGGCGGCGGCGGCGCCCAGTGGCATACGTCTGTATCGCTGGCGGCGGCGGCGGCGCCCAGTGACATACGTCTGTATCGCTGGCGGCGGCGGCGGCGCCCAGTGACATACGTCTGTATCGCTGGCGGCGGCGGCGGCGCCCAGTGACATACGTCTGTATCGCTGGCGGCGGCGGCGGCGCCCAGTGGCATGCATGCGTGCGGAGCGGCGACACGAGCGAGCTGCGCGCGACCGACTTCCACGGAGACGCGCGGCGTGACTGTATATTTTTAGAATAAGGTTGTATTTATTTCTATATTTTTCGAGATCCTTTTCGTCGACCTGAAGTGTGTGCCTCCTCTAGATAGTAGTATATTTCGGGAAGAAAGCTGGTACGTTTAAGTATATTATGATATGGTAGCGTTAATGCGTAAATACTCAAAAGGTGCCAAGTGTTGTGCGACTCTTACGTCGACGTCGAACGTACTCTCATTCCTGTAGCACGATAATATTGTAAAACTAAACATTGACATAACATTTTTTATTTGTTTTGTATGATCGGTGTCCTATCTAAACTTGAACCTAGCGATACGTTGTAGCGTATTTTTATATATTTTTTTTAATCTTTTAGTATGATACTAGTTGAAAAGTGCATGTATTTTCGCACAATTACATTAAAATATTAAAATTTTACTTTAACTAAAATATCATGTGTGTTCCATTTGACATCTGATGTATCGTGACTCCGTGCATCGTTGGTTTTCTTCCGCGCCAGTTTGCTAATATCTCGCTAATTATGCACTATTTTTATGTCTAAGGCTTATTGCGAGTTTTTTAACGTACTCGATCGCGTCAAAATACAATGCCACAAGCGTGTAAAATTGTATGGATAAAACGATTTTCCGTTATTGTCACTAGACGGCGCTAATTCAGTTTTAATACAAATTGACGATTGGCAGATAGTCATTGAAACAGACTGATGCCTAAAGAATGAAGATTATTTACAGATTCTGATACATTTTTAATTTTTCTGGGCATCTGCAGATGAATTATTATGCCATTCCATCACCTGCACAGAACCTGCTATTCACAATTGATAACAAGAGACAAGTGCACCTATGTTTGGTAATTAAAACCGTAGCGAGTTTGAGAGAGATTATAGCGCCCAGATGTTTGAGACCATCTCTTGCACGGTAAATCAAAATACTTAGCAGAGAGTTAGTAAAATTATTACAGCTTAGCAACAAACAATGTGTTCTCGAATAGTGGAGTCCCGATGTCAAACAGAACACACCATAACAATTTCAGGTTATACGAGCAATTTTAATACTGTTACAAAGTAACTGTAAATATTTTCTCAAAAAATCTGCACAGCTTATTGACAAATTGTTACCTTTCCAATTTTAGCACCGTAAACGTGTACTTAAGTTTGATATTACCGATATCAAAACCTTATCATATTATTACTCATAAACCTGTTATTGTATTAACGATTCTAAATATTACCTATTATGTCAAATTATGGCCTTAGTGTTATTACGCCTACAGTAACGGCCTTCAGGTTAAACACCATTTACTTAAACTGTGATTCACTTTACAAACTCAGCTCATATGTTAAAATATCGTAATAATATTTTAGTCTGTACAATGTACATATTATATAATTAGTCAATTATAAAATATAAATTAAAATCTGTATCGAATATTCGCACAGGAAGTTACAATTAGTTTTATGATTATGTATGAATACATTTTGTCAAACAATTTAATTTGCCGTTGTACTGCCAAACAAGTTACTATTGTGATAATTCTCGAAGGCAAGTATTGCGTGGGTTGACCTAGTGGGCCCGACAGTCCTAGAAGGCCACAGCATGCCTTAGAAAGTTTAAGCTACGGTATAGTTTACGACTGCAGGTCTATATTAATGGCATTCATAACAAATGGGTTTGGGAGACTACCATACCTAAGAAAAAATGTCCAATGGTTTCATATTGTTGTGATTCATTTAGATTTATCTCAAGTTGTTAATTTTCTTTAACTCACATAAAAGTATCTAACTAAATTATAAATAGTGACGTATAAATTAAACTATGCTCTCCTGTTGGTGCTAAATACTTGTTGTAATTTAAATAAAACTAAAATAATAAGTATATTTTAAACTAGAATATGTCAAGAGAAACAGTATTTCTTGGCAGTACAACGACATTGCTACTCGTTTATAACTCAATTGGTATTTTACGTGCGTTATTGCCTTTTTTAGAAAAATAATTTACGTATAAGTAGAAATACATAATGTACAAATTAATACGACGTGAAAATATATAATGTTATTTATTTCCACCTATTTTCATTTTGTTAATAAACCACATAAGTTCAAATTGTTTTAAGTGTTTTTGTCATATAGTCACAATAACAAAAAAATACAAGTGAGAATTCGATTTTCTCACTGTCTGAGCTAAAAAAAAAAATGCTGTTCCATATAAAATTGCACGGAAGACGGGCGGCAGGTACAGCCACCTCTGTCCTTCGGCACTGGAGGTCCCCCACCCCCAAACCTTACTTTTCAATCTTTTGACCTCCACGGTCTCGCATAAGGACACCACTTCTGTACCCTACACGTTAGGTCTTCATTACACGATGAGTATCTAATCTAACGTATGTATGTTAAGTTCAAAGATATCGCGGCTAAATAACAACAGCCGAGGGTATATCTTCAAGGATAAGCAACGTTCGCTGAGGTTGGTCTGTTAAAGGGTGACCTTAACATACGAGGTCTGCACTCATATCTCGCCGCAGTCCATCACCATCCAGAGACTGAGAAACCAGCGCTCTTATTCCTGTCGGAGACGCAGATCAGATGTCCGTCAGACGTGTCATACCTGTCTTACCCAGGGTTTACCCTGGAGCACTACTTCAGTGCAGGCGCGGGCGTATGCATGTACGCCCATGACGACATCTGCTATCGGCGTTTCTGCAACCTTGAAGACTCCAGATTCTCAAAGCTGTGGGTTATAGTGGACACAGGCCTGGACAAAATTGTCCTGTGTCTACCGTTCGCACAGCGGTGATTTGCTGACAACTGGGCTCATACAGCACCTGAGAGAGGCGGCGGATGCGGCACAGCAGAGGTACCCTTCTGCTCTATTGGTGTTACTGGGGGACTTCAATGGCCACCATCAGGAGTGGCTCTTCCCATACCAGTGCACAGACCATGCTGGACGAGAGACGAGAAAGCTAGCGCTTGCGTTAAATCTTACCCAGCTGGTCCAACGGCAACGAGGGTGCCGGATGTTGATTCGCACACTGCCATTTGCTTGGACCTTTTGCTGATAACAGATCAAGACCGCTATTCGGTGTCGGTTTCTTCACCACTGGGTAGTTCCGACCACTGTCTGGTGAAGTCTTGTGTCCGTCTACTTCCCGGCGGATCCTAGCCCAAGAGGCACGCGGCGGGTATGGCGATACAGGTCAGCAGATTGGGATGGCATGCGATCTTACTTCGCATGTTACCCTTGGCAGCCTACTTGCTTTTCTTCGACTGATGCTTCGTCGTGCGCGGACGCCCGTGTCGATGTGTTGCGGAGGAGAATAGAGTACTACGTTCCGTTCTCTGACATAACAATGTCTGGTGAAGCTCGTCCATGGTTTGGTGCCGAGTGCAATCGCGCTAATGCGCTTAAGCACGCGGCGTACCCAGCATAGGTCAACGCTCGTACGCGCAAAGCAAATGAACAGGGCTGCCAAGTTCTGCAAGGTGTTGCGGAGGGCTCGGTTTGACCACATTAGCAGAATAGGGAACAAACTTGCTTCATACCCAGCAGGTAGTAAGGCTTTTTGGTCCCTGGCTAAGTCGGTTAAATCGAACTTCTGCCGCCCCTCACTACCACCACTGCTGAGACTCGATGGGACGCTGACCCACTCCACTGAGGAGAAAGCGAACTTGTTTGTGGAATCTTCACGTCAGGATCCTGGTGGCGCGAGGCAGGGTGCTTCTCCTGATGTATTCGAGTCGAGTATGTCGAACATTCGCATTCATCAGAAGGACGTCCGTATGGTAGTGCGTAACCTAGACGAGAATAAGGCTATTGGCCCCGACGGGATACCGGCATTGTTCTGAAGACTTGTGCGCCTAAGTTGTCTCCGGTCTTGACACGCCTAATTTCGCCTTTCGTTTGAGACTGGAAAAGTGCCGAAGGCTTGGAAGCAAGCTAACGTGCAGCCCGTGCCCAAGAAGGGTAGTCGAGCTGACCCGTCGAATTATAGACCCATCTCGGTAACGTCTATACTTTGTAAGACTATGGAACGCGTGCTGAATCATAAGCTCCTGGCGTACCGAGAAGCGAATGATATTCTTAGTGACCGTCAATATGGGTGCCGCCGAAATCGGTCAACTGGGGATCTTCTAGCGTATGCACTTCACATCTGGAGTGAGGCCATAGAGAAGCACGGGGATGCACTAGCGGTCTCCCTTGCAAGCAAGGGAGACCGCTAGAAGCAAGCTTCTTGGGGTTACATTAACATTTTGGCCCGTTCATAGAGGCAAAAGCTCAAGTGGCTGCAAAGAATGGGGATCCTAGCAAAGGTGAGACGGTACTTCACGCCGGTTTCTAGGCAGGCATGCTACATCTTCGACCGCATCATCGCTTACCAACAGGTGGGATAGTGGTCAAACGCGTGCCTATCCATTGGCGTATCTAGGAACTTTTTCCAGGGGGGGCCTGGCCCCCAATCTGAGTTGCAACGCTCAATAAGTAAAATCGTACATGTACGATCAAAATTTTAGGTCAGTCATAGTCAGAAGGCCTAGGTTGCTCCCCACATTCCCGGGGCCCAGGACGATATAACTTTGTTGACTGATGTAAGAAAGCTCAAGAATGTAGACAGTGCACAAGAGCGAGCGAAGCGAGCACGAACATTTTTGTACCCTTTCGGATAGGTTTTATTTTAATGAAGCAAAATTAACAACAAAAAGTCAAAGTTGCAATGGCAATTAATATCTAAATAGAAGTAAGTTACTTTTTGCCTCATATAGGAAAGTTTAAGAAACTCAGAGATTGCAAAATTCAAGAGCTAGCGAAGCGAGCTCGAATATTTTCGCACTCCATCTCATTAGGTTTGTTTTTATACTTAAATAGACTAAACTTTTTCGACAAGCACTCAAGTGCTTGAACTTTTGTACGTTTTGTCTTGTAGAATGGAAACGTTTTGTCTTGAACTTTTGTAGTGTAGAATGGAAAACCGAGCAAAGCGAGCTCGAAAATTATTTTTTGCACCCTGGATAATTTTATCAACTTAATTATGTAGGTTGTAAGTAAAAGTAATCAGTAAGAGCCGAGGCCTAGGCTGGGTGTGCCTTCTAGCCCACCAAACGTCTGTCTTGCAGCCTGCCCGCCCCACAAGCCAGGGCGAAAAAGAAGAAGAAACGCTTAAAAGTACACTTTCTAACTTTTTGGGAAAATTATCCGATGAATGAAGTGCTGTACCTTTATCTCACACCTATTTAACTTACAGATATGCGATTTATTTACAGAAACTGAAACGTTTTGACTACTTTAAAAGTATGCGGATTGACTGTTTATCTACAATGCACAATCTAAAACATACCGAAAATGAAGTTTACTAAGTACCAAGCAGTGCACTCAAAAGTACTCATGTATACTATTGGCATCTTTCCTAACAAATCTCAAAAAATCAGGATTGTGCAATTAATTGCTACTTAAGACGTTTTAAATGTCTGGTCTAAGATGTATGGTAGATTGTTTTTACGATTGATGATGATTTTGTGAAGACGTTTCTATGTATTATCTACTAGTTGATCTGCGCAACTTCGTCTGCGTCACAATTTTCATTTTCAACAAACAAACTCTTCAGCTTTATATATTAGTATAGATAGTAATATATAAAGGCTTGGGCACACCAAAAGCAGTTGCAGTGCGGTAGCAGTGCGTCTCCGTTAGAAAATAATGTAGTTATATGAGGGATGACACACTGAACAAACGCGGGCCCGCTGATCCTACCTGCTCCGCCACTGCACCGCGCACGCACTGCTCTTCTACAAAACTTTTGGACGGGAGCAGCGCAGGCGCGGGGCGGTGGCAGCGCGGGCGCGGGGCGGCCGCAGTGAGTACACGTTGTATTACTACGTCCGCCATATTGACTAGTCACACCTAAGTAGTTGCGCGGGACAGACGCAGCGCGGGTCGTAAACGGTTGTGATTTTTTACAACTTTATCATGGAAACGAATGAAAAATTGATTGAGTTGGTGAGGAAATATAAATGTTTATATGATTTAAAGGAAACAAATTGCCAGCCGCTCTCTTGAAGAGATGGAAGCTCTGTAGCTTGTATCAGTTTTCATTATTTTCAATCGTATCATTTCATGCAATTCTTCAAAAGAACTCTTCGACATCCGAAAATAAGTATAGAACCTATCTTCAAAAGATTCTAATTCCCGACATAGACGATGGTACTCCCCATATTCTTCTCTTCTCTTATTTAAATCGTGAACCCATAGTCTTTTTTTTTTACTTAAAGCTAGAAGCAACAATAGCTCCTCTTCGTCAGAGTCAGAACCGTTCAACATCTTGAAGTGTACTGAGTGTGGCTATCGATACGACACACATAACGCAGTTACAAAGCAGGCCCGCATTCAAACTGCTTTCTGACTGCTCACTCTTCTGGTGTGACATCAACCGCGGCGCAACTGCCCTGCCCTGCTAAGGTGCTGCGCTTGTCCTGCTTTTGGTGTGCCCAAGCCTTAAAGCTGAAGAGTTTGTTTGTTTGCTTGAACGCGCTAATCTCAGGAACTACTGGTCCAATTTGAAAAAAAAACAATGTTAGATAGCCCATTTATCGAAGAAGATATCCCATTTAAAAACATTCTGTAAACTTATAAAGCAATAAAATATTTTGTATATTTTTGAATATATTTTGTATGCAAGCCAGAAGCCCTTAAAAGCCAGAAAATCTAACACTTGTACCTATAAAAACTGGCCACGTGCGAGACGGACTCACACGATGGGTTCTGTACCACAAACCGAAAAAAACGTTTCTTGTATGATACTCCCATACAAGAAACGTGTTATTATTCGGTTTCTCTTTTATTTTTATTATTATTTATAGTTTAATTTTTATTACACGGCAATAAAAATACACAATCTGGTAAAATTGCTCGTTTTCGAATTCTAGTCTCTCACTGCTTGATCTATCCTGTATGGGTAAAAAAGCCCTTCTGTTTATCTTCGAATGGCCAAAATAAAATCAAACCCATAATGGTTACTCCGCAATGTGAGCCCTTCATGTTCTCCATTCTACCCTCAAACAGCCTTTCCAATCGAGGTTCCAATGTCGTCAGATAACTGTAAGTAAGTATTAGAAGGTGAATGCAAAAAATCACCAGTTTCATCCTCCGAGTCGCTTGCAGAACCATTTTCCAAGATGTTCTGAAGATTTCTGTCGCTCAAAGGTTTACTGGAATACACCTTGGTTGGTCACCTACAACTGCAAAAATAAGTTATTTAAAAATGTAACCACCAATAAAAAAACAAAGGTATTGTTTACTACCTGGGCTGGTAAATGTTATGAACAGATAATGGTCATATATTAGCCACATAATTCAAAGTATTTTTGTACATAACATAATCTGGCTGTATTTTGCATTCCACAGTAAAAAAAAAAAAAAAAAAATCAAATCAAAAATCACTACCTTTCTGTTTGATCGTTTTCACTCGATTCCTATGCTTTTTATTTATTTGTAACATAATTATAATTGTATATATTTATCTATTATGTATTTATTTATATAATTCGTACACCTAAGACTACCTGCAGTACTGTATTTCCGTTATCGTTGAAACCCATCCAAAGGTTGTCTTGAAAAGATCGCTTTTAGCGATAAGGCCGCCCATTGTGTCACCCTATGTAATGTTTTCTTCATCTATCTTTTCTGTAACTTATATGGTGTACATAATAAAGAGTATTCTATTCTATTCTATGTAATATTATTCACAAAACAATCAAAACAGTGTACTTATCAGAATGTTTGCAGAGGTAAATGAATATTTCATACTAAACTTTTGTCGCGCTAAAAGTACTTTTCAACTCAAATTTAACTTCTAAACAGCTAAACGTCATTACATTATTAAAACCATAGATATAGAATGCCTAGATAGATCATTGAAGTTGAATAGAATGTTAGCCTATCTTGTACTCAACACTTGGAAACATTTCATGTGACAAAATATGTGATAAGAATGATCAGTGTGGATGAAGTGAGAATAGCAGTGAATGAAATGAAGAATGGTAAGGCAATTGGTCCAGACGGAATTCCAATTGAAGTGTGGCAGTTATTAAGAGTAGATGGATGGACGTGGTTAGCTTTATTCTTCAATAAGTTGTTGCTGGATGAAGCCATACCTGATGAATGGTGCAACAGTTCGTTGGTGCCCATCTTCAAGAACAAAGGTGATGTGCTGGAGTGCAACAACTATGGAGGAATAAAGCTTATCTAACATAGTATGAAAGCCTGGGAAAAAGTTATTGAAAGGCGGTTGAGAGAAGAGAGTGAAATCTCACAGAACCAGTTCGGTTTTATGCCTGGTCGGGGTACAACGGATGCCATTTTCACTATCCGCCAGCTGTGCGAGAAATATAGAGCTGTGCATAAAAACCTGCATATGGTATTTGTTGACCTCGAAAAGGCATATGACCGGGTGCCTCGTGAGGTTTTGTGGTGGGCCCTTAAGGAGAAAGGTGTGCCTGGGAAGTATGTGCAGTTGATCCGAGCGATGTACAGTCGAAGCAGTACTCAAGTCCGGTCTACAGTGGGCACTACTGACAGCTTCAGTGTAGCAGTCGGTTTACACCAGGGCTCGGCCCTCAGCCCTTATCTCTTCCTGATGATAATGGACGCTCTGACGTCGGACATCCAGGAAGAGGCTCCCTGGTGCATGCTGTTTGCTGATGACATTGTGCTGGTTGCAGAAAGCGGCCTAGAGGTCCAGAGCAAATTGGAGACGTGGTGGCAAAGACTGGAGAGTGTTGGCCTGAAATTGAGCAGAACCAAAACAGAGTACCTGTTCTGCGATTTCGGCGGTCTCTCCAGTCCGATACCTATAGCTCTCACCGGAACGCCTATACCGATTTGCTCCGACTTTCGGTATCTCGGGTCGCTTGTCCAGGGAGTTGGCCATATAGACCGAGACGTAACGCACCGGATCAACTCCGGATGGATGAAATGGCGACAGGTCGCTGGAACAACTTGTGACCCTCGGATGCCCCTCAAATTAAAAGGGAAAATATATAAGTCCGTGATAAGACCTGTCGTAATGTATGGATCAGAATGTTGGGCTGCGAAAAAGACGGATGAAAATAGATTGCATGTAGCGGAGATGAGAATGTTGAGATGGATGTATGGAGTAACGAGAGTGGATAAAGTGAGAAATGAGTACAGTGACGGAAAAGTTAAAAGGGAATCGCTTGTCTTGGTATGGTCATGTGAAGAGGAGGGATGAAACACATATAACTAGAAGAGTTTTGAACATAAATGTGGATGGATGGAGAGGTCTCCCTCTCCATCCATCCACATTTATGGCCAAAGAAAAGATGGATGGATTGTGTGAGGAGCGATATGAAAGAAAAGGAAGTTAGTGATAGAGTGACGACTGATAGAACAGAATGGAAGAATAAAACGTGTTGCGCCGCCCCCAAATAACATGGGATAAGGGCAGGAAGATGATGATGATTTCATGTGACAAAAAGAGATAGCAATAGCATTCCCGACCGTCTTGAAATGCCGCGCGCCACCAGCCGAGAATCGCCATTTTGATTGTTAACCAGCTGGTTAACACACCCGTCTACCAATTTTATCAAAAATACTGTCTAATTGTGAAAAATATTGTGATTTGAGTGCGGTTTTCGTTTTGCCATGAACAATGGCGTGTACTGTGTGTGTATATAA
Source organism: Lacanobia oleracea (assembly GCA_950371165.1). Lineage (NCBI taxonomy): Eukaryota > Metazoa > Arthropoda > Insecta > Lepidoptera > Noctuidae > Lacanobia > Lacanobia oleracea. The sequence goes on from OX493389.1 coordinate 18,345,565, forward strand.
ATAATAATAGTAGTACTTAAGGTTATTGACAAATTTAGTAAAATATTGATTTGGAAAAAGTTTAAGATTTTTCGTTCAAAACATTTTCTTGTTATTGTCATTGTAGCGATAAAATCGTGCATGCATGACATTTGTACATTTATCGATAATGCTATATTATGGTTCTTTATTGGTTTTTTGTTTTATTTTCAAGGCAGGCAGCCTTGAAGCCAAAGGAAAAAGAATATTAGGCTGGAAACATGAATATTTATTAATTTAAAGTGTAATAGAGGTATACATGAATTTGAGATACAAATATTATGGGAAGAAAACTACTGAAAGAATATCACACAGAAATTACTTGAAAGTTTAATATTATATACTTTATGATAAATTATTGACTTTTAATTTACACCCAAAATCATCGGCATGTTAGAAAAAATAGGTGTTAGAGACGTCCGTACCGGGAGCCAATTGCGGATGCAGCAAGTATCCTTAGAGTTTGTTCCCTCCGTTCCGTCTCGAACGTCTACCTAACGCAAGGCTCTAGAATAACATCGATAAAAGATTGTGAGAATGTTTTCATATTGTCACGGTACGATATCAACGGGTATTTTTAACACACTTTTCTTAGCTTCACTTTTATATAACTAACAAAATAACTTTGAAAACAAATCTTAAGTGAGTGACAGACATGCGAGCAAATACGCTTAGGTACTTGAGTTGTGACTGGACGATTTCGCCCGTGAGTCACCGTAAGCACGCATACATAAAAACCGCTGTGTAAGTCTGTTTTCGATCAAACAGGTTTGAAATTTTGCTCGCAGCTTGCCTCGGCTCGCACGTCTGTAAGCGCCGCGAGCCGCAAGCCGCGAGCCATTACTTTGTTTTGTGACACGTCGAGTGCTATTGTGTTGTAAAAAATACTGATAGTCAAAGCTATTCACAGTAATAATTCATTGAATTATTTTCTTTGCTTCTCTCATACAAAATATACTGTCTGGATATAATAAAATATGATTCTTGTAATATTTCTTGTATTTATTCTTGAAATAATGAAAGGAAGTAATTACATTTATGTAGCACAATCTTAAAGGCACACACGTTTACAGAGGTTAGCACGAATATTTTTACGTATGGTTACGTTCAGTGTAGTGATCACGAAGTGAGCTGTCATTTCATCTTGGTTACATGGATTTACAACTCATTCCACCAATGTTTACATGGTTTAACAGCTCTATTCGTGATCACTTCATCTAAGCTTTCACTTCGTCATGTTTACAAAATTGCACTGCAGAATCGACCGGCAGAATGTAACGTTGACATAAGTGAATCTTGAATTAAAACACTACAACCCCATAGTATTTTGGTTTGTATTTTTGTCCCGGAATTCTGTACTTCTGTGTAACTGATGTACGGTTAGAAGTTTAGAACCCACAATTAAACTCCTTAACTATTTCCTTCGTTTGAAAATTGCCTTCTAATAGTTTCCTTGTACAAATAGCGCCAACAATAGGTTATTATGTGGAATTTTAATTGTAAAGGTAAAAATCGGCCAAGCGGGAGTGCTCTCACACGAAAGCATGTGAGAGTACAACTCGCGGTGGTATGGCAGCCCCCTATGGTATTTTTTAGGTTTTCTCTCGCAGGTCAACATATAAGGATGTTGTCTGCGTAACCAGAATACAGTGCACCACAATGACGTATTATAGAGGAGCACTACGCCCGCGACTTCGTCAATTTTCTTAAGGATCCCCAATTTATTTTTGTAATAACCTATGTTACTCAGGGATAATGTAATAATAGTCTCATATCTTAACAAACAAATCTTTCCTCTTTATAATATTAGTTTCGATATCATTGGTGAATTCTTAATTAGGTAGCGATATATTATAATTACCTATACTTATAATGCAATTCTAATTCACGCGTCCATTTTTCTTGATTCTCTCGGCTGGCAAATTTCAAATGTCATGTTTACGTCATACTCCGTTGCGTTTCGCGGGCGCCCGCTTATCGCAAGCGTAATATGACCCGCAGCACAAAAAACCTTATCTCTCCGCTCACAAAGCAGCTATTCACACACTTGAAACTGTTATGGGTTCTTTAATTATGTCACTATGTATTAGAATGTAAACAATATTCTTATAACAAACCGAAATATAAACATTTTGGATAGATACGAGAGTACTTGCTGAAAGCTATTTTGTTGTTTTATTATGTTGATTTCTGACACAAATGTTGGATCAATTTACACAAAATTTTGGAATTAAGGTCATAAAAAGACAAGTAATCTAGTGATGATGTTATTTTACGAGATCAAAAATCGACTGCCGCAATATTTAAGCTCAAACTTTATAGTACGCGGTGCAGACATTTTGATTTTGTAAACAAACATCAAGAATATTCCAATAAGATTCCAATAAGAAATGTTTCTTGATTACTAGCCATGTATTCACGAACTCATTTTTAACTGTATATCGTTACAATATGCCACTATAATTCTGAAATATCAAATTACTTACGTACGGGAAGAAATCCGGTAACTAGTTTTGTTTCGTAATTGTCACCAGGTAATTTACACTTTTGACGTTGAATATTAGTTGAAATTGAACGAGAATAAAGTAAATTATGAATTTCTATCAATACTTGGCTCACTTTCCACAGAAAAACACGTAAAAATCGAAAATTCTCGCGCACAAGTTGAACGAATGTTTGTTTGATTTGACAAATGTATTTTGTGACATATCGTTCCTTGTCAAGCGTATTTTTTTTTCCGACAGTGTTCCCATATGAAAAATATTATATACCATAGAGTTCAATCGTTGAGAAAAGAAAATTAACCGTAAAATTTTAATAAATTCAGTTTTAAATCCGTGGGGTCGGGTGGATCCACAGGGACCCACCTGACTGTTGACGGTATTGTGTAGTGGATCCGAGGGGATCCACAAGCCAGCACAGAGGCTGGAAAAAGCAGAAAGCTTACGCTTTCAAGTGTCACCGACGTCAAGCCGAATAAACTCGCGATTAAATGACCGCGTACTGTAAGTTCGTACGTCTCTCACCCACTTAAGGCATTTTTTACGCACACTTCTCGGTTTTTGAAAAAGCTAAAATTTTGCGTACATAGGTACATGTTTAGTTTGGATGACATTGCTGCTGATTCTCTTGTTCAATAACTAATCTAAAATTAGAGAATCGCTACCTTTTACTAAAAGGCAGTGCGTGAAAATAGCTATGAACTAAGTTAGAGTAATCTAACTAGTTTATGCCTTGCGCTTCACCTTCACTTTAGTCGACATGTTTTTACCAGCCTTAATTAATTTGTATAGAAATATTAGTTCATTTATATTTGACAAATCTAAGTTATATCAGTCTCTTTCATTTATTAGAGAGAAAAAGATAGCAATAGCCGAAATTTCGTTTGTGCACAACAGAATCGACACCAATGCATGGTGAGTTAACTTCTAGCTGATGTCCTTCTAAGGCTGTGGACACAAACCCAAATGCATAGATTTATATGGAACTGTTCACGAACGCAGCGGTGCGGGAGCGGCGCGGCGGCGGCGTACGAGCGGCAAAGTGTTATCCTCTCCGGTACCAAATGGATCCCCTCGGACCCACTACCGTCTAATACAGTCAACAGCCAGGTGAGTCCCTGTAGATCCACCCGACCCTACGGATTTAAAACTATTTTTTTTACATTTTTACGGTTTATTTTTGTTTCTCAACGTTTGAACTCTATGGTATATAATATTTTTCATTTGGGAACAGTAGATAAATATCGCTAAGGGCTGCCCTATTGGCCGCCATTTTATGCTCTCGGTAAAGTGTAGGTATGCACGTTTTTTTTGTAGGCATGCCAAGTCCATATAATTTATAAGTCAGTGTTAAAATACTGGTATTCAGCTTAATCCGGCTGGAAGCCTACCCCAATTTAGTTGGGAAAAGCTAGGTAGACGATGATGATGTTTCCCATCCAAAAAAAAAAGAACCATAGAGAATATTTGAAACGAATGTTATAATCTGTGCGCTTCGCATTTTCGTATTGCATCTTTTTGATGTCTTGTCGTCTTGTCTTCCTTTTAATTTTTCATGCTAAATGCTAACCTACCTATTTGTTAAATTACTCTATTCTGCTCATTAGAAAACAGAAAACAACGAAATAAAATAGAACAGAAATAACCATGGCTGATACTGTTAACATGTCATTAGGTAAGTCAATATCTACGTAATATATTTGAACATACTGAATTACAAGTCTATTTTTGGATATTTGTAAGATTTCTGATTATTTGGATAGTATTATTTATATGTTTGTCACTGTGGTTTACTTATTTTGTTTGTAAATAATAAATCTTTTCGATTTCTAACCATAAGTAGGTAAATCAACCAATTTGTGTTTGCACCCGCCAACTCCATTTATCAACACGAAATTATTCTCGTGGTATTTTTTTTTTGTCATAATTACCATGTTAATACTTTTCAGATGATATCATAAAGCAAAACAGATCAAGTAGATCTCGTGGAAGAGGTGGCGGAAATATACGCGGTCGTGGAGGTGGCAGAGGCCGAGGTGGCAGAGGTCGTGGGCGTGGAGGAATTGCTCGCTCTCGTTCACAAACGAGGCCAAACACACCGTCGGGAGCCCGACGTGGCCGTTCTCGCTCGCGAGGACCCGGCGCAGGGCAAGGCGGCAGGTCCCAGTCTAGATCCCGCTCCCAGTCGCGCAACCGCTCACGCTCCAGGCAGCGTCGCTCGAACTCTCGCGCCAGATCGGCTTCAAGATCTCGCTCTCAACTAAGAGGGTTAACTCCAAAAGGGAGAGCAGGATTGGAAGATCAGATGGTTATGCCCCATTTAGTGAGAGGCGGCCGTATGAATAGGGGTAAGTTATTGTTATCTAACAAGTATATAGAACCTAAGTTTGTAAGATCTCAACACATGGCCGGACACTCAACAATTTTGGAGGTCTACTTTTCCCAATATATCGGTTAATTTAGTTTAAGCTCTTAATTTTATTGCACATTGCTAATTCTGTCTTGCCTTCTTGTTCCTGTCATGCTTCACTCCATACCTCTCTGACACTTTCCTAGTTCGTCTCTATGGTATTTTGTAAGGGACCATGTTTTGCAGCTGTAATTGATGCATGGAAGAATACAAGCATTGAATACTTTTCTTTTCGTTGCCATATTGTGGTCTTTTACAATTTCCTTGAGTGACCAGTATCTTTTCCACCCATTAACAATCCTCTTATTTATTTCCTTGGTTGTTTGGTCTTTAGGGGAGATAATCTGGCCTAGGTAGCAATAGTCATCAACATATTCCATGTTTTGCCCTTCAATTTCAATGAGCTGCATTTCTGAGTTGGTCATCAGTTTCGCTTTGTTATGTTCATTTTTAAACTTACTTTAGATCTCACAGTATTCAGTTTGTATCATCTTCTCGAGTGCCTTTGGTTTTTTTTCTAGTAGAACCAGATCATCTGCAAACCTTAGGTGGTTTAGTTTTCTTCGTCTATGTTGAGGCCTAGATGTTCCCAGTCAAGGTTGCGAAAGACATTTTCTAAAACTGCTGAAAACAACTTTGAAGACATTGGGTGTCCCTGTCTAACTCCTCGCTCTCCGGAATTCTTTGCTCAAAGAAGCTGTACAGTTTGTATATATATTTTTGATAATGCTAATATATATGTTGCAGCTATACCTTGCCTTCCTAAGCTCTCCCATATTGCCTTATGACTAATGCAATCCAAATATTGCCTTTGCATAATCTATAAATGCTGCATACAGTGTTTTGGTGAATTCGGTATACTTCACAATTATCTGTTTGAGTGTGTGGATTTGATCTATTGTTGAAAACTTCCGTCTGAAACTGGCTTGTTCTATTGGTTGGCTTTTGTCTAATTTAGTGCTTATCCTGGTCAAAATGATCTTTACGAATATTTTGTAAAAATTCAACATAAGGCTTATTTGCCGGTAATTCCCGATGTCGTCCTTTGTGCCTTTCTTGTGTAGGAGGATTATATGTGAAGTTTCCTATTGTGTTGGTATATATCTGCTTTTCATAATTTGTTTGAACATTTTAGTAAGTATTGGTACTATTCATCAATAGTCCCTCTCAACATCTCATTCGTAATTTTGTCTGGTCCAGGTGCCTTCTCCATTTTTTGACTATTTATTGCCTTTTTCACTTCACTCTTCAAAATATCAGGTTCCCACTCTGGCAGGCTGTCTGCTGTTTTTCTCTTAGATTGTTGTGAATAGGCTAAATATGAAGGTTATTTACTGTAGAGGTCGAAAAAAAATGATCTAAAAAATTCTTTACATTGCGTGCGCTGCGAAAAGTATTGATGATAGAACAAAACAATGTACTACACTTTTAAATAACATATCAATACCTACGAAAAAGTCCGCGATGGCATATGTCTATGTTTATGGTTAACTCACAATAACCATTTTTATGATATTTAAATTTGGTATAAAATACTGCTTTATTTGCAGAGGTGTTTTCACCAATATAGTACAAATCCTTATCTTAATAAATATGTTAGTAGTCATCTTGAGAGTGGGAGCAAAATTGTCATTCTCACCATTTAATTTGGATAAATATCTTAGGAGATATCTCAATATTAAAGTTATTTGCTCAACCAAATAATTATAATGGAGGTAGAGATGTTCCGAACTGGTAGAGAGAGCAGACTTCGTTGACGGTTGTCTATTGCACTTTTTATTTCAGCTGAACCACAATATTATTGACTCTGGTAACTAGATGTTCACTTTGTTAGTTTGGGCTAAATAAACATTTGCACCGGGGCGGGTCGCTAGCTATATATTAGAAAAATATAAATGGCATTTAATTCAGGAGTATGAAGATGATATTGAAAAAAAATTAAGTCTCATTTTTAAATTTTAAATTTTAGTATTGCAATGCTTTTTTTTTTAAACAACTGGTTGTGTGTTTCATTATGTAGAGTAATAAAAACGATATGAGGTAAAAATTTAATTGCTTGTTACAAATTGTTTATATGAAAAATTAAATAAATCCAATCTTTTTATTTTGAAGAGCATTCATCTATCTAGTAATTGCCTGATTTATTTCATTTTTTTGTTTTGACATTTAATATGTATAAATCATTTTTATTGTTAAAGAGGCCGAAGCGGGAGTGGCTTGCTAAAGCCAGAGTACCCGTTTTCGGTGATATTTTCACCCCTCGGGGAAAATTATAAATATTGGTCCAACAGGTCCGAGAGTCCAGACTTTTTCTTAGCAAATTCCCTCCCCTTTTCAAATCTATTTTTCGATTTCAAAAATATTGATGAGATTTTTGATCTTGTGTCATACCCTTCTTTCTTTTTTCAGTAAATTGTTTGTAACTTTTACAATTTTTTTGAGCGGAACTTTATTTTTTTTTTTTTCAAAAATCGTCTTTTTCAAATTGAATGACACCTCATTCATATTTTTCCGAGACTGCTGAAAAAAGTTGAATAAAAAAGCACTTGTTACATAGACTATATATTCTGCGTCTTTTTAAAGATTTTAGGATCAGCAGTTTCAGTTTTAGTATGGTAATTTTTTGTCTACGTCCTTGATTAACTTCAAAACTTCATTTCAAAATAAAAAAATTATATATAATTAAAACTTGATATGTCACACAATACAGTTCGAAAAACTATATTATTTCTGATTTGACCCCCATACTAAAATTTATTTATTTACGTAACGTGTCTGTGTTTGGGTCACCGAAGTCCATTATAATACAAAATTTGAAAATAATGGGTCCAGTACATCCGGAGAAAACTGGCTGTGACAGACAGACAGACAGACAGACACCCGAGTTCTCCTATAAAGGTTCCGATTCTAATGGATGTTCGGAACCCTAAAAATTAATCAACTTGATGATGTTTGCCCTCAGTTATTGTAATTAATATTTATAAAATTGTTTAAAATATAAATATCTCTTAACTTTCCATGCTGATATTTATTTAGGTAAGGTAAGGACATGCATACCATTCCCGCACATTATGTGCTTATTTGTTTTTTTACAATTATAATTCATCAATTTCTTTTATTCTACTTATTTAACCTTTTAACTTTGTTGAAAAAAAAAGCATTACATTCCAATCAACCTACCAAGTCCTGTCAACTATCTTGGAATTGTTTCCAGTGTAATTGGATGCCTACCTTAGAGTACCTATTTTATTTGGAGGCACTGCCTACATAATCTCTGTAATTTAGTACAGGACTTGCCTCAGCAACACTGGTGTCATATTTCTTAGCTTCTGACTACTCATAACAACTGTTAAAGAATTACAAATGGCAGCTTTTCTGAGGAAAAATTAATGCAGTTCAATAATATTTATATTCAGATTAGGGTTTTGCTACAATATATAAAATTTGTATCTGTAGAAACAGTTAATTAGTGTTACAGATTAAGTATGGATGTAAACTTTTTCATAATTCTTTATGTGTGACTAGTGGTTTGGTTGTGAATTATAAGATAAGATCCATGTAAAATCAGATCTAAATTTTCTCCTTTAGATAGGTATATTCAGTACATCTCTCTTCATTTTGATTAAGTCTATTACCAAAATAAATGAGTTCAATCATGTGATTTGTCTAAATTCTTAATAAATGAAATCAATAGTGGTCTATTTCTAACACAAGAATTTCTACTTACAGGTGGCATGCGTGGCAGACTACAGCGTGCTAATTCATACTCAAATCTTCAAAGCAATGTCCACAGCAGACTAGGTGTAACAACACGAAGAGGAATGAATAACATCCGCCGACCTCTGGCAGTAGCTAAGAGGGGAATCTCTAAACGAGGACGAGGTTTAATTACTGGAAATAAATATAGTGCAATAGGTTTGAGATCAGACCAGATTTTAAAAGAGCAACATCAAAATATGCTGCTTCGAAACAATATCATAAAGTCTCAAACATTTACACGCTCCAGGAACAACTCTTTCAGTAATTCACCATCTCAATTGACTGTCAGTGTCGCCAACGATTTTGCAAAGAGGCGTCGTAACAGCGTCGGTAGCGGAGGCTATTTAAACAAACAGAGTCTAGCACAGTTTAACAATCAGTATGGTGGCTACAACACAAAGAGAGGTCCTGGCAGTGTGAAATCCATGGGCTCCAACAGATCTAATCGGTCCAACAGATCCAACCGGTCTAATGCTAGTAGGGGATCTAACCGCTCCAGAGGCCGAGGCCGCGGCGGTAACCGTGGGGTCGGCCGGAAGTTTGTCAAACAGGTCCTAGATGCTAAATTGCAAAAAGAAATAGCTGTCATTCAGGGTAAGACCTATGGTACTAGTGCAAACACTGAGGCCCCCACTGGTATCAATTTTTCACCAACACCTGCAGCTACTGGACAGTCATTACATCAAAGATTTGCTAGTTCATAAATAGGGTATTCTAGGCAATAAATTGTGATTTGTTATTATTAAGTACAGATACTAAAAAATGTGTATGCTAATTAAATCTTTTGAAGATAGTGACTGCAAGTTGAATCAGGAGTCAAATCCATTGAGTGCTAGAGCTGCAAATATTTTCAATTAGGACAGGTTTTAACACTTCTTGTGTTAGTTTTAAGGTAATATCTAATGTTTTTTTGGGTACATTCTGAAATGTAATAAGGAAGTTAGCAAGTCTTATATATTCAGCTAGTATGGTTGTGTGTATTCCAGCATTTCAGTAGTTGCAAAAAAAATTGCTATTGAATTTCAAAATTTAAAACATTGTAATTAGCGCGCAAGTACGTTAGTTGCAGGCCAACAGGCATGTGTATTTGTGACTTTATTTACGTGACAAGATGTATTAAATTCGTGTGCCTTTCTTTAGGGAGACCAGCAAATTGCTTGTCAGCTTGCGCACAGTGAAGGGTTCCATAGTAGGAATGGATCATCAAGAGCATATATAAGTTTATATTTTTTCATAATTCGCAAAGAAATTAAAAAAACCGGCTAAGTGCAAGTCGGGCTCGCCGCACACGAAGGGTTCCGAACCATAACCCTTAATTTTTATTAGTTGTTGTTATCATCATCCACAGCCCAACTTCGCCCACTGCTGAGCCTAGGCCTCTCTTTTCTTGTGCCAATCCCCACGTTCCTGCATCCAGTTTGTTGTTATAGCAGCAATAAAAATACACAATCTGTGAAAATTTCAACTGCCTACCTATAAAGGTTCTTGAGATGCAGTCGCTGACAGACAGACGGACGGACAGCGGAGGCTTAGTAATAGCGTTCTGTTGGTTACCCTTTGGGTACAGAATGCTAAGGACAAAGATAGTGGTTCTGAAAATTTACTTTAAAAAACTGTAGTGAAAACGTCATCTGTTTAATAGTGGGTTCTACTGATACTCCAGAAGCTTTTAAACGATTTTTTTTTTAATGTAATCTGTTGTTTAAAATCTCGTCAAATACACCTTTGCTTTATAATAGTTTCTGAGTAAAACGATAGTACTGTGTACATTCAACCCACCATCCATTTGGCTATGGAACCCTTAAGAAAAATGTGACTTGACTAAACCTATTAAACTATTTTTCTTTTGACAATATTTGCAATAATAAAACAGGCTTCATTTGTAATACATAAAAAGCTCTGAGAGTAATCCTCGATGTCAACCAACAACTACCAACTTTCAGGTGTGTTTTCAGTTAATGGCTCTTGGAGTCTTGAGTCTGTCATTATTGCTAGTCTAGAATACTTGTATTGTATGTAGATCTAACAAAAATAGTGTACAATATTCTAAGATTATTAAAAGATTAAAGCTTATTTATTTAATAATATTCACAATATTTCTGAATTAAGATTAATCAAACAGTGTATTGTAAAAAAATATTCAAAGTCAATTCTAGCCAGGCAGAAAAATTTCCCATAATATTTTACCACTTTTTGTTAGACCTGCATTTGTTGTTAAACTAGCACCTACATATAAAATACTGTATAAATCACCCCACATCCTTTCGGATAGAGGTGGCAGTTCTTTTTTAAACACTCAAAATGAGTGTGTTAGCTTTTACACGTACTGGCACTTTTCCTTGTTTACCCTAACCTTGCCAGTTCCCGGCACTGGCTAACAGTGCAGCCTGAAAGTTAGGAAACTGTGTATAAGATCTTTGTCATAATGATGATTAGTTATAAGATTGTGTCAATGTCATTAGGTATTTCAAATTCTTTTATGACATGTGTAGAAAACTAATTTCAGTTTTTCATTTATATTTGACTTAATTGTTAATTTACTTCGGTATTTTTGTTACATAGACAAGTAAGAGATTCAAATAAAATAAGTAATTCATAAATATGTCTTTTATATTTAGCCTTATAATGTGTTTCATCTTCTAATACATTAACATTGGAAAACCACAAATGTGTAAGGATAACAGACATTTACAATACTTACAGGGTACCAAAATTTCTCTTCAATAAAAAATGTGATCTTACTAAATAACAATTACATTTTATACATGTTCGGCATCATTATAAGTGAGTCAGTGACTGAAACAGAAAAAATAAATAAGTATTTCAAGCAGACAGTATTGACAAAATTCTTTTTTAATATTAATTTACTTACAATTTTCACCAAGTATATTTTTCAAGATCAGTCCATGAAAAGTTTTAATACTCTCACTTGTTTCCTTTGGTGCATTACCATCTGTCTTCTCAAATGTCCAACCTAGATGTTGACCACAGTGCTTACAAGCACAAATCCGCCAACTGTACCCAGGAAACCAAGAGTCAGCGCCCTGGTTCTAAAATTATTTCAAAGTTAATTTAAGAAATAAAACTGATTCTACAAGAACTTTCCATTTTACTTACAGGTCCAATGTTTTCACATCTTGCTTTCTCTGCAGTGACCACTTCAAAATTGATGCCAAATGGGTTCACTAAAGTCTGCACAGTTACATTCTGTTGTCCAAATATATTTTGTGTTTCTGTTTTATGAGCTCCTGGGCTTGGTTTACTGAACAAGTAATAGGAATCTGCCACGTCAGCACCGCACTTACGACAAAGGAGTAGTTCTAGAAATCAACAAATCAATTAAATCTTTCCTGACTCCCGTTGTTATGTAAACAAGTGATAAGATAAACTTCTAGAAATATTCTAGAATCTGATCATACATACCTTGGCCATTTTTTTCGGATCTTGGGTATTTTTCAGCGAGAGTATAAATATTACCAGTAAAATATGAAAGTAATATAAAATGTAAGAGATTAAACATGCCTTTTTTAGTATTTTTTGACTATGTCTAAAATCAGTTCAAAAACTTTTGAAAATATTGTACGTCACAGGTTACTAGAGTATTTAAATTAAAAAGAAACAAAAAGAAATTAAAATACTCTGCTATATTTTATACATAAATACACGTAGGTATAAAAAAGCGAAATAACTACCCCAATGAAAACTGAGATGCAGACAATTTTGACAATGACACTCCGACTACGGGCGGAGTGACACTGACACTTGTGACCACAGAACACTCAAAATAGTAAAAACATAGCGCTAGTGACACTCAACACTAGGCGTGAGGCGTGAAATAGTTAAAAAAAACAGGTATTTCAAAGTAACATTTCGGTACTAAGATCTGAAAAGTTATAAGGCCTCGCCGGAGACCGTGCGGTATCCCCGGACCAGCCTGATGGCCATACCACACAAAGTAGCGGGCTGGTAACCGTCTCAGCGAAAGCGCCAACCCCTAGATTGGGCAGGAGCCGTTAGAACCAGCCTGCTTCAGTTTGGTAGCCAAACGTCGGACGGGTCGGACAAACGGAGGACGAGTCCTAGGTACTTCATCGTCGACCCGACGCCGATGTGATCCCCTCCTACCGGTATTTGGGATTCCGTTGGTGGAACTTACCGAGAGCCATGAAAGCATTGGCTTCGGACTTCAATCGGGCCACCTCAAGACTCAATTTCCGGATCCTCAGGACCAGCTTGTCGTTAGTGTAGAAGGCTACGCTGACGCAAAGTCAAGGCATTAAGGTGATGTCAGGTGACACCGCCAAGACGACCCAGTCTCAGGATACCACATCTTACGCGCATGATGGCAACTATCGTCAAGCGCCTCTTGCGGAAACCGAACTGATCCTCTGCTAGATTCGGCCCCTCCCTCACCAGGTGCCCGACGAGGCAGTTTTCAATGACTCTATCAAAGAGCTTACACACCTCGTCGAAGAGCACGATGGGGCGTTCAACATCCGTTGAAAATTGTTGAACATTATGTTCTAGACCTTACGTACTCTGAGAATTCTGACGTGGTTGACAGGGATCTAAAACAAAATGCATAAGTCAAGTGCGCAAGCGACGGACGTCAGAAATTTCGGATAGAAAATTTCGGACAATATGCGCCCGACCTAACACAGGTGTAGTGTTTGAGAGCAGCGGCGCTGCGAGTGACGCATGCTCTTTGAACGTCTCGCTAGCGGCGCTCGGCGCCCCCTAGGCTCCTACGCCCGGGTGCACCACACACCCTGCACTATAGGTAAAGCCGCCTCTGAACTCACTTTCAAGTATGTTTCAAGTTTAAAATTCGAAATAGCTACGCTAGGTGGCACAGTCTTCACCGCGCACGTTTTCCTAAACTGAGCGTGCAGGAACCGCAGCTAGCAGTACAGAAGCGTCAATGTCAAGTAGTCTGACCCATAAAACTTCGAATATGCGACACTAGATGGCATAGTCAACGCTGTGCACGGGCCCTATACTCCACTTGGCTCTTGTTCATTATTGTAAAATAGAGTCGAGGAAAGTGGTACGGAATTTATAGTATACTCTGTCTGACGGCACAGTAATAGCGCAATCAAACATAAGAATGTAAGACTTCCAAATCAGGACGTCACGACAACGAAACGGACGACGGACAAGACATGTCGCGTATACACAATACGCTAAGAGATTGATACATCGTTGTCATCATCATCGAGCATTAAGCCTATCGTACAAAGCAAGATACAATCGACTAAACAACCCTGTAAAGTAGATAGACAATAGATATTTTTAAACTGTGAACACAGAAAAGTTTAGAAAACTAATTGTCAAGTCGTTTTTCTCAACGTGATTTTGTTGCAGGCAAGGATATATTACTATACTCTTTGGGCAAGGATTTCTAGGCAGCAAGCGAGTTGGTTGATTGTGATATTTTTTGTGCGATAAGATTACAAGAAAACAGCATAAATTTACGTGTTTACAAGCGCTGAAAGAGGAAAAGGGTAACAAAACATTTGTGTTTACATTTACAGTGATAGCTAAAGTGACAAGTGAGCTGACGTTTACGATTTACATTTTTTGTTGACGAATTGATAAACATGTAAATTGCAGTAATTGAAAACGGGAACAAAATAATGTAGTATTGTCTTTGTTAACACCATCTTAAATCGAGGATAAGTCGTAATTACAATCATGTCTTTCTTCAAGAACGTCGCTTCAGGATTTACAGTCCGCAGTCGGGATTCAATGTTAAAAGAAGCATTAATAAAAAATTTGTCCGAAAGTGTAAAAGACATACAATACAGCAATCAATTTGAAGAAAACTTCCACAGCGTGTTAGGTTCGACAGACTCCACAAACACTTTGTGTATGGCTTTAGAGGCAGTGTTTCTTCATGGCCTGAAAGATACATTCTTGAGAAAGGCCAAAAATGCACTAACAGGAGAGTCTGACCAGCAACCACAGCCTAACTTTTGGCCCCTCATTCTTGTGTTATCTCATAGACAAAACATTGACCAAATATCATCCCTGCCACAGATAAATACAGAAATAGGTCAGTGTCGGGCCTGGCTCCGTATTGCTTTGAATGAGTGCCTGTTATCTTCCTACATGTCTACCCTACTCAAGAACATATCTGCTGTGAAACCTTTCTACAACAAGTCAGCATTTGTATGTGATTCTGAAATATTAGAGGTGGCTCAAAAACTTGTTGAAGGCATAGAAACCTGCATTCAGTTCAATATGCCCATCAACTCCAGCTTGTTGAACTATTGGCCAGAGCAGGTTCTGATGCTAGCTGGTATCTGGGTGCCTAAGATAAGACAAGCTCCCATTAGTGCTGCTTTGGATGTGGCTAGCACTATTACTGATGAGGAAGTGAAACCAAAATTAGCATCTACACCTACACATACATCGAGTATCACTGGACTGGGTCGGATGCTAGCTCTGAATGAAGATGAGGCTTTGGATTTCATTCTCTCAAAAGACATAAAAGATATAACCAGCCAAAACTTAGAATCGGAGGAAAAAGAGGAACAGAAATCTCCAAAGCACAAGGAAGATTCGAAAAAGGAAATTCCAAGCCCCAAAACAAAATTGAGTCCATTAGAAATAGATAAGCCATCTACCAGTCAGGAACTGAAAGATATAGCTTCTTTGTCACCTTCTTCTGTTAATTCAGAGGACTTTGTTGCTCCCACTGATGTCATTGTCACAGGGAACTCCTTGTGTGGAAAGGGTTGGTCCACTGACAATAATGATGACATGAATGCCTCTATCAACTCCAATTCTTCTCATGGTAGCAGCATGATAAAAACACCTGAGCTAAAGAGTTTGTCATCTTTAGTAGACAACTCAAATAACTATGGAGAAACATATTCTACCACTCCTAATTTAAGAGATATTATGAAGGATATTCATAAGGAGCTGAAGTTGAGTTCAGAAGATAATGACATTTGTGACTTGAAAGCAGAAACAGTAACCCCAGAGGACCCCATGCTACAAGGGTTAGATTTTGAAGTAGTTCCCACGACTATGTCCACATCTTTTACAGTCCAAGAATTACAGAAGATGATATCACAGTTGGGGACTTTGTCTAGGGAGCAAGGGCTCGATCATCAGAACTATCAATGTAAAGGGTGCCAGGATTTACTGGGCAGCACCATCTCTAAAGCAAAGGTATGTGCTTACACTGGAGAGTACTACTGCTGCAACTGCATGGACCCCAATGTGTTTATTATTCCAGCTCGTGTCATACACAACTGGGACTTCAAAAGATATCCTGTCTCCAAAAAGTCTGCTATCTTTTTGTTAGAATTTCAACATCACCCATGGATAGACATGAAAAAACTTAACCTAAAGATTTACAGTGGTGTTTCAGATATGGCACATTTACAGGAACTAAGGATACAACTGAATTTCCTAAGAGCTTACATATTTACATGTAGAGAACCAGTCATTGAGGAGTTACAGAAACGTGTGTGGCCAAGAGAGTATCTATATGAACATCTTCACTTGTATACAATATCAGACTTGGCTCTCATACCTAATGGCTCCTTAGCATTGCAGCTAGAGAAAGTGGTTAATTTTGCTAAGACTCATGTTCTTGAATGTTGGCTTTGTAGTCAAAAGGGCTTCATTTGCGAAGTATGCCGTGACCCAAAAATACTGTACCCTTTCGAAACAAGCACAACATACCGCTGTGATGAGTGCTCAAGTGTTTTTCATTCTAAATGTCTCAATGCCAATATACCTTGTCCCAAATGCAAAAGAAGGCAAAATCGTACTAATGAGGCATCTTTAATTCAAGCTGTACACTCCCACCTCATAAAATAAACAAAGCATTTGGGTGCATTCTTAATTATGTTCTGTACAAAACTTGCATTTGAATATTGGTTATTATAAACCCATTAAACAACCATCATACTATTTAACAGAGTTGTACAGGATTATTGATTATACCATCATTATTATAAATTAAATACTTTTTGTTAATGATGTACAAACATTTTTTTTTAAAACAGCGACTTCTCATTACCTACACATTTTTTAAGTACTATACAAGTACATGCCTATATTATAACCAAATATAATTATAAGACATAATGGTTATATTATGTAACTTAATTTAGGAATGCTTTATAAATAAAATGTCATTATATTTATACAGAAAATTATGCACACTCTTCTGCCACCTTGTTTAAATAAATATAAGTTTTGGCTTCTACCTTAAACAAGTGTTTAAAATGTGATATGATAGAATAACCAGATGGACCTATTTAGTATTTATAAGTTGCTTGATTGTAGATTATATTTTTATAAATGATATAATACTTGAAAAATATCATTGACCATCAGTTTAAGCCACAGATATTGAGAATGCAGTAAACAATGAATCTTATGGCCTCTATAAAATCAATATCTTGATAATTTAATGAAATATTATATCTCGCAGGGAAATAAGAATACTAGGTATTTGTAAAATCACTCCATTGAAAAAGGTGCACTGTTCCAAACTAATGTTTCATTGGGTGATGGTGTTATGGTGCAGGCACCATGGTTATACGCGCAAAGCTACCTTAGTGCATAAGTTCGGGTCAAACTTGCCCGATTTTATAGACTTACCCTTCATTTTATAATCTTGCCCAGGAGCACATACCAGCTGATAAAATTTGACCTTTTTCTGTATCTAGGGTAGCATCTTAGGTTAGTTTCCGTTGTACAAAAATATAATGTTACTTAGACGAAATGTTTACTTACTAAGAAACAAATTAAATTGTAGATGTAGTCTACTAAGACCAACTGTCTTAGTGGACTCGATCTGCAATTTTATTAATTAAGTATGTTAATTACTATATTATTATCAATAAAATACATCATGGATAGAAATATTTTTTATGATAGCCTTTTTGCAGTAAGCAATTAATGTTATAATATATTCTTACTATGGTAGCTGATGATGCGATAGTTTCTTATGAATTTAACTGTGTTATGCTGTTAATATAGAATAATTAAAGGGTCTTGTTGGTAGTACGGTTACTATCGAATGAACCGCCTTTGCGAAAAACTTGGATATGCGTGTATTCAAAAAATAATAACTACAATTTTACCTAAGTACCTACCTAACTATTTGGTAACTAAAACGATTCGAATATTCTAATGTTGATTATGGAAATTGGAGTGGCGACTGCTTACAGGAAGACCAACGTTGGAAGGCCTCCCACAAGGTGGACCGATGACCTGGTGAGGGTCGCAGGTAGCCGATGGATGCGAGAAGCATAGGACTGGCTGTTGTGGCGGCACTTGGGGGAGGCCTTTGTTAAGCAGTGGACGTCTTTTGGCTGATACAATGATGATGATATGATGACTAACATTATATTTTAAGACGGTAAATTGATTGGCTTATTTACGTCCCTACCGTTCTATAACAAAGATCTATGTTTGTTTTCCTTTGTACTAATACTGTCATAATAATACCTAATTATTTGTTATCATAACTGGTGATACGATAGACTGTAGGGCACAGCTCATTCAAATAAATGAAAATACTTTACATGTTTGTATTATTTCAAACATACTCAACTGCTTAATTTTTTTAAATGTTTATTTCACTTTTAATAAAATTCTCAGTTATCTATACTTAATATTATAAATAGGAAAGATTTGTATTTTTGTATGTAACGAATAAACTTAAAAACTACGACCGATACTGGGCCGATTTGTAAAACTCTTTCAGCAATGGATAGCTACATTATCAGCGAGTAACATGGTCTATATTTTATCCCCGTACTCCCACGCGAACGGGAACGACACGGGTGAAACCGCGTAACGTCCGCTAGTACAAATAAAAAGGCTTTTAAAAAAATATATAGATAACTAGTTGACGCGCGCAACTTCGTCTACGTCACAATTTTCATTACTGCTCCGCTCCTATTGGTCTTAGCGTGATGATATAGCCTATAGCCTTCCTCGATAAATGGGCTATCTAACACTGAAAGAGTTTTTCAAATCGGACCAGTAGTTCCTGAGATTAGCACGTTCAAGTAAACAAACAAACAAACTCTTCAGTTTTATATATTAGTATAGATTTAAATACTACTCCTAAACTAGGTGTAGGTATGTCCCTGTGACTTAAGAGCCAGTATGTAGAAAAGAGGAGAACCGTTGTTTGCTAGAACAGTGCTATGAACGACAGGACTAGTGCACTGAGATCCCAGCAGAGGCAGCAGAGTTGCCAGACCGCACTTATATTCTCACTTGCTGACCCGTGCTTGGGGAAAATGTCTACCAGAATAGATCTCTTTTTTTGGCCGACGCGCGACACTTTCGACCAAAATGGATGATGTCCTTTATTTAATTTATAAGGACTCAGTTTTTAAGTAGGTAAATGAAAGACTATTTTCAGTACCTAATTAGCTCATATTATTTTTCATAAATAAACATTTTATTTACATTAATTTGTAAAGGAATGAATGTTACACTTATAGACTATCTGTTTAAATTCAAAACATCACTTAAATAACTACTAGGCTGGTCTTTGTGACGGGTATTTTGTGATTTTCTTGCAAAGTCTCCGCGTGGTCTCTTATCTTCGAAGTCGTGAATATAATTAGGGTCATCTACTGAGTATTCTTTGAAGCACTGGTTCAGTAGTTTGTCGGGCTCGTCTGTTTTGCTTTTCTTCTTCTTGGCTTGATAGCTGAGCGCGTCTTTGTCGAAGTCCAGAGGAACAATGCCTAACTCTCCGCTGTAACGATTTTTGGCAACTTGTAAATACTTTTTGCCACGCACTGCTGTTAGTCGTTTGTCCTAAAAGAGAAAGACATGAATGCAAGAATGATGAGTGATATGCGATTGTTATGAGAGATTGTTATTCAAAAGAGAGACGGTTCGGAAACGTTGGTTCACATAGATAGTTAACATGAATGTTACCTGTATTATAAGAACGTTATCCGCTTCCTGCGATGCTTTCGCGCTGCCGAAAATAGAGCTCGTTGACAAGTCCTCTGACTCACGTTCCTGTAAATAAGCACGACACTACTAAGTGAGAATTTGGACGTGAATATAATATATTTGTATAAAATCTTGTTAATCTTGCATCACTGCTAATTGGGAAATCATACATTATGACACTGACATTGACTTGATCTAATAGATCAAGTCTCAGAAAGTCAGTGCTCGCAAAATTCAGGGAAGCGAAAAAGTCACCTAGCCCTCGATAAACCCTCGGTAAGTTACTTCTTGCAAGATGACATTGAATAATAGACTTTATTTTCTTTGCCATACAACGCACCATCGCGCATGCTCAATTGCTAATGTCTATTTGAGGAACACAACATAATAATTCCTGAAGAGCAGTGTGCTGCGCTCCGCCATATGTGCGTCGGCCCTAATGTCTACGAAAATCTTTCCAGATCAGACTTAAAACGATTGAAAATGAAGTCTATTACTCATTGAAGATCTGTTGTGTCTGACCCCAGACAAATTCGGTTAAGGGAAAGGGTATGATGGTTCGATGTTAAAAAATTCGAAGTTTTTTTTTGACATCGTATGCGTCAATTTCCGTTCTTTTTGTACGTTATAGCTGTGAAAATAGAGTCTATTCTTCAAATCATCAACTGACCTTCCTAGGATGCATGACGAGTGTGACGTGGCAGTGGCGTGCGGTGGCGAAGGTGCGGAAGGCGGCGATGACGGCGTCTTGTCTATGGTAGCGGTCGCCGTCGCGCTCCTCGCCCAGGCCCAGCATGAACTGCACGTTGTCTACCACCACGTGCGAGATGTCGTGCATGTAGCGCGCATGCTCTACTGCCTACACAATCATACATTATATTATATTATGCGAAAGTTAGGATGTCCTAACTGTCGCATTTTTAATAGTAACAACACACAGTAACAGTTCTGGCGTGAACAGTGCGGATCTGGATGATATTATGGCACACAAATAGATTAGGTATAGTCTAAAATAGCACATGGCACAATTTTATCCCGGGAGAATGTTCCCTTGGTGTAATTTCTGTCATTCGCGCGGAGATGCTAGTTGATTATAAATAACACTTTTACACGCCTTTTTTTGTTTGACGTGATAACGCCTTATAAATCGATGGACGCAGGCTGCACGCACGATAAAGAGTCACGTTCCGCCTGAGCCGAGCTTGCAAGCGAGACCGCGGGACAAGCGATAGAGAGGCACGATCGGCCTAAGCGTTCTGCTTATTTGTTAAGAATTTAATTGTTTTCTTATGACCTTATCACATAAAATTATCTTTCGTAAACAGTCTTTACAGACAACCAATTTATTCCCTTAGTAAACGCCGGGCAATGCAGCTGGTGATCGTTATTTGATGGTCTATTGTTGAGCATCGACATAACAGAAAGAAATCGGTAGGTAAGTCATCTATGGCTGTGGAATTTGTTCGAAAGAGTCATCGCCGCCCTGGAACGCAAAGGGCATTAGGAGGAACACGGATGAGTTTTAGCCAGTAAGAGTCTGACACTTCTTTCTGCTCCGCCCAGAACGGAAGGAGTCATTTGATATTTCCCATCCTTAAAAGAAAGGTATGTCATCTTTCACGCCCTACCTCCATAACAACTTTGATGGGCTGCTGTCCATGGAAGGCGAGGTAATAGATGGGAAGCTTCTGGAACTCATCGGCATACTTATTGAAGTCCTGTAGGTTCTGCTCTAGCGGCACGCCGGCGAACTGCTGCAGCATAGTACGCGCTAAGCGGGAGTTGCGGATCTCGAAGCTGCCCCATAAGGTGTTCACCTGGTTTTGATAGATTAAGCGGTTAGTGATAATACTCGAACGAGTTTCAATAGGATGACTTGATTCTATGCCAAAACACACTTGTCAAAAAGTGTCCGTTACTGGCAGTTGAAAACTTACAGATTTAAATAATTTCGTATCGCGAAAATATAAGGCTTGTACTAGGTTGTAATTTGTATCTTTTTTGTACTAAAATGACCGATACCAACCAATCCTAAAAGCCTTCTCCTTGACCGCGAAGCGAGAGAAAACATAAAAAATATACATACTCCTTGCTGTGCCAAATCCAAGGATATTTCGGCGCATAGCGTGGTCTTCCCGCAGCCAGTGGGGCCAGTGAGGACGGTCAGCTCCCCGCGCCGGTGCCCGCCCAGCAGGCGCGTCAGCGCGGGAAAACGACGCCATTTTATACCGCGAACCTTAACAAAAATCTGTTATGTAAGGAGTCGGGTCTACGCAGGACGACAGTTGACGGCAGGGCCAGCTGTTCCATAAAGATCCTACATAATGCGAATTGCGTTTACTGTGTTAAACTACATATTACATAAATATTCAATTTGAAATACTAAAACAAGAGTGTGAAACTAGGCACCTACTATTTGGTACACAACTAACAACTGCAGACTGAGTAGCAGAGCAGACACAGCTTCCCCAGCTGAAGCCCGCTGAAATGCCGCTAGGCTACCGTGACGTGTCAACTGCAGGATGTGGATGTGGAGCCCAGTCACAAACCGTGCTCCACCTCTCTCATCTTGCCCTGTGCCCCAAAACATGTAACCGAAGTGACCTATGTGCTGCCACCAGCGATGCCTTGGAGGTATCAGTTTTTGGGCCACCTAAATTTGAACTACTGTCGTGCCAGCGACACGAAGAAGAAGCCTTTATAATGTGTATTTGATCAGCTCGTGTTGACAATGTTAATGCAGAGTCAGACAATTTTAGAATTTGGTGTAGGCTCTGTTGTTATTTTCATCATTGTAGGTTTGTCAACATGTCCCTTTTTTAATAAATCGGTTTTTGCAAATGCGAGGCAGTCCATGTTAGTCTCATGTTGTCAATTTATGATCGTTCTTGACTTCACGCCATATTCCATTGCCTTGGGATGTAGGGATGTCTCTAAGGGTTAGGTGACAACTTACTTGATGGTTTTTGATATCATAAGTAATTGACTAAAAGTTCTTCGGCAGTATTTATGATATGTTATTAACGGTTCTTACTTACCCTGTCGACATTGGTGACTTCAAAGTAGACGTCATCTCGTAGAGCTGCGAAGGTGGTGATGGAGCGATGCGCGGCAGGCTTCGCCTCGGACACTAGCATCTTCAGCGGCAGGTTTGCTGCAGCCGCCTCCGATGCGGTCACTAGGCCGTCTGTAGGTCTAGGGGCGAGAAGATATCATATTGTTTTTGTAGTAATTTCACAGATTAAGAAGAAATTACATACCTACACATAAACACATTATAAAGACGTCTACTGTAGGAAATTAGGCTCCTCTAAGCATAGCTAAAAGAGTCTTCCGTTTTGCGAATTCTGTGAATTCGCCAAATTCACCTGGTTACTGGTCCATAACCAGATGCTTCATTATGCTTCGTCTTTCGGAACGCTATAACCACTCCAAGTCTTGTTCATATATTGAGAGTGGGATCATTTATCAACTGAGTGTTAAAATATGGTATGCCATCAACTCTTGTTGAAATTATACCTGACAAATCGACATCTGTCTTCTCCTAGTTTCTCAGCTACGGCGCGCATGTTGTCCCAATCACCCCACAGACATAGCTTTTGATACGCTTCAAGAGTCGGCAATACTATGGGTGGTAAGCTGCAGTTGCTTAGCCAGATCAATGTTCCTAAAATAATTTGATCTTATTTATGTAGTTATTCAAAAATATGATAAAACCCAGTGAATGCAGACACCAGTATAGCTCATTGCGGACTATACTGCAGATAGCAACAAGAGAAAAAAAAAATAGTAATTCTTATGGTTCATTGATTGAGAGGTCACAAAGGCCACAGCATAACATGTGGATCTCGGTTCAATTGGGTTTTGCCATTAGGAATTTCTCAGTAACAGAGTTACTTTGGATTTCTAATTGTTTATTTATTAATAGTATTTAAAAAGGAAGGAAGAAAGGAATTAAAAATAACATTACTGGTGGAAAGTGCATAAACATTCGGGAAAAACCCACAAATCCCTAAAATTTTGAAAGCAAAAGTTTCCAAATATAATTACCAGGAATTTTCTGGGCAGCTAAATGTAATACATCTTGTATGGTTGGTACAAGTACAGCTTGATCACTACGGCTAACCTTCGGCACTCTACATGAGAACAGGCCTGCTGTGTGTAGCCCATGGGTTTCAGCCTCATCCTCTCTCCCTGCTTGTACCTTGCGATAACCTACTACTTTGTCTAGAGAGTTTTTTAAAGGGAAGTATAATACTGTGTGGTCGGACGAAACTCTTACATCAGATAATATTTTGTTGGCTTCAGGGTGGAACTGTAAGAAGAAAGATGACTTGATGGAACAATCACATTTTTTCCAAAGTATAGTTATCATGTAATTATCTTATCATTGATTTGCATTTTATTATTTTAATTCTTAATGATTCGATAGTGTAAAAGTAGGTGAGTAGATAAATGCAATGTGTAAAAATAATCTTTTGATAAAATCTACAAGTAGGTAAAGATTAAAATATAGTTTAGTGGCACACTAGATAATAATTTAATTTATAAAAGAGGAAATACTTACAGGAAATTCAAATAATCTAAATAGATCTAACAACTGTGTTTCATTTAATTGTGTCAAGG
Organism: Lacanobia oleracea; assembly: GCA_950371165.1. Classification (NCBI taxonomy): domain Eukaryota; kingdom Metazoa; phylum Arthropoda; class Insecta; order Lepidoptera; family Noctuidae; genus Lacanobia; species Lacanobia oleracea. Next base: position 18,369,832 of record OX493389.1, read on the forward strand.
CAGTGGTGTCATTAGCTATAGTTTGCCAATCATTCTGAAATTCTTCTGATTTCTTTTGGCATTTTTCTATGAAGTCTTTAATGTTTGCTTCAACTTTAGCTTTTTTGATTAGTCTCTCTAATATATTCCAATCCCCATGTACGTTGCATTTGGGGCACAGAAAATATCCTGAAAAAAAAGCAAGTGGTGTGGAACAATGTTTTTTTTTCGAAGATTTTTTTCCCTCCTTATGCAATCTGTCTTTATACATTCAGCAATTGGTTCATGATGGTTAGTGATCACAGATCTCGCACAGTATGGAACCACTAATCATATCCAATTGATATAACAGTTCATTTATATTCTGGTGCTCTTTCGAACTTTTATAGTAATTGCATTAGACATAAGTTCCATAGCCAGTTGATTTGGGTAGATTTTTTTTCTGATGGAGTTTTTCTGATATATGTTTCATGCAGCACCTGTTCGGTGCTGCATGAAATATCAGGTCTCCTTACATTGCCCTTCACTGAATAATACTGAGATTTCGTTCAAATTACTCGCTTATGTAGGTACGCGTTATCATATTTCGAGGTTATGTTTACAATATTCTGATATTACTAACCTGTCGTTTTGTTCACATACACTTTACTCTCTGCACATTTCTGGTCTCCAGAGCATATGGAACATTTGGTGGTGAGTGCAGTGAACCCGTCTTGTACGGCTAAGCCTTTTTGTCGTAATAGCTTTTTAATATCTGTCGTAGTTACCTTCGGTATATCATTTAATCCTACATTGTGTATTTTTCTATGATTACACGCACAACTGTGACTATTTATGAACGATTTTATGGCACTGTGTCTAGAAATTTTAATATAATTAAGCATTTTATCAAAATGTTTGTAAAAATTACTGCGCGATAATCATAACATAACCTAAAACACAAAACGACTTTTTGACAGCTAGCAGATAAACAAAACAAAATAACGCTACGTTGGACGCAGACGCAACATACAAAAATGTTTAATAACGAGTCATTTTTAAAAGCTTTTTATAGAAGTAGAGTTAGCTTCATCTGGTCTCAGGTACCTATCTTGTAACTCTAGCTAGTGATAATTCGGTGCGATCCAGATGGTCTATGGGGTCGAAAAGTTCTGGTCTGGTTCTGGCGACCGCATACCGGAAGACGCAGCGTTGGAAGGCCTCTCCCACAAGGTAGACCGATGACCTGGTGAGGGTCGCGGGTAGCCGATGGAAGCGAGACGCGAGCGATATAAATCTATGACTAGTGAGTAGTGTGAGAAGTGATGTTTTACCATAATAATTTACTAGCTTTTGCCCGCGACTTCGTACGCGCATATCCCGTTTTGTCCCGTTCCCGTATGAATTTGGGGAGTTTTTTTTTTATTTATTTATTTATTTAGAAGTGGGCTTGCTCTTGACCACAATCACGCCTGATGGAAAGCGATAGATGAGGTCTATGATGGAGCGAGCGTGGAAATCCTCTCTTAGTGCTCCCCTATGTAGTGTAGGGAACCTTCATGCTAAATTTCAGCTCTATACGGCCCGTAGTTTCAGCTGTCTTTCAGTCACGGTGTTTTTTTTCCATTTATCTTGCGACCGGCTTCTCAAGCCATTACCAGATGCGTACTATGCTTGTTGGCGTGGCGAGTACAGCCCTCCAGTGAGAGCCGACCCTCTACTTGTTGCTCGATCATATCAAGCGATGTCCCATGTGTTATGTCTTTTCAATCGACGGTGTTCTAGTTGATTGGTCAGTACAGAAGCCAGGCTTATGACATGATTTTCAATGCGCACCATATAAAGTTTTGTTCTGTGCTCAATCTCTTCTTTTACAATATTAATTTTAAGGTAGTCATGCAGCTCAGATATTTTTTTTTTACTCACTAACTCCGTTACTGTCACTGTGTCAGTTACTCAGTAACGGAAGAATATTATAATATATATTAGGATTTGATAAAAAAAATAAGTATAAAAATACTAACTTTTAATGGCTTCTCCCACTCCGGGCGGAGCGGGAAGGAGTGAGCAGACTGGCTAAAACCCACCTTTGTTCTTTTCAATGCCCTTTGAGAGACGTGGTAACTCTTGCGAATAACTCTGCAACCCTGGCAGGCACTAGCCCTTGCGGGCCCCGTCAGCTACGTTGATATCTCATTGAGTGGAACAATGCACAGTCTTTATCGGACTATTAAAACCGTCAAAAGCTAAACCAGCATTATAGGATCAAAAATATAAAATGGTTTTCTGACTTCAGACAGAACTTATAGGTTTATGGATTTTTCAATGAATAAAACCACGCTCATCTAAATTCTCCTTATATTAAACGTAAATGACACTATTTACAATTAACTTATACCTAGGGGTTGTGAGTCCAACTAATTGTACTAGAATAATAATAAAAAATAGATACATCCAACTTGTTTTGTTGCGATACTGAACATTTATGAACACGTAATAATATTACAAAAGCCGGTCCATGATAAAAGCCTCGTATTCATTGTACATGAAAGTTGTGCAACATGTTGCACATAAATAACATATTGTTGTCAGCAACATTAAGTCACGTATCCACTAGGTGACACTTGACGCAACACGTTACGCTCCACATGACCAGCTACGTTGTACAACAACGCGCGACGTTGCCAGCAGGCGCGCAACATGTGCATCATGCCGCGCGTCAAATGTTGCCCTATTGGACACGAGGCTGTTACGCAACTTTTCTTTACGAGGCTCCAGGCTCAAGTCTAAAATTGCCAAATTACTATCGACGACAACAAGCACAAAATAAACTAAAGAACTCACAAAATAAGATCTGTCTACGAATTAAAAAATAAATACAATTGTAATTTCCCTACACTTTGATTTGAGTGGAAAATACGCACTAAAAATATGCAGTACAATCAAAAGACTGCGTTGATAAAATATCTTGAATTTGTCATCACACATAATGTGTTCGTCTACGAAAATAGGTACATTTATTATGCTAGGACTATACCATAGATTACCCAATTCACAATAGAATTAAATGCATATTGATTTTGTAAAAATATATAATTTCTGATAACTCCTCTTCTCAACGAATCTCTTTTTTTTCGGTACAACCCTACATCACTCACACTATCGATGTTCGATGAGGAATCTATCATGTAGTCCTATTAATCCCACGGGAGACATGTTCTGTGGTATTCAGTCCCGATTTCTGCAAGCCAAATATTAACCCAGTTGTCAAGTCACACGTGAATTAATTTAATTTATAGTTTTTTTCTGACACCCAAAAACAGGGCCTTATGCGGGTTTTTTATATGATCGCGTTTACCTTTATTGTCACTAGACGGCGCTTATTCAGTTGTAATACAAATTGACTTTTATGCTCGCAATAAGGCCACAAAACAGATAAAGATTTGACACACTTGATATGCCTCCCAGAAACCGGGTGTTACCCTAATAATATTCTTACATAAGTAGCCGTCTATGTGTTATCGTGTATGGACGGCATAACACATTTGAATGATGTTATAACGAATGTCATAGTCGTGTTTACATCGACTTATCTCACGGATTATAACTTTTTCTGAATGATTAAAATCAAGGAGATATAAAAGGGATATTAGTGAATGACTCAAGAATAAAAGAAAAATGAAAACTACAGACATGAAAATAATCATTATACTGGCAATTCATTTGGCGTATTTGTCAAAATATTCGCGTCACTTGTGCAATACAAAATTAACCTTATTTCGAATACCGTAACGTATATTTTGTACTACACAATTGACGCGAATATTTTGACGAATCCGACAAGTGAAGTGCCAGCATTAGATATGGCACAATGTGTATCAGCGTAATACGTGCATCTTAATCAATGAAACACGATATGACAGGGTTTTTGTTTTTGGTCCATTTTCAGGTACTCTTTGTAACCGTAGACGATTGTCGTACGCATGAGCGACGATAACGCCGTGTCAGCTCATACTATGCATTGTTTGACGTCACGCTAAACGTAGAAGCTGCGCTTGCGTCGCGTAGACGTGTTGACACGGGCTTCGGTCAGCGCGGATGCAACTAATAACTGCTTAAGTATTTTTCGTTAATTTTTTGATACTAACAAAACAACAACTACAAAATAGGTTTCAAAATTACAACGTGCGTCACGTCGCCTGTTTGCCACGAATGCTATTGCATACTCTACCGCTTGAAATTTCAGTTGTATCTGCGTTGATCCTTAGGGTCGCTTTTACGTCAACAAACGCCTTCGGTTAGTGCAAAGACTTCCTCATTCGTAATGTGACTATAGTATCGGGAGTATTCCGGCAGGATGTCGACGAATCGTTCATATTTTGACGGTTTTGTGAAGGCGATAGTTACAGTAAGCGTCAAACTTACAGCGGCTATGAAAACCGCTAATCGCTACGAACTACTCATCACCTGTCACAAGAATTTATTACTGTGCAGTGGCTCGCTCCGTGTTCACGCCGGAATTAAGTCTGAACCGTATAGAGAACGTGCAGGAACTATATGTGGCAGCACAGAAGTGTCATTGTCAAGTATATTTTAGCTATAAGTTTCGAAATTGCATCGCTAGATGGCACTGTCTACTTCGTGCACGTTTCATTTAACGGTGCATACAGGAACTATTAGGTGGCAGCACAGAAGTGTCAATGACAAGTATTGTTAACCTTTAAGTTTCGAAATTACAACGCTAGATGGCACAGTCAACGCCGTGCACGTTCCCTATAGTGTTTAGTTCTAATATGGCGGTTGGTACTGCTGCCTCTGCAGGTGTTGTACGAGTGGGCCCTGCTGCTGCTGTTGCATGGCCAGCATCTGTTGGCGCATGCGCTGTTGATTCATTTGCTGTTGGTACTGCGAGTTCTGCTGGTTCTGCATACCACGGGGGTACGGCGGTGCTGGCCCACCCATGCCTCCCATTGTTACGTTTGGTGCTTGCTGTAATAAATTAAATAGGTTTTGTTACGGTAAGGAATGGTAACTTAAAATTGAAACCTTAATTCCTAGTACTCAAAGTCGTTTTTCCTTTGGAACGTGTAACTAGATAGTATTATTATATTCGGTACTAACCTGCATGTAAGGTGGACGAGCGTTTTGTCTCTGCTGTGCCAGATATGCTTCTTGGCTTGCGCGACTGCCCATCATGTTCTGAAACAAAAAATACATTAGAATTTTTGTCATAATCATTAAACACACAATGGTTTATATTTCCGGGTAGAATTTAAAAGTACTGAAATCTATTGAGTTTTAATGTTCTATTTATTTTGTGTTGTTTGTGCTGAAACTGTTTCCGTTTTAAGTTTGTGGCAAATAAATGCATTTTCTTCCCTTGCCTAAAAACACACACTTTTTCATACAAAATTATGGTTTGTTTTTCGCTACCTGAAATAATTCTAAGTTTATATTGACATTTAATACCTGTTGGAATGACTGTTGTCCAGGGAATCCTCCCATGGAGTTTCCGCCCTGTGGTCCCATAGACGCGGCTTGGCTGCTCATGGCGGACATACCACCTCCTTGTCCCATCTGGCCCATCTGTCCCATGGGCTGGCCCATCTGACCCATGCCCTGGCTCATCTGTCCCATAGACTGCGGCATCTGAGACGGCTGACCGACACCCTGACTCATCTGACCGACATTCTGACCGATAGAGTTGACGCCCTGGCTCATCGGGTTCACTTGTTGACCCATTTGGTTTACGCTTTGACCCATTCCCTGGAAAACGAGATTATTATGGCTATGTTTTGTCAGACACAAAAAAAAAAACAGAATCATCGATCACTAATAAAGAACTAGATACACAATCAGCGTCAAAAAATGTCCTCATCGATTGAGCACCCACTGGAACATTTGGGTGCGCTTTTAATTTAGTAGCATTCGAACGCTCCGACAGTAAACACGCGTGACGTCATCTAGCTTGGTAAAAATGTACCAAGCCAGATGACGTCACGCGTGTCTTCAACTCGCTGTATCTCCTTTATTTTTTGTTTACGTGAAAAAAGAAAAAATACGTGTCCAATATTTTTTGAAAATCTATCAGACGGAATAATTAGTTTTTTTTTTAGTAAAATACCCTATTATATAATGATAATATTAATACTTTCCGAAAATATGAAACACCATCTTTTTTAACGTCATAGATGTGAGATTTTTGAAATTTTTAAACGAGCACTGAGGCATGTTTACTCTCAGAGCGTTCGAATGCTACTACATTCGATTTTTTTGTAAAGTACCCCATTGTTATCACTGTATTGTAAATATATCATGTAAAAACATTTTTTAAATTAAGTTTGTTTAAACAGCAGGAGTTATAAAGCATCTCAATTGTAAAGACTCTTACCATATTAATAATACTGTCGCATGCCCACTTAAATAGTTCGGGTTATGCGCGTTGATTCTGTTCCATTTGTTGGAGACGAATTCGAACTTTAAGACATGCGTGTAAGGTTGAATTTGTTTTGATTTATGTTGATCAGTGGGTATTGGTCGTAAAAAATATTGCTTTTTGTACAAAGGTTTGTGAAATAAACTTTAAACATTGCGTTTAAGGTTGAATTTACATTAATGTATGTTTATTTCAACTAGCATTACCTTAACACAATTTGGTGACAGTTTTAAGAGAACTTTTACTTGGGATTGTGTATCTAGTTCTTTATTAGTGATCGATGAACAGAATGTTAGATTCTTCATTTTGAATTCTTTAACTTTCTCGTAAAATTCGAGCGAGCGTGCGTCATGTAACTCTATCATCATTGATACATCGTATAAATTGCAACTATTGACGTGCGTCCGCTAAGTAATGTACCTGTGTCCTTTACGTTACGAGACAGAAAAATGTATTTATTACCTGGTTCATCATTTGCTGTTGTCCGCCTTGCATCATCTGCTGCCCGTAACCTCCATAGCCCTGTTGCATGCCTCCATACTGTCCTCCGAACATCTGCCCGCCCATGCCGCCCATCTGGCCGCCCGCCATCTGCCCTGCTCCCATCTGCCCAGCGCCCATCTGCCCGGCTGCCATCTGACCGCCGCCCATCTGACCGGGCATTTGTACTCCGCCCATTTGGCCCATCGGTCCCATGCCGCCCATACCACCCATTGGGTTCATTTGTCTGAACAATAAGAATAAAATGCGTAAGTAGTAGTTAAAGTTCATTTATGAGTTGTTTGAGAAAAACTGAAATAACGAAGAGTACTTATGAAGATAATTATAAAGTCATTAGGGTTCATTCAATTAGCCCTCATTGTAATGTTTAATAGGCAAGCATAGTTTAATTAAATATTTCAGACCCCATTTGCCTTATTGCCGCCAGTACTCAATTAAGAAAATACATTTTAGTTTTAAATTACCTGAGCTACGAGTAAGAGCAGCTTTATACGACGCCCAAAAGCTATTACTTTTTTTTTATAAATTTTTGGAAAACATACAGCTAAACATAACACTAATAAACATTTGATTAAAATAAGGCCAATTACTGGAGTCTATGGCAGCCTATCATTACTATTCGGGCAAAGCTGGTCAATTTCTTGTTTATCGTTGTCTTAAGTAAGTAGTCTTTGATAAAAGGTAAGGTAGCTGGTACTTACGCGGTCTGCATGCCGCCCATCTGGTTGGGCTGCATCTGGCGCATGGCCTGGCGCGGGAACTGCGCGCGAGAGTGCGGCGCGCCCGGGTAGCCGCCGGTTTGCTATGCAACGATATAGAACTCGTTCACTTCTTGAACGCTAGCAATAGCTACAGACAGGTCATACAGAGGTTTGGACAGTGGCAATATCATCATCCTACTCGCCTTATTCCAATTTATTACGAGTTGATGCAACCTCTTTTCTTCCATATAATTCAAAGAGCTGTTATCTTGGGAACATAAAAATATGGCCTCTTCAAAAAATATGAAATAAATATAATTTAATGTTATGAGTAATTCTGTGTGTCTAATTCACGTACACTGGTAATTAATAGAATAACCAATTTAAAAAAACTTGAGGGATTGAGGACCTTGTTATAAATCAAACACCTGTACCAATTACCCGTGTTCGCAAATGAATAAATGATAATGATTATGATTAAACACGGAATGAAATTATGAATTCCGAAATTGTGGTTATTTTATAATGTGTAGTGTTTTGTTTGGAATTCGGTTATATATGGTTGTAAAAAGTTTTTTATTTTTTACATTTAAGTGGTGTAACTTGGACGACGCGTGTTCGTGTGCGCAAATTGAAATAAGCAAAAATGCTCATAAAATAAAAACTACTGCACCAAACTGAATCAAATTTGAACCAAATGGCAAGTATACAGCATCGAACTAAAAAAGAGTTACAGAAATCGGATCAGAAAACCTCGGAGTAATCGGTGTACATACATAAAAACAAATACCAACCGAATTGAGAACTTTCTATTTTTTTCGAAATTTAAACAAAACGAAAAACAAAGTTGTTACATACATTGACCTGCATCTGCGTCATCTGGTTGAAGGGCACTCGCTGGCGCAGCATGTTGCTGAGCGCCTGCTTCGACTGGTTGTTGGACGGCGGCGCGGCGGCCACGCTGCGGGGGCTCACTCCGGCTGCGGACACACACAAGCTTCTTATAATAATAATAGGTACTCATTTTATTATCAGCAGAGGTCGGAATTAGGTAGACTTATTTATGTACTTACACTGATTTCATACAGCGAAAGAATAAAGTGGATATGCCTCAAATCTCGAGATTAATTTTAAGGAGCAGAAAAATCCCGTGATTTATTAAATAAAAAATATATTTACTTTTACACAATTTAAACAACTGCACGTGAGACTTTGCCAAATTTACACCACAACATCGGATGTCCGAAGTTGAAAAATTCCAATGCTTGCGCATTGGAATTTTTCAACTTCACGCGCGCGTTGTTGCCACACTTGTAATTCGCACAACATTGAGAATAAAATAAAAACAATAGCGGAAATGCTAATTTGCGGATTTCTAATCGGTGAATGGGTCCCCATTCACCGATTAGAAATCCGGGGAAGATCCATATTAAGAGGACGCATTGGAAATTTTGGCGCCAATGATCTCAATTTTTTTCAGTAAATGCAAAACGGATCAAAATATAAGTAGGTGACCCTAAAGTTCATGATAAAAACCTTATTTTGTTAGTTTTCAATACATGATTAGGTAACTTTATTAGCAGAGAAAAATATATCAAACATACCTCTTTTTAAAAAGAGATTCACATCTTATGGGCAAACGGGACCGATTTAAGCCTCTTAACTTTCTATGTAGATGCGTCTATACATACTCTTTAAAATTCTAGAAGGAATTTCTCAAATTACCGTTTCTAACTAAATAAAATAACAAAAACCATTTTGTCGCTTACGTCCTTTAGTTATAAGCTAGCGCGCGTATGCAATCCTCGCCCCGCTCAGACGCTCACGTCCCCTCTTGACCATTGTCAGCGACGGGAATAATTGTTTAACAATTCGTCGCCTTAATATCAACATTTCGATGCAAGTACATAAATAATTCTACCTAATTCCGACCTCTGATTATCAATGAAAATATACAAAATGATCTTAAATAATAATAAACTAATACATATTGATAAAACCTTATTAGAAGTATAACCATACACGTTATACGAGTATTGTATACGTACGTGATACTTGTCTATACAAATTATATTCCATTAGTATTCAGATGAGGTTTAATTTTCAAGTAAAAATTCAATTAAATAAAGCATAATGTTGTGAAAAATATAAAATAATTCAGGCCCGTATTACAGAACTACAATCAAGACTCAAGCATTTTTTAAAACTAGTCTCAGTTGGAGTTCTAGTTTTAGAACTTGACTTGAGCAGAGAAACTACAATCAATAATCACCTGAGAAATGTCACTTTAAAATGACATTTTTTACGTATTATAGAACAGTGCTTGAGTCTTAACTGAGCTCTACTCAATGTGTCCTTATTTTAAAATTACAATCAGCTCAGAATCACTGCTTGAGGCGAGATTTGATCTTTGTTTTCGAAAGTGTAGTCGAGACCACGCTTGAGCATAGATATTCATGAAAATTGTTATGAATTTGGAGTAAATCTATTACTAATTATTTATGTATAATAATTTTTATTTTTATTTTCTATAACATTTTAAATGATTTTAATATTTGTAGTAAGTACTTAATAAATTTCTTTTCAAAAGCGCAAAATTCTTTTTTGTTAAGATATTTCCTAACCCAAATATGAACCACACGGAACCACAATAATTATTGTAAACAATATTTTATTGTATTTCTGAAGAGCTTGACTCTTGAGTAATTTGACAATGAAGATGAAGTTTCACAGTTTTTTTTTTGGATTTAAGTCAAGTCTTTATTTTTATTTATATCTTTTTTGAGTTTCATTAGAATGGGGGTGCAACACAATACATTTTTTTTTGCAGTATTTGACAGCATTTTACTTCATAATATCCACTAGGAATCAATTAAAACAGCCACTGAACTTCACTCGAAATAATCCCGCCAAAAAGCTCAGTTTCACAGTTTAGCTGTCCACAGAATATATGTACCTACTCTGAAGGGTTAAGGGAGGCTCTCAGTGTCAATAACGTCGTGTCGTCCACCTCATCATCCGGTTTTGATCCAGTTTAATCGTACGAAAAAAAAGAATTGCAATAGAAAACAAACTATTGTTCAGGGTTACCATAATAATTGCTTACTCACGTAATCAGAGATCAAAATCTCTACTCAAGCGTAGTTTCGTTTGATTTGAGTTTGAGGCCAGTTCTAAAATAAACTAAATGCTTAAGTCAAGATTCTTCGCTCAAGCAGTAATCGGTTGAACGCAGTTTAAGTAGTACTTGAGTAAGGTTCTGTAATACGGGCCTCAGAGACTCATAAAATCCATTTGGGTTTAATCAAAGCACCACTCCGATTTGCTATGAAAAACCTATGGAATCCAGCTGTCAATTTCGAAGAACATTTGAAAGCTACTTATTCTGGGCAAAATTGTATTAAATCTTGATATGACTTGAACAGCATAGCTTTATCTTACAAAAGCGTATCGTAAAATGAACTCTATGCAGTATAAAATATGGCACGATCTCGTGTACTGACCAGGCGGGTTGTAGTAGTTCTGGCCGGGCGGCGGGAACCACTGCTGCTGCTGCTGCATGAACTGCGGCTGCTGCGCCGGCTGCGGCGGCATGCCGCCTGCTCCCACGGCGCCCGGCGTCGGCACGCCGCTCGTCTGGACAACAATGTGGCTATTAGGCTAACTTTCCATATAAGCGGAGAGGAGAGAATGAGACCAATCAGATTCGTTTGTCAAGGCGAGCTGTGGATTACAATAATCCTATTGTATATTTCGGCTTGTCTTCTTTCTTCTGTCTCAAGTGCCTACACATAATAGGGCATGCGATTGTTTTTATTTGCAAAATGAAATACTTATAAGGTCTAGTAAACTATCAAGAAATATTTTTTTAAATCATCAAAAATTACAATTAGAAATAGAAGTCCGATATAAACTTTGACGTCATCGTCTATGACGCCTTTACTACTGCCTTAGAAAACAGCGTTTTCGCGAGAGGGACAGATGTATTTGTTTAATGAATTTTGATTCTATTTTCACTGTTAGTATTGTATTTTTGTTTATTTTTAGATTTTATCATATGTATAGATAAACTGTATAGATGATAAATATGTTTTTCATTCATATTCCCTATTTCGAAGAATTTCTGCTTATCAAAAGAAATTGAATGAAAATACGTATAGTGTGTATAAAGTACAAACAATAATATTTATTTATGTAATTACCGGTGTAGTCGGCTTCGATTTCTTGATATTCTTACACGGAGCATTTCGTGATCTTGTTTTCCCGGCGCCCGTCGGGCTTGAATCCAGACTTCCATTTTCCTGAGCAAGTGAATCGTTATTACAACTCAAAACGGTTTTTATTGCCAAACAAATATAAACATTAGCCGTCTTGAAATAAGGTTTAAATAAATGAAGAAATAGCGTATCTAAGTTGACGTAAGGTAGTAGATTCCGTCTGTTTTAGTGACCTACCTGTTTAATGTCGTTAGTTTCGAGGTCCTCGGGTGGCAGTGGTAGAGGTTCTAGATAGTAACTCAGCGGTTTTACGAGACTGTGGGTGTGATATTTCAGCAATCTGTAACAAAGCAAGTTTTCCTGTAATCTTTGCCTGTCCTGACAATTAGTAGGAGAATCTATACCTTATTATACCTGCTTGTTTTTTTTCTCAGATAATTTGGCAAATTATTGAACTTATAAAAGCTGAGACAGATATACAGTCATCGGTCACATCATCGTTAAGTCGCTGATGTGTCTAGCTAACGTTAAGGTGGAAGCGCCAGGGTAGCCCGCGAAATTCAAATATTTTATGTTTTTTTGCAATTTGCCGGTCAGTGTGAAGTGTTTGTTGAACAAAATACGATTCGTGACCGTAACGCGTATTTGTCTAAAGAATTATACCTAACCATTTTAATCATCAATATAGCCCTCTAAGTTCATGAAGCCCTATTGAATGACTTTTTCATGAAATAACCATTCAATAGGGCTTCATGAACTTAGAGGGCTATATTGATGATTCTGATTACTGGCGCTTCCACCTTAAGATTGAATGTGCATAACTGATGATCGGTTTCTGATGTAATTTATCGGTCGTTTATCTGTCTGTTAACCACTAACAAAACCATAGTGACCCTGCACGGCATTGACTATGCTATCTAGTGTCGCATATTCGTAGTTTTAAGGGTCAGAATACTTGACATTGACGCTTCTGTGCTGCCACCTGTGGTTCCTGCACGCTCAGTTTGGGGGAACGTGCGCGAAGAAGACTGTGCCATCTAGCGTAGCTATTTCGAATTTTATACTTGAAACATACTTGATAATGACAGCTGTGCTGCCTATAGTTTCTGCACGCTCCCTATTGTGTTATGACGAAAAGCGTTAACAGAAAGATAAACAACCGATAAAATCCTCAGATACCGGGCATGAGACTTAAAGTGACTGATAGCCCACTAGAAAGGTGGGAAAATTTTAGGCAGATGTTGATTTAATTTATTCTCTTTGTGCCTTTGAGTATTACCTGTGAGCATTCTCATAAGTGAGGGGTTTCCTCTCGATCTTGGTGGCTGCGAACCAGGCCCAGGACAGCGGCGCAGGGTTGCGCCCCCCCTCCACTAGTTCCCAGCTCGACACGCGCTGCTTGTCTGTCAACCGGAGACCCTGCAGACAATGACTCGAGTAAGTAATGTTAGTTGAACAACAACAACCACCCTTACTGCTTAAGAAATAAGGACGTTTACAAAGTTGAATTGTCACTAGGTTAGTCTAGTTAGCTAAATGTCGCTACTTTCATCATTATCATTCGAAAGGATAGCTCATGAGGGTTTGAATCTCGCTACAAAGAGTTGGCGTCACTTAGGCGAAAGGTCTTCTTTGAATAGGTACGTGACTTTGATGGCAATTTAACCAATGTCAGAAAACTTTTGAAAGGGTGTCTGGACCTGATGCATCTGTGGTGCCACCTTCTGTACGACATTTTAAAAAGCCCTCATTATTAAACCAACTAAATAATGGCAGCGCCCAACCCTACGCCTACGCAATATAATATGACTTGCATTCAACTCACAATTTGTATTTCTTGCACTTTTACCATAATATTCTCTTGTGAAAATTATTTCTCATAAAATGTAAAGTTATTTAGTCTTCTAATACTGTCTGTATAATATTTTTTGACAAATACTTTACAACGTACTTTTATTATAAAGATGTAAAGTTTGTGAGTTTCTGAAGTAGGGTAATCTCTGGATCTACAGAACTGATTTTGAAAATTCTTTACCAATAGAAAGCCACGTGATTTGTGAGTGTCACAGGCTATAGATTGACCCGAAAAATACCACCCAACGAAGTGGGCACGGGTCAACTAGTTGTTTATATATTTGTAAGATGTAATCTCCCTGGGCCGACCCCGGAATAGGCCGGGGGATAAAACTAGATTGTTAGACAGTCATACTAAGGTAAACTAAATCATTAAAGGCTTTATTACTAAATATAAATGAAGTGATGTAATGACGACTTACCTGTTTCTTATCACTATCGAATCCAGTGATCTTGTTCCCTTTTTGGTCAACGAGACATCCGATGGGTTCGCAGGCGATGACCTGTAGAACATTGATATTTACAGCACACGAATAAAACTAACGAGTATGGTCGTGTTAATGTAAAGATTAGTTCTACCAGGTAAAATTTATTTAGTGGGTAAACGAGCAATTTCCTGATTCTGAAAGACTAATAAACGTGAAACTAACTAAATATCGAATCGAAATTCGATTTGCATAACCAATCATAAAATTAGTATGAGGTTAAAAGTAGGTATGTCAGTTACTTTTGTGTTGCTAAACCTTTCAGAAACAGAGCGTTAGTTAACACACCATTTTAATACTACTAAAACGAACACAAATGAATTATATTAAAAATAAAACATAAAACGGAGCAGTACGCAGTTTGTCAACACGCTCGCTCTACTGTATGGCATACATACTATATTTTACGTTCATGATATCAAGTCATAAACGTATTTGTTTTAAATCGTGAACATTCGTTTGTTTCTTTTTTTTTTTTTGCAAATATTCAAAATAAATGAACGAAAATTAACACAAAACAAAAGACATTCAACTTACTTCAATAATGGTGTTCTTGGACAGCGGCAGCAGTTGCCTGACACACTGCACAGACGGACCGTGTCTATCTCCGATTTCCTTCTTCAATTTCTTCATGAGATTCTGGTAATGTTTCCGATTGTTGTCGTCCCCTCCATCAGCCAGGGTCGAGTGAATCAGGGTGGCAAGCATGTCGATGAGAGTGGAGAAGAGGTTGCTGCGACACAAACTATATTAATTTATTGTAAGACACTGTCTGTCAGGCCATTTTTGATGCCGACGAATCTGTTGGAACAAGTGCTAGTCGGTATAGAGGTAAGGGTCTGACAGTTGGGAATATCACACGGTTGGCGCTGGCCACTTGGGTCCACAAACATTCCCGCAAGGGAGAAAGGGACAGGGGAAAAATTGGTACATTCTTTTGGATCTATTACTTGCATGACAGCAAATGTGTTCAAACGAGAATTGATTATCGATTATCGTTACGAGCCGTGACACTCTTCTCCAAAGTACTAGGTAATTATGTATCAGAAAATAATGAATGACAATAGCTGACAGGGTTAGCAAGCTGAAGTGTCAGTACACCGACTACGTCTGATGGACCGATGGTCTACTGGAGCAGACGAAAGTCCACGAGTGGAGACAAAAATTGATCCCGAAAAGGCAACTGGGACTGGCACTGGATGTGGAAAGCTGACAATCATATGTTATGGTGGTACTTGAGACAAGCTCATGTCCTGCAACAGGCCATGTTAGGATCACATTTTAAAAATGGGATGGCAAAGAAGAGGGCAGGTATCCTGATGTTACATATTATGTGGTTATCACTGCACATTTGCAATACTATAGGGATCGCAGATATGTTGCCATCCCCAAAATAGACAATGTCTCGTGTGCCTGTAATTATTAATTAAAGTAGATGACAGCTGGTAGGTGCGGTAAATTGGTATTAGTGCGTGAGGAGCACCGCCCAGTCAGCGGTGAGCTGGTAGGAGCGGCGGACGTGACTGTAGCTACCTGTTGTTGTAGGCGTCGATCAGCTGGTGCGCGACGAGCTGCGTGAGGAGCACCGCCCAGTCGGCGGTGAGCTGGTAGGAGCGGCGGATGGCGTCGAACATGCCGCCCGCGAGAGAGAAGCGCAGCAGTGAGGCAGCACTAGTGGTGACGTGACTGTAGCTACCTGTTGTTGTAGGCGTCGATCAGCTGGTGCGCGACGAGCTGCGTGAGGAGCACCGCCCAGTCGGCGGTGAGCTGGTAGGAGCGGCGGATGGCGTCGAACATGCCGCCCGCGAGAGAGAAGCGCAGCAGTGAGGCAGCACTAGTGGTGACGTGACTGTAGCTACCTGTTGTTGTAGGCGTCGATCAGCTGGTGCGCGACGAGCTGCGTGAGGAGCACCGCCCAGTCGGCGGTGAGCTGGTAGGAGCGGCGGATGGCGTCGAACATGCCGCCCGCGAGAGAGAAGCGCAGCAGCAGCGCGTCGGGCGCGGCGTCGTCCTGCCAGTTGTCGGCGCAGGCGGCGCGGTCGTGCTCGCGCGCGTGCGTCAGGTAGTGTTGTAACTGGGCGTGGATTGAGCTTAGAAGGCTTTCCTGTTGGGTGACATTTTGGCATTAGAAACTTTCATTCTCATCTCCCACATACACGAAAATTAACCTTATAATATACCCTCTAATGTTCATATTCGTATGAAGTGTTTCATCACAGTCGCTTAAAGGAATATGCAAAGAGATATCATAAGAATAAGATCGATTTTCTAAAACTCTTCCTAAGACTGATTAAAGGGCAAGCATTCTAAATAAATTAAATTTTTGTAGACTATAATGACACCCTTTCACCAATTCAAAGAGTTAAAAGACGCATCTACAGTCACAATACCTTCTGATCGTCCTGGTGCCTGAGACACGTGAGTACTAGCGACAGGAGCGGCTCGTTGGCGAGGCGCACGGAGTTGCCGCCGCCGCACGCGCAGCCGCCCCCGCAGCCGCCACTGCTGACCCCTCGTTTGCCTCCACTGCCACCGCCAGACGATCTATTAGAAGACGGATAAAACGGCTTAGCGAGTGCTCAGCGGGATGATAAAAAAAGAGCTGCCAAAATGTTAACTTTACTATCACTGAGTAGTTACTTGTGCTGGCTGGATGCTAAATAATAATAATAAAAAAATCGAATCGTACTGTCACTTTTTTATCATCATCCAAAGTTTGCATTGGATATCAACAAAAGTCACGATTTATGCTAAAATGCCGCGTCCTACATTTGGACGAGTCCTGTGAAAAGAATTGTACCAAACAGCCGGTTTTTTTTAGGTTTAAAAGAATGTATGGTGAACAAAATAGGAAGGCGTGTATCTGACTAGACTAACCCTTTATAACTAGGACTCTGATGGCTCTTGCAGTCTCTATGTGAGCTGCCGCCGCCACCACCGCCGCTCGAACAGTTGCCACTGCATCCTGCGCCCCAGCCGCTTTCTAATATCTGATGAGATACAAAGGTAAATCAACCTTAACCTTGACCAATCACAGGCACTTTTCTATTGCCAAGGAATTGATCAGTTTAAAGTTTGGAAAAGAGTTATTACTTTAGTTTTGATATTTTTATTCGTAACATGGTAAACAAAAAATATATGTCTAAGTATTTTGAATGATCTGTGTCCAAAGTATCCCAGTACTTAGGCCCGTATTACAGAACTACAATCAAGACTCAAGCATTACTTAAAACTAGTCTCAGTTGGAGTTTTAATTTTAGAACTTGACTTGAGCAGAGAAACTACAATCAATAATCACCTGAGTAATGTCATTTTCAAATGACATTTTTTACGTATTATAGAACAGTGCTTGAGAGTTGACTGAGCTCCACACAATGTGTCCTTATTTTAAAAACACAATCAGCTCAGAATCGCTGCTTGAGGCGAGATTTGATCTTTGTTTTCGCAAGTGTAGTCGAGACCACGCTTGAGCATAGATTCTGATGAAAATTGTTACGGATTTGGAGTAAATCGAGTACCTACCTAATCAAAATGGATATATTTGCAGAAGTAGATTATTATAATAATTTATTTAATAATGAGATACATCGAATGTTTAACTCAAATGTTCCTCTGAGATATTTAAGAGATACGCAGGACCCTTATAATTGTGAAAACTTTAAGAAGAAGTACAGATTTTCACAAGATGTCGTGAAAAATTTAATTTTACCGATGATTGACCACGATTTAAGAAAACCACACAACCGTGGGCATCCGATAGCCCCAGAATTGCAAATTCTTGTATGTTTATGTTTTTATGCGACAGCTTCATTTCAAAGGGTAGGGGGGTAGGTACATTAAAATGTTATAAAATGGTTTGTAAGTTCCAATATTACCCAACTATATAGTAGTACTTACCTACCTAATCAATGAATTTATTTTTATCTTTTCTAGATAGTGTGTGGTGATCTTTTAAATGTTTCCCAACCAGCAGCTTCGAATATAGTTGCAACTATTTCTCGCCTTATTGCTGCACAACACAGGCAATATATAAAATATATGACTTCACAAAGAGAGCAGTTCCAACAGCTGGGTCAGTACCAAAGATATCATGGGTTTAGGAATGTGGATGGTGCAATTGACTGCACACACATCAGAATTGTTAATACTCCAGGCGTGGAACACCATGAAGTATTTAGAAATAGAAAATCTTATTTTTCTATTAATGTCCAGGTTAGTTAAATAATTATTAATAATATGACCTAGGTACTTAAACAAATTTAGTTTTTTCAGGCAGTTGTTGGTCCATTTGGTAAATTTATGGATAATAGCTACCTTGTTGGTGACAGTGGCTATCCATGCCTCAGGTTCCTCTTAACCCCAATAGGTACCCCTACTAGTAACCCAGAAATAATTTACAACAGAGTTCATGTCAAAACACGAAATGTGGTTGAAAGAACATTTGGAAGGTGGAAACGAAGATTTCCATGCCTAAGTAGAGGGTTGGGCAATAAACTCGTTACAGTGTGTAACATAATTGTTTCTTGTGCTGTGCTTTTTAATATATCTATAACATCTAATGTTGCAATGCCTATCAACGATGAACTCAGTGATAGCAATGATGATGATAGGAATGAAAATTATACTGACATAAATCATCATGACAGTCAAGGTACTGTTGATGGGTTTGCTTTGAGAAGTACCATAATAAATAGTTATCTGTAATTTACAGTATTTTTATAAATAAAACAATTTGTAAAATAATATCTACTTTTTATTTAACAATACAATAATCATAAATCATTCAACTTTTTATAAGTAATAATCTCTCTTTTTTTTAGTTGAATCAAAGTTACTTCTTCATCTGCTACATATTTCTGAATAATATTTTGCAGATAAATTAAACAAAATGTCCTTCAGATCATAAAGCTACTTGAAAAATTGCTAATTTAAATTGGTCATTATCAAAAGTTGCTATGATGAAAGATGTCTATTTTATCATAGCACCTTTTTTTTAAAGTAAATCAATAATCAGGTGGTTAGTAATATAAATATGTAAACAGTAAAGATCATTAAGGACTATGTCTATTTTTGTACTGGTTATAAACCAGGTTATAAATAGTTTAGTACAGAATTACTAGAGGCACCACATATTAATATTACAAACCTGTTATATAAAACAAAAAAATAACATTTGGATGAAAATACAGAAAAACATTGCATCTTCATGAAGTAACCGTATCTAGACTGGCTGAAATTGTACCAAGATCTTGTTCAGCTTTATTGGCTTTGGCTCTAGCTTCCCTAAGATTCTCTCTTAATATTTTTAGCTCTAGTTGGTGTTTTTCTAACTGCCGTTTTTTTGCTATTTCATGTAGCTCCTCTGCCCGACGTTCTCTCTTTAGATGTTCTCTTCTTAAAATTTGAATGCGTAATCGCTTCTCATTTGTGAAGAACAGCGGTTCATCATCTGCCTCTTGGTGGGTTAAAGGGACCAGTACTTCAGACTCTTCTTCTAATGGTAAGACTGATGTTGTAGCTCCAGCTATTGTATAATCATGAGTTGAAGGCCCAATAGTGCTATTGTCAGGAGCTGAATGTCCAGCGGTAGAAGTAAATAATGTAGAAGATTCTGCTACTGTTATAAAATCGGAAGCTGAAGGAACCACAGGAGTCACTAAAACAATAAAAATAAATAATTTTTAACATAACAATTTAGTTATTGTGATTTTAAACTTTTAACCGCCTATGTCAGATTAATCTGACAAATATTTTCGTGTCCATTTCGCCAGGGTCATATATATACGACAGCTCGTTAAAACCAAAGTTAGGTATTTCACATCCGTCTTTGTTGTTGGTGCTTATTTTAAGAGTTTTTTTTTGTGCCTGGCGCTGGGGGCACGACAACTGATATGAAGTCGGGCGGTTAAAAGGTTAAGGTATTGTAAATAATAACTTTAATATATTAGTATTGATTACCATGTGTGTCAGAATCTATAGCCTCTGGTATTTCTACAAGGAGTGCTGGTGCTATATCGTTGATGCGTGGGTTTATGTATGCATCAGGACAAGGTCCTCCAGCGCGAGTAGCCATGCGGTGCTGTCTCTCCCGGGTAAGTGCATCCCACTGCCTTGTTAAGTTTTGCCACAAACGGCGCAGCTGGTCACCTGTTGCCTAAATCAAGATTTCAAAAGAATAAATATAATGCGTAAGTATACATAGTTTTTTAAAAGTGAAACATACTACTCTGTCAAGAAAGTACCGGGAAAAGATCAATAATACACAAAATGTCTGTTATTCATCCAAATTTATTTTATCACCTTCAAAGTATGCTCCTTTAGAAACGATACACTTGCGCCAACGAATAATCCATTCATCAAAACATTTTTTAAACGCTACTTCCGGAATTGAGTTCAGTTCTCGCCGCGAATTCTCCTTTATGTCTTCTATCGATTGAAAACGGGTGCCACGAAGTGGTAATGGTGGTTGCTGGATGGTATTTGTTGAGTGTTTGGTTAAAAATTCGTTCACAATGATAGCCTTGTGCGAAGGCGCATTGTCGTGGTGCAAAATCCAAGAATTTTCTTTCCACAAATCTGGCCTTTTTCGTCGAATTTGCTCTCTTAAACGCCGCATAACGCTCAAATAATATTCTTTATTTACCGTTAGACCTTCCGGTAAGAATTCAGAGTGCACAACACCGCGACAGTCAAAGAAAACAGTCAACATGACTTTGACTTTTGATCGACTTTGGCGTGGTTTTTTCGGTTTCGGTTCAGTTGGAAGGCGCCACTTCGAAGCTTGTTGACTAGTTTGCATGTCAAACTCGTAAACCCACGTCACGTCACCAGTAACAATGCGTTTCATGAATGTTGGGTCCGAACTGACTCGTTCTAGCATGTCCTCAGCGACTTTCATGCGATTGAGTTTTTGGAGAAAAATCAGATCTTTTGGGACTAGCCGAGCAGCAACATGTTTCATACCCAAATGATTAGTTAAAATGGTACGGATCGACTCGTGAGATACAGAAAGTTCGGCGGCTATCTCTCTCAGAGTTGAATGGGGATTTTCAGTCACTATTTCCTTCACTTTTGCGATGTTAACTTCAGTTGCAGACGTTGACGGCCTACCAGAGCGAGGCAAATCTTCCATCACATCTCGACCGCTGTTGAACGCTTTGAACCACTCATAAGCACGAGTTTTTGATAAAGTCGATTCACCGTAAGCCTTCTGTAACATTTTCAGTGACTCCGAACACGAAATTCCATTGGCGATGCAAAATTTAAGACAAACTCTTCGTTCGATATTTTTGTCCATTATGAAATTCGCAATATACACTATATACAGCGTGTATCTGACATCGACGCACAAACGATTTCCAGGGGTCCAGGACATGATTCTGGACACCCCTGCTTTGGAATTTTTCGTCGGCTTTTTCCTCATTTTTTCATTTTTTTCAGGAGTTTTTTTTACTTTAGACTGCTCATAATCGTAATTCTGACCTAACCCAATAAGATTTTTAATTAAAAAGTCATTAATTCACTGTTTTCACAAAAAAAAGCAATGTAAATAAAACTTCAAATTAGGTAGCTATCAGCTGTGCAAAGTTCAAACGAAAGGTCAACGCATGCCAAGTAGGTACCTGCGAGTGAGCATGTCAAAGGCACCGCTCAAAAATACCGTCTAAAGACTGCCGTCATTAGAAAATAATACGTATCACAACAAAATAAAGTAAGCGATTTCCAACATTAAAATAATTGCTTAAAGACGCAAATCGGTTATTTTTTTGTGTGTCGCCAAATCGTATTTTCTTATAGCGGCAATACGTAGCGCGCTCTTTGACATGCCGACAATCGAGCCGATCTAGGTATTCTGTTGAACAGAGTGTAAGGGGCGGTTCAGTGTCTCGCTTAGTGGTGATGGTGACACCTGACCGAGATTTTTTTTTTTTAAGTGAAAGCTTCTTTAGCGACCTTGTGCACTTTTTTTGTGATGGGTAAAAAAATGTTAAGCTCGCGTCAAGACACGTGACCCTGGTGAAAATGCGTGAGATGGTGACCTGATCGAAAATTCGTAAGACGGAGGGAGAGAAGCACGTATTCAAGTTTTCACTTCTGCCGGCACTCCCGGAGTTTTTACTATTAATAGGCACACGTTTCACAAATCATAATAAGGCTTAAATTAAAATAAGTAATGTTACGCTTATCTCAATTGGTTCGGTTTCTTGCAGCTTCTCTTAGATCTTAATCTTTTTTTAAAGGCGATCAAGTAACTACATGGTTAAGTATTTCAACAAAAAAAAATCATTTAATAAATAAATAGCCACCCATGATAGTTCCGCCACTGTACTGCACGTAGGTATGTCGGCGAAATCAAAAGAGAGTTCGAAAAGAACATTTCGTGATGGATTTTTGCCAGTTTCTTGTTGACGTTGATCGCGAACGAGTGTGCTTTTTGTGAAAGTCTGTTTTCGGAACGTTAGAGAAGATAAGTTTTAGTTTGATCCCAAAACTAATTTTCTCTCTGTGTTTGTGTGTCTGATTTAAAAATGTCATCTGGACTTGTGGAATCGGTGGATCGGTAGATTCGGCCCGGAGCCATTGCCAGCTCATTTGCATTGGGGTTACGTCAAGGACAAAGTGTTTGTGTCAGAGTGCGCTTCCGCAGCCGAGATTAGGAATCGCGTCGTGCATGATTGTGTTTGCGACGTTGCGTGAGGAGTGTGCTCAGGACCCAAAGTTTCTGCTCCGTGTCCACGTTGAAACTCTGGGCCGTGCTCAGATATGCGAGCGTGCTGGCGGCGGCCACTTCGAACCCAGTGGTGAGCGACCTTAAGGTGAGTTAGTAGTAGGTACTTACATTATCGGATCTCAATGTAGGTAGGCCGAAGCGTAACCAACGAAACCCTATCACTAAGTCTCCGCTGTCCGTCCGTCCATAGGACTAGGTAATTTACGGGGGCTCGCATACAAGAAGCGTGTTTTTTGAGTTAAGGTACTTACAGAACCCTTTGTTTGAGAGTCCGACTCGAACATGGCCGGCTTTGTTATCAATTCTTATCAGAATCGCGTTCGTGATTTTAAGAGAGCATGTTCCACAAGGATGTATTCCAGCGACCCATCCAAGGTGACCTTGTTTGGGTGAATTCATAGGTACAAAATTCGCGGATGGAAACCAAGCTCCAACCAAGGTCACCTTGGATTGGACATTGGATTCGGTAAGTACATCATTGTGGAACATGCTTAAGCTTATGACTCCTTAACTTCTGCGTAAACATGTCAGTTGTTGTCGGCTACGGGTGTTATTCGTCGGTACTTAGGTACTTTCTAAGTGAGTGAGGCGGTTCGGTAGTTACCTACGATACCGGATCTCAATGTAGGTACTTCAAGCTTATTTTTTATAATCAATCCTTATCTGAATCATTATTTTAAGAGATTAATCTTATGGCTCCCTTCTCTTATTTCTTCAAAAACAAGTTCTTACCATCAGCAGGTTAGTATTTCTGAGTGATAAAAATTATTCATTTTATGAGATAGGTATTATTGTTGTCGGCGAAAGGCGATGTTGGTAGGTACAATCAAAGTGACTTAGATAGTTCATTAGTTTATACCTACGTGAACGGATCTCAATGTAGGTACCTACTTACAAGTTTTCTTTTTTATTATCTTATCAATCCTTATCGGAATCGTGATTTTATGAGACTAAAGACATAGCTTGTCGATGCTTTTCTTCTCTTGAATTCTGCATAAACATGTTCCTACCATCATTAGATACCGTAGGTATTTCTGAGTGATTAAAAATGATTTTATGTGATATTGTGGTCGGCGATAGGTAGGCGATATTCTTAGGTAAGTACATTTAACGACAAAAGCTCGCGCGGCGTCGCAGCTTTGAGTGTGTTCAAGAAGTGTAGGTACGTACTCCGTACAACGCTCTCGCGCGTTTGGATCGCGTTGTTCACAATACATTGCGCGCTCGAAAATGACAATTTCTGTAACCGATCATTAGCGAGATTAATGACTTCCACAATTTGATTAGTGGCATCAGGTGTAGCCTTTTCGCGAAGTTTGCGTTACGATGTCCCGGACACCCTGTATATATTACTAAAACCAGCACTGTATTTAATATAAATAACAGATGCAACTCAAACTCCGCGCCAAAATGGAAAACAGTTGTGCCAATCTAACAACTACAAAAAAACAAAAATTTGAATTTGGAACCATAAACAAATCATCCATTTCCGATACTTTTTTGACTGAATGTATATATTGTGTACTCACAGATTCGTTCACTACATATGAAGAATTGAATTTTTCTGCTATTTTCATCTACGCTGTTTTTTTTTCTGCAATACTGACGGCATCTGTTTTTTTTATTTTCTATGACCACAATAATTATTGTAAACAATATTTTTAAATGTATTACTCAAGAGTCCAGATTTGACAATGAATGTTTTTTTTTTTTTGACTTGGTTACTGAGACCTTCAAATTAAGCTCCGTTTTACAGTTTTGCTGTCCACAAAAAATAATCTACCTACTCTGAAGGGTTTAGGGTGGCTATCAGAGTCAATAACGTCGTGTCGTCCGCCTCGTCCGGTTTTGATCGTGCAAAAAAAAGAAGAATTGCAATAGAAAACAAACTATTGTTCAGGGTTACCATAATGATTGCTATACTCACGTAATCAGAGATCAAAATCTCTACTCAAGCATAGTTTCGTTTGATTTGAGTTTGAGGACAGTTCTAAAATAAACTGAATGCTTGAGGCGAGATTCTTTGCTCAAGCAGTAATCGGTTGAACGCAGTTTAAGTAGTACTTGAGTAACGTTCTGTAATACGGGCCTTAGAATGTTCATAATATAAGCTGTTCGGTGATACATATTTTTTTATCTTAACTTATTTTAAAATCGTGAACCAATGAACTAACCTGTCCCGCCTGTTTTAGCACTCTTCCTTGCACGGCGGCGGGTAATTTGGCCACGAGCGGTGCAACCAGCCAGACGGATTCCGACCACTTGCTCGTACTAACCACACCGCGGTCTGTGCCCGTCCTAGGGGAAAACCATAATTTTGTATTAAGGTGAGCGCCAGATAAATTTGCCATAAAGTATACTGACCTTTCCCTAATATCTCTTCATAGGAACCCGAAAAAATAATTATGAATCAATAATATTATAATTATTACTAGAAAATGTAAAGGATCACGACATTTATGTCGATTAAGTACAGCATCATGTCTTTATTCCGATTTTTTATTTAAATTAAGAATGTCAATAAATGTAGGCGGCTCAGTGACCATTATTTCAAATTTATTTGCACCTACTAATAGGGACACGCCGTATGGTGATAGTACTTCGTCCGACAAGCTATCACAAAGAGCTACATTCCATAAACAATTAATTTTCTATACATTGAGTTTGTAAAGCGGACAATAGATGAGCAGGTTTTGAGGTCGTCTTAGACTCGATGTTATGAGGGTTCCATACCCAAAGGGTAACCAAGGGAACCCTATTACTAAGCCTCCGCTATCCATCCGTCCGATTGTCTGTCAGCGGGCTGTATCTCAAGAACCATAAAAGATAGACGGTTGAAATTTTCACAGATTGTGTATTTTTGTTGCCGCTGTAACAACAAATAATAAAAATATACGGAAGTCTTACTGTGCGAGTCCGACTCGCAATTGGCCGGTTTTTTTTATATTAACACCTGGCTTGGGTACAGTACCTGTCTTTATCAGGCGGCGGAGGCGCTGGCTGTTGGAACACGTTGATAACTGCGCGTGCGACAGTATCGAGCCACGCGCTCAATTCCGACGAGCCGCTAGGAAACTGCTTGAACATCAGCTGTAAGTCCAGCCATGACATACGTAGCGACCACTGTTCTAGATTCTGTTAACAAATTGATGCATTGTGACTTTTATGTGTAAAGTTCCCATAATTTTCGCTTTTATACCCTTTGTAAAAAGGTTGTAAAGTGGTCGACCGGGAACTTACACCCACTACGTCGACCAAGGTTTAAGTTAATATTAAAGTGTAGGTTACCTCTAGAAGTCGTGTGATCATAGTCTTCTGATCGAGGTCCGGGTGTGTGTGACTCGCAGACTCGGGGTAGCAGATCATGTGGAGTAATCTGAGCGAATATATTATTACAGTTGTCAGAAATCCTTTTCGCAGACTTTTATTAACAAAAATATTGATGTTATTCTTCACAGATGAAACAAGGAAGATTTTGATTGATTGATTGATGCTGAAAATTGAAGCATTTAATATTTTGCCGGCACGAAATTACGAACATTTAACATACCTTTGAGCCTGTCTCGGTGTCAACATAGGATCCAACAGCATATCCGGCTGATACAACTCATCGGGGTTTTGTAGGCACTTCTGCAGAACCCACTCCTCAGAGCAAATATCAGCTAGAACCCGCCGAGCCAAGGACGAGAGCGACTGTGAAGAGTCCAACAATGTTGAACCAACGCCACCACTGCCCCTGCAAGCGTTACCAGCTATCCATTGACGAAGATATGGTTACCAGGACATGAAAGGCTAGCGCACATATGGGCAGGACACCACAACGCAATGCATTATAAAAATCTTCAAACAGGTTTCGTACAGTCAACTGCCCTAGACGTTCAGTTGACTGATACGATTTCATAACGACATCGCTTTTATGCCATAGCAGTAATGCCCGATTATACTAACACTAAGCGACATTTCTAATCTAACGACTAAATAAAAGTGCATTGTTGGATTTTCGACGCTCGGTTCAGCATTTACAGTTGAAAATTCATCAGCTTATAATAACACTCAGCTGTTAAATTCAGGTATCTCTAACTAATGTTAGTGAAGTCTGGCATTACTGATAAGATATAGAAGCGCTGTCAGTTTACAAAACCACTCTTATAACAACGAGTTTAAGAGCGGTTTTCGATGGTCAAATTTTATCGCTGACGTGCAGTTTCTTTGTGTTTTTAATTTTGCACAATACAGGTAATGCACTGCGATTCAATACGGCTGTAATATGCGCTAGCCTTATGTAACCCATGTATGCCAAGTTAACCCATTAGTTATTTATATGTTGTGCGTTTTAGTTTATTGACATGAAGAAGCTTGACACCCAATTTAAAGGCTATTTCTAAAGGACGTATGTATTTAGATTAAGGGTATGTATTGACCGAGCCGTTTGTCTGTCGGTAATAGACGCATAATTTTCTTCATTCTCCCAATAACATAGAAAATGATGCTTTATAACCGGCTAGCAGTATTGGCTAGGAGTGGACACACCTTAATTGATAGGCTTATTTTGAACTCATTGGTAACCAACCAGGGTGTAAACCCTCAATTGAATGAGAACAACTTATATGAGATCAACCCTGTAATTTTGCTTGGTTATATTTGTAAGGAGTTTTTATCTGCAGTGGCATGTCAGCCTCGTAAAACATTTCTTTCTAAATAGGTCTAATTTGATAAGTGTCCCATTTTTATATTTACTTCTATGATGTCAGAGTTGGACCCACAATAGTTCAGCCCCATGAGTACTTTCAACCCCTGAAAATATCAACCAATGAACTCAAATACCGCCTGTAAAGGGAGGCTATAAGCTAGATTGTTGACTACAAACTAAATACTAAGATAAACAGATGAGGAATTAGTTAAAGAGTCGCTATGAAGACCTGTAGTGTAGAAATTAAGGGGTGAAACACAGAGTCGATTGTTAACACACAACGTGAACCTGTAGACAACACAACCGGTGGAGTGGGACAAACTCTCTTTACTTACAAATATTTTTAAGTTTTAAATCATGGTAAAACGATTTTATTTTCTTATAATTTATTTCTTTTTATTTGGCATCTAGTACTGATTGATACAAGATCTAAACGAAAAGAGCTTTAAATCTACAAATATTTAACTTACGTTTATCTTCTTCATCAAGTTAAGCAAACAAACGGTTTGCCACGAATGTGTTTTTCGCACTACAAAAATATTTGTAAGTATAGAGTTGAATTAGTAAGGGCAACGTTACAACCATAGGGTGTCCTCTATTCACAGACAAAGGGATGAAGCAACTACACATCGAGACGCCCCTTGCACAGAGAGCATGATGGACGAGCAAACAATATGAAGAGAAGCGAAAGCGAGTGAGCATTGGCGTAGCTACGTCTTATTGAATGACAGAGAACGAGGAAATATCGATACGAAACCTCAAGTCAAGTTAGAACTCTTACATTTAAATCAATTACCTAACCCGTAAGGACGTTGATATGAAACTGAATAAACGGTTGAATACGACAATATATTAACGAGTGAAAAAGCTCCTTCTGGGTAAGCTCGCTCCATCTTAGACTTTTTCTCTCATCTCTGACATAGACAAGTAGAGTCAAGAGCAAACCCATCTCAAATAAAAAAAAAAATATTAAGCGCCATCTGAATGAGCTGTAACTACGGCAGGTGTAACAATGCCCATTGCAAACGTTTTGTACGGCGCCTTTAGTATATGTTCATGCATTTTTTAAAGAGCCTAAGGCAACTTGAGATTACAGGAACGATATTTTTATTAAGTACACGTGTAAGAATGGAAGAGTTAAATTTGTATTTAGTGATTCTGTTTCAGAAATTTTGTTTTCAAAACCGTTTATCCTGCACGTAAACTGGTAAAAACTATTTTTATAGTTTTTTTTTTAAATTATTATTGTGAATGAAAAAGCAGGGGTCTGTTAGAACAAAACTTTTCGTGAAAGAATGATAAGGTGAATGTTGACTGAAGAGAATTGGTAAGAAATCGACCTTGAAGGAAAGAAGAACAAATGTGGTAGAGTTTAGTGTTGATGTATGTAGGTAAATTCATGTTCTTTAGTTCTTTGCCTAGCTACGCCAATGATAAACATCATGTCAGAATGAAACGAGTATATGTACAACAGTACACAGTGAAGCCAAGTCCGTGGTCGTAGGATGTGCAACCGTGTAACTCAATATCAAAAAAACAAACCTAGGCGTTCTATGGCCCCCACTCATCTCTGAATCTACCATCCTAAGGATAAAAAAAAACATCGCGAGTCAATAAATAGTATTATGATTTTTAGTTGACATGATCCTTGAAAGTTTTCAAAGTAAAATTAGGTTCCATTAGAACTTGATTTGAAAGGTTTTTGAAATATAGCTAATGTGCAAGGCGTTGACTATGCCATCTAGTGTTGAATATCTAAACTTTAAGGTGGATGCTCCAGGGTAGCCCGCGAAATTCAAATATTTTTATGTTTTTTGCAATTTGCCGGTCAGTGTGAAGCTGTATGTGGACCAAATGCGATCTGCGACCGTAACGCGTATTTATCTAAAGAATGATAACCATTTTAATCATCAATATAGCCCTCTAAGTTCATGTAGTTCGAAAGAATGATTATTTCATTCATTCTATTCGTTACGGTCGCAGATCGCATTTGGTCCACATACAGCTTCACACTGACCGGCAAATTGCAAAAAACATAAAAATATTTGAATTTCGCGGGCTACCCTGGAGCATTCACCTTAAGGTTAGCAATACTTGTCATTGACGCTTCTGTGCTGCCACCTATAGTTCCTGCACGCTCCGTTTAGGGGAACGTGCACGAAGTAGACAGTGCCATCTAGCGTTGCAATTTCGAAACTTATAAGTAAAATATACTTGACAATGACACTTCTGCGCTGCCACATTAGTTCCTGCATGTTCCCTATTTCATGCAAAATTAGATTTAATTGCAATATTTTCTTTATAACTTAAAATAAATTATATTTATCCCGAGGTATATTATCCTTGGGATAAATATTAGTAAGTAATTCACAGATAAATATTAAAAAAATACTTCAAGGATCATGATTGAGATGTCAATGTTAACGTGACAACAATGCCAGGAAAGTATTCTTCAAAGTAAACAAACTTATTTCTTTAAGCATTTTTTGACACAACACTTTTGCGGATACAAAAACTTGTTACTCAGCAATCTCTCAGTGTCTCCTCCAACAATTTTACTTACCTGCCAAGCAATTTTACGAACGAAATCGTCAGTCATAAGTCTCATACTTGCATGGCAGCGATCGTTTGTTTACTAAACAGGACACATATCAAGGCATGGATTATACTTGTAACAAATTTTTTTTACATGGTTAAAAGCCTTGTACTTACGACATAAGATCCAGTTGCGCGTCAGTAGGGACAGTGTCACTGGTGCCCAGAATATGTGACAGTTCACAAGACTTCTTGCCGCCAGGTTTGCCTCCGTCACGGGCCGTTGAATCTCCCACCACTAAGAAGACAGGGATTACATTTTCCAATGATCGCTATGTCGATTGCAGGGAGATACATATACTGTTCGGATGTTCGTGCAATGAACATATTGTGTATGGCTATGAGAACAATCCATTGTGGAGCAAAGGAGAAATACTTCTATTTTAATAAAAACGTAATTTACGTATAAATAGTCTCCAACGAATACGTATCATACTGTGAGTCAGAGTTCATGTTTCTGTTGCCTCATCTTATCTGATACTGAAAATTCTATTCCTTTAAACGATGGAGACTTCTTATTGTTATTTATTTTGCGTTATTTATTTATTATCAAGCGACACATATGCAGTCCATCGAAAAAACTTGACAGATTAGCGAAAGAACTGATTCCATTTTGATGTTATTATCTTTTTTATAAACGAAACATCCTTAACTTTATCAAATTGTGCCCTGTACTAAAAATAATTAAGCTGATCTCAAAATGAAACGCATGAAAAAAATTAGCGCAAGCTGAAATATTACGTGTGGGGGATATAAAGTTGTTTTTTCTTAAAACTCATAACTGTATAAATCATTGGAAACTAAATCGAAAGTGCAGGATAAAAATGTTAAGATATAAAATAAAATGTATGTACATACTGAGTATAGCCTTCAGCGTGGCTAGTACGGGTCCCACGCCGATGTTCTTGTGCGCGGCCGCTAACAAGTGACGGTCGCACGAGAGGCGAACGCCCGCCGCCGCGCCGCCCGGCCCGGGGGATGTTGATACTGAGTATAGACCTGTCGAACAAGGGTTACTGCTCAATCTTACCACAAAGAGGGCCTTGAGGCGGTTTAGAAACTGACACTAGGGTGTGTGGGGTCGTTAGACCTTACTGCCCACACGATATAGCCTTTCCCCAACATCGGTGGGATCGGCTTCCTGGCTAACGGATGCAGATGATGCCCAGAAGCTGGCTAATACAATACTACTTTGGAAGACGTATCAGCTATCCTAGCTTCTGATTATCTGTAACGACTGTCAAAAGTCTACAAATGACAGTGGAGGAGTTCGGATATGTTAAGATCACCCATCCACGGGTAGATCTCAGCAAGCGTTGCTTATCCTTGAAGATCGACCCGTGTGGCCGTTATAAAACATAACGGCCACATGGGTCGATCTTCACTCCCGAGCTCCTCTAGGTGCGGTACGACGTAAATTGCTGCAAAGCCAGCGTTTGGCTTTGATATTCTTATGCAAGGCGTATAGGACGGTTAGTAATGAAGCCTTACCAGTGCTGGCGGGTGTTCTCCCAGTCGATCTAGAAGTGCAGCGGCGTGCTGCAATGTACTACTACGCTAGAAAGATTACGGACCCAGAGTTCTTACCGCAACGCGGCCGTGCTAAGATCTCTAGATTACTAAAACGCCAGACTGATGTCTGGGAGGAACTTTTATCCGAGTGGCAATGTAGGTGGGAAAATTCCATCAAAGGCCGTCACCTCCACAAGTTTTTTCCATCTGTTTGTGAGCGGCTGGACAGGACATGGCTGGAGGTGGATCACTGTGTTGCCCAATTTCTCACAGGTCATGGCTATTTTAAGAGTAAATTATTTTCCTTTAAGCTTGTGGCTTCGCCTTTATGTCAATGTTCTACAGCTGGCCATGAATACGAACAATCCGCACATCACATCTTATGGGAGTGTAGTCTTTGGCAAACTGAACGCAATATTATGATAAATAGTATTAAGGTTACATCTGCGGTAGTTTACTATACGGACCTTGTTGAAACCAGAACAAATTTCCGTGCGTTCAAGCGATTTTGCCATACCTATTACTGGAATCAAAAGTAGCTCACAATTTAGGACCCATTAGTTTAAGTGGTAAGATATAATCCGTGGTGCTTGGCAACTGGGCATAACCCAGTTGTATTTGTCCCTCGGTGCCTATTGGCCTATTTCTATTCTGTCTCCTGCTTGATACGGAGGGAAGTGGAAACTATATATATTTTTTTTCCTACTCCTCCGCTGTACTTTTCTGATTAATTTCGTTGCAGGATCCAAGACAGTTGAATCGTTTCTCCGGGACTCGTCGGGTTTCATTGGCTCGGCGTTTTTCTGGAGGTCGCCACTGTTGATTCTGGCTTTCAGGAGTTGCAGTGGTTGGGAATGTGTGGCGGGCTTGTCCCGAGCTCCTCCGCCACAAAAAAATAACACCCACAGCAAAATCACGGGAACAAATTTCTCTTTTGTCATTGCAAATGCTTAATAACCGCGATGCTAGCACACTCACATCATTTGGATGTAATCACTTCCACGCATCCCAAGTCTATGTCATTTCAAGAAATATATTCATAAGTTAGACAGCTTATTTCGTAAATAAACTTTAAGATACGTATCAGTCTGGTCTTTACATTTCTGGTATTTAAACAACGCTGGTGAATAATAACAACACAAAATACGCTTTCGAACAAATATCCCTTTGTGTATTTATGGAAACATGAGGATGTCCCTTACCCGGCTGCGGCGTATCCACAGTTTTAAAGAGCCTCAGTAGCAGGTGGCAAGTCAATCTAGCCCCGGTGTCAGGCGAGGGTGCGTTCGGCGCGTTGCCTGAGCTGCCGCCTCCGCCGCACGCCTTCAGCAGTGACGGTAACGCTGCGTGCCGGACGAAGTCTTCGAGGGAAAAGCAGTGGCGCGCTGGAACAAAAGGTAACTATTAACACACTGCAATATAATGGTGGATTGAAGGAAAAAAATGGACTTTTTTAAAGTATTAAAAAAAAATTGCTTGATGGGCTAACAATTGTTTCCTTTTTAGGGTTCCGTACCCAAAGGGTAAACAACGGAACCCTATTACTAAGCCTCCGCTGTCCGTCCATCCGTCTATCTGTCAGTGGCCTGTATCTCAAGAACCGTAATAGGTAGAGAGTTGAAATTTTCACAGATTGTGAAATGAGTTGAAATTTTCACTATTGCCGCTATAACATCAAACAATAAAATGTTAGGTTTATGGTACGGAACCCTTCGTGTGCGAGTCCGAATCGCACTTGACCGGGTTTTTGCTAACCACCGTATGATTTAACTTGAAGGGTAGTGAGTGGAGCACACTGTCTGCTGACAAAGGGTAAAAAATAGTGAAAACAGTTTGGTGCCGACGATTAGCTTTTTTGGCTGATGACTATGTAAAGTGTGTGGACATCCGATAGGTGTGGGTAGCTCAATATAGGCCGTTGTGGCGATGTTTGAACAGACGGGAGCACTTATTTTTCGGATGGGAAATCATTAATGACTTCTCCCGCTCTGTATAATGCAGGAGCTAGTGTCAGACTCTTACTGACGAAAACCGGCCCGTGTTTCTTCAAATGACCTTTGCGTTCCAAGGCCGCGGTAACGCTTTTGAACAATTTCAGAACTCTGACAGGCACTGGCTCTAGCGGGCCTCATCAATTTCGCTGACATTTCTTCGAGGTGCGAGGGTTGAGGTACAACACACCGTCGACCCCGGCCTGGTCCTTCATCGCTCGCCGTCCGCAGGCCCGCGCCTTGCGACTCCCGATGCCCACGACGTCTCTTGCGGCGGCTGGGGCGCCTCTCCCCACTGCGCACACCGCTACGTGGACACGGCGGTGCTCCTACCTATGCTCCACGTGGCGAGCTACACAATGGTGACACCCGGGCGCGCGATCCCGCCAACAGACAGTGGCAGTCGTCTATCGGGTGATAGGATTATATCGCTGGTCCTTACCAACGAGGATGCAGGTGAAGACGGCGAGCGCATCGTGTGCAGCGGCGTCGTGCAGGTCGCGGTGCAGCAGCAGGTCGGGGTACAGCGGCGGCGGCGCGGCGTGCGGCGCGGAGGCGGGGTAGTGCTGCGCGCCGCACAGCGCCACGAGCGCGCCCAGCCATTCGGCCGCCAGCCCACTGCACCACGCTGTCATCTCCGCGCAGACCACGCCTAGCTCGTTCACTCTGGGGGCACAAAAGTTCTTCATATAAGATTAAGGCCGTGGACACGAACTCAGATGCGCGACGGCGGCGCGACCAGCGGGCGTTCAAATGGATGGATTTATATGGAGCAGTTCACGAAGAGAGTCCGCGCGTCTGCAGTGACGTAGTCATAGAGTGCACAATAACACAACACAACACTACGCGCGCCGCTGAGTTCTTGTCCACGGCGTAAAAGGCACCGGATACTTTCGATGCGTATATTGTATATGAACTCGTTCACACCCGTCCACGTACGCCCAGATATGTGGGTGTGGATCAAACTTAACTGCTATAAGCAAATGTTGCAAAGATACGTGCTCAGCAGTTGCGTAGGTAAGCGCGAGCGAATATCGCGCAGTAATCGACTAAGTATTTTTTAACCTGTTATGTGGTCAAAAATAATGAAAAGCCCATGGTCCCCACGGATAATAAGGGTCAGATTATACTGAGACGCGAAGCCGCACGAACTTTTTCAAATTAATTCGAAATTAAGATTATTAATTCTGACAGACTTCTGCATATTTTTGAGAAGTACATAAAGTTCTATGTAAAAAGTACATGCAACCGGCGTTCTGGTGTGAGATGACCTTAGGTGGATCAGGTCGTGTATTGGTTAATCAGAAATCGATTATAGAGTTGAAAATGCCTGGAGGAGCTACTGGTTCATGAAGGGCGACCTTCCTAGGTCACAAAAGCGCAAGCTCGTCGACATGTGTATCCTGCCTATCCTAACCTATGGCGCTCAGAAATGTTCTTTTCAGCTCTGAGCCTCAGGCTCAGACCTCAAAACTTAAGGTTTGCCAAAGAACGATGGGGCGTAGCATTCTGCAAATCAAACAGATTCACCGCATCCGCAACAAGAATGATGACAAAGATGCCGAATGAAACGTATAACTGTATACGTTTCAAGACCGGCATCGCGGATATTGGAGATAAATCTGCGAGACAAAACAGACTCCGCAACCGAGGCACGCCTAAGAAGTAAAATTATCTGCCAATGTGCCAATGCATGTCCTGATATGCAAAAGAAAAAGTTTTGCTTACCGATCATTGTCCACTTCTCGACATACAGCGAGCATTGCCGAGCAGACGAAGCTGTATCTATTTGCCGGCGACTCGGCAACTTGGCGCGCCCATGCTATCTCTATTTTACCTAAAATTATAGTAAAAATCAGTATAATAGAACATATGTAAAAATTAAAATCAAATCAAATGTATTAGTTTTGTAATGTAAAATTTAAATATACCTTTACGCGTATTAGTGAAGAATTCGCTCAAAAACTGAGGATTGTAAGGGTAGTTTGATGGTGTTGGCTGCAGAGGTGAATACAGAGCTTGTCTGAAAAAGAAAACACGTGTTTCAGAATAAACTCGCCAAAATTTGTTTGAGCCTGATCTATCCACCCAGATAAACATTGGCTTGCCGGAAGGATTGGCTTGACACAGTCTTCAAATAGGCATGTTTCCTGTATTAAAAAAAAAAGATTATATTTCGTCCATCAGTGGGATTACCAAAAAATATATTTACATACTAGTTGACCCGCGCAACTTCGTCTGCGTCACAATTTCCATTACTGTGATGATATATAGTGCGTCTGGATGTCCGATGGTAGAGGGGGGCCGGTGGGATGAGGTCGTCGTTTATATTAAAGCAAAAGAGGTTTTTTTTAGTTAACTTTCAAGTCACGCTTGTCTATAAGTTCCGTTGGATAAAGGTCCAACGTTGGTCTTAGCGTGATGTTATATAGCCTTCCTCGACAAAAGGGCTATCTAACACTGAAATAATTTTTCAAATCGGACCAGCAGTTCCTGAGATTAGCGCGTTCAAGTAAACAAACAAATTCTTCAGCTTTATATATTATAGTATAGATATTTATGATAATTATGTGTTCCAGGACCGCGGTGACCCATTCGAAAAAAATTCGCAACCCTGGCAGGCACTGACCCTAGCGGGCCCTATCTTCTATGCTGACATCTCTTTGAGGCGCGCGTGGAACACAACGCACCGTCGACCGGGCCTGGTTGTGATCGGACGGCGAGCCACGCAACGCTCGCCGTCCGCAGGCCCGCGCTTACAGTGGTCGGGAATGGTCCTGCGACTCCCGACGCCTGGGGCGTCTTCTTCTGTTGCGGTGGCTGGGACGTGAGGTTTCCCTCTCTCTCACGCGTTCGGCCTGCTCCTTCGCTAGCATTACAGCTTCGCAGAAGGCTTCCGATACCTCCTCGCTCCGGACCATGGATTGAACCAGGACCGGACGCGAGAGGTCGCCGACGCCGATCGTATCGACGTAGACACGGCGGTGCACCGCCCAAGCAGACGAAACCTCCCAAACAGAAGGACAGACCTCCGCCGTATGCTCCATCATGTCCTCCAGGCGATAATATTATAAAGCTTAAGAGTTTGTTTGTTTATTGAACACACTAATCTCAGGAATTGGTTCGAATTGGAAAACTCTTAGTGTTGGATAGCCCATTTATCGAGGAAGGCTATATAACATCACGCTAAGACCAACGTTGGACCTTTATCCAACGGAACTTTTAGACAAGCGTGACTTGAAAGTTAACTAAAAAAAACCTCTTTTGCTTTAATATAAACGACGACCTCATCCCACCGGCCCCCCTCTACCATCGGACATCCAGACGCACTGCATCTTACCATCCCTACCTTGTTGCTATTCCACCAATTCGCACTAAGCGTTTCCAAACGTCTTTTATAATGCTCACAGCAAAGGAGTGGAACTATCTGCCTGCATCTGTGTTTCCAAACGCTTACAACCCTAATCTCTTCAAAGTTAAGAGTGAACAGTCTCCTTTTGGGTAAGCTCGCTCCATCGTAAACTTTGTCTCTGTCATCTCTGACCTAGACTAGAGGTCAAGAGCAAACCTATGACAAATAAAAAAAAAACGAAGTTGCGCAGGCCAACTATACTAACTTGATCTTAGGGTATGCATTAGCGAAGGTGTCCGCATGCGGCGCGTGGCACAGGTGCGCGGCGGCCTTGTACAGGTCGTGCAGCTGCGCCAGCACGCAGCGCTCCGCCGAGCCGCAGTCGCCGGGGTTCACCACGCACTTCACCAGCCGGCACAGCTGCTCGAACACTGCTGACGTTTGCTCCACGCATACTGGGGGCAAAACGACCATGCGTTAGCACTTGCGTATTGGACATCGGTTGTATGAATAAGGCGGGCGACGTGCAAACCCTAATCAAAATCAAAAGGTATTTATTCAAACTAGGCTGAAAAAAAATCAGTACTTTTTGAACGTCAAAATTTATACGAAGACAGTCCCCCAAATCACCGTCACCACTTCCAAGTGTTTTAGCTGGAAAGAAGAAGTGGCCAACAAACTCCCCAGCAACAAATACATATAAAACTAACTTTTAGCCCGCAACTTCGTATCCCGTTATTTCCCGTTGCCCCAAATGTCAGCTTTCAACGACCAGTGGCCCTATTATGACGTGCTAATGCCATCATGATTAAGCTGTGAAAAAGGGATATTGTTATGCGTGTTGTTTAACTCCGTCTCTCTACTACACCATTATAATTATGGTTTCAAGATGTCATAATAGGCATCCAGTAGTTTCGGCTAGCGTAACGCACAGCCGAAACTACTGGTCGTAAAAAGCTGAAAGGCATGTAGGTTCCTTTGGGAGTGTAGGGGAGCACTTACCGTAAGGGAGAATTTCCAGAAGTTCCTACGGGAACTGAAAAAAATCGGAATATGCGTACGAAGTCGGGGGAAAAAGCTAGTCAGGTATAAACGTCTCGACCTGAGAATACGCTGCGTTGGCGCAGCGTATACGTAGCAGAACCTTGTGATGTGGACTCAAAACTGACGCGTATGAAACTGAAAAGTATGGCAAAATGCAAGAGGCCTATAGCCAGCATGAGGTGATTTCAGGCTGGAATAATGACGAAATTTTCATACATTACTTAGGATCGGATAGGACTTGGATGGATCTTGGTAGTATCGGACTATTACAATTCACGTTAGAGTACGGCGTACGCCGATGCGCCACCATATGTGGTGGATACTCCACCCTTACACAAATAACATATTGGATTACTTTTATGGGGCGGACAACTAAGGAGAGTGGAATCCCCTGCCGAAGTCTGTGTTTCCTGATAGCTACAACCAGGGGGTCTCAGTCAAGAGTGAATAGGTTACTTCTAGGCAAGCCTGCTCCATCGTTTGGTCGAAGATGGACTCTTGAGTATGTAGCTTCGTTTTCTATCAGTGACTTTAGTACGAGTTTTTTAACGTTGTCGATCGCGTTAGCGTTAACGTGAATTTGTATTGAAACTGAATAAGCGCCATGTGGTGACAATAACGGAAAACCAATTTTTTCCATACAATTTCACGTAAGCTAACATTAACGCTATCGAGTACGTTAAAAAACTCGCACTAAGCCCTCAGGTGAGTTTGAAGACAAGCGCCAGCCTGTCAAAAATATGACAAACACATATTGAGGTATCCAAGAAGTAAATGACTCACATAGTAAGGAAGAGTGGTACTTTCTGAGCGCGCCGACAGTATACAGTGCCAGCGCAGAGGTGTAGGCGCGCGGAGCGGCCAGCCCGCTGCTCGGGGCGCCGCGGGAGATCAACGCACTCTCCACCTCGGATAACTCCTTCAGTATCTGTCAATAAGGAAAAAAAAGTTTTCAAATTACTTCATTTGGACTTATGGGATACAACTATGGTTCTCAGCCTGCAAGTCATCCTTTGTCTCCAACAACCTCAAAACAACATCCTAAGGACTATAAGTGGTGCAGCTTGGTTCACCCGCAACTCAGACACACGAATACATCAACATGAAAACTGTTATGAAAGAAGCTAAACAATACATAGACAAATACACAGACCGATTAAAACATCACCCTAACCCATTGACAAGTACGCTTCCAATGAGGAATCCAATAAACCGTCTGGAAAGAGCAAATGTGCTACTTGAATACGGAGAGTTAAGGCGATGGCCCTAACTCTCTAAAAGTTTATTTACTTCAGCTTATCTGATTATAGTCCAATGACTGATAGCACATTACAAATTGCAAAAAAAAAAACTTCATCTAGTCATTTTAAGCCGACATGGTGGAAGTCCTTCGGCTGAAATGTGGCGACTCTTGGGGATTGCCTATGTCCAAAATAGGCCTGCCCTAAGAGTCGGCTCATAGATCAGTCGTATGCGTCTCGCAATCATTTTTAACTTACATACTCCACAAAATTGTACTAAATTTTACGTCTGATTATAACGGTAGTCTGTGTGAGGACATGGCTGAGTCAGCGAATGGTGTTGCCGTTGCTGAATACTGGGACAAACAAAATTTTATTTTTCCCATCGACACTCTAAAAAGAAGTACCAAACAATCATCAATTTCCTAATATATAAAATGCTTCTGTTACTCAGTGACTGACAGACAAGGCACAGCCGAAACTTCTGGTCGTAGGAAGCTTACATTTGACCTGTAGGTTCCTTGGGGAGTGTAGAAGAGCACAAAGAGAGGATTTCCCGCCATTCCAAAGGCAACGAGAAGAAAACGGGATATGCGCGTACGAAGTCGCGGGCAAAAGCTATTTAAGTATACAAAATCATAAAATGATTGCGCATCGCTCGTACATTGTATGAAGCATACCTGTATACAGGTCTCGATGAGCCCGTGCACGTTGAGCGCGATCTCCATGAGGTCGAGCGCGAAGGCCACGTGCTCGGCCTGCGGCAGGTACGTGGTGGCGCCCGCCGCGTACGCCGCCAGCGCCTCGCACACCGCGCTGCCCACCGCCCACGAGACGGCGCCTCGCTCGTACATTGTATGAAGCATACCTGTATACAGGTCTCGATGAGCCCGTGCACGTTGAGCGCGATCTCCATGAGGTCGAGCGCGAAGGCCACGTGCTCGGCCTGCGGCAGGTACGTGGTGGCGCCCGCCGCGTACGCCGCCAGCGCCTCGCACACCGCGCTGCCCACCGCCCACGAGACGGCGCCTCGCTCGTACATTGTATGAAGCATACCTGTATACAGGTCTCGATGAGCCCGTGCACGTTGAGCGCGATCTCCATGAGGTCGAGCGCGAAGGCCACGTGCTCGGCCTGCGGCAGGTACGTGGTGGCGCCCGCCGCGTACGCCGCCAGCGCCTCGCACACCGCGCTGCCCACCGCCCACGAGACGGCGCCTCGCTCGTACATTGTATGAAGCATACCTGTATACAGGTCTCGATGAGCCCGTGCACGTTGAGCGCGATCTCCATGAGGTCGAGCGCGAAGGCCACGTGCTCGGCCTGCGGCAGGTACGTGGTGGCGCCCGCCGCGTACGCCGCCAGCGCCTCGCACACCGCGCTGCCCACCGCCCACGAGACGGCGCCTCGCTCGTACATTGTATGAAGCATACCTGTATACAGGTCTCGATGAGCCCGTGCACGTTGAGCGCGATCTCCATGAGGTCGAGCGCGAAGGCCACGTGCTCGGCCTGCGGCAGGTACGTGGTGGCGCCCGCCGCGTACGCCGCCAGCGCCTCGCACACCGCGCTGCCCACCGCCCACGAGACGGCGCCTCGCTCGTACATTGTATGAAGCATACCTGTATACAGGTCTCGATGAGCCCGTGCACGTTGAGCGCGATCTCCATGAGGTCGAGCGCGAAGGCCACGTGCTCGGCCTGCGGCAGGTACGTGGTGGCGCCCGCCGCGTACGCCGCCAGCGCCTCGCACACCGCGCTGCCCACCGCCCACGAGACGGCGCCTCGCTCGTACATTGTATGAAGCATACCTGTATACAGGTCTCGATGAGCCCGTGCACGTTGAGCGCGATCTCCATGAGGTCGAGCGCGAAGGCCACGTGCTCGGCCTGCGGCAGGTACGTGGTGGCGCCCGCCGCGTACGCCGCCAGCGCCTCGCACACCGCGCTGCCCACCGCCCACGAGACGGCGCCTCGCTCGTACATTGTATGAAGCATACCTGTATACAGGTCTCGATGAGCCCGTGCACGTTGAGCGCGATCTCCATGAGGTCGAGCGCGAAGGCCACGTGCTCGGCCTGCGGCAGGTACGTGGTGGCGCCCGCCGCGTACGCCGCCAGCGCCTCGCACACCGCGCTGCCCACCGCCCACGAGACGGCGCCTTGCTCGTACATTGACATCGCCTGGGGGATACAAAATATTTAGGAAATTATTTTTTAACTAAACCAGAAACAAGGGCTTGACCAAGAACTACTCTGGGCATGTTATGACGAGCCATTCGGCCAACCTCGTGATGTCGAGTTCCTTCCAATGGTTGTCTTGAAAAGATCGCTTTTAGCGAAAAGGCCGCCCATTGTGTCACCCTATGTAATGTTTTCTTCATCTATCTATTCTGTAACTTATGATATGGTGTACGTAATAAATAGTATTCTATTCTATTATATACCAAGCAAGGAATGAGCGAACGCTAATGAATAAGAATGGCCTATAGACATGCGATCGAAAGGGTATAATAGTGAGCACACCTGCAGTGATTCCCACTCGATAGCGTTTGTTCGCTTAGGCCGTTCCCGGTATGGATATTTTCGCCCGCTTTTATAATCTTTCAAGCACCATTATGTCTTTTGACGTCTTTGAAATTTAAAGGTTATTTTGTAGTTTACAGTATTCGATTACTAGGCAAACAAAGACATAAATAGTATTTTATTATAATAGAAGTTGAATATTGTTTAAAATACCTGAAACTTTTGCGTAACTGCTTCAAAATTGAACTCGCTTCGAGAGTGCTTCTTTATCTTTCCACCTTCGGCTACGTCGATTGAAAACTTCTTAGAGAATAATTTACATATTTCTGAAACAAACATCAATTTCTTTATTTGCTCACCAACTATTTTTTATGTTTAAAATGCCGCGAAGAGTCGCTTCACTTCCTCTTCGTGGCATTTTAAACATGTTACTCGTTGACACAATCAGCGCGAGGGAATTTCGTTCCGCACCCAGCGCGGAATTCATCCCATTTTGATCAAAGGTTGAACCAAGTAATTTTAGACTTATTTTGCGTCAAGCGCGGCTCACATTTTAACTTAGTGTGCAAAAAGCTGAGTCACGTATCTGCCCTCTTTCCCCTCTATAGATCTCTATTTCACATCTCACATCTAACCTTTGGTCATCTTCTTGACAGCATGCTTAGCCTCGTCCCTGGCTCGTCCCACGCCGTACAGCAGGATGTGCCTCTGGTTGGCGTCGTGCGGGGTGTGCTCGGGCTCGGCGGGGGGCAGGGGGAAGTGCAGCGTGTAGTGGTAGTGGCGCGACACGCTGCCTGACGTCACGCCGCCGCAGCCGCTTGACGGGCCCGAGCTCGTCGTGCGGATGCCTGGGAAACACAAACTCCTATGCTACGGCTACACTGTCGCGATCACGCGAAATATTCTTCGCGCTCTGTTGCACAGCAAGACGTTGAGTTGTGTGCGAGAGAGAGCGCGCGAAGAAAAGTTCACGTTATCGCGATAGTTTAGCCGTAGCATTATGAAAGAACAAAGGCACAAAATACATTTGTGCTGATATCGACCGTGTTCTTATAACATAAATTCTGGTTTTCTGTGTGTAATAAATCTATATTAATATTATAAAGAGGAACGATATGTATGTAACGAATAAACTTAAAAACTACCAGGATCGATTTGAAAAATTCTTTCAGCAATGGACAGCTACATTATCAGCGAGTAACATAGGCTATATTTTATCCCCGTACGCCCACTAGAACGGGAACTACGCGGGTGAAACAGCTTAACGTCCGCAAGTATTTCATACAAAATATCAACTAAAGAACACTCATTGGTCATGTTCTATCGAAACTTTGAAAGTACGACGTATAAACGTTTCATGACCGTCGCTTTTGCGCAATATTATCACCCTTTATGGTCAAAGCGATATCTTTTTTTGTGTATGAGATAGATTACGTACCTGGTACAGACATTGGTCCCATGCTCATAGACGGCATGCCCGGGATACTCATACCGCCCGGACCCATCATTGGCGAGTTGACACTGTAAAAAGCTCTAAATTAATAATCTCATAGCGTAGTTAGGACACGACTTTTAACGAATTTTATTAGTTGCCATTGAGTTTTAACGAAAATGGGACACAAATCAATTGAGTAGACAACTAGAATTGATCGTTAGCATCATCTACTGTCGAATCTCACGAGACCCGTGTGTTTGAAGACAGAACAAATTAA
Organism: Lacanobia oleracea; assembly: GCA_950371165.1. Taxonomy (NCBI): domain Eukaryota; kingdom Metazoa; phylum Arthropoda; class Insecta; order Lepidoptera; family Noctuidae; genus Lacanobia; species Lacanobia oleracea. The sequence goes on from OX493389.1 coordinate 18,413,373, forward strand.
AGAGGCTTTCAGAAACCGAGGGTTAAAATCGTTGCATCTTCTCACCTGTGCGAAGGCTCTCCAGGGTCTTTCGGACTATCAGGTGCGTCCATAGAATTTTGCTGGTCTTCTTTGATGTGCTGCAGCAACTTGTCAAGGTCATCGTCAATCTTTGAGTCGTCTAAATCCATTCGGACGTTTTCCTAAAAGAGTTATACGATTTTAGAACAATTTTGGAAACCAATATTAAAAAATCGTTTAGCAATCTCTTCGTTCTAAAAAAAAAACATGATAATGCTACACCTCTTTGTGTGCAGCCTCATTTAGTCGTATGTGACTTTTATGTCATTGAAATATGGTTTAAATTGCATTAATTGACGTGCACTTCTGAAGTGCCGCCAGATCTGGCCAGCGTCCGTTTCCCCGTCTTCGCTTTGACTTCATTAGGAGATGTTATGTTTGACCTCTAAAACGTCAATTACTCAGCTGATTTTCAGTACTAACCTCCATCTTAGGCTTGAGGTCGATGCCAGCAAAGATGTCGTCATCCATGTTGTGGTTAGTACCGGTGCTGTTGGCAGGGGCGGCCACCGTGTGACCGCTGCTACCTCCCGTCGACGTCGGCTCCGTTGGCGATATTAGATCACCTGTGTTACAATAACTTGTTTTACTTTGCTTCGTATTTTATAGAGCATTTTTTGTTGGAAAGCCGCAGCGCAGGTAGAATCAAAACTAATGCACGGTTTGATTCTACCTATACCTGCTTCGGTGCTTGCACTCGGTGAGTCGCTGCACAGTAGCATCGCAGAGAAAAGCGAACTCAAACTTCATGACGTCTATGAAGTTCGCATTTCTACCTAAACTAGAATGGGCCATACTTCAACACGTGGACTCAGTGCTAGTTGGTGGACCTCACATCATCATGTCCGATTTCTTTTCTAATTATGGCGAATTCAAGCCACACTTCCACAAAGTATCCTTCACCGTATCAATAGTACTGACGTAACAAATTGACCACACTTCTCTTCTTGCATAAAATAACAACGTGTAACAGAATGAATGCAATACCTCTTAAGGGGTCAGTGTACTCATCATTACGCACAACTTTTTACTATGGGACCAATCCCGAAAAAATAAATCAGCTGTTCAGTACATTTTGTAGAGTTAAGCGCGCTGAAATGTATGGAGGAGTCGATTTTTGTTCGCGATTTCAGTTTTGGTCCCATAGTGAAAGTTGTTCATGTTCAATGATGAGTTCAATGATCCCTTAAGAGGTATGCGTTTATTTTGTTACAGGTTGTATTTTCTTACTGGTCGAGATAATCGCGAATACTTTAGACAGTAGTAACAATAACCATGTTTCGTCCACAACATTACATACCTCTAGAAATAAGCGTGCACATGTATGCGTCGTGCGAGAACACATCGCGTCGGATCAGTTCGCCGAACAAGTGCACTAAGTTAGCGAACTGCTGCCTGTTGCCCGGCGGGGAGTTGGGGCTCTCGTCTGTAAAGGAAAAAAGGAAATTAATTGTTTATTGACTATAAGACGAATGTTGATGCTCCACTGGTACACGGTGGACATCCCACCCATGATCACAAAACGTATTGGAATAGTTACATTATGCGTGTTTCCTAATAGGTATTCACTATTTGATTTAAAGATCTCCAGGAGGAGGAAAGAACACACAGCCAAAAAATTGGCATGTAGGTTACTTGGGGAGCATTAAGGATGTCCCGAAATTTATACGGGAACGGGAAAAACGGGATATGAGCGTACTAAGTTGCGGGCAAAAGCTAGTAATAATATAAACGAACAGACATACGTTTCTAACGTCACACCTCTGAAATAGATACAAAGGAGGCTCCCCTTTCCATCTAGCCAGCTTAGTCAGTCACTTGTGATCCCCAGGTTGTAGTAATCCAGTTTAGATGAAATCCTTCTATGAAACGAGTTACTTACCTAAAACCGGAGCGTCATTGTCGAGGAAGCGTAGTAGAAGGTTTTGGAATATTGGTGGTCCGTTGTAAAGACCTGTGCCGGAGCTCACAGACTCTTTGTCATCTGATCCTGTTAACAAACGAAGTTTTTGTTTATTATATGGTCTTTTCTCTGTCCATAAAGAAAGAAAAGTCGGCCAACATAACCCAACGTGGAGAACGTTGGGTTGACCAGACGAAAGGTATGAAGATTTTCCAGAAAAAAAAAAAAAACTGGCCAAGTGCGAGTCGAACTCGCGTGCAAAGGGTTCCGAACGATTTTTAGGTAGGTCTATTATCTCCATTTTTTTTTTTCAAAATTTTAGGCACATAAGTTTCGGAGGTAAGGTCATTTTTCGTCTAATTTCTTTAATAACTTCAAAACAATTTATTTTAAGTATAATTAAAGCCCTTTCATTTGCTATGTCACACGATATTGTTCAAAAAAGTCTAGTTTGAACCCCTTACTAAAAATTTAATAATTTACATAACACGTCCGTGTTTGGGTCACACCGTCACAGAATTCCATATGTGTTCCAAATTTCAACAGGATCGGTCCAGTGGATCCAGAGAAAACTGGCTGTGACAGACAGACACCTGAGTGATCCTATAAGGGTTACGCTTTTTGTTCGGAGCCCTAAAAAAAGATGAAGAGGTAAGTATACCTGTGGCATGATGGTCATGATGGTGGTGGGTGGTGTGGTGTTGTCGCCGGTCTAGTAAGGCGGCAGCAGCTTGCGCGCGGTGTTCGCCCCAGCGCGCGCCACACACTGCCCACTCGCATATTACGCGGACGACTGAGTATGGACACGCCCATTCCTGGATATAGAACACTATTGGTTAAACTAGGAGATCACGAATGTTCTGTTTCTGAATGTGTTCATGCAGATATCAACCATAACTTTGTATACTTAAGTTCAATTTAGAATAGCAAACGAAAGTCAATAAGATGGAGCTAGATTAGCTGCTAAGATAGCAGTAAACATAGACAATTGGGAAGTTGGTTTTGCCATGCAGTGAAACATTCTAGGCTAAAATGACAAAAACAAATATCCAAAAAATCACAAAACAAAACCAATGTAAACTGAACCATATGCCTATTTAATAAGGTTTCGTATTACTCACCGGGTCTTTAGTATCACTATTGTCCTTGGAAGGCGGCGGGCAGTTCGCGAACACTTCTTTGTATAGCGTGTCCAGATTATTGTTTGGGTCCACCCGGTCAAAGCAGTGCCTGTCTAGAGCCTCTAACACTGCTAGTACTCGCGCTGGAAAATCAGTACAAAGTATTAGCAAATGACATGACTTATACAATTGGACCAAATACAGGAGTATGAAGAATTGTTTCATCTATCTATATACAGGGAAAAGTTTTTAACCACTGCGTAATTTTTTTTTGGTGGCTCAGTATAAGTAATAGAACACATTTCCATTTTTAGTTTACACCTTTTTTTTTCACATTTTACTATCTTGTCCCAATTTGAAATAAGCAAAACATAGACATAATTTAACAGTAATAATATGAATAAGCATCAATGAAAACGCGCTGTGCCGCCCTAGCGCAAGAGACGGGAGTGCGGGTAAAAGTAAAGGGGGGCATGCAGCGCCGCGCCGGCGTTTAAAAAACAAGTGACATACAGTACGTCACTTGCGCTTGCGTAGGTTGCATCTTCGCGCCCTTTGCCTCTGCGCGCGTGTGCCGCGTACTCGCGTCGCGTAGTCAAATAGTCGCTATGTCTAACTTTACTCATCGCGAGTGCGAGTGTATCTATTAGGCATCGTCCACACCAAACGTATTGTCCGCCGCCGACTGTGAATTAATTCGACTATACGTAATATCGTATATTCGGTTCGGTGTGAACGAAAAGTATAATATATATGGGAAAACAATAAACTGCGTAACGCGTGCTCATAGTCAGCGGCGGACAATACGTTTGGTGTGGACGATGCCTTAAGCCACGAAAATTTACGAGCAGCACGAAGAAGGTATGAGAGGGAGAGTGTGCCTCGTATGCGAGCCCAGGGTATCCGTAATCCCACGGTACCTAATGAAAGGACAATTTTAGCGGCTAACCAAAGGCTGCTTGATCACGGCCAGTTCAGAACCCCTAGCCACGCACAAGGGTCTGGCAGACCTCGATTGGCCGTCGAAATCGAAGACACCATTTTTGAGTTTTTTGAGAGCAATCCGAGAGCCAGTACCTACGACGCGGAACGTCCCCAGACCTCACTCCCTGTGACTTTTTTCTCTGGGGAGAAGTGAAACGCCGGGTGTACGTGGAAGAGGCTCAGAGCCTAGATGATTTAAAAGAAAAAATAATTAACGCATTCAATCAAGTGAAAAGTGAAACCAGTGTCCTAAACAAACTAAATGCAAACTTATTTAAACGTGCACGTTTATGCCTGGAACAAGGAGGAGGTCACTTCGAACAATACCTTAAATACTGTGATTAACAAAATGTAGTGGTAAGATATTATAAAGTGTGTTAGGTTCTTTTTGATTAGACATTATTGTAAGATAGTTGATTCCAATTTTTTAAATACGCCATAATGCAGTTGTTTCAATCTAAATTGTACCTATCATGTGTAAGTATCATACCTAGATGTTTTAATTTGAATGTAGGTACTAAAACCTATTGCTTATTTATGATTTATTTTCTGCATTTTGATGGTCCTAAGCCCATTAAAGTATGAAGGAAAAATTGGAATTACGTTTACAGATAATTTTACACAGTCGAAACTAAACTTTAAAAGTAGCGCGAAACTGCGTTCGTAAGTATTGCTTCGGCGCGGCTCTCGTCGCGCATCGAGCGAGCGAGCGAACCGACCGAGATGTACTTACCTACAACCGCTAGCGACCGCGTCGGGCAACAGGGTGCTTACTCTCGAATATAATTCCGATAGATCGACATTGGTTAAACGTCAGTTGGTTGATTTAATGGTTAGGGATTGGCTGGACTCACTGAGTCTAGCCAATCCCTGACGTTTGACTGACAATTCCAATGTCGATCTATCGGAATTATATTCGAGAGTAAGCACCCTGATCGGGGCGCGCGGCATGAGTTCATCGACCGGTTGACGGACTAGCAAGCGACGACGCGACGTCCATAAAATGAGTTTCTAAGTGAACAATTCTCGTAAGCGATATTTTAATTTTTTACTATTAACACATATAAATATAAAAAATACGTGTTTATTAAAATTTATTCTAGTTTATCATGTCAAAATTTGCGCACTGCTTAAAAATTTTTCCTGTATATAAAAGAAATACGGGTTTGTTACAACACTTATAACTCGAGATCGGCTAGACCAATTTTCATGGTTTTTGGTTCGTTGGATTTGTCCCCGCCCCGAATAGCAGAATACATCTTAAAAATAATGAAAACTCGACGAAAAAATAATTATAAAAGATTTACTTTGTTTCGTATATGTCAAACATTTGTTGTCCATCCTGTCAAATACTATAATTAGTAATGGTTGACATGCGTTCAGAAATAATGACAACTGATTAACATTTACGCGTGCGTTCATAAATTTATTAGTAGTCTATGTTCTAAACTATTGTATTTCTGAAAACAATTTCTAAGATTTATTTTATAGGTTATCGAAAACGTAAATGTATTTTTATGTTGTCTATGATTTTTCTAAGATTAATAATTACAAAGGTTAAAAAGTGCACTATCCAAAGTAATAGTCTATGATCTAAACTAATGTATAGCCTGACCAGAAATATAATAAAGAGGTCGCTTTCGTGCTTTAACTGTCAATCTTCTATCAAAATGTATGACGAAAATTAGTTCTTAAAAATTCCGCAATATGGCGAGGTTTTTTATTTTTCTGATCAGGCTTAGTCATCGCATCACGCGTGAACGGCTGGACCGATTTCGATAATTCTTTTTTTGTTGTGTTTGTTCTGGTCAAGAGAAGATTTTAGGCTAAATATTATCACGCTATGTGCTTTGGAGGATGAGTAATATTTAAAAATGTCTGTTTTAACGACTGGCTCATGGTTCGATCCCCGGCCAGCTATTAATTTTGTATTTATTTTATCTTTTTAACTGTATTTTTACACCATAATTATGTAAAAAACATAATAAAATGGGTTTTTGCGTACTTAAAATAACATTTAAGTTTATAATCCACATTTTTTCCAAACAGTTTAGTGAGGAATTGATTAAAGAAGCCACGACATTTCCATGCTCCGGCATGGCTAAAATTTGTTCAATTTCCAGTGAAGTAACAGCTCAGGGCCAAAAATTATCCGTTGCGGGTGGCACCCTTCAGTGGATCATGGGAAACTATAGATCCCCAAGCAATGACGCCAGAGACAAACTCGCGAAGAGATTTTCCGAAATGATACTGATGGACCGGTACCCACTTCTCCTCTTACCTTTCACACTGATTCGTACATGAATTTGTTAGAGATCGACTGAACTTCAAGACTACAATAATACAACAATAATCACGGGCTACTAATTACAGGCAGTCAAAAATGGCAATGTTAAGCCTATACTTGCGAATAACCAAGCGACTTCTCAACCCAAGTCGAAATACCTCCCGAATAATACCTAATAGGTATAATTCCGGGTCATTGCCCCCTAGAAAAATATATTTTCAATATAGGTGCTGCGGCACGATGGATCGATTATTCAAAAAAGGTGGATGGCAGCGAATGGACGCGGACTGCACAAGACCGGGATGGTTGGCTCTTTTTGGGAGGCTTACATTCAACAGTGGACGCCAATTGGCTGAAATGATGATGATGATGATAGTTGCTATAGACAGCTCAATGTACAGAGGTTGTTCGATACCGAGAAATCAGTTGCCGACTTCGTTCTGGAAATGAGGTCTTTGCTACCCGACGTGCAAACATCCTCGGAACTACGAGGGCGCTTAGCGAAACCTATATGCGTAGCTTCGCTGGCTAACCTTGCCCAAGCACAACGGAGCGAATGGGAGTCTAAGTGCGGATAACGGAATCTCAACTGTACTCTTTCCGTTGCGAAGGTATTCTTTCCTTCTGGATAGAGTTTCCCATTTCAACTTTATGTAGCTCAACCGCGTGTTAACAACTCCAGCAAATTTCTTCAACATCGTGTATAGAAAAGCGTTATCATTAAAACGATTCTCATTACGAAAACTTACTAAGGTTGTCCAGCGTTTTGAACAGAAGAGGTGATACAGACTTGCTAAGGAGTCAAGCAAGGCTAGAAGTTTATTGTTAGTATCTCTTATCTCACAATGGTTGCTGGTCGCTCACAATGGGCCTCATCAGAAGGCTTAAAATCACTCAAAGGGCAATAGAGAGGGCAATGCTTGGAGTTTCCTTGCGTGCGTCATACACACAAACGAAGTCACGTGCAACAGCTATCTATCTTTTTCTAATCTTCTAATGTATAGAAATCTCGGGTCACAGTGTTTGTTATCGAACTCCTCCGAAATGGCTTGACCGATTTTTATGAAATTTTTGTGTTTATTTATATGGCAAAACAACGTTTGCCGGGTCAGCTAGTATAAAAATATATTATACCTTGAGAGCTGGTCTGCCACTTATCCGTGCACCATTTGCTTTCAGCCTTTTTACTTCTCGCCGAGATTTCTTGTTCAGCCTCATACACCTATTAAAAAAAAAAAACAAATTACAGCAACATACCTTCGCGGTCTCGATTTTTCTAATAAAAGAAAGACTATCAAAAGAAATAGAATACACATGTTTCATGTTTATTTATAAGTATTTCGTATTTTTTTAATTTACTTCGATACATACCAATTTTCTATGCTCTTCTGTGATAGCAGTATCCATATGCGGCATAGGCAGGGCGGATGGCGGTATCGGTAGCAGATCAAGCGGCGACCCTTGCAAGGAAGAGCCGCAACCCGACCACACCATGGCTGTTGGACACTCGATGCAAATTATCTGTTGAGAAAACCACCTTGATTTGGAAACCTGCTTTTTGTAGACAGTCAGAAATACAAGTCTATATGAGATATCTGTGACTAGCCATACAGGGTTTCGGCTGTAATGGTATGGAACTTTCTTGTGGAGAACTACAGTCTTAAGGTACAATTCCGATCTCGGCGACGGCGACGCGCGAATGCGACCATACGCTCATGGTCGCCTGTCGCTAAGTGACCCATAGCTAACGAGTCCTCGCGACAGAGGCGCGCGACGTAACACTAGTTCGGGCTCTTGCAGTTGCTTAGCTAGATGGTTAGTAGCTTTTTGGTCGGTAAAGAGTTGGCCCTTGAGCATTGACATTATTATGAAACCATTTTATAATGGGGTATTTTACTAAAAAAATCTAATTAGTCCGTCTCACGTAAACAAAAAATTAAGGAGACACAGCGAGTTAAAGACACGCGTGACGTCATCTGGCTTGGTAAATTTGGTACATTTTTACCAAGCCATATGACGTCACGCGTGTCTGCAACTCGCTGTATCCTCTTTATTATTTGTTTACGAGAAAAAAAAAATACGTGTCCAATATTTTTTGAAAATCTATCAGACGGACTAATTAGACTTTTTAGTAAAATACCCTATTAAAAAAAGGGTATAATTTAGATGGGCACCAAAATGGATCAACGGTCACCAAATGGGTATAATTTATAGACGGGCACCAAAATGGATCAACGGTCACCAAATTCTATCCAACTCAACTGTGATTGCCATAAAATGTAGGCTTGGGGTTACAAACTGGATAAAATAGGTTAGGTTAGGTTAGAATTGTGACCAACCGCGCGCGAGCCGAGCGAGCGAAGCGAGCGGTGCCGCGGCAGCGGCCGGCGAGCGCTACTTCTCGAATATTATTTGGTGATTATCCGTTTTGGTAACCGTTTAGAACTTTTTTGGTAGTAAAATAGGTACTTTTTTGGGCGGTGTTTAAACACAAGCCTTAAAAAAAAACAATTTTTTTCCACATATATTTTCTCACGATGTTAAATTTTTTGATCTGAGTCTTCCATCATACATAACTGGATTTTTATTAACATCTCGTCTAAATTTAACCGTATTGTAACCGTTTGTATTCATTCGTATGTAGGAAACGCTACCATTTAATGTGCTTTTCGGCTGCGTCGTGCGACCACACTGCTCCCGGCGCGCTTGTAGGCCACGACCGTTGGTCGCGCGACTCGGTCGCGTGCACCCGTAATTTTCCTATAGTAATTCATACAAAGCAGTGGCTCGCGGTCGCGGTCGCTAAGATCGGAATTGTACCTTTATTTAAAAACCTCTTAACTGCTCTTGGAATCATACTGACAGCGAAAGGAGGTGGAGATAAGATTAATTAAATATGGTCTCATGTAATTGGAGGCAGTTAGATGCGGCCTTTGCCAAGAGGCACACTGCACTAAGAGACATTCTTTAATTACTACTGTAAACCCCATAATCATAGCATAATCAGCCTATAATGTTCCCACTGCTGGGAAACAGGCCTCCTCTCGGTGAGAGGGAGTGGGCCCAGTGCGGGTTGGTAACTATGTCACATATCTTAGAATTTTTGGTTCCATGATATGCCGGTTTCCTCACGATGTTTTCCTTCAACGTTTTGAGAGCAGTGGTGATGAAATAATTTACACAAAGTAAAGCGCTATAGTTTACAGAGAAACTTTTCAAAATATCAACTACTATTATGATCATAGATATAATAAACAAGGAGATATGCCCGGTAGACGAAATTGTATCGGAACCCTGTGTCTCCAGTATATCCCTTCCACCCGGCAACTACTACACATGCACTTCAGTAAAAGGAGTACATACGCAGTCGCGCACAACCCGCATTTCTCTACTACACAATCAATAATAAACCTTATCTGTGCTTAACTTGTTTGCTTAACTTTGTGCTGTGCAAAAGCAATTTATTTTTCATACACGCTAGTGATTGACTAAATCGGAAAGTTATCGAATCTTCCTTTTATTATAGTACAAAAAAGGTTTTTTTGCGGTCCTAAAAATATAATTAATAAAATATGGCATGCCCAGAAAATATTATAAACACTCTAAATTAATATTAATTATTCTAAAGAATTATAACCATTTTAATCATCAATATAGCCCTCTAAGTTCATGTAGCTCGAAAGAATGATTATTTCAAATTCGAATTTCGAATGATTAATTCTTTAGATAAATACGCGTTACGATCGCGGATCGTATTTGGTCCACATACAGCTTCACACTGACCGGCAAATTGCAAAAAACATAAAAATATTTGAATTTCGCGGGCTACCCTGGAGCATTCACCTTAAGCCTTCGGTTTTTACAAGAAACCACTGAATAACACGGAATTCTTATAATTGTCACGATCGTGGTCGAAAGCGCACTAGTTCGCCGAGACGGCCATTTGCCTATGTTATGCTTAGCGCACGCACACGCCCCCTTGCCACTTCTGTTTTTAGTGTTCCGTACCCAAAGGGTAGCCAACGGAACCCTATTACTAAGCCTCCGCTGTCCGTTCGTCCGTCCGTCTGTCAGAGGGCTGTATCTCAAAAACCGTAATAGGTAGACAGTTAAAATTTTCACAGATTATGTATTTCTATGGCCGCTATAACAAATATAATAAAAAAAATTAGGGTTTATGGTACGGAACCCTTCGTGTGCGAGTTCGACTCGCACTTGGCCGGTTTATATATTTCTATGATTATGATGATAATTTCTTACCTGAAGAACAGTAGCAAGCTGAATAATAACATCTCTATGGTAGGCACAGTTGAGTATCTCTCCAAATCCAACTTGAACTGGATTCATAGCGGCAGCGACAACGGCAGTCAACGTAGCCTTCGTGTCCCTCACTGGAGAGGCCCCCCTCTCCTCTTTCACTTGTACATCCATCGGCTGTGGGGGATTAGGGGTCCCAAGCGAGTGGTTGGGGTTCGGAGTCCCCATGGAATGGTTGGGGTTTGGTGTGCCTAAGGAGTGGTTCGGGTTGGGAGTCCCTTGGCTTTCCACTGGTGTGGGTTCCCGCTTGATTTGAGATATGTTAGGCTTGACGTCTGCGTTTGTTTCCGGTGCTGGCGACATTGGAGCGCCGTTTTGTTCTGGATTGAAATGGTTATTGTTATGTTTTATGTCCAAGTAAAATACAGGATTGTTTTTAAGCTAATAAATTTTATTTGTAGTCCGAAAATTGGTATGTTAGTAAATTAGTGCTAAGGCATTGATTGACTGACTTAATGAGCAAAATAATGGGATACATACCAATGGTACTGATAAAATTTTCCATTGTAATCTTACCTGCATGCCTATCAACAGTCTTAGTGAACACCGCCGGCTGGTTGAGAGTCCTCAGCGTGGTATCTGACAATACGGAGCAGATGGCCGCGGCTTTCTTAGCGCATGATGTTGCCAGCCTTCGGGACAGGCTCTCGCAGCAGATGAACTCACACATGTGCTGTAACGCCAGCGGGAGGAACAACCTGTGAAAAATCGAGATATTACAAAGCTGCCTTGTAAGTCATGTAAAAAGTGTTATGAGACCATTGCGTAATTTGCATAAGGTTTTAAGATGATTGACGCCCTTTTGTAAAATGAACGATTATAATAGCGGGAAATGTCATGAAATGCGTCTGTAAACGGTTTCTGCAAAACTAACGACTCCATAACATATAGTGGATGTACTCAATGAAAAGTATGATTGTACTCGCACAGTAGTTTAATGCTTTGTTAAACAAACCTAATAGGCCGTCACCACGAGCTAGAGAATCGCGGTGATATTATTCGTGGTGACACGTATTTCTAAAAAATTCTATGAACGTGTCTCGATTCGACTATTCGACGAATGAAATAGATGAGCATAACGTCATGTCGCGGCGCTACACTCACTCGTGGAGGCGCCACTACATAGTATAAAACAAAGTCGCTTTTGCTCTCTGTCTGTCCCAATGTATGCTAAGACCTTTAAAACTACGCAGCGGATTTTGATGCGGGTTTTTTTTAATAGATAGAGTGATTCTCAAGGAAGGTTTTAGTATATAATTTGCACCCGTGCGAAGCCGGGGAGAGTCGCTAGTTAAAAATATATATCCAAGTTACCTCAACAGTCCATCATCAGGAGCCCTCTTATCCAGCAGCTCAATGATCCAGGTCAGGAAGTCATGCCTGTCGAGCAGACCCTCATCTAGCAGGTACTTGGCTAGGCGGCAGCAGTAGTTCCAGAGCTTTAGGGCTTGTCGCCAGTCGGTGCTCTCGCTTCCTCCAGGAGTTAGGGAACCGAGAGCTGGAAAAAAATTACATCTATCTACAGTTTATGTTCGTAATTCCGAATGGATAGGTTATCTATTTCGTCATGTGCATCACTCAGAACGTCAGAAACACTGAAGGCAAGGAAAAACCGAAACATAGATACCCCAGAGCCTGGTCGGCTCATCCTTATGGTACCTTAATATACATATGTTGTTTAATTTACCACTTGTTTCTGGGACATGAAACATTATAATTAATATGCCTTTATTGCATGATAAATTAAAACAATTATGATACATATTTCATACAAAAATTAACATTATACTTACTGCTAGAGTTTCCTGGAGAATGCATAGAGTTGGGCACAGTAGAGTTGGGTGTAGAGCTCCCCGGTGGGTTGCCAGATGAATTGTGACTGGGAGTACCTTGACCGGATTGTGAGGGAGGTGTTTTATCAGATACATTGCCTGGAACTGCACTCTGGTAGTGTTCAGCCAATTTAGGTATCTGATCCTTGAGGAACTTAATCAATGTTGTTGTCCATTCTGCAATTAAATAGGAAATATTAGGAAAATTATCAGCTAGCCAACCTTTCTTAAAATAAACTCACTGTCTAGTGTTATTGGCACAGGAGAATATGGCGATTGGCACAAGACCTATGCTCAGCAGTGGGTGAAGTTGTACTGTACAGTCTGTGACCAACATTATCTGATCCACTTTACTATTATTCGCTAATAGTCAAGTGGGTTAGACAATTTTGGTCACAGACTGTACAAGACTAATAATCTATTCGATGATATCAAATAGATCATTAGTTGTTAGTATTATTTTACTGTCATCACAGTAAAATAATACTAACAACATTAACCAGTACTTACCAGTTGTGGGATCAGGCAGCTGCCTTTTTTTGATCTTAGCCTCAGACACAGCCACAGTATAAGCCGAGCTTAGTTTAATGAACCAGGCGGCTCGGGGCATAGACACCTGGTACTCGGTCAGTGTTATAAATATCTCTTCTTTTTTGTTAAAGTTTGGTGCTTTTTTTGCTAGTTGGGACAGTGGTTTGCTTCCTGTGAAAGATGATGAGGTTTTTAAATCTTATAAATGGAATTATAAATAAATATATAGTGGTTTATCAACAATATTAAGTAAAATGTGATCAAAATAAGAATATTAATGATGTTTTGTTATTTAATACCAGAATTTTTTTTCAGTGAAATGCAAGCTGAAATACCAAAAATGTTGCTAAAAAAACCAAAAAAGTGTTAGCTGCTAAAATCATCCATGCTTGGGCTGAACATAGATCAGACAGTACAGTCCATACTCAGAATGTCTAATTATACTTATAATAAAAAATATGATTTTTCCTTATTTATTTTTCTCTCTTCACCTAAAATCCAAACAAATATAACTCGATAATAAAACTACTAAATTACCAGATAAGTAATTACCTGCCAAATCCTTGAACCAAGCTTCTATCTGTGCTTTAGTGCGAGCGGTGGCTGGCCAAAAATTGTCCTTAGGATTAACCTGCTGCCTCTTCCTCCCACAGTCAGGCAGGGTATTCAACTCTTCCTTCTTAGAAAGTATACTAGAAAAGAACTGACCTATCTGCAAGGGAAATCAATATGTTGTCAAACCCAGAATGATGTTGATTCTTAAAATAGGATTATAGGTGTAATCATTCATTATTCAGGAATTGGAATAGGAAGTTAACTGTAACATTAATGTGAAAGAGTGCCTTCACAGGTTGTTTTATAATGTATTATACATACTAGGCCAGTTGACCTATTTGCAAAGTTAACATATTGAAAACTACAGGATGAAGATACATTTAATACTGAATATTAAGAGCTGTATTTTCTCACCTTGGATGCTGAATAATTGAAATTCCTTGCGGTACCAAACTCATCGCTGGATTGTGGTGTTGTGGAAAAACCATGTTTAACATTTGTAGATGTTAACTCGTCCTCCTTTTGGCGGGGCTCCTGAGGGTACACATCCGGAGGACCTAGCCGTGGTCTCTTCAGAGGACGCTTCTCGTACATAATTCCCATGGTTATTGGATGTATTGTATCTATTTCACAACACCACTAATAAATATACAAGGGTATTGTACACGACGACAATCTCACATTTTACGTATCTAACCGATTACATTTACTATTTATTTAAAAACTACACCAAATACACATAATTTAAGTCTCACGAGGAACCAAAAAGGTAAACGTAACGCATTTATAAATTCATGTAGAAAAGAAAACAAATTATTACATTGAGCTAAACAAAACCAATTTCTTGAATGAGAAATTTTGGATTAGTTCAATGAATGAAATGAATGATTAAAAATATGCGCTATAAAACAAAAATGTCATAGACTACAATTTTTAGTCGATTCTATTCGTAGTTAACGGTTAAGAAATTTACGGATAACCTCTACTTTTAAATGCTTCCAAAATTTCTACTAATATAATGAATTTTCTATATTTCTTCAATGAATCCATATAAAACTCCAAAAGAAACAAGGAATACCTACTGATCAAATTAGAAAAAAATAAAAATGTCACTTAATCAATTGTTTAGTCTAATAACATTTAATTATAACCTCACTTTTCATGAACAGCTGATAGCATTTAACTGTTTACGTAGTTTTTGTTCGAGAAAAGGTAATAAAATAGCTAATCTAGCTTCAGATTACTGAAAAAAGATAATGCCACCTAAAAAGCAACCTGAAAAGGGTAAAGCCGGTGGAGGGGCTAAATCCGGTGCCGGAAAATCTGGCGGAGACTCAAAAGGTTTGTTTACATTTTCTGTCGTATTCGTTTTTCGTGGATGAATACCACTAGAAGTGTTGATTAACCTACATAAACTTTTTTTGTTTTAAATTTAGAATCTGCAGCAAAAGAGAAAAAAGGCGGTTCAGCTGTCAAAGTACGTCATATTTTATGTGAGAAACAGTCAAAGTGTTTGGAGGCGTTGGAGAAATTGAAAGCCGGTCAGAAATTTCCGGATGTAGCGGCCGCGTATAGTGAAGACAAGGCGCGGCAAGGCGGGGACCTGGGCTGGCAGATCCGTGGTTCAATGGTGGGCCCTTTTCAGGATGCAGCGTTCGCCTTGCCTATATCTACAGTCGCTAGTCCCGTATATACCGATCCACCCATAAAAACCAAGTTTGGTTATCACATCATAATGGTAGAAGGCAAAAAATGACAGACATGGTATTTGAATTTGAATATTTCTGGGCGATACTTCTGCTATTTATAATGGAAAGGATTTGCTGCCTTCAGGACCAGTTTGACAAGGAATACTGTATTTTACCAGAAAATCAGAGGTCAAATGAGTCTATAGACTTTGACATGGAGGACTTTGCTAATAGAGAGTAAGTAACAATAGTACTGTTATTTCTACAAATAGCGTTTTAATCTAATAAGAAATGTGCATTTTGTTAGAAGAGAAATTTAGCTAATTGGACAACAACCAGTACTATTGTAAAATATTCAAAACTTTCTAATTTATTACTTAATACAAATTCTTAAATGCACATTTCCTATGGGATTCTTATTAATCAAACACAGCTCAACTACTTACAATGTTTTTGTAACATAACAGTAATCCTTCTGCATTATTTCCAGTTTTGGTTTAAAAATAAGCTTCCTCCGTCTGTGTCGTTTAATGCATGTCACAATGCTCCTGACTCTTGTATATTTCTGCAATATCAGTCTATGGTTCATTATGACCAAGAAACCATCGCCCAAGTCTGCTCTCAGATACAGGTTCAAAGTCTCTATGCTTACCTTATGACAATGTAATATTACTAGTATTTATTAATAAAGAAAAATTTACATCTCCTGAATTATGGTAACCCACTTAATTTATACAATTTTATTAGAGTCAGTTTACACTGAGATGTGAAGCAAAGTGGCCTATCTTGCAAAGTGTGTGCAGCGCCTGGCGTTGATGTGAAATAACCCTAATAATTAAAAATTACAATGTCATTTGGTAAGCAGTATGTGCTGAAATGAATGCTGTCTCTATTTATGTATTCTTTTTTGTTATTTGGGTGATTTAATTTTTTACAATTTGTATACTACAATAATAAAAATAAGTACTAGTACTTCCTTGCTTTTTCTTGATTCAGACCTCATCAAGTTTTATTGAACCTAAGTTTTCTTGATTTCTGTAGGTAATGTGAAAATTAAAATTGGCCGCACCCCATGACTATGTTAATGAAGTACCTAATCGATTCACTGAGCTAATGCAACAATTATTTTGATTTTACGGCGATCGGCGTAACTACTTCGCGCCTGATAAAAAATGAAATTACGCCGATAGACACACATCGCGTATCAGTATTTTACATACATACCTACTGAACTCATACCTTTTTCCTATGAGGGTGCTTTTACTCGAAGAGATTACAGTATGGTATCCATTGCGATCCATTCTACTCTTGTAATAGTATTTAGTTATTACTTTTATTATGATGCGACAGAGGCTTATATTCACTTACACTAGGCGAGACCTAAAAGTAATTTTAAAAAATCTGATACCTACATTTGTGAGGCAAAAGACAGTCCGCCATCTATTAGGGCACTAGCTTACCCGCGCAACTTCGTCTGTAACATTTTTCATTAAATGCTCCGCTCCTATTGATCGTAACGTGATGTTAAACAGCCTATAGCCTTCCTCGATAAAAGGGCTGTATAATATAACAAACACAAAAAAATCAATTCGAACCAGTAGTAGGTACCTGAGATTAGCGCATTCAACCAAACAAACGAAACCTTAGCTTTATAATATTAATAAGTATAGATTAAAACATAAATAAGAAGCTATGAGGCATGAGTTGCTAACAAAAGCATTGACGCAGATATAGGTTTTTTCTTGGTTGTTCTCTTACTGCTGAGGATTTCCAAGGCATGCGGTTTACTGCAGTGCAGACCGTTCAGGCGCTCAGGATATGCTTACCTAGGTATAGCCATCTCTGACCTAGACAAGAGTCATGAGCAAAACCATCCCAAATAAATAAAAACAAAGCCAAGTCTAAGGGTCCTGTCGTAGCGGAGAAATTTTACCCAATGAAATTACATAAACGGACTCACTGACATTTTGACTGATTGGTTAAATTTCTCCGTTCCGCTGCCTCGCTCCGCGCAAATGGATAGGCACCCTTATGGGCCGTTCACACGATACAGACTTCCACTGCTACAGAATTGTCTCTGAGTCTTTGCTACAAAATCTGTTATCATCCTCCTGCCCTTATCCCATTTTTCTTGGGGTCGGCGCAGCACTTTTTTTTCTTCCACTCTGCCCTATCTGCCATCAAACTATCACGAGTCCCTTTTCTTTCATATCGCTCCTCACAAAATCCATCCATCTTTTCTTTGGCCTTCCTCTCCCTCTCCATACATCCACATTTATATTAATTTCTCTTTTAGTTACACGTGTTTCATCCCTTCTCTTCACGTGACCATACCAAGATAAGCGATTCCCTTTTAACTTTTTCGTCACTGGCGTCACTTTTAAACTACCTCTAATGTACTGATTTCTCACTATCCATTCTCGTTACTCCACACATCCATCTCAACATTCTCATCTCCGCTACATGCAATCTATCCGTCTTTTTCGCAGCCCAACATTCTGATCCATACATTACATCTCAGGACTTATCACGGACTTATAGATTTTCCCTCTTAACTTGAGGGGCACCCGTGGTTCTCAAGTTGTCCCAGTGACCTGTCGCCATTTTATCCATCCTGAGTTGATCCGGTGCATTACGTCTCGGTCTATATTGCCATGCCCCTGGACAAGCGACCCGAGGTTCCGAAAGGCGGAGCACAAAGTGCTACAAAGTCTGTGCAGACAAAAAAAACTATGACACCGACGCACGATAGATATTTTTTTTTATTCAATATTCAAACAGCAGACAAAAGTCTTTATCGTGTGGACCCACTATTTAATAGATGTATGACTATGTAGTACAGATATATACATCTTACAGATTATACATCTTACACCAAAATGTTTTAAACGTATATTTAGTATCGTTAATTCTGTTCTTTCCTCCAGGCGTATGTTTTCGTGTGATATTCCGCTGCGTTTATTTTTCGGTGCGTTGAGTTCGCATCTTGTGATCCTTGTTTAGTAACCTACGAACTGGGTTAAAGGCGTTTTGTAGAAATTAATGAAACAAATCATAAAAAATTAAAACAGTCTTTATTGACAGATCTTAAATATTTATTATTAAAGTCGACTGTATCAGTTACATGACTAAAATAATGTACAATACTGCAATAAATATTTATGTAATGAGGTATTTAAAGCTAGAACCGGATCGTTCATTTTGGGTATCGAAAGTTATAAATCGTGTTTTTAGCAGTTTTTGCAGCTTTTACGATAATATTTGGTTTATGGTTACTACCTCATGATTTTTAATATAAGCACGAACATTAAGATGGAGAAGTGTTTCGTTGAAATATAAATAATTTGTTCGAGTCGAATAGTCCATGCTTACTGCTTACAAAATACTTTTTAACTTCTAATTGCATTATTTTGACAGCGTGAGGGATCTGATCAAACTCTGAGGTTGGGGTTGGTGTATCGCACGTATTTCAGGAGAGCGTCGTTCTCTTCGCAAACGAAGGGCTTGCGGTGGTGGCAGGCCACGTCGTGCCAGTGGACGCCGTCGTTGTAGAAGTTGTTCAGGATGGCCACGCAATGCTCAGCAGCGCCGCCTTGAATCAGCTCCTGTTAACAGAAAAGATGCCGTCAGATCAATGATATTATAAGTAAAAAGGTGTAGATAGGTTATAAGCGCTCAGCAAGCGGCACGTTAAAATGTGGCTAACTAGCCACACTTGACCTCAGTGTCGCGTTGCGCCGTCAACAGACGCACGTCACGTAGGTACTGAGTGCATTCAAAGTAAAAGACCCAAAGCTACCTGCAATATTTAGTTATTTATGTGTGCGTTAGAGTGCCGTTTTTGAAGATCGAATGTTGTATAGGTAACCTATCTACACCTTTTTACTTATAATATCATTGCGTCAGATAGTGTCTTTTAGTCAAACAGCAGCCCGGAAGAATATAATAGTAAAGAAATACTCTTTACTTCACCATACAAAAAATAAGTAGAAGTAGTTTCCAAAAAGTAGATCCGTTACTCCAAGTTAGCTGACAACGGTTTTGATGTTCCATAGCTGTGAGTGCTGTGACAGCCCTTGATTGAGTTGAGCTTGCAGTTTTGTAAAAATAAACACTACTTGACTATGAAAACATAGTCTGACCCTGACTCTTTTCAAGCGCATTTTAGTAACTGAGGAAACTCCCGAAGGTCCCGTTAACTGTCTGGGAAGAATATCATTAATTCAAATCATAAATGGCAAAGTTTTGTTTAAGATTAAAGCCATTACATCAATCGGTCGGTTGCGTACAAAAACCACATAATGCGCGAGGCCTTGAACGCCAAACAACAACGGATGCAGAGGATGCGCGTGCGACCGCAGAGGGTTACGTATTGTTTGTTCCGCAGCGAAGGCGCGATGGCAGGCCGCGAGTACGCGCGACCCGCGGGGAAAGTGACGCGCAAACAACGCGACAACGCGCGCCGAATAACGATGAGCTTTTGTTGTACAGCTTGCGGTCGCTGTTTGTAGAAAGTGGCCGCGACATGCGGGTACGCCCTTCGGCGAATATTTCGCAGGCCCATAAATATTCACGTGTCGCTTTCGTTTTCATTGCGTTATATCCGCTATATAGATGCATTAACGGGTTCGGCGGGTGCGTAGTGCGTATGACAAACGTTACTCAACTGTTTGCGGAATTGGCTCCTTATGTTGCGTCATGAGTATGACCGATTTCGTAATGTCATGCTTTCTTACGCACCCATTGTGTGCCGCGGAACGATTCCTTAATTTGGTAACAATTTTCTAGACGAGGAAATGAGCGCATAACTTACCCTGTTGTCGGGTTGAGGTTTGCCGATGCCGCCGCCCTCAGACCAGTCGTTCTGCTGACGGTTCGTGGTGGGAGCCAGCTTCTGCAGCTCAGCGGTCCAGAACCAGCCGTTGATCTCGTTGGGGATCAGGTCAGGACGGTTGCATCCTTTGAAGTCGCACAGGCGACCCGATGTCCAGATGTATTTTTGCTACAGGAAACACATTAACATAAGAATGGTAATTTTCTACAACCACCTACGTTTGATGAGTTTGTTGTGACATTATGGGTGTAGGTACCTTGACACAAATCCTCTAGGTATTTGTATGAACACGTAAGACGAACAATTACCTGTTCGTCTGCCTTGCTACTTGATTCTATCTGTTGGGTACAAAGAAAAAATAACAATGGCAAAACAGCCATTAAAAAAGAAGTCTATTAGATAAGCGAATAAGGCGAAACAATTTGATGATTCTCAACAATACCGTGGAGATACAACAATGAATACCACAATTTGTCACAATTATTGAGGATGGTGGTGCACTAGGCGTTAGATTGGAAGAAAATAGCTAAGCAATGAATGCACTACTTCATTATCATAACAATACGGTGTCAACAGGCCAATGGCCACTTTGGCAACGGGACAATCGAAGCATTTGGCATTAATATCTATGCAGAACAACATTCTGCAGTGTTGGTGAACAATGGCAACAGAAAGTAGCGCTAGCGAACCACCAGTCTAAGCACTCAGGTACCTACGCTAGATAAGGCTCTACCATTACTAGTTTCACCGGTTGGTCATAGTTCAAGCCCAACAAGATGTCATCTTCCGTCTATAAAAGTTTTACTAGCAGATTTCTACATGTAAAAAAACAAGTGCTAATTATTCCCGAGCGTCGATATTCTCGGGAGGAACAGACAATGCAACAAAACACCGTATTTCTCACGTAGTGCGAAACACATTCCGCAGCAATAGTGAAACTCGTTTAGGAAAAATTGACGACGCAATTGTTGCGTTCCAGAAACGATTATTTTCCTTTTATTTTGAACTAAGAAATTAATTCAACGAGTCAAACTAACACAGCCCGTATGTTAAATACCTTCCTCACGCGACCGATACAGATTTGCACTCGAAAAGTAAAAGAGAGCTTTACGAAAAGAGGAAACTTATTATTATTTTATTCCGTGTTGAATACGAAAACCACACTTTCTATTTAGCTTTGAAAAAGTGATATGTTTTCGCGTCACGGTCACGACTGTTTTCCTCGTGTTTTGAACTCGGGACACGCGTGGGCATTGGCTACACTCTTTGGCAACCATCGTGAAGTCATCTGACTTTACATAAGGACAACCGAAAGCAAGGGTTTTTCTAGAATCGTCTCCAATTTAGACACCATTTTCCTTTGCATTCCAAAGGCAGCTCCGTCGAACATTCAAAACTTGATCCGTTGCATCAGAGTCGTTATTGAACTTCGAATAAAGGAAATGGGAACTTGATTATGTTTTACTGCCGTCTTACATCACTGTTTAAGACTGCATCTAATCAAGAGATAGGCTATAAATTGTGCAACGTTTTAACGATTTTGTTGAGAGGTGAGTAAATGCTCACTGACTCGTTTCTCAAAAAATTTGTATTGGAAGATCCAAATTCAAGTGATCAGAAAGTTATCGATTTGTAATTCTCTAAAAATGGCTTCACTTTTATATTGAAGAACTGCTTTTAGTAGATAGGTACTATGCGATGCGATAGCTTTTGTTATTGCGGCATTTGTATCTAGTTCTGTACAAACCTAGCCAATAGCTTACCTTGTCCTGCACAATGCGTGCTTTGACCCACTCGTTTTCGTCACTGGTCTCCAAAGAGACGAGGTCCATGCACCGCTGGCGGCAGTAGTTCCTGGCACTGAGCCAGTCTTCCTCCACTCCACGAAGCGCAGGGTCTCTCCATGAGAAGAAGTAGCCTTTGTCTGGAAAGATAAAAGAGGTTACCTAACATTTTGCGTAAAAAGCAAGATATTTTTCTTCCCAGATGGAGCGTAGGTGAGAATTTTCCCACCAAAAAAGAGGGAGCCCTTGCTGGTTCTAAGATCCCTAGAGCGTTGGGAACGTTGAGAAACTTATCATTAGGGTTATACAACCTAACCCCTGACCTCACTTTCGAAGTTACAGGTTGCCCTACAGACTGCTTACATTACTTACGTAACCACTTTATTAGTCTAGTAGCTGGGTTCTAATAAGTTATATAGGTAAGAGTACTAATGGTTATGTATGAGTTACCTGCAATTCCTTAAAGTAAGTCTATGGACCGTGCACGGCGTTGACTATGCCATCTAGTGTCGCATATTCGAAGTTTTAAGGGTCAGAATACTTGGCATTGACGCTTCTTTGCTATTTCGAATTTTATACTTTAAACATTTCTGTGCTGCCACCTATAGTTTCTGCACGCTCCCTATTCAGGCAATAAGTGGGTGTGCAGGAGACGTTCGATTTAGTAAGACAAATATTTGGAAAGTGACCAGTCATACAATAGGAAGTCATTGCTTAAGAAAAACGAAGTTTCACCGAGAATCGTCAATGAGTCAACGATTAGGTAAGAATTTTTACAAAGAAAATGTCTCCCAAATAATAATGAACCAGTCTGAAATATTTCTAAAGACCACTTGCACTGCACTAAATTTATTTTAGCGCTAAACGAATTTAACTTATCGTTCTATTTACAACAACCAACCGTGTGAAGAAACCGGTTGTGGAAGAAATTCCATTTTTGAAGTTGGTTTGAAGAAGGGCCTAAATGACAGATGCATTCCTAATCCTTACCTAACATATTCCGAAGACCTACGAGACATTACCTAAGTGAGACAAATTTCTGGAAAACATAAAACGCATAAACGAGGAGCTCGTGGCTAAATAATAATAGCCGCACGGATCGATCTTTAGGGTTAAGCAACGCTTGCCAAGGTTGGTCTGTGGATGAGTGACCCTCTTAACATACCGAGTTTCCTCCATGCCTCGGAAAGCACGTTAAGCCGTTGGTCCCGGCTGTCATTTGTAGATCTTTGGCAGTCGTTACGGATTGACAGAAGCCAGTAAATCTAGACTCCAGTCTTGCCAAAAAGTACCGTGTTACCCAGTTAATGGGTTGTGAAGGACTGGTAGGCAGCTGAATCCGGTTTGACTGGAAGTCGACCCAATATAGGTAGTTGGGAAAAGGCTAGGCAGATGACATAAAATGCATAAACCTTACGTACCTACACCTGAGCCGATCGGATATCTTGTCTCTTCCGTACTTACGCTAACAATGCAGAATACCTGCTTCGCAATTTTACTAGACAATCTGGTGGGAACTTTGCGGATAGAAAATCTTCGCTTTCGATATTCCGATGGAGGGAATGGCGGTAGATATGGTTTCTATAGCGTTGAGGTTAGATGTTACCTAGGTTAGTGATAAAATAGGTAAAAGATGTACTTAACTATAGCCGGGATAAACTAATTATACCTAGGTATAAAGACATGGTGAACTCGTGCGTACTCATAAATAATAATAATAGTTGTGTAGGTAGGTATATTATACTAATCGATAAAATGGTGTCGAAATCCACACTGTCCTTTTCTTTTTAGCGGCCATTGCTACGATTATGCTAAGCAGTTATGGTTTAAGACTTAGGTAGGTACCTGTTTGTGCTTTTATATCATGACAATTAAGTAGCATTACAAATCTCTGGCAGACAATTTAAGAAGAAACGTGAAAATTGAAACCTGTCGTGCCAGATAACCAAACCGATTAAGTAGTACGTTGTCACCTTCTCGGCACAAAAATATTAAGATTTAGATAACTATCGACTCGAAAAAAAGTGCCAGACCTGTACCTATCCAAAACAAAATTATCTAAGCAAGTGCGCAGCAACGTTTAAAAAGGAATTATTCAAATCGATTCTAAGAATCTGCAAAAACCACAACCAGAACTGCATTTAAAATAACCAAAACTGGTTGAAAACTTGTGACATATACATCTGCATATTTGCACACGGAAGTCCCACTGTTTACTGATATCATAAGAATTTCATGTATTTCTCGTTGCGCGGGCGCATGGTGGCCTGGCGGACCGGTTTCCCCTTATCTCACTCAGATAAGAGAACAACTTGTACCTTTTTGATGAGGTCCTATCCTGGTAGTCATAGCTTTCTAATGATTATGTTGGATTGCTTGTAACAGGCTGATACAGCGCTGTTTTTACTTTTTGCCATAGTTCCTTTCGAAAACAACAACCTGCCTTTATATTTACAATTTTATGTGGAGTTTAAAATCTTCTGAGTCTAACTTTACTCATCCATAATTTGATTTTGGTATCTACTTTTTTCTCATCATCTGCCTAGCCTTTTCCCAACTATATTGGGATCGGTTTCCAGTCATCGGTATCTACTTTTTTCTATCTAGGTCAAATTATGCAAGTTGCAAGCACCAGTGAGTCCAATGTTCAACATATCTCTGATACATACCTAAATGTTAATCAGTTGATTTGTCTCCGTTAGCATCCGTTTTAAACCATGGTATACGATTAGGTACGTAAATTACTCGAACCTACTGTTAAGCTGAACTTGGTTTCCTCTGAAAATGTAGAGGGTGAAAAGCCCGACCAAAAAGCTCACATGTTATTGCCAATATCCAAATACCTACTTAATAGTTAGGCACTCTACGTACCTACCTATCTAGCCTAACTTTTGCTCAGGTTAATTTTAATCACAAAAGAATTTCCTAAAGTAACAACGAAAAAATAATTCCCTTAATTAAAATAATAATAACGTAGGTAGGTACATGAAGTCTTCCGGAATCGTCTTGAGCGTTAATTACAAGTCCCATTACTTACTATATCTTCTTTACCGAGTTAAATAACTTCGGGCAACTTGACAATAATATGGTTCATAAATTCCTCCTGCCAAGTATGGAGATAATAATAGTCATGGTTTTTTTATTTACAAGGTTCACCATCTTGATATTACCTATATGACTGGTTGGATATAAAACATGCTTTAAATCACACTTACTTAACTTATACTTTAAAGCATCTTTTTAAGTTACTTACTACTTAGTTCTTTCCCTGTCTTAGTGCGTTTATCTACCCCTTATATTATTAATCATCTTAACACGTAAACTAGGTTCTTAAGCCAAACAAATGGCCCTTAGCAGAAATTGAGTACCTAGGCATCTACCGAAATTATTATTTACTTGGATGAAATATTCTTCTGAATGACGTAAACATGTTGAAGGCTTACGTAATTTATCCAATTCGAATTAATTACACGATTTACATCCTTCATTATTATTATTACACAAAAAAAAATGTTAGATTCAAGTCAAAGTTTCAACCTGTCTCTTAAACGAGGAAATATCCTGTATCTTAAGAGGCACTGCTTCGCATTAAGGTCGAGCCGAAGGGGCACTCATTTTAGGCGAAAAATAGTGCACTCTTCCCTCCTATTTCTACTGTCTTCCTATTCCTTTTTTATTTATACCCTCAAAAGCATAGCCCAATAAATCAGATTAAAAAAACTTACTGTCAGCATATCTCTCGTGGATGGTTCTCTGCACACATAGCGAGGGTACCGGGGGCTCCAGGATCCTTCCGTTCTGGAACTGAGCGTGCGCACATGCCGCGAAGACGGCTAATAGCATTAACTGTTTCATTTTCTGGAACAAAAAAACATTCTTGATTAAATTATAGTAAACCAGCTCCTGCCTGTTATGCTCGCATTAAAGTAGCCTAATCATCTCCAGGGTCCCATCTAGGGGATCCCATCATCTACAAACTGACTTTCGCAAATATAATTTTAATTAGGATAGGTAGGTACCCGTAAAACCAAAATTCTATGTTTTCAAAGGGAAAATTCTGGCGACTGGTTTTTCGAACAGAAGTCAACTTTACAAAGCGCTACGCGTTAGATAATGGATAAATCCGAAAGCGAACGTGGTAGTGCCGTAGTGGTAGGATGGAATGATATCGTCAGATGGCGTGATTTCTTGCAAAAATATTCATAGGCATTGAGCCTATTACTTTAGGCTTGAATAAATATAGCTTTAGCTCTATTCCAGTATTTATGAATATGTTGACACATATCACAATTCACGCCTTCGTAAAATGTTTAACCATGATCATTAACAACATAATGAAAGTGTAAACGCGTAACTTTGTCCAAGTTAAGGTACTATGGTGTAACAAGTTTAGGATTCTTAATTAAGTAAGACACATTTATTAAGGTACTGCCTCCTATGGATTTCTTCCTAATAGCTATAAGGTTTATTTGTACCACAAGTTGGCCCCAAAGGGGTTAAATTGAAATGAAATAAATTTAAACTTATGAGGGTTTAATACTTTGATTTAAGCATCACATCGCCAATATTTTAATTGTATAGTTAACTTTTGTGATGGATGACTGATGACTCGGTAGTTTGCTAGATAACTACTTAGATCACAAAAAAAAAAAACAAAAGATGTTCACTGACATGCATAGCTTCAAAACTGCTACGATCCTACCTCCTGTGTACGTAGCTAGTTTTTTTGTGGAAAAACTAGTTTTTTTCTTGTTAAATTAAGCATTAAGCTACGATATTAAATTAAATAACACCATTCTGAGTAGAGCCAGAAAGGTCACGGACCTTCGGGTTTATGTAACTTGATTAGTGAAGCAAAAATAAATAAAGGAAAACCCGGAACTTTCTCAATGGCGGTCAAGGTTCAACAGAAGGGCCACGACTGAATATTAAACAAAAAATAATCCGTTGTAGCGACAAATTTTCTTGTAGAAACGGATGGAAAAGTTTCAGGATAGTTAGCATTTTTTAAGGATTGCAAATTATCAAATGACTCCTTCCGCTCTGGGTGGAGCGAAAGAGATTCAGACTCTTACTGACTAAAACCCATCCGTGTTCTTCCCAACGCCCTTTGTTCTTTATTTTCAAAAGGTCTGTATAAGTAGGGACTTGTTATTTTTAAACTGTAAACAGCACTTTAGGCACAGTTTAAAAATAACAGCGCATCTTTGCAAAACACCTTTCTTCTACAAAGGTTAGAAAAATAACGCTATTCGTTTATTCCATTCTTCTAAACAAATCGTGAATTTAAATGCTCAAGAAAAAACATTACGCCAGTAACTATTTCAGAGAATATTCTGTTTTACTCAGCTATTATTTGAGACTAATTTGTACCTTGGTCACGTCTGTGTCGTTGAAAATTTTCTTTTTAACTTTTACTTAGGAATAGACGTAACATTAACTTAAGTGCGTGCTTAAGCACATGCAGTAAAATTAATTGCAAAGGATTCTTGCCCAACGTATTCAAAATAGAAAATAAACTTCGAACTATTTGGGCACAGGGACACACGAGTGCAATCTTCGAAGCACGAAACATGAGGAATTGTTTACTAACACAACCCGGGATGATTGCGCAAGATCCCGGGATTAAAGACCGGTCCTATGTTAGAAAGCGACCTTGTCCGGGACAAAATGAAGTTCATTCCACTCGACACTTCCCGAGGCCGTTCAGGCCTATCATTACAAAATTCCATGAAATTAATTGATTCCTACTCGATTATAGCTTTATTGCGTTGATTTGTGTGAAGCTTGCGGCGAGTTGCGACACACATTATGATAATATTATGGCATGTTTACTAAATCTACATTAATTCACGTTTTTATTTATTTTTAAACTAAATATTTAAAATTTTAGTTCCAAAAATGCGTCACAAACTCACATAATTCTTCTATAATATTTATGGACTCTTTCTTACAGCACTTAATTTTTCACTGGTTTGGTATACTATTTTCGACGAACCACTGCCTAATAAGGGGGAAAATCGAAAAGCAGAAAAAAGGAAATTCCACTCACCGTGTGTAGTGTGTGTCTGGGGGGCCGTCACAAACTGATGCGTTTACGGCGGGCGATCGTTTTATATGGAGGAAGTCGGTGCGCGGGTGATCCGACTCACGCGCACCCTTGCACGGGGTGGTGTCAGTCAAGTCACCTAGGTCAAATGAGTGAATTCTTCTGTTCTGCTCTACCAGCCAGTGGCTTCGTGTCTAAAAAAGTAACATTTCTAAAATATTTAAAATATGATTCGATAGCTTTTGAAGAATGTTTCGTAATTCTTAAAGGATCTATGTCATTCATCTCCCACAAGGCTCTCTTATCTTTGATGGGACTCGCTTCCAGTATAACCAGATGCCGCTGAACATATACTAGATGTTTATATGCAGCAACTGCTGATATGTCCTCGACAGCCTAACAAAATAATAATAAATTCGTTTATTCAGGTAATTTACACCCATTACAGTTACACAATAACTATAAAATAAACATTAGGAACAATAATACAAACATAATGTCAAACGGTTAAAATCACGCAAATCAACAACAAAATATTGAATTAATAAATAAATAAAATTAAAATCCACAAATAAAATTAAAACCAAAAAAATAATTTTAAATCAATAAATTAACATATAAATAAATTAAACAATAATTAACAATAGTTCTTAGGTTTTCGTCACAAGTAGGTATGTACATACCTACTTGTGACGTACTTCATAGATTAGTTTTACAAGGTACCTAATTTGCTGCTTGAGTCAGTGGCCCTTATTCTGAATAGCCCAAGGCACATTCAGAATGAAGTATTAGACATTAGTAGTACTCGTATGAATAGATCTAAGATATGATAATATGTAGTTGTTGGTTATTGATTGTCAAAAAAATATTTTGAGCCTTTGAGTAGAAGTTCCTCTTATTTTACAAATGAGTTTTGAATCTTTTTTTTATATAAGTAGGGATGGTAAATTACGATGTTTAGGTACATCGTAATTTACCATCCCTAAAGTAAATCATCAAACGACTCCTTCTTCTCTGGGTCGAGGGCAATGGAGTGTCAGTGTCAGATTCTTACGGGCTGGTTCCAGGGCCGCAGTGACACCATCTTTAGATACCTACCCATTGAACGCTTAGTATCTTAAAGTTTTGAAAGCAACATATTAATTAACAATTCCTTGCTATTTACTATTTTCTCCGATTGTTAGATGTGGAATTTTGAATTTATTTTGTAAACAATAAAATTATTGTTTACAAAATAATAGTAGTGTATATAAAATTTACTATTGTTGTGCTACATTATTCTTTTGTTTCTGCGTACGACGTATTATCACGATTTCATTGGTCGGTGGGAT
This sequence comes from Lacanobia oleracea, assembly GCA_950371165.1. Classification (NCBI taxonomy): domain Eukaryota; kingdom Metazoa; phylum Arthropoda; class Insecta; order Lepidoptera; family Noctuidae; genus Lacanobia; species Lacanobia oleracea. The sequence goes on from OX493389.1 coordinate 18,442,649, forward strand.
TTTGCATCTGCGTAAACATTACTTCTATCGTTTGGGGCAGTCCGCTAGAAATTAAGAACTTTAATTTCAACTTTGAACCCCTATTTTACACTTTTGGGAAAGTTAATACATTACTCAACAACATTCCATGGGCTTGGAGACTGCCGAATTGCGCAAGAATGATCTACAACTCTAGTCCCTAGACCACAGGGATGGGATGGAAGTTTTTCAGTTAGTAACGATTTTTTACAACTAGGTTTATCTTCGGATTTTCCAGCCACATAAACTTCTCCAAACGCATTATCTGGCGATTACACTGAAGTGTCCATCTATCACAGCTGACACAACACTCCACGACGCCAAGAGATAGAGTGGTGACCATCCCGCAGTTAACCTAGGTAAAGTGAGGAACATTTTTTTAGAGGGGAAATCATCAAATGACTCCTCCCGCTCTGGGTGGAGCGGGAAGGGAAGGTGCAGACTCTTTGCTGAACCCACCCGTGTTCTTTCAAATGCCCTTTGCGTTCCTGGGCCGCGGTAACTCTTTCGAACAATTTAATAACCCTGGCAGGAGGAACATGCAAAGAGGAAAATGAGGAATCTGAAACGAATTAGTCTCTCGTTTGGTCTAAACACGTGGAAGTTTAGGTTAGATAATAGATAGGATATTGTTTACCGAATTCGAACTACTACTATTTATTAATGGCAGGTTTAAAATGGGCTACCTATCTAATATTTTATATCTACAAGAAGGTGGTAGCCTAATTTTAGGCAACCGAAAAAAATATTGGTATTTAGATGAGGAGGTAGGAAGTATGGTGGCCAATTTAAGATGCAGTGTCACAAAGAAAACAGCTCACTGCTCAGTAATGTGCCCACACATAGTGTGTAAAGGACTACTATACAGATACCTACATACGTACATATACAGAGGCACTATAAATTAACATAATGTATAACTTGACATTTACGCGGTGGTCGGCACGTGTGTCAAAAAGAAAGTAAATGGCCCTCTTGTTGGCTTGTAAGAACTTGATGATTGAACTGTGATTAATTGGATGATAACAACTGTCAATAAGAGTGAAATACGAGCAATTTTAAAACTGATTTTTGAATAATTAGGACATTTTTTAAATTGTTTTGTTTTGTCGGTTTTCACTTACGCATCAACTTAGGTCAGTTTGCATCATCAATGCTGCTGCCTTTTTGGGATTTTGTGCGTACATCTACAGGCTTTAATGGCATCATTGGGACTATTTCGAAGGTGCTGTGTTACAAGTGGTGAATAATTTAGTTATTAGGTTTTACATGTTAGCACCGGAAGACGCAACGTTGGAAGGCCTCCCACAAGGGGGACCGATGACTTGGTGAGGGTCACGGGTAGCCGATGAATGCGAGACGCACAGGACCGGATGTTGTGGCGACACTTAGGGAAGGCCTATGCCCAAGTTTTCTGGCTGATGTGATGATGATGATGACATGTTACCCATGTTACATAATTTTATTTTTAATAATACTTTGCATACTCACTACCTATTGTATAAATGCTAGTTCTTCTGACTCAACAGACAGATGTGTTGCTGGGGAGTTTTGTGTTTTAAGGCACTCGAGCCTTATTTGAATAAATTACTTTTGATTTTGATTGATGGATTTCCTAGTCTTTCTTGAACACGTGACAGAGTAGGACTTAATCTATCTGGCGATATTCAGCATTAGATTAGTATTGAGGACATAGGTACTGTAATATCACAGGACTTCGCCCGTGATACTACTTATGAATTGTATTGAATAAGTCAAAGTCGAATTATTATATCAAACGGATTGTACTTATTTACGGCATCTGCCTTAAGCGAACTACTATTTGACTTACGTATCAAAACAAATTAAGTACTAGGATAGGTCTATATTTCTACCATTCATAATTCAAATACTAGGTATTTATATTTTTGCTGGTCGCTTCCTAAGTTCCAACGACTACTGCCAGTGACTTGCAGCCAAGGAGTTCACAAATACACCTCTCGCTTTGCCTAGCCTTATCCTATTATTTTGAGTCAGCTCTTATCGTCATTATTCGTCAGATATTGACATGCCTGCAGTGCGATTCTGTAAACATGTCGAAGTGAAGGCTTGGGTGAAGTGATCACGAAGTGAGCTGTCAATCCATGTAATCAAAATGGAGTGACAGTTCACTTCGAGCTCGCTCCACCTGAGTTTTTGCGGCGAGAGGTTTACAGACCGGCTGTACTGTGACGTCAAGTGTTTGTCCTCAAAAGGTTGGCAGTCTGATAGGTAGGTGATATATTGTTAACAGCCATAAAATCACAGCTGTCATATTCTGGTCGGTCCCATGAGCCTATTTCTTCTTAGGAAGGGGTAGGATTGTGGGATGGAATGATATCTATGGACATGGGCGCCGGCACGACCATTTTCAGGGGGGTGAATCTTCAAAACCTCGCCAGGAATAGGATAGGTTTTATTTTGCGCACTCACACAGAGATAGAATCAACATGTTGACTTATGCAGAGATAGAATCAACTTGGGAACTAAATACGACGGGTGCTAGGCCGACCACTACCACGCCTCTGATTTGCTGGGTCTCTTTTACTTTCTATATTCTGCTTGTCTAATATTTTTTTTAATCTCTTCATGTTTTTGTATGTTTAATCGAAAGACAGGCGAGGTGCAAGTGCACCCCTTTGCAGCCCCTCCCGCAGCCCATGTCTATGGATAGAACGATCGCGTGTTCAGATGACGCGTGAAGTCTTACACTAAACATGACTTGAGTCCCCAGTATGGAAAACGTAAACAGTGAGTACGGTACAGTTATAGAATGACGAGCATGACAATACAATGATGTTACCTGTTACTCGCAACGTCTCGACCTGGAAAATGCATACTGTATTATTGTTTTACGAGATTTCCGGTTGCCATGTGGCGTTTGAAGAGAGCATTATGTCTCTTCTAGTAAACAAGGGCTTAGGCAGATCGGAGACTTAACCGGTAAAAATGAACATACATAGATTTTTCAGAAGGATGGTCTTTCTTATCGTGTGGACTGTAAGTTCTAATGACTTCACACACCCTAGTGTCAGAGTTTCTAAACCTCCTCAAGGGCCTCTGACATGGTTTATTTGACGACCGCCATTTGGCGGCTAGGACCACGGGCTTATACGTGCCTTCATTAATTTCAAGTCAAGATCACAAAGCAAACATCTAAACCACTCGACCACGGAGGCAGTTGGATGGTAACAAGTGCCTAAAGAAACTATTGTGAATCGTGGTATGTTTGTTGTTGGGGGTGATTACCATAACCCTTCTGTTCGGTAGGTTCAGTTAAAAAGCAGCGCCAAGCAACTTCTATTTGTCCGGCGTTTTGTTGATCTGGACCTATTTGTCGCACTCAGAGCCATGGGACGGGGCAAGCAATGTTATCCTTTTTAAAATTTCGTTTCTTTTATTTAGGTATATTTGTTCCTACACTGTACCTACGTATATTATATTTATAAAACCTGGGAACCCAGATCCAGTAGGAATACATCTACAAAAAAAAAGCTGAACGTGTAAATCTCAGGAACTACTGGTTCGAATTGTAAAAAAAAGTGTTGGATAGCTCATTTATCGAAGAAGGCTATACATATATAACATCACGCTACGGCTAATAGCGAAGCATTTATGAAAAATGTGACGCAGACGAAGTTGCGCGGGTCAGCTGGTACTAATAGGGTACCTAGCTCAGATAATAACGTAGATCTATGTACCAAATCTACAGAGGACCCTATCGAGTGGATAGTGATATTGTATTTAAATGATCGCTTTTAGCGATAAGCTTGCCAGTTGTAATGTTTTGTTCATCTATCTTTTCTGTAACTTACATGGTTTTTCTATTTTTTACTATTGATATAGGCACACGTTTGATTGACCACTATCTCACCTGATGGTATGCGATGATGTGGTCGAAGATGTAGCACGCCTGCTTAGAAGTAACTTATTCATTCTTGACTTAAAGACTCCCAGGTTTTAGCTATCGGGAAACACAGACTCCCGCAGGGAATTCCACTCCTTGGCTGTACGCACTATGAATGTGTTCCCAAAATGTTAATGTGCTTGTGGGTGGGATATGTCCGCCATGTACCATGGTGTACATAATAAAGTTGTATTCTATTCTATTCTACGTATTGGTGCGTACCTACTTGCGTAGGCAGATACGTACTTTGACTCTCGACTCGGCAGCTACCTCAACTCGCATCACTTATAACTTCTAACAGGATCTATTTTCTCATAACCGGTCCTGATTTGGAGATAGGTATTAAAGAAATATTCATTGTGTTAAAATTATAATCAGAACTTGTTCTTTTCGATGGTTATGTGGGCAAGTGCCCTGTAGAACGAGTTAAGGAATTCCAGTAGGTATAATGTTATACCTATAAAACTTTAGACAAGTTTTTATTATATTTTACGTCAAACTAGGTTTTAGTTTTATGTTATTTATATATAGAATAAGTTCTCAGAACAGTTAGGTTTGATGACCGCTGCGGGATTACTAAAAATAAATAGGTACCTAGAGGTGTTACTAAGATGTAGATAATAGTCATGAATCCAAAAATGTAAAACTAGTAAATCATTATTTTAAGAAAATAGGCATACCTAATACCTATATTGATGCATCACTAATGATTCTGTTGAGCAATTATCTCTCGGATCACCATCAGAGGTCCATAGTAGACTTTCTTTAGTATGTACAGGGGCCTATATTGACCAGCAGCGGACATAGACAATTGGACAGTTAGATTGTAGTAAGGTATAAATTAGCTGAAAAGATTTAATTTAATACATTAACAAATACCTACCTACATGGAACAAGGAACAAAAGCCAACAGATTCAAGTCAAGCTTATCAACAAAGAGGTCTCGCAGGAATTTTCTTATCTTCTAATTTTTTCTAAAGAAAAGGATGCATTGTACTTAGATTTTTCCTTAACCGTATCTGCACCACCAACACGTTAATCTTTTGGAATTTAGAATCTATGAGGTTAAACAAATTGTCCTAACGAACTTTACCTAATCATGGAAAAGTGGGCAAATATTACACAACGTTCAAATATCCAAAACATGTCGCCGTTACTTGAAAGCGTAACTACCTACACGTACTTTAGCTGTTTTAATTAGTTACCTATTTTAACTGTTAGCAGCGTCAGTAAGCTGACTTTATAATTAACCAGCCAACTGTGAGTGGTATTCGTACACGAAGGGTTCCGTACCATAAACCCTTATTTTTATAGCGGCAATAGAAATACATAATCTGTGAAAATGTCAACTACCACTTATTACGGTTCTTGAGATACAGCCCGCTGACAAACAAACGGACGGACGGACGGACAGCGGAGGCTTAGGAATAGGGTTCCGTCGGTTACCCTTTGGGTACAGAACCCTAAAACTAAGTCTATGTGCGGTATTCAGGCGGGAGGGGATATTAATATGCTTAACAGAACGAAACGTCTTTGGACTGAGACGTTAATGATGAACAAACAAGCCTGAGTTGCTCATTGTCACTTAAATGAATTTACCCGGACAAAGTGCTCCAAGTTACGTAATGCATGAAATCATTTGTAGCACCTTACTGGCCTACTGCCAAGGGCCGCTTGACTATGGCTCTGACCGTGCGCTCAATACCAATAACCTGAGCTGAAAGGTTCATTGTCTAAGGCTTAGTTTAGAGGCGAAGAACGACACAGTATGAAAAAAAAATGCAATAAACGTTTTGACTTTGACTTTAATACCCACAACCCTAAACTGCTTATTTGCTTAAATCACGACAGAGGGTCTTAAGTAGAGACTGCCTATTCGGCAACGTCCAGATGCACGCGCTTTGTTTTATTTTTTTCAGTTCTTCACAATCCAATATCCACTACTGCTACTACATTATCATGATCTAGGTGCTGTTCGTACCGTGCGATTTAGGATTTCTCCCACACACTCACCAGAGGACAGACCTTCGTTGGAGGCTTTCAGGAGAAAAATTATTACAATTCCGTCAACATGGCCCATTCATGTGTGCGGTTTGCTGTAATGGAACCCAATCGTGGGTTAAGCTCACCCTTGTATCATCTATGGGTAGGTAGGTAATTATAACATTTGTGTCTGTATGTTTTGTGTGCAATAAGTACCTACCTAAGTAGACAAAAATACTTAGACTCCATAAACATTTATGAGTATAAAGAATGAGGGCCTAATAGCTTGCTTTAGTGACTGTTTTCGCAGCGAATTTTTATAAATTTCTTTAGGTGTCTTGTCTATTGTTAGTCAAACAAAACGGACACAGGCCTTTAAAACTTCTGCGACATAATGTAGGTACCTACTGTAAGTGCCAGGCATGTGCCAGATAAGGCGAAGAGGGCACGGGTTTGAGTTAGCTCCGTCATGGTATGACATCATCCCGGAATTTCCAGCTTTCTTGAGGCAGGCTCAGGTGCAAAATACTACACTAATATGCCCCGAGGACAAACTTTCACAAATTCTTCCAAAACAAGAAATCCTTACTTAGCAGAGTTAATTACCGAAAAGAGAGATCTTTTTGTTAGAGTCGATATATTCATAATTGATCGACTTTTTCCATCGGATACTAATTTTCTTAAGATAAAAATCAGCAGACCTAAATTAGCAGGTATTCCATGCATCATTTATTTCAAATCCGATCCCAATTTCAAGGTAAATTGATCTTGCATAATATTATAATTATATCGACCAATATTGAACGGATCAATACAAATATTACTTGTTTGAACTATTAGCGCGAATCAATATTTGCATCTAATTGGGAGAAAAATACTCATCTCTGATTGTCTTTTGGCCTAGATTGAGCGAGAACGCGTGACCGGCGATTGACTCATAATTAATTGATTATACATAGGTACTTATACATATTTACCTACACTATTTTATTTCATAGGAATCGGTACTAAAGGCAGCCTAGTAAGTAGAAGGTGACATGAAAATCTACTTCTAAATATTCAGCTGAATACCAGTATTTTACGTGAAGCGTTTGCCTACCAGTCCTCCACAACCCATTAGGGTAACACGGTAGGTACTTCTTAGCAAGACTGGAGTCAGATTTAGGTACCTACTGGCTTCTGACAATCTGTAACGACTGCCAAAGATCTACAAATGACAACCGGGACCAACGGCGTCGAGGCACGGTGGAAACTCGGATTTTAAGATGGTCACCCATCCAGAGACCAACCCTGGCAAGCGTTGCTTAACCGTAAAGATCGACCCGAGCGGGTGTTGTTATTTTTATAAATCTATAGTAATATATAAAGCTGAAGAGTTTGTTTGTTTGTTTACTTGAACGCGCTTATCTCAGGAACTTCTGGTCCGATTTGAAAAATTCTTTCAGTGTTAGATAGCCCATTTATCGGGGGAGGCTATATATCATCACGCTAAGACCAATAGGAGCGGAGCAGTAATGCAAATTGTGACGCAGATGAAGTTGCGCTAGTCAACTAGTTTCTTTATAATAATAGATGAATAACTAAATCAATCAATTAATAGATTTTCTCTTTAATTAAAGGATTAGGATTAATTATAGGAAGATATTAATAATTAAACACTATGGCGAGATTATTCTTGTGGTTTGAAAAACACGTGTAGGTAATTTTGTAAATAAGGTAGGTACGTTGGTATAATATGTTTTGGAAACCCATTATTTTAATATCACTACCTAATCCCATTCCTTATTAAAATACTAAGACATATCTACTAAATATAGAGGGGGTGGGGAAGGGAGAATCGCGGTCTATTTCGGAAAGCACGTTGATCCTGGTCATTCACAGATCTTTGACAGTCGCTACGGTAGTCAGCTCTGCAAATGTCTGGCAACCAGTCTTACCACGGGTTTTGTTTACATAGATAAGTCTGTGTAGTTAACACAGGTTGTATTTTTTGTAAAAAAGTTTTTTGTTTTTCACTTTTTAGTGGTACCTACTGCGTACCCATTTACAGCGTACCGGCTGTGTTATGTTATGAACTGGTGTAAATAACAAACAGACATGCGGTTTCAGCAATCCCGGGAGACTAGCTATCATTTATTGAAGAGTTCCGTTGACTACCTCCGAAAGTCTTCATCAGATCTTCACCAAATCGAAATTGGAGTAGTAGTAACAGAATCATCCAAATCGGTTGACAATTGGCCAAAATACAACAAAAAACCATTAACAATATTTTTTTCTGGGATCCCATCATCAGATCCTGACTTATACCTTCCATCGTCAGCTAAGCAACATGAGATGATGATTACTAGGCACAAATATCTTAATTGTGTTAGTATTATGAAAAATATTGTATGTGACTATAAAATTTAAAGGTTGCCCTCGATTTTCCTGGGATCCCAACATCAGGCTTTCGATTAAAAAAAGAATTTTGAAAATCGGTACACAACTGGTAGACAAATCGGTAACTATACATAAAAAAAAAACCTTACATAAAGAAGAACATAGAATCCCCTCCTTTTTGAAGAAGTCGGTTAAAAAAGAAGTATGTTTGTTTTTTTGTCCATCATCATCATCTGCCTAGCTTCGGCTTCCAGTCAAACCAGATTTAGCTGAATACCAGTATTTTACGCGGAGCGACTGCCTACCAGACCTCCACAACCCATTAACTAGGTAACACGATACTTCATGGCAAGACTGGAGTCAGATTAACTGGCTTCTTACTATCCGTAACGACTGCCAAAGATTTACAAATGAAGTTCGGGACTAACCGAGGCATGGAGAAAACTCGGTATGTTAAGATGTTGTGTGGACCCATGTTTTTTTACCCATCGTCGACGGAAATAACAATCAGAATGTAAAATTTATTATTTTAAAAATACCGCCACCATTCTTCGCGGAAACGCGTAGGAGAATAGAGGTGAGAATAAACCGTATTTAAAAAAACCGAAATAGTAAGAAATATGGAAAAGTGGAAAGGGGTCATAAACATGACAGTGTCATGGCAACGAGGCGTATGACTGTCTGCTGTCAGATGAGTGTCAAAGAAAATGACGTAAATTGTAGTACAACAAAAATAGATTAATCTAATAAAATCGTGTATTGATTATTGTAAAAGGTTTTTTTAGTGAATAAGTTAAATATGTTTTGCTGTCTGAAAAGTTGTATGAATGGCTTCACGCTCACACCCAGTGTACCGATACGAATTAAGGAAAATCCAGTTCAACTGGATACATTACACATGGGTTTGTATACTTGATTTCTAATTACATCCTGTTGAACAGAAAAACACAAACAATGTTTACAAATAAACATTTGTATAAATTAACTGCACATAGTTGAATTGGCTAGAAACTTTGCAGTGGCCATCCTTGGTGCGCGCATCGATTTTGCGTGGGTTGTTCGTTGGTCCTTAATAACGACAGACTAGAGCGATTGTTTGCTGAACAATCTCTATAACTGATTGGATACATTCTGTAGATTTTATTACCTATTATAATAGATACAAGAACAATGGCATATCTTAACCCCTTGGTTTTATATAAGACATGAACAATTTAGCCATTTTAATTAATAATTTATTACAAACGAAACCTTGCAAACTTTTCTAAACTCAAACAAACAACTCTTTCCATTTATCTCAAGGATAAGTATTAATCTCTAAAAATAAATTGCCAATAATAAATTAATCCTTAACCACAATTATTGTTTCAAAAACAAAGGTAACAGAGCAATAAAAGATGTACTTACAGGGTTTACAACTATTTATCAGATCATAGTAAGCTCAATATTGAGTAGGGACAATCTGCGGGTCTCAAAAGGCCCTTTTTGTAGAATCATAATATTAATCACACAACAATCTGTCAAATTAATTAATTTTCATCTTTATTGCTAACTAATTAGGTTCAAAGTTGGAAAATTTTACAGAAAGCAATGATGTGCTTTCTGATTCTGCTAAACTGGCCTTTTGAGACCCGCATTTCAAACAATCTGCCTTGCCTTTTCCCAATTCAATAAATATAAAATTATTTGTTAATCTTCGCAATCAGCAGATTCCTTTCATCTACAAATACTAATATTATAAAGAGGGTTAAGTTTGTGAGGTTGTAGGGGGAATCTCTAGATCTACTGAACCGATTTTGAAAATTCTTTTACCAATAGAAAGCCATGTTATTTGTGAGTGTCATAGGCTATATATTAATCCGAAAAATACCTCCCAACAATGTGGGCATGGGTCAGCTAGTAGGAAATAAATTGGAGGATCAAGTTATACACAAAACAAGGGTTGGTGATGATTTGATCCTCCAGTTAATTGGTGCATACCAATTAAATATAGCTAAAACTGTGGAAAAATATATATAAGCATAGTTAGGCTTTATATATTAGGCAGTTGCCCAAGTTATACTTTAGTGTATTGACACTGGTGGTGGTTATACATATAAATGTAGAATAGAATTTTCCTTATTGTACACTAAACAAAAATTACATTAGGACATTAATTATAGAACAAATAGCGGACATATGGGTAGCAAATAATAATGCTACCCATATGTCCGCCGTTTTAACCAATCAAAGACCGTAAGGACCAATTGGGGCCAAATGTTACTGTCTTTCAATTGCCTTGTGTGCTTGGTGCCTGACAGGTTAAAGATCTAAAAAATGCCACTGACACTGCTATTGACATGGCAAACTTAACCATCATTTCAATTTGGAGATGAGGGGAGTTTTTATCCATGTCTTTTGATATCTTAAAGGATGTGGATCAAAGATTTTCTATTGTAATTTAAACTTGCTTATAATTCTATTACAGGCCATGAAATGGTGATTATAAAGGGTGGTCAGCGAGTGTGTGGGTCAGGCTGTGCACTAGGGAACGCTCCTCTAGTACAGAACAAGTCGTACTTTGAAGTGAAGCTGCAGCAGGGCGGTGTGTGGGCTGTGGGAGTGGCTACCAGGGAGACAGATCTTAACAGAGTTCATGGTAAATAGACATTTTGATCTTTAAACTTGTTTTTAACCAACTTCAAAAAAAAGGAGGAGGTTCTCAATACGGTTTTTTTTTTATGTTTGTTACGTCATAATGTCATTTATGAACCGATTTGAAGAATTCTTGTTTCATCCGAAAGGGTATACTTCTCGATTGGTCACATTGTCACCAAGTCAGAATCTGATGATGGGATCCCATGAAAATCGAGGGCATCCCTCAAATTTTATAGGCACATACAATGTTTTTCATTAACTTTCTAACGCTTCAGATATTTGTGCCTGGTTATCATCATCTCATGTTGCTGAGCTGATGATGGAAGGTATAATTTAGGATCAATGTTTTTTCAGCGATATTTTCGCCAATTGTCAGCCGATTTGGATGATTCTTTTTTTGTTTAAAATAGTATTTTCAAGTTGTGGAAGATTAACGAAGAACGAGGTAGGCAAAGGACGGAACTCTTCAATAAATGATAACAAATGGATCGGGATTGCTGAAATTGCATGTTTTTATAGTATTTACACCAGTTCTTAATATAACATTGCGCCGGTACGCTTTTAATAGTACGCAGGTACCACTAAAAAGTGAAAAATAAAAAACTCGGTGTCGGAAGTCGGTGTCAAAAAACGAAAAAGTAACCAAAACACCGACTTCCGAAATTAAAAGTTCTTTTCTTTCTTCCGAGGTTATTTTGTACCTTGTAGTGTTTTGTTTTTGGAAGTCGGTTGTATTTTTTGTAAAAAAGTTTTTTTTTTCACTATATTATATATTAGCTGACCTGCGCAACTTAGTCTGTCACATTTTGCATGGCTGCTCCGCTCATATTGGTCTTAGCGTAATGTTATATAAGCAAATAGCGTTCCTCGATAAATAGGCTATGCAAAACTAAAACATTTTTTAAATTCGAACCAGTAGTTTCTGAGATTAGCATGTTCAACCAAACAAACTTTATCTATACTGATAATATTATAAAGCGGTAAAGTTTATTTGTTGCGCGGGTCAGCTATATGGTATACTAGCGACCCGCCCCGGCTTCGCACGGGTGCAAATTATATACTAAAACCTTCCTCGAGAATCACTCTATCTATTAAAAAAACCCGCATCAAAATCCGTAGTTTTAAAGATCTAAGCATACACAGGGACAGACAGACAGCGGAAAAGACTTTGTTTATACTATTTAGTGATGTAGCAAAGAGATGAGCGTGGGTTCTTGGGTACCATTCCCAGGCCAGGCATTGTTATTCTTTCTGCGAAGCAGTAATGCTAGCGAAGGAGGAGGCCCATCGCGTCAGAGAAAGGGAAACCTCATTCCCCAGCCGCCGCAAAATAAGAAGAGTCGCGGGGCGATTCCCGGCTACCGTAGGCGCGAGCCTGCGGACGACGACCAATGAGTGGCTCGCCGTCCGATCAGAACCAGGCCCGGGTCGACGGCGCGCTGTGTTCCACGAGCGCCTCAAAAAGCTGCCAGCATAGAAGTCGAAGCCCGCTAGGGCCAGAGCCTGCCGGGGTTGCGGAATTTGTTCGAAAAAGTCACCGCAGCCCTGGAACGCAAAGGGCGTTAGGAGGAACACGGATGGGTTTTAGTCAGTAAGAGTCGGCATTAGGAGGAACACGGATGGGTTTTAGTCAGTAAGAGTCGGCATTAGGAGGAAAACGGATGGGTTTTAGTCAGTAAGAGTCGGCATTAGGAGGAAAACGGATGGGTTTTAGACAGTAAGAGTCGGCATTAGGAGGAAAACGGATGGGTTTTAGTCAGTAAGAGTCGGCATTAGGAGGAAAACGGATGGGTTTTAGTCAGTAAGAGTCGGCATTAGGAGGAAAACGGATGGGTTTTAGTCAGTAAGAGTCTGCATTAGGAGGAAAACGGATGGGTTTTAGTCAGTAAGAGTCGGCATTAGGAGGAAAACAGATGGGTTTTAGTCAGTAAAAGTCGGCATTAGGAGGAAAACGGATGGGTTTTAGTCAGTAAGAGTCGGCATTAGGAGGAAAACGGATGGGTTTTAATCAGTAAGAGTCGGCATTAGGAGGAAAACGGATGGGTTTTAGTCAGTAAGAGTCGGCATTAGGAGGAAAACGGATGGGTTTTAGTCAGTAAGAGTCGGCATTAGGAGGAAAACGGATGGGTTTTAGTCAGTAAGAGTCTGCATTAGGAGGAAAACGGATGGGTTTTAGTCAGTAAGAGTCGGCATTAGGAGGAAAACAGATGGGTTTTAGTCAGTAAAAGTCGGCATTAGGAGGAAAACGGATGGGTTTTAGTCAGTAAGAGTCGGCATTAGGAGGAAAACGGATGGGTTTTAATCAGTAAGAGTCGGCATTAGGAGGAAAACGGATGGGTTTTAGTCAGTAAGAGTCGGCATTAGGAGGAAAACGGATGGGTTTTAGTCAGTAAGAGTCTGCATTAGGAGGAAAACGGATGGGTTTTAGTCAGTAAGAGTCGGCATTAGGAGGAAAACGGATGGGTTTTAGTCAGTAAATTCGGCATTAGGAGGAAAACGGATGGGTTTTAGTCAGTAAGAGTCGGCATTAGGAGGAAAACGGATGGGTTTTAGTCAGTAAGAGTCGGCATTAGGAGACGGATGGGTTTTAGTCAGTAAGAGTTTGACACCCCTTCTGTTTTACCCAGAGCTGGAGGAGTCATTTAATGATTTCCCATCCTCAAAAAAAGGCAAAGTGTCATTGGGCTCATTTAAAGCTAATAAATCAATTGACATCCTATGGACTCATGCGAGTGATAGTGCATTGTGCAATGGTATCTGCATTTGTGCCCTAGTAATATATTTTGTGTACAAAGCTAGTTTTTGTAGAGATTGGTTACTGTGACTAAAATTCGGTTGGGAGAATATTTCCAGTATTACTACATTTGTTATGAAAAGAAAAGTTATATAAAAAATGACGTGTGGCACTCGGAGACTGCCACGGTAAAGCTATTGCATAGCATTTTTTATCAACTTATGCAATTATAATTATATATTTATTTTATTTATGCGGTATTTTTTTTTTCTTTGTTTTTTTTTTCTTTGATATTAATTCAAGTTACACTTTGAGCTAAAAAAAAGGAAAAAGTAAAGCTAAAAAGTATCACCGCTGTGCCGGTCGGAGTGGGGGGTGTTAGGTTTTTTTCGTTACGGAATTTCTGGATTCGGTCTCCACGCTCAAGGCCCGCGATAGAAGCTATGCAATAGCTTAATAAAATTTACATAACTACTTTCAATGGGTTATGAAGAGGCACACTAATCAAGAACAAATATGTGAACTCCTCATTAAAATTTATTTTGCACCATTCGGTGAAACATGTAACACTTAAAGCATTATCAAGAAACTTACTTTGCATATTGTACGAGCATAATGTTGACACTTACTAATTTCACACCTTTAGAATAATAAAGAAAGTGAAAAGCATATTTTTAAACAATTCTATTGACAGTTTAACAAAAAATTTGGGTTACTCAGAAAGTAACATGAAATTCTGCTTTGTTTTGTAATTGACTGCATTTTGTCTAAAATATATTAGTAAGTCTTCTACACAAAACTGTTCTTTAGACAAAGTAAAGGTTGAAATAAGCTTATGTTATTTAAAATGTCTCAAAATATTCGTATTCATAGAGTGTCTTGGTATTCAGTACAGAAGTTTCCGAGTCCAATTTTGGTCACCTGTTGATGTAATGTGTCCTTCAGTATATTACTATGCAGACTTAGTATTTCTGTTGCCAAAATTAATATGGGTCATTGTAACTTGTGACATAAGGCGCTGAAATTAAAGTGCAATGCAATTTTTACTAATTGTTGTATTAGAGTTAACTTTTGCTCATCAATGTTGAACTAGACCATTCACATTATAAACCTGCCTAGTCTTTTTCCAACGGTATTGTGTTCGGCTTCCCTGAGGAGCTTGTGGCTAGATAATAACAGCCGCACGGGTCGATCTTCAAGCAACGCTTTGGTTGGTCTGTGGCTGGCTTCTGACAATCCGTAACGACTGCCAAAGATCTACAAATGACAGCCGGGACTAACGGCTTAACGTTCTTTACGAGGCACGGAGGAATCTCGGTATGTTAAGATGGTCACCTATCTACAGACCAATCTCGGTAACCGTTGCTTAACCTTGAAGTCGACATGTGCGGTTGTTATTATTTAGCCATAGCCACGAGCTTCCTATCTCTATCATATCTCCCAGATCATTCTAATGATTCCTAAACTAATTACAGGTGGAATGGACAAAGAGTCATGGTGTCTCAACAGCGATGGAACGGTCCGCCATTCGAATATCGAACTATACCATCTTGCGCAGGCGCCCAGAGAATCTCCCACGGCCGATCTCCTCGTTTCAACGGACTCACCGATCCACACAGCGAATGAAAAGCCAGAGAGCGAGAAGGACGCAAACACGGCCGCTATAATGCCGGTAGAGGGCGACACCATTGGTGTGGCCTATGACCATGTGGACCTGAACTTCTTCTTGAATGGAAAGAACATGGAGATTCCTGTTAGTAATATTAGGGGGACGGTGTACCCTGCGCTCTATGGTGAGTTTGGATGTTATTCATTCCGGATTTAGACTTAAAAAACCGGATTCTGAGCTGTGAAACCTTTGCCAAAAAAGATATGAGTTGCCAGAAATGTGAATCCTGGCCCTTTTATGGGCAATGCTTAATTTTACTCATTTGCATGCAAAAAATCGCTTGCACAAATGATAATGGTTTGACCAGCTTCAAACTAAAACGTAGAACTCCGTTTTAGTTTGAAACTCATAAATTATTCACGCGGCAAGGTCACGAATCGAACACTAGTCAGGCAATCATGAAACATGTACATTAAATTGATTTTATTCGTTACGTTCTATAGTAAAACTGTAAAATAATAATTATAAAATAATCAATATTAACTGCTCATTAAAGTTTCACAATATAATAACCCGACAATAATTTACTTTGCAGTGGATGACGGCGCTATTTTGGATGTAATCTTCGAAAATTTCCTGTACCCACCTCCGACAGGGTTCGAAAAGATCATGGTGGAACAATCCCTACTGTAACAAAACTTGGACCGATCGGCTGTAAATAGGACCTTGACGCATGAGCAGAATAGATGGATGCTATCGTGAATATGGACCTTGAGGCATGGCCAGAATGGATGGATGCTATCGTGAATATTGCTTAAGACTTATATCTGAGACTGTCTAGTGTGGATGAGAACTATATTTTTAAATACTGTATCTTTTATCTTGATGGCTGTTAGAACTCGCAGGGTTGGATTGAAAGATTTAAGTTAATTTGTAGGTTTTTTTTAATTGTTTAATCGTCATTACCACGTTGTATGACTGAATAAATTGTAGTAAACTTTGGGACATTTATTGCAACAAACTGTGATAAGGCAGGGGCACAAATAAATTATAAAACAAACTAGCTGACCTGTGTAGCACCCCGTAGATCACATTAAGAAGTATTCATTTGATCAAGTGTTTATAGTTTTCAAAAACTATAGTCGTTGTTTTTGACTAGATTGCTAACAGTAACGTCAGTTGGCGTATTTGTCCAAATGTTTGCATCAATTTAGCAATACAAAATTAACCTTATTTCGATAGCCATAAGGTATAAATGTCGCACAAGTGACGCGAAGCCAGCATAATGCATGTCGTAATCCATACATTCAGTTTTGCAGTATACCACTATCATTATTGGGTTTTAGAGAAGTTACTGTGCAAAGGCAGCCTTATTTTTTTTATTACTGCCCTACGAGTGTTAACAGTACATCTACGAATATCTATCTATATCATGACTTACTTATATCACTGTATAGTATTACTTTGTGATCGAAGGAAACTCCATAAATTTTGTAGCCTAAGTAGATTTGCTTTTGTGGTCTATGTGAAGCGCATAGATGTATGTAAGTACCATCCTGACTTTTTTAACGCCATTCGCAAACAATGTATCGTAATTTCGAATATTTTGTTAAACATTTAAAATGTAAATATTTAGTTTAAATGCAGCAGTACAAAATTCTTGACATGTTATCTTGATTCAAAAGCACTTCGAAGCTTAAATAATTTTTTTAACAAAAATTACGAAAAAAGTACGTCTGGATTAGATTTTTCTTCTGTGTTACATATTTGTTAACAATGAAAATATAGTCTTTCTTTCATTCCTCCAGATTTTTTTAAAGGTGTGTAAAATTCTATGAAGGTAAATGTAAAAAAAAAACCGTGAGGTCTCAAAGACATTTTTGCAATGGCAACATTTTTATATGTTTTAGGTATTGCCTTACACATAATGGGGTATTTTACTAAAAAAATCTAATTAGTCCGTCTGATAGATTTTCGTGACGTCATTTGGCTTGGTAAATTTGGTACGTACTTTACCAAGCCAGATGACTTCACGCGTGTCTTTACCTCGCTGTATTTTCTTTACTTTTCGTTTACGTGAAAAAAGAAAAAATACGTGTCTAATATTTTTTTTAAATGTACCAGACGGACTAATTACATTTTTTTAGTAAAATACCCTATTGACACATTCCAAGTTCAAACAAGTATACCGTGTATCTAAAACAAAATTATGATCTCCATGTGAAACGTTTTGTGTTGTTATTTTTAATGGTACTAATATTTATTGGATAGTGATAAGAGTGATAAAAAATGTCGCTTGTTGTCGTGACACCTAATATTGAAATTAATTTAAAGTAAAGTCAGGGAAAGTTATTATAATTAATTAATAATATTGTTTTACTTTTGACTATCGCATAGACAACACAGTCTACTTTAAGGTTATAAACATAAAGGATACATTTCCCTGACTGTAATAATAACTAGTAAATGCTGCTTTGAATTAATCTCTCAATGTTGGTATAACTTAAGGATGCGTTTGTGGACAGCCTACGCTAAGCAGCATCTAAGATGCATATCTATGTAATTGCAGAATAAGCTTTTGCGAAAGTACTGATGTCTATGAAAGCGAATTTGACGTAACCATTTTCAAGGAGACAATAATCCTGCCGTCCAAAATGGCAGTCCTTGTATAAAAAATTAGATATCGCTCAAAAATTTACTAAGAATAGTACAATTTAAACTGAATGTTAGCTGAGGAGTGCGCTACTCGTTGCGCAGTATCCCACCAGTCACAGTCATTAAGTTTGAATCGAATTAGTACCTAGTTTCATTGAATATTGAGATGCCAAGGTTCAGTAGATATTCGCGATACAATTCAATAATATTAAATCCATTTTTAAATTATCTAGACGACAAATTGGTACAATAGATTACACGTTGATTTGCAAAATAAGTGTTGATGTGTACGAAAATGCTAAGCTGTAAGTAGGTTTCAAAAATCTTTTTGGTCGAGGAATCGTTTGAATGAATGAACTGCGAACTATTTATTCATATCATGTCTGCATGGTCGATATTTATTGTGTATGACTCAACTTGGTAAACAAAATTTTGTCGTGTACACAGCGTCGAAAACTTGACCTAACCAAAATAAGTTTTATGTGCTGGGAATATAAAGATCATTTTTCGATGCAGTGGCACAGGTTTGGCTTTTTGAGTCATGGGGTATAGAAGATTTTTCAAGTATGCACACTGATTTTTATCGACGTATGATTGTTCAGTCTTGAGAATATTTACAGTTCTCCAGCTTCACTTACGATTAATGAAGCCCTACCAAATAAAAATATTGATGTAATAGCCGTATTACTGTGAAATTATTAATTAATAATGATTATTCTGAAGAGCACCGTAAAAAAACTAGATACAAATATTGTTGTTTCATTCTTAGGTGAAGCAAGAAAGTGACAAGGCGTAAAGAGCTGTTACAATTTACGAACGCGCGTCTATCATTCCAATTTACTCCTTAGTACAATGACTATAAGAGTCACATGACGCGCCATCATGATTTAAATTGCTTTGCATAAGAAACTTGTATAATCAATTAATTGACATGAAAAATGTTGGTATCCTTTCTAATTATTTTTTCTAGGGGCTCCACATACACACATCGAACAAAGTTGGCGATCACTAGTATAAGCTGTTATATTTTTAAAATTTAAGTTTATCAAGAAAAATTCTTTGTTGTGTGTTTTATTTAAATAGAAAATCTCTGTTTGAAAATAAAAAATAAAACAATTTTTTATTAACAAAAATTGAGGTTTAATAAAAAGGTTTATGGTCAATATAGTTTATATTATATTCAATGTAAACCTTTTATTAATAAATTGTTGTTTAAGTTTGGTTAAACAGTCTTTTTCTGTCTATCAAATTCTGTTACAATTGCATGCTGATTAATTACTCAATTTTTGTTAAAAAAAAATTGATTTATTTTTAATTTCAAACATGGTTTTTCTAGTTAAAGAAAACAGCAAAAGTTAAAAAAAGTTAAATTAAAAAAATATAATAGCTTATGCTAGTGATCGCTAACATTTTTTGATGTGTGTATGGCAGAGGGCAGCGTAGAGCATGCCCGCGAAGGTTTCTAAACGTGTGACACATTACCTGAGAATGCGTTCGGATGACATCGTCGCCAGTCGTTTTTCAATTCTTCCAGAGTCCAAATGTGTACAGCCGGAAGTGGATGCGCGCAGAGTAGAGCGCATGCTCGCGCAGTCGCGTTCCTATGTGCTGCCTTCCGAATGTAGTCCCTTCGATGCCATGTAGTCTATTCTGTAAATTACCATTTCGATATCGAGCTTCACCTGAGTGACAAAGCTCATAAAGTGAACTTTATTACAAACAACATAAAGGTCTTATGTTTATACGAATTTCATACTCACTTCTGATTCCGCTGTCGAGACACGAAAATGTTCATACAGTATTAGCACTACTGCCCTGCGCTCCGTCCGACATATGTGCGCCGGACCCTAAGATTTCAATTCGTCAGTTCTAGCTCATTATTCAGTTTCTTTAGTGTTTAGTTTTTTAGGAAAGTAATATTTTTATTTTCGTCGGTGCTCTGAAGAAATAATGTGAATTCTGGGATCTGTCGATATTTATACTACTTTAGATAGGTGTTAGTTTTCGAAAGAAATTCACAAATAGATAAAAATCGCTCATACTGGTCGATGTACCCCCACATAGGCTTGTCCTATTTTCTAACGAGCTTCAGTCAAAAGAGGTTTTAATAATAACTTAAGGCATGGGCCCAATTTCGAATACCGACCTTATTGCTGCACTAAGCGCTGGTTTCTGGAAAAAAAATGTCGTTGTGTCACAAATAAAACGAAAGTCAAATGCAGAAACGGAGCATAAGTAAACGAATCATAATCTTGGGGTGTCTGGTAATATTTTAGCAAGATGGAAAACGGAACTATGAAAAATTTAAAGCGGACGACCAAGTTACAAATCTTATTGCTAATTTTATAAAAGCGAAATTGTTACTTATTTGTACTTTGTATTCTACAAATTTATTGTTTGATGCACCCCTCTAAGATTATGGTTCAATAACAACACTGTGTGCGGCCCTTAATAATACACAATTTTTAATCTGTAATAATTGTATTAATTATAATGTATGTATAATATACAAATGATAAGAACAAGCGTGTATGTTTATTTATTAAAACATTGTGATAAGAAAGCAAGAATAAAATATGAATGCCAATTTCGCATGTTTTATTACCCAGCTGCCCCAAGGACCAGTTACGTTATAGTATAACTAGTTGACCCGCGCAACTTCGTCTGCTCCTCCCTTTATTGGTCTTAGCGTGATGATGTATAGCCTATAGCCTTTCTCGATAAATAGGCTATCAAACACCGAAATAATTTTTCAAATCGGAAAGAAGTTCCTGAGACTAGCGCGTTCAAGTAAACAAACAAACAAACTCTTCAGCTTTATATATTAGTACTAGTTGACCTGCGCAACTTCGTCTGCTCCGCTCCTATTAGTCTTAGCTTGATAAATACATGAATGTAACAATTTTTAATTTTTTCGTAATACTACTCTGTCAAGAAAGTACCGGGAAAAGATCAATAATACACAAAATGTCTGTTATTCATCCAAATTTATTTTATCACCTTCAAAGTATGCTCCTTTAGAAACGATACACTTGCGCCAACGAATAATCCATTCAACAAAACATTTTTTAAACGCTGCTTCCGGAATTGAGTTCAGTTCTCGCCGCGAATTCTCCTTTATGTCTTCTATCGATTGAAAACGGGTGCCACACACACAGCTTGTTGACTAGTTTGCATGTCAAACTCGTAAACCCACGTCTCGTCACCAATAACAATGCGTTTCATGAATGTTGGGTCCGAACTGACTCGTTCTAGCATGTCCACAGCGACTTTCATGCGATTGAGTTTTTGGAGAAAATTCAGATCTTTTGGGACTAGCCGAGCAGCAACATGTTTCATACCCAAATGATTAGTTAAAATGGTACGGATCGACTCGTGAGATACAGAAAGTTCGGCGGCTATCTCTCTCAGAGTTGAATGGGGATTTTCAGTCACTATTTCCTTCACTTTAGCGATGTTAACTTCAGTTGCAGACGTTGACGGCCTACCAGAGCGAGGCAAATCTTCCATCACATCTCGACCGCTTTTGAACGCTTTGAACCACTCATAAGCACGAGTTTTTGATAAAGTCGATTCACCGTAAGCCTTCTGTAACATTTTCAGTGACTCCGAACACGAAATTCCATTGGCGATGCAAAATTTAAGACAAACTCTTTGTTCGATATTTTTGTCCATTATGAAATTCGCAATACACACTATATATGATATTACTAAAACCAGCACTGTATTAAATATAAATAACAGATGCAACTCAAACTCCGCGCCAAAATGGAAAACAGTTGTGCCAATCTAACAACTACAAAAAAACAAAAATTTGAATTTGGAACCATAAACAAATCATCCATTCCCGATACTTTTTTGACTGAATGTATCTCACAGAGATTTATGAATATTAAAATTCTAATTAATACACATGATATATTGGTCTACTATCTTTTAACACCTGCATAAATGCCATTTATACTACAGATTTTGAGAAAAACGACTAAATATTTAAAGTGGGATTTGTTACAATCATCCCTACCCCTAGGGTTGGTTATAACAGTGAAAGGGGATGTTTGTAACATTGTAAATAAAAACAAAGTTACCATCATAACCAACATATTTTTTTTTGTAATAAGCATTCTTTGTCTTCTCCTGTGCCTTATTTCTTTTTTTCTTATTTCTTACAACTGAAGTCTTTGGCTTTAGTCTTTGGTTCTTAATTTCTTTCTTCTTGATCTTGAATTTCAAGCTTCATTCTATTATTCATTTTATTATTGCCGATTTTCTTCCCTATTTCCTCCCCTTTCAATTATTCTTTCTGGGTCCTGTTTTGGTTGGGGCTTCATAGGGGCAAAATGAAACCATCGTGATTTCCTGAACATTTTATCGGTGCTAAGGCCATAATTTGTGGCAAAGTTGATTCAGGAGGGGTTCTTGGCAGAAATGGTAAAGCTAGTGAAGCCGGTGAAACTACCAATGACGGACGATGTTACTACACCGTCCGTGTGTACGGTGTTGGTAAGCGTAACTCACTCTGTAGGGGCAGCTAATCATCAGTTGTAACCGCTTGGATGCGTGATGACTATGGTAAAGATAGCATTACATCAGTTTGACAACTTGTTGACGGAATCGGGTCTAGTACTGGGACTGCAACGTCACTTTATGGGGGCACAACATAAATGGGATGAAAGTAACAAATTGTTACTTTCAGACCTGCATTTTGGACTGAAGGGGCGGGGCCCCCTTACCTCAGTTCAGTCCAAAATGGGCAAAATGGCACATTTCGGTGACCCATAAATGCAGCTAACATAATTCGTTCAGAAATTCATTTGTTACGTTCATCCAGTGTTTTTCATACCTGGTCACCACTACCGTTCGACTAGACTAGTGCTATATTTACTTTTATCCGATTACGCCAGAAGGGTTGTATGTATATTTCTTTGGCACACTCTGTAGCCAAAACGCCTTGATGGATTTTAGCTTGAGACGTGTCATTGTGTTCGTCTTGTTTGTGAGACTGGCACTGGGTATATAAAAATTAAAATTACCGATTTTTGCGCCACATTATGTCTTCAATACATTTTTTTTCCTCAAAATGTAGGAAATTAAAAAACAAAGATTCCGACCGCTATAAACCACTAAAAACTTTAAAACAAGTCACTTTTCAAGCAGTCTAATGCAGTTGGTGGCATTCATTTACTTCCATACTGGTTTGATACCAGTGATGCTACCAACTGCAACTGCTTGAAAAGTACTTACTTACTTACTAACTACCTACTACTACTACTCGCCTTTGGTCCGCATATGAGCAGGAAGGCATAACAAGCGATGATGAAAAGTGTGGCTGCGCAACTCGCGCGCTCAAGATTAAAAAAGGCTCAGGTGAACTTCGTGAAAATTGCTTTCGTATCGTTGCTAAAGTATGTTTTTGAATCCCGGAGACTAAATTGACTATTACAAACTTCAAAACTTAGACTTAAATGCTATTGTAATCAATGTCAGTTTGCCATTTGCACTTGTCAATTTAGTCTCCGGGATTAAAAAACAGACTATAGGTCCAGACTACCAACCATAGAAATATAAAAAACTTCTTTATTATATCTATGCTACCACCGCATGCCTCAATAAGAAGTCAGCATAGTTGATGGGGCTCGTTATGGTCATGTGCCTGCCATTGTTGCAGAATTGGTCTCTGGAACGCAAAGGGCACTTAGAGGAACACGGATGGTTTTTAAACAGTAAAAGTCTGACATTCCCTTACGCTCCGCCCAGAGCGGAAGGAATTCAATTGATGATTCCGCATCGTTAAAAAAACCAACGCATCAAGTTACTTACTGTAGGTACAACACCTCCCTTAGTACCTATCTACCAACTTGTTCTCGCCTGATTTCTACCCTTAGTAATGTGTTGTTCTTTCGCAACGCCAACTTTTCAAAATGTGTCGTTCGTCATCGCTTATTCGCGCATTCACGTCTAATAAGTCCACATTATTCTGAGCGCTGAGTCGGAGATGTTTTCGCCAGCAAGGTTCTTCATGCGACGTAGTAATTGGAATGGCTTCATGTCGCCCAGTTCCATTTCGGACAGTAAACGCTGAACTTGACGTTGCTCAGTTTCTTCATAAACTTGCAGTAGGCAATTTTTCAGCTTTTCGTACCGCTGCGTTTCAGGTGGATGGAGGATGATGTCAGTGATCTCATCGAGATCCTGCCGCTCGAGTTGACCGATGAGTAGCTCGTACATGGCTTGGTCGCCTTTCTTGTGTGGAGCCATGACGACTTCGAACTGTGCGAACCATACTCGTATCTTATCTCGCCAGATGGGCGGGATACGAAGCGCAGTTGAGACGCCCGAGAGTTCTTGTCCTCTGCTGGTCATGTTGTTTCCTTTGTCGGGGTCACCACTGTAGTGTTAGGTGGAGAGAAATGATAACACTAACTTGATGTAGCATGAAAATATCTTTATTTGCACTATTTAAATACTATTTTGAGGGATTGCAAGTAGTGTTAAGACAGACATATACTTGACCAATCACATAGCTTTATCACTAAGTAAGAACATTGTTGCGGGCCGCGGCTGCGACGGCGCTGCTGATTCTTAATGCTCAAAAGTTATAAAATATATGGGTACCGGCCGCGCAAGCTTCCGGTTCAGTAGTTGACAACCCTCTAGGGTTGAAACTGCGAGTGGCCATCGAAAAAAAAAAAAAAACTGCGCAAGCTTCAGTATAGCGACGCGCGCGGTGGTGGCCGCACGCGCTGTACATGTGACAATGGTATGCAGCTACAATTAGTACCTACCGATTAACGCTATCCGTAGCCTGTAGCAGTTTTCTGTGTTAGATTTTCCAGATTATTGAGATTTGGTTGAGGAGCTCGTGGCTAAAGAATAACAGTCGTTCGGGTTGATCTTCAAGGCTTGCCGAGGTCGGTCAGTGGAAGTGTGACCTGAGCAGACCGACCTCGGCATCTTAAGAGAAAATGCTGGCGGCGAGACTTTGTATGTAAGTGATTGATTATTTCTGAAATATTAATTCTTTCGAACTACATGAACTTAGAGGGCTATATTGATGATTAAAATGGTTATAATTCTTTAGATAAATACGCGTTACGGTCGCAGATCGCATTTGGTCCACATACAGCTTCACACTGACCGGCAAATTGCAAAAAACATAAAAATATTTGAATTTCGCGGGCCACCCTGGAGCATCCACCTTAAGAGATATTTCACCAACTGAATAATAAAATTATACTGTGAAATGAAATTCGGGGAACTGTTTTTCGAACTTATGATAGGTAACCGTCCTTCACCTAATAATCATTCGATGAATCCTTCAGTCAAAGTAGCGTTTGTCGATAAAAGGTCGTTTCGCAATAAAGTCCATTCGAACAATCGTTCATTCGACTTGCCATTCATCGAACAAATGACTATCGAAGTTAAGTTACGCACCCCTCGGAAAGGCCGTTAAGTCGTTGGTTGGTCCCGGATGTTATTTGTAGATTTTTGGCAGTCGTTACGGATCGTCAGAAGCCAGAAAATGTGACTCCAGTCTTCCTGGTAGGCAGCCGTTTCATGTAAAAAACTGATATTCAGGTGAATCCGGTATGACTGGAAGCCGAACCCCAATATAGTTGTAGTAATGATGAGATTAGGGCTGGATTTAGAAGTCTGGAGGCCTCGGGGCAACAAAGGAGTTGAGGCCCCCTGCCCCGCAAATTATTTTCCACATAGAATGAACAATTCTTTCAGTCGAGTTTTACCCAATTAATTTATTGAGAAACCAAGTAGATTCTTTTAGTATTTAACAAATAAATATAGTTCAATGATTTCTGTAAAAATTAAGAACAATATAATCATGTTTTTACAAAGTTAAAGGTAAAATAGCGAAAAAAAATATCAAAGGAAAAGTTGTTTACCTACTTGTCGGTTTTCCGAAGTTTCTATTGTGGGGGCCCCTCTTTTGTGGAGCCCTCTCCTGCCCTCGCCTAAATCCGGCCCTGGATGATATTTAATCTGGTAAAAAATTTTAGGTAATTAACTAAAATCATAAAGTAAACTAAAATCATAAAGACCTTATATTTGCTGGGTATTAAAATACTTTAAAAGAACCTACCCACACAACGCGGAAGCATCGTGAAAGTCGCATTCGACGAGTTAAAATTATGTAAATTCGTATACCACATCCAGAGACACTCGTTGACTTTTACGAGTGCTGGATACGCGCTATTAACATCATATTACGAGCCAAGACAAAGAATTTTTTAACCTCGCAAAGAGCTTTTATTACGAACATATTATGCGAACGACCTTTATCCGAGAATACTGTTCATATTTCATGCAGAAAGCCCACTTCCACGAGCAACATTGCTAAGCTATTGTTGGAAAGTCGATTTAAAGTAAACAATGACATGGGATATCGCGATAATGTCGGGGAATTTCACTAGCGAGCAAGGGTCACCATTGTTACAAGGATAATAAACGTAGCAAGTAAAATATGCTGAGCGTACACGTACTGTGAACGAATTATATCATTTTGGCCTGCTTACCCATGCAAAGCTTGAAGCTTTCCTGATATTTCTTCATCATCATATCAGCCATCCATCATGACATTTCTCCATCATCTGTACGTAACCTCCTGTTTGCAACTGCTTCATTGGTCTTGGTCGGACCCGCGTTAGGAATAGTCGATATAATTTGGTGCAAGGACCACTTTGTCATTGACTCATTGCAGGCGATCCGGAATAGACGCCTTAACCGAAGGCGAGGCTATGAAAGAATAGATATACTGTCAAGCCAAATTGCTCACAAGTAAGCATCAAACGACGTTTTTCAACAAAAAAAAATATAAAAAAAATGAATATATTGTCATCAATCTATACGACAAACATGCTCCTGTCAGGAAAATTAAAATGAAACGTCCGCCTGCACCCTAGATGAATGAGGGAGTTCGAATGGCAATGCGGCGGAGAGACCGCGCATTTCGGAAATTCAAAAGGGATCGCTCTGAGGACAATTGGTCCTTCTTCAAGACTGCCAGGAATCGGTGTAACCAGATGATACGCAACGCTTAACGCCGCCATATTCTTAGTAACATCACTTCTTCTTCTTCTGCTGATATCTGGAAATTCCTTGGAACTCTAGGTATCGGCAAATCGCGGCATTCAAACCTTCCTAATACAATTGGCTTGGACGATCTAAACCGTTTTTTCGCCTCGGTACCTATGTTGGATAGTCTAACCAAATGTCAAACTATTGACTACCTTGCTGGTCTGACGCGTCCCAATATTGCCCCCTTTATTTTTACCCCAGTCGAACCGGGAGAGATCAAAAAGGTAATCGTGTCCATTAAATCCAAAGCCGTGGGCTGCGATAATATCAGTCGTCATATGATCGTTTCGGCTTTGGATCAACTTCTTCCTGCCATATCCCACATCGTTAACTTTTCTCTTTACTCTGGTACGTTTCCTTCCCTGTGGCGTAAAGCTCATGTCCGGCCCCTGCCTAAGATTCCCAATCCCACTCTTTCCAATCACTTTCGTCCAATTTCCATCCTTCCGTTTCTGTCCAGGGTGCTCGAGGCCTGTGTTCATAAACAGTTTTCCAATCATATTTTTCACAACTCTCTCATCAGCCCGTTTCAATCCGGTTTCAGGCCCGGGCATAGTACCGTAACTACCCTCCTTAAAGTGACTGACGATATTAGGCGGGGAATAGAAGACACTAAAGTTACTGCTTTGGTGTTGATCGACTTCTCCAATGCGTTTAATACCGTCAGTCACGAAGTCCTCTTGTCTATCCTTTCATATCTCATGGTCTCTCCCGAAGCGCTTCAATGGTTTTCCTCTTATCTTCGGGGGCGTCAGCAGTCGGTTCGTGCTGGAGACACTTCGTCCGGGTGGTGTGAACTCGCTGCTGGCGTCCCTCAAGGCGGTATTTTATCTCCTCTTTTGTTTTCCGTCTTTATTAATCTTATAACTACTGAACTTCATTGTGCGTATCATCTCTATGCTGACGATCTTCAGCTGTATTGTCAAGCAGGTGTTGACAAATTATCGGATGCAATTGAGAAGCTCAACCAAGAGTTAAAATTGATTAAGAGCTGGTCAGACCGATTTGGGGTGGCGGTTAACCCATCAAAGTGTCAGGCTATCATAATTGGGAGTCCCTATAGCTTGAGAAAGCTGAATGGCTTAACTGTACCACCCGTAATCTTTGACAACACAGTCATTCCGTTTGGTTCTGACGTTAAGGATCTTGGTCTGCATGTCGACACCCATCTTGACTGGCGAAAGCAGGTCGCGAGTGTCAGTCAAAAGGTTACCGGAACGTTGCGGTCGCTTTATCGTCTGAAAAACCTTCTCCCAGCTCACATAAAGGCAATGCTTGTAAAGTCCTTAATTTTTCCCATGATTGACTATGGTGATGTGTGCTACTACGACCTGAATGCAGATCTCCTCAATAAACTTGACCGCCTTCTAAATAACTGCATTCGATTCGTCTTCAACCTCCGTAAGTATGATCATGTGTCCGTGCATCGTTCATTATTAAAATGGTTACCCATTCGTCAGCGCAGAGCGCTGAGGGCCTTGACTAGTCTGTTTTCCTTTCTTAATAATCCTTCTTCTCCCTCTTATCTAACTTCACAAATTCAATTCATCTGCTCTGCACACAGTAAAAATCTTCGCTCTTCAAATAATCTCCTTCTACGCTGTCCCACACACCGCTCTGGGTTTATCCACTCCTCTTTTTTTGTCCAAGCAATCTTCCTTTGGAATGCGCTTCCTCTAAACATCAGGACGGCAACCAGTCGGTTGTCCTTTAAGGTGAAAGCACGTGAGCACATTCGCAAGAAGTTGGTAGAATCAACACAGCGTTAATTCGTTGAATTTGTTTTTTTCTAAACGTCCTTATTATTTTATATGTATGTATGTATCTATGTATTTATAATGTATTTCTTTTCCTCTCTGTTTGTCTTTCCTGTTGCACCTGCCATGTTGTCTCTGCACCATCCTAAGGTCGACTGTTAGAAAATGCCTAAGGCATTAAGTCCGCCTTTGTACAGTATTTTTTACTAGTGCAACAAGTTTTAATATATAAATATAATAATTACAAACAAATTATTGTAAGAGATGGCTCGTTATTACTCGTTATTGAGTGCAAAATTGCTTGTTTAGAAGGGGCGGAGTAGGAGCCCGATTTGGTTTTGGTGGTAGGTACCTAAGTGTGTTCGGATAAGATAAGATTTCTTTATTTGTTTAAACATAGTATACCTACATACTAGAGCATGAGTCCAATCATGTTTAGTTTGTTGAAATAGTGTTGGTGTTTATAGGCTTTTCCAATATGCATTTTTAATAGTATTTCGAAGTCTGGTGTATGATTTGTGATTTTTAGGGTTCTGAACAAAGAACGAAACCATTTTCCAGTTTTCTCCGGATCCGGACTGATTCTGATGAAATTTGGTACACATGTGGCTTTCTGTGTGTGTGTGTGACGGATGTGTTACGTAAATTATTAGATTTTTAGTATGGGGGTCACTTTTGAGGGTCAAACTAGAAAACAAAAAAAGAAGTTATTTGAACAATATCGAGTAACATATCAAATGAAAGGGTTTACTGTGAGGGTTTTACTTTTTTTTTTCATAATTTTAAAATAAATGGTTTAGAAGTTTTAGAATTCAAGAAATTAGACGAAAAATGGCCATTCTCCCCCCCCCTTATCTCCGAAACTATGAGCCTAAAATTTTGAGAAAATAGATAGAAATTGGTTCGGAACCCTTTGAACCCGAGTCCGACTCGCACTTGGCCAGTTTTGATTTATGACCAGCGCATGGTGTTAACTATGCGCGGTATAGGTATACCTACTTAACAAGAAAGTTTTATCCAAGGCTTGACGTTTTCTAACGAATTACCGGCTGTATGTATCAAAATTCATAAATCAATCTTGTCGATAGTAGGTGCTTAGGTAAGGTACCTTTAAGGTGATATATTAGGTACTCCTAGTAGTGAGCTATACATCTATTCTAGGACGTACCTACGTGATCCGAATGAGTGCCTACTCGTTATTCGGCAGTTAAACCGATAAAAAAACCGACCAGCGAACGGCAAAATTCCAATATCGGGCAGATGGTCGGAATCAGGGAATTGGTACGCTTTTTACTCGCTCGCCGAAGCTTTCACACTGAATATGCTTAGCTTTTGTTCCAACGTACAGACGCGTACAGCTGACACAAGCAAATAAATGGAACATGAAAAACTATAAAATGGAAACCGCGCTACGCTCAGTTTTTCATCGGCGTGCATTCGCTATAGCTACCTATTAGCATTTATGTTAATATCTGTACCACGTATCAACTAGGCGCTGAAACAATATTTTCGTGACGGGAACTACTTAGCAACATTTTGAAAGTTTTTGTATAAGTAATTAGTGGCTATTAGCATTTTCATAAATGGTTTTTCTTTAAAACTGGCACGGATGGTAGATGTGAAACTTAGATTACTTAATGTGGATTTTTAGTTTGAAATTGTTTGAGCGCGGTGGTAAGTTGTGTGTAGGTTATATTTATCTCGAACAGTCGCAGAGCCTCCATCTCGGGGTCTTCTGGCAGTGAGCTAGACGCTGCTGGCAGCTCCAATAAGGCCAGATTTGTACAGATCGTGGAGGCGGCCGTCCGCGATGTGGCCTTGAAGAGGAAGCAAGCCACTAAAAACAAGGCCATAAGCGCGGCGGCGGCCTCCATTCTGGCGGCAGCGGAGGCCAACTTCCGCGGGCCCCAATCGGACGAAATGTCCAAGTTGCGGGCGGAGGTTACCCGCCTGGCGACCGCCACGGAGCTTCTCCAAAAGGAGAACGAAAAACTCCGAGCAGACTTGGCCAGGCTCCAAGGAGACGGCTCCAAGGAGGCACCTCAAGAGGGGCGCAAGCGCGGGAAAAGCCAGCCCGTGCCTGTGGAGGAGCAGGTTTTGAACCTAGTGCGGCAGGAGATGGCCGCCTTCGCAGCACGGTTCTCTGTACTGGAGGGCATCGTCCTGCGCGAGGGGGGGCCTGGCGGCGAGCCAAAAGGCATCGGGCCAGCAGAAGGCAGCCTCGTATGCAGCCACCGTGGCTGCCAAACCGGGGTCATCCGGTAGGCCAACCGAGGGGCTAGGCCGGCAACGACCAAGCCAAAGACAGGTAGGGTGGCTGCACAGGCAGCGCGAGCTCCAGCACCAGCTGTGCAACAGGTGTCCCCGTCTTCAAACTCTCCTGCGGCCGAAGCTGGATGGCAAGTAGTCGGAGAGAGGAAGAAGGCGAGAAAAGTAAACAGGGCGACCAAGAAACGCGAGAGGAGACGGCGACAAAAAGAACGAAGTGTCGCAGCCAGGCTCCGTGCCCCTAAGACCGCAGCTGTAGTGATCACACTACAGCCGGACGCGGAGAAGAGGGGCGTGACGTACAGCCAAGTGCTCATAAAGGCAAAGGAGGCGGTGAACCTTCAGGAGCTCGGCATTACTGGGGGCCTCCGACACAGGATGACCATGACTGGGGCCCGGATGTTGGAGATCCCCGGTGCAGCCAGTGGCCCGACCGCTGACGCTCTGGCTGAAAGGTTTAGAGCGTCCTTAAATGCGGACGAGGTCCGAGTGTCCAGGCCTACCAAGTGCGTTGATATGCGCATTATAGGCCTGGACGACTCCGTCACGGAGGAGGAAGTGGTGGCCGCCGTCGTCAGGACTAGAGGGTGCTCTGCCGAGCAGGTGAAGGCAGGCACCATACATCCTGACCGCACGGGCATGCGAACCGTTGTGGTGAGCTGTCCCGTGACGGCGGCCAAGAAAATATCGGAGGGCCGAAGACTCCTGGTGGGCTGGGTATCTGCGCAGGTCAAACTGCTGGAACCCAGACCTCTGAGGTGCTTCCGCTGCCAAGTGGGCGACCATGTGGGAGTCCAGTGCACCTCGGAGGTAGACCGCAGCGATCTTTGTTTTCGCTGTGGTCAGCCCGGACACAAGGCCGGCTCGTGTAACGCCAAGCCGCACTGCGTTGTATGTGCGGCAGCTGGCAAGCCGGCCGATCACTGGGTTGGGGGCAAAGCCTGCGTCCCACCCGCCAAAGCCGGGGGCAAAAAGAAGCCCTCCACCACCGCCGTCCCTGCCGCCGCCGTCGTCCCTGCCGCCGCCGCCGCCACTGCAGTCGCCGCTGCCGCGACCACCACCGCCGTCACTGCCACCGAATTCGCTTCGGTTGTCGCGAGTGAGTCACACTCACATGGGACTCATGAGGAAGCAGAAATGGAGTGCCAATAACGGCTCCATTACGCTTCCTTCAGGCGAACATCAACCACTGCGCCGCCGCTCAAGACCTGTTGGTCCAGAGCATGGCACAGTGGTTGATTAACATCGCTGTGGTCGCTGAGCCCTACTTTGTCCCGCCCAGGGATGACTGGGTGGAGGACCTGAACGGCTCAGTGGCCCTAATTTCGTCGACCGCTGCAGGTACCCCATCCCTCGAAAGCGTCAGGAGAGGACAGGGGTGCGTAGCAGCACGGTTCGGGGAGATTTTCGTGGTAGGAGTGTACTTCTCCCCGAACCGAACTCTCGCTGAGTTCCAAAACTCCCTTACGGAGTTGGGCGTCGTCGTCGCCGGGTGTCGTTCCCTCCCCGTACTCGTTCTCGGGGACTTCAATGCCAAGCACTTGGCTTGGGGTTCCCGTTATACCGATACGCGGGGCAGGATGGTGGAGGACTGGGCTCTGGAGGCAGGCCTGGTCGTCCTAAACCGGGGTTCTGTCCCCACGTGTGTGCGGATGCAGGGGGAGTCGGTGGTGGACATTTCGTTCGCCAGCCCTGCTCTGTCACCGCGTGTCATTGACTGGCGCGTATTAGAGGAGGTGGAGACCTATTCCGATCACCGGTATATCCGGTTTGACGTCTCCACCCAGACCTCAACCGCGCCAGTCCGGCAGGCCCCGACTGGTCCGCGGTGGGCGCTGAAGCAGCTGGACCGGGAGCTCCTCCTGGAAGCTTCGATCGTGCAGGCCTGGGTGTCACCTCCGGATAGGCCTGCTGACATCAACGACGAAGCGGAGTGGTTCCGGGAGGCCATGTCCGATATTTGTGATGTGGCAATGCCCCGGGTTAAGCAAGGACGCGCCCGCCGCCAGGTGTACTGGTGGTCGCAAGAGCTGGCGACGCTGCGTCAGGCATGCGTTGCCGCACGGCGCCGGTACACCAGGCACCGCAGGCTCCGCATCCGCCCTCCAGATGCGCTGGTCAGAGAGGCGGAGCTATACGAGGAGTACAAAGTGGCGAAGGCCGCCCTCAAAGCAGGGATCCTGCAGGCCAAGGATCTGGCTCGCAAGGAGATGCTGGAGTCTCTGAACGGGGACCCGTGGGGTAGACCCTACAAAATGGTGCGGAATAAGCTCCGCACCTGGGCCCCCCCCTTGACGCAGAGTCTCCGGCCTCAGCTGGTGGAGGACGTGGTGAGCGCTTTATTCCCCTCGCGAGAGGAGCATACTCCTCCGCCTATGGCTCCACCACCTGCGGTGCCCGATGCGGATTGCACCGATGACGACGATGACAATGCCCCTGAGGTGACTGAGGTAGACCTGAGAGTGGCGGTTAATAGGCTGAAGGCCAAAAATACCGCCCCAGGACCCGACGGCTTATCTGGAAAAGCTTGGGTCCTGGCCTTGGAGGCTCTTGGGCCTCGACTAAGAGGGTTCCTAAGCGCATGCTTGGAGAGGGGCCAGTTCCCACTTCGTTGGAAGACGGGGAAACTGGTCCTCATTAAGAAGCCGGGGCGCCCCGCGGACTCTCCGTCCGCATACCGGCCCATCGTGCTGCTCGATGAGGTGGGCAAGCTCTTTGAAAGAGTAATTGCAAACCGCCTCGTCGAGCACCTAGTGAGGGTGGGGCCGGATCTGGCGGAAAACCAGTTCGGTTTCCGCACGGGACACTCGACGGTGGACGCCATCATGCGCGTGAGAGCCCTCTCGACGGGGGACGCGGTTTCCCGGGGCGGGGTCGTCTTGGCTGTGTCTCTAGACATCGCCAATGCCTTTAACACCCTGCCTTGGAGTTGCATCAGGGAGGCACTTCGGTATCACCGGGTGCCGAACTACCTCCGTCGCGTAGTTGAGGCTTACTTGACGGACAGAGCCGTCATCTAACCCGGTCACCTGGGAGAGTGGAACCAGCGAGAGATGTCGTGCGGTGTTCCACAGGGTTCCGTTCTGGGGCCGCTTCTGTGGGACATCGGCTACGATTGGGTGCTGCGCGCCGACCCCCCTGGCGGCGTCAACGTTGTCTGCTATGCTGACGATACGCTGGTCCTGGCGCAGGGGAGGTCGCACCAGGCGGCGACCGACGCTATGACACGCGGGGTTGCGATAGTCGTTGAGAGGATCCGCCAGTTGGGTCTCGAGGTGGCCTTGCACAAGTCCGAAGCCATGTGCTTCCATGGTTCTCGGAACAGGCCACCATCGGGATCTCAAATAACGGTGGGAGGGGTTCACATTGGCGTCGGGTCGACGATGACGTATCTAGGTCCCGTCCTTGACAGCCGATGGAACTTCGTCGAACACTTCCGACGTTTGGCTCCCAGACTGGGACGAGCCGGGGCTGCCTTCAAGCGGCTTCTGCCCAATCTAGGGGGTCCAAATGCCTCCTGCCGGAAGCTTTACGCGGGGGTCGTGCGGTCCATGGCCCTTTATGGGGCGCCAGTATGGGCGCCTACTTTGAGGAAGCGACCTGCCCGTTACCTCAACGCGTCTCAGAGGGTCATGGCCATCCGGCTGGCCTGGGGATACCGCACGGTCTCTGGCAAGGCGGCGAGCCTCCTTGCCGGACTGCCGCCATGGGATCTGGAGGCGAGAGCCCTCGCGCACATTTACGAGTGGCGCGTGGAGGCGCAACGCCGGGGCGAGACCCCTCTGCCGCGGCAAATCGCAGCAAGGCGGACGGAGCTCCGGCAGGACCTCAGGGCGGTATGGAGACAGCGACTGTCGCAACCCAGCGCTGGGCACGCAACAATCCAGGCGATAAGTTCCCTCTTTGAGGAGTGGCTGGAGCGGCGCCACGGCGTCCTCACTTTCCGCCTGACACAGGTACTCACCGGACACGGTTGTTTCGGGAGATACCTGTTTCGGATTCGGCGGGAGGACGCGCCCGGGTGTCATCACTGCGAGGATCGCCCGGAGGACACGGTGGAGCATACGGTGGAGGTCTGCCCTGCTTGGGCGGAGCACCATGCTTCGTCCTCGTCGAGGCGATCGGCGGCGGCGACCTCTCGCGACCGGCCTTGGTTCAATCTTTGGTCCGGAGCGAGGAGGCATGGGAAGCGATCACCTCCTTCTGCGAAGCAGAAATGCTAGCAAAGGAGGAGGCCGAACGTGTGAGAGAGAGGGAAACCTCACGTCCCAGTCGCCGCAACAGAAGAAGACGCCCCAGGCGTCGGGAGTCGCAGGACGATTCCCGGCCGCCGTAGGCGCGGGCCTGCGGACGGCGAGCAGTGGGTGGCTCGCCGTCTGATCAGAACTAGGCCCGGGTCGGAACGCGCTGCGATCCCAGCGCGCTTCAAAGAGATGTCAGCGTGGAAGACGGGGCCCGCTAGGGCAGGTGCCTGCTGGGCCTGCGGAATCTGTTCGAAAGAGGTGCCGTAGCCTTGGAACACAAAGGGCACCAAGAGGAACACGGATGGGTTTTAGTCAGTAAGAGTCTGACACTCCCTCTTGCTTCACCCAGAGCGGGAGGAGTCATTTGATGATTTCCCATCCTTAAAAAAAAAAAAAGGAAAAGGTTATATTTATCTATTTATTTTACTTTACCTGTAACTGTACTTTTTCTTCTGTACATGGGACAACTGCAGATATGACCTCTACAACCCATTTAGGAATAAAACGGTACCCCTGACCAGACACAGCTAGAGAACGCGCGTTTGACAGTTTGTCACAATAATTTGGTGATAATTTTATTTTGAGAAACTCTGCCTTAGTTTGTAACACCGAGTTCAAGCAAACCTCAGAGATGGTAGCAACCTACGTTTGACCTCGCTTGAAAAATCACGATATGTTTAGCTTTATCTTTCATATTTTTTAATTGTTATCTAGTAGATAAAATATTCGACGACTCATTATGATTTTCTAGATGGTTATCGTGATCATATTTTTAAGCACGCTAACATGGCTTCTGTACATTTATCTAAAATTGTCATAAGCCTCATGTCACTGGTATAAAACCAGTGGAAGGTGGCTTCTTGTTCTTTTGACTCTTCGTACTACGCTAGGCCAGCTACTCAGATCTACATGCTACCACTGAGGTGGCACAGTCGACTGTACACAGAACCCATCACACAGTAAAATGAAATAATCATCAGTTTAGTCGATCGTTGATATACACTGTTGGACATAGTGGCATAGGCATTCATCATTTGAGTCGAACGTTGATATCCCACTGTTGGACAAAGTGGCATAGGCATTCATCATTTGAGTCTTACGTTGACATCCAATGTTGGACACAGTGACATAGGCATTCATCATTTGAGTCGAACGTTGATATCCCACTGTTGGACATAGTGACATAGGCATTCATCAT
The DNA here is from genome assembly GCA_950371165.1 of Lacanobia oleracea. NCBI lineage: Eukaryota > Metazoa > Arthropoda > Insecta > Lepidoptera > Noctuidae > Lacanobia > Lacanobia oleracea. The sequence continues at coordinate 18,479,149 of OX493389.1, forward strand.
TTGAGTCGAACGTTGATATCCACTGTTGGACATAGTGACATAGGCATTCATCATTTGAGTCGAACGTTGATATCCACTGTTGGACATAGTGGCATAGGCATTCATCATTTGAGTCGAACGTTGATATCCACTGTTGGACATAGTGGCATAGGCATTCATCATTTGAGTCGAACGTTGATATCCACTGTTGGACATAGTGGCATATGCATTTATCATTTGAGTCGAACTTTGACATCCACTGTTGGACAAAGTGACATAGGCATTCATCATTTGAGTCGAACTTTGATATCCACTGTTGGACATAGTGGCATAGGCATTCATCATTTGAGTCGAACTTTGATATCCACTGTTGGACATAGTGACATAGGCATTCATCATTTGAGTCGAACTTTGATATCCACTGTTGGACATAGTGGCATAGGCATTCATCATTTGAGTCGAACTTTGATATCCACTGTTGGACATAGTGACATAGGCATTCATCATTTGAGTCGAACTTTGATATCCACTGTTGGAGAAAGTGACATGGCATTCATCATTTGAGTCGGACGTTGACATCCACTGTTGGACATAGTGATATAGGCATTCATCATTTGAGTCGAACGTTGACATCCACTGTTGGACATAGTGACATAGGCATTCATCATTTGAGTCGAACTTTGATATCCACTGTTGGAGAAAGTGACATGGCATTCATCATTTGAGTCGAACGTTGACATCCACTGTTGGACATAGTGACATAGGCATTCATCATTTGAGTCGAACGTTGACATCCACTGTTGGACATAGTGACATAGGCATTCATCATTTGAGTCGAACGTTGACATCCACTGTTGGACATAGTGACATAGGCATTCATCATTTGAGTCGAACGTTGATATCCACTGTTGGACATAGTGACATAGGCATTAATCATTTGAGTCGAACGTTGACATCCACTGTTGGACATAGTGACATAGGCATTCATCATTTGAGTCGAACGTTGATATCCACTGTTGGACATAGTGACATAGGCATTAATCATTTGAGTCGAACGTTGACATCCACTGTTGGACATAGTGACATAGGCATTCATCATTTGAGTCGAACGTTGATATCCACTGTTGGACATAGTGACATAGGCATTAATCATTTGAGTCGAACGTTGACATCCACTGTTGGACATAGTGACATAGGCATTCATCATTTGAGTCGAACGTTGACATCCACTGTTGGACATAGTGACATAGGCATTAATCATTTGAGTCGAACGTTGACATCCACTGTTGGACATAGTGACATAGTCATTCATCATTTGAGTCGAACGTTGACATCCAATGTTGGACACAGTGACATAGGCATTCATCATTTGAGTCGAACGTTGACATCCACTGTTGGACATAGTGACATAGGCATTCATCATTTGAGTCGAACGTTGACATCCACTGTTGGACACAGTGACATAGGCATTCATCATTTGAGTCGAACGTTGACATCCACTGTTGGACACAGTGACATAGGCATTCATCATTTGAGTCGAACGTTGACATCCACTGTTGGACACAGTGACATAGGCATTCATCATTTGAGTCTTACGTTGACATCCACTGTTGGACATAGTGACATAGGCATTCATCATTTGAGTCGAACGTTGACATCCACTGTTGGACATAGTGTCATAGGTATCCCCCAAGCGTCGCCACGCAACTAATACCATGCTTATTACATCAAAATACTTAGCAACTAATAAACCCACCTACTTTGTAATTCTTACATATTATCTAGAAGAATATTCAAACAAACAAAAGAAAAAGCTAGAAAAGGTAGGCGCCAGTTAAACTTGCAATAAAGTACATCGACCTTTCCCTAATATACATACTCAAACAATAAATTACGAACCGTTCTCATTACTAGAGAACGTAATAATAACAAGAAGGATCACGATAGAAGTCAATTCAGGACAGCTCAATGTCTTTATTTATGGTTTTGATATCGTTGAAAGTCAATAAATGTATGGATTGGATTTGTGGGTCAATGACCGTTAATGCACATTTATGTGTGTCTACCATAGGTACAATTTTTGTTTATATTTAATATTTTAATGGGTATAGGTACTGGTGTTCAGCTGAATCCGGTTTGACTGGAAGCCGACCCCAATATGGTTGGGAAAAAGCTAGGCAGATGATGATGATTATTATTTCATTGGGTGTCTATCTACTTTATGAGTCGTTGGAATCAATAATTATTTATTGACAGTAATTACAAAGATACTAATCTGTGTTTCCCAACTAATTAGTTTATTAATTGATTGTTATTGTTTTAAAAATGGAGATACTAATACGTTCATAATTATATCTCTAGTTATCATTTTAATTAACATTTAGTTAGACGCGTCATAAATACCTATGTACTTATTATCTATTAAATTTTAAGTTAATCAGATCGTGCGAGTCTGTCTTATTTAATCTATTAACAAATCTGTGAATGTTTATTATTATAAATTATTTACATTTATATCTAAACTAATATATAAAGCTGAAGAGTTTGTTTGTTTGTTAACTTGAACGCGCTAATCTCCTGAGATTTTTGAGAGAATTTTTCAAATCGGAAAAACCGATTGAAACCGATTTGAAAAATTCTTTCAGTGTTAGATAGCCCATTTATCGAGGACGGCTATAGGCTATATATCATCACGTTAAGGCCAATAGGAGCGAAGCAGTACTGAAAATTGTGACGCAGACGAAGTTGCGTGGGTCAACTAGTATTATTATATACAACGTGTTCCTTGTACGGTAAGAAGGAGGTCAATGTGTCCCAGTTGGGTGCCAATACTGAGGACAGCAGCCGGGGTACATGAATACCAACTTTGTGCAATATCTAAAAGTTAGGCAATAGCTAAGCAGTAAAGTATTATTATTTAGTAAGAACGTCAATGCGTAGTAAATAAAAAAGTCGATAACTGTCAGTTGGGCGCCAATCTTGAGGACAGTGGTAGCCCGACGTTGCCACATGAATATCACAGTTTATTCTTTACCCAACTGTTAGAAGGTTAATTTTGGTCAATATTTTTTCAAAAAATTCGTAATAGTATCTCAGCGACAGTCAATATCCAATTAGGCTACCTGTAAAAAATGCTTAAGACAATTTTATCCAGTCTCATTTGAATCGTAATAAAAATACAGTAGAGTTATAAAATCCGGTGACTGCTTATGAAATGGGTTTAAATATGTCATAGACATCCATGCCATTCCTACATGTAGAAAATAAAAACTTCTGAGAGATTTTATACAGAAGTATAATCCAGAGAAACCTGTTACTACATTCTAGAATCACAAATTCAAGAAATCAAAACTTTTTGACAGGGAATAACGGACTCAATTTCAAAAAGTATAAACATGAGGCTTACTCGTGCACAAACTGAAATAAACATTTTCATTTTCTATTGCGAAAACTAAACGAATAGCGACAGGAAAAGCGCTTTTCTGCGTTGAAAACAACGGGCATTGTTTCAAAGGTCGTTTATAACGCCAATCCCTTATTGGTCCAGCGATGAAACGCGTGATGAATGCAACGGACACGCGGAAAATTGGAAAAGCGACGGTCACTTGCAGAGGGCGCTGCGGGCGCGTCGCGGCCATGTAATGGACTGGGTGAATACGCTTTTTGGTTCGCAAATTTGTTAAAGTAGGCTGCGTGGAAATGTTTTGGTTTTACATATTTGCAATAAAATGTATGTACCACCTTTAAATGAGAAAATAATAGTGGGTAGGGAAGGGAGGTGAATATTAAGGGTGGCAGCGACCTCAAAAAAATAGTTCGCGTATTTTCTAATAGATTTTTTAAAATATAAAACTTTTATTTTTCCCTTTTTTTGTTATTAATTAAATAAATTATAGTTTTGAAGTCGGGTTTTTTAAATAACTTTTTCAGTTTTATGGTTCCAAACCTCAAAAGGGAAAAACGGAACCCTTATAGGATCACTTTGTTGCCCGTCGTTCCAAGACGTCTTCCTAAGGAGTCGTTCTAATGCGTCGTTGTCAGGCGTCGTTCTAAGGCGTCATTCTGAAATGTCTTTCTAAAGTGTCGTTCTAATACGTCTTCCTAAGCGTCGTTCTTTATTGTCTTCCCTAGCCGTCGTTCTAAGGCGTCGTTGTAAGGCGTCGTTATAATACGACTTATTAAGCCGTCGTTCTAAGGTGTCATTCTAATACGTCTTCTCAAGGTGTCGTTCTAATACGTCTTCCTAAGGCGTCGTTCTAAGGCATCGTTGTAAGAAGTCTTCCTAAGGAGTCGTTCTAAGGCGTCGTTGTAAGAAGTCTTCCTAAGGAGTCGTTCTAAGGCGTCGTTGTAAGGCTTCGTTCTAAGGCGTCATTCTAATACGTCTTTCTAAGGCAGCGTTCTAAGACGTCTTCCTAAGGAGTCGTTGTAAAACGACGTTCTAAGGCGTCGTTCTAAGACGTCTTCCTAAGAAGTCGTTCTAAGGCGTCGTTGTAAGGCGTCGTTCTAGGGCGTCGTTGTCTGGCGTCATTCTAATACATCTTCCTAAAGAGTCGTTCTAAGGCGTCGTTCTAAGGCGTCGTACTAACACGTCTTCCTAAGCCGTCGTTCTAAGGCGTCGTACTAATACGTCTTCCTAAGGCGTCGTTATAAGGCTGGCATACTTGCAAGAGTGGATAAAGAATTACTTTTCTATACTTTGAGTAAAGAAATATTCAAGCTCACATAACAATATCTATGTGTTAGCCATCGAAATCGAAAAAACAATACATATTCTTTTTAAATGACGAAAAAAAATACGATAGGTCTCAATTTTGTCGGACCCTGGGTAAGAAATGTTGAATGAACTCTTCATCAGACCCTTGTTACCCTTGCATAATATCCATCGGGACGATTCTAATGAGCTCTAACACGACCGGCATACTTGTAAGAATGGATGTAAAATATCTTTTCAAAATTTCGTCTGCTTCACACATAAAACAACAAAAACACAAAATTTTGTCTACAGACATATAATATTTATGCATTATCCATCGAAATCGAAAAACAAAACATATATTCTTCCTCTACTTTAGATGGCAAAAAACTTCGATAGGATTCAAGTCTATCGGCTTCTGAGTCAGAAATTACCATTCGACTTTGTATGATTTGTAAAAAAAAAAAATTATCAGTTCTGGAGGCTCTCTATCTCCTAAAGTATTGACCGTACAGTTATATGTAAATAACAAAATGTATAGAAAATTTAATGTAGATAATTAACGTAGAAGTGAGCAAGGCGACATTTTTAGTGGTTTTGGAGATACAAGCAAAAAACTGATAAAAATGTACCTTTCCCTCCTCTCCCACCCTCAGGGATTTTTAGTATGTTCATCTGGACACCTCAAAGAAAACTGTACCAATTTTTTATACGAATTATTCGCTCTGATCGACGTTAATTGAGCTAATTTTCCTGCACTATAATTTCTATTGATTTTTAAAGCTCTGTTAATTAATGTAAGTAAAAATATTCATGTTTGGTATTTGATACCTATGTGTGTTAATTGTTAGCATATTAGTGTTTTGGTTTAAAACTGTGAGCTTTTATTGTCTTTTTTGAATAAATAAATAAATATTAATCGTAAAATTCCAAAATTTGCCATCATTATCGACCGCGTGTGTGATACCAACCACATCACAGCGACGTCGTAACCACAACGCAACCACCAGCGACACCGCGACCTTTTTGACCACCTTTGGTCTGGGCGTGACGACGGTGTGGTGTGGTTGTGGTACGAGTGACTAGCCTAAGTATCTCTGTGTCTAGAATTAATTTAGAGGTATGGTTCATTTAAATTTTGGATTTGTGTAATCCAAAATTTAAATGAAACATACCACTGACGTATTTTTTGGCTGTCGATCCATCATTATCTGCCTAACATTTTACCAACTAAATTGGGCTTGGCTTCCGGTCAAACCGAACTGAATACCAGTATTTTACACTGAGCGAACCCTTTTTCTGCCAAAAATCTACAAATGACAGTCAATGAAGTTAATCTTTATTAATCTAGTTTGTATTGTATGCGTAGTCTAGTTATCTAGGTAGATACTGATCGATGTGGGCGACATATTTGACCTTACTCCAGCTCCGATAAATATAAAAGTACCTACACCAGGTGATTAAGTACGTAGATTATACCTCCTTCTTACTATCATGCGAAGATTAGTTATAATATGTAATTATGAATAACGCAAAGATTAAATTGTAATAAATAATGAAAGAAATTCCTAATTACTACAACAAAATCAATCAATCAAGATGCCAGAGCATAATAGTCTTTAATCAATAACAGTCTTATGACGATCGTAACATAATTGTTATAAGGTAGATATTATTATTGTAAGAAGTTTCACTTTACCTTTCATTCACTGGTACTTAAGTAAGTTGTCAAGGAATGAGAGTATATAACTATTCATAAATAACTTTTACAAATAGCCTACCTATGAAAAACTTTTAATTTGAAACAGTAAGACTTTCGGTTCCGCGAAAAGAAATCAGCTGAGTCCAACATTTTGTCGAATCATGCGAACAAAATGGACTGTTTGTTGTTTAGGGTTCCCGTACCCGAAATAAAATTAATGGAACCCTACGAAGATACTAAGCCCCCGCTGTCCGTCTGTACCTAGTATACCATTTAGGTACGGACGGACAGCGGGACCGTTGAAAATTTACCAGTGTGCCAAGTAAATTCATTTTATTTATTTAAGAAAACCAACTAAATACACGCAAAGACATTCACAGCACATATAATTTTAAATACAATAATAGCATTGCATGCATCTAAATTAAAGGTAAGCACAACATTAGATTTAAAATTTTACCTTACAATAATAAGATCGACAATGATGGTTCATTATAATAAAAATTATATTACAGAATTAAATAATATTTGAGTAGAATTTGGAATGTCAATTATCATTTATAGTTAAAATTATCATGCAATCAATCAAATAAATTAACTTAAATTGAAATAAATGAAATAACATTGAAATAAATAAAATAAAATTGAATTAAAATTAATTAATAACAAACTTTATAAATTTTATACGACGCATGACTTTTTCTGCATTGATTGAATTGTTGATGCCATGGTAAAAGTTATTTATATTTATGCCTGATTAATTGATTATAAATCTAATCGAATGCATAAAAATCTCGTGTCATGGTGTTTCTGGCTCGACTGATTTTCATGAAATTTTGTGCGTATATTCGGTAGGTATGAGAATAGGTGGTAGGCTATTTTTTATTTAAAAAAACAACGTTTGCCGAGTCAGCTAGTAACTATATAATAATATATTTTAACCTGAAAGGTTACCACTGAACTAAACGTCACTTGTAGACAGTTTAAAAACAGTAAGTATTTATTGAAATATACGCAACCAGGTTACAGAAACAAAAAAAAAATAGGTATATTCTATTTCAGTCGATTACGTCAAGACTAAATGGCCCATATATCACAGGATGTGATCTAAGTTTGTCTGTTCCGGTAATCCTCGAGACGCTATTCGGATCCCAACACTAAGTTCAACGCTTGAAGAGGTTTACCGGTAAACGAACTCGCCTCGTTCCCTAGAAGTATCGGAGCTCCTACCATTTAGCTTTAAACTTGCGGTAGGGGCTAGCGTTCTGAAAACTTTGTCATAACTGTTCGAGCTTCGCTCAGCATTTTCGATTCTTTCCTTTTGTTCTGCGGTCGGTGATTGTTTAATTTCAACAAATTTTTTTGACGGATAGATTTGGTTTGCAACAACTCAACCGCTGCGTCAACCGTGTTGTCAACGTCAATTCATTGATGCGGCAACAAGGACTACGGACCCAAAAAACAAACCGCCATATTTTAACGCTGCCGGAATGCATTGTAACAGTTAATTTACTACTCCCTTGATTCGGCAATAAAACGTACAATCCTGTCATGGGGTAGCTCTGTATACACAATTAACTTTGAGCCTCAAGTTGGAAGGGATGTTTACCGAAGAGCTACGCATGCAGTGATCCATTTGGTTTACGATGCCTACCCCTATAAACGCAGAATTGTAAATCTATGGGGAACATCTGCGACTCAAAGCAGAATTAAGTTTTTCAGCAAATAAGTTAGCGTCTGCCTTTGCTTAGGTGTTTGTTGATGACATGATTTGTACAATTTCATCAAATATCAGGCCGTGGCATGCTAAGACAGACTCCAAAAGGTCTAATTGTGTGCCTTGTTTAACTGTAAGGAAAACCTTGTATTTATGAATAAAATTAATAATAATATATGTAGATTTACAATATTTTATACTAGTGGAATACATTAATGCCCCTTTGCTTAGAATTTATACTCATATGTACTGTATGTTGTGTGCTTATTGTTCGATCTTCTTTTAAACACGAGCACATAATTAGTAGACCTACTAATCTAGCTTGAACTGTGTAAAGAAACATAACGTCATACTTATTAAATTTTGCTTAATCGTGTCGGTAAAACCAACATCACACACAGTGATCACACAATTGTTAGTCTTAGAAATGATTGTTGTTTGTTTAGCCAAATAAAATCTATTCTCAAACCTACACAAAAAAATCGGTCAACCGTGACATGAGATTTTTATATATTAGATAGATATGTTTGTTTTGTGGAGTTTTGCAGTAGTAATGCTTTTTTTTCTAATATTCGTAACTTACAATAAAACAAGTGTGCTTACCAAAAGAATATTATTCAATCCAGTCTAAAAGCAGTTCGAAACAAGGAGCTTTCGGAAGTCGAATTTAAGACATCGAAGTATTTGAAAGTAATTTTTCAGATCATTGCACAATTCATGTACTTACAGCCTCTCAAGATTTTATCACTGTATAAACTTTGGGGGAATTTCCACGGTAGGTTTATTGCAAAATTTCTCACCGGGCGGAGTGCCATCAGGAGTACTTTAGTGTTCGCTTTCCATGCCATTTCTCGCCATAAATCTGAATTTTGCTCTAAAAACTGCAGCGCTGAGACTTCACTGTACCGACGAAGATGCAGAGGCTTTTAGGATTTATGATTCTGTTTTACAATGGTGGAGCTGGAGCGATATTTTATATATAGGTACCTACCAAGGACTCGCACAATATTTTTCATGTAAGTATGTATGAGAAGTTTTTCCTTTAAGTATGAATTGTTCACTTTGACGTTTAGTATTGGTATTTCCATGGATAATCACCATAGGCCTGGTCCACAAATTGCTCAGCGTGTAATGGAGAGAGCAATGCTCGGGTTTTGTTTTTGGTGGATAGAATTCGCAACAAAGTCACATTGCACGTAGAATCGGCATAGGCCGGCCATGTCTGTAGAGCGACTGACGGTCGATGGAGCAGACATGAGTTAGAGTGGAGACCGCATATGGGCAAACGTAGTGTGAGACGCCCTGCCGCTCGATAGATCGATAATTACTTAATGAAGGTGGCTGCAAATGGATGCGGACTGCCCAAGAGCGGGATAGTTGGCGCTCTTTGTCCTATGTTCAGCAGTGGACGGCAATTGGCTGATATGATGATGTTTGGTATTTCCACTCCGGGACTCTCTTCAAGTTTATAATATTGTGGAATATTGGCGAGTCCTAAAGTCTTAACTACTACTCCTCTACAGTATTTCGCACTTGAAATGATGCAAATCAGGACAGACGTAGGTATGGTCGTTACTCTGATTTACGTGGGAATTTCTGGCCATTTAGCATATGTGCTTATAAGCGATGAGATACTAGAACGAATATTTGTACCTACGTCAGTGATTATCCCATGAAAGCTAATAATGGCATTTAATTTTAAGGATACTTTAGCGACGACCTGTTTGCAGGATCGACATGAATTTTATCTGTAATTGTCTGTTCATATCTTTAATATTTGTACGACTGATACGTCGAATATATTGTGGTAGACTGATAGTGACTTCGAAAAGTCGTGTCGTCGAAAGAGATCGTATTAAAAACTTCGGGATGGCACTGTCTGTCTGTTTCTAAGAATTCTGAAATTTCTGAATGCCGCAATACTCGTAGTTACCCCGTATGTAGTTAGATAGATAATAATGAAAATTGTATTGTTTATAAAAGTAAATATCAATCATTTACATGACACTGAACCTCACACTAGGATACCCTGTGTCGTGGGGTTCAGTCTCTTTCGTCTAAAGAACAGTGTAAAATATTGAGTTTTATACAGATTCTAGACTCAGAACATTTTAAAACAAAAAAAGTAAAAAGAAAAAATATAAATTATAATAACAAAAAAATAAATAAAAGAAAATGTTACATCAGTTGACAGCGCTTATCCTGAGAGTGTATGTTTTTGTGCGTGTGTGAGTGTGTTTGAGTGTAAGTTGATGAAAGATGGTGCAGGTGAAGGTAAGTAAGCGGTTGGGTGTGTGTGTGTGTGTGTGTGTGAGTGTGTGTGTGTGTGTGTGCAAGGGTTATGAGTTTCTGAAGGTGTATGTGTTTAATAGGTGGATTGAGTTAGCTAATAGATTGATATCACATGTTCAGTTTCATTATAGTTTAAACCTTGAAGCCATTCCGTTAGGTACTAGTTTTTTGCATGAGAACTTGGTCATGGAAAACAAGTTCAGATGTTTATTTGCTTTGCTATATAAGTGTGGCCCCATGTAAGAGAACGCTTTATGTCCAAACACCCGATGACAAAACGTTTTTTTCCACTTTGGTAGTCTAAGCGAACGTTATCTTGTAGCATGGTGGTTGGTGCTGTGGCATTAAGTCCGCCTCTGTACATTTGTGTGCATGAAGTATTAATAAATAAATAAATAAATAAATAGCTGATTTTATCATAAAAATGTTTTTTCCTTTCCTTTTTGGCTATCAGTCAGTCTTAGATTGAAGCATCTTAATTTATTTATTTAATTGTTTATTCAGACTATAAATTCGGTCCACTGTGTTAGTAACAAAATTACTTAGCCTATGTTAGTAGTTAATAACTAAAATAAAACAGACCTCGTTCGAGCGGCTCATGCCCACACTAGCGGGCTACCTGCCCGGGCAGCTGTCAAGTGCAGAATGATGTTAGGACTGTCACGCAACCTGCGATGTGACGAGGCAGATTTCTTGCGCCATACTGCGTCAAAGCTGTCAATGCGCATATCGGCGAACATCGCCATCGTCGACGCACTGCATATGAATGAATTACCTAGGTATTTTACTCGTACAAATATTAGAAAAATTATGAACCATGACCAGATAGATATGTTACAAAGGTACCATTTTTGTATGGATTCAATAATAATATGGAACGGGCGATAGTCCTTCAATACTTTCAATACTATGATATTGCGTGAAAAAGGTTGCTCGGAAGGTCAAACAGCTGATTTTTGGAGATTAGATAAAAATACAGTGATCTGTGACATTTAGTGTTGGAATTATGTTTTTTGTCCGCGTCACCGATTTTATTAAATATCTCGCGAATCTTTCAAGTAGGTACCTACTTTTTTGGAATGTATTTAGTACAATATTATGTAATTTATTCTTAATTAATTACTCTGATTCAAAATGCGACCGTAGCGCGGCCAGAACTTACTATCTATTTAAATACCTACTCGCAAAATTTACCTCACCCCGAATTGGATTGAATTGGAGTTATAAATACGTACGAGTACTTCTTACCTACTTTTCTGCAACATCAACGCACGCCAAGATGTATGCTGTATACCATTATTTAGCGGACATTGGTTTGGGTTACATGTTTACCTAGTTTTTAATATTATTCTGTCACACTTATACAGTAATGTGTAACTGTTTTATGTCCCAATAAAGTAAAGTAAAATAAAATAAGTTATTTCTGATAGAAGGACTGAAGAATACAAGAAAAGGAAAGCAATCGAGAGGGTGTGGATGAGGCATTTTTATTGTCTTTTTTACATACTCAGAGTTTTCAGCGAGTATCGTCCATCTAAAAGAAAGTTTGATTCATCACGTCATTTTATCTATCTATCTGTCTATGTTAATTTCCTTTCTCTGTCTTTTATTTTACCTCTCTATCTTGAACAAGCTCCAATTTACCAATGTGGTCTCCGTCATACCTTCCATTCCTGAAGCTAAAACTAGCGGCGTTTTCTCACTTATCTCCCTAGCCTTATCCCGACTATATTGGGGTCGGCTTCCAGTCAAGTCGGATTTTAGCTGAATACCAGTATTTTACGACGAGCCGCTGCCTACCAGACCACCTCAACCCATTAACTGGGTAACACGTACTACTACTTCTTGGCAAGACTGGAGTCAGATTTACTGGCCTGTTGGTCTAGTGGTTAGTGACCCTGACTGCTATGCCAGAGGTTGTGGGTTCGATTCCCACCCAGGACAAATGTTTGTGTGATGAGCATGATCATTTGTTCTGTGTCTGGGTGTAGTTTATCTATAATATGTATGTATTTAGAAATATATAAGTATGTTTATCAGTTGTCTAGTACCCATAACACAAGCTCTGCTTAGCTTGGGACTAGATGGCGTTGTGTGATAGTTGTGTGGAATATTATTATTATTATTACTGGCTTCTGACTATCCGTAACGACTGCCAAAGATCTACAAATGACAGCCGGGACTAACGGCTTAACGCGCTTTCCGAGGCACGGAGGAAACTCGGTATATTAAGATGGTCACCCATCCACAGACCAACCTTGTCAAGCGTTGCTTAACCTTGAAGATCGACCCGTGCGGCTCTTATTATCTAGCCACGCGCTTTCTCACTATTGATCTGATATTTTTCGTCTGTGGTGATTTTACTACATTGTTTTTTTTAAACAATTACTGGTCAGGCTAAAGGTTAATGTGTAAAGTCACATACCGATGTATAGACTAGAACGAGTTCTTATTGCGCACTTATTGTTGTAATATGTGCTTTGCAAGCAAATACAGGTGATCCTTTGCCTGCCTAAAAAAAAAACTCTCGTAGGTACTTTATTGATTTTAAGTATTAAACGTAACAGAAAACGATTATGTTATTATCTCTCAAGCTGAAAAAAAACATAGTCATAAATTTTTGTCTTTTAAATAGATGGCAATAAATACTTGGCCGTGTGTAAATACACACGGCCAAGTATTATTACATCAATAAACGCTTATAAATTACCAAATACCCCCAGTAGTTATTCCGACAATGATAATATTTTTTTGGTTCTGTATGTATAACAATCATAAAAAAAAAATATCCAAATTCTGTATATCTATACTAATATATAAAGCTGAAAAGTTTGTTTGTTAGCTCGAACGCGCTAATCTTAGGAACTACTAGTCCGATTTGAAAAATTATTTCAGTGTTAGATAGCCCATTTATCGAGGATAGACAATAGGCTATATATCACGCTAAGACTAATAGGAGCGGAACAGACGAAGATGCACGGGTTATCAAGTTAATAATAAAAGATATATATTTTCCAAAGGAAAATACTGGTATTTAGCTGAATCCGGTTTAACTGGAAGCCGACCCCAATATAAGTAATTGGAAAAAGGCTAGACAGATGATGTCTCTTTGTTCGAAAGAGTAACCGCGGCCCTACAACGCAAAGGGCATTAGGAGGAACACGGATTGGTTTCGTCAGTAAGATTGAATCTGACAATCATTTGATGACTTCCAATTTTTAAAAAAAGGCAGTTAATGCCTAGAATGGTGGTGACTGTTTAGATTAGATGATTAAAGAAGATAAATACAGAAGTATGGAAGAAGAAAATGTTTTGCGCCGACACCAAACCAATTCGGTAGGGGCAAGAAAATAATGAAGCATGTCGTTGGGACATATTTGAGTGTGTATGTGGATAACCAGAAGAATAGAAACGGATATTCAATATACACAAAATAAAGATGACTAGACATGACAGCTGACAGAGATGCGAAGAAGAAAACATACAACGCCAAGCAAATTGAATGGGATCCCCCATTCCAATTTGTTTGACGTTAATGGTGATATTTAATTCACTTTTAGCAAAGGTTTCGATTTTGGACAGAGATCTCTGAAACGACAGTTATTTTTCTGTTTTATCTTTATGGCCATATACAATAACTCGTCCTATCTTAATAGATTAACGAATGAGAAGGTAAGTAATGTAAATATAAAAGAAATGAATTCTTTTATTAACATCTAAAGGACTTAGCCTCAAGATGTGGCAGTGTGTGACATTAATACTTTATACTTTTGCTATACTCGTGCAGGCCGATGAGGACTGGCGGTTGGTGAATATAGCTCAGGGCCCGGTGCGCGGGCGCAAGGACCCTGAAGGAGGGCTATATGTTTTCTATAATATTCCATATGCAACTGCGCCGACAGGAACTGACAGATTTAAGGTAAAATATATTGGAAACTAATAATAGGGTTAAAAATATAATATTTCCTGCCAAAACTAGGTTCTTTCGAAAATTCTTTAGCAAAAAATTTTTCTCGTGCTTTCCTATTTTGTGACTTTTACTTACCTAAAACCTTATCTAAACTCTATATATACTTAATATATAAAGCTTAAGAGTTTGTTTGAGGAACTACTGGTCCGCTTTGAAAAATATTTCAGTGTTAGATAACTCGTTTATCGAGGAAGGCTATAGGCTATATATCATCACGCTAAGACCAATAGGAGCGGAGCAGACGAAGTTGTACGGGTCAACCAGTAATAAATATTTAAGAAATAGTCAACTCAGTCCAGCGGTCTTATGATAGAACGATGGTGTAATTTCTCACCAAAGTTGAGCGAGGGAACAAGGCGGTGCGCGAGGAAAAATCTACCATGGGACACTTCATATTCGCTAAGGTTCGCGACACTAAAAAAAAACTGGTGGACATAATAAAGCGAGGAAATTGTGCATCCTCCCTGCAAGCTCCTTGCATAGTTTTAGTGGTAACAGTCATTCTCGCACCGCCTAGCCACCTCACTCATGTTTGGTGGAAAAGCACTCTGAATTTCTAAGCTCCGAAAACGAAGATTATCCCTATTAAATCTAATCCTAGCCTCTGCAAATCAGGGTGTTACTATTGATTATACTCATCACTTATTTTTTTCAACTTAGGCTCCACTTCCACCACCAGTTTGGATGACACCATTTGATGCCGTCAATAGAGACATCCGATGTCCCCAGGGACCAATAGAATCAAACATGCGAGAAGACTGTCTGGTAGCCAACGTCTTTGCACCTGACACTACAGAGACCAATCTACCAGTTCTCGTAGTCGTTCACGGCGGAGCTTTCCAGTATGGACACGGATTATCCAGACAATACAGAGATTTAGTGCGAACAGAGAAGTTAATAGCTGTATCATTTAACTATAGACTAGGTGTGCATGGTTTTCTATGTCTTGGGACTGAAGGTGCTCCTGGAAATGCCGGAATAAAAGACCAGGTAGTATTCCTACGGTGGATGAAGAAAAACATTGCAAGTTTTGGAGGTAATCCAGAAGATGTCACACTAATAGCCTGTAGTGCTGGGTCTGGATCAGTAGATGTCCTCACTCTGTCCAGTGCCACAAAAGGTCTGTTCAATAAGGCTATAATGGAGAGTGGTATCAGCACTGGCGCTACCGGTGTAGTGATTGATCCAATTCAAAATGCCAAAAATTTTGCAAAAGAACTTGGCTTTAATGACGTTGATGATCTGGATAAATTAGAAGAGTTCTACAAAACCACTTCATTTCAACAGTTAACCTCTGACCTTTACTCAATTGTTGATAATGAAGATGTGATGATTCGATTTGCACCATGTGTGGAAAAGGATATCGGACAAGAAAGAATAATTATGGATACTCCTATGAATGTTATGAGGCAGGGTAATTATACAAAAGTACCATTAATGTATGGATTTACTAATATGGAAGGCGCAATGAGACTGCGCTACTTCGATACCTGGAAAGACAAGATGAATGAGAAATTTTCAGATTTTTTACCGGCTGAATTGCATTTCGATAGCGAAGATATCAAAGAGGAGGTTGCACAGAAGGTCAAACAGTTTTACTTTGGTAATGACCCTGTGAGTGAAGCCAGTATGGTTTCATACTTACTGTATTTTACTGATGTTTTATTTGCTTATCCGATGCTGAGATCTTTGTCAACTCGTGTGGAGGCTCTCGGTGATACGATCTACCTATTCGAGTATTCATTTGTGGATGAGCAGTCTCAAAGTTTTCCGCATACTGATGTCCGTGGAGCCGAGCACTGCTTCCAATCTAGAGCCGTGGCAGATCAAGATCTTTTTGGGAGAACGGAAGAGTACAAGCGAATGGTAGATATTTTAAGAGAGTATACGCTCAACTTTATTTTTACTGGGTATGTCAATTTCCATATATTGTTTGACTTTTAAATAACTCAGCTAGTATTCTATTAATTTATCTTTTGTTTTAGCTCTCCCACGCCAAGTACTTCAACTTTGCTCCACTGGCCACCTGCAAACGCCCAAAGGTCTCCTCATATGTCGCTGGGTCCAGTTGTTGAGTTGAAGGACAACATTCTAGAGAACAGAGCAGCTTTCTGGGACACCATCTATGATAAATACTATGGGGGTCCAGTTGTGCCATCTGTTACTACTACAACTACTGATGCACCGACTACTAATGAACCAACTACTAATGAGCCGACAACTAATGAACCAACTACTTATGATGCGACTACTATTGTTCCAACTACCACTCCAGGAGCTGACGGCGCTGTCTCATTAATGATCTCAAATGGTTTGTTTATGGCTGTTCTATCAATGTTTTATTTAACTTTGTAATAACTAGTCTTCTATCGTGATCGTACGCTTATGATGTTTCAGTAGAGTCACAACTCAGATTTCTAGTTAGCATAGACAATTTTATGTTAGTCTTTATATGATTTGAGATAAGTGTTATTTTTATAAGTAATTCTAGGTTTGTCAATTACTGTGATAAATAAAATACCAATACTAAAGTGTTAAGGGAAAATAATAAAGATTTTACTGACTGATATTTAATACTGTTTCATTTGCAATTTGGTAGACCTAAGAAACAAATTCAGCTTTTGATAACAAGTTAATTCAGTGAAGACAGCCAGGGGTTTCTTGACTTATTTTTCATGCGACTTCACTTCCATCAAATTCAAATTCAAAGCATTTTATTTCAAATAAACCATTCACAGGCACTTTTGAAACGTCAAGGTCGGTCAGTCAAAAACATGGAAGCTATTTGCACGTTCCAAAGTGTAGATCTCTATGGAGAAGACACTCTTTTAAATTATGTTCTGTTTTACAAAATTCCAAGTTACATATACCTGTTGCTTCTGCATGTGAGGACAATGCAAAGAAAAAAAAAGGGCTTATTATAAGAATTTCAAATATAAAGATTAAATTGAGCCAATGGCAGTTAAGACATGACCAGTCTCAACCGACGGCGCCCGTTCATGAACATGACGCGTGTATCGGCACCATTCAGCTCAACCATTTCGAAGGGAACCGAATGATCCAACCCACGCGCCGCCATCAGCGAGATATTGAGTGAGCATGACATGCTCTCAACCACCATGCTCGTTCATGTTCAACAAGTAATACTATAACTAATCACATAAAAATGTTAATGGCTTCATGGTACTCACATTTACAAAATTTTAAAAATATGCTTCTACTTTACACAAAACTATGGTTGTCAATGACCAAATAATGAAAAATAAATTAATAAAGACAACGATTAAGTTCTTACATCAAAAATAATAAATAAGTAATTATAATAATAATAATATAGTATATAATTATTATAACAATAATATATAAAAAAAAAGAGAGCGAGCATCTCTTCCAAATATAAAAACCTAAAAAGTGGACCTAAGCAGCTGTGACTGTGGAGCAGGACCAGCATTTAGCCAAGCGTTTTTATCGAGGATATAATCTTCCAGTTTATAATACGCTTGTCTACATAGTGTGCGTTTTATGCATGCTTTAAATTTTCTCTCATTCAGTTCGAGAATATCAACTGGTATTTTATTATAAAATTTAACACAGTACCCCATAAAAGAAGTGTGTACTTTGGCCAATCTGAATCGGGGTTGATCTAATTTGTTCCTATTTCTAGTATTAAAATTATGTCTGTCACTAATCTTGCTAAAAAAATGAAGATTTTTCCGAACATACATAATATTTTCGTAAATGTATTGACAAGGTACCGTCATGATGTTGATATCCTTAAACAGTTCTCTTAGGGAATCACGCTGACGGAGATTGTAAATGGGTCTGATGGCTCTTTTCTGCAGGATAAATATAGACTCGATGTCTGCAGCACGTCCCCATAATAAGATACCGTAAGACATGATACTATGAAAGTAACTAAAATAGACCAGCCTCGCGGTATCTATATCAGTAAATTGACGGATTTTTCTGACAGCGTATGCTGCTGAACTTAACTGTCCCGCAAGAGATGTTAAATGAGGACCCCATTGTAGCCTTGAGTCAAGCGTAATCCCCAGGAAAACCGTGTTTTCGACGAATTCAAGTTTCTCCCTGTTCAATACTATGTCGCAATCATTTCCTTTAACGTTCGGTAAGGCAAACCTGATGCATTTAGTTTTTTTCCCATTTAATACTAAATTATTAGCAGTAAACCAATTTTGGACCTGCTGCAGGGCGTTATTTACGTCGTCAAGATTTATGGAACGTCTATCTATCTTAAAAATTAAGGACGTATCGTCAGCAAATAATACCATATGAGGTTGATTTTTTAAAAGATGGGGTAGATCATTAATATATACTAGAAAGAGGAAAGGACCCAAAATAGAGCCTTGTGGTACACCCATTTTGACTTTTAAACCCCGTAAATTGACACCATTTACTTGAACTTGCATCGCCTATTTCACAGGACTCGTACATTATTTTGGAATTAAATGTACTATATAGCTTTCACGAATAGTGTAGCTACATAACTGTAAAGGTATTTTTGTCATGGTGAGAGTTGTTTCGGAGACAACTAATTAACTACTTAGGTAACGCTATGGATGCAGCATGATTAATGTCGTGTTATTTAAATATGTCCAACATCGCTGCATAATCTATACTAATATTATAAAGTTGAAAAGTTTGTACGTTTGGTTGAACGCGCTCTCTCAGGAACTGGATTGAATTAAAAAATTCTTCCATAAAGTGATGGCCTAAAGCCATAGGCCACGCTATGACCAATAGGAGCATTAATGAAAAATGGTTTTTTATGTACGAGTATTTATGTTCGATGAACGCACACGCTAGAAGCGATGGGTATCCAAAACCAAAGCAATCAGTACTTTTCGGCTTTATCTCTCGTGATTAGCGATAGCTTGGTGTAATGGATGCATAGTATATAAACATACATCATGGCTTTCATTATACTTTGCTGTTCAGTCGAGATGTGGCAGTGTGTGGTGTTTGTATTTTGTACTTTCGCGATACTGGTGCAAAGCGAAGCTGACTATCGGGATGTGCCGATAGCTCAAGGTACGGTGCGTGGGCATTTGGACGCTATTAACGATCTCTACGTGTTCTATAATATTCCGTATGCCTCTGCACCTACAGGGCCTGACAGATTTAAGGTAAAGTTTGTTCTGTGAATGATTTCAGTAAATTGTCTTATATTGGTGTCTCTTGTCGCGTGTTGTGATCTTTAGAGTGAACAGGCTCCTCCTGGATAAGCTCGCTCCATCGTAGACTTTGTCATTTTTGACCTAGACTAGAGTCAAGAGCAAATCCATCACAAATAAAAAACTGTCAAAAACACTTCTAATTTCTATACAATTCGACAAGTTCTTGACATTGTATTCCGCTGAGATGATATTGCGACTTGAATTTGAACAATTTGTAAATACGACAATTTTATTGGCTTACGTATGATTGTTGTTTTGTTGTTCTAAATACAAACACTAATTAACATTTTACTTAATCTTTTTGCTACAAATTCAATTATAGTTAGAATTCATATTTAGTTTCATTTAGTTACACTATCTTTTTAAATAAATAATTCTGTATTTTTCTCCCGTCCAGGCTCCTCGTCCTCCACCGGTATTTCTGTCTACGTTTGATGCAATAGACAGAGGTATCATATGTCCACAGCCCTCTGCGTCGGGTATGAATATGCGAGAAGACTGCCTGGTAGCCAACGTGTTCGTCCCACAAGTTGCTAAACCAGACACCAAGCTACCTGTTTTAGTTGTTGTGCACGGCGGAGCGTACCAGTATGGTTCAGGATCACAAGAAAAATTTAGAGAATTAGCAAATACCAAATCAAAACCAGTCATTATTGTAACATTTAACTACAGACTCGGTGTGCATGGTTTTCTATGTCTTGGCACTGAAGGTGCTCCTGGGAATGCTGGACTAAAAGATCAGGTAGAATTACTTCGCTGGGTGAACACCAACATTGCCAGCTTTGGAGGTAACCCTGAAGATGTAACATTAGCAGCCTGTAGTGCTGGGTCTGGTTCAGTAGATTTTCTTACTCTTTCTAGTATGACTGAAGGTCTATTCAATAAGGCTATTATGGAGAGCGGTGTTAGTACTGGCGCTGTCGGTGTACAAATCGATCCAATTGCAAATGCTAAGTATTATGCAAAGCTATTCGATTTTAGTGACGTCGATGATTTAAAAAAGTTAGAAGAATTCTACAAAACGGCTTCATTTCAAACATTACTCTCACAGCATCAGGTAATTATTAACAATCAAGACGTGGCTATTCTATTCGGCCCTTGTGTAGAAAGTGATATCGGCCAAGAAAGAGTGGTTTTTAATGCTCCATTTAATATTTTACAAGAAGGTAATTATACAAAAATACCTTTGATGTATGGATTTACTAACATGGATGGCCAGATGAGAGCCACATTCTTCGAATCTTGGAGCACCCAGATGAATAAGAAATTTTCAGACTTTTTATCAGCTGAATTGCATTTTCATAGCGAAGATAAAAAGGAGGAGGTTGCACAGAAGGTCAAACAGCTTTATTTTGGAAACGAAGCCGTGAGTGAAGCTAATATTCAGAAATACATAACATACTTTACGGATGTTCTATTTGGATACCCTATGTTGAGGTCTTTATCAACTCGGATTGAAGCCCTCGGTGACACAATATACCTATTTGAATATTCATTTGTGGATGAAAACACACCACCAGCTTTTCCAGGCACCGACATAAAAGGGGCGTACCATTGTCACCAATTGATAGCAGTCATGGATGATGATGGAGCTGAAAAAACGGCTGAATACAAGACAATGAGAACAGCTGTGAGAAAATTCTGGCACAATTTTATTTTGACTGGGTAAGATGATTTCAAAATATAAATTACTAGCTTTTGCCAGCGACTTCGTACGCGCATATCCTGTTTTTCTCACTTAGTGCTCCCCTAACTCCCCAAAGAACATACATTGCAAATTTCAGCTATCTACGACCAGTAGTTTCGGCTGCGCGTTGTTTGTCAATCACTCAGTCACTCAGTATCGGAAGAATCTTTACTAATACATAAAGCTGAAGAGTTTGTTTGTTTATTTGTGAGTCCGATTTGAAAAATTATTTCAGTGTTAGATAGTCTATTTATCGAGGAAGGCTATATATCATCACGCTAAGATCAATAGGAGCAGAGCAGACGAAGTTGCGTGGGTCCACTAGTTTTATATATTTGATTGATGATGATGCACCATTTGGAACTGATTTGCAAATAACTTTTAACTTCGTTTTAAAATAGCAGATTGCCAGCTTTCACATAGAAAATATGTCAAACAAATATATTCGTTCTTCAGGTTGTTATCAACCTCATTTAAAAATTGTTTGTACATTGAAAAACAGTTCTTGGTCAAATAATTTTTCTGTTATATCTTTTGTTGAAAGTATTGGTAGTATAATAGCAATGTGTTGTTTGCGACCCTTTTTAGGGTTCCGTTTCTTCCTTTTGAGGTACGGAACCCTAAAAAGGGTATATATATATATCTTATAGGATCACTTTGTTGTTCGTCCGTCTGTCTGTAAAAGACCCTTTATCTCGGGAACGCGTGAAGTTTTCGGGTTGAAATGTAATCCGTATACTCAGATCTACAGTCCCTTGAACTTTGATAAAAATCAAACTTCTAAGTTAACGTAAAAAAAAGATACAGCCGTTTATGCCGCAAAAAACGTATATTTCGACACGCTCAAGGGAATCAAAATTCCCTTAAAAATATCCTTTTGACTTGACAAGTAAAAATCGGGAAAAGTCTGAACACTACACATTTGTAATAAAATCATAAAAATGTAGTCTTTATTTTAAAGTAATTTGAATCTACATTGTACGGAACCCTCGGTGCGCGAGACCGACTTGCAATTGTCCGGTTTTTTGTCACATAGGGGAGTCATAGCCTAGGTGTTATCATTTTACAAACAATAACATCGGAAGTTGAGCTCCTCTGTTGTCACATGATCACATGATTTGGGGAAAAAAAGAGAGAATAAGAAAAAAAGAGACATATCGGAAAAAAAAATATTTTTTTTTGTTTCAGTTCTCCAACTAGCGATTCAGATGAGGTAAAATGGCAACATGCTAGCGCTGACGGATCTCCTTATATGTCATTGGGTTCAGCAATAAACATGAAAAATACACACATATTGGGTGACAGAGCTGCTTTCTGGGACGCTATCTACGAGGAACACTTCCGGGGTCCTGTGATGGCAGAAATTTCTACAACGACTATTATACCTAGTATAATTACTGAGACTACTTCTACTGAAACTACTACTACCGTTTTGACTACTCCTCCAGATGATGGAACTACTACTCCCGTTTTGACTACTCCTCCAGATGACGGTGCTGCCTCAATAGTGTGCTCAAATGTTATGTTTCTACTTGTTTCACTATCGTTTTATTTTACTTTTTACAAACTTTGATGAATGCATAAGGTTGGCAAGTTATCAAGTAATACGGCGCCAATTAATTTTAAAGCCATATTCGTCTTTAATAAAATCGCAGTGTGGGCGATTAATTGATAATTGTTACCGAATCTACATATTTTTGTGCTAAATCTCTTATGATAAGAATATAGTTTTTAATATTTTGTTCAAAATCATACAATCGGTGATAAAATTGTATCTGATTAATTGTATTTATTCTTTTATTAAAATTTTTGGCTGTTTTTTTATTTTGTAAATGCCTAACATAATGTTAGCTTAATAAGGATGATTATGTATATGTTGATAGAGATAACCGGGCAGGAATATCAGATAGGAATGAATACCTAAAATATATTTAAGAGATGTAATTTTTTTGTGAAAGCCACGTTCTTATCGTGGTCGATTTTTAGGTACACTCCTATGGATTTTGATGTGTCACGTACTGATTAATAAAGCAGATTCCTACATATTTATACAGCAAACATTATTGAATACTTAGTAAATAATCAGATCACTTAATTTATAAGATAAAAGGATCGAGTAAAATTAAATTTCAAGGCGGTAAATAAAATTAATAGAAAAATACGTTATTGCAATTATGAAAAAATAAAACCTTCTAAGTACGATGCCGACTCGCGCATTGAGAGTTCTCTGCCACAAAATCTAGTTATTTGACAAACTGTAACCAGCCGCGGCTTTACAGCTGGCAACACCAAGGACTAGGTACCTACGACTACAACCTCGTACAACATAAAATCGAATCATAAACTCTCCCCTGAAAATTCAAATTGTTGTTGTCTTATTTATCTTTGTCTAAACAAAGCAATCGTTTTTTTTGCCGAAAAAAAACCATGTTCGCGATGATCGCTTTCCAGTAGAAACTACCTAAACAGGATGTTTCAGGAGTGTGTGGTAGGGCCCGTCTTAACCATCTAAGCGCCCCGGTATAGTAATGCATTTGACGCCCTATTATATTTTAATATAATTAAATAACTTATTTATAAAAACCTTTACACCCAACCCCGATAAAAGAACTACCACAGTACTTTTACGATGTTGTTTAAAATACCATTCCCTACAACTATGCCAAAATTTGCTTATACATGAATTCAAAGCACGAATTATTTCCCATAAGCATTTGGCAGTTTTTTGCTTTCGTTTGGTGAGCTATAATAATTTTAATTAAATAACCGACTTCCTAAAACAAAACACTACAAAGTAAAAAATTACTTTAATTTCGGTGTTTTTGAACACCGACTTCCGAAATAAAAGCTATTTTTTACTTTGTAGTGTTTTGTTTATGGAATTCGGTTTTTTTTTTTTTTTAAGTTTTTTTTTAAAACCAGCGTGCCTGTTTGATGTTATGTTATGAACTGGTGTAAACAATCAACAGACATGCGTGTTCAGAAATTCCGATCCATTTGCTATCATTTATTGAAGAGTTCCGTCGCCTACCACCGAAGTTCTTCATCAGCTGTTTACCAAATTTAAATGGGACTAGTCCGAGAAAATACTCTTCCAAACAAAGCAATAATCATCCAAATCGGTTTACTGTTGGCGAAAATATCGTTGAAGAAACATTTTTCATCGGATCCCATGATCAGATCCTGACTTATACCTTTCATCATCAGCTCAGCAACATAAAATGAAGATTACCAGGCAAAAATATCTGAATTTTCTTATAAAATTTGAGGGTTTACCTCGATTTTCATGGGATCTCATTATCAGATTCCAACTTGGTGACAATGGGACCACCTCAGGTGTACAGGCTTTCGAATAAAAAAATATTTTCTTAAAATCGGTCCAGAATCGGCGGAGAAATCGGTGAACATAAATAAAATAATACTTACATACAACCGAACATAGAACCTCCTCCTTCTTGAAGAAGTTGGTTAAAAATATGCGTTCGCCACTTGGAACAGTCATTGGTATTGTTACATTTTTTAGCAGAATACGCAGCGGTATTTAGGGATATTATTCATGAAGATTGTGCTTTTTAATAAAGTTTCATGGTTTCGATAGCTGGTGTTGTCTGAATGTCTTCGAGATTGTGTTGCTGACCTTAAATTTTATTGCACAACAAATTACCATCAATGTCTGTATTTTTCTTTATATCGAAAGAAATAGCCGACGCCCTCCAGTTGCCGGCGCCCCGGCCGCCCCCTGTGTCGACGGGCCCTAAAGCCGCTACTATGCGTGGTCATATTTAAGGGTAGTGTTCTATAGTCTATACTAAAATTAAAAAGAGGTATTTGAGTTTATGATGTTGTGCGTTTGTAAAGGGCAATCTTTGGATTTACAGAACCGATTTTGAAAATTCTTTTACCAATAAAAAGCAACGTTAATTGTGTGTTATGAGGCTACATATCAACCCGAAAATTACTCCCCAACGAAGTGGGCACAGGTCAGCTAGTCTGGTCATCATCTGCCTAGCCTTTTCCCAATTTTATTGGGGTCGGCTTCCAGTCAAACCTGATTCAGCTGAATACCAGTATTTTACGTGGAGCGTCTGCCTACCAGACCTCCACAACCTATTAAATGGGAACACGGTTTTCTTGGCAAGACTGGAGTCAGATTTACTGGCTTCTGACAATCCGTAACGACTGCCAAAGTTCTACATATGACAGCCGGGACCAACGGCTTAACGTGTTTTCCGAGGCACGGAGGAAACTCGGTATGTTAAGATGGTCACCCATCCACAGACCAACCTTGGCAAGCGTTGCTTAACCTAGAAGATCGATCTGTGCGGCTGTTATTCTTTAGCCACGAGCTCCTCAGGTCAGCTAGTCTGGTAACCAGTAAATAATATAAAAATTTAAAAACTTGCTGGCTCTTGTTATTTTTCTTGTATCATCTTTTTATACCATAGGAAGAGCTCGTGGCTAAATAATAACAGCCGCACGGGTCGATCTTAAAGGTTAAGCAACGCTTGCCAAGGTTGGTCTGTGGATGGGTGACCATCTTAACATTTCGAGTTTCCTCCGTGCCTCGGAAAACACGTTAAGCCGTTGGTCCCGGCTGTCATATGTAGATCTTTGGCAGTCGTTGCGGATTGTCAGAAGCCAGTAAATCTGACTCCAGTCTTGCCAAGAAATACCGTGTTACCCAGTTAATGGGTTGTGAAGGTCTGGTAGGCAGCCGCTCCACGTAAAACACTGGTATTCAGCTGAATCCGATTTGACTGGAAGCCGACCCTAATATAGTTTGGCAAATGCTAGGCAGATGAAAGTTTTTGAGTTTATGATGTTGTACGTTTGTAGAGGGCAATCTCTGGATTTACTGAACCTATTTTGAAAATTCTTTTACTAATAAAAAGCTACGTTAATTGTGTGTCATAGGCTATATATCAACTCGAAAAATACTGCCCAACGAAGTGGGCACAGGTCAGCTAGTCTGGTATACAGTAAATAATATCAAAATAAAAAAAACAAGTTCAATCACAGATTCGATACACCGACCAACTGCATCATTTTTTCCGGCGGGTTTTTTTAGCATCGTCAGTTTTTTTTTCAATTATTTCATTACTGCATCTACTCATACCAGATACTGAACATCAGCCTGAAATACCCAGACTGACGTAATTGTCCTGTCCACGGAGTTCATAGAAGAAAGCAATATACCAAAGTTTTTCAGCAGGTTTTTTAAATGATTTTTTTTAACCGACTTTATTAAAATTTACTTTCAACTATTTCTTTAAATTTAAATTTCTACAGGCTTGTTCTTTGATTTATCTAAAGCCTTCGACCTAGTGTCGCATGACCTGTTACTACAAAAACTGGAGGCAATTGGAATTAGAGCCAAGTGCTTCAGTGGATATCGTCATACCTAAATAACAGATGACAGCGACTTACCATTACAAAAGTGAAAAATAATGAAATTATACCACACCCATCCGAACTTAAGTACCTACAACAGATATGGCGTCCCACAAGGGAGTGTGTTAGGGCCAATTTTATTAATTTTGTTCATAAATTCTATAATTAATATAACTAACCATAAATGTATACTATTTGCTGATGATATTTCTATTATTGTAACAACTGATAGAAAAAATAATACGATTGACGATTGTGAGACTAATATTAATAACACCATTGAAAGTTTAATTGAATACATAAGTAGAAATAATATATCAATAAATCTAAAAAAAACGGTCTACTTACAATTTAATGAATCTTATAATAATAAATACAATGTGAAAATGAATATAAAAGCAATTAATGAAGTAAAGCTAACTAAATTTCTAGGCGTAACTTTAGAGCAAGACTTAAACTGGATAGCACATGTTGATACCGTCTCGAAAAGTATAAATAAGTTCGTATATGCTCTTAAAAGTCAAAAACATAACAAATATTAAAACTGTAATAACGACCTATCATTATCGTCGTAGATTTATGAAACTACTAGTAGATAAAAACACAAAAAAACGTTGTAAAAGTTGTGATTACGAAGAGTTATTTTTGGAATGTAAAATGCTGCCGGCTCATGAGAGGGAAGTGTTGTCAGTAGCTGTAGAACAGTATGGTAGTGATATATTTAAAAACAATGTTATACGGCTTAGAACTCAAAGGAATAATAATATAAAAAAGTTTGTTGTACCCACTTGTAATAATTATTATGGTCGAAGATGTCGAAACTACTTGGTTCCAACTATTTTTAATAACCTTCCGGTCGATATAGATAGCTGAGTCTTGATAAAAAAGAAAAAGCCTCTTATAAAAATAAAATAAACAAGTACCTATTCAATATAATATATTGTCAGAGTCTCACTGTGGAGAAAATATAAACTTGTACTCACTACTGTGCATGTGATAGGTAAAAGGAGCTACATCTGCCAACAAACTGCTTTGCAGTTTGGCAGAAGTAACAATAAATTGTTGAATGCATTTTTTTTTCATGAATAAATACTTTTCATTTTTTTTTTGTATACGTTGAATCGGTGCTCCGCTATGGCTTGATAATGTGGGGTAATAGCATGGATTAAAATAGAGCATTTATCGCACAAAAAAAATGCATACGAGCAATTAACAGGCTTCGACCTGACGAATCCTGTAGGCCGATATTTAAGAATCTTAACTTGTTACCACTAACCATAGAGCAACACAGGCCACCGGCGATCGCCGGTGGCCTGTGTTGCTCTATGCCACTAACAAAACATGTATATTTGTGAGGAAGTATAAGGAGTTATTTAGTAATGCAGATGATTTATACCCTCGTAACCGACGAGACCCTCATAGGCTCGTACTGGATATTCTACCGAGACTAGCTAAATATAACAAAAGTTGTGTTTCTGTGTTTGTGTGTGTGTACAATTAGGTACCAAGTAATCTCAATGCCTTAAATATGAGGGTATTCAAAAATAAATTGCAGGAATGATTGTTTAAACATAGTTTCTATAGTGTTCAAGAATTCTTTAATTTTAAATGTTAAATATGCTGCACGCTTAATTATCATTGTTTAGCAAAAACATGCTTGCTCTTGTTATTTTTCTTGTATCATCTTTTTATACCATAGGAGGAGCTCGTGGCTAGATAATAACAGCCACACGGGTCGATCTCCAAGGTTAAGCAACGCTTGCCAAGGTTGGTCTGTGGATGGGTGACCATCTTAACATTCCGAGTTTCCTCCGTGCCTCGGAAAGCACGTTAAGCCGTTGGTCCAGACTGTCATTTATAGATCTTTGGCAGTCATCACGGATAGTCAGAAGCCAGTTAATCTGACTCTAGTCTTGCCATGAAGTACTGTGTTACCCAGTTAATGGGTTGTGAAGGTCTGGTAGGCAGCCGCTCCGCGTAAAATACTGGTATTCAGCTAAATCCGGTTTGACTGGAAGCCGACCCCAGTATAGTTGGGAAAAGGCTAGGCAGATGTACTTTTTATACCATGTTTTTAAGCAAATTAATATTATTCTATTCTATTCTAAAATAATGTAGAAATATTATTTAGTTTGTATTAGCGTCATATTTATTTTAGTAATATTTATGTATTTGTGTATTTATGTGTGTGTATGTGTTATGTTATTTATGTTTATTGTTTTATTTTTAAGAGATGAGACAGAGATGTAGACACCATGTGTAAAAGTTATAGGTAACTTTTACACTTGGTGTCTACATCTCTGTTATTCGACTCTCCTTTCGGAGGTATGGTGGAAGATATTTCTTTAGAAATAAGCATTTTCTTTGTACCTATTTATACCTTTCTGTTTCCTTCTTTTTATCTATCTGTTTAATGTGTGTACATAAACTGTTAAATAAATAAATAGATTTGGGTAAAATATTTACCATTTCTTCAATGATAGTAATGGCTGAATAGCTGGCCGGTCACAGAAAAAAAAACGAAATAGACGGGAAAGCGGCAGTTCGATCTTCATCTGTTTTTTTGAGAGATTTGTATTGACACCTCGATGAGTTCATCAGATTCAGATATAGGCTAATTCCTATTTTTATTTTAACTTTCCATGTATTCGTAATGCAAAGCACAGTGTTTACCTCGGGTGAAAGACTTATTTAGTCCCTCGAACTATTGGCAGCCTCGCTTCGCTCGGGCGCCAAACGCCGTCTCGGGACTAAATCAGTTGCTTTCACCCTAGATAACAATGTACTATTGTTTATACAGGTGAGCAACATACTTATCACTTAAAACTGATGAGTGCAGCCTCCTTTTTTAATTTATCTTTAAAAGACGCCACAGACTATACATAATACCTGTTATTATTTATACCGCCTTTAATTTATTGATAAACAAGAGTTGATGACGTGTTTCTATACGACGAGTGCGGGACGTAAGCGGCACAGGGGGAGGAGCAGTCATCGACACTCAAGGTCAGTGTTACCAACTTAGTGGATTTTCCACTAAAATTGGTGGTTTTAGTGGCTGGTGGTTTTTCCTAGTGGTTTAGTAGAATTAATTTTACACTTGAAATTACACAAATATCGGTTAGGTACTCAGCCACTTAGTTACTTTCATTTCTTAAAAAACTACTGCTCATTCCAATGCTGATGTTGAGAGACTATTTGTTGCTGTAAGTTTTTGTCTGTGCTGAATAAATGTTATTTTATATTCTATTTAGCATTTATTTGTATATTCTATTTAGTGTATGAATGTAATATAAAATAAGCACAGGAAGAATGAACATAAATAAATCTTTAAACTGCGATATGGAATTCCAATAAACGTTGGAAACGAATCGGTATCAAAAATGATAAATCTTGAACCGAACGACAATAATGGTGCAAATAAAAAAGATTCGTCTGAAGGTGATGAACTTTAGAATAGCTTTTGTTTTTAAATTATTCGTGCGTTGCGTTGTTCTACGTGCGCACTAGTGTCTGGTGTGTCGATTAAGTGTTTTTTTTGCTACGTACTAATAAAGGAAACAAAAACTAAAATTACACATGAAATAATTAAAAAAAAAAAAAAAAATGTGGTAATTCCTGTGGTTTCGTGTCGAGGGCAATTTTCTGTAAGTAGTTTAGTTTTAAAAGTGTAATCGGGTGCAGAGCTAGTTTAGCTGTTGGCAACCTTGCTCAAGGCTTCAGGTTAGTATGAAGGTGAAGCCAGACAACAGTGGACCGCGCTAAGCCTACCACGAAAAATAAAGATTTTTTATTTTATTAGATAAGATAACTTTAGCAATGTTGTGGTTGCTAACAGTTTTATTAATAGTAGCGTTGAGTAACTGTGATGATAGTGAGTGGCGACAAGTGCGCACCGCGCAGGGAGATGTGCGCGGGCGCAAGGATCCTGACGGTGGACTGTATGCCTTCTACAATATACCGTACGCCACTGTGCCAAAAGGAACTGACAAGTTCAAGGTACGTGTTCAAGGTTAAGCAACGCTTGCCAAGGTTGGTCTGTGGATGGGTGGCCATCTTAACATACCGAGTTTCCTCATTGCCTCGGAAAGCACGTTAAGCTGTTGGACCCGGCCGTCATTTGTAGATCTTTGGCAGTCGTTACGGATTGTCAGAAGCCAGTAAATCTGACTCCAGTTTCGCCATGAAGTACTGTGTTACCCAGTTAATGAGTTGTAGAGGTCTGGTAGGCAGCCGCTCTTCGTAAAATACTGGTATTCAGCTAAATCCGGCTTGTCTTTAAGCCGACCTCAATATAATTGGGAAATAGCTAGGCAGATGATGTAATTTCATTTGATAACAAATATCTAGTAGCGCACATTTTGGATAAGATAATCTAAAATTACACTCATGCTACTTTATTTTAATTTCCAGGCGCCTCTACCACCACCGGTGTGGTTACAACCATTAGAAGCAGTTGACGAAGGTATTATATGCCCTCAGAGCCCTACACCATTCATAGATATTTCATCTAAGACAGTAAAGGAGGAATGTCTCATTACGAACATCTATGTCCCCGATACTAAGGATAAAAATCTCCCAGTAATAGTAAACGTTCATGGTGGAGGATTTGAAATTGGATATGGAAATATGGTCATACCTAAATATTTAGTAAGAAGCAAGAAGGTAATCGTAGTTAACTTTAATTACCGACTCGGAGTGCATGGGTTCCTGTGTCTGGGCTCGGAGTATGCTCCAGGCAACGCCGGACTGAAGGACCAGGTGGCACTACTCCGCTGGGTGAAAAAGAACATCGCTAGCTTCGGAGGCAACCCTGATGAGGTCACTATTACAGGTGGTAGTGCTGGCTCCATTTCTGTACATTTGTTGATGCTCTCGAAAGCCGCAGAAGGACTTTTTAACAAAGTTATCCCAGAGAGCGGAGCTAATGTAGGTTCGATTTCAGTTCAGATCGATCCACTCAAAAATGCTAAAATCTTTGCTGAAATGTTAAACTTCACAGATGTCGACGATTTTAATGCATTAGAAAACTTTTATAAAAATACTCCTCTAGAGTCACTACTTATGAGCACCTTCGCAGACAGAAAAGATTCTTCTTTGCTGTTTTCGCCATGTGTAGAACGCAAAGCAGGTGAAGAAAGGATTCTTGACGACTCACCAGTCAACATAATCAAGAACGGTAAATACAAAAAAGTTCCTATTTTAATTGGGACCAGTAACATGGAAGGATTAATCCGGGTACCGAATTTAGAAACATGGAAAGATGCAATGAACGAGAAGTTTTCAGATTTCTTACCATGTGATTTGCAATTTGAAAATGAAGAAGAAAAGGAAGAAATAGGTAAAAAAGTGAAAGAATTTTATTTTGGCGATCAGCCTGTTGGTGAAGGAACAGTACTGTCATTAGTTGAGTACTTTGGTGATGTTATTATGGGATATCCAACTTTTAGATCAGTTAAGCTACACGTGGAAGATGGACATGATCAAATATACTTGTATGAATATTCTTTTGTGGATGATAATACTCCTGTTGTCCCTCACACGAACGTGCGGGGTGCGACACATTGTGCTCAGACGAGCGCAGTACTCGACGGAATTGCCTTTGTGACCAACGATGAGAGTGGCTTATCGGAAGAATACAAAAAAATTAAATCTACTCTGAGGGAAATGTGGGGTAACTTCGTAGTACACAGGTAAGATAAATAATACAATCAAAGACTATGTTGTAAATTATGTAAAAGTATCATTACAAATATTTGGACTACATAAGCCTGCCAACGATTGAGTGGTCGACAGTCCTATGTATACTAATCTATACTAATATACAACGTTGATACGACAGAGGGGCTTTCCTTTAAACTGCCTATACTAGGTACCATTTTCAAGCTCTGTACCAAAAATAAATTAATTAGGAGCAGTAGTTTAGTCGCAAATGATTTTTAAAGTTTTTGCACGGTTTGAACACGATGTATCTTTTCTAACAGCTGATTATCGTCTAAACATAGGTCATGCACCTTACAACGATAAATCTACGATGCGTTGTTGCCGCTCTGACGCATGTCGAAGGACATTCACTAAAAATTGGCAATGCAAACAAGGAAGCAATCAATACACACACACTTGCACTTTCACTACGAAAGCGACTAACATAAAGCGAGCGAAAGAAATAGAGATAGGTCAGTTTGTTGCATCCTTGTTTTTTGCGATCGGTAAGTCCCTCAGTGCGCCGACGCTTGTTTTTCGGAACGTACAGATTGTGGAATTCGCGCGCAAACAATTGTAATTTTATTTTGTTATTGTGAGCTCCACGTAACTTGGGATTATTACCTATTATTTAGTATTAGTGTTTTTTTTTTGTGATTTACTGTTTTTTATGGTGATAGGACACGTAACTTGGGATTATTATTATTTAGTATTAGTATCTCCGGACCTCACTCCCATGGATTTCTTTTTGTGGGGTTACATTAAGGGTGAAGTGTATGCCTCAGAGGTAAATACAATTGATGAGTTAAAAAATAGGATTATTTTAGCATTTCACAAATTAAAGTGCTTAGCGACGGACAGTGATCTAATTAGAAAAATAAATAACAATATTCTCCGTCGGTATAATTTGTGCATCAATGTGAATGGAGGACACATCGAAAATTTAAAAATTTAGTGTGTTTGTTTTTGTGCGCGTACTTCGAAACGTTACCTAACATAAAAGCCAGTGCGAGCGGAGGCCTAAGTCGCCGGCCGCCACCCCGGCCCGGCCCCCACCGAGCACACGAGATACCGCACACCGCGCTCCGGCGCGCGCGCGACGTTGCCGCTTTGTTACCTAGCGGTATCTAAGGTCAGTGTCATTTTTTTACAAAGGGTGGTTGCGTTTTATTCGGATTTGCAAGCTATTTAGTTTGTTTGAAAAAATATTTTCTCATTTATGGCGCTTTTTGTTTTTGTACCGTATCGAATTAATACTGAACACGTATAGTATACGTAGTTTAATTTAATGCCCCTCTGTCGTATCAACTCTGTATAAAGCTGAAGAGTTTGTTTGTTTACTTGAACGCGCTAATCTCAGGAACTACTGGTCCGATTTGAAAAATTATTTCAGTGTTAGATAGCCCATTTATTGAGGAAGGCTATAGGCTATAATATCATCAAGCTAAGACCAATAGGAGGGCAGCAGGCGAAGTTGCGTGGGTCGACTAGTTTATTATAATTAGGATTGGAGGGACTGGTGATCGCATATAGTTTGATAAGTCCATTCTTTCTTCGTTCAAGTACCTAAAATATTATATATCATCACGCTAAGATCGATAGGAGCGGAGCAATAATGAAAATTGTGACGTAGACGAAGTTGCGCGGGTCAGCTAGTATAATTATGAAGCTGAAAAGTTTATTTGTTTGCTTGAACGCGCTAATCTCAGGAATTACTGGCCCGATTTCAAAAATTATTTCAGTGTTAGATAGCCCATTCATCAAGGAAGGCTGTAGGCTATAATATCATCAAGCTAAGACCAATAGGAGGGCAGCAGGCGAAGTTGCGTGGGTCGACTAGTTTATTATAATTAGGATTGGAGGGATTGGTGATCGCATATAGTTTGATAAGTCCATTCTTTCTTCGTTCAAGTACCTAAAATATTAAGAAATACTTAAAAAAAAGGCCAAGTGCGAGTTGGACTCGGACACGAAGGATTCCGTACCATAAACCTTAATTATTTTTTGTGTTACTGCCATAGAAATACACAATCTGGGAAAATTTGAATTGTCTACTTATAACGGTTCTTGAGATACAGCCCGCTGAAAGACATACGGACGGACGGACGGACAGACGGATGAACGGACAGAAGAGGCTTAGTAATAAGGGTTCCGTTGGTTACCTTTTGGGTACGGAACCCTAAAACAATATAACCAAACAAAAAGAAAAAAGGAAAGAAAAATGTTTACCCATTCAATCAAGTAAATAACAAAATGCCCAATGAGAGTAAGTCCGTAGATATTGTCGTATTAAAATATTCTAAATTATTTTTTCAGTAAACCTGTACCAGAAGGATCTTCTCTGCCAGCTTGGCCAGCATCAAGCCCAGATGGGAGTCCGTATATGTCTCTGGGTCAAGAAGTGAGACTGGGGGAAGCATATCTGGAGAAACGGGCACGATTCTGGGATAACATCTACGAGAAACATTACCGGGCACCTGTGCCGCCCCCGCAGCCTCCACAAAAACACGTCGAATTATAGTCGAAATAGTCTTAGATTATAATATTCAAATAAAACGTTTACAAAAAATGCACATTTAGCCAACAGTAATAAGAATTTCCATATAATTATAGTGCCTTAAAATTAACTACCTTAGTTTTCGTTTATTTTATTATAGGTGCGAGTAATGGTGGTTGGGAATTGCAATGTTTGGTAGCGACCCGCCCGATCTAGGTTAATTTAAACCTGTGTTTCAGGCCATCGCTTTTAATTCAATTACCTAAGAATCCTAATTACAGCAAGGGTTTCGAGTTAGCCCAAGGCAAATACACCTTTATCCCTGAGCGTTATAGACTACTTATCACACTTACTGCAAGAAAATGCTGGCGGCGAGTAGTTCCCGTCAGTCTCCAAGTTGGGTTCCAAATTCAAATCATATTATTGACCTCCGGGCAATAATACTGAAACCTACTTTATGTTGAATTTGCATGTCATATAATCTGACGTTTTCATGCATGTAGTGTGAAAGTGTTATTAGATAGTTAACTTCTTACCAGTGTAAGAAGTTAACTTTCCGCTTTGGAGTTTATGGCGTGCATGTGTACTGACACGCTTTGTTTCTAGGAGCAGTCAGCGATCACGTCAATATGGCCAAAATGTTTGGCATTCACTTCCGAAATTTCACGTGGTCAATCCCGAACTGCAGTTTGACACCACCTGTAAGAAACATAGTCCAAATTTGGTAGATTTGGTCTGTCGAGTAGGTATAGTATAACGGAGACACAATTTAATGTCAATTTAAAATCAATAGAATTTAGTAGTTATCCAATCGAAATAAGGTACCTTTATATATTTCAATGCTCGGTGAACGACCGTGGTTCATCGCAACGCAGTTTGCAGTTGAAAACCGAGCATTTAGTGCAGGAAAATTAAGGAAATCAGAGCGAATTATTTGTGTAGTTTTGAAAATTGGTGCAGTTGTTCTTTGATGTGTCCAGATGAACATACTAAAAGTCCCTGAGCATTTGTCAGTTATCTTGTAGCTCAAACTTAGAATTTTAAGGAGATCAACGATCTGACGAACAATAGGTAAAGTAAGGACCTTTGTGTAGGCCGCATAAATAACTCAAACCGCCAGACTAACATTAAATGAAATGAACCCCTAACATAGCAATCTACATGGTCCTCATATTCATAATACGTTACATGAGGACCTCGCAGACGTACTGAAGTTTACAAATCTAGCACAATAAAGGCATTTTATATATTTTTTTGACTCAGAAGTACCAACTACAGACATTTCTTAATATTGACAAGCAGAAGGAAGATACTCAGTATTCAAAGTGAAGACAGGAATAACTACATGCCTTAGCCATGGGCTAAAGCTCACCCACTAAAGATCGAAGTATTTTGTAGTCTACAAGCTAACGAAGTCATTGAGGAATTTACGACAAGTAATCAAGTAAGCTTGTTATGCGTTAAGCAAAATATTTTTTACTTGTGCTCTTTGTGTTTACTTTGCTATAAACTTGCCCTCAGCGGGATCAAGCCCCCCCCAAATGATAATCCTGGATCCGCCCATGCCTGAGGCACAGAATCGGCCTCATTGTACCAACCTAGTCACATTTGATAGACTTTGTCACGACTCTGCCAAATATAGCCGAGACACAATAGTGATATCCTTAGGATGCTGTTAACCCCAATCTGTCTCTTTAACTGTGCTACTTCACGACAATCTTCTCTTCAGTTTCAATAAACTGAAATATTTATTTATCTTCTTACATTATTAAACGCGATTTTTTTTGGTAAGATTTATAGGTTTGAATTGAAGACGATGGCGGATGACGAGGAGCTCGTGGGTAAATTATAACAGCTGCGCGTGTCGATCTTCAAGGTTAAACAACGCTTGCCAGGTTTGGTCTGTGGATGGGGTGATCTTCATAACATAACGAGACTTAGATATACAGCTGAATCTGGTTTGACTAGGCAAACCTAGAGACTAGGCAAATGATAGATTGAAAACGATGGCACTTAATATCCTACCAGAACTCCAAAACATTCAATGGAGAATATGGTCAGAGTATTCGCCAATGCAACAGCTGGGCTGATCTTTTCAGAAACAAAAAAAAAAAACCGTCACGGTAACCGTAACCATAGATGTTTAACATAGATGTTTCGCAACTACTTGTACCTATTTTTAGTACATTGGGTCGTAATGTATATCGACCTAAATTTAGGTTGGGCCTTACGAGGTTAAAACGAATTAAAAAATCTTAGATTTTGTTCCAAAGTTTTCGCCGTCCTTAACAGACGGCGCGGTGGGGGCATCACGACATGACGTCACGTCACAACATACGAGTTGGATAGATGTTTCATATAAAAATCTTTAAGTTTACTTGTCTTCATTTTATCCATTCCCTTAATTTTTTCTAGGTGGAACCATCCATAGGAGCCTTTTTAACCCCCGACAAATAAAGGGGGGTTATAAGTTTTGCCGTTATGTGTGTATGGCAGTGAGAAGCAATATGCTGGGCCGAAGGTTCGCTCGATATACTAAGGAATTTAAGGTAACACTTTTTAGGGGCATATTGCCAATCTATTTACTCGAGCGGCCTGTGGGTTCGGTATACGCAGCGAGCTTTCAACGTCCTGCGTATTCAGTATAATAATGCTTTCAAAATGCTTAACAGCATCTTAGTGCGTCACAAATGTTTGCAAACGCGCGTGTTGACGGTTTCCACGCTATAGTGCGCAAGAAAGTGGCATCATTATTTCAAAGACTGCGCGGTAGCAGTAACAGCATTTTGCAAATGATTGCATCCCGCCATGACTGTCCCTTACAGGCACACTGGGTGGGAATAGTTACGGGAAAATTGTAGTTGTTAAAAAAAAAATGTACGAGTATTTTGTCATATAATGTTCCTACTAACATAGATCTTAAGAAAAATTGTTATTTATGGATTCTGTCCGAAATAAATAGATAATAAATAATAAAGTTTTTTTTTGTAGGGGTTTAATATGTAATTGACTGGGCCCCAATAGGTTTAAGGGCCTACCGGTGACTAAGGGCCCTTAAACCTATTTTTTTTTGGATCAAAAATGCGTTTGAGAAATGGTTTATTTGAAATACATACTTTGAATCTTGATTGAGAATCCAACTTTTTTCTTCACTGTATTTATAAAGATTTTTACAAATCATTGCTTATTTTTTATTACAATTCGCTGTGGTGTTTTGGTGGAGACGGTTGTGGTGCTACTGGCCCACGATAGTATTTCTGATAAAGACCTTCCCAGAATTGTCCTCGTTCGCCTAGGAACACTCCGCCCAGTTTCACTTGATTATTCAAAGACATGAATGGGCTTCCATCAGCGCCTACCGCAGGCCACGCAGGCAAAAACGATCCTTCAGTCACCGGTTTTCTGAAACATTTTATTTATCAGGCTGAGCTAGAAGCAGGTTCGAACTTCATAAATTTAAGAAACAGGAAATACTCATTAAATTGTTGTGAATTTATTTATAATTTTTGTCCATTTCAGGGGTCTACTCTCAAAGCCCCAAGTCCGTAGTTTCGGCCGTAGTTGTAGGCGATTTCTACTCCGTATCATCAAACCATTAAGAATGACTGAAAACACGATTTGACAGTTACTGTCAAATCGTGTGGTTATTCATTCATAGTTCGGATTAGGAACTAATCTTAAGTCCGTAGGTATGGTAGTAGAAAACACGCAACTAAGACTGAAACTACGGACTTCGGGCTTAAAGAGTTGACCCCCAGGGTTCAAGCTGTTGTAAAAGTGGTCCATGATTATGAGTACATTAACTCCTTTGAAGTGTATGCGTTTAATCTATTACACATTGTAAATAACCACATCTTCTGTAGAATTTTTTAAAAGTACCTGATTAAAAGCTAATTTATGTTTGAAAAACTATGAGAAACTGGATATTTGAATCAAGAACGAAACGCACCCGTGAATTGCAAAGTTTAACCACATTTCTCTAGTAGTTGCTTTCATTTGTTTGAATTCTTCAGACAAACTATCTTCATCTCCATCAGAAACTGCCATCGTCTGTGAACAATGGGCAGCGCGACGAACCTCCGTGAAAGGGACAACAGGAATGCTCTCATCCACAAAAGAATATTCATACAAATATATTTGGTCATGTCCTGCTTCTACGTGTAGCTTAACAGATCTCAGTGTCGGGTAGGCAAAAGCAATATCGCCGAAGTAATCGACGTATGGTAGGATCGTCTTTTCACCTACTGGCTGATCACCGAAATAAAATTCTTTTACTTTTTTAGCTATTTCTTCTTTCTCTTCTTCGCTTTCGAATTGCAAGTCTGCTGGTAAGAAATCGGCAAACTTCTCATTCATAGAATCTTGAAATTTTTTAATATTAGCTATTTGTAATGATCCTTCCATGTTGCTTGTACCTATTAAGATAGGTACTTTTTTATATTTACCATTCTTCATTATGTTGACCGGTGAATCATCGAGAAAGGCTCCCCTATCTTTGCGTTCAACACATGGTGAGAAAAGCACGGTAGAATCTTTTCTATCAAGAAATGTACTCTTTTGTAGAGTTGCAAGTGGAGTATTTTTGTAAAACTCTTCTAAAGCGTAAAAGTCATCAACGTCAGTGAAGTTCCACATTCTAGCAAACGTTTTAGCGTTTTCAAGTGGATCTGTTTGAACTGCAATAGAAGCTACACCAACTCCACTTTCCGGAATAACTTTGTTAAACAGTCCTTCCGCAGTCTTTGAGAGCATCAACAAATCTACTGATACAGAGCCTGCACTATAACCAGCAATGGTGACGTCATCAGGGTTACCTCCGAAGCTAGCGATGTTCTTCTTCACCCAGCGGAGTAGTGCCACCTGGTCCTTCAGTCCAGCGTTGCCTGGAGCATCCTCCGAGCCCAAACACAGGAAACCATGCACTCCGAGTCGGTAGTTAAAGTTGACTACGATAACTTTTTTGCTCTTTACCAAATGCTTAGGTGTTAACATGTTTCCATATCCGATTTCAAAAGCTCCTCCATGAACGTATACTATAACGGGAAGGTTTTTATCTTCAGTGTCGGGAACATACACATTTGCAACGAGACAGTCTTCCTGCATTGTTTTTGAAGAAACGTCTATAAACATTGTTGTAGTCTGCACACATATGATGCCTTTGTCAACTGCTTCCAGTGGTTCCAACCATGCTGGTGCTGGGTAAGGCGCCTGGGAACATTTAAAAAAGCATGAGCTTGAGTATGGTTGTACGTTGTTTTATAGAAAACAGTTTAATAGAATTTAAATCTTTATTTTTCTACACTAATATTAGAAAGATTTGTTTGTATGTTTCAATTGAATAGGCTCTGAAACTACTGGACCAATTTGAAAAAATCTTTCACCGTTAGAATCCTACATTATCCCTGATAAACATAGGCTATAGAATATTTTCCAAAAAGGAATTTGATAATGTAACCCAAGGTGTGAAAAAAATACCAAAAAGGATCCTTAGCGTTATGCGCATATAAATCTCTGGGGCAGTCGACTTTTTTCGCGATTTCATAACGTTGGTCCCATAGTGAAAGTTGTTCATAATGATGCGAACAAAGACCCCTTAAAATGTATTGCCTTTATTCTGTTACACGTTGAATGTTACATATTACGTAAAAAATATAAAATTAAAGTAACAAGGCTATCCAAATTGCTAAAAGCGCACCTTAAACTTGTCGGTTCCTTTGGGTGCAGTGGCGTACGGTATGTTGAGGAAGGCGTACAGTCCTCCGTCAGGGTCCTTGCGCCCGCGCACCTCTCCCTGTCGGATGCGTACTTGTCGCCACTCACCGTCATCGCAGTTACTCAACACTACTACACATGTTACTACTACAATTAGATGCCACATTGTTAATTAATGTTACATATATATACCTACCATTTAATTTAAATTATTTTAACACTTAAAATTCAAAGTGTGAATTCAAAGAGCAATGTACACAAATAACACTAAATAGATAAGTTTATTTTGTTCAAATAGATTGGTTTATCAATATATGAAGTTTTCAATACCTAAGCCAAGGATTTGATAATACAGCAATAATTTGATAAACGTTGTTTTTTCACGGTTGTGTTCACGAATGAATGATATCACAGTCGCACCTTAGAAATATTTTCGTTTTCTTTCACGTCAACCTACTATGTTACTAGAGGTATGTCTCGAAATCGATGGAAATCGGTACTTCGACGGACAGGACCTGTACCCCTATTCTGTAACAACATTTTCGTGTCTCGACAGCGGAATCCGACGTGAGTATCAAATTACGTCAAACGTACGACCTTTTTGCTCACCTTGTGAGATTTGTCACTCAGGTGAAGCTCGATATCAAAATGGTTATTTGCAGAATAGACTACCAGGACTATGGACAGACTATCGCGGATCAATTGCACGCTTCATAGCGCGCTGAGTGACCTTTTTACTTAACGTCAATAAAAACAGATCGATCTTCAAGGTTAAGCAACGCTTGCCAAAACCGGTTCGTGTGACCATATTTTATTTGCACACCGAGACAAGACTCCAAAACCCAGAAAGCATGTTAAGCCGTTGGTCCCTGCTGTCATTTGTAGATCTTAGACAGTCGTTACATACTTGGAAGCCAGAAAATCTGACACTGACACAGACTTTACAAGGAGTATCATGTTAGTTACTGTGATCTAGATATAACATAAAGTCTGTTTTTTAATCCCGGAGACTAAATTGACAAGTACAACTGTCAAAACTGACTGAAATGCTATTGTAATTAGGGTTGCCACCTTTTTTTTTGCAAATAAAGTATATTGGTTATTAAAGTTAGAAATAAAATGTACATTTTGTGTCTAAATGAAGTACGATTTATTATATTTCATCATTTTTTTTTATTTGTGATGGGTTTGCTCTTCACTCTAGTCTATGTCAGAGATGACAGAGACAAAGTCTACGATGGAGCGTGCCTACCCAGAAGGAGCCTGTCCTGTTTTGCTTCCAAACATGTTTTTTGTTTCTTTTAGAAACTTTTAACACAGGTTGACTGGTAGAAAATTCCTCAGACATTAAGTCCGCCTCTGTAAATCTGTGTGCGTAAAGTATTTAATAAAGAAATAAATAACAAATGATTAATTCATTCATTTCATTTTATTTTTATTTATTTGGGAAAATAAATTCATTTTCAGGGTTCCACACACAAAGGGTAACCACCGGAACCTTATTACTAAGCCTCCAACTGTCCGTCGTTCCGTCTGTCAGTCTGTCAGTGGGCCGAATGAACCGTAAAAGGTAAAGAGTTGTAATTTTCACAGTGTGTATATTTCTGTACCCGCTATAACAACGAAAAATAATAAAAATACGATGGTACGGAACCCTTCATGCGCGAGTCCGACTCACATTTGGCCGGTTTTTTATATTATACTAGTTGACCCGCGCCACTTCGTCTGCGTCACAAATTTCATTACTGCTCCGGTCAAGTTCGAGTCAGTTTGGACCCAACATTCATGAAACGCATTGTTACTGTGACGAGACGTGGGTTTACGAGTTTGACATGCAAACTAGTCAACGAGCTTCGGAGTGGCGCCTTCCAACTGAACCGAAACCGAAAAAACCACGCCAAAGTCGATCAAAAGTCAAAGTCATGTTGACTGTTTTCTTTGACTATCGCGGTGTTGTGCACTCTGAATTCTTACCGGAAGGTCTAACGGTAAATAAAGAATATTATTTGAGCGTTATGCGGCGTTTAAGAGAGCAAATTCGACGAAAAAGGCCAGATTTGTGGAAAGAAAATTCTTGGATTTTGCACCAC
Source organism: Lacanobia oleracea (assembly GCA_950371165.1). Taxonomy (NCBI): domain Eukaryota; kingdom Metazoa; phylum Arthropoda; class Insecta; order Lepidoptera; family Noctuidae; genus Lacanobia; species Lacanobia oleracea. Next base: position 18,521,780 of record OX493389.1, read on the forward strand.
GACAATGCGCCTTCGCACAAGGCTATCATTGTGAACGAATTTTTAACCAAACACTCAACAAATACCATCCAGCAGCCACCATATTCACCAGATATGGCTCCTGCTGACTTTTTTCTTTTTCCTAAACTTAAATTACCACTTCGTGGCACCCGTTTTCAATCGATAGAAGACATAAAGGAGAATTCGCGGCGAGAACTGAACTCAATTCCGGAAGCAGCGTTTAAAAAATGTTTTGATGAATGGATTATTCGTTGGCGCAAGTGTATCGTTTCTAAAGGAGCATACTTTGAAGGTGATAAAATAAATTTGGATGAATAACAGACATTTTGTGTATTATTGATCTTTTCCCGGTACTTTCTTGACAGAGTAGTATGTTACGCAATAATAGGCTCTAATTTAAATTCCAACTGCATTTTACATTCCTTGTCTCAGGATAACAACGTGTGTCATCTTCCTGATTATGAGGGCAACTACGAAGCCTTTGAGGTACAGCATCCTAAAAGTGCTACACTGAACATAAATCAATTGGGAAGCAGATGGTAGGATGATGAAATTAATAACAGAATTTAGGTTACAACATATTTATATTATTTTGAAGCATAATTTCACTTAATATTGAGTTATCTGCATCCTGGTTATGAGATTAATAACTGTTGTCATTATGGTTTTCAGGCATAATCTAATCATATCTATTCATTTAATCAATCGATGTTCCTTATAAGAGTAAATAATAGCTAGTGGGATCATTATATTTTAGGTACTGATAGCCTATAAACCAGATAAATAGTGGTCATGTCATGGACATAAAGATAATATTAAAATTAGCGGTTCATCATGACTGGACAATAACAACCGACCGCCGTCACATGTTTGTTCTTAGTGCATAGGTACCTACCTAAGAAGAAGCTGCATTTTTAGGGTTACGTACCTCAAAAGGAAAAAACGGAACCTATATAAGATCACTTTGTTGACCGTTCGTCTGTCTGTCAAGACCCTTTATCTCGAGAACGCGTGGAGGTATCGAGTTGAAATTAAAACCAAAATACTTAAATCTACAGTCCTTTGAAGCTGTGAAAAATATACCATTTTCGTTACCGCAAAAAGAGATACGGCCGTTTGTGTTCGACGCACTCAAAGGAATCAACATTTATAGGGTATTTCCCGTTGACCTAGAACTTTGGCAAGTAATACCGTCATATACTACAAGTATATGGAAAAGTCTGAAAACCATATATTTGTGACTAAATCATAAAAATATAGTCTTTACTTAAAGTAGTATGTAGCTACGTACGGCACCCTCAGTGGGCGAGTCCGACTTTTATACGAGTACGGAGTAATATACGGGTCCACTGCTGAGATATCATATGGCAGACATACCCTGACAAGCCTGCTTTAGGATCGGTATATACACACATAAAAAAAGTTTGTGATCACTGGCTTAAGCTGATATATTTTTTAACTAGTTGACCCGCGCAACTTCGTCTGCGTAACAATTTTCGTTACTGCTCCGCTTCTATTGGTCTTAGCGTGATGATATACGCCTATAGCCTGCCTCGATAAATGGGCTATCTAACACTGAAATAATTTTTCAAATCGGACCAGTAGTTCCTGAGATTAGCGCGTTCAAGTAAACAAACAAACAAACTCTTCAGCTTTACCTATATATTAGTATAGAGTATAGATTTAGGAGGATTTGAGGAACTCGTGGCTAAATAATAACAGCCGCACGGGTCGATCTTCAAGGTTAAGCAACGCCTGCCAAGGTTGGTCTGTGGATGGGTGACCATCTTAACATACCGAGTTTCCTCCGTGCCTCGGAAAGCACGTTAAGCCGTTGGTCCCGGCTGTCATTTGTAGATCTTTGGCAGTTGTTACGGATAGTCAGAAGCCAGTAAATCTGACTCCAGTCTTGCCATCTTGCGTTACCCAGTTACTGGGTTGTGGAGGTCTGGTAGGCAGCCGCTCCGCGTAAAATACTGGTATTCAGCTAAATACAGTTTGACTGGAAGCCGACCCCAATATAGTTGGGAAAAGGCTAGGCAGATGATGATAGAGTATAGATTTAAATTTATCAAGAAAAAATCTTTGTTGTATGTTTTCTTTAAACAGAAAATACCCTGTTTGAAATTAAAAATAAAACTTTCTTTTTATTAACAAAAGTTGAGTAATTAATCAGAATTAAACATTCTATCCATTCCAAACTTACCCAACAATTTATTAATAAAAGGTTTATATTCAATCTACTTTAACTCCTCCCCTGGCTCGAACACAAGCGGAGATCCTCCTGGGCATACTGAGGATCAAGTTATTCAGCGTTTCTTAGGATAACATCATGAATAGCGGCTTCCCTGAGCTCTGACACTGTCTGGGGACGTGGCTGACGGTTACAAACATGTTGACGGCACAGTTGGCGCAGTGGTTGAGTGACAACCTGCAGCGCTGCGCGTCGCGGGTTCGATTCCCGCACGGTACAAATATTTTTATTTTGGCCCTTTGTGTATGTGAGTTTGTATGTTTGTGAACGCACCCACGATACAAGAGAAATTCTTAGTGTGAGGCAACAATATTTAAAAAAAAAACTGGCCAAGTGCGAATCGGACTCGCGTGCAAAGGGGTCCGAACGAATTTTTTTTTTTTAATTTTACTTTAACACTATAGACTATCTCTATCTATCTATCTATCTCCAATTTTTTTTTTATTTTAGGCTCAGTAGTTTCGGAGATAATGGTAATTTTTCGTCTAATTTATTGAATAACTTCAAAACCATTTATTTTAAAAATGTTATTAAAACCTTCACAGTAAGCCTATTTATTTGATATGTCACATGATATTATTCAAAAAACTTTTTTTTTAAGTTTTCTAGTTTGACCCCCAACAGATCCCCATACTAAAAACTTAATCATTTACGTAATACGTCCGTGTTTGGGTCACAGAAGTCCATGTGTGTACCAAACAACAACTTTTTGATTTGAACTTTTTGTTCGGAACCCTAAAAAAGAAAAATAAAAAGAAATAGCTCGCTTAAGAGCTTCCCACGTGTGCTCTATTGGGTTTAAGTCAGGCGAGCCGGCAGGCCAGTCAAACCTCGTGATGTCGTATTCTTGGAGAGCAGCATTGACTCGTTGAGCTCGATGTGCGAGCGCATTATCATCGACTAGTACAAAATTGGTGTCCATGGTTTACTCGGAATGGTCTGACAATGCTATCAACAGCAACTGCTTAATACATGTCTGCTGTCATGAAGCCTCGATACGGGATCAAAGGCGTTCTAGCTCCAATCATAATACCACCCCAAAAGGACACCGATTTACCGCCTTGCTGAACTGTTCCGGTGGCTGTTCTTTGCCTTTCACGGTCTCCTGGTCTTCTCTCGACACATCGGTAATCTAGATGAGTACTGATTCGCTATTCGTCAACAAAGAGGCAGTTTTTCCAAATGTTTTCTTCTTCACCTCTTCATTTTGCCGAAGTCTAGCCCACTGCAATCTCCGTCGTTAACATTGCCGGGAATTCAGAGGCGCTCGCCAAGACTTCCGTGCTCGTAATCCAGGCTGGTGCAAGCAATTCCGATTGGTCTTAGTGCTTACTTCAAGCCCAGAGGCGGCCCGAACTTTTGCTTTTATTTTAGTAGCGTTGAGTGCGTTGATTGTTTGGTCACGGGCTGCCAGCAATCTAATACAGCGCTTTTAGGCAGCAGTTCAAACAGTTGGGCGACTACTGCGGGGGTACCTCTGCAATGTGGTAACGACACAGGATTGGGATATAGCAACTCTACGTGCTATTTTTCTCGTGGTGTATCCTTCTTCCCTCAAAGTTACTATTCTTGCTCGTAAAACTTTTGATAATCCTCTTGAAATTTTTTAATTATAACTCTCCGCGAAACAGTATTTTCAATCCGTTAAAATTGTCTAAACCAGAATTCTGAATGAGCGTAAGCTAGGACTGAAAGTACTATCTATATTACTATACTCTTTGACTGAAAGCCTTTTTATATGGAAAAACAATTGAACTGTTTTATATTCAAATACTATATTTTTAAATAAAGAATTTAAAAAGAAGAATAATTCATGATATAATCTACCGTAACAAAAAGATTTCGATTTTTCAAAGTGATCGCAAACTTGTTTTTATGTGTGTATGTGACGGAAAATGCGTCGCATATTTTCGGTCGCGTAACGCTAGAACAGACAACTATATGACAAAACAATCAAACTTTCACACTCAACCGATGATGCGTTAATGCGAATAGACGCCATTAAACCATTTAAAGGCAGCTGAATCCGGTTTGACTAGAAGCCGACCCTAATCTAGTTAGGACAGGGCTAGGCTATTGATAGATTGAAGACGATTACACTTGATTTCCTATAAGAATTCCAACGTTTAATAGAGAATATGATAACATCTATGTTAATATTAGAATTGATAAAAATCTTACGTATTGGTTCCAAAGTTTTGGACGTCCGTAACACCGGCGCAGTGGGGACATCACGTCTCGGTATAGGAGTTGATGTTTCATATCAGAAAATTTTAAGTAAACCTGGCTACATTTTATTGTTACCCCTAAATTTTTCTAAGTAGAACCATCGGTAGGAGAATTTTTAATACGTGATTGACTGGCCCTCAATGGGTTACCTACCGGCGATTTAGGGCCCTTAAACCTATATTTTTGTACCTTTCTTGTACGTTCTTCATCATTATCAGACTGTAGTTCTGAATGGATATTCATCCAGAGCAATGAGCATTCCTTCCGGGGTGCCCCAGGGTTCATTATTGGGGCCTCTTTTATTTAATATCTTCATTAATGACATCACATCATGTTTCCAACACTCAAAAATATTATTGTATGCAGATGATATGAAGATCATGAAACAGATCAATACGGACGAGGATGCTCTCCAAGTACAGGAGGACTTAGTTAACTTCCAAAATTATTGCAGAACCAATAAATTGGATTTGAATGTTTCTAAATGCTATGTGTGTTCCTTCACCCGTAAACCGAACCCGATCCAATTTACTTATAAAATTTTAGATACCCCAATAACTAGAGTAAATCTAATTAAAGACCTGGGAATTACTTTTGACTCAAAGCTTATCTTTGATACGCACGTTGACAACATAGTCAAAAAAGCGTCTAAGGCTCTGGGTTTTATCCTTAGAATCTCGTCTTAGTTCAGAAGCATCAAAACTATTAAAATACTATACTGCTCCTTCGTCCGTAGTCACTTAGAGTATGGCTCTCAAATTTGGAACCCGAAATATAATGTTTATGTCGATCGCTTGGATTCAACGCAAATTATTAAGGTACATTCAATTCCGTTCAAGAGTATATTTGCCTAATTACGTCACTCGCTGCAGGAAATTTCATATTCTGCCTCTTTATGAGCGTAGAAAAATCGCCGATTTGGCATTTCTGTTCGGAACCATGAATGGATCAGCAGATATACCTGAGTTAGTAAATAAAGTAGGACTACGTGTGCCTTGTGCATACCTACGTAGACCTCACCTACTGGCCACACCGGTGGTGAGAACTGCTTACAGACAAAACTCCTATCCGATAAGAGCGATTCGTACTTTTAATGCGGCCTGCCGGGAAGTTAACATCGACCTTTTTAATACTGGAATCAGTAAATTGAAGCAGACTCTGTGCAATCACTTTTTCGCGAACATTTCAGGTGGTTGAATTTCTAATTTTGTAATCACTATTAATTTAGTCTACCTACTATTGTTAACTAGGAGTATTTTGTACGAATCATCGATAGACATTGAAATTTTTTTTGGCCTTCATTATATTAGAATAAGTTAGCATGCCTTGTAATTAGCTGTAAGTTTTCCAAATATAATAAAATAAAATAAAAATAGAGATGTAGGTACGCTTTGTAAAATGCGTTGAGAAATGCTTTATTTGAAATAAATGCTTTGAATCTTGATTGACACTCCGATTTTCTTCTCCACTGTATTTATAAAGCTTTTTACAAATCATTGCTTATTTTATTACAATTCACTGTGTTTTTTTGGTGGAGGCGGTGGTGGTGCTACTGGCCCACGATAGTATTTCTGATAAAGGCCTTCCCAAAACTGTCCTCGTTCTCCTAGGAACACTCCGCTCAGTTTCACTTGATTACTCAAAGACATGAATGGGCTCCCATCAGCGCCTACCGCAGGCCAGGCGGGCAGGGACGTTCCTTCAGGCACTGGTTTTCTGAAACATTTAAATTACAGGGCTGATATTCATAGTTTTAAGGAGCATTATAGTTTATTATTTTCAAACTAAGAACGTAACACACCCATGAATAGCAAAGTTTAACCACATTCCTCTAGTAGTTGCTTTAATTTGTTTGAATTCTGCAGACAAGCTATCTTCTTCTCCATCAGATACTGCCATCGTCTGTGAACCATGTGCCGCGCGACGAACCTCCGTGAAAGGGACAACAGGAGTGCTCTCATCCACAAAAGAATATTCATACAAATATATTTGGTCGTGTCCTGATTCCACGTGTAGCTTAACAGATCTCAGTGTCGGGTACATAAAAGCAATATCGCCGAAGTAATCGAGGTATGGTAGGATCGTCTTTTCACCAACTGGCTGATCACCGAAATAAAATTCTTTTACTTTTTTAGCTAAATATTCCTTCTCTTCTTTTCTTTCGAATTGCAAATCTGCTGGCAAGAAATCGGCAAACTTCTCATTCATAGAATTTTTATTTTTTCCAATAGTAGCTATTTGTAATGATCCTTCCATGTTGGTAGTACCAATTAAGATAGGTACTTTTTTATATGTACCATTCTTTATTATGTTGACCGGCGAATCATCGAGAAAGGCTCCCCTATCTTTGCGTTCAACACATGGTGAGAAAAGTATGGTAGAATCTTTTCTATCAAGAAATGTGCTCTTTTGTAGAGTTTCCAGAGAAGTATTTTTGTAAAACTCTTCCAAAGCGTGAAAGTCATCAACGTCAGTGAAGTTTAACATTCTAGCAAACGTTTTAGCGTTTTCAAGTGGTTCTATCTGAACTGCAATAGAAGCTACACTCACTCCACCTTCCGGAATAACTTTGCTAAACAGTCCTTCCGCAGTCTTTGAGAGCATCAACAAATCTACTGATATGGAGCCTGCACTATAACCAGCAATGGTGACGTCATCAGGGTTGCCTCCGAAACTAGCGATGTTCTTGTTCACCCAACGGAGTAGTGCCACCTGGTCCTTCAGTCCGGCGTTGCCTGGAGCGTCCTCCGAGCCTAAACAAAGGAATCCATGCACTCCGAGTCGGTAGTTAAAGTTAACTACGATAACTTTCTTGCTCTTTACCAAATGTTTAGGTGTTACCATATTTCCATATCCGATTTCAAAAGCTCCTCCATGAACGTATACTATAACGGGAAGGTTTTTATCTTCAGTGTCGGGAACATACACATTTGCAACGAGACAGTCTTCCTGCATTGTTTTAGAAGAAACATCTACGAACATTGTTGTAGTCTGCACACATATGATGCCTTTGTCAACTGCTTCCAATGGTTCCATCCATGCTGGTGCTGGGTAAGGCGCCTGGAAACAAATATAAAGAAGCATGAGCTTGAGTATTTATTATCTTTTCGAGGATTCGTGCTATCTAGTTAGACGTGACGTTATATCATCGTCATCATCATCATTTCAAGAAAAAGACGTCCGCTGCTGGACATGCGCAAACCCTAAGTGTCGCCGCAATAACCGGTTCTGTGCGTCTCATATGTCATATACAATCTTTTAAACGAAATATCTCTCAAAGGGTACTCATGAGGACACGGTGGTGCATACGGTGGAGGTCTGCCCTGCTTGGGCGGAGCACCGCCGTGTCCTCGTCGAGGCGATCGGCGGTGGCGACCTCTTACGTCCGGCCCTGGTTTAATCCATGGTCTGGAGCAAGGAGGCATGGGAAGAAGTCACCGCTTTTTGTGAATCAGTAATGCTAGCGAATGGGGAGGCCGAACGTGTGAGAGAAAGGGAACAGGAGAAGATGCCCCGGGCGTCGCAGGGCGATTCCCGGCCACCGTAGGCGCGGACCTGTGGACGTGGCGAGCATTGGGTGGCTCGCCGTCCGATCAGAACCAGGCCAGGGTCGACCGCGCGCTGTGATCCACGCGCGCCTCAAAGACATTTTACCATAGAAGACGGGGCCCGATAAGGCAAGAACCTGCCGGGGTTGCGGAATCTGTTCGAAAGAGTCACCGCGGCCCTGGAACACAAAATGCATTAGGAGGAACACGGAGACCATGCAAGAAATTGCGAAATAAAAAATCTGCTGTTCAGTACATTTAGTCGAGTTATGCGCACATAAAAGTACTACTCTGTCAAGAAAGTACCGGGAAAAGATCAATAATACACAAAATGTCTGTTATTCATCCAAATTTATTTTATCACCTTCAAAGTATGCTCCTTTAGAAACGATACACTTGCGCCAACGAATAATCCATTCATCAAAACATTTTTTTAACGCTGCGTTGAGTTCTCGCCGCGAATTCTCCTTTATGTCTTCTATCGATTGAAAACGGTTCAGTTGGAAGGCGCCACTCCGAAGCTTGTTGACTAGTTTGCATGTCAAACTCGTAAACCCACGTCTCGTCACCAGTAACAATGCGTTTCATGAATGTTGGGTCCGAACTGACTCGTTCTAGCATGTCCTCAGCGACTTTCATGCGATTGAGTTTTTGGAGAAAATTCAGATCTTTTGGGACTAGCCGAGCAGCAACATGTTTCATACCCAAATGATTAGTTAAAATGGTACGGATCGACTCGTGAGATACAGAAAGTTCGGCGGCTATCTCTCTCAGAGTTGAATGGGGATTTTCAGTCACCATTTCCTTCACTTTTGCGATGTTAACTTCAGTTGCAGACGTTGACGGCCTACCAGAGCGAGGCAAATCTTCCATCACATCTCGACCGCTTTTGAACGCTTTGAACCACTCATAAGCACGAGTTTTTGATATAGTCGATTCACCGTAAGCCTTCTGTAACATTTTCAGTGACTCCGAACACGAAATTCCATTGGCGATGCAAAATTTAAGACAAACTCTTTGTTCGATATTTTTGTCCATTATGAAATTCGCAATACACACTAATTATGATATTACTAAAACCAGCCCTGTATTTAATATAAATAACAGATGCAACTCAAACTCCGCGCAAAAAACAAAAATTTGAATTTGGAACCGTAAACAAATCATCCATTCCCGATACTTTTTTGACTGAATGTATGTGCATGTTTTATCGTGTTTTCAGTGTTATTTAGTTACAATGACCCCTTAAGACGTATTGCGTTTATTCTGTTACCTACACGTTGTATGTAACATATTGCGTAAAAATATAAATGAAAGTAAAATGGCTATCTAAACTGTTAAAAGCGTACCTTAAACTTGTCAGTTCCTTTGGGTGCAGTGGCGTACGGTATGTTAAAGAAGGCGTACAGTCCTCCGTCAGGGTCCTTGCGCCCGCGCACCTCTCCCTGTCGGATGCGTACTTGTCGCCACTCACTGTCATCGCAGTTACTCAACACTACTACACATGATACTACTACAATAAGACGCCACATTGTTCATTAATATTTCATATAGAAACATATACTTAATTTATTTTCATTAGGCACTAGAAGGCTAAAAGTATGAATTCAAAGAGCAATGTACAAATCAGAGTGAATGATAAGATTCTTCAGTTCACTATATATATAGATTGTGATTTATCAATGTATGAAGTTTTTAAGCCAAAGAGTCGATAGTACAGAATTTGAGAAACGTTGTTTTTGCGAAACAAAATTGGATGCCATATCGCACCCAACAAACGAGCAAATATTTAGCCTCTGTTATAGGAGTTAGAGACGTTGAGGAGCTTGTGGCTAGATAATAACAGCCGCACGGGTCAATCTTCAGGGTTAAGCAACGCTTGGTTGGTCTGTGGATGGGTGACCATCTTAACATACCGAGTTTCCTCCGTGCCTCAGAAAGCACGTTAAGCCGTTAGTCTCGGCTGTCATTTGTAGATCTTTGGCAGTCGTTACGGATAGTCAGAAGCCAGTAAATCTGACTCCAGTCTTGCCATGAAGTACCGTGTTACCCAGTTAATGGGTTGTGTAAAAATATCTAAGAATATTTCCATAGCAAACTACTTGAATTAATTAAAATTAATTTTAATTGTCAATCAGCTTTGATTTTATTGAGTCTGTGGTAATTTGAATACCTGAGTGTTCTATGGCCATGATCATTGGAGAATATTTTTCTGGCAAACCTGCTAGCAATAATGACCCGATCCATTCATCCGTAATTGCAAAACCTGTGCCTTTTAATCTCTGCGCTGTCTCAATTGCTTGCGTTACATACGAAGTCATTGTATCGCAATTTTCTTGACGTATTGAGATAAGATGTCGCAGTAGGGTTATCTTTCTAGAAAAACCTGAGTCATCAAACATATTCTTGAGCTTCTTCCACAACTCTTCCGAACTTGATGTCTCATTGTTATGCACGTACAATCCGGTATCTTTTGTTAAAACCAGTTTCGCCCTTGTTTTAGCATCTTCTTCTGGTTATCTTTCGCTCGCCGCCTGCGGTTTGATATAATGTATCATTCCTTCTAGCACCAACAAGTTTTCTGCCGCAAAACTCCACTCATCATAATTTTCGCGTCCTTTTAGTTTCGGAACACTTTGTATGTAACTCATAGCCATTTCCTACACAAAGTTCAGCACTTATTTTTAAACTGTAAACTGATTTTACTTAAAAAAACGGGATAATTGCCCATAACCTAATAAAACGTGCTGTATCTGGTTTACGACTGCCTTTATTTTGACATAAGAAACATTAGATTACTATAGGTACAATAGATGGCGTTAGTAGTAATATTTGTTACAAAATATAACAGTCTGTATGTAAAAATTGCAATTTTTTCATCATACTGGGTGTCATTTTTATGATTCGCAATAATAAAAAAAATTGATCTAATTCAACTCTAACCACATTCCACATTTCTTGCCATAGGATGGCGATGAGTGTAATTTTCATGATTCCTATATAGGGCGGGGCTGCGGAATCTATTTGAAAGAGGTACCGTAGCTCTGGAACGCAAAGGGCATTAGGAGGAACACGGATGGGTTTTAGTCAGTAAGAGTTTCACACTCCCTCCTGCTTCAGGAGGAAGCAGCTTTTCTGCTTTCTTTTCTGCTTCAGCTTTTCTCTTAGGAAAGCTGATGTTGTGTGCTTTTCCTTACTCTGATACTTTTTCAGATGAACAAAATAATAACATTTTAAAGCTGAATAATACTATTCACTTGTTGACATGTTGTCATAGTGACAAATTATTGTATTTTGACACTAATAAGTTTGTTAGTGGTTTTAAGATAACTCAGGGAGCTTTATCCCTGTCTGGTAAATATAGGCATTTGATTGCTATGTTGATAGCATATAGTATTAACGAGGTTATAGCTAATATAACAAATATTAGGTTAAGTGACGAGCCTGTGTTGTCTAGTTGTACTAACAATATAGGGACTAATTATTGTGATTCTTTGTGTTGTACGAAGGAGGACCCACCTATAATGTCAACATTCTTGGAGGCCACTAACAGTCAGGTAGAGTATTCTCTTCCTGATAGAACCCATACAGGCAGTTTAGACTCCTCAATTGTAGCTCTGGAGGTCACTCCGGATACTAGTGTAAATTTAAACTAAACTGCAAGACAACAGAAGTTACCCCTTCAAGTAATGAACAATTACTATTAGTGAATGACAAAGTATCTTCTAGCAATTTAGCTCATTGTAAAAAACCTAGGGGAGGGCAATTCACTTTAAAGTTATTTAATCAGAACATTCAAGGTTGCTCTTCCAAATTACTTGAGATAGAAATGTTTTTAGAGAAAACCAAGTTTGATGTAGTTTGCCTTACAGAGCATTGGTTAAAAGACCACCAAGTAAGTTCCATTAATTATGATAATTATTATGTAGGTAGCTACTTCAGCCGACAACGCATGATACATGGTGGGTCATTAATTTTAATTAAAACTTCGATTAAATCTAAAGAAAGAAAAGATATTGTTAAACTGTCGGTTGAACACACCATTGAATTGTCCTGTGTTGAGCTAGATAAGCATGTTGTGGTATGTGTCTACAGACCTCCATGTCACCAGAATCTATCTGTGTTTGATACAGTAATGGAAGATGTGTTGAATAAAGTTAGTTCTACTTGTAAATCAGTAATAATATGTGGCGACTTTAATATTAACTTATTAGAAACAAACTCCAATAGTATTAGGTTATTGAGTCTTTTTAAATCATTTAATTTATCAAATGTTTTTGTTGAGCCAACTCGTGTGACAGCTTCTACTGCAACTTGCATAGACAATATATTTTGTAATTGTGATTACCTACATAAAGAAATTGTAAATAAGTTGCCATCTGATCACAATGGACAGTCAATAACGTTTTGCACTTACGTACCTTTAGAAAAAATTCAAATAAAATTTAGACCAATTACGGATAAAAAATTGCAGGAATTTAATAATGCTTTAGATAGTAGACTAGGTGCCCATAATTTTAATAATATTAATGACCCAAATGAGTTCTACACTGAGTTCTTTTCATTATTAAACATTCAATTTGCTGAGACTTTTCCCCTAAAGTACAAAAGTATTTACACCAAGTTCTTATTTAGCGATTGGGCAACTCCAGGCATTCGCAAAAGCAGGGATAAGCTATATGAACTGTATGGCCAAAAGCAATATATGAATAATACAAGCTTTAATAAGTATGTTGCAAAATATTCAAAAACTTATAAAAGTGTATGCAAAACAGCAAAAGCTCTACATATTAGCAATAAAATAAAATCAGCAGACGATAAAATAAAAACTACTTGGAAAATAATAAATAACGAAACAGGTAGGAAGAAACAACGTGAGACTAAATTTAATTTAAATACTGTAAATGGCCCAATAAACTCAGATGCAGAGGTAGCTCAAGAATTTGAAAATTTCTTTGCTAACATCCCTCTTAAAACTACTGAAAGTCTCAACTCATCTCCTGCGCTCGCTGCTGCTTTACTTAGGAAGAATGTAAAGGTATGCCCATCGGAGTTTAAGTTTCAACATACAAACCCCCAGGCCATTATAAAAGCTTTTAAAGATCTTAAAATAAAATCAACTGAAGATCTTTGGGGAATGTCTGTAAAAGTCTGTAAATATGTTATTGAAACTATTGCCCCCTACTTAGCTGTTATATTTAATACTAGTATAGACCAAGGAGTATTTCCCGATCTTATGAAACACAGTAAAGTAGTTCCTTTGTTCAAATCGGGTGATAATCAGGAACCCAATAATTATAGACCTGTGTCAATTTTGCCAGTGCTCAGTAAAGTGTTTGAAAAGTTAATTCTTAATCAGATGTTACTTCACTTTAATAAAAATTCCATCTTTCATGAACAACAGTACGGTTTCACCAAAGGGCGTTGTACAACTGACGCCGGGGTCACCCTCATAAAGAACATCTTTAACGCCTGGGAAGAGTCACAAGACGCCATTGGAATATTCTGTGACCTCTCGAAGGCGTTTGATTGCGTTGAACATGAGACACTTTTGTTGAAACTTGAGCACTATGGAATCGGAAATACAGCCCTTGAGTTGCTTAGGTCATACTTGATGGACAGACAGGTTAAAGTTCAGGTAAACGGTGTAAACTCACGAGGGTCTGAAGTGACAATGGGAGTTCCTCAAGGCTCAATATTAGGTCCTTTCCTCTTTCTAGTTTATATAAATGATTTGCCCCAATTACTTCAAAATCACCCAAAGATGGTATTATTTGCGGATGACACTTCATTGATATTTAAAATAGAGCGACGATCACGAAATCTTGACGTCGTTAATAACTCTATTCTTCAAGTCCAAAATTGGTTTACGGCAAACAACTTGGTATTAAATGAAAAAAAAACTAAATGTATTAGATTTACTTTGCCTAATGTTAAAAGTACCGAATGTGACATAATATTGAATGGAGAAAAACTGGAGTTTATTGATCAGACAGTTTTCTTGGGAATCACAGTGGACGAGAAGTTGCAATGGGGACCTCATATTACATCTCTAGCGGGGCGGCTAAGCTCAGCTGCTTATGCTGTTAGGAAAATAAGACAGTTAACAGACGTAGAAACCGCACGTTTGGTCTATTTTAGCTACTTTCACAGCATTATGTCATACGGAATTTTGTTGTGGGGTCGGGCTGCTGACATTGAATCCATATTTATTTTACAAAAGATAGCTGTCAGAGCCCTTTATAATCTGCGCCGCCGCGATTCTCTAAGGGAACTTTTTAAAAAGATTAATATTATGACAGTCCCTTGCCAATTCATTTATGAAAATATAATGTATGTACGGAAAAATCGCCATCTTTTTAGTAAAATTAGTGATAGACATAATTTTAATACTAGAAATAAAGATAAGTTAGATCAACCATTTTATAGATTAGCTAAAGTACACACATCTTTCATGGGGTACTGTGTTAAATGTTACAATAAAATACCTTGTGACATATTAGAACTAAATGAAAGAAAATTTAAAGCATATATCAAAAGCACACTTTGTAAACAAGCTTATTACAAATTAGAAGATTACATTCAGGATAAGAATGCCTGGAAGCATGCTGGTCCTGCTCCATAGGACGGTCAATGTTGTGGACAAAATCAAACTGGTTGCTTTATGTATTAACTTTATAGATGTTCTGTCTCTTTTTGTGTCTGTATTTTTCTGTTAACTCACACACTGTTAATTAGTCATTCCAATATTTGTAAATGTGTGAGTATCATGTACCTACTTATTTAGAAAATTTATAAGTCTACCTCTGCATACCCTAGGTGCATGGTCCTCACATATAAAAAAAAAATTGTATACTTACCAAATATTGTAAAAGATTAATTGAAAAGAGTAACTATGGAGTTTCTTGTCCATTCTTCTCCATAAGAATCTACCTTTCCGAATGGACAGTAGAGTCACTTCAGAACTTTTAAATATTTGAAATGTGAATGACGTTCAAAAGTGCCGTTTAATGGCCTAATTGGAATAAACGTTTTGACTTTGACTTTGACTTTGACTTTCACCCTGAGCGGGAGGGGTCAAAAAAGGCAGCAGGTACAGAACCCAGTAATGTGAGTGGCCCGACACACACTTGGCCGGTTTTTCCTTTTGAGATATGGCATCCTAGGAATGCTACACTGACTAGAAATCAATTGGGATAACAGAAAAGGGGGATGATGAAATTAATGACAGAATTCAGATTACAACATGTTTCTGTTAATTTGCAGCATAATTACTTATTATCTGCATCCTCTTTATCATATTATTAATTGGTATGATTATGTCTTTCTGAAATACCTAATCGAATCGTATTCTTTAAAAAAAAACGATGTTTCAGATTTAAAGCCAATAATTGTGGGATCATTATATTTTAGATAGTGATAGTGCCTATATGTCCAGATTAGTAGTGGCTATGTCATGGTTATAATGAAAATATTATTATTTGCGGCTCATCATGACTGTCTATCGTGGTACCGTTGTGAATATTCTACTGTTTCTAGACAATAACAACAGATCACCGTCGCACATTTGTTATTAATGCATAGGTACCTACCTAACTGATATCTTAAGCCTTCATCTGGCTAATTCACGAGGAAGTCATCCATCTTCTCTTCACTCAGTCGCGACCTTGTTAAGCTGTGTTAGTGCTTCATTTTTATTATTGTACAGGTCCACGGCTGAGACATCATCTGGCAGATACACCCTGACAGGCCTACTTTATTCTTGCTTTGGAGCTCGTCGGCAATTTACGTTTTAAACGACTGCCGTGTGGTGTTTGAACTTATTCGGTCAGTCAGTTTATTCTAAAGAAAGCTTTTTGTGTCCACATTTATTCAATAGCTTGATACGACTCTTTCTACATCAAGTTTGTTCTTTGACCTCATGTACCTTCTAAAGTAGTTTAAAGCATCTCTTTACCTGATTATTAATAATTTCTTCAACAATTTCAGAATGTCAGTGGTAGACGGCTCTGCTCGCTCTGGGTGTCCCCAAGCATCCTTAAATGGCTTTATGGGAAACGCTGGAAATACCGTGTGACCTTCTGGAGTAATATTTTCAATTATCGGAAGCCAGTACTACCGACTCCACCATCGAAACCCTAGAATAAATTAAAAGGCTTTCAATTAAATTGATTTATGTTTTTTTTGGACTTTTCTGATTTGTCACAAAGATAAAATTGGATGTCATATTATAAATTACCAACTCAAACTAATATCATAAATTAAGAGGTAACATTATAATTTGTAAGTGTTTGGGAAAAAAAAGAAAGTAAATCTATTTATTCCGCCAGATATGAAGCATAAAACAAACATAGGTAGTACATAAAAACATAACTTGCCAAATGTAATATCAACTTAAAATTATTTGCGCAGAATAAAAACATATTTTTTTTAATAATTCCTAAACAAAAACATGTGAAATCCTTGAGCAAGTGTTACTTGCTACATATAAGCAAAAACATAATAAATAGTCATCAACGTTAATGATAAATAATTTGTTATTGAACATGTTTACCGGTGTTATGAATGCGGAAAAATAAAATATTGAAATAAATCATCATCTGCCTAGCCTTTTCCCAACTATATTGGGGTCGGCGTCCAGTAAAGCCGGATTTAGCTGAATACCAGTATTTTACGAGGAGCGGCTGCATACCAGACCTCCACAACCCATTAACTGGGTAACACGGTACTTCATGGCAAGACTTGAGTCAGATTTACTGGCTTCTGACTATCCATAACGACTGCCAAAGATCTACAAATGATAGCCAACGGCTTAACGTGCTTTCCGAGGCACGGGAAAATGAAACAAATCTCATGGTATAAATTTATGGTCTAGTGCCCTGTAACCTATTAGAATAACTGATTTTATCCCCGAACGCAAACATAGGACTTTCTTTAATTTCAGAAATAATGGTTGCCAAAATATTGTTAAATAGGTACCATATTTGAAAATTCAAAAGTCATTGACAGTTGGTAGATACATATATATGTTTTATTATGGGAATATGACAACCAACAATGAACGATACTGCATCACACAAACAAGGTATGATAATGATATCATACCTTGTTTGTGTGATGCAGTACTACAACACAGATACAATAAGTGCTGCATGTACTATAATATAGAAGAGGATGACCTCTTCTATATTGTAGTACATGCAGCACTTACGTTTGACGATCTATAATTTTATATATTTAATCTCAAACGGACTTGATAAGTTTTTCTAATAGTTATTTGGTTAATCTATACTAATATTATGAAGCTGAAGAGTCTGTTTGGTTGAACGCGCCAATCTAGGGAACTACTGGTTCGAATTGAAAAAATCTTGTGTTGGATAGCCTATTTACTGAGGAAGGTTAAAGGATACATAAAATCACGCCACGATTTTGGTTGTTGGTAGCGTGGTTTTTCATTAATGACATTTTTTATTAATGCTCCGCTACTATTGGAGCGGGAAAAAAATAACTTGTCACATGAAAAATCAACTTAAAATTATTTGCGCAGCCTAAGTACATCTATTATGTGGAATCCTTGTACAAGTGTTGCTTGCTTGTATTGAATGACTTTTTCATGAAATAACCATTCAATAGGGCTTCATGAACTTAGAGGGCTATATTGATGATTAAAGTGGTTATAATTCTTTAGATAAATACGCGTTACGGCCGCGAATCGTATTTTATTCAACATACAGCTTCACACTGACCGGAAAATTGCAAAAAAACATAAAAAATATTTGAATTTCGCGGGCTACCCTGGCGCTTCCAAATGGCTTTGCAAGAAACAGGGCTCCAAATAAGGCCAATATTATAAATCTGTCGTTTAACTTAAACATTGAGTTGTAACAATTAATAAATCCGCTTTTATTAAAACTACACAATAAACACCAATTTTGAAGACAATAATTTAATTTTAATTCAAGACTAAAAATGGAATTGGTTCCGTTATTTCTAAAAATTTTATGCCTAAATTCTATTATGCTAATAGTCTTTATGCCTAGTAATATTATGCGAATTGAATTTATGCCAAAACTAAGTAGCCTTCAAGATAATGATGCCAGCATAAACTTTATGCGAAAAAAAATGCCAAAATCGTTATGTCAAAGTATATTAGGAAAACAACATTATGTGAAAAGAAGGGATCCCGGTCTAATTTGACCGGACTAAATATGTTTAATACCTATCGCTACCTCAGAAGATAATAGACCGCTTTTTATAGGCCCTATCATCCAATTGTGAGTCAGTATGCAAACGTAGCGATGCAGTGGCGGACGTGTGTGGTACTGTTGTGCGCGACGGCTGTTCTGGCTGACGACGAATGGCGGGAAGTGAAAACTGCGCAAGGGCCGGTGCGCGGGCGCAAGCATCCCACTGAAGATATTTTCACTTTCTTCAACATACCCTACGCCACAGCACCTGTGGGTGTAGATAAATTTAAGGTAATCATGCTTTGTTACTTTTTAAGAGACCCTTTTTTGAGTGAACTCTTCGAGTGACCGATTCAGTATTACTCCCTATGCTTCCGAACTTATGGTAAGTGTAGGTACAAGGGGCCGAAGCCAATTCAAGCCCCTTTAGACATATCTGATGGTATAGGGCACCAACCAAATGATATTAATTTCTTACTTAATTCTTATAAAAAATATTGCAACAGCAAAATTAACAAATGATTTTTAGGCTTTAGGTACTATAAGGGATCGCTTTTATTGGGGTGCGAGAGGTGTCTGAAATAAATATATTCAGAGTATTTTCGAGAATAATTATATATTGCGTGTTTTCATTGTCAAGGCAATCAAACGAATCTCATGGAAAAAACTAACACTTCCTTATGTCATTAGATTCGAATTCCAACTTAAACTCTTTATTATTAAATCTTTCAAGGCTTTTGACTTTGAGGTTGCACCTTCCAAAGAGGATCTCTGTATGAGGTACCCCCCGAAGAATGGAGGATAGTAAGAATGACTTTCTTGCAATCATACATTCTCAGCCTTGGAAGAGTTAAGCACCTACCTACTCCTAACCCGAAGTCCCTACCTATCTCCGGACACCGTACACAAATGCAAGTACATCTTTAGATGTAGCTAGAATCATGCCTTGCGTAGACAAGTATCTTTGCAAAGTTATTGAATGCTTTTGCTTTGCTTAATTAAACACGCAGGCATGTCCGAGCCCCAGTGCGATAAAACCGGAGTAAAAGTCGCACCGTACTGCGAACTTTTACCACAGTTTATATGGTTTACAAGCTAACCTAACTAATCTAGGTGGTTGCTCGTCGGACGATCATCGTAGGTCTACTCTGTTAAAGATTTTAAATTTTAACTTTGAACTTACTCCAGTGATTATAATACCTAAGAATTAAAATCAATTGCCTCCATAATCAGTTCAACCAACGGTGACAACTAGCCACCCCTCGCAAGGCTACGCCCCGTACGCGAAGTTAGTTTAACCGCCCATGGAGTCCTTTAATGGCGTGAAATTAATCGCGAAAACTCTACCTCAAACACCACTGGATTGAGTTCACCCTAGCTAATATTTTTTTATTACGCGCTCTTCTCGAAACTGGGAGCGCCCTCGAAGTCGTCGATCTCCAAACTAGTCCTTCTTCGAATATTACATGTAATAGAAAAACTCGCTTAATATCTTATTCAACCTACCAAACTAAAATAATGTTTGTTTACGTGAGATTATAATTGACATCTACTATCTGTTTTGACATCCTACTTTTTCTACTACCATAAAAATTCTTTATAATAAAATGGTTTCAACCTATTTACATGAATATTAATTATAGAACCTTATTTTTAATCTTTACAGGTTCTACATGAAAGAATAATCTCTTTGATTCGTTTGACACATTATGACAAATTGTTTTTTATGTTGTCATGTCATCCTATGACTGAAATAATACAAGTCAATCCTCCGGCTTTCGCCGCCATTAAAATAAATAAATTATATGTTATGAGATTAGCAGAAAACTTGAAAATAACTAACATTATATAAATCTAGCAAGTATAATAAAGTGGAATTTCGAACAACTATAAAATCTTCAAAATAAAACGTTTCGTGTAATAGATTCATATTTCTTTCTAAAATATTTCCATATACAAAATAAAGGTTGCTGTATTATCAAATCAGTAGTATAATGTTTTAGAAGATTTGATGTGTACGATTTTCTTTTATATATATAAATGTGTTTATAAATTTTATTTGTTTTTCTTCCAACCCTTGTTTTCCTTTTAGTTTGGGCACGAAGAGAAATTTTGTAAGCACCATTCAAAGACTTACTAATAGCCTGTGTTAGTTGTGTCTGTGTGTTTGTGTATAAAATTTTCCTACCAAATGAAACTGATATATTATTATTAAAAGGATTATTGGAGGACAAAGGAAGTTGCGCCTCCTCAGGGAACATCTCCTTCGGTTCGTCTTCCTGTGTGGTGGCCTCCTCAACCTGGGCATCATCCAACACGTGATCTAATACGCTACTACTGACGACTGATTCTTCATGGAGATTATATACAGGTTCAGACAACAAAGTCGCTTGACATTCTGGAATAAAATGGGGAATAAATAATGGAATGGACACACCGGGTTCTTTCTCTTCACGTCCTCGCATAGGCTGCTCTCTCCACAACTCTGCTTTACTTCGTCATCATTGTCATCATGGTCATCATTGTCATCATGGTTTTCGATTTGTGGGTCGTCAATTTTCATACTAGAATATAAAGGTGTATCATTATCGACATTTACATATTCCTGCTGTCCGCATTCGTCAGACACTTCAGCGATCGTATTTTTGACATAAATAAAGCATTCCAATGTCCGTCGTCGTTTACAGGAAATGCATTTACACGGGAATTCCTTCCTTATTTTGTCGCATAGCAACAAAAAATCTATACCGTCATGGTATACCGTATTATAAAAATATCTAGCAGCGCTCTGCAGAAATGCGCCCAAAATCAACGAATAATCGGCTTCTCGCCACTCGCTTTCGACAGCGACGAGCCTGAATTCGGCTAAGAAAACTTCGAAGCATACTCGGTCTATACCGGTATATAACATAGACATCTTTTACACATATGAAATCTTTCTTGTAAATATAAAAACCACTTAGCTTTGCTTTCCAGGCGTCCACACATCTAGCGCCTGAACATAGTTATCATCTCGTCCTTTTCGAGATGAATTTACAAAATTGGGAGTCTTCATGCACTTGTCATTTTACGCAGTGCACACGCGTAACACTACCGGGCGCCACCGCCACTTATAAGGGATCGCTTTTATTGGGGTGCGAGAGGTGTCTGAAATAAATATATTCGGAGTATTTTCGAGAATAATTATATATTGCGTGTTTTCATTGTCAAGGCAATCAAACGAATCTCATGGAAAAAACTAACACTTCCTTACGTAATTAGATTCGAATTCCAACTTAAACTCTTTATTCTTAAATCTTTCAAGGCTTTTGACTTTGAGGTTGCATCTTCCAAAGAGGATCTCTGCAGTACCTATCGCCGACCTTCTATCGCTGTTAGCGAAAGAAAGCTGGTAGCCGTATACAGAAAGAAAGCTGGTAGCCGGCGCCGATCTACCAGCGCTTATCGGCGCTGGTTCATTCTGGTAACAGTTACATAGAGCAAGCAGATTGTAGCTTGTTGTTCATTAATTTTAAATGGCGGACGGCGTCAGCGCTGACCAGCGCGTGTCGAAGATTGTCGGAACTTGTCGGCGACGTTCGGCGCTTATCGGCGCTTGTTCATATAAATGCCGGTTACCTGCGTGGACCGGTTCCTATAAGCGCTGGTAGGCTGCCAGCCTTCTATCTGTATACGGCCTTACACTTTGTTGAAGAGTTTTAAGATAATGGATTATTATATAAAGTGTTTATTGATACCGCGTATCTTAACGATTGTTGTTATCTATAGCATTTTCAATAATACATTTGCTTCCATTGATTTATAATATGTTCGTTTGTTTTTGTTTTGTTGTTGAATCCAATTACAAAAAAACTTGACCTTCTGGATCTACTTATTCAGATTTTTTAGATATACCTCTGACACACAAGGAAGCGAAGTCCTTGACAAACCCGTATTAAATCTAAAATTAGCTGAGGAGCTTGATGGGTCAATTATCTTCCTGTCTGCAATAAATAGGAGAGTCAGGCGTGTAGTTCTATATAGTGTTGGTAGACTATAAATAGACAGACCGAGTGACGTTCAAGTTTCCTCACGTGGACGACGGCCACTGGGCTAGGCTACTTAAAAATCACTATACTTAATGTAGATATAAAACAAATTTACGACTTTGTATGAGTGTGCTTTTTACTCTAAATATCTTTTCCAGGCACCTCTGCCACCACCGGTATGGCTGGAACCTTTCGACGCTGTCGACGAGAGAGTAATATGCCCACAACCTACGCTTTATCTCATGGACTTGTCAGCTTTTACGGTGACAAAAGAAAATTGTCTGATTGCTAATGTGTATGTTCCAAACACGAACAAAAAAAACCTTTCAGTAGTAGTGTACGTTCACGGTGGAGCATTTGTAATGGGCTTCGGCGAAATGTTAAAAGGCACACAGCTAATGAAGAAGAAAGACATAATCATCGTAACGTTTAACTATCGTGTGAGCATCCATGGGTTCCTTTGTCTCGGCACCGAGGACGCACCGGGCAATGCTGGCATGAAGGACCAGGTGGCGGCACTGCGCTGGGTACAAAAGAACATCGCCAGCTTCGGCGGTAACCCTGATGACGTCACTATTGCAGGTTTTAGTGCTGGTTCTGCATCAGTGGATCTCTTAATGCTTTCAAAGTCGACCGAAGGATTATTCCACCGAGTCATACCAGAAAGCGGTGGCAACCTTGCTGCATTCACAATTCAGAGGGATCCTATAGAGGTAGCCAAAACATTTGCCAGAAAAAACGGTTTCACAAACGTAGACGATATTTATGCACTAGAAGAGTTCTACAAAACCGCTTCTTTTGAACTGTTAACTTCAGATTCATTTTTCGATAGAACTGACTCTACTTTTATGTTTTCACCGTGTGTAGAGCGTGACACAGGAGACGGAGCATTCCTCACTGAATCTCCTCTGAGTATATTTAAGAAAGGCAATTACAAAAAGTTGCCTGTGTTGTATGGTTTCGCTCAAATGGAGGGACTGTTGAGAGTAGATTTCTTTGATGTTTGGAAGCACAAGATGAATGAAAAGTTTTCGGATTTCTTGCCAGCTGACTTAAAGTTTGAATCTCAAGAAGAAAGAGAAGAAGTGGCTAAACAAGTCAAGGAGTACTATTTTGGCGCCAAACCTGTTGACGAAAACAACATTTTAGGATATGTTGATTTCTTTTCTGATGTCATATTTACTTACCCAATGCTTTGGGCTACAAAATTGCACGTGGAGGCTGGCAACAATCAAATTTATTTGTATGAATATTCCTTTGTGGATGAGAATGTTCCCTTTGTGCCGCACACTAAGATAAGAGGTGCTAACCACTGCGCACAAACGGTGGCCGTGCTGGATGGTACCGGTAATTTTACTCAACCAGATGAGTCTCTTGCGACCCCAAAGTTCCAGAAAATGCAGAAGGTTGTTCGCGAAATTTGGCACAACTTCATTAAGACCAGGTAAGTTTGATTATACCACCTTACTTGCGTGTACTTATCATTTGTCTAGCCTTTTCTAAACTATATTGGGGTCGGCTTGGAGTCAAACCTGATTCAGCTAAATACTATGGTATATTACATGGAGTGACTGCCTATTAGGCCCCCACAACCCAGAAACTGGATTATACGGTACTTCTTGGTATGACAGACTGGTGTCAGATTTTCTGACTTCTGATAAAATTCGTAACGACTGCCAAAAATCTACAAATCGCAGCTGGATTAACGTGCTTTTCGAGGCCCGAAGCAGTCGTGGTATGTTAAGAAAGTCACTCATCCGCAGACCGACCTCGACAAGCGTTGCTTAACCTAGAAGATCAACTCGTGTAGTTTTTATTATTTAGCTACAACAGCTCCGCACCTAAGTTGCCGGCGGGTCTGAAAAGGCCACTTTAGTAGAATCAGAAAGCAAATCACGCTACCCGTCACTGTCAAATTTTCCCAATCAACCTTGAACCTAATTCGTTTATGATAAAGATGAAAATAAAATTTGACAGATTGTTGCGTGATTAATATTATGATTCTCCTAAAGTGGCCTTTTTAGCCCCCCTGTTCTGTTTGAGTTAAATCGACTCCCACGTTGATAAAAGTTCACACCTTTAGTGAAATAGTCAACAAAGACTAAAAAGTCCGATTTGACAGCTGAGTAGAGAGGGATATAAGATTGCTTTACCACTAAGTGCGAAAGAGATTTATTTTTATGTCTCTTTCATACTTACTAGTAAAGCAATATATCCTGCTGTCAAATCGGACTTCTTAGATTTTGGTGACTTTAGTGAGCTTACATCAATTAATATTATTTGACTTATTTTAAGTTATTCGATTCTGCAATACGATTCTGTAAACATGTCGAAGTGAAGGCTTGGGTGAAGTGATCACGAGGTAAGCTCTCAATCCGAGTAATCAAGATGGAATGACAGCTTACTTCGTGATCACTTACCGAAGCCTTCGACATGCTTACAGCCGGTCTATTCTGTCAACATCTCACCGAGTGAACTTAGATGGAGTGAGCGTGAAATGAAATGACATTTCATTTTGTTTTCTATGGATTGATGTCACTTCATGTTCACTTCAACTAAGCCAGTGACGGTGAGATATTTAATAGAATTGCACTGCTGAATCGACCGGCCGTTCGGGTTCAACCGATACGCACATTTAGTTTGAGTAATATGGGCAATATAGAAGTTCATTGGAATTTTGTTTTATCATTTTCAGTAAGCCTGTGCCTGACGGGTCATCACTCCCTGCGTGGCCGGCAGCAGGCGCAGACAGGTCACCACACATGGTGCTGGATGAGAAGTTGGAACTTCGTGGTGTGCTCTTGGAAGAGCGCACTCGCTTTTGGGATGCCATCTACCAGAGATACTACCGTGATGCAGTCCCACCACCAAAACCGCCACCAAAATCACGCGTTGAATTATAAAATTATGAATGTGTCTTTTTTTGGTACTGAAGGTTAAATTAGGTTTATTATACCTATGGAATGCTGTTTTAGTGACAAGAGATGTGAATAATTACCAGTATTAAAAAAAATACGGTAAACGATAATGTAAGAAATACTAATGGTTTCTCTATTATTATATTAATAGAGAAATAGTTGCTATTATTATATTGTATTGTTTCTATGCTTCAAAATAAATGTATAATTGTTGGTGAGACTTATATATTTTATTTCCTTTTTTAATTCTTCCTTTTAAATAATATCTACGTCTCTAGATAAGTTGCGATTGTCGTTAATTTGATCAACAAGCAAATTACAACTGGCACACGGCTTGAGTTCTACATATAATTGTACATCAACTAGAGAAATATAAATTGCTTGAGAAAAGATTTAAGTCACAAGCAATAGAATCGTGAACCACAAGTTAAGCCGTCTTGTGCATAAATATGAAAAGGTATGACGCGGGTAGAGCCATTCATTCTCCATGTTGAAGATCACAACTGACTGAACGAAATAATACAGGGTGAATTTTTAAAGTGTGCCTTCAGGGGCAAATCGAAAACTATAAATTTTGATTAAAATTAAAACTGCATCAAAGTTTCTTGCAAAAAGTGAGCTCTTTTCTTTAATAAAATTTGCCATGTGTTATTCTTATTACCTACTTCGCAGAATTTGATAGTGTGGCTAATAATAGCCACACTTTTTGGTGTAATACTACGTCTTGGGGTGGTGCGCCAAAAACACTGCTTATAAAAGTGGAGAGAGCCCAAAGGGCAATCTTAAAAGTTAGTAACTTTAAAAAGATCACGTTCCCGACTACAGACCTTTACAAGTGTTGTCAAGTATTAACGGTGAGACAACTGTTTATATTAAATACTGTCCTAATTCAACATTCTGTGATCCCGTTTCGAGTGGTCGGTAAGAGACGCAAGGACCTGATTTGCGAGAGTAGAAAGTGCCATTTCACCTATTCAAAAAGATACAATTACTTTCTTGCACCTACATTGTACAACAGAGTGAATAAGCTACGACCTGTTTACCATCTTCCTAGCCTCACACCCACCCACACACACACACACACACACACACACACACACACACACACAAAACCAACATAGGAAAGTTTTTTCTTTAAGTTTTGTTATAAATGTTTGTTTTTATTTTATTTTTTCTGTTTTTGTTTGTATTGTCATAGTTCTACAGCTTTATTAATATGTTATAATCAGGATTCATAAAACACATAAGCTTTTATTAATCTAGTGAAATTGTAACCCTTTGGGGAAAGGAACTGGTATCTTTAACACAGGTTACTATGTAACCTAGCTAAGATGCCAGTTGCGATATGTTCCGTGACTTCGAAACCAATGTTAATGTGCCTAAGACGTTTTTGTAATCCGATAACTGGTTTTTATTGTGACAAATAAAGCATTATTATTATTAATACAAGATGCGTTTAAAAAAAAAAACAATAATACAGTTTTACTTTTAATCAAAATCCGTGCCTCAGAAAGTAGGTACGTTAAGCTGTTGGTCCCGGCTTTCATTAGTAAATCTTTAGCAGTCGTAAGGCACTTGTCTCGAGTAAAGCTTCAAACTCGAAACAATTGGCGATCAGCGAGTAGCGAGTGAAAAGTTTCGATAGTTTTGACGCGAGTGCTTTAGTGCGACTGGCTTTTACTCGCAGTACTCGCTCCGGCCTGCACTATAGGTAGAAATTACGGCAGTTTGGTGGTTCTTACCGCCAAGCGAGCATCGCCCAGCGTGTGGCGCTGAGCGAGTACAATCTTTGATAGCTCTTGTCGCTGCGATCAACTAGAGGTAAGAGCCGCTCGCCGGCTATGTGAACAGACAGCTATTAATTATGAATGTATCTGTCTCTTTTACTCACACGAGATCTAAATCTTTTGTCCCTTTCCTCAACGAGCAAATGGTCGATAGCTACTCGTTTCCTCGCCGGTGGTGAGACAAGTGCTTTTTTTTCAATCATCAAATGACTCCTCCTGCTCTGGGTACAGCAAGAGGGAGTGTCAGACTCTTACTGACTAAAACCCATCCGTGTTTCTACTAGTGCCCTTTGCGTTCCAGGGTACGGTGCGTCTTTCGAACGAAGTCCGCAGCCCCAGTAGGCACTGGCCCTAGTGAGTGGGCCCCGTCTTCCGTGCTGACATCTCCTTGAGGCGCGTTGGGATCGCAGCGAGCCGCCGACCCGGGCCTGGTTCTGATCAGACGGCGAGCCACCCAATGCTCGCCTTCCGCAGACCCGCGCCTACGGTTGCCGAGAATCGTCCTGCGACTCCCGACGCCCGGGGCGTCTTCTTCTGTAGCGGCGGCTGGGGCGTGAGGTTTCCCTCTCTCTCACGCGTTCGGCTTCCTCCTTTGCTAGCATAACTGCTTCGCAGAAGGAGGTGAGCGCTTCCCATGTCTCCTCGCTCCGAACCTTGGCTTGAACCAGGGCCGGATCTCTCGCGTCCGGCCCTGGTTCAAGCCATGACGCAAAATGAAAGTGACAAATGGTTTAACAGACGGAAGAACAGTGACATGACTACATTATAAGTAGCTATTTATAAGGTTTCTATTGGCTGTTAAGGGCGAAGATGTTTGTTCATTACAACAAATAACGAACATCAACATAATATCACACCAAAAAAGCAGATAATATCAGTAGGTTATTTATTAATTGTCTGTTGATAAGCTTAAATATGCAAAATTCATGGTAGAAAATTGTTTGTCCGGTTGGAAGTTTACTAACTTGACTTGAACTGTTTGAACTTGAGTGAACTCGATTGAACTCGATTTAACTTTCAATTATATAACTTTGGTATCGTTGCAGTAATACGATACTAGAGAGCTGGTTTGATTATGGAGCTGGATGGGGCCATAGAAACTCTAGGATGGCACCACCGTGATTGGATATGTATACAAGTCGGTGCCCAGGGTCGGTTCATGGAGCTGAAAGAGCCGAAAAAGTTAACACTATTTTGTTTGGGCTTATGAGACCTGTGTTTGTCTGTGTTTTATTATTACTATTGTGACGATATTTTTATTTTTTCAATATTTTGGTTAATCGATTTGATCCATTTTTTTACTTGTTTACTTAACTGTTTTTCTGTTCTTTTTTTTTTGTAACACATTCAGACACAATGTAAATTGTTACTGAATTGAGTAAATGAAATGAAAATGTTGACGAGTAATATCATGTGAACTAAACAAAATTGCACCATCTCAATTTGGATCAGTGGATATGCATTAACAAGCAATAATAGCTACATACGACGTTGAGCCACTGCTTATCATCTTGTGTAGGCCTTCTGGCTTCATCGTCATATCGTCGTGTCTGATGATGAAGCCAGAAGGCCATAGCATCTTCTTAACCAAACAAGATAAGCTATATTTGACTTCGCTCGTCTTCGCGTATGTATCGACAAGTGACGTAGCGCTACGCAAGCAGCACCAGCAGAACCGGCTGTGATGGTAGTATAATGTGGTGTAGTGGTTGTTTGGTCTGCCTTTTTACAGACTATTACATTTCTTACTCTTCTGAGGTCTGCTGCAAGAAATTTGAATTTAATAGCAGAAGCTTTTGCTCTTCTCTCTGTTTGTAATTTTTAACTGACTTCCAAAAAAGGGGGAGGTTATCAATTCTGTGTTTCGTGTGCATACATTTGCAGTTAAATAAGGGTATTATAAGGTAATGGGATCTCCTCATCCAAATAAAATAGATAACATCGTATTAAGGCTAAATTTCGGTATTACTAGACGATGTCCAGGTTCTGAAATGAATTGTCATAAAAGTACAATAGCCAGAGGAAATGATGGGGTCGGGGGTCTAATAATGGTGCTGGAAGGCCACAATAGAAAATTCCCAATCAAGCAGCTATTTCCATTGGTCACGCCTTTTTTGGTTGCCAATATTGTTGTTGTTCAGGGTCTTGCATGATGTTGAAGTATCTGAACTGGTAGCAAAAAACAGAATTTTTCATTAGTAGGTATTTCATATTTTATAACTAAACGCTACGTTTACTTAAAAACAAATATTTTACGAAATTCTTGTGCAACAAAGTTGTCTTATTTTGTCGGTGAAAGCTAATTTGTTCCTATACTTTTGCGGAAATCCATACTATTCTGATCGCTTTCATCCAGTCGCCAGTTTGCCGCCGCTGGTATCGTGATCGATATAAAACAAAGTCATGCTTAGTTAGCAATTTTCGACTATCACTGCTAAAATAGATTAGAGCGCTTATTAATATTCCTACCAGTCAGTTATTGTAAGTCATTTTGAGACCGTAGCGATGAAGTGGTGGACGTGTGTGGTACTGTTGTGCGCGACGGCTGTTCTAGCTGACGAATGGCGGGAAGTGAAAACTGCGCAAGGGCCGGTGCGCGGGCGCAAGCACCCCAGCGAGGATCTGTACACCTTCTACAACATACCCTACGCCACAGCGCCAACGGGTGTAGATAGGTTTAAGGTTTGTGCAAATCATTTTTTCATTTAATTTATCTAAGAAACAGTTTCTTATTACTAAAACAGTTAAAGCTGCCTATGTCGTGTATCTTTCTACGAAAGCTAGTATTTTAATTTATACGTATTTATGACTTAACGAATTTAAAATTCTTAGTAGTATGTTGTTCTTCGACCAAAGAGAATCTCAGTAAAAAGTTTTGTCTTTCCTCACAATAAAATGTATACACATGAAACTTCTAAACTTTGAGACGCTTAATTACTCTGACCAAACACTAAGTGAACTGGTACTTTCTATCAGTGACCAAAATTGTCTTAGTTCTCTCCTAACTTTTCTTTCTACTAACTTCTTGCTTTTTTATAAAATATATTGAACGCAGCCATGCAGGGCCCTGATTCTACAAAAGCCACGGTGGTCTCATTTTGATTTCTTTTCCAGGCACCTCTTCCACCGCCATCATGGTTGGAACCATACGACGCTATCGACAAGCATGTGATGTGTCCACAACCCACGTTTCCACATGCAGATCTGCTCTGGCCGAAAAATCTAGTTACACAAGAAAATTGCCTCATTGCCAATGTATATGTGCCAAACACGAGTGAGAAAAACCTTTCGGTTCTAGTGTATGTTCACGGAGGTGGTTTCATATTTGGCTTTGGTGAAATGCTTAAAACGACTCAGCTAATGAAGACAAAAGATATAATCATCGTGACGTTCAACTACCGCGTGGGTGTTCACGGATTCCTTTGTCTCGGCACCGAGGACGCACCAGGCAATGCTGGCATGAAGGACCAGGTGGCGGCACTGCGCTGGGTACAGAAGAACATCGCCAGCTTCGGCGGTAACCCTGATGATGTCACCATTGCTGGATACAGTGCTGGCTCTGCATCAGTAGATCTCTTGATGCTTTCTAAGTCAGCTGAAGGTTTGTTCCACCGAGTCATACCTGAAAGTGGTGGAAACCTTGCTGCATTTACAGTTCAGAGAAATCCTCTAGAGATTGCCAAAACTTATGCCAAAGAACTCAATTTTACCAACGTAGACGATATTTATGCTTTAGAAATGTTCTACACGACAACTCCGTTGGAAATTTTAAATAAAGGTCGGTTTCTCGATAAAACTGATTCAACTTTCGTTTTTTCCCCGTGTGTGGAGCGTGATACGGAAGGAGCCTTCCTGACTGAATCTCCTCTGAGTATATTTAAGAAAGGCAATTACAAAAAGTTACCTGTATTGTATGGATTCGCTAATATGGAAGGACTGCTGCGTATTCCGTTGTTTGAATTTTGGAAGAATAAAATGAATGAAAAGTTTTCTGATTTCTTGCCAGCTGACTTAAAGTTTGAATCTGAAGACGAAAGAGAAGAAGTGGCTAATAAGATTAAGATGTTTTACTTTGGCAACAAGCCGGTAGGCAATGAGAACGTTTTAGGATACGTGAATTACTTTTCGGATGTCATATTTACCTTTGCTATGCTTAGGGCTACTAAGTTGCATGTGGAGGCTGGCAACAATCAAATATATTTGTATGAATATTCTTTCGTGGACGATGATACTCCGCTGGTGCCACATACTAACGTACGAGGTGCTGACCACTGCGCACAAAGTCTGGCTGTGATGGATATTGTAAATGCGACACAACCAGATGAATCTCTTGCGAGCCCAGAGTTGAAAAATATGAAGAAGATAATTCGTGAAATTTGGCACAACTTTATCAAAACTGGGTGAGCTTTACATATTTCTATGTGCTGGTTGGTGCTGGGTTCAATGATAACCCACTGTTTTTCCGTTAAATGACCGACGTTTATTTGAATGTTGTGCGTATCTTTGCAGGAAACCTGTGCCTGAAGGGTCGTCTTTGCCTGCGTGGCCGGTAGCAAGCGCGAACAGGTCGCCACACATGGTGCTGGATGACCCACTGGAACTACGTGGAGTGCTCTTGGAAGAACGCACTCGCTTCTGGGATGACATCTACCATAGACACTACCGGGATGCCGTACCACCACCAACACCACCACCAAAACCACGAGTTGAATTATAATACTGACAGTAGATAGAGACTGACAGTTTCAATAGAATATGTTTTTATTTTTGGTCCTGTCAATAGGAAATAGGAATACAATGTTTAATTTTTGGTCCTGTCTATAGGAAATAGGAATAAATGTTTCAAAATTACATGGATAAATTATGAAGTGCTGATTATATTATTTTCAAGATGTACCCCTTTATATTTTCTATCCTGAGTTGAACAGTAACCTTTTACTATTGAATAAGTGCTCAGATAATAAAACCAAATCCTTGTCTAGGAACGTTCTCAGAGTGCTTAGATATGCTAAACGTTGTTTAAAGTTAGGTAAGTATTTACAAAATGTTTCATCATTAGTCAAGATAATCGATTTTATATGAAAGTTAGACTTAGAACCTATGCCTGGTTTCTGAGGTACTTTACCGGTCGTTTATCCGTCCGTTAACTACTAACCAACCAATGGCAAACGGCTGATACTTCGTAAGCAATCGCTAAGAAAGGATTGTCGAAAATTTTATTTTAAGGGGGAGCGAGTGAATTACTTATTGTATCTCATTTAAGTTCTTGTATCTCGGCTTTTTTTGACCGACATCAAAAAGGACGAGGTTCTCAATTCGTCGGATATTTTTTTATGTATGTTCCCCGATTATTCGAAGACGCCTGGACCGATTTGAAAAAATCTTTTTTGTCTGAAAGGGTAGACTCCTCAGGTGGTCCCTTGGACATCAGGTCAGTAAATAGATGGAAGTCTTCAAATTTTATAGGCACACTTGAAGCGATTTGGGTATTTTTTGGAACAGTTTTTTCTTTCTTGAAGTGTTCTCATTTTAATTTGGTAAAGGTCTGATGCAGAACTTTGGAGATAGGCAACGAAACTCCTCAATAAATTGTAGCAAATGGCCCATGATTGTTGAAATCGCATCATGTCTGTCTATTATTTACAACAGTTCACAACATAACGCTGTGAAGGGGTGCGCACATGTGAATGCCAATCTAGTTGTGGAGAATTACCACAAAAAGTGAAAAATAAAAACTTTTTTCCAAAAAAAACTAACCGACTTTCGAATTTTTTATTCGAAAGTCGGTGCTGCAAAGTATAAAATAACTTTAATAGGAATTCGGTGTCCTAAAACGAAGAAACAAAACCAAAAACACCGACTTCCGAAGTTATTTTTTGTAAAAAGTTATTAATGTCTCGAGACACGAAAATTCTCGACCAGGATTTCTCAAGGTTCTCGAGCATATCGAGAAATTTTAAAATTTTCAATTAAATACGTTGTTTTCTTAATTTGCTATATTTAAAAAAGAGATGGATGAGATCAATTTTTAAATGGCAAAATTTTAGTTACCCTAAATTGAACTTATTAATTAGTTATCCTATATTAACTTTTTATAATTGTTCGGTCCGTATCAGTTCCCAAAAGTACAATAGTCTTTTATTGAATAAAAAATATTCTTCTTCTTCCACCTGGCATTAATCCCGACTATTGCCAGGGTCCGCCTTCCTACTTAGTTTTATTTATTTATTTATTAAAAGTAGCACAGCCACATCACATACATTGTGCAATAATTTTCAAGAAGCTTGCCCGATCTTGAACGTCCTTCTCAGTCAGGCCATTGGCTCTCATGTCAGACTTGACGACGTCCAGCCAGCGCTTGCGAGGGCGACCACGAGACCTAGCCCCAAGGACAGCCATATTCATGCATCTCCGACCAACGTACTCCATAGGGCGGCGCATGATGTGGCCATACCATCGCAGACGACACTCTTGCAGTTTTTCTCCCACGTCACGGACACCATGACTACCTCGGATGAAAGAGTTGCGTATGCGATCGGATCGCGTTACGCCACTCATCCACCTCAGCATCTTCATCTCCGTGACGCGAAGATCCTGGGAGTGTCTGCTTGGTGCTGGCCAACACTCGCCGCCGTACAGTAGAACAGGCCGTGTGATGCATTTATATATCGATGCCTTAGTTCACAATTGCACTAACTACAAAATTTTCAATTTTTACTTTTTTAATGCCAAATACACTAAATTTCATGCTCTTTCGTTTCCGCGCATCGAAATACCGTTATTCCGTCTCTTTCTACCAAAACCGTGGGTCACAATTGTATTAAATGAGTTCGTTTAATGTTCCATGAATGTGGTATTATACTAATGGTCTTTATTTTTGTAAAACCAATCAAGATATACTTTAACTGATTTTAAGTTTCTCAACTGCAGGAAATTTCAAAACACAAACGTATTATATACATTTGCAATATCTGCTCATACTTTTTAGCAGTGCTACAAGAGTGTATTATGTGTTGGTAGCACAAAAGGATCAAGAAAGTTTGATGCCCAAGTGTGCTAAGTACTTTTACTGGGAGGGGCTTGGCAATTTTTTAAGTGCACAAATACATTAAACCGTTTTGAGATATAGTCCGAATTGTACAAGTGTATTAAGTACTTTTACTTGAAGGGGTTTGACAATTTTTGAAGTGCACAAATGCATTTAATCCTGTTGAGATATATTCCCAGTGTACATGTGAAATAAATGGAAAAGCGGAAATAAACTAAGCCCATTTAATTTAATGTTTATTTCGTAGTGTGAATACTCAAGCGTTTTACTTTCATTAAAGACATTTGTGTTTTAAAGATTGATTTTGGCGCGTAATTTTCAAGGAGCAGCGACTTTACTTCGTCATGGTTCGTTCGTTCGGGATCGCGTGGTCAGGCGGGGAAGCGGGGGGTAAGTAAGCCCTCCGCTTCGTCGCTTGACCGCGTGATCCAGCGTATGCCGCAAACGTCACAAACGTAAACAAGTTTATACGTGCAGAGTATTCGTTTGCTCTGCGGAAAGTGAGATAATTTAGACGTTTGAAGGTTTAAGAAGTTAAGATTTACTGTGTTTAAGTTAAATGCCATAATGTTTAGTAAAGGACGTAAACTAGTCGATTTAGTGAATCAAACTGATAGAAACAAGACGGAATCACAAGACGTGCCACCATCAGTGTCCGGCCAAAAAGCAGAAGTGAAGAGTTCATTACATAAAATAACCAAAAGTAAGTAAAATAAGTGTTACATTAATTAAATAACTTGTCATTCATTTTTAAA
Source organism: Lacanobia oleracea (assembly GCA_950371165.1). Classification (NCBI taxonomy): domain Eukaryota; kingdom Metazoa; phylum Arthropoda; class Insecta; order Lepidoptera; family Noctuidae; genus Lacanobia; species Lacanobia oleracea. The sequence goes on from OX493389.1 coordinate 18,556,534, forward strand.
TAACTTCAAACGGCTACCTACCGCTGCCGTTGAAAATCGTACCTAAACACCATAATGATTAACATGAGTGACAGTTTAATCTTTTGAGGGATGGTATAAATATAAGACAGGACATCAAGTGTAACGTAATAATATTGAGACCGTATTTCGTATGAAAGTGTTATAGGTACCTACTCGTATAGTAGTCGTCACGAGTCGTGAGCACAAATGTCAAGTTTATTTTTTGAGTTTTGGGTTCCTTTCTGGGTTTTTTGATTAGTCCGTCTGTAGGATCGGTCGCGTGGAGCGTTTGATCGCAATGTTTGTGCTCACGACTTGTGACGATTGGTAATTCACGTACCTACTTTTGCGGTACGTTGTAGTTAAAATTATTTATTACCTACTTAGGGTCTTATTCTGAAATAATTATTATAGCTAACCAAATTATTAAGATCTTTTGTACCTTATTTTTGTATAATTATTTATATGCGTAGCTTATTAACACTACAATTCTATTATTAGCAAATAACTATTCATCCACATAAGTAGTCAGTCATGTTAAACGTATTTAATACTTTTGTGCATTAAACCATATATTCTCAGAGAGAAAATTAAAGGCACTTAATATGTTTGTGCATAGCCATAAGTGCTGTTAATACATAAGTTTACTGTTCCCCTTGCTAACGTGATGGAATGTAAAATAATAATTATAATTCATTAAATTAAAAAATTAGCATTGCTGTTAATCACACGTGAGGTGTGCGCGTGTGTAGGTCGCCTTTCATTTGAAACTTTGGAATCTAATAAAAAAAAAAAATCCACAAATAGTTAAAATGCGAATTAAGGAAGCGCGAATAAGGAGCTTTTACTGTAGGTACTGCTGTGTGTTAATTTCTTCAGACTACTGGCACGTAAGGCGAACCTTTCGCTATCTCTTACTAGTTGAATATCACTCAATTGTCAATGTTTTATTACAGATGTTACTTCTGCAGAGTTATTGGCAGATAGCTACAAATCTCAGCAGAAAAATGAGGACAAAAGTTCAAACAAAACATTGATCTACAAATCGCCAGCTATAAATGAAGTTAGCGTCACTCAAACACCACGGTCAAAAGTTGCAAAGAATTTAAATACTCTATTTGACAAAATATCTAATGAGATTGCTGCAAAAAGTCAAGCTTTCATTCAAAATTCAACGACATCGCCTGATATTATATGCACAGCCAATCAAGTAATAGTTTCAGAATTTGATAACAATAATTCACCTGAAGATATAAACAACTGTGACAAATCCGAGTCAGTTCTAACTTCACAAGCATCTCCTGACATTTATGACATTACAGAAAACGACGTAATCACCTCTACACCCATAAATGCTATTGGTCGAAAAAGAGATCTATCACAGTCTGCTGGATCAAATACAGTCTTAGGTCACGACGTTTAGTCTCTGCAATATGTAGAATCTGCCTCTAAAATATCTGATTGGGATCATATTTCAAAAGAAATTTCCCCATCTGTTCTCAACGTACAGGTGTTAGAAGACCTACCTGTTCCCAACGAATCTGATCATGTTTCACCAAAGCCGAGTACATCAACATGTGAAAATACATTATTAAACCAAGATCTATATTTGTCAGATGACGAAATATCTCCATATATTGATTCAGAATCGTCTTATGCTCCTTCACCATCTAAACCACGCCATCTACCATTATCATTAGATAGCGATTTAACTGACGTAAGTGACTCAGTAGAAGCTACAAAGGAAAATCAACCAAAACGAAGAAAGAAGGCAATGCCCGAAGCATGGAAAAGAAATGTTCTTAAAAATTTACGCCAAACAGGTAAAGGGTATACAAGTAGAAATGGAAAATTTATGGAACCAAAAGAATGCAAGCCTACAGATTGCTCTAAATGTCGATATCAGTGCAATTCTTTGTTTCCAGAAAATCTGAGACAAGATATCTTTGAAGAGTACTGGAGCCTAGGTGATACAAAACAACAAAAAATGATGCTCAGTAGCCTGATTTCTCACGCTGAAGTCTTACGTCTTTATACGAAGGCAAAAAAAAATCGCACTATGTCACGTCAGTATTGGCTTTTTCACCAATCTGTAGGTAAAAAACGAGTTTGCCAAAAGTTTTTTTGTAATACATTCAATATTAGTTCAAGCATCATTTGTTCAAAAAATAGAGGGCTCAACGGCATATTTATGGGCACTGACAAACGAATAGGAAAAATGCCCGCAAACATTACTTCAGTGGAGTCTACTAACTTTGTAAAAGAGCATATTAACCTGTACCCTCGCGTTGAATCCCACTGTTGCCGAAAAAGTTCTAAAAAACAGTATTTAGACAGTGATCTCAACTTGAGTCGCTTATATCAAATGTACAAAGATTTTTTTTGCCCCGAAAAGATGATAACTCCTGTATCGCCTTATGTGTATCAAAAGATTTTCCACTCTTATAATCCAAGACTAGCATTTTACAAGCCAAAGAAAGACCAGTGCACCAAATGCAACGTGTATAAACGATCCGACAATAGAGCTCCCTTACAGGAGGATTATGATGCCCACAAAAAACGCGAAAATGATGCACTGACTATGAAAAAAGAAGATAAGCAAAGATGCTTGAATTCAGATGGAGCTTTCCGGGCTATAACATTTGACCTTCAAGCTATCCTATCGGTACCTTTTACCGGAGACTGCAAAATCTATTATTTACGTAAATTATCGATGTACAATTTTACTATCCTAGATTGTCATGCTAACACTGGCTACTGCTATTTATGGGACGAGTGTAATGGCAAAAAAGGTTCTACTGAAATCGGATCGATATTGTTAAAATATCTTAGTAGTTTACCCGAAACTGTTACTCATGTCGCATCATTTTCTGACACTTGTGGTGGTCAGAACCGCAATAAATATGTTACTCTAGCGGCTTTATACGCTGTCAATAACATACCTCACTTAAATACGATCGATTTGAAATTCATGGAATCGGGGCATTCGTATTTAGAAGTGGATTCAATTCACGCGTGTATTGAAAGAGCGCGAAAGCATAAAAGTATATTCACTTTGCGTGAATATGCATTGGTAATAGGGTCTGCTAGAATCAAGCCGAAACCCTACGATGTTATTATTATGAAACACAGGGAATTCTATGATTTGAAGGGATTCGAAAAAACTTTGAATTCCAATACAACAAAAAATACAAAAAATGAGCCAGTACAGTGGCTGAAAATTAAGTGGCTGCGGCTGCAGAAAGAATCCCCCACTTCAATTTTTTACAAATACGATTTGACCGATCCAGATTTCAATGAAATAGACATTTGTAAGACAAAAATAATGAAGAAAAATAAAGACACATGTATAAGCAAACTAAAGAAACCTCTGGAAGTAGCATATAAATCACTGATTGCAGTTTCACAAACTAAAAAGAAAGATCTGATAACACTTTTAAATGATGGGGTTATACCACCAGAATATGAGCACTATTACAAAGATATTCCATCCACTTCTGCGGCTATTGTTAACAATAATTGTGATGACACTGAATCGTCTGATGATGATCCAGATGAAGAGTCCATTGTTGAAGAAATTTAAGTTTTGATTCAATTTTTAATTACCAATTAGTAAAAATGAATAATTGTTACCTGAAACTGAAGACTGACTTTATTAATTTTCTTATAAAAAATCTTATTTTAATGATTCAGAAACTAATTGTTTTGTGAAATAGCTAAAGATTGGCCTGTAATTGGGCTTCAGTCCTTTTATTTTTTTGTTGTGACTTTGAAATTTATTTTATTTGATTGTGGATAAAAACTGTTTGTGTTTTATAATAAAAATAAACATTAAGAATATGGATCACTGGTTTATTATTTTGTCTATTTAATGCAATATCCATAACTATTATTATCCTTCTTCTTGGACCTTGAACCAGCCTGGTAAAGCTGTTAAATATTTTTGAGTTTTTCACTTAATGCCAGTCAGCATAATCAATCTTAGTGCACAAATGTATTAAATGGGGGGTTTTATGTTTATTTGGCCATTTTGAAAAGGTAACGTTTAAACGAATATTACAATATTGAGATATGATGGAGTAAAAAGACTAGTCTTATGAATAGATGCATATTTTTTTTGTTATTTTACTTGAATTTTCTACTGTTCTCGTCTAAACTTTAAAAAACTTTAAAGCTCTCTCCTTAAAAATGTAAATTTTGTAGTTAGTGCAATTGTGAACTAAGGCATCGATATCTGCCCCTTGAGCTTCGGAGGCATTTTGCGGTCACATACAACGCCCGTTACTTCGCGCTACTTCGCCCAAGCCGCTTGGAAATCGTCGTTCACGTTGCCAGACTCGTGCAGCACGGATCCAAGGTACCTGAACGTATCGGACTTTCTAATCAGGTCCGAACCTATTCGGATGGTGTTTGAATCCGTGCTAACACAGGACATACTCATATAGGTCATACTCAGTCTTCGCCACATTTAGTCTCAGACCACCGTTTTCAAGCGTGTCCTTCCAAATGTTGACTTTGCGTTCAAGATGGGCTTTGTTCTGATTAACGAGGGTGATGTCATCGGCATACATCATTAGCCATGGAAGCTGATCTTGGATGTTTGCCGTAACTACATCGAGCACTACGTTAAACAAGAACGGGCCGAGCCTTGGTGAACGCCAATAGATATTGGGATGCCATTCGATTCGCCACCAGCGGTCTGGACAGAGGACACGGAATCGCGGTACATGTCTCTGATAATGTCAATATAGGCCTCGGGAACGCCCTTGAAGCGCGGTGCCCACCAGATGGACTGCCGAGGTATACAGTCGAAGGCCTTCTGCAGGTCTAAAAAGGCCATATGCAAAGCTCTCCTTCTCTCTCTGTAAGCCTCAGCCAGATTCCGTAAGGCGAACACTGCGACCATGGTGCTGTTACCCGCCCGGTAGCCATATTGACACTCAGAGACAGTACACTCGCTACGGAGCCGTGTGTCAATGATGCGCTCGAAGAGCTTCATGGTGTGGCACATGATCTTGATACCGCAGTAGCTACTACAATCCTGTACTGTCTTGTTTTATTGAATAAAAAATAATTAGTAAAATTAAATCAACAAAATGACTACTTACATAATATTCAGATGATTGTAAAAATTTGTTTTACAAAAAAAAAAAACATTTATATGCGTGTGTTTTTTAGTTACCTAGCGCACGGAATTGATTTCTCGAGTTCTAAGGCTTTGAGTTTTTGTTTCCCGTCTCGACTAAAGACGAATTTCTCGAGAATTCTCAAGCCGAAACCCTAATTGCTTGTAAAGAAATCATGTACAAAATTATGTTGTAGTCACATTAACTTCCGTAAAATGTGTTTTATGCGTATTCATGCTCGATAAGCCAATTTTATATCTAAAAGTTCTTATCTATATTGGCTGTGACAATAAGTCGCTTTAAATGGGCCTGTGATTGTTATTGAGAACCAATTAGCAAACGTAGCGATGGAGTGGCGGATTTGTGTGGTACTGCTGTGCGCGACGGCTGTTTTAGCTGACGACGAATGGCGGCAAGTGAAGACTGCGCAAGGGCCGGTGCGCGGGCGCAAGCACCCTAGCGAGGATCTATACGTCTTCTACAACATACCCTACGCCACAGCGCCAGTGGGCGTAGATAAATATAAGGTACATTTACATATTCGTTATTTTCCAAAATATTTTGGTTGCGTCAATATTCGGATGTAGTCTACAGTTATGTGTCTTTGACTATTCGTCATCTGCATCTGCCTAGCCTTTTCCCAAATATTGGAGTCGGCTTCCAGTCAAACCGGATTCAGCTGAATACCAGTATTTTATATGAAGCGGCTGGCTACTAGACCTCTACAACCCATTAACTGGGTAATACAGTACTTCTTGGCAGGACTGGAGTCAGATTTACTGGCTTCTGACAATCTGTAACGACGGCCAAAGATGTAAAAATGACAGCCCAACGGCTTAAAGTGCTTTCCGAAGCATGGAGGAAACTCGGTATGTTAAGATGGTCACCCATCCACAGACCAACCTTGGCAAGCGTTGCTTAACCTTGAAGATCGACCCGTGCCGCTGTTATTATTTAGCCACGAGCTCCTATTAAAAGAAAAACTACATAATAATTTCGGCCGTAGGAGTCACAAGCCGCCTAATAGCCGAATAAAGGGCTGGATCACGGGGTAGTTCCTCTCTCTGGAGCCCAGATCCCTGGTGGCTTGGAATTGGAATTGGCTTCTATTTTTGATCATTTAAATGAATTCATATAACTATAAATGCAATGTTTATTTGAATAAACAAACGGAATAATCTATACTAATATATAAAGCTGGAGAGTTTGTTTGTTTGTTTGTTTGTTTGCTTGAACGGCTATATATCATCTCGCAAAGACCAATAGGAGCGAAGCAGACGAAGTTGCGCAGGTCAACTAGTCTAATATAAATATAAAGCCGAAGAGTTTGTTTGTTTGCTTGAACGCACTAATCTCAGGAACTTCTGGTCCGATTTGAAAATTCTTTCAGTGTTAGATAGCCCATTTATCAAGGAAGGATATAGCCTTTATTGCATAATGCTAAGCTCAATAGGAGCGATGCAGATGAAGTTGCGCGGGTAAACTAGTATGACCAATAAAATAATAATCTCCAAGTTAAAATCTATCAGAAACAAGTCATAAAAATTGAAACCCGACATTCGGTATTTAAACCTGTGTAGTCTATGTTAAAAAGAGTATTTTTATACATCCAACGACACATTATTGGTCCAAATCAGATTTACAGTTAAGGAGCTACGAATGAACAGATGAACGTTCATAAATACATACGTACTGCTAAATTTTCCAAAGATAGGTATAGTACCTACTAACATCAAAACTGTGGTTTTCATTTTGATTTTTTTCCAGCCCCCTCTTCCACCGCCTGTATGGTCAGAACCATACGATGCTGTCGACAAGCATGTGATATGTCCACAACATTATTTTCCACTGACAAGTATCTGGTCAAAAAAAATTGTAAGACAAGAAAATTGTCTTATTGCTAATGTGTATGTACCAAACACAAATGAGAAAAACCTATCAGTTGTCGTGTATGTTCACGGTGGAGCTTTTGTAATGGGCTTTGGCGAAACGCTTAAAGCGACACAGCTAATGAAGACAAAGGATGTAATCATCGTTACGTTCAACTACCGAGTTGGAGTTCATGGATTCCTATGTCTCGGCACTGAGAACGTACCAGGCAATGCTGGCATGAAGGACCAGGTGGCGGCGCTGCACTGGGTACAGAAGAACATCGCCAGCTTCGGCGGTAACCCTGATGACGTCACTGTTGCGGGCTACAGTGCTGGCTCTGCATCGGTAGACCTCTTGATGCTTTCTAAATCAGCCGAAGGATTGTTCCACCGAGTCATACCGGAAAGTGGTGGTAACCTTGCTGCATTTACAGTGCAGAGAGATCCTCTAGAAATTGCCAAAGCATATGCCAGAAGTCAGAACTTCACAAATGTGGACGATATTTATGCTTTAGAACTGTTCTACAGGACAACTCCATTGGAAATGATGAGTGGAGATATATTTATGGATAGAACTGATGCAACTTTCATGTTTTCCCCTTGTGTGGAGCGTGATACAGGAGATGTAGCATTTCTGACTGAATCTCCTCTAAATATATTTAAGAAAGGTAACTACCAAAAGTTACCTGTGCTGTATGGATTCGCTAACATGGAAGGACTGATGCGTATTGACTTCTTTGAAATTTGGAAACAGAAGATGAATGAAAAATTTTCTGATTTCTTGCCAGCTGATTTGAAGTTTAAGTCAGAAGAGGAAAAAGAAGAAGTAGCTAAAAAGATTAAGAAGTTTTACTTTGGCGATAAGCCGGTTGGCAATGATAACATTTTAGGATATGTGAATTTCTTTTCAGATGTCTTATTTACGTATTCTATGCTTTGGGCTGCGAAGTTGCACGTGGAGGCTGGTAACAATCAAATATATTTGTACGAATATTCTTTTGTGGATGAGGACGTACCAGTTGTGCCGCACACTAACATACGAGGTGCTAACCACTGCGCGCAAACGTTTGCTGTGATGGACATTAAAAATATGACAGTCCACGATGAGCTTCTTGCGTCTCCAAAGTACAAAAACATGAAGAAGCTAGTCCGTGAAATCTGGCATAACTTTATTAAATTTGGGTATGTATTTTATGTACATTCTATATAAATGTTCCACCTGTCTATTTGATGTTTTGTATCCAAGCTAAGAACAGCCTAAGTGGCTGTAGCTGTTGTCTGGCCTCAATCGACAGTCAACTCCATTTTTTTTAAATTTAATGTGAATGTTGTATATGGCTTTTAGGAAACCTGTGCCTGAAGGGTCGTCGCTGCCTGCGTGGCCGGCAGCAGGCGCGGACAGGTCACCACACATGGTACTGGATGATCCACTGGAACTACGTGGGGTGCTCTTGGAAGAACGCGCTCGCTTCTGGGATGACATCTACCAGAGATACTACCGGGATGCACTACCACCACCTAAACCCACACAAAACCCACACACTGAATTATAATCTTATTTAATTTTATATAAATCTTAGCTGTTCTCTGTATTGATACGAGTTGTTCTTCTCCCCCTCATCTCCTAGTAAAAAATAAATAATCTTAGGTATATGAATTATATTATGATTTTAAAGTTTAGCTAAAAATATTCTGTCAGAACTGATTCGCACTAGTGTCTCTGTATGTCTGTCTTAAACGGGTTTGTAATTGAACGCAGGTTTTCTAGCGGTGGTTTATGCAAATCGGTTTAGCAGTTTGAAGATCTCTCTAGTTCTCTAGGTCTCTTTCTAATTGATGAAGGGATTTAACCAACTAGCACGGGTCTGATCGATGCGAAATTTAGTATTATTTTATTTCAACAGTATTGCAAAAAGCGGCTTTAGACTCCTACGGCCGTTATTATTATATAGCTCTTATAATAGGAGCTCGTGGCTAAAGCATAACAGCCGCACAGGTCGATCTTCAAGGTTAAGCAACGCTTGCCAAGGTTGGTCTGTGGATGAGTGACCATCTTAACACACCGAGTTTCCTCCGTGCCTCGGAAAGCACGTTAAGCTGTTGGTCCCGGCTGTCATTTGTAGAACTTTGGCAGTCGTTATGGATTGTCAGAAACCAGTAAATCTGACTCCAGTCTTGCCAAGAAATACCGTGTTACCCATTTAATGGGTTGTGGAGGTCTGGTAGGCAGCCGCTTCACGTAAAATACTGGTATTCAGCTGAATCCGGTTTGACTGGAAGCCGACCCCAATATAGTTGGGAAAAGGCTAAGCAGATGATGAGTATTGCAAAGATAAGATAATAATAATAATAATAATAAATCTTTATTGAACTAAAGCCTAAATAACTATTACAATGATATAGTAGAAGCAACATACATTGATAGGCTTACGCTAGGTAGTTATACAATGAAACCCTGACCTCTAAACTAGGTTAATACCTGTATCTTAGAAGATCAGTGTCACCCGCGACAATGTTACAAGCCAATTTTTTTTTTTTTGTGTTTTTTTACAACTCGACAACTACTAAACATCGCAAAAATTAAAAATGGAATTTAAAAATAAACAAAATACTTAAAAATGATTTACTTTTACAAAACAAAAGAAAAGAAATGAAAGTGTGCCGTTAGTGTGTTTTTGAGGTGTGTTGTATGTTAGTGTTTATGTATGAATGTGAGTGTGTTTTGTGTGGAAAATTTGGATTATTTGTTTTTTTTTATATTTAACTTTGAAGGTTGCCTAAAAGAAGATCCTCGGTGTGTTGATGAGTCAATGTTAAAAGGTAATTATGTAACGTGTGTTTGCATTGATATTTTGATTTTGTGGATAATTTTAATACCTTGTTTAAAGTGTTATATAGTTTTGTGCTGGTGATGTAATACTGGCGCCTGGCAAACGTTGTTCTGTGATGTTCTTGTGGAAAGATGTTGTGCCTACGAGTACTTCTGCCTGTTGGTTCTTTGTGGGGACGGCTAGAGTGTTTGCGAATTACCGTATGGAAAACATAGAGCTGCCTATGGATAACCTTGACCTGATGCTGTAGCATGACCTTAGGTTTGCAGAATCCAACTCCTCGCTTAGTTACAGCAGAAGTATCATGTTTAGCCTGTCTGGAATGGTTTCAATGAAAAAAATAAAGTAAGACTAAAAACTTAGAACTGATGCTGTAGCGTCACATAGAATCTGCAGGATACCCTAGTCTCCACTTACGTGCAGCAGATGCATCGTGTTTGGGCCCATTTATATGGACTCTATGAAAATGTTATAAATAGGATGAGGGTCTGATAATGAAGTAGAAAAGAGAAATGAGTGTATAGGTACATTGGTGAGAGGTACTCTGTTACGATCGATTTTTTCGGTATACGAAGACGTAATGCCATTTCAAAGTATAACAAGCATAAAATAAAATAAAATTAAAAAATTTAACAGCCCTCGATAAAATACTCTAAAAATTAAAAAAACAACAATATGTTTTGATTCATTAAATTTAAGACGAGCCAAAATATTTGTGCCTAAACTTTGTGGATCAAAACATAAATTACATTAAACATATAAAGCGAGAGACACACTGGTCCTACGTACGCAACGCTTTTGTATGGTATCGTATGTTTTGTTCACAGAAATATAAAATGTTTCTTATATCTATGGTTGCGTTGCATATACGATAAGTGTATCTCCATTGCATAGATTTTTCATACAAAATCAATAGTCCAGATATCATAATGCGCTGCATACGTTGCGTGCGTGGGACCAGTTTGTCTCTAGCAGTGTGCAGTGTGTGTGTCAGTTGACACACACACTGCACACAGTTGACACATGGCGTTGACATTTAACCTGTCAGTTGTTGTTGGCACACGTGAGTGCCATTGGGCGTCAACGGAAATGGACGTTTAATGGCATCTCACATGCCATACCAAATAACGCAGTTTAAACTTCTTTTTTTAAATTAAAACGTAGTGTTTAATATCCTATGGCCCCCGATCGACCAAAAAGAAAATGGCGGCCGTCGATTTTTTTTTATAAAACTATTCAATTGTTGTGGCATCGCGACGGCTATTGCGATCAGGTAACACTAGGTTAAATGTCGGATACGGTTACCTCGAGAGAGCGGGCAGTGTCGTCGGGGCATTCAATTACAAAACACGACTCTGCTTATCCAACTTACCGCATTTTCCGCTTGTCAATCGGCAATCCGCTACTTTTTACGTCTAATTTAAGCTAAAATCATCTGTAGTGTTTAACTGTGCCTACCTAATTCTATTTTGGACTTCACAAAATGGTTGTCCTCTCTCGTAGCTAGGTTTCCTCTTAGAACCCGACATATATGGTGCCATTTTATTCGTGTTATAACTATCTCTAGGCTCGATATTTTTTTTAAAAGTACGTATCAAAACCAATGTTACCGTTCCATTCAGCGCCGTCCATGGAACACAAAGCTCTTACTTCAATCGCTTCTGGATGTTACAAACCACATCCTCTGTCATGATATGAATAACTAGTTGACCCGCGCAACTTCGTCTGCGTCACAATTTTCATTACTGCTCCGCTCCTATTGATCTTAGCGTGATGATATATAGCCTATAGCCTTTCTCAATAAAAGGGCTATCTAACAATGAACAGTAGTTCCTGAGATTAGCGCGTTCAAGCAAACAAACAAACTCTTCAGCTTTATATATTAGTATAGATATTTTCATTTTTAAATAATTGAAATATTCTTAAATATCTTTTTTTTAAATAAATGTGTAGTAGTCATTGGATAGATGAAGTAGGCTGCCATTGTAAGACGAGTAAAATCGTACCGTGTATAATAATATGGTATAACCTAGAAGATCGACTCGTGCGGCTGTTATTATTTAGCCTCGCAGCAAAATAAGTAACATCATCATCATCGAAAACGTCCACTGCTCCCCTAAGTGTCGCCGCAACAACCGGTCCTGCGCGTCTTGTGTCTTGTGTAGAATCGCGGGTACCCGATGGGCAACCCGCGATTCTCACCAAGTCATCGGTTCACCTTGTGGGAAGCCTTCCAACGATGCGGAGTTCATCCGGTATAAGTAACATACCTAATAATAAAATGGTTTTTATTTTAATGCTGGCAAACAACGTATCCGTTTTCATGGCTTGTCCTGCACAACGGCATCATCAAGGATTCAATGCCGTGCCGTGAGAAACTTAATCCTACAAAAATAGTCTCTTGTTTTTGTACTGGATTGAAATCCACACTACACCGACCGTTCCGCCACTGGTTTCATGCGTGACCTATTTATGCATAGTCATGCTAACTACGCAACATTCTTGACTATCGCTACTGATAATAGCTTATGGTATCTCACTGACAATTGTTGTTAGTCAAGCTGCAAACGTAGCGATGGAGTGGCGGGCGTGTGTGGTACTGCTGTGCGCGACGGTTGTTCTAGCTGACGACGAATGGCGGGAAGTGAAAACTGCGCAAGGGCCGGTGCGCGGGCGCAAGCATCCTAGTGAGGATCTATACGTTTTTTACAACATACCCTATGCCACAGCACCTACGGGCTTAGATAAATTCAAGGTTTGTTCAAAGCATTTTCCATTAATTTTTTTTAATACCGGTATTTTATAGATTTTCGTGATTCTAAAACTAAATTTACTTTTACCTAAAACATACTAGGTAATAAAATACATAAGCAGCTTTTATATTTTTTATTTGTTTAATGAGTGGAACCATGTCGACCTTGAAGTATTCTTGTTGTCAACGTAGTACCTACTTCTCAGAACATCGCCCGATGTATCTTCTATTTATCACGAATACTATGTATGATGAGGAGCTCGTGGCTAAATAATAACAGCCGCACGGGTCGATCTTGAAGGTTAAGCAACACTTGCCAAGGTTGGTCTGTGGATGGGTGAACATCTTAACATAACGAGTTTCCTCCGTGCTTCGGAAAGCACGTTAAGCCGTTGGTCCCGGCTGTCATTTGTAGATCTTTGGCAGTCGTTACGGATTGTCAGAAGCCAGTAAATCTGACTCCAGTCTTGCCAAGATGTACCGTGTTACCCAGTTAATGGGTTGTGGAGGTCTGGTAGGCAGCCGCTCCACGTAAAACACTGGTATTCAGCTGAATCCGGTTTTACTGGAAGCCGACCCCAATGTAGTTGGGAAAAGGCTAGGCAGATGAGATACTATGTATGATAAGGGGCATGCATGTTTTAAATTTTTAAAGGATGTTTTTATTTATCGGTCAATTAAGAAAGTACCGTTCTACCTAGCAGGCATCTCGCAGTTGCGTCATCAATGATTATCCATAAATTTTTTGAAAATGTCAAAAAATATTTTGTTTTAATTAGAAGGCTAATTCTACTAATTTTTAGGCTCCCGAACATCCGTAAGAAACGGAACCCTAATAGGAGCACTCGGGTGTCTGTCTGGCTGTCCGTCTGTCGCAGCCAGTTTTCTCCGGATCTTTTAAACCGATTCGGTTGAAGTTTGGTACACATGTGGACTTTTGTGACCCAAACACGGACACGTTAAGTAAATAAATAAATTTTGATCATGGTCACTTATGGCGGTGAAAAAAGAAAATTTAAAAAAATGTTTATTGAACTGTTTCGTGTGACATATCCAATCAAAGAGTTTTCTGTGACAGTTTTAATTATATTTTTTTCATAATTTTAAAATAAATAATTTCAGACAGCGGAGGCTTAGTAACAGGGTTCCGTTGGTTACCCTTTGGGTACGGAACTCTAATAATGATAAGCAATAATTATTATTTGACTTACATGTTTCAGTAACTGATTAAAGGAGCCCTCCTTAAATCATTATTTAACTCCTTCTTCAATGATTGGTTCTAACAAATAGTTAAACTATAATAATAATAATAATAATAATAATAATAATAATAAATTTATTGAAATAACAAGTTCACAAAAAGTGTACATATGGTTCAGTAGTAGGTATATATTAGTCTAGGCCTATAATAGAATTATAATAATTTGTAAATATACTATGGTAGGTACTGCAAAATTTTAATATTACAGTCATAAATAGAACTCTAAAGGTAATGTAGTGCGTTACCTGATCTAGGTTTATATAAACCTGTGTTTCAGGCCATCTCCTCTACGAAAGTACATATTCAATCAATGAATTAAATTAACATAATGTTCAATATCTAAGCTATACAATATTTTGCGAAACCTTATTACAAACTAGGCTTATGGGAAATGTTTATATTATATATATAACTAAAATTATCATAAAATGATAGATATTAAATTAGAGTAATTACAGTATAGTCAGCTGCTTAGGTTAACACTTCTAGTAGTTTTTCCGTGTCCGAGTAATTTTGTTTTGCTAAATAATCAAATAACATTATGTAACACCTATTATAACTTACATTATATATCTTAAGCAATTTATTAAATTTATTATATAAGAAAGGTCCTAGAAATAAATAAAATCTTTTTGAGAAAGCATGTTTAGTCTGAGGGTTCGTGCAGACCAGATCCTTTCTTCTCTTGTCTGAAGGTACAGGTTTAAAATCTAGTTCAGTGTGCTGCAGTAAAACTATACTTAGAACAAAAAGTTGTCGAACTGTTAGGACGTTGCATGCCATATAAAGCTGGTGTGTAGGAAATCTGAACGGGCGACGTGTAGCGACTTTTAGAATTGCTCTTTGAGCACGTTCTAGCAGTATTAAAGTTGATTTTGCGGCCCCACCCCAAGAAGTTATGCAGTATGCAAGAATAGATTGACACAAAGCCAAATAAACCTGTTTAATTAGTTTGTAGTCGGCTATGTCCCGTAAATTCTTAAAAATATATATTAACTTACGCATTCTATTGCATAATAAATCGATGTGTTTACGGAAATTTAGGTTTGTGTCAATCGTGACGCCGAGGTATTTGATGTGGTCAGCTTTAGTTAAAGTAGGACAAGTGCATGTTGTGTCACCGTTTGTGTTACAATTGTGCGCGCGAATGTTTTGGTTAGTAAGCATCGTGTTAGTATTTCTCATTGAAAATAGAATACATTTGGTTTTATCTGGATTTAACGTTAATAGATTATTATGTAGCCAATTACACACAATATTAAAGCCATTCTGAGCAAGTTCATACACATCAGTTCTTAATTTACCTGAGAACAGTAGAGCTGTGTCATCCGCATATGACATAATTAAACCATTTTGAAGTTGTAAGCGGCAAAGGTCATTTATATATATTAAAAATAATGTGGGCCCCAAAATACTGCCTTGTGGGATTCCATAGTTACTATTTTTAAGTTCAGAGCTCGTGTACTCACCGATTTTAAGAGACTGGCAACGGTCGCTAAGATAGTCCGCTAACAATTTTAACTGAGCTCCTCTTATGCCAATTTTTTCCAACTTAAGTAATAGAAGAGAACAAGAAATAGTGTCAAAAGCCTTGGCAAGGTCTAAAAAGATCCCGATGGTATGCATGCCATTATCGAGATTTTTACTTATAAAATTTGTCAATTTGTGTACTGCTTGACTCGTTGATCTTTTAGGCCTAAAACCAAATTGTTGATCTGACAGTAGTTTGTTATTTTCAAGATATTTTATTAGTCTGTTGTTAATGATTCTTTCCAAAATCTTTGAAAGTCCCGTTAGTACTGAAATAGGTCTATAGTTAGTAACACAGGTTTTGTCTCCGGATTTGAAAACGGGGGTGACTACTGCTTTTTTTAGCAATTTTGGGAAAATTCCTTGGGTTAAACATATCTGAAAAATGTGAGTTAGTGGAGGGGCAATTTGATATTTAAGTTTTTTAAGTACAGAATTAGGAATGTCATCCCAACCGACGGCGCAGACGTCCTTTAACCCGTCTATTATACCTATCACTTCACTCACGTCCGTATCTAATAGTACAAAAGAGTTCAGTGTAGTATGAGGCATAGATGGACTTTGAAAAGAAGACATTCTGTGCGATAGGTTTTTTTCTGCCAGATTTTTCCCAACGTTAATAAAGTAATTGTTTGCTTTATTTGTCGCTGCCGATGGGTTAAGGTCGGTTATTAAAAGATCGAGCGGAGGCTCTGAGTCTTTGGATCTAAATGTGTTACTTTTAATAAATTTCCAGATAAGCTTATTATTTTTCCCTGCCTTCTGTAGTTGATCTTTCTCGTATTGCTTTTTTAGTTTTTTCAACAGATTGTTGCAGAAATTTCTATATCGCTTATAAGTGACAAATAGTATTTCATTTTCAGGGGAAAGTTTACATTTTTGGTGTAGTCGGTCTCTATGTCTGATACAGCGAACAAGTCCGGGCGTAATCCATGGTTTAATGTTATTGTACTTTCTAGGTATTACTTTTGTTAAAGTGTTCTTCTTAATCGCATATTGTAACAAATCAATGAAACACTGTAATGAAATATTTGGGTCACTCAAACTATAAACTGGGTCGAAATTAATTGCTCGTATGTCATTTTCAAGATTAGTCATGTTGACTTTAGAATAGCTGCGCATGCGATTTTTTCTAGGTGAAGGTATTTGCAATGTTAGTAAAACAGCTTGATGGTCAGTAAGTGACGTATTAGTAACTAGTGTTATGGACGGCGCTTTTGACTTTATAATGATATGGTCGAGGCATGAGCCGCTCTGGTGCGTTGGGTAATAATAAGCTGGTAGAAGTCCATGAAATGTGCAGATGTTCAGATAGTTATGTGCATGAGTATCAATTTTCCCGGAAGCAATGTTGATGTTAATGTCTCCTAAAAGTATTATATTTTTAAAAGATGATATTATATCCAAGTTTATGTTAAGCGAGTCAAAAAATCTGTCAATATTTTGAGATGGTGGTCTATAAATGGCCATAAATACCGTATCGGGGGAAGTTTTAACTAACAAACAGTTACAGTCTTGAAATAAGGGTTCCTCTACCACTGCTTCTAAATTATTTTTTATGTACACAACTAGTCCACTATTTTGATTAATGTGGCTATTGGTTTTGTGTAAGTTGTAGCCTTCTAGCGATGGTATATTCGTTGTTTGTTCGGAGAGCCAACATTCTGTTAACACAATAATGTCACAGCTTATTTCAAGATTCTGTAACAGCACTTCAAGGCCGTTAAAATTACGGTTTATACTACGAATATTTTGTGTGAGCACTGTTAACCTTTTCTTACCTATGTGAAGAAGATTTTTGCACTCCTCAAGATTACAAATTCTTGCTTCGGACACTGAAAAACTGTCTAGATCACTGATTAGCTGATTAGTCATAATACTAAAACTAACTTATCTACTTTTTATGTGCGAATTTATAAAAATATTTGGTGGCGCTCTTAGGCGCCTTCATAGTCTATGGAATTAATATAATTGTCCTCAGCGAATTTTCGTGCTGGGCAATTCACGTCTCCAGTTGGGTGATCATGTTTCCGCTTAAAACGTTTGCACGTTGCACACTGAGGAGGAGAAGTTTTGTTGCTGCAATCTTTGAACGAGTGTCCCGTCTCACCACAGAGGTTACATGTTGGAGACGTTTCGCGGCAAAACTTGGCTGCGTGACCGAACTGCTGGCAGTTGAAGCACCTGGTCACCAATGTAAAATCTCTAACTGGACATGATGTCCAATTTATAAAAATACGGCCTTGGTTCACCAGTATTTTCCTGATGCTGGGAGGGACTTCAACTATATAATTACATGTTGGGCGATCTTTCTTTCCGGACTTATGGCTCATTTTTATTGTGTCTAAAAAGGCTTCTCGAGTAGTTTTCGGCAATTTTTCAGACAGGTTTTGCTCATAAACGCAATCCAACACCTCCTTTTCACTGAGAGCTACGGGGACACCAATTATTGCTATCCTGGGGCGGCGTTTTGACGGTTCTTCAATTTTAAGGCCTGACGAGACCAGTTTCTCCGAACTTTTTAATTTAGCAATGTCGTCTTTGCTATCCGTGCTGATAATAACGCCTCCATTCCTAATTTTTCTTAGGCTACGGACTCGAAGTTTTAGTTCCTCCGGCGAGATAATTTTTTGTACGAGTGTTTTTGTATCGTCACTTGAATGTTTCTTATCGGTAGGATAGATGGCAACGGAACTAAAATTAGCTGGGCGAATAAAATTATCTGTACCCTTTTTAACCATATTGGCATAAGAACTAGGGTCTGGTTGCGTTATCTTTTTATCAACGACCTCTTTGAATTGGTGCAGAGTGTTTGCAACGACCTGCTGTTCTTGAAGGAACTGGATAGTGCTGTAGGCCTGAATAGATTTTTGTTTCAGGGATTGGTATAGGACAGCCATTTGAGATGTCCCATGTGCGACTTTTCTACAAAGATTGGTGACGCGGAGCTTCTGGTCAGAGTTCATTTTTCCTTCGGCAACAGTAGAGCAAACTTCATTTAAACAGGTCTCTATGGATCCTAACCATTTCTGGATCTCCGGCGTAGCGATGACATCAGCCAGTAAGTTATCCTCCGTGGATGGGGGGGGTTCCGTTTCAACTGGTTGGTTTTGGTCAGAGGTTGATGGCGGAGGTGGTGGACTTCGCCGCATTAGTTGGCTACGACCAAAGGGGCTAAACCCTTGGTTAGACATAACTACCACAGCACTATTTTTGTGTATAAAAGTAATTAGTTCATCGTGCACTGTGAAAAAGTTGTAACTTGCAAAATTAACACGCGCGACACACTTTACTCATTAAGACTGAGTCCACAAGTTTTTATGTTAATTAATATTTGTAATTATTTAGAGGCAATTCATGACAAATAACACAAAACACGTCCGCTTAGAATCGCGGCTCGAGAATTCCCCCTGAAACTGTGTTTGACTAGGAATAAAACCATAAATAAACAAGCCCAATATCATCTGACCCCCCTTTCCCTCTTCTCATTGACTCTATGAGATGGGAATCCAACTATGGTAGGTATTGATTTTGACTGTATCAAAACCCCGTTGGTCTTACTCTGTTTTTTTTCCAGGCACCTCTTCCACCGCCAGTATGGTTGGAACCATACGACGCGATCGACAAGCATGTGATGTGTCCACAGCCCAAAGTTCCTCATCTCTGGCCAAATAATATAGTTATACAAGAAAACTGTCTCATTGCTAATGTTTATGTCCCAAACACGAATGATAAAAACCTTTCAGTTCTAGTGCATGTTCACGGAGGTGGGTTTTTTATTGGCATGGGCGAATGGCTTAAAGCGACTCAGCTAATGAAGACAAAAGATATTATCATCGTTACGTTTAATTATCGCCTGGGCGTTCATGGGTTTCTTTGTCTTGGCACCGAAGACATACCAGGCAATGCTGGCATGAAAGACCAGGTGGCAGCGCTGCGCTGGGTACAGAAGAACATCGCAAACTTCGGCGGTAACCCTGATGATGTTACTATTCAAGGCTTCAGTAGTGGCTCTGCAGCAGTAGATCTCTTGATGCTTTCTAAGTCAGCAGAAGGTTTGTTCCACCGAGTCATACCTGAAAGTGGTGGAAACCTGGCTGCATTTACAGTTCAGAGAGATCCTCTAGAGGTTGCCAAAACGTATGCCAAGGAACTCGAATTGACGAACGTAGACGATATTTATGCTTTAGAAGAATTTTACAAGACAACTTCTTTGGAACGGCTAACAGGAGGTCAGTTTCACGATAAAACTGATTCTACCTTCGTCTTTTCCCCATGTGTGGAACGTGATACAGGAGACGGATCATTTCTAACAGAATCTCCTCTCAGTATACTGAAGAAAGGCAACTATAAAAAGTTACCTATGTTGTATGGATTCGCTAACATGGAAGGACTGATGCGTATTGCCTTCTTTGAATTTTGGAAACACAAGATGAATGAAAAATTTTCTGATTTTTTGCCAGCTAACTTACAGTTTAAATCCGAAGAAGATAGAGAAGAAGTAGCTGATAAGATTAAGAAATTCTACTTTGGTGATAAGCCGATCGGTGATGACAACATTTTGGGATACGTTGACTTCTTTTCGGATGTGATGTTTACTTATCCCATGCTTTGGGCTACTAAGTTGCACGTGGAGGCTGGCAACAACCAAATTTATTTATATGAATATTCTTTTGTGGACGATGATACTCCGCTGGTGCCACACACTAACATACGAGGTGCTGACCACATCGCTCAAAGTCTGGCTGTGATGGATGTTAAAAATATGTCACAGCCCGATGAGTCTCTTGCGAGCCCAGAGTTGAAGAACATGAAGAAGATAGTTCGCGAAATCTGGCACAACTTTGTCAAAACTGGGTAAGTAACAAAATATTACTTACCGAAACAGGATTTTCCGCTGAAACTGAATCTTCATTTCTGATCTTACTTATGGCTAAAACCGAAACCGAAACTTATAGACATGATGTAAATTATATTTCTATTTCCTTTATTCATCTTCTTCACTTATTTACACATTTTAAATATTTTTGTACAATATATATATATAAAAACATTTAAAAATAGTAGCCCACCGATATCGGTAACAGGGTCCAAGCTACCGGTGGTCAGGGCTCCAGAGAAAGGAACCTCCTGACAATGCGGGCCGTGTCCAGAAGTACCGCTTTCTGAATCAGCTGCCCAACGAGAGCCTCCTAAGGTGTTGGTCGAGCCTCGTGGCTATTAAACCATTGGCCGACACGACTATCGGTACCATGATTGCGGAGTCCACTTCCCACATGTCGACAACCTCGCAAGCCAAGTCAATATACTTGATTTGTTTGTTTTTCTCGGCTTTCACGAGGTTCTCGTTATGCGGGACGGTTATGTCTACAATCATTGCACGCCTCACAATTCGGTCCACCACCACTATATCAGGCTTATTGGCAACAATAGTCCTGTCAGTGATGATGGACCGATCCTAGTACAATGTGATATTGCCATTATCGAGAACTGGGTCGGGCGCATACCTATAGTATGGCACCTCCGACTCACAAGAGAGTATTTCAGCGCAAGTTGCTGATGGAAAATCCTGGCTACAAGGTTATGCCTATGCAAGTATTCTCCGTTAGCTAGACGAGAACAACCAGAGATAATGTGGTGTATTGATTCTCCCGGACGGTGACATGCCCGACATATGTCGACCGTGCCGTCTTTCACAATAAATCTCCGGTAGTTATTCGTCATGATAACTTCGTTCATAATTGCACAAACAGAACTTTCGGTTTCTCTAAAAAGATCACCAAAACGCATCCAGGCTACGGGCGCAGGTTGGTCTACGTCGGGCCCATGTAGGGCCCGGAAAAAGCGTCCGTGAAGCTCCTTACTCTGCCATACCGCCCTGCAATCGTGAGTGTCAAGCACCGCAGGTTTGCGCCAGTTCTCATTTGCCAAGGAGAGCGGGGTGAGTCCCTTGTCCACCGCCACTACATCTCGATGCATACCCACGTCGACAGCTAGGAAATATTCCCTAAGACTGCATATCTCGCAATTGTGCATTGTCTTAGCATTTAAAACCCTCGACCTCCACACTTTCGCGGGATATACAGTCTCATTGCCGACAATCGTGGGTGATGCATTCGATATGCAGTAAGCAGTGTGCGGACCCGCCTATCCAGGGCGTCAAGTTCCGTTTGAGCCCATTTAAGTACGCCGAAAGAGTACATCAATACCGGCATGACCCAACCGTTGAAGGCACGCACCTTGTTTCCGCCTGATAGAAGGCTATTAAATACCTTCTTCAGGCGGCCAAAAAAGCGCTCCTTCAACGATTGCTTCATGTCAGTAACAATGATACCTAACGCTTCCGACATACCCAAATACTTCTAAGTTTCATTTGGAGAGAGGGATCTCAGGTTTATGGAATCCGAGAGTTGAGTTCCCACGGATTCCATAATCTCTCCACGCTCTACATGCATGACCGCACATTTGTCCACACCAAACTCCATCCTGATGGCGTTACTGAATGTTTCAGTTACCTTCAGCAGCTCCATCAGTTGCAGATTAGTGGGGGCAAAGAGTTTCAGATCATCTATGTAAAGGAGGTGAGATATAACCTGACCACCTCTCTTCAATCGATAGTCTAGCCCTGAATTCTCCAGCAGTGTGCTAAGAGGATTCAAGGCTAGACAAAACCAAAGTGAACTCAAACTATCGCCTTGAAATATACCCCGCTCGATCCTTACCGGTTCGCTATTCCTCTGGATATTTCGACATCCTGGATAGTGAAGGACTGTCCTCCATTGCCCCATACACGACATCAGGAAGGTGCGTAGCGTTGCATCAACTTTATACAATTCTAGCACCCTCATGAGCCATGTATGAGGCACCGAGTAGGCCTTCTTATAGTCTATCCAGCATGTCGACAGATCCTTTCGGGAACGCCGAACCTGTTGGCTAATGGCCATATCAATATGGAGTAGCTCCTTAGTACCGCGGGACCCATTCATATATCCATTTTGAGAGGCAGAAATGATGTTGTTGTTGTTAATATGACTATTAATCTTTGCCCTAAAAATGGATGTAAGAACTTTATAGACCATCGATAAACACGTGATCGGTCTATAATTTTTAGGTTCCGCAGTACTACCTGATTTATGGAGCAGGTGGGTTATTCGTGTAGTTAAGAACTGGGGTAGCGACCCAGACTCTAAGGCAGACTGGAATTGAGACGCCAAGCAAGCGTGCGATCTCGTGAACAATTTAATCCAGAAATTGTGCAGCCCGTCCGGCCTTGAAGATTTCCAGTTAGGCAACGGACGGACTGCCCAAGCTACATCTTGGGGGCTGATGGAAATTGCCCCCATTTCTGGTATTGGATCGCACACACGCTCAACCTCCCGAGTCCAGTCAGTCTCAGTATGACTGACAAGAACCGACCAGAAGCTGCGCCAGAATGAACACATAGCATCATCATCCGGCAAGCGCGTGTCAGTCACACCTTGGTCCGGTCGCTCCCAATCCCTATATACCCACGTCCTTTCATTACTTCGGAATGTGCGATTCTGGGTGTATCGCTCCACTCGCCCCCTGTACCCACGAATACGGCTTACCCAGGCATACACCGTTTTATTTTTGTGACGTCAAGAATTTAAAAATAATAAATTAAATTAAATAAAACTTTATTTCAGACTATAGGTACAGTCCATACATTTATTTGCAACAATGGGCTTACTTAAGTAGGTTAGTATTGTTAGTTTATATAAAACATTTATTTATTTAAGTAAATCTATTGTGGGACCCAGTCCCCGTCTGTTACTACCATGCAAGCGCTGTAGCAAGGAGGCCGCTTTCTTTCGCATGATGGCATGAAAACCACCTGTTCGAGCCTTCGCGAACATTCCTGAAGCACTCAACGGCATGGCAGTCCCAACAGCATCCTAAAAGCATTATTAAATTGAACACGCAGGACATTGTAGGCTCGGCGCGTGTATGATACCCACAGGCCACCCGTGTAAAACGATTGACAGAACGCCTTAAAAAGAGTTACTTTGACGTCTGTGGAACAACGAGCGAACCTGCGGGTAAGCATATTACTCCTCACCGACAACGCCCTGCGCTCCCTCTCTATATACAAAATCATGCCTTAAGTCGCTCGTGACAATATGGGCTTTTTTTTTTTTTTTAGGGATGGGAAATCATCAAATGACTCCTCCCGCTCTGGGTGAAGCAAGAGGGAGTGTCAGACTCTTACTGACTAAAACCCATCCATGTTCCTCCTGGTGCCCTTTGCGTTCCAAGGCTACGGCACCTCTCTCGAACAGATTCCGCAGCCCCAGCAGGCACCCGCCCTAGCGGGCCCCGTCTTCCGCGCTGACATCTCTTTTAGGCGCGCTGGGATCGCAGCGCGCCGCCATCCGGGCCTTGTTCTGATCAGACGGCGAGCCACCCACTGATGGCCTAGGTACCTAAAACTATATACAACTTTTAGTGCTACACCGTTGAGACTTATGGGAGGAACACTGCGCGACTGGTGCTTAGGTGCCTTCAATACAAGGATTTCACTTTTCGCATAGGCCTCGCAGGTCGATAGAAACCTCCTCAACCAACACATCGAGGGACTGAGAAGCACCATGTCATCTGCATAACTTATATTGTTGACACTCGTTCCGTCAATGTGGCATCCGACATGTGTACCGCTCAGTCGCTCGATGAGCCGGTTGATGTACAGGTTAAATAACAGAGGCGAGCTTAACCCCCCTTGTCTGACTCCGCATTCCAGCCTGTAGTGGTCCGACATAGTGCACCCCCACCTCATCCTTGTTGGTTCTTTGGTTGGAGTACCAATACCTGAGAAGGGAGGTGTGTGTTTGAATTTAACATGAATAAAAACAATAAACGGATTAAAAACAATGACGAACACAGTTTTGGCGGGGCTGAATGTTCGGTAATTTTTGACCGAAACCAAAACTGGGTGAAACTAGATTTTTGGGCAGAAACTGGCCGAAACCAAACCTTCGGTTGGTCCTTACTTATTGGCTTTTGTCCGCGACTTCGTACGCGCATATTCTGATTTTTCCCGCTTTCGTAATAATTTCGGAAAACCCTCTCTTAGTACTCCCCTACACTTCCCAAGGCCACATTTCGCAGCTTTCCACGATCAGTAGTTTCGGCTGTGCGTTATCTGCCAGCCATCAGTAACGGAAGAATTTTGTATAGCACAGAGAAAGTGCCCGTGGGTGCTGGCTGACTGCTAACACCCACTATAGTTCTCGGAAATGTATAAAATATGACAAACGTCGACTCTCTTGCGTCTCCAAACCAGTGCAAACACATGAAGAAGATAGTTTCTCAATCGACACTTTACACCAGAATTTTTGAAGTTAATGTGTATATTCTTTTCAGGAAGCCTGTGCCTGAAGGGTCGTCGCTGCCTGCGTGGCCGGCAGCAGGCGCGGACAGATCACCACACATGGTGCTGGATGACCCATTGGAACTACGTGGGGTGCTCTTGGAAGAACGCTCTCGCTTCTGGGATGACATCTACGAGAGATACCACCAAGATGCAGTACCGCCACCTACACCGCCACTAAAACCACACATTGAATAATTATAATCTTATGTATAATTCTCTATCTTGATCTTTGCTTTTGCTTGCGTCGAAAACTAATCTTTGGCCTGAATATTAACAACTTGTAAAAATCCGCTACCAAAACTTGGTATTACAAGTATCCTTTTTTTTTTTTTAAGGATGGGAAATCATCAAATGACTCCTCCCGCTTTGGGTGAAGCAGAAGGGAGTGTCAGACTCTTACTGACTAAAACCCATCCGCGTTTCTCCCAGTGCCCTTTGCGTTCCAGGGTAAGGTGCCTCTTTCGAACGAAGTCCGCAGCCCCAGCAGGCACTGGCCCTAGCGGGCCCCGTCTTTTACGCTGACAGGTCTTTGAGGCACCCGTGAAACACAGCGCGCCGTCCACCCGGGCCTGGTTCTGATCAGACGGCGAGCCACCCAATGCTCGCCGTCCGCAGGCTCGCGCTTACGGTGGCCGAAAATCGCCCCGCATTACAAGTATCCTAAGAGCATATTTTTCTTACTCTTTTAGTACACTTACAAACGTTGGTGTGTGGAATTGGGCGCACTTTGTAAGAGCGTTTGCTCTTATTGTTATTGTATTAAGCTCTTATGAAGAGTGTTTTCAATCCTACAGTGATCTGCCTAGTACGGTTGTAAAAGCACATAGTCTTACAAGTGTCTTACACTGGCATGGTGTAAGGGTAAAATGCCATTAGACTGGCCTGTTGGTCTAGTGGTTAGTGACCCTGACTGCTATGCCAAAGGTTGTGGGTTCGATTCCCACCCAGGACAAATGTTTGTGTGATGAGCACGATCATTTGTTCTGTGTCTGGGTGTAGTTTATCTATAATATGTATGTATTTAGAAATATATAAGTATGTTTATCAGTTGTCTAGTACCCATAACACAAGCTCTGCTTAGCTTGGGACTAGATGGCGTTGTGTGATAGTTGTGTGGAATATTATTATTATTATTACATTGTGTAGCCTTACGAATGTCGTTCTAAGTATGATTTGCCTTATTTACCTCTTTGTAATCTCAATGTAAGAGTATTTTTAAGCGTGTCGAAGATTTTAACAAACCGTTGTGCGCATGCAGTGAATATAATAAAAATCTTTAAAAATGCAAGTACTTTGTATATTAACTTTATAATTAAAAATATGTATTTCTATGTTACTATTATTATAATGTTGAACTACCTGCGAAGTAGGTTTATTCGAAGTATTTTTAATGTAAATAAAATTAAAATCTCGGGACATTTCTGAAATGTGTTTTTGAATAATAATCATTGATTTAGTAAAATGTGAAATAATACATAATGTCCAATAATTACAATCTAACTTATAGTGTACTTCATCAGAACATTTAAAAGCTCAATCGTTTTTAGTTAAATGCACTGTCAGACTAGATATTCTTACATGACTCTAGGTAAGTGAGTTTAAAGACCATTGCTCCTATTAAACACTAGTCTTAAAAAGTTATCGGTGGCCATTGTTCATAATGTTAGGATTCCTTAAACAGTGAAAAATCACACCTAATAATTTTAGTGTCCCTAATTTTCTTACTTCATCAACAATATATGTTAAATTGTGTATATTGCTGGAGATATAGTCCTTTCCATAAATATTTTTTAAGATATTATTTGATAGATAGCATTTTATCAGCAATCGAAATAAATTTTAAATGGATAAAAAAAGGTTGACTCATCCTATATTTGCTACACCATTTAGTAAGATATTTACCAAAATTACCATCTCTCCATCCAATTAACACCAAGATCAATAAAGTGGAGCGAGTCACAAACTGGAAAGTCTACTACTACTAGTCTAGATACTAAGTTTTAAAAGAGGGGAATGTAGCTTATGGTGTTCCTCGTCCTTTTTTGATTGAAAATCCTTGTCATTTATTTTAGGACAATCATAGTTTAGAAACGTAACAGTGCGAGACACCTGTGCATATTCACCTATAACCGTACATTTCAGACATCCGTGCTTGCGGTTAAAATTGACAACTCCTTTGATTACTATTATTAACACCAAAACCAGTCTTTGTCTCGGAAAACCTTACGGCGAAACTGAAAAGACTCTTGTTTCATGCTAAGGACTTTGCCAGCAGCAATAATTATCGTTTTTGCTGGGTTACTAATGGCAAGATTTTCCTGCGTGAAAAAGAGGGAGCCCCTCATATCTTAATTAAAACGGAATCCGACATACCTAAAGCCAACCCCGCGAAGTGACTATCTAAGTGCGCTACTATTTCTTGTCAATATGTCTGCAATTTTCATTTAGCTTTAGATTATATTAAATTCTTGTTACCCCTAAGAAACGTAAATTTAACTACTGTTACTTTTACTTTGTACCACACACACACAGAGTCACTCACACAAAAAAATACACAAATGTACCCTAATGGAAGGAATAACAAAACCACAAAAAATTCTCGAGCCCTACCATTATGCATCGTTAGCCAAAAAATTAAAATTTTTGTATTCGAATGTCACTTAAACATGAAGATCCTGTTAACTCTTTTAAATTATGGTTAGTGAAACACTTTATTTAACAGAAGATCTCGAGCGCTAATCAGTTTCAGAATCATATTTTTGCTCCCCTGAAGAATGTAGCGGTTACATTAAGGATGCCACTAGTGGTCTAAAAATCTTTCATCTTAATATTAGAAGTTTAGGCAATTCGGTTAATTTTAATAATTTGCTCATACTGTTGCACAGAACTAAACTGCAGTACGACATTATTGTGTTGTCAGAGTGTTGGTTAAGTAAATGTCCATCACTTCCCGTCATAACTGGCTTTGAATCATTCATGTCTGAATATACTAAACGACGGTATTGTGCGATATAAACAAAACTTGCACTTTTCTGTTGAAACGCAAGTGCTGGTGGATGCCAATAGTTGGATTTTAAAATTTGGAAAAGATGTTGCATTAATGGCAATCTACCGGTCTCCCTCGCACAGAAATGCCCAAAACTTTCTAGGCAGTCTTGACAATTGCCTAAGCGCACTTAACACTTTTAAAACAATAATTATACTCGGGGATATAAATATCAATACATCGCCTGATAATAATGACTCAATTTCGGATTCATACTTGAATACTGTTGCATCGCACGGAATGCTGCCCGGGCATCTTCTTCCCACCCGTGGTAACAGCTGCATTGATCATGCGATCATTAAGTCGGACAACTCTGCTATCACTCTGGTTATTGATTCCTTTATAACTGACCACGCTCCCATTGTTGTATTTTGCAAACTTCACAATCGAATTCCTAAAGCCCCTGTAACATCTTGCCGCGTTGATATCGTTGCCTGTGTAGCTGAACTCCAAACGACCGATTATACATCAATAAGTACTTGTTACGATGCAAATGATGCAGCCACTGAATTAGTTAACAAGATCTCAAGTGTGGTTAACAACAACACTTCTACAACAGCGACGCCTAGCAGAAAACGAATAATAAAGCCCTGGATAACCCCTGGTTTTCTTAGATTCATCCGTAACCGCGACAAAATGTTTCGTAAAACTAAGAGAGATCCTGATAATACTATCCTAATAGTAAGTTACACGCGATATAAACATTTTTGCAATAATTTACTAAAAAAACTGAAAAGATTATACGAACGCGAAGAATTTAAAAAAAATTGTAAAAGTCCTAAGGCTACTTGGAATCTCATCAAAAAAAATTCTAACCTACAGACAAGCAAATCATATGCTAGTGAACTGCTAACGATTACTTCTGATCCATCCGCCTAGCTGAATACTGTTAACAATCACTTTGCTAGCATAGGAAAAACTCTCGCTTCCAAAATTACACCACGAAACGATCAGCCTTACAGTTCTGTAGAGCCCGATGTAATTAGTTCTGACCCTACCTCAATGGCCATTTTTAGTACGGACAATGCCGAAATAGAAAGAACAATACTCAGTCTTAAACTAAATAGTGCCGTGGGCTGGGACGGTATATCTGCCGCCCTGATTAAGGCTGCCAGACACGTCCTTGTTCCAATTATCTGTCATGTTTTTAAGGTGGATGCTCCAGGGTAGCCCGCGAAATTCAAATATTTTTATGTTTTTTGCAATTTGCCGGTCAGGGTGAAGCTGTATGTGGACCAAATGCGATCTGCGAATGAATATTTCAGAAATAATCATTCTTTCGAACTACATGAACTTAGAGGGCTATATTGATGATTAAAATGGTTATAATTCTTTAGATAAATACGCGTTACGGTCGCAGATCGCATTTGGTCCACATACAGCTTCACACTGACCGGCAAATTGCAAAAAACATAAAAATATTTGAATTTCGCGGGCTACCCTGGAGCATTCACCTTAAGCTATTGCATAGCTTCTATCGCGGGCCTTGAGCGCGGGGACCGAATCCAGAAATTCCGTAACGAAAAAACCTCACGCTCCCCACTCCGACGGACACGGAGGTGTGGCTTGAAGGCCGTGCATCGTCTAACGTCGTTTCAGTTCGGCAGTCTTCGACACGGCGTTGTCGACACCGCGTTGTGTGCTTGCGATTAGACGTATTTTTTGTCTCACCTTGACCTTAGAGGTTAAGCAAAACTCACCAAGGTCGGGTTTTGGATGGGTGACCAAGTTAATGTTGTTTTTTGTCTCACCTTGACCTTAGAGGTTAAGTAAATCTCACCAAGGTCGGGTTTTGGATGGGTAATCATGTTAATGTTGTTTTATATCTCACCTTGACCTTAGAGGTTAAGCAAAACTCACCAAGGTCGGGTTTTGGATGGGTAACCATGTTAATGTTGTTTTTTGTCTCATTTGGACCTTAGAGGTTAAGCAAAACTCACCAAGGTCGGGTTTTGGATGGGTAACCATGTTAATGTTGTTTTTTTGTCTCATTTGGACCTTAGAGGTTAAGCAAAACTCACAAGGTCGGGTTTTGGATGGGTAACCACGTTAATGTTGTTTTTTGACTCACTTTGACCTTAGAGGTTAAGTAAAACTCACCAAGGTCGGGTTTTGGATGGGTTACCATGTTACTGTTGTTTTTTAAGCTATTGCATAGCTTCTATCGCGGGCCTTGAGCGTGGAGACCGAATCCAGAAATTCCGTAACGAAAAAAACCTAACACCCCCCACTCCGACCGGCACAGCGGTGATACTTTTTGGTTTTACTTTTTTTTAGCTCAAAGTGTAACTTGAATTAATATCAAAGAAAAAAAAAATACTGCATAAATTAAATAAATATATAATTATAATTGCATAAGTTGATAAAAAATTCTATGCAATAGCTTTTAATCTCTCCTTGTTAACAGGAGTTTTTCCTACGGTTTTTAAAAGAGCTGTTGTGCACCCTATTCACAAGAGTGGGGACAGAAGCAGTGTCAACAATTATAGACCGATTTCTGTGCTTACAACCTTATCTAAAATTCTGGAAAAAATTATTAATCTTAGGCTCCTTAACTATCTTAACTCAAAAATATTCTGGCGGACAATCAATTTGGATTTCGATCGGGTAAAAACACAGAGGATGCGGTTCTCAAATTGACTGGTACTGTGGCTAAAAACTTAAATAGTAAATCCAAAACGATTGCTATTTTCTTTGACCTTTCTAAAGCTTTTGACACTGTTTCTGTTCCCCTCTTGCTGAGTAAACTTCAAAAAATCGGCATTAGAGGATTATCGCAGGATATCTTTAGAAGTTACCTTAGTGATCGTTCTCAAGTTGTAAAAATAGGAAACCATTTGAGCAGTGAAGAGAGTATGAGCTATGGCGTCCCACAAGGTAGTGTTCTTGGACCCACCTTATTCTTAATTTACATCAATGAGCTCTGCAAACTCAAAATACCAAATTCGAATCTTATAGTCTACGCAGACGATACGGCTATAATCGTTCAAGGAAGAGACTGGCTTGAAACCCGTTCCCATGCAGAAGTTGCGTTGCGAATGGTTTCTGACTGGCTATCAAATAATTTGCTTACCCTGAACATGGAAAAACTAAATTTATCACATTTGCTCCACGCATAGCTTCTCAACCGGCTTCACCCTTTGCTTTGACTATCCACAATTGCCTATCCGCTATGAATAATAACTGCTGTTGCAATTCTATCTTGCGAACTAATAGTATAAAATACTTAGGCGTAAAAATTGATAGCACCTTGTCCTGGAACGAGCACATTGGGCCATTGGTTGCACGAGTTCGAAAATTAATATTTGTGTTTTAAAAACTAAGATCGTCGGCGGATCTTCCTACGCTTAAATCAGTCTACTATGCTCTGGCAAACTCAACCCTAACCTATTGTATAACCGTATGGGGTAGCTCCGGAAAGTGCTTAATGCTTCGTTTAGAAAGGGCACAGCGAGCGGTTCTGAAAGTCATGTCACACAAACCAGTCCGTTTTTCGACCGATGAACTGTATGCTCTGTTGCAAATACCTAGGGTAAGACAAAGTTTTCTTTTGAACTCAATCGTACGGAAACACTCAGAGCTTAGTTTCGATCGGTGTTTTGACAGCCAAAGTAGGCAGAAACGTAGTCCTGTTAAAGTCTGCCCAGTAGTATCAGCTAGCATCTTGATAGTTAGACGACAATACTACTTTATAAGTCAAATTTTGTACAACAAAATAAATGATGTTTTGAATATTTACCCCCTTACTTTACGTGAGTGTAAATCAATTACACATAAGTGGCTCGGTTCCCTGACTTATGAAGAGATTGAAAATCTTTTGAAAATATAAAAAAAAATGTTCCATTCATTCCCACTGCCTTCCAAATTAAATAAACTGACAAACTCTAGTGCATACACACACATACACTACACTTACATTCACGCTAACACACACACACACACTCATATGCATAAATAATATATTATTAGTGCTTAAGATTTTATTACTATTTCTTTTTTAATTTTTTATTCTCTAAAATATTTTATATTTATTTTTTGTTTCTACTTTTGAATGCCTGGAACGCTGTCGTCTCCCTCTTGGAGGTGGGCGCTAATAACCGCGACACAGTATTCTTATACTAATGCGGTTGTTAACGAACACAATCTTTTGTAAAATTGTTTCTTGTTCCAATAAAATATTTGTATTTTGTATTTGTATTTGTATGATTAGTGCTCGGGCTGGGGAGTCACAAATGAACGCTCTGACTTTTACGAGAACCGTTGTTTCAAGTCCTGTTTATTTAAAGGTTACCTTTAAACCACTTGAACTTGTAAGTTCGTTTAATTCCATTACAAAAGGATCCAAAAAGGCTTCTAAATTAGATGGCTCGCTATCTCCCGCGTATATACCTAAAAATAAATGAAGTATTTTTTGTTAGTCTGCATGAAAATAACGCAATTTAAATGAATATGTATTCATATACTTACCTATTACCAGTGGAGGTAAGCATGGCATTTCAAAAATACTACACAATATTGGCCAAAATTGTTTTCTGGAGCTCTTGTAAAGTGGAAAACCATATTAATATTCAATGAAATATTATTAGGCATGTAATCAAAGTATTCTAAATGTTTTCTTAATTGTTTGATTAAGCCATTATGCCAATAATTTCCTGTCCCTAAGGCAGCAATCTGTATTTCTTGAATCGTTGTTTGAAGAAGCGTGCGAGCATCCTTAGGTAAAAAGTGTTAACCATTTTTATTTAAAATCACTGCAAGTTCATTGTACGTTGGGTGTGTTATGTTACATTTAATGGCCCAGAATTTAATATCTTCGCGCAACTGCAGATTATTTTCATACTCCACAAAGTTTTCGTAGTCAAACTTACGTTCACTGTCCTCGCTAGACGTAATATCAGTACCACTAGAATAACAACTTTCCTTTTGTGCAAAACCACCAACCATATTGCTGGATCCAGCTTGTCCTGTTCCTGTTCCTCGTAAAATTTGTGAAGATACTGGCTCTTTCATTAATTTCATTTTATTTATTTACTTTTATGTATGCACCACTTCTTTTAAACCGTTTCAACGTATTTAAATCCATTATTAAACACGGTACTTTATGTCCATTACAACGCAGTGAAGAATCCTTATATAAATAAATGAGATCGGTAATATACTTAATAAAGCATGCTTACGACGTTTGTGAGCTTAAATGTTCTTTAATACCTCTTCCAACATGATACTGCTTTTTAATATGATTTAGCTCAGACAAATTACACTTATAATTTTTTGGTTTTTCATCAGTTGTATATCATGCTTTAGTAAGATCAGTACTCTTTTTAAATACTTACCCAAGAAATCTATAAGAACATACGATCTTATAAGATGCCTAAATAAGTATAAAAAATATCAAGGGTACAAATCACCACTATAAATATCTTTATAGGAGGGCCCCTTCTTAATCAGGACACTTATAAATGTTTTATAATGCTTTTATTCTTTTAAGTAATTCTTTACAAGACTATTTTGTTAGCTGGGGAGTTAATCCGACTACGGAAAATACCTCGATGGAGATTCATACCTGCCCATAGACAGTGCTAGTAGTAGTGCAAGGAGATCTGCAAGGTTAAGCAATGCTTGCCGAGTCGCACCGTGGATGGGTGACTGACCATTTCATACCGAACCCAATCCTTGATTTGCCGTTTGTCCTGGCTGTCATTTGTAGATTTTGACAGTCGTTCAAGTGATCAGAAGCCAGAAAATCGGACAGCAGTTATTATAATTATGGTAGAAGCCGTATGGTGTCGTATGGTGCCGTAAAAGAATAATACCATCCCATCACTTCCCGTGGGTGTCGTAAGAGGCGATTAACGGACTCTCCAGAGAATGGGCAGCAGTGTAATCTGTAAAACGCAACATCATGCACTGCGATCGCCAACCCGCTTGCCAAGCGTGGCGATTATGGCATCTTCCCCCTTGGGGGAGGTCTATGTCCAGCAGTGGACGTCTTTCGGCTGTTATGATTATGATGATGAGGTAATAGTAGCTGGGTCGTTCTTATTTTTACTTACAATAGCCTGACCTTCGTCTTATTATGGCATCTAATTAGAGTATTGATATTTTCGGTTTTAAAATGTTCGAATAACCGTCCATATTTTTCTATCTATTAATATTGTGTAATCTCTCAGTTAAGAGCAGTGGTGGCCCGGTGGTAATGGCTGCGACTTACGAGTTGTAGGTCGTAGGTTCGAGCCCAGGCAGGCGCTTTATTTTGTGTAAAACGGTGAAGGAAAACATCGTGAGGAAACCGGCATGTCCTAGAACCAAAAAATTCGAAATTATATGACATCTACC
This sequence comes from Lacanobia oleracea, assembly GCA_950371165.1. Lineage (NCBI taxonomy): Eukaryota > Metazoa > Arthropoda > Insecta > Lepidoptera > Noctuidae > Lacanobia > Lacanobia oleracea. The sequence continues at coordinate 18,590,678 of OX493389.1, forward strand.
AACCCCACTGGGCCCGCGTGGTGGATTACGGCTCACTCCCTCACCGAGAGGAGGCCTGTGGGGACACAGGCCTCCTCTCGGGGAGAGGAGGCCTGTGTCCCATATAATTTTCCCACTGCTGGGAAGCAGTGGGAAAATTATAGGCTAATTATGTATGTTATATAATCTTTCAGTTTCTCTAACCACCATTTTTGCCGTGACAGAGTGGTAAGCCAAAATATGGTCTCCGCAAAAAAACCACTCTGTCAAATTTTTAAAAACAAAACCATTAGTCTTTAAGTCACGAGTAAAAAAAAACATTGCGTTTTTTTTTAAATCGTACACTGAAACACGATTATCGATAGGTATTTCAAAAACCGAAAAAACGGAAAAACTTCGATTCACTGTGTGTAACAAAGAAGAACGACACAGGTACGAATCAGTCAAAAACCTGAGCACCCTAGTTTTTGGACTGTATTCGTACCTACTGTTATGGATAAATCCACAAAAAGTATTTTGTAATAAATTAACTTAATGTACAATATGGTACATGGGCGGACTTGTAACAAGGTATTCTCTACCAGTCAACCTTTAGGTTAAAATAAAAAGACTACATTGTCCCATGTATGCTTCATGTTTTCTAAAAGAAAAATCTAATTATTTATTTATTTAAACTTCATGTTCAATAGTGGCACATAGGCGGACTTAATGCAACAAGGCATTCTCCACAAGTCAACCTTTGGGTTAAAAAGAAACACACTGTGATAGGTGTACAGCAGATTAATAAAATTTAAAATTTAATATTTTTCGGAAAAAAGAAATATAGAGAGAAATAATATATATAATACAAGTTAGTGAATGAACGAAATATATATTACCAATAAAATACACATATATTGCTAAAATAATAAACTAATAAATATGATGATTTATAATTATCTTTCTGATTAAAATAACTCATAATAGTAATGACGAAGACCAAACTAAGAATCAGGCTTTCAAGTAGTGTTTTCGGATTTTACGTTTAAAGGAAAATTTAAAATAAAGAGTAAAAAGAAATAATAAAGAGCATGCAGAGGGATCTGAGGGATCTCCTATGATGGATAGGCTGCCATTTAGGCTGAGAACGGAAGGAAGAAATGTGATCATATTTACGAAGGCCAAAAATGAATAGAATACAGTTGTTAAGAAATCGATCCAGTTTGTTAAGAAGTTCTTGGGATAGATCAGAGTAGCAAACATCAGCATAATCAATTATGGGAAGCACAAGTGGTTGGACTAAAGTGGTCTTAGTGCTTGGAGGAAGATAATTCTTGATCTAAAGAGAGATCGCAGTGTGAATGTTACTCTCTGGCTAACTTGAGCAATCTGCTTGTTCCAACTTAACCTGTCGTCAATGTATAGGCCTAAGTCTTTAACGTGCGGCGAGAGAGGGATGGCTGTATTGTTGAAGGTAAGCGGCAGTAGTTGGCTGGTGTTCAAGTTACGTAGAAAATAAGAACTACCAATAAGTATAGCCTGGCATTTACTGACATTGACAGTAACCCCAAATCTGCTTGACCAATCACTGATGGCTGTAAAGTCCGCATTCAACAATGAGATGCAGTTGTCCAGACTGTCAATGTCAGCTTGCGCGTAGAGCTGTAGATCATCAGCGTACAGATGGTAAGAGCATTTGAGGATAATGGTAATAGAGTTTATAAACAAAGAAAACAAAAGTGGAGAGAGTATACCGCCTTGTGGAACGCCAGTTTTCAGCGCGTACCAGTCAGAAAATTTTTGATCAGCACGGAACGCTTGCTGGCGATCACGAAGATAGGAAGAAAACCAATCCCGTGCCGACGAAGAAACCCCAATTTGAGACAGAATAGCCAGGAGGATGTCGTGATCAACGGTATTAAAAGCATTGGAGAAATCTATTAAAACTAACACCGTTAATCTCGAATTCTCCAGGCCATTCCTAACGTCTTTAGTAACCTTAAGCAAAGCTGTGGCTGTGCTGTGACCAGGCCGAAAACCTGATTGGAAAGGAGATAAAAGAATATTCCTAAAAACAAAGGAAGAAATTTGACTAAGAGCAACTGCTTCCAGGATCTTAGACAGGAAGGGGAGAATGGAGATTGGTCTGTAGTGATTCAATAAAGTGGGGTTGAAAAAAATTGGTTGTCTGTAATGTCGGTTTACGGACGATAATTTTACATGATAACGTCATAAGAAAACAATTGAATTCTTAACAAACAAGCCGGACGCTTAGGTCGATCGTGCCTTTCTATCGCTTGTATCGTGCTCTCGCTTGCGAAACGTGACATTTTTTCGTGCATGTAGCCGGCGTTCATCGTTTTATAAGACGTTCATCATCATCATCATCTGCCTAGCCTTTTCCCAACTATATTGGGGCGGCTTACAGTCAAACCGGATTCAGCTGAATTTTACGTGAAGCGGCTGCTTACCAGACCTCCACAACCCATTAACTGGGTAACACGGTATTTCTTAGCAAGACTGGAGTCAGATTTACTGGCTTCTGACAATCCGTAACGACTGCCTAAGTTCTACAAACGACAGCCGGGACCAACGGCTTAACGTGCTTTCCGAGGCACGGAGGAAACTCGGTATGTTAAGATGGTTACCCATCCACAGACCAACCTTGGCAAGCGTTGCTTAACCTTGAAGATCGATCTGTGCGGCTGTTATTCTTTAGCCACGAGCTCCTTCGTCCATCGTTTTATAAGACGTTATTACGTCAAAAACATTGCTTTTTTGACAGATTGCGACTGAGGTGCGAATGCGATCGTTCTTTAAAAATTAATAGAATAGACCCTTTGTTTATGCCCTAGATAACATATCCATTTTTTCTTTGTAGGGTTAACGCTAGCTAAAGCCACATAAGAATACACTGTTGACTAAGCATTCTACATTATGACATACATAAACATAACGAGTACATAAATACTTGAACCCATCGGTGTTTTGAATCTAAATTTACAGAATCATGCTCATCATGACAGTTATCGCAGTTCGGAGAGATAATAATCCGTTTATAACCCTGTTATGCAAATATTATAAATCGGTTTGCAAATGTAGCGATGGAGTGGCGGACGTGTGTGGTGCTGTTGTGCGTGACGGCTATTCTGGCTGACGACGAATGGCTGGAAGTGAAGACTGCGCAAGGGCCGGTGCGCGGGCGCAAACACCCCACCGAGGATCTATACGTCTTCTACAATTTACCCTACGCCACAGCGCCTGTGGGTGTAGATAAATACAAGGTATGTATATATTTTGTTCCCATCTTTATTGGGAGAATGAAGAGGTGGGATAGTAGGGTTGCTGACTAAAAAATCTAATTAGTCTGTCAGATTGATTTCCGAAAATATGTGACATGTATTTTTTTTTTCACGTAAACAAAAAATTAATACGATATTGTGCGTTGAAAACTCGTGTGACGTCACATGTAAGTACACTTTTTACAGAATAGTGACGTCAAAAGCCCCAACTCCTGATCATTGGTGCTTTTTATTTTTATCAAATTTTATTGATTTGTCAAGGCAAAAAATACGTGTCACATATCTTTTTTTTTTCTCAGGAATCATCATCTGACTGACAAAATTTGTTAATTTGTGAAGACCTTAACATTCGGTTCAGACAGGCAATTGTCTAAAATTCTTTGAATGCAGTTCGTATTTTTTTTTTTACAAAAATTAAGTCTTGCTATAGTATTTTTAACGGACTTAATTTTTTATCTACAATATTTAAAGTACCTTCATGATGCAAAGTCGTGGGATGCCCTATATATTGTTTTATCTTTTTTAAATAAAAATCATGTTTTAACATTTTCAATTGGACCATTAATTGAGCTTGACGTATATCGATGTATGGGAGATCTTTTTCAAGAAAAAATTTAAGTTTGGCCTTCAATCCCACATAATTTTTCAAAAAATTAATAAAATAATAATAATAATATTCCACACAACTATCACACAACGCCATCTAGTCCCAAGCTAAGCAGAGCTTGTGTTATGGGTACTAGACAACTGATAAACATACTTATATATTTCTAAATACATACATATTATAGATAAACTACACCCAGACACAGAACAAATGATCATGCTCATATCACACAAACATTTGTCCTGGGTGGGAATCGAACCCACAACCTCTGGCATAGCAGTCAAGGTCACTAACCACTAGACCAACAGGCCAGTCAAAAAATAAAATTACGATGGTATGGAACCCTTCGTGTCTAGTCCGATTCGCACTTGGCCGGTTTTAAGAGATAAAGTAAAACTTCGAAGGTCTTATTCTGATTTCTTTTCCAGGCACCTCTTCCACCGCCAGTTTGGTTGGAACCATTCGAAGCGATCGACAAGCGAGTGATATGTCCACAACCCGAGTTTCCCATTCCAGATATGTGGCCACAAAATCTACTTACACAAAAAAACCGTCTCATTGCTAATGTTTATGTGCCAAATACGACTGAGAAAAACCTTTCAGTTTTAGTGTATGTGAACATACACTAAAACTGAAAGGTTTTTATAATTGGCTATAGTGAAATGCTTAAATACACGCAACTAATGAAAGCAAAAGATATGATCATTGTTACGTTTAACTACCGCCAGGGAGTTCATGGTTTCCTTTGTCTCGGCACCGAGGACGCACCAGGCAATGCTGGCATGAAGGACTAGGTGGCGGCACTGCGCTGGATACAAAAGAACATCGCCAGCTTCGGCGGTAACCCTGATGACGTCACCATTGCAGGCTACAGCGCTGGCTCTGCATCAGTGGATCTTTTAATGCTCTCAAAGTCAGCGGAAGGATTGTTCCACCGAGTCATACCAGAAAGTGGTGAAAATCTTGCCGTATTTGCAATGCAGAGGGACCCTGTAGAGATTGCCAAAACGTATGCAAGAGAACTACACTTTTCAGACGTAGACGATATTTATGCTTTAGAAAAGTTTTACAAGACAACTCCATTGGAACTATTGAATAAAAATTTGTTTTTGAATAGATCTGATTCTACTTTCATGTTTTCCCCATGTGTAGAGCGTGATAAAGGAGACGGAGATTTTCTGACAGAATCTCCTATAAGTATATTTAAAAAAGGAGAATACAAAAAATTACCAGTGTTGTATGGTTTCGCTCGGCTAACATGGAAGGACTAAACCGTCTTGATCATTTTGAACTTTGGAAGCACAAGATGAACGAAAAGCTTTCTTACCAGCTGACTTGAAGTTTGAATCTGAAGCAGAAAGAGAGGAAGTGGCCGACAAGATTAAGAAGTTTTATTTCGGTGATAAGCCGATTGGTGTTTTGGAATATATTAATTTCTATTCGGATGTCTTATTTACTTATTCCATGCTTCGGGCTACTAAGTTGCACGTGAAAGCTGGCAATAATCAAATATATTTGTATTAATATTCCTTTGTAGACGAAGATTCTCCTCTGATACCATATGCTAACAAACGTGGTGCTCCACACGTCGCTCAAACGATGGCAGTGATGGATGGCACAAATATGACAAACTCTGATGATGTGGGCGTCCCCTAAGTTTTTAAAAATGAAGAAGATAATCCGCGAAATTTGGCACAACTTCATTAAAACCGGGTAAGCATTTAATGGACAATAAAATGTAAAAAAGGTCTTGAACCACATAATCGCTCGCTGTAGTCGTATCTTCATTTATGTCATTTATTTCTTTCAGCAAGCCTGTGCCTGAAGGGTCGTCACTGCCTGCGTGGCCGGCAGCAGGTGCGGTCAGGTCACCACACATGGTGCTGGATGAAAAGCTGGTACTACGAGGGGTGCTCTTGGAAGAACGCACTCGCTTCTGGGATGACATCTACCAGAGATACTACCGGGATGCTGTACCACTACCAACACCACCACTGAAACCACGAGTTGAATTATAAAACAAATAACTATCGTAATGATTTATTTCACAACAAACAGGATGGAATGACAGCTGGTCTTTTCTGTCGACATCTCACCGTGTACACTTGAGTGGAGTGGACGACAAGTTAGCTGTTGTTCCATCTTGTTTGACAGCTCACTTGTCGTTCACTTCGCAAAAGTCTTCATTTCGACATGTTTACAGCAGTGTGATTCTGTAAACATGTCAAGTGAAGGCACTGCTGTTCACTTCATGTTCACACCACCTAAGTTTACACAGTGCTCATCTGCCTAGCCTTTTCCCAACCATATTGGGGTCGGCTTCCAGTCAAACCGGATTTAGCTGAATACCAGTATTTTACGCGGAGCGGCTGCCTACCAGACCTCCACACAACCCAGTAACTGGGTAACAAGGGTCTTCATGGCAAGACTGGAGTCGGAACCAACGGCTTAACGTGCTTTCCGAGGCACGGAGGAAACTCGCTATGTTAAGATGGTCACCCATCCACAGACAAACCTTGGCAAGCGTTGCTTAACCTGGAAGATCGAACCGTGCGGCTGTTATTATTTAGCCACGAGCTCCTTAGTAAGTTTACACAGTGCTGTTTGTGTACAATGGAAGCCGTTGGTCCCGGCTTTCATTTGTAATCTTTAGCAGTTGTATGGATTGTCAGAAGCCAGTTAAACTGACACCATTGTGACCCAGTTACTGGATTCTGGATGTCAGGGAATTCGCTCCACGTAAAAAACTGGTACTCAGCTGAATCCGGTTTGACTGGAGCCAATCCCAATAAAGATGGGAAAAGGCTAGGCAGAGATGATGTAATACACATGTAATTTGATTTTCCGATAAATATAGGCATTATAAAATAAAGGTACTGCAAAGTAGGTATCCTAATATGCGTGGTCATGCTTATTAAGACAATTATAATACCGATCGCTACCTCAGAAGATAATAGACCGCGTTTTATAGGCCCTGTCATCCAATTGTGAGTCAGTTTGCAAACGTAGCGATGGAGTGGCGGACGTGTGTGGTATTATTGTGCGCGACGGCTGTTCTGGCTGACGACGAATGGCGGGAAGTGAAAACTGCGCAAGGGCCGGTGCGCGGGCGCAAGCATCCCACTGAAGATATTTACACTTTCTTCAACATACCCTACGCCACAGCACCTGTGGGTCTGGACAAATATAAGGTATGCTGTCAAAATTTTGGTTTAAATCATTCCAAATCCGAGTTCTTCTTTTGTTAAGTTTTTTATCTGTCTATCACAAAGACTGCTGTAGTTATAGTGTAAAATATTTCGATCTTTTTACAAGCAAGTACTTCGTTAATTGTTAAAAACTTAAATGACTATGGTAAAGATAATATCGGCATTCATATACGTATTTATCTAATTAAAATAAACTGATTATGAAGTATTTATCTGCTATTGATATCCGATTTAAAACTTTTGTTTTAATTCATTCAGAGACTCTGACGTCAATGTGGCACTATAGGTTATAAGTAGTATAAATATATATATTGACTGGCCTGTTGGTCTAGTGGTTAGTGACCCTGACTGCTATGCCAGAGGTTGTGGGTTCGATTCCCACCCGGGACAAATGTTTGTGTGATGAGCATGATCATTTGTTCTGTGTCTGGGTGTAGTTTATCTATAATATGTATGTATTTAGAAATATATAAGTATGTTTATCAGTTGTCTAGTACCCATAACACAAGCTCTGCTTAGCTTGGGACTAGATGGCGTTGTGTGATAGTTGTGTGGAATATATAATATTTTTTCCTTATTCTTAAGGATAACTTCAATCAACAGTTTTTTGGTAGTCTTAAATATAACTGCGTTATCATATAGTATGTATCATGTAATGTGAAGTGATTACGTATCTAATGGGTATCGTAGATAGTAACGAAATCGGTCAAGTGCAGGTCGGACTCGCACACAAAGGGTTCCGTACCACAAACCTTAATCTTTATTATTTGTTGTGTATAGCGGCAACAGAAATACACAATCTGTGAAAATTTCATCTGTCTACCTATAACGATTCTTGAGATACAGCCCGCTGACAGACAGACGGACGGACAGACAGCGGAGGCTTAGTCTTTGAGTACGGAACCCTAAAAAGCATATGATTGTATAGTTGTAACATAAGGCCAAGTTCAAGGCCGAGGCCGAGTCTTGATATGTTCCAGCCTAGTGTGAATATGACCCTCTCTTTTTGATACATCTTGGGAACAGAACAGGAGCTCGTGCGCTAAATAAAAGCTCAGCGGCTAAATAAATCTTTGTCGTTAAGCAACGCTTACCGAGGTCGGTCTGTGGATGGGTGAACATTTGTGAGCATTTGTAGATCTCTGGCAGTCGTAACGGATTCTCAAAGGCCAGAAAATCTGACACCAGTATTGTCAAGAAGTTAAGTGTTACCCAGTTACTGGGTTGTGGAGGTTAGTGATAAGCAGGTACTCCACGTGAAATACTGGTTTTCAGCTTAACCCGGTTTAACTGGAAGCTAAGCTCAATATAGTTGAGAAATGGCTAGGCAGATGTGTTGAGATTGAGACCATGGCATATCAAGAGAAATGAGGGTACCCCTGCCTCACCATTCAGAATAATATACAGTACTAGTTGACCCGCGCAACTTCGTCGCTCCGGTCTTATTGGTCTTAGCGTGATGGCCTATAGCTTTCCTCGATAAATGGGCCATCACACAGTGAAATAATTTTTCAAATTGGACCAGTGGTTCCTGAGACTAGCGCGTTCAACCAAACAAATAAACTCTTCAGCTTTACAATATATTAGTAGAGATGAGTAATCCTATGTTTTGTTTTCTGTTGTGTTGCGTTATTCTCACCTACACGACAAAACCTACCTGTTAAATTATGGCTAAATTGGAATAAATGCTTCGAGTTTACGAATAGTTTCAAGGTCGTTATCGGATCTCACTTGAGATCCGATAACGAAGACTTTGGCTTTTTGGCTTGGCTTTGAGTTGACCTTCAACTCGAAGCAGGTACAACGAATGATTGCGTAAATCTAAACTAATTTTGGTCGTCGGGACAAATCACTACTACAATAATAAAATTGTCACAATGCGGTGGCCACTGGTCTTATTCCTGACAGTAAGAGGGGATTTGGATGCATTTCGCAAATGCTGATAGCAGGCAATATACTGTTACGGCCATGTGATTTGGTTCATGTTAACTATTAATTACCCGCAAAAATTTCATGAAGGACTCTAAATAACTTTTAGAATTTATCTAAAGATATTGATCTCGAGACATTTCCTGACAAGGTGCCTGCCAATAAACTTTCACGGCTTTGTTTCATTCAGGTTTTTGTTTCAGGCACCTCTTCCTCCACCGATATGGTTGGAGCCATATGACGCTACAATCGACCAAGAAGTGATATGCCCACAGCCATCGTTCCCAGACTTGGCTACCTGGCCGAAAACGCTAAAACGGCAAGAAAATTGCCTAATTGCAAACGTGTATGTGCCAAACACGAAAGAGAAAAACCTGTCAGTTCTGGTGTATGTTCATGGCGGAGCTTTTATACTTGGATATGGCGAAATGTTTAAATACACACAACTAATGAAAACAAAAGATATAATCATCGTTACGTTCAACTACCGCTTGGGCGTCCATGGTTTCCTTTGTCTCGGCACCGAGGACGCACCAGGCAATGCTGGCATGAAGGACCAAGTGGCAGCACTGCGCTGGGTACAAAAGAACATCGCCAGCTTCGGCGGTAACCCTGATGATGTCACCATTGCAGGCTACAGTGCAGGTTCTGCATCAGTGGATCTCTTGATGCTATCTAAGTCAGCCGAAGGATTGTTCCACAAAGTTATACCTGAAAGTGGTGGAAACATTGCAGCGTTTACAATTCAAAGAGATCCTGTAGACATCGCTAAAACTTATGCCAAGAAACTCAACTTTACGAATGTAGACGATATTTACGCTTTAGAACAGTTCTACAAGACAACTCCCATAGATCTGTTGACTTCAGACCCATTCATGGATAGAACTGATTCTACTTTCATGTTTTCACCGTGTGTAGAGCGTGATACAGGGGATGGAGCATTCCTCACTGAAACTCCTCTGACTATACTAAAACAGGGGAACTACAAAAAGTTACCTGTGTTGTATGGCTTCGCAAACATGGAGGGACTGTTGAGGGTAGAATTCTTTGATCTTTGGAAGCACAAGATGAATGAAAAGTTTTCGGATTTTTTGCCAGCTGACTTGAAGTTTGAATCTGAAGCAGAAAGAGAAGAAATAGCTAAAAAGATTAAAGAGTTCTATTTTGGTGAAAAACCAGTTGACGAAGATAACATTTTAGGATATGTTGATTTCTTTTCGGATGTTATATTTACTTATCCTATGCTTTGGGCTACGAAGTTCTATGTGGAAAATGGCAATAATGACATTTATTTGTATGAATATTCCTTTGTGGATGAGGATGTTCCCATGGTGCCTCATACTAATATAAAAGGAGCTAATCATTGCGCTCAAACAGCAGCTGTGATGGATGGCAAAAACATGTTTGACCACGATGAGACTCAAGCGAGTCCACAATTCAAGAGCATGAAGAAGGTGGTTCGTGAAATTTGGCACAACTTCATCAAAACAGGGTAGGTTGCAAGTAGCTCTTCACAATTTTATCTCACTGTTGTATTCAAGGCACCTTTCTCCTCTCGGTCATAGACAGTGGACTAGAGAAGGTTCAATAAGAGTTGATGAATATCACTTTTCCTCTGTTATTTCTAAGATATTCTGATTTTCTCATGATTATTTTTTCTTACCAAAGAGTAGACTCTGTAGTAGGAATAGTATGGATAATTACTACGTAAGTACTATATAATTTGTGCTTTTCAGGAAACCTGTACCTGAAGGGTCCTCTCTGCCTGCGTGGCCAGCAGCAGGCGCGGACAGGTCACCACACATGGTGCTGGATGACCCACTGGAACTACGTGGGGTCCTCTTGGAAGAACGGACTCGCTTCTGGGAAGAAATTTACCAGAAATACTACCGCGATGCAGTACCACCACCAAAACCACCTCCCAAATCACGCGTCGAACTATAGAACACATTTTTTTTTGTTCAACATTTAGTGACTACCTATGTTTTATGGTGACCTTACGTAATGTGTGTTCGTTCCTATATAAGAAGTTAGTGAGTTATAATTTTTATGTTGATGTAGTTTTGACCAGATTTCTGTTGATTTCTTGGATGTAAATTAACGTTATTACTGTAAATTGATGTTGAACTATTGAAACGTGTAAGTACTTACTTTGTATTTATTATCCTGTCCGTTGAGTCTCTTTGTTCAGGGGTTAGATCGACCAATGTATAAAGCTAAAAAAATAAGCTATGCATATAATATAGCTATGTATATATAAACCTGAAGAGTTTGTTTGTTTGTTTGCTTGAACGCGCTAATCTCAGGAACTGCTGGTCCGATTTGAAAAATTATTTCAGTGTTAGATAGCCCATTTATTGAGGAAAGCTATAGGCTATACAGCGTTAATTTTTAATCGTTTTAATCCCTTGGAGGGATGGTTTTACTCACAAAATACTATTCATTAAAAGTTTGCCTAGCATGGTATCTCTTAAAATAAAATAAAAAACAGGAAGTGATCACGTAATATTCGCAAAATGCATGAAACCAGTAGTAGCGCCTCTAGTTAGTTACCTACTTGTTGTCGTCGGTGCGTACCTAACTACCTACACTCCGCCCGATCACGTATTAAATAATTCTAAATTCAAGGTTTAGGACCGTCATAATTGCTCTGTGCCTAGGTTTCGGGACATACCATACAATAAAATTAAAAGATTTATGCTAAACACTGTAAAATAAAAAAAATAAGCCCCAACAGGCCTGCTAGTTATGGCGTATTTAAAAATGATTTGAAAAGACAAAAAGTGCTCATTACACGATTTAAAAAAAGTTATGTTACTTACCTAAATCAACTCCGATTTATTTGACACTTTCGGACACTCGGCGATACGTGATAATTGTTCATAAAATATGGAATCAAAATTATTTACGATTGAAAAAAGAGTTTTGTAACAAACCTAATAATTTGTTACCTCTGAATTGCCTATCACTTAGGGCTACACTTCACGATAGCGTAATTTTCGATATATAATCTTACACTTTTAATTAAATTGTCTTTTAATTTTAGTAATGTGTCTCTGTCTCTTCTTAAAACATCACACGCGTCCACTATCGCACTATTCATTTGTTCACGAGGTTGATGCTCATTTTTGTACACAAATCGCTTCACCTCACTCCACAAATAAAAATCCAGCGGTGTCAGGTCCGGGCTTCTTGCTGGCCAAGCAACTGGTCCCTACAGAATATTAGCTTCGCGATTGTTTAATAGCCACAGACAAAACGCGACTCTAGCCGTCCCGTCGTTCTTGGCGTGTAGTAACGCCTGGGATTTCGTTCAAAGTACTCCAGGATTTCTTCGTCTAGTTCAGGTGTGTACACTGACGGAACTTGGGGGTTGGGAATACTACGCAGACGCAAAGATTGCAAGTGGTTTGGTTCACTGTAGAGACGACGAGCCGCTTGCGCATCAAAACCCGTGATCGCGTACAATTGCACCATGGCAACGAACTCCAGATTGGAGTACACGTAATTACGAGACGCCATTACATTCGCGCGACAAGGACTCTCGTAACAACAATACACCGACGACGTCTTAGGAGAACTGAATTGTTTACATGAATCGGTCAAGGTCATGCGCTGCACTGAGCGAGAGCCTCGCTCAGTGCAGCGCATCGTCTCGCGGGGTGCGCGGAGCGCGCGCCTTTTTGCACTGCCAATCAAATGAGGTTTGGGGGCGGGGTTTGGTCTAGGATTGGCAAAATTTTGTGAGTCCACGTTGACTGCGCTTACGCGTCATTGTTGTTGGTACCGAATGGTGACTACTAATACTTCGAATTGCTTTTTCACTTCGGCGAGAAATAATTCGAGTTTAAAAAAAAAGTACTTTATTTTTTTTTTTCTTTACTAATCGATAGTGTTTCATGGACCGGATCGATCCTTCACGGGATTAAAACGATCAAAAAGTAACGCTGTATATGTATATTGCACGATGGGTCGTACAAGTTGCTGGATTGGAGGGTTGAAATGCGACAAGACACTGTCACTGTGAGAAGGTGCTACCACGTGGGATGTACTTAAATGAAAATACTTTATCCTCTGTAGAGGGCTTTATTTATACATAAACAGGCTTAAAATAAATGAAGACTCTATGAGAATTATAAGATAGCAATTAATTATATTTAGGTACCGGATAGGTACGTGACGTGCGGCCTGACCATTTTTCCCCAAGACCACCTATGTATGACGCATCTGTTAAGTTTTCTCTACAAGGCCTAGATCTTGAAATCCCATGTTGAGATATCGGTACGGTGAAGAAATTTCCAAAAAACGCATTACTAGTCTATACATTCACCAACGATTCCACAAAGTAGCCGACAAAAATAAAACAAAAAATGAACATAGGATGGTCTCTAATTTTACTAATAAAATTAAATGCCCTCGAGTCGTTAAGAATGAATCTCAATTATGTATACGCAACTCTATATTATATCCACTCACACACACACGGCTCACCGCGCCCGTCCCCCACTTATCTTGTAACTTGTAAATAAATTGGTTATGTTACTTTTTAAAAATATTTATTTGTTTTATTATAAAAACACGAAGGCGCGAAGAGGTTAAGTTAGCTCCGTTTGTATGTACAAGGTCATTGGCAAAGTTGTCTGTAATCGCAGTGACTTATATTTTCCTCATCTATTTATACCAATCGTCACACACGGCTGCTCACCGCGCCCGTCCCCCACTTATCTTGTAACTTGTAAATAAATTGGTTTTGTTACTTTTAAAAAATATTTATTTGTTTTATTATAAAAACACGAAGGCGCGAAGAGGTTAAGTTAGCTCCGTTTGTATGCACAAGGTCATTGGCAAAGTTGTCTGTAATCGCAGTGACTTATATTTTCCTCATCTATTTATACCAATTGTTTACTCAAATGTTCAGCGTTTATAAACTTAAATCAATATTGTTATGACCCAAAAGTTGACTAGAAAAAAATCCTAAGGTATTTAGTCCGTCTCTGTAAGTTTGTTTGCGACTTGCGTACCTACCTAAAGAATTTAATCTATTACTAATCCTGAATGACTGACGGATCAACGCACAGCCTAAACCACTGATCGTAGAGACCTGAAACTTAGCGGGTGTGTTCTTTGTATAACGTAGGCATCCACTAAGAAAGGATTTTTGAAAATCCGTCCCCTAAAGGGGTGAAATAGGTGTTGAAATTTTGTACGAAAAACCTTATTCCTTGAGCTATTTTTTTTGAAATATGGTACAAATGTTGACCAAAGTAAATAATAAAGATTTTCATTATTAGTATATCACAACTACCCCCAATAGGCGAATTAAGGGGTGTTAAACTTTGTATGGAAGAATCTTATTTCTTGGGCCAATTAACATGAAACTTGGTACTAATATTGACCAAAGTAAATACTAGAGATTTGTATTATTAGTTTTTCACAAATATTCCTAAAAAACGATTTTGTTACCTTTATTAAATTTGTATGGAAGATACGTATTCTTTGAGTTAATAAACTTGAAAGTTGGCAACTTAGTTAATAGATAGGTAAGAGTTTTCATTTATAATGTGTACAAGGAATATAATAGCAAATTTTGCAAATTCAACAGCATCGCGGAACGGGATCGTAAGATTTGTAAGGAACATTTTTATCTGAAGTGAGATTTACATAAAACATGATCTACTAATGATACTTCATGTTTGATATACCTAAACAAACATCTAGGTATTTAAGCATACGGCGTCCTCACCTTCCGCCTGACACAGGTACTCACCGGACACGGTTGTTTCGGGAGACTGTTTCGGATTCGGCGGGAGGACGCGCCCGGGTGTCAACTTTGTGACGGTCGCCCGGAGGACACGGTGAAGCATACGGTGGAGGTCTGCCTGCTTGGGCGGAGCACCGCCGGGTCCTCGTTGAGGCGATCGGCGGCGGCGACATCTCGCGACCGGCCTTGGTTCAATCTATGGTCCGGAGCGAGGAGGCATGGGAAGCGGTCACCTCCTTCTGCGAAGCAGTAATGCTAGCAAAGGAGGAGGCCGAATATGTGAGAGAGGGGGAAACCTCTCGTCCCAGTCGCCGCAACAGAAGAAGACGCCCCAGGCGTCGGGAGTCGCAGGACGATTCCCGGCCGCCGTAGGCGAGCAGTGGGTAGGTGGCTCGCCGTCTGATCAGAACTAGGCCCGGGTCGGCGGCGTGCTGCGATACCAGCGCGTCTCAAAAAGATGTCAGCGTGGAAGACGGGGCCGGCTAGGGCAGGTGCCTGCTGGGGCTGCGGAATCTGTTCGATAGAGGTACCGCCTTGGAACGCAAACCTTGGAAAACCAGTAGGAACACGGATGGGTTTTAGTCAGTAAGAGTCTGACACTCCCTCTTGCTTCACCCAGAGCGGGAGGAGTCATTTGATGATTTCCCATCCCAAAAAAAAAGGTATTTGAGCATTTTCTATAATGGTTACTTCTGAGGATTCCAACTATATGGGGGAATCGATCTAACAGAGTTTGTATGGCAAAACGTGTTTCCTTAGTCTCATGCAAAGAGTATAATAATAATATGGGAGGTCTGATGACTTCAAAGTTTCAAAATTGTACCGTACAAACTCAGACCAACAAAAAAAGGTAGACAGCGCGCTGTTAACATCAAAAGTGAAGCCATAAAATCGTGCTCCTGCAATTAAACACACACGCTCACGCACACACCTACACTAAAACCATGCTCATCGTTCTTAGTCTGTCAGGAGTCGTCGCGTCGTCAAGATAACTTAGATTAAAAAAACTTTTCACTACACAGGTAGGCATAATTCGAATGCCTACCTGTGTAGTGAAAAGTTGTAAAAACAACAGCAAATCACATAAAAAGTCTCACGGAATCACTTTTTACTCATAAGTAGGTACTTGAAATAACATCGAACATAACATGGAACAAAAAACCTTAACGAACGAAAGCAGTGACATAAAGTGCGGGGGCTGCCATAAGGCGATTAGAAATATCCCCATTCGATTAATCAAATATATAAATATGATTTCTTACTTCGAGTTATATTCCTATTTTATTTTTATATGCATTTAATATTTTAGGTTTGCAATTAATAATTAAATAAAAATAAATGGATAGTAGCTATAAGAAATACTTAGTCGGAATGATCCAGAATGGCTGCCATCGAAAACCAGCGGGGTTTGTTCCGATCATTTTGATAATAACCGTGTGACCAAAAGCGGATATCCTAAAAGGTATGTACAATTTTAAGAAATGGAGATTTCATCAACACAATAATTAAACACGGGCAGTATTTTTCTGATTTCAGTTAGTTTCATTATAATACTTCTGTCCCAATTTTTATATTTTTTTATTTTAGATGTTATTTCTGTCGTTCAATGTAACTGCTGGAAACTCAAACTCGATGTCACAAAGTTCAGCCTCTACGTTTGTTCAAGTATGTACTAATTCTGTATGAAGAGGTGAGAGTAATCTCACCTCTTCTTAAAAGGGTTTTAGTCAAAGGTATATCTCGTGCTATATCTCTTATGATTTTTTTGAAAGACTTACCAGACTTGCCTGATGTAACCATTGACGATATGGCATTACCAAGTGCATTCTCTGTGTCTGTTCTAGTACGTATTTCCATGCCAGCTATTAATTTTTAAAAGATTCGAGATTTGATTACAAGTATGCATTTATTTTGTGATATATTTGTTATAGAACTTACTTGATTTACCTAATGTGGCTGTTGATTGCACGGCATTACCAAGTGCATCCTCTCCATTTGTATCCGTATGTATTTTCTTGTCACCTATAACTAGTTTTTATTACAAATATGCAATTAATTTTGTAACAATGTAGTTATAGGATTTACCTGTTTTACCCGATGCGTTTGTTGATAGGACGATATTACCAAGTACATCCTCTGCATTTACTCCGGTATGTACTCCCATGTAAAATTATGAAAAAGTTGCATGTTTTAAATTGAAAAACGAATTAAGTTCAAGTTCTGCCTTTTAAATATTTCTAATGTTTTTTAAGGTCTTACCTGTCTCGCCTGTCATGTTGAAGATAACAGATGAAGAGGAAATAACCTTCGATACACCTAGGAAGTAAAAATGAGACAAAAATTGAATTTAAAGGACAAAATTCTACGTAATAACTAGAAAAAAAATACAACAAAGGGTCAGGCGTCTCAAAAACAGGAACAAGTCTCTTAAAGATATTATAAGTGCTTTAAAAAAAGATACATATTAGGTGTGCGAAGTTATAAAAAGAAAAAATATAAAAGAGAAAATTAATTTGGTTAAGGTGAATGCTCCAGGGTGGCCCGCGAAATTCAAATATTTTTATGTTTTTTTGCAATTTGCCGGTCAGTGTGAAGCTATATGTGGACCAACTGCGATCTGCGACCGTAACGCGTATTTATCTAAAGAATTATAACCATTTTAATCATCAATATAGCCCTCTAAGTTCATGTAGTTCGAAAGAATGATTATTTCAGAAATATTTATTTCTTTCGAACTACATGAACTTAGAGGGCTATATTGATGATTAAAATGGTTATAATTCTTTAGATAAATACGCGTTACGGTCGCAGATCGCATTTGGTCCACATACAGCTTTACACTGACCGGCAAATTGCAAAAAACATAAAAATATTTGAATTTCGCGGGCCACCCTGGAGCATCCACCTTAAAGAAAATCAGTAACAAAAATTTTAGAATCATTTATAGGAAACGATAAAATTTTTGAAAACTTGGATCTTGACCATAGTTTTGCAGGTTCCATAAAGTCAATTTAATTAAATGTGTTATTGAAAAATATTTAAATATACGGTTTCACCACGTTTCCAAACTAGAAACAATTTCACAAACTATTAAATCTAAAAGGCAGCAATTTAAAAAATTGACTAAACAACTAGGTTTTTAAAAGGAAATAATTCTTTTCGTTACCATTTATCTTTGTATTACTTTTTCTTTAGAGTCAGTGATTTTGTTATGGTGATCTTTTTGAATTTGATAAAGTTAATTGAAAATATGAGTCGTTTTTTTTAACAGAAGCCCTTATAAACAATTGAGGTACTGTACTATACTCAACAATACTCGTACAATATTATACTAGTTCCTACCCACACAAATATATCCAAATTATAGGGAAAAAAAATAACAAATTGCAACCCTTCAATACACACACAAATAAGAAGATGGCTTCAGTTTTAATGTTCGCAGCGCGCTGTCTACCTTTTTTTGTTGTTCTGTGAGTACAAATAAATGCGTTCAAAATTAGAACATTTAGCAAGGAACAAAATGCACTTCTCATCAAAAAAATCGAAACAGTACTGCAAGTACATAAGAAGCCTCCTGATATCATTAAAAAACCGGCCAAGTGCTAGTCGGACTCGCCCAACGATGGTACCGTACAAATTTTTAGGCACGTATTATATCTATTAAATAAAGACTATATTTTTTATGATTTAATTAAAAGGTATAGTTTTCAGATTTTCCCAAAACTGGTAGTATAAGACTTGCCAAAGTTCTGTGTCCCTATAAATTTAAATTACCTTGAGAGTGTCGAAAAAAATTTTTTTTGCGACATAAATGACCGGATCTTTTCGCTGGATTCAGGGCATAGTCAGCGTGTTGTGTACCGCCGGCATTGTAAATGAATACCTGAGCGAAGTCGGTATTACGGTTATGGGCTAGCTAGCAAGAACCCCGGTCATGAATCCTATAGAACACCTAGATATGAGATGACTTGATAAAACGACGCACAGCGAGAGAAAGGTGGGAAAGCCTCCCACAACACAATATTGTGACACTCATACGTTCCATGAAGAACCGCTTGGAATTCATTTAAGCCCGAGGAGAAAATACGAGATACTGAATAAACTTTTTAAATATTTTTTTTCGTTTTAGGTCTTTGTTTCTTACATTAATTATACAAATTGCTCTTGTTCTTTGTTGAACATAACACGATAGCTAAAGAAATTTAATTTTTAGGGTTCCGTACCTAAAGGGTAACCAACGACACCCTATTAATAAGCCCCCACTGTTCGTACGTCCGTCTGTCTGACAGCGGGCTGTATCTCAGGAACCGTAATAGGTGTTTTTTTTTCGGTTTATAGTACGGAACCCTTCGAGCGAGAGTCCGACTTGCACATAAAACATTAATTTTCAATGCCTTATAATATCCGCTATTAACTGGCATTCTTTTTTTTTGTTAACTTAATGTAAAATAAATATATAAAACTAACACAAAACGAAACTTCACAAGTCTTTCGATATTTTTGCTAAAAAGTGTGTGTGAAGTATTCGAAATATTATTAAACAAAACAATATTTTTTATATTTGAATCTCATTTAGAATTCTAAATTCAAATATGTCTTTTCTTTGATTTTTTTATATAATTTAACATAGATATAGAATCCCCTAGGTATTCTAAATCTATTTAATTTAAAAACTTTCATTATGTTACAAACTCCTTCACGCGTGGCGAAGGAGTGTGGTCATTCTGGGGTTCTCCCAGAGAACAGGACAGTCTGTTTAATTTTTTTGAATAATATTGCTTAGTTAATAGTATTGTTGGTATATTGTTTTCGTTATTTCCTTACATTTATAGGTATTGTTATTTGTGTTCATTTCTCAAAATAGGAACGTAAATTATTTACAATAATGGCAAATTAATTCTTACTATTGCTGCAATAGTAGGTGACGGCACATGCCTTTTTCGTTTGCTTTTTTATTTGTTGAATGGCATACAATATAGATCAATGGAAATTCGTAAAAAAATTGTTATTCATTTGATACAAAATTGGAATGAATTTTCTGTAATATCTCATGACAGTAATAATATAATAATAATAATATTCCACACAACACGTAGATAGTTAGGTACAGGACTCGAGTCAAGTTGAAGAATTTAAAGCTTGCATTAAACCACAACTCCTTGGCCCTTAACAAAAAACTCTACCTTAAAAAAACCATTAGAGTGCACTTGAAAGACGATATTTCTGATGGACAATTTTCCAGTCTCCTTCTTAAAATAGGGAATGAATAATACCCTGAAACTGGATGCAAGATTACAATTCCAACAGATCTTGCTTTAGTTGTTTCGACGGTTGACGATTTAATAGGCCAAATATACCCAGACGTCCGGAACCCACTTAGCAAATCTAGTTTTGTTTTTTTAAGGGTCATCAAATGACTTCCTACCACTCTGGGCGAAACAGATGTTACTGAATAAAACGCACTGTGTTCCTCCTGATACCCATTGCGTTCCAGGGCCGCGGTGGCTCTTTCGAACAAATTCCGTGAGGTTGCGGAATTAATGCAAGCCTACGCAGTGGTTAACCATCAATTATTAATAAAAAAATCATTAATTATTAGTAAAAAAAAAGTGTAATATTGACAAAATCTTCTGGGGAAAGTAGGGAATATATTATTATATTATGTTCATGAACACTTGCTAAAATACTAGTAATAAAAAATATAACATAACAGTTGGTTGTGACCCGCCGAAACCATTAGGTTACTGTAGAACATCCTCCTTAGAATGTGCTACCTCATCAATTTTCAAGCCTTAGAAGGTTTAAGAAAATTTTAGATAAGGTTTGAATTCAAATAATAACATAAGAATGTGTTTGTTTTTTCTATAAGATTCTGTAAGAGACTCCTTTGAGAGCGTTTATAGTACGGAACCCTTCGAGCGAGAGTCCGACTTGCACATAAAACATTAATTTTCAATGCCTTATAATATCCGCTATTAACTGGCATTCTTTTTTTGTTAACCTAATGTAAAATAAATATATAAAACTAACACAAAACGAAACTTCACAAGTCTTTCGATATTTTTGCTAAAAAATGTGTGTGAAGTATTCGAAATATTATTAAACAAAACAATATTTTTTATATTTGAATCTCATTTAGAATTCTAAATTCAAATATGTCTTTTGTTTGATTTTTTTATATAATTTAACATGGATATAGAATCCCCTAGGTATTCTAAATCTATTTAATTTAAAAACTTTCATTATATTACAAACTCCTTCACGCGTGGCGAAGGAGTGTGGTCATTCTGGGGTTCTCCCAGAGAACAGGACAGTCTGTTTAATTTGTTTGAATAATATTGCTTAGTTAATAGTATTGTTGGTATATTGTTTTCCTTATTTCCTTACATTTATAGGTATTGTTGTTTGTGTTCATTTCTCAAAATAGGAACGTAAATTATTTACAATAATGGCAAATTAATTAGTCTTACTATTGCTGCAATAGTAGGTGACGGCACATGCCTTTTTCGTTTGCTTTTTTATTTGTTGAATGGCATACAATATAGATCTATGGAAATTCGTAAAAAAAATGTTGTTCATTTGATACAAAATTGGAATGAATTTTCTGTAATATCTCATGACAGTAATGTAGATAGTTAGTTACAGGACTCGAGTCAAGTTGAAGAATTTAAAGCTTGCATTAAACCACAACTCCTTGGCCCTTAACAAAAAACTGTACCTTAAAAAAACCATTAGAGTGCACTTGAAAGACGATATTTCTGATGGACAATTTTCCAGTCTCCTTCTTAAAATAGGGAATGAAGAATACCCTGAAACTGGGTGCAAGATTACAATTCCAACAGATCTTGCTTTAGTTTTTTCGACGGTTGACGATTTAATAGCCCAAATATACCCAGACGTCCAGAACCTATTTAGCAAATCTATTTTTTGTTTTTTTAAGGGTGGAAAGTCATCAAATGACTTTATCCCACTCTGGGCGAAACAGAATTTACTGACTAAAACGCACCGTGTTCCTCCTAATACCCTTTGCGTTCCAGGGCTGCGGTAACTCTTTCGAACAAATTCCGTGAGGTTGCGGAATTTAAAAGCAAGCCTATGCAGTGGTTAACCATCAATAATTATTAATAAAAAATCATTAATTATTAGTAAAAAAAAATTAAAAAAAAAGTGTAATAAAGACAAAAGCTTCTGGGGAAAGTAGGGAATATATTATGTTCATGAACACTTGCTAAAATACTAGTAATAAAAAATATAACATAACAGTTGGTTGTGACCCGCCGAAACCATTAGGTTACTGTAGAACATCCTCCTTAGAATGTGCTACCTCATCAATTTTCAAGCCTTAGAAGGTTTAAGAAAATTTTAGATAAGGTTTGAATTCAAATAATGACATAAGAATGTGTTTGTTTTTTCTATAAGATTCTGTAAGAGACTCCTTTGAGAGCGCACGTAAAATATAATTATCCTTAAAAGTTCCTTCAGTTTTTTTATAACTAGCTACCGCTACGCCCTAATGTACGCTACCCAAATCAGTCGAAGCATAACTGGAATCGCAAACTTGCACGTAACTAAAACGTAATAGCACAGCACTACCAGTAGTCTACTTTGAAAATGAAATCCCGAGCCCAAAGATTGTCACCACTAATCACTAATCACCAATCACCACTCGATAGGTAATCACCACTTGTTTAATCACAAATTACTTGAAGTCTCATGAAATTAAGACAATCGGCATAGGTATTTATGTGTATGTTATGAGCATTATGTCAATTTTAATCATTGCTATCGTTGCTGAGCAAGATAATGATATAACTAACTACTCCGTTGCTATCATAAGATATATGATTCAGTTTGCAAACGTAGCGATGGAGTGGCGGACGTGTGTGGTACTGTTGTGTGCGACGGCTGTTCTGGCCGACGACGGATGGCGGGAAGTGAAGATTGCGCAAGGACCGGTGCGCGGGCGCAAGCATCCTAGCGAAGATCTATACGCCTTCTACAATATTCCCTACGCTACAGCGCCTACGGGCATTGACAAGTTCAAGGTACCAATACCATGTCCATAATTTATTCTTTCTACTATTTTTAATCGGTCATTGTCAGATAAATATACTTGCAAGCAAAAGCGTTTCACATAATAATATACAGCAAATGCAGCTCGTAAACTAGACCCAGTCTGACCCAGTATTTTGATACTGGGCCAGACTGGGTCATAACAAATAATAACGACCATTAATAAGCAACTACATGTACGAGTATGTTTTAGATATCAATTTAGTTTAAAAAATCAAATCCATGTACCTACTGTTATTTTTTTAAGCTACGCACTTTCTTTCGCTCGGTTAAAATTATGCCAGCGAAGCAATGGTTCAGTTTATTTGCCTCTACTATGGTTAATTTTTCTATTTAGATTTATTATAATAATAATACAGATGCAAAGAATCTTGGCGGCTTCACTGCACTGCTGTAACGAGCGCACCTGTACCTATGTCATTATTATCATTTGATTTGAGCAATGTATGAGAAGAGGTGAATGCCCCAAAGCAGGATAATAATAAATACTAGGCATGACGTTTTTTTTGCATTAATGACCGCTACTTTACATTCATAGCCTTGAATGGCGGACACATGTAACGATAATAGAAATAGCGTGTAATGATAATATGTTTTCAATTACATGTAGATACAATTAATACCTAGATTAACACACTTCTTTGTAACCGTTAATTTTACTTTCAGGCACCTCTTCCTCCACCGGTATGGTTGGAACCATACGAAGCTATCAACGAGGAAGTATTGTGTCCACAACCCACGTTTCCATACCTAGATCTCATGCCTAAAACTGTAGTCGAAAAGGAAGATTGTCTGATTGCTAATGTATTCGTTCCAAACACAAATAAGAAGAACCTTTCAGTCCTTGTGTACGTTCACGGAGGTGCTTTCATAATGGGATATAGTGACATGATCAAAGCAACAAAGTTTATATCAAGGACAAAAGATTTCATCATGGTCACGTTTAATTACCGCCTTGGCGTTCACGGATTCCTTTGTCTTGGCACCGAGGACGTACCAGGCAACGCTGGCATGAAGGACCAGGTGGCGGCACTGCGCTGGGTACAGAAAAACATCGCCAGCTTCGGCGGTAACCCTGATGATGTCACTCTTGCTGGTGGCAGTGCAGGTTCTGCATCAGTAGACCTAGTAATGCTTTCTAAGTCAGCTGAAGGTTTGTTCCACAGAGTCATACCAGAAAGCGGTGGTAACCTTGCTGCCTTTACAGTTCAAAGAGATCCTCTAGAGATTGCTAAAAAGTATGCCAAAGAACTTAATTTCACCAACGTAGATGACATTTATGCACTAGAAGAATTCTATAAGACTGCTCCTCTGAAACTGTTGACTTCCGACCCATTTTTCGACAGAACTGATTCTACATTCATGTTTTCCCCATGTGTAGAGCGTGAAACAGGAGACGGAGCATTCCTGACTGAATCTCCTTTAAGTATTCTAAAGAATGGCAACTACAAAAAGTTACCTGTGTTGTATGGATTCGCTAACATGGAAGGTCTATTGCGTGTAATGCTTTACGATTATTGGAAGCCCAAGATAAACGAAAAGTTTTCTGATTTCTTGCCAGCTGACTTAAAGTTTAAATCAGATGAAGAAAGAGAAGAAGTGGCTGAGAAGATTAAGCAGTTTTATTTCGGTGATGAGACGATTGGTGATCACAACATTTTGGCATACGTTGACTTCTTTTCGGATGTAATATTTACTTACCCTATGCTTTGGGCTACAAAGTTGCACGTGGAGGCGGGCAACAATCAAATTTATTTGTATGAATATTCCTTTGTGGACGACGACGATCCTGTGGTTCCACACACTAACGTTAAAGGCGCTACCCATTGTGCTCAATCGATGGCTGTATATGATGGTAAAAATATGACACACGTAGATGAAAAATTTGCATCCCCTAAATACTTGAAAATGAAAAATGTTGTTCGTGAACTTTGGCACAACTTTATTAAAACTGGGTGAGTAAATGTGGCGTAAAATAAATATTTCGAAAGAAAGGCTAGAAAGAAAGTTGTCTAACATAAGGTAACAGGGTAGATTTGAGTGGATACTCCAGGAGTGAGCGTCCTAGACAGACACATAGACCTTATAGCTGATGTTATTGCGAAAGGTCGGGTATGTTGTTGACAAATATGGTAGGATCGTAACCTATGGCGATATGTACCTTTTGCCTACACCCATGGGGAAAAGCGTGAGTTTGTTTATGAAACACTTTTTTTTTTTTTTAAGGAAACCCGTGCCTGAAGGGTCGTCATTGCCTGCGTGGCCGCCAGCAGGCGCAGAAAGATCTCCACACATGGTACTGCATGACCCACTGGAACTACGTGGGGTGCTCTTGGAAGAACGCACTCGCTTCTGGGATGGAATCTACCAGAAATACTACCGGGATGCCGTACCGCCGCCAAAACCGCCACCTAAGCCACGCGTTGATTTATAAATTTTATAGGTAGAGTTTTATTTATAACAGAGTTGTGAGTAAAGGTACTGTTTTTGTTTAGAGAGTACAAGAAGTTCAAGGTGATTTATATATCATAGTAAATAAACATTATTATTGAGTTGAAGACCGTTTTATTTTCTGAATTGAATTTAAATGGTGTTTGGTAAATGAATTAGAAGAACATGTAACCAAATTTGGCATACATGTGACCAAAGAATTGTGCATCTGCCGATATATTGAGACCGCAACAAGACGACAATTCGACAAAAGAGTTTTAAATGTTCTCCGGATTCCGGACCCACATGTTAGCATGGGCAGCACAGGGTTGCGGAATTTATTCGAAAGAGTCTCCACAGTCCTGGAATGTAAAAGGCATTAGGAGGAACACGGATGGGTTTTAGTCAGCAAGCGTCTAACACTCCCTTCCTTGATATTCTAAAAGTAAGCACAGGGCACCAAAGCATCGGCCCTTTTTGTCCTTAATTTATGACATCTGTACTACTTTGGTTTAAGTATATCTAATTACTTTGATTTTAATTGTCACCATACATTTTCAATGGTTCTCTGTGTTGTGATTGCCTTAGCTTGGTTACTACGACAAACTTGGTCTTATCTTAAACAAAGTAGTTGGTCACAGTTCTAGTCTCACCTTACCCAAAGTACCAATGTTTAGGATTCTGGCTGACCTTCTGAGGACTCAGGGAAATTCTGATCCTATTATTACCCAACTGCGCCAGGAGGAGCCGGAGGAGAGAAAATACGCAGTACATTTTTGTGATCTGCGTAAACGTATTTGCTTCACGTCAGGGTAGAGGGTGGGACAGGCGCCTCACCTTGCCGCACCGTGGATACGGCCATGAATCTGTGTGGTTCTTTCCTCAAAATACCGCCTCAGACATTAACGGACATGGTTATCATATGATTTGACCATAACATGGTTACGTTGTATAGATTTTAAAAGAGATTTTGACATCTGATTTTGTTTCGGTGTTTCTTCTTAGGTTAGTCAGATAAGAAACACCAGCCTCATCTACTTTAAACTGACAAAAAAGACATGTAAAGTTGTTATTTACAAGCAATTTGCAAAATAATCACCATTTACGAGTATTTAGCCACGAACTTCTCATAGTGTCCAAAAAACTATCTGGAGTTATGACCTATTCAGTAATCTTGGTATGGCATGGTTTCCACTACCTACCTAGTAGAATAGAATCGTTTTTTTTTAGACCAGAGTCAATAGGGTTAGTAACAATTTTACTACAATTCTAGTGTTAGTAGGGTACAGACAGAGATAAAAATATACAATTAACATTCAGCGAGGAGCCACTTCCACCTCCGCAAAATCGGGAAATTCCACCAATCTGCGAATACACCGAGAATACTGTTGGTGCAGGGTGCTGCGTGAACACGAGTCATCAGGGATGCACACCTTATCCTAATAATGGCGGAAAAATCATCAATCATCTGCAAACATCTGCAGTGCTGCAACAGCAGCACTATCAGTGCATTATTATATAGAACGCGTAGGTCACTATACATATGTCAGCTGAGTGAAGTTGACCCACAGGCTGCACGTGCAGAAGGACTGACAGTAAGCTTTGAAAAG
The DNA here is from genome assembly GCA_950371165.1 of Lacanobia oleracea. NCBI lineage: Eukaryota > Metazoa > Arthropoda > Insecta > Lepidoptera > Noctuidae > Lacanobia > Lacanobia oleracea. The sequence goes on from OX493389.1 coordinate 18,617,557, forward strand.
CGTTACTTTAACTAGCTTCGTACAACGTGCAAACCTGCGGCCCAGCATATGACAATTACAACAGACAGTACTATAAATAAAATAACAGCTCTCATGAACGGTTTATTCTATGAAATCGTGGCACAACAGACGACCTTGTAACGTGTTTTGCTTCCTAAACTTGTTAGCTCCATACGGTTGTCACAGAATTACACACAAAGTAGAAAAGCGGTTCTTAACCTTGTTCCTGGAAATGTATGAACCAATTTTAATGAAACTTGATAAACATGCACATCTAGGTCTAGAAATATATTGTAGAACTTTTTAGAAAAAGAGTTAAGAGATAAAGAGGGAGTGGTAAATTTACTTTTTTGTTTTTTTTATATACCTTCATGATTTAATACTTTGTATAGGAAACTTTTTTTTGCTATTCTTAGGCTTACGTTCGACCAATTTCTCACCTGATGGTAAGCGATGATGCGGTCGAAGATGGAGCACGTTTGCCTAGAAGTAACCTATTCACTCTTGTCTTACAAATTCCCAGGTTGCATCATTGCATCTCTAAACTCTTTTTCAAAAGAATTATTCAATTACTCTTTAGGTTTACCTATGTATCTTGCGCGACTTAAAACCTGGTAAGAACGATCTCGTGACTGGTTAAAAATGATGATTGTGTTCGTGTTACTAAGCTACCAAAATATGCATCATCATTCTACCTTGGCAAAAACGTACTTGCGTAAATTAGACATATTTTTTCCCTATCAGTTTCGTCTTTATTAATCCTATCAGTAGTTACCAACTGGTAGGGATTAACTCGTAACTCAAGAAATTATGCCGTAAAAGTTATGTCCTGTTAGGTACATTAAGTTCTGCTCCTTAGAAAGGTTCTGTAAAAAATCCTACCATGTGTGTGTTCCGATTTGCACATTTAGGGTTCCGTAACAACGCGCAACGCTCAATCAAGTTGGTTGTAATAGGAAAAAAATCCGGTCAAGAGCGGGTCGGACTCGCGCTCCGAAGGTTCCGTACAAATTTGTATATCCCGTTTTTTCCTGTTCCCGTTAGAATTTCGGGAAATCCTCTCTCTCTAAATGCTCTCTTACACTCCCCATGAAACCTTTATGCCAAATTTCAGCTTTCAACGACTAGTCGTTTCGGCTGTGTGTTGTCGATCAGTCACTCACTTAGTTACTCAGTAACGGAATAATCTTCCAATCATGCGCTTACCATCTCCGCAATAGAGTCTCAAACAGGAAACGTGACATCACGTGGCAACGAACAAAAGTGGAGTACTGCACGCTCCCCAAGTACCTAGGTGTTACTTTGGATAGAGCATTGTCTTATAATGTACACTGTGTCAACACGAAGCAGAAGGTTGAGTCCCGAAACAACATGCTACGTCACCTTGTTTCTAGCAATTAGGGCGCTGCACCCGATGTTTTTCGCACAACCGGCAGGTCCGTATGCTTTTCTGCTGACGCGTGTCCAGTGTGGCACCGATCCGTAAGTGCAAATCATGGTGACGTTGCCCTTAACGAGACTTGCTGAATTATATCGGGGTGCCTGAAGCCAACTCCGCTGAATAAACTTTACCCGTTGACTGGTATAGCGCCTGCAGCTGCACGAAGAGATGTTGCATGCGCGGTTGAGAAATGTAACCAAGAATCCAATTCCCGGCATCCCTTCTACGAACATACAGCGGCCCCAGGTAGACTTAAGAGCCGGAAGAGTTTTCTTCGCTGCACACTGGCTGTCTGGGATCAGCCACCCAAAGAAAGACACCACCACCTGACTTCTTCAAACCTCAGGAACACCTGCCGCCTGAACTCACGTCCAGGCGGCAGGTGTTCCTGAGGTGCAGTGGCCAATATGGAGAGCGCTCAATCGTTTGTGCACTCATGTAGGCCGCTGCATATACAACTTGGCAAAATGGTGCTTCATTGATCCCCTTGAAACTAAGAGTGAGTGCGGAGCCTTCGTTCAAAATATGGCCCACTTGTTGGAATGACCCAAGTGCCCTTACACCTGCACCATTGAGGACCTGATGACGTTGTGAACGTGGCCACCTACTGGGCACAAAATATTTAAGGGTCACCATCAACTCGAAAAGAAGAAGAATATATAAAGCTGAAGAGTTTGTTTGCTTAAACGCGCTAATCTCAGGAACGAAAAATTCATTTAGTGTTAGATAGCCCATTTATCGAGGAAGGCTTAGGCTAGATATATTATCACGCTGAGACCAATAGGAGCAGACGAAGTTGCGCGGGTCAACTAGTTTCATATATATTGATGATTACACTAACTAAAAGTAATGAACTGTGAACCAAGCTTAATGTGAAATCACACCTATATATAAAAAGTTATGCACTGATTTACAATCGTTGGCTTTAAATTACACAGAAATTAAGTCTTTATGTCAAAACGAAATTATTGTTTACATAAAAATGTTACTGAACCAAATCACAACATAGGTACAATTTTGTCAACCACTGTCAAAACATAGTTAAAAATTCCAAGTGTTTAAAATAATAAAACTGGCCTTACCCAAACAGTTATGCTTCAGGTGACGTCCAAGGCCAATTGTAGGTAATTCTTTTAGTCTATTTTTTAATCTTGGATACTAAATTGACAACTTAAAATGTCAAAACTGACTTAAATGCTATTGAAATCTATGTCAGTTTGCCATTTTCACTTGTCAATTTAGTCTCTGAGATTAAAAAACAGACTTTACAAAGTATAAAATGATTTTAATTTCGGAAGTCGGTGTTTTTGTTTTTTTTTTTTCGTTTTTTAACACTGACCGCGACTTCCAAAATTAAAGTTATTTTATACTTTATAGCGTTTTGTATTTGGAAGTCGGTTGTACTTTTTTGTAAAAAAGTTTTTTTGTTTCACTTTTTAGTGATACCTGCATACCCTTCTCAGTATATCGGCGTGATGTTGTTTTACAACAATAAACGGACATGCGATTTCAGCAATCCCGATCCATTTGCAATCATTTATTGAAGAGTTCCATTACCTACCTCCAAAGTTCCTCATTATATCTTCACCAAATTGAAATGGGACCAGTCGGAGAATGGAATCATCCAAATCGGTTGGCGAAAATATCGCTGAAAAAACATTTTTCATGGGATCCCGTCATCAGATCCTGATTTATACCTTCCATCATCAGTCAACACCATAAAATGATGAAAACCAGGCACAAATATCTGAGTTGAGAGAGGCACAAATATTCGAGTTAGAAAGTATATGAAAATCTTTGTATGTGCTTATAAAATTTGAGGGTTTTCCTCGATTTTCGTGAGATCCCATCATCAGATTCTAACTTGGTGACAACGGGGCCAGCTCTGGAGTTTAGTCCTACGAATAAAAATAATTTTATAAATCGGTCCACAATTGGAAATCGGTGAATATATAAAAAAAGAAACAAAAACATACTTACAGCCGAACATAGAACCTCCTCCTTTTTGAAGAAGTCGGTTAGAAATCACGCCAATCATGTCAATCTTTTTTGGTCAGTTTAAACTACAGGCCGATTTTTACTACGACTACGAGAAGAAACACCGTAAAAATCTCCGAGGTCAAAGTCATAAAATAATTACTATTGGTCAGATCACATTATGAGAACCGTTAGGTTAATGTCTGAGGTGATCTTTCTCTTTAACTTGCTCTTACTGTAATTGCATGGGAATTGTCTCTGCCCTTGTATTTTTCTCTCTCTCCTTCTCTAACTCCCTCAGTTCCTCTGCGCATGACTCTGTCTAGGCAGCGTTATTGAGATTTAATTGAACAGAAGTTATAAAATATGCTGAATTTAAGATATTAGTATTATTAATTTCATTTGATGAAAGATCTCAACATACTAAAATCTATCTTTGTATTTTCTAGCAATAAAATGCGCATTCAAAAGAAAACGTAGGAGTGACTAGCCAACAAAAAAAAGTAGTCAATAAACATTTTTATGGCGCAATAAAGTAAATAAAATGCGGATATTAAACCGGATTTCAAATCAACTGACAAGGATGACATGGGCAAAATTAAATATGTTGTGTCATATTAATTAGCAAATAAAATTGTTTTTGTATAAATTAGATAATACAGAGACATAACTCGATACAATCAATAACAGAGCACCTATACACAGCTCGCTGTAGTCTTGCGCATGATCTGATTATGATTACGATAAAGTTTAAAATAGAACCGATAAGCTAAATATTTTACAACTGTTTTGATTATACACGGATATAAGATTGTGACGATTGTGCACTGAACCATGGGCAAAGAACCCCACGGGTGCAAGGATCCCAGTGTGTCGGCGTCAAGGTGGCAAGGGCGACGAGATGCATCATGATACCTTCCTTTTATGTGGATGGGAAATCATTCAATGACGTCTCCCGTTCTGGTTGGAGTGGAAGTGAGTGTCACACTCTTACTACTTTTAAACCTACGCCAGTTCCTTCAAAAGCCGTACCTATTCCCAGCAGTTCCGCAAACCTATAATACATGCCCTGGCTCTTTGTTTCGTTACTAATTTCAAAGCACCAGAAGAAACAAAATTGTTCGAATCAGAAGCAATCTAATAAATTGCTCCAATATTAGTAATTTGTGGTTCAAGCTATCAGCACCATAAATCTTCACACTTCGCCTCTTCATCATCTGCCAAACCTTTTCCCAACTATATTGGGGTCGGCTTCCAGTCAAACCGGATTTAGCCGAATACCAGTATTTTACGCGGAGCGGCTGCCTACCAGACCTCTACAACCCAGTAACTGGGTAACACGGTACTTCATGGCAAGACTGGAGTCAGATTAACTGGCTTCTGACTATCCGTAACGACTGCCTAATAATTATGTATAACAACATTATGTATCATCATCATCATCACATGTGCATCACAAAAATGCGCAAAGGTGAAATTACACTTTGAAAATGCGCGGGCGACCACGCGAGTGCCGAGGTGCGCTCGGATGCGTATGGGTATTTTAAGCACAATTAAACTTTAAAAAAAATTCGTACTTTGAAAATAAACATTAAAACAAACCAAACGTGCAGGTATTAATTTTTTCTTGCATAACAAATGTTTAATACGGGGAGGGGGTTGGCCTAATTCTTATAATAAAGGGGAAGGGCTCAAAAACTAACGAAAATGTTCTTACGTAATAAATGAATAGCACCAAGCCATATTAACCATAAACCCTCCCACATGCTGAACCGATGGCCTGGAGCGGGTCGCTTGTAGCCGATGGATGCGAGACCCACAGGATGGGTAGTCGTGGCGAAACTTGGGGGACACGTATGTGTGTGCAGTGGAAGTATTTCGACTGATATGATGATGATGATGATGAGAATTACATCATCCAAAAATCTAGCTGGGCATTGACAATCATCCTGGCGCCTCACAAATCCCAGGAACCAAATAATGCTTATAATGTGAGCTCAAGTTCCTGTGATACAATTGCCTGTTAAACTTGAACAGTAAAGCTGTGGCAAAGCGTTTCGACCCGTCAGGTTGGTTTTGACTAATTTTAATAAATAATACGTTCTTCTTGACGTATCAATGACGTGAGTGTATCTGCCCTCGTAATAACAGGCAATTACTTGCATTGATTCCATAAGCCCTAAGACTTGGACTCGTTTCTTGGCAAACTTCTAGACAATATATATATTGCCACATAACTATTCACCTGCATACAATCTTGCTAGTTTGATTTGATATGTGCCCAGTGCAATCAATATGAAATCTTCTTCTAAAATAAATATTTAACGTTTCACTATTTATTTGTATGTAGTGTGCTCTTCGCCTGTTCATACTGTTTCAATAATAAAGTCATCGAGACGATTTGGCATATCCATTCTTTCTCTAATAACGATGAGTCACCAACGCTCACCGTCCGCGTCCCGCACCTACGTTGGCCGGAAATTGGCCTGCGACTCCCGACGCCTGGGGCGTCTTCTTCTGTTGGTTCTTCTTCCTCCGTCGCTAGCATTACTGTTTCCCAGAAGGAGGTGACCGCTTCCTATGCCTCCTCACTCCGGACCATGGATTGAACCAGAACCAGACGCGAGAAGTTGATGCTGCCGATCGCCTCGAGGAGGACACGGCGGTGCTCTGCCCAAGCTTGGCAGATCTACACCGCAGGCTCCATTGTGTCCTCCGAGTGATCCTCACAGTGTTGACACCCGGGCGCCCTGCCATATCCGAAACAGGTATCTCCCGAAACATCCGTGTCCGGTAAGTACCTGCATCAAGAGGAAGGTGAGAACTCCGTGGCACCGCTCTAGTCACTTCTCAAAGAAGACTTCTTATCGCCGCAATTGTGGCGTGCCCAGCGCTGGGTTGCGACAGTTGCTGTCTCCGTACCTTGAGATCCTGCTTAAGATCCATCCGCCGTGCTGGAATTTGCCGCGGCAGAGGAGTCTTGCCACAGCATAGCGCCACCCATAAACGAGCGCGAAGGCTCTCATCTCCAAATCCTATGTCGGCAGTCCACCAGACGGCTTGCCGCCTGTATCTCCGGGCCAGTCGGATGACCATTTTATAAAATATATTCCTGTCACTAATCACATAATTTTTAAAAGTATGTATAAGTGCATTACTTCGACTACTTCATGACTGTCAGAATGACGAAAATCGATGTAGTTATTTCAAATAATGTGCGCCAAATATAATTTTTAATCTTACTTCTTGATACTGTTCAAGATAATAAAAGAAACGGCTAGTCCGTTACCATCATCAGATTGCAATCGCAGCTATGGAGTGGCGGACGTGTGTGGTATTATTGTGTGCGACGGCGGCTGTTCTAGCAGACGACGAATGGCGGGAAGTGAAAATTGCGCAAGGGCCGGTGCGCGGGCGCAAGCACCCTAGCGAGGATCTATACGTCTTCTACAACATACCTTATGCCACAGCACCAACAGGCGTTGATAGATTCAAGGTATCAGTATGCTTCATCTTCTAATATAGAAAAATATCGTGTCACAATGTTTGTTGTCGAACTCCTCCGAAAGGCCTTAACCAATATTTTTTTGTATATTTGGTATGTCTGATGAAAAGTAGGTTTTGTTTTATTTGTAAGGCAAAACAACGTTCGCGAGGTCAGCTAGTTTAGCCTAGTCTTTATATATAAAAATGAATTGCTGTTCGTTAGTCTCGCTCTAGGTAGGGTAGGTAGAGTAGCCAGTAGACAGGAGCGAAGCCGCGTGGGTCAGCTAGTTTATTTATAAAATTCTACTAGGTTTGTAACTGTTATGGTTAAAAGAAATAATATTACAAATCTAAATGATGATATCTATTTTGTAAGTAGGCTGATAATAACTTTTACACGTCAATATTTTTTGTTCATTTTAAAGTATATGAGGCCGGTGTTTCCTAGCTGACTACCCTGAGAAGAAACACCGAAACAATTATTCTGATCAAATAATATGAATACTATGTAGGGTAATGTAGTAGTTGGTCTTTTGAGGAAATTACCACACAGATTTGAGTGGGCCTGTACAGACTGAGTGACTGACAGACAACGCACAGCCGAAACTACTGCTCGTAGAAAGCTGAAACTAGGCACCCTGGGGAGTGTTGGGTAGCGCTAAGAGAGGATTTAGGTTCTGGGATAAAACGGGATATGTACGTACGAAGTCGCGGGCAAAAGCTAGTATATTCTAAAATCATGGTCCCGTACCGAATTATAAAAACCAGGTCAGAACTTCTAGAAGGAATTCTTGTTCTGTTATTATTATTTATCTTCTTCTTCTACCTGGCGTTAATCCCGGCTATTGCCAGGGTCCGCCTTCCTACTTAGCTTCCTCAACTTTGCCCGATCTTGAACATCCTTCTCAGTTAGGCCATTGGCTCTCATGTCGGACTTAACGACGTTGCGAGGGCGACCACGGGACCTAGCCCCAAGAACAGCCATATTCATGCATCCCCGACCAACGTACTCCATAGGGCGGCGCATGATGTGGCCATACCATCGCAGACGACACTCTTGCAGTTTTTCCCCCCCGTCACGGACACCAAGACTACCTCTGATGAAAGAGTTGCGTATGCGATCGGATCGCGTTACGCCACTCATCCACCTCAGCATCTTCATCTCCGTGACGCGAAGCTCCTAGGTGTGTCTGCTTAGTGCTGGCCAACATTCACCGCCGTACAGTAGGACAGGCCGTATGATGCATTTATATATCTGCCCCTTGAGCTTCGGAGGCATTTTGCGGTCGCATACAACGCCCGTTACCTCGCGCCACTTCGCCCAAGCCGCGCCTATACGTGCACGTGCTTGGACATCGTCGTCCACGTTGCCAGACTCGTGCAGCACGGATCCAAGGTACCTGAACGTATCGGACTTTCTGATCAGGTCCGAACCTATTCGGATGAACCTATTTGAATCCGTGCCGCCACAGGACATGTACTCAGTCTTCGCCACATTTAGTCTCAGACCACCGTTTTCAAGCGTGTCCTTCCAAATGTTGACTTTGCGCTCAAGATGGGCTTTGTTCTGATTAACGAGGGCGATGTCATCGGCATACATCATTAGCCATGGGGGCTTATCTTGGATGTTTGCCGTAACTACATCGAGCACTACGTTAAACAAGAACGGGCTAAGAGCCGAGCCTTGGTGAACGCCAACAGATATTGGGAAGACATTCGATTCGCCAACAGCGGTCTGGACAGAGGACACGGTATCGCGGTACATGTCTCTGATAATGTCAATATAGGCCTCAGGAACGCCCTTGAAGCGCAGTGCCCACCAGATGGACTGCCGAGGTATACAGTCGAAGGCCTTCTGCAGGTCTAAAAAGGCCATATGCAAAGCTCTCTTTCTCTCTCTGTAAGCCTCAGCCAGATACCGTAAGGCGAATACTGCGTTCATGGTGCTGTTACCCGCCCGGAAGCCATATTGACACTCAGAGACAGTACACTCGCTACGGAGCCGTGTGTCAATGATGCGCTCGAAGAGCTTCATGGTGTGGCACATGATCTTGATACCGCGGTAGCTACTACAATCCTGTACGCTACCTTTGCCTTTGTATACAGGGATAATCAGGCTAAATCGCCAGTGGTTCGGCATTTCCTTGGTGATCAGGATGCGGTTAAAAAGATCCGTCAGAAGGTCCACGCCATGTGGGCCCATCGCCTTCTACACTTCAATTGGCACATTGTCAGGCCCGACCGCTTTCCGGTTCTTCATGTGGCGAAGAGCAATGCGGGTTTCGTCGGGGGAAATAGGGGAAATAAGTCCAAGGTTAGGAGGCGGTTCGGGAGGAAGGTTGGTAGGTTCTGTTATTATTATTTATACTTACTAATATATAAAGCTGAAGAGTTTGTTTGTTTGTTTGCTTGAACGCGCTAATCTCAGGAACTACTGGTCCGATTTGAAAAATTCTTTCAGTGTTAGATAGCCCATTTATCGTGGTAGGCTATATATCAGCACGCTAAGATCAATAGGAGCGGAGCAGTAATGAAAATTTTGACGCAAACGAAGTTGCGTGGGTCAACTAGTATTTCAATAAAATTATTAAATATGTGTTGCCGTATCGCAATTAGATTCCACCCCTTCGTTTTTCATTTCCTCACACTTGTTTTTAAGAGGTTTCATAATTTAAAGCATACACGCGTAGCGTCGTTGTAGTGATACTGATTTTTATTTTCAGGCACCTCTTCCTCCACCAGTATGGCTGGAACCTTACGAAGCTATCAATGAGGAAGTAATATGTCCACAACCTACGTATCCTTACCTTGATGTCATGCCAAAAACTACAGTTGAAAAGGAAGATTGTCTGATTGCTCATGTGTTCGTGCCAAACACAAACAAGAAGAACCTATCAGTGATTATATATGTTCATGGAGGTGGTTTTATAGTAGGTTCCGGCGATGGGATCAAATTAGTAAAGTTTATAATGAAAACAAAAGACTTCATCATGGTCACATTTAACTATCGCGTTGGCGTTCATGGGTTCCTATGTCTTGGCACCGAGGACGCACCAGGCAATGCTGGTATGAAGGACCAAGTGGCGGCGCTGCACTGGGTACAGAAGAACATCGCCAGCTTTGGCGGTAACCCTGATGATGTCACTCTTGCAGGTGGCAGCGCAGGTTCTGCATCAGTAGACCTAGTAATGCTGTCTAAGTCAGCTGAAGGATTATTCCACCGAGTCATACCAGAAAGCGGTGGTAACCTTGCTGCATTTACAGTTCAAAGTAATCCACTAGAGATTGCTAAAAAGTATGCCAAAGAGCTCAACTTTACCAACGTTGACGATATTTATGCACTAGAAGAATTCTACACGACTTCTCCATGGAAACTGTTGAACTCTGGTGCATTTTTTGATAAAACTGATTTTACTTTCGTGTTTTCCCCATGTGTGGAGCGTGATACAGGAGACAACGCATTTCTGACAGAATCTCCTCTGAATATACTGCAGAAAGGCGACTACAAAAAGTTACCAGTGTTGTATGGATTCGCTAAAATGGAAGGACTTTTCCGAGTAGGTTTCTTCGATTTTTGGAAGCACAAGATGAATGAAAAGTTTTCCGATTTTTTGCCATCTGACTTAAAGTTTGAATCTGATGAAGAAAGGGAAGAAGTAGCCGTTAAGATTAAGAAGTTTTATTTCAGTGATAAGCCGATTAGTACTGATAACATTTTGGCATACGTTGATTACTTTACGGATATCACTTTTGCTTACCCTATGCTTTGGGCTACAAAGTTGCACGTGGAGGCTGGCAATAATCAAATTTATTTGTATGAATATTCCTTTGTGGATGACGACGATCAGGTGATTACACACACTAACGTTAAAGGTGCTACCCATTGCGCTCAAAGTATGGCTTTGTCGGATGGTAAAAATTTAACACAGACATCAGATGAAAGATTCACGTCCGCAAGATATTTAAAAATGAAGGACGTTGTCCGTGAAATTTGGCACAACTTTCTTAAAACTGGGTGAGTAGTGCTGGTATTAACAATCAATGTATTTGGCTCTCAACCAGCTGACAAAAACAGAGCCTCTTTGCTCTGTTTTAGCTGCTGGGATGGATTCGTTGCCTAAGTTTTGGAACGGTATTATTAATTGTTCGAATATTTTATTTAATGTGGTGTGTGACTTTCAGGAAGCCTGTGCCTGAAGGGTCGTCGCTACCTGCGTGGCCAGCAGCAGGCGCGGACAGGTCACCATATATGGTGCTGGATGATCCACTGGAACTACGTGGGGTGCTCTTGGAAGAACGCACTCGCTTCTGGGATGACATCTACCAGAGATACTACCGAGATCCTGTACCACCACCTGCACCACCACCCAAACCTCGTGTTGAATTATAATACAACTGACAAAATAAATAAATGAATAAATAAATAAATAAGAATTTCAAGAACTTGCCATGATTTTTCTATTATTTTTTGTACTTTTATTTTAAAAATAAATATTGTAAAAGTGATAATGCCTATTAATGCAATAAATATCTATTTGTACTTTTTGTATGAAATGAATAAATCAAGTTCACATAATTATCGTGTTTTTGGTTCAGGTATTCGTTTGAGTGTGTTCATTCCAGTGTTTATAAACTTACATTGTTTCGTCATCATACAAATAACTACTAAATATCGTGTACATTTCTTAACAGGCCACATACGTTTCCCTATTGGTGCTACTGTCGCATCCGGCTACCTATCATAAGTTCGAAAAACATTTGATCGAATTTCATTTAACCTAAAACTTTTCAACTATTATATTTTCGTTTTTTTTTACTTCTTCAAAGTCACGTTTGCCACGGTATCAATTGACCTATTTTCAATACGATTTTTTCGTCACTCCGACGTTTCATTTGGTCGAAAAACTTTTTGCCGAAGTTACACATAGCCGAAATAACATTTGTTCGAGGTATTATCTTTCCGAGCATTTATTTTACCTCTGTTTTAATTTAAGTGGGGTAATGGTGGTGTGCTAGTAGTGGTAGTGGTGCACCCCAGTTCCCTCAAAAGCCGTACCTATTCCCATATAATAAATGCCCTGCCTTTTAGTTTTGTTACTTATTTCAAAGCACCAGAAGAAACAATGGTTCGAATCAGAAGCAATCTAATAAATTGCTCCGATATTAGTAATTTATGGTTCAAGCTATCAGCACCATAATTCTTCACACTTCGCCTCTTATAACGAAGTTTTTGGCTGAATTCTGTATTTTCAACTGCAATAATTGGGTTTTGTAGTACCTATTGTGATTGTTATTTGTAAGCATAAGCTACCTGTATTGTCCCATCAGCATATTAGCCGAAAGAATTCCACTGCTGGTCATAGGCCTCCCCCAAGTGTCGCCACAACAACCGCTCCTGTGCATAGACAAGGTCTACGATAGAGCGAGCCTACCCAGGAGGAGCCTGTTCACTCTAACTTTGAAGAGATTAGGGTTTTAAACTTTTGGAAACACAGACACAGGCAGAGAGTTCCACTCATTTGCTGTGCGCATTATAAAAGTCGTTTAAAAACGCTTATTTATTTATTTATTATTTATTATATACTTTATTGTACACCGATATTAGTATAAAAATTAAACTACAAACTAAAACTCAAACTTGTACAATGGGCGGCCTTATCGCATTCCGCGATCTCTTCCAGGCAACCTGGAATGGAGAGTAATTGCATGGACATAAAATGGGGTTGTCATCGGTGCGACACTACTCAATCATAATATATATAGATAGATAAATATATAATTTTAACAACATATCTTAACAATAAATAAATGGCAAACATATCACAGCGACAGGTAATGCTCCCTCACGAGCCCTTTGAACCCCGGTAACGATTGAGCGCGTCTTTTTGGGACCGGCAAAGCATTCCACAAACGAGCAGCCTGGACGAAAACGATTTATCAATGAAATTTGCGGAATGCATTGGCATTTTAAGTCGTAAATCATCTGATGACCTCAAAAATCTAGCGCGGGAATCACAGAGAAACTGAAACGTTTTTTGAGATAAAGAGGGGAAGAAGGGGAAAAGAACACATTGTATAAAAGGAAATGAATATGAGCATTCCGGCGAACGCGAATTGGCAACCACTTGAGCTTCGCACGGAATTCGGAAACATGGTCATATTTACGTAAACCGAATATGAACCTTATACAAACATTTTGAAGCCGCTCAAGTTTGTCGAGTTGTTCTTGAGTAAGGTCAAGATAGCTGGCATCAGTATAATCAAGGATGGGAAGAAGAAGTGACTATGCAAGCGCAATCTTGGTGGTAGTCGGAAGAAAATTACGCAGTCTCCTCAACGATGCTGCAGATGCAAATAGCTTGCGGCTAACTTCTTGTAGCTGGGCTGTCCAAGAGAAGTGTCTGTCAAAGATTATCCCCAAGTTCTTAACTTTCTCGGAGTAAGGAATAACTGTGTTGTCGAAAACAACTTGGGGAAGAGTTGCCCAGTCGATTCTTGAAACCATCCTGGAACTGCCCACAACGATACCTGCGTCTTTATGGGGTTGACCATCACTCCATACTGCATGTTCCATTGACAAATACGAGCCAGATCACGGTTAATGGCGAAGATGGTCTCGGTCAGGTTCCCAAGAAGAGCTCGCGAGTAAATTTGTAGATCGTCTGCATAAAGATAGTAGGAAGAAGTTAGTTCATTGGAAATTAAGTGTATAAAAATTGCGAAAAGTAAAGGGAATAATACGCCACCCTGTGGTACCCCGGCAGAAGCATTACACCATGGTGTAATGCATCGTACTCATGAGTACGATGTCTTTCCGATGCAAATACGTTGCCGGCGACCAAACAGGTAACTACGAAACCAGTCAATCACCGATGGAGATACAATAAGAGAGCGTAGAATGCCAAGCAAAACATCGTAATCAACAGTATTAAAAGCATTACTGAAATCGAGCAATGCCAAAACTGTTACATTACTGCTTTCCATGGCTGACCTAATATCTTCAGTAACGTTCAGAAGGGCTGCAGTGGTGCTATGACCAGGATGGAAGCCGGACTGGAAGGGATTGAGGAGATTAATTTTGGATAGGAAAAGATTAATTTGATTATGGATTAACCGTTCAAGGACTTTGGATAGGAATGGTAAAACGGATATTGGAAGAAATTCAGAGAAGGATGTGGGATTGGACTTTTTAGGCAATGGAATAATTTGAGCGACTTTCCATGAATATGGAAAGACACCACTAGACGCAGAAAAGTTGAGGATGTGGCAAATGACGGGAAGGGTTACGTCCAGCACTGGGAGTAACATTTTACGACTGATACAGTCGCTTCCAACTGCATTAGAGGTAATCGATAGTATGTCCTTCTTAACATCACATGCGGAAAATTGACCTAAAACAAATGGAGGATAGCTAGGAGTCGGAAGAGATGAAAGATGATCTAATGTATTCAGTTTTATAGTCCCATCAAAATTGGACGATGTTGTAAAATGGTTATTCATAGCATCGATGTCTAAATCTTTCGGTAATTTTTTATTTATTTAATTAAGGTTCACCAACAGTTGTTACAGATATTACACAGATAGGAACATATAAGTAATTGTGTCTTAAATCTAACTGCACAACCAATTACAGGCAAACACCACATGCAAAATGCTCTTTGTAATTATAGAATTACTTACAAAGACTATGTACAATACTTAGATAACTAAATTAAATACTAATACATTTGACAAATGTGGATATTGAGTCTGCGTGGACGTCAACCAGGTCGCTGCGTTCGTTTATAAGTTTGCACATGCGGGGTATAGGCGAATTAGCACCAAACACTGTACGGCGAAGAGGTGGAGCTAAGGGTGTTATAGGTTTGCGAGGTGGTCTACGGGGTACTCTGAAATTGAACTTACATACCAATTGTGGGCAGTCAATGGTGTTATTAAGTAATTTATATGCGAATTTCAAATCCAAGAGCTCCCTTCGAGCTTCCAGGGTACTCATTTTATAGCACCCTAGTTTATCAAGGTAGGAGAGATATTTAAATTGCCTTCCCTTTGAGTACCCTAGGTATCGGACAAACCTTTTTTGGATTCATTCTATCCGTAGCGAGTGGGTTGCGTAGTGAGGCCTCCATATCACACTGCAGTATTCCAGGATGCTTCTTATAAGGCTATTGTAAAGAATTAATTTAGTATGTGGGCGTTGAAATACCTTTCCGTTACGAATGACAAATCCAAGCATACGTTGGGATCGACTGATTATGTTCTCAATATGTGGTACAAATGTGAGTTTTGCGTCCAAGATAACTCCCAAATCTCGTACAACATCCACCTCGCATAAACCCACTCCGTTTATTTGGTACGACGAATTCACTATACTAACTTTCCTGGTGAATTTTATGTGGCTACATTTCGAACTATTCAGCGAGATTTTATTATGATCACACCATGTAGACAATCTGTCGATATCATCTTGCATTAGGTTTACGTCCTGTTGAGACCTAATGGGTCTTGAAATTTTTAGGTCGTCTGCAAAAAGAAATATGCTAGTATTGTGAAAGCAGGATGTCACGTCATTTATATATATGATAAATAATACTGGGCCCAGATGAGAACCTTGAGGGACTCCCGAGGCAATTGTATGCCTGCCTGACCGGAACCCATTGACAACCACATAAAACTCTCGACCAGCCAGATAAGAACTAAACCACTTTAGAAGACTACCGGTGACGCCGTACATAGCTAGTTTTTTCACAAGCAGTTTATGTGAAACCTTGTCAAACGCCTTGCTAAAATCTGTATAAACAGCGTCAACCTGTATACCTTTGTCCATGGCTTCGCATGAGGCCTCAACAAAAGACACCAGATTTGTACTTGTGGATCTGCTCTTCACAAAGCCGTGCTGATGGTCGCTTAGGAACTTGGAAAAATAGCGTTGAATTTGTGGACAAATCAACGACTCCAATATTTTACCAAAAATCGAAAGAATTGATATTGGTCTATAGTTCTTTACGTCACAAGGGTCTCCACTCTTGTAGACCGGTACTACTTTCGCCTTTTTCCACTCTTTAGGGAATTGACCAGATCGGACTGAAGCGTTATATATCTTCGTCAAAGGAACAGCCAGGTTAGGTGCACATCTGGCAATAAACAGTGGCGGTATATCATCTGGGCCAGCCCCCTTAGTAATATCAAGGCTTTTTAGTTTTTCCTCAACATTGTTGTATTTGATGTCCACGGAAGCTATACTGTCTGACTGAGTGGCTATTGCTTTCAGGTATTCGGAGGCTACATAGTTTTGATCTGAAAAAGATTTTGTTTCTTCTTTATAGATGCTGCTATAGTTTAAAGCAAATAGCTCACATATTCCTTCTCCATTCGAAGATGTTATTGGACCATTAGTCATTGATGCGGGGTATGAACTTTCTCCACCACGTTTATTCTTGACATATGACCAAAAAAATTTAGGACATCTGCCAATAGATTCTTCTGTACTCTGAATGTAACTATTATAACACTTTTTAGCATAATTATCACATCGTTTAGAGATTAATCGGAATGATAGCATGTCAAGAGGATTTTTGTACTTTTTATACCTAATACGAAGTTTGTTTTTTTCTTTTAATAAATTAAGAAGTCTCTTATCAAACCATATTGGAACAAAATTACTTTGCTTTCGGACGATAGGTACAAAAGCATTGATAGCTGATCCAATAACGCTGTAAAAAACTTCCACCATTTCGTCAACACTACTGCAACATCCCAGGCACTCTTCCCAGTCCTTATCCTTCAAATGCTTGTTGATTGCTTCATAGTCGGCCTTATGAAAGTTTTTTTTTGCAATGCTATTACATTTTAGTTTTAGCGACTCTGTCAATGTTACTTGTATATCTAATGGAGGATGGTGAGGGTCTATAACACTTAAAGCATCCGCTTCACTAACGCAACAACCTGGAACGTCCACCAATACAACATCCAGTAGTCTACCGCTTTTGTTGGTAACATTATTGCATTGTCGGAGATTATTAACTGATGTAAAATCAACAAGAAGTTGATCGAGACTACTAATATGCTGTTTTTTGAGGGGATTGTTTAGGTCATTCCAATTTATAGATCTCAAGTTAAAATCTCCCACAATACACGTGTATGCATTATGGTTATCCTGATAAGAATTACAATTACCAATAAAATATTCCAACATTGATTTAGAGACCGGTGGTGGCAGGTAGACTGCACAAAGATCAAGAGGTCGGAGTTGCCTCGAGCGCTCGCATGGTATTTCTACAGACACCCATAGATCCTCACAATTACTTTGTCTATGCAGTAGTCTTTTCGAAACTAGTTTTTTAGATACTGCAATCAAGACACCTCCGCCATCCCTATCCCAGTGGTAGCCCGTGCTTTCCCTGTCTCTTCTATAGACCAAGTATCTATCATCAAACAGTTCTTTATTGCATATACTATTATTAAGCCAAGTTTCTGTCAGAATTAGAATATCGTAGTGACATGTTGCTATTTTACATAAAAAATCGTGCGTTTTCGTCCGCAGGCCTCTTACATTTTGATAGTAAATCTCTATATTAAAAAAGTTGAATTTTATTTGTGTAATACAATTGACATGCATAAAAAGCTTCTACAAAGTCAACTTATTTTAACTTATCTAAGGTGGCTAGATCTTTTATCACAATATATTCCGACGTTACGTCCTTACGCATTAAAATACGACCGCTTCTGATCCACACAAATTGGAATCCTAATTCTCTAGCTTTTATTCTTGCTGCGGCGTGGATTTCCTTGTTGGTCGCCGACAGATGCTCCATTACGTAGATAGGTTTTTTAGGTCCCGCCAAACCTATAAGAGAAGAGTTCAATTTATCCTGACTGTTTTTCTTGTTGAAGTCGATCGAAGCTGCCAAAAATTGATCACGGAGTCTTGGAGAGCTGAACTGAGTGACGATTGATCGAGGCCTCGGAGAGTCACGGTTTACTTTGGCAATTCTTGTGCAGCTTAAAATATCATTATCTGTAACGGCGCAGCCTATGACCGATCCCAGCTGTTTTGTCAGGGTAATAACATTCTCTGCTTTGTTCTCTGGAACGCATTGAATCTCAATATTGCTGGATCTAGCATGTTGTTCCATCTGGTTTACGCGATTCGTGAGCTTTACAATGGTGTTGGACATTATTTCATTTTTGGTTTCAAGATCCTTTATTATTTGTGCAGATTTTTTGGCTTCCAAAATAGCATTTTCGTATTGACTGTTCATGAAAGACATAGCCTCGTTTACCTCCTTCAACTCTTCCCTGATTGATCTAAGCTCTGAGTTCATATTAGCATTTAATTGCGCAAGCATGTCAGTCATTGCAGTTTTTATTACTGTCTCTACTATGCCTTGTACATCAGTCTTAGTTAAGGTACTAGGCTTGCTTATCGGTGGTGACGACAGGGCTATTCTTTTTTTGGCTCGCGAGGTTACATTTTCTCCCGGTCTGGTGGGGGACACAGTACTTCCAGAGTTTTCTTTTGAAGGTGAAGATTCTGATTCGGACATATAAATTAAAAAAAAAGCTTTCTATTTTTAGTTTAATTGGAAAGCGCACACTAAAAAATGCCCACCATAAGAAGTGCACACTAATAAAGGCCCACAGCAAGTGAGCGACTCGGAGTTCGCGACCAAAAAGTCTCAAGTGCGCGGAAGACGGCGTCGCTTACGCGTTTGCGGCAAGGGATCTGTACTCGGTGTGCGGTTGGGTATATTAACAAAAAGTTCACTTATTATATCATAAGATAAGTGTTATTTGTGATGTTTTTGTGTAATTTCTTCCACTCTCAGCTAGTACGTATGTCCAGAAACAAATCTATCACCAACACTGAACCGAGAACCACTTAAAACTTTATAAAAACTATTTATTACTGAGGAGCGATATAAAAGCACAGTACACTTTTGGCCGGTAGTCATATACATCCGGGGTCAGTAATGACTCTGGTCGACCTTTACTGACCCCCAATGATCTTAGAAAATTCCAAACTTTGGATGCGTCTCCATTTTGGACAGAGTTATGAATGTGTTGGCGATAAGCATTCCTACATACTTTATTACATCGATTGCGGATTGAGGCATATTTGTCCCTATTTGCATCAGTAGGCCGTTGCTTAAATTTAGAATTTGCCGTCATCTTTTTGTTCATCAACTTATTGATGTCATCTGTCAGCCACGGCGCTGGCTAATGTCTCACTTTTACCACTCGCTCAGGAGCATGAATGTCATAAAGCTCGATAGTTTAGTTGTAAAAATTATGACTTGCTAATCAATTGACGAGGAGGCAAACAGAGGAGACCAATCTATATTGCTGGCTCTATAACTGTAGCTGTTTTGTAGCGCATCCGGGTCCGTATATATAAATCATTACGACTATACCACAGATATTTGGAAACTGTTTGCACTGTAACCGGTTTCGTAAGACAGTGTTTTAATAAAAACAGAACAGCTCATTACCTACTCGCTAGTATATTTACTATGATCGCGTTCGAAACGGGTTCTTTAGACTTCGCCATGCCGAGATTAGAATGAGATCTCTCTTAAAAGGCAAATGAAAATAATATGAGGGAATTTTGGAGAAAAAGTGGTGAAAAACAACTAAATTAATTTAAACTGAAAAATACTCAGAGGCCAAAGTCTCTTTTAACGTCCATACAAAATGTCCAATCCTAGGAGAACCGTGTAGGTTATTGTCTGAGGTGGTCTTTCTGTCTGAAATCTTTCTGCAATTACACGGGAATAATCGCTCTGCCCATGTCTCTCTACCCTCTCTCTTATAGAAGGACTCTAACTCCCTCAGGCCCTCTGCACTTGTATCTATATCTCGATATTATGAACGAGATTTCATTGAACTGAAGACTTTCATATAAATATGCTGAATTTAAGTTATTGGTATTTTTTTATTTGATGACAGATCTCAACATACCAAAATCTATCTTTGTATTTTCTACGAATAAGGCGCATACAAAAGAAAAAGTAGGAGTGACTAGACAAAAAAAAAACAAAGAACCTTGTAAATAAATATTTGTATGGCGCAATCCAATCATTATTTTAATTTTAATATTAGGTACTTACCAAAAAAGTAAATAAACTGCGTATATTAAACCGGCTTCAAATCAACTGACAAGGATGACATGGGCAAAATTAAATATGTTGTGTCATATTAATCAGCAAATAAAACTGTTTTTCAATAAATTACATAAATACAGAGACATACAAACTCGATAAAATAAATAACAAAGCATCTACACAGAGCTCGCAGTTGCCTTGCGCGTGATCTGATTATGATAAAGTTTAAAATAGAATCGATAAGCTTAATATTTTTGTATTTTTACAACTGTTTGCGCAATCGTTAAAATTGCATAACTTTCGTTTAAATATACACGGATATAAGCGGATATAAGACCGCGACGATTGCGCAAAGAGTGAAGGAGCGCGGGCGCATAGGCAAAGAACCCCGCGGGTGCAAGGGTCCCGCTGGCAAGGCGCGACGAGACGCCTTGCATTCCATTTTTTGTGGACAAGAATTCGTCAAACTACTTGTACCGCTCTGGGCAGAGCGGAAGGGAGTGTCAGGCTTTTGCTGACAAAAAACCCACCCGTTTTCCTTCAAATGCCTTTTGCCTTCCAGGGCCGCGGTAACTGTTTCGAACAATCCGCAACCTTACAATACATTCCCTGGCTCTAAGTTTTGTTTCTACGGAACTATCATACTAGGTCTTACAGCACAAATAAAGGAAAAACTTTCGAAAAATAAAAAAAAATGAAAATTAAGGTGAATTTTGGTACTTACAAGTTTTCGCGAAAATCTTAATTTGCCCATATTTTTTTATCGTGTTGACTCAGGACCTTAATTTTCAGGCCTCAGTCATCATCTGCCTAGCCTTTTCCCAACTATATAGGGGTCGGATTCCAGTCAAACCGGATCTAGCTGAATACCAGTATTTTACGTGAAGCGGCTGCCTACCAGACCTACACAACCCTTTAAGTGTGATAAACGGCAATGCCAGTACAGTCTTGACAAAGTTATGCCAGATTTCGCGAACTACTTCTTCATGTTCTTCAGCTCTGGGCCCGCAAAAGACTCAACTGTCTGTGACATATTTTTAACATCCATCACAGCCAGACTTTGAGCGATGTGGTCAGCACCTCGTATGTTAGTGTGTGGCATCAGCGGAGTATCGTTGTCCACAAAAGAATATTGCAGGTTACAGAAAAGCAGCTCAATTGCACGGTGTTCCACAGACCACATTGGAGCATCACATCGCAAAAATGAGGAAGGGCGAAGTATCTCTTAATTTAGCTCCATGTAACTTTAAACCCGTATTTTCCAATCAAGAAGAAGAGGAGCTTGTTAGGCTCTACACTGGGTACCCCATACTGCCCGTACCCGGCACGATGGGGTTTACATGAAGGTTTTGTGAAATTAAAATTAAAAATATCATTTTATTTCTTACTTCACCAAATTCGGTGCCAAATGATAAACTAATAAGTAACGAAACAGTTGTCACTGGTTTTCATTAAAAAATATTTTATGTTTATTTTTATTGTTTATTTCCCTTAACGTCCCCGTTATGCCCCCCCCTTCCCCTACTTAGGTACTTAGGTAAATGCAAGACTACCTAACTAAAACAGATTCGTGTTTTCGATTCAATAATAACCGTCTGCACCTGAGCTGCGAACAAGATATTGGAAATCTAAAAAGAAGTATTTGACTACTAAATTTTTGCTTTTTTGTATTACTCATCTCTAATTTTACTGCATGCATAGTATTCTACTACCTTTATTTAAATAACGCCCATCTTTTTTTAGTAATTATGAATGTGCCTAGTAAGAATGAATACATAAACAACATACACAAAACGAACACAGTCCCTCATACGGAAAAACACTTCACATTCTTCAGCAAATACACAATAAACACATTTCTTAAGAATAAGACATATTATGACTTACCTAGCCCAAGAATTAGTTTCTTTATAATGTTAATAAAACCAACTAAAAAGGAGAGTAACAGTTCTGTTAAACTAAAAGCTACCTCACAAATTAATCTTTTGGACAAATTGACTTGCGAGTATTATCCTACTAAAAACTTAATCCTAAAAATTCAATGAATTAAATAATATTCATAGCGGAATTGATAACTTTAATGTGGCGGATTCCACTATCTGTAATGCTGAAGATTGCTTGTCTTTTTTACCTAGTTCTGACAAATGCCTAAAAATCTTTCAGCAAAACATTCGCAGTTTAAAATGTAATTTACCTGGGTTATTGCCAATTCTCGTTAGAACGGGCTTAAGCTGGGACTGTATTGTCCTGACTGAGTGCTGGTTGCCATCTTCCCACTGTGTATCTCCTTTGGATGGATATAATAGCTTTTCCTCAATTAATAATCGTACGCAAAATGAGGGTGTGGTTGTCTATTACAAGGAAGACTTAGTTGTATCTGTTGAAGAACCTAGAATATCGGAAGCAAATTGTCTTGTGATTACTCTGAATAATGATACGGTAGCTCTTGCTATTTATAGACCTCCTGGATATAAGAATATTACTACCTTTTTTCAATCCCTCAACAATATATTATTAAAATATTCCACTAGACAAAATGTCATATTGTAAGGTGACATTAACATTAATATAGCTGAGCATAGTACAGACCCAAATCTTTCTGCATACTTAGATATGCTTGCATTCTATGGTATGATCCCTGCGTTCACATTTCCGACTCATGACAAGACATGTTTAGATCATGTACTACTAAAGACCAAATTAACGGCTCGTTGCCTTATCCTCCAAACATCCTTGACTGACCATAACAGTGTTGTTTTGTACATTACTACCTCCCTTAGACAAAAACCTCCAAAAGTAATTAATTACGTAGATTATGAACGTTTAAATGCTGAACTAAAAAACACTGACTTTCGTTATTTGTACACGATTAACGATGTTAACGAAGCTGCGGCTTTCTTTCAGAAAATACTTCAAAAAGCTATTACGGCCAACTCTAAGGACGAGAAAATTTCCAGGCGAAAGAAAATCTTAAAACCCTGGATAACCCCGGCCCTCTTGAAATGTATTAAAAACCGTGATAACCTACTTAAAAAACTTAAAAAAGATCCAGATAATGAGATACTAAAAACTACCTACAAAAGGTACAGAAACTTTTGTTCATCCCTATTGAAAAAACTTAAGAAGGACTTTGAGAAACTTCAACTTCAAAATGCAGGCAAAGACTGTAAAAAGCTTTGGAAAGCAGTAAAAGAGATCACCTACTCAAATAAACCTAAAGAGATTCCATTAGATTTAATATGCACAAATGATCCACAAAAATCAGCAAATAATGTAAATCATTACTTCGCAAATGTAGGCAGAACTTTAGCTGAAAACTTAAGCAAAAATAATTCTTCTACCGAACTCCATACTTCAAATTCATGCTGTCATTCTTTTACTCTTTTACCTACTGATGAAGATGAGGTTAGAATGTTAATAGCAGGTTTAAAAAGTAACTGCTCAGTGGGCTTGGATTGGCGAAATTTTAAAGGCAAATAAGGATGTCCTAACGTCTCCAATATCGTACATCTGTAACTTGTCACTTTCGACTGGAGTATTCCCTACCATCTACAAGAGGTCGAGAATTCATCCCATCCATAAAAATGGAGAAAGAGGCTGTGTCAGTAACTATAGACCAATTTCTATTCTCCCTACTCTTTCAAAAATTTTGGAACGTATTATTAATAATAGACTAGTAAAATATTTAGAAAATAAAAATCTTTTATCGCAGGCACAATTTGGATTTAGAGCGAACAAGTCCACATCAGTTGCGGTGTTTGAACTTACAAATTACATAGTTAAGTAATAACTTTGATAGCAAAAAGAAGACAATAGGAATATTTTTAGATTTAGCAAAGGTATTTGACACAGTCTCTGTCCCAATTTTAATTAAGAAGCTGGAATGCCTTGGTGTTAGGGACCTTCAGTTGAAACTTTGACAAGATTACCTGACTGGCCGAACACAGTGTGTTCAAATAGGTAATATCATAAGCGATGAAATCCCAGTGACTTTTGGAGTTCCCCAAGGAAGTATCCTGGGTCCGACACTCTTCCTTGTGTACATAAACGACCTTTGTCAGATGCAAATTCCTAATGCAAAGATTATTACCTTTGCAGATGACACAGCCTTGCTTTTTAGTGGTAACTCTTGGGATGAGGTTTTTTCAAATGCACAGAGAGGAATGAATTTTGTAACTAAGTGGTTGTATGAGAACATCTTAACGCTAAATGTTGCAAAGACAAATTACATAACCTTTTCCATGAAAACTAACGATGAGCCTGATCCTTCATATCGTATTATTTCTCACTCGTGCTCAAATCTGAATGATCAAAGCTGTACATGCCCCAATCTTACAAACTCATCATTAACAAAGTATCTAGGTGTGATCATAGATAGCAAACTAAATTTCCATCATCCTAGAGACCATCTTGCTGCGAGAGTACGTAAGCTAATCGTAATTTTTAAAGCTCTAAGATATGTTGCACAAAAAAACGTGATCAAATCAGTATATTTTGCTCTCTGCCAATCACAACCCATTTACTGCATTACCTCCTGGGGCGGAGCGTGTAAAACACATTTTCTAAAAATTGAAAGAGCGCAAAGAGTCCTTCTTAAAGTCAGTTTATCGTTGCCATTCTATCACCCAACTTGTGATCTTTATAAAAAGAGGGAAGTATTGACGGTCCGACTGCTTTTCATCCTTTACACTGTAACCAAACAACAGTCCCTGTTAAAATATGAACCTGATAAATTAAAAAACCAGCGACGTAAGGATAGAGTTTGCACAACCAGACTGCATTCAATACTAGGTTTGCACATATTTTTTTCTGTTACCAGGGTCCTAACTTATATAATAAGTTAAACCGGATCCTATCAATACATTCAGTACCAAAAACTAAATGTAAATATTTGGTTACGGAGTGGTTACAAAAGTTGGATTACAACCTTACAGAAAACCTACTTCACCAATAAATACTGAGGTATCAACCTTACAAGTAGTAGTCACCTGGCATTGTTTGGAGTAAAAACTAACTGCGGTGAAAATACACTCAACTTATTAAAAACAAATAAATAAATTATTCACTCAATTTTTTAACGACGTATTTTTAACTTCTATTAAATGGGCAACAACTTTTAACTTGGACCACCGCCTTATCTTACGAATGCAGTGAACACGGTAAACTCTCTTCTGAGTTTTGTTGACAACATCTAGTTTTTGTAGTTATTTTTTTCTTCTACCCGCACAGTTGTAACATAATTAATATAATATAATATTTCTATAAGTGACGATTGTCTGGATGAGGAATAAAGTTCTTTAAACCGAAAGTTATATTAGCAAAAAAATCATAGGTAAACTACACTCACACAAACACGAAACCCTAGACACAACACGTCACAATTCACAACACACCCTAACATACATACACACACATTCTTAGGCGTTTGTTTTAGTATTTATGCTTAGTTAAAAAAAATAAAATTATTTACTACCTACCCATGTTTCTCCTACTGTAATATTATATAATCGCTCCTTATATCAAAAAGTGCCATTATATCAGTACCACTCAAATGCTTCTTGTTCCTTCCGTGGGTGGGGACCTGGTGATTTGAAATACAGGCATTCCCATGCCTACCTCAAACACCAGCTTCTCACATATTCTAGACTATACACGTACCTGTATTAAAATAGATATAAGTAACATTGTAATTAAGATGTAAGGTCTGTTTTCTGTGAGGAGAAATAAATAAACATTATTGTTATTATTATTATTACATTATAATAATATAGATAGGAACATGTACATACGCATATGAAATGCTAACGAAAGTTTTTACAAACTGTAATTTTACTTTGCACTAACATCATTTGAGCCATGTACCTATCAAGTTAACTGTTCCAAGTAGGTAGTAGAGGGGACCGTAATCCACCACGCAGGCTCATTGCGGGTTGGTAGATGTCACATGTCTTCGAATTTTTGGTTCTGAGACCTTCACTGTTTTGAGAGAAATAATTTACAAGTAAAACGTCTGCCTGGGTTCGAACCTACGACCTACAACTCGTAAGTCTCAGCCATTACCACCGGGCCACTACTGCTCTCACTTTTCATAGGTGTTATGTATAATCTTCATAAAGATCTATTACCTCCATTTTTTTCCTAAATTTTTGGGCTCCGTAGTTTCGGAGATAAGGGGGGGGGGGGAATGGTCACTTTTCGCCTAATTTCTTGAATAATTTCAAAACCATTAATTTTAATGTAAGTAAAACCCGCACAGTAAGCCCTTTTATTTTCCGGGACGACGGCTCAGGTCGACGGCGCGCTGTGTTCCACGTGCGCCTCCAAGAACTGTCAGCACAAAAGACGGGGCCCGCTAGGGTCAGTGCCTGCTGGGGCTGCGGTCTTCGTTCGGAAGAGGCACCATACCCTGGAACGCAAAGGGCACTAGGAGAAACACGGATGGGTTTTAGTCAGTAAGAATCTGACACTCTCTTCTGCTTTACCCAAAGCAGGAGGAGTCATTTGACGATTTCCCATCTTCATAAAAAAAGGCCCATTCATTTGATATGTCGTTTTTAATTTTATAGTTTGACCCCCAAAAGGGATAAGACGAATGTGTGGTGTGATATTGATGGTTTTGGCGTCATTATTAGGAAAACATGTGACTTGTGTTCGCGGCCGCACCAATAATACCCTCGGTGTATTCGCAGATCGGTGGGATTCCCCGATGTTGTGGAGATGGATACGGCTCCACGCTGAAGTTTAGTTGTATATTTGTATGTGTCTGTAATCTACTAACATTAGAATTTAAGTAAAAAAGTTACTAACCCCATGGATTCCGGTCTGAAATAAAAACATTGTATTCTATTCTAATAGTGACACCCCTTTAAAAAAAAAAACAACGTAACACGTCCGTGTTTGGGTCACAGAATTCCATATGTGTATCAAATTTCAACAGAATCGGTCCAGTGGATCCGGAAATAACTGGCTGTGACAGACGGACAGCCAGACTGACAGACGGCTGACAGACAGACACCCGAGTGCTTCTATAAGGGTTTCGTATTTTGTTCGGAACCCTAAAAATCTGTTATAATTAGTAATTAAAAATATTTCAACTCCTAATCAGTTATTTTAACTGTATAAAATCTAGTCGCCATCTTGAATGAGATCCCATTCACGAGCATATTTTATTTACTGGGTGTAAAGTAAATAATGATAACTGAAGTCTGCCAGGATTTAGGAATATTCAAAACTATCTCCTTGAGTTTTGAAACATAATATATTTTATAAATCACTTCAAAAAAAATACATTTTCTGTTGACACAAACACAGTTAAAACCTGTTTTGTAAACCTTTTAATCTCCAAAATAAGTAAGTGATATTTTTTTTACAATTCAAGTCGTGTTTTAGATGACGGTGTAGGTGGCGGTACAGCATCCCGATAGTATTTCTGGTAGATGTCATCCCAGAAGCGAGTGCGTTCTTCCAAGAGCACCCCGCGTAGTTCCAGTGGATCATCCAGCACCATGTGTGGTGACCTGTCTGCGCCTGCTGCCGGCCACACAGGCAGCGACGACCCCTTAGGCACGGGCTTCCTGAAAGGTATGCACCACATTCAAATTAAATACTACCATTTCACTAGAACTATATTGCGTGTTGATTGAACTCAGATAGCAACAACAGGCACAAGAGATAGGTCAAGATATTTTAAATTTAAAAGTAATTCCATTGGTCTCTGTCTGTTTGTTACGTTGTCAAGCCTAAATCGTTACACTATTTTGATAAAATTTCGTTACTCACCCAGTTTTGATAAAGTTATGCCAAATTTCGCGAACTATCGTCTTCATGTTCTTCAGCTCTGGGCTCGCAGGAGACTCATCTGGCTGTGACATATTTTTATCATCCATCACAGCCAAACTTTGAGCGATTTGTGCAGCACCTCGTATGTTAGTGTGTGGCACCAGCAGCATATTCATATATTTGACTGTTGCCAGCTTCCACGTGCAACTTTGTAGCCCAATGCATTGGATAAGTCATTATGATATCCAAAAAGAAGTCAACGTATCCCAAAATGTTTTCATCACCGATCGGCTTATCGCCAAAGTAGTATTTCTTGATCGTATTAGCTACTTCTTCTCTTTCATCATTAGATTTAAATTGTAAATCAGCTGGCAAGAAATCTGAAAACTTTTCATTCATCTGATGTTTCCATATTTCATAGAATGGAATTCGCAACAGACCTTCCATGTTAGCGAATCCATACAACACAGGTAATTTTTTGTAGTTGCCCTTCTTGAGTATACTCAGAGGAGATTCTGTCAGGAATGCTCCATCCCCTGTATCACGTTCGACACATGGGGAAAAAAACAAAAGTAGAATCAGTTCTATCGAAAATCCGACCTCCATTCAAAATTTCAAACGGAGTTGTCTTGTAGAACTCTGCTAAAGCATAAATATCGTCTACGTTGGTAAAGTTGAGTTCTTTGGCATACGTCTTGGCAATTTCTAGAGGATCTCTTTGCACTGTAAATGATGCAAGGTTTCCACCACTTTCAGGTATGACTCGGTGGAACAAACCTTCGGCAGACTTAGAAAGCATCAAGAGATCCACTGATGCAGAGCCAGCACTGTAGCCTGCAATGGTAACATCATTAGGGTTACCGCCGAAGCTGGCGATGTTATTTTGTACCCAGCGCAGCAGTGCTACTTGATCTTTCATGCCAGCATTTCCAGGTGCGTCCTCGGTGCCGAGACAAAGGAACCCGTGAGCTCCCAATCGGTAGTTGAACGTGACGAAGATTATATCTTTTGTTTTCATTAGCTGAGTCGCTTTAAGCATTTCACCAAAGCCAGTTACAAAACCACCTCCGTGAACATACACCAGAACCGATAGGTTTTTCTGGTTTGTGTTTGGGATATACACATTAGCAATGAGACAATTTTCTAGTGTCACTGGATTTTTTGGCCAGAGATCTCCAAAAGCAAACTGGATTTGTGGACACATCACATGTTTGTCGATAGCATCGTATGGTTCCTTCCATACAGGTGGTGGAAGAGGTGCCTGGAAAAGAGGTTTTTTACAGTCAGTATCCGTTCCCTGCAGGGTTGTATTTGCTGATTTTAGAAAAACCGGCTAAGTGTGAGTCACACTCTCACACGAAGAGTTGCGTACCATAAATCTTAATTTTTATTATTTGTTATTATAGCGGCAATAGAAATACACTATCTGATCTGTGAAAATTTCAATTCTCTACCTATTACGCTTCGTGAAATACAGCCCGCTCACAGACAGACGGACGGACGGATGAACGGAAGGACGGACGGACAGTGGAGGCTTAGTATTAGGGTTCCGTTGGTTACCCTTCAGGTACGGAACTCTAAAATGGAAGAAGGGTAGAGGGGTTCAATAATTTTGGGCACTGACAATAATCGTATCCGCAACAGGCCATAGTTTCAAAACCTTTAAAAAGCGGTTACCTATCTGTCTAAGTTTCAAAAATATTTGACCGTATTTCATTTCAGTATTTCACATAAAACTGTTAAATTACTATCGTTTAGTTTTTTTTTTACTTCATTGAAGTCACACGTCTGCCACTGTATCAGTTTATATTATAAATTATTATGTTATTATATTATCAATGTATTTTTTTTGGTTACCCTGACGTTTCATTTGGTCGAAAAACTTTTTAAAAGTTACACTTAGCCGAAATAACATTTGTTCAAAGTTTTATGTTTCCGAACATTCATTATTCACTGTTTTAAGTGGTGTAATGGTGGCGGTGATTAACAAAAGTTGTTTTAAGTGGTCCCAGTAAACCACCGCAGCAGAAGGGGCGGGCCTTCAAACCACCTGCTCCTCAGCTCGCGGGCCGTCTCACCCCTCCGCGCCTACGGAGGCTTAAATTACACTCTAGAGGTAGGGCAGACCTGACTGCGTAAAGTCGGTTTAGCAGCGATTCGTTTCTGCCACTAAATTTTGTAGCACAACATAGATATTGACTTTTTATGACACTATTTTAATATAATATTGAAAATGCTACCAATTTATAAGCTATATATTTGTAACCAAATAGTAGGTATAGCAAATAAATCATTTGGCGAATGAAAAAAGTTCAAAAGAGGCTTTGGTCAATAGGAAAAAGTTGCTACGTAAATCGGCGAAATAAACGGTAAAATAATCTATGCCACATGATACTTCGATGATCCAAAATACCGGTCGCTTAATATTTTTCAGTAAAATGAAATTCGAACAAAAAAAAAATCGGAAAACTGATCGGTTCCCATTTTGTCTCTATCTATTGACAATTTTCAGAAAACTTGTTGATTATTGTACACTCACTTGCAATGATTTATCTAATGGGCGTTAAAAGTTCCGAAAACTCATGATGCTGTATAAATTACCGCATATGTATAAACATATACTTCTTACGTATGAAAACGAAAACAACCCTTTTTTGATTTAAGTGATAAATTAAACTATTTGAAGGACATCCATAATTTATGTAGGTATGAGTATATTTATAAAACAAAAACTACATGCTTAGAAAATGAAATGAGAAGAGTTTTGAACCAACCTTGAATTTGTCTAGGCCCACAGGCGCTGTAGCGTAGGGTATGTTGTAGAAGACGTATAAATCCTCGCTAGGGTGCTTGCGCCCGCGCACCGGCCCTTGCGCTGTTTTCACTTCCCGCCATTCGTCGTCAGCTAGAATAGTCGTCGCGCACAAAAGTACCAAACACGTCCGCCACTTCATCGCTACGTTTGTAAATTGACTTATTAACTGCCTCACACTATGAACGGTGAATGATCACAATACGGTTCATTATCAGCTGCGGTTATCAAAATAATAGGGCATCACGAAACCAGCGGTGGGGCGGCTGTTTAATATACTAACAAGAAACATTTATTCGATTTTCTCGGGGTCCTTGGTAATGTCGTTGTGCAGGGGTCTATAAGCGGGAGCCTGCGGATGGCGAGCATTGGGTAGCTCACCGTCCGATCAGAACCAGGCCCGGGTCGACGGCGCGCGGTGTTCCACGCGCGCGTTAAGGAGCTGTCAGCATAGAAGACGGGGCCCGCTAGGGCCACTGCCTGCCGGGGTTGCGGAATTTGTTTGAAAGAGCCACCGCGGCCCTGGAACGCAAAGGGCATTAGGAGGAACATGGATGGGTTTTAGTCAGTAAGAGACACACCCACACGGAGGGGTGACACTCCTTCCTGTTTTACCCATAGCGGGAGGAGTCATTTGATGTTTTCCCATTCTTACAAAAAAAGAGGTCTATAAGCGACGAAAACAAACACTTAGTAAAACTAAATAAAAGTATTTTTAAAGCTAAGAATTAAAAACAGCTAATTCTGTGGCGTTGTAGTCAGTGCAGCAAATTCACTTTCATCGATCATCGGACAAACCACCTTAGTATGCAATTGTGAAACTTTTTTTTTTGGACGGGAAATCAGCAACTGACTCAGCAAAGGAGTGTCAGACTCTTGCTCTTGCTAGACCCACCCGTGTTTCTTATCCTTTGCGTTCCGAGGCCACGGCAACTCTTTCGACCAATTCCGCGACACTGGCAGGTGTAGTTGTGACCCATGTTTCTCCATGTTCTATTACAAGTAAATGCCACAGTTTGCTCTGTGGGAGCTCGTGGCTAGAGACAGCCACACGGGTCGATATTCAAGGTTATGCAATAATTGCCAAGGTTGGTCTGTGGATCTTAACATACCGAGTTTCCTCCGTGTCTCGGAAAACACGTTAAGCCGTTGGTCCCGGCTGTCATTTATAGATCTTTGCCAGGCGTTACGGATATTCAGAAGCCAGTAAATTTTACTCCAGTCGTGCCATGAAGTACTGTGTTACCCAGTTAATAGGTTAAGGAGGTCTGGTAGGCAGCAACTCTACGTAAAAGACTGGTATGCAGCTAAATACGGTTTAAATGGAAGCCGACCCCAATCTGGTTGGATAAAGGCTAGGCAGATGATGATGATGCTTCGGTTTGCACTGATCTTTACGAGAAATGAAGGGAAAAATATTCAAAACATTCAATCACAATTGATCTATTGAATAGTCTTGTTCTATCATCCAATTGTGGCTTAGTCTTCTTATATAACAATGGCAATACGGTCGTGTGCAGTTTTTTTGTGGGTGACGGCTGTTTTCTGTGATTATGATTTTCTGGAAGTGAAAACTGAGCAGGGTATTGTGCGCGGGCGGCTGCAGTCATTTGAAGATCTATACGTTTTCTACAATATACCATACGCCACAGCGCCCAAGGGCGATCATAGGTTCAAGGTGATTTTATTGATTACTAATGTTTTGTTTATAGTGCAAGGTAATTCCAAAGATGCTGGAGTCTGTGTTTTCTGATAGCTACAACCTGGAAGACTAGGTCAAGAGTGAATAGGTTATCTGGGCAAGCGTGGTCTATCTTCGACCACATCATTCGGT
The DNA here is from genome assembly GCA_950371165.1 of Lacanobia oleracea. Classification (NCBI taxonomy): domain Eukaryota; kingdom Metazoa; phylum Arthropoda; class Insecta; order Lepidoptera; family Noctuidae; genus Lacanobia; species Lacanobia oleracea. The sequence continues at coordinate 18,649,989 of OX493389.1, forward strand.
AACATATTTGTCAACGCAAAAAAAAAATGTTGATTATGTGAACAATGAAATTGCGAAAAATAATTCAACTGCTCTATGCATTTTGTTCGCGTAACTCGATGAAAGTTACTGAACAGCTAGAATTATGGTGATATAAAACTGGACTGTACAATAATATTGCTGTAGATTTTATATTAAAATAAAAGTTTAATGATTTTTTCAATATGTTTAGTTGCATGTAAGCTAAAGGAAAAAGGCCATCCCTACTGGATTAACCTTAGTATTACTTTTGCTTCCCAGGCACCCCTCCCACCGCCAAACTGGACAGATCCTTATGAAACTATAAAGAAAAATATTGCTTGTCCACAAAACAAAGCAGCCAATCAGATCCTAAGAGAAAAGGTAGAGATAGACGAAAATTGTCTGATTGCAAATGTATTTGTACCCAGAACACATAAAACAAACCTGTCAGTCCTTGTGCACGTTCACGGTGGAGCCTTTTCACTTGGTAATGGTCTTATGAATAAAGCAACACAGTTACTGAAGAAGAAGGACTTCCTCATGGTTACTTTTAATTACCGCCTGGGTGTTCTCGGCTTCCTCTGTCTCGGCACCAAGGACATACCGGGCAATGCTGGCATGAAAGATCAGGTGGCGGCGCTGCGCTGGGTACAGAAGAACATTGCTGGCTTCGGCGGTAACCCTGATGATGTCACCATTGCTGGTAGCAGTACGGGTTCTGCATCAGTAGATCTCTTAATGCTCTCGAACTCAACGAAAGGATTGTTCCACAAAGTCATATTAGAAAGTGGTGGGGGTCTTGCTCCGTTTGCAATTCAGAGGGATCCTTTACAAATTGCCAAATATCATGCTAGTAAACTGAATTTTACCAACTTCCACGATGTTCATGCATTAGAAGAACTGTACAAGACAGCTTCGTTGGAACTGTTGACTTCATGTTCATTTTTCGACAGAACTGATTCAACTTTTTTGTTTTCCCCGTGTGTGGAACGTGATACAGGTTACGGAGCATTCCTGACAGAATCTCCTCTAAGTATACTAAAAAAAGGCAACTGCAAGAAGTTACCTATACTGTATGGATTTACCAGCATGGAAGGACTGATGCGTATTGATTACTTTGACATTTGGAAGCATAAGATTCAAAACAGTTTTTCTGATTTCTTGCCAGGTGACCTGCAGTTTCATTCAATAGAAGAAAAACGAGACGTTGCTGAGACAGTTAAAAGCTTTTATTTTGGAAACAAGTCAATTGGCGATGACAATGTTCTGGCATTCGTCAATTACTTTTCGGATGTCATAATTACTTATCCTATGTTACGGGCTCTGCAACTTTACGTGGAGGCTGGCAATGATCAGGTTTATTTGTATGAATATGCATTTTTAAGTGAGGAGCCCTTGCCATACCCACACATACGAGGTGCAGACCATTGTGCTCAGTCGACGGCTTGGATGGACGATGAAAGTGAGCGTTTTGCATCTCATACATACCAGAAGATGAGAAAAATAATGCGAGAGATATGGCACAACTTTATGAAGACTGGGTATGTATTGATAAGCTAGTGTAACTATAAAAGTTTTGCTCCCTTTCCATCTCTTATTTTTACTAGCTAGGCTATAACTTTTGCCTTCATTTTCTCTCAATACCTACGTTTTTAGGGTTCCGTACCAAAATGGTAAAACCCTTATGGTGTAACGAAGTCTGGCCGTCTGTCACAGCTTGATATCTCAAGAACTACTAATGCTTATATCAACTTGAAATTTGGAATAGTTTTGGATGAATTTTGCAAATAAGAAAAAAAATAAAAATGCGTATATTTTTTTACAACAGCGACTGAAAGGGGTTCTTAAAAATTCAAAGGGCTACTAGGGCATGTGGGGTTGAAGAGCTAGTCGTGGCTAGATAATAACAGCCGAACGGGTCAATCTTCAAGGTTAAGCAACGCTTGCTAGTATATAAATGTTGGTATGTGGATGACCATCTTAACATACCGAGATTCCTCTGTACCTCGGAAAACACGTTAAGCCGTTGGTCCCGGCTGTCATTTGTAGATCTTTGGCAATCGTTACGGATAGTCAGACGCTAATTAATCCGACTCCAGTCTTGCCAAGACATCCCACCCATACGCACAAAACGTTTTGGTAACACATTCATAGTGCGTACAGCCAAAGAGTGGAATTCCCTGCCGGAGTCTTTCCTGATAGCTACAACCTGGGAGTCTTTAAGTCAAGAGTGAATAGGTTACTTCTAGGCAGGTGAGCTACATCTTCGACCACATTATGGCTTACCAACAGGTGTGATAGTGGTCAAACGCGTGCCTATCAATAGTAAAAAAATAAAAAGTACCGTGTTACCCAGTTAATGGGTTGTGGAGGTCTATTCAGCTAAATTCGGTTCGACTGGAAGCCGACCTCAATACAGTTGGGAAACGGCTTAGCAGATGATGACTAGGGCATGTGGGGTATCATATGAAAGAGACATTTTAATCATTTTTTTATGCCGCATGATTTTCGAGTTTTGACGAAAAGTGTGAAAAATTTTACCATTCCCCCCCCCCCCTTATCTCCGCAGTTTGCTTAGAAAAAATCTAAAAGTATTCATGTGATGGAAGTTAAGAAGGAGAAGGAATAAATAGATTACAGGAAACAGGAATAAAAAAAAGTTGAGTTACTAACACTTTGGATTTCTGTTTTCCAAATATTGAAAATAAATAATAACAATTACTGTTGTTCAGGAACCCCGTGCCAGAAGGGTCGTCGCTCCCAACTTGGCCACCAGCTGGTAGGGACAGGTCACCACATATGAAGCTTGGAGTGAAGCTGGAACTACGTGGGGTGCTCTTGGAAGAACGCACTCGCTTCTGGGATGACATCTACAAGATATACTACCGGGATGCAGTTCCCCCTCCAGCGCCTGGCCAAATAATGATACCTCTTGGGCCGGAGAGTGGTACAACAGAGAAAATATTATACGGTTTTTTGAATCGGAGTGCCCATTTTGAAAAATAGGTTCATTTAGAAACAAGCAGAAATATTACCAGATTAAATAATAAAAACGTAACGCGACGCAATAATAAGTATAAAAACTGGTAACACGAATTCATATTTTATTTTATTTCATTTGGGAAAACAAACAATCGTACATTGTATTAATACATCAAGGTGGTTTAAACTATAGATAAATGTACAATCCATGACGTTTCCACATCTTACTATTGCAGGATACAATGCAGATACATGCAATTTAACTAAAATACTTAACTAAAAAATAAGTAAAAACTAATAAACTCATTTATATTTATTACTTAAACTATTTACTCTGATTCAGAAACTAAAAGGCATTTAATTATTTCTTTCTTAAATAAATTCTGTGTTAGGTTAAATATGTCTATATGATTAAAATGATCATTGTATATAGTGACTAATCTCTGCAGAGGAACCCTCCGGCCCGCATTTGTACGACAGGGGGTCGTGGCAAACAAAGGGTAAGAGCGAACCTCTCGTCGCATAACCGCTGTAGGCACAGAGTAACATATATTGTATATAAGTTCTGAGCAATCGAATCTACTATGCACTAGTCCATGAAGCATCATGGCTTGGAGCAGCTGGCGTCTTGAACGCAGAGACAGTAATTTAAATTTAGCTAGTGCATCTACGTAAGAGACGTGCATCAGACGACGTATTTTTGAAAAATTTACGCTGCACTCGTTCTAATGCATTATCATATTTGGCGTAGTATGGGTCCCAGATCATGCAGGCATATTCGAGCTGTGGGCGTACCAAGGTGTTATACAGATACATATAAGTTAATGGCCTTTTAAAATCTGAAGCAGCCCTCATCACAAAGTTATGCATTTGGAAAGCTTTAGTGACGATCTTGTCAATATGAAGATGTAAATGCAGTTACTATCAAGAAGGATGCTTGTTTCTCTGGTTAATATTTTGTTGCACAGCGAATAATTGTAAGATATAATTTTTTGCTTTTTTGTAAAATTAATATACTTACATTTAGGAATACTTAATTAAGTTTATTTTTGTGACAGTATTCAGTTAACCTATTTAGGTCCTCTTGAAGAAGGTAACAATCATTTATAGTATTTATTTTTTGGTAAACTTTAAGGTCGTCAGCATACAGCAGAAAATTACTATGATGGAAACAGTTGCTAATATCATTCACATAAATAATAAAAAGAAGAGGACCAAGGGTGTATCATTGGGGAACACCAGATGTAGCCAAAAATGCTTCTGAATGATACCCGTTGCTCACTACAATCTGATTCCTATTACATATATATGAATAGAACCAGCGCAGCAAGTTTTCTCTGATGCCGTTGAACGCAATTTTGTTTAACAGAATTTCATGGTCCACCCTATCAAAAGCTTTCATGAAATCCGTATAAATTGTGTCTGTTTGAAGTCCCTTATCCATGACATTAAACAGAAAGTCAACAAAGATCATCAGGTTAGTATTTGTAGAACTCTGCCCAACAAATCCATGCTGCTCCGGTATTAAATTATGTCGTAAAAAAGGATAAATGGCCTGGTGGACAAGCTGTTCAAATACTTTTGCCAGAGTACAAAGTATTGAAATAGGTTGATAATTTTCAATATCTTGCCTTGAACCACTTTTGTAACATATGAATATTTGACACTACTAAATATAACTCTAACATCATCGAAAATTAACCAAATGTTTTTCATCCTTCAGGTACATGGGTCCCACATGTGGGACAGTGCGCTCGCGCGGTTTTAGGCTCTATTGTTACAATAATGCAAGGTATTTTATGATGAGACCGTTTTAAGCGCGCGGGAACGGGTTAAAGAAACTAAATATCACAAAATGTTAACAAAATTGATCATCTGCCTAGCCTTTTCCCAACTATATTGGGGTGGACGTCCAGTCAAATCGGATTCAACTGAATATCCGTATTATACGGGGAGTGGCTGCCTATCAGACCTCCACAACCAGTACCTAACTGTGTAAAACAGGAGTTCTTGGTCAGACTGGTGTCAGATTTTCTGGCTTCGGACAATCCGTAACGACTGCCAAAGATCTTTTAATGACATCCGGGACCAACGGCATACCGTGTTTTCCGAAGCACAGAGCAATTTCGGTATGTTGAGATGGTAACCCATCCACAGACCGACCTCGGCAGCGTTGCTTAACCTTGAAGATCGACTCGTGCGGCTGTAATAACTTAGCCACGAGCTCCGAGTTTATAACTTCGTCTGATCCGCTCCTATTGGTCTTAGCGTGATAATTTATAGCCACGAGCTCCGAGTTTATAAAATTGAACACCATCTTTAAATTATAGGAGAGGGTTTTTGAGTGGCGAGTTTATTTGAACACCATCTTTAAATTATAGGAGAGGGTTTTTAGTGGCGAGTTTATTTGTTGGTTTACTAGTTGACCCGCGAACTTCGTCTGATCCGCTCCTATTGGTCTTAGCGTGATAATTTATAGCCTATAGCCTTTTCTGATAAATGGGATTCTAACACTGAAATAAATTTTCAAATCAGACCAGTAGTTCTTGAGATTAGCGCGTTCAAGTAAACAAACAAACTCTTCAGCTTTATATATTAGTATAGATATATATTTAAGGACCACTAACAAAGCATAGGTACACCAAAATACTTGTTGAAGTTCGCATATTTGTACATTTTATAGTGTAGCCTTAATGACAGGCTGGCTATAGTTACAAAACAGATTTGACTTATTTAGATAGGTTTGGATGAATTAAATCAATCAAAAGAAACTTGAAAGAGTTGGTAACATTATAACCTTATGTTTCTTAAATACAGTTTTACTTAAACTATAGGTACTTAATTGAAAGCCCATGTAGGTATGTATCATTTTGTTAAGGGGACGAGCGAATAATAAGGCCGTTTTGAGATTTTTATTTCTCGTAAAGTAACTTTAATTATAATTTGATATTTTGGTTTATGTTTTTTGACTATATGATCTACCTTAATTCTAAAGGAATACACGATGCGAAGAAATTTTCTCGATAGAAAAAAAAAATAAAAAGTTCTATCTGTCTTTTTGCCATTTTCATTTTCATGACGTTAATACATTAGATCGATGTTATGAAAACTCCTCCTAGTGACTGATACACACTTAATTCTCTATCTCAAAAACTCCTAAACCGATTTTGATAATACTTACACTGTTCCCTAAGTTAGACTATTCAGTTTAAACATAATTTTTTGCGATCCGACTTATAGTTTTTGAGATATGCTAGGAGAAACATACAAATATACATACACTTATGAAATTTGGCACACGTTTAGAAGCTGATTTAGACTAAAATATACAAAAACTGCTATTCTGACCAGATTACATACACACGGGTTGAATTGACAATCTCCTTTTTTTTGAAATCGGTTAAATGTAAACATCAGGCCCCCTTATCTCCGACACTACTGAGCCTAGAATATTGAAAAACAATACTTTACGTTTGTGTTTTAAAAAATATATTCATTCGGAACCTTTTACACGCTAATCCGACTCGTATTTGACCAGTTTTTCCCTACTTCTGACTCTCTACCTAGTGTGAGAGTCTCCATGATACCATTATAACAGCTGATCACAAAATTCACAAAACAACACGCATAAAAAAAAAATCTGAATATCTGACGCACCCAAAAAAATTAATGTTTTTTCTATTAAAAAAACATGGTCGGCCATCCTCACCACGCAAGTCGGCAGACGAACATACTTTTAGGATCAGAGAAACGTTGGCCATCAAAACAATCAATATCTGACACATTCAAATAATTCCATGATTTTGTTTTTCATTTGGAAATCTGTGGCCGCTACCCACGGTCTCCACCACTGAACGGAGAAACATTAGTCCTCACGGTGCTCGAGTAAATCCCCATTTAGCATCAAGGCCCTACTAGGTAACAACATTGAAGTTTTATTTCTACGCTAATTAAAATGTACTTGCATCTGATTACTTTACTTATATGGTCTAAAATCGCTTGTTCTGAATATATCCACTGGAGCTTCGGAATTTCAGCGGTGGAGATGAAACGGCATCCAAATAATGTGACTGGTATATTTTATCCCAAAATCGAGTCATTTTTTCCAATAATGGTCCACGAAGTACCAAACTTGGTCCAATTGACATGTGTGGTGACCAGTTGCGGCCAACGGGTGGCCAAGCAGGTAGAGGCGACCCTAGAGGCACAGGCTTCCTGAAACGTACAAATAATTGTCACATAACTTAGAGGATCACTGGTTTAAACGTCAGAATTGGAAGAATAAGCCGATAGTCTTATACACGGTGCCATTTAGACAACGGCAGCCCACTTCATCAATCCAATGACTACTAAACATTCATTAAAAAAAAAACAAATTAATGAACATTTGAATTATTTAAAAATGAAAATATTATTCATTATCATGACTCATGACGACGTACTTTCAAACACCCAGAAGCGATCTCAATCCGAGCCTTGGGTTCCAAGGACGGCGTGGAATGGAACAGTGACATTGTTTTGATAAGTAAACATTATTAACAGGGCGTTTTATATTGCATTATTCATTAAAATTTTACCTATTTTCTTAATTAATTATTTTAAAAATTAATCGCGCCTAGCGGTAGTTTACATTGGGTACATTAAGTGGGCCGCCTTTGTAGAAGTAAAATACTAAAATGGCACCATGTACGCACTCTCAATAATTACACTTGCCAAAGCGTTTCTGGCTACTCTTATCAGTCATATCGTTTCTAAGTTCAGAGATGGATTTAAAAGGACTGCAAGGCTTGAACTAAAGCCGAAATCAAACCCAGTGTGATAGTTATGTCAGCATTATATTTGTTACTAGCTATAGTCTCTGGCAGCTTTTAACTTGCTACTGAAATTAAATGTGTCCTACACTCCTACCAACTTATCTGTGAAATGGCGAAAATTGGAACTACGGCCGTCTTGTTGAAATGTCATTCGATTGTCAGTGTCTACAACATCGGGTTCTCTGGTTGTTTTGTCGTGATATTGCTGAATTTATAAAGTTAAATATGCCGAATGCTATTAAAAGTGAGGCTCGAAACATTATTCTAAAGGTTACTTTTTTGAAGAAGAAGCTCGGGCGGGGTCTCCGATAATTCCATTTAATCAAATATACAAACGAATTTCGGCAGCGACAGCTTAGTGTTGTCAATTTTCTTATTATAAATTACCCGATACTTACCTAATTATTTCAGCCCATGAAATATTCGTTTCTATTCTTGCAGAAGGTAGCGTAACGGTAACGTACGAGTACATCTACTAGGTAACCTGCTAAGTGAGTGAGCCAACTAACCTGCCAGATTTCAAATTTCTACTAAGATTTATTTTATCATCTTATATTTCAGGTGTGAGTCAAGGACTAATTTCAAAAACAGTTAAGGAAGGGCACGCAGCAGAAGAAACTGGTACAAACATTCGGACACCAGGCAAGGAAAAACAACGTAAAAGTGGATTTGTGCATGTTGATGATTTTGACTTGGGAGTTGGGAGTACATGAATTTTATTTTGCTAAAAAAGAGGTACCTACTGTTAAAAAGCTTCTAGAGGTCTTAAAGACTGAAATAAATTACACAGGACAGCGAGAGAGTCTGCGACAGCTGCCCCACAAGGTGGGATTTCGTTTTAAAAAATCTCAATCCAATCGGAAGGTTCTTATGGAGCGTAATGAAATATCAGCTTGAAGTGCTAAGTAATTGTATACAGTGGATAAAGATAAAAAATCTCCCCAGCCCCGGCCCATAATTTATTTAGATGAGACCTATATTCACTCTTCGCATACATCGGGTAAATGTTGGCAAGGAGAGGGTGAAGACGGAGTATTGGAGCCTGTATCAAAACGGGAAAGGTACATTATTGTTCATACGGGAGGAGATACTGGATTTGTTACAAATGCAATACTTGTGTTTAAATCAAACACAAAAAGTGGTGGAGATGAATAGTACCAATTTTTTTAAAGTCCATCCATAATAGTGATGGATAGTGCTCCTTATCACCGTATTTGTGTGAATAAAGTCCCAAATACGAATTCCTTAAAAAAATATATGCAATTATCGTTGACCCAAAATAAAATTGACTACGAAGAGGATTTTACTAATTCTCAGCTTTTAAAAATAATTAGAGAAACAAGCCTGAACCTGTATATTATGAGATTGAAAAAAATTTAGAAGACAATAGACACATATGCTTATATTTACCACCTTATCACTCTAATCTCAATCCCATTGAACTCACATATGAGTTCAATGGGATTGAGATTCTTTTCATTGTGCTCCATAGAGCACAATGAAAAGAAAAGTTGCCGATGTAAATATTGAGCACAAAAATGCTGAAATTCGCCGCCTAGTAAGAGAAGCTTTTGACGCTATTACAGTTCATGAGTGGGCACAGTATTTAGGTAGTAGTACAGGCTAGAAGGAGAATACTTAAAACATGATTTGTATTTAGATCAACCTTTTATTATAGAAGTGGTAAGTGACACTGAAACGGAAATAAGCGGAGTATGGCCTCACAATCAGGATGAAGTTGTGTATGCAGGTTCATCTAAAGATCACAATTACTGTAAATCTGGTTTTCAATAAATTATTGTAAAGCAATTAGTTTTTTTTTTATTACACTACACTACCACTATGTATCACTGCTAATTATAATTAGTCAAATCTGGTGTTAGGGGTTAGGTACGGTCATAACTAAATGCTAGTCATCCAGGTACCTCTTGCAGGGTAGGTACCTACTTAACTTCGCATTAAATGAAAGTTGTATCCCCCGTGGAACATTTTATCTGCTGAATTGCCACTTCATTGGATTACTTTTTAGATAAAGCCATTGTTTATTCCTGAGAGACTAAACTGTTAGCGTACCTGCGTAACTGTAAATATCAATTTTTTTTTTTTTTTTTTTAATATAGATATCATTGTTTTTAATTTGTAAATACTGTTATTCTTATTATACGATTATATCTAATGTGAAATTTCCTTCTTGAAAAATTACTCAATTTTGGGCACCTTACATTAATTAGCAATACTGAATCGAGTTCACAGATAAGTTGGTAGGACTGTATGTCCTAATCTAGGCCATAGACTTTCCGTGTGCTAAGTTTCATTATAATCTGTTCAGGGGTAAGTAAAAAAAACCTTAACGACAGATACATCTTCGCAATTATAGTATTAGTATGGATGAACGTACCGTTAACTAAAAACAAGTAGTTGTTCATTAATATAGCACATCTGCTTTTTTTAAAGTTTAAATTAATGTGCCACATTAATACCCGTGATCCTGGATAGGTACCTACTACTCGTAGTTCGAACCAGGCAATGAGAGTCAAAACGTGTCGCACCGTAGGTGCAGATCATTCAATAGGATGCCCAAAAAACCAGACAACACCTATACAATTAACGATGCGGAAACGAGCGAATTACTTCCACTTCCCAGGCTTCCGAAATGCAACCGAACAGAGTTAGGATCCGCATAGGGAAAGAGTCACGAGCCACCTAGGTTGGGAGGTGGCTTCAGAAGTAATAGACAAAGATAAAATAATATGGGCCATCAATACCTTCTTGCCTTTCAAGGCAGCAGGGTTGGATGGTGCTCAGATGGAGCGGAGACTCGCTAGCGGAATACCTTGTCAAGGTTTTCCGTGCCTGTATGGCTCACCGCTATGTCTTTACATGGTACGAAGTAAAAATAACATTTATTCTTAAATCCGGTAAGCCCGCCACACATTCCCAACCACTGCAACTCCTGAAAGCCAGAATCAACAGTGGCGACCACCAGAAAAACGCCGAGCCAATGAAACCCGACGAGTCCCGGAGAAACGATTCAACTGTCTTGGATCCTGCAACGAAATTAATCAGAAAAGTACAGCGGAGGAGTAGGAAAAAAAAATATATATAATTTCCACTTCCCTCCGTATCAAGCAGGAGACAGAATAGAACTAGGCCAATAGGCACCAAGGGACAAATACAACTGGGTTAAGCCCAGTTGCCAAGCACCACGGATTATATTTTACCACTTAAACTAATGGGTCCTAAATTGTGAGCTACTTTTGATTCCAGTAATAGGTATGGCAAAATCGCTTGAACGCACGGAAATTTGTTCTGGTTTCAACAAGGTCCGTATAGTAAACTACCCCAGATGTAACCTTAATACTATCTAACATAATATTGCGTTCAGTTTGCCAAAGACTACACTCCCATAAGATGTGATGTGCGGATTGTTCGTATTCATGGTCAGCTGTAGAACATTGACATAAAGGCGAGGCCACAAGCTTAAAGGAAAATAATTTACTCTTAAAATTGCCATGACCTGTGAGAAATTGGGCAACACAGTGATCCACCTCCAGCCATGTCCTGTCCAGCCGCTCACGAACAGATGGAAAAAATTGGTGGAGGTGACGGCCTTTGATGGAATTTTCCCACCTACATTGCCACTCGGATAAAAGTTCCTCCCAGACATCAGTCTGGGGTTTTAGTAATCTAGAGATCTTAGCACGGCCGCGTTGCGGTAAGAACTCTGGGTCCGTAATCTTTCTAGCGTAGTAGTACATTGCAGCACGCCGCTGCACTTCTAGATCGACTGGGAGAACACCCGCCAGCACTGGTAAGGCTTCAGTACTAACCGTCCTATACGCCTTGCATAAGAATATCAAAGCCAAACGCTGGCTTTGAAGCAATTTACGTCGTACCGCACCTATGGTGGCCCTATCGGCCCAGACAGGTGCCCCGTAGCACATACAACCCAAGTAGGTAGCCCCATAAATAGTTTTTAAGGTTTGAAAAGATAGACCCCAAGTAGCTTTGGATATTCTCGTCAAGGCGTAGAAGTTCTTTTTTGCTTTCTCACCTACTGTTTTTATATGATCAATAAATGAAAAGTTATTTTCTAATAGCATACCGAGATAGCACACGGATTCTTTTCTTTTAACGGGTACGTTATTGAATTTAATACTAGGCCAGGATTTAAGGTTTCCTTTTAAAATAAGTTGATAGGTTTTATGCGGTGCAAAGGTCAGACGGTTTCGATCGCCCCACTGAGATATTAATCGTAGGCATGTGTCAGCCAAATTCTCAAGGCCAGCACGAGTACTTGCCTGAATGAGAAGCAAGCCATCGTCCGCGTAACCGGTTAATGAGCAGCCGCATGGGAGCGGAAGCGCGAGGAAATCATCGTAGCCAATATTCCAAACATATGGACCAATAACTGAGCCCTGAGGACATCCCATGGTTAGAGACTTAGTAATGGAATGATGTCCTAGTTTGAGTTTCACGGAACCGTTTAGAAAGTAAGAAAGAATCAGATTATAGATGTTTTTGTAACAACCACGGTTTTTCATTTTAAGTAGTAGCATCGGCCACCATGCGTTATCAAAAGCGCCAGAAATGTCGAGAAAGATTCCAACCACATATTTATGTTCCGATAAGTTAATAATTTTACGAACAGAGAGCACCGCGTCGACGGTGGACTTACCAATAGTGAAACCAAATTGATTATTATGAAATTTAGGTCCATTCGGTAGTAAGCGCGGAACGATTAGTCGCTCTAAGAGTTTTCCCAAAGATGGAAGTAGGGTTATGGGCCGATAGGACTTAGGGTCATCCGGGGGCTTATCGCCACTCTTCGGAATAATGCGTATAAAGCCCTGTCGCCATATTCGAGGAAAAATACCTTCCGCAATGCATCGGTTATATACTGATAAGATCGCGTCTCCGGCTGTCTTACACGCTTCTATAATCATTCTATTAGATATTTTATCTTCACCGGATGATTTGTTAAGAGGTAGTTTCTTCACAACGTTTATGAATTCGTCAGTGGATGGAAGATCTGACTCCGGCGATTCAGGTGGCACCGTGGCCCACGCTCTGATCTGTTGGTGGTATTCATTATCACCAACAGATCAGGTAAGAAAATTAAAATCAGGTAAGAGAATTAAATCCGGTAAGTCATCCTTTAATGCAAGGCCGTGGCTACCCAACGTCAACAAATTCTCGGAACGGTGAGGTTGCTCTGCGAAGCCTGTGAAGCTCCCAGGAAACTTCTGTGCTTCTGGGAGGAGCTAGGCTGGCTAACTTAGCCAGGATAACCACGCACAACGGACCGAATGAGAGTCTAAGTGCGGAGAATGGAGTCCCTACTCTACTACTCGTAGTTTAAACACAATGACGTAATGCTTACCCAGTCTTCATAAAATTGTGCCATATTTCGCGCAGCAGCTTTCTCATTTGTTGATAGCTTCTATTCTCGTAAATTTCATTTTTCCCATCAGCGTTATCCAGCCAAGCATTCGACTGTGCACAGTGATCTGTGCTTCGTATGTTAGTGTGTGGTACAAAGTTTTCTCCTGGGTAGGAATATTCGTATAAATAAATTTGTTTATGGCCAGCCTCCACATGCAGTTTCACAGCTCGTAGCATAGGATACGTAACCATGACATCCGAAATAAAGTCCACGTATCCCAAAACATTGTCGTCGCCAACCGGCCTGCTTCGAAAATAAAAATTTTTAATTGCCCTGGCTATTTCTAGTTTTTCTTCTTGAGAATAAAACTTTAAGTCAGCAGGCAAGAAATCGGAAAATCTTTCATACATCATGTGTTTCCAAATGTTAAAATTACCAATACGTAACATTCCCTCCATCCTGGTAAAACCATACAACATGGGCAACTTTTTGTATTTACCTTTCTGAAGTATTATTAGAGGTGATTCTGTCAGGAATGCTTCGTATTTCACACCTATATCAGTCTCCACACACGGTGAAAGTAAAAATGTTGAATCCGTCCTATCGAAATGTGAAACTGAGTTCAAAAATTTCAGTGATTTTGTCTTATAGAAATTTTCCAATGCAAACAGACTATGGATGTCGGTAAAATTCAGTTTCCTGGCAAGATATCTGGCAATCTGCAAAGGATCCCTTTGAACTGCATATGCAGCTAGACTGCCTCCACTTTCTGGTATGACTCGGTGAAATAAGCCTTCTGCTAACTTCGAGAGCATTAACATTTCCACTGATGCAGCGCCGGTACCGCCGCCTGCTAGCGTAACATCTTTGGGGTTACCGCCGAAGCTGGCGATGTTCTTTTGTACCCAACGCAATAGCGCCACCTGGTCCTTCATGCCAGCATTGCCCGGTATGTCTTCTGTGCCGAGACAAAGGAAGCCATGAACTCCAAGTCGGTAGTTAAATGTAACCATGATGAAATCTCTTTCTATCATTAACTGAGTTGCTTTGTTTCTGTTACCGTAACCTATTATAAAACCACCTCCGTGAACATAAACTAGGACTGATAGATTTTCTTCAGGTGTTTTGGGTACAAACACATTAGCTGTCAGACAATTCTCGTTCATCAGTACTTTTTTTGGTAGAAACTCTTTGAAAGCTCGCGTGTTTTGTGGACAAACGAAAGCCATCTCGACGGCATCGTACGGTTCCTTCCATTTTGGTGGCGGGAGAGGTGCCTGCAGAACAAAATTATAATTTAGAGTTGTTTGTGCCTTCATGACAAGATGGTAGTATTATCAATGACTTGGGCTTTTGACATTATAAACGTTAAATTACCTAAGTCGAAACAGTTGATTTAAGTTTGAGTTTTGTTCTTTTATGTACAGTATTAAGTACCTACTCAATTAATATGTATGACGTTACAAAAAAATATACAAAAATAACAAATGTTAATGAAATAAAAAATAAACTGCATAATACGTCGCATCACTTGGTGCTGAGCTATTCATATGTGATTTTAATCGGGTAATTCAACGGCATGGTGCTACTTGGTACTTCTATTATTTCATCATTCTATCACTACCCAGCCTAGTAAACACGCTATGAAATGAAGAAGGCAGGCGTCTAAAGTCGAAAATTATCTCAAGGGAACAAACTCCTGAGATAAAAAGGTATCCTGTATCAAGGACATTGTTTACCAATATGCCATAATGAATTAGGGTGAAGGTATAAAAGTATCTTACGTTACCCTACGGTTTTACTTAAGTCTTTTCATTCAGGTCTGGGTCCTACTCATAGAAATATAAAAAATAGGAGAAGTGGCAAGGGGGCGTGTCAGTGTCCGCTCGACATGCTCACGTTTATCATGTCATAGGCAAATGGTCGTCTCGGCGAACTAGTGCGCTTTCGATCGCGATCGAGTTAAATTATAAGAATTCCGTGTTATTCAGTGGTTTCTTGTAAAAACCGAAGCCTATACCAAAACTTTGTAAATCATGGAATCACTAACCATATCTAAATATAAGTATTTTATTTACTATATTTGTCTTTAAAATCATGAAAAACAACAAATTGTTAAATAGGTCTGGCTTTTACTATGTTATTATTCTGCTCAAATATCACGTCTTCTGTTTATATATTTTTGCAAAAAATACATTGCTCCTTAACCCTACCCAAGTTAGTCAGTACAAAGTGACTGAACAAGCAATGTAAATATCACGAAACGATATCTTAGTATGCGGATTCATCGCGTATTACGGCCGCTGCTTCTTGCGACGAGTTAGTAATGTCCTTTGCAGATCCACTAACAAAGGTTATCGGCAACAATGTCGATTGACGAAGGAAATGTTGCTATAATAGTTTATTTTTCAATTTGTCAACCATTTTAACCCGGTTAGAAGATCGAAAAATAACGTTTTATACTTAATTTAATTATATTACAGCTTAGTAGAGAAATGTGTAACTAATTTTTGTAAATTAAGTTAATTAAATTTTATGTTAATAACCGGTGAAGTATTTTTAATATTTTCTAGAAATTTTCTTCTTTTTTTATTTAATTAAATATTTCGACTTTCTCGGGACATTTCAAATGGAATGGGACACCAACCGACGATTATCCCTGTATGCACTGTGAAAGTATACCCAAGGACAATCCCCGGTTGGAGCAGGACTATTGCAGAATATGGAAACAAAAGAGTTTGGCTGGGTTAGTGGACTAATAATCGTTTACTATTTGACAATTAAAACGGCTTTAAAATAGCAGGGGGTGACTTGCACACTCAATAAATGGGCCCCCCGAAAAGGGTCGCTAGCACAAAGTAACGTAGCGCCAAGGGGGTAACATATCCTGAGGTGCTAGTGGAGTGGAGAGGTATACCACGGCTTTATTTATTTTATTATTAGAACCGCAAAAACACCTTTTCGTACTATATAAATGGAAGATTCGATAACTTTCCGCGTATATATAAAGCTGAAGTTTTTTTGAACTGGTCCGATTTGAACTTTTCAAATCGGACCAGTAGTTTCTGAGATTAGTGCGTTAGTTAGTTGCGTGGGTCAACTAGTGAAAATAAATTACTTTTGTACAGCACAACGAGAGCGCGCGCTGTTTTTGTGTGGGTAAGTTGTACGGTGCATGGTAAATACACGCTCTGTGTGAAACGAGAAGGTTTATAATTGATCGGTAGTACGTTCTGTTTTGAGTAATACGGGCGTGTGCGCGACTGCGTGTCTATTGCTTTTACTGAAGTGCATGTGTAGTAGTTGCCGTTTGGTGAGGGCATAGTGGAGATACAGGGTTCCGGTACATATTCGTCTACCGGGCATATCTCCTTCTTTATTATATCTATGGTCCTACTAAAAATCTATAGTTTGAAATAACTCGTATTCGTTCGTTGGTGACTGTTGGTATGTACTTACTATGTTGCTTAAAACACATGAAAAGTATAGTCGCTATGCCAATTCTGCAAAGTTCGCATGCGCATCTCAGTTGCAATCTGTTAAAATGTAAAGTCTTTTCCACAGATATCAACTGAGATGCAAAGCGAACGTGGCTTTAAAAATAGTAGGATTGGTCCTCCGATCTTTCTTAAGGCGACGATAGACGCCAGCGACCTTGAGGGAACAAAACGCGCACTCGTTTAAGCTAAATGGGAAGGCTCTTAGATTGGTGACCAGTTTTAAGCACTTAGGGCACATAGTCACCGCAGACCTGAAGGTGAGCGGACGTGGAACGTGAGTGTAGGGTAGGTTTGCAAAAGGGAAACCTCACGCCCCAGCCGCCGCAACAGAAGAAGATACCCCGGGCGTCGGGAGTCGCAGGGCGGTTTTCGGCCACCGTAAGCGCGAGTCTGCGGACGGCGAGAATTAGGTGGCTCGCCGTCTGATCAGAACCAGGCCCGGGTGGACGGTGCGCTGTGTTCCACGCGTGCCTCAAAGAGCTGTCAGCGTAAAAGACGGGGCTCGCTAGAGCCAGTGCCTGCTGGGGCTGCGGACTTCGTTCGAAAGAGGCACCGTACCCTGGAACGCAAAGGGCACTGGGAGGAACGCGGATGGGTTTTAGTCAGTAAGAGTCTGACACTCCCTTCTGCTTCACCCCAAGCGGGAGGAGTCATTTGATGATTCCCATCCTTAAAAAAAAAGGGTAGGTTTGCAAGGTGTTCGGTAGAAGCAAAGATTATGCTCTTAAAGGGATAATATCGCCAGTCTTTCTACTCGAGTGGACTATGGGTGAACCATACCCAATGCCAATGCCAATGTCTTACGTGTTCAATACAACTACATCTTCAGGGTGTTGTTGCGTCTACCTGGAGACTGTAGTGCATCCAGAACGTTCGCAGAGGCGCGGATAGATGGATTTCATGCGGTTGTACGCGAAAGGGTCACCTCTATTTTCCACTGCGTTAGAGCAACGGCATGCTGAGTATTGCTGACCGCCTAGACTGTCCTATGCAGTTTAGATGGATGAGTACGGTACGGTAATGGGGAAGTGATATGTTGCAGTGTTGAACTAGCTACAATTATAATTAAGTAGCTGCGCTAACTCAAAATTATTAAAGTAGGTAATTCTGAATGTTTTATTTTGGTTTGAGAATTAGTTTATATTTTTATTTAATGAGCGGTTGACATTTTAGTTTGGTACGTATTATTTTAATTTTATTTTATTGTATTTCAATTTTGATTGTATTGTGTATATGGAAATCCGAAATAAAAATATTTATTATTAACACCCGCGCGACCCAAAATTTTTGCACTTTATTACCTAATCTAAAACTTTAAAAAATAGCCATATATCAAAATGTAGGTACTGTAAGGATCGCTTTTAATGTGGTGCGTAAGGTACCTACTCTTTAATAAATAAAATCAGAGTATTTTCGAGAATAATTATATATTGCGTGTTTTCAACGTCAAGGCAAACAATCGAATCCCATAGAAAAAAAACAACAGTTCCTTATGACACCACATTCGAATCCTAACTTACTCTTTTTTCTTAACTCTTTCAAGGCTTATGTCATTGAGGTCGCACCTCCCAAAGAGAATCTCTGCATGAGCTACCCCCCGAAGAATGGAGGATAGTAAGAATAATTTTCTTGCAATCATACATTCTCAGCCCTGGAAGAGTCAAGCACCTTCCTACTCCTAACCCGAAGTCCCTGCCTAAGTGGCGACTCTTCGTAGACAGGTGGACGTATGCCTCTATAGAAGCAGTTTCAGTCATACCCTGCGCTGGGCAATATTCTTTAAATTATTATGCGCCATTTGCGCAATATCTTAAAGCAGTTATGCTGAAACCCTGCTGCAGCAAAACGCCACAAAAACCTGCAACACATCGTAGGACGTAAACAAAATCGATGCGACAATTCACATCTATCCAGAAGGGATTGAATTGATTAGATTTACCCTAACTAATTTTGCTAAAGTTTTTTAAATTTTAATTTTGAACTTACTCCAGTGATTATAATACATAAGAATTGAAATCAATTGCCTCCATAATCAGTTCAACCAATGGTGACAACTAGCCACCCTTCGCGAAGGTTATACCTCGTATGCAAAGTTGGTTTAACCGCCCATGGAGTTCTTTAATGGCGTAAAATTAATCGCGAAAACTCTACTTCTAACACCACTGGAATGAGTTCACCCTAGCTAATTTTTTTTAAACGCGCTCTTCACAAATCTGGGAGCGCCCTCGAAGTCGTCGATCACGTACAAGTCCTTCTTCGAATGTACATGGAAAAAAGACTTCATTCAATATCTTATTCAACTTACCAAACAAAAATATTCATAAAATTATTTGACATCTATCTGCTTTAATATACTACTTTTTCTGCTATCATAAATGCTTTTTTAAAGTAAAATGGTTTCGACCTATTTACATGAATATTAACTAGAACCTTATTCAATTTAATCTTTACAGGTTCTCTATGAAAGCATAATCTTTTTGGTTCGTTTGACACAATATGACAAATTGTTTTTTATGTTGTCATGTCATCCTATGACTGAAATAATACAAGTCAATCCTTCGGCTTTCGCTGCCATTAAAATAAATAAAACCATATGTTATGAAATTAGCAGAAAACTTGAAAGTAACTAACACTATATAAATCTATCAAGTAAGATAAAGTGGAATTTCGAACAACTATAAAATCTTCAAAATAAAACGTTTCCTGACCTTATAATTGTATATAATAATTTCATATTTCTTTCTAAAATATCTCCCTATGTAAATTAAAGGTTGCTGAACTATCAAATCATTAGTGAAATGTTTTATATGATTTGATGTGTATGATTTCTCTTTAAATGTTTAAATATATGTGCAATATTTGCTTGTCTTTTTCTTCATCCTTGTTTTCTTTATTTTATTCAGGGTATGAAGAGGAAACTTATACTCATTTTGAGTAACTAACTCACGCCTCTTAAGGAAATTATGTGTGTGTATGTCTGTGTGTAAAATTCTCCTATCAAATAAAAAACGTCCCTACCACTTTTATTTTCTACGCTACGGTTTGCCTTATTGGCCGAAATAAAATTTAATAATGAACATAGCACAACATTCGTCGACACATCGAGTTGTGTTCCGTATTGAACCATCTCCTTTTGATCGTCTTCCGCCGAGGCAGCCTCCTCAACTTCCATCGCGGCGTCTGCATACTGGTCATCCTCTCTTGAATCCACTTCGACAGCATCCACATCATGGTTGTCAGTGGAACTGCGCCCTGGTTCGGATATCAGAATCGCCTTGCTTTCTGAAAGGAGTTCAGATGTAAATATTGGAATGGATACACCAGCTTGTACACTTTCCTCTATTCTGTCCAGTTCAGTTTCGTTCTTGACTAGGCTGCTCTCTCCACAGCTCTGCTCAACGTCGTCATCATTGTCATCCTTGTCATCATGGTCATCATTGTCATCATGGTTTTCGATTTGTGGATTTTCAATTTTCGTACTGAAATATAAATTATTGTGTATCATTATCAACATTCACAAACTCTCGCTGTCCGCATCCATCGGACACTTCAGTAATTGTCTTTTCGACATAAATAGAGCATTCCAATGGCCGTCGTCGTTTACACGAAATGCATTTACACGGAAATTCCTTCCTTATCTTGTCGCATAGCAGCGAAAAATCTATACCGTCATGGTATACTGTATTATAAAAATATCTCGCAGCGCTCTGCAGAAATGCGCCCAAAATCAACGAATAATCGGCTTCTCGCCACTCGCTTTCGATAGCGACTCGCCTGAATTCGGCTACGAACTCTTCAAAGCATACTCGGTCTATACCGGTATATAACATAGACATGTTTTACACATATGAAATCTTTCTTGTAAATATAAAAACCACTTAGCTTTGCTTTCCAGGCGTCCAAATATCTAGCGCCTGAACATAGTTAGCATCTCGTCCTTCGCGAGATCCTTCTTTATAAAAATGGGTGTTTCTTCATGCACTTTTATATTTTACGCAGTGCACACGCGTACTATACCCGGCGCCTCCACCAATTGTAAGGATCGCTTTTAATGGGGTGCGTAAGGCACCTACTCTTTAATAAATAAAATCAGAGTATTTTCGAGAATAATTATATATTGCGTGTTTTCAACGTCAAGGCAAACAATCGAATCCCATAGGAAAAAACAACACTTCCTTATGACACCACATTCGAATCCTAACTTACTCTTTTTTCTTAACTCTTTCATGACTTATGTCATTGAGGTCGCACCTCCCAAAGAGGATCTCTGCAGTACTTAAATTATATGTTTGAGGCAACTTCCATGAAAATACGCCCGGCGGTTTTGGTACGATTGACATTTTTTATGTCCGTGAGAGATTTAACTTTAAAAATTAATTAAATTTTGTTAAAATAATAAAACTCAAAACTTTCGTATATCAAATTATTATTAAAAAAAATAGTCTAATTTAATATATTTTTTTTTCCGAAAAATTACGACAAGTAACATTAAGAACAATAGCAATTAATAAAATCACCTTGAACTTGTGACGGCCCGTAGGAGCTGTGGCATAGGGTATGTTGTAGAAGGCAATAAGTTCCTTGCTAGGGTGTTTGCGCCCGCGCACCGGTCCTTGCGGAGTATTTATTTCCAGCCATTCTTCTTCAGCTACAACAACCGTCACGAACAATAAAATAAGACACGACCGTAACTTCATTGTTCCAGTACAAGACTATAGGTCTCGATGTGACAATCGAATGTTTAATAAGATTTTCTTTAACACATTTTTATTGTGATCTCATCTTTTGTTTGTGTTTATTTTGAAGTATAATTGTCCAACATTGTTATGATTTCCAAAGGGGAGTTCAAACTATTGCGTTAATTTATTACATCAGCACATCAGACATTCAAACCGCTTGCTTGCTTTTCTGATGAATAGCCATCGTTACCCTTTACTTTCCAGGGATGCGCGATTTCTTCGAAAGAGTCACCGCGGCCCTGGAACGTAAAGGGCATTAGGAGGAACACGGATGGGTTTTAGTCAGTAAAAGTCTGACACTGCTTTCTGCTCCACCCAGAGCGGGAGGAGTCATTTGATGATGTCTCATCCTTGAAAGAAAACCTTCTTACTTTACGATAAATGACAAAACAAATGCTTGCACTGTCTGGTGCTGGTGATGTTTTTTTAAAAATACCTCTTCAGACATGGTTATATTCTGTTTTGTAACATTAACTGACTAAAAAAGAGTATTTAGGTATAGAAATATAATATATATAAATTATGTTTATTTTGATATAGTACTAGCTTTCGCCCACGACTTCGTACGCGCATATCCCGATTTGTCGCGTTCTCGTAGGAATTTCAGAAAATCGTGCTCACCTACACTCTCTTTAAGTCGAAAATAAAACTTTCACATGTCAACTTTGTCAAATTTTAGTAATTTTAAACTAGGTGAGGCCGGTGTTTCCTAGCTAACTGCCTTGAGAAAAAACATCGAAACAAACTCAGAAAATTGGACCATGTCTCGATAGAATCATTAGGCTTATTATCAACATCATAAAAGATATACAATGCCGCCAGCATTTTCTGCCACATTGTGTGAGTGTGTTCTATGTTGCCGTAAATATTCTTTTAGGAACCTAAATTTCTTCGAATTGTACGTCTTTTTGCAAATAGAATTATTGTTAGACGTTTAAAGATAAAAGAAATTGACCTTGGTAAAGCAGCGGTCGTCACACTTTTGTCACTAAGGGCCACATAAGACAGTGTGAGATATATTTGCCGCTGCACATTAGTGGATTGAGTAGTTGATACCATCTATCGACATTTGACATATTTTATCAGCTGTTAAAACGCGTTTGCCCCATAAATATTGTATGCCAATACGAAATATGGTGGATTAAAGTTATACCAACCTGAAAAGTCTACTAAAACCAGTGTCTACTAAAATTGTTTGGTTAAGTCGCGGGCCGCACAAAAATCGTCCGCGCGGGCCGCATGCAGCTCAATGGCCCTTGTTTGACAACCCCTGCCCTAAAGCATGGAAATGTGTCAGCTTTTCAACTGAGATCAAGTAACCAGATAATAATTAATTATACGACAGAACCGCAAAAAGTAGCTTAACGGAATCAAGACAAAAGTCGAGGTCCTCAATATTTTACTCTCTTCCTTTGTGGACGAGAACACTACTCCGGTGATTCACACTGACGTGCGAGGAGCTGATCACTGCGCTCAGTCGTTGGCTTGGTTGGATAATTTGGACCGCTCAGATGAGAGTCTTGCGACTCCTGAATATCAGAAAATGAGGAAAGTAATGCGTGGCATTTGGCAAAACTTTATTAAAACTGGGTAAGCATTAAAATGTTAAATGATACGAATATTTATTTTGTTATCAGGATGCTTCCTCAGCATTCAGGTTGAAACGTTAAAGAATTATTTGGAAATCCCTGTCATTATTTTGTAATGTAAATCAACCATACTGTAGGTTGGCGTTCTGCTAAACTTGATAACAAATATTGGTGTCATCTAATTTCTTTTGCAACCTTTTAGGACACCTGTGCCGGTAGGATCTTCGCTGCCTGCATGGCCGGCTGTAAACGCCACCGGGGCACCGCACATGGTGCTAAATGAGACGTTGGAACTACGTGGAGTGCTCGTGGAAGAACGTACTCGCTTTTGGGATGAAATCTATGAGAAACACTACCTGGATGCAGTACCGCCATGCAGTGGAGCCGGCAGTTCAGCGCCAAAGACTATTTTTATTTTTTTTTGCGTTATATTCTCTGTTCTATCTTACTAAAAGAATTTTTGTAGAATAGAGTTTGATAGTTTGACGGTTTTTGTAATAAGGTTATTTTAAAGAAAATAGTAATGTGAGGAATATGAGTCTGCAATAAAATAATATATTTCTAAACTAACTCGAGAACTGGCTCTTCTTGCCTTAACAATACGGTTCAAAATCCAGTTTATTGCACACCTGTGTTTTTCCCCCTTTTTTCTCTTCAAATGCTTTAAGTATTCCTATTTTTATAGTTAGAGATAAGCGAATTTTCTTAAATTCTCAGCAAATATGCCGAACCCATTTGAATCGTAGGTATTATGTTACAGTTAGAACCCGTTCATAGTTACAACGCGTTTTCTCTAGTAAAAAATTGTTTTCACTAAATGCCTTTGTTAAAACTGGAATTAACTGCTGCTAAAAATGACTATCACTGAAAACTAGTACTATCTAGGAAAAACGCGCTTTGTCGAAATAATCCAGTTAAAACTGTTTCAAACGGTGGCAAAGTTCATCGTGCTTTATTCTGCTGATTGGTCGAGAGACCTCACCTGATTTGAAATTATTATGGTACCGGACGTAAAAGAATAGCACCATCCCGTCTGCCAAGCTTTGCGCTTATAGCAAATACCCTGAGTATGACAGGCACAAAAAAAAATGGTCCCTAGTACCCGTTAGCCCGTCTATCCTTGACTCCAGTAGCGGTCAAGGTCACGGCGAGGCAAGGCGTGCTAAGAATCATCGTAGTGGATCCAGTTATCCCTACAAACACCGACGACTGGACTAGGTAACACTGATCATTGAAATTGAGGAGGAATTGAGCAAGTTAGGTGCACTTGGTGTGAAAGGGCGTGCTGCAGCTGTACAGCTTAACTCTTTTTATTCTTATATTTTTTGAGTGAAGGAGGTTGAGGAGAAGGAAGTGAAATAAGGTTCCATGCTGTTATCCTTCAGGCACGCTCTGACATGACGACATCATTGGGGAACTAGTCTGAAGCCTGCGGGGCGCCCGGGGGGCCCGGGAATGTCCATCGGGCCCTTTCATCTGATCACCAACCAGCACGACGGTGCATTCCGGGATTTGTCGACAGTTGGCTGGGCAGCCTTGCATGTGTGGCTAGTACACTACTTGGGCCCCCAACTACCTGCGGTCATTCAGCGGCGCACCGTGCCTCGGATCCCGCTAACTTCCGCGACTAGTCTCCGATACGCCCATGCTAGGGCAAGCCTAGTGGTCTGCCTGCATTGGAACAACTATTTCGACCCAACTCGGAGCTACCTCCGCGTCGGGGGGAGGAAGAAGAAGAGTAAGAGGGGGTCAAAGGGAGGAAACCCAAGCCCCCCGCTACCCAGGGGACCAACATAGTTCCCCAGGCCGTCCCTGCTCATAGCAAGGCGCAGGCCAAAACAGCAAAACCTGTAGCGAATGTTAGCGTCGGCACAACGCAACCAAAACGCCTACAAAATGTTGCGAGCAACAAGTCGCAACCCAGCCACAGCGCCGTCACACCCGCCGGCGCTAACGAAAATAAGGAATTCACTGCCTGCGCCATCAAACTGCTGATGAGCCTCCTGAAAGCCATACAGCAGGGACAGGACGCAGGGCAGGTCATCCTCAACGGCTTGGCCGAACTACTCACCCTCTACAATGGGTAAGCCGTTGAGGGTGCTCCACTGGAACGCCCGCGGCCTAAAAACTAAGGTCACCTCCCTCTGACATCTCCTGAGGGATCAAAATATCGACGTGGCGCTCATAAGTGAGACGCACCTGGGACCTGAGGACAGGATTAGGTTTCCAGGTTTCCTCACTTACAGGAAAGATGAGCGGTCGGCTCTGAATCAACCGTACCGTGGTCTGGCAGTACTGGTACGGCGAAGAGCCGTCCATCAGGAACTCCCCCTGCGGTCGTTGCGGAGCCTGTACACGCTGGGTGTACAGCTGCACGTCGCCGGCGAGGACATTGACATTTACGCTTGTTACAGAGCGCCCGCAACGAAACTAGATTCGGCAGAGTTGCGGGCGCTAATGACACAGTCGCCTCGCGCTACTTTGATCGCCGGCGACTTAAATTCCAAACACCCGGCGTGGAACTCAAATTCCATGAATACCGGGGGGAGACGGCTTTTCGTCGACGCCGAAGCCTTCGGCTTAACGGTGTCCGGCCCTGAAACGCCCACCCACTACTCCGGAAACAACCTCTACATGCCTGACGTGCTGGACATCGTTGTCCATCGAGGGCTAAACTGCCAGATCACGCAGCAAGTGATCGACGACGAGTTACAATCAGACCACCAGCCCGTACTCGTCGTCTTATCGGGGATGCCGACCCAACTCAAGCCGCCAGCGCCACGTCGATTACTGGACTGGAACAAGTTCACAAAAAAGGATTGAGGCCACAGCTCCGACTCGGCCTATCACTACCGCCGCGGACGTTGAGCTACTCGCAAATGACGTCACTGCTTGCGTGCAATGTGCCCTAGAGGAGGCGACAACCCACCTATCAGCGGAGGGGAGAGGGCTACAGCCGCCTCTACCGTCTCGGCTACGAGCCGTGGTCGCCGACAAGAGGCGCCTGCGCATGCAGTGGCAGCAAACACGCTGGCCGACACTAAAATCGTCTCTCAACCGTCTCGCGGAGAGGGTAAAGGCCGACTTGCGCGCTCAGGCCGCCGCGAGTTGGGAGGAACGCATTGACGGCGCAGTGGGTGATTGGCCGTCCGTGCACAAACTATGTCGCCAAATCACGAGCACCCCAGCTCCGGTGCGCCCTCTACAGGATTGCGACGGGGCGCTCAAGTACGTAGCGGAGGAGAGGGCGGAGGTCTTCGCCGCCCACCTGGAGCGTCAGTTCTGCCCGGACCCGACCGCCGAACACGCACATGTCGCGGCAGTCGAGCAACACCTTGGGGACTACTTCGCCACGCCGATAGCTCCCGAGGAAAAAGCCACCTTTTTCTTCACGATGCGCCCTTCTACGCACGAAGCCACGAAAGGCCCCCGGTGCCGACGGTATCTCCAACACAGCGCTGCGCCACCTGCCGCACCGCATGGTCGCGGCCTTGGCGCACCTGTTCACGGGGATACTGCGCATGGGGGTCTTTCCTACACAATGGAAAGAGGAGCGCGTCATCATACTGCCCAAGGCAGGGAAAGATATCCTGAAGCCGGCGAGCTATCGGCCGATCACTCTGCTGCCCACCATCTCCAAGGTGTTCGAGTCGCTCCTGCTGCGACATCTCCAGCTGCACATCGCTCCGAGACCGGAGCAGTTCGGGTTTAGGGCGGAGCACAGCACGACGCTTCAGCTATCAAGGGTACTGCACCTGCTGTCTTCAACAAGGAACAAGAAAGAATACGCGGTAGCAGTATTCCTTGATATGGAGAAGGCCTTCGAACGAGTCTGGCACGAAGGGCTTATTTATAAACTGGCCACCTTCGCCGAGCCCCGTCGCGTGGTCAAAGTGGTCCAATCCTTTCTGTCCAACAGGAGCTTCCGAGTGGTGGTCGACGGCGCGCTGTCCACCCCCCGCCCTGTCCGGGCGGGCGTGCCGCAGGGCAGCTGCGTGTCGCCAGTGTGTTACTCACGTTACACCGACGACATCCCCGCCACCTCTCTCGTTACGCTCGCGCTGTTTCCCGACGATGCCGCGTACATAGCAACCTCGCTCAACACCAGCCACGCGGCGTCCAAGATGCAGCGCGCGCTCGACGAGCTTCCCGCCTGGCTCGCCAAGTGGCGACTGTCGGTTAACGTGGGTAAGACGCAAGCGATCGCCATAGGCTCAGCGCGCCTCCCACCGCCCTTGAAGCTGCAAGGAGTCGACGTCGAGTGGTCCCCCCAGGCAAAGTACCTCGGTGTGACCATCGACCGTCGGCTCTCGATGGGGCCGCACGTCCGCCGGGTCGCCGCACAAGCGAGGGCCGCCCGTGCACGGCTCTACCCAGTGCTCTCGTCCCAGCTGCCGACGCGCGTCAAGTTGGGCGTGTACAAGACGTACATACGCCCGATTCTGACGTACGCCGCCCCCGCTTGGTTCGCCCTCACGTGCGAGGGGAACCGCGCGAAGCTCCGCGCGCAACAGCACCTTGCGCTGCGGACCATTGTGTACGCCCCTCACTTAGTGAGGAACGACGTAATCCAGCGAGACCTCGGGATCGAGAGCCTGGACGAGTTCATACAGCGCCTCGCGAAAGGCATGTTTGCGCGCGCCGACGCATCCGCTTGGCCCCACGTCAAGCAAATTGCGCCCTAGCGCGCGCGCCCGCCTGACGCGAAGCGCCTACCCCGCGACCTGGTCAGGGACGTAGACGGCCCCATCGCACCTCACCGGACTGACGCCTGAGTAGGACCCGCTACACGTGGTCTACTCAAACAGTGGTACTGTACACATACTCTCATCCCGGCGCGCGACCTGTGCTAAGTTAATATAGGCAGGTTGCGTTCCGAAATTCACACACTCACCACTAGACAGGCGCTAGTACTCACGCACCGAATATGTTTCCTAGGTTAATATAGGCTTATTCGGTGCATTAGCACTGGGCGGCAGTACTCACAATACACGGCCGCCCACACATACATTCGGCTCTGCAGTCCGGGCCGCAATCGGCTAGATCTGAGAACCGGTGCGGACGAAAGCCACTCACTCCTTGCTGCAGGTGCGTCACCAAAGTCGACACCTTCGTCGCTGGTCTTTCTCGCTGGGCCTCCCCCAGGTCACTGGGGGTCTCACTCGGCGGGGACTGACCGCCGATGGTGCCGTGAAGAAGCGACAAACAGTCACGACGCTCCTGTAGTAAAACACTTCAGCGACCCAATCACAGGCGTGCGACTGGATCTATGTAAATAGTGGCAGGCGCACGCCAACATTTTATGGCATTTTTGTTGCCTACCTAAGGACCGGCCCGTAGTAACGGGCTGAGGAGTGACCACCGCGGTCAGGGGGCTTCGCCCCGACACCGCCTGCCGCGTGAGGGGACGCAGCGACATCCACCAGGAGTACCCTCATCAGTCGCTTTTTACAAGTTGACAGGTACACATCTCCGTAAATTACATTTATTGTTTGTACAAGAATATGGATACCACACCTGAAGAAGCCACTCAAGCTGTTGCCCTGTTGCAACAAGGGCTTAGTCAGCGAGCAGTGGCTACCCAACTTCACTTGAGCCAGTCTGCTGTATCCAGGATATACAGACGATATCAAGAGACAGGTGCCTTCACTCGGAGACCAAGGACCAGCCGCCACCGATGCACTTCCGAAAGAGACGACCGTTTCATAGTGTCAACCTCGTTGCGTAATCGCCATTTAACGGGTGTTGACGTGCAACAAGAACTGAGACGTGTACGAGAGGTAGCTGTTAGCGAGTGGACAGTAAGAAGACGCTTGAAGGAATCCAACTTAACTCCAAAAAGGCCTGCGACAGGCCCCAAATTGACTGCTGGTCACCGACAAGCGCGGCTGCAGTTTGCTCGAGAACATGTCGATTGGGACATAGCGCAATGGCGGTCAGTCTTGTTCACTGACGAGTGCAGAATGTGTCTACATGGAAGTGACAGAAGAGGCCGGGTCTACAGACGTCCGGGTGAACGATTTGCACAGTATTGTTTCGCTGAAACAGTTGCATACGGAGGAGGTTCTTGCATGATGTATGCTGAGATCTCCTTAGAAGGAAAAACCGAGCTTGTTTTCGTGCCTAGGGGAGGCCGTGGGGGTGGGCTAACGGCTGATCGGTATATCACCGACATATTGCAGGACCATGTTATTCCCTACGCAGGGTTTATTGGCGAAGACTTCGTTTTAATGCACAACAACGCCCGTTGTCACACGTCGCGGATCACTCGACAGTTTCTTGAAGAAGTCGAAATACGCACAATGGACTGACCTGCGCTCAGTCCAGACATGAATCCCATTGAGCACTTATGGGATGAGCTCAAACGAAGAGTACGGGCCAGAAATCCAGTACCTTCAAGCGTGGAGGAACTTAAAACGGCGTTATTAGAGGAGTGGCACGGCATTCCTCAAGAGACCGTCAAAAAATTAATAAGGTCGATGAAAAACAGGTTGCAGGCTGTAATTAGAGCTAGGGGAGGCAATACCAAATATTGATTAAATAACTTTTTTATGTTTTTCCAACATTTTTTGTTTTATTTGTAAAACACCAGACCCCAACCCTTTGTCCTAAATTTCCCTTTTTGCCTACACTTACATTTAGACATTATTAATTTAAAAAAATATGGATGGATGTCAATAATAATGACACCAAATTAAAGCTGACATCTTAGGCATTCAAATGGCATATTGCTGTCATGAATACCACATGTAGATTTTATAAAATTGATGCATGTGTGCGCAATGAAAGCTTGAGTCGATTTGGTTGCTCGCGAGTGTAGATCTTTGCAAAGTTAGGAAAAAAAATGAAGTTGTATTGGTTGACTTTTTCTTCACGCACCACCTAGCTGCCTCGCAATATTTTATCTGGTGGATAAGCGTCTTAAACGTTCTTACGCATAATAATTACGGAAAGGTGTTACACAAAAATTATTTTATTAAATAATTATTAGGGTGGTTAGTAAGGTGTTTTTAAAGTAATATTATAAAGTATTTTAAGATTTATTAGGTATTTAAATTTATACCTTTTCATTGTACAAATTATTCATTAAAATCGTAGGTAGCATCGTGAAAATCATCACCAACAGAGTTTTTAAAAACGGGTCAAGACCCTCATACGGAGGGTTCCGTACCATAATACGAAAGTTTCTGGTATGGGAGCCCTCTTTCATTTTGAATTTAATTTAATTTTTAGGGTTCCGTACCCAAAGGGTAACCAACGGAATCCTATTACTAAGCCTCCGCTGTCCGT
This sequence comes from Lacanobia oleracea, assembly GCA_950371165.1. NCBI lineage: Eukaryota > Metazoa > Arthropoda > Insecta > Lepidoptera > Noctuidae > Lacanobia > Lacanobia oleracea. Next base: position 18,680,289 of record OX493389.1, read on the forward strand.
TCGTCCGTCCGTCCGTCCGTTCGTCCATTTGTCTGTCAGCGGGCTGTATCTCAAGAACCGTAATAGGTAGACACATGAAATTTTCACAGATTGTGTATTTCTATTGCCGCTATAACAACAAATAATTAAAATTAAGTTTTATGGTACGGAACTCTTCGTGTGCGAGTCCGACTCGCACTTGGCCGGTTTTTTAATATTTGCTGTTATAACAGCAATAAAATACACACTCTGTGATTCAACTATCTACCTATAGGACGGACGGACGGACGGACACACAGCGGAGCCTTAATAATAGGGTCCCGTTAGTTATAGGGTCCCGTTGGTTACCTATCTTAATATTTCTATCAATGCTTTTTATCAGAACGATTCCAGCCAACGCGGCTTTGCACAATCTTTTTTTTGAAGTATCGAAAATCAACAAATGACTCCTCCCGCCCTGGGTGAAGCAGAAGAGAGAGTCAGACTCTTACTGAGTCAAACCCATCCGTGTACAAACGGTAGAAACTGTCGTAGACAATTTTGCCCAGGCCAGTGTGCACTATAACCCACAGCGTTGAGAACCTGGAGTCTTCAAGGTTGCGGAGCAGATTATTGCGATAGCAGATGTCGCCCCGTGCGTTCCTGGGCCGCGGTGACTCTTTCGAATGAATTCCGAAAGCTTGGCAGACCAGTGCCTGCCAGGCTTTCGTAATTTAATCGAAAGAAAATGCCTTAGCGGGTCCTGACTTTTATGCTGACAGCTCTTTACACGCACGTGAATACAACGCGCGGTCGACCCGGGAATGTTTCTGATCGGGTGGCGAGCCACCCAATACTCGCCGTTCGCAGGCCCGCACCTGCGGTGGCCGGGAATCGCCCTGCGAATTTCGATCCCCGGGACGTCTTCTTCTGCTGGTGCGACCGGGGCGTGAGGTTTACCTCTCACTCACGCTTTCGGCGACCTCCTCGCTCCGGACCATGGATTGAATCAGGGCCGGACGCGAGAGGTCGCCGCTGCCAATCGTCTCGACGACGACAGACGCCCAAGCAGGGCAGATCTCCACCGTATGCTCAACCATGCCATCCGGGCGATCCTCGCACTGTCTTTCATGTTGGACTGGCAGCTTACAAAGTGGCAAAATGCTGAACTAACCCGTGCGAGTCGAAAGTGACGTCATTAACTGTCGGCCTGTGGCAGCTGGAGTGTGCACAACGCACTCTCTGACCATGGATTCTATCTGCAGAACCATTTCTGATCGCTACGCGCCTGTGCGCTGCATAGACGCAATTCGTTGCTCTTTTTTTATTATGAAATCTTACAATCATTTCCCAACACGGGGTCGGCTTCGTATCAAGTTCGACACTATTCCTAACCACTGCATCTCCTATAACAACTCTTCACGTCGAATGCAACTAACGATTTAAATAAAATAAACGAAATTTCGCCACGGCCAAGATACAGGCTAGGTTTATATTTATTTATTCAATGATTTAGACTAGATGTGTTTTTTTTTAGTGAAATTGCAAAAAAAACATCCAAGTGCGAGTCGGACTCGCACATGAGGGGTTACAATCCACTATTATACCGTGAAAATCAAGCACTATACTCGAAAAAAAACGTATTTCATATGTCCTTTAATTTTTTAATATAATTTAAAAAATATATATAATTATTTTTTAAGCCAATATTATACAATATATAATACAAAATCTGTGAGCATTTAAAATATCTATCAGTTGCCATTATTAAAATCGAGCATGTAACGCCAAAATCCATCACCACACGTTTCTATTTCCAGTAGGGGAGCCCCCATTAGTAATATAAGATAAGATAATATTAATACGCTTAAACATGTGTCATACAAACAAGAAAAGACATACATACATCGAAAAAAGTTTGCGATCACTTTGAAAATCGAAAAAAATTATGTTACGGTAGATTATATTGTAAGCCAAGAAGATTATCAAAAGTTTTACGAGCAGGAATAGTAACTTTGAGGGAAGAAGGATACACCACGAGAGAAATAAGCAAGCAGAGTTGCTATATCCCAATCCTGTGTCGTGACCACGTTGCATAGGTACACGGGATGGGTAATTTAGCTGACCGACCCCGCAGTGGTCGCCCAACTGTTTGGATTGCTGCTCAAAAGCGCTATATTAGATTGCTGGCAACCCGTGACCTAACAATCAACGCTACTAAAATGAAAGAAGCTTGAAGTTAGCACTCAGACCATTCGGAACTTGCTTGCACTAGGCTAAATTGCGAGCACAGAGGTATTGGCGAGCGCCTCTGATTTCTCGGTAACGTCAATGACGGAGATCAAAGTGGGTTAGGCTTCTGCAAAATAAGAAGATGAAGAAGAAAACATTTGGCAAAACAGTCTCTTCGTTGACGAATCGCGAATCAACTAGTCTATTCTGTAAATAATGATTTCGATATCGAGCTTCTCCTGAGTGACACACATCACAAAGTGAGAATTACACACAGCATAAAGGTCTTATATTTGACGTAATTTGATACTCATCTAGGATTCCGCCGTCGAGACACGAAAATGTTGTTACAGAATAGCACTACAGTACTTATCCAGATAACAGACGTGTCCTTTTCTGGACTGCCACTAGAACAGTTCAGCAAGGCGGGAAATCGGTGTCCTTTTGGGGTGGTATTATGATTGGAGCTAGAACGCCTTTGATCCCGTATCGAGGCTTCATGACAGCAGACATGTATTAAGCAGTTGCTATTGATGAAATTGTCAGACCATTCCGAGTAAACCATGCACATTAATTTGTACTGGTCGATGATAATGCGCCCGCACATCGAGCTCAACGAGTCAATGCTGCTCTCCAAGAATACGACATCACGAGGTTAGACTGGCCTGCCGGCTCGCCTGACTTGAACCCAATAGAGCTCGCGTGGGATGCTCTTAAGCGAGCTATTTGGAACCGAAAGCCACGTTCCCAGACAGTGCCAGAGCTCAGCTCAAATACTGGATAACTTGATCTTCAGCATGCCCAGAAGGATCTCCGCATGTGTTCGAGCCAGGGGAGGAGTTATTTTATATTTAATACTAGTTGACCCGCGCAATTTCGTCTGCTCCGCTCCTATTGGTCTTAACGTGATGATATATAGCATTCCTCAATAAATCGGCAATCAAACACTGAAAGACTTTTTTTAAATCAGACCAGTAGTTCAATTAAACAAACAAACAAACAAACAAGCAAACTCTTAAGCTTTATATATTCGTATAGGTTAGTATAGATAAACATTTAAGAAAAATAAAAAATAAAAATAAGTTAAGACTCTTAATATTTTTAATTTATTTTTGTTATTTGTTGTTGTGTTAGACAGTTGAAATTTTCAGTCTGTTGCCGCTTTATAGCGCGCTTTATTGCGGTTCATGAGATACAGCCTACTGACAGACAGACATGTGGACACTGTTGTTGGGATCTGATGATGAATCATTTTTTAAACTGACTTAGAAACCATGAAATCGCCTTTTTAATTTAAAGTTGAAACTTTAGGTCATTATTCACGGAAAGCAAATTCTTCACTTTAGACCAACATTTTCACAACTTTCAACACAGTCACGAAGCTGATAATTTTATGAATAAAAGTACAACTCATGAAAATTCAACTTAAAAAAAAATGTCAACAAAGTCTTCTACTTTTATTTTTAGATTTTTTCAAGTTGGTCAGGTAGATAATAATTCTCAAAAATTCAGAAAAAAATCATAGTTCGAAAACTATGAAAAGTCGCGAAACGTAAATGGGGGTGATTTGGATTCCTCAGGATACAAGGATTTATATTTAAATTTTTGAACGTCAATGTTTTGGCCACCCTGTATAAGCTGGAAACTGGTATCCAAATGAAAGTGTCTTCATTTGGGCCTTCTTAATGTTTTGTCAAGTCTCATAAAATCTTGTGTCTGCGTCGTAAGTTGTTGAAGCTCACATGTCAGAAAAATCTTTTTTTCTTTGCGATCATCTCGGTTTCTATTGTTCCAATGATGGTAAGACCTAGTCCAGTCGTACTGTAATATAAGCTCAACCGTAAATCTCGATAGCTAATACCTTGTTTAAAGTTAAGAAATGCAGTTGAAATAGTTATGTCTTGGCAATTTTTCGTGAATATTTCGATATAGCTCTTGGACTATATTATTATCTTGAAAATTGAACTCATTATGTGTCTTCTAAACTAAGAGTCGAATAAATCAGCGACTTAGAAGAATGGTTACGGCCCGTACAAAATTAACCTAACTCCAACTGAAATCAGTCTTATCCCATCTATGTTGCCCAAACACGATGTGTATAAGAGTAGTAAACTAGGAAATCACCTTTAGGTTTCCATCATCAACAAATCGTTGTCATCAGCTACAAAACCGCCCCGTACGATTCATATGAGCCCAAACTCGACGGGTATAAGAGTAGTCAACTGAGTGAACTACTGCTCACCTTTATAGTTTCTATCATGATGTCACTAGATCATCAGAAAAATTCAAATGAGCATAAATATGATGGGTATAGGGATAGTCAAATAAGAGAGCCGTTACACACCTTAATGGTTTCTATCATCAGATCCTTGTTCTCAACAGCAATTGTGTTCATCAGAAGGATTTAAATGAGCACAAACACGACCGGCATATTTGTAAGAATGTATGTAAAGTAACTTTTCGAGACTTCGTCAGAAAACATATTCAAGGTCATATATGTATGCGATAGAAAAAAAAAAAACATTTTCTTGTTCTACTTTAGATGAAAAAAAAATATACGATAGGTCTTAACTCGACAGAGTTCGATAGGACTCTGGGTCAAAAATGACCATTCTTCTTTGGGAGAAAACAGCATCTTTGCTAGATGCCTTAGCTTTGCGGATTCAAATGGGCAGAGCTGGGGTAGGTGCTCCTCAGATCGGCCACCTATAAATCCGTATATTTTTTGAACCAGAGACCGACTAATATTGATATGTGGTGACTAATTTCGACTAACTAGCGCCAATTTATTAAGTAATCAAAACTAAAATACCTGCCACACACGTCACTACCACACTTTACTTCATTTTTAAACACAATTAAATGATATAATATTTTCAAGTTCATGGTTTATTGTTGACACTTTTAGCTGTTATGAATGGTTTTTAGTTTTTTACTGATTATTCATTTTCTATTAAAGATAACACTCAGACTTTTTATTGGACTAATATATGTATTTGGTATGTACTACTCTGTCAAGAAAGTACCGGGAAAAGATCAATAATACACAAAATGTCTGTTATTCATCCAAATTTATTTTATCACCTTCAAAGTATGCTCCTTTAGAAACGATTCACTTGCGCCAACGAATAATCCATTCATCAAAACATTTTTTAAACGCTGCTTCCATAATTGAGTTCAGTTCTCGCCGCGAATTCTCCTTTATCTCTTCTATTGATTGAAAACGGGTGCCACGAAGTGGTAATTTGAGTTTAGGAAAAAGAAAAAAGTCAGCAGGTGTCATATCTGGTGAATATGGTGGTTGCTGGATGGTATTTGTTGAGTGTTTGGTTAAAAATTCGTTCACAATGATAGCCTTGTGCGAAGGCGCATTGTCGTGGTGCAAAATCCAAGAATTTTCTTTCCACAAATCTGGCCTTTTTCGTCGAATTTGCTCTCTTAAACGCCGCATAACGCTCAAATAATATTCTTTATTTACCGTTAGACCTTCCGGTAAGAATTCAGAGTGCACAACACCGCGATAGTCAAAGAAAACAGTCAACATGACTTTGACTTTTGATCGACTTTGGCGTGGTTTTTTTGGTTTCGGTTCAGTTGGAAGGCGCCACTCCGAAGCTTGTTGACTAGTTTGCATGTCAAACTCGTAAACCCACGTCTCGTCACCAGTAACAATGCGATTCATGAATGTTGGGTCCGAACTGACTCGTTCTAGCATGTCCTCAGCGACTTTCATGCGATTGAGTTTTTGGAGAAAATTCAGATCTTTAGGGACTAGCCGAGCAGCAACATGTTTCATACCCAAATGATTAGTTAAAATGGTACGGATCGACTCGTGAGATCATACAGAAAGTTCGGCGGCTATCTCTCTCAGAGTTGAATGGGGATTTTCAGTCACTATTTCCTTCACTTTTGCGATGTTAACTTCAGTTGCAGACGTTGACGGCCTACCAGAGCGAGGCAAATCTTCCATCACATCTCGACCGCTTTTGAACGCTTTGAACCACTCATAAGCACGAGTTTTTGATAAAGGCGATTCACCGTAAGCTTTCTGTAACATTTTTAGTGACTCCGAACACGAAAGTCCATTGGCGATGCAAAATTTAAGACAAACTCTTTGTTCGATATTTTTGTCCATTATGAAATTCGCAATACACACTATATATGATATTACTAAAACCAGCACTGTATTTAATATAAATAACCGTAGACAGAGAATAGATATAGACATGCTCTTAGAATAATAATAATTGTTAAAGTAAGACGACGCATATGCAAAATGTCTATGTGTGAGCAAGACGCAGCATAGTTTTTCTATCTCTATTTGCGTATCGGTTTTTGTTGTCTGCCATCAGTAGTCATTGGTGGCAAACAAATTGTGCTGTCAGCGTATTTTCGTTGATAGAAGCTTATTTTGTGTGATTTACTGCTTTAGTGATATTCCAGAAGGTATTATTAAGTGTGTAGTGATGGTGAATTGCAGTATTTACGGCTGTAAAAGCCGTAGTGAACGAAATCAACCAAACATAACCTTTCATCGGTAAGTAGCATTTTTTATCTATTACAGCAAGTAAATCAAAGATTATTGTACTCAAGACTATTTTCTGTCAATAACAAGCAAAGTTTATTGATAATTAACGTCTAAAAAGACGATAAATCCTAACTTGTTTTTCATATTAGCCGGCCAAAGTGTGAGGCAATTTATGTTAGGTTGTTATCTATGTCACTTCATGTCATTTGTAAATTGTCGGATAATAACTTGACGGGGATACCAGCACTTGATTATTTTTACCCCTAAACGTATTTTTCTTTTTAGATTTCCGAATGATCCATTTTTTTAAAATAAATGGATTGACTGTACGGGCCGAGTTAACTGGCATCCAAGTCGTCACTCCCGTATTTGCTCACGACATTTCGAAGACAGTTGCTTTCGACAGAACTTAAATCGTACCTACTTAAATCCACGTGCGATACCCACACTTTTCATCCAGGTAAAGTAAATATATTACTTAATTTGTTATTAAGTAACTAAACATCAATAAATTTAAATATACTAACTCATCTTCTTGATTACATTAGCAGTTAAGGCATTCAGTTCGCGCGCGAACACAATCAAATAGTAATAAATACATACGTTACCCCTTAAAAAGTAAAAAAAAAAAAAACATGTTATTAATTGATATGAATTACATTACTCGTAGTAGACGTACAACCAAAATAATAAGAACGAGATTACCCACACAATGGGGGTAAAAGTCTAAGTATGGCAATATTAAATGCACGAAGTTGTAATGATGTACTTATGTCGAACTATCGCTATCCCTTACCGTTATACGCTGAGGACTTGTCTATATCTATTCTCTGTCTACGTAAATAACAGATGCAACTCAAACTCCGCGCCAAAATGGAAAACAGTTGTGCCAATCTAACACCTTAAAAAAAAACAAAAATTTGAATTTGGAACCATAAACAAATCATCCATTCCCGATACTTTTTTGACTGAATGTATGTACTTAATATATTTGGAATTTTGGATTAATACAGTACATTTGCAAATAAAATACGTAAAATTAAAACGGTACACTTTAGTTTTTTAAGTCTAGTGAAGGACTTTGTGCCATAAACACGTTTCTTGTATGGGGAAAATTGGGGAAATTGTATTGAAAATTAAAGGGGGCTCCCTTTAATTTTCAATTAAATTTAATGTTAATTTGTTGTTGTTATAGCGGCTACAGAAATACACATTCTAAGAAAATTTCAACTGTCTACCTATTACGGTTCTTGAGATATAGCCCGCTGACAGACAGACGGTCAAACAGACGGACGGACGGACAGCGGAGGCTTAATAATAGGATTTCGTTGTTTACACTTTGGGTACGGAACCCTAAAAACTAAGTAGTCTAGACTTTAAGCCAAACCGAGACGAGACGACGAGAGATTTTTTGAGATTTAAAGCTTTTATGGGTGGGACGAACCCGGGTAGAAACAACTATACTAATATATAAAACTGATAAGTTCGTTTGGTTGAACGCGTTAATCGCAGAAACTAAGTTCTTTATGTGTGTTGGATAGCCCATTTGGAGACAAAGGCTATAAGGCAATAAAAGATCTCGCTACGGCCAATAGGAGCGGAGCATTCATAAAATATGAATATGTTACTGTAAAAGCTCGAACTACGGTTAATCCTAAGATTTTCCAGTAAAAGATTTACTAATTCTTATTGATAAAAGTCCGAACAGATTTCCGATTCGAACTTTTATCACCATTCACTTGGTAAATCTTAGGATTTACATAAAGACACGGTAAATGTTGAAAAATACATGTCACACACAAGACAAGTCACAAGTACGAGAATTGTCTAGTACTTGTGACTTGTCTTGTGTGGGCAGTCTGAAAGCCCAGCTACCCGCACCGTCTCCGCCAAAGTGGTCAGAGGGCTTGAAATTCATCTAGGCGTGTTGCGAAAGAATTAAATGCTCCCCCTTTGGATGAGAAATCATCAAATGCCTCCTCCCGCTTTGGGCGAAGCAGAAGGGTGTGTCAGACTCTTACTGACTAAAACCCCTTTCGTGTTACTCCTAGTGGCGTTCCAGGGCCGCGGTGACTCTTTCGAACAAATTCCGCAACCCTGGCAAGCACTGGCCCTAGCGGACCCCTTGTTCTATGCTGACATCTCTTTGATGCGCGCGTGGAACACAATGCGCCGTCAACCTGGGCCTGGTTCTGATCGGAGAGCGAGCCACCCAACGCTTACCGTCCGCAGGCACGCGGCTACGGTGGCCGGGAACCACCGCAGGCGCGTATCACCGTATGTTCTACCGTGTCCTCCGGCCGGCCCTCTCAGTGTTGACACCCGGGCGTGTCCTCCCGCTGAATTCGAAACAGGTATCTTCCGAAACAACCGTTTCCGGTGAGAACGTGCGTCATGCAGAAGGTGAGGACGCCGTGGCGCGCGCCGCTCTAGGCACTGCTCAAAGAGGGAACTTTTACCGCCGCAATTCCCCCTACGAAGCAATGTTTGGTAGTCCAATGAAACTGGGCATTGCGGCGTTAACAATTCCTAACGAAATTATTGAACTATTAAGATCTGAAGATTTGGAGAATTTGTTGCATTTCCAAAACAATACGGAACAAAATATTAACGAGTTAGTCGTTGTTTTATTCCCAAAACCAACATTTACCAGCCCTCAGTGGCAAAACCTAGCATGTACAAAATTCTAATGGTAAAAGAACGAAAAAATTGTCCCATTTTCATAAATCCTTACATTTACCAACTCATGTCGGTAAATCCTAAGACTTACTCTTAAATCTTAAGATTTACCGTGGTTCAAGCTTTTACAGCAACAAATAGAATATAATAGAATAGAGGAATAGAACAACATTTATTCAGCACAGACACAAACGCACAGCGACAAAGAAAACAGAAGTAATAAGTAGCAGGTACACAAATTGCGCTGAGCGTGCCCATGCCGAAAGGGAACATCTCAGCATTTGCTGGACGTCAGACACCCAGCGCTGGTTTTCAGTTGGCACCCCGCACTGACACACGGACGAAGGTAAATACAATAGACATAATACTTAATTAAATATTCTAAAATAAAAAGAAAGTAATAAGTATAAAAACTAATACAGTTAAAAATAATATTTAAATACTGCCAACATGGCGCATCAGTCGAACAATGGCAAGGGCCGGGCTGGTTGATTTTTGACGTATTAAGCAAGCAGCAACTATCATTAAAACCTGAAGTAAAAGTTAAAATAGCAATGACTGTCGCAGAATGGAAAAATGATAGTGAAAAACGTGTGCGTCCCGGCGATAGACGCAACTGGCTCATCATATTCAGACTACCAACAACCTCCATGTTACTTAGAATTAGGTACATGACTTACTGATGAGTTATTTTATGCAGACATGTAGTTGTATGCAGTTATGTGATGCAGACGGTGAGCTAGTGTATATTATAAAACTGATCATAAGATGGGTACCTACTGCAAATCGACTGTATCGTATTATAAAAAATGTGACCGAAGCTGATTGATGTTGCTATCAGCTTAATTTGTAATTGTTGATCCAATCATCGATATATCTTAAATAATATTTATATCTACAGTATATCATACCTTAGTGCCTAATTAAATGATGCAATCAATTTCATGAATCATAAATAGGACAGTTAATATTTTTAGTTGCTACGATAATAGGAACGATCCATGTGCCTGCACACGAGTCGACCTTAAGCAAAGCTAGATTAGGTTACCATTCCATACATATAGATTAGGTATACATTCCATAGCAAGGTTCCTTCATGCCTCGGATGCCTCTTTTCCGTTCTTACCTGTTATCATTTATAGATCTTTGTTAATCGGTACGATTGTCACAATCCTGAAATCGGACGCCAGTCTTATCTAGGGGTGTCATGGTTGTTGGATTATGGAGGTACCTAAGATAGACAGTAAAATCTGAAGTTTGGCTAAATGTAAAATCTGACCCCAACACACTTTAGGAAAGGCTAGGCACATTTGTAGTACAAAACTAAGTACATTGGGCAGACATTATGAATGAATGAATCATGAATGAATTGATAATATTTTCTCTTATCTTTAAAGTATTAATCAAAATGGTATTTACGCGTTATCTCTTCAATGTTTTACCGCCTCGCTCAGAGTCGCCACATGAAAATTATTATATTTAGTACAAGCGGGCAAAATTGATATGGTCTTATTTTGTCATATTTTTTAAGGAAATAACGCGCACACAGTCGAATTACACATCTTCTGTGATTCATCGAAGGATGCATTCGGAGCATGTGGGTATATGCGTAGCTATACAGATACAATGATAACCACGCGTTTGTTATGTGCGAAGAGCAAAGTGGCACCGGTGAAACCGGTTTCCATTCCGCGCTTAGAATTGTGCGGAGCGGTGGTAGGCGCGAGACTTTACAAAAAGATAATTAGTTCGTTACGATTAACTTTTAATAATGTATATTTCTGGTCAGATTCTACCGTGGTACTAGGATGGCTTAAGACGCCACCGAGTCAATTAAAACCATTCGTGCAAAACCGTGTTGTGGAAGTGAACGAACTAACGGGTGATAAGGCCTGGCTTCACGTTAGTGGTAAACAAAACCCAGCTGACTTACTCGTACTATCGCGCGGAATGCAATTGGATGTGTTAAACGCGTCTGATCTGTGGTGGCACGGACCTAGGGTTACCAGATAAAAAAATCAAAAGTCCGGAGAAAAAGCCTGATTTCCATTGAAAAATCCTGAGATTTTTTACAGTTTGAGAATTTTTCATAAATCCATAATTAAGGAAAAAACCTTACTTAAAAATGTATCATATAAAACTGATAAAACTGAAACTGACGGTACCTAAGTACTTGGATAAATAAGTACTGATTTGAATTGTGCAATTATTAACAAAGGAAGATTATTTTTATTTTGTTTAACTTTTTATTAAAGAGATCTTTAAAATGTAAGCTGTATTTTATGGAAAAATAAAAAAATCCTGATATTTCATGAGATTTGCAAAATCCAGCCGCAATCCTGAGAAGAGTCCAAAAATCCTGAAATCTCAGGACAAATCCTGAGATATGGTAACCCTACACGGACCTCCATTCTTACAAGTTCATGGAATGGACGGTAAACATAATAACAATCAAAACATTAATTACGATGAATTACCAGAATTAAAACCCACAAAAGTCGCATTAGTGAATCAAACGACACCGAGGTTTTTTCCTTTCGAAAGGTTTTCCAATTTTAATCGTATGCTACGTGTGGTGGCCTACATAATACGTTTTGCGAATAATTGTCGACATAAGATAAAATCACAGCGCTTCATAGATAACCTGTCGGTTGATGAATTAAACATGTCAACAAGAATTTTAACGCGTATTGCACAGCAAGAGTCCTTTTCAACTATTTATGATAACTTAAAAAGTAAACAATCTTTAAAGTGTCCTCGTAATATTTCTAACTTGAACATATTTTTAGACGAGCACAATATAATCAGAGTAGGGGAGTAGATTAGAAAATTTTGAATCATTCTCATTTGATAAAAAACATCCTATGTTGTTATGCGGTCGTCATAGATTCACGCGTCTTTTATTCGAATTTAAACACAGGGAATTATTACACTCGGGGCCCCAATTGTTACTCGCTACGATAAGAGAATCTTGGTGGCCACTCAGAGGGCGGAACTTAGCGAAACAAGTAGTGCATACCTGTGTGAAATTTGTTCGTATGGAAGCCAAACCATTAAATATTCAAATGGGTAATTTACCACACGAAAGATTGGTACCCGGGTATCCATTCATGAACAGCGGGGTCGACTATGCGGGACCATTGTTTATTTTGAATCGTCCCGGAAGGGGGCAAAGTTAATAAAATGCTACATATGTTTGTTCGTGTGTTTTACAACGCGTGCAGTGCATTTAGAGTTGGTCACTAATCTCACGACTGAATCATACTTACTAGCGTTAAAGCGTTTTATTTCTAGACGAGGTAAACCTTTGCAAATCTATTTAGATAACGGTACAATGTTTATAGGGGCCCTAAAGGAATTTGCTAAATTTCTAGTAGACAAAGAGAGTGACATTCGGGATTATGCTGCGAATAACCTAATTAAATTCACTGTCATTCGGCCGTATTCGCCTCATTTTGGTGGTTTGTGGGAGGCAGGCATCAAGTCTTGCAAATTCCATTTAACTCGCGTAGTAGGAAATGCACATTTGACTTACGAGGAATTAAGTACTGTGTTGGCACAAATCGAGGCTGTCCTCAACTCCCGCCCCATGTTTCCTTTGTCGTCTGACTCCTGTGACTTTCTCCCTCTGACTCCCGCTCACTTCCTGATTGGCCGACCGCTCACTGCACCCGCCAGTCAAGACTTCACCACAACGGCTACGCAGCGTCTTCGTCGACACGACCGGGTGGAGCAAATGCGTCAGAACTTCTGGAATCGATGGTCTAAGGAATATGTCTCTGAACTCCAGAAAAGAACGAAATGGCAGACCAACCAGGATACTATCGTTCCTAACACACTCGTGCTCGTGAAGGAAGACAACTTACCTCCCCTTAAGTGGCGCCTAGGCCGGGTGCTGCTGACATTCCCAGGCATGGATGGCATAGCTCGCGTTGCAAGCATAATGACAGCGACGGGCACAATCAAGCGGTCATTTTCGAAGATATGCCCACTTCCGCTTCCTGATGAAGATAACATCGCGACATCTGCTTCGTTGGAACCGGGTGCTTCCAAGGCCGGGGGCATGTTTACGAGTACGTGGCGCCACCAAGCGGACACCACGGGCAACAGCATCACAGGCAACGGCGACGTGGAACCGAATACGGCGGGGGGCACCGCGTCCTCCCCCCTCACTTTTTCAACGGCTATATAAACCGCTTCACCCGGGCGGCCGGGACTTCCCCCTAAACGACGCCGCTGAGCCGAGGTCCGTACCCCACAGGGGGTGCCCTCAGCGAGCGGAACACGCTGCTATACAAAAATTTAATTTACCAATAATTATAATTCTATTTTAGTATATATCTGATGCTAATAATGGTGTATGAATTATCACTGTAAAAAATCTTGTTTTTTTGTATTAGTTTTGATGTGACCAAGTCAGCTGGCTTTGAATTTGACTTTAATGTTGCCAAACAATAACTGCATATTCTAATCGATTTAAAATGTATCGTAATCTCTCCACTGTATTTAACGCGGTTTTCATCTAATCATATTATTTTGAAAATACTAATACACGATATAAATGATTAAAGACTTAAAAATGTTAAATTGAAGACTGCATTATACCAGAAGAACTTATAAAACAATAATCGATTCTATTATGTATCGATACAATTATATTTTTTTATTTGGCAACACAATGCTTTAAAAATGTTGTGTTGAAATGACAGTTATCATTCGCTTTGTTTTTTTTGCATCGTGAGTGTTGTTTCTGTGAGTTTTATTGCGATTATCTTGGCTGTTTCTAAATGGATTCCGATTCTTCCCTTCTTCACGACCCTGGCACTTCCATGGACCCTGAACCTTGTATTTATGATGACCCTGGCACTTCTACGGACACCGATTCAATAAGAAAAACAAGTTTTATTTCATGCATAACCAATTTCAATAAAATGTTACAAAAATATCAAAATATAAATCTTGATACAAAACTAGGTTTATATCTTCATTCTTACTGATATGAACTATTAAATCAATCATATATTACTAGCTGAACTGTTTGTTTATAAGTGGCCAAAGTGCCATAGAAGTTGGTCAATCCCCTTTGTAGCCTCGGCTGAGGGCCTTAAATTCTAGAGGCCCACACAGGCAAGTCCGGTTTAGTAGTTGAAAACCCTCTAGGGTTGATAACTGCGAGTGGCCATCGACAAAAAAAAAAAAAAAAAAAAAATAATTGTAATATACTATTTTCATTAAATCTAAGTTCGTCATCATCAAGTCTTTCCGTAACAACTAACATTCTCATCACGACGACTGACCATTCCTGCACAACATGAGTCTGCTGTCATGAAGCCTCGATACGGGATCAAAGGCGTTCTAGCTCCAATCATAATACCACCACAAAAGGACACCGATTTCCCACCTTGCTGAACTGTTCTAGTGGCAGTTCTTTGCATTTCACGGTCTCCTGATCTTCTACAGAAACGGACAAGTCGGTTATCTGGATGACTACTGTAGTGCTATTCTGTAACAACATTTTCGTGTCTCGACGGCGGAATCCTAGGTGAGTATCAAATTAAACTAAATGTTAGATATGTATTTTGAGTAGAAGCTTAAATAAAGGTAGATATGTCCTGATAAAAAATTGATATATTGATGATAATAACTTGATTAATTTATGATTCACTATGCACTTGATATACTGCTTCGTCTGCGTCACATTTTTTGCTAATGTTCCGTTCCTTCAGGTAGTAGCTTGATGTTACACAGGGTGGAATTTTGTAATGCCACCTGAGCGGAAAGTACTTACTCTTAATACTGTAGATAGAAAAGTTTACTCAAAGAAAGCATTCCTCTATTTTTTTAAAGAACGAAAACTGCATTCAGAGATTTCCGGAAATTCGCTTCGCCACAACCGGGAATCGAACTGAAAATCTTTGATGGATTGTCTGCAGAAGCTACAAAATCTTTTTTTTTTTATTTGTAATGGGTTTGCTCTTGACTCTAGTCTATGTCAGAGATGACAGAGACATAGTCTACGATGGAGCGAGCTTACCCAGAAGGAGTAGTATAATCTGACACCAGTCTTGCTAAGAAGTATCGTGTTTCGCAATTACCGGTTTGTGGAGATCAGATTGGCAGTCGCCTTGACTGGAAGCCACCCCCAATGCAGTTAGGAAAGGGCTAGGCAGCTAATGACTGACATGACGGTTGACAGTTAATTAAAGAACAGAATTTCTTGCTACCCCAAGTAACAAAGAAAAGCCTGAGAGCCTCAAGTCAAGAGTGAATAGGTTACTTCTAGGCAAGCGTGCTCCATCTTCGAACACATCATCGCTTACCTTACTTACGCTTACATCAGGTGAGATAGTGGTCAAACGAGTGTCCTATCAATAGTTAAAAAAGAAGCCAAAAAATGTGACGAAATAAGACCATATCAATTTTGACCGCTTGTTCTAAATATAATAATTTTCAAGCGGCGACTCTGAGTGAGGCCGTAAAACATTGAAGATATAACGCCATTTTGATTAATACTTTGAAGATAAGAGAAAATATTATCAATTCATTCATGATTCATTCATTCATAATGTCTGCCCGATGTACCTACTTAGTTTTGTACTACAAATGTACCTAGCTTTTTATAAAGTATGGTGGGGTCAGATTTTACATTTACTGCCTATCTTAGTTACCTCCAATCCAGCAACCCTTAGGCTTACCTAAGGTAGGAAATGACAATCGTACCGATTAAATAAGATCTACAAATGATAACAGGTAAGAACGGAAAAGAGGCATTCGAGGCATGGAGGAACCTTGCTATGAAATGTATGGTCGCGAGAATCCGAAAGATATTTGCACGTTCGCAAACTGAGTGAGATGTGCCATCGTTACATAACGAGCACTGAAGAAAGATCATTATTTGATCAATGCCGAACTAATGCGAACCTTGACAGAGAAGCTACCAAACTCTATTCGAGTTCAATGGTACCGGATATACACGGAAAAGTATCAGTCGCTACCTGACCTTTCATTGTTTAGCGATTTCATCACTGAACAAGCTCGCTTTTGCGGCGCCTTTGCTCCCACCGAGAACATCAACGCAACAGAGGGCCCATCAAACAGACGTACCGCGCAGAGAACCCACACAGCAACAGAAAAACCGGCCGATAAATGCCGTGTATGTGGGAAAGATGGGCACATAGAACGCGACTATCGGAAGTTCAAGGAAAGCAACAGCGACAAGAGATGGGAGCTAGCAAAGAAGCTCAACTTATGCTTTCGTTGTATGAAGTTACGACGTGAGCGACACCAGTGTAAACCGAACAGGTGTGGCATCAAGGGGTGTACAGCCACGCACAATCGGCTACTTCATTACGAGAAGAAGCCCGCGGCAGTAGCCACCAAAAAGCAGAAGGTCCTCAAACAGAAGCAAGAACCACAAGAAGTGGTTGCCAGCTCGCGAACATCGTCGAGTCATGCCTACCTCAAGATGGTGCCGGTCCGAGTGATTGGACCGGCGGGAGAGGCATCCACGTTCGCCCTTCTCGACGATGGATCAACCGTATCATTGATCGACGAGGACCTTGCCAGACAAGTTGGAGCCGAAGCGGTCTCCCTTGACATCTCGAAGGCTTTCGACAGGGTCTGGCACGATAGCCTTATTAGTAAGCTTCTTTCCTTCGGTCTACCCGCCGGTTTGTGTGATTGGATCGCAGATTTCCTGAGGGATTGGTTTATTCGAGTGGTCATAGATGGCTGCTGGTCTGGACCGCTGGATATTAATTCCGGGGTTCCTCAGGCGTCGGTGCTTTCGGCATCACTGTTCTTGCTGCATATTAATGATCTGCTTAAACCCGGTACCTTTGGGTATGCAGACGACAGCACTGTTGCTGAGAGATACGTGTCCAACGCACGAGCTGGTGGGTCGCAGATCCGGTCTCTCCGGGGGGCTAACGAGCCAAGAGGATCATTGGCAATGAGAGGCACGTCGCGACGAAGCTACAAAGTCTTGAGCATCGACGACGAGTTGAGCTTGTCGGTTTTCTACCGGTTGCATTTTGGGGAATGTGCGACGGAATTGCATAATTTAATTCCGCCAAGCCCGTTCTATCATCGGACCACAAGACGAACGGCGATGCGCCACCGGTACATGGTCGACATCCTACCCACACGCACAAAACGTTTTGGGAACACATTCATAATGCGTACAGCTAAGGAGTGGAATTCCCTGCCGGAGTCTGTGTTTCCCGATAGCTACAACCTGGGAGTCTAAGTCAAGAGTGAATTACTTCTAGGCAAGTGTGCTCCATCTTCGACTACATCATCGCTTACCATCAGGTGAGATATAGACAGTTATAGTTAAAATAATAGTTAAAAATAAACTGAATTAGTTAGTGGTTTTTGGGCCTCGTAACAGTAAAGAAACATAGTACGATAGTAAACACATAGGAAATAGAAATTTGTAGTCACCGGCAGAAGAAATATAGAATTTTTAAAACTAGAAGCAAAATAGTCGTGCATTTTCTCTTAAACCGCTAGCTGCAGTGTTATCAAAATTCCTGCATCATTTATCCCTGGTAAGCATACATCCCTCACCCCAATCTACCCCGAAGACAGAAAGTAAAAAGCAAGAAAGAAGAACGTTGCACGCGTGGTACGGAGAACTTCAGTACCCCGGTACAGGACGTCAGCGCGGCTATACGCAGTCGGATGGTCACAGTTCACACTCCCGTTCCAGTCGATCACGCTGTCTAGTACAGTTGACCTTATATTACAGTACGGCTGAGCGCTGCGTGCTCTCGCATGAAAAAATGATCGTTTCAGAAATTGTTGTGAAATGCTTTAAATTTTTTATCATAGTTCTTAACATCATGGCATCATTGGAACAATAGAAACCGAGATGATCGCAAAAAAAAACGATTTTTCTGACATGTGAGCTTCAACAACTTACGACGCAGACACAAGATTTTATGAGACTTAACAAAACATTAAGAAGGCCCAAATGAAGTCACCTTCATTTGGATACGAGTTTTCAGCTTATACCGGGTGGCCAAAACATTGACGTTCAAA
This sequence comes from Lacanobia oleracea, assembly GCA_950371165.1. NCBI lineage: Eukaryota > Metazoa > Arthropoda > Insecta > Lepidoptera > Noctuidae > Lacanobia > Lacanobia oleracea. The sequence continues at coordinate 18,698,731 of OX493389.1, forward strand.
ATTTTAAATTTAAATCCTTGTATCCTGGAGAATCCGAATCACCCTGTATGTTTCGCGACTTTTCATAGTTTTCGAACTATGATTTTTTTCTGATTTTTTGAGAATTATCTACCTGACCAACTTGAAAAAAATCTAAAAATAAAAGTAGAAGACTTTGTTACCATTTATTTTTTTTAAGTTGAATTTTCATGAGTTGTACTTTTATGCGTATAATTATCAGCTTCGTAACTGAGTTGAAAGTTGTGTAAATGTTGGTCTAAAGTATAGAATTTGCTTTTCATGAATAATGACTTAAATTTTCAACTTTAAATTAAAAATCTAAAAAGGCGATTTCATGGTTCCTAAGTCAGTTTAAAAAATGCGCCAAACTTTCAGCTTTTGTAATCATCAAAAAAAGATTAATTTAATACGTCTACTTTTGCTGAAGTTGGCCTCCAAAGACGGCGAGGGGGAAAATTCAGAAAATTAACCATCTGATAAAAAATATTTTTTTGGCGGTTTTACCATAATTGCCACATGCGGGCGATTGAAAATCCAGATGAAGTGACAGTTCTGGCCATCCTGTTTATGTAAGTATACCTATCTGGTCTCCATCATCAGATCCTCAACAACAGTGTCCATCTGTCTGTCTGTCAGTAGGCTGTATCTCATGAACCACAATAAAGCGCGCTATAAAGCGGCAACAGACTGAAAATTTCAACTGTCTAACACAACAAATAACAAAAATAAATTAAAAATATTAAAAGTCTTAACTTATTTTATTTTTTATACGAATATATAAAGCTTTTGTTTTTTCGAGTTTGCTTGTTTGTTTGTTTAATTGAACTACTGGCCCGTTTTAAAAAAACTTTCAGTGTTAGATTGTCGATTTATTGAGGAATGCTATACCTATGTATATCATCACGCTAAGACCAATAGGAGCGGAGCAGGCGAAATGGCGCGGGTCAACTAGTATTCAATATAATATAACTCCTCCCCTGGCTCGAACACATGCGGAGATCCTTCTGGGCATGCTGATTCTCGCTATCGCAACTTTTGTAATTCGTTACTACGAAAATTGAAAATAAATTATGAGAAGACAGAATTTATGAAAAGGAAAAACCATTCCAAAGCAACATGGGATCTCATAAAATTCATAACACATTCTAAATCTACACCCTCACCATCTACAGAACTGTTACAGCTCGAACCTTACGCACTTGCATCAGCAAACAAAGTTAATAAGCACTTTGTTAGCCTTGGCAAAGACCTAGCTACAAATATACAGCAATGTCGGACTGTGCCAGCTCACTCTTCAAGTTTAAAATCAAATTGTAACTCAATGTGTGTCCTAGAAACCGACAATTCGGAAGTAGAGCGACTTATAATAAATTTGAAATCAAGTTCTGTAGCTGGAATTGACGGTATTTCTGGACACATATTGAAGTTAACGCACAAAATTTTAGTCCCCCATATCACCCATATCTGCAATCTCGCGATATCCACCGGTGTTTTCCCTGATTCTTTCAAAACAGCTCTAGTCCACCCTATTCATAAGGGAGGGGACAGAGGCAGTGTCAAAAATTACAGACCCATATCGATTCTACCAACTATCTCGAAGATTCTGGAGAAGATACTGAACAACCGTTTGCTTAAATACCTTAATGCTTATAATCTTCTCTCGGAAAACCAATATGGTTTCAAAGCCAGAATCGCAACCGAGGATGCGGTTATTGCGCTCTCTGAAAAAGTGACTCAGCTCATGGACAAGAAACAGCGGTGTCTTGGTATTTTTCTTGATATTTCGAAAGCTTTTGACACTGTCTCCGCGCCCATCCTTCTGTCAAAACTGGAACGCATGGGAATTCGGGGTCCCGCACTTGATATTTTTTCAAGTTATCTGGATAATCGTTTCCAACATGTTCAATTGAATGAGGTAATAAGCGATAAAGCTAGAATAGAATACGGCGTCCCACAAGGAAGCAATCTAGGCCCAACCTTATTCCTCATCTACATAAACGATTTGTGTTCACTTTCTCTAACAAACTGCTCCATATATACCTACGCTGATGATACAGCCCTAATTTTTCATGGAAATGATTGGAGTGAAACAGAAAAATATGCACAGATGGCACTGGACACTGTCATGAATTGGTTTGACAATAATTTGTTGTCCTTGTATGCGGATAAAACTAAATTTGTAACATTTTCTTTAAGTAACAAGACTCAGCCAAATATAACACCTACTATTAAAACTCATACCTGTCCAAGAAACAACTGCTGTACCTGTCCCTCTCTGACACCCACATCGTGTATAAAATACTTGGGCGTGCAAATTGACAACCATCTGAACTGGTATAGTCATCTAGATAATCTTGTCACCCGAACGCGCAAACTCATATCCATCTTTAAGAAACTCCGTGGTTCGGCTGACTCGGATATACTTATGATGGTCTATTACTCACTCTGTCAGTCTCTTCTTCTTTATTGTTTGCCAGCTTGGGGTGGCGCCTGCAAAACATACTTTCTGAAATTAGAGAGAGCTCAGAGAGCAGTTCTGAAAGTTATGTTCTGCAAGCCCTATAGATACCCTACATTGGAGCTTTTTAGGGAATGTGGGGTTCTGTCGGTGTCAATTCACCTACCTCAGCTATATTTTATATAAAAAATTAATAAGTTTCTCCATATATACAGTTTAAATTATCACCAATGCAAAAACACAGTGAAAGAATGGCTGATTAACAAATCGTATGGTGAAACCGAAAACCTGCTCCTCTCACATTCCTAAGACAGATCTCTCCTCATTCAAGGATATCATATCACACCCACACACGAAAAAAAAAAGAAGTGGCAACACTGCCCAAGTGACATGTAAAATATTTGTTCCGTATTTTAAAATTAGATTTAATTAGTATTTAAGTGAAATTAAGAGGTAATTGTTTGAGTATACACCATATAATTGCAAAAATACACAGGATTATTGTTTTCCTGGAATTCTATCAAGAAAAACACAATTTTTGGTACCGGCTGTCACCGGTAACCTAAAACCGCCAGCAACTTGTGAACTACAGTCCCAATCACGCAAGCTTGCCTCCGGAAAGTACGCCGCAATCGGCTGCGCAGAATGTCAATTTGACAACAAACATACCACCGCGCATGCGCGGGTAGCTCGCGCATGCGCGGATTAGCGCAAGCGCGCGGGTGTAGTGGCATCTCACTCGCTCGTATACGTTCGATGCATAAGCGTGTCCCGCTTGCTCAATGCAATACGACTGTGGATGCGAAAAGTGTTACACGTAGTTATTGTTTTTAATAATTTATTATGGTTATTTCTTACAGTTTGATTTGTGTTCTTGTGGTGTATGTGTTTGTTGTGTTACTTTTTGATATTTTATTGTTACTGGTAGTCTTTGTTACTTGTTTATAGTATAATACGTATAAACAAAAACATACAGGATGAAATTGAATAGATGCGACAAATTTAAATATACAATAATACGTGTTGTCAAGAAAATTTAGAACATATCAAATGTAAAATTAAAAAATAATTTATCAGTGTTACGGAAAACGTTAAAATAATTAAAGTATCAAAGAATTTCGCGTACTACCGTTTTCGTGTAGTAGGCACGATTTAGGTACATTCTCGCTACGAGTATCAATGAATCGCTCCGCCCCCGCCCGGCGCGGCCGCCCGCGCATCTCTTTCCCGCGCGCACGATTTAATAAAAAAATTGTGAAACCAAATTTCCCTTCATACTTTTGTCGGCTTAGGACGATCAAAAATACAATAAAAGTAAATAGTAACACAATGTTTTAGTATGAGGTACCTGAATTATGTTTGTTACAACAACAATTAATCAATTATTGTATTTTTGGCGTATTTAAAAAGTTGGAATCAAAGTATTTACAATAATTATAAAGTATTTACAAAAAATCAAATCGGTACACTTACGTGTATTTTAATAATTGTTCAAAATGTCCACCTCCGTTTTGTAAACACAATTGAGCACGGCGCCGCAAATTGTCCTTAAGTTTTCTTAATACTAAAGTTTGTGATTTAACAGTTTCGAATGCACTCCTGATTTTGTCTTTTAGCTCGTCTAAAGTTTCGGACTCGCGTTCGTAAACGAGTCTTTTTATTTCTCCCCACAAATAAAAGTCTAACGGTGTTAGGTCAGGTGACCGTGCCGGCCATGCTACGGGTCCGCCGCGACCATCCACCTATCACCGTATTCACTTCGGAGGTAAGCCCGCACTTCACTGAAATAATGAGCCGGAGCTCCGTCCTGTTGGAAGTACATACCGGCAAGATAAGACACGGGCACATCTTCTAATAGTTCAGGCACTGCATTTCTTAAAAATTCTAAATAACGTGGACCGGTCAACCTGTCATTAATGAAGATCGGCCCAATAACTTTGTCATTAATTATCCCAGCCCATACATTGGCACTGAATCGCACTTGGAAAGCGTCCCTCCGTGTTACGTGTGGGTTGCGACCGCGAGCACTCCACCAATGTTCATTGTGAATATTAAACAGTCCAATTCTTGTGAAGGTGGCTTCGTCACTCCATAAAATGTTGTGATGAAGATTTTCCAACAACCATTCACAAAATTGTCTCCGCGGACGATAGTCGGCGAGCACGATATCTTGCACGCGCTGAAAATGGTAGGGATACATCCCAGACGAGTTTAATAACTTCCATATGAAGTACTGGCTCACATTGAACCGCCTGGCTGCCTGTCGGGTGCTGGCCTGAGGATTTTCTTGAAAAAATCGCTGTACCATGCGGTACATGCGCCTTGGGTGTACCGGCGGTCTTCCACCACCCCGGGCGTGTGCCGGCACGTATACACTTCCGAAGTCCAGCATGTTCTGAGTGATTCTTAGAATTCTTCCCAATGAAGGTGGAATGACATTGGGATATTTTAGACGAAATCTTCGCTGCGTTTCACGTAGATTTCTTACGGTGTTGTACCACACGACAATATCGAGATACTGTACGTTTGTTAACGGTTCACGACTATTTCGTCTCGTCCTAGGCATTGTTATGACACAAACACAAAACAACAATACAAATTATTCGCAATACGTAAGTAGGATTTGCGGAATGCGCGCGCGACCGTGACCTACAAACGTTTTAGGGCGACTAATGAACGAAGGAAGGGTGGTGGGCGGCGGCGGGGCGGTCGCCGGGAAGGGATGTCAGCGCTGGCGCTCATGCGAGGTTTGGCAACGTCGCGCGATACTTACACTAGAAAATAGGTAAAATTAGGTAAATGACCGATATGAACGGCAACGTTTAATAACATGAGTACTCCACGACGATTATTGTGCACTGCGATTAGTCGGACGAGATTTTTTGATACTTTAATTTTTCTTATTTATTTTGCATATTAATTATTTTGCTGGAATACCGATAATTCGTACTTAAATAAAGATAATACCATCAATGGACCATTTTAAAACGATAACCCCGTAATTTTTTTTAACGATTTAGATTGTAGAAAAAACAGTGTAACTGAAGCTCCGATTTCTTTTTGTCGCATTTATTCAAAGTCATCCTGTATTTTAAGAACGTAACACTTTTTTACGCGATTGCACCTGCGCGGACTTCACTCGAAGCTAACTTCCGAGAGGCAAGCCACGCTGACGCGACCTGTACGTATGGAACGATATTAAACGGGGAAGTATTGTTTACTTTTATTTTATAATAGCACACATTCGTCACTTTATCTCAGTGGCACGTCCTTGCAAAGTGTTAACTTTTATGTAGATTTTTAGGACTCAGCGTTGATATTATATTGCTTTGTTTACATCGTGGAAAACGTTATACTTAGTTTCTGTTGATTTTCCGATATTTTTCAATAATGTTCAACAAAAATAACGCTTATATGATTGTTATTTTACATAGCTTACCTTTGATCTATTAAATCAAAAGTATATTTGAATCTAGTCATCCTACCCACATTAAGGAAATCATTAAGTATTTAAAAGACACCTTAAGCAAGAAACTTCAATAAACAATATCTTTTAAAGCTAATTCAGCAGCCTACCTCATTTCTGCACTTAACTGCACTAATTTCTCCCCATTTTTATTACCTATTTCTTTAATTTCCCACTTTCCTTTATTTTGTCTTTTTTTTTTCTTTTTTTTTAGATTCTCACACATTTCTTTTACTCTATTTTCAGTACTTAAACCTGAAAACATGCCTGTGATGACCCGCAAAGCTACAGCTCAGGATATGGAGCTTAAACTGAGAACGGCTCTCCAGGATTTAAAAGCCTCAAATGAACAATGTCAGGAAATGTTACAGGAACGAGAGGATAATGAGGTGGAAGTAAGAAAAATGGTCCATACAAACACCTGCCTTAAACGGGAGCTAGTAGACCTCAGCCAACAATATCAAGATGTTGTTGATGAACGTGACCAACTGCGGGTAATCACGGATGGTTTCAACAACTGTAGCAACTTGTATGAGGAGGCTTTACGTAAAGTTAGGGACCTAGAGGATGAACTTATTACTGCAAACAGTTGCATCATCAAATTGCAGAATGAAAAACAGAGTGCTCAGGTTAAGGAAACTTACCACTTATATAATGAATTAATAGGTATAAATAATAATTGTAACCCTAATTCCACAGTCACGATAGACCTAACTGAAGATTCCTTATTGAAGCAGAACTATCCCAGTCATAATAAGTTAAAAAAGTATGCAAAATTAAATAGGTTTATTAAAAAATGTTATCGGTACAAAATACAACATAAACAGTTTTTAAAGAATATTCCACTCAGGAAGGAACGTGTTGACCTGATTAGTAAATTAAATAACTATCAAATTAAACTTGAAGATAGCATAAAAATATATGAAATTGATACACAGCACTTACAGTCTGAAATACAGGTACTCGAAGCTTCACTAAGTTCTCTTAATAGTAAATATATACAATCTCAGAACCAAATAAGAGAACACATTCTTGCTGCAAATGAGTTAGTCATGTGTCAGTGTACTTGCCAGACAGTATCAAATCTTGATGCTGTCCAGCCTGAGGTATCGGACGTCCCGTCCCAGGCGGAGAATTTATCCCAAGGCTGTGTCATCAACCAAGTTGTAATTGATTGTGAACAGGATTTATCTCAAATTGAACAGCCCAAGATTAATAGTTTCTTATCTGTGAAAAGTGGTTATCATTCAGTTATGTTCTCAGACAGCATAGGAAGAGGTTTAGGTAAATTATTAAGTAACAACCTGAGTTATCCTATACAAAATTACTGTATGCCAAGTTCATCATACAAGCATATTATGGCGTCATTAAGAAACAATAATTTTAGTTCTAATACCAATATTACAGTGTTTATAGGGAATAGTTTAAATGTAAAAAAAGCAGATATCACGGACAATCTAACTGAGATGTTAAAGTTAAATTGTAATAAAATAATATTGTGTGCATTTCCTTATTTTGAACAATTGTCAAGTAGACAAAATAATTATATTCATAGTTTAAATAAACACATGCACTTTTTAGTAAGTCACTATAGTGACAAGATTATGTTTTTTGACACAAACATTTTTGTGGAAAATTTAAAATCGACTAGGGATACAGTGTATTTGCCAATTAGTTTTAGACACACAATAGCAAGGCTATTAGCTTATTTTATTAACTCAGACATAAGTAGTATGTCGCAGTCTTGTATAATTAAATCCACAATGTTTAGTAATTTTACTAAGAATCAGGTGGAGAGCCTTAGTAACGGTAGCTCTAGTGCTACAAATACTAATAAAAATTGTACGGAGTTTCCATGTATCTCTATGGATACTCATTTAAACTAGTTCATAAGACAACAGAGGATACCAGCGACAGAATAGTTATGCCTACCATTAACAAGGTATTTTCTTGCTCTTTAGTAAATAGTTGTCAAAAAGGGAGTCAGCAGCATGCCTTGAAATTATTTCATCAAAATATTCAAGGTGTCTCTTCCAAATTATTAGAAATTGAAATGTTTTTACAAAAAGCAATGTTTGACATTGTATGTTTTAGTGAGCACTGGTTGAAGGATTACCAGATGCTAATTAGTTATGAAAATTATAATGTGGGCAGTTGTTTTAACCGCAAATCTATGTTACGTGGTGGTTCCCTCATCTTATTAAAAAAAAACTTAAAATTTAAGCAACGTAATGACATCGCTAACTTATCAGTGGAACATTGCATCGAACTGTCCTGTGTTGAGCTAGATAAGCATATCATAGTGTGCGTGTACAGACCCCCAAACCCTCAAAACTTTACTTTATTTGAGTCAACAATGGAAGATATCCTTGCGAAACTTGCAGCAGGTAACAAGCCCGCGATTATTTGTGGGGATTTTAATATTAATATTTTAGAAATTAATTCAAATAGCAGCAGATTTATAAGCCTTTTTAAATCGTTTAATTTGTCTAATGTGTTTACAGAACCGACTAGGGTAACACCAACTTCTTCAACCTGTATCGATAATGTATTCTGCGATTGTGAATATTTAGATAAAGCCATAGTTAATTACCTTCCCTCTGATCATAGTGGTCAATTGGTAACATTTCAGTTTAAAGCAGCCTTGGAAAAAATTCATATACAATATAGGCCAATTACAACTGGCAAACTAGCTAAATTCAATGGTACCTTACAAAATAAGTTAAATTTTCTAGGCCATAACATTGAAGATGCTAATAAATTTTATGATAATTTGTTTTCAGTGGTTCTAAAGGAATTCAATGCAACTTTTGAAAATAAGTCTAAGGATACTTTCCCTAAGTATGTATTTAGTGACTGGGCGACTAAAGGCATTAGGATAAGTAGGGAAAGACTATATGAGCTATATGGCCTTAAGCCTGTCATAAACACTGATTCTTTTAATAAGTTTGTAAACAAATATTCTAAAGTGTTCAGAAATACTTGCAAGGTAGCTAAAGCCCTATATATTAGCAACAAGATCAAATCGTCAGAAAATAAAATAAAGACAGTTTGGAAAGTTATTAATAATGAAACTAATAGAAATAAAGAACGAAACACTGATTATTTACTGGAGACTACACATGGTGCCAAAAGCTCTAATTTAGAAGTACCTTAAGAATTTGTAAAATTTTTCACAAATATACCAACTAAAACTACGGAATATTTAAATTCTTCACCTGAGGTCTCATATAATTTATTAAAAGCTAACGTTCCAGGTTGTACGGTTGAATTCCAGTTCAAACATATCAACCCTGTGACAGTCATAAAAGCTTTCCGGCAAATCAAAATCAAATTGACCGAAGACATATGGGGAATGTCTATTAAAGTGTGCACGTCCATAATTGAAACTATAGCACCATACTTGGCTTTAATATTTAATTTATGTGTGGACCAAGGAGTCTTTCCGGATATAATGAAATATAGTAAGGTTATACCACTATTTAAATCGGGCGACAGCAAAGACACCAATAATTATAGACCTGTATCTGTTTTGCCAGTTTTTAGCAAAGTGTTTGAAAAAGTAATGCTCAATCAGATGCTCAATCATTTTAACATCAATAAAATTTTACACGATCAACAGTATGGTTTTACCAGAGGTCGTTGTACGACTGACGCTGGTGCCACGTTGTTAAAACACATATACTCAGCGTGGGAAGAGGCACAAGATGCCATAGGAATCTTTTGTGACCTCCAAGGCATTTGATTGTGTAAATCACGAAACCTTGCTCCTAAACGGAGCAACGGACTAGGTAAACTTGCACTCAGTCTAATAAAATCTTACTTAAATGATAGACAGCAGCAAGTTCAAATAAATGGTGTCAATTCACGGGGTTTAAAAGTCAAAATGGGGGTACCACAAGGCTCTATTTTGGGTCCTTTCCTCTTTCTAGTATATATTAATGATCTACCCCATCTTTTAAAAAATCAACCTCATATGGTATTGTAGAGCTCTCGCTTGTAGCAATTGCGAGAGGGTTTGTTGAATCAGTTAAAAACAGATTATTTCAGAGAAGAATTATATATTTTGCGTGCTTTCAACCTCAGGGCAAACAATCGAATCTCTTATAAAAAAACTCACACTTCTTTATGACATCACATTCGAATTCTAACTTTATTATTCTTAATTCTTTCAAGGCTTATGTCATTGAGGTTGCACCTCCCAAAGAGGATCTCTGCATGAGCTACCCCCCGAAGAATGGAGGATAGTAAGAATGATTTTCTTGCAATCATACATTCCCAGCCTTGGAAGAGTCAAGCACCTACCTATTCCTAACCCGAAGTCCCTGCCTAAGTGGCGACTCTTCGTAGACACTTTGACACCTACTTCAATAGAAGCAGTTTCAGTCATACCCTGCGCTGGGCAATATTCTTTATATTATTATGCGCCATTTGCGCAATAACTTAAAGCAGTTATGCTGAAACCCTGCTGCAGTAAAACGCCACAAAAACCTGCAACACATTGTCGGACGTAAACAAAATCGATGCGACAATTCACATCTATCCAGAAGGGATTGAACTAATTAGATTTACCCTAACTAATCTATGTGGTTGCTCGTCGGATGATCCTAATCTGCTAAAGTTTTTTAAATTTTAACTTTGAACTTACTCCAGTGATTCTAATACATAAGAATTGTAATCAATTGCCTCCATAATCAGTTTAACCAATGGTGACAACTAGCCACCCTTCGCGAAGGTTATACCTCGTATGCAAAGTTAGTTTAACCGCCCATGGAGTTCTTTACTGGCGTAAAATTAATCGCGAAAACTCTACCTTCCACACCACTGGAATGAGTTCACCCTAGCTAATACTATTTAAACGCGCTCTTCACAAATCTGGGAGCGCCCTCGAAGTCGTCGATCACGTGCACGTCCGTCTTCGAATGTACATGGAACGGAAGACTTCATTCAATATCTTATTCAACTTACCAACGAAAATAATGTTTGTTTACATAACATTATAATTGACATCTATCTGCTTTGACATCCTACTTTTTCTATTACCATAAATATTCTTTATAATAAAATGGTTTCAACCTATTTACATTAACTACAGAACCTTATTCAATTCAACCTTTACAGGTTCTATATGAAACAATAAACTTTTTGATTAGTTTGACTCAATATGACAAATTGTTTTTTATGTTGTCATGTCATCCTATGACTGAAATAATACAAGTCAATCCTTCGGCTTTCGCTGCCATTAAAATAAATAAAACATATGTTATGAAATTAGCAGAAAACTTGAAAATAACTAACATTATATAAATCTATCGAGTATAATAAAGTGGAATTTAGAACAACTATAAAATCTTCAAAATAAAACGTTTCCTGACCTTATAATTGCGTATAATAGATTCATATTTCTTTCTAAAATATTTCCATTTACAAAATAAAGGTTGCCGTACTATCAAATCAGTAGTATAATGTTTTAGATGTTTTGATGTGTACGATTTTTTCCTATATATATAAATGTGTTTATAATTTTTATTTGTTCTTCTTCCAACCCTTGTTTTCTTTTCAGTTTGGGCACGAAGATAACTTTTGTAGGCCCCATTCAAGTACTTACTAATAGCCTGTGTTAGTTGTGTCTGTGTGTTTGTGTTTAAAATTTTCCTACCAAATGAAACAGATATATTATTATTAGAAAGATCATTGGCGGACAAAGGAAGTTGCGCCTCCTCAGGGAACATCTCCTTCGGTTCGTCTTCCTGAGTGGTGGCCTCCTCAACTTGGGCATCATCCAACATGTGACCCAATATGCTACTACCGATGACTGATTCGTCATGGAGATCACATACAGATTCAGACAAAGTCGCTTGACATTCCGGAATAGAATCTGGAATAAATAATGGAATGGACACACCGGGCTCTTTCTCTTCATCCGTCATGTCCGCTTCCATCTCGTCCTCGAATAGGCTGCTCTCTCCACAGCTCTGCTTTATTTCGTCATCATTGTCATCATGGTCATCATGGTCATCATTGTTTTCGATTTGTGGGTCGTCAATTTTCAAACTAGAATATAATGGTGTATTATTATCTACATTTACATATTCCTGCTGTCCGCATCCATCGGACACTTCAGTAATTGTCTTTTCGACATAAATAGAGCATTCCAATGGCCGTCGTCGTTTACACGAAATGCATTTACACGGAAATTCATTCCTTATCTTGTCGCATAGCAGCGAAAAATCTATACCGTCATGGTATATCGTATTATAAAAATATCTAGCAGCGCTCTGCAGAAATGCGCCCAAAATTAAAGAATAATCGGCTTCTCGCCATTCGCTTTCGATAGCGACTCGCCTGAATTCGGCTATGAACTCTTCAAAGCATACTCGGTCTATACCGGTATATAACATAGACATCTTTTATACATACAATCTTTCTTTCAAATATAAAAACCACTTAGCTCTTATTTCCAGGCGTCCATCCATCTAGCGCCTGAAAATCGTTCGCATCTCGTCCTTTTCGAGATGAATCTATCAAATTGGGAGTTTCTTCATGCACTTTTATACTTTACGCAGTGCACACGCGTACATTATCAGGCACCTCCACCACTTGTAGAGCTCTCGCTTGTAGCAATTGCGAGAGGGTTTGTTGAATCAGTTAAAAACAGATTATTTCAGAGAAGAATTATATATTTTGCGTGCTTTCAACCTCAGGGCAAACAATCGAATCTCTTATAAAAAAACTCACACTTCTTTATGACATCACATTCGAATTCTAACTTTATTATTCTTAATTCTTTCAAGGCTTATGTCATTGAGGTTGCACCTCCCAAAGAGGATCTCTGCAGTATTATTTGCTGACGATACGTCCTTAATTTTTAAGATAGATAGACGTTCCATAAATCTTGACGACGTAAATAACGCCCTACAGCAGGTCCAAAATTGGTTTACTGCTAATAATTTAGTATTAAATGGGAAAAAAACTAAATGCATCAGATTTGCCTTACCGAACGTTAAAAGAAATGATTGCGACATAGTATTGAACAAGGAGAAACTTGAATTCGTCGAAAACACGGTTTTCCTGGGGATTACGCTTGACTCAAGGCTACAATGGGGTCCTCATTTAACATCTCTTGCGGGACGGCTAAGTTCAGCAGCATACGCTGTCAGAAAAATCCGTCAATTTACCGATATAAATACCGCGAGGCTGGTCTATTTTAGTTACTTTCATAGTATCATGTCTTACGGTATCTTATTATGGGGACGTGCTGCAGACATCGAGTCTATATTTATCCTGCAGAAAAGAGCCATCAGAGCCATTTACAATCTCCGTCGGCGTGATTCCCTAAGAGAACTGTTTAAGGATATCAACATCATGCCGGTACCTTGTCAATACATTTACGAAAATATTATGTATGTTCGGAAAAATCTTCATCTCTTTAGCAAGATTAGTGACAGGCATAATTTTAATACTAGAAATAGGAACAAATGAGATCAACCCCGATTCAGATTGGCCAAAGTACACACTTCTTTTATGGGTTACTGTATTAAATTTTATAATAAAATACCAGTTGATATTCTCGAACTGAATGAGAGAAAATTTAAAGCATGCATAAAATGCACACTATGTAGACAAGCGTATTATAAACTGGAAGATTATATCCTCGATAAAAACGCTTGGCTAAATGCTGGTCCTGCTCCACAGTCACAGCTGCTTAGGTCCACTTTTTAGGTTTTTATGTTTTTATATTTGGAAGAGATGCTCGCTCCTTTTAGAGGTTCTTACATTATTTCGTTTATTTATTCTTATATACATACAAATTATATTATTATATTAATTACTTATTTATTCTTTTTGATGTAAGAACTTAATCGTTCTCTTTATTAATTTATTTTTAATTTTTTTCATTATTTGGTCATTGACAACCATAGTTTTGTGTAAAGTAGAAGCATATTTTTCAAATTTTGTAAATGTGAGTACCTACTCCAATCTGGAGTTCGTTGCCATGGTGCAATTGTACGCGATCGCGGGTTTTGATGCGCAAGCGGCTCGTCGTCTCCACAATGAACCAAACCACTTGCAATCCAACCCCCAAGTTCCGTCAGTGTACACACCTGAACTAGACGAAGAAATCCTGGAGAACTTTGAACAAAATCCCAGGCGTTACTACCCGCCAAGAACGACGGGACGGCTAGAGTCGCGTTTTGTCAGTGGCTATTAAACAATCGCGAAGCTAATATTCTGTAGGGACCAGTTGCTTGGCCAGCAAGAAGCCTGGACCTGACACCGCAGGATTTTTATTTGTGGAGTGAGGTGAAGCGATTTGTGTATAAAAATGAGCATCAACCTCGTGAAGAAATGAATAGTGCGATAGTGGACGCGTGTGATGTTTTAAGAAGTGACAGAGACACATTACTAAAATTAAAAGACAATTTAATTAAACGTGTAAGATTATGTATCGAAAATTACGCTATCGTGAAGTGTAGCCCTAAGTGATAGGCAATTCAGAGGTAACAAATTATTAGGTTTGTTACAAAACTCTTTTTTCAATCGTAAATAATTTTGATTCCATATTTTATGAACAATTATCACGTATCGCTGAGTGTCCGAAAGTGTCAAATAAATCGGAGTTGATTTAAGTAACATAACTTTTTTTAAATCGTGTAATGAGCACTTTTTGTCTTTTCAAATCATTTTTAAATACGCCATAACTAGCAGGCCTGTTGGGGCTTATTTTTTTATTTTACAGCGTTTAGCATAAATCTTTTAATTTTATTGTATGGTATGTCCCGAAACCTAGGCACAGAGCAATTATGACGGTCCTAAACCTTGAATTTGGAATTATTTAATACGTGATCGGGCGGAGTGTAGGTAGTTAGGTACGCACCGACGACAACGCGTAGGTAACTAACTAGAGGCGCTACTACTGGTTTCATGCATTTTGCGAATATTACGTGATCACTTCCTGTTTTTTTTTATTTTAAGAGATAGGTACCATGCTAGGCAAACTTTTAATGAATAGTATTTTGTGAGTAAAACCATCCCTCCAAGGGATTAAAACGATTAAAAATTAACGCTGTATAGCCTATAGCTTTCCTCAATAAATGGGCTACCTAACACTGAAATAATTTTTCAAATCGGACCAGCAGTTCCTGAGATTAGCGCGTTCAAGCAAACAAACAAATAAACTCTTCAGGTTTATACGAGGGTGCGTTTTTAAGTTCGCGGAATGGGAGGGTAGATGATAAAAATAGGTCATTATCGAGGTGGCCACGACTTCAGCCACTCAATATTAGTATAAATACCAGGTTTTGTCTTAATTGGGTCATTAGTCTTTGAACTATCGTCAAGCAAACAACTCAATCGGGAAGAAAGTGTGCATTATGGAAAAAATCGAGTACCGTGCCGTAATAAAGTTCCTTACCAAGCAAGGAAAGTCAGTTCAAAACATACTGGAAGAGATGGAATCCGTTTACGGGGACTCTTGCCCGGGTAAAACCATGGTTTACAAGTGGCATTGTCTTTTTAAACAAGGCAGGACCTCACTTGAAGACGACCTGCGGCCCGGACGGGCGATCGAGGTGACTACTCCGGAAATCATTAAAATGTCGAAAAAATAATATTGGAAGATGCCAGACTAAAGAAGAAACAGCTTGCAGAAATGGTTGGAGTATCGGATACAACAATTTTCAAAATTCTACACGATCATCTTGGCATGACAAAGGTCAGTGCAAGATGGGTGCCAAGAATGCTCACGCCGCCTCAGAAACAACGCTGCGTGGAGTGTTCTCGCACGTTTTTGGACCTCTGTAACGAAGATAAGGATGGACTATTGAGTCGAATTGTTACTGGAGATGAAACTTGGGTTCATCATTATGAGCCTGAGTCAAAACAGGACTCTATGCAGTGGCACAAAAAAGGTACACCACCACCCAAGAAGTTTAAAGTGTCACAATCGGCTGGGAAAATCATGGCAACAGTGTTTTGGGATTCGGAAGGGATTCTGTTGACCGATTATAAAGATAAAGGCGTTTCTATAACCGGAGAATACTATGCTTCTATCCTCGAGAGGTTGAAAGAAAGTATTAAAGAAAAAAGGAGGGGAAAATTGACCAAAGGTGTCCTTCTTCTTCACGACAACGCGCCTGTTCACAAGAGCCGTGTTGCGTTGGCTGCCCTGCATAAGGTGGGCTTCGATATTTTAGACCATCCACCCTACAGCCCAGACCTGGCTCCCAGTGATTATTACCTCTTTCCAAATCTGAAAAAAGAACTTCGTGGAAAGAAATTTTCAACTGATGAAGAAGTGAAGGACGCGGTTTCAGCTTATTTTTCGGAAAAAGACAAAACATTTTTTTATGAAGGTATACATAAGCTAATTGAAAGATCTGAAAAATGTATTAGGGTAGCAGGTGAATATATTGAAAAAGAAAAATAATTTAGTATTTTTATTTTCACTCCTTGCCCTCCATTCCGCGAACTTAAAAACGCCCCCTCGTATATACATAGCAACATTATATGCATAGCTTTTTTTTAGCTTTATACATTGGTCGATCTATCTGCTGAACAAAGAGACCGCCCCATCCGGGGAATTTAGGTCACCTCGACACGTATTGGTTAGGTTCAACGGACAGGATAATAAATACAAAGTAATAACTTACACGTTTCAATAGTTCAACATCAATTTACAGTAATAACGTTAATTTACATCCAAGAAATCAACAGAAATCTGGTCAAAACTACATCAACATAAAAATTATAACTCACTAACTTCTTATATAGGAACGAACACACATTACGTAAGGTCACCATAAAACATAGGTAGTCACTAAATGTTGAACAAAAAAAAATGTGTTCTATAGTTCGACGCGTGATTTGGGAGGTGGTTTTGGTGGTGGTACTGCATCGCGGTAGTATTTCTGGTAAATTTCTTCCCAGAAGCGAGTCCGTTCTTCCAAGAGGACCCCACGTAGTTCCAGTGGGTCATCCAGCACCATGTGTGGTGACCTGTCCGCGCCTGCTGCTGGCCACGCAGGCAGAGAGGACCCTTCAGGTACAGGTTTCCTGAAAGGCACAAACTATATAGTACTTACGTAGTAATTATCCATACTATTCCTACTACAGAGTCTACTCTTTGGTAAGAAAAAATAATCTTGAGAAAATCAGAATATCTTAGAAATAACAGAGGAAAAGTGACTTTCATCAACTCTTATTGAACCTTCTCTAGTCCACTGTCTATGACCGAGAGGAGAAAGGCGCCTTGAATACAACAGTGAGATAAAATTGTGAAGAGCTACTTGCAACCTACCCTGTTTTGATGAAGTTGTGCCAAATTTCACGAACCACCTTCTTCATGCTCTTGAATTGTGGACTCGCTTGAGTCTCATCGTGGTCAAACATGTTTTTGCCATCCATCACAGCTGCTGTTTGAGCGCAATGATTAGCTCCTTTTATATTAGTATGAGGCACCATGGGAACATCCTCATCCACAAAGGAATATTCATACAAATAAATGTCATTATTGCCATTTTCCACATAGAACTTCATAGCCCAAAGCGTAGGATAAGTAAATATAACATCCGAAAAGAAATCAACATATCCTAAAATGTTATCTTCGTCAACTGGTTTTTCACCAAAATAGAACTCTTTAATCTTTTTAGCTATTTCTTCTCTTTCTGCTTCAGATTCAAACTTCAAGTCAGCTGGCACAAAATCCGAAAACTTTTCATTCATCTTGTGCTTCCAAAGATCAAAGAATTCTACCCTCAACAGTCCCTCCATGTTTGCGAAGCCATACAACACAGGTAACTTTTTGTAGTTCCCCTGTTTTAGTATAGTCAGAGGAGTTTCAGTGAGGAATGCTCCATCCCCTGTATCACGCTCTACACACGGTGAAAACATGAAAGTAGAATCAGTTCTATCCATGAATGGGTCTGAAGTCAACAGATCTATGGGAGTTGTCTTGTAGAACTGTTCTAAAGCGTAAATATCGTCTACATTCGTAAAGTTGAGTTTCTTGGCATAAGTTTTAGCGATGTCTACAGGATCTCTTTGAATTGTAAACGCTGCAATGTTTCCACCACTTTCAGGTATAACTTTGTGGAACAATCCCTCGGCTGACTTAGATAGCATCAAGAGATCCACTGATGCAGAACCTGCACTGTAGCCTGCAATGGTGACGTCATCAGGGTTACCGCCGAAGCTGGCGATGTTCTTTTGTACCCAGTGCAGTGCTGCCACTTGGTCCTTCATGCCAGCATTGCCTGGTGCGTCCTCGGTGCCGAGACAAAGGAAACCATGGACGCCCAAGCGGTAGTTGAACGTAACGATGATTATATCTTTTGTTTTCATTAGTTGTGTGTATTTAAACATTTCGCCATATCAAGTATAAAAGCTCCGCCATGAACATACACCAGAACTGACAGGTTTTTCTCTTTCGTGTTTGGCACTGTATACACGTTTGCAATTAGGCAATTTTCTTGCTGTTTTTGCGTTTTCGGCCAGGTAGCCAAGTCTGGGAACGATGGCTGTGGGCATATCACTTCTTGGTCGATTGTAGCGTCATATGGCTCCAACCATATCGGCGGAGGAAGAGGTGCCTGAAACAAAAACCTAAATGAAACAAAGCCGTGAAAGTTTATTGGCAGGCACCTTGTCAGGAAATGTCTTGAGATCAATATCTTTAGATAAATTCTAAAAGGTGTTTCTAAAAACCTTTTAGAATTTGTCCTTCATGAAATTTTTGCGGGTAATTAATAGTTAACATGAACCAAATCACATGGCCGTAACAGTATAATTGCCTGCTATCAGCATTTGCGAAATGACCAACCTTCCTCCGGAACCGCCTCCTAACCTTGGGCTTATTTCCCCTATTTCCCCCGACGAAACCCGCATTGCTCTTCGCCACATGAAGAACCGGAAAGCGGTCGGGCCTGACAATGTGCCAATTGAAGTGTGGAAGGCGATGGGCCCTCATGGTGTGGACCTTCTGACGGATCTTTTTAACCGCATCCTGATCACCAAGGAAATGCCGAACCAGTGGCGATTTAGCCTGATTATCCCTGTTTACAAAGGCAAAGGTAGCGTACAGGATTGTGGTAGCTACCGCGGTATCAAGATCATGTGCCACACCATGAAGCTCTTCGAGCGCATCATTGACACACGGCTCCGTAGCGAGTGTACTGTCTCTGAGTGTCAATATGGCTTCCGGGCGGGTAACAGCACCATGGACGCAGTGTTCGCCTTACGGAATCTGGCTGAGGCTTACAGAGAGAGAAGGAGAGCTTTGCATATGGCCTTTTTAGACCTGCAGAAGGCCTTCGACTGTATACCTCGGCAGTCCATCTGGTGGGCACTGCGCTTCAAGGGCGTTCCCGAGGCCTATATTGACATTATCAGAGACATGTACCGCGATTCCGTGTCCTCTGTCCAGACCGCTGTTGGCGAATCGAATGGCTTCCCAATATCTGTTGGCGTTCACCAAGGCTCGGCTCTTAGCCCGTTCTTGTTTAACGTAGTGCTCGATGTAGTTACGGCAAACATCCAAGATCAGCCTCCATGGCTAATGATGTATGCCGATGACATCGCCCTCGTTAATCAGAACAAAGCCCATCTTGAGCGCAAAGTCAACATTTGGAAGGACACGCTTGAAAACGGTGGTCTGAGACTAAATGTGGCGAAGACTGAGTACATGTCCTGTGGCAGCACGGATACAAACACCATCCGAATAGGTTCGGACCTGATCAGAAAGTCCGATACGTTCAGGTACCTTGGATCCGTGCTGCACGAGTCTGGCATCGTGGACGACGATGTCCAAGCACGTATTGGCGCGGCTTGGGCGAAGTGGCGCGAGGTGACGGGCGTTGTATGCGACCGCAAAATGCCTCCGAAGCTCAAGGGGCAGATATATAAATGCATCATTCGGCCTGTCCTACTGTACGGGGGCGAGTGTTGGCCAGCACTAAGCAGACACACCCAGGAGCTTCGCGTCACGGAGATGAAGATGCTGAGGTGGATGAGTGGCGTAACGCGATCCGATCGCATGCGCAACTCATACATCCGAGGTAGTCTTGGTGTCCGTGACGTGGGGGAAAAACTGCAAGAGTGTCGTCTGCGATGGTATGGCCACATCATGCGCCGCCCTATGGAGTACGTTGGTCGGAGATGCATGAATATGGCTGTTCTTGGGGCTAGGCCCCGTGGTCGCCCTCGCAAGCGCTGGCTGGACGTCGTCAAGTCCGACATGAGAGCCAATGGCCTGACTGAGAAGGATGTTGAAGATCGGGCAAAGTGGAGGAAGCTAAGTAGGAAGGCGGACCCTGGCAATAGCCGGTATTAACGCCAGGTGGAAGAAGAGCATTTGCGAAATGCATTCAAATCCCCTCTTACTGTCAGGAATTAGACCAGTGGCCACCGCATTGTGACAATTATTGTAGTAATGATTTGTCCCGACGACCAAAATTAGTTTAGATTTACGCAATCATTCGTTGTACCTGCTTCGAGTTGAAGGTCGCAGGACTCAAGTGAGATCCGATAACGATTCGTTTTGGTCAGTCTATGAACTGTGGCTCAAAATGATGAAATAAAGCCATAGCGCTTATGGGACGGTGTGTTTAGAAAATTATTTTTGCTTCCTACCGCTCTCAGGGATGTGGCTTCTTCAGAGTAGGTATCAACGTTAGGTTATACTACGAAGAGCTAACCTTGATACTATTCGTAAACTCGAAGCATTTATTCCAATTTAGCCATAATTTAACAGGTAGGTTTTGTCGTGTAGGTGAGAATAACGCAACACAACAGAAAACAAACCATAGGATTAGGTACTCATCTCTACTAATATATTGTAAATCTGAAGAGTTTATTTGTTTGGTTGAACGCGCTAGTCTCAGGAACAGAGGCGGCTCGTGATATTTTTTTATGGGTGTTCACTAAAAATAAAAACGAAAAACTAGAACTTACATTCATTTTATTTGTATAAAAAATCCATTCGCCCGTCTTTTTGGCGAGCGAAGACATCTATCACTTTCTTGTGAAAATCAGATATGGAATTAATTAAGCGTTTCTCTATGCTTATCATACACAACGCATTGAGACGGTCTTGCGTCATAGTATTGCGCGTAAACGTTTTAATTTTATTTAAAGTTGAAAAACAGCGCTCGCTTTCAACTGAGGTCATAGGAATAGTGCAAACAATATTTAAAAGCTTCATGCTTTCAGCAAATAATCTTTCATATATTTTACCTTCATGTATATATCTTATAATCAATACAAGCTGCTGGATAGTAGAACAATCAGTTGATTCGTCTGCCTGAATTACAACAAACTCTGCATTTTTTATTAAGTATCTGTATTTCAGATCTGCAAACTTCATAAAAGCATCTAGAATATCATTCTGAATGGTTTTAGACGTACCTTTAAAAGCCGAGCTGCTGGATAAGTGCTGTTTCATAGCCAAATCGATCTCCGACACAAAATCAACCAAACCTCTATAAATGCCGGGATTCAAGGATGTCGTAGATTCATCATGTCCTCGTAAGGCAACTTGAAATGCACCACAAAATACCACGCAATCTATTAAACGCCGTAAAATGTATCGATTTTCATCAACTCGTTCATTGAACTCTCTAATAGATTTCCGATACGCAGAATCCAACGCCATACGAATATCTTGTCGGCCAATAGATGCCAATTGCACCTCACACAACATATGAAATCTAGATTGTGAATGTTTTTCACTTTTATTGAAAGATGCGCTAAATCATCAACACCAGTTTCCGTCCACGCAGATTCACCACCACCGCTGGCGCCAACCCCAAACAGTAGACACAGGAAACAAAATAATTTATTGCTGTCCTCACATCCACACAACCAAGGTGTTTTGGAATATTGTTCAGATTTAAAAACTCGCGTAAAACTTTTACCTAGTTTTCGAACTACATTTCTGACTAAGTGCAATTACTGGCCGTGGCGGGCCCTTAGCTTTCAGTTCGAGACGCATTTCGAGAGTTTTTTCGCAATTTTTAATAAAAGTTACACTGTATCGTTCCATTTTATAACACAAATGTCACGCACTAACTAATTTTTAATATATTTATAATTAAAATTGCGTAATTGTCGTAAAATACCCGGCGCGCGAATCGACAATGTTTATTTACATAAGATCGGCAATAACGCATATTGCACTCAGTCACCAAAACAAAGCTGCAACGCAGCGCATGAGCGGCGCTCCAGATTCGGCTAATATCTCATACAAAATCTTCTGTCTCACGTGCTGCACTGTGTCGATATTTCTCTTTCGCACTCATTGAATAGAGCGCTAAGTATTGTACTAAACATTTGTCAAAGGAGCGCAATCGCTGGCGCCCCACTCGACTCCAAATATTATGTTAGAGAACATTTAATGTTGTGCTTCGTAGATAATAAGTTCCTAGTACTGCTTTTAAGAGTGTATGTATAGGCACAGTAGTAACGTAGTAAGTGTGTATAGTCTTAAATAAATAAAATTTATTGTGTATTTATTGTCACTTTTGTGGGAGTGCACTGCACCAGCGCTCTTTAGAACGAGCCGCCTCTGCTCAGGAACCACTGGTCCAATTTGAAAAATTATTTCACTGTGTGATGGCCCATTTATCGAGGAAGGCTATAGGCTATATATCATCACGCTAAGACCAATAAGACCGGAGCGACGAAGTTGCGCGGGTCAACTAGTACTGTATATTATTCTGAATGGTGAGGCAGGGGTACCCTCATTTCTCTTGATATGCCATGTCTCAACACATCTGCCTAGCCATTTCTCAACTATATTGAGCTTAGCTTCCAGTTAAACCGGGTTAAGCTGAAAACCAGTATTTCACGTGGAGTACCTGCTTATCACTGCTATATATCATCACGCTAAGACCAATAAGACCGGAGCGACGAAGTTGCGCGGGTCAACTAGTACTGTATATTATTCTGAATGGTGAGGCAGGGGTACCCTCATTTCTCTTGATATGCCATGTCTCAACACATCTGCCTAGCCATTTCTCAACTATATTGAGCTTAACTTCCAGTTAAACCGGGTTAAGCTGAAAACCAGTATTTCACGTGCTTATTATCACTAACCTCCACATCCCAGTAACTGGGTAACACTGAACTTCTTGACAATACTGGTGTCAGATTTTCTGGCCTTTGAGAATCCGTTACGACTGCCAGAGATCTACAAATGCTCACAAATGTTCACCCATCCACAGACCGACCTCGGTAAGCGTTGCTTAACGACAAAGATTAGCCGCTGAGCTTTTATTTAGCGCACGAGCTCCTGTTCTGTTCCCAAGATGTATCAAAAAGAGAGGGTCATATTCACACTAGGCTGGAACATATCAAGACTCGGCCTCGGCCTTGAACTCGGCCTTATGTTACAACTATACAATCATATGCTTTTTAGGGTTCCGTACTCAAAGGCTAAGCCTCCGCTGTCTGTCCGTCCGTCTGTCTATCAGCGGGCTGTATCTCAAGAATCGTAATAGGTAGATAGATGAAATTTTCACAGATTGTGTATTTCTGTTGCCGCTATACACAACAAATAATAAAGATTAAGGTTTGTGGTAAGGAACCCTTTGTGTGCGAGTCCGACCTGCACTTGACCGGTTTCGTTACTATCTACGATACCCATTAGATACCTAATCACTTCACATTACATGATACATACTATATGATAACGCAGTCATATTTAAGGCTACCAAAAAACTGTTGATTGAAGTTATACTTAAGAATAAGGAAAAAAAATATAAATATTTATACTACTTATAACCTATAGTGCCACATTGACGTCAGAGTCTGTGACTGAATTAAAATAAAAGTTTTAAATCGGAAATCAATAGCAGATAAATTCTTTATAATCAGTTTATTTTAATTAGATAAATACGTATATGAATGCCGATATTATTTTTACCATCGTCATTTAAGTTTTTAAACAATTAACGAAGTACTTGCTCGGAAAAAGATCGAAATATTTTACACTATAACTACAGCAGACTTTGTGATGGACAGATAAAAAACTGAACAAGAACTCGGATTCGGAATGATTTAACGAAAATTATGACAGCGTACCTTATATTTGTCCAGACCCACAGGTGCTGTGGCGTAGGGTATGTTGAAGAAAGTGTAAATATCTTCAGTGGGATGCTTGCGCCCGCGCACCGGCCCTTGCGCAGTTTTCACTTCCCGCCATTCGTCGTCAGCTAGAACAGCCGTCGCACACAACAGTACCACACACGTCCGCCACTCCATCGCTACGTTTGCATACTGACTCACAATTGGATGATAGGGCTTATAAAAAGCGGCGTATTATCTACTGAGGTAGCGATAGGTATTAAAATTGTCTTAATAAGCATGACCACGCACATTAGGTAACCTATTTTCAAGTACCTTTATTTTATAATTCCTATATTTATCGGAAAATAATATTACATGTGTATTACATCATCTCTGCCTAGCCTTTTCCCATCTTTATTGGGGTTGGCTCCAGTCAAACCGGATTCAGCTGATTACCAGTATTTTACGTGGAGCGACTCCCCTGACATCCAGAATCCAGTAACTGGGTCACAATGGTGTCAGTTTTACTGGCTTCTGACAATCCATACAACTGCTAAAGATTGCAAATGAAAGCCGGGACCAACGACTTCTATTGTACACAGACAGCACTGTGTAAACTTACTGAGGAGCTCGTGGCTAAATAATAACAGCCGCACGGTTCGATCTTCAAGGTTAAGCAACGCTTGCCAAGGTTGGTCTGTGGATGGGTGACCATCTTAACATAGCAAGTTTCCTCCGTGCCTCGGAAAGCACGTTAAGCCGTTGGTCCCGGCTATCACTTGTAGATCTTTGGCAGTCGTTACGGATAGTCAGAAGCCAGTAAATCTGACTCTGTCTGCCATGAAGTACCGTGTTACCCAGTTACTGGGTTGTGGAGGTCTGGTAGGCAGCCGCTCCGCGTAAAATACTGGTATTCAGCTAAATCCGGTTTGACTGGAAGCCGACCCTAATATTATTGGGAAAAGGCTAGGCAGATGAGCACTGTGTAAACTTAGGTGGTGTGAACTTGAAGTGAACAGCAGTGCCTTCACTTCGACATGTTTACAGAATCGCTCTGCTGTAAACGTGTCGAAGTGAAGACTTTGGCAAAGTGAACGACAAGTGAGTTGTCAAACAATATGGAACAACAGTTCACTTGTCGTTCACTCCACCCAAGTGTACACGGTGAGATGTCGACAGAATAGACCAGCTGTCATTCCATCCTGTTTGTATGGATTGACAGTTCACTTCATATTCACTTCACCTAAGCTTACACGGTGAAAGGTTTACAGAACCACACTGCAGGTTTATCGGTATGTTGAGATGATCACCCATCTTAGATAATTAGGTACGGATTCACTTAATTATGATGTTTATTGGATAAGAGCAGGAAGATGATGATGATGTTTATTAAATAACAACGTGTTTTTTCTTAATAACATAATTTATTTGCTAAATTAATTGAATAGTCGTTACATGAACGTTAAGGTAACATTAAAAACCGACTTCCAATAACAAAACACTACTAAGTATAAAATAACTTTAACTTCGGAAGTCAGTGTAGTATTTTGTTTTTGGATGTCGTTTTATTTTTTTGTAAAAAAGTTTTTTATTTCTCACTTATTAGTGATACCTGCGTACCACTGAAAAGCGAAACCACAAACACAGCGTACCGGCGTGATGTTATGTTAGGAAAATACTCTTCCAAACAAAAAAAGAATCATCCAAATCTATTAACAATTGGCGAAAATATCGTTGAATAAACATTTTTCATGGGATAAGTCTGATGATCCTGACTTATCCCATGAAAAACACATGACATGCTTAGCACTTAATCCATTTAGTGGTTTGTCGTGCTAGTGGGTCTTACAAAAGGAACAGTATTTAGTTAAAACGTTATTGAAGCGTGAAATAAATCATTACGACAGTTATTTGTTTTATAATTCAACTCGTGGTTTCAGTGGTGGTGTTGGTGGTGGTACAGCATCCCGGTATTATCTCTGGTAGATGTCATCCCAGAAGCGAGTGCGTTCTTCCAAGAGCACCCCTCGTAGTTCCAGCTTTTCATCCAGCCCCATGTGTGGTGACCTGTCCGCGCCTGCTGCCGGCCACGCAGGCAGTGACGTGAATCTTCGTCTACAAAGGAATATTCATACAAATATATTTGATTATTGCCAGCTTCCACGTGGAACTTGGTAGCCCGAAGCATGGAATAAGTAAATAAGACATCCGAATAGAAATTAATATATTCCAAAATTTTGTGTTCGCCAATCGGCTTATCACCGAAATAAAACTTCTTAATCTTGTCGGCCACTTCCTCTCTTTCTGCTTCAGATTCAAACTTCAAGTCAGCTGGCAAGAATTCAGAAAACTTTTCGTTCATCTTGTGCTTCCAAAGTTCAAAATGATCAAGACGGTTTAGTCCTTCCATGTTAGCGAAACCATACAACACTGGTAATTTTTTGTATTCTCCTTTTTTAAATATACTTATAGGAGATTCTGTCAGAAAAGCTCCGTCTGCTTTATCACGCTCTATACATGGGGAAAACATGAAAGTAGAATCAGATCTATTCAAAAACAAATTTTTATTCAATAGTTCCAATGGAGTTGTCTTGTAAAACTTTTCTAAAGCATAATTATCGTCTGCGTCTGAAAAGTGTAGTTCTCTTGCATACGTTTTGGCAACCTCTACAGGGTCCCTCTGCATTGCAAATACGGCAAGATTTCCACCACTTTCTGGTATGACTCGGTGGAACAATCCTTCCGCTGACTTTGAGAGCATTAAAAGATCCACTGATGCAGAGCCAGCGCTGTAGCCTGCAATGGTGACGTCATCAGGGTTACCGCCGAAGCTGGTGATGTTTTTTTGTATCCAGCGCAGTGCCGCCACCTGGTACTTCATGCCAGCATTGCCTGGTGCGTCCTCGGTGCCGAGACAAAGGAAACCATGAACTCTCAGGCGGTAGTTAAACGTAACAATGATCATATCTTTTGCTTTCATTAGTTGCGTGTATTTAAGCATTTCACTATAGCCAATTATAAAAACAGATTAACTGGCTTCTGACAATCCGTAACGACTGCCAAAGTTCTACAAACGACAGCCGGGACCAACGGCTTAACGTGCTTTCCGAGGCACGGAGGAAACTCGCTATGTTAAGATGGTCACCCATCCACAGACCAACCTTGGCAAGCGTTGCTTAACCTTGAAGATCGAACCGTGCGGCTGTTATTATTTAGCCACGAGCTCCTCAGTAAGTTTACACAGTGCTGTCTGTGTACAATAGAAGTCGTTGGTCCCGGCTTTCATTTGCAATCTTTAGCAGTTGTATGGATTGTCAGAAGCCAGTAAAACTGACACCATTGTAACCCAGTTACTGGATTCTGGATGTCAGGGGAGTCGCTCCACGTAAAATACTGGTAATCAGCTGAATCCGGTTTGACTGGAGCCAACCCCAATAAAGATGGGAAAAGGCTAGGCAGAGATGATGTAATACACATGTAATATTATTTTCCGATAAATATAGGAATTATAAAATAAAGGTACTTGAAAATAGGTTACCTAATGTGCGTGGTCATGCTTATTAAGACAATTTTAATACCTATCGCTACCTCAGTAGATAATACGCCGCTTTTTATAAGCCCTATCATCCAATTGTGAGTCAGTATGCAAACGTAGCGATGGAGTGGGGGACGTGTGTGGTACTGTTGTGTGCGACGGCTGTTCTAGCTGACGACGAATGGCGGGAAGTGAAAACTGCGCAAGGGCCGGTGCGCGGGCGCAAGCATCCCACTGAAGATATTTACACTTTCTTCAACATACCCTACGCCACAGCACCTGTGGGTCTGGACAAATATAAGGTACGCTGTCATAATTTTGGTTAAATCATTCCAAATCCGAGTCCTTCTTTTGTTAAGTTTTTTTCTGTCCATCACAAAGACTGCTGTAGTTATAGTGTAAAATATTTCGATCTTTTAACAAGCAAGTACTTCGTTAATTGTTAAAAACTTAAATGACGATGGTAAAGATAATATCGGCATTCATATACCTACGTATTTATCTAATTAAAATAAACTGATTATGAAGTATTTATCTGCTATTGATATCCGATTTAAAACTTATTTTAATTCAGTCAGAGACTCTGACGTCAATGTGGCACTATAGGTTATAAGTAGTATAAATATATATATATATATTTTTCCTTATTCTTAAGGATAACTTCAGTCAACAGTTTTTTAATCTTTATTATTTGGTGTTTATAGCGGCAACAGAAATACACAATCTGTGAAAATTTCATCTGTCTACCTATTACGATTCTTGAGATACAGCCCGCTGACAGACAGACGGACGGACAGACAGCGGAGGCTTAGCAATAGGGTTCCGTTGGTTACCCTTTGAGTACGGAACTCTAAAAAGCATATGATTGTATAATTGTAACATAAGGCCGAGTTCAAGGCCGAGGCCGAGTCTTGATATGTTTCCAGCCTAGTGTGAATATGACCCTCTCTTTTTGATACATCTTGGGAACAAAACAGGAGCTCGTGCGCTAAATAAAAGCTCAGCGGCTACATAAATCTTTGTCGTTAAGCAACGCTTACCGAGGTCGGTCTGTGGATGGGTGACCATTTGTGAGCATTTGTAGAGCTCTGGCAGTCGTAACGGATTCTCAAAGGCCAGAAAATCTGACACCAGTATTGTCAAGAAGTTCAGTGTTACCCAGTTGTGGAGGTTAGTGATAAGCAGGTACTCCACGTGAAATACTGGTTTTCAGCTTAACTCGGTTTAACCGGAAGCTAAGCCCAATATAGTTGAGAAATGGCTAGGCATATGTGTTGAGACCATGGCATATCAAGAGAAATGAGGGTACCCCTGCCTCACCATTCATAATAATATACAATACTAGTTGACCCGCGCAACTTCGTCGCTCCGGTCTTATTGGTCTTAGCGTGATGATATATAGCTTATAGCCTTCCTCGATAAATGGGCCATCTAACACTGAAATAATTTTTCAAATAGGACCAGTAGTTCCTGAGACTAGCGCGTTTACAATATAGTAGAGATGAGTAATCCTATGCTTTGTTTTCTGTTGTGTTGCGTCATTCTCACCTACACGACAAAAGTACCTGTTAAATTATGGCTAAATTGGAATAAATGCTTTGAGTTTACGAATAGTTTCAAGGTTAGGTCTTCGTAGTATAACTTAACGTTGATATCTACTCTGAAGAAGCCACATCCCTGAGAGCGGTAGGAAGCAAAAATAATTTTCTAAACACATCGTCCCTTAAGCGCTATGGCTTTATTTCATCATTTTGAGCCACAGTTCATAGACTGACCAAAACGAATCGTTATCGGATCTCACTTGAGTCCTGCGACCTTCAACTCGAAGCAGGTACAACGAATGATTGCGTAAATCTAAACTAATTTTGGTCGTCGGGACAAATCATTACTACAATAATTGTCACAATGCGGTGGCCACTGGTCTAATTCCTGACAGTAAGAGGGGATTTAAATGCATTTCGCAAATGCTGATAGCAGGCAATTATACTGTTACGGCCATGTGATTTGGTTCATGTTAACTATTAATTACCCGCAAAAATTTCATGAAGGACAAATTCTAAAAGGTTTTTAGAAACACCTTTTAGAATGTATCTAAAGATATTGATCTCGAGACATTTCCTGACAAGGTGCCTGCCAATAAACTTTCACGGCTTTGTTTCATTTAGGTTTTTGTTTCAGGCACCTCTTCCTCCGCCGATATGGTTGGAGCCATATGACGCTACAATCGACCAAGAAGTGATATGCCCACAGCCACCGTTCCCAGACTTGGCTACCTGGCCGAAAACGCAAAAACGGCAAGAAAATTGCCTAATTGCAAACGTGTATGTGCCAAACACGAAAGAGAAAAACCTGTCAGTTCTGGTGTATGTTCATGGCGGAGCTTTTATACATGGATATGGCGAAATGTTTAAATACACACAACTAATGAAAACAAAAGATATAATCATCGTTACGTTCAACTACCGCTTGGGCGTCCATGGTTTCCTTTGTCTCGGCACCGAGGACGCACCAGGCAATGCTGGCATGAAGGACCAAGTGGCAGCACTGCACTGGGTACAAAAGAACATCGCCAGCTTCGGCGGTAACCCTGATGACGTCACCATTGCAGGCTACAGTGCAGGTTCTGCATCAGTGGATCTCTTGATGCTATCTAAGTCAGCCGAGGGATTGTTCCACAAAGTTATACCTGAAAGTGGTGGAAACATTGCAGCGTTTACAATTCAAAGAGATCCTGTAGACATCGCTAAAACTTATGCCAAGAAACTCAACTTTACGAATGTAGACGATATTTACGCTTTAGAACAGTTCTACAAGACAACTCCTATAGATCTGTTGACTTCAGACCCATTCATGGATAGAACTGATTCTACTTTCATGTTTTCACCGTGTGTAGAGCGTGATACAGGGGATGGAGCATTCCTCACTGAAACTCCTCTGACTATACTAAAACAGGGGAACTACAAAAAGTTACCTGTGTTGTATGGCTTCGCAAACATGGAGGGACTGTTGAGGGTAGAATTCTTTGATCTTTGGAAGCACAAGATGAATGAAAAGTTTTCGGATTTTTTGCCAGCTGACTTGAAGTTTGAATCTGAAGCAGAAAGAGAAGAAATAGCTAAAAAGATTAAAGAGTTCTATTTTGGTGAAAAACCAGTTGACGAAGATAACATTTTAGGATATGTTGATTTCTTTTCGGATGTTATATTTACTTATCCTATGCTTTGGGCTATGAAGTTCTATGTGGAAAATGGCAATAATGACATTTATTTGTATGAATATTCCTTTGTGGATGAGGATGTTCCCATGGTGCCTCATACTAATATAAAAGGAGCTAATCATTGCGCTCAAACAGCAGCTGTGATGGATGGCAAAAACATGTTTGACCACGATGAGACTCAAGCGAGTCCACAATTCAAGAGCATGAAGAAGGTGGTTCGTGAAATTTGGCACAACTTCATCAAAACAGGGTAGGTTGCAAGTAGCTCTTCACAATTTTATCTCACTTTTGTATTCAAGGCGCCTTTCTCCTCTCGTTCATAGACAGTGGACTAGAGAAGGTTCAATAAGAGTTGATGAATGTCACTTTTCCTCTGTTATTTCTAAGATATTCTGATTTTCTCATGATTATTTTTTCTTACCAAAGAGTAGACTCTGTAGTAGGAATAGTATGGATAATTACTACGTAAGTACTATATAATTTGTGCCTTTCAGGAAACCTGTACCTGAAGGGTCCTCTCTGCCTGCGTGGCCAGCAGCAGGCGCGGACAGGTCACCACACATGGTGCTGGATGACCCACTGGAACTACGTGGGGTCCTCTTGGAAGAACGGACTCGCTTCTGGGAAGAAATTTACCAGAAATACTACCGCGATGCAGTACCACCACCAAAACCACCTCCCAAATCACGCGTCGAACTATAGAACACATTTTTTTTTGTTCAACATTTAGTGACCTGACATGACATGTTTTATGGTGACCTTACGTAATGTGTGTTCGTTCCTATATAAGAAGTTAGTGAGTTATAATTTTTATGTTGATGTAGTTTTGACCAGATTTCTGTTGATTTCTTGGATTTAAATTAACGTTATTACTGTAAATTGATGTTGAACTATTGAAACGTGTAAGTTATTACTTTGTATTTATTATCCTGTCCGTTGAACCTAACCAATACGTGTCGGGGTGACCTAAATTCCCCGGATGGGGCGGTCTCTTTGTTCAGCAGATAGATCGACCAATGTATAAAGCTAAAAAAAAGCTATGCATATAATATAGCTATGTATATATAAACCTGAAGAGTTTGTTTGTTTGTTTGCTTGAACGCGCTAATCTCAGGAACTGCTGGTCCGATTTGAAAAATTATTTCAGTGTTAGATAGCCCATTTATTGAGGAAAGCTATAGGCTATACAGCGTTAATTTTTAATCGTTTTAATCCCTTGGAGGGATGGTTTTACTCACAAAATACTATTCATTAAAAGTTTGCCTAGCATGGCACCTATCTCTTAAAATAAAAAAAAACAGGAAGTGATCACGTAATATTCGCAAAATGCACGAAACCAGTAGTAGCGCCTCTAGTTAGTTACCTACGCGTTGTCGTCGGTGCGTACCTAACTACCTACACTCCGCCCGATCACGTATTAAATAATTCCAAATTCAAGGTTTAGGACCGTCATAATTGCTCTGTGCCTAGGTTTCGGGACATACCATACAATAAAATTAAAAGATTTATGCTAAACGCTGTAAAATAAAAAAAATAAGCCCCAACAGGCCTGCTAGTTATGGCGTATTTAAAAATGATTTGAAAAGACAAAAAGTGCTCATTACACGATTTAAAAAAAGTTATGTTACTTAAATCAACTCCGATTTATTTGACACTTTCGGACACTCGGCGATACGTGATAATTGTTCATAAAATATGGAATCAAAATTATTTACGATTGAAAAAAGAGTTTTGTAACAAACCTAATAATTTGTTACCTCTGAATTGCCTATCACTTAGGGCTACACTTCACGATAGCGTAATTTTCGATACATAATCTTACACGTTTAATTAAATTGTCTTTTAATTTTAGTAATGTGTCTCTGTCACTTCTTAAAACATCACACGCGTCCACTATCGCACTATTCATTTCTTCACGAGGTTGATGCTCATTTTTATACACAAATCGCTTCACCTCACTCCACAAATAAAAATCCTGCGGTGTCAGGTCCAGGCTTCTTGCTGGCCAAGCAACTGGTCCCTACAGAATATTAGCTTCGCGATTGTTTAATAGCCACTGACAAAACGCGACTCTAGCCGTCCCGTCGTTCTTGGCGGGTAGTAACGCCTGGGATTTTGTTCAAAGTTCTCCAGGATTTCTTCGTCTAGTTCAGGTGTGTACACTGACGGAACTTGGGGGTTGGGAATAGGTACTACGCAGACGCAAAGATTGCAAGCGGTTTGGTTCATTGTGGAGACGACGAGCCGCTTGCGCATCAAAACCCGCGATCGCGTACAATTGCACCATGGCAACGAACTCCAGATTGGAGTACACGTAATTACGAGACGCCATTACATTCGCGCGACAAGGACACTCGTCTTAGGAGAACTGAATTGTTTACATGACTCGGTCAAGGTCATGCGCTGCACTGAGCGAGAGCCTCGCTCAGTGCAGCGTCCAGCGCATCGGCTCGCGGGGTGCGCGGAGCGCGCGTTTTTTTGCATTGCCAAACAAATGAGGTTTGGAGGCGGGGTTTGGTCTAGGATTGGCAAATTTTTGTGAGTTCACGTTGACTGCGCTTACGCGTCATTGTTGTTGGTACCGAATGGTGACTACTAATAGTTCGCATTGCTTTTTCACTTCGGCGAGAATTAATTCGAGTTTAAAAAAAAGTACTTAATGTTTTTATTTTATCTTTACAAATCGATAGTGTTTCATGGACCGGATCGATCCTTCACGGGATTAAAACGATCAAAAAGTAACGCTGTATACAGGGTGTAAGGGAAACGCTTCCGAAAACGAAGACAGGTGATAGGGCTAGTGATTCTCGATACGATACCATTAAAAAATCTGAAAAAAAAAAATTAACAATTTTACCTATTTTTTTTAGCATTTTTCGTACAGTTAAATGAAACCATTATTTGCGATTAAACAATTTTTTTTTCTTTACAACTCTAACAAGCAATGTATTCGTAAATAAATATCATCTGACGCTCGCTTAGGACCTCGGGGTCAAAGTGCGCGCGCGCTCGCCGACAGCCGCGCGGCCGACGACCCCAAGTCCACGTGACGCGCGACGGCGCGACGCGACGGCTGACGGCTGGCTATGTACCTAATGCGGCGGTGCTATGTGATCCTACCTCCTAAACTAGGTACTAACCTTTACTCGATCGCCTGAAGCAAATGTCTTTTCAGTTCACTTCTACCTAGTTGTGGGATATCTGCTTTCGGGTTCCATTCGTGCAAGGATCGTAATGATTTTCCCCTTGAACAGGGTTACAATTTTATTTTAATCTGAATGTTCTGTTGTTGTGAATGGTCTTACAAATCTGAAAAATCCAGTTTACTTTGCTTAACCTTGAGGCCCATATCGAAGGTACTTAGATACCTACTCACTACTGTGATTGGGAAAGAAACGTATAAAAGTTGATTATGTGCAAAGACATTGACTTTACAAGCAACTGTTAATTCGGTCACTAAAATTTTGCATAGCAACAAAACTGACATGCTTACCTACCTACTTACATCCCGGTCACATTATCTCTAGACCTGGCGTCGATGACTTCATATCGGCAAACTTAACAATAAATATCGAAACAAAAATAACGAGACGCCTTTAAGCAATGAGGAGGCTCACCGTACTGACTAAAAACCCACTCCTGTTTCTTCTTTGCCTTCATTCCAGGGCCCCGGGTTTCATTTTCACATTACCGATGGCCCCAGTAGGCTTCGAACCTGCTGGGCCCCTACGATTTGCTGACATCTCCTTGAGGCGCGCGTGGAACAATACGCGCCGTCGAAGACTTGGACTCGGTCCGGACGGTTACCGGACGGTCGGACAGTGAGCTACCCATTGCTCGCTGTCCGCAAGCCCGACGCGACGCTGCGCGCGACGGGTACGTGGGGAGATGAAGATGGAAGCGACATGGGTATCGCATTCCAGCGAGGTACAGAGATAATTGTGACCGTGTTGTAGCTGTCTGAACTCTGCACGACGTGCTCAAGTTAGTACTAATAACCTTCGTTCGAATTCTGATAATCACGGTAAATCACCACAAAACTCATAGGTATAGGCCGAGGTTTGAACCCGGGCCACCTAGTTTGAGAGAGATGCGTCGCGTCGGCTGCGCCGCTACTGCTGGCACGGCGCGGCTGTGGCCATAAGTATCCTTTGTAAAGCGCCGCCAAAATAAATAAAAAGAAACATTACAGAGGCGTCAACAGTTTTAAATTGATGCACTGTGTCGTGCATTTAATAATAGTTTTGTATTAAGTCGATAATCGATAGAAAATGAAATAAAGTAAAAGATCGCCGACATCAGCTGTGATTGACTAAAAATTGTTCATCGCATGTACAGTTTAAAGCGCGCGTGAATCAATTGAATTTGAACTTTTTTATTTAAAGTCAACTGGATCCTTCATTTAGTAAGTAAACCCAATCAATTTAAAGTGGATAATTAAATTAATTTAATCTAAGAAACCCGTTAAATCTTATTTAAAAGTTAGAAAATGAAAACAGTTTGAAATAAAGCATA
Organism: Lacanobia oleracea; assembly: GCA_950371165.1. NCBI lineage: Eukaryota > Metazoa > Arthropoda > Insecta > Lepidoptera > Noctuidae > Lacanobia > Lacanobia oleracea. Next base: position 18,733,985 of record OX493389.1, read on the forward strand.
AGTACAATTTCCTAACAATTAAAATAAATTGGTTTCTGATTTCATAATTATTCTTTTAACATTTTCGCCTCTGTAAATTGTTGATCTTTGCACATCAAAAGACACCGCTAAGTGACTCCGCGGAGTCCGCGGACATGCCGCCATGAAGATCAAACGTGCCGCCTTCGTTTGATGCGTACCGCCGAGCGGCGGTAGCGTTTGTCGGTAAGTAGGCACATGTTTGATCTTCATAGTACTTCTTTAGTAAATAATAGTAATCTAGTCAGTTCCTTTCCGACTCGGTCCGTGAGCTAACGTGCGTTACGTTTAATCGATCGACAGGTATTGAATCGTATTTAATTATTGTTTTGTTAGTTTAAATTTGTGTTTAGTTATTATTGTTACGTTTTTAGTGCTGTTTTATTGTTTTTTAGTTATTACTTTTTGTTGTTTTAAACAATGCTTGAGGCATACGTGTACAGTGCTCGTGAATACGGCAACATGTTGATGTGTTTAGGAGAAGCCCTTGGCAATGCTTCTCTAGCGTTGAGAATTTACCGAAACAGATTTCCGAACGTCCGACATCCGTCTGATTCTCGCATGATAACGGCAGCTTTTCAGCGAGTCTTAGAAAATCGACCGATTGCTCCGATAGCGACAGGTGGTGGACAACAAGTGAATGTTCAGACCGAGGAGCGTATTTTAAATGTGATTCGCCAAAATCCACGCCTGGGCACACGAAGTGCGGCGAAATTATTGCGGCGGCGGGGTGTACCGACAGTCTCTCACTAGACAGTTCACAAAGTCTTGCGCCGGAACAGAATGCGGCCCTACAAAATACACAAAGTACAAGCTTTGCTGCCCAATGATCACGTTCGTCGTCGTGCGTACTGTCGTTGGCTGCTAGATCAACAACAACGTGCGCCTGGCTTCATTGAGCACATTATCTGGACGGACGAGTCCACATTCACGAGAAACGGGATGTGGAACAGGAGGAATGCCCATGTATGGTCAGACGGGAACCCGTACGCCACTCAAGAAACCGGCCATCAGACCAGATGGTCAGTCAACGTATGGGCTGGTGTTTTTAATGGACGAATTCTAGGACCAGTGTTTCTACCGCAGCGCCTCAATGGATCAGCATATCTTAATTTTAAATGGACATTTAAATGATATGCTAGACAATGTGTCGCTGGCTGAATTTCGTCGAGCATGGTTCCAGCACGATGGCGCTCCACCGCATGTTACGCGTCCCGTCCGCGAGCGTCTCACTGAGCTTTTTGATGACCGCTGGATCGGAAGGCTGGGGCCGCACGCCTGGCCGGCTCGTTCGCCCGACTTAACGCCGTTGGACTTCTTTTTGTGGGGGTATGTGAAAGAAAGAGTGTTTGATCGGGAATGTGACAGTGCTGATGAAATGCGGGGCAGAATAGTGAGCGTTTTTAATAAACTACGTGAAGAATGTGTTGAGGATCCAACACTAATGCCTCGTGTTCACGGGTCGACACAGCGACGGGCCCGGCTTTGTATTGAAATGGATGGAGCGCAGTTTGAACCAAACCTCATAAGGTCGCAAAGGATTTAGACAGGTACGTAAAATGCCTCTGTCAGCTTTTTAACAGTGGACTAAAATTGCGATTAAAATTCATAATTTTGTGAAGTGTTGTAGGGGTGCGGCCTAGGCATTTTGAAAGTTATGTTTGTAAATTCCGTATAAATCCCGTGACTCGGCCGGGCCGTACGGAGAGGCGCGCGGTGGCGCGAAGTTGCCTTGCGTGTCAGTGACCTCACGTTTTGTACGGTTTCCATTGCGTGTTTACGAAATGTGAAGTCTTGAAAATAATCAATATAAAGCGATAGGTTATTGGTATCCGTTTGCATTTAGGTTGTATATAATCTACGTTCTGGCTTCGGAAGCGTTCTCCTTACACCCTGTATATCATCACGCTAAGACCAATAGGAGCGGAGCAGGAGCAGATGATGTTGCGCGAGTCAACTAGTGTCTAATATAGAAAATGATAACTAGATCAAAAGAACGTTATCCGGACTAATTATTAAACTTCTTCCGTCACTGACTGATTAAGTAAATGACTGACAGACAACTCACAGCCGAAACTTTTCAGGTCTAAAAAGACCATTTTGGTAGAATTACGATATTTATCGTGCCGAGATCTATGTAAATCTATGCATTTGAACGCGCCGCCTGGTAGCTCCGCCGCCGCTACCGCCGCGCCGCTGAGTTCGTGTCTACGGCCTAAACGACTATCACGTTGCTATTCAAATATTTTTAAAGATGAATACATTTATCTATGAAGCATGAAAATAAACGTTAATAATTTTTATGATTATTGAAAATCCATGTTTTTTATTATTCTTAGTTCAGAACGATTTACAGACATCGCATAAATGTAAATTAATATTGGAATATTTGTCTTTTACCTACTAAAAATACTTTGCATAACACTTTTACCATATAATTAGAACATACAGAGTTGATACGACAGAGGGGCATTAAATTAAACTACGTGTTCAGTATTAATTCGATACGGTACAAAAACAAAAAGCGCCATTAATGAGAAAATATTTTTTTCAAACAAACTAAATAGTTTGCAAATCCGAATAAAACGCAACCACCCTTTGTAAAAAAAATTACGCTGACCTTAGATACCTAGGCCGCTAGGTAACAAAGCCGCAACGACACGCGCGCGCCGGAGCGCGGTGTGCCGGTGTGCGGTATCTCGTGTGCTCGGCGGGGGCCGGGGCGAGGTGGCGGCCGGCGACTTAGGCCTCCGCTCGCACTGGCTTTTATGTTAGGTAACGTTTCGAAGTACGTGCACAAAAACAAACACACTAAATTTTTAAATTTTCGATGTGTCCTCCATTCACATTGATGCACAAATTATACCGACGGAGAATATTGTTATTTATTTTTCTAATTAGATCACTGTCCGTCGCTAAGCACTTTAATTTGGGAATGCTAAAATAATCCTATTTTTTAACTCATTAATTGTATTTACCTCTGAGGCATACACTTCACCCTTAATGTACCCCCACAAAAAGAAATTCATGGGAGTGAGGTCCCGAGATACTAATACTAAATAATAATAATCCCAAGTTACGTGTCCTATCACCATAAAAAACAGTCAATCACAAAAAAAACACTAATAATAAATAATAATAATCCCAAGTTACGTGTCCTCTCACAATAAAAGAAAGAAATACTGTCTTAAACTTATTTAGTTAGTGTCCCATCACAATAACAAAATAAAATCACAATTGTTTGCGCGCGAATTCCACAAACCGTACGTTCCGAAAAGATAGCTTTTTTTTTTTTTGGATAGGGCCACTCGCAGTTCACCTCCAGAAGGGTGGCTGCTGCTTAACCGGGCTAGCCTGTGGCAAGGCCACACAAATTAAACCTACAACTCCGCTCGCTGAGGGCACCCCCTGTGGGGTACGGACCTCGGCTCAGGAGCGTCGTTATCGGGGGGACAGCTAGGGACAAGCTGGGTCATGATTATATTATTTGGGGAGTTTAAAGCTAAGGGCTCAGCGACGCGGGCTGGCCCGTTAGGCAAAAGACGGGGAGTGTTTACGTTACTGGGAGGTCGCGGTGGGCCTCGTCGGCGAGGCCGGAAGGCGGCGGGTCGCGGTCTGTGAATTTGTGTCCTAAGAGTGCTGGTTTCCCTACAGCTTTCTTGGACAAGGGTAATGGGATCGTCGGGTTCGAATAGGGTATGACGGGGTCGTCGAATCCTACTGATCCGAGAGGGAGCGTATCGGGCAGCCGAAGCGATAAGCGGGTTCTGGTGCAATTCGGTGGAGTCTATGAAACGCTTTGTTAGGCGTTTCATGAATTGCTTGATGGTAGGGACTTTGAGGTCGACATGGAGTCGCTCATTCCTAACAAACCACGGGGCGCCCGTGGCCTTTCGGAGAAACCGGTTCTGGAGGGTCTGCATCCTATGGATCCGGTATGACTTTGTGTGGGCGAATGCAGCACACGCATAGGTCATAATCCGAAAAGATAGCGTTGGCGCACTGAATAGAGGCTCCACTTACCGATCGCAAAAAACAAGGATGCAACCAACTCACCTATTTCTGTTTCTTTCAAACGCGCTACGTATGTCGCTTTCGTAGTGAAAGTGCAAGTGTGTGTGTATTGATTGCTTCCTTGTTTGCATTGCCAATTTTTAGTGAATGTCCTTCGACATGCGTCAGAGCTGCAACAACGCATCGTAGATTTATCGTTGTAAGGTGCATGAATAGGTCATGCACCTCTTCATCATCATCTACATCTTAGACGATAATCAGCTGCTAGAAAAGATACATCGTGTTCAAACGGTGCAAAAACTTTAAAAATCATTTGCGACTAAACTACTGCTCCAATTTAATTTATTTTTGGTACAGAGCTTGGAAATGGTACCTAGTATAGGCAGTTTAAAGGAAAGCCCCTCTGTCGTATCGACGTTGTATATTGAACGATGGGTCGTACAAGTTGCTGGATTGGAGGGTTGAAATGCGACAAGACAATGTCACTGTGAGAAGGTGCTACCACGTGGGATGTACTTAAATGAAAATACTTTATCCTCTGTAGAGGGCTTTATTTATACATAAACAGGCTTAAAATAAATGAAGACTCTATGAGAATTATAAGATAGCAATTAATTATATTTAGGTACCGGATAGGTACAGTCAACAGGAAAAGTAGATGATCAAAATCAGAAATTCTATACTAATGAACGGAGTTCGCGTCAGAACTTTGTGGCGTCGAAGTGATTCAAAAGTATGTGATTGTAAATTATACCAAACATTTACTACTAGTACAGCTGCCATATATTCATGATCAGTTTTGACTCCAAAAGTTATTAACTCAATTCGCATCAGAACTAAGGAGTGAAAAAAATTTACAAAACTTGTGAACAGTTAAAATCAAAAATTAAATGATGAAACTGAGGCCACGTTATCATGAGGCATATAATTCATCCATCCTTATTTTTTAACTAACCCAGTAATTTAATTTGTTATGTTTTACGGAAAATCTGCTGAATTGGATAAAAATTTGCATATTGAATATATGCCAAATTTCATCCAATTGAACCCCTAAAAAAGCACACTTTTTTAGGGGTTCAATTGGAGTTCACTTTTTCCAATAACCAAATGTTAGGAGATATTCCAAAAAAGAAGTAATGAATGCTTGCTTACTGTGACACCTACTCTTCTCATTATATCACTAACACTCAATCCGTCTTCATGCAATGATATAATTCTATGTCGTTCATGCTCTGTTATATGGTGTGTCATATTTTTAATCTATTAGTTCTTGGCTATAATAAATCAATGCAGTAGACAACAGACGCACTCAACGCTAACAGTGCGACAAAAGCGCAACAAGTCAATATAAGTAGGTAATGCCATAAAGATAAACCACAGATAAAGATAATCTACCTTCCGGTTTTAATAATATATTGTAGCCGACTGGGCAAAAACAATCATTGAGTTATGATTTTGTATCGCATCAGCTACTTTTGAACATTGACAAAAAATCACAAACATGCAAAGATAATAATATTTATTGAATTATCGTTTTGTATCACATCAGCTACTTTTAAACATTTGACAGAAGTTACAAAACAAAACACAATTAGAATAGTAAAGTTTTTCTATTATATGATTTTAACCGACTTCTGAAAAAGGAGGAGGTAATCAATTCGGATGTTTATATATATATATATATATATATATATATATATATATATATATATATATATATATATATATATATATTGTTTTACGTATGTTCAGGCATAACTACTTCATACTTCTTTTTTTATTTGAAAGGGTATACTCTCGATGTGGTCCCATTATCACCAAGTCAGAATCTGATGAAGGGATCCCATGGAAATCGAGGGAAACCCTCAAATTTTATAGGCACACCTATAGTGATTTGGGTATTTTTTATAGTAACTCGAGCATTCGCTCTCGAAACTCGTCCATTTGCTGAAATGGAACTGATGATGAAGACCACAGATGGGCATCGGAACTACTCAATTATACCTAAGTATTTCACGGGTTGCTATTCGATTACTTTAATATGGTTGCTTAATAATTTATGCTCGTCAAAATGCATAGTGATGATGATGCCTTCACCATGGAGCTCCAGTTCTCCTGGTTCTTACTAGGAGAACTCCTCAACAATTAACGTCCCTGCATCGGGAAAAGCAATATGTTGTAAAAGGTGATCATCAGTTGACATTGGGCTATTGTAACTTAGATAAATTACAAACAGACCCACTAGAAAGTGAAAAATAAAAACTTTTTACAAAAAAATACAACCGACTTCCAAAAAAAAACACTTCGAAGTGAAAAATAACTTTAATTTTGGAAATCGGTGGCAAAAAACTAAAACACAGATCCAAAGACACCGACTTCTAAGTGAAAAATATCTCTATTATTTTTTACTTTGTAGTGTTTTTTTTGGAAGTCGCTTGTTTTTTTTTGTAAAAACGTTTTTTTTAATGAACATATGCTTTTCTAGGGGTTCAATTGGATGAAATTTGGCATATATTCAATATGCAAATTTTTATCCAATTCAGCAGATTTTCCGTAAAACATAACAAATTAAATTACTGGGTTAATTAAAAAATAAGGATGGATGAATTATATGCCTCGTGATAACGTGGCCTCAGTTTCATCATTTAATTTTTGATTTTAACTGTTCACTAGTTTTGTAAATTTTTTTCACTCCTTAGTTCTGATGCGAATTGAGTTAATAACTTTTGGAGTCAAAACTGATCACGAATATATGGCAGCAGTACTAGTAGTAAATAGTTGGTATAATTTAAATCCTAGTTTGTCCTTGACCTAACGACAAGGACCACGATGAGAGGCATAGCGTAGGGCAAGGCGGGTTCTTTTAGACCTTGCCATGCTGAGATTAAAATGAGATCTCTCTTAAAAGACAAATGATAAATAATTTTAGCTAATTTTGGAGAAAAATGGGTTAAAAACCACAAAATCAATTTAAACTGAAAAATACTCAGACGCCAAAGTCTCTTTTAACGTCCATACAAAATGTAGTGTTGGTCAAATCCTAGGTGAACCGTGTAGGTTATTGTCTGAGGTGGTCTTTCTGTCTTAACTCTTTCTGCAATTACACGGGAATAGTCACTCTGCCCATGTCTCTCTATCTCTCTCCTTCTCTAACTTCCTCAGGCCTTCAGCACTTGTATCTCTATCTCGATATTATGAACGAGTTTTCATTGAACTGAAGACTTTCATATAAATATGCAAAATTTAAGTTATTGGTATTCTTTTATTATCTCAACACACCAAAATCTATCTTTGTATTTTCTAGCAAGAAAATGCGCATACTTTATATACGTACTGATCATCATCATCTGCCTAGCCTTTTTCCCAACTATATTGGGGTCGGCTTCCAGTCAAGCCGGATTTAGCTGAATACCAATATTTTACGCGTAGCGGCTGCCTACCAGACCTCCACAACCCATTAACTGGGTAACACGGTACTTCATGGCAAGACTGGAGTCAGATTTACTGGCTTCTGACTATCCGTAACGACTGCCAAAGATCTACAAATGACAGCCGGGACCAACGGCTTAACGTGCTTTCCGAGGCACGGAGAAAACTCGGTATGTTAAGTTGGTCACCCATCCACAGATCAACCTTGGCAAGCGTTGCTTAACCTTGAAGATCGACCCGTGCGGCTGTTATTATATAGCCACTTTATATACGTACTGATATTTATACCTAAATGTGTTTGATGTAGTAATCATACTATGTGTATATAGAACACCATCATCCAACATAAACGTATTTTTTGAAAACTTGAACAAAACTCTACTGAAACTTCAACACAAAAAATTGCAGAAAGACAAGAATAGCACAATGTTCAAAGAAGTTATTTCTAATTATGGTATGCGGTGCCACATTCAAGAGGCCACCAGATTAAATACATGTATCGATAACATCATCAGTAACATTCCAAACATCATAAGTAAAACTCATAATGTATGTCTATCTGATCATAACACAGCACAGGTAGTTAAATTTGAATATGATCAAAAACCTATATCAGGTTATTACTTCATGTCCCTAAACGATCAAAGCAAAGACAATGTCAACAAATTTATTGATTGTATAGGTAATTTATCTTTTTCTGAAATTTATGAAATTTCTGACACGAATAAGGCATTTGAAAATTTTCATGACACATTAACTTTATTCTATAAATTGTGTTTTCCACTCATCAAAGTAAAAAAACTATTCAAATTCAGTAAACTAAAATGGATAACAAAGGGGATTAAAATGAGTAGTAACACTAAACGGAAGTTAAGATACAAATATTATTTAAACAAGACAAGTGACAATAAAACCAGTTTTAAGATATACTCTAGCTTATTAAGAAAATGTATTAACAACTTGAAATCTTCATGTAATTTTAAGCATATTGCACAATCCAAAAATAAGTGTAAAGCGTCGTGGGATATTGTTAAAAGGAGCACTGGTAACGAAACTCTACGTGAATATATAAATAGTATAGACGACAACGGGAATGTAACTACATCAGGCTCTGATATCGCAAATGCGTTCAACAACTTCTTTATCGATATCGTTGAAACCAACACATCCTTTCAAAACAACTTTAGCAGTCTAAGTAATATTAAAAGCAATGACAACAGCATATTTTTAAATCCAACAAATCCTTCTGAAATTTTTTCCATATTAAAAACATTAAAAAACACCAAAGCAGCCGGCTATGACGATATCACTACAGACCTTCTAAAAAACATCGCTCCGTACGTCGCAGAACCACTTTCTTACATCATCAACTTGTCATTAGAGCAAGGTTGTTTTCCGGAAAAGCTTAAAGTATCTGTAATAAAGCAACTTCATAAAAAAGGCCTTAAAACCGATAAAAATAATTACCGTCCTATTGCGCTAATACCGATTCTATCGAAGGTCTTCGAAAGAGTCATGTACATTCAGTCAAAAAAGTATCGGGAATGGATGATTTGTTTATGGTTCCAAATTCAAATTTTTGTTTTTTTGAAGTTGTTAGATTGGCACAACTGTTTTCCATTTTGGCGCGGAGTTTGAGTTGCATCTGTTATTTATATTAAATACAGTACTGGTTTTAGTAATATCATATATAGTGTGTATTGCGAATTTCATAATGGACAAAAATATCGAACAAAGAGTTTGTCTTAAATTTTGCATCGCCAATGGAATTTCGTGTTCGGAGTCACTGAAAATGTTACAGAAGGCTTACGGTGAATCGACTTTATCAAAAACTCGTGCTTATGAGTGGTTCAAAGCGTTCAAAAGCGGTCGAGATGTGATGGAAGATTTGCCTCGCTCTGGTAGGCCTTCAACGTCTGCAACTGAAGTTAACATCGCAAAAGTGAAGGAAATAGTGACTGAAAATCCCCATTCAACTCTGAGAGAGATAGCCGCCGAACTTTCTGTATCTCACGAGTCGATCCGTACCATTTTAACTAATCATTTGGGTATGAAACATGTTGCTGCTCGGCTAGTCCCAAAACATCTGAATTTTCTCCAAAAACTCAATCGCATGAAAGTCGCTGAGGACATGCTAGAACGAGTCAGTTCGGACCCAACATTCATGAAACGCATTGTTACTGGTGACGAGACGTGGGTTTACGAGTTTGACATGCAAACTAGTCAACAAGCTTCGGAGTGGCGCCTTCCAACTGAACCGAAACCGAAAAAACCACGCCAAAGTCGATCAAAAGTCAAAGTCATGTTGACTGTTTTCTTTGACTATCGCGGTGTTGTGCACTCTGAATTCTTACCGGAAGGTCTATCGGTAAATAAAGAATATTATTTGAGCGTTATGCGGCGTTTAAGAGAGAAAATTCGACGAAAAAGGCCAGGTTTGTGGTAAGAAAATTCTTGGATTTTGCACCACGACAATGCGCCTTCGCACAAGGCTATCATCGTGAACGAATTTTTAACCAAACACTCAACAAATACAATCCAGCAACCACCATATTTACCAGATATGGCTCCTGCTGACTTTTTTCTTCTTCCTAAACTCAAATTACCACTTCGTGGCACCCGTTTTCAATCGATAGAAGACATAAAGGAGAATTCGCGGCGAGAACTGAACTCAATTCCAGAAGCAGCGTTTAAAAAATGTTTTGATGAATGGATTATTCGTTGGCGCAAGTGTATCGTTTCTAAAGGAGCATACTTTGAAGGTGATAAAATAAATTTGGATGAATAACAGACATTTTGTGTATTATTGATCTTTTCCCGGTACTTTCTTGACAGAGTAGTATAAGAGAATTCTCTCTTTTTTTGATAGGTACAATGCTCTTGCTAAAGAACGATCATCGAAAGTTTAGGAAAAACAGATCAACTTCTCTTGCAGCGTTTAATCTGGTCAAATCGATTGTAAATAATATTAACGATAAAATAACAACATCTGCTCTGTTCTTAGAGTTAAGCAAAGCTTTCGATTTTGTGCACCATTCAGTTCTCATCGATAAATTGAATAAAATCGGTATTAGAGGACCAGCCTTAGAATGGTTTAAATCTTATTTATCGAATAGAAGTCAGATCACAAGAGTAACTAAATTCGATGATAAAATTAACAGTATTATCAATTTTGACTCCCAACCTCGACATAATAAATTTGGAGTACCACAAGGAAGCATTTTAGGGCCACCATTATTTCTCGTATACGTGAACGATCTCCCCCAAGCAGTCGGAAAAGATTGTATTCTTTTTGCTGATGACACAACCGTTATCTTAGATTGCAGAAACATTGAAACTTACGAGTCAGACATGAATAACACCTTCAATAAAATTATCACATGGTTAGAAAGCAATGACTTAAAAATAAATGTAGAAAAAACTAAAATATTGAACTTTAAAACACATAAAAGTAAAAGTCTCAAACTTCAAATATCTCATAAGAATCATTTAGTTGAACAAGTTAACAAAACTAAATTTCTTGGCATAACACTGGATGAACATTTCACATGGAAAGAACACATTGATGAAATATGCATGAAAATTAATAGATTTGTTTTTGCTTTGAAAAAAGTAAAAGATGAGACATCCAAACCTACTGCTATGATGGTGTATCATGCTTATAAATGTTCCATTATCAGGTATGGCATCATTGTTTGGGGAAATTCTTCTGAAATTTCACGAATACTGATAGCTCAAAAAAAAATGCATTCGCACTATCTTTAACATGGACTGGACTGAATCATGTAGACCAGTGTTTAGATCACACAAGCTTCTTACCGTTACTTGCATATATATTTATGAAATCGCAAAATTTGTTAAAGCTAATTCTTCACTTTTTGAAGCTAAAAACAATTTTAACAAACGGAAAGTTACTCAATATTTATTAAATTATATTAATATTTATTAGATCCCTGTACCCAGGATAGAACTATTCAGACGGAGCTGCGTATATATGGCGCCACTTATATACAACTCATTACCGATCTGGATAACTGAATTACCTTACCAAAAATTCTGTGCAGTTTTAAAAAAGTGGTTGATATCGCAATGCTTTTATTCAGTCAGCGAATTTCTCAACAAAAAGTCATGTCCATCCTATCACTTCAGGAATGCACTGTAGTTTTATAGTTGGTATTTAGATACCTAAAACACTGTTAATGTAAGTAGTTGCCTTACGATTTGTGATGTGTGTTTAAACTTTAGTTTATATGTATAATAAGGTTATATTGGTTTTGTTTTCTGTAGAATTCCAGAATTTATTGCGGAAAACTGTTATTATTCGTGTATTTATAATATAACTATTGAGTGAGTGTTACTATTTTAGTGGCACAAAAGCAAGTTAATAGACTAATATTTGTATGCCATTAAATGGCAGAATGTGTCTTTGCACTAAATATATTATTGTAACATCTGTTTCTACCACATTTTATACAAATAAATGGAATTATTATTTCTATACACGATGTTGAAGAAATTTGCTGGAGTTGTTGTTTGCGCGGTTGAGCTACATAAAGTTGAAATGGGAAACTCTATCCAGAAGGAAAGATTACCTTCGCAACGGAAAGAGTCCAGTTGAGATTCCGTTATCCGTACTTAGACTCCTATTCGCTCCGTTGTGCTTGGGCAAGGTTAGCCAGCGAACCTACGCATATAGGTTTCGCTAAGCGCCCTCGTAGTTCCGAGGATGTTTGCACGTCGGGTAGCAAAGACCTCATTTCCAGAACGAAGTCGGCGACTGATTTCTCGGTATCGAACAACCTCTGTACATTGGGCTGTCTATAGCAACTATCATCATCATCATCATCATCATCATCATCATTTCAGCCAATTGGCGTCCACTGTTGAATGTAAGCCTCCCAAAAAGGGCCAACCATCCCGGTCTTGTGCAGTCCGCGTCCATTCGCTGCCATCCACCTTTTTTAAATAATCGATCCGTCGTGCCGCAGTACCTATATTGAAAATATATTTTTATGGGGGGCAATGACCCGGAATTATACCTATTATTATTCGAGGGGTATTTCGACTTGGGATGAGAAGTCGCTTGGTTATTCGCAAGTATAGGCTTAACATTGCCATTTTTGACTGCCTGTAATTTGTAGCCCGTGATTATTTGTTGTCTTGAAGTTCAGTCGATCTCTAACAAATTCATGTACGAATCAGTATGAAAAGTAATAGGAGAAGTGGGTACCGGTCCATCAGTATATTTCGGAAAATCTCTTCGCGAGTTTGTCTCTGGCGTCATTGCTTGGGGATCTATAGTTTCCGATGATCCACTGAAGGGTGCCACCCGCAACGGATAATTTTTGGCCCTGAGCTGTTACTTCACAGGAAATTGAACAAATTTTAGCCATGCCGGAGCATGGAAATGTCGTGGCTTCTTTAATCAATTCCTCACTAAACTGTTTGGAAAAAATGTGGATTATAAACTTAAATGTTATTTTAAGTACGCAAAAACCCATTTTATTATGTTTTTTTACAAAATTATGGTGTAAAAATACAGTTAAAAAGATAAAATAAATACAAAAATAATAGCTGTTGCTGGCCGGGGATCGAACCATGAGCCAGTCGTTAAAAGAGACATTTTTGAATATTACTCATCCTCCAAAGCACATAGCGTGATAATATATAGCCTAAAACCTTCTCCTGACCAGAACGAACACAACAAAAAAAAAAGAATTATCGAAATAAGTCCAGCCGTTCACGCGTGATGCGATGACTAAGCCTGACCAGAAAAATAAAAAACCTCGCCATATTGCGGAATTTTTAAGAACTTTATTTAATAATAATAATAATAATAACTAATTTTCGTCATACATTTTGATAGAAGATTGACAGTTAAAACACGAAAGCGACCTCCTGACAGGTTTATTATATTTTTGGTCAGGCTATACATTAGTTTAGATCATAGACTATTACTTTGGATAGTGCACTTTTTAACCTTTGTAATTATTAATGTTAGAAAATTCATAGACAACATAAAAAAGACATTTACGTTTTCGATAATCTATAAAATAAATCTTAGAAATTGTTTTCAGAAATACAATAGTTTAGAACATAGACTACTAATAAATATATGAACGCACGCGTAAATTTTAATCATTTGTCATTATTTCTGAACACATGTCAACCATTACTTATAGTATTTGACAGGATGGACAACAAATGTTTGACAGGTACGAAACAAAGTAACATTAAGGTGAATGCTCCAGGGTTGCCCGCGAAATTCAAATATTTTTATGTTTTTTGCAATTTGCCGGTCAGTGTGAAGCTGTATGTGGACCAAATGCGATCCGCGACCGTAACGCGTATTTATCTAAAGAATTATAACCATTTTAATCATCAATATAGCCCTCTAAGTTCATGTAGTTCGAAGGAATGATTATTTCTGAAATATTCATTCTTTTTTAATCCAACGAACCAAAAACCATGAAAATTGGTCTAGCCGATCTCGAGTTATAAGTATTGTAACAAACCCGTCTTTGTTTTATATATATATATGTCGGAGTCAGTTGTCAATCACAATAGTGGGTAGTCACCAAATCTTATTAGAAATTGATTTTCGTATTACTAATCGGAGTGTTTTTTACTATCAATTATTGTCTCATAAATCGTAACTCAATTTATTAAGTACTACTAGTTGATTTTTGGCAACTTATTTCGATAAGTGTGACCGTTAGTTTTGTTTATGACAGTTGATGAATATGATGGCATGTTGCTTTAATTTTAAAATGATTTACTTTGTTATTGTCTACTTACGACAATTATTCTTGTATAATTTGATTATTTTCTAATGTAAATCTTATTAGATTTAGCACATTTTGTATTTAGTAAACGCGTGACGTACTTCCGTACGTCAACGGACAGAGTTGTCGGGGAGGGATTGCAAAGTGGGGAAATCGTCCTATAAAACAGCCTACACTCGGTAAGCTAGTCAGTCGGTCTTCGGATTCGACTCGATACAGAGCTCCCCTGCTCCCGACAAAACTGTCGGTTTACTTGTTACAGCGCTGCTGTATATTGCACATAGCTGTATTTGATACACTTTGTGTTTGGGTGGCTTGGCCATTATACGAACCGAGACCCTAAAAAGTCTGTTCGCCCTACTGTTTTATTACCTTTTTATCTGCTTAATCTTTTTTCTATTTACCATTTATATTGTGTACCTTTTGTATTGTGTATGGTGTTTTAATTAATGCCTACTTTAATAAAAACATTGTATCTGGTAATACAGTCTTGTTTATCCCAATAAAATGGGAACTACAAAACCTGACTAACCAAGCGACTTCTCATCCCAAGTCGAAATACCCCTCGAATAATAATAGGTATAATTCCGGGTCATTGCCCCCCAGAAAAATATATTTTCAATATAGGTACTGCGGCACGATGGATCGATTATTTAAAAAAGGTGGATGGCAGCGAATGGACGTGGACTGCACAAGACCGGGATGGTTGGCCCTTTTTGGGAGGCTTACATTCAACAGTGGACGCCAATTGGCTGAATTGATGATGATGATGATGATAGTTGCTATAGACAGCCCAATGTACAGAGGTTGTTCGATACCGAGAAATCAGTCGCCGACTTCGTTCTGGAAATGAGGTCTTTGCTACCCGATGTGCAAACATCCTCGGAACTACGAGGGCGCTTAGCGAAACCTATATGCGTAGGTTCGCTGGCTATCCTTGCCCAAGCACAACGGAGCGAATAGGAGTCTAAGTACGGATAACGGAATCTCAACTGGACTCTTTCCGTTGCGAAGGTAATCTTTCCTTCTGGATAGAGTTTCCCATTTCAACTTTATGTAGCTCAACCGCGCAAACAACAACTCCAGCAAATTTCTTCAACATCGTGTATAGAAATAATAATTCCATTTATTTGTATAAAATGTGGTAGAAACAGATGTTACAATAATATATTTAGTGCAAAGACACATTCTGCCATTTAATGGCATACAAATATTAGTCTATTAACTTGCTTTTGTGCCACTAAAATAGTAACACTCACTCAATAGTTATATTATAAATACACGAATAATAACAGTTTTCCGCAATAAATTCTGGAATTCTACAGAAAACAAAACCAATATAACCTTATTATACATATAAACTAAAGTTTAAACACACATCACAAATCGTAAGGCAACTACTTACATTAACAGTGTTTTAGGTATCTAAATACCAACTATAAAACTACAGTGCATTCCTGAAGTGATAGGATGGACATGACTTTTTGTTGAGAAATTCGCTGACTGAATAAAAGCATTGCGATATCAACCACTTTTTTAAAACTGCACAGAATTTTTGGTAAGGTAATTCAGTTATCCAGATCGGTAATGAGTTGTATATAAGTGGCGCCATATATACGCAGCTCCGTCTGAATAGTTCTATCCTGGGTACAGGGATCTAATAAATATTAATATAATTTAATAAATATTGAGTAACTTTCCGTTTGTTAAAATTGTTTTTAGCTTCAAAAAGTGAAGAATTAGCTTTAACAAATTTTGCGATTTCATAAATATATATGCAAGTAACGGTAAGAAGCTTGTGTGATCTAAACACTGGTCTACATGATTCAGTCCAGTCTATGTTAAAGATAGTGCGAATGCATTTTTTTTTGAGCTATCAGTATTCGTGAAATTTCAGAAGAATTTCCCCAAACAATGATGCCATACCTGATAATGGAACATTTATAAGCATGATACACCATCATAGCAGTAGGTTTGGATGTCTCATCTTTTACTTTTTTCAAAGCAAAAACAAATCTATTAATTTTCATGCATATTTCATCAATGTGTTCTTTCCATGTGAAATGTTCATCCAGTGTTATGCCAAGAAATTTAGTTTTGTTAACTTGTTCAACTAAATGATTCTTATGAGATATTTGAAGTTTGAGACTTTTACTTTTATGTGTTTTAAAGTTCAATATTTTAGTTTTTTCTACATTTATTTTTAAGTCATTGCTTTCTAACCATGTGATAATTTTATTGAAGGTGTTATTCATGTCTGACTCGTAAGTTTCAATGTTTCTGCAATCTAAGATAACGGTTGTGTCATCAGCAAAAAGAATACAATCTTTTCCGACTGCTTGGGGGAGATCGTTCACGTATACGAGAAATAATGGTGGCCCTAAAATGCTTCCTTGTGGTACTCCAAATTTATTATGCCGAGGTTGGGAGTCAAAATTGATAATACTGTTAATTTTATCATCGAATTTAGTTACTCTTGTGATCTGGCTTCTATTCGATAAATAAGATTTAAACCATTCTAAGGCTGGTCCTCTAATACCGATTTTATTCAATTTATCGATGAGAACTGAATGGTGCACAAAATCGAAAGCTTTGCTTAGCTGTAAGAACAGAGCAGATGTTGTTATTTTATCGTTAATATTATTTACAATCGATTTGACCAGATTAAACGCTGCAAGAGAAGTTGATCTGTTTTTCCTAAACTTTCGATGATCGTTCTTTAGCAAGAGCATTGTACCTATCAAAAAAAGAGAGAATTCTCTTATACTACTCTGTCAAGAAAGTACCGGGAAAAGATCAATAATACACAAAATGTCTGTTATTCATCCAAATTTATTTTATCACCTTCAAAGTATGCTCCTTTAGAAACGATACACTTGCGCCAACGAATAAATGGCCAAAGATTCTCCTTCTTTTGGTTGACAATTATGGAGGTTAATGAGGGTAGCGGCAACAGTTTCTGAAATGGCATAACGAGAGAGGAAGAGACCTTTAAAGTCTGTCCAGGTCATACCTGCATAAGACACTTGGGAAAGCCATACGTTGGCACTGCCCTTTAAGGATTTAGTGAGGGCAATTATAAGAGGGCTACCTTGAAGAGGCTTTTCCGATAGGCAAATATCTACGGTTGTACTCCAAGATTGAGCATCGGAATCGGGTAGGTCTGGATTAAAATCGGGCAAAGGAATCACAGTAGATGAAGCGGAGTTAGTTTTAATCGCTTCAATCAACTGAGTCATATTATGATTCTGAAGCTCCAACATTACTCGCCATGGATCACCAACACCTTCCGATTCCTGGGCTAAACCTAATCCCACTTCTGATGTAGGATCAGGAGTGCCGAGGGAAAACTTCAAAGAATTTTGTGATTCCCATAATATTGCTTTGCATTTAATAGCCACTGGTGCATGTAGGGCTAATGGGCAGGTTGAACGCATAATGAAAACATTAAAAAGTATGCTTACCGCCGTTGAGACCAGTGAGCGCTCATGGCAAGATGCCATTGAAGACGTTCAAATCGCTCTAAATTGCACAGTTAATCGGGTTACTAAATCTAGTCCTTTAGACTTATTGATTGGACGAGTTGCTAGACCTTTAGGTTTGATGACTGTTGACAATGAGGAGATAGAAGTAAATCTGTCTCGTGTGAGGGAACAAGCAGCCCTGGGTATAACTAAAAATGCCGAATACGACAAAGCCCGATATGATAAGACTAAAGCTGTATTGAAAAAGTTTCAAGTTGGAGATTTTGTGCTTATTGCTAATGAAGAAAGAAACCAGACTAAATTAGACCCTAAATTTAAAGGTCCCTATAAAATTTTAGAACTATTAGATTGTGATAGATATTTGTTAAAAGCTTTGAGTACCAATAGAATTTACAAATATGCCCATGATCGTGTACAAAAAATGCCTGAATGTCCAGTTACTGTTAGTGATGATGTCAATACTGACACTGATGATGATTCCTCTGCTGCTGACATACTATAGCTGAATTGACAAGATGTCTATGTTGACTCTTGTATAGCTTGATGCTTAATCGGATGTCTATGTTGAGTCCTGGATTTGGATGTTGATCTTGACGCTTATGCGGGTTGTCTATGTTGACGCCTATGCGGGTTGTCTATTTGACTCCAAATTACTTGTCGAATCCCATGGTGTGATTTCGGCTGGGAGACTATGTCTCTACTTTAATTGAGCTATGTATTGTCAGTAACAGTATGGTAATCTTGAACGGTTGCGATGCAACTACTATTGATAATAATTTGATTTGGCTAACTCAGGATTTTTCTTTTCAACATACCATTTGTTAAGGCTTTTGTTTGTCAGAAAGGCCGATCGATATTCACAAGAGATTTTCATTTTCAGGATCACACGAGGTCGTGTAGAACGTCAGTTCTGGCCGTGTCGGAGTCAGTTGTCAATCACAATAGTGGTAGTCACCAAATCTTATTAGAAATTGATTTTCGTATTACTAATCGGAGTGTTTTTTACTATCAATTATTGTCTCATAAATCGTAACTTAATTTATTAAGTACTACTAGTTGATTTTTGGCCACTTATTTCGATAAGTGTGACCATTAGTTTTGTTTATGACAGTTGATGAATATGATGGCATGTTGCTTTAATTTTAAAATGATTTACTTTGTTATTGTCTACTTACGACAATTATTCTTGTATAATTTGATTATTTTCTAATGTAAATCTTATTAGATTTAGCACATTTTGTATTTAGTAAACGCGTGACGTACTTCCGTACGTCAACGGACAGAGTTGTCGGGGAGGGATTGCAAAGTGGGGAAATCGTCCTATAAAACAGCCTACACTCGGTAAGCTAGTCAGAGCAGTCCTAGTAAGGAGAAGAGTTATCCACCAACCGCTGCCACCACCTTCGCTACAGTCGGCCTATGCCCTCGGGGTTGAGATCTGCATTGACCGCAATCCCACCCGTGTGTTCGCCTTCTACAAGCCGCCCCAACAACAGCTCGCGTTGGCTGATGTCAGCACCCTGCTCGACTCGCCACTTGCGACGATCGTTGCGGGCGACTTCAATGCGAAGCACACGGCGTGGAACTCGGCCTCCATCTGCCCAGATGGTCGACGCCTGCTGAGTCATGCGGATCGCAACCATTACGAGGTGATCGGGCCGACTGTACCGACGCACTACCCACACAACTCTGCCCACATGCCGGACGTCATTGACCTGGCTCTCGTCCGCGGCCTCCCGGCCGCGCCGTCAATAGACGTCCTGGATGATCATGTCCTCTCGGACCACCAGCCCGTCTTAGTGGTACTGACGAGCGCCCCGGCTCGATCAGTGCCCCCACTACCACGACCCCGCCAGGATTGGCGCGCCTTCGCCAAACACATGACGGAGCACGCCCCCTACCGCCGCATCGAGTCGCATTTTGACGTCGACACGCTTGCCGAAGAACTCAGCGCTGCCATTACCGCAGCGCTTCGAGAGTCGAAGCAAGACGCAGCATCGGCTCGCCGTCAGCCTCAACTCCCGCCCCACCTCCTGGCGATGGTCGACAGGAAAAGGAAGCTGCGGCGCATCTGGAACCGCACCCGGTGTCCGTCCATGAAATCCCAGCTTAACGCTCTGGCGAAAAGGATCTCGAGTGCACTGGAGGCAGTGCATACCGAGTCCTGGTACCACGCCATCGAGCGAGCAGGAAACGACTGGACGGGCATCCACCGCCTGTGCCGCCAGCTCTCCAGAAAGCCTCCTCCGATTAGGCCCCTCCTGGCCGGCGACGGAACCCTCCGTTACCGGGCCGAGGACCGAGCGGTGATTCTGGCTGACCATCTGGAGAAGCAGTTCCAGCCCAACCCAGCTTCCAACGTGCAGCACGTAGAAGCTATCCAGCAGCATCTGGAGTCCTACTTCAACGCGCCGATAACCCCCACGGAAGACCCGGTAGTCCTTTCCCCGGGTTTAGTGCAGCGGATGATTCGCCGTTCTCCGCTGCGGAAAGCGCCCGGTCCCGATGGGATCCCAAATGAAGCCCTGCGTCACCTACCTCCGCGAGCAATCGCAACCGTGACGCAGCTATTCAATGGCATCCTACGGACCGGGTGCTTCCCCGCGGTGTGGAAACTCGGCAGAGTCATCATGCTGCCGAAACCCGGGAAAAACATACTGAGGCCCGAAAGTTATCGGCCCATCACGCTGCTGTCGACACTCTCGAAAGTCTTCGAGAAGCTTCTACTGCTGCACCTAACACCACACATTCAACCACGCGACGAACAGTACGGTTTCCGTGCCGAGCATTCCACGACACACCAACTCGCAAGAGTGGTGCACCACCTGACTGTTGCCTGCAATAAGAAGGAGGATGCCGTCGCGGTAATGCTCGACATGGAGAAGGCGTTCGATCGCGTGTGGCACGCCGGCCTGCTCTACAAGCTGTCCACGTCTACTATTCCTCGTCGAATAGTCAAGACTGTGGCCACCTTCTTAGAGAACAGACGCTTTCAAGTGGTGGTTGAAGGCGTCCTGTCCACGGTTCGCTCCGTCGGAGCCGGCGTGCCCCAGGGATCCTGCCTGTCACCCGTCTGCTACGGCAGGTATACGGATGACATCCCCGTCGGTGGAGGTGCCATGCTGGCACTATACGCAGATGATGCCGCATTTATAACTACCTCGCTATCACCCGCCCATGCGGCGGTGAAAATGCAGCGAGCACTGGATGCGCTCCCGCCATGGTTGGAGGACTGGAGGCTATCCGTCAACGTGGCGAAGACCCAAGCCATTCTCTTTGGAGGACGACGCCAACCACCCCGCCTCACTATGCTGGGTCGACAGGTCGGATGGTCGCGCACAGTTAAATATCTGGGCGTGACCATCGACCAACGACTCACCATGGGCCCCCACGTGAAGAACGTCGTGGTTCAAACCCGTGCCGCTCGAGCTCTCCTGCGTCCCGTCCTGATATCGCGCCTGCCGCTCAAGGCGAAACTGGGCGTCTACAAGGCGTATGTGCGCAGCCGACTCACTTACGCTGCCCCTGCGTGGTACGCGCTGGTCTCGGAAACTAACCGAGACCGGCTGTGCGCGCAGCAGTCGCTGTCGCTACGCAGCATCATCATAGACGCCCCAAGATACGTAAGGAACGCGGTAATCGCGAGAGACTTACGCATGGAGAGCCTCGACGACTTCATCGGCCGCCTGACCGCCACGATTTTCAGCCGCGCGGGGGCCTCCTCCTTCCGCCACCTGCGAGAGCTAGCGCTCTACAGCCGACGCCCACCGGACCGACCGCTGCCGCGGGACCTAATCCCCGCTGCTCCACTATCCAACACCGACGCCGCTCACTGATTATGGCTGACGGGCGCACGCCAGGAATTCACCCTGTCGTGCTCGACCTCGCCATAATCAGTTGATGCCCACACTCCAACAAACGCCGTTGGCTTGTAGAGCGCTCACTGGAGGCTCCCCTCACGGGGACGCTGCCGGTGGGGGCAGCTCTCGCCAACGCGCAGGCAAACACCGGACTTGACGCCCGGATCTGACACCACGTGGCCACTGCCACAACCCAATGACCCGTCTGTGTATACAGGCGGCGTCGATACCACTGAGTTACCAAAAAGGTATAACAGTTACCTCCGGTTCCCCTAGGGGAATTGAGAGACGACCCAATCTGAGAAGCTAGTCAGTCGGTCTTCGGATTCGACTCGATACAGAGCTCCCCTGCTCCCGACAAAACTGTCGGTTTACTTGTTACAGCGCTGCTGTATATTGCACATAGCTGTATTTGATACACTTTTTGTTTGGGTGGCTTGGCCATTATACGAACTGAGACCCTAAAAAGTCTGTTTTATTACCTTTTTACCTGCTTAATCTTTTTTCTATTTACCATTTATATTGTGTACCTTTTCTATTGTGTATGGTGTTTTAATTAGTGCCTACTTTAATAAAAACATTGTATCTGGTTATACAGTCTTGTTAATCCCAATAAAATGGGAACTACAAACCCTGACGATATACCCCTCGGCACTCCTGATCCTACATATATATATAGATGAGTATATTTATAAAACAAAAACTACATGCTTAGAAAATGAAATGAGAAGAGTTTTGAACCAACCTTGAATTTGTCTAGGCCCACAGGCGCTGTAGCGTAGGGTATGTTGTAGAAGACGTATAAATCCTCGCTAGGGTGCTTGCGCCCGCGCACCGGCCCTTGCGCTGTTTTCACTTCCCGCCATTCGTCGTCAGCTAGAATAGTCGTCGCGCACAAAAGTACCAAACACGTCCGCCACTTCATCGCTACGTTTGTAAATTGACTTATTGACTGCCTCACACTATGAACGGTGAATGATCACAAAACGGTTCATTATCAGCTGCGGTTATCAAAATAATAGGGCGCACGAAACCAGCGGTGGGGCGGCTGTTTAATATACTAACAAGAGACATTTATTCGATTTTCTCGGGGTCCTTGGTAATGTCGTTGTGCAGGGGTCTATAAGCGGGAGCCTGCGGATGGCGAGCATTGGGTAGCTCACCGTCCGATCAGAACCAGGCCCGGGTCGACGGCGCGCGGTTTTCCACGCGCGCGTTAAGGAGCTGTCAGCATAGAAGACGGGGCCCGCTAGGGCCACTGCCTGCCGGGGTTACGGAATTTGTTTGAAAGAGCCACCGCGGCCCTGGAACGCAAAGGGCATTAGGAGGAACGTGGATGGGTTTTAGTCAGTAAGAGTCTGACACTCCCTCCTGCTTTACCCATAGCGGGAGGAGTCATTTGATGTTTTCCCATTCTTACAAAAAAAGAGGTCTATAAGCGACGAAAACAAACACTTAGTAAAACTAAATAAAAGTATTTTTAAAGCTAAGAATTAAAAACGGCTAATTCTGTGGCGTTGTAGTCAGTGCAGCAAATTCACTTTCATCGATCATCGGACAAACCACCTTAGTATGCAATTGTGAAACTTTTTTTTTGGACGGGAAATCAGCAACTGACTCCTACTAGCAAAGGAGTGTCAGACTCTTGCTCTTGCTAGACCCACCCGTGTTTCTTATCCTTTGCGTTCCGAGGCCACGGCAACTCTTTCGACCAATTCCGCGACACTGGCAGGTGTAGTTGTGACTCATGTTTCTCCATGTTCTATTACAAGTAAATGCCACAGTTTGCTCTGTGGGAGCTCGTGGCTAGAGACAGCCACACGGGTCGATATTCAAGGTTAATCAATAATTGCCAAGGTTGGTCTGTGGATCTTAACATACCGAGTTTCCTCCGTGTCTCAGAAAACACGTTAAGCCGTTGGTCCCGGCTGTCATTTATAGATCTTTGGCAGGCGTTACGGATATTCAGAAGCCAATAAATTTGACTCCAGTCTTGCCATGAAGTACTGTGTTACCCAGTTAATGGGTTAAGGAGGTCTGGTAGGCAGCCACTCTACGTAAAATACTGGTATTCAGCTAAATTCGATTTAAATGGAAGCCGACCCCAATCTGGTTGGATAAAGGCTAGGCAGATGATGATGATGCTTCAGTTTGCACTGATCTTTACGAGAAATGAAGGGAAAAATATTCAAAACATTCAATCACAATTGATCTATTGAATAGTCTTGTTCTATTATCCAATTGTGGCTTAGTCTTCTTATATAATAATGGCAATACGGTCGTGTGCAGTTTTTTTGTGGGTGACGGCTGTTTTTTGTGATTATGATTTTCTGGAAGTGAAAACTGAGCAGGGTATTGTGCGCGGGCGGCTGCAGTCATTTGAAGATCTATACGTTTTCTACAATATACCATACGCCACAGCGCCCAAGGGCGATCATAGGTTCAAGGTGATTTTATTGATTACTATTGTTTTGTTTATAGTGCAAGGTAATTTCAAAGATGCTGGAGTCTGTGTTTTCTGATAGCTACAACCTGGAAGACTATAAGTCAAGAGTGAATAGGTTATCTGGGCAAGCGTGGTCTATCTTCGACCACATCATTCGGTGAGATATTTGTCAAACACAAAAAAAAAATGTTGATTATGTGAACAATGAAATTGCGAAAAATAATTCAACTGCTCTATGCATTTTGTTCGCGTAACTCGATGAAAGTTACTGAACAGCTAGAATTATGGTGATATAAAACTGGACTGTACAATAATATTGCTGTAGATTTTATATTAAAATAAAAGTTTAATGATTTTTTCAATATATTTAGTTGCATGTAAGCTAAAGAAAAAAGGCCATCCCTACTGGATTAACCTTAGTATTACTTTTGCTTCCCAGGCACCCCTCCCGCCGCCAAACTGGACAGATCCTTATGAAACTATAAAGAAAAATATTGCTTGTCCACAAAACAAAGCAGCCAATCAGATCCTAAGAGAAAAGGTAGAGATAGACGAAAATTGTCTGATTGCAAATGTATTTGTACCCAGAACACATAAAACAAACCTGTCAGTCCTTGTGCACGTTCACGGTGGAGCCTTTTCACTTGGTAATGGTCTTATGAATAAAGCAACACAGTTACTGAAGAAGAAGGACTTCCTCATGGTTACTTTTAATTACCGCCTGGGTGTTCTCGGCTTCCTCTGTCTCGGCACCAAGGACATACCGGGCAATGCTGGCATGAAAGATCAGGTGGCGGCGCTGCGCTGGGTACAGAAGAACATTGCTGGCTTCGGCGGTAACCCTGATGATGTCACCATTGCTGGTAGCAGTACGGGTTCTGCATCAGTAGATCTCTTAATGCTCTCGAACTCAACGAAAGGATTGTTCCACAAAGTCATATTAGAAAGTGGTGGCGGTCTTGCTCCGTTTGCAATTCAGAGGGATCCTTTACAAATTGCCAAATATCATGCTAGTAAACTGAATTTTACCAACTTCCACGATGTTCATGCATTAGAAGAACTGTACAAGACAGCTTCGTTGGAACTGTTGACTTCATGTTCATTTTTCGACAGAACTGATTCAACTTTTTTGTTTTCCCCGTGTGTGGAACGTGATACAGGTGACGGAGCATTCCTGACAGAATCTCCTCTAAGTATACTAAAAAAAGGCAACTGCAAGAAGTTACCTATACTGTATGGATTTACCAGCATGGAAGGACTGATGCGTATTGATTACTTTGACATTTGGAAGCATAAGATTCAAAACAGTTTTTCTGATTTCTTGCCAGGTGACCTGCAGTTTCATTCAATAGAAGAAAAACGAGACGTTGCTGAGACAGTTAAAAGCTTTTATTTTGGAAACAAGTCAATTGGCGATGACAATGTTCTGGCATTCGTCAATTACTTTTCGGATGTCATAATTACTTATCCTATGTTACGGGCTCTGCAACTTTACGTGGAGGCTGGCAATGATCAGGTTTATTTGTATGAATATGCATTTTTAAGTGAGGAGCCCTTGCCATACCCTCACATACGAGGTGCAGACCATTGTGCTCAGTCGACGGCTTGGATGGACGATGAAAGTGAGCGTTTTGCATCTCATACATACCAGAAGATGAGAAAAATAATGCGAGAGATATGGCACAACTTTATGAAGACTGGGTATGTATTGATAAGCTAGTGTAACTATAAAAGTTTTGCTCCTTTTCCATCTCTTATTTTTACTAGCTAGGCTATAACTTTTGCCTTCATTTTCTCTCAATACGTTTTTAGGGTTCCGTATCAAAATGGTAAAAGGGAACCCTTATGGTGTAACGAAGTCTGTCCGTCTGTCACAGCTTGATATCTCAAGAACTACTAATGCTTATATCAACTTGAAATTTGGAATAGTTTTGGATGAATTTTGCAAATAAGAAAAAAAAATAAAAATGCGTATATTTTTTTACAACAGCGACTGAAAGGGGTTCTTAAAAATTCAAAGGGCTACTAGGGCATGTGGGGTTGAAGAGCTAGTCGTGGCTAGATAATAACAGCCGAACGGGTCAATCTTCAAGGTTAAGCAACGCTTGCTGGTATATAAATGTTGGTATGTGGATGACCATCTTAACATACCGAGATTCCTCTGTACCTCGGAAAACACGTTAAGCCGTTGGTCCCGGCTGACATTTGTAGATCTTTGGCAATCGTTACGGATAGTCAGACGCTAATTAATCTGACTCCAGTCTTGCCAAGACATCCCACCCATACGCACAAAACGTTTTGGTAACACATTCATAGTGCGTACAGCCAAAGAGTGGAATTCCCTGCCGGAGTCTTTCCTGATAGCTACAACCTGGGAGTCTTTAAGTCAAGAGTGAATAGGTTACTTCTAGGCAGGTGAGCTACATCTTCGACCACATTATGGCTTACCAACAGGTGTGATAGTGGTCAAACGCTTGCCTATCAATAGTAAAAAAATAAAAAGTACCGTGTTACCCAGTTAATGGGTTGTGGAGGTCTATTCAGCTAAATCCGGTTCGACTGGAAGCCGACCTCAATACAGTTGGGAAACGGCTTAGCAGATGATGACTAGGGCATGTGGGGTATCATATGAAAGAGACATTTTAATCATTTTTTTATGCCGCATGATTTTCGAGTTTTGACGAAAAGTGTGAAAAATTTTACCATTCTCCCCCCCCCCCTTATCTCCGCAGTTTGCTTAGAAAAAATCTAAAAGTATTCATGTGATGGAAGTTAATAAAAAGATTACAGGAAACAGGAATAAAAAAAAGTTGAGTTACTAACACTTTGGATTTCTGTTTTCCAAATATTGAAAATAAATAATAACAATTAATGTTGTTCAGGAACCCCGTGCCAGAAGGGTCGTCGCTCCCAACTTGGCCACCAGCTGGTAGGGACAGGTCACCACATATGAAGCTTGGAGTGAAGCTGGAACTACGTGGGGTGCTCTTGGAAGAACGCACTCGCTTCTGGGATGACATCTACAAGATATACTACCGGGATGCAGTTCCCTCTCCAGCGCCTGGCCAAATAATGATACCTCTTGGGCCGGAGAGTGGTACAACAGAGAAAATATTATACGGTTTTTTGAATCGGAGTGCCCATTTTGAAAAATAGGTTCATTTAGAAACAAGCAGAAATATTACCAGATTAAATAATAAAAACGTAACGCGACGCAATAATAAGTATAAAAACTGGTAACACGAATTCATATTTTATTTTATTTCATTTGGGAAAATAAACAATCGTACATTGTATTAATACATCAAGATGGTTTAAACTATAGATAAATGTACAATCCATGACGTTTCCACATCTTACTATTGCAGGATACAATGCAGATACATGCAATTTAACTAAAATACTTAACTAAAAAATAAGTAAAAACTAATAAACTCATTTATATTTATTACTTAAACTATTTACTCTGATTCAGAAACTAAAAGGCATTTAATTATTTCTTTCTTAAATAAATTCTGTGTTAGGTTAAATATGTCTATATGATTAAAATGATCATTGTATATAGTGACTAATCTCTGCAGAGGAACCCTCCGGCCCGCATTTGTACGACAGGGGGTTGTGGCAAACAACGGGTAAGAGCGAACCTCTCGTCGCATAACCGCTGTAGGCACAAAGTAACATATATTGTACATAAGTTCTGAGCAATTGAATCTACTATGCACTAGTCCATGAAGCATCATGGCTTGGAGCAGCTGGCGTCTTGAACGCAGAGACAGTAATTTAAATTTAGCTAGTGCATCTACGTAAGAGACGTGCATCAGACGACATTTATATTGCGTATTTTTGAAAAGTTTACGCTGCACTCGTTCTAATGCATTATCATATTTGGCGTAGTATGGGTCCCAGATCATGCAGGCATATTCGAGCTGTGGGCGTACCAAGGTGTTATACAGATACATATAAGTTAATGGCCTTTTAAAATCTGAAGCAGCCATCATCACAAAGTTATGCATTTGGAAAGCTTTAGTGACGATCTTGTCAATATGCAGATGTAAATGCAGTTTACTATCAAGAAGGATGCTTGTTTCTCTGGTTAATATTTTGTTGCACAGCGAATAATTGTAAGATATAATTTTTTGCTTTTTTGTAAAATTAATATACTTACATTTAGGAATACTTAATTAAGTTTATTTTTGTGACAGTATTCAGTTAACCTATTTAGGTCCTCTTGAAGAAGGTAACAATCATTTATAGTATTTATTTTTTGGTAAACTTTAAGGTCGTCAGCATACAGCAGAAAATTACTATGATGGAAACAGTTGCTAATATCATTCACATAAATAATAAAAAGAAGAGGACCAAGAGTGTATCATTGGGGAACACCAGATGTAGCCAAAAATGCTTCTGAATGATACCCGTTGCTCACTACAATCTGATTCCTATTACATATATATGAATAGAACCAGCGCAGCAAGTTTTCTCTGATGCCGTTGAACGCAATTTTGTTTAACAGAATTTCATGGTCCACCCTATCAAAAGCTTTCATGAAATCCGTATAAATTGTGTCTGTTTGAAGTCCCTTATCCATGACATTAAACAGAAAGTCAACAAAGATCATCAGGTTAGTATTTGTAGAACTCTGCCCAACAAATCCATGCTGCTCCGGTATTAAATTATGTCGTAAAAAAGGATAAATGGCCTGGTGGACAAGCTTTTCAAATACTTTTGCCAGAGTACAAAGTATTGAAATAGGTTGATAATTTTCAATATCTTGCCTTGAACCACTTTTGTAACATATGAATATTTGACACTACTAAATATAACTCTAACATCATCGAAAATTAACCAAATGTTTCTCATCCTTCAGGTACATGGGTCCCACATGTGGGACAGTGCGCTCGCGCGGATTTAGGCTCTATTGTTACAATAATGCAAGGTATTTTATGATGAGACCGTTTTAAGCGCGCGGGAATGGGTTAAAGAAACTAAATATCACAAAATGTTAACAAAATTGATCATCTGCCTAGCCTTTTCCCAACTATATTGGGGTGGACGTCCAGTCAAACCGGATTCAACTGAATATCCGTATTATACGGGGAGTGGCTGCCTATCAGACCTCCACAACCAGTACCTAACTGTGTAAAACAGGAGTTCTTGGTCAGACTGGTGTCAGATTTTCTGGCTTCGGACAATCCGTAACGACTGCCAAAGATCTTTTAATGACATCCGGGACCAACGGCATACCGTGTTTTCCGAAGCACAGAGCAATTTCGATATGTTGAGATGGTAACCTATCCACAGACCGACCTCGGCAGCGTTGCTTAACCTTGAAGATCGACTCGTGCGGCTGTAATAACTTAGCCACGAGCTCCGAGTTTATAACTTCGTCTGATCCGCTCCTATTGGTCTTAGCGTGATAATTTATAGCCTATAGCCTTTTCTGATAAATGGGATTCTAACACTGAAATAAATTTTCAAATCAGACCAGTAGTTCTTGAGATTAGCGCGTTCAAGTAAACAAACAAACTCTTCAGCTTTATATATTAGTATAGATATATATTTAAGGACCACTAACAAAGCATAGGTACACCAAAATACTTGTTGAAGTTCGCATATTTGTACATTTTATAGTGTAGCCTTAATGACAGGCTGGCTATAGTTACAAAACAGATTTGACTTATTTAGATAGGTTGGATGAATTAAATCAATCAAAAGAAACTTGAAAGAGTTGGTAACATTATAATCTTATGTTTCTTAAATACATTTTTACTTAAACTATAGGTACTTAATTGAAAGCCCATGTAGGTATGTATCATTTTGTTAAGGGGACGAGCGAATAATAAGGCCGTTTTAAGATTTTTATTTCTCGTAAAGTGCCTTTAATAATGATTTGATATTTTGGTTTATGTTTCTTGACTATATGATCTACCTTAATTCTAAAGGAATACACGATGCGAAGAAATTTTCTCGATAGAAAAAAATAATAAAAAGTTCTATCTGTCTTTTTGCCATTTTCATTTTCATGACGTTCATACATTAGATCGATGTCATGAAAACTCCTCCTGGTGACTGATACACACTTAACTCTGTATCTCAAAAACTCCTAAACCGATTTCCCTAAGTTAGACTATTCAGTTTAAACATAATTTTTCGCAATCCGACTTATAGTTTTTGAGATATGCGAGGAGAAACATACAAATATACATACAATTTTGAATTTTTTTTACACACACGTTTAGAATCTGATTTAGACTAAAATATACAAAAACTGCTATTCTGACCATATTACATACGTACATTGACAATCTCCTTTTTTTTTGAAGTCGGTTAAATGTAAACATCAGGTCCCCTTATCTCCGACACTACTGAGCCTAAAATTTTGAAAAACAATAGTTTACGTTTGTGTTACAAAAACTATATTCGTTCGGAACCTTTTACACGCTAATCCGACCAGTTTTTCCCTACTTCCGACTCTCTACCTAGTGCGAGAGAGTCACCATGATACCGTTATAACAGCTGATCATGAAAGAACAGCTTGCATCACTTCCAAAACGTCAGTATTTTGAGTCGGAGCTTTTTAGTGTTCACTCAACATCCCCTCTAAATATCTGACGTACCCAAAAAATAAATGTATTTTTTTTCTATTAAAAAAACATGGTTGGCCATCCTCACCACGCAAGTCGGCAGACGAACTTACCTTTGAGATCAAAGAAACGTTGGGCATCAAAACTCAATATCTGACTCATTCAAGTATTTCCATGATTTTGTTTTTCATTTGGAAATCTGTGGACGCTACCCCCCACCGTCACCACCACTGAACGGGGAAACATTACATTAGTCCTCACAGTGCTCGACTAAATCACCATTTAGCATCAAGGCCCTACTAGGTAACAACATTGAAGTGTTATATCTAAGCTAATTAAAATGTACTTGCATCCGATTACTTTACTTATAAGGTCTAAAATCGCTTGTTCTGAATATATCCACTGGAGCTTCGGAATTTCAGCGGTGGAGATGAAACGGCATCCAAATAATGTGACTGGTATATTTTATCCCAAAATCGAGTCATTTTTTCCAATAATGGTCCACGAAGTACCAAACTTGGTCCAATTGACATGTGTGGTGACCAATTGCGGCCAACGGGTGGCCAAGCAGGTAGAGGCGACCCTAGAGGCACAGGCTTCCTGAAACGTACAAATAATTGACACATAACTTAGAGATCATGGACTGAACTTTCCTGGTTACTCTTATCAGTCATATCGTTTCTAAGTTCAGAGATGGATTTAAAAGGACTGCAAAGAGCGTAAGGGTTGAATTAAAGCCGAAATCAAACCCAGTGTGATAGTTATGTCAGCATTATATTTGTTACTAGCTATAGTCTCTGGCAGCTTTTAACTTGCTACTGGAATGAAGTGTGTCCTACACTCCTACCAACTTATCTGTGAAATGGCGAAAATTGGAACTACGGCCGTCACGTTGAAATATCATTCGATTGTCAGTATCTACAACATTCGGGTTCTCTGGTTGTTTTGTCGTGATATTGCTGAATTTACGAGTATAAAGTTAAATATGCCAAAAGCTATTAAAAGTGATGCTCGAAACATTATTCTAAAGGTTAAAACCTTTTTTGAAGAAAAAGCTCGGGCGAGGTCTCCGATTATTCCATTTAATCAAATAAACAAACGAATTTCGGCAGCGACAGGTTAGTATTGTCAACTTTCTTGTTATAAATTACCCGATACTTAACTAATTAGTTAAGTCCATGAAATATTCGTTTCTATTCTTGCTGAAGGCTAAGTAACAGTAGCGAGCGTAGTAAATTTCTACTAACATTTATTTTACTATATTATATTTCAGGTGTGAGTCAAGGACTAATTTAAAAAATAGTTAAGGAAGGGCACGCAGCAGAAGAAACTGGTACAAACATTCGGACACCAGGCAAGGAAAAACAACGTAAAAGTGGATTTGTGCATGTTGATGATTTTGACGTGGGAGTTATAGGAAGAAAAGTACATGAATATTATTCTGCTAAAAAAGAGGTACCTGCTGTTTAAAAGCTTCTAGAGGTCTTAAAGACTGAAATAAATTACACAGGACAGCGAGAGAGTCTGCGAAAGCTGCCTCACAAGGTGGGATTTCGTTTTAAAAAATCTCAATCCAATCGGAAGGTTCTTATGGAGCGTAATGAAATATCAGCTTGGAGATCTAAGTACTTGTATACAGTGGGTAAAGATAAAAAATCTCCTCAGCCCCAGCCCATAATTGATTTAGATGAGACCTATATTCACTCTTCGCATACATCGGCTAAATGTTGGCAAGGAGAGGGTGAAGACGGAGTATTGAAGCCTGTATCAAAAGGGCAAAGATACATTATTGTTCATGAGGGAGGAGATACTGGATTTGTTACAAATGCACTACTTGTGTTTAAATCAAACACAAAAAGTGGTCGAATAAATAATACCATTTTTTTAAAGTGAGTTATTGAAAAACTTATGCCTAGTTTACGAGAGTCATCCATAATAGTGATGGATAATGCTCCTTATCACCGTATTTGTGTGAATAAAGTCCCAAATACGAATTCCTTAAAAAAAGATATGCAATTATGGTTGACCCAAAATAAAATTGACTACGGAGAGGATTTGACTAAACCTCAGATTTTAGAATTAATTAAGTGAAACAACCTGTATATGAGATTGAAAAAAATTTAGAAGACAATAGACACAAATACTTATATTTACCACATTATCACCGTGATCTCAATCCCATTGAGCACAATGAAAAGAAAAGTTGCCGATGTAAATATTGAGCACAAAAATGCTGAAATTCCTCGCCTAGTTAGAGAAGCTTTTGACGCTATCACAGTTCATGAGTGGGCACAGTATTTAGGTAGTAGTACAGGTTAGAAGAAGAATACTTAAAACATGATTTGTATTTAGATAAACCTTTTATTACAGAAGTGGTAAGTGACACTGAAACCAAAAGCGAAAGTGATAATGATGATAGTGGTACGGAAATAAGCGGAGTATGGCCTCACAACCAGGATGAAGTCGTGTATGCAGGTTTGTCTAAAGATCACAATTACTGTAAACCTGGTTTTCAATAAATTATTGTAAAGCAATTTGTTTTTTTTTTTTTTATTACACTACACTACCACTATGTACCACTGCTAATTATAATTAGTCAAATCTGGTGTTAGGGGTTAGGTACGGTCATAACTAAATGCTAGTCATCCAGGTACCTACCTACTTTTTTTTTTTTTTTTAAGGATGGGAAATCATCAAATGACTCCTTCCGCTCTGGGCGAGGCGGAAGGGAGTGTCAGACTCTTACTGACTAAAACCCATCCGTGCTCCTCCCGATACCCCTTGCGTTCCAGGGCCGCGGCGTCTCTTTCGAACGGATTCCGCACCCCGGCAGGCACTGGCCCTAGCGGGCCCCGTCTCCCATGCTGACAACTCCTTGAGGCGCGCGCGGAACACAGCGCGCCGCCGACCCGGGCCTGGTTTTGATCGGACGGCGAGCCACCCAATGTTCGCCGTCCGCAGGCCCGCGCCTACGGTGGCTGGAAATCGCCCTGCGACTCCCGACGCCTGGGGCGTCTTCTTCTGTTGCGGCGGCTGGGTCGTGAGGCTTCCCTCTCTCTCACACGTTCGGCATCCTCCTTCGCTAGCATTACTGTTTCGCAGAAGGAGGTGACCGCTTCCCATGCCTCTTCGCTCCGGACCATAGATTGAACCAGGGCCGGTCGCGAGAGGTCGCCGCCGCCGATCGCCTCAACGAGGACCCGGCGGTTTTCCGCCCAGGCAGGGCAGACCTCCACCGTATGCTCCACCGTGTCCTCCGGGTGGTCCTCGCAGTGTTGACACCCGGGCGTATCCTCCCGCCGAATCCGAAACAGGTATCTCCCGAAACAACCGTGTCCGGTGAGTACCTGCGTCAGGCGGAAGGTGAGGACGCCGTGGCGCCGCTCCAGCCACTCCTCAAAGAGGGGACTAATTGCCTGGATTGTGGCATGCCCAGCGCTGGGTTGCGACAGTCGCTGTCTCCATACCGCAGGTACCTGCCTACTTAACTTCGCATTAAATGAAAGTTGTGTCCCCCGTGGAACATTTTATCTGCTGAATTGCCACTTCATTGGATTACTTTTTAGATAAAGCCATTGTTTATTCCTGAGAGACTAAACTGTTAGCGTCCCTGCGTAACTGTAAATATCACATTCTTTTTATTTTTTTTATTATTTTAATATAGGTATCATTGTTTTTAATTTGTAAAAACTGTTATTCTTATTAAACGGTTATGTCTAATGTGAAATTTCCTTCTTGAAAACTTACTCAATTTTGGGCATCTTAAATTAATTAGCAATACTGAATCGACGGCGCCGTCCTCTTTCAGTTCACAGATAAGTTGGAAGGACTATATGTCCTAATCTAGGCCATAGACTTTCCGTGTGCTAGGTTTCATTATAATCTGTTCAGGGGTAAGCCAAAAAAACCTAAACGACAGACACATCTTCGCAATTATAGTATTAGTATGGATGAACGTACCGTTAACTAAAAACAAGTAGTTGTTCATTAATATAGCACATCCGCTTTTTTTAAAGTTTGACTTAATGTGCCACATTAACACCCATGATCCTGGATAGGTACCTACTACTCGTAGTTCGAACCAGGCAATGAGAGTCAAAACGTGTCGCACCGTAGGTGCAGATCATTCAATAGGATGCCCAAAAAACCAGACAACACCTATACAATTAACGATGCGGAAACGAGCGAATTTTTTCCACTTCCCAGGCTTCCGAATTGCAACCAAACAGAGTTAGGATCCGCATAGGGAAAGAGTCACGAGCCACCTAGGTTGGGAGGTGGCTTCAGAAGTAATAGACAAAGATAAAATAATATGGGCCATCAATACCATCTTGTCTTTCAAGGCAGCCGGGTTGGATGGTATCTTTCCGGCTCTGCTCAGATGGAGCGGAGACTCGCTAGCGGAATACCTTGTCAAGGTTTTCCGTGCCTGTCTGGCTCACCGCTATGTCCCCTTTACATAGTACGAAGTAAAAATAACTTTTATTCTTAAATCCGGTAAGTCATCCTTTAATGCAAGGCCGTGGCTACCCAACGTCAACAAATTCTCGGAACGGTGAGGTCGCGCTCTGCGAAGCCTGTGAAGCTCCCAGGAAACTTCTGTGCTTCTGGGAGGAGCTAGGCTGGCTAACTTAGCCAGGATAACCACGCACAACGGACCGAATGAGAGTCTAAGTGCGGAGAATGGAGTCCCTACTCTACTACTCGTAGTTTAAACACAATGACGTAATGCTTACCCAGTCTTCATAAAATTGTGCCATATTTCGCGCAGCAGCTTTCTCATTTGTTGATAGCTTCTATTCTCGTAAATTTCATTTTTCCCATCAGCGTTATCCAGCCAAGCATTCGACTGTGCACAGTGATCTGTGCTTCGTATGTTAGTGTGTGGTACAAAGTTTTCTCCTGGGTAGGAATATTCGTATAAATAAATTTGTTTATGGCCAGCCTCCACATGCAGTTTCACAGCTCGTAGCATAGGATACGTAACCATGACATCCGAAATAAAGTCCACGTATCCCAAAACATTGTCGTCGCCAACCGGCCTGCTTCGAAAATAAAAATTTTTAATTGCCCTGGCTATTTCTAGTTTTTCTTCTTGAGAATAAAACTTTAAATCAGCAGGCAAGAAATCAGAAAATCTTTCAAACATCATGTGTTTCCAAATGTTAAAATTACCAATACGTAACATTCCCTCCATCCTGGTAAAACCATACAACATGGGCAACTTTTTGTATTTACCTTTCTGAAGTATGTTTAGAGGTGATTCTGTCAGGAATGCTTCGTATTTCACACCTATATCAGTCTCCACACACGGTGAAAGTAAAAATGTTGAATCCGTCCTATCGAAATGTGAAACTGAGTTCAAAAATTTCAGTGATTTTGTCTTATAGAAATTTTCCAATGCAAACAGACTATGGATGTCGGTAAAATTCAGTTTCCTGGCAAGATATCTGGCAATCTGCAAAGGATCCCTTTGAACTGCATATGCAGCTAGACTGCCTCCACTTTCTGGTATGACTCGGTGAAATAAGCCTTCTGCTAACTTCGAGAGCATTAACATTTCCACTGATGCAGCGCCGGTACCGCCACCTGCTAGCGTCACATCTTTGGGGTTACCGCCGAAGCTGGCGATGTTCTTTTGTACCCAACGCAATAGCGCCACCTGGTCCTTCATGCCAGCATTGCCCGGTATGTCTTCTGTGCCGAGACAAAGGAAGCCATGAACTCCAAGTCGGTAGTTAAATGTAACCATGATGAAATCTCTTTCTATCATTAACTGAGTTGCTTTGTTTCTGTTACCGTAACCTATTAAAAAACCACCTCCGTGAACATAAACTAGGACTGATAGATTTTCTTCAGGTGTTTTGGGTACAAACACATTAGCTGTCAGACAATTTTCATTCATCAGTACTTTTTTTGGTAGAAACTCTTTGAAAGCTCGCGTGTTTTGTGGACAAACGAAAGCCATCTCGACGGCATCGTACGGTTCCTTCCATTTTGGTGGCGGGAGAGGTGCCTGCAGAACAAAATTATCATTTAGAGTTGTTTGTGCCTTCATGACAAGATGGTAGTATTATCAATGACTTGGGCTTTTGACATTATAAACGTTAAATTACTTATGTCGAAACAGTTGATTTAAGTTTGAGTTTTGTTCTTTTATGTACAATATTAAGTACCTACTTAATTAATATGTATGACGTTACAAAAATATACAAAAATAACAAATGTTAATGAAATAAAAAATAAACTGCATAATACGTCGCATCACTTGGTGCTGAGCTATTCATATGTGATTTTAATCGGGTAATTCAACGGCATGGTGCTACTTGGTACTTCTATTATTTCATCATTCTATCACTACCCAGCCTAGTAAACACGCTATGAAATGAAGAAAGCAGGCGTCTAAAGTCGAAAATTATCTCAAGGGAACCAACTCCTGAGATAAAAAGGTATCCTGTATCAAGGACATTGTTTACCAATATGCCATAATGAATTAGGGTGAAGGTATAAAAGTATCTTACGTTACGCTACGGTTTTACTTAAGTCTTTTCATTCAGGTCTGGGTCCTACTCATAGAAATATAAAAAATAGGAGAAGTGGCAAGGGGGCGTGTCAGTGTCCGCTCGACATGCTCACGTTTATCATGTCATAGGCAAATGGTCTCGGCGAACTAGTGCGCTTTCGATCGCGATCGAGTTAAATTATAAGAATTCCGTGTTATTCAGTGGTTTCTTGTAAAAACCGAAGCCTATACCAAAACTTTGTAAATCATGGAATCACTAACCATATCTAAATATAAGTATTTTATTTACTATATTTGTCTTTAAAATCATGAAAAACAACAAATCGTTAAATAGGTCTGGCTTTTACTATGTTATTATTCTGCTCAAATATCACGTCTTCTGTTTATATATTTTTGCAAAAAATACATTGCTCCTTAACCCTACCTAAGTTAGTCAGTACAAAGTGACTGAACAAGCAATGTAAATATCACGAAACGATACCTTAGTATGCGGATTCATCGCGTATTACGGCCGCTGCTTCTTGCGACGAGTTAGTAATGTCCTTTGCAGATCCACTAACAAAGGTTATCGGCAACAATGTCGATTGACGAAGGAAATCTTGCTATAATAGTTTATTTTTCAATTTGTCAACCATTTTAACCCGGTTAGAAGATCGAAAAATAACGTTTTATACTTAATTTAATTATATTACAGCTTAGTAGAGAAATGTGTAACTAATTTTTGTAAATTAAGTTAATTAAATTTTATGTTAATAACCGGTGAAGTATTTTTAATATTTTCTAGAAATATTCTTCTTTTTTTATTTAATTAAATATTTCGACTTTCTCGGGACATTTCAAATGGAATGGGACACCAACCGACGATTATCCCTGTATGCACTGTGAAAGTATACCCAAGGACAATCCCCGGTTGGAGCAGGACTATTGCAGAATATGGAAACAAAAGAGTTTGGCTGGGTTAGTGGACTAATAATCGCTTACTATTTGACAATTAAAACGGCTTTAAAATAGCAGGGGGTGACTTGCACACTCAATAAATGGGCCCCCCGAAAAGGGTCGCTAGCACAAAGTAACGTAGCGCCAAGGGGGTAACATATCCTGAGGTGCTAGAGGAGTGGAGAGGTATACCACGGCTTTATTTATTTTATTATTAGAACCGCAAAAACACCTTTTCGTACTATATAAATGGAAGATTCGATGACTTTCCGCGTATATATAAAGCTGAAGTTTTTTTGAACTGGTCCGATATGAACTTTTCAAATCGGACCAGTAGTTCCTGAGATTAATGCGTTAGTTAGTTGCGTGGGTCAACTAGTGAAAATAAATTACTTTTGTACAGCACAACGAGAGCGCGCGCTGTTTTTGTGTGGGTAAGTTGTACGGTGCATGGTAAATACACGCTGTGTGTGAAACGAGAAGGTTTATAATTGATCGGTAGTACGTTCTGTTTTGAGTAATACGGGCGTGTGCGCGACTGCGTGTCTATTGCTTTTACTGAAGTGCATGTGTAGGTAGTAGTTGCCGTTTGGTGAGGGCATAGTGGAGATACAGGGTTCCGGTACATATTCGTCTACCGGGCATATCTCCTTCTTTATTATATCTATGGTCCTACTAAAAATCTATAGTTTGAAATAACTCGTATTCGTTCGTTGGTGACTGTTGGTATGTACTTACTATGTTGCTTAAAACACATGAAAAGTATAGTCGCTATGCCAATTCTGCAAAGTTCGCATGCGCATCTCAGTTGCAATCTGTTAAAATGTAAAGTCTTTTCCACAGATTTCAACTGAGATGGAAAGCGAACGTGGCTTTAAAAATAGTAGGATTGGTCCTCCGATCTTTCTTAAGGCGACGATAGACGCCAGCGACCTTGAGGGAACAAAACGCGCACTCGTTTAAGCTAAATGGGAAGGCTCTTAGATTGGTGACCAGTTTTAAGCACTTAGGGCACATAGTCACAGCAGACCTGAAGGAGAGCGGACGTGGAACGTGAGTGTAGGGTAGGTTTGCAAAAGGGAAACCTCACGCCCCAGCCGCCGCAACAGAAGAAGATACCCCGGGCGTCGGGAGTCGCAGGGCGGTTTTCGGCCACCGTAAGCGCGAGTCTGCGGACGGCGAGCATTAGGTGGCTCGCCGTCTGATCAGAACCAGGCCCGGGTGGACGGTGCGCTGTGTTCCACGCGTGCCTCAAAGAGCTGTCAGCGTAAAAGACGGGGCTCGCTAGAGCCAGTGCCTGCTGGGGCTGCGGACTTCGTTCGAAAGAGGCACCGTACCCTGGAACGCAAAGGGCACTGGGAGGAACGCGGATGGGTTTTAGTCAGTAAGAGTCTGACACTCCCTTCTGCTTCACCCCAAGCGGGAGGAGTCATTTGATGATTCCCATCCTTAAAAAAAAAGGGTAGGTTTGCAAGGTGTTCGGTAGAAGCAAAGATTATGCTCTTAAAGGGATAATATCGCCAGTCTTTCTACTCGAGTGGACTATGGGTGAACCATACCCAATGCCAATGCCAATGTCTTACGTGTTCAATACAACTACATCTTCAGGGTGTTGTTGCGTCTACCTGGAGACTGTAGTGCATCCAGAACGTTCGCAGAGGCGCGGATAGATGGATTTCATGCGGTTGTACGCGAAAGGGTCACCTCTATTTTCCACTGCGTTAGCCTGCGTTCAGACATGCGGGAATCGTGCGTTTACGAATCGCGCGGTTTCAAACCGCAAAATTGTGAAGCTATTCAGACACGCGCGGTTAGTATGCGATTTCGTGCGGGTTAGCGTCAGTTTCAAAATGGAGGTCGACGAAGAAGTGTGTTTACTGTGGTTGCTCCTTAAAAAAAAGAAAAGAAAAAGGCGGTATTGGGTGCATCCAATATTACGTGACCGACTAGTACATGGTCAGTTCGTAACATTATATCCCAAATTAAGAATGTATGATAACAAATTTTTGAAAAAAATGAAAGCCACCAACTCTTGCCAAGCTCGGTTCTTGATAATTTTATTTGAGTAATCATCACACTGAATGTCCCATATTGCAGGTCTCTTCTCCACCTCATCAATAAATAGTTCAGTGTCGAAACGATCCATGGCGAACTCACGAACAGTGACGTGCTCACCGCGCGGTATCCGCAACGCAACTGAACGCGAAGTAAAGACTCCATTGTAATAGAAACACGCGGGAGCAGCGCGATTCTATTTTCTGGCGGTTGGGTTGCGGTAACCGCGCGGCTTGATTAACCGCGCGGTTATGTCTGAACGATTACTAACTAACTCATATAAATAAGACCCGCGCGATTTCCATGCGATTCTATAATCGCGCGGTTCCCGCCGTGTCTGAACGAGCGCTTAGAGGTAGTAGCAACGGCATGCTGAGTATTGCTGACCGCCTAGACTGTCCTATGCAGTTTAGATGGATAAGTACGGTACGGTAATGGGGAAGTGATATGTTGCAGTGTTGAACTAGCTACAATTATAATTAAGTAGCTGCGCTAACTCAAAATTATTAAAGTAGGTAATTCTGAATGTTTTATTTTGGTTTGAGAATTAGTTTATATTTTTATTTAATGAGCGGTTGACATTTTAGTTTGGTACGTATTATTTTAATTTTATTTTATTGTATTTCAATTTTGATTGTATTGTGTATATGGAAATCCGAAATAAAAATATTTATTATTAACACCCGCGCGACCCAAAATTTTTGCACTTTATTACCTATTCTAAAACTTTAAAAAATAGCCATATATCAAAATGTAGGTACTGTAAGGATCGCTTTTAATGGGGTGCGTAAGGCACCTACTCTTTAATAAATAATTATATATTGCGTGTTTTCAACGTCAAGGCAAACAATCGAATCCCATAGAAAAAAACAACACTTCCTTATGACACCACATTCGAATCCTAACTTACTCTTTTTTCTTAACTCTTTCAAGGCTTATGTCATTGAGGTCGCACCTCCCAAAGAGAATCTCTGCATGAGCTACCCCCCGAAGAATGGAGGATAGTAAGAATAATTTTCTTGCAATCATACATTCTCAGCCCTGGAAGAGTCAAGCACCTTCCTACTCCTAACCCGAAGTCCCTGCCTAAGTGGCGACTCTTCGTAGACAGGTGGACGTATGCCTCTATAGAAGCAG
The DNA here is from genome assembly GCA_950371165.1 of Lacanobia oleracea. Lineage (NCBI taxonomy): Eukaryota > Metazoa > Arthropoda > Insecta > Lepidoptera > Noctuidae > Lacanobia > Lacanobia oleracea. The sequence goes on from OX493389.1 coordinate 18,775,257, forward strand.
TTTCAGTCATACCCTGCGCTGGGCAATATTCTTTAAATTATTATGCGCCATTTGCGCAATATCTTAAAGCAGTTATGCTGAAACCCTGCTGCAGCAAAACGCCACAAAAACCTGCAACACATCGTCGGACGTAAACAAAATCGATGCGACAATTCACATCTATCCAGAAGGGATTGAATTGATTAGATTTACCCTAACTAATTCTGCTAAAGTTTTTTAAATTTTAACTTTGAACTTACTCCAGTGATTATAATACATAAGAATTGAAATCAATTGCCTCCATAATCAGTTCAACCAATGGTGACAACTAGCCACCCTTCGCGAAGGTTATACCTCGTATGCAAAGTTGGTTTAACCGCCCATGGAGTTCTTTAATGGCGTAAAATTAATCGCGAAAACTCTACTTCTAACACCACTGGAATGAGTTCACCCTAGCTAATTTTTTTTAAACGCGCTCTTCACAAATCTGGGAGCGCCCTCGAAGTCGTCGATCACGTACAAGTCCTTCTTCGAATGTACATGGAAAAAAGACTTCATTCAATATCTTATTCAACTTACCAAACAAAAATATTGTTTGTTTACATAAAATTATTTGACATCTATCTGCTTTGACATCCTACTTTTTCTGCTATCATAAATGCTTTTTTAAAATAAAATGGTTTCGACCTATTGACATGAATATTAACTAGAACCTTATTCAATTTAATCTTTACAGGTTCTCTATGAAAGCATAATCTTTTTGGTTCGTTTGACACAATATGACAAATACAAATTGTTTTTTATGTTGTCATGTCATCCTATGACTGAAATAATACAAGTCAATCCTTCGGCTTTCGCTGCCATTAAAATAAATAAAACCATATGTTATGAAATTAGCAGAAAACTTGAAAGTAACTAACACTATATAAATCTATCAAGTAAGATAAAGTGGAATTTCGAATAACTATAAAATCTTCAAAATAAAACGTTTCCTGACCTTATAATTGTATATAATAATTTCATATTTCTTTCTAAAATATCTCCCTATGTAAATTAAAGGTTGCTGAACTATCAAATCATTAGTGAAATGTTTTATATGATTTGATGTGTATGATTTCTCTTTAAATGTGTAAATATATGTGCAATATTTGCTTGTCTTTTTCTTCATCCTTGTTTTCTTTATTTTATTCAGGGTATGAAGAGGAAACTTATACTCATTTTGAGTAACTAACTCACGCCTCTTAAGGAAATTATGTGTGTGTATGTCTGTGTGTAAAATTCTCCTATCAAATAAAAAACGTCCCTACCACTTTTATTTTCTACGCTACGGTTTGCCTTATTGGCCGAAATAAAATTTAATAATGAACATAACACAACATTCGTCGACACATCGAGTTGTGTTCCGTATTGAACCATCTCCTTTTGATCGTCTTCCACCGAGGCAGCCTCCTCAACTTCCATCGCGGCGTCTGCATACTGGTCATCCTCTCTTGAATCCACTTCGACAGCATCCACATCATGGTTGTCAGTGGAACTGCGCCCTGGTTCGGATATCAGAATCGCCTTGCTTTCTGAAAGGAGTTCAGATGTAAATATTGGAATGGATACACCAGCTTGTACACTTTCCTCTATTCTGTCCAGTTCAGTTTCGTTCTTGACTAGGCTGCTCTCTCCACAGCTCTGCTCGACGTCGTCATCATTGTCATCCTTGTCATCATGGTCATCATTGTCATCATGGTTTTCGATTTGTGGATTTTCAATTTTCGTACTGGAATATAAAGGTGTATCATTATCAACATTCACAAACTCTCGCTGTCCGCATCCATCGGACACTTCAGTAATTGTCTTTTCGACATAAATAGAGCATTCCAATGGCCGTCGTCGTTTACACAAAATGCATTTACACGGAAATTCCTTCCTTATCTTGTCGCATAGCAGCGAAAAATCTATACCGTCATGGTATACTGTATTATAAAAATATCTCGCAGCGCTCTGCAGAAATGCGCCCAAAATCAACGAATAATCGGCTTCTCGCCACTCGCTTTCGATAGCGACTCGCCTGAATTCGGCTACGAACTCTTCAAAGCATACTCGGTCTATACCGGTATATAACATAGACATCTTTTACACATATGAAATCTTTCTAGTAAATATAAAAACCACTTAGCTTTGCTTTCCAGGCGTCCAAATATCTAGCGCCTGAACATAGTTAGCAACCCGTCCTTCGCGAGATCCTTCTTTATAAAAATGGGTGTTTCTTCATGCACTTTTATATTTTACGCAGTGCACACGCGTACTATACCCGGCGCCTCCACCAATTGTAAGGATCGCTTTTAATGGGGTGCGTAAGGCACCTACTCTTTAATAAATAAAATCAGAGTATTTTCGAGAATAATTATATATTGCGTGTTTTCAACGTCAAGGCAAACAATCGAATCCCATAGAAAAAAACAACACTTCCTAATGACACCACATTCGAATCCTAACTTACTCTTTTTTCTTACCTCTTTCAAGGCTTATGTCATTGAGGTCGCACCTCCCAAAGAGGATCTCTGCAGTACTTAAATTATATGTTTGAGGCAACTTCCATGAAAATACGCCCGGCGGTTTTGGTACGATTGTCATTTTTTATGCCCGTGAAAGATTTAACTTTAAAAATCAATTAAATTTTGTTAAAATAATAAAACTCAAAACTTTCGTATATCAAATTATTAAAAAAAAAATAGTCTAATTTAACATATTTTTTTTTTCGAAAAATTACTACAACATTACTACATTAAGAACAATAGCAATTAATAAAATCACCTTGAACTTGTGACGGCCCGTAGGAGCTGTGGCATAGGGTATGTTGTAGAAGGCAATAAGTTCCTTGCTAGGGTGTTTGCGCCCGCGCACCGGTCCTTGCGGAGTATTTATTTCCAGCCATTCTTCTTCAGCTACAACAACCGTCACGAACAATAAAATAAGACACGACCGTAACTTCATTGTTCCAGTACAAGACTATAGGTCTCAATGTAACAATCGAATGTTTAATAAGATTTTCTTTAACACATTTTTATTGTGATCTCATCTTTTGTTTGTGTTTATTTTAAAGTATTGTCCAACATTGTTATGATTTCCAAAGGGGTGTTCAAACTGTGGCATTAATTTATTACATTCATCAGACTTTCAAACCGCTTGCTTGCTTTTCTGATGAATAGCCATCGTTACCCTTTACTTTCCAGGGATGCGCAATTTCTTCGAAAGAGTCACCGCGGCCCTGGAACGTAAAGGGCATTAGGAGGAACACGGATGGGTTTTAGTCAGTAAAAGTCTGACACTGCTTTCTGCTCCACCCAGAGCGGGAGGAGTCATTTGATGATGTTTCATCCTTGAAAGAAAACCTTTTTACTTTACGATAAATGACAAAACAAATGCTTGCACTGTCTGGTGCTGGTGGTGCTTTTTTAATAATACCTCTTCAGACATGGTTATATTCTGTTCTGTAACATTAACTGACTGAAAAAGAGTATTTAGGTATAGAAATATAATATATATAAATTATGTTTATTTTGATAGTACTAGCTTTCGCCCACGACTTCGTACGCGCATATCCCGATTTGTCGCGTTCTCGTAGGAATTTCAGAAAATCGTGCTCACCTACACTCTCTTTAAGTCGAAAATAAAACTTTCACATGTCAACTTAGTCAAATTTTAGTAATTTTAAACTAGGTGAGGCCGGTGTGTTTCTTAGCTAACTACCCTGGAGAAAAACATCGAAACAAACTCAGAAAATTGGACCATGTCTCGATAGAATCATTAGGCTTATTATCAACATCATAAAAGATATACAATGCCGCCAGCATTTTCTGCCACATTGTGTGAGTGTGTTCTATGTTGCCGTAAATATTCTCTTAGGAACCCAAATTTCTTCGAATTGTACGTCTTTTTGCAAATAGAATTCTTGTTAGACGTATAAGGATAAAAGAAATTGACCTTGGTGAAGTCACCCTAAAGCAGCTGCGGTCGTCAAACTTTTGTGAGTAAGGGCCACATAAGACAGTGTGAGGTATAATTGCCGCTGCACATTAGTGGATTGAGTAGTTGATACCATCTATCGACATTTGACATATTTTATCAGCTGTTAAAACGCGTTTGCCCCATAAATATTGTATGCCAATACGAAATATGGTGGATTAATGTTATACCAACCTGAAAAGTCTACTAAAACCAGTGTCTACTAAAATTGTTTGGTTAAGTCGCGGGCCGCACAAAAATCGTCCGCGCGGGCCGCATGCAGCTCAATGGCCCTTGTTTGACAACCACTGCCCTAAAGCATGGAAATGTGTCAGCTTTTCAACTGAGATCAAGTAACCAGATAATAATTAATTATACGACAGAACCGCAAAAAGTAGCTTAACAGAATCAAGACAAAAGAGGTCCTCAATATTTTACTCTCTTCCTTTGTGGACGAGAACACTGCTCCGGTGATTCACACTGACGTGCGAGGAGCTGATCACTGCGCTCAGTCGTTGGCTTGGTTGGATAATTTGGACCGCTCAGATGAGAGTCTTGCGACTCCTGAATATCAGAAAATGAGGAAAGTAATGCGTGACATTTGGCACAACTTTATTAAAACTGGGTAAGCATTAAAATGTTAAATGATACGAATATTTATTTTGTTATCAGGATGCTTCCTCAGCATTCAGGTTGAAACGTTAAAGAATTATTTGGAGATCCCTGCCATTATTTTGTAATGACAGGGATAAGAATTATTTGGCGTTATATTCTCTGTTCTATCTTACTAAAAGGATTTTTGTAGAATAGAGTTCGATAGTTTGACGGTTTTTGTAATAAGGTTATTTTAAAGAAAATAGTAATGTGAGGAATATGAGTCTGCAATAAAATAATATATTTCTAAACTAACTCGAGAACTGGCTCTTCTTGCCTTAACAATACGGTTCAAAATCCAGTTTATTGCACACCTGTGTTTTTCCCCCTTTTTTCTCTTCAAATGCTTTAAGTATTCCTATTTTTATAGTTAGAGATAAGCGAATTTTCTTAAATTCTCAGCAAAGATGCCGAACCCATTTGAATCGTAGGTATTATGTTACAGTTAGAACCCATTCATAGTTACAACGCGTTATCTCTAGTAGAAAATTGTTTTCACTAAATGCCTTTGTTAAAATTGGAATTAACTGCTGCTAAAAATGACTATCACTGAAAACTAGTACTATCTAGGAAAAACGCGCTTTGTCGAAATAATCCAGTTAAAACTGTTTCAAACGGTGGCAAAGTTCATCGTGCTTTATTCTGCTGATTGGTAGAGAGACCTCACCTGATTTGAAATTATTATGGTACCGGACGTAAAAGAATAGCACCATCCCGTCTGCCAAGCTTTGCGCTTATAGCAAATACCCTGAGTATGACAGGCACAAAAAAAAAAATGGTCCCTAGTACCCGTTAGCCCGTCTATCCTTGACTCCAGTAGCGGTCACGGTCACGGCGAGGCAAGGCGTGCTAAGAATCATCGGAGTGGATCCAGCTATCCCTACAAACACCGACGACTGGACCAGGTAACACTGATCATTGAAATTGAGGAGGAATTGAGCAAGTTAGGTGCACTTGGTGTGAAAGGGCGTGCTGCAGCTGTACAGCTTTTCTCTTTTTATTCTTATATTTTTTGAGTGAAGGAGGTTGAGGAGAAGGAAGTGAAATAAGGTTCCATGCTGTTATCCTTCAGGCACGCTCTGACAAGACGACATCATTGGGGGACTAGTCTGAAGACTGCGGGGCGCCCGAGCCCCCCCGGGTTTGTCCATCGGGCCCTTTCATCTGGTCACCAACCAGCACGACGGTGCATTCCGGGATTTGTCGACAGTTGGCTGGGCAGCCTTGCATGTGTACACTACTTGGGCCCCCAACTACCTGCGGTCATTCAGCGGCGCACCGTGCCTCGGATCCCGCTAACTTTCGCGACTAGTCTCCGATACGCCCATGCTAGGGCAAGCCTGGTGGTCTGCCTGCATTGGAACAACTATTTCGACCCAACTCATCTGAATTGGCTACACTGAGCATGGTACCGGAACGTGACTAGGCAGCTTGGCGTTACGTCTTTGCCCGGTGGGTGGTCACAAGCCATCAGCCGAAGCCTACCACCAGTTAGAAATCACCTGATTAGCACCACCCGGGGACCACGTGCAGGGTCAAACATTGGGTATTCTCCTACGGACGCGGGTGACTCGGCCCCCAAAAGTATCCAGGCGGTGCAGAGATGTGAAGCGGCTCTGTGAAAATGATGCGTTTGTTTCCAACAAAGCTGTGCGAGGATCTTGCGCGGTGCCATACTCCCCTTCCCTCGCACATATTCCTAACTCGCATCCTTCGCACTTGTTTATTGTAATTTGAATAATCAGATACACGAGCCCGTTTCTACTACACTCGCGAGCAACCAAATCAACTCAAGCTTTCAATGCGCACACATGCATCAATTTTACAAAAACTACACGCGGTATTTATGACAACACTATGTCATTTGAAAGCTTAAGATGTTAGCTTTTCAATGCGCATCAATACCCTTTATAAAAAAAAAAAACCCTATTCACTTACGTAATTTAATTGAGCAATACTTACAGTAAATTTGTTCAATAGCCTACCCACGACTTGCGCTAATTACCCTGCTATAAAAGCCCCCCGCAACCCGCTACCCTCATCTGATCCGCAGGAAATAGAGGAGGAGCTCCGCTCATTAGGTTTTGAGCCGGAGTACGTGCGCCACATACGTGCGCGCCAGCGAAGACCTGGCTGCGTCTTCTACGCCCTACTCAAGCGGACGCCGGACGTGCGCCGCATTTACGACACCTCCGTGTTACTACTAATGCGGGGGGTCAGAGTGGAGGCGTGGCGTGGAAAACGCGGGCCCGCACAGTGCCACTGGTGTCAGAAGTTCCGGCACTCGTCGCACCACAGCCACCGTCCGCTCGCCTGCGTACGATGCGGAGAGGGGCACGCCGCGAAAGACTGCACTCGGCCGCGAGAGGAGCCCGCCACCTGCGCAAACTGCGGGGGCGCGCATCCGGCCAGTCACGTCAGCTGCCCTGTATTCCAAAAGGAAGCCAGAAACAGGCGGGCGGGGACTGTCGCCATCTCCAACTCAGCACCGCGCTGCCCTACGAACGCGGATGGGCCAAAGGGAGAGGCCCAAGGCGGCGCGTCATTAATGCCGGCAGCCAACGGGCCCACAAACAGAAACGGAGCTACCTCCGTCGGGGGGAGGAAGAAGAAGAGTAAGAGGGGGGGCAAAGAGAGGAAACCCAAGCCCCCCGCTACCCAGGGCACCAACATAGTTCCCCAGGCCGTCCGTGCTCATAGCAAGGCGCAGGCCAAAACAGTAAAACCTGTAGCGAATGTTAGCGTCGGCACAACGCAACCAAAACGCCTACAAAATGTTGCGAGCAACAAGTCGCAACCCAGCCACAGCGCCGTCACACCCGCTGGCGCTAACGAAAATAAGGAATTCACTGCCTGCGCCATCAAACTGCTGATGAGCCTCCTGAAAGCCATACAGCAGGGACAGGACGCAGGGCAGGTCATCCTCAACGGCTTGGCCGAACTACTCACCCTCTACAATGGGTAAGCCGTTGAGGGTGCTCCACTGGAACGCCCGCGGCCTAAAAACTAAGGTCACCTCCCTCCGACATCTCCTGAGGTATCAAAATATCGACGTGGCGCTCATAAGTGAGACGCACCTGGGACCTGAGGACAGGATTAGGTTTCCAGGTTTCCTCACTTACAGGAAAGATGAGCGGTCGGCTCTGAACCAACCGTATCGTGGTCTGGCAGTACTGGTACGGCGAAGAGTCGTCCATCAGGAACTCCCCCTGCGGTCTTTGCGGAGCCTGTACACGCTGGGTGTACAGCTGCACGTCGCCGGCGAGGACATTGACATTTACGCTTGTTACAGAGCGCCCGCAACGAAACTAGATTCGGCAGAGTTGCGGGCGCTAATGACACAGTCGCCTCGCGCTACTTTGATCGCCGGCGACTTAAATTCCAAACACCCGGCGTGGAACTCAAATTCCACGAATACCGGGGGGAGACCGCTTTTCGCCGACGCCGAAGCCTTCGGCTTAACGGTGTCCGGCCCTGAAACGCCCACCCACTACTCCGGAAACAACCTCTACATGCCCGACGTGCTGGACATCATTGTCCATCGAGGGCTAAACTGCCAGATCACGCAGCAAGTGATCGACGACGAGTTACAATCAGACCACCAGCCCGTACTCGTCGTCTTATCGGGGATGCCGACCCAACTCAAGCCGCCAGCGCCACGTCGATTACTGGACTGGAACAAGTTCACAAAAAAGGATTGACCATCGACCGTCGGCTCTCGATGGGGCCGCACGTCCGCCGGGTCGCCGCACAAGCGAGGGCCGCCCGTGCACGGCTCTACCCAGTGCTCTCGTCCCAGCTGCCGACGCGCGTCAAGTTGGGCGTGTACAAGACGTACATACGCCCGATTCTGACGTACGCCGCCTCTGCTTGATTCGCCCTCACGTGCGAGGGGAACCGCGCGAAGCTCCGCGCGCAACAGCACCTTGCGCTGCGGACCATTGTGTACGCCCCTCACTTAGTGAGGAACGACGTAATCCAGCGGTACCTCGGGATCGAGAGCCTGGACGAGTTCATACAGCGCCTCGCGAAAGGCATGTTCGCGCGCGCCGACGCATCCGCTTGGCCCCACGTCAAGCAAATTGCGCCCTGGCGCGCGCGCCCGCCTGACGCGAAGCGCCTACCCCGCGACCTGGTCGGGGACGTAGACGGCCCCATCGCACCTCACCGGACTGACGCCTGAGTAGGCCGCTTCCCGCTACACGCAGTCTACTCAAACAGTGGCACTGTACACATACTCTCATCCCGGCGCGCGACCTGTGCTAAGTTAATATAGGCAGGTTGCGTTCCGAAATTCACACACTCACCACTAGACAGGCGCTAGTACTCACGCACCGAATATGTTTCCTAGGTTAATATAGGCTTATTCGGTGCATTAGCACTGGGCGGCAGTACTCACAATACACGGCCGCCCACACATACATTCAGCTCTGCAGTCCGGGCCGCAATCGGCTAGATCTGAGAACCGGTGCGGACGAGAGCCACTCACTCCTTGCTGCAGGTGCGTCACCAAAGTCGACACCTTCGTCGCTGGTCGTTCTCGCTGGGCCTCCCCCAGGTCACTGGGGGTCTCACTCGGCGGGGACTGACCGCCGATGGTGCCGTGAAGAAGCGACAAACAGTCGCGACGCGCCTGAAGTAAAACACTTCAGCGACCCAATCACAGGCGTGCGACTGTTGCTATGTAAATAGTGGCAGGCGCCCGCCAACATTTTATGGCATTTTTGTTGCCTACCTAAGGACCGGCCCGTAGTAACGGGCCGAGGAGTGACCACCGCGGTCAGGGGGCTTCGCCCCGACACCGCCTGCCGCGCCCCCGTGAGGGGACGCAGCGATATCCACCAGGAGTACCCTCATCAGTCGCTTTTTACAAGTTGACAGGTACTCATCTCCGTAAATTACATTTATTGTTTGTACAAGAATATGGATACCACACCTGATGAAGCCACTCAAGCTGTTGCCCTGTTGCAACAAGGGCTTAGTCAGCGAGCAGTGGCTACCCAACTTCACTTGAGCCAGTCTGCTGTATCCAGGATATACAGACGATATCAAGAGACAGGTGTCACTCGGAGACCAAGGACCAGCCGCCACCGATGCACTTCCGAAAGAGACGACCGTTTCATAGTGTCAACCTCGTTGCGCAATCGCCATTTAACTGGTGTTGACGTGCAACAAGAACTGAGACGTGTACGAGGGGTGGCTGTTAGCGAGTGGACAGTAGGAATCCAACTTAACTCCAAAAAGGCCTGCGACAGGCCCCAAATTGACTGCTGGTCACCGACAAGCGCGGCTGCAGCTTGCTCGAGAACATGTCGATTGGGACATAGCACAATGGCGGTCAGTTTTGTTCACTGACGAGTGCAGAATGTGTCTACATGGAAGTGACAGAAGAAGCCGGGTCTACAGACGTCCGGGTGAACGATTTGCACAGTATTGTTTCGCTGAAACAGTTGCATACGGTGGAGGTTCTTGCATGATGTGGGCTGGGATCTCCTTAGAAGGAAAAACCGAGCTTGTTTTCGTGCCTGGGGGAGGCCGCGGGGACGGGCTAACGGCTGATCGGTATATCACCGACATATTGCAGGACCATATTATTCCCTACGCAGGGTTTATTGGCGAAGACTTCGTTTTAATGCACAACAACGCCCGTTGTCACACGTCGCGGATCACTCGACAGTTTCTTGAAGAAGTCGAAATACGCACAATGGACTGGCCTGCGCTCAGTCCAGACATGAATCCCATTGAGCATTTATGGGATGAGCTCAAACGAAGAGTACGGGCCAGAAATCCAGTACCTTCAAGCGTGGAGGAACTTAAAAAACAAAAACATTTCAGACATGTCTATTGAGTATGTGATAGAACTTTGCGCCACGGAATTGCCAAAAGAAAATGTATTAATTGTAACTGTGTACTGGAATAGAAGAGAGGAGGAAGTATTTTATCAGCAATTAAAACAAATTCTAAAATATATAAACAATAAATACCACAAATTAAATATAATTATAGGGGGCGATTTTAACGTTGATGTATTATCAGACAATTTAAAAACTACTCAATTTCTAAACGTAATGCAAGAATACAATTTTACTCAACATGTAAAAAGCCCTACACGTGTTACATCAAACACTGCGACATGTCTAGACCTAATATTTACCAACTTTAACCACAAATATATGTACGCAACTACAGATGAATTGGGCTTTTCAGACCACCATAGCACAATTTTACATATAAAAATACCCGAAAAATCAGAAAAAATAATCTGGTACTCCATGAAAAGGCTATATAATGATTCAAATATACTAAAATTTAAAGAAAATATACAAAATCTTAATTGGAACAATATTCTTACCACTGATAATGATATTAATGTTAATTATAAAAAATTCAATGACATACTTATTTCTATTCTTAATAAATGTATACCATTACGTAAAATTAAATTAAAAACAAAACATAAAAAATATTGGCTCACTACTGGAATAACAAAATCTTGCACAAATAAAAGACTATTAAAAATATTAACATTAAAAGCAAAAAATCCTACATTAACAAAATATTACAAAAAATATTGAAGAATACTGTCACGGCTGCATAAAAACTTCACTATAAAAATAAAATGATGCAATCTAACAATAAAGTTAAAACAATGTGGGGAATTATTAATGAACGTACAAATAAGATAACAAAAAGTGAAAAACGCAATATAACACTAAAAATAAATAATAGATTAATTTCCAATCCCGAGGATGTAGTAAACACATTCAATCGCTTCTTTGCTTCTATAGGTGGGGATAGCACTACAAAACCTACCGGCAATAAACCAAAAGGACTACCGATAAGCTCAGCTACACAAAATACATTGTATCTTAGCCCAGTAGATCCCTATGAGGTAAATAGAATAATAAAAAATCTTAAAAATAAAAGAAGCCACGGAAATGACGAACTTCCACCTACTCTGTTAAGACAATGCGCCGACGAATTAACTTTACCTTTTTATTTATTCATCAATCAATCTTTTGAAGAAGGCGTATTTCCCGACTTGTTTAAAAAAGCACTTATAAATCCGATCCATAAAAAAAATTCAAAAACCGACCCAAACAACTACCGTCCAATTGCTCGAAAATATTTGAAAAAGCTATGTGCGACCGCGTCTATGCATTTTGTGAAAAATATAATATATTCAACGACAGTCAAAATGGTTTTCGCAAAAACCGATCAACGACTTTGGCTGTTTACAAATATATCCAAGAAGCCCTTAACACAATAAATAACAAAAAATATGCTATAGGATTGCTGTTAGATATGACGAAAGCATATGATAAAGTTCAGTTTGATATATTACTAAATAAGCTATATAAAATCGGCATCCGCGGAAAAAGTCATGATTTGTTCACCTCGTACCTAAAGAATAGAGAACAAGTCGTAGAAATTGAATATTACAATAGCAAAACAAGAGAAATTAAATTAATTCGATCTCAAAACATACCCGTAAATGCATCAATACCACAAGGAACAGTGATAGGATGTCTACTGTTCCTTATTTACATCAATGATCTCCCTAACCACATAAATGAGCCATGCGTGTTGTTCGCCGACGATATTTCTATTATAACACCATGTGAGAATAATATTGATTTAAACCAAAAACTGACTTCCATACTTGACACTACAACACACTGGATGAACGAACACAACCTTGAAATTAACTTTATTAAGACAAAAATTATAACTTTCTACCCTCGACAAAAGAAACCCTTAAATATAATTTTCAATTACAACGGACACAACTTAGAAGTTGTAAATAAATTCACCCTTTTAGGCCTAGACGTAGATTCGCACATAGATTGGAAACCCCACATTAAAAAAATAAGAGCTAAACTATCTAAGTTTACATACGCCCTCAGAGAAATAAAACAAACAACAGACCTCAAAACAGCATTAGTTACCTATTACTCAAATATGGAATTATCTTATGGGGAAATAGCACAGACGCGCCTACACTATTCACTTTACAGAAAAAAATATAAGAATATTAATGAATATCCAAGATTCCGACTCCTGTAAACCCTACTTCAAAGAGCTAAAAATATTAACTGTACCCTGTCTTTATATACTGGAAATTTGCAAATTTGTTCGAAAATATTCACAATTCTATACAAAAAGAGAGGACATTCAAACTAAAATCACACTTAGACATAAAAATAGGCTTAACATACCCACTTCACGATTGAAAATGCACTCTTCTAGTGCATTTGTTATGTCTATTAAAATATATAATAAGTTACCAGAATTCATCAAAAATGCAGACAGTAATAATATGTTTATCAATAAACTAAAACAATTTCTAATAGACAAATCCTACTATACTATAGACGAATACTATAACGATAAATATAAACTACAATAAAAACTATTAATTATATACTGTATCACTGTAAAAATGTATCTACTTACAATAGTGAATAACATATAAAATTAAATTTAAACAAAATTAATTTGAATAAATACATAATTTAAAACTGATGACGATACAAATACTTGACATTTAGTTTATTACACAAAGACATTACATACATAAATTAATTTAAATAATAACATAATTTCATAATAATGATGACAAACGAAATAACTGATATAATTTAATAATAATGATGACAGAAACAAATTGAAATATCTGACATCATTTATCAAGACTACACACAGACATAATTATAATATTTATACATAATTAATTTAAATAAATACATAATTTAATAATGGTGACGATAAAAATAAATAAAAATAATTCAATATTAATAAAATTTAAAATAACGATGACAAAAATAAATTAAAGTATGGAACATAATTCACCACACAGTAATATACATATACATCTATTAACATTTTAACCATCTAATTACCTGTAATAATAATTAATTAATTCCATGAATTGTTACTTAGTCTTCGTCCTCTCTCCTAACTTTGCTGTGCCCGACAGGGTCCATATTGATCTTAACAATATTAATACCACCTATATGTACATAATATGGAATGCAATAAAATATTGAGTATTGAGTATTGAGTAAAACGGCGTTATTAGAGGAGTGGCACGGCATTCCTCAAGAGACCGTCAAAAAATTAATAAGGTCGATGAAAAACAGGCTGTAATTAGAGCTAGGGGAGGCAATACCAAATATTGATTAAATAACTTTTTTTATGTTTTTCCAACATTTTTGTTTTATTTGTAAAACACCAGACCCCAACCCTTTGTCCTAAATTTCCCTTTTTGCCTACACTTACATTTAGACATTATTAATTTAAAAAAATATGGATGGATGTCAATAATAATGACACCAAATTAAAGCTGACATCTTAGGCATTCAAATGGCATATTGCTGTCATGAATACAACATGTAGATTTTATAAAATTGATGCATGTGTGCGCAATGAAAGCTTGAGTCGATTTGGTTGCTCGCGAGTGTAGATCTTTGCAAAGTTAGGAAAAAAAATGAAGTTGTATTGGTTGATTTTTTCTTCACGCACCACCTAGCTGCCTCGCAATATTTTATCTGGTGGAAAGGTGTTACACAAAAATTATTTTATTAAATAATTATTAGGGTGGTTAGTAAGGTGTTTTTAAAGTGATATTATAAAGTATTTTAAGATTTATTAGGTATTTAAATTTATACCTTTTCATTGTACAAATGTATTAATTAAAATCGTAGGTAACATCGTGAAAATTATCACCAACAGAGTTTTTAAAAACGGGTCAAGACCCTCACACGGAGGGTTCCGTACCATAATACGAAAGTTTCTGGTATGGGAGCCCTCTTTAATTTTGAATTTAATTTAATTTTTAGGGTTCCGTACCCAAAGGGTAACCAACGGAATCCTATTACTAAGCCTCCGCTGTCCGTTCGTCCGTCCGTCCGTCCGTTCGTCCATTTGTCTGTCAGCGGGCTGTATCTCAAGAACCGTAATAGGTAGACACATGAAATTTTCACAGATTGTGTATTTCTATTGCCGCTATAACAACAAATAATTAAAATTAAGTTTTATGGTACGGAACTCTTCGTGTGCTAATCCGACTCGCACTTGGCCGGTTTTATAATATTTGCTGTTATAACAGCAATAAAATACACACTCTGTGATTCAACTATCTACCTATAGGATGGACGGACGGACGGACACACAGCGGAGCCTTAATAATAGGGTCCCGTTAGTTATAGGGTCCCGTTGGTTACCTATCTTAATAAGCCTGGCAGACCAGTGCCTGCCAGGCTTTCGTAATTTAATCGAAAGAAAATGCCTTAGCGGGCCCTGCCTTTTATGCTGACAGCTCTTTACACGCACGTGGAATACAACGCGCGGTCGACCCGGGAATGTTTCTGATCGCGTGGCGAGCCACCCAATACTCGCCGTTTGCAGGCCCGCGGTGGCCGGGAATCGCCCTGCGAATCTCGATCCCCGGGAGTTCTTCTTCTGTTGGTGCGGCCGGGGCGTGAGGTTTACCTCTCCCTCACGCATTCGGTGACCTCCTCGTTCCGGACCATAGATTGAATCAGAGCCGGACGCGAGAGGTCGCTGCTGCCGATCGTCTCGACGACGACAGACGCCCAAGCAGGGCAGATCTCCACCGTATGCTCCACCATGCCATCCGGGCGATCCTCGCACTGTCTTTTATTTTGGACTGGCAGCTTACAAAGTGGCAAAATGCTGAACTAACCCGTGCGAGACGAAAGTGACGTCATTAACTGTCGGCCTGTGGCAGCTGGAGTGTACACAACGCACTCTCTGACCACGGATTCTATCTAAAGAACCATCTCTGATCGCTACGCGCCTGTGCGCCGCATTATTTATGAAATCTTACAATCATTTCCCAACACGGGGTCGGCTTCGTATCAAGTTCGACACTATTCCTAACCACTGCGTCTCCTATAACAACTCTTCACGTCGAATGCAACTAACGATTTAAATAAAATAAACGTAATTTTGCCACAGCCAAGATACAGGCTAGGTTTATATTTATTTATTCAATGATTTAGACTAGATGTGTTTTTTTTTAGTGAAATTGCAAAAAAGCCGGCCAAGTGCGAGTCGAATATGAGGGGTTCCGTACCCTCCATTATTACAATCCACTATTATACCGTAAAAATCAAGCACTATACTCGGAAAAAACGTATTTCATATGTCCTTTAATTTTTTAATATAATTTAAAAATATATATAATTATTTTTAAGCGAATATTATACTATATACAATACAAAATCTGTGAGCATTTAAAATATCTATCAGTTGCCATTATTAAAATCGAGCATGAAACGCCAAAATCCATCACCACACGTTTCTATTTCCAGTAGGGGAGCCCCCATTAGTTAGATAAGATAAGATAATATTAATATGCTTAAACATGTGTCATACAAACAAGAAAAGACATACATACATCGAAAAAAGTTTGCGATCACTTTGAAAATCGAAAAAATGTATGTTACGGTAGATTATATTGTAAGCCAAGAAGATTATCAAAAGTTTTACGAGCAGGAATAGTAACTTTGAGGGAAGAAGGATACACCACGAGAGAAATAAGCAAGCAGAGTTGCTATATCCCAATCCTGTGTCGTGACCACGTTGCATAGGTACCACGGGATGGGTAATTTAGCTGACCGACCACGCAGTGGTCGCCCTACTGTTTGGATTGCTGCTCAAAAGCGCTATATTAGATTGTTGGCAACCCGTGACCCAACAATCAACGCTACTAAAATGAAAAAATCTTGAAGTTAGCACTCAGACCATTCGGAATTGCTTGCACTAGGCTAAATTGCAAGCACAGAGGTCTTGGCGAGCGCCTCTGAATTCTCGGTGACGTCAACGACGGAGATCAAAGTGGTGCAAAATAAGAAGATGAAGAAGAAAATATTTGGCAAAACAGTCTCTTCGTTGACGAATCGCGAATCTACTAGTCTATTCTGTAAATAATGATTTCGATATCGAGCTCTACCTGAGTGACACACCTCACAAAGTGAGCTTTATTACACACAACATAAAGGTCTTATATTTGACGTTATTTGATACTCATCTAGGATTCCGCCGTCGAGACACGAAAATGTTGTTACAGAATAGCACTACAGTACTTATCCAGATAACAGACGTGTCCGTTTCTGGAGAAGACCAGGAGACCGTGAAAGACAAAGAACTGCCACTAGAACAGTTCAGCAAGGCAGGAAATCGGTGTCCTTTTGGGGTGGTATTATGATTGGAGCTATAACGCCTTTGATCCCGTATCGAGGCTTCATGACAGCAGACATGTATTAAGCAGTTGCTATTGATGGAATTGTCAGACCAGTCCGAGTAAACCATGGACATTAATTTGTACTGGTCGATGATAATGCGCCCGCACATCGAGCTCAACGAGTCAATGCTGCTCTCCAAGAATACGACATCACGAGGTTAGACTGGCCTGCCGGCTCGCCTGACTTGAACCCAATAGAGCTCGCGGGGGATGCTCTTAAGCGAGCTATTTGGAACCGACAGCCCCGTTTCCAGACAGTGCTAGAGCTCAGGAAAGCAATTCAAGAATGGGACAGGTGTCCCCAAGAAATACTGGATAACTTAAATTGATCCTCAGCATGTCCAGAAGGATCTTCGCATGTGTTCGAGCCAGGGGAGGAGTTATATTATATTGAATACTAGTTGACCCGCGCAATTTCGTCTGCTCCGCTCCTATTGGTCTTAGCGTGATGATATAGGTATAGCATTCCTCAATAAATCGACAATCTAACACTGAAAGTTTTTTTTAAATCGGGCCAGTAACCATGAAATCGCCTTTTTAGATTTTTAATTTAAAGTTGAAAATTTAAGTCATTATTCAGGAAAAGCAAATTCTACACTTTAGACCAACATTTACACAACTTTTAACACAGTTACGAAGCTGATAATTTTATGCATAAAAGTACAACTCATAAAAATTCATCTTAAAAAAAATAAATGGTAACAAAGTCTTCTACTTTTATTTTTAGATTTTTTTCAAGTTGGTCAGGTAGATAATTCTCAAAAATTCAGAAAAAAAATCCATGAGGGTGATTCGGATTCTCCAGAATACAAGGATTTAAATTTAAATTTTTGAACGTCAATGTTTTGGCCAGCCTGTATAAGCTGGAAACTCGTATCCAAATGAAGGTGACTTCATTTGGGCCTTCTTAATGTTTTGTCAAGTCTAATAAAAACTTGTGTCTGCGTCGTAAGTTGTTGAAGCTCATATGTCAGAAAAATCGTTTTTTTATTTGCGATCATCTCGGTTTCTATTGTTCCAATGATGCCATGATGTTAAGAACTATGATAAAAATGTAGAGAGTTTCACAACAATTTCTGAAACGATAATTTTTTCATGCGAGAGCACGCAGCGATCAGCCGTACTGTAATAATTATAAGGTCAACTGTACTAGACGGCGTGATCGACTGGAACGGGAGTGTGATGGGGTAGGTCTATCCTTCTTCAAATCCTTCGACGTGAACTGTGACCACCCGACTGCGTATAGCCGCGCTGACGTCCTGTACCAGGGTACTGAAGTTCTCCGTACCACGCGTGCAACGTTCTTCTTTCTTGCTGTCTTCGGGGTAGATTGGGGTGAGGGATGTATGCTTACCAGGGATAAATGATGCAGGAATTTTGATAACACTGCAGCTAGCGGTTTAAGAGAAAATTCGCGACTTCTATATTTCTTCTGCCGGTGACTACAAATTTCTATTTTCTATGTGTTTACTATCGTACTATGTTTCTTTACCGTTACGAGGCCCAAAAACCACTAACTAATTCAGTTTATTTTTAACTATTATTTTAACTATAACTGTTTTTTTTTTTTACTTATAGGTAATAGGCACGCGCTTGGCCACCATCTCACCTGATGGTAAGCGATGATGTAGTCGAAGATGGAGCACGCTTGCCTAGAAGTAACCTATTCACTCTTGACTTAGACTCCCAGGTTGTAGCTATCGGGAAACACAGACTCCGGCAGGGAATTCCACTCCTTAGCTGTACGCATTATGAATGTGTTCCCAAAACGTTCTGTGCGCGTGGGTGGGATTTCTACCATGTACCGTTGGCGCATCGCCGTTCGTCTTGTGGTCCGATGATGGAACGGGCTTAGCGGAATTAAATTATGCAATTCCGTCGCACATTCCCCAAAATGCAACCGGTAGAAAACCGACAAGCTACAACTCGTCGTCGATGTTCAAGACTTTGGAGCTTCGCCGCGACGAGCCTCTCATTGCCAATGATCCTCTTGGCTCGTTTCTCAATTGACTCAAGGGCATCAAGCTGGTATCTGGCAGATCCGTCCCAAAGATGAGAGCAGTATTCCATACACTATCGAACTTGCGCTTGATAGAGTTTGAGCAGCTGTTCCGGCGTGAAGTACCGTTTCACCTTTGCTAGGTTCCCCAACTTCCTTGCAGCCACTTGAGCTTTTGCCTCTATAAAAAGGCCAAAATTGAGAGAAGATGTTAATGTAACCCCAAGAAGTTCTAGATGGTCGGTTATCGGCACGGTTGCACCTCGGAAAGATGGAGGTGGGTAGAATTGGCTCCTTTTGGCGGCAAATAGACACGCTTGGGTATTAGCAGCATTGAACTTGACCAGATTGGCATCACCCCATTCAGAGACAGCCTGTAAGGACACATTCAAGCGCTCAACCATAGCCTCCCGGAGAGACCGGATCTGCGACCCACCAGCTCGTGCGTCGGACACGTATCTCTCAGCAACAGTGCTTTCGTCTGCATACCCAAAGGTACCAGGTTTAAGCAGATCATTAATATGCAGCAAGAACAGTGTTGCCGAAAGTACCAACGCCTGAGTTAATATCCAGCGGTCCAGACCAGCAGCCATCTATGACCACTCGGATAAACTAATCCCTCAGGAAATCTGCGATCCAATCACACAAACCGGCGGGTATACCGAAGGAAAGAAGCTTACTAATAAGGCTATCGTGCCAGACCCTGTCGAAAGCCTTCGAGATGTCAAGGGAGACCGCTTCGGCTCCAACTTGTCTGGCAAGGTCCTCGTCGATCAATGATACCGTTGATCCGTCGTCGAGAAGGGCGAACGTGGATGCCTCTCCCGCCGGTCCAATCACTCGGACCGGCACCATCTTGAGGTAGGCATGACTCGACGATGTTCGCGAGCTGGCAACCACTTCTTGTGGTTCTTGCTTCTATTCGAGGACCTTCGGCTTTTTGGTGGCTACTGCAGCGGGCTTCTTCTCGTAATGAAGTAGCCGATTGTGCGTGGCTGTACACCCCTTGATGCCACACCTGTTCAGTTTACACTGGTGTCGTAACTTCATACAACGAAAGCATAAGTTGAGCTTCTTTGCTAGCTCCCATCTCTTGTCGCTGTTGCCTTCCTTGAACTTCCGATAGTCGCGTTCTATGTGCCCATCTTTCCCACATACACGGCATTTATCGGCCGGTTTTTCTGTTGCTGTGTGGGTTCTCTGCGCGGTACGTCTGTTTGATGGGCCCTCTGTTGCGTTGATGTTCTCGGTGGGAGGGAAAGGCGCCGCAAAAGCGAGCTTGTTCAGTGATGAATTCGCTAAACAACGAAAGGTCAGGTAGCGACTGATACTTTTCCGTCTACATCCGGTACCATTGAACTCGAACAGAGTTTGGTAGCTTCTCTGTCAAGGTTCGCATTAGTTCGGCATTGATCAAATAATGATCTTTCTTCAGTGCTCGTAATGTAACGATGGCACATCTCACTCGGCTTGCGAACGTGCAAATATCTTTCGGATTCTCGCTGCAACATGTCAATCCGCGCAATCTATCTGTTTCGGCTTGCGCTATCGAGTCCGGTCTTCCGAATTGCAGCTCCAGTTCCTTCATAATGTCGTCTGACCTTCGATGAGTTCTGAGCTCACTGTTTCGAGTGCACGTCCGTGGAGGCTCCTTCTGAGCCTTGCTGTATTCTCGACATCGTTGAAATATCTTTGAGTTGTTTCGTAAATGGCTCGAAACGACAACCATTCTGTGTGTGCACCATTGAAGTTTGGTAAAGTCATAATGATCTTCGACGCCGAGGAAGAATTCTGTTCTGTTTTTCTATCAGCTAGCGATGCTATAGCTGCTGTAAGTTCGTTATGAACGGCCGTAATCTGTTTTCCCCGTCGTCTTCTATTTTCTTCGGTGGTGCCGTCTGTTTAGCCACTTCATCGACTTTCGGCTCTAGTTCCGGTACTTGCGTTCGACGAGAGTCCACTATCGGTACGGAGTCCACAGGGGGAGACGGTTGCTGCTCGCAGCTTCTATCTATTCTATTACGGATGTCTCCCTCGGCGGCGTTGGTCTCTCTCTGATCAGGAACAGGTTCAGGCCAGGAACGCACGTACTCGTCGTTCGAGTTTCTATCTTCTAAATATTCGTCGTCCGATTCTTGTTCGGCTCTCTGAAGTGCTAACTGTGCAAGCTCCAACTTAATCTTGAGGAAGTCTTCGCGTGCCTTCGTGACTCTTCTATAAGACCGCGTCACCCCGGGTAGTCACCGGTAGGATTCGGCTGTATGTTCTATCTGTTGGCTTCAGTATGCTATCTGAAGGCGTCTCAAATCTGGTTCCCTTTCTTGAGGTTGCTGGAGGCTCTGTTCGCTCCGCTTGTTCAACTGGAGCGGGGGATGAAGACAATTCTTCGCTGCGCGACTGCAGCGGCTGTGTTCCCTCCATCGTGGATGGTGAACGCGGCGGTAACGGGGTGACGGGTGATGGGAGCCCTCTGGGTTGGTTCCCTGTTCAGGTCCACTACCCACGCCTCAGGTGTCTTCCCTTGTGACCTCGTGATCGGCATGATTCAAAATCCTCAAGTCGATTCTTCAAACTGTTCTATATCCCTGGATAAGGCTTCGGTAAAACTTGAACTAAAGTTTTTCTTCAAACTGTTTCTATGTTCTCGGATAAATCTTCAAAGTCTAGAGTTGCTCTGAATTTTCTGAGTCCCGAGTCGATCTATGTTTTCTAAGTGTAAAATCTTCTTAAAATTTTCAAAGTCCAAAATCTTCAAACATTTTCTAAGTCCCGATAGATGTTCAAATCTTCTATGTTCGAATGATCAAAATTTTCTAAGTCCCAGGATGAATCTTCAAAACTTTTCTAAGTCCCAGCTTCTATCTTCAAAAATTTTCTAAGTCTCGGGTTCAATCTTCAAATTTTTTTCTAAGTCTCAGGTTTGATCTTCAAAAACTTTCCCAAGTCCAGGTTGAATTTCCAAATTTTCTCATAATCCAAAATTCTTCAAAAATCTTCTAAGTCCAGACGCAATCATTCAGTGTTTCAGGAAATTTTTCAAAGTCCAAAGTTTCGGTGTGAGTCCTTAAGGGTGGCTCTTGAAGGGTAGTTTTCTTCAAGGGTAGTCCTCACGATGAACCGCGATGCTGATTTTGAGGCTTCTTAACTGGAACGTATGTTGACGGATAGCTTCGGATCCGCTTCGGGGTGAGTCCTCAAGGGTTGGTTCTTGAAGGGTAGTTTTCTTCAAGGGGTAGTCCTCACGATGAACCACGGTGCTGAGCTTGAGGCGCCTTCACAGGAACGTCAATCGACGACTAGCTTCGGATCCGCTTCGGATGAGTCTTCAAGGGTTGATTCGAGAATGAATACCAAATGACTGACTGAAACAAGATGCGGAGTACGGATGTTTGGCTCGTACGGGCCAAACTATATCGAAGGGGCTTCGGGTTGATTCTTCAAGGCTTATTTCTTCAAGGGTTGATTCTTCAAGGGTTGATTCGGGAACGAATACCAATTGACAGACTGTTAAGAAACAAGATACGGTGGTACGGAAATCCGGCTCTCGAAGGACCAAAAAACTATACCTGACGGGCGTGATCGACTGGAACGGAGGTGTGATGGGGTAGGTCTATCCTTCTTCTACTCCTCCGATGTGAACTGTGACCACCCGACTGCGTCCAGCCGCGCTGACGTCCTCAAATTCAGACTACCGACAACCTCCGTGTTACTTAGAATTAGGTACATGACTTACTGGTGAGTTATTTTATGCAGACATGTAGTTGTATGCAGTTATGTGATGCAGACGGGCAGCAAGTGTATATTATAAAATTTATCATGAGATAGGTACCTACTGCTTATCGACTGTAGCGTATTTTAAAAAATGTGACCGAAGCTGATAGATATTGCTATCAGCTTAATTTGTAATTGTTGATCCAATCATCGTTATATTTTAAACTAGTTGACCCGCGTAACATCGTTTGCGTCACAATTGTCTTTACTGCTCCGCTCCTATTGGTCTTAGCGTGATAAATGGCCTATCTAACACTGAAATATTTTTTCAAATTAGACCAGTACTTCCTGAGATAAGCGCGTTCAAGTAAATAAACAAACAAACAAACTCTTCAGCTTTATATATTAGTATAGATAATATTTATGTCTACAGTATATCATACCTTAGTACCTAATTAAATGATGCAATCAATTTCATGAATCATAAATAAAACAGTTAATATTTTTAGTTGCTACGATAAAAGTAGCGATCCATGTGCCTGCAATTGGTTATGCCACACGGGTCGACCTTAAGCAAAGCTAGATTAGATATTAGGTCGTTTCACAGATAGGCGACCATACATTTCATAGCAAGGTTTCCATGCCTCGAATGCCTCTTTTCCGTTCTTATCTTTTATCATTTGTAGATCTTTTTTAATCGGTACGATTGTCATTTCCTACCTTAGGTAAGCCTAAGGGTTGCTGGATTGGAGGTAACTAAGATAGGCAGTAAAATCTTTAATTTGGCTAAATGTAAAATCTGACCCCACCATACTTTATAAAACGCTTTGATTTGTAGTACAAAACTAAGTAGGTACATTGGGCAGACATTATGAATGAATGAATCATGAATGAATTGATAATATTTTCTCTTATCTTCAAAGTATTAATCAAAATGGTATTTACGCGTTATCTCTTCAATGTTTTACGGCCTCACTCAGAGTCGCCACTTGAAAATTATTATATTTAGAACAAGCGGTCAAAATTGATATGGTCTTATTTTGTCATATTTTTTGGCTTCTTTTTTAACTGTTGATTGGACACTCGTTTGACCACTATCTCACCTGATGTAAGCGTAAGTAAGGTAAGCGATGATGAGTTCGAAGATGGAGCACGCTTGCCTAGAAGTAACCTATTCACTCTTGACTTGAGGCTCCCAGGCTTTTCTTTGTTACTTGGGGTAGCAAGAAATTCTGTCTTTAATTCACTGTCAACCGTCATGTCAGTCATTAGCTGCCTAGCCCTTTCCTAACTGCATTGGGGGTGGAATCCAGTTAAGGCGACTGCTAATCTGATCTCCACAAACCGGTAATTGCGAAACACGATACTTCTTAGCAAGACCTGACACCAAGATTATACTACTCCTTCTGGGTAGGCTCGCTCCATCGTAGACTATGTCTCTGTCATCTCTGACATAGATAGTCCAGTCATTTTAGGTTTTATCTGGGGAAAAATTCCTACTGAGCAAAATTTTTGTATACACCTTTATTACGGCGTTATTATGAAGTTGTGAAAAATCGACATCGATATCGTGTCGGCTAAAAAAATGACAAAGGTCAAAAGGTTACGAAAATCAGTTTTTTGCAAATATTTTTGCTCGGAGATCAATAGAGGTCATTATAAAAATTGTTCCTCATAAAAATGTCTCTTACAGTATTTCTGTAAAATTAACGGTTTTCGGATAGCGCTGAGAAAGTGACTATATTGTGACGATGTACTCGTTTCCCCACCAGCTTCGAGGTAGAATGCGAGGCGCGTTTTTTTACATGGTTTCCCCCGTAGGCATAATCCATGATATATACTGAAAGGTTTTTTAATTAACAGTTAATAATTTATTATCAAAATTTGGAAAAATACCAAAAAAAATAAAAAATTTGCGAATATTTTTTTTTTATTCATTTTCAATATTTTCAGCTTCACTATCATTATTGGCTACTGACAAAATGTCAAGTGGAGTTATTTCTTTATTTAAATCTACATCTTCATCATTTTTATCATTTGTTGACTCTGCGTTTAAGCATGACTGGCCACGGCAATGCCCACAAACTTTTGAGCATCTCAATCCAATTTTCCACATTTACTTTCTATATAATGAAAAACATTATCCATGGCAATTCTAATATTCTCATCCGATGGACGGCCTGCATCGCCCTTCCCACTGACTAACAAAAAGTTGGAGAAACATTTATCGTGATACTTGGCTTCGACAGATACTAAATCATATTCAAAATTGACACGCTCCTTTACAGTTCTTCCATATTTATCACCGCGCACCTCTGCAGTTTTTAGTACAGTGTATTTGAATGTAAGAGTACTCACTTCTCTAATAACGCGTCTGTATTTTTTTTCTTTTTTTCTCTCAATCACTTCATTCGCTTCCTCTCCACAAAACAAACATAACTTTTTGAAATCAAAAGCGCTGATTCTTTTTTTACGCGGAGATATTGATGTACTCGGTTCTTCTTGGCGTCGTTTATGAGCCGCAATACTCAAATTGTTTGTATAATTTCTAAGACAATTACTATGCACATTCACGGAATTTACAGTATTTAAATATTCAATATTACCATCACCTCTAGAGACACTAGCATTTTTTAATATATGTAGACCCCTCCTAACTTCTACAACATCATCATCCGATAATAATTGATCACGTATAAAACATTTATCACTCATTATGATAACAATTTAAGACCATAAAATAACTAAATAAACGTGTTCAACATTCAAGAAATAATTCTCAACTGAACTAAACTCAGTCTGACTGGCAGTAGCAGGTATAAAGGGACGGGTCTCGGAACGATGAAATACGAAACATCTGCCAGTGAAGGTCATTAGAATGAGATATATATAGTACGTCTTACTAAAAACCTAAACCTCTATACGATAAATATATCTTTCTCGAAACATCTAAATATAAAATAAAAGATTTTGAAACACTTACAAACATTAATAAAAAGCAATAGAGTTTACACCTTGGTGTACGGTATACAATACCGTATGTGAGTGCATTCTAGTCGCTTTCTCAGCACTATAAACCGAAAACCGTTAATTTTACAGAAAAACTGTAAGAGACATTTTTTGTAGACAATTTTATGAGTATGTATGTAAATCGGTATGTATGTAAATCGGGCTGGTTTCCGCAACTCCACGACTAAGCGCGTATTTTGCGTGTAGGTGGGACAAATGCGTCATTCGATCCACCCCAGCTCCCCAAGGAAGGCCAGCAACGCCTTGGTGTTACTAACTATCTCACAGAGGGTACCTGGGTTTCCGAAGTACTTTGCCCTGTAATCCGCAACCACCGGGCAGCTTAGAAGCAGGTGTGCTGCTGTCTCATTCTCCTCCATGCAGGCTCTGCATAGCGGGCTGTCAGTGACTCCTATAGCATAGAGGTGTTTATTAAAAGACCCATGGCCTGTTGTTACGGCTGTGACTGAACGCAACTGTTGTTTAGTCAGTCTTAGGGCTTGTTTTGTGAAACGGCCAATTTTATGAGTAACAATTTTTATAATAACCTCAATTGACCTCCGAGCAATAGGCAACGAAATATTTGCAAAAAACTGATTTTCGTGACCTATTGACCTTTGTCATTTTTTTAGCCGACACGATATCGATGTCGATTTTTCACAACTTCATAATAACGCCGTAATAAAGGTGTATACAAAAATTCAGCTCACTAGGAATTTTTCCCCGGATTGGGGTATAAAATGCCTAAAATGACTGGACTAAGACTAGAGTTAAGAGCAAACCCATTAAAAATAATAATAAAAAAAAAAAGATTTTGTAGCTTCTGCTGACAATCCATTAAAGATTTTTAGTTCGATTCCCGGGCGTGGCAAAGCGAATTTCCGAAAATCTTTGAATGTAGTTTTCGTTCTTTTAATAAATAAATTAATGTTTTCTTTGAGTCAAATTTTCTATCTACAGTATTAAGAGTAAGTACTTTTCGCTCAGGTGGCATTACAAAATTCCACCCTGTGTAACATCAAGCTACTACTTGAAGGAATGGAACATTAGCAAAAATGTGACGCAGACGAATTTGCGCGGTATATAAAATATATAGTGAATCATAAATGAATCAAGTTATTATTATCAATATATAAATTTTTTATCACGACATATCTACCTTTATCTAAGCTTCCACTCAAAATACATATCTAAGATTTAGGTTGGTATTTATTGGGTAACACACACGAATTTGAAGTAGTCGAACTAGAAAGATGGAGTGGCGGACTTGTGTGGTTCTTCTGTTCGTAACGGCTGTTCTGGCTGATGACCAGTGGCTGGTTGTGGACACGGAGCAAGGACCAGTGCGCGGGCGCAAACATTCCAGCGGACAACTATACGAGTTCTACAATATTCCCTACGCCACAGCTCCTGTTGGCGTCAACAAATTCAAGGTAGTAAAATTACTCATAATTGTTGATGTTGCGAAGTCTCCAGCAGTTGAGAGTTTAAGACAGTACATTGAGCTTGATACATCTGTGTACCTCTTTCTAAAATTCCTTGTATTATGTCTTCCCTACCCTTATGTGTACAGGTGGTAATGAAATATTGAATCAATTTAATTTAAATCTGCTCTGCACAAATAAGATTTTTTGAAAACTGAAGAAGAAACTGCATTGCTTGTGCTGATTAATTTCAAAATCCTCGAGAATAATAAAAACGAGCAATGATTTCCAAATTCGCGCAAACGACCTCTACCCACAACCATACAGGCATTTTAATTGAACACAAAAATAATAAATACAACTTTTGCTTTTCAGGCACCTCTCCCACCGCCAAACAGGTCGGAAACGTTTGATGCCACTGATGAAGTGATTACCATATGTCCACAAAACCAAATTGTTGCCTGGTTTTTCCCAGATAAGGTGTTGATGAAAGAAGATTGTCTAGTCGCTAACATTTTCGTACCTGACACAACTGAAAGAAACCTTCCGGTCCTTGTTTATGTCCATGGAGGAGGATTCATTTTTGGTTATGGAAATCTTTATAAAGCGACACAGCTAATGAGAGAAAAGAAAGATTTCATCATGATAACGCTTAACTACCGTCTCGGCATTCACGGGTTCCTTTGTCTTGGTACTGAGGACGCACCAGGCAATGCTGGCATGAAGGACCAGGTGGCGCTATTGCACTGGGTACAAAAGAACATCGCCAGCTTCGGCGGTAACCCTAATGATGTCACCATTGGCGGTTACAGTGCAGGCTCCGCTTCAGTGGAACTTATAATGCTTTCTAAGTCAGCCAAAGGATTGTTCCATCGACTTATACCTGAAAGTGCTGGGAATCTTGGCGTATATTCAATCCAGAGGGATCCTCTTGAGATTGCAAAAACTCATGCCAGGAATCTAAACTTTGCTGACGTAGACGACATTGATGCTTTAGGAAATTTCTATAAGTCGGCTTCAATGGACTTACTGACTGCAGATACGTTTGATAACAGAACTGATTCTACTTTCTTGTTCTCACCATGTGTGGAGCGAGACACAGAAGATGCATTTCTTACAGAATCTCCCCTCAGCATACTGAAGAAAGGTGACTATGAAAAGTTACCTATGTTGTATGGTTTCGCTAACATGGAAGGTTTGTTGCGCATTAATTTCTTTGAACTTTGGAAACATAAGATGAATGAAAAATTTTCCGATTTTCTGCCGGCTGACCTAAAGTTTGAATCTGATGCAGAAAGAGAAGAAGTAGCCAATAAAGTCAAGAAATTTTATTTCAATGACAATCCCGTTAGCAATGACAATGTTTTGAAATACGTCGACTTCTTTTCGGATGTGATGTTTACGCATCCTATGCTTTGGGCTGCGAGATTGTATGCGGAGGCCGGCAACGACCGAGTATATTTGTATGAATATTCATTTGTGGATGAGAACACTCCTCCGGTAATTCACACCGACGTGCGAGGAGCTGATCACTGCGCCCAGTCTTATGCATGGTTGGATAAATTGGGAGGAGGAAATGAAAGTCTAGAGACTCCCGAATTTCAGAAGATGAGGAAAGTGGTCCGTGAAATGTGGCACAACTTTATTAAAACTGGGTGAGTAATCAATTTAAAATTCTTCTTTTACTGACTGAGTGACTGATAGATAAGCACAGTCGAAACTACTGGTCTACTGGTCGTCAAAAGCTGAAAAGTATGTAAGTTTCGTGGGGAGTTTAGGGGAGCACTAAGAAAGGATTGCCTGGAATTTCTACGGGGACGAGATTTGTTTTCTCACTATACAAAACTTTTCCAAGCGTTATAGTTTTAAATAAAGAAAAGTCATGATTCGACTCTTATATGAAAAAAAATAAGTGGTTACTTATATTTGTCGAATTTTGTGGTTAGGTATAGTTATTTCATTGATATAATATATGTACCTGTAGAAATATAACTAAGTCCGATTCAATCTTCTAGTATGCCAGTACCTGCTGGTTCGTCGCTGCCTGCGTGGCCGGTAGCAGGCCCGAACAGGTCACCACACATGGAGCTCAATGAGACACTAGTACTACGCGGAGTGCCTTTGGAAGAGCGTACTCGCTTCTGGGAGGAAATCTACGAAAAATACTACCTGGATGCTGTACCACCACGGAGTGCTGCCGGTGGAGTGATGCCGAAGTCTATGTTTAGTTTATTTGCGTTATATATTCTCTACTGTCTAAGCAGATAGACAGCGTTGAATATGCACCCATAATATTTAATTGTACGAGTATAACTATTTGATTAAAAAATTGTTGAAACCGCAACTAAAGTTATTATTTTTCTATTTTTCGTATGCTGATTCGATAGTATTACCAAAATAATAATAAAACGGGTTTTTGTGCACTTCAACTTTACTTGGGGGCCGAGTCACCCGCGTCCGTAGGAGAATACCCAATACTAGACCCTAGACGTGGTCCCCGGGTGTCTTCGGCCGTTGGCTTGTGACCACTCACTGGGCAAAGACGTACCGCTAAGCGGCCTAGCCGTGTTCCGGTACGATGCCCAGTGTAGCCAATACAGAGGAGTTGGGTCGAAATAGTTGTTCCAATGCAGGCAGACCGACCAGGCTCGCGTTGATATGGGCGTATCGGGAGACTAGTCGCGGAGGGAAGCAGAATCCGAGGCACGGTCCGCCGCTGGCCGACCGCAGGTAGTTGGGGGCCCAAGTAGTGTGCTAGCCACACATGAAAGGCTGTCCCGCCAAATGTCGTAAATCCTGGGTGCGCCATCGTGCTGGCTGGCGACCCGATGAACATTCCCGGGGGGGCTCGGGCGTCCCCGCAGTCTCCAAACTAGTCCCCCAATGATGTCGTCCTGTCAGAGCGTGCCTGAGGGTAACAGCATGGAACCTCATTTCACTTCTTTCTCCTCTCTTTCCTTCACTCAAACTTAAAAACACATCCTCCCCCACAAAGTGCACCTCAGCAATATTCGAGGTCTGCACTCAAATCTCGCCGCAGTCCATCACCACCTGGAGACTGAGAAACCAGTACTCTGGTTCCTTTCGGAGACGCAGATCAGATGTCCGTCAGACGTGTCTTACCTTTCCTACCCAGGGTTTACCCTTTACGCCCGTGACGACATCTGTTATCGACGTCTCCGTAATCTTGAGGACTCCAGGTTCTCAACGCTGTGGGTTTTAGTGGACACAAGCCTGGATAAAATTGTCCTCGCTTGTGTTTACCGTTCTCACAGCGGTGATTTGGAGACAATGAGCTCACACAGCACCTGAATGAGGCGGCGGATGCGGCTCAGCAACGGTACCCTTCTGCCCAATTGGTGTTACTGGGGGACTTCAACGCCCACCATTAGGATTGGCTCTTCCCATACCAGTGCACAGGCCATGCTGGACAAGAAACGAGAAAGCTAGTCCTAGCGCTGAATCTTACTCAGCTGGTCCAGGAGCAACGAGGGTGCCCCCTGGTGTTGATTCGCACACTGCCAATTGCTTGGACCTTTTGCTGACAACAGATCCAGACCGCTATTCGATGTCGATTTCTTCACCACTGGGTATTTCCAACCACTGTCTGGTGAAGTCTGTGACCGTTTACTCCCCGCCCGATCTTAGTCCAAGAGGCACACCTGGCATGGGTCGACGCTCACACCCGCAAAGGAAATGACGTGACTTGGAAGAAGAGAGCCTTCAACAGGGCTGTAAGTCCTGCAAGAAGGTGTTGCGGAGGGCACGGTTTGACCACATTAGCCGAATAGGGAACAAACTTGCTTCATACCCAGAAGGTAGCAAGACTTTTTGGTCCCTGGCTAAGTTGGTCGAATCGAACTTCTCCACCCCTCACTACCACCACTGCTGAGACCCGACGGGACGCTTGCCCATTCCGCTGAGGAGAAAGCGAACTTGTTTGCTTCCTTGTTTGCGGAATCTTTGCGTCTGGATCCTGGTGGATGCGAGTCGAGCATGTCGAACATTCGCATTCATCAGAAGGATTCGTCCGTAGGGTACTGCGTAACCTAGACGTGAACAAGGCTAGTGGCCCCGACGGGATACCAGCAATTGTTCTGAAAACTTGTGCGCCTCAGTTGCCTCCGATCTTGACACGCCTATTTCGCCTTTCGTTTGAGAATGGAAAAGTGCCGAAGGCTTGGAAGCAACCTGGCGTACCTATAAGCGAATAATATCCTTAGTGACCGACAATACGGGTTCCGCCGAAATCGGTCAACTGGGGATCTTCTAGCGTATGCCATTCAAATCTGGAGTGAAGCCATAGAGAAGCACGGGGAGGCACTAGCGGTCTCCCTTGACATCTCGAAGGCCTTCGACAGGGTCTGGCACGATAGCCTTAAGCTTCCTTCCTTCGGTCTGCCCGCCGGTTTATGTGATTGGATCGCAGATTTCCTGAGGGATCGGTCTATCCGAGTGGTCATAGATGGCTACTCGTCTGTATTGCTGGATATTAATGCCGGGGTTCCTCAGGGATCGGTGCTTTTGGCAACACTGTTCTTGCTGCAATTAATGAACTGCTTAAGCCCGACACTTTTGGGTATGCAGACGACAGCACTGTTGCTGAGAGATACGTGACCGACGCACGAGCTGGTGGGTCGCAGATCCGGTCTCACCGGGAGGCTATGGTTGAGCGCGCTTGAATGTGTTCTTACAGGCTGTCTCTGAATGGGGTGATGCCAATCTGGTCAAGTTCAATGCTGCTAATACCCAAGCGTGTCTATTTTCCGCCAAAAGGAGCCAATTCCATCCAGCTCCATCTTTCCGAAGTGCAACCGTGCCGATAACCGACCAACTTAAGCTTCTTAGGGTTACATTAATATTTACTCTCAATTTTGGCCCTTTTATAGAGGCAAAAGCTCAAGTGGCTGCAAAGAAGTTGGGGATCCTAGCAAAGGTGAGACGGTACTTCACGCCGGAACAGCTGCTCAAATTTTATCAAGCGCAAGTTTGATCGTGTATGGAATACTGCTCTCATCTTTGGGACGGATCTGCCAGATAACAGCTTGATGCTCTTGAGTCAATTGAAAAACGAGCCAAGAGGATCATTGGCAATGAGAGGCTCGTCGCGACGAAGCTCCAAAGTCTTGAGCATCGACGACGAGTTGCTGGCTTGTCGGTTTTCTACCAGTTGCATTTTGTGGAATGTACGACGGAATTGCATAATTTAATTCCGCC
Source organism: Lacanobia oleracea (assembly GCA_950371165.1). NCBI lineage: Eukaryota > Metazoa > Arthropoda > Insecta > Lepidoptera > Noctuidae > Lacanobia > Lacanobia oleracea. The sequence goes on from OX493389.1 coordinate 18,807,517, forward strand.
AAGCCCATTCCATCATCGGACCACAAGACGAACGGCAATGTGCCACCGGTACATGGTGGAAATCCCACCCACGCGCACAAAACGTTTTGGGAACACATTCATAATGCGTACAGCTAAGGAGTGGAATTCCCTGCCGTAGTCTATGTTTCCCGATAGCTACAACCTGGGAGTCTTTAATTCAAGAGTGAATAGGTTACTTCTAGGCAAGCGTGCTCCATCTTCGACCACATCATCGCACACCCGATGTCATCTCAGGTGAGATGGTGGTCAAGCGCGTGTCTATTATTGGAAAAAAAATAACAGTAAAATTTAATTCGATATTTTTCAAACTTCCTCAAGCAATTTTGCGGGGAATTGTTTAAGGAAGCTGTTGTGAAGTGATGTTGGTGCATGACACGTCCGTATACCTATAATGCGAGATTGGGGCTACACTGAATAATTTCTTATCTGAATTATCATATACTAGTGGACCCGCGCAACTTCGTCTGCGTCACAATTTGCATTACTGCTCCACTCCTATTAGTCATAGCGTGATGATATATAGCCTATAGCCTCCCACAATAAATGGGCTATCTAACACTGAAGAATTTTTCAAATCAGACCAGCAGTTCCTGAGATTAGCGCGTTCAAACAAACTCTTCAGCTTTATATATTAGTATAGATAGATATTAACTAGACGGCGCTGTGCATTTGATTTCACGTTTTGTATCGCAATGTTATGATTCTCCGCAGAAAAAAACGTACGCCCATGATGAGCATTAAGTTCGTCAGCCAACGCGCATATATTTGCTAAGCTTGAATCCAGTTATGTCACTCAAAGATGGGCCGATGGCAGACAGGACTTTGCAGGTCATATGGCAAGATTACCGGCCAACCTCAGCCGTTACGATGCTTTTCTGTGGTGATTTCGGGCAGGTACTTCCGATAATACCCCGAGGAATGAGAACCAATGAAATAGGTGACTTCGCTAAACGCTCTATTATTTAATAAATAATAAACATTAAAGTTCAGATATGCGAACATACTTATCTAGAAAACAAGTCCAACGTACAGAGTTTGGCGAATTTTACTGTTAGAATTGATGATCGCACATACCACGCACACTCAAAGAGATAGAACTTAGGTTATTTGATTTCCAACCTAATCTAATTATTCTTAAATCTTTCAAGGCTTATAACATTGATGTCGCACTTTCCAAAGAGAATATGCTACAGGAGATACCCCCCTAACAATGGAGGATACTAAGAATGATTTCTTGTAATCATACATTCCCAGCCTTGGAAGAGTTAAGCACTTACCTAGTCCCAACCAGGGTTCCCTGTTTAAGTGGCGACCTTTCGTTGACAGGTGAGCGTATGCTTCTGTAGAAGCAGCTTTAGTCATGTCCTGCTTTGGGCAATATTCTTTAGAACATTATATGCTATTTGCGCGATATATTAATGCAGTCATGCTGAAACTCTGTTGCAGCAAAACGCCACAAAAACCTGCAACACATCGCCGGACGTAAACAAAATCGATGTGACAATTCACATCCATCCAGAAGGGATTGATTTTGAAATACATGCCCTAACTAGTCTACGTGGTTGCGCTTCGGACGATAAGCGTAGGTATTAAATTTTAAGTTTGAACTTACTCCTGCAACCATATTTCATAAGAACTGAAATTAATTGCCTCTATAAACAGCTCAACCAATGGTGACAACTAGTCACACTTTGCGTAGGCTATGCCTCGTATGCAAAGTCAGTATTATCGCACATGGAGTCCTTCATGGCGTAAAATTGAACGCGAAAACTCTAACTCTAACACCACTCGAATGAGTTCAGCCTAGCTAATCATTTTTATTAACGCGCTCTTCGCAGTCTAGGAGCGCCCTCGAAGTCGTCGATCAACGTATATATTCTTTTTCGAATATTACATGAAAAAGAAACCTTGAATAAAATTTATTCATGCCGACCAACTAAAATAATGTTTTTGTTAACATGAAAACGAGAATCCAATTGACATCTGCTTTGACATCATACTTTTTCTACTACCATAATCATTTTTATTAACGCGCTCTTTGCTGTCTTGGGGCGACTGAAATAATACAAGTCAATCCTTCGTGTTTCACTGCTATTCAAATAAATAAAACTATATGTTATGAGATCAGCAGAAAACTTGAAAATAACTAACATTATATAAATCTAGCAATCATGATAAAGTGGAATTTTGAACAACTATAAAATCTTCAAAATAAAACGTTTCCCAACCTTATAATTGTGTATTTAACAGTTTCATATTTCCTTCTAAAATATGTCCATATATAAATTAAAGGTTGCTGAACTATCAAATCATTAGTATAATGTTTTATATGATTTGATGTGTACGATTTTCTAAATGTGTTTATAAATTTTAATTGTTTTTTCCAACCCTTGTTTTCTTTTTAGTTCGGGCACGAAGATAAATTTTGTAAGTAAGGTTCAAGGACTTACTAATAGCATGTGTTAGCTGTGTCTGTGTGTTTGTGTATAAAATTTTCCTGCTAAATAAAACTGACATATTAGAGAGATTATTGGATAACATAGGAAGTTGCGCTACCTTAGGGAACATCTCCCTCGGTTCGTCTTCCTGTGTGGTAGCCTCCTCAACTTTGGCATCATCCAACATGTGATCTATTTCGTTGCTAATGACGACTGATTCGTCATGGAAATCACGTACAGGTTTAGACAACAAAATCGCTTGATATTCTGGAATCAAACTAGGAATAGGTGATGGAATGGACACACCGGGTTCTTTCTCTTCATCTGTCATGTCCGCTTCCATCTCGTCCTCAAATAGGCTGCTCTCTCCACAGCTCTGCTTTACATCGTCATCATCGTCATCATGGTTTTGAATCTGCGGGTCTTCAATTTTCATGCTATAATACAAGGGTGTATATCTAACATTCCTGCTGTCCGCATTCGTCAGACACTTTAGGGATCGTCTTTTTGACATAAATGAAACATTCTAATGACCGTCGTTTACACAGAATGCATTTGACGGGAATTATTTTCTTATTTTGTCGCATAGCAACAAAAAATTGATACCGTCATGATATACCGTTTTATAGAAGTATTTAGCAGCGCTTTGCAAAATTGCGCCCAAAATCAACGAATAATCGGCTTCTCGCCACTCGCTTTCGATAGCGACGATAGACTGAATTCGGCTAAGAAATCTTCGAAGCACACTCGGTCAATACCGGTATATAACATAATATACATTTATTACACAAATAAAATCTTTCTTTTAAATATAAAAACCACTTAAGTTTGCTTTCCAGGCGTCTTGCGCCTGAACATCGTTTACATCTCGTCCTTTTCGAGATGCCTTTATAAAAATGGTGGCCTTCATGTACTTTTTATCTTACGCAGTGCACCCGTGTGGAAATTGTCTTCGTACAGTGTACTCGCCCTGTACACGCGAAATTTATCTTCCAATATTACAATCTATATTTCAGTATTTTATACAAGCGGCACGTCCGCCATGCGTAGTATAATACCGGGCGCCTCCGCATGGAACTTTTAAGGATTATTGTACTATGTCTTCTCCCACGAAATTGTTTTACAGAATCTCTTAGAAAAGACTCACACATTCTTCTGTCATTATTTGACTTCCAACCTAATCTGATTCTTCTTAAATCTTTCATGGCTTATAACATTGAGGTTGCACTTTCCAAAGAGGATTTTCTACAGTATCTTCGGCTAATCACCTGTAGGCTTGCAAGCAATACGAAAGCAAACAAAAGAATTCTCATGAATCATCACTTAGATTGTTTGATCAATATTCAACCAATCACGCGTGAATCAGATAAGTCTCTTCGGTGTTAAGTTGATAATGTCACAAAAATCTAAGAGCCTTACAGAATTTAGTTCCACCTACAGACCACTGAGACATGTTGCCGATATTTATTTTATTGCTTAAATTGAATAGTCGTACCATACTAAAATGGGAAGAGTATCGCAACACGATAGATTGCGTGAATGACGTAAGTACCCACTTTAGAGCAATTTAATAAATTCTTAATTGATCGCGCTAATGTACTAGAATCATTTAATCAGAATAAATCAATAAACGACACTACAAATTATTCGAAATCATTACAAGACAGCAGTAACAGTAAATCTTTTTCTGATAAATCAAGCCGTAACCAAAATACCAATGACTTTGCATCTACTTTACAATCACGTTATAATTTTTCAACTATTATAATAATAATTCTTTATTGGTGTAAAACAGTTTACAGAACAATGAAACCCTGACTCCTGAGCTAGGTAGAGTACCTGTATTTCAGGAGCCAGTGACTTCTTCTTTACTAGTTGCAATTTAGCACACTTTATTCTCTACCTATGATTTGACCATTTAAAATATAAATACCAAGAATACATTGAAGATTAAGAGGAGAAAAATACGAATTTAATTAGAAAAATTACTATGTCAAAAACAAAATGTTAAACCAAAAAACTCACAATTAATACATATACATATTAAGTAAAGGTAACGAAAAAATAATTTAACCACAGTTGAAATTCCTAAAATTAAATTACTAAAATATGAGGAATAAATTAGTCAAAAACCAAATTAGAATCAAATAATTAAAATTCAAAGCATTTTATTTCAAATAAACCATTCACAGGCACTTTTGAAACGTCAAGGTCGGTCAGTCAAAAACATGGAAGCTATTTGCACGTTCCAAAGCGTAGATCTCTATGGAGAAGAACGTGCAAGAAACTCCACGGACACTCTTTTAAATCATGTTCTGTTTTACAAAATTCCAAGTTACATATACTTGTTGCTTCTGCATGTGAGGACAATGCAAAGGAAAAAAAAGGGCTTATTATAAGAATTTTAAATATAAAGATTAAAATAAGCCGATGGCATTTAAGAGATGACCAGTCTCAACCGACGGCGCCTTTTCACGAACATGACGCGTGTATTGTCACCTTTCAGCTCAACCATTTCGAAGGGAACCGAATGATCAAACCCACGCGCCGCCATCAGCGAGACATTTGAGTGAGCATGACATGCTCTCAACCACCTTGCTCGTTCATGTCCAACAAGTAAAACTATAACTACTCACATAAAATGTAAATGGTTTCATGGTACTCACATTTACAAAATTTGAAAAATATGCTTCTACTTTACACAAAACTATGGTTGTCAATGACCAAATAATGAAAAATAAATTAATAAAGACAACGATTAAGTTCTTACATCAAAAAGAATAAATAAGAAATTATAATAATAATATAATTTGTATGTATATAAGAATAAATAAACGAAATAATGTAAGAACCTCTAAAAAAAAAAACAAAGGAGCGAGCATCTCTTCCAAATATAAAAACATAAAAACCTAAAAAGTGGACCTAAGCAGCTGTGACTGTGGAGCAGGACCAGCATTTAGCCAAGCGTTTTTATCGAGGATATAATCTTCCAGTTTATAATACGCTTGTCTACATAGTGTGCGTTTTATGCATGCTTTAAATTTTCTCTCATTCAGTTCGAGAATATCAACTGGTATTTTATTATAAAATTTAATACAGTACCCCATAAAAGAAGTGTGTACTTTGGCCAATCTGAATCGGGGTTGATCTAATTTGTTCCTATTTCTAGTATTAAAATTATGCCTGTCACTAATCTTGCTAAAGAGATGAAGATTTTTCCGAACATACATAATATTTTCGTAAATGTATTGACAAGGTACCGTCGTAATGTTGATATTCTTAAACAGTTCTCTTAGGGAATCACGCCGACGGAGATTGTAAATGGCTCTGATGGCTCTTTTCTGCAGGATAAATATAGACTCGATGTCTGCAGCACGTCCCCATAATAAGATACCGTAAGACATGATACTATGAAAGTAACTAAAATAGACCAGCTTCGCGGTATCTATATCGGTAAATTGACGGATTTTTCTGACAGCATATGCTGCTGAACTTAGCCGTCCCGCAAGAGATGTTAAATGAGGACCCCATTGTAGCCTTGAGTCAATTGTAATCCCCAGGAAAACCGTGTTTTCGACGAATTCAAGTTTTTCCTTGTTCAATACTATGTCGCAATCATTTCATTTAACGTTCGGTAAGGCAAATCTGATGCGTTTAGTTTTTTTCCCATTTAATACTAAATTATTAGCAGTAAACCAATTTTGGACCTAATCTAGGGCGTTATTTACGTCGTCAAGATTTATGGAACGTCTATCTATCTTAAAAATTAAGGACGTATCGTCAGCAAATAATACCATATGAGGTTGATTTTTTAAAAGATGGGGTAGATCATTAATATATACTAGAAAGAGCAAAGGACCCAAAATAGAGCCTTGTGGTACCCCCATTTTAACTTTTAAACCCCGTGAATTGACACCATTTATTTGAACTTGCTGCTGTCTATCATTTAAGTAAGATTTTATTAGACTGAGTGCAAGTTTACCTAATCCGTAATGTCCTAGCTTTAGGAGCAAGGTTTCGTGATTTACACAATCAAATGCCTTGGAGAGGTCACAAAAGATTCCTATGGCATCTTGTGCCTCTTCCCACGCTGAGTACATGTGTTTTAACAACGTGGCACCGGCGTCAGTCGTACAACGACCCCTGGTAAAACCATACTGTTGATCGTGTAAAATTTTATTGATGTTAAAATGATTGAGCATCTGATTGAGCATTACTTTTTCAAACACTTTGCTAAAAACCGGCAATACAGATACAGGTCTATAATTATTGGTGTCTTTGCTGTCGCCCGATTTAAATAGTGGTATAACCTTACTATATTTCATTACATCCGGAAAGACTTCTTGGTCCACACATAAATTAAATATTAAAGCCAAGTATGGTGCTAAAGTTTCAATTATGGACGTGCAAACTTTAATAGACATTCCCCATATGTCTTCGGTCAATTTGATTTTGATTTGCCGGAAAGCTTTTATGACTGTCACAGGGTTGATATGTTTGAACTGGAATTCAACCGTACAACCTGGAACGTTAGCTTTTAATAAATTATATGAGACCTCAGGTAAAGAATTTAAATATTCCGTAGTTTTAGTTGGTATATTGGTGAAAAAATTTACAAATTCCTGAGCTACTTCTAAATTAGAGCTTTTGGCACCATGTGTAGTCTCCAGTAAATAATCAATGTTTCGTTCTTTATTTCTATTAGTTTCATTATTAATAACTTTCCAAACGGTCTTTATTTTATTTTCGGACGATTTGATCTTGTTGCTAATATATAGGGCTTTAGCTACCTTGCAAGTATTTCTGAACACTTTAGAATATTTGTTTACAAACTTATTAAAAGAATCAGTGTTTATGACAGGCTTAAGGCCATATAGCTCATATAGTCTTTCCCTACTTATCCTAATGCCTTTAGTCGCCCAGTCACTAAATACATACTTAGGGAAAGTATCCTTAGACGTCTTTTCAAAAGTTGCATTGAATTCCTTTAGAACCACTGAAAAGAAATTATCATAAAATTTATTAGCATTTTCAATGTTCAAATGTCAATAAATAATGAATGTAAATTAAAATAGGAATCAAAATAATAAAAATAAAACAATACAAAGTCAAGCTGGTGTGTGTGAATGTGTGTGGGGAGTAGGAAGTAAAAAAGTTTCTGTGTTCATAATTAATGAGATTGCACTAGACTTTCAGTCGCGTAGTAGTCCTGTACCAGTAGCCAGATCTTTATTTTGTTTTTTGTTTCGCGTGTCGTTAGGGAATTTATGCTTAGGATTTTGTTCAGCTTATTGTAGAGATAGATGGCAAGAAACGCCTGTTGTCGCCTAGCAGACACCGTGTGGCAACGCATTGGTAAGCAGACGTTGGCTATAGTGAGCTTTTTATTTTTTTGGGAAATATGTGGTGTAATACCATGCTGCTTGAGAACAACCTGCAAAATAAAATTTTGTCTCACGGTCAGCACTTCACACTTCTCATATAGGACTTTGGTGGGAAATCTGAAGGGTCTGAAAGTCATGACTTTAACTTTTAAGTAGGGATCTTTGGGCCTTTTCGAGTTGTATCTTAAAGGTCTTGCATCCACCACCCCAAATAGTAATGCAATAACTCAAAACCGACTGCGCGAGGAAAGATTTTTCAAATCGTACCAGTAGTTCCTGAGATTAGCGCGTTCAAGCAAACAAACAAACAAACTCTTCCGCTGTATATATTAGTATTAAAATAAAAATACCACTGAAAGACTAAGAGTTCTTTATTACAATAACAGTTGTACTTCACTGCTCGACGATCGACGATAGATTGCCCACCTCGACCACACCATTCGTTGAGTTGACTGCACAGTGCCCACGTGACAATAGTGGGGGAGAGGGGAGATCGCAAACTTCAAGTCAATAGATGGACGTTAAACGATTTGTAAATATATTAATACAAAATATGTACGTCATGTTTTTTAGGCTTAATTTTCATGGTTTTTAATTATGTTACAATATATAAACAAGTTATAAATATTTTACCGAACCAAACAACCTTTTTAAGAGTCAAATGATGTACTAATAATATCTATTAAATGGTCGAATTTCCTTCAATTACTATTAAAATATTTCAATTAACTCTGCAATTGCTTACATTCGTCCATCCTGACTTATCAAGTCGCGCCCTCGCGATACACTTCATAACAAGAAAATACAGACAATGCTATGGTAAAGTACGTTTATAAATTAATCAACAAAAGTGTATAAAATAAATAATTGCATATTTTATAATAACAATAAAATGATTTTTGTAAAAATAAAAAAAATAAACAATACATCTTCGGTTCTTTAACAATCTTGAAACAATTAAATATTAAACAGCTTATTACAACAATCAGTCAATATAAAAATCATCACAAGCAACTTATTTATTTATATTTTTTTTTCAGTATATTATTTTTAACAAATTCATTTATCAATACAGTTACCCATTCATATGAACTTATTGTTTTAGAAGGTAAAAACAAATTCAAGTATTCTCTTGTTTTATCTTCATTCACACTACACTATTGCCTTATTACAATACTGAAACTACAGTTCCACCATACTACAATACTTTTATCTTGTCATACTAACCTTACTAACCATACTAACCATACTAACCATACTAACCTTACTAACCTTACTAACCTTACTAACCTTACTAACCTTACTAACCTTACTAACCTTACTAACCATACTAACCATACTAACCATACTATTCGATTTTAGGATAATTTTTGAAACTATGTATTTGTAACGAAACTAAACTTTTTTGTAAACTTAAGCTATTAATACTTCTTAGGCTTATTATGATCAGGAGTTGTAACGTCATTACCATACACTCGCAATTTAGTCTTCTATTTCCATCTCAGAATTATTATCATCATCGTTACTCTCATCTACCGCCTGATACACTAGCCAGAGGTAAATTTTATCTACTGGGAAAACGCCAACATATTTTTGTTTACCCTGTTTTTTCGTAATTGGCGTATCTTCCACTTCGTATCTATCATTATGTAGTACTTTAGTAATGCGGTACGGGCCTAGACATTTCGGGACTAATTTCTTACTTTTTCCTTTCTGACCAACTTCTCTTTCTACCCTAACCAGTTGTCCTACATTAAACTGACGCGGGGGAAGTCTAGTCTTATCAAACGTTTTCTTTTGCTTTACCTGAGTACGTTCTATTTTGTCAAATGCATCGCTTCTAATATCTTCTGAACTTTTTCTGTTAATACCGACATTTTCTTGAGCTGGTAACGTCAATGAACTTTCGGTCAACCCCTTTAGTCTCAACCCAAATAATAATTGCGCTGGAGTTTTGCCCACTGCTTTATTGATGGTATTATTTAAACCCCATTGCACCTGTTGTAAATATTCATCCCATAGTTTTTCGTCTTTACCGTAAATCATAGCTGTTAATGAATTTAATATTGTCCTATTGAAGCGCTCTACCTGACCGTTTGCGCGTGGAGTAGCGACCGCATTTAAAATATGTTTCACACTTTTCCCGGCAAAAACTCTTTGAATTTAGAGCTGGTAAAAGTAGTACCTCTGTCTGTTATTACTCGAGAAGGTACACCAAATAAACTAAAATACTCATCAAAAACTGAAATAGTCGTGTGAGCTTTTGTATTTTTAACCGGTTTAAGAATAATAAATTTTGTGAACGCGTCAATAATTGATAATATATACTTATTCTTTCTTTTGCTCTCATTGAAAGGACCTAGGTGGTCGGCATGAACGGTGTGGAAAGGTTCAGACACCTTCGGTATTGGATGTAAAAACCCGGACCTTTTTCCAGCCGGTATCTTTCCGTGAGCACATTGAATACATGCCTGGCAGTACTTTTTGACAATTTTATTTATTTTTGGGAACCAGTAGGTTGATTTAGTTTTGTCCAGGGTCTTCTCATAAGAAAAGTGGCCTATATCGTCATGACAAAAACGTAAAACTTGCCATCTTACACCCTTCGGAACATACCAACTAAGTCCTTCATCAGTTATTTTATAAACCACTCCACGTTTTAGAGTCAAATTTTGTTTAATATATGTTATTTTGTTTGAATTGGCATCATCTAACATTCTTTTAATCCTTTGTGTCTCATCGTCATTCATTTGAACCGTGGCTAACCAATCTATTGTTATGAGGAAAACTTGTGAATCACCAGGGCCAGTACTGGCAACATTTTCTTGCACAGGGTTCCTACTTAGTGCATCTACGTGTTTCATAGAAGTCCCTGGTTTATAAACTATATTAAAATCGAATTCTTGAATCGAACTCCACCAGCGAGCAACACGCGGAATCATATCCCTTTTAGTGAACGTAGCACGCAAAGAATTACAATCAGTCACAATCGTGAATGTTAACCCTATTAGGTAACATCTAAACTTAGCCAAACTATTCACAACTACTAGGGTTTCCAGCTCGTATGATGAAAAATGCTGCTCTTCTGGTGAAGTACGTCTACTAAAATAAGCGACTGGTTTCATTACACCATCATCCTGTTTCTGTAAAAGCATTCCACCTACTCCGTGTTTACTCGCATCTGTATGCAATTCGGGGGCAGCATATGGATTACATAATGTCAAAATTGGTCGAGATACTAGTTTAGCTTTTAACTGGGTAAATGCAGCCTCTTTGTCCTCACTCCAAGTCCAAGGGGCATTCTTTTTGAGTAAATTTGTCAACGGTTGAGCTATTATCGCAAAGTTTTTTATAAAACGTCTAAAAAAACTAGCTAGTCCTAAGAACTGCCTGACATTAAGGATATCTTTAGGGTAAGGGAACTTGTCAACTGCATCTATTTTACATTTTCCAGGTTTTATGCAATTTCCTGAGACTTCAAATCCTAGAAATTCTATGTTAGAATGAAAAAAGTTACATTTAGGGAGTTTTAATGTAAGACCCGCATTCTTGATTTTTTCGAAAACCGATTCTAGCTTGTTAAGACCATCTTCAAATGAAATTGAGGGAACCAGGACGTCATTGAGTTCCGTCCGTGGCGCCACCGCGCACTTACGTACCTATAATTACCTCCGTGTTTTTAATTTCAAAACTAAGTAAAACGTGCATATAACAGCGACAAAACTATACAGTTACATCCTACAGTTAACGAGTGACAAACTAAGTGTAAAATAACAGTGTAATAACAACAATAATTCTGTGTGTGAGCGGTTTTTAATATCGGAACAAACCAAAATTTTTACAACTTGCTCATTTTTCGGACTTTGAACTCATTAGATACACAAAGGAATCACGTACTCCGATCCTGACCACTAAAGCGACGCACGGCAAAGCACACACGTATTTCGAACGACTTTGTAAAAGTTCGCTTGGCGCGGTTGAGTAGCGCGTTGCATCGAAGGCGAACCAAGAAGTAGGAAGTTCGAATCCAGCATATTGTGTTTCTTTTTGCGTTCTAAATCTTATTTTTATTTTTCCAAATTTGTTTTTATTTTTCTTAACGTTATTCTGCAATAACATGCAACGAACTCCGCCTAAAACAGGCTTGAGCCATGGGCAATCGCTTTCCGAGTCCGACCTTCTGAGTGCCACTACCGAAAAAGCAGACGCTATTAATATCACCGTGCGGAACAAACGTCAACGACTTGCCGATTCTCCAAATAGCGAATTATACGCCGAACGATCCACAGAATTTTCCGCTTTTAAATCGGAGTTAATGGAGATGCTCGCAACTTGGAAGTCTGAGCAAGAAAAGCTGCTCACATCATGGAAAGACGAACAAGCTGCCATTTTATCTAAGCTGGTCAGAGAAGTTGCCGAGCTCAAGCAGAGATGTGTTTCTATTGAGAAATCCAACAACGAGATGGACCGCAGCATGTCTTTTATAAATGAAACATATGACGGTCTCAATTCTAAGGTTTCGAAACTAGAAAAGGAGAAAATTGAAAACGAAGACCATATTTACCGGCTACAGAAGCAGGTACAAGATCTGAACTTCATGTCACGACAAGCTACTGTCGAGCTGCGTAATATCCCGGCTAAGGAGAAAGAAACATCTGTGGATCTCATTTCTGCGGTATCAAGCGTGGGGAAGACCGTTAACATGGAAATTCGGACATCTGCTTTCCGGGATGTATATCGTATACCTGGAAAAACAGGCTTATGTAGACCAATTGTCGCCGAATTTAGCTGTGTCAATATGAGAAACGAATTCCTCGCTAAAGTGAGGAAGTTTAATAAAGAACATTCCATCAATGATAAGCTGAACACACAACTGATCGGGATTGCCGGGGAAAAGAAACCAGTTTACGTCGACGAACACTTACCTCCCGCAATCAAAAAACTGTTGTATGACGCCCGTCAGTTTGCTAAGGCAAGGAGTTACTCTAGCTGGTATTCCAATGGAAGAATTCTCCTGAAGAAAGACCCAGCTGATAAACCCATTGAAATCAAATCAGAAAAATGCCTTACCATGTTGACGGTGCCGGTGCAAGTGCCAGTACCTGTACCGGTACCAGCAGTAAGAGTTCAGCAATGACTATGCTCAATTTCTTTTAAAGTTATTCTCGTTTGTGCATGCATTCAATATTACTTTGTATATCTGCTTTATTTTAATTTAAATAACTATTGCATTTTCATGTCAATTACCGTAACACCTAAACTAAAAACACAAGAATTACACTTCACACACATACACGATTTCACACAAGCAAACAAGTATAATTAAGCCATCAGGCTATATTACAGTTTAATGGCTGACAATTCTTTCATAACTTACTATTTCTCTTCACAAACACTATTACTGTATCACAAAAAGACCTCTATCAGACCAAGTACTAGTTCTCACATCGCCCAACAGCTGTATCCCGTGTTTCGTATTTTGTACTCAATTTTACCGGTAACCAATGGCTAATTTAAATCAAATTTCCAAGGAATTGGATAACATCTCGGTCGCTCAATCTTTTCTATGCTCCCCTGAAAATTGTCCTGATTTAGTCCAGATGCTCAATAATAACTTAAAAATAGTTCATATTAACATTAGAAGCATTAATAAAAATTTAGATCAATTTCTAACCATGATTTCATTAACGAAGGTTGAGTTTGATGTTATGGTTCTGACAGAATGTTGGCTGCAGGTTTCTGGACCTATTCCTATATTACATGGTTATTCATCCTTCGCTACAATCAATAATGTACAAAATGACGGAGTAGTAGTTTATATTAGAGAAAGTTTAAAAACTGAAACGAGAGAACCAGCGTTTCAGGACGCTAACTGTATTATATCCTGCCTGGGCTCTACGGCAATAGTTTCAGTCTATCGCTCTCCATCTTACCAAAATCTAGAAAATTTTTATAACAGTCTGCAAGGCGTAATATCTTCTCTGAGTTCCTACGCTAACATTATCCTAATAGGTGATATGAATGTTGACATCAAATCAGGATCTAGTGACCGGCACGCTAGTGACTATTTAACTCTCACCGCCACTCTTGGGCTACTTCCTGCGCATTCTCTACCGACCAGAGTTAACAACTGTCTAGATCATATAATGCTTAAATCTAAGAAGACTTCTACCGTGCTAGTCCTAGACTCTCACGTCACCGATCACCAGCCAATCTGCTTATTTCTGCTCCTTAATTCCAGTTCGGGATGTAGTGGGCAAAGAACTACACCAAAGTGTGATTATGAAGCTATTCGTAAAGAACTAGACAATACCGACTTCAGTCCTATCTTAACTTGTACAGACGCCAATCAAGCAACTAATCTGTTAATTGGTAATATACAACGTGTGATTACTAATCACACCCGAATAACCAAAACCCATAATAAATGCAAGGTTCTAAAACCGTGGATGAGCACTGGCCTAGTCCGTTGTCTAAAAAACCGGGATAGAATGCATATCGAAGTCAGGAAAAAGTCTGACGACTCCACTCTTAAAATAACGTACACACGATACAGAAACTTTTGTAACACTTTAATAAGAAAGTTGAGACGAGCGTTTGAAAAGGAAGAATTTCTAAAAGCCAAAAATAATCCTAAGGCAACGTGGAAAGTGATTAAATCTATCACGAATACTAATGTTCAAAACCGCTCCCCTCGTGAACTACTGCGTGATTCAGTTGACGTTAAAACATCGGCAAACAAGGTCAATGAGTTTTTTGTCAAGATAGGTGCAAACCTGGCGCCGAAAATTGGAGCCAGTACCAACACCACAGCCGTAACAACACCACCCGGTCAATTATCGAACTCTCTTGTAATCCTTCCTGTGGATGAGGAAAAAGTTGGTAGAATTATCCAAGACCTCCGTAGTGACTGCGCTACAGGGTGGGATAATATTCCAGCCAGAGTTATCAAGAGTTCGCGTGTTACCTTAACCCCTGTAGTCACTCATATTTGTAACCTATCCATAGACTCTGGAATCTTCCCTGAACCTTTTAAGAGAGCCGTCGTGCATCCTATATATAAAAGCGGGGACAGAGCCATGGTCACAAACTATAGACCTATTTCTGTTTTGAGTACGCTTTCAAAAATTCTGGAAAGAATTCTGAACAATGGCTTAGTCAGTTTTCTGGAAAAACATAAATTAATTGCTCAAAACCAGTATGGCTTCAGATCGGGAATTTGTACAGAGGATGCCGTTGCTGCCTTCACTAACAGTCTGGTAAGCAAACTAGACAATAAAATGAACTGCTATGGCATCTTCTTAGACTTAACCAAGGCTTTTGACACGGTCTCTGTCCCTCGACTTATTTCAAAGATAGAAAGCTTGAGAGTGCGTGGAGTGCCTCTCAAACTATTCAAAGACTACCTCTGTGATAGATCCCAGTGTGTTCTCATTGATTCAGTCACTAGTTCATATGAAAGGCTCACCTATGGAATCCCACAAGGTAGTATATTAGGACCGACACTTTTCCAAATATACATCAATGACCTATGCAAACTCTCCATCTCTAACTGCGAAATTTTCTCGTATGCTGACGATACTGCACTTCTAGTGTCTGACAAAAGCTGGGAGCGGGCAGAGATAGAGCAGAATGCTCGCTTCGGATCATAATGGAATGGCTGTCTACTAACTTGCTGACGTTGAATTTGGATAAGACAAAACTAATCAGGTTCTATCGCCCACAATCAATAACGTTATCCTCTTTCCCTCATAAAATTAAAGCTCACACTAAACTTGTCCTCCTCATCAGTCAGTAAGTTGTAACTGTCTTGCTCTCAGCACAGTCCCCAATATCAAATACTTGGGAGTGATAATTGACGAAAATCTTAACTGGCACGCGCATATAGAGGCACTTTGCACTAGAGTTAGAAGACTGATATATATTTTTAAAGAACTCAGGCACTCCGCCAATTCTGAAACTCTAACTCTTGTGTACATCAGCCTTTGTCAGTCCATCATTATGTACTGCATTCCGGTTTGGGGCGGTACTTACAAAACCGCAATGATCCCGGCAGAACGGGCACAACGAGCTGTTCTTAAAGTGATGCTTTTTAAACCTAGGGACTACCCCACTGATCAGTTATATTCTGAGGCCGAAGTTCTCACAGTCAGGCAACTATATGTCCTCCGTTCGGTCCTGAGGAGACACTCCAACCTTCCACTGGATAAAAAGCTGCTTTTGAGACGCCACGGTTTTCCTATATGTAAGACAAACCCCTGTCATTTTGCGTTTACTAGTCGACAGTTGTTGGTTCAAAGTTCACGAATGTATAATAAAATAAATAAAATTATTCCGTTGTATAGATATAACTTATATGAAATTAAAAATAAATTACGAAAATGGCTTTTATCCTTAACTTATGATGAGACAGAAATTATATTGGCTATAGAATCGTAACTTTATTAAACCTAGCTTGAAAGAAAGTTATTAGAAACTTTGATTTCATTTCACATACACACCTCACCACACACACACACTACACTCATTTACAATCACTCCATTTGCTGTGTTAATAAAAAAAAAAAAATACTGTAAACAAACAGAAAGTCACGGTTGTATTATATAAATTGAAGCCGCAAAATCTCCGACTCCTAAGATACAGGTCTGCGTACCTAGTTTAGGAGCCCGGAAAACTGTCAATAATTTTAAAAATTGGTAGTACAACCCACTGTTTCCATATACTATGTACTGTGCTGTTGTTTTGGTTATGTACTAATAAACTTATTATCCATATAAACGACAACGGTGTCAAATCTCAAATTATCAAGGACTTTATTAATAGTTCTCTGAAACACTGCTGGCGCATTAGTCAGACCGAAAGGCATCCTATTAAATTCAAATTGTCCTTCTGGTGTGACAAAAGCAGTTTTTTCTTTATCCCGTTCAGCTAATTCAATTTGGTAGTACCCCGAGGCTAGATCTAAAGACGTATATAGATTATATCCCGCCAACCTATCCATCTGATCTTCTATCCTAGGCAAAGGGTAGTGTTGTTTTACGGTCTTCCTATTTAAAGCCCTATAATCTATACAAAGGCGCTGTTCGCCATTTTTTTTTCGCACTAAAATTATCGGACTTGCAAAGGGCGAACAAGATTCTCTTATGATACCACATTGTAATAACTCATCAGTCATACTCCTAACCTCTTGTTTTTCTTTATGAGACAACCTATAGGGCCTGTAAACTACCGGTTGGGGGTCTGTTAAATCAATGCTCATGGTCTCTACATTAGTACAGCCTAACTCGGTTAGTTTAGTAGCAAAACAAGTTCGGTAACGATTAATAACTTCCAAGAGTTGTAGTTTCTGATTTTGGTTTAGGCTACCGTCTAAAGTCAAATCATTTAAATTGAAAGGCTCTAAAGAACCCACAACATCAATCTTATTAACTGACAAGCAATTTTTAACTTTAATTTTCAAAAAGTGTCCTCTAGCTATTAGTTGGTCTATTTTATAAGTTACTTTATTTGAGGTAATATTGTCGACTAATAGTAGGCCTTTGCCATGTTCAATTGAGTAAACACCTTCTTCTATGTTATGCTCCAAGTTAGGGATGGATCTATAACTACCGTATACTAATATGGATCCCGTTATTTTTTGAGGCGAGTAAACCTCCACAGAAGAATATCCGGGTAGAATCGAACAATTCTCTTTAGAGAACAATTTAACCACGCCAATAGTTTCTGGGAATTCACGGGAAATTATTAATTCGTTATCAGTTTTTAAGATTTTAACCCCTGATGCTTCGGTAAATGACTGACCAACCAACAACGGATATTTCAAAAAGTGGTCAGGAACGACAATAAAATTTAGTTGAACACTTACACCTTGAATTTCCAAAACTACTGGACACCGACCTGTCGCATGAACTATTGCTCCACCAAAACCTTTCATAGCAACTGAATATGTCCTATCCCATTCGCCTAATATTTCTATAGCGTCAGTGTTTCTAATGAGAGTACATTCGCTACCTGAATCTAAATAACCGCTTTTTTCGAGACCGTTAATCAAAATAGTTTGTACATATTTATCTTTAATTTTGGGTCCAGCGATTGAAATTTCTAAAACTGATTTTGCGTCGTCCTTCTTCCTGTAACACTCGTTAGAATCATGACCAACTATTGAACAGTTTGTACATTTTTTTAACGGTTTAGTGCACTTATTCATTATATGACCCTCTTCCTTACAATTAAAGCATCTAATTGTTTTTGGTTTATCACTTGCAGATTTGTCTTTAGTTGGAAGTTTCTTACTAATAGTCCTTAGCAATTCATTTCTTTTACCTATACTTTTTGCATTTCGTAGGTATGCTAATAGTTTATCAGGGTTATCAAATTGAGCTGCCTCCGCTCCAATCCTAATTGCCCTATCATCTATACCATATATAACGCAGTCTACTGCTCTCTTGCCCTTTATTTCGCATCTATTAAGCAAAACCATGTTATCGTAATAATAATCCTCTAAAGATTCCCCGAACTTCGCCCTTTTGTCCAACATATCCGAAAGCATTTGGCCGTAATTTACATTTGACGGAAAAGCTGCTTTAAGTTTTTCCTGCCATTCGACCCAGCTATAATTGACAGTTGTAAGTCCCTCATACCACCGCTTTGCATTGCCAGCAAGTTTAGGTATTGTATTATGTATAATTTGTCGGTCAGTCCAATTATAAATACTAGCTATTTCATTTACTTTGTGAATCCAATTATTCACGTTTTGATTTTTAGAAGAAGGGTCAAACTCAGGGACGACATTAAAATTGCTTATCCGCTCGCGGCTACTACTTGAAATTTTGTCAAGAAAGTCGGTAAATTTAGAAAACATATCAGTGACAGGACGTGACTCACGTGCGCTGGAACGTTTGCTCGATGAACGGGAGTCGCGTCGATGGCGCGCGTCTCTGCTTTGCTGGTGAGCTCGTACATGGCTCCTACTGCGCCTCGACCGCGATCTGTAGTCACGCTCCTTTTCTTGATCCCTAGTCGCAGCTGGTGGCGGTGTCTCGAGCCGTCTGATACGATGACCAGGACTCCATACGCGGCTACGCTTGCGGCTGCGCCTGGAAGTCCCTCTGCGGCTGTTGCTGCGGCTCTGCCTACCGCCCTGGCTGCGGCTCTGCCTGTTGCCCTGGTCACCACTCGGACTTCGACTTCGGTTGTCACTTGGCTTCCGGCCCCGCCTTCGGCTCCGCTCGTTCAATCCAGGCGAAGAAGCTTGCAGCCGTTGAGCCAAACTTCTATCATCAGTGCTATCCATTTGTAGACCTGACCAATAAAAATAATATACGGACATGGCTATTCTTTAACACCTCTATAAAAACGTTTACTATGATGCTATAAAACGTCAGTCACCACTATCTCCTATAGTTGAATGTAAGTGATAGACCATAAAATTATATTAACCTAAATTTAAAACATATGAAATTGTGCTGTAAACGTTCGCCACCATGATACTAGAACTTTGTATTAACGCATTAATAAAAACATCCACTTCAATGGCAATAGCAGTAACCAATGAAATTATACTGAGAATTAATGAACTAATGCTTTAATAACCCACTGAATAATTTTAAATTATATGACAGTTGATTCCTATACACTGAACACACTGAACTACTTCAGTGGTTTTAATTTAACAACTCAAAGACAGTTAGTAAAATAGAATAAATAGACGTGTCACACAAATTTTATAATTATGCTAGTTAATATAATTTAATGCATAGTTCCATTTCAATTTGTAGGTTGGCCAGTGACTCTAATAAGTCATTCCAGTCTAAAGTGTATAGAAATGACATTTAAATAAGCACAACATAAAATAACCGTTATTTTTTTTTTAAAGTATGTACACTAAATTCAATGCATAAATTTTTCCAATTAAACATCAATAATACTTACGTGAAGTAAATCCTACTTCTGAACTGAAAAAAAAATACCACTGAAAGACTAAGAGTTCTTTATTACAATAACAGTTGTACTTCACTGCTCGACGATCGACGATAGATTGCCCACCTCGACCACACCATTCGTTGAGTTGACTGCACATTGCCCACGTGACAATAGTGGGGGAGAGGGGAGATCGCAAACTTCAAGTCAATAGATGGACGTTAAACGATTTGTAAATATATTAATACAAATATGTACGTCATGTTTTTTAGGCTTAATTTTCATGGTTTTTAATTATGTTACAATATATAAACAAGTTATAAATATTTTACCGAACCAAACAACCTTTTTAAGAGTCAAATGATGTACTAATAATATCTATTAAATGGTCGAATTTCCTTCAATTACTATTAGAATATTTCAATTAATTCTGCAATTGCTTACAGTATAGATAAACCTTTTATTAATACATTGCTGTTTAAGTTTGGTTAAACAGTCTGTTTCTTTTTATCGAATCCCTGTTACTATTGCATTCTGATCAATTACTCAGTTTTTGTTAATAAAAAATAGACTCATTTTTAATTTCAAACCTGTTGGGTTCCGTTGGTTACCCTTTGGATACGGAACCCTAAAAGCTAAGTAGTCTGGACTTTAAGCCAAACCGAGACAAGACGACGAGAGTTTTTTTGAGATTTAAAGCTGATATGGGTGGACCGAACCCGAGTAGGAACAACTATTCTAATATATAAAGCTGAAGAGTTTGTTTGGTTGAACGCGTTAATATTAGGAACTAAATCCATTTAGTATATTGAATAGTCCATTTGGCGACAAAGGCTATAGGCAATAAAAGATATCGCTACGACCAATAGGAGGGGAGCATTAATAAAATATGTGATGCAGACGGTCAGCTAGTGTATATTATAAAATTGATCATGAGATGGTCATTGTCATCATTGTCATTTATTGCCATGATGACAATGATGACGAGGTAAAGCAAGGTAAGCGAGGTAGAGCTGTGAAGAGAGCAGCCTATTCGAGGACGAGATGGAAGCGGGCATGACGGATGAAGAGAAAGAACCCGGTGTGTCCATTCCATTATTTATTCCCGACTTTATTCCAGAATGTCAAGCGACTTGGTTGTCTGAACCTGTATGTGATCTCCATGACGAATCAGTCGTCAGTAGTAGCGTATTAGATCACATGTTCGATGATGCCCAAATTGAGGAGGCTACCACACAGGAAGACGAACCGAAGGAGATATTCCCTGAGGAAGCGCAACTTCCCATATCATCCAATAATCTTTCATTTAGCGATGTGGATTATTTTTTTGATGATTTATTGATTTATATGCGTTTGTACATAATTTCGTGTTAATTAGTGTATATAGTTAGTTAAGTATTTGTAAATTAATTAAAGTGTATCTGTAACTAAATAATATAAATTAGAAAGTATCTTTCTAATAATAATAATAGGTTTCCATATTTTGCAATAGTTTTGCTCCAACCGGGGATTGTCCTTGGGTATACTTTCACAGTGCATACAGCGATAATCGTCGGTTGGTGTCCCATTCCATTTGAAATGTCTAAAGAGGCCTCTGCGAGTTGGCATCGGCTCCTCGTACGCCTACCAAAGGACCGGGTCTCTAGGGACCAGAGAATGTCAAAAACATAAAAAAAAAATATCAGTTTCATTTGGTAGGAAAATTTTATACACAAACACACAGACGCAACTAACACAGGCTATTAGTAAGTCTTTGAATGGTGCTTACAAAATTTCTCTTCGTGCCCAAACTGAAAAGAAAACAAGGGTTGGAAGAAAAACTAATAAGATTTATAAACACATTTATATATATCGGCGCAACCACACCAAGTTTAATCATTTTAATGTCCTAAAATTAGTTTATATATCATCAGTTGATTACTTTGAGTTTATTACGATGTAAAATTAATGTCAACATTTTAATTTCAATACTTAACCTAGAAATTATGAACACGTGCTCGCCACACTATAAATACGGCCGCGAGAGCGCGCTCAGTCAGCTGCCCTGGCTGGGGGCCTTAGAGTCATTTAAGGCCACCACAGGCTCATGAAAACAACAATTGTGACGTCAGCAATGCTGAGGTCACGCTTTTTAAAAAACACTATGGAGACTCTTTCTCCGTCATCAGAAGTGTGTTTGCAAGAAGCTCCTACCCAAGACGCTTCCTCATCAGCTCCTCCACCTGATCAACTGGGACAAACCAACATACAGCATCAAGAACCTGTGTTGGTTACCAATGCACCAATAGAAACCGTACTGGAATCAAGACCACAAGAGTACCCTCGCCATGGAATGCAGTTGGGAGGGATACCACCACAATTCCTGATGCAAATGATGGAGACGATGCAGAAAATGTCGGAGCGCTTATGTGCTCCACCTGCCGAAGCAAAAATAAGGATCAAGGACGTCTATTTACCATCATTCGATCCGGAACCCACATCGGTGTACGAGAATGGTGCCAACATATAGATCCAGCGGTTGAAGCATACAAGCTTGATGATTTCGATGTCCGCATGAAAGTTTGCAAACTGTTAAAGGGGCGAGCAAAAATGTGAATTGATGATTGGATGGTGACTACTACAACGTGGGATGAGTTGCGGAAAAATCTGATCACCACGTTTGAACCTGAAAATAGATACTCCCGGGACATCATCATGTTTAGAGAACATGTTTATGATGCAACAAAAGACATTGCGGAGTTCTTATCACGTGCCTGGGTCTTGTGGCGAAGAGTCACCAAAGACAAACTTGGAGACGAACACGCTATGGAAGCTGTGATTGGATGTGTTAATGACGAGCGCTTGCGCATTGAACTGATGAATGCCAGGGCAACCACTGTCCCTGAGCTCATCTCAATTGCAACATCCATACGGAAGAAGTGGAGTCATCCGAGCTCTAGTTCCACAACATACAACAAACGTCCACGTTTGTCTGACAAAACACCATCAACAACAAGCTGCCGTATATGTAAGAAGACAAACCACTCCACTAACGACTGCAGATTCAAACCTTCGGAGCCTAAACCTGAAGCTAGCAATAGGGATTCGAAAACAGCAGCCGCAAACACGACGAACGAAAAACGAAACGAAACAACTTTTTGTACCTATTGCAAGAGACCAGGCCACACTTAAGAAACTTGCTTCAAACGTGAACGTTCGTTGACTTCAAACGTGAACTGCGTAGCAAGCCATAAAATGGCCCCTATCACCATCAAAATAGGTGAAAGGACTTTGCAAGCCATTTTTGACAGCGGGGCGAAGTGCTCAATTGTCAAAGAATCGGTTGCTACAACCTTACCTGGTCAAAGGAGACCGGTAGTCAATTATTTGAAAGGGGTTGGTCAGTTCCCCGCACTATCGTTAACCAAACATACGACTGTATGCGTCATAGATACCATCAGTGTTGAGCTTGAGTTTTACTTATTGCCAGACTATGAAATGTCAACGGACATTTTAGTGGGCATGAACCTGATCCATGACACTAATCTTAGAGTGATAATCACATCCAAAGGGACGAAGCTAATTCGTGAAACAGTTATCAATCATGTAAGTACAAGTTCTTGTCTCTTCAACAACTTGGACTGTGATCTAACTAATGAAGATGATGTTATGCAACTACGATGACTTCTGAACAAATACAAACACCTGTTTATCCGTGGATATCTCAAGACTCGGGTAAACACGGGCGAGCTAGAAATCAGACTGAAAAACCCTGATAAATTCGTGGAAAGAAGACCATATCGCCTCAGCCCAGTGGAACGAGAGAAGGTTCGCACCATAATCCAAGAACTTTTGGAACATAACATCATTCGCAAAAGCAAATCTCCCTACTCAAGTCCCATCATCCTGCTCAAGAAAAATAATGGTGACGATCGGCTTTGTGTGGACTTTCGAGAACTTAATTCAAATACTCTACGTGACCATTATCCACTCCCGTTGATCTCCGATCAGATTGACCAGTTGGCAAATGGTAATTTCTATACAAACCTTGATATAGCGGCTAGTTTCTACCAGATTCCCATTGGTGAGACCTCCATAGAGAAGACCGCGTTCGTCACACCAGATGGCCTTTGTGTGTATGTAATACCTCACCATGCCGTTTGGTTTGAGCAATGCTTGTTCGGTTTACCAACGATGCATCAACAGGGCTTTGACATCATTGCTGAGAACAGCCGCACAAGTCTACGTAGATGACGTGTTGAGTAAATGTACAGATTTCCCTGAGGGAATCTCACACCTGGAACGAATCCTCTTAGCACTGCAAGACTCGGGGTTTTCTATAATAATAAAATTAATAAAAACAATATTCAGTTGAATTGCAACACAAACTACACCCACTTGTAAGAAAATGCTGACAAGACGCCGGGCACAATTACTAGCCGCACAAGAAACATCTTCGGGTTCGTCGCTCAGTTCCGCCTCGCAGCCGCCGGGACCTGCTCCAGCCGTAAATCCTGATGTTCCGGTAGCTGCAGTTGCGTCGAGCTCGAGCGACGAGTACTTCTCGCCGCCGACGACACCACCAGCTGCGCGTCGGCGCGGGCGAGGCCGACCACCGGCCAGCTTAGGACCTCGAGGCCCACCAGTCTCTCACAGGGTCCCCGCTATCGGTGGAAGTGTGCAGCGTATAAAATGGACTCAAGCCATAAATGAGAATGTTATACGCTCATACTTTGTGGCTACAGAGGGGGGAACTAACCTGACTGCGTACCGTGGTCGGATGCTCTCTCTGTTTCAGGTACTTGAACCAGCTGTCAGCGTATCGGCCCAACGACTGTCGGATCAGGTGCGCGTCATCCAGCGTAACCGTATGTTGGATGATAGTGTGCTTGATCGCCTCCGCACTGAAATGTGTAGCCATGTCATTGCTCCTCCGTCGCAGACTGTGGCACCAGCACAGTCAACCCAATTGCCCAGCCACGCTGACGAGGAGAGTAATGACAGGGTTACAAACGTAAGTACCCAGTGCAATGACGAATTGAGGAGTGCTTTGGAGTGTGCTATTCGGGAATACCGCTACATGCCGCCTGAACTTAGACCACGCTTACCTCGTTTGCCCATGCATAACAAGAACAGGGCGCTGGTGGCTGCTCTGGATTCTGGAGTTGTCAAGCCATTTTGATAACTGTGATAACCTCACCGATGCACATTCGATCATGTACTGCGCGGCTGTAGCGGCATGTCGTGTAGCTCATGTCAAAATAAAAATAACCAATGACAGAGTTACACGACCAAAACCAGCCGTACCAGCTTGGCAGTGCAGGATCGAGCGTCGTATTGGTGAGGCCAGAGCGCTAATCGGCAAACTGATCTGCTTCAGGGAGGGCAACACACGCCCTAGAGTGATGCGCTTTGTGAGACGGGCGTTTTCGGGGACTGATGTCAATCCCCGAGATTATATATCTCGTGTCACAGAGCGCATCGACTTCCTGAAGCAGAAGGTGTATGCATGGGCAAGCCGTATTCGTAGGTACAGGCGGCGAGTGGAGCGATACACCCAGAATCGCACATTCCGAAGTAACGAAAGGTGGGTATATAGGGATTGGGAACGACCGGACCAAGGTGTGACTGACACGCGCTTGCCGGATGATAATGCTATGTGTTCATTCTGGCGCAGCATCTGATCGGTTCCTGTCAGTCATACTGAGGGTGACTGGACTCGGGAGGTCGAGCGTGTGTGCGATCCGATACCAGAAATGGGGGCAATTTCCATCAGCCCCCAAGATGTAGCTTGTGCAGTCCGCCCGTTGCCTAACTGGAAATCTCCAGGGCCGGACGGGCTGCACAATTTCTGGATTAAATGGTTTACGAGATCGCACGCTTGCTTGGCGTCTCAATTCCGGACTGCCTTAGAGTCTGGGTCGCTACCCCAGTTCTTAACTACAGGAATAACCCACCTGCTCCATAAATCAGGTAGTACTGCGAACCTAAAAATTATAGACCGATCACGTGTTTACCGACGGTCTATAAAGTTCTTACATCCATTTTGAGGGCAAAGATTAATAGTCATATTAACAACAACAACATCATGACTGCCTCTCAAAATGGATGTAGGAATGGGTCCCGCGGTACTAAGGAGCTACTCCTTATTGATATGGCCATTAGCCAACAGGTTCGGCGTTCCCGAAAGGATCTGTCAACATGCTGGATAGACTATAAGAAGGCCTATGCCTCATACATGGCTCATGAGGGTGCTAGAATTGTATAAAGTTGATGCAACGCTACGCACCTTCCTGATGTCGTGTATGGGGCAATGGAGGACAGTCCTTCGCTATCCAGGATGTCGAAATATCCAGAGGAATAGCGAACCGGTAAGGATCGAGCGGGGTATATTTCAGGGCGATAGTTTGAGTCCACTTTGGTTTTGTCTAGCCTTGAATCCTCTTAGCACACTGCTGGAGAATTCAGGGCTAGGCTATCGGTTGAAGAGAGGTGGTCAGGTTATATCTCACCTCCTTTACATGGATGATCTGAAACTCTTTGCCCCCACTAATCTGCAACTGATGGAGCTACTGAAGGTAACTGAAACATTCAGTAACGCCATCAGGATGGAGTTTGGTGTGGACAAATGTGCGGTCATGCATGTAAAGCGTGGAGAGATTATGGAATCCGTGGGAACTCAACTCTCGGATTCCATAAACCTGAGATCCCTCTCTCCAACTGAAACTTACAAGTATTTGGGTATGTCGGAAGCGGTTAGGTATCAATGTTACTGACATGAAGCAATCGTTGAAGGAGCGCTTCTTTGGCCGCCTGAAGAAGGTATTCAATAGCTTTCTATCGGGCGGAAACAAGGTGCGCGCTTTCAACGGTTGGGTCATGCCAGTATTGATGTACTCTTTCGGCGTACTCAAATGGACTCAAACGGAACTTGACGCCCTGGATAGGCGGGTCCGTACACTGCTTACTGCGTATCGAATGCATCACCCACGGTCGTCGGTAATGAGACTGTATATCCCGCGAAAGTGTGGAGGTCGAGGCTTTTTAAATGCTAAGACTCTCCACAATCGCGAGATATGCAGTCTTAGGGAATATTTCCTAGCTGTCGACGTGGGTATGCATCGAGATGTAGTGGCGGTGGACAAGGGACTCACCCCGCTCTCCTTGGCAAATGAGAACTGGCGCAAACCTGCAGTGCTTGACACTAACGATCGCAGGGCGGTATGGCAGAGTAAGGAGCTTCACGGACGCTTTTTCCGGGCCCTACATGGGCCTGACGTAGACCAACTAGCGTCCGTAGCCTGGCTGCGTTTTTCACCGCGTGTCATTGACTGGCGCGTATTAGAGGAGGTGGAGACCTATTCTGATCACCGGTATATCCGGTTTGACGTCTCCACCCAGACCTCAACCGCGCCAGTCCGGCAGGCTCCGCAATCCAAGCCACGAGCCTCGACCAACACCTTAGGAGGCTCTCGTTGGGCAGCTGGATCAAGGGCTTGATTCAGAAAGCGGTACTTCTGGACACGGCTCGCATTGTCAGGAGGTTCCTTTCTCTGGAGCCCTGACCACCGGTAGCTTGGACCCTGTTCCCGATATCGGTGGGCTACTATTTTTATATTTTTAAATGTTTTTTTATTTATTTTAATCAAATATTTAAAAATATAATTTATATGTATAGTAAAATGAATAAAGGAGATAATAATAATAATAATAACAACCAACGCAATGCAATGAGCGATTGAGGAGCGCTTTGGAGGATGCCTTCCGAGAGTATCGCTCTACACCGCCAGGGCTTAGACCTCGTCTACCTCGTTTGCCCATGCATAATAAAAATAGGGCGCTGGTGTGTGCTCTAGATTCGCAGCTAACAAGTTATTTTGACAGCAGCGAAGACCTTGCCGATACCCACTCGATCTTGTACTGTGCGGCTGCAGCAGCATGTCGTGTAGCTCATGTCAAATTTCCTAGTAGTGACAGAGTTACACGACCAGCTGTACCAGCTTGGCAGTGCAGGATCGAGCGTCGTATCGGTGAGGCTAGAGCACTCATCGGCAAACTAATCTGCTTCAGGGAGGGTAACACTCGCCGCAGAGTGATGCGCTTTGTGAGGCGGGCGTTCTCGGGGACTGATATTAGTCCTCGGGATTATCTGACCCGCGTCACAGAGCGTATCGACTTCCTGAAGCAGAAAGTCTATGCATGGGCAAGCCGTATACGTCGGTACAAGCGGCGAGTGGAGCGATACACTCAGAATTGCACATTCCAAAGCAATGAGAGGTGGGTTTATAGGGCTTGGGAGCGACCAGACCAAGGTGTGACTGATACGCGCCTACCGGATGATGATGCCATGTGTTCATTCTGGCGCAGCATCTGGTCGGTGCCTGTCAGTCATACCGAGGGCGATTGGACTCGGGAGGTCGAGCGCGCGTGCGATCCGATACCAGAAATGGGGGCAATTAACATCAGCCCCCAAGACGTAGCTCGTGCAGTCCGTCCGTTGCCTAACTGGAAATCTCCGGGACCGGACGGGCTGCACAACTTTTGGATTAAATGGTTCAAAAGATCGCACGCTCGCTTGGCATCTCAATTCCAGTCTGCGTTAGAGTCAGGGTCGCTGCCCCAGTTCCTGACTACAGGAATAACCCACCTGCTCCATAAATCAGGTAGTACCACGGAGCCAAAAAATTATAGACCGATCACGTGTTTACCGACGGTCTATAAAGTTCTTACATCCATTTTGAGAGGAAAGATTGACCATCATATTGATAGTAATTCAATAATGTCTTCTTCTCAAAATGGATGTAGGAACGGGTCCCGCGGTACTAAGGAGCTGCTCCTCATCGACATAGCCATTAGCCAACAGGTTCGACGTTCCCGAAGGGATCTGTCGACATGCTGGATAGATTATAAGAAGGCCTATGACTCGGTGCCACATACATGGCTCATGAGGGTGCTGGAACTGTACAAAGTTGATGCAGTTTTACGCACCTTCCTGATGTCGTGTATGGGGCAGTGGAGGACGGTTCTTCACTATCCAGGGTGTCGACAGACCCAGGCGAACAGCGAACCGATAAGGATCGAGCGTGGCATATTTCAGGGTGACAGTCTGAGTCCACTGTGGTTTTGTCTGGCCCTCAACCCTCTCAGTACATTGTTGGAGGGTTCGGGCCAAGGCTACCGGTTGAGAAGAGGTGGTCAGGTCATATCGCACCTCCTTTACATGGATGACTTAAAACTGTTTGCTCCTAACAAACTTGCAACTGATGAAGCTACTGAAGGTAACAGAAACCTTCAGTGGCGCCATCAGGATGGAATTTGGTTTGGACAAATGTGCGGTCATGCATGTAAAGCGAGGGGAGATTATGGAATCCGAGGGAACACAACTCTCGGATTCCATAGACCTTAGGTCCCTCTCCTCAACCGAAACTTACAAGTATTTGGGTGTGTCGGAAGCGTTAGGCATCAGTGCTACTGACATGAAACAATCGTTGAAGGAGCGCTTCTTTGGCCGCCTGAACAAAGTACTTAACAGTCTTTTATCAGGCGGACACACGGCAACAAGGTGCGCGCCTTCAACGGTTGGGTCATGCCGGTTTTGATGTATTCTTTCGGCATACTCAAATGGACTCAGACGGAACTTGACGCCCTGGATAGGAGGGTACGTTCACTGCTTACTGCAAATCGGATGCATCACCCACGGTCATCGGTGATGAGGCTGTATATCCCGCGGAAGTGCGGGGGTCGTGGCTTCTTAAATGCTAAGACCCTGCACAACCGCGAGGTATGCAGCCTTAGGGAATACTTCCTAGAGGCCGACGTGGGTATGCATCGAGATGTGGTAGCGGTGGACAAAGGCCTTACCGCGCTCTCCTTGGCTAACGAGAACTGGCGCAAACCTGTGGTATTAGATACTAACGACCGCAGGGAGGTATGGCAGAGCAAGGAGCTTCACGGACGCTTTTATCGGGTCCTACATGGGCCCGATGTAGACTTCTTAGCGTCCGTAGCCTGGCTTCGTTTTGGTGACCTCTTCGGGGAAACCGAAGGTTTTGTCTGTGCAATTATGGACGAAGTTATGATGACTTATAATTACCGGAAATACATTGTGAAGGACGGTACGGTTGACATATGTCGGGCATGTCACCGGCCCGGGGAATCTATCCGTCACATTATTTCCGATTGTTCTTGTCTAGCTAACGGAGACTATTTGCACAGGCACAACCTTGTAGCCAGGATTATCCACCAGCAACTTGCTCTTAAATACAATCTTGTGGAATCGGAAGTACCGTACTATAGGTATGTGCCCGACCCAGTTCTCGAAAGTGGTAGTTGCACATTGTATTGGGATCGGTCTATCATCACTGACAGGACTATTGTTGCCAATAAGCCTGATATAGTGGTGATAGACCGACTAGAGCGTCGCGCAATGATTGTTGATATAGCAGTCCCTCATGACGAGAACCTCGTGAAGTCAGAAAAAGATAAACAAACGAAGTATCTTGACTTGGCTCGCGAGGTTGTCGACATGTGGGATGTGAACACAGCAGTCATTGTGCCGATAGTCGTGATGGCCAATGGTATTATTGCCAAGAGCCTCGACCAACCTTTCAAGAGGCTCTCGTTGGGCAGCTGGATCAAGGGCTTGATCCAGAAAGCAGTACTCCTGGACACGGCGCGCATTGTTAGGAGGTTCCTCTCTCAGGAGCCCTGACCACCGGTAGCTTGGACCCTGTTCCCGATACCGGTGGGCTACTATTTTTTATATTTTTAAATGTTTTTTGTATTTTTATAGAAATATTTAAAAATGTATTGAATATGTATATAAATGAATAAATGGAATAATAATAATAATAAATTTATTGAAATAACAAGTTCACAAAAAGTGTACATATGGTTCAGTAGAAGGTATATATTAGTCTAGGCCTATAATAGAATTATAATAATTTGGAAATATACTATGGTAGGTACTGCAAAATTTTAATATTACAGTCATAAATAGAACTCTAAAGGTAATGTAGTGCGTTACCTGATCTAGGTTTATATAAACCTGTGTTTCAGGCCATCTCCTCTACGAAAGTACATATTCAATCAATGAATTAATTAACATAATGTTCAATATCTAAGCTATACAATATTTTGCGAAACCTTATTACAAACTAGGCTTATAGGAAATGTTTATATTATATATATAACTAAAATTATCATAAAATGATAGATATTAAATTAGAGTAATTACAGTATAGTCAGCTGCTTAGGTTAAAAATTCTAGTAGTTTTTCCGTGTCCGAGTAATTTAGTTTTGCTAAATAATCAAATAACATTATGTAACACCTATTATAACTTACATTATATATTTTAAGCAATTTATTAAATTTATTATATAAGAAAGGTCCTAGAAATAAATAAAATCTTTTTGAGAAAGCATGTTTAGTCTGAGGGTTCATGCAGACCAGATCCTTTCTTCTCTTGTCTGAAGGTACAGGTTTAAAATCTAGTTCAGTGTGCTGCAGTAAAACTATACTTAGAACAAAAAGTTGTCGAACTGTTAGGACGTTGCATGCCATATAAAGCTGGTGTGTAGGAAATCTGAACGGGCGACGTGTAGCGACTTTTAGAATTGCTCTTTGAGCACGTTCTAGCAGTATTAAAGTTGATTTTGCGGCCCTACCCCAAGAAGTTATGCAGTATGCAAGAATAGATTGACACAAAGCCAAATAAACCTGTTTAATTAGTTTGTAGTCGGCTATGTCCCGTAAATTCTTAAAAATATATATTAACTGACGCACTCTAGTGCATAATAAATCGATGTGTTTACGGAAATTTAGGTTTGTGTCAATCGTGCGCCGAGGTATTTGATGTGGTCAGCTTTAGTTAAAGTAGGACAAGTGCATGTTGTGTCACCGTTTGTGTTACAATTGTGCGCGCGAATGTTTTGGTTAGTAAGCATCGTGTTAGTATTTCTCATTGAAAATAGAATACATTTGGTTTTATCTGGATTTAACGTTAATAGATTATTATGTAGCCAATTACACACAATATTAAAGCCATTCTGAGCAAGTTCATACACATCAGCTCTTAATTTACCTGAGAACAGTAGAGCTGTGTCATCCGCATATGACATAATTAAACCATTTTGAAGTTGTAAGCGGCAAAGGTCATTTATATATATTAAAAATAATGTGGGCCCCAAAATACTGCCTTGTGGGATTCCATAGTTACTATTTTTAAGTTCAGAGCTCGTGTACTCACCGATTTTAAGAGACTGGCAACGGTCGCTAAGATAGTCCGCTAACAATTTTAACTGAGCTCCTCTTATGCCAATTTTTTCCAACTTAAGTAATAGAAGAGAACAAGAAATAGTGTCAAAAGCCTTGGCAAGGTCTAAAAAGATCCCGATGGTATGCATGCCATTATCGAGATTTTTACTTATAAAA
Source organism: Lacanobia oleracea (assembly GCA_950371165.1). Taxonomy (NCBI): domain Eukaryota; kingdom Metazoa; phylum Arthropoda; class Insecta; order Lepidoptera; family Noctuidae; genus Lacanobia; species Lacanobia oleracea. Next base: position 18,839,692 of record OX493389.1, read on the forward strand.
TTTGTCAATTTGTGTACTGCTTGACTCGTTGATCTTTTAGGCCTAAAACCAAATTGTTGATCTGACAGTAGTTTGTTATTTTCAAGATATTTTACTAGTCTGTTGTTAATGATTCTTTCCAAAATCTTTGAAAGTCCCGTTAGTACTGAAATAGGTCTATAGTTAGTAACACAGGTTTTGTCTCCGGATTTGAAAACGGGGGTGACTACTGCTTTTTTTAGCAATTTTGGGAATATTCCTTGGGTTAAACATATCTGAAAAATGTGAGTTAGTGGAGGGGCAATTTGATATTTAAGTTTTTTAAGTACAGAATTAGGAATGTCATCCCAACCGACGGCGCAGACGTCCTTTAACCCGTCTATTATACCTATCACTTCACTCACGTCCGTATCTAATAGTACAAAAGAGTTCAGTGTAGTATGAGGCATAGATGGAAACAAGACATTCTGTGCGATAGTTTTTTTTCTGCCAGATTTTTCCCAACGTTAATAAAGTAATTGTTTGCTTTATTTGTCGCTGCGGATGGGTTAAGGTCGGTTATTAAAAGATCGAGCGGAGGCTCCGAGTCTTTGGATCTAAATGTGTTACTTTTAATAAATTTCCAGATAAGCTTATTATTTTTCCCTGCCTTCTGTAGTTGATCTTTCTCGTATTGCTTTTTTAGTTTTTTCAACAGATTGTTGCAGAAATTTCTATATCGCTTATAAGTGACTAATAGTATTTCATTTTCAGGGGAAAGTTTACATTTTTTGTGTAGTCGGTCTCTATGTCTGATACAGCGAACAAGTCCGGGCGTAATCCATGGTATAATGTTATTGTACTTTCTAGGTATTACTTTTGTTAAAGTGTTCTTCTTAATCGCATATTGTAACAAATCAATGAAACACTGTAATGAAATATTTGGGTCACTCAAACTATAAACTGGGTCGAAATTAATTGCTCGTATGTCATTTTCAAGATTAGTCATGTTGACTTTAGAATAGCTGCAATTTTTTCTAGGTGAAGGTATTTGCAATGTTAGTAAAACAGCTTGATGCAATCAACGCAGACAAGTGCGCTTTCTTCAAACAGTCCATCAAATACCTCGGGAACGTAGTTTCCGATGGACAAGTACGACCGAGTCCACGAAAAGTAGAGGCCTTCGTCAAAGTCCCAGTACCTAAAACTGTCAAGCAAGTCAGACAGTTCAACGATCTGGCTGGATACTTCAGGAAGTACATTCCCGACTTTTTCGTGTAATGGTGCCTTTGTACGAACTAACGAAACAAGGATCAAAATGGGCATGGACAGACAAACACGAAAAAGCTCGTAACACAATCATCGAATGCCTAACGTCTGCTCCAGCACTAACATTATACCAAGAAGAGGCACCCATGCTATTATACACCGATGCAAGCAGCCTCGGATTTGGGGCAGTACTGGTTCAGGTGACAGATGGACGTCAACATGCGGTTGCTTTTATGAGAATGAGAACCACGGAAGCTGAAAGTCGCTACCACTCCTACGAGTTGGAGACACTGGCAGTGGTACGCGCTATAAAACATTTTCGCCAGTATCTATATGGGCGTAAATTGAAAAACCGTCATAACTGACTGCAACGCATTAAAAGCGTCAAAACATAAAAGGGATCTCCTGCCGAGGATTCATCGCTGGTGGGCGTTCTTACAAAACTACGACTTCGAGGTAGAGTACCGCAAAGGTGAACGTCTCTAATATGCTGACTTATTCAGTAGAAACCCAACTGAGTTTGCGGTCAATGTTATGACAAGAGACTTATGAACAGCGACGAGACGATGAACTGCGACCAATAATGGACAGCCTCAGTGACAATAACCCATGTGCAGTAGAAGACTATGTATTGGAGGACAATGTCTTAAAGAAGAACGTCAATGATCCTGTCTTCGGTCAGCAGCTCAGTACCGTCGTTCCCAAGTCCTTACAATGGAGCATTATAAACTCTTTTCACACTGCACTGAAACACCCCGGCTGGGAAAAGACTCTACAGAAGATCAGAGAAACTTATTGGTTCAACAAAATGAGTTCTACTGTTCGAAGATTTGTGGATAACTGCGTTATATGCCGAACATCCAAGGGAAGATCTGGGGCCATTCAAGCCCAATCACACCCTATACAAAAACCAACAGCTGCCTTCCAAGTTAGTCATATGGACATAACTGGGAAGCTGGGCATTCCAGATGATCAGCAGTACGTCATAGTCACCATTGACGCCTTCTCGAAGTGCAACAAAAAATGATTCGTTCAAGCGAACAAGACAGACAACGCTACATAGGGCCAAAATCCACCATTTCCAAAAGAGGAGATTACGTATTGGTTAAGAATAACCCTCGCAACCAAACCTCGCTTGACCTTAAATTCAGCGAACCGTATGAAGTCTGTAGAATACTGGAAAATGACCAATGTTTGGTAAAGAAAGTTATCGGTAGAGGACGACCTCCAAAGGTTGCCCAAGATCAGCTGCGCGGCGCTCCACAACCTGGTGATCAGTTGACCGTATCGGCGGGAAACGAATCGCTTACTCACCGAGATCCTGCTGCAGAACCAAACGAGCCCATCCCGTCGTCAGCAACGAGGCTGGTGCAGAGCGCGCACCGCCTGTCAGTATGGCCGTATCGACGCAACCACACCAAGTTTAATCATTTGATTGTCCTAAAATTAGTTTATAAATCATCAGTTGATTACTTTGAGTTTATTACGATGTAAAATTAATGTCAACATTGTAATTTCAATACTTAACCTAGAAATTATGAACACGTGCTCGCCACACTATAAATACGGCCGCGAGAGCGGAGTCTCAATGCTCCCCGAGCACAATCCCGGTCGACCCGGCCCATCTCGCTGAGGTGGACGCTGAAGTCAAACGTAGGACTGCTCTCCCCCCTGTCGAGGACCTTGATGATCCCCTCCCCCCCGTCACACCAGACGAGGTAGAGGATATCATTAAGCGACTCAAACCCAGGAAAGCCCCTGGGTCCGATGGTATCACCAACAAGGTGTTACAACTTTTCCCTAGAGCTCTGATCGTGTTGATGACCGCCATTTTCAACGGCGCTCTGTCCAACAACATGTTTCCCCAAGAGTGGAAAGAGGCTACCGTTATCGGTATTCCCAAGCCGGGAAAGCCCAAGTCCTCCCCGACCTCTTATCGCCCCATCAGTCTGCTCAATGTGCTCGGCAAAATCTACGAGAGACTTATTTATAAGCGTCTCAAGGATTTCGTCGAGCGCAAGAGCCTCATTCCAGACGAGCAGTTTGGCTTTAGAGCCAATCACTCATGTGTTCAACAGGTGCATCGCATCGTTGAACACATCAATTCCAGCATGGTCGGATGTCTGGTTCCCTATTCTTCGATATTGCGAAAGCCTTCGACAAAGTTTGGCACAACGGCTTGATTTACAAGCTGTATAAACTTGGCGTGCCAGACCGTCTCGTGCTCATCCTGCGAGACTATCTGTCGAATCGCACCTTTCGTTATCGTATCGAAGGGGCGCTTTCTAGCCCCCGTCCCATCCGTGCCGGCGTACCGCAAGGCGGTGTGCTCTCCCCCCTAATATTCACGCTATTCACTAGCGAAGTCCCCAAAAACCCCAAGACGCAGTTAGCATTATTTGCCGATGACACGGCCATCTACTGCTCCGGCACGAGCACCAAGGCCATCACCCTCAACCTCCAAAGATCCGCCAACGCCCTAGGCGAATGGTTTCGGAGATGGAGGATTGAAGTCAATCCGGAGAAGAGTCAGGCGGTCTTGTTTCGCAAGCCGCGGACTAGAACTCTACCCCCCCTTAGTCCGATCACCATGTTTGGTAAGCCGATCCCTTGGGAGAAGCAAGCCAAATATCCAGGATTGATCCTTGACCAAAACCTCACCTTTGGCGAGCACATAAAGGCGGTACGTTCGCGTGCGCTTTCGCTCTCGGTAGGCTTCATCCCATGCTGAATGCACGCAGCAAGCTATCCCTTAAATGCAAACTGCGCATCTATACCACGTGCACACGTCCGATAATGACCTATGCGTGTGCCGTTTTCGCACACACAAAGGATCGACATATTCATAGGATGCAGACCATCCAAAACCGTTTTCTCCGAAAGGCCACGGGCGCTCCGTGGTTCGTTAGGAATGACCGACTACATGTCGACCTCAAAGTCCCAACCATCAAGCAATTCATGAAACGTCTTACTAAGCACTTCATCGAATCTGCAGAAAAGCACCAGAATCCCTTAATCGTATCGGCTACCCGATACGCTCCCTCCAAGATTAGTAGGATTCGCCGTCCTCGGCATACTCTCGTCGACCCTGACGACCCAATCACCGTCCTTCAAGAAAGCTGTAGGGAAACCAGCACTCTCAAGAAACACAAATACAGACCGCGTTCCGTATTCCGACCTCGCCGCCGAGGTCCGTCGCGACGTCCCAGTAACGCTCCCCCCCGTCTTTTGCCAAACGAGCCAGCCCGCGAAGCTGAGCCAGTAGTGACAAATATCTCCCCAAATAATGACATGACCCAGCCAGTCTCTTGCTGCCTCCCCCTAAACGATGCCGTTGAGCCGAGGTCCGTACCCCACAGGGGGTGCCCTCAGCGAGCGGAGTTTTAGTATATATAATTTTTGTAGCCTCGGCTGGGGGCCTTAAATTCTTGAGGCCCACACAGGCAAGTCCGGTTCAGTAGTTGACAACCCTCTGGGGTTGAAACTGCGAGTGGCCATCGACAAAAAAATAAAATAAAAAGCGCTCAGTCAGTCGCACTCGGACCGCCGTACAGTACGGACCTCTCTGTGACGTCATTACGCTGCCCGTTGAATAAACGAAGTTTTCCTTGAGAGACCGAAAATGAGTGATCATCATGAAAACAACAATTGTGACGTCAGCAATGCTGACGTCGGTTAACAAGTTTTTCTTCATACAAGGACACAAAAGATAAGGACCCGAAGAACAAATACGTAATATTCAAGGTAAAGGGTTACACACGTAAGTATCCAGAAGACACGAACCAAAAAGAGCTGGTTGTATTCCTGAACCACCTGGAAGAAAACAAGCCTTTCAGCGATAGGGATCGTATGGCTCTCTCAAAAGGTATACGCGAACATGGTGTCTCAGGCGTCAAGCATTTACGTTCAATTAATAAATATAAGGTTGGCATTACATTCGATCTGCCTAATAATGCAAATATGTTCATCAAAAATAAGAAATTATTAGATCAGTTGACTCTAAAAGCTTTCATTCCTGCCGCAGACACAGAGGTTACAGGGGTCCTTACTTCGATCCCTGTAGACATGTCAAACAAAGAAATATTTTCTTTAATCGGCAGTTCCAAAAATGACGTACAAGTCAGGCGTTTCATGCGCAGGGTAAAGAGTTTCAACGGTGTTGAATTCGTACCTACACAAACTTGCAGTTACCTTTGCCTCCACCATTCTTCCATCTTATATATATCTGGACTCATGGCGCCACGAGGTGAGCAGATATATTCCACCTGTCAAACAATGCCTTAAGTGTCTACGGTATGGACATATTGCTAAATTCTGTCGCAATACTGAAGTATGTTCAATTTGTACATTAGATCATAATTTTAAGAATTGTCAGGTCGACCCAAAAGAGGCTAAGTGCGCAAGTTGCAAGGGCAATCACATAGCTATCTCCTCATCTTGTACATTAAAAAACAAAAAATCTAAGAAAATAAAATCAAGTCAAGTGCTATAGGTATACTCTGAACTTTTCAATGTTATCTCATTTCCAGCTCTAACTGCAAAAAATTTTGATGTACAAATTAATAATTTAATGAAATCAGATAAATTTATAAATATATTAGTGGAAACAATTACAAAAATTGTTAGTAGTAAAGATGTTCCTATAAACTTATCCTCAATTAAAGAGGTTTTAAAAACAACTTTAAGTAGGTAATAAAAACCCTTCATCTCCATAATGGATTTGTCAAATTTAAGTATAATGCAATGGAATGCACAAAGTCTTAACAGCAACAAACATATATTTATCAATTTCCTCTATACACACAATATTCACATTGCAATAATCAGTGAAAGATGGTTCAAACCTGAACAAGATTTTAAAATTAAAAACTACAATATTGAAAGAAATGATTGTGGTAACAAACACAACGGAGTTGCCATTATAATACATAAAAGTATGATTTATACCAAAATTAACACGTATTTTGACAATTCTTTACAAAACATTTGCGTGAAAATTATTATTAATAATAAGGAGATAAGTATAGTCAGTTTTTATAGTCCTTTAAATTCTAACCCAGCTTTCAGTAAGGATCATTTTGATTCATTGGTGAAGTCTATCCTGGTACTTTTACTATATATTTGCTGGAGACTTTAATGCTCATCACACTTCTTGGGGTTGTTGTTCTGACATCGACGAAAATAATTTATTTCTGCTTAATAATGGTCAGGCAACAACAGTTGACTCTTTAACATGGCGTCCTAATGCACTGGATTTGTCTTTGGTTTCTTCATCATTAGCACTTAATTGCAAATGGCATATACATGATAGTTCTCTCGGTAGTAGTTATCATATACCTGCAATTATTAAGGTTGTGGTTTGTAATGGTCAAAATAATGATTCTTGTACCAATTGTTTTAATGCTGATCATTTGCCCACCTACCCAAATTACAAAATGGTAGATTGGCAAATGTATCGTAATAATGTAGATGAATTGTTAGTTGATTTTAAAACAGTTAGTATAATATGCCCTCTCGATTCGTATCATCATTTTTGTACAATTTTAAGTGCAGCTGCTGCTAATTCCATTCCAAATTGTAATTTCAATATAAATAACAGCAATCGCTCATGTCATACAAATAGGATTAGAAGACCTTCCCTTCCTTGGTGGAATCAAAAGTGTACGGATGCTGTATCCAATTTCAAAATAGCTTATAGAAATTTTAAATATAATCTAGAAGAAACTTATGTACAATTTAAAAGACTTCGAGCATTAAAAAAATTAATTATAAAAACAGAACGACAAAAAATTTGGCAGTCCCTATGTGAAACTTTTAACAAATGCACGCCAATTTCTATTATATGGAAATTCATGCGCAAATATATCAAAATGCTTAATTTTAATAATCATGAAAACAACGCATGGATTTTCGATTTTTTGAAGAAATACACTCCAGATTTTGTGTCACACCCCCCAAATTCTTTGTCTAATAATAGTACTAACTCCAGCCATAGATTTCTAATTAATCCTTTTACAATCAGTGAATTAATATCCGCCATCTCCTCCCGCAGAGACACTTCTTATGGTCTTGACGGAATGCCATACATATTTTAAAAAACTTAGCATTACTGGTTTAAAAATATTCTTAAAAGTCCTGAATATTATGGGAAAATAATATTATACCTTCAGACTGGAAAGTGGATTGCTTTGTACCAATCTTAAAACCTGAAAAACCAAAACTATGTCCTGATTCTTATCGTCCCATAGCTCTTACTTCCTGTGTTGGTAAATTATTTGAGCATATGTTGAAGCAGCGCTTAGAGTTTTATGTTGAAAAAAAATCATATTTTACCTTTTAATCAATATGGTTTTCGTAGAAATAGGTCTGCCAGGGAAAGTGTCTGTCAATTGAAGCTTGATATACATTACTCTCTATAGGCCAATAAAAATTTGGTCGGAGTTTTCTTTGATGTTGCTGGGGCTTTTAATACTGTAAATATAGATATTTTATGCCAGGAACTATTACAAATAGGGATCCCTGGAAAAATTATAGTTTTGCTTAGAAATTTTCTGAGCAATAGAGAAGTATTTGTTAAATTTAATAGACATCTCTTTGGTCTTAGACATGCATCAAAAGGAGTTTGTCAAGGAGGTATATTATCACCTCTATTATTTATATTATATACACGAAGATTGAATTTAATTTTAAGGTCTCAGGTTAAAAATTTACAATTTGCAGATGATTTAGTTGTTTATGCTTCTGGAACTAATTTATCACAGATTGTTCAAATAGTCAATGACGCCTTCAAATATTTCTCTTACCTTGATCTTAATATCAATCCATCTAAGTCTAAAGTGGTTGTGTTTGGTAAACAGTGTCATAATATGGCCCCCGTGCATTATAACAACAGCGTATTGCCCACTTCGCATGAAGTCAAATTTTTAAGGGTTCTATTTTCTTTTAATTTAACCTGGAATAATTATATTAAACACATAACTAGTAAAGTAAATAAAGTATATAATATATTGAAATCTTTAGCTGGTTCATACTGGGGTGCAGACCCAAAAATTTTGCTATTGTTGTACAAATCTTTAGTTCGTAGTCACTTTGAATATGGTTTTTATTGTGTTGCTGCAGACACCAATATTGTAAATAGTTTAGATGTTCTGCAAAACAAATGTTTGCGTATTATCACTGGGGCATTCAGAAGTACTCCTATTAATGCAATGCAGATTGAATGTAATGTTCCACCACTAAGAATTCGTTTCAATTATTTGAAAGAAAGATTTGTATTAAAACTTTTTAGTGTATCTAATAATAGTACTCCTAGTAATTTGTTGCATTCCAATGCTAGTTTAGGTATAAAACCATTTTATATGCTCCAGGATCTCCATAGTTTTATAAATTTTATTAATAACATAAACATTTATCAATCAAAACATATTCTGCCTTGTTATCAAGGAGCTTTTATTGCTAAATTTCCAGATATAAAAATCATTATAAAAAGTAAAAAGGACCTGTCCTCAAAAGAGAAAGTGAATGCAATGTTGTCAGAGTGGTCAGATCATAAATTTGTATATACCTAGTGATGGTTCCAAAAATGATAAAGCAGTGTCTTTTGCTATTTATGAGCCAACCTCAAATATACCTCTTGGTAGAAAAATTTGATAAAAATGCCAGTATTTTCACAACTGAAGCTGTTGTTATTTTGAGTGCTTTGAAACATATAAAGAGTTTTAATTCAGGTCACAGCAAATGGGTTGTGGTAAGTGATAGCATGAGTGTTCTGACAAATCTGGCTAATAATAAATTACTAACTACATAATCTATTTAATAAAACAGCTATGGATCGAATTGTCTCATTCTAATATTGAAGTCAGTTTCGTATGGGTGTCTTCACACATTGGCGTCACAGGAAATGAAAAGGCGGATTATCTGGCCAAAAAAATTGTTGATCTAGACGAATTGATTCCAAATTCTGATGCTGATATGAGTGTTTTATTTCTATACCACATACTGATGCAGTTAGTCTTATAAGTCAACGTATGTGTCAAACGTGGGGGAGACATTCATACCAGTCCACACAGATAGAAAATAAAGGCACTTGGTTTGCCACTTTAGATGTACAAATAAACTCCAAACCCTGGTTTTGCAGGAATAACAATTTTATAAATAGGAAATTTTATTCCTTTATGTCTCGTATGCGTTTTAGTCACTGTCGTTTAAATTATCATCTTCATCGTCTTAAAATGGTTAATTCTCCTTATTGTGAGTATTGTCAATCACAAAAAGTTCAATCTTTGCATCACATTTTCTTTGAATGTTCGTCAACATTCAGCGTCTTGTGTTGTCGGATGAGCTATTAAAAATTTATAAAAATCCTGATAAGGTCCCGCAATGCATCCAGGAGCTACTTATGAATGCCTCAACATATTTATATTTGTACAAATTTATAATAGAGACTGTGCACGACATTTAGATTACATTTCGTGTTTCTATTCATGTGCACATAAGTAATTGTATATTATATTTTAATTTATACCTATTAAATTTTAAATACATAGCACTTTGTAGGTTATGTTTTATATGAAGAGATAACTAGTTTGTTCAAGTCGTTCAAGTCATGTTTGACTTGACACTTGACATTCAAATGAATAAAATAATCAAAGATATATCTTTGTCCTTTGAGAATAACTCGGTTTTGGGGAAAAGAAAAACAATGATGAAAATCGTAGATAGAGACTCTCTGTCTACGACCAAAATGGATATGACAAAACTTTTACGATACAACGATATGAAAAGACTGGATTATAAAATACGAAAGACATTTTTATCTATAAAATCTACCATGCAAGAAAACGACGTAAGACTAGGCAATATGGTCTAAAGACTATAGCCTTCCCTTTGGGGTAAATTATAAAAACAAATGGAGTGACATAAGAATGTGTTAGTTTTTTTCGATGGGGATTCTATTAATTGCTTCTACAATGAAAAGACGGAATATAATAATTCTTAAAAGTTTCCACAGTTTTTATTTTTAAAGTAGCTCCCGCTACGCCCCGAACTTCGATCCTTTACAGTACCTACTGCTTATCGACTGTAGCGTATTTAAAAAAATGTGACCAAAGCTGATAGATGTTGCTATCAGCTTAATTTGTAATTGTTGATCCAATCATCGATATATTTTCAATAATATTTATATCTACAGTATATCATACCTTAGTACCTAATTAAATAACGCAATAAATTTCATGAATCATAAATAAGACAGTTAATATTTTTAGTTGTTACGATAATAGGAGAGATCCATGTGCCTGCTATTGTTTATGGCACACGGGTCGACTTTAAGCAAAGGTGAGGTTTCGCAGATGGGCGACCATACACTTCGTAGCAAGGGTCCTCCATGTCTCGGAAACCGCGTTAAGTTCTTCTCTCCGTTCATACCAGCTGTTATTTGTAGATCTTTATTAATCGGTACGATTGTCACAATCCTGAAATTGGACGCCAGTGTTACCTCGGGGTGTCGTGGTTTCTGGATTATGGAAGTACCTAAGATAGGCAGTAAAACTGAAATTTGGCTAAATGTAAATTCTGACCCCAGCATGTTTTAGAAAATGCTAGGCACATTTGTAGCACAAAACTAAGTACATTGGGTAGACATTATGAATGAATGAATCATGAATTAATTGATAATGTTTTCTGTTACCTTCAAAGTATTAACCAAAAGAGTATTTACGAGTTATCTCTTCAATGTTTTACGGCCTCGCTCAGAGTCGCCACTTTAAAATAATTGTATTTAGTACAAGCGGGCAAAATTGATATGGTCTTATTTTGTCATATTTTTAGGGTTCTGTTTTTAACTATTGATAGGACACTCGTTTGACCGCTATCTCACCTGATGTAAGCGTAAGTAAGGTAAGCGATGCTCCCAGGCTTTTTCTTTGTTATTTAGGGTATCAACAAATTCTGTTCTTTAGTTCACTGTCAACCGTCATGTCGGTCATTAGCTGCCTAATCCTTTCCCAACTGCATTGGGAGCGGCTTCCAGTCAAGGCAACTGCCAATCTGACCTCCACAACCCGGTAATTGCGAAACACGATACATCTTAGCAAGACTGGTGTCAGATTTTGTAGCTTCTGCTGACAATCCATCAAATATTTTCAGTTCGATTTCGGGGAAAGCAAAGCGAATTTCCGAAAATCTTTGAATACAGTTTTCGTTCTTTTAAAAAATAAAGGAATGTTTTCTTTGAGTAAAATTTTCTATCTACAGTATTAAGATTAAGTACTTTCCGCTCAAGTGGCTTTACAAAATTCCACCCTGTATAACATCAAGCTATTACCTGAAGGAACGGAACATTAGCAAAAAAATGTGACGCAGACGAATTTGCGCCGTATATCAAGTGTATAGTGAATCATCAATTAATCAAGTTATTATCATCAACATATCATTTTTTTTATCAGGACACATGTACCTTTATCTAAGCTCCTACTCAAAATACATTATTATCTTAGATTTAGGTTGGTATTTATTGAGTAACACACAAGAATTTGAAGTAGTCGAACTGGAAAGATGGAGTGGCGGACTTGTGTGGTTCTTCTGATCGTAACGGCTGTTCTGGCTGATGACCAGTGGCTGATTGTGGACACGGAGCAAGGACCAGTGCGCGGGCGCAAACATTCCAGCGGACAACTATACGAGTTCTATAATATTCCCTACGCCACAGCTCCTGTTGGCGTCAACAAATTCAAGGTATTTAAATTATTCGTAATTGTTGATGTTGTAAAGTCTCCAGCAGTTGTGAGTTTGAGACAGTACATTGACCTTGATGCATCTGTGTACGTCTTTCTAAAATTCCTTGTATTATGTCTTCCCTACCCTTATGTGTACAGGTGGTAATGAAATATTGAATCAATTTAATTTAAATCTGTCTGTACAAGTAAGGTTTGTCGAAAACTGCTTTAATGAAACTGCCTTCTTTAACCTCGTGCTGATTAATTCCAAAATCCTCGAGAATAATCCAAACTAGCAATGAATTCCACAACCATACAGGCATTTTAATTGAATACAAAACGAATAATTACAACTTTTGCTTTTCAGGCACCTCTCCCACCGCTAAAAAGGTCGGAAACGTTTGATGCCACTGATGAAGTGAATACCATATGTCCACAAAACCAAATTATTTCCTGGTTTTTCCCAGACAAGGTAGTGATGAAAGAAGATTGTCTAGTTGCTAACATTTTTGTACCTGACACAACTGAAAGAAACCTTCCGGTCCTTGTTTATGTTCATGGCGGAGGATTCATTTTTGGTTATGGAAAACTTAATAAAGGAACACAGCTAATGAGGGAAAAGAAAGATTTCATCATGATAACGTTTAATTATCGTCTCGGCATTCACGGGTTCCTTTGTCTCGGCACCGAGGACGCACCAGGCAATGCTGGGATGAAGGACCAGGTGGCGCTACTGCACTGGGTACAAAAGAACATCGCCAGCTTCGGCGGTAACCCTAATGATGTCACTATTGGCGGTGGCAGTGCAGGCTCCGCTTCAGTGGACCTCATAATGCTTTCTAAGTCAGCCAAAGGATTGTTCCATCGACTTATACCTGAAAGCGCTGGGAACCTTGCCGTATATTCAATCCAGAGGGATCCTCTTGAGATTGCAAAAACTCATGCCAGGAATCTAAACTTTGCTGACGTAGACGACATTGATGCTTTAGGAAATTTCTATAAGTCGGCTTCAATGGACTTACTGACTGCAGATACGTTTGATAACAGAACTGATTCTACTTTCATGTTCTCTCCATGTGTGGAGCGAGACACAGAAGATGCATTTCTTACGGAATCTCCCCTCAGCATACTGAAGAAAGGTGACTATGAAAAGTTACCTATGTTGTATGGTTTCGCTAACATGGAAGGTTTGTTGCGCATTAATTACTTTGAACTTTGGAAACCTAAGATGAATGAAAAATTTTCCGATTTTCTGCCGGCTGACCTAAAGTTTGAATCTGATGCAGAAAGAGAAGAAGTAGCCAATAAAGTCAAGAAATTTTATTTCAATGACAATCCCGTTAGCAATGACAATGTTTTGAAATACGTCGACTTCTTTTCGGATGTGATGTTTACGCATCCTATGCTTTGGGCTGCGAGATTGTATGCGGAGGCTGGCAACGACCGAGTATATTTGTATGAATATTCATTTGTGGATGAGAACACTCCTCCGGTAATTCACACCGACGTGCGAGGAGCTGATCACTGCGCCCAGTCTGCGGCATGGTTGGATAACTTGGGAGGTAGAAATGAAAATCTAGATACTCCCGAATATCAGAAGATGAGGAAAGTGGTCCGTGAAATGTGGCACAACTTTATTAAAACTGGGTGAGTAATCAATTTAAAATTATTCTTTTACTGATTGAGTTACTGATAGATAACGCACAGTGGAAACTACTGGTCGTAGAAAGCTGAAAGGTTGTAAGTTTCGTGGGGAGTTTAGGGGAGCACTAAGAAAGGATTGCCCGGAATTCCTACGGGAACGGGATTTGTTTTCTCACTATCCAAAACTTTTCCAAGCGATTTAGTTTCAAATAAATAAAAGTCATAATTCGACTCTTATAAGAAAAATAATCAGCGGTTACTTATATTTGTCGAGTTCTGTTGTTAGATATAGTCATTTGACTGATCTAATATATGTATCTGTAGAAATATAACTAAGTCCGATTCAATCTTCTAGTATGCCAGTACCTGCTGGTTCGTCGCTGCCTGCGTGGCCGGTAGCAGGCGAGAACCGGTCTCCACACATGGAGCTCAATGAGACACTAGAACTACGCGGGGTGCTTTTGGAAGAGCGTACTCGCTTCTGGGAGGAAATCTACGAGAAATATTACCTGGATGCCGTACCACCGCGGAGTGCTACCGGTAGAGTGACGCCGAAGACTATTTTAAGTTTATTTGCGTTATATATTCTCTTCTTTCTAATCAGATAGACAGCAGTAGAGTTGAATATGCACCCATAATATTTGATTGTATAACTATTTGATTAAAAAATTGTTGAAACCGCAACTACAGTTATTAATTTTTTTTAGGGTTCCTTACCTCAAAAAGAAAAAACGGAACCCTTATAGGATCTCTTTGTTCTCCGTCCGTCTGTCTGTCAAGAACCTTTATCTCGGGAACGCGAGGAGGTATCGAGTTGGCTTTTAAACCATATATGCAGGTTTACGGTCCCATGAAGCTGAGAAAAAACAATATTTATAAATTAACATACAAAAAAGATACGGCCGTTTATGCCACAAAAAACGAATATTTCGACACTCTTAAGGGAATCAAAATTTATAGGGGAGGATCAGAATTGGAGATCAAAAGGATTTAGGGTCACTCTGCATTTGACTCTGAATACGGTCACGATATTGTTCATTTGCGACTCCAAACAGCTTTTGAATGCGCGTCCTACACATAGCAAACGCTTCGTTAGCGTTAGCAACCTGCTTGCCTTGTACTGTTTATGCAGAAAAGTCTTCAATTTTATGTCGCGAATTATTTCACTAGTGTACCACTCAGGGTAAATGTACCTTGAGTTACACTTTTTTTTCGGTACACAGTCATCTATAATAGAATTAATAATACTGTAAAAATAATCTAAACCTGCATCTAAGTTCAAGTCATACAAAGGAGTCCAATCAACGTTTGCAATTAAAGAATAGAATTTATAAAAGTCGGCTTTGTTGAAGTTCCAACTTTTTTCGGGGGCTGAGCTCGCTGAGCAGTGTGCAGCCGGTCCCACCGAGCCGGGGAGCCGGCGCTGCCGCTGGCGCATGCAAGTACTTACCGAGATCTCGAGCGGCGAGTGATACGCATCCACCGGTACGAGAGCGGCGCCTCCGCCGCGCGCACGCTCTCGCGCCCTCCCTCCGCTAATGCACTCAACACAAAATCCAAACAACGACCATAGCAATTTCCCACCGTTTAACTCTGAGTGAATTCACAAAAAGTTTGAAAGTATTCCTAATAATCACGTACAGCTGAAGAACATAAATACAAGTTAAAGTCCCCTATAACCACTATATCCTCGTACTTACTACAATACTGTTCAATGATGCGAAATAGTAACATATACTCATTATCACTACTATTTGGCGGAATGTAAACATCAAAAACATAAATCTTTTACGTAGGTACACAGTAGCACAAACCAGTTCGAACACATGACTGTCAACGTTCACATCATCAGGCACCGAAACTCGCCACAACTCTAAACGCGGAAATTATTTCTGCATCTTGGACGGAGTCATTGCAGCCTGTTTCCGTTATAGCAAACAAGTCTGCACTTCCGACTGAAATATTTGAGAGGCTCGTTGCGACGAAGCTCCAAAGTCTTGAGCATCGACGACGAGTTGCTGGCTTGTCGGTTTTCTACCGGTTGCATTTTGGGGAATGTGCGACGGAATTGCATAATTTAATTCCGACAAGCCCGAGCCCAAGCGATGCGCCACCGGTACATGGTGGACATCCCACCCACACGCACAAAACGTTTTGGGAACGCATTCATAATGCGTACAGCTAAGGAGTGGAACTTCCTGCCGGAGTCTGTGTTTCCCGATAGCTACAACCTGGGAGTCTTTAAGTCAAGAGTGAATAGGTTACTTCTAGGCAAGCGTGCTCCATCTTCGACCACATCATCGCTTACCATCGTTAAAAAAAAAAAAAATGTGTATCATTCCTATAACTTAGTTCGCAGCCCTCGTACGTTGTGGTACAATATTTCTACCGAGTTATGTAGGATTTCTGGGGTTGCTTGCTCTTCGAAACCACACCAATTCCGCAAATTCAATATTTAGTGCCCAGCTTTTAGGTTGACACAACTTTTCATATTTACTTTCAGGAACTCCTATAATAAACGATGCATAATCTCTGTCTTGTGTATGATTTGCTCAACTTCACCGGGTACTTCTTCTGAATATATTTTTTTGACATATTTTTCTAAACTTTCCACTGTCGTTTCCTTCTGCAAACGCCATACATGTAAATATTTTTTCTTTTCCGTTCCCTGTATATCAGAACTCATATTACCGCCTTTTTTCACTTCGCTGTTGGAAAATCTGTTTTTTTTTCCTGTTAACAACCCGGTCCAATTTTCGTCTTTTTCAGGCTGTTCCTTTTCCACGTTTACCATATTCTTAGACTTATTATCGCTATTTATTACTTGCGTCTGTTGCTTGTTCAATAATTTTGTCGCCGACTTTGTGGTCACACACTCCTTCGCTGAATTATTGCTAACTACCAGTTTATTTTTGACAGCGTTTGCAAAAGATAATGCTCAGTCTCTAGGCCCTTGTTCTGCCTGATTTGGCACCTGACTTTTCTTCTGACTATCTTCTAGTTTCTCATTTTTCCCTACAGAAGTTTTATTCTTGCTTCTAGAATCTCAACTTTATTTGCCTTTTCTTGTACTACCTTCAATATTTGTTTTAATTCTTTCAACTCAGTTTCTGTGTTAATAAATCTGTTTTGCAACAAAGAACATTTTTATTTCGTTGCTCTTCCAGCTGCTTGTTTACTTCCGATCGAAATTCCCTTATTTTATCCAGAAGTTGAATCTTGGTATTCATTATGATTTCACCTGTATTTCGACGACTACCTCCATCACTGGTGTTCACAAAGCTGCTCGGTGAAAAGTTCTTGCTAATGCTTGAAGCTATTCGAACAGGCGTGTTGGTATTACCCCTTGTCGGCATTATGCATACACATTCCGGACAAATCCACTGATCTTTGTATTCTCTGGTAAACGCTTAAACTTTTTCCTTTGTTAATGCCAGACACTGAGATGAAATTTCTTCTTGCATCTTTCTTGTGAACACTCCATAAAAAGTGAATCATCCAAAGCAGTATCATAGCCGCTACATTTCGTACCCATTTATAATATAGAATAGCAAAATAAAATTTATTTTTTTAGCCGAAATTACTAGTCGTAGAAAGCTGAAATTTGGCACGAGAAAAACGGGATCTGCGTGTTCGAATCCGCGGGCAAAAGCTAGTGATTGACATTTGGGTAGTTAACATCAATCATCGTGTAGTTGCCCACCACGGCCACCACACACTAGCTACACCGTTTGGTCGGAGGATCCTCACTTTTCAATGGAGATTTACCTGACTTTACAGCCTTTTTCTACATTTCTCTTTAAACTTTTAGACCCCTTGCAACGACTAAGCGGCTATCATCTTCACCGGATTACTGGATTTAGCTGATTGCTAATATTTTACGTGGAGCGACTGTCTATCTGACGTCGACAAACGATACTTCTTGGCATGACTGGTGTCACATTTGCTGGCTTAAACAATCCGACTGCTAAAGATCTTGCTGTGATTGAAAGGCTTACTGTGATTTTAAGATCATTTTCGCTAGCAATATTATGTGTAATGCCCAAAGAATGGAAACGCTCATCGAGAAGAAACAGCTCATAACGTGTTGTGGCTTATTCTAAAATCGTGTATTTCGAGTCGTGGTACTTAAGGCTTGTATTCATGCCAATGACCTTGTTCATATAAATAGAGCTAACTACTCCTCTACGCGCCATTCCGCTACTCGCATTTTTACAAACCTCTGGTATGCTCTTTCGCGATTTCATAGCATCAGTAAAAGGAAAAGGTTCAAAAACTTTTATAAAAAATATAAAGATACGTTTAATTAAAAATATGGCATATTTCTGAACAACATCCTTTCATTTTAACAAATGAAAAAATTGCTATAAAAATTCGGTCAGGCGCAGTTACTGTGTCGAATTAGCTGCCGCCTGCCGCTTCACCCGCAAGTATTAGCACTTCTTCACTTAATACATAATAGTGTCTATGTTTACTCTGATGTACCGTGTGTCGTAAAATATCTTTCATAATATCTATATGAATAAACTAGCACGGCGGGCAATCAGCGCGCTATAAACGAGCCGACCGCGCACTTACAGCGCGCCGACACCGAGTCGTCAGCGAAATAACTGCGAGCTTGCAAATCGCGGCCGCAGGCTGGCGGCTAGCTGTAACCGTGCTGCTGCTGTGCCGTTGCGGTGCCGTTATAATGTGCCATGACCTTTATCGACATACGTTCAGTAAAATTTGTGTGAAAGAATAACAGCGGTTCTACACATACGTTGATGATTGATGAGCAAGTATCATTTTTTTTTTTCTATGATGGGGAAATTATCAAATGACTTCTTCCGCTCTGGGCGGAGCATAAGAGAGTGTCTGACTCTTACTGACTTAGTAAAACCCATCCATATTGCTCCTAATGCCTTTTGCGTTCCAGGGCCATGGGGCAAACATTTTGCCCTTTAAACATTTTGGTTGGATTTCGAGCAACAAGTCCTAAGTTACCAGTTAGTATTTACGTTTTATCTTGCTCGAATGAAGGTAAAAAAGTTGAGCATATTCGTACTTAGCATTACATCAGAATGGGAAGTATGGGAAATCATCAAATGACTCCTCCCGTTTTGAGTAAAACAGGAGGGAGTGTCAGACTTACCGACGTCCGCAGGCCGAGCAGACCTTTGTTTTCTTGAAAGTATGGACGGTTGGATGGATTCTCTTATTATACCCATTTAAAATATTATGGGATATTATTATTATATCCTTTATTTTTTCTTTATTTATTTATACTATTTTAAATATTTTTATACAATATATAAAAAAACATTTAAAAATATAAAAATAGTAGCCCACTGATATCGGGAACAGGGTCCAAGCTATCTGACAACGCGAGCCATGTCCAGAAGTACCACTTTCTGAATCAAGCCTTTAATCCAGCTGCCCAACGAGAGCCTCCTATTGGCCGACACGACTATCGGCACAATGATTGCGGAGTCCACTTCCCACATGTCGACAACCTCGCGAACCAAGTCAATATACCTGATTTGTTTGTCTTTCTCGGCGTTCACGAGGTTCTCGTCATGCGGGAGGGTTATGTCTACACGCCTCACAATTCGGTCCACCACCACTATATCAGGCTTATTGGCAACAATAGTCCTGTCAGTGATGATGGACCGATCCCAGTACAATGTGATATTGCCATTATCGAGAACTGGGTCGGGCGCATACCTATAGTACGGCACCTCCGACTCCACAAGAGAGTATTTCAGAGCAAGTTGCTGATGGATAATCCTGGCTACAAGGTTGTGCCTATGCAAGTATTTTCCGTTAGCTAGACGATAACAACCAGAGATAATGTGGCGAATTGATTCTTCTGGACTGTGACATGCCCGACATATGTCGACCGTGTCACCGTGCCGTCTTTCACAATAAATCTCCGTTAGTTATTCGTCATGATAACTTTGTCCATAATTGCACTAACAAAACCTTCGGTTTGTCCAAAAAGATCACCAAAACGCAGCCAGGCTTTTTTTTTTTTTTATGTATGGGAAATCATCAAATGACTCCTTCCGCTCTGGGCGAAGCGGCGGAAGGGAGGGTCAGACTCTTACTGACTAAAACCCATCCGTGCTCCTCCTAATGCCCTTTGCGTTCCAGGGCTGCGGTGTCTCTTTCGAACGGATTCCGCACCCCGGCAGGCACTGGCCCTAGCGGGCCCCGTCTCCCATGCTGACATCTCCTTGAGGCGCGCGTGGAACACAGCGCGCCGCCGACCCGGGCCTGGTTCAGATCGGACGGCGAGCCACCCAATGCTCGCCGTCCGATCTACGGTGGCTGGAAATCGCCTTGCGACTCCCGACGCCTGGGGCGTCTTCTTCTGTTGCGGCGGCTGGGTCGTGAGGTTTCCCTCTCTCTCACACGATCGGCATCCTCCTTCGCTAGCATTACTGTTTCGCAGAAGGAGGTGACCGCTTCCCATGCCTCTTCGCTCTGGACCATAGATTGTACTAGGGCCGGTCGCGAGAGGTCGCCGCCGCCGATCGCCTCTACAAGGACCCGGCGGTTCTCCGCCCAAGCAGGGCAGACCTCCACCGTATGCTCCACCGTATCCTCCGGGCGATCCTCGCAGTGTTGACACCCGGGCGTATCCTCCCACCGAATCAGAAACAGGTATATCCCGAAACAACTGTGTCCGGTGAGTATCTGCGTCAGGCGGAAAGTGAGGACGCCGTGGCGCCGCTCCAGCCACTCCTCAAAGAGGGGACTAATTGCCTGGATTGTGGCATGCCCAACGCTGGGTTGCGACAGTCGCTGTCTCCATACCGCCATGAGATCCTGCCGGAGCTCCGTCCACCTTGCTGCAATTTGCCGCGGCAGAGGAGTCTCGCTTTGGCGTTGCGCCTCCACGCGCCACTCGTAAATGAGCGCGAGGGCTCTCGCCTCTAGATCCCATGGTGGCAGTCCAGCAAGAAGGCTCGCCGCCTCGCCAGAGACCGTGCGGTATCCCTGGGCCAGCCGGATGGCCATGACCCTCTGGGACGCGTTGAGGTAACGGGCAGGTCGCTTCCTCAAAGTAGGCGCCCAAACAGACGCCCCATAAAGGGCCATGGACCGCACAACCCCCGCGTAAAGCCTCCGGCAGGAGCCGTTTGGTCCCCCTAGATTGGGCAGAAGCCGCTTGAAGGCAGCTGCGGCCCGCCCCAGTCTGGGAGCCAAACGTCGGAAATGCTCGACGAAGTTCCACCGGCTATCGAAGACGAGACCCAGGTATGTCATCGTCGACCCGACCTCGATGTGAACTCCTCCTACCATTATTTGGGATCCCGATGGTGGCTTGTTCCGAGGACCATGGAAGCACATGGCTTCGGACTTGTGTAAGGCCACCTCGAGACCCAACTGCTGGATTCGCTCAATTATTGTCGCAACCCCGCGAGTCATAGCATCGGCCGCCGCCTGGTGCGATCTCCCGTGCGCCAGGACCAGCGTGTCGTCAGCGTAACAAGCCACACTGACGCCACTAGGGAGGACGGCTCGCAGCACCCAGTCATTGCCGATGTCCCACAGGAGCGGCCCCAGAACCGAACCCTGTGGAACACCGCACGACATCTCTCGCCGGTTCCACTCTCCCAGGTGACCGGGGTAGATGACGGCTCTGTCCGTCAAGTAAGCCTCGACTACGCGACGGAGGTAGGTCGGCACCCGGTGATACCGAAGTGCCTCTCTGATGCAACTCCAGGGCAGGGTGTTGAAGGCATTAGCGATGTCTAGAGACACCGCCAAGACGACCCCACCCCAGGAAACCGCGTCCCCCGTCGAGAGGGCTCTCACGCGCATGATGGCATCCACCGTCGAGCGGCCCGTGCGGAAACCGAACTGGTTCTCTGCCAAATCCGGCCCCGCCTGCACTAGGTGCTCGACGAGGCGGTTTGCAATTACTCTTTCAAAGAGCTTGCCCACCTCATCGAGCAGCACGATGGGCTGGTATGCGGACGGAGAATCCGCAGGGCGCCCCGGCTTTTTGATGAGGACCAGTTTCCCCGTCTTCCAACGAAGTGGGAACTGGCCCCTCTCCAAGCATGCACTTAGGAACCCTCTTAGTCGAGGCCCGAGAGCCTCCAAGGCCAGGACCCAGGCTTTCCCAGGTAAGCCGTCGGGTCCTGGGGCGGTATTTTTGGTCTTCAGCCTATTAACCGCCACTCTCAGGTCTACCTCAGTCACCTCAGGAGCATCGTCATCGTCTTCAGCGGTGTAGTCCGCATCAGGCACCGCAGGTGGCGGAGCCATAGACGGGGGAGTATGCTCCCCTCGCGAGGGGAACAGAGCGCTCACCACGTCCTCCACCAGCTGGGGCCGAAGACTCTGCGTCAACGGGGGGGCCCAGGTGCGGAACTTATTCCGCACCATTTTGTAGGGTCTTCCCCACGGGTCCCCGTTCAGAGACTCCAGCATCTCCTTGCGAGCCAGATCCTTGGCTTGCAGGATCCCCGCTCGGAGGGCGGCCTTCGCCGCTTTGTACTCCTCGTACAGCTCCGCCTCTCTGACCTGCAAATCCGGAGGGCGGATGCGGAGCTTGCGGTGCCTGGTATACCGGCGCCGTGCAGCAACGCATGCCTGACGCAGCGTCGCCAGCTCTTACGACCATCAGTACACCTGACGGCGGGCACGTCCTGGCTTAACCCGGGGCATTGCCACGTCACAAATATCGGACATAGAATAGAATAGAATAGAATACTCTTTATTATGTACACCATATAAGTTACAGAAAAGATAGATGAAGAAAACATTACATAGGGTGACACAATGGGCGGCCTTATCGCTAAAAGCGATCTTTTCAAGACAACCTTTGGATGGATTTCAACGATAATGGAAATACAGTACTGCAGGTAGTCTTAGGTGTACGAATTATATAAATAAATACATAATAGATAAATATATACAATTATAATTATGTTACAAATAAATAAAAAGCATAGGAATCGAGTGAAAACGATCAAACAGAAAGGTAGTGATTTTTGACCATTGTTTTGAAAATGGACAAAGATTGAGCACGTCTTACTGACACGGGCAAAGCATTCCATAACCGCACCGCTTGAACCGTAAAAGATTTGTCGTAGAAGCTGGCGGAGTGCATCGGCATCTCTAATCTCAAGACATGACATGGCCTCCCGGAACCACTCCGCTTCGTCATTGATGTCAGCAAGCCTGTACGGAGGTGACACCCAGGCCAGCATGATCGAAGCTTCCAGGAGGAGCTCCCGGTCAAGCTGTTTCAGTGCCCACCGCGGACCACTCGGGGCCTGCCGGACTGGCGCGGTTGAGGTCTGGGTGGAGACGTCAAACCGGATATACCGGTGATCAGAATAGGTCTCCACCTCCTCTAATACGCGCCAGTCAATGACACGCGGTGAAAAACGCAGCCAGGCTACGGACGCTAGTTGGTCTACGTCAGGCCCATGTAGGGCCCGGAAATGCATTCGTGAAGCTCCTTACTCTGCCATACCGCCCTGCGATTGTTAGTGTCAAGTACCGCAGGTTTACGCCAGTTCTCATTTGCTTTTATTATTATTATTATTTTCATTGCTTATCTTTACGATGCATCATTTCCAAAGGAATGGCTTTTTTTCACAAATTGTTACTTGGGGGTCCGTTGCCAAGCTATTCAAAAAAATATCAGTCGGCTATCCAGAGTCACGATTTGTAATTTTTGATCGAGAGTATATAATATAATTTTAAAATAACTGATTTTTATAAGCATAACATTAATTAAATAAAATCGTTAGATATACCACTCAAACACCATAAAACCTATTTGGTCTAATATGATAAAAATATCTAGTTTAAAAACAAAGTAAAATTGCATAAAACATAATGGTCTTTATTTATGTCTTTAATTTAATTTTATCAGAGTCCTGAAATAAAAAAAAAACATTTTAGAAACATTAAAAAAAAATATTTCCTGCAAATTCAAAAATTCACATAACTTGTAGTGTAAATCAGCTCACCTTCAGCACTTTTGCTTACCTCATTGGTCATGGCCTACAGGCAATGGAAGTTCAGCAGTGGTGGTGGTCTTTGGTTGATTCCGCCCTGTTCAGAATCAGTATTCTAACCCTCAAGGTTGATCCTATATTCGTGGGGCATGGTGGCTGTGTGTATTTGAAACTTTGAAGGGGTTGGGCATTGCGTTTGTCTCCACATGTCTCTTTCGAAGTGTCGATGGCTGTTCCAATCGACCTGCGATCCATTCGGCCACCAACACTATGTCAGTACAGTTTCTGCGCCTCATCTCTTGTTGTGTACAGGAAATATAACAATTTCACCACTTAGATAAGCAAATATGCAAATGGCCGCCATCATACTATGGTGGAAATGATGGGATATGTATGGTGTATTTTCGACCATCTATGCATTATGTTTCCTGCAAAGAAGAAAAAAATGTATTTATTAGTATTAGAAATTTAATTTGACTCATATAATTATATAAAGTGTTTACCTGCATTGTGTTGTTTATTTATAAGTACTCACGGGGGGACGCCAGGATGCCACTCAACCGGTGGTTGCTGAAAACCAGCGCTGTGATTTCTGGGCTTGTCCAGAGTCGGGGCATACGTTGAGCAACGACCGTTTTTTGCTCG
The DNA here is from genome assembly GCA_950371165.1 of Lacanobia oleracea. NCBI lineage: Eukaryota > Metazoa > Arthropoda > Insecta > Lepidoptera > Noctuidae > Lacanobia > Lacanobia oleracea. The sequence goes on from OX493389.1 coordinate 18,863,891, forward strand.
GATGCGGCGCACAACTTACTTGTTAATTTATGTTTTCGATTTTATTTTTGTACCTATTGTAAATTGTTTAGTTTTGTTTTTGTATGTTAATAATGTCAACTTGTCAATGACGGGACCGGACGCCGCGGTCGCACCATAGACAATCTGTCGAACTTTTGATAGTGGAACTGTGTTCTGTTTGTCTGTGGTGTGAACAAAGACTTGTGCGCGGTCCTGACATAGTCCTAGTGACAATAGGTTATTTAGTTTTTAGTTAAGTTTTTATTTATTCCCTAATTATTTTGTGTTTTGTGCGTCGCTTTTGGGGAAATAAACGTCTTTTCTTTCTTTCTATATTAGCTTAACAAATATCATTAGTAGTTGCCTGAGTACATGTATCTACTAACTGATGAGATGAGAAGGATCTCATCTACATGCAGCATGTAGCATGCAAGCAAACATGCAGCATGCAAGCAAGCATGCAATATGCAGTATGCAGTATGCAGCATGCAAGCAAGCAGGCAACATGCAAGCAAGCATGCAACATGCAAAATGCATGGTTTCTGTCATGGCTCCGGCGCTGCGGGGCTCCGGCGTTTGTTTCTGTCACTTCACTTTTGTAGAAAAACATATTGAATTTTTAAGACAATTCATTGATATAAAACGTTAGACCTAATGATTTTCGATTAAATAAATATTATATCCCATAACGTTATACGAAATAAGTTTTAGAGTATATAAATGTTATTTGTAAAGAAATTATATCAACAGTTGGTATACATATCTCACGTTTATTATATCTTGTGAACGTTATTGAAATTAAAATATACCAAATATAAAAATAAAATATGATATGAGACGCACCTGAGAGTGACACTGGGTATATAAAAATTAAAACGGCCGATTGTTGGCGCCATATTATGTGTTCACGACGAACCATCACAATTCCACTTTTATACCTAAAACCATCTTGGTTAGCAGTAATGTATCTTATAGTGAATGGGCTACGGTAGGTATTCATAAACGTAGAACTCGGCTCTATGAGTTGTATGCGGAAAGAGCCCATGTAAATACGGCTGGATTTAATGCATATGTTAAAAATTATTCAAAATTATTTAAAAAAGTTTGTTGTATTGCAAAGTCGCGTTTTTTGAGTAATAAGATTAAAAATAGTAATAATAGGTCTTTACCTATGAAATTGCCGTTTTGTATGAAAACGGCAATTTCATAATTTCATAAATTAAGTTACAGGTACTACCTCAGAGAAAAATTTAAAGATCTAAATATAATGACTGTCCCTTGTCAGGTTATTTATGAAAATATTTTGTATGCCCATAAAAATATAAAAATGTTTAAAAATACAGTGATATACATAATGTTAATACTAGGAATAAATACGAATTTGTTGTTCCTGTAACCAGACTTAAAAAAATAGGGGGCTCTTTTAGATGCTAATGTATACGCTTTTATAATAAACTTCCAAGTCACATTCAAGACCTAAACATTAATAAATTCAAAGCATTTGTAAAGCGTAAACTTTGCTAGAAGGCTTTTTACACCATAAAAGATTACTTTGAAGACAAAAAGGCTTGGGACTAAGCTGCTCCAATAAATATATGAATACTTACACATTTTTTGTTTTTATTATTATTGTTTAGGTTGAAACATTGTAATTTTTATGAATACCTAAGTTTTACATTTGACATTTTTTTTTATATACAACTTGACATTTTTTTTATATACAATTTGACATTTTATTTTTTATATACAATTTCACTTTTTTTTTTATATATAACGGAGGATCGGAACCATTCGGGTTTTTAGAAATAGTGACGTCAGCACAGCTGACGTCACCGTCTCCACTAACGGGCTCACTCATTGCAAATAATGAATACACACAATAATTATTCACGTTTTATTACACAACTAAAATAACCTAATAATTTAAATTAACAATAGGAATCGTACTCACAAGATATGACACGACCTGCTGTCACCAAGTTCTGCATCAAAAAGTGGCCTCGCAGCGGCTCGCCTTTTCAATATCAAACATGGCGTTCTCGTTGCGAAGTCATTACACTTATTTTTGGGGGCCGAGTCACCCGCGTCCGTAGGAGAATACCCAATGTAAGACCCTACACGTGGTCCCCGGGTGGTGCTAATCAGGTGACACTAACTGGTGGTAGGCTTCGGCCGATGGCTTGTGACCACCCACTGGGCAAAGACGTACCGCCAAGCGGCTTAGCTGTGTTCCGGTACGATGCTCAGTGTAGCCAATTCAGAGGAGTTGGGTCGAAATAGTTGTTCCAATGCAGGCAGACCAGCCAGGCTAGCCCTGGCATGGGCGTATCGGGAGACTAGTCTTGGAGGGTAGCGGGATCCGAGGCACGGTGCACCGCTGGCCGACCGCAGATAGTTGGGGGCCCAAGTAGTGTGCTAGCCACACATGAAAGGCTGCCCCGCCATCTGACGAAAAATCCCGGAATGCACCATCGTGCTGGTTGGCGACCAGATGAAAGGGCCCGATGGACATTCCCGGGGGGGCTCGGGCGTCCCCGCAGTCTCCAGACTAGTCCCCCAAAGATGTCGTCCTGTCAGGGCGTGCCTGAAGGTTAGCAGCTTGGAACCTCATTTCACTTCCTTCTCCTCAACCTCCATCACTTTAATGAACAGGAATAAAAAGAGAAAAGCTGTACAGCGGCAGCACGTCCTTTCGCATAAAGTGCACCTCTCTAATATACGAGGTCTGCACTCAAATCTCGCCGCAGTCCATCACCATCTTGAGACCGAGAAACCAGCGCTCTTGTTCCTGTCGGAGACGCAGATCGGATGTCCGTCGGACGTGTCATACCTGTCTTACCCTGGGTTTACCCTGGAGCACCACTTTAGACCCCGCGCGGGCGTATGCATGTAAGTACGCCCGGGACGACATCTGCTATCGGCGTCTCCGCTACCTTGAAGACTCCAGGTTCTCAACGCTGTGGGCTATGGTGGACACAGGTCTAGACAAAATTGTCTACGCATGCGTCTACCGTTCGCACAGCGGTGATTTGGAGACAACTGGGCTTACACAGCACCTGAGTGAGACGGCGGATGCGGCTCAGCAGCGGTACCCTTCTGCCCAATTGGTGTTACTGGGGGACTTCAATGCCCACCATCAGGAGTGGCTCTTCCCATACCAGTGCACAGACCATGCTGGACGAGAGACGCGAAAGCTAGCGCTTGCGTTAAATCTTACCCAGCTGGTCCAGGGGGCAACGAGGGTGCCGGATGTTGATTCGCACACTGCCAATTGCTTGGACCTTCTGCTGACAACAGATCCAGACCGCTATTCGGTGTCGATTTCATCACCACTGGGTAGTTCCGACCACTGTCTGGTGAAGTCTGTGTCTGTCTACTCTCCGCCCGATCCTAGCCCAAGAGGCACCCGGCGGGTATGGCGATACAAGTCAGCAGATTGGGATGGCATGCGATTTTTCTTCGCATGTTACCCTTGGCAGCCTACTTGCTTTTCTTCCACTGATGCTTCGTCGTGCGCGGACGCCGTGACGGATGTGTTGCGGAGGGGAATGGAGTACTACATTCCGTTCTCTAACATAGCAATATCTGGCGAAGCTCGTCCTTGGTTTGGTGCCGAGTGCAATCGCGCCGATGCGCTTAAGCACGCGGCATACCTAGCATGGGTCGACGCTCGTACGCGCAAAGCAAATGACGTGAGTCAGAGGAAGAGAGCCTTCAACAGGGCTGCTAAGTCCTGCAAGAAGGTGTTGCGGAGGGCTCGGTTTGACCACATTAGCCGAATAGGGAACAAACTTGCTTCATACCCAGCAGGTAGTAAGGCTTTTTGGTCCCTGGCTAAGTCGGTCGAATCGAACTTCTGCCGCCCCTCACTACCACCACTGCTGAGACCCGACGGGACGCTGGCCCACTCCGCTGAGGAGAAAGCGAACTTGTTTGCTTCTTTGTTTGCGGAATCTTCACGTCTGGATACTGGCGGCGCGACGCCCTCCGCCTCTCCTGGTGAATGCGAGTCCAGTATGTCGAACATTCGCATTCATCAGAAGGACGTCCGTAGGGTACTGCGTAACCTAGACGTGAACAAGGCTAGTGGTCCCGACGGGATACTGGCAATTGTTCTGAAGACTTGTGCGCCTGAGTTGTCTCCGATCTTGACACGCCTATTTCGCCTTTCGTTTGAGACTGGAAAAGTGCCGAAGGCTTGGAAGCAAGCTAACGTGCAGCCCGTGCCCAAAAAGGGTAGTCGAGCTGACCCGTCGAATTATAGACCCATCTCGGTAACGTCCATACTCTGTAAGACTATGGAACGCGTGCTGAATCATAAGCTCCTGGCGTACCTAGAAGCGAATGATATCCTTAGTGACCGGCAATACGGGTTTCGCCGAAATCCGTCAACTGGGGATCTTCTAGCGTATGCCATTCACATCTGGAGTGAGGCCATAGAGAAGCACGGGGAGGCACTGGCGGTCTCCCTTGACATCTCGAAGGCCTTCGACAGGGTCTGGCACGATGGCCTTATTAGTAAGCTTCCTTCCTTCGGTCTGCCCGCCGGTTTGTGTGATTGGATCGCAGATTTCCTGAGGGATCGGTCTATCCGAGTGGTCATAGATGGCTGCTCGTCTGGACTGCTGGATATTAATGCCGGGGTTCCTTAGGGGTCGGTGCTTTCGGCAACACTGTTCTTGCTGCATATTAATGATCTGCTTAAACCCGGTACCTTTGGGTATGCAGACGACAGCACTGTTGCTGAAAGATACGTGTCCGACGCACGAGCTGGTGGGTCGCAGATCCGGTCTCTCCGGGAGGCAATGGTTGAGCGCTTGAACGTGTCCCTACAGGCGGTCTCTGATTGGGGCGATGCCAATCTGGTCAAGTTCAATGCTGCTAAGACCCAAGCGTGTCTATTTTCCGCCAAAAGGAGCCAATTCCGCCCAGCTCCATCTTTCCGCGGTGAAACCGTGCCGATAACCGACCATCTTGAGCTTCTTGGGGTTACATTAACATCTACTCTCAATTTTGGCCCTTACATAGAGGCAAAAGCTCAAGTGGCTGCAAAGAAGTTGGGGATTCTGGCTAAGGTGAGACGGTACTTCACGCCGGAACAGCTGCTCAAACTCTATCAAGCGCAAGTTCGATCGTGTATGGAATACTGCTCTCATCTTTGGGATGGATCTGCCAGATACCAGCTTGATGCCCTTGAGTCAATTGAGAAACGAGCCAAGAGGATCATCGGCAATGAAAGGCTCGTCGCATCGAAGCTCCAAAGTCTTGAACATCGACGACGAGTTGCTAGCCTGTCGGTTTTTTACCGGTTGCATTTTGGGGAATGTGCGACGGAATTGCATAATTTAATTCCGCCAAGCCCGTTCCATCATCGGACCACAAGACGAACGGCGATGCGCCACCGGTACATGGTGGACATCCCACCCATACGCACAAAACGTTTTGGGAACACATTCATAGTGCGTACAGCTAAGGAGTGGAATTCCCTGCCGGAGTCTGTGTTTCCTGATAGCTACAACCTGGGAGTCTTTAAATCAAGAGTGAATAGGTTATTTCTAGGCAAGCGTGCTCCATCTTCGACCACATCCTCGCTTACCATCAGGTGAGATAGTGGTCAAACGCGTGCCTATCAATAGTAAAAAAAAAAAAAAATATCACAAGTTGCAGGTAACATTGACTTAAGTAACAAACTATGATTTGTTAATTCATTTCACAATTTTTAGCACTAGATCTTAACATCGAAGTAAATTCAATGTTAAAATTTAGATTCCGCATTACTTAAAAACTTTGCATTAACATTAAACGCGCGCCATCTTTTTCACGTGACTAAAGTAATCGATTCAACTGTTTACTAAACAAAAACCAATCAAAAACATTTTTAAACCAACACCTATCACTTATAAATTAATAAATTAATTTAGCAATCATTAAAAGGTTTTTAAACTTAAGTTTTAATAAACCTACAGTTATGGTTTGCTGTTATAATAACAGCAAGTCATAACACGGCTTTTTACATTCAAAAATAGTAAACTGACTACAATAATTAAATCTAAACTAATTTAAACCTATTCTGCAATATTTAACTGTTAGAGAACATTAAGTAAAAGTTTATTTTAAAGTTTATGTTAGCCTTGCGTCGACACGGCCATTCTGCGAGACGGTGTGCGTGCCCTGCACCAGTCGTGGATCTGAAAATTAAAACTATTTTTCTGAGCTAGGTATCCATTCACTAGTACACTAGCCTGAGAACTTGTCTGTGGTCGGAGCTGCTGTTGCATCAAAATGATTTCAATTTTTTTTTACTTTAGCTAGGCTATTGTAGCCTGAACTTTACAATAGTAGGTAACCGGTTCCAACAATCCAAGTTATCAGCCATTACTTTTACATAAGGTTGTGTGGTTAGGTATTCTTAGTTATAGACATTGAAGTTTACATAGAAATAATAAAGTTTATATGAGTAGTAAGTAAATAGGATTTGCTGTACATAGGAAAGTAAGTAAAGATTGATTAAAGTGCTTGTAACGCTACACGCTTACTCACACGTTCATTATGTTATGTCAATGCAAATGCTCCACGCATACATGCATGATTTGATTTCTCGTAGACATGGATGATGCTGTGGTCTGGGCGGTCCTTTACGCCGTGGTCCACAGGGGCTCTAAAGGATTTGGGAAGGATGATGCTGTGGTCTGGGCCTTACTTTGACCGTGGTCCACAGAGGCTCTGAAAAGAGTTTAGGAGGGAAGCGGGGAATACGGATTGTACAGTCTTACTGTTTTAGTTAGGTATCAGTCAGTCAACAAAGACAGACCAATAACGGATCTCCTCACTGCTGGTCTTGTAACTCAAATTCACAATTGGTATCAAGATAACAGTAAGAAGGGAGAAACTCACTTTGTTTAAGGGTCCAGCAACTGGGAGGTAGACGGCAGCTGAGGCTCCTTCGACGGCGGCAGCTGTGGCTCCTTCGACGGCGGCGTACTGATGATCTGAGATGTTGTTTGTTGTTGTGTGTCATCGACGAAGTCCGTTGATGCGTCATCAGCCAACCGGGTAGCCACTTGCTGAGGGTCATCCTCGTTGTTAGTCGACACGGTTTCCTGCTCGCCTGGTTGTGGTGCTCGGCGCAGTTGGTCGTGAGCGACCTTACGTGGACGCCCTCTGCCGGTGACACGTTTCACTATGTATCGGTCGTTGTCCAGGATCCTGTATATCTCGTATGGCTCGCTGTATTTCAAGTCCAGAGACGTCTGGTTTTGGGGATTGTTCTTGATGAGTACATAATCTCCTCGCTGGAACGGACGCATTTTTGCCTTGCTCCTGTCGAATCGCTGCTTGTCATATTGTCCCGCAGCTGACATTTTCTCTTGCACGTGTTGCTCAAGCAAGTCAAAGTCCATGCATTCGTTATTAATATTTACCAACCTTAGTAGTTCTGGAGGTATACTGTGTTGGCGGCGGGTCAGTAGTGTAAGCGGTGCGACCCCCGTTACTCTATGTGGAGTGCAGTTAAATGCGAGCTGTAAAGCTTCTAGCGCCGTCTGCCATTCTTCAGTGTCGTAGTTTTTGATCATGGTTAATGCGTTTTTCAAAGTGCCCATTACTCGTTTGACCTGTCCGTTTGCTCGGCTTATTCCTGGTGCAATGGAGTGTATGTCGATTCCGAAACGCTCCGAGTAGACTTTAAATTCCCCAAGGAACTCTCGACCTCCATCCACCACGACTTGCACTGGAGTTCCGAACAGGTGTACGATACGTTTCAAAGCTGCAAGGCTGCTGCTTGGGCTGTTATCATTTGAGTAGCTAACTAAGCAAGACATATTTGGTGTATGCATCAATTGTAACAATTACATACTCATCTCGTCCCTCAGCGTTTCTCGTACCCAGCTTGCCAGTAATATCCATGTGGACGACCTGGAATGCTGCAGTGGGCTTCTGAATCGGGTGTAGCTGGGCTTGGATAGCACCCGACGGCCCTTTCGAGGTCTTACATATAATATAATTGTCTACAAACCTTCTGACAATTGTGTTCATTTATGCGAAACCAGTACGTTTCCCTCAGCTTCTGTAACGTTTTCTCCTCATCCAGGGTGTTGAAGAGCGACATGAAAGGAGTTTATCAGGCTCCAGTGGAATGACCTAGGGACTACAATTGGTTTATGTATACCGAGTACAGAATCCGTGAGAGTCTTCTTAAGTACGCCTTCTTCCAGGACGTAACCTTTGACCGGACTGTCACCGCTCATAGTGTCTATAAGCGGGTGCAGCACGTCGTCGTGGCGCTGTTCGATCTTCAGCCACTCAGTGTCTCTTGTCATGAAGTTGACGGATCTTTCAGTGGAACGATTCCTACTGAAAAAATCCGCGTGCCGTAACCGCTCACCTTTTCTATACTCGACCTCGAACTCGTAACTCTGCAGGAAGGCCCACCACCTATGGATTCGAGGAAGGAGATCCTTTTTGTTCTTGGACGCTTTCAAGGCGTTACAATCTGTTATTACCTTGAATTTTCGGCCGTATATGTAATGCCGAAAATGCTTGACTGCCCTTACTACCGCCAAGGTCTCGAGCTAGTACGAGTGGTAGCGGCTCTCGGCGTCGGTGGTGCGCTGGCTCATGTACGCGACTGGATGCTGGCGACCGTCAACGGTTTGCACGAGTACCGTCCTCCTGAAATAGCATAAGAGGCGCAGTAGACAGGTGTTGTATGATACGGTTTAGAGCCTCATCATGCCTTTCGTGCCATTCCCACTTCGCATTGTTCATGGTCAGTTCATAGAGGGGAACCATCACACGCGAGAAATTGGGAATGAAGCGTCTAAAGAATCCAGCCAATCCGTTAAACTGCCTAACTTGTTTGACAGTCTTCGGGATTGGTGCCTTCGTTAAAGCATCCACCTTTCTTGGGCTGGGACTGACTTGCCCATCTGCAATGATATTGCCCAAATACTCGATGGAGCGTTTAAAGAAGGCAGTTTTATCGACATTAATCGAAAAACCAGCTTTTTGGAGGGCTATCAAAATGCGTTCGATATGGCTTAGGCCCTCATCGAATACCCTACATTTCGATAAAATATCGTCGACATAAACCTGGCATACCTGGTCTACCGAGCTCAAGAAGTGAGCTAGAGCCCTGTTTATACAGCGCTGATAAACTGACACCGCGTTACTCAGTCCGAACGGCATGGTCAAATACTCATATAGGCCATCCGGCGTAACGAAGGCTGTTTTCCCAATCGAGCCCTCTGAAATTGGTATTTGGTGGAAACCGGCTGCCATGTCTAATTTCGAGAAATAACAACCCCCCGCCAGTTGATCTATTTGATCTGAAATGATCGGTAATGGATAGTGGTCTCTCAGAGTATTCCTGTTTAGTTCGCAGTAGTCCACGCACACGCGGTCCTTTCCATTTTTCTTTTTCACTAATATTATTGGGCTGGAAAAAGGCGATTTACTTTCGCGGATAATTTACTATTTCCCGCACTTTTTCGCGTTCGACTGGGCTCAATCGGTAAGGCCTGCGTTTGACACACTTACTATCATCTTTTAAACGTATTTCGAGCTCACCGGTATTAACGCGTGTCTGAGGGTATCCGTGAATAAATAAGTGTTCGAATTTGTATAACAAAATTTTTAATTCGTTGATTTGTTCGTCATTAGTCAATTCACAATCTAGTTTATCAAACTTTTCACTTTGAGATCGCATGGTAAACAACCGGTTGACGAACCAGAGTTGCACCCTGAGAGTTCACTAGCACGCTTAAGTTGTTTTTCTCCACGAGATTCATACCGAGCAGAATCTGAGCAGACCTCGTAGTCCGGCACCACGTGAAATTCAAGTTCTATCCGTAAACTACCAATGGTACAAATCGTCGTTAATGTCGAAAGAGATATTACCGTAAACTGACCTAATCCCTTCAAGTAGTTTAGCAGCTATCGACTCGCGTATTACTGAGCATTCGGCCCCACTGTCAAAAATCGCGAGTATATTTAAGTTTCCAGCGATTAATGGCATCGAATTCAATTTAGAAGTACCTACACAGTTGACGTTGGAAACCACTGCGCGTTCTCGCTTATAACACGTTTCACAAGTGTGACCTGTCTTTGAACAGAACGTGCACGTAGGTTTTCCTACATTTTGAGATGGGGTTTTAGTATCTTGTTGACGCGGTTGAGAATTGTCATTTTTGTCACGGTAACGACAATCACGTGAATCATGACCGGATTTTTTGCAGATTTGATAAAACAACGAGGGTTTGTCAAAACGTGATCGCTTAGCGGGACCCGGATGGGAACCCGATGAACCCGGCTGAGGGCGCTTAACGCTTCGTATAGAAAATGCAACAGAAATAAGTTCGGGTACTGATGTGGCCCTGGCATTCAATAACTCAATTCTCAACCGCTCATATCCAATGCAACCAATAACTGCCTCAACTGCGTCATCATTCGATAACTTATCCTTAGTTATACGCCTCCATAACACCCAAGCTTGTGACAAGAACTACGCAATATCTTTGGAATTATCATAATTATGTTCTTTAAACCGCACAATGTCCCGGGAATATCTATTCTCGGGTTCAAAAGTCGTTATTGGAACATCACGCAATTCATGTCACGTGGTGGTAGACACAAGCCAATGGTCAACCCATAACCTTTGAGCAAACTACCAGCCTTCATTCTCACTTCATAATCACTCAGGTTATAAGTTTCCATGGCTGTGGTCACATGTTGGCACCACTCTCTAACCCCAATATTGGTGTCCGGATCGTATGACGGCAAAAACACTTCATTTATTCTGACTTTGGTCGTATCTTGTTGTGTCGTGATGCGATCGGACATGTGCTTCATCACTTGCAAGATCTGAGTGAAAAACTCCGTCGGTACGCCGCTAACAGAAGTGGTTAAATTTTCTTTATTCGAGTCAGATGTACGGGCAAAAGTGGGATTCAATCCCACGACTGATAAGGGAGGATCGGAACGATTCGGGTATTTAGAAATAGTGACATCAGCACAGCTGACGTCACCGTCTCCACTAACGGGCTCACTCATTGCAAATAATGAATATGTCGCAGTAAGATAGATTAAGCCGTAATATAGTTATATCTCTAGGGATATAATTATATACCGTAACATAGTTATACGAAAGCGATTCTTTACTATCTCACTAGGAATATAGTTATAAAACCGTCGAAGTTTAGAGAAATACTTATATTACTAGATTAAGTTCAGTGTTATAAATATATTAGGGTTTTGTCTCAAAAAAGTCATATTGTTTGTTTTTGTTGTTGTGTTGTGTTGTATATTGTAGTATAAAAAATTTCAAAAGTGTGCCACTTTTTTGAGACAGACCCATTACTTGATTAAGCTTAGTGAAATAGAAATCTACCATATTATATAATTAAATGATACAAAATTTTATTGGTTTTATCTTTATTAATAAATCAACTTTATGTTAGTTACAATACTTTGTGATATTAACACGTATTAAAGTAATCATAATTAAAACAATCATATTTTTTGGAATTTAAACATTAACAATACAATTAAAAGTAATCAAACATTAAAAATCTTTTAAAGCCAAACAGTTTTGAGATATCTTTATTTCTTATCAACAAGTTGAGATCTTGGTTTCTTTAAAAGTATTTTTTTATTTTTGTTCAGACAAGAAAAGGAATCATGACATCTAGAATTACATAGCACTGAATGCTTCTTACAGGCACATATTTTAGTAGAACAATGTACTACTCTGTCAAGAAAGTACCGGGAAAAGATCAATAATACACAAAATGTCTGTTATTCATCCAAATTTATTTTATCACCTTCAAAGTATGCTCCTTTAGAAATGATACACTTGCGCCAACGAATAATCCATTCATCAAAACATTTTTTATCCGCTGCTTCCGGAATTGAGTTGAGTTCTCGCCGCGAATTCTCCTTTATGTCTTCTATCGATTGAAAACGGTTCAGTTGGAAGGTGCCACTCCGAAGCTTGTTGACTATTTTGCATGTCAAACTCGTAAACCCACGTCTCGTCACCAGTAACAATGCGTTTCATGAATGTTGGGTCCGAACTGACTCGTTCTAGCATGTCCTCAGCGACTTTCATGCGATTGAGTTTTTGGAGAAAATTCAGATCTTTTGGGACTAGCCGAGCAGCAACATGTTTCATACCCAAATGATTAGTTAAAATGGTACGGATCGACTCGTGAGATACAGAAAGTTCGGCGGCTATCTCTCTCAGAGTTGAATGGGGATTTTCAGTCACAATTTCCTTCACTTTTGCGATGTTAACTTCAGTTGCAGACGTTGACGGCCTACCAGAGCGAGGCAAATCTTCCATCACATCTCGACCGCTTTTCAACGCTTTGAACCACTCATAAGCACGTGTTTTTGATAAAATCGATTCACCGTAAGCCTTCTGTGACATTTTCACTGACTCCAAACACGAAATTCCATTGGCGATGCAAAATTTAAGACAAACTCTTTGTTCGATATTTTTGTCCATTATGAAATTCGCAATACACACTATATATGATATTACTAAAACCAGCACTGTATTTAATATAAATAACAGATGCAACTCAAACTCCGCGTCAAAATGGAAAACAGTTGTGCCAATCTAACAACTACAAAAAAACAAAAATTTGAATTTGGAACCATAAACAAATCATCAATTCCCGATACTTTTTTGACTGAATGTATTTTCGATTTTTACAGGAACATTTTAAAATTCCTTGGCCACCGAAGCGCGACAATTTTTGGCATATTTCTCTCAGTGACAAGTTTTCATTTGGTATAGGATCATTCAAAGTAATGTTTGAAAGCAGTATTGCATTTCTGGGTAACCAATATTTCAGGATACCAACTGATGTTCCAATTTTATGACTTTCATTTCGCTTTTCTAAAACTTTTCCTAATACATTTTTTTGATCCAATGGTCCACGATATATCTTTGGTATCTCTATAAGAACTGAAGAACACACGTCAATGTCAGGAAATTTCTGTGATGAGTGGGTTTTCATTTTTTGTGCGGCTTTTCTTAAGTTTTCGGCAGCTTTGTCTCTTTGGTCTTGAATGTTTTTTTCGCTGTTGCATAAAAGCGATCCGTAACCTTCATCACATGACGTTATTCCACAAATTACGTGAACATTTCGTGCACACGAGTAGCATGAATGTGCTCCTGTACATTCTTTGCCGCAAACTACACATAAAAGTAAAATTTGTTCTGCTGGCACTCCTTCAGCGCTGGCGCTGCTAAACAAGATGACGGTTGTTGCAAGTTAACAGACTCGACAGGCAAGTCGCAGGTTTCAATAGGCTCTGGTGCTGCTGATGAAGATGACGATTGTGACGCCCATGAACAGGATGGTTGCTGCAAGTTAACATAGTCAACAGGTAATTCGTCGTTATGTGCAGGTGTTGCTGATGAATAAGATTGTTGTTGATTTAATATCTTCTCAAGATCTTCTTCAGTTCTTAGTTTATTAATCAAATCAGCAGGCACTTGTGATAACAAACCAATTTGAGGATCCACCCCAAAAAGAGCTTTGTGTGGTGTTCTTTTTATAGTTCGATGAAAAGAGTAGTTTTTTTGGTACTGTACAAAGCGTAATCCAATCGACCAATTAGTAGAGTTATCTTGCAGCCAAGCCTGTAACATATTCTCCACATCTTGGTTCGCTCGCTCCACAGATTCTTGACTCGCTGGATGTCTAGGTCTTCCGTTAATTATTTAACAGCTTGGCCACATTTGAACCAATTCCTTTATAATTGACGCTGTGAATTCTCGGCCGTTATCACTCTGAAGTATCTCAGGGCATCCAATTTCCAAAAAAAAATTCAATAATTCCAATGCGACCTCTGCGGCGCGCTTGGAGGTCGAAGAAACGAAAACTTTCCATTTATATTCTCTGTCTGCAGTTGACTATAGGTCTATTAAATCTACTTACCCTCGATTGTTAAATGAGTTCGAAATTATAGGTCGGACTACAATACCTTTCTTTGGAAACGCCTTCTTATTTTGGCACGTTACACACTGTTTAACGAAACTGATAACCACCGGCGTAGGTATAAAATATTGAGATTTCAAATTATGTAACATTTTGACACCATGTCCTGTGTTTTTACACTCCGAAAGCTATTTTACTATCTAGTAATAAAAGTATATCACTAAACTTGGACCGTTTTATAACTATATTCCTAGTGAGATAGTAAAGAATCGCTTTCGGATAACTATGTTACGGTACATAATTATATCCCTAGGGATATAGCTATATTACGGCTTCATCTATCTTACTGCGACAAATATACACAATAATTATTCACGTTTTATTTCACAACAAAAATAACCTTCTAATTTAAATTAACAATAGGAATCGTACTCACAAGATATGACACGACCTGCTGTCACCAAGTTATGCATCAAAAAGTGGCCTCGCAGTGGCTCGCCTTTTCAATATCAAACATGGCGTTCTCGTTGCGAAGTCATTACACTTATTTTTATCACAAGTTGCAGGTAACATTGACTTAAGTAACAAACTATGATTTGTTAATTCATTTCACAATTTTTAGCACTAGATATTAACATCGAAGTAAATTCAATGTTAAAATTTAGATTCCGCATTACTTAAAAATAGCAGCGTTTTACCTTCAAATAAAACGCATGTTGTGTCCGGAGACTCATTCGGGGTCATATAAACAATATTTGAGTCTAGCATCTTCCGCTACCGTGTCACATCTATATGGGTATATGCAACAACCTCCTTGGCAACATCATGATGACGTATTTCCGCTCTCGTTCACCAGGTGGCTGCAGCGTGCCAACTCGTTCATTGTGGCCTCAAAATCCTAAAACTTAAGAAGTAACCTAACCAGGCAGTCTTTAAAAGTATGACCTCGAATGAGTCTCCGGACACAACATGCGTTTTATTTGAAGGTAAAACGCTGCTATTGTGTCCTTTGGCCTCATTCGGGGTCATATAATCAATATTTGAGGCTTTGTTTGTTATCGCCTGGTGAACGGGACGCCAATGTGTTGCAGACAATATAAGTTAAATTAGATCAATAAATCGTTACGGAATAAGTGAACAAAAACACTAAAATACATTATAAAATTTATGATTTAAAGTAAAATACCACATACAAGATAATTACAATCATATCCTTTGATTACAAAATAAATAAAAACAATCATACGTACCATATATCCTTAATAATTTTAATTGTATGTATACAGTGTAGTTTTATTTGAATTAACTTACCATAATCATTACATTTTATATTTATGTTAATTTATCTTAAGTAATTAATTAATTGGCTGAAAAAGACGAATCAAGGAACTTTCTTGTGGTGGGATCACTTCTCTCCTATAATGTTTTTTAAAAGTATTACTAGATTTCCAATTAGCCCGTGCAAGAAGCTCATTATCCAACCAGCTTCGAGAAGCTACTGCAGAACGGAAACTACCTGGAGTAGCTTCAATTCCTGCTTCCTTCAAAATGGACTTAACCCAACCTGCCAAAATAGTTCTAGTAGCTGGTTTAGCTTTTCCATATGCTGTAATAAATAATCTATCACTAGAACAAACTAACCGACGCTGTTTCCCAATGTCTATGAGTTTTTTAAGTCAAAGCACTGGATCAAGAGCCGCACTTTCAAGATTACCTAACAACTTCCAACCTGACTGTACATGTGTTTCGGAATCCGTCTTCGAACCAAAATGAGGCCAAAACATAATGCTGTTCTCACTTACTATACATCTATCTGGAGAAACGCTAAGTAATGTTAAGTCGTGTATTCTTCGCCCTGAACATAACAACAGTAGTACTGCACAAACTCTTGAAATTTCGAATAGACTTTAACTGTGAAGAGACCTACTGCCCAACCAACCTATCAAAGATTGAGGGTCCCAGACAGGGGGTGGACACTTCTTAGGCTGCTGCAATGCTATAGCTTTAATCATTTGTTTTACCAAAATGTTTGAACTTAAACGAGCATCGCTTTTCGTATTGCACAAAGTAGACACAACCGATTTATGAAGATAATTTTTCTTTTAAATGTAAATCTGCCAAATATCGAGCTAATTCACTACCTGATGGATCTGAAAAATTTACATTAAACCTGGAACACCAATTTAACCATCTCTGCCATGCTGGTCTATATGTATTTAAAGTAGACGACCTCCAACCTTCCTTGAGCAAACACTTTTGTTCTTCAGACCAGTCACCTAGGGATTCAGACCACCCCCACATTTCCATATATCATCATCCTCTAGATACAGCTCCTTCGCTCGCGGTGGTGGCTGCCCGGTCCTCGTATCTACCAGAACCTTCGATAACCTGTGGATCGTGAACGGGGGCGCTATCGCTCTTGTCTTCAAATCTGCTCTCCAAAATGCTCGAGACCACCTCGGTGCGACTATCCGAAATACACCTCGAGCCTGATTTAGATGCATCAGTACACGAGGTATTAGACTCTGAGGAGGAAAGACCCAAGCTAGCTGAAAATCCCATTTGAGTGCGAACGCGTTGTGCCTCCATGCTCGCCGATCCCTTTGATCTAGAGTTACGTAACAAGGTACTACGTGAGCTGTGCTGGAAGCAAACAGATCTATCTGGGGAACACCCCACTTCGCAAAGACAATGCTGGTGAACTCTGGGAGCAGATGCCATTCCTGTAACGTCGAGTGACGTGAAAGACCGTCCGTCACGTTGTTGTACTTGCCAGGGATGTGATGGGGAATTACATGAATATCGTACTCTTGAAGGATTTGAAAAATCTGGTATATTAACCGCATCAAGGTTTGAGATTTGTTTCCCCCTCCTTCCTTAAGTACGCTACTACCGCCTTGTTGTCGCATTGCAAAAGAAGAGAGGTGTGACTCAGAGACGGAGCGAATTCTAACAAACATTTCAGAATAGTTAACATCTCTTTGTGATTGGAATGAAGCCGCTCTTCTTCGGTCTTCACACATCGGGCAAATGGACAGACCATTTGCCCGATATGTGAAGACCGTTCAACTCCGTCCCCCAACCTGTATCTGCTGCGTCTGTGGTTAAAAAGTTTTTTGCTTGTAGAGGATGAAGCCTGGACTTCTCCACACAGTGAACCTTCCACCATCTCAGTTCTATTAGCACCTCCACAGGTAAGGGATAAGTCGACTGATACGGCATTTTCAGGACTCGGTTGCAATAAGCCAGGAGATGACGAAAATTCAAGCGACCCATTGGAACTACCAATCGAGCAAAATTCAGAACGCCTATGATACTCTGCATTTCTCGAAGAGACGCCTTCTGTCGTCGAAGCAACTTCGCCAACACTATCTGTATGCCCCGAATCTTGTTTTCTGGTAAACCTTTTTGGTTTGTCCAGGGACTCCATATCAAACCCAAATACTCTATTACTTTTTGAGGAATTAAAATTGACTTCTCCCTGTTTACCTGCCAACCCAACCATCTCAAATTTGCATAACGATTTTGACGTGTTTTATAAGTTTTGCTCTGTCCTGTGCTACTAGAAGATAATCGTCGAGAAAAACCACTACTCGAATACCTAAATTCCTGAAAATCTCGGCTGTCCAGTTTGTCAGCGACGCAAACACTTTGGGCGCTGTCGCCAGGCCAAAAGGCAAACAAGTCATTTGCAGTAATCGATTTCGATATATTAGACGTAGAAAACAACGGTGAGCAGGTGCTACACTTACATGGTTGTAAGCTTGCCGAAGGTCTATCTTGACCATCCAATCCTTTTCCTGAATGAAATCTGGAATCCGATTGACCGAAAACAGACGAAATTTGATTATTATGAGATAATTGTTTAGACTCTTTAAATTGAAAATAGGGCGGTAGGTTCCATCGGTTTTGCGAATCAGAAAGAAATTTGATACAAAACTCGGAGTTAAGGGGGCATGTTCTAAAATTTTCTGCTCTAACAAATTTTGAATTACTATGTCCATCTCTGGAGACGGTACAGTGAGATTGCAACGTTTCACCTGCCTTGGTGGGACCAGAGGCGGTTTCTTTCGAAATGGAATTCGATACCCCGTCACTATTTTTAATAATGGCTTTCTTGCTCTTAAACTTATCCATTCCGTAACATGATTTTGTATGCAACACCCCCAAAATACCTGATCCGAGTCAGAACTTTCTATTAAATTTACTCGAGCCCCTATCTCGTACGTTGTTTTGCGGTTCATTTCTCCGAAACCTAGAGGGCTGGAAAGGGCGTGGTCCAGCCAACTGTCCTCTTGGTTGAGGACGACATAATTTTGGGTTCATCGCGTGATAATTATAAAAAGATTCTACACTCGGTGGAAAAGGAAATCTATAATTTGTCGTCAGTGCCGACGGGCGACTGGACGAACGATATCCACTAGGCCCAGGGTACGCCGCCTGGGGTCTAGGAGTTTTCTTTTCTTGCCCAGAAAATTTTTCTTTACTTGTATAAAAAATTTTGTTGACACCACCATTATTTTTAACAAATTCACTAAAAGGTACTTTATCAAACAAAAATTCACTTGACGGTGGTATCTTTTTCAAACATGGCTTAAATGACTTTTCTCTTAATTGTTTAATAAATACTTCGCGTCTTTGTTCTACTATATCGGCTCTACGGCCGCAAATCAACTGTAAACAATCACGTGAAATCTTATGACAATCACCAGAAAAAACCTCTTTTAATTTTAATGCCAACTGGTCTGCATCCACGTTGCCGGAAACCTTGACCCAGTCAACTAACTGCCTAAAACCCTGCTGCATAGCGTCGCTTTGCATTACCAGTGCGCGAGTTACAGCACCAAGAAATCTATCTGCCGAGGGTAGATGACAAACTTTTTCTAAAGACTTGATTTCATCGTTTACTTCAAGATCAACATTGGATATGTTATAAAGTTTTTGTGATTCTATATATCTAACATTACTCGGTTGGAGTGTACGTAACGGGGCACTGAGGAAAAAACACTTAGAAAAATTTTGATGAATTTTTCAAACATTATTACAACATACTTACTTTTTATGGTTTTATCGTATGGAGAACATCAAAAGAAACAACTTTTTCCCGGGTTTTTTTTTGTGAGGTAAATGACCGCTGAGCTAGGAGGCAAAATTTAACTCTCATTGTGAAGGCATCTGGGACTTAGAAAATTTTGAGGAAAAAGCAATGAAAAAGACTTGCAAAAAGCAATGAAATTTTGAGGAAAAAGCAATGAAAAACAACACCTAATCAAGCCTTCGGGATCCGGTGGGATGTGGGAGTACTAGGGTGGGGAACACCGGGGGACGACCTTAGACGCAGGCACAGGGCACGGTCGAGGTCAGTAACCTTGACGCCAAGGTCAGTGACCTTGACCCCAAGGTCAAATTAACAAAGACGCAGACACGGGGTACGCTCGTGGTCAGTGACCTTGACCTCAAGGCCAGATTCATAAAAACACCCCTTTTAACCTAACCTGTCCAAGTCGGAGTGCCCCAAGTCTCAAGCACGCAAAATTTAACTCTCATTATGAAGGCGTCTGGGACTTATAAAATTTTGAGGAAAAAGCACAAAAAAATTTTGATGAAATTTTCAAACTTAATAATACTTTCTTTTTATGATTTCATCGTATGGAGAACATCAAAAGAAATAACTTTTTCCCGGGATTTTTTTTTGTGAGGTCAATGACCGCTGAGATTGGAGGCAAAATTTGGCCTTCTTTATGAAGGCGTCTAGGACTTAGAAAAATTTTCATGACGAACAAAAAAATGGCGGGCAGCTAACGGCATGACCTGCATCTACAAATTAGTCGCTCTGATACCCCGTCTCCCTATTAAACAACTTTTCCCCATGAATTTTTTTTTGAGCTCAGGTCATGGGGCACCCCGACTTGGACAGGTTAGGTTAGAAGGGGATGGTGGGGTCTAGTGAGCGAGCAAAGCGAGCGAACAGACCCCGCCATCCCCTTCGTGGTTATTTTTTTTATGACCATTTAAGCAACTTAGTCCAAGAGCGAGCGAAGTGAGCTCGAGACTTGGGGCTCTCCGACTTGGACAGGTTAGGTTAAAAGGGGTGTTTTTATGAATCTGACCTTGAGGTCAAGGTCACTGACCACGAGCGTACCCCGTGTCTGCGTTTTTGTTAATTTGACTTTGGGGTCAAGGTCACTGACCTCGAGCGTACCCCGTGTCTGCGTCTTTTTACGTACGCCGTGTCACGGCGTACTCTCGAGGTCACTGATCTTGGCGTCAAGGTCACTGACCTCAAAGCATACCGTGTCTGCGTCTTTTTTAATTTGACCTTGACATTGGGGTCAAAGTCATTGACCTTAGGTCGTCCCCCGGTGTTTCCCCACCCTAGTACTCCCACATCCCACCGGATCCCGAAGGCTTGATTAGGCGTTGTTTTTGGGTGAAATTTTTGTAAGCCTTTTTTTTTGCCCCGTTTCGTATACCATGACCCATTATTCCAGTTATCGTTATTAAAATATTGAATAGAATTTAATAACTCCAACTGATTTGAAGGAGTAGTCGTCACAGCTGGCTCCTTTAATTGCGTTGCCAAATCAAAATCAAATGATTGAAACTGAGCAGGATCTGACCCTGATTCTAGCTGCCCTTCTGGAACTGATTGTTCTTGCACCGATTCAAAATTATCACCATTTGTTGAGTTATCACATTCATAATTTTCATAATACGTATGTTTAGGGTAGTAATATAAATTTTTCAAATCACTGACCTGTTTTGCAAGTTTTTTGATTACCTTGCTTTGTCCTCGGCTACGCTTACTTTTCTTCTTCTTACTCGCCTTCCTCCTCTTCCGGGATTTTTCTACCTGTTCAGTCTCCAACTCCGATTGTGATGACTCCGAGGAACTTAAACTTGACGAATCCGATGAAGATTCGGATTCTTTACGGTTACGTGCGTGCACACTGTCCGCCATTATAATACAATCCACAGATACAATCTAATTTCTACACTTTTATTATGTTTGAAAAACGAACACTTTATTAGCTTATTTTTCAGCATATACCGAAAGCTTTAAATTATCGAACGTTAACAACGTTAAACTTTTGAAAGATGTGAACCGTCCGAAAAACAGGACCATAGACTAATATATATATAACTGGTAAACAGGACGCCAATGAACGAGTTGGCGCGCTGCAGCCACCTGGTGAACGAGAGCGGAAATACGTCATCATGATGTTGCCAAGGAGGTTGTTGCATATACCCATATAGATGTGATACGGAAACGGAAGATGCTAGACTCAAATATTGTTTATATGACCCCGAATGAGGCCAAAGGACACTGCATTAACATTAAACGCGCGCCATCTTTTTCACGTGACCAAAGTAATCGATTCAACTGTTTACTAAACAAAAACCAATCAAAAACATTTTTAAACCAACACCTATCACTTATTAATTAATAAATTAATTTAGCAATCATTAAAAGGTTTTTAAACTTAAGTTTTAATAAACCTACAGTTATGGTTTGCTGTTATAATAACAGCAAGTCATAACACGGCTTTTTACATTGAGAAATAGTAAACTGACTACAATAATTAAATCTAAACTAATTTAAACCTATCCTGCAATATTTAACTGTTAGAGAACATTAAGTAAAAGTTTATTTTAAAGTTTATGTTAGCCTTGCGTCGAGATATACAATTTGACATTATTAACGACTAGAGTATTATAATTATTTTTATTATGAATGGGGACTATGTGGATTATTTTTTATTTCAAGTATTTTTAATGTTTGTCTGGCGGCTTGAGTGCTTTGTTCAGCCTACACAAATGTCCTTTCTTTGGTATTGTTCGTCGAGTTGTTGAGCTCCTTAGTGGATCTGAGTTGAGCTGCATGATAACTGACAAATGCTTGCTCTGTCTGGACAGGTCCACTCAAACCTGCGTGGTGCTTTTCTCAAAAGGCCACCTCAAACGTTAACCTACATGGTTTTCATATATTATTGGCGATTGTATGGACTTCAAAAGAGACTATGACTCTGAGTTTGTTTCGGTGTTTCTTCTCAGGGTAGTCAGCTAGGAAATCAGAGCCTCATCTAGAGTAAAATGTCAAAAAAATGACGTGTAAAAGAGTTACTTGTAACATATTTGCAAAATAAATATCGTTAAGTATCATTATCATTTATCAATAGCTTTTTATAACTCGCGTACATAAGAGCCTATGTAATAGAGCCAAATATTTAGGAGTTTATGTATTTGGAATAGGTATAGTTTGATAGCCATGTAACAGAATTAAAATCACATTAGATGTTCTTGGGGAAGTTATTTCTTTGAATATATAGATAGGTAGGGTTACACATTCCTGGTAAACCCTTGAAAAGTATGGTTCTGATAGCTGGTAAAAGTAGGAAACGGAGGTACAAGACACTTACTCAAAGGTGATAGGGTAGACAGCAATAAACCACCATTTACAGACACCTTCATTTGCTAAACATACAAAAAATCTAGGTATTTAGACTTTAGATAGTAGGCACTAGAAGTCTGGCACTGAGCCCTATTCAAATATGCACACATCTTTATGGTGATATGAGGCATAAAGCCACAATTTAGGAATATGCAAAAACAGAGATTTTTTCCCCTTCCGGGTTCCTGACCTTAGAGTACTTCCACCCTTACAGGAGTGGCTTCAAAAATTATGTATCTGTCAATCTTAAATAGTAGACAAGTTCATACTTGTAGATAGATTCGATAGTCAAATGCTACAAGCCCCTCAGTGGGCAGGGCTGAAGGGTTGATTTTCACCCCATTCGACCGGGAATTTTGGGGGCTTTACTTGTACCATAGAATTTTAGGTGCATCAACCCCTATCCAGACATAGAATAGACCAAGATATAGCCAGAAATGTACTACGTATAGTTAAACTTACAGTTAAAAAGAAACTAAAACAGTTAGTGGTTTTTGGGCCTCGTTACGGTAAAATAACATAGTACGTTAGTAAACACATAAAAAATAAAAAAATTTCGTTACCGGTACAAGAAATATAAAATTTGTAACTAGAAGCAAAATAGTCCCTTAAACCGCTAGCTGCAGTGTTATCAGAATTCCTGCATCTTATTAATCCCTTGTAAGCATACATCCCTCACCCCAATCTACCCCCAAGACAGCAAGAAATAAGAACGTAGCACGCATGGTACGGATAACCTCAGTATCCGGCTGGACGCAGTCAGGAGGTCACAGTTCACATCGAAGGATTAGAAGAAGGATAGACTTACCCCATCACACCCCTGTTCCAGTCGATCACGCCCATCCGGTACAGTTTTTTGGTCATATTTTTATTTATTTTTTTAGGGTGGGAAATCATCATAAAGCAAGAGGGAGTGTCAGACTCTTACTGACTAAAACCCTTTGCGTTCCAGAGTACGGTGCCTATTTCGAACGAAGTCCGCAGCCCCAGCAGGCACTGGCCCTAGCGGGCCCCGTACTTAATGTAGACAGCTCTTTGAGGCGCGCTTGGAACACAGCGCCGTCGACTCGGGCCTGGTTCTGATCAGACGGCAAGCCACCCAAAGCTCGCCGTCCGCAGACCCGTGCCTACGGTGGCCGAGAATCGTCCAGCGACTTCCTACGCCTGGGGCGTCTTCTTCTGTTGCGGCGGCTGGGGCGTGAGGTTTCCCTCTCCCTCACGCGTTCGGCTTCCTCCTTTGCTAGCATTACTGTTTCGTAGAAGGAAGTGACCGCTTCCCATGTCTCCTCGCTCCGGACCATGGCTTGAACCAGGGCCGGACGCGAGAGATCGCCGTCACCGAACAGTTTTTTGGTCTTTGCGAGCCGGATTTTTGTACCACCGTATCATGTTTCTTTAATAGTCTGTCATTGTATATTCGTTCCCGAAGCAACCCTTGAAGAATCAACTCGATCCCCTCCGATAGTTTGATCCGTCCAAGCCAAACATCTGTACCTCCGTGCTATGATTTTTGACAGTTTATCTAAGCTGTCCGTCAAGATACGTTCCTGTGAAGACGCCTCAAAGTCAGCATCGTTGTTCATCGGGAGAAATACCCCTTGAAGAAAACTACCCTTCAGGACGACATCCCCCGGGAAGACTTATTTTGGAATTCTTTTTTTTGAAGACTGAAATATATTTTCCTGAAAATTTATCCATGAGGAATAATTTTCTGGAATTTTGAGGGATCGTACCCGAAGCTTTGGATTTTGAACATTTTCTAACACTGAAAGATTACGACTTGACTTTGAAGAAGAAGAGAAGACTCTGAATTTTGAAGAATTTTGGACTTTGACAATTGTAAGAAGATTTTACACTTAGAACATTTAGATCACTTCGGGACTTTGAAGATTAAGGACTTTGAAGAATTAGTTCAAAGTTTACTGAAGCTTTACCTGAGGACTTGAGAACAATTTGAAGAATCGACTTGAGGATTTGAATCATGCCAGTCACGAGGTCACAAGGCAAGACACCTAAGACGTGGGTAGTTGACCACGTGAGACGTGGGTTGTTGTTGTTCCTTAACAGGGAACTAACCGAGAGGGCTCCAGTTACCCGTCACCAGTTACCTCGACTGAGGCCCGTACTGAACGTAGCAAGCCGCCGTCGACCGTGGGAAGAACGACGCGGTCATATAAAAGAGTTACAAAGGCAGGCGAAGACTTACTCAAGATTAAGTTGGAGCTAACACAGTGAGAGAGCATACCGATGACATACGGTTAGGCATAGAACGAGGAAATCTGACGGTTCTCTGCTTACTACGAGTAGTCTTTAGTAATGCATTCAATTCTGTCGATTTTGATATCCTTGACATACTTCGCTCGCTTTAAATATCCCCAACGGCGATTGACTGGTTTCGCAGTTACCTGAATGGCCGCCGGCAACGTATATGCATCGAAGAAACAAAAAATCTTTCTCTTAGAATCTTACTCTTCCTGGTGTTATACAACTGCCGGTGTACCTCAGGATGGCGTTGCATTTCACTCTTCGCAATATTCATAAAGGCTATCTCCAAAAAACTTCAGTCTTCCTACCACCTTTCTGCAGACGATTTACAAATCTACCAACAAGCTGCCCTTGCAGATTTGCCTGATGCAGTTATTGCAATAAACAGGGATTTTTCTATAGTTTGTGAGTGGAGTGAGGCAAATGGGCTTCAGGTTGATCCGTCGAAGACCCAGGTCATTGTTGATGGCAGGTCTAGGATGATTCCAAAAGTAAATTGGTCACAGCTTCCCCAGGTTCCATTTAACAGAACTACTATTCCAATAAGTGTGAAGGTTAAGAACCTTGGGGTTTGGATCGACAAATATCTATCTTGGGGTCCGCAGCTCCAGGACGTAAGCAGCAAAATTTTTGCATCTGCCAGGTCCGTTAGAAGTATTCGGAACTTTCTTCCCACTGCCACTAAACAGTCTCTTCTGCTTCCCATCCTTGTTTATGCTGATGTCAGTCATCTCGATCTTACTCAGGCGCAACGAGATAAACTTGAGCATCTTCAAAACCTTTGCAAAAGATTTATATTTGGCCTGCGCAAATATGATCACATTACTTAATTTCGCACAAAGCTCAAGGGGCTGCCTATACGTCTTCGCCAGGATTCTTATATTTTATTTATGCTCTACAGTATTCTCTTCAATCCTACAACCCCCTCTTATCTTAAAGAACGCAACAAGTTCCTTCATGACACACATAATAGATGTCTGAGGTCATCGGAAAACTTGAGATTAGAGATGCCAATGCATTCCACCAGCTTCTACGACAAATCTTTTACGGTTCAAGCGATGCGGTTATGGAATGCCTTGCCCGTGTCAGTAAGACGTGCTCAATATTTGTCTATTTTTAAAACAATGATCAAAAATCACTACCTTTTGGTTTGATCGTTTTTATTTATTTTATTTATTTATATATACTTTATTGTACACCAAATTAAAACATATGAAGGAAACTTTAAACTAAAACAAATACAATTGGCGGCCTTATCGCATTCTGCGATCTCTTCCAGGCAACCTGGAATGGATAGGGATAGCCTGGACAAGAAATGGGGTTGCACTTGGTGCAAATATAAAGTTTAAGTAAAAAATTCTTATAGAAAAAAAGCAATACAAAATACTAAAATAGATACACAAATACATACATATTAAATATACATATTAAAAGAAAATAAGTGTCTATTTTTTAAAAATTAACATCGAAAAAGTAATCACAGCGACAAGTAGTGTTCCCTAACAAGTCTCTTAAAAACAGGCAGCGATTGCAAGCGCTTAATTAACACTGGCAATGCATTCCACAAACGGGCAGCTTGGACTGAAAAAGACTTGTCCAAGAAGGTAGTGGAATGCATTGGCATTTTCAGTTTCAAGTTATCCGATGACCTAAGAAATTTCGTGTGAGAGTCGCAAAGAAACTGAAATCGTTCCTTCAGGTAAAGAGGAGTGGAAGGAGAAAAGAGCACATTATACAATAAGGATAGTATATGAGAATTCCGGCGAAGGCGAATTGGCAACCACTTGAGTTTAACTCGGAATTCGGAAACATGGTCGTATTTGCGCAAACCAAACCGGATGCAAACATTTTGAAGGCGTTCAAGTTTATCAAGTTGCACTTCAGTAAGGTCAAGATAGCTGACAGCTGCATAATCAAGAATGGGAAGAAGAAGAGTTTGCGCAAGCGCAATCTTGGTGGCAGTCGGTAGAAAATTACGCAGTCTTCTCAAAGATGCAGCAGATGCGAATAGCTTGCGGCTTACTTCCTGTAGCTGGGCAGTCCACGAGAAGTTCTTGTCAATAAAAATCCCCAAATTCTTTACTTTCTCACTAAAAGGAATAAGAGATTTGTCAAAAGAAACTTGGGGTAAGGTCGTCCAGTCAATCCTTGAGATCGTCCTTGAACTGCCCACCACTAAAACCTGGGTCTTTATGGGGTTCACCGTAAGTCCGTGCCTTTTGCTCCAGTCGCATATACGGGCTAGATCACGGTTTAGGGTCAAGATAGCCTCAGATAGACTTCCAAGAGGAGCTCGTGTGTAAATCTGAAGATCATCTGCATAAAGGTGGTAAGAAGAAGTTAATTCGTTGGAGATAGAGTTAATGAACACTGCGAAAAGTAAAGGAGACAAAACGCCACCCTGTGGTACCCCAGCAGTAGTACTACACCAGGAAGACAAGGTCTCTCCGATGCAAATACGTTGCCGACGACCGAACAGGTAACTACGAAACCAGACAATTACCGACGGAGATATGTTAAGAGAGCTAAGAATGCTAAGCAGAACATCGTAATCCACAGTATTAAAGGCATTACTGAAATCCAGTAGAGCCAAAACCGTTAAATTACCCACTTCCATGGCTGACCTAATATCCTCCGTAATATTAAGAAGTGCTGTAGTTGTGCTATGACCAGGACGGAAGCCGGACTGGAAGGGGTTAAGGAGATTATTTCTGGAGAGGAAAGTGCTTATTTGGTTGTGGATTAATCTTTCAAGGACTTTGGACAAGAACGGCAAGACAGATATTGGACGGTATTCGGAAAAGGATGTGGGATTGGATGTTTTTGGTAAAGGAATTATTTGAGCATCTTTCCATGAGCTTGGAAAAACACCGCTCGATGCAGAAAAATTGAGGATGTGGCAGATGACGGGAAGGATTAAGTCCAGCACTGGGAGCAACATTTTCCGGCTGATACAGTCGCTTCCTACTGCATTTGAAGTTATCGACAATATGCTCTACTTAACATCACATACGGAAAATTGATCAAAAACAAATGGAGAATAACTGGTCGGAAGTGATGAAAGATGATTCAACGTATTTAACTTTATTGTCCTATCGAAATTGGACGAAGCAGTAAAATGGATATTCAAAGCATCGATGTCAATATCTTTAGGGATAGTTTCTTGGTGGGTTTTACCGACTCCCAATGACCTAAGAAATTTCCAGACTTTGGATGCGTCCCCATTTTGGACAGAATCATGAATGTGATGGCGATTAGCATTCCTACACACTTTATTGCAGTGATTACGAATGGAGACATATCTTTCCCTGTTAGCGTCATTAGGGCGACGCTTAAATCTGGACTTAGCCGCAGCTTTCTTCGACATCATTTTTTTTATTTCATCTGTCAGCCATGGCGCTGGCAAATGTCTTATCTTAACTGCACGTATAGGAGCGTGACGATCGTAGAGCTCAATTAGCTTATCCGTAAAAGTACTCACTTGCTCATCGACTGAAGTAGAAGCAAATAGGGAAGACCAGTCTATATTGCTGGCATCCTCACGAAGACTATCCACGTTCATACCACCAAAATTGCATTGCAAGAGAATTTTGGCTTTGGCCCTAGGTGGAGGAATTTTGTAAAAAAGAAAAATTAAGTCATGATAGGAGAAAGCATCGGCTGAGCATTGACCATGCTTTGCAACGTGATTAGAAGAGGAAACAAAAATCAAGTCAAGAAGTGAAGGAGTGGAGTTAGGAAAATGGTGAGTGGCACTAAGTGGAAGAATGGTAAGATTACTAGAAGTTGAAATATTGGTCAGGGAAGAAGAGCGATGGTCACTCTTTAGAAGACAGGTATTAAAATCACCCATAATTATGCTGTGACTGTAAGAAAGGATCAGCATTTCTAAAAGCTTTTCGAAAGATGAAAAGAAATTTACACGTAATGAAGGACAGTAATAGACGCCAAGAAGTAACTTAGAGTGGTTGAGTTCAACCTCGACAAAAAGATGTTCACCAGCATTTGATGGTGGTGGCTGCGCTAATACACTGACAACAGAGAAAGGAATGTGAAAGAAAACCTCCACCAACAGTCCGGTCGTTTCTTATAAGCACGAAGCCGGGAAGAGAATAACTGGTAGACGGGAGACAAGGTTTAAGCTATGACTCAGAAACAAGAATAGCATGTATGTTTTTACAGTCAAAGCTTGCCAGCATATCGTGGAAATGAGCCGGAATACTTTGGGCGTTTATGTGTATAACGTTGAAATTCTTAGGAACATCAGAAAACTGAGCAGTAAGACTGTCTGCAAGAGAAGGAACACTCACAAAACTGTCATCGCTACCTGTTATAGAAAAATAACTGTCACTATCACCACCTTCATCAGACATAAATATATAACAATTTAAATATAAATATAATAATAAAAAAGCCTAAATTACAATTTACAAATTATAAAATAAAAATCTAAAAAATCAATCACAAATTGACCTGCTGGTTGCGTTAATACAACAAAAATAGGTAGGTACCTATATGATTAATGGAGTCCGGGTAACAAATAAAATAGTAGAAAGGAGAACTAATAATTTGAAACATTTAAGTAAATATAAAGATAACACTTGCTAATGCGCCGTTACCTACAACGGAACGCATAGAAATTGAAATTTACTATGGATTGATTGACGTGACAATGACGTTGACAAGTGGGAAAATAAGTCTCAGTTTCTTGACATCACAAACACAAAACAATGACAAAAGCAGGTAAAAACAAAATAAAATATTACCCGGACCTCAGCAAGACATCACAAACTATGATCACAAGGGGCAAAGTTATTTCCTCGTAGCAACAGCACGCTTTATCCTTGCAGTCTTCGCAGTAGTAGCGGTCGGAACAGAGTCTGTCACTACCGATGTAGGTTCGGGCTCTTTAGGAATCGGCACAATTTTATCCAATTCAGCGAGGGACTCAACACGGTGCCGCGTGTCGTTGGGACCAAGGACGTTTTTACTTGGGTTCCTATGCTTTTTTTTTTTTTTTTTATTAGTTACATAATTATAATTGTATATATTTATCTATTATGTATTTATTTATATTAATCGTATACCTAAGACTACCTGCAGTACTATCTTTCCATTATCTTTGCAAATCATCCAAAGGTTGTCTTGTGTCCATTGTGTCACCCTATGTAATGTTTTCTTCATCTATCTTTTCTGTAACTTATATGGTGTACAACGAGAGTATTCTATTCTATTCTATTCACACATATACACAGTTAGCACTTCAGAGAACCGAACAAGAATCGGACGACGAATATTTAGAAGATAGAAACTCAAACGACGAGTACGTTCCTGGCTGGAAGAGGCACCTGAACCTGTTCCTGTTGAGAGAGAGACCAACGCCGCCAAGGAAGACATCCGTAATTGAATCAATAGAAGCTGCGAGCAGCAACCGTCTCCCCCTGTGGACTTCGTAATGATGTGGACTCTAGTCGAGCGCAAGTACCGGAACTGGAGCAGAAAGTCGATGAAGTGACTAAACAGACAGCACCACCGAAGAGAATAGAAGACGACGGGGTGAAGAAATTACGGCCATTCATAACGGACCTTACAACGGCTATAGCATCGTTAGTTAATAGAAAAACAGAACAGAATTCTTCTTCGGAGTCGAAGGTCATCATGAAATTGCCGAACTTCAGTAGTGCACATACAGAATGGTTGTCATCATGAAATTACCGAACTTCAGTAGTGCACATACAGAATCGTTGTCGATTCGAGCCATTTATGAATCAACTCGAAGATATTTCAACGATGTCGACAATACAGCAAGGCTCAGAAGGAGCCTTCACGGACGTGCAGAGCCATGCCTACCTCAAGATGGTACTCGTCCGAGTAACTGGACCGGCGGGAGAGGCATCCACATTCGCTCTTCTCGACGATGGATCAACCGTATCGTTGATCGACGAGGACATTCAGACAAGTTGGAGCCGAAGGCCGCATTGGCCCACTGAAGGTTGGTGCAATTGGTGACACCATGATCGACACTCCTTTCTCACGCAGAGTTCGCAGCGCTCGCGAGTCAGTTGAAAAACAAGGTGCCGTTCAGAGCGCGCACCATACCGAAGCTCAACCTCGCGCCGCAAACCGTCAGAGAGGAAAATGTCACACACTGCAAGCATCACAGTGACTTAAAGCAGCAGCTGATTTACGATGTCGGCGCGCCCAAGATTTTGATCGGCCAAGATAACTGACTCTTAGGCTGTAAACTAAGAAGAAACCCGAAACACGAGCACGAGAACAGCACCGTGAATATTACGCATTAGATTCATTGATAGTAAACTTTCAACGTCCAAATTCTGATTCTGAAAAGAAGGCAGAAGACATCTTGAATCGACATACCAAACAGCTAGAAGATAGGCATATAGAAACAGCAATGCTATGAAAGCAAGAACAATTTGAAATGCCCGACAGCTCACAAGCGGCTAGTCTCTATAGAAAAGAAACTCGATAGAATCCGACACTTCGAAATAGATACACAGAACATATGGACTCGCTACCCGGCGTCATGATGAGGTTCCGCAGACACTCCATAGCCATTTCCGTTGAGATTACCGAAATGTTTATGCAGGTGAAAGTCCGACAGGAGGACAGAGACCCTCCGATACCTATGGAGAGGCAACAGAAGAGAGGGAATTGGAAAACGAAGATGCACATAGAAAAGCATCTAGAAGCAGTAGAAGCCATCATTCAAACCATTACTTGGATGACTATCTGGATAGCTACAGAACGATAGAAGAAGCGACGCGCATAGTGAAAGCGGTGAAAGAGATACACCAGCAGGCCCACTTTGAAATCAAGACATGGGTATCGAACGACATCAGTGTCATTGAAAACATAGAGCCGTCGCAAACACAGACAGAAGTCATCAATATCGGCGACACACAGAAGATTCGGTATCGGCGACACAATTGGACACTTAGAAGTCAGTAACACAGTGGAACCGAAATTACTATCAACGAGGTGCGTCAACACTACTGGGTTGTCAAGCTGAGGCCCACAGGGAAGATGATGGTGACACGTTGCTTGCAGTGTCGCATTCGAAAGGCACATGCTCCCGTGCCTGCCATCCGAAGCCTCGCCTGGCTTATCACCAGAGGCCATTCACCTACACTGGTCTCGACTACTTTGGTCCACTGTCCGTGACCGTCGGTCGTCAGCACCAGAAGAGATACGTGGCCCATATTCACGAGTCTCACTACCAGAGCAGTACACCTCGAGATTGCTGCCACCCTCAGCGCAGACTCGACCATACTAGCTCTGTGCCGCTTCGCTGCTCGCCGGGGCTGCCCAACAGAAATATACTCCGACAACGGCACCAACGGCGCCGACAAGGAGCTTCAAGACGCTTGCAGAAAAGAGGCTAGTCGTCGAGGCATCACATGGTACTTCATCACTCCGTCTTCGCCATTCATGGGAGGCGCCTGGGAGCGCTTAGTTCGCTGCGTGAAGTCCGCACTATACATCGTACTCACAGAGAAACATTCACACGAAGAGGCGTTGTCCACACTGCTGTGTGAGGAAGAGTATATGGTAAACAGCCGCCTACTA
The DNA here is from genome assembly GCA_950371165.1 of Lacanobia oleracea. Lineage (NCBI taxonomy): Eukaryota > Metazoa > Arthropoda > Insecta > Lepidoptera > Noctuidae > Lacanobia > Lacanobia oleracea. The sequence goes on from OX493389.1 coordinate 18,896,144, forward strand.
ACACATGTATCAGTCGACAGCGAAGACGACAAATCCATCACGCCGAAGTACTTCCTACTCGGTGGTTCGGCCAGACTACCATCACCGTCCGGGCAAGACGTCAGCCGCAAGAAACACCGGCGGCGCTAACAAGCACTCGCCGGCCAGTTCTGGCGCTACTGGGTGAGGGAGTACCGGAGTACCTACCCGAGCTCCAACACCGGCGGGAGCCCCACAGCCGTGGCCCTGGTCTGCAGGTGGGCGACCCAGTGCTCATCGCAGACGGCCAGCTGCCTCGCAGCACGGGGCCGCGAGGCCGCATCACCGCAATCTTTCCGGGGGCGAATGGAGAGGTCCAGACCGCTGAGGTGCGCACATCTGGCGGTACTCTTAAGAGTCCGGCGAAGAGGCTGATCGCTACCGAAATGATCCAGAGCGTCGTAGCGACGGGCATCGCGTCGGCGGGCGTCGAGACGACGGTCGTCGGGGCGACAAGCATCGCGTCGACGACCGTCGAGACGAATGTGACCGTAGCGAAAGATGTTCGGGACAAACCATCACAACAGTTTTGTATAACTCGCGTACATAAGAGCCTATGTAATGAAATCAAATATTTAAGAGCCTATGTAATAGAGTAAAATATTTAAGAACATTTCACACATACCGACACAAAACACTTTCTCAAAGACAGAGAGAGAGAGAGTGATGTGAGGGTGGACAGCAAAAAACCACCATTTACAGACACCTTCATTTACTAAACATACAGAAAATCTAGGTATTTAGACTTCAGATAGTACTAGAAGCCTGGTACTGAGTCCTATTCAAATATGCCCACATCTTTATAGTCAGATGAGGCATAAAGCCACAATTTAGGAAAATGTACTCGTATAAACACAGATTTTTCCCCTTCCGGGTTCCTGAACTTATAGTACTTCCACCCTTAGAGGGGTGGCTTCGAAAGTTGTGTAGATAGAGGGATGATGCACCTACCCTATGACATATAGAAACACACTTCCCTCCTCGCTTGTGCGCTGTGAAGTGTTTATTATATCGCTCCGTTCAGTAAATTCGGAATTCATATTGTAGGTTTATTCTAAGGCTTGTGAACTGTTCCTAGCTGTGCCATAGTGTATTAAGTGCGTGTTTTGTAAGTTTTTTTAGCTATCTGTCTATTCATTTATTGCTAACTAGTCAATTTGTCCAGCCTTTGATAAGTGCATTTATTTTTTCTGTGTGGGTTACCGCGAAATAACTTAATCGATCGATATTTATTTCTTTAATTCTTTAATTTCATTCATTCGCGTTCTAATACGTTTATTTAGCGTATTCTCCGTCAATGGTGATGTCAACAAATGAGGACCCACCAGATCGCGGCGGAGACATATTATTTCGTAGAAATACTAAAACCCAAAGGTCACCCATGGCGACCTCCACTAATTCGAAACGATTGTTCAGCGAAATGTCTCCATCATACATTTCGCCCGATGATAGGTCCAACCGGCTTAATCAAACATTCGAAACCGTGGAAAAATTCTCGCCGATTTTAAATATCAGTGATGTGAGCAATACCGACTAACGACCTGGTGAATGATCAGGGCTCTCACATTCATGTTGCAAATAAATCTGCTATCCTGGATATAACACAGCGTGTCATGGCCATTGTTTTTACGCTGGCCATAAAATCATCATGTAACGAGACAAAGAGCCAATATGGAACGCGAATTAGATAAAATCAAGTCTATTCGACGTGATTTTATGCTATCATTATATTTACGCTGTCAATCCCGATCCTGTCAAAAACAACATCTGTAAAATTTCATATGCGGACTCGTTAAGTCGAGCCAAAAGTAGCTCCAGCAATTATGCAGTCCCGACCACCGTTACCTTGTGTGGTCGCATACCCTACCGCGGACCGGTCAGCTGACTATAACACTTCGTCCGCGACAAAACAAGCGCTCATGAAGGCAATTAAGCCCAGTGACTGCGGTTTTCAAATTGTAGGCGTGAAAAAAACCGCAAAATTAGGTGTCGTACTACGCGTAAAGTTAGAATCTGTGGATGCTATCAAGGCCGCTGGTTTACGACTAGAAAAGCCAAAGGGTAGACGTCCTCGAGTGTTGGTAAAGGATGTTGCATCATCAATGGATGATGGCGCTTTTCTGAACGCGCTTTACCGCCAAAATATTAAGGATGTGCTGCAAATTAAGGAGGATGACTTTATAAAGTCTACCAAAATTATCCGTAGGCGCTCCTTAGATAACGGTCGAAAATGGATTGGCATTGAAATAGAACCCGCGGCACGTAAACACTTAGTAACTACCATGGATAAGTTATTTGTCACGTTAAGAAACATTGCGCTAGTAAGGAACCGACTTCCGACCTGTGCCAATTGTTCGGAGGCACACGAAACAAAAGATTGCCCGCATAAGGACGACTTAAATTTTAAACCGATTTGCGTGGCGTGCAAACGCTTTAAAAAACCGTGTGATCATCGCTGCGGATCTCAAGAGTGTACTACCTACAAACTGAAACTCGAACAATTAATCCTAATCACTAACTACTAATAATGGAGAGAGGAGAGGAGCTCGTGGCTAGATAATAACAGCCGCACGGGTCGATCTTCAAGGTTAAGCAATGTTTGCCAAGGTTGGTCTGTGGATGGGTGACCATCTTAACATACCGAGTTTCCTCCATGCCTCGGAAAGCACGATAAGCCGTTGGTCCCGGCTGTCATTTGTAGATCTTTGGCAGTCGTTACGGATAGTCAGAAGCCAGTAAATCTGATTCCCGTCTTGCCATGAAGTACCGTGTTAGCCAGTTAATGGGTTGTGGAGGTCTGGTAGGCAGCCGCTCCTCGTAAAATAATGGTATTCAGCTAAATCTGGCTTGACTGGAAGCCGACCCCAATATAGTTGGGAAAAGGCTAGGCAGATGACTAACTACTAATAATGGATATTTTAACCATAGGACAATTAAATCTCCGTAACGATAGGGTGGCGACATCTGAGCTTGATAAATTGATTATGACGTATCATCGCCTACCTTTAAGGTTTACATTGTGAGCTGCTACTTTCAATACTCAGACCCAGTTACTCCACATATACATAATCTCCGTCACGTCTTGCGGTCGCTCGCGGGTTGCAAAGTTATAGTAGGTGCTGATGTAAATGCATCTTCTTCCCTGTGGTATGGCAAAGTTCGATCCACTGATTCCGAACGACGTTGAGCTGTTGAAGATTTTATCGCTGAGATGAATTTACTAATTTATAACACCCCAGAAGCACCACCTACTTTTTGTATCCAAATGGGCGAATCTTGTATTGTCGTCACACTTTCTAGTGCAGACGTATGCTTGGATAGGTGGCGTGTCCTTTCTGACGCGTCTTGTAGTGATCATCGCCTGATCGTGTACGAATTTGTTCCTATGTTTACTCAAAGTCATCACACTTATTTGAAAATTTTAGACATAAAAGTAAGAGCGCGAATTGGGAATTCTTCGGCTCACTTTTTTCTGGTCAAGTCAAAAACTTCTCTCGCGATGGACTGACAGCTGAGGAAAGTGCTGAGATAATGTCGGACGCCTTCACTTACTGTGCTGACATTGCTATTGGTCGCGTATCCATGACTAATATTCGTAGATGTGATTGATGGAGTGACTACCTTGAACAACGTAAAAGCTTTCGTAGAGCTCGTAGACAGTTTAACAAGCTAAAAAAACGTAAGGTTACCGGGGACCTCCTTAATCTTGCTTAAAGTACTTTTAGGAGTTACCAAGTCACGCTACAGAGCATCTGTTGAAAAATGTAAGGGTCATTTATTGTGGGAAATTGTTAATAAACTTGATAAGGAGGGTCCGTGGTCTCCTTTGTACCACGAGTTCATAGCTAATAGATCTTTGGACCTTGCGTACGTTCAAAACATTAAAATAAATAATAAACATACAACCGGCATTGAAGAAACAACTGATGTTCTGCTTGATTCTCTTATACCAGACGATTCATCAGTAAATGATAATGAATACCACCAACAGATTAGAGCGTGGGCCGCGGTGCCACCTGAATCACCGGAGTCAGATCTTCCATCCACTAACGAATTCATAAACATTGTCTAGAGACTACCTCTCAAAAGATAAAATATCTAATTGAATGATTATAGAAACGTGTAAGACAACGAGAGACGCGATCTTATCAGTATTTAACCGATGCATTGCGGAAGGTAGTTTTCCTCGAATATGGCGACAAGGCTTTATACTCATTATTCCGAAGAGTGGCGATAAGCCCCCGGATGACCCTAAGTCCTACCGGCCCATAACCCTACTTCCATCTTTGGGAAAACTCTTAGAGCGACTAATCGTTCCGCGCTTACTACCGAATGGACCTAAATTTCATAATAATCAATTTGGTTTCACTATTGGTAAATCTACCGTCAACGCGGTGCTCTCTGTCCGTAAAATTATTAACTTATCGGAACATAAATATGTGGTTGGAATCTTTCTCGACATTTCTGGCGCTTGGTGGCCGATGCTACTACTTAAAATGAAAAACCGTCTCTGTTACAAAAACCTCTATAATCTGATTATTTCATACTTTCTAAACGGCTCCGTGAAACTCAAACTTGGACATCATTCCATTACTAAGTCTCTAACCATGGAATGTCCTCAGAGCTCAGTTATCGGTCTACTAGTTGACTCGCGCAACTTCGTCTGCGTCACAATTTTCTCCTATTGGTCTTAGCGTGATGATATATAGCCTCCAATTTTTCAAATGGGACCAGTTGTTCCTGAGATTTGCGCGTTCAAGTATACAAACAAACAAATTCTTCAGCTTTATATATTGGTATAGATATAGATATGTTTGGAATCGCCAATGCTGTGATGATTTCCTCGCGCTTCCGCTCCCATGCGGCTGCTCATTAACCGGTTACGCGGACGATGGCCTGCTTCTCATTCAGGAAAGTACTCGGGCTGGGCTCAAGAATTTGGCTGACACATGCCTACGATTAATATATCAGTGGGGCGATCGAAACCGTCTGACCTTTGCACCGCATAAAACCTATCAACTTATTTTAAAAGGAAACCTTAAATCCTGGCCTAGTATTAAATTAAATAACGAAAGGAAAAGAATCCGTGTGCTATCTCGGTATGCTATTAGAAAATAACTTTTTCTAGTAGCATACCAATGCTGAGAAGAGAGATGGCGCTGCCGTCACGATAACATATCGCTCCGTATTTTTTTTGTCCTAAAATTTCAAAAGCAGTAATATCATGATTTTATACTTTAATAACTTGAATAAACCTCGTACAACAGTGATAGTGTTATCCAGTACCAGAAAAGGACATCAGTTGAATAAACAGTATAATCATACATGAACCCTGGAAGTGATAGTGTTTTCATTTTAACAAATTATAGACAGTGTAAAAATTAGTAGAAGCAGTAAAGAAGTGAGAAAGGATCATTACAAGTGAGCATATATGAAGTAAACGTGATAAACCGTACAATTATTTGAGTATTTCAACACGAACAAATCGTTACGAATTTTTTTTGAATATTGGCTAAGTCATTAACTGAAATACTTAAGATAACGCCATCTGTATTGTAATGGCAATATTAACTCGTATGTTAGGTACGTGAAGTCGATAAATCAGTACACCCACATAATTGGATACACAAACGGATCGACTTATTTGACTATTCTACGTAAGCACTAAATAGCCGAGAGGCGAAGTTGTGTGCATTCCGCTAATTTGAACGTGTGGTCGTAGGTTCAATCCTCAGTAACAGTCACTTTTTGGAAGTTTATCGAGATTTTAAAATGATAGTAAAAATAACATCACAATACGACAGAAAATTAAAACATCTATAACTTCTTGTCAAACACTACGTTTAAAACCAGGCCGTCGTCGTCTGAGAAGTCAATAGCCGTCAGACTACCCGAACCAAATATTAACTACGAAGACGAGTACATCAAAAACTTGAGAAAACGTATTAAATTACTGACAGACCAACTAAATAGCGCTCACGAACAAATTGACGAACTACTACTCGAGAATAGCTCACGTTCCAAAGTTACACAAGAGCAACAAAAACAAATTGCGTATTTAAAAACTATTTGTACAAGAACTCCTCAGAGTACTAACCTGGCCCGTAGAAAAAAATACAAAAAGAAATGCAGGAAAACACTGGACTTCGAAGGAGAGGATAGTGACACTGCAGAAAAGGATTATGAGACAAGAGAAGGTATATTAAAACCTCACCAAAACACATAAACGATGAGAATACCAGTAATATATTGGGCAGCTCTAATCAATAACAATGTCTGCGGAATGAAACAAATAACAGACTGTCATTTGAGAAACCTAGAATAATTATTCTAGGAGACGAACAAGTTCGAGGACTGTCAAGAGTGATGATAAATAGAAGCGCGGCCGAGTGGAATGATTGCTACACGGTCTCAGCTCTGGTTAAATCTGTTGCAACATGCTCCGAAATCTTATCTAATAATTTAGACTTTTATAATTCGCTGACAGAGCAAAACATTGTCATACTTTCGGAAGGCACAAATGACTGTAATCCATCTCATTTGCTGAAGGAATTATGTATAACACTTAATAACTTAAAAATGTGCCATCAAATATTTTTATTAGGTATACAGTGTAATTATTATTTAAATAAAAATATGTTGAACCAAAGCATAAAACTGCTGACGCAAAATTTTTCTAACTGCACATTTGTTAACTTAAGTAAATTCTCCTATTATAAGGAGAATTTCATTACTTTTATATGAAACAAAACAATCGCACTTATTTAAATGAGCTTAGCTCTAAATTGAATATTGAAATTGACTATTTGAAATACACACAAGAATTTCTCATGAACAGACCGCGATTTTTCATTACCCAAAATCTGGAAAAAAATAATTGTGGGATTCCAAAAGATCAGAATAAAATTGAAACTAATAATAATCGGTTTTTTCGATCCATCTGATCAAAAAGATAATATTACGCATGGTATTGCTAATTTAACCATTTTCCATCAAAATTTATGTGGAATTAGCAATAAAAAAGACGAACTAGAACTTTATGTGGAAAATATAGTGCCTAAATTGGATTTCATCTGTGTTACTGAACATTTCCTTAACAAATTAAATGCTCCTTTATTTGCATTGACCGACTACAACTTAGTTTCATACAATAGTAGGGTAAACAAAAAAAGAGATAGTAGTCTTATCTTAGGACAAAGAAATAGGCAAGTCTCTGATTGTGAGCAAATAAACAAATTATGTAAATCGGAGTCATTCGAAATATGTTGCACTAAAGATGTTGATACCGGGTTATATATGCTGTTAACTGTTTTTCTGTTCTTTTTTTTTGTAACACATTCAGACACAATGTAAATTGTTATTGAATTGAGTAAATTAAATGAAAAATGAAATTTCATTTATTGATCATAAAGAAGTGCTAAGATCTCTAGATTACTAAAACCCCAGACTGATGTCTGGGAGGAACTTTTATCCGAGTGGCAATGTAGGTGGGAAAATTTCATCAAAAGCCGTCACCTCCACCAGTTTTTTCCATCTGTTCTTGAGCGGCTGGACAGGACATGGCTGGAGGTGGATCACTATGTTGCCCAATTTCTTACAGGTAATGGCAACTTTAAGAGTAAATTATTTTCCTTTAAGCTTGTGGCTTCACCTTTATGTCAATGTTCTATAGCTGACCATGAATACGAACAATCCGCACATCACATCTTATGGAAGTGTAGTCTTTGGCAAACTGAACGCAATATTATGTTAGATACGGACCTTGTTGAAACCAGAACAAATTAACGTGCGTTCAAGCGATTTTGCCATACCTATTACTGAAATCAAAAGAAGCTCACAATTTAGGACCCATTAATTTAAGTGGTAAGATATAATCCGTGGTGCTTGGCAACTGGGCTTAACCCAGTTGTATTTGTCCCTTGGTGCCTATTCTGTCTCCTGCTTGATACGGAGGGAAGTGGAAATTATATTTTTGTTTTTTTCCTACTCCTCCGCTGTACTTTTCTGATTAATTTCGTTGCAGGATCCAAGACAGTTGAATCGTTTCTCCGGGACTCGTCGGGTTTCATTGGCTCGGCGTTTTTCTGGTGGTCGCCACTGTTGATTCTGGCTTTCAGGAGTTGCAGTGGTTGGGAATGTGTGGCGAGCTTGTCCCAACAAAAACAAAATATATATATAGAAACACAGCCCTTAAGGCACAGTTTTTCGGGAAGTTAACCCCAAATAGTAGACAAATTCATACTTGTAGATAGATTCGATAGTCCAAAGTTCCAAAATTTCTCGTCGAATGGGGTGAAAATCAACCCTGCCCACTGAGGGGCTTGTTTCCTCAGTGGGCAGGGTTGACGGGTTGATTTTCACCCCATTCGACAGAGAATTTTGTGGGCTTTACAGAGAGGTGTATCAAACCCTATGCAGACATAGAATAGACTTAGGTATAGCCAGAAATGTACTACAGTTATAGTTAAACTTACAGTTAAAAATAAACTCAAACAGTTACTTAATGGTTTTTGGGCCTCGTTACGGTAAAATAGTAAGTTAGTAAACATATAAAAAATAGAAATTTGTAGTCACTGGCAGAAGAAATATAGAAATTTTAACTAGAAGTAAAATAGTAGCGAACTTTCCCTTAAACCGCTAGCTGCAGTGTTATCATAATTCCTGCATATTATTTATTCCTGGTAAGCATACAGCTCTTACCCCAATTTTCCCGAAGACAGCAAGTATTAAATAGCAAGAAAGAAGAACGTTGCACGCGTGGTACGGAAAACCTCAGTGTCCCGGTACAGGACGTCAGCGCGGCAAGACGCAGTCGGGTGGTCACAGTTCGCATCGGAGGATTAGAAGAAGGATAGATCTACCCCTTGATAGGTCTATCTTCCTTCTAATCCTTTCAGTCGATCACGCCCGTCCGATGCCTTCAATAAATTTTTAATTTTCAAAACCTATCGAGTGTGGTATCAAAATAAAGGACTCGAGGAGACGATTCCAAAAATGTAACCCACTAAAAAGTAGGAAAAAAAAATTGACTTTGTCAAAAAAATCAGATGCAGTGCAATCACTGACCTGAAGCTACCAACTGCTTGAAAAGCGACTTGTTTCGAAAAATCCCACATGTGTTCCACTATCAGTCAAGAGAAAAAAATCAATGTAATTGATGACAAAACGTTTAGTATTTAGTAAAAATAAAAGTTATAGGTTTATTTCCTATGCATGCAGATATTCTGTACAATATTTTGACAACTAAGTAATTATCACATTCTTTCATACTAGTTATCGTTTCAGAAATATTCATGTTAATCGATCCTTGGTGGGACTGCATCCCGGTAGTATCTCTCGTAGATGTTATCCCAGAAGCGAGCGCGTTCTTCCAGCGGCACCCCACGTAGTTCCAGCTGCTCATCCAGCACCATATGTGGTGACCTGTCCGCGCCTGCTGCCGGCCACGCAGGCAGTAACGACCCTTCAGGCACAGGCTTCCTGAAAAGTTAATACGAAATTAGATGGCTTGATAACTATCCAATTTGATAAACGAACCGAATTTAAAATTTTATGTTTTAAATTAAGCATGCAAGTAAATACTATGAATAGCAGCGATGAACGATAAAATCCTTACCCAGTTTTTATGAAGTTGTGCCACATTTCACTAACTATCTTTCTTATCTGTTGAAATTCAGGAGTCGTAAGACTTTTGTCTGTACCATCCAACCAAGCCAAGGACTGAGCGATGTGACTAGCACCTCGTACATTAGTGTGAGGTACCACGGGATCGTTCTCATCCGTAAAGGTATATTCATATAGATATACTTGGTTGTTGCCGCCTTCGGCGTACAGCTTCACAGCCCGAAGCATAGGATAAATGACCATGACATCCGAAACAAAGTCAACGAATTGTAAAATGTTGTCATTGCTGACAGGATCGTCACCAAAGAAAAATGTCTTGACTCTAATGGCTACTTCTTCACGTTGTTCATCAGATTCAAACTTAAGGTCAGCAGGTAAGAAATCAGAAAAATTTTCATTCATCATATTTTTCCAAGTATCAAAAAAACCAATATTCAACAGTCCTTCCATGTTGGTGAAACCATACAACATAGGTAATTTTTTGTAGTTGCCTTTCTTTATTATACTAAAAGGCGATTCTGTTAGGAAGGCTTCGTCTGAATCAGATTCAACACAAGGAGAAAATAAGAGAGTAGCATCCGTCCTGTTGCTAAACGAGTCTCTAGTTAACAATTCCATTGGCATGGTCGTATAAAACTGATTTAGAAACTCTATGTCATCTACGTTAGCGAGTTCGTTCAGCTCTTTGGCATACGTTTTGGCAATCTCAAGAGGATCTCTCTGGATTGCAAATGCGGCAAGGTTTCCTGCGCTTTCAGGAATGACTCGGTGAAATAAACCTTCTGCTGACTTTGAAAGCATTACAAGATCCACAGACGCAGAACCCGCACTCCAGCCCCCAAGAGTGACATCATCAGGATTTCCACCGAAGCTAGCGATGTTATTTTGAACCCAGCGTAGCGCCGCCACCTGGTCCTTCATGCCGGCATTGCCTGGTACGTCCTCGGTGCCGAGGCAAAGGAACCCGTGAATGCCGAGGCGGTAGTTAAAGGTGACCATGATGACATCTTTCTTTTCTCTAACAAACTGTGTTCCTGGGAATATGTTACCAAAGCCCCCTGAAAACCCTCCTCCGTGTGTATACACGAGAACTGAAAGATTTCTCTCAATGGTATCTGGCACAAACACATTAGCAATTAGACAATCTTCTTTCAGTTCTGCATTGTCTGGTAAAGAGGCATTCATGTAATAGTTTTGTGGACATACGACAATCGTGTCATCAGTTGCATTAAATGGTTCTGACCATGTTGGCGGTGGTAGAGGTGCCTGAAAAATAAAATAATGAAAACGTTTGATATTTATTGTGAATGAGTTTAATTCGCTTAACTTAATTCATCAAATCTGATACTCTTGGACAGTCAGTTTCAGTTGCACTGATTAAGAACTAACTGAACGCCTAGTTGACATTTCGCATGGGCTGACTTTTACCTTGGACCGAGAATAAGCATTGACATACAAGGTGGTGATGCCGCCAGCCATCGGGTTCATATTATTGTCAGGCAAATTAACGTTTCAGAAATCAGCAATTACAATCATCACAATGATACATAAATAATCAGGATTCATTTAAAAGCACCTTGAATTTGTTAACTCCTTCAGGCCCTGTGGCGTATGGTATGTTGTAGAAGGCATACAGACCGCCACTGGGGTGTATGCGCCCGCGCACCGGCCCTTGCTCAAGTCTCACTTCACGCCATTCTTCGCCAGCAAAAACTACTGTCACGCACAGGAGAACCACAGACGTGCACCACAGCATCGCTGAAACTGAAGAATGGACTACATCACAATCTCATTTTTTACAAAATAAATAGGCATTTTTATCTCTTCATGGTTTTTGATTGTGATGCTTTCGCTATCGCAAATCATTAAATGATCGTAGATTATACCAATATTAACCGGATCTGTTCAAATAAGTAATATTTGATTTTCAAATCAGATTAGTTGTTTATTGATTTAACTGATTAAACGTGATTAAACGTTATCTATACAGGATATTTTCTTTATGTAATTGCAAACACGTGATTTTTATCACGTAATTCTACCCGGATATATCACGGATTTCGTAAAGTATTTTTTTCCCTGTTTTTTCTTCATTTTTTTTCTGTTCTTATGAACCGTTCTCAGACTTTAACGAACATTTTGAATGTCCGAATTGATTCAGCCGTTTTCAAGTTTTGCGCTTGGCAACACATTTAGTCATTAATATTTAATTATAAACCTAGATAAACACTTGGACTGCCCAAGTGTGTGGGGTAGGTTAAGTATGGCAACGTATGCTGAGATAAGAATCTCGCACAGGTCTTCTTATGTTGCTATCTCATTATTAAGTCTTAGTTATTATTTTATTTTGTTGTTTGTCCTGTGCGAGTGCCAAATTATCATTTTTATTTTCTATACAGTGCTATTCCAAGACATGGGCAACCTGAATGCCAAATTTTGTCTAAATTCGTTCAGCCGTTAAAACGTGAAGAGGCAAAAAATAAAAAGACAGACAGGCAGACAGAGGCACAATCGCATTTATAATTATTACAGTATTGATATCTTTTCTTAAGGGAAGCTTGTGGAGCTTGTGGCTAGATAATAATAGCCGCACGGGTCGATCTTCAGTGGATAGGGAACCATCTTAACATATCGAGTTTCCTCCGTGCCTCGGAAAGCACGTTAAGCCGTTGGTCCCGGCTGTCATTTGTAGATCTTTGGCAGTCGTTACGGATAGTCAGAAGCCAGTAAATCTGACTCCAGTTATGCTATGAAGTACCGAGTTACCCAGTTAATGGGTTGTGGAAGTCTGGTAGGCGGCTGCCTACCACACTTCTGCTAGAGGTTGTTACGTAAGTTTACTGATTCGATAAACTTACGTAACAACCTCTAGCAACAGACAAAATACCAAACCTTACCCAAAAGACGGAAAAATACAGAAAATATTTTCCAAGCAACGAGACGCTGTAAAAAACCTGATCAAGACACACAAAGAACATGAAAGAAGATGTGGGAACGTATTAATAACTGAGCCTAAATAAAATCAAAGAAAGCAGTGCTCCTCCGAAACTTAAACGTCGAGTTTAGGACCCATAACTGAATGTAATCTATTTAACTCATTTTTCTCATCAATAGGCCAGAAATCAGCTAACGAAATACCCTTTATACATAATGCGAACGACGGCAATACTCTTATGTACTAACAAAACCATTCACACCACGTAACTCTGAGTAACTCAGTCCTTGCACTGAGGACGAAATTTCTAAAATAATTGACGGTCTGGATAATACAAGTACTGGGATAGATGATATCAGTACCAAGGTGATCAAATGCCACAAAAATACAATTTTTCCAAAATTAACGAACTGCATAAACGAATATATGATACGCGGAATTTTTCCGAACATGCTTAAAGTTGCCAAAGTCAGTCCTATTAACGAATTGGGCAGCAGGACTGATCCAGGTAATTATAGACCAGTGTCAGTTTTATCTGTATTATCAAAAATATCTGAGCGTGTTTTGTACAGCCATCTAAATACAAACCTTCTTGAGAAAGAGTTCCTAATCGACGAACAATACGGCTTTCGTTCGAAATCCGTAATCTTACAGCTATACTTCGTAACTAAAATCAAAACGCACATAGATTAAAAGGATATTGTATTGGGGGTTTTTATTGGTTTAAAAAAAGCATTCGACACCGTATGCCACCACAAACTTCTCGACATAGGAGTCAGAGATAAAGCCCCAGAAATATTTACATCTCATTTACATAAAAGACAACAAATAGTTACAATAGAAAATTTCACTAGTTCCGTATAAAACGTACCATACGGTTGTCCCCAAGGCTCAATTTTAAGTCCGTTACCTTTCTTAAATAACATAAACAAGATAGGATTAATGGGTCACCTAACTTTATACGCGGACGATAAATGCCTCTTCTAAGTGCTCAAAAGATCTTGATATACTCAGTGAGAGTTAAATACAATTTACTTACAAAGAATACGTCAAAAACAACATACATGATTTACACCGCAAAAAAAAAACCATTACCAGACTACCCCCCTCTTACTATAAACAATTACATATTAAAAAGATCGAGACACGAAAAATATCTCGGTCTGAGGGTAGACGTCAAACTCACATGGAAACTGCACATCGAATATGTAAAATCAAAATTAACGTCATTACTAGCATCATTACGCAAAATCTAAAATTTTATTCCTAGAAAAAAACGTACTATTATTTATAACTTATTAGTAAAATCACATCTCGAGTACGTTATTGAAATAATAGGGATCTGCCGGAAAAACTATCCTAATGCCTTTACAATGAACCCAGAACAAAATTATAAAAACATTATACCATTACCACTAGCTTACGCCACCTAAAACACTATTTGAAAAAAACAAATTATTAAATCTCAAACAACTATACACATACGGTACTTTTTTTTTAAGGATGGGAAATCATCAAATGACTCCTCCCACTCTGGGTGAAGCAAAAAAGCTGGGTTATAGTCAGTAAGAGTCTGACACTCCCTGTGTCAGACTCTTACTGACTAAAACCCATCCGTGTTCCTCCTGGTGCCCTTTGCGTTCCAAGGCTACGGTACCTCTTTCGAACAGATTACGCAGCCCCAGTAGGCACCTGCCCTAGCGGGCCCCGTCTTCCACGCTGAAATCTGTTTGAGGCGCCCTGGGATCGCAGCGCGCCGCCGACTCGGGCCTAGTTCTGATCAGGCGGCGAGCCACCCACTCTCGCCGTCCGCAGGCCCGCGCCTATGGCGGCCAAGAATCGTCCTGCGACTCCCGACGCCTGGGGTGTTTTCTTCTGTTGCGGCGACTGGGACGTGAGGTTTCCCTTTCTCTCACACATTCGGCATCCTTTGTTAGCATTACTGCTTCGCAGAAGGAGGTGACCGCTTCCCATGCCTCCTCGCTCCGGACCATAGATTGAACCTAGGCCGGTCGCGAGAAGTCGCCGCCGCCGATCGCCTCGACGAGGACCCGGCAGTGCTCCGCCCAAGCAGGGCAGACTTCCACCGTATACTCCACCGTGTCCTCCGGGCGATCCTCACAGTGTTGACACCCGGGCGCGTCTTCCCGCCGAATCCGAAACAGGTATCTCGCGAAACAACCGTTTCCGGTGAGTACCTGTGTCAGGCGGAAGGTGAGGACGCCGTGGCGCCGCTCCAGCCTCAAAGATGGGACTTATCGCCTGGATTGTTGCGTGCCCAGCGCTGGGTTGCGACAGTCGCTGTCTCCATACCGCCATGAGATCCTGCCGGAGCTCCGTCCGTCTTGCTGCGATTTGCCGCGGCAGAGGTGTTTCGCCCCGGCGTTGCGCCTCCACGCGCCACTCGTAAATGTACGCGCGGGCTCTCGCCTCCAGATCCCATGGCAGCAGTCCGGCAAGGAGGCTCGCCGCCTCGCCAGAGACCGTGCGGTATCCCCGGGCCAGCCGGATGGCCATGACACTCTAAGACGCGTTGAGTCGCTTCCTCAAAGTAGGCGCCCATACCGGCGCCCCATAAAGGGCCATGAATCACACGACGCCCGCGTAAAGCCTGGCATTTGAACCCCCTAGATTGGGCAGAAGCCGCTTGCTAGTGGTACCTGCGTACCACTAAAAAGCGTACCTGCGTCTGACTGGTCAGAATACATTAAGAAGTTCCTAAAAAATAACTTTAATTTCGGAAGTCGGTGTTTTTGGTTATTTTGTTTTAACACCGACTTCCGAAATTAAAGTTATTTTTACTTAGTAGTGTTTTGTTTTAGGAAGAGATATTTTTTTTGTAAAAAAGTTTTTAAGTTTAGGAAGGAACTTCTTAATGTATTCTGACCAGTCAGAGCGCCATCTATTGAGAAAAAATAAAATGCAAGAAAACCTGAAAAAAAAAACCATAAAAATTAATAAGTTATTTTTTAACTTTTGATACGAACCAAAATAAAAAATGTCTGATCGTAATTTATCGTAACATACGAGTACGCTCTTATTTGACTTCATCCGCTGCCAAATATTTTTTTTCAATTTACGAAATGGTCGACATGGCGTTGCACTGATGACGCGTTTTGACGAATCGTAGTGTTAATATTTAGTATTGGAGAACGTATTGGAGAACGACCCTCACTCGATTTTTAAACAGCGTTGTTTGTTACAACGCAAAGCGTTGTAGTTCGTTAGTGGTTTTGGTTCGGTTTCTGAAAAGTCTTATCGTAGAAGTGACTTGAACTAATTGGGTACTTGCAAAATACTGGACGGTTCGACTTGCAGATCAGGCCTGTAGGGTTTCGTACTAAAGGTGCTGACGGGAACCTACTATATTAAGCCTCCGCGATAGGATAAGTTCGGAAAAAACTGCGAGACTTGATTCCTGATCTATTTATAATACTTACCTACAAAGTACGGAACCCTCGGTGCGTGAGTCTGACTCGCTCTTGACCGTATCATCTCTGACATAGACTAGTCAAGAGCAAACCCATCACAAATAAAAAAAGAACAAAAAAGATGTCAGCAATGAAAAAGAAGTCCGCTAGGGCCAGTGCCTGCCAGGGTTGCGTAATCTGTTCGAAAGAGTCACCGCGGCCCTAGGAGGGAGAGTCAGTAAGAGTCTGACTCTCCCTCCTGCTCCGCCCAGAGCGCGAGGAGCATTTGATGATTTCCCATCGATAAAAAAAGGAGCTGGGATGCACGTGTACCAGCTAACGGTATCTGTATCATCGCCTTTACTAGATCCGATTCCTGATGCGGGACCAACCTACACTGCAGCCTGCAAGAATGACGTCATCAGGGGTTCCCGCTCAAGCTGACGATGCTTTTCACGTCCCCACACGCCCATTGCTAACTACGGCTAAAGACGTTTTTGATGTTTTGGCTTCGTTATCTTTACACGATTTTTGACTGTGACTGTATTTACATATGAATAAACTGACCATTACAATCAGTTTATTCATATGTAAATCAGAGGTATGCGAAAAAGAGAGTAAAGCCCCGCATTGTAAAGGGAGGATCCTCCGACCGGTCGGCTGTTGTGCCTGGCGGGCTAGTTGCGCGATAGTTGATATTCGGGCTGATGTATATATCCAAATCGTACGGTAAACTCTGCTGGCGCGACGCAGGATTTCAACGTTCGCTGCTAATTGGATAGATGGCGTCGCGGTTCTTTTTGTGCGATGTAGATTTGCTCCGTTGGTTTTTTCTTGTGGCGGCATTGTTGCCGCTACAGTCGCAAGCAATTAACTGGTTGTCATCAGCCGTTTTAAAAACGCGCAAGCCATTTCATTCAGAGACGCAATTTTATCAGCGGCCTAAATTAAATTCAGCCAATGCGTCTAATATAATATCTAATGAACAGGCTAGCAAATGCTTAGGCCGTCATATGGGGTAACCATGTGACGGAAATTTTATGTATTTCATGAAATGTCTACTTCGATCCTAACCTCGATGACGGAGCCCCCCGCGCAGGGCTCCTGTTTTTGTCTGCAGGTTTTAATGTAACCTAAAATGAATAGTATGATGGCTCCCGCCATCCCAACCATCGTCATCGATCCTAACCTATCAGAGTCAGGTGCCCCAAATTCCCTGTGCTCTAAGTTCCCAAGTGATTTGACTAGGCAAGTCACTAAACGATATGGAACGAAGTCATTTTTCCAGCTATTCAATTAAATGCCGGTATGTCACTGAGGCCGCTGATAAAACGGGGGCGTTCAATTAAAAGTCTGGGCCGCTAATTATGCGGCTAATAAAGCAAGTTGGCTGTGATATAATATGTAGGTAATTAAAGTATCTTTGTGAATTGCGTATGTGCTCCGGATTATTAGCTGATTTGAATAATTACAATTTCAATTTATTGATTAGTCATTTGTAATCTATCTCTACTTGAAAATTCGTAAGACCGTGACACATGTATCTTTTATCACTGAGGACAGAAATCTAACTAGATAAATCTGGTATCAAACTTTATTTAATGAAGCAGTAAGTTGGTCAGTAAGGTGGTATTATTATTTTCATAATGTTGACATACCTACGAACCTTTCGATGGCGTACGAGGAGCCAACTCACACAGACCCGTTTAGACGAAGGTATTTGACTGTGTGGATTGGTCTAGGATATAGTTAAGGCCACACAATAGCTCACAGTTTGCCACCAGATTTTTCACTGGGTAATGAAAATAATGAGTCTGAGTTATTAGTAAGAACGGGGTAACATAAAGTTTTATTTGATTTTCCCCTTTTATATGATTTTCACTTGGAGATTTCTCCACATTGATGCAAGTTTTGAAACCGAATACTAAAACCACGCAACGGATCTTGATGACGGGTTTTTTTATAGATAGATTGGTTTTCGAGGAAGGTTTTAGTATAAAATTTGTCAAGGTTAATAATAAGCTATAATGTGTTGCGGTGGTCTGGTAGGCAGCCGCTCCCCGTAAAATACTGGTATTCAGCTAAATTCGGTTTGACTGGAAGCCGACCCCAACATAGTTGAGAAAAGACTAGGCTGATTTCATGTGGAATAAGTGAACAGGTAACCTAAATAAGTATCTAAACTTGTGGTGATCTGAGTTTCTCCGGTGCACTTGGCTCTCCGTCCGTTTCAAGACTGGCCTGGCAAATTAGTGCGACGGTAGCGAAAGCGTTTAAAGCGTAATAGTCGATATGTAATCATTACTTTTGTATATTATTGTTATAAAGCTGAAAAGTTTGCTTGTTTGATTGGAACGCGCTTAGTAACTTAACTCGGTATTTTGAGAATAACAATAATAACTTCATCATCACTTCTGGCTCAATTGGCAACTCAATTCCAGTCATCCTTAGAGTCTGGGTCGCTACCACAATTTCTAACAACTGGCGTTACCTACCTGCTCCATAAGACCGGTAGTTCCGCGGAACCCAAGAACTATAGACCAATTACTTGTTTGTCGACGGTCTATAAAACCCTTAAATCCATCCTGAGTGTAAAGATCAGTGAACACATAGTGACTAATTGAATTATGTCCACCTCTAAGAATGGATGTAGGAAGGGGTCCCGCGGCACTAAGGAGCTTCTCCTCATAAACATGGCTATAAGCGAACAGGTTCGTCGATCCCGCTAGGATCTGTCAACATGTTGGATAGACTACAAGAAGGCCTACGACTCTGTGCCACATACATGGCTCATGATGGGGTTGGAGTTGTACATAATAGATGCAACTCTACGCATCTTTCTTGAGTCATGTAAGAGGCAATTGAAAACAGTACTTCGCTATCCAGGATGTCGACCAATTCAGGGTTACGATGAGCCTGTGTGGATTAAACGGGGAATATTTCAGGGCGACAGTTTGAGTCCGCTTTGGTTTTGCTTAGCTCTGAATCCTCTAAGCACATTGCTGGAGGTTCTAGGCTATCGGTTGAGAAGAGGTGGTCAGGCCATATCTCACCTTCTTTACATGGATGATCTGAAACTCTTTGCCCCCAACAATTGGCGACTGATGGAGCTACTGAAGGTGAATGAAACCTTCAGTAGTACAATCAGGATGGAATTTGGTGTGGACAAATGTGCAGTCATGCATGTCAAGAAAGGGGAGATTATGGAATCTGAGAGAATTCAACTCTCGGATTACATACAGGTTAGATGCCTCAGCTCAACTGAAACCTATAAGTATTTGGGTATATTGGAAGCGTTGGGCATTGATGTTACTGACATGAAGCAATCGTTGAAGGAACGCTTCTTTGGCCGCCTGAAAAAGGTTTTAAATAGCCTTTTGTCGGGCGAAAATAAGGTGCGCGCCTTCAACGGTTGGGTCATGCCGGTATTAAATGTACTCTTTCGGCATACTCAAATAAATGGACTCAAACTGAGCTTGACGCCCTGGATAGGAGGGTCCGTACACTACTGACCGCAAACCGGATGCATCACCCACGATCATTGGTGATGAGATACACGGGTGGGATTTGTACATCCCACGAAAGTGTGGAGGTCGAGGCTTTATAAACGCCAAGACTCTCCACAACCGCGAGATGTGCAATCTCAGAGAATATTTTCTCAAAGCTGATGTGGGTATGCACCGAGATGTTGTCGCAGTAGACAATTGTGTCTCACCCCGTTATCCATGGCTAAGGAGAACTAGCGCAAACCTGTGATACTTACCATAGATGACCGCAAGGAAGTATGGAAGGGCAAGGAGCTTCACGGGTGCTTCTATCGGGCTCTTCATGGGTCCGATGTAGATTTTTCAGCGTTTGTGGCCTGGCTACGATTCAGTGATCTCTTCGGGGAAACTGAAGGTTTTGTCTGTGCGATTATGGACGAAGTTACCTTGACGAATAACTACCGGAGGCATATTATGAAAGATGGGACGGTGGACATGTGCTGGGCATGCCACCATCCGGGTGAGTCCATCAGACATTATCTCTGGTTGTTCTCGTCGGGCTAACGGCGAATACTTGCACAGGTACAACCAAGTGGCCAGGATTATCCATCAGCAACTAGCTTTGAAATAAAAACTTGTGGATTTTGAGGTACCGTATTATAAGTATGTGCCCGACCCAGTTCTCGAAAATGACCATGTCACGTTGTACTGGGATCGATCTATCATCACTAATAGGACTATTGTTGGGAATAAGCCTGATATAGTGGTGATAGACCGATTAGCGCGCCGCACAATGATAATTGATGTTACCATCCCGCATGACGAGAACCTCGTGAAGACCGAGAAAGAGAAACAAATCAAGTTTCTCGACTTAGCGCACGAGGTTGTCGACATGTGGAATGTGGACTCAGCTGTCATTGTGCCGATAGTCATTACGGCCAATGGCCTGATGGCCAAAAGCTTCGACGAACATCTGTCGAAGCTGGCTTTACACGGTGAGGTAAAGGGCCTAATACAGAAGGCAGTACTCCTCGATACGGCTCGTATTGTGAGGAAATTCCTTTCTCTGGAGCCCTAGCCGCCGGTAGCTTGGACCCTGCTCCCGACACCGGCGGACTACTACTTTTTTATATTTTTTATGTTTTTTTTTTTGAGATACCTATATTTAAAAATATAATTTGTATGTAAATAAGAATAAATAAACGAAACAATCATAATAGTAATACTTAACAAAAAAAAAAATATAATAGTAAAGTAATAACAAAAAATCAGACTTAATGACAAATAATTGATGGAGGAACGTGTAAAGTATACGTTCATCCATCATACGTAAGTCCTTTAATGTATAGTTGTGGCCAAGGCTTGTATAGTACTTTTCTCAAATAATGCGTGGAAATTAAAATACTTTTCAAAATCAATGACGAACATGGAACCACAATAATTTTTCCCGCGTGAAACAAATGAACACTTAATGTTCATATGTTTTTTTTTTAATTAACAGCTTTCTATTTGCAAGCCAGTTCGAAATTTAAATAAAACCTTCGGTAAGTTACCTCCTTGGCTGCCATGTCTCGGAGTAATGTATGTATGTAAATCGGGCTGGTTTCCGCAACTCCACGACTAAGCGCGTATTTTGCGTGCAGGTGGGACAAATGCGTCATTCGATCCACCCCAGCTCCCCAAGGAAGGCCAGCAACGCCTTGGTGTTACTAACTATCTCGCAGAGGGTACCTGGGTTTCCGAAGTACTTTGCCCTGTAATCCGCAACTACCGGGCAGCTTAGAAGCAGGTGTGCTGCTGTCTCATTCTCCTCCATGCAGGCTCTGCATAGCGGGCTGTCAGTGACTCCTATAGCATAGAGGTGTTTATTAAAAGACCCGTGGCCAGTTGTTACGGCTGTGACTGAACGCAACTGTTGTTTAGTCAGTCTTAGGGCTTGTTTTGTGAAACGGCCATTTATAGAGGGAAGTGCCTCTTTGGCCTGCCTACACTCACTATGGTCAACCCATTTTTTTTTTTTTTTTTAAGGATGGGAAATCATCATATGACTCCTTCCGCTCTGGGCGAGGCGGAAGGGAGTGTCAGACTCTTACTGACTAAAACCCATCCGTGCTCCTCCCAATGCCCTTTGCGTTCCAGGGCTGCGGCGTCTCTTTCGAACGGATTCAGCAGGCACTGGCCCTAGCGGGCCCCGTCTCCCATGCTGACATCTCCTTGAGGCGCGCGTGGAACACAGCGCGCTGCCAACCCGGGCCTGGTTCTGATCGGACGGCGAGCCACCCAATGCTCGCCGTCCGCAGGCCCGCGCCTACGGTGGCCGGAAATCGCCTTGCGACTCCCGACGCCTGGGGCGTCTTCTTCTGTTGCGGCGGCTGGGTCGTGAGGTTTCCCTCTCTCTCACACGTTCGGCATCCTCCTTCGCTAGCATTACTGTTTCGCAGAAGGAGGTGACCGCTTCCCATGCCTCTTCGCTCTGGACCATAGATTGTACTAGGGCCGGCCGCGAGAGGTCGCCGCCGCCGATCGCCTCAACAAGGACCCGGCGGTTCTCCGCCCAAGCAGGGCAGACCTCCACCGTATGCTCCACCGTGTCCTCCGGGCGATCACCCGGGCGTATCCTCCCGCCGAATCCGAAACAGGTATCTCCCGAAACAACCGTGTCCGGTGAGTACCTGCGTCAGGCGGAAGGTGAGGACGCCGTAGCGCCGCTCCAGCCACTCCTCAAAGAGGGGACTAATTGCCTGGATTGTGGCATGCCCAGCGCTGGGTTGCGACAGTCGCTGTCTCCATACCGCCATGAGATCCTGCCGGAGCTCCGTCCGCCTTGCTGCAATTTGCCGCGGCAGAGGAGTCTCGCCTTGGCGTTGCGCCTCCACGCGCCACTCGTAAATGAGCGCGAGGGCTCTCGCCTCCAGATCCTATGGTGGCAGTCCAGCAAGAAGGCTCGCCGCCTCGCCAGAGACCGTGCGGTATCCCCGGGCCAGCCGGATGGCCATGACCCTCTGGGACGCGTTGAGGTAACGGGCAGGTCGCTTCCTCAAAGTAGGCGCCCAAACAGGCGCCCCATAAAGGGCCATGGACCGCACAACCCCCGCGTAAAGCCTCCGGCAGGAGCCGTTTGGTCCCCCTAGATTGGGCAGAAGCCGCTTGAAGGCAGCTCCGGCCCGCACTATGGTCAACCCATAGCTTGTGATGTTTATCTCCGGTGCGTTTCCTTACCAGATTGCGTAAGTACCCGAAAGGCAGCGGCACGATGGGCTCAGGTCCCATTGCTGACAAACTCGACCCCCTTCGGGCGAGTTCATCCGCAGCGTCGTTGCCTCGAGATTCACTGTGTCCCTTGATCCATTGAATGGTTACTTTGTTGTGTCTACCAACCTGGTTGAGACGTTGGTGACACTCGAGAATCAACCCAGAGTTCACTGTGTGGCTGTTCAGAGCTTGCAGGACGGCCATGCTGTCCGAGAGTATGCGTATTGAGTAGACAAGCGTATTCAATTCAATTTATTCATAAAAAAAAAACTTTTACAATAAAATGTGTATAAATAGCCACAAAAAGATAATAAAGTAAAAATCTTATATAAAGGTAAATTAGTGCCTAACTTAAAACTAGTGTATGGCTAACAATAATTTGACGTATAAGATATTTAACTTGGAACTTATAATGTATATAGCGACCTGCCCGATCTAGGTTTATTTAAACCTGTGTTTCAGGCCCTCACTTCATCGCAATTTAAATTGGTCAGTTATATATGTAAACTAGATCAATACAATAAAAAATCTTAATCGACTATTAAAAATAAGCAAACTTTACAATTATTAATGAATACTATTCTAAACAATGAACAAAAATAAATAATACAAAGAAATATGAAACAATAAACATCATACTAAAATTTCTAGCAGTTTTTCTGTGTCAACGTAATTGAGTTTTGCTAAATATTCCGCAAGCGTTGTACTGCATTTCTTATAATTTAAACTATATATGTCAAGTGGCTTGTTGAGCTTGTTATATAGATAAGGTCCCAAAAACACAAAAAATCTATTTGCGAAAGCATGTTTGGTTTGAGGTTTAATACAAACCAAATCTTTCCTTCTCTTGCCTGAAGGTACTCGGTCATAAGGAAGTTCAGTGTGCTGATGCAGTACGATGTTTAGAATAGCTAGTTGACGCACTGTTAGTAACTTACATGCCATGAAAAGCTGGTGCGTGGGAAATTTAAAAGGGCGAAAGGTTGCAACCTTTAGAATTGCTCTTTGAGCACGTTCTAGAGGAAGTAAAATGGACTTTGCGACACCACCCCAGGAAGTTATGCAATACGTTAGTATGGACTGACACAAAGCCAAATAAACTTGTTTAATTAAATCATAGTCGGCTACGTTACGTAAGTATTTAAAAATGTATATTAATTTCCGCACTCTGCTGCATAGTACATCAATATGTTTACGAAAATTTAGATTTGTGTCAATCGTTACACCTAGATATTTCACATAGTCAGCTTTAGCTAAGGTGGAACAAGTGCATGCGTTGTCAGCGTTAGTTCTACAATTATGTGCAAAAATGTTTAAGTTAGTAAGCGGAATGTTATTTTTCCTAATCGTAAATAAAATGTATTTTGTTTTATCTAAATTTAATGTTAAGAGACTGTTAAGAAGCCAATTAGATACAGTATTGAAACCATTCTGCGCGTGTTCATAAACCTCGATTCTTGATTTAGCTGAGAACACTAGAGCCGTGTCATCAGCGTATGACAGTATGATACCATTTTTGAGTGGCAAGCTGCACAGATCATTTATATATATTAGAAACAACGTAGGACCCAAAATGCTACCTTGTGGAAATCCGTAACAGCTATTTTTAAGCTCAGAACTTATAAATTGACCAATTTTCACACATTGATAACGATCACTAAGATAATCAGAAAAAAGTTGAAGTTGTGTTCCTCTTATCCCAATCGTTTCAAGCTTATGTAATAATATAGAACAAGAAATAGTATCGAACGCCTTGGCAAGGTCCAAAAAGATACCAATGGTGTGCATGCCATTGTCCATACTTGTACTTATATAATTTGTCAATCGGTGGACTGCTTGGCTTGTCGATCTTTTGGGCCTAAAACCAAATTGACTGTCTGAAAGCAATTTGTTGTCTTCTAGATATTTTATTAAACGAGTGTTTATGATTTTTTCTAAAATTTTGGAGAGGCCCGTTAAGACTGAAATAGGTCTATAATTATTAACACAGTTCTTGTCTCCAGATTTAAAAACAGGGGTGACTACAGCTTTTTTAAGTAATTGGGGGAAAACTCCTTGTTATAAACATAACTGAAAAATGTGAGTTAACGGAGGTGCAATTAGATATTTAAATCTTTTAAGTATATGATTCGGTATATTATCGCAGCCAATAGCACAAACATCCTTAAGCTCGGTTATGATTCTTAATACCTCATTTGCGTCGGTCTCAAATAAAACAAAAGAATGTAGTGTAGAAGTTGTTACAGGTGAACTTTGAGGAGGCAACGATCTAGAATTTAATGTTTTTTCTGCCAGGTTTTTACCAACGTTAGCAAAAAAATTATTGACTTTATTCGTTGCTTCGGACGGATTTATTTCTGTTGATAATAAATCAAGGGGAGGTTCGGAATTTTTAGATCTAAAAGTATTATTTTTTATAAATTTCCAAACAAGCTTGCTGTTTTTTCCTGCCTTTTGTAGTTCATTTTTATCATACTGATTTTTTATTTTTTTCAAAAGATTGTTACAGAAATTTCTATACCTCTTGTATGTGACGGAAAGTGATTCATCACCAGGTGCCAGTTTCGATTTCAGGTGAAGTTTGTCCCTATGTCTCATACATCGAACGAGACCGGGTGTGATCCACGGTTTAATGTTATAATATTTCCTAGGCATTATTTTAACAAATGAGTTTTTCTTAATTGCATATTGTAACGAATGTATGAAATACTCTAAAGAAATATTTGCATCGTTTGAATTAAAAACTGGGTCAAAATTAATAGCGCTTATGTCATTTTCAAGGTTTTTCATATTTACTTTAGTATCGCTACGCAAGCAGTTTTTTCTAGGTAAAGAAATTTGCAATGTTAGTAAAACAGCTTGATGATCGGTAAGCGATGAGTTAGTTACAAATGTTTGGGTTGGTTTCTTTGATTTTATAAAGAAATGATCTAAACATGAGCCGGACTGGTGCGTGGGATGGTAATGAGTGGGTAATAGTCCATGAAACGCGCAAATATTCAGGTAGTTGTTAGCATGGCCATTGGTTTTCCCGGAAGCAACGTTAATGTTTATGTCACCTACAAGAATTATATTTTGAAAAGATGATACTTTTGTTAAATTCATGTTGAGTGAGTCCAAAAAACAGTCAATGTTTTGAGAAGGAGGCCTGTAGATGGCCATTACTACTGTATCAGGAAAATTTTTAATTAATAAGCAATTACTGTCCTGGAATAACGGTTCTTCTACCTCTGTTTTTAAATTATTTTTTACATATACTACCAAACCATCATTTTGGTTGATGGTTCTATCAGTTCTTTGTGAGTAATATCCGTCAAGAGATGGTAAAACTGTTTGTTTCGACAGCCAACATTCTGTTAGGACGATAATATCACAGCTAACCTCAAGGTTCTGTAGCAACACTTCAAAACCGTTGATGTTCCGGTTTAGACTGCGGATATTTTGTGTTAGTAGGGTTAACGTTTGACCTCCAACAGGTATCAGATTCCTACAGTCCTCAACATTACAGATTTTAGCTTCAGACACAGAAAAACTATCCAGATCACAAATTAGATGATCTGTCATTCTAATTATAAACTAACAAATAAAATATGAGGTAAACTACTGACTAAGTGCTTACTTAGTAATTTGATCGACGGCGCTCTTAGGCGCCTTCATAATCGATTGAATTGATGTAGTTGTCTTCTGCAGATTTGCGTGCCGGGCAATTTACATCACCAGTTGGATGGTCACATTTTCTTTTGAAGCGTTTACAAGTCGCGCATTGGGAGGGAGCAGCTTTATTGTTACACTCCTTGAAGGAATGACCAGTTACTCCGCAGTGGTTGCATGTCGGACTAGATTCTCGGCAAAACTTGGCTGCGTGTCCAAACTGCTGGCAATTGAAGCATCTGGTGACAATCGTGAAATCTTTCACGGGGCAAGATGTCCAGTTTATGAAAATTCGGCCTTGGTTTATTAAAATTTTCCTGGTACTAGCGGGCACTTCCAATATATAGTTACAGGTAGGAAGGTTTTTCTTACCCGATTTATGGCTCAATTTGAACGTTTCTTGAAAGGACTCACGAGTAGTATTCGGCAGCTTATCAGAAATGTTTTGCTCGTAAATGCAATCAAAAACTTCTTTCTCAGTGAGGGCTATGGGGACACCAATGACAGCGATCCTAGGGCGGCGTTTTGATGGTTCTTCTACTTTGAGGCCCGATGAAACTAGTTTTTCAGATTTTTTCAGTTTATCGATGTCGCCTTTGCTATCGGTGCAAATGATGACACCGCCGTTTCTGACTTTTCTCAGGCCACGGACATGTAGTTTTAGTTCTTCTGGCGAGATGATTTTCTGTACTAGGGACTTCGTGTCGTCACTGGTCTTCGTCTTATCAGAGGGATAAATTGCAACAGTACTCAGGTTTGCAGGGCGAATAAAGCTGTCGGAACCTTTTTTTACCATATTGGCATATGAGCCATTTTCAGGTTTGAGTTTAGTTTCGACAACCTCTTTGAACTGTTGAAGTGAGTTCGAAACGTTCTGGTGTACCTGTAAGTGCTGGATGGTGCTGTGCGCCTGGATGGTTTTCTGCTTTAAGGCTTGGTACAAGATTGCCATTTGAGATGTCCCATTTAAGACCTTCCGGCAAAGAGTATTGACACGGAGCTTCTGATCCGAGTTCATTTTTCCTTCCGCGACAATAGTGCATACTTCGTTCAGAATGGTATCTATAGATACCATCCATTTCTGGATCTCTGGCGTAGAAATAACTTCACTCGGCAATTCATTCTTCTCCGAGGATGCTGGTGGACTTGGCTCTTTATGATGGAAGTCTTCGATTGGCGTCGGTGGAGGACTTCGCCGTATTAATTGGCTCCGACCAAAAGGGCTAGATCCTGGGTTAGACATAACTAACACAAACACTATTTGTCTATAAATTTAGTTCATCTTTCACAATGACTCAGATGGTAGTTACCTACTAATCACACGCGACACACTTTACTTAAATAACTGACGCCGCAGATAACTAGGTATCAAAACATTAGTCACAATAATTATTTAATGATATTTCATATTATCCGATTTTAAACGACACGTCTGCTTAGTCTCGCATCTAATTCTATCTATTTCTGGAGTGGTCCTTAACTTCCCTGGTTAGGATGGCTGATGCCGCCAGAGAAATGCCCATGCATTCAGCCTGGAACACTGTGTTGTGGACCCCCAATGGTGTGGCTATGTGGATATTGAGATCCTCTGAGAAGATTCCCGCACCAGTACCTGTACCTGTTTTTGATCCATCGGTGAAGATCCGCAGCTCGGCGGGGCAGTGCCCCTCGCACCGATGATCCTCATGCAATTGGATTTTGTATTTTTTATCGAAGATAAATTGCTTGGGTACCCGGTCATTGATTGCTTTTGTTATGGGGAGTTCATTGTTGAGCAGAGCGGTGTGTCGTGTGTCTCTCTTACTCCAGAGACCTAATGTTTTAAGGCGTACTGCTGCCATCGTCGCTTCCTGTTGTATAAACAAGTGTAGCGGAGGGAGCCCCAGCATGGCTTCCAGCGCCGCAGTTGGAGTAGTCCTCATGCAGCCCGTCGTTGCCATGCAGGCCAGCCTTTGCATGTGTTGTAACTTGTTTACGGCTGTAGCTAGCTTTGAGCGTGGCCACCACACCACGGCCCTGTAGGTTAGCATGGGCCGAATTACTGCGCTGTACAGCCATAGTTTTATTTTGGGAGATAGGCCCCACTTCTTCCCTATCATTTTCCTGCGTTGCCAGAAGGTAATGCAGGCCCTGTTTAGTTTGTAGTCTAGGTGATTACTCCAGCTTAACTTACTGTCTAGGATGAAGCCTAGATACTTTACCTCGTTAGACAGCTGGAGCTCTGTGTTGAAGAGCATAGTAGCCGGTAGTGGCCTAGTGCTCGCTTTTGAGTGAACATGACTAATTCAGTTTTCGTGGGGTTTACCGACAGATCATATTCGTCGCACCATCTTTCCACGATGCGTAGTGCTTGTTGAGTGAGGTTGCAGATCGTTCCAGTCACTTTCCCTGACACTAGGATTGCGAGGTCGTCAGCATAACCTATTGTGTAGTAACGATTTGCGTTGAGTTTGGTGATCAGGTCATTAATTACCAGATTCCACAGAAGAGGGGAGAGCACATCCCCCTGCGGGCAGCCTCTGGCTATCAGAGCCAACTGCTACTCTTCCTCAAGGCAAACCACTCGTTTGCTTAACATATTAGTTATCCAGTCAGTTAGTACCTGTTCCACACCGTGTTTGGAGAGAGCGGCACTAATGCTGGAAAAGTTTGTCTTGTCGAAGGCTCCTTCGATGTCTATGAATGTGCCCAGGCAGGACCCTTTCTGTTGAATCGCTTCCTCAATCTGGTTCAGATGAAGAGCGGACTCTGTCGACTTACCCGAGCTGTATGCGTGTTGGTTACCATGCAGTGGTAATGTTTTTAAAGAGCCTTCTCGTAGTTCCCTTTTACATAGTCTTTTCATTGTCTTTAGTAAAAACGAGGTCAGACTAATAGGTCGATAGGATGTTGTGATCGTTTGTGTAGTCACTTTTACCTGGCTTCGGAATGAATATGACTTTTACTTCCCTCCATCCTTTAGGAACCTATCTAAAGGCCAGGCACGCTCGCATTAAGAGCACCAGTTTTGTTGCAACAGCGGTACCTCCCCACTGTAGTAAGGCAGGAAACACACCGTCGGGACCTGGTGCCTTGAAAGGTTGGAAGCTTTTGATGGATTTCCTGCGTTATCATCTTTTCTGCATAAAGCCAGTCATCAACTGATGGTGTTTGGATAACGTCAAGCCATTCATTTACCTGCGCGAATACGCAACCTGGGAAGTGAGTTTCTACTAGGAGCCGTTGCACTTCTTCAGGTGTGGTGGTCAACGTGTTATCGGGTTTCCGGAGTGTGGCAATCTCAGGTGTGTTCTGTTGCGCCAGTATTTTCCTTACCCTGTTTGCTTGTTGGCATGATTCAATGTTACCACAGAATTTACGCCACCCTGTAGTTCTTCTGAATCTGATGCATCTCTTGAAACTCGATTTGGCCGCGTAATAAGCGTCCCAGTCCTCATCACTACATGTGTTCATGGCTCTGCTAAGAGCCTTTCTTACCTTACCGCGTTTGCGCTCTAGGTCTGCACCCCACCAGGGTTGTTTACCCGGTGTGTCGCGCGGAATCATTTCTGGGCAGGCGATTCGGTAGCTGTTTATCAGCGATTCGGTGAGTAGTGTTGTGTGGTGGTGTGTGGGGATCGTGCGATCAATGGCCTTGTATGGGGCCCCGATTTGGGCGGCTGACCTGACGGCCGGCACCATCACTGTTCTGCGGAAGCCGCAGAGGGCGATGGCCGTCAGAGTCATCAGGGGCTATCGCACAATCTCCTACGAGGCGGCTTGCGTACTGGCCGGATCTCCGCCCTGGGACCTGGAGGCAAAAGTCCTCGCGTCACTGCACCGGTGGCGTGAGGAGGCGCGGGCGCGCGGCGAGCGACTGATGCAGCAGCACATTAAGCTGCGTCAGTCGCAGCTGCGCGAGGTTCTGGTGGCGGAATGGCGGAACAGGCTCTCACGCCCTTCCGCCGGCCTCGTCACTATCGAGGCCATCCGGCCAGTGCTCGAGCTGTGGCTCGGGAGAAGGCACGGCTCCTTGACATTTCGTGTGACGCAGGTCCTCTCGGGGCATGGCTGCTTCGGGAGGTTCTTGTGTCGCATAGGCAGGGAGCCGGACGCTCGGTGTCACCACTGCGTCGACTGTCGGGAGGACACGGCGCGGCATACGCTGGCAGAGTGTGCCGCTTGGGAGGAGCCGCGCCGTGCCCTCATCTCTGTGGTAGGCAGTGATCTCTCGCTGTCGGCTGTAGTTCGTGCTATGGCCGACGGCGAGGAGTCCTGGGACGCGGTGGTCTCCTTCTGCGAAACATTTATCGCGCAGAAGGAAGCTGCGGAAAGGGAGAGGGAAATCTCAACCTCTCTCCCAGCCCGCAGCAGGCGCACCGGGCGTCGGAGGAGGGCATACGCTGCCCTCTTCCGGCCCCCCTAACTGGGTCTAGGGGTGGCGGAATTGGGGATGTCCGTCGCCCCCCATTCATTCGGCCCCGAGGTGGCGGCGCGTAGTGTTCCCGTGCGCCCCTTTTTGACGTCGTGGGGGGAGTCAAACACCTCACTCCCCCCGCTGACCCGAGGTGGCCCGCAGAGACGGGCTGGCACCAGCCGGGGATTACGGAAGTCGCTTTAGTTCTCGCGATCTCCGGTTGGTGAGAGATGGAGCACCGGGGTGGTTTTAGTCAGTAAGAGTCTGACAGACCCCTCCGCCCGCCGAGAGCGGAGGACATCCATGAGGATTTCCCCCGTCACAAAAAAAAAAAACAAAAAAAAAAAGGTTGCGTGTGTACACCGATATATCCGTGTTGCGAGGATTACGCCTAGGTTGTTTGGGTGGTATACAGACCTGGATGTCGAAGCGGATCCACCTGTGGTCTGAGCATGAAGCCTCATTCGAGACTTGCCACCCAGTGATTAGTTCCGCTGCTCCCTCCGTAGCCAGAGTCAGGTCTATGATTGTACGACTGCGTCTGGTCACGAAGGTTGGTTCCGAACCCGTGTTTAGTAGGGATAGGTTAGTAGTAAACAGATAATCAACTAATGTCTTACCCCTTGCGTTTTGCGTCTCCATCCCCCACAGTGGATGGTGTGCGTTTGCATCGGTCCCAATGACAATCTGATTCCTGCTGTTTTCACAGTGCGTGATGAGGCGGACCGGTCGTGTGGTCGGTTCCTCCGCCTCAGGCATATATACCGAGGCAAAGACGATAGCCAACTGAGTGGCTCCCCGCTGTATGTTCAGCCTAGCAGCAGAGACGTCTCTGCAACAGAAGTCGTTTAATAGCTGTGCTTTAAGGTTACCTGTGACATAGATGCACGATCTAGGGTGATCATGGTCCGCAGTAACAAGGAGCTTACCACCAACATTGGAGAGTCCTCGTATGTGGCCACCCCTAATCCACGGCTCTTGGATCAGGGGAATGGCCGTGTGTTGAACCTCCAACCACTTGCGGAGTTGAGCCGTCGCGGTCTGGCTGTGGTGGAGGTTAGCCTGCACGACTTTACAGGCCGACAAAAGGGACGCCATCGCCGGCGAGACCCTCCTCGTCGCCCTCAAGTCGCAGCCCGGCAAACAGGTCGCCCTCGTCGAAACCGTCCCCTCCCGGGTCTGAAGCCGGGGACAACATTACGTCGGTCGGCTCCCCCCTCGATGAAGGGACGGCACCCACGGTGGCGGCAGGGGCGGCTGAGTCTACTGCTACAGCAGGTTCGGCCACAGTTGCTTCTGGGTTGTTTGGCGGAGAATCGGTGTCCTCTGCGTCTTCCAGCGGCTGTTTCGTGATCGGGTCCCAACCCCGAGGGACGTCGACGAACCTGCCGTTCGGACCCTGGAACTTGACGAACACCACTCCCAAACCAATTGAGAGACGGCGCTCGGCGCTCATCAGGGTCGGAACTTGGTCCTCGGGGATACCCAGCACCACGAACCAGCAAGCCATCTGCTTCTCAGCGTGCAGCACTTTTTTTTTTTTTTTTAAGGATGGGAAATCATCAAATGACTCCTTCCGCTCTGGGCGAGGCGGAAGGGAGTGTCAGACTCTTACTGACTAAAACCCATCCGTGCTCCTCCCAATGCCCTTTGCGTTCCAGGGCTGCGGCGTCTCTTTCGAACAGATTCCGCACCCCGGCAGGCACTGGCCCTAGCGGGCCCCGTCTCCCATGCTGACATCTCCTTAAGGCGCGCGTGGAACACAGCGCGCCGCCGACCCGGGCCTGGTTCTGATCGGACGGCGAGCCACCCAATGCTCGCCGTCCGCAGGCCCGCGCCTACGGTGGCCGGAAATCGCCTTGCGACTCCCGACGCCTGGGGCGTCTTCTTCTGTTGCGGCGGCTGGGTCGTGAGGTTTCCCTCTCTCTCACACGTTCGGCATCCTCCTTCGCTAGCATTACTGTTTCGCAGAAGGAGGTGACCGCTTCCCATGCCTCTTCGCTCTGGACCATAGATTGTACTAGGGCCGGTCGCGAGAGGTCGCTGCCGCCGATCGCCTCAACAAGGACCCGGCGGTTCTCCGCCCAAGCAGGGCAGACCTCCACCGTATGCTCCACCGTGTCCTCCGGGCGATCCTCACAGTGATGACACCCGGGCGTATCCTCCCGCCGAATCCGAAACAGGTATCTCCCGAAACAACCGTGTCCGGTGAGTATCTGCGTCAGGCGGAAAGTGAGGACGCCGTGGCGCCGCTCCAGCCACTCCTCAAAGAGGGGACTAATTGCCTGGATTGTAGCATGCCCAGCGCTGGGTTGCGACAGTCGCTGTCTCCATACCGCCACCACCCATGGTGGCAGTCCAGCAAGAAGGCTCGCCGCCTCGCCAGAGACCGTGCGGTATCCCCGGGCCAGCCGGATGGCCATGACCCTCTGGGACGCGTTGAGGTAACGGGCAGGTCGCTTCCTCAAAGTAGGCGCCCAAACATACGCCCCATAAAGGGCCATGGACCGCACAACCCCCGCGTAAAGCCTCCGGCAGGAGCCGTTTGGTCCCCCTAGATTGGGCAGAAGCCGCTTAAAGGCAGCTCCGGCCCGCCCCAGTCTGGGAGCCAAACGTCGGAAATGCTCGACGAAGTTCCACCGGCTATCGAGGACGAGACCCAGGTATGTCATCGTCGACCCGACCTCGATGTGAACTCCTCCTACCATTATTTGGGATCCCGATGGTGGCCTGTTCCGAGGACCATGGAAGCACATGGCTTCGGACTTGTGTAAGGCCACCTCGAGACCCAACTGCTGGATTCGCTCAATTATTGTCGCAACCCCGCGTGTCATAGCGTCGGCCGCCGCCTGGTGCGATCTCCCGTGCGCCAGGACCAGCGTGTCGTCAGCGTAACAAACCACACTGACGCCACTAGGGAGGACGGCTCGCAGCACCCAGTCATAGCCGATGTCCCACAGGAGCGGCCCCAGAACCGAACCCTGTGGAACACCGCACGACATCTCTCGCCGGTTCCACTCTCCCAGGTGACCGGGGTAGATGACGGCTCTGTCCGTCAAGTAAGCCTCGACTACGCGACGGAGGTAGGTCGGCACCCGGTGATACCGAAGTGCCTCTCTGATGCAACTCCAGGGCAGGGTGTTGAAGGCATTAGCGATGTCTAGAGACACCGCCAAGACGACCCCACCCCGGGAAACCGCGTCCCCCGTCGAGAGGGCTCTCACGCGCATGATGGCATCCACCGTCGAGCGGCCCGTGCGGAAACCGAACTGGTTCTCTGCCAGATCCGGCCCCACCCGCACTAGGTGCTCGACGAGGCGGTTTGCAATTACTCTTTCAAAGAGCTTGCCCACCTCATCGAGCAGCACGATGGGCCGGTATGCGGACGGAGAGTCCGCAGGGCGCCCCGGCTTTTTGATGAGGACCAGTTTCCCCGTCTTCCAACGAAGTGGGAACTGGCCCCTCTCCAAGCATGCACTTAGGAACCCTCTTAGTCGAGGCCCAAGAGCCTCCAAGGCCAGGACCCAGGCTTTCCCAGGTAAGCCGTCGGGTCCTGGGGCGGTATTTTTGGTCTTCAGCCTATTAACCGCCACTCTCAGGTCTACCTCAGTCACCTCAGGAGCATCGTCATCGTCGTCAGCGGTGTAGTCCGCATCAGGCACCGCAGGTGGCGGAGCCATAGACGGGGGAGTATGCTCCCCTCGCGAGGGGAACAGAGCGCTCACCACGTCCTCCACCAGCTGGGGCCGAAGACTCTGCGTCAACGGGGGGGCCCAGGTGCGGAGCTTATTCCGCACCATTTTGTAAGGTCTTCCCCACGGGTCCCCGTTCAGAGACTCCAGCATCTCCTTGCGAGCCAGATCCTTGGCTTGCAGGATCCCCGCTCGGAGGGCGGCCTTCGCCACTTTGTACTCCTCGTACAGCTCCGCCTCTCTGACCTGCGAATCCGGAGGACGGATGCGGAGCCTGCGGTGCCTGGTATACCGGCGCCGTGCAGCAACGCATGCCTGACGCAGCGTCGCCAGCTCTTGCGACCACCAGTACACCTGACGGCGGGCACGTCCTGGCTTAACCCGGGGCATTGCCACGTCACAAATATCGGACATGGCCTCCCGGAACCACTCCGCTTCGTCATTGATGTCAGCAAGCCTGTCCGGAGGTGACACCCAGGCCTGCACGATCGAAGCTTCCAGGAGGAGCTCCCGGTAAAGCTGTTTCAGTGCCCACCGCGGACCACTCGGGGCCTGCCGGACTGGCGCGGTTGAGGTCTGGGTGGAGACGTCAAACCGGATATACCGGTGATCAGAATAGGTCTCCACCTCCTCTAATACGCGCCAGTCAATGACACGCGGTGACAGAGCAGGGCTGGCGAATGAGATGTCCACCACAGATTCCCCCTGCATCCGCACACACGTTGGGACAGAACCCATGTTTAAGACGACCAGGCCTGTCTCCAGAGCCCAGTCCTCTACCATCCTGCCCCGCGTGTCCGTGTAACGGGAACCCCAAACCAAGTGCATGGCATTGAAGTCCCCGAGAACGAGCACGGGGAGGGAACGATACCCGGCGACGACGACGCCCAACTCCGTGAGGGAGTTTTGGAATTCGGCGAGAGTTCGGTTCGGGGAGAAGTACACTCCTACCACGACAATCTCCCCAAACCGTGCTGCTACGCACCCCTGTCCTCTCCTGACGCTTTCGAGAGACGGGGTACCGGCAGCGGCCGACGAAATTAGGGCCACCGAGCCGTTCAGGTCCTTCACCCAGTCATCCCTGGGCGGAACAAAGTACGGCTCAGCGACCACGGCGATGTTAATCAACCTCTGCGCCATGCTCTGGACCAACAGGTCCTGAGCGGCAGCGCAGTGGTTGATATTCGCCTGGAGGAAGCGTAATGGAGCCGTTATTGACACTCCATTTCAGCCTCCTCCTGAATCCCCTGTGAGGGCTCTCTCGCAGCAACCGAAGCGGCGGCGGCGGCAGTGACGGCGGTGGTGGAGGGCTTCTTTTTGCCCCTGGTTTTGGTGGGTGGAGCGCAGGCTTTACTCCCAGCCCAGTGATCGGCCGGCTTGCCAGCTGCCGCACATACAAAGCAGTGCGGCGTGGCGTTACACGAACCGGCCCTGTGACCGGGCTGACCACAGCGGAAACAAAGACCGCTGCGATCCACCTCCGAAGTGCACTGAACTCCCACATGGTTACCCACTTGGCAGCGGAAGCACCTCAGAGGTCTGGGTTCCAGCAGTTTGACCTGCGCAGAAACCCAGCCCACCAGGAGTCTTCGGCCCTCTGATATTTCTTTGGCCGCCGTCACTGGGCAGCTCACCACGACGGTTCGCATGCCCGTGTTGTCAGGACGTATGGTGCCTGCCTTCACCTGCTCGGCAGAGCACCCCCCAGTCCTGACAACGGCGGCCACCACCTCCTCCTCCGTGACGGAGTCGTCCAGGCCCAGGATGCGCATGTCGACGCACTTGGTGGGCCTGGACACTCGGACCTCGTCCGCATTTAAGGACGCTCTGAGCTTTTCGGCCAGAGCGTCAGCGGTCGGGCCACTAGCGTGCAGCACTACCCACCTCCTTACGTCGATCCAGCGATTCTGGTACCAGAGGGCTCGTCCAATAAAGGTCGAGTCCTCGTAGACTCCCTGGTCGTCGGAGATGGCGATGCCGCAGCGCACCCGCTTCTGGATCTCCGTCTGGCTCTTGACGACTAGCGAGGTGCCAGCCGGGAGAGGCAGGCTGGAGACTGTTTTTTTCAGCCAGGCTAAGGTGAAGTCGTTACCGCACCACAGCTTGAGGACTCCACCGGTGAACAGCGGCTTCGCGTTGAAGGTTGGTCCCGGTGTATCCTGCATAGCAGAGCAGGCCTCGCTGATGATCCGCTTGTGGATAGCAGCCAAGACCTGGTCCGATACTCCCTGGCTTATGATGCCCCTCCGTTCGCAGGTTATTGCGACGTTTAGGGACGCACTGGCAGCTTGGGCGTAGCTTCTGTTAGCAATCCTCTGGGATTGGTCAAGCCGCGGCCGCTTGTGCTCTCCACGGGGCGAAATCGTCTCGTTGAGAGCCCGCTTGGCCGCAGTCTGGTCACTTCCATCGGATCGCTGCGTTGTGGTTGCCTCCTCGGCCGGACCTCCTGCGGATTTAGATTGCAGTGTGCTAGGCGTTGGTCGGCTAGTGCCGGCCTCAGCCTGCGACCGCTTCCCCTCAGAGAAGTTCAGCTTACCTTGCTTGGTCGCTTTAACCGAGCTGGTGGCAGCAACCTGCTTGTTTTGGGGGGCTTTGCGTCCCCGTTTGCGTTCGTGACGCCGCTCCTTACGCGTCAGTCTTTCCCTCCTCTTACCCTGGCTTATAGGAGCTGTAGGACCCGAGGGGCTCGAACAAGAGCAATGGGCTTGTGGAATGGATTTTTTACCCTTGCCCTTGCCTTTACCTTTACCCTTACGGGTAGGCACCTGCCAGGCGCTGGTAAAAACGTCCTCGGTGTTGCTGATCGCCTCCGTGTGACCGGAGGCGGCCGCGACTTGGGAAGCGGCTTGAGGAGCCACAGGAGGAGCGGGAGGGTGTTTGGGAAGGCTACTTCCGGCAGAGGTGTTAGCCGTCTCCGTTTTCGCCTTTGTGTGTAAAGGATCGGTACTGGTCCCATGCAGCGCCGTTCTCCTTTGCTTGGAGTGGGACTTTTTGGTCTTAGCTGCGGTTTTCGCCACAGCCGGACCAGCGCCCTCGCCGGCGCCCACGGCGTGAGCCGCAGGACATCCAGGGGCGAGCGAGGCACCAGAGGTACTTCGCTTAGGAGCTTTGCCAGCTTTCGCCGACTCCACTCCTGCGGTATTCTTAGTTGGCTTCAATCCGTCCATACTAAAAATTTTTGAACTTCATCTTCCTGGCTCCCACCCACCATGGAGCCCGCACCTGGGAACGTCGCACTACTGTAAGTGCGAACGTTAGGACTACCAGGAAGATATAGGTTTAACATTTTCGGCCCCAACGACCATTAGTTCTGCGAGCAATGTGCCCTGCCCACTGCCACTTTAGTTTGGCGATCCTTCGGGCTATGTAAGTAACCTTAGTTCTCTACGAATATCATCATCCCTGTTTCGATCACGCAAGGAACCTCCAAGCATTACCCTCTCCATTGCCCTTTGAGTGACTTTAAGCCTTCTAATGAGGCCCATTGTGAGCGACCAGCAACCATTGTAACATAAGATATACGCACAGTCAACTTCTAGCTTTGCTTGACCCCTTTAGAATGCAAGGCATTGGCTGTATCACCTCTTCTGTTCAAAACACCAACCAACCTTTTTTATTTTTTTGTAATGAGAAACGTTTTAATAATTACGCTTTTCTAAACACGATGTTGAAGAAAGTTGCTAGGGTTGTTAACACGTGATAGAGCTACATAAAGTTGTAATGAGAAACTCTATCCAGATGAAAAGACTACCCCCGCAACGGAGAGAGTAGAGTTGAGATTCCGTTATCCGCACTTAGTCTCCCATTCGCGTTGTGCTTAGGAGTCCTGGCTAGGTTAGCCAGCGAAGCTACGCATATAGGTTTCGCTGAGCGTCCTCATCGTTCCGAGTATTTTGCACGTTGACTGTCTATGGCGCCTATCATCATCAAATGATGATCCAGCCAATTGCCGTCTGCTGTTGAATGTAACCGCACGACATCGTTTATTGTAATGAACACCGCACGACATCTCTCGCTGGTTCCACTCTCCCAGGTGACCGGGGTAGATGACAGCTCTGTCCGTCAAGTAAGCCTCGACTACGCGACGGAGGTAGGTCGGCACCCGGTGATACTGAAGTGTTTCCCTAATGCAACTCCAGGGCAGGGTGTTGAAGGCATTGGCGACGTCTAGAGACACCGCCAAGACGACTCCGCCCCGGGAAACTGCGTCCCCCGTCGAGAGGGCTCTCACACGCATGATGGCGTCCACCGTCGAGCGTCCCGTGCGGAAACCGAACTGGTTCTCCGCCAGATCCGGCCCCACTCTCACTAGGTGCTCGACGAGGCGGTTTGCAATTACTCTTTCCGAGAGCTTGCCCACTTCATCGAGCAGCACAATGGGCTGGTATGCGGACGGAGAGTCTGTAGGGTAAACTATTGCCCGTAGGGGCAATAGTTTACCTGTCATATTTAATACTATAGTGTAGACCAAGGAGTATTTCCCGATCTTATGAAACATAGTAAAGTAGTTCCTTTGTTCAAATTGGGTGATAATCAGGAACCCAATAAGTATAGACCTGTGTCAATTCTGCCAGTCCTCAGTAAGGTGTTTGAAAAGCTAATGCTTTATCAGTTGTTACTTCACTTTAATAAAAAATCTATCTTTCATGAACAGTACGGTTTCACAAAAGGGCGTTGTAAAACTGACGCCAGTGTCACCCTCACAAATAACATCTTTAACACCTGGGAAGAGTCGCAAGACGCCATTGGAATATTCTGTGACCTCTCGAAGGCGTTTGATTGCATTGAACATGAGAAACTTTTATTAAAATTTGAGCACTATGGGATTGGAAATACAGCCCTTGAGTTGCTTAGGTCATACTTGACGGACAGACAGGTTAAAGTTCAGGTAAACGGTGTAAACTCACTAGGGTCTGAAATGACAATGGGAGTTCCTCAAGGCTCAATATTAGGTCCATTCCTCTTTCTAGTTTATATAAATGATTTGCCCCAATTACTTCAAAATCACCCAAAGATGGTGTTATTTGCGGATGACGCATAATTGATATTTTAAACAGAGCGACGGTCACGAAATCTTGACGTCGTGAATAACTCTATTCTTCAAGTCCAAAATTGGTTTACGGCAACTTGGTATTAAATTAAAAAAAAAAACAAATGTATTAGATTACTTTGCCAAACATTAAAAGTAGCGAATGTGACATAATATTGAATGGAGAAAACTGGAGTTTATTGATCAGAGAGTTTTCTTAGAAATCATCGTGGAAGTTGCAATGGGGACCTCATATTACATCTCTAGTGGGGCGGCTAAGCTCAGCTGTTTATGCTGTTAGGAAGATAAGACAGTTAACAGACGTAGAAACCACAGGTTTGATCTATTTAGCTACTTTCACAGCATTATGTCATACGGTATTTTGTTGTGGGGTCGGGCTACTGACATTGAATCCATATTTATTTTACAAAAGAGAGCTGTCAGAGTCTTTTATAACCTGCGTCTCCGCGAATCTCTAAAGGAACTTTTAAAAAATTCCCAGTACCTTGCCAATTCATGTATGAAAATATAATGTACGTACGGAAAAATCACCATCTTTTAGTAAAATTAGTTTTACACATAATTTTAGTACTAGAAATAAAGATAAATTACATCAACCATTTTATGGATTAGCTAAAGTACACACATCTTTCCTAGGGTACTGTGTTAAATGTTACAATAAAATACCTTGTGACATATTAGAACTAAATGAAAGACAATTTAAAGCGTATATCAAAAGCACACTTTGTAAACAAGCTTATTCCAAATTAGAAGATTACATTCAGGATAATAATGCCTGGAAGCATGCTGGTCCTGCTCCATAGGACATTCAATGTTGTGGACCAAATCAAACTGATTGCTTCATGTATTAACTTTATAGATATTCTGTTTCTTTTTGTGTTTGTATTTTTCTGTTAACTCACACACTGTTAATTAGTGATTCCAATATTTGTTAATGTGTGAGTGTCATGTACCTACTTATTGAGAAAATTGATAAGTCTACCTCTGCATACCCTAGGTGCATGGTCCTCACATATTACTAAATTTTTGTATACAGGGTGTCCGGGACACTCTCAACGCAAACTTCGCGAAAAGGCTACACCTGATGCCACTAATCAAATTGTGGAAGTCATTAATTTCGCTAATGATCGGTTACAGAAATTGTCATTTTCGAGCGCGCAATGTATTGTGAACAACGCGATCCAAACGACGCGAGGTGGTACGAAGTGTAAACGAAGCGTGAAGTGTGTACGAAGTGTCCTACACTTCTTGAACACACTCAAAGCTGCGACGCCGCGCGAGCTTCTTTCGTTTAATGTACTTTCCTAAGAATATCGCCTACCTATCGCCGACCACAATATCACATAAAATCATTTTTAATCACTCAGAAATACCTACCTACGGTATCTAACGATGGTAGGAACATGTTTATGCAGAATTCAAGAGAAGAAAAGCATCAACACAAGCTATGTCTTTAGTCTCTTAAAATCACGATTCCGATAAGGATTGATAAGATAACAAAAAAGAAAACTTGTAAGTAGGTACCTACATTGAGATACGTTCACGTAGGTATAAACTAATGAACTATCTAAGT
Source organism: Lacanobia oleracea (assembly GCA_950371165.1). Lineage (NCBI taxonomy): Eukaryota > Metazoa > Arthropoda > Insecta > Lepidoptera > Noctuidae > Lacanobia > Lacanobia oleracea. The sequence goes on from OX493389.1 coordinate 18,937,230, forward strand.
CACTTTGATTGTACCTACCAATGTCGCCTTTCGCCGACAACAATAATACCTATCTCATAAAATGAATAATTTTTATCACTCAGAAATACTAATCTGCTGATGGTAAGAACTTGTTTTTGAAGAAATAAGAGAAGGAGCCATAAGATTAATCTCTTAAAATTTGATTCAGATAAGGATTGATAATAAAAAATAAGCTTGAAGTACATTGAGATCCGGTATCGTAGGTAACTACTGAACCGCCTCACTCACTTAGAAAGTACCTAAGTACCAACGAATAACACCCGTAGCCGACAACAACTGACATGTTTACGCAGACGTTAAGGAGTCATAAGCTTAAGCATGTTCCACAATGATGTACTTACCGAATCCAATGTCCATTTGTACCTATGAATTCACCCAAACACCTTGGATGGGTCGCTGGATTACATCCTTGTGGAACATGCTCTCTTAAAATCACGAACGCGATTCTGATAAGAATTGATAACAAAGCCGGCCATGTTCGAGTCGGACTCTCAAACAAAGGGTTCTGTAAGTATCATAACTCAAAAAACACGCTTCTTGTATGCGAGCCCCCGTAAATTACCTAGTCCTATGGACGGACAGACAGCGGAGGCTTAGTAATAGGGCTTCGTTGGTTACGCTTTGGTTACGGAATAGTAAAAAGAAGATTGTAAGTAGGTACCTACCTACATTGAGATCCGATAATGTAAGTACCTACTACTAACTCACCTTAAGGTCGCTCACCCCTGGGTTGGAAGTGGCCGCCGCTCGCACGCTCGCATATCTGAGCACGGCCCAGAGTTTCAGCGTGGACACGGAGCAGAAACTTTGGGTCCTGAGCACACTCCTCACGCAACGTCGCAAACACATGCACGACGCGATTCCTCATCTCGGCTGCGGAAGCGCACTCGGACACAAACACCTTGTCCTTGACGTAACCCCAAAGAAAAAATCGAATGGGGTCGAGTCTGGTGAGTGAGCTGGCAATGGCTTCGGGCCGAATCTACCGATCCACCGATTCCACAAGTCCAGATGACATTTTTAAATCAGACACACAAACACAGAGAGAAAATAAGTTTTGGGATCAAACTAAAACTTATCTTCTCTAACGTTCCGAAAACAGACTTTCACAAAAAGCACATTCGTTCGCGATCAACGTCAACAAGAAACTGGCAAAAATCCATCACGAAATGTTCTTTTCGAACTCTCTTTTGATTTCGCCGACATACCTACGTGCAGTACAGTGGCGGAACTATCATGGGTGGTTATTTATTTAATGAATGATTTTTTTTTTGTTGAAATACTTAACCATGTAGTTACTTGATCGCCTTAAAAAAGATTAAGATCTAAGAGAACCCAAGCTGCAAGAAACCGAACCAATTGAGATAAGCGTAACATTACTTATTTTAACTTAAGCCTTATTATGATTTGTGAGACGTGTGCCTATTAATAGTAAAAACTCCGGTAGTGCCGGCAGAAATGAGCACTTGAATACTCTCCCTCCGTCTTACAAATTTTCGATCAGGTCACCATCTCACGCATTTTCACCAGGGTCACGTGTCCTGACGCGAGCTTAAAATTTTTTACCCATTACAAAAAAAGTGCACAACGTCGGTCGCTAAAGAAGCTTTCACTTCAAAAAAAAATCTCGGTCAGGTGTCACCATCACCACTAAGTGAGACACTGAACGGCCCCTTACACTCTGTTCAACAGAATACCTAGATCGGCTTTATTGTCGGCATGTCAAAGAGCGCGCTACGTATTGCCGCTATAAGAAAATACGATTTGGCGACACACAACAAAATAACCGATTTGCGTCTTTAAGCAATTATTTTAATGTTGGAAATCGCTTACTTTATTTTGTTGTGATACGTATTATTTTCTAATGACGGCAGTCTTTAGACGATATTTTTGAGCGGTGCCTTTGACATGCTCACTCGCAGGTAGCTACTTGGCATGCGTTGACCTTTCGTTTGAACTTTGCACAGCTGATAGCTACCTAATTTGAAGTTTTATTTACATTGCTTTTTTTGTGAAAATAGTGAATGAATGACTTTTTAATTAAAAATCTTATTGGGTTAGGTCAGAATAACGATTATGAGCAGACTTAAGTAAAAAAAAACTCCTAAAAAATATGAAAAAATGAGGAAAAAGCCGACGAAAAATTCCAACTCCAGGGTGTCCAGAATCATGTCCTGGACCCTTGGAAATCGTTTGTGCGTCGATGTCAGATACACCCGGTATATTCCGTAGCTCTCCTCGCGCCTTCGTCGGATTTCCTCTGTGGCTCTGCATACCGCGAGGAGTTTCGCCTGGTAAACCGTACAGTATGGGGCCAGCCTAAGTTTAACAGCCTTAACCTCGGCTGCGCCATTCCACAAGGATAGCGCAGCTCCTACCTTATTCTCGATCCGGCTCCCATCTGTGAATATTCTTATATCCTGGTTATTTTGGCTATCAACTTGTTCCTGGTTTACCAGGCTCACAAACCCAATCGCGGCATGCTTCCCCGGGTGAGGAGTACTGGAGAACGATACTCTTCGCTCGACCTCTCTATCTACCAGCTCCGGCTGGGAAACCCCTCTCCTCGCTTCGTACAGGGCGGCTGCCTCCTGTATGCGAAGGTCGAGTGGCAAAATACCAGCCAGAACCAGCGCTGAATGAAGAGAGGCCGTACGATACGCCCCGCACAGATTCTGGGCGAAACCCCTCTGGACAGCGTTTAGGTGGCGTTGAACCCCCAACTTTTTCGACGCTGAAGACCAGGCGCCTGCAGCGTATGTTATTATCGGCTCCACCGTGGCGGTGTAGATTATGCGGACTATTTCCGGGTTGAGACCCCAGCTCACTTTTGCGGCTCTCGACAGCTGATTGTAGACGCCAAGTGCCTTCTTGCATACGTTGGCTGTATGGCTGTTAAACGTTAACTTGGCGTCCACTGTGAGCCCCAGGATCTTCATCTCCGAGGACATTCCAATGTCGATCCCTCCCATGGTCAGGTGTGGCGTGTCATATTTAAGCTTCCTGGTGACCACCATTGCGCACGTCTTGTGTGGCGCGAACCTAAGCTTATTCATGACACCCCACCCCCGAACATATTCGAGAGCGGCATGGGCCTGTCCCTGGATTTCCAGAGCCGTCTCCCCCGAAAAAACCAGCACAACGTCATCGGCGAATGCCTGGCAATAATTGCCTTGCTGCGTTAGGCCTTCCAGTAATGGGTTCAACAAGAGATTCCATAGAATGGGGCCACCTATTGATCCCTGGACACACCCTTTGTTAGTCGTTTTTGCGAACTCATGGCCAGCATACCTTACCCGGACCTTACGGTCGCTTAGGTAGCTGGCTATCATCCTCCTGAGATTCGCAGGGCACTTCTCCTCCGCCAGTCTGACCATTATGGCTGGCCACCACGCACTGTCGAAGGCTCCCTCTATGTCCAGCGAGACCATCGTGATGAGCTTCCTCTCTTGGAGTTCACCCCTCACGTGGGCCAGCAGGTCATAGAGGGCGTCTTCCGTGCTTCGCTGTGGCATGAAGCCATACTGACGGGGACTTATCCGGGGTGCCAGGTACCAAACGAGCCTTTTGACCACCATTTTCTCCAAAATTTTGCCCATCACTGGTAACAATCCGATTGGCCTATAGGACTTGGGACTGGTATAATCGTCCTTCCCTGGCTTCCTGAGCACCACCACAGTGGCCTCTTTCCACAGTGTGGGGAAGTGCGTCAACTGCCAGCACTTATTGAACAGAGCCAGGTGCAATTCCACGTCCTGCGATATTAATCGCTGGCAGATGTCGGCTGTGAAGCCATCTTCTCCGGGTGCCTTCTTGGGATTGAAACTCTCCATCGCGGCTCGGAGCTCCTCCGTCGTAAACTCTGGGTCATGGATGTCATTATGGCACCAGTCGTTTACTCGGTCAGCAAGAGCTCTGATCCGACGATGGTCTGGAGTATCTTCCTCTTCTGCGTCCTCCGGGTAGAACGCTTCTGCCAGTATTCTCGCAGAACCCTCCTGACCCGCATCCTTACTATTCTACACCAGTGGCAGATCTTCTTGTCTTTTAGTGGTTTTTGGACATGGCTGGAGGTGGATCACTGTGTTGCCCAATTTCTCACAGGTCATGGCAATTTTAAGAGTAAATTATTTTCCTTTAAGCTTGTGGCCTCGCCTTTATGTCAATGTTCTACAGTTGACCATGAATACGAACAATCCGCACATCACATCTTATGGGAGTGTAGTCTTTGGCAAACTGAACGCAATATTATGTTAGATAGTATTAAGGTTACATCTGGGGTAGTTTACTATACGGACCTTGTTGAAACCAGAACAAATTTCCGTGCGTTCAAGCGATTTTGCCATACCTATTACTGGAATCAAAAGTAGCTCACAATTTAGGACCCATTAATTTAAGTGGTAAGATATAATCCGTGGTGCCTGGCAACTGGGCTTAACCCAGTTGTATTTGTCCCTTGGTGCCTATTGGCCTAGTTCTATTCTGTCTCCTGCTTGATACGGAGGGAAGTGGAAATTATGTATATTTTTTTTTCCTACTCCTCCGCTGTACTTTTCTGATTAATTTCGTTGCAGGATCCAAGACAGTTGAATCGTTTCTCCGGGACTCGTCGGGTTTCATTGGCTCGGCGTTTTTCTGGTGGTCGCCACTGTTGATTCTGGCTTTCAGGAGTTGCAGTGGTTGGGAATGTGTGGCGGGCTTGTCCCAAAAAAAAAAATAAAAAAATACCCAACTTTCTTTTTTAGGGTTCCGCACCCAAAGGGTAACCAACGGGACCTCCTAAGCCTCCGCTGTCCGTCCGTCCGTCTGTCTGTTAGCGGGCTATATCTTAAGAACCGTAATGGTAGACAGTTTTATTTTTACTGAGTGTGTATATCTATTGCTGCTATAACAACAAATAATAAAAATTAAAGAAGAGCAAGATTCTATTTTTTTGTCGATTTCAATGTCTAACGCATACATTATGACCTTGAATATGTCATTAGACGAAGTCTCGAAAAGTTATTTTACATTCTTACAAGTACGCCGGTCGTGTTTATGCTCATTAAAATCCTTCTGATGAACACTATTGCTATTGGAAACAAGGATCTGATGATGTAAACCATAAACTCCTATACCCGTCGTGTTTCGTCATCATACAAATGACTTCAAAGTATCGTTTAACTTTATTAACGGCAACACACAATGTTCCTATCGATTTTCTGCATTATCACAACTGTTACTACAGTTTTCATACGTGATGTTGATTCGGTGCTACTGTCATTCAACTGTCAACAGTCAGTCAACTGTCAATTCATTTCTCCGTTCCCGCCACCTTGGACGCGCACGCGGTCTCGCTACTTTTTGGCGGAGAATCAAAGTTTGATACATTGATATTCGGCTCAGGAATGCCCTTGAGCAGCTCGCGACCCTCACATCAACTCAACTGTGGTGAAATCTTCGAAAGGCAGATCATCGTCAGCAAATATGGCAGACTAAAGGTACGTCACGTATTGTAGTTTGTTTTTGCTGAATCTCATAAGAACATCGTCTTCGTCTGATCAATCCAGACCCTCGCTCTGTCCCAAATGTGTGGTCTTACTCATCGAATCTCATAATTTTATCACGACGACACACATCGTGTTTGGACATTTATGGATTGTACGGGGCGATACTATTAATTGTAGCTCGTAACATCAATCTGATGATGGAAGCCTAGAGAGATTAAGGTGTGTAGCAGCCCTCTTAATTGACTACTCCTATACCTCTCATATTTGGGCTCATTTGAATCTTTCTGATGAGCTAGTGCTCACATCGTTGTTACCAGCAGCAATGTAGAGTTATATTGCAGTTGGTAATAACGATCTTATGATATGCATGAGTCCAACTCGCACTTGGCCGGTTTTTTTATCAGTAAACTCCTTGATTTAAGTTAGCAACTAAGCGGTAATCTGTCGTCTCTATTGTCAATGTTTTGTTAACCTGTAATTGGCGTATATATTAGAACATAACGGTAAGATCTACCATTTGTATGTAATCATGTATCTGCTGTAGGTGAACCTTAATAAATAAATAAATACTCTCGTATAGAAATGAAGGCCAGCATATGAACGAGACGAATTTCAAAAAGCCAAAAATAATCCAAAGGCGACGTGGAAAGTAATCAAATCCATTAAAAACACTTGCTTCCAAACTCGATCCCCTTGTGAACTTTTAGGAACCCCAGCTGATGACAAAACGTCTATAAACCTTGTCAATAATTTATGTGTAGATATTGGAAAGAATCTAGCGTCAAAAATAGCTACCAACCAACGCAACAGTCTGGCCAATTATCAAAATCGCTTGTAATTTTACCGGTGGATGAGGAGCACGACGGTAGATTGTCCGTGACCTTCGTAATGATTACGCTACCAGATGGGATAACATCCCAGTTAGGGTTATCAAGAACTCCTCTAATGTTTTAATCCCAGTAATCACTCATATTTGCAACTTGTTCAAATATGAGTGATTGAAGCGGTACTGGAACCTTTCCGGAGGCTTTTAAGAGGGTGATAGTTTACCCTATATATAAGAGTGGGAGTAGAGAAAAAGTGACAATCTAAAAACCAATTCCTCGATTGAGCTCACTTTCTAAAATCCTAGATAGAGTATTGAATTATAGTATAGGTTATTGAGTTTCCTAACTACTCAGAAATTGATAGCCCCAAATCAGTACGGATTTATGTCCGGAATATCTACAGAGGATGCCGTGAAACAATCTGGATAGTAATCTGAACTGTCTTCTTATATTTAACTAAAGCTTTTGATACTGTCTCTGTACCCCGAATCTTATCAAAGATGGAAAGCTTAGGAGTACGCGGACTCACTCTAAAACTGTTTGAAGACCATCTCTGCCATAGAAGTCAGTGTATACAAATTGACTCTCTTACCAGAATACGAGCAGCTCATTTTTGACATTCCACAAGGTAGTATACTGGGACCTACACTCTTCCAAATATTTGTCAACGACCTATGCAAGCAGTCCGTCACAAATTGCGAAATTAACGCTTATGCAGATGATACAGCACTCTTTGTTTATGAAAAAAACTAGGATCTGGCTAAAGAGAGGTCAGGAAACTCGATTTGGCTGATCATGGAGTGGTTGTCTAACAACTTGCTAACTCTTAGGCCCGTATTACAGAACTACAATCAAGACTCAAGCTTTACTTAAAACTAGTCTGAGTTGGAGTTTTAATTTTAGAACTTGACTTGAGCAGAGAAACTAAAATCAATAATCACCTGAGCAATGTCACTTTAAAATGACATTTTTTTGCGTATTACAGAACAGTGTTTGAGGCTTGACTGAGCTCTACTCAATGTGTCCTTATTTTAAAAGCACAATCAGCTCAGAATCACTGCTTGAGGCGAGATTTGATCTTTGTTTTCGCAAGTGTAGTCGAGACCCCGCTTGAGCATAGATTCTCATGAAAATTGTTGTCGATTTGGAGTAAATCGAGTACCTACCTAATCAAAACGGATATATTTGCAGAAGTAGATTATTATATTTTTTTTAATAATGAGACAAATCGAACTTAAATGTTCCTCTGAGATATTTAAGAGATACGCAGAACGCTTATAATTGTGAAAACATTAAGTAGAAGTACAGGTTTTCACAAGAAGACCTCTTTATTTTAATCTCTTTTTTGAGTTTCATTAGAATGCGGGTGCAACACATTCTAATTTTTTTGCAGTATTTGGCAGCAAATGTATCGAGTCAGCCTTCTCGCAAACTTTGCTGAGGTAGTTAATACCAACAAAACAAAACCACTAGGAATCAATTTTCGAATAATTAAAACAGCCACTGAACTTCACTCGAAATAATCCCGCCAAAAACACTCCGTTTCGCAGTTTTTCTGTCCACAGAACATAATATGTACCTACTCTGAAGGGTTAAGGGTGGCTGTCAGTGTCAGTAACGTCGTGTCGTCCGCCTAATCCGGTTTTGATCGTGCGAAAAAAAAAGAATTGCAATAGAAAACAAACTATTGTTCAGGGTTACCATAATGATTGCTTACTCACGTAATCAGAGATCAAAATCTCTACTCAAGCGTAGTTTCGTTTGATTAGAGTTTGAGGATAGTTCTAAAATAAACTGAATGCTTGAGGCAAGATTCTTTGCTCAAGCAGTAATCGGTTGAACGCAGTTTAAGTAGTACTTGAGTAAGGTTCTGTAATATGGGCCTTAATATAGAAAAGACCAAATTTCTTAGGTTCTGTCGCCTTAAAACACCACTACCACCCTCTTCATTTTCAAAAAATAAGCCTACACGTGCCCTTTTAATCCATCATTACATTGCGATTGTCTCACTTTTAGCATGGTTCCTAATATAAAGTACCTGGGAGTGATCATAGACGACAAAATGGACTGGTATGCGCATGTTGAGGCGCTCTGCTCTAGAATCAGAAGATTGATATACATTTTTAAAGAGCTCAGTCATTCTGACTCTGACTTCCTTGTGTACCACCCATGTCAATCTGTTATTATGTACTTCATTCCAGTGTGGGGTGGAACCTAAAAAACTACGATGCTCCTCGTTGAACGTGCACAACGAGTGGTTCTTAAAGTGATGCTCTTTAAACCAAGAGACTTCCCAACTGACTAATTATATTAAAGTACCCAAGTCCTCACAGTTAGACATCTATATATCCTCCGTTCTATACTGCGAAGGCACTCATCTATCCTTTAAACCAAAATTTGCTCCTAAGACGCCAAGGTTTTCATGTTTGCAAAACAGTCCCTTGCCGATACGCGTTTGCAAGTCGACCATTAAAATGTCGCAAAGCTCAAGAATTTATAATAAAATAAATAAAAGTACAAACATCTATAAACAAACAACTCATGAGATTAAAAGTATTAAAAAAAAATGGCTAACTTACGACCAGACAAAAAAAATATTAACTATAAATTCAATACCCTTAATCTCTTTTGAACGAATGCTACGCACTCACCCTTGCACATACACACTCCTCAAATATAGTATACCTCACTCATACTTTACCTTTCTAAACAAAACTCTCTTCACTTGCTGCTGACTTCACTATAATATTGTACTGTGTATAATTATGTAACTGAAATGTCACGGTTGTATTTTATCATACTACTCTGTCAAGAAAGTACCGGGAAAAGATCAATAATACACAAAATGTCTGTTATTCATCCAAATTTATTTTATCACCTTCAAAGTATGCTCCTTTAGAAACGATACACTTGCGCCAACGAATAATCCATTCATCAAAACATTTTTTAAACGCTGCTTCCGGGATTGAGTTCAGTTCTCGCCGCGAATTCTCCTTTATGTCTTCTATCGATTGAAAACGGGTGCCACGAAGTGGTAATTTGAGTTTAGGAAAAAGAAAAAAGTCAGCAGGAGCCATATCTGGTGAATATGGTGGTTGCTGGATGGTATTTGTTGAGTGTTTGGTTAAAAATTCGTTCACAATGATAGCCTTGTGCGAAGGCGCATTGTCGTGGTGCAAAATCCAAGAATTTTCTTTCTACAAATCTGGCCTTTTTCGTCGAATTTGCTCTCTTAAACGCCGCATAACGCTCAAATAATATTCTTTATTTACCGTTAGACCTTCCGGTAAGAATTCAGAGTGCACAACACCGCGATAGTCAAAGAAAAGAGTCAACATGACTTTGACTTTTGATCGACTTTGGCGTGGTTTTTTCGGTTTCGGTTCAGTTGGAAGGCGCCACTCCGAAGCTTGTTGACTAGTTTGCATGTCAAACTCGTAAACCCACGTCTCGTCACCAGTAACAATGCGTTTCATGAATGTTGGGTCCGAACTGACTCGTTCTAGCATGTCCTCAGCGACTTTCATGCGATTGAGTTTTTGGAGAAAATTCAGATCTTTTGGGACTAGCCGAGCAGCAACATGTTTCATACCCAAATGATTAGTTAAATTGGTACGGATCGACTCGTGAGATACAGAAAGTTCGGCGGCTATCTCTCTCAGAGTTGAATGGGGATTTTCAGTCACTATTTCCTTCACTTTTGCGATGTTAACTTCAGTTGCAGACGTTGACGGCCTACCAGAGCGAGGCAAATCTTCCATCACATCTCGACCGCTTTTGAACGCTTTGAACCACTCATAAGCACGAGTTTTTGATAAAGTCGATTCACCGTAAGCCTTCTGTAACATTTTCAGTGACTCCGAACACGAAATTCCATTGGCGATGCAAAATTTAAGACAAACTATATGTGATATTACTAAAACCAGCACTGTATTTAATATAAATAACAGATGCAACTCAAACTCCGCGCCAAAATGGAAAACAGTTGTGCCAATCTAAAAACTACAAAAAAACAAAAATTTGAATTTGGAACCATAAACAAATCATCCATTCCCGATACTTTTTTGACTGAATGTATACTAGTTGACCCGCGCAACTTCGTTTGCGTCACAACTTTCATTACTGCTCCGCTCCTATTGGTCTTAGCGTGATGATATATATATAGCCTATAGCCTTCCTCGATAAATGGGCCAAAATTCAAATCGGACCAGTAGTTCCTGAGATTAGCGCGTTCAAGCAAACAAAGAAACAAACTCTTCAGCTTTATATATTAGTATAGATAGACTTCCCATCAGTAAAATCGAAACACCTAATGTTAATGTTCTAAATACAAATTAAATTTTCGTAGGTTTCTTATTTTGTTTAACAAGTAATTTTTAGCCTTTATGGAGTATGAAGGAAATTGATAAAAAAGCTAAAAATCGTTTATTTAATAGCTTGTATTCCCTCCCCGATCTCTTACCACTGCATCCATACGGTTCTACATCAAATGTTGTGGCATTCCATTCCATTCCTCTTGGATTGCATTTTGCAGCTGGCTAAGTATTTCTGGGCAGGATCTCTTGCACGAATTCGTCTCTTTAATTCATCCCGAAGATGTTCAATCGGATTCAGGTCCGGGCTTGTAGCTGGACATTCCATAATGGAGATACCGACTTCGGTAACATAATCTCGTACGACGCTCGCGGCGTGAGCCCTAGCATTGTCGTGCATAAATATAAAACCGTTACCAATAAAATTTGCGTAGGGCATCACGTGAGGCTCAATACATTGTTTGATGTACCGATGACTGTTTAGTGCAAGCAGACGTGGCCCAGACACAAAAACAAGCTCTGTCTTATCGTCGGCGCTGATTCCTCCCCAAACCGTCCACGAACCGCCACCACAGCTGAGCTTTTCTTCAATGTAGCATTGTGCAAAGCATACTCCATATTTTTTGTAGACTATGTTCCTTCCGTCGTAACTATACAGCATAATTTTACACTAATCAGAATGGAGGACTTTGTTCCACTGGAGGTATGACCAATTTAGGTGCTCACGTGCAAAGTTAAGGCGCGCTCTATGATGGTTTGCAGTTAATTTCGGCCCATTTGCTGGTTTGTGCGGTACCAGGCCACGTTCCTTGAATGTTTTTTCTAATTGTACAGCCACTAACAGCCACCCTACCTACAACATGAAGCTGCTGCTGCAGTTGAAAAGCATTAAGGTGTCGATTTCGTAAACAAGTTGTTACAATAAATCGATCATCTTGCTCAGAAGTGACCCTGCCATATTCTAAACGGCGCGTGAACAAACCAGTCTCCCGATAGCGTTTGTAGACTCTATGAATGGACGACAGGCTTAGATGCAATCTTTCAGTCACAACACGTCGACTGAGTCCAGAATCCAGCAATGTCACCACTTGGGCGGCTTCTGCAAGCAAAGTATCCGTACCTATGTTTTAGAAAAAAAACTTTTTCAGACGTCCCAAAGTCACAGTAAACATTAGTATAATTTTCGCTTATCACTGTAATGGCCAAACTGCCAGCAATACAATAATGTGTTTTATTCCACGGAAGGAAAAAACTTTTGTGTTAAATTAGGACAGAAACCATAAAAACGTAAGAGTTTGGATTTTTCTGATGAGAAGTGTAATTAAACCTGATACCTAGTGTAGGGGCCAGAATACTGTTAATGTTCTCGATTTTACAACCTTTTGTCTCCATGTGCTTATGTATTTTCATTGTTTCTTGTTGTTTTATAATTTAAAAAAAACTGCTGGTTTGAAAAACAAAAAAAATATTCCTTACATAATTTTTTTCTTTAAAATGACCTTATTACAAAAACTAAAAATAATATCAATCTAACAAACTTTATTCTAAAAACACAATTTTAGTAAGATAGAACAGAAAATATAAAGCAAATAAATTAAGGATAGTCTTTGGCGCCGAACTGCCGGCTCCACTGCGTGGCGGCACTGCATCCAGGAAGTGTTTCTCATAGATTTCATCCCATAAGCGAGTGCGTTCCTCCAAGAGCACCCCACGTAGTTCCAACGTCTCATTCAGCACCATGTGCGGTGCCCTGGTGGCGTGTGCAGCCGGCCATTCAGGCAGCGAAGATCCTACAGGCACAGGTGCCCTAAAAGGTATAAAACGAAATTAGACGACACTAATATTTGTTAACAAGTTTATCAGAACGCCTAACTTACAGTATCATTGTATTTACATTACAAAATAATTACAGAAATATACAAAAAATATACTTCGTTTAAAAACCTGAATGCTGAGGAAGCATTCAGACATAACTAAATAAATATTTGTATCATTTAACAGTTTTATGCTTACCCAGTTTTTATAAAGTTGTGCCAAATCTCTCGTACTGTCTTTCTCATTATCTGATATTCAGGAGTCGCGAGACTCTCATCTGAGCCATCCAAATTATCCAACCAAGCCAACGACTGAGCGCAGTGATCAGCTCCTCGCACGTCAGTGTGAATCACCGGAGCAGTGTTCTCGTCCACAAAGGAATATTCATACAAATAAACTTGGTAGTTGCCAGCTTCAGCGTACAGCTTCGCAGCCCGAAGCATAGGATAAACAAACATGACATCCGAAAAGAAGTCAATGTATTTAAGGACACTGTCATTACTCACAGGGTCGTCTGCAAAATAAAATCTCTTGATTTTAGTGGCTACTTCTTCTCGTTCTGCTTCAGATTCAAACGTAAGGTCAGCCGGTAAGAAATCAGAAAACTTTTCATTCATCAAATCTTTCCAAGTTTCAAAGAACTCAATTCGCAATAGTCCTTCCATGTTAGCGAACCCATATAAGATAGGTATCTTTTTGTAGTCCGCTCTCTGTAGTATAGTCAGAGGAGATTCTGTTAAGAAGGCTCCTTCTGTATCAGGCTCCACACAGGGAGAAAATAAGAGGGTAGAATCAGTTCTGTTGTCAAATATATCTCTAGTTAACAATTCCATCGGCATGGTCGTATAGAAGTGATTTAAAAACTCCAAGTCATCTACGTTAGCGAGTTCGTTCAGCTCTTTGGCATACGTTTTGGCAATCTCAAGAGGATCCCTCTGGATTGCAAATGCGGCAAGGTTACCGCCGCTTTCCGGTATGAGTCGGTGAAACAATCCTTCGGCTGATTTCGAGAGTAGTAGTAGGTCCACTGATGCGGATCCTGCACTGTTGCCTGCAAGAGTGACGTCATTAGGGTTACCGCCGAAGTTGGCGATGTTATTTTGTACCCAGCGCAACAACGCCACCTGGTCCTTCATACCAGCATTGCCTGGAACGCCCTCAGTGCCGATACAAAGGAACCCGTGAATGCCAAGACGGTAGTTAAAAGTGACCATGATGACATCTTTCTTGTCTCTAACAAAGTGTGTTCCTTGAAATAAGGATCCAAATCCACCAAAAAAAGCACCTCCGTGGACATATACGAGAACTGATAGGTTATCTTGTGTGGTTTCAGGCACAAATATATTCGCAACTAGACAATCTTCTTTCACCTCTTCATTGCCTGGCATTAATTCAGCCAAATAGTCATTCTGCGGACACACGACGATCTTGTCATCGGTTGCATCAAACGGTTCCTGCCACGTTCTCGGCGGGCCAGGTGCCTGGAAAGCAAAAATAATGTTTAGTTTTGTTTGGGGATCCCTTCTTTTCGCATAATGTTCTTTTTCCTAATATACTTTGGCAAAACAATTTTGGTATATTTTTTTTGTCAAAATAATACTTTGCAGTTTATGTCGCATATAGTTTATGTTGGCATAATTATCTCGAAGGCTTATTTGTTTTGGCATAAATTTAATTCGTATAATGTTACTAGGCATAATGACTATTAGCATAATAGCATTTAGGCATTCAATTTATAGAAATAACGGAAATAATTCCATTTTTAACTTTGAATTAAAATTAAAGCATTGTCTTTAAAATTCAATATCTTGTGTTATAAAAATTAGTGACAGAAACGAATCGCTGCAAAACCGACTCCACGTAGTCTTGTCTGCCCTACCCCTAGAGTGTAACCTGAGCCCGCGTAGTCACAGAGCCGTTACAGAAACCATGCCTTCTGCATGCTTGCTTGCGTGCTACATGCTTGCTGCACGCTTGCTGCATGCTTGCTGCATGCATGGTGTATGCTTGTTTACATGTTTGCTTTCTGCATGCATGGTGTATGTTTGTTTACATGTTTACATGCTGCATGGTTGCTGCATGCATGGTGTATGTTTGTTGAAAACTAAAATAATTTGTTCTATCTACAATGTAAAGTGCCTACAAATTGCATTAGAACAATCTTTACTTAATATTATAAATGCGAAAGTATCTTTGTCTGTCTGTGTGTCTTGCTTTCACGCCGAAGCTATTGCTATTACCACGCGGCAGAAGCTAGTATTTTTATACAATACTAGCTTCTGCCAGCGGCTTCGCCCGCGTATTCTCAAGGGGAAAAAGTAGCCAATGTCTTTTCTTAAGATCTGGCTAGACTAAATGTGTACCTTTAAATCGGTTTAATAGTTTTGACGTGAAAGTGCGACAGGCAGACAGAGTTACTTACGCATTTATAATACTAGTAAGGATGTATTAGTGTCTAACATTTGAAGAGTTAATTATTTTTGCTTAATTCTTATGCCTATAAAAGTATGTTATAATATCATTATGCGTTGGTAACTTTATTCTTTCGAATGTAATGCTTAATCATTATTAGGATCAGAAAAATTATGCTTAAAAATGTACGCGTAAATAATGTAATGCGAAAATATAATTAGGAAATACAAAAGTATGACAAGTCACATTAGGTCTTAAATTTTTTTTGCAAATGAATAGGAAACCTTTTGTTTGATAATTTGAAATATTATTTTTAGGGTTGTGAACGTCCATATAAGAAACTTTTTATTATGTGGTATGGGTCAAAGTCAACAATGGATTGAGCTGAACCAGAAGAAGCCTGTTCAGTAATTAAATACGATTTAAAATAATTGAGATAACATAGTTTAAAATCAATAAAATTTAAAAGATAATTATGAAAACAATTCAACCGACTACCAAATCTAACACTACAAAGTAGCGGTAAAATAGGAACTCTCGCCTAAGTACCTACTTTACCGCATGCTTTAGGTACTTAGTTTTTTTTTTTTAATTTACCCCAAAGGGAAGGCTATAGTCTTTTGACCATATTGCCTAGTCTTACGTCGTTTTCTTGCATGGTAGATTTTATAGATAAAAATGTCTTTCGTATTTTATAATCCAGTCTTTTCATATCGTTGTATCGTAAAAGTTTTGTCATATCCATTTTGGTCGTAGACAGAGAGTCTCTATCTACGATTTTCATCATTGTTTTTCTTTTCCCCAAAACCGAGTTATTCTCAAAGGACAAAGATATATCTTTGATTATTTTAGACATTTGAATGTCAGTCAAGTGTCAAGTCAAACATGACTTGAACGACTTGAACAAACTAGTTATCTCCTCATATAAAACATAACCTACAAAGTGCTATGTATTTACAATTTAATAGGTATAAATTAAATATAATATACACATGGATAAAAACACGAAATGTAACCTAAATGTCGTGCATAGTCTCTATTATAAATTTGTACAAATATAAATATGTTGAGGCATTCATAAGTAGCTCCTGGATGCTTTGCGACCTTATCAGGATTTTTATAAATTTATAGTAGCTCATCCAACAACACAAGGCGCTGAATGTTGAAAGACGAACATTCAAAGAAAATGTGATGCAAAGATTGAACTTTTTGTGATTGACAATACTCACAATAAGGAGAATTAACCATTTTAAGACGATGAAGATGATAATTTAAACGACAGTGACCAAAACGCATACGAGAAATAAAGGAATAAAATTTCCTATTTATAAAATTGTTATTACTGCAAAACCAGGGTTCGGATTTAATTTGTACATCTAAAGTGGCAAACCAAGTGCCTTTATTTTCTATCTGTGTGGACTGGTATGAATGTCTCCCCCACGCTTGACACATACGTTGTCTTATAAGACTAACTGCATCAGTATGTGGTATGGAAACACTCATATCAGCATCAGAATTTGGAATCAATTCGTCTAGATCAACATTTTTTCTGGCCAGATAATCCGCCTTTTCATTTCCTGTGACGCCAATGTGTGAAGGCACCCATACGAAACTGACTTCAATATTAGAATGAGACAATTCGATCCATAGCTGTTTTATTAAATAGATTATGTAGTTAGTAATTTATTATTAGCCAGATTTGTCAGAACACTCATGCTATCACTTACCACAACCCATTTGCTGTGACCTGAATTAATTTTTTTTTATGTTTCAAAGCACTCAAAATAGCAACAGCTTCAGCTGTAAAAATACTGGCATTTTTATCAATTTTTCTACCAAGACCTATATTTGACGTTGGCTCATAAATAGCAAAAGACACTGCTTTATCATTTTTGGAATCATCACTATATACAAATTTATGATCTGACCACTCTGACAACATTGCATTAACTTTCTCTTTTGAGGACAGGTCCTTTTTACTTTTTATAACGATTTTTATATCTGGAAATTTAGCAATAAAAGCTCCTTGATAACAAGGCAGAATATGTTTTGATTGATAAATGTTTATGTTATTAATAACATTTATAAAACTATGGAGATCCTGGAGCATATAAAATGGTTTTATACCTAAACTAGCATTGGAATGCAACAAATTGACTAGGAGACTATTATTAGATACACTAAAAAGTTTTAATATAAATCTTTCTTTCAATAATTGAAACGAATTCTTAGTGGTGGAACATTACATTCAATCTGCATTGCATTAATAGGAGTACTTCTGAATGCCCCAGTGATAATACGCAAACATTTGTTTTGCAGAACATCTAAACTATTTACAATTTTGGTGTCTGCAGCAAAACAGTTAAAACCATATTCAAAGTGACTACGAACTAAAGATTTGTACAACAATAGCAAAATTTTTGGGTCTGCACCCCAGTATAAACCAGCTAAAGATTTCAATATATTATCTACTTTATTTACTTTACTAGGTATATGTTTAATATAATTATTCCAGGTTAAATTAAAAGAAAATAGAACCCTTAAAAATTTGACTTCATGCGAAGTGGGCAATACGCTGTTGTTATAATGCACGGGGGCCATATTATGACACTGTTTACCAAACACAATCACTTTAGACTTAGATGGATTGATATTAAGATCAAGGTAAGAGAAATATTTGTACAGATTTGACAAGGCGTCATTGACTATTTGAACAACCTGTGATAAATTAGTTCCCGAAGCATAAACAACTAAATCATCTGCAAATTGTAAATTTTTAACCTGAGACCTTAAAATTAAATTCAATCTACGTATATATAATATAAATAATAGAGGTGATAATATACCACCTTGACAAACTCCTTTTGATGCATGTCTAGGACCAAAGAGATGTCTATTAAATTTAACAAATACTTCTCTATTGCTCAGAATTTTTTTAACCCAAACTATAATTTTTCCAGAGATCCCTATTTGTAATAGTTCCTGGCATAAAATATCTATATATATAGTATATCACTATTAAAAGCCCCAGCAACATCAAAAATAACTCCGACCAAATTGTTATTGGCCAATAGAGAGTAATGTATATCAAGCTGCAATTGACAGACCTATTTCTACGAAAACCATATTGATTAGAAGGTAAAATATGATTTTTTTCAACATAAAACTCTAACCGCTGCTTCAACATATGCTTAAATAATTTACCAACACAGGAAGTAAGAGCTATGGGACGATAAGAATCAGGACATAGTTTTGGTTTTTCAGGGTTTAAGATTGGTACAAAGCAATCCACTTCCCAGTCTGAAGGTATAATATTATTTTCCTATAACAAATTCAGGACTTTAAAGAATATTTTTAAACCAGTAATGCTAAGTTTTTTAAATAATGTGTATGGCATTCCGTCAAGACCATAAGAAGTGTCTCTGCGGGAGGAGATGGCGGATATTAATTCACTGATTGTAAAAGGATTAATTAGAAATCTATGGCTGGAGTTAGTACTATTATTAGACAAAGAACTTGGGGGGTGTGACACAAAATCTGGAGTGTATTTCTTCAAAAAATCGAAAATCCATGCGTTGTTTTCATGATTATTAAAATTATACATTTTGTTATATTTGCGCATGAATTTCCATATAATAGAAATTGGCGTGCATCTGTTAAAAGTTTCATATAGGGACTGCCAACTTTTTTGTCGTTCTGTTTTTATTATTAATTTTTTTTAATGCTTGAAGTGTTTCAAATTGTAAATAAGTTTCTTCTGATGGATTATATTTAAAATTTCTGTAAGCTATTTTGAAATTTGATACAGCATCCTTACACTTTTGATTCCACCAAGGAAGGGAAGTTCTTCTAATCCTATTTGTATGACATGAGCGATTGCTGTTATTTATATTGAAATTACAATTTGGAATGGAATTAGCAGCAGCTGTACTTAAAATTGTACAAAAATGATGATACGAATCGAGAATATTATATTAACTGTTTTAAAATCAACTAACAATTCATCCACATTATTACGATACATTTGCCAATCTACCATTTTGTAATTTGGGTAGGTGGGCAAATGATCAGCATTAGAACAATTGCTACAAGAATCATTATTTTGACCATTACTAACCACAACCTTAATAATTGCAGGTATATGATAACTACTACCGAGAGGACTATCATGTATATGCCATTCGCAATTAAGTGCTAATGATGAAGAAACCAAAGACAAATCCAGTGCATTAGGACGCCATGTTAAAGTGCCAACTGTTGTTGCCTGACCATTATTAAGCAGAATTAAATTATTTTCGTCGATGACCTCTAAAATATTTCGACCACATGAAGAGTCAGAACAACAACCCCAAGAAGTGTGATGAGCATTAAAGTCTCCAGCAAATATAAAAGGACCAGGATAGACTTCACCAATGAATCAAAATGATCTTTATTGAAAGCTGGGTTAGAATTTAAAGGACTATAAAAACTGACTATACTTATCTCCTTATTATTAATATTAATTTTCACGCAAATGTTTTGTAAAGAATTGTCAAAATACGTGTTAATTTTGGTATAAATAATACTTTTATGTATTATAATGGCAACTCCGTTGTGTTTGTTACCACAATAATTTCTTTCAATATTGTAGTTTTTAATTTTAAAATCTTGTTCAGGTTTGAACCATCTTTCACTGATTATTGCAATGTGAATATTGTGTGTATAGAGGAAATTGATAAATATATGTTTGTTGCTGTTAAGACTTTGTGCATTCCATTGCATTATACTTAAATTTGATAAATCCATTATGGAGATGAAGGGTTTTTATTACTTAAAGTTGTTTTTAAAACCTCTTTAATTGAGGATGAGTTTATAGGAACATCTTTATTACTAACAATTTTTGTAATTGTTTCTACTAATATATTTATAAAGGACATTGCTCGTCGTACAAACATAGCTCGCCTAAGATCCAACAGGGAGGTGTATTTACTCTTTGGGTTTTAGATAATGTATATATTCGATTAAACCTAAATTAAAACAACGGACACTTTTGAGAATTCTGAAAAAATCAAAACACATTCGGATTTTGAGGTTATAATTTCGTCAATAAAAACATTCGGTATGTAGCAAAACTTAGCATTTATTACTGAATGTAAGTACGACAGATGCGCGCTTCTTGACATTGAACTCTAGGAGTCGGGAGTCTTATGGACATGCAAGGGTTTTATTAAGGATTTACTTTTTCATTTTCGTGTGATTATAAAGTAGGTAGGTATAGCATATGTAGTACATACGCGCCAAGTGACATTACCACCAAATGTCAAATGTTGTCATCTGTCAATTCGTCAACTGTCAGTGTCGAATTGCTCGTTTCAAACAGCGCTTTCAATCGAATTTTTTGATAAGGCTTATTATGGTTCCGCGACATCATAGCGGACTATTTGTAACTAAAAATCATTATCGTATATCAAGTATTGAGAGTACTGACGCTTGCCTATGTCAAACTCCTATTAAAAGTGCTGTTACAAAGACTTGGCTGTATGAGTTACAATACTTTTGCCTATTAAAAACCTCAAATTGAACCAAAAAATAATAGAACTATCACCGAGGATTATGACGGAAGCTAAGGACGAAAGTGAATACTTTTTAAAATGTTTTCGAAATTAAGAAGTGTCCGTTCTATTAAAATATAAGTAATGTATATTATTAAAAGAACTAGTAATTATAGTAAATATTTCATGCGTGTTGGTTCATAGGCCATTTTTTACAATGTCCTTTATCTGATTTCATTAAATTATTAATTTGCACATCTAAATTTTTTGCAGTTAGAGCTGGAAATGAGTTAACATTGAAAAGTTCAGAGTATGTAGCACTTCTTGACTTGATTTTATTTTCTTCGATTTTTTGTTTTTTTAATCGACAAGATGAGGAGATAGCTATGTGATTGCCCTTGCAATTTGCACACTTAGCATCTTTTGGGTCGACATGACAATTCTTAAAATTATGATCTAATGTACAAATTGAACATACTTCAGTATTGGGACAGAATTTAGCAATATGTCCATACCGTAGACACTTAAGGCATTGTTTGACAGGTGAAATATATCTGCTCACCTCGTGGCGCCATGAGTCCAGATATATATAAGATGGAAGAATGGTGGATGCAAAGGTAACTGCAACTGTTTGTGTAGGTACGAATTCAACACCGTTGAAACTCGTTACCCTGCGCATGAAACGCCTGACTTGTACGACATTTTTGGAACTGCCGATTAAAGAAAATATTTCTTTGTTTGACATGTCTACAGGGACCGAAGTAAGGACCCCTGTAACCTCTGTGTCTGCGGCAGGAATGGAAGCTTTTAGAGTCAACTGATCTAACAATTTCTTATTTTTGATGAACATATTTGCATTATTAGGCAGATCGAATGCGATGCCAACCTTATATTTATTAATTGAACGCAAATGCATGACGCCTGAGACACCATGTTCGCGTATACCTTTTGAGAGAGCCATACGATCCCTATCGTTGAAAGGCTTGTTTTGTTCCAGGTGGTTCAGGAATACAACCAGCTCTTTTTGGTTCGTGTCTTCTGGATACTTACGGGTGTAACCCTTTACCTTGAATATTGCGTATTTGTCCTTCGGGTCCTTATCTTTTGTGTCCTTGTATGAAGAAAAACTTGTTAACGCTGATTCCCCTGAGTCGGAATCAGTAGATACCTGCTGAGAATGGGAATCCGGAGGTGGTTCTCCCTCCTTCCGTTTTCTCTTTTTTACCATTATGAGACACTGAGATGCTAATTAATTATACAATAAGACTTCATACTAAATATTTATATAAAAATTTACAAAGATATTGTGCAAATTATGAAAATAAATATTTCGGATTAAAAAACGCGCCTTTCCTCTTACACGTTTTCCCGCCTTTTTTTATGTCAATATATCTTAGGTACTTATGTACGTGCCATGCGTATCAATTAGTTTTTATTTCCTAAAAACTACTCAAGAATTTCACCAAGGGGTTTCGCAATTAGAGAATAAGAAAAGTTTTGAAGCTAGGAGGTGAAATAAAGCACAGTACCTATACTTTCCAATGCTTCCTGAGATTTTTCTGTTATACTCAAATAATTAAAATTATTAAAAAAAATATATACTACTTTCCTTGGCGGGAGAATCGCAAATACCACAGATTAAAAATAACCGCCACATAAAACTAAAGCTCATTCATTTTAAGTAGGTAAGTACCAAAACACACACAGATACAACACACAGAAATAAAAATGGAACATCCGAAAACTAATTCTTATTATTTTCAAGTATTTTGAAGTTCAGTTTAAAAAAAATAGAACATCATCCAAATAATAAAAGATAACCGTTAATAAGCTGAATGATCGAACCTTTTTGTAAGCGCTCTTGCTCAATACTTTTTCACTTCAGTAGCTCAAACATGTAGGTTTTGCTGCCTGAAATCAGAGAGCAAAATGCGATTTTGCTCTCTCTCTCTCTGATGGGCATAAGGCTAAAAAGTCCAAAATTTTCACGGCCAGACTGCAATTTTCTTGCCGCTAAAGTAAGTGGTACCTGTGAATCTATGTTGTTAGTTATTAAAATTTGTGTGTAGACTGTTATGTATAAAGGTACTTACTACCTAGTACTAATTTTTGGAGGCGCAATGAATCTTAGTCTGGCTTAGCAATACTGTTAAAATATTTACTACGATATGTAAAAGATGCTGTAAATGTTTAATTATGTATATTAATTATGTAATATTTTCATTACAGGTTGTAGTGATCATATGAATTAGTGGAGCGTGTCGCAATAACGAGCTATTATTACAGCTAACAGTTAATAATATCGAAAAGCATTCAGATAAATTACTGTTAGTGAAATTGAAAAATACGAAGACGAACCGTGACAGGTATTTTGTCGTACGCGAAGAATATGTAACTATTATAGAAAAATACCAAAATTTACGTCCAGCCAATATAAAAACAGGCAGATTTTTCATACAATACCATGATAATAAATGCTCAAGACAGCCTATGGGAGTAAATAAAATAGGTGCTATACCGCGAGAAATTGCCACTTTCTTAAAACTGGAAGAGCCTCAACTATACACGGGTCCTTGCTTTCGGAGAACTTCGGCAACGCTCTTGGCTGATTCCGGAGCCGATCTCACCACTTTAAAACGTCACGGCGGGTGGAAGTCCAATACGGTTGCAGAAGGCTATATTGAAGACTCAATAGAAAATATGTCGAAAATCTGTAAGCGTATAGTGGAAACAATAAGTCTGAATTCGATTTTGGATCCTTGGTCTCGCCCACGCCTATCCACTTCCAACGACGCACAGTGTACCTATACAGAAAGCCGATCAGAGTCACCAACGTTCACCGTTGTTCCTTCTCAATCCGCCACCGAAACAGAAACCTTAACCCCAGATAATCAAACTCAACTCAATGCAACTATAACGTTGCCAAATAAATCTGCTACTTTTAATTTGCAGAATTGTAGTAATTTTACTTTTAACTTTTAAAATGTTCCATTTTATTGAATTGGTACCTCTATCTACTCGTACAATGTTAATTATTTTGATTTACAATAAATAGTTATTTAAATTTATTCATGTTTATCATTTTATCTCCTAAAGTGTTCTCGCTGCTGAAGTGAAAAGTTATGTGTTTTACACGAGAGCAAAGTTTTTTTCATCTCGTGCCTTTGAATCCCTCGCCACACTCAGGATTCAAAATCAGCACTCGCAGCAAAAAACGACTTTGCTCTCTTATTGCACAAATAACTACTGTCTGAATTTTGAAAAAAGGACGATGTAGTTCTAATTATAAATTTTGCAAATTCGTGACATTTCTATACTGCAATGCTTGTTGCGACTCCAATTGATATCTAAAAACCAGATGTTTGTCTCAGTACCTATTGTACTGTTTTTCGTAAATTTGTTGTAAAACGTTGTATGATACACGTGCAGATTGGTATTTACAAACTCGTGACAATGGTAGTAGACGTATGTATGTATGTAGTCTCGTTTGTAAAAAACAACATACCGCACTAATATCATAAATAACTATTAGTTTTTTGTCATAGCGAAGCACAGAAAAAACTGTTTTACGCTGGAACGCTGGTGGTAGGTAGTGGTTATCTCTCCTGGCCCGAGATTTTACTATCAGTTAAATCAACGGGTGAAGCGAAATCTAGCCTCCATCAGCATAGCATATTATGTTGTAATCATCCTAATAGAGAAACAATAAAAGTAATACCTTAAATTTGTCCACGCCTTCAGGCCCGGTAGCGTAGGGTATGTTGTAGAAAGTGTATAGACCTCCGCCGGGATGCTTGCGCCCTCGCACCGGTCCTTGCTCCAGTCTCACTTCCATCCATTCGTCGTCAGCTAGAACAGCTGTCACGGACAGGAGCACCACACACGTGCACCACTTCATGGCTACGGGTAGAGACTACATCACTATCTGATGGTCTTCAAAATAAATAAGCTACTTTATCGTGACATGATTTTTTATTATCTAGAGATCGATTAATATTTTATCTACCTTATCCGT
Organism: Lacanobia oleracea; assembly: GCA_950371165.1. Classification (NCBI taxonomy): domain Eukaryota; kingdom Metazoa; phylum Arthropoda; class Insecta; order Lepidoptera; family Noctuidae; genus Lacanobia; species Lacanobia oleracea. The sequence goes on from OX493389.1 coordinate 18,961,653, forward strand.
TAATTATGTTTTAATTATGATTTGCTTTTGCTCACGGCTTCGATTACGTGGGCTTCATATTGGAATAAAAAAGTATATTAGGGGTTCATCTATCCAGGGAGCAAACTACTCGTATATTTGTGCCAAATTTTGTTCAAATCCATTCAGTACTTGTTGCGTGCAACTTGTAAGAGTGACAAACATACATCCATCCATTCGTCCACCCAAAAAACTCACATTAATATTTGAGAATAATGCATAATTATACAACGTTTAACATAATAAACGCAATATTCACCTGAAAAGCCTTTATTTACTACTAGTTGACCCGCGCAACTTCGTTTGCGTTTGTATAATTTTTATTACTGCTCCACTCCTATTAGTCTTAGCGTGATGATATATATCCTATAGCCTTCCTCGATAAATGGGCTATCTAACACTGAAATAATTTTTCACATCGAACCAGTAGTTCCTGAGATTAACGCGTTCAAGTAAACAAAGAAACTCTTCAGTTTTATAAATTAGTATAGATATAATATGGGACCAGCCCCAAAATCCCGTAAAAAAAAATCAGCTCAGGTCATTATATTTTATCGAGTTATACCTACACATATTGTTTGGGGCAGTCGATTCTTTTTCAGTGTTAATAATGATGAGCACAATGCAGAGGTCATCGTACTCAAGCTGATGAGTATTTATAGCGACTATTCTGTGAAACGTTGTATACACATACATACTGTAGGATTTGGTTTTTTTTTTTTTCGCTAATTCTTAAGACTTAAGTATCTTCGACAAAACTTATAGAACCTCTCCTAAATAAAGGGTGAAGTTACAACTTATTTCTAGACGCAAGGAAAACGTCACTGGTCAAAAATATTGTGCTATCTGAGACTGAAAAAATTACAAAATATGGTGCAATATTATTAAGGGTAAGAGTTGTAGCATCAAACATAGAAGTAAATTTTCTTTAATTTTACTGACATTCACTTTCTGCCAAACTCCGAAAGAGGAGTGGTTTGGTAGCGACCTCGTCCGGACAGTCGCATGCACATGTACTACTCTGTCAAGAAAGTACCGGGAAAAGATCAATAATACACAAAATGTCTGTTATTCATCCAAATTTATTTTATCACCTTCAAAGTATGCTCCTTTAGAAACGATACACTTGCGCCAACGAATAATCCATTCATCAAAACATTTATTAAACGCTGCTTCCGGAATTGAGTTCAGTTGTTGCCGCGAATTCTCCTTTATGTCTTCTATCGATTGAAAACGGGTGCCACGAAGTGGTAATTTGAGTTTAGGAAAAAGATAAAAGTCAGCAGGAGCCATATCTGGTGAATATGGTGGTTGCTGGATGGTATTTGTTGAGTGTTTGGTTAAAAATTCGTTCACAATGATAGGCTTGTGCGAAGGCGCATTGTCGTGGTGCAAAATCCAAGAATTTTCTTTCCACAAATCTGGCCTTTTTCGTCGAATTTGCTCTCTTAAACGCCGCATAACGCTCAAATAATATTCTTTATTTACCGTTAGACCTTCCGGTAAGAATTCAGAGTGCACAACCCCGCGATAGTCAAAGAAAACAGTCAACATGACTTTGACTTTTAATCGACTTTGGCGTGTTTTCGGTTTCGGTTCAGTTGGAAGGCGCCACTCCGAAGCTTGTTGACTAGTTTGCATGTCAAACTCGTAAATCCACGTCTCGTCACCAGTAACAATGCGTTTCATGAATGTTGGGTCCGAACTGACTCGTTCTAGCATGTCCTCAGCGACTTTCATGCGATTGAGTTTTTGGAGAAAATTCAGATCTTTAGGGACTAGCCGAGCAGCAACATGTTTCATACCCAAATGATTAGTTAAAATGGTACGGATCGACTCGTGAGATACAGAAAGTTCGGCGGCTATCTCTCTCAGAGTTGAATGGGGATTTTCAGTCACTATTTCCTTCACTTTTGCGATGTTAACTTCAGTTGCAGACGTTGACGGCCTACCAGAGCGAGGCAAATCTTCCATCACATCTCAACCGCTTTTGAACGCTTTAAACCACTCATAAGCACGTGTTTTTTGATAAAGTTGATTCACCGTAAGCCTTCTGTAATATTTTCAGTGACTCCGAACACGAAATTCCATTGGCGATGCAAAATTTAAGACAAACTCTTTGTTCGATATTTTTGTGCATTATGAAATTCGCAATACACACTATATATGATATTACTAAAACCAGCACTGTATTTAATATAAATAACAGATGCAACTCAAACTCCGCGCCAAAATGGAAAACAGTTGTGCCAATCTAACAACTACAAAAAAACAAAAAATTTAATTTGGAACCATAAACAAATCATCCATTCCCGATACTTTTTTGACTGAATGTAGGCTGCTCTTCTGATACATCCTACGAGTATGGCATTTTTATATACCTTAATTCCAAACAAAAGTAGAGAAGCACTACACCCATCAAAACAGCACAGGACGGAGGTAGTTTTAAAACCTATAAAGATGACGAGTGGAACGTTGTGTATATATAGTAAACGATTTCAAAATCGTTTTATAGGGATACTGGGGAAGGCGAAGGATCCATCGGGTAAATTTAATGCTGCAGAGAGCAAAATCCCGCTGTTTGTAAACGATGAGAATAGTGAGTCATCATCAGTCAAAAAATTGACAAAGATCAAAATTAAGCAATTAAGATATTATAAGACTTTAAAAGTATTTGTTCCTAAACTTAAGTTAGAAATATTCCTGGATGAGTAGTTGTGGCCTTTCGTCGCTTTACTAAGCGGAGAATGCATAGGAGTCCTTCTATAGTAAGGTTAACTAAAGCTGAGACTAGGGCAATTAGAAAAAGCGACTAAGTTATGGCTAGTACAACAATTATTAATCAGACTGTTAAAATAGTTAGCTTTAATTGTAAATCAGCTGCGAGGTCAGTGGAGGATACGTAAAATATGTAAAACTGCACATGTACCTAATTTGCCTGCAGGAAACGTGGCTATTGCCTTCATTGGATCCATTAACGAAAATTTCGAGTATACCAGTAAGTCAGTGGTAGACACATCGGTCGGCGTACTGTGCTTTTTCCACATCAGTGGGGTGGCACTGATGTGGAAAAAGTGTGTGTTTTCTTCCATTACAGTAGTGCCGTGCAGTAGTGTGAGACTGGCTGCTGTTAAGGTATGTGTGGATGAACGGCTTTCGTTAGTATTTTCGGTGTACATGCCAACAGACAGTACGGATAATTTGTTAAAGTTCACAGAAATATTGAGTGAAATAAATGGTAACTTGGGGACATTACCGGGAAAAAAATATTGTAATGGTAATTTATATAGTGAAGTGAAATGGGGTGAGCGAGACGCTGAGCAGATGTTCGATATAAATTAGGAATCAACTAATTCTCTAATTCTTTATTTTACACCAAAACAGCTTATTCAAAACACAGTAATGAAAGTTCATGTACAAAGGCGAGCTTAACTCAGAAATGAGTTTTCTCCCAGCAAACCTTTGAGTGATAGAGAAAGATGACAATGGAGGGTAGGATCCAGTGCACATTATTACATTTATTTAATTACTTTTTATTATAACTTTATTCATAAAGTAATTTCTTAACTTGGTAGTTTGAAGAATGCAGTGAAAACTGGGTTTGTAAATCCTCCTAGCTCGTGCAGATTTTGTGGCAGGTCCCAGTGGTATAGTGTGACCATTGGTGTGATGTTGTACTTCATCATTTCATTGATGTAATTATTGTAGAACTCGATGCCTGCTGGGTTGATCTCATTAAACATGCCTGTTGGTAGGATCCGTGACCAGGAGAGGGAGAATCGGTAGGCATCTACGCCTAATTCCCTTAACATCTCGACATCACGTTTATAATTGTGGTAGATGTCGGCAGCCAGGTCACCGTTTGTGGCGTCTTTGATAATTGTTGGATTGGTGTGGGTCTTGACTTTCAAAGCGATTTGAATTCTACAGTGCAAATCTAATGGGTTACGAAAAAATTGCTCAGAGAGACACAGAGAAAAAGTTATTTAACAGTTAGTACTTAAGTAGTTTAGGTGCTTAGGAACATAGTTGTACGAGTAACAAAAAGTCTTCGTCTTTTTTCTCTTGTCTCATTGAGGTTTGAAACTTTATCAATCCTTTTGATCTTACAGTCTTCATTCCACGTTCCTTCAATTTGGTAGGACGCTGTGGCTGTTCCAAAGATGAAGTCATCAGGAACTTTTGCTGCTGCCTCACGATGGACCCATGAGATGCTGTCACCGCCAAACTACACTAGACAAAACAGATCATCTTTGTGTTTTTTTTTTGAGAACTTCATTCTTAAAACTGACTCGAATGAAAGGATCATTTAAGTACAACCAAAGTAAATAATCGTTAAATTTCAGCTATTACACAATCCAAAATACACAATCAAATATTTTCTGCACTTTTTAGTTTGGTTTTAAACGGTACTTTGGAATTATCTTCGGTACCTACGTTTTCTTTACCACGATAAAAATCAAGTGTGAAATTCATTCGATCTGTGATCCCAAAGCAGATAAAAACAACCAAGGGCAAAATGTTCACAATCATTGAATTTTTATCAAGTTAACCTATATCTACGCATAGTATTGTGACATCAATGATTACTTTATTAAGTACTAGTTGACCCGCGCAACTTCGTCTGCGTCACAATTTTCATTACTGTTCCGCTCCTATTGGTCTTAGCGTGTTGATATATAGCCTATAAGCCTTCTTCGACAAATGGACTATCTAACACTGAAATAATTTTTCAATTCAGACCAGTAGTTCCTGAGATTAGCGCGTTCAAGCAAACAAACAAACTCTTCAGCTTTATATATATTAGTATAGATGTAGATTAAAGCATTACCAACACTTTAATTGTTAACAACACGATGATCTCAACAGGTAAACGTTGTCATTTTTGTTTTCTTTTTATTCTACAATCCGTGTGTTCAATGGGACGCATTTAAAAAAATTACAAACTTACATAGGTACATCCGGAAAGCATTTTCCTACCTACCCACCTACCTACCCTACCTACCCTACCTACCTACCTTACCCTACCTACCCCACCGGAAGCACACTATAGGGTCGGGTAGTTCCCGTTGACCTAGAATCACGAAAATTGGCAAAAAAAGGAAAAAATCCTAAAATCTAAAGGTGCCATTTTAGTCATTTTACGTCAGCCCACTTCGTCCATTCAAATAAATTAAATTATTCAATGACTACTACAGGTTGATTAAGGTGGATGCTCCAGAGTAGCCCGCGAAATTCAAATATTTTTATATTTTTTTGCAATTTGCCGGTCAGTGTGAAGCTGTATGTGGACCAAATACGATCCGCGACCGTAACGCGTATTTATCTAAATAATTTTAACCATTTTCATTATACCCAACTCTGGGAAAGTCGGGTGATAAAAAGGAGCTGACCGTACCCCACGAAAACTAGTTTAAAAAAAGGGTTACAAATCGGGAAAGAATGTATGAACATCAAAATCGTGACCAAACGCCACTTGCGTTCAGTTGTTTTTAAAAGTTTTGACATGGTGACAAATCGGGAACGTGACATAACGGGAAGTAGCCCTATACTAAGAACATCGTCTGCGTAGTTAGGAGGGTTCCTTACTTTGTCTCGAAGAATCTATTTATTTATCGATATTCTTTGTGATTATTCTTGTTTGTTATTTTATAAAACTAATTGACTACAGTAGTATTCAGTATCATTTCAAAAGACTGAACAAAGCGAGATCAGAAATCTAGAAGTTTCTTAGTGTTATGACGACTTTATTTGTAAAGTCATTTAGTAAACAATAATTTAGTTAAATTGCTAACGAGACGAGAGTGGTGTTATTAGAAGAGGAAGAAGTTTAGAAGTTTTACTTAAATATAGTAAAACTTCTAAATTTTCCAAATCAACTCTTATATTTTGACAACACAATGGTTTATTAAGAAAAACTATAAAAATATGTACGTATATCAAACGAGCTAAGTACTTTTTTTTTTTAGATTTAAGTATGTAACGTAACAAAAACACGGATTTATTTTATTTTAATTTTTATATCTTGATTTCGCTGTTTTATCGGACTCTCTCGTACTATCTTGTGTTGAGTGCCCTATCCGCGCCATCTTGGAACTTGTATATCGGTGTCCCTTTCGCTCAGCATGTCAACAACTCTCAAGAAACATTTTTTAGAAATTGAAATGTCGATTTTCAGGCGAGGTTCGAACCCGCGGTCATACCGTGCACGGGCAGACTTAACCACTCAGCCTGCTGTACGTGAGTTCGCCGCGGCGAATAACTGAACTACTAGCATTTGCTCTCAGTGATAAGTGATAACACACAGGGCGGGACTTCGTACTACCATGCTACGTTCACCGGACAATAATAGCAACTGGAACCCGGACCCCCAAGTGATTAATGAACCTTGGGGTCTACTCTCTAAGCCCGAAGTCCATAGTTTCGGTCTTAGTTACGGGCGTTTCCTACTCCGTAACACCTACGGACTTACGATTAGTCTCGAACCCGAACGAAGAATGAATAACAACACAATTTGACAGTTGTTCTTACTCCCGATGTGTTTTTGTCCGTCCAAAAAGTTGAATTTGACATTTGTTTTCACGGATTGTTATGTCATTTGATACGACATCAATATAGTTATCGTGCCGGTAAACGAAAGTTTAAAATTCGAAGATATGGCTGCTTTTTTAATAATAGAAGAACTTCTACAAGAAGAGCGGAGGCGACGCCGACTATATTTGCGCCAAAACCTTAGGTTGGCGAGTATTCCCGACGTTGAGTTTATGGGGAACTATAGGCTCACACGGGAATTATTTGAAGACCTGTGTGAGGATATAGTACCTCTTATGCTTCAACAAATGAGACGAAATGGTGTTGATCCAAGAATGAAGGTAATGATTTGATCCAATAATGATGAGTTCAGCCTAATGATATACAATATATTGATATATTTAGATTTTGCAAATTAACGAGTTGTTTTAATTGCTGTTTTTTTTTACTTTTAGATCCTTGCTGCACTCAATTTTTATGCTCGCGGGAGCAGTGGGCATGAGCAGTGACGTCCCAATGGCACAACAGACAGTGTCACGCTATCTGCGGGATGTCACAAATGCTCTGAACAGCCCCTCAATCATGAACAAAATTATAAGGTTTCCACAGAATTTGGCTGAGAGAAACCTCATAAAAAGACAGTAAGTTTGTAAGTCTACCTGGGACAAACGGTCCAGTTAGGTAGGTCTAACTTAGAGAAAGAGGTGAACCATCAAATCCCACTCGGCAAGGCAGCGTCCATGAAGTTGTTTAGTATCTTCTCATCTCATATACCTTCCACAGCATTTTTTATTTAATTATGCTATATTGTTACAGATTTTATGAAAAATATGGCCTGACAGGAGTTGTTGGCTACATTGACTGCACACATGTAGCGCTAGTGAGACCTAGTGCATATAAGGAGCGTTTCTTAAACAGGAAACATTTTCACTCCTTAAATGTACAAGTTGTAAGTACCAGCGTTTTATGTTAAAAGATGTTCTTAGACAAATAGGTAAAGTTAAAGAGCCTAACAACCAAATAGGTTTTTTTTTTAATTAAGTATTATTATTTCATAATTAAATAGCTTTGTGAATTCATTCATAGTTCATGAGAATAGGTATGTCATGGTTGATAGTTAACTCATAAAATTTAATTTTATTGGTATGTGTTATAGATATGTGATGCAGAATTCACAATCATCAATGCTGATGCAACCTATGGTGGAGCGACCCACGACTCTTTTATTTGGACAAACTACGAAATCAAAGCTCATCTGGAGAGTCTATAACAGGAGACATTTTATCTATTGGGTATGTAGTTGTATTTCTAAAAAAAATATATATTTTGTTTTTCTACTGGCTTTTATTTGGTTTTTTAAAGTTAAACATATTCTCTTTTTTTAACAGTTAGTTCATGGTGTAGGTACATGCTGGAAAATTCATAATAATAATAATTGTTGTTCTAGTCTGGCTAACGGAGACTATTTGCACAGGCACAACCTTGTAGCCAGGATTATCCACCAGCAACTTGCTCTTAAATACAATCTTGTGGAATTGGAAGTACCGTACTATAGGTACGAGTATGTGCCCGACCCAATTCTCGAAAGTGGTAGTTGCACATTGTATTGGGATTGGTCTATCATCACTGACAGGACTATTGTTGTCAATAAGCCTGATATAGTGATGATAGACCGACTAGAGCGTCGCGCAATGATTGTTGATATAGCAGTCTCTCATGACGAGAACCTCGTGAAGTCAGAAAAAGATAAACAAACGAAGTATCTTGACTTGGCTCGCGAGGTTGTCGACATGTGGGATGTGAACACAGCAGTCATTGTACCGATAGTCGTGACGGCCAATGGCATTATTGCCAAGAGCCTCGACCAACATCTCAAGAGGCTCTCGTTGGGCAGCTGGATCAAGGGCTTGATCCAGAAAGCAGTACTCCTGGACACGGCGCGCATCGTTAAGAGGTTCCTCTCTCAGGAGCCCTGACCACCGGTAGCTTGGACCCTGTTCCCGATACCGGTGGGCTACTATTTTTATATTTTTTTATGTTTTTTGTATTTTTATAGAAATATTTAAAAATGTATTGAATATGTATATAAATGAATAAATGGAATAATAATTGTAATAATAATAATCTGTGGCCCGGCTGTCAACTTGGCTGATGTCAAATTTTTATCGCCTCGGTTTTTTGCACAATTTTATTGAAAAAAAAAAAATAGTTACAAAATGAATTTCATCACCAATCCACCAAGAAAAAAAAATAGAATGATAGTTACACAAGGTACCAACAAAAAATAATCATGAAAATACAAAAGTGAAAAACTGAAATGCTGACAAGAAGCCGGGCACGAGAGAAAAACACACGACCATCATCTTCGGGTTCGTCGCTCAGCTCCGCCTCGCAGCCGCCGGGACCAGCGCCAGCCGTGAGATCATCTTCGGGTTCGTCGCTCAGTTCCGCCTCGCAGCCGCCGGGACCAGCGCCAGCCGTGAGTCCTGAGATTCCGGTAGCTGCAGTTGCGTCGAGCTCGAGCGACGAATTCTTCTCGCCGCCGACGACACCACCACCTGCGCGTCGGTGCGGAAGAGGCCGACCACCGGCCAGCTTAGGACCTCAAGGCCCACCGGTCTCTGACAGGGTCCCCGCCTTCGATGGAAGTGTGCAGCGTATAAAATGGACTCAAGCCATTAACGAGAATGTGATACGCTCATACTTTGGGGCTACAGAGGGGGGAACTAACCTGACTGCGTACCGTGGTTGGATGCTCTCTCTGTTTCAGGTACTTGAGCCAGCTGTCAACGTTTCAACGTGAACAAAGTACTTAATAGTCTTTTATCAGGCGGAAACAAGGTGCGCGTCTTTAACGGTTGGGTTGGCATACTCAAATGGACTCAGACGGAACTTGACGCCCTGGATAGGAGGGTACGTTCACTGCTTACCGCAAATCGGATGCATCACCCACGGTCATCGGTGATGAGGCTATATATCCCACGGAAGTGCGGGGGTCGTGGCTTCTTAAATGCTAAGACCCTGCACAACCGCGAGGTTTGCAGCCTTAGGGAATACTTCCTAGAGGCCGACGTGGGTATGCATCGTGATGTGGTAGCGGTGGACAAAGGCCTTACCGCGCTCTCCTTGGCTAACGAGAACTGGCGCAAACCTGTGGTATTAGATACTAACGACCGCAGGGAGGTATGGCAGAGCAAGGAGCTTCACGGACGCTTTTATCGGGTCCTACATGGGCCCGATGTAGACTTCTTAGCGTCCGTAGCCTGGCTTCGTTTTGGTGACCTCTTCGGGGAAACCGAAGGTTTTGTCTGTGCAATTATGGACGAAGTTATGATGACTAATAACTACCGGAAATACATTGTGAAGGACGGTACGGTTGACATATGTCGGGCATGTCACCGGCCCGGGGAATCCATCCGCTACATTATTTCCGGTTGTTCTAGTCTGGCTAACGGAGACTATTTGCACAGGCACAACCTTGTAGCCAGGATTATCCACCAGCAACTTGCTCTTAAATACAATCTTGTATTTAGTTAACTCCCTTACTAGTACTATAGAGGCCAATTCTACCACAGTTAAGTTGCCAAAGCGCAAACATATAATAAAACCATGGAATACGCCCAGTTTGCTTCGCTGCATGAGAAATCGTGATGCTTTGCATAAAAAAAAAACAAAGTTGAACCCAAACAATGATAGTCCAAAACTAACTTACCTTAGATAAAGAAATTTAGACATTAAAAAAGGTAAAGAGAGAATACGACAGAAAGGAACTAACAGAGGCTGGTTCAGACAATAAGAAAATCTGGTGGGTTATAAAGAGAGTTACAAACAGTGTCAAAGCCAAAACCTCTTGCAGTAAATTACTACACTCATCGTCATCCCCCGAAATCTCAATTAATCAGGTTAATGAATACTTTGTGAACGTTGGTAAGAATCTTGCAGCTAAAATGAGACCTGTTCACTTACCACCACAATCTCAATTAAATGAGCTCGTTACCGCTCCCTGCGATTAATTTGTTCTCCTCCCAACTGACTGTAACGAAGTCGGATCTATCCTGATGTCTTTAAAATCAGACTGTGCCGTCGGCTGGGACAATATTCCTACTGCTGTTCTAAAGCGATATAAAATCAAACTCGTCCCCGTTCTAACCCATGTGTTTAACATTTGTCTTGAGACTGGCACTTTTCCTTCTTCCTTTAAAAAGGTCCTAATCCACCCTATTTACAAAAATGGTAATGGAGGCTGTGTCACTAACTTCCGTCCGATAGCTTTACTTCTTACTAAGGTAAACGCAGGTATTAACGACCCCCTTAAGGCAATTTTAAAATCAACCAATTTTTTTTTGTATACTGGTTCCTCTAAAGATTAATAGTTTAATTTTATATGCTAATGTTATCTATAAAAAATGTATTTATTGAATCAAATACATTTAAATAAAGGATTATCTTGTAAAAAATAATTTACAATGTGACTTAGTCGATTGCTGCAATTACCGACCCATAAAAACGGCTGTGAAGCTATTAACGATTTTTATGCAGCTATTCCCGATCGTGTATGAGAGGAGGCCTTTTTCCAGCAATGGAATGTATTTAAGCTAGTAATGATGATGATTACCGATCTTAATAAAATAAAATAAAAATGCAAATACTTATTCGTATTTTTTATTATCGTTATTTTTAATAAAACAAATTTGTACTTCTTAGTAATACCTATGAACTAAATAATTATTCACTTTTAAATTAATCAACATAATACTGTTAATAGGTACACATATATATTTTAATTTAAAGATTTCAAACTCTAGGATATTTCCTTATGCTATTGAGATCATAATCATTTTTTAAAAATTATAATATTAATCATCACAGTCATTGGTTCACCTCTTTTTAGAAATAAATTGCAACTAATTACATACATGATTTGGTACAACTGGTGCTTACAAACGAAACATTAAAGTCACTTAAAAAATACTTTCATCATCAGACTCACTGCTATATAAGACTCGACGTTTAACTGTCTCTCTTGCAGAGTCTGACTCTAATAGACGTACGGTAGTTTCTGTTTCAAAAGAATCTCTATCATTAATTAAAGTACTATTAGAATGTTCATGTCCTTTTTTAGATTCATTTTCTAACTCACTGTTGCAAAGCACGCGACGCTTTGCTGCTTCCTTTGGAAGTAAATTAAAATCGAATTCGCTATCTGATTGATCTGATATCTGATGACTTGGTCCTGCTACAGGAGAATCTTCTTTTTTCACCGCATTCACTTTTTTAATTGGTTTTTTTCTTCTTTAAGGTCTTTGTTTTCTTCAATAATTCTATTTGTTCCCTTTTTTCCAAGATTTCTTGTTTTCTTTTTTTTTATTATTTTCTTTGTCTTCTTTTTCTTTTATAATTCTCCTTTGATATTCCATAAACTCATCAGATATGGCTACTGTCGGCGTGAGTTTTTTATTTAATGTCTTCTTTTTATTGTTATCGATATTATTCTTCGGAAAGTAAAGTGCATTTTTGAAAGGTGTCGCATAATTCCTATATTCCGTCGCATAGTTCCGCCGGCTGAACTACACAAATTTCATTCTTATATTTCCCGTCTCGTTTGTCTCGTAATGTAGTTTTGGGAATATTAAACCTTTTTGATGCCTCATATACACTTGTGCCGTCATTAAATGCTTTGATTGCTTCAGCGAGTTGTGTTTCACTGTATACTTTTCGCCGCTTTTGTGGCTCCATACTTCTGGAAAAAAATGTTTCATGTGGTTTTAACCAAGAAGTAGCATTTATTAATAGGTACCTAAGTATTATGTCATAAAAGTAGGTGAAAAACTAAATAATCTATATACGATCGGTAATAGCTTCTTATAGTTGCTATTGCCGACCCTCATAGGTCGGTAATAAAGTATGTAAGTATAAACATAAATTGTATTACCGACTTATAAAAAAATGGTTATTTTAATTCAATTGACCTTCGTACTATAAAATAGATTATAATTGATTAATGTCACAAAAAATATGAACAAATGCACACTGTTTTAAACACAAAACAATGATTTATTACTGTAACTATTCAATATCGATCCTCGAAAAATATCATAACTTTGGTTAAATTGACAACGCTAAAAGGTAAAAACTAAACAAAAAAGTTTAGTCGCTAATAGATTTTTATAAAGACTGATAGCTTAGATTTAAACTGATCCATAAAAATTCTTGTTTGAGTGTGATATAATAACATAAAAAAAAATAAAACGAAAAGTTACGTTGCTGCCATTACCGACTTATGGGTCGTTGATAGCTGCCACGACTAAAACTGATGAAGCTAACACCGTCCCATTTTAATTTAAAGTTTTATCGTTTCAAATTACTTTTTATTAATAAAATGTCGTAATAAATCAAGAGTTGACACTTAAATGAATACATTTAGTAATATAAGATAAAGTATAGACGTCATTTGTTTGTATAAATGTCTTAGATAGAAAAGTCACGTACTTACTTGAAGGAACAAGGGAACTGTACGAAACGTCCTGCGTCCACGCTGCCCCGCAGTAACTTACGTATTTTATCTCTTTTTTGCACAGCTACTCACACTAACGTAAAAGTATACGATGCTCAAGGAATAAACGCGTGTGTAACTTTGCCTACCTATAGCTAGAATAGTTCTGGAAACGTAAAGATTTCGAATTACTTTTATAGGTCGGTAATAACTACAGATTTCCGATGGGTCGTTGATAGCTGCGTCTACCTTATACACTATACGTTCTTACTATACTGTCTAAAATACTAGAGCGTATTATAAATAAACGTTTAATTAAATTTTTGGAAGACAAAAACTTGCTGTCTCCAAATCAATATGGTTTCAGACGTAATATGTCAACCTCAAATGCAGTACTAGACCTTACCAACCATATTGCTAAAAACCTAGACAGTAAGAAAAAAGTCCTTACAATTTTTCTGGCCCTTGCAAAGGCATTTGACACAGTCTCCATTCCCCTGATGCTTCACAAATTGGAAAATGTCGGTGTTAGAGGTCAAGTTCTCGCTATTTTAAGTTATTATCTTAGCAAAAGAACTCAGTGTGTTAAAATTGACAACTACGTGAGCAGTGAGCTTCCTATAACATTCGGAGTCCCGCAGGGTAGTGTGATCGGGCCGACGCAGTTTCTTGTCTATATTAATGAACTTTGTCAAATAAAACTAAATGACACCGAGGTAATTGCGTTTGCGGACGACACTACTCTTACGTTCATTGGTGACTCGTGGACGGAAGTCTTTAACAGAGCGCAAGTTGGTTTTAATTTCGTAAAAAACCTTGTTAGCTGGAAGCTCGTTGACCCTTAACGCCGGCAAAACCAACTACATGTGTTTCTCTTTCCACAGGTCTTCCCAACCGCCACCCTCACTGCGTCTTATCGCCCATTCTTGTTCCAAGTCCCCTAATCAGACCTGCGACTGTCCTAGAGTAGCACAAGTAACCAGTACCAAATATTTAGGCATAACTCTAGACAGTAATCTTTCTTTCTCACTCCACATTGAGCTACTTCAAAGCAGAATAAGAAAATTGATATATATTTTCAAGACTTTACGCCACGTAGCTAATGCCCGTCTCCTCAAACAAGTCTACTATGCACTATGCCAATCTCTTTAAAATTACTGCATATCGTCTTGGGGTGGTGCGCCAAAAGCACTGCTTATAAAAGTGGAGAGAGCCCAAAGGGCAATCTTAAAGGTTAGTAATTTTAAAAAGTTCACGTTCCCGAGTACAGACCTTTACAAATGTTGTCAAGTGTTAACGGTGAGACAACTGTTTATATTAAATACTGTTCTAATTCAACATTCTGTGACCCCGTTTCGAGTGGTCGGTAAGAGACGCAAGGACCTAATTTGCGAGAGTAGAAAGTGCCATTTCACCTATTCAAAAGATTCAATTACTTTCTTGCACCTACATTGTACAACAGAGTGAATAAGCTACGACCTGTTTACCATCTTCCTAGCCTCATCCTTAATATCAATTGAAAAACTGGCTCCTTGGCTTGACCTACCAGGAGACAGAAAGTCTTTTGTCTTCTACGGTTTAGTAACTGTTGAAATGATTAATTGCAACACTGAACGCCATCTATATTGTGCACTTGTCATATTATGACGTTTAAAAAAAAAATATATACACTGTAATCTTTTCTTGTCACCAATATATATTGTTTCCGTTGTTTTTGCTCAATTCGTGTTTTTAATTTAATTACCTAGTTCAATCAAATAAATACTAGAAATACTAACATACTTATATCTAATTCAGAAAGAGATAATGACCCAGATTACACACCTGAAAGACGATTGATTGATGACGATTCTATACCATTAAGAAATATAACTCTGAGGCCAAGGAATATCAAACCTACTACTTAGTTTTGTTACGAAGAGAAACCAACAAGTTCATCAGCATTATTAAAGGAACCAGAGACTGTGGAAGATGCTCTTTCAAGCCCAAAAGCAAAAGAGTGGAAAGAAGCTATGGATAGCGAGTATGAATCGCTCCTTCAGAATAATACATGGACATTGGTAACTCTACCTGAAGACAAAAGAATAATCCCTTGCTAATGAGTTTATAAAATGAAAATAGACGCAAATGGTGAAGTTGTACGATACAAAGCAAGATTAGTCATAAAAGGATTTAGACAGAGGAAAGGAACTGAATATAATGAAATTTTTGATCCGGTAGTACGGCATACTTCAATAAGATATTTGTTTGCATTAGCTGTAAAAGAAAACCTATATATAGATCAAATGGATGCAGTTACAGCATTTTTGCAGGGAGATATAGATGCTGAAATATATTGAATCAACCACCTGGCTATGAACACGGACAAGAAGTTTGCAGATTAAATAAGTCTATTTATGGCTTAAAACAGGCGAGTCGCCAATGGAATTTGAAACTTACTTCTGTTCTCAAACAGTTGGGATTGAAAAGTACGTCTGTTGATCCATGTATTTACTACAGAAATGCTAATGGAAGCATCATCTTTATATTGATATGTCGTGGATTGATGGCGCCATGGTCAATACGCAGCGCCATCTAATAATTTATTTTGTAAACCTAATAATAATCGTCACCGGAAACGCAAGCGCGCCATATTGCTTGGGCACGATCGTCGGTAGAGGGGATGCAGCGAGGACAGGGAAGGGACCGAGTGCTCGGTCAGTTGAGCTTGGACTGTCTTGGCAGACACTCAGTGCCAACGCACGTGTTTGTTTCCTACGTGAACTGCAAATGTGAATAAAGTTATTTTTAAGATTTAAATTATCTTTTGCTCGAGCACCCACGACAGTGCCCATAGCTAAGTTTAACTATGTCGGATCGTGAAGAAGACCCGATGTTTCGCATTCCGGCCACCCATGATGCGACATCAGAAGTGCGATGCAACTCAAGTGGCCCACATGGAGATTCGTGATAATGTTACTGAAATACGTAGCGGTTACGTTTTGAAATTCAAAATACGTAGTGACAGTGGTAGTTAAAATTGCGGTTAGTTTTTGAAACGCGTGCGAAGCTCTAGACGCTAAAAACTCGAAGTGTGCCGTGAAATCAAGTTCGACGCGCAATCATGGCGGTATCATTTGTAGAGGACACAGTGTTGTTCAGTGCAGTTTATTTGTGACAATAAGGCACTGAAAAGCTTCGTACTCACATGCCTATATGATAACTTATCTAGGACCAATTTATGGAACTTTCCAAGGTCAATTTCCTATTCGTCGAGTTTTCTGCGGCTACCCTCGTCAACCTGAACAATGAAAAACCAGTCTGTAATGGAGGCAAGTAACTTCACAACAGCTGGCCAGGTCAAGGAAAAGTGTGTGGATTTGTGTGTGAGGATATTCACGTCAATCTGGTGAGTTATTTTCATTTTGTAATTGCTGTGGCGCTGAGGCATTCGTCAGTTAACATTTTTAATTTTGTTAACGAGAGCTTAACATTTTCGATACTATGGAGACTGACTCACAAAAGGTTTAGAGACAACTCTCATGATTGACGATCATTGATTTTTGATAATTGACTAGTCGCTTTATTGCTCCATGCTAAAGTGAGGCTATTATTCTCGTGTTGATTATAGTTTTGGTGTTGTAGTAGTAATTCAGTCGCTATAGCTTTGGTGTTGCTGGTTCTGGCGTTTCAAATAATGCTGATGAAGCGATATTATTCTGCTATCGCTGGTAGAGAAATAGATTGAAGAGCTTAGGGATCAATCTCCAAAACGGGCGTATTCGTGTGATCGCTCTGGTGCTTTTTAGATATTGATATTTAATGGTAATTATGTATCTCATTAAAAAGAATGATATTCAAATAGTACATTTTTACAATTGGCCTTCAATTTACATAAACAGTTATGTAAATATTTAAGTTCAAAAATTTCGCGACCAGAGCAATCATAATTGGTGCCAGAGCGATCATAAATGGTGAAATCAGTGAAACAAAAAATTAAATTTTGATAAAATATTATTTATTTAGCCGTTTTCAGTCTTATTCAGTGTACATGTAACAAGATTATATGTAAGAGAAATGTATTATTTTAGAAAAAGGTCAAGGCATATTATCAGTCACACATATCAAAAACACGGAATATTTTATATAAAACTATTGCTAAAATAACATAATTATAAAAATCAACCTTTGGCCTAGTTTCATATATTTGGACTTAATTAAATCACTTCTAGGTAAATGAGACAAAATTAAAAACCTTTTAAAATCAACCATTAATACCTGCAGTCTTTTATAGTTATAAAATGACTTAGACTCATTAAATATTCTAAAGAAAACCAGGAAAGGTTATAAATTAAAGGTTATAAGCATAGTTCATCGTTTGTCATTGTTACAGTCCGGTACTACTACTTAAAATAGATTAATAACTTACAATTAATGCAAAATATCATCGCTCTGGTCTTTTTGGACAGAGCAATCACAGCCATAGCGATCAGAAAAAGTCACAAAATCATAAATATAGCCGAATTTAAAAGCAGTAGAAAGTTGTGATTACGTCTCATAAAAAACATCATAACGATCAGTTAATTCACATAACAAACACATTCACAAGTTTACTATTTAATTTAAATAACGTGCCATAGTAATCATAAAATTCGAGAACCAAATCCAGAGCAATCATAAACTTACCTTCGTAATGTTGGAGCGCGGGAACGTGGCACACAGGTATCTTCCTAGGCGGTTGGACCACTACTGGCGTTGCCCCGCGGGTGGGGAATAGAGTGTCTATAACGCGTAACTAGGGATGAGCGCGGTGTTTTACGTCAGCGCAGAGCGATGAGATAAAATGCCCGGTCTCTATTTTAAATTCAAATTGTGGCAAAAATATTGTTAATATAACTAAAAATATTTTATTACTATGAAGATTAACTATTTGTTATGTAATCTAAAAAGTTGTTTCAATATGAACTTTCTCATTAAAAAGTTAAAGACTATTTTTTTCATTCAATCGGGAGTTGGGTCAACCCAGAGCGATCAGGATTTTAGGGTTTAAGATTTTTTTTTAAATTCTCAAAAAAAACTTTTTCATAATACTAGCCTTGTTTCACGTAGATTAAACACCAAACTGTATATAAAAAAATATTTTGAAAACGTTTTTCTATTTTAAAATGGGTTTATCCAGCCCGACACGAAAAAAACTGCCTCTGGAGATCGACCCTTAGTTTAGAGAGATATGGTCACAATACCAACCTGATCACAATACCCTGCCTTACACTTTATTCTGGAAATTGTGATAATTGTAAAAGCAATGTAACTTATCACTATCCAAGACTTAACTTTGCCCACTGCTGGGCATAAGGCTCTTTCTTGTGCCAATGTTCTAATTAGGTTTAGATTGGCTTTGAGACTAGGCTATTATGCTGTCCAGAAACCTTTATTCCCCCCACAACTTTTATTGAACTTGTACTCTCGTAGTGTTTCTCAGTTTCAGATATCGTATCACGGTGGATGAGGCCAACAGGAGGCTAGCGGTTCGCATGCTGCTACAACTGCTGTGCAGCTGCATCTTCTGAGCAGTTTTGAGCATGACAGACCGAAGATGGTCAAGCAGCAGCAGGCTGTAGTAGCTGATTATCATGTCAACATCTATGGGGTGAAGAGCGTTCAAGGCAAACTGGAATATTGTGTGAGTCGCTGCCATTTTATTCTGATTATGAGTTTCAAAGGTTAAGACGTTCATATCAATTCAGTGGTTAGATTGATGGTAATTTTGAAATTCTAAGTACAAATCGAGTACTAAAAAATGTATTCCATTGGCGGTAATAGTTTCAGCATTCTATTCAGTGCGAAGTTTAGGATGAGATATCACATGGCAGGTTGCCACAAGATCATGTTCCGACTTACGTTATTAGTAAAAAAATAGACGGCGTCAGCTTGCCTTACGTAACAATAGTTAGCAAATTCGATAGTATCAAAACTATCATGAATAACAACTTAATTTTAATGATATTGATTAAATCTTTAAGGGTATTCTGAGCTGTTACAATTTCTAAATAGACTTTCCATTTTTCACTATCGGGGTACTTACTAGGTACCTATGTGAGTTAGTACGACTCTGATTAAAATAAGGTTGACTGATTCAAACTGTACAATGCAGCGATGACCGTGATGTTCGTAGATTAACGTAGAGTAAATCGTGAACGTAGCTCCATTATATGAACGTTAGAATCAAACATTGTTAGACCTCGTTATTCTTCTTTTCGTAAGCACCGATGTATAGGCATAGGTTACCTGTCAGTATGTTTTATAATCTCTATCGGGAAAATGCCTGCGGCCAAGTACCAACTGACGTTTTGAAGTTATGAAGTAGATGATGAGATAGCATCAATTTGGATTGTGAGAACAGGTTCTGACTTCTATGGATCGGTGACTGTACTAGAGTATTGTAGCAGTATCCCAGAATGATATAGACGGGGAGTCTTTATCAGGGTGTCGTTGCGGTAGCTCTTGGTGACATAGCTGTTGACTGTGAATAAGATACCTGGTCATTAGTTTTCTTTTTATTTACTGTCAGTATTGCTTGGACTTGGTAATCACGAATACTGTCGAATCGCGAGTCAAACCTATAGCATTAGTTTCAATAAAAACTTTTGCAGCCATTTTGGAACTGTCAAAGGCGAACAGGTAGCTCTTCTGTGTTAAAGTTTGTAGACAATTTCTGTAGAGATTAACGATGGCAAATCCTAGTAAAATGCAATAACTAAAGAACAGCTCGCAATATAATGCGTTGAAAAATGGGCTTAATCTTTAGAGCTTCTTATTCGTGAAATTGCGGGATGAAATAATGTGTTAGGAAGATCCCCAATCATCAAGTTCCTCAATAGATGTCATAGTTGATGATAGTGGTGGTGAAACCAAATCTGATTAAGAATGGCTTGTATACTCATACTAGAAACACTTGACCCCATCTTGTAAGTAACATGTGTTCTAGCACATTTGGCGCTAGATATCTTCAGAGTCGTTGGTGCGATATCTGACTGTGTTGGTGCACAGAGCGCTGCACTAGGTATCTTCAGAATCGTTGGTGCGATTTCTGACTGTGTTGGTGCACAGAGTTGCTTAATGTGTCGTAGCACATTTTGCGCTAGGTATCTTCAGAATCGTTGGTGCGATTTCTGACTGTGTTGGTGCAGAGTGCTGCGTTAGGTATCTTCAGAATCGTTGGAGCGATTTCTGACGGTGTGGGTGCACTGAGCGTTGGTGTGTTGTAGCACATGTTGCACTAGATATTTAGAGAATCGTAGGTGTGATTCTGGTCTGTATTGGTGCACAGATTTTAATGAAAGTTTCATGAGTTGAGTATGCGTTGCCTATTTGTGAAATTTATTTTGGTGAATAGAAACAGACGAGAGAACTTGTTGATTGAAAGATTTAATGTGTTGAAGCACACATTGCGCTAAATATTTGGAGAATCGTAGGTACGATTTGTGACTGTGTTACTGCACGAAGCGCTCAATGTGTTGTAGCACATGTAGCACTTAATATTTTGAAAATCGATTTGACCAAAATAAGGCTCAGGTTTCTAAGTTGGCTATTAATGATCATGTTTTGATTGAAAATGAGGAAAGAAATCAGACAAAATTAGATCCAAAATACAAAGGTCCGTTTAAAATCATTGATGTACTAGACGGTGATAGATACCTACTAAAGGCGCTTGACTCCAAGCGAACTTACAAATACCCCCATGATCGTGTGAGAAGGATCCCCGATCACCAAGTTCCTCAAGAATTAGATGTCATAGTCGATGACAGTGGTAGTGAGACCACATCTGATTAGCAGGCTTGTACACCCATACTCTAAACTTGAGACCGCACCTCATGAGAGACATGTGGCGATGGGTCTACAAAGAATCGTTGGTGCGATTCTGATTTGTGTTGGTGCACAAATTGCTATGAACATTTCACGAGACCGCACCTCATGAGTAACATGTGGCGATGGGTCTGATAATCGTTGGTGCGATTATGATCTGTGTTGGTGCACAGTGTATTGTGAAAGTTTCATGAGTTGGTTGTACATTTCTGATGAATTATGGTGGACAATTATGTAAGCATTATTGTGTAACTTGTTGATCGGATCTTTTCCAATGTATGTTCTACGGAAGCTTCTTGTATGAAGCCTTGGTACAGCTGATTATTTCACTTAGATTTAGATGAAATAAAGTACCATAGAAAATCAATCTTTGGTTCACTGGCAGGATAGCCGAGCTAGATTACTCTCCGAGTTAATTTTTGTCCACAGGTACTACACCCGAGGACGGGTGCTAGTCAGGGATGGCCGTGTCGTGGATTGATGGCGCCATGGTCAATACGCAGCGCCATCTAATAATTTATTTTGTAAACCTAATAATAATCGTCACCGGAAACGCAAGCGCGCCATATTGCTTGGGCACGATCGTCGGTAGAGGGGATGCAGCGAGGACAGGGAAGGGACCGAGTGCTCGGTCAGTTGAGCTTGGACTGTCTTGGCAGACACTCAGTGCCAACGCACGTGTTTGTTTCCTACGTGAACTGCAAATGTGAATAAAGTTATTTTTAAGATTTAAATTATCTTTTGCTCGAGCACCCACGACAGTGCCCATAGCTAAGTTTAACTATGTCGGATCGTGAAGAAGACCCGATGTTTCGCATTCCGGCCACCCATGATGCGACAGATATATGTTGATGTTTTTTTTTTTTTTATAATAATGAAGAGAAAGGTAAAGAAATCAAGCTACAACTTAAAAGTAAATTTGAAATGAAATCGCTTGGACCTGTCAATTATTTTATTGGCTGGAGGATAAGTCAAAACGCGGCCAGAGACCAAATTTATATTGATCAGACTGCTTATATAGAAAAAATCCTACAATCCTACAGAGATTCAATATGACAGATTGTAATCCAGTCCATTCGCCCTGTGATCTTAGCTCCAAATTGATCAGCACAGGAGATAATATTATTAGTAATGTACCTTATCAAGAAGCTATTGGGAATTTGCTTTACCTATCACAAGGTACAAGACCAGATATATGTTTTGTTGTAAACAAATTGAGTAGTTTCAACAACAAACCAGAAATACAACACTGGTTAGCAGTAAAAAGAGTGCTACGCTACATAAAAGGAACTAAGGATTATAAATTAAAATTGAGCCAAAATAAAGATGAAAGAAGAGTGTTGGGCTACTGTGATTCAGATTGGGCTTCTGACATTAACAGCCGGAGATCATGTTCTGGCTACACTTTATTGTTTCAGGGTGCTGCAGTCTCATGGTGTTCTAAACGACAGAACACATTTGCCTTATCAACCATGGAGGCTGAATATATGGCACTAGCTACGGCCACACAGGAGGTTATGTGGCTAAAGCATTTAGAGTCGGAACTAAATTGGAAGCTTACAGATGTGCCTACCATAATTTATTGTGATAATCAAAGCGCAATCAAATTTGCAGGTATTGATTCTTACTGTGCTCGCAGCAAACATGTTGATTTGAGACATCATTTTCTCCGAGAAAGAGTTGCTGGTAAGGAAATTCAACTCTGCTATGTTGGGACTCAAGATATGGTTGCCGACATACTTACAAAACCAATTTCTCCAAAGAAGACTGATGACTGTTCCATGGCTATGGGTTTGCAATTAAGATGTTGAAATGATTAATTGCAACACTGAACGCCATCTATATTGTGCACTTGTCATATTATGACGTTTTAAAAAAAAATATATACACTGTAATCTTTTCTTGTCACCAATATACATTGTTTCCGTTGTTTTTGCTCAGTTCGTGTTTTTAATTTAATTACCTAGTTCAATCAAATAAATACTAGAAATACTAACATATAATATCAGTAACATCACCACATTAAACACGTATACACCCACAAAAATCACACCATTAACCTCACACACACACATCATCACTATCACACACACACACACATACACTCACAACATCACACAAACCCAACATAGGAAAGTTTTTCTTTAAGTTTTGTTATAAATGTTTGTTTTTATTTTATTTTTTCTATTTTTGTTTATATTGTCATAATTCCATAGCTTTTTAATATGTTGTAATCAGGATTCATAAAACACACGCTTTTATAAATATAGTGAAATTATAACCCTTTGGGGAAAGGAACTGGTATCTTTAACACAGGTTACTATGTAACCTAGCTAAGATGCCAGTTGCGATATGTTCCGTGACTTCGAAACCAATTTTAATGTGCCTAAGACGTTTTTGTAATCCGATAACTGCTTTTTATTGTAACTAATAAAGCATTATTATTATTAATAAATAATCAAAAATACAGTATAACAATCAAATCATAGATTTTCTTTTACGTATCTATTGTAGTCTGCGCGCGCGGCTTACCTGGCATGGGTCGAAGCTCGTACGCGCAAAGCAAATGACGTGACTCGGAAGAAGAGAGCCTTCAACAGGACTGCCAAGTCCTGCAAGAAGGTGTTGCGGAGGGCACGGTTTGACCACATTAGCCGAATAGGGAACAAACTTGCTTCATACCCAGCTGGTAGTAAGGCTTTTTGGTTCCTGGCTAAGTCGGTCGAATCGAACTTCTGCCGCCCCTCACTACCACCACTGCTGAGACCCGACGGGACACTGACCCACTCCGCTGAGGAAAAAGCGAACTTGTTCTGGAACCGTCGCGTCTGGATCCTGGTGGCGCGAAGTCTCCTGCTTCTCCTGGTGGATGCGAGTCGAGCATGTCGAACATTCGCATTCATCAGAAGGACGTCCGTAGGGTACTGCGTAACCTAGACGTGAATAAGGCTAGTGGCCCCGACGGCATACCGGCAATTTTTCTGAAAACTTGTGTGCCTGAGATGTCTCCAATCTGGACACGCCTATTTCACCTTTCATTTGAGACTGGAAAAGTGCCGAAGGCTTGGAAGCAAGCTAACGTGCAACCCGTGTGCCCAAGAAGGGTAGTCGAGCTGACGCGTCGAATTATAGACCCATGAAGCGAATGATATCCTTAGTGACCGACAATACGGGTTCCGCCGAAATCGGTCAACTGGGGATCTTCTAGCGTATGCTATTCACATATGGAGTGAGGCCATAGAGAAGCACGGGGAGGCACTAGCGGTTTTCCTTGACATCTTGAAGGCCTTCGACTGGGTCTGGCACGATAGCCTTATTAGTAAGCTTCCTTCGGTCTGCCCGCCGGTTTGTGTGATTGGATCGCAGGTTTCCTGAGGGATCGGTCTATTCGAGTGGTCTCTCGCTCTATCAAGCGCAAGTTCGATCGTGTATGGAATACTGCTCTCATCTTTGGGACGGATCTGCCAGATACCAGCTTGAGTCAATTGAGAAACGAGCCAAGAGGATAATTGGCAATGAAAGGCTCGTCGCGACGAAGCTCCAAAGTCTTGAGCATCGATGACGAGTTGCTAGCTTGTCGGTTTTCTACCGGTTGCATTTTGGGGAATGTGCGACGGAATTGCATAATTTAATTCCGCCAAGCCCGTTCCATCATCGGACCGCAAGACGAACGGCGATGCGCCATCGGTACATGGTGGGCATACCACCCACGCACACAAAACGTTTTGTTAACACACTCATAATGCGTACAGCTAAGGAGTGGAATTCCCTGCCGGAGTCTGTGTTTCCTGATAGCTACAACCTAGGTGTCTTATAGGTTACTTCTAGGCAAGGCTGCTCCATCTTCGACCACATCATCGCTTACCATCAAATGAGATAGTGGTCAAGCGTGTGCCTATCAATAGTCATCATCATCTGCCTAGCCTTTTCCCAACTATATTGGGGTCGGCTTCCAGTCAAACCGGATTCAGCTGAATACCAGTGTTTTACGTGGAGCGGCTGCCTACCAGACCCCCACAACCCATTAACTGGGTAACACGGTACTTTCTTGGCAAGACTGGAGTCAGATTTACTGGCTTCTGACTATCCGTAACGACTGCCAAAGATCTACAAATGACAGCCGGGACCAACGGCTTAACGTGCTTTCCGAGGCACGGAGGAAACTCGGTGTGCCTATCAATAGTAAAAAAAAAAAAATTTCGTCGCCCTACCTACTTACCCAGATCTATATCGGATCGTGGTCGCTGAAGCCTATACAGATGAAGAAATCTTAGTTTTAAGAATTACTTGTTTTGTTAAGTGTTGGTTGTTTCGGAGAAAATAACATCGTAAATCTTAACTTTGTGACCCAACAATCTGTATTTAGTTCTAATCTTAATAATTACTGTAAAAAATATGTAACGCAAGCATGGGTCGTGGCGCCCGTGGTCGTAAATTTAGAATGTTTATGGCCCTTTCTTGAAAACGATAGTTTTGTCAATTGATTCGAAGGCCATTTTGGAGAAATAGCACTTATTGTTTGTAACGGAGGTACATTTTTGGTAACAAGCTCGTACGCGGGGGAGGGGAGGATACTTGTCTAAAATCTATGACCAATGTGGCATGGGCAGATGATTGGGAATAGCTGAGCGAGTCGGTTGCTGATTGTGATTGTGAATATTATTTTATTTTTAACCCCGCGAACTCGCTCCCGTTATAATCTCTCCAAGTGCCTTTCTGTGTAGTTACCTTCTCGACTCTAAATTAATTATAACACATTTCGCATCACTTGTATGTATTCCTTCGCCTACTTACTGTGTCCTGACACATAAGATGAACACCCGGAGCAAGCAGCGTGGTAGCGAATCTACCCTTTCACAACATTTACAAATCCATAATCTGCCCACAGCTAGAGTACGCAGTACCTATATGGAACCCCTACTACAAAAAGTACTCAGAAATCATAGAGTTAGTAATCAAAGAAAATATCTCCGCGCTTTGCACTATAGATGGTTTCGTAAAAAAATATCATACCAGTCTCTACTAAAGTAAATACGGCATTTTGACTTTACAATCTAGACGCACTCTCCTTGAAATGATGACACTTTTTAATATTTATGTCGTAACAAGTTTGACTGTGCTAATCTGGTCCCTCGTACAGCACATGGGCGTGATTCTCGCTATAAGTATTAAAAAAAAATACCATTAATCTACTGTTTCCTACCTTTTCTATAATTTTAGCTACCTCATCATTTACATAATATTTTAACAAAATGCTTGGTCCCTCCATCATGATGTCAAGATGGAGGCACCAAACTACCAAACTGATAGACTACTCCCTGGAATGTTCTTATTGAACATATTGATGTTCTTATTGACCCTTCTGTGACGAAGTGGTTGCGGGCTCGGTCGTCACTAAACTCAGCTGACGGCGGGTAGGAGAAATTTATCACCTGTGCTAGGATCTGCGCAGTCGAGCGCCGTAAGCGGGGATGAAGGAGTCCTGGGGGGTTGCGCCGATCGGCACTGGCGGTAATGTGTAGATTTTAAGCAAAACGGTGGCCCTAACCTCTAGCGTAGGGAAATGGCCAAAGTGTTCCGTTAGAGGGCCACAGGCGAGGTGCGTGGGGTCCGCTAAGGTCACCCTCGGGCGGCTCGGGGGGTAGGTAAAGGCCATGATGACGGTGTAAGTGAGGGTTGATTAGTTGCCAACCCGATCGAGCACCCGATGTCGCGCTGTAAACCAGCCTTGCGCACCTATATTTTCCTGGTAACCCTAACTTTCGCACTCACAGTTGTGCGACGTTCCCAGGTGCGGGCTCTATGGTAGGTGGGGGGAGCCAAGAAGATGTTTTCTTGTCATTTTTAGTATGGACGAATTGAAGCCAACTAAGAATACCGAAGGAGTAGAGTCGGAGAAAGCTGGCAAAGCTCCTAAGCGAGGTGCCTCTGGTGCTTCGCTCGCCTCTGGATGTCCTATAGCTCACGCCGTGGGCGCCAGTGCGGACGCTAGTCCGGCTGTGGCAAAAACCGCAGCTAAGACCAAAAAGTCCCAATCCAAGCAAAGTAGAACGGCTCTACATGGGACCAGTACCGATCCTTTACTTACAAAGGCAAAAACGGATACTGCTAACACCTCTGCCGGAAATAGCCTTCCCAAACACCCTCCCACTCCTCCTGTGGCTCCTCAAGCTACTTCCCAAGTCGCAGCCGCCTCCGGTCACATGGAGGCGGTTGGCAACACCGAGGACGTATTTGCAAGCACCTGACAGGTAAAGGTAAAGGCAAGGGCAAAAAGTCTAATCCACAAGCTCATTGCTCTTGTTCGGACCCCGCAAGGTCCGATAGCTCCTATAAGCCAGGGTAAAAGAAGGGAAAGACTGACGCGTATGGAGTGGCGTCACGAACACAGGCGGGGAAAGCAAAGCCCCCCAAAGCAAGCAGGTTGCTGCCACCAGCTCGGTTAAACCGACCAAGCAAGGTAAGCTGAACTTCTCTGAGGGGAAACGGTCGCAGACTGAGGCCGGCACTAGCCGACTAAATCCGCAGGAGGTCCGGCCAAGGTGGCAATCACAACGCAGCGATCCGATGAGAACGATCAGGCTGCGGCCAAGCGGGCTCTCAACGAAACGATTTCGCCCCGTGGAGAGCACAAGCGGCCGCGGTTTGACCAGTCCAAGAGGGTTGCTAACAGAAACTACGTCCAAGCTGCCAGTGCGTCCCTAAACGATGCGAAAACCTGCGACCGGAGGGGTATCATAAGCCAGGGAGTATCGGACCAGGTCTTGGCTGCTATCCACAATTGGATCATCAGCGAGGCCTGCTCTGCTATGCAAAACACACCGGGACCAACCTTCAACGCGAAGCCGCTGTTCACCGGTGGAGGCCTCAAGCTGTGGTGCGGCAATGACTACACCTTGGCCTGGCTGAAGAAAACAGTCTCCAGCCTGGCTCTCCCGGCTAGTTGTCAAGAGCCAGACAGAGATCCAGAAGCAGGCACCATCCCCGACCACCAGGGCGTCTTCGAGGACTCGACCTTTATTGGACGAGCCCTCTGGTACCAGAATCACTGGAACGACATAAGAAGGTGGGTAGTGCTGCACGCCGAGAAGCAGAAAGCTTGCTGGTTCGTGGTGCTGGGTATCCCCGAGGACCAAGTTCCGACCCTGATGAGCGCCGAGCGCCGACTCTCAATTGGTTTGGGAGCGGTCTACGTCAAGTTCCAGGGTCCGAACGGCAGGTTCGACGACGTCCCTCGGGGTTGGGACCCGATTACGAAGCAGCCGCTGGAAGACGCAGAGGACACCAATTCCCCGCCAAACAACCCGGAAGCAACTGCGGCTGAACCTGCTGTAGCAGCAGTTTCGGCCGCCCCTGCCGCTACCGTGGGTGCCGTCCCTTCATCGGGAGGGGTGGAGCCGGACGACGTAATGTTGTCCCCGGCATCGGACCTGTAAAGTCGTGCAGGCTAACCTCCACCACAGCCAGACCGCGACGGCTCAACTTCGCAAGTGGCTGGAGGTTCAACACACGGCCATTGCCCTGATCCAAGAGCCATGGATTAGGGGCGGCCACATACGAGGACTCTCCAATCTTGGTGGTAAGCTCCTTGTTACTGCAGACCATGATCACCCTAGATCGTGCATCTATGTCACAGGTAACCTTAAAACACAGCTATTAAACGAATTCTGTTGCAGAGATGTCTCTGCAGCTAGGCTGAACTTACAGCGGGGAGCCACAATGTTGGCGATCGTCTTTGCCTTGGCATATATGCCTGAGGCGGAGGAACCGCCCCCATACGACCTGGTCCGTCTCATCACACACTGTGAAAGCAGCGGGGATGAGATTATCATCGGGACCGACGCAAACGCACACCATCCACTGTGGGGGATGGTGTGCAAAACGTAAGGGGTAAGGCATTAGTTGATTATCTGTTCACAATACTAACCTATCCCTACTTAACACAGGTTCGGAACCAACTTTCGTAACCAGACGCAGTCGTACAATCATAGACCTTACTCTGGCTACGGAGGGAGCAGCGGAACTAATTACTGTGTGGCAGGTCTCAAATGAGGTTTCCTGCTCAGACCACAGGTGGATCCGCTTCGACATCCAGGTCTGTATACCACCCAAACAATATAGGGGTAATCCTCGCAACACGGATATATCGATGTGCATACGCAATCTTACCTCAAGGCTTGCGCCATCATGCGATTCGGAGTTGCTTGCGGACACGGCACAGATCGATGCGCAAGTATCACTACTCACCGAATTGCTGATAAACAGCAACCGATGCGCCTGCGATTCCGCGTGACACACCGGGTAAACAATCCTGGTGGGGTGCGGACCTAGAGCTCAAACACGGTAAGGTAAGAAAGGCTCTTAACAGAGCCATGAACACATGTAGTGATGAGGACCGGGACGCTTATTACGCGGCCAAATCCAGCTACAAGAAATGCATCCGATTCAGAAGAACTACAGTCCGAAAAACCGATAACACGCTGACCACGACACCTGAAGAAGCGCAACGTCTCCTAGTAGAAACTCACTTCCCAGGCAGCGTATTCGCGCAGGTAAATGAATGGCTTGACGTTATCCAAACACCATCAGAAGATGACTGGCTTTATGCAGAAAAGATGGTTACGCTGGAAAAACTTCAGTGGGCCATCAAAGGTCAACCTTTCAAGGCACCAGGTCCCAACGGTGTGTTTCCTGCCTTACTACAGTGGGGAGGTATCGCTGTTGCAAAAAAACTGGTGCTCTTAATGCGAGCGTGCCTAGCCTTTAGATACGTTCCCAAAGGATGGAGGGAAGTGAAAGTCATATTCATTCCGAAGCCAGGTAAAAGTGACTACACAAACGCTAAATCCTATCGACCTATTAGTCTGACCTCGTTTTTACTAAAAACAATGGAAAGACTGTGTGAAAGGGAACTACGAGATGGCGTTTTAAAAAAAAATACCACTGCATGGTAACCAACACGCATACAGCACGGGTAAGTCGACAGAGTCCGCTCTACATCTGGTGGTGAGCCAGATTGACGAAGCAATTCAACAGAAAGGGTCTTGCCTGGGCATTTTCATAGACATCGAAGGAGCCTTCGACAAGATAACCTTTTCCAGAATTTGTGCCACTCTCTCCAAACACGGTGTGGAACAGGTACTAACTGACTGGATAACTATATAATATGTTAAGCAAACGAGTGGTTAGCCTTGAGGAAGAGCAGCAGTTGACTCTGATAGCCAGAGGCTGTCCGCAGGGAGGTGTGCTCTCCCCTCTTCTGTGGATTTTTGGTACAAATAAAATTCAAAGTTTCGATATTAATTTATCGTAGAATAAATAACACATCAAATATTCTTTATTCTCATATTGTTTGGTTAATTAATACAAAACTTATTACCAAGAAAAATACTTTATCGAGTGACAGTTTCTAAACGTTTCAATACCCCCCTTTGTCCATGTCCTACGCTGTGTTCCTAAACTTTTAATTCGAGCCCAGTCAACGGAGTCCCGCAAAGCGATGATGGCGGGAAATGGCTATGTGAATAAAATACAGAACTATGCAAACATACAAGCAAGCATACACCACGCATGCAGTAAGCATGCAGCATGCAAGTAAGCATGAAGCATACGAGCAAGCATGCAACAGGCATGGTTTCTGTCACGGCTTCGGCGATCCTACACGAACTTATCGTCGTAGATGGTTTTAACGCTTACCACCTCCACCCCTTCGCGGGCTTAAATTACACGCTAGGGGTAGGGCAAAGCGGCGGCGACCTCTCGCGACTGGCCTTGGTTCAATCTATGGTCCGGAGCGAGGAGGTATGGGAAGCGGTCACCTCCTTCTGCGAAGCAGTAATGCTAGCAAAGGAGGAGGCCGAACGTGTGAGAGAGAGGGAAACCTCACGTCCCAGTCGCCGCAACAGAAGGAGACGCCCCAGGCGTCGGGAGTCGCAGAGCGATTTCCGGCCGCCGTAGGCGCGGGCCTGCGGTCGGCGAGCAGTGGGTGGCTCGCCGTCTGATCAGAACTAGGCCCGGGTCGGCGGCGCGCTGCGATCCCAGCGCGCCTCAAAGAGATGTCAGCGTGGATGACGGGGCGCGCTAGGGCAGGTGCCTGCTGGGGCTGCGGAATCTGTTCGAAAGGGGTGCCGTAGCCTTGGAACACAAAGGGCACCAGGAGGAACACGGATGGGTTTTAGTCAGTAAGAGTCTGACACTACCTCTTGCTTTACCCAGAGCGGGAGGAGTCATTTGATGATTTCCCATCCTTAAAAAAAAAAAAAAAAAGTGTAGGGCAAACAAGAATACGTAGAGTCGGTTTTACAGCGATGCGTTTCTAATTTTGTAGCACAACATTTTGAATTTTTTAAAACGTATTTTAATTTAGGGTTAACATGCTATTTCTTGTAAAATTATTCCAAATGAAATTCTGCCATCCTCAAAGTATACCATTGTAAATTCAAACATATAAAACATATTAAATATTGATTACATTTTCATTGAAATACAATACCATAAAAAAATGATCGAAAAAAGAATATTCGTTAAAACAGAAGAATTTTACTGTTTGATAAAATTTGCCAAATAAAAAAGGTGAATAGAAATTCATTGAATTGTGTTTCTGTGAGATATGGAACATTCAAGTAAATAGTTGTTGAAACAGTAATATTCGACATATAATTATAAGGATCAAATATTTTGTGAAAAATTTTCTGCGAAACGCAATTCTATGAAGATGTCTGCGAAACAAGTACTATAATCCTTACATTATTTTCTTCTTTAGGATAACCTTATTGAACTGCCGCTTTCCCGCCTCTTTTGTGTTTTTTCTGTGAACAGCCAGCTATTCAGATATTATTATTACATTTTCATCATTGAAAATAATTATAAATATTTTGCACAAACCTATGTTATTTTAAAATAGTTGAAAGTAAATTATAATAAAATCATTAAAAAAATATGATCTTCAGTTATTACCTACTCATCTTTTTATTATTTCAATTTCACATCGCGCTGTAATTGGCTGGCTGTATAGAAAATTGGGACATGGTTCAATAGTAAATGTTCAACGTCTTTATAAGTTGACGGTTGTCAGTTGAAAACGGCTTGAAAAAGTATTACTTTTCAGCCCTAGGGAGCTAAGGCTGAAAAGTAATACTTTCAACCCGCTTCTCAGGCAACTTCAGGCCTACTTTCCGAGTATAAGTAATGAAAAATAAAATATTCGTATCATTTAACATTTTAAAGCTTACCCAGTTTTTATAAAGTTGTGCCAAATGTCACGCACTACTTTCCTCATTTTCTGATATTCAGGAGTCGCGAAACTTTCATCTGAGCGGTCCAAATTATCGAACCAAGCAAACGACTGAGCACAGTGATTAGCTCCTCGCACGTCAGTGTGAATCACCGGAGCAGTGTTCTCGTCCACAAAGGAATATTCATACAAATAAACTTGGTTGTTGCCAGCTTCAGCGTACAGCTTCGCAGCCCGAAGCATAGGATAAACAAACAGTACATCCGAAAAAAAGTCAATGTATTTAAGGACACTGTCATTACTCACAGGGTCGTCTTCAAAATAAAATCTCTTGACTTTAGTGGCTACTTCTTCTCGTTCTGCTTCAGATTCAAACGTAAGGTCAGCCGGTAAGAAATCAGAAAACTTTTCATTCATCAAATCTTTCCAAGTTTCAAAATACTCAATGCGCAAGAGTTCTTCCATGTTAGCGAAACCATATAAGATAGGTATCTTTTTGTAGTCCGCTCTCTGTAGTATAGTCAGAGGAGATTCTATTAAGAAGGCTCCTTCTGTATCAGACTCCACACAGGGAGAAAATAAGACCGTAGAATCAGTTCTGTTGTAAAATGAATCTCTTGTTAACAATTCCATCGGCATAGTCGTATAGAACTGATTTAAAAACTCCAAGTCATCTACGTTTGCGAGTTCGTTCAGCTCTTTGGCATACGTTTTGGCAATCTCAAGAGGATCCCTCTGGATTGTAAATGCGGCAAGGTTTCCGCCGCTTTCAGGTATGAGTCGGTGAAACAATCCTTCAGCTGACTTCGAGAGTAGTAGTAGGTCCACTGATGCGGATCCTGCACTGTTGCCTCCAAGAGTGACGTCATTAGGGTTACCACCGAAGTTGGCGATATTAGTTTGTACCCAGAGCAGTGCCGCCACCTGGTCTTTCATGCCAGCATTGCCTGGAACGCCCTCGGTGCCGAGACAAAGGAACCCGTGTATGCCAAGACGGTAGTTAAAAGTGACCATGATGACATCTTTCTTTTCTCTAACAAACTGTGTTCCTTGAAATAAGGATCCAAAGCCACCGATAAAAGCACCTCCGTGGACATATACGAGTACTGATAGGTTATCTTGTGTGGTTTCAGGTACTAATATATTCGCAACTAGACAATCTTCTTTCACCTCTTCATTGCCTAGCATTAATTCAGCCAACAAGTCATTCTGCGGACACACGATGATCTTGTCTTCGGTTGCATCAAACGGTTCCCGCCACGTTCTCGGTGGGAGAGGTGCCTGGAAAGTATAAATATTGTTTAGATTTGTTTGATATCTTAAAATTTTAATTTTTAAGCTACTGAACGTCCACATAAGAAACTTTTTTAGGGTTCCGTACCTCAATATGGAAAAAATGGAACCCTTATAGGATTACTTTGTTTTCCATCCATCCGTCCGTCTGTCTGCCCGTTGAGACCTTATATCTCGGGAACGCTCAGAGGTATCGAAGTTAAATTAAAACCATATACTCTAGTCTATATTCCCTTGAATTAATGAAAAAAATCAAACTTTTATGTTATGTAAAAACCGGCCAAGTGCAAGACAGACTCGCACACAAAGGGTTCCATACCATAAACCTTAATTTTAATTATTTGTTGCTATAGCGGCTATAGAAATACACAATCTGTAAAAATTTCAACTGTCTACCTATTACGGTTCTTGAGATACAGCCCGCTAACAGATAGACGGACGGACGGACAGCGGAGGCTTAGTAATAAGGTTCCGTTGGTTACCCTTTCGGTACGGAACCCTAAAAAAAGAATCATTGTCAGGCGGAATATACGTGTAATCGTGACCAGTTGTTTTATTTCCTGGCTCCGTATCCTGGCATCCCCGTACTTTCAAATGTTTAAATACTTAACCAATACTCAAGAACCTAAATCTGATTCAACGACCTATTCAGTAAAATTTCGGTTCTGCTATTATATGCAGCACCCCGCCGTTGTTATATGCGCAATGTCTTTAGTGACCGACAATACGAGTTCCGCCAAAATCGGTCAACTGGGGATATTCTAGCATATGCCATTCACATTTGGAGTGAGGCCATCGAGAAGCACGGGAAGATACTAGCGGTATCCCTTGATATCTCAAAGGCGTTCGACAGGGTCTGGTTCGATAGGCTTATTAATAAGCTATCTTCCTTCGGTCTGCCCGCTGGATTGTGTGATTGGATTGAAGATTTCCTGAAGCATCGGTATATCTAAGTGGTCATAGATGGCTGCTCATCCGGACTGCTGTATATTAATGCCGGAATTCCTCAGGGGTCGGTGCTCGCGGCTACATTGTTCCTGTTGCATATAAATGATCTGCTAAAACCCGGTACCTTAGGGTATGCAGACAACAGCACTGTTGCTGAGAGATACGTGTCCGATGCACGAGCTCGTGGGTCGCAGATCCAGTCTCTCCCACTCCATCACATCTCACAATTCCACCCAGTTTCATCTTTCCGAGTTGTAACCGTGCCGATAACCAACCGACTTGAGCTTCTTGGTGTTACGTTAACAACTGCCCTCAATTTTGGCCCTTTCTTAGAGTTAAAGGCTCAAGTGGCTACCAGAAAGTTGGGATCCTAGCAAAGGTAAGACGGTACTTCACACCGAAACAGCGGCGCAAACACTATCAAGCGCAAGTTCAATCGTGTATGAAGTACTACTGCTCTCATCTTTGGGACGAATCTGCCGGATACGAGCTTAATGCCTTTGAGTCAATTGAGAAACGAGCCAAGAGGATCATCGGCAATGATAGGCTCATCGAGTCGAAGCTTCAAAGTCGGTTGCATCTTAGGGAGTGTGCGACTTAATTGCATAATTTAATTGCACCAAGCCCGTCCCACCTTTGGACTACAAGACGTACGGCGATGCGCCACCGGTACATGGTGGACATCCCACCCACAAGACATTTTATTTATTTCATTTTTTTATTACCCAGAAGACATACATAATTGAAATACAAATACGCATTTGGTAAAATGTAATTTGTAATTCGTATTTAAAGTACCTGACGCCGAGGTATTTTGTAGTAAGTATTTTAGATACTTATGGCCAGATTATGGCTTCAAAATACTTACTACTTATTAATGGGTGCATTCGGAAGAAATTAGCGCTCGATAGCTTTCGTAAGCAAAATTGGGGCCAACCACTATTATCACATAATATTGCTTTAGATTCATAATATTAGTAGGATTACATATTTTTCATTTATTTCTGGAACTTCTGAAACCCACACAGAAGAGGGCCTAGAGAAAAAGCTAGTATTTACTTAAAACAATTCAAACTCGACTATTTCATCTCTAGGCTTACAACCTTTGACATTTACTAACATTCTTGACACATTGATGTTTGACGTATACCAATCCTAAAATTTAAACATTTATTTTAGCGTGTGTCTTGAGATAAAATGTGAAATTAACGTTGTATAAACAGACATTCCAATATAGAAAATAAAATGTTTACCCAATATTGCTTTATGAGATGAAAACTTCGGAGGACGTGACTTCGATTTGTAATACGTGTATACAAATGAAGGTGATGACTTGGAGTCGTTATTTTTGCCAAGCCGTAGCTATTAATTTCCTGAAAAACGCGTCCATTATCGCCTTCAGGTAAGAACTACTAACGACGTTGTACTTTATTTTGTTTTGATATTTTATTTCATGCCAATTTTATACATAATTTAAAAGTTGGCGCGGATAGAAAAATATTACGTGGTATATGGTTCAAAGTCATAAAAATATACTTTCACATGGTTTCAGACACTATTTTAACACTAAATTTAATTTAAAACTACTAGCATTATTTGCTGTTGAAAAAAATATCATATTACGAAAATCCGACAGCACCGATTTGCAAAAAGTGACGCGGGTCCTGCCTGCAAGAGCTCCACGGAGCATCTTAAGAACTGAACAAACGAGAGAGATATAAATCTTTGTACAAGGCAAAAGATAAGGTGATGATAATAAGAGACTAGCTAAGAATAAAAAAAAACGTAAGTGCCAAAATAAATTTTTGGATTTGATAACATAAAGTATTATTAAATTAAAATCTGTACAGTTGAAACCTCGATAAGGTTATTGTATCTATTTTAAAGTAATTTTCATAGGACCGTATAAAGTAAGTAAAAAGATATTTCGAACTTTGTAATTTTTGTCTATCGAGAAAATGTCTTCAAAACGCGTATTCTTTCAGTTGAATACTAGATCATTTAGTCAAAAAACATACCACAATTTCACATTCGTGTTCCAGGAACCTAACAAGATACGTTAAAACGAAAAACGGCTTTATACTGATTGAATAACCTTAAATGATGATTTTGATAAGTAAAAACATTTGTAATTTTATCATAAAATATTTGATCTTTATTTAAAGTACCTACAAATTTGTATAGAACCCTCGGCAGGCGAGTCCGACTCGCACTTGGCCGGTTATTTTATTTTGTATGGGTTTGTTTTTGACTTTACTCTAGGTCAGAGGTGACAGAGATAAAGTCGTCGATGAAGTGAGCTTACAAAGAAGAAGCCTTAACATAATTTTAAATCTATGAAAATTAATAAATAAATAATAAAATAAATAAACTCATTTATTTGCAAACAAGTGTCATTGTTACTTAAAACCTCTGCCGTCTGAACTAGGTAGTTGAGAGTTAATTATAAAAACAGATAAAAATTACTTTCTCAAAATAATAAAACCAGATTTTCCTCTTTTCTGAACCTCTATCGTATCGATCTACGGTGTTAATAAAAAAAAGTATTTACGTTCGTTCGTTGCAGCGAACCTCGCAGAAAACTGTTTTAAAAAACGCTGAATGTGGTTCTGTGGTAAAGTTTTGCTCTTCTAGCCCGATATTTCAGTAACAGTCAAATCAACGGGTGAAGCAAGACCTAGACTGCATCAGCATAGCATTTGCATCCTAATAGAGAAATAATAAGAGAAATACCTTAAATTTGTCAACGCCTTTAGGCGCTGTAGCGTAGGGTATGTTGTAGAAGGTGTATAGACCTCCGTCGGGGTGCTTGCGCCCGCGCACCGGCCCTTGCTCCAGTCTCACTTCCATCCATTCGTCGTCAGCTAGAACAGCTGTCACGGACAGCAGAACCACACACGTGCACCACTTCATGGCTACGGGTACAGACTACTTCACTGTCTGATGGTCTTCAAAATAAATAGGCTACTTTATCGTGATATAATTTTTTGTTATCTAGGGATAGATTAAAATTTTATTTACTAGCTTTGGCTTTTGCCCACGACTTCACCTGCGTGGACTTCCTATTGGGATGAGAAAGTATATTATAGCACAAAAATTGTTTGGCTCAAATTTTATTGAAATCCAATTCAATTCAATAGGTACTTGTTTCGTGTTAGAGTGACAATGACAAACATACGTACATCAAGTCATCCTACCAAAGAAATCACATTATTATTTGAGGATAATGCATTATTTATTTATTTAAACTTCATGTACTATTGTACATGTGTTAAACGTTGTATTATTTTACAACGTTTAATAGAATTAACGCAATGTCCACCTGAAGAGAGCTCGTTGTTCTCATCATAGTGCCACCTCTCTGGTATCGAGGTGTCCCCTCGGACCCACTTATTACTAATACCTTTAAAACCCAAGTGGGTCCCTGTGGATCCACACGACCCAAGTGATTTAAAACTTTTTTTTTATCAATTTTACGGTTTATTTTTGGTGTTGAACGATTGAACTCTATAATCGACTAAATTTGACAACCATAGATAAATACAGAAAAAAAAAAAAACGTACCAACACTACAAAAGTCTAATGTCAAATCACAAGAAAATTTTCGAGTGCACGAGTGCCACGCGGTGTAATAAATTTCTTGTTTTTTGAATTTTTACGGAGTAATCCTAAGGTAAGTGGATGAATATTCATTTATTGGTGTTCATTACGACTTTGTAAATAGTTTTTTTCATGAAATAATATCATAAAACTTGTTTTGTTGAGCCAACAAAAGTTTCATAGTTTCGAGTCCGTCGAAGTCACCATTGTAATTGTATGATTTTTGGCGGTTTTGCAATGAATTTCACCTCTGTATTGGTGGAAGTACCGTAAAATCTATTGATAATACATAATTTCTCGTATTCGAGGCATATTTCAATAAGTTATTCATATTATGAAGAAAATTTTTGTTTAGGTAACGAAATCGTGTTTGAATCTCAAACCGTCAAACGCCACAACAGCCCCTAGGTCGTAGGTCATGTCGATAAAAGTTATCGATGACATAGATTGTTTTTGTAAAATTGTTCGAATACATAAAATTATTATAATTTAGATGTTTTTTTTTTGTCATATATCATAAGTTTTTGTTTTTTTTTGTAAATTGAGTGTATGCCATTCTGATAGATCCTGAAAATGAGTCGGCGCTGGATGGTCGGACAGGAGGGCGCCCCGGAGGACTTCGAAGAGATCCTCCGGGATAGCGACTTGGAGGAGGAGGAGGGTGATGAAGCAGAATACCTCGATCTGGGCGAGGTTGAATACCTCGACCTAGGCGAGGTAGAGGACGAGGAGCCCGGGGAGCAGGTGGATGAAGAGCTCGGGGAGCAGGAGGCGGCCGATCTTTACAATCCGGAATACCTTGATCCAGAGTATATTATGGAGCCGGATTGTGAGGTAAATATTTATCTTTCTCTTTCATAAATTACTCAACTTGAAAAGGACATAGTATCTATTGGCATTCTAGATGAATAGTAAATATTTTGTCAGTTGTAATATATTATTTTTTATCTTTTTCTAGCAACCTGAATGGATGTGTTTCATTCGTTGAAAAAGATAAGTAGTACTGATATGTGGTTCAATGGTGGCATTCTAGATGAATAGTAAATATTTTGTCAGTTGTAATATATTATTTTTTATCTTTTTCTAGCAACCTGAATGGATGTGTTTCATTCGTTGAAAAAGATAAGTAGTACTGATATGTGGTTCAATGGTGTGTGTATTGCAAGTGTTTTTGCGTGCATGTTTTCCATTTGGGAAGGATGATGGTTTGGAATCGCATGAAACAATCCGATGTTGTTATGTTTGTTTGAAGGGTTAGGTATAATACTGTTCATAATGCTATTTCTTTGATTTTTTCAGGATGTTGGGCCGCCACCGACGATCCTCGGGCTCTACACCCAAGACGGAATAGAAATTTTTGGTGCGCAGCCGTAAGTAAACATGTTTTTATAAAAAAACTATTGTTTTTAGTTCTAATTTCTGTAATAATGAAAACCCTTTATTTGGTAGGTCAAGCCCCCTGCAAAGCCCCCTGCTCGCTCCGCTCTCGACTTCACCTGCTGCCGAAATTCGCCCAGAGTAATAAATCTTTTCATCTGTGTACTTTTACCTTTCTTCGTTATTTAGATGAATGTAGATTTATGATGTTACTGTTAATTTTTCTCAGGCATGTCGTCGTAACCCTGGAGGAGGGCGACCTCGTTCCAGCTCAAGGCGACGACGACGATGCTCTGGGCGAAGAGTTTCATCTGGCAGATGAAGAGTATACCTTTTATTATTTCCACAAAGTCTAACAGACAGACCGACAAACTGTAGAGACACTCCTTTTCTCGGTCATACCATCCTGTCTGTCTAAACGCCGAGTATGTATGGATGTTGTGCGTGTGCACTGGGGCTCGGGTATGTTTTTTTTTTCTTTACATTATTTTTATATATAGAAGCAACAATAAACATGTAACCAGGATTTTTGTAATACATAAACGGATTCAAACGAGTCTCTGTGGAGTTTCTCCTCCTTTGCTTTACACTGTATTTACATATAGCAGGAACAATGATAATGTAACCAGGATTTTTGTAATACATGAACGGATTCAAACGAGTCTCATATAGCAGGAACAATGATAATGTAACCAGGATTTTTGTAATACATAAACGGATTCAAACGAGTCTCCGTGGAGTTTCTCCTCCTTTGCTTTACATTGTATTTACATATAGCAGGAACAATGATAATGTAACCAGGATTTTTGTAATACATGAACGGATTCAAACGAGTCTCCGTGGAGTTTCTCCTCCTTTGCTTTACATTGTATTTACATATAGCAGAAACAATGATGTGACCAGGATTTTTGTAATAATTAAAATGATGTAAAAGAGTCTCCGTGGAGCTTCTTGTAGATTCTACTCCTTTGTAATACATTGTATTTACATATAAAAGTAACAATGACAATGTAACCAGGATGTTTGTAATACATAAAAGGATGTAAAAGAGTTTTCATGGAGTTTTTTGCCTGTGTTCCTCCAAACTTTCTTTGAGTTCAGGCCGCGGTAACTCTTTCGAACAATTCCATAACCCTAGGATTGACTGACCTTGACAACTCAAAAGTAACCTGTAAATGGTTTATTCGAAATAAAAATCTTGCATTTATTTTTGCTGTATTTATAAATTTTATTATCATATCTACAAATTTAGTAATACAATACAATATACAACAACACGATACAAAACATAACAACAATACAATACAAAACAACAACAATACAATAAATGAAACAACAATACAACACGACACAATTATTTTATACAAATAGGAATGAATACCCAACGCGAGCGAATTTCCGTAGTTCCTCTTCGATGCACGTATTTTGTAAATAAACATTTTTATTATTCTTATTAGCTTATAAACTTTATATGCACAATAAGTAAAGAAAAGTATGTCAATCTAAATTGGTTTTTTATTTTCCTTACTGAACTCCGTCAAACTTATCGATATTGTAGTGGTGTGTTCCCCACCCTACGGAATGTTAGAATTCCATACATTTTTATGACCACATCAGAGGTCGATATTTCTTTATTTTTCTATGAAAGATATGGTAAGCATGGTTAGAAATCGATAAATTACTTTGTTCTTATTCATTTTCAACTAATATTCAAATTCAAACACCTAAATTACTGGGTGAAAATGGCCTACGAATAAAGTTACCCGATTTGTTCCCTCACCTAGGTTATTTTGATATTTTACAATTATAGTGGAATATTTTAACGATTTATTGTTTATCATGAGTCAATGAATATATAAGCAGTATTCTAGAAACATTTCTTATTGGAATCTGTTTGTTATATCTCTGATGATCGATTACAAAATAGTGCATTGAACTCTGCAAATTCATGAAAACGGCACCGCGCTCTGTGATGTTTGAGTTTGAATATTGCAGAAATCGGATACAGAACTCCTAAAACAACATTGTAATTAGATTATTTGTCTTTTCATGAGCTAGTTACCAAAATTTCGTGTAAAAATATGCAATAGTTTTGTAAGAAATCAATATAATACAGAAACATAACTGCTTTCAGCGAGTTCTCTCATTTGAATAGGATATATTTATTTCTGGAGTTCTAATTTCAACATTGTTTACATTGTATTTCATAACACCATCATTCAAGAACCTGAAACCGTTTCAAGTGTGTGAATGCATACTATACAAACGGAGCAATAACGTTTTTTCGG
The DNA here is from genome assembly GCA_950371165.1 of Lacanobia oleracea. NCBI lineage: Eukaryota > Metazoa > Arthropoda > Insecta > Lepidoptera > Noctuidae > Lacanobia > Lacanobia oleracea. The sequence continues at coordinate 19,003,279 of OX493389.1, forward strand.
GAGCGGGTCATATTACGCTTGCGATAAGCGGGCGCCCGCGATACGCGACGGAGTTTGACGTAAACATTGAGTGAGCGTCGAGAGGTTAACTATTATATGGGACCAGCCCCAAAATCGCGAAATACTCGAAACGCACCTAAATTTTGGGGTAGTCGATTCTTTATTCGCGTTTTCAGTGTTGGTCCCTATATTATTCCCATGATGAACTAAGGATATTGGTAATATTTCGAGATATAATAATGTAATAAAGATTTAACAGAATCTGACGGAGTCTGCATTTTTTCCGATGACACATAGTCTAGAATTTCTAGACAAGTCGTCTTATAGGATTATTCAGATCTACGACAATATTTTTAGGTAAACGGATTTTGAGCAAGTACATCATACCCAGATTCAGTTGTAACTTACGACTGTCTTGACGCAAGAAAAACGTCACTGGTCGCAAAAAATATTGCGCAATCTGAGGCTGAATTAAAAAATATGGTGCAATATTATATAGGTTAACAGACATTTTCCAGCGTCATACCTACATAGAAGTCAATTTTCTATGACTTAAATGAAATCTACTTTATTCAACTTTCGGAACATTTTGGCAGCGACATCGTCCGAACAGCTGCATGCCCTAAACGCCTGAAGCCTGATCTTTTGACGCATCCAATGAGTGTGGCATTTTTGCATGCCTTAAATAAATCCCAAGTAAAGAAGCACTACATCCATCAAGCAGATATTTTTTGTGGTAATAAGACTCAGGGTAGAGGAGCTCGTGGCTAGATAATAACAGCCGCACGGGTCGATCTTCAAGGTTAAGCAACGCTTGCCAAGGTTGATCTGTGAATGGGTGACCATCTTAATATACATAGTTTCTCCGTGCCTCGGAAAGCACGTTAAGCCGTTGGTCCCGGCTGTCATTTGTAGATCTTTGGCAGTCGTTACGGATAGTCAAAAGCAAGTAAAATCTGACTCCAGCCTTGCCATGAAGTACTGTGTTACCCAGTTATAGGGTGTGGAGGTCTGGTAGGCAGCCGCTCCTCGTAAAATACTGGTATTCAGCTAAATCAAGCTTGACTGGAAGCCGTCCCCAATGTGGTTGGGAAAAGGCTAGGCAGATGATGATGACGAATAAGGGTGCTCAAATGTGTCCCGATTTCTTGTGAAATAAATGTATCTAATTCGCACTATTTTCAGCACTGGCTGCGTTTTCAGCTAGAAAAACCTCTTCTTTGGTCTGGTATTATTGACACATTTTGCTTTGCTGAATAATTTCGCACCAATTAATAATGAAACCAATTGTAACGCGACACGAACGTAATGTTTATTTTTATTTTAAGTGCATATATTTTTTTTTAAATAAATAATAATATGTTACTATTATTTATTAAAACTCACACAAATAGTTGAAAGTAATATTACCAAACTATTTGCCTGAAAAATATATTCGTATATATTTTTATAGCAAACCGCCATTGAATAGGTAGGATCGTCCGACTAGACGGGTGGCAACTGCCTAGAGGTTGATATTTGGACTGTTTTATATGTTCAAATCTTACGGGGAACATTGATAACGCGATGCAGGATTTGTGTGACGTCAGTCTTTAGTTCGAATCTGGCGGTATACTCGTAGATGTCACTACAATGTCAGTTGTTTAGTAAGTATTTGGCGGTATAAATGATGAATTGATGATCGTTAAGCCTAAGCTATAAAATTAATTGTATAAATAAAACCTAAAAATATGGCTGATCTGTGCCCACTTATGACATTGTATTGAATAATTCTTAACACTGTATTTGATTAATTTCTGACATTATATTTAGTATTCCTTGACATTATATTTAGATTGCCTTGACATTGTATTTAATAATTCCTGACATATTAAGTATACCGTTAAATTGTATTTAATAACTCTTGACATTCTTATTAGTATGCGTTGACATTGTATGCAATAATCCCTTCAAATTGTATTTAATATCAGATAATGTTTACCTAGGTTTGCCAATTCATTTTGATTTCATTTAAATTTTTGAAAATATTTGTACGCTGGAAACAGCAGAATATTTTGGACGTAGAATTGTAGTAACACCTTGTAACAACAATATTCTAACAAATAAACTTATTATTATTATTATTCGTCGGGCGGTATTTTTCGGGTGATTTTATATCCTATGACAAACACAAATAACGTGGTTTTCTATTAGGAAGTGAATTTTCAAAATCAGTTCAAAGTACAAAGTTACAAACTCACAACGTCACAAACTTTAGCTCTTTTGTTTATTATGACTAATTATTATTATTAGAAGTAAGTATAGATTAGTAACACTAAAATTTAAAAAATAATAATTATAAACTTCCCTATCGTATGGTTGTTCAGTACAATTTCCTGAATTTAGTCTAGCATTAGTCTCCTGTCTCGATCTCAACGATCTAGATATCTTTCCTCCAATGTTATAATGTCATATTTGAATTTTGCGGGCTACCCTGGCGCATCCATCTTAAATTTCAATAAATTGCATCTATATTATAATTGTCAACAAATTGCAATTTCACGCACATTTTATGCCTTCTCTTATACAACATGGCTTAGTTATTTCACTACCCGACAGCAGTATGTAGTGATCCGATTAAGCAATGGCTCATATCTGGTTTTGTCGCTAACCCCCAGAAGAATGGGAGTACCGCAAGGTTCTATATTGGAACCCATATTTTTTATTTTGTTTTGTGCAGACATTATAAATAATTATCTTTCCTGCTATCGGCCGCGCAGGCAGCGACGACCCTTCAAGAACAGGTGTCCTAAAATATAAAAATGAACGATAAACTAAGTAGACTAATAATTTTGATCCAAGAATATCCTTGTGTATGTTAAAACGAAATTAGATGACACTATAATTATATAGGTGTTACTCAATACCTGTGTAGGGGTCTTTGTATTCATCATTCTAAACAAATACTATGGAACCATTTGTTTGGTTCCATAACTTACAAAATAGCGAAAATATCAGCTGTTCAGTAAATATTGTCAAGGCACATAAATATGAGTGATTATGTGGTTTGTTTCTTTTTCGGTGTTGGTCCAAAAGTAAAATTTCATCATAATTTTGACCATAATATTCTGTAATAGTTTATTTAAATATAAATATAATAAATCTTCGGTAAGTATTCTGGTAAATTAATGCTTACCCAGTTTTTATTCTTTCCTCGTTTTCTGACATTCAGGAGTCGCAAGACTCACATCTGCACCACTCCTGTCAACCAACCAAATGACTGAGTCAGTGATTAGCTCCATACAAGTCAGTGTAAGGTACCAAGGGATCGGTCTCGTCCACAAAGGAATACTCATATAAGTAAACTTGATTGTTGCCACATACAGCGTACAGCTTCATAGCCCGAAGCATAGGATAAGTAAACATCACATCCGAAAAGAAGCGACGAACGTATTTTAGAACGTTTTCATTTCTAACAGGGTTTTCGCCGAAATAAAATCTCTTGACTGCTGTAGCTATTTCTTCTCGTTCTGAATCAGATTGAAACTGTAGATTAGCCGGTAACAAATTACAAAACTTTTCATTCATCATATCTTTCCAAATTTCAAAGAACTCAATGCGCAACAGTCCTTCCATATTTGCAAAACCATACAACATAGGTAACTTTTTAACCGACTTCTTCAAAAAAGAGGTTCTACTACTCTGTCAAGAAAGTACCGGGAAAAGATCAATAATACACAAAATGTCTGTTATTCATCCAAATTTATTTTATCACCTTCAAAGTATGCTCCTTTAGAAACGATACACTTGCGCCAACGAATAATCCATTCATCAAAACATTTTTTAAACGCTGCTTCCGGAATTTAGTAATATCATAGTGTGTATTGCGAATTTCATAATGGACAAAAATATCGAAGAAAGAGTTTGTCTTAAATTTTGCATCGCCAATGGAATTTCGTGTTCGGAGTCACTGAAAATGTTACAGAAGGCTTACGGTGAATCGACTTTATCAAAAACTCGTGCTTATGAGTGGTTCAAAGCGTTCAAAAGCGGTCGAGATGTGATGGAAGATTTGCCTCGCTCTGGTAGGCCGTCAAAAGTGAAGGAAATAGTGACTGAAAATCCCCATTCAACTCTGAGAGAGATAGCCGCCGAACTTTCTGTATCTCACGAGTCGATCCGTACCATTTTAACTAATCATTTGGGTATGAAACATGTTGCTGCTCGGCTAGTCCCAAAAGATCTGAATTTTCTCCAAAAACTCAATCGCATGAAAGTCGCTGAGGACATGCTAGAACGAGTCAGTTCGGACCCAACCTTCATGAAACGCATTGTTACTGGTGACGAGACGTGGGTTTACGAGTTTGACATGCAAACTAATCTCTCTCAGAGTTGAATGGGGATTTTCAGTCACTATTTCCTTCACTTTTGACGGCCTACCAGAGCGAGGCAAATCTTCCATCACATCTCGACCGCTTTTGAACGCTTTGAACCACTCATAAGCACGAGTTTTTGATAAAGTCGATTCACCGTAAGCCTTCTGTAACATTTTCAGTGACTCCGAACACGAAATTCCATTGGCGATGCAAAATTTAAGACAAACTCTTTCTTCGATATTTTTGTCCATTATGAAATTCGCAATACACACTATGATATTACTAAAACCAGCACTGTATTTAATATAAATAACAGATGCAACTCAAACTCCGCGCCAAAATGGAAAACAGTTGTGCCAATCTAACAACTACAAAAAAAACAAAAATTTGAATTTGGAACCCTAAACAAATCATCCATTCCCGATACTTTTTTGACTGAATGTATGTCCGATTTCTCCGCCTATTCTGGACCACTTTAAAAAAATATTTTTATTCGAAAGCCTATACTCCTGAGGTGGTCCCATCGTCACGAAGTTAGAATCTGATGATGGGATCCCATAAAAATGTGAATCCCATGAGAAACCCTCAAATTTTATAAGCACTTACAATGTTTTTCGTAAACTTTCTAACGCAATTCAGATATTTATGCCTTTATCATCATCTCATGTGGCTGAGCTGATGATGGAAGGTATAAGTCAGTATCTGATGATGAGATCCCATGAAAATTGTTTGTTCAGCGACATTTTTTTCTAGTGTTAACCGATTTGGATGATTATTTTTTTGTTTGAAAGAATATTTTCTCAGACTGATGAAGAACTTCGGCGGTAGGCAACGGAACTGTTCAATAAATGATAGCAAATAGATCGGGATTTCTGAAATCGCATGTCTGTTGACTGTTCCCACCAGTTCATAACGTAACATCACGCCGGCACGCTGTGTTTGTAAAACTTTTTTACAAAAAAATTAAACTAACTTCCGAAAACAAAACACCGATTTCAGATATTAAAGTATTTTTTTACTTTGTGTTCTTTTGTACCCATCGCAATAATGCCACCTGGTCCTTCATGCCAGCATTGCCTGGCACGTCCTCAGTGCCTAGACAAAGAAATCTGTGTATGCCGAGACGGTAGTTAAACGTAACCATGATGGCCCACATGGTGTGGACCTTCTGACGGATCTTTTTAACCGCATCCTGATCACCAAGGAAATGCCGAACCAGTGGCGATTTAGCCTGATTATCCCTGTTTACAAAGGCAAAGGTAGCGTACAGGATTGTGATAGCTACCGCGGTATCAAGATCATGTGCCACACCATGAAGCTCTTCGAGCGCATCATTGACACACGGCTCCGTAGCGAGTGTACTGTCTCTGAGTGTCAATATGGCTTCCGGGCGGGTAACACCGACATCTCCCAAAAAGCAGCCAAGCCTATGTGGGTTTGGGCCGGACACATTTGCCTAATATCGAACCGTTCATGGGCTGGTTCATGGACCTATGTCAGCAGTGAACGTCTTTCAGCTGTTATGATGATTTTGATCACAGAAAATGCACGGTGACATCACAGCAGACCCCGGCGAAGATGGAGGGACCAGCCTGACGCCTATCGACAGGATTGGTCCACACTTGCCCAAAGCTGGGAGATGTAAGAAAGGGAGGTCCCTGCCCTGGGCAGGCTTTGGAACATGTTTCTTTTTCTTTTTTTCGAGTCAATGGTAACTCCTTAGATTTTCTGGGCCCAATAGGTGGCTACGTTAATGACAGCATCGGTGGCATTTGTTAAGTTCGCCAATGTACAGGTTTCTGGGCACTTGGGCCACTCTAACGTGAACATGCTGAAAAAAATAAATAATGAAATATAAATAATTCAGATAAAAGAGCACCTTGAACTTGTTTTCGCCTTCAGGACCACACATACACACACACACACAGGCCCCCGTTGGAATGCTTCCGCCCGCGCACCAATACTTGCTTAATTCTGACTTCCCGCCATTCGTTGTCAGCAAGCATACCCGTTGCCAAAGAAAAACCACAGACGTCCACCACTCCATCGCTATGACTATAGACTACGTCACAATATGACGGTTTACAAACTAAACAGGCATATTTCGTGTCATGATTTGTGATTTTCTGGAGTTATAAGAATATTGTTGGCACTTCTCTACCGCGAGCATCACTAGAAGCCGCAAGCCTATAGAACCGGCGTGCAAGCGATGGACGGCCCTTTTTTCCTCGCAAGCCTTCGTGGAGTTAAGACCTGCCAATAGCGTACATTGCGTTTGTTTGTGAACACGTGAGCTGTCTTTGTTCTAATATAATGTTTAAATTGTTGATTTGTCATAAGTTTGGTATTCTGTAAAAAGTGATTATGACCGAAATAAATAGATAATAATAATATGTTATAACCACGGACCTGATCTCCAGGGAGAATTCTTGTTCCTCATTTCCGGCTTGCCTTTATTGGCTGGCCGGAGTGAAAACTGACGAGGAACAGAGCTCCCACCTCTTTCTTGACTTAATCGGCCGGTCTCAGTGGAGATTCGCAAGAGCAAACGTGCTCGGGAGAAGGAACGATTATTAGTCCACTAAACCAGCCAAACCCATAGCGTTTCATCTTTTGTTTTCATATTCTGCAATAGTCCTGCTCCAACGGGGGTTGTCCTTAGGTATACTTTCACAGTGCATACGGGGAAAATCGTCGGTTGGTGTCCCATTCCATTTGAAATGTCTAAAGAGGCATCTACGAGTTGGCTTCGGCCCCTCGTACGCCTACCAAAGTACCGGGTCTCTAGGAAGAGGGACGCGAGAAAGTAAAAAACATTAAAAATAATAATAATAAGTGTGAAGTTTTTTTTCATTCTAAATTTTATTATCTACCGTATCAGTTAAAACATTAATCTATTAATGATAACTGAATAGATGATTAGTTTTGATTTTAAGCAATTAGTCATCTTTTTACAAGTCACCACAGCGGTTCAAGACCTACGACACATTTGGTGTGTGAAATCAATAATTTATAACCAAGGATATGTCAAAAGTGTTACATTAACCGTGAGCAGGCTATCAGGATCAAAATTGAGCAGCAACTTTGGACTTGCCATGAGAAAAGCCTTACTGATAAAAAAATATGTCTAATCTGAATCTGATAAATTAAAAGTATGATGCAATTTAAAAGCCCCAATTTTTTTGTTCAATCAAACTATTTTTCTGTTAAGTGAAACGTTATCTAGTAATACGTATTGGGTTAGCATTAATAACGCATTGTAACGGGATATAAATCATATAAGCATCAGTTAGCATTAAATTATGTGGGCGGACACCGGACGGCAATCCTACGAAGACAGCAGAGAGGATCAGACGTCTGGGTGTGAGCTTTAAGTAGGATAACCAACACGGAATTTCAAAACCCTAAATCCTCGCTTCACTATATCGGTGAGGCCCAGACGCGTGACAGCGGGGCTAGCACCTGATCATGTCGGTCAGCATTAACAAGAAAACTACTTAAGTCAAAACTTAAATTCCTACTCCAATTTTCGCGTTCTAAGTTTGCAAATAATTTTTGACAAAAAATTGAGGATTAGAATCCGTTAGCGCTTCTTCTTCTTCTTCTTCATACGCGCAATTTGGATCACACGCGATTAAATAATAACTATTATGTTTATGCTCAAGGTCATGCACGATTAGAAATAAAAAACCTAAAATTGTTTAAATTTTCATCGGCGAGGCCTATATTCGTCAGAGAATCGTCACTGCGGTGTATATTGTAGTTTTAGATCAGCACCATCTCTTGACCGCTAGTGGAACTAATGTAATTTTATTTAATGACTAATTGACCCGCGCAACTTCGTCTGCGTCACAATTTTCATTACTGCTCCGCTCCTATTAGTCTTAGCGTGATGATATATATATATATCTAATACTGAAATAATTCTTCAAATCGGACCAGCAGTTCCTGAGATTAGCGCGTTCAAGTAAACAAACAAACAAACTCTTCAGCTTTATATATTAGTATACTAGTTGACCCGCGCAACTTCGTCTGCTCCTGCTCCGCTCCTATTAGTCTTAGCGTAATGATATATATCCTATAGCCTTCCTCGATAAATGGGCTATCTAACACTGAAATAATTTTTCAAATCGGACCAGTAGTTCCTGAGATTAGCGCGTTCATGTAAACAAACAAACAAACAAACTCTTCAGCTTTATATTATATTAGTATAGATTTCAAAAAAAGCGTGCTATTTAGAGATAGACTTTACATAAACATCTATCACGTAGAACTACTAACGAAATGGCGGTACTACCAGCAAAACTACTAACGAAATCTTGCATCACGGTATCAGAGTTTTTCGGTGTTTTTGAACATAATATACAACAGTCCGAATCCGATCAACTATTAGGCAGTTGCCCACCGGACACAACAAGGGTCCAGTCGGAGGATCCTCCCTTTTCAATGATGGTTTCCGGGACTTTACACTTTGTTCCGCATACCTCTACACTGGTAACCCTTGACATAAAACGTCAGCGCACCCTTCGTGCAACTTCATCATGACGTCATCATCACTTCTACTCATCTTTACTTCAAGCTCTCGAGCAATGACTCATACTGCCAGCAAGTATACACGGCTTCTACGGATATCCTGATCACCAGCATGCAGCGGATGCGCATTCCTGGCCAGCATCCTCAGTCTCTATCATCACCCTCAGCGACCAGCGTCCTCAGGTCAGCGACCTTGGCTTTCGCATACCTCAGTAGGATTTGATCTGGGAAACTAAGTCTAGGGTAGATAGGGTAGGGGTAGGGTAGGGGGGGTAGGGTAGGGGAGGTAGGGTAGGGCCGAAACGATGGTGATCGGTTGTGTTACCAAGTCACAGCCAGCACACAGGTACAGTACTCAAGGTGAGACAAGGGCGTGGCAAGGTGCTGAGAGGCACGGAGCAGATGCCATTGACATAGAAGAAACTTGTTTAAAGGTTCGAATTTTGTTACAGCTTATCTAGTTTTGATCCATTGAATCAAACATAGGTTCCTAAATCCAGATCATGCGCAACCGAGGGCTACGCATTAAAAATCCTCCAGATATGAGATCGAGCTTGCTTACTGAATCCAGGAGCTCTTTGAGCCATCGATTTGGCGGCGAGTATAAGACAAATCTTGGGTGACACTAAGTCTTTGCCCTGGGGCAAAGGAAGGTGAGAGGGTGGCGCGAGTTTGCGTGTGTCTGGGGCCCGTGGGGCCATACGCACTGGAAATGGCGCTATTAGGCTGTATGTCTAATGAAGCGGAAAAAAGAGGAGTGGAGCAATGTTGTGCTAATATTAACCAATGAAATTGCATAAAATCCAGGCTTCGCTTCAGTGGACAGAGTTTTGCGAAATAATAAGAAAAATAGATAGTAAACCGGGAAATATAACTGATCTCTCGTCGCCCGCTGCCCGCGCAAATCGCACCTTCACTCTACACTATCCCGCTGCGTATCAATGGACAGACACAGTCCGCAACCCAGTTCCGCATTACTCCTTCGCGTCAGGTCCTTCGATAGGCAGCTTAATTGGGTTAGCCATTAGCGGATGATGGACGGGAATTGGGAAGCCACCAAATCGGAATCTGTCTGTGGGATAACACTGGTGTGCACTTGGGAGGTTGGGAGCCTCACAGATTGACTTCCTCACTGTGGTGGCTTTGGCATCCTAAACCAGTTAGAGAGCGATTTTGCGGACTTTAGAGCAGCCGCAGTCGTTAGCTGTGTGCCCAAACTGTCCGCACAGAACACAGGTTAATGGTTCTGTGCATTGGGTTTAGTCCTGCGGACGGGGGCAATTCGCTGTGCCATGGTCACCCCTTGACGTATTTGGGAGTTACAAATGGCGTTTCACATGGCCGTATAGTTCGCAGCGGTGACACTGTCTCTCAATTATGGTGAGTCGAAATTTTAGTATACCTATATATTCACTCGGTTACCAAGACAATCGCGGCTTTAATGGTGTTTTTCGGAAACTTCAACAGAATTACCAAAGTGGGTCAATCTTGTTCATTGTTCATCGTTCAGTCATGAGCACAGCAATCGCACTATGTTGTTAGCCTATGATACCACGATTGGTAAAATTGTGTTTGCAGCGCCTTACTGAGCTTCTATACCTACTTAGTGTAAATCTTCTATAAGACAGAGGAGAGGAGGATAGGTGGAGAGAGAACAGACCGATTTAATCTAGCTAGACCTTAAAATTAGCTTCTGCCCGTGACTTAGTACTCGCATAATCTCGTTTTCTCCCCGTTCCCGTAGGAATTTCGTAAAATCCTCTTTTACTGCTCTTCTTCTCTCCCAAAGGAGCCCACATGCCTAATTTCAGTTTGCTACGACCTGTAGTTTCTGCCAGTAACTCAGTCAAGCAATCAATCAGTAACGGAAGAATTTTATATAATTATATTGATAGACTAGTGGACCCGCGCAACTTCATTTGCGTCACAATTTTCATTACTGCTCCGCTCCTATTAGTCTTAGCGTGATGATATATAGCCTGTAGCCTTCCTCGATAAATGTGCTATCTAACACTGAAATAATTCTTCAAATCGGACCAGCAGTTCCTGAGATTAGCGCGTTCAAGTAAACAAACAAACAAACAAACTCTTCACCTTTATATATTAGTAAGTATACTAGTTGACCCGTGCAACTTCGTCTGCTCCTGCTCCGCTCCTATTAGTCTTAGCGTAATGATATATATCCTATAGCCTTCCTCGATAAATGGGCTATCTAACACTGAAAGAATTTTTCAAATCGGACCAGCAGTTCTTGAGATTAGCGTGTTCAAGTAAACATACAAACAAACAAACAAACTCTTCAGCTTTATATATTAGTATAGATACCTATATAGATATAGGTAAGATAGAGTATAGATAGATGATTAGGTGGTAGCCTTCGGGAGGCCACATATGACAAGCACCATGGCGTATACTTGCCCGCCGCTCAATTAGTGTATGCCATGAACGGCGGGGATGGTCATTTTGGGGTAAAAGATCATGTAAAACGTCCTATGGGAACCTATTCCGGAATACATCTGATCACCACTCTAAAGGAAAGGAAATATTCTTTTCATACAGGTACATTTATTAATGTTGTGTTTCTAGTAAGTAAGCAAGTTTAGAGACTGCTAAATTAGTAACGAATAAATGGATGTTGAATAAGTACTACAGTCATATACTTTTCTAATCTACTCAGCGAGGTCTAGAAAGGAGATAGTATAAGTCCGAAAAATTGTCCGTTTTAATTCACGAACCATGACTGGCCTAAAATTATTTAAAAAGATAAATATTATTAGCGAACGAATGCATATTGAATACTACTGTTATATATTTTTGTTATGTACTAAGCAAGCTATAGACGATGATAGTATAGGTCAGCAAATTTTCATGAAAATAAATAAATATTTCAGTTTTTTCATGATCCACGGCTACCCCATCATATTTTTTTAGTATCTATATGGCCTATGTTACTCGGGATAACGCAACGCTTCTAACGATACTATATACATCGAAATCGGTTTAGGTGTTTAGAAGTTATGATGGAATACAGAAACTCACAAACATGCATAACACTCCTTTTTTTTTGCAGTCAAAAAAACTACAACGAAGACACGGCGGTGCTCCGCCCAAGTAGGGCAGTCCGGTTAGTACCAGCGTCAAGCGGAAGCTGAGGACGCCATGGCACCGCTCACTCCCCAAAGGCCCAAAGTGGGGACTTATCGCCTGGGTTTTGACGTGACCAGTGCTGGGTTGCGACAGTCGCTGTCTCCATACCGCCATGAGATCTTGCCGGAACTCCATCCACCGTGCTGTGATTTGCCTCGTCAGAGGAATCTCGCCCCGGCCTCCACGCAAAAATGATGTACCTACGTCTCATTCACTGACGCTCCTTGTAACTCTTGCATTTGATTTTTTTTCTCGCAAAACCCATTTAATGCTTCTAACTTCTTTCTCCATGAACCGATTTTTTTATTTGATCCTGAAAAACAACACACTTACAACGAGCTTTTGAATGAGATCTGTTTTATTATCCGACGCTTCCTATTATGCCTCCAATCATTGTTGATAACTTTTTTTCACGGGGATTTTTTTTGGTACCATAGCAAAAATAATGCTCATAAGCTTTCAGAAAATATAGGTCTCAATCACCGACGCCACTTGGACCGGTTCCTCTCCATACCTTTTTTTTTGTTAGTCTGTACTTGTGTCCCACTTTGCTGGGCAAAGGCCTCCCCTTTCTCCTTCCAAACTTTTCGATCCTGAGCAATCTTTTAAATTCAGTTATCCAAAGATGAATGTTACCAATTTCAATTTGTATCGTAATTTAATGAAATTTGTTTAATAACGTTGATTAGCGCTTATTATTAATGTAAGTTAGCTTAACTTTCGAACTTCTTATTTTATACATGTGGTGTTTACCTTAAAGTAATTATTACACTGTAAACTTATTTTAAGGCATGTGTTTTTATAAGAATTTGTTGGTAAACAAAAAATAAATAAATAAAAATCTCAGGCCAAGTTAGCCCCACCTAAATCTCCTTACTGTTGCTAAAAAGAATTAGCAAAATCTTAGGTTTAGAAAGAATTTTGGCAATTTTTTTATTAAATCTCTAATTACTATTATTTACTAAAAAAAATAGATATGTTTCGTTTATCGCCGGGACTGTTTTTTTTAGCATCATCCTTTGATAGATTTTTGTGTGATTAATATAATGATTCTCCTAAAATGGCCTTTTAGCCCCCCTGAAAAACCAAATGAGTATAAAAACCATAGACACTTAGCCGCGAGCCACTCGTACTAATTATAGGTACCTAACTAAAGAGAATACGTGCCAAAATAACATAAAAGCAGACGATGTGTCCGACAGACAGCTCTCTCTCCGTGACGTTAATTAAGCGAAGCAATTATTATTCCTTCGAGACAGTGTTGAAGCGGGTTCAGACAAACAGGACACATAACGAGACACATTGGCACATGGCTTCAGCGACGAAGTTAGCTACCGAAAGTCTTTTAATTACAGTTATCTTTTAAGTGACTTGTTTGCGTGGCCACCAAATCAAATCGGGATGGTATTGTTAATCCAACAAATTGCAAATGTCTCCCTGTATTCCAAAAAGAATTAAACTCCATCCAGTATTTTTTTAATTGAAAGAATAACAAATATCCATATCAAATCGGAATGGTATTGTTAATTCAACAAATTGCAAATATCTCCCTGTATTCCAAATTGAATTAAACTCCTTCCAGTATTTTTTTAATTGAAAGAATAACAAATATCCATATCAAATCGGGATGGTATTGTTAATCCAACAAATTGCAAATGTCTCCCTGTATTCCAAATTGAATTAAACTCCATCCAGTATTTTTTTAATTGAAAGAGTAACAAATATCCATATCAAATCGGGATGGTATTGTTAATCCAACCAATTACAAATGTCTCCCTGTATTCCAAATTGAATTAACCTCCATCCAGTATTTTTTTAATTGAAAGAATAACAAATATCCATATCAAATCGGGATGGTATTGTTAATCCAACAAATTGCAAATGTCTCCCTGTATTCCAAAAAGAATTAAACTCCATCCAGTATTTTTTTAATTGAAAGAATAAAAAATATCAAATCGGAATGGTATTGTTAATCCAACAAATTGCAAATGTCTCCCTGTATTCCAAATTGAATTAAATCCATCCAGTATTTTTTCAATTGAAAGAATAACAAATATCCATATTAAATCGGGATGGTATTGTTAATCCAACAAATTGCAAATGTCTCCCTGTATTCCAAATTGAATTAAATCCATCCAGTATTTTTTCAATTGAAAGAATAACAAATATCCATATTAAATCGGGATGGTATTGTTAATCCAACAAAATGCAAATGTCTCCCTGTATTCCAAATTGAGTTAAGAGCGTTCTCGGTAAACGGGCCGCCCGTAATTTAGGTATAGACAAGCTCTCGATGTGTCTGTGTGTATCCGCACGGCACACACGCGCGCTTGGTGCACATTGCGAATTTTATGAACGACCAACCCGTTTTGATCCTTTGAATATTGAAATACACACATTTTTTTGCCTTTCCATAAAGTAAAACATTTCTCGCATAAAATCCTCTTCACGCAACATTTATTTATTTGGAGAAACAACTAAAATGTTTTAATTAATGTATCGTTTATTTAAATTAGAGGATTTGAGTATCCTTGTGTAACCACCAGTATCGAATTTTAATCAACAGAGGATTTTATACAAGCAAAGTTATATTATTTTTTTATGTTTGTAAATGTAATTTTAGTAACTCGAATTATAAAATGGACGGGACGGGAATGGACGGGGTTTATAGTTTTTTTCGTTTTTGCGCATAGGATGAGGTCTCAAGTTTTGTTAAGTAAAACATTTAATGTAAAAAAAACTGTATAATTATAAAATAATTTCCCTCAGTGGCATTGATCGACTTTTTCTCGAATCAATTATTTCGAGAAGAACGCACTCATAATAAAATTTTTTCAAACGAGGGATCATTTTTTCTTTCCAAAAGTGATCGTCTTTATAAATTTTTAATACTTTCATTGGAAATTCAGGACCAGTGTACACCGCAAACAAACACACACTTTTATTTGCAATATTTAGTTGGCCCTGAACTTGGTAGTACCAGTCATGGTTGGTGTTCATAATGAGGTTATCACCATCAAATAAAAAACATTTAAGTTTTTTTTGCCGGATTGCTGCATCAGGGTCGATTCCGCGTATGGAAATGGGACATTTTACTTCTATGATTCCTTCTTTATAAAGTCCATCTGGCGAAGCACCTAAAAAGCAATAGGTCTCATCGATAAAAAGACCACATTTTTGGATGGTTATGTCCTCTTGAATGGCGAGTTGCTCAATAGCCTTTCCTTCATTTTCTTTGCCATATTTTACTGACGCTACAACATGGTCCAAGGAATATCCATATGGATTTGACAAGTGGTGCTGAATTCAAATTCGGGCGTCGCTTACAAATTTTGGCAAAATTGGAAGTTTTTATGAATAAATTGAATTTGAATTTGAAGCAGTTAAAATACATCTTCTCAGCTCAAGCCACAAGGCACTCTCAGTCTGGAGAATTGTATCTCGTTCAATGTCATGCCGATTTAAAGCCTGATTTTTTAAATTTTCTAGGAAAACTATCTGTGCCTGCTTGAAATCGTCTGGGTTCATGTCAGGCTTTTGACATACGTTTCCATAATTTACTTTAGTTGCGGGACCTGCGCTAAAGTTGATTTTTCGTCGAGGTATTTTGCGTTTTCGATTTTGATTGATTGAAAAACGCTTTTGTTCTAATCGTTTTAGGGATTGACCTGGACTTTTCTGGTAGGCAGATTTGTAGAAGTTAGTTTGAGGTTTGCCTGTGTTAAAACTGACAACAGCGGCATGACAACGGACGGAGTAAGAATCTTTTAGAGAAAAATTAATACGTTTTCCACCTACAGTTTTTGCTACTATGCTGTTAAACTGCTCTGCACGGTTTGTGGTAAAGTTATGAAGTAGACTACGAGAATGATAAGCCAGCTGAGAGGTATTTCGTTGAAGTTTTAACATAAATGTTTTTGCTTGGAGTGTTTGGTTTATTTCTTTTTTTCTCTCTTCGGTGCAGTAATAAATGTCACATTCGCTGTGATCTCCGAAGATGTGTTTGACGCTGTTTAGAATATCTCTCTGTATTTTTATTATTCTATTTGATTCCGTTAAATTTTGTATTTGCCAGTGCCGTACTGAAGATCTGACTGCTGTTCTCAGTCGAGTCAAACGTTCCGGTGTTAATAATTTACGCTCCGAGAGAGGTATGGAAGTATCACCTTTCAATAATATTTTTTTTCCGTTGTAATTGCGGAGGAGATGGTTGGTGCACTCAATTTTTCGTTTACCTCCACTGTCACCGTAATAGAGTTTACTTTTTCGGCCCATCACCTAAAACATAAAAGCATTAAGTAAATATAAAAACACACTACATTAGTTCGTTTGTAATTCGAATGAATCAAGCCAAAACTAATATTCTATAAAAAAAGCCACTTACGGATCAAAACTGGTTAGGCGTAGTATGAATCCCCGGTGCAATTACTTATTTTTATTGTCAACGCGGCAGCGTGAGCGACATAGGTCCTACTTCAGAGAGCGCCACAGCGCGACTGGGCGACACCGCTCCGCTCTGCGTTATTTATTAGTAACTTTGGAATTTTATATTGTCGATATACTAATTTAATGTATTTTTTTTTTTCTGTTTTCTATTTGCCTGAACTCCACTTAGAAATAGTGTATTTTTTTTTAGTTATTTCAGCCGTAATAAAATATAAAAATGATGTTTTAGGATGCAAAATTTAAGTTACGGAAATGTTTTTTTTTAGGGACTTTATGAATTAAAATTACTTTTCTATTTTATGCAATAACATGAACAGTATGTTGCCTTTCGCCACGATTTTTTCCAGACTTCCACGACTCATTGTTGATTCATAATTTCATTCCGAAATTCAGACTTCTCGCAAAATTCCAAAAACATGTGTTTAAAATAAGCTTTAATTTTGATATTTTTTGTCATTTTTCAATGTTTTATTCTATACAAATACAATTTAAAGATATGCTTAATGTGGTACTAAAATTAGTTTTTTACAAATTCCAGGCAAAATGAAGTAATTTAACTTTGAAAAGCGCCGAAATTGTGATTATTGAAATTTTTTACCGAGAACACTCTTAAACTCCATCCAGTATTTTTTTAATTGAAAGAATAACAAATATCCATCATCATCATATCAGCCAAAAAACGTCCACTTTTAACATAGGTCTCCCCCAAGTGTCGCCACAACAACCGGTCCTGTGCGTCTCGCATCCATCGTCTACCCGTGACCCTCACCAGGGCCTCAATTCTACTATTACAATAGTGTCAGAATGGTCTATCATTGATTTCATAATTGTTGATTTTGACAAGTTTGGTAATTTACGAATATAACAGCGTCATTATGACTTTCTAATGGTCAACCACTGACACTCCATTGAAAAAAATGGCATAGAATGGTATTCTCGTACAAAATGACAAATTAATAAATAATATATAAAAATATATATAAAAGAAATCTGGCATTACCTAATGTTTAAATTTAGTAGTAGTTTTTCGAAAATAATTTCTACTAACGGGTTTTATAATAATGACAATACGAAAATGTCATTCTACCACCAATCTATTACGAGACCATTAACCAAACAATGATCGACCATTATGAATTAGCAGATTACGAACTTTTAGCAAAATGACAATAAGATCGTGTTAGAATGACGCATTTATAAAAATATCAGACTTAGTGCCCTGGGCATCGGTCTAACTTGTGAGAGGCCTTCATCGTTGCGCCTTCCGGTACGCGGTCGCCACTCCAGAACTTTTCGGCCCCATCGACCATCAGCGGGTTTAAAAAGGACACTTTAGTAGAATCATATTAGGATCATAATATTAATTAACAACATGCATTTTCATCTTTATCGCTAAAACATTAGGTTCAAGGTTGATTGAAGCAATTTGACAGTGACGGGTAGCTTGATGAATATTATTATCGTTATTACCATAAGAATGTATCTTTTGCGAATGGACGACTAGACTCACTATAATATTTTATTTTCATTTGACGTTCAAAAGTGCCTTAAATGGTCTAGTTGAAATAAATCATTTGACTTTGACTTTGATGTGCTGGCTGATTCTGCTAAAGTGGCCTTTTTACACCCACTGTTCTGCGAGCAAATACCTACCGCTTCAGGCTATTTCGGTAATCTTGGTACTCTCTCATGATATACTATCACATTTAAAATAGTAAAGTATGATAGGACGAAGGAATAATACTCGTCCATTTAATGGATCATTCAATCAATCTCATCAAGATATCAATGCCTGTTCAAAGTATCGTTATCGAGAACAGGCGGCGCGCGTATTGCGCAAACACTTTGCACAGGCGTTAAAACAACCTTTGTCTATATAATGATGGGTCGAATGAATATTCAGTCGCATATGACTTGCGTTTAATTTATGACACGTCAATACTTTATTTCCGGAACCGAGGGTTTGTCACGACCCGTGTGTAAGCCCTCAAATCGTTTCATTAACGGAACAAACTGGGGAGGTGTCAGTTCGACATAGGTACTCCTCATTTACCCTCTGAGGGAAAAAATTGAAGTGGGCAAAGCGGCGCCACCATTAAGTCGAAATCCCCAGCCACTTCCGTGCCCTAGGGATCGCGACGCCGGCGCTTAGACTCGCGGAAGTTCTGAAAAAAGGAAACCATTACATTTTTATTGCTCTACAATTATTTCTGATTAATCTTTTCCCAACTATTTAGAGGATGCAGCTCAGTACCAGTATTTTACATGAAACTAGTAACTGCATAGCAAGCACGGTACCCCTGTAAAGACTGGTGTCGGATTTTCTGTCTTCTGACCTATACTAGACGTAACGTCTGTCATAGAACTACAAATGACAGCCGAGTTTACCTGCTTAACATGTTGACCGAGCACGGAGGAGTCTCGGTATGATAGAGATGGTCACCCATCTACGGACCGACACCGGCAAGCGTTGCTTAACCTTAAAAATTGAACCGTGCGGCTGTTATAGTGTTCTACATGTCGTTTTCTAGCTAAGTCGCTGACAACATAAATCAATTACTTACAATAGAGACAAACAACTTTGGCAGCCACTCGCCAGCGCCAATATGAGATTGGAGGCAAAATCGAAACAATGGGCTAACAGCCAAGATAAGTCTGTAACTTAATTAACTCTCGAAGGCTTCGGCATAATTAACTTCGAAGCTTTTGGGTGAGGGGTAAACAGCAGTGTGCGTGTATCAGCCGGGAGGGGTGTAGGGGGGCGCTGATTTATAACTCGTGTAAATGAAAGTGTGCAGCGGTCGCGGACGTCCCGGATTGTTTTTGTGAATTTTGTGATGTTATTTTAAGATTTTCAAGATAAAAATAAAACGTATATAATGTTTATTTATTTATTTAACGATTTAGAGACTACTCACACTTATTCAACTCTACGCATCTGTTCAACTTTCCGCGTCTATTCAGCTTTCGCGGCAAACCTGTAAAATAAAACCGACTTCTAAAAACAAAACACTACAGTAAAAAATAACTTTAATTTCGAAAGTCGGTGTTCAAAAACAAAATAACCAAAAACACCGACTGAATAGAGAAAAAAGTTTTTTTTTTATTTTTCACTTTTTATTTTTACGCAGGTACCGCTAAAAAGTGAAACACAGCGTGCCGACGTGATTTTTTGCTTTAAACTGGTGGTAAGTTTATGAAAAACATTGCTTTTTGGTTAAATTTGAGGTTTTCCCTCGATTTTCATGGGATTCCATCATCAGATTCTAAGTTGGTGACAATGGGACCACCACAGGAGTATTGGCTTTCAAATAATAAAATATTTTTTATAATCGGTCCAGAATTGGCAGAGATATCAAAAAATAAAAAAAATATACATTCAGCCGAACATAGAACCTCCTCCTTATTGAAGAAGTCGGTTAAAAATGAGGTCGATTGTGTTATTATCATGCAGTGCTATGCGGAGCTCGTGGCTAGATTATACGCTTGCCAAGGTTGGTCTGTGGATGGGTGACCATCTTAACATGCCGAGTTTCCTCCGTGCCTCGGAAAGCACGTTAAGCCGTTGATCCCGGCTGTCATTTGTAGATCTTTGGCAGTCGTTACGGATAGTCAGAAGCCAGTTAATCTAACTCCAGTATTGCCATTAAGTACCGTATTACCCAGTTAATGGGTTGTGGAGGTCTGGTTGGCAGCCGCTTCGCGTAAAATACTGGTATTCAGCTAAATCTGGTTTGACTGGAACCCGACCCCAATATAGTTGGGAAAAGGCTAGGCAAATGATGATCATGCGGTGCTATTAGATAGATATAGTTCAGCGCTGTTACTACTAGTTTACTTACGAAGCTTTACGCGGCTGATAGAAGCAGTACTGTATAAGTGTCACTTAAATCGTTCAGAGAAGCGCGAGCAAAGCTGAATAAGTGTGAGTAGTCCCTTATGTACACATATTTAACAAACAGATAAGAAGAGTCTACATTAAACCGTTATCTACCTCTTTTTGGCCGTCCAAAGCGAAGCTGCCGCCTATCGCACTTTCTTTTCTAAACCTTACCTTCAGGAACCTACCTAGGCTTCTCCACTGCCACTCCGTCTCCCACATTAACGGAACGGTCGGCTAAAGGTCGGGCGACCATTCGTTTCACACCGAGACAACTCCGTGTCTGGGCCCCGCTGACATTACTACCGGCGATCTTTTGATAGTCGTTACGGTTAGTTACAAAACCTAGGCTGAAATTCTGATACTAGTCTTGCCTCAAGATAATAAGCAAGTCAACAAGGCAGTTTCTCAGTGTGAGATATTGGTACCTACCTATTCAGTTGCATCTGGCTTGGCTGGAAACTGACCCCTACATATAGAAGTGTTGCTAAGAGCAAAACTCGACAACGAAGAGACATTTTTTTTTTAATGTACGTGGTATCCGGGGCAGTTTCATATGAAGTTAAATAATGGAAAAATTGCCGGCAAAAACGTAAAAAAAAACACATTTTTTATTTCCCATATAAACTCCTAGCTGTTACTGCCACAATTCAATAGCTTTTGACAGAATGACGTCTGTCAGATTAGCTAGCTGTAAATGAAAAATGTTAAAGTACGATGGCGGAAGTCTCGCCGGGTCGAGTAATCTAAGGGAATTTTCGAGAATTTTGTTACGTTATCTTAGGATTCACAACAATTTGCTGAACGGCCGCATGGCGTCGGGAGCCCGTACTACGTGACTAGAGTGGAGTTATATACTCCTATTTAGGGCGAGTAGTTTTGGTCCCCGACACGTTTATTGTGTCGTAAATTTTCTCTTATTGCTTCAACCGATTCAAAAGTTAGAATTACGGCTGCAGTGTGTCTTTGCTATTGTGTTATTTATGGCTTTCCTTTTTTTGCTACGTGTAGGGTGGTACCGGACATGGTTCCATGGGAATATTATTGGAATCCGTCAGACTCAGAAATTATGTGGAATGTAATTGGAATCCATCAGATTCAGATTTTTTTTTATTATTTTGTCCCTGTAGTAATACCAAAATTACTCCATGTGTAATGCAATTTTAGATTTAATCTTTGACGAATCCTAGAGCGGAATGGAATGTCCTTTTTTAAGTGGTTTAGGCGGTTGCCTTGTGACCCGGTGGTCATGGGTTCGTTTCCGGGAAGCATACTTTGTAAAGTTATTTCCAGTTTGGCTAGGCCATTGCAGGCTTGAATCACCTGATTATCTGATAAAAAGATAGTTCCATGCTTCGGAAGACACGTATAAGCCGGTGGTCCCAGACGCCAGATGGCGATCGTCAAATAAATCATGTCAGAAGCCCTTGAGGCGGTTTAGAAACCTAGTACTGCCTACACGAAAAGAAGAAGAAGTATCACACTACTATATTTTAGTACATGACGTAGAAAAATAATATAGTAAGTACTATACCTAGATATATTCATCGCTATTCAAATGAGGTGCATTTTTCACAAAATTCTAAGCAATGGTAAAATACATTAAAAGGATGTAGTTTAGATAACTGCCAAGTCATCATTTTGATGCCGTTCGGTACACGTTGTCGAGTTAGACCCACACAAAGTTTTTCATAATGGTCAGCAAAAACTCCAACAATTACACCTTTTCAGGTTTTCCGTTTTTTAGGGTTCCGTACCCAATGGGGTAACCAACGGAACCCTATTACTAAGCCTCCGCTGTCCGTTCGTCCGTCCGTATATCTGTCAAACGGGCTGTATCTCAAGAACCGTACCTAATAGGGGTAGGCAGTTGAAGTTTCACAGATCATGTATTTCTATTGCCGCTGTAACAACAAATAATAAAAATTAAGGATTATAGTACGCAACGCTTTGTGTTTTGTTTTGTGGGATTTTACACCCTGTATTTCTTCGCAATTATTTTACAATACTTCGTCCCGAAAAATATGGTTACCCTAAGTGTCACGCAGTAGTCCAAATTATGACAATAACAGATATACACTATTCAGGTAGCTACAGTAAAATTACTCGATTAATACCTACTACAGTAGAACGCTGAACAAAGACGTAAAACATGCTATAAACTTACATAAACGTGTCTCGAAAACTCATTCCAGTACATACCGGCAAACAAACGACTACATAGCGCCATAAAATTTAGCAAATTACGACGCTCTGGCTTATTATTTATCGATTAAACATTTTAAACAAACAACGGTATCGTAAAAGTTGCAATTTGGCTGTAAATTCACAAAGGTGAAATAAATTAAGGCCTATGGTGTTCATATGTACAGTCGCGGAATGTAAAGGTTAGACGATTTTACCGCATGCTTAAACGCAGCGTTGATATCTAAGAAAGCATCTACAGGCACTTTTGAACTGTCTAGCAGTCTATTATTTAGAAAGTTAAAGCTATTTGCATGTTCCTAAACGTACTTGGATCTTAAACGTAAACTTGATCCCTCTTTTAAATAAAATTATTACGAAATTCTGGAGTGGCTGTCATTTTCATTCACAAAGATTGCATTACGTAGTTGGCAACATAAAGAAGTCGTACGTCACTAAAATTTCTTAAAATGTGCTTAACCTTTTAATCCCTCGACTGAACGTATACCACATACCTTTAGTTAGGTAAAGAGCGTAAATTTTATGTCCTTTGAGATACTTTTGGCAGAATATCGGGTGTCAAATAAATAACAACTCACTGGAGTTCCTTACGAAAATATATTTTCATTTTAAAATCGTGAACGTAAAAAATTACGGGCGGCTGGGGAACAGGATAAAACAATGTTTTGTGGAAATTGTACGAGTCTGTCACAAGTTGTTTTTGTCAGTCAGTGTCAAAGTTCAAGTGGGGGGTTAGGCCAACGGGGTCGGACAACTTGTCAATGGGAAAAGTTGTCGCGTTTTTGACAGATTGATCGATCATTATTATTAACTGCGATGAACTTTTTAATTGACGTCTTGGGTCTCTTACAATGGTTTAGGCACTTGTCTCACCGCCGGCGATGAAGCTAGTAGCTATGGACCATTTGCTCGCTGAGGAAAGGGACAAAAGATTCAGATCTCGTGAGAGTAAAAGTGACACATAGTAATAAAAATACTTAATTTTGTATGGAATACAAAGATAGTACAGAATTGTGACATTAAAAGTATGTTGTACAACAGTGACAAAAATTCAAGGTCGAACGTCTGACTTCTAAACTAGGCAATAAGCCTGTATCTTAGAAGCCATTGTTCCCCGAAATTGAGGTGACAAACAACTATTTATAATACACGTGCAAGTATTTCTTATGAAACAGAATAACAGCATATTATGTGCAAACAGTATTAATAAGTAAATTAACAATTAATTTTGATAAGACTTTCAGTTTCATCATATTACAACTTTTGCAACTACCTGGTTAGAATATTCTTTTAACATCATATTTTGTACAAACCTAAATTGTCAAAATTAATTTTATTTATTTTATTATAAAGTCGAACCATCTACTATGAATATACATAGGTACATTCATAGTCGATGGCTGGCTGTTCACACTGCCAGCAAGCGGCTCTTACCTCTAGTTCATCGCAGCGACAACTCGCTCAGCGACACTCGCTCGGCGATGCTTCATGAGCGGTGAGAACAACTAAACTGCGGTAATTTCTACAAGTAAAAGCCCATCACATTAAAGCGAGTTCGTTTGTGCGACGGGCGATTATTCGCAATACTCACTCCGGCCCGCACTACAGGTAGAAATTACCGGTGTTTGGTGTGTTCTGACCGCCAAGCGAGCATCGCCGAGCCAATACAATCTTTGATAGCTCTTGCCGCTGCCATCAACTAGTGGTAAGAGCCGTCTCTTTAACTCACTCGAGATATTTCGTCCCTTTCTTCAGCGAGCAAATAGTCGATAGCTAATCGCTTCCTCGCTGGCGATGAGACAAGTGCCTTAGAAAGAACACATAGCAATTTTGCTTATCAGCATGTAAACACGTTAAATGTTAGGTCTCATCATACAGCAAGTCTAGTTATGGTGAACTGATCTTCTAGTCCAGAGTAACCTATTTACTACAAGTTACTCTCAAACGCACAGAAAGTAATTACAGATTTATTTAATCTATTACATAAAACAAATCTGTAGTCACTTTCTGTACGTTTGTGCGCATTAATCTTAAAAACGGCTGTACAGATTTGAATGAAATTTGGCACACTACATACTATATGGATATAACTATATTTATATCCATATTGTTGGATAAGTGACATGGTGGCTTAGCAGAGACTGAGGAAGAAGTGGAAATTTGGAGCCACTGCTGGCTGAGTGCTAAAGATTCACTAGTACCAGGTGACCAGAAACATGTGGAAGTATTTCCGGGGCTGGAATTTGAGCGTTAAAAATTCACAAGTACCAGATGACCAGAAACATGTGGAAGTATTTCCGGGGCTGGAATTTGATCGGTATAGATTCGCAAGTACCAGGTGACTAGAATCAGGTGAATTTGTGGAAATATTTCCGGGGCTGGAATTTGATCGGTAAAGATTCACTAGTACCAGGAGACCAGAAACATGTAGAAGAATTAGAAATGTGAGTGGAAAAATTCACAGGTACCAGACACAGGTATCATGTTTAATATTAGCATCGGATAATACTTTTTTTGGTTTCTGTGCGGATGTCGTGGGCATAAGCTAATCACGAGTATATTTTCAGAAAGAAACGACCTTGGTAGGCCTTACTTTTTATTAAATACCTTCTATTAATACACATACCTAACCAATCATTTTGCCAATTCAGCCAATCGAGCCATAAAATCAGTCAAGTTATTGTTATTTGATCTTTATTAACATATTTACGTTGTCAATTACTATGTCAAAAACACTTGATACACATAGCTACCACTATTTGATTCGATACTTATATGACACCGGAAATATCAAAATAAATCCAATCACCCAATAGAGATTGATTGTGGCAGGTCTGGCTGTCAATCTTCATTGTTATAGAACCGTTCGCAACTGCTCCGATCCTGGATGTCATTATTCTAATATGGATCTAAATAACGTCTCCTTTACTGTTATTATTGATGAAGAACTCAATTTAGAGGGCGACTTTGTCGAAGCTTTCATCTCTGAAGAAGATGGTCTGGGAGCTAGTCTCAAGAAAACTTAAATTAGGATATCAGGGATGATAATCAGGGATGTTACGGAGCTTCGACTCCGACTCCGATATGTCGCAACTTCCGATTGATTTTACACCTCCGGTTCCGACTTCGGGTCCGATACTTTTAAATCGAGGTTTATATATATAGTTTGCCACTTCTGGAGTCAATTAATTTGATTTAATTATGCAACTGTTATAAAAATGTAATTATTTTTGTTTGTGACACCTATATTATATAGGGTAGCTAGATAATAACAGCCGCACGAGTCGATCTTAGGCATAAGCAAGACTTGCCAAGGTTGGTATGTGGATGAGTGACCATCTGAACATACCGAGTTTCCACCGTGTCTCGGAAAGCACGTTTAGCCGTTGGTCCCGGCTGTCATTCGTAGATCTTCGGATAGTCAGAAGCCAGTAAATCTGACTACAGTATTGCCATGAAGTACCGTGTTACTCATTAAACCATTGCGACGTCTGACTGAGAATTTATATAACATTTATGATAACAAGTATTTTCTCGGTACTGATTTATTCTGCACTACTCCCGGACGATTCCGTAATTCTGTTCTCAAAGCAATCAAAGAAATAGACACCTCATCCCGTTCATCATATTTTAGGTCCTATCTAATGTTTTAGTTCTAATTAATTTATGATTGTTGTTATTTTTTTAAATTGAACTTGTGATTTATATTAATTGATTTGATTTTATTGATTATATTCTTGTAACTTATTCAATTTTAATTTTATCATTGTAATTTTCTATCAATTGTTAATTGGGATTAATTTGAATTTATTATTGAAATTAATTTGTTTTTTTTTTTGTCATGATTTATTTTATACCAGTGATTATTTTACATGTATCTATTAATGTATTATTGTTTTTTTTATATTGTCATATTTTATTTTATTGTTGTCATTGATTTGCATTTATTATTGAATTTTATTTTACTTCATATTTTTTATTGTTTTTTTTATGGTATTTTCTTTTATCGTGTTTTTGATTCTGTGATTGTAGTCATAATTTAATGTTACTTATGGTTTTTTGCTACATTTATTTTAATATTCTTTTTTATATATCCTTGGGTGTTCTTTGAAGCGAGTAATTAATATTTTCATTGTTTTCTGAGAATAACGCCGCTGATTGCATAATAGTTTATTTTATATTTAATTTTCTGTATATTATGTAATTGTTATTTATTCCTAATAAAAAAAATAACTGGTTGTGGGGGTCTGGTAGGCAGCCGCACCACGTAAAATACTGGTATTCAGATGAATCTGGTTTGACTGGAAGCCGACTCCAATATAGCTAAGAAAAGGCTAGGCAGATGACGATTATTTTGTAATTGAAATTTAAGAGGCTGACTGATTAACGTTTGTACTAATTTGGTTGCAGGTACATACTATGTTGCGAAATTTGTTCGAAAGAGTCACTGCGGAGCTGTGGAGCTGTGGAGTCACCACTGGAACGCAAAGGGCATTTTTTAGGAACAGGTATGGGTTTTAGTCATTTAAGAGTCTGACACTCCCTTCAAATCATTTGATGATTTCCCATACTTACCAAGATTAATCTGTGCCTCAGAAAACATGATATAGGTAGACTGTTGCTCCCAGCTTTCATTGTACATCATTCACCGTCGTTTCGGGTAATCAGAAGCCATGCAATCTCTTCTGAAAACTCTTTTACTGATATAAAGATACCTTCTACCTACTGTCACCGAAAGTGAAAGGCTACTTTTTACGAGTATCTCAATAAAATATACGGCTCCTGTGGAAAGAGCCACGCGAACGGAACCCGCAGCAGATTTCTGAAACCATCACCATGTCATCAGTCCACCATGTGGCTAGCGCTAGCCGCGGCTACTACGACTCTTAGGGCCTGGTGATGTCACGTTTCAATAAAAAGTGTACTAGAAATGTGACGTCATACCAGTTTTCAACGCACTTAAAACAAAATAGCGTCTGCCAGGAAGTATCGATCATTTATCAGTATCACGCACACAATTTAATACCATTAATGTTAATAAAACATAACATTCTCGTGGGAAACCGGCCTAACTGATCCATAGATCATGTTTAATATTTAATTTGTGAATAAGTGGTATGATAAAGCACGTGACACTGGTCCCGTAACATATAAATATGTAAGTAATTTCGAAATGGAACTAGTATTTATTTGTATACCTAACTGATGTTATAAATGCTTACAGAGTATTTTACTAAAATATTCTAATTAGTCCGCCTATCTGACGGATCAATTATCGGACACGTATCTTTTTTATTTTTTCACGTATACAAAAATGAAAACGATACAGTACGTTGAAGACACGCGTCACGTCATGTCGCTATATAGCCAAAATTGTACCATAAACTTATTGTGTGATAATCACAATTGTACTCATAAACTAAAGAAAGTTTTAATCAAAACACCATCTTATTTAAAAGTTTTACGGGAATTGTACATTTTGATGTTACTGGGCGGGAAGTCTTAACATAGTTACCGACCGCCTATTGACCAAATTTACAGTCTTAAGGCCAGCCAATCGTCTTCAGTCAGTCCAACGATCCACGATCAAAATCAATGAACTGCGCGTGTAAAAGGCCACTTTAGCAGAATATTAGAATCATAATATTAACCACACAACAATCTGTTAAAGAACAATGGCGAAATCTTAGCTGACATAAATTTGAGCGTCTAAAACTGACTTATTTACGAAAGAAATTCCACAATTTGTCTACGATTTTTCAAATTATCACATTAACTAGTTAGGGCCGGATAAAAAAATATACTAAAAGAAAAGTAATTTGACTTTTTAAACATTTAGTTTCGCCATTTTATATTGATTCTGTCAAGTGACAGTAAGTGCATGGTTATTGACGAGTGTTGATTAGTTGATAGATAGTGATTCTCATGTTGTAGATATCCGGTGTATACCTAAGGTAAGGTCTACGAAAGAGTATTTTATAACCATTGTGATAACCTACCTTTTATTAAAACTCACACTTTCAGTTGACTGAACCACAGACCCATAAACAAAACAGTTGTCAATCACAATAATAGATGGTGTTAGTTGTATATATTTTGTTTTTAAACTGACACGTTTTACAATATTTTAACAAGGCATTTCATTCTGAAATAACTAGTTTAGGCAAATACAAATGCGATACTGTCCTTTAAATTCCTAGAATTTGAATATAAAAGTTACCATAGACATAACCTACAAAAGTTCATGACTGAATATCTATTGTTCTCGGCTTTCTCGGACAAAAATTCTTATACAAACTAATTCAGAAGGTGACGATGAGTTGAACAAGATATTTTTATTTTAAATACGTAGGAATTTAATCTCAGCTAAAACAATGTATGGGTGACTGCCATTGTTCTTTCATTTTCATCTTTATCGCTAACTCAGTAGGTTCAAGGTAGTATTTGAAAATTTGACAGTGACAGGTAGCGTGTGCTTCTAGGTTCTGCTAAAGTGGCATTTTTTGCCATAATCGCCACGCTTGGCAGGCGGGTTGGCGATCGCAGTGTATGGTGTTGCGTTTTACAAAGAACGCTGCTGCCTATTCTCTGGTGAGTACTTTAGTCGCCTCTTACGAGACCCACGGGAAGTGATGGGATGGTAGGTATTATTCTTTTATGTTTATATTTATACGGCACTGGCCGACACCATACGGCATTAACATCCGCAACTACTGGTCGCAGAAAGCTGAAATTAGCATGTAGGTTCTTGGGGAGTGTAGGGGAGCTCCCGAAATTCTTACGGGAACGGGATTAAAACGGTCTAAACACATACGAAGTCGTGGGCAAAAGTTAGTGATCTTATAATGATAGTCTCAAATATTTGAAGTACATTCAAGAGTCCATCCAAACTCTTTTGACGTCTAGACAATATACATAAGGGCTATTCTTTTACGAAGTTGAATAAAAGGTCAAGTAAAGTATTTTCTGGAAAGTTTTCAATTCGATTCAATTACTGTGAAAGAAAAATATATAAAGTGAATTGTGAGGTTATTGCATTCTTTTCAAGCTAGACAAGTATGAGGCTGACCCTATAAAAACACGACGTTTATGATTATTTGTAGGAAAGTTACTTTTTCGATTTCGTTTTAAAGAAATGTTTTGAGATTTGTTGTCACTATTTTTAAGGAGAATATCATCACCATCTCAGACATAGAAAAAATTGTCTTTGTCAAAAAACGCAACCACTAAAAACGACTAAAAAGTTCGTAATAAGTCGCTTTTCAAGCAGCCTGATGCAGTTGGTGGCATCAGATCAGTGATTGAACTGCATCAGACTGATTTTTTTGATTGAAGCGACTTGTTTTGAACTTTGTACTTGTTTTTAGCGGTCGGGTTTCTAGACATAGTCAATTTTGGTAGTGATATTCTCCTTTGTGTGTCCCCAAAACATCGCCATATCGACCGGTTCTGTGCTCCTCGCATGCAGCAAATTCTCCCGACCTTTATTAGGTCATCGGTCCACCTTGAAAGAGAGTTTCGGAAAGGCGCAGTGTTGTTCTTGTTAAACCTTAAGTTTGTAAAAGCACAACTCCTGCAAAACGATGTTCTGAATGGCGTTCGGTAATAGCATTAAAGGAATCGGTAGTGTGTATTGTGAAGATATATTGTAAAGACGATCTCCTGTGGTTCGCCTGCAATGCAACATTGCGAAGTAACGTACGAAATGGCTCCTGATATGGCTTCCAATTTACAGTGACCACATTAACATTCATGAAAACATAAGCCATAATAAAAGGCACAATACGAATAATGAAATGCAAACCGAGAAAATGACGACTAACCCCAGTTTACGACAGCGCGTTTAATATTAATCTAACGATTTGACACGGAGTGACCCGCATATGCATGGAACAGTCGTAAATGGCCATGTATAGCTGGATATAGGATATAGACCTCACAGATGTTGATAGGGATAATGAAGTAAACGCTAATAATACCGCAGCAGGGACTGGCCGAAAGGCAAATAGAGTATTTTATAATAATAGGTTCAGAGCTACGCCTTTACATCATCATCATCATATCAGCCGAAAGACGTCCACTGCTGGACATATGGCTGTCCTGTGCATTTCGCATCTGTCGGCTACCCGTGACCCTCACCAGGTCTTCGGTCTACCTTGTGGGAGGGAGGTCTTCCAACGTTGCGCCTTCCGGTACGCAGTCGCCACTCCACAACTTTTCGGCCTCATCGAACATCGACCATTACCTAGTTCTGCGGGCAATGTATCCTGCCCACTGCCAGTTAATATTGACTTTTCATAAATTGGTATTCTTTGGAAAACATAAAGTTTATTACTAACCTAACAAACTCAAATTTGACTGCTTCTTCTTCTTCTTATTGTGTGGGCAGTTAGGGGTAACGACCTGACACACCCTAGTATTAGAGTTTCTAAACTACCTCAAGAACCTTTGACATGGTTTATTTGACGACCGCTATTTGGCGGCCGGGACCACTAGCTTATACGTGCCTTCCGAAGCGTAGAATCATATTTTTATCAAACAATCAGATGATTCAAGCCTGCAATGTCCTAGCCAAACTGGAAACAACTTTACAAAGTATGCTTCCCGTGGGAATCTGGAAAACTAGCCGGAATATTCTGACAACGACTCACCGAGTAAACAGAGGTGGAGTGAGCGTGAAGCAAACGGTCATTCCAACTTGTACTGCAAACCACTGAAAAAAAAATCAAATCGCAGGAAGAAGAAGCACAAGTCTTTTTCACAAAATAATTGTAATGTGCCTTTACAAATCTCATAGAACAGAAGAAAAGTCACGGTCAAAGAACGAAAGAACTTCCAAAAAAAATAGGTAGTTACCTAAAAAAAAATTAACAAAGGATATGAAGAAATGCGTTAAGTACATTCACGCAAAGTGGCCATCGCTCAACATTACGCTGGGACTCGTGAACGGGACAGAGCGACAGCCGGCGTTGACAGAATGACGTCATTCGGAGCAACATACGAAGTTTTTTTTACTATTGATAGGCCTAAGTTTGACCACTATCTCACCTGATGATAAGCTATGATGCGGTCGAAGATGGAGCACGCTTGCCTTGGCTCTTGACTTAAAGACTCTCTCCTCTTGATTAAAACGAAATAAATAAACAAAAAATCCCTCGACAATCTCATACCCCAAATTGAACTTTAGTTCCTTTCAGAGAAACGTTTTAGTAGGTATCCGATTAGGTAAGGGGTATACGAAACACCTCTAGTGTTTCGTATACCCCTTACCTAATCGGATTGGATATTTTCATCATCATCATCATCATTTGCCTAGTCTTTTCCCAATTATATTGGGGTCGGCTTAGGCAATCCGGTTGGATATTTAGAAAATAATAACTCCCAGCCCCTACATTTTCAAAACATATTGGACATTTATTTTTTGCTATTTCGAACTGATAAAATCAAAGTTCGAGAGTGAGGGCTGGTGACGTCACATGAGTCTTCAGCGCACTGTTTCGTATTAATTTAATGTTTACGTAAAAAATCAAAAACACGTCTAATATTTTTTGGAAGTCTATCTGACGGACATATTAGATCTTTTCAGGAAAATACCCAATTCATTAGGAGTTCCTTCCTACCTAATAAGGAACATTATCTGTTTATTTTAGTACAGTCTTAAGATATACATTCAGTGGAATCAGTGAAGCGTGGCGTTACAGCTCGTTTGTTACGGGGTCGAACAAGCATCGCGTCTTCTAACACAAGCATTATCTGCTTAAAAGGAGGCGCCATTACAAACAAAATGTATCGATTTATGGTTATGAAATAAATTATTATTATTTCATATATTTATTCTTTACACATATAATTTTACATTTTTAAATATTTCATTAAAAAAAATAGATTAAAAAAAACATTTAAAAATACAAAAAATAGTAGCCCACCGGTATCGGGAACAGGGTCCAAGCTACCGGTGGTCAGGGCTTCTGAGAGAGGAACCTCCTAACGATGCGCGCCGTGTCCAGGAGTACTGCTTTCTGGATCAAGCCCTTGATCATTATTTTATTATTATTATTATTATTTTTGGGTATATGTTTTTATCTCAGCTCTTTGGCTGGTTTCAACCACATTTACGGGCCAAGCCAAGTAAATGTAGCGTGTGGTGTGTTCTTTAACGTGTTGTTTGATGAGGTCCTACTTCGTTTTCTTCTATCTGCATGAATTTTCTGACAATTCTACATGTGTTTAAAATCGCAGCCTTTTGCAATGTTATGTAGAGGGTTTCTTTAAGGTCTAATAATTTAAAACTGTGAAGGAGATGGTTAGGGATAACGCCTGTGGTAGAAAGGACTATAGGAACTATATATACCTTTTCTTGTCGCCAGATTCTCGTAACTTCATCTTTGAGTTCTGCATATTTACTTATCTTTTCAGAGATTGTTTTTTGTATGTTGTGTGTGTTGGGGACTGCGATGTCTATTAAGTAAGTAATTTTATTTATTTTATCCTGTAATGTTATATCTGGTCTATTATAGTGAATGGTCTTGTCGGTGAGAATGGCGCGGTCGTAGTAAAGCTTATGTGTAGTATTTTCTAGAATGGTTTGTGGAGCATAATTGTAGTAAGGGGTGTTAGAGCTTTTTATGAGTCCGTGTTTGACAGCTAATTTTTGGTGGATTACGTTTGCTATCTGGTTATGTCTATGAGTGTAGTCGGTTTGCGTGAGTGTTGTGCAGGCGCCAGTAATATGCTGAATGGTTTCTGACTGGATGTGACATTTGCGGCATTTATCATTTGTAACTGTAGGGTCTTTAATTATGAACTTTCTGTAATTTTTTGTGTTAATTATTTGATCTTGAATAGCCATGATAAATCCTTCAGTTTCTGGGAATAAGTTACCTATTTTGAGCCATTTATTGGATGCTAATTTATTTATGTGACATTGTTCTAAATCATGAGGGTGCCGTCCGTGGAGCACTTTCTTCTTCCAATCTTCAATTTTTTGTATCTGCGGATCTTCATTGATATTGCTTTCTGACTCTATCTGACTATTTAAATTAAGTGGAGTATAGTAGAGATCATTTGTTACTATGGCTTTATGAATGTTACTAGTGTGAGATTTTGTGTGAAAGAATGTTTTTAATCGATAGACTTGCTTCCGCCAAAGGTGCTGGATGTCTATAAGGCCTCTCCCTCCATGTTGTCGTTTGACAGTTAATCTTTCTATGGCTGATTTAGGATGTAAATTATTGTGTTTTGTGAGTGTTGTTCGTGTAGTTCGTTCTAACTGTTCTAAATCTGTTTTGGTCCATTTTATAACTCCGAATGAGTACGTTAGTACGGGAATAGCGAATGTGTTTATGGCTTTAATGAGGTGTTTACTAGAAAGTTGGCTTTTGCAGATGGCATTAAGTCTTCTTTTGTACTCTGTAGTTAGTGTATTTTTGATTCTTACGTGATCGAGGCCTTTTAATTGTGCGTACCCTAAGTATTTATATAAGTCTGTCGGATCCATTGCTTTTATAGTGTCGGTGTTGTTCACTACATAGTCTCCGGGCTGTACCTTACCTCTAACAATGTGTAGTGTTTTACATTTATCAAAACCAAATTGCATATTAATATCTGTACTGAATTCTGCTGTAACGTCTACTAATTTCTTCATATCTTTTCTGTTTTTGCGTACAATTTGATGTCGTCCATGTAAATTAGATGTGATATTGTTGTTTCCTCTGTAGTGTGCCTAAGACAATATCCGGCTCTACACCTCTGAAGCAAATGAGACAAAGGATTTAGGGCGAGGCAGAACCATATGGGGCTTAGAGAATCACCTTGGTAGATACCTTTTTTAATGGATAATTGTCGCGTTGTGATGATGTGGTCGTTGTAATTTATTTGTAAAGTAGTTTTCCACTGTAGCATAATACGGCGCAAGAAATCAATTATTTTTGGGTTTATTCTATAAATCTCTAATATTTTTAATAACCAGGAATGTGGTACACTGTCGAAAGCTTTCTTGTAATCAATATAGGTACAATGGAGGTTTCTGTTCTTTGAAGTGGCGTGTTTATGTATAGTGGAATCGATAATTAGTTGTTCCTTGCACCCCATGTGGCCCTGTCTGCAACCCTTCTGTTCCTCCGCTATTATATTGTTGTGTATGATATGCAAGTTAATCTTTCTTGTTATTGCAGAAGTTAATATTTTGTATATGGTAGGTAAACAAGTTATTGGTCTGTACTGGGAAGGCTGAGATGATTTTTTAGATTTAGGGAGCATGTAAGTAATTCCTGTTGCAATAAAGTCAGGTGTGTGTTGTTTTCCTAATATGATGTCTGTAAAGTTTTTTGCCAAATACTTATGTAAGTAAGTTAACTTTTTGTACCAAAAATTGTGTATTTTATCTATACCAGGTGATTTCCAGTTATGTAGTCTAGCGGTTATGTGTGAAATGTCTGATTCTGTTACCTCTACAAACTCCATTACGTCAATACTTCTCCACTTTGCACCTTCTTCTGCTATCCAAGATGCTTCGTCATTGTGATGTGTTTGCTCTTCCCAAATACTAGACCAGTATGTTTCTAGTTGCTGTTTTGTCGGTTGGTCAGGTGTGTTGGAACTATTCTCGTCAGTTGTGTTGGTGTGTGGTTTGCTAAGGTTTCTGTAAAATATTTTTTCGTTTGTGGAAAATGTGGCATTATCATTTTTGCGTTGTTGAGCTTTTTTATATCTCCTAAGTCTATGAACTTTAAGTGCGAGCTTTTGTTTTACTGTGTCTAAAAATTCTTCTGGTTTTCTGTTGCTATTTTCATGTCGAGTGTGTGTAAAAGTGTTTTTAAATATAGCTTCAACTCTCCTTACTACTTTATTTGATCTGCTCCCATTGATATATTGTGTGAGCCTGCCACAATCTGCTCTTAACTTTTCAATGTCTTTTTCTAACCTTTGTTGCCACGCTGGTTCTGTGTTTTGACTGGTTCTTGTGTTTCGCGTGTGGTTTGTGATTTTAAAGTTGAGCTCTTCAGATATAACTACCGCTGTGCAATATATAAGTAAATGTATGTCTAAAAGATGTGCATCTTCAGAAATAAACTGTATGAGTATTTTTTCATTAAATAAGTTTACTAAACGAAATAGGTTAGGAGTGTACTTAAGTTTGGGTAGTTTTGGTCGCACTGCTGGGTCCATTCCAGAGTATTGTGATAATGTGCTTCTAAATTTGTCATATATTTCTTGAATATGAGTATCAGTCGTAAGATTTTGCTCTCCAAAGGCTAAGGTTTCAATGTCATTTTCTAGCGTTAAAGTTAAATATTCGGTTTGTGTGGATGTATGTGATGTTTGCGTAAACGGCTGCGATTGGTGGTATGGTTGAGATTGGGTATAGGTAAGTTGTGATTGAGTGGGCGCTTGTGGTTGTTCTTGAAGAGTATTTTCGTTTATATTTTGAGAGAAAGTAAAGTTTACTGACTCTTCCTGTAATAATTGTATTCGCACTTCTTCTTTTAATTGATCTATAACTTCTTGAGATACCAGTTTATTTCTAACTATAATTCTTCTCTGATCTGCGATTCTTTGTTCTGTAACTGTAATTTCTGGATATTGTAATGTAAAAAGTGCATGAAGTTGTTGTCTGTAGGTGGTCATATCGGTCTCTAGCTTAGTTATGTATAAGTATGTTCGCATGATAAATAGATTTACTTCTTTACTCCATCTCATGCGAACTCTTGGTTTTCCAGCCTTGGTGGACACGGGTAGGAAGGTAGATACCTCCCGCGCAACATTCAAAGCCGGTGTTTGTGGAACTGTATTTAAACTACTAATGGGTGGTGACGATGGTACGGAATGTGATGATGATATCGATGGCGATGATGTTCTAGGTGTGTATGACACTGTACTGGGACTGTACGGATCTACAGGGGTGTCTGTCCTGTTAGTAAGTCTGTCACCATCGTCACTGATTTCGGCTGTAATATCTTTGTCGGTGGGAGCCCGCCTGTTCAACTCCTCACCGCTGACGGTTCGCATGCTGAGACACCCAGCGTCAGCTCCAGGTGCGCCCCGGCGATCGCCCCCGGGCAGCGGTCCTAATCGTTTTCTTTTTGAACGAGTCTCCATTTTGTATGGGTATCCAGAGCCACGTTAGCCACGCCGGTAATTTCTCGTCCGTGTGTCCGCCCCCCACGTGATTAGATGGTCAATCAGGACGTGTGGTTGTTTAGGGGGCTTATTATTATTATTATTATTATTATTAGCACTGTCTGAGCGGGGCACCCGGAACTACGAGAATTATTTGATCAGTACACAGATTTGGGCAGAAGATCGATTCCCACTCAACGAGATTCATTAAAATCTTTAAGTAGGTAACGATAACTTTACAACCATATAAAAAAGTCATCATCATTATCACAATCATCATAATCATCATTCTGGTAATCTTTCAATCTTATTTAATCATTGTAATTTATTTTGATTATTGTAATTTATTTTGATTATTGTAATTTATTTTGATTATTGTGATTTATTTTGATTTTATTGATTTATCTTTATATGTGAGTAATGTTTGTTTATCTTTGGATTGTGTTTTTATTTACGTCATGTTTAATCTTTGTATGGATATCTTAATCTGAAATAAACGTTTAATAATAATAATAATCATTCCAGCCGACGTCCACTGCTGGACATAGGCCTCCCCCAACTGTCACCACTACGCCCTTCGCATCCAGTGGATCCAATGCCCTGCATCCAACGCTTTGCCTTTCAACTTGCCTTTTGCACTGCCACTTAAGATTGGCGATCCTTCGGGCTATGACGGTCACCTACGTTCTCCTACGGATATCTAGATTTCTGATTCGATCACTCTAGGAACTTCCAAGCATAGCCCTTTTCCATTGCCCTTTGGGTGAGTTTTAAGTCTTCTGGTGAGGGCCATTGTGTGACACTACGCTTCAGATCCGGATCCAGACACACATGAACTTCAAAATCGATTTTACTAGTACAGTTTTCTGGTTTCTGCTGCAGATTCATGACGTTCAACTCAACCTTCTGTAACTCTTGCACTGACTCGTGCGCATACGTATCATTTGAAGTTTACGAGACAGTAGCACTCGCCAGCGGCTGTAAACTAGCGTTTAATTACGTGTGATGACGTTCGGCATGCGCACGCGCCGGTCGCTGGACGGAACGACACGCTGCGCATAACTGCGAACAACGACTGTATGTAAGCTGGAGGTTAACGAAGCGGACTAGACAAAGAATCAATCTATTAGCGCAAAGCATCGCCAAAATGTGTAACACCCCTATTCACAAACAATACTTATCTCAGTAAAGTAGCAACGCTATGCGAAGTAAGGCATTTCTCACTGCATTGCACATGGCAAGCCTTTCAATTCCACTAACCAAACGCACAGCGTAGAATAGAGCTCTGTGATTGGTTCGTTTGTGTTGCGTAATTCACTTCGCTGCTTGACGTTCATTTCTAGGTCTTCATTTATCAGTATAAAAGTACCACATCTTTAGAAATCCTCTAGCGTCGTCTAAATTCATCCGAACTATAATAATCAAAAGGATTTTAGAAATCATGTATCACTTTTCTGGTATTTATTGTGCTTCTCTCATTGATATAAATATCAAATTCTTCTTCAATACTATAATCCATTGTAAAAGGACGCTATTAAAATGGAAAATTATCACAAACAGTAAAATATAACCCCGAAAAATATTTTTCGTAACGTAATAGACCACAGAGAATCGAGAGACACTAGCTATGCGTTGCTTTAAACAGATAGCATAGCTTAGCTGTGCGTTCATTCTAAGGGACGCATAGTGCTAGCCGCCACTCAAGTGTTGTTTAAGAATAAGTTTTAGAATCCCTGTGCGCTCGCGCGCACTTTGAGACCTCATAGTAACGTTTGTGAATCATCTGCCTAGCCTTTTCCCAACTATATTGGGGTCGGCTTCCAGTCAAGTCGGATTTAGCTGAATACCAGTATTTTACATGGAGCGGCTGCCTACCAGACCTCCACAACCCATTAACTGGGTAACACGGTACTTCATGGCAAGACTGGAGTCAGATTTACTGGCTTCTGACTATCCGTAACGACTGCCAAAGATCTACAAATGACAGCCGGGACCAACGGCTTAACGTGCTTTCCGAGGCACGGAGGAAACTCGTTATGTTAAGATGGTCACCCATCCACAGACCAACCTCGGCAAGCGTTGCTTAACCTTGAAGATCGACCCGTGCGGCTGTTATTATCTAGCCACGAGCTCCTTTTGTGCGAGTAACGTTTGTGAATACAGGTGTTAAATAAGTAGGATTCACTCTCGCTACCGAAATGCCACGTGGTCAGTCACAAACCAAATGGATAACACATAAGTCATCGACTCGATAACACATATAAAGATACGGTTGTTTATGCCGCAAAAAACGTACATTTCGACACTCTCCAGAGAATCAAAATTTATAGAGTATTTTTCGTTGACCTAGAACTATGAAATTTTGCAAGTAATACCGTCTTATACTACAAGTATAGGGAAAAATCAAAAGTCTTTATTTAAAGTAATATATACCTACAAATTTGTACAAACCCTCGGTGGACGAGACCGACTCGCACTTAAGCAATTTTTTAAACAACGATTGCATTGTCAATACTCAATACTTTATTGCATTCCATATTGTGTACATATAGGTGGTATCGCAAACTGTCAAAAAAGTCTCAATTTACCTAAATTTTGAACAGATTGCGACTGAGATGCGAATGCGGACGTTGCATATAAATATAAGTAAGTAGAATTGGCCCTCGAACTAAACACAGTCAGGTGGCCGTATTTGAAATTGCCACGACGCGAAATTCACGATATGAGCGGTGTAATATACTAATGATTACTTATATGTGTGATACCTTCTGTTGATTTAATTTTAAAGATCTTAAAATTAAATCAACAGAAGATCTTTGGGGAATGTCTGTCAAAGTCTGTAGATCTGTTATTGAAACTATTGCCCCCTACTTAGCTGTCATATTTAACACTAGTGTAGACCGAGGAGTATTTCCGGATCTTATGAAACACAGTAAAGTAGTTCCGTTGTTCAAATCGGGTGATAGTCAAGAACCCAATAATTATAGGCCTGTGTCAATTCTGCCAGTCCTCAGTAAGGTGTTTGAAAAGTTAATGCTTAATCAGATGTTACTTCTTCTTCTTCTACCTGGCGTTAATCCCGGCTATTGCCAGGGTCCGCCTTCCTACTTAGCTTCCTCCACTTTGCCCGATCTTGAACATCCTTCTCAGTTAGGCCATTGGCTCTCATGTCGGACTAAACGACGTCCAACCAGCGCTTGCGAGGGCGACCACGGGACCTAGCCCCAAGAACAGCCATATTCATGCATCCCCGACCAACGTACTCCATAGGGCGGCGTATGATGTGGCCATACCATCGCAGACGACACTCTTGCAGTTTTTCCCCCACGTCACGGACACCAAGACTACCTCTGATGAAAGAGTTGCGTATGCGATCGGATCGCGTTACGCCACTCATCCACCTCAGCATCTTCATCTCCGTGACGCGAAGCTCCTGGGTGTGTCTGCTTAGTGCTGGCCAACATTCACCGCCGTACAGTAGGACAGGCCGTATGATGCATTTATATATCTGCCCCTTGAGCTTAGGAGGCATTTTGCGGTCGCATACAACGCCCGTTACCTCGCGCCACTTCGCCCAAGCCGCGCCTATACGTGCTTGGACATCGTCGTCCACGTTGCCAGACTCGTGCAGCACGGATCCAAGGTACCTGAACGTATCGGACTTTCTGATCAGGTCCGAACCTATTCGGATGAACCTATTTGAATCCGTGCCGCCACAGGACATGTACTCAGTCTTCGCCACATTTAGTCTCAGACCACCGTTTTCAAGCGTGTCCTTCCAAATGTTGACTTTGCGCTCAAGATGGGCTTTGTTCTGATTAACGAGGGCGATGTCATCGGCATACATCATTAGCCATGGGGGCTTATCTTGGATGTTTGCCGTAACTACATCGAGCACTACGTTAAACAAGAACGGGCTAAGAGCCGAGCC
Organism: Lacanobia oleracea; assembly: GCA_950371165.1. NCBI lineage: Eukaryota > Metazoa > Arthropoda > Insecta > Lepidoptera > Noctuidae > Lacanobia > Lacanobia oleracea. The sequence continues at coordinate 19,043,894 of OX493389.1, forward strand.
TTGGTGAACGCCAACAGATATTGGAAAGCCATTCGATTCGCCAACAGCGGTCTGGACAGAGGACACGGAATCGCGGTACATGTCTCTGATAATGTCAATATAGGCCTCGGGAACGCCTTTGAAGCGCAGTGCCCGCCAGATGGACTGCCGAGGTATACAGTCGAAGGCCTTCTGCAGGTCTAAAAAGGCCATATGCAAAGCTCTCCTTCTCTCTCTGTAAGCCTCAGCCAGATTCCGTAAGGCGAATACTGCGTCCATGGTGCTGTTACCTGCCCGGAAGCCATATTGACACTCAGAGATAGTACACTCGCTACGGAGCCGTGTGTCAATGATGCGCTCGAAGAGCTTCATGGTGTGGCACATGATCTTGATACCGCGGTAGCTACTACAATCCTGTACGCTACCTTTGCCTTTGTAAACAGGGATAATCAGGCTAAATCGCCACTGGTTCGGCATTTCCTTGGTGATCAGGATGCGGTTAAAAAGATCCGTCAGAAGGTCCACGCCATGTGGGCCCATCGCCTTCCACACCTCAATTGGCACATTGTCAGGCCCGACCGCTTTCCGGTTCTTCATGTGGCGAAGAGCAATGCGGGTTTCGTCGGGGGAAATAGGGGAAATAAGTCCAAGGTTAGGAGGCGGTTCGGGAGGAAGGTTATGGGGATGCTGTTTGTTAGACAGCTCCGCGAAGTATGTACACCATCTCTCCTTAACAGAGGGGGCATCGTAGAGCAGCTTACCCTGGGCGTCCCTTACACAGAGACATTTGCTAATGTCCCGTGCAGCTTTCTCCCGGGCACGCGCCAGCTTAAAAATAAGCTTTTGCCCCTCCGCAGTTTCCAGCTTGTCGTACAAGGGCGCCAGACTTTTGCTGCGGGCTCTGGCTACAGCTTTTTTGCAAGCGCGCTTAGCCGCTCCATATGCCTCTCTGTCATCCGGAGAGTTGGACCCTTGCCACTGTTTAAATAAAACCTTCTTCTTCCGAGTCGCCTCCTGCACCCCGTCATCCCACCACCACGTCTCCTTTTCTATGGTGCGGCCACCACGAGAAGTGCCAAGGACGCGCTTACCCGCATCGGTGATTGCTGAATGGATCCTACTCCAGATCTCTTGAGCGGACTCATGCGGAGCACTGATCTCGAGATGCTCGAGCTCCGCGATGAAGTCCGACTGCCTAGGACCATCAAGCAACCACCACTTTGTGCGGGGTTTGCGTTTTTCGGTCACTTTCTTTTTCGGTACAACCGCAAAGTCCAGGACAAGGAGGCGGTGTTGAGCCGTTAGGCTTTCACCTGGGATGACTTTGCAGTTGGTAACCTTGCCAATGTGGCACCGTCTCACCAGCAGGTAATCTATTTGGGTTGAGTAGGCACCACTACGGTACGTAATAAGATGCTGGGGCTTCTTCTGAAAGAACGTGTTCGCGATGGCTAGGTCAGACAAAGCGCAGGTGCTGAGTATACTGACTCCCTCTGCATTTAGCTGGCCATATCCAAAACCACCGTGAACACGTCCGTACTCTAAAGCAAACTGACCTACGTGACCGTTGAGATCCCCCCCAACCAAAACACCTTCGGAATTCGGAATAGCGCGTAGTACGTCCTCGAACTCATCCCAGAAGGCCTCCTTTTCAGACTCACAGCAACCAGTTTGAGGAGCATAGGCGCTGATTAGGTTCGTTACCGACCCTTCGATCAGCACCCTAACTCGCATCAACCGGTCGCTGCATCGGTCTACTTCAAGGAGTCCATCCTGGAGGTCCTTAGACAGCACCACGGCCACTCCGCCCCTGCCCGTTGGTGATCCGGTGTACACTAGCCGGTACCCCTGCCCGATGTCACGTGACTTATTTCCCTTCCAGCGCGTCTCCTGAAGGAAGGCGCACTGGACCCGACGCTTCGCAAGTACGTCCGCGAGTTCTCGGCAACGTCCGGTTAGGGAGCCAATGTTCCAGGTGGCAAAGCGGAACTTCTTCTTGGGTACTATCCTCTTTAGCCGTGCCCGTACTCGACACGGTAACCCTAGCCCACTTATCGCAGGTTTAGGGCGATGTGCCTGCGCGTCGTTATGCGGCGACGCCCTAGCCCGAGTACCCGTTATCAACTTCTTGTCCATTTTATTTGGCTGAAGTTGGTTTTACGTGGGGCGACCAGCCGTCTGACCCCCACAACCCTACGAGAGGGAAACCAGGTTCGCCAGAGCCTCGTCCGTTGGACAGCAGGGTGCACCGCTAGCAGGTGAGGTTGGCTTGGGTCTTAAGATGGTAACAGACCCCATGCACCCTAATCAGATGTTACTACACTTTAATAAAAACTCCATCTTTCATGAACAAAGGGCGTTGTACAACTGACGCCGGTGTTACCCTCATAAAGAATATTTTTACCGCCTGGAAAGAATCGCAAGACGGTATTGGAATATTCAGTGACCTTTCGAAGGCGTTCGATTGCGTTAACCATGAAACACTTTTGTTGAAACTTGAGCACTATGGGATTAGAAATACAGCCCTTGAGTTACTTAGGTCATACTTGACGGACAGACAGGTTAAAGTTCAGGTAAACGGTGTAAACTCACTAGGGTCTGAAATGACAATAGGCGTTCCGCAAGGCTCAATATTGGGTCCATTCCTTTTTCTAGTTTACATAAATGATTTGCCCCAATTATTTCAAAATCACCCAAAGATGGTGTTATTCGCGGATGACACATCATTGATATTTAAAATAGAGCGACGGTCACAAAATCTTGACGTCGTCAATAACTCTATTCTTCAGGTCCAAAATTGGTTTACGGCAAACAACTTGGTACTAAATGAAAAAAAAAACCAAATGTATTAGATTTACTTTACCAAATGTTAGAAGTAGCGAATGTGACATCATATTGAATGAAGAAAAACTGGAGTTTATTAATCACATGGTTTTCCTGGGAATCACTTTAGACGAGAAATTACAATGGGGACCTCATATAACATCTCTAGCGGGGCGTTTAAGCTCAGCCGCTTATGCTGTTAGGAAGATAAGACAGCTAACAGACGTAGAAACCGCACGTTTGGTCTATTTTAGCTACTTCCACAGCATTATGTCGTACGGTATTTTGCTGTGGGGTCGGGCTGCTGACATTGAATCCATATTTATTTTACAAAAGAGAGCTGTCAGAGCCCTTTATAATCTGCGTCGTCGCGATTCTCTAAGGGAACTTTTTAAAAAGATTAATATTATGACAGTCCCTTGCCAATTCATATATGAAAATATTATGTATGTACGGAAAAATCGTCATCTTTTTAGTAAAGTTAGTGATAGACATAATATTAATACTAGAAATAAAGATAAATTAGATCAACCATTTTATAGATTAGCTAAAGTACACACATCTTTCATGGTGTACTGTGTTAAATGTTACAATAAAATACCTTGTGACATATTAGAACTAACTGAAAGAAAATTTAAAAACTACATTAAAAGCACACTTTGTAAACAAGCATATTACAAATTAGAAGATTACATTCAGGATAAGAATGCTTGGAAACATGCTGGTCCTGCTCCATAGGACTGTAGCGGCATCAAGACCGCCACAAGAAAAACCTACGGAGCAAATCCACATCGCAACAAAAAAGGACCGCGACGCCATCTATCCGACTAGCAGCGAACTACAACGTTGAAATCCTGCATCGCGCAAGCAGAGTTTACCGTGCGATTTGAACATATACATCAGCCCGAATATCAACTATTGGGCAGTAGCCCGCCAGGCACAACATCCGCTGGTCGGAGGATCCTCCTTTTCAAATGAGGTATGCGGGACTTTACTCTCTGTACCGCTACCTCCAAACTGGTGACCCTCGACATTGAACGTCAGCGCAGCCTTCGTGCAACTACTTCAGCGTGACGTCATCATCACTTCTCCTCATCGTGACCTCAAGCTCTCGAGCAGCGCGTCATACAGCCAGCCAGTACCCACGGCTTCTACGGATATCCTGAACACCAGCATGCAGCAGCCGCGCATTCCTGTTCAGCATCCTCAGCCTCAATCATCACCCCGACTCACTGGGGTACCGCATACAGTTCCGACTCACCGTGAACTCTGCGACTACCGGTTCCGACTCACTGGAGCCAGCAGCAGCACCACTCCGACTCACTGGAGCCTGCAGCATCATCCCGACTCACTGGGATCTCATCACCCCGACTCACTGGGGCACCGCATATAGTTCCGACTCACCGAGAACTCTGCGACTTCCGGTTCTGACTCACTGGAATCAATCTTCAACTGGCTTGGCAAGCATCTCAAGATATGCATGGAGGACTCATCCACTATCGACCTCCGGTCTCCGGAGGGGAGTGATGTAGCGGCATCAAGGCCGCAAGAAAAAACCTACGGAGCAAATCTACATCGCAACAAAAAGAACCGCGACGCCATCTATCCGACTAGCAGCGAACTACAACGTTGAAATCCTGCATCGCGCAAGCAGAGTTTACCGTGCGATTTGAACATATACATCAGCCCGAATATCAACTATCGGGCAGCAGCCCGCCAGGCACAACAGCCGCCTGGTTGGAGGATCCTCCTTTCCAATGGAGGTATGCGGGACTTTACTCTCTGTTCCGCATATCCCAAAGGACAATCAATGGTGGAGACAAGATCAAACTGGTTGGTTTATGTATTTACTTTTGTACCTACTTTTTCATTTTTGGGTTTTTATTTTTCTGTTCACTCACTCTGCTAATTAATGGTTCCAATATTTGTAAATATGTGAGTACCATGTACTTATGTAGAAATGTGAGTACCATGTACTTATTTAAAAATATAATAAGTCTACCTCTGCATACTCTAGGTTCATGGCCCTCACATATATTAACAGAAGTTTTGTATACCACAGCACATGTAAAACATTGATTTGAAAAGAGTAACTATGGAGTTTCTTGTCCGTTCTTCTCCATAAGAATCTACCCTTCCGAATGGACAGTAGAGTCACTATGTTATTTTAAATGTAATGATGACGTTCAAAAGTGCCGTTTAATGGCCTAAATGAAATAAACGTTTTTGACTTTGACTTTGACTTTGACTTTTGACTTTTGACTACCTATAAACTTTATCACCCCTTCAGGGGTTGAAAGAGGGGATTTTAGAAAAACATAAAAACGTGTACCTATTTCATGATATTGTATCAAGATTGTTAATGCAGTTTGAACTTCATCGGACCAAGTATTAGCATCCTTCCATACAAACTTTAACACCACCTAAACCCCCATTGGGGGAGGGTAGGTTTTTGAAAAACGAATCATGTCGTTATTTTTTATACAAACTTCCATACAAATTTTAACATACCCAAAATAGAAAAATAATTTTGTTAATTTTAATTAATTTTGTTTCTATACGCGTTTGTACATAATTTCATGTTAATTAGTGTATGTTAGTTAAGTATTTGTAAATTAATTAGTGTTCTAAATAAATTAATCTTTTTTCCCTAAGTAGTGTTTCGGGATAGTTCAGAAAAACTAATGATGACAACCTTTGTAATTCACTTAGGCCAGTATTCATGGCAAGTATCAAGTTTATAAACCTACCTATGGAATAAGACTTAGCATACAAACTTCCAACCCCTATTTCAGCCCTAAACAGGGGAAGTTTCCAAAAATCATTTTTCAACTAATGTTTCCTACACACAATCTACCTTCGACACAAATTTCATTTTCATAGGTCAAGCACTATTTGAGATTTTTATAATTATTAATTTTACTAATGATTCCACCCTATTTATCCGTTGGGGGTGGGGTTAAATTTCCAAAAACGACGAAAGGTTTAATATCAAACACTGCTGTACTGTAATAAACAGACGTACCATAAAAACTTTCTACCCCTATTTCACCATTTCAAAGGGCAAAGAACATGGGTCTGAACGTACCCAGTTTGTAGCAAGTTGAAATTGGTACCATCCGAAAGGTCTTTAAAAACGTAGATATTTTTTGTATGGGAGCAACTTTGTAACTTATGTAGGAAAAAAGATATTCGATGTTGAAAATACCGAAAATCCTTAGTAAAATCGACCCACGCACGTTCAATTTTTTTTTGATTTTATCCATTAGGTGGGTAGTTCGAACTATTTTGTGCTAGCGTCGGTGTGTCGTCAGTAGTTAGTACCTGTTAGGAACTGATTTTGAGCGCGCGCGCATATCTTAGTTTATTTTATTCTTACTTTTATTTACAACCTCGGCTTTCACAACGGACTTCAGTGTATTACTTAACGATTGGATTATTATTATTACTCATCTGCTTCAAAAAAATGGAAGGTGAACGCCGTTTACAGTGTGTTACATGTACAAGATCAGTAATTCGTGACCGAAACCGGCATATACTGACGCGAACCTATTTGGAAGACAATCCAGGCTTCACAGAGTATGTGATGGCACGGATTAACATAAATGAGGTTAGTATAACAATAGCTTTTGATCATCGAGTACACGGTGTCTTTTTGTTCACTCTTTATTAATTTTATTTATTGTTTTAGTTACTTGAGGATTTGGTTTTTTTTTAGATGGCCCTGAATCAACTTCAGGCTATGTGTCATCGTTGTTGGGTAGCTGGAAGACGACAGCAAGCTAGGTTCGAACAAGAACAAAACCAGGAACTTGCAAACCCAGAGCACCCAACGTCTGTTCCAACTTATAGAAGGGTTGCAAATACGGCGCGTCACTGTTTATTTCATGGGTTTATAAAAGTATTCTTGTTGGTTAATCATAGCGTGTACGTTTCTAAACATGCACGCGTTTGTACACATCACATCAACACAGAAGATTGGAGCTCCCTGTGTGATAATGGAGAGACAATATTCACACCAGACCATCTCAAAGATATGATTGATACGTTACGAGATGCATATAAACATAAGACTAATATAGATTTTGACAATGTAAACAACATTTTACCACAGGATCTATATTACCTAACTGGCTTAACACACCAACAATTCGAAATCCTTTTGAATGAAACGCCGTCTCTTTTTAATCAATGTAGAAGACCAAAAACTGCACTAGGAATATATTTATTAAAACAACGGTCTGGTGAACCAAATACACGTATAGCCTCCCAATTAGGTGTATCTCGTAAAACGATCGGTATTTTGCTTAAAACTGCTTGACCCAAGACTTTGTTGTTCGCCATTTAGGTTTCAATCATACAAGTCGGGATGAAATTATAGCTCACAGCCTTGAAGTACCATCATCAATATATTCCAACCCTATAAACCCAGTGGCTATAGCTATTTGTGATGGTTCGTATATATACGTACAGAAAAGTAAAAACTTTTTATTTCAAAAAAAGTCTTACAGCTTACACAAATATAAAAACTTGTTAAAACCCTTTGTGATTACTTGCCCAGATGGCTATATTATAGATATATGTGGACCATACGCTGCAACAAAGACTGATGCCCAAATCATGACTGAGATTATGAATTATCAAACGTCCCCAGTGCATATAACGTTACAAACAGATGACGTTTTTATATTAGATCGAGGTTTTAGAGACTCTATACCAGATATATAAAGTGCTGGCTATGTTGCCCATATGCCACCAAGTAAAGATAGGCATGCCACACAGCTTACAGATATTCAAGCCAATAAATCTCGAGAAATCACCATAGTGCGTTGGGTCATTGAAGTAATAAACGGATGGTTCAAAAGGGACTACAAAATATTTAGGCATACAGTTATCAATAAAACACTCCCTTATTTACACTTATTTGAAGACTTCCGTATTGCGGGAGCCCTTATAAATGCATTTAGGCAGCGTCTGACAGATAATGAGCATACCCACGCTTTTATCAATATAATAGCGCAAAGAAGAAGTGAACCCAACAGACTGGGCAATTATGTAGTCGCAGAACATATGAACAGACAGCGGGCGGTGTTCACAACAATGACGGCTACGTCAATACCATTTCCACAATTGACATTAGAAGACGTCATTCTACTCAGTTTGGGCACATACCATTTAAAGCTCGCTAGATCATATGTTGCCGAGCATTTGCGAGGTGGAGATGGTATATATAATATTGAGGTATCTTCGAGCCGTAGCCCTAGTATGTCGCAGCATGGGCTAGTAACCGAAAACTGCTCGTTAATTAGAGGCCGCATATTATCGAGGCACGTGTCGAATAAAATATATTACACATATATTTTAATCAAGGTTAATGTCCAGGGCAGAGAAGCCATCAAAGCGTATTATTGCTCCTGCATGACGGGTATGAGAACTCTAGGTGCTTGTGCCCATACTATTAGCATAATATGGTACTTAGGTGTTGGCAGGCACCTAGATAACTTCGTAGGTCCGGCAAGTGCCTGGGATGATATAATCATTGAAAGTAACAATACAATTTAATAAAACTGTGCTATTTAAGATTGATAGTTCTTATTTAATATTTTTTCTGTACCAAAAACCAACGATAGGAAGCTTCATCGCTCTCTAAAGACAGAAAAATGACTGGTTACCTATTTATTTAGTCCAAAAAGCAGAAAAGTGCGATTATTGGCAATTAAAAATGTTACAAAGAAGTTATCATAACGTCGGTCTTTCATTTATTCATTCATTCGTTCACTTATTTTCGAGTTACTCAATTAGGCCTCTTCTAAATTACACCTAGTCTAAAATGCTACAAAGTGGGTACGGGTTCCATACAAAATTACCCATTGTTCTTTAATAAAAACTTAGATACATCATATTTATACGTGTGCGCTGATGATTTAAATCAGTTGATAATTTAATCATGTGCGCATAGTTGATTAAATTGAGGTTATTCTCAATCGGTAAGATAAAGTTATAAATTTGTGTATAGCTAACATCCTATGCTACTTTTTAATGAATTTGGTGAAGATCTGATGAAGAACTTCGGAGGCAGGCAACGGAACTCTTCACTAAATGATAGCAAATGGATCGGGATTTCTGAAATCGCATGTCTGTTGATTGTTTACACCGGTTCATAACATAACATCACGCCGACACGCTGTGTTTGTGGTTTCACTTTTTAGTGGTACGCAGGTACCACTAAAAAGTGAAAATAAATAAATGAAAAAAAAACTTTTTACAAAAAATAAAACCTACTTCCAAAAACAAAACACTACAGAGTAAAAAATAACTTAATTTTCGGAAGTCGGTGTTCAAAACAAAATAGCCAAAAACTTTGTTTTTTGAAGTCGGTTTTATTTTTTTGTAAAAAGGTTTTTTTTTATCGTACTTCCAACTATACTACTAATCCTAATATACAATATTATAAATGCAAAAGTGTTTAAGGATGAATAGATGTTTGTTACTTTTTCACGTCAGAACAAAAAAGAAATTTGGCACAAAAGTACATTATAGTCTGTAATAACACATAGGCTACTTTTCATTCCGGGATTATGTTCCCTTGGGATAATTTTTGACTATCACGCAGGCGAAGTCGCTAGCAGAAGCTAGAATTTAATATTTCCTTCCGATCGAATCACCTGAAGTCGAAAATCGAGTGGTGGGCGTGAGTTGTACATTTGTGCGTGACGGCTATTCTTGCTGATTACAAATGGCTGGAAGTGGAAATTGAGCGAGGCGTGGTGCGCAAGCGCAGGCACCACAGTGGGCATCTGTATGCCTTTTACAACATACCCTACGCCACAGGACTGGAGGGTGAAAACAAATTGCTGGGTACAGACAAGGAAACAGGAAATGTTCATAGAGTGTTTAACTTTACAACTATTAATTTCCAAAATATTAGGTCGTTTTTAAACATTGTTATTCGTTCATGTTATTCCTTCATGAGCTTTCAGAAAATTACAGTTTATAATCCAGAATGGAATACTTTTGCCACAACTTTTGCCTGTTTGTTTAACTATCCAAAAATACTTTAAAAAAGTAATTACTCGATTAACAACCCATTTTAACTCCCATGGTCAAAATCGTCGCATATTAGATCTAGATCATCCCATTTGAAAGAAGGCAATCAAAAACCCTGTAAATTCTGCCCTGCCGTTTGAGGATTTCTCCAGCTTTCAAAAAAAGAAAATGGCTCTAAAATATTTGGCCAAAACAAATATGTAGTTGATACAAAGGTTAACTCTCTTAAATTTTCGAGATATGTAAAGCTACATCTGTCTATCTTTTTTCAGGATCTACGATTTTAGTTTTTGCTTTCCCCAGGCAGCTCTACTACCGCCAACATGGTCGAACCGTTTAACGCAATCGATGACAAAAAATCGTAGTCCACAAGGCATTTCTTTCTTTCTTTCTAAACATTATGCCGGACAGCCCAGAAATGAAAGAAAATTGTCTCATTGCTAATTTATTTGAGCCTGACACCACTGTGAAAGAGCTTTCAGTCAAACTCAAACTCAAAACATATTTTCTGAATTGTCAAGGTCTGTCAGTCAAAAAAATGAACTATTAATGAGCTATTTGAACGTTCCAAAGCGTAGATTTAGAAAAAACTCGTATATATTCACGGGGGAGCTTTTGTTTTAGGTTATGTTAACTTGTATCAGGGAACGGAATTAATGAAGACAAAGGATAGCATCATGGTTACGTTCAACTACCGTCTTGGCGTTCTTTTGTCTCGGCACCGAGGACATAACAAGCAATGCTGGCATGAAGGACCAGAGGGCCTACCATGACGTGCTAAAGTGTGAATCTTCCGGGCGAGAAAGAGGGATGGAGCTATAAAAGGTGTATAGCTCCATCCCTCTTTCTCGCCCGGAAGATTGACGCTTTAACACGTCATGGTAGGCCCTCAGGTGGTGCTGCTGCGCTGGGTTCAAAAGAACATCGCCAGCTTCGGCGATAATCCACAGAGTCATACTAGAAAGAAGAAAGTGGTGGAAAGCTTGCCGCATTTACTGTGCAGAGAGATCTAAAGATTACCAAAACTCATGCCAAAGAGCTGAATGATCTCGCTATCGTTACTATAATTATTATGATACTTTGCTCAGTTTTGTTTAATTTTGCTTGATTTTTTTTTTTTTACTTTGTTTTATTAAGTACTGCTTAGTTCATTTTTTTTATTTTATTGTGCTTTTCTCAGTTTTGTTTAGATTTGTTTAATTTTACTTATTTTTTTTTAGTTTTGCTTTTGTTTTAATTTTATTAACTATTGCTTAGTTTCTTTTTAGTTTTTACTATTTTATGCATTGTTTAACTTTTGTTTAGTTTTATTTGATTTACTTTATTTTGTTTAGTTTGATTTAGTTTGTTTAGTCTTCTCCAAAAATTAAAAGTAGACCAACTGTGCCCGGTGAAAGGTGACGGCATTCGTGATACAGGGTAATCCTAGTACGAATGCCAAAGCACTCCTTTGACACATTAAGTGTATATTAACGCGTGCCTAACAATAGCAAAAAAAATTAAGTAAAAATATATAAGGAGATTCTCTGTAACAACCATTTCTTGAAATAAAAAAAAATATTATTCATTTATTACTACTATCGTAGATGATATAAACGCTTTAGGCAATTGTACAAGACAACTACAATAAAATTGTTGACTGCAAATAATATGTTTCTTGACAGACTTGATTCGACTTTTATGTTTTCTCCGTGTGTGGAGCGTAATAATATGATAATAAGACGGAGCATTCCTGACAGAATCTCCTCTGGGTATACTTAAAAACCAGCCAAGTGCGAGCCGGACTCCCACACGAAGGGTTCCGTGCCATAAAACTTTTTTTTTATTATTTGTTGTTATAGCGGCAATAGAAATACACATTGTGTGACAATTTGAACTGTCTACCTATTACGGTTCTTGAGATACAGCTCGCTGTCAGAGAGACGAACGGACGGACGGACAGCGAAAGCTTAGTAATAGGTTTCCGTTGGATACCCTTTGGGTACGGAACCCTAAAAAGGGTAACTACGAAAAGTTACCTATGTTGTTCACTAACATGGAACAACTACGCATTAACTACTTTGACATGTGGAAAGAAATGATGAATGAAAAGTTTTCTGATTTCTTACCTGCTAACCTAAAGTTTGAATCTGATGCAGAACGAGAAGAAGTAGCTAGAGATAAATATTCCTTTGTGGACGAGGTTGTTGACCCCGTGATTCAAACCGAAGTACAAGGTGCCGAACACAGCGCTCAGTCTTGGGCTTGGTTGGACAATCTAGGTGGTCGGAATGAAAGTCTCTCGTCTCTCGAATATCAGAAAATGAGAAAGACAGTGCGTGAAATTTGGCACTACTTTTATAAAACTGGAAAATCAAGCATTATTTGTTAGTGGTTCCTAATTACATAATTGTTATTAAAATTACGACAGGTATTAGTACTTGTAGTACATCAAAATCAACATCGCTGTCAATGAGAAAAGTATTTGAAAGCATTTCTACGTATAATGTAAACCATTTGTTTCCAGTGTGATTAGCCTAATAAGTTTTTTTTCTATAGATAGGCACGCGTTTGACCACTATCTCACCTGATGGTAAGCGATGATGTGGTCGAAGATGGAGCACGCTTGCCTAGAAATAACATATTCACTCTTGACTTAAAGACTCCCAGGTTGTAGTTGTAGCTATCAGGAAACACAGACTCCGGCAAGGAATTCCACTCCTTAGCTGTACGCATTATGAATGTGTTACCAAAACGTTTTGTGCGTATGGGTGTACCGGTATCCACCGTGTACCGGTGGCGCATCGCCGTTCGTCTTGTGGTCCGATGATGGAACGGGCTTGGCGGAATTAAATTATGCAATTCCGTCGCACATTCCCCAAAATGCAACCGGTAAAAAACCGACAGGCTAGCAACTCGTCGTCGATGTTCAAGACTTTGGAGCTTCGTTGCGACGAGCCTCTCATTGCCGATGATCCTCTTGGCTCGTTTCTCAATTGACTCAAGGGCATCAAGTTGGTATCTGGCAAATCCATCCCAAAGATGAGAGCAGTATTCCATACACGATCGAACTTGCGCTTGATAGAGTTTAAGCAGCTGTTCCGGCGTGAAGTATCATCTCACCTTTGCTAGAATCCCCAACTTCTTTGCAGCCACTTGAGCTTTTGCCTCTATTTAAGGGCCAAAATTGAGAGTAGATGTTAATGTAACCCCAAGAAGCTCAAGTTGGTCGGTTATCGGCACGGTTAAACCTCGGAAAGATAGAGCTGGGTGGAATTGGCTCCTTTTGGCGGAAAATAGACACGCTTGGGTCTTAGCAGCATTGAACTTGACCAGATTGGCATCGCCCCATTCAGAGACAGCCTGTTAGGACACGTTCCAGCGCTTAACCATTGCCTCCCGGAGAGATCGGATCCGCGACCCACCAGCTCGTGCGTCGGACACGTATCTCTCAGCAACAGTGCTGTCGTCTGCATACCCAAAGGTACCGGGTTTAAGCAGATCATTAATATGCAGCAAGAACAGTGTTGCCGAAAACACCGACCCCTGAGGAACCCCGGCATTAATATCCAGCAGTCCAGACGAGCAGCCATCTATGACCACTCGGATAGACCGATCCCTCAGAAATCTGCGATCTAATCACACAAACCGGCGGGCAGACCGAAGGAAGGAAGCTTACCAATAAGGCTATCGTGCCAGACCCTGTCGAAGGCCTTCGAGATGTCAAGGGAGACCGCTAGTGCCTCCCCGTGCTTCTCTATGGCCTCACTCCAGATGTGAATGGCATACGCTAGAAGATGCCCAGTTGACCGATTTCGGCGGAACCCATATTGACGGTCACTAAGAATATCATTCGCTTCTAGGTACGCCAGGAGCTTATGATTCAGCACGCGTTCCATAGTCTTACAGAGTATGGACGTTACCGAGATGGGTCTATAATTCGACGGGTCAGCTCTTGGCCATGGGCTGCACGTTAGCTTGCTTCCAAGCCTTCGGCACTTTTCCAGTCTCAAAAGAAAGGCGAAATAGGCGTGTCAAGATCGGAGACAACTCAGGCAAGTTCTTATTATCCACATTCGTATAAATTATTATTATCTGTTTGTTTTACTAGTACGGTTTTTATCAGTACGTAGTACTTGTATCGAATGATTGTATTCAAGTTTTTGGTCTTTCCTTTCAGAATGACTATGCCTGAAGGTTTGACTACGCTATCTGCGTGGCCGGCAGCAGGCGCGAACAGCTGGTCACCACACATGGTGCTGAATGAGACACTATAACTAAGTTCGGTGCTCTTGAAAGATCGTACTTGCTTCTGGCAAGGCCTCTATGAAAAATACTATCAGGACTCCGTACCAAAGGACGCAACGGCGCAAAAAAAAAAATATTTACGATTTTTTCCTATTTATTTTGACAAAGATAAGTTTACAACAGAATTAAAAATAGAAACATTAAAATAACGAAGCAATTTCGGTTCTCAAATAAAGTAAGTATTAGATTCGTTTAGCATCCTTTTATGTTTTTGGAGGTAGCGGTACAGAGAGTAAAGTCCCGCATACCTCATTTGAAAAGGAGGATCCTCCGACCAGGCGGCTGTTGTGCCTGGCGGGCTACTGCCCGATAGTTGATATTCGGGCTGATGTATATGTTCAAATCGCACGGTAAACTCTGCTTGCGCGATGCAGGATTTCAACGTTGTAGTTCGCTGCTAGTCGGATAGATGGCGTCGCGGTTCTTTTTGTTGCGATGTGGATTTGCTCCGTAGGTTTTTCTTGTGGCGGTCTTGATGCCGCTACATCACTCCCCTCCGGAGACCGGAGGTCGATAGTGGATGAGTCGTCCATGCATCTTGAGATGCTTGCCAAGCCAGTTGAAGGTTGATTCCAGTGAGTCGGAATCGGAAGTCGCAGAGTTCTCGGTGAGTCGGAACTATATGCGGTGCCCCAGTGAGTCGGGGTGATGAGATATCCCAGTGAGTCGGGATGATGCTGCTGGCTCCAGTGAGTCGGAACCGGATGTCGCAGAGTTCACGGTGAGTCGGAACTATATGCGATGCCCCAGTGAGCCGGGGTGATGGGATCCCAGTGAGTCGGGATGATGCTGCAGGCTCCAGTGAGTCGGAGTGGTGCTGTTGCTTGTTGCTGGCTCCAGTGAGTCGGAACCGGTAGTCGCAGAGTTCACAGTGAGTCGGAACTGTATGCGATGCCCCAGTGAGTCGGGGTGATGATTGAGGCTGAGGATGCTGAACAGGAATGCGCGGCTGCTGCATGCTGGTGGTCAGGATATCCGTAGAAGCCGTGGGTACTGGCTGGCTGTATGACTCGCTGCTCGAGAGCTTGAGGTCACGATGAGGAGAAGTGATGATGACGTCACGCTGAAGTAGTTGCACGAAGGCTGCGCTGACGTTCAATGTCGAGGATCACCAGTTTAGGAGGTAGCGGTACAGAGAGTAAAGTCCCGCATACCCCCATTGAAAAGGAGGATCCTCCAACCAGGCGGCTGTTGTGCCTGGCGGGCTACTGCCCGATAGTTGATATTCGGGCTGATGTATATGTTCAAATCGCACGGTAAACTCTGCTTGCGCGATGCAGGATTTCAACGTTGTAGTTCGCTGCTAGTCGGATAGATGGCGTCGCGGTTCTTTTTGTTGCGATGTGGATTTGCTCCGTAGGTTTTTCTTGTGGCGGTCTTGATGCCGCTACATGTTCATTGTGTAATATGTTTAACAAATTCTTGTACTACACACATTGTACAACACATTTCTTAGGAATAACTTCAGTCTTCCATTTACCACTTATTGTTTAAATTCTAATTATAATCATTTATTTATTGAAACTCAGACGGACTTAGGCCTGAGGCATCATTATAATAATATGGTATGGTCTTTCATTTGCCATTAGCAATTTTTTGTATTTTCACTACAAATTGACTCCATCTACATTGGTGTAGATGGAGTCAATTTGTTGATTGTTGTTTACGTTTACCGGTAAAGTACCTCCCTATTGAAACGAAAAAAGAACACCTCGTGATAGGAAGTAAGAGATTTCATATAATATCTATTACAGAAACTAGTTGACCCGCGCAACTTCGTCTGCGTCACAATTTTCATTACTGCTCCGCCCCTATTGGTCTTAGCGTGACGATAGGTTTGCCTTGCCTTCCTCGATAAATGGCCTATCTAACACTGAAAGAATTTTTCAAATCGCACCAGGAGTTCCTGAGATTAGCGCGTTCAAGTAAACAAACAAACTCTTCAGCTTTATATAATATATTAGTATAGATTATATTAAGTAAAAAAAAACATAGAATAGACTGAGTAAAGCTAACACATACTTACATAGATTTTAGGAAATGTTAATTTGCTGAAAATAAAAGGCTTTTTATTTTATTTTTTTATTTATTATTTATTGCAGAATTATTATCTCTAGTGTTTTTTTTTTGGTACGCCGCTACTTAGGTCACGGATTTTAAATTATGTAAAGAATCCTCTTTGTCTCCATATATATAGAACTAGTTGACCCGCGCAACGTCGTCTGCGTCACAATTTTCATTACTGCTCCGCCCCTATTGGTCTTAGCGTGATTTTATATAGCCTATAGCCTTTCTCGATAAATGGGCTATCTAAAACTCAAAGATTTTTTTCAATTCGGACCGGTATTTCCCGAGATTAGCGCGTTCAGGCAAACAAACAAAATCTTCAGCTTTATACATATATTAAGTACAGATTAAGTATAGAAGTATAGGTAAGAAGAGATAGAAATTTTATGTGAATTATCAATAAAACAATGATCGGGGGGGGCTTAAGGCCACTTAGGAGAATCATATTAGAATCATAATATTTATCACACAACAATCTGACAAACTTGAATTTTCATCTTTATCGCTAACGCATAAGGTTGAAGGTTGATTGTGAACATTAATAATAATAATAATAATATGTCCACCTCTCAGAATGGATGTAGGAAGGGGTCCCGCGGCACTAAGGAGCTTCTCCTCATAGACATGGCTATAAGCCAACAGGTTCGTCGATCCCGCAAGGATCTGTCGACATGTTGGATAGACTACAAGAAGGCCTACGACTCTGTGCCACATACATGGCTCATGAGGGTGTTGGAGTTGTACAAAATAGATGCAACTCTACGCACCTTTCTTGAGTCATGTATGAGGCAATGGAAAACAGTCCTTCGCTATCCAGGATGTCGACCAATTCAGGGGGACGATGAGCCTGTGTGGATTAAACGGGGAATATTTCAGGGCGACAGTTTGAGTCCGCTTTGGTTTTGCTTAGCTCTGAATCCTCTAAGCACATTGCTGGAGGGTTCAGGTCTAGGCTATCGGTTGAGAAGAGGTGGTCAGGCCATATCTCACCTTCTTTACATGGATGATCTGAAACTCTTTGCCCCCAACAATTCGCGACTGATGGAGCTACTGAAGTTGACTGAAACCTTCAGTAGTGCCATCAGGATGGAATTTGGTGTGGACAAATGTGCAGTCATGCATGTAAAGAAAGGGGAGATTATGGAATCTGAGAGAATTCAACTCTCGGATTCCATACAGGTTAGATCACTCAGCTCGACCGAAACCTATAAGTATTTGGGTATATCGGAAGCGTTGGGCATCAATGTTACTGACATGAAGCAATCGTTGAAGGAACGCTTCTTTGGCCGCCTGAAAAAGGTTTTGAATAGCCTTTTGTCGGGCGGAAATAAGGTGCGCGCCTTCAACGGTTGGGTCATGCCGGTATTAATGTACTCTTTCGGCATACTCAAATGGACTCAAACTGAGCTTGATGCCCTGGATAGGAGGGTCCGTACACTGCTGACCGCAAACCGGATGCATCACCCACGATCGTCGGTGATGAGATTGTACATCCCGCGAAAGTGTGGAGGTCGAGGCTTTTTAAACGCCAAGACTCTCCACAACCGCGAGATGTGCAATCTCAGAGAATATTTTCTCAAAGCTGATGTGGGTATGCACCGAGATGTTGTCGCAGTGGACAAGTGTCTCACCCCGTTATCCATGGCTAAGGAGAACTGGCGCAAACCTGTGATACTTACCACAGATGACCGCAAGGAAGTATGGAAAAGCAAGGAGCTTCACGGGCGCTTCTATCGGGCTCTTCATGGGTCCGATGTAGATTTTTCTGCGTCCGTGGCCTGGCTACGATTCAGTGATCTCTTCGGGGAAACTGAAGGTTTTGTCTGTGCGATTATGGACGAAGTTATCTTGACGAATAACTACCGGAGGCATATTATGAAAGATGGGACGGTGGACGTGTGTCGGGCATGCCACCGTCCGGGTGAGTCCATCAGACATATTATCTCTGGTTGTTCTCGTCTGGCTAACGGCGAGTACTTGCACAGACACAACCAAGTGGCCAGGATTATCCATCAGCAACTTGCTTTGAAATACAAACTTGTGGATTCTGAGGTACCGTATTATAGGTATGTGCCCGACCCAGTTCTCGAAAATGACCACGTCACGTTGTACTGGGATCGGTCTATCATCACTGATAGGACTATTGTTGCCAATAAGCCTGACATAGTGGTGATAGACCGATTAGCGCGCCGCACAATGATAATTGATGTTACCATCCCGCATGACGAGAACCTCGTGAAGGCCGAAAAAGAGAAACAAATCAAGTATCTCGACTTAGCGCACGAGGTTGTCGACATGTGGAATGTGGACTCAGCTGTCATTGTGCCGATAGTCATTACGGCCAATGGCCTGATGGCCAAAAGCTTCGACGAACATCTGTCGAAGCTGGCGTTACGCGGTTGGGTAAAGGGCCTGATACAGAAGGCAGTACTCCTCGATACGGCTCGTATTGTGAGGAGGTTCCTTTCTCTGGAGCCCTAACCACCGGTAGCTTGGACCCTGCTCCCGACACCGGCGGACTACTACTTTTTATATTTTTAAATGTATTTTTTTTATGTTTTTTTAGAGATATATTTAAAAATATACTTTGTATGTAAATAAGAATGAATAAACGAAATAATAATAATAATAATAATAATTGTTTATTGATCAAGAAGGTACAGATGGTGCGAAAAAGAACTTAAACTAGTAACAGCAAGATAGTTTACATGTTTATGAACCATATTATATGATAGAACAAAATTAAGTACGTGGTACATCTGTTGACAATATACGTTTCCCTGTCTCTTAAACTAGGGTATACCTGTATCTTAAGAGACAGTTGACGGCCAAAAGGCTAAGTTCTTATATTACATATTTAATAAGTGAGGACACTGTCGATCTATCCATCCACAATTGAACAATTATCAGAAAATGATAACAAAGAATAAAATTAAATAGTTAAATAATTGTTGATAGTCTTGTGAGTGTGTAATGTGTATGCATGTGTGTGTGTATGTGAGTGCGTGTGTATATGTGTGTGCGTATGTGTATGAGCGTGCAAATGCTAGGTTAGGTAAGTTAAAAGTGATTCTGTGTGTTCATAATCTTGTTGGAGTAGCCACTCAGTGAGTTTCTGTTTAACTTCCCATTTTGTCAGATCAAGTATATTTAGATGTTTATGAATTTTTCTGTAAATGAGAGACATTTGACAGTGAGTAGCGTGATTTTTTTTCTGATTCTGCTAAAGTGGTTTTTTTTAGACCCGCTGTAATCGACTATCACACGTGCACGCAAATCTGAGTCAATTTTGCCATAACAACTTATTACTCACTCATAATCACGAATCATGTATCTGGGTACTTAAAAAATATCAAGCTAGATTGTATTCATAGCTATGGCGCGGTGGACGTTTGTGGTTATTTTATGTGTGGCAGCTGTTCTCGCAGATGGAGAATGGCTCGACGTGGAAATTGAGCAAGGGGTACCTAGTGCGTGGCCGCAAGCACCGCAACGGTGATCTGTACGCTTTCTACAACATGTCTTACGCCACAGGGCCTACAGGTGCCGACAAATTCAAGGTACTTACATTATTCCTTATAAGCTGATGTCCGCGGCTAGAACAATAAATTGCATTACTGTAAAGTTTCGTCAAATTAAAATCAGTTCAGTTTTTTTGTAAAACCCTACCTTGTAGCTATTCCACCAATTCGCACTAAGCGTTTTCAAACGTCTTTCATAATGCGTACAGCAAAGGAGTGGAACTCTCTGCCTGCATCTGTGTTTCCAAAAGCTTACAACCCTAATCTATTCAAAGTTACAGTGAACAGACTCCTTCTAGGTAGGCTCACTCCATCGTAGACTTTGTCTCTGTCATCTCTGACATAGACTAGAGCCAAGAGCAAACCCATTACAAATAATAAAAAAAAAAACAAATAAGTTCATCCATCCATCCTCGCAAAATTTTACACTTATGGTATTACATAGTAACCCAGGTCTACGTAAATGAATAAATGAACATCAGCATGACGAATCAGCTTAAAATATTACAAAAAAAAAACTATTTGTTACTATTTGATACCTCAGTTTAAATTATTGGTATTGGAATTACCGGCACGTAAGGTGGCAAAGAGTTTCGTAGTGGTGGAAGTTAGCGCATGTGTAAATGTATGAAATTGTGCGTTAAATAATATCTTCCTAATTGATAACTGAGAAAATTAATTCAAAAATGGTTTGATATATTTAGAATGTTCACGTAAGGCACCAAAATTTCAATTAGTCTTTACCAAAATTACCTATTTTGATACTTAAACATTTGTTAACCGACTTCTTCATTTTTCTAGATTCTAAGGACAAGTTTTTTAAGGGCAAGATTTTATAAGGGTGTTTTTGTTAACTACATGATTTTTTAAAATACAGAAATTGTAGTGAAAACGTTTTGTTACACGCGAATTTAATTTTCGTAGCCGATACGTGTAGATTCCAAATGTGAGCAGTCAGAATGCACATTTTTTAAATTCATTTCTTCGGTTACTAATTAGGTACCCATTTGATTTCATATACATTCAGTCAAAAAAGTATCGGGAATGGATGATTTGTTTATGGTTCCAAATTCAAATTTTTGTTTTTTTGTAGTTGTTAGATTGGCACAACTGTTTTCCATTTTGGCGCGGAGTTTGAGTTGCATCTGTTATTTATATTAAATACAGTGCTGGTTTTAGTAATATCATATATAGTGTGTGTTGCGAATTTCATAATGGACAAAAATATCGAACAAAGAGTTTGTCTTAAATTTTGCATCGCCAATGGAATTTCGTGTTCGGAGTCACTGAAAATGTTACAGAAGGCTTACGGTGAATCGACTTTATCAAAAACTCGTGCTTATGAGTGGTTCAAAGCGTTCAAAAGCGGTCGAGATGTAATGGAAGATTTGCCTCGCTCTGGTAGGCCGTCAACGTCTGCAACTGAAGTTAACATCGCAAAAGTGAAGGAAATAGTGACTGAAAATCCCCATTCAACTCTGAGAGAAATAGCCGCCGAACTTTCTGTATCTCACGAGTCGATCCGTACCATTTTAACTAATCATTTGGGTATGAAACATGTTGCTGCTCGGCTAGTCCCAAAAGATCTGAATTTTCTCCAAAAACTCAATCGCATGAAAGTCGCTGAGGACATGCTAGAACGAGTCAGTTCGGACCCAACATTCATGAAACGCATTGTTACTGGTGACGAGACGTGGGTTTACGAGTTTGACATGCAAACTAGTCAACAAGCTTCGGAGTGGCGCCTTCCAACTGAACCGAAACCGAAAAAACCACGCCAAAGTCGATCAAAAGTCAAAGTCATGTTGATTGTTTTCTTTGACTATCGCGGTGTTGTGCACTCTGAATTCTTACCAGAAGGTCTAACGGTAAATAAAGAATATTATTTGAGCGTTATGCGGCGTTTAAGAGAGCAAATTCGACGAAAAAGGCCAGATTTGTGGAAAGAAAATTCTTGGATTTTGCACCACGACAATGCGCCTTCGCACAAGGCTATCATTGTGAACGAATTTTTAACCAAACACTCAACAAATACCATCCAACAACCACCAAATTTACCAGATATGGCTCCTGCTGACTTTTTTCTTTTTCCTAAACTCAAATTACCACTTCGTGGCACCCGTTTTCAATCGATAGAAGACATAAAGGAGAATTCGCGGCGAGAACTGAACTCATTTCCGGAAGCAGCGTTTAAAAAATGTTTTGATGAATGGATTATTCGTTGGCGCAAGTGTATCGTTTCTAAAGGAGCATACTTTGAAGGTGATAAAATAAATTTGGATGAATAACAGACATTTTGTGTATTAGTGATCGTTTCCCGGTACTTTCTTGACAGAGTAGTATAACTGACCAATTAAAATTTCGATGAAGTGATGGCCTGAAACATAGGTTTAAATAAACCTAGATTGGGCAGGTCGCTACAAACATTATAAGTTCCTAGTTAAATATCTTGTACCTCTAATTAATGTTAGCCATACACTTTTAAGTAAGACACTAATTTACCTTTATATTAGATTTTTACTTTATTATCTTTTTATGGTTATTTATACACATTTTACTGTAAAGTTTTTATGAATAAATTGAATTGAATTGAATTTGAAAATTTCAACAAATCTTTTAAATATTAGCAAATATGTATTAGATTTTAGTAATATTTAAAGCTGATCGGTCATTTTGGCCAGTCATTCTGATAATCACAACTAATAAACTTTGACGACGACATAATATAGGGGTTTTTTGATTTTATCAATATTAGATTATTTATCTGATTTCTCTTGCATTCCAGCCGCCTTTGCCACCACCAACATGGACGGAACCGTTTATCGCAACTGGTGAAAAGAGTGTAATGTGCCCGCAGAACAGTTACATGATCGACCTTATGCCAGATGTTTTAGAGATGAAAGAAGACTGTCTAATTGCTAATGTGTTTGTGCCAGACACCACTGAGAAAGACCTTTCAGTCCTTGTGTATGTTCACGGGGGTGCTTTTGTATCGGGCTTTGGTAACTTATATCAAGGAACACAATTTATGCAGGAAAAGAAAGATTTCATCATGGTCACATTTAACTATCGTCTCGGCATTCACGGATTCCTTTGTCTCGGCACCGATGACATTCCAGGAAATGCTGGCATGAAGGACCAGGTTGAGCTGCTGCGCTGGGTACAGAAGAACATCGCCAGCTTCGGTGGTAACCCCAATGATGTCACTCTTATCGGTAGCAGTGCGGGTTCCGCATCAGTGGACCTAATAATGCTTTCTAAGTCCGCCGAAAATTTGTTCCACCGAGTCGTACCAGAAAGCGGTGGAAATCTTGCCGCATTTGCGATACAGAGGGATCCTCTTGAGATTGCTAGAACTTACGCCAAAACACTGAACTCACAAGCTATGGTAGATGATATAAACAGTTTAGAACAATTCTATAAGACAACGTCAATGAACGCGTTGACTGCAGACATGTTTGGCAACAGGACTGATTCTACTTTTATGTTTTCTCCGTGTGTAGAGCGTGATACAGTTGGAGCCGTCCTGACTGAATCTCCTCTAAGTATTCTAAAGAAAGGCGACTACAAAAAATTACCTATACTGTAAGGATTTGCTAACATGGAAGGACTGCTCCGTATTAACTTCTTTGAAGATTGGAAGAATAAGATGAATGAAAAGTTTTCTAATTTCTTACCGGCTGACTTAAAGTTTGGATCTGACGCAGTAAGAGAACGAGTAGCAAACACGATCAAGAGTTTTTACTTTGGCAACAATCCTGTTAGCAATGACAACATTTTGGAATACATCGACTTCTTTTCAGATATTACATTCACCTTTCCTATGCTTTGGGCTGTAAAATTGCACGTCGAAGCTGGCCATCGCCAAATATATTTGTACGAATATTCATTTGTGGTGCCTCACCAGCGATACGAGTATGCCGTACGATACAGTTTGAAAATCTTTTTTAAAGATAAAGTTTTAACTTTTAATTTTAAAGTTTGTCCCCCAAAAGTGACACCCATACTCAAAATTTATTAATTTACATAACGCGTGCGTGTTTGGGTGAGAATCGGTCCTGTGGATCTGGAGAAAATTGGCTGTAACAGACGGACAGACAGACACCAGTGTGTCTAACTATGTGTCTGTCTGTGGCACCGTAGCTCTTAAACGGGTGAACCGATTTGGATGCGGTTTTTTTTATTTCAAAGCAGGTTTTGTAGCGGTTGTTCTTAAACAAGTTTTATCAAAATTGGTTGAGCATTTTGATGATCATCAGCTCTTTTCTAGTTGATGAAGGTATTTAATCACCTTTTACTGGTCTGATCTATGTGAAATTTGATATTCTTTTACTTCAATAACATTGCAAGAACATGGTAATAATGACCTGATGCTGTAGCATAACCTGAGGTCTGCAGAATACCCAACTCCTCACTAAGTTACAGCAGAGGTATCGTGTTTGAACTCACTGGAATGGTTTCAATGAACAGATTATTTTTAGACCAGTAACCTTAACCTGATGCTGAAGCATGTCCTGAAATCTGCAGGATACCCAACTTCTTAATTACTTACAGCAGACCTTCCGTTTTCGTATTAATTTAAATGGTCGCAATGAATAGATTATAAATAGATAGTGCAGGGTCTGATGATGAAGCAGAAAAGAGAAATGAGTGAATACATTGGTGAGAGATGCTAACCTACTTTCACTGGTTCTACCGATATGATAATCGTATACCGATTGATTGGTTTATGATGTAGGATGTAGTGCCGTTTAGATAGGTGTAGATCATTATATGGATGAATGGAGAGGGAGAGGAAGGCCAAAAAAAAGATGGATGGATTGTGTGAGGAGCAATATGAAAGAAAAGGGACTTAGTGATAGCGTGTCGGCTGATAGGACAGAATGGAAGTAAAAAACGTGTTGCGCCGACCCCAAATAACATGAGACAAGGCCAGGAAGATGATCAGATCAAAGGTTTTCTAGTATCTAGTAGTCCCTATTAGGTAAATCTATTTTAAAAAGCATGAAATAAAAATTAAATTTAAAATTTAAAAATCTCTCTATGATCAAAAAATCTTTAAAAAGTAAAAAAATGATACGTATTGATCCATTTAATTTAATATAGGTACGATTATTTGGGCCAAGCGTCATCGCGTCGAGGAATCACAAATTTTCTAGTTTCGTTCTAATCAATTTTTAACTTTTTAAAGTTTTGTTCTTATCGAGGGCTTTTTAAATTTAATTTTTATTATTTATTGCGTTTGTTCTGTTTCATGTTGTATAGTATCTAGGTACAGTCATACGGTGCTCATTAAGTCAAACCTGGAAAGTTTTCCGAGAGACTTGTAAATAGGCGATTTACTATATTTAAACATGCTCTTTCCACATGTTGTTTACATTTACCGTTAAAGTACCTATTGAAACGAAAAAAAGAACACCTCATGATAGGAAGTAAGAGTAACAATTTCATATAATACCTATTACAGAATTAAGCTAAGTAATAACAGCCGCACAGGACGATCTTCAAGGTTAAGCAACGCTTGCTAAGGTTGGTCTGTGGATGGGTGACCATCTTAATATACCGAGTTTCCTCCGTGCCTCGGAAAACACGTTAAGCCGTTGGTCCCGGCTGTCATTTGTAGAACTTTGGTAGTCGTTACGGATTGTCAGAAGCCAGTAAATCTGACTCCAGTCTTGCCAAGAAATACCGTGTTGTTACCCATTTAATGGGTTGTGGAGGTCTGGTAGGCAGCCGCTTCACGTAAAATACTGGTATTCAGCTGAATCCGGTTTGACTGGAAGCCGACCCCAATATAGTTGGGAAAAGGCTAGGCAGATGATGATGATAACCAATTACAGAATTTTTATCTCTAGTGGTTTGTTTGGTACGCCACCGCTTAGGTCACGGATTTTAAACTATGTAAAGAATCCTCTTTGTCTCCATATTTAGAAAATAAGAAGAGATAGAAATTTTAAATGAATTATCAATAAAACAATGATGGGGGGGGGCTTAAGGCCACTTTAGGAGATCCATATTAAAACCTTAACATTTATCACACAACAATCTGACAAACTTAATTTTCATCTTTATCGCTAACGCATAAGGTTGAAGGTTGATTGTGAACATTTGACAGTGAGTAGCGTGATTTTCTTTCTGATTCTGCTAAAGTGGTATTTTTAGACCCGCTGTAATCGACTATCACACGTGCACGCAAATCTGAGTCAATTTTGCCATAACAACTTAATACTCACTCATAATCACGAATCATGTATCTGGGTACTTAAAGATAAAGATATCGATTTATCATATAAAATGAAAAATATCAAGCTAGATTGTATTCACAACTATGGCGCGGTGGACATTTGTGGTTCTTTTGTGTGTGGCTGCCGTTATCGCAGATGGCGATTGGCTGGAAGTGGAAATTGAGCAAGGGGTGGTGCGTGGCCGCAAGCACCCCAACGGTGATCTGTACGCTTTCTACAACATTCCTTACGCCACAGGGCCTACAGGTGCCGACAAATTCAAGGTACTCACATTATTCCTTATAAGCTGATGTCCGCGGCCAGAACAATAAATTGCAGTACTGTAAAGTTTCGTCAAATTAAAATCAGTTCAGTTTTTGTGTGAAACCAAATAAGTTCATCCCTCCATCCTCGCAAAGTTATATACTTATGGTATTACGTAGCAACCCAGGTCTGCGTAAATGAATAAGTGAACATCAGCATGACGAATCAGCTTAAAATATTACATAAAAAAAAACTATGTGTTACTATTTGATACCTCAGTTTAAATGATTGGTATAAATACCGGCACGTAAGTTGGCAAAGAGTTTCGTAGTGGTGGAAGTTCGCGCATGTGTAAATGTAAGAAATTTTGCGTGAAATAATATCTTCCTATTTGATAACTGAGAAAATTAATTAATAAATGGTTTGATAGATTTAGAATGTTCACGTAAGGCACCAAAATTTCAGATAGTCTTTACCAAAATTACCTATTTTGATACTTAAACATTTGTTTATATCTAGTTTCTTAGGACAAGCCATAAAGATTTTATTGGAGATTTTTTGTTAACTACAAGAATTTTTAAAATACAGAAATTGTAGTGAAAACGTTTTGTTACAGGCGAATTTAAATTTTGTAGATGTACGTGTAGATTCTAAATGTGAGCAGTCAGAATGCACATACTTAGGGTTCCGTACCCAAAGGGTATCCAACGGAAACCTATTACTAAGCCTTCGATGTCCGTCCGTCCGTCTGTCTGTCAGCGGGCTGTATCTCAAGAACCGTAATAGGTAGACAGTTGAAATTTTCACAGATTGTGTATATATATTGCCGCTATAGCAACAAATAATGAAACTAAGGTTTATGGTACGGAACCCTTCATATGCGAGTCCAACTCGCACTTGACCGGTTTTTGTTAATTCATTTCTTCAGTTATTAAGTAGGTACCCAATTATTTCTACATATATTTTAAATAGTTGTAAATATGTGTTAGATTTTAGTAATATTTAAAGCTGATCGGTCTTTTTGGGCAGTCATTCTGATAATCAGAACTAATAAACTTTGACAACAAACATAAATATCCCTTTAGATTATTTATCTGATTTCTTTTGCGTTCCAGCCGCCTTTGCCACCACCAACATGGACGGAACCGTTTATCGCGACTGGTGAAAAGAGTGTAATGTGTCCGCAGAACAGATACATGATCGACCTTATGCCAGATGCTTTAGAGGTGAAAGAAGACTGTCTAATTGCTAATGTGTTTGTGCCAGACACCACTGAGAAAGACCTTTCAGTCCTTGTGTATGTTCACGGGGGTGCTTTTGTAGTGGGCTTTAGTAACTTATATCAAGGAACACAATTTATGCAGGAAAAGAAAGATTTCATCATGGTCACATTTAACTATCGTCTCGGCATTCACGGATTCCTATGTCTCGGCACCGATGACATTCCAGGAAATGCTGGCATGAAGGATCAGGTTGAGCTGCTACGCTGGGTACAAAAGAACATCGCCAGCTTCGGTGGTAACCCCAATGATGTCACTCTTGTCGGTAGCAGTGCGGGTTCCGCATCAGTGGACCTAATAATGCTTTCTAAGTCCGCCGAAAATTTGTTCCACCGAGTCGTACCAGAAAGCGGTGGAAATCTTGCCGCATTTGCGATACAGAGAGATCCTCTTGAGATTGCTAGAACGCACGCCAAAACCCTAAACTCACAAGCTATGGTAGATGATATAAAGAGTTTAGAACAGTTCTATAAGACAACGTCAATGGACGCGTTGACTGCAGACATGTTTATGGACAGAACTGATTCTACTTTTATGTTTTCTCCGTGTGTAGAGCGTGATACAGTTGGAGCCTTCCTGACTGAATCTCCTCTGAGTATTCTAAAGAAAGGCGACTACAAAAAAGTACCTATACTGTATGGATTCGCTAACATGGAAGGACTGCCCCGTATTGACTTCTTTGAAGATTGGAAGAATAAGATGAATGAAAAGTTTTCTGATTTCTTACCGGCTGACTTAAAGTTTGAATCTGATGCAGTTAGAGAACGAGTAGCAAATACGATCAAGACTTTTTACTTTGGCAACAATCCTGTTAGCAATGACAACATTTTGGAATACATCGACTTCTTTTCAGATGTTATATTTACCTTTCCTATGCTTTGGGCTGTGAAATTACACTTCGAAGCTGGCCATCGCCAAATATATTTGTACGAATATTCATTTGTGGACGAGAACACTGCGCTGGTGCCTCACACTAACGTTCGAGGTGCTGAGCACTGTGCTCAGACGTTTGCTTGGATGGACCCCATAGGTGGTATGAGTCTGCTTCCGGAGACTCAGGAATATCAGAAAATGAAAAAAACTGTGCGCGAAATTTGGCACAACTTCATGAAAACCGGGTAAGCAGTGAACTGATTTCTGAAATCGTTATAATTATTATAACCCTGTACAGTCCTACATAGGCCTCCCATCCTTCCTTCGTTTTTATGATTTGAAGGAGTTGCATAGTTATAGATAGATAAATAGATAGATTATATTAAAAGATTGATACGTGTCTCAGGGTTCAGGGTTCGATTCCAAGGACTTTGTTGCGCCTTAAATCCTTTTAATTATGAGTGATATATCTACTATTAAAATTATAAGTCTCCTCAGTTCAGCGTTAATTTTGTTATTTCAGGACACCTGTGCCTGAAGGGTCGACGACGCTACCAGCCTGGCCGGCAGCAGACGTGAACAGGTCACCACACATGTTGCTGAATGAGACATCGGAACTACGAGGGGTGCTTTTGGCAGACCGTACTCGCTTCTGGGAAGGCATCTATGAGAATTACTACCTGGACGCCATAGCACCAAGAAGTGGAGCAGGAAGTATGGCGCAAAGGAATATGTTGACATTATTAACGCTATACGTTCTTTTTTTTACTAAAAAGATTTTAGTAGAGTAAAGATATTTAATAAATAAACAATATTTATTTGTTCAAGACTTAAACCTAATTCCAATAATTGTACCTTAAATAGGACTTTATAAATTAAAAGCAAGATACAAAACACGTGCAACTGGGCATAAACTAGGAGGACTGCTGTACTATAAGCACCAGTATATCTAAGTTGATAGGTTGAGAAATGCTTTTTTTATTCATTAAAAGTTTTTTGGTTTGGCGCATAGTCTGTCTAATTCGAACCCTTTTCCCTTACCATATAACTCATAAATAGCGTTCCTATATGGTATTTCTTATCCGGTTTGTGATTTTACCTCACCTAAACTTTTTTTTAAGTAGATGCAACAAAAAAAAATAGAAATGTGCTTGCTCATAATTTTAAGTGTGGTGTTTTGTATCAGCCATACAGTAAAGAAACAATATCAAGATAAATGTTGCCGTTTTTCAAAACTGGCCAAGTGCGAGTCGGTCTCAAGGGATCCCGGACTTACGCAAAGGGTTCCGAAACGAATTTCATTTTTGTAACTTGTAATTTTAACAATATAGACTTCTTACTTCTATCTATTATCTCAATTTTTTTTCTAAATTTTAGGGTCAGTAGTTTCGGAGATAAGGGGGGGGGGAATGCCTCTGGCTTCACGCACTACCGTCGTCACCATAGGCACCTTGTTCGACGATACTACTTTCCGCCTCGCTGCTTCCCTTCGCTTAGGCGCCTCGTGTTGTTCTCCTCATCGCTGTCACTGTGACGAAGCTGTCAACAGCCTCGGGCATCACGGCCTCTCATGCAGTCGAACTGCGGGTCGCTTTGCACGGCACGCAAACATCAACGACATAATACGACGCGCTCTTGTCGCCGTCGGCGTTCCGTACTAGAACCCAATGGCCTGGCACGCGACGATGGCAAGCGACCGGACAGTATGTCTTTGTTTCCATGGAAGATGAGTAAGCCTTTAGTGTGGGACGCTACTTGTGTCGATACTCTTGCGCCATCTCATCTTCCTAGCTCGTCGTGCTGTGCTGATACTGCCGCTGCGGCTGCTGAGAACCTCAAGCGGCGAAAATATAACAACCTTGTTGGCAATTATATTTTTGAGCCGTTTGGGGTTGAAACTCTTGGACCGTGAGGTCCGAGTGCTCATGTTCGTCATGATCCAAGTCCGCTCATGGTCCGAGTCTCAGTGTAAAGTGTCAACTAAGCGTTTAGATTAGTAGAAGAAGTGTCAACTAATCTAAACGCTTAGTTGACACTTCGCGTGACCCAAGGGCTGGCTTTTACCTCGGACAGAGGATAAGCATTGCCATACAACGTGGCAATGCCGCCAGTCTTTTGGGCTCACTTCCAGTGGACAATTGGAATTTTTGTCGCCTTATTTTAGTGAGGTTGTCTTATTTTAGTTATATATGTATATTTTGTTTTGATAAAGGTTACTCGTACTTAAAAAATATTTCAAAACTATTTAGTCGGTGTCAAAAAACGAAAAAGTAACCAAAAACACCGACTTCCGTAATTAAAGTTCTTTTCTTTCTTCCGAAGTTATTTGGTACGAGTACCTTGTAGTGTTTTGTTTTTGAAAGTCGGTGGTATTTTTTGCAGTTTTTTCTTTTTCACTTTTTAGTGGCGTAACGTAACGTGCAAGCATTCTTAATACTGAAGTATTAAGAATGCTATATTAATAAACCTCCTTTTATTTGTCTTGAATATCACCTTTTTTACTATCGATAGGTACGTGTTTGCCCTCTTTCTCACCTGATGGTAAGCGATAATGTGGTCGAAGATGGAACACACTTGCATAGAAGTAATCTATTCACCCGGGCCTTTTAGGGATTCGTAACCAAAGGATAACCGTCAATCCGTCCGTCCGTCTGTCTGTCAGCGGGACTATATCTCAAGAACCGTAATAGGTAGACAGTTGAATTTTTTACAGATTGTGTATTTTTTGCCGCTATACAAATGATAAATATTAAATTAAATTAAAAATGAAAGGGGCTCCCAAACAAGAAACGTACTTTTCGGTTTATGGGTACGGAACCCTTCGTGCAGAGTCTGAACCCGTCGCACTTGGCCGTTTTTTTTACCAAAAATAAAATGCATAGTTTTTTTCTAATCAGTTTCTCTTTGACCTTTCGCTATTTGTTTTTGTTTTTATAGATCAGAGGGTCTATCTAGCACGAATATTTTGACGTAAAGTAACGTTAACGTAAATGCATTTTGAGTATAAAAAAAACTAAAACCCCGTAGTATTTTGGTTTCATTTTATGCGAGATACACAATTTGTACCATTCAAAAATATGAATTTAGTATCCAATTCAAATAAATATTTTTTGAGGGATCGAGAATTTTAGCTGTAGTAAATTTTTACGTTTCGTTACGTTACCAGACGTCAAAAATATTCGTGTTAAGTACTACCTAAGTACATGCATGTAATATGCATGTTACAAGCATTTTACATGCCGGCTTGCATGTAATATGCTTGTTTGCACATTGCATGCTTGCTTGCATGCTGCATGCTTGGTTGCAAGCTGCCACATGCCTGCTTCCATGCTTCTAACTGTCAAAAATATTCGTGCTAAGTACTACCTTGCTGCAATGCTTAATGCAGCAAGCATGCAACATGCATGTAATATGCATGTTACAAGCATTTTACATGCCGGCTTGCATGTAATATGCTTGTTTGCACATTGCATGCTTGCTTGCATGCTGCATGCTTGGTTGCAAGCTGCCACATGCCTGCTTCCATGCTTCTAACTGGGACCACTTAAAACCACTTTTGTTAACCATCACCACCACTATCACACCACCATTACACCACTTAAATTAAAACAGTGGTATTATGAATGTTCGGAAACACAATACTTCGAACAAATGTTATTTCGGCTAAGTTTAACTTCCGTAAATCGACCATATAAAGCGTCGGAGTGACGAAAAAAATTGAATTGATAATAAGTCAATTGATGATTTCGATGAAGTAAAAAAAACGAAATGATAATAGTTGAAAAGTTTTAGGTGAAATGAAATTCGGTCTAAGAGGGGACTTACTAAATTTTCTACGGGAACGGAAATAAAACGGGATATGCGCGTACGAAGTCGCGGGCAATAGCTAGTTATTTTAAATATTTAATAACGTTTAACGTTATTAAATATTTTATCTATTGCAGGCACTGGATAAAACTGCAAAAATGGTACTTACATTTATTAACTTTCCTTAATATCAAAAACAGAAATAAAAACAAAAAGCTGTCGTGAATCGACTTCTATCGTGATCCTTTACGTTCTCTCGTAATGAGAATGGTTCATAATTAGTGTACGGGTATCACGGAGGGATATTAGGAAAGGTCAATGTACTTTATTGCATTTTTTTTTCTGGCAGCTACCATACACCATTGCAGAAATTTAATCCTAACTCTCAGCTCCCAGCTCATAGCTAAATAATAAAGCCTCACATCGATTCCTTCGATCTTCAAGGTTAAGCACGAACGTGGATGGGTGTCCGTCGGTTACAATTTTGAGACCTCTCCATAATATAGTCAAACAGTGAGTAAAACCGTTGGTTACTGCTGTCATTTATTTGTTAGGAATCTTTAGGCACATAAATACGCAAGTCTGGTGTTGGTTTTTTTAAGGTGGATACAGACGTTTCGAGTCATTCGCCTCGTTTGCCTCGCTACACGTTTTGTAGTAATTTTGTCTGGGTAACCATACCTCGCCACCATTACGAACGTCCACACATAGCGAAGCATGCGATGAGCGCCAGTGTGCTGCGCATGCCTCGCAATGTCTGTATCCACCTTAAAAAACCCAACACCAGACTTGCGGATGTATCGTAGTCCAGTTCCTCAATGTAAATACTGGTATTAAGCTGAATCCGGTAACTGGTAAGTAAGATAGATAGCTGGTCACAACATAGAGAGAAGAAGCCTAAGCATATTGATTTTACTAAGTTAGACCATCAATAGGTAGATGTTTTAGATACATGTAGGTACATCATAGTACTGTATAACCCATTAGTTAAGAGCCAGCTAGAATGTAAGGCAGTCATCCGGTCTCCGCATCATCATCTGCATAGCCTTTTCTCAACTACATTGGAGTCGGCTTCCAGTCAAACCGGATTCAGCTGAATACCAGTGTTTTACGTGGAGCGGCTGCCTACCAAACCTCCACAACCCATTAACTGGGTAACACGGTACATCTTGGCAAGACTGGAGTCAGATTTACTGGCTTTTGACAATCTGTAACGACTGCCAAAGATCTACAAATGATAGCCGGGGCCAACGGCTTAACGTGTTTTCCGAGCCACGGAGGAAACTCGTTAAGTTAAAATGGTTACCCATCCACAGATCAACCTTGGCAAGCGTTGCTTAACCTTCAAGATCGACCCGTGTGGCTGTTATTATTTAGCCACGAGCTGCTCAATCTGGTCTCCGCATGAAGCTAAATATAGTCTCATGCTGGAGAGAGTACAAAACATTTTTTTAAATATTTATAGGTATATGAGATATTATGGTCATTTATTTTAGGTCCACCATACCTAAAATAAATGATACAACGAGTTAAGAATTAGGAGGGATTTGGCACTCACCTCATATATTTTCAAAATATTGAGAGGGAAGTTATTTTAGGGCAAGTGAGCCTGTGTGTGCCCGATAGGTACGTGTGGGTCTGTGTGAACTTAGCAGATCATATCACGGCAGAGCATAAAAAAATGTGAGTTCTATTCGCATGCAGCATAGTTCTAGAGTTCCTGATACTTTTTGGAAATAGTTCTGGCGTTTTCCCCCGAAAAAATTCAAATGAAAATATGATCTGCCAACTTCCGGTAGCAGATCATTTATTCCAAAACAAAAAATTTCAAAGTGTTTTCGGTCCATTAGGGTGAGTTCTATAGTTCCTGATACATTTTAGAAAGAGTTCTGTAAATATAAGCTCTCAAAAAAATTACAAACGTATTAAACCGATACCAGAAATAAAGCGATATTTTTTGCTCAACTGGTGGTAATTCCAGATTACGGCAAAATAAAATCATTATTATCACCAATATCAGTAATAAGGTAATAAGTAATCAAAAAAGAATCTATAATAAAACAACTAATTTCTCTAAAGCACCAGCGGATCACAGTTGAAAACTTAGTTTAGTAAAATAATTAAAGTATTCAATAACCAAGTTAAAAATTCGAAGAAAAAAAGATAAGTAATACTTAGGAAAATGAACTCTTCGTTTTAAGGTGAAAAAATAACAAGACTATAAGCAAGCATGAAAATAAATCCTGAGCTTAGACTTCAGTATCAGCAGAGCATAGTTGAAGACCCAGATTATACTAAATCATGAAAACTTTTGGCGTCTTAGTAAAAATTCCAAAAAAATATCTAGAAAACATCCAGCACTTAGAACTCTTCATCTTACGATAGGTTTGTAGAAGAACTATACGTAACAATACATAGTTTTCTCAGAACTTAGACTCAGATATCAGCAGAGCATAGTTAAACACCCAGATTATGCTAAATCATGAAAACTTTGGGAGTCTTAATACAAATTCCAAAAAACTATCTGGAAAAGATCCAGCACTTGGAACTCTTCACTTTATAAAAGGCCTATAGCAGCACTATACGATGCAATACATAATTTTCTCAGAACTCAGACTCAGATATCAGCAGAGCATAGTTGAACACCTAGATTAGACTAAATTATGAAAACTTTGCGTGTCTTAGTGAAAAATTCCAAAAAAATATCTAGAATCAATCCAGCACTAAGAACTCTTCGTTTTATCGTAGATCTATAACATCACTATACCAAACAATTCAAAATTGTTCAGAACTCAGACACAGATATCAGCAGAGCATAGTTGAAGATCTAAATTAGACTAAATCATGAAAACTTTGGGTGTCTTAGTAAAAAATTCAAAAAAAGTATCTAAAATCAATCCAGGACTAAGAACTCTTCATTTTATAGTAAATCTATAACATCACTATACGAAACAATACAAAATTTGTTCAGAACTCAGACACAGATACCAGCAGAGCATAGTCGAAGATCTAAATTAAACTAAATCATAGAAAAATTTGATGTCTTAGTTAAAAATTCTAAAAAAATTATTAGAATAAATCCAGCACTGAGAACTCTTCGTTTTGTGATAGGTTTATAATAACACTATATCAAATACTACAAAATTTTCTAAGAACTCAGATCCAGATATCAGCGGAGCATAGTTTAATACATAGATTAGACTAAATTACGAAAACTTTGGGTGTCTTAGTAAAAAATTCCAAAAAAATATCTAGAATCAATCCAGCACTAAGAACTCTTCGTTTTATCGTAGATCTATAACATCACTATACCAAACAATACAAAATTTGTTCAGAACTCAGACACAGATATCAGCAGAGCATAGTTGAAGATCTAAATTAGACTAAATCATGAAAACTTTGGGTGTCTTAGTAAAAAATTCAAAAAAAATATCTAGAATCAATCCAGGACTAAGAACTCTTCATTTTATAGTAAATCCATAACATCACTATACCAAACAATACAAAATTTGTTCAGAACTCAGACACAGATATCAGCAGAGCATAGTCGAAGATCTAAATTAAACTAAATCATAAAAAAATTTGATGTCTTAGTTAAAAATTCTAAAAAAATTATTAGAATAAATCCAGCACTGAGAACTCTTCGTTTTGTGATAGGTTTATAATAACACTATATCAAATACTACAAAATTTTCTAAGAACTCAGATCCAGATATCAGCGGAGCATAGTTTAATACATAGATTAGACTAAATTACGAAAACTTTGGGTGTCTTAGTAAAAAATTCCAAAAAAATATCTAGAATCAATCCAGCACTAAGAACTCTTCGTTTTATGGTAGCCCTATAATATCACTATACCAAACACTACAAAATTTGTTCAGAACTCAGACACAGATATCAGCAGAGCATAGTCGAACATCTAGATTAGACTAAATCATGAAAACTTTGGGTGTCTTAGTAAAAAATTCAAAAAAAATATTAAGAATCAATCCAGCACTAAGAACTCTTCGTTTTATAGTAGATCTATAACATCACTATACCAAACAACACAAAATTTGTTCAGAACTCAGACACAGATATCAGCAGAGCATAGTTGAACATCTAGATTAGACTAAATCATGAAAACTTTTGGTGTCTAAGTAAAAAAATCCAAAAAAATAACTACCGTCTATCCAGCACTAAGAACTCTTCGTTTTGAGATAGGTCTATAATAACACTATACCAAACACTACAAAATTTTCTCAGAACTCTGATCCAGATATCAGCAGAGCATAGTTGAACACCTAGGTTAGACTAAATTACGAAAACTTTGGGTGTCTTAGTAAAAAAATCCAAAAAAATATCTAAAATCAATCCAGCACTAAGAACTCTTCGTTTTATCGTAGATCGACAACATCACTATACCAAACACTACAAAATTTGTTCAGAACTCAGACACAGACATCAGCAGAGCATAGTCGAACATTTAGATTAGACTAAATTATGAAAACTTTGGGTGTCTTAGTAAAAAATTCAAAAGAAATATCTGAAATCAATCCAGCACAGATAACTCTTCGTTTTATAGTAGATCTATAACATCACTATACCAAACACTACAAAATTTGTTCAGAACTCAGACACAGATATCAGCAGAGCATAGTCGAACATCTATATTAGACTAAATCATGGAAACTTTGGGTGTCTTAGTAAAAAATTCAAAAAAAATATCTAGAATCAATCCAGCACTAAGAACTCTTCGTTTTATAGTAGATCTATAACATCACTATACCAAACAACACAAAATTTGTTCAGAACTCAGACACAGATATTAGCAGAGCATAGTTGAACATCTAGATTAGACTAAATCATGAAAACTTTTGGTGTCTAAGTAAAAAAATCCAAAAAAATAACTAGCGTCTATCCAGCACTGAGAACTCTTCGTTTTGCGATAGGTCTATAATAACACTATACCAAACACTACAAAATTTTCTCAGAACTCTCATCCAGATATCAGCAGAGCATAGTTGAACACCTAGATTAGAGTAAATTACGAAAACTTTGGGTGTCTTAGTAAAAAATTCCAAAAAAATATCTAGAATCAATCCAGCACAGAGAACTCTTCGTTTTATCGTAGACCTACAACATCACTATACCAAACACTACAAAATTTGTTCAGAACTCAGACACAGATATCAGAAGAGCATAGTCGAACATCTAGATTAGACTAAATCATGAAAACTTTGGGTGTCTTAGTAAAAATTCCAAAAAAATATCTAGAATCAATCCAGCACTGAGAAATTGTCGTTTTGTGCTAGGTCTATAATATGACTATACTAAACAAAACAATTTTTGTTCAGAACTTAGACACAGGTATCAGCAGAGCATAGTCGAACATCTAAATTAGACTAAATCTTGAAAACTTTTGATTTCTAAGTAAAAAAATCCAAAAAAATAACTAGCGTCTTTCCAGCACTGAGAACTCTTCGATTTGTGATAGGTCTATAATAACACTACACTAAACCCCGCAAAATTTTCTCAGAACTCTGATCCAGATATCAGCAGAGCATAGTTGAACACCTAGATTAGACTAAATTACGAAAACTTTGGGTGTCTTAGTAAAAAATTCAAAAAAATTATCTAGTATCAATCCAGCACTTAGAACTCTTCGTTTTAAAGTAGACCTATAACATAACTATACCAAACAATACAAAATTTGTTCAGAACTCAGACACAGATATCAGCAGAGCATAGTTGAACATCTAGATAAGACTAAATCATGAAAACTTTTGGTGTCTAAGTAAAAAAATCCAAAAAAAAACCTAGCGTCTATCCAGCACTGAGACCTCTTCGTTTTGAGTTAATTCTATAATAACACTATACCAAACACTACAAAATTTTCTCAGAACTCAGACCCAGATATCAGCAGAGCATAGTTGAATACCTAGATTAGACTAAATTACGAAAATTTTGGGTGTCTTAGTAAAAAATTCCAAAAAAATATCTAGAGTCAATCCAGCACAAAGAACTCTTCGTTTTATGGTAGCCCTATATTATCACTATATCAAACACTACAAAATTTGTTCAGAACTCAGACACAGATATCAGCAGAGCATAGTCGAACATCTAGATTAGACTAAATCATGAAAACTTTGGGTGTCTTCGCAAAAAATTCAAAAATAATATATAGAATCAATCCAGCACTGAGAACTCTTCGTTTTATAGTAGATCTATAACGTCACTATACCAAACACTACATATTTTTTCAGACTTCAGACACAGATATCAGCAGAGCATAGTCGAACATGTAGATTAGACTAAATCATGAAAACTTTTGAGGTCTAAGTGAAAAAATCCAAAAAAAAAACAAGCGTCTATCCAGCACTGAGAACTCTTCGGTTTGTGATAGGTCTATAATAACACTACATTTAACACCGCAAAATTTTCTCAAAACTCAGATCCAGATATCAGCAGAGCATAGTTGAACACCTAGATTAGACTAAATTACGAAAACTTTGGGTGTCTTAGTAAAAAATTCCAAAAAAATATCTAGAATCGATCCAGCACTGAGAAATCTTCGTAATGTGCTAGGTCTATAATATGACTATACTAAACAAAGCAATTTTTGTTTAGAACTTAGACACAGGTATCAGCAGAGCATAGTCGAACATCTAGATTAAACTAAATCATGAAAACTTTTGATGTCTAAGTGAAAAACTCCAAAAAAAAAACTAGCGTCTATCCAGCACTGAGAACTCTTCGTTTTGTGATAGGTCTATAATAACACTACATTAAACACCGCAAAATTTTCTCAAAACTCAGATCCAGATATCAACAGAGCATAGTTGAACACCTAGATTAGACTAAATTACGAAAACTTTGGTTGTCTTAGTAAAAAATTCCAAAAAAATATCTGGAGTCAATCCAGCACGAAGAACTCTTCGTTTTATGGTAGATCTATATTATCACTATACCAAACACTACAAAATTTGTTCAGAACTCAGACACAGATATCAGCAGAGCATAGTCGAACATCTAGATTAGACTAAATCATGAAAACTTTTGATGTCTAAGTGAAAAACTCCAAAAAAAAAACTAGCGTCTATCCAGCACTGAGAACTCTTCGTTTTGTGATAGGTCTATAATAACACTACATTTAACACCGCAAAATTTTCTCAAAACTCAGATCCAGATATCAGCAGAGCATAGTTGAACACCTAGATTAGACTAAATTACGAAAACTTTGGGTGTCTTAGTAAAAAATTCCAAAAAAATATCTAGAGTCAATCCAGCACTAAGAAATCTTCGTAATGTGCTAGGTCTATAATATGACTATACTAAACAAAACAATTTTTGTTCAGAACTCAGATATCAGCAGAGCATAGTTGAACACCTAGATTAGACTAAATTACGAAAACTTTGGGTGTCTTAGTAAAAAATTCAAAGAAAATATCTAGAATCAATCCAGCACTAAGAACTCTCCATTTTTATAGTCAATCTATAACATCACTATACCAAAAAATACAAAATTTGTTCAGAACTCAGACACAGATATCAGCAGA
Source organism: Lacanobia oleracea (assembly GCA_950371165.1). Classification (NCBI taxonomy): domain Eukaryota; kingdom Metazoa; phylum Arthropoda; class Insecta; order Lepidoptera; family Noctuidae; genus Lacanobia; species Lacanobia oleracea. Next base: position 19,083,604 of record OX493389.1, read on the forward strand.
TCATAGTCGAAGATCTAAATTAAACTAAATAATAAAAATTTTTGATGTCTTAGTTAAAAATTCTAAAAAAATTATTCGAATAAATCCAGCTATGAGAACTCTTCGTTTTGTGATAGGTCTATAATAACACTATACCAAACACTACAAAATTTTCTCAGAACTCAGACCCAAATATCAGCAGAGCATAGTTGAACACCTAGATTAGACTAAATTACGTAAACTTTGGGTGTCTTAGTAAAAAATTCCAAAAAAATATCTAGAATCGATCCAGCACTGAGAAATCTTCGTTATGTGCTAGGTCTTTAATATGACTATACTAAAGAAAACAATTTTTGTTCAGAACTTAGACACAGGTATCAGCAGAGCATAGTCGAACATCTAAATTAGACTAAATCATGAAAACTTTTGATGTCTAAGTGAAAAACTCCAAAAAAAAAACTAGCGTCTATCCAGCACTGAGAACTCTTCGTTTTGTGATAGGTCTATAATAACACTATACCAAACACTACAAAATTTGTTCAGAACTCAGACACAGATATCAGCAGAGCATAGTCGAACATCTAGATTAGACTAAATCATGAAAACTTTGGGTGTCTTAGTAAAAAATTCAAAAAAAATATCTAGAATCAATCCAGCACAGAGAACTCTTCGTTTTATAGTAGATCTATAACATCACTATACCAAACACTACAAAATTTTTTCAGAACTCAGACACAGATATCAGCAGAGCATAGTCGAACATCTAGATTAGACTAAATCATGAAAAATTTGGGAGTCTTGGTGAAAAATTCCAAAAAAATATCTAGAATCAATCCAGCACTGAAAAATCTTCGTTATGTGCTAGGTCTATAATATGACTATACTAAACAAAACAATTTTTGTTCAGAACTTAGACACAGTTATCAGCAGAGCATAGTCGAACATCTAAATTAGACTAAATCATGAAAACTTTTGATGTCTAAGTGTTAAAATCCAAAAAAAAAACAAGCGTCTATCCAGCACTGAGAACTCTTCGGTTTGTGATAGGTCTATAATAACACTACACAAAACACCGCAAAATTTTCTCAAAACTCAGATCCAGATATCAGCAGAGCATAGTTGAACACCTAGATTAGACTAAATTACGAAATCTTTGGGTGTCTTAGTAAAAAATTCAAAGAAAATATCTAGAATCAATCCAGCACTAAGAACTCTTCATTTTTACAGTAAATCTATAATATCACTATACCAAAAAATACAAAATTTGTTCAGAACTCAGACACAGATATCAGCAGAGCATAGTCGAAGATCTAAATTAAACTAAATCATAAAAATTTTTGATGTCTTAGTTAAAAATTCTAAAAAAATTATTAGAATAAATCCAGCACTGAGAACTCTTCGTTTTGTGATAGGGCTATAATAACAATATATCAAACAATACAAAATTTGTTCAGAACTCAGACACAGATTCAGCAGAGCATAGTTGAACATCTAGATTAGACTAAATCATGAAAATTTTTGGTGTCTTAGTAATAAAATCCAAAAAAAATAACTAGCATCTATCTAGCACTAAGAGCTCTTCGTTTTAAGATAGATCTATAATAGCACTATACCAAACACTACAAAATTTTCTCAGAACTCAGACCCAGATATCAGCAGAGCACAGTTGAATACCTAGATTAGACTAAATTATGAAAACTTTGGGTGTCTGAGTAAAAAATTCCAAAAAATATCTAGAATCAATCGAGCACGAAGAACTCTACGTTTTATGGTAGCTCTATATTATCACTATACCAAACACTACAAAATTTGTTCAAAACTGAGACACAGATATCAGCAGAGCATAGTCGAACATCTAGATTAGACTAAATCATGAAAACTTTTGAGGTCTAAGTGAAAAAATCCAAAAAAATAACTAGCGTCTATCCAGCACTAAGAACTCTTCGTTTTAAGATAGGTCTATAATAGCACTATACCAAACACTACAAAATTTTCTCAGAACTCAGACCCAGATATCAGCAGAGCATAGTTGAATACCTAGATTAGACTAAATTACGAAAACTTTGGGTGTCTTAGTAAAAAATTCCAAAAAAATATCTAGAGTCAATCCAGCACGAAGAACTCTTCGTTTTATGGTAGATCTATATTATCACTATACCAAACACTACAAAATTTGTTCAGAACTCAGACACAGATATCAGCAGAGCATAGTCGAACATCTAGATTAGACTAAATCATGAAAACTTTTGATGTCTAAGTGAAAAACTCCAAAAAAAAAACTAGCGTCTATCCAGCACTGAGAACTCTTCGTTTTGTGATAGGTCTATAATAACACTACATTTAACACCGCAAAATTTTCTCAAAACTCAGATTCAGATATCAGCAGAGCATAGTTGAACACCTAGATTAGACTAAATTACGAAAACTTTGGGTGTCTTAGTAAAAAATTCCAAAAAAATATCTAGAGTCAATCCAGCACTAAGAAATCTTCGTAATGTGCTAGGTCTATAATATGACTATACTAAACAGAACAATTTTTGTTCAGAACTTAGACACAGGTATCAGCAGAGCATAGTCGAACATCTAAATTAGACTAAATCATGAAAACTTTTGATGTCTAAGTGAAAAACTCCAAAAAAAAAACTAGCGTCTATCCAGCACTGAGAACTCTTCGTTTTGTGATAGGTCTATAATAACACTACATTAAACACTGCAAAATTTTCTCAAAACTCAGATCCAGATATCAGCAGAGCATAGTTGAACACCTAGATTAGACTAAATTACGAAAACTTTGGGTGTCTTAGTAAAAAATTCAAAGAAAATATCTAGAATCAATCCAGCACTAAGAACTCTCCATTTTTATAGTCAATCTATAACATCACTATACCAAAAAATACAAAATTTGTTCAGAACTCAGACACAGATATCAGCAGATCATAGTCGAAGATCTAAATTAAACTAAATAATAAAAATTTTTGATGTCTTAGTTAAAAATTCTAAAAAAATTATTCGAATAAATCCAGCTCTGAGAACTCTTCGCTTTGTGATAGGTCTATAATAACACTATACCAAACACTACAAAATTTTCTCAGAACTCAGACCCACATATCAGCAGAGCATAGTTGAACACCTAGATTAGACTAAATTACGAAAACTTTGGGTGTCTTAGTAAAAAATTCCAAAAAAATATCTAGAATCGATCCAGCACTGAGAAATCTTCGTTATGTGCTAGGTCTATAATATGACTATACTAAACAAAACAATTTTTGTTCAGAACTTAGACACAGGTATCAGCAGAGCATAGTCGAACATCTAAATTAGACTAAATCATAAAAACATTTGATGTCTAAGTGAAAAACTCCAAAAAAAAAACTAACGTCTATCCAGCACTGAGAACTCTTCGTTTTGTGATAGGTCTATAAAAACACTACATTAAACACCGCAAAATTTTCTCAAAACTCAGATCCAGATATCAGCAGAGCATAGTTGAACACCTAGATTAGACTAAATCATGAAAACTTTTGGTGTCTAAGTAAAAAAATCCAAAAAAATAACTAGCGTCTAACCAGCACTAAGAACTCTTCGTTTTAATATAGGTCTATAATAACACTATACCAAACACTACAAAATTTTCTCAGAACTCAGACACAGATATCAGCAGAGCATAGTTGAAGATCTAAATTAGAAAACTTTGGGTGTCTTAGTAAAAAATTCAAAAAAAATATCTAGAATCAATCCAGCACTGAGAAATTGTCGTTTTGTGCTAGGTCTGTAATATGACTATACGAAACAAAACAATTTTTGTTTAAAACTGAGACACAGGTATCAGCAGAGCATAGTTGAACATCTAGATTAGACTAAATCATGAAAACTTTTGGTGTCTAAGTAAAAAAATCCAAAAAAATAACTAGCGTCTATCCAGCACTGAGAACTCTTCGTTTTGAGATAGGTCTATAATAACACTATACCAAACACTACGCAAGTTTCTCAAAACTCAGACCCAGATATCAGCAGAGCATAGTTGAATACCTAGATTAGACTAAATTACGAAAACTTTGGGTGTCTTAGTAAAAAATTCAAAGAAAATATCTAGAATCAATCCAGCACTAAGAACTCTTCATTTTTACAGTAAATCTATAATATCACTATACCAAAAAATACAAAATTACGCTAACGCGTGCGAAGTGCACGCTCAACTTGATTGCTAATAAGACGGACCTATTTTGTTGTACTCTGGGTGAATTCACAAGGAATGCATTGTTTATAATTATTTATAGATGTAAGCATAAGTTAAGATAAGCGCATTTATTACATTGGGTGAAACCTGTCATGATCGATGTAAGAGCGAAATAAATAAATAAATCATCATCTTCCTGCCCTTCAGGGGCGTAGCTACTGCCGTATCAAAGATACGGGGCCCCTGGACTACAAGGGCCCCAACGTGTGGACGGAAAGCTCCTACATTTAGTATCGCTGTCACCTTCGTGACCTGCCGAGAAACTTCTGAGCTAGTAGGGCCTATTTTGTTTAAAAAAATATAATTATAAAAACCCCTAAAAACGGGGCCCCAAAAATGTTTGATACAGGGCCCCTTTGAGACTAGCTACGCCACTGCTGCACTTATCCCATGTTACTTGGGGTCGGCGCAACACGTTTTGTCCTTCCATTCTGTCCTATCAGCCGTCACGCTATCACTGACTCCCATTTCTTTCATATCGCTCCTCACACAATCCATCTTTTCTTTGGCCCCCCTCTCCCGCTCCGTCCATCCACATAGGTATACAAAGTCTTCTTCCACCTGGCGTTAATCCCGGCTATTGCCAGGGTCCGCCTTCCTACTTAGCTTCCTCCACTTTGCCCGATCTTCAACATCCTTCTCAGTCAGGCCATTGGCTCTCATGTCGGACTTGACGACGTCCAGCCAGCGCTTGCGAGGGCGACCACGGGGCCTAGCCCCAAGAACAGCCATATTCATGCATCTCCGACCAACGTACTCCATAGGGCGGCGCATGATGTGGCCATACCAACGCAGACGACACTCTTGCAGTTTTTCCCCCACGTCACGGACACCAAGACTACCTCGGATGTAAGAGTTGCGTATGCGATCGGATCGCGTTACGCCACTCATCCACCTCAGCATCTTCATCTCCGTGACGCGAAGCTCCTGGGTGTGTCTGCTTAGTGCTGGCCAACACTCGCCCCCGTACAGTAGGACAGGCCGAATGATGCATTTATATATCTGCCCCTTGAGCTTCGGAGGCATTTTGCGGTCGCATACAACGCCCGTCACCTCGCCCAAGCCGCGCCAATACGTGCTTGGACATCGTCGTCCACGATGCCAGACTCGTGCAGCACGGATCCAAGGTACCTGAACGTAACTGGTACATAGGTATACAAAGTATTATAGAATAAACGCAATACCTCTTAAGGGGTCATTGTACTCATCATTATGAACATTTTTTCCTATGGGACCAACACTGAAATAGAAAAAAGGTCGACTGCCCCATACATTTATGTACCGATAATTCTAGCTACTTAAGCTGATTTTTTTTCCGCGATTTTCGGGGTTGGTCTTATAGCAAAAGTTGTACATAATGTTACAAGTTGTATATTACACGTTTTATTCATAACACTTTTAGTAACATGCGTTTGTAGATACATGTACATAAATGTACCTAATTTTGAGTATGGTTACGTGTGTAGGTACCTAATATAACTTTCTGTATTTTTATTTGGTACTATAACTGGACCAACGCATGACCTTATCGGTGGAACTGTGTAACACTATCTATAGGTACGTATATTGATAAGATAATACCAACCTTCGTCGATTAAAAACACCTGTTCAGTGATAACAAATACAAGTACTTATCTTATCATTAATTTAGAAGGTATTAAAATACTTTCGTATGTATCTGATTGATATATAAAGGAAATTACAAGGTTTATTTGTATATGTTACCGGCAATCTATATAATTCAGGTATTCTATAGAATACCTGGGGCGTCTAGGCAATATAATATTGTTCACTTTTTTTTATGGGTAAAAAATGTTCAACTCGCGTCAAGACACGTGACCAGATCGAAAATTCGTAAGACGGCGGCGGGAGAGAAGCACGTATTCAAGTTTTCACTTCTGCTGGCACTCCCGGAGTAAAATCCGTTGTTTTATTTTATTTGCTTATATCTCGAAAACAATTAATAATAAATTTACCCCTCTTAAGAACGCACTTGGCGCGTAATTCTCAACTGTAGGTAATATGTGCCAACAAAAAAAAATGATAATAATAAAAAAAAAATAACAATAATCAATAACGAAAAATTGCAAATTCCGCGCAACCTAATGTTTTCCGGCATCCAGTAAAAAACCACTCCTGTGGATGCATGTATTGAAATGCAACTGCCACTAAACCATATTTGGTTTTGTCGTGTGACCGAATCTGGAGCTACTCTCTAAGCCCGAAGTCTATCGTTTTGGGCTTAGTTGCGGGCGTGTTCTACTCCGTATCATCTACGGACTTACGATCAGTCCCGAACCCAACTAAGAATGAATGACAACACAGTTTGTCAGTAACTGTCAAATCGTGTTATCATTAATCAGCAGTTAGGTGACAAACACAATCGGATCATAAGTTTTGCCCGTTTTAGTTATTTGTCGGATCTTTAAACCGAATGCACGTGTGAATTCATTCATATAAATTGCATTGTGACTAAACCGTATCCTGTAAAAATTTGATGCGGCTAAGAAATTTATGTCGTCGTGTGAACATAGAGTTCCTGCCGCTCCACACGTCTTCCCTTCATGACAGCTGTCATCTTTTACACACATTGCGGACACGCAACCGGAGTATCCGGTATTCCATAATATAACTAGGCAAAGTATTAAATTAATAATATTTCATACATTACCTGAATGTTTTAGGTATTCTATACAATGCCTAGGTATTCTATAGAATACCGGATTATATAGATTGCCGGTAACATATACTCGTACAAACACTAGCTTTTGCCCGCAACTTCGTACACGCATATCCCGGTTGTTCCCGTTCCGGTGAGAATTTCGGGAAATCCTTCATTTCAGCTTTCTACGACCATTTGTTTCGGCTGTGCGTTGTCTGTCAGTAACGGAAGAATTTTATATATTTATTTATTTTAGGTTTACCAATAATTTTCTACACTGAATTCTTATAAGAAATACATGCCTTAAAATAAGTTTACAGTGTAATAATTACTTAAAGGTAAACACCACATGCATAAAATAAGAAGTTCGAAAGTTAAGCTAACTTACATGAATGATAAGATAATTTCATTAAATTAAGAATGAAATTGAAATTGGTAACATTCACATAAATAGATAATATCTTTTGATAACTGAATTTAAAAATACATAACATATAACTCTAATAGTATTATAAAAAGATATTTAAATTATAATAAAATTCATAACATAGATTAAATCCATTGATTACATACATTGATAAAATTGATTTTTGATAAAATTTTACCAAATTGATTAAAAATATATATAAAAATTTGATTGAAAATATATCAAAAATATAGTAAAAAATTGATAGAAATTTAACATTAAAAATAATAACAATAATGTGCCATTCAAATAATTATTATGACTAAGGGTTACTCAGTAAACGATTAATAATGTTTTTATTTCTAGCAAGAGTGTCAAAGTGGAGATCAATAACATCACTATAGCCATTCACTGTTTTACACATTCTTGCACAAGGCGAATTGGCTCCCAAAACAGTTCTTCTAAAAGGTGGGCAAAGAGGTGTAATGTATTACGTGGGATTCTAGAGCGTACACGAAAATTTAAAAGGGCAAGCAGGCTGGGACAGTCTATTTCATGATTAATAATTTTATACACAAACATTACGTCAATTAAGAGTGTCTACATGTTTCTAGGGATTTCATTTTACCTACCGTTGTATTTTTTTTTGCGGTACCATTAGAAAATGCCAGATGCCACGCGAAACGTTTCTGGACATTTTCAAAACGCAACGAATGTGAGGCATAGTGAGGGCGCCAAACCACACTATTGTATTCCAATATGCTACGAATGAGACTGTTATAAAGCAGTATTTTTGTTTTATTGTTACGAAAGGTTTTACAATTTCTTAAAATGAACCCTAACATTCTCGATACTTTTTGGATGATGTTATCTAGATGAGGTGTAAAAGTTAACTTCTTATCATAGTCGTACAATAAACCTAGGTCCTTTACTGTTTCAACTTCCTTAATTTTGTCACCAGAAATATGGTAATCACTGCAGATTGGGATATTCTTTCTTGAAAATTTAACATGGTAACATTTTTTTGAATTAAGTTCCATCTTGTTATTAGTACACCACTGAACAAGACGATTGAGGTCACTTTGTAAGTGAAGTGGATCTTCCTCAGACTTAATGATTTTCAAAAACTTTAAATCATCACCGTACATAAAATACTCTGCATGTAGGAAACATTTTGGAATGTCATTTACAAAATATATAAACAATATAGGACCCAAATGTGAACCTTGGGGAACACCGGAAAAGACGCGTTGCAGGGTCGATTTCTAGCCATTAACTACAACAAAGAAAACCCTGTACTTTAAATATGAGCCCAGCCACTTTAACAAAGATCCGGAGATGCCGTAGGCGCGCAACTTAGTCATTAAGATTTGGTGGGATACCCTGTCAAAAGCTTTGCTGAAGTCCGTATAAATGACGTCAGCTTAGTAGCCTGAATCAATAGCCTTAATGAGAAGTTCTGTCAAAGGCACTAGATTCGTACTTGTCGAACGGGCTCTAACGAATCCATGCTGATGATCGCTTAAATACATATTTAAGTAATCCTGAAAATGTAGACAGATCATTGACTCAAATACAGAATTGAAATTGGCCTGTAATTGGTTACAACGTCATTGTCTTCTGATTTGTGAACAGGTACGACTTTTACAATTTTCCATTTTCAAGAGAATATGACTTGACGATGTTAATGACTTATTAAAAATCAACATAAGTGGGTAAACCAGCTCAAATGAACACGCTATAATAAATACTGGAGGTATTCCATCTGGTCCTGCCCCTTTTTTTAGATCTAATCTTTGCACTTTCTTATAAAGAGAATCACAAGAAATAACAGGAGCAGTTAAACATAAACTATTTTTATCTACGAATTGCCGGAATTTGGAATTGTATTCATCACCACTACTATCATTGGGGCCATAAAAGGAGGAAAAATAGTCGGCAAATAACTCGCACACTGTTGACCCGTCCGACGTAGCCGTAGTTCCGTCAGTCATAGTTAAGGAGTAAGCACTGGAACCCCCTCGTTTATCCTCCTTTATATAAGTCCAAAGTAACTTATAGTTTGATGACAATTTGTTTTCCAAATGTTTTATATAGGTTTTAAAACAAGTAGTGGCGAGATTTTCACAACGTTTGCTCAACAGTTTTAACTCTATAGCATCTAAGGTTTGTGTTTTTGAAGCGCTTCCTAATCTTATTTTTTTCACTAAGCATTTTATTTATTTATTTTGCTTTCGCTTACAGACTAATAACCTAATTGAAATAACATAAACAAGTAATAAAATTTGTTAATTACAAGCTTCTACATTTAAAAAAACTTTTTAGTTATAAGGTGCTTGTGTTGACCAATTACAGCGCAGGTAATCAAACATTATACAATGTAGTAAGGGATTTCGAGATAATCACTGTAAGGTATTCATTCATTGATAGCTGAAGATCGAACCATCGGCAAATTGTCATAACATAAGACCATTGAATATGGGTCAACCTCCATAGCACATAGCGAGATTGACTGGTAGAGAATGCTTCGTTGCATTAAGTCCGCCTATGTACCATTATACATGAAGTTTAAATAAATAAATAATATTACCTGCCTGACTGTAACTATAAGGATCTGATCTCGGAGAATCTGTTCAGTAGTTTTCTCGGAAATTGAAGACAAACACCCTACGACTTTACTATTTTAGGTATATGTATCTAGGAAATAAATGATAATCTTAAAGTTAAATGATTATTGTCAATTTCATTAGCAGTCAGTCGACTTTTCACGTTTTCACGTTGGCTGGGTGTGTTTTCGTACCACATAATCAGCATTGCCATCTAACTGCCAGTTTTTGGGTACTTATCAGTAGGGTAGAATTGGGGTTCTAGATCGCTTTTTCCTCGCTCCGCTCTGAATGTCATGCAGAAACCCCAATTCCCCACACATACAATATGTGCCAGAACCCCCACTTTTCTATACATACATACACGAATGTGTATAGCGCTGATGTTTTGATAATACTTTATTGTTAGCAGTTACCGCAACTCGAGTTATCGTACTAAGCGCGTATTTTGCGTGCAGGTGGGACAAATGCGTCATTCAATCCACCCCAGCTCCCCAAGGAAGGCCAGCAAAGCCTTGGTGTTACCAACTATCTCGCAGAGGGTACCTGGGTTTCCGAAGTTTTTTGCCCTGTGATCCGCGACTACCGGGCAGCTTAGAAGCAAGTGTGCTGCTGTCTCATTTTCCTCCATGCAGGCTCTGCATAGCGGGCTGTCAGTGACTCCTATAGCATAGAGGTGTTTATTAAAAGACCCGTGGCCAGTTGTTATGGCTGTGACTGAACGCAACAGTTGTTTAGTCAGTCTTAGGGCTTGTTTTGTGAATCGGTTATCTATAGAGGGAAGTGCCTCTTTGGCCTGCCTACACTCACTATGGTCAACCCATAGCTTGTGATGTTTATCTCTAGTGCGTTTCCTTACCAGATTGCGTAAGTACCCGAAAGGCAGCGGCACGATGGGTTCAGGTCCCATCGCTGACAAACTCTACCCCCTTCGGGCGAGTTCATTAGCAGCATCGTTGCCTCGAGATTCACTGTGTCCCTTGATCCATTGAATGGTTACTTTGTTCTGTCTACCAACCTGGTTGAGACGTTGGTGACACTCGAGAATCAACCCAGAGTTCACTGTGTGGCTGTTCAGAGCTTGCAGGACGGCCATGCTGTCCGAGAGTATGCGTATTGAGTGGTCCTTAACTTCCCTGGTTAGGATGGCTGATGCCGCCAGAGAAATGCCAATGCAATCAGCCTGGAGCACTGTGTTGTGGACCCCCAATGGTGTAGCTATGTGGATATTGAGATCCTCTGAGAAGATTCCCGCACCAGTACCTGTACCTGTTTTTGATCCATCGGTGAAGATCCGCAGCTCAGCGGGACAGAGCCCCTTGCACCGATGATCCTCATGCAATTGGATTTTGTATTTTTTATCGAAGATAAATTGCTTGGGTACCCGGTCATTGATTGCTTTTGTTATGGGGAGTTCATTGTTGAGCTCTTCGAGCAGAGCGGTAGTAATTGATAGCGATACGAAAGTTTTTTTTTGTAGCCCAATGAGTTATTCCCCTCCTTTTTAACCGCTTATATATTTTCTTTTTTTTTTTCGCTCATTTATTACTAGTGGAGGTCAGGTTTCACCCGCGTAGTTCCCGTTCCCGTGGGAATAAAATATATAAAATAAAATATAGCCTATGTTACTCGCTGATAATGTAGCCATCCATTGCTGAAAGAATTTTTCAAATCAACCCAGTCGTTTTTTAAGTTTATTCGTTACATACAAAAATACAAATCTTTTCTCTTTATAATATTAGCATAGAAGTATGTAATTTAATAGTCTAAATCTGTACAAGTAAAAATTAAAATAAACAACACACCTTAGTGAACTTTCAATTTACCGGGAATTGCTGTTAAAAGTAGCAAAGTGGCTCTACAGTGCTTAGCTACCCCCTCATTATGGTGACCATGCCAGCTGCGTCGATTAAAACAAATTTGTTTCGTGACAGTTGCCCATTCAAACAAGTACCTATTGGCTTTGAATGTAATCACATCAACACCATTAAATAGTTTAAAAGTGGGAACGGGAAACATTTTGAAGGAAGCGTATATTTATTCTCAATGCATCAATTGAATTAGTGGAACAGTTTTGAGGATTAATATGGATGGTAAAGTAGAGGAAGACCAAAGAAACGATGCCTAGTTTGTGTGAAAAACCAACCAAATGCAAGTCTGACACGATACCTTATGGTACCGAACCCTTCCCAACCAAAATAAAAAACAAGTCTCGAATCTTGTATACATACGAGCCCCCCTTAAACTTTTAATTTAGTTTAATTTTTAATTTCGCAGTTGTTGAGCGATAGACTGCTGCGCTACGTGTCGCAGGTTTGATTCCCGCACGGTATATTTTTATGGCCTACAAATAGATGTTCCGGGTCTGCCTGTTTCTGTGTGTGAGTTTACAATTATGTTTGTACCCACCCGCACCCGCGATACAAGAGAAATTCCTAGTGTGGGGCAAAGTATAATTTAAAAAATAAATAATAATAATTATAGATTCATTGAACTTCTTCTAGAAATAAACAGGTTCTTTATCTTTGTGTAAAGTTGCGATTGCACTTGTTTTCGACCCATGACTGTACCTACCAACACCCCATTTAGATAATTATATATAGATATAGATAAATAAGTCCTACATTATCGGACTTGGAAAAAAACATTCTTATAATTAAAGCGACACGCAACTACGCCAGTAATTAAATCAGCGATTAACTACCCGTAATAAAAAACCGATGGCTTTGCCTACATAATTATCATTAATTTTCGTGTCGGGGTTTCCCATGACTGGTGCATGCGACACATGGGAAATCCTGAGAACACACCATGAATTTAATAAGGTAAAGGCTGGTGATATATAATACCTACGGGGTCAAAACAATTGAGGTAGCGAAACTCCATAGGCGCGAAGGTTGCAGATATTTTATGAAAAAAACAAAAAAAAAAATGAGGCTATTAAGGGGCGCAAACTTTACTTATTGGTAATTACAGCCTTGAGCCGTTTGGGGTTGAAACGCTTGGGTATTGGGATCCGAGTGCGCGTCTCCTTTTCAAGGGTATTTTATCGCCGATTGATCCATACTTTGTCACTGGCACTCTAGACAATCGACGTCCGTGGTAGGTATCATGGCAAATGCAATTATCTACCGCCTGTGTCTAACGTCATAAATCTATGGGACAAGTGCTGTCGAAATGTCAGGTTATCTATCTCATATTTTTAGGGTTGTTATAGTGGCAACAGAAGACACACTATGTGAAATTTTAACAGTCTCCCTGTTACGGTTGATAGACAGACGGGCGCACGGACGGACGGAGACGGACGTACGGGCGGATGGACGGACAGCGATAGCTTATACAATTGAATCAAAACATAATCTTTGTTTTAGTACCACTGTTTGTTTACTACATTTTCATGTTATCACACACATTTTAGAAATGATAATAATTAATCACACACCGCGAAGGCTGGTTCGAGGTGGCGCAAGAAAAATCAACACAATAGGCCATTATAAAAATAAAATTAAGCAGTCAGTGTCGAAATAAACTTCAAATTTATTGATCATCTTTAACTTCGCGTATTCGTCAAATTATTCAAGCCACTTCTGCTGCAAAGTTAAAAAACACAAAAAGACAAAAAAAACAGGAAAGAAAAATAAAAAAGTTAACAAAGATTAAAAAAAACACGCAAAAGGTCTGAAAACACATCCATATTCATTTGAATGTTGTCACACAACTTCTGGAAAACAAGTTCCATCATTAGCCCTCTCTTTACCAGCAGGACATTCGTTAGCACTGATGGCAGCAAAACCACAGATGGTCGCATTTTGTGCAGTATCTATTGTGCAGTTTAGTGTTTCTACTGCAGTGTTCAAGTAATCGAGTATTTCTTCAATTTCATCTTCATCTAAAGGGCTTGCTTCACTTTCAAATTCAATTTCTCGTTAATGTTTTTGTTTTGGAGAATCTTCAGGTATGTAAACATTACAGATAACCGCACCATCGACTGTTTTGCAATGTTTACCATCAGAGTCTCCATTCTTATTTTCAGCGGCTTCAGCGAGTTTTATGAGACGATTTATTTCATCTTTATCTGTAGGTTTTGTATTATTTAGAAATTTGATTTCTCTTTTATTTATTTTTGATACAGGCTTTGCTTCGACATTTATGTTAAAATAACAGATAACATCAGTTTCTCCAGTTGTACAGTTTTTATTAATAAGCTGTCCTGTTTTGTTGGCGGCAGTTTCTACAATGCCAAGTATACGGTTAATTTCCTCTGCTGGTTGATAAGTGATAAGAAATGTCACTTCCCATATATGTGTCCCTGGTGATAAATTAAAAGTTTCAGTTTTAGATTGAGTTTCTTTATCTTTCGTTATATCTATAAGTATGTCTTTTAATAACGTTATATTTCCGACTTCAAAATAATCTTTTACTATTCTTTGTATAATTTCAGAACAACGACATTCTGCAGTACTTGGAGAGCCAGTTTCTTTCAAATCTTCCTTCAGAACGCCGCACCGAGAACTTGCTATGAACAGGAATATAAATAAAATGGTCTTCATGGTTAATTTCCGCTGCGTTAGATAGTAATACACTTATTTTCAATATTTTATCTATAATAATATTCTTATGTGTCTTTTTGATATCCACTTTTTCTTTGATCTTCTTCACTTGTTGTTTTTCGTTTTCTTCCACTTCTATTATTTGTTTCAAATCCAAATATCTAGAGCTTTACGGAGCGGTAACTGCACAGTTTAAAGACTAACAATAACAACAATACAATAAGTATTTAAATAACAGTTTTATCAATACGTGGGTCAAGGTTTATATAAACAGAGGTAGACTTGGCTAATATAGAACTTTTTTTTTTCGTCACTAAAAATTGAAATAACATCAGCTAGTTTCAAGAAGTAGGAATGATGATTTTAGTGCTTATGGGTGCTATTATAAATATTAACAAAATGTCAATGACTCACGTGGTGCGGAGATTTCGTGCAATTTAAAATTTCTCCGTTTCTCCACTCCGCTGCCTCGCTCAGCTGAAATGGACAGGCACCCTAAAACTCCTCTTTAAGCTGGCTGTCAATTGACGCGAAGTGAGGCAGCGGAGCGAAGAAACGGAGTAATTTAACCAATGGAATTGTATAAAATCTCAGTGACTAACGCCGCGACGCATAGCGGAGGTTTTGTAAAATTTCATTTGTTGATTTTTCTTCGCTCCTCTCCTCTCCTCTCCAATGGACAGTCAGCATCAGGAAGTACTCCTAAGCTTCGGGACGTTATGCATAACCAAAGCCCAAAGCCTATTCCACAGGGCCGTCAATACTTCAAAACTCGACAAAATGTAGGACACAGCAAATTTCCCTTTAATTTGTAAAAGAAGTGACGGCGTGCACTAAAATCATCATTCGTGTTGCGCTGCGAGGTGTCGCGTAGCTTTCCGCGGAATCGCCGATACCCTTCGGCAAAAACTTTTCTTCGAGTAAGATCTCAATATGACCAAATCGTGCGGTCGGTCGGCCGTAATGCATTCTACAAACGAGCTGCTTGTATTCTGAAAAAAATGTCAAAGAAGTCATTGATTGCATCATGATCTATCTGCCTAGCCTTTTCCCAACTATATTGGGGTCGGCTTCCAGTCAAACCGAATTTAGCCGAATACCAGTATTTTACGCGGAGCGGCTGCCTACCAGACCTCCACAACCCATCAACTAGGTAACACGGTACTTCATGGCAAGGCTGGAGTCAGATTAACTGGCTTCTGACTATCCGTAACTACTGCCAAACTCTACAAATAACAGCCGGGACCAACGGCTTAATGTACTTTCCGAGGCACGGAGGAAACGTTATGTTAAGATGGTCACCATCCACAGACCAAGCTAGGCAAGCGTTGCTTAGCCTTGAAGATCGACCCGTGCGGCTGTTATTATCTACCACAAGCTCCTCCAAGTAATTGAATTGCATACGCATGCTTAATTTGAGGTAACATAGGCGATTTAAATTTGATTTTAAATTCAAATTGGACATTACCGCTGGTGTTGCCCCGATCTCCTCTTTATATCAACGAGAGTTGGTTACGATAACCTAAGATAAATGTCAGGGCACTTAGCAGTAACTGTAAATATATGTTTTTTGGATTTTTCTTAATAAGGACAATCATACAATTCTCGGTAATGGACGACTTATTGACTTTCACACAATCGGTTAATACCTATTTGTAATAACCTAGAAATTCACAGAAATAATTATCTTTATGTAGGTAAATACTGTTAGGAATTCAGCTGAATAATAATTTTCGATGCCAATGTAGTTGTCTAGGCAGATAGACGTAGGTACACCGATGTTGTATCCTGTAACTGCTAGGTAGAGCTGAGGAGCTCGTGGCTAACTAATAACAGCCACACGGGTCGAGGTAAAGCTAGACATGCCGTTACATACCGACACAAATACCTTGGTTTGAAAAGCCAACACACACAAAGTCAAAGTTCCACAAATGACGGCCGGCTGTCATTTGTGGAACTTTGATTGTTGTTCAGGATAGTCAGAAGCCAAAAAACCGGGGGGGGGGCTACTCTCTATGCCCGAAGTTCGTAGTTTCGGGCTTAGTTGCGGGCGTATTCTATTCCGTATCACCTAACCACTAAGAATGATAGATAACATGATTCGAGTTCGGGACTTATCATTAGTACAGTCAACAAAGCTATTGGGTATGCAGGCAGCTAACGTGCAACTACTTTTAAACAATGTTGTGAGTTGCTAAGTAGACAATTATTGTACAACACACTCGTAAGTATGTCAAAAGCTTATAGACTCTTACCGACTAAAACCACCCCGGTGTTCCATCTCTCACCTACGCCGGGGATCGCGAGAACTTATTTGGCTTTCCGTGATCCCCGACTGCGCCCGACTCCGCCTCTGCGGGCCACCTCGAGTCAGCGGGGAGAGTGAGTCCGCCTGCGACGTCAAAGAGGGAAGCATGGGAACACTACGCGCTGCCACCACGGGTCCGTATGAATGGGGGGTGACGGCCAAGAGACGGCAGAAGACGGCAGCGTATGCCCTCCTCCGATGCCCGGTGCGCCTGCTGCGGGCCGGGAGAGAGGTCGAAATCTCCCGCTCCCTTTCCGCAGCCTCCTTCTGCGTGATAACTATTTCGCAGAAGGAGACCACCGCGTCTCAGGCCTCCTCGCCGTCGACCATTGCACGAACTACCGCCAGCAACGAGAAATCACTGCCTACCACAGACTCTGCCAGCGTATGCCGCACCATATCCTCCCGACAGGCGACGCAATGGTGACACCGAGTGTCCGGCTCCCTGCCTATGGGACACAGGAACCTCCCGAACCAGCCATGCCCCGAGAGGACCTGCGTCACACGAAACGGCAAGGAGCCGTGCCTTCTCCCGAGCCACAGGTCGAGCACTGGGCTGATGGCCTCAATAGTGCCGAAGCCGGAGGAAGGATGTGAGGGCCTGTCCCGCCAATCCGCCACCAGGACCTCGACATTAAGCTGCGACCGACGCAGCTCAATGTGCCGCTCCATCAGTCGCTCACCGTGCGCCCGCGCGTGTCCTCACGCCACGGATGCAGTGAAACGAGGACTTTTGCCTCCAGGCCCAGAGCGGAGATCCGGCCAGTGCGCAAGCCACCTCGTAAGAGATCGTGCAATAATCCCTGATGACTCTGACGGCCATCAATCACCCTATGCGGCTTCCGCAGAACAGTGATGGTGCTGGACGTCAGGTCAGCCGCCCAGATCTGGTACTGGAAACCGACCCCAGCATAGTTGGATACGCTGATTCATTTTATTGCTGGGCAAAGTTTATTTTGTTTTGTAGTGCAATATTTTTTATACTATTGATAGACACGCGTTTGACCACTATCTCACCTGATGGTAAGCGATGATGTGGTCGAAGATGACGCTAATATAGGTAATTTATAACCTACATACCTAGCAACTACTCCAGAGATCTATACTGTGTCTGCGGGCAGTCTGTTCTAGCTTTTAAGTTAGCTACAATAATACGAGGCATTTAATCTTATCTTAATCTAACTTAATAATAATAAATTAACTGGCGACAATAAAGATTTTTATTTATTTATTTAGCTATACACCATACTTCGAACTTTATTAACTACATAAATAGGTACCTAAGTACTCGTATTTACCACATTAAATTAAAAATACGAATTCACTTAGTTGACTTTTAGTGAAGTAAATAAAGTCGTCACATCACGTCGCGTCTCAGTGTGAGCTGATACATAAACTTACGAATTTTCTCAAAACAATTTCCACGCATAACTTCATAAATGTTTTTCAACAAGACGAGTCATCGGAGGGCTGAAAGTCTAAATTACAATAATAATTATTGGAAAAAAACCAGATGGTGACATTAACTCCGATTCGGGCCACGCGCCAAACGATCCTTGTATGGCAATATTAATTGACAAAAGGTTCAAAAACCGAACACCAGCTTGGGCCAATGTGTACGGGGTATGGCCATTACACATCCACGGAATACGTAATAGCATTCATTCATGAGCACAGGATGAGGCAACCGTTTGTAGGTAATGAGATGCATAAACTCGTATCAAATTAAATAGCCCTGCTCGCGGTTCCGTCCGCTTTGCATAATTCTCCTATTAAATCATGGGAGCCATTGCTTCCTTCAGGTTTAAGGAAGAGAGAATAATTTTATAATTAAAACCGTTCATAAAATGGTCGATTACGTGTAATGAAAGAATGAAGCTTTTTCAGGAAAATATCGCCGTCCTCGTTTTGCTCTTAACTATGGTTACGATAGAGCTAAGAATTACATCGACTAGACAATAGAATAAAATAAAAACACTATATACACCATGCAGAAAAATACATTATTATCTTAAAAATAGAAGGGTTGTACAATGGGCGTCCATATACATATACCTACAGTCTCGAACACTAATATTCTTTGGCTGTGTCTCGAGGTGGAATAACGATTACAGAGAGCTCTTGGTGGGAGCGGGCAGAGTGAATGGTAGTATGTGTTTCTGTATAAACTCTTCTGGGTAAGCTCACTCCATCGTCGACTTTGTTTCTGTAACCTCTGACCTAGACTAGAGTCAAGATCAAACCCAACTCAAATAAAAAAGGTCCCCGTAAGGTGGACCCATCAAATAGCATCCGCGCTGGGAGGCCCTGTGAATGAATAACTATTAGCTAATAGATCTAGATGGAAGGGATCATCATCATCATTTCAGCCGGAAGACGTCCACTACTGGACATAGGCCTCCCCCAAGATGGAGGGTTTGCCATAATCGCCACGCTTGGCAGGCGGGTTGGCGAACGCAGTATATGGTGTTGAGAACGCTGCTGCCCATTCTCTGGCGAGTCCCTTAGTCGCCTCTAACGACACCCACGAGAAGTGATGGGATGGTATTATTCTTTTACGGCACCCTACGGCACCGGCCGACACCATGCGGTCAAGGGGATCATGAACCGGGAAACAAAGACACCAATGATTGGGCAGTGTCAAGAGCGAAAAACATTGGGCGGTCTTAGAGATGCGTCAAGAGAAAGTAATGACGTGTTATTCACCTTACCTAACTCCCACTCTTATCTAACTTCACAAATTCAATGCATCTGCTCTGCGCACAGTAAAAATTTTCGCTCTACAAATAATCTCCTTCTACGCTGTCCCACACACCGCTCTGGGTTTGTTAACTCCTCTTTCTTTGTCCAAGCAATCTTCCTTTGGAATGCGCTCCCTGTATACATCAGGATGGCAACCAGTCATTGTCCTTTAAGGTGAAGGCACGTGAGTACATTCGCAAGAAGTTGGTAGAATCATCAGCGTTAATTCGTTGAATTTGTTTTTTCTAAACGTCTTTATTTTTTATTTTTTTGTTTCTATGTATTTATGATTGTATTTCTTTCCTCTCTGTTTGTATTTCCTGTTGCACCTGCCATGTTGTCTCTGCACCATCCTAAGGTCGACTGGTAGAATATGCCTAAGGCATTAAGTCCGCCTTTGTACAGTATTTTTACTAGTGCATCAAGTTTAAAAAAAAATCAAAGTCCCATACATTTAAGTAGGTTTAGCGGTAAACGTAAAATCAACCCGTCCAGCGTATGTATGTATGTATGAATGTATGTATGTATGTAAATCGGGCTGGTTTCCGCAACTCCACGACTAAGCGCGTATTTTGCGTGCAGGTGGGACACACCCGTCCAGCGTGTAGAGCCCATGAATATGAAAGTATCAGGAACAGTCTTTGATAATTGTCAAGATGTCTGATTTACTTGATAGACGAGCTTGTGAACGTGTTACCTATTTTACTTTCCCAAAAAAATAGGAGAGAAAACCCTAAAAAAATTAAAGTGCCTGCTTAAAGTGACAACTTTCTTCAGCAAGAAAGCTTGTCATAAAGTCCTAAATTGATTGATTGATATGCGCTACCAAACAATCTGAGGTAATTGTTATTACTAATACATAGAATATTACTTTGTCTAAAGCCCAAGAACCTTAATGGAAAACCTAACTAAAACTACTACTCTCATCTCTTCCCCTATCTGGTAACTATCTGTAAACTATATTGGTCACTCCAAAGTTGCCAACAGCTCAATAGTTTACACATCATCCGATTTGTCGTGAAGTTTGCAGCGAGCTTTAGGCGGATCCTCAAGACCACCACTAAAAGGTTTTCAGTGTTGCCAACTGCCTGCCTGATTGAATTTGAATAAGGAAGTTGGAAACGTTACGACCGGTAACCGGAACAAATATGGCGGATCTACGAGACTTCGTAGACGATAGTTACAACCCTTGTGTATGTAAAATCTGAGAAGCAATAAGAGTAAGTATATTACTACTGTAAGTTACATCACCACAAAAGCTTCAATATAAAATGTGAAATAAAGTTTTCAATTTCGGTATGTTCATGTTTGAACCTAACTAATATTATAAATGCGAAAGTAAGTTCGTCTGTTACGATTTTAATGAATACAGTTCAGGGCCTGCAGTCTTGACATAGTTACCGACCGAATTCGGTCAATAAATCCTAACGATTGATGTGAAAATACCGATATTTGATAGTCATTTAAAACCAGCGAATGTCTTGGCTAGCAAAGGTCAAATTACTGAACTTTGTCGTAAAATTTTGTGAATTTTGAATTTCTTCTAACGATCGGTACAAATTACATCCATTACTATCATTTCGAGACTGCAGGTCATTAGTAGCACCCTGGTGATAGACTACATTAACGCGGCGCAGCCACTGGCACAAGCTAATTAATAAATAAATAAAAATAAATAAAAAGTGCATTCAAACTACAATCGATCATGGCGTACCTAGTCCTCTATTTATTAAGTATCCCGAGAACAGCCTTTCTGAACTCCTGACTTTCATCCACTGTTGAAGACCGACTTAATTTCGATAAGATCACCATGTAATAACGCCATGTGGTGATCGCAACTTTATCATTTCTATATGTCACCGGAAAATGGCAAACTTCGTAAGATTATAAAATAACTTGAGAGATTGTAAACTTTCGTTAACTTGTCAACTGAACATTTGGAATGCATATTTACAAACCAAAATTTGATAGTTTATAATTTCTTGAATTCATTCCGAGAAATTGTGAACTGAATTAAAATGGCAACCAATCAGAGCACACAAGTCTACAAGAAAATAGGCTCTCATTGGCTTGATCAGATGTGACTTCTCACGTTTTCAATTTCGCGAGATAAAAAAAAACCATGACAAAAAATTACCGCTATACCCTATTATACTAATAACTATTCTCAATCACCCAATAAGCTAAAGTTGTCTAAATATTTCCGTTTATGAGAATATGAAAGCCAAATTTGGTCATTTTACGCAAAAAAACATAGTCAAGTTGTAATAGGCCTCTTAAAATACGCCGTGTGCATACGCTCTTATAGTCTGGAATAGCACACAGGCTTTTTATCCCGGGAATATGCTCCCTTGGGATAATTCTCGACATTCACGCTGGCGAAGCCCTTACAGAAGCTAGTTTGGCAATAACATGTACATCTCCGCTTTAGCTATGCAATCGCATTTCGCTAAAATCAAAGCTGATGAGATGCGCCTCACCCAGATACATAAAACATAGCTTACACATAAATCGCTCTCCCATACATAAATGCATGTGATCAATCATTCTCATGGTAATGAAGTTAGAGCAACATCTACACAGTATAGCTTCATGTTGGCAGGCTGTTGATGGGACTTTCCTCTTTCACTTTTCCTAGTTGATTTGACTGTGGAAATTGACCTGAATCGGGCTTCAATATCAACTAAACACATTGAAAGCATCTAGGAATCAGAGATAATTGTCTCGTATAAAATATAAAGAACTTTATTTTATATAAATCAATTTATATAAAATTCTTCCGTTTCTGAATGACTGTCAGACAGCACTCAGCCGAATCTACTGGTCGTAGAAAGCTGTAATTTGCCAAGTAGGTTTCTTGGGGAGTGTAAGGCAGCACTAAGAAATCATTTCCCGAAATTCCTACGGGAAAGGGAAAGAACGGGATATGCGCGTACGAAGTCGCGAGCAGCTAGTATTGAATAAAGTTGTGCCTATTAAATAAGGGCAGGTTTTTTTTCAAAAGTCAGCTTTTGCACACAAGCATCTTGGAGTACCTACCCCAAGATGCTTATGTGCAATTAGAACAAGAGAAGAAGTTGGTATAAGGGCCAGCCAACCGCTTGTTCTCCACCCAACGATCAATAACTCGTTGCTATATAGAAAAAAGTAGGCGCTCAGCATTGTTTTAAGTACACTTTATAAAGAACAATGGCGAAATCTTAGCTGACATAAATTTGAGCGTCTAAAACTGACTTATTTACGAAAGCGCGGATAAGCGCGTGACTTAATCACGGATGGTTTCAACAACTGTAGCAACTTGTATGAGGAGGCTTTACGTAAAGTTAGGGACCTAGAGGATGAACTTATTCCTGCAAACAGTTGCATCATCAAATTGCAGAATGAAAAACAGAGTGCTCAGGTTAAGGAAACTTACCACTTATATAATGAATTAATAGGTATAAATAATAATTGTAACCCTCATTCCACAGTCACGATAGACCTAACTGAAGATTCCTTATTGAAACAGAACTATCCTAGTCATAATAAGTTAAAAAAGTATGCAAAATTAAATAGGTTTATTAAAAAATGTTATCGGTACAAAATACAACATAAACAGTTTTTAAAGAATATTCCACTCAGGAAGGAACGTGTTGACCTGATTAGTAAATTAAATAACTATCAAATTAAACTTGAAGATAGCATAAAAATATATGAAATTGATACACAGCACTTACAGTCTGAAATACAGGTACTCGAAGCTTCACTAAGTTCTCTTAATAGTAAATATATACAATCTCAGAACCAAATAAGAGAACACATTCTTGCTGCAAATGAGTTAGTCATGTGTCAGTGTACTTGCCAGACAGTATCAAATCTTGATGCTGTCCAGCCTGAGGTATCGGACGTCCCGTCCCAGGCGGTGAATGTATCCCAAGGCTGTGTCATCAACCAAGTTGTAATTGATTGTGAACAGGATTTATCTCAAATTGAACAGCCCAAGATTAATAGTTTCTTATCTGTGAAAAGTGGTTATCATTCATTTATGTTCTCAGACAGCATAGGAAGAGGTTTAGGTAAATTATTAAGTAAAAACCTGAGTTATCCTATACAAAATTACTGTATGCCACGTTCATCATACAAGCATATTATGGCGTCATTAAGAAACAATAATTTTAGTTCTAATACCAATATTACAGTGTTTATAGGGAACAGTTTAAATGTAAAAAAAGCAGATATCACGGACAATCTAACTGAGATGTTAAAGTTAAATTGTAATAAAATTATATTGTGTGCATTTCCTTATTTTGAACAATTGTCAAGTAGACAAAATAATTATATTCATAGTTTAAATAAACACATGCACTTTTTAGTAAGTCACTAGAGTGACAAGTTTATGTTTTTTGACACAAACATTTTTGTGGAAAATTTAAAATCGACTAGGGATACAGTGTATTTGCCAATTAGTTTTAGACACACAATAGCAAGGCTATTAGCTTATTTTATTAACTCAGACATAAGTAGTATGTCGCAGTCTTGTATAATTAAATCCACAATGTTTAGTAATTTTACTAAGAATCAGGTGGAGAGCCTTAGTAACGGTAGCTCTAGTGCTACAAATACTTATAAAAATTGTACGGAGTTTCCATGTATCTCTATGGATACTCATTTAAACTAGTACATAAGACAACAGAGGGTACCAGCGACAAAATAGTTATGCCTACCATTAACAAGGTATCTTCTTGCTCTTTAGTAAATAGTTGTCAAAAAGGGAGTCAGCAGCATGCCTTGAAATTATTTCATCAAAATATTCAAGGTGTCTCTTCCAAATTATTAGAAATTGAAATGTTTTTAGAAAAAACAATGTTTGACATTGTATGTTTTAGTGAGCACTGGTTGAAGGATTACCAGATGCTAATTAGTTATGAAAATTATAATGTGGGCAGTTGTTTTAACCGCAAATCTATGTTACGTGGTGGTTCCCTCATCTTATTAAAAAAAAAAACTTAAAATTTAAGCAACGTAATGACATCGTTAACTTATCAGTGGAACATTGCATCGAACTGTCCTGTGTTGAGCTAGATAAGCATATCATAGTGTGCGTGTACAGACCCCCAAACCCTCAAAACTTTACTTTATTTGAGTCAACAATGGAAGATATCCTTGCGAAACTTGCAGCAGGTAACAAGCCCGCGATTATTTGTGGGGATTTTAATATTAATACTTTAGAAATTAATTCAAATAGCAGCAGATTTATAAGCCTTTTTAAATCGTTTAATTTGTCTAATGTGTTTACAGAACCGACTAGGGTAACACCAACTTCTTCAACCTGTATCGATAATGTATTCTGCGATTGTGAATATTTAGATAAAGCCATAGTTAATTACCTTCCCTCTGATCATAGTGGTCAATTGGTAACATTTCAGTTTAAAGCAGCCTTGGAAAAAATTCATATACAATATAGGCCAATTACAACTGGCAAACTAGCTAAATTCAATGGTACCTTACAAAATAAGTTAAATTTTCTAGGCCATAACATTGAAGATGCTAATAAATTTTATGATAATTTCTTTTCAGTGGTTCTAAAGGAATTCAATGCAACTTTTGAAAAGAAGTCTAAGGATACTTTCCCTAAGTATGTATTTAGTGACTGGGCGACTAAAGGCATTAGGATAAGTAGGGAAAGACTATATGAGCTATATGGCCTTAAGCCTGTCATAAACACTGATTCTTTTAATAAGTTTGTAAACAAATATAAAGTGAAAGAAAAAAACGAGTGGTAAAGTGTTCAGAAACACTTGCAAGGTAGCTAAAGCCCTATATATTAGCAACAAGATCAAATCGTCAGAAAATAAAATAAAGACAGTTTGGAAAGTTATTAATAATGAAACTAATAGAAATAAAGAACGAAACACTGATTAATCACTGGAGACTACACATGGTGCCAAAAGCTCTAATTTAGAAGTAGCTCAAGAATTTGTAAATTTTTTCACCAATATACCAACTAAAACTACGGAATATTTAAATTCTTCACCTGAGGTCTCATATAATTTATTAAAAGCTAACGTTCCAGGTTGTACGGTTGAATTCCAGTTCAAACATATCAACCCTGTGACAGTCATAAAAGCTTTCCGGCAAATCAAAATCAAATTGACCGAAGACATATGGGGAATGTCTATTAAAGTGTGCACGTCCATAATTGAAACTATAGCACCATACTTGGCTTTAATATTTAATTTATGTGTGGACCAAGGAGTCTTTCCGGATATAATGAAATATAGTAAGGTTATACCACTATTTAAATCGGGCGACAGCAAAGACACGAAAATTATAGACCTGTATCTGTTTTGCCGGTTTTTAGCAAAGTGTTTGAAAAAGTAATGCTCAATCAGATGCTCAATCATTTTAACATCAATAAAATTTTACACGATCAACAGTATGGTTTTACCAGGGGTCGTTGTACGACTGACGCTGGTGCCACGTTGTTAAAACACATATACTCAGCGTGGGAAGAGGCACAAGATGCCATAGGAATCTTTTGTGACCTCTCCAAGGCATTTGATTGTGTAAATCACGAAACCTTGCTCCTAAAGCTAGGACATTACGGACTAAGTAAACTTGCACTCAGTCTAATAAAATCTTACTTAAATGATAGACAGCAGCAAGTTCAAATAAATGGTGTCAATTCACGGGGTTTAAAAGTCAAAATGGGGGGGGTACCACAAGGCTCTATTTTGGGTCCTTTCCTCTTTCTAATATATATTAATGATCTACCCCATCTTTTAAAAAATCACCCTCATATGGTATTATTTGCTGACGATACGTCCTTAATTTTTAAGATAGATAGACGTTCCATAAATCTTGACGACGTAAATAGCGCCCTACAGCAGGTCCAAAATTGGTTTACTGCTAATAATTTAGTATTAAATGGGAAAAAAACTAAATGCATCAGATTTGCCTTACCGAACGTTAAAAGAAATGATTGCGACATAGTATTGAACAAGGAGAAACTTGAATTTATCGAAAACACGGTTTTCCTGGGGATTACGCTTGACTCAAGGCTACAATGGGGTCCTCATTTAACATCTCTTGCGGGACGGCTAAGTTCAGCAGCATACGCTGTCAGAAAAATCCGTCAATTTACCGATATAGATACCGCGAGGCTGGTCTATTTTAGTTACTTTCATAGTATCATGTCTTACGGTATCTTATTATGGGGACGTGCTGCAGACATCGAGTCTATATTTATCCTGCAGAAAAGAGCCATCAGAGCCATTTACAATCTCCGTCGGCGTGATTCCCTAAGAGAACTGTTTAAGGATATCAACATCATGACGGTACCTTGTCAATACATTTACGAAAATATTATGTATGTTCGGAAAAATCTTCATCTCTTTAGCTAGATTAGTGACAGGCATAATTTTAATACTAGAAATAGGAACAAATTAGATCAACCCCGATTCAGATTGGCCAAAGTACACACTTCTTTTATGGGGTACTGTATTAAATTTTATAATAAAATACCAGTTGATATTCTCGAACTGAATGAGAGAAAATTTAAAGCATGCATAAAACGCACACTATGTAGACAAGCGTATTATAAACTGGAAGATTATATCCTCGATAAAAACGCTTGGCTAAATGCTGGTCCTGCTCCACAGTCACAGCTGCTTAGGTCCACTTTTTAGGTTATGTTTTTATATTTGGAAGAGAGAGTTCGCTCCTTTTAGAGGTTCTTACATTATTTCGTTTATTTATTTTTATATACATACAAATTATATTATTATATATCAAAAAGAATAAATAAATATTTATATTTATTTATTCTTTTTGATGTAAGAACTTAATCGTTCTCCTTATTAATTTATTTTTCATTATTTGGTCATTGACAACCATAGTTTTGTGTAAAGTAGAAGCATGTTTTTCAAATTTTGTAAATGTGAGTACCATGAAACCATTTACATTTTATGTGAGTAGTTATAGTTTTACTTGTTGGACATGAACGAGCATGGTGGTTGAGAGCATGTCATGCTCACTCAAATGTCTCGCTGATGGCGGCGCGTGGGTTTGATCATTCGGTTCCCTTCGAAATTGTTGAGCTGAAGGGTGCCGATACACGCGTCATGTTCGTGAACAGGCGCCGTCGGTTGAGACTGGTCATCTCTTAACACACATCTCTTCTTCTTTGTCTTCTTTTCTTGGTCGTCTCTGGACATATCTTTATATTTAAAATTCTTATAATAAGCCCTTTTTTTTTCCTTTGCATTGTCCTCACATGCAGAAGCAACAAGTATATGTAACTTGGAATTTTGTAAAACAGAACATGATTTAAAAGAGTGTCCGTGGAGCTTCTTGCACGTTCTTCTCCATAGAGATCTACGCTTTGGAACGTGCAAATAGCTTCCATGTTTTTGACTGACCGACCTTGACGTTTCAAAAGTGCCTGTGAATGGTTTATTTGAAATAAAATGATTTGAATTTGAATTTGAAAGAAATTCCACAATTTGTCTACGATTTTTCAAATTATCACATTAACTAGTTAGGGCCGGATAAAAAAATATACTAAAAGAAAAGTAATTTGACTTTTTAAACGTTTAGTTTCGCCATTTTATATTGATTCTGTCAAGTGACAGTAAGTGCATGGTTATTGACGAGTGTTGAGAAATAACTAGTTTAGGCAAATAGAAATACGATACTGTCCTTTAAATTCCTAGAATTTGAATATAAAAGGTACCATAGACATAACCTACAAAAGTTTATGACTGAATATCTATTATTCTCGGCTTTCTCGGACAAAAATTCTTATACAAACTAATTCAGAAGGTGACGATGAGTTGAACAAGATATTTTTCATTTAATACGTAGGAATTTAATCTCAGCTAAAACAATGTATGGGTGACTGCCATTGTTCTTTACAAAGCACTGCGCCAGACACATCTGCCTCATACCGAACGGTTCATGGGCTAACAGGCTAAATCAACCACAATATGGGCCCTAGAAAATATTCTGCTTCATTGCAGCAAACTTAGGCGAACCTGGCGGAGCGAGCTTGATGCTTATCGATAGGATTGGTTCACACTTGCCCAAAGCTGGGAGAAGAAAAGCCGGAAAGTAGAAAGGGAGACCTTTGCCTTGCAGTGAGACAGAAAAAGCTGAAAAATGCCCCCGTGGTCGAGTGGTTTAGGCGCTTGCCTCGTGACCCGGTAGTCGTGGGTTTGATTCCCACGGGAAGAGCAAACTTTGTAAAGTTGTTTTCCACTTTGGCTAGGACATTGCAGACTTGAATCACCTGATTGTCTGATAAAAAGATGACTCCGTGTTTCGGAAGGCACGTGTAAGCCGGTGGTCCCGGCCGCCAAATGGCCATGGCAATGGTCAAATAAACCATGTCAGAGGCCCTTTAGGTGGTTTCAAAACTCTGACACTAGGGTGTATGAAATCGTTAGACCTTACTGAAATAAAATAAATCACTATCATCAAGTGTTTTTTTTTTTAAATAGTCCCTCCGGTGTATCCAAGCTACTCCAAGTATCGAACGAAATTTTCATACGGAAACCAATGGACGGAATGATTCATGAGGTAGGCTTAAGTGTGTGCTGCGGACTTCGTTTGAAAGAGGCACCGTACCCTGGAACGCAAAGGTCACTAGGAGGAACACGGATGGATTTTAGTCAGAAAGAGTCTGACACACCCTCCTGCTGTACCCAGAGCGGGAGGAGTCATTTGATGATTTGCCAACCTAAAAAAAAAAAAAGCTTTAGTGTGTAACTCATTAAGCTCATGTGTAAATTGGCTTGTATAAATATATGACGATAATTGTTGAAAATCCAGGAGCTTATTATATACTGCTACTCGTACGAAGCCAGGGCTGCTAATACTAAACTTGCTATACATATAATAATACTAATTTAACAAACAAGCAATCAAAATAAACTCTTCAGCTTTATAACAAGAGCTGAAGAGTCTGTTTGTTTGGTTGAACGCGCTTATCTCAGGAACTGCTGGTTCGAATTGATAAATTATTTTAGTGATGGATAACCCATTTATCGAGGAAGGCTAGATATAGGCTATATAACATACTCTACGAGCAATAGGAGCGAATTAATGAAAAATGAGACGCATACGAAGTTGCGCGGGGCAGCTTAAATTATAAGTAAGTTGCTGTTTAGTTTAAATTAAATAATAACGAGCAAAGCATGTACAGCTTTCGAATATACAAACAACAAGCGACTCTCTCCATTGCTTGTTATCTAATTAGCGAGCACACTTCACTTTCCACATTGCTCCGTCTAGCCGACTGCCTGCCTACGAGTGTATGAGTCTTAAGAAGGAAGCCTCGTTACTTTGCAAGGAGGCTGTAGGTTGCCAGCTTTTTTTAAATCGATCATCAAAATAAAAAATCTGTCTATTTGTTGTTACCTATTTACGTCTTACCGCCTGAACCGCCACAGGCACATGAATAGACCACGTCAATAGGTCATAGGATGCTTTTTACACCGGGAGAATGTTTCCTTGAGGAAATTTTCGGGCTATGCCACAGGAATGTTTTTTTTTTTGGTAAAATAACATTTCGTTGTATTTATCCATAATTTAGGGTTACTAGAGAATGTCTATGACGCCATCGTTTTCTTTTAAGTACCGCCTCATTAAAAGTAGGTATTAACGTGTGGCAGTGGCAGGATTTCATTGACTTTCATTTAAAGTCCAAGTTAAAAGTAGTAGAGTATTTAAGCTTACCTAATTTCGCTTTTGTAGAATTTAAAGTATACCTACACAAAATAGAGTACAATACTCTATATTAGAGTACCTACGGTAGACAACCCTGGGTGAGTGCATAATCGCGTTACCGCTAGTACCAGTGTACCTTGTGTATTGCTCGCCTAAGAGGCTTAATGAGGTAAGTAAGGCAAACAGCTTGATGGAAATACCTTCATTTCTGACATATTATTATATTATATCCTTTTTGATGATTTATTAACCGTATAAGCACTAGAACCCTCACAAAATGCTCAAAGTTGTCCGATAAATCGCAGTCAACAGAGCCCTACTGTACAAATTTGGGAGCTATTAATCAAAAAACTATAACATATGGACATAGTACATATCATATCCTTCTCATTCAGTTTGTAAAATATCTCTTGAATCAGTCCAATATTGGTGGAGAAAACAGACGAGAGCCAAACCACGAATTATGACTTTTTACATACAAAGTGTCGCCGCCCAGGTTTCCTCTTAAGGGTGCTCTCTCGAAAATGCTTAAAAATAGCGTGCAGATGAAGCAGTTTTTCGTCGGCATTTACTGAGAAATTACACCTGAAAAAATAGGTAGTAATCTACATGATATTGCACGTAACTTGGTTTAGCCAGAATTTATGTATCGGTTTTACATAATAGGAAAAAAAATCAGCAAAACCATTTACTCCTTCATTACTAAAAAAAATATATCTACTGCTGTGTAATACAAAAGAAAATAACTTGGTTTTGTTACTTTTAAAAAATATATACTTGTTTTATTATAAAATTTTAAAAACATGGGTAACGGAGTGGCGTGATGAGGTGTAGTAAGCCCCGTTTGTTTGTACAAGGTCATTGGCATATATACAAGCCTTAAGAGCCAACTAGCTATACCTACCTACGAGAAATCTTGGAAAAGACAATATTGGGTTTCCCACTATAAGATGCGTCTAAAAACGACCAATAAAGTACGGGGCGATAACACGCCTAAATAAATAAATCAGAAGCAGACAAAGGTGTGAGACTGTGGTCATTATGTGTGACGTGGGTAACCGCCCTCGGCCATGCCACAGGACCCTTGAGGGCTAAGGATTCGTGGAGCTTTGGGTCGTAGGAAACGCCTCGAAAAACCTTCTTCCTTGCCCGATTTGTGTAAAATGAAAGCTGAGAAAAAACGCGTCAGTTGGAGTTAAATTGAAGCACAGCCTAAATTTTCCATAAAAAAAATATTAGTACCCCCTTAATAACGAAAAAAGGTACCCAATGTGATGTTCTGCCTAAGGCCGCGTTTCCAACTTTCCACCTGTTATGTACGAGGATGCGTAGCGAGATAATAATGTATTTATTAAGGACCAATAGAATCGTTTCAATTATCTAGCCACATCTGTGCAAGCGATTCTATTGGTTCATAAATAGCGTATTTTTAACGCGCCGACGACGCACGTTTTTTTAAACGCACGCTCTTGGCGCCGTAGATGAGCTAAAAGTAGTACTGTCTGCGTCTGAATTTCGTTTAAAGCGCGTTAGCGCGCGTCGTCGGCGCGTTAAAATAAAACATTTTTCCTAAAAAATTTCACCCACTTCCAAACAAAACATTACAAAGTATAAAATAACCCTAACTTCGAAATTCAGTGTTTTTGGTTTTGTATCTTTGTATTTTTAAGTGGTGATACTTGGACGACGTCTTACCGTCTACTCAGTAATTGAAATTAGCAAAAATGCTCATAAAATAATAACCACTGAACCAAACTGAATTAATTTTTTACGGACCAAATGGCAAGTATCCCGTATCCAAACTAAAAAAGAATAAAAAACAATGTTTAAATACATAAAAAAAATACCCGCCGAATTGAGAACCTCCTTATTTGGAAGTCAGTTAAAAACATTGTGGGCAAAGGCCCTTAGATACATTTGGCTGTAGCAGCAACAATAGTCACTCTACAGTAAACATACTTAGTATTTGCAAATTCGCCGACCGTAGGTACTCACCAGTAGCCGCCATTCTGAATGTACCACACGTACTTTACACATTTCCATCTTAGTCGCCGATCTGATGCAAGCCTTGATGTACAGTAAAAGGTTACATTAGTTTTCATTAGGTATCTAGACAAGTTTTGTGCCTACGTTACCAATTAAGTTGTGGCCATTCATGTTTTATAAATTAATAGGGTTTTATTATTTAAATAGGGTGTTTTATTCTACAGAAAATAGTAATTCTATTTAGTCCGTACGGTAACTACATCTGCAAAAAATATTAGACACGTATTTTTTGCCATTTCAAATTGATAAAGAAATGATTAAGCACATCAAATCAAAACAATCGAATTAAGCGCATCAAAATTCGAGAGTGGGGGCTGGTGACGTCACGTTTTAGTAAAGAGTGTCATGTGAGTGTTCAACGCACTGTCTTCATTTTTAGTTTACGTGAAAAAGAAGAAACGTAAAGTAATATTTTTTTGTAAATCTCTACGACAGTCTAATTATATATTTTCAGTACCAACCTAATAAAAAACTCTATAGGGCGGCATTATTATACTAATGAAAGAGTACGTAGATAGTTGTTAAGAAAAAGTGTAAAGATAAAAGAAAACTAAATTTTCAAAACATAGCTTTTGATTCTAAAAAGGTTGTAAATGCTTACCACAATAAGCCGAAAAAACAATTCCCTTTTTCTAATTTCCCGTAACAGTATTGCAATGAATTTTAATCAACGCTAAAAGCTTTCCATGTCCCCGAAAGAAAATGGTGTCATTATTTAATACGGTAACAACATTATTGCTCTTACATCAACATGAGGCACCTTTTTCCCTCCATCTAAAAACAATATAATTTTTTAACGGCGTCGTAAATCGACGTCCACTCGACGTTTTGGGGACACATATCGTGAACAACACATTAGGAGCTAACGCTTGACATTTCGTAAAAGCATCGTCAATTCAATTAAATCGTCGATAATAAAACAAAACTTTATCGAAGGGAACAAATTGCTTTTGTTTTGTCCCCGACAGTAACGTACGTTCAAACCGGTGTAAGTGCAAAGGCTTTTATCTATTGAACACTAAATATACACAGTACTTAACTATAAAACAGATTATGAAGACGTCAAAATGTCTACTATATAAAACGAACATCAATTACAGCTTTATACAGTCTAATGGGTGCTTTAATGGCTCCTGCCAAGCCCTAAACAGCAATTATAAGTTCGTTATCAGAGCTTGAACTATTATTCTTCGTCACAACTGATAATAAGTCCTCAATCGTTAATTCTAACAGTTAGAGCATTTAATTACTCTTATCTTGCCGTGAGTATTTAAAACTTCCATGTCCGTGTGTCTCTGTAGGATATTGTAATGAACAATCAGGATTCCTTCCCTTATTGGACACATTCAAGAGATGTTTGTGGATAGGAGGTATCGTTAACTTACAATTTGTAATTCAAAATAAAAGTTTCCGTCTTGGCAACGAGTTTCTTGAATCGAAATGGTCCGCAACAGGAAATTCATATGGCTATCGCTGAAGCGGAACGCAGCATTGCCTACACTGAAATGGCAATTCTTTTCCGCTCCGGCCTGGGAGTTGTCTAAAAAGTTCAGTAGAAACACAGAATGCTTATGTAGACAGCCAGTAATTTCACATTCCGTGTCACAGGCAACACGGTGTTTGTATTCCCTGCCAAATATGCGCATGCTTCGCTCCTCGCCTTGCCTGCCTCGGTCCCACGATGCAAAAATGCAAATGTGATGGAGTGCAAATGAGCGTCCCGTGCGCGGCGTGCCAACGACTGGGACTCTGCCCCGAGCCCCGGACGCATCACTTTGTGCTGTCCATTGTCAACACTTGCTTTATGAGGGGTTGTCAACGTATTGTTAACTCATTTTAGTGAGCTTTATGCTCCATCCGTCCTCGATCTGTTCATTCATTCTCGCGGTGTCCGACCGTCGAAATAACTCAGTGCCTATCTGTGACATGTTTCGAGATGACGATTAATTATTGTGATGTTTGTTAAGTGGCGTTCGCGTTGCTAAGTCACAATATTGTGGTCGTTATGCCTGGCTTCCTGTTTGCTATTAACACATGGCTTTGTAATAGGCTCATATTTCATTCTGGTCGAGTAGTTTGCTTTGTAATAATTGTGGGAATCTTTATTACTATTATTCTGATTCTACAAGGTCAGTTTTACGTGATTTCTTTTTCGTATTTTGATGGTGTATCTTTGTACAATATCTCTTTGGCATCGCGTGTTTTTTAGCGATTCTGGTTATGGGCATGGCATGTATCGTCATGGCCATTTCATTTGGAGCTTGATCAGAATTTTAAGTGCCACAAGATGCGTTGAACCCTCAATAAGTTTTCGGCGATGCACCAATTAGGAACTGCAAGTAGGCACCGCCATGGTAAAGTGCTTTTTTTCAGAATAGGAAACAACTCGTTAATTTCAAATCGTGTGCGTTTTTTATGAATTTCAAAAAGCGAATGTGAAAGTTTTGTTTTAACCATCCTCCTATTCTTTGGGTTCCTACAGATTCTTAGCTGATTCATGTGATGACTGAATTGTCAACCAGTTGGTAATTAGATACACTCACCATCAGTGTTTCACAAGAACAGTCTCCAAACTCTAAAAGACACCGTGGACCGTGACACAATGTTAACAATATCGAAATTGTAATTAAAATCTCGGTATATACATATGTATTTATTTGTAAGAAAAACTATACACTCAATGTTGTTGACCTGTCCTGTTAAGAAGACCCAGTCTCTCCGGGAGGCTATGGTTGAGCGCTTGAATGTGTCCTTACAGGCTGTCTCTGAATGGGGTGATGCCAATTCCACCCAGCTCCATCTTTCCGAGGTGCAACAGTGCCGATAACCGACCAACTTGAACTTCTTGGGGTTACATAAACATCTACTCTCAATTTTGGCCCTTTCATAGAGGCAAAAGCTCAAGTGGCTGCAAGAAAGTTGGGGATCCTAGCAAAGGTTAGACGGTACTTCACGCCGGAACAGCTGCTCAAACTCTATCAAGCGCAAGTTCGATCGTGTATGGAATACTGCTCTCATCTTTGGGACGGATCTGCCAGATACCAGCTTGATGCCCTTGAGTCAATTGAGAAACGAGCCAAGAGGATCATTGGCAATGAGAGGCTCGTCGCTACGAAGCTCCAGTCTTGAGCATCGACGACGAGTTGCTAGCTTGTCGGTTTTTTACCGGTTGCATTTTGGGGAAGTGCGACGGAATTGCATAATTTAATTCCGCCAAGCCCTTTCCATCATCGGACCACAAGACGAACGGCGATGCGCCACCGGTACATGGTGGACATCCCACCCACACGCACAAAACGTTTTGGTCCAACTGTCCACCTACCTACCTACCCTACCTACCCTACCTACCCTACCTACCCTACCTACCCTACCTACCCTACCTACCCTACCTACCCTACCTACCCTACCTACCCTACCTACCCTACCTACCCTACCTACCCTACCTACCCTACCTACCCTACCTACCCTACCTACCCTACCTACCCTACCTACCCTACCTACCCTACCTACCCTACCTACCCTACCTACCCTACCTACCCTACCTACCCTACCTACCCTACCTACCCTACCTACCCTACCTACCCTACTATTTTTTAAATATTTCAATACTTATTATGCTATTCCGGATAAAGACTAATCCATAAACACTAAAATCATGAAAATCGGTCCAGCCGTTCTTGAGTTATAAGTGTTCGAATCAACCCGACTTTCTTTTATATATATAGATTAACGTAAGTGAATTTTGAATGGATAAACTACAACCCCATAGCTTTCTGGTTTAATAACATGGGATATACACATTTTATATCATTCAAAAATATGATTATAGTACCTATCTAATTCAAATAAATATTATGAGCGAAACGAGTATTGTAGCTATAGTAAAATTTTACGTTACGTTACTACTATACGTCAAACATATTCGTGCTAGGCCCTCTGTTTAGCTGTAAGTTTTCTTAAAATTAAATCAAATACACTACGAGAAAGAACGAATCTAACCGAACAGGGCAGAGCTCAAGATGCTTCCCAATAACTTTTCGTCTGGCATAACGCAGTGTCTCAAGAGGAAAGTCTTTGAACTGTGCGTTTTGCAACCTTGATCAGGTTGCAATACGCACGGGTACGGGTACAAAGTGGGCCTCACTAAAAGACTGAAAGTCATCCGAAGTCCTCTCCATTAATAGGGCTATGCTATATTAATTTATTGACATGCTATTTTTTTCCCGCGAATTCATACGCGCATATCCTGTTTTTTTCCGTGCCCGTAAGAATTTGGGGAAATCCTCTCTTAGTGCTCCCCTACACTCCCCAAGGAACCCATAAGCCAAATTTCAGCTTTCTACCACCAGTACTTTCGGCTGTACGTTGTCTGTCAGTCACTCAATCACTCACTCAGTCAGTAACAGAAGAATTTTATTTATATTGATTGATTGATGATAATTGATAAATCGGGATAAACATCATTTTTGGGATGTTTGTTGGGAGGTTTGTTAGTAATTACTTAAACTATGTTAGTATAGTGAATTTAATTTATATTGATTGATTGGTGATGATTGATAAATCGGGACCAACATCCCTTTTAGGATATTTGTTGGGAGGTTTGTTAGTAATTACTTAAACTATGTTAGTATAACGAATTTTATTTATATTGATTGATTTATGATGATTGATAAATCGGGACCAACATCCCTTTTGGGATGTTTGTTAGTAATTACTTAAACTATGTTAGTATAATACACTTTGACTTAGACATATACACAGACGTAGGTAAGACAAACAACACACAACTACCATCTTTTGGATACAATTGGCAACAACACTACTCTATGCTATGATAACAACAGTGTGAACTAAGTACTGTGTAAGTTTAGGAAACTAAGTTTCAAAAAGGTCAAGGTAAAATATAAGTGCTAGTTTAACAAATTTATAAAAACAGGTAATTTTCACTCAGGTGGACTTTTCGCTTAATTCTGAAACCAATATTATGTCAAAAGAGAATGTTAAGATCACCCACAAATGACTAGAATCTATTTCAGTAAAAGCACCCAATATTTATACGTAAATATAATTATAAGCTCAATAACAGTCCCCATTTCTACCCCTAAGAGTCAATTCACCCGCGTTTCCCCATAACGCAGCGGAGGTCAGATGGGTATCAGTCCGCATAAAACTGAAGCACGCCACACCAATCAGATGTGGTCACGAACATCGCAATGTAAACAGTACACAAGCTTAATAACTTTATTCGCAAAATGTATAAAATTATACAAGTCTTCAGAATAAATAATAGGTAGGTACAAACGCCTGGGAATACTTGAGCAGCTTGTACGACGAAAATGGCTCTTACTACTACGACTTACAGGCGCTGTCAAATTGTTACCATTGACGCGGTAGACAGGTACCTAGTAATACTTCGAACCTAGTAAATACTACAGTCTTGGTCTCGATCACATCCTTCACTAGTTTCTATTGTTAAGTTCTAAATGGAATTTCTATTTTTTGTTGCGAGAATCCATCTAAATTCTAAACTAATATCCATTATGAAGAGGTGAAACTGTTCGTTTTTGTATCGTATCGTATGTTGCGTTGCATGCGATAAGTGTGTTTCTACTTCATAAGTAGTTTTTCATATAAAATCAAGAGTCCAGATATCATAATGCGTTGCATACGTTGCGTACGTGGAACCAGTTTGTCTCTAACTTAAATATACTGCTAATGTGATAAACCGGGGTGCTCAAGTACCTATGTGTGGCAAATTCCATAATCTAAGCAGGCAAAGTCGCTGTTGAAAGCTAGTCCATCATATTGTTCTTAGTTCAGTCGCATTGTTATTGTATTAATACTAAATGTAGATGTGTGTGGAGCTCGTGGCTCAATAATAACAGCCGCACGGGTCGATCTTCAAGGTAAAGCAACGCTTGCCAAGGTTGGTCTGTGGATGGGTGACCATCGTAACATACCGAGTTTCCTCCGTGCCTCGGAAAGCACGTTAAGCCGTTGGTCCCGGCTGTCATTTGTAGATCTTTGGCAGTCGTTACGGATAGTCAGAAGCCAGTAAATCTGACTCCAGGTTTGCCATGAAGTACCGTGTCTAGTAGGCAGGTAGGTCTGGTAGGCAGCCGTTCTTCGTAAAATACTGGTATTCAGCTAAAAGCTTGACTGGAAGCCGACCCCAATATAGTTGGGAAAAAGGCAGGCAGATGATGACTAAATGTAGATGTGTGTCGTGTTCGACGGTGGCACATCCGCCAATCTAGTCATTTCAGCTCATTCCTTGAAGCGGTCTTGGTATGCGTGAGAAACAATGCTGGGATTAAGCTTGGCGAGCAATGGAGAGGACATAGGTAATGCTTTTTGTCGCCAATCTGTGGCATATGTATTGGATTCATTAGTAAGTTCATGAAATCAATAGTAATAACTGGAGTCGTTTATTAGTCAAGGTTCGAAAGGACCGATTGGGGCCAAATAGTATTGTTTTTCAATTGTCTTGCGTGCTCGATGCCTGACGGGTTACGTAAGTAGAATTGACTTTGTAGTTACAATATTGCAGCTCGATACAACTTATAGAACGTCAATAAATTAGGTTTCTGAATTGACTTTTCGAAGTTGAGGTCTTCAATCTTCAAAACCTGTCTCTGTCGGCGGAAATGAAAGTTAAGAACTTGTCAAACTGTAAATGGACAGTAAAGTTTGAAAATACTTCAAATCAAATTCAGAAACCGCCGGATATTCTTATTCGACGTAACGCCTTAGTAAATAAATCAACAAAAAAATTAAATGTCTACAGTGACTTAATGCATAATATGGCACCGGGAAATATGGCAATCGCGAGAAATTGTAAAATGTTTTTTCTTACTGAGCTACCGACATACTGGAAACTATTTGGGTATTGTATACGAAACGATTTTTTCATAATATATCGAGATATTAGAATCTAATAAAGATTTATTACCATCTTACGGAGTCTGCGATTTTCCGGTGTCATATATAACATACATTCAGTCAAAAAAGTATCGGGAATGGATGATTTGTTTATGGTTCCAAATTCAAATTTTTGTTTTTTTGTAGTTGTTAGATTGGCACAACTGTTTTCCATTTTGGCGCGGAGTTTGAGTTGCATCTGTTATTTATATTAAATACAGGGCTGGTTTTAGTAATATCATATATAGTGTGTATTGTGAATTTCATAATGGACAAAAATATCGAACAAAGAGTTTGTCTTAAATTTTGCATCGCCAATGGAATTTCGTGTTCGGAGTCACTGAAAATGTTACAGAAGGCTTACGGTGAATCGACTTTATCAAAAACTCGTGCTTATGAGTGGTTCAAAGCGTTCAAAAGCGGTCGAGATGTGATGGAAGATTTGCCTCGCTCTGGTAGGCCGTCAACGTCTGCAACTGAAGTTAACATCGCAAAAGTGAAGGAAATAGTGACGAAAATCCCCATTCAACTCTGAGAGAGATAGCCGCCGAACTTTCTGTATCTCACGAGTCGATCCGTACCATTTTAACTAATCATTTGGGTATGAAACATGTTGCTGCTCGGCTAGTCCCAAAAGATCTGAATTTTCTCCAAAAACTCAATCGCATGAAAGTCGCTGAGGACATGCTAGAACGAGTCAGTTCGGACCCAACATTCATGAAACGCATTGTTACTGGTGACGAGACGTGGGTTTACGAGTTTGACATGCAAACTAGTCAACAAGCTTCGGAGTGGCGCCTTCCAACTGAACCGAAACCGAAAAAACCACGCCAAAGTCGATCAAAAGTCAAAGTCATGTTGACTGTTTTCTTTGACTATCGCGGTGTTGTGCACTCTGAATTCTTACCGGAAGGTCTAACGGTAAATAAAGAATATTATTTGAGCGTTATGCGGCGTTTAAGAGAGCAAATTCGACGAAAAAGGCCAGATTTGTGGATAGAAAATTCTTGGATTTTGCACCACGACAATGCGCCTTCGCACAAGGCTATCATTGTGAACGAATTTTTAACCAAACACTCAACAAATACCATCCAGCAACCACCATATTCACCAGATATGGCTCCTGCTGACTTTTTCTTTTTCCTAAACTCAAATTACCACTTCGTGGCACCCGTTTTCAATCGATAGAAGACATAAAGGAGAATTCGCGGCGAGAACTGAACTCAATTCCGGAAGCAGCGTTTAAAAATGTTTTGATGAATGGATTATTCGTTGGCGCAAGTGTATCGTTTCTAAAGGAGCATAGGTACTTTGAAGGTGATAAAATAAATTTGGATGAATAACAGACATTTTGTGTATTATTGATCTTTTCCCGGTACTTTCTTGACAGAGTAGTATATATGAAAGCATATATCGATACCGAAGCAGCTGGACTGTATCGTATTATTTATGTATTTTTACCATAGAAATAAAAATTAAGGGTTCCTTGCAAAAAGATTAAACCCAATTTACACATGGGCGACAGTAGCTGGTATCGATGCAAACCTTTAGGTATCTTATTAAAACAGAGAGAGGTCTCCACGTAAGTGAAAATCTTTTTCCGACCCACACAGGCTGAAAAGTGATTTTATCGTATCAGGATTCCACGAACCGCGACCCAGTTACCTACTGGGGCACTGCCGATATTCTCAGAAATGACCCGTTGCCCGTTTTTCAGCTTACTAACCCGTAACGAAACGACTATCATAGGACCGAAATTCTCTTGGCATGGCCAGAACACGGACCGTCAATATTTCAATGAAACGTAGACACTCACTGATACTTTGATACTTGACACTGATAAATTGTAGGTATGCATGACAACACACACACTCTTAGTTTGTAGAATTCCCTTCCGGAGTCTGTTTCCTACAACCAGGGCCCCAAGTCCGCTATTTCTTATAAATTCGTCATTCCAACACGATCCCACTGTCATTTTGCTAAAAGTTCGTAATCTGCTAATTCATAATGGTCGATCACTGGTCGGTCAATGGTCTCGTAATAGAATCGTGTTAGAAAGATATTTTCGTATTACCATTATAATAAAACCCGTTAGTAGACATGATTTTCTAAAAACTACTACTAAATTTGAACAAAGTTATGCCAGATTTCTTTTATATATATGTTTACATATTATTTATTAATTTATCATAATGTAGGTACGAGATTACCATTCTATGCCATTTCTTTCAATGGAGTGTCAGTGGTTGACCATTGGAAAGTCACAATGACACTTTTATATTAGTAGATTACCAAACTTGTCAATATCAATTATGAAATCAATAGTATCAGACCATTCTGACACTATTGTAATAGCAGACTTGAGGCCCTGGGGTCTTTAAGTCAAGAGTGAACAGGTTAATTTTAAGCAAGCGTGCTCAATCGCCGACCACATCATTGCTTTTCATCAGGTGAGATTCGTCAAAAGCGAGGATAACCTTGAATCTCACCTGATGTATATTATATATATTATGAATATATATTTTTTATCAACCTACATTGTTCCACTGCTAAGCAAAGGTATACCCTATAGCCCACCACTCTTCCCGATGTGTTGCCATCCGCAAAGTATGCCACTAAATCGTCACGCCAGCCTTTCTTAAGCCTACTTCAGTGACGGTGCCCGTCCTCTAACACCCACTGCGTAACAAATATAATCAATAATATAAAAAAAATACAATACAATTTCTTGGGACAAACCCTATTCACTAGTCCCAACCACTGGAACTCCTGCAAGCTAGAATCAACGTTGGCGATCAACAGAGAAACTATTCAACTGTCTCCCGCAACGAAATTAATCAGAAAAGAAGAGCGGAGAAGTGGAAGAGTGGAATAAAAACCAATAGCCATAGCAATAGCCGCAGAGGCATTTCGGTGGTCTATGACCGCTTCCTACTTCAAACTATCGCGACAATAAATCCGAATAATTATCCCGATACTAAAGCGGGCAATAAAACAATGCTTTATGGTACATTAACGTTGCTTGCATGTGAGAGCGTTACGTAACAATATTGATTCTTAACGCTCTCAGAAAGCGAAACGTTAAATCTTAATTAAAATAGATTCGGGCGCTAATCTTTTCGTGATGGCAGGTAATCTACTTACAGAGGTTTATGTAAAGGGTTTTAAGGATCTTGGGTTAATTATTTGCTACCTACCTGGAAACAAAGCCTTCATTTTGTTCAAACACATCAAAAACGAAATTTGCGCGCGATTTTCAAAAACGCGGGAGTTATGTTTCTTTTTTTTTATTAATGAAATTTGCCTTTATTAAACTTGGCGATATCTAATGTAGCTTTCTATTAGTGAAGAATTCTCGTTATCGGATCAGTACATAGTAGGTAGGCACTTGCTGATCCGATTACAAAAATTGCAGAAAAATATCTGCCAGCATGTAAACAAGCAAACAATTGTACCTTCTTGTAAGATTTGTATAAGCTTTTAGATTATGTTAATTCAACCTTAATTGAATGTAATCGATATAAAATACAAATCACTTGAACATTCGATAGATACGACAAATATTTATTCTCATCACTAAAACATGAAACGGTAAAAACGCTGCACTTGAGTCCGTATCTACGAGTTGTGTATTAACTATTAATATAAAGTGCTGAACTTTCCACTTTTATTTCCGTTTTTAAGCTACTATCTTCTCTCATAAACACCTGCTTAAAATTTATTGTCCATATCGTGTGGAGCTTGTAATAAAAATAAATAAATATGGCGGCAAGCTTCTATATTATCTATGGTGTGTGGTGTAACTCATCTAATCTTTTACAAACATTTTATTGTTTTTGTTGCCAATGAGAATGGTGCCATTGATCGGTAATAAATACCTACTGTGGCTTTCTTTAGAAGTTAAAGTCAATAATGTTTGTAGATTCTGTGATAACGACTACTCATAAAAGGTTGAGCATTTTAATGCATCATTAGTTGCATTTTATAGCTGCTAGTTCTGTAAAATGTTAAATTATACGGAGAATGTAGGCTTGAAACACTAAAAACATTGTAGCTACGTTTTCAATGTGTGTCGTGTGATATTCGCTTGTTTATCAGATGATAATGAGTTCGCTAATTAGGTTAATTTGAACCACAATAATTAGTAGAAGCACTAAGCAGTATAATTCTACAATCGATACGATTTTGCGTAGGTGTCCACGACCATTCAAAATAGATATTAAGTTCTACACGTTTCGGTAATTTTAACGTTAGATAGCTACTTTAAAATAATCTAAAACATAATAAAACTAGTTTTTTCAACGACTACCTATCTCATCTGATGGAAAGTGAAGGTATAGTTAAGGATATGGAGCACGCTTGACTCTTGGCTTAAAGACCCCCAGATTGAAGCTATCAGGAAACACATACAGGTTGAATCCCTTAATATGGATAAGCTCGTGAGGGTTGTAAAAGTCTGCTGAATCCCAGAAGCACAGGACTGGTCGACGTCATGACGACGGTTGGAGGAAGCCTATTATGTCGGACTGTGGAAGTCTTTCGGCAAGAATGAAATAGGTACAGTCGGCACTTTGACCACTTTTGATGTGAAACATCTAAAGCGACTGGTCAGACCGATTGTAGGCGCAGTTAAGCGTCGCCTCGTTTTATGATAGTATCTCTAAAATACGATGTGGTGACGCGTCGCCATGCGCAAG
Source organism: Lacanobia oleracea (assembly GCA_950371165.1). Lineage (NCBI taxonomy): Eukaryota > Metazoa > Arthropoda > Insecta > Lepidoptera > Noctuidae > Lacanobia > Lacanobia oleracea. The sequence continues at coordinate 19,127,465 of OX493389.1, forward strand.
TGAAACGTGAATTTTTACTTTTGGTTATGCTATATTTGGTTCCTTTCAAAAACTATACCTGTAATGCATATTCATTATATTATCTGTAAATAATCTCGATGTTTCAAATCTGCCAGGTTTCCCGCAACAGCTTACATTTTTAATATTATTAGGTAGGTACCAAAAAAGTGAGATGAGAAGTGGTCAGCTAGTCTATTCTGTAAGTAACCATTTCGATATCGAGCTTCACCTGAGTGACAAACCTTACAAAGTGAGCATTATTGCACATAAAATAAAGGTCTTACGTTTGACGTAATTTGATACTCACCTCGGATTTCGCTGTCGAGACACGAAAGTGTTGTTACAGAATAGGGGTACAGATGTCAACCACCAACTATTTCGATTTTAGGGACATACTATATACATGGGTACAAGTGTACATACTTGTACACTACCTACTACAGTGTACTGTAATAGATAAACGCCTCAATATACCTACCTCAAAGCAACCAATATCGGTAAACACTGTAGACACGATTAGGTAGCTCTGTGGAGATTATGTGCTTATCCGGATATTGTGCAACAATGGATAGGGTGCGTGAGAAACAGCTTTAGATTAAACGCCGCGGCATATTCTCTAGAGGCCCTGTATTAAACATCGAATAATTATCGGACAGCAATAGGTATCTTTTAGACGAAGATTTATAGACGGATGCGGAACAGAGCGTAAAGTCCCGCCAACCTCCGTTGAAGAGGGCCGGACGGTTATTGTGTCCGGTGGGCAACTGCCCGATAATTGATATTTGGAGTGTTGTATATTTTCAAGTCGCACGGAAAACTCTGATAACGCGATGCAGGATTTCGGTGCTGGCGGGATAGAAGGCGCAGAGATACTTTTTGATGCCTTAGTTTTAGCCTTAGTTTTCTCGTGGCGGCATTGATGCCGCTACAGATGCGGATGCGGTCGCTATTACCTTTCAAGTTCTTGTATAGTTTTGTAAGGCTATTGTACTAAATAATCCTCCCGACGGAATTTCGGTCACCGTGGCCCAGTTCCGGATAAGCCCATACGCAAATTAAATTGCTTAGAGAGTTAGAGCATCACGTCTTGGGGCACCATTAATAGCACAAAAAATATTTGCTAGCACGTGAAAAGCAAGGCTGTTTGAAAAACCCGTACGTTATGTCGGCAGGAAATGTCGGGAAATGTATTTCTTAGGGCATCAAGTAGTCTTATTCCGACACTGCCGTGGCAATCACAACAGAGATTAGCCGAGTAGATATATGCATACTTGGCTCATTTCTGTTGCATATGCTATAATGCACATGATTGTTTGTGCGCAAATATTTATTTAATACATTACGCAGACAGATGTACAGAGGCGGACTTAATGCCTGAGGCATTTTCTACCAGTCAACCTTTGGTGATGCAGGGAATAATATTAGTAGGTGCAAATTGTGAAAAAAAAAACAGAAGCGCGTTAATATTTAAATTAATACAAAGATAAAATACAGATGCACTCTGTTCCTTTACTCTTAAGTGTGTGACAGACGTGCGAGTAGGTAAGTGCGCGTACTTGTGGCTCGACGAGCTTTTTCGCTCGTGTGTCACCGTTAGCACGCGTAGGTACATAAAAACTGCCGAGTAAGTTTGTTGACGATCCAACAGGTTTGACATTTTGCTCGTAGCTCGCCTCGGCTTGCACGTCTGTCAGCCCCGCGAGCCGCAAGCCGCGAGCCATTACTTTGTTTTGTGACACGTCGAGTGCTATTGTGTTGCAAACATTACTGATTTTCGAAGCAATTCACACTAATAATTAACAGAATTATTTTCTTTGCTTTTCTCATACAAGTATCCTGTTTGGCAGTTAAAATATTATTCCTCATCATCTGCCTGGCCTTTTCCCAACTATATTGGGGTCGGCTTCCAGTCAAACCGGATTCAGCTGAATACCTGTGTTTTACGCGGAGCGGCTGCCTACCAGACCTCCACAACCCATTAACTGGGTAACACGGTACTTCATGGCAAGACTGGAGTCAGATTAACTGGCTTCTGACTATCCGTAACGACTGCCAAAGATCTACAAATGACAGCCGGGACCAACGGCTTAACGTGCTTTCCGAGACACGGAGGAAACTCGTTATGTTAAGATGGTCACCCATCCACAGACCAACCTTGGCAAGCGTTGCTTAACCTTGAAGATCGATCTGTGCGGCTGTTATTCTTTAGCCACGAGCTCCTCAGTCCCAGTTAAAATATTATTCCTAAATAAGAAAATGTTTTCTCCACTGACGAGATCGCGGTCCAGAATAATGAGCAAGCTTTCACGTGTGTCACCGACGTTTAGCCGAGTAATCTCGCGATCTTAAAAATCTCTCTATTACTATAATAGCGTGATGGGATGGCAATCAACACGACCAGAGACAGATCAGGCGCAGGACCAACGGCTTTACGTGCTTCCCGAATCCCGAACCACGGATGTGCCGTGTGTCACCACCAACTTCCAAACTCCCGGCAATTCCTAATGGAAAAAGCATCTAAGATTGTTTGCCCAACCTGGGAATCGAACCCAGGACCTCCCACGCTCGGCCGTCCGCTTACGAACACGAGACCAACGAAGCTTAGGTAAAACCCACATACCTAATGCCAATTACATTCTTAATATTCCGTTGCAGTTAATGATCGCAATACAATACGAAGCCAGATTAAAATTAAAAATATATGACGATAGTAAATTTTTATCTAAATCGCTCTCGTCTGTGTTATTAAAAATCTTACTAGTAATTTTATTTCATTACCTACATTATAAATAAACCTATTAATTTCGTTTAAGCAACCAATTACATTAAAAGCAGATGAATTCGTAATTAAAGATCGTAATTAAATTTATTACAAGTTTTAATTAGAAGTCAAACTTAATTATGAAAGATAAATATTTTAGATTCTTTACAGAGATACTTATCAGGAGCATCTAGTCAGATTTATAAATTGTAATCAGAGCTTCTTTCTGACCGCGATAAAGATCGAATACCTTGAAAACTTGTCTGAAGAAAAATACTTACCGATTCACAAACGGGAATCCTATAAGGAACATTTAATAGGCTGCTATTATACTTACTGAAGTTCAAAAATATGTTTTTCAGATCTTTATAAAGTTGAGGAATGTTTAATTGTCGAATTCTTTTTCGATGCGACAGTTTGAAAACGACGCGACAACCATTTTTCAAAAAAATCTCTCTCTAGAGCAATCAATAAAGACACATTCAAAATTATTTGACGCATTGTCGCTACGTATCTGACTGCAGGAACCTTAATAAAACCTTCGTCACTTCATCCACTGCACCTCCGTGGGTGGGCTGTCGTAACGTAGTCGGTACTCCCGCCAAAGAATGTACCTAATTATGAATCACAGATTGTATCAACAGCTATGGATGCCGGGAACAGTTCTAATCACTCCCCCCGGCAATGCTTACTGTTTCATTTCACATCATAATTGAAATGGCTGACTTTCTTCGTTTGTTTATCCCGTGGGTTGTATGATAGCTCTCGGAATGAAAGAGCAATACTGCATCCGTTGATTACTGGATAATGGAGGGGATTGATTGGCTTTAATTTTATCTTGCTCTAGGATCTATAACGGAGGTTTATGAAGATATATTTTCTGAATTAATCGGATACTAGGGTTATACGGTAAGTGAGAGTTGGTTCGACAGCCACAAAAGAGTAGGTAGGTATGCAAAGTTGCTGATCAAAACCATAGAAATTACTTCAGAAACTATTTTTTAAGTTTTCACCCAAAGTGGGTATTTAGTCAAGTAGTGTAAATCTGTTAAAATGTCGCCGTGAACTCTTAGATGGAGTGAAGTAGTAAATTAACAAGGAAGCGCCCTGAACTCCAGCGCCCGGACGCTAATGATAGCGCCCCGAATCGACGCTTCTGCCTATAGTTAAAAACAGCTTCCAAGCAACAATAACAAACTTTCCTTCCCCGAGCCATATTTACATCTATTTTCAAAAAGATCAACCCTTCCCATGCGTCTGCATTTCCGTCGCACTACAAGTGCTCGCTGCGCCGTGATGGAGGCTGCACTCTCAACCGCTAACTTTTCCCCTAATCTCCTGGCGAGAGCACTCTGCCTGTAGCCTGTGACGTCACGTCTCTCAGCCACTTCGCCGCCTCAGAGGCTAATGACTCTACTTACCTTCTGTTTAAAATTCTCAGTTGCAGTGGTTACGCAATCAGACTTTATGAGTTTTGCTTGAAGGTGCCTTTTTCCATAAAGATTATGCATGACCATTTTGTTAAGATCACCTGAACATATTTTAAATACTATCAGTAAACTCCAAAATATTCAAGATGAATATATTGATCAACGTTTTTGTCAACGTCCTAGCTTTTTCGTGGATTGTTCGTAGCTTTTTCGTAGCATTTTCTTAGCGTTTTCGTAGCAGCGTAGTAGCATTTTAGCGATATCGTAGCGTCGTCGTGCACTCAATCAATCTTACAATTGAGTATTCGACGCATCGCAACGAGTGTTCGATTTAATTATTTATATGACAAAACTAAACGTTGGACCATTCAAAGATTCTGCATACAGTGGTCGATCAATCAGTATTCGATGATTTGTTCTTCAATGTGACACTGGAAGTATATCCGAGATTTAGGTCTTATTACTACAGGCTAAAAAAAATGCAAAAAAAAAAAAATGCTTTTCAATGGGTAAATCTGACTCCAGTCTTGCCATGAAGTACCGTGTTACCCAGTTAATGGGTTGTGGAGGTCTGGTAGGCAGCCGCTCCTCGTAAAATACTTGTATTCAGCTAAATCCGGCTTGACTGGAAGCCGACCCCAATATAGTTGAGAAAAGGCTAGGCAGATGATAATGACTACAGGCTACACTATCACACCTGATTTTACAATAAACCCTGCTCTCGCAATGCAATTTTATTCACCTCTAACATCCATAAATGTTTCTGAGAGTTGGCTCAAACCCTACTACTTGTCTTAAGCACACTTCAATTGCGCGTTGTGTACTAAAATACCTACAAATAAAATATAAAAGTAAGCAACCCCTCTTTGGACTCGGCGAGACTAAGTTTGCCTGCCATGCAGCAAGCAAAGGGTTGCTGGGAAAATGATCAGCTGTTCGCAACGGACGCGTCGCGCCGCCGACCGCCAGACTGTATTGCGAAGAATAAATTATTAATGATTGTTCTAAGTAGACCTTTGTTCCTTTATAATCAGCCTTTTTAGGGTTCCGAAGCTAAAGGGTAACCAACGGTACCCTATTACTAAGCCTCCACTGTCCATCCGTCCGTCCGTCCGTCTGTCTGTTAGCGGACTGTATCTCAAGAATCGTAATAGGTAAACACTTGAAATTTTCACAGATTGCCACTACAACAACAAAATAAAAATTAAGGCATATGGTATGGAACCCTTCGTGTGCGAGTCCGACTTGGCCGGTTTTTTATAACTTTATTTAAAAAAGCGACGTCGTTTGTTCTTTCTGTCCGCTATTGTGCTTATTATACTTGAGAACCGTGTTCTGTTGGAGGCACACCTTGTCATTTATTGATTTAAGGTGAATGTTACGGGTTGCTCATTGCCATTTTCCCGCGAGATGGCGCTGAAGTCAACATTTTCAGTTTTATTTTGTTTCGAGTGTAATTGGAACAATATTAAGTCGCAGAAATAATGGTGCGACAATCGGATATTCCACTTTATCGAAATTAGTCAAAATACGGCATAAAAACCCTTCTGATTCGCCATACTTAAAATCATACTTTCAATCATGTCTATGTGTGTATAAACGGTACTATAAGCGAGTTAGATATTATTTTCGTGAAGGAAAAAAATTATGTCGTTTTACGACATAATTTTTTTCCTATTAAGAAAAGCAACTACGACGAAATACGCCATATTTCGCCGTTTAGTCACAATTTACAATTTTTCAATTATTATTTTTTCTGTATAAAGAAAAGCAACTACGACGAAATACGCCATCAAGTTCGATCGCGTGGACTTCAGAGTGCCATAACCGTTAGCTTGTACTATAATTTCTTTTGAACTGCACAAATTGTTACTTTGCCTGCTACATAACAATTCTTTATGAAATGCAGCGAATATTCTACAAAGGTTGTCGGGGAGAAAATTGCTAATAGCGATACAATCGTCTGCTGAAGATTTCTTTCTTCGCTTTTACTTACTCATCTGTATTTTCTTGTACATTTTCATGGTAAGTTCATAAAGATGTAAGTAAGTTTGATTTATCTTGTTTTTATGAGTATATATATGTATGTATGTATGTATGTATGTAAATCGGGCTGGTTTCCGCAACTCCACGACTAAGCGCGTATTTTGCGTGTAGGTGGGACAAATGCGTCATTCGATCCACCCCAGCTCCCCAAGGAAGGCCAGCAACGCCTTGGTGTTACTAACTATCTCGCAGAGGGTACCTGGGTTTCCGAAGTACTTTGCCCTGTAATCCGCAACCACCGGGCAGCTTAGAAGCAGGTGTGCTGCTGTCTCGTTCTCCTCCATGCAGGCTCTGCATAGCGGGCTGTCAGTGACTCCTATAGCATAGAGGTGTTTATTAAAAGACCCATGGCCAGTTGTTACGGCTGTGACTGAACGCAACTGTTGTTTAGTCAGTCTTAGGGCTTGTTTTGTGAAACGGCCATTTATAGAGGGAAGTGCCTCCTTGGCCTGCCTACACTCACTATGGTCAGCCCATAGCTTGTGATGTTTATCTCCGGTGCGTTTCCTTACCAGATTGCGTAAGTACCCGAAAGGCAGCGGCACGATGGGCTCAGGTCCCATTGCTGACAAACTCGACCCCCTTCGGGCGAGTTCATCCGCAGCGTCGTTGCCTCGAGATTCACTGTGTCCCTTGATCCATTGAATGGTTACTTTGTTGTGTCTACCAACCTGGTTTAGACGTTGGTGACACTCGAGAATCAACCCAGAGTTCACTGTGTGGCTGTTGAGAGCTTGCAGGACAGCCATGCTGTCCGAGAGTATGCGTATTGAGTGGTTCTTAACTTCCCTGGTTAGGATGGCTGATGCCGCCAGAGAAATGCCCATGCATTCAGCCTGGAACACTGTGTTGTGGACCCCCAATGGTGTGGCTATGTGGATATTGAGATCCTCTGAGAAGATTCCCGCACCAGTACCTGTACCTGTTTTTGATCCATCGGTGAAGATCCGCAGCTCGGCGGGGCAGAGCCCCTCGCACCGATGATCCTCATGCAATTGGATTTTGTATTTTTTATCGAACATAAATTGCTTGGGCACCCGGTCATTGATTGCCTTTGTTATGGGGAGTTCATTGTTGAGCTCCTCGAGCAGAGCGGTGTGTCGTGTGTCTCTCTTACTCCAGAGACCTAATGTTTTAAGGCGTACTGCTGCCATCGTCGCTTCCTGTTGTATAAACAAGTGTAGCGGAGGGAGCCCCAGCATGGCTTTCAGCGCCGCAGTTGGAGTAGTCCTCATGCAGCCCGTCGTTGCCATGCAGGCCAGCCTTTGCATGTGTTGTAACTTGTTTACGGCTGTAGCTAGCTTTGAGCGTGGCCACCACACCACGGCCCCGTAGGTTAGCATGGGCCGAATTACTGCGCTGTACAGCCATAGTATTATTTTGGGAGATAGGCCCCACTTCTTCCCTATCATTTTCCTGCATTGCCAGAAGGTAATGCAGGCCCTGTTTAGTTTGTAGTCTAGGTGATTACTCCAGCTTAACTTACTGTCTAGGATGACGCCTAGATACTTTACCTCGTTAGACAGCTGGAGCTCTGTATTGAAGAGCATAGGTAGCCGGTAGTGGCCTAGTGCTCGCTTTTGAGTGAACATGACTAATTCAGTTTTCGTGGGGTTTACCGACAGATCATATTCGTCGCACCATCTTTCCACGATGCGTAGTGCTTGTTGAGTAAGGTTGCAGATCGTTCCAGTCACTTTCCCTGACACTAGGATTGCGAGGTCGTCAGCATAACCTATTGTGTAGTAACGATGTGCGTTGAGTTTGGTGATCAGGTCATCAATTACCAGATTCCACAGAAGAGGGGACAGCACACCCCCCTGCGGGCAGCCTCTGGCTATCAGAGCCAACTGCTGCTCTTCCTCAAGGCGAACCACTCGTTTGCTTAACATATTAGTTATCCAGTCATTCAGTACCTGTTCCACGCCGTGTTTGGAGAGAGCGGCACTAATGCTGGAGAAGTTTGTCTTGTCGAAGGCTCCTTCGATGTCTATGAATGTGCCCAGGCAGGACCCTTTCTGGTGAATCGCTTCCTCAATCTGGTTCACCACCAGATGAAGAGCGGACTCCGTCGACTTACCCGAGCTGTATGCGTGTTGGTTACCATGCAGTGGTATTGTTTTTAAAACGCCATCACGTAGTTCCCTTTCACACAGTCTTTCCATTGTCTTTAGTAAAAACGAGGTCAGACTAATAGGTCGATAGGATTTAGCGTTTGTGTAGTCACTTTTACCTGGCTTCGGAATGAATATGACTTTCACTTCCCTCCATCCTTTAGGAACGTATCTAAAGGCCAGGCACGCTCGCATTAAGAGCACCAGTTTTGTTGCAACAGCGGTACCTCCCCACTGTAGTAAGGCAGGAAACACGCCGTCGGGACCTGGTGCCTTGAAAGGTTGGAAGCTTTTGATGGCCCATTGAAGTTTTTCCAGCGTAATCATCTTTTCTGCATAAAGCCAGTCATCATCTGATGGTGTTTGGATAACGTCAAGCCATTCATTTACCTGCGCGAATACGCTGCCTGGGAAGTGAGTTTCTACTAGGAGACGTTGCGCTTCTTCAGGTGTCGTGGTCAACGTGTTATCGGGTTTCCGGAGTGTGGCGATCTCAGGTATGTTCTGTTGCGCCAGTATTTTCCTTACCCTGTTTGCTTGTTGGCATGATTCAATGTTACCACAGAATTTACGCCACCCTGTAGTTCTGAATCTGATGCATCTCTTGTAGTTCGATTTGGCCGCGTAATAAGCGTCCCAGTCCTCATCACTACATGTGTTCATGGCTCTGTTAAGAGCCTTTCTTACCTTACCGCGTTTGCGCTCCAGGTCTGCACCCCACCAAGGTTGTTTACCCGGTGTGTCGCGCGGAATCGTTTCTGGGCAGGCGATTCGGTAGCTGTTTATCAGCGATTCGGTGAGTAGTGTTACTTGCGCATCGATCTGTGCCGTGTCCGCAAGCAACTCCGAATCGCATGATGGTACAAGCCTTGAGGTAAGGTTGCGTGTGTACACCGATATATCCGTGTTGCGAGGATTACGCGTAGGTTGTTTGGGTGGTATACAGACCTGGATGTCGAAGCGGATCCACCTGTGGTCTGAGCAGGAAGCCTCATTCGAGACTTGCCACCCAGTGATTAGTTCCGCTGCTCCCTCCGTAGCCAGAGTCAGGTCTATGATAGTACGAATGCGTCTGGTCACGAAGGTTGGTTCCGCACCCGTGTTTAGTAGGGATAGGTTAGTAGTGAACAGATAATCAACTAATGTCTTACCCCTTGCGTTTTGCGTCTCCATCCCCCACAGTGGATGGTGTGCGTTTGCGTCGGTCCCAATGACAATCTCATCCCTGCTGTTTTCACAGTGCGTGATGAGGCGGACCAGGTCGTGTGGGGGCGGTTCCTCCGCCTCAGGCATATATACCGAGGCGAAGACGATAGCCAACTTAGTGGCTCCCCGCTGTATGTTCAGCCTAGCAGCAGAGACATCTCTGCAACAGAAGTCGTTTAATAGCTGTGTTTTAAGGTTACCTGTGACATAGATGCACGATCTAGGGTGATCATGGTCCGCAGTAACAAGGAGCTTACCACCAAGATTGGAGAGTCCTCGTATGTGGCCACCCCTAATCCACGGCTCTTGGATCAGGGCAATGGCCGTGTGTTGAACCTCCAGCCACTTGCGGAGTTGAGCCGTCGCGGTCTGGCTGTGGTGGAGGTTAGCCTGCACGACTTTACAGGCCGACAAAAGGGACGCCATCGCTGGCAAGACCCTCCTCGTCGCCCTCAAGTCGCAGCCCGGCAAACAGGTCGCCCTCGTCGAAATCGTCCCCTCCCGGGTCTGAAGCCGGGGACAACATTACGTCGTCCGGCTCCCCCCCCGATGAAGGGACGGCACCCACGGTGGCGGCAGGGTCGGCTGAGTCTGCTGCTACAGCAGGTTCGGCCGCAGTTGCTTCCGGGTTGTTTGGCGGAGAATCGGTGTCCTCTGCGTCTTCCAGCGGCTGTTTCGTGATCGGGTCCCAACCCCGAGGGACGTCGACGAACCTGCCGTTCGGACCCTGGAACTTGACGTACACCGCTCCCAAACCAATTGAGAGACGGCGCTCGGCGCTCATCAGGGTCGGAACTTGGTCCTCGGGGATACCCAGCACCACGAACCAGCAAGCCTTCTGCTTCTCGGCGTGCAGCACTACCCACCTCCTTACGTCGATCCAGCGATTCTGGTACCAGAGGGCTCGTCCAATAAAGGTCGAGTCCTCGTAGACTCCCTGGTCGTCGGGGATGGCGATGCCGCAGCGCACCCGCTTCTGGATCTCCGCCTGGCTCTTGACGACTAGCGAGGTGCCAGCCGGGAGAGCCAGGCTGGAGACTGTTTTTTTCAGCCAGGCTAAGGTGAAGTCGTTACCGCACCACAGCTTGAGGACTCCACCGGTGAACAGCGGCTTCGCGTTGAAGGTTGGTCCCGGTGTATCCTGCATAGCAGAGCAGGCCTCGCTGATGATCCGCTTGTGGATAGCAGCCAAGACCTGGTCCGATACTCCCTGGCTTATGATGCCCCTCCGGTCGCAGGTTATTGCGACGTTTAGGGACGCACTGGCAGCTTGGGCGTAGCTTCTGTTAGCGATCCTCTGGGATTGGTCAAGCCGCGGCCGCTTGTGCTCTCCACGGGGCGAAATCGTCTCGTTGAGAGCCCGCTTGACCGCAGCCTGGTCACTTCCATCGGATCGCTGCGTTGTGGTTGCCTCCTCGGCCGGACCTCCTGTGGATTTAGATTGCAGTGTGCTAGGCGTTGGTCGGCTAGTGCCGGCCTCAGCCTGCGACCGCTTCCCCTCAGAGAAGTTCAGCTTACCTTGCTTGGTCGGTTTAACCGAGCTGGTGGCAGCAACCTGCTTGTTTTGGGGGGCTTTGCGTCCCCGCCTGCGTTCGTGACGCCGCTCCTTGCGCGTCAGTCTTTCCCTCCTCTTACCCTGGCTTGTAGGAGCTGTAGGACCCGAGGGGCCCGAACAAGAGCAATGGGCTTGTGGAATGGATTTTTTACCCTTGCCCTTGCCTTTACCTTTACCCTTACGAGTAGGCACCTGCCAGGCGCTGTTAAAAACATCCTCGGTGTTGCTGATCGCCTCCGTGTGACCGGAGGCGGCCGCGACTTGGGAAGCGGCTTGAGGAGCCACAGGAGGAGCGGGAGGGTGTTTGGGAAGGCTACTTCCGGCAGAGGTGTTAGCCGTCTCCGTTTTCGCCTTTGTGTTTAAAGGATCGGTACTGGTCCCATGCAGCGCCGTTCTCCTTTGCTTGGAGTGGGACTTTTTGGTCTTAGCTGCGGTTTTCGCCACAGCCGGACCAGCGCCCGCGCTGGCGCCCACGGCGTGAGCCGCAGGACATCCAGGGGCGAGCAAGGCACCAGAGGTACCTTGCTTAGGAGCTTTGCCAGCTTTCGCCGACTCCACTCCTGCGGTATTTTCAGTTGGCTTCAATACGTCCATACTAAAAATTTTTTAACTTCATCTTCCTGGCTCCCACCCACCATGGAGCCCGCACCTGGGAACGTCGCACTACTGTGAGTGCGAACGTTAGGACTACCAGGAAGATATAGGTGCGCAAGGGTGGTTTACAGCGCGACATCGGGTGCTCGATCGGGTTGGCAACTAATCAACCCTCACTTACACCGTCAGCATGGCCTTTACCTACCGCTTCGGCCGCCCAAGGACGACCTTAGCGGACCCCACGCACCTCGCCTGTGGCCCTCTGACGGGACACTTTGGCCATTTCCCTACCCTTGGCTAGAAGATAGGGCCACCGTTTTGCTTGAAATCCAGACCAAAGGGGGCGTGTTGCCTCACGGACACATTACCGCCAGTGCCGAGCGGCTCAACCCCCCAGGACTCCTTCATCCCCGCTTACGGCGCTCGACTGCGCAGGTCCTAGCGCAGGTGACAAAATTCTCCTACCCGCCGTCAGCTGAGTTTAGTGACGGCCGAGCCCGCAACCACTTCGTCACAGAAGGGTCACAGTTAGGAGGGGAGTTGGGAGGGGTTGTAGAGGGGAAAAGGGGTTTAGTGGGATATGGGATGGGACTGAGTGGAAAGCCCTCCACTCTGCGGGTCGCCCGGTGGTTTCAGTTACGTCTATTTCGTAAGGAACTAGACCAAAAACGGGGTGGCAACCTCGAGAAGGTATATCCACCGGACTTGCCTTGAGGATCTACACGACCGTTGCGCTCCCCCTCAAGACCACGCCACCTTCCCGCCTCTGAAGGAGACAGCAAGGTAGGCCTGCATCTATACTACCAAGCAAAGCAAAGCAAAGCGTGTCGTTGTGCAACCGTAAAAGCATACATACAGACCCCCCCCTCAGAGTATATATAACTTTGATATCAGTTCTAAATTATTCTGACAGTACTTTTACATTACCATTCTTTGGCAAGTAAACTCTGGGTATGGTTTCTCCAACTTTATCTATACTTCTATACTAATATTATAAAGAGGTAAAATTTGTGAGTTTGTGAGGTTTTAGGGAGTAATCTGCTCAACCGATTTTGAAAATTCTTTTACCAATAGAAAGCTATGTTATTTGTGAGTGTATATACATATTAGGCTATGTAATAACCCGAAAAATACCGCCCAACGAAGTGGGCAAGGGTCAGCTAGTCTATACTAATATATAAAGCTGAAGTGTTTGTTTGATTGATTGATTATTTGTTTGCTTGAACGCGCTCTCGTGCGATCTCAAGAACTACTGGACCGATTTGAAAAATTATTTCAGTGCTAGATAGCCCATTTATCGAGGAAGGCTAAATCACGTTACGAATACAATTACGCTAAGACCAATAGAAGCGGAGCAATAATGAAAATTGTGACGCAGACGAAGTTGCATTTGCACATTAACATCTACTCTCAATTTTGGCCCTTTCATAGAGGCAAAAGCTCAAGTAGCTGCAAAGAAGTTGGGGATCCTAGCAAAGGTGAGGCGGTACTTCACGCCGGAACAGCTGCTCAAACTCTATCAAGCGCAAGTTCAATCGTGTATGGAATACTGCTCTCATCTTTGGGACGGATCTTACGGACGAATTGAGAAACGAGCCAAGAGGACCATCAGCAATGAGAAGCTCGTCGTGACAAAGTTCCAAAGTCTTGAGCATCGACGACGAGTTGCTAGCCTGTCGGTTTTCAACCGGGTGCATTTTGGGGAATGTGCGACGGAATTGCATAATTTAATTCCGCCAAGCCCGTTCCATCATCGGACCACAAGACGAACGGCGATGCGCCACCGGTACATGGTGGACATCCCACCCACACGCACATTTTGGGAACACATTCATAATGCGTACAGCTAAGGAGTGGAATTCCCTGCCAGAGTCTGTGTTTCCTGATAGCTACAACCTGGGAGTCTTTAAGTCAAGAGTGAATAGGTTACTTCTAGGCAAGCATGCTTCATCTTCGACCACATCATCGCTTACCATTAACAAAAATAAAAAGTTGCGTGGATTAACTAGTTATAAGATAAAGCTGAATGTCTTCATGGATACTTTACGTCTATAGTTCTAAAATCTCCCAAAATATTGTTTAGGGACTCAGCAGTTCGGCA